>OX465599.1:156960000-166960000 GCA_950022295.1 Bromus sterilis | reverse complement strand
CATGGTATCATCATTTGACCCACATAAGATGTGTGCAAAAGTTGAGAGGATTACGGAAAAAGTTGCATGCACTTCGTGTACAAACTGGACCATCTCTTTCGAAGTGCGAGGGTTTCAGACGAAAACTCATCTGTTACAAAGGCATTTCATTTTTCTAAAATTATTTGAACTCAAGACATTTTGTGAATTCAGTATGCATCATTCAAACCCACATACTAAAATTTCAACCCTTTCTGACTTCATTTTCTATTTTTCATGCATTTAATGATTTTTTTTGGGCTAACTGACCCTGAAATTGGAAAGCACTACAACTGAACTCAGAAAAGGTTGAAACTTGGCATGGTATCATCATTTGACCCACATAAGATGTGTGCAAAAGTTGAGAGGATTATGGAAAAAGTTTCATGCACTTCGTGTAAAAACTGGACCATCTCTTTCGAAGTGCGAGGGTTTCAGACGAAAACTCATCTGTTACAAAGTCATTTCATTTTTCTAAAATTATTTGAACACAAGACTTTTTGTGCATTCAGTATGCATCATTCAAACCCACATACTAAATTTTCAACCCTTTCTGACTTCATTTGCTATTTT
Organism: Bromus sterilis; assembly: GCA_950022295.1. NCBI lineage: Eukaryota > Viridiplantae > Streptophyta > Magnoliopsida > Poales > Poaceae > Bromus > Bromus sterilis. The sequence goes on along the minus strand of OX465599.1, from coordinate 166,959,409 downwards.
TCATGCATTTAATGATTTATTTTGGGCTAAATGACCCTGAAATTGGAAAGCACTACAACTAAACTAAGAAAAGGTTGAAACTTGGCATGGTATCATTATTTTACCCACATAAGATGTGTGCAAAAGTTGAGAGGGTTACGGAAAAAGTTGCATGCACTTCGTGTACAAACTGGACCATCTCTTTCGAAGTGCGAGGGTTTGAAACGAAAACTCATCTGTTACAAAGGCATTTCATTTTTATGAACTTATTTGAACTCAAGACTTTTTGTGCATTCAATATGCATCATTCAAAGCCACATACTAAAATTTCAACCCTTTCTGACTTCATTTGCTATTTTTCATGCATTTAATGATTTGTTTTGGGCTAACTGACCCTGAAATTGAAAAGCACTACAACTGAACTCAGAAAAGGTTGAAACTTGGCATGGTATCATCATTTGACCCACATAACTTGTTTGCAAAAGTTGAGAGGGTTATGGCAAAAACTGAATGCACTTCGTGTACAAACTGGACCATCTCTTTCGAAGTACGAGGGTTTTAGACGAAAACTCATCTGTTACAAAGGCATTTCACTTTTCTAAACTTATTTGAACTCAAGACTTTTTGTGCATTCAATATGCATCATTAAAAGCCACATACTAAAATTTCAACCCTTTCGTACTTCATTTGCTATTTTTCATGCATTTAATAATTTATTTTGGGCTAAATGACCCTGAAATTGGAAAGCACTACAACTAAACTCAGAAAAGGTTGAAACTTGGCATGGTATCATGATTTGACCCACATAACTGAAGGGAATATGCCCGAGAGGCAATAATAAAGTGGTTATTATCTTATTCCATGTTTATGATAAATGTTTATTTTCATGCTATAATTGTGTTAACCGGAAACGTTAATACATGTGTGTTTAATAAACAAAGAAAAGGTTCCTAGTAATGTCTCTCTTTATACTAGCTTGTTGATTAACGGATGATCAAGGTTTCCTGATCATTGACATTGGATGTCGTTAATAACAAGGTCATATCATTGGAGAATGATGTGATGAACATACACCCACAGTAGTTATAGCAATACGATCATGTCATCAAAGTTTCTATTGCTGTATCAAACTTTCACGAAGTAACCCTAATCCTTAGACCATGAGATCACGTCAATCACTGACACCGGAAGAGTACTTTGATTCCACCAAACGTCACACCGTAACAGGGTGATTATAAAGGTGTCGTTGGGTACTTGGAAAGTGTTAGTTGAGGCTCGTGGATCAAGAGTGGGATTTGTCCATCCAGATGACGGAGAGATATACTCTGGGCCCTCTCGGTGATATCACATTGACATCGCTTGCAAGCACGTGACTGGCTCACGAGGATGTTATATCACGGAACGAGTAAAGAGTACTTGTCGGTAACGAGATCGAACTAGGTATGGAAGATACCAAATGATCGGATCTCAGACAAGTAAAATATCGCGAGACAAAAGGAATTGGTTACGGAGTAATGGTTCACACGATCACTAGTTCATCGTTGAGTAAGTGGGAGTCATCATGGATCTCCAGATCCCTCTGATGATTATTGATCGGAGAAGAGTCTCTGTCATGTCCATTTTATTCACGAACCATAGGGTGACACACTTAAGGATTCGTTGACGCGTTTGAGTGGATACGGAACGCCGGAGAATATACTGGACAGCACATGGACTGTTTTGATAAAACTGCTGGAATAGTTTCGGTATATCAAAATAGTGCAAGGGGATAATTGTTAATGTGTTCATTGAATGAAGTGTTCATCAATGAAGTACTCATTAAATGAAGTGTTCATTAATTTGAGTGACATTAAACAAGATAATTAAAAGTGTTTTAATGTGATAAACTCTTGGAATTTTGAGTGGAGAATTATGGAAGTTATGGGAATAATGTGTGACCCTTTGTTTTTGTGAGTGGAGAGTCCACCCACATGATGAGGGGAGAGGTGGGGGCACCTCTTGGGGCGTGCTACCCCTTGGAGGCTGCCTCCCCCTCCTATATATAGATGGGTGGAGACCCCTCTACACACTCATTCCTCCATCTCTCATATGCCCTTTGGTTGGCATCTTCCTCCCCTTGCTAGCTGATCCAGTTTCACGAGTACGGTGCTTAGGCGAAGCCCTGCTCAAGATCTTCTCTACCACCACCACCACTATGTTGTAGTGCTGCTGGAGTTCCCGAGGATCCACTACTTCCGCTGCCCAACTGGAGCAAGGGGCGGAGGTCGTCACTGATCTGTACGTGTGACCGACTACGGAGACGCTGCCCGTTCGTGGCGTCAAGTCTTCATCACGACCTTGAGGTCGGCGAGTGTTCGACTACATCACCCACGAGAATAGTTCTCGTAAAAGCTTTTGGTCTTCGAGGGTGAGTCCTTCTCAAACCGTTACAAGTGATCTTCTAGATGTGATCTTGGCTGTTACAACCGTAGGAAATTTTTTGTTTTCTATGCAACGAACCCTTCAGTGGTATCAGAGCCTCGTCTATGCGTAGATGCTTTGTACGGTTAGAACACATAGAGATGTGGGCGTTGATCCTCTAGTTGTTACCCTCTTTTGTGCACTTGTTCATATTGCGGCAATGTTGGATTGAAGCGGCCCTAAGCGCAGATTGCGTGTCACGCTTGACATACGGTTTGTACCGTATAAAGTGGCTTTGGGGGTGTCTGTTTCTCTAACATTAGTGATATGGCATTTGCAACGGAGGGCCCTGGAAAGGGATGAAAAGAAACAACTAGCGAATCAACGTTGTGGTTCTTGTCCGTAGGTAAGATCGGTTCTTTCCTAGGAAGCCCAAAACCACGTAAAATTTGCAAAGATAATTTAGAAGCGTCTAACTTGTTTTTGCAGGGCATGTGATGTGATATGGTCATTGTTACAAAATTGTTGTATGAAATGAGATTTATTGTAAACAACCGGCAGGAGCCATATGGTTGTGTTTTTCCTTTTTTAAGGCCTGCGTGCTGTAGATATATCCATGAGATATATTGTAATGGAGAAGGACGACCATGGTGGTGGCGCCATGGACCTTGGTGCCGCGCCGGTGGCATGATGGAGATCATACCAAGACGCACAAAGATGGAGATCTATTGCGAGAAGGACCATATCATATCACATTATCCATGCATGTGATGTTTATCCTTTTATGCATCTTATTTTGCTTAGTTACGATCATGATCGCTGCGGTAGCATTATAAGATGATCCCTCTCACTTAATATCAAGATAATTATATGTTCTTCCTTAGTATGCACCGTTAAGAAAGTTCGTCGTTTCGAGACACCACGTGATGATCGGGTGTGATAGACTCTACGTTCGCATACAACGGGTGTTTTTCAAGCCTAGCATGTACAGACATGGCCTTGAAACACATGCAAATACTAAGGTTCTACTTGGAGAGCCTAGCATGTACAGACATGGCCTCGGAACATGGACCGAAAGGTTAAGCACGAGTCATATGGATGATATGATGAACCATATTGAGATGCTCGCCATTGTAGCTACACTGCCTCACGTGATGATCGGTCGTGGTGTAGTGAATTTGGTTCGTGTAATCACCAAAGACGACTCGAGGGATGTTGTTTTTGAGTGGGAGTTAGATGAACTCATTTTATCATGAACTAAATCAAAGTGAATTTGCATAGTTCGTTGTAGTCATTGGCATTTGTTTACTACCTTTGCGCTTAGCTATAATTGAGATAATAGAACTATAGAATTCTGGATATTTAACTTTACGGACTGGTACCGTATTGTTTGAGTGTCAATCTAAAGTTTAAAGTCTTATTGCAAACTTTAGCAAACCTTGCTTACTCCATGAAGTTTAATAATATGTATTAAATCGAGAGTAACAATTCCAGTGTTAGTGTCTAAGTATCACACTTGCCTCCATGATCCTTGATATTCAAATGTTGTTTGTTATTATCAAGGTTATCTAGGAGCTGAAAGGATTGTTTCAGAAACTATCATGTGTGGAAGATATAGCGATATCTGAAACAATGTTTAGTTGCAATGTGATAGAGTAAAATTTAGTGAGAAACATGTTCTCATATTGTATGAGAATTTGTGAAGGTTGGAGACACTATGTGTCCTAATCTCTCAAAAAGGTTTTGGGAACTAATATTGTACTCACAGTTTGTCCCTATGAGCTATGGTAGTTTTGTCATGAAATTTGTCATGATAGGATGAATGGAAGATGTAGGTAAAATGTTTACTACACTATAAGATTACTAAATAATGGAATTTGGAAGAACACCAAACATTTGATGACGGTGATCTACATCAAAGTGAGAATCAAAGGGTGTTAGTATTTGACTAACACACTTTGGATTATGTGTCATATGAATGGTGCCACAAGTGATGTTGATAAATTCTTCTAAAAAGGAAAGGAATTGCTGAAAGAGGATCTGAAAAAATATTTTGGCAAAAAAAAAGAAAAAGGAAAAGACTGGAAATGTCCAGCTCGGGTATATAGATGATATACATGTTATGGGTATATTCATTGCTTGTTAAACAATGTGATTCTTGAGTATTGGATACTGATTGGTTGGTATGAAGTGTCATACGGAACAACGCAATACAAGAGTTGCAATGGCCTGAGTAACTAGCAAATGAATATGGGATGATTCTCATCAAGAACAAAATAAAGTGTTATTGTGTTTATCGTTGGAATTAAACCTAGCCTTCAAGATTTATTTGAATAATTGTTATTCTGTTCTGGTGTTATACGAACAATAGTTGTTCAAATTACCACCATATTCATAGAAGATGGATGAACTCTATAAATCTTGTTGGAGAAATCACATCCATAATAACTGATGCTAAACATGTCGCTAGACAAATGATTAGAAGATCACTTATGAAGTGACACCACCGTTTAAATCATATTGGAAAGAAAACATGAAGAAACTCCTTGTTTGATGGAATTTTTGTGTCTTTTGATTTTGAATCAACTGACGCTTGTAAGAATTTCCTAGAAATGATTGAAACTCCGTTCATAGGCAAAGAAGGACGGACGACTAACTTATTGGACATTATACATGTTGATGTGTATAGTTCATTATGTGTAGCCGTGTGTGGTGGGTCTTATAACTTCATATACTTTAACCGAGGTTTTGAGTGGATATATGTATATATTTACTTGATAAGGAAGAAGTATGAAATGTTTGAAAATGTTCAAATAAATTTCAAGATGAAGTGAAAATCATTGTAACGAGAAAATAAGAGTTTATGATTGGATCATAAAAGAAGATTTTGAGTTAAAAGTTTAGCAAATGCCTGAGAGTTTAGGAATCGTTCCAAAACTTGCATTTCCCGAAACACCATAGGAGTATGGAGTGTTCGAGAGATGTAATCAAACCTTGTTTGACATGGTAAGGATCAAAGGTGTTATTTATAAAATTGCCATTATATTTTAAGGATTAAGCTTTAGAGACTACCGCTTTTCACTGAAAAGAGCGCCATCGAGATTCGTTGAAATGACACCATATAAGTTATGGAATGGGATAAAACCCAATTTGTCTTTTCTTAAATTTTGGTATGCAAGGTATATGTAAAATGTTTACAACCAAAGTCGGATAAAATGCGTCTTTGTAAGTTATCCCAAAGAAACCGTTGGGTATTCCTCCATAACACTAAAGACAAAAGTGTTTTGTGGCTAAGTGCATCAAGTTTCATGAGAAGGAATTTTTTGCGAAAAGTTAAGTGGGAGGACAGTAGAACTTCGATTAGGTTGTTGAACCTAAGCTTTATGTGCTAAGTGGCGCAGCGCCGGAAAGTGTCCCGGAAGCGGCCGCAATGCTCTTGGCTCCCGTGTCCCAAAGGTTGTGGTCACGGCGATCTAAGTTCCTATTGAACTGCGTAGTTCGGGTAATCGATCAAATAGTAAGATTTGAGATTGAATCATTGTTATTTGATAATAATGGACCGACTACATGCAAAGAAGCGATGATGGGCCCTGACTCCGTCAAAATGGCTAGGAGCTATAAAATCCGTGATAGTTCCATACACGAGAAACCAAGTTTCTGAACTTGGAAGACCCTCTAGATACCGTGTTTGGATCTATAAAGAAACAGACGTGGATGTTCTCACATCTATGAAATATTCGACATATCGTTAAAATGGTTTACGATTATGTTCAAAGAGTTGGCTATGACAAGATTTGATCTTTCATAACGATATTTAGTCTGGACGGATTATTGTAGCAACCACTACATATGCTAGTTTTGGTATATGGTAGTTGAACAAACGGAACAACGTTCTTCTAATAGAATGGTTACCTAGGATGTGTACAGGACACGGTCCAAAGGGTTCTGTTAATTCAAAGGATGCTAAAATAGCATGCAAATTTCAATGGTTGAAATAAGCATTCGCGGAGTTGGAATCTTCATCATGATGAAATTGTTAAAACGTTTAGTTTCATCAGAGACGGTGAAGATGCTTGCTTTTGCAAGAAATTAAGTGGGAGCGCTGAGACATATTTCTAATACATTATGTAGAAGACATATTGTTGATTGGAAATGATGTATCTTTTATTGACACGGGTGAAGTTTCATTGAAAATTTGATTTTAATGGAAGATTTGGGCAAAAGTAGTATATTGGGCTAATATGGTCTATATAGATAGATTGAGGTGCTAATATGGTTGGGCCGAAGTACATATATGAAATATTGAATAAGTTCAATATGGAAACGACGAGAAAGGTTCTTGCCGCATGGAAAAGGTTGAAGCGAGATTCAAGTGTTTTGACACTTAGTGAGTAAAACCACATGAATGATTTGATCAATCATGTACACCATGATATGTACAATTCCAGAATGTCCTATGCTCTAAATGTTATGAGCATATACCAGAATGATTCATAAGATGATCATTGGACAATAGTAAAGATATCCTTACGTGCTTTGGAAGGACTAAGACTATATATTATGTATGTTGGACAATAGTTCATTGTAAAGTGTTACATTGATACTAGTTTTGTCGCAAGATACAATCTAAATTTATCTCAATTTTAGCGGTATGTTAAGGTGGCAAAATGTAATGGAAGAAAGTTCCATGATAGATTTGGAATAGTTCCAAATGGATTTGGATGAGTTCCAAAGTTAAGACATTATAACGAATACTACAACGAAAGGCTAAGTATATGACTGCTCTAGCAGCAGCAAAGGAGGGCATTTGTGTCAAGAAGTTTGTTTGACAAACTAGGTGTAGTTCCAAGCGAGCTAATACTATGAAGATCTATTGTACGACAATAGATTCAACATGTTTTGAGCTCAAGGGACTAAGGTCTCACCGGAGGACCAAATTTATGCAATGCCATCTCATTGGTGAATGAGTGATGCGTAGAGACGCAAAGAAATGCAAATACAGACGGACCTGAAGTGTCAGATCTGGATATTAGGTTTACCACTAGCAATGCGTATGGATAACACCTGAATGCCATAGGTGTTGGATGCGCAAGTACCAAACTAGATTATTGACTCTAGTGCAAGTGGGAGACTGAAGGGAATATGCCCGAGAGGCAATAATAAAGTGGTTATTATCTTATTCCATGTTTATGATAAATGTTTATTTTCATGCTATAATTGTGTTAACAAGAAACGTTAATACATGTGTGTTTAATAAACAAAGAAAAGGTTCCTAGTAATGTCTCTCTTTATACTAGCTTGTTGATTAACGGATGATCAAGGTTTCCTGATCATTGACATTGGATGTCGTTAATAACAAGGTCATATCATTGGAGAATGATGTGATGAACATACACCCACAGTAGTTATAGCAATACGATCATGTCATCAAAGTTTCTATTGCTGTATCAAACTTTCACGAAGTAACCCTAATCCTTAGACCATGAGATCACGTCAATCACTGACACCGGAAGAGTACTTTGATTCCATCAAACGTCACACCGTAACAGGGTGATTATAAAGGTGTCGTTGGGTACTTGGAAAGTGTTAGTTGAGGCTCGTGGATCAAGAGTGGGATTTGTCCATCCAGATGACGGAGAGATATACTCTGGGCCCTCTCGGTGATATCACATTGACATCGCTTGCAAGCACGTGACTGGCTCACGAGGATGTTATATCACGGAACGAGTAAAGAGTACTTGTCGGTAACGAGATCGAACTAGGTATGGAAGATACCAAATGATCGGATCTCACACAAGTAAAATATCGCGAGACAAAAGGAATTGGTTACGGAGTAATGGTTCACACGATCACTAGTTCATCATTGAGTAAGTGGGAGTCATCATGGATCTCCAGATCCCTCTGATGATTATTGATCGGAGAAGAGTCTCTGTCATGTCCATTTTATTCACGAACCGTAGGGTGACACACTTAAGGATTCGTTGACGCGTTTGAGTGGATACGGAACGCCGGAGAATATACTGGACAGCACATGGACTGTTTTGATAAAACTGCTGGAATAGTTTCGGTATATCAAAATAGTGCAAGGGGATAATTGTTAATGTGTTCATTGAATGAAGTGTTCATCAATGAAGTACTCATTAAATGAAGTGTTCATTAATTTGAGTGACATTAAACAAGATAATTAAAAGTGTTTTAATGTGATAAACTCTTGGAATTTTGAGTGGAGAATTATGGAAGTTATGGGAATAATGTGTGACCCTTTGTTTTTGTGAGTGGAGAGTCCACCCACATGATGAGGGGAGAGGTGGGGGCACCTCTTGGGGCGTGCTACCCCTTGGGGGCTGCCTCCCCCTCCTATATATAGATGGGTGGAGACCCCTCTACACACTCATTCCTCCATCTCTCATATGCCCTTTGGTTGGCATCTTCCTCCCCTTGCTAGCTGATCCAGTTTCACGAGTACGGTGCTTAGGCGAAGCCCTGCTCAAGATCTTCTCTACCACCACCACCACTATGTTGTAGTGCTTCTGGAGTTCCCGAGGATCCACTACTTCCGCTGCCCAACTGGAGCAAGGGGCGGAGGTCGTCACTGATCTGTACGTGTGACCGACTACGGAGACGCTGCCCGTTCGTGGCGTCAAGTCTTCATCACGACCTTGAGGTCGGCGAGTGTTCGACTACATCACCCACGAGAATAGTTCTCGTTAAAGCTTTTGGTCTTCGAGGGTGAGTCCTTCTCAAACCGTTACAAGTGATCTTCTAGATGTGATCTTGGCTGTTACAACCGTAGGAAAATTTTTGTTTTCTATGCAACGAACCCTTCAGTGGTATCAGAGCCTCGTCTATGCGTAGATGCTTTGTACGGTTAGAACACATAGAGATGTGGGCGTTGATCCTCTAGTTGTTACCCTCTTTTGTGCACTTGTTCATATTGCGGCAATGTTGGATTGAAGCGGCCCTAAGCGCAGATTGCGTGTCACGCTTGACATACGGCTTGTACCGTATAAAGTGGCTTTGGGGGTGTCTGTTTCTCTAACATTAGTGATATGGCATTTGCAACGGAGGGCCCTGGAAAGGGATGAAAAGAAACAACTAGCGAATCAACGTTGTGGTTCTTGTCCGTAGGTAAGATCGGTTCTTTCCTAGGAAGCCCAAAACCATCTCTTTCGAAGTACGAGGGTTTCAGACGAAAATTCATTTGTTACAAAGGAATTTCATTTTTGTAAACTTATTTGAACTCAAGAATTTTTTTGCATTCAATATGCATCATTCAAAGCCACATACTAAAATTTCAACCCTTTCTGACTTCATTTGCTATTTTTCATGCATTTAATGATTTATTTTGGGCTAAATGACCCTGATATTGGAAAGCACAACAACTAAACTCAGAAAAGGTTGAAACTTGGCATGGTATCATCATTTGAACCACCTAACATGTGTGCAAAAGTTGAGAGGGTTACAGCAAAAACTGGATGCACTTCGTGTACAAACTTGACCATCTCTTTCGAAGTACGAGGGTTTCAGACGAAAATTCATTTGTTACAAAGGAATTTCATTTTTCTAAACTTATTTGAACTCAATAATTTTTGTGCATTCAATATGGATCATTAAAGCCACATACTAAAATTTCAACCCTTTCTGACTTCATATGCTATTTTTCATGCATTTAATGATTTATTTTGGGCTAAATGACCCTGAAATTGGAAAGCACTACAACTAAACTCAGAAAAGGTTGAAACTTGGCATGATATCATGATTTGACCCACATAACATGTGTGCAAAAGTTGAGAGGGTTACGGAAAAAGTTGGATGCACTTCGTGTACAAACTAGACCATCTCTTTCGAAGTACGAGGGTTTCGAACGAAAACTCTTCTGTTACAAAGGGATTTCATTTTTCTTAACTTATTTGAACTCAAGACTTTTTGTGCATTCAATATGCATGATTCAAAGCCACATACTAAAATTTCAACACGTTCTGACTTCATTTGCTATTTTTCATGCATTTAATGATTTATTTTGGGCTAAATGACCCTGACATTGGAAAGCACTAAAACTGAACTCAGAAAAGGTTGAAACTTGGCATGGTATCATCATTTGACCCACATAACATGTGTGCAGAATTTGAGAGGGTTACGACAAAAATTGAATGCACTTCGTGTACAAACTGGACCATCTCTTTCGAAGTACGAGGGTTTAAGACGAAAACTCATCTGTTACAAAGGCATTTCATTTTTCTAAACGTATTCGAACTCAAGACTTTTTGTGAATTCAATATTCATCATTCAAAGCCACATACTAAAATTTCAACCCTTTCTGACTTCATTTGCTATTTTTCATGCATTTAATGATTTATTTTGGGCTAAATGACCCTGAAATTGGAAAGCAATACAACTAAACTCATAAAAGGTTGAAACTTGGCATGGTATCATCATTTGACCCACATAACATGTGCGCAAATGTTGAGAGGGTTACGGAAAAAGTTGGATGCACTTCGTGTATAAACTCAAGACTTTTTCTAAACTTATTGGAACTCAAGAATATTTTTGCATTCAATATGCATCATTCAAAGCCACATACTAAAATTTCAACCATTTCTGACTTCATTTGCTATTTTTCATGCATTTAATGATTTATTTTGGGCTAAATGACCCTGAAATTGGAAAGCAATACAACTAAACTCAGAAAAGGTTGAAACTTGGCATGGTATCATCATTTGACCCACATAACATGTGCGCAAATGTTGAGAGGGTTACGGAAAAAGTTGGATGCACTTCGTGTACAAACTCAAGACTTTTTCTAAACTTATTTGAACTCAAGAATATTTTTGCATTCAATATGCATCATTCAAAGCCACATACTAAAATTTCAACCCTTTCTGACTTCATTTGCTATTTTTCATGCATTTAATGATTTATTTCGGACTAAATGACCCTGAATTTGGAAAGCACTACAACTAAACTAAGAAAAGGTTGATACTTGGCATGGTATCATCATTTGACCCACATAAGACTTGTGCAAAAGTTGAGAGGGTTACGGAAAAAGTTGCATGCACTTCGTGTACAAACTGGACCATCTCTTTCGAAGTGCGAGGGTTTCAAACGAAAACTCATCTGTTAAAAAGGCATTTCATTTTTCTAAACTTATTTGAACTCAAGACTTTTTGTGCATTCAATATGCATCATTCAAAGCCACATACTAAAATTTCAACCCTTTCTGATTTCATTTGCTATTTTTCATGCATTTAATGATTTGTTTTGGGCTAACTGACCCTGAAATTGAAAAGCACTACAACTGAACTCAGAAAAGGTTGAAACTTGGCATGGTATCATCATTTGACCCACATAACTTGTTTGCAAAAGTTGAGAGGGTTCTGGCAAAAACTGAATGCACTTCGTGTACAAACTGGACCATCGCTTTCAAAGTACGAGGGTTTCAGATGAAAACTCATCTGTTACAAAGGCATTTCACTTTTCTAAACTTATTTGAACTCAAGACTTTTTGTGCATTCAATATGCATCATTAAAAGCCACATACTAAAATTTCAACCCTTTCGTACTTCATTTGCTTTTATTCATGCATTTAATAATTTATTTTGGGCTAAATGACCCTGAAATTGGAAAGCACTACAACTAAACTCAGAAAAGGTTGAAACTTGGCATGGTATCATCATTTGACCCACCTAACATGTGTGCAAAAGTTGAGAGCGTTACAGCAAAAACTGGATGCACTTCGTGTACAAACTCGACCATCTCTTTCGAAGTACGAGGGTTTCAAACTAAAATTTATCTATTACAAAGGCATTTCATTTTTCTTAACTTATTTGAACTCAAGACTTTTTGTGAATTTAATATGCATCATTCAAAGCCACATAGTAAAATTTCAACACTTTCTGACTTCATTTGTAATTTTTCATGCATTTAATGATTTATTTTGGGCTAACTGACCCTGAAATTGGAAAGCACTACAACTAAACTCAGAAAAGGTTGAAACTTGGCATGGTATCATCATTTGACCCACATAAGATGTGTGCAAAAGTGGAGAGGATTACGGAAAAATTTGCATCCACTTCGTGTACAAACTGGACCATCTCTTTTGTAGTGCGAGGGTTTCAGACGAAAACTCATCTGTTACAAAGGAATTTCATTTTTCTAAAATTATTTGAACTCAAGACTTTTTGTGCATTCAGTATGCATCATTCAAACCCACATACTAAAATTTCAACCCTTTCTGACTTCATTTGCTGTTTTTCATGCATTTAATGATTTATTTTGGGCTAAATGACCCTGAAATTGGAAAGCACTAGAAATGAACTCAGAAAAGGTTGAAACTTGGCATGGTATCATCATTTGACCCACATAAGATGTGTGCAAAAGTTAAGAGGATTACGGAAAAATTTGGATCCACTTCGCGTACAAACTGGACCATCTCTTTCGAAGTGCGAGGGTTTCAGACGAAAACTCATCTGTTACAAAGGCATTTCATTTTTCTAAAATTATTTGAACTCAAGACTTTTTGTGCATTCAGTATGCATCATTCAAACCCACATACTAAAATTTGAACCCTTTCTAACTTCATTTGCTATTTTTCATGCATTTAATGATTTATTTTGGGCTAAATGACCCTGAAATTAGAAAGCACTAGAAATGAACTCAGAAAAGGTTGAAACTTGGCATGGTATCATGATTTGACCCACATAACATGTGTGCGAAAGTTGAGAGGGTTACGAAAGAAGTTGCATGCACTTCGTGTACAAACTGGACCATCTCTTTCGAAGTGTGAGGATTTCAAACGAAAACTCATCTGTTACAAAGGCATTTCATTTTTCTAAACTTATTTGAACTCAAGACTTTTTGTGCATTCAATATGCATCATTAAAAGCCACATACTAAAATTTCAACCCTTTGTGACTTCATTTGCTATTTTTCATGCATTTAATGATTTATTTTGGGCTAACTGACCCTGAAATTGGAAAGTACTACAACTGAACTCAGAAAAGGTTGAAACTTGGCATGGTATCATCATTTGACCCACATATGAGGTGTGCAAAATTTGAGAGGATTATGGAAAAAGTTGCATGCACTTCGTGTACAAACTGGACCATCTCTTTCGAAGTGCGAGGGTTTCAGACGAAAACTCATCTGTTACAAAGGCATTTCAGTTTTCTAAAATTATTTAAGCTCAAGACTTTTTGTGCACTCAGTATGCATCATTCAAACCCACATACTAAAATTTCAACCCTTTCTGACTTCATTTGCTATTTTTCATGCATTTAATGATTTATTTTGGGCTAAATGACCCTGAAATTGGAAAGCACTACAACTGAACTCAGAAAAGGTTGAAATTTGGCATGGTATCATCATTTGACCCACATAACATGTGTGAAAAAGTTGAGAGGATTACGGAAAAAGTTGCATGCACTTCGTGTACAACTGGACCATCTCTTTCGAAGTGCGAGGGTTTCAGACGAAAACTCATCTGTTACAAAGGCATTTCATTTTTCTAAAATTATTTGAACTCAAGACATTTTGTGAATTCAGTATGCATCATTCAAACCGACATACTAAAATTTCAACCCTTTCTGACTTCATTTGCTATTTTTCATGCATTTAATGATTTTTTTGGGCTAACTGACCCTGAAATTGGAAAGCACTACAACTGAACTCAGAAAAGGTTGAAACTTGGCATGGTATCATCATTTGACCCACATAAGATGTGTGAAAAAGTTGAGAGGATTATGGAAAAAGTTTCATGCACTTCGTGTAAAAACTGGACCATCTCTTTCGAAGTGCGAGGGTTTCAGACGAAAACTCATCTGTTACAAAGTCATTTCATTTTTCTCAAATTATTTGAACTCAAGACTTTCTGTGCATTCAATATGCATCATTAAAAGCCACATAGTAAAATTTCAACCCTTTCTGACTTCATTTCTTATTTTTCATGCATTTAATGATTTATTTTGTGCTAAATGACCCTGAAATTGGTAAGCACTACAACTGAACTCAGAAAAGGTTGAAACTTGGCATGGTATCATCATTTGACCCACATAACATGTGTGAAAAAGTTGAGAGGGTTACGGCAAAAACTTGAATGCACTTCGTGTACAAACTGGACCATCTCTGTCGAAGTACGAGGGTTTGAGACGAAAACTCATCTGTTACAAAGGAATTTCATTTTTCTAAACTTATTTGAAATCAAGAATTTTTTTGCATTCAATATGTATCATTCAAAGCCACATACTAAAATTTCAACCCTTTCTGACTTCATTTGCTATTTTTCATGCATTTAATGATTTATTTTGGGCTAAATGACCCTGATATTGGAAAGCACTACAACTAAACTCAGAAAAGGTTGAAACTTGGCATGGTATCATCATTTGAACCACCTAACATGTGTGCAAAAGTTGAGAGGGTTACAGCAAAAACTGGATGCACTTCGTGTACAAACTTGACCATCTCTTTCGAGGTACGAGGGTTTCAGACGAAAATTCATTTGTTACAAAGGAATTTCATTTTTCTAAACTTATTTGCACTCAATAATTTTTGTACATTCAATATGGATCATTAAAGCCACATACTAAAATTTCAACCCTTTCTGACTTCATATGCTATTTTTCATGCATTTAATGATTTATTTTGGGCTAAATGACCCTGAAATTGGAAAGCACTACAACTAAACTCAGAAAAGATTGAAACTTGGCATGATATCATGATTTGACCCACATAACATGTGTGCAAAAGTTGAGAGGGTTACGGAAAAAGTTGGATGCACTTCGTGTACAAACTAGACCATCTCTTTCGAAGTACGAGGGTTTCAAACGAAAACTCTTCTGTTACAAAGGCATTTCATTTTTCTAAAATTATTTGAACTCAAGACTTTTTGTGCATTCAATATTCATCATTCAAAGCCACATACTAAAATTTCAACCCTTTCTGACTTCATTTGCTATTTTTCATGCATTTAATGATTTATTTTGGGCTAAATGACCCTGAAATTGGAAAGCAATACAACTAAACTCAGAAAAGGTTGAAACTTGGCATGGTATCATCATTTGACCCACATAACATGTGCGCAAATGTTGAGAGGGTTACGGAAAAAGTTGGATGCACTTCGTGTATAAACTCAAGACTTTTTCTAAACTTATTGGAACTCAAGAATATTTTTGCATTCAATATGCATCATTCAAAGCCACATACTAAAATTTCAACCATTTCTGACTTCATTTGCTATTTTTCATGCATTTAATGATTTATTTTGGGCTAAATGACCCTGAAATTGGAAAGCAATACAACTAAACTCAGAAAAGGTTGAAACTTGGCATGGTATCATCATTTGACCCACATAACATGTGCGCAAATGTTGAGAGGGTTACGGAAAAAGTTGGATGCACTTCGTGTACAAACTCAAGACTTTTTCTAAACTTATTTGAACTCAACAATATTTTTGCATTCAATATGAATCATTCAAAGCCACATACTAAAATTTCAACCCTTTCTGACTTCATTTGCTATTTTTCATGCATTTAATGATTTATTTTGGGCTAAATGACCCTGAAATTGGAAAGCACTACATCTAAACTCAGAAAAGGTTGAAACTTGGCATGGTATCATCATTTCACCCACATAACATGGATGCAAATGTTGAGAGGGTTACGGAAAAAGTTGGATGCACTTCGTGTACAAACTGGACCATCTCTTTCGAAGTACGAGGGTTTCAAACGAAAACTCATCTGTTACAAAGGCATTTCATTTTTCTAAACTTATTTGAACTCAAGACTTTTTGTGCATTCAATATGCATCATTCAAAGCCACATACTAAAATTTCAACCCTTTCTGACTTCATTTGTTATTTTTCATGCATTTAATGATTTATTTAGGGCTAAATGACCCTGAAATTGGAAAGAACTACAACTGAACTCAGAAAAGGTTGAAACTTGGCAAGGTATCATCATTTGACCCACATAACATGTGTGCAGAATTTGAGAGGGTTACGACAAAAATTGAATGCACTTCGTGTACAAACTGGACCATCTCTTTCGAAGTACGAGGGTTTCAAACGAAAACTCATCTGTTACAAAGGCATTTCATTTTTCTAGACGTATTTGAACTCAAGAATTTTTGTGCATTCAATATGCATCATTCAAAGCCACATACTAAAATTTCAACCATTTCTGATTTCATTTGCTATTTTTCATGCATTTAATGATATATTTTGGGCTAAATGACTCCTGAAATTGGAAAGCTCTACAACTAAACTCAGAAAAGGTTGAAACTTGGCATGGTATCATCATTTTAACCACCTAACATGTGTGCAAAAGTTGAGAGGGTTACAGCAAAAACTGGATGCACTTCGTGTACAAACTTGACCATCTCTTTCGAAGTACGAGGTTTCAGACGAAAATTCATCTGTTACAAAGGATTTCATTTTTCTAAACTTATTTGAACTCAATAGCTTTTGTGCATTAAATATGCATCATTAAAGCCACATACTAAAATTTCAACCCTTTCTGACTTCATATGCTATTTTTCATGCATTTAATGATTTATTTTGGGCTAAATGACCCTGAAATTGGAAAGCACTACAACTAAACTCAGAAAAGGTTGAAACTTGGCATGATATCATGATTTGACCCACATAACATGTGTGCAAAATTTGAGAGGGTTAAGGAAAAAGTTGGATGCACTTCGTGTACAAACTAGACCATCTCTTTCGAAGTACGAGGGTTTCAAACGAAAACTCTTCTGTTACAAAGGCATTTCATTTTTCTGAACATATTTGAACTCAAGACTTTTTGTGCATTCAATATGCATGATTCAAAGCCACATACTAAAATTTCAACACGTTCTGACATCATTTGTTATTTTTAATGCATTTAATGATTTATTTTGGGCTAAATGACCCTGACATTGGAAAGCACTAAAACTGAACTCAGAAAAGGTTGAAACTTGGCATGGTATCATCATTTGACCCACATAACATGTGTGCAGAATTTGAGAGGGTTACGAAAAAAATTGAATGCACTTCGTGTACAAACTGGACCATCTCTTTCGAAGTACGAGGGTTTCAAACAAAAACTCATCTGTTACAAAGGCATTTCATTTTTCTAAACGTATTCGAACTCAAGAATTTTTGTGCATTCAATATTCATCATTCAAAGCCACATACTAAAATTTCAACCCTTTATGACTTCATTTGCTATTTTTCATGCATTTAATGATTTATTTTGGGCTAAATGACCCTGAAATTGGAAAGCAATACAACTAAACTCAGAAAAGGTTGAAACTTGGCATGGTATCATCATTTCACCCACATAACATGTGCGCAAATGTTGAGAGGGTTACGGAAAAAGTTGGATGCACTTCGTGTACAAACTCAAGACTTTTTCTAAACTTATTTGAACTCAAGAATATTTTTGCATTCAATATGCATCATTCAAAGCCACATACTAAAATTTCAACCCTTTCTGACTTCATTTGCTATTTTTCATGCATTTAATGATTTATTTTGGGCTAAATGACTCTGAAATTGGAAAGCACTACAACTAAACTAAGAAAAGGTTGAAAGTTGGCATGGTATCATCATTTGACCCACATAACATGTGCGCAAATGTTGAGAGGGTTACGGAAAAAGTTGGATGCACTTCGTGTACAAACTCAATACTTTTTCTAAACTTATTTGAACTCAAGAATATTTTTGCATTCAATATGCATCATTCAAAGCCACATACTAAAATTTCAACCCTTTCTAACTTCATTTGTTATTTTTCATGCATTTAATGATTTATTTTGGGCTAAATGACCCTGAAATTGGAAAGCAATACAACTAAACTCAGAAAAGGTTGAAACTTGGCATGGGATCATCATTTCACCCACATAACATGGATGCAAATGTTGAGAGGGTTACGGAAAAAGTTAGATGGACTTCGTGTACAAACTGGACCATCTCTTTCGAAGTACGAGGGTTTCAAACGAAAACTCATCTGTTTCAAAGGCATTTCATTTTTCTAAACTTATTTGAACTCAAGACTTTTTGTGCATACAATATGCATCATTCAAAGCCACATACTAAAATTTCAACCCTTTCTGACTTCATTTGCTATTTTTCATGCATTTAATGATTTATTTAGGGCTAAATGACCCTTAAATTGGAAAGCAGTACAACTGAACTCAGAAAAGGTTGAAACTTGGCATGGTATCATCATTTGACCCACATAACATGTGTGCAGAATTTGAGAGGGTTACGGAAAAAATTGAAAGCACTTCGTGTACAAACTGGACCATCTCTTTCGAAGTACGAGGGTTTCAGACGAAAACTCATCTGTTAAAAAGGAATTTCATTTTTCTAAACTTATTTGAACTCAAGAATTTTTTTGCATTCAATATGCATCATTCAAAGCCACATACTAAAATTTCAACCCTTTCTGACTTCATTTGCTATTTTTCATGCATTTAATGATTTATTTTGGGCTAAATGACCCTGATATTGGAAAGCACTACAACTAAACTCAGAAAAGGTTGAAACTTGGCATGGTATCATCATTTGAACCACCTAACATGTGTGCAAAAGTTGAGAGGGTTACAGCAAAAACTGGATGCACTTCGTGTACAAACTTGACAAACTCTTTCGAGGTACGAGGGTTTCAGACGAAAATTCATTTGTTACAAAGGAATTTCATTTTTCTAAACTTATTTGCACTCAATAATTTTTGTACATTCAATATGGATCATTAAAGCCACATACTAAAATTTCAACCCTTTCTGACTTCATATGCTATTTTTCATGCATTTAATGATTTATTTTGGGCTAAATGACCCTGAAATTGGAAAGCACTACAACTAAACTCAGAAAAGGTTGAAACTTGGCATGATATTATGATTTGACCCACATAACATGTGTGCAAAAGTTGAGAGGGTTACGGAAAAAGTTGGATGCACTTCGTGTACAAACTAGACCATCTCTTTCGAAGTACGAGGGTTTCAAACGAAAACTCTTCTGTTACAAAGGGATTTCATTTTTCTGAACTTATTTGAACTCAAGACTTTTTGTGCATTCAATATGCATGATTCAAAGCCACATACTAAAATTTCAACACGTTCTGACTTCATTTGCTATTTTTCATGCATTTAATGATTTATTTTGGGCTAAATGACCCTGACATTGGAAAGCACTAAAACTGAACTCAGAAAAGGTTGAAACTTGGCATGGTATCATCATTTGACCCACATAACATGTGTGCAGAATTTGAGAGGGTTTCGACAAAAATTGAATGCACTTCGTGTACAAACTGGACCATCTCTTTCGAAGTACGAGGGTTTAAGACGAAAACTCATCTGTTACAAAGGCATTTCATTTTTCTAAACGTATTCGAACTCAAGACTTTTTGTGCATTCAATATTCATCATTCAAAGCCACATACTAAAATTTCAACCCTTTCTGACTTCATTTGCTATTTTTCATGCATTTAATGATTTATTTTGGGCTAAATGACCCTGAAATTGGAAAGCAATACAACTAAACTCAGAAAAGGTTGAAACTTGCCATGGTATCATCATTTGACCCACATAACATGTGCGCAAATGTTGAGAGGGTTACGGAAAAAGTTGGATGCACTTCGTGTATAAACTCAAGACTTTTTCTAAACTTATTGGAACTCAAGAATATTTTTGCATTCAATATGCATCATTCAAAGCCACATACTAAAATTTCAACCATTTCTGACTTCATTTGCTATTTTTCATGCATTTAATGATTTATTTTGGGCTAAATGACCCTGAAATTGGAAAGCAATACAACGAAACTCAGAAAAGGTTGAAACTTGGCATGGTATCATCATTTGACCCACATAACATGTGCGCAAATGTTGAGAGGGTTACGGAAAAAGTTGGATGCACTTCGTGTACAAACTCAAGACTTTTTCTAAACTTATTTGAACTCAAGAATATTTTTGCATTCAATATGAATCATTCAAAGCCACATACTAAAATTTCAACCCTTTCTGACTTCATTTGCTATTTTTCATGCATTTAATGATTTATTTTGGGCTAAATGACCCTGAAATTGGAAAGCACTACATCTAAACTCAGAAAAGGTTGAAACTTGGCATGGTATCATCATTTCACCCACATAACATGGATGCAAATGTTGAGAGGGTTACGGAAAAAGTTGGATGCACTTCGTGTACAAACTGGACCATCTCTTTCGAAGTACGAGGGTTTCAAACGAAAACTCATCTGTTACAAAGGCATTTCATTTTTCTAAACTTATTTGAACTCAAGACTTTTTGTGCATTCAATATGCATCATTCAAAGCCACATACTAAAATTTCAACCCTTTCTGACTTCATTTGTTATTTTTCATGCATTTAATGATTTATTTAGGGCTAAATGACCCTGAAATTGGAAAGAACTACAACTGAACTCAGAAAAGGTTGAAACTTGGCAAGGTATCATCATTTGACCCACATAACATGTGTGCAGAATTTGAGAGGGTTACGACAAAAATTGAATGCACTTCGTGTACAAACTGGACCATCTCTTTCGAAGTACGAGGGTTTCAAACGAAAACTCATCTGTTACAAAGGCATTTCATTTTTCTAGACGTATTTGAACTCAAGAATTTTTTTGCATTCAATATGCATCATTCAAAGCCACATACTAAAATTTCAACCATTTCTGATTTCATTTGCTATTTTTCATGCATTTAATGATATATTTTGGGCTAAATGACCCTGAAATTGGAAAGCACTACAACTAAACTCAGAAAAGGTTGAAACTTGGCATGGTATCATCATTTTAACCACCTAACATGTGTGCAAAATTTGAGAGGGTTACAGCAAAAACTGGATGCACTTCGTGTACAAACTTGACCATCTCTTTCGAAGTACGAGGTTTCAGACGAAAATTCATCTGTTACAAAGGATTTCATTTTTCTAAACTTATTTGAACTCAATAGCTTTTGTGCATTAAATATGCATCATTAAAGCCACATACTAAAATTTCAACCCTTTCTGACTTCATATGCTATTTTTCATGCATTTAATGATTTATTTTGGGCTAAATGACCCTGAAATTGGAAAGCACTACAACTAAACTCAGAAAAGGTTGAAACTTGGCATGATATCATGATTTGACCCACATAACATGTGTGCAAAATTTGAGAGGGTTAAGGAAAAAGTTGGATGCACTTCGTGTACAAACTAGACCATCTCTTTCGAAGTACGAGGGTTTCAAACGAAAACTCTTCTGTTACAAAGGAATTTCATTTTTCTGAACATATTTGAACTCCAGACTTTTTGTGCATTCAATATGCATGATTCAAAGCCACATACTAAAATTTCAACACGTTCTGACATCATTTGTTATTTTTAATGCATTTAATGATTTATTTTGGGCTAAATGACCCTGACATTGGAAAGCACTAAAACTGAACTCAGAAAAGGTTGAAACTTGGCATGGTATCATCATTTGACCCACATAACATGTGTGCAGAATTTGAGAGGGTTACGAAAAAAATTGAATGCACTTCGTGTACAAACTGGACCATCTCTTTCGAAGTACGAGGGTTTCAAACAAAAAATCATCTGTTACAAAGGCATTTCATTTTTCTAAACGTATTCGAACTCAAGAATTTTTGTGCATTCAATATTCATCATTCAAAGCCACATACTAAAATTTCAACCCTTTCTGACTTCATTTGCTATTTTTCATGCATTTAATGATTTATTTTGGGCTAAATGACCCTGAAATTGGAAAGCACTACATCTAAACTCAGAAAAGGTTGAAACTTGGCATGGTATCATCATTTCACCCACATAACATGGATGCAAATGTTGAGAGGGTTACGGAAAAAGTTGGATGCACTTCGTGTACAAACTGGACCATCTCTTTCGAAGTACGAGGGTTTCAAACGAAAACTCATCTGTTACAAAGGCATTTCATTTTTCTAAACTTATTTGAACTCAAGACTTTTTGTGCATTCAATATGCATCATTCAAAGCCACATACTAAAATTTCAACCCTTTCTGACTTCATTTGTTATTTTTCATGCATTTAATGATTTATTTAGGGCTAAATGACCCTGAAATTGGAAAGAACTACAACTGAACTCAGAAAAGGTTGAAACTTGGCAAGGTATCATCATTTGACCCACATAACATGTGTGCAGAATTTGAGAGGGTTACGACAAAAATTGAATGCACTTCGTGTACAAACTGGACCATCTCTTTCGAAGTACGAGGGTTTCAAACGAAAACTCATCTGTTACAAAGGCATTTCATTTTTCTAGACGTATTTGAACTCAAGAATTTTTTTGCATTCAATATGCATCATTCAAAGCCACATACTAAAATTTCAACCATTTCTGATTTCATTTGCTATTTTTCATGCATTTAATGATATATTTTGGGCTAAATGACCCTGAAATTGGAAAGCACTACAACTAAACTCAGAAAAGGTTGAAACTTGGCATGGTATCATCATTTTAACCACCTAACATGTGTGCAAAATTTGAGAGGGTTACAGCAAAAACTGGATGCACTTCGTGTACAAACTTGACCATCTCTTTCGAAGTACGAGGTTTCAGACGAAAATTCATCTGTTACAAAGGATTTCATTTTTCTAAACTTATTTGAACTCAATAGCTTTTGTGCATTAAATATGCATCATTAAAGCCACATACTAAAATTTCAACCCTTTCTGACTTCATATGCTATTTTTCATGCATTTAATGATTTATTTTGGGCTAAATGACCCTGAAATTGGAAAGCACTACAACTAAACTCAGAAAAGGTTGAAACTTGGCATGATATCATGATTTGACCCACATAACATGTGTGCAAAATTTGAGAGGGTTAAGGAAAAAGTTGGATGCACTTCGTGTACAAACTAGACCATCTCTTTCGAAGTACGAGGGTTTCAAACGAAAACTCTTCTGTTACAAAGGCATTTCATTTTTCTGAACATATTTGAACTCCAGACTTTTTGTGCATTCAATATGCATGATTCAAAGCCACATACTAAAATTTCAACACGTTCTGACATCATTTGTTATTTTTAATGCATTTAATGATTTATTTTGGGCTAAATGACCCTGACATTGGAAAGCACTAAAACTGAACTCAGAAAAGGTTGAAACTTGGCATGGTATCATCATTTGACCCACATAACATGTGTGCAGAATTTGAGAGGGTTACGAAAAAAATTGAATGCACTTCGTGTACAAACTGGACCATCTCTTTCGAAGTACGAGGGTTTCAAACAAAAAATCATCTGTTACAAAGGCATTTCATTTTTCTAAACGTATTCGAACTCAAGAATTTTTGTGCATTCAATATTCATCATTCAAAGCCACATACTAAAATTTCAACCCTTTCTGACTTCATTTGCTATTTTTCATGCATTTAATGATTTATTTTGGGCTAAGTGACTCTGAAATTGGAAAGCACTACAACTAAACTAAGAAAAGGTTGAAACTTGGCATGGTATCATCATTTGACCCACATAACATGTGCGCAAATGTTGAGAGGGTTACGGAAAAAGTTGGATGCACTTCGTGTACAAACTCAATACTTTTTCTAAACTTATTTGAACTCAAGAATATTTTTGCATTCAATATGCATCATTCAAAGCCACATACTAAAATTTCAACCCTTTCTAACTTCATTTGTTATTTTTCATGCATTTAATGATTTATTTTGGGCTAAATGACCCTGAAATTGGAAAGCAATACAACTAAACTCAGAAAAGGTTGAAACTTGGCATGGGATCATCATTTCACCCACATAACATGGATGCAAATGTTGAGAGGGTTACGGAAAAAGTTAGATGGACTTCGTGTACAAACTGGACCATCTGTTTCGAAGTACGAGGGTTTCAAACGAAAACTCATCTGTTTCAAAGGCATTTCATTTTTCTAAACTTATTTGAACTCAAGACTTTTTGTGCATACAATATGCATCATTCAAAGCCACATACTAAAATTTCAACCCTTTCTGACTTCATTTGCTATTTTTCATGCATTTAATGATTTATTTAGGGCTAAATGACCCTTAAATTGGAAAGCAGTACAACTGAACTCAGAAAAGGTTGAAACTTGGCATGGTATCATCATTTGACCCACATAACATGTGTGCAGAATTTGAGAGGGTTACGGAAAAAATTGAAAGCACTTCGTGTACAAACTGGACCATCTCTTTCGAAGTACGAGGGTTTCAGACAAAAACTCATCTGTTACAAAGGAATTTCATTTTTCTAAACTTATTTGAACTCAAGAATATTTTTGCATTCAATATGCATCATTCAAAGCCACATACTAAAATTTCAACCCTTTCTGACTTCATTTGCTATTTTTCATGCATTTAATGATTTATTTTGGGCTAAATGACCCTGATATTGGAAAGCACTACAACTAAACTCAGAAAAGGTTGAAACTTGGCATGGTATCATCATTTGAACCACCTAACATGTGTGCAAAAGTTGAGAGGGTTACAGCAAAAATTGGATGCACTTCGTGTACAAACTTGACCATCTCTTTCGAGGTACGAGGGTTTCAGACGAAAATTCATTTGTTACAAAGGAATTTCATTTTTCTAAACTTATTTGCACTCAATAATTTTTGTACATTCAATATCGATCATTAAAGCCACATACTAAAATTTCAACCCTTTCTGACTTCATATGCTATTTTTCATGCATTTAATGATTTATTTTGGGCTAAATGACCCTGAAATTGGAAAGCACTACAACTAAACTCAGAAAAGGTTGAAACTTGGCATGATATCATGATTTGACCCACATAACATGTGTGCAAAAGTTGAGAGGGTTACGGAAAAAGTTGGATGCACTTCGTGTACAAACTAGACCATCTCTTTCGAAGTACGAGGGTTTCAAACGAAAACTCTTCTGTTACAAAGGGATTTCATTTTTCTGAACTTATTTGAACTCAAGACTTTTTGTGCATTCAATATGCATGATTCAAAGCCACATACTAAAATTTCAACACGTTCTGACTTCATTTGCTATTTTTCATGCATTTAATGATTTATTTTGGGCTAAATGACCCTGACATTGGAAAGCACTAAAACTGAACTCAGAAAAGGTTGAAACTTGGCATGGTATCATCATTTGACCCACATAACATGTGTGCAGAATTTGAGAGGGTTACGACAAAAATTGAATGCACTTCGTGTACAAACTGGACCATCTCTTTCGAAGTACGAGGGTTTAAGACGAAAACTCATCTGTTACAAAGGCATTTCATTTTTCTAAACGTATTCGAACTCAAGACTTTTTGTGCATTCAATATTCATCATTCAAAGCCACATACTAAAATTTCAACCCTTTCTGACTTCATTTGCTATTTTTCATGCATTTAATGATTTATTTTGGGCTAAATGACCCTGAAATTGGAAAGCAATACAACTAAACTCAGAAAAGGTTGAAACTTGGCATGGTATCATCATTTGACCCACATAACATGTGCGCAAATGTCGAGAGGGTTACGGAGAAAGTTGGATGCACTTCGTGTATAAACTCAAGACTTTTTCTAAACTTATTGGAACTCAAGAATATTTTTGCATTCAATATGCATCATTCAAAGCCACATACTAAAATTTCAACCAATTCTGACTTCATTTGCTATTTTTCATGCATTTAATGATTTATTTTGGGCTAAATGACCCTGAAATTGGAAAGCAATACAACTAAACTCAGAAAAGGTTGAAACTTGGCATGGTATCATCATTTGACCCACATAACATGTGCGCAAATGTTGAGAGGGTTACGGAAAAAGTTGGATGCACTTCGTGTACAAACTCAAGACTTTTTCTAAACTTATTTGAACTCAAGAATATTTTTGCATTCAATATGAATCATTCAAAGCCACATACTAAAATTTCAACCCTTTCTGACTTCATTTGCTATTTTTCATGCATTTAATGATTTATTTTGGGCTAAATGACCCTGAAATTGGAAAGCACTACATCTAAACTCAGAAAAGGTTGAAACTTGGCATGGTATCATCATTTCACCCACATAACATGGATGCAAATGTTGAGAGGGTTACGGAAAAAGTTGGATGCACTTCGTGTACAAACTGGACCATCTCTTTCGAAGTACGAGGGTTTCAAACGAAAACTCATCTGTTACAAAGGCATTTCATTTTTCTAAACTTATTTGAACTCAAGACTTTTTGTGCATTCAATATGCATCATTCAAAGCCACATACTAAAATTTCAACCCTTTCTGACTTCATTTGTTATTTTTCATGCATTTAATGATTTATTTAGGGCTAAATGACCCTGAAATTGGAAAGAACTACAACTGAACTCAGAAAAGGTTGAAACTTGGCAAGGTATCATCATTTGACCCACATAACATGTGTGCAGAATTTGAGAGGGTTACGACAAAAATTGAATGCACTTCGTGTACAAACTGGACCATCTCTTTCGAAGTACAAGGGTTTCAAACGAAAACTCATCTGTTACAAAGGCATTTCATTTTTCTAGACGTATTTGAACTCAAGAATTTTTGTGCATTCAATATGCATCATTCAAAGCCACATACTAAAATTTCAACCATTTCTGATTTCATTTGCTATTTTTCATGCATTTAATGATATATTTTGGGCTAAATGACCCTGAAATTGGAAAGCACTACAACTAAACTCAGAAAAGGTTGAAACGTGGCATGGTATCATCATTTTAACCACCTAACATGTGTGCAAAAGTTGAGAGGGTTACAGCAAAAACTGGATGCACTTCGTGTACAAACTTGACCATCTCTTTCGAAGTACGAGGTTTCAGACGAAAATTCATCTGTTACAAAGGATTTCATTTTTCTAAACTTATTTGAACTCAATAGCTTTTGTGCATTAAATATGCATCATTAAAGCCACATACTAAAATTTCAACCCTTTCTGACTTCATATGCTATTTTTCATGCATTTAATGATTTATTTTGGGCTAAATGACCCTGAAATTGGAAAGCACTACAACTAAACTCAGAAAAGGTTGAAACTTGGCATGATATCATGATTTGACCCACATAACATGTGTGCAAAATTTGAGAGGGTTAAGGAAAAAGTTGGATGCACTTCGTGTACAAACTAGACCATCTCTTTCGAAGTACGAGGGCTTCAAACGAAAACTCTTCTGTTACAAAGGCATTTCATTTTTCTGAACATATTTGAACTCAAGACTTTTTGTGCATTCAATATGCATGATTCAAAGCCACATACTAAAATTTCAACACGTTCTGACATCATTTGTTATTTTTAATGCATTTAATGATTTATTTTGGGCTAAATGACCCTGACATTGGAAAGCACTAAAACTGAACTCAGAAAAGGTTGAAACTTGGCATGGTATCATCATTTGGCCCACATAACATGTGTGCAGAATTTGAGAGGGTTACGAAAAAAATTGAATGCACTTCGTGTACAAACCGGACCATCTCTTTCGAAGTACGAGGGTTTCAAACAAAAACTCATCTGTTACAAAGGCATTTCATTTTTCTAAACGTATTCGAACTCAAGAATTTTTGTGCATTCAATATTCATCATTCAAAGCCACATACTAAATTTTCAACCCTTTATGACTTCATTTGCTATTTTTCATGCATTTAATGATTTATTTTGGGCTAAATGACCCTGAAATTGGAAAGCAATACAACTAAACTCAGAAAAGGTTGAAACTTGGCATGGTATCATCATTTCACCCACATAACATGTGCGCAAATGTTGAGAGGGTTACGGAAAAAGTTGGATGCACTTCGTGTACAAACTCAAGACTTTTTCTAAACTTATTTGAACTCAGGAATATTTTTGCATTCAATATGCATCATTCAAAGCCACATACTAAAATTTCAACCCTTTCTGACTTCATTTCCTATTTTTCATGCATTTAATGATTTATTTTGGGCTAAATGACTCTGAAATTGGAAAGCACTACAACTAAACTAAGAAAAGGTTGAAACTTGGCATGGTATCATCATTTGACCCACATAACATGTGCGCAAATGTTGAGAGGGTTACGGAAAAAGTTGGATGCACTTCGTGTACAAACTCAATACTTTTTCTAAACTTATTTGAACTCAAGAATATTTTTGCATTCAATATGCATCATTCAAAGCCACATACTAAAATTTCAACCCTTTCTAACTTCATTTGTTATTTTTCATGCATTTAATGATTTATTTTGGGCTAAATGACCCTGAAATTGGAAAGCAATACAACTAAACTCAGAAAAGGTTGAAACTTGGCATGGGATCATCATTTCACCCACATAACATGGATGCAAATGTTGAGAGGGTTACGGAAAAAGTTAGATGGACTTCGTGTACAAACTGGACCATCTCTTTCGAAGTACGAGGGTTTCAAACGAAAACTCATCTGTTTCAAAGGCATTTCATTTTTCTAAACTTATTTGAACTCAAGACTTTTTGTGCATACAATATGCATCATTCAAAGCCACATACTAAAATTTCAACCCTTTCTGACTTCATTTGCTATTTTTCATGCATTTAATGATTTATTTAGGGCTAAATGACCCTTAAATTGGAAAGCAGTACAACTGAACTCAGAAAAGGTTGAAACTTGGCATGGTATCATCATTTGACCCACATAACATGTGTGCAGAATTTGAGAGGGTTACGGAAAAAATTGAAAGCACTTCGTGTACAAACTGGACCATCTCTTTCGAAGTACGAGGGTTTCAGACGAAAACTCATCTGTTACAAAGGCATTTCATTTTTCTAAACGTATTTGAACTCAAGAATTTTTGTGCATTCAATATTCATCATTCAAAGCCACATACTAAAATTTCAACCCTTTCTGACTTCATTTGCTATTTTTCATGCATTTAGTGATTTATTTTGGGCTAAATGACCCTGAAATTGGAAAGCACTACAATTAAACTCAGAAAAGGTTGAAACTTGGCATGGTATCATCATTTGACCCACATAACATGTGTGCAAAAGTTGAGTGGGTTACGGCAAAAATTGAATGCACTTCGTGTACAAACTAGACCATCTCTTTCGAAGTACGGGGGTTTCAAACGAAAACTCATATGTTACAAAGGCATTTCATCTTTCTAAACTTATTTGACCTCAAGACTTTTTGTGCATTAAATATGCATCATTCAAAGCCACATACTAAAATTTCAACCCTTTCTGACTTCATTTCCTATTTTTCATGCATTTAATGATTTATTTTGGGGTAAATGACTCTGAAATTTGAAAGCACTACAACTAAACTCAGAAAAGGTTGAAACTTGGCATGGTATCATCATTTCACCCACATAACATGTGTGCAAATTTTGAGAGGGTTACGGAAAAGTTGGATGCACTTCGTGTACAAACTGGACCATCTCTTTCGGAGTACGAGGGTTTCAAACGAAAACTCATCTGTTACAAAGGCATTTCATTTTTTCTAAACTTATTTGAACTCAAGACCTTTTGTGCATTCAATATGCATCATTCAAAGACACATACTACAATTTCAACCCTTTCTGACTGCATTTGCTATTTTTCATGCATTTAATGATTTATTTTTGGCTAAATGGCCCTGAAATTGGAAAGCACTACAACTGAACTCAGAAAAGGTTGAAATTTGGCATGGTATCATC
The DNA here is from genome assembly GCA_950022295.1 of Bromus sterilis. Classification (NCBI taxonomy): domain Eukaryota; kingdom Viridiplantae; phylum Streptophyta; class Magnoliopsida; order Poales; family Poaceae; genus Bromus; species Bromus sterilis. The sequence goes on along the minus strand of OX465599.1, from coordinate 166,929,410 downwards.
ATTTGACCCACATAACATGTGTGAAAAAGTTGAGAGGGTTACAGCAAAAACTGAATGCACTTCGTGTACAAACTGGACCATCTCTTTCGAAGTACGACACTACTGGAATTCTATCGTTTGCCGTCTGCCATGGCTGTCGGCAAACATAGAAAAAGCAGACGGCAAAGTCCTTTGCCATCTGCCAGCGGACGGGAAAGCACTCGTCAGCCATTTCTCCAGCAAAGAAGTGCTTTGCCGTCTGCATATAATCGACGGACGGCAAATAACTTTGCCATCTGTTTTTACCCTAGCTGTCGGCAAAGTTAAAAAGTACATGTACTGTGTTCATAGGTGGGTCCGCCACAACTTTGTCGTCTGCTATTATTGTACCGGACGGAAAAGATATTTCTGTTATACAAAAAAAATAACAGAACAACAGCGTAGCTGCCGCACCTCCTCTGCTCCCTACGATACTGCCCAACGAGTCCAGGTAGACAAAGCGCTGATGTCCGGCGAGTTGGACGCCGGTGAGCCCGACGAGACGGGGGGCCACTGCTGTCCGGCGACCGATGTGGCGAGACGTAAGTACGGCGAGGCGAGGTCGAGAGAAGCACATCCGGTGGGTCGAGGTGAGGCCGGCCGACGGGTCGAGGCGAAGCGACCGACGGCTCGAGGAGAGGCCGGGGCGCGGGACGACCGACAAAGGCGAGGCCGGGCGCGAGACGGTCGGTGGAGGTGGGGCGGCCTAGGGATCGAGGCGAGGCAGAGGTGGCGCGTCCGGCGGCTCAAGGCGAGGCCGGGGCGCGGCCGGAGTTGTCGGCTGCGCGTGCGGCCAGTGTAGCAGGGTAGGATGACCGACGAGGCAAGCAACCGCGGGCGGAGCAGGAGGGGCGGCCGCGGGGCGGAGCAGGCGGGGCATCCGCGGGCGGAGCAGCCTCAGGGCGGAGCAGGCGAGGCGGCTTGACCGGCGAGGAAGGGAAGGAAAAGAGAGCCATGGCCGGGAGGCAAGGAAGGAGAGGATGTTGAGACCATACGGGCTAGTTTGTGGACGGGGAGAGGATAAGGTTGAGGCAAGGAGGAGAGAACCACGTGCGTACGTACGGGCATGAGGCCTGTGGCATGGACGGTTGGTGGGATTTTTTTATGCCATGTCATCGATCCATGTGACTAGGTTCTCAACCAATAGGAAACCAGTTAGCATTTTGTGTTTGTTTATCTTGTATAATTTGATAAAATAATTATGATAAACGTTTTAGAAAAAATTCAAAATTTTTCTACGCCTTTTAGGAATCATAAACCAGCACCACGCCAAATTTCATATTATTTAAAAGTTGTTTGCATTTTCAAAAATAATAAAAGTGATACAAATATTCGCCTATAACTATCTTTGCCATGAGCAAAATAAAAAAAATAGATGGCAAAGTGGTTTCTTTGCCGTCCGCCATATAAAAGAAGACGGCAAAGAGCTAGATTTGCCATGCGTGAAAATAAAACAGATGGTGAAGTTACTCTTTGCCATGCGTGAAAAAATAACAGATGGAAAAGTCTCTGTTTGCCATGCGTGAAAAAAAACAGACGGCAAAGCCTCTCTTTGCCATGCGTGAAAAAAACCCAGACGGCAAAGCCCCTCTTTGCCATGCATGAAAAAAAAATAGACGGCAAAGTACTATTTACCGTCAGCCAATCTTTACCGTCCGCAGCTGTTGGCAAAGACCCTCTTTGCCGTCTGCCCCGAAAAAATGCAGACGGCAAAGAAAAGACACATGGCAAACGAACAGATTCCAGTAGTGCGAGGGTTTCAGACGAAAACTCATCTGTTACAAAGGCATTTCATTTTTCTAAACTTATTTGAACTCAAGACTTTTTGTGCATTCAATATGCATGATTCAAAGCCACATACTAAAATTTCAACCCTTTTTGACTTCATTTGCTATTTTTCATTCATTTAATGATTTATTTTGGGCTAAATGACCCTGAAATTGGAAAGCACTACAACTGAACTCAGAAAAGGTTGAAACTTGGCATGGTATCATCATTTGACCCACATAACATGTGTGCAAAAGTTGAGAGGGTTACGACAAAAATTGAATGCACTTCGCGTACAAACTGGACCATCTCTTTCGAAGTACGAGGGTTTCAGATGAAAACTCATCTGTTACAAAGGCATTTCATTTTTCTAAACTTATTTGGACTCAAGACTTTTTGTGCATTCAATATGAATCATTCAAAGCCACATACTAAAATTTCAACCCTTTCTGACTTCATTTGCTATTTTTCATGCATTTAATGATTAATTTTGGGCTAAATGACCCTGAAGTTGGAAAGCACTACACCTGAACTCAGAAAAGGTTGAAACTTGGCATGGTATCATAATTTGACCCACATAACATGTGTGCAGAATTTGAGAGGGTTACGGCAAAAATTGAATGCACTTCGTGTACAAACTGGACCATCTCTTTCGAAGTACGAGGGTTTTAGACGAAAACTCATCTGTTACATAGGAAATTCCTTTTTTTAGACGTATTTGAACTCAAGACTTTTTGTGCATTCAATATTCATCATTCAAAGCCACATACTAAAATTTCAACCCTTTCTGACTTCATTTGCTATTTTTCATGCATTTAATGATTTATTTTGGGCTAAATGACCCTGAAATTGGATAGCACTACAGCTGTACTCAGAAAAGGGTGAAACTTGGCATGGTATCATCATTTAAGCCACATAAAATGTGTGAAAAATTTGATAGGGTTACGGAAAAAATTGAATGCACTACGTGTACAAACTGGACCATCTCTTTCGAAGTACGAGGGTTTGAGACGAAAACTCATCTGTTACAAAGTTATTTCATTTTTCTAAACTTATTTGAACTCAAGACTTTTTGTGCATTCAATATGCATCATTCAAAGCCACATACTAAAATTTCAACGCTTTTTGAATTCATTTGCTATTTTTCATGCATTTAATGATTAATTTGTGGCTGAATGACCCTGAAATTGGAAAGCACTACAACTAAACTCAGAAAAGGTTCACACTTGGCATGGTATCATCATTTGACCCACATAACATGTGTGCAAATGTTGAGAGGGTTACGGAAAAATTTGGATGCACTTCGTGTACAATCTGGACCATCTCTTTCGGAGTACGAGGGTTTCAAACGAAAACTCATCTGTTACAAAGGCATTTCATTTTTCTTAACTTATTTGAACTCAAGACTTTTTGTGCATTCAATATGCATCATTCAAAGACACATACTAAAATTTCAACCCTTTCTGACTTCATTTGCTATTTTGCATGCGTTTAATGATTTATTTTTGGCTCAATGACCCTGAAATTGGAAAGCACTACAACTGAACTCAAAAAAGGTTGAAACTTGGCATGGTATCATCGTTTCACCCAAATAACATGTGTGAAAAAGTTAAGAGGGTTACGGCAAAAATTGAATGCTCTTCGTGTACAAAGAGGACCATCTCTTTCGAAGTACGAGGGTTTCAGACGAAAACTCATCTGTTACAAAGGCATTTCATTTTTCTAAACTTATTTGAAATCAAGACTTTTTGTGCATTCAATATTCATCATTCAAAGCCACATACTAAAATTTCAACCCTTTCTGACTTCATTTGCTATTTTTCATGCATTTAATGATTAATTTCGGGCTAAATGACCCTGAAATTGGAAAGCACTACAACTGAACGCAGAAAAAGGTTGAAACTTGGCATGGTATCATTATTTGACCCACATAACATGTGTGCAAAAGTTGAGAGGGTTACGGAGAAAACTGAATGCACTTCGTGTACAAACTGGACCATCTCTTTCAAAGTACGAGGGTTTCAGACGAAAACTCATCTGTTACAAAGGCATTTCATTTTTATAAACTTATTTGAACTCAAGACTTTTTGTGCATTCAATATGCATCATTAAAAGCCACATACTAAAATTTCAACCCTTTCTGCCTTCATTTGCTATTTTTCATGCATTTAATGATTTATTTTGGGCTAAATGACCCTGAAATTGGAAAGCACTACAACTAAACTCAGAAAAGGTTGAAACTTGGCACGGTATCATAATTTGACCCACATAACATGTGTGCAAAAGTTGAGAGGGTTACGGAAAAAGCTGGATGCACTTCGTGTACAAACTGGACCATCTCTTTTGAAGTACGAGGGTTTCAGACGAAAACTCATCCGTTACAAAGGCATTTCATTTTTCTAAACTTATTTGAACTCAAGACTTTTTGTGCATTCAATATGAATCATTCAAAGCCACATACTAAAATTTCAACCCTTTCTGACTTCATTTGCTATTTTTCATGCATTTAATGATTTATTTTTGGCTAAATGACCCTGAAATTGGAAAGCAGTATAACTAAACTCAGAAAAGGTTGAAACTTGGCATGGTATCATCATTTGACCCACATAACTTGTGTGCAAATGTTGAGAGGGTTACGGAAGAAGCCGGATGCACTTCGTGTACAAACTGGACCATCTCTTTCGAAGTTCGAGGGTTTCAAACGAAAACTCATCTGTTACAAAGGCATTTCATTTTTCTAAACTTATTTGAACTCAATACTTTCTGTGCATTCAATATGCATGATTCAAAGCCACATACTAAATTTTCAACCCTTTCTGACTTCATTTGCTATTTTTCATGCTTTTAATGATTTATTTTGGGCTAAATGACCCTGAAATTAGAAAGCACTACAACTGAACTCAGAAAAGGTTGAAACTTGGCATGGTATCATCATTTGACCCACATAACATGTGTGCAAAAGTTGAGAGGGTTACGGCAAAAATTGAATGCACTTCGTGCACAAACTGGACCATCTCTTTCGAAGTACGAGGGTTTGAAACGAAAACTCATCTGTTACAAAGGCATTTCATTTTTCTAAACTTATTTTAAATCAAGGCTTTTTGTGCATTCAATATGCATCATTCAAAGCCACATACTAAAATTTCAACCTATTTTGACTTCATTTGCTATTTTTCATGCATTTAATGATTTATTTTGGGCTAAATGACCCTAAAATTGGAAAGCACTACAACTGAACTCAGAAAAGGTTGAAACTTGGCATGGTATCATCATTTGACCCACATAACATGTGTGCAGAATTTGAGTGGGTTACGGATAAAATTGAATGCACTTCGTGTACAAACTGGACCATCTCTTTCGAAGTACGAGGGTTTCAAACGAAAAAGCATCTGTTACAAAGGCATTTCATTTTTCCAACCTTATTTGAACTCAAGACTTTATGTGCATTCCATATGCATCATTCAAAGCCACATACTAAAATTTCAACCCTTTCTGACTGCATTTGCTATTTTTCATGCATTTAATGATTTATTTTGGGCTAAATGACCCTGAAATTGGAAAGCACTACAAGTGAACTCAGAAAAAGTTGAAACTTGGCATGGTATCATCATTTGACCCACATAACATGTGTGCAGAATTTGAGAGGGTTATGGCAGAAATTGAATGCACTTCGTGTACAAACTGGACCATCTCTTTCGAAGTACGAAGGTTTTAGACGAAAACTCATCTTTTACAAAGGCATTTCATTTTTCTAAACTTATTTGAACTCTAGACTTTTTGTGCATTCGATATGCATCATTCAAAGCCACATACTAAAATTTCAACCCTTTCTGACTTCAGTTGCTATTTGGCATGCATTTAATGATTAATTTTGGGCTAAATGACCCTGAAATTGGAAAGCACTACAACTGAACTCAGAAAAGGTTGAAACTTGGCATGGTATCATCATTTGACCCAAATTACATGTGTGGAAAAGTTGAGAGGGTTACGGCAAAAACTGAATGCACTTCGTGTACAAACTGGACAATCTCTTTCGGAGTACGAGGGTTTCAGACGAAAACTCATCTATTACAAAGGGATTTAATTTTTCCAAACTTATTTGAACTAAAGACTTTTTTTGCATTCCATATGCATCATTCAAAGCCACATACTAAAATTTCAACCCTTTCTGACTTCATTTGCTATTTTTCATGCATTTAATGATTTATTTTGGGCAAAATGACCCTGAAATTGGAAAGCACTACAACTGAACTCAGAAAATGTTGAAACTTGGCATCGGATCATCATTTGACCCACATAACATGTGTGCAAAAGTTGACAGGGTTACGGCAGAAATTGAATGCACTTCGTGTACAAACTGGACCATCTCTTTCGAAGTACGAAGGTTTTAGACGAAAACTCATCTGTTACAAAGGCATTTCATTTTTCTAAACTCATTTGAACTCAAGACTTTTTGAGCAATCAATATGCACCATTCAAAGCCACATACTAAAATTTCAACCCTTTCTGACTTCATTTGCTATTTTGCATGCATTTAATGATTAATTTTGGGCTAAATGACCCTGAAATTGGAAAGCACTAGAAATGAACTCAGAAAAGGTGGAAACTTGGCATGGTATCATCATTTGACCCACATAACATGTGTGCAAAAGTTGAGAGGGTTACGGCAAAAACTAAATGCACTTGTGTACAAACTGGACCATCTCTTTCGAAGTACGAGGGTTTCAGACGAAAACTCATCTGTTACAAAGGCATTTCATTTTTATGAACTTATTTGAACTCAAGACTTTTGTGCGTTCAATATGCATCATTAAAAGCCACATACTAAAATTTCAACCCTTTCTGACTTCATTTGCTATTTTGCATGCATTTAATGATTAATTTTGGGCTAAATGACCCTGAAATTGGAAAGCACTACAAATAAACTCAGAAAAGGTTGAAACGTGGCATGGTATCATCATTTGACCCAGATAACATGTGTGAAAAAGTTGAGAGGGTTAAGGCAAAAACTGAATGCACTTCGTGTACAAACTGGACCATCTCTTTCGAAGTACGAGGGTTTCAGACGAAAACTCTTCCCTTACAAAGGCATTTCATTTTTATAAACTGATTTGAACTCAAGACTTTTTGTGCGTTCAACATGCATCATTAAAAGCAACATACTAAAATTTCAACCCTTTCTGACTTCATTTGCTATTTTTCATGCATTTAATGATTTATTTTGGGCTAAATGACCCTGAAATTGGAAAGCACTACAACTAAACTCAAAAAAGGTTGAAACTTGGCATGGTATCATCATTTGACCCACCTAACATGTGTGCAAAATTTGAGAGTGTTAAATCAAAAACTGGATGCACTTCGTGTACAACCTGGACCATCTCTTTCGAAGTACGAGGGTTTCAAACGAAAATTCATCTGTTACAAAGGCATTTCATTTTTCTAAACTTATTTGAACTCAAGAATATTTGTGCATTCAATATGCATTATTCAAAGCCACATACTAAAATTTCATCCCTTTCTGACTTCATTTGCTATTTTTCATGCATTTAATGATTTATTTTGGGCTAAATGAACCAGAAATTGGAAAGCACTACAACGAAACTCAGAAAAGGTTGAAACTTGGCATGGTATCATGATTTGACCCACATAACATGTGTGCAAAAGTTGAGAGGGTTACGGAAAAAGATGGATGCACTTCGTGTACAAACTGGACCATCTCTTTCGAAGTACGCGGGTTTCAAACGAAAACTCATCTGTTACAAAGGAATTTCATTTTTCTAAACTTATTTTAACTCAAGAATTTTTGTGCATTCAATATGAATTATTCAAAGCCACATACTAAAATTTCAACCCGTTCTGACTTCATTTGCTATTTTTCATGCATTTAATGATTAATTTTGGGCTAAATGACCCTGAAAGTGGAAAGCACTACAACTGAACTCAGAAAATGTTGAAACGTTGCATGGTATCATCATTTGACCCACATAACATGTGTGCAAAAGTTGAGAGGGTTACAGCAAAAATTGAATGGACTTCGTGTACAAACTGGACCATCTCTTTCGAAGTACGAGGGTTTCACACGAAAACTCATCTGTTACAAAGGCATTTCAGTTTTCTAAACTTATTTGAAATCTAGACTTTTTGTGCATTCAATATTAATCATTCAAAGTGACATACTAAAATTTCAACCCTTTCTGACTTCATTTGCTATTTTTCATGCATTTAATGATTAATTTCGGGCTAAATGACACTGAAATTGGAAAGCACTACAACTGAACTCAGAAAAAGGTTGAAACTTTTGCATGGTATCATTATTTGACCCACATAACATGTGTGCAAAAGTTGAGAGGGTTACGGCGAAAACTGAATGCACTTCGTGTACAAACTGGACCATCTCTTTCAAAGTACAAGGGTTTCAGACGGAAACTCATCTGTTACAAAGATATTTCATTTTTCTAAACTTATTTGAACTCAAGACTTTTTGTGCATTTAATATGAATCAGTCAAAGCCACATACTAAAATTTCAACCCTTTCTAACTTCATTTGCTATTTTTCATGCATTTAATGATTTATTTTTGGCTAAATGACCCTGAAATTGGAAAGCAGTATAACTAAACTCAGAAAAGGTTGAAACTTGGCATGGTATCATCATTTGACCCACATAACATGTGTGCAAATGTTGAGAGGGTTACGGAAAAAGCTGGATGTCGTGTACAAACTGGACAATCTCTTTCGAAGTACGAGGGTTTCAAACGAAAACTCATCTGTTACAAAGGCATTTCATTTTTCTAAACTTATTTTAACTCAAGGCTTTTTGTGCATTCAATATGCATCATTCAAAGCCACATACTAAAATTTCAACCTATTCTGACTTCATTTGCTATTTTTCATGCATTTAATGATTTATTTTGGGCTAAATGACCCTAAAATTGGAAAGCACTACAACTGAGCTCAGAAAAGGTTGAAACTTGGCAAGGTATCATCATTTGACCCACATAACATGTGTGCAGAATTTGAGTGGGTTACGGAAAAAATTGAATGCACTTCGTGTACAAACTGGACCATCTCTTTCGAAGTACGCGGGTTTCAAACGAAAAAGCATCTGTTACAAAGGCATTTCATTTTTCCAAACTTATTTGAACTCAAGACTTTATGTGCATTCCATATGCATCATTCAAAGCCACATACTAAAATTTCAACCCTTTCTGACTTCATTTGCTATTTTTCATGCATTTAATGATTTATTTTGGGCTAAATGACCCTGAAATTGGATAGCACTACAAGTGAACTGAGAAAAAGTTGAAACTTGGCATGGTATCATCATTTTACCCACATAACATGTGTGAAGAATTTGAGAGGGTTATGGCAGAAATTGAATGCACTTCGTGTAGAAACTGGACCATCTCTTTCGAAGTACGAAGGTTTTAGACGAAAACTCATCTGTTACAAAGGAATTTCATTTTTCTAAATTTATTTGAACTCAAGACTTTTTGTGCATTCAATATGCATCATTCAAAGCCACATACTAAAATTTCAACCCTTTCTGACTTCATTTGCTATTTTGCATGCATTTAATGATTAATTTTGGGCTAAATGACCCTGAAATTGGAAAGCACTACAACTGAACTCAGAAAAGGTTGAAACTTGGCATGGTATCATCATTTGACCCAAATTACATGTGTGGAAAAGTTGAGAGGGTTACGGCAAAAACTAAATGCACTTCGTGTACAAACTGGACCATCTCTTTCGGAGTACGAGGGTTTGAGACGAAAACTCATCTGTTACAAAGGGATTTAATTTTTCCAAACTTATTTGAACTCAAGACTTTTTTTGCATTCCATATGCATCATTCAAAGCCACATACTAAACTTTCAACCCTTTCTGACTTCATTTCCTTTTTTTACTGCATTTAATGATTTATTTTGGGCTAAATGAATCTGAAGTTGGAAAGCACTTCAACTAAACTCAGAAAAGGTTGAACCTTGGCAAGGAATCATGATTTGACCCACATAACATGTGTGCAAAAGTTGAGAGGGTTACGGAAAAAGCTGGATGCACTTCGTGTACAAACTGGACCATCTCTTTCGAAGTACGGGCGTTTCGAACGAAAACTCATCTGTTACAAAGGCATTTCATTTTTCTAAACTTAATTTAACTCAAGACTTTTTTTGCATTCAATATGCATCATTCAAAGCCACATACTAAAATTTCAACCCTTTCTGACTTTATTGGATATTTTTCATGCATTTAATGATTTATTTTGGGCTAAATGACCCTAAAATTGGAAAGCACTACAACTGAACTCAGAAAAGGTTGAAACTTGGCATGGTATCATCATTTGACCCACATAACATGTGTGCAAAAGTTGAGAGGGTTACGGCAAAAACTGAATGCACTTCGTGTACAAACTGGACCATCTCTTTCGTAGTACCAGGGTTTCAAACGAAAACTCATCTGTTACAAAGGCATTTCATTTTTCCAAACTTATTTGAACTCAAGACTTTTTGTGCATTCAATATGCATCATTCAAAGCGAGATACTAAAATGTCAACCCTTTCTGACTTCATTTGCTATTTTTCATGCATTTAATGATTTATTTTGGGCTAAAAGACCCTGAAATTGGAAAGCACTACAACTGAACTCAGAAAAAGTTGAAACTTGGCATGGTATCATCATTTGACCCACATAACATGTGTGCAGAATTTGAGAGGGTTACGACAAAAATTAAATGCACTTCGTGTACAAACTTGACCATCTCTTTCGAAGTACGAGGGTTTAAGATGAAAACTCATCTGTTACAAAGGCATTTCATTTTTCTAAACGTATTTGAACTCAAGACTTTTTGTACATTCAATATGCATCATTCAAAGCCACATACTAAAATTTCAACCCTTCCTGACTTCATTTGCTATTTTTCTTGCATTTAATTATTTATTGTGGGCTAAATGACCCTAAAATTGGAAAGCACTACAACTGAACTCAGAAAAGGTTGAAACTTGGCATGGTATCATCATTTGACCCACATAACATGTGTGCAGAATTTGAGAGGGTTACGACAAAAATTGAATGCACTTCGTGTACAAACTGGACCATCTCTTTCGAAGTACGAGGGTTTAAGACGAAAACTCATCTGTTACAAAGGCATTTCATTTTTCTAAACGTATTTGAACTCAAGACTTTTTGTGCATTCAATATTCATCATTCAAAGCCACATACTAAAATTTCAACCCTTTCTGACTTCATTTGCTATTTTGCATGCATTTAATGATTAATTTTGGGCTAAATGACCCTGAAATTGGAAAGCACTAGAAATGAACTCAGAAAAGGTTGAAACTTGGCATGGTATCATCATTTGACCCACATAACATGTGTGCAAAAGTTGAGAGGGTTACGGCAAAAACTAAATGCACTTGTGTACAAACTGGACCATCTCTTTCGAAGTACGAGGGTTTCAGACGAAAACTCATCTGTTACAAAGGCATTTCATTTTTATGAACTTATTTGAACTCAAGACTTTTTTTGAGTTCAATATGCATCATTAAAAGCCACATACAAAAATTTCAACCCTTTCTGACTTCATTTGCTATTTTGCATGCATTTAATGATTAATTTTGGGCTAAATGACCCTGAAATTTGAAAGCACTACAAATGAACTCAGAAAAGGTTGAAACTTGGCATGGTATCATCATTTGACCCACATAACATGTGTGAAAAATTTGAGAGGGTTACGGCAAAAACTGAATGCACTTCGTGTACAAACTGGACCATCTCTTTCGAAGTACGAGGGTTTCAAACAAAAATTCATCTGTTACAAAGGCATTTCATTTTTCTAAACTTATTTGAACTGAAGACTTTTTGTGCATTCAATATGCATTATTAAAAGCCACATACTAAAACTTCAACCCTTTAGGAATTCATTTGCTATTTTTCATGCATTTAATGATTTATTTTGGGCTAAATGACCTTGAAATTGGAAAGCACTACAACTAAACTCAGAAAAGGTTGAAACTTGGCATGGTATCATGATTTGACCCACATAACATGTGTGCAAAAGTTGAGAGGGTTACGGAAAAAGATGGATGCACTTCGTGTACAAACTGGACCATCTCTTTCGAAGTACGAGGGTTTCAAACGAAAACTCATCTGTTACAAAGGCATTTCATTTTTCTAAACTTATTTTAACTCAAGACTTTTTTTGCATTCAATATGAATCATTCAAAGCCACATACTGAAATTTCAACCCGTTCTGACTTCATTTGCTATTTTTCATGCATTTAATGATTAATTTTGGGCTAAATGACCCTGAAAGTGGAAAACACAACAACTGAACTCAGAAAATGTTGAAACTTGGCATGGTATCATCATTTTACCCACATAACATGTGTGCAAAAGTTGAGCGGGTTACGGCAAAAACTAAATGCACTTCGTGTACAAACTGGACCATCTCTTTCGAAGTACGGGCGTTTCGAACGAAAACTCATCTGTTACAAAGGCATTTCATTTTTCTAAACTTAATTTAACTCAAGACTTTTTTTGCATTCAATATGCATCATTCAAAGCCACATACTAAAATTTCAACCCTTTCTGACTTTATTGGATATTTTTCATGCATTTAATGATTTATTTTGGGCTAAATGACCCTAAAATTGGAAAGCACTACAACTGAACTCAGAAAAGGTTGAAACTTGGCGTGGTATCATCATTTGACCCACATAACATGTGTGCAAAAGTTGAGAGGGTTACGGCAAAAACTGAATGCACTTCGTGTACAAACTGGACCATCTCTTTCGTAGTACCAGGGTTTCAAACGAAAACTCATCTGTTACAAAGGCATTTCATTTTTCCAAACTTATTTGAACTCAAGACTTTTTGTGCATTCAATATGCATCATTCAAAGCGAGATACTAAAATGTCAACCCTTTCTGACTTCATTTGCTATTTTTCATGCATTTAATGATTTATTTTGGGCTAAAAGACCCTGAAATTGGAAAGCACTACAACTGAACTCAGAAAAAGTTGAAACTTGGCATGGTATCATCATTTCACCCACATAACATGTGTGCAGAATTTGAGAGGGTTACGACAAAAATTAAATGCACTTCGTGTACAAACTTGACCATCTCTTTCGAAGTACGAGGGTTTAAGATGAAAACTCATCTGTTACAAAGGCATTTCATTTTTCTAAACGTATTTGAACTCAAGACTTTTTGTACATTCAATATGCATCATTCAAAGCCTCATACTAAAATTTCAACCCTTCCTGACTTCATTTGCTATTTTTCTTGCATTTAATTATTTATTGTGGGCTAAATGACCCTAAAATTGGAAAGCACTACAACTGAACTCAGAAAAGGTTGAAACTTGGCATGGTATCATCATTTGACCCACATAACATGTGTGCAGAATTTGAGAGGGTTACGACAAAAATTGAATGCACTTCGTGTACAAACTGGACCATCTCTTTCGAAGTACGAGGGTTTAAGACGAAAACTCATCTGTTACAAAGGCATTTCATTTTTCTAAACGTATTTGAACTCAAGACTTTTTGTGCATTCAATATTCATCATTCAAAGCCACATACTAAAATTTCAACCCTTTCTGACTTCATTTGCTATTTTGCATGCATTTAATGATTAATTTTGGGCTAAATGACCCTGAAATTGGAAAGCACTAGAAATGAACTCAGAAAAGGTTGAAACTTGGCATGGTATCATCATTTGACCCACATAACATGTGTGCAAAAGTTGAGAGGGTTACGGCAAAAACTAAATGCACTTGCGTACAAACTGGACCATCTCTTTCGAAGTACGTGGGTTTCAGACGAAAACTCATCTGTTACAAAGGCATTTCATTTTTATGAACTTATTTGAACTCAAGACTTTTTTTGAGTTCAATATGCATCATTAAAAGCCACATACAAAAATTTCAACCCTTTCTGACTTCATTTGCTATTTTGCATGCATTTAATGATTAATTTTGGGCTAAATGACCCTGAAATTTGAAAGCACTACAAATGAACTCAGAAAAGGTTGAAACTTGGCATGGTATCATCATTTGACCCACATAACATGTGTGAAAAATTTGAGAGGGTTACGGCAAAAACTGAATGCACTTCGTGTACAAACTGGACCATCTCTTTCGAAGTACGAGGGTTTAAGACGAAAATTCATCTGTTACAAAGGCATTTCATTTTTCTAAACTTATTTGAACTGAAGACTTTTTGTGCATTCAAGATGCATTATTAAAAGCCACATACTAAAACTTCAACCCTTTAGGAATTCATTTGCTATTTTTCATGCATTTAATGATTTATTTTGGGCTAAATGACCTTGAAATTGGAAAGCACTACAACTAAACTCAGAAAAGGTTGAAACTTGGCATGGTATCATGATTTGACCCACATAACATGTGTGCAAAAGTTGAGAGGGTTACGGAAAAATATGGATGCACTTCGTGTAAAAACTGGACCATCTCTTTCGAAGTACGAGGGTTTCAAACGAAAACTCATCTGTTACAAAGGCATTTCATTTTTCTAAACTTATTTTAACTCAAGACTTTTTGTGCATTCAATATGAATCATTCAAAGCCACATACTGAAATTTCAACCCGTTCTGACTTCATTTGCTATTTTTCATGCATTTAATGATTAATTTTGGGCTAAATGACCCTGAAAGTGGAAAGCACAACAACTGAACTCAGAAAATGTTGAAACTTGGCATGGTATCATCATTTTACCCACATAACATGTGTGCAAAAGTTGAGCGGGTTACGGAAAAAATTGAATGCACTTCGTGTTCAAACTGGACCATGTCTTTCGAAGTATGAGGGTTTCAGACGAAAACTCATCTGTTACAAAGGCATTTCATTTTTCTAAACTTATTTGAACTCAAGACTTTTTGTGCATTCAATATGCATCATTAAAAGCCACATACTAAAATTTCAACCCTTTCTGACTTCATCTGCTATTTTTCATGCATTTAATGATTTATTTTGGGCTAAATGACCCTGAAATTGGAAAGCACTACAACTAAACTCAGAAAACGTTCAAACTTGGCATGGTATCATAATTTGACCCACATAACATGTGTGAAAAGGTTGAGAGGGTTACGGAAAAATCTGGATGCACTTCGTGTACAAACTGGACCATCTCTTTCGAAGTACGAGGGTTTCAGACGAAAACTCATCTGTTACAAAGGCATTTCATATTTCTAAACTTATTTGAACTCAACACTTTTTGTGCATTCAATATGCATCATTCAAAGCCACATACTAAAATTTCAACCCTTTCTGACTTCATTTGCTATTTTTCATGCATTTAATGATTTATTTTGGGCTAAATGACCCTGAAATGTGAAAGCACTACAACTAAAGTCAGAAAAGGTTGAAACTTGGCATGGTATCATCATTTGACCCACATAACATGTGTGCAAAAGTTGAGAGGGTTACAGCAAACACTGGATACACTTCGTGTACAAACTGGACCATCTCTTTCGAAGTACGAGGGTTTCAGACGAAAATTCATCTGTTACAAAGGCAATTCATTTTTCTAAACATATTTGAACTCAAGACTTTTTGTGCATTCAATATTTATCATTCAAAGCCACATACTAAAATTTCAACCCTTTCTGACTTCATTTTCTATTCTTCATGCATTTAATTGTTTATTTTGGGATAAATGAACCTGAAATTGGAAAGCACTCCAACGAAACTCAGAAAAGGTTGAAACTTGGCATGGTATCATAATTTGACCCACATAACATGTGTGCAAAAGTTGAGAGGGTTACGGAAAAAGCTGGATGCACTTTGTGTACAAACTGGACCATCTCTTTTTGAGTACGAGGGTTTCAAACGAAAAATCATCTGTTACAAAGACATTTCATTTTTCTAAACTTATTTTAACTCAAGAATTTTTGTGCATTCAATATGCATCATTATAAGCCACATACTAAAATTTCAACCCTTTCTGACTTCATTTGCTACTTTTCATGCATTTAATGATTTATTTTGGGCTAAATGACCCTGAAAGTGGAAAGCAATACAACTGAACTCAGAAAATGTTAAAACTTGGCATGGTATCATCATTTGACCCACATAACATGTGTGCAAAAGTTGAGAGGGTTACGGCAAAAAATGAATGCACTTCGTGTTCAAACTCGACCATGTCTTTCGAAGTACGAGGGTTTCAGACGAAAACTCATCCGTTACAAAGGCATTTCATTTTTCTAAACTTATTTGAACTCAAGACTTTTTGTGCATTCAATATGCATCATTAAAAGCCACATACTAAAATTTCAACCCTTTCTGACTTCCTCTGCTATTTTTCATGCATTTAATGATTTATTTTGGGCTAAATGACCCTGAAATTGGAAAGCACTACAACTAAACTAAAAAAATGTTGAAACTTGGCATGGTATCATCATTTGACCCACCTAACATGTGTGCAAAATTTGAGAGGGTTACATCAAAAACTGGATGCACTTCGTGTACAAACTGGACCATATCTTTCGAAGTACGAGGGTTTCAGACGAAAATTCATCTGTTACAAAGGCATTTCATTTTTCTAAACTTAGTTGAACTCAAGACTTTTTGTGCATTCAATATGCATTATTCAAATCCACATACTAAAATTTCAGCCCTTTCTGACTTCATTTGCTATTTTTCATGCAGTTAATGATTTATTTTGGGCTAAATGAACCTGAAATTGGAAAGAACTACAACGAAACTCAGAAAAGGTTGAAACTTGGCATGGAATCATTATTTGACCCACATAACATGTGTGCAAAAGTTGAGAGGGTTATGGAAAAAGATGGATGCACTTCGTGTACAAACTGGACCATCTCTTTCGAAGTACGAGGGTTTCAAACGAAAACTCATCTGTTACAAAGGCATTTCATTTTTATAAACTTATTTTAACTCAACACTTTTTGTGCATTCAATATGAATCATTCAAAGCCACATACTAAAATTTCAACCCGTTCTGACTTCATTTGCTATTTTTCATGCATTTAATGATTAATTTTGGGCTAAATGACCCTGAAAGTGGAAAGCACTACAACTGAACTCAGAAAATGTTAAAACTTGGCATGGTATCATCATTTGACCCACATAACATGTGTGCAAAAGTTGAGAGGGTTACGGCAAAAAATGAATGCACTTCGTGTTCAAAGTCGACCATGTCTTTCGAAGTACGAGGGTTTCAGACGAAAACTCATCTGTTACAAAGGCATCTCATTTTTCTAAACTTATTTGAACTCAAGACTTTTTGTGCATTCAATATGCATCATTAAAAGCCACATACTAAAATTTCAACCCTTTCTGACTTCATCTGCTATTTTTCATGCATTTAATGATTTATTTTGGGCTAAATGACCCTGAAATTGGAAAGCACTACAACTAACCTCAGAAAAGGTTGAAACTTGGCATGGTATCATAATTTGACCCACATAACATGTGTGCAAAGGTTGAGAGGGTTACGGAAAAATCTGGATGCACTTCGTGTACAAACTGGACCATCTCTTTCGAAGTACGAGGGTTTCAGACGAAAACTCATCTGTTACAAAGGCATTTCATTTTTCTAAACTTAATTGAACTCAAGACTTTGTGTGCATTCAATATGCATCATTAAAAGCCACATACTAAAATTTCAACCCTTTCTGACTTCATTTGCTATTTTTCATGCATTTAATGATTTATTTTGGGCTAAATGACCCTGAAATGTGAAAGCACTACAAATAAACTTAGAAAAGGTTGAAACTTGGCATGGTATCATCATTTGACCCACATAACATGTGTGCAAAAGTTGAGAGGGTTAAAGCAATAACTGGATACACTTCGTGTACAAACTGGACCATCTCTTTCGAAGTACGAGGGTTTCAGACGAAAATTCATCTGTTACAAAGGCATTTCATTTTTCTAAACATATTTGAACTCAAGACTTTTTGTGCATTTAATATTTATCATTCAAAGCCACATACTAAAATTTCAACCCTTTCTGACTTCATTTGCTATTTTTCATGCATTTAATTGTTTATTTTGGGATAAATGAACCTGAAATTGGAAAGCACTACAACGAAACTCAGAAAAGGTTGAAACTTGGCATGGTATCATGATTTGACCCACAGAACATGTGTGCAAAAGTTGAGAGGGTTACGAAAAAAGCTGGATGCACTTTGTGTAGAAACTGGACCATCTCTTTTTGAGTACGAGGGTTTCAAACGAAAAATAATCTGTTACAAAGACATTTCATTTTTCTAAACTTATTTTAACTCAAGACTTTTTGTGCATTCAATATGCATCATTATAAGCCACATACTAAAATTTCAACCCTTTCTGACTTCATTTGCTACTTTTCATGCATTTAATGATTTATTTTGTGCTAAATGACCTTGAAATAGGAAAGCACTACAACTAAACTCAGAAAAGGTTAAAACTTGGAATGGTATCATTATTTGACCCACCTAACATGTGTGCAAAAGTTCAGAGGGTTACAGCAAAAAATGGATGCACTTCGTTTACAAACTGGACCATCTCTTTCGAAGTACGAGGGTTTCAGACGATAATTCATTTGTTACAAAGGAATTTCATTTTTCTAAACTTATTTGAACTCAAGACTTTTTGTGCATTCAATATGCATCAGTCAAAGCCACATACTAAAATTTCAAACCTTTCTGACTTCATTTGCTATTTTTCATGCATTTAATGATTTATTTTTGGCTAGATGAACCTGAAGTTGGAAAGCACTACAACTAAACTCAGAAAACGTTGAAACTTGGCAAGGAATCATGATTTGACCCACATAACATGTGTGCAAAAGTTGAGAGGGTTACGGAAAAAGTTCGATGCACTTCATGTACAAACCGGACCATCTAAATGACCCTGAAATTGGAAAGCACTACAACTGAACTCAGAAAAGGTTGAAACTTGGCATGGTATCATCATTTGACCCACATAACATGTGTGCAGAATTTGAGAGGGTTACGACAAAAATTGAATGCACTTCGTGTACAAACTGGACCATCTCTTTCGAAGTACGAGGGTTTAAGACGAAAACTCATCTGTTACAAAGGCATTTTATTTTTCTAAACGTATTTGAACTCAAGACTTTTTGTGCATTCAATATTCATCATTCAAAGCCACATACTAAAATTTCAACCCTTTCTGACTTCATTTGCAATTTTTCAGCATTTAATGATTTATTTTGGGCTAAATGACCCTGAAATTGGAAAGCACTACAACTAAACTCAGAAAAGGTTGAAACTTTGCATGGTATCATCATTTGACCCACATAACATGTTTTCAAATGTTGAGAGGGTTACGGAAAAAGTTGGATGCATTTCGTGTACAAACTCAAGACTTTTTCTAAACTTATTTGAACTCAAGAATATTTGTGCATTCAATATGCATCATTCGTAGCCACATACTAAAATTTCAACCCTTTCTGACTTCATTTGCTATTTTTCATGCATTTAATGATTTATTTTGGGCTAAATGACCCTGAAATTGGAAAGCACTACAACTAAACTCAGAAAAGGTTGAAACTTGGCATGGTATCATCATTTCACCCACATAACATGTCTGCAAATGTTGTGAGGGTTACAGAAAAAGTTGGATGCACTTCGTGTACAAACTGGACCATCTCTTTCGAAGTACGAGGGTTTCATACGAAAACTCATCTGTTACAAAGGCATTTCATTTTTATACACTTATTTGAACTCAAGACTTTTTGTGCATTCAATATGCATCATTCAAAGCCACATACTAAAATTTCAATCCTTTCTGACTTCATTTGCTATTTTTCATCCATTTAATGATTTATTTTGGGCTAAATGACCTTGAAATAGGAAAGCACTACAACTAAACTCAGAAAAGGTTAAAACTTGGAATGGTATCATCATTTGACCCACCTAACATGTGTGCAAAAGTTGAGAGGGTTACAGCAAAAAATGGATGCACTTCGTTTACAAACTGGACCATCTCTTTCGAAGTACGAGGGTTTCAGACGATAATTCATTTGTTACAAAGGAATTTCATTTTTCTAAACTTATTTGAACTCAAGACTTTTTGTGCATTCAATATGCATCAGTCAAAGCCACATACTAAAATTTCAACCCTTTCTGACTTCATTTGCTATTTTTCATGCATTTAATGATTTATTTTTGGCTAAATGAACCTGAAGTTGGAAAGCACTACAACTAAACTCAGAAAAGGTTGAAACTTGGCAAGGAATCATGATTTGACCCACATAACATGTGTGCAAAAGTTGAGAGGGTTACGGAAAAAGCTCGATGCACTTCATGTACAAACCGGACCATCTCTTTCGAAGTACGGGGGTTTCGAACGAAAACTCATCTGTTACAAAGGCATTTCATTTTTCTAAACTTAATTTAACTCAAGACTTTTTGTGCATTCAATATGCATCATTCAAAGCCACATACTAAAATTTCAACCCTTTCTGACTTCATTTGCTATTTTTCATGCATTTAATGATTTATTTTGGGCTAAATGACCCTAAAATTGGAAAGCACTACAACTGAACTCAGAAAAGGTTGAAACTTGGCATGGTATCATCATTTGACCCACATAACATGTGTGCAAAAGTTGAGAGGGTTACGGCAAAAACTGAATGCACTTCGTGTACAAACTGGACCATCTCTTTCGCAGTACCAGGGTTTCAAACGAAAACTCATCTGTTACAAAGGCATTTCATTTTTCCAAACTTATTTGAAGTCAAGACTTTTTGTGCATTCAATATGCATCATTCAAAGCCAGATACTAAAATTTCAACCCTTTCTGACTTCATTTGCTATTTTTCATGCATTTAATGATTAATTTTGGGCTAAAAGACCCTCAAATTGGAAAGCACTACAACTGAACTCAGAAAAGGTTGAAACTTGGCATGGTATCATCATTTGACCCACATAACATGTGTGCAGAATTTGAGAGGGTTACGACAAAAATTAAATGCACTTCGTGTACAAACTTGACAATCTCTCTCGAAGTACGAGGGTTTAAGACGAAAACTCATCTGTTACAAAGGCATTTCATTTTTCTAAACGTATTTGAACTCAAGACTTTTTGTGCATTCAATATGCATCAGTCAAAGCCACATACTAAAATTTCAACCCTTTCTGACTTCATTTGCTATTTTTCATGCATTTAATGATTTATTTTTGGCTAAATGAACCTGAAGTTGGAAAGCACTACAACTAAACTCAGAAAAGGTTGAAACTTGGCAAGGCATCATGATTTGACCCACATAACATGTGTGCAAAAGTTGAGAGGGTTACGGAAAAAGCTCGATGCACTTCATGTACAAACCGGACCATCTCTTTCGAAGTACGGGGCTTTCGAACGAAAACTCATCTGTTACAAAGGCATTTCATTTTTCTAAACTTAATTTAACTCAAGACTTTTTGTGCATTCAATATGCATCATTCAAAGCCACATACTAAAATTTCAACCCTTTCTGACTTAATTTGCTATTTTTCATGCATTTAATGATTTATTTTGGGCTAAATGACCCTAAAATTGGAAAGCACTACAACTGAACTCAGAAAAGGTTGAAACTTGGCATGGTATCATCATTTGACCCACATAACATGTGTGCAAGAGTTGAGAGGGTTACGGCAAAAACTGAATGCACTTCGTGTACAAACTGGACCATCTCTTTTGCAGTACCAGGGTTTAAAACGAAAACTCATCTGTTACAAAGGCATTTCATTTTTCCAAACTTATTTGAAGTCAAGACTTTTTGTGCATTCAATATGCATCATTCAAAGCCAGATACTAAAATTTCAACCCTTTCTGACTTCATTTGCTATTTTTCATGCATTTAATGATTAATTTTGGGCTAAAAGACCCTCAAATCGGAAAGCATATAACTGAACTCAGAAAAGGTTGAAACTTGGCATGGTATCATCATTTGACCCACATAACATGTGTGCAGAATTTGAGAGGGTTACGACAAAAATTAAATGCACTTCGTGTACAAACTTGACCATCTCTCTCGAAGTACGAGGGTTTAAGACGAAAACTCATCTGTTACAAAGGCATTTCATTTTTCTAAACGTATTTGAACTCAAGACTTTTTGTGCATTCAATATGCATCATTCAAAGCCACATACTAAAATTTCAACCCTTCCTGACTTCATTTGCTATTTTTCTTGCATTTAATTATTTATTTTTGGCTAAATGACCCTGAAATTGGAAAGCACTACATCTGAACTCAGAAAAGGTTGAAACTTGGCATGGTATCATCATTTGACCCACATAACATGTGTGCAAAAGATGAGAGGGTTAATGCAAAAACTGGATGCACTTCGTGTACAAACTGGACCATCTCTTTCGAAGTACGAGGGTTTAAGACGAAAACTCATCTGTTACAAAGGCATTTCATTTTTCTAAACGTATTTGAACTCAAGACTTTTTGTGCATTCAATATTCATCATTCAAAGCCACATACTAAAATTTCAACCCTTTCTGACTTCATTTGCTATTTTTCAGCATTTAATGATTTATTTTGGGCTAAATGACCCTGAAATTGGAAAGCACTACAACTAAACTCAGAAAAGGTTGAAACTTTGCATGGTATCATCATTTGACCCACATAACATGTTTTCAAATGTTGAGAGGGTTACGGAAAAAGTTGGATGCACTTCGTGTACAAACTCAAGACTTTTTCTAAACTTATTTGAACTCAAGAATATTTGTGCATTCAATATGCATCATTCGTAGCCACATACTAAAATTTCAACCCTTTCTGACTTCATTTGCTATTTTTCATGCATTTAATGATTTATTTTGGGCTAAATGACCCTGAAATTGGAAAGCACTACAACTAAACTCAGAAAAGGTTGAAACTTGGCATGGTATCATCATTTCACCCACATAACATGTCTGCAAATGTTGTGAGGGTTACAGAAAAAGTTGGATGCACCTCGTGTACAAACTGGACCATCTCTTTCGAAGTACGAGGGTTTCATACGAAAACTCATCTGTTACAAAGGCATTTCATTTTTATACACTTATTTGAACTCAAGACTTTTTGTGCATTCAATATGCATCATTCAAAGCCACATACTAAAATTTCAATCCTTTCTGACTTCACTTGCTATTTTTCATCCATTTAATGATTTATTTTGGGCTAAATGACCCTGAAATTGGAAAGCACTACAACTGAACTCAGAAAAGGTTGAAATTTGGCATGGTATCATCATTTGACTCACATAACATGTGTGCAAATGTTGAGAGGGTTACGGAAAAAGTTTGATGCACTTCGTGTACAAACTGGACCATCTCTTTCGAAGTACGGGGGTTTCGAACGAAAACTCATCTGTTACAAAGGCATTTCATTTTTCTAAACTTAATTTAACTCAAGACTTTTTGTGCATTCAATATGCATCATTCAAAGCCACATACTAAAATTTCAACCCTTTCTGACTTCATTTGCTATTTTTCATTCATTTAATGATTTATTTTGGGCTAAATGACCCTAAAATTGGAAAGCACTACAACTGAACTCAGAAAAGGTTGAAACTTGGCATGGTGTCATCATTTGAGCCACATAACATGTGTGCAAAAGTTGAGAGGGTTACGACAAAATGTGAATGCACTTCGTGTACAAACTTGACCATCTCTTTCGAAGTACGAGGGTTTAAGACGAAAACTCATCTGTTACAAAGGCATTTCATTTTTCTAAACGTATTTGAACTCAAGACTTTTTGTGCATTCAATATGCATCATTCAAAGCCACATACTAAAATGTCAACCCTTCCTGACTTCATTTGCTATTTTTCTTGCATTTAATTATTTATTTTGGGCTAAATGACCCTGAAATTGCAAAGCACTACAACTGAACTCAGAAAAGGTTGAAACTTGGCATGCTATCATCATTTGACCCACATAACATGTGTGCAGAATTTGAGAGGGTTACGACAAAAATTGAATGCACTTCGTGTACAAACTGGACCATCTCTTTCGAAGTATGAGGGGTTAAGACGAAAACTCATCTGTTATAACGGCATTTCATTTTTCTAAACATATTTGAACTCAAGACTTTTTGTGCATTCAATATGCATCATTCAAAGCCACATACTAAAATTTCAACCCTTTCTGACTTCGCTTGCTATTTTTCATGCATTTAATGATTTATTTTGTGCTAAATGACCCTGAAATTGGAAAGCACTACAACTAAACTCAGAAAAGGTTGAAACTTGGCATGGTATCATCATTTGACCCACATAACATGTGTGCAAATGTTGAGAGGGTTACGGAAAAAGTTGGATGCACTTCGTGTACAAACTCAAGACTTTTTCTAAACTTATTTGAACTCAAGAATATTTGTGCATTCAATATGCATCATTCAAAGCCACATACTAAAATTTCAATCCTTTCTGACTTCATTTTCTATTTTTCATCCATTTAATGATTTATTTTAGGCTAAATGACCCTGAAATTGGAAAGCACTACAACTGAACTCAGAAAAGGTTGAAACTTGGCATGGTATCATCATTTGAGCCACATAACATGTGTGCAGAATTTGAGAGGGTTACGGCAAAAATTGAATGCACTTCGTGTACAAACTGGACCATCTCTTTCGAAGTACGAGGGTTTCAGACGAAAACTCATCTGTTACAAAGGCATTTCATTTTTCTGAACGTATTTGAACTCAAGACTTTTTGTGCATTCAATACTCATCATTCAAAGCCACATACTAAAATTTCAACCCTTTCTGACTTCATTTGCTATTTTTCATGCATTTAATGATTTATTTTGGGCTAAATGACCCTGAAATTTGAAAGCACTACCACTAAACTCAGAAAAGGTTGAAACATGGCATGGTATCATCATTTGACCCACATAACATGTGTGCAAAAGTTGAGAGGGTTACTGCAAAAACTGAATGCACTTCGTGTACAAACTGGTCCATCTCTTTCGCAGTACCAGGGTTTCAAACGAAAACTCATCTGTTACAAAGGCATTTCATTTTTCCAAACTTATTTGAACTCAAGACTTTTTGTGCATTCAATATGCATCATTCAAAGCCAGATACTAAAATGTCAACCCTTTCTGACTTCATTTTGTATTTTTCATGCATTTAATGATTTATTTTGGGCTAAAAGACCCTGAAATTGGAAAGCACTACAACTGAACTCAGAAAAAGTTGAAACTTGGCATGGTATCATCATTTGACCCACATAACATGTGTGCAGAATTTGAGAGGGTTACGACAAAAAATTGAATGCACTTCGTAGACAAACTTGACCATCTCTTTCGAAGTACGAGGGTTTAAGACGAAAACTCATCTGTTACAAAGGCATTTCATTTTTCTAAACGTATTTGAACTCAAGACTTTTTGTGCATTCAATATGCATCATTCGAAGCCACATACTAAAATTTCAACCCTTCCTGACTTCACTTGCTATTTTTCTTGCATTTAATTATTTATTTTGGGCTAAATGACCCTGAAATTGGAAAGCCCTACAACTGAACTCAGAAAAGGTTGAACCTTGGCATGGTATCATCATTTGACCCACAAAACATGTGTGCAGAATTTGAGAGGGTTACGACAAAAATTGAATGCACTTCACGTAGAAACTGGACCATCTCTTTCGAAGTACGAGGGTTTAAGACGAAAACTCATCTGTTACAAAGGCATTTCATTTTTCTAAACGTATTTGAACTCAAGACTTTTTGTGCATTCAATATTCATCATTCAAATCCACATACTAAAATTTCAACCCTTTCTGACTTCATTTGCTATTTTTAATGCATTTAATGATTTATTTTGGGCTAAATGACCTTAAAATTGGAAAGCACTAGAACTGAACTCAGAAAAGGTTGAAACTTGGCATGGTATCATCATTTGACCCACATAACATGTGTGCAAAAGTTGAGAGGGTTACGGCAAAAACTGAATGCACTTCGTGTACAAACTGGACCATCTCTTTCGAAGTACCAGGGTTTCAACCGAAAACTCATCTGTTACAAAGGCATTTCATTTTTCCAAACTTATTTGAACTCAAGACTTTTTGTGCATTCAATATGCATCATTCAAAGCCAAATACTAAAATGTTAACCCTTTCTGACTTCATTTGCTATTTTTCATGCATTTAATGATTTATTTTGTGCTAAAAGACCCTGAAATTGGAAAGCACTACAACTGAACTCAGAAAAAGTTGAAACTTGGCATGGTATCATCATTTGACCCACATAACATGTGTGCAGAATTTGAGAGGGTTACGACAAAAATTGAATGCACTTCGTGTACAAACTAGACCATCTTTTCTAAGTACGAGGGTTTCAGACGAAAACTCATCTGTTACAAAGGCATTTCATTTTTCTAAATGTATTTGAACTCAAGACTTTTTGTGCATTCAATATTCATCATTCAAAGCCACATACTAAAATTTCAACCCTTTCTGACTTCATTTGCTATTTTTCATGCATTTAATGATTTATTTTGGGCTAAATGACCCTGAAATTGGAAAGCACTACAACTAAACTCAGAAAAGGTTGAAATTTGGCATGGTATCATCATTTGACTCACATAACATGTGTGCAAATGTTGAGAGGGTTACGGAAAAAGTTTGATGCACTTCGTGTACAAACTGGACCATCTCTTTCGAAGTACAAAGGTTTCAGACGAAAACTCATCTGTTACAAAGGAATTTCATTTTTCTAAACGTATTTGAACTCAAGACTTTTTGTGCATTCAATATGCATCATTCAAAGCCACATACTAAAATTTCAACCCTTTCTGACTTCATTTGCTATTTTTCATGCATTTAATGATTTATTTTGGGCTAAATGACCCTGAAATTGAAGAGCACTACAACTGAATTTAGAAAAGGTTGACACTTGGCATAGTATCATCATTTGACCAACATAACATGTGTGAAAAAGTAGAGAGGGTTACGGCAAAAACTGAATTCACTTCGTGTACAAACTGGACCATCTCTTTCGAAGTACGAGGGTTTCAGACGAAAACTCATCTGTTACAAAGGCATTTCATTTTTTAAAACTTATTTGAACTCAAGACTTTTCGTGCATTCAATATGCATGATTGAAAGCCACATACTAAAATTTCAACCCTTTATGACTTAATTTGCTATTTCGCATGCATTTAATGATTTATTTTTGGCTAAATGACCCTGAAATTGGAAAGCACTACAACTGAACTCAGAAAAGGTTGAAACTTGGCATGGTATCATCATTTGACCCAGATAACATGTGTACAAAAGTTGAGAGGGTTACGGCAAAAATTGAATGCACTTCGTGTACAAAATGGACCATCTCTTTCGAAGTACGAGGGTTTCAGACAAAAACTCATCTGTTACAAAGGCATTTCATTTTTTAAATTTATTTGAACTCAAGACTTTTTGTGCATTCAATATGCATCATTAAAAGCCACATACTAAAATTTCAACCCTTTTTGACTTCATTTGCTATTTTTCATGCATTTAATGATTAATTTTGGGCTAAATGACCCTGAAATTGGAAAGCACTACAACTGAACTCAGAAAAGGTTGAAACTTGGCATGGTATCATTATTTGACCCACATAACATGTGTGTAAAATTTTAGAGGGTTACGGAAAAAAGAAAATGCACTTCGTGTACAAACTGGACCATCTCTTTCGAAGTACGAGGGTTTCAGACGAAAACTCATCTGTTACAAAGGCATTTCATTTTTCTAAACTTATTTGAACTCAAGACTTTTTCTGCATTCAATATGCATAATTAAAAGCCACATACTAAAATTTCAACCCTTTCTGCCTTCATTTGCTATGTTTCATGCATTTAATGAATTATTTTGGGCTAAATGACCCTGAAATTGGAAAGCACTACAACTAAACTCAGAAAAGGTTGAAACTTGGCACGGTATCATAATTTGACCCACATAACATGTGTGCAAAAGTTGAGAGGGTTACGGAAAAAGCTGGATGCACTTCGTGTACAAACTGGACCATCTCTTTCGAAGTACGAGGGTTTCAGACGAAAACTCATCTGTTACAAAGGCATTTCATTTTTCTAAACTTATTTGAACTCAAGACTTTTTGTGCATTCAAGATGAATCATTCAAAGAAACATACTAAAATTTCAACCCTTTCTGACTTCCTTTGCTATTTTTCATGCATTTAATGATTTATTTTGGGCTTAATGACCCTGAAATGTGAAAGCACTACAACTAAACTCAAAAAAGTTTGAAACTTGGCATGGTATCATCATTTGACCCACATAACATGTGTGCAAAAGTTGAGAGGGTTACAGTCAAAACTGGATGCACTTCGTGTACAAACTGGACAATCTCTTTCGAAGTACGAGGGTTTCAGTCGAAAATTAATCTGTGACAAAGGCATTTCATTTCACTAAACTTATTTGAACTCAAGACTTCTTGTGCATTCAATATTCATCATTCAAAGCCACATACTAAAATTTCAACCCTTTCTGACTTCATTTGCTATTTTTCATGCATTTAATGACTTATTTTGGGCTAAATGACCCTGAAATTGGAAAGCACTACAACTAAACTCAGCAAAGGTTGACACTTGGCATGGTATCATCATTTTAAACACTTAACATGTGTGCAAAAGTTGAGAGGTTTACAGCAAAAACTGGATACACATCGTGTACAAACTGGACCATCTCTTTCGAAGTACGAGGGTTTCAGACGAAAATTCATCTGTTACAAAGGAATTTCATTTTTCTAAACTTATTTGAACTCGAGACTTTTTGTGCATTCAATATGCATCAGTCAAAGCCACATACTAAAATTTCAACCCTTTCAGACTTCATTTGCTATTTTTCATGCATCTAATGATTTATTTTGGGCTAAATGAACTTGAAATTGGAAAGCACTACAACTAAACTCAGAAAAGGTTGAAACTTGGCAAGGTACAATGATTTGACCCACATAACATGTGTGCAAAAGTTGAGAGGGTTACGGAAAAAGCTGGATGCACTTTGTGTCCAAACTGGACCATCTCTTTCGAAGTACGAGGGTTTCAAACGAAAACTCATCTGTTACAAAGACATTTCATTTTTCTAAACTTATTTTAATTCAAGACTTTTTGTGCATTCAATATGCATCATTCAAAGCCACATACGAAAATTTCAACCCTTTCTGACTTCATTTGCCATTTTTCATGCATTTAATGATTTATTTTGGGCTAAATGACCCTAAAATTGGAAAGCACTACAACTGAACTGAGAAAAGGTTGAAACTTGGCATGGTATCATCATTTGACCCACATATCATGTGTGCAAAAGTTGAGAGGGTTACGGCAAAAATTGAATGCACTTCGTGTACAAACTGGACAATCTCTTTCGAAGTACGAGGGTTTCAAACGAAAACTCATCTGTTACAAAGGCATTTCATTTTTCTAAACTTATTTGAACTCAAGACTTTTTGTGCATTCAATATGCATCATTCAAAGCCAGATACTAAAATTTCAACCCTTTCTGACTTGATTTGCTATTTTTCATGCATTTAATGATTTATTTTGGGCTAAATGACCCTGAAATTGGAAAGCACTACAAATGAACTCAGAAAAAGTTGAAACTAGGCATGGTATCATCATTTGACCCACATAACATGTGTGCAGAATTGGAGAGGGTTAAGGCAAAAAATTGAATGCACTTCGTGTACAAACTGGACCATCTCTTTCGAAGTACGAGGGTTTAAGACGAAAACTCATCTGTTACAAAGGCATTTCATTTTTCTAAACTTATTTTAACTCAAGGCTTTTTGTGCATTCAATATGCATCATTCAAAGCCACATACTAAAATTTTCAACCCTTCCTGACTTCATTTGCTATTTTTCTTGCATTTAATTATTTATTTTGGTCTAAATGACCCTGAAATTGGAAAGCACTACAACTGAACTCAGAAAAGGTTGAAACTTGGCATGGTATCATCATTTGACCCACAAAACATGTGTGCAGAATTTGAGAGGGTTACGACAAAAATTGAATGCACTTCATGTACAAACTGGACCATCTCTTTCGAAGTACGAGGGTTTAAGACGAAAACTCATCTGTTACAAAGGCATTTCATTTTTCTAAACGTATTTGAACTCAAGACTTTTTGTGCATTCAATATCCATCATTCAAAGCCACATACTAAAATTTCAACCCTTTCTGACTTCATTTGCTATTTTTGATGCATTTAATGATTTATTTTGGGCTAAATGACCCTAAAATTGGAAAGCACTAGAACTGAACTCAGAAAAGGTTGAAACTTGGCATGGTATCATCATTTGACCCACATAACATGTGTGCAAAAGTTGAGAGGGTTACGGCAAAAACTGAATGCACTTCGTGTACAAACTGGACCATCTCTTTCGAAGTACCAGGGTTTCAAACGAAAACTCATCTGTTACAAAGGCATTTCATTTTTCCAAACTTATTTGAACTCAAGACTTTTTGTGCATTCAATATGCATCATTCAAAGCCAGATACTAAAATGTCAACCCTTTCTGACTTCATTTGCTATTTTTCATGCATTTAATGATTTATTTTGGGCTAAAAGACCCTGAAATTGGAAAGCACTACAACTGAACTCAGAAAAAGTTGAAACTTGGCATGGTATCATCATTTGACCCACATAACATGTGTGCAGAATTTGAGAGGGTTACGACAAAAAATTGAATGCACTTCGTAGACAAACTTGACCATCTCTTTCGAAGTACGAGGGTTTAAGACGAAAACTCATCTGTTACAAAGGCATTTCATTTCTCTAAACGTATTTGAACTCAAGACTTTTTGTGCATTCAATATGCATCATTCAAAGCCACATACTAAAATTTCAACCCTTTCTGACTTCATTTGCTATTTTTCATGCATTTAATGATTTATTTTGGGCTAAATGACCCTGAAATTGGAAAGCACTACAACTAAACTCATAAAAGGTTGAAACTTGGCATGGTATCATCATTTGACCCACATAACATGTGTGCAAATGTTGAGAGGGTTACGGAAAAAGTTGGATGCACTTCGTGTACAAACTCAAGACTTTTTCTAAACTTATTCGAACTCAAGAATATTTGTGCATTGAATATGCATCATTCAAAGCCACATACTAAAATTTCAACCCTTTCTGACTTCATTTGCTATTTTTCTTGCATTTAATGATTTATTTTGGGCTAAATGACCCTGAAATTGGAAAGCACTACAACTAAACTGAGAAAAGGTTGAAACTTGGCATGGTATCATCATTTCACCCACATAACATGTGTGCGAATGTTGTGAGGGTTATGGAAAAAGGTGGATGCACTTCGTGTACAAACTGGACCATCTCTTTCGAAGTACGAGGGTTTCAAACGAAAACTCATCTGTTACAAAGGCATTTCATTTTTATAAACTTATTTGAACTCAAGACTTTTTGTGCATTCAATATGCATCATTCAAAGCCACATACTAAAATTTCAATCCTTTCTGACTTCATTTGCTATTTTTCATGCATTTAATGATTTATTTTGGGCTAAATGACCCTTAAATTGGAAAGCACTACAACTAATATCAGAAAAGGTTGAAACTTGGCATGGTATCATCATTTGACCCACATAACATGTGTGCAAATGTTGAGAGGGTTACGGAAAAAGTTGGATGCACTTCGTGTACAAACTGGACCATCTCTTTCGGAGTACGAGGGTTTCAAACGAAAACTCATCTGTTACGAAGGCATTTCATTTTTCTAAACTTATTTGAACTCAAGACTTTTTGTGCATTCAATATGCTTCATTCAAAGACACATACTACAATTTCAACCATTTCTAACTTCATTTGCTATTTTTCATGCATTTAATGATTTATTTTGGGCTAAATGACCCTGAAATTGGAAAGCACTACAACTGAACTCAGAAAAGTTTGAAACTTGGCATAGTATCATCATTTGACCCACATAACATGTGTGCAGAATTTGAGATGGTTAAGGCAAAAATTCAATGCACTTCGTGTCCAAACTGGACCATCTCTTTCGAAGTACGAAGGTTTCAGACGAAAACTCATCTGTTACAAAGGCATTTCATTTTTCTAAACGTATTTGAACTCAAGACTTTTTGTGCATTCAATATGCATCATTCAAAGCCACATACTAAAATTTCAACCCTTTCTGACTTCATTTGCTATTTTTCATGCATTTAATGATTTATTTTGGGCTAAATGACCCTGAAATTGAAGAGCACTACAACTGAATTTAGAAAAGGTTGACACTTGGCATAGTATCATCATTTGACCAACATAACATGTGTGAAAAAGTAGAGAGGGTTACGGCAAAAACTGAATTCACTTCGTGTACAAACTGGACCATCTCTTTCGAAGTACGAGGGTTTCAGACGAAAACTCATCTGTTACAAAGGCATTTCATTTTTTTAAACTTATTTGAACTCAAGAATTTTCGTGCATTCAATATGCATGATTGAAAGCCACATACTAAAATTTCAACCCTTTATGACTTCATTTGCTATTTTGCATGCATTTAATGATTTATTTTTGGCTAAATGACCCTGAAATTGGAAAGCACTACAACTAAACTCAGAAAAGGTTGAAACTTGGCAAGGTACAATGATTTGACCCACATAACATGTGTGCAAAAGTTGAGAGGGTTACGGAAAAAGCTGGATGCACTTTGTGTCCAAACTGGACCATCTCTTTCGAAGTACGAGGGTTTCAAACGAAAACTCATCTGTCACAAAGACATTTCATTTTTCTAAACTTATTTTAATTCAAGAATTTTTGTGCATTCAATATGCATCATTCAAAGCCACATACTAAAATTTCAACCCTTTCTGACTTCATTTGCTATTTTTCATGCATTTAATGATTTATTTTGGGCTAAATGACCCTAAAATTGGAAAGCACTACAACTGAACTGAGAAAAGGTTGAAACTTGGCATGGTATCATCATTTGACCCACATAACATGTGAGCAAAAGTTGAGAGGGTTACGGCAAAAATTGAATGCACTTCGTGTACAAACTGGACAATCTCTTTCGAAGTACGAGGGTTTCAAACGAAAACTCATCTGTTACAAAGGCATTTCATTTTTTCTAAACTTATTTTAACTCAAGGCTTTTTGTGCATTCAATATGCATCATTCAAAGCCACATACTAAAATTTCAACCCTTTCTGACTTCATTTGCTATTTTTCATGCATTTAATGGGTTATTTTGGGCTAAATGACCCTAAAATTGGAAAGCACTACAACTGACCTCAGAAAAGGTTGAAACTTGGCATGGTATCACATTTGTCCCACATAACATTTGTGCAGAATTTGAGAGGGTTACGGCAAAAATTGAATGCACTTCATGTACAAACTGGACCATCTCTTTCGAAGTACGAGGGTTTCAAACGAAAACTCATCTGTTACAAAGGCATTTCATTTTTCCAAACTTATTTGAACTCAAGACTTTTTGTGCATTCCATATGCATCATTCAAAGCCACATACTAAAATTTCATCCCTTTCTGACTTGATTTGCTATTTTTCATGCATTTAATGATTTATTTTGGGCTAAATGACCCTGAAATTGGAAAGCACTACAAATGAACTTAGAAAAAGTTGAAACTTGGCATGGTATCATCATTTGACCCACATAACATGTGTGCAGAATTGGAGAGGGTTACGGCAAAAAAATGAATGCACTTCGTGTACAAACTGGACCATCTCTTTCGAAGTACGAGGGTTTAAGACGAAAACTCATCTGTTACAAAGGCATTTCATTTTTCTAAACTTATTTTAACTCAAGGCTTTTTGTGCATTCAATATGCATCATTCCAAGCCACATACTAAAATTTCAACCCTTCCTGACTTCATTTGCTATTTTTCTTGCATTTAATTATTTATTTTGTGCTAAATGACCCTGAAATTGGAAAGCACTACAACTGAACTCAGAAAAGGTTGAAACTTGGCATGGTATCATCATTTGACCCACAAAACGTGTGTGCAGAATTTGAGAGGGTTACGACAAAAATTGAATGCATTTCATGTACAAACTGGACCATCTCTTTCGAAGTACGAGGGTTTAAGACGAAAACTCATCTGTTACAAAGGCATTTCATTTTTCTAAACGTATTTGAACTCAAGACTTTTTGTGCATTCAATATCCATCATTCAAAGCCACATACTAAAATTTCAACCCTTTCTGACTTCATTTGCTATTTTTGATGCATTTAATGATTTATTTTGGGCTAAATGACCCTAAAATTGGAAAGCACTAGAACTGAACTCAGAAAAGGTTGAAACTTGGCATGGTATCATCATTTGACCCACATAAAATGTGTGAAAAAGTTGAGAGGGTTATGGCAAAAACTGAATGCACTTCGTGTACAAACTGGACCATCTCTTTCGAAGTACCAGGGTTTCAAACGAAAACTCATCTGTTACAAAGGCATTTCATTTTTCCAAACTTATTTGAACTCAAGACTTTTTGTGCATTCAATATGCATCATTCAAAGCCAGATACTAAAATGTCAACCCTTTCTGACTTCATTTGCTATTTTTCATGCATTTAATGATTTATTTTGGGCTAAAAGACCCTGAAATTGGAAAGCACTACAACTGAACTCAGAAAAAGTTGAAACTTGGCATGGTATCATCATTTGACCCACATAACATGTGTGCAGAATTTGAGAGGGTTACGACAAAAAATTGAATGCACTTCGTAGACAAACTTGACCATCTCTTTCGAAGTACGAGGGTTTAAGACGAAAACTCATCTGTTACAAAGGCATTTCATTTCTCTAAACGTATTTGAACTCAAGACTTTTTGTGCATTCAATATGCATCATTCAAAGCCACATACTAAAATTTCAACCCTTTCTGACTTCATTTGCTATTTTTCATGCATTTAATGATTTATTTTGGGCTAAATGACCCTGAAATTGGAAAGCACTACAACTAAACTCATAAAAGGTTGAAACTTGGCATGGTATCATCATTTGACCCACATAACATGTGTGCAAATGTTGAGAGGGTTACGGAAAAAGTTGGATGCACTTCGTGTACAAACTCAAGACTTTTTCTAAACTTATTCGAACTCAAGAATATCTGTGCATTGAATATGCATCATTCAAAGGCACATACTAAAATTTCAACCCTTTCTGACTTCATTTGCTATTTTTCATGCATTTAATGATTTATTTTGGGCTAAATGACCCTGAAATTGGAAAGCACTACAACGAAACTTACAAAAGGTTGAAACTTGGCATGGTATCATCATTTCACCCACATAACATGTGTGCAAATGTTGAGAGGGTTACGGAAAAAGTTGGATGCACTTCGTGTACAAACTGGACCATCTCTTTCGGAGTACGAGGGTTTCAAACGAAAACTCATCTGTTACAAAGGCATTTCATTTTTCTAAACGTATTTGAACTCAAGACTTTTTGTGCATTCAATATGCATCATTCAAAGCCAGATACTAAAATTTCAACCCTTTCTGACTTCATTTGCTATTTTTCATGCATTTAATGATTTATTTTGGGCTAAATGACCCTGAAATTGAAGAGCACTACAACTGAATTTAGAAAAGGTTGACACTTGGCATAGTATCATCATTTGACCAACATAACATGTGTGAAAAAGTAGAGAGGGTTACGGCAAAAACTGAATTCACTTCGTGTACAAACTGGACCATCTCTTTCGAAGTACGAGGGTTTCAGACGAAAACTCATCTGTTACAAAGGCATTTCATTTTTTTAAACTTATTTGAACTCAAGACTTTTCGTGCATTCAATATGCATGATTGAAAGCCACATACTAAAATTTCAACCCTTTATGACTTCATTTGCTATTTTGTATGCATTTAATGATTTATTTTTGGCTAAATGACCCTGAAATTGGAAAGCACTACAACTGAACTCAGAAAAGGTTGAAACTTGGCATGGTATCATCATTTGACCCACATAACATGTGTACAAAAGTTGAGAGGGTTACGGCAAAAAGTGAATGCACTTCGTGTACAAACTGGACCATCTCTTTCGAAGTACGAGGGTTTCAGACAAAAACTCATCTGTTACAAAGGCATTTCATTTTTTAAACTTATTTGAACTCAAGACTTTTTTTGCATTCAATATGCATCATTAAAAGCCACATACTAAAATTTCAACCCTTTTTGACTTCATTTGCTATTTTTCATGCATTTAATGATTAATTTTGGGCTAAATGACCCTAAAATTGGAAAGCACTACAACTGAACTCAGAAAAGGTTGAAACTTGGCATGGTATCATTATTTGACCCACATAACATGTGTGTAAAATTTTAGAGGGTTACGGCAAAAACAAAATGCACTTCGTGTACAAACTGGACAATCTCTTTCGAAGTACGAGGGTTTCAGTTGAAAATTCATCTGTGACAAAGGCATTTCATTTCACTAAACTTATTTGAACTCAAGACTTCTTGTGCATTCAATATTCATCATTCAAAGCCACATACTAAAATTTCAACCCTTTCTGACTTCATTTGCTATTTTTCATGCATTTAATGACTTATTTTGGGCTAAATGACCCTGAAATTGGAAAGCACTACAACTAAACTCAGCAAAGGTTGACACTTGTCATGGTATCATCATTTGAAACACTTAACATGTGTGCAAAAGTTGAGAGGTTTACAGCAAAAACTGGATACACATCGTGTACAAACTGGACCATCTCTTTCGAAGTACGAGGGTTTCAGACGAAAATTCATCTGTTACAAAGGAATTTCATTTTTCTAAACTTATTTGAACTCGAGACTTTTTGTGCATTCAATATGCATCAGTCAAAGCCACATACTAAAATTTCAACCCTTTCTGACTTCATTTGCTATTTTTCATGCATCTAATGATTTATTTTGGGCTAAATGAACTTGAAATTGGAAAGCACTAAAACTAAACTCAGAAAAGGTTGAAACTTGGCAAGGTACAATGATTTGACCCACATAACATGTGTGCAAAAGTTGAGAGGGTTACGGAAAAAGCTGGATGCACTTTGTGTCCAAACTGGACCATCTCTTTCGAAGTACGAGGGTTTCAAACGAAAACTCATCTGTTACAAAGACATTTCATTTTTCTAAACTTATTTGAACTCAAGACTTTTTGTGCATTCAATATTCATCATTCAAAGCCACATACTAAAATTTCAACCCTTTCTGGCTTCATTTGCTATTTTTCATGCATTTAATGATTTATTTTGGGCTAAATGACCCTAAAATTGGAAAGCACTACAACTGAACTGAGAAAAGGTTGAAACTTGGCATGGTATCATCATTTGACCCACATAACATGTGTGCAAAAGTTGAGAGGGTTACGGCAAAAATTGAATGCACTTCGTGTACAAACTGGACAATCTCTTTCGCAGTACGAGGGTTTCAAACGAAAACTCATCTGTTACAAAGGCATTTCATTTTTCTAAACTTATTTAAACTCAAGGCTTTTTGTGCATTCAATATGCATCTTTCAAAGCCACATACTAAAATTTCAACCCTTTCTGACTTCATTTGCTATTTTTGATGCATTTAATGGTTTATTTTGGGCTAAATGACCCTAAAATTGGAAAGCACTACAACTGAACTCAGAAAAGGTTGAAACTTGGCATGGTATCATCATTTGACCCACATAACATGTGTGCAGAATTTGAGAGGGTTACGGCAAAAATTGAATGCACTTCATGTACAAACTGGACCATCTCTTTCGAAGTACGAGGGTTTCAAACGAAAACTCATCTGTTACAAAGGCATTTCATTTTTCCAAACTTATTTGAACTCAAGACTTTTTGTGCATTCCATATGCATCATTCAAAGCCACATACTAAAATTTCAACCCTTTCTGACTTGATTTGCTATTTTTCATGCATTTAATGATTTATTTTGGGCTAAATGACCCTGAAATTGGAAAGCACTACAAATGAACTCAGAAAAAGTTGAAACTTGGCATGGTATCATCATTTCACCCACATAACATGTGTGCAGAATTGGAGAGGGTTACGGCAAAAATTGAATGCACTTCGTGTACAAACTGGACAATCTCTTTCGAAGTACGAGGGTTTCAAACGAAAACTCATCTGTTACAAAGGCATTTCATTTTTCTAAACTTATTTGAACTCAAGACTTTTTGTGCATTCAATATGCATCATTCAAAGCCAGATACTAAAATTTCAACCCTTTCTGACTTGATTTGCTATTTTTCATGCATTTAATGATTTATTTTGGGCTAAATGACCCTGAAATTGGAAAGCACTACAAATGAACTCAGAAAAAGTTGAAACTTGGCATGGTATCATCATTTGACCCACATAACATGTGTGCAGAATTGGAGAGGGTTAAGGCAAAAAATTGAATGCACTTCGTGTACAAACTGGACCATCTCTTTCGAAGTACGAGGGTTTAAGACGAAAACTCATCTGTTACAAAGGCATTTCATTTTTCTAAACTTATTTTAACTCAAGGCTTTTTGTGCATTCAATATGCATCATTCAAAGCCACATACTAAAATTTCAACCCTTCCTGACTTCATTTGCTATTTTTCTTGCATTTAATTATTTATTTTGGTCTAAATGACCCTGAAATTGGAAAGCACTACAACTGAACTCAGAAAAGGTTGAAACTTGGCATGGTATCATCATTTGACCCACAAAACATGTGTGCAGAATTTGAGAGGGTTACGACAAAAATTGAATGCACTTCATGTACAAACTGGACTATCTCTTTCGAAGTACGAGGGTTTAAGACGAAAACTCATCTGTTACAAAGGCATTTCATTTTTCTAAACGTATTTGAACTCAAGACTTTTTGTGCATTCAATATCCATCATTCAAAGCCACATACTAAAATTTCAACCCTTTCTGACTTCATTTGCTATTTTTGATGCATTTAATGATTTATTTTGGGCTAAATGACCCTAAAATTGGAAAGCACTAGAACTGAACTCAGAAAAGGTTGAAACTTGGCATGGTATCATCATTTGACCCACATAAAATGTGTGCAAAAGTTGAGAGGGTTATGGCAAAAACTGAATGCACTTCGTGTACAAACTGGACCATCTCTTTCGAAGTACCAGGGTTTCAAACGAAAACTCATCTGTTACAAAGGCATTTCATTTTTCCAAACTTATTTGAACTCAAGACTTTTTGTGCATTCAATATGCATCATTCAAAGCCAGATACTAAAATGTCAACCCTTTCTGACTTCATTTGCTATTTTTCATGCATTTAATGATTTATTTTGGGCTAAAAGACCCTGAAATTGGAAAGCACTACAACTGAACTCAGAAAAAGTTGAAACTTGGCATGGTATCATCATTTGACCCACATAACATGTGTGCAGAATTTGAGAGGGTTACGACAAAAAATTGAATGCACTTCGTAGACAAACTTGACCATCTCTTTCGAAGTACGAGGGTTTAAGACGAAAACTCATCTGTTACAAAGGCATTTCATTTCTCTAAACGTATTTGAACTCAAGACTTTTTGTGCATTCAATATGCATCATTCAAAGCCACATACTAAAATTTCAACCCTTTCTGACTTCATTTGCTATTTTTCATGCATTTAATGATTTATTTTGGGCTAAATGACCCTGAAATTGGAAAGCACTACAACTAAACTCATAAAAGGTTGAAACTTGGCATGGTATCATCATTTGACCCACATAACATGTGTGCAAATGTTGAGAGGGTTACGGAAAAAGTTGGATGCACTTCGTGTACAAACTCAAGACTTTTTCTAAACTTATTCGAACTCAAGAATATTTGTGCATTGAATATGCATCATTCAAAGCCACATACTAAAATTTCAACCCTTTCTGACTTCATTTGCTATTTTTCATGCATTTAATGATTTATTTTGGGCTAAATGACCCTGAAATTGGAAAGCACTACAACTAAACTGAGAAAAGGTTGAAACTTGGCATGGTATCATCATTTCACCCACATAACATGTGTGCGAATGTTGTGAGGGTTATGGAAAAAGGTGGATGCACTTCGTGTACAAACTGGACCATCTCTTTCGAAGTACGA
Organism: Bromus sterilis; assembly: GCA_950022295.1. NCBI lineage: Eukaryota > Viridiplantae > Streptophyta > Magnoliopsida > Poales > Poaceae > Bromus > Bromus sterilis. Next base: position 166,889,637 of record OX465599.1, on the reverse strand, counting down.
GGGTTTCAAACGAAAACTCATCTGTTACAAAGGCATTTCATTTTTATAAACTTATTTGAACTCAAGACTTTTTGTGCATTCAATATGCATCATTCAAAGCCACATACTAAAATTTCAATCCTTTCTGACTTCATTTGCTTTTTTTCATGCATTTAATGATTTATTTTGGGCTAAATGACCCTGAAATTGGAAAGCACTACAACTAATATCAGAAAAGGTTGAAACTTGGCATGGTATCATCATTTGACCCACATAACATGTGTGCAAATGTTGAGAGGGTTACGGAAAAATTTGGATGCACTTCGTGTAGAAACTGGACCATCTCTTTCGGAGTACGAGGGTTTCAAACGAAAACTCATCTGTTACGAAGGCATTTCATTTTTCTAAACTTATTTGAACTCAAGACTTTTTTTGCATTCAATATGCTTCATTCAAAGACACATACTACAATTTCAACCATTTCTAACTTCATTTGCTATTTTTCATGCATTTAATGATTTATTTTGGGCTAAATGACCCTGAAATTGGAAAGCACTACAACTGAACTCAGAAAAGTTTGAAACTTGGCATAGTATCATCATTTGACCCACATAACATGTGTGCAGAATTTGAGATGGTTAAGGCAAAAATTCAATGCACTTCGTGTCCAAACTGGACCATCTCTTTCGAAGTACGAAGGTTTCACACGAAAACTCATCTATTACAAAGGCATTTCATTTTTCTAAACGTATTTGAACTCAAGACTTTTTGTGCATTCAATATGCATCATTCAAAGCCACATACTAAAATTTCAACCCTTTCTGACTTCATTTGCTATTTTTCATGCATTTAATGATTTATTTTGGGCTAAATGACCCTGAAATTGAAGAGCACTACAACTGAATTTGGAAAAGGTTGACACTTGGCATAGTATCATCATTTGACCAACATAACATGTGTGAAAAAGTAGAGAGGGTTACGGCAAAAACTGAATTCACTTCGTGTACAAACTGGACCATCTCTTTCGAAGTACGAGGGTTTCAGACGAAAACTCATCTGTTACAAAGGCATTTCATTTTTTTAAACTTATTTGAACTCAAGACTTTTCGTGCATTCAATATGCATGATTGAAAGCCACATACTAAAATTTCAACCCTTTATGACTTCATTTGCTATTTTGCATGCATTTAATGATTTATTTTTGGCTAAATGACCCTGAAATTGGAAAGCACTACAACTAAACTCAGAAAAGGTTGAAACTTGGCAAGGTACAATGATTTGACCCACATAACATGTGTGCAAAAGTTGAGAGGGTTACGGAAAAAGCTGGATGCACTTTGTGTCCAAACTGGACCATCTCTTTCGAAGTACGAGGGTTTCAAACGAAAACTCATCTGTTACAAAGACATTTCATTTTTCTAAACTTATTTTAATTCAAGAATTTTTGTGCATTCAATATGCATCATTCAAAGCCACATACTAAAATTTCAACCCTTTCTGACTTCATTTGCTATTTTTCATGCATTTAATGATTTATTTTGGGCTAAATGACCCTAAAATTGGAAAGCACTACAACTGAACTGAGAAAAGGTTGAAACTTGGCATGGTATCATCATTTGACCCACATAACATGTGAGCAAAAGTTGAGAGGGTTACGGCAAAAATTGAATGCACTTCGTGTACAAACTGGACAATCTCTTTCGAAGTACGAGGGTTTCAAACGAAAACTCATCTGTTACAAAGGCATTTCATTTTTCTAAACTTATTTTAACTCAAGGCTTTTTGTGCATTCAATATGCATCATTCAAAGCCACATACTAAAATTTCAACCCTTTCTGACTTCATTTGCTATTTTTCATGCATTTAATGGGTTATTTTGGGCTAAATGACCCTAAAATTGGAAAGCACTACAACTGACCTCCGAAAAGGTTGAAACTTGGCATGGTATCACATTTGTCCCACATAACATTTGTGGAGAATTTGAGAGGGTTACGGCAAAAATTGAATGCACTTCATGTACAAACTGGACCATCTCTTTCGAAGTACGAGGGTTTCAAACGAAAACTCATCTGTTACAAATGCATTTCATTTTTCCAAACTTATTTGAACTCAAGACTTTTTGTGCATTCCATATGCATCATTCAAAGCCACATACTAAAATTTCATCCCTTTCTGACTTGATTTGCTATTTTTCATGCATTTAAAGATTTATTTTGGGCTAAATGACCCTGAAATTGGAAAGCACTACAAATGAACTTAGAAAAAGTTGAAACTTGGCATGGTATCATCATTTGACCCACATAACATGTGTGCAGAATTGGAGAGGGTTACGGCAAAAAAATGAATGCACTTCGTGTACAAACTGGACCATCTCTTTCGAAGTACGAGGGTTTAAGACGAAAACTCATCTGTTACAAAGGCATTTCATTTTTCTAAACTTATTTTAACTCAAGGCTTTTTGTGCATTCAATATGCATCATTCCAAGCCACATACTAAAATTTCAACCCTTCCTGACTTCATTTGCTATTTTTCTTGCATTTAATTATTTATTTTGTGCTAAATGACCCTGAAATTGGAAAGCACTACAACTGAACTCAGAAAAGGTTGAAACTTGGCATGGTATCATCATTTGACCCACAAAACGTGTGTGCAGAATTTGAGAGGGTTACGACAAAAATTGAATGCACTTCATGTACAAACTGGACCATCTCTTTCGAAGTACGAGGGTTTAAAACGAAAACTCATCTGTTACAAAGGCATTTCATTTTTCTAAACGTATTTGAACTCAAGACTTTTTGTGCATTCAATATCCATCATTCAAAGCCACATACTAAAATTTCAACCCTTTCTGACTTCATTTGCTATTTTTGATGCATTTAATGATTTATTTTGGGCTAAATGACCCTAAAATTGGAAAGCACTAGAACTGAACTCAGAAAAGGTTGAAACTTGGCATGGTATCATCATTTGACCCACATAACATGTGTGCAAAAGTTGAGAGGGTTACGGAAAAAACTGAATGCACTTCGTGTACAAACTGGACCATCTCTTTCGAAGTACCAGGGTTTCAAACGAAAACTCATCTGTTACAAAGGCATTTCATTTTTCCAAACTTATTTGAACTCAAGACTTTTTGTGCATTCAATATGCATCATTCAAAGCCAGATACTAAAATGTCAACCCTTTCTGACTTCATTTGCTATTTTTCATGCATTTAATGATTTATTTTGGGCTAAAAGACCCTGAAATTGGAAAGCACTACAACTGAACTCAGAAAAAGTTGAAACTTGGCATGGTATCATCATTTGACCCACATAACATGTGTGCAGAATTTGAGAGGGTTACGACAAAAAATTGAATGCACTTCGTAGACAAACTTGACCATCTCTTGCGAAGTACGAGGTTTTAAGACGAAAACTCATCTGTTACAAAGGCATTTCATTTCTCTAAACGTATTTGAACTCAAGACTTTTTGTGCATTCAATATGCATCATTCAAAGCCACATACTAAAATTTCAACCCTTTCTGACTTCATTTGCTATTTTTCATGCATTTAATGATTTATTTTGGGCTAAATGACCCTGAAATTGGAAAGCACTACAACTAAACTCATAAAAGGTTGAAACTTGGCATGGTATCATCATTTGACCCACATAACATGTGTGCAAATGTTGAGAGGGTTACGGGAAAAAGTTGGATGCACTTCGTGTACAAACTCAAGACTTTTTCTAAACTTATTCGAACTCAAGAATATCTGTGCATTGAATATGCATCATAAAAAGGCACATACTAAAATTTCAACCCTTTCTGACTTCATTTGCTATTTTTCATGTATTTAATGATTTATTTTGGGCTAAATGACCCTGAAATTTGAAAGCACTAAAACGAAACTTAGAAAAGGTTGAAACTTGGCATGGTATCATCATTTCACCCACATAACATGTGTGCAAATGTTGAGAGGGTTACGGAAAAAGTTGGATGCACTTCGTGTACAAACTGGACCATCTCTTTCGGAGTACGAGGGTTTCAAACGAAAACTCATCTGTTACAAAGGCATTTCATTTTTCTAAACGTATTTGAACTCAAGACTTTTTGTGCATTCAATATGCATCATTCAAAGCCAGATACTAAAATTTCAACCCTTTCTGACTTCATTTGCTATTTTTCATGCATTTAATGATTTATTTTGGGCTAAATGACCCTGAAATTGAAGAGCACTACAACTGAATTTAGAAAAGGTTGACACTTGGCATAGTATCATCATTTGACCAACATAACATGTGTGAAAAAGTAGAGAGGGTTACGGCAAAAACTGAATTCACTTCGTGTACAAACTGGACCATCTCTTTCGAAGTACGAGGGTTTCAGACGAAAACTCATCTGTTACAAAGGCATTTCATTTTTTTAAACTTATTTGAACTCAAGACTTTTCGTGCATTCAATATGCATGATTGAAAGCCACATACTAAAATTTCAACCCTTTATGACTTCATTTGCTATTTTGTATGCATTTAATGATTTATTTTTGGCTAAATGACCCTGAAATTGGAAAGCACTACAACTGAACTCAGAAAAGGTTGAAACTTGGCATGGTATCATCATTTGACCCACATAACATGTGTACAAAAGTTGAGAGGGTTACGACAAAAATTGAATGCACTTCGTGTATAAACTGGACCATCTCTTTCGAAGTACGAGGGTTTCAGACAAAAACTCATCTGTTACAAAGGCATTTCATTTTTTAAACTTATTTGAACTCAAGACTTTTTTTGCATTCAATATGCATCATTAAAAGCCACATACTAAAATTTCAACCCTTTTTGACTTCATTTGCTATTTTTCATGCATTTAATGATTAATTTTGGGCTAAATGACCCTGAAATTGGAAAGCACTACAACTGAACTCAGAAAAGGTTGAAACTTGGCATGGTATCATTATTTGACCCACATAACATGTGTGTAAAATTTTAGAGGGTTACGGCAAAAACAAAATGCACTTCGTGTACAAACTGGACAATCTCTTTCGAAGTACGAGGGTTTCAGTTGAAAATTCATCTGTGACAAAGGCATTTCATTTCACTAAACTTATTTGAACTCAAGACTTCTTGTGCATTCAATATTCATCATTCAAAGCCACATACTAAAATTTCAACCCTTTCTGACTTCATTTGCTATTTTTCATGCATTTAATGACTTATTTTGGGCTAAATGACCCTGAAATTGGAAAGCACTACAACTAAACTCAGCAAAGGTTGACACTTGTCATGGTATCATCATTTGAAACACTTAACATGTGTGCAAAAGTTGAGAGGTTTACAGCAAAAACTGGAAACACATCGTGTACAAACTGGACCATCTCTTTCGAAGTACGAGGGTTTCAGACGAAAATTCATCTGTTACAAAGGAATTTCATTTTTCTAAACTTATTTGAACTCGAGACTTTTTGTGCATTCAATATGCATCAGTCAAAGCCACATACTAAAATTTCAACCCTTTCTGACTTCATTTGCTATTTTTCATGCATCTAATGATTTATTTTGGGCTAAATGAACTTGAAATTGGAAAGCACTACAACTAAACTCAGAAAAGGTTGAAACTTGGCAAGGTACAATGATTTGACCCACATAACATGTGTGCAAAAGTTGAGAGGGTTACGGAAAAAGGTGGATGCACTTTGTGTCCAAACTGGACCATCTCTTTCGAAGTATGAGGGTTTCAAACGAAAACTCATCTGTTACAAAGACATTTCATTTTTCTAAACTTATTTTAATTCAAGACTTTTTGTGCATTCAATATGCATCATTCAAAGCCACATACTAAAATTTCAACCCTTTTTGGCTTCATTTGCTATTTTTCATGCATTTAATGATTTATTTTGGGCTAAATGACCCTAAAATTGGAAAGCACTACAACTGAACTGAGAAAAGGTTGAAACTTGGCATGGTATCATCATTTGACCCACATAACATGTGTGCAAAAGTTGAGAGGGTTACGGCAAAAATTGAATGCACTTCGTGTACAAACTGGACAATCTCTTTCGCAGTACGAGGGTTTCAAACGAAAACTCATCTGTTACAAAGGCATTTCATTTTTCTAAACTTATTTAAACTCAAGGCTTTTTGTGCATTCAATATGCATCTTTCAAAGCCACATACTAAAATTTCAACCCTTTCTGACTTCATTTGCTATTTTTGATGCATTTAATGGTTTATTTTGGGCTAAATGACCCTAGAATTGGAAAGCACTACAACTGAACTCAGAAAAGGTTGAAACTTGGCATGGTATCATCATTTGACCCACATAACATGTGTGCAGAATTTGAGAGGGTTACGGCAAAAATTGAATGCACTTCATGTACAAACTGGACCATCTCTTTCGAAGTACGAGGGTTTCAAACGAAAACTCATCTGTTACAAAGGCATTTCATTTTTCCAAACTTATTTGAACTCAAGACTTTTTGTGCATTCCATATGCATCATTCAAAGCCACATACTAAAATTTCAACCCTTCCTGACTTGATTTGCTATTTTTCATGCATTTAATGATTTATTTTGGGCTAAATGACCCTGAAATTGGAAAGCACTACAAATGAACTCAGAAAAAGTTGAAACTTGGCATGGTATCATCATTTGACCCACATAACATGTGTGCAGAATTGGAGAGGGTTACGGCAAAAAATTGAATGCACTTCGTGTACAAACTGGACCATCTCTTTCGAAGTACGAGGGTTTAAGACGAAAACTCATCTGTTACAAAGGCATTTCATTTTTCTAAACGTATTTGAACTCAAGACTTTTTGTGCATTAAATATGCATCATTCAAAGCCACATACTAAAATTTCAACCCTTTCTGACTTCATTTGCTATTTTTCATGCATTTAATGATTTATTTTGGGCTAAATGACCCTGAAATTGGAAAGCACTACAACTGAACTCAGAAAATGTTGAAACTTGGCATGGTATCGTCATTTGACCCACATAACACGTGTGCAAAAGTTGAGAGGGTTACGGCAGAAATTGAATGCACTTCGTGTACAAACTGGACCATCTCTTTCAAAGTACGAAGGTTTCAGACGAAAACTCATCTGTTACGAAGGCATTTCATTTTTCTAAACTTATTTGAACTCAAGGCTTTTTGTGCATTCAATATGCATTATTCATAGCCACACACTAAAATTTCAACCCTTTCTGACTTCATTTGCTATTTTGCATGCATTTAATGATTAATTTTGGGCTAAATGACCCTAAAATTGGAAAGCACTACAACTGAACTCAGAAAAGGTTGAAACTTTGCATGGTATCATCATTTGACCCACATAACATGTGTGCAAAAGTTGAGAGGGTTACGGCAGAAACTGAATGCACTTCGTGTACAAACTGGACCATCTCTTTCGAAGTACGAGGGTTTCAGACGAAAACTCATCTGTTACAAAGGCATTTCTTTTTTTAAAATTATTTGAACTCAAGACTTTTTGTGCATTCAATATGCATCACTAAAAGCCACATACTAAAATTTCAACCCTTTCTGACTTCATTTGCTATTTTTCATCCATTTAAAGATTTATTTTGGGCTAAATGACCCTGAAATTGGAAAGCACTACAATTAAACTCAAAAAAGGTTGAAACTTGGCATGGTATCATCATTTGACCCACCTAACATGTGTGAAAAAGTTGACAGGGTTACAGCAAAAACTGGATGTACTTCGTTTACAAACTGGACCATTTCTTTCGAAGTACGAGGGTTTCAGATGAAAATTCGTCTGTTACAAAGGCATTTCATTTTTATAAAGTTATTTGAACTCAAGACTTTTTGTGCATTCAATATGCATCATTAAAAGCCACATACTATAATTTCAACCCTTTCTGACGTCAGTTGCTATTTTTCATGCATTTAATGATTTATTTTGGGCTAAATGACCCTGAAATTGGAAAGCACTACAACTAAACTAAAAAAGGTGGAAACTTGGCATGGTATCATCATTTGACCCACCTAACATGTGTGAAAAAGTTCAGAGGGTTACAGCAAAAACTTGAAGGACTTCGTGTACAAACTAGACCATCTCTTTCGAAGTACGAGGGTTTTAGACGAAAATTCATCTGTTACAAAGGCATTTCATTTTTCCAAACTTATTTGAACTCAAGACTTTTTGTGCATTCCATATGCATCATTGAAAGCCACATACTAAAATTTCAACCCTTTCTGACTTCATTTGCTATTTTTCATGCATTTAATGATTTATTTTGGGCTAAATGACCCTGAAATTGGATAGCACTACAACTGAACTCAGAAAAAGTTGAAACTTGACATGGTATCATCATTTGGCCCACATAACATGTGTGCAGAATTTGAGAGGGTTACGGCATAAATTGAATGCACTTCGTGTACAAACTGGACCATCTCTTTCGAAGTACGAGGGTTTAAGACGAAAACTCATCTGTTACAAAGGAATTTCATTTTTCTAAACTTATTTGAACTCGAGACTTTTTCTGCATTAAATATGCATCATTCAAAGCTACATACTAAAATTTCAACCCTTTCTGACTTCATTTTCTATTTTTCATGCATTTAATGATTTATTTTGGGCTAAATGACCCTGAAATTGGAAAGCACTACAACTGAACTCAGAAAATGTTGAAACTTGGAATGGTATCGTCATTTGACCCACATAACATGTGTGCAAAAGTTGAGAGGGTTACGGCAGAAATTGAATGCACTTCGTGTACAAACTGGACCATCTCTTTCGAAGTACGAAGGTTCTAGACAAAAACTCATCTGTTACAAAGGCATTTCATTTTTCTAAACTTATTTGAACTCAAGACTTTTTGTGCATTCAATATGCATCATTGAAAGCCACACACTAAAATTTCAACCCTTTCTGACTTCATTTGCTATTTTGCATCCATTTAATGATTAATTTTGGGCTAAATGACCCTGAAATTGGAAAGCACTACAACTGAACTCAGAAAAGGTTGAAACTTGGCATGGTATCATCATTTGATCCACATAACATGTGTGAAAAAGTAGAGAGGGTTACGGCAAAAACTGAATTCACTTCGTGTACAAACTGGACCATCTCTTTCGAAGTACGAGGGTTTCAGACGAAAACTCATCTGTTACAAAGGCATTTCATTTTTTTAAACTTATTTGAACTCAAGACTTTTCGTGCATTCAATATGCATGATTGAAAGCCACATACTAAAATTTCAACCCTTTATGACTTCATTTGCTATTTTGTATGCATTTAATGATTTATTTTTGGCTAAATGACCCTGAAATTGGAAAGCACTACAACTGAACTCAGAAAAGGTTGAAACTTGGCATGGTATCATCATTTGACCCACATAACATGTGTACAAAAGTTGAGAGGGTTACGACAAAAATTGAATGCACTTCGTGTATAAACTGGACCATCTCTTTCGAAGTACGAGGGTTTCAGACAAAAACTCATCTGTTACAAAGGCATTTCATTTTTTAAACTTATTTGAACTCAAGACTTTTTTTGCATTCAATATGCATCATTAAAAGCCACATACTAAAATTTCAACCCTTTTTGACTTCATTTGCTATTTTTCATGCATTTAATGATTAATTTTGGGCTAAATGACCCTGAAATTGGAAAGCACTACAACTGAACTCAGAAAAGGTTGAAACTTGGCATGGTATCATTATTTGACCCACATAACATGTGTGTAAAATTTTAGAGGGTTACGGCAAAAACAAAATGCACTTCGTGTACAAACTGGACAATCTCTTTCGAAGTACGAGGGTTTCAGTTGAAAATTCATCTGTGACAAAGGCATTTCATTTCACTAAACTTATTTGAACTCAAGACTTCTTGTGCATTCAATATTCATCATTCAAAGCCACATACTAAAATTTCAACCCTTTCTGACTTCATTTGCTATTTTTCATGCATTTAATGACTTATTTTGGGCTAAATGACCCTGAAATTGGAAAGCACTACAACTAAACTCAGCAAAGGTTGACACTTGTCATGGTATCATCATTTGAAACACTTAACATGTGTGCAAAAGTTGAGAGGTTTACAGCAAAAACTGGAAACACATCGTGTACAAACTGGACCATCTCTTTCGAAGTACGAGGGTTTCAGACGAAAATTCATCTGTTACAAAGGAATTTCATTTTTCTAAACTTATTTGAACTCGAGACTTTTTGTGCATTCAATATGCATCAGTCAAAGCCACATACTAAAATTTCAACCCTTTCTGACTTCATTTGCTATTTTTCATGCATCTAATGATTTATTTTGGGCTAAATGAACTTGAAATTGGAAAGCACTACAACTAAACTCAGAAAAGGTTGAAACTTGGCAAGGTACAATGATTTGACCCACATAACATGTGTGCAAAAGTTGAGAGGGTTACGGAAAAAGGTGGATGCACTTTGTGTCCAAACTGGACCATCTCTTTCGAAGTATGAGGGTTTCAAACGAAAACTCATCTGTTACAAAGACATTTCATTTTTCTAAACTTATTTTAATTCAAGACTTTTTGTGCATTCAATATGCATCATTCAAAGCCACATACTAAAATTTCAACCCTTTTTGGCTTCATTTGCTATTTTTCATGCATTTAATGATTTATTTTGGGCTAAATGACCCTAAAATTGGAAAGCACTACAACTGAACTGAGAAAAGGTTGAAACTTGGCATGGTATCATCATTTGACCCACATAACATGTGTGCAAAAGTTGAGAGGGTTACGGCAAAAATTGAATGCACTTCGTGTACAAACTGGACAATCTCTTTCGCAGTACGAGGGTTTCAAACGAAAACTCATCTGTTACAAAGGCATTTCATTTTTCTAAACTTATTTAAACTCAAGGCTTTTTGTGCATTCAATATGCATCTTTCAAAGCCACATACTAAAATTTCAACCCTTTCTGACTTCATTTGCTATTTTTGATGCATTTAATGGTTTATTTTGGGCTAAATGACCCTAGAATTGGAAAGCACTACAACTGAACTCAGAAAAGGTTGAAACTTGGCATGGTATCATCATTTGACCCACATAACATGTGTGCAGAATTTGAGAGGGTTACGGCAAAAATTGAATGCACTTCATGTACAAACTGGACCATCTCTTTCGAAGTACGAGGGTTTCAAACGAAAACTCATCTGTTACAAAGGCATTTCATTTTTCCAAACTTATTTGAACTCAAGACTTTTTGTGCATTCCATATGCATCATTCAAAGCCACATACTAAAATTTCAACCCTTCCTGACTTGATTTGCTATTTTTCATGCATTTAATGATTTATTTTGGGCTAAATGACCCTGAAATTGGAAAGCACTACAAATGAACTCAGAAAAAGTTGAAACTTGGCATGGTATCATCATTTGACCCACATAACATGTGTGCAGAATTGGAGAGGGTTACGGCAAAAAATTGAATGCACTTCGTGTACAAACTGGACCATCTCTTTCGAAGTACGAGGGTTTAAGACGAAAACTCATCTGTTACAAAGGCATTTCATTTTTCTAAACGTATTTGAACTCAAGACTTTTTGTGCATTAAATATGCATCATTCAAAGCCACATACTAAAATTTCAACCCTTTCTGACTTCATTTGCTATTTTTCATGCATTTAATGATTTATTTTGGGCTAAATGACCCTGAAATTGGAAAGCACTACAACTGAACTCAGAAAATGTTGAAACTTGGCATGGTATCGTCATTTGACCCACATAACACGTGTGCAAAAGTTGAGAGGGTTACGGCAGAAATTGAATGCACTTCGTGTACAAACTGGACCATCTCTTTCAAAGTACGAAGGTTTCAGACGAAAACTCATCTGTTACGAAGGCATTTCATTTTTCTAAACTTATTTGAACTCAAGGCTTTTTGTGCATTCAATATGCATTATTCATAGCCACACACTAAAATTTCAACCCTTTCTGACTTCATTTGCTATTTTGCATGCATTTAATGATTAATTTTGGGCTAAATGACCCTAAAATTGGAAAGCACTACAACTGAACTCAGAAAAGGTTGAAACTTTGCATGGTATCATCATTTGACCCACATAACATGTGTGCAAAAGTTGAGAGGGTTACGGCAGAAACTGAATGCACTTCGTGTACAAACTGGACCATCTCTTTCGAAGTACGAGGGTTTCAGACGAAAACTCATCTGTTACAAAGGCATTTCTTTTTTTAAAATTATTTGAACTCAAGACTTTTTGTGCATTCAATATGCATCACTAAAAGCCACATACTAAAATTTCAACCCTTTCTGACTTCATTTGCTATTTTTCATCCATTTAAAGATTTATTTTGGGCTAAATGACCCTGAAATTGGAAAGCACTACAATTAAACTCAAAAAAGGTTGAAACTTGGCATGGTATCATCATTTGACCCACCTAACATGTGTGAAAAAGTTGACAGGGTTACAGCAAAAACTGGATGTACTTCGTTTACAAACTGGACCATTTCTTTCGAAGTACGAGGGTTTCAGATGAAAATTCGTCTGTTACAAAGGCATTTCATTTTTATAAAGTTATTTGAACTCAAGACTTTTTGTGCATTCAATATGCATCATTAAAAGCCACATACTATAATTTCAACCCTTTCTGACGTCAGTTGCTATTTTTCATGCATTTAATGATTTATTTTGGGCTAAATGACCCTGAAATTGGAAAGCACTACAACTAAACTAAAAAAGGTGGAAACTTGGCATGGTATCATCATTTGACCCACCTAACATGTGTGAAAAAGTTCAGAGGGTTACAGCAAAAACTTGAAGGACTTCGTGTACAAACTAGACCATCTCTTTCGAAGTACGAGGGTTTTAGACGAAAATTCATCTGTTACAAAGGCATTTCATTTTTCCAAACTTATTTGAACTCAAGACTTTTTGTGCATTCCATATGCATCATTGAAAGCCACATACTAAAATTTCAACCCTTTCTGACTTCATTTGCTATTTTTCATGCATTTAATGATTTATTTTGGGCTAAATGACCCTGAAATTGGATAGCACTACAACTGAACTCAGAAAAAGTTGAAACTTGACATGGTATCATCATTTGGCCCACATAACATGTGTGCAGAATTTGAGAGGGTTACGGCATAAATTGAATGCACTTCGTGTACAAACTGGACCATCTCTTTCGAAGTACGAGGGTTTAAGACGAAAACTCATCTGTTACAAAGGAATTTCATTTTTCTAAACTTATTTGAACTCGAGACTTTTTCTGCATTAAATATGCATCATTCAAAGCTACATACTAAAATTTCAACCCTTTCTGACTTCATTTTCTATTTTTCATGCATTTAATGATTTATTTTGGGCTAAATGACCCTGAAATTGGAAAGCACTACAACTGAACTCAGAAAATGTTGAAACTTGGAATGGTATCGTCATTTGACCCACATAACATGTGTGCAAAAGTTGAGAGGGTTACGGCAGAAATTGAATGCACTTCGTGTACAAACTGGACCATCTCTTTCGAAGTACGAAGGTTCTAGACAAAAACTCATCTGTTACAAAGGCATTTCATTTTTCTAAACTTATTTGAACTCAAGACTTTTTGTGCATTCAATATGCATCATTGAAAGCCACACACTAAAATTTCAACCCTTTCTGACTTCATTTGCTATTTTGCATCCATTTAATGATTAATTTTGGGCTAAATGACCCTGAAATTGGAAAGCACTACAACTGAACTCAGAAAAGGTTGAAACTTGGCATGGTATCATCATTTGATCCACATAACATGTGTGCAAAAGTTGAGAGGGTTACGGCAAAAACTGAATGCACTTCGTGTATAAACTGGACAATCTCTTTCGAAGTACGAGGGTTTCAGACGAAAACTCATCTGTTACAAAGGCATTTCATTTTTATAAACTTATTTGAACTCAAGACTTTTTGTGCATCCAATATGCATCATTAAAATACACATACTAAAATTTGAACCCTTTCTGACTTCATTTGCTATTTTGCATGCATTTAATGATTTATTTTGGGCTAAATGACCCTGAAATTGGAAAGCACCAAAACTAAACTCAAAAAAGGTTGAAACGTGGCATGGTATCATCATTTGACCCACCTAATATGTGTGAAAAAGTTGAGAGGGTTACAGGAAAAACTGGATGCATTTCGTGTACAAACTGGACCATCTCTTTCGAAGTAAGAGGGTTTCAGACGAAAACTCATCTGTTACAAAGGCATTTCATTTTTCTAAACTTATTTGAACTCGAGACTTTTTGTGCATTCAATATGCATCATTCAAAGCCACACACTAAAATTTCAACCCTTTCTGACTTCATTTGCTATTTTCCATGCATTTAATGATTTATTTTGGGCTAAATGACCCTGAAATTTGAAAGCAGTACAACTAAACTCAGAAAAGGTTGAAACTTAGCATGGTATCATCATTTTACCCACATAACATGTGTGCAAAAGTTGAGAGGGTTACGGCAAAAGCTGGATGCACTTCGTGTACAAACTGGACCATGTCTTTCGAAGTACGAGGGTTTCTGACGAAAACTCATCTGTTACAAAGGCATTTCATTTTTCTTAACTTATTTGAACTCAAGACTTTTTGTGAATTCAATATGCATCATTCAAAGCCACATACTAAAATTTCAACCCTTTCTGACTTCATTTGCTATTTTTCATGCATTTAATGATTTATTTTGGGCTAAATAACCGTGAAATTGGAAAGCACTACAACTAAACTCATAAAAGGTTGAAACTCGGCATGGTATCATCATTTGACCCACCTAACATGTTTGCAAAAGTTGAGAGGGTGACGGAAAAAGCTGGATGCACTTCGTGTACAAACTGGACCATCTCTTTCGAATTACGAGGGTTTCAAACGAAAACTCATATGTTACAAAGGCATTTCATTTTTCTAAACTTATTTGAACTCAAGACTTTTTGTGCATTCAATATGCATCATTCAAAGCCACATACTAAAATTTCAACCCTTTCTGACTTCATTTGCTATTTTTCATGCATTTAATGATTTATTTTGGGAGAACTGACCCTGAAATTGGAAAGCACTACTACTGAACTTAGAAAAGGTTGAAACTTGGCATGGTATGATCATTTGACCCACATAAAATGTTTCCAAAAGTTTAAAGGGTTATGGCAAAAATTGAATGCGCTTCGTGTACAAACTGGACCATCTGTTTCGAAGTACAAGGGTTTGAGACGAAAACTCATCTGTTACAAAGGCATTTCATTTTTCTAAGCTTATTTGAACTCAAGACTTTTTGTGCATTCAATATGCATCATTCAAAGCCACATACTAAAATTTCAACCCTTTCTGACTTCATTTGCTATTTTCATGCATTTAATGATTTATTTTGGGCTAAATGACCCTGACATTGGAAAGCACTACAACTAAACTCAGAAAAGGTTGAAACTTGGCATGGTATCATCATTTGACCCACCTAACATGTTTGCAAAAGTTGAGAGGGTTACGCAAAATGTTGGATGCACTTCGTGTACAAACTGGACCATCTCTTTCGAAGTACGAGGGTTTCAAACGAAAAGTCATCTGTTACAAAGGCATTTCATTTTTCTAAACTTATTTGAACTCAACACTTTTTGTGCATTCAATATGAATCATTCAAAGCTACATACTAAAATTTCAACCCTTTCTGACTTCATTTGCTATTTTTCATGCATTTAATGATTTATTTTGGGCTAAATGACCCTGAAATTGGAAAGCACTACAACTAAACTCAGAAAAGGTTGAAACTTGGCATGGTATCATCATTTGACCCACATAACATGTTTGCAAAAGTTGAGAGGGTTACGGAAAAAGTTGGTTGAACTTCGTGTACTAACTGGACTATCTCTTTCGAAGTACGAGGGTTTCAAACGAAAACTCATCTGTTACAAAGGCATTTCATTTTTCTAAACTTATTTGAACTCAAGACTTTGTGTGCATTCAATATGCATCATTTAAAGCTACATACTAAAATTTCAACCCTTTCTGACTTCATTTGCTATTTTCAATGCATTTAATGATTTATTTTGGGCTAAATGACCCTAAAATTGGAAAGCACTACAACTGAACTCAGAAAAGGTTGAAACTTGGCATGGTATCATCAGTTGACCCACATAACATGTGTGCAAAAGTTGAGAGGGTTACGGCAGAAATTGAAAACACTTCGTGTACAAACTGGACCATCTCTTTCGAAGTACGAGGGTTTTAGACGAAAACTCATCTGTTACAAAGGCATTTCATTTTTCTAAAGTTATTTGAACTCAAGACTTTTTGTGTATTCAATATTCATCATTCAAAGCCACATACTAAAATTTCAACCCTTTCTGACTTCATTTGCTATTTCGCATGCATTTAATGATTAATTTTGGGCTAAATGACCCTCAAACTGGAAAGCACTACAACTGAACCCAGAAAAGGTTGAAACTTGGCATGGTATCATCATTTGACCCACGTAACATGTGTGCAAAAGTTGAGAGGGTTACGGCAAAAAATGAATGCACTTCGTGTACAAACTGGACCATCTCTTTCGAAGTACGAGGGTTTCAGACGAAAACTCATCTGTTACAAAGGCATTTCATTTTTATAAACTTATTTGAACTCAAGACTTTTTGTGCATTCAATATGCATCATTAAATGCCACATACTAAAATTTCAACCCTTTTTGACTTCATTTGTTATTTTTCATGCATTTAATGATTAATTTTGGGCTAAATGACCCTGAAATTGGAAAGCACTACAACTGAACTCAGAAAAGGTTGAAACTTGGCATGGTATCATTATTTGACCCACATAACATGTGTGTAAAATTTTAGAGGGTTACGGCAAAAACAAAATGCACTTCGTGTACAAACTGGACCATCTCTTTCGAAGTACGAGGGTTTCAAACGAAAACTCATCTGTTACAAAGGCATTTCATTTTTCTAAACTTATTTGAACTCAAGACTTTTTGTGCATTCAATATGCATAATTAAAAGCCACATACTAAAATTTCAACCCTTTCTGCCTTCATTTGCTATGTTTCATGCATTTAATGAATTATTTTGGGCTAAATGACCCTGAAATTGGAAAGCACTACAACTAAACTCAGAAAAGGTTGAAACTTGGCACGGTATCATAATTTGACCCACATAACATGTGTGCAAAAGTTGAGAGGGTTACGGAAAAAGATGGATGCACTTCGTGTACAAACTGGACAATCTCTTTCGAAGTACGAGGGTTTCAGACGAAAACTCATCTGTTACAAAGTCATTTCATTTTTCTAAACTTGTTTGAACTCAAGACTTTTTGTGCATTCAAGATGAATCATTCAAAGCAACATACTAAAATTTCAACCCTTTCTGACTTCCTTTGCTATTTTTCATGCATTTAATGATTTATTTTGGGCTGAATGACCCTGAAATGTGAAAGCACTACAACTAAACTCAAAAAAGTTTGAAACTTGGCATGGTATCATCATTTGACCCACATAACATGTGTGCAAAAGTTGAGAGGGTTACAGTCAAAACTGGATGCACTTCGTGTACAAACTGGACAATCTCTTTCGAAGTACGAGGGTTTCAGTTGAAAATTCATCTATGACAAAGGCATTTCATTTCACTAAACTTATTTGAACTCAAGACTTCTTGTGCATTCAATATTCATCATTCAAAGCCACATACTAAAATTTCAACCCTTTCTGACTTCATTTGCTATTTTTCATGCATTTAATGACTTATTTTGGGCTAAATGACCCTGAAATTGGAAAGCACTACAACTAAACTCAGCAAAGGTTGACACTTGTCATGGTATCATCATTTGAAACACTTAACATGTGTGCAAAAGTTGAGAGGTTTACAGCAAAAACTGGATACACATCGTGTACAAACTGGACCATCTCTTTCGAAGTACGAGGGTTTCAGACGAAAATTAATCTGTTACAAAGGAATTTCTTTTTTCTAAACTTATTTGAACTCGAGACTTTTTGTGCATTCAATATGCATCAGTCAAAGCCACATACTAAAATTTCAACCCTTTCTGACTTCATTTGCTATTTTTCATGCATCTAATGATTTATTTTGGGCTAAATGAACTTGAAATTGGAAAGCACTACAACAAAACTCAGAAAAGGTTGAAACTTGGCAAGGTACAATGATTTGACCCACATAACATGTGTGCAAAAGTTGAGAGGGTTACGGAAAAAGCTGGATGCACTTTGTGTCCAAACTGGACCATCTCTTTCGAAGTACGAGGGTTTCAAACGAAAACTCATCTGTTACAAAGACATTTCATTTTTCTAAACTTATTTTAATTCAAGACTTTTTGTGCATTCAATATGCATCATTCAAAGCCACATACTAAAATTTCAACCCTTTCTGACTTCATTTGCTATTTTTCATGCATTTAATGATTTATTTTGGGCTAAATGACCCTAAAATTGGAAAACACTACAACTGAACTGAGAAAAGGTTGAAACTTGGCATGGTATCATCATTTGACCCACATAACATGTGTGCAAAAGTTGAGAGGGTTACGACAAAAATTGAATGCACTTCGTGTACAAACTGGACAATCTCTTTCGAAGTACGAGGGTTTCAAACGAAAACTCATCTGTTACAAAGGCATTTCATTTTTCTAAACTTATTTGAACTCAAGACTTTTTGTGCATTCAATATGCATCATTCAAAGCCACATACTAAAATTTCAACCCTTTCTGACTTCATTTGCTATTTTTCATGCATTTAATGATTTATTTTGGGCTAAATGACCCTAAAATTGGAAAACACTACAACTGAACTGAGAAAAGGTTGAAACTTGGCATGGTATCATCATTTGACCCACATAACATGTGTGCAAAAGTTGAGAGGGTTACGACAAAAATTGAATGCACTTCGTGTACAAACTGGACAATCTCTTTCGAAGTACGAGGGTTTCAAACGAAAACTCATCTGTTACAAAGGCATTTCATTTTTCTAAACTTATTTAAACTCAAGGCTTTTTGTGCATTCAATATGCATCTTTCAAAGCCACATACTAAAATTTCAACCCTTTCTGACTTCATTTGCTATTTTTGATGCATTTAATGGTTTATTTTGGGCTAGATGACCCTAAAATTGGAAAGCACTACAACTGAACTCAGAAAAGGTTGAAACTTGGCATGGTATCATCATTTGACCCACATAACATGTGTGCAGAATTTGAGAGGGTTACGGCAAAAATTGAATGCACTTCATGTACAAACTGGACCATCTCTTTCGAAGTACGAGGGTTTCAAACGAAAACTCATCTGTTACAAAGGCATTTCATTTTTCCAAACTTATTTGAACTCAAGACTTTTTGTTCATTCCATATGCATCATTCAAAGCCACATACTAAAATTTCAACCCTTTCTGACTTGATTTGCTATTTTTCATGCATTTAATGATTTATTTTGGGCTAAATGACCCTGAAATTGGAAAGCACTACAAATGAACTCAGAAAAAGTTGAAACTTGGCATGGTATCATCATTTGACCCACATAACATGTGTGCAGAATTGGAGAGGGTTACGGCAAAAAATTGAATGCACTTCGTGTACAAACTGGACCATCTCTTTCGAAGTACGATGGTTTAAGACGAAAACTCATCTGTTACAAAGGCATTTCATTTTTCTAAACGTATTTGAACTCAAGACTTTTTGTGCATTAAATATGCATCATTCAAAGCCACATACTAAAATTTCAACCCTTTCTGACTTCATTTGCTATTTTTCATGCATTTAATGATTTATTTTGGGCTAAATGACCCTGAAATTGGAAAGCACTACAACTGAACTCAGAAAATGTTGAAACTTGGCATGGTATCGTCATTTGACCCAAATAACACGTGTGCAAAAGTTGAGAGGGTTACGGCAGAAATTGAATGCACTTCGTGTACAAACTGGACCATCTCTTTCAAAGTACGAAGGTTTCAGACGAAAACTCATCTGTTACGAAGGCATTTCATTTTTCTAAACTTATTTGAACTCAAGGCTTTTTGTGCATTCAATATGCATTATTCATAGCCACACACTAAAATTTCAACCCTTTCTGACTTCATTTGCTATTTTGCATGCATTTAATGATTAATTTTGGGCTAAATGACCCTCAAATTGGAAAGCACTACAACTGAACTCAGAAAAGGTTGAAACTTTGCATGGTATCATCATTTGACCCACATAACATGTGTGCAAAAGTTGAGAGGGTTACGACAGAAACTGAATGCACTTCGTGTACAAACTGGACCATCTCTTTCGAAGTACGAGGGTTTCAGACGAAAACTCATCTGTTACAAAGGCATTTCTTTTTTATAAAATTATTTGTACTCAAGACTTTTTGTGCATTCAATATGCATCATTAAAAGCCACATACTAAAATTTCAACCCTTTCTGACTTCATTTGCTATTTTTCATCCATTTAAAGATTTATTTTGGGCTAAATGACCCTGAAATTGGAAAGCACTACAACTAAACTCAAAAAAAGGTTGAAACTTGTCATGGTATCATCATTTGACCCACCTAACATGTGTGAAAAAGTTGACAGGGTTACAGCAAAAACTGGATGCACTTCGTTTACAAACTGGACCATTTCTTTCGAAGTACGAGGGTTTCAGATGAAAATTCATCTGTTACAAAGGCATTTCATTTTTATAAAGTTATTTGAACTCAAGACTTTTTGTGCATTCAATATGCATCATTAAAAGGCACATACTATAATTTCAACCCTTTCTGACTTCAGTTGCTATTTTTCATGCATTTAATGATTTATTTTGGGCTAAATGACCCTGAAATTGGAAAGCACTACAACTAAACTAAAAAAGGTGCAAAATTTCAGAGGGTTACAGCAAAAACTTGAAGGACTTCGTGTACAAACTAGACCATCTCTTTCGAAGTACGAGGGTTTTAGACGAAAATTTATCTGTTACAAAGGCATTTCCTTTTTCCAAACTTATTTGAACTAAAGACTTTTTGTGCATTCCATATGCATCATTGAAAGCCACATACTAAAATTTCAACCCTTTTTGACTTCATTTGCTATTTTTCATGCATTTAATGATTTATTTTGGGCTAAATGACCCTGAAATTGGATAGCACTACAACTGAACTCAGAAAAAGTTGAAACTTGACATGGTATCATCATTTGACCCACATAACATATGTGCAGAATTTGAGAGGGTTACGGCAAAAATTGAATGCACTTCGTGTACAAACTGGACCATCTCTTTCGAAGTACGAGGGTTTAAGACGAAAACTCATCTGTTACAAAGGAATTTCATTTGTCTAAACTTATTTGATCTCGAGACTTTTTGTGCATTAAATATGCATCATTCAAAGCTACATACTAAAATTTCAACCCTTTCTGACTTCATTTTCTATTTTTCATGCATTTAATGATTTATTTTGGGCTAAATGACCCTGAAATTGGAAAGCACTACAACTGAACTGAGAAAATGTTGAAACTTGGAATGGTATCGTCATTTGACCCACATAACATGTGTGCAAAAGTTGAGAGGGTTACGACAGAAATTGAATGCACTTCATGTACAAACTTGACCATCTCTTTCGAAGTACGAAAGTTTTAGACGAAAACTCATCTGTTACAAAGGCATTTCATTTTTCTAAACTTATTTGTACTCAAGACTTTTTTTGCATTCAATATGCATCATTTAAAGCCACACACTAAAATTTCAACCCTTTCTGACTTCATTTGCTATTTTGCATCCATTTAATGATAAATTTTGGGCTAAATGACCCTGAAATTGGAAAGCACTACAACTGAACTCAGAAAAGGTTGAAACTTGGCATGGTATCATCATTTGACCCACATAACATGTGTGCAAAAGTTGAGAGGGTTACGGCAAAAACTGAATGCACTTCGTGTACAAACTGGACAATCTCTTTCGAAGTACGAGGGTTTCAGACGAAAACTCATCTGTTACAAAGGCATTTCATTTTTATAAACTTATTTGAACTCAAGACTTTTTGTGCATTCAATATGCATCATTAAAATACACATACTAAAATTTCAACCCTTTCTGACTTCATTTGCTATTTTGCATGCATTTAATGATTTATTTTGGGCTAAATGACCCTGAAATTGGAAAGCACCACAACTAAACTCAAAAAAGGTTGAAACGTGGCATGGTATCATCATTTGACCCACCTAATATGTGTGAAAAAGTTGAGAGGGTTACAGGAAAAACTGGATGCATTTCGTGTACAAACTCGACCATCTCTTTCGAAGTAAGAGGGTTTCAGACGAAAACTCATCTGTTACAAAGGCATTTCATTTTTCTAAACTTATTTGAACTCGAGACTTTTTGTGCATTCAATATGCATCATTCAAAGCCACACACTAAAATTTCAACCCTTTCTGACTTCATTTGCTATTTTCCATGCATTTAATGATTTATTTTGGGCTAAATGACCCTGAAATTTGAAAGCACTACAACTAAACTCAGAAAAGGTTGAAACTTGGCATGGTATCATCATTTGACCCACATAACATGTGTGCAAAAGTTGAGAGGGTTACAGCAAAAGCTGGATGCACTTCGTGTACAAACTGGACCATGTCTTTCGAAGTACGAGGGTTTGTGACGAAAACTCATCTGTTACAAAGGCATTTCATTTTTCTTAACTTATTTGAACTCAAGACTTTTTGTGAATTCAATATGCATCATTCAAAGCCACATACTAAAATTTCAACCCTTTCTGACTTCATTTGCTATTTTTCATGCATTTAATGATTTATTTTGGGCTAAATAACCCTGAAATTGGAAAGCACTACAACTAAACTCATAAAAGGTTGAAACTCGGCATGGTATCATCATTTGACCCACCTAACATGTTTGCAAAAGTTGAGAGGGTTACGGAAAAAGCTGGATGCACTTCGTGTACAAACTGGACCATCTCTTTCGAATTACGAGGGTTTCAAACGAAAACTCATATGTTACAAAGGCATTTCATTTTTCTAATCTTATTTGAACTCAAGACTTTTTGTGCATTCAATATGCATCATTCAAAGCCACATACTAAAATCTCAACCCTTTCTGACTTCATTTGCTATTTTTCATGCATTTAATGATTTATTTTGGGCTAACTGACCCTGAAATTGGAAAGCACTACTACTGAACTCAGAAAAGGTTGAAACTTGGCATGGTATCATCATTTGACCCACATAACATGTTTCCAAAAGTTTAAAGGGTTATGGAAAAAATTGAATGCGCTTCGTGTACAAACTGGACCATCTGTTTCGAAGTACAAGGGTTTGAGACGAAAACTCATCTGTTACAAAGGCATTTCATTTTTCTAAGCTTATTTGAACTCAAGACTTTTTGTGCATTCAATATTCATCATTCAAAGCCACATACTAAAATTTCAACCCTTTCTGACTTCATTTGCTATTTTCATGCATTTAATGATTTATTTTGGGCTAAATGACCCTGAAATTGGAAAGCACTACAACTAAACTCAGAAAAGGTTGAAACTTGGCATGGTATCATCATTTGACCCACCTAACATGTTTGCAAAAGTTGAGAGGGTTACGCAAAATGTTGGATGCACTTCGTGTACAAACTGGACCATCTCTTTCGAAGTACGAGGGTTTCAAACGAAAAGTCATCTGTTACAAAGGCATTTCATTTTTCTAAACTTATTTGAACTCAACACTTTTTGTGCATTCAATATGAATCATTCAAAGCTACATACTAAAATTTCAACCCTTTCTGACTTCATTTGCTATTTTTCATGCATTTAATGATTTATTTTGGGCTAAATGACCCTGAAATTGGAAAGCACTACAACTAAACTCAGAAAAGGTTGAAACTTGGCATGGTATCATCATTTGACCCACCTAACATGTTTGCAAAAGTTGAGAGGGTTACGGAAAAAGCTGATTGAACTTCGTGTACTAACTGGACTATCTCTTTCGAAGTACGAGGGTTTCAAACGAAAACTCATCTGTTACAAACGCATTTCATTTTGCTAAACTTATTTGAACTCAAGACTTTGTGTGAATTCAATATGCATCATTTAAAGCTACATACTAAAATTTCAACCCTTTCTGACTTCATTTGCTATTTTCAATGCATTTAATGATTTATTTTGGGCTAAATGACCCTAAAATTGGAAAGCACTACAACTGAACTCAGAAAAGGTTGAAACTTGGCATGGTATCATCAGTTGACCCACATAACATGTGTGCAAAAGTTGAGAGGGTTACGGCAGAAATTGAATACACTTCGTGTACAAACTGGACCATCTCTTTCGAAGTACGAGGGTTTCAGACGAAAACTCATCTGTTACAAAGGCATTTCATTTTTCTAAAGTTATTTGAACTCAAGACTTTTTGTGCATTCAATATTCATCATTCAAAGCCACATACTAAAATTTCAACCCTTTCTGACTTCATTTGCTATTTCGCATGCATTTAATGATTAATTTTGGGCTAAATGACCCTCAAACTGGAAAGCACTACAACTGAACCCAGAAAAGGTTGAAACTTGGCATGGTATCATCATTTGACCCACGTAACATGTGTGCAAAAGTTGAGAGAGTTACGGCAAAAAATGAATGCACTTCGTGTACAAACTGGACCATCTCCTTCGAAGTACGAGGGTTTCAGACGAAAACTCATCTGTTACAAAGGCATTGCATTTTTATAAACTTATTTGAACTCAAGACTTTTTGTGCATTCAATATGCATCATTAAATGCCACATACTAAAATTTCAACCCTTTCTGACTTCATTTGCTATTTTTCATGCATTTAATGATTTCTTTTGGGCTAACTGACCCTGAAATTGGAAAGCACTACTACTGAACTCAGAAAAGGTTGAAACTTGGCATGGTATCATCATTTGACCCACAAACATGTTTGCAAAAGTTGAGAGGGTTATGGCAAAAATAGAATGCGCTTCGTGTACAAACTGGACCATCTGTTTCGAAGTACAAGGGTTTGAGATGAAAACTCATCTGTTACAAAGGCATTTCATTTTTCTAAGCTTATTTGAACTCAAGACTTTTTGTGCATTCAATATGCATAATTCGAAGCCACATACTAAAATTTCAACCCTTTCTGACTTCATTTGCTATTTTTCATGCATTTAATGATTTATTTTGGGCTAAATGACCCTGAAATTGGAAAGCACTACAACTAAACTCAGAAAAGGTTGAAACTTGGCATGGTATAATCATTTGACCCACCTAACATGTTTGCAAAAGTTAAGAGGGTTACGGAAAATGTTGGATGCACTTTGTGTACAAACTGGACCATCTCTTTCGAAGTACGAGGGTTTCAAACGAAAAGTCATCTGTTACAAAGGCATTTCATTTTTCTAAACTTATTTGAACTCAAGACTTTTTGTGCATTCAATATGCATCATTCAAAGCTACATACTTAAATTTCAACCCTTTCTGACTTCATATGCTATTTTTCATGCATTTAATGATTTATTTTGGTTTAAATGACCCTGAAATTGGAAAGAACTACAACTAAACTCAGAAAAGGTTAAAACTTGGCATGGTATCATCATTTGACCCACCTAACATGTTTGCAAAAGTTGAGAGGGTTACGGAAAAAGCTGGTTGCACTTCGTGTACTAACTGGACCATCTCTTTCGAAATACGAGGGTTTCAAACGAAAACTCATCTGTTACAAAGGCATTTCATTTTTCTAAACTTATTTGAACTCAAGACTTTGTGTGCATTCAATACGCATCATTCAAAGCCACATAATAAAATTTCAACCCTTTCTGACTTCATTTGCTATTTTTCATGCATTTAATGATTTATTTTGGGCTAAATGACCCTGAAATTGGAAAGCACTACAACTAAACTCAGAAAAGGTTGAAACTTGGCATGGTATCATCATTTGACACACCTAACATGTTTGCAAAAGTTGAGAGGGTTACGGAAAAAGCTGGATGCACTTCGTGTACAAACTGGACCATCTCTTTGGAAGTACGAGGGTTTCAAACGAAAACTCTTATGTTACAAAGCCATTTAATTTTTCTAAACTTATTTGAACTTTAGACTTTTTGTGCATTCAATATGCATCATTCAAAGCCACATACTAAAATTTCAACCCTTTCTGACTTCATTTGCTATTTTTCATGCATTTAATGATTTATTTTGGGCGAAATGACCCTGAAATTGGAAAGCACTACAACTAAACTCAGAAAAGGTTGAAACTTGGCATGGTATCATCATTTGACACACCTAACATGTTTGCAAAAGTTGAGAGGGTTACGGAAAAAGCTGGATGCACTTCGTGTACAAACTGGACCATCTCTTTGGAAGTACGAGGGTTTCAAACGAAAACTCTTATGTTACAAAGCCATTTAATTTTTCTAAACTTATTTGAACTTTAGACTTTTTGTGCATTCAATATGCATCATTCAAAGCCACATACTAAAATTTCAACCCTTTCTGACTTCATTTGCTATTTTTCATGCATTTAATGATTTATTTTGGGCTAAATGACCCTGAAATTGGAAAGCACTACAACTAAACTCAGAAAAAGGTAGAAACTTGGCATGGTATCATCATTTGACCTACATAAAAAGGATGACAAAGTTGAGAGGGTTACGGAAAAAGCTGGATGCACTTTGTGTAAAAACTGGACCATCTCTTTCGAAGTACAAGGGTTTCAGACGAAAACTCATCTGTTACAAAGGCATTTCGATTTTCTGAACTTATTTGAACTCAAGACTTTTTTTGCATTCAATATGCATCATTAAAAGCTACATACTAAAATTTCAACCCTTTCTGACTTCATTTGCTATTTTTCATGCATTTAATGATTTATTTTGGGCTAAATGACCCTGAAATTGGAAAGCACTACAACTAAACTCAGAAAAGGTTGAAACTTGGCATGGTATCATCATTTGACCCACCTAACATGTTTGCAAAAGTTGAGAGGGTTACGGAAAAAGCTGGTTGCACTTCGTGTACTAACTGGACTATCTCTTTCGAAGTACGAGGGTTTCAAACGAAAACTCATCTGTTACAAAGGCATTTCATTTTTCTAAAGTTATTTGAACTCAAGACTTTTTGTGCATTCAATATTCATCATTCAAAGCCACATACTAAAATTTCAACCCTTTCTGACTTCATTTGCTATTTCGCATGCATTTAATGATTAATTTTGGGCTAAATGACCCTCAAACTGGAAAGCACTACAACTGAACCCAGAAAAGGTTGAAACTTGGCATGGTATCATCATTTGACCCACATAACATGTGTGCAAAAGTTGAGAGGGTTACGGCAAAAAATGAATGCACTTCGTGTACAAACTGGACCATCTCTTTCGAAGTACGAGGGTTTCAGACGAAAACTCATCTGTTACAAAGGCATTTCATTTTTATAAACTTATTTGAACTCAAGACTTTTTGTGCATTCAATATGCATCATTAAATGCCACATACTAAAATTTCAACCCTTTCTGACTTCATTTGCTATTTTTCATGCATTTAATGATTTCTTTTGGGCTAACTGACCCTGAAATTGGAAAGCACTACTACTGAACTCAGAAAAGGTTGAAACTTGGCATGGTATCATCATTTGACCCACAAACATGTTTGCAAAAGTTGAGAGGGTTATGGCAAAAATAGAATGCGCTTCGTGTACAAACTGGACCATCTGTTTCGAAGTACAAGGGTTTGAGATGAAAACTCATCTGTTACAAAGGCATTTCATTTTTCTAAGCTTATTTGAACTCAAGACTTTTTGTGCATTCAATATGCATAATTCGAAGCCACATACTAAAATTTCAACCCTTTCTGACTTCATTTGCTATTTTTCATGCATTTAATGATTTATTTTGGGCTAAATGACCCTGAAATTGGAAAGCACTACAACTAAACTCAGAAAAGGTTGAAACTTGGCATGGTATAATCATTTGACCCACCTAACATGTTTGCAAAAGTTAAGAGGGTTACGGAAAATGTTGGATGCACTTTGTGTACAAACTGGACCATCTCTTTCGAAGTACGAGGGTTTCAAACGAAAAGTCATCTGTTACAAAGGCATTTCATTTTTCTAAACTTATTTGAACTCAAGACTTTTTGTGCATTCAATATGCATCATTCAAAGCTACATACTTAAATTTCAACCCTTTCTGACTTCATATGCTATTTTTCATGCATTTAATGATTTATTTTGGTTTAAATGACCCTGAAATTGGAAAGAACTACAACTAAACTCAGAAAAGGTTGAAACTTGGCATGGTATCATCATTTGACCCACCTAACATGTTTGCAAAAGTTGAGAGGGTTACGGAAAAAGCTGGTTGCTCTTCGTGTACTAACTGGACCATCTCTTTCGAAATACGAGGGTTTCAAACGAAAACTCATCTGTTACAAAGGCATTTCATTTTTCTAAACTTATTTGAACTCAAGACTTTGTGTGCATTCAATACGCATCATTCAAAGCCACATAATAAAATTTCAACCCTTTCTGACTTCATTTGCTATTTTTCATGCATTTAATGATTTATTTTGGGCTAAATGACCCTGAAATTGGAAAGCACTACAACTAAACTCAGAAAAGGTTGAAACTTGGCATGGTATCATCATTTGACACACCTAACATGTTTGCAAAAGTTGAGAGGGTTACGGAAAAAGCTGGATGCACTTCGTGTACAAACTGGACCATCTCTTTGGAAGTACGAGGGTTTCAAACGAAAACTCTTATGTTACAAAGCCATTTAATTTTTCTAAACTTATTTGAACTTTAGACTTTGTGTGCATTCAATACGCATCATTCAAAGCCACATACTAAAATTTCAACCCTTTCTTACTTCATTTGCTATTTTTCATGCATTTAATGATTTATTTTGGGCGAAATGACCCTGAAATTGGAAAGCACTACAAATAAACTCAGAAAAGGTTGAAACTTGGCATGGTATCATCATTTGACACACCTAACATGTTTGCAAAAGTTGAGAGGGTTACGGAAAAAGCTGGATGCACTTCGTGTACAAACTGGACCATCTCTTTGGAAGTACGAGGGTTTCAAACGAAAACTCTTATGTTACAAAGCCATTTAATTTTTCTAAACTTATTTGAACTTTAGACTTTTTGTGCATTCAATATGCATCATTCAAAGCCACATACTAAAATTTCAACCCTTTCCGACTTCATTTGCTATTTTTCATGCATTTAATGATTTATTTTGGGCTAAATGACCCTGAAATTGGAAAGCACTACAACTAAACTCAGAAAAAGGTAGAAACTTGGCATGGTATCATCATTTGACCTACATAAAAAGTATGACAAAGTTGAGAGGGTTACGGAAAAAGCTGGATGCACTTTGTGTAAAAACTGGACCATCTCTTTCGAAGTACAAGGGTTTCAGACGAAAACTCATCTGTTACAAAGGCATTTCGATTTTCTGAACTTATTTGAACTCAAGACTTTTTTTGCATTCAATATGCATCATTAAAAGCTACATACTAAAATTTCAACCCTTTCTGACTTCATTTGCTATTTTTCATGCATTTAATGATTTATTTTGGGCTAAATGACCCTGAAATTGGAAAGCACTACAACTAAACTCAGAAAAGGTTGAAACTTGGCATGGTATCATCATTTGACCCACCTAACATGTTTGCAAAAGTTGAGAGGGTTACGGAAAAAGCTGGTTGCACTTCGTGTACTAACTGGACTATCTCTTTCGAAGTACGAGGGTTTCAAACGAAAACTCATCTGTTACAAAGGCATTTCATTTTTCTAAAGTTATTTGAACTCAAGACTTTTTGTGCATTCAATATTCATCATTCAAAGCCACATACTAAAATTTCAACCCTTTCTGACTTCATTTGCTATTTCGCATGCATTTAATGATTAATTTTGGGCTAAATGACCCTCAAACTGGAAAGCACTACAACTGAACCCAAAAAAGGTTGAAACTTGGCATGGTATCATCATTTGACCCACATAACATGTGTGCAAAAGTTGAGAGGGTTACGGCAAAAAATGAATGCACTTCGTGTACAAACTGGACCATCTCTTTCGAAGTACGAGGGTTTCAGACGAAAACTCATCTGTTACAAAGGCATTTCATTTTTATAAACTTATTTGAACTCAAGACTTTTTGTGCATTCAATATGCATCATTAAATGCCACATACTAAAATTTCAACCCTTTCTGACTTCATTTGCTATTTTTCATGCATTTAATGATTTCTTTTGGGCTAACTGACCCTGAAATTGGAAAGCACTACTACTGAACTCAGAAAAGGTTGAAACTTGGCATGGTATCATCATTTGACCCACAAACATGTTTGCAAAAGTTGAGAGGGTTATGGCAAAAATAGAATGCGCTTCGTGTACAATCTGGACCATCTGTTTCGAAGTACAAGGGTTTGAGATGAAAACTCATCTGTTACAAAGGCATTTCATTTTTCTAAGCTTATTTGAACTCAAGACTTTTTGTGCATTCAATATGCATAATTCGAAGCCACATACTAAAATTTCAACCCTTTCTGACTTCATTTGCTATTTTTCATGCATTTAATGATTTATTTTGGGCTAAATGACCCTGAAATTGGAAAGCACTACAACTAAACTCAGAAAAGGTTGAAACTTGGCATGGTATAATCATTTGACCCACCTAACATGTTTGCAAAAGTTAAGAGGGTTACGGAAAATGTTGGATGCACTTTGTGTACAAACTGGACCATCTCTTTCGAAGTACGAGGGTTTCAAACGAAAAGTCATCTGTTACAAAGGCATTTCATTTTTCTAAACTTATTTGAACTCAAGACTTTTTGTGCATTCAATATGCATCATTCAAAGCTACATACTTAAATTTCAACCCTTTCTGACTTCATATGCTATTTTTCATGCATTTAATGATTTATTTTGGTTTAAATGACCCTGAAATTGGAAAGAACTACAACTAAACTCAGAAAAGGTTGAAACTTGGCATGGTATCATCATTTGACCCACCTAACATGTTTGCAAAAGTTGAGAGGGTTACGGAAAAAGCTGGTTGCACTTCGTGTACTAACTGGACCATCTCTTTCGAAATACGAGGGTTTCAAACGAAAACTCATCTGTTACAAAGGCATTTCATTTTTCTAAACTTATTTGAACTCAAGACTTTGTGTGCATTCAATACGCATCATTCAAAGCCACATAATAAAATTTCAACCCTTTCTGACTTCATTTGCTATTTTTCATGCATTTAATGATTTATTTTGGGCTAAATGACCCTGAAATTATAAAGCACTACAACTAAACTCAGAAAAGGTTGAAACTTGGCATGGTATCATCATTTGACACACCTAACATGTTTGCAAAAGTTGAGAGGGTTACGGAAAAAGCTGGATGCACTTCGTGTACAAACTGGACCATCTCTTTGGAAGTACGAGGGTTTCAAACGAAAACTCTTATGTTACAAAGCCATTTAATTTTTCTAAACTTATTTGAACTTTAGACTTTGTGTGCATTCAATACGCATCATTCAAAGCCACATACTAAAATTTCAACCCTTTCTTACTTCATTTGCTATTTTTCATGCATTTAATGATTTATTTTGGGCGAAATGACCCTGAAATTGGAAAGCACTACAAATAAACTCAGAAAAGGTTGAAACTTGGCATGGTATCATCATTTGACACACCTAACATGTTTGCAAAAGTTGAGAGGGTTACGGAAAAAGCTGGATGCACTTCGTGTACAAACTGGACCATCTCTTTGGAAGTACGAGGGTTTCAAACGAAAACTCTTATGTTACAAAGCCATTTAATTTTTCTAAACTTATTTGAACTTTAGACTTTTTGTGCATTCAATATGCATCATTCAAAGCCACATACTAAAATTTCAACCCTTTCCGACTTCATTTGCTATTTTTCATGCATTTAATGATTTATTTTGGGCTAAATGACCCTGAAATTGGAAAGCACTACAACTAAACTCAGAAAAAGGTAGAAACTTGGCATGGTATCATCATTTGACCTACATAAAAAGTATGACAAAGTTGAGAGGGTTACGGAAAAAGCTGGATGCACTTTGTGTAAAAACTGGACCATCTCTTTCGAAGTACAAGGGTTTCAGACGAAAACTCATCTGTTACAAAGGCATTTCGATTTTCTGAACTTATTTGAACTCAAGACTTTTTTTGCATTCAATATGCATCATTAAAAGCTACATACTAAAATTTCAACCCTTTCTGACTTCATTTGCTATTTTTCATGCATTTAATGATTTATTTTGGGCTAAATGACCCTGAAATTGGAAAGCACTACAACTAAACTCAGAAAAGGTTGAAACTTGGCATGGTATCATCATTTGACCCACCTAACATGTTTGCAAAAGTTGAGAGGGTTACGGAAAAAGCTGGTTGCACTTCGTGTACTAACTGGACTATCTCTTTCGAAGTACGAGGGTTTCAAACGAAAACTCATCTGTTACAAAGGCATTTCATTTTTCTAAAGTTATTTGAACTCAAGACTTTTTGTGCATTCAATATTCATCATTCAAAGCCACATACTAAAATTTCAACCCTTTCTGACTTCATTTGCTATTTCGCATGCATTTAATGATTAATTTTGGGCTAAATGACCCTCAAACTGGAAAGCACTACAACTGAACCCAAAAAAGGTTGAAACTTGGCATGGTATCATCATTTGACCCACATAACATGTGTGCAAAAGTTGAGAGGGTTACGGCAAAAAATGAATGCACTTCGTGTACAAACTGGACCATCTCTTTCGAAGTACGAGGGTTTCAGACGAAAACTCATCTGTTACAAAGGCATTTCATTTTTATAAACTTATTTGAACTCAAGACTTTTTGTGCATTCAATATGCATCATTAAATGCCACATACTAAAATTTCAACCCTTTCTGACTTCATTTGCTATTTTTCATGCATTTAATGATTTCTTTTGGGCTAACTGACCCTGAAATTGGAAAGCACTACTACTGAACTCAGAAAAGGTTGAAACTTGGCATGGTATCATCATTTGACCCACAAACATGTTTGCAAAAGTTGAGAGGGTTATGGCAAAAATAGAATGCGCTTCGTGTACAATCTGGACCATCTGTTTCGAAGTACAAGGGTTTGAGATGAAAACTCATCTGTTACAAAGGCATTTCATTTTTCTAAGCTTATTTGAACTCAAGACTTTTTGTGCATTCAATATGCATAATTCGAAGCCACATACTAAAATTTCAACCCTTTCTGACTTCATTTGCTATTTTTCATGCATTTAATGATTTATTTTGGGCTAAATGACCCTGAAATTGGAAAGCACTACAACTAAACTCAGAAAAGGTTGAAACTTGGCATGGTATAATCATTTGACCCACCTAACATGTTTGCAAAAGTTAAGAGGGTTACGGAAAATGTTGGATGCACTTTGTGTACAAACTGGACCATCTCTTTCGAAGTACGAGGGTTTCAAACGAAAAGTCATCTGTTACAAAGGCATTTCATTTTTCTAAACTTATTTGAACTCAAGACTTTTTGTGCATTCAATATGCATCATTCAAAGCTACATACTTAAATTTCAACCCTTTCTGACTTCATATGCTATTTTTCATGCATTTAATGATTTATTTTGGTTTAAATGACCCTGAAATTGGAAAGAACTACAACTAAACTCAGAAAAGGTTGAAACTTGGCATGGTATCATCATTTGACCCACCTAACATGTTTGCAAAAGTTGAGAGGGTTACGGAAAAAGCTGGTTGCACTTCGTGTACTAACTGGACCATCTCTTTCGAAATACGAGGGTTTCAAACGAAAACTCATCTGTTACAAAGGCATTTCATTTTTCTAAACTTATTTGAACTCAAGACTTTGTGTGCATTCAATACGCATCATTCAAAGCCACATAATAAAATTTCAACCCTTTCTGACTTCATTTGCTATTTTTCATGCATTTAATGATTTATTTTGGGCTAAATGACCCTGAAATTGGAAAGCACTACAACTAAACTCAGAAAAGGTTGAAACTTGGCATGGTATCATCATTTGACACACCTAACATGTTTGCAAAAGTTGAGAGGGTTACGGCAAAAATTGAATGCACTTCGTGTACAAACAGGACAATCTCTTTCGAAGTACGAGGGTTTCAAACGAAAACTCATCTGTTACAAAGGCATTTCATTTTTCTAAACTTATTTTAACTCAAGGCTTTTTGTGCATTCAATATGCATCATTCAAAGCCACATACTAAAATTTCAACCCTTTCTGACTTCATTTGCTATTTTTCATGCATTTAATGGGTTATTTTGGGCTAAATGACCCTAAAATTGGAAAGCACTACAACTGAACTCAGAAAAGGTTGAAACTTGGCATGGTATCATCATTTGAACCACATAACATGTGTGCAGAATTTGAGAGGGTTACGGCAAAAATTGAATGCACTTCATGTACGAACTGGACCATCTCTTTCGAAGTATGAGGGTTTCAAACGAAAACTCATCTGTTACAAAGGCATTTCATTTTTCCAAACTTATTTGAACTCAAGACTTTTTTTGCATTACATATGCATCATTCAAAGCCACATACTAAAATTTCAACCCTTTCTGACTTGATTTGCTATTTTTCATGCATTTAATGATTTATTTTGGGCTAAATGACCCTGAAATTGGAAAGCACTACAAATGAACTCAGAAAAAGTTGAAACTTGGCATGGTATCATCATTTGACCCACATAACATGTGTTCACAATTGGAGAGGGTTACGGCAAAAAATTGAATGCACTTCGTGTACAAACTGGACCATCTCTTTCGAAGTACGAGGGTTTAAGACGAAAACTCATCTGTTACAAAGGCATTTCATTTTTCTAAACGTATTTGAACTCAAGACTTTTCGTGCATTAAATATGCATCATTCAAATCCACATACTAAAATTTCAACCCTTTCTGACTTCATTTGCTATTTTTCATGCATTTAATGATTTATTTTGGGCTAAATGACCCTGAAATTGGAAAGCACTACAACTGAACTCAGAAAATGTTGAAACCTGGCATGGTATTGTCATTTGACCCAGATAACATGTGTGCAAAAGTTGAGAGGGTTACGGCAGAAATTGAATGCACTTCGTGTACAAACTGGACCATCTCTTTCGAAGTACGAAGGTTTAGACGAAAACTCATCTGTTACGAAGGCATTTCATTTTTCTAAACTTATTTGAACTCAACACTTTTTGTGCATTCAATATGCATCATTCAAAGCCACACACTAAAATTTCAACCCTTTCTGACTTCATTTGCTATTTTGCATCCATTTAATGATTAATTTTGGGCTAAATGACCCTGAAATTGGAAAGCACTACAACTGAACTCAGAAAAGGTTGAAACTTGGCATGGTATCATCATTTGACCCACATAACATGTGTGCAAAAGTTGAGAGGGTTACGACAAAAACTGAATGCACTTCGTGTACAAACTGGACCATCTGTTTCGAAGTACGAGGGTTTCAGACGAAAACTCATCTGTTACAAAGGTATTTTATTTTTATAAACTTGTTTGAACTCAAGACTTTTTGTGCATTCAATATGCATCATTAAAATACACATACTAATATTTCAACCCTTTCTGACTTCATTTGCTATTTTTCATGCATTTAATGATTTATTTCTGGCTAAATGACCCTGAAATTGGAAAGCACTACAACTAAACTCAAAAAAGGTTGAAACTTGGCAAGGTATCACCATTTTACCCACCTAACATGTGTGAAAAAGTTGAGAGGGTTACAGGAAAAATTGGATGCATTTCGTGTACAAACTGGACCATCTCTTTCGAAGTACGAGGGTTTCAAACGAAAACTCATCTGTTACAAAGGCATTTCATTTTTCCAAACTTATTTGAACTCAAGACTTTTTGTGCATTAAATATGCATCATTCAAAGCCACATACTAAAATTTCAACCCTTTCTGACTTCATTTGCTATTTTTCATGCATTTAATAATTTATTTTGGGTTAAATGACCCTGTAATTGGAAAGCACTACAACTGAACTCAGAAAATGTTGAAACTTGGCATGGTATCGTCATTTGGCCCACATAACATGTGTGCAAAAGTTGAGAGGGTTACGGCAGAAATTGAACGCACTTCGTGTACAAACTGGACCATCTCTTTCGAAGTACGAAGGTTTCAGACGAAAACTCATCTGTTACAAAGGAATTTCATTTTTCTAAACTTATTTAAACTCGAGACTTTTTGTGCATTCAATATGCATCATTCAAAGCCACACACTAAAATTTCAACCCTTTCTGACTTCATTTGCTATTTTGCATGCATTTAATGATTAATTTTGGGCTAAATGACCCTGAAATTGGAAAGTACTACAACTGATCTCAGAAAAGGTTGAAACTTTGCATGGTATCATCATTTGACCCACATAACTTGTGTGGAAAAGTTGAGAGGGTTACGGCAAAAACTGAATGCACTTCGTGTACAAACTCGACCATCTCTTTCGAAGTACTAGGGTTTCAGACGAAAACTCATACGTTACAAAGGAATTTCATTTTTATAAACTTATTTGAACTCAAGACTTTTTGTGCATTCAATATGCATCATTAAAAGCCACATAATAAAATTTCAACCCTTTCTGACTTCATTTGCTATTTTTCATGCATTTAATGATTTATTTTGGGCTAAATGACCCTGAAATTGGATAGCACGACAACTAAACTCAAATAAGGTTGAAACTTGGCATGGTATCATCATTTGACCCACCTAACATTTGTGAAAAAGTTGAGAGGGTTACAGCAAAAACTGGATGCACTTTGTGTACAAACTGGACCATCTCTTTCGAAGTACAAGGGTTTCAAACGAAAACCAATCTGTTAAAAAGATATTTGATTTTTCTAAACTTATTTTAACTCAAGACTTTTTGTGCATTCAATATGCATCATTCAAAGCCACATACTAAAATTTCAACCATTTCTGACTTCATTTGCTATTTTTCATGCATTTAATGATTTATTTTGGGCTAAATGACCCTAAAATTGGAAAGCACTACAACTGAACTGAGAAAAGGTTGAAACTTGGCATGGTATCATCATTTGACCCACATAACATGGGTGCAAAAGTTGAGAGGGTTACGGCAAAAATTGAATACACTTTGTGTACAAACTGGACAATCTCTTTCGAAGTACGAGGGTTTCAAACGAAAACTCATCTGTTACAAAGGCATTTCATTTTTCTAAACTTATTTAAACTCAAGGCTTTTTGTGCATTCAATATGCATCTTTCAAAACCACATACTAAAATTTCAACCCTTTCTGACTTCATTTGCTATTTTTGATGCATTTAATGGTTTATTTTGGGCTAAATGACCCTAAAATTAGAAAGCACTACAACTGAACTCAGAAAAGGTTGAAACTTGGCATGGTATCATCATTTGACCCACATAACATGTGTGCAGAATTTGAGATGGTTACGGCAAAAATTGAATGCACTTCGTGTACAAACTGGACCATCTCTTTCGAAGTTCGAGGGTTTCAAACGAAAACTCATCTGTTACAAAGGCATTTCATTTTTCCAAACTTATTTGAACTCAAGACTTTTTGTGCATTCCATATGCATCATTCAAAGCAACATACTAAAATTTCAACCCTTTCTGACTTCATTTGCTATTTTTCATGCATTTAATGATTTATTTTGGGCTAAATGACCCTGAAATTGGAATGCACTACAAATGAACTCAGAAAAAGTTGAAACTTGGCATGGTATCATCATTTGACCCACATAACATGTGTGCAGAATTGGAGAGGGCTACGGCAAAAAATTGAATGCACTTCGTGTACAAACTGGACCATCTCTTTCGAAGTACGAGGGTTTAAGACGAAAATTCATCTGTTACAAAGGCATTTCATTTTTCTAAACGTATTTGAACTCAAGACTTTTTGTGCATTAAATATGCATCATTAAAAGCCACATACTAAAATTTCAACCCTTTCTGACATCATTTGCTATTTTTCATGCATTTAATGATTTATTTTGGGCTAAATGACCCTGAAATTGGAAAGCACTACAACTGAACTCAGAAAATGTTGAAACTTGGCATGGTATCGTCATTTGACCCACATAACACGTGTGCAAAAGTTGAGAGGGTTACGGCAGAAATTGAATGCACTTCGTGTACAAACTGGACCATCTCTTTCAAAGTACGAAGGTTTCAGACGAAACTCATCTGTTACGAAGGCATTTCATTTTTCTAAACTTATTTGAACTCAAGGCTTTTTGTGCATACAATATGCATTATTCAAAGCCACACACTAAAATTTCAACCCTTTCTGACTTCATTTGCTATTTTGCATGCATTTAATGATTAATTTTTGGCTAAATGACCCTAAAATTGGAAAGCACTACAACTGAACTCAGAATAGGTTGAAACTTTGCATGGTATCATCATTTGACCCACATAACTTGTGTGGAAAAGTTGAGAGGGTTACGGCAAAAACTGAATGCACTTCGTGTACAAACTCGACCATCTCTTTCGAAGTACTAGGGTTTCAGACGAAAACTCATACGTTACAAAGGAATTTCATTTTTATAAACTTATTTGAACTCAAGACTTTTTGTGCATTCAATATGCATCATTAAAAGCCACATAATAAAATTTCAACCCTTTCTGACTTCATTTGCTATTTTTCATGCATTTAATGATTTATTTTGGGCTAAATGACCCTGAAATTGGAAAGCACGACAACTAAACTCAAATAAGGTTGAAACTTGGCATGGTATCATCATTTGACCCACCTAACATTTGTGAAAAAGTTGAGAGGGTTACAGCAAAAACTGGATGCACTTTGTGTACAAACTGGACCATCTCTTTCGAAGTACAAGGGTTTCAAACAAAAACCCATCTGTTAAAAAGATATTTGATTTTTCTAAACTTATTTTCACTCAAGACTTTTTGTGCATTCAATATGCATCATTCAAAGCCACATACTAAAATTTCAACCATTTCTGACTTCATTTGCTATTTTTCATGCATTTAATGATTTATTTTGGGCTAAATGACCCTAAAATTGGAAAGACTACAACTGAACTGAGAAAAGGTTGAAACTTGGCATGGTATCATCATTTGACCCACATAACATGGGTGCAAAAGTTGAGAGGGTTACGGCAAAAATTGAATACACTTTGTGTACAAACTGGACAATCTCTTTCGAAGTACGAGGGTTTCAAACGAAAACTCATCTGTGACAAAGGCATTTCATTTTTCTAAACTTATTTAAACTCAAGGCCTTTTGTGCATTCAATATGCATCTTTCAAAACCACATACTAAAATTTCAACCCTTTCTGACTTCATTTGCTATTTTTGATGCATTTAATGGTTTATTTTGGGCTAAATGACCCTAAAATTAGAAAGCACTACAACTGAACTCAGAAAAGGTTGAAACTTGGCATGGTATCATCATTTGACCCACATAACATGTGTGCAGAATTTGAGAGGGTTACGGCAAAAATTGAATGCACTTCGTGTACAAACTGGACCATCTCTTTCGAAGTACGAGGGTTTCAAACGAAAACTCATCTGGTACAAAGGCATTTCATTTTTCAAAACTTATTTGAACTCAAGACTTTTTGTGCATTCCATATGCATCATTCAAAGCAACATACTAAAATTTCAACCCTTTCTGACTTCATTTGCTATTTTTCATGCATTTAATGATTTATTTTGGGCTAAATGACCCTGAAATTGGAATGCACTACAAATGAACTCAGAAAAAGTTGAAACTTGGCATGGTATCATCATTTGACCCACATAACATGTGTGCAGAATTGGAGAGGGTTACGGCAAAAAATTGAATGCACTTCGTGTACAAACTGGACCATCTCTTTCGAAGTACGAGGGTTTAAGACGAAAACTCATCTGTTACAAAGGCATTTCATTTTTCTAAACGTATTTGAACTCAAGACTTTTTGTGCATTAAATATGCATCATTAAAAGCCACATACTAAAATTTCAACCCTTTCTGACTTCATTTGCTATTTTTCATGCATTTAATGATTTATTTTGGGCTAAATGACCCTGAAATTGGAAAGCACTACAACTGAACTCAGAAAATGTGGAAACTTGGCATGGTATCGTCATTTGACCCACATAACATGTGCGCAAAAGTTGAGACGGTTACGGCAGAAATTGAATGCACTTCGTGTACAAACTGGACCATCTCTTTCAAAGTACGAAGGTTTCAGACGAAAACTCATCTGTTACGAAGGCATTTCATTTTTCTAAACTTATTTGAACTCAAGGCTTTTTGTGCATACAATATGCATTATTCAAAGCCACACACTAAAATTTCAACCCTTTCTGACTTCATTTGCTATTTTGCATGCATTTAATGATTAATTTTGGGCTAAATGACCCTAAAATTGGAAAGCACTTCAACTGAACTCAGAAAAGGTTGAAACTTTGCATGGTATCATCATTTGACCCACATAACATGTGTGCAAAAGTTGAGAGGGTTACGGCAGAAACTGAATGCACTTCGTGTACAAACTGGACCATCTCTTTCGAAGTACGAGGGTTTCAGACGAAAACTCATCTGTTACAAAGGCATTTCTTTTTTATAAAATTATTTGAACTGAAGACTTTTTGTGCATTCAATATGCATCATTAAAAGCCACATACTAAAATTTCAACCCTTTCTGACTTCATTTGCTATTTTTCATCCATTTAAAGATTTATTTTGGGCTAAATGACCCTGAAATTGGAAAGCACTACAACTAAACTCAAAAAAGGTTGAAACTTGGCATGCTATCATCATTTGACCCACCTAACATGTGTGAAAAAGTTGACAGGATTACAGCAAAAACTGGATGCACTTCGTTTACAAACTGGACCATTTCTTTCGAAGTACGAGGGTTTCAGATGAAAATTCATCTGTTACAAAGGCATTTCATTTTTATAAACTTATTTGAACTCAAGACTTTTTGTGCATTCAATATGCATCATTACAAGCCACATACTATAATTTCAACCCTTTCTCACTTCAGTTGCTAATTTTCATGCATTTAATGATTTATTTTGGGCTAAATGACCCTGAAATTGGAAAGCACTACAACTAAACTAAAAAAGGTGGAAACTTGGCATGGTATCATCATTTGACCCACCTAACATGTGTGAAAAAGTTCAGAGGGTTACAGCAAAAACTTGAAGGACTTCGTGTACAAACTAGACCATCTCTTTCGAAGTACGAGGGTTTTAGACGAAAATTCATCTGTTACAAAGGCATTTCATTTTTCCAAACTTATTTGAACTCAAGACTTTTTGTGCATTCCATATGCATCATTGAAAGCCACATACTAAAATTTCAACCCTTTCTGACTTCATTTGCTATTTTTCATGCATTTAATGATTTATTTTGGGCTAAATGACCCTGAAATTGGATAGCACTACAACTGAACTCAGAAAAAGTTGAAACTTGACATGGTATCATCATTTGACCAACATAACATGTGTGCAGAATTTGAGAGGGTTACGGCAAAAATTGAATGCACTTTGTGTACAAACTGGACCATCTCTTTCGAAGTACGAGGGTTTAAGACGAAAACTCATCTGTTACAAAGGAATTTCATTTTTCTAAACTTATTTGAACTCGAGACTTTTTGTGCATTAAATATGCATCATTCAAAGCTACATACTAAAATTTCAACCCTTTCTGACTTCATTTTCTATTTTTCATGCATTTAATGATTTATTTTGGGCTAAATGACCCTGAAATTGGAAAGCACTACAACTGAACTCAGAAAATGTTGAAACTTGGAATGGTATCGTCATTTGATCCACATAACATGTGTGCAAAAGTTGAGAGGGTTACGGCAAAAACTGAATGCACTTCGTGTACAAACTGGACCATCTCTTTCGAAGTACGAGGGTTTCAGACGAAAACTCATCTGTTACAAAGGCATTTTATTTTTATAAACTTATTTGAACTCAAGACTTTTTGTTCATTCAATATGCATCATTATAATACACATACTAAAATTTCAACCCTTTCTGACTTCATTTGCTATTTTGCATGCATTTAATGATTTATTTTGGGCTAAATGACCCTGAAATTGGAAAGCACCACAACTAAACTCAAAAAAGGTTGAAACGTGGCATGGTATCATCATTTGACCCACCTAATATCTGTGAAAAAGTTGAGAGGGTTACAGGAAAAACTGGATGCATTTCGTGTACAAACTGGCCCATCTCTTTCGAAGTAAGAGGGTTTCAGACGAAAACTCATCTGTTACAAAGGCATTTCATTTTTCTAAACTTATTTGAACTCGAGACTTTTTGTGCATTCAATATGCATCATTCAAAGCCACACACTAAAATTTCAACCCTTTCTGACTTCATTTGCTATTTTCCATGCATTTAATGATTTATTTTGGGCTAAATGACCCTGAAATTTGAAAGCACTACAACTAAACTCAGAAAAGGTTGAAACTTGGCATGGTATCATCATTTGACCCACATAACATGTGTGCAAAAGTTGAGAGGGTTACGGCAAAAGCTGGATGCACTTCGTGTACAAACTGGACCATGTCTTTCGAAGTACGAGGGTTTCTGACGAAAACTCATCTGTTACAAAGGCATTTCATTTTTCTTAACTTATTTGAACTCAAGACTTTTTGTGAATTCAATATGCATCATTCAAAGCCACATACTAAAATTTCAACCCTTTCTGACTTCATTTGCTATTTTTCATGCATTTAATGATTTATTTTGGGCTAAATAACCCTGAAATTGGAAAGCACTACAACTAAACTCATAAAAGGTTGAAACTCGGCATGGTATCATCATTTGACCCACCTAACAGGTTTGCAAAAGTTGAGAGGGTTACGGAAAAAGCTGGATGCACTTCGTGTACAAACTGGACCATCTCTTTCGAATTACGAGGGTTTCAAACGAAAACTCATATGTTACAAAGGCATTTCATTTTTCTAAACTTATTTGAACTCAAGACTTTTTGTGCATTCAATATGCATCATTCAAAGCCACATACTAAAATTTCAACCCTTTCTGACTTCATTTGTTATTTTTCATGCATTTAATGATTTATTTTGGGCTAACTGACCCTGAAATTGGAAAGCACTACTACTGAACTCAGAAAAGGTTGAAACTTGGAATGGTATCATCATTCGACCCACATAACATGTTTCCAAAAGTTTAAAGGGTTATGGCAAAAATTGAATGCGCTTCGTGTACAAACTAGACCATCTGTTTCGAAGTACAAGGGTTTGAGATGAAAACTCATCTGTTACAAAGGCATTTCATTTTTCTAAGCTTATTTGAACTCAAGACTTTCTGTGCATTCAATATGCATCATTCAAAGCCACATACTAAAATTTCAACCCTTTCTGACTTCATTTGCTATTTTCATGCATTTAATGATTTATTTTGGGCTAAATGACCCTGAAATTGGAAAGCACTACAACTAAACTCAGAAAAGGTTGAAACTTGGCATGGTATCATCATTTGACCCACCTAAAATGTTTGCAAAAGTTGAGAGGGTTACGCAAAATGTTGGATGCACTTCGTGTACAAACTGGACCATCTCTTTCGAAGTACGAGGGTTTCAAACGAAAAGTCATCTGTTACAAAGGCATTTCATTTTTCTAAACTTATTTGAACTCAACACTTTTTGTGCATTCAATATGAATCATTCAAAGCTACATACTAAAATTTCAACCCTTTCTGACTTCATTTGCTATTTTTCATGCATTTAATGATTTATTTTGGGCTAAATGACCCTGAAATTGGAAAGCACTACAACTAAACTCAGAAAAGGTTGAAACTTGGCATGGTATCATCATTTGACCCACCTAACATGTTTGCAAAAGTTGAGAGGGTTACGGAAAAAGCTGGTTGCACTTCGTGTACTAACTGGACCATCTCTTTCGAAGTACGAGGGTTTGAAACTAAAACTCATCTGTTACAAAGGCATTTCATTTTTCTAAACTTATTTGAACTCAAGACTTTGTGTGCATTCAATATGCATCATTTAAAGCTA
This sequence comes from Bromus sterilis, assembly GCA_950022295.1. NCBI lineage: Eukaryota > Viridiplantae > Streptophyta > Magnoliopsida > Poales > Poaceae > Bromus > Bromus sterilis. The sequence goes on along the minus strand of OX465599.1, from coordinate 166,845,702 downwards.
CATACTAAAATTTCAACCCTTTCTGACTTCATTTGCTATTTTCAATGCATTTAATGATTTATTTTGGGCTAAATGACCCTAAAATTGGAAAGCACTACAACTCAACTCAGAAAAGGTTGAAACTTGGCATGGTATCATTAGTTGACCCACATAACATGTGTGCAAAAGTTGAGAGGGTTACGGCAGAAATTGAATACACTTCGTGTACAAACTGGACCATCTCTTTCGAAGTACGAGGGTTTAAGACGAAAACTCATCTGTTACAAAGGCATTTCATTTTTCTAAAGTTATTTGAACTCAAGACTTTTTGTGCATTCAATATTCATCATTCAAAGTCACATACTAAAATTTCAACCCTTTCTGACTTCATTTGCTATTTCGCATGCATTTAATGATTAATTTTGGGTTAAATGACCCTCAAACTGGAAAGCACTACAACTGAACCCAGAAAAGGTTGAAACTTGGCATGGTATCATCATTTGACCCACATAACATGTGTGCAAAAGTTGAGAGGGTTACGACAAAAAATGAATGCACTTCGTGTACAAACTGGACCATCTCTTTCGAAGTACAAGGGTTTCAGACGAAAACTCATCTGTTACAAAGGCATTTCTATTTTCTAAACTTATTTGAACTCAAGACTTTTTTTGCATTCAATATGCATCATTAAAAGCTACATACTAAAATTTCAACCCTTTCTGACTTCATTCGCTATTTTTCATGCATTTAATGATTTATTTTGGGCTAAATGACCCTGAAATTGGAAAGCACTACAACTAAACTCAGAAAAGGTTGAAACTTGGCATGGTATCATCATTTGACCCACCTAACATGTTTGCAAAAGTTGAGAGGGTTACGGAAAAAGCTGGTTGCACTTCGTGTACTAACTGGACTATCTCTTTCGAAGTACGAGGGTTTCAAACGAAATACCATCTGTTACAAAGGCATTTCATTTTTCTAAACTTATTTGAACTCAAGACTTTGTGTGCATTCAATATGCATCATTTAAAGCTACATAATAAAATTTTAACCCTTTCTGACTTCATTTGCTATTTTCAATGCATTTAATGATTTATTTTGGGCTAAATGACCCTAAAATTGGAAAGCACTTCAACTGAACTCAGAAAAGGTTGAAACTTGGCATGGTATCACCACTTGACCCACATAACATGTGTGCAAAAGTTGAGAGGGTTACGGCAGAAATTGAATACACTTCGTGTACAAACTGGACCATCTCTTTCGAAGTACGAGGGTTTCAGACGAAAACTCATCTGTTACAAAGGCATTTCATTTTTCTAAAGTTATTTGAACTCAAGACTTTTTGTGCATTCAATATTCATCATTCAAAGCCACATACTAAAATTTCAACCCTTTCTGACTTCATTTGCTATTTCGCATGCATTTAATGATTAATTTTGGGCTAAATGACCCTCAAACTGGAAAGCACTACAACTGAACCCAGAAAAGGTTGAAACTTGGCATGGTATCATCATTTGACCCACATAACATTTGTGAAAAAGTTGAGAGGGTTACGGCAAAAAATGAATGCACTTCGTGTACAAACTGGACCATCTCTATCGAAGTACGAGGGTTTCAGACGAAAACTCATCTGTTACAAAGGCATTTCATTTTTATAAACTTATTTGAACTCAAGACTTTTTGTGCATTCAATATGCATCATTAAATGCCACATACTAAAATTTCAACCCTTTCTAACTTCATTTGCTATTTTTCATGCATTTAATGATTTCTTTTGGGCTAACTGACCCTGAAATTGGAAAGCACTACTACTGAACTCAGAAAAGGTTGAAACTTGGCATGGTATCATCATTTGACCCACATAACATGTTTGCAAAAGTTGAGAGGGTTATGGCAAAAATAGAATGCGCTTCGTGTACAATCTGGACCATCTGTTTCGAAGTACAAGGGTTTGAGATGAAAACTCATCTGTTACAAAGGCATTTCATTTTTCTAAGCTTATTTGAACTCAAGACTTTTTGTGCATTCAATATGCATCATTCAAAGCCACATACTAAAATTTCAACCCTTTCGGACTTCATTTGCTATTTTTCATGCATTTAATGATTTATTTTTGGCTAAATGACCCTGAAATTGGAAAGCACTACAACTAAACTCAGAAAAGGTTGAAACTTGGCATGGTATAATCATTTTACCCACCTAACATGTTTGCAAAAGTTAAGAGGGTTACGGAAAATGTTGGATGCACTTTGTGTACAAACTGGACCATCTCTTTCGAAGTACGAGGGTTTCAAACGAAAAGTCATCTGTTACAAAGGCATTTCATTTTTCTAAACTTATTTGAACTCAAGAATTTTTGTGCATTCAATATGCATCATTCAAAGCTACATACTCAAATTTCAACCCTTTCTGACTTCATTTGCTATTTTTCATGCATTTAATGATTTATTTTGGGCTAAATGACCCTGAAATTGGAAAGCACTACAACTAAACTCAGAAAAGGTTGAAACTTGGCATGGTATCATCATTTGACCCACCTAACATGTTTGCAAAAGTTGAGAGGGTTACGGAAAAAGCTGGTTGCACTTCGTGTACTAACTGGACCATCTCTTTCGAAATACGAGGGTTTCAAACGAAAACTCATCTGTTACAAAGGCATTTCATTTTTCTAAACTTATTTGAACTCAAGACTTTGTGTGCATTCAATACGCATCATTCAAAGCCACATACTAAAATTTCAACCCTTTCTTACTTCATTTGCTATTTTTCATGCATTTAATGATTTATTTTGGGCGAAATGACCCTGAAATTGGAAAGCACTACAACTAAACTCAGAAAAGGTTGAAACTTGGCATGGTATCATCATTTTACACACCTAACATGTTTGCAAAAGTTGAGAGGGTTACGGAAAAAGCTGGATGCACTTCGTGTACAAACTGGACCATCTCTTTGGAAGTACGAGGGTTTCAAACGAAAACTCTTATGTTACAAAGGCATTTCATTTTTCTAAACTTATTTGAACTCAAGACTTTTGGTGCATTGAATACGCATCATTCAAAGCCACATACTAAAATTTCAACCCTTTCTGACTTCATTTGCTATTTTTCATGCATTTAATGATTTATTTTGGGCGAAATGACCCTGAAATTGGAAAGCACTACAACTAAACTCAGAAAAGGTTGAAACTTGGCATGGTATCATCATTTGAGACACCTAACATGTTTGCAAAAGTTGAGAGGGTTACGGAAAAAGCTGGATGCACTTCGTGTACAAACTGGACCATCTCTTTGGAAGTACGAGGGTTTCAAACGAAAACTCTTATGTTACAAAGCCATTTAATTTTTCTAAACTTATTTGAACTTAAGACTTTTTGTGCATTCAATATGCTTCATTCAAAGCCACATACTAAAATTTCAACCCTTTCTGAATTCATTTGCTATTTTTCATGCATTTAATGATTTATTTTGGGCTAAATGACCCTGAAATTTGAAAGCACGACAACTAAACTCAGAAAAAGGTAGAAACTTGGCATGGTATCATCATTTGACCCACATAAAATGTATGCCAAAGTTGAGAGGGTTACGGAAAAAGCTGGATGCACTTTGTGTAAAAACTGGACCATCTCTTTCGAAGTACAAGGGTTTCAGACGAAAACTCATCTGTTACAAAGGCATTTCGATTTTCTAAACTTATTTGAACTCAATAGTTTTTTTGCATTCAATATGCATCATTAAAAGCCACATACTAAAATTACAACCCTTTCTGACTTCATTTGCTATTTTTCATCCATTTAATGATTTATTTTGGGCTAAATGACCCTGAAATTGGAAAGCACTACAACTAAACTCAGAAAAGGTTGAAACTTGGCATGTTATCATCATTTGACCCACATAACATGTACGCAAAAGTTGAGAGGGTTATGGAAAAAGCTGGATGCACTTCGTGTACAAACTGGACCATCTCTTTCGAAGTACGAGGGTTTCAAACAAAAACTCATCTGTTACAAAGGCATTTCATTTTTCTAAACTTATTTCAACTCAAGAATTTTTGTGCATTCAATATGCATCATTCAAAGCTACATACTAAAATTTCAACCCTTTCTGACTTCATTTGCTATTTTTCATGCATTTAATGATTTACTTTGGGCTAAATGACCCTGAAATTGGAAAACACTACAACTAAACTCAGAAAAGGTTGAAACTTGGCATGGTATCATCATTTGACCCACCTAACATGTTTGCAAAAGTTGAGAGGGTTACGGAAAAAGCTGGTTGCACTTCGTGTACTAACTAGACCATCTCTTTCGAAGTACGAGGGTTTCAAACGAAAACTCATCTGTTACAAAGGCATTTCATTGTTCTAAACTTATTTGAACTCAAGACTTTGTGTGGATTCCATATGCATCATTTAAAGCTACATACTAAAATTTCAACCCTTTCTGACTTCATTTGCTATTTTTCATGCATTTAATGATTTATTTTGGGGTAAATGACCCTAAAATTGGAGAGCACTACAACTAAACTCAAAAAAGGTTGAAACTTGGCCTGGTATCATCAGTTGACCCACATAACATGTGTGCAAAAGTTGAGAGGGTTAATGCAAAAACTGGATGCACTTCGTGTACGAACTGGACCATCTCTTTCGAAGTACGAGGGTTTCAGACGAAAACTCATCTCTTACAAAGGCATTTCATTTTTCTAAACTTATTTGAACTCAATACTTTTGGTGCATTCAATACGCATTATTCAAAGCCACATACTAAAATTTCAACCCTTTTTGACTTCATTTGCTATTTTTCATGCATTTAATGATTTATTTTGGGCGAAATGACCCTGAAATTGGAAAGCACTACAACTAAACTCAGAAAAGGTTGAAATTTGGCATGGTATCAGCATTTGACACACCTAACATGTTTGCAAAAGTTGAGAGGGTTACGGAAAAAGCTGGATGCACTTCATGTACAAGGATTTGAGACGAAAACTCATCTGTTACAAAGGCATTTTATTTTTCTAAGCATATTTGAACTCAAGACTTTTTGTGCAAATATGCATCATTCAAAGCCACATACTAAAATTTCAACCCTTTCTGAGTTCATTTGCTATTTTTCATGCATTTAATGATTTATTTTGGGCTAACTGACCCTGAAATTGGAAAGCACTAGAACTGAACTCAGAAAAGGTTGAAACTTGGCATGGTATCATTATTTGACCCACATAACATGTTTGCAAAAGTTGAGAGGGTTACGGCAAAAATTGAATGCGCTTCGTGTACAAACTGGACCATCTCTTTCGAAGTACAAGGGTTTCAGACGAAAACTCATCTGTTACAAAGGCATTTCGATTTTCTAAACTTATTTGAACTCAAGACTTTTTTTGCATTCAATATGCACCATTAAAAGCCACATACTAAAATTTCATCCCTTTCTGACTTCATTTGCTATTTTTCATGCATTTAATGATTTATTTTGAGCTAAATGACCCTGAAATTGGAAAGCACTACAACTAAACTGAGAAAAGGTTGAAACTTGGCATGGTATCATCATTTGACACACATAACATGTGTGAAAAACTTGAGAGGGTTACGGCAAAAACTGGATGCACTTCGTGTACAAACTGGACCATCTCTTTCGAAGTACGAGGGTTTCAAACAAAAACTCATTTGTTACAAAGGCATTTCATTTTTCTAAACTTATTTGAACTCAAGAATTTTTGTGCATTCAATATGCATCATTCAAAGCTACATACTCAAATTTCAACCCTTTCTGACTTCATTTGCTATTTTTCATGCATTTAATGATTTATTTTGGGCTAAATGAGCCTGAAATTGGAAAGCACTACAACTAAACTCAGAAAAGGTTGAAACTTGGCATGGTATCATCATTTGACCCACCTAACATGTTTGCAAAAGTTGAGAGGGTTACGGAAAAAGCTGGTTGCACTTCGTGTACTAACTGGACCATCTCTTTCGAAGTACGAGGGTTTCAAACGAAAACTCATCTGTTACAAAGGCATTTCATTTTTCTAAACTTATTTGAACTCAAGACTTTGTGTGCATTCAATATGCTTCATTTAAAGCTACATACTAAAATTTCAACCCTTTCTGACTTCATTTGCTATTTTCAATGCATTTAATGATTTATTTTGGGCTAAATGACCCTAAAATTGGAAAGCACTACAACTGAACTCAGAAAAGGTTGAAACTTGGCATGGTATCATCAGTTGACCCACATAACATGTGTGCAAAAGTTGAGAGGGTTACGGCAGAAATTGAATACACTTCGTGTACAAACTGGACCATCTCTTTCGAAGTACGAGGGTTTAAGACGAAAACTCATCTGTTACAAAGGCATTTCATTTTTCTAAAGTTATTTGAACTCAAGACTTTTTGTGCATTCAATATTCATCATTCAAAGTCACATACTAAAATTTCAACCCTTTCTGACTTCATTTGCTATTTCGCATGCATTTAATGATTAATTTTGGGTTAAATGACCCTCAAACTGGAAAGCACTACAACTGAACCCAGAAAAGGTTGAAACTTGGCATGGTATCATCATTTGACCCACATAACATGTGTGCAAAAGTTGAGAGGGTTACGACAAAAAATGAATGCACTTCGTGTACAAACTGGACCATCTCTTTCGAAGTACAAGGGTTTCACACGAAAACTCATCTGTTACAAAGGCATTTCGATTTTCTAAACTTATTTGAACTCAAGACTTTTTTTGCATTCAATATGCATCATTAAAAGCTACATACTAAAATTTCAACCCTTTCTGACTTCATTTGCTATTTTTCATGCATTTAATGATTTATTTTGGGCTAAATGACCCTGAAATTGGAAAGCACTACAACTAAACTCAGAAAAGGTTGAAACTTGGCATGGTATCATCATTTGACCCACCTAACATGTTTGCAAAAGTTGAGAGGGTTACGGAAAAAGCTGGTTGCACTTCGTGTACTAACTGGACTATCTCTTTCGAAGTACGAGGGTTTCAAACGAAAACTCATCTGTTACAAAGGCATTTCATTTTTCTAAACTTATTTGAACTCAAGACTTTGTGTGCATTCAATATGCATCATTTAAAGCTACATAATAAAATTTTAACCCTTTCTGACTTCATTTGCTATTTTCAATGCATTTAATGATTTATTTTGGGCTAAATGACCCTAAAATTGGAAAGCACTTCAACTGAACTCAGAAAAGGTTGAAACTTGGCATGGTATCACCACTTGACCCACATAACATGTGTGCAAAAGTTGAGAGGGTTACGGCAGAAATTGAATACACTTCGTGTACAAACTGGACCATCTCTTTCGAAGTACGAGGGTTTCAGACGAAAACTCATCTGTTACAAAGGCATTTCATTTTTCTAAAGTTATTTGAACTCAAGACTTTTTGTGCATTCAATATTCATCATTCAAAGCCACATACTAAAATTTCAACCCTTTCTGACTTCATTTGCTATTTCGCATGCATTTAATGATTAATTTTGGGCTAAATGACCCTCAAACTGGAAAGCACTACAACTGAACCCAGAAAAGGTTGAAACTTGGCATGGTATCATCATTTGACCCACATAACATGTGTGAAAAAGTTGAGAGGGTTACGGCAAAAAATGAATGCACTTCGTGTACAAACTGGACCATCTCTATCGAAGTACGAGGGTTTCAGACGAAAACTCATCTGTTACAAAGGCATTTCATTTTTCTAAACTTATTTGAACTCAACACTTTGTGTGCATTCAATATGCATCATTTAAAGCTACATACTAAAATTTCAACCCTTTCTGACTTCATTTGCTATTTTTCATGCATTTAATGATTTATTTTGGGGTAAATGACCCTGAAATTGGAAAGCACTACAACTAAACTCAGAAAAGGTTGAAACTTGGCATGGTATCATCAGTTGACCCACATAACATGTGTGCAAAAGTTGAGAGGGTTAATGCAAAAACAGGATGCACTTCGTGTACGAACTGGACCATCTCTTTCGAAGTACGAGGGTTTCAAACGAAAACTCATCTGTTACAAAGGCATTTCATTTTTCTAAACTTATTTGAACTCAAGACTTTGTGTGCATTCAATATGCATCATTTAAAGCTACATACTAAAATTTCAACCCTTTCTGGCTTCATTTGCTATTTTTCATGCATTTAATGATTTATTTTGGGGTAAATGACCCTAAAATTGGAGAGCACTACAACTGAACTCAGAAAAGGTTGAAACTTGGCATGGTATCATCAGTTGACCCACATAACATGTGTGCAAAAGTTGAGAGGGTTAATGCAAAAACTGGATGCACTTCGTGTACGAACTGGACCATCTCTTTCGAAGTACGAGGGTTTCAGACGAAAACTCATCTGTTACAAAGGCATTTCATTTTTCTAAACTTATTTGAACTCAAGACTTTTGGTGCATTCAATACGCATCATTCAAAGCCACATACTAAAATTTCAACCCTTTCTGACTTCATTTGCTATTTTTCATGCATTTAATGATTTATTTTGGGCGAAATGACCCTGAAATTGGAAAGCACTACAACTAAACTCAGAAAAGGTTGAAACTTGGCATGGTATCATCATTTGACACACCTAACATGTTTGCAAAAGTTGAGAGGGTTACGGAAAAAGTTGGATGCTCTTCATGTACTAACTGGACCATCTCTTTCGAAGTATGAGGGTTTCAAACGAAAACTCATCTGTTACAAAGGCATTTCATTTTTCTAAACTTATTTGAACTCAAGAATTTTTGTGCATTCAATATGCATCATTCAAAGCTACATACTTAATTTTCAACCCTTTCTGACTTGATTTGCTATTTTTCATGCATTTAATGATTTATTTTGGGCTAAATGACCCTGAAATTGGAAAGCACTACAACTAAACTTAGAAAAGGTTGAAACTTGGCATGGTATCATCATTTGACCCACCTAACATGTTTGCAAAAGTTGAGAGGGTTACGGAAAAAGCTGGTTGCACTTCGTGTACTAACTAGACCATCTCTTTCGAAGTACGAAGGTTTCAAACGAAAACTCATCTGTTACAAAGGCATTTCATTTTTCTAAACTTATTTGAACTCAAGACTTTGTGTGCATTCAATATGCATCATTTAAAGCTACATACTAAAATTACAACCCTTTCTGACTTCATTTGCTATTTTTCATGCATTTAATGATTTATTTTGGGCTAAATGACCCTGAAATTGGAAAACACTACAACTAAACTCAGAAAAGGTTGAAACTTGGCATGGTATCATCATTTGACCCACCTAACATGTTTGCAAAAGTTGAGAGGCTTACGGCAAAAATTAAATGCGCTTCGTGTACAAACTGGACCATCTCTTTCGAAGTACGAGGGTTTCAAACGAAAACTCATCTGTTACAACAACATTTCATTTTTCTAAACTTATTTGAACTCAAGACTTTGTGTGCATTCAATATGCATCATTTAAAGCTACATACTAAAATTACAAACCTTTCTGACTTCATTTGCTATTTTTCATGCATTTAATGATTTATTTTGGGGTAAATGACCCTGAAATTGGAAAGCACTACAACTAAACTCAGAAAAGGTTGAAACTTGGCATGGTATCATCAGTTGACCCACATAACATGTGTGCAAAAGTTGAGAGGGTTAATGCAAAAACAGGATGCACTTCGTGTACGAACTGGACCATCTCTTTCGAAGTACGAGGGTTTCAAACGAAAACTCATCTGTTACAAAGGCATTTCATTTTTCTAAACTTATTTGAACTCAAGACTTTGTGTGCATTCAATATGCATCATTTAAAGCTACATACTAAAATTTCAACCCTTTCTGACTTCATTTGCTATTTTCAATGCATTTAATGATTTATTTTGGGCTAAATGACCCTAAAATTGGAAAGCACTTCAACTGAACTCAGAAAAGGTTGAAACTTGGCATGGTATCACCACTTGACCCACATAACATGTGTGCAAAAGTTGAGAGGGTTACGGCAGAAATTGAATACACTTCGTGTACAAACTGGACCATCTCTTTCGAAGTACGAGGGTTTCAGACGAAAACTCATCTGTTACAAAGGCATTTCATTTTTCTAAAGTTATTTGAACTCAAGACTTTTTGTGCATTCAATATTCATCATTCAAAGCCACATACTAAAATTTCAACCCTTTCTGACTTCATTTGCTATTTCGCATGCATTTAATGATTAATTTTGGGCTAAATGACCCTCAAACTGGAAAGCACTACAACTGAACCCAGAAAAGGTTGAAACTTGGCATGGTATCATCATTTGACCCACATAACATGTGTGAAAAAGTTGAGAGGGTTACGGCAAAAAATGAATGCACTTCGTGTACAAACTGGACCATCTCTATCGAAGTACGAGGGTTTCAGACGAAAACTCATCTGTTACAAAGGCATTTCATTTTTCTAAACTTATTTGAACTCAACACTTTGTGTGCATTCAATATGCATCATTTAAAGCTACATACTAAAATTTCAACCCTTTCTGACTTCATTTGCTATTTTTCATGCATTTAATGATTTATTTTGGGGTAAATGACCCTGAAATTGGAAAGCACTACAACTAAACTCAGAAAAGGTTGAAACTTGGCATGGTATCATCAGTTGACCCACATAACATGTGTGCAAAAGTTGAGAGGGTTAATGCAAAAACAGGATGCACTTCGTGTACGAACTGGACCATCTCTTTCGAAGTACGAGGGTTTCAAACGAAAACTCATCTGTTACAAAGGCATTTCATTTTTCTAAACTTATTTGAACTCAAGACTTTGTGTGCATTCAATATGCATCATTTAAAGCTACATACTAAAATTTCAACCCTTTCTGGCTTCATTTGCTATTTTTCATGCATTTAATGATTTATTTTGGGGTAAATGACCCTAAAATTGGAGAGCACTACAACTGAACTCAGAAAAGGTTGAAACTTGGCATGGTATCATCAGTTGACCCACATAACATGTGTGCAAAAGTTGAGAGGGTTAATGCAAAAACTGGATGCACTTCGTGTACGAACTGGACCATCTCTTTCGAAGTACGAGGGTTTCAGACGAAAACTCATCTGTTACAAAGGCATTTCATTTTTCTAAACTTATTTGAACTCAAGACTTTTGGTGCATTCAATACGCATCATTCAAAGCCACATACTAAAATTTCAACCCTTTCTGACTTCATTTGCTATTTTTCATGCATTTAATGATTTATTTTGGGCGAAATGACCCTGAAATTGGAAAGCACTACAACTAAACTCAGAAAAGGTTGAAACTTGGCATGGTATCATCATTTGACACACCTAACATGTTTGCAAAAGTTGAGAGGGTTACGGAAAAAGTTGGATGCTCTTCATGTACTAACTGGACCATCTCTTTCGAAGTATGAGGGTTTCAAACGAAAACTCATCTGTTACAAAGGCATTTCATTTTTCTAAACTTATTTGAACTCAAGAATTTTTGTGCATTCAATATGCATCATTCAAAGCTACATACTTAATTTTCAACCCTTTCTGACTTGATTTGCTATTTTTCATGCATTTAATGATTTATTTTGGGCTAAATGACCCTGAAATTGGAAAGCACTACAACTAAACTTAGAAAAGGTTGAAACTTGGCATGGTATCATCATTTGACCCACCTAACATGTTTGCAAAAGTTGAGAGGGTTACGGAAAAAGCTGGTTGCACTTCGTGTACTAACTAGACCATCTCTTTCGAAGTACGAAGGTTTCAAACGAAAACTCATCTGTTACAAAGGCATTTCATTTTTCTAAACTTATTTGAACTCAAGACTTTGTGTGCATTCAATATGCATCATTTAAAGCTACATACTAAAATTACAACCCTTTCTGACTTCATTTGCTATTTTTCATGCATTTAATGATTTATTTTGGGCTAAATGACCCTGAAATTGGAAAACACTACAACTAAACTCAGAAAAGGTTGAAACTTGGCATGGTATCATCATTTGACCCACCTAACATGTTTGCAAAAGTTGAGAGGCTTACGGCAAAAATTAAATGCGCTTCGTGTACAAACTGGACCATCTCTTTCGAAGTACGAGGGTTTCAAACGAAAACTCATCTGTTACAACAACATTTCATTTTTCTAAACTTATTTGAACTCAAGACTTTGTGTGCATTCAATATGCATCATTTAAAGCTACATACTAAAATTACAAACCTTTCTGACTTCATTTGCTATTTTTCATGCATTTAATGATTTATTTTGGGGTAAATGACCCTGAAATTGGAAAGCACTACAACTAAACTCAGAAAAGGTTGAAACTTGGCATGGTATCATCAGTTGACCCACATAACATGTGTGCAAAAGTTGAGAGGGTTAATGCAAAAACAGGATGCACTTCGTGTACGAACTGGACCATCTCTTTCGAAGTACGAGGGTTTCAAACGAAAACTCATCTGTTACAAAGGCATTTCATTTTTCTAAACTTATTTGAACTCAAGACTTTGTGTGCATTCAATATGCATCATTTAAAGCTACATACTAAAATTTCAACCCTTTCTGACTTCATTTGCTATTTTTCATGCATTTAATGATTTATTTTGGGGTAAATGACCCTAAAATTGGAGAGCACTACAACTGAACTCAGAAAAGGTTGAAACTTGGCATGGTATCATCAGTTGACCCACATAACATGTGTGCAAAAGTTGAGAGGGTTAATGCAAAAACTGGATGCACTTCGTGTACGAACTGGACCATCTCTTTCGAAGTACGAGGGTTTCAGACGAAAACTCATCTGTTACAAAGGCATTTCATTTTTCTAAACTTATTTGAACTCAAGACTTTTGGTGCATTGAATACGCATAATTCAAAGCCACATACTAAAATTTCAACCCTTTCTGACTTCATTTGCTATTTTTCATGCATTTAATGATTTATTTTGGGCGAAATGACCCTGAAATTGGAAAGCACTACAACTAAACTCAGAAAAGGTTGTAACTTGGCATGGTATCATCATTTGACACACCTAACATGTATGCAAAGGTTGAGAGGGTTACGGAAAAAGCTGGATGCACTTCATGTACAAGCTGGACCATCTCTTTCGAAGTACGAGGATTTCAAACGAAAACTAATATGTTACAAAGGCATTTAATTTTTCTAAACTTATTTCAACTTAAGACTTTTTGTGCATTCAATATGCATCATTCAAAGCCACATACTAAAATTTCAACCCTTTCTGACTTCATTTGCTATTTTTCATGCATTTAATGATTTATTTTGGGGTAAATGACCCTAAAATTTGAGAGCACTACAACTGAACTCAGAAAAGGTTGAAACTTGGCATGGTATCATCAGTTGACCCACATAACATGTGTGCAAAAGTTGAGAGGGTTAATGCAAAAACTGGATGCACTTCGTGTACGAACTGGACCATCTCTTTCGAAGTACGAGGGTTTCAGACAAAAACTCATCTGTTACAAAGGCATTTCATTTTTCTAAACTTATTTTAAGTCAAGACTTTTGGTGCATTCAATACGCATCATTCAAAGCCACATACTAAAATTTCAACCCTTTCTGACTTCATTTGCTATTTTTCATGCATTTAATGATTTATTTTGGGCGAAATGACCCTGAAATTGGAAAGCACTACAACTAAACTCAGAAAAGGTTGAAACTTGGCATGGTATCATCATTTGACACACCTAACATGTATGCAAAGGTTGAGAGGGTTACAGAAAAAGCTGGATGCACTTCATGTACAAGCTGGACCATCTCTTTCGAAGTACGAGGATTTCAAACGAAAACTAATATGTTACAAAGGCATTTAATTTTTCTAAACTTATTTCAACTTAAGACTTTTTGTGCATTCAATATGCATCATTCAAAGCCACATACTAAAATTTCAACCCTTTCTGACTTCATTTGCTATTTTTCATGCATTTAATGATTTATTTTGGGCGAAATGACCCTGAAATTGGAAAGCACTACAACTAAACTCAGAAAAGGTTGAAACTTGGCATGGTATCATCATTTGACCCACCTAAAATGTTTGCAAAAGTTGAGAGGGTTACGGAAAAAGCTGGATGCACTTCGTGTACAAACTCGACCATCTCTTTCGAAGTACGAGGGTTTCAAACGAAAACTCATCTGTTACAAAGGCATTTCATTTTTCTAAACTTATTTGAACTCAAGACTTTTTGTGCATTCAATATGCATCATGCAAAGCCACATACTAAAATTTCAACCCTTTGTGACTTCATTTGCTATTTTTCATGCATTTAATGATTTATTTTGGGCTAACTGACCCTGAAATTGAAAAGCACTATTACTGAACTCAGAAAAGGTTGAAACTTGGCATGGTATCATCATTTGACCCACATAACAAGTTTGCAAAAGTTGAGAGGGTTACGGAAAAAATTGAATGCGCTTCGTGTACAAACTGGACCATCTCTTTCGAAGTACAAGGGTTTCAGACGAAAACTCATCTGTTACAAAGGCATTTCGATTTCCTTAACTTATTTGAACTCAAGACTTTTTTTGCATTCAATATGCATCATCAAAAGCCACATACTAAAATTTCAACCCTTTCTGACTTCATTTGCTATTTTTCATGCATTTAATGATTTATTTTGAGCTAAATGACCCTGAAATTGGAAAGCACTACAACTAAACTCTGAAAAGGTTGAAACTTGGCATGTTATCATCATTTGACCCACATAACATGTGCGCAAAAATTGAGAGGGTTACGGAAAAAGCTGGATGCACTTCGTGTAAAAACTGGACCATCTCTTTCGAAGTACGAGGATTTCAAACGAAAACTAATATGTTACAAAGGCATTTAATTTTTCTAAACTTATTTCAACTTAAGACTTTTTGTGCATTCAATATGCATCATTCAAAGCCACATACTAAAATTTCAACCCTTTCTAACTTCATTTGCTATTTTTCATGCATTTAATGATTTATTTTGGGCTAAATGACCCTGAAATTGGAAAGCACTACAACTAAACTCAGAAAAGGTTGAAACTTGGCATGGTATCATTATTTGACACACCTAACATGTATGCAAAGGTTGAGAGGGTTACGGAAAAACCTGGATGCACTTCATGTACAAGCTGGACCATCTCTTTCGAAGTACGAGGATTTCAAACGAAAACTAATATGTTACAAAGGCATTTAATTTTTCTAAACTTATTTCAACTTAAGACTTTTTGTGCATTCAATATGCATCATTCAAAGCCACATACTAAAATTTCAACCCTTTCTGACTTCATTTGCTATTTTTCATGCATTTAATGATTTATTTTGGGCGAAATGACCCTGAAATTGGAAAGCACTACAACTAAACTCAGAAAAGGTTGAAACTTGGCATGGTATCATCATTTGACACACCTAACATGTTTGCAAAAGTTGAGAGGGTGACGGAAAAAGCTGGATGCACTTAATGTACTAACTGGACCATCTCTTTCGAAGTACGAGGGTTTCAAACGAAAACTCATCTGTTACAAAGGCATTTCATTTTTCTAAACTTATTTGAACTCAAGAATTTTTGTGCATTCAATATGCATCATTCAAAGCTACATACTAAATTTTCAACCCTTTCTGACTTCATTTGCTATTTTTCATGCATTTAATGATTTATTTTGGGCTAAATGACCCTGAAATTGGAAAGCACTACAACTAAACTCAGAAAAGGTTGAAACTTGGCATGGTATCATCATTTGACCCACCTAACATGTTTGCAAAAGTTGAGAGGGTTACGGAAAAATCTGGTTGCACTTCGTGTACTAACTGGACCATCTCTTTCGAAGTACGAGGGTTTCAAACGAAAACTCATCTGTTACAAAGGCATTTCATTTTTCTAAACTTATTTGAACTCAAGACTTTGTGTGCATTCAATATGCATCATTTAAAGCTACATACTAAAATTTCAACCCTTTCTGACTTCATTTGCTATTTTTCATGCATTTAATGATTTATTTTGGGGTAAATGACCCTGAAATTGGAAAGCACTACAACTAAACTCAAAAAAGATTGAAACTTGGCATGGTATCATCAGTTGACCCACATAACATGTGTGCAAAAGTTGAGAAGGTTAATGCAAAAACTGGATGCACTTCGTGTACGAACTGGACCATCTCTTTCGAAGTACGAGGGTTTCAAACGAAAACTCATCTGTTACAAAGGCATTTCATTTTTCTAAACTTATTTGAACTCAAGAGTTTGTGTGCATTCAATATGCATCATTTAAAGCTACATACTAAAATTTCAACCCTTTCTGACTTCATTTGCTATTTTTCATGCATTTAATGATTTATTTTGGGGTAAATGACCCTAAAATAGGAGAGCACTACAACTGAACTCAGAAAAGGTTGAAACTTGGCATGGTATCATCAGTTGACCCACATAACATGTGTGCAAAAGTTGAGAGGGTTAATGCAAAAACTGGATGCACTTCGTGTACGAACTGGACCATCTCTTTCGAAGTACGAGGGTTTCAGACGAAAACTCATCTGTTACAAAGGCATTTCATTTTTCTAAACTTATTTTAAGTCAAGACTTTTGGTGCATTCAATACGCATCATTCAAAGCCACATACTAAAATTTCAACCCTTTCTGACTTCATTTGCTATTTTTCATGCATTTAATGATTTATTTTGGGCGAAATGACCCTGAAATTGGAAAGCACTACAACTAAACTGAGAAAAGGTTGAAACTTGGCATGGTATCATCATTTGACACACCTAACATGTGTGCAAAGGTTGAGAGGGTTACGGAAAAAGCTGGATGCACTTCATGTACAAGCTGGACCATCTCTTTCGAAGTACGAGGATTTCAAACGAAAACTAATATGTTACAAAGACATTTAATTTTTCTAAACTTATTTCAACTTAAGACTTTTTGTGCATTCAATATGCATCATTCAAAGCCACATACTAAAATTTCAACCCTTTTCGACTTCATTTGCTATTTTTCATGCATTTAATGATTTATTTTGGGCTAAATGACCCTGAAATTGGAAAGCACTACAACTAACCTCAGAAAAGGTTGAAACTTGGCATGGTATCATCATTTGACCCACCTAACATGTTTGCAAAAGTTGAGAGGGTTACGGAAAAAGCTGGATGCACTTCGTGTACAAACTCGAGCATCTCTTTCGAATTACGAGGGTTTCAAACGAAAACTCATATGTTACAAAGGCATTTCATTTTTCTAAACTTATTTGAACTCAAGACTTTTTGTGCATTCAATATGCATCATTCAAAGCCACATACTAAAATTTCAACCCTTTGTGACTTCATTTGCTATTTTTCATGCAATTAATGATTTATTCTGAGCTAACTGACCCTGAAATTGGAAAGCACTACAACTGAACTCAGAAAAGGTTGAAACTTGGCATGGTATCATCATTTGACCCACATAACAAGTTTGTAAAAGTTGAGAGGGTTACGGCAAAAATTGAATGCGCTTCGTGTACAAACTGGACCATCTCTTTCGAAGTACAAGGGTTTCAGACGAAAACTCATCTGTTACAAAGGCATTTCGATTTCCTAAACTTATTTGAACTCAAGACTTTTTTTGCATTTAATATGCATCATCAAAAGCCACATACTAAAATTTCAACCCTTTCTGACTTCATTTGCTATTTTTCATGCATTTAATGATTTATTTTGAGCTAAATGACCCTGAAATTGGAAAGCACTACAACTAAACTCAGAAAAGGTTGAAACTTGGCATGGTATTATCATTTGAGCCACATAACATGTGTGCAAAACTTGAGAGGGTTACGGCAAAAACTGGATGCACTTCGTGTACAAACTGGACCATCTCTTTCGAAGTACGAGGGTTTCAAACAAAAACTCATCTGTTACAAAGGCATTTCATTTTTCTAAACTTATTTCAACTCAAGACTTTTGTGCATTCAATATGCATCATTGAAATACACATACTAAAATTTCAACCCTTTCTGACTTCATTTGCTATTTTTCATGCATTTAATGATTTATTTTGGGCTAAATGACCCTGAAATTGGAAAGCACTACAACTAAACTCAGAAAAGGTTGAAACTTGGCATGTTATCATCATTTGACCCACATAACATGTGCGCAAAAATTGAGAGGGTTACGGAAAAAGCTGGATGCACTTCGTGTACAAACTGGACCATCTCTTTCGAAGTACGAGGATTTCAAACGAAAACTAATATGTTACAAAGGCATTTAATTTTTCTAAACTTATTTCAACTTAAGACTTTTTGTGCATTCAATATGCATCATTCAAAGCCACATACTAAAATTTCAACCCTTTCTGACTTCATTTGCTATTTTTCATGCATTTAATGATTTATTTTGGGCTAAATGACCCTGAAATTGGAAAGCACTACAACTAAACTCAGAAAAGGTTGAAACTTGGCATGGTATCATCATTTGACACACCTAACATGTATGCAAAGGTTGAGAGGGTTACGGAAAAAGCTGGATGCACTTCATGTACAAGCTGGACCATCTCTTTCGAAGTACGAGGATTTCAAACGAAAACTAATATGTTACAAAGGCATTTAATTTTTCTAAACTTATTTCAACTTAAGACTTTTTGTGCATTCAATATGCATCATTCAAAGCCACATACTAAAATTTCAACCCTTTCTGACTTCATTTGCTATTTTTCATGCATTTAATGATTTATTTTGGGGTAAATGACCCTAAAATTTGAGAGCACTACAACTGAACTCAGAAAAGGTTGAAACTTGGCATGGTATCATCAGTTGACCCACATAACATGTGTGCAAAAGTTGAGAGGGTTAATGCAAAAACTGGATGCACTTCGTGTACGAACTGGACCATCTCTTTCGAAGTACGAGGGTTTCAGACGAAAACTCATCTGTTACAAAGGCATTTCATTTTTCTAAACCTATTTTAAGTCAAGACTTTTGGTGCATTCAATACGCATCATTCAAAGCCACATACTAAAATTTCAACCCTTTCTGACTTCATTTGCTATTTTTCATGCATTTAATGATTTATTTTGGGCGAAATGACCCTGAAATTGGAAAGCACTACAACTAAACTCAGAAAAGGTTGAAACTTGGCATGGTATCATCATTTGACACACCTAACATGTATGCAAAGGTTGAGAGGGTTACGGAAAAAGCTGGATGCACTTCATGTACAAGCTGGACCATCTCTTTCGAAGTACGAGGATTTCAAACGAAAACTAATATGTTACAAAGGCATTTAATTTTTCTAAACTTATTTCAACTTAAGACTTTTTGTGCATTCAATATGCATCATTCAAAGCCACATACTAAAATTTCAACCCTTTCTGACTTCATTTGCTATTTTTCATGCATTTAATGATTTATTTTGGGCGAAATGACCCTGAAATTGGAAAGCACTACAACTAAACTCAGAAAAGGTTGAAACTTGGCATGGTATCATCATTTGACCCACCTAACATGTTTGCAAAAGTTGAGAGGGTTACGGAAAAAGCTGGATGCACTTCGTGTACAAACTCGACCATCTCTTTCGAAGTACGAGGGTTTCAAACGAAAACTCATCTGTTACAAAGGCATTTCATTTTTCTAAACTTATTTGAACTCAAGACTTTTTGTGCATTCAATATGCATCATTCAAAGCCACATACTAAAATTTCAACCCTTTGTGACTTCATTTGCTATTTTTCATGCATTTAATGATTTATTTTGGGCTAACTGACCCTGAAATTGAAAAGCACTATTACTGAACTCAGAAAAGGTTGAAACTTGGCATGGTATCATCATTTGACCCACATAACATGGTTGCAAAAGTTGAGAGGGTTATGGCAAAAATTGAATGCGCTTCGTGTACAAACTGGACCATCTGTCTCGAAGTACAAGGTTTGAGACGAAAACTCATCTGTTACAAAGGCATTTTACTTTTCTAAGCTTATTTGAACTCAAGACTTTTTGTGCATTCAATATGCATCATTCAAAGCCACATACTAAAATTTCAACCCTTTCTGAGTTCATTTGCTATTTTTCATGTAATTAATGATTTATTCTGAGCTAACTGACCCTGAAATTGGAAAGCACTACAACTGAACTCAGAAAAGGTTGAAACTTGGCATGGTATCATCATTTGACCCACATAACAAGTTTGCAAAAGTTGAGAGGGTTACGGAAAAAATTGAATGCGCTTCGTGTACAAACTGGGCCATCTCTTTCGAAGTACAAGGGTTTCAGACGAAAACTCATCTGTTACAAAGGCATTTCGATTTCCTTAACTTATTTGAACTCAAGACTTTTTTTGCATTCAATATGCATCATCAAAAGCCACATACTAAAATTTCAACCCTTTCTGACTTCATTTGCTATTTTTCATGCATTTAATGATTTATTTTGAGCTAAATGACCCTGAAATTGGAAAGCACTAGAACTAAACTCAGAAAAGGTTGAAACTTGGCATGTTATCATCATTTGACCCACATAACATGTGCGCAAAAATTGAGAGGGTTACGGAAAAAGCTGGATGCACTTCGTGTAAAAACTGGACCATCTCTTTCGAAGTACGAGGATTTCAAACGAAAACTAATATGTTACAAAGGCATTTAATTTTTCTAAACTTATTTCAACTTAAGACTTTTTGTGCATTCAATATGCATCATTCAAAGCCACATACTAAAATTTCAACCCTTTCTGACTTCATTTGCTATTTTTCATGCATTTAATGATTTATTTTGGGCTAAATGACCCTGAAATTGGAAAGCACTACAACTAAACTCAGAAAAGGTTGAAACTTGGCATGGTATCATCATTTGACACACCTAACATGTATGCAAAGGTTGAGAGGGTTACGGAAAAACCTGGATGCACTTCATGTACAAGCTGGACCATCTCTTTCGAAGTACGAGGATTTCAAACGAAAACTAATATGTTACAAAGGCATTTAATTTTTCTAAACTTATTTCAACTTAAGACTTTTTGTGCATTCAATATGCATCATTCAAAGCCACATACTAAAATTTCAACCCTTTCTGACTTCATTTGCTATTTTTCATGCATTTAATGATTTATTTTGGGCGAAATGACCCTGAAATTGGAAAGCACTACAACTAAACTCAGAAAAGGTTGAAACTTGGCATGGTATCATCATTTGACACACCTAACATGTTTGCAAAAGTTGAGAGGGTGACGGAAAAAGCTGGATGCACTTAATGTACTAACTGGACCATCTCTTTCGAAGTACGAGGGTTTCAAACGAAAACTCATCTGTTACAAAGGCATTTCATTTTTCTAAACTTATTTGAACTCAAGAATTTTTGTGCATTCAATATGCATCATTCAAAGCTACATACTAAATTTTCAACCCTTTCTGACTTCATTTGCTATTTTTCATGCATTTAATGATTTATTTTGGGCTAAATGACCCTGAAATTGGAAAGCACTACAACTAAACTCAGAAAAGGTTGAAACTTGGCATGGTATCATCATTTGACCCACCTAACATGTTTGCAAAAGTTGAGAGGGTTACGGAAAAATCTGGTTGCACTTCGTGTACTAACTGGACCATCTCTTTCGAAGTACGAGGATTTCAAACGAAAACTCATCTGTTACAAAGGCATTTCATTTTTCTAAACTTATTTGAACTCAAGACTTTGTGTGCATTCAATATGCATCATTTAAAGCTACATACTAAAATTTCAACCCTTTCTGACTTCATTTGCTATTTTTCATGCATTTAATGATTTATTTTGGGGTAAATGACCCTAAAATTGGAGAGCACTACAACTGAACTCAGAAAAGGTTGAAACTTGGCATGGTATCATCAGTTGACCCACATAACATGTGTGCAAAAGTTGAGAGGGTTAATGCAAAAACTGGATGCACTTCGTGTACGAACTGGACCATCTCTTTCGAAGTACGAGGGTTTCAGACGAAAACTCATCTGTTACAAAGGCATTTCATTTTTCTAAACTTATTTTAAGTCAAGACTTTTGGTGCATTCAATACGCATCATTCAAAGCCACATACTAAAATTTCAACCCTTTCTGACTTCATTTGCTATTTTTCATGCATTTAATGATTTATTTTGGGCGAAATGACCCTGAAATTGGAAAGCACTACAACTAAACTGAGAAAAGGTTGAAACTTGGCATGGTATCATCATTTGACACACCTAACATGTATGCAAAGGTTGAGAGGGTTACGGAAAAAGCTGGATGCACTTCATGTACAAGCTGGACCATCTCTTTCGAAGTACGAGGATTTCAAACGAAAACTAATATGTTACAAAGGCATTTAATTTTTCTAAACTTATTTCAACTTAAGACTTTTTGTGCATTCAATATGCATCATTCAAAGCCACATACTAAAATTTCAACCCTTTTTGACTTCATTTGCTATTTTTCATGCATTTAATGATTTATTTTGGGCTAAATGACCCTGAAATTGGAAAGCACTACAACTAACCTCAGAAAAGGTTGAAACTTGGCATGGTATCATCATTTGACCCACCTAACATGTTTGCAAAAGTTGAGAGGGTTACGGAAAATGCTGGATGCACTTCGTGTACAAACTCGAGCATCTCTTTCGAATTACGAGGGTTTCAAACGAAAACTCATATGTTACAAAGGCATTTCATTTTTCTAAACTTATTTGAACTCAAGACTTTTTGTGCATTCAATATGCATCATTCAAAGCCACATACTAAAATTTCAACCCTTTGTGACTTCATTTGCTATTTTTCATGCAATTAATGATTTATTCTGAGCTAACTGACCCTGAAATTGGAAAGCACTACAACTGAACTCAGAAAAGGTTGAAACTTGGCATGGTATCATCATTTGACCCACATAACAAGTTTGCAAAAGTTGAGAGGGTTACGGCAAAAATTGAATGCGCTTCGTGTACAAATTGGACCATCTCTTTCGAAGTACAAGGGTTTCAGACGAAAACTCATCTGTTACAAAGGCATTTCGATTTCCTAAACTTATTTGAACTCAAGACTTTTTTTGCATTCAATATGCATCATCAAAAGCCACATACTAATATTTCAACCCTTTCTGACTTCATTTGCTATTTTTCATGCATTTAATGATTTATTTTGAGCTAAATGACCCTGAAATTGGAAAGCACTACAACTAAACTCAGAAAAGGTTGAAACTTGGCATGGTATTATCATTTGAGCCACATAACATGTGTGCAAAACTTGAGAGGGTTACGGCAAAAACTGGATGCACTTCGTGTACAAACTGGACCATCTCTTTCGAAGTACGAGGGTTTCAAACAAAAACTCATCTGTTACAAAGGCATTTCATTTTTCTAAACTTATTTCAACTCAAGACTTTTGTGCATTCAATATGCATCATTGAAATACACATACTAAAATTTCTACCCTTTCTGACTTCATTTGCTATTTTTCATGCATTTAATGATTTATTTTGGGCTAAATGACCCTTAAATTGGAAAGCACTACAAATAAACTCAGAAAAGGTTGAAACTTGGCATGTTATCATCATTTGACCCACATAACATGTGCGCAAAAGTTGAGAGGGTTACGGAAAAAGCTGGATGCACTTCGTGTACAAACTGGACCATCTCTTTCGAAGTACGAGGATTTCAAACGAAAACTAATATGTTACAAAGGCATTTAATTTTTCTAAACTTATTTGAACTTAAGACTTTTTGTGCATTCAATATGCATCATTCAAAGCCACATACTAAAATTTCAACCCTTTCTGACTTCAGTTGCTATTTTTCATGCATTTAATGATTTATTTTGGGCTAAATGACCCTGAAATTGGAAAGCACTACAACTAACCTCAGAAAAGGTTGAAACTTGGCATGGTATCATCATTTGACCCACATAACAAGTTTGCAAAAGTTGAGAGGGTTACGGCAAAAATTGAATGCGCTTCGTGTACAAACTGGACCATCTCTTTCGAAGTACGAGGGATTCAAACAAAAACTCATCTGTAACAAAGGCATTTCATTTTTCTAAACTTATTTGAACTCAAGAATTTTTGTGCATTCAATATGCATCATTAAAAGACACATACTAAAATTTCAACCCTTTCTGACTTCATTTGTTATATTTCATGCATTTAATGATTTATTTTGGGCTAAATGACCCTGAAATTGGAAAGCACTACAACTAAACTCAGAAAAGGTTGAAACTTGGCATGTTATCATCATTTGACCCACATAACATGTGCGCAAAAGTTGAGAGGGTTACGGAAAAAGCTGGATGCACTTCGTGTACACACTGGACCATCTCTTTCGAAGTACGAGGGATTCAAACAAAAACTCATCTGTAACAAAGGCATTTCATTTTTCTAAACTTATTTGAACTCAAGAATTTTTGTGCATTCAATATGCATCATTAAAAGACACATACTAAAATTTTAACCCTTTCTGACTTCAATTGTTATATTTCATGCATTTAATGATTTATTTTGGGCTAAATGACCCTGAAATTGGAAAGCACTACAACTAAACTGAGAAAAGGTTGAAACTTGGCATGGTATCATCATTTGACCCACATAACATCTGTGCAAAAGTTCAGAGGGTTACGGCAAAAACTGAATGTACTTCGTGTACAAACTGGACCATCTCCCTTTCTGACTTCATTTGCTATTTTTCATGAATTTAATGATTTATTTTGGGCTAAATGACCCTGAAATTGGAAAGCACTACAACTAAACTCAGAAAAGGTTGAAACTTGGCATGGTCTCATCATTTGACCCACATAACATGTGCGCAAAAGTTGTGAGGGTTACGGAAAAAGCTGGATGCACTTCGGTTACAAACTGGACCATCTCTTTCGAAGTACGAGGGTTTGAGACGAAAACTCATCTGCTACAAAGGCATTTCATTTTTCGAAACTTATTTGAACTCAAGACTTTTTGTAAATTCAATAGCATCATTCAAATCCACATACTAAAATTTTAACCCTTTCTGACTTCATTTGCTATTTTTCAGGCATTTAAGTATTTATTTTGGCTAAATGACCCTGAAATTGGAAAGCACTACAACTAAACTCAGAAAAGGTTGAAACTTGGCATGGTATCATAATTTGACCCACCTAACATGTGTGCAAAAGTTGAGAGGGTTACGGCAAAAACTGGATGCACTTCGGGTACAAACTGGACCATCTCTTTCGAAGTACGAGGGTTTTAGACGAAAACTCATCTGTTACAAAGGCATTTCAGTTTTCTAAACTTATTTAAACTCAAGACTTTTTTGGCATTCAATACGCATCATTCAAATCCACATACTAAAATTTCAACCCTTCCTGACTTCATTTGCTATTTTTTAGGCATTTAAGTATTTATTTTGGGCTAAATGACCCTGAAATTGGAAAGCACTACAACTAAACTCAGAAAAGGTTGAAACTTGGCATGGTATCATAATTTGACCCACCTAACATGTGTGCAAAAGTTGAGAGGGTTACGGCAAAAACTTGATGCACTTCGGGTACAAACTGGACCATCTATTTCGAAGTACGAGGGTTTCAGACGAAAACTCATCTGTTACAAAGGCATTTAATTTTTCTAAACTTACTTGACCTTAAGAATTTTTGTGCATTCAATATGCATCATTCAAAGCCACATACTAAAATTTCAACCCTTTCTGACTTCATTTGCTATTTTTCATGCATTTAATGATTTATTTTAGGCTAAATGACCCTGAAATTGGAAAGCACTACAACTAAACTCAGAAAAGGTTGAAACTTGGCATGGTATCATCATTTGACCCACCTAACATGTTTGCAAAAGTTGAGAGGGTTACGGAAAAAGCTGGATACACTTCGTGTACAAACTCGATCATCTCTTTCGAATTACGAGGGTTTCAAACGAAAACTCATATGTTACAAAGGCATTTCATTTTTCTAAACTTACTTGAACTCAAGACTTTTTGTGCATTCAATATGCATCATTCAAAGCCACATACTAAAATTTCAACCCTTTCTGACTTCATTTTCTATTAGTCATGCATTTAATGATTTATTTTGGGCTAAATGACCCTGAAATTGGAAAGCACTACAACTAACCTCAGAAAAGGTTGAAACTTGTCATGGTATCATCATTTGACCCACCTAACATGTTTGCAAAAGTTGAGAGGGTTACGGAAAAAGCTGGATGCACTTCGTGTACAAACTGGACCATCTGTTTCGAAGTACAAGGGTTTGAGACGAAAACTCATCTGTTACAAAGGAATTTTATTTTTCTAAGCTTATTTGAACTCAAGACTTTTTGTGCATTCAATATGCATCATTCAAAGCCACATACTAAAATTTCAACCCTTTCTGAGTTCATTTGCTATTTTTCATGCATTTAATGATTTAGTTTGGGCTAACTGACCCTGAAATTGGAAAGCACTACAAATGAACTTAGAAAAGGTTGAAACTTGGCATGGTATCATCATTTGACCCACATAACATGTTTGCAAAAGTTGAGAGGGTTACGGCAAAAATTGAATGCGCTTCGTGTACAAACTGGACCATCTCTTTCGAAGTACAAGGGTTTAAGACGAAAACTCATCTGTTACAAAGGCATTTCGATTTTCTAAACTTATTTGAAATCAAGACTTTTTTTGCATTCAATATGCATAATTAAAAGCCACATACTAAAATTTCAACCCTTTCTGACTTCATTTTCTATTTTTCATGCATTTAATGATTTATTTTGAGCTAAATGACCCTGAAATTGGAAAGCACTACAACTAAACTCAGAAAAGGTTGAAACTTGGCATGGTATCATCATTTGACCCACATAACATGTGTGCAAAACTTGAGAGGGTTACGGAAAAAACTGGATGCACTTCGTGTACAAACTGGACCATCTCTTTCGAAGTACGAGGGTTTCAAACAAAAACTCATCTATTAGAAAGGCATTTCATTTTTCTAAACTTATTTGAACTCAAGACTTTGTGTGCATTCAATATGCATCATTTAAAGCTACATACTAAAATTTCAACACTTTCTGACTTCATTTGCTATTTTTCATGCATTTAATTATTTATTTTGGGGTAAATGACCCTGAAATTGGAAAGCACTACAACTAAACTCAGAAAAGGTTGAAACTTGGCATGGTATCATCAGTTGACCCACATAACATGTGTGCAAAAGTTGAGAGGGTTAATGCAAAAACTGGATGCACTTCGTGTACGAACTGGACCGTCTCTTTCGAAGTACGAGGGTTTCAAACGAAAACTCATCTGTTACAAAGGCATTTCATTTTTCTAAACTTATTTGAACTCAAGACTTTGTGTGCATTCAATATGCATTATTTAAAGCTACATACTAAAATTTCAACCCTTGCTGACTTCATTTGCTATTTTTCATGCATTTAATGATTTATTTTGAGCTAAATGACCCTGAAATTGGAAAGCACTACAACTAAACTCAGAAAAGGTTGAAACTTGGCATGGTATCATAATTTGAGCCACATAACATGTGTGCAAAACTTGAGAGGGTTACGGCAAAAACTGGATGCACTTCGTGTACAAACTGGACCATCTCTTTCGAAGTACGAGGGTTTCAAACAAAAACTCATCTGTTACAAAGGCATTTCATTTTTGTAAACTTATTTCAACTCAAGACTTTTGTGCATTCAATATGCATCATTGAAATACACATAGTAAAATTTCAACCCTTTCTGACTTCATTTGCTATTTTTCATGCTTTTAATGATTTATTTTGGGCGAAATGACCCTGAAATTGGAACGCACTACAACTAAACTCAGAAAAGATTGAACCTTGGCATGGTATCATCATTTGACACACCTAACATGTTTGCAAAAGTTGAGAGGGTTACGGAAAAAGCTGGATGCACTTCATGTACAAGCTGGACCATCTCTTTCGAAGTACGAGGGTTTCAAACGAAAACTCATATGTTACAAAGGCATTTAATTTTTCTAAACTTATTTCAACTTAAGACTTTTTGTGCATTCAATATGCATCATTCAAAGCCACATACTAAAATTTCAACCCTTTCTGACTTCATTTGCTATTTTTCATGCATTTAATGATTTATTTTGGGCTAAATGACCCTGAAATTGGAAAGCACTACAACTAACCTCAGAAAAGGTTGAAACTTGGCATGGTATCATCATTTGACCCACCTAACATGTTTGAAAAAGTTGAGAGGGTTACGGAAAAAGCTCGATGCACTTCGTGTACAAACTCGACCATCTCTTTCGAATTACGAGGGTTTCACACGAAAACTCATATGTTACAAAGGCATTTCATTTTTCTAAACTTATTTGAACTCAAGACTTTTTGTGCATTCAATATGCATCATTCAAAGCCACATACTAAAATTTCAACCCTTTGTGACTTCGTTTGCTATTTTTCATGCATTTAATGATTTATTTTGGGCTAACTGACCCTGAAATTGAAAAGCACTATTACTGAACTCAGAAAAGGTTCAAACTAGGCATGGTATCATCATTTGACCCACATAACATGGTTGCAAAAGTTGAGAGGGTTATGGCAAAAATTGAATGCGCTTCGTGTACAAACTGGACCATCTGTTTTGAAGTACAAGGTTTGAGACGAAAACTCATCTGTTACAAAGGCATTTTATTTTTTTAAGCTTATTTGAACTCAAGACTTTTTGTGCATTCAATATGCATCATTCAAAGCCACATACTAAAATTTCAACCCTTTCTGAGTTTATTTGCTATTTTTCATGCATTTAATGATTTATTTTGGGCTAACTGACCCTGAAATTGGAAAGCACTACAACTGAACTGAGAAAGGGTTGAAACTTGGCATGGTATCATCATTTGACCCACATAACATGTTTGCAAAAGTTGAGTGGGTTACGGCAAAAATTAAATGCGATTCGTGTACAAACTGGACCATCTCTTTCGAAGTACAAGGGTTTCAGACGAAAACTCATCTGTTACAAAGGCATTTCGATTTTCTAAACTTATTTGAACTCAAGACTTTTTTTGCATTCAATATGCATCGTTAAAAGCCACATACTAAAATTTCAACCCTTTCTGAGTTCATTTGCTATTTTTCATGCATTGAATGATTTATTTTGGGCTAAATGACCCTGAAATTGGAAAGCACTACAACTGAACTGAGAAAAGGTTGAAACTTGGCATGGTATCATCATTTGACCCACATAACATGTTTGCAAAAGTTGAGAGGGTTACGGCAAAAATTAAATGCGCTTCGTGTACAAACTGGACCATCTCTTTCGAAGTACAAGGGTTTCAGACGAAAACTCATCTGTTACAAAGGCATTTCGATTTTCTAAACTTATTTGAACTCAAGACTTTTTTTGCATTCAATATGCATCATTAAAAGCCACATACTAAAATTTCAGCCCTTTCTGACTTCATTTGTTATATTTCATGCATTTAATGATTTATTTTGGGCTAAATGACCCTGAAATTGGAAAGCACTACAACTAAACTCAGAAAAGGTTGAAACTTGGCATGGTATCATCATTTGACCCACATAACATGTGTGCAAAAGTTCAGAGGGTTACGGCAAGAACTGAATGTACTTCGTGTACAAACTGGACCATCTCCCTTTCTGACTTCATTTGCTATTTTTCATGAATTTAATGATTTATTTTGGGCTAAATGACCCTGAAATTGGAAAGCACTACAACTAAACTCAGAAAAGGTTGACACTTGGCATGGTATCATCATTTGACCCACATAACATGTGCGCAAAAGTTGTGAGGGTTACGGAAAAAGCTGGATGCACTTCGGTTACAAACTGGACCATCTCTTTCGAAGTACGAGGGTTTGAGACGAAAACTCATCTGTTACAAAGGCATTTCATTTTTCGAAACTTATTTGAACTCAAGACTTTTTGTGCATTCAATAGCATCATTCAAATCCACATACTAAAATTTCAACCCTTTCTGACTTCATTTGCTATTTTTCAGGCATTTAAGTATTTATTTTCGGCTAAATGACCCTGAAATTGGAAAGCACTACAACTAAACTCAGAAAAGGTTGAAACTTGGCATGGTATCATAATTTGACCCACCTAACATGTGTGCAAAAGTTGAGAGGGTTACGGCAAAAACTTGATGCACTTCGGGTTCAAACTGGACCATCTCTTTCGAAGTACGAGGGTTTCAGACGAAAACTCATCTGTTACAAAGGCTTTTAATTTTTCTAAACTTATTTGCACTTAAGACTTTTTGTGCATTCAATATGCATCATTCAAAGGCACATACTAAAATTTCAACCCTTTCTGACTTCATTTGCTATTTTTCATGCATTTAATGATTTATTTTAGGCTAAATGACCCTTAAAATGGAAAGCACTACAACTAAACTAAAAAAAGGTTGAAACTTGGCATGGTATCATCATTTGACCCACCTAACATGTTTGAAAAAGTTGAGAGGGTTACGGAAAAAGCTGGATGCACTTCGTGTACAAACTCGACCATCTCTTTCGAATTACGAGGGTTTCAAACGAAAACTCATATGTTACAAATGCATTTCATTTTTCTAAACTTATTTGAACTCAAGACTTTTTGTGCATTCAATATGCATCATTCAAAGCCACATACTAAAATTTCAACCCTTTCTGACTTCATTTGCTATTTTTCATGCATTTAATGATTTATTTTGCGCTAACTGACGCTGAAATTGAAAAGCACTACTACTGAACTCAGAAAAAGTTGAAACTTGGCATGGTATCATCATTTGACCCACATAACATGGTTGCAAAAGTTGAGAGGGTTATGGCAAAAATTGAATGCGCTTCGTGTACAAACTGGACCATCTGTTTCGAAGTACAAGGGTTTGAGACGAAAACTCATCTGTTACAAAGGCATTTCATTTTCTAAGCTTATTTGAACACAAGACTTTTTGTGCATTCAATATGCATCATTCAAAGCCACATACTAAAATTTCAACCCTTTCTGAGTTCATTTGCTATTTTTCATGCATTTAATGATTTATTTTTTGCTAACTGACCCTGAAATTGGAAAGCACTACAACTGAACTCAGAAAAGGTTGAAACTTGGCATGGTATCATCATTTGACCCACATAACATGTTTGCAAAAGTTGAGAGGGTTACGGCAAAAATTGAATGCGCTTCGTGTACAAACTGGACCATCTCTTTCGAAGTACAAGGGTTTCAGACGAAAACTCATCTGTTACAAAGGCATTTCGATTTTCTAAACTTATTTGAACTCAAGACTTTTTTTTCATTCAATATGCATCATTAAAAGCCACATAATAAAATTTCAACCCTTTCTGACTTCATTTGCTATTTTTCATGCATTTAATGATTTATTTTGAGCTAAATGACCCTGAAATTGGAAAGCACTACAACTAAACTCAGAAAAGGTTGAAACTTGGCATGGTATCATAATTTGACCCACCTAACATGTGTGCAAAACTTGAGAGGGTTACGGCAAAAACTGGATGCACTTCGTGTACAAACTGGACCATCTCTTTCGAAGTACGAGGGTTTCAAACAAAAACTCATCTGTTACAAAGGCATTTCATTTTTCTAAACTTATTTCAACTCAAGACTTTTGTGCATTCAATATGCATCATTGAAATACACATACTAAAATTTCAACCCTTTCTGACTTCATTTGCTATTTTTCACGCTTCTAATGATTTATTTTGGGCGAAATGACCCTGAAATTGGAACGCACTACAACTAAACTCAGAAAAGGTTGAACCTTGGCATGGTATCATCATTTGACACACCTAACATGTTTGCAAAAGTTGAGAGGGTTACGGAAAAAGCTGGATGCACTTCATGTACAAGCTGGACCATCTCTTTCGAAGTACGAGGGTTTCAAACGAAAACTCATATGTTACAAAGGCATTTAATTTTTCTAAACTTATTTCAACTTAAGACTTTTTGTGCATTCAATATGCATCATTCAAAGCCACATACTAAAATTTCAACCCTTTCTGACTTCATTTGCTATTTTTCATGCATTTAATGATTTATTTTGGGCTAAATGACCCTGAAATTGGAAAGCACTACAACTAACCTCAGAAAAGGTTGAAACTTGGCATGGTATCATCATTTGACCCACCTAACATGTTTGCAAAAGTTGAGAGGGTTACGGAAAAAGCTCGATGCACTTCGTGTACAAACTCGACCATCTCTTTCGAATTACGAGGGTTTCACACGAAAACTCATATGTTACAAAGGCATTTCATTTTTCTAAACTTATTTGAACTCAAGACTTTTTGTGCATTCAATATGCATCATTCAAAGCCACATACTAAAATTTCAACCCTTTGTGACTTCGTTTGCTATTTTTCATGCATTTAATGATTTATTTTGGGCTAACTGACTCTGAAATTGAAAAGCACTATTACTGAACTCAGAAAAGGTTGAAACTTGGCATGGTATCATCATTTGACCCACATAACATGGTTGCAAAAGTTGAGAGGGTTATGGCAAAAATTGAATACGCTTCGTGTACAAACTGGACCATCTGTTTTGAAGTACAAGGTTTGAGACGAAAACTCATCTGTTACAAAGGCATTTTATTTTTCTAAGCTTATTTGAACTCAAGACTTTTTGTGCATTCAATATGCATCATTCGAAGCCACATACTAAAATTTCAACCCTTTCTGAGTTTATTTGCTATTTTTCATGCATTTAATGATTTATTTTGGGCTAACTGACCCTGAAATTGGAAAGCACTACAACTGAACTGAGAAAGGGTTGAAACTTGGCATGGTATCATTATTTGACCCACATAACATGTTTGCAAAAGTTGAGTGGGTTACGGCAAAAATTAAATGCGCTTCGTGTACAAACTGGACCATCTCTTTCGAAGTACAAGGGTTTCAGACGAAAACTCATCTGTTACAAAGGCATTTCGATTTTCTAAACTTATTTGAACTCAAGACTTTTTTTGCATTCAATATGCATCGTTAAAAGCCACATACTAAAATTTCAACCCTTTCTGAGTTCATTTGCTATTTTTCATGCATTGAATGATTTATTTTGGGCTAAATGACCCTGAAATTGGAAAGCACTACAACTGAACTGAGAAAAGGTTGAAACTTGGCATGGTATCATCATTTGACCCACATAACATGTTTGCAAAAGTTGAGAGGGTTACGGCAAAAATTAAATGCGCTTCGTGTACAAACTGGACCATCTCTTTCGAAGTACAAGGGTTTCAGACGAAAACTCATCTGTTACAAAGGCATTTCGATTTTCTAAACTTATTTGAACTCAAGACTTTTTTTGCATTCAATATGCATCATTAAAAGCCACATACTAAAATTTCAGCCCTTTCTGACTTCATTTGTTATATTTCATGCATTTAATGATTTATTTTGGGCTAAATGACCCTGAAATTGGAAAGCACTACAACTAAACTCAGAAAAGGTTGAAACTTGGCATGGTATCATCATTTGACCCACATAACATGTGTGCAAAAGTTCAGAGGGTTACGGCAAGAACTGAATGTACTTCGTGTACAAACTGGACCATCTCCCTTTCTGACTTCATTTGCTATTTTTCATGAATTTAATGATTTATTTTGGGCTAAATGACCCTGAAATTGGAAAGCACTACAACTAAACTCAGAAAAGGTTGACACTTGGCATGGTATCATCATTTGACCCACATAACATGTGCGCAAAAGTTGTGAGGGTTACGGAAAAAGCTGGATGCACTTCGGTTACAAACTGGACCATCTCTTTCGAAGTACGAGGGTTTGAGACGAAAACTCATCTGTTACAAAGGCATTTCATTTTTCGAAACTTATTTGAACTCAAGACTTTTTGTGCATTCAATAGCATCATTCAAATCCACATACTAAAATTTCAACCCTTTCTGACTTCATTTGCTATTTTTCAGGCATTTAAGTATTTATTTTCGGCTAAATGACCCTGAAATTGGAAAGCACTACAACTAAACTCAGAAAAGGTTGAAACTTGGCATGGTATCATAATTTGACCCACCTAACATGTGTGCAAAAGTTGAGAGGGTTACGGCAAAAACTTGATGCACTTCGGGTTCAAACTGGACCATCTCTTTCGAAGTACGAGGGTTTCAGACGAAAACTCATCTGTTACAAAGGCTTTTAATTTTTCTAAACTTATTTGCACTTAAGACTTTTTGTGCATTCAATATGCATCATTCAAAGGCACATACTAAAATTTCAACCCTTTCTGACTTCATTTGCTATTTTTCATGCATTTAATGATTTATTTTAGGCTAAATGACCCTTAAAATGGAAAGCACTACAACTAAACTAAAAAAAGGTTGAAACTTGGCATGGTATCATCATTTGACCCACCTAACATGTTTGAAAAAGTTGAGAGGGTTACGGAAAAAGCTGGATGCACTTCGTGTACAAACTCGACCATCTCTTTCGAATTACGAGGGTTTCAAACGAAAACTCATATGTTACAAATGCATTTCATTTTTCTAAACTTATTTGAACTCAAGACTTTTTGTGCATTCAATATGCATCATTCAAAGCCACATACTAAAATTTCAACCCTTTCTGACTTCATTTGCTATTTTTCATGCATTTAATGATTTATTTTGCGCTAACTGACGCTGAAATTGAAAAGCACTACTACTGAACTCAGAAAAAGTTGAAACTTGGCATGGTATCATCATTTGACCCACATAACATGGTTGCAAAAGTTGAGAGGGTTATGGCAAAAATTGAATGCGCTTCGTGTACAAACTGGACCATCTGTTTCGAAGTACAAGGGTTTGAGACGAAAACTCATCTGTTACAAAGGCATTTCATTTTCTAAGCTTATTTGAACACAAGACTTTTTGTGCATTCAATATGCATCATTCAAAGCCACATACTAAAATTTCAACCCTTTCTGAGTTCATTTGCTATTTTTCATGCATTTAATGATTTATTTTTTGCTAACTGACCCTGAAATTGGAAAGCACTACAACTGAACTCAGAAAAGGTTGAAACTTGGCATGGTATCATCATTTGACCCACATAACATGTTTGCAAAAGTTGAGAGGGTTACGGCAAAAATTGAATGCGCTTCGTGTACAAACTGGACCATCTCTTTCGAAGTACAAGGGTTTCAGACGAAAACTCATCTGTTACAAAGGCATTTCGATTTTCTAAACTTATTTGAACTCAAGACTTTTTTTTCATTCAATATGCATCATTAAAAGCCACATACTAAAATTTCAACCCTTTCTGACTTCATTTGCTATTTTTCATGCATTTAATGATTTATTTTGAGCTAAATGACCCTGAAATTGGAAAGCACTACAACTAAACTCAGAAAAGGTTGAAACTTGGCATGGTATCATAATTTGACCCACCTAACATGTGTGCAAAACTTGAGAGGGTTACGGCAAAAACTGGATGCACTTCGTGTACAAACTGGACCATCTCTTTCGAAGTACGAGGGTTTCAAACAAAAACTCATCTGTTACAAAGGCATTTCATTTTACTAAACTTATTTCAACTCAAGACTTTTGTGCATTCAATATGCATCATTGAAATACACATACTAAAATTTCAACCCTTTCTGACTTCATTTGCTATTTTTCACGCTTCTAATGATTTATTTTGGGCGAAATGACCCTGAAATTGGAACGCACTACAACTAAACTCAGAAAAGGTTGAACCTTGGCATGGTATCATCATTTGACACACCTAACATGTTTGCAAAAGTTGAGAGGGTTACGGAAAAAGCTGGATGCACTTCATGTACAAGCTGGACCATCTCTTTCGAAGTACGAGGGTTTCAAACGAAAACTCATATGTTACAAAGGCATTTAATTTTTCTAAACTTATTTCAACTTAAGACTTTTTGTGCATTCAATATGCATCATTCAAAGCCACATACTAAAATTTCAACCCTTTCTGACTTCATTTGCTATTTTTCATGCATTTAATGATTTATTTTGGGCTAAATGACCCTGAAATTGGAAAGCACTACAACTAACCTCAGAAAAGGTTGAAACTTGGCATGGTATCATCATTTGACCCACCTAACATGTTTGCAAAAGTTGAGAGGGTTACGGAAAAAGCTCGATGCACTTCGTGTACAAACTCGACCATCTCTTTCGAATTACGAGGGTTTCACACGAAAACTCATATGTTACAAAGGCATTTCATTTTTCTAAACTTATTTGAACTCAAGACTTTTTGTGCATTCAATATGCATCATTCAAAGCCACATACTAAAATTTCAACCCTTTGTGACTTCGTTTGCTATTTTTCATGCATTTAATGATTTATTTTGGGCTAACTGACCCTGAAATTGAAAAGCACTATTACTGAACTCAGAAAAGGTTGAAACTTGGCATGGTATCATCATTTGACCCACATAACATGGTTGCAAAAGTTGAGAGGGTTATGGCAAAAATTGAATACGCTTCGTGTACAAACTGGACCATCTGTTTTGAAGTACAAGGTTTGAGACGAAAACTCATCTGTTACAAAGGCATTTTATTTTTCTAAGCTTATTTGAACTCAAGACTTTTTGTGCATTCAATATGCATCATTCGAAGCCACATACTAAAATTTCAACCCTTTCTGAGTTTATTTGCTATTTTTCATGCATTTAATGATTTATTTTGGGCTAACTGACCCTGAAATTGGAAAGCACTACAACTGAACTAAGAAAGGGTTGAAACTTGGCATGGTATAATTATTTGACCCACATAACATGTTTGCAAAAGTTGAGTGGGTTACGGCAAAAATTAAATGCGCTTCGTGTACAAACTGGACCATCTCTTTCGAAGTACAAGGGTTTCAGACGAAAACTCATCTGTTACAAAGGCATTTCGATTTTCTAAACTTATTTGAACTCAAGACTTTTTTTGCATTCAATATGCATCGTTAAAAGCCACATACTAAAATTTCAACCCTTTCTGAGTTCATTTGCTATTTTTCATGCATTGAATGATTTATTTTGGGCTAAATGACCCTGAAATTGGAAAGCACTACAACTGAACTGAGAAAAGGTTGAAACTTGGCATGGTATCATCATTTGACCCACATAACATGTTTGCAAAAGTTGAGAGGGTTACGGCAAAAATTAAATGCGCTTCGTGTACAAACTGGACCATCTCTTTCGAAGTACAAGGGTTTCACACGAAAACTCATCTGTTACAAAGGCATTTCGATTTTCTAAACTTATTTGAACTCAAGACTTTTTTTGCATTCAATATGCATCATTAAAAGCCACATACTAAAATTTCAACCCTTTCTGACTTCATTTGTTATATTTCATGCATTTAATGATTTATTTTGGGCTAAATGACCCTGAAATTGGAAAGCACTACAACTAAACTCAGAAAAGGTTGAAACTTGGCATGGTATCATCATTTGACCCACATAACATGTGTGCAAAAGTTCAGAGGGTTACGGCAAGAACTGAATGTACTTCGTGTACAAACTGGACCATCTCCCTTTCTGACTTCATTTGCTATTTTTCATGAATTTAATGATTTATTTTGGGCTAAATGACCCTGAAATTGGAAAGCACTACAACTAAACTCAGAAAAGGTTGACACTTGGCATGGTATCATCATTTGACCCACATAACATGTGCGCAAAAGTTGTGAGGGTTACGGAAAAAGCTGGATGCACTTCGGTTACAAACTGCACCATCTCTTTCGAAGTACGAGCGTTTGAGACGAAAACTCATCTGTTACAAAGGCATTTCATTTTTCGAAACTTATTTGAACTCAAGACTTTTTGTGCATTCAATAGCATCATTCAAATCCACATACTAAAATTTCAACCCTTTCTGACTTCATTTGCTATTTTTCAGGCATTTAAGTATTTATTTTGGGCTAAATGACCCTGAAATTGGAAAGCACTACAACTAAACTCAGAAAAGGTTGAAACTTGGCATGGTATCATAATTTGACCCACCTAACATGTGTGCAAAAGTTGAGAGCGTTACGGCAAAAACTTGATGCACTTCGGGTTCAAACTGGACCATCTCTTTCGAAGTACGAGGGTTTCAGACGAAAACTCATCTGTTACAAAGGCTTTTAATTTTTCTAAACTTATTTGCACTTAAGACTTTTTGTGCACTCAATATGCATCATTCAAAGGCACATACTAAAATTTCAACCCTTTCTGACTTCATTTGCTATTTTTCATGCATTTAATGATTTATTTTAGGCTAAATGACCCTTAAAATGGAAAGCACTACAACTAAACTAAAAAATGGTTGAAACTTGGCATGGTATCATCATTTGACCCACCTAACATGTTTGAAAAAGTTGAGAGGGTTACGGCAAAAACTTGATGCACTTCGGGTTCAAACTGGACCATCTCTTTCGAAGTACGAGGGTTTCAGACGAAAACTCATCTGTTACAAAGGCTTTTAATTTTTCTAAACTTATTTGCACTTAAGACTTTTTGTGCACTCAATATGCATCATTCAAAGGCACATACTAAAATTTCAACCCTTTCTGACTTCATTTGCTATTTTTCATGCATTTAATGATTTATTGTAGGCTAAATGACCCTTAAAATGGAAAGCACTACAACTAAACTAAAAAAAGGTTGAAACTTGGCATGGTATCATAATTTGACCCACATAACATGTGTGCAAAACTTGAGAGGGTTACGGCAAAAACTGGATGCACTTCGTGTACAAACTGGACCATCTCTTTCGAAGTACGAGGGTTTCAAACAAAAACTCATCTGTTACAAAGGCATTTCATTTTTCTAAACTTATTTCAACTCAAGACTTTTGTGCATTCAATATGCATCATTGAAATACACATACTAAAATTTCAACCCTTTCTGACTTCATTTGCTATTTTTCATGCATTTAATGATTTATTTTGGGCTAAATGACCCTGAAATTGGAAAGCACTACAACTAAACTCAGAAAAGGTTGAAACTTGGCATGTTATCATCATTTGACCCACATAACATGTGCGCAAAAGTTGAGAGGGTTACGGAAAAATCTGGATGCACTTCGTGTACAAACTGGACCACCTCTTTCGAAGTACGAGGGTTTCAAACAAAAACTCATCTGTTACAAAGGCATTTCATTTTTCTAAACTTATTTGAACTCAAGAATTTTTGTGCATTCAATATGCATCATTAAAAGACACATACTAAAATTTCAACCCTTTCTGACTTCATTTGTTATATTTCATGCATTTAATGATTTATTTTGGGCTAAATGACCCTGAAATTGGAAAGCACTACAACGAAACTGAGAAAAGGTTGAAACTTGGCATGGTATCATCATTTGACCCACATAACATGTGTGCAAAAGTTCAGAGGGTTACGGCAAAAACTGAATGTACTTCGTGTACAAACTGGACCATCTCCCTTTATGACTTCATTTGCTATTTTTCATGAATTTAATGATTTATTTTGGGCTAAATGACCCTGAAATTGGAAAGCAGTACGACTAAACTCAGAAAAGGTTGAAACTTGGCATGGTATCATCATTTGACCCACATAACATGTGCGCAAAAGTTGTGAGGGTTACGGAGAAAGCTGGATGCACTTCGGTTACTAACTGGACCATCTCTTTCGGAGTACGAGGGTTTGAGACGAAAACTCATCTGTTACAAAGGCATTTCATTTTTCGAAACTTATTTGAACTCAAGACTTTTTGTGCATTCAATAGCATCATTCAAATTCACATACTAAAATTTCAACCCTTTCTCACTTCATTTGCTATTTTTCAGGCATTTAAGTATTTATTTTGGGCTAAATGACCCTGAAATTGGAAAGCACTACAACTAAACTCAGAAAAGGTTGAAACTTGGCATGGTATCATAATTTGGCCCACCTAACATGTGTGCAAAAGTTGAGAGGGTTACGGCAAAAACTGGATGCACTTCGGGTACAAACTAGACCATCTCTTTCGAAGTACGAGGGTTTCAGACGAAAACTCATCTGTTACAAAGGCATTTCATTTTTCTAAACTTATTTGAACTCAAGAGTTTTGTGCATTCAATACGCATCATTCAAATCCACATACGAAAATTGCAACCCTTTCTTACTTCATTTGCTATTTTTCAGGCATTTAAGTAGTTATTTTGGGCTAAATGACCCTGAAATTGGAAATCACTACAACTAAACTCAGAAAAGGTTTAAACTTTGCATGGTATCATAATTTGACCCACCTAACATGTGTGCAAAAGTTGAGAGGGTTACGGCAAAAACTTGACGCACTTCGGGTACAAACTGGACCATCTATTTCGAAGTACGAGGGTTTCAGACGAAAACTCATCTGTTACAAAGGCATTTAATTTTTCTAAACTTATTTGAACTTAAGACTTTTTGTGCATTCAATACGCATCATTCAACGCCACATACACAAATTTCAACCCTTTCTGAGTTCATTTGCTATTTTTCAAGCATTTAATGATTTATTTTAGGCTAAATGACCCTGAAATTGGAAAGCACTACAACTAAATTCAGAAAAGGTTGAAACTTGGCATGGTATCATCATTTGACCCACCTAACATGTTTGCAAAAGTTGAGA
This sequence comes from Bromus sterilis, assembly GCA_950022295.1. Lineage (NCBI taxonomy): Eukaryota > Viridiplantae > Streptophyta > Magnoliopsida > Poales > Poaceae > Bromus > Bromus sterilis. The sequence continues at coordinate 166,805,337 of OX465599.1, read as the reverse complement.
GGGTTACGGAAAAAGCTGGATGCACTTCGTGTACAAACTCGACCATCTCTTTCGAATTACGAGGGTTTCAAACGAAAACTCATATGTTACAAAGGCATTTCATTTTTTTAAACTTATTTGAACTCAAGACTTTTTGTGCATTCAATATGCATCATTCAAAGCCACATACTAAAATTTCAACCCTTTCTGACTTCATTTTCTATTTTTCATGCATTTAATGATTTATTTTGGGCTAACTGACCCTGAAATTGAAAAGCACTACTACTGAACTCAGAAAAGGTTGAAACTTGGCATGTTATCATCATTTGACCCACATAACATGGTTGCAAAAGTTGAGAGGGTTATGGCAAAAATTGAATGCGCTTCATGTACAAACTGGACCATCTGTTTCGAAGTACAAGGGTTTGAGACGAAAACTCATCTGTTACAAAGGCATTTCATTTTCTAAGCTTATTTGAACTCAAGACTTTTTGTGCATTCAATATGCATCATTCAAAGCCACATACTAAAATTTCAACCCTTTATGAGTTCATTTGCTATTTTTCATGCATTTAATGATTTGTTTTGGGCTAACTGACCCTGAAATTGGAAAGCACTACAACTGAACTCAGAAAAGGTTGAAACTTGGCATGGTATCATCATTTGACCCACATAACATGTTTGCAAAAGTTGAGAGGGTTACGGCATAAATTGAATGCGCTTCGTGTACAAACTGGACCATCTCTTTCGAAGTACAAGGGTTTCAGACGAAAACTCATCTGTTACAAAGGTATTTCGATTTTCTAAACTTATTTGAACTCAAGACTTTTTTTGCATTCAATATGCATCATTAAAAGCCACATACTAAAATTTCAACCCTTTCTGACTTCATTTGCTATTTTTCATGCATTTAATGATTTATTTTGAGCTAAATGACCCTGAAATTGGAAAGCACTACAACTAAACTCAGAAAAGGTTGAAACTTGGCATGGTATCATCATTTGATCCACATAACATGTGTGCAAAACTTGAAAGGGTTACGGCAAAAACTGGATGCACTTCGTGTAGAAACTGGACCATCTCTTTCGAAGTACGAGGGTTTCAAACAAAAACACATCTGTTACAAAGGCATTTCATTTTTCTAAACTTATTTCAACTCAAGACTTTTGTGCATTCAATATGCATCATTGAAATACACATACTAAAATTTCAACCCTTTCTGACTTCATTTGCTATTTTTCATGCATTTAATGATTTATTTTGGGCTAAATGACCCTGAAATTGGAAAGCACTACAACTAAACTCAGAAAAGGTTGAAACTTGGCATGTTATCATCATTTGACCCACATAACATGTGTACAAAATTTGAGAGGGTTACGGAAAAAGCTGGATGCACTTCGTGTAAAAACTGGACCATCTCTTTCGAAGTACGAGGGTCTCAAACAAAAACTCATCTGTTACAAAGGCATTTCATTTTTCTAAACTTATTTGAACTCAAGAATTTTTTTGCATTCAATATGCATCATTAAAAGACACATACTAAAATTTAAACCCTTTCTGACTTCATTTGTTATATTTCATGCATTTAATGATTTATTTTGGGCTAAATGACCCTGAAATTGGAAAGCACTACAACTAAACTCAGAAAAGGTTGAAACTTGGCATGGTATCATCATTTCACCCACATAACATGTGTGCAAAAGTTCAGAGGGCTACGGCAAAAACTGAATATACTTCGTGTACAAACTGGACCATCTCCCTTTCTGACTTCATTTGCTATTTTTCATGAATTTAATGATTTATTTTGGGCTAAATGACCCTGAAATTGGAAAGCACTACAACTAAACTCAGAAAAGGTTGAAACTTGGCATGGTATCATCATTTGACCCACATAACATGTGCGCAAAAGTTGTGAGGGTTACGGAAAAAGCTGGATGCACTTCGGTTACAAACTGGACCATCTCTTTCGAAGTACGAGGGTTTGAGACGAAAACTCATATGTTACAAAGGCATTTCATTTTTCTAAACTTATTTGAACTCAAGACTTTTTGTGCATTCAATATGCATCATTGAAAGCCACATACTAAAATTTCAACCCTTTCTGACTTCATTTGCTATTTTTCATGCATTTAATGATTTATTTTGGGCTAACTGACCCTGAAATTGAAAAGCACTACTACTGAACTCAAAAAAGGTTGAAACTTGGCATGTTATCATCATTTGACCCACATAACATGGTTGCAAAAGTTGAGAGGGTTATGGCAAAAATTGAATGCGCTTCATGTACGAACTGGACCATCTGTTTCGAAGTACAAGGGTTTGAGACGAAAACTCATCTGTTACAAAGGCATTTCATTTTCTAAGCTTATTTGAACTCAAGACTTTTTGTGCATTCAATATGCATCATTCAAAGCCACATACTAAAATTTCAACCCTTTATGAGTTCATTTGCTATTTTTCATGCATTTAATGATTTATTTTGGGCTAACTGACCCTGAAATTGGAAAGCACTACAACTGAGCTCAGAAAAGGTTGAAACTTGGCATGGTATCATCATTTGACCCACATAACATATGTGCAAAAGTTGAGAGGGTTACGGCAACAACTGAATGCACTTCGTGTACAAACTGGACCATCTCTTTGGAAGTACGAGTGTTTCAGACGAAAACTCATTTGGCATGGTATCATCATTGACCCACATAACATGTGTGCAAAAGTTTAGAGGGTTACGAAAAAAACTGGTTGCATTTCGTGTACAAACTGGACTATCTCTTTCGAAGTACGAGGGTTTCAGACGAAAACTCATATGATACAAAGGCATTTCATTTTTCTAAACTTATTTGAACTCAAGACTTTTCTGCATTCAATATGCATCATTCAAAGCCACATACTAAAATTTGAACCCTTTCTGACTTCATTTGCTATTTTTCATGCATTTAAAGATTTATTTTGGGCTAAATGACCCTGAAATTGGAAAGCACTACAACTGAACTCAGAAAAGGTTGAAACTTGGAATGGTAGCATCATTTGACCCACATAACATGTGTGAAAAAGTTGAGAGGGTTACGGCAAAAATTGGATGCACTTCGTGTACAAACTAGACCATCTCCTTCGAAGTGTGAGGGTTTCAGACGAAAACTCATGTGTTACAAAGGCATTTTATTTTTCTAAACTTATTTGAACTCAAGACTTTTTGTGCATTCAATATGCATCATTCAATGCCACATACTAAAATTTCAACCCTTTGTGACTTCATTCGCTATATTTCATGCATTTAATGATTTATTTTGGGCTAAATGACCTTGAAAGTGGAAAGCACTACAACTTAACTCAGAAAAGGTTGAAACTTGGCATGGTATCATTATTTGGCCCACATAACATGTGTGCAAAAGTTGAGAGAGTTACGGCAAAAACTGGATCCACTTCGTGTACAAACTGGACCATCTCTTTCGAAGTACGAGGGTTTTCGACGAAAAATCATCTTCTACAAAGGCATTTCATTTTTATAAACTTATTTGAACTCAAGACTTTTTGTGTATTCAATATGCATCATTCAAAGCCACATACTAAAATTTAAACCCTTTCTGAGTTCATTTGCTATTTTTCGTGCATTTAATGATTTTTTTGGGCTAAATGACCCTGAAATTGGAAAACACTACAACTAAACTCAGAAAAGGTTGAAACTTGGCATGTTATCATCATTTGACCCACATAACATGTGTGAAAAATTTGAGAGGGTTACGGCAAAAACTGGATGCACTTCGTGTAGAAACTAGACCATCTCTTTCGAATTACGAGGGTTTCAAACAAAAACTCATCTGTTACAAAGGCATTTCATTTTTCGAAACTTATTTGAACTCAACACTTTTTGTGCACCCAATACGCATCATTCAAACCCACATACTAAAATTTCAACCCTTTCTGACTTCATTTGCTATTTTTCATGAATTTAATGATTTATTTTGGGCTAAATGACCCTGAAATTGGAAAGCACTACAACTAAACTCAGAAAAGGTTGAAACTTGGCATGGTATCATAATTTGACCTACCTAACATGTGTGCAAAAGTTGAGAGGGTTGCGGCAAAAACTGGATGCACTTCGGGTTCAAACTGGACCATCTCTTTCGAAGTACGAGGGTTTCAGACGAAAACTCATCTGTTACAAAGGCATTTCATTTTTCTAAACTTATTTGAACTCAAGACTTTTTTTGCATCCAATACGCATCATTCAAATCCACATACTAAAATTTCAACCCTTTCTGACTTCATTTGCTATTTTTCATGCATTTAATGATTTATTTTAGGCTAAATGACCCTGAAATTGGAAAGCACTACAACTAAATTCAGAAAAGGTTGAAACTTGGCATGGTATCATCATTTAACCCACCTAACATGTTTGCAAAAGTTGAGAGGGTTACGGAAAAAGCTGGATGCACTTCGTGTACAAACTCGACCATCTATTTCGAATTACGAGGGTTTCAAACGAAAACTCATATGTTACAAAGGCATTTCATTTTGCTAAACTTATTTGAACTCAAGACTTTTTGTGCATTCAATATGCATCATTCAAAGCCACATACTAAAATTTCAACCCTTTCTGACTTCATTTGCTATTTTTCATGCATTTAATGATTTATTTTGGGCTAACTGACCCTGAAATTGAAAAGCACTACTACTGAACTCAGAAAAGGTTGAAACTTGGCATGGTATCATCATTTGACCCACATAACATGGTTGCAAAAGTTGAGAAGGTTATGGAAAAAATTGAATGCGCTTCGTGTACAAACTGGACCATCTGTTTCGAAGTACAAGGGTTTGAGACGAAAACTCATCTGTTACAAAGGCATTTCATTTTCTAAGCTTATTTGAACTCAAGACTTTTTGTGCATTCAATATGCATCATTCAAAGCCACATACTAAAATTTCAACCCTTTCTGAGTTCATTTGCTATTTTTCATGCATTTAAAGATTTATTTTGGGCTAAATGACCCTGAAATTGGAAAGCACTACAACTGAACTCAGAAAAGGTGTCATCATTTGACCCACATAACATGTTTGGAAAAGTTTAGAGGGTTACGGCAAAAATTGAATGCGCTTCGTGTACAAACTTGACCATCTCTTTCGAAGTACAAGGGTTTCAGACGAAAACTCATCTGTTACAAAGGTATTTCGATTTTCTAAACTTATTTGAACTCAAGACTTTTTTTGCATTCAATATGCATCATTAAAAGCCACATACTAAAATTTCAACCCTTTCTGACTTCATTTGCTATTTTTCATGCATTTAATGATTTATTTTGAGCTAAATGACCCTGAAATTGGAAAGCACTACAACTAAACTCAGAAAAGGTTGAAACTTGGCATGGTATCATCATTTGATCCACATAACATGTGTGCAAAACTTGAGAGGGTTACGGCAAAAACTGGATGCACTTCGTGTAGAAACTGGACCATCTCTTTCGAAGTACGAGGGTTTCAAACAAAAACTCATCTGTTACAAAGGCATTTCATTTTTCTAAACTTATTTAAACTCAAGACTTTTCTGCATTCAATATGCATCATTCAAAGCCACATACTAAAATTTGAACCCTTTCTGACTTTATTTGCTATTTTTCATGCATTTAAAGATTTATTTTGGGCTAAATGACCCTGAAATTGGAAAGCACTACAACTGAACTCAGAAAAGGTTGAAACTTGGCATGGTATCATCATTTGACCCACATAACATGTGTGCAAAAGTTGAGAGGGTTACGGCAAAAATTGGATGCACTTCGTGTACAAACTAGACCATCTCCTTCGAAGTGTGAGGGTTTCAGACGAAAACTCATGTGTTACACAGGCATTTTATTTTTCTAAACTTATTTGAACTCAAGACTTTTTGTGCATTCAATATGCATCATTCAATGCCACATACTAAAATTTCAACCCTTTGTGACTTCATTCGCTATATTTCATGCATTTAATGATTTATTTTGGGCTAAATGACCCTGAAAGTGGAAAGCACTACAACTTAACTCAGAAAAGGTTGAAACTTGGCATGGTATCATCATTTGACCCACATAACAATTGTGCAAAAGTTGAGAGAGTTACGGCAAAAACTGGATGCACTTCGTGTACAAACTGGACCATCTCTTTCGAAGTACGAGGGTTTTCGACGAAAAATCATCTTCTAGAAAGGCATTTCATTTTTCTAAACTTATTTGAACTCAAGACTTTTTGTGTATTCAATATGCATCATTCAAAGCCACATACTAAAATTTAAACCCTTTCTGACTTCATTTGCTATTTTTCATGCATTTAATGATTTTTTTGGGCTAAATGACCCTGAAATTGGAAAACACTACAACTAAACTCCGAAAAGGTTGAAACTTGGCATGTTATCATCATTTGACCCACATAACATGTGTGAAAAAGTTGAGAGGGTTACGGCAAAAACTGGATGCACTTCGTGTAGAAACTAGACCATCTCTTTCGAATTACGAGGGTTTCAAACAAAAACTCATCTGTTACAAAGGCATTTCATTTTTCGAAACTTATTTGAACTCAACACTTTTTGTGCATCCAATACGCATCATTCAAACCCACATACTAAAATTTCAACCCTTTCTGACTTCATTTGCTATTTTTCATGAATTTAATGATTTATTTTGGGCTAAATGACCCTGAAATTGGAAAGCACTACAACTAAACTTAGAAAAGGTTGAAACTTGGCATGGTATCATAATTTGACCCACCTAACATGTGTGCAAAAGTTGAGAAGGTTACGGCAAAAAATGGATGCACTTCGGGTTCAAACTGGACCATCTCTTTCGAAGTACGAGGGTTTCAGACGAAAACTCATCTGTTACAAAGGCATTTCATTTTTCTAAACTTATTTGAACTCAAGACTTTTTTTGCATTCAATACGCATCATTCAAATCCACATACTAAAATTTCAACCCTTTCTGACTTCATTTGCTATTTTTCATGCATTTAATGATTTATTTTAGGCTAAATGACCCTGAAATTGGAAAGCACTACAACTAAATTCAGAAAAGGTTGAAACTTGGCATGGTATCATCATTTAACCCACCTAACATGTTTGCAAAAGTTGAGAGGGTTACGGAAAAAGCTGGATGCACTTCATGTACAAACTCGACCATCTCTTTCGAATTACGAGGGTTTCAAACGAAAACTCATATGTTACAAAGGCATTTCATTTTTCTAAACTTATTTGAACTCAAGACTTTTTGTGCATTCAATATGCATCATTCAAAGCCACATACTAAAATTTCAACCCTTTCTGACTTCATTTGCTATTTTTCATGCATTTAATGATTTATTTTGGGCTAACTGACCCTGAAATTGAAAAGCACTACTACTGAACTCAGAAAAGGTTGAAACTTGGCATGGTATCATCATTTGACCCACATAACATGGTTGCAAAAGTTGAGAAGGTTATGGCAAAAATTAAATGCGCTTCGTGTACAAACTGGACCATCTGTTTCGAAGTGCAAGGGTTTCAGACGAAAACTCATCTGTTACAAATGTATTTCGATTTTCTAAACTTATTTGAACTCAAGACTTTTTTTGCATTCAATATGCATCATTAAAAGCCACATACTAAAATTTCAACCCTTTCTGACTTCATTTGCTATTTTTCATGCATTTAATGATTTATTTTGAGCTAAATGACCCTGAAATTGGAAAGCACTACAACTAAACTCAGAAAAGGTTTAAACTTGGCATGGTATCATCATTTGATCCACATAACATGTGTGCAAAACTTGAGAGGGTTACGGCAAAAACTGGATGCACTTCGTGTAGAAACTGGACCATCTCTTTCGAAGTACGAGGGTTTCAAACAAAAACTCATCTGTTACAAAGGCATTTCATTTTTCTAAACTTATTTGAACTCAAGAATTTTTTTGCTTTCAATATGCATCATTAAAAGACACATACTAAAATTTAAACCCTTTCTGACTTCATTTGTTATATTTCATGCATTTAATGATTTATTTTGGGCTAAATGACCCTGAAATTGGAAAGCACTACAACTAAACTCAGAAAAGGTTGAAACTTGGCATGGTATCATCATTTGACCCACATAACATGTGTGCAAAATTTCAGAGGGCTACGGCAAAAACTGAATGTACTTCGTGTACAAACTGGACCATCTCCCTTTCTGACTTCATTTGCTATTTTTCATGAATTTAATGATTTATTTTGGGCTAAATGACCCTGAAATTGGAAAGCACTACAATTAAACTCAGAAAAGGTTGAAACTTGGCATGGTATCATCATTTGACCCACATAACATGTGCGCAAAAGTTGTGAGGGGTACGGAAAAAGCTGGATGCACTTCGGTTACAAACTGGACCATCTCTTTCGAAGTACGAGGGTTTGAGACGAAAACTCATCTGTTACAAAGGTATTTCGATTTTCTAAACTTATTTGAACTCAACACTTTTTGTGCATCCAATACGCATCATTCAAATCCACATACTAAATTTTCAACCCTTTCTGTCTTCATTTGCTATTTTTCAGGCATTTAAGTATTTATTTTGGGCTAAATGACCCTGAAATTGGAAAGCACTACAACTAAACTCAAAAAAGGTTGAAACTTGGCATGGTATCATAATTTGACCCACCTAACATGTGTGCAAAACTTGAGAGGGTTACGGCAAAAACTGGATGCACTTCGGGTTCAAACTGGACCATCTCTTTCGAAGTACGAGGGTTTCAGACGAAAACTCATCTGTTACAAAGGCATTTCATTTTTCTAAACTTATTTGAACTCAAGACATTTTTTGCATTCAATACGCATCATTCAAATCCACATACTAAAATTTCAACCCTTTCTGACTTCATTTGCTATTTTTCAGGCATTTAAGTATTTATTTTGGGCTAAATGACCCTATAATTGGAAAGCACTACAACTAAACTCAGAAAAGGTTGAAACTTGGCATGGTATCATAATTTGACCGACCTAACATGTGTGCAAAAGTTGAGAGGGTTACGGCAAAAACTTGATGCACTTCGGGTACAAACTGGATCATCTATTTCGAAGTACGAGGGTTTCGGACGAAAACTCATCTGTTACAAAGGCATTTCATTTTTCTAAACTTATTTGAACTCAAGACTTTTTTTCATTCAATACGCATCATTCAAATCCACATACTAAAATTTCAACCCTTTCTGACTTTATTTGCTATTTTTCATGCATTTAATGATTTATTTTCGGTTGAACGACCCTGAAATTTGAAAGCACTACAACTAAACTCAGAAAAAGTTGAAACTTGGCATGGTATCATCATTTGACCCACATAACATGTGTGCAAAAGTTGAGAGGGTTACGGAAAAAGTTGGATGCACTTCGTGTACAAACTGGACCATCTCTTTCGAAGTACGAGGGTTTCAGAGGAAAACTCATCTGTTACAAAGGCATTTCATTTTTCTAAACTTATTTCAACTCAAGACTTTTGTGCATTAAATATGCATCATTTAAATACACATACTAAAATTTCAACCCTTTCTGAATTCATTTGCTATTTTTCATGCATTTAATGATTTATTTTGGGCTAAATGACCCTGAAATTGGAAAGCACTACAACTAAACTCAGAAAAGGTTGAAACTTGGCATGTTATCATCATTTGACCCACATAACATGTGCGCAAAAGTTGAGAGGGTTACGGAAAAAGCTGGATGCACTTCTTGTACAAACTAGACCATCTCTTTCGAAGTACGAGGGTTTTAGACGAAAAGTCATCTGTTACAAAGGCATTTTATTTTTCTAAATTTATTTGAACTCAAGACATTTTGTGCATTCAATATGCCTCATTGAAAGCCACGTACTAAAATTTCAACCCTTTCTGACTTCATTTGCTATTTTTCATGCATTTAATGATTTATTTTGGGCTAAATGTCCCTGAAATTGGAAAGCACTACAACTAAACTCAGAAAAAGTTGAAACTTGGCATGGTATCATAATTTGACCCACATAACATGTGTGCAAAATTAGAGAGGGTTCCGGCAAAAACTGGATGCACTTCGTGTACAAACTGGTCCATCTCTTTCGAAGTACGAGGGTTTCAGATGAAAACTCATCTGCTACAAAGGCATTTCATTTTTCTAAACTTATTTGAACTCAAGACTTTTTGTGCATTCAATATGCATCATTAAAAGCCACATACTGAAATTTCAACCCTTTCTGACTTCATTTGCTATTTTTCATGCATTTAATGATTTATTTTGGGATAAATGACCCTGAAATTGGAAAGCACTACAACGAAACTCAGAAAAGGTTGAAACTTGCCATGGTATAATCATTTGACCCACATAACATGTGTGAAAAGTTGAGAGGGTTACGGCAAAAACTGGGTGCACTTCGTGTACAAACTGGACCATCTCTTTCGAAGTACGAGGGTTTCAGACAAATATTCATCTGTTACAAAGGCATTTCATTTTTCTAAACTTATTTGAACTCAGGACTTTTGTGCATTCAATATGCATCATTCAAAGCGACATGCTAAAATTTCAACCCTTTCTGATTTCATTTGCTATTTTTCATGCATTTAATGATTTATTTTTGGCTACATGACCCTGAAATTGGAAAGCACTACAACTAAACTCAGACAAGGTTTAAGCTTGGGATGGTATCATTATTTGACCCACATAACAAGTGTGCAAAAGTTGAGAGGGTTACGGCAAAATCTGGATGCACTTCGTGTACAAACTGGACCATGTCTTTCGAAGTACGAGGGTTTGAGACGAAAACTCATCTGTTACGAAGGCATTTCATTTTTTAAACTTATTTGAACTCAAGAATTTTTGTGCATTCAATATGCATCATTAAAAGCCACATACTAAAATTTCAACCCTTTCTGACTTCATTTGCTATTTTTCATGCACTTAATGATTTATTTTGGGCTAAATGACCCTGAAATTGGAAAGCACTACAACTAAACTCAGAAAAGGTTGAATCTCGGCATTGTATCATCATTTGACCCACATAACATGTTTGCAAAAGTTGAGAGGGTTACGGAAAAAGCTGGATGCACTTCGTGTACAAACTAGACCATCTCTTTCGAAGTAAGAGGATTTCAGACGAAAACTCATCTGTTACAAAGGAAATTTCATTTTTCTAAACTTGTTTAAACTCAATACTTTTTGTGCATTCAATATGCATCATTCAAAGCCACATACTAAAATTTCAACCCTTTCTGACTTCATTTGCTATTTTTCATGCATTTAATGATTTATTTTTGGCTAAATAACCCTGAAATTGGAAAACACTACAACTGAACTAAGAAAACGTTGAAACTTGGCATGGTATCATCATTTGACCCACATAACATGGGTGCAAAAGTTGAGAGGGTTACGGCAAAATTTGAATACACTTCATGTACAAACTGGACCATCTCTTTCGAAGTACGAGGGTTTCAGACGAAAACTCATCTGTTACAAAGGCATTTCATTTTTCTAAACTTATCTGAACTCAAGACATAACATGTGTGAAAAGTTGAGAGGGTTACGGCAAATACTGGGTGCACTTCGTGTACAAACTGGACCATCTCTTTCGAAGTACGAGTGTTTTAGACGAAAAGTCATCTGTTACAAAGGCATTTTATTTTTCTAAACTTATTTGAACTCAAGGATTTTTGTGCATTCAATATGTATCATTAAAAGCCACATACTAAAATTTCGACCCTTTCTGACTTCATTTAATATTTTTCATGCATTTAATGATTTATTTTGGGAAAAATGACCCTGAAATTGGAAAGCACTACAACTAAACTCAGAAAAGGTTGAAACTTGGCATGGTATCATCATTTGACCCACATAACATGTGTTAAAAGTTGAGAGGGTTACGGCAAAAACTGAATGCACTTCGTGTACAAAATGGACCATCTCTTTCGAAGTACGAGTGTTTTAGACGAAAAGTCATCTGTTACAAAGGCATTTTATTTTTCTAAACTTATTTGAACTCAAGGCTTTTTGTGCATTCAATATGCATCATTAAAAGCCACATACTAAAATTTCAACCCTTTCTGACTTCATTTGCTATTTTTCATGCATTTAATGATTTATTTTGGGAAAAATGACCCTGAAATTGGAAAGCACTACAACTAAACTCAGAAAAGGTTGAAACTTGGCATGGTATCATCATTTGACCCACATAACATGTGTGAAAAGTGGAGAGGGTTACGGCAAATACTGGGTGCACTTCGTGTACAAACTGGACCATCTCTTTCGAAGTACGAGGGTTTCAGACAAATATTCATCTGTTACAAAGGCATTTCATTTTTCTAAACTTATTTGAACTCAGGACTTTTGTGCATTCAATATGCATCAATGAAAGCGACATGCTAAAATTTCAACCCTTTCTGACTTCATTTGCTATTTTTCATGCATTTAATGATTTATTTTTGGCTACATGACCCTGAAATTGGAAGGCACTACAACTAAACTCAGAAAAGGTTTAAGCTTGGGATGGTATCATTTTTGACCCACATAACATGTGTGCAAAAGTTGAGAGGGTTACGGCAAAATCTGGACGCACTTCGTGTACAAACTGGACCATGTCTTTCGAAGTACGAGGGTTTGAGACGAAAACTCATCTGTTACGAAGGCATTTCATTTTTTAACTTATTTGAACTCAATAATTTTTGTGCATTCAATATGCATCATTCAAAGCCACATACTAAAATTTCAACCCTTTGTGACTTCATTCGCTATATTTCATGCATTTAATGATTTATTTTGGGCTAAATGACCCTGAAAGTGGAAAGCACTACAACTTAACTCAGAAAAGGTTGAAACATGGCATGGTATCATCATTTGACCCACATAACATGTGTGCAAAAGTTGAGAGAGTTACGGCAAAAACTGGATGCACTTCGTGTACAAACTGGACCATCTCTTTCGAAGTACGAGGGTTTTCGACGAAAAATCATCTTCTACAAAGGCATTTCATTTTTATAAACTTATTTGAACTCAAGACTTTTTGTGTATTCAATATGCATCATTCAAAGCCACATACTAAAATTTAAACCCTTTCTGACTTCTTTTGCTATTTTTCATGCATTTAATAATTTTTTTGGGCTAAATGACCCTGAAATTGGAAAACACTACAACCAAACTCAGAAAAGGTTGAAACTTGGCATGTTATCATCATTTGACCCACATAACATGTGTGAAAAAGTTGAGAGGGTTACGGAAAAAACTGGATGCACTTCGTGTAGAAACTAGACCATCTCTTTCGAAGTACGAGGGTTTCAAACAAAAACTCATCTGTTACAAAGGCATTTCATATTTCTAAACTTATTAGAACTCAAGACTTTTTTTGTATTCAATATGCATCATTCAAAGCCACATACTAAAATTTCAACCATTTCTGACTTTATTTGCTATTTTTCATGCATTTAATGATTTATTTTGGGCTAAATGACCGAGAAATTGGAAAGTACTACAACTAAACTCAGAAAATGTTGAAACTTGGCATGGTATCATTATTTGACCCACATAACATGTGTGCAAAAGTTGAGAGGGTTACGGAAAAAGCTGGATGCACTTCGTGTACAAACTAGACCATCTCTTTCGAAGTACGAGGGTTTCAAACAAAAACTCATCTGTTATAAAGGCATTTCATTTTTCTAAACTTATTTAAACTCAAGACTTTTTTGGTATTCAATATGCATCATTAAAAGCCACATACTAAAATTTCAACCCTTTCTGACTTCATTTGCTATTTTTCGTGCATTTAATGATTTATTTTGAGCTAAATGACCCTGAAATTGGAAAGCACTACAACTAAACTCAGAAAAGGTTGAAACTTGGCATGGTATCATCATTTGACCCACATAACATGTGTGCAAAAGTTGAGAGGGTTACGGCAAAAACTGGATGCACTTCGTGTACAAACTGGACCATCTCTTTCGAAGTACGAGGGTTTCAAACAAAAACTCATCTGTTACAAAGGCATTTCATTTTTCTATACTTATTTCAACTCAAGACTTTTGTGCATTAAATATGCATCATTTAAATACACATACTAAAATTTCAACCCTTTCTGACTTCATTTGCTATTTTTCATGCATTTAATGATTTATTTTGGGCTAAATGACCCTGAAATTGGAAAATACTACAACTAAACTCAGAAAAGGTTGAAACTTGGCATGTTATCATCATTTTACCCACATAACATGTGCGCAAAAGTTGAGAGGGTTACGGAAAAAGCTGGATGCACTTCTTGTACAAACTAGACCATCTCTTTCGAAGTACGAGGGTTTTAGACGAAAAGTCATCTGTTACAAAGGCATTTTATTTTTCTAAATTTATTTGAACTCAAGACATTTTGTGCATTCAATATGCATCATTGAAAGCCACGTACTAAAATTTCAACCCTTTCTGACTTCATTTGCTATTTTTCATGCATTTAATGATTTATTTTGGGCTAAATGTCCCTGAAATTGGAAAGCACTACAACTAAACTCAGAAAAAGTTGAAACTTGGCATGGTATCATAATTTGACCCACATAACATGTGTGCAAAATTAGAGAGGGTTCCGGCAAAAACTGGATGCACTTCGTGTACAAACTGGTCCATCTCTTTCGAAGTACGAGGGTTTCAGACGAAAACTCATCTGCTACAAAGGCATTTCATTTTTCTAAACTTATTTGAACTCAAGACTTTTTGTGCATTCAATATGCATCATTAAAAGCCACATACTAAAATTTCAACCCTTTCTGACTTCATTTGCTATTTTTCATGCATTTAATGATTTATTTTGGGATAAATGACCCTGAAATTGGAAAGCACTACAACTAAACTCAGAAAAGGTTGAAACTTGGCATGGTATAATCATTTGACCCACATAACATGTGTGAAAAGTTGAGAGGGTTACGGCAAAAACTGGGTGCACTTCGTGTACAAACTGGACCATCTCTTTCGAAGTACGAGGGTTTCAGACAAATATTCATCTGTTACAAAGGCATTTCATTTTTCTAAACTTATTTGAACTCAGGACTTTTGTGCATTCAATATGCATCTTTCAAAGCGACATGCTAAAATTTCAACCCTTTCTGATTTCATTTGCTATTTTTCATGCATTTAATGATTTATTTTTGGCTACATGACCCTGAGATTTGAAAGCACTACAACTAAACTCAGAAAAGGTTTAAGCTTGGGATGGTATCATTATTTGACCCACATAACATGTGTGCAAAAGTTGAGCGGGTTACGGCAAAATCTGGATGCACTTCGTGTACAAACTGGACCATGTCTTTCGAAGTACGAGGGTTTGAGACGAAAACTCATCTGTTACGAAGGCATTTCATTTTTTAAACTTATTTGAACTCAAGAATTTTTGTGCATTCAATATGCATCATTAAAAGACACATACTAAAATTTCAACCCTTTCTGACTTCATTTGCTATTTTTCATGCACTTAATGATTTATTTTGGGCTAAATGACCCTGAAATTGGAAAGCACTACAACTAAACTCAGAAAAGGTTGAATCTCGGCATTGTATCCTCATTTGACCCACATAACATGTTTGCAAAAGTTGAGAGGGTTACGGAAAAAGCTGGATGCACTTCGTGTACAAACTAGACCATCTCTTTCGAAGTAAGAGGATTTCAGACGAAAACTCATCTGTTACAAAGGAAATTTCATTTTTCTAAACTTGTTTAAACTCAATACTTTTTGTGCATTCAATATGCATCATTCAAAGCCACATACTAAAATTTCAACCCTTTCTGATTTCATTTGCTATTTTTCATCCATTTAATGATTTATTTTGGGCTAAATGACCCTGAAATTGGAAAACACTACAACTGAACTAAGAAAACGTTGAAACTTGGCATGGTATCATCATTTGACCCACATAACATGGGTGCAAAAGTTGAGAGGGTTACGGCAAAATTTGAATACACTTCATGTACAAACTGGACCATCTCTTTCGAAGTACGAGGGTTTCAGACGAAAACTCATCTGTTCCAAAGGCATTTCATTTTTCTAAACTTATCTGAACTCAAGACATAACATGTGTGAAAAGTTGAGAGGGTTACGGCAAATACTGGGTGCACTTCGTGTACAAACTGGACCATATCTTTCGAAGTACGAGTGTTTTAGACGAAAAGTCATCTGTTACAAAGGCATTTTATTTTTCTAAACTTATTTGAACTCAAGGATTTTTGTGCATTCAATATGTATCATTAAAAGCCACATACTAAAATTTCGACCCTTTCTGACTTCATTTGCTATTTTTCATGCATTTAATGATTTATTTTGGGAAAAATGACCCTGAAATTGGAAAGCACTACAACTAAACTCAGAAAAGGTTGAAACTTGGCATGGTATCATCATTTGACCCACATAACATGTGTGAAAAGTTGAGAGGGTTACGGCAAAAACTGAATGCACTTCGTGTACAAACTGGACCATCTCTTTCGAAGTACGAGTGTTTTAGACGAAAAGTCATCTGTTACAAAGGTATTTTATTTTTCTAAACTTATTTGAACTCAAGGCTTTTTGTGCATTCAATATGCATCATTAAAAGCCACATACTAAAATTTCAACCCTTTCTGACTTCATTTGCTATTTTTCATGCATTTAATGATTTATTTTGGGAAAAATGACCCTGAAATTGGAAAGCACTACAACTAAACTCAGAAAAGGTTGAAACTTGGCATGGTATCATCATTTGACCCACATAACATGTGTGAAAAGTTGAGAGGGTTACGGCAAATACTGGGTGCACTTCGTGTACAAACTGGACCATCTCTTTCGAAGTACGAGGGTTTCAGACAAATATTCATCTGTTACAAAGGCATTTCATTTTTCTAAACTTATTTGAACTCAGGACTTTTGTGCATTCAATATGCATCAATGAAAGCGACATGCTAAAATTTCAACCCTTTGTGACTTCATTTGCTATTTTTCATGCATTTAATGATTTATTTTTGGCTACATGACCCTGAAATTGGAAGGCACTACAACTAAACTCAGAAAAGGTTTAAGCTTGGGATGGTATCATTTTTGACCCACATAACATGTGTGCAAAAGCTGAGAGGGTTACGGCAAAATCTGGACCATGTCTTTCGAAGTACGAGGGTTTGAGACGAAAACTCATCTGTTACGAAGGCATTTCATTTTTTAACTTATTTGAACTCAAGAATTTTTGTGCATTCAATATGCATCATTCAAAGCCACATACTAAAATTTCAACCCTTTGTGACTTCATTCGCTATATTTCATGCATTTAATGATTTATTTTGGGCTAAATGACCCTGAAAGTGGAAAGCACTACAACTTAACTCAGAAAAGGTTGAAACTTGGCACGGTATCATCATTTGACCCACATAACATGTGTGCAAAAGTTGAGAGAGTTACGGCAAAAACTGGATGCACTTCGTGTACAAACTGGACCATCTCTTTCGAAGTACGAGGGTTTTCGACGAAAAATCATCTTCTACAAAGGCATTTCATTTTTATAAACTTATTTGAACTCAAGACTTTTTGTGTATTCAATATGCATCATTCAAAGCCACATACTAAAATTTAAACCCTTTCTGACTTCATTTGCTATTTTTCATGCATTTAATAATTTTTTTGGGCTAAATGACCCTGAAATTGGAAAACACTACAACTAAACTCAGAAAAGGTTGAAACTTGGCATGTTATCATCATTTGACCCACATAACATGTGTGAAAAAGTTGAGAGGGTTACGGCAAAAACTGGATGCACTTCGTGTAGAAACTAGACCATCTCTTTCGAAGTACGAGGGTTTCAAACAAAAACTCATCTGTTACAAAGGCATTTCATTTTTCGTACCTTATTTGAACTCAACAATTTTTGTGCATCCAATACGCATCATTCAAACCCATTACTAAAATTTCAACCCTTTCTGACTTCATTTGCTATTTTTCATGAATTTAATGATTTATTTTGGGCTAAATGACCCTGAAATTGGAAAGCACTACAACTAAACTCAGAAAAGGTTGACACTTGGCATGGTATCATAATTTGACCCACCTAACATGTGTGCAAAAGTTGAGAGGGTTACGGCAAAAAATTGATGCACTTCGGGTACAAACTGGACCATCTATTTCGAAGTACGAGGGTTTCGGACGAAAACTCATCTGTTACAAAGGCATTTCATTTTTCTAAACTTATTTGAACTCAAGACTTTTTTTCATTCAATACGCATCATTCAAATCCACATACTAAAATTTCAAGCCTTTCTGACTTTATTTGTTATTTTTCATGCATTTAATGATTTATTTTCGGTTGAATGACCCTGAAATTTGAAAGCACTACAACTAAACTCAGAAAAAGTTGAAACTTGGCATGGTATCATCATTTGACCCACATAACATGTGTGCAAAAGTTGAGAGGGTTACGGAAAAAGTTGGATGCACTTCGTGTACAAACTGGACCATCTCTTTCGAAGTACGAGGGTTTCAGACGAAAACTCATCTGGTACAAAGGCATTTCATTTTTCTAAACTTATTTGAACTCAAGACTTTTTGTGCATTCAATATGCATCATTCAAAAGTTGAGAGGGTTACGGCAACAATTGGATGCACTTCGTGTACAAACTAGACCATCTCCTTCGAAGTATGAGGGTTTCAGCCGAAAACTCATGTGTTACAAAGGCATTTTATTTTTCTAAACTTATTTGAACTCAAGACTTTTTGTGCATTCAATATGCATCATTCAAAGCCACATACTAAAATTTCAACCCTTTGTGACTTCATTCGCTATATTTCATGCATTTAATGATTTATTTTGGGCTAAATAATCCTGAAATTGGAAAGCACTACAACTTAACTCAGAAAAGGTTGAAACTTGGCATAGTATCATCATTTGACCCACATAACATGTGTGCAAAAGTTGAGAGAGTTACGGCAAAAACTGGATGCACTTCGTGTACAAACTGGACCATCTCTTTCGAAGTACGAGGGGTTCAAACAAAAACTCATCTGTTACAAAGGCATTTCATTTTTCTAAACTTATTTCAACTCAAGACTTTTGTGCATTCAATATGCATCATTGAAATACACATACTAAAGTTTAAACCCTTTCTGACTTCATTTGCTATTTTTCATGCATTTAATGATTTTTTTGGGCTAAGTGACCCTGAAATTGGAAAACACTACAACTAAACTCAGAAAAGGTTGAAACTTGGCATGTTAGCATCATTTGACCCACATAACATGTGTGAAAAAGTTGAGAGGGTTATGGCAAAAACTGGATGCACTTCGTGTAGAAACTAGACCATCTCTTTCGAAGTACGAGGGTTTCAAACAAAAACTCATCTGTTACAAAGGCATTTCATTTTTCTAAACTTATTAGAACTCAAGAATTTTTTTGTATTCAATATGCATCATTCAAAGCCACATACTAAAATTTCGACCCTTTCTGACTTTATTTGCTATTTTTCATGCATTTAATGATTTATTTTGGGCTAAATGATCCAGAAATTGGAAAGTACTACAACTAAACTCAGAAAATGTTGAAACTTGGCATGGTATCATTATTTGACCCACATACCATGTGTGCAAAAGTTGAGAGGGTTACGGCAAAAACTGGATGCACTTCATGTACAAACTGGACCATCTCTTTCGAAGTACGAGGGTTTCAAACAAAAACTCATCTGTTATAAAGGCATTTCATTTTTCTAAACTTATTTGAACTCAAGACTTTTTTTGCATTCAATATGCATCATTCAAAGCCACATACTAAAATTTCAACCCTTTCTGACTTTATTTGCTATTTTTCATGCATTTAATGATTTATTTTGGGCTAAATGACCCTGAAATTGGAAAGCACTACAACCGAACTCAGAAAATGTTGAAACTTGGCATGGTATCATTATTTGGCCCACATAACATGTGTGCAAAAGTTGAGAGGGTTAAGGCAAAAACTGGATGCACTTCGTGTAGAAACTAGACCATCTCTTTCGAAGTACGAGGGTTTCAAACAAAAACTCATCTGTTACAAAGGCATTTCATTTTTCTAAACTAATTTCAACTCAAGACTTTTGTGCATTAAATATGCATCATTGAAATACACATACTAAAATTTCAACCCTTTCTGACTTCATTTGCTATTTTTCATGCATTTAATGATTTATTTTGGGCTAAATGACCCTGAAATTGGAAAGCACTACAACTAAACTCAGAAAAGGTTGAAACTTGGCATGTTATCATCATTTGACCCACATAACATGTGCGCAAAAGTTGAGAGGGTTACGGAAAAAGCTGGATGCACTTCTTGTACAAACTAAACAATCTCTTTCGAAGTACGAGGGTTTTAGACGAAAAGTCATCTGTTACAAAGGCATTTTATTTTTCTAAATTTATTTGAACTCAAGACATTTTTTGCATTCAATATGCATCATTGAAAGCCACGTACTAAAATTTCAACCCTTTCTGACTTCATTTGCTATTTTTCAGGCATTTAATGATTTATTTTGGGCTAAATGTCCCTGAAATTGGAAAGCACTACAACTAAACTCAGAAAAAGTTGAAACTTGGCATGGTATCATAATTTGACCCACATAACATGTGTGCAAAATTAGAGAGGGTTACGGCAAAAACTGGATGCACTTCGTGTACAAACTGGTCCATCGCTTTCTAAGTACGAAGGTTTAAGACGAAAACTCATCTGCTACAAAGGCATTTCATTTTTCTAAACTTATTTGAACTCAAGACTTTTTGTGCATTCAATATGAATCATTAAAAGCCACATACTAAAATTTGAACCCTTTCTGACTTCATTTGCTATTTTTCATGCATTTAATGATTTATTTTGGGATAAATGACCCTGAAATTGGAAAGCACTACAACTAAACTCAGAAAAGGTTGAAACTTGGCATGGTATAATCATTTGACCCACATAACATGTGTGAAAAGTTGAGAGGGTTACGGCAAAAACTGGGTGCACTTCGTGTACAAACTGGACCATCTCTTTCGAAGTACGAGGGTTTCAGACAAATATTCATCTGTTACAAAGGCATTTCATTTTTCTAAACTTATTTGAACTCAGGACTTTTGTGCATTCAATATGAATCATTCAAAGCGACATGCTAAAATTTCAACCCTTTCTGATTTCATTTGCTATTTTTCATGCATTTAATGATTTATTTTTGGCTACATGACCCTGAAATTGGAAAGCACTACAACTAAACTCAGAAAAGGTTTAAGCTTGGGATGGTATCATTATTTGACCCACATAACATGTGTGCAAAAGTTGAGAGGGTTACGGCAAAATCTGGATGCACTTCTTGTACAAACTGGACCATGTCTTTCGAAGTACGAGGGTTTGAGATGAAAACTCATCTGTTACGAAGGCATTTCATTTTTTAAACTTATTTGAACTCAAGAATTTTTGTGCATTCAATATGCATCATTAAAAGACACATACTAAAATTTCAACCCTTTCTGACTTCATTTGCTATTTTTCATGCACTTAATGATTTATTTTGGGCTAAATGACCCTGAAATTGGAAAGCACTACAACTAAACTCAGAAAAGGTTGAATCTCGGCATTGTATCATCATTTGACCCACATAACATGTTTGCAAAAGTTGAGAGGGTTACGGAAAAAGCTGGATGCACTTCGTGTACAAACTAGACCATCTCTTTCGAAGTAAGAGGATTTTAGACGAAAACTCATCTGTTACAAAGGAAAATTTCATTTTTCTAAACTTGTTTAAACTCAATACTTTTTGTGCATTCAATATGCATCATTCAAAGCCACATACTAAAATTTCAACCCTTTCTGACTTCATTTGCTATTTTTCATGCATTTAATGATTTATTTTGGGCTAAATAACCCTGAGATTGGAAAGCACAACAACTGAACTAAGAAAAGGTTGAAACTTGGCATGGTATCATCATTTGACCCACATAACATGTGTGCAAAAGTTGAGAGTTTTACGGCAAAATTTGAATACACTTCATGTACAAACTGGACCATCTCTTTCGAAGTACGAGGGTTTCAGACGAAAACTCATCTGCTACAAAGGCATTTCATTTTTCTAAACTTATCCGAACTCAAGACATAACATGTGTGAAAAGTTGAGAGGGTTACGGCAAATACTGGGTGCACTTCGTGTACAAACTGGACCATATCTTTTGAAGTACGAGTGTTTTAGACGAAAAGTCATCTGTTACAAAGGCATTTTATTTTTCTAAACTTATTTGAAGTCAAGGCTTTTTGTGCATTCAATATGCATCATTAAAAGCCACATACTAAAATTTCGACCCTTTCTGACTTCATTTGCTATTTTTCATGCATTTAATGATTTATTTTGGGAAAAATGACCCTGAAATTGGAAAGCACTACAACTAAACTCAGAAAAGGTTGAAACTTAGCATGGTATCATCATTTGACCCACATAACATGTGTGAAAAGTTGAGAGGGTTACGGCAAAAACTGAATGCACTTCGTGTACAAACTGGACCATCTCTTTCGAAGTACGAGTGTTTTAGACGAAAAGTCATCTGTTACAAAGGCATTTTATTTTTCTAAACTTATTTGAACTCAAGGCTTTTTGTGCATTCAATATGCATCATTAAAAGCCACGTACTAAAATTTCAACCCTTTCTGACTTCATTTGCTATTTTTCATGCATTTAATGATTTATTTTGGGAAATATGACCCTGAAATTGGAAAGCACTACAACTAAACTCAGAAAAGGTTGAAACTTGGCATGGTATCATTATTTGACCCACATAACATGTGTGCAAAAGTTGAGAGGGTTACGGAAAAATTTGAATACACTTCATGTACAAACTGGACCATCTCTTTCGAAGTACGAGGGTTTTAGACGAAAAGTCATCTGTTACAAAGGCATTTTATTTTTCTAAACTTATTTGAACTCAAGGATTTTTGTGCATTCAATATGCATCATTAAAAGCCACATACTAAAATTTCAACCCTTTCTGACTTCATTTGTTATTTTTCATGCATTTAATGATTTATTTTGGGCTAAATGACCCTGAAATTGGAAAGCACTACAACTGAACTCAGAAAAGGTTGAAACTTGGCATGGTATCATCATTTTACCCACATAAGATGTGTGAAAAGTTGAGAGGGTTATGACAAAAACTGGATGTACTTCGTGTACAAACTGGACCATCTCTTTCGAAGTACGAGGGTTTCAGACAAATATTCATCTGTTACAAAGGCATTTCATTTTTCTAAACTTATTTGAACTCACGACTTTTTTGCATTCAATATGCATCATTCAAAGCCACATACTAAAATTTCAACCCTTTCTGACTTCATTTCCTATTTTTCATGCATTTAATGATTTATATTGGGCTAAATAACCCTGAAATTGGAAAGCACTACAACTAAACTAAGAAAATGTTGAAACTTGGCATGGTATCATCATTTGACCCACATAAGATGTGTGAAAAAGTTGAGAGGGTTACGGCAAAAACTGGATGCACTTCGTGTAGAAACTAGACCATCTCTTTCGAAGTACGAGGGCTTCAAACAAAAACTCATCTGTTACAAAGGCATTTCATTTTTCTAAACTTATTAGAACTCAAGACTTTTTGTGGATTCAATATGCATCACTCAAAGCCACATACTGAAATTTCAACCCTTTCTGATTTCATTCGCTATTTTTCATGCATTTAATGATTTATTTTGGGCTAAATGACCCTGAAATTGGAAAGCACTACAACCAAACTCAGAAAAGTTTGAAACTTGGCATGGTATCATCATTTGACCCACATAACATGTGTGCAAAAGTTGAGAGGGTTACGGCAAAATTTGAATACACTTCATGTACAAACTGGACCATCTCTTTCGAAGTACGAGGGTTTCAAACGAAAACTCATCTGTTACAAAGGCATTTAATTTTTCTAAACTTATTTGTACTCAAGACTTTTTGTGGATTCAATATGCATCACTCAAAGCCACATACTGAAATTTCAACCCTTTCTGACTTCATTTGCTATTTTTCATGCATTTAATGATTTATTTTGGGCTAAATGACCCTGAAATTGGAAAGCACTATAACCGAACTCAGAAAATGTTGAAACTTGGCATGGTATCATTATTTGGCCCACATAACATGTGTGCAAAAGTTGAGAGGGTTACGGAAAAAGCTGGATGCACTTCGTGTACAAACTGGACCATATCTTTCGAAGTACGAGGGTTTCAGACGAAAACTTATCTGTTACAAAGGAATTTCATTTTTCTAAACTTATTTGAACTCAAGCCTTTTTTTGCATTCAATATGCATCATTCAAAGCCACATACTAAAATTTCAACCCTTTCTGACTTCATTTGCTATTTTTCATCCATTTAATGATTTATTTTGGGCTAAATGACCCTGAAATTGGAAAGCACTACAAGTGAACTCTGAAAAGGTTGAAACTTGGCATGGTATCATCATTTGACCCACATAAAATGTGTGCAAAAGTTGAGAGCGTTACGGCACAAACTGAATGCACTTCGTGTACAAACTAGACCATCTCTTTCGAAGTACGAGGGTTTTAGACGAAAAGCCATCTGTTACAAAGGAATTTTATTTTTGTAAACTTATTTGAACTCAAGACTTTTTGTGAATTCAATATGCATCATGAAAAGCCACATACTAAATTTTCAACCCTTTCTGACTTCATTTGCTATTTTTCATGCATTTAATGATTTATTTTGGGCTAAATGACCCTCAAATTGGAAAGCACTACAACTAAACTCAGAAAAGGTTGAAACTTGGCATGGTATCATCATTTGACCCACATAACATGTGTGCAAAAGTTCAGAGGGTTACGGAAAAAAATGAATGCACTTCGTGTACAAATTGGACCATCTCTTTCGAAGTACGAGTGTTTTAGACGAAAAGTCATCTGTTACAAAGGCATTTTATTTTTCTAAACTTATTTGAACTCAAGGCTTTTTGTGCATTCAATATGCATCATTAAAAGCCACATACTAAAATTTCAACCCTTTCTGACTTCATTTGCTATTTTTCATGCATTTAATGATTTATTTTGGGCTAAATGACCCTGAAATTGGAAAGCACTACAACTGAACTCAGAAAAGGTTGAAACTTGGCATGGTATCATCATTTGACCCAAATTAGATGTGTGAAAAGTTGAGAGGGTTATGACAAAAACTGGATGTACTTCCTGTACAAACTGGACCATCTCTTTCGAAGTACGAGGGTTTCACACAAATATTCATCTGTTACAAAGGCATTTCATTTTTCGAAACTTATTTGAACTCACGACTTTTTTGCATTCAATATGCATCATTCAAAGCCACATACTAAAATTTCAACCCTTTCTGACTTCATTTGCTATTTTTCATGCATTTAATGATTTATATTGGGCTAAATAACCCTGAAATTGGAAAGCACTACAACTGAACTCATAAAATGTTGAAACTTGGCATGGTATCATCATTTGACCCACATAACATGAGTGCAAAAGTTGAGAGGGTTACGGCAAAATTTGAATACGCTTCATGTACAAACTGGACCATCTCTTTCGAAGTACGAGGGTTTTAGACGAAAAGTCATCTGTTACAAAGGCATTTAATTTTTCTAAACTTATTTGAACTCAATACTTTGTGTGCATGCAATATGCATCATTCAAAGCCACATACTAAAATTTCAACCCTTTCTGACTTCATTTGCTATTTTTCATGCATTTAATTATTTATTTTGGGATAAATGACCCTGAAATTGGAAAGCACTACAACTAAACTTAGAAAAGGTTGAAACTTGGCATGGTATCATCATTTGACCCACCTAACATGTGTGCAAAACTTGAGAGGGTTACGGCAAAAACTGGATGCACTTCGTGTACAAACTGCACCATCTCTTTCGAAGTACGAGGGTTTTAGACGAAAACTCATCTGTTACAAAGGCATTTCATTTTTCTAAACTTATTTGAATTCAAGACTTTTTGTGCATTCAATATGCATCATTCAAAGCCACATACTAAAATTTCAACCCTTTCTGACTTCATTTGCTATTTTTCATGGATTTAATGATTTGTTTTGGGCTAAATGACCCTGAAATTGGAAAGCACTACAACTGAAATCAGAAAAGGTTGAAACTTGGCATGGTATCATCATTTGACCCACATAAAATGAGTGCAAAAGTTGAGAGGGTTACGGCAAAAATTGAATGCACTTCGTGTACAAACTGTACCATCTGTTTCGAAGTACGAGGGTTTTAGACGAAAAGCCATCTGTTACAAAGGGATTTTATTTTTCTAAACTTATTTGAACTCAAGACTCCTTGTGCATTCAATATGAATCATTCAAATCCACATGCTTAAATTTCAACCCTT
Organism: Bromus sterilis; assembly: GCA_950022295.1. Lineage (NCBI taxonomy): Eukaryota > Viridiplantae > Streptophyta > Magnoliopsida > Poales > Poaceae > Bromus > Bromus sterilis. Next base: position 166,779,046 of record OX465599.1, on the reverse strand, counting down.
TCTGACTTCATTTGCTATTTTTCATGCATTTAATGATTTATTTTGGGCTAAATGACCCTTAAATTGGAAAGCACTACAACTGAACTCAGACAAGGTTGAAACTTGGCATGGTATCATCAATTGACCCACATAACATGTGTGAAAAGTTGAGAGGGTTACGGCAAAAACTGGATGCACTTCATGTACAAACTGGACCATGCCTTTCGAAGTACGAGGATTTCAAACGAAAACTAATATGTTACAAAGACATTTAATTTTTCTAAACTTATTTGAACTCAAGGATGTTTGTGCATTCAATATGCATCATTAAAAGACACATACAAAAATTTGAACCCTTTCTGACTTCATTTGCTATTTTTCATGCACTTAATGATTTATTTTGGGCTAAATGACCCTGAAATTGGAAAGCACTTCAACTAAACTCAGAAAAGGTTGAAACTTGGCATGGTATCATCATTTGACCCACATAACATGTTTGCCAAAGTTTAGAGGGTTACGGAAAAAGCTGGATGAACTTCGTGTACAAACTAGACCATCTCTTTCGAAGTAAGAGGGTTTCAAACGAAAACTCATCTGTTACAAAGGCATTTCATTTTTCTAAACTTATTTGAACTCACGACTTTTTTGCATTCAATATGCATCATTCAAAGCCACATACTAAAATTTCAACCCTTTCTGACTTCATTTGCTATTTTTCATGCATTTAATGATTTATATTGGGCTAAATAACCCTGAAATTGGAAAGCACTACAACTGAACTTAGAAAAGGTTGAAACTTGGCATGGTATCATCATTTGACCCACATAACATGAGTGCAAAAGTTGAGAGGGTTACGGCAAAATTAGAATACGCTTCATGTACAAACTGGACCATCTCTTTCGAAGTACGAGGGTTTTAGACGAAAAGTCATCTGTTACAAAGGCATTTAATTTTTATAAACTTATTTGAACTCAAGACTTTTTTTGCATTCAATATGCATCATTCAAAGCCACATACTAAAATTTCAACCCTTTCTGAGTTCATTTGCTATTTTTCATGCATTTAATTATTTATTTTGGGCTAAATGACCCTGAAATTGGAAAGCACTACAACTAAACTTAGAAAAGGTTGAAACTTGGCATGGTATCATCATTTGACCCACCTAACATGTGTGCAAAAGTTGAGAGGGTTACGGCAAAAACTGGATGCACTTCGTGTACAAACTGCACCATCTCTTTCGAAGTACGAGGGTTTTAGACGAAAACTCATCTTATACAAAGGCATTTCATTTTTCTAAACTTATTTGAACTCAAGACTTTTTGTGCATTCAATATGCATCATTCAAAGCCACATACTAAAATTTGAACCCTTTCTGACTTCATTTGCTATTTTTCATGGATTTAATGATTTGTTTAGGGCTAAATGACCCTGAAATTGGAAAGCACTACAACTAAAATCAGAAAAGGTTGCAACTTGGCATGGTATCATCATTTGACCCACATAAAATGAGTGCAAAAGTTGCGAGGGTTACGGCAAAAACTGAATGCACTTCGTGTACAAACTGTACCATCTCTTTCGAAGTACGAGGGTTTTAGACGAAAAGCCATCTGTTACAAAGGGATTTTATTTTGCTAAACTTATTTGAACTCAAGACTTCTTGTGCATTCAATATGCATCATTCAAATCCACATGCTTAAATTTGAACCCTTCCTGACTTCATTTGCTATTTTTCATGCATTTAATGATTTATTTTGGCTAAATGACCCTGAAATACGAAAGCACTACAACTAAACTAGGAAAAGGTTGAAACTTGGCATGGTATCATCATTTGACCCACATAACATGTGTGCAAAATTTGAGAGAGTTACGACAAAAACAGGATGCACTTCGTGTACAAACTGGACCATCTCTTTCGAAGTACGAGGGTTTCAGACGAAAACTCATCTGCTACAAAGGCATTTCATTTTTCTAAACTTATTTGAACTCAAGACTTTTTGTGCATTGAATATGCATCATTAAAAGCCACATACTAAAATTTCAACCCTTTCTGACTTCATTTGCTATTTTTCATTCATTTAATGATTTATTTTGGCCTAAATGACCATGAAATTGGAAAGCACTACAACTAAACTCAGAAAAGGTTGAAACTCGGCATGGTATCATCATTTGACCCACATAACATGTTTGCAAAAGTTGAGAGGGATACGGCAAAAATTGAATGCGCTTCGTGTACAAACTGGACCATCTCTTTCGAAGTACGAGGGTTTCAGACAAATATTCATCTGTTACAAAGGCATTTCATTTTTCTAAACTTATTTGAACTCACGACTTTTTTGCATTCAATATGCATCATTCAAAGCCACATGCTAAAATTTCAACCCTTTCTGACTTCATTTGCTATTTTTCATGCATTTAATGATTTATTTTGGGCTAAATGACCCTTAAATTGGAAAGTACTACAACTAAACTCAGAAAAGGTTGAAACTTGGCATGGTATCATCATTTGACCCACATAACATGTGTGCAAAAGTTGAGAGGGTTACGGCAAAAGATGGATGCACTTCGTGTACAAACTGGACCATGTCTTTCAAAGTACGAGGGTTTGAGACGAAAACTCATCTCTTACAAAGGCATTTCATTTTTCTAAACTTATTTGAACTCAAGGGTTTATGTACATTCAATATGCATCATTAAAAGCCACATACTAAAATTTCAACCCTTTCTGACTTCATTTGCTATTTTTCATTCATTTAATGATTTATTTTGGGCTAAATGACCCTGAAATTGGAAAGCACTACAACTAAACTCAGAAAAGGTTGAAACTTGGCATGATATCATCATTTGACCCACATAACATGTCTGCAAAAGTTGAGAGGGTTACGGAAAAAGCTGGATGCACTTCGTGTACAAACTGGACCATATCTTTCGAAGTATGAGGGTTTTAGACGAAAACTTATCTGTTACAAAGGCATTTCATTTTTCTAAACTTATTTGAACTCAAGCCTTTTTGTGAATTCAATATGCATCATTCAAAGCCACATACTAAAATTTCAACCCTTTCTGACTTCATTTGCTATTTTTCATCCATTTAATGATTTATTTTGGGCTAAATGACCCTGAAATTGGAAAGCACTACAAGTGAACTCAGAAAAGGTTGAAACTTGGCATGGTATCATCATTTGACCCACATAAAATGTGTGAAAAAGTTGAGAGGGTTACGGCAAAAACTGAATGCACTTCGTGTACAAACTAGACCATCTCTTTCGAAGTACGAGGGTTTTAGACGAAAAGCCATCTGTTACAAAGGCATTTGATTTTTCTAAACTTATTTGAACTCAAGACTTTTTGTGCATTCAATATGCATCATTCAAAGCCACATACTAAAATTTCAACCCTTTCTGACTTCATTTGATATTTCTCATGCATTTAATGATTTATTTTGGGCTAAATGACCCTGAAATTGGAAAGCACTACAACTAAACTCAAAAAAGGTTGAAACTTGGCATGGTATCATCATTTGACCCACATAACATATGTGAAAAGTTGAGAGGGTTACGGCAAAAACTGGATGCACTTCGTGTACAAACTGGACCATCTCTTTCGAAGTACGAAGGTTTCAGACAAATATTCATCTGTTACAAAGGCATTTCATTTTTCTAAACTTATTTTAACTCAAGACTTTTGTGCATTCAATATGCATCATTCAAAGCCACATGCTAAAATTTCAACCCTTTCTGACTTCATTTGCTATTTTTCATGCATTTAATGATTTATTTTGGGCTAAATGACCCTGAAATTGGAAAGCACTACAAAGAAACTCAGAAAAGGTTGAAACTTGGCATGGTATCATCATTTCACCCACATAACATGTGTGCAAAAGTCGAGAGGGTTACGGCAAAAGCTGGATGCACTTCGTGTACAAACTGGACCATGTCTTTCGAAGTACGAGGGTTTGAGACGAAAACTCATCTCTTACAAAGGCATTTCATTTTTCTAAACTTATTTGAACTCAAGGCTTTTTGTGCTTTCAATATGCATCATTAAAAGCCACATACTAAAATTTCAACCCTTTCTGACTTCATTTGCTATTTGTCATGCATTTAATGATTTATTTTGGGCTAAATGACCCTGAAATTGGAAAGCACTACAACTAAACTCAGAAAAGTTTCAAACTTGGCATGATATCAGAATTTGACCCACATAACATGTGTGAAAAAGTTGAGAGGGTTACGGAAAAAGCTGGATGCACTTCGTGTACAAACTGGACCATACCTTTCGAAGTACGAGGGTTTGAGACGAAAACTCATCTGTTACAAAGGCATTTCATCTTTCTAAACTTATTTTAACTCAAGACTTTTTTTGCATTCAATATGCATCATTCAAAGCCACATACTAAAATTTCAACCTTTTCTGACTTCATTTGCTATTTTTCATGCATTTAATGATTTATTTTGGCCTAAATGACCCTGAAATCGGAAAGCACTACAACTAAACTCAGACAAGGTTGAAACTTGGCATGGTATCATCATTTGACCCGCATAACATGTGTGCAAAATTTGAGAGGGTTACGGAAAAAACTGAATGCACTTCGTGTACAAACTGGACCATCTCTTTCGAAGTACGAGGGTTTTAGACGAAAAGCCATTTGTTTTAAAGGCATTTTATTTTTCTAAACTTATTTGAACTCAATACTTTTTGTGCATTCAATATGCATCATTAAAAGCCACATACTAAAATTTCAACCCTTTCTGACTTCATTTGCTATTTTTCATGCATTTAATAATTTATTTTGGGCTAAATGACCCTGAAATTGGAAAGAACTACAACTGTACTCAGAAAAGGTTGAAACTTGGCATGTTATTATCATTTGACCCACATAACATGTGTGCAAAAGTTGAGACGGTTACGGCAAAAACTGAATGCACTTCGTGTACAAACTGGACCATCTCTTTCGAAGTACGAGGGTTTTAGACGAAAAGTCATCTGTTACAAAGGAATTTTATTTTTCTAAACTTATTTGAACTCAAGACATTTTGTGCATTCAATATGAATAATTAAAAGCCACATACTAAAATTTCAATCCTTTCTGACTTCATTTGCTATTTTTTATGCATTTAATGATTTATTTTGGGCTAAATGACCCTGAACTTGGAAAGCACTACAAATGAACTCAGACAAGGTTGAAACTTGGCATGGTATCATCATTTGTCCCACATAACATGTGTGAAGAGTTGAGAGGGTTACGGCAAAAGCTGGATGCACTTCATGTACAAACTGGACCATGCCTTTCGAAGTACGAGGGTTTGAGACGAAAACTCATCTGTTACAAAGGCATTTCACTTTTCTAAACTTATTTGAACTCAAGGATGTGTGTGCATTCAATATGCATCATTAAAAGACACATACTAAAATTTCAACCCTTTCTGACTTCATTTGCTATTTTTCATGCACTTAATGATTTATTTTGGGCTAAATGACCCTGAAATTGGAAAGCACTACAACTAAACTCAGAAAAGGTTGAAACTTGGCATGGTATCATCATTTGACCCACATAAAATGTTTGCCAAAGTTTAGAGGGTTACAGAAAAAGCTGGATGAACTTCGTGTACAAACTAGACCATCTCTTTCGAAGTAAGAGGGTTTCAGACGAAAACTCATCTGTTACAAAGGCATTTAAGTTTTCTAAACTTATTTGAACTCAATATTTTTTGTGCATTCAATATGCATCATTCAAAGCCACATACTAAAATTTCAACCCTTTCTGACTTCATTTGCTATTTTTCATGCATTTAATGATTTATATTGGGCTAAATAATCCTGAAATTGGAAAGCACTACAACTGAACTCAGAAAAGGTTGAAACTTGGCATGGTATCATCATTTGACCCACATAACATGAGTGCAAAAGTTGAGAGGGTTACGGCAAAATTTGAATACGCTTCATGTACAAACTGGACCATCTCTTTCGAAGTACGAGGGTTTTAGACGAAAAGTCATCTGTTACAAAGGCATTTAATTTTTCTAAACTTTTTTGAACTCAAGACTTTTTGTGCATTCAATATTCATCATTCAAAGCCACATACTAAAATTTCAACCCTTTCTGAGTTCATTTGCTATTTTTCATGCATTTAATTATTTATTATGGGCTAAATGACCCTGAAATTGGAAAGCACTACAACTAAACCTAGAAAAGGTTGAAACTTGGCATGGTATCATCATTTGACCCACATAAAATGTGTGCAAAACTTGAGAGGGTTACGGCAAAAACAAGATGCACTTTGTGTACAAACTGCACCATCTCTTTCGAAGTACGAGGGTTTTAGACGAAAACTCATCTGTTACAAAGGCATTTCATTTTTCTAAACTTATTTGAAGTCAAGACTTTTTGTGCATTCAATATGCATCATTCAAAGCCACATACTAAAATTTCAACCCTTTCTGACTTCATTTGCTATTTTTCATGTTTTTAATGCTTTGTTTTGGGCTAAATGACCCTGAAATTGGAAAGCACTACAACTGAAATCAGAAAAGGTTGAAACTTGGCATGGTATCATCATTTGACCCACATAAAATGAGTGCAAAAGATTAGAGGGTTACGGCAAAAACTGAATGCACTTCGTGTACAAACTGTACCATCTCTTTCGAAGTACGAGGATTTTAGACGAAAAGCCATTTGTTACAAAGGCATTTTATTTTTCTAAACTTATTTGAACTCAAGAATTCTTTTGCATTCAATATGCATCATTCAAATCCACATGCTTAAATTTGAACCCTTTCTGACTTCATTTGCTATTTTTCATGCATTTAATGATTTATTTTGGCTAAATGACCCTGAAATAGGAAAGCACTACAACTAAACTAGGAAAAGGATGAAACTTGGCATGGTATCATCATTTTACCCACATAACATGTGTGCAAAATTTGAGAGAGTTACGACAAAAACAGGATTCACTTCGTGTACAAACTGGACCATCTCTTTCGAAGTACGAGGGTTTCAGACGAAAACTCATCTGCTACAAAGGCATTTCATTTTTCTAAACTTATTTGAACTCAAGACTTTTTGTGCATTCAATATGCATCATTAAAATCCACATACTAAAATTTCAACCCTTTCTGACTTCATTTGCTATTTTTTGATGCATTTAATGATTTATTTACGCCTAAATGACCCTGAAATTGGACAGCACTACAACTAAACTCAGAAAAGGTTGAAACTAGGCATGGTATCATAATTTGACCCACATAACATGTGTGCAAAAGTTGAGAGGGTTACGGAAAAATCTGGATGCATTTCGTGTACAAACTGGACCATGTCTTTCGAAGTACGAGGGTTTGAGACGAAAACTCATCTGTTACAAAGGCATTTCATTTTTCTAAACTTATTTGAACTCAAGGCTATTTGGGCATTCAATATGCATCATTAAAAGCCACATACTAAAATTTCAACCCTTTCTGACTTTATTTGCTATTTTTCATGCATTTAATGATTTATTTTGGGCTAACTGACCCTGAAATTGGAAAGCACTACAACTGAACTCAGAAAAGGTTGAAACTTGGCATGGTATCATCATTTGACCCACATAACATGATTGCAAAAGTTGAGAGGGATACGGCAAAAATTGAATGCGCTTCGTGTACAAACTGGACCATCTCTTTCGAAGTACGAGGGTTTTAGACGAAAACTCATCTGTTACAAAGGCATTTTATTTTTCTAAACTTATTTGAACTCAAGACTTTTTGTGCATTCAATATGCATCATTCAAAGCGACATACTAAAATTTCAACCCTTTCTGACTTCATTTGCTATTTTTCATGCATTTAGTGATTTAATTTGGGCTAAATGTCTCCGAAATTGGAAAGCACTACAACTGAACTCAGAAAAGGTTGAAACTTGGCATGTATCATCATTTGACCCACATAACATGTGTGCAAAACTTGAGAGGGTTACGGAAAAACCTGAATGCACTTCGTGTACAAACTGGACCATCTCTTTCGAAGTACGAGGGTTTCCGACGAAAACTCATCTGTTACAAAGGCATTTCATTTTTGTAACTTATTTGAACTCAAGACTTTTTGTGCATTCAATATGCATCATTCAAAGCCACATACTAAAATTTCAACCCTTTCTTACTTCATTTGCTATTTTTCATGCATTGAATGATTTATTTTGGGCTAAATGACCCTGAAATTGGAAAGCACTACAAATGAACTCAGAAAAGGTTGAAACTTGGCATGGTATCATCATTTGACCCACCTAACATGTGTGCAAAAGTTGAGAGGGTTACAGCAAAAACTGGATGCACTTCGTGTACAAACAAGACCATCTCTATCGAAGTACGAGGGTTTTAGACGAAAAGCCATCTGTTTCAAAGGCCTTTTATTTTTCTAAACTTATTTTAACTCAGGACTTTTTGTGCATTCAATATGCATCATTAAAAGCCACATACTAAAATTTCAACCCTTTCTTACTTCATTTGCTATTTTTCATGCATTGAATGATTTATTTTGGGCTAAATGACCCTGAAATTGGAAAGCACTACAACTGAACTCAGAAAAGGTTGAAACTTGGCATGGTATCATGATTTGACCCCACATAACATGTGTGCAAAAGTTGAGAGGGTTACGGAAAAAACTGAATGCACTTCGTGTACAAACTGGACCATCTCTTTCCAAGTATGAGGGTTTCAGACGAAAACTCATCTGTTACAAAGGTATTTCATTTTTCTAAACTTATTTGAACTCAAGACTTTTTTTTCATTCAATATGCATCATTAAAAGCCACATACAAAAACTTTAACCCTTTCTGACTTGATTTGCTATTTTTCATGCATTTAATGATTTATTTTGGGCTAAATGACCCTGAAATTGGAAAGCACTACAACTAAACTCAGAAAAGGTTGAAACTTGGCATGTTATCATCATTTGACCCACATAACATGTGTGCAAAAGTTGAGAGGGTTACAGCAAAAACTGAATGCACTTCGTGTACAAACTGGACCATCTCTTTCGAAGTACGAGGGTTTTAGACGAAAAGCCATCTGTTACAAAGGCATTTTATTTTTCTAAACTTATTTGAACTCAAGACTTTTTGTGCATTCAATATGCATCATTAAAAGCCACATACTAAAATTTCAACCCTTTCTGACTTCATTTGCTATTTTTCATGCTTTTATTGATTTATTTTGGGCTAAATGAACCTGAAATTGGAAAGCACTACAACTGAACTCAGACAAGGTTGAAACTTGGCATGGTATCATCATTTGACCCACATAACATGTGTGAAAAGTTGAGAGGGTTAGGGACAAAACTGGATGCACTTCGTGTAAAAACTGGACCATCTCTTTCGAAGTACGAGGGTCTCAGACAAATATTCATCTGTTACAAAGGCATTTCATTTTTCTAAACTTATTTGAACTAAAGACTTTTTTGCATTCAATATGCATCATTCAAAGCCACATGCTAAAATTTCAACCCTTTCTGACTTCATTTGTTATTTTTCATGCATTTAATGATTTATTTTGTGCTAAATGACCCTGAAATTGGAAAGCACTACAACTAAACTCAGAAAAGGTTGAAACTTAGCATGGTATCATCATTTGACCCACATAACATGATTGCAAAAGTTGAGGGGGTTACGGCAAAAGCTGGATGCACTTCGTATACAAACTGGACCATGTCTTTCGAAGTACGAGGGTTATAGCCGAAAACTCATCTCTTACAAAGGCATTTTATTTTTCTAAACTTTTTTGAACTCAAGACTTTTTGTGCATTCAATATGCATCATTCAAAGCGACATACTAAAATTTCAACCCTTTCTGACTTCATTTGCTATTTTTCATGCATTTAGTGATTTAATTTGGGCTAAATGTCTCCGAAATTGGAAAGCACTACAACTGAACTCAGAAAAGGTTGAAACTTGGCATGTATCATCATTTGACCCACATAACATGTGTGCAAAACTTGAGAGGGTTACGGAAAAACCTGAATGCACTTCGTGTACAAACTGGACCATCTCTTTCGAAGTACGAGGGTTTCCGACGAAAACTCATCTGTTACAAAGGCATTTCATTTTTGTAACTTATTTTAACTCAAGACTTTTTGTGCATTCAATATGCATCATTCAAAGCCACATACTAAAATTTCAACCCTTTCTTACTTCATTTGCTATTTTTCATGCATTGAATGATTTATTTTGGGCTAAATGACCCTGAAATTGGAAAGCACTACAAATGAACTCAGAAAAGGTTGAAACTTGGCATGGTATCATCATTTGACCCACCTAACATGTGTGCAAAAGTTGAGAGGGTTACAGCAAAAACTGGATGCACTTCGTGTACAAACAAGACCATCTCTATCGAAGTACGAGGGTTTTAGACGAAAAGCCATCTGTTACAAAGGCCTTTTATTTTTCTAAACTTATTTTAACTCAGGACTTTTTGTGCATTCAATATGCATCATTAAAAGCCACATACTAAAATTTCAACCCTTTCTTACTTCATTTGCTATTTTTCATGCATTGAATGATTTATTTTGGGCTAAATGACCCTGAAATTGGAAAGCACTACAACTGAACTCAGAAAAGGTTGAAACTTGGCATGGTATCATGATTTGACCCCACATAACATGTGTGCAAAAGTTGAGAGGGTTACAGAAAAAACTGAATGCACTTCGTGTACAAACTGGACCATCTCTTTCCAAGTATGAGGGTTTCAGACGAAAACTCATCTGTTACAAAGGTATTTCATTTTTCTAAACTTATTTGAACTCAAGACTTTTTGTTCATTCAATATGCATCATTAAAAGCCACATACAAAAACTTTAACCCTTTCTGACTTGATTTGCTATTTTTCATGCATTTAATGATTTATTTTGGGCTAAATGACCCTGAAATTGGAAAGCACTACAACTAAACTCAGAAAAGGTTGAAACTTGGCATGTTATCATCATTTGACCCACATAACATGTGTGCAAAAGTTGAGAGGGTTACAGCAAAAACTGAATGCACTTCGTGTACAAACTGGACCATCTCTTTCGAAGTACGAGGGTTTTAGACGAAAAGCCATCTGTTACAAAGGCATTTTATTTTTCTAAACTTATTTGAACTCAAGACTTTTTGTGCATTCAATATGCATCATTAAAAGCCACATACTAAAATTTCAACCCTTTCTGACTTCATTTGCTATTTTTCATGCTTTTATTGATTTATTTTGGGCTAAATGAATCTGAAATTGGAAAGCACTACAACTGAACTCAGACAAGGTTGAAACTTGGCATGGTATCATCATTTGACCCACATAACATGTGTGAAAAGTTGAGAGGGTTAGGGACAAAACTGGATGCACTTCGTGTAAAAACTGGACCATCTCTTTCGAAGTACGAGGGTCTCAGACAAATATTCATCTGTTACAAAGGCATTTCATTTTTCTAAACTTATTTGAACTAAAGACTTTTTTGCATTCAATATGCATCATTCAAAGCCACATGCTAAAATTTCAACCCTTTCTGACTTCATTTGTTATTTTTCATGCATTTAATGATTTATTTTGTGCTAAATGACCCTGAAATTGGAAAGCACTACAACTAAACTCAGAAAAGGTTGAAACTTAGCATGGTATCATCATTTGACCCACATAACATGATTGCAAAAGTTGAGGGGGTTACGGCAAAAGCTGGATGCACTTCGTATACAAACTGGACCATGTCTTTCGAAGTACGAGGGTTATAGCCGAAAACTCATCTCTTACAAAGGCATTTTATTTTTCTAAACTTTTTTGAACTCAAGACTTTTTGTGCATTCAATATGCATCATTCAAAGCGACATACTAAAATTTCAACCCTTTCTGACTTCATTTGCTATTTTTCATGCATTTAGTGATTTAATTTGGGCTAAATGTCTCCGAAATTGGAAAGCACTACAACTGAACTCAGAAAAGGTTGAAACTTGGCATGTATCATCATTTGACCCACATAACATGTGTGCAAAACTTGAGAGGGTTACGGAAAAACCTGAATGCACTTCGTGTACAAACTGGACCATCTCTTTCGAAGTACGAGGGTTTCCGACGAAAACTCATCTGTTACAAAGGCATTTCATTTTTGTAACTTATTTTAACTCAAGACTTTTTGTGCATTCAATATGCATCATTCAAAGCCACATACTAAAATTTCAACCCTTTCTTACTTCATTTGCTATTTTTCATGCATTGAATGATTTATTTTGGGCTAAATGACCCTGAAATTGGAAAGCACTACAAATGAACTCAGAAAAGGTTGAAACTTGGCATGGTATCATCATTTGACCCACCTAACATGTGTGCAAAAGTTGAGAGGGTTACAGCAAAAACTGGATGCACTTCGTGTACAAACAAGACCATCTCTATCGAAGTACGAGGGTTTTAGACGAAAAGCCATCTGTTACAAAGGCCTTTTATTTTTCTAAACTTATTTTAACTCAGGACTTTTTGTGCATTCAATATGCATCATTAAAAGCCACATACTAAAATTTCAACCCTTTCTTACTTCATTTGCTATTTTTCATGCATTGAATGATTTATTTTGGGCTAAATGACCCTGAAATTGGAAAGCACTACAACTGAACTCAGAAAAGGTTGAAACTTGGCATGGTATCATGATTTGACCCCACATAACATGTGTGCAAAAGTTGAGAGGGTTACAGAAAAAACTGAATGCACTTCGTGTACAAACTGGACCATCTCTTTCCAAGTATGAGGGTTTCAGACGAAAACTCATCTGTTACAAAGGTATTTCATTTTTCTAAACTTATTTGAACTCAAGACTTTTTGTTCATTCAATATGCATCATTAAAAGCCACATACAAAAACTTTAACCCTTTCTGACTTGATTTGCTATTTTTCATGCATTTAATGATTTATTTTGGGCTAAATGACCCTGAAATTGGAAAGCACTACAACTAAACTCAGAAAAGGTTGAAACTTGGCATGTTATCATCATTTGACCCACATAACATGTGTGCAAAAGTTGAGAGGGTTACAGCAAAAACTGAATGCACTTCGTGTACAAACTGGACCATCTCTTTCGAAGTACGAGGGTTTTAGACGAAAAGCCATCTGTTACAAAGGCATTTTATTTTTCTAAACTTATTTGAACTCAAGACTTTTTGTGCATTCAATATGCATCATTAAAAGCCACATACTAAAATTTCAACCCTTTCTGACTTCATTTGCTATTTTTCATGCTTTTATTGATTTATTTTGGGCTAAATGAATCTGAAATTGGAAAGCACTACAACTGAACTCAGACAAGGTTGAAACTTGGCATGGTATCATCATTTGACCCACATAACATGTGTGAAAAGTTGAGAGGGTTAGGGACAAAACTGGATGCACTTCGTGTAAAAACTGGACCATCTCTTTCGAAGTACGAGGGTCTCAGACAAATATTCATCTGTTACAAAGGCATTTCATTTTTCTAAACTTATTTGAACTAAAGACTTTTTTGCATTCAATATGCATCATTCAAAGCCACATGCTAAAATTTCAACCCTTTCTGACTTCATTTGTTATTTTTCATGCATTTAATGATTTATTTTGTGCTAAATGACCCTGAAATTGGAAAGCACTACAACTAAACTCAGAAAAGGTTGAAACTTAGCATGGTATCATCATTTGACCCACATAACATGATTGCAAAAGTTGAGGGGGTTACGGCAAAAGCTGGATGCACTTCGTATACAAACTGGACCATGTCTTTCGAAGTACGAGGGTTATAGCCGAAAACTCATCTCTTACAAAGGCATTTTATTTTTCTAAACTTTTTTGAACTCAAGACTTTTTGTGCATTCAATATGCATCATTCAAAGCGACATACTAAAATTTCAACCCTTTCTGACTTCATTTGCTATTTTTCATGCATTTAGTGATTTAATTTGGGCTAAATGTCTCCGAAATTGGAAAGCACTACAACTGAACTCAGAAAAGGTTGAAACTTGGCATGTATCATCATTTGACCCACATAACATGTGTGCAAAACTTGAGAGGGTTACGGAAAAACCTGAATGCACTTCGTGTACAAACTGGACCATCTCTTTCGAAGTACGAGGGTTTCCGACGAAAACTCATCTCTTACAAAGGCATTTCATTTTTGTAACTTATTTGAACTCAAGACTTTTTGTGCATTCAATATGCATCATTCAAAGCCACATACTAAAATTTCAACCCTTTCTTACTTCATTTGCTATTTTTCATGCATTGAATGATTTATTTTGGGCTAAATGACCCTGAAATTGGAAAGCACTACAAATGAACTCAGAAAAGGTTGAAACTTGGCATGGTATCATCATTTGACCCACCTAACATGTGTGCAAAAGTTGAGAGGGTTACAGCAAAAACTGGATGCACTTCGTGTACAAACAAGACCGTCTCTTTCGAAGTACGAGGGTTTCAGACGAAAACTCATCTGCTTCAAAGGCATTTCATTTTTCTAAACTTATTTGAACTCAAGACTTTTTGTGCATTCAATATGCATCATTAAAAGCCACATACTAAAATTTCAACCCTTTCTTACTTCATTTGCTATTTTTCATGCATTGAATGATTTATTTTGGGCTAAATGACCCTGAAATTGGAAAGCACTACAACTGAACTCAGAAAAGGTTGAAACTTGGCATGGTATCATGATTTGACCCCACATAACATGTGTGCAAAAGTTGAGAGGGTTACGGAAAAAACTGAATGCACTTCGTGTACAAACTGGACCATCTCTTTCCAAGTATGAGGGTTTCAGACGAAAACTCATCTGTTACAAAGGTATTTCATTTTTCTAAACTTATTTGAACTCAAGACTTTTTGTTCATTCAATATGCATCATTAAAAGCCACATACAAAAACTTTAACCCTTTCTGACTTGATTTGCTATTTTTCATGCATTTAATGATTTATTTTGGGCTAAATGACCCTGAAATTGGAAAGCACTACAACTAAACTCAGAAAAGGTTGAAACTTGGCATGTTATCATCATTTGACCCACATAACATGTGTGCAAAAGTTGAGAGGGTTACAGCAAAAACTGAATGCACTTCGTGTACAAACTGGACCATCTCTTTCGAAGTACGAGGGTTTTAGACGAAAAGCCATCTGTTACAAAGGCATTTTATTTTTCTAAACTTATTTGAACTCAAGACTTTTTGTGCATTCAATATGCATCATTAAAAGCCACATACTAAAATTTCAACCCTTTCTGACTTCATTTGCTATTTTTCATGCTTTTATTGATTTATTTTGGGCTAAATGAACCTGAAATTGGAAAGCACTACAACTGAACTCAGACAAGGTTGAAACTTGGCATGGTATCATCATTTGACCCACATAACATGTGTGAAAAGTTGAGAGGGTTAGGGACAAAACTGGATGCACTTCGTGTAAAAACTGGACCATCTCTTTCGAAGTATGAGGGTCTCAGACAAATATTCATCTGTTACAAAGGCATTTCATTTTTCTAAACTTATTTGAACTAAAGACTTTTGTGCATTCAATATGCATCATTAAAAGCCACATACTAAATTTCAACACTTTCTGACTTCATTTGTTATTTTTCATGCATTTAATGATTTATTTTGGGCTAAATAACCCTGAAATTGGAAAGCACTACAACTAAACTCAGAAAAGGTTGAAACTTGGCATGATATCATCATTTGACCCACATACCATGTGTGCAAAAGTTGAGAGGGTTACGTAAAAAGCTGGATCCACTTCGTGTAAAAACTGGACCATCTCATTTGAAGTACGAGGGTTTCAGACAAATATTCATCTGTTACAAAGGCATTTCATTTTTCTAAACTTATTTGAACTCAAGACTTTTGTGCATTCAATATGCATCATTCAAAGCCACATGCTAAAATTTCAACCCTTTCTGACTTCATTTGCTATTTTTCATGCATTTAATGATTTATTTTGGGCTAAATGACCCTGAAATTGGAAAGCACTACAACTAAACTCAGAAAAAGTTGAAACTTCACATGGTATCATCATTTGACCCACATAACATGTGTGAAAAATTTGAGAGGTTTACGGAAAAAGCTGGATGCACTACGTGTACAAACTGGACCATGTCTTTCGAAGTACGAGGGTTTGAGACGAAAACTCATCTCTTACAAAGGCATTTCATTTTTCTAAACTTATTTGAGCTCAAGGCTTTTTGCGCATTCAATATGCATCATTAAAAGCCACATACTAAAACTTCAACCCTTTCTGACTTCATTTGCTATTTTTCATGCATTTAATGATTTATTTTGGGCTAAATTACCCTGAAATTGGAAAGCACTACAACTAAACTCAGAAAAGGTTGAAACTTGGCATGGTATCATCATTTGACCCACATAAAATGTGCGCAAAAGTTGAGAGAGTTACGGAAAAATCTGGATGCACTTCGTGTACAAACTGGACCGTCTCTTTCGAAGTACGAGGGTTCAGACGAAAACTCATCTGCTTCAAAGGCATTTCATTTTTCTAAACTTATTTGAACTCAAGACTTTTTGTGCATTCAATATGCATCATTCAAAGCCACATACTAAAATTTCAACCCTTTCTAACTTCAGTTGATATTTTTCATGCATTTAATGATTTATTTTGGGCTAAATTACCCTGAAATTGGAAAGCACTACAACTGAACTCAGACAAGGTTTAAACTTGGCATGGTATCACAATTTGACCCACATAACATGTGTGAAAAGTTGAGAGGGTTAGGGAAAAAACTGGATGCACTTCGTGTAAAAACTGGACCATCTCATTTGAAGTACGAGGGTTTCAGACAAATATTCATCTGTTACAAAGGCATTTCATTTTTCTAAACTTATTTGAACTCAAGACCTTTTGTGCATTCAATATGCATCATTCAAAGCCACATACTAAAATTTCAACCCTTTCTGACTTCATTTGCTATTTCTCATGAATTTAATGATTTATTTTGGGCTAAATGACCCTGAAATTGGAAAGCACTACAACTAAACTCAGAAAAGGTTGAAACTTGTTATGATATCATCATTTGACCCACATAACATGTGTGCAAAAGTTGAGAGGGTTACGGAAAAAGCTGGATGCACTTCGTGTACAAACTGGACCGTATCTTTCGAAGTACGAGGGTTTTAGACGAAACTCATCTATTACAAAGACATTTCATTTTTCTAAACTTATTTGAACTCAAGACTTTTTGTGCATTCAATATGCATCATTCAAAGCCACATACTAAAATTTCAACCCTTTCTGACTTCATTTGCTATTTTTCATGCATTTAATGATTTATTTTGAGCTAAATGACCCTGAAATTGAAAAGCACTACAACTGAACTCATAAAAGGTTGAAACTTGGCATGGTATCATCATTTGACCCACATAAGATGTGTGCAAAAGTTGAGAGGATTACGGAAAAATTTGCATGCACTTCGTGTACAAACTGGACCATCTCTTTCGAAGTACGAGGGGTTCAGACGAAAAC
This sequence comes from Bromus sterilis, assembly GCA_950022295.1. Lineage (NCBI taxonomy): Eukaryota > Viridiplantae > Streptophyta > Magnoliopsida > Poales > Poaceae > Bromus > Bromus sterilis. Next base: position 166,761,600 of record OX465599.1, on the reverse strand, counting down.
TCATCTGCTTCAAAGGCATTTCATTTTTCTAAACTTATTTGAACTCAAGACTTTTTGTCCATTCAATATGCATCATTAAAATCCACATACTAAAATTTCATCCCTTTCTGACTTCATTTGCTATTTTTTCATGCATTTAATGATTTATTTACGGCTAAACGACCCTGAAATTGGAAAGCACTACAACTAAACTCAGAAAAGGTTGAAACTTGGCATGGTATCATCATTTGACCCACATAACATGTGTGAATAGTTGAGAGGGTTACAGCAAAAACTGGATGCACTTCGTGTACAAACTGGACCATCTCTTTCGAAGTACGAGGGTTTCAGACAAATATTCATCTGTTACAAAGGCATTTCATTTTTCTAAACTTATTTTAACTCAAGACTTTTGTGCATTCAATATGCATCATTCAAAGCCACATGCTAAAATTTTAACCCTTTCTGACTTCATTTGCTATTTTTCATGCATTTAATGATTTATTTTTGGCTAAATGACCCTGAAATTGGAAAGCACTACAACTAAACTCAGAAAAGGTTGAAACTTGGCATGATATCATCATTTGACCCACATAACATGTGTGGAAAAGTTGAGAGGGTTACGGAAAAAGCGGGATGCACTTCGTGTACAAACTGGACCATATGTTTCGAAGTACGAGGGTTTCAGACGAAAACTCATCTGTTACAAAGGTATTTAGTTTTTCTAAACTTATTTGAACTCAAGACTTTTTGTGCATTCAATATGCATCATTCAAAGCAACATACTAAAATTTCAACCCTTTCTGAGTTCATTTGCTATTTTTCATGCATTTAATGATTTATTTTTGGCTAACTCACCCTGAAATTGGAAAGCAGTACAACTGAACTCAGAAAAGGTTGAAACTTGGCATGGTATCATCATTTGACCCACATAACATGTTTGCAAAATTTGATAGAGTTACGGCAAAAATTGAATGCGCTTCGTGTACAAACTGGACCATCTCTTTCGAAGTACGAGGGTTTTAGACGAAAACTCATCTGTTACAAATGCATTTTATTTTTCGAAACTTATTTGAACTCAAGACTTTTTGTGCATTCAATATGCATCATTCAAAGCCACATACTAAAATTTCAGCCCTTTCTGAATTCATTTGCTGTTTTTCATGCATTTAATGATTTATTTTGGGCTAAGTGTCTCTGAAATTGGAAAGCACTACGACTGAACTCAGAAAAGGTTGAAACTTGGCATGTATCATCATTTGACCAACATAACATGTATGCAAAACTTGAGAGGGTTATGGAAAAACCTGAATGCACTTCGTGTACAAACTGGACCATCTCTTTCGAAGTACGAGGGTTTCCGACGAAAACTCATCTGCTACAAAGGCATTTCATTTTTGTAAACTTATTTGAACTCAAGACTTTTTGTGCATTCAATATGCATCATCCAAAGCCACATACTAAAATTTCAACCCTTTCTTACTTCATTTGCTATTTTTCATGCACTGAATGATTTATTTTGGGCTAAATGACCCTGAAATTGGGAAGCACTACAACTGAACTCAGAAAAGGTTGAAACTTGGCATGGTATCATGATTTGACCCCACATAACATGTGTGCAAAATTTTAGAGGGTTACGACAAAAACTGAATGCACTTCGTGTACAAACTGGACCATCTCTTTCGAAGTACGAGGGTTTCAGACGAAAACTCATCTGTTACAAAGGCATTTCATTTTTCTAAACTCATTTGAACTCAAGACTTTTTGTTCATTCAATATGAATCATTAAAAGCCACGTACTAAAACTTCAACCCTTTCTGAGTTCATTTGATATTTTTCATGCATTTAATGATTTATTTTGGGCTAAATGACCCTGAAATTGGAAAGCACCACAACTAAACTCAGAAAAGGTTGAAACTTGGCATGGTATCATCATTTGACCCACCTAACATGTGTGCAAAAGTTGAGAGGGTTACAGTCAAAACTGGATGCACTTCGTGTACAAACTGGACCATCTCTTTCGAAGTACGAGGGTTTTAGACGAAAAGCCATCTGTTACAAAGGCATTTTATTTTTCTAAACTTATTTCAACTGAAGACTTTTTGTGCCTTCAATATGCATCATTAAAAGCCACATACTAAAATTTCAACCCTTTCTGACTTCATTTGCTATTTTTCATGCATTTAATGATTTATTTTGGGCTAAATGACCCTGAAATTGGAAAGCACTACAACTGAACTCAGACAAGGTTGAAACTTGGCATGGTATCATCATTCGACCCACATAACATGTGTGAAAAGTTTAGAGGGTTAGGGAAAAAACTGGATGCACTTCGTGTAAAAACTTGACCATGTCTTTCGAAGTACGAGGGTTTGAGACGAAAACTCATCTCTTACAAAGGCATTTCATATTTCTACATTTATTTGAACTCAATGCTTTTTGTGCATTCAATATGCATCATTAAAAGCCACATACTAAAATTTCAACCCTTTCTGACTTCATTTGTTATTTTTCCTGCATTTAATGATTTATTTTGGGCTAAATGACCCTGAAATTGGAAAGCACTACAACTAAACTCAGAAAAGGTTGAAACTTTGCATGATATCATCATTTGACCCACATAACATGTGTGCAAAAGTTGAGAGGGTTACGGAAAAAGCTGGATGCACTTCGTGTACAAACTGGACCGTATCTTTCGAAGTACGAGGGTTTCAGACGAAAACTCATCTGTTACAAAGACATTTCATTTTTCTAAACTTATTTGAACTCAAGACTTTTTGTGCATTCAATATGCCTCATTCAAAGCCACATACTAAATTTCAACCCTTTCTGACTTCATTTGCTATTTTTCATGCATTTAATGATTTATTTTGGGCTAAATGACCCTGAAATTGAAAAGCACTACAACTGAACTCAGAAAAGGTTGAAACTTGGCATGGTATCATCATTTGACCCACATAACATGTGTGCAAAAGTTGAGAGGGCTAAGGCAAAAACTGAATGTACTTCGTGTACAAACTAGACCATCTCTTTTGAAGTACGAGGTTTTTAGACGAAAAGCCATCTCGTACAAACGCATTTTATTTTTCTAAACTTATTTGAACTCAAGACTTTTTGTGCATTCAATATGCATCATTCAAAGCCACATACTAAAATTTCAACCCTTTCTGACTTCATTTGCTATTTTTCATGAATTTAATGATTTATTTTTGGCTAAATGACCCTGAAATTGAAAAGCACTACAACTGAACTCAGAAAAGGTTGAAACTTGGCATGGTATCATCATTTGGCCGACATAACATGTGTGCAAAATTTGAGAGGGTTACGGCAAAAACAGGATGCACTTCGTGTACAAACTGGGCCATCTCTTTCGAAGTACGGGGGTTTCAGACGAAAACTCATCTGCTTCAATGGCATTTCATTTTTCTAAACTTATTTGAACTCAAGACTTTTTTTTCCATTCAATATGCATCATTAAAATCCACATACTAAAATTTCAACCCTTTCTGACTTCATTTGCTATTTTTTCATGCATTTAATGATTTATTTACGGCTAAATGACCCTGAAATTGGAAAGCACTACAACTAAACTCAGAAAAGGTTGAAACTTGGCATGGTATCATCATTTGACCCACATAACATGTGTGAAAAGTTGAGAGGGTTACGGCAAAAACTGGATGCACTTCGTGTACAAACTGGACCATCTCTTTCGAAGTACGAGGGTTTCAGACAAAAATTCATCTGTTACAAAGGCATTTCATTTTTCTAAACTTATTTGAACTCAAGACTTTTGTGCATTCAATATGCATCATTCAAAGCCACATGCTTAAATTTCAACCCTTTCTGACTTCATTTGCTATTTTTCATGCATTTCATGATTTATTTTGGGCTAACTGACCCTGAAATTGGAAAGCACTACAACTGAACTCAGAAAAGGTTGAAACTTGGCATGGTATCATCATTTGACCCACATAACATGTTTGCAAAATTTGAGAGGGTTACGGCAAAAATTGAATGCGCTTCGTGTACAAACTGGACCATCTCTTTCGAAGTACGAGGGTTTTAAACGAAAACTCATCTGTTACAAAGGCATTTTATTTTTCTAGACTTATTTGAACTCAAGACTTTTTGTGCATTCAATATGCATCATTCAAAGCAACATACTAAAATTTCAACCCTTTCTTACTTCATTTTTGCTGTTTTTCATGCATTTAATGATTTATTTTGGGCTAAATGTCTCTGAAATTGGAAAGCACTACAACTGAACTCAGAAAAGGTTGAAACTTGGCATGTATCATCATTTGACCCACATAACATGTGTGCAAAACTTGAGAGGGTTACGACAAAACCTGAATGCATTTCGTGTACAAACTGGACCATCTCTTTCGAAGTACGAGGGTTTCCGACGAAAACTCATCTGTTACAAAGGCATTTCATTTTTGTAAACTTATTTGAACTCAAGACTTTTTGTGCATTCAATATGCATCATTCAAAGCCACATACTAAAATTTCATCCCTTTCTTACTTCATTTGCTATTTTTCATGCATTGAATGATTTATTTTGGGCTAAATGACCCTGAAATTGGAAAGCACTACAACTGAACTCAGAAAAGGTTGAAACTTGGCATGGTATCATAATTTGACCCCACATAACATGTGTGCAAAATTTGAGAGGGTTACGGCAAAAACTGAATGCACTTCGTGTATAAACTGGACTATCTCTTTCGAAGTATGACGGTTTCAGACAAAAACTCATCTGTTACAAAGGCATTTCATTTTTCTAAACTTATTTGAACTCAAGACTTTTTTTGCATTCAATATGCATCATTAAAAGCCACATACTAAAATTTCAACCCTTTTTGACTTAATTTTCTATTTTTCATGCATTTAATGATTTATTTTGGGCTAAATGACCCTGAAATTAGAAAGCACTACAACTGAACTCTGAAAAGTTTGAAACTTGGCATGTATCATCATTTGACCCACATAACATGTGTGCAAAAGTTGAGAGGGTTACGGAAAAATCTGAATGCACTTCGTGTACAAACTGGACCATCTCTTTCGAAGTACGATGGTTTCAGACGAAAACTCATCTGTTACAAAGGCATTTCATTTTTCTAAACTTATCCGAACTCAAGACTTTTTTTTCATTCAATATGCATGATTAAAAGCCACATACTAAAGTTTTAACCCTTTCTGACTTCATTTGCTATTTTTCATGCATTTAATGATTTATTTTGGGCTAAATGACCCTGAAATTGAAAAGCACTACAACTGAACTCAAAAAAGGTTGAAACTTGGCATGGTATCATCATTTGACCGACATAACATATGTGCAAAATTTGAGAGGGTTACGGCAAAAACAGGCTGCACTTCGTGTACAAACAGGACCATCTCTTTCGAAGTATGAGGGTTTCAGACGAAAACTCATCTGCTTCAAAGGCATTTCATTTTTCTAAACTTATTTGAACTCAAGACTTTTTGTCCATTCCATATGCATCATTAAAATCCACATACTAAAATTTCAACCCTTTCTGACTACATTTGCTATTTTTTCATGCATTTAATGATTTATTTATGGCTAAATGACCCTGAAATTGGAAAGCACTACAACTAAACTCAGAAAAGGTTGAAACTTGGAATGGTACCATCATTTGACCCACATAACATGTGTGAAAAGTTGAGACGGTTATGGCAAAAACTGGATGCACTTCGTGTACATACCGGACCATCTCTTTCGAAGTACGAGGGTTTCAGACAAAAATTCATCTGTCACAAAGCTATTTCATTTTTCTAAACTTATTTGAACTCAAGACTTTTGTGCATTCAATATGCATCATTCAAAGCCACATGCTTAAATTTCAACCCTTTCTGACTTCATTTGCTATTTTTCATGCATTTAAGGGTTTTTTTTGGGCTAAATGACCCTGAAATTGGAAAGCACTACAACTAAACTCAGAAAAGGTTGAAACTTGGCATGATATCATCATTTGACCCACATAACATGTGTGCAAAAGTTGAGAGGGTTACGGAAAAAGCTGGACGCACTTCGTGTACAAACTGGACCATATCTTTCGAAGTACGAGGGTTTCAGACGAAAACTCATCTGTTACAAAGGCATTTCATTTTTCTAAACTTATTTGAACTCAAGACTTTTTGTGCATTCAATATGCATCATTCAAAGCAACATACTAAAATTTCAACCCTTTCTGACTTCATTTGCTAATTTTCATGCATTTAATGATTTATTTTGGGCTAACGGACCCTGAAATTGGAAAGCACTACAACTGAACTCAGAAAAGTTTGAAACTTGGCATGGTATCATCATTTGACCCACATAACATGTTTGCAAAATTTGAGAGGGTTACGGCAAAAATTGAATGCGCTTCATGGACAAACTGGAACATCTCTTTCGAAGTACGAGGGTTTTAGACGAAAACTCATCTGTTACAAAGGCATTTTATTTTTCTAAACTTATTTGAACTCAAGACTTTTTTTGCATTCAATATGCATCATTCAAAGCCACATACTAAAATTTCAACCCTTTCTGACTTCATTTGCTGTTTTTCATGCATTTAATGATTTATTTTGGGCTACATGTCTCTGAAATTGGAAAGCACTACAACTGAACTCAGAAAAGGTTGAAACTTGGCATGTATGATCATTTGACCCACATAACATGTGTGCAAAACTTGAGAGGGTTACGGCAAAAAATGAATGCACTTCGTGTACAAACTGGACCATCTCTTTCGAAGTACGAGGGTTTCAGACGAAAACTCATCTGTTACAAAGGTATTTCATTTTTATAAACTTATTTGAACTCAAGACTTTTTGTTCATTCAATATGCATCATTAAAAGCCACGTACTAAAACTTCAACCCTTTATGACTTCATTTGCTATTTTTCATGCATTTAATGATTTATTTTGGGCTAAATGACCCTGAAATTGGAAAGCACCACAACTAAAATCAGAAAAGGTAGAAACTTGGCATGGTATCATCATTTGACCCACCTAGCATGTGTGCAAAAGTTGAGAGGGTTACAGCAAAAACTGGATGCGCTTCGTGTACAAACTGGACCATCTCTTTCGAAGTACGAGGTTTTAGACGAAAAGCCATCTGTTACAAAGGCATTTTATTTTTCTAAATTTATTTGAACTCAAGACTTTTTGTGCATTCAATATGCATCATTAAAAGCCACATACTAAAATTTCAACCCTTTCTGACTTCATTTGCTATTTTTCATGCATTTAATGATTTATTTTGGGCTAAATGACCCTGAAATTGGAAAGCACTACAACTGAACTCAGACAAGGTTGAAACTTGGCATGGTATCATCATTCGACCCACATAACATGTGTGAAAAGTTTAGAGGGTTAGGGAAAAAACTGGATGCACTTCGTGTAAAAACTGGACCATGTCTTTCGAAGTACGAGGGTTTGAGACGAAAACTCATCTCTTACAAAGGCATTTCATATTTCTAAACTTATTTGAACTCAAGGCTTTTTGTGCATTCAATATGCATCATTAAAAGCCACATACTAAAATTTCAACCCTTTCTGACTTCATTTGTTATTTTTCATGCATTTAATGATTTATTTTGGGCTAATTGAACCTGAAATTGGAAAGCACTACAACTAAACTCAGAAAAGGTTGAAACTTTGCATGATATCATCATTTGACCCACATAACATGTGTGCAAAAGTTGAGAGGGTTACGGAAAAGCTGGATGCACTTCGTGTACAAACTGGACCGTATCTTTCGAAGTACGAGGGTTTCAGACGAAAACTCATCTGTTACAACGACATTTCATTTTTCTAAAGTTATTTGAACTCAAGAATTTTTTTGCATTCAATATGCATCTTTCAAAGCCACATACTAAAATTTCAACCCTTTCTGACATCATTTGTTATTTTTCATGCATTTAATGATTTATTTTGGGCTAAATGACCCTGAAATTGGAAAGCACTACAACTGAACTCAGAAAAGGTTGAAACTTGGCATGGTATCATCATTTGACCCACATAACATGTGTGCAAAAGTTGAGAGGGTTACGGAAAAAACTGAATGCACTTCGTGTACAAACTGGACCATCTCTTTTGAAGTACGAGGGTTTTAGACGAAAAGCCATCTGTTACAAAGGCATTTTATTTTTTTAAACTTATTTGAACTCAAGACTTTTTGTGCATTCAATATGCATCATTCAAAGCCACATACTAAAATTTCAACCCTTTCTGACTTCATTTTCTATTTTTCATGCATTTAATGATGTTTTTTGGGCTAAATGACCCTGAAATTGGAAAGAACTACAACTGATCTCATAAAAGCTTGAAACTTGGCATGGTATCATCATTTGACCGACATAACATGTGTGAAAAATTTGAGAGGGTTACGGCAAAAACAGGATGCACTTCGTGTACAAACTGGACCATCTCTTTCGAAGTATGAGGGTTTCAGACGAAAACTCATCTGCTTCAAAGGCATTTCATTTTTCTAAACTTATTTGAACTCAAGACTTTTTGTGCATTAAATATGCATCATTAAAAGCCACATACAAAAATTTCAACCCTTTCTGACTTCATTTGCTATTTTTCATGCATTTAATGATTTATTTTGGGCTAAATGACCCTGAAATTGGAAAGCACTACAATTGAACTCAGACAAGGTTGAAACTTGGCATGGTATCATCATTCGACCCACATAACATGTGTGAAAAGTTGAGAGGGTTACGGAAAAAGCTGGATGCACTTCGTGTACAAACTGGACCGTATCTTTCGAAGTACGAGGGTTTCAGACGAAAACTCATCTGTTACAAAGACATTTCATTTTTCTAAACTTATTTGAACTCAAGACTTTTTGTGCATTCAATATGCCTCATTCAAAGCCACATACTAAATTTCAACCCTTTCTGACTTCATTTGCTAATTTTCATGCATTTAATGATTTATTTTGGGCTAACGGACCCTGAAATTGGAAAGCACTACAACTGAACTCAGAAAAGTTTGAAACTTGGCATGGTATCATCATTTGACCCACATAACATGTTTGCAAAATTTGAGAGGGTTACGGCAAAAATTGAATGCGCTTCATGGACAAACTGGAACATCTCTTTCGAAGTACGAGGGTTTTAGACGAAAACTCATCTGTTACAAAGGCATTTTATTTTTCTAAACTTATTTGAACTCAAGACTTTTTTTGCATTCAATATGCATCATTCAAAGCCACATACTAAAATTTCAACCCTTTCTGACTTCATTTGCTGTTTTTCATGCATTTAATGATTTATTTTGGGCTAAATGTCTCTGAAATTGGAAAGCACTACAACTGAACTCAGAAAAGGTTGAAACTTGGCATGTATGATCATTTGACCCACATAACATGTGTGCAAAACTTGAGAGGGTTACGGCAAAAAATGAATGCACTTCGTGTACAAACTGGACCATCTCTTTCGAAGTACGAGGGTTTCAGACGAAAACTCATCTGTTACAAAGGTATTTCATTTTTATAAACTTATTTGAACTCAAGACTTTTTGTTCATTCAATATGCATCATTAAAAGCCACGTACTAAAACTTCAACCCTTTATGACTTCATTTGCTATTTTTCATGCATTTAATGATTTATTTTGGGCTAAATGACCCTGAAATTGGAAAGCACCACAACTAAAATCAGAAAAGGTAGAAACTTGGCATGGTATCATCATTTGACCCACCTAGCATGTGTGCAAAAGTTGAGAGGGTTACAGCAAAAACTGGATGCGCTTCGTGTACAAACTGGACCATCTCTTTCGAAGTACGAGGTTTTAGACGAAAAGCCATCTGTTACAAAGGCATTTTATTTTTCTAAATTTATTTGAACTCAAGACTTTTTGTGCATTCAATATGCATCATTAAAAGCCACATACTAAAATTTCAACCCTTTCTGACTTCATTTGCTATTTTTCATGCATTTAATGATTTATTTTGGGCTAAATGACCCTGAAATTGGAAAGCACTACAACTGAACTCAGACAAGGTTGAAACTTGGCATGGTATCATCATTCGACCCACATAACATGTGTGAAAAGTTTAGAGGGTTAGGGAAAAAACTGGATGCACTTCGTGTAAAAACTGGACCATGTCTTTCGAAGTACGAGGGTTTGAGACGAAAACTCATCTCTTACAAAGGCATTTCATATTTCTAAACTTATTTGAACTCAAGGCTTTTTGTGCATTCAATATGCATCATTAAAAGCCACATACTAAAATTTCAACCCTTTCTGACTTCATTTGTTATTTTTCATGCATTTAATGATTTATTTTGGGCTAATTGAACCTGAAATTGGAAAGCACTACAACTAAACTCAGAAAAGGTTGAAACTTTGCATGATATCATCATTTGACCCACATAACATGTGTGCAAAAGTTGAGAGGGTTACGGAAAAGCTGGATGCACTTCGTGTACAAACTGGACCGTATCTTTCGAAGTACGAGGGTTTCAGACGAAAACTCATCTGTTACAACGACATTTCATTTTTCTAAAGTTATTTGAACTCAAGAATTTTTTTGCATTCAATATGCATCTTTCAAAGCCACATACTAAAATTTCAACCCTTTCTGACATCATTTGTTATTTTTCATGCATTTAATGATTTATTTTGGGCTAAATGACCCTGAAATTGGAAAGCACTACAACTGAACTCAGAAAAGGTTGAAACTTGGCATGGTATCATCATTTGACCCACATAACATGTGTGCAAAAGTTGAGAGGGTTACGGAAAAAACTGAATGCACTTCGTGTACAAACTGGACCATCTCTTTTGAAGTACGAGGGTTTTAGACGAAAAGCCATCTGTTACAAAGGCATTTTATTTTTTTAAACTTATTTGAACTCAAGACTTTTTGTGCATTCAATATGCATCATTCAAAGCCACATACTAAAATTTCAACCCTTTCTGACTTCATTTTCTATTTTTCATGCATTTAATGATGTTTTTTGGGCTAAATGACCCTGAAATTTGAAAGAACTACAACTGATCTCATAAAAGCTTGAAACTTGGCATGGTATCATCATTTGACCGACATAACATGTGTGAAAAATTTGAGAGGGTTACGGCAAAAACAGGATGCACTTCGTGTACAAACTGGACCATCTCTTTCGAAGTATGAGGGTTTCAGACGAAAACTCATCTGCTTCAAAGGCATTTCATTTTTCTAAACTTATTTGAACTCAAGACTTTTTGTGCATTAAATATGCATCATTAAAAGCCACATACAAAAATTTCAACCCTTTCTGACTTCATTTGCTATTTTTCATGCATTTAATGATTTATTTTGGGCTAAATGACCCTGAAATTGGAAAGCACTACAATTGAACTCAGACAAGGTTGAAACTTGGCATGGTATCATCATTCGACCCACATAACATGTGTGAAAAGTTGAGAGGGTTAGGGAAAAAACTGGATGCACTTCGTGTAAAAACTGGACCATGTCTTTCGAAGTACGAGGGTTTGAGTCGAAAACTCATCTCTTACAAAGGCATTTCATATTTCTCAACTTATTTGAACTCAAGGCTTTTTGTGCATTAAATATGCATAATTAAAAGCCACATACTAAAATTTCAACCCTTTCTGACTTCATTTGTTATTTTTCATGCATTTAATGATTTATTTTGGGCTAAATGACCCTGAAATTGGAAAGCACTACAACTAAACTCAGAAAAGGTTTAAACTTTGCATGATATCATCATTTGACCCACATAACATGTGTGCAAAAGTTGAGAGGGTTACGGAAAAAGCTGGATGCACTTCGTGTACAAACTGGACCGTATCTTTCGAAGTAAGAGGGTTTCAGACGAAAACTCATCTGTTACAAAGACATTTCATTTTTCTAAACTTATTTGAACTCAACACTTTTTGTGCATTCAATATGCATCATTCAAAGCACCATACTAAAATTTCAACCTTTTCTGACTTCATTTGCTATTTTTCATGCATTTAATGATTTATTTTGGGCTAAATGACCCTGAAATTGAAAAGCACTACAACTGAACTCAGAAAAGGTTGAAACTCGGCATGGTATCATCATTTGACCCACATAACATGTGTGCAATTGTTGAGAGGGTTACGGCAAAAACAGAATGCACTTCGTGTACAAACTGAACCATCTCTTTTGAAGTACGAGGGTTTTAGACGAAAAGCCATCTGTTACAAAGGCATTTTATTTTTCTAAACTTATTTGAACTCAAGACTTTTTGTGCATTCAATAGGCATCATTCAAAGCCACATACTAAAATTTCAACCCTTTCTGATTTCATTTGCTATTTTTCATGCATTTAATGATTTGTTTTGGGCTAAATGACCCTAAAATTGGAAAGAACTACAACTGAACTCAGAAAAGCTTGAAACTTGGCATGGTATCATCATTTGACCGACATAACATGTGTGCAAAATTTGAGAGGGTTACGGCAAAAACAGGATGCACTTCGTGTACAAACTGGACCATCTCTTTCGAAGTACGAGGGTTTCAGACGAAAACTCATCTGCTTCAAAGGCATTTCATTTTTCTAAACTTATTTGAACTCAAGACTTTTTGTAAATTCAATATGCATCATTAAAATCCACATAGTAAAATTTCAACCCTGTCTGACTTCATTTGCTATTTTTTCATGCATTTAATGATTTATTTATGGCTAAATGACCCTGAAATTGGAAAGCACTACAACTAAACTCAGAAAAGGTTGAAACTTGGCATGGTATCATCATTTGACCCACATAACATGTGTGAAAAGTTGAGAGGGTTACGGCAAAAACTGGATGCACTTCGTGTACAAACTGGACCATCTCTTTCGAAGTACGAGGGTTTCAGACAAAAATTCATCTCTTACAAAGGCATTTCATTTTCTAAACTTATTTGAACTCAAGACTTTTGTATGCTTAAATTTCAACCCTTTCTGACTTCATTTGCTATTTTTTTGGGCTAAATGACCCTGGAATTGGAAAGCACTACAACTAAACTCAGAAAAGGTTGAAACTTGGCATTGTATTATCATTTGACCCACATAACATGTGTGAAAAGTTGAGAGGGTTACGGCAAAAACTGGATGCACTTCGTGTACAAACTGGACCATCTCTTTCAAAGTACGAGGGTTTCAGACAAAAATTCATCTCTTACAAAGGCATTTCATTTTTCTAAACTTATTTGAACTCAAGACTTTTGTATGCTTAAATTTCAACCCTTTCTGACTTCATTTGCTATTTTTTTGGGCTAAATGACCCTGGAATTGGAAAGCACTACAACTAAACTCAGAAAAGGTTGAAACTTGGCATTCTATTATCATTTGACCCACATAACATGTGTGAAAAGTTGAGAGGGTTACGGCAAAAACTAGATGCACTTCGTGTACAAACTGGACCATCTCTTTCAAAGTACGAGGGTTTCAGACAAAAATTCATCTCTTACAAAGGCATTTCATTTTTCTAAACTTATTTGAACTCAAGATTTTTGTGCATTCAATATGCATCATTCAAAGCCACATGCTTAAATTTCAACCCTTTCTGACTTCATTTGCTATTTTTCATGCATTTAATGATTTATTTTGGGCTAAATGACCCTGAAATTGGAAAGCACTACAACTGAACTTATAAAAGGTTGAAACTTGGCATGATATCATCATTTGACCCACATAACATGTGTGCAAAAGTTGAGAGGGTTACGGAAAAAGCTGGATGCACTTCGTGTACAAACTGGACCATATCTTTCGAACTACGACGGTTTCAAACGAAAACTCGTCTGTTACAAAGGCATTTAATTTTTCTAAACTTATTTGAACTCAAGACTTTTTGTGCATTCAATATGCATCATTCAAAGCCACATACTAAAATTTCAACCCTTTCTGACTTCATTTGCTATTTTTCATGCATTTAATGATTTATTTTGGGCTAAATGTCTCTGAAATTGGAAAGCAGTACAACTGAACTCAGAAAAGGTTGAAACTTGGCATGTATCATCATTTGACCCACATAACATGTGTGCAAAACTTGAGAGGGTTACGGCAAAACCTGAATGCACTTCGTGTACAAACTGGACCATCTCTTTCGAAGTACGAGGGTTTTAGACGAAAACTCATCTGTTACAAAGGCATTTCATTTTTCTAAAATTATTTGAACTCAAGACTTTTTGTGCATTCAATATACATCATTCAAAGCCACATGCTAAAATTTCAACCCTTTCTGACTTCATTTTCTATTTTTTCATGCATTTAATGATTTATTTACGGCTAAATGACCCTGGAATTGGAAAGCACTACAACTAAACTCAGAAAAGGTTGAAACTTGGCATGGTATTATCATTTGACCCACATAACATGTGTGAAAAGTTGAGAGGGTTACGGCAAAAACTGGATGCACTTCGTGTACAACCTAGACCATCTCTTTCAAAGTACGAGGGTTTCAGACAAAAAATCATCTGTTACAAAGGCATTTCATTTTTCTAAACTTATTTGAACTCAAGATTTTTGTGCATTCAATATGCATCATTCAAAGCCACATGCTTAAATTTCAACCCTTTCTGACTTCATTTGCTATTTTTCATGCATTTAATGATTTATTTTGGGCTAAATGACCCTGAAATTGGAAAGCACTACAACTAAACTCAGAAAAGGTTGAAACTTGGCATGATATCATCATTTGACCCAAATAACATGTGTGCAAAAGTTGAGCGGGTTACGGAAAAAGCTGGATGCACTTCGTGTACAAACTGGACCATATCTTTCGAAGTACGAGGGTTTCAAACGAAAACTCGTCTGTTACAAAGGCATTTCATTTTTCTAAACTTATTTGAACTCAAGGCTTTTTGTGCATTCAATATGCATCATTCAAATCCACATACTAAAATTTCAACCCTTTTTGACTTCATTCGCTATTTTTCATGCATTTAATGATTTATTTTGGGCTAACTGACCCTGAAATTGGAAAGCACTACAACTGAACTCAGAAAAGGTTGAAACTTGGCATGGTATCAACATTTGACCCACGTAACATGTGTGCAAAACTTGAGAGGGTTACGGCAAAACATGAATTCACTTCGTGTACAAACTGGACCATCTCTTTCGAAGTGCGAGGGTTTTAGACGAAAACTCATCTGTTACAAAGGCATTTCATTTTTCTAAACTTATTTGAACTCAAGAATTTTATTGCATTCAATATGCATCATTAAAAGCCACATAATAAAATTTCAACCCTTTCTTACTTCATTTGCTATTTTTCATGCATTGAATGATTTATTTTGGGCTAAATGACCCTGAAATTGGAAAGCACTACAACTGAACTCAGAAAAGGTTGAAACTTGGCATGGTATCATTATTTGACCCCACATATCAAGTGTGCAAAAGTTGAGAGGGTTACGGCAAAAACTGAATGCACTTCGTGTACAAACTGGACCATATCTTTCGAAGTACGAGGATTTCAGACGAAAACTCATCTGTTACAAAGGCATATCATTTTTCTAAACTTATTCGAACTCAAGACTTTTTTTGCATTCAATATGCATCATTAAAAGCCACATACTAAAATTTCAACCCTTTCTGACTTCATTCGCTATTTTTCATGCATTTAATGATTTATTTTGGGCTAACTGACCCTGAAATTGGAAAGCCCTACAACTAAACTCAGAAAAGGTTGAAACTTGGCATGGTATCATTATTTGACCCCACATATCATGTGTGCAAAAGTTCATTCAATATGCATCATTCAAAGCCACATACTAAAATTTCAACCCTTTCTTACTTCATTTGCTATTTTTCATGCCTTTAATGATTTATTTTTGGCTAAATGACCCTGAAATTGGAAAGAACTACAACTGAACTCAGAAAAGGTTGAAACTTGGCATGGTATAATCATTTGACCCACAGAACATATGAGAATAATTTGAGAGGGTTACGGCAAAAACTGGATGCACTTTGTGTACAAACTAGACCATCTCTTTCGAAGTACGAGGGTTTCAAACAAAAACTTATCTGTTACAAAGGAATTTCATTTTTCTAATCTTATTTGAACTCAAGACTTTTTGTGCATTCAATATGCATCATTCACAGCCACATGCTAAAATTTCAACCCTTTCTGACTTCATTTGCTATTTTTTCATGCATTTAATGATTTATTTACGGCTAAATGACCCTGGAATTGGAAAGCACTACAACTAAACTCAGAAAAGGTTGAAACTTGGGATGATATCATAATTTGACCCACATAACATGTGTGCAAAAGTTGAGAGGGTTACGGAAAAAGCTGGATGCACTTCGTGTACAAACTGGACCATATCTTTCGAAGTACGTGGGTTTCAAACGAAAACTCATCTGTTACAAAGGCATTTCATTTTTCTAAACTTATTTGAACTCAAGACTTTTGCTTCATTCAATATGCATCATTCAAAGCCACATACTAAAATTTAAACCCTTTCTGACTTCATTTGCTATTTTTCATGCCATTAATGATTTATTTTGGGCTAAATGACCCTGAAATTGGAAAGAACTACAACTGAACTCAGAAAAGGTTGAAACTTGGCATGGTATCATCATTTGACCCACATAACATGTGTGCAAAATTTGAGAGGGTTACGGCAAAAACAGGATGCACTTCGTGTACAAACTGGACCATCTCTTTCGAAGTACGAGGGTTTCAGACGAAAACTCATCTGCTTCAAAGGCATTTCATTTTTCTAAACTTATTTGAACTCAAGACTTTTTGTAAATTCAATATGCATCATTAAAATCCACATAGTAAAATTTCAACCCTGTCTGACTTCATTTGCTATTTTTTCATGCATTTAATGATTTATTTATGGCTAAATGACCCTGAAATTGGAAAGCACTACAACTAAACTCAGAAAAGGTTGAAACTTGGCATGGTATCATCATTTGACCCACATAACATGTGTGAAAAGTTGAGAGGGTTACGGCAAAAACTGGATGCACTTCGTGTACAAACTGGACCATCTCTTTCGAAGTACGAGGGTTTCAGACAAAAATTCATCTCTTACAAAGGCATTTCATTTTCTAAACTTATTTGAACTCAAGACTTTTGTATGCTTAAATTTCAACCCTTTCTGACTTCATTTGCTATTTTTTTGGGCTAAATGACCCTGGAATTGGAAAGCACTACAACTAAACTCAGAAAAGGTTGAAACTTGGCATTGTATTATCATTTGACCCACATAACATGTGTGAAAAGTTGAGAGGGTTACGGCAAAAACTGGATGCACTTCGTGTACAAACTGGACCATCTCTTTCAAAGTACGAGGGTTTCAGACAAAAATTCATCTCTTACAAAGGCATTTCATTTTTCTAAACTTATTTGAACTCAAGACTTTTGTATGCTTAAATTTCAACCCTTTCTGACTTCATTTGCTATTTTTTTGGGCTAAATGACCCTGGAATTGGAAAGCACTACAACTAAACTCAGAAAAGGTTGAAACTTGGCATTCTATTATCATTTGACCCACATAACATGTGTGAAAAGTTGAGAGGGTTACGGCAAAAACTAGATGCACTTCGTGTACAAACTGGACCATCTCTTTCAAAGTACGAGGGTTTCAGACAAAAATTCATCTCTTACAAAGGCATTTCATTTTTCTAAACTTATTTGAACTCAAGATTTTTGTGCATTCAATATGCATCATTCAAAGCCACATGCTTAAATTTCAACCCTTTCTGACTTCATTTGCTATTTTTCATGCATTTAATGATTTATTTTGGGCTAAATGACCCTGAAATTGGAAAGCACTACAACTGAACTTATAAAAGGTTGAAACTTGGCATGATATCATCATTTGACCCACATAACATGTGTGCAAAAGTTGAGAGGGTTACGGAAAAAGCTGGATGCACTTCGTGTACAAACTGGACCATATCTTTCGAACTACGACGGTTTCAAACGAAAACTCGTCTGTTACAAAGGCATTTAATTTTTCTAAACTTATTTGAACTCAAGACTTTTTGTGCATTCAATATGCATCATTCAAAGCCACATACTAAAATTTCAACCCTTTCTGACTTCATTTGCTATTTTTCATGCATTTAATGATTTATTTTCGGCTAAATGTCTCTGAAATTGGAAAGCAGTACAACTGAACTCAGAAAAGGTTGAAACATGGCATGTATCATCATTTGACCCACATAACATGTGTGCAAAACTTGAGAGGGTTACGGCAAAACCTGAATGCACTTCGTGTACAAACTGGACCATCTCTTTCGAAGTACGAGGGTTTTAGACGAAAACTCATCTGTTACAAAGGCATTTCATTTTTCTAAAATTATTTGAACTCAAGACTTTTTGTGCATTCAATATACATCATTCAAAGCCACATGCTAAAATTTCAACCCTTTCTGACTTCATTTTCTATTTTTTCATGCATTTAATGATTTATTTACGGCTAAATGACCCTGGAATTGGAAAGCACTACAACTAAACTCAGAAAAGGTTGAAACTTGGCATGGTATTATCATTTGACCCACATAACATGTGTGAAAAGTTGAGAGGGTTACGGCAAAAACTGGATGCACTTCGTGTACAACCTAGACCATCTCTTTCAAAGTACGAGGGTTTCAGACAAAAAATCATCTGTTACAAAGGCATTTCATTTTTCTAAACTTATTTGAACTCAAGATTTTTGTGCATTCAATATGCATCATTCAAAGCCACATGCTTAAATTTCAACCCTTTCTGACTTCATTTGCTATTTTTCATGCATTTAATGATTTATTTTGGGCTAAATGACCCTGAAATTGGAAAGCACTACAACTAAACTCAGAAAAGGTTGAAACTTGGCATGATATCATCATTTGACCCAAATAACATGTGTGCAAAAGTTGAGCGGGTTACGGAAAAAGCTGGATGCACTTCGTGTACAAACTGGACCATATCTTTCGAAGTACGAGGGTTTCAAACGAAAACTCGTCTGTTACAAAGGCATTTCATTTTTCTAAACTTATTTGAACTCAAGGCTTTTTGTGCATTCAATATGCATCATTCAAATCCACATACTAAAATTTCAACCCTTTTTGACTTCATTCGCTATTTTTCATGCATTTAATGATTTATTTTGGGCTAACTGACCCTGAAATTGGAAAGCACTACAACTGAACTCAGAAAAGGTTGAAACTTGGCATGGTATCAACATTTGACCCACGTAACATGTGTGCAAAACTTGAGAGGGTTACGGCAAAACATGAATTCACTTCGTGTACAAACTGGACCATCTCTTTCGAAGTGCGAGGGTTTTAGACGAAAACTCATCTGTTACAAAGGCATTTCATTTTTCTAAACTTATTTGAACTCAAGAATTTTATTGCATTCAATATGCATCATTAAAAGCCACATAATAAAATTTCAACCCTTTCTTACTTCATTTGCTATTTTTCATGCATTGAATGATTTATTTTGGGCTAAATGACCCTGAAATTGGAAAGCACTACAACTGAACTCAGAAAAGGTTGAAACTTGGCATGGTATCATTATTTGACCCCACATATCAAGTGTGCAAAAGTTGAGAGGGTTACGGCAAAAACTGAATGCACTTCGTGTACAAACTGGACCATATCTTTCGAAGTACGAGGATTTCAGACGAAAACTCATCTGTTACAAAGGCATATCATTTTTCTAAACTTATTCGAACTCAAGACTTTTTTTGCATTCAATATGCATCATTAAAAGCCACATACTAAAATTTCAACCCTTTCTGACTTCATTCGCTATTTTTCATGCATTTAATGATTTATTTTGGGCTAACTGACCCTGAAATTGGAAAGCCCTACAACTAAACTCAGAAAAGGTTGAAACTTGGCATGGTATCATTATTTGACCCCACATATCATGTGTGCAAAAGTTCATTCAATATGCATCATTCAAAGCCACATACTAAAATTTCAACCCTTTCTTACTTCATTTGCTATTTTTCATGCCTTTAATGATTTATTTTTGGCTAAATGACCCTGAAATTGGAAAGAACTACAACTGAACTCAGAAAAGGTTGAAACTTGGCATGGTATAATCATTTGACCCACAGAACATATGAGAATAATTTGAGAGGGTTACGGCAAAAACTGGATGCACTTTGTGTACAAACTAGACCATCTCTTTCGAAGTACGAGGGTTTCAAACAAAAACTTATCTGTTACAAAGGAATTTCATTTTTCTAATCTTATTTGAACTCAAGACTTTTTGTGCATTCAATATGCATCATTCACAGCCACATGCTAAAATTTCAACCCTTTCTGACTTCATTTGCTATTTTTTCATGCATTTAATGATTTATTTACGGCTAAATGACCCTGGAATTGGAAAGCACTACAACTAAACTCAGAAAAGGTTGAAACTTGGGATGATATCATAATTTGACCCACATAACATGTGTGCAAAAGTTGAGAGGGTTACGGAAAAAGCTGGATGCACTTCGTGTACAAACTGGACCATATCTTTCGAAGTACGTGGGTTTCAAACGAAAACTCATCTGTTACAAAGGCATTTCATTTTTCTAAACTTATTTGAACTCAAGACTTTTGTGCATTCAATATGCATCATTCAAAGCCACATGCTTAAAATTCAAACCTTTCTGACTTCATTTGCTGTTTTTCATGCATTTAATGATTTATTTTGGGCTAAATGACCCTGAAATTGGAAAGCACTACAACTAAACTCAGAAAAGGTTGAAACTTGGCATGGTATCATCATTTGACCCACATAACATGTGTGCAAAAGTTGAGAGGGTTACGGAAAAAACTGAATGCAATTCGTGTACAAACTGGACCATCTCTTTCGAAGTACGAGGGTTTTAGTCGAAAAGTCATCTATTACAAAGGAATTTTATTTTTCTAAACTTATTTGAACTAAATACTCTTTGTGCATTCAATATGCATCATTCAAAGCGACATACTAAAATTTGAGAGGGTTACGGCACAAACTGGACCATCTCTTTCGAAGTACGAGGGTTTTAGACGAAAAGCCATCTGTTACAAAGGCATTTTATTTTTCTAAACTTATTTGAACTCAAGACTTTTTGTGCATTCAATATGCATTATTCAAATCCACATACTAAAATTTCAACCCTTTCTGACTTCATTTGCTATTTTTCATGCATTTAATGATTTATTTTGGGCTAAATGACCCTCAAATTGGAAAGAACTACAACAGAACTCAGAAAAGGTTGAAACTTGGCATGGTATCATCATTTGACCCCACATAACATGTGTGCAAAATTTGAGAGGGTTACGGCAAAAACTGAATGCACTTCGTGTACAAACTGGACCATCTCTTTCGAAGTACGAGGGTTTCAGACGAAAACTCATCTGTTACAAAGGCATTTCATTTTTATAAACTTATTTGAACTCAAGACTTTTTGTGCATTCAATATGCATCATTCAAAGCCACATACTAAAATTTCAACCCTTTCTGACTTCTTTTGCTATTTTTCATGCATTTAATGATTTATTTTGGGCTAAATGACCCTGAAATTGGAAAAGCACTACAACTGAACTCAGAAAAGGTTGAAACTTGGCATGGTATCATCATTTGACCCACATAACATGTGTGCAAAAGTTGAGAGGGTTATGGCAAAAACTGGACCATCTCTTTTGAAGTATGAGGGTTTCAAACGAAAACTCATCTGTTACAAAGGCATTTCATTTTTCTAAACTTATTTGAACTCAAAACTTTTTGTGCATTCAATACGCATCATTCAAAGCCACATACTAAAATTTCAAGCCTTTCTGACCTCATTTGCTATTTTTCATGCATTTAATGATTGATTTTGTGCTAAATGACCCTGAAATTGGAAAGCACTACAACTGAACTCAGAAAAGGTTGAAACTTGGCATGGTATCATCATTTGACCCACATAACATGTGTCCAAAAGTTGAGAGGGTTACGGAAAACACTGAATGCACTACGTGTACAAACTGGACCATCTCTTTCGAAGTAGGAGGGTTTTAGACGAAAACTCATCTGTTACAAAGGAATTTCATTTTTCTGAACTTATTTGACCTCAAGACTTTTTGTTCATTCAATATGCATGACTCAAAGCCACATACTAAAATTTCAACCCTCTCTGACTTCATTTGCTATTTTTCATGCATTTAATGATTTCATTTGGGCTAAATGATCCTGAAATTGGAAAGCACTACAACTAAACTCAGAAAAGGTTGAAACTTGGCATGGTATCATCATTTTACCCACATAACATGTGTCCAAAAGTTGAGAGGGTTACGGCAAAAACTGAATGCACTACGTCTACAAACTGGCCCATCTCTTTCGAAGTACGAGGGTTTTAGACGAAAACTCATCTGTTGCAAAGGCATTTCATTTTTCTAAACTTATTTGAACTCAAGACTTTTTGTGCATTCAATATGAATCATTCAAAGCCACATACTAAACTTTCAACCCTTTCTGACTTCATTTGCTATTTTTCATGCATTTAATGATTTATTTCGGGCTAAATGAACCTGAAATTGGAAAGCACTACAACTAAACTCAAAAAAGGTTGAAACTTGGCATGGTATCATGATTTGCCCGACATAACATGTGTGCAAAAGTTAAGAGGGTTACGGAAAAAGCTGGATTCACTTCGTGAACAAACTGGAGCATCTCTTTCGAAGTACGAGGGTTTAAAACGAAAACTCATTTGTTACAAAGGCATTTCATTTTTCTAAACTTATTTGAACTCAAGACTTTTTTTGCATTCAATACGCATCATTCAAAGCCACATACTAAAAATTCAACCCTTTCTGACTTCCTTTGCTATTTTTCATGCATTTATTGATTTATTTTGGGCTAAATGAACCTGAACTTGGATAGCACTGCGACTGAACTGAAAAAAGGTTGAAACTTGGCATGGTATCATCATTTGACCCACATAACAGGTGTGCAAAAGTTGAGAGGGTTACGGCAAAAACGGGATGCACTTCGTGTCCAAACTGGACCATCTCTTTCGAAGTACGAGGGTTTCAAACGAAAACTCATCTGTTACAAAGGCATTTCATTTTTCTAAACTTATTGGAACTCAAAACTTTTTGTGCATTCAATATTCGTTATTCAAAACCACATACTTAAATTTCAACCCTTTCTGACTTCATTTGCTATTTTTCATGCATTTAATGATTTATTTTGGGCTAAATGACCCTGAAATTTGAAAGCACTACAACTAAACTCAGAAAAGGTTGAAACTTCGCATGGTATCATCATTTGACCCACCTAAAATGTGTGCAAAAGTTGAGAGGGTTAAGGAAAAAATTGAATGCACTTCGTGTACAAACTGGACCAGCTCTTTCGAAGTAGGATGGTTTCAGAAGATAACTCATCTGTTACAAAGGAATTTCATTTTTTAAACTTATTTGAACTCAAGACTTTTTGAGCATTCAATATGCGTCATTAAAATCCACATACAAAAATTTCAACCCTTTCTGACTTCATTTGCTATTTTTCATGCATTTAATGATTTATTTTGGGTAAATGACCCTCAAATTGGAAAGCAGTACAACTAAACTCAGAAAAGGTTGAAACTTGGCAAGGTATGATCATTTGACACACATAACATGTGTGCAAAAGTTGAGAGGGTTACGGAAAAATCTGGATGCACTTCGTGTACAAACTGGACCGTCTCTTTCGAAGTACGAGGATTTCAGACGAAAACTCATCTGTTACAAAGGCATTTCATTTTTCTATACTTATTTGAACTCAATACTTTTTGTGCATTCAATACGAATAATTCAAAGCCACATACTAAAAATTCAACCCTTTCTGACTTCATTTGCTATTTTTCATGCATTTATTGATTTATTTTGGGCTAAATAACCCTGAAATTGGAAAGCACTACGACTGAACTAAAAAAAGGTTGAAACTTGGCATGGTATCATCATTTGACCCACATAACAGGTGTGCAAAAGGTTAGAGGGTTACGACAAAAACTGGATGCACTTCGTGTACAAACTGGACCATCTCTTTCGAAGTCCGAGGGTTTCAAACGAAAACTCATCTGTTACAAAGGCATTTAATTTTTCTAAACTTATTTGAACTCAAGACTTTTTGTGCATCCAATACGCATCATTCAAAGCGACATACTAAAATTTCAACCCTTTTTGACTTCATTTGCTATTTTTCATGCATTTATTGATTTATTTTTGGCTAAATGACCCTGAAATTGGAAAGCACTACAAGTGAACTCAAAAAAGGTTGAAACTTGGCATGGTATCATCATTTGACCGACATAACATGTGTGCAAAAGTTGAGAGGGTCACGCCAAAAACTGGATGCACTTCGTGTACAAACTGGACCATCTCTTTCGAAGTACGAGGGTTTCAGCCGAAAACTCATCTGTTACAAAGGCATTTCATGTTTATAAACTTATTTGAACTCAAGACTTTTTTTGCATTCAATACGCATCATTCAAAGCCACATACTAACAGTTCATCCCTTTCTGACTTCATTTTCTATTTTTCATGCATTTAATGATTTATTTTGGGCTAAATGACCTTGAAATTGGAAAGCACTACAACTAAACCCATAAAAGGTTGAAACTTGGCATGGTATCATCATTTGACCCACATAACATGTGTGCAAAAGTTGAGAGGGTTATGGAAAAAGCTGGATGGACTTCGTGTACAAACTGGACCATCTCTTTCGAAGTACGAGGGTTTCAGAGGAAAAGTCATTTGTTACAAAGGCATTTCATTTTTCTTAACTTATTTAAACTCAAGACTGTTTGTTTATTCAATATGCATCATTCAAAGCCAAATACTAAAATTTCAACCCTTTCTAACTTCATTTGCTATTTTTCATGCATTTAATGATTTATTTCGGGCTAAATGAACCTGAAATTGGAAAGCACTACAACTAAACTCAGAAAAGGTTGAAACTTGGCATGGTATCATGATTTTCCCGACACAACATGTGTGCAAAAGTTAAGAGGGTTAAGGAAAAAGATGGATGCACTTCGTGAACAAACTGGAGCATCTCTTTCGAAGTACAAGGGTTCAAAACGAAAACTCATTTGTTACAAAGGCATTTCATTTTTATAAACTTATTTGAACTCAAGACTTTTTTTGCATTCAATATGCATCATTCAAAGCCACATACTAAAATTTCAACCCTTTCTGACTTCATTTGCTATTTTTCATGCATTTAATGATTTATTTTGGGCTAAATGACCCTGAAATTGGAAAAGCACTACAACTGAACTCAAAAAAGGTTGAAACTTGGCATGGTATCATCATTTGACCCACATAACATGTGTACAAAAGTTGAGAGGGTTAAGGCAAAAATTGAATGCACTTCGTGTACAAACTGGACCATCTCTTTCGAAGTACGAGGGTTTCAGACGAAAAGTCATCTGTTACAAAGGCATTTCATTTTTATAAACTTATTTGAACTCAAGACTTTTTGAGCATTCAATATGCATCATTAAAATCCACATACTAAAATTTCAACCCTTTCTGACTTCATTTGCATTTTTTCATGCATTTAATGATTTATTTTGGGCTAAATGACCCTCAAATTGGAAAGCACTAAAACTAAACTCAGAAAAGGTTGAAACTTGGCATGGTATCATCATTTGACCCACATAACATGTGAGCAAAAGTTGAGAGGGTTACGGAAAAATCTGGATGCACTTCGTGTACAAACTGGACCGTCTCTTTCGAAATACAAAGATTTCACACGAAAACTCATCTGTTACAAAGGCATTTCATTTTTATATAACTTTTTTAACTCAAGACTTTTGTTGCATTCAATAAGCATAATTCAAAGCCACATACTAAAAATTCAACCCTTTCTGACTTCATTTGCTATTTTTCATGCATTTATTGATTTATTTTGGGCTAAATGACCCTGAAATTGGAAAGCACTATGACTGAACTCAAAAAAGGTTGAAACTTGGCATGGTATCATCATTTGACCCACATAACAGGTGTGCAAAAGTGAGAGGGTTACGGCAAAAACTGGATGCACTTCGTGTACAAACTGGACCATCTCTTTCGAAGTACGAGGGTTTCAAACGAAAACTCATCTGTTACAAAGGCATTTCATTTTTCTAAACTTATTTGAACTCAAAACTTTTTGTGCGTCCAATACTCATCATTCAAAGCCACATACTAAAATTTCAACCCTTTCTGACTTCATTTGCTATTTTTCATGCATTTATTGATTTATTTTTGGCTAAATGACCCTGAAATTGGAAAGCACTACAACTGAACTCAAAAAAGGTTGAAACTTTGCATGGTATCATCATTTGACCCACATAACATGTGTGCAAAAGTTGAGAGGGTCACGCCAAAAACTGGATCCACTTCGTGTACAAACTGGACCATCTCTTTCGAAGTACGAGGGTTTCAGCCGAAAACTCATCTGTTACAAAGGCATTTCATGTTTATAAACTTATTTGAACTCAAGACTTTTTGTGCATTCAATACGCATCATTCAAATCCACATACTAAAAGTTCAACCCTTTCTGACTTCATTTTCTATTTTTCATGCATTTAATGATTTATTTTGGGCTAAATGACCTTGAAATTGGAAAGCACTACAACTAAACCCATAAAAGGTTGAAACTTGGCATGGTATCATCATTTGACCCACATAACATGTGTGCAAAAGTTGAGAGGGTTACGGAAAAAGCTGGATGGACTTCGTGTACAAACTGAACCATCTCTTTCGAAGTACGAGGGTTTCAGAGGAAAAGTCATCTGTTACAAAGGCATTTCATTTTTCTTAACTTATTTGAACTCAAGACTGTTTTTTTATTCAATATGCATCATTCAAAGCCAAATACTAAAATTTCAACCCTTTCTGACTTCATTTGCTATTTTTCATGCATTTAATGATTTATTTCGGGCTAAATGAACCTGAAATTGGAAAGCACTACAACTAAACTCAGAAAAGGTTGAAACTTGGCATGGTATCATGATTTGCCCGACATAACATGTGTGCAAAAGTTAAGAGGGTTACAGAAAAAGATGGATGCACTTCGTGAACAAACTGGAGCATCTCTTTCGAAGTACAAGGGTTCAAAACGAAAACTCATTTGTTACAAAGGCATTTCATTTTTATAAACTTATTTGAACTCAAGACTTTTTGTGCATTCAATATGCATCATTAAAATCCACATACAAAAATTTCAACCCTTTCTGACTTCATTTGCAATTTTTCATGCATTTAATGATTTATTTTGGGCTAAATGACCCTCAAATTGGAAAGCACTACAACTAAACTCAGAAAAGGTTGAAACTTGCCATGGTATCATCACTTGACCCACATAACATGTGAGCAAAAGTTGAGAGGGTTACGGAAAAATCTGGATGCACTTCGTGTACAAACTGGACCGTCTCTTTCGAAGTACGAGGACTTCACACGAAAACTCATCTGGTACAAAGGCATTTCATTTTTCTATACTTATTTGAACTCAAGACTTTTTGTGCATTCAATACGCATCATTAAAAGCCACATACTAAAATTTCAACCCTTTCTGGCTTCATTTGCAATTTTTCATGCATTTAATGATTTATTTTGGGCTAAATGACCCTCATATTGGAAAGCACTACAACTAAACTCAGAAAAGGTTGAAACTTGGCATGGTATCATCATTTGACCCACATAACATGTGAGCAAAAGTTGAGAGGGTTACGGAAAAATCTGGATGCACTTCGTGTACAAACTGGACCGTCTCTTTCGAAGTACGAGGATTTCACACGAAAACTCATCTGGTACAAAGGCATTTCATTTTTCTATACTTATTTGAACTCAAGACTTTTTGTGCATTCAATACGCATAATTCAAAGACACATACTAAAAATTCAACCCTTTCTGACTTCATTTGCTATTTTTCATTCATTTATTGATTTATTTTGGGCTAAATGACCCTGAAATTGGAAAGCACTATGACTGAACTCAAAAAAGGTTGAAACTTGGCATTGTATCATCATTTGACCCACATAACAGGTGTGCAAAAGTTGAGAGGGTTACGGCAAAAACTGGATGCACTTCGTGTACAAACTGGACCATCTCTTTCGAAGTACGAGGGTTTCAACCGAAAACTCATCTGTTACAAAGGCATTTCATTTTTCTAAACTTATTTGAACTCAAGACTTTTTGTGCATTCCATATGCATCATTAAAAGCCACGTACTAAAATTTCATCCCTTTTTGACTTCATTTGCTATTTTTCATGGATTTAATGATTTATTTTGGGCTAAATGACCCTGAAATTGGAAAGCACTACAACTAAACTCAGAATAGGTTGAAACTACGCATGGTATCATCATTTGACCCACATAACATGTGTGCAAAAGTTGAGAGGGTTATGGCAAAAACTGGATGCACTTCATGTACAAACCGGACCATCTCTTTTGAAGTACGAGGGTTTAAGACGAAAACTCATTTGTTACAAAGGCATTTCATTTTTCTAAACTTATTTGAACTCAAGACTTTTGTGCATTCAATATGCATCATTGAAAGACACGTACTAAAATTTCAACCCTTTCTGACTTCATTTGCTATTTTTCATGCATTTAATAATTTTTTTGGGCTAAATGACCCTGAAATTGGAAAGCACTACAACTGAACTCACAAAAGGTTGAAATTGGCATGGTATCATCATTTTACGCACATAACATGTGTGCAAAATTTGAGAGGGTTACGGCAAAAACTGAATGTACTTCGTGTACAAACTGGACCATCTCTTTCGAAGTACGAGGGTTTCAGACGAAAACGCATCTGTTACAAAGGCATTTCATTTTTCTAAACTTATTTGAACTCAAGACTTTTTGTGCATTCAATATGCATCATTCAAAGCCACATACTAAAATGTCAACCCTTTCTGACTTCATTTGCTATTTTTCGTGAATTTAATGATTTATTTTGGGCTAAATGACCCTGAAATTGGAAAGCACTACAACTAAACTCAGAAAAGGTTGAAACTTGGCATGGTATCATCATTTGACCCACATAACATGCGCGCAAAAGTTGAGAGGGTTACGGAAAAATCTGGATGCACTTCGTGTACAAACTGGACCGTCTCTTTTGAAGTACGAGGATTTCAGACGAAAACTCATTTGTTACAAAGGCATTTCATTTTTCTTTACTTATTTTAACTCAAGACTTTTTGTGCATTCAATACGCATAATTCAAAGCCACATACTAAAAATTCAACCCTTTCTGACTTCATTTGCTATTTTTCATGAATTTAATGATTTACTTTTGGCTAAATGACCCTGAAATTGGAAAGCACTACAACTAAACTCAGAAAATGTTGAAACTTGGCATGGTATCATCATTTGACCCACATAAAATGTGCGCAAAAGTTGAGAGGGTTACGGAAAAATCTGGATGCACTTCGTGTACAAACTGGACCATCTCTTTCGAAGTACGAGGGTTTCAGACGAAAACTCATCTGTTACAAAGGCATTTCATTTTTCTAAACTTATTTGAACTCAAGATTTTTGTGCATTCAATATGCATCATTCAAAGCCACATACTAAAATTTCAACCCTTTCTGACTTCATTTTCTATTTTTCATGCATTTAATGATTTATTTTGGGCTAAATGACCCTGAAATTGGGAAGCACTACAACTGAACTCAGAAAAGGTTGAAACTTGGAATGGTATCATCACTTGACCCACATAACATGTGTGCAAAAGTTGAGAGGGTTATGGAAAAAACTGAATGCACTTCGTTTACAAACTGGACCATCTCTTTCGAAGTACGAGGGTTTTAGACAAAAACTCATCTGTTACAAAGGCATTTCAATTTTCTAACCTTATTTGAACTCAAGACTTTTTTTCCATTCAATATGCATCATTAAAAGACACATACTAAACTTTCAACCCTTTCTGACCTCATTTGCTATTTTTCATGCATTTAATGATTTATTTTGGGCTAAATGACCCTGAAATTGGAAAGCACTACAACTAAACTCAGAAAAGGTTGAAACTTGGCATGATATCATCATTTGACCCACATAACATGTGTGCAAAAGTTGAGAGGGTTACGGAAACAGCTGGATGCACTTCGTGTACAAACTGGACCATATCTTTCGAACTACGAGGGTTTCAAACGAAAACTCGTCTGTTACAAAGGCATTTCATTTTTCTAAACTTATTTGAACTCAAGACTTTTTGTGCATTCAATATGCATCATTCAAAGCTACATACTAAAATTTCAAACCTTTCTGACTTCATTTGCTATTTTTCATGCATTTAATGATTTATTTTGGGCTAAATGTCTCTGAAATTGGAAAGCACTACAACTGAACTCAGAAAAGGTTAAAACTTGGCATGTATCATCATTTGACCCACATAACATGTGTGCAAAAGTTGAGAGGGTTACGGCAAAAGCTGAATGCACTTCGTGTACAAACTGGACCATCACTTTCGAAGTACGAGGGTTTTAGACGAAAATTCATCTGTTACAAAGGCATTTCATTTTTCTAAACTTATTCGAACTCAAGACTTTTTTTGCATTCAATATGCATCATTAAAAGCCACATACTAAAACTTCAACCCTTTCTGACTTCATTTGCTATTTTTCATGCATTTAATGATTTATTTTGGGCTAAATGACCCTGAAATTGGAAAGCACTACAACTAAACTCAGAAAAGGTTGAAACTTGGCATGGTATCATCATTTGACCCACCTAACATGTGTGCAAAAGTCGAGAGGGTTACGGAAAAAGCTGGATGCACTTCGTGTACAAACTGGACCATCTCTTTCGAAGTACGAGGGTTTCAGACAAAAACTCTTCTGTTACAAAGGCATTTCATTTTTCTAAACTTATTTGAACTCAAGACTTTTTGCGCATTCAATATACATCATTCAAAGCCACATAATAAAATTTCAACCCTTTCTGACTTCATTTGCTGTTTTTCATGCATTTAATGATTTATTTTGGGCTAAATGACCCTTAAATTGGAAAGCACTACAACTAAACTCAGAAAAGGTTGAAACTTGGCATGGTATCATCATTTTACCCACATAACATGTATGAAAATTTGAGAGGGTTACGGCAAAAACTGGATGCACTTCGTGTACAAACTAGACCATCTCTTTCGAAGTACGAGGGATTTTTCAGACAAAAAATCATCTGTTACAAAGGCATTTTATTTTTCTAAACTTATTTGAATTCAAGACTTTTAGTGCATTCAATATGCATCATTCAAAGCCACATACTAAAATTTCAACCCTTTCTGACTTCATTTTCTATTTTTCATGCATTTAATGATTTCATTTGGGCTAAATGACCCTGAAATTGGAAAGCACTACAACTAAACTCAGAAAAGGTTGAAACTTGGCATGGTATCATCATTTGACCCACATAACATGTGTGCAAAAGTTGAGAGGGTTAAGGAAAAAATTGAATGCACTTCGTGTACAAACTAGACCATCTCTTTCGAAGTAGGAGGGTTTCAGACGAAAACTCATCTTATACAAATGCATTTCATTTTTATAAACTTATTTGAACTCAATAATTTTTGAGCATTCAATATGCATCATTAAAATCCACATATTAAAATTTCAACCCTTTCTGACTTCATTTGCTATTTTTCATGCATTTATTGATTTATTTTGGGCTAAATGACCCTGAAATTGGAAAGCACTACAACTGAACTCAAAAAAGGTTGAAACTTGGCATGGTATCATCATTTGACCCACATAACAGGTGTGCAAAAGTTGAGAGGGTTACGGCAAAAACTGGATGCACTTCATGTACAAACTGGACCATTTCTTTCGAAGTACTAAGGTTTCAAACGATAGCTCATCTATTACAAAGGCATTTCATTTTTCTAAACTTAATTGAACTCAAGACTTTTTGTGCATTCAATATGCATCATTAAAAACCACATACTATAATTTCATCCCTTTTTGACTTCATTTGCTATTTTTCATGGATTTAATGATTTATTTTGGGCTAAATGACCCTGAAATTAGAAAGCACTACAAATAAACTCATAATAGGTTGAAACTTCGCATGGTATCATCATTTGACCCACATAACATGTGTGCAAAAGTTGAGAGGGTTACAGCAAAAACTGGATGCACTTCATGTACAAACTGGACCATCTCTTTCGAAGTACGAGGGTTTCAAACAAAAACTCATATGTTACAAAGGCATTTCATTTTTCTAAACTTATTTGAACTCAAGACTTTTGTGCATTCAATATGCATCACTGAAAGACACATAGTAAAATTTCAACCCCTTCTGACTTCATTTGCTATTTTTCATGCATTTAATGATTTATTTTGGGCTAAATGACCCTGAAATTGGAAAGCACTACAACTGAACTCTCAAAAGGTTGAAATTGGCATGGTATCATCATTTTACCCACAAAACATGTGTGCAAAAGTTGAGAGGGTTACGGCAAAAACTGAATGTACTTCGTGTACAAACTGGACCATCTCTTTCGAAGTACGAGGTTTCAGACGAAAACTCATCTGTTACAAAGGCAGTTCATTTTTCTAAACTTATTTGAACTCAAGAATTTTTGTGCATTCAATATGCATCATTCAAAGCCACATACTAAAATTTCAACCCTTTTTGTCTTCATTTGCTATTTTTCATGAATTTAATGATTTATTTTGGGCTAAATGACCCTGAAATTGGAAAGCACTACAACTAAACTCAGAAAAGGTTGACACTTGGCATGGTATCATCATTTGACCCACATAACATGTGCGCAAAAGTTGAGAGGGTTACGGAAAAATCTGGATGCACTTCGTGTACAAACTGGACCATCTCTTTCGAAGTACGAGGGTTTAAGACAAAAATTCATCTGTTACAAAGGCATTTCATTTTTCTAAACTTATTTGAACTCAAGACTTTTGTGCATTAATATGCATCATTCAAAGCCACATGCTTAAAATTCAACCCTTTCTGACTTCATTTTCTATTTTTCATGCATTTAATGATTTATTTTGGGCTAAATGACCCTGAAATTGGGAAGCACTACAACTGAACTCAGAAAAGGTTGAAACTTGGAATGGTATCATCACTTGACCCACATAACATGTGTCCAAAAGTTGAGAGGGTTACGGCAAAAACTGAATGCACTACGTGTACAAACTGGCCCATCTCTTTCGAAGTACGAGGGTTTTAGACGAAAATTCATCTGTTACAAAGGCATTTCATTTTTCTAAACTTATTTGAACTCAAAACTTTTTGTGCATTCAATATGCATCAGCCAAAGACACATACTTAACTTTCAACCCTTTCAGACTTGATTTGCTATTTTTCATGCATTTAATGATTTATTTCGGGCTAAATGAACCTGAAATTGGAAAGCACTACAACTAAACTCAGAAAAGGTTGAAACTTGGCATGGTATCATGATTTGCCCGACATAACATGTGTGCAAAAGTTAAGAGGGTTACGGAAAAAGCTGGATGCACTTCGTGAACAAACTGGAGCATCTCTTTCGAAGTACGAGGGTTTAAAACGAAAACTCATTTGTTACAAAGGCATTTCATTTTTCTAAACTTATTTGAACTCAAGACTTTTTGTGCATTCAATATGCATCATTCAAAGCCACATACTAAAATTTCAACCCTTTCTGACTTCATTTGCTATTTTTCATGCATTTAATGATTTATTTTGGGCTAAATGACCCTGAAATTGGAAAGCACTACAACTGAACTCAGAAAAGGTTGAAACTTGGCATGGTATCATCATTTTACCCACATAACATGTGTGCCAAAGTTGAGAGGGTTACGGCAAAAACTGAATGTACTTCATGTACAAACTGGACCATCTCTTTCGAAGTACGAGGCTTTCAGACGAAAAGTCATCTGTTACAAAGGCAGTTCATTTTTCTAAACTTATTTGAACTCAAGACTTTTTGTGCATTCAATATGCATCATTCAAAGCCACATACTAAAATTTCAACCCTTTCTGACTTCATTTGCTATTTTTCATGAATTTAATGATTTATTTTGGGCTAAATGACCCTGAAATTGGAAAGCACTACAACTAAACTCAGAAAAGGTTGAAACTTGGCATGGTATCATCATTTGACCCACATAACATGTGCGCAAAAGTTGAGAGGGTTACGGAAAAATCTGGATGCACTTCGTGTACAAACTGGACCATCTCTTTCGAAGTACAAGGGTTTAAGACAAAAATTCATCTGTTACAAAGGCATTTCATTTTTCTAAACTTATTTGAACTCAAGACTTTTGTGCATTCAATATGCATCATTCAAAGCCACATGCTTAAAATTCAACCCTTTCTGACTTCATTTTCTATTTTTCATGCATTTAATGATTTATTTTGGGCTAAATGACCCTGAAATTGGGAAGCACTACAACTGAACTCAGAAAAGGTTGAAACTTGGCATGGTATCATCACTTGACCCACATAACATGTGTGCAAAACTTGAGAGGGTTATGGCAAAAACTGAATGCACTTCGTTTACAAACTGGACCATCTCTTTCGAAGTACGAGGGTTTTAGACGAAAACTCATCTGTTACAAAGGCATTTCAATTTTCTAAACTTATTTGAACTCAAGACTTTTTGTGCATTAGATATGCATCATTAAAAGACACATACTAAACTTTCAACCCTTTCTGACCTCATTTGCTATTTTTCATGCATTTAATTATTTATTTTGGGCTAAAAGACCCTGAAATTGGAAAGCACTACAACTGAACTCAGAAAAGGTTGAAACTTGGCATGGTATCATCATTTTACCCACATAACATGTGTCCAAAAGTTGAGAGGGTTACGGCAAAAACTGAATGCACTACGTGTACAAACTGGCCCATCTCTTTCGAAGTACGAGGGTTTTAGACGAAAATTCATCTGTTACAAAGGCATTTCATTTTTCTAAACTTATTTGAACTCAAGACTTTTTGTGCATTCAATATGCATCATTCAAAGCCACATACTAAACTTTCAACCCTTTCTGACTTCATTTGCTATTTTTCATGCATTTAATGATTTATTTCGGGCTAAATGAACCTGAAATTGGGAAGCACTACAACTAAACTCAGAAAAGGTTGAAACTTGGCATGGTATCATGATTTTCCCGACATAACATGTGTGCAAAAGGTAAGAGGGTTACGGAAAAAGCTGGATGCACTTCATGAACAAACTGGAGCATCTCTTTCGAAGTACGAGGGTTTAAAACGAAAACTCATTTGTTACAAAGGCATTTCGTTTTTCTAAACTTATTTGAACTCAAGAATTTTTGTGCATTCAATATGCAGCATTCAAAGCCACATACTAAAATTTCAACCCTTTCTGACTTCATTTGCTATTTTTCATGCATTTAATGATTTATTTTGGGCTAAATGACCCTGAAATTGGAAAGCACTACAACTGAGCTCAGAAAAGGTTGAAACTTGGCATGGTATCATCATTTGACCCACATAACATGTGTGCAAAAGTTGAGAGGGTTACTGAAAAAATTGAATGCACTTCGTGTACAAAGTAGACCATCTCTTTCGAAGTACGAGGGTTTCAAATGAAAAGTCATCTGTTACAAAGGCATTTAATTTTTCTAAACTTATTTGAACTCAAGACTTTTTGTGCATTCAATATGCATCATTCATAGCCACATACTAAAATTTCAACCCTTTCTGACCTCATTTTCTATTTTTCATGCATTTAATGATTTATTTTGGGCTAAATGACCCTGAAATTGGAAAGCACTACAACTTAAGTCAGAAAAGGTTGAAACTTGGCATGGTATCATCATTTGACGCACATAACATTTGTCCAAAAGTTGAGAGGGTTACGGCAAAAACTGAATGCACTACGTGTACAAACTGGACCATCTCTTTCGAAGTACGAGGGTTTTAGACGAAAACTCATCTGTTACAAAGGAATTTCATTTTTCTGAACTTATTTGAACTCAAGACTTTTTGTCCATGCAATATGCATGATTTAAATCCACATACTAAAATTTCAAGCCTTTCTGACCTCATTTGCTATTTTTCATGCATTTAATGATTGATTTTGTGCTAAATGACCCTGAAATTGGAAAGCACTACAACTGAACTCAGAAAAGGTTGAAACTTGCCATGGTATCATCATTTGACCCGCATAACATTTGTCCAAAAGTTGAGAGGGTTACGGCAAAAACTGAATGCACTACGTGTACAAACTGGACCGTCTCTTTCGAAGTACGAGGGTTTTAGACGAAAACTCATCTGTTACAAAGGAATTTAATTTTTCTAAACTTATTTGAACGCAAGACTTTTTGTGCATTCAATATGCATCATTCAAAGCCACATACTAATATTTCAAGCCTTTCTGACCTCATTTTCTATTTTTCATGCATTTAATGATTTATTTTGGGCTAAATGACCCTGAAATTGGAAAGCACTACAACTGAACTCAGAAAAGGTTGAAACTTGGCATGGTATCATAATTTGACCCACATATCATGTGTGCAAAAGTTGAGAGGGTTACGGCAAAAACTGAATGCACTACGTGTACAAACTGGACCATCTCTTTCGAAGTACGAGGGTTTTAGACGAAAACTCATCTGTTACAAAGGAATTTCATTTTTCTGAACTTATTTGAAATTAAGACATTTTGTCCATTCAATATGCATGATTCAAAGCCACATACTAAAATTTCAAGCCTTTCTGACCTCATTTGCTAATTTTCATGCATTTAATGATTGATTTTGTGCTAAATGACCCTGAAATTGGAAAGCACTACAACTAAACTTAGAAAAGGTTGAAACTTGGCATGGTATCATCATTTGACCCGCATAACATTTGTCCAAAAGTTGAGAGGGTTACGGCAAAAACTGAATGCACTACGTGTACAAACTGGACCATCTCTTTCGAAGTACGAGGGTTTTAGACGAAAACTCATCTGTTACAAAGGAATTTAATTTTTCTAAACTTATTTGAACTCAAGACTTTTTGTGCATTCAATATGCATCATTCAAAGCCACATACTAAAATTTCAACCCTTTCTGACCTCATTTTCTATTTTTCATGCATTTAATGATTTATTTTGGGCTAAATGACCCTTAAATTGGAAAAGCACTACAACTGAACTCAGAAAAGGTTGAAACTTGGCATGGTATCATCATTTGACCCACATAACATGTGTGCAAAAGTTGAGAGGGTTACGGCAAAAACTGAATGCACTACGTGTACAAACTGGACCATCTCTTTCGAAGTACGAGGGTTTTAGACGAAAACTCATCTGTTACAAAAGCATTTCATTTTTCTGAACTTATTTGAACTCAAGACTTTTTGTCCATTCAATATGCATGATTCAAAGCCATATACTAAAATTTCAACCCTTTCTGACCTCATTTTCTATTTTTCATGCATTTAATGATTTATTTTGGGCTAAATGACCCTGAAATTGGAAAGCACTACAACTGAACTCAGAAAAGGTTGAAACTTGGCATGGTATCATCATTTGACCCACATAACATGTGTGCAAAAGTTGAGAGGGTTACGGCAAAAACTGAATGCACTACGTGTACAAACTGGACCATCTCTTTCGAAGTAGGAGGGTTTCAGACGAAAACTCATCATTTACAAAGGCATTTCATTTTTCTAAACTTATATGAACTCAAGACTTTTTGTGCATTCAATATGCATCATTCAAAGCCACATACTAAAATTTCAACCATTTCTGACTTCTTTTGCTATTTTTCATGCATTTAATGATTTATTTTGGGCTAAATGACCCTGAAATTGGAAAAGCACTACAACTGAACTCAGAAAAGGTTGAAACTTGGCTTGGTATCATCATTTGACCCACATAACATGTGTGCAAAAGTTGAGAGGGTTATGGCAAAAAACTGGACCATCTCTTTCGAAGTATGAGGGTTTCAGACGAAAACTCATCTGTTACAAAGGTATTTCATTTTTCTAAACTTATTTGAACTCAAAACTTTTTGTGCATTCAATATGCATCATTCAAAGCCACATACTAAAATTTCAAGCCTTTCTGACCTCATTTGCTATTTTTCATGCATTTAATGATTGATTTTGGGCTAAATGACCCTGAATTGGAAAGCACTACAACTGAAGTCAGAAAAGGTTGAAACTTGGCATGGTATCATCATTTGACGCACATAACATTTGTCCAAAAGTTGAGAGGGTTACGGCAAAAACTGAATGCACTACGTGTACAAACTGGACCATCTCTTTCGAAGTACGAGGGTTTTAGACGAAAACTCATCTGTTACAAAGGAATTTCATTTTTCTGAACTTATTTGAACTCAAGACTTTTTGTCCATTCAATATGCATGATTTAAAGCCACATACTAAAATTTCAAGCCTTTCTAACCTCATTTGCTATTTTTCATGCATTTAATGATTGATTTTGTGCTAAATGACCCTGAAATTGGAAAGCACTACAACTGAACTCAGAAAAGGTTGAAACTTGGCATGGTATCATCATTTGACCCGCATAACATTTGTCCAAAAGTTGAGAGGGTTACGGAAAAAACTGAATGCACTACGTGTACAAACTGGACCGTCTCTTTCGAAGTACGAGGGTTTTAGACGAAAACTCATCTGTTACAAAGGAATTTAATTTTTCTAAACTTATTTGAACTCAAGACTTTTTGTGCATTCAATATGCAGCATTCAAAGCCACATACTAAAATTTCAACCCTTTCTGACTTCATTTTCTATTTTTCATGAATTTAATGATTTATTTTGGGCTAAATGACCCTGAAATTGGAAAGCACTCCAACTGAACTCAGAAAAGGTTGAAACTTGGCATGGTATCATAATTTGACCCACATAACATGTGTGCAAAAGTTGACAGCGTTACGGCAAAAACTGAATGCACTACGTGTACAGACTGGACCATCTCTTTCGAAGTACGAGGGTTTTAGACGAAAACTCATCTGTTACAAAGGAATTTCATTTTTCTGAACTTATTTGAACTCAAGACATTTTGTCCATTCAATATGCATGATTCAAAGCCACATACTAAAATTTCAAGCCTTTCTGACCTCATTTGCTAATTTTCATGCATTTAATGATTGATTTTGTGCTAAATGACCCTGAAATTGGAAAGCACTACAACTAAACTTAGAAAAGGTTGAAACTTGGCATGGTATCATCATTTGACCCGCATAACATTTGTCCAAAAGTTGAGAGGGTTACGGCAAAAACTGAATGCACTACGTGTACAAACTGGACCATCTCTTTCGAAGTACGAGGGTTTTAGACGAAAACTCATCTGTTACAAAGGAATTTAATTTTTCTAAACTTATTTGAACTCAAGACTTTTTGTGCATTCAATATGCATCATTCAAAGCCACATACTAAAATTTCAACCCTTTCTGACCTCATTTTCTATTTTTCATGCATTTAATGATTTATTTTGGGCTAAATGACCCTTAAATTGGAAAAGCACTACAACTGAACTCAGAAAAGGTTGAAACTTGGCATGGTATCATCATTTGACCCACATAACATGTGGGCAAAAGTTGAGAGGGTTACGGCAAAAACTGAATGCACTACGTGTACAAACTGGACCATCTCTTTCGAAGTACGAGGGTTTTAGACGAAAACTC
Organism: Bromus sterilis; assembly: GCA_950022295.1. NCBI lineage: Eukaryota > Viridiplantae > Streptophyta > Magnoliopsida > Poales > Poaceae > Bromus > Bromus sterilis. The sequence continues at coordinate 166,722,106 of OX465599.1, read as the reverse complement.
ATCTGTTACAAAGGAATTTAATTTTTCTAAACTTATTTGAACTCAAGACTTTTTGTGCATTCAATATGCATCATTCAAAGCCACATACTAAAATTTCAACCCTTTCTGACCTCATTTTCTATTTTTCATGCATTTAATGATTTATTTTGGGCTAAATGACCCTGAAATTGGAAAAGCACTACAACTGAACTCAGAAAAGGTTGAAACTTGGCATGGTATCATCATTTGACCCACATAACATGTGGGCAAAAGTTGAGAGGGTTATGGCAAAAACTGGACCATCTCTTTCGAAGTACGAGGGTTTTAGACGAAAACTCATCTGTTACAAAGGCATTTCATTTTACAAAACTTATTTGAACTCAAGACTTTTTGTGCATTCAATATGCATCATTCAAAGCCACATACTAAAATTTCAAGCCTTTCTGACCTCATTTGCTATTTTTCATGCATTTAATGATTGATTTTGTGCTAAATGATCCTGAAATTGGAAAGCACTACAACTGAACTCAGAAAAGGTTGAAACTTGGCATGGTATCATCATTTGACCCACATAACATTTGTCCAAAAGTTGAGAGGGTTACGGCAAAAACTGAATACACTACGTGTACAAACTGGACCATCTCTTTCGAAGTATGAGGGTTTTAGACGAAAACTCATCTGTTACAAAGGAATTTAATTTTTCTAAACTTATTTGAACTCAACACTTTTTGTGCATTCAATATGCATCATTCAAAGCCACATACTAAAATTTCAACCCTTTCTGACCTCATTTGCTATTTTCCATGCATTTAATAATTTATTTTGTGCTAAATGACCCTGAAATTGGAAAGCACTACAACAGAACTCAGAAAAGGTTGAAACTTGGCATGGTATCATCATTTGACCCACATAACATTTGTCCAAAAGTTGAGAGGGTTACGGCAAAAACTGAATGCACTACGTGTACAAACTGGACCATCTCTTTCGAAGTACGAGGGTTTTAGACGAAAACTCATCTGTTACAAAGGAATTTCATTTTTCTGAACTTATTTGAACTCAAGAATTTTTGTCCATTCAATATGCATGATTTAAAGCCACATACTAAAATTTCAAGCCTTTCTGACCTCATTTGCTATTTTTCATGCATTTAATGATTGATTTTGTGCTAAATGACCCTGAAATTGGAAAGCACTACAACTGAACTCAGAAAAGGTTGAAACTTGGCATGGTATCATCATTTGACCCGCATAACATTTGTCCAAAAGTTGAGAGGGTTAAGGCAAAAACTGAATGCACTATGTGTACAAACTGGACCATCTCTTTCGAAGTACGAGGGTTTTAGACGAAAACTCATCTGTTACAAAGGAATTTAATTTTTCTAAACTTATTTGAACTCAAGACTTTTTGTGCATTCAATATGCATCATTCAAAGCCACATACTAATATTTCAAGCCTTTCTGACCTCATTTTCTATTTTTCATGCATTTAATGATTTATTTTGGGCTAAATGACCCTGAAATTGGAAAGCACTACAACTGAACTCAGAAAAGGTTGAAACTTGGCATGGTATCATCATTTGACCCACATAACATGTGTGCAAAAGTTGAGAGGGTTACGGCAAAAACTGAATGCACTACGTGTACAAACTGGACCATCTCTTTCGAAGTACGAGGGTTTTAGACGAAAACTCATCTGTTACAAAGGAATTTAATTTTTCTAAACTTATTTGAACTCAACACTTTTTGTGCATTCAATATACATCATTCAAAGCCACATACTAAAATTTCAACCCTTTCTGACCTCATTTTCTATTTTTCATGCATTTAATGATTTATTTTAGCCTAAATGATCCTCAAATTGGAAAGCACTACAACTGAACTCAGAAAAGGTTGAAACTTGGCATGGTATCATCATTTTACCCACATAACATGTGTGCAAAAGTTGTGAGGGTTACGGCATAAACTGAATGCACTACGTGTACAAACTGGACCATCTCTTTCGAAATACGAGGGTTTTAGACGAAAACTCATCTGTTACAAAGGCATTTCATTTTTCTAAACTTATTTGAACTCAAGACTTTTTGTACATTCAATATGCATGATTCAAAGCCACATACTAAAATTTCAACCCTTTCTGACTTCTTTTGCTATTTTTCATGCATTTAATGATTTATTTTGGGCTAAATGACCCTGAAATTGGAAAGCACTACAACAGAACTCAGAAAAGTTTGAAACTTGGCATGGTATCATCATTTGACCCGCATAACATTTGTCCAAAAGTTGAGAGGGTTACGGCAAAAACTGAATGCACTACGTGTACAAACTGGACCATCTCTTTCGAAGTACGAGGGTTTTAGACGAAAACTCATCTGTTACAAAGGAATTTCATTTTACTGAACTTATTTGAACTCAAGACTTTTTGTGCATTCAATATGCATGATTCAAAGCCACATACTAAAATTTCAACCCTTTCTGAGTTCATTTGCTATTTTTCATGCATTTAATGATTTATTTTGGGCTGAATGACCCTGAAATTGGAAAGCACTACAACTGAACTCAGAAAAGGTTGAAACTTGGCATGGTATCATCATTTGACCTACATAACATGTGTGCAAAAGTTGAGAGGGTTACTGAAAAAATTGAATGCACTTCGTGTACAAACTGAACCATCTCTTTCGAAGTACGAGGGTTTCAAATGAAAACTCATCTGTTACAAAGGCATTTCATTTTTCTAAACTTATTTGAACTCAAGACTTTTTGTGCATTCAATATGCATCATTCAAAGCCACATACTAAAATTTCAACCCTTTCTGACCTCATTTGCTATTTTCCATGCATTTAATAATTTATTTTGTGCTAAATGACCCTGAAATTGGAAAGCACTACAACTGAACTCAGAAAAGGTTGAAACTTGGCATGGTATCATCATTTTACCCACATAACATGTGTGCAAAAGTTGAGAGGGTTACGGCAAAAAATGAATGCACTACGTGTACAAACTGGACCATCTCTTTCGAAGTACGAGGGTTTTAGACGAAAACTCATCTGTTACAAAGGCATTTCATTTTTCTAAACTTATTTGAACTCAAGACTTTTTGTGCATTCAATATGCATCATTCAAAGCCACATACTAAAATTTCAAGCCTTTCTGACCTCATTTGCTATTTTTCATGCATTTAATGATTGATTTTGTGCTAAATGACCCTAAAATGGGAAAGCACTACAACTGAACTCAGAAAAGGTTGAAACTTGGCATGGTATCATCATTTGACCCGCATAACATTTGTCCAAAAGTTGAGAGGGTTACGGCAAAAACTGAATGCACTACGTGTACAAACTGGACCATCTCTTTCGAAGTACGAGGGTTTTAGACGAAAACTCATCTGTTACAAAGGAATTTAATTTTTCTAAACTTATTTGAACTCAAGACTTTTTGTGCATTCAATATGCATCATTCAAAGCCACATACTAAAATTTCAACCCTTTCTGACCTCATTTTCTATTTTTCATGCATTTAATGATTTATTTTGGGCTAAATGACCCTTAAATTGGAAAAGCACTACAACTGAACTCAGAAAAGGTTGAAACTTGGCATGGTATCATCATTTGACCCACATAACATGTGTGCAAAAGTTGAGAGGGTTACGGCAAAAACTGAATGCACTACGTGTACAAACTGGACCATCTCTTTCGAAGTACGAGGGTTTTAGACGAAAACTCATCTGTTACAAAGGAATTTCATTTTTCTGAACTTATTTGAACTCAAGACTTTTTTTCCATTCAATATGCATGATTCAAAGCCACATACTAAAATTTCAAACCTTTCTGAGTTCATTTGCTATTTTTCATGCATTTAATGATTTCATTTGGGCTAAATGATCCTGAAATTGGAAAGCACTACAACTAAACTCAGAAAAGGTTGAAACTTGGCATGGTATCATCATTTTACCCACATAACATGTGTCCAAAAGTTGAGAGGGTTACGGCAAAAACATAATGCACTACGTGTACAAACTTGCCCATGTCTTTCGAAGTACGAGGGTTTTAGACGAAAACTCATCTGTTACAAAGGCATTTCATTTTTCTAAACTTATTTGAACTCAAGACTTTTTGTGCATTCAATATGCGTCATTCAAAGCCACATACTAAACTTTCGACCCTTTCTGACTTCATTTGGTATTTTTCATGCATTTAATGATTTATTTCGGGCTAAATGAACCTGAAATTGGAAAGCACTACAACTAAACTCAGAAAAGGTTGAACCTTGGCATGGTATCATGATTTGCCCGACGTAACATGTGTGCAAAAGTTAAGAGGGTTACGGAAAAAGCTGGATGCACTTCGTGAACAAACTGGAGCATCTCTTTCGAAGTACGAGGGTTTGAAACGAAAACTCATTTGTTACAAAGGCATTTCATTTTTCTAAACTTATTTGACCTCAAGACTTTTTGTGCATTCAATATGCATCATTCAAAGCCACATACTAAAATTTCAACCCTTTCTGACTTCATTTGCTATTTTTCATGCATTTAATGATTTATTTTGGGCTAAATGACCCTGAAATTGGAAAGCACTACAACTGAAATCAGAAAAGGTTGAAACTTGGCATGGTATCATTATTTGACCCACATAACATGTGTGCAAAAGTTGAGAGGGTTACTGAAAAAATTGAATGCACTTCGTGTACAAACTGGACCATCTCTTTCGAAGTACGAGGGTTTTAGACGAAAATTCATCTGTTACAAAGGCATTTCATTTTTCTAAACTTATTTGAACTCAAGACTTTTTGTGCATTCAATATGCATCATTCAAAGCCACATACTAAACTTTCAACCCTTTCTGACTTCATTTGCTATTTTTCATGCATTTAATGATTTATTTCGGGCTAAATGAACCTGAAATTGGAAAGCACTACAACTAAACTCAGAAAAGGTTGAACCTTGGCATGGTATCATGATTTGCCCGACATAACATGTGTGCAAAAGTTAAGAGGGTTACGGAAAAAGCTGAATGCATTTCGTGAACAAACTGGAGCATCTCTTTCGAAGTACGAGGGTTTAAAACAAAAACTCATTTGTTACAAAGGCATTTCATTTTTCTAAACTTATTTGAACTCAAGACTTTTTGTGCATTCAATATGCATCATTCAAAGCCACATACTAAAATTTCAACCCTTTCTGACTTCATTTGCTATTTTTCATGCATTTAATGATTTATTTTGGGCTAAATGACCCTGAAATTGGAAAGCACTACAACTGAACTCAGAAAAGGTTGAAACTTGGCATGGTATCATCATTTGACCCACATAACATGTGTGCAAAAGTTGAGAGGGTTACTGAAAAAATTGAATGCACTTCGTGTACAAACTGGACCATCTCTTTCGAAGTACGAGGGTTTCAAATGAAAACTCATCTGTTACAAAGGCATTTCATTTTTCTAAACTTATTTGAACTCAACACTTTTTGTGCATTCAATATGCATCATTCAAAGCCACATACTAAAATTTCAACCCTTTCTAACCTCATTTTCTATTTTTCATGCATTTAATGATTTATTTTGGGCTAAATGACCCTGAAATTGGAAAGCACTACAACTGAACTCAGAAAAGGTTGAAACTTGGCATGGTATCATCATTTGACCCACATAACATGTGTGCAAAAGTTGAGAGGGTTACGGCAAAAACTGAATGCACTACGTGTACAAACTGGACCATCCCTTTCGAAGTACGAGGGTTTCAGACGAAAACTCATCTGTTACAAAGGCATTTCATTTTTCTAAACTTTTTTGAACTCAAGACTTTTTGTGCATTCAATATGCATCATTCAAAGCCACATACTAAAATTTCAACCCTTTCTGACTTCTTTTGCTATTTTTCATGCATTTAATGATTTATTTTGGGCTAAATGACCCTGAAATTGGAAAGCACTACAACTGAACTCAGAAAAGGTTGAAACTTGGCATGGTATCATCATTTGACCCACATAACATGTGTGCAAAAGTTGAGAGGGTTATGGCAAAAACTGGACCATCTCTTTCGAAGTATGAGGGTTTCAGACGAAAACTCATCTGTTACAAAGGCATTTCATTTTTCTAAACTTATTTGAACTCAAAACTTTTTGTGCATTCAATATGCATCATTCAAAGCCACATACTAAAATTTCAAGCCTTTCTGACCTCATTTGCTATTTTTCATGCATTTAATGATTGATTTTGGGCTAAATGACCCTGAATTGGAAAGCACTACAACTGAAGTCAGAAAAGGTTGAAACTTGGCATGGTATCATCATTTGACCCACATAACATTTGTCCAAAAGTTGAGAGGGTTACGGCAAAAACTGAATGCACTACGTGTACAAACTGGACCATCTCTTTCGAAGTACGAGGGTTTTAGACGAAAACTCATCTGTTACATAGGAATTTCATTTTTCTGAACTTATTTGAACTCAAGACTGTTTGTCCATTCAATATGCATGATTCTAAGCCACATACTAAAATTTCAAGCCTTTCTGACCTCATTTGCTATTTTTCATGCATTTAATGATTGATTTTGTGCTAAATGACCCTGAAATTGGAAAGCACTACAACTGAACTCAGAAAAGGTTGAAACTTGGCATGGTATCATCATTTGACCCGCATAACATTTGTCCAAAAGTTGAGAGGGTTACGGCAAAAACTGAATGCACTACGTGTACAAACTGGACCATCTCTTTCGAAGTACGAGGGTTTTAGACGAAAACTCATCTGTTACAAAGGAATTTAATTTTTATAAACTTATTTGAACTCAAGACTTTTTTTGCATTAAATATGCATCATTCAAAGCCACATACTAAAATTTCAACCCTTTCTGACTTCTTTTGCTATTTTTCATGCATTTAATGATTTATTTTCGGCTAAATGACCCTGAAATTGGAAAAGCACTACAACTGAACTCAGAAAAGGTTGAAACTTGGCATGGTATCATCATTTGACCCACATAACATGTGTGCAAAAGTTGAGAGGGTTATGGCAAAAACTGGACCATCTCTTTCGAAGTATGAGGGTTTCAGACGAAAACTCATCTGTTACAAAGGCATTTCATTTTTCTAAACTTATTTGAACTCAAAACTTTTTGTGCATTCAATATGCATCATTCAAAGCCACATACTAAAATTTCAAGCCTTTCTGACCTCATTTGCTATTTTTCATGCATTTAATGATTGATTTTGTGCTAAATGACCCTGAAATTGGAAAGCACTACAACTGAACTCAGAAAAGGTTGAAACTTGGCATGGTATCATCATTTGACCCACATAACATTTGTCCAAAAGTTGAGAGGGTTACGGCAAAAACTGAATGCACTACGTGTAAAAACTGGACTATATCTTTCGAAGTACGAGGGTTTTAGACGAAAACTCATCTGTTACAAAGGAATTTCATTTTTCTGAACTTATTTGAACTCAAGACTTTTTTTCCATTCAATATGCATGATTCAAAGCCACATACTAAAATTTCAAGCCTTTCTAACCTCATTTGCTTTTTCTCATGCATTTAATGATTGATTTTGTGCTAAATGACCCTGAAATTGGAAAGCACTACAACTGAACTCAGAAAAGGTTGAAACTTGGCATGGTATCATCATTTGACCCGCATAACATTTGTCCAAAAGTTGAGAGGGTTACGGCAAAAACTGAATGCACTACGTGTACAAACTGGACCATCTCTTTCGAAGTACAACGGTTTTAGACGAAAACTCATCTGTTACAAAGGAATTTAATTTTTCTAAACTTATTTGAACTCAAGACTTTTTGTGCATTCAATATGCATCATTCAAAGCCACATACTAAAATTTCAACCCTTTCTGACCTCATTTTCTATTTTTCATGCATTTAATGATTTATTTTGGGCTAAATGACCCTGAAATTGGAAAGCACTACAACTGAACTCAAAAAAGGTTGAAACTTGGCATGGTATCATCATTTGACCCACATAACATGTGTGCAAAAGTTGAGAGGGTTACGGGAAAAACTGAATGCACTACGTGTACAAACTGGACCATCTCTTTCGAAGTACGAGGGTTTTAGACGAAAACTCATCTGTTACAAAGGTATTTCATTTTTCTAAACTTATTTGAACTCAAGACTTTTTGTGCATTCAATATGCATCATTCAAAGCCACATACTAAAATTTCAACCCTTTGTGACTTCTTTTGCTATTTTTCATGCATTTAATGATTTATTTTGGGCTAAATGACTCTGAAATTGGAAAAGCACTACAACTGAACTCAGAAAAGGTTTAAACTTGGCATGGTATCATCATTTGACCCACATAATATGTGGGCAAAAGTTGAGAGGGTTATGGCAAAAACTGGACCATCTCTTTCGAAGTATGAGGGTTTCAGACGAAAACTATCCTGTTACAAAGGCATTTCATTTTTCTAAACTTATTTGAACTCAAAACTTTTTGTGAATTCAATATGCATCATTCAAAGCCACATACTAAAATTTCAAGCATTTCTGACCTCATTTGCTATTTTTCATGCATTTAATGATTGATTTTGTGCTAAATGATCCTGAAATTGGAAAGCACTACAACTGAACTCAGAAAAGGTTGAAACTTGGCATGGTATCATCATTTGACCCACATAACATTTGTCCAAAAGTTGAGAGGGTTACGGCAAAAACTGAATGCACTACGTGTACAAACTGGGCATCTCTTTCGAAGTACGAGGGTTTTAGACGAAAACTCATCTGTTACAAAGGAATTTCATTTTTCTGAACTTATTTGAACTCAAGACTTTTTGTCCATTCAATATGCATGATTCAAAGCCACATACTAAAATTTCAAGCCTTTCTGATCTCATTTGCTATTTTCATTGCATTTAATGATTGATTTTGTGCTAAATGACCCTGAAATTGGAAAGCACTACAACTGAACTCAGAAAAGGTTGAAACTTGGCATGGTATCATCATTTGACCCGCATAACATTTGTCCAAAAGTTGAGAGGGTTACGGCAAAAACTTAATGCACTACGTGTACAAACTGGACCATCTCTTTCGAAGTACGAGGGTTTTAGACGAAAACTCATCTGTTACAAAGGAATTTAATTTTTCTAAACTTATTTGAACTCAAGACTTTTTGTGCATTCAATATGCATCATTCAAAGCCACATACTAAAATTTCAACCCTTTCTGACCTCAGTTTCTATTTTTCATGCATTTAATGATTTATTTTGGGCTAAATGACCCTGAAATTGGAAAGCACTACAACTGAACTCAAAAAAGGTTGAAACTTGGCATGGTATCATCATTTGACCCACATCACATGTGTGCAAAAGTTGAGAGGGTTACGGCAAAAACTGAATGCACTACGTGTCCAAACTGGACCATCTCTTTCGAAGTACGAGGGTTTTAGACGAAAACTCATCTGTTACAAAGGTATTTCATTTTTCTAAACTTATTTGAACTCAAGACTTTTTGTGCATTCAATATGCATCATTCAAAGCCACATACTAAAATTTCAACCCTTTGTGACTTCTTTTGCTATTTTTCATGCATTTAATGATTTATTTTGGGCTAAATGACTCTGAAATTGGAAAAGCACTACAACTGAACTCAGAAAAGGTTTAAACTTGGCATGGTATCATCATTTGACCCACATAACATGTGGGAAAAAGTTGAGAGGGTTATGGCAAAAACTGGACCATCTCTTTCGAAGTATGAGGGTTTCAGACGAAAACTCATCTGTTACAAAGGCATTTCATTTTTCTAAACTTATTTGAACTCAAAACGTTTTGTGCATTCAATATGCATCATTCAAAGCCACATACTAAAATTTCAAGCCTTTCTGACCTCATTTGCTATTTTTCATGCATTTAATGATTGATTTTGTGCTAAATGATCCTGAAATTGGAAAGCACTACAACTGAACTCAGAAAAGGTTGAAACTTGGCATGGTATCATCCTTTGACCCACATAACATTTGTCCAGAAGTTGAGAGGGTTACGGCAAAAACTGAATGCACTACGTGTACAAACTGGACATCTCTTTCGAAGTACGAGGGTTTTAGACGAAAACTCATCTGTTACAAAGGAATTTCATTTTTCTGAACTTATTTGAACTCAAGACTTTTTGTCCATTCAATATGCATGATTCAAAGCCACATACTAAAATTTCAAGCCTTTCTGATCTCATTTGCTATTTTTCATGCATTTAATGATTGATTTGGTGCTAAATGACCCTGAAATTGGAAAGCACTACAACTGAACTCAGAAAAGGTTGAAACTTGGCATGGTATCATCATTTGACCCGCATAACATTTGTCCAAAAGTTGAGAGGGTTACGGCTAAAACTGAATGCACTACGTGTACAAACTGGACCATCTCTTTCGAAGTACGAGGGTTTTAGACGAAAACTCATCTGTTACAAAGGAATTTAATTTTTCTAAAATTATTTGAACTCAACACTTTTTGTGCATTCAATATGCATCATTCAAAGCCACATACTAAAATTTCAACCCTTTCTGACCTCATTTTCTATTTTTCATCCATTTAATGATTTATTTTAGCCTAAATGACCCTTAAATTGGAAACCACTACAACTGAACTCAGAAAAGGATGAAACTTGGCATGGTATCATCATTTTACCCACATAACATGTGTGCAAAAGTTGAGAGGGTTACGGCAAAAACTGAATGCACTACGTGTACAAACTGGACCATCTCTTTCGAAGTACGAGGGTTTTAGACGAAAACTCATCTGTTACAAAGGCATTTCATTTTTCTAAACTTATTTGAACTCAACACTTTTTGTGCATTCAATATGCATCATTCAAAGCCACATACTAAAATTTCAACCCTTTCTGACCTCATTTGCTATTTTCCATGCATTTAATGATTTATTTTGGGCTAAATGACCCTGAAATTGGAAAGCACTACAACTGAACTCAGAAAAGGTTGAAACTTGGCATGGTATCATCATTTTACCCACATAAAATGTGTGCAAAAGTTGAGAGGGTTACGGCAAAAACTGAATGCACTACGTGTACAAACTGGACCATCTCTTTCGAAGTACGAGGGTTTTAGACGAAAACTCATCTGTTACAAAGGCATTTCATTTTTCTAAACTTATATCAACTCAAGACTATTTGTGCATTCAATATGCATCATTCAAAGCCACATACTAAAATTTCAACCCTTTCTGACTTCTTTTGCTATTTTTCATGCATTTAATGATTTATTTTGGGCTAAATGACCCTGAAATTGGAAAGCACTACAACTGAACTCAGAAAAGGTTGAAACTTGGCATGGTATCATCATTTGACCCGCATAACATTTGTCCAAATGTTGAGAGTGTTACGGCAAAAACTGAATGCACTACGGGTACAAACTGGACCATCTCTTTCGAAGTACGAGGGTTTTAGACGAAAATTCATCTGTTACAAAGGAATTTCATTTTACTGAACTTATTTGAACTCAAGACTTTTTGTGATTCAATATGCATGATTCAAAGCCACATACTAAAATTTCAACCCTTTCTGAGTTCATTTGCTCTTTTTCATGCATTTAATGATTTATTTTGGGCTAAATGACCCTGAAATTGGAAAGCACTACAACTGAACTCAGAAAAGGTTGAAACTTGGAATGGTATCATCATTTGACCCACATAACATGTGTGCAAAAGTTGAGAGGGTTACCGTAAAAATTGAATGCACTTCGTGTACAAACTGGACCATCCCTTTCGAAGTACGAGGGTTTCAAATGAAAACTCATCTGTTACAAAGGCATTTCATTTTTCTAAACTTATTTGAACTCAACACTTTTTGTGCATTCAATATGCATCATTCAAAGCCACATACTAAAATTTCAACCCTTTCTGACCTCATTTGCTATTTTCCATGCATTTAATGATTTATTTTGGGCTAAATGACCCTAAAATTGGAAAGCACTACAACTGAACTCAGAAAAGGTTGAAACTTGGCATGGTATCATCATTTTACCCACATAACATGTGTGCAAAAGTTGAGAGGGTTACGGAAAAAACTGAATGCACTACGTGTACAAACTGGACCATCTCTTTCGAAGTACAAGGGTTTTAGACGAAAACTCATCTGTTACAAAGGCATTTCATTTTTCTAAACTTATTTGAACTCAAGACTTTTTGTGCATTCAATATGCATCATTCAAAGCCACATACTAAAATTTCAACCCTTTCTGACTTCTTTTGCTATTTTTCATGCATTTAATGATTTATTTTGGGCTAAATGACCCTGAAATTGGAAAAGCACTACAACTGAACTCAGAAAAGGTTGAAACTTGGCATGGTATCATCATTTGACCCACATAACATGTGTGCAAAAGTTGAGAGGGTTATGGCAAAAACTGGACCATCTCTTTCGAAGTATGAGGGTTTCAGACGAAAACTCATCTGTTACAAAGGCATTTCATTATTCTAAACTTATTTGAACTCAAAACTTTTTGTGCATTCAATATGCATCATTCAAAGCCACATACTAAAATTTCAAGCCTTTTTGACCTCATTTTCTATTTTTCATGCATTTAATGATTGATTTTGTGCTAAATTACCCTAAAATGGGAAAGCACTACAACTGAACTCAGAAAAGGTTGAAACTTGGCATGGTATCATCATTTGACCCACATAACATTTGTCCAAAAGTTGAGAGGGTTACGGCAAAAACTGAATGCACTACGTGTACAAACTGGACCATCTCTTTCGAAGTACGAGGGTTTTAGACGAAAACTCATCTGTGACAAAGGAATTTCATTTTTCTGAACTTATTTGAACTCAAGACTTTTTGTCCATTCAATATGCATGATTCAAAGCCACATACTAAAATTCAAACCTTTTTGAGTTCATTTGCTATTTTTCATGCATTTAATGATTTCATTTGGGCTAAATGATCCTGAAATTGGAAAGCACTACAACTAAACTCAGAAAAGGTTGAAACTTGGCATGGTATCATCATTTTACCCACATAACATGTGTCCAAAAGTTGAGAGGGTTACGGCAAAACAGAATGCACTACGTGTACAAACTGGCCCATCTCTTTCGAAGTACGAGGGTTTTAGACGAAAACTCATCTGTTACAAAGGCATTTCATTTTTCTAAACTTATTTGACTCAAGACTTTTTGTGCATTGAATATGCATCATTCAAAGCCACATACTAAAATTTCAACCCTTTCTGACTTCATTTGCTATTTTTCATGCATTTAATGATTTATTTTGGGCTAAATGACCCTGAAATTGGAAAGCACTACAACTGAACTCAGAAAAGGTTGAAACTTGGCATGGTATCATCATTTGACCCACATAACATGTGTGCAAAAGTTGAGAGGGTTACTGAAAAAATTGAATGCACTTCGTGTACAAACTGGACCATCTCTTTCGAAGTACGAGGGTTTTAGACGAAAATTCATCTGTTACAAAGGCATTTCATTTTTCTAAACTTATTTGAACTCAAGACTTTTTGTGCATTCAATATGCATCATTCAAAGCGACATACTAAACTTTCAACCCTTTCTGACTTCATTTGCTATTTTTCATGCATTTAATGATTTATTTCGGGCTAAATGAACCTGAAATTGGAAAGCACTACAACTAAACTCAGAAAAGGTTGAAACTTGGCATGGTATCATGATTTTCCCGACATAACATGTGTGCAAAAGTTAAGAGGGTTACGGGAAAAGCTGAATGCACTTCGTGAACAAACTGGAGCATCTCTTTCGAAGTACGAGGGTTTAAAACGAAAACTAATTTGTTACAAAGGCATTTCATTTTTCTAAACTTATTTGAACTCAAGACTTTTTGTGCATTCAATATGCATCATTCAAAGCCACATACTAAAATTTCAACCCTTTCTGACTTCATTTGCTATTTTTCATGCATTTAATGATTTATTTTGGGCTAAATGACCCTGAAATTGGAAAGCACTACAACTGAACTCAGAAAAGGTTGAAACTTGGCATGGTATCATCATTTGACCCACATAACATGTGTGCAAAAGTTGATAGGGTTACTGAAAAAATTGAATACACTTCGTGTACAAACTGGACCATCTCTTTCGAAGTACGAGGGTTTCAAATGAAAAGTCATCTGTTACAAAGGCATTTCATTTTTCTAAACTTATTTGAACTCAACACTTTTTGTGCATTCAATATGCATCATTCAAAGCCACATACTAAAATTTCAACCCTTTCTGACCTCATTTTCTATTTTTCATGCATTTAATGATTTATTTTGGGCTAAATGACCCTGAAATTGGAAAGCACTACAACTGAACTCAGAAAAGGTTGAAACTTGGCATGGTATCATCATTTGACCCACATAACATGTGTGCAAAAGTTGAGAGGGTTACGGCAAAAACTGAATGCACTACGTGTACAAACTGGACCATCTCTTTCGAAGTATGAGGGTTTCAGACGAAAACTCATCTGTTACAAAGGCATTTCATTTTTCTAAACTTTTTTGAACTCAAGACTTTTTGTGCATTCAATATGCATCATTCAAAGGCACATACTAAAATTTCAACCCTTTCTGACTTCTTTTGCTATTTTTCATGCATTTAATGATTTATTTTGGGCTAAATGACCCTGAAATTGGAAAAGCACTACAAATGAACTCAGAAAAGGTTGAAACTTGGCATGGTATCATCATTTGACCCACATAACATGTGTGCAAAAGTTGAGAGGGTTATGGCAAAAACTGGACCATCTCTTTCTAAGTATGAGGGTTTCAGACGAAAACTCATCTGTTACAAAGGCATTTCATTTTTCTAAACTTATTTGAACTCAAAACTTTTTGTGCATTCAATATGCATCATTCAAAGCCACATACTAAAATTTCAAGCCTTTCTGACCTCATTTGCTATTTTTCATGCATTTAATGATTGATTTTGGGCTAAATGACCCTGAATTGGAAAGCACTACAACTGAAGTCAGAAAAGGTTGAAACTTGGCATGGTATCATCATTTGACCCACATAACATTTTTCCAAAAGTTGAGAGGGTTACGACAAAAACTGAATGCACTACGTGTACAAACTGGACCATCTCTTTCGAAGTACGAGGGTTTTAGACGAAAAGTCATCTGTTACAAAGGAATTTCATTTTTCTGAACTTATTTGAACTCAAGAATTTTTGTCCATTCAATATGCATGATTCAAAGCCACATACTCAAATTTCAAGCCTTTCTGACCTCATTTGCTATTTTTCATGCATTTAATGATTGATTTTGTGCTAAATGACCCTGAAATTGGAAAGCACTACAACTGAACTCAGAAAAGGTCGAAACTTGGCATGGTATCATCATTTGACCCGCATAACATTTGTCCAAAAGTTGAGAGGGTTACGGCAAAAACTGAATGCACTACGTGTACAAACTGGACCATCTCTTTCGAAGTACGAGGGTTTTAGACGAAAACTCATCTGTTACAAAGGAATTTTAATTTTTCTAAACTTATTTGAACTCAAGACTTTTTGTGCATTCAATATGCATCATTCAAAGCCACATACTAAAATTTCAACCCTTTCTGACTTCTTTTGCTATTTTTCATGCATTTAATGATTTATTTTGGGCTAAATGACCCTGAAATTGGAAAAGCACTACAACTGAACTCAGAAAAGGTTGAAACTTGGCATGGTATCATCATTTGACCCACATAACATGTGTGCAAAAGTTGAGAGGGTTATGGAAAAAACTGGACCATCTCTTTCGAAGTATGAGGGTTTCAGACGAAAACTCATCTGTTACAAAGGCATTTCAATTTTCTAAACTTATTTGAACTCAAAACTTTTTGTGCATTCAATATGCATCATTCAAAGCCACATACTAAAATTTCAAGCCTTTCTGACCTCATTTGCTATTTTTCATGCATTTAATGATTGATTTTGTGCTAAATGACCCTGAAATTGGAAAGCACTACAACTGAACTCAGAAAAGGTTGAAACTTGGCATGGTATCATCATTTGACCCGCATAACATTTGTCCAAATGTTGAGAGTGTTACGGCAAAAACTGAATGCACTACGGGTACAAACTGGACCATCTCTTTCGAAGTACGCGGGTTTTAGACGAAAACTCATCTGTTACAAAGGAATTTCATTTTACTGAACTTATTTGAACTCAAGACTTTTTGTGCATTCAATATGCATGATTCAAAGCCACATACTAAAATTTCAACCCTTTCTGAGTTCATTTGCTCTTTTTCATGCATTTAATGATTGATTTTGGGCTAAATGACCCTGAAATTGGAAAGCACTACAACTGAACTCAGAAAAGGTTGAAACTTGGCATGGTATCATCATTTGACCCACATAACATGTGTGCAAAAGTTGAGAGGGTTACCGTAAAAATTGAATGCACTTCGTGTACAAACTGGACCATCCCTTTCGAAGTACGAGGGTTTCAAATGAAAACTCATCTGTTACAAAGGAATTTCATTTTTCTAAACTTATTTGAACTCAACACTTTTTGTGCATTCAATATGCATCATTCAAAGCCACATACTAAAATTTCAACCCTTTCTGACCTCATTTGCTATTTTCCATGCATTTAATGATTTATTTTGGGCTAAATGACCCTAAAATTGGAAAGCACTACAACTGAACTCAGAAAAGGTTGAAACTTGGCATGGTATCATCATTTTACCCACATAACATGTGTGCAAAAGTTGAGAGGGTTACGGAAAAAACTGAATGCACTACGTGTACAAACTGGACCATCTCTTTCGAAGTACGAGGGTTTTAGACGAAAACTCATCTGTTACAAAGGCATTTCATTTTTCTAAACTTATTTGAACTCAAGACTTTTTGTGCATTCAATATGCATCATTCAAAGCCACATACTAAAATTTCAACCCTTTCTGACTTCTTTTGCTATTTTTCATGCATTTAATGATTTATTTTGGGCTAAATGACCCTGAAATTGGAAAAGCACTACAACTGAACTCAGAAAAGGTTGAAACTTGGCATGGTATCTTCATTTGACCCACATAACATGTGTGCAAAAGTTGAGAGGGTTATGGCAAAAACTGGACCATCTCTTTCGAAGTATGAGGGTTTCAGACGAAAACTCATCTGTTACAAAGGCATTTCATTATTCTAAACTTATTTGAACTCAAAACTTTTTGTGCATTCAATATGCATCATTCAAAGCCACATACTAAAATTTCAAGCCTTTCTGACCTCATTTTCTATTTTTCATGCATTTAATGATTGATTTTTTGCTAAATTACCCTAAAATGGGAAAGCACTACAACTGAACTCAGAAAAGGTTGAAACTTGGCATGGTATCATCATTTGACCCACATAACATTTGTCCAAAAGTTGAGAGGGTTACGGCAAAAACTGAATGCACTACGTGTACAAACTGGACCATCTCTTTCGAAGTACGAGGGTTTTAGACGAAAACTCATCTGTGACAAAGGAATTTCATTTTTCTGAACTTATTTGAACTCAAGACTTTTTGTGCATTCAATATGCATGATTCAAAGCCACATACTAAAATTCAAACCTTTCTGAGTTCATTTGCTATTTTTCATGCATTTAATGATTTCATTTGGGCTAAATGATCCTGAAATTGGAAAGCACTACAACTAAACTCAGAAAAGGTTGAAACTTGGCATGGTATCATCATTTTACCCACATAACATGTGTCCAAAAGTTGAGAGGGTTACGGCAAAAACAGAATGCACTACGTGTACAAACTGGCCCATCTCTTTCGAAGTACGAGGGTTTTAGACGAAAACTCATCTGTTACAAAGGCATTTCATTTTTCTAAACTTATTTGAACTCAAGACTTTTTGTGCATTGAATATGCATCATTCAAAGCCACATACTAAAATTTCAACCCTTTCTGACTTCATTTGCTATTTTTCATGCATTTAATGATTTATTTTGGGCTAAATGACCCTGAAATTGGAAAGCACTACAACTGAACTCAGAAAAGGTTGAAACTTGGCATGGTATCATCATTTGACCCACATAACATGTGTGCAAAAGTTGAGAGGGTTACTGAAAAAATTGAATGCACTTCGTGTACAAACTGGACCATCTCTTTCGAAGTACGAGGGTTTTAGACGAAAATTCATCTGTTACAAAGGCATTTCATTTTTCTAAACTTATTTGAACTCAAGACTTTTTGTGCATTCAATATGCATCATTCAAAGCGACATACTAAACTTTCATCCCTTTCTGACTTCATTTGCTATTTTTCATGCATTTAATGATTTATTTCGGGCTAAATGAACCTGAAATTGGAAAGCACTACAACTAAACTCAGAAAAGGTTGAAACTTGGCATGGTATCATGATTTGCCCGACATAACATGTGTGCAAAAGTTAAGAGGGTTACGGGAAAAGCTGAATGCACTTCGTGAACAAACTGGAGCATCTCTTTCGAAGTACGAGGGTTTAAAACGAAAACTCATTTGTTACAAAGGCATTTCATTTTTCTAAACTTATTTGAACTCAAGACTTTTTGTGCATTCAATATGCATCATTCAAAGCCACATACTAAAATTTCAACCCTTTCTGACTTCATTTGCTATTTTTCATGCATTTAATGATTTATTTTGGGCTAAATGACCCTGAAATTGGAAAGCACTACAACTGAACTCAGAAAAGGTTGAAACTTGGCATGGTATCATCATTTGACCCACATAACATGTGTGCAAAAGTTGATAGGGTTACTGAAAAAATTGAATACACTTCGTGTACAAACTGGACCATCTCTTTCGAAGTACGAGGGTTTCAAATGAAAAGTCATCTATTACAAAGGCATTTCATTTTTCTAAACTTATTTGAACTCAACACTTTTTGTGCATTCAATATGCATCATTCAAAGCCACATACTAAAATTTCAACCCTTTCTGACCTCATTTTCTATTTTTCATGCATTTAATGATTTATTTTGGGCTAAATGACCCTGAAATTGGAAAGCACTACAACTGACCTCAGAAAAGGTTGAAACTTGGCATGGTATCATCATTTGACCCACATAACATGTGTGCAAAAGTTGAGAGGGTTACGGCAAAAACTGAATGCACTACGTGTACAAACTGGACCATCTCTTTCGAAGTATGAGGGTTTCAGACGAAAACTCATCTGTTACAAAGGCATTTCATTTTTCCAAACTTTTTTGAACTCAAGACTTTTTGTGCATTCAATATGCATCATTCAAAGGCACATACTAAAATTTCAACCCTTTCTGACTTCTTTTGCTATTTTTCATGCATTTAATGATTTATTTTGGGCTAAATGACCCTGAAATTGGAAAAGCACTACAAATGAACTCAAAAAAGGTTGAAACTTGGCATGGTATCATCATTTGACCCACATAACATGTGTGCAAAAGTTGAGAGGGTTATGGCAAAAACTGGACCATCTCTTTCGAAGTATGAGGGTTTCAGACGAAAACTCATCTGTTACAAAGGCATTTCATTTTTCTAAACTTATTTGAACTCAAAACTTTTTGTGCATTCAATATGCATCATTCAAAGCCACATACTAAAATTTCAAGCCTTTCTGACCTCATTTGCTATTTTTCATGCATTTAATGATTGATTTTGGGCTAAATGACCCTGAATTGGAAAGCACTACAACTGAAGTCAGAAAAGGTTGAAACTTGGCATGGTATCATCATTTCACCCACATAACATTTTTCTAAAAGTTGAGAGGGTTACGACAAAAACTGAATGCACTACGTGTACAAACTGGACCATCTCTTTCGAAGTACGAGGGTTTTAGATGAAAAGTCATCTGTTACAAAGGAATTTCATTTTTCTGAACTTATTTGAACTCAAGAATTTTTGTCCATTCAATATGCATGATTCAAAGCCACATACTAAAATTTCAAGCCTTTCTGACCTCATTTGCTATTTTTCATGCATTTAATGATTGATTTTGTGCTAAATGACCCTGAAATTGGAAAGCACTACAACTAAACTCAGAAAAGGTTGAAACTTGGCATGGTATCATCATTTGACCCGCATAACATTTGTCCAAAAGTTGAGAGGGTTACGGCAAAAACTGAATGCACTACGTGTACAAACTGGACCATCTCTTTCGAAGTACGAGGGTTTTAGACGAAAACTCATCTGTTACAAAGGAATTTTAATTTTTCTAAACTTATTTGAACTCAAGACTTTTTGTGCATTCAATATGCATCATTCAAAGCCACATACTAAAATTTCAACCCTTTCTGACTTCTTTTGCTATTTTTCATGCATTTAATGATTTATTTTGGGCTAAATGACCCTGAAATTGGAAAAGCACTACAACTGAACTCAGAAAAGGTTGAAACTTGGCATGGTATCATCATTTGACCCACATAACATGTGTGCAAAAGTTGAGAGGGTTATGGAAAAAACTGGACCATCTCTTTCGAAGTATGAGGGTTTCAGACGAAAACTCATCTGTTACAAAGGCATTTCAATTTTCTAAACTTATTTGAACTCAAAACTTTTTGTGCATTCAATATGCATCATTCAAAGCCACATACTAAAATTTCAAGCCTTTCTGACCTCATTTGCTATTTTTCATGCATTTAATGATTGATTTTGTGCTAAATGACCCTGAAATTGGAAAGCACTACAACTGAACTCAGAAAAGGTTGAAACTTGGCATGGTATCATCATTTGACCCGCATAACATTTGTCCAAATGTTGAGAGTGTTACGGCAAAAACTGAATGCACTACGGGTACAAACTGGACCATCTCTTTCGAAGTACGCGGGTTTTAGACGAAAACTCATCTGTTACAAAGGAATTTCATTTTACTGAACTTATTTGAACTCAAGACTTTTTGTGCATTCAATATGCATGATTCAAAGCCACATACTAAAATTTCAACCCTTTCTGAGTTCATTTGCTCTTTTTCATGCATTTAATGATTGATTTTGGGCTAAATGACCCTGAAATTGGAAAGCACTACAACTGAACTCAGAAAAGGTTGAAACTTGGCATGGTATCATCATTTGACCCACATAACATGTGTGCAAAAGTTGAGAGGGTTACCGTAAAAATTGAATGCACTTCGTGTACAAACTGGACCATCCCTTTCGAAGTACGAGGGTTTCAAATGAAAACTCATCTGTTACAAAGGCATTTCATTTTTCTAAACTTATTTGAACTCAACACTTTTTGTGCATTCAATATGCATCATTCAAAGCCACATACTAAAATTTCAACCCTTTCTGACCTCATTTGCTATTTTCCATGCATTTAATGATTTATTTTGGGCTAAATGACCCTAAAATTGGAAAGCACTACAACTGAACTCAGAAAAGGTTGAAACTTGGCATGGTATCATCATTTTACCCACATAACATGTGTGCAAAAGTTGAGAGGGTTACGGAAAAAACTGAATGCACTACGTGTACAAACTGGACCATCTCTTTCGAAGTACGAGGGTTTTAGACGAAAACTCATCTGTTACAAAGGCATTTCATTTTTCTAAACTTATTTGAACTCAAGACTTTTTGTGCATTCAATATGCATCATTCAAAGCCACATACTAAAATTTCAACCCTTTCTGACTTCTTTTGCTATTTTTCATGCATTTAATGATTTATTTTGGGCTAAATGACCCTGAAATTGGAAAAGCACTACAACTGAACTCAGAAAAGGTTGAAACTTGGCATGGTATCATCATTTGACCCACATAACATGTGTGCAAAAGTTGAGAGGGTTATGGCAAAAACTGGACCATCTCTTTCGAAGTATGAGGGTTTCAGACGAAAACTCATCTGTTACAAAGGCATTTCATTATTCTAAACTTATTTGAACTCAAAACTTTTTGTGCATTCAATATGCATCATTCAAAGCCACATACTAAAATTTCAAGCCTTTCTGACCTCATTTTCTATTTTTCATGCATTTAATGATTGATTTTTTGCTAAATTACCCTAAAATGGGAAAGCACTACAACTGAACTCAGAAAAGGTTGAAACTTGGCATGGTATCATCATTTGACCCACATAACATTTGTCCAAAAGTTGAGAGGGTTACGGCAAAAACTGAATGCACTACGTGTACAAACTGGACCATCTCTTTCGAAGTACGAGGGTTTTAGACGAAAACTCATCTGTGACAAAGGAATTTCATTTTTCTGAACTTATTTGAACTCAAGACTTTTTGTCCATTCAATATGCATGATTCAAAGCCACATACTAAAATTCAAACCTTTCTGAGTTCATTTGCTATTTTTCCTGCATTTAATGATTTCATTTGGGCTAAATGATCCTGAAATTGGAAAGCACTACAACTAAACTCAGAAAAGGTTGAAACTTGGCATGGTATCATCATTTTACCCACATAACATGTGTCCAAAAGTTGAGAGGGTTACGGCAAAAACAGAATGCACTACGTGTACAAACTGGCCCATCTCTTTCGAAGTACGAGGGTTTTAGACGAAAACTCATCTGTTACAAAGGCATTTCATTTTTCTAAACTTATTTGAACTCAAGACTTTTTGTGCATTGAATATGCATCATTCAAAGCCACATACTAAAATTTCAACCCTTTCTGACTTCATTTGCTATTTTTCATGCATTTAATGATTTATTTTGGGCTAAATGACCCTGAAATTGGAAAGCACTACAACTGAACTCAGAAAAGGTTGCAACTTGGCATGGTATCATCATTTGACCCACATAACATGTGTGCAAAAGTTGAGAGGGTTACTGAAAAAATTGAATGCACTTCGTGTACAAACTGGACCATCTCTTTCGAAGTACGAGGGTTTTAGACGAAAATTCATCTGTTACAAAGGCATTTCATTTTTCTAAACTTATTTGAACTCAAGACTTTTTGTGCATTCAATATGCATCATTCAAAGCGACATACTAAACTTTCATCCCTTTCTGACTTCATTTGCTATTTTTGATGCATTTAATGATTTATTTCGGGCTAAATGAACCTGAAATTGGAAAGCACTACAACTAAACTCAGAAAAGGTTGAAACTTGGCATGGTATCATGATTTGCCCGACATAACATGTGTGCAAAAGTTAAGAGGGTTACGGGAAAAGCTGAATGCACTTCGTGAACAAACTGGAGCATCTCTTTCGAAGTACGAGGGTTTAAAACGAAAACTCATTTGTTACAAAGGCATTTCATTTTTCTAAACTTATTTGAACTCAAGACTTTTTGTGCATTCAATATGCATCATTCAAAGCCACATACTAAAATTTCAACCCTTTCTGACTTCATTTGCTATTTTTCATGCATTTAATGATTTATTTTGGGCTAAATGACCCTGAAATTGGAAAGCACTACAACTGAACTCAGAAAAGGTTGAAACTTGGCATGGTATCATCATTTGACCCACATAACATGTGTGCAAAAGTTGATAGGGTTACTGAAAAAATTGAATACACTTCGTGTACAAACTGGACCATCTCTTTCGAAGTACGAGGGTTTCAAATGAAAAGTCATCTATTACAAAGGCATTTCATTTTTCTAAACTTATTTGAACTCAACACTTTTTGTGCATTCAATATGCATCATTCAAAGCCACATACTAAAATTTCAACCCTTTCTGACCTCATTTTCTATTTTTCATGCATTTAATGATTTATTTTGGGCTAAATGACCCTGAAATTGGAAAGCACTACAACTGAACTCAGAAAAGGTTGAAAATTGGCATGGTATCATCATTTGACCCACATAACATGTGTGCAAAAGTTGAGAGGGTTACGGCAAAAACTGAATGCACTACGTGTACAAACTGGACCATCTCTTTCGAAGTATGAGGGTTTCAGACGAAAACTCATCTGTTACAAAGGCATTTCATTTTTCTAAACTTTTTTGAACTCAAGACTTTTTGTGCATTCAATATGCATCATTCAAAGGCACATACTAAAATTTCAACCCTTTCTGACTTCTTTTGCTATTTTTCATGCATTTAATGATTTATTTTGGGCTAAATGACCCTGAAATTGGAAAAGCACTACAAATGAACTCAAAAAAGGTTGAAACTTGGCATGGTATCATCATTTGACCCACATAACATGTGTGCAAAAGTTGAGAGGGTTATGGCAAAAACTGGACCATCTCTTTCGAAGTATGAGGGTTTCAGACGAAAACTCATCTGTTACAAAGGCATTTCATTTTTCTAAACTTATTTGAACTCAAAACTTTTTGTGCATTCAATATGCATCATTCAAAGCCACATACTAAAATTTCAAGCCTTTCTGACCTCATTTGCTATTTTTCATGCATTTAATGATTGATTTTGGGCTAAATGACCCTGAATTGGAAAGCACTACAACTGAAGGCAGAAAAGGTTGAAACTTGGCATGGTATCATCATTTCACCCACATAACATTTTTCTAAAAGTTGAGAGGGTTACGACAAAAACTGAATGCACTACGTGTACAAACTGGACCATCTCTTTCGAAGTACGAGGGTTTTAGACGAAAAGTCATCTGTTACAAAGGAATTTCATTTTTCTGAACTTATTTGAACTCAAGAATTTTTGTCCATTCAATATGCATGATTCAAAGCCACATACTAAAATTTCAAGCCTTTCTGACCTCATTTGCTATTTTTCATGCATTTAATGATTGATTTTGTGCTAAATGACCCTGAAATTGGAAAGCACTACAACTAAACTCAGAAAAGGTTGAAACTTGGCATGGTATCATCATTTGACCCGCATAACATTTGTCCAAAAGTTGAGAGGGTTACGGCAAAAACTGAATGCACTACGTGTACAAACTGGACCATCTCTTTCGAAGTACGAGGGTTTTAGACGAAAACTCATCTGTTACAAAGGAATTTTAATTTTTCTAAACTTATTTGAACTCAAGACTTTTTGTGCATTCAATATGCATCATTCAAAGCCACATACTAAAATTTCAACCCTTTCTGACTTCTTTTGCTATTTTTCATGCATTTAATGATTTATTTTAGGCTAAATGACCCTGAAATTGGAAAAGCACTACAACTGAACTCAGAAAAGGTTGAAACTTGGCATGGTATCATCATTTGACCCACATAACATGTGTGCAAAAGTTGAGAGGGTTATGGAAAAAACTGGACCATCTCTTTCGAAGTATGAGGGTTTCAGACGAAAACTCATCTGTTACAAAGGCATTTCAATTTTCTAAACTTATTTGAACTCAAAACTTTTTGTGCATTCAATATGCATCATTCAAAGCCACATACTAAAATTTCAAGCCTTTCTGACCTCATTTGCTATTTTTCATGCATTTAATGATTGATTTTGTGCTAAATGACCCTGAAATTGGAAAGCACTACAACTGAACTCAGAAAAGGTTGAAACTTGGCATGGTATCATCATTTGACCCACATAACATTTGTCCAAAAGTTGAGAGGGTTACGGCAAAAACTGAATGCACTACGTGTACAAACTGGACCATCTCTTTCGAAGTACGAGGGTTTTAGACGAAAACTCATCTGTTACAAAGGAATTTCATTTTTCTGAACTTATTTGAACTCAAGACTTTTTGTCCATTCAATATGCATGATTCAAAGCCACATACTAAAATTTCAAGCCTTTCTGACCTCATTTGTTATTTTCATGCATTTAATGATTGATTTTGTGCTAAATGACCCTGAAATTGGAAAGCACTACAACTGAACTCCGAAAAGGTTGAAACTTGGCATGGTATCATCATTTGACCCGCATAACATTTGTCCAAAAGTTGAGAGGGTTACGGCAAAAACTGAATGCACTACGTGTACAAACTGGACCATCTCTTTCGAAGTATGAGGGTTTTAGACGAAAACTCATCTGTTACAAAGGAATTTAATTTTTCTAAACTTATTTGAACTCAACACTTTATGTGCATTCAATATGCATCATTCAAAGCCACGTACTAAAATTTCAACCCTTTCTGAGTTCATTTTCTATTTTTCATGCATTTAATGATTTATTTTGGGCTAAATGACCCTGAAATTGGAAAGCACTACAACTGAACTCAGAAAAGGTTGAATCTTGGCATGGTATCATCATTTGACCCACCTAACATGTGTGCAAAAGTTGAGAGGGTTACTGAAAAAATTGAATGCACTTCGTGTACAAACTGGACCATCTCTTTCGAAGTACGAGGGTTTCAAATGAAAACTCATCTGTTACAAAGGCATTTCATTTTTCTAAACATATTTGAACTCAACACTTTTTGTGGATTCAATATGCATCATTCAAAGCCACATACTAAAATTTCAACCCTTTCTGACCTCATTTGCTATTTTTCATGCATTTAATGATTTATTTTGGGCTAAATGACCCTGAAATTGGAAAGCACTACAACTGAACTCAGAAAAGGTTGAAACTTGGCATGGTATCATCATTTTACCCACATAACATGTGTGCAAAAGTTGAGAGGGTTACGGCAAAAACTGAACGCACTACGTGTACAAACTTCACCATCTCTTTCGAAGTACGAGGGTTTTAGACGAAAACTCATCTGTTACAAAGGCATTTCATTTTTCTAAACTTATTTGAACTCAAGACTTTTTGTGCATTCAATATGCATCAATCAAAGCCACATACTAAAATTTCAACCCTTTCTGACTTCTTTTGCTATTTTTCATGCATTTAATGATTTATTTTGGCCTAAATGACCCTGAAATTGGAAAAGCACTACAACTGAACTCAGAAAAGGTTGAAACTTGGCATGGTATCATCATTTGACCCACATAACATGTGTGCAAAAGTTGAGAGGGTTATGGCAAATCTGGACCATCTCTTTCGAAGTATGAGGGTTTCAGACGCAAACTCATCTGTTACAAAGGCATTTCATTTTTCTAAACTTATTTGAACTCAAAACTTTTTGTGGATTCAATATGCATCATTCAAAGCCACATACTAAAATTTCAAGCCTTTCTGACCTCATTTGCTATTTTTCATGCATTTAATGATTGATTTTGTGCTAAATGACCCTCAAATTGGAAAGCACTACAACTGAACTCAGGAAAGGTTGAAACTTTGCATGGTATCATCATTTGACCCACATAACATTTGTCCAAAAGTTGAGAGGGTTACGGCAAAAACTGAATGCACTACGTGTACAAACTGGACCATCTCTTTCGAAGTACGAGGGTTTTAGACGAAAACTCATTTGTTACAAAGGAATTTCATTTTTCTGAACTTATTTGAACTCAAGACTTTTTTTCCATTCAATATGCATGATTCAAAGCCACATATTAAAATTTCAACCCTTTCTGAGTTCATTTGCTATTTTTCATGCATTTAATGATTTCATTTGGGCTAAATGATCCTGAAATTGGAAAGCACTACAACTAAACTCAGAAAAGGTTGAAACTTGGCATGGTATCATCATTTTACCCACATAACATGTGTCCAAAATTTGAGAGGGTTACGGCAAAAACTGAATGCACTACGTGTACAAACTGGCCCATCTCTTTCGAAGTACGAGGGTTTTAGACGAAAACTCATCTGTTACAAAGGCATTTCATTTTTCTAAATTTTTTTGAACTCAAGACTTTTTGTGCATTCAATATGCATCATTCAAAGCCACATACTAAACTTTCAACCCTTTCTGACTTCATTTGCTATTTTTCATGCATTTAATGATTTATTTCGGGATAAATGAACCTGAAATTGGAAAGCACTACAACTAAACTCAGAAAAGGTTGAAACTTGGCATGGTATCATGACTTGCCCGACATAACAGGTGTGCAAAAGTTGAGAGGGTTACGACAAAAACTGGATGCACTTCGTGTACAAACTGGACCATCTCTTTCGAAGTACGAGGGTTTCAAACGAAAACTCATTTGTTACAAAGGCATTTCATTTTTCCAAACTTATTTGAACTGAAGACTTTTTGTGCATTCAATATGTATCATTCAAATCCACATACTAAAATTTCAACCCTTTCTTACTTCATTTGCTATTTTTCATGCATTTAATGATTTATTTTGGGCTAAATGACCCTGAAATTGGAAAGCACTACAACTAAACTCAGAAAAGGTTGAAACTTGGCATGGTATCATCATTTGACCCACATAACATGTGTCCCAAAGTTGAGAGGGTTACGGCAAACACTGAATGCACTACGTGTACAAACTGGACAATCTCTTTTGAAGTACGAGGGTTTCAGACGAAAACTAATCTGTTACAAAGGAATTTCATTTTTCTGAACTTATTTGAACTCAAGACTTTTTGTGAATTCAATATACATGATTCAAAGCCACATACTAAAATTTCAACCCTTTCTGACTTCATTTGCTATTTTTCATGCATTTAATGATTTCATTTGGGCTAAATGATCCTGAAATTGGAAAGCACTACAACTAAACTCAGAAAAGGTTGAAACTTGGCATGGTATCATCATTTGACCCACCTAACATGTGTGCAAAAGTTGAGAGGGTTATGGAAAAAACTGGATGCACTTCGTGTACAAACTGGACCATCTCTTTCGAAGTACGAGGGTTTCAGACGAAAACTCATCTGTTACAAAGGAATTTCATTTTTCCAAACTTATTTGAACTCAAGACTTTTTGTGCATTCAATATGTATCATTCAAATCCACATACTAAAATTTCAACCCTTTCTTACTTCATTTGCTATTTTTCATGCATTTAATGATTTATTTTGGGCTAAATGTCCCTGAAAGTGGAAAGCACTACAACTAAACTCAGAAAAGGTTGAAACTTGGCATGGTATCATCATTTGACCCACATAACATGTGTGCAAAAGTCGAGAGGGTGACGGAAAAAGCTGGATGCACTTCGTGTACAAACTGGACCATCTCTTTCGAAGTACGAGGGTTTCAGACAAAAACTCTTCTGTTACAAAGGCATTTCATTTTTCTAAACTTATTTGAACTCAAGACTTTTTGCGCATTCAATATACATCATTCAAAGCCACATAATAAAATTTCAACCCCTTCTGACTTCATTTGCTATTTTTCATGCATTTAATGATTTATTTTGGGCTCAATGACCCTTAAATTGGAAAGCACTACAACTAAACTCAGAAAAGGTTGAAACTTGGCATGGTATCATCATTTTACCCACATAACATGTGTCAAAAGTTGAGAGGGTTACGGCAAAAACTGGGTGCACTTCGTGTACAAACTGGACCATCTCTTTCGAAGTAAGAGGGTTTAAGACAAAAACTCATCTGTTACAAAGTCATTTTATTTTTCTAAACTTATTTGAACTCAAGAGTTTTTGTGCATTCAATATGCATCATTCAAAGCCACGTACTAAAATTTCAACCCTTTCTGACTTTATTTTCTATTTTTCATGCATTTAATGATTTCATTTGGGCTAAATTACCCTGAAATTGGAAAGCACTACAACTAAACTCAGAAAAGGTTGAAACTTGGCATGGTATCATCATTTGACCCACATAACATGTGTGCAAATGTTGAGAGGGTTAAGGAAAAAATTGAATGCACTTCGTGTACAAACTGGACCACCTCTTTCGAAGTAGGAGGGTTTCAAACGAAAACTAATCTGTTACACCGGCATTTCATTCTTATAAAATTATTTGAACTCAAGACTTTTTGAGCATTCAATATGCATCATTAAAATCCACATACTAAAATTTCAACCCTTTCTGACTTCATTTGCTATTTTTCATGCATTTAATGATTTATTTTGGGCTAAATGACCCTCAAATTGGAAAGCACTACAACTATACTCAGAAAAGGTTGAAACTTGGCATGGTATCATCATTTGACCCACATAACATGTGTGCAAAAGTTGAGAGGGTTACGGAAAAATCTGGAAGCACTTCGTATACAAACTGGACCGTCTCTTTCGAAGTACGAGGATTTCAGACGAAAACTCATCTGTTACAAAGGCATTTCATTTTTCTATACTTATTTGAACTCAAGACTTTTTGTGCATTCAATACGCATAATTCAAAGCCACATACAAAAAATTCAACCCTTTCTGACTTCATTTGCTATTTTTCATGCATTTATTGATTTATTTCGGGCTAAATGACCCTCAAATTGTAAAGCACTACGACTGAACTCAAAAAAGGTTGAAACTTGTCGTGGTATCATCATTTGACCCACATAACAGGTGTGCAAAAGTTGAGAGGGTTCCGGCAAAAACTGGATGCACTTCGTGTACAAACTGGACCATCTCTTTCGAAGTACGAGGGTTTCAAACGAAAACTCATCTGTTACAAAGGCATTTCATTTTTCTAAACTTATTTGAACTCAAGACTTTTTGTGCATTGAATATGCATCATTAAAAGCCACATACTAAAATTTCATCCCTTTTTGACTTCATTTGCTATTTTTCATGGATTTAATGATTTATTTTGGGCTAAATGACCCTGAAATTGGAAAGCACTACAACTAAACTCAGAATAGGTTGAAACTTTGCATGGTATCTTCATTTGACCCACATAACATGTGTGCAAAAGTTGAGAGGGATACGGCAAAAGCTGGATGCACTTCGTGTACAAACTCGACCATCTCTTTCGAAGTACGAGGGTTTCAGACGAAAAGTCATCTGTTACAAAGGCATTTCATTTTTCTAAACTTATTTGAACTCAAAACTTTTTGTGCATTCAATATGTGTTATTGAAAACCACATACTAAAATTTCAACTCTTTCTGACTTCATTTGCTATTTTTCATGCATTTAATGATTTATTTTGGGCTAAATGACCCTGAAATTTGAAAGCACTACAACTAAACTCAGAAAAGGTTGAAACTTGGCATGGTATCATCATTTGACCCACAAAACATGTGTGCAAAAGTTGAGAGTGTTAAGGAAAAAATTGAATGCACTTCGTGTACAAACTGGACCATCTGTTTCGAAGTAGGAGGGTTTCAGACGAAAACTCATCTGTTACAAAGGCATTTCATTTTTATAAAATTATTTGAACT
The DNA here is from genome assembly GCA_950022295.1 of Bromus sterilis. Lineage (NCBI taxonomy): Eukaryota > Viridiplantae > Streptophyta > Magnoliopsida > Poales > Poaceae > Bromus > Bromus sterilis. The sequence continues at coordinate 166,691,294 of OX465599.1, read as the reverse complement.
CAAGACTTTTTGAGCATTCAATATGCTTCATTAAAATCCACATACTAAAATTTCAACCCTTTCTGACTTCATTTGCTATTTTTCATGCATTTAATGATTTATTTTGGGCTAAATGACCCTGAAATTGGAAAGCACTACAACTGAACTCACAAAAGGTTGAAATTGGCATGGCATCATCATTTTACCCACATAACATGTGTGCAAAAGTTGAGAGGGTTACGGCAAAAACTGAATGTACTTCTTGTACAAACTGAACCATCTCTTTCGAAGTACGAGGGTTTCAGACGAAAACTCATCTGTTACAAAGGCATTTCATTTTTCTAAACTTATTTGAACTCAAGACTTTTTGTGAATTCAATATGCATCATTCAAAGCCAAATACTAAAATTTCAACCCTTTCTGACTTCATTTGCTATTTTTCATGAATTTAATGATTTATTTTGGGCTAAATGACCCTGAAATTGGAAAGCACTACAACTAAACTCAGAAAAGGTTGAAACTTGGCATGGTATCATCATTTGAACCAAATAACATGTGCGCAAAAGTTGAGAGGGTTACGGAAAAATCTGGATGCACTTCGTGTACAAACTGGACCGTCTCTTTCGAAGTACGAGGATTTCAGACGAAAACTCATCTGTTACAAAGGCATTTCATTTTTGTATACTTATTAGAACTCAATACTTTTTGTGCATTCAATACGCATAATTCAAAGCCACATACTAAAAATTCAACCCTTTCTGACTTTATTTCCTATTTTTCATGAATTTAATGATTTATTTTGGGCTAAATGACCCTGAAATTGGAAAGCACTACAACTAAACTCAGAAAAGGTTGAAACTTGGCATGGTATCATCATTTGACCCACATAAAATGTGTGCAAAAGTTGAGAGGGTTACGGAAAAATCTGGATGCACTTCGTGTACAAACTGGACCATCTCTTTCGAAGTACGAGGGTTTCAGACGAAAACTCATCTGTTACAAAGGCATTTCATTTTTCTAAACTTATTTGAACTCAAGAGTTTTTGTGCATTCAATATGCATAATTAAAAGCCACATACTAAAATTTCAACCCTTTCTGACTGCATTTGCTATTTTCCATGCATTTAATGATTTATTTTGGGCTAAATGACCCTGAAATTGGAAAGCCCTACAACTGAACTTAGAAAAGGTTGAAACTTGGCATGGTATCATCATTTGACCCACATAACATGTGAGCAAAAGTTGGGAGGGTTACGGAAAAAACTGAATGTACTTTGTGTACAAACTGGACCATCTCTTTCGAAGTACGAGGGTTTCAGACGAAAACTCATCTGTTACAAAGGCATTTCATTTTTTCTAAACTTATTTGAACTCAAGACTTTTTGTGCATTCAATATGCAGCATTCAAAGCCACATACTAAAATTTCAACCATTTCTGACTTCATTTGCTATTTTTCATGAATTTAAAGATTTATTTTGGGCTAAATGACCCTGAAATTGGAAAGCACTACGACTGAACTCAAAAAAGGTTGAAACTTGGCATGGTATCATCCTTTGACCCACATAATAGGTGTGCAAAAGTTGAGAGGGTTACGACAAAAACTGGATGCACTTCGTGTACAAACTGGACCATTTCTTTCGAAGTACGAGGGTTTCAAACGAAAACTCATCTGTTACAAAGGCATTTCATTTTTCTAAACTTATTTGAACTCAAGACTTTTTGTGCATTCAATATGCATCATTAAAAGCCACATACTAAAATTTCATCCCTTTTTGACTTCATTTGCTATTTTTCATGGATTTAATGATTTATTTTTGGCTAAATGACCCTGAAATTGGAAAGCACTACAACCAAACTCAGAATAGGTTGAAAGTTCGCATGGTATCATCATTTGACCCACATAACATGTGTGCAAAAGTTGAGAGGGTTACGGCAAAAACTGGATGCACTTCATGTACAAACTGGACCATCTCTTTCGAAGTACGAGGGTTTCAAACAAAAACTCATATGTTACAAAGGCATTTCATTTTTCTAAAATTATTTGAACTCAAGACTTTTGTGCATTCAATATGCATCATTGAAAGACACATACTAAAATTTCAACCCTTTCTGACTTCATTTGCTATTTTTCATGCATTTAATGATTTATTTTGGGCTAAATGACCCTGAAATTGGAAAGCACTACAACTGAACTCACAAAAGGTTGAAATTGGCATGGTATCATCATTTTACCCACATAACATGTGTGCAAAAGTTGAGAGGGTTACGGCAAAAACTGAATGTACTTCTTGTACAAACTGAACCATCTCTTTCGAAGTACGAGGGTTTCAGACGAAAACTCATCTGTTACAAAGGCATTTCATTTTTCTAAACTTATTTGAACTCAAGACTTTTTGTGAATTCAATATGCATCATTCAAAGCCAAATACTAAAATTTCAACCCTTTCTGACTTCATTTGCTATTTTTCATGAATTTAATGATTTATTTTGGGCTAAATGACCCTGAAATTGGAAAGCACTACAACTAAACTCAGAAAAGGTTGAAACTTGGCATGGTATCATCATTTGAACCAAATAACATGTGCGCAAAAGTTGAGAGGGTTACGGAAAAATCTGGATGCACTTCGTTTACAAACTGGACCGTCTCTTTCGAAGTACGAGGATTTCAGACGAAAACTCATCTGTTACAAAGGCATTTCATTTTTGTATACTTATTTGAACTCAAGACTTTTTGTGCATTCAATATGCATAATTCAAAGCCACATACTAAAAATTCAACCCTTTCTGACTTTATTTCCTATTTTTCATGAATTTAATGATTTATTTTGGGCTAAATGACCCTGAAATTGGAAAGCACTACAACTAAACTCAGAAAAGGTTGAAACTTGGCATGGTATCATCATTTGACCCACATAAAATGTGTGCAAAAGTTGAGAGGGTTACGGAAAAATCTGGATGCACTTCGTGTACAAACTGGACCATCTCTTTCGAAGTACGAGGGTTTCAGACGAAAACTCATCTGTTACAAAGGCATTTCATTTTTCTAAACTTATTTGAACTCAAGAGTTTTTGTGCATTCAATATGCATAATTAAAAGCCACATACTAAAATTTCAACCCTTTCTGACTGCATTTGCTATTTTCCATGCATTTAATGATTTATTTTGGGCTAAATGACCCTGAAATTGGAAAGCCCTACAACTGAACTTACAAAAGGTTGAAACTTGGCATGGTATCATCATTTGACCCACATAACATGTGAGCAAAAGTTGGGAGGGTTACGGAAAAAACTGAATGTACTTTGTGTACAAACTGGACCATCTCTTTCGAAGTACGAGGGTTTCAGACGAAAACTCATCTGTTACAAAGGCATTTCATTTTTTCTAAACTTATTTGAACTCAAGACTTTTTGTGCATTCAATATGCAGCATTCAAAGCCACATACTAAAATTTCAACCATTTCTGACTTCATTTGCTATTTTTCATGAATTTAAAGATTTATTTTGGGCTAAATGACCCTGAAATTGGAAAGCACTACGACTGAACTCAAAAAAGGTTGAAACTTGGCATGGTATCATCCTTTGACCCACATAATAGGTGTGCAAAAGTTGAGAGGGTTACGACAAAAACTGGATGCACTTCGTGTACAAACTGGACCATTTCTTTCGAAGTACGAGGGTTTCAAACGAAAACTCATCTGTTACAAAGGCATTTCATTTTTCTAAACTTATTTGAACTCAAGACTTTTTGTGCATTCAATATGCATCATTAAAAGCCACATACTAAAATTTCATCCCTTTTTGACTTCATTTGCTATTTTTCATGGATTTAATGATTTATTTTTGGCTAAATGACCCTGAAATTGGAAAGCACTACAACCAAACTCAGAATAGGTTGAAAGTTCGCATGGTATCATCATTTGACCCACATAACATGTGTGCAAAAGTTGAGAGGGTTACGGCAAAAACTGGATGCACTTCATGTACAAACTGGACCATCTCTTTCGAAGTACGAGGGTTTCAAACAAAAACTCATATGTTACAAAGGCATTTCATTTTTCTAAAATTATTTGAACTCAAGACTTTTGTGCATTCAATATGCATCATTGAAAGACACATACTAAAATTTCAACCCTTTCTGACTTCATTTGCTATTTTTCATGCATTTAATGATTTATTTTGGGCTAAATGACCCTGAAATTGGAAAGCACTACAACTGAACTCACAAAAGGTTGAAATTGGCATGGTATCATCATTTTACCCACATAACATGTGTGCAAAAGTTGAGAGGGTTACGGCAAAAACTGAATGTACTTCTTGTACAAACTGAACCATCTCTTTCGAAGTACGAGGGTTTCAGACGAAAACTCATCTGTTACAAAGGCATTTCATTTTTCTAAACTTATTTGAACTCAAGACTTTTTGTGAATTCAATATGCATCATTCAAAGCCAAATACTAAAATTTTAACCCTTTCTGACTTCATTTGCTATTTTTCATGAATTTAATGATTTATTTTGGGCTAAATGACCCTGAAATTGGAAAGCACTACAACTAAACTCAGAAAAGGTTGAAACTTGGCATGGTATCATCATTTGAACCAAATAACATGTGCGCAAAAGTTGAGAGGGTTACGGAAAAATCTGGATGCACTTCGTGTACAAACTGGACCGTCTCTTTCGAAGTACGAGGATTTCAGACGAAAACTCATCTGTTACAAAGGCATTTCATTTTTGTATACTTATTTGAACTCAAGACTTTTTGTGCATTCAATATGCATAATTCAAAGCCACATACTAAAAATTCAACCCTTTCTGAGTTCATTTGCTATTTTTCATGAATTTAATGATTTATTTTGGGCTAAATGACCCTGAAATTGGAAAGCACTACAACTAAACTCAGAAAAGGTTGAAACTTGGCATGGTATCATCATTTGACCCACATAAAATGTGTGCAAAAGTTGAGAGGGTTACGGAAAAATCTGGATGCACTTCGTGTACAAACTGGACCATCTCTTTCGAAGTACGAGGGTTTCAGACGAAAACTCATCTGTTACAAAGGCATTTCATTTTTCTAAACTTATTTGAACTCAAGAGTTTTTGTGCATTCAATATGCATCATTAAAAGCCACATACTAAAATTTCAACCCTTTCTGACTGCATTTGCTATTTTCCATGCATTTAATGATTTATTTTGGGCTAAATGACCCTGAAATTGGAAAGCCCTACAACTGAACTTAGAAAAGGTTGAAACTTGGCATGGTATCATCATTTGACCCACATAACATGTGAGCAAAAGTTGGGAGGGTTACGGAAAAAACTGAATGTACTTCGTGTACAAACTGGACCATCTCTTTCGAAGTACGAGGGTTTCAGACGAAAACTCATCTGTTACAAAGGCATTTCATTTTTTCTAAACTTATTTGAACTCAAGACTTTTTGTGCATTCAATATGCAGCATTCAAAGCCACATACTAAAATTTCAACCATTTCTGACTTCATTTGCTATTTTTCATGAATTTAAAGATTTATTTTGGGCTAAATGACCCTGAAATTGGAAAGCACTACGACTGAACTCAAAAAAGGTTGAAACTTGGCATGGTATCATCCTTTGACCCACATAACAGGTGTGCAAAAGTTGAGAGGGTTACGACAAAAACTGGATGCACTTCGTGTACAAACTGGACCATCTCTTTCGAAGTACGAGGGTTTCAAACGAAAACTCATCTGTTACAAAGGCATTTCATTTTTCTAAACTTATTTGAACTCAAGACTTTTTGTGCATTCAATATGCATCATTAAAAGCCACATACTAAAATTTCATCCCTTTTTCACTTCATTTGCTATTTTTCATGGATTTAATGATTTATTTTTGGCTAAATGACCCTGAAATTGGAAAGCACTACAACTAAACTCAGAATAGGTTGAAAGTTCGCATGGTATCATCATTTGACCCACATAACATGTGTGCAAAAGTTGAGAGGGTTAAGGCAAAAACTGGATGCATTTCATGTACAAACTGGACCATCTCTTTCGAAGTACGAGGGTTTCAAACAAAAACTCATATGTTACAAAGGCATTTCATTTTTCTAAACTTATTTGAACTCAAGACTTTTGTGCATTCAATATGCATCATTGAAAGACACATACTAAAATTTCAACCCTTTCTGACTTCATTTGCTATTTTTCATGCATTTAATGATTTATTTTGGGCTAAATGACCCTGAAATTGGAAAGCACTACAACTGAACTCACAAAAGGTTGAAATTGGCATGGTATCATCATTTTACCCACATAACATGTGTGCAAAAGTTGAGAGGGTTACGGAAAAAACTGAATGTACTTCTTGTACAAACTGAACCATCTCTTTCGAAGTACGAGGGTTTCAGACGAAAACTCATCTGTTACAAAGGCATTTCATTTTTCTAAACTTATTTGAACTCAAGACTTTTTGTGAATTCAATATGCATCATTCAAAGCCAAATACTAAAATTTCAACCCTTTCTGACTTCATTTGCTATTTTTCATGAATTTAATGATTTATTTTGGGCTAAATGACCCTGAAATTGGAAAGCACTACAACTAAACTCAGAAAAGGTTGAAACTTGGCATGGTATCATCATTTGAACCAAATAACATGTGCGCAAAAGTTGAGAGGGTTACGGAAAAATCTGGATGCACTTCGTGTACAAACTGGACCGTCTCTTTCGAAGTACGAGGATTTCAGACGAAAACTCATCTGTTACAATGGCATTTCATTTTTGTATACTTATTTGAACTCAAGACTTTTTGTGCATTCAATACGCATAATTCAAAGCCGCATACTAAAAATTCAACCCTTTCTGACTTTATTTGCTATTTTTCATGAATTTAATGATTTATTTTGGGCTAAATGACCCTGAAATTGGAAAGCACTACAACTAAACTCAGAAAAGGTTGAAACTTGGCATGGTATCATCATTTGACCCACATAAAATGTGTGCAAAAGTTGAGAGGGTTACGGAAAAATCTGGATGCACTTCGTGTACAAACTGGACCATCTCTTTCGAAGTACGAGGGTTTCAGACGAAAACTCATCTGTTACAAAGGTATTTCATTTTTCTAAACTTATTTGAACTCAAGAGTTTTTGTGCATTCAATATGCATCGTTAAAAGCCACATACTAAAATTTCAACCCTTTCTAACTGCATTTGCTATTTTCCATGCATTTAATGATTTATTTTGGGCTAAATGACCCTGAAATTGGAAAGCCCTACAACTGAACTTAGAAAAGGTTGAAACTTGGCATGGTATCATCATTTGACCCACATAACATGTGAGCAAAAGTTGGGAGGGTTACGGAAAAAACTGAATGTACTTCGTGTACAAACTGGACCATCTCTTTCGAAGTACGAGGGTTTCAGACGAAAACTCATCTGTTACAAAGGCATTTCATTTTTTCTAAACTTATTTGAACTCAAGACTTTTTGTGCATTCAATATGCAGCATTCAAAGCCACATACTAAAATTTCAACCATTTCTGACTTCATTTGCTATTTTTCATGAATTTAAAGATTTATTTTGGGCTAAATGACCCTGAAATTGGAAAGCACTACGACTGAACTCAAAAAAGGTTGAAACTTGGCATGGTATCATCCTTTGACCCACATAACAGGTGTGCAAAAGTTTAGAAGGTTACGACAAAAACTGGATGCACTTCGTGTACAAACTGGACCATCTCTTTCGAAGTACGAGGGTTTCAAACGAAAACTCATCTGTTACAAAGGCATTTCATTTTTCTAAACTTATTTGAACTCAAGACTTTTTGTGCATCCAATACGCATCATTCAAAGCCACATACTAAAATTTCAACCCTTTCTGACTTCATTTTCTATTTTTCATGCATTTAATGATTTATTTTGGGCTAAATGACCCTGAAATTGGAAAGCACTACAACTAAACCCAGAAAAGGTTGAAACTTGGCATGGTATCATCATTTGACCCACATAACATGTGTGCAAAAGTTGAGAGGGTTACGGAAAAAGCTGGATGCACTTCGTGTACAAACTGGACCATCTCTTTCGAAGTACGAGGGTTTCAGAGGAAAAGTCATCTGTTACAAAGGCATTTCATTTTTCTTAACTTATTTGAACTCAAGACTGTTTGTTTATTCAATATGCATCATTCAAAGCCAAATACTAAAATTTCAACTGATAGAGGCGAAGGTGTCCTGATGTTTCGATGAGATGGTGGAGATCGATTATGGTGGAGACGACTTTCACGATCCGACTACGAACGTGCGAAGACGTTGCGCCTTAGCGATCGCTAAACCAACTCCGAGAGGTTATTGATCCCGCGGATGCACGATCAACCTGACCACGAAGGTCTAATTCCTGCAAGCAATCGAAGAACAAGCAAGAACTAAGAATTGCAATCTGGATATTGCGAATATAAGATGAATGATTACGAAAGTTGGGGTTCCAATGAGGTCTTGGCCTGGTCGGATGACACAAACGAAGAGCTCGAAGTTGCGGCTATGGCTAACTTAAATCTAATTAAAACCAAAGTCTAAACGACGCCCTAAGGGCTGTATATATGGGGGAACAGAGGGGAATTTCGTGGCCCCTTGGAGGAGGGGTCCGAAAACAACCCTAACTCGGTTTCCCCACACATACGGACTCTAAAAAATAGCCTATTAAGTGTATTTCGAAATTACATGGGCCTGGCCCAATAATAAGGTGACGCAGCACCTATAATAACCCTTGGACGAAAATATTAATGTGGCGTCTTGTGTCTCTCGTCCAAGTCTTCATGCACGCCTTATGGTGGCCTCAAAGTGCGAAAATCACAAATGGAAGCTCCATTGTCCTTTCCCGCGCGCACATCTCCTTCTCCATGCTTGATCCCGCTCCAATGAACATCCTTCTTATCCATGCTAGGTCCTTCATTCATAAGACAAACAAAAGTATCTAATTTAGGCAGCATCATATGTTCCTGAACATTAGAAGGATTCACAAGAAACGAAAGTACCTGATAATTTAGTTGACGTGCGCGTGCTCTAGTAACTGGTCCAGTATGTGTAGTTGGTGAAGATGTGGGTGTAACATTAGTAGAGATGTCCTCATCATCAACCCTTACTGACTTCATTTGCTATTTTTCATGCATTTAATGATTTATTTCGGTCTAAATGAACCTGAAATTGGAAAGCACTACAACTAAACTCAGAAAAGGTTGAAACTTGCCATGGTATCATGATTTGCCCGACATAACATGTGTGCAAAAGTTAAGAGGGTTACGGAAAAAGCTGGATGCACTTCGTGAACAAACTGGAGCATCTCTTTCGAAGTACGAGGATTTCACATGAAAACTCATTTGTTACAAAGGCATTTCATTTTTCTATACTTATTTGAACTCAAGACTTTTTTTGCATTCAATACGCATAATTCAAAGCCACATACTAAAAATTCAACCCTTTCTGACTTGATTTGCTATTTTTCATGCATTTATTGATTTACTTTGGGCTAAATGACCCTGAAATTGGAAAGCACTACGACTGAACTCAAAAAAGGTTGAAACTTGGCATGGTATCATCATTTGACCCACATAACAGGTGTGCAAAAGTTGAGAGTGTTACGGCAAAAACTGGATGCACTTCGTGTACAAACTGGACCATCTCTTTCGAAGTACGAGGGTTTCAAACGAAAACTCATCTGTTACAAAGGCATTTCATTTTTCTAAACTTATTTGAACTCAAGACTTTTTGTGCATTCAATATGCATCATTAAAAGCCACATACTAAAATTTCATCCCTTTTTGACTTCATTTCCTATTTTTCATGGATTTAATTATTTATTTTGGGATAAATGACCCTGAAATTGGAAAGCACAACAACTAAACTCAGAATAGGTTGAAACTTCGCATGGTATCATCATTTGACGCACATAACATGTGTGCAAAAGTTGAGAGGGTTACGGCAAAAACTGGATGCACTTCATGTAAAAACGGGACCATCTATTTCGAAGTACGAGGGTTTCAAACAAAAACTCATCTGTTACAAAGGCATTTCATTTTTCTAAACTTATTTGAACTCAAGACTTTTGTGCATTCAATATACATCATTGAAGGACACATACTAAAATTTCAACCCTTTCTGTGTTCATTTGCTATTTTTCATGCATTTAATGATTTATTTTGGGCTAAATGACCCTGAAATTGGAAAGCACTACAACTGAACTCACAAAAGGTTGAAATTGGCATGGTATCATCATTTTACCCACATAACATGTCTGAAAAAGTTGAGAGGGTTACGGCAAAAACTGAATGTACTTCGTGTACAAACTGGACAATCTCTTTCGAAGTATGAGGGTTTCAGACGAAAACTCATCTGTTACAAAGGAATTTCATTTTTCTAAACTTATTTGAACTCAAGAGTTTTTGTGCATTCAATATGCATCATTCAAAGCCACATACTAAAATTTCAACCCTTTCTGACTTCATTTGTTATTTTTCATGAATTTAATGATTTATTTTGGGCTAAATGACCCTGAAATTGGAAAGCACTACAACTAAACTCAGAAAAGGTTGAAACTTGGCATGGTATCATCATTTGACCCACATAACATGTGCGCAAAAGTTGAGAGGGTTACGGAAAAATCTGGATGCACTTCGTGTACAAACTGGACCGTCTCTTTCGTAGTACGAGGATTTCAGACGAAAACTCATCTGTTACAAAGGCATTTCATTTTTCTAAACTTATTTGAACTCAAGAGTTTTTGTGCATTCAATATGCATCATCAAAAGCCACATACTAAAATTTCAACCCTTTCTGACTTCATTTGCTATTTTTCATGCATTTAATGATTTATTTTGGGCTAAATGACCCTGAAATTGGAAAGCACTACAACTGAACTTAGAAAAGGTTGAAACTTGGCATGGAATCATCATTGGACCCACATAACATGTGAGAAAAAGTTGAGAGGGTTACGGAAAAAACTGAATGTACTTCGTGTACAAACTGGACCATCTCTTTCGAAGTACGAGGGTTTGAGACGAAAACTCATCTGTTACAAAGGCATTTCATTTTTTCTAAACCTATTTGAACTCAAGACTTTTTGTGCATTCAATATGCATCATTCAAAGCCACATAATAAAATTTCAACCATTTCTGACTTCATTTGCTATTTTTCATGAATTTAAAGATTTATTTTGGGCTAGATGACCCTGAAATTGGAAAGCACTACAACTAAACTCAGAAAAGGTTGAAACTTGGCATGGTATCATCATTTGACCCACATAACATGTCCGCAAAAGTTGAGAGGGTTACGGAAAAATCTGGATGCACTTCGTGTACAAACTGGACCATCTCTTTCGAAGTACGAGGGTTTCAGACGAAAACTCATTTGTTACAAAGGCAGTTAATTTTTCTAAACTTATTTGAACTCAAGACTTTTTGTGCATCCAATACGCATCATTCAAAGCCACATACTAAAATTTCAACCCTTTCTGACTTCATTTGCTATTTTTCATGCATTTATTGATTTATTTTTGGCTAAATGACCCTGAAATTGGAAAGCACTACAAATGAACTCAAAAAAGGTTGAAACTTGGCATGGTATCATCATTTGACCCACATAACATGTGTGCAAAAGTTGAGAGGGTCACGGCAAAAATTGGATGCACTTCGTGTACAAACTGGACCATCTCTTTGGAAGTACGAGGGTTTCAGCCGAAAACTCATCTGTTACAAAGGTATTTCATGTTTATTAACTTATTTGAACTCAAGACTTTTTGTGCATTCAATACGCATCATTCAAAGCCACATACTAAAATTTCAACCCTTTCTGACTTCATTTTCTATTTTTCATGCATTTAATGATTTATTTTGGGCTAAATGACCCTGAAATTGGAAAGCACTACAACTAAACCTAGAAAAGGTTGAAACTTGGCATGGTATCATCATTTGACCCACATAACATGTGTGCAAAAGTTGAGAGGGTTACGGAAAAAGCTGGATGCACTTCGTGTACAAACTGGACCATCTCTTTCGAAGTACGAGGGTTTCAGAGGAAAAGTCATCTGTTACAAAGGCATTTCATTTTTCTTAACTTATTTGAACTCAAGACTGTTTGTTTATTCAATATGCATCATTCAAAGCCACATACTAAAATTTCAACCCTTTCTGACTTCATTTGCTATTTTTCATGCATTTAATGATTTATTTCGGGCTAAATGAACCTGAAATTGGAAAGCACTACAACTAAACTCAGAAAAGGTTGAAACTTGGCATGGTATCATGATTTGCCGACATAACATGTGTGCAAAAGTTAAGAGGGTTACCGAAAAAGCTGGATGCACTTCGTGAACAAACTGGAGCATCTCTTTCAAAGTACGAGGGTTTAAAACGAAAACTCATTTGTTACAAAGGCATTTCATTTTTATAAACTTATTTGAACTCAAGACTTTTTGTGCATTTAATATGCATAATTAAAAGCCACATACTAAAATTTCAACCCTTTCTGGCTTCATTTGCTATTTTCATGCATTTCATGATTTATTTTGGGCTAAATGACCCTGAAATTGGAAAAGCACTACAACTGAACTCAGAAAAGGTTAAAACTTGGCATGGTATCATCATTTGACCCACATAACATGTGTGCAAAAGTTGAGAGGGTTAAGGCAAAAATTGACTGCACTTCGTGTACAAACTGGACCATCTCTTTCGAAGTACGAGGGTTTCAGACGAAAACTCATCTGTTACAAAGGCATTTCATTTTTCTAAACTTATTTGAACTCAAAACTTTTTGTGAATTCAATATGCATCATTCAAAGCCACATACTAAAATTTCAAGCCTTTCTGACGTCATTTGCTATTTTTCATGCATTTAATGATTGATTTTGTGCTAAATGACCCTGAAATTGCAAAAGCACTACAACTGAACTCAGAAAAGGTTGAAACTTGGCATGGTATCATCATTTGACCCACATAACATGTGTCCAAAAGTTGAGAGGGTTACGGCAAAAACTGAATGCACTATGTGTACAAACTGGACCATCTCTTTCGAAGTACGAGGGTTTCAGACGAAAACTCATCTGTTACAAAGGCATTTCATTTTTCTGAACTTATTTGAACTCAAGCCTTTTTGTGTATTCAATATGCATGATTCAAATCCACATACTAAAATTTCAACCCTTTCTGACTTCATTTGCTATTTTTCATGCATTTAATGATTTCATTTGGGCTAAATGATCCTGAAATTGGAAAGCACTACAACTAAACTCAGAAAAGGTTGAAACTTGGCATGGTATCATCATTTGACCCACCTAACATGTGTGAAAAAGTTGAGAGGGTTATGGCAAAAACTGGATGCACTTCGTGTACAAACTGGACAATCTCTTTCGAAGTACGAGGATTTCAGACGAAAACTCATCTGTTACAAAGGCATTTAATTTTTCCAAACTTATTTGAACTCAAGACTTTTTGTGCATTCAATATGTATCATTCAAATCCACATACTAAAATTTCAACCCTTTCTTACTTAATTTGCTATTTTTCATGCATTTAATGATTTATTTTGGACTAAATGACCCTGAAATAGGAAAGCACTACAACTAAACTCAGAAAAGGTTGAAACTTGGCATGGTATCATCATTTGACCCACATAACATGTGTGCAAAAGTCGAGAGGGTTACGGAAAATGCTTGATGCACTTCGTTTACAAACTGGACCATCTCTTTCGAAGTACGAGGGTTTCAGACAGAAACTCTTCTGTTACAAAGGCATTTCATTTTTCTAAACTTATTTGAACTCAAGACTTTTTGCGCACTCAATATACATCATTCAAAGCCACATAATAAAATTTCAACCCTTTCTGACTTCATTTTCTATTTTTCATGCATTTAATGATTTATTTTGGGCTAAATGACCCTTAAATTGGAAAGCACTACAACTAAACTCAGAAAAGGTTGAAACTTGGCATGGTATCATCATTTTACCCACATAACATGTGTGAAAAGTTGAGAGGGTTAAGGCAAAAATTGAATGCACTTCGTGTACAAACTGGACCATCTCTTTCGAAGTACGAGGGTTTCAGACGAAAACTCATCTGTTACAAAGGCATTTCATTTTTCTAAACTTATTTGAACTCAAAACTTTTTGTGAATTCAATATGCATCATTCAAAGCCACATACTAAAATTTCAAGCCTTTCTGACCTCATTTGCTATTTTTCATGCATTTAATGATTGATTTTGTGCTAAATGACCCTGAAATTGGAAAAGCACTACAACTGAACTCAGAAAAGGTTGAAACTTGGCATGGTATCATCATTTGACCCACATAACATGTGTCCAAAAGTTGAGAGGGTTACGGCAAAAACCGAATGCACTATGTGTACAAACTGGACCATCTCTTTCGAAGTACGAGGGTTTCAGACGAAAACTCATCTGTTACAAAGGCATTTCATATTTCTGAACTTATTTGAACTCAAGCCTTTTTGTCTATTCAATATGCATGATTCAAATCCACATACTAAAATTTCAACCCTTTCTGACTTCATTTGCTATTTTTCATGCATTTAATGATTTCATTTGGGCTAAATGATCCTGAAATTGGAAAGCACTACAACTAAACTCAGAAAAGGTTGAAACTTGGCATGGTATCATCATTTGACCCACCTAACATGTGTGCAAAAGTTGAGAGGGTTATGGCAAAAACTGGATGCACTTCGTGTACAAACTGGACAATCTCTTTCGAAGTACGAGGATTTCAAACGAAAACTCATCTGTTACAAAGGCATTTAATTTTTCCAAACTTATTTGAACTCAAGACTTTTTGTGCATTCAATATGTATCATTCAAATCCACATACTAAAATTTCAACCCTTTCTTACTTCATTTGCTATTTTTCATGCATTTAATGATTTATTTTGGACTAAATGACCCTGAAATAGGAAAGCACTACAACTAAACTCAGAAAAGGTTGAAACTTGGCATGGTATCATCATTTGACCCACATAACATGTGTGCAAAAGTCGAGAGGGTTATGGAAAATGCTTGATGCACTTCGGGTACAAACTGTTCCATCTCTTTCGAAGTAAGAGGGTTTCAGACAGAAACTCTTCTGTTACAAAGGCATTTCATTTTTCTAAACTTATTTGAACTCAAGACTTTTTGCGCATTCAATATACATCATTCAAAGGCACATAATAAAATTTCAACCCTTTCTGACTTCATTTGCTATTTTTCATGCATTTAATGATTTATTTTTGGCTAAATGACCCTTAAATTGGAAAGCACTACAACTAAACTCAGAAAAGGTTGAAACTTGGCATGGTATCATCATTTTACCCACATAACATGTGTGAAAAGTTGAGAGGGTTAAGGCAAAAATTGAATGCACTTCGTGTACAAACTGGACCATCTCTTTCGAAGTACGAGGGTTTCAGACGAAAACTCATCTGTTACAAAGGCATTTCATTTTTCTAAACTTATTTGAACTCAAAACTTTTTGTGAATTCAATATGCATCATTAAAAGCCACATACTAAAATTTCAAGCCTTTCTGACCTCATTTGCTATTTTTCATGCATTTAATGATTGATTTTGTGCTAAATGACCCTGAAATTGGAAAAGCACTACAACTGAACTCAGAAAAGGTTGAAACTTGGCATGGTATAATCATTTGACCCACATAACATGTGTCCAAAAGTTGAGAGGGTTACGGCAAAAACTGAATGCACTATGTGTACAAACTGGACCATCTCTTTCGAAGTACGAGGGTTTCAGACGAAAACTCATCTGTTACAAAGGCATTTCATTTTTCTGAACTTATTTGAACTCAAGCCTTTTTTTGTATTCAATATGCATGATTCAAATCCACATACTAAAATTTCAACCCTTTCTGACTTCATTTGCTATTTTTCATGCATTTAATGATTTCATTTGGGCTAAATGATCCTGAAATTGGAAAGCACTACAACTAAACTCAGAAAAGGTTGAAACTTGGCATGGTATCATCATTTGACCCACCTAACATGTGTGCAAAAGTTGAGAGGGTTATGGCAAAAACTGGATGCACTTCGTGTACAAACTGGACAATCTCTTTCGAAGTACGAGGATTTCAGACGAAAACTCATCTGTTACAAAGGCATTTAATTTTTCCAAACTTATTTGAACTCAAGACTTTTTGTGCATTCAATATGTATCATTCAAATCCACATACTAAAATTTCAACCCTTTCTAACTTCATTTGCTATTTTTCATGCATTTATTGATTTATTTTTGGCTAAATGACCCTGAAAATGGAAAGCACTACAACTGAACTCAAAAAAGGTTGAAACTTGGCATGGTATCATCATTTGACCCACGTAACATGTGTGCAAAACTTGAGAGGGTCACGGCAAAAACTGGATGCACTTCGTGTACAAACTGGACCATCTCTTTCGAAGTACGAGGGTTTCAGCCGAAAACTCATCTGTTACGAAGGCATTTCATTTTTCTAAACTTATTTGAACTCCAGAATTTTTGTGCATTCAATATGCATCATTCAAAGCCACATACTAAAATTTCAACCCTTTCGGACTTCATTTTCTATTTTTCATGCATTTAATGATTTATTTCGGGCTAAATGAACCTGAAATTGGAAAGCACTATAACTAAACTCAGAAAAGGTTGAAACTTGGCATGGTATCATGATTTGCCGACATAACATGTGTGCAAAAGTTAAGAGGGTTACGGAAAAAGCTGGATGCATTTCACTTTTCTAAACTTATTTGAACTCCAGACTTTTTGTGCATTCAATATGCATCATTCAAAGCCACATAATAAATTTCAACCCTTTCTGACTTCATTTGCTATTTTTCATGCATTTAATGATTTATTTCGGGCTAAATGAACCTGAAATTGGAAAGCACTACAACTAAACTCAGAAAAGGTTGAAACTTGGCATGGTATCATGATTTGCCGACATAACATGTGTGCAAAAGTTAAGAGGGTTACGGAAAAAGCTGAATGCACTTCGTGAACAAACTGGAGCATCTCTTTCGAAGTACGAGGGTTTAAAACTCATCTGTTACAAAGGCATTTCATTTTTCTAAACTTATTTGAACTCAAGACTTTTTGTGCATTCAATATGCATTATTCAAAGCCACATACTAAAATTTAAACCCTTTTTTACTTCATTTGCTATTTTTCATGCATTTAATGATTTATTTTGGGCTAAATGACCCTGAAATTGGAAAAGCACTACAACTGAACTCAGAAAAGGTTGAAACTTGTCATGGTATCATCATTTGACCCACATAACCTGTGTGCAAAAGTTGAGAGGGTTATGGAAAAAACTGAATGTACTTCGTGTACAAACTGGACCATCTCTTTCGAAGTACGAGGGTTTCAGACGAAAACTCATCTGTTACAAAGGAATTTCATTTTTCTAAAGTTATTTGAACTCAAGACTTTTTGTGCATTCAATATGCATCATTCAAACCCACATACTAAAATTTCAACCATTTCTGACTTCATTTGCTATTTTTCATGAATTTAAAGATTTATTTTGGGCTAGATGACCCTGAAATTGGAAAGCACTACAACTAAACTCAGAAAAGGTTGAAACTTGGCATGGTAAAATAAGTTGACCCACATAACATGTGCGCAAAAGTTGAGAGGGTTACGGAAAAATCTGGATGCACTTCGTGTACAAACTGGACCATCTCTTTCGAAGTACGAGGGTTTCAGACGAAAACTCATCTGTTACAAAGGCATTTCATTTTTCTAAACTTATTTGAACTCAAGACTTTTTGTGCATCCAATACGCATCATTCAAAGCCACATACTAAAATTTCAACCATTTCTGACTTCATTTGCTATTTTTCATGAATTTATTGATTTATTTTGGTTTAGATGACCCTGAAATTGGAAAGCACTACAACTAAACTCAGAAAAGGTTGAAACTTGGCATGGTATCATCAGTTGACCCACGTAACATGTGTGCAAAAGTTGAGAGGGTTACGGAAAAAATTGGATGCACTTCGTGTACAAACTGGACCATCTCTTTCGAAGTACGAGGGTTTCAGACGAAAACTCATCTGTTACAAAGGCATTTAATTTTTCTAAACTTATTTGAACTCAAGACTTTTTGTGCATCCAATACGCATCATGCAAAGCCACGTACTAAAATTTCAACCCTTTGTAACTTCATTTGCTATTTTTCATGCATTTATTGATTTATTTTTGGCTAAATGACCCTGAAATTGGAAAGCACTACAACTGAACTCAAAAAAGGTTGAAACTTGGCATGGTATCATCATTTGACCCACATAACATGTGTGCACAAGTTGAGAGGGTCACGGCAAAAACTGGATGCACTTCGTGTACAAACTGGACCATCTCTTTCGAAGTACGAGGGTTTAAGACGAAAACTCATCTGTTACAAAGGCATTTCATTTTTATAAACTTATTTGAACTCAACACTTTTTGTGCATTCAATACGCATCATTCAAAGCCACATACTAAAATTTCAACCCTTTCTGACTTCATTTTCTATTTTTCATGAATTTAATGATTTATTTTGGGCTAAATGACCCTGAAATTGGAAAGCACTACAACTAAACTCAGAAAAGGTTGAAACTTGGCATGGTATCATCATTTGACCCACATAAAATGTGCGCAAAAGTTGAGAGAGTTACGGAAAAATCTGGATGCACTTCGTGTACAAACTGGACCGTCTCTTTCGAAGTACGAGGATTTCAGTGGAAAACTCATCTGTTACAAAGGCATTTCATTTTTCTATACTTATTTGAACTCAAGACTTTTTGTGCATTCAATACACATAATTCAAAGCCACACACTAAAAATTCAACGCTTTCTGACTTCATTTGCTATTTTTCATGCATTTATTGATTTATTTTTGGCTAAATGACCCTGAAATTGGAAAGCACTACAGCTGAACTCAAAAAGGTTGAAACTTGGCATGGTATCATCATTTGACCCACATAACATGTGTGCAAAACTTTAGAGGGTCACGGCAAAAACTGGATGCACTTCGTGTACAAACTGGACCATCTCTTTCGAAGTACGAGGGTTTAAGACGAAAACTCATCTGTTACAAAGGCATTTCATTTTTATAAACTTATTTGAACTCAACACTTTTTGTGCATTCAATACGCATCATTCAAAGCCACATACTAAAATTTCAACCCTTTCTGACTTCATTTTCTATTTTTCATGAATTTAATGATTTATTTTGGGCTAAATGACCCTGAAATTGGAAAGCACTACAACTAAACTCAGAAAAGGTTGAAACTTGGCATGGTATCATCATTTGACCCACATAAAATGTGCGCAAAAGTTGAGAGAGTTACGGAAAAATCTGGATGCACTTCGTGTACAAACTGGACCGTCTCTTTCGAAGTACGAGGATTTCAGTGGAAAACTCATCTGTTACAAAGGCATTTCATTTTTCTATACTTATTTGAACTCAAGACTTTTTGTGCATTCAATACACATAATTCAAAGCCACACACTAAAAATTCAACGCTTTCTGACTTCATTTGCTATTTTTCATGCATTTATTGATTTATTTTTGGCTAAATGACCCTGAAATTGGAAAGCACTACAGCTGAACTCAAAAAGGTTGAAACTTGGCATGGTATCATCATTTGACCCACATAACATGTGTGCAAAACTTTAGAGGGTCACGGCAAAAACTGGATGCACTTCGTGTACAAACTGGACCATCTCTTTCGAAGTACGAGGGTTTAAGACGAAAACTCATCTGTTACAAAGGCATTTCATTTTTATAAACTTATTTGAACTCAACACTTTTTGTGCATTCAATACGCATCATTCAAAGCCACATACTAAAATTTCAACCCTTTCTGACTTCATTTTCTATTTTTCATGAATTTAATGATTTATTTTGGGCTAAATGACCCTGAAATTGGAAAGCACTACAACTAAACTCAGAAAAGGTTGAAACTTGGCATGGTATCATCATTTGACCCACATAAAATGTGCGCAAAAGTTGAGAGAGTTACGGAAAAATCTGGATGCACTTCGTGTACAAACTGGACCGTCTCTTTCGAAGTACGAGGATTTCAGTGGAAAACTCATCTGTTACAAAGGCATTTCATTTTTCTATACTTATTTGAACTCAAGACTTTTTGTGCATTCAATACACATAATTCAAAGCCACACACTAAAAATTCAACCCTTTCTGACTTCATTTGCTATTTTTCATGCATTTATTGATTTATTTTTGGCTAAATGACCCTGAAATTGGAAAGCACTACAGCTGAACTCAAAAAGGTTGAAACTTGGCATGGTATCATCATTTGACCCACATAACATGTGTGCAAAACTTTAGAGGGTCACGGCAAAAACTGGATGCACTTCGTGTACAAACTGGACCATCTCTTTCGAAGTACGAGGGTTTAAGACGAAAACTCATCTGTTACAAAGGCATTTCATTTTTATAAACTTATTTGAACTCAACACTTTTTGTGCATTCAATACGCATCATTCAAAGCCACATACTAAAATTTCAACCCTTTCTGACTTCATTTTCTATTTTTCATGAATTTAATGATTTATTTTGGGCTAAATGACCCTGAAATTGGAAAGCACTACAACTAAACTCAGAAAAGGTTGAAACTTGGCATGGTATCATCATTTGACCCACATAAAATGTGCGCAAAAGTTGAGAGAGTTACGGAAAAATCTGGATGCACTTCGTGTACATACTGGACCGTCTCTTTCGAAGTACGAGGATTTCAGTGGAAAACTCATCTGTTACAAAGGCATTTCATTTTTCTATACTTATTTGAACTCAAGACTTTTTGTGCATTCAATACACATAATTCAAAGCCACACACTAAAAATTCAACCCTTTCTGACTTCATTTGCTATTTTTCATGCATTTATTGATTTATTTTTGGCTAAATGACCCTGAAATTGGAAAGCACTACAGCTGAACTCAAAAAGGTTGAAACTTGGCATGGTATCATCATTTGACCCACATAACATGTGTGCAAAACTTTAGAGGGTCACGGCAAAAACTGGATGCACTTCGTGTACAAACTGGACCATCTCTTTCGAAGTACGAGGGTTTAAGACGAAAACTCATCTGTTACAAAGGCATTTCATTTTTATAAACTTATTTGAACTCAACACTTTTTGTGCATTCAATACGCATCATTCAAAGCCACATACTAAAATTTCAACCCTTTCTGACTTCATTTTCTATTTTTCATGAATTTAATGATTTATTTTGGGCTAAATGACCCTGAAATTGGAAAGCACTACAACTAAACTCAGAAAAGGTTGAAACTTGGCATGGTATCATCATTTGACCCACATAAAATGTGCGCAAAAGTTGAGAGAGTTACGGAAAAATCTGGATGCACTTCGTGTACATACTGGACCGTCTCTTTCGAAGTACGAGGATTTCAGTGGAAAACTCATCTGTTACAAAGGCATTTCATTTTTCTATACTTATTTGAACTCAAGACTTTTTGTGCATTCAATACACATAATTCAAAGCCACACACTAAAAATTCAACGCTTTCTGACTTCATTTGCTATTTTTCATGCATTTATTGATTTATTTTTGGCTAAATGACCCTGAAATTGGAAAGCACTACAGCTGAACTCAAAAAGGTTGAAACTTGGCATGGTATCATCATTTGACCCACATAACATGTGTGCAAAACTTTAGAGGGTCACGGCAAAAACTGGATGCACTTCGTGTACAAACTGGACCATCTCTTTCGAAGTACGAGGGTTTAAGACGAAAACTCATCTGTTACAAAGGCATTTCATTTTTATAAACTTATTTGAACTCAACACTTTTTGTGCATTCAATACGCATCATTCAAAGCCACATACTAAAATTTCAACCCTTTCTGACTTCATTTTCTATTTTTCATGAATTTAATGATTTATTTTGGGCTAAATGACCCTGAAATTGGAAAGCACTACAACTAAACTCAGAAAAGGTTGAAACTTGGCATGGTATCATCATTTGACCCACATAAAATGTGCGCAAAAGTTGAGAGAGTTACGGAAAAATCTGGATGCACTTCGTGTACAAACTGGACCGTCTCTTTCGAAGTACGAGGATTTCAGTGGAAAACTCATCTGTTACAAAGGCATTTCATTTTTCTATACTTATTTGAACTCAAGACTTTTTGTGCATTCAATACACATAATTCAAAGCCACACACTAAAAATTCAACCCTTTCTGACTTCATTTGCTATTTTTCATGCATTTATTGATTTATTTTTGGCTAAATGACCCTGAAATTGGAAAGCACTACAGCTGAACTCAAAAAGGTTGAAACTTGGCATGGTATCATCATTTGACCCACATAACATGTGTGCAAAACTTTAGAGGGTCACGGCAAAAACTGGATGCACTTCGTGTACAAACTGGACCATCTCTTTCGAAGTACGAGGGTTTAAGACGAAAACTCATCTGTTACAAAGGCATTTCATTTTTATAAACTTATTTGAACTCAACACTTTTTGTGCATTCAATACGCATCATTCAAAGCCACATACTAAAATTTCAACCCTTTCTGACTTCATTTTCTATTTTTCATGAATTTAATGATTTATTTTGGGCTAAATGACCCTGAAATTGGAAAGCACTACAACTAAACCCAGAAAAGGTTGAAACTTGGCATGGTATCATCATTTGAACCACATAACATGTGTGCAAAAGTTGAGAGGGTTACGGAAAAAGCTGGATGCACTTCGTGTACAAACTGGACCATCTCTTTCGAAGTACGAGGGTTTCAGAGGAAAAGTCATCTGTTACAAAGGAATTTCATTTTTCTTAACTTATTTGAACTCAAGACTGTTTGTTTATTCAATATGCATCATTCAAATCCACATACTAAAACTTCAACCCTTTCTGACTTCATTTGCTATTTTTCATGCATTTATTGATTTATTTTTGGCTAAATGACCCTGAAAATGGAAAGCACTACAACTGAACTCAATAAAGGTTGAAACTTGGCATGGTATCATCATTTGACCCACGTAACATGTGTGCAAAACTTGAGAGGGTCACGGCAAAAACTGGATGCACTTCATGTACAAACTGGACCATCTCTTTCGAAGTACGAGGGTTTCAGCCGAAAACTCATCTGTTACGAAGGCATTTCATTTTTCTAAACTTATTTGAACTCCAGAATTTTTGTGCATTCAATATGCATCATTCAAAGCCACATACTAAAATTTCAACCCTTTCTGACTTCATTTGCTATTTTTCATGCATTTAATGATTTATTTCGGGCTAAATGAACCTGAAATTGGAAAGCACTATAACTAAACTCAGAAAAGGTTGAAACTTGGCATGGTATCATGATTTGCCGACATAACATGTGTGCAAAAGTTAAGAGGGTTACGGAAAAAGCTGGATGCATTTCACTTTTCTAAACTTATTTGAACTCAAGACTTTTTGTGCATCCAATACGCATCATTCAAAGCCACATACTAAAATTTCAACCATTTCTGACTTCATTTGCTATTTTTCATGAATTTATTGATTTATTTTGGGTTAGATGACCCTGAAATTGGAAAGCACTACAACTAAACTCAGAAAAGGTTGAAACTTGGCTTGGTATCATCAGTTCACCCACGTAACATGTGTGCAAAAGTTGAGAGGGTTACGGAAAAAATTGGATGCACTTCGTGTACAAACTGGACCATCTCTTTCGAAGTACGAGGGTTTCAGACGAAAACTCATCTGTTACAAAGGCATTTAATTTTTCTAAACTTATTTGAACTCAAGACTTTTTGTGCATCCAATACGCATCATGCAAAGCCACATACTAAAATTTCAACCCTTTGTGACTTCATTTGCTATTTTTCATGCATTTATTGATTTATTTTTGGCTAAATGACCCTGAAATTGGAAAGCACTACAACTGAACTGAAAAAAGGTTGAAACTTGGCATGGTATCATCATTTGACCCACATAACATGTGTGCAAAAGTTGAGAGGGTCACGACAAAAATTGGATGCACTTCGTGTACAAATTGGACCATCTCTTTCGAAGTACGAGGGTTTAAGACGAAAACTCATCTGTTACAAAGGCATTTCATTTTTATGAACTTATTTGAACTCAACACTTTTTGTGCATTCAATACGCATCATTCAAAGCCACATACTAAAATTTCAACCCTTTCTGACTTCATTTTCTATTTTTCATGAATTTAATGATTTATTTTGGGCTAAATGACCCTGAAATTGGAAAGCACTACAACTAAACTCAGAAAAGGTTGAAACTTGGCATGGTATCATCATTTGACCCACATAAAATGTGCGCAAAAGTTGAGAGAGTTACGGAAAAATCTGGATGCACTTCGTGTACAAACTGGACCGTCTCTTTCGAAGTACGAGGATTTCAGTGGAAAACTCATCTGTTACAAAGGCATTTCATTTTTCTATACTTATTTGAACTCAAGACTTTTTGTGCATTCAATACACATAATTCAAAGCCACACACTAAAAATTCAACCCTTTCTGACTTCATTTGCTATTTTTCATGCATTTATTGATTTATTTTTGGCTAAATGACCCTGAAATTGGAAAGCACTACAGCTGAACTCAAAAAGGTTGAAACTTGGCATGGTATCATCATTTGACCCACATAACATGTGTGCAAAACTTTAGCGGGTCACGGCAAAAACTGGATGCACTTCGTGTACAAACTGGACCAGCTCTTTCGAAGTACGAGGGTTTCAGCCGAAAACTCATCTGTTACAAAGGAATTTCATGTTTATAAACTTATTTGAACTCAAGACTTTTTGTGCATTCAATACGCATCATTCAAAGCCACATACTAAAATTTCAACCCTTTCTGACTTCATTTTCTGTTTTTCATGCATTTAATGATTTATTTTGGGCTAAATGACCCTGAAATTGGAAAGCACTACAACTAAACCCAGAAAAGGTTGAAACTTGGCATGGTATCATCATTTGAACCACATAACATGTGTGCAAAAGTTGAGAGGTTTACGGAAAAAGCTGGATGCACTTCGTGTACAAACTGGACCATCTCTTTCGAAGTACGAGGGTTTCAGAGGAAAAGTCATCTGTTACAAAGGAATTTCATTTTTCTTAACTTATTTGAACTCAAGACTGTTTGTTTATTCAATATGCATCATTCAAATCCACATACTAAAATTTCAACCCTTTCTGACTTCATTTGCTATTTTTCATGCATTTATTGATTTATTTTTGGCTAAATGACCCTGAAAATGGAAAGCACTACAACTGAACTCAAAAAAGGTTGAAACTTGGCATGGTATCATCATTTGACCCATGTAACATGTGTGCAAAACTTGAGAGGGTCAAGGCAAAAACTGCATGCACTTCATGTACAAACTGGACCATCTCTTTCGAAGTACGAGGGTTTCAGCCGAAAACTCATCTGTTACGAAGGCATTTCATTTTTCTAAACTTATTTGAACTCCAGAATTTTGGTGCATTCAATATGCATCATTCAAAGCCACATACTAAAATTTCAACCCTTTCTCACTTCATTTGCTATTTTTCATGCATTTAATGATTTATTTCGGGCTAAATGAACCTGAAATTGGAAAGCACTATAACTAAACTCAGAAAAGGTTGTAACTTGGCATGGTATCATGATTTGCCGACATAACATGTGTGCAAAAGTTAAGAGGGTTACGGAAAAAGCTGGATGCATTTCACTTTTCTAAACTTATTTGAACTCCAGACTTTTTGTGCATTCAATATGCATCATTCAAAGCCACATAATAAATTTCAACCCTTTCTGACTTCATTTGCTATTTTTCATGCATTTAATGATTTATTTCGGGCTAAATGAACCTGAAATTGGAAAGCACTTCTACTAAACTCAGAAAAGGTTGAAACTTGGCATGGTATCATCATTTGACCCACATAAAATGTGCGCAAAAGTTGAGAGAGTTACGGAAAAATCTGGATGCACTTCGTGTACAAACTGGACCGTCTCTTTCGAAGTACGAGGATTTCAGTGGAAAACTCATCTGTTACAAAGGCATTTCATTTTTCTATACTTATTTGAACTCAAGACTTTTTGTGCATTCAATACACATAATTCAAAGCCACACACTAAAAATTCAACCCTTTCTGACTTCATTTGCTATTTTTCATGCATTTATTGATTTATTTTTGGCTAAATGACCCTGAAATTGGAAAGCACTACAGCTGAACTCAAAAAGGTTGAAACTTGGCATGGTATCATCATTTGACCCACATAACATGTGTGCAAAACTTTAGAGGGTCACAGCAAAAACTGGATGCACTTCGTGTACAAACTGGACCATCTCTTTCGAAGTACGAGGGTTTAAGACGAAAACTCATCTGTTACAAAGGCATTTCATTTTTATAAACTTATTTGAACTCAACACTTTTTGTGCATTCAATACGCATCATTCAAAGCCACATACTAAAATTTCAACCCTTTCTGACTTCATTTTCTATTTTTCATGAATTTAATGATTTATTTTGGGCTAAATGACCCTGAAATTGGAAAGCACTACAACTAAACCCAGAAAAGGTTGAAACTTGGCATGGTATCATCATTTGAACCACATAACATGTGTGCAAAAGTTGAGAGGGTTACGGAAAAAGCTGGATGCACTTCGTGTACAAACTGGACCATCTCTTTCGAAGTACGAGGGTTTCAGAGGAAAAGTCATCTGTTACAAAGGAATTTCATTTTTCTTAACTTATTTGAACTCAAGACTGTTTGTTTATTCAATATGCATCATTCAAATCCACATACTAAAATTTCAACCCTTTCTGACTTCATTTGCTATTTTTCATGCATTTATTGATTTATTTTTGGCTAAATGACCCTGAAAATGGAAAGCACTACAACTGAACTCAATAAAGGTTGAAACTTGGCATGGTATCATCATTTGACCCACGTAACATGTGTGCAAAACTTGAGAGGGTCACGGCAAAAACTGGATGCACTTCATGTACAAACTGGACCATCTCTTTCGAAGTACGAGGGTTTCAGCCGAAAACTCATCTATTACGAAGGCATTTCATTTTTCTAAACTTATTTGAACTCCAGAATTTTTGTGCATTCAATATGCATCATTCAAAGCCACATACTAAAATTTCAACCCTTTCTGACTTCATTTGCTATTTTTCATGCATTTAATGATTTATTTCGGGCTAAATGAACCTGAAATTGGAAAGCACTATAACTAAACTCAGAAAAGGTTGAAGCTTGGCATGGTATCATGATTTGCCGACATAACATGTGTGCAAAAGTTAAGAGGGTTACGGAAAAAGCTGGATGCATTTCACTTTTCTAAACTTATTTGAACTCAAGACTTTTTGTGCATCCAATACGCATCATTCAAAGCCACATACTAAAATTTCAACCATTTCTGACTTCATTTGCTATTTTTCATGAATTTATTGATTTATTTTGGGTTAGATGACCCTGAAATTGGAAAGCACTACAACTAAACTCAGAAAAGGTTGAAACTTGGCATGGTATCATCAGTTGACCCACGTAACATGTGTGCAAAAGTTGAGAGGGTTACGGAAAAAATTGGATGCACTTCGTGTACAAACTGGACCATCTCTTTCGAAGTACGAGGGTTTCAGACGAAAACTCATCTGTTACAAAGGCATTTAATTTTTCTAAACTTATTTGAACTCAAGACTTTTTGTGCATCCAATACGCATCATGCAAAGCCACATACTAAAATTTCAACCCTTTGTGACTTCATTTGCTATTTTTCATGCATTTATTGATTTATTTTTGGCTAAATGACCCTGAAATTGGAAAGCACTACAACTGAACTCAAAAAAGGTTGAAACTTGGCATGGTATCATCATTTGACCCACATAACATGTGTGCAAAAGTTGAGAGGGTCACGGCAAAAATTGGATGCACTTCGTGTACAAACTGGACCATCTCTTTCGAAGTACGAGGGTTTAAGACGAAAACTCATCTGTTACAAAGGCATTTCATTTTTACGAACTTATTTGAACTCAACACTTTTTGTGCATTCAATACGCATCATTCAAAGCCACATACTAAAATTTCAACCCTTTCTGACTTCATTTTCTATTTTTCATGAATTTAATGATTTATTTTGGGCTAAATGACCCTGAAATTGGAAAGCACTACAACTAAACTCAGAAAAGGTTGAAACTTGGCATGGTATCATCATTTGACCCACATAAAATGTGCGCAAAAGTTGAGAGAGTTACGGAAAAATCTGGATGCACTTCGTGTACAAACTGGACCGTCTCTTTCGAAGTACGAGGATTTCAGTGGAAAACTCATCTGTTACAAAGGCATTTCATTTTTCTGTACTTATTTGAACTCAAGACTTTTTGTGCATTCAATACACATAATTCAAAGCCACACACTAAAAATTCAACCCTTTCTGACTTCATTTGCTATTTTTCATGCATTTATTGATTTATTTTTGGCTAAATGACCCTGAAATTGGAAAGCACTACAGCTGAACTCAAAAAGGTTGAAACTTGGCATGGTATCATCATTTGACCCACATAACATGTGTGCAAAACTTTAGAGGGTCACGGCAAAAACTGGATGCACTTCGTGTACAAACTGGACCAGCTCTTTCGAAGTACGAGGGTTTCAGCCGAAAACTCATCTGTTACAAAGGCATTTCATGTTTATAAACTTATTTGAACTCAAGACTTTTTGTGCATTCAATACGCATCATTCAAAGCCACATACTAAAATTTCAACCCTTTCTGACTTCATTTTCTGTTTTTCATGCATTTAATGATTTATTTTGGGCTAAATGACCCTGAAATTGGAAAGCACTACAACTAAACCCAGAAAAGGTTGAAACTTGGCATGGTATCATCATTTGAACCACATAACATGTGTGCAAAAGTTGAGAGGGTTACGGAAAAAGCTGGATGCAGTTCGTGTACAAACTGGACCATCTCTTTCGAAGTACGAGGGTTTCAGAGGAAAAGTCATCTGTTACAAAGGAATTTCATTTTTCTTAACTTATTTGAACTCAAGACTGTTTGTTTATTCAATATGCATCATTCAAATCCACATACTAAAATTTCAACCCTTTCTGACTTCATTTGCTATTTTTCATGCATTTATTGATTTATTTTTGGCTAAATGACCCTGAAAATGGAAAGCACTACAACTGAACTCAAAAAAGGTTGAAACTTGGCATGGTATCATCATTTGACCCACGTAACATGTGTGCAAAACTTGAGAGGGTCAAGGCAAAAACTGGATGCACTTCATGTACAAACTGGACCATCTCTTTCGAAGTACGAGGGTTTCAGCCGAAAACTCATCTGTTACGAAGGCATTTCATTTTTCTAAACTTATTTGAACTCCAGAATTTTGGTGCATTCAATATGCATCATTCAAAGCCACATACTAAAATTTCAACCCTTTCTCACTTCATTTGCTATTTTTCATGCATTTAATGATTTATTTCGGGCTAAATGAACCTGAAATTGGAAAGCACTATAACTAAACTCAGAAAAGGTTGTAACTTGGCATGGTATCATGATTTGCCGACATAACATGTGTGCAAAAGTTAAGAGGGTTACGGAAAAAGCTGGATGCATTTCACTTTTCTAAACTTATTTGAACTCCAGACTTTTTGTGCATTCAATATGCATCATTCAAAGCCACATAATAAATTTCAACCCTTTCTGACTTCATTTGCTATTTTTCATGCATTTAATGATTTATTTCGGGCTAAATGAACCTGAAATTGGAAAGCACTACAACTAAACTCAGAAAAGGTTGAAACTTGGCATGGTATCATGATTTGCCGACATAACATGTGTGCAAAAGTTAAGAGGGTTACGGAAAAAGCTGGATGCATTTCACTTTTCTAAACTTATTTGAACTCCAGACTTTTGGTGCATTCAATATGCATCATTCAAAGCCACATAATAAATTTCAACCCTTTCTGACTTCATTTGCTATTTTTCATGCATTTAATGATTTATTTCGGGCTAAATGAACCTGAAATTGGAAAGCACTACACTAAACTCAGAAAAGGTTGAAACTTGGCACGGTATCATGATTTGCCGACATAACATGTGTGCAAAAGTTAAGAGGGTTACGGAAAAAGCTGAATGCACTTCGTGAACAAACTGGAGCTTCTCTTTCGAAG
Source organism: Bromus sterilis (assembly GCA_950022295.1). Classification (NCBI taxonomy): domain Eukaryota; kingdom Viridiplantae; phylum Streptophyta; class Magnoliopsida; order Poales; family Poaceae; genus Bromus; species Bromus sterilis. The sequence continues at coordinate 166,661,165 of OX465599.1, read as the reverse complement.
TACGAGGGTTTAAAACTCATCTGTTACAAAGGCATTTCATTTTTCTAAACTTATTTGAACTCAAGACTTTTTGTGCATTCAATATGCATAATTCAAAGCCACATACTAAAATTTCAACCCTTTCTGACTTCATTTGCTATTTTTCATGCATTTATTGATTTATTTTTGGCCAAATGACCATGAAATTGGAAAGCACTACAACTGAACTCAAAATAGGTTGATACTTGGCATGGTATCATCATTTGACCCACATAACATGTGTGCAAAACTTGAGAGGGTCACGGCAAAAACTGGATGCACTTCGTGTACAAACTGGACCATCTCTTTCGAAGTACGAGGGTTTCAGCCGAAAACTCATCTGTTACAAAGGCATTTCATGTTTATAAACTTATTCGAACTCAAGACTTTTTGTGCATTCAATACGCATCATTCAAAGCCGCATACTAAAATTTCAACCCTTTCTGACTTCATTTTCTATTTTTCATGCATTTAATGATTTATTTTGGGCTAAATGACCCTTAAATTGGAAAGCGCTACAACTAAACCCAGAAAAGGTTGAAACTTGGCATGGTATCATCATTTGACCCACATAACATGTGTGCAAAAGTTGAGAGGGTTACGGAAAAAGCTGGATGCACTTCGTGTACAAACTATACCATCTATTTCGAAGTATGAGGGTTTCAGACGAAAACTCATCTGTTACAAAGGCATTTGATTTTTATAAACTTATTCGAACTCAAGACTTTTTGTGCATTCAATACGCATCATTCAAAGCCACATACTAAAATTTCAACCCTTTATGACTTCATTTTCTATTTTTCATGCATTTAATGATTTATTTTGTGGTACATGACCCTGAAATTGGAAAGCACTACAAATGAACTCAGAAAAGGTTAAAACTTGGCATGGTAACATAAGTTGACCCACATAACATGTGCGCAAAAGTTGAGAGGGTGACGGAAAAATCTGGATGCACTTCGTGTACAAACTGGACCATCTCTTTCGAAGTACGAGGGTTTCAGACGAAAACTCATCTGTTACAAAGGGATTTCATTTTTTTAACTTATTTGAACTCAAGACTTTTTGTGCGTTCAATATGCATCATTCAAAGACACATACTAAAATTTCAACCGTTTATGACTTCAGTTGCTATTTTTCATGCATTTAATGATTTATTTTGTGCTACATGACCCTGAAATTGGAAAGCACTACAAATGAACTTAGAAAAGGTTGAAACTTGGCATGGTATCATCATTTGACCCACATAACATGTGTGCAAAAGTTTAGAGGGTTACGGAAAAAGCTGGATGCACTTCGTGTAAAAACTGGACCATCTCTTTCGAAGTACGAGGGTTTCAGAGGAAAACTCATCTGTTACAAAGGCATTTCATTTTTCTAAACTTATTTGAACTCAAGACTTTTTGTGCATTCAATATGCATCATTCAAAGCCACATACTAAAATTTCAACCCTTTCTGACTTCATTTGCTATTTCTGATGAATTTAATGATTTATTTTGGGCTAAATGACCCTGAAATTGGAAAGCACTACAACTAAACTCAGAAAAGGTTGAAACTTGGAATGGTATCATGTTTTGACCCACATAACATGTGCGCAAAAGATCAGAGGGTTACGGAAAAATCTGGATGCACTTCGTGTACAAACTGGACCGTCTCTTTCGAAGTACGAGGATTTCATACGAAAACTCATCTGTTACAAAGGCATTTCATTTTTCTCTACTTATTTGAACTCAAGACTTTTTGTGCATTCAATACGCATAATTCAAAGCCACATACTAAAAATTCAACCCTTTCTGACTTCATTTGCTATTTTTCATGAATTTAAAGATTTATTTTGGGCTAGATGACCCTGAAATTGGAAAGCACTACAACTAATCTCAGAAAAGGTTGAAACTTGGCATGGTAACATAAGTTGACCCACATAACATGTGCGCAAAAGTTGAGAGGGTTACGGAAAAATCTGGATGCACTTCGTGTACAAACTGGACCATCTCTTTCGAAGTACGAGGGTTTCGGACGAAAACTCATCTGTTACAAAGGCATTTCATTTTTCTAAACTTATTTGAACTCAAGACTTTTTGTGCATCCAATACGCATCATGCAAAGCCACATACTAAAATTGCAACCCTTTGTGACTTCATTTTCTATTTTTCATGCATTTATTGATTTATTTTTGGCTAAATGACCCTGAAATTGGAAAGCACTACAACTGAACTCAAAAAAGGTTGAAACTTGGCATGGTATCATCATTTGACCCACATAACATGTGTGCAAAAGTTGAGATGGTTACGGAAAAAGCTGGATGCACTTCGTGTACAAACTGGACCATCTCTTTCGAAGTACGAGGGTTTAAGACGAAAACTCATCTATTACAAAGGCATTTCATTTTTATAAACTTATTTGAACTCAAGACTTTTTGTACATTCAATACGCATCATTCAAAGCCACATACTAAAATTTCAACCCTTTCTGACTTCATTTTCTATTTTTCATGAATTTAATGATTTATTTTGGGCTAAATGACCCTGAAATTGGAAAGCACTACAACTAAACTCAGAAAAGGTTGAAACTTGGCATGGTATCATCATTTGACCCACATAAAATGTGCGCAAAAGTTGAGAGAGTTACGGAAAAATCTGGATGCACTTCGTGTACAAACTGGACCGTCTCTTTCGAAGTACGAGGATTTCAGTGGAAAACTCATCTGTTACAAAGGCATTTCATTTTTCTATACTTATTTGAACTCAAGACTTTTTGTGCATTCAATACGCATAATTCAAAGCCACACACTAAAAATTCAACCCTTTCTGACTTCATTTGCTATTTTTCATGCATTTATTGATTTATTTTTGGCTAAATGACCCTGAAATTGGAAAGCACTACAGCTGAACTCAAAAAGGTTGAAACTTGGCATGGTATCATCATTTGACCCACATAACATGTGTGCAAAACTTTAGAGGGTCACGGCAAAAACTGGATGCACTTCGTGTACAAACTGGACCAGCTCTTTCGAAGTACGAGGGTTTCAGCCGAAAACTCATCTGTTACAAAGGCATTTCATCTTTATAAACTTATTTGAACTCAAGACTTTTTGTGCATTCAATACGCATCATTCAAAGCCACATACTAAAATTTCAACACTTTCTGACTTCATTTTCTATTTTTCATGCATTTAATGATTTATTTTGGGCTAAATGACTCTGAAATTGGAAAGCACTACAACTAAACCCAGAAAAGGTTGAAACTTGGCATGGTATCATCATTTGAACCACATAACATGTGTGCAAAAGTTGAGAGGGTTATGGAAAAAGCTGAATGCACTTCGTGTACAAACTGGACCATCTCTTTCGAAGTACGAGGGTTTCAGAGGAAAAGTCATCTGTTACAAAGGAATTTCATTTTTCTTAACTTATTTGAACTCAAGACTGTTTGTTTATTCAATATGCATCATTCAAATCCACATACTAAAATTTCAACCCTTTCTGACTTCATTTGCTATTTTTCATGCATTTATTGATTTATTTTTGGCTAAATGACCCTGAAAATGGAAAGCACTACAACTGAACTCAAAAAAGGTTGAAACTTGGCATGGTATCATCATTTGACCCACATAACATGTGTGCAAAACTTGAGAGGGTCACGGCAAAAACTGGATGCACTTTGTGTACAAACTGGACCATCTCTTTCGAAGTACGAGGGTTTCAGCCGAAAACTCATCTGTTACGAAGGCATTTTATTTTTCTAAACTTATTTGAACTCCAGACATTTTGTGCATTCAATATGCATCATTCAAAGCCACATACTAAAATTTCAACCATTTCTGACTTCATTTTCTATTTTTCATGCATTTAATGATTTATTTCGGGCTAAATGAACCTGAAATTGGAAAGCACTATAACTAAACTCAGAAAAGGTTGAAACTTGGCATGGTATCATGATTTGCCGACATAACATGTGTGCAAAAGTTAAGAGGGTTACGGAAAAAGCTGGATGCATTTCACTTTTCTAAACTTATTTGAACTCCAGACTTTTTGTGCATTCAATATGCATCATTCAAAGCCACATAATAAATTTCAACCCTTTCTGACTTCATTTGCTATTTTTCATGCATTTAATGATTTATTTCGGGCTAAATGAACCTGAAATTGGAAAGCACTACAACTAAACTCAGAAAAGGTTGAAACTTGGCATGGTATCATGATTTGCCGACATAACATGTGTGCAAAAGTTAAGAGGGTTACGGAAAAAGCTGAATGCACTTCGTGAACAAACTGGAGCATCTCTTTCGATGCACGAGGGTTTAAAACTCATCTGTTACAAAGGCATTTCATTTTTGTAAACTTATTTGAACTCAAGACTTTTTGTGCATTCAATATGCATAATTCAAAGCCACATACTAAAATTTCAACCCTTTCTGACTTCATTTGCTATTTTTCATGCATTTATTGATTTAGTTTTGGCTAAATGACCATGAAATTGGAAAGCACTACAACTGAACTCAAAATAGGTTGATACTTGGCATGGTATCATCATTTGACCCACATAACATGTGCGCAAAAGCTGAGAGGGTTACGGAAAAATCTGGATGCACTTCGTGTACAAACTGGACCATCTCTTTCGAAGTACGAGGGTTTCAGACGAAAACTCATCTGTTACAAAGGGATTTCATTTTTCTTAACTTATTTGAACTCAAGACTTTTTGTGCGTTCAATATGCATCATTCAAAGACACATACTAAAATTTCAACCGTTTATGACTTCAGTTGCTATTTTTCATGCATTTAATGATTTATTTTGTGCTACATGACCCTGAAATTGGAAAGCACTACAAATGAACTTAGAAAAGGTTGAAACTTGGCATGGTATCATCATTTGACCCACATAACATGTGTGAAAAAGTTTAGAGGGTTACGGAAAAAGTTGGATGCACTTCGTGTAAAAACTGGACCATCTCTTTCGAAGTACGAGGGTTTCAGAGGAAAACTCATCTGTTACAAAGGCATTTCATTTTTCTAAACTTATTTGAACTCAAGACTTTTTGTGCATTGAATATGCATCATTCAAAGCCACATACTAAAATTTCAACCCTTTCTGACTTCATTTGCTATTTCTCATGAATTTAATGATTTATTTTGGGCTAAATGACCCTGAAATTGGAAAGCACTACAACTAAACTCAGAAAAGGTTGAAACTAGGCATGGTATCATCTTCTGACCCACATAACATGTGCGCAAAAGTTCAGAGGGTTACGGAAAAATCTGGATACACTTCGTGTACAAACTGGACCGTCTCTTTCGAAGTACGAGGATTTCATACGAAAACTCATCTGTTACAAAGGCATTTCATTTTTCTCTACTTATTTGAACTCAAGACTTTTTGTGCATTCAATACGCATAATTCAAAGCCACATACTAAAAATTCAACCCTTTCTGACTTCATTTGCTTTTTTTCATGAATTTAAAGATTTATTTTGGGCTAGATGACCCTGAAATTGGAAAGCACTACAACTAAACTCAGAAAAGTTTGAAACTTGGCATGGTAACATAAGTTGACCCAAATAACATGTGCGCAAAAGTTGAGAGGGTTACCGAAAAATCTGGATGCACTTCGTGTACAAACTGGACCATCTCTTTCGAAGTACGAGCGTTTCAGACGAAAACTCATCTGTTACAAAGGCATTTCATTTTTCTAAACTTATTTGAACTCAAGACTTTTTGTGCATCCAATACGCATCATTCAAAGACACATACTAAAATTTCAACCCTTTGTGACTTCATTTGCTATTTTTCATGCATTTATTGATTTATTTTTGGCTAAATGACCCTGAAATTGGAAAGCACTACAACTGAACTGAAAAAAGGTTGAAACTTGGCATGGTATCATCATTTGACCCACATAACATGTGTGCAAAAGTTGAGAGGGTCACGGCAAAAACTGGATGCACTTCGTGTACAAACTGGACCATCTATTTCGAAGTACGAGGGTTTCAGACGAAAACTCATCTGTTACAAAGGCATTTCATTTTTTTAAACTTATTCGAACTCAAGACTTTTTGTGCATTCAATACGCATCATTCAAAGCCACATACTAAAATTTCAACCCTTTCTGACTTCATTTTCTATTTTTCATGCATTTAATGTTTATTTTGGGCTAAATGACCCTGAAATTGGAAAGCACTACAACTAAACCCAGAAAAGGTTGAAACTTGGGATGGTATCACCATTTGACCCACATAACATGTGTGTAAAAGTTGAGAGGGATACGGAAAAAGCTGGATGCACTTCATGTACAAACTGGACCATCTCTTTCGAAGTACGAGGGTTTCAGAGGAAAACTCATCTGTTACAAAGGGATTTCATTTTTCTTAACTTATTTGAACTCAAGACCTTTTGTGCATTCAATATGCATCATTCAAAGACATATACTAAAATTTCAACCCTTTATGACTTCAGTTGCTATTTTTCATGCATTTAATGATTTATTTTGTGCTACATGACCCTGAAATTGGAAAGCACTACAAATGAACTTAGAAAAGGTTGAAACTTGGCATGGTATCATCATTTGACCCACATAACATGTGTGCAAAAGTTGAGAGGGTTACAGAAAAAGCTGGATGCACTTCGTGTAAAAACTGGACCATCTCTTTCGAAGTACGAGGGTTTCAGACGAAAACTCATCTGTTACAAAGGCATTTCATTTTTCTAAACTTATTTGAACTCAAGACTTTTTGTGTATTCAATATGCATCATTCAAAGCCACATACTAAAATTTCAACCCTTTCTGACTTCATTTGCAATTTCTCATGAATTTAATGATTTATTTTGGGCTAAATGACCCTGAAATTGGAAAGCACTACAACTAAACTCAGAAAAGGTTGAAACTTGGCATCGTATCATCATTTGACCCACATAACATGTGCGCAAAAGTTCAGAGGGTTACGGAAAAATCTGGATGCACTTCGTGTACAAACTGGACCATCTCTTTCGAAGTACAAGGATTTCATACGAAAACTCATCTGTTACAAAGGCATTTCATTTTTCTATACTTATTTGAACTCAAGACTTTTTGTGCATTCAATACACATAATTCAAAGCCACATACTAAAAATTCAACCCTTTCTGACTTCATTTGCTATTTTTCATGAATTTAATGATTTATTTTGGGCTAAATGACCCTGAAATTGGAAAGCACTACAACTAAACTCAGAAAAGGTTGAAACTTGGCATGGTATCATCATTTGACTCACATAAAATGTGCGCAGAAGTTGAGAGAGTTACGGAAAAATCTGGATGCACTTCGTGTACAAACTGGACCATCTCTTTCGAAGTACGAGGGTTTCAGCCGAAAACTCATCTGTTACAAAGGCATTTCATTTTTCTAAACTTATTTTAACTCAAGAGTTTTTTTGCATTCAATATGCATCATTAAAAGCCACATAATAAAATTTCAACCCTTTCTGACTTCATTTGCTATTTTTCATGCATTTAATGATTTATTTTGGGCTAAATGACCCTGAAATTGGAAAGCACTACAACTGAACATAGAAAAGGTTGAAACTGGGCATGGTATTATCATTTGACCCACATAACATGTGAGAAAAATTTGAGAGGGTTACGGAAAAAACTTAATGTACTTCGTCTACAAACTGGACCATCTCTTTCGAAGTACGAGGGTTTCAGCCGAAAACTCATCTGTTACAAAGGCATTTCAGTTTTCTAAATTTATTTGAACTCAAGAATTTTTGTGCATTCAATATGCATCATTCAAAGCCACATACTAAAATTTCAACCTTTTCTGACTTCATTTGCTATTTTTCATGAATTTAAAGATTTATTTTGGGCTAGATGACCCTGAAATTGGAAAGCACTACAACTAAACTCATTAAAGGTTGAAACTTGGCATGGTATCATCTGTTGACCCACATAACATGTGCGCAAAAGTTGAGAGGGTTACGGAAAAATCTGGATGCACTTCGTGTACAAACTGGACCATCTCTTTCGAAGTACGAGGGTTTCAGACGAAAACTCATCTGTTACAAAGTCATTTCATTTTATAAACTTATTTGAACTCAAGACTTTTTTTGCATTCAATACGCATCATTCAAAGCCACATACTAAAATTTCAACCCTTTCTGACTTCATTTTCTATTTTTCATGCATTTAATGATTTATTTTGGGCTAAATGACCCTGAAATTGGAAAGCACTACAACTAAACCCAGAAAAGGTTGAAACTTGGGATGGTATCATCATTTGACCCACATAACATGTGTGCAAAAGTTGAGAGGGTTACGGAAAAAGCTGGATGCACTTCGTGTACAAACTGGACCATCTCTTTCGAAGTACGAGGGTTTCAGAGGAAAACTCATCTGTTACGAAGGCATTTCATTTTTCTTAACTTATTTGAACTCAAGACTTTTTGTGCGTTCAATATGCATCATTCAAAGACACATACTAAAATTTCAACCCTTTCTGACTTCAATTGCTAGTTTTCATCCATTTAATGATTTATTTTGTGCTACATGACCCTGAGATTGGAAAGCACAACAAATGAACTTAGAAAAGGTTGAAACTTGGCATGGTATCATCATTTGACCCACATAACATGTGTGCAAAAGTTGATAGGGTTACGGCAAAAGCTGGATGCAACTCGTGTAAAAACTGGACCATCTCTTTCGAAGTACGAGGGTTTCAGAGGAAAACTCATCTGTTACAAAGGCATTTCATTTTTCTAAACTTATTTGAACTCAAGAATTTTTGTGCATTGAATATGCATCATTCAAAGCCACATACTAAAATTTCAACCCTTTCTGACTTCATTTGCTATTTCTCATGAATTTAATGATTTATTTTGGGCTAAATGACCCTGAAATTGGAAAGCACTACAACTAAACTCAGAAAAGGTTGAAACTTGGCATGGTATCATCTTCTGACCCACATAACATGTGCGCAAAAGTTCAGAGGGTTACGGAAAAATCTGGATACACTTCGTGTACAAACTGGACCGTCTCTTTCGAAGTACGAGGATTTCATACGAAAACTCATCTGTTACAAAGGCATTTCATTTTTCTCTACTTATTTGAACTCAAGACTTTTTGTGCATTCAATACGCATAATTCAAAGCCACATACTAAAAATTCAACCCTTTCTGACTTCATTTGCTTTTTTTCATGAATTTAAAGATTTATTTTGGGCTAGATGACCCTGAAATTGGAAAGCACTACAACTAAACTCAGAAAAGTTTGAAACTTGGCATGGTAACATAAGTTGACCCAAATAACATGTGCGCAAAAGTTGAGAGGGTTACCGAAAAATCTGGATGCACTTCGTGTACAAACTGGACCATCTCTTTCGAAGTACGAGGGTTTCAGACGAAAACTCATCTGTTACAAAGGCATTTCATTTTTCTAAACTTATTTGAACTCAAGACTTTTTGTGCATCCAATACGCATCATTCAAAGACACATACTAAAATTTCAACCCTTTGTGACTTCATTTGCTATTTTTCATGCATTTATTGATTTATTTTTGGCTAAATGACCCTGAAATTGGAAAGCACTACAACTGAACTGAAAAAAGGTTGAAACTTGGCATGGTATCATCATTTGACCCACATAACATGTGTGCAAAAGTTGAGAGGGTCACGGCAAAAACTGGATGCACTTCGTGTACAAACTGGACCATCTATTTCGAAGTACGAGGGTTTCAGACGAAAACTCATCTGTTACAAAGGCATTTCATTTTTTTAAACTTATTCGAACTCAAGACTTTTTGTGCATTCAATACGCATCATTCAAAGCCACATACTAAAATTTCAACCCTTTCTGACTTCATTTTTTTATTTTTCATGCATTTAATGTTTATTTTGGGCTAAATGACCCTGAAATTGGAAAGCACTACAACTAAACCCAGAAAAGGTTGAAACTTGGGATGGTATCACCATTTGACCCACATAACATGTGTGTAAAAGTTGAGAGGGATACGGAAAAAGCTGGATGCACTTCATGTACAAACTGGACCATCTCTTTCGAAGTACGAGGGTTTCAGAGGAAAACTCATCTGTTACAAAGGGATTTCATTTTTCTTAACTTATTTGAACTCAAGACCTTTTGTGCATTCAATATGCATCATTCAAAGACATATACTAAAATTTCAACCCTTTATGACTTCAGTTGCTATTTTTCATGCATTTAATGATTTATTTTGTGCTACATGACCCTGAAATTGGAAAGCACTACAAATGAACTTAGAAAAGGTTGAAACTTGGCATGGTATCATCATTTGACCCACATAACATGTGTGCAAAAGTTGAGAGGATTACAGAAAAAGCTGGATGCACTTCGTGTAAAAACTGGACCATCTCTTTCGAAGTACGAGGGTTTCAGACGAAAACTCATCTGTTACAAAGGCATTTCATTTTTCTAAACTTATTTGAACTCAAGACTTTTTGTGTATTCAATATGCATCATTCAAAGCCACATACTAAAATTTCAACCCTTTCTGACTTCATTTGCAATTTCTCATGAATTTAATGATTTATTTTGGGCTAAATGACCCTGAAATTGGAAAGCACTACAACTAAACTCAGAAAAGGTTGAAACTTGGCATCGTATCATCATTTGACCCACATAACATGTGCGCAAAAGTTCAGAGGGTTACGGAAAAATCTGGATGCACTTCGTGTACAAACTGGACCATCTCTTTCGAAGTACAAGGATTTCATACGAAAACTCATCTGTTACAAAGGCATTTCATTTTTCTATACTTATTTGAACTCAAGACTTTTTGTGCATTCAATACACATAATTCAAAGCCACATACTAAAAATTCAACCCTTTCTGACTTCATTTGCTATTTTTCATGAATTTAATGATTTATTTTGGGCTAAATGACCCTGAAATTGGAAAGCACTACAACTAAACTCAGAAAAGGTTGAAACTTGGCATGGTATCATCATTTGACTCACATAAAATGTGCGCAGAAGTTGAGAGAGTTACGGAAAAATCTGGATGCACTTCGTGTACAAACTGGACCATCTCTTTCGAAGTACGAGGGTTTCAGCCGAAAACTCATCTGTTACAAAGGCATTTCATTTTTCTAAACTTATTTTAACTCAAGAGTTTTTTTGCATTCAATGTGCATCATTAAAAGCCACATAATAAAATTTCAACCCTTTCTGACTTCATTTGCTATTTTTCATGCATTTAATGATTTATTTTGGGCTAAATGACCCTGAAATTGGAAAGCACTACAACTGAACATAGAAAAGGTTGAAACTGGGCATGGTATTATCATTTGACCCACATAACATGTGAGACAAAGTTGAGAGGGTTACGGATAAAACTTAATGTACTTCGTCTACAAACTGGACCATCTCTTTCGAAGTACGAGGGTTTCAGCCGAAAACTCATCTGTTACAAAGGCATTTCAGTTTTCTAAATTTATTTGAACTCAAGAATTTTTGTGCATTCAATATGCATCATTCAAAGCCACATACTAAAATTTCAACCTTTTCTGACTTCATTTGCTATTTTTCATGAATTTAAAGATTTATTTTGGGCTAGATGACCCTGAAATTGGAAAGCACTACAACTAAACTCATTAAAGGTTGAAACTTGGCATGGTATCATCTGTTGACCCACATAACATGTGCGCAAAAGTTGAGAGGGTTACGGAAAAATCTGGATGCACTTCGTGTACAAACTGGACCATCTCTTTCGAAGTACGAGGGTTTCAGACGAAAACTCATCTGTTACAAAGTCATTTCATTTTATAAACTTATTTGAACTCAAGACTTTTTTTGCATTCAATACGCATCATTCAAAGCCACATACTAAAATTTCAACCCTTTCTGACTTCATTTTCTATTTTTCATGCATTTAATGATTTATTTTGGGCTAAATGACCCTGAAATTGGAAAGCACTACAACTAAACCCAGAAAAGGTTGAAACTTGGGATGGTATCATCATTTGACCCACATAACATGTGTGCAAAAGTTGAGAGGGTTACGGAAAAAGCTGGATGCACTTCGTGTACAAACTGGACCATCTCTTTCGAAGTACGAGGGTTTCAGAGGAAAACTCATCTGTTACGAAGGCATTTCATTTTTCTTAACTTATTTGAACTCAAGACTTTTTGTGCGTTCAATATGCATCATTCAAAGACACATACTAAAATTTCAACCCTTTCTGACTTCAGTTGCTAGTTTTCATCCATTTAATGATTTATTTTGTGCTACATGACCCTGAGATTGGAAAGCACAACAAATGAACTTAGAAAAGGTTGAAACTTGGCATGGTATCATCATTTGACCCACATAACATGTGTGCAAAAGTTGATAGGGTTACGGCAAAAGCTGGATGCAACTCGTGTACAAACTGGACCATCTCTTTCGAAGTACGATGGTTTCAGAGGAAAACTCATCTGTTACAAAGGAATTTCATTTTTCTGAACTTATTTGAACTCAACACTTTTTGTGCATTCAATATGCATCATTCAAAGCCACATACTAAAATTTCAACCCTTTCTGACTTCATTTGCTATTTTTCATGCATTTAATGATTTATTTTGGGCTAAATGACCCTGAAATTGGAAAGCACTACAACTGAACCCAGAAAAAGTTGAAACTTGGCATGGTATCATCATTTGACCCACATAACATGTGTGAAAAAGTTGATAGGGTTACGGCAAAAGCTGGATGCAACTCGTGTACAAACTGGACCATCTCTTTCGAAGTACGATGGTTTCAGAGGAAAACTCATCTGTTACAAAGGAATTTCATTTTTCTGAACTTATTTGAACTCAACACTTTTTGTGCATTCAATATGCATCATTCAAAGCCACATACTAAAATTTCAACCCTTTCTGACTTCATTTGCTATTTTTCATGCATTTAATGATTTATTTTGGGCTAAATGACCCTGAAATTGGAAAGCACTACAACTGAACCCAGAAAAAGTGGAAACTTGGCATGGTATCATCATTCGAACCGCATAACATATGTGAAAAATTTGAGAGGGTTACGGCAAAAACTGAATGCACTTCGTGTACAAACTGGACCATCTCTTTCGAAGTACGAGGGTTTCAGACGAAAAGTCATCTGTTACAAAGGCATTTCATTTTTCTAAACTTATTTGAACTCAAGACTTTTTGTGCATTCAATATGCATCATTCAAAGCCGCATACTAAAATTTCAACCCTTTCTGACTTCATTTTCTATTTTTCATGCATTTAATGATTTATTTTGGGCTAAATGACCCTTAAATTGGAAAGCGCTACAACTAAACCCAGAAAAGGTTGAAACTTGGCATGGTATCATCATTTGACCCACATAACATGTGTGCAAAAGTTGAGAGGGTTACGGAAAAAGCTGGATGCACTTCGTGTACAAACTAGACCATCTATTTCGAAGTACGAGGGTTTCAGAGGAAAACTCATCTGTTACAAAGGCATTTCATTTTTCTAAACTTATTTGAACTCAAGACTTTTTGTGCATCCAATACGCATCATTCAAAGCCACATACTAAAATTTCAACCCTTTGTGACTTCATTTGCTATTTTTCATGCATTTATTGATTTATTTTTGGCTAAATGACCCTGAAATTGGAAAACACTACAACTGAACTCAAAAAAGGTTGAAACTTGGCATGGTATCATCATTTGACCCACATAACATGTGTGCAAAAGTTGAGAGGGTCACGGCAAAAACTGGATGCACTTCGTGTACAAACTGGACCATCTATTTCGAAGTACGAGGGTTTCAGACGAAAACTCATCTGTTACAAAGGCATTTCATTTTTATAAACTTATTCGAACTCAAGACTTTTTGTGCATTCAATACGCATCATTCAAAGCCACATACCAAAATTTCAACCCTTTCTGACTTCATTTTCTATTTTTCATGCATTTAATGATTTATTTTGTGCTACATGAACCTGAAATTGGAAAGCACTACAAATGAACTCAGAAAAGGTTAAAACTTGGCATGGTAACATAAGTTGACCCACATAACATGTGCGCAAAAGTTGAGAGGGTTACGGAAAAATCTGGATGCACTTCGTGTACAAACTGGACCATCTCTTTCGAAGTACGAGGGTTTCAGACGAAAACTCATCTGTTACAAAGGGATTTCATTTTTCTAAACTTATTTGAACTCAAGACTTTTTGTGCGTTCAATATGCATCATTCAAAGACACATACTAAAATTTCAACCGTTTATGACTTCAGTTGCTATTTTTCATGCATTTAATGATTTATTTTGTGCTACATGACCCTGAAATTGGAAAGCACTACAAATGAACTTAGAAAAGGTTGAAACTTGGCATGGTATCATCATTTGACCCACATAACATGTGTGCAAAAGTTTAGAGGGTTACGGAAAAAGCTGGATGCACTTCGTGTAAAAACTGGACCATCTCTTTCGAAGTACGAGGATTTCATACGAAAACTCATCTGTTACAAAGGCATTTCATTTTTCTCTACTTATTTGAACTCAAGACTTTTTGTGCATTCAATACGCATAATTCAAAGCCACATACTAAAAATTCAACCCTTTCTGACTTCATTTGCTATTTTTCATGAATTTAAAGATTTATTTTGGGCTAGATGACCCTGAAATTGGAAAGCACTACAACTAAACTCAGAAAAGGTTGAAACTTGGCATGGTCACATAAGTTGACCCAAATAACATGTGCGCAAAAGTTGAGAGGGTTACGGAAAAATTTGGATGCACTTCGTGTACAAACTGGACCATCTCTTTCGAAGTACGAGGGTTTCAGACGAAAACTCATCTGTTACAAAGGCATTTCATTTTTCTAAACTTATTTGAATTCAAGACTTTTTGTGCATCCAATACGCATCATTCAAAGACACATACTAAAATTTCAACCCTTTGTGACTTCATTTGCTATTTTTCATGCATTTATTGATTTATTTTTGGCTAAATGACCCTGAAATTGGAAAGCACTACAACTAAACTGAAAAAAGGTTGAAACTTGGCATGGTATCATCATTTGACCCACATAACATGTGTGCAAAAGTTGAGAGGGTCACGGCCAAAACTGGATGCACTTCGTGTACAAACTGGACCATCTATTTCGAAGTACGAGGGTTTCACACGAAAACTCATCTGTTACAAAGGCATTTCATTTTTATAAACTTATTCGAACTCAAGACTTGTTGTGCATTCAATACGCATCATTCAAAGCCACATACTAAAATTTCAACCCTTTCTGACTTCATTTTCTATTTTTCATGCATTTAATGATTTATTTTGGGCTAAATGACCTTGAAATTGGAAAGCACTACAACTAAACTCAGAAAAGGTTGAAACTTGGGATGGTATCACCATTTGACCCACATAACATGTGTGTAAAAGTTGAGAGGGATACGGAAAAAGCTGGATGCACGTCATGTACAAACTGGACCATCTCTTTCGAAGTACGAGGGTTTCAGAGGAAAACTCATCTGTTACAAAGGGATTTCATTTTTCTTAACTTATTTGAAGTCAAGACCTTTTGTGCATTCAATACACATAATTCAAAGCCACATACTAAAAATTCAACCCTTTCTGACTTCATTTGCTATTTTTCATGAATTTAATGATTTATTTTGGGCTAAATGACCCTGAAATTGGAAAGCACTACAACTAAACTCAGAAAAGGTTGAAACTTGGCATGGTATCATCATTTGACTCACATAAAATGTGCGCAGAAGTTGAGAGAGTTACGGAAAAATCTGGATGCACTTCGTGTACAAACTGGACCATCTCTTTCGAAGTACGAGGGTTTCAGCCGAAAACTCATCTGTTACAAAGGCATTTCATTTTTCTAAACTTATTTTAACTCAAGAGTTTTTTTGCATTCAATATGCATCATTAAAGCCACATAATAAAATTTCAACCCTTTCTGACTTCATTTGCTATTTTTCATGCATTTAATGATTTATTTTGGGCTAAATGACCCTGAAATTGGAAAGCACTACAACTGAACATAGAAAAGGTTGAAACTGGGCATGGTATTATTATTTGACCCACATAACAAGTGAGAAAAAGTTGAGAGGGTTACGGAAAAAACTTAATGTACTTCGTCTACAAACTGGACCATCTCTTTCGAAGTACGAGGGTTTCAGCCGAAAACTCATCTGTTACAAAGGCATTTCATTTTCCTAAACTTATTTTAACTCAAGAGTTTTTTTGCATTCAATATGCATCATTAAAAGCCACATAATAAAATTTCAACCCTTTCTGACTTCATTTGCTATTTTTCATGCATTTAATGATTTATTTTGGGCTAAATGACCCTGAAATTGGAAAGCACTACAACTGAACTTAGAAAAGGTTGAAACTGGGCATGGTATCATCATTTGACCCACATAACATGTGAGCAAAATTTGAGAGGGTTACGGAAAAAACTTAATGTACTTCGTGTACAAACTGGACCATCTCTTTCGAAGTACGAGGGTTTCAGACGAAAACTCATCTGTTACAAAGGCATTTCATTTTTCTAAATTTATTTGAACTCAAGACTTTTTGTGCATTCAATATGCATCATTCAAAGCCACATACTAAAATTTCAACCATTTCTGACTTCATTTGCTATTTTTCATGAATTTAAAGATTTATTTTGGGCTAGATGACCCTGAAATTGGAAAGCACTACAACTAAACTTATAAAAGGTTGAAACTTGGCATGGTATCATCTGTTGACCCACATAACATGTGCGCAAAAGTTGAGAGAGTTACGGAAAAATCTGGATGCACTTCGTGTACAAACTGGACCATCTCTTTCGAAGTACGAGGGTTTCAGACGAAAACTCATCTGTTACAAAGTCATTTCATTTTATAAACTTATTTGAACTCAAGACTTTTTTTGCATTCAATACGCATCATTCAAAGCCACATACTAAAATTTCAACCCTTTCTGACTTCATTTTCTATTTTTCATGCATTTAATGATTTATTTTGGGCTAAATGACCCTGAAATTGGAAAGCACTACAACTAAACCCAGAAAAGGTTGAAACTTGGGATGGTATCATCATTTGACCCACATAACATGTGTGCAAAAGTTGAGAGGGTTACGGAAAAAGCTGGATGCACTTCGTGTACAAACTGGACCATCTCTTTCGAAGTACGAGGGTTTCAGAGGAAAACTCATCTGTTACGAAGGCATTTCATTTTTCTTAACTTATTTGAACTCAAGACTTTTTGTGCGTTCAATATGCATCATTCAAAGACACATACTAAAATTTCAACCCTTTCTGACTTCAGTTGCTAGTTTTCATGCATTTAATGATTTATTTTGTGCTACATGACCCTGAGATTGGAAAGCACAACAAATGAACTTAGAAAAGGTTGAAACTTGGCATGGTATCATCATTTGACCCACATAACATGTGTGCAAAAGTTGAGAGGGTTACGGCAAAAGCTGGATGCAACTCGTGTACAAACTGGACCATCTCTTTCGAAGTACGATGGTTTCAGAGGAAAACTCATCTGTTACAAAGGAATTTCATTTTTCTGAACTTATTTGAACTCAACACTTTTTGTGCATTCAATATGCATCATTCAAAGCCACATACTAAAATTTCAACCCTTTCTGACTTCATTTGCTATTTTTCATGCATTTAATGATTTATTTTGGGCTAAATGACCCTGAAATTGGAAAGCACTACAAATGAACCCAGAAAAAGTTGAAACTTGGCATGGTATCATCATTCGAACCGCATAACATATGTGCAAAATTTTAGAGGGTTACGGCAAAAACTGAATGCACTTCGTGTACAAACTGGACCATCTCTTTCGAAGTACGAGGGTTTCAGACGAAAAGTCATCTGTTACAAAGGCATTTCATTTTTCTAAACTTATTTGAACTCAAGACTTTTTGTGCATTCAATATGCATCATTCAAAGCCACTTACTAAAATTTCAAACCTTTCTGACTTCATTTGCTATTTTTCATGCATTTAATGATTTATTTTGGGATAAATGACCTTGAACTTGGAAAGCACTACAACTGAACTCAGAAAAGGTTGAAACTTGGCATGGTATCATCATTTGACCCACATAACAGGTGTGCAAAAGTTGAGAGGGTTACGGGAAAAACTGGATGCACTTCATGTACAAACTGGACCATCTCTTTCGAAGTACGAGGGTTTTAGATGAAAACTCATCTGTTACAAAGGCATTTCATTTTTCTAAACTTATTTAAACTCAAGACATTTTGTGCATTAAATATGAATCATTCAAAGCCACATACTAAAATTTCAACCCTTTCTAACTTCATTTGCTATTTTTCATGCATTTAATGATTTATTTTGGGCTAAATGACCCTGAAATTGGAAAGCACTACAACTGAACTGGGAAAAGGTTGAAACTTGGCATGGTATCATCATTTGACCCACATAACATGTGTGCAAAAGTTGAGAGGGTTACAGCAAAAACTGAATGCACTTCGTGTACAAACTGGACCATCTCTTTCGAAGTACGAGGGTTTCAGACGAAAACTCATCTGTTACAAAGGCATTTCATTTTTCTAAACTTATTAGAACTCAAGACTTTTTGTGCATTCAATATGCATCATTCAAAGCCACATACTAAAATTTCAACCCTTTCTGACTTCATTTGCTATTTTTCATTCATTTAATGATTTATTTTGGGCTAAATGAACCTGAAATTGGAAAGCACTACAACTAAACTCAGAAAAGGTTGAAACTTGGCATGGTATCATCATTTGGCCCACATAACATGTGTGCAAAAGTTGAGAGGGTTACGGCAAAAGCTGGATGCACTTCGTGTACAAACTGGACCATCTCTTTCAAAGTACGAGGGTTTTAGACGAAAACTCATCTGTTACAAAGGCATTTAATTTTTCTAAACTTCTTTGAACGCCAGACTTTTTGTGCATTCAATATGCGTTATTCAAAACCACATACTAAAATTTCAACCCTTTCTGACTTCATTTGCTATTTTTCATGCATTTAATGATTTATTTTGGGCTAAATGATCCTTAAATTGGAAAGCACTACAACTAAACTCAGAACAGGTTGAAACTTGGCATGGTATCATCATTTGACCGACATAACATGTGTGCAAAAGTTGAGAGGCTTACGGCAAAAGCTGGATGCACTTCGTGAACAAACTGGACCATCTCTTTCGAAGTACGAGGGTTTTAGACGAAAAGTCATTTGTTACAAAGGCATTTCATTTTTCGAAACTTATTTGAACTCAAGACTTTTTGTTCATTCAATATGCATCATTCAAAGCCACATACTAAAATTTCAACCCTTTCTGACTTCATTTGCTATTTTGCATCCATTTAATGATTTATTTTGGGCTAAATGACCCTGAAATTGGAAAGCACTACAACTGAACCCAGAAAAGGTTGAAACTTGGCATGGTATCATCATTTGAACCACCTAACATGTGTGCAAAAGTTGAGAGGGTTACGACAAAAACTGAATGCACTTCGTGTACAAACTAGACCATCTCTTTCGCAGTACAAGGGTTTCAGACGAAAACTCATCTGTTACAAAGGCATTTCATTTTTCTAAACTTATTTGAACTCAAGACTTTTTGTGCATTCAATATGCATCATTCAAAGCCACATACTAAAATTTCAACCCTTTCTCACTTCATTTTCTATTTTTCATGCATTTAATGATTGATTTTGGGATAAATGACCTTGAAATTGGAAAGCACTACAACTAAACTCAGAACAGGTTGAAACTTGGCATGGTATCATCATTTGACCGACATAACATGTGTGCAAAAGTTGAGAGGCTTACGGCAAAAGCTGGATGCACTTCGTGAACAAACTGGACCATCTCTTTCAAAGTACGAGGGTTTTAGACGAAAAGTCATCTGTTACAAAGGCATTTCATTTTTCTAAACTTATTTGAACTAAAAACTTTTTTTTCATTCAATATGCATCATTCAAAGCCACATACTAAAATTTCAACCCATTCTGACTTCATTTGCTATTTTTCATGCATTTAATGATTTATTTTGGGCTAAATGACCCTGAAATTGGAAAGCACTACAACTGAACCCAGAAAAGGTTGAAACTTGGCATGGTATCATCATTTGAACCACCTAACATGTGTGCAAAATTTGAGAGGGTTACGACAAAAACTGAATGCACTTCGTGTACAAACTAGACCATCTCTTTCGCAGTACAAGGGTTTCAGACGAAAACTCATCTGTTACAAAGGCATTTCATTTTTCTAAACTTATTTGAACTCAAGACTTTTTGTGCATTCAATATGCATCATTCAAAGCCACATACTAAAATTTCAACCCTTTCTCACTTCATTTTCTATTTTTCATGCATTTAATGATTGATTTTGGGATAAATGACCTTGAAATTGGAAAGCACTACAACTGAACTCAGAAAAGGTTGAAACTTGGCATGGTATCATCATTTGACCCACATAACAGGTGTGCAAAAGTTGAGAGGGTTACGGCAAAAACTGGATGCACTTCGTGTACAAACTGGACCATCTCTATCGAAGTACGAGGGTTTTAGACGAAAACTCATCTGTTACAAAGGCATTTCATTTTTCTAAACTTATTTGAACTCAAGACATTTTGTGCATTCAATATGCATCATTCAAAGCCACATACTAAAATTTCAACCCTTTCTGACTTCATTTGCTATTTTTCATGCATTTAATGATTTATTTTGGGCTAAATGACCCTGAAATTGGAAAGCACTACAAATTAACTCAGAAAAGGTTGAAACTTGGCATGGTATCATCATTTGACCCACATAACATGTGTGCAAAAGTTGAGAGGGTTACGGAAAAAGCTTGATGGACTTCGTGTACAAACTGGACCATCTCTTTCGAAGTACGAGGGTTTCAGACGAAAACTCATCTGTTACAAAGGCATTTCATTTTTCTAAACTTATTTTAACTCAAGAGTTTTTTTGCATTCAATATGCATCATTAAAAGCCACATAATAAAATTTCAACCCTTTCTGACTTCATTTGCTATTTTTCATGCATTTAATGATTTATTTTGGGCTAAATGACCCTGAAATTGGAAAGCACTACAACTAAACTTAGAAAAGGTTGAAACTGGGCATGGTATTATCATTTGACCCACATAACATGTGAGCAAACGTTGAGAGGGTTACGGAAAAAACTTAATGTACTTCGTGTACAAACTGGACCATCTCTTTCGAAGTACAAGGGTTTCAGACGAAAACTCATCTGTTATAAAGGCATTTCATTTTTCTAAACTTATTCGAACTCAAGACTTTTTGTGCATTCAATATGCATCATTCAAAGCCACATACTAAAATTTCAACCCTTTCTGACTGCATTTGCTATTTTTCATGCATTTAATGATTTATTTTGGGCTAAATGAACCTGAAATTGGAAAGCACTACAACTAAACTCAGAAAAGGTTGAAACTTGGCATGGTATCATCATTTGGCCCACATAACATGTGTGCAAAAGTTGAGAGGGTTACGGCAAAAGCTGGATGCACTTCGTGTACAAACTGGACCATCTCTTTCAAAGTACGAGGGTTTTAGACGAAAACTCATCTGTTACAAAGGCATTTAATTTTTCTAAACTTATTTGAACTCCAGACTTTTTGTGCATTCAATATGCGTTATTCAAAACCACATACTAAAATTTCAACCCTTTCTGACTTCATTTGCTATTTTTCATGCATTTAATGATTTATTTTGGGCTAAATGACCCTGAAATTGGAAAGCACTACAACTAAACTCAGAACAGGTTGAAACTTGGCATGGTATCATCATTTGACCGACATAACATGTGTGCAAAAGTTTAGAGGCTTACGGCAAAAGCTGGATGCACTTCGTGAACAAACTGGACCATCTCTTTCGAAGTACGAGGGTTTTAGACGAAAAGTCATTTGTTACAAAGGCATTTCATTTTTTGAAACTTATTTGAACTCAAGACTTTTTGTTCATTCAATATGCATCATTCAAATCCACATACTAAAATTTCAACCCTTTCTGACTTCATTTGCTATTTTTCATGCATTTAATGATTTATGTTGGGCTAAATGACCCTGAAATTGGAAAGCACTACAACTGAACCCAGAAAAGGTTGAACCTTGGCATGGTATCATCATTTCAACCACCTAACATGTGTGCAAAAGTTGAGAGGGTTACGACAAAAACTGAATGCACTTCGTGTACAAACTAGACCATCTCTTTCGCAGTACAAGGGTTTCAGGCGAAAACTCATCTGTTACAAAGGCATTTCATTTTTCTAAACTTATTTGAACTCAAGACATTTTGTGCATTCAATATGCCTCATTCAAAGCCACATACTAAAATTTCAACCCTTTCTGACTTCATTTGCTATTTTTCATGCATTTAATGATTTATTTTGGGCTAAATGACCCTGAAATTGGAAAGCACTACAACTGAACTGGGCAAAGGTTGAAAGTTGGCATGGTATCATCATTTGACCCACATAACATGTGTGCAAAAGTGGAGAGGGTTACAGCAAAAACTGAATGCACTTCGTGTACAAACTGGACCATCTCTTTCGAAGTACGAGGGTTTTAGACGAAAAGTCATCTGTTACGAAGGCATTTCATTTTTCTAAACTTATTTGAACTCAAGACTTTTTGTGCATTCAATATGCATCATTCAAAGCCACATACTAAAATTTCAACCCTTTCTGACTTCATTTGCTATTTTTCATGCATTCAATGATTTATTTTGGGCTAAATGACTCTGAAATTGGAAAGCACTATAACTAAACTCAGAAAAGGTTGAAACTTGGCATGGTATCATCATTTGACCCACATAACATGTGTGCAAAAGTTGAGAGGGTTACGGAAAAAGCTGGATGCACTTCGTGTACAAACTGGACCATCTCTTTCGAAGTACGAGGGTTTTAGACGAAAACTCATCTGTTATAAGGCATTTCATTTTTCTAAACTTATTTGAACTCAACACTTTTTGTGCATTCAATATGCATCATTCAAAGCCACATACTAAAATTTCAACCCTTTCTAACTTCATTTGCTATTTTTCATGTATTTAATGATTTATTTTGGGCTAAATGACCCTGAAATTGGAAAGCACTACAACTAAACTCAGAAAAAGGTAGAAACTTGGCATGGTATCATCATTTGACCCACATAACATGTGTGCAAAATTTCAGAGGGTTACGGCAAAAACTGAATGCACTTCGTGTACAAACTGGACCATCTCTTTCGAAGTACGAGGGTTTCAGACGAAAACTCATCTGTTACAAAGGCATTTTATTTTTCTAAACTTATTTGAACTCAAGACTTTTTGTGCATTCAATATGCATCATTCAAATCCACATACTAAAATTTCAACTCTTTCTAACTTCATTTGTTATTTTTCATGCATTTAATGATTTATTTTGGGCTAAATAACCCTGAAATTGGAAAGCACTACAACAGAACTCGGAAAAGGTTGAAACTTGGCATGGTATGATCATTTGACCCACATATAATGTGTGCAAAAGTTGAGAGGGTTACGGAAAAAACTGGATGCACTTCGTGTACAAACTGGACCATCTCTTTCGAAGTATGAGGGTTCCAGACGAAAACTCATCTATTACAAAGGCATTTCATTTTTCTAAACTTATTTGAACTCCATACTTTTTGTGCATTCAATATGCGTTATTCAAAACCACATACTAAAATTTCAACCCTTTCTGACTTCATTTGCTATTTTTGATGCATTTAATGGTTTATTTTGGGCTAAATGACCCTGAAATTGGAAAGCACTACAATTAAACTCAGAAAAGGTTGAAACTTGGCATGGTATCATCATTTGACGCACATAACATGTGTGCAAAAGTTGAGAGGGTTACGGAAAAAAGCTTGATGCACTTCGTGTACAAACTGGACCATCTCTTTCGAAGTACGAGTAGACGAAAACTCATCTGTTACAAAGGCATTTCATTTTTCTAAAGTTATTGGAACTCAAGGCTTTTTGTGCATTCAATATGCATCATTCAAAGCCACATACTAAAATTTCAACCCTTTCTGACTTCATTTGCTATTTTTCATGCATTTAATGATTTATTTTGGGCTAAATGACCCTGAAATTGGAAAGCACTACAACTAAACTCAGAAAAGGTTGAAACTTGGCATGGTATCATCATTTGACCCACATAACAGGTGTGCAAAAGTTGAGAGGGTTACGACAAAAACTGGATGCACTTCGTGTACAAACTGGACCATCTCTTTCGAAGTACGAGGGTTTCAACCTTTTCTGGATGCATTTCACTTTTCTAAACTTATTTGAACTCCATACTTTTTGTGCATTTAATGATTTATTTTGGGCTAAATGACCTTGAAATTGGAAAGCACTACAACTAAACTCAGAAAAAGGTAGAAACTTGGCATGGTATCATCATTTGACCCACATAACATGTGTGCAAAAGTTGAGAGGGTTACGGAAAAAGCTTGATGCACTTCGTGTACAAACTGGACCATCTCTTTCGAAGTACGAGGGTTTCAGACGAAAACTCATCTGTTACAAAGGCATTTCATTTTTCTAAAGTTATTGGAACTCAAGGCTTTTTGTGCATTCAATATGCATCATTCAAAGCCACATACTAAAATTTCAACCCTTTCTGACTTCATTTGCTATTTTTCATGCATTTAATGATTTATTTTGGGCTAAATGACCCTGAAATTGGAAAGCACTACAAATTAACTCAGAAAAGGTTGAAACTTGGCATGGTATCATCATTTGACCCACATAACATGTGTGCAAAAGTTGAGAGGGTTACGGAAAAAGCTTGATGGACTTCGTGTACAAACTGGACCATCTCTTTCGAAGTACGAGGGTTTCAGACGAAAACTCATCTGTTACAAAGGCATTTCATTTTTCTAAACTTATTTTAACTCAAGAGTTTTTTTGCATTCAATATGCATCAATAAAAGCCACATAATAAAATTTCAACCCTTTCTGACTTCATTTGCTATTTTTCATGCATTTAATGATTTATTTTGGGCTAAATGACCCTGAAATTGGAAAGCACTACAACTAAACTTAGAAAAGGTTGAAACTGGGCATGGTATTATCATTTGACCCACATAACATGTGAGCAAACGTTGAGAGGGTTACGGAAAAAACTTAATGTACTTCGTGTACAAACTGGACCATCTCTTTCGAAGTACAAGGGTTTCAGACGAAAACTCATCTGTTATAAAGGCATTTCATTTTTCTAAACTTATTCGAACTCAAGACTTTTTGTGCATTCAATATGCATCATTCAAAGCCACATACTAAAATTTCAACCCTTTCTGACTGCATTTGCTATTTTTCATGCATTTAATGATTTATTTTGGGCTAAATGAACCTGAAATTGGAAAGCACTACAACTAAACTCAGAAAAGGTTGAAACTTGGCATGGTATCATCATTTGGCCCACATAACATGTGTGCAAAAGTTGAGAGGGTTACGGCAAAAGCTGGATGCACTTCGTGTACAAACTGGACCATCTCTTTCAAAGTACGAGGGTTTTAGACGAAAACTCATCTGTTACAAAGGCATTTAATTTTTCTAAACTTATTTGAACTCCAGACTTTTTGTGCATTCAATATGCGTTATTCAAAACCACATACTAAAATTTCAACCCTTTCTGACTTCATTTGCTATTTTTCATGCATTCAATGATTTATTTTGGGCTAAATGACCCTGAAATTGGAAAGCACTATAACTAAACTCAGAAAAGGTTGAAACTTGGCATGGTATCATCATTTGACCCACATAACATGTGTGCAAAAGTTGAGAGGGTTACGGAAAAAGCTGGATGCACTTCGTGTACAAACTGGACCATCTCTTTCGAAGTACGAGGGTTTTAGACGAAAACTCATCTGTTACAAAGGCATTTCATTTTTCTAAACTTATTTGAACTCAACACTTTTTGTGCATTCAATATGCATCATTCAAAGCCACATACTAAAATTTCAACCCTTTCTGACTTCATTTGCTATTTTTCATGCATTTAATGATTTATTTTGGGCTAAATGACCCTGAAATTGGAAAGCACTACAACTAAACTCAGAAAAGGTTGAAACTTGGCATGGTATCATCATTTGACCCACCTAAAATGTGTGCAAAAGTTGAGAGGGTTACGTCAAAAACTGGATGCACTTCGTGTACAAACTGGACCATCTCTCTCCAAGTACGAGGGTTCCAGACGAAAACTCATCTATTACAAAGGCATTTCATTTTTCTAAACTTATTTGAACTCCAGAATTTTTGTGCATTCAATATGCGTTATTCAAAACCACATACTAAAATTTCAACCCTTTCTGACTTCATTTGCTATTTTTCATGCATTTAATGGTTTATTTTGGGCTAAATGACCCTGAAATTGGAAAGCACTACAACTAAACTCAGAAAAGGTTGAAACTTGGCATGGTATCATCATTTGACGCACATAACATCTGTGCAAACGTTGAGAGGGTTACGGCAAAAGCTGGATGCACTTCGTGAACAAACTGGACCATCTCTTTCAAAGTACGAGGGTTTTAGACGAAAAGTCATCTGTTACAAAGGCATTTCATTTTTCTAAACTTATTTGAACTAAAAACTTTTTTTTCATTCAATATGCATCATTCAAAGCCACATACTAAAATTTCAACCCATTCTGACTTCATTTGCTATTTTTCATGCATTTAATGATTTATTTTGGGCTAAATGACCCTGAAATTGGAAAGCACTACAACTGAACCCAGAAAAGGTTGAAACTTGGCATGGTATCATCATTTGAACCACCTAACATGTGTGCAAAAGTTGAGAGGGTTACGACAAAAACTGAATGCACTTCGTGTACAAACTAGACCATCTCTTTCGAAGTACAAGGGTTTCAGACGAAAACTCATCTGTTACAAAGGCATTTCATTTTTCTAAACTTATTTGAACTCAAGACTTTTTGTGCATTCAATATGCATCATTCAAAGCCACATACTAAAATTTCAACCCTTTCTGACTTCATTTTCTATTTTTCATGCATTTAATGATTTATTTTGGGATAAATGACCTTGAAATTGGAAAGCACTACAACTGAACTCAGAAAAGGTTGAAACTTGGCATGGTATCATCATTTGACCCACATAACAGGTGTGCAAAAGTTGAGAGGGTTACGGCAAAAACTGGTTGCACTTCGTGTACAAACTGGACCATCTCTTTCGAAGTATGAGGGTTTTAGACGAAAACTCATCTGTTACAAAGGCATTTCATTTTTCTAAACTTATTTGAACTCAAGACATTTTGTGCATTCAATATGCATCATTCAAAGCCACATACTAAAATTTCAACCCTTTCTGACTTCATTTGCTATTTTTCATGCATTTAATGATTTATTTTGGGCTAAATGACCCTGAAATTGGAAAGCACTACAACTGAACTAGGCAAAGGTGGAAACTTGGCATGGTATCATCATTTGACCCACATAACATGTGTGCAAAAGTTGAGAGGGTTACAGCAAAAACTGAATGCACTTCGTGTACAAACTGGACCATCTCTTTCGAAGTACGAGGGTTTTAGACGAAAAGTCATCTGTTACGAAGGCATTTCATTTTTCTCAACTTATTTGAACTCCAGACTTTTTGTGCATTCAATATGCCTCATTCAAAGCCACATACTAAAATTTCAACCCTTTCTGACTTCATTTGCTATTTTTCATGCATTCAATGATTTATTTTGGGCTAAATGACCCTGAAATTGGAAAGCACTATAACTAAACTCAGAAAAGGTTGAAACTTGGCATGGTATCATCATTTGACCCACATAACATGTGTGCAAAAGTTGAGAGGGTTACGGAAAAAGCAGGATGCACTTCGTGTACAAACTGGACCATCTCTTTCGAAGGACGAGGGTTTTAGACGAAAACTCATCTGTTACAAAGGCATTTCATTTTTCTAAACTTATTTGAACTCAAAACTTTTTGTGCATTCAATATGCATCATTCAAAGCCACATACTAAAATTTCAACCCTTTCTGACTTCATTTGCTATTTTTCATGCATTTAATGATTTATTTTGGGCTAAATGACCCTGAAATTGGAAAGCACTACAACTAAACTCAGAAAAGGTTGAAACTTGGCATGGTATCATCATTTGACCCACCTAAAATGTGTGCAAAAGTTGAGAGGGTTACGTCAAAAACTGGATGCACTTCGTGTACAAACTGGACCATCTCTCTCGAAGTACGAGGGTTCCAGACGAAAACTCATCTATTACAAAGGCATTTCATTTTTCTAAACTTATTTGAACTCCTGACTTTTTGTGCATTCAATATGCGTTATTCAAAACCACATACTAAAATTTCAACCCTTTCTGACATCATTTGCTATTTTTCATGCATTTAATGGTTTATTTTGGGCTAAATGACCCAGAAATTGGAAAGCACTACAACTAAACTCAGAAAAGGTTGAAACTTGGCATGGTATCATCATTTGACGCACATAACATCTGTGCAAACGGTGAGAGGGTTACGGCAAAAGCTGGATGCACTTCGTGAACAAACTGGACCATCTCTTTCAAAGTACGAGGGTTTTAGACGAAAAGTCATCTGTTACAAAGGAATTTCATTTTTCTAAACTTATTTGAACTAAACACTTTTTTTTCATTCAATATGCATCATTCAAAGCCACATACTAAAATTTCAACCAATTCTGACTTCATTTGCTATTTTTCATGCATTTAATGATTTATTTTGGGCTAAATGACCCTGAAATTGGAAAGCACTACAACTGAACCCAGAAAAGGTTGAAACTTGGCATGGTATCATCATTTGAACCACCTAACATGTGTGCAAAAGTTGAGAGGGTTACGACAAAAACTGAATGCACTTCGTGTACAAACTAGACCATCTCTTTCGCAGTACAAGGGTTTCAGACGAAAACTCATCTGTTACAAAGGCATTTCATTTTTCTAAACTTATTTGAACTCAAGACTTTTTGTGCATTCAATATGCATCATTCAAAGCCACATACTAAAATTTCAACCCTTTCTGACTTCATTTTCTATTTTTCATGCATTTAATGATTTATTTTGGGATAAATGACCTTGAAATTGGAAAGCACTACAACTGAACTCAGAAAAGGTTGAAACTTGGCATGGTATCATCATTTGACCCACATAACAGGTGTGCAAAAGTTGAGAGGGTTACGGCAAAAACTGGTTGCACTTCGTGTACAAACTGGACCATCTCTTTCGAAGTATGAGGGTTTTAGACGAAAACTCATCTGTTACAAAGGCATTTCATTTTTCTAAACTTATTTGAACTCATGACATTTTGTGCATTCAATATGCATCATTCAAAGCCACATACTAAAATTTCAACCCTTTCTGACTTCATTTTCTATTTTTCATGCATTTAATGATTTATTTTGGGCTAAATGACCCTGAAATTGGAAAGCACTACAACTGAACTGGGCAAAGGTTGAAACTTGGCATGGTATCATCATTTGACCCACATAACATGTGTGCAAAAGTTGAGAGGGTTACAGCAAAAACTGAATGCACTTCGTGTACAAACTGGACCATCTCTTTCGAAGTACGAGGGTTTTAGACGAAAAGTCATCTGTTACAAAGGCATTTCATTTTTCTCAACTTATTTGAACTCCAGACTTTTTGTGCATTCAATATGCCTCATTCAAAGCCACATACTAAAATTTCAACCCTTTCTGACTTCATTTGCTATTTTTCATGCATTCAATGATTTATTTTGGGCTAAATGACCCTGAAATTGGAAAGCACTATAACTAAACTCAGAAAAGGTTGAAACTTGGCATGGTATCATCATTTGACCCACATAACATGTGTGCAAAAGTTGAGAGGGTTACGGAAAAAGCTGGATGCACTTCGTGTACAAACTGGACCATCTCTTTCGAAGTACGAGGGTTTTAGACGAAAACTCATCTGTTACAAAGACATTTCATTTTTCTAAACTTATTTGAACTCAAAACTTTTTGTGCATTCAATATGCATCATTCAAAGCCACATACTAAAATTTCAACCCTTTCTGACTTCATTTGCTATTTTTCATGCATTTAATGATTTATTTTGGGCTAAATGACCCTGAAATTGGAAAGCACTACAACTAAACTCAGAAAAGGTTGAAACTTGGCATGGTATCATCATTTGACCCACCTAAAATGTGTGCAAAAGTTGAGAGGGTTACGTCAAAAACTGGATGCACTTCGTGTACAAACTGGACCATCTCTCTCGAAGTACGAGGGTTCTAGACGAAAACTCATCTATTACAAAGGCATTTCATTTTTCTAAACTTATTTGAACTCAAGACTTTTTGTGCATTCAATATGAATCATTCAAAGCCACATACTAAAATTTCAACCCTTTCTGACTTCATTTGCTATTTTTCATGCATTTAATGACTTATTTTGGGATAAATGACCTTGAAATTGGAAAGCACTACAACTGAACTCAGAAAAGGTTGAAACTTGGCATGGTATCATCATTTGACCCACATAACATGTGTAAAAATGTTGAGAGGGTTACGGCAAAATCTGGATACACTTCGTGTACAAACTGGACCATCTCTTTTGAAGTACGAGGGTTTCAGACGAAAACTCATCTGTTACAAAGGCATTTCATTTTTCTAAACATATTTGAACTAAACACTTTTTTTGCATTCAATATGCATCATTAAAAGCCACATAATAAAATTTCAACCCATTCTGACTTCATTTGCTATTTTTCATGCATTTAATGATTTATTTTGGGCTAAATGACCCTGAAATTGGAAAGCACTACAACTGAACCCAGAAAAGGTTAAAACTTGGCATGGTATCATCATTTGAACCACATAACATGTGTGCAAAAGTTGAGAGGGTTACGGAAAAAACTGAATGCACTTCGTGTACAAACTGGACCATCTCTTTCGCAGTACGAGTGTTTCAGACGAAAAGTCATCTGTTACAAAGGCATTTAATTTTTCTAAACTTATTTGAACTCCAGACTTTTTTTGCATTCAATATGCGTTATTCAAAACCACATACTAAAATTTCAACCCTTTCTGACTTCATTTGCTATTTTTCATGCATTTAATGATTTATTTTGGGATAAATGACCTTGAAATTGGAAAGCACTACAACTGAACTCAGAAAAGGTTGAAACTTGGCATGGTATCATCATTTGACCCACTTAACATGTGTGCAAAATTTGAGAGGGTTGCGGCAAAAGGTGGATGCACTTCGTGTACAAACTGGACCATCACTTTCGAAGTACGAGGGTTTCAGACGAAACCTCATCTGTTACAAAGGCATTTAATTTTTCTAAACGTATTTGAATTCAAGCCTTTTTGTGCATTCAATATGCATCATTCAAAGCCACATACTAAAATTTCAACCCTTTCTGACTTCATTTGCTATTTTTCATGCATTTAATGATTTATTTTGGGCTAAATGGCCCTCAAATTGGAAAGCCCTACAACTAAACTTAGAAAAGGTAGAAACTTGGCATGGTATCATCATTTGACCCACATAACATGTGTGAAACATTTGAGAGGGTTACGGCAAAACCTGGATGCACTTCGTGTACAAGCTGGACCATCTCTTTCGAAGTACGAGGGTTTCAGAGGAAAAGTCATCTGTTACAAAGGCATTTCATTTTTCTAAACTTATTTGAACTCAAGACTTTTGGTGCATTCAATATGCATCATTCAAAGCCAGATACTAAAATTTCAACCCTTTCTGACTTCATTTGCTATTTTTCATGCCTTTAATGATTTATTTTGGGCTAAATGACCTTGAAATTGGAAAGCACTACAACTGAACTCAGAAAAGGTTGAAACTTGGCATGGTATCATCATTTGAACCACCTAACATGTGTGCAAAAGTTGAGAGGGTTACGACAAAAACTGAATGCACTTCGTGTACAAACTAGACCATCTCTTTCGAAGTACAAGGGTTTCAGACGAAAACTCATCTGTTACAAAGGCATTTCATTTTTCTAAACCTATTTGAACTCAAGACTTTTTGTGCATTCAATATGCATCATTCAAAGCCACATACTAAAATTTCAACCCTTTCTGACTTCATTTGCTATTTTTCATGCCTTTAATGATTTATTTTGGGCTAAATGACCTTGAAATTGGAAAGCACTACAACTGAACTCAGAAAAGGTTGAAACTTGGCATGGTATCATCATTTGACCCACATAACATGTGTGCAAAAGTTGAGAGGGTTACGGCAAAAGCTTGATGCACTTCGTGTACAAACTGGACCATATCTTTCTAAGTACGAGGGTTTCAGAGGAAAAGTCATCTGTTACAAAGGCATTTCATTTTTCTAAACTTATTTGAACTCAAGACTTTTTGTGCATTCAATATGCATCATTCAAAGCCACATACTAAAATTTCAACCCTTTCTAACTTCATTTGCTATTTTTAATGCATTTAATGATTTATTTTGGGCTAAATGACCCTGAAATTGGAAAGCACTACAACTAAACTCAGAAAAAGGTAGAAACTTGGCATGGTATCATCATTTGACCCACATAACATGTGTGCAAAATTTCAGAGGGTTACGGGAAAAACTGAATGCACTTCGTGTACAAACTGGACCATCTCTTTCGAAGTACGAGGGTTTCAGACGAAAACTCATCTGTTACAAAGGCATTTTATTTTTCTAAACTTATTTGAACTCAAGACTTTTTGTGCATTCAATATGCATCATTCAAAGCCACATACTAAAATTTCAACTCTTTCTAACTTCATTTGCTATTTTTCATGCATTTAATGATTTATTTTGGGCGAAATAACCCTGAAATTGGAAAGCACTACAACAGAACTCAGAAAAGGTTGAAACTTGGCATGGTATGATCATTTGACCCACATATAATGTGTGCAAAAGTTGAGAGGGTTACGGAAAAAACTGGATGCACTTCGTGTACAAACTGGACCATCTCTTTCGAAGTATGAGGGCTTCAAACGAAAACTCATCTGCTGCAAAGGCATTTCATTTTTCTAAACTTATTTGAACTCAAGAATTTTGTTGCGTACAATATGCATCATTCAAAGCCACATACTAAAATTTAAACCCTTTCTGACTTCATTTGCTATTTTTCATGCATTTAATGATTTATTTTGGGCTAAATGACCTTGAAATTGGAAAGCACTACAACTAAACTCAGAAAAAGGTACAAACTTGGCATGGTATCATCATTTGACCCACATAACATATGTGAAAAAGTTGAGAGGGTTACGGAAAAAGCTTGATGCACTTCGTGTACAAACTGGACCATCTCTTTCGAAGTACGAGGGTTTCAGACGAAAACTCATCTGTTACAAAGGCATTTCATTTTTCTCAAGTTATTGGAACTCAAGGCTTTTTGTGCATTCAATATGCATCATTCAAAGCCACATACTAAAATTTCAACCCTTTCCGACTTCATTTGCTATTTTTCATGCATTTAATGATTTATTTTGGGCTAAATGACCCTGAAATTGGAAAGCACTACAACTAAACTCAGAAAAGGTTGAAACTTGGCATGGTATCATCATTTGACCCACATAACATGTGTTGAAAAGTTGAGAGGGTTACAGCAAAAGATGGATGCACTTCGTGTACAAACTGGACCATCTCTTTCGAAGTACGCGGGTTTTAGACGAAAACTCATCTCTTACAAAGGCATTTCATTTTTCTAAACTTATTTGAACTCAACACTTTTTGTGCATTCAATATGCATCATTCAAAGCCACATACTAAAATTTCAACCCTTTCTGACTTCATTTGCTATTTTCATGCATTTAATGATTTATTTTGGGATAACTGACCTTGAAATTGGAAAGCACTACAACTGAACTCAGAAAAGGTTGAAACTTGGCATGGTATCATCATTTGACCCACATAACATGTGTGCAAAAGTTGAGAGGGTTGCGGCAAAAGGTGGATGCACTTCGTGTACAAACTGGACCATCACTTTCGAAGTACGAGGGTTTCAGACGAAACCTCATCTGTTACAAAGGCATTTAATTTTTCTAAACGTATTTGAATTCAAGACTTTTTTTGCATTCAATATGCATCATTCAAAGCAACATACTAAAATTTCAACCCTTTCTGACTTCATTTGCTATTTTTCATGCATTTAATGATTTATTTTGGGCTAAATGACCCTGAAATTGGAAAGAACTACAACTAAACTCACAAAAGGTTGAAACTTGGCATGGTATCATCATTTGACCCACCTAAAATGTGTGCAAAAGTTGAGAGGGTTACGTCAAAAACTGGATGCACTTCGTGTACAAACTGGACCATCTCTGTCGAAGTACGAGGGTTCCAGACGAAAAGTCATCTATTACAAAGGCATTTCATTTTTCTAAACTTATTTGAACTCCAGACTTTTTGTGCATTCAATATGCGTTATTCAAAACCACATAATAAAATTTCAACCCTTTCTGACTTCATTTGCTATTTTTCATGCATTTAATTGTTTATTTTGGGCTAAATGAACCTGAAATTGGAAAGCACTACAACTAAACTCAGAAAAGGTTGAAACTTGGCATGGTATCATCATTTCACGCACATAACATCTGTGCAAACGTTGAGAGGGTTACGGCAAAAGCTGGATGCACTTCGTGAACAAACTGGACCATCTCTTTCAAAGTACGAGGGTTTTAGACGAAAAGTCATCTGTTACAAAGGCATTTCATTTTTCTAAACGTATTTGAACTCAACACGTTTTGTGCATTCAATATGCATCATTCAAAGCCACATACTAAAATTTCAACCCTTTCTGACTTCATTTGCTATTTTTCATCCATTTAATGATTTATTTTGGGCTAAATGGCCCTCAAATTGGAAAGCCCTACAACTAAACTTAGAAAAGGTAGAAACTTGGCATGGTATCATCATTTGACCCACATAACATGTGTGCAAAATTTGAGAGGGTTACGGCAAAAGCTGGATGCACTTCGTGTACAAACTGGACCATCTCTTTCGAAGTACGAGGGCTTCAGAGGAAAAGTCATCTGTTACAAAGGCATTTCATTTTTCTAAACTTATTTGAACTCAAGACTTTTGGTGCATTCAATATGCATCATTCAAAGCCACATACTAAAATTTCAACCCTTTCTGACTTCATTTGCTATTTTTCATGCCTTTAATGATTTATTTTGGGCTAAATGACCTTGAAATTGGAAAGCACTACAACTGAACTCAGAAAAGGTTGAAACTTGGCATGGTATCATCATTTGAACCACCTAACATGTGTGCAAAAGTTGAGAGGGTTACGACAAAAACTGAATGCACTTCGTGTACAAACTAGACCATCTCTTTCGCAGTACAAGGGTTTCAGACGAAAACTCATCTGTTACAAAGGCATTTCATTTTTCTAAACTTATTTGAACTCAAGACTTTTTGTGCATTCAATATGCATCATTCAAAGCCACATACTAAAATTTCAACCCTTTCTGACTTCATTTTCTATTTTTCATGCATTTAATGATTTATTTTGGGATAAATGACCTTGAAATTGGAAAGCACTACAACTGAACTCAGAAAAGGTTGAAACTTGGCATGGTATCATCATTTGACCCACATAACAGGTGTGCAAAAGTTGAGAGGGTTACGGCAAAAACTGGTTGCACTTCGTGTACAAACTGGACCATCTCTTTCGAAGTATGAGGGTTTTAGACGAAAACTCATCTGTTACAAAGGAATTTCATTTTTCTAAACTTATTTGAACTCAAGACATTTTGTGCATTCAATATGCATCATTCAAAGCCACATACTAAAATTTCAACCCTTTCTGACTTCATTTGCTATTTTTCATGCATTTAATGATTTATTTTGGGCTAAATGACCCTGAAATTGGAAAGCACTACAACTGAACTAGGCAAAGGTGGAAACTTGGCATGGTATCATCATTTGACCCACATAACATGTGTGCAAAAGTTGAGAGGGTTACAGCAAAAACTGAATGCACTTCGTGTACAAACTGGACCATCTCTTTCGAAGTACGAGGGTTTTAGACGAAAAGTCATCTGTTACGAAGGCATTTCATTTTTCTCAACTTATTTGAACTCCAGACTTTTTGTGCATTCAATATGCCTCATTCAAAGCCACATACTAAAATTTCAACCCTTTCTGACTTCATTTGCTATTTTTCATGCATTCAATGATTTATTTTGGGCTAAATGACCCTGAAATTGGAAAGCACTATAACTAAACTCAGAAAAGGTTGAAACTTGGCATGGTATCATCATTTGACCCACATAACATGTGTGCAAA
Organism: Bromus sterilis; assembly: GCA_950022295.1. Taxonomy (NCBI): domain Eukaryota; kingdom Viridiplantae; phylum Streptophyta; class Magnoliopsida; order Poales; family Poaceae; genus Bromus; species Bromus sterilis. The sequence continues at coordinate 166,624,907 of OX465599.1, read as the reverse complement.
AGTTGAGAGGGTTACGGAAAAAGCAGGATGCACTTCGTGTACAAACTGGACCATCTCTTTCGAAGGACGAGGGTTTTAGACGAAAACTCATCTGTTACAAAGGCATTTCATTTTTCTAAACTTATTTGAACTCAAAACTTTTTGTGCATTCAATATGCATCATTCAAAGCCACATACTAAAATTTCAACCCTTTCTGACTTCATTTGCTATTTTTCATGCATTTAATGATTTATTTTGGGCTAAATGACCCTGAAATTGGAAAGCACTACAACTAAACTCAGAAAAGGTTGAAACTTGGCATGGTATCATCATTTGACCCACCTAAAATGTGTGCAAAAGTTGAGAGGGTTACGTCAAAAACTGGATGCACTTCGTGTACAAACTGGACCATCTCTCTCGAAGTACGAGGGTTCCAGACGAAAACTCATCTATTACAAAGGCATTTCATTTTTCTAAACTTATTTGAACTCCTGACTTTTTGTGCATTCAATATGCGTTATTCAAAACCACATACTAAAATTTCAACCCTTTCTGACTTCATTTGCTATTTTTCATGCATTTAATGATTTATTTTGGGCTAAATGACCCTGAAATTGGAAAGCACTACAACTAAACTCAGAAAAAGGTTGAAACTTGGCATGGTATCATCATTTGAACCACCTAACATGTGTGCAAAAGTTGAGAGGGTTACGACAAAAACTGAATGCACTTCGTGTACAAACTAGACCATCTCTTTCGCAGTACAAGGGTTTCAGACGAAAACTCATCTGTTACAAAGGCATTTCATTTTTCTCAACTTATTTGAACTCAAGACTTTTTGTGCATTCAATATGCATCATTCAAAGCCACATACTAAAATTTCAACCCTTTCTGAATTCATTTGCTATTTTTCATGCCTTTAATGATTTACTTTGGGCTAAATGACCTTGAAATTGGAAAGCACTACAACTGAACTCAGAAAAGGTTGAAACTTGGCATGGTATCATCATTTGACCCACATAACATGTGTGCAAAAGTTGAGAGGGTTACGGCAAAAGCTGGATGCACTTCGTGTACAAACTGGACCATCTCTTTCGAAGTACGAGGGTTTCAGACGAAAACTCATCTGTTACAAAGGCATTTCATTTTTCTAAACGTATTTGAACTCAACACTTTTTGTGCATTCAATATGCATCATTCAAAGCCACATACTAAAATTTCAACCCTTTCTGACTTCATTTGCTATTTTTCATGCATTTAATGAGTTATTTTGGGCTAAATGACCCTGAAATTGGAAAGCACTACAACTAAACTCAGAAACAGGTACAAACTTGGCATGGTATCATCATTTGACCCACATATCATGTGTGCAAAAGTTGACAGGGTTAAGGCAAAAGCTGGATGCACTTCGTGTACAAACTAGACCATCTCTTTCGAAGTACGAGGGTTTCAGAGGAAAAGTCATTTGTTACAAAGACATTTCATTTTTTCTAAACTTATTTGAACTCAAGACTTTTTGTGCATTCAATATGCATCATTCAAAGCCACATACTAAAATTTCAACCCTTTCTAACTTCATTTGCTATTTTTCATGCATTTAATGATTTATTTTGGGCTAAATGACCCTGAAATTGGAAAGCACTACAACTAAACTCAGAAAAAGGTAGAAACTTGGCATGGTATCATCATTTGACCCACATAACATGTGTGCAAAATTTCAGAGGGTTACGGCAAAAACTGAATGCACTTCGTGTACAAACTGGACCATCTCTTTCGAAGTACGAGGGTTTCAGACGAAAACTCATCTGTTACAAAGGCATTTTATTTTTCTAAACTTATTTGAACTCAAGACTTTTTGTGCATTCAATATGCATCATTCAAAGCCACATACTAAAATTTCAACTCTTTCTAACTTCATTTGCTATTTTTCATGCATTTAATGATTTATTTTGGGCTAAATAACCCTGAAATTGGAAAGCACTACAACAGAACTCAGAAAAGGTTGAAACTTGGCATGGTATGATCATTTGACCCACATATAATGTGTGCAAAAGTTGAGAGGGTTACGGAAAAAACTTGATGCACTTCGTGTACAAACTGGACCATCTCTTTCGAAGTATGAGGGCTTCAAAGGAAAACTCATCTGCTGCAAAGGCATTTCATTTTTCTAAACTTATTTGAACTCAAGAATTTTGTTGCGTACAATATGCTTCATTCAAAGCCACATACTAAAATTTAAACCCTTTCTGACTTCATTTGCTATTTTTCATGCATTTAATGATTTATTTTGGGCTAAATGACCTTGAAATTGGAAAGCACTACAACTAAACTCAGAAAAAGGTACAAACTTGGCATGGTATCATCATTTGACCCACATAACATGTGTGAAAAAGTTGAGAGGGTTACGGAAAAAGCTTGATGCACTTCGTGTACAAACTGGACCATCTCTTTCGAAGTACGAGGGTTTCAGACGAAAACTCATCTGTTACAAAGGCATTTCATTTTTCTAAAGTTATTGGAACTCAAGGCTTTTTGTGCATTCAATATGCATCATTCAAAGCCACATACTAAAATTTCAACCCTTTCTGACTTCATTTGCTATTTTTCATGCATTTAATGATTTATTTTGGGCTAAATGACCTTGAAATTGGAAAGCACTACAACTAAACTCAGAAAAGGTTGAAACTTGGCATGGTATCATCATTTGACCCACATAACAGGTGTGCAAAAGTTGAGAGGGTGACGGCAAAAACTGGATGCACTTCGTGTACAAACTGGACCATCTCTTTCGAAGTACGAGGGTTTCAGACGAAAACTCATCTGCTGCAAAGAATTTCATTTTTCTAAACTTATTTGAACTGAGGACTTTTTATGCATTCAATATGCATCATTCAAAGCCACATACTAAAATTTCAACCCTTTCTGACTTCATTTGCTATTTTTCATGCATTTAATGATTTATTTTGGGCTAAATGACCCTGAAATTGGAAGGCACTACAACTGAACTCAGAAAAGGTTGAAACTTGGCATGGTATCATCATTTGACCCACATAACTTGTGTGCAAAAGTTGAGAGGGTTACGGCAAAAACTGAATGCACTTCTTGTACAAACTGAACCATCTCTTTCGAAGTACGAGGGTTTCAGACGAAAAGTCATCTGTTACAAATGCATTTCATTTTTCCAAACTTATTTGACCTCAAGACTTTTTGTGCATTGAATAGGCATCATTCAAAGCCACATACTAAAATTTCAACCCTTTCAGACTTCATTTGCTATTTTTCATGCATTTAATGATTTATTTTGGGCTAAATGACCCTGAAATTGGAAAGCACTACAAATAAACTCAGAAAAGGTTGAAACTTGGCATGGTATCATCATTTGACCCACCTAACATGTGTGAAAAAGTTGAGAGGGTTACGGCAAAAACTGGATGCACTTCGTGTACAAACTGGACCATCTCTTTCGAAGTACAAGGGTTTCAGACGAAAACTCATATGTTACAAAGGCATTTCATTTGTCTAAACTTATTTGAACTCAAGACTTTTTGAGCATTCAATATGAATCATTCAAAGCCACATACTAAAATTTCAACCCTTTCTGACTTCATTTGCTATTTTTCATGCATTTAATGATTTATTTTGGGCTAAATGACCCTGAAATTGGAAAGCACTACAACTGAACTGGGAAAAGGTTGAAACTTGCCATGGTATCATCATCTGACCCACATAACATGTGTGCAAAAGTTGAGAGGGTTACAGCAAAAACTGAATGCACTTCGTGTACAAACTGGACCATCTCTTTCGAAGTACGAGGGTTTTAGACGAAAAGTCATTTGTTACAAAGGCATTTCATTTTTCTAAACTTATTTGAACTCCAGACTTTTTGTGCATTCAATTTGCATCATTCAAAGCCACATACTAAAATTTCAACCCTTTCTGACTTCATTTGCTATTTTTCATGCATTTAATGATTTATTTTGGGCTAAATGACCCTGAAATTGGAAAGCACTTCTACTAAACTCAGAAAAGGTTGAAACTTGGCATGGTATCATCATTTGACCCACATAACATGTGTGCAAAAGTTGAGAGGGTTACGGCAAAAACTGGATGCACTTCGTGTACAAATTGCACAATCTCTTTCGAAGTACGAGGGTTTCAGACGAAAACTTATCTGTTACAAAGGCATTTCATTTTTCTAAACTTATTTGAACTCAAGACTTTTTGTGCATTTAATATGTATCATTCAAAGCCACATACTAAAATTTCAACCCTTTCTGACTTCATTTGCTAGTTTTCATGCATTTAATGATTTATTTTGGGCTAAATGACCGTGAAATTGGAAAGCACTACAACTAAACTCAGAAAAGGTTGAAACTTGGCATGGTATCATCATTTGGCCCACATAACATGTGTGCAAAAGTTGAGAGGGTTACGGCAAAAGCTGGATGCACTTCGTGTACAAACTGGACCATCTCTTTCGAAGTACGAGGGTTTTAGACGAAAACTCATCTGTTCCAAAGGCATTTCATTTTTCTAAACTTATTTGAACTCAACACTTTTTGTGCATTCAATATGCATCATTCAAAGCCACATACTAAAATTTCAACCATTTCTGACTTCAGTTGCTATTTTTCTTGCATTTAATGATTTATTTTGGGCTAAATGACCCTGAAATTGGAAAGCACTACAACTAATATCAGAAAAGGTTGAAACTTGGCATGGTATCATCATTTGACCCAGCTAACATGTGTGCAAAAGTTTAGAGGGTTACGGCAAAAACTGGATGCACTTCGTGTCCAAATTGGACCATCTCTTTCGAAGTACGAGGGTTTCAGACGAAAACTCATCTGTTACAAAGGCATTTCATTTTTCTAAACTTATTTGAACTCCAGACTTTTTGTGCATTCAATATGCGTTATTCAAAACCACATACTAAAATTTCAACCCTTTCTGACTTCATTTGCTATTTTTCATGCATTTAATGATTTATTTTGGGCTAAATGACCCTGAAATTGGAAAGCACTACAACTAAACTCAGAACAGGTTGAAACTTGGCATGGTATCATCATTTGACCCACATAACATGTGTGCAAAAGTTGTGAGGCTTATGGCAAAAGCTGGATGCACTTCGTGAACAAATTGGACCATCTCTTTCGAAGTACGAGGGTTATAGACGAAAAGTCATCTGTTACAAAGGCATTTCATTTTTCGAAACTTATTTGAACGCAACACTTTTTGTGCATTCAATATGCATCATTCAAAGCCACATACTAAAATTTCAACCCTTTCTGACTTCATTTGCTATTTTTCATGCATTTAATGATTTATTTTGGGCTAAATGACCCTGAAATTGGAAAGCACTACAACTGAACCCAGAAAAGGTTGAAACTTGGCGTGGTATCATCATTTGAACCACCTAACATGTGTGCAAAAGTTGAGAGGGTTACGGCAAAAACTGAATGCACTTCGTGTACAAACTAGACCATCTCTTTCGCAGTACAAGGGTTTCAGACAAGTCATCTGTTACAAAGGCATTTCATTTTTCTAAACTTATTTGAACTCAAGACTTTTTGTGCATTCAATATGCATCATTCAAAGCCACATACTAAAATTTTCAACCCTTTCTGACTTCATTTTCTATTTTTCATGCATTTAATGATTTATTTTGGGATAAATGACCTTGAAATTGGAAAGCACTACAAATGAACTCAGAAAAGGTTGAAACTTGACATGGTATCATCATTTGACCCACATAACAGGTGTGCAAAAGTTGAGAGGGTTACGGCAAAAACTGGATGCACTTCGTGTACAAACTGGACCATCTCTTTCGAAGTAGGAGGGTTTTAGACGAAAACTCATCTGTTCCAAAGGCATTTCATTTTTCTAAACTTATTTGAACTCAAGACATTTTGTGCATTCAATATGCATCATTCAAAGCCACATACTAAAATTTCAACCCCTTCTGACTTCATTTGCTATTTTTCATGCATTTAATAATTTATTTTGGGCTAAATGACCCTGAAATTGGAAAGCACTACAACTAAACTCAGAAAAGGTTGAAACTTGGCATGGTATCATCATTTGAACCACATAACATGTGTTAAAAAGTTGAGAGGGTTACGGCAAAATGTGAATGCACTTGATGTACAAACTGGACCATCTCTTTCGAAGTACGAGGGTTTCAGACGAAAAGTCATCTGTTACAAAGGCATTTCATTTCTCTAAACTTATTTGAACTCAAGACTTTTTGTGCATTCAATATGAATCATTCAAAGCCACATACTAAAATTTCAACCCTTTCTGACTTCATTTGCTATTTTTCATGCATTTAATGATTTATTTTGGGCTAAATGACCCTGAAATTGGAAAGCACTACAACTAAACTCAGAAAAAGGTAGAAACTTGGCATGGTATCATAATTTGACCCACATAACATGTGTGCAAAAGTTGAAAGGGTTACGGCAAAAGCTGGATGCACTTCGTGTACAAACTGGACCATCTCTTTCGAAATACGAGGGTTTTAGACGAAAAGTCATCTGTTACAAAGGCATTTCATTTTTCTAAACTTATTTGAACTCAAGACTTTTTTTGCATTCAATATGCATCATTCAAAGCCACATACTAAAATTTCAATCCTTTCTGACTTCATTTGCAATTTTCATACATTTAATGATTTATTTTGGGCTAAATGACCCTGAAATTGGAAAGCACTACAACTAAACTCAGAAAAGGTTGAAACTTGGCATGGTATCATCATTTGACCCACCTAACATGTGTGCAAAAGTTGAGAGAGTTACGGGAAAAACTGGAAGCACTTCGTATACAAACTGGACCATCTCTTTCGAAGTACGAGGGTTTCAGATGAAAACTCAGCTGTTACAAAGGCATTTCATTTTTCTAAACTTATTTGAACTCAAGACTTTTTGTGCATTCAATATGCATCATTCAAAGCCACATACTAAAATTTCAACCTTTTCTGACTTCATTTGCTATTTTTCATGCATTTAATGATTTATTTTGGGCTAAATGACCCTGAAATTGGAAAGCACTACAACTAAACTCAGAAAAGGTTGAAACTTGGCATGGTATCATCATTTGACCCACATAACAGGTGTGCAAAAGTTGATAGGGTTACGGCAAAAACTGGATGCACTTCGTGTACAAACTGGACCATCTCTTTCGAAGTACGAGGGTTTCAGACGAAAAATCATCTGCTGCAAAGGAATTTCATTTTTCTAAACTTATTTGAACTGAGGACTTTCTGTGCATTCAATATGCATCATTCAAAGCCACATACTAAAATTTCAACCCTTTCTGACTTCATTTTCTATTTTTCATGCATTTAATGATTTATTTTGGGTTAAATGACCCTGAAATTGCAAAGCACTACAACTGAACCTAGAAAAGGTTGAAACTTGACATGGTATCATCATTTGGCCCATATAACATGTGTGCAAAATTTGAGAGGGTTACGGCAAAAGCTGGATGCACTTCGTGTACAAACTGGACCATCTCTTTCGAAGTACGAGTGTTTTAGACGAAAACTCATCTGTTCCAAAGGCATTTCATTTTTCTAAACTTATTTGAACTCAAGACTTTTTGTGCATTGAATATGCATCATTCAAAGCCACATAATAAAATTTCAACCCTTTCAGACTTCATTTGCTATTTTTCATGCATTTAACGATTTATTTTGGGCTAAATGACCCTGAAATTGGAAAGCACTACAAATAAACTCAGAAAAGGTTGAAACTTGGCATGGTATAATCATTTGACCCACCTAAGATGTGTGAAAAAGTTGAGAGGGTTACGGCAAAAACTGGATGCACTTCGTGTACAAACTGGACCATCTCTTTCGAAGTACAAGGGTTTTAGACGAAAACTCATATGTTACAAAGGCATTTCATTTTTCTAAACTTATTTGAACTCAAGACTTTTTGAGCATTCAATATGAATCATTCAAAGCAACATACTAAAATTTCAACCCTTTCTGACTTCATTTGCTATTTTTCATGCATTTAATGATTTATTTTCGGCTAAATGACCCTGAAATTGGAAATCACTACAACTAAACTCAGAAAAGGTTGAAACTTGGAATGGTATCATCATTTGACCCACCTAACATGTGTGAAAAAGTTGAGAGGGTTACAGCAAAAACTGGATGCACTTCGTGTACAAACTGGACCATCTCTTTCGAAGTACAAGGGTTTCAGACGAAAACTCATATGTTACAAAGGCATTTCATTTGTCTAAACTTATTTGAACTCAAGACTTTTTGAGCATTCAATATGAATCATTCAAAGCCACATACTAAAATTTCAACCCTTTCTGACTTCATTTGCTATTTTTCATGCATTTAATGATTTATTTTGGGCTAAATGACCCTGAAATTGGAAAGCACTACAACTAAACTCAGAAAAAGGCAGAGACTTGGCATGGTATCATCATTTGACCCACATAACATGTGTGCAAAAGTTGATAGGGTTACGGCAAAAGGTGGATGCACTTCCTGTACAAACTGGACCATCTCTTTCGAAGTACGAGGATTTCAGACGAAAACTCATCTGTTACGAAGGCATTTCATTTTTCTCAACTTATTTGAACTCAAGACCTTTTGTGCATTCAATATGCATCATTCAAAGCCACATACTAAAATTTCAACCCTTTCTGACTTCATTTGCTATTTTTCATGCATTTAATGATTTATTTTGGGCTAAATGACCCTGAAATTGGAAAGCACTACAACTGAACTGGGAAAAGGTTGAAACATGGCATGGTGTCATCATTTGACCCACATAACATGTGTGCAAAAGTTGAGAGGGTTACGGCAAAAACTGAATGCACTTCTTTTACAAACTGAACCATCTCTTTCGAAGTACGAGGGTTTTAGACGAAAAGTCATAATTTACAAAGGCATTTCATTTTTCGAAACTTATTTGAACTCAACACTTTTTTTGCATTCAATATGCATCATTCAAAGCCACATACTAAAATTTCAACCCTTTCTGACTTCATTTTCTATTTTTCATGCATTTAATGATTTATTTTGGGTTAAATGACCCTGAAATTGCAAAGCACTACAACTGAACCTAGAAAAGGTTGAAACTTGACATGGTATCATCATTTGGCCCATATAACATGTGTGCAAAATTTGAGAGGGTTACGGCAAAAGCTGGATGCACTTCGTGTACAAACTGGACCATCTCTTTCGAAGTACGAGTGTTTTAGACGAAAACTCATCTGTTCCAAAGGCATTTCATTTTTCTAAACTTATGTGAACTCAACACTTTTTTTGCATTCAATATGCATCATTCAAAGCCACATACTAAAATTTCAACCATTTCTGACTTCATTTGCAATTTTTCTTGCATTTAATGATTTATTTTGGGCTAAATGACCCTGAAATTGGAAAGCACTACAACTAAACTCAGAAAAGGTTGAAACTTGGCATGGTATCATCATTTGACGCACCTAACATGTGTGCAAAAGTTTAGAGGGTTACGGCAAAAACTGGATGCACTTCGTGTACAAACTGGACCATCTCTTTCGAAGTAGGAGGGTTTCAGACGAAAAGTCATCTGTTACAAAGGCATTTCATTTTTCTAAACTTATTTGAACTCCAGACTTTTTGTGCATTCAATATGCGTTATTCAAAACCACATACTAAAATTTCAACCCTTTCTGACTTTATTTTCTATTTTTCATGCATTTAATGATTTATTTTGGGCTAAATGACCCTGAAATTGGAAAGCACTACAACTAAACTCAGAACAGGTTGAAACTTGGCATGGTATCATCATTTGACCCACATAACATGTGTGCAAAAGTTGAGAGGCTTACGGCAAAAGCTGGATGCACTTCGTGAAAATACTTGACCATCTCTTTCGAAGTACGAGGGTTTTAGACGAAAAGTCATCTGTTACAAAGGCATTTCATTTTTCTAAACTTATTTGAAATCAAGACTTTTTTTGCATTCAATATGCATCATTCAAAGCCACATACTAAAATTTCAACCCTTTCTGACTTCATTTGCAATTTTCATACATTTAATGATTTATTTTGGGCTAAATGACCCTGAAATTGGAAAGCACTACAAATAAACTCAGAAAAGGTTGAAACTTGGCATGGTATCATCATTTGACCCACGTAACATGTGTGAAAAAGTTGAGAGGGTTACGACAAAAACTAGATGCACTTCGTGTACAAACTGGACCATCTCTTTCGCAGTACAAGGGTTTTAGACGAAAACTCATCTGTTACAAAGGCATTTCATTTTTCTAAACTTATTTGAACTCAAGACTTTTTGTGTATTCAATATGCATCATTCAAATCCACATACTAAAATTTCAACCCTTTCTGACTTCATTTTCTATTTTTCATGCATTTAATGATTTATTTTGGGATAAATGACCTTGAAATTGGAAAGCACTACAACTGAACTCAGAAAAGGTTGAAACTTGGCATGGTATCATCGTTTGACCCACATAACAGGTGTGCAAAAGTTGAGAGGGTTACGGCAAAAACTGGATGCACTTCGTGTACAAACTTGACCATCTCTTTAGAAGTACGAGGGTTTTAGACGAAAACTCATCTGTTAGAAAGGCATTTCATTTTTCTAAACTTATTTGAACTCAAGACATTTTGTGCATTCAATATGCATCATTCAAAGCCACATACTAAAATTTCAACCCTTTCTGACTTCATTTGCTATTTTTCATGCATTTAATGATTTATTTTGGGCTAAATGACCCTGAATTTGGAAAGTACTACAACTGAACTGGGCAAAGGTTGAAACTTGGCATGGTATCATCATTTGACCCACATAACATGTGTGCAAACGTTGAGAGGGTTACAGCAAAAACTGAATGCACTTCGTGTACAAACTGGACCATCTCTTTCGAAGTACGAGGGTTTTAGACGAAAAGTCATCTGTTACGAAGGCATTTCATTTTTCTAAACTTATTTGAACTCCAGACTTTTTGTGCATTCAATATGCATCATTCAAAGCCATATACTAAAATTTCAACCCTTTCTGACTTCATTTGCTATTTTTCATGCATTCAATGATTTATTTTGGGCTAAATGACCCTGAAATTGGAGAGCACTACAACTAAACTCAGAAAAGGTTGAAACTTGGCATGGTATCATCATTTGACCCACATAACATGTGTGCAAAAGTTGAGAGGGTTACGGAAAAAGCTGGATGCACTTCGTGTACAAACTGGACCATCTCTTTCGAAGTACGAGGGTTTTAGACGAAAACTCATCTGTTACAAAGGCATTTCATTTTTCTAAACTTATTTGAACTCAACACTTTTTGTGCATTCAATATGCATCATTCAAAGCCACATACTAAAATTTCAACCCTTTCTAACTTCATTTGCTATTTTTCATGCATTTAATGATTTATTTTGGGCTAAATGACCCTGAAATTGGAAAGCACTACAACTAAACTCAGAAAAGGTTGAAACTTGGCATGGTATCATCATTTGACCCACCTACAATGTGTGCAAAAGTTGAGAGGGTTACGTCAAAAACTGGATGCACTTCGTGTACAAACTGGACCATCTCTTTCGAAGTACGAGGGTTCCAGACGAAAACTCATCTATTACAAAGGAATTTCATTTTTCTAAACTTATTTGAACTCCAGACTTTTTGTGCATTCAATATGCGTTATTCAAAACCACATACTAAAATTTCAACCCTTTCTGACTTCATTTGCTATTTTTCATGCATTTAATGGTTTATTTTGGGCTAAATGACCCTGAAATTGGAAAGCACTACAACGAAACTCAGAACAGGTTGAAACTTGGCATGGTATCATCATTTGACGCACATAACATGTGTGCAAAAGTTGTGAGGCTTACGGCAAAAGCTGGATGCACTTCGTGAACAAACTGGACCATCTCTTTCGAAGTACGAGTGTTTTAGACGAAAAGTCATCTGTTACAAAGGCATTTCATTTTTCGAAACTTATTTGAACGCAACACTTTTTGTGCATTCAATATTTATCCTTCAAAGCCACATACTAAAATTTCAACCCTTTCTGACTTCATTTGCTATTTTTCATGCATTTAATGATTTATTTTGGGCTAAATGACCCTGAAATTGGAAAGCACTACAACTGAACCCAGAAAAGGTTGAAACTTGGCGTGGTATCATCATTTGAACCACCTAACATGTGTGCAAAAGTTGAGAGGGCTACGACAAAAACTGAATGCACTTCGTGTACAAACTAGACCATCTCTTTCGCAGTACAAGGGTTTCAGACAAAAGTCATCTGTTACAAAGGCATTTCATTTTTCTAAACTTATTTGAACTCAAGACTTTTTGTGCTTTCAATATGCATCATTCAAAGCCACATACTAAAATTTTCAACCCTTTCTGACTTCATTTTCTATTTTTCATGCATTTAATGATTTATTTTGGGATAAATGACCCTGAAATTGGAAAGCACTACAACTAAACTCAGAAAAAGGTACAAACTTGGCATGGTATCATCATTTGACCCACATATCATGTGTACAAAAGTTGACAGGGTTACGGCAAAAGCTGGATGCACTTCGTGTACAAACTAGACCATCTCTTTCGAAGTACGAGGGTTTTAGACGAAAACTCATCTGTTCCAAAGGCATTTCATTTTTCTAAACTTATTTGAACTCAAGACATTTTGTGCATTCAATATGCATCATTCAAAGCCACATACTAAAATTTCAACCCCTTCTGACTTCATTTGCTATTTTTCATGCATTTAATAATTTATTTTGGGCTAAATGACCCTGAAATTGGAAAGCACTACAACTAAACTCAGAAAAGGTTGAAACTTGGCATGGTATCATCATTTGAACCACATAACATGTGTTAAAAAGTTGAGAGGGTTACGGCAAAATGTGTATGCACTTCATGTACAAACTGGACCATATCTTTCGAAGTACGAGGGTTTTAGACGAAAAGTCATCTGTTACAAAGGCATTTCATTTCTCTAAACTTATTTGAACTCAAGACTTTTTGTGCATTCAATATGAATCATTCAAAGCCACATACTAAAATTTCAACCCTTTCTGACTTCATTTGCTATTTTTCATGCATTTAATGATTTATTTTGGGCTAAATGACCCTGAAATTGGAAAGCACTACAACTAAACTCAGAAAAAGGTAGAAACTTGGCATGGTATCATCATTTGAACCACATAACATGTGTGCAAAAGTTGAGAGGGTTACGTCAAAAGCTGGATGCACTTCGTGTACAAACTGGACCATCTCTTTCGAAGTACGAGGGTTTCAGACGAAAACTCATCTGTTACAAAGGCATTTCATTTTTCTAAACTTATTTGAACTCAAGACTTTTTGTGCGTTCAATATGCATCATTCAAAGCCACATACTAAAATTTCAACCCTTTCTGACTTCATTTGCAATTTTCATGCATTTAATGATTTATTTTGGGCTAAATGACCCTGAAATTGGAAAGCACTACAACTGAACTGGGAAAAGGTTCAAACTTGGCATGGTATCATCATTTGACCCACATAACATGTGTGCAAAAGTTGAGAGGGTTACGGCAAAAACTGAATGCACTTCTTTTACAAACTGAACCATCTCTTTCGAAGTACGAGGGTTTTAGACGAAAAGTCATCTGTTACAAAGGCATTTCGTTTTTCGAAACTTATTTGAACTCAACACTTTTTGTGCATTCAATATGCATCATTCAAAGCCACATACTAAAATTTCAACCCTTTCTGACTTCATTTGCTATTTTTCATGCATTTAATGATTTATTTTGGGCTAAATGACCCTGAAATTGGAAAGCACTACAACTAAACTCAGAAAAGGGTGAAACTTGGCATGGTATCATCATTTTACCCACATAACATGTGTGCAAAAGTTGAGAGGGTTACGGAAAAAGCTGGATGCACTTCGTGTACAAACTGGACCATCTCTTTCGAAGTACGAGGGTTTCAGACGAAAACTCATCTGCTGCAAAGGAATTTCATTTTTCTAAACTTATTTGAACTGAGGACTTTCTGTGCATTCAATATGCATCATTCAAAGCCACATACTAAAATTTCAACCCTTTCTGACTTCATTTGCTATTTTTCATGCATTTAATGATTTATTTTGGGCTAAATGACCCTGAAATTGGAAGGCACTACAACTGAACTCAGAAAAGGTTGAAAGTTGGCATGGTATCATCATTTGACCCACATAACTTGTGTGAAAAAGTTGAGAGGGTTACGGCAAAAACTGAATGCACTTCTTTTACAAACTGAACCATCTCTTTCGAAGTACGAGGGTTTCAGACGAAAAGTCATCTGTTACAAATGCATTTCATTTTTCCAAACTTATTTGAACTCAAGACTTTTTGTGCATTGAATATGCATCATTCAAAGCCACATACTAAAATTTCAACTCTTTCAGACTTCATTTGCTATTTTTCATGCATTTAACGATTTATTTTGGGCTAAATGACCCTGAAATTGGAAAGCACTACAAATAAACTCAGAAAAGGTTGAAACTTGGCATGGTATCATCATTTGACCCACCTAACATGTGTGAAAAAGTTGAGAGGGTTACGGCAAAAACTGGATGCACTTCGTGTATAACTGGACCATCTCTTTCGAAGTACAAGGGTTTCAGACGAAAACTCATATGTTATAAAGACATTTCATTTTTCTAAACTTATTTGAACTCAAGACTTTTTGAGCATTCAATATGAATCATTCAAAGCAACATACTAAAATTTCAACCCTTTCTGACTTCATTTGCTATTTTTCATGCATTTAATGATTTATTTTCGGCTAAATGACCCTGAAATTGGAAATCACTACAACTAAACTCAGAAAAGGTTGAAACTTGGCATGGTATCATCATTTGACCCACCTAACATGTGTAAAAAGTTGAGAGGGTTACAGCAAAAACTGGATGCACTTCGTGTACAAACTGGACCATCTCTTTCGAAGTACAAGGGTTTCAGACGAAAACTCATATGTTACAAAGGCATTTCATTTGTCTAAACTTATTTGAACTCAAGACATTTTGAGCATTCAATATGAATCATTCAAAGCCACATACTAAAATTTCAACCCTTTCTGACTTCATTTGCTATTTTTCATGCATTTAATGATTTATTTTGGGCTAAATGACCCTGAAATTGGAAAGCACTACAACTAAACTCAGAAAAAGGCAGAAACTTGGCATGGTATCATCATTTGACCCACATAACATGTGTGCAAAAGTTGAGAGGGTTACGGAAAAGGTGGATGCACTTCGTGTACAAACTGGACCATCTCTTTCGAAGTACGAGGATTTCAGACGAAAACTCATCTGTTACAAAGGCATTTCATTTCTCTAAACTTATTTGAACTCAAGACTTTTTGAGCATTCAATATGAATCATTGAAAGCCACATACTAAAATTTCAACCCTTTCTGACTTCATTTGCTATTTTTCATGCATTTAATGATTTATTTTGGGCTAAATGACCCTGAAATTGGAAAGCACTACAACTAAACTCAGAAAAAGGCAGAAACTTGGCATGGTATCATCATTTGACCCACATAACATGTGTGCAAAAGTTGAGAGGGTTACGGAAAAGGTGGATGCACTTCGTGTACAAACTGGACCATCTCTTTCGAAGTACGAGGATTTCAGACGAAAACTCATCTGTTACGAAGCCATTTCATTTTTCTAAACTTATTTGAACTCAAGACTTTATGTGCATTCAATATGCATCATTCAAAGCCACATACTAAAATTTGAACCCTTTCTGACTTCATTTGCTATTTTTCATGCATTTAATGATTTATTTTGGGCTAAATGACACTGAAATTGGAAAGCACTACAACTGAACTGGGAAAAGGTTGAAACTTGGCATGGTATCATCATTTGACCCACATAACATGTGTGCAAAAGTTGAGAGGGTTACGGCAAAAGCTGAATGCACTTCTTTTACAAACTGAACCATCTCTTTCGAAGTACGAGGGTTTTAGACGAAAAGTCATCTGTTACAAAGGCATTTCATTTTTCGAAACTTATTTGAACTCAACACTTTTTGTGCATTCAATATGCATCATTCAAAGCCACATACTAAAATTTCAACCATTTCTGACTTCATTTGCTATTTTTCTTGGATTTAATGATTTATTTTGGGCTAAATGACCCTGAAATTGGAAAGCACTACAACTAAACTCAGAAAAGGTTGAAACTTGGCATGGTATCATCATTTGACCCACCTAACATGTGTGCAAAAGTTTAGAGGGTTACGGCAAAAACTGGATGCACTTCGTGTACAAACTGGACCATCTCTTTCGAAGTAGGAGGGTTTCAGACGAAAAGTCATCTGTTACAAAGGCATTTCATTTTTCTAAACTTATTTGAACTCCAGACTTTTTGTGCATTCAATATGCGTTATTCAAAACCACATACTAAAATTTCAACCCTTTCTGACTTTATTTTCTATTTTTCATGCATTTAATGATTTATTTTGGGCTAAATGACCCTGAAATTGGAAAGCATTACAACTAAACTCAGAACAGGTTCAAACTTGGCATGGTATCATCATTTGACCCACATAACATGTGTGCAAAAGTTGAGAGGCTTACGGAAAAAGCTGGATGCACTTCGTGAAAAAACTGGACCATCTCTTTCGAAGTACGAGGGTTTTAGACGAAAACTCATCTGTTACAAAGGCATTTCATTTTTCTAAACTTATTTGAAATCAAGACTTTTTTTGCATTCAATATGCATCATTCAAAGCCACATACTAAAATTTCAACCCTTTCTGACTTCATTTGCAATTTTCATACATTTAATGATTTATTTTGGGCTAAATGACCCTGAAATTGGAAAGCACTACAAATAAACTCAGAAAAGGTTGAAACTTGGCATGGTATCATCATTTGACCCACCTAACATGTGTGAAAAAGTTGAGAGGGTTACGGAAAAAACTGGATGCACTTCGTTTACAAACTGGACCATCTCTTTCGAAGTACAAGGGTTTCAGACGAAAACTCATATGTTACAAAGGCATTTCATTTTTCTAAACTTATTTGAACTCAAGACTTTTTGAGCATTCAATATGAATCATTCAAAGCAACATACTAAAATTTCAACCCTTTCTGACTTCATTTTCTATTTTTCATGCATTTAATGATTTATTTTCGGCTAAATGACCCTGAAATTGGAAAGCACTACAACTAAACTCAGAAAAGGTTGAAACTTGGCATGGTATCATCATTTGACCCACCTAACATGTGTGAAAAAGTTGAGAGGGTTACAGCAAAAACTGGATGCACTTCGTGTACAAACTGGACCATCTCTTTCGAAGTACAAGGGTTTCAGACGAAAACTCATATGTTACAAAGGCATTTCATTTGTCTAAACTTATTTGAACTCAAGACTTTTTGAGCATTCAATATGAATCATTCAAAGCCACATACTAAAATTTCAACCCTTTCTGACTTCATTTGCTATTTTTCATGCATTTAATGATTTATTTTGGGCTAAATGACCCTGAAATTGGAAAGCACTACAACTAAACTCAGAAAAAGGCAGAAACTTGGCATGGTATCATCATTTGACCCACATAATATGTGTGCAAAAGTTGAGAGGGTTACGGCAAAAGGTGGATGCACTTCGTGTACAAACTGGACCATCTCTTTCGAAGTACGAGGGTTTCAGACGAAAACTCATCTGTTACGAAGGCATTTTATTTTTCTAAACTTATTTGAACTCAAGACTTTTTGTGCATTCAATATGCATCATTCAAAGCCACATACTAAAATTTCAACCCTTTCTGACTTCATTTGCTATTTTTCATGCATTTAATGATTTATTTTGGGCTAAATGACCCTGAAATTGGAAAGCACTACAACTGAACTGGGAAAAGGTTCAAACTTGGCATGGTATCATCATTTTACCGACATAACATGTGTGCAAAAGTTGAGAGGGTTACGGCAAAAACTGAATGCACTTCTTTTACAAACTGAACCATCTCTTTCGAAGTACGAGGGTTTTAGACGAAAAGTCATCTGTTACAAAGGCATTTCATTTTTCGAAACTTATTTGAACTCAAGACTTTTTGTGCATTCAATATGCATCATTCAAAGCCACATACTAAAATTTCAACCCTTTCTGACTTCATTTGCTATTTTTCATGCATTTAATGATTTATTTTGGGCTAAATGCCCCTGAAATTGGAAAGCACTACAACTGAACCTAGAAAAGGTTGAAACTTGGCATGGTATCATCATTTGGCCCACATAACATGTGTGCAAAAGTGGAGAGGGTTACGGCAAAAGCTGGATGCACTTCGTGTACAAACTGGACCATCTCTTTCGAAGTACGAGGGTTTTAGACGAAAACTCATCTGTTCCAAAGGCATTTCACTTTTCTAAACTTATTTGAACTCAACACTTTTTGTGCATTCAATATGCATCATTCAAAGCAGCATACTAAAATTTCAACCATTTCTGACTTCATTTGCTATTTCTCTTGCATTTAATGATTTATTTTGGGCTAAATGACCCTGAAATTGGAAAGGACTACAACTAAACTCAGAAAAGGTTGAAACTTGGCATGGTATCATCATTTGACCCACCTAACATGTGTGCAAAAGGTTAGAGGGTTACGGCAAAAACTGGATGCACTTCGTGTACAAACTGGACCATCTCTTTCGAAGTACGAGGGTTTCAGACGTAAACTCATCTGTTACAAAGGCATTTCAGTTTTCTAAACTTATTTGAACTCCAGACTTTTTGTGCATTCAATATGCGTTATTTAAAACCACATACTAAAATTTCAACCCTTTCTGGCTTCATTTGCTATTTTTCATGCATTTAATGATTTATTTTGGGCTAAATGACCCTGAAATTGGAAAGCACTACAACTAAACTCAGAACAGGTTGAAACTTGGCATGGTATCATCATTTGACCCACATAACATGTGTGCAAAAGTTGAGAGGCTTACGGCAAAAGCTGGATGCACTTCGTGAAAAAACTGGACAATCTCTTTCGAAGTACGAGGGTTTTAGACGAAAACTCATCTGTTACAAAGGCATTTCATTTTTCTAAACTTATTTGAAATCAAGACTTTTTTTGCATTCAATATGCATCATTGAAAGCCACATAATAAAATTTCAACCCTTTCTGACTTCATTTGCAATTTTCATACATTTAATGATTTATTTTGGGCTAAATGACCCTGAAATTGGAAAGCACTACAACTAAACTCAAAAAAGGTTGAAACTTGGCATGGTATCATCATTTGACCCACCTAACATGTGTGAAAAAGTGTAGAGAGTTACGGGAAAAACTTGAAGCACTTCGTATACAAACTGGACCATCTCTTTCGAAGTACGAGGGTTTCAGACGAAAACTCATTTGTTACAAAGGCATTTCATTTTTCTAAACTTATTTGAACTCAAGATTTTTTGTGCATTCAATATGCATCATTCAAAGCCACATACTAAAATTTTCAACCCTTTCTGACTTCATTTTCTATTTTTCATGCATTTAATGATTTATTTTGGGATAAATGACCTTGAAATTGGAAAGCACTACAACTGAACTCAGAAAAGGTTGAAACTTGACATGGTATCATCATTTGACCCACAGAACAGGTGTGCAAAAGTTGAGAGGGTTACGGCAAAAACTGGATGCACTTCGTGTACAAACTGGACCATCTCTTTCGAAGTACGAGGGTTTTAGACGAAAACTCATCTGTTCCAAAGGCATTTCATTTTTCTAAACTTATTTGAACTCAAGACATTTTGTGCATTCAATATGCATCATTCAAAGCAACATACTAAAATTTCAACCCCTTCTGACTTCATTTGCTATTTTTCATGCATTTAATGATTTATTTTGGGCTAAATGACCCTGAAATTGGAAAGCACTACAACTAAACTCAGAAAAGGTTGAAACTTGGCATGGTATCATCATTTGACCCACATAACATGTGTGCAAAAGTTGAGAGGGTTACGGCAAAAGCTGGATGCACTTCGTGTACAAACTAGACCATCTCTTTCGAAGTACGAGGGTTTTAGACGAAAACTCATCTGTTACAAAGGCATTTCATTTTTCTAAACTTATTTGAACTCAACACTTTTTGTGTATTCAATATGAATCATTCAAAGCAACATACTAAAATTTCAACCCTTTCTGACTTCATTTGCTTTTTTTCATGCATTTAATGATTTATTTTCGGCTAAATGACCCTGAAATTGGAAAGCACTACAAATAAACTCAGATAAGGTTGAAACTTAGCATGGTACCATCATTTGACCCACCTAACATGTGTGAAAAAGTTGAGAGGGTTACAGCAAAAACTGGATGCACTTCGTGTACAAACTGGACCATCTCTTTCGAAGTACAAGGGTTTCAGACGAAAACTCATATGTTACAAAGGCATTTCATTTGTCTAAACTTATTTGAACTCAAGACTTTTTGAGCATTCAATATGAATCATTCAAAGCCACATACTAAAATTTCAACCCTTTCTGACTTCATTTGCTATTTTTCATGCATTTAATGATTTATTTTGGACTAAATGACCCTGAAATTGGAAAGCACTACAACTAAACTGAGAAAAAGGCAGAAACTTGGCATGGTATCATCATTTGACCCACATAACATGTGTGCAAAAGTTGAGAGGGTTACGGCAAAAGGTGGATGCACTTCGTGTACAAACTGGACCATCTCTTTCGAAGTACGAGGATTTCAAACGAAAACTCATCTGTTACGAAGGCATTTCCTTTTTCTAAACTTATTTGAACTCAAGACTTTTTGTGCATTCAATATGCATCATTCAAAGCCACATACTAAGATTTCAACCCTTTCTGACTTCATTTGCTATTTTTCATGCATTTAATGATTTATTTTCGGCTAAATGACCCTGAAATTGGAAAGCACTACAAATAAACTCAGAAAAGGTTGAAACTTAGCATGGTATCATCATTTGACCCACCTAACATGTGTGAAAAAGTTGAGAGGGTTACAGCAAAAACTGGATGCACTTCGTGTACGAACTGGACCATCTCTTTCGAAGTACAAGGGTTTCAGACGAAAACTCATATGTTACAAAGGCATTTCATTTGTCTAAACTTATTTGAACTCAAGACTTTTTGAGCATTCAATATGAATCATTCAAAGCCACATACTAAAATTTCAACCCTTTCTGACTTCATTTGCTATTTTTCATGCATTTAATGATTTATTTTCGGCTAAATGACCCTGAAATTGGAAAGCACTACAACTAAACTCAGAAAAGGTTGAAACTTGGCATGGTATCATCATTTGACCCACCTAACATGTGTGAAAAAGTTGAGAGGGTTACAGCAAAAACTGGATGCACTTCGTGTACAAACTGGACCATCTCTTTCGAAGTACAAGGGTTTCAGACGAAAACTCATATGTTACAAAGGCATTTCATTTGTCTAAACTTATTTGAACTCAAGACTTTTTGAGCATTCAATATGAATCATTCAAAGCCACATACTAATATTTCAAGCCTTTCTGACTTCATTTGCTATTTTTCATGCATTTAATGATTTATTTTGGGCTAAATGACCCTGAAATTGGAAAGCACTACAACTGAACTGGGAAAAGGTTGAAACTTGGCATGGTATCATCATTTGACCCACATAACATGTGTGCAAACGTTGAGAGGGTTACGGCAAAAACTGAATGCACTTCTTTTACAAACTGGACCATCTCTTTCGAAGTACGAGGGTTTTAGACAAAAAGTCATATGTTACAAAGGTATTTCATTTTTCGAAACTTATTTGAACTCAACACTTTTTGTGCATTCAATATGCATCATTCAAAGCCACATACTAAAATTTCAACCCTTTCTGACTTCATTTGCAATTTTTCATGCATTTAATGATTTATTTTGGGCTAAATGACCCTGAAATTGGAAAGCACTACACCTGAACCTAGAAAAGGTTGAAACTTGGCATGGTATCATCATTTGGCCCACATAACATGTGTGCAAAAGTTGAGAGGGTTACGGCAAAAGCTGGATGCACTTCGTGTACAAACTGGACTATTCTCTTTCGAAGTACGAGGGTTTTAGACGAAAACTCATCTGTTCCAAAGGCATTTCATTTTTCTAAACTTATTTGAACTCAACACTTTTTGTGCATTAAATATGCATCATTCAAAGCCACATACTAAAATTTCAACCATTTCTGACTTCATTTGCTATTTTTCTTGCATTTAATGATTTATTTTGGGCTAAATGACCCTGAAATTGGAAAGCACTACAACTAAACTCAGAAAAGGTTGAAAGTTGGCATGGTATCATCATTTGACGCACCTAACATGTGTGCAAAAGTTTAGAGGGTTACGGCAAAAACTGGATGCACTTCGTGTACAAACTGGACCATCTCTTTCGAAGTACGAGGGTTTCAGACGAAAACTCATCTATTACAAAGGCATTTCATTTTTCTAAACTTATTTGAACTCCAGACTTTTTGTGCATTCAATATGCGTTATTCAAAACCACATACTAAAATTTCAACCCTTTCTGACTTTATTTTCTATTTTTCATGCATTTAATGATTTATTTTGGGCTAAATGACCCTGAAATTGGAAAGCACTACAACTAAACTCAGAATAGGTTGAAACTTGGCATGGTATCATCATTTGACCCACATAACATGTGTGCAAAAGTTGAGAGGCTTACGGCAAAATGTGGATGCACTTCGTGATAAAACTGGACCATCTCTTTCGAAGTACGAGGGTTTTAGACGAAACCTCATCTGGTACAAAGGCATTTCATTTTTCTAAACTTATTTGACATCAAGACTTTTTTTGCATTCAATATGCATCATTCAAAGCCACATACTAAAATTTCAACCCTTTCTGACTTCATTTGCAATTTTCATACATTTAATGATTTATTTTGGGCTAAATGACCCTAAAATTGGAAAGCTCTACAAATAAACTCAGAAAAGGTTGAAACTTGGCATGGTATCATCATTTGACCCACCTAACATGTGTGAAAAAGTTGAGATGGTTACGGCAAAAACTGGATGCACTTCGTGTACAAACTGGACCATCTCTTTCGAAGTACAAGGGTTTCAGACGAAAACTCATATGTTACAAAGGCATTTCATTTTTCTAAACTTATTTGAACTCAAGACTTTTTGAGCATTAAATATGAATCATTCAAAGCAACATACTAAAATTTCAACCCTTTCTGACTTCATTTGCTATTTTTCATGCATTTAATGATTTATTTTCGGCTAAATGACCCTGAAATTGGAAAGCACTACAACTAAACTCAGAAAAGGTTGAAACTTGCCATGGTATCATCATTTGACCCACCTAACATGTGTGAAAAAGTTGAGAGGGTTACAGCAAAAACTGGATGCACTTCGTGTACGAACTGGACCATCTCTTTCGAAGTACAAGGGTTTCAGACGAAAACTCTTATGTTACAAAGGCATTTCATTTGTCTTAACTTATTTGAACTCAAGACTTTTTGAGCATTCAATATGAATCATTGAAAGCCACATACTAAAATTTCAACCCTTTCTGACTTCATTTGCTATTTTTCATGCATTTAATGATTTATTTTGGGCTAAATGACCCTGAAATTGGAAAGCACTACAACTGAACTGGGAAAAGGTTGAAACTTGGCATGGTATCATCATTTGACCCACATAACATGTGTGCAAAAGTTGAGAGGGTTACGGCAAAAACTGAATGCACTTCTTTTACAAACTGAACCATCTCTTTCGAAGTACGAGGGTTTTAGACGAAAAGTCATCTGTTACAAAGGCATTTCATTTTTCGAAACTTATTTGAACTCAACACTTTTTGTGCATTCAATATGCATCATTCAAAGCCACATACTAAAATTTCAACCCTTTCTGACTTCATTTGCTATTTTTCATGCATTTAATGATTTATTTTGGGCTAAATGACCCTGAAATTGGAAAGCACTACAACTGAACCTAGAAAAGGTTGAAACTTGGCATGGTATCATCATTTGGCCCACATAACATGTGTGCAAAAGTTGAGAGGGTTACGGCAAAAGCTGGATGTACTTCGTGTACAAACTGGACCATCTCTCTCGAAGTACGAGGGTTTTAGACGAAAACTCATCTGTTCCAAAGGCATTTCATTTTTCTAAACTTATTTGAACTCAACACTTTTTGTGCATTCAATATGCATCATTCAAAGCCACATACTAAAATTTCAACCCTTTCTGAATTCATTTGCTATTTTTCATGCATTTAATGATTTATTTTGGGCTAAGTGACCCTGAAATTGGAAAGCACTACAACTGAACCCAGAAAAGGTTGAAACTTGGCATGGTATCATCATTTGAACCACATAACATGTGTGAAAAAGTTGAGAGGGTTACGGCAAAATGTGAATGCACTTCGTGTACAAACTGGACCATCTCTTTCGAAGTACGAGGGTTTCAGACGAAAAGTCATTTGTTACAAAGGCATTTCATTTCTCTAAACTTATTTGAACTCAAGACTTTTTGTGCATTCAATATGAATCATTCAAAGCCACATGCTAAAATTTCAACCCTTTCTGACTTCATTTTCTATTTTTCATGCATTTAATGATTTATTTTGGGCTAAATGACCCTGAAATTGGAATGCACTACAACTAAACTCAGAAAAAGGTAGAAACTTGGCATGGTATCATAATTTGACCCACATAACATGTGTGCAAAAGTTGAGAGGGTTACGGCAAAAGCTGGATGCACTTCGTGTACAAACTGGACCATCTCTTTCGAAGTACGAGGGTTTCAGACGAAAACTCATCTGTTACAAAGGCATTTCATTTTTCTAAACTTATTTGAACTCAAGACTTTTTGTGCATTCAATATGCATCATTCAAAGCCACATACTAAAATTTCAACCATTTCTGACTTCATTTGCTATTTTTCATGCATTTAATGATTTATTTTGGGCTAAATGACCATGAAATTGGAAAGCACTACAACTAAACTCAGAAAAGGTTGAAACTTGGCATGGTATCATCATTTGACCCACATAACAGGTGTGCAAAAGTTGATAGGGTTATGGCAAAAACTGGATGCACTTCGTGTACAAACTGGACCATCTCTTTCGAAGTACGAGGGTTTCAAACGAAAACTTATCTGTTACAAAGGCATTTCATTTTTCTAAACTTATTTGAACTCAAGACTTTTTGTGCATTCAATATGCATCATTCAAAGCCACATACTAAAATTTCAACCCTTTCTGACTTCATTTGCAATTTTCATACATTTAATGATTTATTTTGGGCTAAATGACCCTGAAATTGGAAAGCACTACAACTAAACTGGGAAAAGGTTAAAACTTGGCATGGTATCATCATTTGACCCACATAACATGTGTGCAAAAGTTGAGAGGGTTACGGCAAAAACTGGATGCACTTCGTGTACAAACTGGACAATATCTTTCGAAGTACGAGGGTTTCAGACGAAAACTCATCTGTTACAAAGCCATTTCATTTTTCTAAACTTATTTGAACTCAACACTTTTTTTACATTCAATATGCATCATTCAAAGCCACATACTAAAATTTCAACCATTTCTGACTTCATTTGCTATTTTTCATGCATTTAATGATTTATTTTGGGCTAAATGACCCTGAAATTGGAAAGCACTACAACTGAACTGGGAAAAGGTTGAAACTTGGCATGGTATCATCATTTGACCCACATAACATGTGTGCAAAAGTTGAGAGGGTTACCGCAAAAACTGGATGCACTTCGTGTACAAACTGGACCATCTCTTTCGAAGTACGATGGTTTTAGACGAAAACTCATCTGTTACAAAGGCATTTCATTTTTCTAAACTTATTTGAACTCAAGACTTTTTGTGCATTCAATATGCATCATTCAAAGCCACATACTAAAATTTCAACCCTTTCTGACTTCATTTGCAATTTTCATACATTTAATGATTTATTTTGGGCTAAATGACCCTGAAATTGGAAAGCACTACAACTAAACTCAGAAAAGGTTGAAACATGGCATGGTATCATCATTTGGCCCACATAACATGTGTTCAAAAGTTGAGAGGGTTACGGAAAAAGCTGGATGCACTTCGTGTACAAACTGGACCTTCTCTTTCGAAGTACGAGGGTTTTAGACGAAAACTCATCTGTTCCAAAGGCATTTCATTTTTCTAAACTTATTTGAACTCAACACTTTTTGTGCATTCAATATGCATCATTCAAATCCACATACTAAAATTTCAACTATTTCTGACTTCATTTGCTATTTTTCTTGCATTTAATGATTTATTTTGGGCTAAATGACCCTGAAATTGGAAATCACTACAACTAAACTCAGAAAAGGTTGAAACTTGGCATGGTATCATCATTTGCCCCACCTAACATGTGTGCAAAAGTTTAGAGGGTTACGGCAAAAACTGGATGCACTTCGTGTACAAACTGGACCATCTCTTTCTAAGTACGAGGGTTTCAGACGAAAACTCATCTGTTACAAAGGCATTTCATTTTTCTAAACTTATTTGAACCCAAGACTTTTTGTGCATTCAATATGCATCATTCAAAGCTACATAATAAAATTTCAACCCTTTCTGACTTCATTTGCTATTTTTCATGCATTTAATTATTTATTTTGGGCTAAATGACCCTGAAATTGGAAAGCACTACAACTAAACTCAGAAAAGGTTGAAACTTGGCATGGTATCATCATTTGACCCACATAACGGGTGTGCAAAAGTTGAGAGGGTTACGGAAAAAACTGGATCCACTTCGTGTACAAACTGGACCATCTCTTTCGAAGTACGATGGTTTCAAACGAAAACTCATCTGTTACAAAGGCATTTCATTTTTCTAAACTTATTTGAACTCAAGACTTTTTGTGCATTCAATATGCATCATTCAAAGCCACATACTAAAATTTCAACCCTTTCTGACTTCATTTGCAATTTTCATACATTTAATGATTTATTTTGGGCTAAATGACCCTGAAATTGGAAAGCACTACAACTAAACTCAGAAAAGGTTGAAACATGGCATGGTATCATCATTTGGCCCACATAACATGTGTTCAAAAGTTGAGAGGGTTACGGAAAAAGCTGGATGCACTTCGTGTACAAACTGGACCTTCTCTTTCGAAGTACGAGGGTTTTAGACGAAAACTCATCTGTTCCAAAGGCATTTCATTTTTCTAAACTTATTTGAACTCAACACTTTTTGTGCATTCAATATGCATCATTCAAAGCCACATACTAAAATTTCAACTATTTCTGACTTCATTTGCTATTTTTCTTGCATTTAATGATTTATTTTGGGCTAAATGACCCTGAAATTGGAAATCACTACAACTAAACTCAGAAAAGGTTGAAACTTGGCATGGTATCATCATTTGCCCCACCTAACATGTGTGCAAAAGTTTAGAGGGTTACGACAAAAACTGGATGCACTTCGTGTACAAACTGGACCATCTCTTTCTAAGTACGAGGGTTTCAGACGAAAACTCATCTGTTACAAAGGCATTTCATTTTTCTAAACTTATTTGAACCCAAGACTTTTTGTGCATTCAATATGCATCATTCAAAGCTACATAATAAAATTTCAACCCTTTCTGACTTCATTTGCTATTTTTCATGCATTTAATTATTTATTTTGGGCTAAATGACCCTGAAATTGGAAAGCACTACAACTAAACTCAGAAAAGGTTGAAACTTGGCATGGTATCATCATTTGACCCACATAACGGGTGTGCAAAAGTTGAGAGGGTTACGGAAAAAACTGGATCCACTTCGTGTACAAACTGGACCATCTCTTTCGAAGTACGATGGTTTCAAACGAAAACTCATCTGTTACAAAGGCATTTCATTTTTCTAAACTTATTTGAACTCAAGACTTTTTGTGCATTCAATATGCATCATTCAAAGCCACATACTAAAATTTCAACCCTTTCTGACTTCATTTGCAATTTTCATACATTTAATGATTTATTTTGGGCTAAATGACCCTGAAATTGGAAAGCACTACAACTAAACTCAGAAAAGGTTGAAACATGGCATGGTATCATCATTTGACCCACCTAACATGTGTGCAAAAGTTGAGAGAGTTACGGGAAAAACTGGATGCACTTCGTGTACAAACAGGACCATCTCTTTCGAAGTACGAGGGTTTCAGACGAAAAATCATCTACTGCAAAGGAATTTCATTTTTCTAAACTTATTTGAACTCAGGACTTTTTGTGCATTCAATATGCATCATTCAAAGCCACATACTAAAATTTCAACCATTTCTGACTTCATTTGCTATTTTTCATGCATTTAATGATTTATTTTGGGCTAAATGACCCTGAAATTGGAAAGCACTACAACTAAACTCAGAAAAAGGTAGAAACTTGGCATGGTATCAACATTTGACCCACATAACATGTGTGCAAAAGTTGAGAGGGTTACGGCAAAAGCTGGATGCACTTCGTGTACAAACTGGACCATCTCTTTCGAAGTACGAGGGTTTCAGACGAAAAGTCATCTGTTACAAAGGCATTTCATTTTTCTAAACTTATTTGAACTCAAGACTTTTTGAGCATTCAATATGAATCATTCAAAGCAACATACTAAAATTTCAACCCTTTCTGACTTCATTTGCTATTTTTCATGCATTTAATGATTTATTTTGGGCTAAATGACCCTGAAATTGGAAAGCACTACAACTAAACTCAGAAAAGGTTGAAACTTGGCATGGTATCATCATTTGACCCACATAACAGGTGTGCAAAAGTTGATAGGGTTACGGCAAAAACTGGATGCACTTCGTGTACAAACTGGACCATCTCTTTCGAAGTACGAGGGTTTTAGACGAAAACTCATCTGTTCCAAAGGCATTTCATTTTTCTAAACTTATTTGAACTCAACACTTTTTGTGCATTCAATATGCATCATTCAAAGCCACATACTAAAATTTCAACCCTTTCTGACTTCATTTGCTATTTTTCATGCATTTAATGATTTATTTTGGGCTAAATGACCCTGAAATTGGAAAGCACTACAACTAAACCCAGAAAAGGTTGAAACTTGGCATGGTATCATGATTTGACCCACCTAACATGTGTGCAAAAGTTGAGATGTTTACGGCAAAACCTGGATGAACTTCGTGTACAAACTGGACCATCTCTTTCGAAGTACGAGGGTTTCAGACGAAAACTCATCTGTTACAAAGGCATTTCATTTTTCTAAACTTATTTGAACTCAAGACTTTTTGTGCATTCAATATGCGTTATTCAAAACCACATACTAAAATTTCAACCCTTTCTGACTTCATTTGCTATTTTTCATGCATTTAATGATTTATTTTGGGCTAAATGACCCTGAAATTGGAAAGCACTACAACTGAACTGGGAAAAGGTTAAAACTTGGCATGGTATCATCATTTGACCGACATACCATGTGTGCAAAAGTTGAGAGGGTTACCGCAAAAACTGGATGCACTTCGTGTACAAAGTGGACCATCTCTTTCGAAGTACGAGGGTTTTAGACGAAAAGTCATCTGTTACAAAGGCATTTCATTTTTCGAAACTTATTTGAACTCAACACTTTTTGAGAATTCAATATGAATCATTCAAAGCAACATACTAAAATTTCAACCCTTTGTGACTTCATTTGCTATTTTTCATGCATTTAATGATTTATTTTGGGCTAAATGATCCTGAAATTGGACAGCACTACAACTAAACTCAGAAAAAGGTAGAAACTTGGCATGGTATCATCATTTGACCCACATAACATGTGTGCAAAAGTTTAGAGGGTTACGGCAAAAGCTGGATGCACTTCGTGTACAAACTGGACCATCTCTTTCGAAGTACGAGGGTTTCAGACGAAAACTCATCTGTTACAAAGGCATTTCATTTTTCTAAACTTATTTGAACTCAAGACTTTTTGTGCATTGAATATGCATCATTCAAAGCCACATACTCAAATTTCAACCCTTTCAGAATTCATTTGCTATTTTTCATGCATTTAATGATTTATTTTGGGCTAAATGACCCTGAAATTGGAAAGCACTACAACTAAACTCAGAAAAGGTTGAAACTTGGCATGGTATCATCATTTGACACACCTAACATGTGCGCAAAAGTTGAGAGGTTTACGGCAAAAACTGGATGAACTTCGTGTACAAACTGGACCATCTCTTTCGAAGTACGAGGGTTTCAGACGAAAACTCATATGTTACAAAGGCATTTCATTTTTCTAAACTTATTTGAACTCAAGACTTCTTGAGCATTCAATATGAATCATTCAAAGCAACATACTAAAATTTTAACCCTTTCTGACTTCATTTGCTATTTTTCATGCATTTAATGATTTATTTTGGGCTAAATGACCCTGAAATTGGAAAGCACTACAACTAAACTCAGAAAAAGTTAGAAACTTGGCATGGTATCAACATTTGACCCACATAACAGGTGTGTAAAAGTTGAGAGGGTTACGGCAAAAACTGAATGCACTTCTTGTACAAACTGGACCATCTCTTTCGAAGTACGAGGGTTTCAGACGAAAAGTCATCTGTTACAAAGGCATTTCATTTTTTCTAAACTTATTCGAACTCAAGACTTTTTGTGCATTGAATATGCATCATTCAAAGCCACACACTAAAATTTCAACCCTTTCAGACTTCAGTTGCTATTTTTCATGCATTTAATGATTTATTTTGTTCTAAATGACCCTGAAATTGGAAAGCACTACAAATAAACTCAGAAAAGGTTGAAACTTGGCATGGTATCATCATTTGACCCACCTAACATGTGCGAAAAAGTTGAGAGGGTTACGGCAAAAACTGGATGCACTTCGTGTACAAACTGGACCATCTCTTTCGATGTACAAGGGTTTCAGACGAAAACTCATATGTTACAAAGGCATTTCATTTTTCTAAACTTTTTTGAACTCAAGACTATTTGTGCATTCAATATGAATCATTCAAAGCCACATACTAAAATTTCAACCCTTTCTGACTTCATTTGCTATTTTTCATGCATTTAATGATTTATTTTGGGCTAAATGACCCTGAAATTGGAAAGCACTACAACTAAACTCAGAAAAAGGTAGAAACTTGGCATGGTATCATCATTTGACCCACATAACATGTGTGCAAAAGTTGAGAGGGTTGCGGAAAAAGCTGGATGCACTTCGTGTACAAACTGGACCATCTCTTTCGAAGTACGAGGGTTTCAGACGAAAAGTCATCTGTTACAAAGGCATTTCATTTTCTAAACTTATTTGAACTCAAGACTTTTTGTGCATTCAATATGCATCATTCAAAGCCACATACTCAAATTTCAACCGTTTCTGACTTCATTTGCTATTTTTCATGCATTTAATGATTTATTTTGGGCTAAATGACCCTGAAATTGGAAAGCACTACAACTAAACTCAGAAAAGGTTGAAACTTGGCATGGTATCATCATTTGACCCACCTAACATGTGTGCAAAAGTTGAGAGGGTTATGGGAAAAACTGGATGCACTTCGTGTACAAACTGGACCATCCCTTTCGAAGTACGAGGGTTTCAGACGAAAACTCATCTGTTTCAAAGGCATTTCATTTTTATAAACTTATTTGAACTCAAGACTTTTTGTGTATTCAATATGAATCATCCAAAGCCACATACTAAAATTTCAACCCTTTCTGACTTCATTTGGTATTTTCGTGCATTTAATGATTTATTTTGGGCTAAATGACCCTGAATTTGGAAAGCACTACAACTAAACTCAGAAAAGGTCGAAACTTGGCATGGTATCATTATTTGACCCACATAACATGTGTGCAAAAGTTGAGAGGGTTGCGACAAAAGCTGGATGCACTTCGTGTACAAACTGGACTATTTCTTTCGAAGTACGAGGGTTTCAGACGAAACCTCATCTGTTACAAAGGCATTTCATTTTTCTAAACTTATTTGAACTCAGGAATTTTTGTGCATCCAATATGCATCATTCAAAGCCACATACTAAAATTTCAACCCTTTCTGACTTCATTTGCTATTTTTCATGCATTTAATTATTTATTTTGGGCTAAATGACCCTGAAATTGGTAAGCACTACAAATAAACTCAGAAAAGTTTGAAACTTGGCATGGTATCATCATTTGACCCACATAACATGTGTGCAAAAGTTGAGAGGGTTAAGGCAAAATCTGGATGCACTTCGTGTACAAACTGGACCATCTCTTTCGAAGTACGAGGGTTTCAGACGAAAACTCACCTGTTACAAAGGCATTTCATTTTTCTAAACGTATTTGAACTCAAGACTTTTTTTGCATTCAATATGCATCATTCAAAGCCACATACTAAAATTTCAACCCTTTCTGACTTCATTTGCTATTTTTCATGCATTTAATGACTTATTTTGGGCTAAATGACCCTGAAATTGGAAAGCACTACAACTAAACTCAGAAAAAGGTACAAACTTGGCATGGTATCATCATTTGACCCACATATCATGTGTGCAAAAGTTGACAGGGTTACGGCAAAAGCTGGATGCACTTCGTGTACAAACTGGACCATCTCTTTCGAAGTACGAGGGTTTCAGACGAAAACTCATCTGTTACAAAGACATTTCATTTTTCTAAACTTATTTGAACTCAAGACTGTTTGTGCATTCAATATGCATCATTCAAATCCACATACTAAAATTTCAACCCTTTCTGACTTCATTTGCTATTTTTCATGCATTTAATAATTTATTTTGGGCTAAATGACCTTGAAATTGGAAAGCACTACAACTGAACTCAGAAAAGGTTGAAACTTGGGATGGTATCATAATTTGACCCACATAAGAGGTGTGCAAAAGTTGAGAGGGTTACGGCAAAAACTGGATGCTCTTCGTGTACAAACTGGACCATCACTTTCGAAGTACGAGGGTTTCAGACGAAAACTCATCTGCTGCAAAGGAATTTCATTTTTCTAAACTTATTTGAACTCAGGTCTTTTTGTGCATTCAATATGCATCATTCAAAGCCACATACTAAAATTTCAGCCCTTTCTGACTTCATTTGCTATTTTTCATGCATTTACTGATTTATTTTAGGCTAAATGACCCTGAAATTGGAAGGCACTACAACTAAACTCAGAAAAGGTTGAAACTTGGCATGGTATCATCATTGGACCCACATAACTTGTGTGCAAAAGTTGAGAGGGTTACGGCAAAAACTGAATGCACTTCTTGTACAAACTGGACCATCTCTTTCGAAGTACGAAGGTTTCAGACGAAAAGTCATCTGTTACAAAGGCATTTCATTTTTCCAAACTTATTTGAACTCAAGACTTTTTGTGCATTGAATATGCATCATTCAAAGCCACATACTAAAATTTCAACCCTTTCAGACTTCATTTGCTATTTTTCATGCATTTAATGATTTATTTTGGGCTAAATGACCCTGAAATTGGAAAGCACTACAAATAAACTCAGAAAAGGTTGAAACTTGCCATGGTATCATCATTTGACCCACCTAACATGTGTGAAAAAGTTGAGAGGGTTACGGCAAAAACTGGATGCACTTCGTGTGCAAACTGGACCTTCTTTCCAAGTACAAGGGTTTTAGACGAAAACTCATATGTTACAAAGGCATTTCATTTTTCTAAACTTATTTGAACTCAAGACTTTTTGAGAATTCAATATGAATCATTCAAAGCAACATACTAAAATTTCAACCCTTTGTGACTTCATTTGCTATTTTTCATGCATTTAATGATTTATTTTGGGCTAAATGATCCTGAAATTGGACAGCACTACAACTAAACTCAGAAAAAGGTAGAAACTTGGCATGGTATCATCATTTGACCCACATAACATGTGTGCAAAAGTTTAGAGGGTTACGGCAAAAGCTGGATGCACTTCGTGTACAAACTGGACCATCTCTTTCGAAGTACGAGGGTTTCAGACGAAAACTCATCTGTTACAAAGGCATTTCATTTTTCTAAACTTATTTGAACTCAAGACTTTTTGTGCATTGAATATGCATCATTCAAAGCCACATACTCAAATTTCAACCCTTTCAGAATTCATTTGCTATTTTTCATGCATTTAATGATTTATTTTGGGCTAAATGACCCTGAAATTGGAAAGCACTACAAATAAACTCAGAAAAGGTTGAAACTTGGCAAGGTATCATCATTTGACCCACCTTACATGTGTGAAAAAGTTGAGAGGGTTACGGCAAAAACTGGATGCACTTCGTGTACAAACTGGACCATCTCTTTCGAAGTACAAGGGTTTTAGACGAAAACTCATATGTTACAAAGGCATTTCATTTTTCTAAACTTATTTGAACTCAAGACTTTTTGAGCATTCAATATGAATCATTCAAAGCAACATACTAAAATTTCAACCCTTTCTGACTTCATTTGCTATTTTTCATGCATTTAATGATTTATTTTGGGCTAAATGATCCTGAAATTGGAAAGCACTACAACTAAACTCAGAAAAAGGTAGAAACTTGGCATGGTATCATCATTTGACCCACATAACATGTGTGCAAAAGTTTAGAGGGTTACGACCAAAGCTGGATCCACTTCGTGTACAAACTGGACCATCTCTTTCGAAGTACGAGGGTTTCAGACGAAAAGTCATCTGTTACAAAGGCATTTCATTTTTCTAAACTTATTTGAACTCAAGACTTTTGGTGCATTCAATATGCATCATTCAAAGCCACATACTAAAATTTCAACCCTTTCTGACTTCATTTGCTATTTTTCATGCATTTAATGATTTATTTTATGCTAAATGACCCTGAAATTGGAAAGCACTACAACTAAACTCAGAAAAGGTTGAAACTTGGCATGGTATCATCATTTGACCCACCTAACATCTGTTACAAAGGCATTTCATTTTTCTAAAGTTATTGGAACTCAAGACTTTTTGTGCATTCAATATGCATCATTCAAAGCCACATACTCAAATTTCAACCCTTTCTGACTTCATTTGCTATTTTTCATGCATTTAATTATTTATTTTAGGCTAAATGACCCTGAAATTGGAAAGCACTACAACTGAACCCAGAAAAGGTTGAAACTTGGCATGGTATGATCATTTGAACCACATAACAGGTGTGCAAAAGTTGAGAGGGTTACGGCAAAAACTGGATGCACTTCGTGTACAAACTGGACCATCACTTTCGAAGTACGAGGGTTTCAGACGAAAACTCATCTGCTGCAAAGGAATTTCATTTTTCTAAACTTATTTGAACTCAGGACTTTTTGTGCATTCAATATGCATCATTCAAAGCCACATACTAAAATTTCAACTCTTTCTGACTTCATTTGCTATTTTTCATGCATTTAATGATTTATTTTGGGCTAAATGACCCTGAAATTGGAAAGCACTACAACTGAACTCAGAAAAGGTTGAAACTTGGCATGGTATCATCATTTGACCCACATAACTTGTGTGAAAAAGTTGAGAGGGTTACGGCAAAAACTGAATGCACTTCTTGTACAAACTGGACCATCTCTTTCGAAGTACGAGGGTTTCAGACGAAAACTCATCTGTTACAAAGGCATTTCATTTTTCTAAATTTATTTGAACTCAAGACTTTTGGTGCAGTCAATATGCATCATTCAAAGCCACATACTAAAATTTCAACCCTTCCTGACTTCATTTGCTATTTTTCATGCATTTAATGATTTATTTTGGGCTAAATGACCCTGAAATTGGAAAGCACTACAAGTAAACTCAGAAAAGGTTGAAACTTGGCGTGGTATCATCATTTGACCCACCTAACATGTGCGCAAAAGTTGAGAGGGTTACGGGAAAAACTGGATGGACTTCGTGTACAAACTGGACCATCTCTTTCGAATTACGAGGGTTTCAGACGAAAACTCATCTGTTACAAAGGCATTTCATTTTTCTAAACTTATTTGAACTCAAGAATTTTTTTGTATTCAATATGAATCATTCAAATCCACATACTAAAATTTCAATCCTTTCTGACTTCATTTGCTATTTTTCGTGCATTTAATGATTTATTTTGGGCTAAATGACCCTGAATTTGGAAAGCACTACAACTAAAGTCAGAAAAGGTTGAAACTTGGCATGGTATTATCATTTGACCCACATAACATGTGTGCAAAAGTTGAGAGGGTCGCGGCAAAAGCTGGATGCACTTCGTGTACAAACTGGACCATCACTTTCGAAGTACGAGGGTTTCAGACGAAACCTCATCTGTTACAAAGGCATTTAATTTTTCTAAACGTATTTGAACTCAAGTCTTTTTGTACATTCAATATGCATCATTCAAAGCCACATACTAAAATTTCAACCCTTTCTGACTTCATTTGCTATTTTTCATGCATTTAATGATTTATTTTGGGCTAAATGACCCTGAAATTGGAAAGCCCTACAACTAAACTTAGAGAAAGGTAGAAACTTGGCATGGTATCATCATTTGACCCACATAACATGTGTGCAAAAGTTGAGAGGGTTACGGCAAAAGCTGGATGCACTTCGTGTACAAACTGGACCATCTCTTTCGAAGTATGAGGGTTTCAGAGGAAAAGTCATCTGTTACAAAGGCATTTCATTTTTCTAAACTTATTTGAACTCAAGACTTTTTGTGAATTCAATATGCATCATTCAAAGCCACATACTAAAATTTCAACCCTTTCTGACTTCATTTGCTATTTTT
Source organism: Bromus sterilis (assembly GCA_950022295.1). Classification (NCBI taxonomy): domain Eukaryota; kingdom Viridiplantae; phylum Streptophyta; class Magnoliopsida; order Poales; family Poaceae; genus Bromus; species Bromus sterilis. The sequence goes on along the minus strand of OX465599.1, from coordinate 166,588,284 downwards.
CATGCATTTAATGATTTTTTTGGGCTAAATGACCTTGAAATTGGAAAGCACTACAACTGAACTCAGAAAAGGTTGAAACTTGGCATGGTATCATCATTTGACCCACATAACAGGCGTGCAAAAGTGGAGAGGGTTACGGCAAAAACTGGATGCACTTCGTGTACAAACTGGACCATCTCTTTCGAAGTACGAGGGTTTAAGACGAAAACTCATCTGCTGCAAAGGAATTTCATTTTTCTAAACTTATTTGAACTGAGGACTTTTTGTGCATTCAATATGCATCATTCAAAGCCACATACTAAAATTCAACCCTTTCTGACTTCATTTTCTATTTTTCATGCATTTAATGATTTATTTTGGGCTAAATGACCCTGAAATTGGAAGGCACAACAACTGAACTCAGAAAAGGTTGAAACTTGGCATGGTATCATCATTTGACCCACATAACTTGTGTGCAAAAGTTGAGAGGGTTACGGAAAAAACTGAATGCACTTCTTCTACAAACTGAACCATCTCTTTCGAAGTACGAGGGTTTCAGACGAAAAGTCATCTGTTACAAATGCATTTCATTTTTCCAAACTTATTTGAACTCAAGACTTTTTGAGCATTCAATATGAATCATTCAAAGCCACATACTAAAATTTCAACCCTTTCTGACTTCATTTGCTATTTTTCATGCATTTAATGATTTATTTTGGGCTAAATGACCCTGAAATTGGAAAGCACTACAACTAAACTCAGAAAAAGGTAGAAACTTGGCATGGTATCATCATTTGACCCACATAACATGTGTGCAAAAGTTGAGAGGGTTACGGCAAAAGCTGGATGCACTTCGTGTACAAACTGGACCATTTCTTTCGAAGTACGAGGGTTTCAGACGAAAACTCATCTGTTACGAAGGCATTTCATTTTTCTAAACTTACTTGAACTCAAGACTTTTTGTGCATTCAATATCATCATTCAAAGCCACATACTAAAATTTCAACCCTTTCTGACGTCATTTGCTATTTTTCATGCATTTAATGATTTATTTTGGGCTAAATGACCCTGAAATTGGAAAGCACTACAACTAAACTCAGAAAAGGTTGAAACTTGGCATGGTATCATCATTTGACCCACCTAACATGTGTGAAAAAGTTGATAGGGTTATGGGAAAAACTGGATGCACTTCGTGTACAAACTGGACCATCTCTTTCGAAGTACGAGGGTTTCAGGCGAAAACTCATCTGTTACAAAGGCATTTCATTTTTCTAAACTTATTTGAACTCAAGACTTTTTGTGTATTCAATATGAATCATTCAAAGCCACATACTAAAATTTCAACCCTTTCTGACTTCATTTACTATTTTTCATGCATTTAATGATTTATTTTGGGCTAAATGACCCTGAAATTGGAAAGAACTACAACTGAACTCAGAAAAGGTTGAAACTTGTCATTGTATCATTATTTGAACCACATAACATGTGTGCAAAAGTTGAGAGGGTTACGGCAAAAACTGAATGCACTTCGTGTACAAACTGGACCATCTCTTTCGAAGTATGAGGGTTTCAGACGAAAAGTCATCTGTTACAAAGGCATTCCATTTTTATAAACTTATTTGAACTCAAGACTTTTTGTGCATTCAATATGCATCATTCAAAGCCACATACTAAAATTTCAACACTTTATAACTTCATTTGCTATTTTTCATGCATTTAATTACTTATTTTGGGCTAAATGACCTAGAAATTGGAAAGCACTACAACTGAACTCAGAAAATGTTGAAACTTGGCATGGTATCATCATTTGACCCACATAACATATGTGCAAAATTTCAGAGGGTTACGGCAAAAACGGAATGCACTTCGTGTACAAACTGGACCATCTCTTTCGAAGTACGAGGGTTTTAGACGAAAACTCATCTGCTGCAAAGGAATTTCATTTTTCTAAACTTATTTGAACTGAGGACTTTTTGTGCATTCAATATGCATCATTCAAAGCCACATACTAAAATTTCAACCCTTTCTGACTTCATTTGCTATTTTTCATGCATTTAATGATTTATTTTGGGCTAAATGACCCTGAAATTGGAAGGCACAACAACTGAACTCAGAAAAGGTTGAAACTTGGCATGGTATCATCATTTGACCCACATAACTTGTGTGCAAAAGTTGAGAGGGTTACGGAAAAAAATGAATGCACTTCTTGTACAAACTGAACCATCTCTTTCGAAGTACGAGGGTTTCAGATGAAAAGTCATCTGTTACAAATGCATTTCATTTTTCCAAACTTATTTGAACTCAAGACTTTTTGAGCATTCAATATGAATCATTCAAAGCCACATACTAAAATTTCAACCCTTTCTGACTTCATTTGCTATTTTTCATGCATTTAATGATTTATTTTGGGCTAAATGACCCTGAAATTGGAAAGCACTACAACTAAACTCAGAAAAAGGTAGAAACTTGGCATGGTATCATCATTTGACCCACATAACATGTGTGCAAAAGTTGAGAGGGTTACGGCAAAAGCTGGATGCACTTCGTGTACAAACTGGACCATCTCTTTCGTAGTACGAGGGTTTCAGATGAAAACTCATCTGTTACGAAGGCATTTCATTTTTCTAAACTTACTTGAACTCAAGACTTTTTGTGCATTCAATATGCATCATTCAAAGCCACATACTAAAATTTCAACCCTTTCTGACTTCATTTGCTATTTTTCATGCATTTAATGATTTATTTTGAGCTAAACGACCCTGAAATTGGAAAGCACTACAACTAAACTCAGAAAAGGTTGAAACTTGGCATGGTATCATCATTTGACCCACCTAACATGTGTGAAAAAGTTGATAGGGTTACGGGAAAAACTGGATGCACTTCGTGTACAAACTGGACCATCTCTTTCGAAGTACGAGGGTTTCAGGCGAAAACTCATCTGTTACAAAGGCATTTCATTTTTCTAAACTTATTTGAACTCAAGACTTTTTGTGTATTCAATATGAATCATTCAAAGCCACATACTAAAATTTCAACCCTTTCTGACTTCATTTACTATTTTTCATGCATTTAATGATTTATTTTGGGCTAAATGACCCTGAATTTGGAAAAAACTACAACTGAACTCAGAAAAGGTTGAAACTTGGCATGGTATCATTATTTGAACCACATAACATGTGTGCAAAAGTTGAGAGGGTTACGGCAAAATTTGAATGCACTTCGTGTACAAACTGGACCATCTCTTTCGAAGTATGAGGGTTTCAGACGAAAAGTCATCTATTACAAAGGCATTCCATTTTACTAAACTTATTTGAACTCAAGACTTTTTGTGCATTCAATATGCATCATTCAAAGCCACATACTAAAATTTCAACCCTTTCTAACTTCATTTGCTATTTTTCATGCATTTAATTACTTATTTTGGGCTAAATGACCTAGAAATTGGAAAGCACTACAACTGAAGTCAGAAAATGTTGAAACTTGGCATGGTATCATCATTTGACCCACATAACATATGTGCAAAATTTCAGAGGGTTACGGCAAAAACGGAATGCACTTCGTGTACAAACTGGACCATCTCTTTCGAAGTACGAGGGTTTTAGACGAAAACTCATCTGTTACAAAGGCATTTTATTTTTCTAAACTTATTTGAACTCAACACTTTTTGTGCATTCAATATGCATCATTCAAAGCCACATACTAAAATTTCAACCCTTTCTAACTTCATTTGCTATTTTTCATGCATTTAATGATTTATTTTGGGCTAAATAACCCTGAAATTGGAAAGCACTACAACAGAACTCACAAAAGGTTGAAACTTGGCATGGTATGATCATTTGACCCACATATAATGTGTGCAAAAGTTGAGAGGGTTACGGAAAAAACTGGATGCACTTCGTGTACAAACTGGACCATCTCTTTCGAAGTATGAGGGCTTCAAACGAAAACTCATCTGCTGCAAAGGCATTTCATTTTTCTAACTTATTTTAACTCAAGACTTTTGGTGCGTACAATATGAATCATTCAAAGCCACATACTAAAATTTCAACCCTTTCTCACTTCATTTGCTATTTTTCATTCATTTAATGATTTATTTTGGGCTAAATGACCTTGAAATTGGAAAGCACTACAACTAAACTCAGAAAAAGGTAGAAACTTGGCATGGTATCATCATTTGACCCACATAACATGTGTGCAAAAGTTGAGAGGGTTACGGCAAAAGCTGGATGCACTTCGTGTACAAACTGGACCATCTCTTTCGTAGTACGAGGGTTTCAGACGAAAACTCATCTGTTACAAAGGCATTTCATTTTTCAAAAGTTATTGGAACTCAAGACTTTTTGTGCATTCAAGATGCATCATTCAAAGCCACATACTAAAATTTCAACCCTTTCTGACTTCATTTGCTATTTTTCATGCATTTAATGATTTATTTTGAGCTAAACGACCCTGAAATTGGAAAGCACTACAACTAATGTCAGAAAAAGGTTGAAACATGGCATGGTATCATCATTTGGCCCACATAACATTTGTGCAAAAGTTGAGAGGGTTACTGCAAAAGCTGGATGCAGTTCGTGTACAAACTGGACCATCTCTTTCTAAGTACGAGGATTTCAGACGAAAACTCATCTGTTACAACGACATTTCATTTTTATAAACTTATTTGAACTCAAGACTTTTTGTGCATTGAATAAGAATCATTCAAAGCCACATACTAAAATTTCAACCCTTTCTGACTTCATTTCCTATTTTTCATGTATTTAATGATTTATTTTGGGCTAAATGACCCTGAAATTGGAAAGCACTACAAATAAACCTAGAAAAGGTTGAAACTTGGCATGGTATCATCATTTGACCCACCTAACTTGTGTGAAAAAGTTGAGAGGGTTACGGCAAAAACTGGATGCACTTCGTGTACAAACTGGACCATCTCTTTCAAAGTACGAGGGTTTTAGACGAAAACTCATCTGTTACAAAGGCATTTCATTTTTCTGAACTTATTTGAACTCAAGACTTTTTGAGCATTCAATATGAATCATTGAAAGCATCATACTAAAATTTCAACCCTTGTTGACTTCATGTGCTATTTTTCATGCATTTAAGGATTTATTTTGGGCTAAATGACCCTGAAATTGGAAAGCACTACAACGTAACTCAGAAAAAGGTAGACACTTGGCATGGTTTCATCATTTGACCCACATAACATGTGTGCAAAAGTTGAGAGGGTTACGGCAAAAGCATGATGCACTTCGTGTACAAACTGGACCATCTCTTTCGAAGTACGAGGGTTATAGACGAAAACTCATCTGTTACAAAGGCATTTCGTTTTTATAAAGTTATTTGAACTCAAGACTTTTTGTGCATTCAATATGCATCATTCAAAGCCACATACTAAAATTTCAACCCTTTGTGACTTCATTTGCTATTTTTCATGCATTTAATGATTTATTTTGGGCTAAATGACCCTGAAATTGGAAAGCACTACAACTAAACTCAGAATAGGTTGAAACTTGGCATGGTATCATCATTTGACCCACCTATCATGTGTGCAAAAGTTGAGAGGGTTACGGCAAAAACTGGATGAACTTCGTGTACAAACTGGACCATCTCCTTCGAAGTACGAGGGTTTCAGACGAAAACTCATATGTTACAAAGGCATTTAATTTTTCTAAACTTATTTGAACTCAAGAATTTTTTTGTATTCAATATGAATAATTCAAAGGCACATACTAAAATTTCAACCCTTTCTGACTACATTTGCTATTTTTCATGCATTTAATGATTTATTTTGGGCTAAATGACCCTGAAATTGGAAAGCACTACAACTAAACTCAGAAAAGGTTGAAACTTGGCATGGTATCATCATTTGACCCACATAACATGTGTACAAAAGTTGAGAGGGTTACGGTAAAAGCTGGATGCACTTCGTGTACAAACTGGACCATCTCTTTCGAAGTACAAGGGTTTCAGACGAAAACTCATCTGTTACAAAGGCATTTCATTTTTCTAAACTTTTTTGAACTCAAGACTTTTTGTGTATTCAATATGAATCATTCAAAGCCACATACTAAAATTTCAACCCTTTCTGACTTCATTTGCTATTTTTCGTGCATTTAATGATTTATTTTGGGCTAAATGACCCTGAAATTGGAAAGCACTACAACTAAACTCAGAAAAGGTTTAAACTTGGCATGGTATCATCATTTGACCCACATAACATGTGTGCAAAAGTTGAGAGGGTTACGGCAAAAGTTGGATGCACTTCGTGTACAAACTGGACCATCTCTTTCGAAGTACGAGGGTTTCAGACGAAACCTCATCTGTTACAAAGGCATTTCATTTTTCTAAACTTTTTGAATTCAGGAATTTTTGTGCATTCAATATGCATCATTCAAAGCCACATCAAAAATTTCAACCCTTTCTGACTTCATTTGCTATTTTTCATGCATTTAATGATTTATTTTGGGCTAAATGACCCTGAAATTGGAAAGCACTACAAATAAAGTCAGAAAAGGTTGAAACTTGGCATGGTATCATCATTTGAGCCACCTAACTTGTGTGCAAAAGTTGAGAGGGTTACGGGAAATACTGGATGCACTTCGTGAACAAACTGGACCATCTCTTTCGAAGTACGAGGGTTTCAGACGAAAACTCATCTGTTACAAAGGCATTTCATTTTTCTAAACTTATTTGAACTCAAGACTTTTTGTGTATTCAATATGAATCATTCAAAGCCATATACTAAAATTTCAACCCTTTCTGACTTCATTTGTTATTTTTCATGCATTTAATGATTTATTTTGGGCTAAATGACCCTGAAATTGGAAAGCACTACAACTAAACTCAGAAAACGGTACAAACTTGGCATGGTATCATCATTTGACCCACATAACATGTGTGCAAAAGTTGAGAGGGTTTCGGGAAAAACTGGATGCACTTCGTGTACAAACTGGACCATCTCTTTCGAAGTACGAGGGTTTGAGAGGAAAAGTCATCTGTTACAAAGGCATTTCATTTTTCTAAACTTATTTGAACTCAAGACTTTTTTTGTATTCAATATGAATCATTCAAAGCCACATACTAAAATTTCAACCCTTTCTGACTTCATTTGCTATTTTTCATGCATTTAATGATTTATTTTGGGCTAAATGACCCTGAAATTGGAAAGCACTACAACTAAAAACAGAAAAGGTTGAAACTTGGCATGGTATCATCATTTGACCCACATAACATGTGTGCAAAAGTTGAGAGGGTTACGGCAAAAACTGGAAGCACTTCGTTTACAAACTGGACCATCTCTTTCGAAGTATGAGGGTTTCAGACGAAAACTCATCTGCTGCAAAGGCATTTCATTTTTCTAAACTTATTTGAACTCAAGACTTTTGGTGCATTCAATATGCATCATTCAAAGCCACATACTAAAATATCAACCCTTTCTGACTTCATTTGCTATTTTTCATGCATTTAATGATTTATTTTGGGCTAAATGACCCTAAAATTGAAAAGCACTACAACTAAACTCAGAAAAAGGTAGAAACTTTGCATGGTATCATCATTTGACCCACATAACATGTGTGCAAAAGTTGAGAGGGTTACGGCAAAAGCTGGATGCACTTCGTGTACAAACTGGATCATCTCTTTCGAAGTACGAATGTTTCACACGAAAACTCATCTGTTACAAAGGCATTTCATTTTTCTAAACTTATTTGAACTCAAGACTTTTTGTGCATTCAATATGCATCATTCAAAGGCACATACTAAAATTTTAACCCTTTCTGACTTCATTTGCTATTTTTCATGCATTTAATGATTTATTTTGGGCTAAATGACCCTGAAATTGGAAATCACTACAACTAAACTCAGAAAAGGTTCAAACTTGGCATGGTATCATAATTTGACCCACCTAACATGTTTGCAAAAGTTGAGAGGGTTACGGGAAAAACTGGATGCACTTCGTGTACAAACTGGACCATCTCTTTCGAAGTACGAGGGTTTCAAACGAAAACTCATCTCTTACAAAGGCGTTTCATTTTTCTAAACTTATTTGAACTCAAGACTTTTTGTGTATTAAATATGAATCATTCAAAGCCACATACTAAAATTTCAACCCTTTCTGACTTCATTTTCTACTTTTCATGCATTTAATGATTTATTTTGGGCTAAATGACCCTGAAATTGGAAAGCACTACAACTAAACTCAGAAAAGGTTGAAACTTGGCATGGTATCATCATTTGACCCACATAACATGTGTGAAAAAGTTGAGAGGGTTACGGCAAAAGCTGGATGCACTTCGTGTACAAACTGGACCATCTCTTTCAAAGCCACATACTAAAATTTCAACCATTTCTGACTTCATTTGCTATTTTTCATGCATTTAATGATTTATTTTGGGCTAAATGACCCTGAAATTGGAAAGCACTACAACTAAACTCAGAAAAGGTTGAAACTTGGCATGGTATCATCATTTGACCCACATAACATGTGTGCAAAAGTTGAGAGGGTTACGGCAAAAGCTGGATGCACTTCGTGTACCAACTAGACCATCTCTTTCGAAGTACGAGGGTTTTAGACGAAAACTCATCTGTTACAAAGGCATTTCATTTTTCTAAACTTATTTGAACTCAAGACTTTTTGTGCATTCAATATGCATCATTCAAAGCCACATACGAAAATTTCAACCCTTTCTGACTTCATTTGCTATTTTTCATGCATTTAATGATTTATTTTGGGCTAAATGACCCTGAAATTGGAAAGCACTACAACTAAACTCAGAAAAGGGTGAAACTTGGCATGGTATCATCATTTGACCCACATAACATGTGTGCAAAAGTTGAGAGGGTTACGGAAAAAGCTGGATGCACTTCGTGTACAAATTGGACCATCTCTTTTGAAGTACGAGGGTTTTAGACGAAAACTCATCTGTTACAAAGGCATTTAATTTTTCTAAACTTATTTGAACTCAAGACTTTGTGTGTATTCAATATGAATCATTCAAAGCCACATACTAAAATTTCAACCCTTTCTGACTTCATTTGCTATTATTCATGCATTTAATGATTTATTTTGGGCTAAATGACCCTGAAATTGGAAAGCACTACAACTAAACTCAGAAATAGGTAGAAACTTGGCATGGTATCATCATTTGACCCACATAACATGTACGCCAAAGTTGAGAGGGTTACGGAAAAAGCTGGATGCACTTTGTGTACAAACTGGACCATCTGTTTCGAAGTACGAGGGTTTCAGACGAAAAGTCATCTGTTACAAAGGCATTTCATTTTTCTAAACTTATTTGAACTCAAGACTTTTGGTGCATTCAATATGCATCATTCAAAGCCACATACTAAAATTTCAACCCTTTCTGACTTCATTTGCTATTTTTCATGCATTTAATGATTTATTTTGGGCTAAATGACCCTGAAATTGGAAAGCACTACAACTAAACTCAGAAAAAGGTAGAAACTTGGCATGGTATCATCATTTGACCCACATAACATGTATGCCAAAGTTGAGAGGGTTACGGAAAAAATGGATGCACTTCGTGTACAAACTGGACCATCTCTTTCGAAGTACGAAGGTTTCACACGAAAACTCATCTGTTACAAAGGCATATCATGTTTCTAAAGTTATTTGAACTCAAGACTTTCTGTGCATTCAATATGCATCATTCAAAGCGACAAACTAAAATTTCGACCCTTTCTGACTTCATTTGCTATTTTTCATGCATTTAATGATTTATTTTGGGCTAAATGACCCTGAAATTGGAAAGCACTACAACTAAACTCAGAAAATGTTGAAACTTGGCATGGTATCATCATTTGACCCACATACGAGGGTTTTAGACGAAAACTCATATGTTACAAAGGCATTTCATTTTTCTAAACTTATTTAAACTCAAGATATTTTGTGCATTCAATATGCATCATTGAAAGCCACATACTAAAATTTCAACCCTTTCTGACTTCATTTTCTATTTTTCATGCATTTAATGATTTATTTTGGGCTAAATGACCCTGAAATTGGAAAGCACTACAACTGAACTGGGAAAAGGTTGAAACTTGGCGTGGTATCATCATTTGACCCACATAACATGTCTGCAAAAATTGAGAGGGTTACAGCAAAAACTGAATGCACTTCGTGTACAAACTGGACCATCTCTTTCGAAGAACGAGGGTTTCAGACGAAAAGTCATCTGTTACAAAGGAATTTTATTTTTCTAAACATTTTTGAACTCCAGAATTTTTTTGCATTCAATATGCATCATTCAAAGCCACATACTAAAATTTCAACCCTTTCTGACTTCATTTGCTATTTTTCATGCATTTAATGATTTATTTGGGGCTAAATGACCCTGAAATTGGAAAACACTACAACTAATGTCAGAAAAGGTTGAAACTTGGCATGGTATCATCATTTGACCCACCTAACATGTGTGCAAAAGTTGAGAGGGTTACGGGAAAAACTGGATGCACTTCGTGTACAAACTGGACCATCTCTTTCGAAGTACGAGGGTTTCAGACGAAAACTCATCTGTTACAAAGGCATTTCATTTTTCTAAACTTATTTGAACTCAAGACTTTTTGTGTATTCAATATGAATTATTCAAATCCACATACTAAAATTTCAACCCTTCCTGACTTCATTTGCTATTTTTCATGCATTTAATGATTTATTTTGGGCTAAATGACCCTGAAATTGGAAAGCACTACAATTAAACTCAGAAAAAGGTAGAAACTTGGCATGGTATCATCATTTGACCCACATAACATGTATGCCAAAGTTGAGAGGGTTACGGAAAAAGCTGGATGCACTTTGTGTACAAACTGTACCATCTCTTTCGAAGTACGAGGGTTTCAGACGAAAAGTCATGTGTTACAAAGGCATTTCATTTTTCTAAACTTATTTGAACTCAAGACTTTTGGTGCATTCAATATGCATCATTCAAATCCACATACTAAAATTTCAACCCTTTGTGACTTCATTTGCTATTTTTCATGCATTTAATGATTTATTTTGGGCTAAATGACCCTGAAATTGGAAAGCACTACAACTAAACTCAGAAAAAGGTAGAAACTTGGCATGGTATCATCATATGACCCACATAACATGTATGCCTAAGTTGAGAGGGTTACGGAAAAAGCTGGATGCACTTCGTGTACAAACTGGACCATCTCTTTCGAAGTACGAAGGTTTCACACGAAAACTCATCTGTTACAAAGGCATATCATGTTTCTAAAGTTATTTGAACTCAGGACTTTTTGTGCATTCAATATGCATCATTCAAAGCGACATACTAAAATTTCGACCCTTTCTGACTTCATTTGCTATTTTTCATGTATTTAATGATTTATTTTGGGCTAAATGACCCTGAAATTGGAAAGCACTACAAATAAACTCAGAAAAGGTTGAAACTTGGCATGGTATCATCATTTGACCCACATACGAGGGTTTTAGACGAAAACTCATATGTTACAAAGGCATTTCATTTTCCTAAACTTATTTAAACTCAAGATATTTTGTGCATTCAATATGCATCATTCAAAGCCACATACTAAAATTTCAACCCTTTCTGACTTCATTTTCTATTTTTCATGCATTTAATGATTTATTTTGGGCTAAATGACCCTGAAATTGGAAAGCACTACAACTGAACTGAGAAAAGGTTGAAACTTGGCATGGTATCATCATTTGACCCACATAACATGTGTGCAAAAATTGAGAGGGTTACAGCAAAAACTGAATGCACTTCGTGTACAAACTGGACCATCTCTTTCGAAGTACGAGGGTTTTAGACGAAAACTCATCTGTTACAAAGGCATTTTATTTTTTTAAACTTTTTTGAACTCCAGACTTTTTCTGCATTCAATATGCATCATTCAAAGCCACATACTAAAATTTCAACCCTTTTTGACTTCATTTGCTATTTTTCATGCATTTAATAATTTATTTTGGGCTAAATGACCCTGAAATTGGAAAGCACCACAACTAAACTCAGAAAAGGTTGAAACTTGGCATGGTATCATCATTTGACCCACCTAACATGTGTGCAAAAGTTGAGAGGGTTACGGGAAAAACTGGATGCACTTCGTGTACAAACTGGACCATCTCTTTCGAAGTACGAGGGTTTCATACGAAAACTCATCTGTTACAAAGGCATTTCATTTTTCTAAACTTATTTGAACTCAAGAATTTTTGTGTATTCAATATGAATCATTCAAAGCCACATACTAAAATTTCAACCCTTTCTGACTTCATTGTCTATTTTTCATGCATTTAATGATTTATTTTGGGCTAAATGACCCTGAAATTGGAAAGCACTACAACTAAACTCAGAAAAGGTAGAAACTTGGCATGGTATCATCATTTGACCCACATAACATGTATGCCAAAGTTGAGAGGGTTACGGAAAAAGCTGGATGCACGTTGTGTACAAACTGGACCATCTCTTTCGAAGTACGAGGGTTTCAGACGAAAAGTCATCTGTTACAAAGGCATTTCATTTTTCTAAACTTATTTGAACTCAAGACTTTTGGTGCATTCAATATGCATCATTCAAAGCCACATACTAAAATTTCAACCCTTTCTGACTTCATTTGCTATTTTTCATGCATTTAATGATTTATTTTGGGCTAAATGACCCTGAAATTGGAAAGCACTACAACTAAACTGAGAAAAAGGTAGAAACTTGGCATGGTATGATCATTTGACCCACATAACATGAGTGCCAAACTTGAGAGGGTTACGGAAAAAGCTGGATGCACTTTGTGTACAAACTGGACCATCTCTTTCGAAGTACGAGGGTTTCAGACGAAAAGTCATCTGTTACAAAGGCATTTCATTTTTCTAAACTTATTTGAACTCAAGACTTTTGGTGCATTCAATATGCATCATTCAAAGCCACATACGAAAATTTCAACCCTTTCTGACTTCATTTGCTATTTTTCATGCATTTAATGATTTATTTTGGGCTAAATGACTCTGAAATTGGAAAGCACTACAACTAAACTCAAAAAAAGGTAGAAACTTGGCATGGTATCATCATTTGACCCACATAACATGTATGCCAAAGTTGAGAGGGTTACGGAAAAAGCTGGATGCACTTCGTGTACAAACTGTACCATCTCTTTCGAAGTACGAGGGTTTCAAACGAAAAGTCATCTGTTACAAAGGCATTTCATTTTTCTAAACTTATTTGAACTCAAGACTTTTGGTGCATTCAATATGCATCATTGAAATCCACATACTAAAATTTCAACCCTTTGTGACTTCATTTGCTATTTTTCATGCATTTAATGATTTATTTTGGGCTAAATGACCCTGAAATTGGAAAGCACTACAACTAAACTCGGAAAAAGGTAGAAACTTGGCATGGTATCATCATTTGACCCACATAACATGTATGCCTAAGTTGAGAGGGTTACGGAAAAAGCTGGATGCACTTCGTGTACAAACTGGACCATCTCTTTCGAAGTACGAAGGTTTCACACGAAAACTCATCTGTTACAAAGGCATATCATGTTTCTAAAGTTATTTGAACTCAAGACTTTTTGTGCATTCAATATGCATCATTCAAAGCGACATACAAAAATTTCGACCCTTTCTGACTTCATTTGCTATTTTTCATGTATTTAATGATTTATTTTGGGCTAAATGACCCTGAAATTGGAAAGCACTACAACTAAACTGAGAAAAGGTTGAAACTTGGCATGGTATCATCATTTGACCCACATACGAGGGTTTTAGACGAAAACTCATATGTTACAAAGGCATTTCATTTTCCTAAACTTATTTAAACTCAAGATATTTTGTGCATTCAATATGCATCATTCAAAGCCACATACTAAAATTTCAACCCTTTCTGACTTCATTTTCTATTTTTCATGCATTTAATGATTTATTTTGGGCTAAATGACCATGAAATTGGAAAGCACTACAACTGAACTGGGAAAAGGTTGAAACTTGGCGTGGTATCATCATTTGACCCACATAACATGTGTGCAAAAATTGAGAGGGTTACAGCAAAAACTGAATGCACTTCGTGTACAAACTGGACCATCTCTTTCGAAGTACGAGGGTTTTAGACGAAAAGTCATCTGTTACAAAGGAATTTTATTTTTCTAAACTTTTTTGAACTCCAGACTTTTTTTGCATTCAATATGCATCATTCAAAGCCACATACTAAAATTTCAACCCTTTCTGACTTCATTTGCTATTTTTCATGCATTTAATGATTTATTTGGGGCTAAATGACCCTGAAATTGGAAAACACTACAACTAATGTCAGAAAAGGTTGAAACTTGGCATGGTATCATCATTTGACCCACCTAACATGTGTGCAAAAGTTGAGAGGGTTACGGGAAAAACTGGATGCACTTCGTGTACAAACTGGACCATCTCTTTCGAAGTACGAGGGTTTCAGACCAATACTCATCTGTTACAAAGGCATTTCATTTTTCTAAACTTATTTGAACTCAAGACTTTTTGTGTATTCAATATGAATCATTCAAATCCACATACTAAAATTTCAACCCTTCCTGACTTCATTTGCTATTTTTCATGCATTTAATGATTTATTTTGGGCTAAATGACCCTGAAATTGGAAAGCACTACAACTAAACTCAGAAAAAGGTAGAAACTTGGCATGGTATCATCATTTGACCCACATAACATGTATGCCAAAGTTGAGAGGGTTACGGAAAAAGCTGGATGCACTTTGTGTACAAACTGTACCATCTCTTTCGAAGTACGAGGGTTTCAAACGAAAAGTCATCTGTTACAAAGGCATTTCATTTTTCTAAACTTATTTGAACTCAAGACTTTTGGTGCATTCAATATGCATCATTGAAATCCACATACTAAAATTTCAACCCTTTGTGACTTCATTTGCTATTTTTCATGCATTTAATGATTTATTTTGGGCTAAATGACCCTGAAATTGGAAAGCACTACAACTAAACTCGGAAAAAGGTAGAAACTTGGCATGGTATCATCATTTGACCCACATAACATGTATGCCTAAGTTGAGAGGGTTACGGAAAAAGCTGGATGCACTTCGTGTACAAACTGGACCATCTCTTTCGAAGTACGAAGGTTTCACACGAAAACTCATCTGTTACAAAGGCATATCATGTTTCTAAAGTTATTTGAACTCAAGACTTTTTGTGCATTCAATATGCATCATTCAAAGCGACATACAAAAATTTCGACCCTTTCTGACTTCATTTGCTATTTTTCATGTATTTAATGATTTATTTTGGGCTAAATGACCCTGAAATTGGAAAGCACTACAACTAAACTCAGAAAAGGTTGAAACTTGGCATGGTATCATCATTTGACCCACATACGAGGGTTTTAGACGAAAACTCATATGTTACAAAGGCATTTCATTTTCCTAAACTTATTTAAACTCAAGATATTTTGTGCATTCAATATGCATCATTCAAAGCCACATACTAAAATTTCAACCCTTTCTGACTTCATTTTCTATTTTTCATGCATTTAATGATTTATTTTGGGCTAAATGACCCTGAAATTGGAAAGCACTACAACTTAACTGAGAAAAGGTTGAAACTTGGCATGGTATCATCATTTGACCCACATAACATGTGTGCAAAAATTGAGAGGGTTACAGCAAAAACTGAATGCACTTCGTGTACAAAGTGGACCATCTCTTTCGAAGTACGAGGGTTTTAGACGAAAACTCATCTGTTACAAAGGCATTTTATTTTTCTAAACTTTTTTGAACTCCAGACTTTTTCTGCATTCAATATGCATCATTCAAAGCCACATACTAAAATTTCAACCCTTTCTGACTTCATTTGCTATTTTTCATGCATTTAATGATTTATTTGGGGCTAAATGACCCTGAAATTGGAAAGCACTACAACTAAACTCAGAAAAGGTTGAAACTTGGCATGGTATCATCATTTGACCCACATAACATGTGTGCAAAAGTTGAGAGGGTTACGGCAAAAGCTGGATGCACTTCGTGTACAAACTGGACCATCTCTTTTGAAGTACGAGGGTTTTAGACGAAAACTCATCTGTTACAAAGGCATTTCATTTTTCTAAACTTTTTTGAACTCCAGACATTTTTTGCATTCAATATGCATCATTCAAAGCCACATACTAAGATTTCAACCCTTTTTGACTTCATTTGCTATTTTTCATGCATTTAATAATTTATTTTGGGCTAAATGACCCTGAAATTGGAAAGCACCACAACTAAACTCAGAAAAGGTAGAAACTTGGCATGGTATCATCATTTGACCCACCTAACATGTGTGCAAAAGTTGAGAGGGTTACGGGAAAAACTGGATGCACTTCGTGTACAAACTGGACAATCTCTTTCGAAGTACGAGGGTTTCAGACGAAAACTCATCTGTTACAAAGGCATTTCATTTTTCTAAACTTATTTGAACTCAAGAATTTTTGTGTATTCAATATGAATCATTCAAATCCACATACTAAAATTTCAACCCTTCCTGACTTCATTTGCTATTTTTCATGCATTTAATGATTTATTTTGGGCTAAATGACCCTGAAATTGGAAAGCACTACAACTAAACTCAGAAAAAGGTAGAAGCTTGGCATGGTATCATCATTTGACCCACATAACATGTATGACAAAGTTGAGAGGGTTACGGAAAAAGCTGGATGCACTTTGTGTACAAACTGTACCATCTCTTTCGAAGTACGAGGGTTTCAAACGAAAAGTCATCTGTTACAAAGGCATTTCATTTTTCTAAACTTATTTGAACTCAAGACTTTTGGTGCATTCAATATGCATCATTCAAATCCACATACTAAAATTTCAACCCTTTGTGACTTCATTTGCTATTTTTCATGCATTTAATGATTTATTTTGGGCTAAATGACCCTGAAATTGGAAAGCACTACAACTAAACTCAGAAAAAGGTAGAAACTTGGCATGGTATCATCATTTGACCCACATAACATGTATGCCTAAGTTGAGAGGGTTACGGAAAAAGCTGGATGCACTTTGTGTACAAACTGGACCATCTCTTTCGAAGTACGAGGGTTTCAGACGAAAAGTCATCTGTTACAAAGGCATTTCATTTTTCTAAACTTATTTGAACTCAAGACTTTTGGTGCATTCAATATGCATCATTCAAAGCCACATACGAAAATTTCAACCCTTTCTGACTTCATTTGTTATTTTTCATGCATTTAATGATTTATTTTGGGCTAAATGACCCTGAAATTGGAAAGCACTACAACTAAACTCAGAAAAGGTTGAAACTTGGCATGGTATCATCATTTGACCCACATACGAGGGTTTTAGACGAAAACTCATATGTTATAAAGGCATTTCATTTTCCTAAACTTATTTAAACTCAAGATATTTTGTGCATTCAATATGCATCATTCAAAGCCACATACTAAAATTTCAACCCTTTCTGACTTCATTTTCTATTTTTCATGCATTTAATGATTTATTTTGGGCTAAATGACCCTAAAATTGGAAAGCACCACAACTAAACTCAGAAAAGGTTGAAACTTGGCATGGTATCATCATTTGACCCACCTAACATGTGTGCAAAAGTGGAGAGGGTTACGGGAAAAACTGGATGCACTTCGTGTACAAACTGGACCATCTCTTTCGAAGTACGAGGGTTTCATACGAAAACTCATCTGTTACAAAGGCATTTCATTTTTCTAAACTTATTTGAACTCAAGACTTTTGGTGCATTCAATATGCATCATTCAAAGCCACATACTAAAATTTCAACCCTTTCTGACTTCATTTGCTATTTTTCATGCATTTAATGATTTATTTTGGGCTAAATGACCCTGAAATTGGAAAGCACTACAACTAAACTCAGAAAAAGGTAGAAACTTGGCATGGTATCATCATTTGACCCACATAACATGTATGCCAAACTTGAGAGGGTTACGGAAAAAGCTGGATGAACTTTGTGTACAAACTGGACCATCTCTTTCGAAGTACGAGGGTTTCAGACGAAAACTCATCTGTTACAAAGGCATATCATGTTTCTAAAGTTATTTGAACTCAAGACTTTTTGTGCATTCAATATGCATCATTCAAAGCGACAAACTAAAATTTCGACCCTTTCTGACTTCATTTGCTATTTTTCATGCATTTAATGATTTATTTTGGGCTAAATGACCCTGAAATTGGAAAGCACTACAACTAAACTCAGAAAAGGTTGAAACTTGGCATGGTATCATCATTTGACCCACATACGAGGGTTTTAGACGAAAACTCATATGTTACAAAGGCATTTCATTTTCCTAAACTTATTTAAACTCAAGATATTTTGTGCATTCAATATGCATCATTCAAAGCCACATACTAAAATTTCAACCTTTCTGACTTCATTTTCTATTTTTCATGCATTTAATGATTTATTTTGGGCTAAATGACCATGAAATTGGAAAGCACTACAACTGAACTGGGAAAAGGTTGAAACTTGGCATGGTATCATCATTTGACCCACATAACATGTGTGCAAAAATTGAGAGGGTTACAGCAAAAACTGAATGCACTTCGTGTACAAACTGGACCATCTCTTTCCAAGTACGAGGGTTTCAGACGAAAAGTCATCTGTTACAAAGGAATTTTATTTTTCTAAACTTTTTTGAACTCAAGACTTTTTTTGCATTCAATATGCATCATTCAAAGCCACATACTAAAATTTCAACCCTTTCTGACTTCATTTTCTATTTTTCATGCATTTAATGATTTATTTGGGGCTAAATGACCCTGAAATTGGAAAACACTACAACTAAACTCAGAAAAGGTTGAAACTTTTCATGGTATCATCATTTGACCCACCTAACATGTGTGCAAAAGTTGAGAGGGTTACGGGAAAAACTGGATGCACTTCATGTACAAACTGGACCATCTCTTTCGAAGTACGAGGGCTTCAGACGAAAACTCATCTGTTACAAAGGAATTTCATTCTTCTAAACTTATTTGAACTCAAGACTTTTTGTGTATTCAATATGAATCATTCAAATCTACATACTAAAATTTCAACCCTTTCTGACTTCATTTGCTATTTTTCATGCATTTAATGATTTATTTTGGGCTAAATGACCCTGAAATTGGAAAGCACTACAACTAAACTCAGAAAAAGGTAGAAACTTGGCATGGTATCATCATTTGACCCACATAACATGTATGCCAAAGTTGAGAGGGTTACGGAAAAAGCTGGATGCACTTTGTGTACAAACTGGACCATCTCTTTCGAAGTACGAGGGTTTCAAATGAAAAGTCATCTGTTACAAAGGCATTTCATTTTTCTAAACTTATTTGAACTCAAGACTTTTGGTGCATTCAATATGCATCATTCAAATCCACATACTAAAATTTCAACCCTTTGTGACTTCATTTGCTATTTTTCATGCATTTAATGATTTATTTTGGGCTAAATGACCCTGAAATTGGAAAGCACTACAACTAAACTCAGAAAAAGGTAGAAACTTGGCATGGTATCATCATTTGACCCACATAACATGTATGCCAAAGTTGAGAGGGTTACGGAAAAAGCTGGATGCACTTCGTGTACAAACTGGACCATCTCTTTCGAAGTACGAAGGTT
The DNA here is from genome assembly GCA_950022295.1 of Bromus sterilis. NCBI lineage: Eukaryota > Viridiplantae > Streptophyta > Magnoliopsida > Poales > Poaceae > Bromus > Bromus sterilis. The sequence goes on along the minus strand of OX465599.1, from coordinate 166,568,715 downwards.
TCACACGAAAACTCATCTGTTACAAAGGCATAACATGTTTCTAAACTTATTTGAACTCAAGACTTTTTGTGCAATCAATATGCATCATTCAAAGCGACATACTAAAATTTCGACCCTTTCTGACTTCATTTGCTATTTTTCATGCATTTAATGATTTATTTTGGGCTAAATGACCCTGAAATTGGAAAGCACTACAACTGAACTGGGAAAAGGTTGAAACTTGGCATGGTATCATCATTTGACCCACATAACATGTATGCCAAAGTTGAGAGGGTTACGGAAAAAGCTGGATGCACTTCGTGTACAAACTGGACCATCTCTTTCGAAGTACGAGGGTTTTAGACGAAAACTCATCTGTTACAAAGGCATTTTATTTTTCTAAACTTTTTTGAACTCCAGACTTTTTTTGCATTCAATATGCATCATTCAAATCGACATATTAAAATTTCGACCCTTTCTGACTTCATTTGCTATTTTTCATGCATTTAATGATTTATTTGGGGCTAAATGACCCTGAAATTGGAATGCACTACAACTAAACTCAGAAAAGGTTGAAACTTGGCATGGTATCATCATTTGACCCACATAACATGTGTGCAAAAGTTGAGAGGGTTACGGCAAAAGCTGGATGCACTTCGTGTACAAACTGGACCATCTCTTTCGAAGTACGAGGGTTTTAGACGAAAACTCATCTGTTACAAACGCATTTCATTTTTCTAAACTTTTTTGAACTCCAGACTTTTTTTGCATTCAATATGCATCACTCAAAGCCACATCCTAAGATTTCAACCCTTTTTGACTTCATTTGCTATTTTTCATGCATTTAATGATTTATTTTGGGCTAAATGACCCTGAAATTGCAAAGCACTACAACTAAACTCAGAAAAGGTTGAAACTTGGCATGGTATCATCATTTGACCCACCTAACATGTGTGCAAAAGTTGAGAGGGTTACGGGAAAAACTGGATGCACTTCGTGTACAAACTGGACCATCTCTTTCGAAGTACGAGGGTTTCAGACGAAAACTCATCTGTTACAAAGGCATTTCATTTTTCTAAACTTATTTGAACTCAAGACTTTTTGTGTATTCAATATGAATCATTCAAAGCCACATACTAAAATTTGAACCCTTTCTGACTTCATTTGCTATTTTTCATGCATTTAATGATTTATTTTGGGCTAAATGACCCTGAAATTGGAAAGCACTACAACTAAACTCAGAAAAGGTTGAAACTTGGCATGGTATCATCATTTGACCCACATACGAGGGTTTTAGACGAAAACTCATATGTTACAAAGGCATATCATTTTCCTAAACTTATTTAAACTCAAGATATTTTGTGCATTCAATATGCATCATTCAAAGCCACATACTAAAATTTCAACCCTTTTTGACTTCATTTTCTATTTTTCATGCATTTAATGATTTATTTTGGGCTAAATGACCCTGAAATTGGAAAGCACTACAAATAAAGTCAGAAAAGGTTGAAACTTGGCATGGTATCATCATTTGAGCCACCTAACATGTGTGCAAAAGTTGAGAGGGTTACGGGAAAAACTGGATTCACTTCGTGTACAAACTGGACCTTCTCTTTCGAAGTACGAGGGTTTTAGACGAAAAGTCATCTGTTACAAAGGCATTTTATTTTTCTAAACTTTTTTGAACTCCAGACTTTTTTTGCATTCAATATGCATCATTCAAAGCCACATACGAAAATTTCAACCCTTTCTGACTTCATTTGCTATTTTTCATGCATTTAATGATTTATTTGGGCTTAATGACCCTGAAATTGGAAAACACTACAACTAAACTCAGAAAAGGATGAAACTTGGCATGGTATCATCATTTGACCCACCTAACATGTGTGCAAAAGTTGAGAGGGTTACGGGAAAAACTGGATGCACTTCGTGTACAAACTGGACCATCTCTTTAGAAGTACGAGGGTTTCAGACGAAAACTCATCTGTTACAAAGGCATTTCATTTTTCTAAACTTATTTGAACTCAAGACTTCTTTTGTATTCAATATGAATCATTCAAAGCCACATACTAAAATTTCAACCCTTTCTGACTTCATTTGCTATTTTTCATGCATTTAATGATTTATTTTGGGCTAAATGACCCTGAAATTGGAAAGCACTACAACTAAACTCAGAAAAAGGTAGAAACTTGGCATGGTATCATCATTTGACCCACATAACATGTATGCCAAAGTTGAGAGGGTTACGGAAAAAGCTGGATGCACTTTGTGTACAAACTGGACCATCTCTTTCGAAGTACGAGGGTTTCAGACGAAAAGTCATCTGTTACAAAGGCATTTCATTTTTCTAAACTTATTTGAACTCAAGACTTTTGGTGCATTCAATATGCATCATTCAAAGCCACATACTAAAATTTCAACCCTTTCTGACTTCATTTGCTATTTTTCATGCATTTAATGATTTATTTTGGGCTAAATGACCCTGAAATTGGAAAGCACTACAACTAAACTCAGAAAAAGGTAGAAACTTGGCATGGTATCATCATTGGACCCACATAACATGTATGCCAAAGTTGAGAGGGTTACGGAAAAAGCTGGATGCACTTCGTGTACAAACTGGACCATCTCTTTCGAAGTACGAAGGATTCACACGAAAACTCATCTGTTACAAAGGCATATCATGTTTCTAAAGTTATTTGACCTCAAGATATTTTGTGCATTCAATATGCATCATTCAAAGCGACATACTAGAATTTCGACCCTTTCTGACTTCATTTGCTATTTTTCATGCATTTAAATATTTATTTTGGGCTAAATGACCCTGAAATTGGAAAGCACTACAACTAAACTCAGAAAAGGTTGAAACTTGGCATGGTATCATCATTTGACCCACATACGAGGGTTTTAGACGAAAACTCATATGTTACAAAGGCATTTCATTTTTCTAAACTTATTTAAACTCAAGATATTTTGTGCATTCAATATGCATCATTCAAAGCCACATACTAAAATTTCAACCCTTTCTGACTGCATTTTCTATTTTTCATGCATTTAATGATTTATTTTGGGCTCAATGACCCTGAAATTGGAAAGCACTACAAATAAACTCAGAAAAAGGTAGAAACTTGGCATGGTATCATCATTTGACCCACATAACATGTATGCCAAAGTTGAGAGGGTTACGGAAAAAGCTGGATGCACTTCGTGTACAAACTAGACCATCTCCTTCGAAGTACGAAGGATTCACACGAAAACTCATCTGTTACAAAGGCATATCATGTTTCTAAAGTTATTTGAACTCAAGACATTTTGTGCATTCAATATGCATCATTCAAAGCGACATACTAGAATTTCGACCCTTTCTGACTTCATTTGCTATTTTTCATGCATTTAATGATTTATTTTGGGCTAAATGACCCTGAAATTGGAAAGCACTACAACTAAACTCAGAAAAGGTTGAAACTTGGCATGGTATCATCATTTGACCCACATACGAGGGTTTTAGACGAAAACTCATATGTTACAAAGGCATTTCATTTTTCTAAACTTATTTGAACTCAAGACTTTTTGTGCATTCAATATGCATCATTCAAAGCCACATACTAAAATTTCAACCCTTTCTGACTTCATTTGCTATTTTTCATGCATTCAATGATTTATTTTGGGCTAAATGACCCAGAAATTGGAAGGCACTACAACTGAACTCAGAAAAGGTTGAAACTTGGCATGGTATCATCATTTGACCCACATAACTTGTGTGCAAAAGTTGAGAGGGTTACGGCAAAAACTGAATGCACTTCTTGTACAAACTGGACCATCTCTTTCGAAGTACGAGGGTTTAAGACGAAAAGTCATCTCTTACAAAGGAATTTTATTTTTCTAAACTTTTTTGAACTCCAGACTTTTTTTGCATTCAATATGTATCATTCAAAGCCACATACTAAAATTTCAACCCTTTCTGACTTCATTTGCTATTTTTCATGCATTTAATAATTTATTTTGGGCTTAATGACCCTGAAATTGGAAAACACTACAACTAAACTCAGAAAAGGTTGAAACTTGGCATGGTATCATCATTTGACCCACCTAACATGTGTGCAAAAGTTGAGAAGGTTACGGAAAAAGCTGGATGCACTTCGTGTACAAACTGGACCATCTCTTTCGAAGTACGAGGGTTTTAGACGAAAACTCATTTGTTACAAAGGCATTTCATTTTTCTAAACTTATTTGAACCTAACACTTTTTGTGCATTCAATATGCATCATTCAAAGTAACATACTAAAATTTCAACCCTTTCTGACTTCATTTGCTATTTTTCATGCATTTAATGATTTATTTTGGGCTAAATGACCCTGAAATTGGAAAGCACTACAACTGAACCCAGAAAAGGTTGAAACTTGGCATGGTATCATCATTTGAACCACATAACATGTGTGCAAAAGTTGAGAGGGTTACGGCAAAAACTGAATGCACTTCGTGTACAAACTGGACCATCTCTTTCGAAGTACGAGGGTTTCAGACGAAAAGTCATCTGTTACAAAGGCATTAAACTTATTTGAACTCAAGACTTTTTGTGCATTCAATATGAATGATTCAAAGCCACATTCAAATATTTCAACCCTTTCTGACTTCATTTGCTATTTTTCATGCATTTAATGATTTATTTTGGGCTAAATGACCCTGAAATTGGAAAGCACTACAATTAAACTCATAAAAAGGTAGAAACTTGGAATGGTATCATAATTTGACCCACATAACATGTGTGCAAAAGTTGAGAGGGTTACGACAAAAGCTGGATGCACTTCGTGTACAAACTGGACCATCTCTTTCGAAGTACGAGGGTTTCAAACGAAAACTCATTTGTTACAAAGGCATTTCATTTTTCTAAAGTTATTGGAACTCAAGACTTTTTGTGCATTCAATATGAATCATTCAAAGCCACATACTAAAATTTCAACCCTTTCTGACTTCATTTGCTATTTTTCATGCATTTAATGATTTATTTTGGGCTAAAGGACCCTGAAATTGGAAAGCACTACAACTAAACTCAGAAAAGGTTGAAACTTGGCATGGTATCGTCATTTGACCCACCTAACATGTGTGCAAAAGTTGAGAGGGTTACGGCAAAAACTTGATGCACTTCGTGTACAAACTGGACCATCTCTTTCGAAGTACGAGGGTTTCAACCTTTTCTTGATGCATTTCATTTTTCTAAACTTATTTGAAGCACATAATTTTTGTGCATTCAATATGCATCAGTCAAAGCCACATACTAAAATTTCAACCCTTTCTGACTTCGTTTGCTATTTTGCATGCATTTAATGATTTATTTTGGGCTAAATGACCCTGAAATTGGAAAGCACTACAACTAAACTCAGAAAAGGGTGAAACTTGGCATGGTATCATCATTTGACCCACATAACATGTGTGCAAAACTTGAGAGGGTTACGAAAAAAGCTGGATGCACTTCGTGTACAAACTGGACCATCTCTTTCGAAGTACGAGGGTTTTAGACGAAAACTCATCTGTTACAAAGGCATTTCATTTTTCTAAACTTGTTTGATATCAACACTTTTTGTGCATTCAATATGCATCATTCAAAGCCACATACTAAAATTTCAACCCTTTCTGAGTTCATTTGCTATTTTTCATGCATTTAATGATTTATTTTGGGCTAAATGACCCTGAAATTGGAAAGCACTACAACTAAACTCAGAAAAAGGTAGAAACTTGGCATGGTATCATCATTTGACCCACATAACATGTGTGCAAAAGTTGAGAGGGTTACGTCAAAAGCTGGATGCACTTCGTGTACAAACTGGACCATCTCTTTCGAAGTACGAGGGTTTCAGACGAAAACTCATCTGTTACAAAGGCATTTCATTTTTCTAAACTTATTTGAACTCAAGACTTTTTGTGCATTCAATATGCATCATTCAAAGCCACATACTAAAATTTCAACCCTTTCTGACTTCATTTGCAATTTTCATGCATTTAATGATTTATTTTGGGCTAAATGACCCTGAAATTGGAAAGCCCTACAACTAAACTTAGAAAAGGTTGAAACTTGGCATGGTATCATCATTTGACCCACCTAACATGTGTGCAAAAGTTGAGAGGGTTACGGGAAAAACTGGATGCACTTCGTGTACAAACAAGACCATCTCTTTCGAAGTACGAGGGTTTTAGACGAAAACTCATCTGTTACAAAGACATTTCATTTTTCTAAACTTATTTGAACTCAAGACTTTTCGTGCATTCAATATGCATCATTCAAAGCCACATACTAAAATTTCAACCCTTTCTGACTTCATTTGCTATTTTTCATGCATTTAATGATTTATTTTGGGCTAAATGACCCTGAAATTGGAAAGCACTACAACTGAACCCAGAAAAGGTTGAAACTTGGCATGGTATCATCATTTGAACCACATAACATGTGTGCAAAAGTTGAGAGGGTTACGGCAAAAACTGAATGCACTTCGTGTACAAACTGGACCATCTCTTTCGAAGTACGAGGGTTTCAGACGAAAAGTCATCTGTTACAAAGGCATTAAACTTATTTGAACTCAAGACTTTTTGTGCATTCAATATGAATCATTCAAAGCCACATACAAAAATTTCAACCCTTTCTGACTTCATTTGCTATTTTTCATGCATTTAATGATTTATTTTGGGCTAAATGACCCTGAAATTGGAAAGCACTACAATTAAACTCATAAAAAGGTAGAAACTTGGAATGGTATCATAATTTGACCCACATAACATGTGTGCAAAAGTTGAGAGGGTTACGGCAAAAGCTGGATGCACTTCGTGTACAAACTGGACCATCTCTTTCGAAGTACGAGGGTTTCAAACGAAAACTCATTTGTTACAAAGGCATTTCATTTTTCTAAAGTTATTGGAACTCAAGACTTTTTGTGCATTCAATATGAATCATTCAAAGCCACATACAAAAATTTCAACCCTTTCTGACTTCATTTGCTATTTTTCATGCATTTAATGATTTATTTTGGGCTAAAGGACCCTGAAATTGGAAAGCACTACAACTAAACTCAGAAAAGGTTGAAACTTGGCATGGTATCATCATTTGACCCACCTAACATGTGTGCAAAAGTTGAGAGGGTTACGGCAAAAACTTGATGCACTTCGTGTACAAACTGGACCATCTCTTTCGAAGTACGAGGGTTTCAACCTTTTCTTGATGCATTTCATTTTTCTAAACTTATTTGAACCACATAATTTTTGTGCATTCAATATGCATCATTCAAAGCCACATACTAAAATTTCAACCCTTTCTGACTTCATTTGCTATTTTGCATGCATTTAATGATTTATTTTGGGCTAAATGACCCTGAAATTGGAAAGCACTACAACTAAACTCAGAAAAGGGTGAAACTTGGCATGGTATCATCATTTGACCCACATAACATGTGTGCAAAACTTGAGAGGGTTACGAAAAAAGCTGGATGCACTTCGTGTACAAACTGGACCATCTCTTTCGAAGTACGAGGGTTTTAGACGAAAACTCATCTGTTACAAAGGCATTTCATTTTTCTAAACTTGTTTGATCTCAACACTTTTTGTGCATTCAATATGCATCATTCAAAGCCACATACTAAAATTTCAACCCTTTCTGAGTTCATTTGCTATTTTTCATGCATTTAATGATTTATTTTGGGCTAAATGACCCTGAAATTGGAAAGCACTACAACTAAACTCAGAAAAAGGTAGAAACTTGGCATGGTATCATCATTTGACCCACATAACATGTTTGCAAAAGTTGAGAGGGTTACGTCAAAAGCTGGATGCACTTCGTGTACAAACTGGACCATCTCTTTCGAAGTACGAGGGTTTCAGACGAAAACTCATCTGTTACAAAGGCATTTCATTTTTCTAAACTTATTTGAACTCAAGACTTTTTGTGCATTCAATATGCATCATTCAAAGCCACCTACTAAAATTTCAACCCTTTCTGACTTCATTTGCAATTTTCATGCATTTAATGATTTATTTTGGGCTAAATGACCCTGAAATTGGAAAGCCCTACAACTAAACTCAGAAAAGGTTGAAACTTGGCATGGTATCATCATTTGACCCACCTAACATGTGTGCAAAAGTTGAGAGGGTTACGGGAAAAACTGGATGCACTTCGTGTACAAACAGGACCATCTCTTTCGAAGTACGAGGGTTTTAGACGAAAACTCATCTGTTACAAAGGCATTTCATTTTTCTAAACTTATTTGAACTCAAGACTTTTCGTGCATTCAATATGCATCATTCAAAGCCACATACTAAAATTTCAACCCTTTCTGACTTCATTTGCTATTTTTCATGCATTTAATGATTTATTTTGGGCTAAATGACCCTGAAATTGGAAAGCACTACAACTAAACTCAGAAAAAGGTAGAAACTTGGCATGGTATCATCATTTGACCCACATAACATGTGTGCAAAAGTTGAGAGGGTTACGTCAAAAGCTGGATGCACTTCGTGTACAAACTGGACCATCTCTTTCGAAGTACGAGGGTTTCAGACGAAAACTCATCTGTTACAAAGGCATTTCATTTTTCTAAACTTATTTGAACTCAAGACTTTTTGTGCATTCAATATGCATCATTCAAAGCCACATACTAAAATTTCAACCCTTTCTGACTTCATTTGCAATTTTCATGCATTTAATGATTTATTTTGGGCTAAATGACCATGAAATTGGAAAGCACTACAACTAAACTCAGAAAAGGTTGAAACTTGGCATGGTATCATCATTTGACCCACCTAACATGTGTGCAAAAGTTGAGAGGGTTACGGGAAAAACTTGATGCACTTCGTGTACAAACTGGACCATCTCTTTCGAGGTACGAGGGTTTCAGACGAAAACTCATCTGTTACAAAGGCATTTCATTTTTCTAAACTTATTTGAACTCAAGACTTTTTGTGCATTCAATATGCATCATTCAAAGCCACATACTAAAATTTCAACCCTTTCTGACTTCATTTGCAATTTTCATGCATTTAATGATTTATTTTGGGCTAAATGACCATGAAATTGGAAAGCACTACAACTAAACTCAGAAAAGGTTGAAACTTGGCATGGTATCATCATTTGACCCACCTAACATGTGTGAAAAAGTTGAGAGGGTTACGGCAAAAACTGGATGAACTTCGTGTACAAACTGGACCATCTCTTTCGAAGTACAAGGGTTTCAAACGAAAACTCATATGTTACAAAGGCATTTCATTTTTCTAAACTTATTTGAACTCAAGACTTTGTGAGCATTCAAGATGAATCATTCAAAGCCACATACTCAAATTTGAACCCTTTCAAACTTCATTTGCTATTTTTCATGCATTTAATGATTTATTTTGGCCTAAATGACCCTGAAATTGGAAAGCACTACAACTAAACTCAGAAAAAGGTAGAAACTTGGCCTGGTATCATCATTTTACCCACATAACATGTCTGAAAAAGTTGACAGGGTTACGACAAAAGCTGGATGCACTTCGTGTACAAAATGGACCATCTCTTTCGAAGTACGAGGGTTTTAGACGAAAACTCATCTATTACAAAGGCATTTCATTTTTCGAAACTTATTCGAACTCAACACTTTTTGTGCATTCAATATGCATCATTCAATGCCACATACTTAAATTTCAACCCTTTCTGACTTCATTTGCTATTTTTCATGGATTTAATGATTTATTTTGGGCTAAATGACCCTGAAATTGGAAAGCACTACAACTGAACCCAGAAAAGGTTGAAACTTGGCATGGTATCATCATTTGAACCACATAACATGTGTGCAAAAGTTGAGAGGGTTACGGAAAAAACTGAATGCACTTCATGTACAAACTGGACCATCTCTTTCGAAGTACGAGGGTTTCAGACTAAAACTCATCTCTTACAAAGGCATTTCATTTTTCTAAACTTATTTGAACTCAAGACTTTTTGTGCATTCAATATGCATCATTCAAAGCCACATACTAAAATTTCAACCCTTTCTGACTTCATTTGCTATTTTTCATGCATTTAATGATTTATTTTGGGCTAAATGACCCAGAAATTGGAAGGCACTACAACTGAACTCAGAAAAGGTTGAAACTTGGCATGGTATCATCATTTGACCCACATAACTTGTGTGCAAAAGTTGAGAGGGTTACGGCCAAAACTGAATGCACTTCGTGTACAAACTGGACCATCTCTTTCGAAGTACAAGGGTTTCAGACGAAAAGTCATCTGTTACAAAGGCATTTCATTTTTCTAAACTTATTTGAACTCAAGACTTTTTGTGCATTCAATATGAATCATTCAAAGCCACATACTAAAATTTCAACCCTTTCTGACTTCATTTGCTATTTTTCATGCATTTAATGATTTATTTTGGGCTAAATGACCCTGAAATTGGAAAGCACTACAATTAAACTCATAAAAAGGTAGAAACTTGGAATGGTATCATAATTTGACCCACATAACATGTGTGCAAAAGTTGAGAGGGTTACGGCAAAAGCTGGATGCACTTCGTGTACAAACTGGACCATCTCTTTCGAAGTACGAGGGTTTCAAACGAAAACTCATCAGTTACAAAGGCATTTCATTTTTCTAAAGTTATTGGAACTCAAGACTTTTTGTGCATTCAATATGAATCATTCAAAGCCACATACTAAAATTTCAACCCTTTCTGACGTCATTTGCTATTTTTCATGCATTTAATAATTTATTTTGGGCTAAAGGACCCTGAAATTGGAAAGCACTACAACTAAACTCAGAAAAGGTTGAAACTTGGCATGGTATCATCATTTGACCCACCTAACATGTGTGCAAAAGTTGAGAGGGTTACGGCTAAAACTTGATGCACTTCGTGTACAAACTGGACCATCTCTTTCGAAGTACGAGGGTTTCAACCTTTTCTTGATGCATTTCATTTTGCTAAACTTATTTGAACTCCATAATTTTTGTGCATTCAATATGCATCATTCAAAGCCACATACTAAAATTTCAACCCTTTCTGACTTCATTTGCTATTTTGCATGCATTTAATGATTTATTTTGGGCTAAATGACCCTGAAATTGGAAAGCACTACAACTAAACTCAGAAAAGGGTGAAACTTGGCATGGTATCATCATTTGACCCACATAACATGTGTGCAAAAGTTGAGAGGGTTACGGAAAAAGCTGGATGCACTTCGTGTACAAACTGGACCATCTCTTTCGAAGTACGAGGGTTTTAGACGAAAACTCATCTGTTACAAAGGCATTTCATTTTCCTAAACTTGTTTGATCTCAACACTTTTTGTGCATTCAATATGCATCATTCAAAGCCACATACTAAAATTTCAACCCTTTCTGAGTTCATTTGCTATTTTTCATGCATTTAATGATTTATTTTGGGCTAAATGACCCTGAAATTGGAAAGCAGTACAACTAAACTCAGAAAAAGGTAGAAACTTGGCATGGTATCATCATTTGACCCACATAACATGTGTGCAAAAGTTGAGAGGGTTACGTCAAAAGCTGGATGCACTTCGTGTACAAACTGGACCATCTCTTTCGAAGTACGAGGGTTTCAGACGAAAACTCATCTGTTACAAAGGCATTTCATTTTTCTGTACTTAATTGAACTCAAGACTTTTTGTGCATTCAATATGCATCATTCAAAGCCACATACTAAAATTTCAACCCTTTCTGACTTCATTTGCTATTTTTCATGCATTTAATGATTTATTTTGGGCTAAATGACCCAGAAATTGGAAGGCACTACAACTGAACTCAGAAAAGGTTGGAACTTGGCATGGTATCATCATTTGACCCACATAACTTGTGTGCAAAAGTTGAGAGGGTTACGGCAAAAACTGAATGCACTTCTTGTACAAAGTGGACCATCTCTTTCGAAGTACGAGGGTTTCAGACGAAAAGTCATCTCTTACGAAGGCATTTTATTTTTCTAAACTTTTTTGAACTCCAGACTTCTTTTGCATTCAATATGCATCATTCAAAGCCACATACTAAAATTTCAACCCTTTCTGACTTCATTGGCTATTTTTCATGCATTTAATAATTTATTTTGGGCTTAATGACCCTGAAATTGGAAAACACTACAACTAAACTCAGAAAAGGTTGAAACTTGGCATGGTATCATCATTTGAACCACCTAACATGTGTGCGAAAGTTGAGAAGGTTACGGAAAAAGCTGGATGCACTTCGTGTACAAACTGGACCATCTCTTTCGAAGTACGAGGGTTTTAGACGAAAACTCATTTGTTACAAAGTCATTTCATTTTTCTAAACTTATTTGAACTCAACACTTTTTGTGCATTCAATATGCATCATTCAAAGCAACATACTAAAATTTCAACCATTTCTGACTTCATTTGCTATTTTTCATGCATTTAATGATTTATTTTGGGCTAAATGACCCTGAAATTGGAAAGCACTACAACTGAACCCAGAAAAGGTTGACACTTGGCATGGTATCATCATTTGAACCACATAACATGTGTGCAAAAGTTGAGAGGGTTACGGAAAAAACCGAATGCACTTCGTGTACAAACTGGACCATCTCTTTCGAAGTACGAGGGTTTCACACGAAAAGTCATCTGTTACAAAGGCATTTCATTTTTCTAAACTTATTTGAACTCAAGACTTTTGTGCATTCAATATGAATCATTCAAAGCCACATACAAAAATTTCAACCCTTTCTGACTTCATTTGCTATTTTTCATGCATTTAATGATTTATTTTGGGCTAAATGACCCTGAAATTGGAAAGCACTACAATTAAACTCATAAAAAGGTAGAAACTTGGAATGGTATCATAATTTGACCCACATAACATGTGTGCAAAAGTTGAGAGGGTTACGGCAAAAGCTGGATGCACTTCGTGTACAAACTGGACCATCTCTTTCGAAGTACGAGGGTTTCAAACGAAAACTCATCTGTTACAAAGGCATTTCATTTTTCTAAAGTTATTGGAACTCAAGACTTTTTGTGCATTCAATATGAATCATTCAAAGCCACATACTAAAATTTCAACCCTTTCTGACTTCATTTGCTATTTTTCATGCATTTAATGATTTATTTTGGGCTAAAGGACCCTGAAATTGGAAAGCACTACAACTAAACTCAGAAAAGGTTGAAACTTGGCATGGTATCATCATTTGACCCACCTAACATGTGTGCAAAAGTTGAGAGGGTTACGGAAAAAACTTGATGCACTTCGTGTACAAACTGGACCGTCTCTTTCGAAGTACGAGGGTTTCAACCTTTTCTTGATGCATTTCATTTTTCTAAACTTATTTGAAATCCATAATTTTTGTGCATTCAATATGCATCATTCCAAGCCACAAACTAAAATTTCAACCCTTTCTGACTTCATTTGCTATTTTGCATGCATTTAATGATTTATTTTGGGCTAAATGACCCTGAAATTGGAAAGCACTACAACTAAACTCAGAAAAGGGTGAAACTTGGCATGGTATCATCATTTGACCCACATAACATGTGTGCAAAAGTTGAGAGGGTTACGGAAAAAGCTGGATGCACTTCGTGTACAAACTGGACCATCTCTTTCGAAGTACGAGGGTATTAGACGAAAACTCATCTGTTACAAAGGCATTTCATTTTTCTAAACTTGTTTGATCTCAACACTTTTTGTGCATTCAATATGCATCATTCAAAGCCACATACTAAAATTTCAACCCTTTCTGAGTTCATTTGCTATTTTTCATGCATTTAATGATTTATTTTGGGCTAAATGACCCTGAAATTGGAAAGCACTACAACTAAACTCAGAAAAAGGTAGAAACTTGGCATGGTATCATCATTTGACCCACATAACATGTGTGCAAAACTTGAGAGGGTTACGTCAAAAGCTGGATGCACTTCGTGTACAAACTGGACCATCTCTTTCGAAGTACGAGGGTTTTAGACGAAAACTCATCTGTTACAAAGGCATTTCATTTTTCTAAACTTATTTGAACTCAAGACTTTTTGTGCATTCAATATGCATCATTCAAAGCCACATACTAAAATTTCAACCCTTTCTGACTTCATTTGCAATTTTCATGCATTTAATGATTTATTTTGGGCTAAATGACCATGAAATTGGAAAGCACTACAACTAAACTCAGAAAAGGTTGAAACTTGGCATGGTATCATCATTTGACCCACCTAACATGTGTGCAAAAGTTGAGAGGGTTACGGGAAAAACTGGATGCACTTCGTGTACAAACTGGACCATCTCTTTCGAAGAACGAGGGTTTTAGACGAAAACTCATCTGTTACAAAGGCATTTCATTTTTCTAAACTTATTTGAACTCAAGACTTTTCGTGCATTCAATATGCATCATTCAAAGCCACATACTAAAATTTCAACCCTTTCTGACTTCATTTGCTATTTTTCATGCATTTAATGATCTATTTTGGGCTAAATGACCTTGAAATTGGAAAGCACTACAACTGAACTCAGAAAAGGTTGAAACTTGGCATGGTATCATCATTTGACCCACATAACAGGTGTGCAAAAGTTGAGAGGGTTACGGCAAAAACTGGATGCACTTCGTGTACAAACTGGACCATCTCTTTCGAAGTATGAGGGTTTGTGACAAAAACTCATCTGCTGCAAAGGAATTTCATTTTTCTAAACTTATTTGAACTCAGGACTTTTTATGCATTCAATATGCATCATTCAAAGCCAAATACTAAAATTTCAACCCTTTCTGACTTCATTTGCTATTTTTCATGCATTTAATGATTTATTTTGGGCTAAATGACCCTGAAATTGGAAGGCACTACAACTGAACTCAGAAAAGGTTGAAACTTGGCATGGTATCATCATTTGACCCACATAACTTGTGTGCAAAAGTTGAGAGGGTTACGACAAAAACTGAATGCACTTCTTGTACAAACTGGACCATCTCTTTCGAAGTACGAGGGTTTCGGACGAAAAGTCATCTGTTACAAAGGCATTTCATTTTTCTAAACTTATTTGAACTCAAGACTTTTTGTGCATTGAATATGCATCATTCAAAGCCACATACTAATATTTGAACCCTTTCAGACTTCATTTGCTATTTTTCAGGCATTTAATGATTTATTTTGGGCTAAATGACCCTGTAATTGGAAAGCACTACAAATATACTCAGAAAAGGTTGAAACTTGCCATCGTATCATCATTTGACCCACCTAACATGTGTGAAAAAGTTGAGAGGGTTACGGCAAAAACTGGATGCACTTCGTGTACAAACTGGACCATCTCTTTCGAAGTACAAGGGTTTCAAACGAAAACTCATATGTTACAAAGGCATTCATTTTTCTAAACTTATTTGAACTCAAGACTTTTTGAGCATTCAAGATGAATCATTCAAAGCCACATACTCAAATTTGAACCCTTTCAGACTTCATTTGCTATTTTTCATGCATTTAATGATTTATTTTGGGCTAAATGACCCTGAAATTGGAAAGCACTACAACTAAACTCAGAAAAAGGTAGAAACTTGGCCTGGTATCATCATTTTACCCACATAACATGTCTGAAAAAGTTGAGAGGGTTACGGCAAAAGCTGGATGCACTTCGTGTACAAAATGGACCATCTCTTTCGAAGTACGAGGGTTTTAGACGAAAACTCATCTATTACAAAGGCATTTCATTTTTCGAAACTTATTCGAACTCAACACTTTTTGTGCATTCAATATGCATCATTCAATGCCACATACTAAAATTTCAACCCTTTCTGATTTCATTTGCTATTTTTCATGCATTTAATGATTTATTTTGGGCTAAATGACCCTGCAATTGGAAAGCACTACAACTGAACCCAGAAAAGGTTGAAACTTGGCATGGTATCATCATTTGAACCACATAACATGTGTGCAAAAGTTGAGAGGGTTACGGAAAAAACTGAATGCACTTCGTGTACAAACTGGACCATCTCTTTCGAAGTACGAGGGTTTCAGACGAAAACTCATCTGTTACAAAGGCATTTCATTTTTCTAAACTTATTTGAACTCAAGACTTTTTGTGCATTCAATATGAATCATTCAAAGCCACATACTAAAATTTCAACCCTTTCTGACTTCATTTGCTATTTTTCATGCATTTAATGATTTATTTTGGGCTAAATGACCTAGAAATTGGAAAGCACTACAACTGAACTCAGAAAAGGTTGAAACTTGGCATGGTATAATCATTTGACCCACATAACTTGTGTGCAAAAGTTGAGAGGGTTACGGCAAAAACTGAATGCACTTCTTGTACAAACTGGACAATCTCTTTTGAAGTACGAGGGTTTCAGACGAAAAGTCATCTGTTACAAAGGCATTTTATTTTTCTAAACTTTTTTGAACTCCAGACTTTTTTTGCATTCAATATGCATTATTCAAAGCCACATACTAAAATTTCAACCATTTCTGACTTCATTTGCTATTTTTCATGCATTTAATAATTTATTTTGGGCTTAATGACCCTGAAATTGGAAAACACTACAACTAAACTAAGAAAAGGTTGAAACTTGGCATGGTATCATCATTTGACCCACCTAACATGTGTGCAAAAGTTGTGAAGGTTACGGAAAAAGCTGGATGCACTTCGTGTACAAACTGGAACATCTCTTTCGAAGTACGAGGGTTTTAGACGAAAACTCATTTGTTACAAAGGCATTTCATTTTTCTAAACTTATTTGAACTCAACACTTTTTGTGCATTCAATATGCATCATTCAAAGCAACATACTAAAATTTCAACCCTTTCTGACTTCATTTGCTATTTTTCGTGCATTTAATGATTTATTTTGGGCTAAATGACCCTGAAATTGGAAAGCACTACAACTAAACTCAGAAAAGGGTGAAACTTGGCATGGTATCATCATTTGACCCACATAACATGTGTGCAAAAGTTGAGAGGGTTACGGAAAAAGCTGGATGCACTTCGTGTACAAACTGGACCATCTCTTTCGAAGTACGAGGGTTTTAGACGAAAACTCATCTGTTACAAAGGCATTTCATTTTTCTAAACTTGTTTGATCTCAACACTTTTTGTGCATTCAATATGCATCATTCAAAGCCACATACTAAAATTTCAACCCTTTCTGAGTTCATTTGCTATTTTTCATGCATTTAATGATTTATTTTGGGCTAAATGACCATGAAATTGGAAAGCACTACAACTAAACTCAGAAAAGGTTGAAACTTGGCATGGTATCATCATTTGACCCACCTAACATGTGTGCAAAAGTTGAGAGGGTTACGGGAAAAACTGGATGCACTTCGTGTACAAACTGGACCATCTCTTTCGAAGTACGAGGGTTTTAGACGAAAACTCATTTGTTACAAAGGCATTTCATTTTTCTAAACTTATTTGAACTCAACACTTTTTGTGCATTCTATATGCATCATTCAAAGCAACATACTAAAATTTCAACCCTTTCTGACTTCATTTGCTATTTTTCATGCATTTAATGATTTATTTTGGGCTAAATGACCCTGAAATTGGAAAGCACTACAACTGAACCCAGAAAAGGTTGAAACTTGGCATGGTATCATCATTTGAACCACATAACATGTGTGCAAAAGTTGAGAGCGTTACGGCAAAAACTGAATGCACTTCGTGTACAAACTGGACCATCTCTTTCGAAGTACGAGGGTTTCAGACGAAAAGTCATCTGTTACAAAGGCATTTCATTTTTCTAAACTTATTTGACCTCAAGACTTTTTGTGCATTAAATATGAATCATTCAAAGCCACACACAAAAATTTCAACCCTTTCTGACTTCATTTGCTATTTTTAATGCATTTAATGATTTATTTTGGGCTAAATGACCCTGAAATTGGAAAGCACTACAATTAAACTCATAAAAAGGTAGAAACTTGGAATGGTATCATCATTTGACCCACATAACATGTGTGCAAAAGTTGAGAGGGTTACGGCAAAAGCTGGATGCACTTCGTGTACAAACTGGACCATCTCTTTCGAAGTACGAGGGTTTCAAACGAAAACTCATCTGTTACAAAGGCATTTCATTTTTCTAAAGTTATTGGAACTCAAGACTTTTTCTGCATTCAATATGAATCATTCAAAGCCACATACTAAAATTTCAACCCTTTCTGACTTCATTTGCTATTTTTCATGCATTTAATGATTTATTTTGGGCTAAAGGACCCTGAAATTGGAAAGCACTACAACTAAACTCAGAAAAGGTTGAAACTTGGCATGGTATCATCATTTGACCCACCTAACATGTGTGCAAAAGTTGAGAGGGTTACGACGAAAACTTGATGCACTTCGTGTACAAACTGGACCATCTCTTTCGAAGTACGAGGGTTTCAACCTTTTCTTGATGCATTTCATTTTTCTAAACTTATTTGAACTCCATAATTTTTGTGCATTCAATATGCATCATTCAAAGCCACAAAATAAAATTTCAACCCTTTCTGACTTCATTTGCTATTTTGCATGCATTTAATGATTTATTTCGGGCTAAATGACACTGAAATTGGAAAGCACTACAACTAAACTCAGAAAAAGGTAGAAACTTGGCATGGTATCATCATTTGAACCACATAACATGTGTGCAAAAGTTGAGAGAGTTACGTCAAAAGCTGGATGCACTTCGTGTACAAACTGGACCATCTCTTTCGAAGTACGAGGGTTTCAGACGAAAACTCATCTGTTACAAAGGCATTTCATTTTTCTAAACTTATTCGAACTCAAGACTTTTTGAGCATTCAATATGCATCATTCAAAGCCACATACTAAAATTTCAACCCTTTCTGACTTCATTTGCAATTTTCATGCATTTAATGATTTATTTTGGGCTAAATGACCATGAAATTGGAAAGCACTACAACTAAACTCAGAAAAGGTTGAAACTTGGCATGGTATCATCATTTGACCCACCTAACATGTGTGCAAAAGTTGAGAGGGTTACGGGAAAAACTGGATGCACTTCGTGTACAAACTGGACCATCTCTTTCGAAGTACGAGGGTTTTAGACGAAAACTCATCTGTTACAAAGGCATTTATTTTTTCTAAACTTATTTGAACTCAAGACTTTTCGTGCATTCAATATGCATCATTCAAAGCCACATACTAAAATTTCAACCCTTTCTGACTTCATTTGCTATTTTTCATGCATTTAATGATTTATTTTGGGCTAAATGACCCTGTAATTGGAAAGCACTACAAATATACTCAGAAAAGGTAGAAACTTGGCCTGGTATCATCATTTTACCCACATAACATGTCTGAAAAAGTTGAGAGGGTTACGGCAAAAGCTGGATGCACTTCGTGTACAAAATGGATCATCTCTTTCGAAGTACGAGGGTTTTAGACGAAAACTCATCTATTACAAAGGCATTTCATTTTTCGATACTTATTCGAACTCAACACTTTTTGTGCATTCAATATGCATCATTCAATGCCACATACTTAAATTTCAACCCTTTCTGACTTCATTTGCTATTTTTCATGCATTTAATGATTTATTTTGGGCTAAATGACCCTGAAATTGGAAAGCACTACAACTGAACCCAGAAAAGGTTGAAACTTGGCATGGTATCATCATTTGAACCACATAACATGTGTGCAAAAGTTGAGAGGGTTACGGAAAAAAATGAATGCACTTCGTGTACAAACTGGACCATCTCTTTCGAAGTACGAGGGTTTCAGACGAAAACTCATCTGTTACAAAGGCATTTCATTTTTCTAAACTTATTTGAACTCAAGACTTTTTGTGCATTCAATATGCATCATTCAAAGCCACATACTAAAATTTCAACCCTTTCTGACTTCATTTGCTATTTTTCATGCATTTAATGATTTATTTTGGGCTAAATGACCCAGAAATTGGAAGGCACTACAAATGAACTCAGAAAAGGTTGAAACTTGGCATGGTATCATCATTTGACCCACATAACTTGTGTGCAAAAGTTGAGAGGGTTACGGCAAAAAATGAATGCACTTCGTGTACAAACTGGACCATCTCTTTCGAAGTACGACGGTTTCAGACGAAAAGTCATCTGTTACAAAGGCATTTCATTTTTCTAAACTTATTTGAACTCAAGACTTTTTGTGCATTCAATATGAATCATTCAAAGCCACATACAAAAATTTCAACCCTTTCTCACTTCATTTGCTATTTTTCATACATTTAATGATTTATTTTGGGCTAAATGACCCTGAAATTGGAAAGCACTACAATTAAACTCATAAAAAGGTAGAAACTTGGAATGGTATCATAATTTGACCCACATAACATGTGTGCAAAAGTTGAGAGGGTTACGGCAAAAGCTGGATGCACTTCGTGTACAAACTGGACCATCTCTTTCGAAGTACGAGGGTTTCAAACGAAAACTCATCTGTTACAAAGGCATTTCATTTTTCTAAAGTTATTGGAACTCAAGACTTTTTGTGCATTCAATATGAATCATTCAAAGCCACATACTAAAATTTCAACCCTTTCTCACTTCATTTGCTATTTTTCATGCATTTAATGATTTATTTTGGGCTAAAGGACCCTGAAATTGGAAAGCACTACAACTAAACTCAGAAAAGGTTGAAACTTGGCATGGTATCATCATTTGACCCACCTAACATGTGTGCAAAAGTGGAGAGGGTTACGGCAAAAATTTGATGCACTTCGTGCACAAACTGGACCATCTCTTTCGAAGTACGAGGGTTTCAACCTTTTCTTGATGCATTTCATTTTTCTAAACTTATTTGAACTCCATAATTTTTGTGCATTCAATATGCATCATTCAAAGCCACATACTAAAATTTCAACCCTTTCTGACTTCATTTGCTATTTTTCATGCATTTAATGATTTATTTTGGGCTACATGACCCTGAAATTGGAAAGAACTACAACTAAACTCAGAAAAGGGTGAAACTTGGCATGGTATCATCATTTGACCCACATAACATGTGTGCAAAAGTTGAGAGGGTTACGGAAAAAGCTGGATGCACTTCGTGTACAAACTGGACCATCTCTTTCGAAGTACGAGGGTTTTAGACGAAAACTCATCTGTTACAAAGGTATTTCATTTTTCTAAACTTGTTTGATCTCAACACTTTTTGTGCATTCAATATGCATCATTCAAAGCCACATACTAAAATTTCAACCCTTTCTGAGTTCATTTGCTATTTTTCATGCATTTAATGATTTATTTTGGGCTAAATGACCCTGAAATTGGAAAGCAGTACAACTAAACTCAGAAAAAGGTAGAAACTTGGCATGGTATCATCATTTGACCCACATAACATGTGTGCAAAAGTTGAGAGGGTTACGTCAAAAGCTGGATGCACTTCGTGTACAAACTGGACCATCTCTTTCGAAGTACGAGGGTTTCAGACGAAAACTCATCTGTTACAAAGGCATTTCATTTTTCTGTACTTAATTGAACTCAAGACTTTTTGTGCATTCAATATGCATCATTCAAAGCCACATACTAAAATTTCAACCCTTTCTGACTTCATTTGCTATTTTTCATGCATTTAATGATTTATTTTGGGCTAAATGACCCAGAAATTGGAAGGCACTACAACTGAACTCAGAAAAGGTTGGAACTTGGCATGGTATCATCATTTGACCCACATAACTTGTGTGCAAAAGTTGAGAGGGTTACGGCAAAAACTAAATGCACTTCTTGTACAAACTGGACCATCTCTTTCGAAGTACGAGGGTTTCAGACGAAAAGTCATCTCTTACGAAGGCATTTTATTTTTCTAAACTTTTTTGAACTCCAGACTTTTTTTGCATTCAATATGCATCATTCAAAGCCACATACTAAAATTTCAACCCTTTCTGACTTCATTTGCTATTTTTCATGCATTTAATAATTTATTTTGGGCTTAATGACCCTGAAATTGGAAAACACTACAACTAAACTCAGAAAAGGTTGAAACTTGGCATGGTATCATCATTTGAACCACCTAACATGTGTGCAAAAGTTGAGAAGGTTACGGAAAAAGCTGGATGCACTTCATGTACAAACTGGACCATCTCTTTCGAAGTACGAGGGTTTTAGACGAAAACTCATTTGTTACAAAGGCATTTCATTTTTCTAAACTTATTTGAACTCAACACTTTTTGTGCATTCAATATGCATCATTCAAAGCAACATACTAAAATTTCAACCATTTCTGACTTCATTTGCTATTTTTCATGCATTTAATGATTTATTTTGGGCTAAATGACCCTGAAATTGGAAACACTACAACTGAACCCAGAAAAGGTTGACACTTGGCATGGTATCATCATTTGAACCACATAACATGTGTGCAAAAGTTGAGAGGGTTACGGAAAAAACTGAATGCACTTCGTGTACAAACTGGACCATCTCTTTCGAAGTACGAGGGTTTCAGACGAAAAGTCATCTGTTACAAAGGCATTTCATTTTTCTAAACTTATTTGAACTCAAGACTTTTGTGCATTCAATATGAATCATTCAAAGCCACATACAAAAATTTCAACCCTTTCTGACTTCATTTGCTATTTTTCATGCATTTAATGATTTATTTTGGGCTAAATGACCCTGAAATTGGAAAGCACTACAATTAAACTCATAAAAAGGTAGAAACTTGGAATGGTATCATAATTTGACCCACATAACATGTGTGCAAAAGTTGAGAGGGTTACGGCAAAAGCTGGATGCACTTCGTGTACAAACTGGACCATCTCTTTCGAAGTACGAGGGTTTCAAACGAAAACTCATCTGTTACAAAGGCATTTCATTTTTCTAAAGTTATTGGAACTCAAGACTTTTTGTGCATTCAATATGAATCATTCAAAGCCACATACTAAAATTTCAACCCTTTCTGACTTCATTTGCTATTTTTCATGCATTTAATGATTTATTTTGGGCTAAAGGACCCTGAAATTGGAAAGCACTACAACTAAACTCAGAAAACGTTGAAACTTGGCATGGTATCATCATTTGACCCACCTAACATGTGTGCAAAAGTTGAGAGGGTTACGGCAAAAACTTGATGCACTTCGTGTACAAACTGGACCATCTCTTTCGAAGTACGAGGGTTTCAACCTTTTCTTGATGCATTTCATTTTTCTAAACTTATTTGAAATCCATAATTTCTGTGCATTCAATATGCATCATTCAAAGCCACAAACTAAAATTTCAACCCTTTCTGACTTCATTTGCTATTTTGCATGCATTTAATGATTTATTTTGGGCTAAATGACCCTGAAATTGGAAAGCACTACAACTAAACTCAGAAAAGGGTGAAACTTGGCATGGTATCATCATTTGACCCACATAACATGTGTGCAGAAGTTGAGAGGGTTACGGAAAAAGCTGGATGCACTTCGTGTACAAACTGGACCATCTCTTTCGAAGTACGAGGGTTTTAGACGAAAACTCATCTGTTACAAAGGCATTTCATTTTTCTAAACTTGTTTGATCTCAACACTTTTTGTGCATTCAATATGCATCATTCAAAGCCACATACTAAAATTTCAACCCTTTCTGAGTTCATTTGCTATTTTTCATGCATTTAATGATTTATTTTGGGCTAAATGACCCTGAAATTGGAAAGCACTACAACTAAACTCAGAAAAAGGTAGAAACTTGGCATGGTATCATCATTTGACCCACATAACATGTGTGCAAAAGTTGAGAGGGTTACGTCAAAAGCTGGATGCACTTCGTGTACAAACTGGACCATCTCTTTCGAAGTACGAGGGTTTCAGACGAAAACTCATCTGTTACAAAGGCATTTCATTTTTCTAAACTTATTTGAACTCAAGACTTTTTGTGCATTCAATATGCATCATTCAAAGCCACATACTAAAATTTCAACCCTTTCTGACTTCATTTGCAATTTTCATGCATTTAATGATTTATTTTGGGCTAAATGACCATGAAATTGGAAAGCACTACAACTAAACTCAGAAAAGGTTGAAACTTGGCATGGTATCATCATTTGACCCACCTAACATGTGTGCAAAAGTTGAGAGGGTTACGGGAAAAACTGGATGCACTTCGTGTACAAACTGGACCATCTCTTTCGAAGTACGAGGGTTTTAGACGAAAACTCATCTGTTACAAAGCCATTTCATTTTTCTAAACTTATTTGAACTCAAGACTTTTCGTGCATTCAATATGCATCATTCAAAGCCACATACTAAAATTTCAACCCTTTCTGACTTCATTTGCTATTTTTCATGCATTTAATGATTTATTTTGGGCTAAATGACCTTGAAATTGGAAAGCACTACAACTGAACTCAGAAAAGGTTGAAACTTGGCATGGTATCATCATTTGACCCACATAACAGGTGTGCAAAAGTTGAGAGGGTTACGGCAAAAACTGGATGCACTTCGTGTACAAACTGGACCATCTCTTTCGAAGTACGAGGGTTTGTGACAAAAACTCATCTGCTGCAAAGGAATTTCATTTTTCTAAACTTATTTGAACTCAGGACTTTTTATGCATTCAATATGCATCATTCAAAGCCAAATACTAAAATTTCAACCCTTTCTGACTTCATTTGCTATTTTTCATGCATTTAATGATTTATTTTGGGCTAAATGACCCTGAAATTGGAAGGCACTACAACTGAACTCAGAAAAGGTTGAAACTTGGCATGGTATCATCATTTGACCCACATAACTTGTGTGCAAAAGTTGAGAGGGTTACGACAAAAACTGAATGCACTTCTTATACAAACTGGACCATCTCTTTCGAAGTACGAGGGTTTCGGACGAAAAGTCATCTGTTACAAAGGCATTTCATTTTTCTAAACTTATTTGAACTCAAGACTTTTTGTGCATTGAATATGCATCATTCAAAGCCACATACTAATATTTGAACCCTTTCAGACTTCATTTGCTATTTTTCAGGCATTTAATGATTTATTTTGGGCTAAATGACCCTGTAATTGGAAAGCACTACAAATATACTCAGAAAAGGTTGAAACTTGGCATGGTATCATCATTTGACCCACCTAACATGTGTGAAAAAGTTGAGAGGGTTACGGCAAAAACTGGATGCACTTCGTGTACAAACTGGACCATCTCTTTCGAAGTACAAGGGTTTCAAACGAAAACTCATATGTTACAAAGGCATTTCATTTTTCTAAACTTATTTGAACTCAAGACTTTTTGAGCATTCAAGATGAATCATTCAAAGCCACATACTCAAATTTGAACCCTTTCAGACTTCATTTGCTATTTTTCATGCATTTAATGATTTATTTTGGGCTAAATGACCCTGAAATTGGAAAGCACTACAATTAAACTCATAAAAAGGTAGAAACTTGGAATGGTATCATAATTTGACCCACATAACATGTGTGCAAAAGTTGAGAGGGTTACGGCAAAAGCTGGATGCACTTCGTGTACAAACTGGACCATCTCTTTCGAAGTACGAGGGTTTCAAACGAAAACTCATCTGTTACAAAGGCATTTCATTTTTCTAAAGTTATTGGAACTCAAGACTTTTTGTGCATTCAATATGAATCATTCAAAGCCACATACTAAAATTTCAACCCTTTCTGACTTCATTTGCTATTTTTCATGCATTTAATGATTTATTTTGGGCTAAAGGACCCTGAAATTGGAAAGCACTACAACTAAACTCAGAAAACGTTGAAACTTGGCATGGTATCATCATTTGACCCACCTAACATGTGTGCAAAAGTTGAGAGGGTTACGGCAAAAACTTGATGCACTTCGTGTACAAACTGGACCATCTCTTTCGAAGTACGAGGGTTTCAACCTTTTCTTGATGCATTTCATTTTTCTAAACTTATTTGAAATCCATAATTTCTGTGCATTCAATATGCATCATTCAAAGCCACAAACTAAAATTTCAACCCTTTCTGACTTCATTTGCTATTTTGCATGCATTTAATGATTTATTTTGGGCTAAATGACCCTGAAATTGGAAAGCACTACAACTAAACTCAGAAAAGGGTGAAACTTGGCATGGTATCATCATTTGACCCACATAACATGTGTGCAGAAGTTGAGAGGGTTACGGAAAAAGCTGGATGCACTTCGTGTACAAACTGGACCATCTCTTTCGAAGTACGAGGGTTTTAGACGAAAACTCATCTGTTACAAAGGCATTTCATTTTTCTAAACTTGTTTGATCTTAACACTTTTTGTGCATTCAATATGCATCATTCAAAGCCACATACTAAAATTTCAACCCTTTCTGAGTTCATTTGCTATTTTTCATGCATTTAATGATTTATTTTGGGCTAAATGACCCTGAAATTGGAAAGCACTACAACTAAACTCAGAAAAAGGTAGAAACTTGGCATGGTATCATCATTTGACCCACATAACATGTGTGCAAAAGTTGAGAGGGTTACGTCAAAAGCTGGATGCACTTCGTGTACAAACTGGACCATCTCTTTCGAAGTACGAGGGTTTCAGACGAAAACTCATCTGTTACAAAGGCATTTCATTTTTCTAAACTTATTTGAACTCAAGACTTTTTGTGCATTCAATATGCATCATTCAAAGCCACATACTAAAATTTCAACCCTTTCTGACTTCATTTGCAATTTTCATGCATTTAATGATTTATTTTGGGCTAAATGACCATGAAATTGGAAAGCTCTACAACTAAACTCAGAAAAGGTTGAAACTTGGCATGGTATCATCATTTGACCCACCTAACATGTGTGCAAAAGTTGAGAGGGTTACGGGAAAAACTGGATGCACTTCGTGTACAAACTGGACCATCTCTTTCGAAGTACGAGGGTTTTAGACGAAAACTCATCTGTTACAAAGGCATTTCATTTTTCTAAACTTATTTGAACTCAAGACTTTTCGTGCATTCAATATGCATCATTCAAAGCCACATACTAAAATTTCAACCCTTTCTGACTTCATTTGCTATTTTTCATGCATTTAATGATTTTTTTTGGGCTAAATGACCTTGAAATTGGAAAGCACTACAACTGAACTCAGAAAAGGTTGAAACTTGGCATGGTATCATCATTTGACCCACATAACAGGTGTGCAAAAGTTGAGAGGGTTACGGCAAAAACTGGATGCACTTCGTGTACAAACTGGACCATCTCTTTCGAAGTACGAGGGTTTGTGACAAAAACTCATCTGCTGCAAAGGAATTTCATTTTTCTAAACTTATTTGAACTCAGGACTTTTTATGCATTCAATATGCATCATTCAAAGCCAAATACTAAAATTTCAACCCTTTCTGACTTCATTTGCTATTTTTCATGCATTTAATGATTTATTTTGGGCTAAATGACCCAGAAATTGGAAGGCACTACAACTGAACTCAGAAAAGGTTGAAACTTGGCATGGTATCATCATTTGACCCACATAACTTGTGTGCAAAAGTTGAGAGGGTTACGACAAAAACTGAATGCACTTCTTATACAAACTGGACCATCTCTTTCGAAGTACGAGGGTTTCGGACGAAAAGTCATCTGTTACAAAGGCATTTCATTTTTCTAAACTTATTTGAACTCAAGACTTTTTGTGCATTGAATATGCATCATTCAAAGCCACATACTAATATTTGAACCCTTTCAGACTTCATTTGCTATTTTTCAGGCATTTAATGATTTATTTTGGGCTAAATGACCCTGTAATTGGAAAGCACTACAAATATACTCAGAAAAGGTTGAAACTTGGCATGGTATCATCATTTGACCCACCTAACATGTGTGAAAAAGTTGAGAGGGTTACGGCAAAAACTGGATGCACTTCGTGTACAAACTGGACCATCTCTTTCGAAGTACAAGGGTTTCAAACGAAAACTCATATGTTACAAAGGCATTTCATTTTTCTAAACTTATTTGAACTCAAGACTTTTTGAGCATTCAAGATGAATCATTCAAAGCCACATACTCAAATTTGAACCCTTTCAGACTTCATTTGCTATTTTTCATGCATTTAATGATTTATTTTGGGCTAAATGACCCTGAAATTGGAAAGCACTACAATTAAACTCATAAAAAGGTAGAAACTTGGAATGGTATCATAATTTGACCCACATAACATGTGTGCAAAAGTTGAGAGGGTTACGGCAAAAGCTGGATGCACTTCGTGTACAAACTGGACCATCTCTTTCGAAGTACGAGGGTTTCAAACGAAAACTCATCTGTTACAAAGGCATTTCATTTTTCTAAAGTTATTGGAACTCAAGACTTTTTGTGCATTCAATATGAATCATTCAAAGCCACATACTAAAATTTCAACCCTTTCTGACTTCATTTGCTATTTTTCATGCATTTAATGATTTATTTTGGGCTAAAGGACCCTGAAATTGGAAAGCACTACAACTAAACTCAGAAAACGTTGAAACTTGGCATGGTATCATCATTTGACCCACCTAACATGTGTGCAAAAGTTGAGAGGGTTACGGCAAAAACTTGATGCACTTCGTGTACAAACTGGACCATCTCTTTCGAAGTACGAGGGTTTCAACCTTTTCTTGATGCATTTCATTTTTCTAAACTTATTTGAAATCCATAATTTCTGTGCATTCAATATGCATCATTCAAAGCCACAAACTAAAATTTCAACCCTTTCTGACTTCATTTGCTATTTTGCATGCATTTAATGATTTATTTTGGGCTAAATGACCCTGAAATTGGAAAGCACTACAACTAAACTCAGAAAAGGGTGAAACTTGGCATGGTATCATCATTTGACCCACATAACATGTGTGCAGAAGTTGAGAGGGTTACGGAAAAAGCTGGATGCACTTCGTGTACAAACTGGACCATCTCTTTCGAAGTACGAGGGTTTTAGACGAAAACTCATCTGTTACAAAGGCATTTCATTTTTCTAAACTTGTTTGATCTCAACACTTTTTGTGCATTCAATATGCATCATTCAAAGCCACATACTAAAATTTCAACCCTTTCTGACTTCATTTGCTATTTTTCATGCATTTAATGATTTATTTTGGGCTAAATGACCCTGAAATTGGAAAGCACTACAACTAAACTCAGAAAAAGGTAGAAACTTGGCATGGTATCATCATTTGACCCACATAACATGTGTGCAAAAGTTGAGAGGGTTACGTCAAAAGCTGGATGCACTTCGTGTACAAACTGGACCATCTCTTTCGAAGTACGAGGGTTTCAGACGAAAACTCATCTGTTACAAAGGCATTTCATTTTTCTAAACTTATTTGAACTCAAGACTTTTTGTGCATTCAATATGCATCATTCAAAGCCACATACTAAAATTTCAACCCTTTCTGACTTCATTTGCAATTTTCATGCATTTAATGATTTATTTTGGGCTAAATGACCATGAAATTGGAAAGCACTACAACTAAACTCAGAAAAGGTTGAAACTTGGCATGGTATCATCATTTGACCCACCTAACATGTGTGCAAAAGTTGAGAGGGTTACGGGAAAAACTGGATGCACTTCGTGTACAAACTGGACCATCTCTTTCGAAGTACGAGGGTTTTAGACGAAAACTCATCTGTTACAAAGCCATTTCATTTTTCTAAACTTATTTGAACTCAAGACTTTTCGTGCATTCAATATGCATCATTCAAAGCCACATACTAAAATTTCAACCCTTTCTGACTTCATTTGCTATTTTTCATGCATTTAATGATTTATTTTGGGCTAAATGACCTTGAAATTGGAAAGCACTACAACTGAACTCAGAAAAGGTTGAAACTTGGCATGGTATCATCATTTGACCCACATAACAGGTGTGCAAAAGTTGAGAGGGTTACGGCAAAAACTGGATGCACTTCGTGTACAAACTGGACCATCTCTTTCGAAGTACGAGGGTTTGTGACAAAAACTCATCTGCTGCAAAGGAATTTCATTTTTCTAAACTTATTTGAACTCAGGACTTTTTATGCATTCAATATGCATCATTCAAAGCCAAATACTAAAATTTCAACCCTTTCTGACTTCATTTGCTATTTTTCATGCATTTAATGATTTATTTTGGGCTAAATGACCCTGAAATTGGAAGGCACTACAACTGAACTCAGAAAAGGTTGAAACTTGGCATGGTATCATCATTTGACCCACATAACTTGTGTGCAAAAGTTGAGAGGGTTACGACAAAAACTGAATGCACTTCTTATACAAACTGGACCATCTCTTTCGAAGTACGAGGGTTTCGGACGAAAAGTCATCTGTTACAAAGGCATTTCATTTTTCTAAACTTATTTGAACTCAAGACTTTTTGTGCATTGAATATGCATCATTCAAAGCCACATACTAATATTTGAACCCTTTCAGACTTCATTTGCTATTTTTCAGGCATTTAATGATTTATTTTGGGCTAAATGACCCTGTAATTGGAAAGCACTACAAATATACTCAGAAAAGGTTGAAACTTGGCATGGTATCATCATTTGACCCACCTAACATGTGTGAAAAAGTTGAGAGGGTTACGGCAAAAACTGGATGCACTTCGTGTACAAACTGGACCATCTCTTTCGAAGTACAAGGGTTTCAAACGAAAACTCATATGTTACAAAGGCATTTCATTTTTCTAAACTTATTTGAACTCAAGACTTTTTGAGCATTCAAGATGAATCATTCAAAGCCACATACTCAAATTTGAACCCTTTCAGACTTCATTTGCTATTTTTCATGCATTTAATGATTTATTTTGGGCTAAATGACCCTGAAATTGGAAAGCACTACAATTAAACTCATAAAAAGGTAGAAACTTGGAATGGTATCATAATTTGACCCACATAACATGTGTGCAAAAGTTGAGAGGGTTACGGCAAAAGCTGGATGCACTTCGTGTACAAACTGGACCATCTCTTTCGAAGTACGAGGGTTTCAAACGAAAACTCATCTGTTACAAAGGCATTTCATTTTTCTAAAGTTATTGGAACTCAAGACTTTTTGTGCATTCAATATGAATCATTCAAAGCCACATACTAAAATTTCAACCCTTTCTGACTTCATTTGCTATTTTTCATGCATTTAATGATTTATTTTGGGCTAAAGGACCCTGAAATTGGAAAGCACTACAACTAAACTCAGAAAACGTTGAAACTTGGCATGGTATCATCATTTGACCCACCTAACATGTGTGCAAAAGTTGAGAGGGTTACGGCAAAAACTTGATGCACTTCGTGTACAAACTGGACCATCTCTTTCGAAGTACGAGGGTTTCAACCTTTTCTTGATGCATTTCATTTTTCTAAACTTATTTGAAATCCATAATTTCTGTGCATTCAATATGCATCATTCAAAGCCACAAACTAAAATTTCAACCCTTTCTGACTTCATTTGCTATTTTGCATGCATTTAATGATTTATTTTGGGCTAAATGACCCTGAAATTGGAAAGCACTACAACTAAACTCAGAAAAGGGTGAAACTTGGCATGGTATCATCATTTGACCCACATAACATGTGTGCAGAAGTTGAGAGGGTTACGGAAAAAGCTGGATGCACTTCGTGTACAAACTGGACCATCTCTTTCGAAGTACGAGGGTTTTAGACGAAAACTCATCTGTTACAAAGGCATTTCATTTTTCTAAACTTGTTTGATCTTAACACTTTTTGTGCATTCAATATGCATCATTCAAAGCCACATACTAAAATTTCAACCCTTTCTGAGTTCATTTGCTATTTTTCATGCATTTAATGATTTATTTTGGGCTAAATGACCCTGAAATTGGAAAGCACTACAACTAAACTCAGAAAAAGGTAGAAACTTGGCATGGTATCATCATTTGACCCACATAACATGTGTGCAAAAGTTGAGAGGGTTACGTCAAAAGCTGGATGCACTTCGTGTACAAACTGGACCATCTCTTTCGAAGTACGAGGGTTTCAGACGAAAACTCATCTGTTACAAAGGCATTTCATTTTTCTAAACTTATTTGAACTCAAGACTTTTTGTGCATTCAATATGCATCATTCAAAGCCACATACTAAAATTTCAACCCTTTCTGACTTCATTTGCAATTTTCATGCATTTAATGATTTATTTTGGGCTAAATGACCATGAAATTGGAAAGCACTACAACTAAACTCAGAAAAGGTTGAAACTTGGCATGGTATCATCATTTGACCCACCTAACATGTGTGCAAAAGTTGAGAGGGTTACGGGAAAAACTGGATGCACTTCGTGTACAAACTGGACCATCTCTTTCGAAGTACGAGGGTTTTAGACGAAAACTCATCTGTTACAAAGCCATTTCATTTTTCTAAACTTATTTGAACTCAAGACTTTTCGTGCATTCAATATGCATCATTCAAAGCCACATACTAAAATTTCAACCCTTTCTGACTTCATTTGCTATTTTTCATGCATTTAATGATTTATTTTGGGCTAAATGACCTTGAAATTGGAAAGCACTACAACTGAACTCAGAAAAGGTTGAAACTTGGCATGGTATCATCATTTGACCCACATAACAGGTGTGCAAAAGTTGAGAGGGTTACGGCAAAAACTGGATGCACTTCGTGTACAAACTGGACCATCTCTTTCGAAGTACGAGGGTTTGTGACAAAAACTCATCTGCTGCAAAGGAATTTCATTTTTCTAAACTTATTTGAACTCAGGACTTTTTATGCATTCAATATGCATCATTCAAAGCCAAATACTAAAATTTCAACCCTTTCTGACTTCATTTGCTATTTTTCATGCATTTAATGATTTATTTTGGGCTAAATGACCCTGAAATTGGAAGGCACTACAACTGAACTCAGAAAAGGTTGAAACTTGGCATGGTATCATCATTTGACCCACATAACTTGTGTGCAAAAGTTGAGAGGGTTACGACAAAAACTGAATGCACTTCTTATACAAACTGGACCATCTCTTTCGAAGTACGAGGGTTTCGGACGAAAAGTCATCTGTTACAAAGGCATTTCATTTTTCTAAACTTATTTGAACTCAAGACTTTTTGTGCATTGAATATGCATCATTCAAAGCCACATACTAATATTTGAACCCTTTCAGACTTCATTTGCTATTTTTCAGGCATTTAATGATTTATTTTGGGCTAAATGACCCTGTAATTGGAAAGCACTACAAATATACTCAGAAAAGGTTGAAACTTGGCATGGTATCATCATTTGACCCACCTAACATGTGTGAAAAAGTTGAGAGGGTTACGGCAAAAACTGGATGCACTTCGTGTACAAACTGGACCATCTCTTTCGAAGTACAAGGGTTTCAAACGAAAACTCATATGTTACAAAGGCATTTCATTTTTCTAAACTTATTTGAACTCAAGACTTTTTGAGCATTCAAGATGAATCATTCAAAGCCACATACTCAAATTTGAACCCTTTCAGACTTCATTTGCTATTTTTCATGCATTTAATGATTTATTTTGGGCTAAATGACCCTGAAATTGGAAAGCACTACAACTAAACTCAGAAAAAGGTAGAAACTTGGCCTGGTATCATCATATTACCCACATAACATGTCTGAAAAAGTTGAGAGGGTTACGGCAAAAGCTGGATGCACTTCGTGTACAAAATGGACCATCTCTTTCGAAGTACGAGGGTTTTAGACGAAAACTCATCTATTACAAAGGCATTTCATTTTTCGAAACTTATTCGAACTCAACACTTTTTGTGCATTCAATATGCATCATTCAATGCCACATACTAAAATTTCAACCCTTTCTGACTTCATTTGCTATTTTTCATGCATTTAATGATTTATTTTGGGCTAAATGACCCTGCAATTGGAAAGCACTACAACTGAACCCAGAAAAGGTTGAAACTTGGCATGGTATCATCATTTGAACCACATAACATGTGTGCAAAAGTTGAGAGGGTTACGGAAAAAACTGAATGCACTTCGTGTACAAACTGGACCATCTCTTTCGAAGTACGAGGGTTTCAAACGAAAACTCATCTGTTACAAAGGCATTTCATTTTTCTAAAGTTATTTGAACTCAAGACTTTTTGTGCATTCAATATGCATCATTCAAAGCCACATACTAAAATTTCAACCCTTTCTGACTTCATTTGCTATTTTTCATGCATTTAATGATTTATTTTGGGCTAAATGACCCTGTAATTGGAAAGCACTACAAATATACTCAGAAAAGGTTGAAACTTGGCATGGTATCATCATTTGACCCACCTAACATGTGTCAAAAAGTTGAGAGGGTTACGGCAAAAACTGGATGAACTTCGTGTACAAACTGGACCATCTCTTTCGAAGTACAAGGGTTTCAAACGAAAACTCATATGTTACAAAGGCATTTCATTTTTCTAAACTTATTTGAACTCAAGACTTTTTGAGCATTCAAGATGAATCATTCAAAGCCACATACTCAAATTTGAACCCTTTCAGACTTCATTTGCTATTTTTCATGCATTTAATGATTTATCTTGGGCTAAATGACCCTGAAATTGGAAAGCACTACAACTAAACTCAGAAAAAGGTAGAAACTTGGCCTGGTATCATCATTTTACCCACATAACATGTCTGAAAAAGTTGAGAGGGTTGCGGCAAAAGCTGGATGCACTTCGTGTACAAAATGGACCATCTCTTTCGAAGTACGAGGGTTTTAGACGAAAACTCATCTATTACAAAGGCATTTCATTTTTCGAAACTTATTCGAACTCAACACTTTTTGTGCATTCAATATGCATCATTCAATGCCACATACTTAAATTTCAACCCTTTCTGACTTGATTTGCTATTTTTCATGCATTTAATGATTTATTTTGGGCTAAATGACCCTGAAATTGGAAAGCACTACAACTGAACCCAGAAAAGGTTGAAACTTGGCATGGTATCATCATTTGAACCACATAACATGTGTGCAAAAGTTGAGAGGGTTACGGAAAAAACTGAATGCACTTCGTGTACAAACTGGACCATCTCTTTCGAAGTACGAGGGTTTCAGACGAAAACTCATCTGTTACAAAGGCATTTCATTTTTCTAAACTTATTTGAACTCAAGACTTTTTGTGCATTCAATATGCATCATTCAAAGCCACATACTAAAATTTCAACCCTTTCTGACTTCATTTGCTATTTTTCATGCATTTAATGATTTATTTTGGGCTAAATGACCCAGAAATTGGAAGGCACTACAACTGAACTCAGAAAAGGTTGAAACTTGGCATGGTATCATCATTTGACCCACATAACTTCCGTGCAAAAGTTGAGAGGGTTACGGCGAAAACTGAATGCACTTCGTGTACAAACTGGACCATCTCTTTCGAAGTACGAGGGTTTCAGACGAAAAGTCATCTGTTACAAAGGCATTTCATTTTTCTAAACTTATTTGAACTCAAGCCTTTTTGTGCATTCAATATGAATCATTCAAAGCCACATACAAAAATTTCAACCCTTTCTGACTTCATTTGCTATTTTTCATGCATTTAATGATTTATTTTGGGCTAAATGACCCTGAAATTGGAAAGCACTACAATTAAACTCATAAAAAGGTAGAAACTTGGAATGGTATCATAATTTGACCCACATAACATGTGTGCAAAAGTTGAGAGGGTTACGGCAAAAGCTGGATGCACTTCGTGTACAAACTGGACCATCTCTTTCGAAGTACGAGGGTTTCAAACGAAAACTCATCTGTTACAAAGGCATTTCATTTTTCTAAAGTTATTGGAACTCCAGACTTTTTGTGCATTCAATACGAATCATTCAAAGCCACATACTAAAATTTCAACCCTTTCTGACTTCATTTGCTATTTTTCATGCATTTAATGATTTATTTTGGGCTAAAGGACCCTGAAATTGGAAAGCACTACAACTAAACTCAGAAAAGGTTGAAACTTGGCATGGTATCATCATTTGACCCACCTAACATGTGTGCAAAAGTTGAAAGGGTTACGGCAAAAACTTGATGCACTTCGTGTACAAACTGGACCATCTCTTTCGAAGTACGAGGGTTTCAACCTTTTCTTGATGCATTTCATTTTTCTAAACTTATTTGAACTCCATAATTTTTGTGCATTCAATATGCATCATTCACAGCCACATACTAAAATTTCAACCCTTTCTGACTACATTTGCTATTTTGCATGCATTTAATGATTTATTTTGGGCTAAATGACCCTGAAATTGGAAAGCACTACAACTAAACTCAGAAAATGGTGAAACTTGGCATGGTATCATCATTTGACCCACATAACATGTGTGCAAAAGTTGAGAGGGTTACGGAAAAAGCTGGATGCACTTCGTGTACAAACTGGACCATCTCTTTCGAAGTACGAGGGTTTTAGACGAAAACTCATCTGTTACAAAGGCATTTCATTTTTCTAAACTTGTTTGATCTCAACACTTTTTGTGCATTCAATATGCATCATTCAAAGCCACATACTAAAATTTCAACCCTTTCTGAGTTCATTTGCTATTTTTCATGCATTTAATGATTTATTTTGGGCTAAATGACCCTGAAATTGGAAAGCAGTACAACTAAACTCAGAAAAAGGTAGAAACTTGGCATGGTATCATCATTTGACCCACATAACATGTGTGCAAAAGTTGAGAGGGTTACGTCAAAAGCTGGATGCACTTCGTGTACAAACTGGACCATCTCTTTCGAAGTACGAGGGTTTCAGAC
Source organism: Bromus sterilis (assembly GCA_950022295.1). NCBI lineage: Eukaryota > Viridiplantae > Streptophyta > Magnoliopsida > Poales > Poaceae > Bromus > Bromus sterilis. The sequence goes on along the minus strand of OX465599.1, from coordinate 166,532,233 downwards.
GAAAACTCATCTGTTACAAAGGCATTTCATTTTTCTAAACTTATTTGAACTCAAGACTTTTTGTGCATTCAATATGCATCATTCAAAGCCACATACTAAAATTTCAACCCTTTCTGACTTCATTTGCAATTTTCATTCATTTAATGATTTATTTTGGGCTAAATGACCCTGAAATTGGAAAGCACTACAACTAAACTCAGAAAAGGTTGAAACTTGGCATGGTATCATCATTTGACCCACCTAACATGTGTGTAAAAGTTGAGAGGGTTACGGGAAAAACTGGATGCACTTCGTGTACAAACTGGACCATCTCTTTCGAAGTACGAGGGTTTTAGACGAAAACTCATCTGTTACAAAGGCATTTCATTTTTATAAACTTATTTGAACTCAAGACTTTTCGTGCATTCAATATGCATCATTCAAAGCCACATACTAAAATTTCAACCCTTTCTGACTTCATTTGCTATTTTTCATGCATTTAATGATTTATTTTGGGCTAAATGACCTTGAAATTGGAAAGCACTACAACTGAACTCAGAAAAGGTTGAAACTTGGCATGGTATCATCATTTGACCCACATAACAGGTGTGCAAAAGTTGAGAGGGTTACGGAAAAAACTGGATGCACTTCGTGTACAAACTGGACCATCTCTTTCGAAGTACGAGGGTTTGTGACAAAAACTCATCTCCTGCAAAGGAATTTCATTTTTCTAAACTTATTTGAACTCAGGACTTTTTGTGCATTCAATATGCATCATTCAAAGCCACATACTAAAATTTCAACCCTTTCTGACTTCATTTGCTATTTTTCATGCATTTAATGATTTATTTTGGGCTAAATGACCCTGAAATTGGAAGGCACTACAACTGAACTCAGAAAAGGTTGAAACTTGGCATGGTATCATCATTTGACCCAGATAGCTTGTGTGCAAAAGTTGAGAGGGTTACGGCAAAAAATGAATGCACTTCTTGTACAAACTGGACCATCTCTTTCGAAGTACGAGGGTTTCAGACGAAAAGTGATCTGTTACAAAGGCATTTCATTTTTCTAAACTTATTTGAACTCAAGACTTTTTGTGCATTGAATATGCATCATTCAAAGCCACATACTAAAACTTCAACCCTTTCAGACTTCATTTGCTATTTTTCATGCATTTAATGATTTATTTTGGTCTAAATGACCCTGAAATTGGAAAGCACTACAAATAAACTCAGAAAAGGTTGAAACTTGGAATGGTATCATCATTTGACCCTCCTAACATGTGTGAAAAAGTTGAGAGGGTTACGGCAAAAACTGGATGCACTTCGTGTACAAACTGGACCATCTCTTTCGAAGTACAAGGGTTTCAGACGAAAACTCACATGTTACAAAGGCATTTCATTTTTCTAAACTTATTTGAACTCTACACTTTTTGAGCATTCAATATGAATCATTCAAAGCCACATACTATAATTTGAACCCTTTGAGACTTCATTTGCTATTTTTCATGCATTTAATGATTTATTTTGGGCTAAATGACCCTGAAATTGGAAAGCACTACAACTAAACTCAGAAAAAGGTAGAAACTTGGCCTGGTATCATTATTTTACCCACATAACATGTCTGAAAAAGTTGAGAGGGTTACGGCAAAAGCTGGATGCACTTCGTGAACAAACTGGACCATCTCTTTCGGAGTACGAGGGTTTCAGACGAAAACTCATCTGTTACCAAGGCATTTCATTTTTCTAAACTTATTTGAACTCAAGACTTTTTGTGCATTCAATATGCATCATTCAAAGCCACATACTAAAATTTCAACCCTTTCTGACTTCATTTGCTATTTTTCATGCATTTAATGATTTATTTTGGGCTAAATGACCCTGAAATTGGAAAGCACTACAACGAAACTCAGAAAAGGTTGAAACTTGGCATGGTATCATCATTTGACCCACCTAACATGTGTGCAAAAGTTGAGAGGGTTACGGGAAAAACTGGATGCACTTCGTGTACAAACTGGACCATCTCTTTCGAAGTACGAGGGTTTCAGACGAAAACTCATCTCTTACAAAGGCATTTCATTTTTCTAAACTTATTTGAACTCAATACTTTTTGTGTATTCAATATGAATCATTCAAAGCCACATACTAAAATTTGAACCCTTTCTGACTTCATTTGCTATTTCTCATGCATTTAATGATTTATTTTGGGCTAAATGACCCTGAAATTGGAAAGCACTACAACTAAACTCAGAAAAGGTTGAAACTTGGCATGGTATCATCATTTGACCCACATAACATGTGTGCAAAAATTGAGAGGGTTACGGAAAAAGATGGATGCACTTCGTGTAGAACCTGGACCATCTCTTTCGAAGTACGAGGGTTTCAGACGAAACCTCATCTGTTACAAAGTCATTTCATTTTTCTAAACTTATTTGAACTCAGGACTTTTTGTGCATTCAATATGCATCATTCAACGCCACATACTAAAATTTCAACCCTTTCCGACTTCATTTGCTATTTTTCATGCATTTAATGATTTATTTTGGGCTAAATGACCCTGAAATTGGAAAGCACTACAACTGAACTCATAAAAGGTTGAAACTTGGCATGGTATCATAATTTGACCCACCTAACATGTGTGCAAAAGTTGAGAGGGTTACGGGAAAAACTGGATGCACTTCGTGTACAGACTGGACCATCTCTTTCGAAGTACGAGGGTTTCAGACGAAACCTCATCTGTTACAAAGGCATTTCAATTTTCTAAACTTATTTGAACTCAAGACGTTTTGTGCATTCAATATGCATCATTAAAAGCCACATACTAAAATTTCAACCCTTTCTGACTTCATTTGCTATTTTTCATGCATTTAATGATTTATTTTGGGCTAAATGACCCTGAAATTGGAAAGCACTACAACGAAACTCAGAAAAGGTTGAAACTTGGCATGGTATCATCATTTGACCCACATAACATGTGTGCAAAATTTGAGAGGGTTACGGAAAAAGCTGGATGCACTTCGTGTACAAACTGGACCATATCTTTCGAAGTACGAGGGTTTTAGACCAAAACTCATCTGTTACAAAGGCATTTCATTTTTCTAAACTTATTTGAACTCAAGACTTTTTTTGCATTCAATATGAATCATTCAAAGCCACATACTAAAATTTTCACCCTTTCTGACTTCATTTACTATTTTTCATGCATTTAATGATTTATTTTGGGCTAAATGACCCTGAAATTGGAAAGAACTACAACTGAACTCAGAAAATGTTGAAACTTGCCATGGTATCATCATTTGAACCACATAACATGTGTGCGAAAGTTGAGAGGGTTACGGCAAAAACTGAATGCACTTCGTGTACAAACTGGACCATCTCTTTCGAAGTACGAGGGTTTCAGACGAAAAGTCATCTGTTACAAAGGCATTTCATTTTTCTAAACTTATTTGAACTCAAGACTTTTTGTGCATTCAATATGCATCATTCAAAGCCACATACTAAAATTTCAACCCTTTCTGACTTCATTTGCTATTTTTCATGCATTTAATGATTTATTTTGGGCTAAATGACCCTGAAATTGGAAAGCACTACAACTGAACTCAGAAAAGGTTGAAACTTGGCATGGTATCATAATTTGACCCACATAACATATGTGCAAAAGTTCAGAGGGTTACGGAAAAAACTGAATGCACTTCGTGTACAAACTGGACCATCTATTTCGAAGTACGAGGGTTTCAGACGAAAACTCATCTGTTACAAAGGCATTTTATTTTTATACACTTATTTGAACTCAAGACTTTTTTTTCATTCAATATGCATCATTCAAAGCCACATAATAAAATTTCAACCCTTTCTGACTTCATTTGCTATTTTTCATGCATTTAATGATTTATTTTGGGCTAAATAACCCTGAAATTGGAAAGCACTACAACTAAACTCAGAAAAAGTTGAAACTTGGCATGGTATGATCATTTGACCCACATAACATGTGTGCAAAAGTTGAGAGGGTTACGGCCAAAACTGTATCCACTTCGTGTACAAACTGGACTATCTCTTACAAAGTATGAGGGTTTCAAACGAAAACTCATCTGCTGCAAAGGCATTTCATTTTTCTAAACTTATTTGAACTCAAGACTTTTGGTGCGTTCAATATGCATCATTCAAAGCCACATACTAAAATTTCAACCCTTTCTGACTTCAATTGCTATTTTTCATGCATTTAATGATTTATTTTTGGATAAATGACCTTGAAATTGGAAAGCACTACAACTAAACTCAGAAAAAGGTAGAAACTTGGCATGGTATCATAATTTGACCCAGATAACATGTGTGCAAAAGTTGAGAGGGTTAAGGCAAAAGCTTGATGCACTTCGTGTACAAACTGGCCCATCTCTTTCGAAGTACGAGGGTTTCAGACGAAAACTCATCTGTTACAAAGGCATTTCATTTTTCTAAAGTTGTTGGAACTCAAGACTTTTTGTGCATTCAATATGCATCGTTCAAAGCCACATACTAAAATTTCAACCCTTTCTGACTTCATTTGCTATTTTTCATGCATTTAATGATTTATTTTGGGCTAGATAACCCTGAAATTGGAAAGCACTACAACTAAACTCAGAAAAGGTTGAAACTTGGCATGGTATCATCATTTGACCCACATAACATGTGTGCAAAAGATGAGAGGGTTACGGCAAAAACTGGATGCACTTCGTGTACAAACTGGACCATCTCTTTTGAAGTTCGAGGGTTTCAACCTTTTCTGGATGCATTTCATCTTTCTAAACTTATTTGAACTCCAGACTTTTTGTGCATTCAATATGCATCATTCAAAGCCACATACTAAAATTTCAACCCTTTCTGACTTCATTTGCTATTTTTCATGCATTTAATGATTTTTTCTGGGCTAAATGACCCTGAAATTGGAAAGCAGTACAACTAAACTCAGAAAAGGTTGAAACTTGGCATGGTATCATCATTTGACCCACATAACATGTCTGCAAAAGTTGAGAGGGTTACAGCAAAAGCTGGATGCACTTCGTGTACAAACTGGACCATCTCTTTCGAAGTACGAGGGTTTGTGACGAAAACTCATCTGCTGCAAAGGAATTTCATTTTTCTAAACTTATTTGAACTCAGTACTTTTTGTGCATTCAATATGAATCATTCAAAGCCACATACTAAAATTTCAACCCTTTCTGACTTCATTTGCTATTTTTCATGCATTTAATGATTTATTTTGGGCTAAATGACCCTGAAATTGGAAGGCACTACAACTGAACTCAGAAAAGGTTGAAACTTGGCATGGTATCATCATTTGACCCACATAACTTGTGTGCAAAAGTTGAGAGGGTTACGGCAAAAACTGAATGCACTTCTTGTACAAACTGGACCATCTCTTTCGAAGTACGAGGGTTTCGGACGAAAAGTCATCTGTTACAAAGGCATTTCATTTTTCTAAACTTATTTGAACTCAAGACTTTTTGTGCATTGAATATGCATCATTCAAAGCCACATACTAATATTTGAACCCTTTCAGACTTCATTTGCTATTTTTCAGGCATTTAATGATTTATTTTGGGCTAAATGACCCTGTAATTGGAAAGCACTACAAATATACTCAGAAAAGGTTGAAACTTGGCATGGTATCATCATTTGACCCACCTAACATGTGTGAAAAAGTTGAGAGGGTTACGGCAAAAACTGGATGCACTTCGTGTACAAACTGGACCATCTCTTTCGAAGTACAAGGGTTTCAAACGAAAACTCATATGTTACAGAGGCATTTCATTTTTCTAAACTTATTTGAACTCAAGACTTTTTGAGCATTCAAGATGAATCATTCAAAGCCACATACTAAAATTTGAACCCTTTCTGACTTCATTTGCTATTTTTCATGCATTTAAAGATTTATTTTGGGCTAAATGACCCTGAAATTGGAAAGCACTACAAATAAACTCAGAAAAGGTTGAAACTTGGCATGGTATCATCATTTGACCCACATAACATGTGTGCAAAAGTTGAGAGGGTTACGGCAAAAGCTGGATGCACTTCGTGTACAAACTGGACCATCTCTTTCGAAGTACGAGGGTTTCAGACGAAAATCTGTTACAAAGGCATTTCATTTTTCTAAACTTATTTGAACTCAAGACTTTTTGTGCATTCAATATGCATCATTCAAAGCCACATACTAAAATTTCAACCCTTTCTGACTTCATTTGCTATTTTTCATGCATTTAATGATTTATTTTGGGCTAAATGACCCTGAAATTGGAAAGCACTACAACTACACTCAGAAAAAGGTAGAAACTTGGCATGGTATCATCATTTGACCCACATAACATGCGTGAAAAAGTTGAGAGGGTTACGGCAAAAGTTGGATGCACTTCGTGTACAATCTGGACCATCTCTTTCGAAGTACGAGGGTTTCAAAGGAAAAGTCATCTGTTACAAAGGCATTTCATTTTTCTAAACTTATTTGAACTCAATACTTTTTGTGCATTCAATATGCATCATTCAAAGCCACATACTAAAATTTCAACCCTTTCTGACTTTATTTGCTATTTTTCATGCATTTAATGATTTATTTTGGGCTAAATGACCTTGAAATTGGAAAGCAATACAACTGAACTCAGAAAAGGTTGAAACTTGGCATGGTATCATCATTTGACCCACATAACAGGTGTGCAAAATTTGAGAGGGTTAAGGCAAAAACTGGATGCACTTCGTGTACAAACTGGACCATCTCTTTCGAAGTACGAGGGTTTTAGACGAAAAGTCATCTGCTGCAAAGGAATTTAATTTTTCTAAACTTATTTGAACTCAGGACTTTTTGTGCATTCAATATGCATCATTCAAAGCCACATACTAAAATTTCAACCCTTTCTGACTTTATTTGCTATTTTTCATGCATTTAATGATTTATTTTGGGATAAATGACCCTGAAATTGGAAGGCACTACAACTGAACTCAGAAAAGGTTGAAACTTGGCATGGTATCATCATTTGACCCAGATAGCTTGTGTGCAAAAGTTGAGAGGGTTACGGCAAAAAATGAATGCACTTCTTGTACAAACTGGACCATCTCTTTCGAAGTACGAGGGTTTCACACGAAAAGTGATCTGTTACAAAGGCATTTCATTTTTCTAAACTTATTTGAACTCAAGACTTTTTGTGCATTGAATATGCATCATTCTAAGCAACATACTAAAACTTCAACCCTTTCAGACTTCATTTGCTATTTTTCATGCATTTAATGATTTATTTTGGTCTAAATGACCCTGAAATTGGAAAGCACTACAAATAAACTCAGAAAAGGTTGAAACTTGGAATGGTATCATCATTTGACCCGCCTAATATGTGTGAAAAAGTTGAGAGGGTTACGGAAAAAACTGGATGCACTTTGTGTACAAACTGGACCATCTCTTTCGAAATACAAGGGTTTCAGACGAAAACTCACATGTTACAAAGGCATTTCATTTTTCTAAACTTATTTGAACTCTACACTTTTTGAGCATTCAATATTAATCATTCAAAGCCACATACTAAAATTTGAACCCTTTCAGACTTCATTTGCTATTTTTCATGCATTTAATGATTTATTTTGGGCTAAATGACCCTGAAATTGGAAAGCACTACAACTAAACTCAGAAAAAGGTAGAAACTTGGCCTGGTATCATTATTTTACCCACATAACATGTCTGAAAAAGTTGAGAGGGTTACGGCAAAAGCTGGATGCACTTAGTGTACAAACTGGACCATCTCTTTCGAAGTACGAGGGTTTCAAACGAAAACTCATCTGTTACAAAGGTATTTCATTTTTCTAAACTTATTTGAACTCAAGTCTTTTTGTGCATTCAATATGCATCATTCAAAGCCACATACTAAAATTTCAACCCTTTCTGACTTCATTTGCTATTTTTCATGCATTTAATGATTTATTTTGGGCTAAATGACCCTGAAATTGGAAAGCACTACAACGAAACTCAGAAAAGGTTGAAACTTGGCAGGGTATCATCATTTGACCCAACTAACATGTGTGCAAAAGTTGAGAGGGTTACGGGAAAAACTGGATGCACTTCGTGTACAAACTGGACCATCTCTTTCGAAGTACGAGGGTTTCAGACGAAAACTCATCTCTTACAAAGGCATTTCATTTTTCTAAACTTATTTGAACTCAAGACTTTTTGTGTATTCAATATGAATCATTCAAAGCCACATACTAAAATTTGAACCCTTTCTGACTTCATTTGCTATTTTTCATGCATTTAATGATTTATTTTGGGCTAAATGACCCTGAAATTGGAAAGCACTACAACTAAACTCAGAAAAGGTTGAAACTTGGCATGGTATCATCATTTGACCCACATAACATGTGTGCAAAAATTGAGAGGGTTACGGAAAAAGATGGATGCACTTCGTGTAGAAACTGGACCATCTCTTTCGAAGTACGAGGGTTTCAGACGAAACCTCATCTGTTACAAAGTCATTTCATTTTTCTAAACTTATTTGAACTCAGGACTTTTTGTGCTTTCAACATGCATCATTCAACGCCACATACTAAAATTTCAACCCTTTCTGACTTCATTTGCTATTTTTCATGCATTTAAAGATTTATTTTGGGCTAAATGACCCTGAAATTGGAAAGCACTACAAATAAACTCAGAAAAGGTTGAAACTTGGCATGGTATCATCATTTCACCCACATAACATGTGTGCAAAAGTTGAGAGGGTTACGGCAAAAGCTGGATGCACTTCGTGTACAAACTGGACCATCTCTTTCGAAGTACGAGGGTTTCAGACGAAAATCTGTTACAAAGGCATTTCATTTTTCTAAACTTATTTGAACTCAAGACTTTTTGTGCATTCAATATGCATCATTCAAAGCCACATACTAAAATTTCAACCCTTTCTGACTTCATTTGCTATTTTTCATGCATTTAATGATTTATTTTGGGCTAAATGACCCTGAAATTGGAAAGCACTACAACTACAGTCAGAAAAAGGTAGAAACTTGGCATGGTATCATCATTTGACCCACATAACATGCGTGCAAAAGTTGAGAGGGTTACGGCAAAAGCTGGATGCACTTCATGTACAATCTGGACCATCTCTTTCGAAGTACGAGGGTTTCAAAGGAAAAGTCATCTGTTACAAAGGCATTTCATTTTTCTAAACTTATTTAAACTCAAGACTTTTTGTGCATTCAATATGCATCATTCAAAGCCACATACTAAAATTTCAACCCTTTCTGACTTCATTTGCTATTTTTCATGCATTTAATGATTTATTTTGGGCTAAATGACCTTGAAATTGGAAAGCAATACAACTGAACTCAGAAAAGGTTGAAACTTGGCATGGTATCATCATTTGACCCACATTACAGGTGTAAAAAATTTGAGAGGGTTAAGGCAAAAACTGGATGCACTTCGTGTACAAACTGGACCATCTCTTTCGAAGTACGAGGGTTTTAGACGAAAAGTCATCTGCTGCAAAGGAATTTAATTTTTCTAAACTTATTTGAACTCAGGACTTTTTGTGCATTCAATATGCATCATTCAAAGCCACATACTAAAATTTCAACCCTTTCTGACTTTATTTGCTATTTTTCATGCATTTAATGATTTATTTTGGGATAAATGACCCTGAAATTGGAAGGCACTACAACTGAACTCAGAAAAGGTTGAAACTTGGCATGGTATCATCATTTGACCCACATAGCTTGTGTGCAAAAGTTGAGAGGGTTACGGCAAAAAATGAATGCACTTCTTGTACAAACTGGACCATCTCTTTCGAAGTACGAGGGTTTCACACGAAAAGTGATCTGTTACAAAGGCATTTCATTTTTCTAAACTTATTAGAACTCAAGACTTTTTGTGCATTGAATATGCATCATTCTAAGCAACATACTAAAATTTCAACCCTTTCAGACTTCATTTGCTATTTTTCATGCATTTAATGATTTATTTTGGTCTAAATGACCCTGAAATTGGAAAGCACTACAAATAAACTCAGAAAAGGTTGAAACTTGGAATGGTATCATCATTTGACCCGCCTAACATGTGTGAAAAAGTTGAGAGGGTTACGGCAAAAACTGGATGCACTTTGTGTACAAACTGGACCATCTCTTTCGAAATACAAGGGTTTCAGACAAAAACTCACATGTTACAAAGGCATTTCATTTTTCTAAACTTATTTGAACTATAGACTTTTTGACCATTCAATATGAATCATTCAAAGCCACATACTAAAATTTGAACCCTTTCAGACTTCATTTGCTATTTTTCATGCATTTAATGATTTATTTTGGGCTAAATGACCCTGAAATTGGAAAGCACTACAACTAAACTCAGAAAAAGGTAGAAACTTGGCCTGGTATCATCATTTTACCCACATAACATGTCTGAAAAACTTGAGAGGGTTACGGCAAAAGCTGGATGCACTTCGTGTACAAACTGGACCATCTCTTTCGAAGTACGAGGGTTTCAGACGAAAACTCATCTGTTACAAAGGCATTTCATTTTTCTAAACTAATTTGAACTCAAGACTTTTTGTGCATTCAATATGCATCATTCAAAGCCACATACTAAAATTTCAACCCTTTCTGACTTCATTTGCTATTTTTCATGCATTTAATGATTTATTTTGGGCTAAATGACCCGGAAATTGGAAAGCACTACAACGAAACTCAGAAAAGGTTGAAACTTGGCATGGTATCATCATTTGACCCACCTAACATGTGTGCAAAAGTTGAGAGGGTTACGGGAAAAACTGGATGCACTTCGTGTACAAACTGGACCATCTCTTTCGAAGTACGAGGGTTTCAGACGAAAACTCATCTCTTACAAAGGCATTTCATTTTTCTAAACTTATTTGAACTCAAGACTTTTTGTGTATTCAATATGAATCATTCAAAGCCACATACTAAAATTTGAACCCTTTCTGACTTCATTTGCTATTTTTCATGCATTTAATGATTTATTTTGGGCTAAATGACCCTGAAATTGGAAAGCACTACAACTAAACTCAAAAAAGGTTGAAACTTGGCATGGTATCATCATTTGACCCACATAACATGTGTTCAAAAATTGAGAGCGTTACGGAAAAAGATGGATGCACTTCGTGTAGAAACTGGACCATCTCTTTCGAAGTACGAGGGTTTCAGACGAAACCTCATCTGTTACAAAGTCATTTCATTTTTCTAAACTTATTTGAACTCAGGACTTTTTGTGCATTCAATATGCATCATTCAACGCCACATACTAAAATTTTAACCCTTTCTGACTTCATTTGCTATTTTTCATGCATTTAAAGATTTATTTTGGGCTAAATGACCCTGAAATTGGAAAGCACTACAAATAAACTCAGAAAAGGTTGAAACTTGGCATGGTATCATCATTTGACCCACATAACATGTGTGCAAAAGTTGAGAGGGTTACGGCAAAAGCTGGATGCACCTCGTGTACAAACTGGACCATCTCTTTCGAAGTACGAGGGTTTCTGACGAAAATCTGTTACAAAGGCATTTCATTTTTCTAAACTTATTTGAACTCAAGACTTTTTGTGCATTCAATATGCATCATTCAAAGCCACATACTAAAATTTCAACCCTTTCTGACTTCATTTGCTATTTTTCATGCATTTAATGATTTATTTTGGGCTAAATGACCCTGAAATTGGAAAGCACTACAACTACACTCAGAAAAAGGTAGAAACTTGGCATGGTATCATCATTTGACCCACATAACATGCGTGCAAAAGTTGAGAGGGTTACGGCAAAAGCTGGATGCACTTCTTGTACAATCTGGACCATCTCTTTCGAAGTACGAGGGTTTCAAAGGAAAAGTCATCTGTTACAAAGGCATTTCATTTTTCTAAACTTATTTGAACTCAAGACTTTTTGTGCATTCAATATGCATCATTCAAAGCCACATACTAAAATTTCAACCCTTTCTGACTTCATTTGCTATTTTTCATGCATTTAATGATTTATTTTGGGCTAAATGACCTTGAAATTGGAAAGCAATACAACTGAACTCAGAAAAGGTTGAAACTTGGCATGGTATCATCATTTGACCCATATAACAGGTGTGCAAAATTTGAGAGGGTTAAGGCAAAAATTGGATGCACTTCGTGTACAAACTGGACCATCTCTTTCGAAGTACGAGGGTTTTAGACGAAAAGTCATCTGCTACAAAGGAATTTAATTTTTCTAAACTTATTTGAACTCAGGACTTTTTGTGCATTCAATATGCATCATTCAAAGCCACATACTAAAATTTCAACCCTTTCTGACTTTATTTGCTATTTTTCATGCATTTAATGATTTATTTTGGGATAAATGACCCTGAAATTGGAAGGCACTACAACTGAACTCAGAAAAGGTTGAAACTTGGCATGGTATCATCATTTGACCCACATAGCTTGTGTGCAAAAGTTGAGAGGGTTACGGCAAAAAATGAATGCACTTCTTGTACAAACTGGACCATCTCTTTCGAAGTACGAGGGTTTCACACGAAAAGTGATCTGTTACAAAGGCATTTCATTTTTCTAAACTTATTTGAACTCAAGACTTTTTGTGCATTGAATATGCATCATTCTAAGCAACATACTAAAATTTGAACCCTTTCAGACTTCATTTGCTATTTTTCATGCATTTAATGATTTATTTTGGTCTAAATGACCCTGAAATTGGAAAGCACTACAAATAAACTCAGAAAAGGTTGAAACTTGGAATGGTATCATCATTTGACCCGCCTAACATGTGTGAAAAAGTTGAGAGGGTTACGGCAAAAACTGGATGCACTTTGTGTACAAACTGGACCATCTCTTTCGAAATACAAGGGTTTCAGACGAAAACTCACATGTTACAAAGGCATTTCATTTTTCTAAACTTATTTGAACTCTAGACTTTTTGAGCATTCAATATGAATCATTCAAAGCCACATACTAAAATTTCAACCCTTTCTGACTTGATTTGCTATTTTTCATGCATTTAATGATTTATTTTGGGCTAAATGACCCTGAAATTGGAAAGCACTACAACTAAACTCAGAAAAAGGCAGAAACTTGGCATGGTATCATCATTTGACCCACATAACATGTGTGATAAAGTTGAGAGGGTTACGGCAAAAGTTGTATCCACTTCGTGTACAAACTGGACCATCTCTTTCGAAGTACGAGGGTTTCAGACGAAAACTCATCTGTTGCAAAGGAATTTCATTTTTCTAAACTTATTTGAACTCAAGACTTTTTGTGCATTCAATATGCATCATTCAAAGCCACATACTAAAATTTCAACCCTTTCTGACTTCATTTGTATTTTCCATGCATTTAATGATTTATTTTGGGCTAAATGACCTTGAAATTGGAAAGAACTACAACTGAACTCATAAAAGGTTGAAACTTGGCATGGTATCATCATTTGACCCATCTAACATGTGTGCAAAAGTTGAGAGGGTTACGGGAAAAACTGGATGCACTTCGTGTACAGACTGGACCATCTCTTTCGAAGTACGAGGGTTTCAGACGAAACCTCATCTGTTACAAAGGCATTTCAATTTTCTAAACTTATTTGATCTCAAGACGTTTTGTGCATTTAATATGCATCATTAAAAGCCACATAGTAAATTTCAACCATTCTGACTTCATTTGCTATTTTTCATGCATTTAATGATTTATTTTGGGCTAAATGACCCTGAAATTGGAAAGCACTACAACTAAACTCAGAAAAGGTTGAAACTTGGCATGGTATCATCATTTGACCCACATAACATGTGTGCTAAATTTGAGAGGGTTACGGAAAAAGCTGGATGCACTTCGTGTACAAACTGGACCATATCTTTCGAAGTACGAGGGTTTTAGACCAAAACTCATCTGTTACAAAGGCATTTCATTTTTCTAAACTTATTTGAACTCAAGACTTTTTTTGCATTCAATATGAATCATTCAAAGCCACATACTAAAATTTTCACCCTTTCTGACTTCATTTACTATTATTCATGCATTTAATGATTTATTTTGGGCTAAATGACCCTGAAATTGGAAAGAACTAGAACTGAACTCAGAAAATGTTGAAACTTGTCATGGTATCATCAGTTGAACCACATAACATGTGTGCAAAAGTTGAGAGCGTTACAGCAAAAACTGAATGCACTTCGTGTACAAACAGGACCATCTCTTTCGAAGTACGAGTGTTTCAGACGAAAAGTCATCTGTTACAAAGGCATTTCATTTTTCTAAACTTATTGGAACTCAAGACTTTTTGTGCATTCAATATGCATCATTAGAAGCCACATACTTAAATTTCAACCCTTTCTGACTTCATTTGCTATTTTTCATGCATTTAATTACCTATTTTGGACTAAATGACCTTGAAATTGGAAAGCACTACAACTGAACTCAGAAAAGGTTGAAACTTGGCATGGTATCATCATTTGACCCACATAACATATGTGCAAAAGTTCAGAGGGTTACGGAAAAAACTGAATGCACTTCGTGTACAAACTGGACCATCTATTTCGAAGTACGAGGGTTTCAGACGAAAACTCATCTGTTACAAAGGCATTTTATTTTTGTAAACTTATTTGAACTCAAGACTTTTTTTGCCTTCAATATCCATCATTCAAAGCCACATAATAAAATTTCAACCATTTCTGACTTCATTTGCTATTTTTCATGCATTTAATGATTTATTTTGGGCTAAATAACCCTGAAATTGGAAAGCACTACAACTAAACTCAGAAAAAGTTGAAACTTGGCATGGTATGATCATTTGACCCACATAACATGTGTGCAAAAGTTGAGAGGGTTACGGCCAAAACTGGATGCACTTCGTGTACAAACTCGACTATCTCTTACGAAGTATGAGGGTTTCAAACGAAAACTCATCTGCTGCAAAGGCATTTCATTTTTCTAAACTTATTTGAACTCAAGACTTTTGGTGCGTTCAATATGCATCATTCAAAGCCACATACTAAAATTTCAACCCTTTCTGACTTCATTTGCTATTTTTCATGCATTTAATGATTTATTTTGGGCTAAATGACCTTGAAATTGGAAAGCAATACAACTGAACTCAGAAAAGGTTGAAACTTGGCATGGTATCATCATTTGACCCATATAACAGGTGTGCAAAATTTGAGAGGGTTAAGGCAAAAATTGGATGCACTTCGTGTACAAACTGGACCATCTCTTTCGAAGTACGAGGGTTTTAGACGAAAAGTCATCTGCTACAAAGGAATTTAATTTTTCTAAACTTATTTGAACTCAGGACTTTTTGTGCATTCAATATGCATCATTCAAAGCCACATACTAAAATTTCAACCCTTTCTGACTTTATTTGCTATTTTTCATGCATTTAATGATTTATTTTGGGATAAATGACCCTGAAATTGGAAGGCACTACAACTGAACTCAGAAAAGGTTGAAACTTGGCATGGTATCATCATTTGACCCACATAGCTTGTGTGCAAAAGTTGAGAGGGTTACGGCAAAAAATGAATGCACTTCTTGTACAAACTGGACCATCTCTTTCGAAGTACGAGGGTTTCACACGAAAAGTGATCTGTTACAAAGGCATTTCATTTTTCTAAACTTATTTGAACTCAAGACTTTTTGTGCATTGAATATGCATCATTCTAAGCAACATACTAAAATTTGAACCCTTTCAGACTTCATTTGCTATTTTTCATGCATTTAATGATTTATTTTGGTCTAAATGACCCTGAAATTGGAAAGCACTACAAATAAACTCAGAAAAGGTTGAAACTTGGAATGGTATCATCATTTGACCCGCCTAACATGTGTGAAAAAGTTGAGAGGGTTACGGCAAAAACTGGATGCACTTTGTGTACAAACTGGACCATCTCTTTCGAAATACAAGGGTTTCAGACGAAAACTCACATGTTACAAAGGCATTTCATTTTTCTAAACTTATTTGAACTCTAGACTTTTTGAGCATTCAATATGAATCATTCAAAGCCACATACTAAAATTTCAACCCTTTCTGACTTGATTTGCTATTTTTCATGCATTTAATGATTTATTTTGGGCTAAATGACCCTGAAATTGGAAAGCACTACAACTAAACTCAGAAAAAGGCAGAAACTTGGCATGGTATCATCATTTGACCCACATAACATGTGTGATAAAGTTGAGAGGGTTACGGCAAAAGTTGTATCCACTTCGTGTACAAACTGGACCATCTCTTTCGAAGTACGAGGGTTTCAGACGAAAACTCATCTGTTGCAAAGGAATTTCATTTTTCTAAACTTATTTGAACTCAAGACTTTTTGTGCATTCAATATGCATCATTCAAAGCCACATACTAAAATTTCAACCCTTTCTGACTTCATTTGTATTTTCCATGCATTTAATGATTTATTTTGGGCTAAATGACCTTGAAATTGGAAAGAACTACAACTGAACTCATAAAAGGTTGAAACTTGGCATGGTATCATCATTTGACCCATCTAACATGTGTGCAAAAGTTGAGAGGGTTACGGGAAAAACTGGATGCACTTCGTGTACAGACTGGACCATCTCTTTCGAAGTACGAGGGTTTCAGACGAAACCTCATCTGTTACAAAGGCATTTCAATTTTCTAAACTTATTTGATCTCAAGACGTTTTGTGCATTTAATATGCATCATTAAAAGCCACATAGTAAATTTCAACCATTCTGACTTCATTTGCTATTTTTCATGCATTTAATGATTTATTTTGGGCTAAATGACCCTGAAATTGGAAAGCACTACAACTAAACTCAGAAAAGGTTGAAACTTGGCATGGTATCATCATTTGACCCACATAACATGTGTGCTAAATTTGAGAGGGTTACGGAAAAAGCTGGATGCACTTCGTGTACAAACTGGACCATATCTTTCGAAGTACGAGGGTTTTAGACCAAAACTCATCTGTTACAAAGGCATTTCATTTTTCTAAACTTATTTGAACTCAAGACTTTTTTTGCATTCAATATGAATCATTCAAAGCCACATACTAAAATTTTCACCCTTTCTGACTTCATTTACTATTATTCATGCATTTAATGATTTATTTTGGGCTAAATGACCCTGAAATTGGAAAGAACTAGAACTGAACTCAGAAAATGTTGAAACTTGTCATGGTATCATCAGTTGAACCACATAACATGTGTGCAAAAGTTGAGAGCGTTACAGCAAAAACTGAATGCACTTCGTGTACAAACAGGACCATCTCTTTCGAAGTACGAGTGTTTCAGACGAAAAGTCATCTGTTACAAAGGCATTTCATTTTTCTAAACTTATTGGAACTCAAGACTTTTTGTGCATTCAATATGCATCATTAGAAGCCACATACTTAAATTTCAACCCTTTCTGACTTCATTTGCTATTTTTCATGCATTTAATTACCTATTTTGGACTAAATGACCTTGAAATTGGAAAGCACTACAACTGAACTCAGAAAAGGTTGAAACTTGGCATGGTATCATCATTTGACCCACATAACATATGTGCAAAAGTTCAGAGGGTTACGGAAAAAACTGAATGCACTTCGTGTACAAACTGGACCATCTATTTCGAAGTACGAGGGTTTCAGACGAAAACTCATCTGTTACAAAGGCATTTTATTTTTGTAAACTTATTTGAACTCAAGACTTTTTTTGCCTTCAATATCCATCATTCAAAGCCACATAATAAAATTTCAACCATTTCTGACTTCATTTGCTATTTTTCATGCATTTAATGATTTATTTTGGGCTAAATAACCCTGAAATTGGAAAGCACTACAACTAAACTCAGAAAAAGTTGAAACTTGGCATGGTATGATCATTTGACCCACATAACATGTGTGCAAAAGTTGAGAGGGTTACGGCCAAAACTGGATGCACTTCGTGTACAAACTCGACTATCTCTTACGAAGTATGAGGGTTTCAAACGAAAACTCATCTGCTGCAAAGGCATTTCATTTTTCTAAACTTATTTGAACTCAAGACTTTTGGTGCGTTCAATATGCATCATTCAAAGCCACATACTAAAATTTCAACCCTTTCTGACTTCATTTGCTATTTTTCATGCATTTAATGATTTATTTTGGGCTAAATGACCTTGAAATTGGAAAGCAATACAACTGAACTCAGAAAAGGTTGAAACTTGGCATGGTATCATCATTTGACCCATATAACAGGTGTGCAAAATTTGAGAGGGTTAAGGAAAAAATTGGATGCACTTCGTGTACAAACTGGACCATCTCTTTCGAAGTACGAGGGTTTTAGACGAAAAGTCATCTGCTACAAAGGAATTTAATTTTTCTAAACTTATTTGAACTCAGGACTTTTTGTGCATTCAATATGCATCATTCAAAGCCACATACTAAAATTTCAACCCTTTCTGACTTTATTTGCTATTTTTCATGCATTTAATGATTTATTTTGGGATAAATGACCCTGAAATTGGAAGGCACTACAACTGAACTCAGAAAAGGTTGAAACTTGGCATGGTATCATCATTTGACCCACATAGCTTGTGTGCAAAAGTTGAGAGGGTTACGGCAAAAAATGAATGCACTTCTTGTACAAACTGGACCATCTCTTTCGAAGTACGAGGGTTTCACACGAAAAGTGATCTGTTACAAAGGCATTTCATTTTTCTAAACTTATTTGAACTCAAGACTTTTTGTGCATTGAATATGCATCATTCTAAGCAACATACTAAAATTTGAACCCTTTCAGACTTCATTTGCTATTTTTCATGCATTTAATGATTTATTTTGGTCTAAATGACCCTGAAATTGGAAAGCACTACAAATAAACTCAGAAAAGGTTGAAACTTGGAATGGTATCATCATTTGACCCGCCTAACATGTGTGAAAAAGTTGAGAGGGTTACGGCAAAAACTGGATGCACTTTGTGTACAAACTGGACCATCTCTTTCGAAATACAAGGGTTTCAGACGAAAACTCACATGTTACAAAGGCATTTCATTTTTCTAAACTTATTTGAACTCTAGACTTTTTGAGCATTCAATATGAATCATTCAAAGCCACATACTAAAATTTCAACCCTTTCTGACTTGATTTGCTATTTTTCATGCATTTAATGATTTATTTTGGGCTAAATGACCCTGAAATTGGAAAGCACTACAACTAAACTCAGAAAAAGGCAGAAACTTGGCATGGTATCATCATTTGACCCACATAACATGTGTGATAAAGTTGAGAGGGTTACGGCAAAAGTTGTATCCACTTCGTGTACAAACTGGACCATCTCTTTCGAAGTACGAGGGTTTCAGACGAAAACTCATCTGTTGCAAAGGAATTTCATTTTTCTAAACTTATTTGAACTCAAGACTTTTTGTGCATTCAATATGCATCATTCAAAGCCACATACTAAAATTTCAACCCTTTCTGACTTCATTTGTATTTTCCATGCATTTAATGATTTATTTTGGGCTAAATGACCTTGAAATTGGAAAGAACTACAACTGAACTCATAAAAGGTTGAAACTTGGCATGGTATCATCATTTGACCCATCTAACATGTGTGCAAAAGTTGAGAGGGTTACGGGAAAAACTGGATGCACTTCGTGTACAGACTGGACCATCTCTTTCGAAGTACGTGGGTTTCAGACGAAACCTCATCTGTTACAAAGGCATTTCAATTTTCTAAACTTATTTGATCTCAAGATGTTTTGTGCATTTAATATGCATCATTAAAAGCCACATAGTAAATTTCAACCATTCTGACTTCATTTGCTATTTTTCATGCATTTAATGATTTATTTTGGGCTAAATGACCCTGAAATTGGAAAGCACTACAACTAAACTCAGAAAAGGTTGAAACTTGGCATGGTATCATCATTTGACCCACATAACATGTGTGCTAAATTTGAGAGGGTTACGGAAAAAGCTGGATGCACTTCGTGTACAAACTGGACCATATCTTTCGAAGTACGAGGGTTTTAGACCAAAACTCATCTGTTACAAAGGCATTTCATTTTTCTAAACTTATTTGAACTCAAGACTTTTTTTGCATTCAATATGAATCATTCAAAGCCACATACTAAAATTTTCACCCTTTCTGACTTCATTTACTATTATTCATGCATTTAATGATTTATTTTGGGCTAAATGACCCTGAAATTGGAAAGAACTACAACTGAACTCAGAAAATGTTGAAACTTGTCATGGTATCATCAGTTGAACCACATAACATGTGTGCAAAAGTTGAGAGCGTTACAGCAAAAACTGAATGCACTTCGTGTACAAACAGGACCATCTCTTTCGAAGTACGAGTGTTTCAGACGAAAAGTCATCTGTTACAAAGGCATTTCATTTTTCTAAACTTATTTGAACTCAAGACTTTTTGTGCATTCAATATGCATCATTAGAAGCCACATACTTAAATTTCAACCCTTTCTGACTTCATTTGCTATTTTTCATGCATTTAATTACCTATTTTGGACTAAATGACCTTGAAATTGGAAAGCACTACAACTGAACTCAGAAAAGGTTGAAACTTGGCATGGTATCATCATTTGACCCACATAACATATGTGCAAAAGTTCAGAGGGTTACGGAAAAAACTGAATGCACTTCGTGTACAAACTGGACCATCTATTTCGAAGTACGAGGGTTTCAGACGAAAACTCATCTGTTACAAAGGCATTTTATTTTTATAAACTTATTTGAACTCAAGACTTTTTTTGCATTCAATATCCATCATTCAAAGCCACATAATAAAATTTCAACCATTTCTGACTTCATTTGCTATTTTTCATGCATTTAATGATTTATTTTGGGCTAAATAACCCTGAAATTGGAAAGCACTACAACTAAACTCAGAAAAAGTTGAAACTTGGCATGGTATGATCATTTGACCCACATAACATGTGTGCAAAAGTTGAGAGGGTTACGGCCAAAACTGGATGCACTTCGTGTACAAACTCGACTATCTCTTACGAAGTATGAGGGTTTCAAACGAAAACTCATCTGCTGCAAAGGCATTTCATTTTTCTAAACTTATTTGAACTCAAGACTTTTGGTGCGTTCAATATGCATCATTCAAAGCCACATACTAAAATTTCAACCCTTTCTGACTTCATTTGCTATTTTTCATGCATTTAATGATTTATTTTGGGCTAAATGACCTTGAAATTGGAAAGCACTACAACTAAACTCAGAAAAAGGTAGAAACTTGGCATGGTATCATCATTTGACCCACATAACATGTGTGCAAAAGTTGAGAGGGTTAAGGCAAAAGCTTGATGCACTTCGTGTACAAACTGGCCCATCTCTTTCGAAGTACGAGGGTTTCAGACGAAAACTCATCTGTTACAAAGGCATTTCATTTTTCTAAAGTTGTTGGAACTCAAGACTTTTTGTGCATTCAATATGCATCATTCAAAGCCACATACTAAAATTTCAACCCTTTCTGACTTCATTTGCTATTTTTCATGCATTTAATGATTTATTTTGGGCTAGATGACCCTGAAATTGGAAAGCACTACAACTAAACTCAGAAAAGGTTGAAACTTGGCATGGTATCATAATTTGACCCACCTAACATGTGTGCAAAAGATGAGAGGGTTACGGCAAAAACTGGATGCACTTCGTGTACAAACTGGACCATCTCTTTTGAAGTTCGAGGGTTTCAACCTTTTCTGGATGCATTTCATTTTTCTAAACTTATTTGAACTCCAGACTTTTTGTGCATTCAATATGCATCATTCAAAGCCACATACTAAAATTTCAACCCTTTCTGACTTCATTTGCTATTTTTCATGCATTTAATGATTTATTTTGGGCTAAATGACCCTGAAATCGGAAAGCACTACAACTAAACTCAGAAAAGGTTGAAACTTGGCATGGTATCATCATTTGACCCACATAACATGTGTGCAAAAGTTGAGAGGGTTACAGCAAAAGCTGGGTGCACTTCGTGTACAAACTGGACCATCTCTTTCGAAGTACGAGGGTTTTAGACGAAAACTCATCTGTTACAAAGGCATTTCATTTTTCTACACTTATTTGAACTCAACACTTTTTGTGCATTCAATATGCATCATTCAAAGCCACATACTAAAATTTCAACCCTTTCTGACTTCATTTGCTATTTTTCATGCATTTAATGATTTATTTTGGGCTAAATGACCCTGAAATTGGAAAGCACTACAACTGAACCCAGAAAAGGTTGAAACTTGAAATGGTATCATCATTTGAACCACATAACATGTGTGCAAAAGTTGAGAGGGTTACGGCAAAAACTAAATGCACTTCGTGTACAAACTGGACCATCTCTTTCGAAGTACGAGGGTTTTAGACGAAAAGTCATCTGTTACAAAGGCATTTCATTTTTCTAAACTTATTTGAACTCAAAACTTTTTGTGAATTCAATATGCATCATTCAAAGCCACATACTAAAATTTCAACCCTTTCAGACTTCATTTGCTTTTTTTCATGCATTTAATGATTTATTTTGGGCTAAATGACCCTGAAAGTGGAAAGCACTACAAAAAAACTCAGAATAGGTTGAAACTTGGCATGGTATCATCAATTGACCCACCTAATATGTGTGAAAAAGTTGAGAGGGTTACGACAAAAACTGGATGCACTTCGTGTACAATTTGGACCATCTCTTTCGAAGTACAAGGGTTTCAGACGAAAACTCATCTGTTACAAAGGCATTTCATTTTTCTAAACTTATTTGAACTCAAGACTTTTTGAGAATTCAATATGAATCATTCAAAGCCACATACTAAATTGTCAACCCTTTCTGACTTCATTTGCTATTTTTAATGCATTTAATGATTTATTTTGGGCTAAATGACCCTGAAATTGGAAAGCACTACAACTAAACTCAGAAAAGGTTGAAACTTGGCATGGTATCATCATTTGACCCACATAACATGTGTGCAAAAGTTGAGAGGGTTAAGGCAAAAGCTGGATGCACTTCGTGTACAAACTGGACCATCTCTTTCGAAGTACGAGGGTTTCAGACGAAAACTCATCTGTTTCAACGGAATTTCATTTTTCTAAACTTATTTGAACTCAAGACTTTTTGTGCATTCAATATGCATCACTAAAAGACACATACTAAAATTTCAACCCTTTCTGACTTCATTTGCTATTTTTCATGCATTTAATGATTTATTTTGGGCTAAATGACCCTGAAATTGGAAAGCACTACAACTAAACTCAGAAAAGGTTGAAACTTGGCATGGTATCATCATTTGACCCACATAAGATCTGTGCAAAAGTTGAGAGGGTTACGGAAAAATCTGGATGCACTTCGTATACAAACTGGACCATCTCTTTCGAAGTATAAGGGTTTTAGACGAAAACTCATCTGTTACAAAGGCATTTCATTTTTCTAAACTTAGTTGAACTCAAGACTTTTTGTGCACTCAATATGCATCATTCAAAGCCACATACTAAAATTTCAACCCTTTCTGACTTCATTTGCTATTTTTCATGCGTTTAATGATTTATTTTGGGCTAAATGACCCTGAAATTGGAAAGCACTACAACTGAACTCATAAAAGGTTGAAACTTGGCATGGTAATATCATTTGAACCACATAACATGTGTGCAAAAGTTGAGAGGGTTACGGAAAAAACTGAATGCACTTCGTGTACAAACTGGACCATCTCTTTCGAAGTACGAGGGTTTGAGACGAAAAGTCATCTGTTACAAAGGCATTTCATTTTTCTAAACTTATTTGAACTCAAGACTTTTTGTGCATTCAATATGCATCATTAAAAGCCACATACTAAAATTTCAACCCTTTCTGACTTCATTTGCTATTTTTCATGCATTTCATTACTTATTTTGGGCTAAATGACCCTGAAATTGGAAAGCACTACAACTAAACTCGGAAAAGGTTGAAACTTGGCATGGTATCATCATTTGACCCACATAACATGTGTGAAAAAGTTGAGAGGGTTACGGAAAAAGCTGGATGCACTTCGTATACAAACTGGACCATCTCTTTCGAAGTACGAGGGTTTTAGACGAAAACTCATATGTTACAAAGGCATTTCATTTTTCTAAACTTATTTGAACTCAAGACTTTTTGTGCATTCAATATGCATCATTCAAAGCCACATACTAAAATTTCAACCCTTTCTGACTTCATTTGCTATTTTTCATGCATTTAATTACTTATTTTGGGCTAAATGACCCTGAAATTGGAAAGCACTACAACTAAACTCAGAAAAGGTTGAAACTTGGCATGGTATCATCATTTTACCCACATAACATGTGTGCAAAAGTTGAGAGGGTTACGTCAAAAATTGCATGCACTTCGTGTACAAACTGGACCATCTCTTTCGAAGTACGAGGGTTTTAGACGAAAATGATGACGGGAAAATGGGGCGATAGAATAAATAATACTAAAGCGTCCACGTCATAGAGACAGATAGTATAATTTAAATGCATAAATGCATAGCATAAAAGAGAGATCAAACATTGCAGGTACTTTATTTCCAGAACTCTTACATATACTTAAAAGAACTGTTAATTACATCTCCGGAGAGAAAACCCCTGATTAAGAATTCCAACATAGCTATTACATGGCATTTACAACATATGAGCATTACAAATGAAGAAATAAAAGAAGACTACAAAATATAAAAAGAAAAGTCTTCCTCGTTGTTGTTGTCGACTTCGGCGTGGTTGGGGGCCTTGAATTTGTCTATGCTAACATATGTGTAGCATAATATACATGATTCGATTCATTCATATCATATGACATTTGATGTTCATATATATAACACGTGGATTCTTTGGCCATTTATCCCTAGCTCATTAACCATTTGCTATTTTAGTAATAAGAAGTGTTTTCATATAAATATTTATTTAATGGTTTACTTGCCAATTCAGTGAGCATACGTGCAATATAGGGGATAACTGTTTTTTATGAGTTAATTTGATCACGCATGTGATTCTATATGGATGCATGAAAGAGGAAATATTTGGTTCACTTTGAAGGAATATATATAGCATTACATCAAGCCAACATATGAAGAGGCTATATGGAATTTTATGATGAGATATTCAGTTGCACCATGGTATGTTTAGTGCAAGTGACATGGGCTATGATCCTATTTATCTTTGTTGTTGTCAACACATGCACCTATCTATTTGATAGTTTTGTATATGTTATCATCTGTAGTTTGGAGTATTTGCCTTATATTTGGCACCATAGTTTATACTCATAAGTTGTTGGAGTAATTCCGCATTTGACCATAGTTTATACTCTTAAGGTATTGGAGTATTTTCCATTCTTGACCATAGTTTATACTCATAAGGTATTGGAGTAATATTTTGCTTGACCATAGTTTATACTCTCAAGGTGTTGGAGTAATTTTATCATATTGAACCATAATTTATACTCTTATGGTATTGGAGTAATTTTATATTTGACCATAGTTTATACTCTTAAGATATTGGAGTAGTTTAGATATTTGACTAACCATAGTTTATACTCTTAAGGTATTGGAGTATTTTCTATATTTGACCATAGTTTATACTCTTAGGGTATTGGAGTATTTTATATACTTTACCATAGTTTATACTCTTAAGGCATCGGAGTAGTTTTGATATTCTACCATAGTTTATACTCTTAAGGTATTGGAGTAGTTTTTGAATATTTTACCATAGTTTATACTCTTAAGGCATCGGAGTATTTTGTATATTTGACCGTAGTTTATACTCTTAAGGCATTGGAGTATATTTTGTATATATGACCGTAGTTTATACTCTATGGTTTCGGAGTACTGTGATATTTTTACCGTAGTTTATACTCTTAAGGCATCGGAGTATTTTATATATTCGACCATAGTTTATACTCTTAAGGTATTGGAGTAGTTTTCGTATTTGACCATAGTTTATACTCTTAAGGTATTGGAGTATTTTGATATTTGACCGTAGTTTATACTCTTAAGGCATTGAAGTAGTTTTGGTATTTGACCATAGTTTACACTCTTAAGGTATTGGAGTACTTTCAATATTTGGAATATTTTACCGTAGTTTATACTCTTAAGGCATCGGAGTAATATTTTGAATATTTTACCAAAGTTTATACTCTCAAGGCAGCGGAGTAATATTTTGAATATTTTACCGTAGTTTA
Organism: Bromus sterilis; assembly: GCA_950022295.1. Lineage (NCBI taxonomy): Eukaryota > Viridiplantae > Streptophyta > Magnoliopsida > Poales > Poaceae > Bromus > Bromus sterilis. Next base: position 166,506,150 of record OX465599.1, on the reverse strand, counting down.
TACTCTTAAGGCATCGGAGTAATATTTTGAATATTTTACCATAGTTTATACTCTTAAGGCATGAGAGTAATTTTGACTATTTTACCGTAGTTTATACTCTTAAGGCATCAGAGTAGTATTTTGAATATTTTACCATAGTTTATACTCTTAAGGCAATGGAGTAATATTTTGAATATTTTACCATAGTTTATACTCTTAAGGCATCGGAGTATTTTATATTTGATCATATTTTATGATCCTATTTATCTTTTAATTATGTATATGCACACACCTACATGAGAGGAACGCATGGTTTGATTTTAATCTATATGGGAGATTTTCTCATGACATGAGAATTCAATGCTTACATGCAATTTGTATATTTTAACTCATGTTTAGTTTATATATGCCTACACCTATATGTAGTGCATGACACGATCATAACCGCATGGGATTAATGGTGTAATATTATTCCAACTAGTTTTATATGAGAAACTAGTGACATAACTATATGAGCATATTTTAATGCAGTTTCACTTCACTCGTATTATGGCTAGCGTCGTGTAGAAATATGCCCACGTGTAGCATAACCGAATGGAGCACGGTGATTTCTCTTTATTTGTACTATCACTATCATAGCATAGAATGTATGCTTGCAGTGTAGCCAAACAAGAGCATGTATCAGTTTATATGTTTCATGAGCATGATGTAGATTATCAACTCAGTTTAGTTATATGAGACTAAACAATGCATGGAGTAATTATCTTACATGAGTATTTGATTGCCATGTTTATTTTGTATGTGGGGAGTGCGATTTAATGAGCACTATTTTATTTCCTTCTTTTATAGATTCAAGTCTCTAGTTTTTCTTACACGAAGCATGCTCTTTAATTTGTGTCAATATGAACAAACCAGAGGGACGATTTAATGAGATGTATATATATTTGAAATGACTTGATTTGTGTCAATATGACCGAACCAAGCACATATTTAGTGATAGGTGAATTTGGAGTGCACCTTGGTTTGTGTCGATATGACCAAACCAAGAGCCAAATTTAGCAAGATATGTGATTCTCAAGCGACTTGGTTCGTGTCAACATGACCAAACCAAGAGCCGATACTTGTCCATATATGTGATTGTAATGCAACTTGGTTCATGTCCATATGACCAAACCAAGAGCCAATATTTTGTTGATATATATATGATTTAATGCGACTTGGTCCGTGTCAACATGACCAAACCAAAAGCCGATATTTTATATAGTTTGCACTATGTTATCGTGACTAAACAAAGGGGCATGCTCATATGCTTTTAGTGTCACAAGGGTTAGATTCTCATGAGTATTAGCAAAACAACTTAGCCCCTATGGATATAAGAACACATGTAGCAAATATTCATAGATCCTTAGTTTGTGTCAACATAACCCAACTACAGATCAAGAGTAATAAACTCCATGGATGTGTCAACATAGCCATCCATGAAGCAAGACAACATATATGTTGCAATGAAATGGGGACGATAGCTTTTTAGATGTGTCAATATGACCACCCAAACAGCAAAATAACATGTTGCAACCAATATGAGGAGATAGCCCTTTGAATGTGTCAATATGACCAACCAAACAGCAAAATAGCATGTTGCAAATAATATGAGGCGATACCCTTTAGATGTGTCAATATGACCACCCAAACAGCAAAATAGCATGTTGCAAATAATATGAGGAGATAGCCCTTTCGATGTGTCAATATGACCACCCAAACAGCAAGGGGATTAGGAGAGACTCATGATTCTCACCTTGTCTATCTTCTTCAAGCTCCTCAGCAGACGTCCTCCAAACTCCTTGCCTGGTTGGCTATCTTCCAGCAGCAGCTTTTGCGTATATGTGGATGTGAGCAGCAGAAAGATGTATGCGTAGATGAGCAGCAGCTTAGCCGGGAAAGAAAATGAGCAGCGGCCAGTAAAGAAAGAATGAGTAGGGGAGGAGCAGCGGATATAGACGCTGGTCCGACTGTATTTATAGGAGAGCCAGAGGCAGCGGGGCACTGGAACGTGCGTGCCCACTTCCTCTCGATCGTGGGATCGTGGAAGATTGTAACGTGGGGGCTGCTTTTCCTTCTTCTTATACACGAAGCCATATGCATTTGGGCCATGGGCTGCTAATTACCCCTTTGCAATTTACTAGCCATGCAACGTCGCCTAATCCACATTTACGTACATAGCTATGTGGGTGCACGTTGTTCTTCTAGTAGCATGTATGGACGTGTGCTATGCGCATGTGGCCCCGATAGCAATAAGTTAGCTAGCAAGAAAAGTTTTAAGGTTGGCTAGAATCATTAATATGTATTGTAAACTTTCTTTTGATGACCTATTTGTACATATTTTGCCATTTGTTTTAATATAATTTGATTGTATTTTATAGGGATGTTGGAACGATGCCGATAATTTATTAGTGTCAATTAGTTATTATTCTATACACCACACATATATTTCATCAGTGCAATATATTTTCATATATCATGCATATATTTTGTTAGCGTGATGTATTTCTTGTGTCGCGCCGATATTTCACCTTGTCGATGGGATAAGGCCAAACATTTATCGTATAGTCAATATTTTGGTGATATTATTGCTGTGCCTATGATCATTTTACGTTGGCAATAGAAAAAACCGTCGCCGGCCTTGTTGATGGGCATATAATCGATATTTTGGCAATAGTGCCGCCTATGGTCATTTTATGTTGGTATTAGGTACTCGCCACTAACAGCGGTGTTCATGTGTGCGAGCTACGTGTGAGAAAAAATATTATGGTGTCTTATTTATTTATCTCTTTCCACAAATTTTGCAAGATATTAGCTTTATTTTTTTTTCTGGGCGTGCCATTTTATATAGAGCGGTCACAATTCATCATAGTCAATTTCTTTGTCTATTTGGTGATTCATCATCTCTTATGTTTACCATTTGAATTAATTTATTATATTTGATAATAGATTGCATCGTATTTTCCCTGGCGAAAATCGGTGTCAACAGATGCCCCTCGGGGTCTAGGTGCAAAAGGATTTATTTTATCCCTTTTGTACCTAGAGCTCGAAACTTTTTTTTTTGGATTTGAACGATATGGATATCATATATTTAGTTAGGTCTGTGATATTATGCATCACATTTTAACCTTGATGTTTATGATTTGATATCAGGAAGCATTGGTGCATTTTCTATTCCAATGTAGGCTCATAATAATATTTTTTGGAGCGTGGTTCAACTTAACTCAGCTTTGAAGATTAAGCTCATGAAGGTTGAATCAATTTTTTTTATTTCCTTAAAGATGCTTACCATTTAGGCTCGTATAGCACTTCAACATTTTTTATGTGCATAGAAATGTTTCACTGGAGGCTTATAATCTAAGCTCATATAGCATTGCTGCAATTTTGTGATTGCATTATAGGCTCGTAAAATACTATGGTATTTTAACATGTGTACACGTATTTTACACAACGCTTACCGTTTAGGCTCATATAGCATCGAAGCATTTTTTTTCTACGTGTAAAAATATTTCACACGACGCTTACAGTTTAGGCTCATATAGCGTTGGAGCACTTTTCTGATTACAGTTTAGGCTCGTAAAATATTAGAGCATTTTTTATACGTGTAATAAAGTTTTACACAGTGCTTATAGTTTAGGCTCATATAGCATTGGAGTATATTTGAGCTTGACAGTTCCAGTTTGAGTTCATGAAGGTTGAAACTATCTTAACTACTTTTGTATCATGCTTATAGTTTATGCTCGTATAGTATTGGAGCATTGCATTCTTTTTGAAATATGTGGTTGGAGTTTAACCTCATGAGGTTTGTAATTTATACCAGCGTTGCCTTTTTCATGTATGAAGCTATTAGTTTTATACCCATAAAATGTGGGGTATTATATATTTTTATACATGAGGCTATTAGCTCATGTATCTCAAGAGTTCAATGAGGGTGATAATTTATACTCATATAACCTTGAAGTATTTGATTTTTTGTACATGAGGCTAGTATTTTATACTCATATAGCATGGAGTACTATTTTTCATGAGGCTAAAAGTTTATATTCATATAGCTTGGAGTGTTATGTCGTTCATACATGAGCCTACTAGCTCATATAGTATTCAATGAGGATGATAATTTATACTCATCTGCCCTTGAAGTACTTGATCTTTTTAACATGATGCTAATAGTTTATACTCATATAGCTTGGAGTATCATGTGTTTTTTTACACATGAGACTATAACCTCATAATGCTCAGTGTTTAGAAGGACAGTAATTTATACTCATCTATCCTTGAGCATTTTTTTTACATGAGGCTACTAGTTTATACTCGTATAGTCTGGGAGTGTTATATTTCTTTCTTTCATCACATGTGGCTACTAGTTTATACTCGTATAGCCTGGGAGTGTTATATTTCTTTGTTTCATCACATGTGGCTACTAGTTTATACTCGTATAGCCTGGGAGTATTATATTTCTTTCTTTCATCACATGTGACTACTAGTTTATACTCGTATAGCCTGGGAGTGTTATATTTCTTTGTTTCATCACATGTGGCTACTAGTTTATACTCGTATAGCCTGGGGGTAGATTTTAAGTGAACCACAATTTATGTGCTTAAAGTGGTGGATCATACATTGGAAGTTAATCACAATTTAACCTTGCATGATTTTGAAAATCATATTGCTTAATGTATTCTTTGTTGGAAGCTTATCTAAGTTTGAAGTACCAAAGGAGTGTAATTTTCAACCTTTTCCTTTCAATGGCACTCATAGTTGGGCTTTTGCAACTTAACTAAGATTGAGAGCTTATGTTATTTTCAATAAAAATTCTTTTGAAATGAAAATCAACCATTATGGAGGTCGACGAGACGTTGGATTTTTGGTTCGTACTTGAGCTTCCTATTTGAACTCGTGAATCTAGCTTTGGAATAATATAATCACTCAGTTTATGCTTGCAGTTTTGGCTCTTGAAGCATTGGAGCATTTTTAGGAGTATGTTTTATTAAATTTCATGATAGGAGTATTTACTCCTATATGCACACGCATGAAACCGTTGCTTTGTTGAAACACAGTTTATACTCTTAAGATGTTGGAGTAGAGATAAATTTTATAATGCTTTTTTTAGCATTAGGCTATATTCATGTCACCTTGAACATATTACTGTATACTCGCGTGATTCAGAGTATTTTTTTTACGTCGCTCATGGTGTAGGGTTTGATGTACCTTGGCGTCGTGATACAATATGCATGTTTGTATATACATATACATATATATATTGAGCCTCAAGTTGGATGCTTGGTCCTATAGGAGATTTTAGGGTAATTTTTTTTATGTACTCATTGTAATATCCTCCCATAAAATTGCATGCTTTTTTTACATTTAGTGGACTTGCAAACTTTTGGGGTGACTGAATATTTTATGAGTATATGGTGGTGCTCTTTCATGACACCACCTCCTTGCTCCTAGTATCTTTTGGGCACATCATGGAAGCAACCCTATTCAAGCATTGCGCTTCCTTCAATGTTATGCTTATCTCACATTTCTTCTTCCAAATTTACGGGAATGTGTCACTGCTGACTTCACTCATATTTGCGCTTCATCTTGTTTCGCATTTCATAATATATTGGTGATGGGAAACTATGCTATTCTTGATATCGGGCATGTTTTTTTATAACCCCTTCATTCTTAGAAATAAAGATGGATTTAATGTCTTTGGTTGTTGAAGCATGGTGCGTATTTCCGCAGCGCGTCACACCATACACTCACCAGCATAGATTTGCTCATGCGGGCCGTAGTTTAGTTCCAAAGGTTCTTTAGCCTTTTTTATTTATTAATCTCTTTGTATACGTAATGCCGCAGTTTAGACTCGTAAGTCATTGGAGTATATTTCCATATATGCCACAAATTGTACTCATGAGGTTTCAGGAGTAGGATTTTTTTTCTCGGTTTATACACGTGAAGGTATGCAGTATGCGTGATGATTTTATTTCCTTTGCATCATAGTTTAGACTCATAAGTTTTTGGAGTATATATCTTGTTATCCCACAGTTTATACTCGTGAGGTTTCTAGAGTGTTTTTTTTATTCTCATAAGTTTATTTAAGTCATATTTTATTTATTTCATTTTAGATGACACAGTTTAAACTCGTAAGTTTGTTGGAGTAATATGTTTGGTGCCCCAGTTTATACTCATGAGGGTATGGAGTAGATTTTTATTTTTATGTTCCCAAGTTTATACTCATGAGGGTGCGGAGTAGGTTTTTGTTAATATGTGCCCCATTTTATACTCATGAGGGTGCGGAGTATATTTTGGGTGCCTCGGTTTAGACGCGTGAGAGAAAGGAGTAATATTTTGGGCATTTATTTAGTGACGCCATACTTCAGAAAGAGAGAGAAAATATGAGTGCATAGTATATTCCAACACGTAATGTAGCAACATTTCTAGTGCAAGCATTAGTGCAAAATCTACGCTTTAAGTATCTGGATAATAGCACTCAATTCCAGCAAGGACAAAGTATGATGATACAAAAAAAATACATTCATTTTCCCGAGACATTGTATGAAAAAAAATCCTGCTAAATTTGGTATAACCATCTTATAAAGAAACAATGGTCGTGTACATATTTTCCTTTGATAAAAACTCAATAACCTATTGTCTCATATTTCACTAAGGGACAAATCGTTTCAACGGGTTCTAAGATAACCGGTTATGTTGGAATGTCGCCTATAAACCTCGAAGCTTGCATAGGCATCCAGACATGCATACTTGATTTGGTCATGGTACAGGTCTAACTTCTTCCACTCACTGATAGTGATGCTTTTGTCTTTGTTAAGATTTATTTTTGCAACCTTCTTTGCGAGATTCTCCAATGAAGCCAAGTTTCCTTCTTTTTGATTACGAACCTTGATACCCAGCCCCTGCACATCAACCGTTTTTCCAATACCCAAGTTATAGAACTCAAGATTTTTGATGTCATTGGCGATGGCGGCACCCGCAAATTCTATTGTGTCATTTTTCAAGAAGCTGCGGAGGAGTGGGGGGATAAAACTCCTGGCATAAGCATGGTATAGCTGGTAAATCAGGCAGTGCTTACCCACACAAAGTTGCAGGACAGCGGCACGTTGTGGCTCTTGGTTCAAGAGAGCAATTTGCTGCTCGGGTGGAAGCTTCTTACGCTCTTTGCTGTGGACATATCTAGTATACTCGCAGTCAAGTCCGACAACACGATGCTTGGCAAGATTAAGATACTTCTTCCATATGAGTCGGATGAAGGCCACAACCGTTGAAGGGTTGCTCGTCACCGTAGTATGAATTCTTATACCACCCTTGTTGATACGAAAAAGGCGATCTGGATGATTTTTGTCCAAACTCCTGGGGAATTGGACGCGGACTTTCCCAACTTTGATATTGCGAAGCTTGACATGGCCAACAACTGATCGCCGATGTTGATTGCACACCGGATTAAATGAAGCATTTGTGATATCACATGCAATGGGTGTTGATGACAACAAAGGATTGGACAATGTTGATGTTGGGTTCACATGAGATGTTTCATAGCCATGGGATTTGGGGTACACATTCTTGCATTCGAGGGGAAACTTGTGAGGTACCTCAGAGCATTCTCCACTGGATTAATTGACCAGTGAAAGAATATACTCTGGACCGTCAACTGGGACTGCGCTCTGCATCTTTGTTGCCCTTCCGTGTGGAAACGATGAGGAGGGAAATATTGTGTTTCCCCCCTTCACATGCTTCGTAAAGTGAAGCTTATGCATTGTCTTCTTTTTTACTTTGTATGAAAGTGGAGGAATTCCATATTTTTCCCGCACTATTGCTTTTTCTTGGCATTTAAATTGTTCATATGATGACGATCCCACTCCTACAACATTTCCCTCCACATATGAAGTTGGAACTGAAGTCACAAAATCAGGAGAAATAGCATTTTTGCCTGCCCTCTTACTTCCCATGACTGAATTTGGAAGTGGGAGCATCAACCCATCCTTGGATGCAGAGTAGACATCTTTTTCTTGGTCATGTTCAGTTCGTGATGTAGTCATAGTATGCATATCAACTGAAGCCACACATGGACCAATTGGCACAGCAAGCCAAATATCTCCAATGCGTAGTGTCATCGACCTTGGTACTTGACCTTCCATACGTTGTGTAAAGAAAGCAACACATTAGTTTTCTCATAACACCATATATTTTGTGAGACGAATATATTATCAAAACTCATATGTTGTATTTCATGTTGGAATTTCAAAGATGAGGGGAGAAATATGTCCCACCGGGCGTGCCAGAATCTGATGACGGGAAAATGGGGCGATAGAATAAATAATACTAAAGCGTCCACGTCATAGAGACAGATAGTATAATTTAAATGCATAAATGCATAGCATAAAAGAGAGATCAAACATTGCAGGTACTTTATTTCCAGAACTCTTACATATACTTAAAAGAACTGTTAATTACATCTCCGGAGAGAAAACCCCTGATTAAGAATTCCAACATAGCTATTACATGGCATTTACAACATATGAGCATTACAAATGTAGAAATAAAAGAAGACTACAAAATATAAAAAGAAAAGTCTTCCTCCTTGTTGTTGTCGACTTCGGTGTGGTTGGGGGCCTTGAATTTGTCTATGCTAACATATGGGTAGCATAATATACATGATTCGATTCATTCATATCATATGACATTTGATGTTCATATATATAACACGTGGATTCTTTGGCCATTTATCCCTAGCTCATTAACCATTTGCTATTTTAGTAATAAGAAGTGTTTTCATATAAATATTTATTTAATGGTTTACTAGCCAATTCAGTGAGCATATGTGCAATATAGGGGATAACTCTTTTTATGAGTTAATTTGATCACGCATGTGATTCTATATGGATGCATGAAAGAGGAAATATTTGGTTCACTTTGAAGGAATATATATAGCATTACATAAGGCCAACATATGAAGAGGCTATATGGAATTTTATGATGAGATATTCAGTTGCACCATGGTATGTTTAGTGCAAGTGACATGGGCTATGATCCTATTTATCTTTGTTGTTGTCAACACATGCACCTATCTATTTGATAGTTTTGTATATGTTATCATCTGTAGTTTGGAGTATTTGCCTTATATTTGGCACCATAGTTTATACTCATAAGTTGTTGGAGTAATTCCGCATTTGACCATAGTTTATACTCTTAAGGTATTGGAGTATTTTCCATTCTTGACCATAGTTTATACTCATAAGGTATTGGAGTAATATTTTGCTTGACCATAGTTTATATTCTCAAGGTGTTGGAGTAATTTTATCATATTGAACCATAATTTATACTCTTATGGTATTGGAGTAATTTTATATTTGACCATAGTTTATACTCTTAAGGTATTGGAGTAGTTTAGATATTTGACTAACCATAGTTTATACTCTTAAGGTATTGGAGTATTTTCTATATTTGACCATAGTTTATACTCTTAGGGTATTGGAGTATTTTATATACTTTACCATAGTTTATACTCTTAAGGCATCGGAGTAGTTTTGATATTCTACCATAGTTTATACTCTTAAGGTATTGGAGTAGTTTTTGAATATTTTACCATAGTTTATACACTTAAGGCATCGGAGTATTTTGTATATTTGACCGTAGTTTATACTCTTAAGGCATTGGAGTATATTTTGTATATATGACCGTAGTTTATACTCTATGGTTTCGGAGTACTGTGATATTTTTACCGTAGTTTATACTCTTAAGGCATCGGAGTATTTTATATATTCGACCATAGTTTATAATCTTAAGGTATTGGAGTAGTTTTCGTATTTGACCATAGTTTATACTCTTAAGGTATTGGAGTATTTTGATATTTGACCGTAGTTTATACTCTTAAGGCATTGGAGTAGTTTTGGTATTTGACCATAGTTTACACTCTTAAGGTATTGGAGTACTTTCAATATTTGGAATATTTTACCGTAGTTTATACTCTTAAGGAATCGGAGTAATATTTTGAATATTTTACCAAAGTTTATACTCTTAAGGCAGCGGAGTAATATTTTGAATATTTTACCGTAGTTTATACTCTTAAGGCATCGGAGTAATATTTTGAATATTTTACCATAGTTTATACTCTTAAGGCATCAGAGTAATTTTGACTATTTTACCTTAGTTTATACTCTTAAGGCATCGGAGTAGTATTTTGAATATTTTACCATAGTTTATACTCTTAAGGCAATGGAGTAATATTTTGAATATTTTACCGTAGTTTATACTCTAAAGGCATCGGAGTATTTTATATTTGATCATATTTTATGATCCTATTTATCTTTTAATTATGTATATGCACACACCTACATGAGAGGAACGCATGGTTTGATTTTAATCTATATGGGAGATTTTCTCATGACATGAGAATTCAATGCTTACATGCAATTTGTATATTTTAACTCATGTTTAGTTTATATATGCCTACACCTATATGTAGTGCATGACACGATCATAACCGCATGGGATTAATGGTGTAATATTATTCCAACTAGTTTTATATGAGAAACTAGTGACATAACTATATGAGCATATTTTAATGCAGTTTCACTTCACTCGTATTATGGCTAGCGTCGTGTAGAAATATGCCCACGTGTAGCATAACCGAATGGAGCACGGTGATTTCTCTTTATTTGTACTATCACTATCATAGCATAGAATGTATGCTTGCAGTGTAGCCAAACAAGAGCATGTATCAGTTTATATGTTTCATGAGCATGATGTAGATTATCAACTCAGTTTAGTTATATGAGACTAAACAATGCATGGAGTAATTATCTTACATGAGTATTTGATTGCCATGTTTATTTTGTATGTGGGGAGTGCGATTTAATGAGCACTATTTTATTTCCTTCTTTTATAGATTCAAGTCTCTAGTTTTTCTTACACGAAGCATGCTCTTTAATTTGTGTCAATATGAACAAACCAGAGGGACGATTTAATGAGATGTATATATATTTGAAATGACTTGATTTGTGTCAATATGACCGAACCAAGCACATATTTAGTGATAGGTGAATTTGGAGTGCACCTTGGTTTGTGTCGATATGACCAAACCAAGAGCCAAATTTAGCAAGATATGTGATTCTCAAGCGACTTGGTTCGTGTCAACATGACCAAACCAAGAGCCGATACTTGTCCATATATGTGATTGTAATGCAACTTGGTTCATGTCCATATGACCAAACCAAGAGCCAATATTTTGTTGATATATATATGATTTAATGCGACTTGGTCCGTGTCAACATGACCAAACCAAGAGCCGATATTTTATATAGTTTGCACTATGTTATCGTGACTAAACAAAGGGGCATGCTCATATGCTTTTAGTGTCACAAGGGTTAGATTCTCATGAGTATTAGCAAAACAACTTAGCCCCTATGGATATAAGAACACATGTAGCAAATATTCATAGATCCTTAGTTTGTGTCAACATAACCCAACTACAGATCAAGAGTAATAAACTCCATGGATGTGTCAACATAGCCATCCATGAAGCAAGACAACATATATGTTGCAATGAAATGGGGACGATAGCTTTTTAGATGTGTCAATATGACCACCCAAACAGCAAAATAACATGTTGCAACCAATATGAGGAGATAGCCCTTTGAATGTGTCAATATGACCAACCAAACAGCAAAATAGCATGTTGCAAATAATATGAGGCGATACCCTTTAGATGTGTCAATATGACCACCCAAACAGCAAAATAGCATGTTGCAAATAATATGAGGAGATAGCCCTTTCGATGTGTCAATATGACCACCCAAACAGCAAGGGGATTAGGAGAGACTCATGATTCTCACCTTGTCTATCTTCTTCAAGCTCCTCAGCAGACGTCCTCAGAACTCCTTGCCTGGTTGGCTATCTTCCAGCAGCAGCTTTTGCGTATATGTGGATGTGAGCAGCAGCAAGATGTATGCGTAGATGAGCAGAAGCTTAGCCGGGAAAGAAAATGAGCAGCGGCCAGTAAAGAAAGAATGAGTAGGGGAGGAGCAGCGGATATGGACGCTGGTCCGACTGTATTTATAGGAGAGCCAGAGGCAGCGGAGCACTGGAATGTGCGTGCCCACTTCCTCTCGATCGTGGGATCGTGGAAGATTGTAACGTGGGGGCTGCTTTTCCTTCTTCTTATACACGAAGCCATATGCATTTGGGCCATGGGCTGCTAATTACCCCTTTGCAATTTACTAGCCATGCAACGTCGCCTAATCCACATTTACGTACATAGCTATGTGGGTGCACGTTGTTCTTCTAGTAGCATGTATGGACGTGTGCTATGCGCATGTGGCCCCGATAGCAATAAGTTAGCTAGCAAGAAAAGTTTTAAGGTTGGCTAGAATCATTAATATGTATTGTAAACTTTCTTTTGATGACCTATTTGTACATATTTTGCCATTTGTTTTAATATAATTTGATTGTATTTTATAGGGATGTTGGAACGATGCCGCTAATTTATTAGTGTCAATTAGTTATTATTCTATACACCACACATATATTTCATCAGTGCAATATATTTTCATATATCATGCATATATTTTGTTAGCGTGATGTATTTCTTGTGTCGCGCCGATATTTCACCTTGTCGATGGGATAAGGCCAAACATTTATCGTATAGTCAATATTTTGGTGATATTATTGCTGTGCCTATGATCATTTTATGTTGGCAATAGAAAAAACCGTCGCCGGCCTTGTTGATGGGCATATAATCGATATTTTGGCAATAGTGCCGCCTATGGTCATTTTATGTTGGTATTAGGTACTCGCCACTAACAGCGGTGTTCATGTGTGCGAGCTACGTGTGAGAAAAAATATTATGGTGTCTTATTTATTTATCTCTTTCCACAAATTTTGCAAGATATTAGCTTTATTTTTTTTTTCTGGGCGTGCCATTTTATATAGAGCGGTCGCAATTCATCATAGTCAATTTCTTTGTCTATTTGGTGATTCATCATCTCTTATTTTTACCATTTGAATTAATTAATTATATTTGATAATAGATTGCATCGTATTTTCCCTGACGAAAATCGGTGTCAACAGAAAACTCATCTGTTACAAAGGCATTTCATTTTTGTAAACTTATTTGAACTCAACACTTTTTGTGCATTCAATATGCATCATTCAAAGCCACATACTAAAATTTCAACCCTTTCTGACTTCATTTGCTATTTTTCATGCATTTAATGATTTATTTTGGGCTAAATGACCCTGAAAGTGGAAAGCACTCCAACTGAACCCAGAAAAGGTTGAAACTTGGCATCGTATCATCATTTGAACCACATAACATGTGTGCAAAAGTTGAGAGGGATACAGCAAAAACTGAATGCACTTCGTGTACAAACTGGACCATCTCTTTCGAAGTACGAGGGTTTTAGACGAAAAGTCATCTGTTACAAAGGTATTTCATTTTTCTAAACTTATTTGAACTCAAGACTTTTTGTCCATTCAATATGCATCATTCAAAGCCACATACTAAAATTTCAACCCTTTCAGACTTCATTTGCTTTTTTCATGCATTTAATGATTTATTTTTGGCTAAATGACCCTGAAAGTGGAAAGCACTACAAATAAACTCACAAAAGGTTGAAACTTGGCATGGTATCATCAATTGACCTACCTAACATGTGTGAAAAAGTTGAGAGGGTTACTGATGAGGACATCCCTACTAATGTTACACCCATATCCTCACCAACTACACATATTGGACCAGTTACTAGAGCTCGTGCACGTCAACTAAATTATCAGGTACTTTCGTTTCTTGCGAATCCTTCTATTGTTCATGAACATATGATGCTGCCTAAATTAGATACTTTTGTTTTGCTTATGAATGAAGGACCTAGCATGGACAAGAAGGATGGTCATTGGAGCGGGATCAAGCATGGAGAAGAAGGTGCGCGCGCGGGAAAGGACAGCGGAGCTTCCAGTGGTGATTATCGCACTTTGAAGCCACCATAAGGCGCGCATGAAGTCTTGGACGAAATACGCGAGATGCCACTTCATTATTTTCGTCCAAGGGCAATTATAGGTGCTGCGTCACCTTAATATTGGGCTGGGCCCATGTAATTTCGAAATACCACCTTCTAGGCTGTTTTTAGAGTCCGTATGTGTGGGGAAACCAAGTTAGGGTTGTTTTCGGACCCCACCTCCAAGGGGTCACGAAAATCCCCTCTGTTCCCCCATATATACAGCCCTTAGGGCGTCGTTTAGACTTGGGTTTTAATTAGATTTAAGTTAGCCATAGCCGCAACTTCGAGTTCTTCGTTTGTGTCGTCCGACCAGGCCAAGACCGCATTGGAACCCCAACTTCTGTTAATCTTTCATCTTATATTCGCAATATCCAGATTGCAATTCTTAGTTCTTGCTTGTTCTTCGATTGCTTGCAGGAATTGACCTTCGTGGTCAGGTTGATCGTGCACCCGCGGGATCAATAACCTCTCGGAGTTGGTTTAGCGATCGCTAAGGCGCAACGTCTTCGCACGTTCGTAGTCGGGTCGTGAAAGTCCACTCCACCAAAAATCGATCTCCACCATCTCATCGAAACATCGGGACACCTTCGCCTCTATCAAGTGGTATCAGATTTCCAGGTTGCTCGGTGAGATTTACCAGTTTTCATAGTCTAGATTGGTTCTGTTCTTCATACCTACAGTCCACGAAAAAGCCAACAAAAAAAATTAGGGTTAGATCATCACGTCCCAAGACAGTCCTAGCCTTTGTCCAGTTTTCTTTTCAGTACTTGCTTTGTTGAATTTACGGTTGCATCGTTGTGTCAAGTTGCTGATCTTAGCGTCTAGTTCCCTTAGAGTTTCGAGTTCTGATCACAGTTTGCCACGTCGCCGCCGCACAGTAGTCATCCTACCACGTTCCGCCAATCCAAGTCCACATACACCACCACGTCCCACGAGTCCGAGTTGAGTTCCACCATTAGTACGGTTCGTGATCTCTCTGTAGCCAGATTAGTTTTGAGTTGTTAGAGTCGGATTTCACCAAAACTTTTTCCGTCCAGAGAAGGGGGGTGATTTCCAAAAAAAAAAAAAAAAAAAAAATTCAGGGGTGAAAAAATTTCGTGCCCATACGTTCCTTAGGTCCAGAAACTCATTTTGAGACGTTCGTCACCATAGTGATTTTTTCGCACTTTTTCAGCCACCGCAGTCCCGCATCACAAAAAAAAAAAAAAAGAGAGAAAAAAAAAATTCAGAGTGTGCTTCTCAGTTGTTTACGTGCCGCGCCGTGCTTTCGTTGGTGTTTTAGGCTCGCGTCTCTAGTACGGTCTAGCCTAGGATCAGCACAGTACCGACGTTGAGTGTTTATTCAGCTTTGCATCTCTGTTTTGATTACTGTTGAGTTTTTCCTACCATACTTGTCAGCCTTCCTACAGCTCCACATATATTCTACATCGTGCGTTTTGACACCTCCTGGCCATCGCTCTACCATATCTCTGAGAGTTTTGCCCCGTTGGTTGTACATCACCACCTGCTGCTAGGTAAGAATCGGTAAGAACGTAAGAAAAGCTTGACGGATTTGTGCTTTCCACCACCTCACATCCCATTAGTAGAAGTAGGATCATATTCCTGTTTGTTTTCTACTTCTGCTAACCATGCCAGGATCACATGATGAAGTGGCGCGGGATGCACCCGATTGGGAGAACATGACAAACAAGGAGCTACATGATAAATTTGCACAAATGATGTCTGAACAGGTGAATGACATCGAGACCAGATTTACAGAGGCAATTGATGGCGTGGAAAAGATGATCGACACCAAGCTCGACGCCAAGTTTACTGAGTTGATCGCACGCCTACCTACACAGCCTGCTGCCGCTCCAACACAGCCACAGCCACCGCCACTACCACGTGCACGACGTATTCTGTTTCCGAGAGGACAAGCTGCTGGTCTTGGTGCTCCTCCTGCTGCTGCAGTACCTGTTGCTGCTGCTTCTGACGTCGGCCTGGACGACAACTACGAGGGTGATTACGAGGAGGAGGTGGAACAGGAAGCGGCCTATGAACAGCCAGCTGGACGTCCACGTCCCAACATTCGCCACGGTCGACACCAACCACCCCCTCAGGTACGCGATGATGAACATGTGCCTAAACTTAAATTGAATCTTAAACCGTTTGAGGGTAGATATATTCCTGATGCTTATCTTACTTGGGAGTTAGAAACTGAACAACGCTTTACATGTTTACAATATCCTGAGAATAGACGTGTTACTGCTGCTGTTTGTGAATTCACGGGGTTTGCATCTATTTGGTGGTCTGAACATTGTAGATTGCATGCTAATAATATTCCAACCACTTGGGCTGCTTTAAAAGATGCTATGCGTACTCGCTGGGTTCCTCCTTATTATCAACGTGAATTGCTACAAAAATTACAGCGTTTGAGACAAGGCAAAAATTCTGTAGAGGAATATTACCAAGAATTACAAACTGGATTGATTAGATGTGGCCTAGTAGAGGATAATGAAGCTATGCTTGCACGTTTTATGGGTGGTTTAAACAGGGAGATACAAACTATTCTAGAATACAAGGACTTTGCTACTATTACTCGTTTGTTTCATCTTGCTTGTAAAGCTGAACGTGAAGTGCAGGATCGACAGGCCGCTACGAGACCTAACTTTTCTGCAGGACGAAATACATCATGGACATCGCGTGGACCTTCTACATCCACACGTCCTACTGCACCACCATCTACTTCAGCCGCTCATTCTTACAGGGAGCCACAAAAACAGTCAGCGCCACCATTCAAGGGTGCACAGAGTGGTCCAGCGGCGAGTTCTTCTTCATCCATGGCTTCCACAGGGCAAACACGAGATCGTGATATTAAATGTCGCAGGTGCCAAGGTGGAGGTCACTTCGCAAAAGACTGTCCCTCCAAGCGTGTGATGATTATTACGGCGGATGGTGGGTATGAGTCAGCGAGTGACTATGATGAGGAGACTTTAGTTCTCATCGCTCATGAGGAACAGGGTGCCCATGATGATGCTCTTGATATAGAGTATATGGCTCCTGATGATGCAGATAAATATGCTAGTTTGGTTGCTCAACGTGTGTTAAGTGTGCAGGTAACGAAGGCTGAGCAAAACCAGAGGCATAATTTGTTCCACACAAAGGGAGTGGTGCAAGAACGTTCGGTTCGCATCATCATTGACGGAGGGAGTTGCAACAACTTGGCTAGCATGGAGTTGGTGGAGAAGCTATCTCTCACCACAAGACCACACCCCCATCCGTACTATATTCAGTGGTTTAACAATAGTGGTAAGATTAAGGTAACGCGTTCTGTTCGTGTGCACTTTAGCATTGCTGCATATGCTGATTATGTTGATTGTGATGTGGTACCCATGCAAGCATGCTCTCTTTTACTTGGTAGACCATGGCAATTTGATAGGAATGTTGTACACCATGGTAGGACAAATCAGTTTACTCTGGTTCATCAGGATAAAAATATTGCTTTACTTCCTATGTCTCCTGAACAAATTGTGAAAGATGATCTTGCTAGAGCTAGTAAAGCTAAACAGGAGAAAAATAAGAGTGAAAATGAGACTAGTAGCAAATCTTCTTCTGCTGTTTCTAATGAAATTAAATTGACTAGTCCAACTTTGCTTGCTACTAAAGTTGATATTTCAGATTTGGATGTTAGTCAATATGTGTGCTATGCTTTTGTGTGCAAAGAAGCCTTGTTTTCATTTGAGGAATTGCCTCCTTCTTTGCCTCCTGTTGTCACTGACCTTTTGCAGGAGTTTATTGACGTCTTTCCACAAGACGTACCACCGGGATTACCACCTATTCGAGGGATTGAGCATCAGATTGACTTAATTCCCGGTGCTTCGTTGCCCAACCGTGCGCCATACCGTACCAATCCGGAGGAGACGAAGGAGATTCAGCGTCAAGTACAAGAGCTACTCGACAAAGGTTACATACGTGAATCCCTTAGTCCTTGTGCTGTTCCTGTTATATTCGTGCCTAAAAAGGATGGAACATGGCGTATGTGTGCCTAAAGCCAAGATCGAGGCGATTGAGAGTTGGCCGCAGCCCAAAACGGTCACACAAGTGAGGAGTTTTCTTGGCCTCGCTGGATTCTATAGGCGTTTTGTGAGAGATTTCAGCACCATTGCTGCCCCTCTCAATGAGCTTACACGCAAGGATGTGCCTTTTACTTGGGGTACCGCACAGGAAGAAGCCTTCACGGTATTGAAAGATAAGTTAACACATGCTCCTTTGCTCCAACTTCCTGATTTTAATAAGACTTTTGAGCTTGAATGCGATGCTAGTGGGATTGGTTTGGGAGGTGTGTTATTACAAGATGCTAAACCTGTTGCTTACTTTTCTGAAAAATTGAGTGGGCCTAGTCTGAACTATTCTACTTATTCTAAGGAATTATATGCTCTTGTTCGGACATTAGAAACTTGGCAACACTATTTATGGCCCAAAGAATTTGTTATACATTCTGATCATGAATCTTTGAAACACATAAGAAGTCAAGCAAAACTTAATCGTAGACATGCTAAGTGGGTTGAATTTATTGAGACTTTCCCTTATGTCATTAAACACAAGAAGGGGAAAGATAATATTATTGCTGATGCTTTGTCTCGTCGTTATACTATGCTTTCACAACTTGACTTCAAGATTTTCGGTTTAGAGACAATCAAAGATCAATATGTAAATGATGCGGAATTTAAAGATGTATTGCAGAATTGTAGAGAGGGTAGAACATGGAACAAGTTTGTGCTTAATGATGGATTTGTGTTCCGTTCTAACAAGCTATGCATTCCAGCTAGCTCTATTCGTCTTTTGTTGTTGCAGGAGGCGCATGGAGGAGGATTAATGGGACACTTTGGCGTGAAGAAGACGGAGGACGTACTTGCTACACATTTCTTTTGGCCAAAGATGAGACGGGATGTTGAGCGTTTTGTTGCTCGCTGCACTACATGTCAAAAAGCTAAGTCACGACTCAATCCTCATGGTTTATACATGCCTTTACCTGTACCTAGTGTTCCGTGGGAGGACATATCCATGGACTTTGTTTTAGGCTTGCCTCGAACAAAGAATGGGAGGGATAGCATATTTGTGGTCGTGGATAGATTTTCTAAGATGGCACATTTTATACCATGTCATAAAAGCGATGATGCTGCTAATGTTGCTGATTTATTTTTTCGTGAGATTATTCGCTTACATGGTGTGCCCAATACTATTGTCTCGGATCGTGATACTAAGTTTCTTAGCCATTTTTGGAGATGCTTATGGGCTAAGTTGGGGACTAAACTACTTTTTAGTACTACATGTCATCCCCAAACTGATGGACAAACTGAAGTGGTCAATAGGACTTTGTCTACTATGCTTAGGGCTGTTTTAAAGAGTAACTTGAAACTGTGGGAAGAATGTTTACCTCATATTGAATTTGCTTATAATCGTTCATTGCATTCTACCACTAAAATGTGCCCTTTTGAGATTGTTTATGGTTTTCTACCTCGTGCACCTATTGATTTGCTGCCTCTTCCATCTTCGGAGAAGGTTAATTTTGATGCTAAGCAACGTGCTGAATTGATATTAAAAATGCATGAGTTAACTAAAGAAAACATTGAGCGCATGAATGCTAGATACAAGCTTGCTGGTGATAGGGGTCGAAAGCATGTTGTGTTTGAACCCGGAGATCTTGTTTGGTTACATCTACGTAAAGATAGGTTTCCTGATTTGCGCAAGTCTAAGTTAATGCCTCGAGCTGATGGTCCCTTTAAGGTTTTGCAGAAAATTAATGATAATGCATATAAACTTGAGCTACCTGCAGCCTTTGGGGTTAGTCCCACATTTAATATTGCAGATTTGAAGCCTTATTTGGGAGAAGATGATGAGCTTCCGTCGAGGACGACTTCAATTCAAGAAGGGGAGGATGATGAGGACATCCCTACTAATGTTACACCCATATCCTCACCAACTACACATATTGGACCAGTTACTAGAGCTCGTGCACGTCAACTAAATTATCAGGTACTTTCGTTTCTTGCGAATCCTTCTATTGTTCATGAACATATGATGCTGCCTAAATTAGATACTTTTGTTTTGCTTATGAATGAAGGACCTAGCATGGACAAGAAGGATGGTCATTGGAGCGGGATCAAGCATGGAGAAGAAGGTGCGCGCGCGGGAAAGGACAGCGGAGCTTCCAGTGGTGATTATCGCACTTTGAAGCCACCATAAGGCGCGCATGAAGTCTTGGACGAAATACGCGAGATGCCACTTCATTATTTTCGTCCAAGGGCAATTATAGGTGCTGCGTCACCTTAATATTGGGCTGGGCCCATGTAAATCGAAATACCACCTTCTAGGCTGTTTTTAGAGTCCGTATGTGTGGGGAAACCGAGTTAGGGTTGTTTTCGGACCCCACCTCCAAGGGGTCACGAAAATCCCCTCTGTTCCCCCATATATACAGCCCTTAGGGCGTCGTTTAGACTTGGGTTTTAATTAGATTTAAGTTAGCCATAGCCGCAACTTCGAGTTCTTCGTTTGTGTCGTCCGACCAGGCCAACACCGCATTGGAACCCCAACTTCTGTTAATCTTTCATCTTATATTCGCAATATCCAGATTGCAATTCTTAGTTCTTGCTTGTTCTTCGATTGCTTGCAGGAATTGACCTTCGTGGTCAGGTTGATCGTGCACCCGCGGGATCAATAACCTCTCGGAGTTGGTTTAGCGATCGCTAAGGCGCAACGTCTTCGCACGTTCGTAGTCGGGTCGTGAAAGTCCACTCCACCAAAAATCGATCTCCACCATCTCATCGAAACATCGGGACACCTTCGCCTCTATCAGTTACGGCAAAAACTGGATGCACTTCGTGTACAAACTGGACCATCTCTTTCGAAGTACAAGGGTTTCAGACGAAAACTCATCTGTTACAAAGGCATTTCATTTTTCTAAACTTATTTGAACTCAAGACTTTTTGAGAATTCAATATGAATCATTCAAAGCCACATACTAAATTTTCAACCCTTTTTGACTTCATTTTCTATTTTTCATGCATTTAATGATTTATTTTGGGCTAAATGACCCTGAAATTGGAAAGCACTACAACTAAACTCAGAAAAAGGTAGAAACTTGGCATGGTATCATCATTTGACCCACATAACATGTGTGCAAAACTTGAGAGGGTTACAGCAAAAGCTGGATGCACTTCGTGTACAAACTGAACCATCTCTTTCGAAGTACGAGGGTTTCAGACGAAAACTCATCTGTTACAAAGGCATTTAATTTTTCTAAACTTATTTGAACTCAAGACTTTTTGTGCATTCAATATGCATTATTCAATGCCACATACTAAAATTTTAACCCTTTCTGACTTCATTTGCTATTTTTCATGCATTTAATGATTTATTTTGGGCTAAATAACCCTGAAATTGGAAAGCACTACAACTAAACTCAGAAAAGGTTGAAGCTTGGCATGGTATCATTATTTGACCCACCTAACATGTGTGCAAAAGTTGAGAGGGTTACGGGAAAAACTAGATGCACTTCGTGAACAAACTGGACCATCTCTTTCGAAGTACGAGGGTTTCAGACGAAAACTCATCTGTTACAAAGGCATTTCATTTTTCTAAACTTATTTGAACTCAACACTTTTTGTGTATTCAATATGAATCATTCAAAGGCACATACTAAAATTTCAACCCTTTCTCACTTCATTTGCTATTTTTCATGCATTTAATGATTTATTTTGGGCTAAATGACCCTGAAATTGGAAAGCACTACAACTTGTAAGTGCATCAAGTGCCCACCCCTTGAGGTTTTGGAGTTTGATGACAAAACGGTTAAGGGACTGATGTGTTTGTGAGTATACACAGGAGAACAGTCCCTGATGAGGTGTTTAACCACCAATGTCGACCCCCCCAAAATGTTGAGGAACATTGGAGAAATGGTGTGTTTCCTGAAGAATGAAGTTGCGCGAAATCCTGAGGAAGTAGGATCCTGAAGCGTTCGGTTGAAGCTGAAGCTGAAGGCGATCCTGAGGAAGTTCGCGCAGAAGACGAAGTTCAAGCGTAGTCTTCGCTAAGACTTTTTATACTTCTTGAGTCATAGGAAAACACCGCACTGTTGGAGGGGTTGAAGAAAACGAGTTCCGAAGGTCTGAGGAAGTGCTCAGTTAGGAATCCTGAAGAAAAACCCTGAGGAAATCTCCTGCAGTAGAAGTTCAGTTACTCCGGTGTCTGAGACGTTGTTCTTCAGGACACTGAGGAATCTGTCTTCGGTTGAGGAGTCTGGAGACTGCGAGTGCAGTTCTCCTGAAGAGAGAGAAATCTCCTGCAGTAGAAGTTCAGTTCCTCGGGTGTCTGAGACGTTGTTCTTCAGGACATTGAGGAATTTGTCTTCGGTTGAGGAGTCTGGAGACTGCGAGTGCAGTTCTCCTGAAGAGAGTGAGATCTCCTGCAGTAGAAGTTCAGTCCTCATGTGTCTGAGACGTTGTTCTTCAGGAAACTGAGGTAACTAACTTCGGTTGAGGAGTCTGGAGAGAATACTTTGACCGTGCCACGTGTTGCGTGGTGAGAGGCTAGAACTTGTCTAGCAACGGTCATTTCCGAGGGCATGAGAGTAATTGCATGCATGGGCATTTATGTCCTTTCGCCTCGGGTTGCTCCGCGGCTATAAATAGCCACCCCCAGCCCCATTTGTGGGTTGGCAGCTCCGAGAGAAAAACTGACACTTGTCATTTGAGAGCAACCCACCTCTGAGGAAACTGAAGAACCTATGTGAGGAAAACCACCAGCCTGAGTAGTTGAGCATTTCTGAGGAAGTCGGTTTGAGTGATCCGAAGCTTTTTACTCTTGAAGACTGTGATCTTCCAGCCGGTGTAGAAGTCTTCAGTCTGAGGAAGTCAAGATGCAATTGTGACTTCCCGGAGTGACTGAGTCTGTAAAGGTTTCGGGAGTCTACCTTGAAGACTCACCTGAGTTATTGGACGGAGTCTGAGGACTTTAGTTCAAGGAGAACAAGGTGAAGACTATGTCTTCTGAGTTGAATCTCAGCCTCTCCAACCAGACGTAGAGTTGTCACAGCAACTTGAACTGATCTACCAAACCATTGTCTTCAATTTCTGGTGATATCTCCTCAATCTCTTAAGCCTCAGTGTTATGTCTTCAGTATCTATGTTGCCTGCTTGTGCTTCAGCTCTCCCTCTGCTATTAGTCTTCATACTATGCATCTGAAACACTTCTGCTTATCTGAATTGATTTATTTCTGTTGCATTATGATGAGCTGCCCTGATGATTACATCCTGTGAAGTTTTATTTCTTCATGATTTTGGTTACTTCTTCAGCTTCATGATGGCTTCAGTCCTGAAGAAAATCAAAATCTGGTAGCAAAATTGAAAATCTCCCATTCACCCCCCCTCTGGTCGATATATTGCACTCTCAATTGGTATCAGAGCAAGGTACTCCCTTGTTCTGTGTGATTCGGTTTAACCACCTGGAGTTTTAGTTATGCGACCTCAGGTACAATGAGCGTTGCCTCAAACTGCCCCATCTTCGACGGAACATACTATCCATACTGGAAGAACAAGATGAGGATGCATCTTGAAGCCATTGACAAGGATTTGTGGGACATTGTTGATCAAGGAATTCCTGAAGCAAATCTGATGACTGCTCCCGAAGTTGTCAAGAAAAACTGGCAGCTTGATGCAAAAGCTCGAAGCATCATTGGTGGTCATCTCAATAAGTCTCAGTTCAACCGTATCAGTGGTCTGGATACTGCAAAGAAAATATGGACAAGACTGTCTAAAGTTAATGAAGGAGTCTCAGCTCAACGAGACTCACGAGTTGACACACTCCGCAGTCTCTTCAATCGGTTCAAGAGGCTGGATAATGAGCACGTGCAACAAACCTTTGACAGACTCACTGACATATCCAATGAACTTCAAGCTCTTGGTGCTGTTCATATCACAGATCATGAAGTTGTGAAGAAACTGCTGAGGTCACTAGATGACTCATTTGAGTTCCTATCATTGATGATTCAAGAAAGGCCGGACTTCAAGACTCTGGATCCAGCAGACATTCTCGAGCGCCTCAATGCTCATGAACTGAAGCTCTCTGAAAAACGAGACTTATACAGCCCCACGCCTAAGGTCCGCGCGCTAAAAGCTAGAGCACGAAGAGTGTCCTCTGATGAAGAGTCTGAGGCTGATACTGATAATCCTGAGACTCTCAGCCGTGAACTTGCTCTCCTTACCAGAAAGTTTCAAAGGTTCACGAAGAAGAATCGCTTCGGAAATTCCTCAAGATTGTCCTCAAGAAAAAGCAAAGATGATGATTCTGTCGAAGCTAGAAAGAGAGTTTGCCACAAGTGCAAGAAACCTGGGCATTACATCGCTGAGTGTCCTCTATGGGAAAAGGAAGCTAAACTGAAGAAGAAGAAGAAGAAAGGGAAAGATGAAAGTTCTGATGAAAAGACAAAGAAGAAATCCTCAAGATCCTCAAGGTCTACTGGATACAGGAATAGCAGTTCCCGTAAGGCTCGCGCTTATCTCGGGAAAGAATTGGACTCGGAAGAATCTGGTTCCAACCCTGATGCTGAGGAAGAAGAATCTGAAGAATCTGAGGGTGTGGCTGGTTTGGCTCTTGCCACGACACTTGTCTCAAAGTCAATCTTCAGCACTGAAGAATTTGGTCCATCACATGCTGATGATGAAGCTGAAGACACAACTCCTTCCTTCTGCTTCATGGCCAAGTCCTCCAAGGTATCTTCTTACTCATCATCAGATCAACCCTCTGATAAAGAACCTGATGAAAACTATGCTAAACTTGCTAAACTTGCATCTAAGAAACAACGTGCACTTGAAAAGACTCAGTTCTCATTAAACAAAAGTGATGATATGTTGGTTGAGGAAATGACGAAGACTCAAAAGTTGACTGATGAATCAAAAATTCTTCAGTCAAAGTTTGATGACTTGTTCAATCGGCATGAGGCACTCCTTACTGATCATGAAAAGCTGTATCATGAGTTCCTCATGAGGAAACAAGAACTTGAACGTGTAAGGATGTCTCATAACGATCTGAAGAAAGAAAATGATTCACTCCTCTCCCAACAGATCATCATGCCACAAGAAGGATTCAATCCTCCCTGTTTAAGATGCATTGAACGTGATCAAATTATATCTGTGTCTAGTTCCTCAATGTCTTCAGACTATGTTATTTCTATTACTTCTGTGGTATCTAACCCCTCATCTGAGGATACCATAGACATTGCTGAAGAAAATGCTAGGTTGAAGAGTCTACTGGAAACAGGCATGTTCAAGAGTCTGAAAGGACATCAGACTCTCTGTGACATTCTCAAGAAACAGATCCTCAACAGAAACCCGAGGAAAGAAGGCATCGCATTCACTCGGAGAATCAACCCTGATGGGTCTTACTGGAAACCTGAACAATATCCTGAGACCATTTGGGCTCGAGCAATGATGCCTTCTCCTGATCCCTATACCTTATCTGGTTATGATGCTGTTTCTTCAGACGTGATGACTGAGTCATTTGACTCAAACTATAAACTGTTTAAGAATGGTAATGGTGAGGTATTTGCCAGATTCATCAGAACTAACTGCAGGAACGGTCCTCCAGTCAAGCAGATCTGGGTGCCAAAGGACCTCATGACTAACCTTCCTGTGAATGCAGATGCAAATGAGCTGAGGATATCATCTGAGGACGATACCTCAAAAGGAAATGATTATAATCATGTATCTGCTAACCATTTTGTTCACAGGGAAGCTCCTCATAAGAATGCTTACTCATTTTTTTATCCTGATGCTGCCATCTCTCACCCCATTAGGTCTCACCATCCTCATCAATCCTCATGTGCCTCAAAACCACCCATAAAGATGTGGGTGGTTAAGAACTAATCATTCTTGCAGGGACATGTCCTGAGGCAATTACAGATCATATGCCCAGGACAACAATAAATGAGTCAGTTGAAGAATAATTATATTGTTTGATTTCTTAGAATCAATCCTGAGGAACATCCTGAGGAATTAATTCTGAGGAATCTTAAACTCCTCAAACTGAGACTGGCTCATAATTTGTTGTATGAGATACTAATTCATTTGCAGGGAAAGACTGAATGGGTGATGGATAGTGGATGCACAAATCACATGACTGGTGACAGAAGTCTTCTTATGGAATCATCACTAAGTCCTTCTTCAAAGAAAACCATCACCTTCGCTGATAAAGGTAAAAGTAAGGTATTGGGTCTCGGCAGAGTGGCTATCTCTCGAGACCAACATATTGATAAAGTCATGCTTGTTGAATCTCTTGGATACAACTTGATGTCTGTATCTATGCTGTGTGATCTTGATCTCGCTGTTCTCTTCGAAAAACATGGTTGTATTGTCTTCATGATTAGCGATAAATCCATAGTCTTCAGTGGGGTTAGGAAAGGTGACCTGTATATTGTAGATTTCTCTGAAGGTCCTCAGGTTGCTACATGTCTCTTGGCACGAGCCTCGGAGTGCTGGCTATGGCATCGAAGACTCGGCCACGCTGGAATGAGAAATCTTCAGAAGCTGGTACTGAAGAAACATGTCCTCGGGATTGAGGAAATCAGATTCTCAAAGGACCGGCTCTGTGGTGCCTGCGAAGCTGGAAAGATGACCAAGGCCAGTCACCCAGCGAAGACCATCATGACTACTACGAGACCACTGGAATTGCTTCACATGGATCTATTTGGTCCTCCAAAGTATTCAAGCTTTGGAGGTAACATGTATGGTCTTGTTATTGTTGATGACTTCTCACGATACACTTGGGTGCATTTTCTTCTCTATAAGTCAGAAACTCCAGCAATCCTCAAGCGCTTCGCCCTATGAGTCATGAACAACTACAACCTGAAGATCAAGCACATTCGAAGCGACAACGGCACTGAGTTCAAGAACTTCGGTGTGGAAGAATTCCTCGATGACTTGGGAATTGCTCATGAATTCTCTGCGCCATACACTCCTCAGCAAAATGGCGTTGTTGAGAGGAAGAATCGAACCCTCATCGAGATGGCTCGCACGATGCTGGCTGAGTACAATACTCCACTCAAGTGGTGGGCTGAAGCAATCAACACTGCCTGTCACATCGTCAATCGAGTGTATCTTCACAAGTTCTTCAATAAAACATCATACGAGTTAATGGTCGGTAAGAAACCCAATGTAAGTTACTTCAAAGTATTCGGTGCACCTTGCTGGATACGTGATCCTCATCACGAGTCCAAATTTGCACCCAAAGCATGTGAGGGTTTCATGCTCGGCTATGGTATCAACTCGCACACCTACAGAGTCTTCAACATTAGTCATTACAAAATTGTTGAAACTGTAGAAGTGCGTTTTGATGAGTCTGATGGCTCCCAAAGAGAGCACCTGCCACATGATTTAGGTGAAGCACCACCTGAAGAACAGATCAAGAAGATGGGTGCTGGTGACATCATTCCTGTGGATCATTCTGAAGAAATCCACATACCTCCTACGCCTGAAGAACACCCAAATCCTGAAGCGAATAATCCTGATGACGATCCTGATCCTGAGGCACCTGATACGCCTGAAGCTCCTGAAGCACCTGAAACTGATGCTAACGAATCTGACAGCAATGACGAAGATGCGCCTCAAGATCATCCTCCTCGACTTCCTCGTGTGGCAAATGAAGTTCAAGTGGACAAAATCCTCGCTGACATCAACCTACCAGGTCCTCTCACTCGTACAAGAGCTAATCGCGTAGCTAACTTTTGTGGGCATTTCTCGTTTGTATCAATTTCAGAGCCCACCAAAGTCACCGAGGCATTCCGAGAAGCGGAATGGATTCAGGCAATGCAAGACGAACTTCTTCAGTTTAAACTGAATGATGTTTGGGAACTAGTCAAACGTCCTGATCCTAGAGTTCACAATGTCATTGGCACGAAGTGGATCTACCGTAACAAACTTGATGAAGATGGACAAGTCATCAGAAACAAAGCTCGTCTCGTAGCTCAAGGATATACTCAAGTCGAGGGGATCGACTTCGGTGAAACCTTCGCTCCTGTAGCTAGACTTGAGTCCATTCGCATTATGCTTGCATTCGCTAATCATCATAATATCAAGTTATATCAAATGGATGTGAAAAGTGCCTTCCTCAATGGTAATATCGAGGAAGAAGTATATGTTGCGCAACCTCCAGGTTTTGAAGACGCCAAGAAGCCTGATATGGTGTACAGATTGAAGAAAGCCCTCTATGGACTGAAGCAAGCCCCTCGGGCTTGGTATGACACACTAAGGGACTTCCTCATTAGCAAGGGCTTCAAATCTGGTTCCCTCGACCCAACTCTTTTCATAAAACGATATGATGATGCATTATTCATATGTCAAATTTATGTTGATGACATAATATTTGGATGCACTAACAAGAAATACAGTGAAGAATTTGCATTCTTGATGAGTGAACAGTATCAGATGTCGATAATGGGCGAGCTGAAGTTCTTCTTAGGACTCCAAATTCGTCAACAACGCAATGGCATCTTCATCTCTCAGGAGAAGTATCTCAAGGAGTGCCTGAGGAAATTCGGAATGCAAGACTGCAAGGGCATCAAGACACCGATGCCTACAAATGGACAACTTGGCCCCGATGAAAATGGCAAGGACTACGATCAAAAGGTATACCGCTCCATGATAGGTTCTCTGCTATATCTATGTGCATCCAGGCCTGATATAATGTTGAGCGTTTGCATGTGTGCCCGATTCCAAGCGGCACCAAAGGAATCGCATCACCAAGCGGTGAAACGAATTCTTCGATATTTGGCTCACACCCCGTCGCTAGGCTTATGGTATCCAAAAGGCACACAGCTGGATCTCGTCGGGTACTCAGACTCAGATTATGCTGGAGATCGAGTGGATCGGAAGTCTACCTCAGGAACATGTCATTTCCTCGGACGTTCTCTTGTGTGCTGGTCATCGAAGAAGCAGAACTGCGTCTCCCTCTCCACTGCTGAAGCTGAATACATTGCTGCTGGTGCAAGCTGCTCACAGCTTCTTTGGATGAAGCAAACCCTGAAGGACTACGGCATCAACCTGAAGAAAGTACCACTACTATGTGACAATGAGAGCGCCATCAAGATCTCTCAGAATCCGGTACAACACTCGAGGACGAAGCATATTGAGATACGGTATCACTTTCTTCGGGATCATGTCTTGAAGGAAGATATCGTCATTAGCCACGTGAAGACTGAAGATCAACTTGCTGATATATTCACTAAGCCTTTGGATGAGAAGCGATTTAGCACTCTGAGGTGTGAGCTAAATATCTTAGATTCCTCAAACGTCCAGTGAATGGACACACATCCTAACGCTTAAAAAATATTGAAGAATCCTGATGCACAACACCCGATGCGTCGTACTCCTCAACTCATGAGGAACTACCTTGCTAAGTGTGAAGAAATTAACGTGGAATTGACTCAAGATCCATACGACAATTGTATGGTATCAGGTGTCTCATTCCCTATAAGGTGGGTAGCGCCACCGCCCAAACACCTCAGGATTTGGTGTTCCTCAACTTCCTCAGGATTTGATGTTATTGATCTTCCTCAGGATTCTAAGTCTTCATTACTGATGATTATTGTGTTTGTCCTCAACAGCGTTCACCTATAGTTATTGATCTTCAGTTTTTGCTTCTTCAACTAGGTGAACGTGATCGGACCCATCCCTCTGTGCTCACTTATCTAATCTGTCTATCTCATATGCGTTCATCCGGAAATTATATATTCCTCAGGCTGAGACCTTAAGTCATCATCATTCGCCTGAGACCATTTGTCTTCGTCTTCAGCCTTTGTCCTCAAGATCCTCAAATCACGGATTTTCTGTTACAACTGTCTTCAATTTATTGCGATTTTATCGCACGCCGTAATTATCCACCATCACGATATCCACTGAGGATCCCAACAATCAGGGGCTATCTCGTCCACTAATTTCGCAACCCCTCAGTTTTTACCCCTCTATAAATAGCCCTCTACCCCCTCCTTCGGTCATTTACCCCCCAACGTTTCTCTCACTCTCGCGCCGCCGTCCTTGAGCTCCTCAAGCTCGAGCGCTAACGTCGCCGGAGTTTGCCGTCGCCGGGGACGAAGACTCATTGTTCCTCAGCATTCGCCTCAGTCTGGTATGCTTATTCCTCAGTGGCTTATTCCTCAGCATATTATTCCTCAGTACTGTTGTGTCCTCAGGCCAGTTCATCCTCAACTGTACTGCTAGCCTTCTGAGACCTGTACCTATGCATCATTCCTTTGTTTTCCTCAGCCTATTCCTCATGAACGCATATAACCGTACCCCACTTCCCTCGCAACTTAATTCTGTCACAGGTACATGTCTGCTGAGGAATCGTATGGTTCTCATAGTCTCACTTCATTTGCAGCTCAGCTCGAACGTACAATTCCTCAGTCTCCTCTGCTGAAGAAAATGCCTCCTCGGCGCAAGCATACTGATACCGCAAAAGACTTGCCCCCTCAGCTATATGAAAAGCTGAAGACTCCCGAACGAGAAACCAGTGATGAACGTAAGAAACGGGTTCAGAAGATCACGAGGGAATGGGCCAAGCGTTGGGTGGCCTACCAATGGCTGAATCCTCAACATGAGGAAATGTTTGCAGTCAATCCGCCACTGAAGACCTTGGGTATCAAGACTCGACCTCCACCAGCTCCTGGAGTCGTTCCTGATCCAACCACACTGCGCACTCCTGAAGACTTTCCAGCGGCATATGAGCTATACCTCAAACGCACTCGCAGCCGGGTCAAGAATCTGGTCCGTGAAATGACTGCTTCAATATAAATTCCGCCTCAAGATCAGTCTCAACCCAGACAACAACCTCCGCCTCAGCACCGCAAAAAGGCTCCGGGCATGAAACCTTTCTCGAAGACCTCAACTAAGCCTCAAGTTGTTGGTTCCTCATGTCAACGAACAGATGGTGCTGCCCCCTCTTCAAGAATACGCACTGATGAATCTGGTGCTCCTGAGGCCTCAACCACAATGCCTCAGCATCAGCTGAAGACCAAAACAGTTCTTCAACGGGGCCCTCGCCCTTCACCAAAGAAAAATGCTATGCGTGGCGCCATCCATCATACTCCTCAATCTTCTGATGATGAAGATGAATTTGAGGATCTGGCCGGCTTCGTCGCCACTGAAGCTGATAAGATTGAATACGTGCGTGCTGCGGCCCGACGCAAAGCTGAAGCAACGGGTTCAGAAATCCCGCTTCTCCTTGATCCCAAGAAGATCTTGGAATACATTGATATATGGTCTGTTAAGCCTGACACTCCGCTTGATGATTTGGACATCCCGAAAGACATCAAATTCTATGTTCAACAATTCCTCATAAATGAGATTCATCAACGAGATCTTCAGAAACAGCTGAAGGCCAAACTAAAGAAAGTCCTCAGTGACTTCAAAAAGAAACCTATCACTGCAGTTACTCCTCAGGAGTTCGTTGAGCATCAATGTGAAGTTCAACGTCTCAACATTGAGTTCGCTGCCAACCGGACATATATTGGCAAATCCAAGGAACGGATCTCACATCAGATGGCCAAGTTGATGAAACTTCGCCAGCCTGCTTCCTCAGCACCCACGGATGCTTCTGCCAAAAGCCTCAAGCGCACGGCTGAAGCTCAACCCTCAACTCCACCCACTGCGAAAAAGGCTACTGTGAATGAACCAATTGACGCTACACCTCTGTCCTCAGCTCCTCCATCAAAACAAGTCGCTGAAACCACCATACTGGTTACTGCTGCATCAACTCCACCACAGAATCCTCAGCGCAGCTTAATCGTCTTCACACCACCACCTGCTGCCACACCCATTGTTCCCACTCCACCGTCCCCACCGCCACCAGTTATCACTGAAGTTGAAGACATGGACATCGACATCATGGATCATGGAACTCCTCGTGTTCATGATGAAGACTTTGGGCTGACCAACTCACCCACGCACACCGTCTTCTCCCCTGAGCCTCACTCTGATACAGTAACTGAGGTGCTTCCTGATACCTCTCTGCAGTTTGAAGCCTCTGTTGGTGCATCATCCTCAGCGTCTGATGCAGATGACCCCGAAGCCTCCAGTGCTCCAACACACTCTGCTGCTGATACTGATGCTGCAGCCCACACTACTGCTGATACTGATGCTGCAGCAAATACTACCACTGATACTCATGCTGCTGCTCCCAAGTCTGACCAACCCGCCGCTGAAGCTGAAGCTGAGCACAGCACCAATGCTCCTCCTGAAGCAGAAAACAGTACCAACGCAAATGCTGACACCTCAAAGGATGGCTCTGAAGACAAACAGGCCACATCACCTCGACTTCCCAAGGTCCCCAAGGAGCCTGAAGCATCTGCTGCACCTCCACCTCAGCCTCAAGCCTCTCTTCAGATTGAAGTGCCTCAAGCGCCTTCACCACCTCAAGGCCCAATTCAAGCTCGGTCCTTGTTTCCAAAACAGAAGCAACCATTCTTCCGTGACCTTGAAGCTGATGACACTCCAAGCTTTGATGCTCCTGATTTCTTCAATGCCATGAGTTTCTTTCAAGAGGGGATTCAAAATCCGTATCACTCTGCTCCACCTCGAAAGCTGCTGAGGTTCTGGACTGCCACTCAGAAGAATTACTATGCTTCAGTGCTATATAAGCAAAACAAAATATTTCCACACAAGCATATTCCTCTGATGGATATGGAAGCACTTCCTTGCTTCAACAATGTGCTTCAGGATCTACATCATGCCCAGCTGCTTCAATTCTTCTCTGAATGCATACACTGGAATGAAGAGCTTGTGCTTCAGTTCTATGCCACATTGTATGTTTCAGGAAATCCTCTGGATATCACCACCTGGGTCCTCGAATGGATGACTGAGCATCATCACTACACCATCACTGTTCCTGAAGCAATTGATATACTTGAGTTGCCTCAGTGCACTTCCCCTGCGGCCTGTTCCTATGGGTCTCAAATTCTTCGAGATGACTTGATGAACATGCTCATGACGCCTCTGGCCCCTGAAGCCCCAGCTCGCACAAAGTTTCCAGTCTCTGAACTTCAGTATCTGCCGAGTACATTGTATCGGATTCTGGCGAAAACCTTCTGCCCCATTAAAGGCTATGAATCCTCAGCTGAAGAAGTAGTTGGCGTCATGAAGAACATACTTCACAACCTCTGCATGTCTGGGCCGATCAACATTCCTGACTTCTTCTTCAGAACTCTTGTTGATGCTGCACAGAACCCACACATCCTGAAGCCATACGCGCCATGGATCATGAAGCTCATCCGCGCCGTAACAAGAATTGAGTATCAACCTGATCACCCGAATCACAGGACCTATCTGCCGCCTGTCGAAGTGCTTCAGCATACAATTGCCACAAATGACAAAGGCAAAGGCATCTTCTATGAAGAAGTTCTCCCGACCAATTCCCTCAGTGGAAATATTCGTCATCCTCAGTCTCGCACAACTGATGAAACAAGAACTCATGCCTACCCTGAGGATACAACTCAGGCTCGAGTGATGACTGACCGAGAGCTTCTGATTAGTCTTCATCAGAAAGTTGATCGTAATCATGATTGGGTGAAGCGTCAGTTTTCTGAAATTCTCAGCTATATGGCTCAGACGCATTCTTCAGTGAAGAAAGTGCATCAATATACTCATCATACATATCAACATCTTGATGCCTTGATGAAAGAAGTACTCACCCCTGAAGACATCGCACAATTGGATCTTCAAAAGCCTCCGATTCCGGCGATCAAACCCCCGAGGAAATTCAGACGCTGCACGACTCCTCCTCCGGCCATGGACTCTTATTCCTCAAACCAGGAGATGACTGCTGAAGAAGCTGAAGACACTGCTGCCTGCCCTCACACTGCAACGGACTGCCTCAGGCGTGACTCACCTCAGGCGTGACTCACCTCAGCCTTGAAGCATCTTCTAAGGGGCGTTAGCTTCAGTTTTTCCCTTTTTGTTCATTTTATGACAAAGGGGGAGAAATCTGTTAGTCTTCAAGCGGGTTTTAGTTATGGGGTTCTTCAGTTACAACTCTCGTTCTTCAGATTTTTTTTGTAACGAGTTGTAAGCTGTAATTTTGGTGTTTGCCTGATACTATTCCTCAGTTACCTCATGCTATTTCCTCACGTTTATCATATATGCATGTGATTATCTCTGCAAACATCTCTATCAGTGCGTTGTTTAATTCCTCAAACACTTCATAACATGCACTGCTAAAAAAAATGCCTGGATATAGGGGGAGCTCCTCATATACCTCAAAATGCTTTAGATATTAAACATTCTTCAACTTATATGCATATCCTCAGGGGGAGCTTCACTATATTCAGCTTAATGTTAAAAATGTTCTTCAAAGTTGTTTTTCCTCTTCAAACTCATAATTTTATCCCCGCTGAAGCTTAACCTGATTGTCATCAAATCAGCAAAAAGGGGGAGATTGTAAGTGCATCAAGTGCCCTCCCCTTGAGGTTTTGGAGTTTGATGACAAAACGGTTAAGGGACTGATGTGTTTGTGAGTATACACAGGAGAACAGTCCCTGATGAGGTGTTTAACCACCAATGTCGACCCCCCCAAAATGTTGAGGAACATTGGAGAAATCGGTGTGTTTCCTGAAGAATGAAGTTGCGCGAAATCCTGAGGAAGTAGGATCCTGAAGCGTTCGGTTGAAGCTGAAGCTGAAGACGATCCTGAGGAAGTTCGCGCAGAAGACGAAGTTCAAGCGTAGTCTTCGCTAAGACTTTTTATACTTCTTGAGTCATAGGAAAACACCGCACTGTTGGAGGGGTTGAAGAAAACGAGTTTCGAAGGTCTGAGGAAGTGCTCAGTTAGGAATCCTGAAGAAAAACCCTGAGGAAATCTCCTGCAGTAGAAGTTCAGTTCCTCCGGTGTCTGAGACGTTGTTCTTCAGGACACTGAGGAATCTGTCTTCGGTTGAGGAGTCTGGAGACTGCGAGTGCAGTTCTCCTGAAGAGAGAGAAATCTCCTGCAGTAGAAGTTCAGTTCCTCGGGTGTCTGAAACGTTGTTCTTCAGGACATTGAGGAATTTGTCTTCGGTTGAGGAGTCTGGAGACTGCGAGTGCAGTTCTCCTGAAGAGAGTGAGATCTCCTGCAGTAGAAGTTCAGTCCTCATGTGTCTGAGACGTTGTTCTTCAGGACACTGAGGTAACTAACTTCGGTTGAGGAGTCTGGAGAGAATACTTTGACCGTGCCACGTGTTGTGTGGTGAGAGGCTAGAACTTGTCTAGCAACGGTCATTTCCGAGGGCATGAGAGTAATTGCATGCATGGGCATTTATGTCCTTTCGCCTCGGGTTGCTCCGCGGCTATAAATAGCCACCCCCAGCCCCATTTGTGGGTTGGCAGCTCCGAGAGAAAAACTGACACTTGTCATTTGAGAGCAACCCACCTCTGAGGAAACTGAAGAACCTATGTGAGGAAAACCACCAGCCTGAGTAGTTGAGCATTTCTGAGGAAGTCGGTTTGAGTGATCCGAAGCTTTTTACTCTTGAAGACTGTGATCTTCCAGCCGGTGTAGAAGTCTTCAGTCTGAGGAAGTCAAGATGCAATTGTGACTTCCCGGAGTGACTGAGTCTGTAAAGGTTTCGGGAGTCTACCTTGAAGACTCACCTGAGTTATTGGACGGAGTCTGAGGACTTTAGTTCAAGGAGAACAAGGTGAAGACTATGTCTTCTGAGTTGAATCTCAGCCTCTCCAACCAGACGTAGAGTTGTCACAGCAACTTGAACTGGTCTACCAAACCATTGTCTTCAATTTCTGGTGATATCTCCTCAATCTCTTAAGCATCAGTGTTATGTCTTCAGTATCTATGTTGACTGCTTGTGCTTCAGCTCTCCCTTTGCTATTAGTCTTCATACTATGCATCTGAAACACTTCTGCTTATCTGAATTGATTTATTTCTGTTGCATTATGATGAGCTGCCCTGATGATTACATCCTGTGAAGTTTTATTTCTTCATGATTTTGGTTACTTCTTCAGCTTCATGATGGCTTCAGTCCTGAAGAAAATCAAAATCTGGTAGCAAAATTGAAAATCTCCCATTCACCCCCCTCTGGTCGATATATTGCACTCTCACAACTAAACTCAGAAAAGGTTGAAACTTGGCATGGTATCATCATTTGACCCACATAACATGTGTGCAAAAGTTGAGAGGGTTACGGCAAAGCTGGATGCACTTCGTGTACAAACTGGACCATCTCTTTCGAAGTACGAGGGTTTCAGACAAAAACTCATCTGTTACAAACGCATTTCATTTTTCTAAACTTATTTGAACTCAAGACTTTTTGTGCATTCAATATGCATCATTAAAAGCCACATACTAAAATTTCAACCCTTTCTGACTTCATTTGCTATTTTTCATGCATTTAATGATTTATTTTGGGCTAAATGACCCTGAAATTGGAAATCACTATAACTAAACTCAGAAAAGGTTGAAACTTGGCATGGTATCATCATTTGACCCACATAACATGTGTGCAAAAGTTGAGAGGGTTACGGAAAAAGCTGGATGCACTTCGTATACAAACTGGACCATCTCTTTCGAAGTACGAGGGTTTTAGACGAAAACTCATCTGTTACAAAGGCATTTCATTTTTCTAAACTTATTTGAACTCAAGACTTTTATTGCATTCAATATGCATCATTCAAAGCCACATACTAAAATTTCAACCCTTTCTGACTTCATTTGCTATTTTTCATGCATTTAATGATTTATTTTGGGCTAAATGATCCTGAAATTGGAAAGCACTACAACTGAACTCAGAAAAGGTTGAAACTTGGAACGGTATCATCATTTGAACCACATAACATGTGTGCAAAAGTTGAGAGGGTTACGGTAAAAACTGAATGCACTTCGTGTACAAACTGGACCATCTCTTTCGAAGTACGAGGGTTTCAGACGAAAACACATCTGTTACAAAGGCATTTTAGTTGTCTAAACTTATTTGAACTCAAGACTTTTTGTGCATTCAATATGCATCATTCAAAGCCACATACTTAAATTTCAACCCTTTCTGACTTCATTTGCTATTTTTCATGCATTTAATGATTTATTTTGGGCTAAATGACCCTGAAATTTGAAAGCACTACAACTAAACTCAGAAAAGGTTAAAACTTGGCATGGTATCATCATTTGAACCACATAACATGTGTGCAAAAGTTGAGAGGGTTACGAAAAAAGCTCGATGCACTTCGTGTACAAACTGGATCATCTCTTTCGAAGTACGAAGGTTTCACACGAAAACTCATCTGTTACAAAGGCATTTCATTTTTCTAAAGTTATTTGAACTCAAGACTTTTTGTGCATTCAATATGCATCATTCAAAGCCACATACTAAAATTTCAACCCTTTCTGACTTCATTTGCTATTTTTCATGCATTTAATGATTTATTTTGGGCTAAATGACCCTGAAATTGGAAAGCACTACAACTAAACTCAGAAAAGGTTGAAACTTGGCATGGTATCATCATTTGACCCTCCTAACTTGTGTGCAAAAGTTGAGAGGGTTACGGTAAAAACTGAATGCACTTCGTGTACAAACTGGACCATCTCTTTCGAAGTACGAGGGTTTCAGACGAAAACACATCTGTTACAAAGGCATTTTATTTTTCTAAACTTATTTGAACTCAAGACTTTTTGTGCATTCAATATGCATCATTCAAAGCCACATACTTAAATTTC
Source organism: Bromus sterilis (assembly GCA_950022295.1). Classification (NCBI taxonomy): domain Eukaryota; kingdom Viridiplantae; phylum Streptophyta; class Magnoliopsida; order Poales; family Poaceae; genus Bromus; species Bromus sterilis. Next base: position 166,468,420 of record OX465599.1, on the reverse strand, counting down.
AACCCTTTCTGACTTCATTTGCTATTTTTCATGCATTTAATGATTTATTTTGGGCTAAATGACCCTGAAATTGGAAAGCACTAGAACTAAACTCAGAAAAGGTTGAAACTTGGCATGGTATCATCATTTGACCCACATAACATGTGTGCAAAAGTTGAGAGGGTTACGGAAAAAGCTGGATGCACTTCGTATACAAACTGGACCATCTCTTTCGAAGTACGAGGGTTTTAGACGAAAAGTCATCTGTTACAAAGGCATTTCATTTTTCTAAAGTTATTTGTACTCAAGACTTTTTGTGCATTCAATATTCATCATTCAAAGCCACATACTAAAATTTCAACCCTTTCTGACTTCATTTGCTATTTCGCATGCATTTAATGATTAATTTTGGGCTAAATGACCCTCAAACTGGAAAGCACTACAACTGAACCCAGAAAAGGTTGAAACTTGGCATGGTATCATCATTTGACCCACATAACATGTGTGCAAAAGTTGAGAGGGTTACGGCAAAAAATGAATGCACTTCGTGTACAAACTGGACCATCTCTTTCGAAGTACGAGGGTTTCAGACGAAAACTCATCTGTTACAAAGGCATTTCATTTTTATAAACTTATTTGAACTCAAGACTTTTTGTGCATTCAATATGCATCATTAAATGCCACATACTAAAATTTCAACCCTTTCTGACTTCATTTGCTATTTTTCATGCATTTAATGATTTCTTTTGGGCTAACTGACCCTGAAATTGGAAAGCACTACTACTGAACTCAGAAAAGGTTGAAACTTGGGATGGTATCATCATTTGACCCACATAACATGTTTGCAAAAGTTGAGAGGGTTATGGCAAAAATAGAATGCGCTTCGTGTACAAACTGGACCATCTTTTCGAAGTACAAGGGTTTGAGATGAAAACTCATCTGTTACAAAGGCATTTCATTTTTCTAAGCTTATTTGAACTCAAGACTTTCTGTGCATTCAATATGCATCATTCAAAGCCACATACTAAAATTTCAACCCTTTCGGACTTCATTTGCTATTTTTCATGCATTTAATGATTTATTTTGGGCTAAATGACCCTGAAATTGGAAAGCACTACAACTAAACTCAAAAAAGGTTGAAACTTGGCATGGTATAATCATTTGACCCACCTAACATGTTTGCAAAAGTTAAGAGGGTTACGGAAAATGTTGGATGCACTTTGTGTACAAACTGGACCATCTCTTTCGAAGTACGAGGGTTTCAAACGAAAAGTCATCTGTTACAAAGGCATTTCATTTTTCTAAACTTATTTGAACTCAAGACTTTTTGTGCAATCAATATGCATCATTCAAAGCCACATACTAAAATTTCAACCCTTTCTGACTTCATTTGCAATTTTTCATGCATTTAATGATTTATTTTGGGCTAAATGACCCTGAAATTGGAAAGCACTACAACTGAACTCAGAAAAGGTTGAAACTTGGCATGGTATCATCATTTGAACCACATAACATGTGTGCAAAAGTTGAGAAGGTTACGGCAAAAAACGGAATGCACTTCGTGTACAAACTGGACCATTTCTTTCGAAGTACGAGGGTTTCAGACGAAAAGTCATCTGTTACAAAGGCATTTCATTTTTCTAAACTTATTTGAACTCAAGACTTTTTGTGCAATCAATATGCATCATTCAAAGCCACATACTAAAATTTCAACCCTTTCTGACTTCATTTGCAATTTTTCATGCATTTAATGATTTATTTTGGGCTAAATGACCCTGAAATTGGAAAGCACTACAACTGAACTCAGAAAAGGTTGAAACTTCGCATGGTATCATCATTTGAACCACATAACATGTGTGCAAAAGTTGAGAAGGTTACGGCAAAAAACTGAATGCACTTCGTGTACAAACTGGACCATCTCTTTCGAAGTAGGAGGGTTTCAGACGAAAAGTCATTTGTTACAAAGGCATTTCATTTTTCTAAACTTATTTGAACTCAAGACTTTTTGTGCATTCAATATGCATCATTCGAAGCCACTTACTAAAATTTCAACCCTTTCTGACTTCATTTGCTATTTTTCATGCATTTAATTACTTATTTTGGGCTAAATGACCTTGAAATTGGAAAGCACTACAACTGAACTCAAAAAAGGTTGAAACTTGGTATGGTATCATCATTTGACCCACATAACATGTGTGCAAAAGTTGAGAGGGTTACGACAAAAACTGAATGCACTTCGTGTACAAACTGGACCATCTCTTTCGAAGTACGAGGGTTTCAGACGAAAACACATCTGTTACAAAGGCATTTTATATTTCTAAATTTATTTGAACTCAAGAATTTTTGTGCATTCAATATGCATAATTTAAAGCCACATACTAAAGTTTCAACCCTTTCTGACTTCATTTGCTATTTTTCATGCATTTAATGATTTATTTTGGCCTAAATGACCCTGAAATTGGAAAGCACTACAACTGAACTCAGAAAAGGTTGAAACTTGGCATGGTATGATCATTTGACCCACATAACATCTGTGCAAAAGTTGAGAGGGTTACGGCAAAAACTGGAAGCCTTCGTGCACAAACTGGACCATCTCTTTCGAAGTATGAGGGTTTCAGACGAAAACTCATCTGCTGCAAAGGCATTTCATTTTTCTATACTTATTTGAACTCAAGACTTTTGGTGCATGAAATATGCATCATTCAAAGCCACATACTAAAATTTCAACCCTTTCTGACTTCTTTTGCTATTTTTCATGCATTTAATGATTTATTTTGGGCTAAATGACCCTGAAATTGGAAAGCACTACAACTAAACTCAGAAAAAGGTAGAAAATTGGCATGGTATCATCATTTGACCCACATAACATGTGTGCAAAAGTTGAGAGGGTTACGGAAAAAGCTGGATGCACTTCGTGTACAAACTGGATCATCTCTTTCGAAGTACTCCCTCCGTCCCAAAAAGAATGTCATGGTTTTAGTTCAAATTTGAACTAAAACCATGACATTCTTTTTGGGACGGAGGGAGTACGAGGGTTTTAGACGAAAACTCATCTGTTACAAAGGCATTTCAGTTTTCTAAACTTATTTGAACTCAAAACTTTTTGTGTATTCAATATGAATCATTCAAAGCCACATACTAAAATTTCAACCCTTTCACACTTCATTTGCTATTTTTCATGCATTTAATGATTTATTTTGGGCTAAATGACCCTGAAATTTGAAAGCACTACAACTAAACTCAGAAAAGGTTGAAACTTGGCATGGTATCATCATTTGATCCACATAACATGTGTGCAAAATTTGAGAGGGTTACGGCAAAAGCTGGATGCACTTCGTGTACAAACTGGACCATCTCTTTCGAAGTACGAGGGTTTCAGACGAAAACTCATCTGTTACAAAGGCATTTCATTTTTCTAAACTTATTTGAACTCAAAACTTTTTGTGTATTCAATATGAATCATTCAAAGCCACATACTAAAATTTCAACCCTTTCTGACTTCATTTGCTATTTTTCATGCATTTAATGATTTATTTTGGGCTAAATGACCCTGAAATTGGAAAGCACTACATATAAACTCAGAAAATGTTGAAACTTGGCATGGTATCATAATTTGACCCACCTAACATGTGTGCAAAAGTTGAGAGGGTTACGGGGAAAACTGGATGCACTTCGTGTACAAACTGGACCATCTCTTTCGAAGTACGAGGGTTTCAGACGAAAACTCATCTGTTACAAAGGCGTTTCATTTTTCTAAACTTATTTGAACTCAAGAATTTTTGTGTATTCAATATGAATCATTCAATGCCACATACTAAAATTACAACCCTTTTTGACTTCATTTGCTATTTTTCATGCATTTAATGATTTATTTTGGGCTAAATGACCCTGAAATTGGAAAGCACTACAACTAAACTCAGAAAAGGTTGAAACTTGGCATGGTATCATCATTTGACCAACATAACATGTGTGCAAAAGTTGAGAGGGTTACGGCAAAAGCTGGATGCACTTTGTGTACAAACTGGACCATCTCTTTCGAAGTACGAGGGTTTCCGACGAAAACTCATCTGTTACAAAGGCATTTTATTTTTCTAAACTTATTTGAACTCAAAACTTTTTGTGTATTCAATATGAATCATTCAAAGCCACATACTAAAATTTCAACCCTTTCTGACTTCATTTGCTATTTTTCATGCATTTAATGATTTATTTTGGGCTAAATGACCCTGAAATTGGAAAGCACTACATATAAACTCAGAAAATGTTGAAACTTGGCATGGTATCATCATTTGACCCACCTAACATGTGTGCAAAAGTTGAGAGGGTTACGGGGAAAACTGGATGCACTTCGTGTACAAACTGGACCATCTCTTTCGAAGTACGAGGGTTTCAGACGAAAACTCATCTGTTACAAAGGCGTTTCATTTTTCTAAACTTATTTGAACTCAAGAATTTTTGTGTATTCAATATGAATCATTCAATGCCACATACTAAAATTACAACCCTTTCTGACTTCATTTGCTATTTTTCATGCATTTAATGATTTATTTTGGGCTAAATGACCCTGAAATTGGAAAGCACTACAACTAAACTCAGAAAAGGTTGAAACTTGGCATGGTCTCATCATTTGACCAACATAACATGTGTGCAAAAGTTGAGAGGGTTACGGCAAAAGCTGGATGCACTTCGTGTACAAACTGGACCATCTCTTTCGAAGTACGAGGGTTTCCGACGAAAACTCATCTGTTACAAAGGCATTTTATTTTTCTAAACTTATTTGAACTCAAGAATTTTTTGAATTCAATATGCATCATTCAAAGCCACATACTAAAATTTCAACCCTTTCTGACCTCATTTGCTATTTTTCATGCATTTAATGATTTATTTTGGGCTAAATGACCCTGAAATTGGAAAGCACTACAACTGAACTCAGAAAAGGTTGAAACTAGGCATGGTATCATCATTTGAACCTCATAACATGTGTGAAAAAGTTGAGAGGGTTACGGAAAAAAATGAATGCACTTCGTGTACAAACTGGACCATCTCTTTCGAAGTAGGAGGGTTTCAGACGAAAAGTCATCTGTTACAAAGGCATTTCATTTTTATAAACTTATTTGAACTCAAGCCTTTTTGTGCATTCAATATGCATCATTCAAAGCCACATACTAAAATTTCAACCCTTTCTGACTTCATTTGCTATTTTTCATGCATTTAATTACTTATTTTGGGCTAAATGACCTTGAAATTGGAAAGAAGTACAACTGAACTCAGAAAAGGTTGAAACTTGGTATGGTATCATCATTTGACCCACATAACATGTGTGCAAAAGTTGAGAGGGTTACGGCAAAAACTGAATGCACTTCGTCTACAAACTGGACCATCTCTTTCGAACTACGAGGGTTTCAGACGAAAACACATCTGTTACAAAGGCATTTTATATTTCTAAACTTATTTGAACTCAAGACATTTTGTGCATTCAATAGGCATCATTTAAAGCCACATACTAAAATTTCAACCCTTTCTGACTTCATTTGCTATTTTTCATGCATTTAATGATTTATTTTGGCCTAAATGACCCTGAAATTGGAAAGCACTACAACTGAACTCAGAAAAGGTTGAAACTTGGCATGGTATCATCATTTGACCCACATAACATGTGTGCAAAAGTTGAGAGGGTTAAAGCAAAAACTGGAAGCACTTCGTGTACAAACTGGACCATCTCTTTCGAAGTATGAGGGTTTCAGACGAAAACTCATCTGCTGCAAAGGCATTTCAATTTCCTAAACTCATTTGAACTCAAGACTTTTGGTGCATTCAATATGCATCATTCAAAGCCACATACTAAAATTTCAACCCTTTCTGACTTCATTTGCTATTTTTCATGCATTTAATGATTTATTTTGGGCTAAATGACCCTGAAATTGGAAAGCACTACAACTAAACTCAGAAAAAGGTAGAAAATTGGTATGGTATCATCATTTGACCCACATAACATGTGTGCAAAAGTTGAGAGGGTTACGACAAAAGCTGGATGCACTTCGTGTACAAACTGGATCATCTCTTTCGAAGTACGAAGGTTTCACTAGAAAACTCATGTGTTACAATGGCATTTCATTTTTCTAAAGTTATTTGAACTCAAGACTTTTGGTGCATTCAATATGAATCATTCAAAGCCACATACTAAAATTTCAACCCTTTCTGACTTCATCTGCTATTTTTCATGCATTTAATGATTTATTTTGGGCTAAATGACCCTGAAATTGGAAAGCACTACAACTAAACTCAAAAAAGGTTGAAACTTGGAATGGTATCATCATTTGACCAACATAACATGTGTGCAAAAGTTGAGAGGGTTACGGAAAAAGCTGGATGCACTTCGTATACAAACTGGTCCATTTCTTTCGAAGTACGAGGGTAGACGAAAACTCATCTGTTACAAAGGCATTTCATTTTTCTAAACTTATTTGAACTCAAGACATTTTGTGCATTCAATATGCATCATTCAAAGCCACATACTATAATTTCAACCCTTTCTGCCTTCATTTGCTATTTTTCATGCATTTAATGATTTATTTTGGGCTAAATGACCCTGAAATTGGAAAACACTACAATTGAACTCAGAAAAGGTTGAAACTTGGCATGGTATCATCATTTGAACCACATAACATGTTTTCAAAAGTTGAGAGGGTTACGGCAAAAACTGAATGCACTTCGTGTACAAACTGGACCATCTCTTTGGAAGTACAATGGTTTCAGACGAAAGGTCATCTGTTAAAAAGGCATTTCATTTTTCCAAACATATTTGAACTCAAGACTTTTTCTGCATTCAATATGCATTATTCAAAGCCACATACTAAAATTTCAATCCTTTTTTACTTCATTTGCTATTTTTAATGCATTTAATTACTTATTTTGGGCTAAATGACCTTGAAATTGGAAAGCACTACAACTGAACTCAGAAAAGGTTGAAACTTGGCATGGTATCATCATTTGACCAACATAACATGTGTGCAAAAGTTGAGAGGGTTATAGCAAAAGCTGATTGCACTTCGTGTACAAATTGGACCATCTCTTTCGAAGTACGAGGGTTTCAGACGAAAACACATCTGTTACAAAGGCATTTTATTTTTCTAAACTTATTTGAACTCAAAACTTTTTGTGCATTCAATATGCATCATTCAACGCCACATACTAAAATTTCAACCCTTTCTGACTTCATTTGCTATTTTTCATGCATTTAATGATTTATTTTGGGCTAAATGACCCTGAAATTGGAAAGCACTACAACTGAACTCAGAAAAGGTTGAAACTTGGCATGGTATCATTATTTGACCCACATAACATGTGTGCAAAAGTTGAGAGGGTTACGGCAAAAACTGGAAGCACTTCGTGTACAAACTGGACCATCTCTTTCGAAGTATGAGGGTTTCAGACGAAAACTCATCTGCTGCAAAGGTCTTTCATTTTTCTAAACTTATTTGAACTCAAGACTTTTGGTGCATTCAATATGCATCATTCAAAGCCACATACTAAAATTTCAACCCTTTCTGACTTCAATTGCAATTTTTCAAGCATTTAATGATTTATTTTGGGCTAAATGACCCTTAAATTGGAAAGCACTACAACTAAACTCAGAAATAGGTAGAAACTTGGCATGGTATCATCATTTGACCCACATAACATGTATGCAAAAGTCGAGAGGGTTACGGCAAAAGCTGGATGCACTTCGTGTACAAACTGGACCATCTCTTTCGAAGTACGAAGGTTTCACACGAAAACTCATCTGTTACAAAGGCATTTCATTTTTCTAAAGTTATTTGAACTCAAGACTTTTTGTGCATTCAATATGCATCATTCAAAGCTACATACTAAAATTTCGACCGTTTCCGACTTCATTTGCTATTTTTCATGCATTTAATAATTTATTTTGGGCTAAATGACCATGAAATTGGAAAGCACTACAACTAAACTCAGAAAAGGTTGAAACTTGGCATGGTATCATCATTTGACACACCTAACATGTGTGAAAAAGTTGAGAGGGTTACGTCAAAAACTGGATGCACTTCGTGTACAAACTGGACCATCTCTTTCGAAGTACGAGGGTTTCAAACGAAAACTCATCTGTTACAAAGGCATTTCATTTTTCTAAACTTATTTGAACTCAAAACTTTTTGTGTATTCAATATGAATCATTCAAAGCCACATACTAAAATTTCAACCCTTTCTGACTTCATATGCTATTTTTCATGCATTTAATGATTTATTTTGGGCTAAATGACCCTGAAATTGGAAAGCACTACAACTAAACTCAGAAAAGGTTAAAACTTGGCATGGTATCATTATTTGACCCACATAACATATCTGCAAAAGTTGAGAGGGTTGTGGCAAAAGCTGGATGCACTTCGTGTACAAACTGGACCATCTCTTTCGAAGTACGAGGGTTTCAGACGAAAACTCATCTGTTACAAAGGCATTTCATTTTTGTAAACTTATTTGAACTCAAGACTTTTTGTGCATTGAATATGCATGATTCAAAGCCACATACTAAAATTTCAACCCTTTCTGACTTCATTTGCTATTTTTCATGCATTTAATGATTTATTTTGGGCTAAATGACCCTGAAATTGGAAAGCACTACAACTAAACTCAGAAAAGGTTGAAACTTGGCACGGTATCATCATTTTACCCACATAACATGCGTGCAAAAGTAGAGAGGGTTACGGAAAAAGCTGGATGCACTTCGTGTACAAACTAGACCATCTCTTTCGAAGTAGAAGGGTTTTAGACGAAAACTCATCTGTTACAAAGGAATTTCATTTTTCTAAACTTATTTGAACTCAAGACTTTTTGTCCATTCAATATGCATCATTCAAAGACACATACTAAAATTTCAACCCTTTCTGACTTCATTTGCTATTTTTCATGCATTTAATGATTTATTTTGGGCTAAATGAACCTGAAACTGGAAAGCACTACAACTGAACTCCGAAAAGGTTGAAACTTGGCATGGTATCATCATTTGAACCACATAACATGTGTGCAAAAGTTGAGTGGGTTACGGCAAAAACTGAATGCACTTCGTGTACAAACTGGACCATCTCTTTCGAAGTACGAGGGTTTCAGACGAAAACTCATCTGTTACAAAGGCATTTCATTTTTCTAAAGTTATTTGAACTCAAGACTTATTGTGCATTCAATATGCACCATTCAAAGCCACATACTAAAATTTCAACCCTTTCTGACTTCATTTGCTATTTTTCATGCATTTAATGATTTATTTTGGGCTAAATGACCCAGAAATTGGAAAGCACTACAACTGAACTCAGAAAAGGTTGAAACTTGGCATGGTATAATCATTTGACCCACATAACTTGTGTGCAAAAGTTGATAGGGTTATGGCAAAAACTAAATGCACTTCTTGTACAAACTGGACCATCTCTTTCGAAGTACGAGGGTTTCAGACGAAAAATCATCTGTTACAAAGGAATTTCATTTTTCTAAACTTATTTGAACTCAAGACTTTTTGTGCATTCAATATGCATCATTGAAAGCCACATCCTAAAATTTCAACCCTTTTTGACTTCATTTGCTATTTTTCATGCATTTAATGATTTATTTTGGGCTAAATGACCCTGAAATTGGAAAGCACTACAACTAAACTCAGAAAAGGTTGAAACTTGGCATGATATCATCATTTGACCCACCTAACTTGTGTGCAAAAGTTGAGAAGGTTACGGCAAAAACTGGATGCACTTCGTGTAGAAACTGGATCATCTATTTCGAAGTACGAGGGTTTCAGACGAAAACTTATCTGTTACAAAGGCATTTCATTTTTCTGAACTTATTTGAACTCAAGACTTTTTCTGCATTCAATATGAATCATTCAAAGCCACATACTAAAATTTCAACCCTTTCTGACTTCATTTGCTATTTTTCATGCATTTAATGATTTATTTTGGGCTAAATGACCCTGAAATTGGAAAGCACTACAACTAAACTCTGAAACGGTTGAAACTTGGCATGGTATCATCATTTGACCCACCTAACATGTGTGCAAAAGTTGAGAGGGTTACGACAAAAACTGGATGCACTTCGTGTACAAACTTGACCATCTCTTTCGAAGTACGAGGGTTTCAGACGAAAACTCATCTGTTACAAAGGCATTTCATTTGTTAAACTTATTTGAACTCAAGACTTTTTGTGTATTCAATATGAATCATTCAAAGCCACATACTAAAATTTCAACCCTGTCTGACTTCATTTGCTATATTTCATGCATTTAATGATTTATTTTGGGCTAAATGACCCTGAAATTGGAAAGCACTACAACTGAACTCAGAAAAGGTTGAAAATTGGCATGGTATCATAATTTGACCCACATAACAGGTGTGCAAAAGTTGAGAGGGTTACGGCAAAAACTGGATGCACTTCGTGTACTAACTGGACCATCTCTTTCGAAGTACGAGGGTTTCAGACGAAAAGTCATCTGTTATAAAGGCATTTCATTTTTCTAAACTTATTTGAACTCAAGACTTTTTCTGCATTCAATATGCATCATTCATATCCACATACTAAAATTTCAACCCTTTCTGACTTCATTTGCTTTTTTTCATGCATTTAATTACTTATTTTGGGCTAAATGACATTGAAATTGGAAAGCACTACAACTGAACTCAGAAAAGGTTGAAACTTGGCATGGTATTATCTTTTGACCCACATAATAGGTGTGAAAAAGTTGAGAGGGTTACGGCAAAAACTGGATGCACTTCGTGTACAAACTAGGCCATCTCTTTCGAAGTACGAAGGTTTTACACGAAAACTCATCTGTTACAAAGGCATTTCATTTTTCTAAATTTATTTGAACTCAAGACTTTTTGTGCATTCAATATGCATCATTCAAAGCCACATACTAAAATTTCAACCCTTTCAGACTTCATTTGCTATTTTTCATGCATTTAATGATTTATTTTGGGCTAAATGACCCAGAAATTGGAAAGCACTACCACTGAACTCAGAAAAGGTTGAAACTTGGCATGGTATCATCATTTGACCCACATAATATGTCTGCAAAAGTTGAGAGGGTTACGACAAAAACTGGATGCACTTCGTGTACAAACTGGACCATCTCTTTCGAAGTATGAGGGTTTCAGACGAAAACTCATATGCTGCAAAGGCATTTCATTTTTCTAAACTTATTTGAACTCAAGAATTTTTGTGCATTCAGTATGCATCATTAAAAGCTACATACTAAAATTTCAACCCTTTCTGACTTCATTTTCTATTTTTCATGCATTTGGTGATTTATTTTGGGCTAAATGACCCTGAAATTGGAAGGCACTAGAACTGAACTCAGAAAAGGTTGAAACTTGGCATGGTATCATCATTTGACACACATAACTTGTGTGCAAAAGTTGAGAGGGTTACAGAAAAAACTGAATGCACTTCTTGTACAAACTGGACCATCTCTTTCGAAGTACGAGGGTTTCAGACGAAAAATCATCTGTTACAAAGGCATTTCATTTTTCTAAACTTATTTGAACTCAAGACTTTTTGTGCATTAAATATGCATCATTCAAAGCCACATACTAAAATTTCAACCCTTTCTGACTTCATTTGCTATTTTTCATGAATTTAATGATTTCTTTTGGCCTAAATGATACTGAAATTGGAAAGCACTACAACTGAACTCAGAAAAGGTTGAAACTTGGCATGGTATCATATTTTGACCCACATAACGGGTGTGAAAAAGTTGAGAGGGTTACGGTAAAAACTGGATGCACTTCGTTTACAAACTGGACCATCTCTTTCGAAGTACGAGGGTTTCATACGAAAATTCATCTGTTACAAAGGCATTTTATTTTTCTAAACTTATTTGAACTCAAGACTTTTTGTGCATTCAATATGCATCATTCAAAGCCACATACTAAAATTTCAAACCTTTCTGACTTCATTTGCTATTTTTCATGCATTTAATGATTTATTTTGGGCTAAATGACCCTGAAATTGGAAAGCACTACAACTGAACTCAGAAAAGGTTGAAACTTGGCATGGTATCATCATTTGACCCACATAACTTTTGTGAAAAATTTGAGAGGGTTACGGTAAAAACTGAATGCACTTCTTGTACAAACTGGACCATCTCTTTCGAAGTACGAGGTTTTAAGACGAAAAGTCATCTGTTACAAAGGCATTTCATTTTTCTAAACTTATTTGAACTCAAGACTTTTTGTGCATTGAATATGCATCATTCAAATCCACATACTAAAATTTCAACCCTTTCTGACTTCATTTGCTATTTTTCATGAATTTAATGATTTATTTTCGGCTAAATGGCCCTGAAATTGGAAAGCACTACAAATAAACTCAGAAAAGGTTGAAACTTGGCATGGTATCATCATTTGACCCACTTAACATGTGTGAAAAAGGTGAGAGGGTTACTGCAAAAACTGGATGCACTTCGTGTACAAACTGGACCATCTCTTTCGAAGTACGAGGGTTTCAGACGAAAACTCATCTGTTACAAAGGCATTTCATTTTTCTAAACTTATTTGAACTCAAGACGTTTTAAGCATTCAATATGAATCATTCAAAGCCACATACTAAAATTTCAACCCTTTCTGACTTCATTTGCTATTTTTTCATGCATTTAATGATTTATTTTGGGCTAAATGACCCTGAAATTGGAAAACACTACAACGTAACTCAGAAAAAGGTAGAACTTGGAATGGTATCATCATTTGACCCACATAACAGGTGTGCAAAAGTTGAGAGGGTTACAGCAAAAGATGGATGCACTTCATGTACAAACTGGACCATCTCTTTCGAAGTACGAGGGTTTTAGACGAAAACTTATCTGTTACAAAGGAATTTCATTTTTCTAAACTTATTTGAACTCAAAACTTTTTTTGCATTCAATATGCATCATTCAAAGCCACATACTAAAATTTCAACCCTTTCTGACTTCATTTGCTATTTTTCATGCATTTAATGATTTATTTTGGGCTAAATGACCCTGAAATTGGAAAGAACTACAACTAAACTCAGAAAAGGTTGAAACTTCGCATGGTATCATCATTTGCCCCACATAATATGTGTGCAAAAGTTGAGAGGGTTACGGCAAAAGCTGGATTCACTTCGTGTACAAACCGGACCATCTCTTTCGAAGTACGAGGGTTTCAGACGAAAAGTCATCTGTTACAAAGGCATTTCATTTTTCTAAACTTATTTGAACTCAAGACTTTTTTTGCATTTAATACGCATCATTCAAAGCCACGTACTAAAATTTCAACCCTTTCTGACTTCATTTGCTATTTTTCATGCAGTTAATGATTTATTTTGGGCTAAATGACCCTGAAATTGGAAAGCATTACAACTGAACTCAGAAAAGGTTGAAACTTGGCATGGTATCATCATTTGACCCACCTAACATGTGTGCAAAAGTTGAGAGGGTTACGGCAAAAACTGGATGCACTTCGTGTACAAAATGGATCATCTCTTTCGAAGTACGAGGGTTTCAGATGAAAACTTATCTGTTACAAAGGCATTTCATTTTTCCGAACTTATTTGAACTCTAGACTGTTGTTGCATTCAATATGAATCATTCAAAGCCACATACTAAAATTTCAACCCTTTCTGACTTCATTTGCTATTTTTCATGCATTTAATGATTTATTTTGGGCAAAATGACCCTGAAATTGGAAAGCACTACAACTAAACTCAGAAAAGGTTGAAACTTGGCATGGTATCATCATTTGATCCACCTAACAGGTGTGCAAAAGTTGAGAGGGTTACGGCAAAAACTGGATGCACTTCGTGTACAAACTAGCCAATCTCTTTCGAAGTACGAGGGTTTCAGACGAAAACTCATCTGTTACAAAGGCATTTCATTTTTCTGAACTTATTTGAACTCAAGACTTTTTGTGCATTCAATACGCATCATTAAAAGCCACATACTAAAATTTAAACCCTTTCTGACTTCATTTGCTATTTTTCATGCATTTAATGATTTATTTTGGGCTAAATGACCCTGAAATTGGAAAGCACTACAACTAAACTCAGAAAATGTTGAAACTTGGCATGGTATCATCATTTGACCCACCTAACATGTGTGCAAAAGTTGAGAGGGTTACGGCAAAAACTGGATATACTTCGTGTACAAACTGGACCATCTCTTTCGAAGTACGAGGGTTTCAGACGAAAACTCATCTGTTACAAAGGCATTTCATTTTTTAAACTTATTTGAACTCAAGACTTTTTGTGTATTCAATATGAATCATTCAAATCCACATACTAAAATTTCAACCCTTTCTGACTTCATTTGCTATTTTTCATGCATTTAATGATTTATTTTGGGCTAAATGACACTGAAATTGGAAAGCACTACAACTAAACTCAGAAAAGGTTGAAACTTGGCACGGTATCATCATTTTGCCCACATAACATGTGTGCAAAATTTGAGAGGGTTACGGAAAAAGCTGGATGCACTTCGTGTACAAACTAGACCATCTCTTTCGTAGTACGAGGGTTTTAGACGAAAACTCATCTGTTACAAAGGAATTTCACTTTTCTAAACTTATTTGAACTCGAGACTTTTTGTGCATTCAATATGCATCATTCAAAGCCACATACTAAAATTTCAACCCTTTCTGACTTCATTTGCTATTTTTCATGCATTTAATGATTTATTTTGGGCTAAATGAACCTGAAATTGGAAAGCACTACAAATGAACTCAGAAAAGGTTGAAACTTGGCATGGTATCATCATTTGAAACACATAACATGTGTGCAAAAGTTGAGAGGGTTACGACAAAAACTGAATGCACTTCGTGTACAAACTGGACCATCTCTTTCGAAGTATGAGGGTTTTAGACGAAAACTCATCTGTTACAAAGGCATTTCATTTTTCTAAACTTATTTGAACTCAAGACTTTTTGTGCATGCAATATGGATCATTCAAAGCCACATACTAAAATTTCAACCCTTTCTGACTTCATTTTCTATTTTTCATGCATTTAATGATTTATTTTGGGCTAAATGACCCTAAAATTGGAAAGCACTACAACTGAACTCAGAAAAGGTTGACACTTGGCATGGTATCACCATTTGACCCACATAACAAGTGTGCAAAAGTTGAGAGGGTTACGACAAAAACTGGACCATCTCTTTCGAAGTATGAGGGTTTCAGACGAAAACTCATATGCTGCAAAGGCATTTCATTTTTCTAAACTTATTTGAACTCAAGACTTTTTTTGCATTCAGTATGCATCATTAAAAGCTACATACTAAAATTTCAACCCTTTCTGACTTCATTTTCTATTTTTCATGCATTTAGTGATTTATTTTGGGCTAAATGACCCTGAAATTGGAAGGCACTACAATTGAACTCAGAAAAGGTTGAAACTTGGCATGGTATCATCATTTGACCCACATAACTTGTGTGCAAAAGTTGAGAGGGTTACGGCAAAAACTGAATGCACTTCTTGTACAAACTGGACCATCTCTTTCGAAGTACGAGGGTTTCAGACGAAAAGTCATCTGCTACAAAGGCATTTCATTTTTCTAAACTTATTTGAACTCAAGACTTTTTGTGCATTCAATATGCATCATTCAAAGCGACGTACTAAAATTTCAACCCTTTCTGACTTCATTTGCTATTTTTCATGCATTTAATGATTTATTTTGGGCTAAATGACCCTGAAATTGGAAAGCACTACAACTAAACTCAGAAAAGGTTGAAACTTGGCATGGTATCATCATTTGACCCACCTAACATGTGTGCAAAGGTTGAGAGGGTTACGGCAAAAACTGGATGCACTTCGTGTACAAACTGGATCATCTCTTTGGAAGTACGAGGGTTTCAGACGAAAACTTATCTATTACAAAGGCATTTCATTTTTCTGAACTTATTTGAACTCAAGACTTTTTGTGCATTCAAAATGAATCATTAAAAGCAAAATACTAAAATTTCAAACCTCTCTGACTTCATTTGCTATTTTTCATGCATTTAATGATTTATTTTGGGCTAAATGACCCTAAAATTGGAAAGCACTACAACTAAACTCAGAAAAGGTTGAAACTTGGCATGGTATCATCATTTGACCCACCTAACATGTGTGAAAAATTTGAGAGGGTTACGGCAAAACTGGATGCACTTCGTGTATAAACTAGACCATCTCTTTCGAAGTACGAGGGTTTCAGACGAAAACTCATCTATTACAAACGCATTTCATTTTTCTAAACTTATTTGAACTCAAGACTTTTTGTGTATTCAATATAAATCATTCAAAGCCACATACTAAAATCTCAACCCTTTATGACTTCATTTGCTATTTTTCATGCATTTAATGATTTATTTTGGGCTAAATGACCCTGAAATTGGAAAGCACTACAACTAAACTCAGAAAAGGTTGAAACTTGGCACGGTATCATCATTTTGCCCACATAACATGTGTGCAAAATTTGAGAGGGTTACGGAAAAAGCTGGATGCACTTCGTGTACAAACTAGACCATCTCTTTCGTAGTACGAGGGTTTTAGACGAAAACTCATCTGTTACAAAGGAATTTCATTTTTATAAACTTATTTGAACTCAAGACTTTTTGTGCATTAAATATGCATCATTCAAAGCCACATACTAAAATTTCAACCCTTTCTGACTTCATTTGCTATTTTTCATGAATTTAATGATTTATTTTGGGCTAAATGACCCTAAAATTGGAAAGCACTACAACTGAACTCAGAAAAGGTTGAAACTTGGCATGGTATCATCATTTGACCCACATAACAGGTGTGCAAAAGTTGAGAGGGTTACAGCGAAAACTGGATGCACTTCGTGTACAAACTGGACCATCTCTTTCGAAGTATGAGGGTTTCAGACGAAAACTCATCTGCAGCAAAGGCATTTCATTTTTATAAACTTATTTGAACTCGAGACTTTTTGTGCATTCAATATGCATCATTAAAAGCCACATACTAAAATTTCAAACCTTTCTGACTTCATTTGCTATTTTCATGCATTTAATGATTTATTTTGGGCTAAATGACCCTGAAATTGGAAGGCACTACAACTGAACTCAGAAAAGGTTGAAACTTGGCATGGTATCATCATTTGACCCACATAACTTGTGTGCAAAAGTTGAGAGGGTTACAGTAAAAACTGAGTGCACTTCTTGTACAAACTGGACCATCTCTTTCGAAGTACGAGGGTTTGTGACGAAAAGTCATCTGTTACAAAGGCATTTCATTTTTCTAAACTTATTTTAGCTCAAGACTTTTTGTGCATTGAATATGCATCATTCAAAGCCACATAATAAAATTTCAACCATTTCTGACTTCAATTGCTATTTTTCATGCATTTAATGATTTATTTTGGGCTAAATGACCCTGAAATTGGAAAGCACTACAACGTAACTAAGAAAAAGGTAGAAACTTGGCATGGTATCATCAATTGACCCACATAACATGTGTGAAAAAGTTGAGAGGGTTACGGCAAAAGCTGAATGCACTTCGTGTACAAACTGGACCATCTCTTTCGAAGTACGAGGGTTTTAGACGAAAAGTCATCTGTTACAAAGGCATTTTATTTTTCTAAATTTATTTGAACTCAAGACTTTTTGTGCATTCGATATGCATCATTCAAAGCCACATACTAAAATTTCAACCCTTTCTGACTTGATTTGCTATTTTTCATGCATTTAATGATTTATTTTGGGCTAAATAACCCTGAAATTGGAAAGCACTACAACTGAACTCAGAAAAGGTTGAAAATTGGCATGGTATCATCATTTGACCCAGATAACATGTGTGCAAAAGTTGAGAGGGTTACGGCAAAATCTGGATGCACTTCGTGTACAAACTGGACCATCTCTTTCGAAGTATGAGGGTTTCAGACGAAAACTCATCTGCAGCAAAGGCATTTCATTTTTCTAAACTTATTTGAGCTCAAGACTTTTTGTGCATTCAATATGCATCATTAAAAGCTACATACTAAAATGTCAACCCTTTCTGACTTCATTTGCTATTTTTCATGCATTTAACGATTTATTTTGGGCTAAATGACCCTGAAATTGGAAGGCACTACAACTGAACTCAGAAAAGGTTGAAACTTGGCATGGTATCAACATTTGACCCACATAAATTTTATGCAAAAGTTGAGAGGGTTACGGTAAAAACTGAATGCACTTCTTGTACAAACTGGACCATCTCTTTCGAAGTACGAGGGTTTCAGACGAAAAGTCATCTGTTACAAAGGCATTTCATTTTCCTAAACTTATTTGAACTCAAAACTTTTTTTGCATTGAATATGAATCATTCAAAGCCACATACTAAAATTTCAACCCTTTCTGGCTTCATTTGCTATTTTTCATGCATTTAATGATTTATTTTGGGCTAAATGACCCTGAAATTGGAAAGCATTACAAATAAACTCAGAAAAGGTCGAAACTTGGCATGGTATCATCATTTGACCCACCTAACATGTGTGAAAAAGTTGAGAGGGTTACGGTAAAAACTGAATGCACTTCTTGTACAAACTGGACCATCTCTTTCGAAGTAAGAGGGTTTCAGACGAAAACTCATCTATTACAAAGGCATTTCATTTTTCTAAATTATTTGAACTCCAGACATTTTGTGTATTCAATATGAATCATTCAAATCCACATACTAAAATTTCAAACCTTTCTGACTTCATTTGCTATTTTTCATGCATTTAATGATTTATTTTGGGGTAAATGACCCTGAAATTGGAAAGCACTACAACTGAACTCAGAAAAGGTTGAAACTTGGCATGGTATCATCATTTGACCGACATAACATGTGTGAAAAAGTTTAGAGGGTTACGGCAAAAATTGAATGCACTTCGTGTACAAAGTAGACCATCTCTTTCGAAGTACGAGGGTTTCAGACGAAAAGTCATCTGTTACAAAGGAATTTTATTTTTCTAAATTTATTTGAACTCAAGACTTTTTGTGCATTCAATATGCATCATTCAAAGCCACATACTAAAATTTCAACCCTTTCTGACTTCATTTGCTATTTTTCATGCATTTAATGATTTATTTTGGGCTAAAAGACCCTGAAATTGGAAAGCACTACAACTGAACTAAGAAAAGGTTGAAACTTGGCATGGTATCATCATTTGACCCACATAACAGGTGTGCAAATGTTGAGAGGGTTACGGAAAAAACTGGATGCACTTCGTGTACAAACTGGACCATATCTTTTGAAGTATGAGGGTTTCAGACGAAAACTCATCTGCAGCAAAGGCATTTCATTTTTCTAAAGTTATTGGAAGTCAAGACTTTTTGTACATTCAATATGCATCATTAAAAGCTACATACTAAAATTTCGACCCTTTCTGACTTCATTTGCTATTTTTCATGCATTTAATGATTTATTTTGGGCTAAATGACCCAGAAATTGGAAGGCACTACAACTGAACTCAGAAAAGGTTGAAACTTGGCATGGTATCATCATTTGACCCAGATAACTTGTGTGCAAAAGTTGAGAGGGTTACGGTAAAAACTGAATGCACTTCCTTTACAAACTGGACCATCTCTTTCGAAGTACGAGGGTTTCATACGAAAAGTCATCAGTTACAAAGGCGTTTCATTTTTCTAAACTTTTTTGAACTCAAAACTTTTTGTGCATTGAATATGCATCATTCAAAGCCACATACTAAAATTTCAACCCTTTCTGACTTTATTTGCTATTTTTCATGCATTTAATGATTTATTTTGGGCTAAATGACCCTGAAATTGGAAAGCATTACAAATAAACTCAGAAAAGGTTGAAACTTGGCATGGTATCATAATTTGACCCACCTAACATGTGTGAAAAAGTTGAGAGGGTTACGGTAAAAACTGAATGCACTTCTTGTACAATCTGGACCATCTCTTTCGAAGTAAGAGGGTTTCAGACGAAAACTCATCTGTTACAAAGGCATTTCATTTTTCTAAACTTATTTGAACTCAAGACATTTTGTGTATTCAATATGAATCATTCAAATCCACATACTAAAATTTCAACCCTTTCTGACTTCATTTGCTATTTTTCATGCATTTAATGATTTATTTTGGGCTAAATGACCCTGAAATTGGAAAGCACTACAACGGAACTCAGAAAAGGTTGAAACTTGGCATGGTATCATCATTTGACCCACATAACATGTGTGAAAAAGTTTAGAGGGTTACGGCAAAAACTGGATGCACTTCGTGTACAAACTGGACCATATCTTTCGAAGTATGAGGGTTTCAGACGAAAACTCATCTGCAGCAAAGGCATTTCATTTTTCTAAACTTATTTGAAGTCAAGACTTTTTGTACATTCAATATGCATCATTAAAAGCTACATACTAAATCGACCCTTTCTGACTTCATTTGCTATTTTTCATGCATTTAATGATTTATTTTGGGCTAAATGACTCTAAAATTGGAAGGTACTACAACTAAACTCAGAAAAGGTTGAAACTTGGCATGGTATCATCATTTGACCCACATAACTTGTGTGCAAAAGTTGAGAGGGTTACGGCAAAAGCTGGATGCACTTCGTGTACAAACTGGACCATCTCTTTCGAAGTACGAGGGTTTTAGACGAAAACTCATCTGTTACAAAGGCATTTCATTTTTATAAAGTTTTTTGAACTCAAGAATTTTTGTGCATTCAATATGCATCATTCAAAGCCACATACTAAAATTTCAACCCTTTCTGACTTCATTTGCTATGTTTCATGCATTTAATGATTTATTTTGAGCTAAATGACCCGTAAATTGAAAGCACTACAACTGAACTCAGAAAAGGTTGAAACTTGGCATGGTATCATCATTTGACCCACTTAACGTGTGTGCCAAAGTTTAGAGGGTTACGACAAAAACTGGATGCACTTCGTGTACAAACTGGACCATCTCTTTCGAAGTACGAGGGTTTCAGACGAAAACTCACTTGTTACAAAGGCATTTCATTTTTCTAAACTTATTTGAACTCAAGAATTTTTATGTATTCAATATCAATCATTCTAAGCCACATACTAAATTTCAACCCTTTCTGACTTCATTTGCTATTTTTCATGCATTTAATAATTTATTTTGGGCTAAATGACCCTGAAATTGGAAAGCACTACAACCAAACTCAGAAAAGGTAGAAACTTGGCATGGTATCATCATTTGACCCACATATCATATATGCAAAAGTTGAGAGGGTTACGGCAAAAGCTGGATGCACTTCGTGTATAAACTGGACCATCTCTTTCGAAGTACGAGGGTTTCAGACGAAAACTCATCTGTTACAAATGCATTTCATTTATCTAAACTTATTTAAACTCAAGACTTTTTGTGCATTCAATATGCATCATTAAAGGCCTCATACTAAAATTTCAACCCGTTCTGACTTCATTTGCTATTTTTCATGCATTTAATGATTTATTTTGGGCAAAATGACCCTGAAATTGGAAAGCACTACAACAAAACTCAGAAAAGGTTGAACCTAGGCACGGTATCATCATTTACCCACATAACATGTGTGCAAAAGTTGAGAGGGTTACGGAAAAAGCTGGATGCACTTCGTGTAAGAACTGGACCATCTCTTTCGAAGTACGAGGGTTTTAGACGAAAACTCATCTGTTACAAAGGCATTTCATTTTTCCGAACTTATTTGAACTCAAAACTTTTTTTGCATTAAATATGAATCATTAAAATCCACATACTAAAATTTCAACCCTTTTTGACTTCATTTGCTATTTTTCATGCATTTAATGATTTATTTTGGGCTAAATGAACCTGAAATTGGAAAGCACTAGAACTAAACATAGAAAAAGGTAGAAACTTGGCATGTATCATCATTTGACCCACATAACATGTGTGCAAAAGTTGAGAGGGTTACGGCAAAAGCTGGATGCACTTCGTGTACAAACTGGACCATCTCTTTCGAAGTACGAGGGTTTCAGACGAAAACTCACTTGTTACAAAGGCATTTCATTTTTCTAAACTTATTTGAACTCAAGAATTTTTATGTATTCAATATCAATCATTCTAAGCCACATACTAAAATTTCAACCCTTTCTGACTTCATTTGCTATTTTTCATGCATTTAATGATTTATTTTGGGCTAAATGACCCTGAAATTGGAAAGCATTACAAATAAACTCAGAAAAGGTCGAAACTTGGCATGGTATCATCATTTGACCCACCTAACATGTGTGAAAAAGTTGAGAGGGTTACGGTAAAAACTGAATGCACTTCTTGTACAAACTGGACCATCTCTTTCGAAGTAAGAGGGTTTCAGACGAAAACTCATCTATTACAAAGGCATTTCATTTTTCTAAACTTATTTGAACTCCAGACATTTTGTGTATTCAATATGAATCATTCAAATCCACATACTAAAATTTCAACCCTTTCTGACTTCATTTGCTATTTTTCATGCATTTAATGATTTATTTTGGGGTAAATGACCCTGAAATTGGAAAGCACTACAACTGAACTCAGAAAAGGTTGAAACTTGGCATGGTATCATCATTTGACCGACATAACATGTGTGAAAAAGTTTAGAGGGTTACGGCAAAAATTGAATGCACTTCGTGTACAAAGTAGACCATCTCTTTCGAAGTACGAGGGTTTCAGACGAAAAGTCATCTGTTACAAAGGAATTTTATTTTTCTAAATTTATTTGAACTCAAGACTTTTTGTGCATTCAATATGCATCATTCAAAGCCACATACTAAAATTTCAACCCTTTCTGACTTCATTTGCTATTTTTCATGCATTTAATGATTTATTTTGGGCTAAAAGACCCTGAAATTGGAAAGCACTACAACTGAACTAAGAAAAGGTTGAAACTTGGCATGGTATCATCATTTGACCCACATAACAGGTGTGCAAATGTTGAGAGGGTTACGGCAAAAACTGGATGCACTTCGTGTACAAACTGGACCATATCTTTTGAAGTATGAGGGTTTCAGACGAAAACTCATCTGCAGCAAAGGCATTTCATTTTTCTAAAGTTATTTGAAGTCAAGACTTTTTGTACATTCAATATGCATCATTAAAAGCTACATACTAAAATTTCGACCCTTTCTGACTTCATTTGCTATTTTTCATGCATTTAATGATTTATTTTGGGCTAAATGACCCAGAAATTGGAAGGCACTACAACTGAACTCAGAAAAGGTTGAAACTTGGCATGGTATCATCATTTGACCCAGATAACTTGTGTGCAAAAGTTGAGAGGGTTACGGTAAAAACTGAATGCACTTCTTGTACAAACTGGACCATCTCTTTCGAAGTACGAGGGTTTCATACGAAAAGTCATCAGTTACAAAGGCGTTTCATTTTTCTAAACTTTTTTGAACTCAAAACTTTTTGTGCATTGAATATGCATCATTCAAAGCCACATACTAAAATTTCAACCCTTTCTGACTTTATTTGCTATTTTTCATGCATTTAATGATTTATTTTGGGCTAAATGACCCTGAAATTGGAAAGCATTACAAATAAACTCAGAAAAGGTTGAAACTTGGCATGGTATCATAATTTGACCCACCTAACATGTGTGAAAAAGTTGAGAGGGTTACGGTAAAAACTGAATGCACTTCTTGTACAATCTGGACCATCTCTTTCGAAGTAAGAGGGTTTCAGACGAAAACTCATCTGTTACAAAGGCATTTCATTTTTCTAAACTTATTTGAACTCAAGACATTTTGTGTATTCAATATGAATCATTCAAATCCACATACTAAAATTTCAACCCTTTCTGACTTCATTTGCTATTTTTCATGCATTTAATGATTTATTTTGGGCTAAATGACCCTGAAATTGGAAAGCACTACAACTGAACTCTGAAAAGGTTGAAACTTGGCATGGTATCATCATTTGACCCACATAACATGTGTGAAAAAGTTTAGAGGGTTACGGCAAAAACTGGATGCACTTCGTGTACAAACTGGACCATATCTTTCGAAGTATGAGGGTTTCAGACGAAAACTCATCTGCAGCAAAGGCATTTCATTTTTCTAAACTTATTTGAAGTCAAGACTTTTTGTACATTCAATATGCATCATTAAAAGCTACATACTAAATCGACCCTTTCTGACTTCATTTGCTATTTTTCATGCATTTAATGATTTATTTTGGGCTAAATGACCCTAAAATTGGAAGGTACTACAACTGAACTCAGAAAAGGTTGAAACTTGGCATGGTATCATCATTTGACCCACATAACTTGTGTGCGAAATTTGAGAGGGTTACGGCAAAAGCTGGATGCACTTCGTGTACAAACTGGACCATCTCTTTCGAAGTACGAGGGTTTTAGACGAAAACTCATCTGTTACAAAGGCATTTCATTTTTATAAAGTTTTTTGAACTCAAGACTTTTTGTGCATTCAATATGCATCATTCAAAGCCACATACTAAAATTTCAACCCTTTCTGACTTCATTTGCTATGTTTCATGCATTTAATGATTTATTTTGAGCTAAATGACCCGTAAATTGAAAGCACTACAACTGAACTCAGAAAAGGTTGAAACTTGGCATGGTATCATCATTTGACCCACTTAACATGTGTGCCAAAGTTTAGAGGGTTACGACAAAAACTGGATGCACTTCGTGTACAAACTGGACCATCTCTTTCGAAGTACGAGGGTTTCAGACGAAAACTCACTTGTTACAAAGGCATTTCATTTTTCTAAACTTATTTGAACTCAAGAATTTTTATGTATTCAATATCAATCATTCTAAGCCACATACTAAATTTCAACCCTTTCTGACTTCATTTGCTATTTTTCATGCATTTAATGATTTATTTTGGGCTAAATGACCCTGAAATTGGAAAGCACTACAACCAAACTCAGAAAAGGTAGAAACTTGGCATGGTATCATCATTTGACCCACATATCATATATGCAAAAGTTGAGAGGGTTACGGCAAAAGCTGGATGCACTTCGTGTATAAACTGGACCATCTCTTTCGAAGTACGAGGGTTTCAGACGAAAACTCATCTGT
The DNA here is from genome assembly GCA_950022295.1 of Bromus sterilis. Classification (NCBI taxonomy): domain Eukaryota; kingdom Viridiplantae; phylum Streptophyta; class Magnoliopsida; order Poales; family Poaceae; genus Bromus; species Bromus sterilis. The sequence goes on along the minus strand of OX465599.1, from coordinate 166,443,452 downwards.
TACAAATGCATTTCATTTATCTAAACTTATTTAAACTCAAGACTTTTTGTGCATTCAATATGCATCATTAAAGGCCTCATACTAAAATTTCAACCCGTTCTGACTTCATTTGCTATTTTTCATGCATTTAATGATTTATTTTGGGCAAAATGACCCTGAAATTGGAAAGCACTACAACAAAACTCAGAAAAGGTTGAACCTAGGCACGGTATCATCATTTACCCACATAACATGTGTGCAAAAGTTGAGAGGGTTACGGAAAAAGCTGGATGCACTTCGTGTAAGAACTGGACCATCTCTTTCGAAGTACGAGGGTTTTAGACGAAAACTCATCTGTTACAAAGGCATTTCATTTTTCCGAACTTATTTGAACTCAAAACTTTTTTTGCATTAAATATGAATCATTAAAATCCACATACTAAAATTTCAACCCTTTTTGACTTCATTTGCTATTTTTCATGCATTTAATGATTTATTTTGGGCTAAATGAACCTGAAATTGGAAAGCACTAGAACTAAACATAGAAAAAGGTAGAAACTTGGCATGTATCATCATTTGACCCACATAACATGTGTGCAAAAGTTGAGAGGGTTACGGCAAAAGCTGGATGCACTTCGTGTACAAACTGGACCATCTCTTTCGAAGTACGAGGGTTTCAGACAAAAACTCATCTGTTACAAAGGCATTTAATTTTTCTAAAGTTATTTGAACTCAAGAATTTTTGTGCATTCAATAGTCATCATTCAAAGCCACATACTAAAATTTCAACCCTTTCTGACTTCATTTGCTATTTTTCATGCATTTAATGATTTATTTTGGGCTAAATGACCCTGAAATTGCAAAGCACTACACCTAACCTCAGAAAAGGTTGAAACTTGGCATGGTATCATCATTTGACCCAAAAAACATGTGCGCAAAAGTTGAGAGGGTTACGTCAAAATCTCGATGCACTTCGTGTACAAACTGGACCGTCTCTTTCGAAGTACGAGGAGTTCAGACGAAAACTCATCTGTTACAAAGGCATTTAATTTTTATAAACTTATTTGAATTCAAGAATTTTTGTGCATTCAATATGCATCATTCAAAGCCACATACTAAAATTTCAACCCTTTCTGACTTCATTTGCTATTTTTCATGCATTTAATGATTTATTTTGGGCTAAATGACCCTGAAATTGCAAAGCACTACACCTAAACTCAAAAAAGGTTTAAACTTGGCATGGTATCATCATTTGACCCACATAACATGTGCGCAAAAGTTGAGAGGGTTTTGGAAAAATCTGGATGCACTTCGTGTACAAACTGGACCGTCTCTTTCGAAGTACGAGGATTTCTGACGAAAACTCATCTTTTACAAAGGCATTTCATTTTTCTATACTTATTTGAACTCAAGACTTTTTGTGCATTAAATATGCATCATTCAAAGCCACATACTAAAATTTCAACCCTTTCTAACTTCATTTGCTATTTTTCATGCATTTAATGATTTATTTTGGGCTAAATGACCCTGAAATTGGAAAGCACTACAACTAAACTGAGAAAAGGTTGAAACTTGGCATGGTATCATCATTTGACCCACATAACATGTGTGCAAAAGTTGAGAGGGTTACGAGAAAAGCTGGATGCACTTCGTGTACAAACTGGACCATCTCTTTCGAAGTACGAGGGTTTCATATGAAAACTCATCTGTTACAAAGGCATTTCATTTTTCTAAACTTATTTGAACTCAAGACTTTTTGTGCATTCAATATGCATCATTAAAAGCCACATACTAAAATTTAAACCCTTTTTGACTTCGTTTGTTATTTTTCATGCATTTAATGATTTATTTTGGGCTAAATGACCCTGAAATTGGAAAGCACTACAACTAAACTCAGAAAAGGTTGAAACTTGGCATTGGTATCATCATTTGACCGACCTAACATGTGTGCAAAAGTTGAGAGGGTTACGGCAAAAACTGGATGCACTTCGTGTACAAACTGGACCATCTCTTTCGAAGTACAAGGGTTTGAGACGAAAACTCATCCGTTACAAATGCATTTCATTTTTCTAAACTTATTTGAACTCAAGACTTTTTGTGCATTCAATATGCATCATTAAAAGCCACATACTAAAATTTCAACCCTTTCTGACTTCATTTGCTATTTTTCATGCATTTAATGATTTATTTTGGGCAAAATGACCCTGAAATTGGAAAGCACTACAACAAAACTCAGAAAAGGTTGAGCCTAGGCACGGTATCATCATTTACCCACATAACATGTGTGCAAAAGTTGAGAGGGTTACGGAAAAAGCTGGATGCACTTCGTGTACAAACTGGACCAGCTCTTTCGAAGTACGAGGGTTTTAGACGAAAACTCATCTGTTACAAAGGCATTTCATTTTTCCGAACTTATTTGAACTAAAAACTTTTTATGTATTCAATAGAAATGATTAAAAGCCACATACTAAAATTTCAACCCTTTCTGACTTCATTTGCTATTTTTCATGCATTTATTGATTTATTTTGGGCTAAATGACCCTGAAATTGGAAAGCACTAGAACTAAACTTAGAAAAAGGTAGAAACTTGGCATGTATCATCATTTGACCCACATAACATGTGTGCAAAAGTTGAGAGGGTTACGGCAAAAGCTGGATGCACTTCGTGTACAAACTGGACCATCTCTTTCGAAGTACGAGGGTTTCAGACGAAAACTCATCTGTTACAAAGGCATTTAATTTTTCTAAAGTTATTTGAACTCAAGACTTTTTGTGAATTCAATATGCATCATTAAAAGCCACATACTAAAATTTAAACCCTTTTTGACTTCATTTGTTATTTTTCATGCATTTAATGATTTATTTTGGGCTAAATGACCCTGAAATTGGAAAGCACTACAACTAAACTCAGAAAAGGTTGAAACTTGGCATTGGTATCATCATTTGACCGACCTAACATGTGTGCAAAAGTTGAGAGGGTTACGGCAAAAACTGGATGCACTTCGTGTACAAACTGGACCATCTCTTTCGAAGAACAAGGGTTTCACACGAAAACTCATCCGTTACAAATGCATTTCATTTTTCTAAACTTATTTGAACTCAAGACTTTTTGTGCATTCAATATGCATCATTAAAAGCCACATACTAAAATTTCAACCCTTTCTGACTTCATTTGCTATTTTTCATGCATTTAATGATTTATTTTGGGCAAAATGACCCTGAAATTGGAAAGCACTACAACAAAACTCAGAAAAGGTTGAGCCTAGGCACGGTATCATCATTTACCCACATAACATGTGTGCAAAAGTTGAGAGGGTTACGGAAAAAGCTGGATGCACTTCGTGTACAAACAGGACCAGCTCTTTCGAAGTACGAGGGTTTTAGACGAAAACTCATCTGTTACAAAGGCATTTCATTTTTCCGAACTTATTTGAACTAAAAACTTTTTATGTATTCAATAGAAATGATTAAAAGCCACATACTAAAATTTCAACCCTTTCTGACTTCATTTGCTATTTTTCATGCATTTATTGATTTATTTTGGGCTAAATGACCCTGAAATTGGAAAGCACTAGAACTAAACTTAGAAAAAGGTAGAAACTTGGCATGTATCATCATTTGACCCACATAACATGTGTGCAAAAGTTGAGAGGGTTACGGCAAAAGCTGGATGCACTTCGTGTACAAACTGGACCATCTCTTTCGAAGTACGAGGGTTTCAGACGAAAACTCATCTGTTACAAAGGCATTTAATTTTTCTAAAGTTATTTGAACTCAAGACTTTTTGTGCATTCAATATGCATCATTCAAAGCCACATACTAAAATTTCAACCCTTTCTGACTTCATTTGCTATTTTCCATGCATTAAATGATTTATTTTGGGCTAAATGACCCTGAAATTGGAAAGCACTACACCTAAACTCAGAAAAGGTTGAAACTTGGCATGGTATCATCATTTGACCCACATAACATGTGCGCAAAAGTTGATAGGGTTACGGAAAAATCTGGATGCACTTCGTGTACAAACTGGACAGTCTCTTTCGAAGTACGAGGGTTTCAGACGAAAACTCATCTGTTACAAAGGCATTTAATTTTTCTAAAGTTATTTGAACTCAAGACTTTTTGTGCATTCAATATGCATCATTCAAAGCCACATACTAAAATTTCAACCCTTTCTGACTTCAATTGCTATTTTTCATGCATTTAATGATTTATTTTGGGCTAAATGACCCTGAAATTGGAAAGCACTACAACGCAACTAAGAAAAAGGTAGAAACTTGGCATGGTATCATCAATTGACCCACATAACATGTGTGCAAAAGTTGAGAGGGTTACGGCAAAAGCTGAATGCACTTCGTGTACAAACTGGACCATCTCTTTCGAAGTACGAGGGTTTTAGACGAAAAGTCATCTGTGACAAAGGCATTTTACTTTTCTAAATTTATTTGAACTCAAGACTTTTTGTGCATTCGATATGCATCATTCAAAGCCACATACTAAAATTTCAACCCTTTCTGACTTGATTTGCTATTTTTCATGCATTTAATGATTTATTTTGGGCTAAATGACCCTAAAATTGGAAAGCACTACAACTGAACTCAGAAAAGGTTGAAAATTGGCATGGTATCATCATTTGACCCACATAACATGTGTGCAAAAGTTGAGAGGGTTACGGCAAAATCTGGATGCACTTCGTGTACAAACTGGACCATCTCTTTCGAAGTATGAGGGTTTCAGACGAAAACTCATCTGCAGCAAAGGCATTTCATTTTTCTAAACTTATTTGAGCTCAAGACTTTTTGTGCATTCAATATGCATCATTAAAAGCTACATACTAAAATTTCAACCCTTTCTGACTTCATTTGCTATTTTTCATGCATTTAACGATTTATTTTGGGCTAAATGACCCTGAAATTGGAAGGCACTACAACTGAACTCGGAAAAGGTTGAAACTTGGCATGGTATCATCATTTGACCCACATAACTTGTGTGCAAAAGTTGAGAGGGTTACGGCAAAAGCTGGATGCACTTCGTGTACAAACTGGACCATCTCTTTCGAAGTACGAGGGTTTTAGACGAAAACTCATCTGTTACAAAGGCATTTCATTTTTATAAAGTTTTTTGAATTCAAGACTTTTTGTGCATTCAATATGCATCATTCAAAGCCACATACTAAAATTTCAACCCTTTCTGACTTCATTTGCTATGTTTCATGCATTTAATGATTTATTTTGAGCTAAATGACCCGTAAATTGAAAGCACTACAACTGAACTCAGAAAAGGTTGAAACTTGGCATGGTATCATCATTTGACCCACTTAACATGTGTGCCAAAGTTTAGAGGGTTACGACAAAAACTGGATGCACTTCGTGTACAAACTGGACCATCTCTTTCGAAGTACGAGGGTTTCAGACGAAAACTCACTTGTTACAAAGGCATTTCATTTTTCTAAACTTATTTGAACTCAAGAATTTTTATGTATTCAATATCAATCATTCTAAGCCACATACTAAAATTTCAACCCTTTCTGACTTCATTTGCTATTTTTCATGCATTTAATGATTTATTTTGGGCTAAATGACCCTGAAATTGGAAAGCACTACAACCAAACTCAGAAAAGGTAGAAACTTGGCATGGTATCATCATTTGACCCACATATCATATATGCAAAAGTTGAGAGGGTTACGGCAAAAGCTGGATGCACTTCGTGTATAAACTGGACCATCTCTTTCGAAGTACGAGGGTTTCAGACGAAAACTCATCTGTTACAAATGCATTTCATTTATCTAAACTTATTTAAACTCAAGACTTTTTGTGCATTCAATATGCATCATTAAAGGCCTCATACTAAAATTTCAACCCGTTCTGACTTCATTTGCTATTTTTCATGCATTTAATGATTTATTTTGGGCAAAATGACCCTGAAATTGGAAAGCACTACAACAAAACTCAGAAAAGGTTGAACCTAGGCACGGTATCATCATTTACCCACATAACATGTGTGCAAAAGTTGAGAGGGTTACGGAAAAAGCTGGATGCACTTCGTGTAAGAACTGGACCATCTCTTTCGAAGTACGAGGGTTTCATATGAAAACTCATCTGTTACAAAGGCATTTCATTTTTCTAAACTTATTTGAACTCAAAACTTTTTGTGCATTCAATATGCATCATTAAAAGCCACATACTAAAATTTAAACCCTTTTTGACTTCATTTGTTATTTTTCATGCATTTAATGATTTATTTTGGGCTAAATGACCCTGAAATTGGAAAGCACTACAACTAAACTCAGAAAAGGTAGAAACTTGGCATGTATCATCATTTGACCGACCTAACATGTGTGCAAAAGTTGAGAGGGTTACGGCAAAAACTGGATGCACTTCGTGTACAAACTGGACCATCTCTTTCGAAGTACAAGGGTTTCAGACGAAAACTCATCCGTTACAAAGGCATTTAATTTTTCTAAAGTTATTTGAACTCAAGACTTTTTGTGCATTCAATATGCATCATTAAAAGCCACATACTAAAATTTCAACCCTTTCTGACTTCATTTGCTATTTTTCATGCATTAAATGATTTATTTTGGGCTAAATGACCCTGAAATTGGAAAGCACTACACCTAAACTCAGAAAAGGTTGAAACTTGGCATGGTATCATCATTTGACCCACATAACATGTGCGCAAAAGTTGATAGGGTTACGGAAAAATCTGGATGCACTTCGTGTACAAACTGGACAGTCTCTTTCGAAGTACGAGGGTTTCAGACGAAAACTCATCTGTTACAAAGGCATTTAATTTTTCTAAAGTTATTTGAACTCAAGACTTTTTGTGCATTCAATATGCATCATTCAAAGCAACATACTAAAATTTCAACCCTTTCTGACTTCATTTGCTATTTTTCATGCATTTAATGATTTATTTTGGGCTAAATGACCCTGAAATTGGAAAGCACTACACCTAAACTCAGAAAAGGTTGAAACTTGGCATGGTATCATCATTTGACCCACATAACATGTGCGCAAAACTTGAGAAGGTTACGGAAAAATCTAGATGCAGTTCGTGTACAAACTGGACCGTCTCTTTCGAAGTACGAGGATTTCAGACGAAAACTCATCTGTTACAAAGGCATTTAATTTTTCTAAAGTTATTTGATATCAAGACTTTTTGTGCATTAAATATGCATCATTCAAAGCCACATACTAAAATTTCAACCCTTTCTAACTTCATTTGCTATTTTTCATGCATTTAATGATTTATTTTGGGCTAAATGACCCTGAAATTGGAAAGCACTACAACTAAACTCAGAAAAGGTTGAAACTTGGCATGGTATCATCATTTGACCCACATAACATGTGTGCAAAAGTTGAGAGGGTTACGAGAAAAGCTGGATGCACTTCGTGTACAAACTGGACCATCTCTTTCGAAGTACGAGGGTTTCATATGAAAACTCATCTGTTACAAAGGCATTTCATTTTTCTAAACTTATTTGCACTCAAGACTTTTTGTGCATTCAATATGCATCATTAAAAGCCACATACTAAAATTTAAACCCTTTTTGACTTCATTTGTTATTTTTCATGCATTTAATGATTTATTTTGGGCTAAATGACCCTGAAATTGGAAAGCACTACAACTAAACTCAGAAAAGGTTGAAACTTGGCATTGGTATCATCATTTGACCGACCTAACATGTGTGCAAAAGTTGAGAGGGTTACGGCAAAAACTGGATGCACTTCGTGTACAAACTGGACCATCTCTTTCGAAGTACAAGGGTTTCAGACGAAAACTCATCCGTTACAAATGCATTTCATTTTTCTAAACTTATTTGAACTCAAGACTTTTTGTGCATTCAATATGCATCATTAAAAGCCACATACTAAAATTTCAACCCTTTCTGACTTCATTTGCTATTTTTCATGCATTTAATGATTTATTTTGGGCAAAATGACCCTGAAATTGGAAAGCACTACAACAAAACTCAGAAAAGGTTGAGCCTAGGCACGGTATCATCATTTACCCACATAACATGTGTGCAAAAGTTGAGAGGGTTACGGAAAAAGCTGGATGCACTTCGTGTACAAACTGGACCAGCTCTTTCGAAGTACGAGGGTTTTAGACGAAAACTCATCTGTTACAAAGGCATTTCATTTTTCCGAACTTATTTGAACTAAAAACTTTATATGTATTCAATATAAATGATTAAAAGCCACATACTAAAATTTCAACCCTTTCTGACTTCATTTGCTATTTTTCATGCATTTATTGATTTATTTTGGGCTAAATGACCCTGAAATTGGAAAGCACTAGAACTAAACTTAGAAAAAGGTAGAAACTTGGCATGTATCATCATTTGACCCACATAACATGTGTGCAAAAGTTGAGAGGGTTACGGCAAAAGCTGGATGCACTTCGTGTACAAACTGGACCATCTCTTTCGAAGTACGAGGGTTTCAGACGAAAACTCATCTGTTACAAAGGCATTTAATTTTTCTAAAGTTATTTGAACTCAAGACTTTTTGTGCATTCAATATGCATCATTCAAAGCCACATACTAAAATTTCAACCCTTTCTGACTTCATTTGCTATTTTTCATGCATTAAATGATTTATTTTGGGCTAAATGACCCTGAAATTGGAAAGCACTACACCTAAACTCAGAAAAGGTTGAAACTTGGCATGGTATCATCATTTGACCCACATAACATGTGCGCAAAAGTTGATAGGGTTACGGAAAAATCTGGATGCACTTCGTGTACAAACTGGACAGTCTCTTTCGAAGTACGAGGGTTTCAGACGAAAACTCATCTGTTACAAAGGCATTTAATTTTTCTAAAGTTATTTGAACTCAAGACTTTTTGTGCATTCAATATGCATCATTCAAAGCCACATACTAAAATTTCAACCCTTTCTGACTTCATTTGCTATTTTTCATGCATTTAATGATTTATTTTGGGCTAAATGACCCTGAAATTGGAAAGCACTACACCTAAACTCAGAAAAGGTTGAAACTTGGCATGGTATCATCATTTGACCCACATAACATGTGCGCAAAACTTGAGAAGGTTTCGGAAAAATCTGGATGCAGTTCGTGTACAAACTGGACCGTCTCTTTCGAAGTACGAGGATTTCAGACGAAAACTCATCTGTTACAAAGGCATTTAATTTTTCTAAAGTTATTTGATATCAAGACTTTTTGTGCATTCAATATGCATCATTTAAAGCCACATACTAAAATTTCAACCCTTTCTGACTTCATTTGCTATTTTTCATGCATTTAATGATTTATTTTGGGCTAAATGACCCTGAAATTGGAAAGCACTACACCTAAACTCAGAACAGGTTGAAACTTGGCATGGTATCATCATTTGACCCACATAACATGTGCGCAAAAGTTGAGAGGGTTACGGAAAAATCTGGATGCACTTCGTGTACAAACTGGACCGTCTCTTTCGAAGTACGAGGATTTCAGACGAAAACTCATCTGTTACAAAGGCATTTCATTTTTCTATACTTATTTGAACTCAATTCTTTTTGTGCATTCAATATGCATCATTCAAAGCCACATACTAAAATTTCAAGCCTTTCTGACTTCATTTGCTATTTTTCATGCATTTAATGATTTATTTTGGGCTAAATGACCCTGAAATTGGAAAGCACTACAACTAAACTCAGAAAAGGTTGAAAATTGGCATGTTATCATCATTTGACCCACATAACATGTGTGCAAAAGTTGAGAGGGTTACGGAAAAAGCTGGATGCACTTCGTGTACAAACTGGACCATCTCTTTCGAAGTACGAGGGTTTCAGACGAAAACTCATCCGTTACAAATGCATTTCATTTTTCTAAACTTATTTGAAGTCAAGACTTTTTGTGCATTCAATATGCATCATTAAAAGCCACATACTAAAATTTCAACCCTTTCTGACTTCATTTGCTATTTTTCATGCATTTAATGATTTATTTTGGGCAAAATGACCCTGAAATTGGAAAGCACTACAACAAAACTCAGAAAAGGTTGAGCCTAGGCACGGTATCATCATTTACCCACATAACATGTGTGCAAAAGTTGAGAGGGTTACGGAAAAAGTTGGATGCACTTCGTGTACAAACTGGACCAGCTCTTTCGAAGTACGAGGGTTTTAGTCGAAAACTCATCTGTTACAAAGGCATTTCATTTTTCCGAACTTATTTGAAGTCAAAACTTTTTATGTATTCAATGTAAATCATTAAAAGCCACATACTAAAATTTCAACCCTTTCTGACTTCATTTGCTATTTTTCATGCATTTATTGATTTATTTTGGGCTAAATGACCCTGAAAATGGAAAGCACTAGAACTAAACTTAGAAAAAGGTAGAAACTTGGCATGTTTCATCATTTGACCCACATAACATGTGTGCAAAAGTTGAGAGGGTTACGGCAAAAGCTGGATGCACTTCGTGTACAAACTGGACCATCTCTTTCGAAGTACGAGGGTTTCAGACGAAAACTCATCTGTTACAAAGGCATTTAATTTTTCTAAAGTTATTTGAACTCAAGACTTTTTGTGCATTCAATATGCATCATTCAAAGCCACATACTAAAATGTCAACCCTTTCTGACTTCATTTGCTATTTTTCATGCATTAAATGATTTATTTTGGGCTAAATGACCCTGAAATTGGAAAGCACTACACCTAAACTCAGAAAAGGTTGAAACTTGGCATGGTATCATCATTTGACCCACATAACATGTGCGCAAAATTTGATAGGGTTACGGAAAAATCTGGATGCACTTCGTGTACAAACTGGACCGTCTCTTTCGAAGTACGAGGGTTTTAGACGAAAACTCATCTGTTACAAAGGCATTTAATTTTTCTATAGTTATTTGAACTCAAGACTTTTTGTGCATTCAATATGCATCATTCAAAGCCACATACTAAAATTTCAACCCTTTCTGACTTCATTTGCTATTTTTCATGCATTTAATGATTTATTTTGGGCTAAATGACCCTGAAATTGGAAAGCACTACACCTAAACTCAGAAAAGGTTGAAACTTGGCATGGTATCATCATTTGACCCACATAACATGTGCGCAAAAGTTGAGAGGGTTACGGAAAAATCTGGATGCACTTCGTGTACAAACTGGACCGTCTCTTTCGAAGTACGAGGATTTCAGACGAAAACTCATCTGTTACAAAGGCATTTAATTTTTCTAAAGTTATTTGATATCAAGACTTTTTGTGCATTCAGTATGCATCATTCAAAGCCACATACTAAAATTTCAACCCTTTCTGACTTCATTTGCTATTTTTCATGCATTTAATGATTTATTTTGGGCTAAATGACCCTGAAATTGGAAAGCACTACACCTAAACTCAGAACAGGTTGAAACTTGGCATGGTATCATCATTTGACCCACATAACATGTGCGCAAAAGTTGAGAGGGTTACGGAAAAATCTGGATGCACTTCGTGTACAAACTGGACCGTCTCTTTCGAAGTACGAGGATTTCAGACGAAAACTCATCTGTTACAAAGGCATTTCATTTTTCTATACTTATTTGAACTCAATTCTTTTTGTGCATTCAATATGCATCATTCAAAGCCACATACTAAAATTTCAAGCCTTTCTGACTTCATTTGCTATTTTTCATGCATTTAATGATTTATTTTGGGCTAAATGACCCTGAAATTGGAAAGCACTACAACTAAACTCAGAAAAGGTTGAAAATTGGCATGTTATCATCATTTGACCCACATAACATGTGTGCAAAAGTTGAGAGGGTTACGGAAAAAGCTGGATGCACTTCGTGTACAAACTGGACCATCTCTTTCGAAGTACGAGGGTTTCAGACGAAAACTCATCCGTTACAAATGCATTTCATTTTTCTAAACTTATTTGAAGTCAAGACTTTTTGTGCATTCAATATGCATCATTAAAAGCCACATACTAAAATTTCAACCCTTTCTGACTTCATTTGCTATTTTTCATGCATTTAATGATTTATTTTGGGCAAAATGACCCTGAAATTGGAAAGCACTACAACAAAACTCAGAAAAGGTTGAGCCTAGGCACGGTATCATCATTTACCCACATAACATGTGTGCAAAAGTTGAGAGGGTTACGGAAAAAGTTGGATGCACTTCGTGTACAAACTGGACCAGCTCTTTCGAAGTACGAGGGTTTTAGTCGAAAACTCATCTGTTACAAAGGCATTTCATTTTTCCGAACTTATTTGAACTCAAAACTTTTTATGTATTCAATGTAAATCATTAAAAGCCACATACTAAAATTTCAACCCTTTCTGACTTCATTTGCTATTTTTCATGCATTTATTGATTTATTTTGGGCTAAATGACCCTGAAAATGGAAAGCACTAGAACTAAACTTAGAAAAAGGTAGAAACTTGGCATGTTTCATCATTTGACCCACATAACATGTGTGCAAAAGTTGAGAGGGTTACGGCAAAAGCTGGATGCACTTCGTGTACAAACTGGACCATCTCTTTCGAAGTACGAGGGTTTCAGACGAAAACTCATCTGTTACAAAGGCATTTAATTTTTCTAAAGTTATTTGAACTCAAGACTTTTTGTGCATTCAATATGCATCATTCAAAGCCACATACTAAAATGTCAACCCTTTCTGACTTCATTTGCTATTTTTCATGCATTAAATGATTTATTTTGGGCTAAATGACCCTGAAATTGGAAAGCACTACACCTAAACTCAGAAAAGGTTGAAACTTGGCATGGTATCATCATTTGACCCACATAACATGTGCGCAAAATTTGATAGGGTTACGGAAAAATCTGGATGCACTTCGTGTACAAACTGGACCGTCTCTTTCGAAGTACGAGGGTTTTAGACGAAAACTCATCTGTTACAAAGGCATTTCATTTTTCTATAGTTATTTGAACTCAAGACTTTTTGTGCATTCAATATGCATCATTCAAAGCCACATACTAAAATTTCAACCCTTTCTGACTTCATTTGCTATTTTTCATGCATTTAATGATTTATTTTGGGCTAAATGACCCTGAAATTGGAAAGCACTACACCTAAACTCAGAAAAGGTTGAAACTTGGCATGGTATCATCATTTGACCCACATAACATGTGCGCAAAAGTTGAGAGGGTTACGGAAAAATCTGGATGCACTTCGTGTACAAACTGGACCGTCTCTTTCGAAGTACGAGGATTTCAGACGAAAACTCATCTGTTACAAAGGCATTTAATTTTTCTAAAGTTATTTGATATCAAGACTTTTTGTGCATTCAGTATGCATCATTCAAAGCCACATACTAAAATTTCAACCCTTTCTGACTTCATTTGCTATTTTTCATGCATTTAATGATTTATTTTGGGCTAAATGACCCTGAAATTGGAAAGCACTACACCTAAACTCAGAACAGGTTGAAACTTGGCATGGTATCATCATTTGACCCACATAACATGTGCGCAAAAGTTGAGAGGGTTACGGAAAAATCTGGATGCACTTCGTGTACAAACTGGACCGTCTCTTTCGAAGTACGAGGATTTCAGACGAAAACTCATCTGTTACAAAGGCATTTCATTTTTCTATACTTATTTGAACTCAAGACTTTTTGTGCATTCAATATGCATCATTCAAAGCCACATACTAAAATTTCAAGCCTTTCTGACTTCATTTGCTATTTTTCATGCATTTAATGATTTATTTTGGGCTAAATGACCCTGAAATTGGAAAGCACTACAACTAAACTCATAAAAGGTTGAAAATTGGCATGTTATCATCATTTGACCCACATAACATGTGTGCAAAAGTTGAGAGGGTTACGGAAAAATCTGGATGCACTTCGTGTACAAACTGGACCATCTCTTTCGAAGTACGAGGGTTTCAGACGAAAACTCATCCGTTACAAATGCATTTCATTTTTCTAAACTTATTTGAACTCAAGACTTTTTGTGCATTCAATATGCATCATTAAAAGCCACATACTAAAATTTCAACCCTTTTTGACTTCATTTGCTATTTTTCATGCATTTAATGATTTATTTTGGGCAAAATGACCCTGAAATTGGAAAGCACTACAACAAAACTCAGAAAAGGTTGAGCCTAGGCATGGTATCATCATTTACCCACATAACATGTGTGCAAAAGTTGAGAGGGTTACGGAAAAAGTTGGATGCACTTCGTGTACAAACTGGACCAGCTCTTTCGAAGTACGAGGGTTTTAGACGAAAACTCATCTATTACAAAGGCATTTCATTTTTCCGAACTTATTTGAACTCAAAACTTTTTATGTATTCAATATAAATCATTAAAAGCCACATACTAAAATTTCAACCCTTTCTGACTTCATTTGCTATTTTTCATGCATTTATTGATTTATTTTGGGCTAAATGACCCTGAAATTGGAAAGCACTAGAACTAAACTTAGAAAAAGGTAGAAACTTGGCATGTATCATCATTTGACCCACATAACATGTGTGCAAAAGTTGAGAGGCTTACGGCAAAAGCTGGATGCACTTCGTGTACAAACTGGACCATCTCTTTGGAAGTACGAGGGTTTCAGACGAAAACTCATCTGTTACAAAGGCATTTAATTTTTCTAAAGTTATTTGAACTCAAGAATTTTTGTGCATTCAATATGCATCATTCAAAGCCACATACTAAAATTTCAACCCTTTCTGACTTCATTTGCTATTTTTCATGCATTAAATGATTTATTTTGGGCTAAATGACCCTGAAATTGGAAAGCACTACACCTAAACTCAGAAAAGGTTGAAACTTGGCATGGTATCATCATTTGACCCACATAACATGTGCGCAAAAGTTGATAGGGTTACGGAAAAATCTGGATGCACTTCGTGTACAAACTGGACCGTCTCTTTCGAAGTACGAGGGTTTCAGACGAAAACTCATCTGTTACAAAGGCATTTAATTTTTCTAAAGTTATTTGAACTCAAGACTTTTTGTGCATTCAATATGCATCATTCAAAGCCACATTCTAAAATTTCAACCCTTTCTGACTTCATTTGCTATTTTTCATGCATTTAATGATTTATTTTGGGCTAAATGACCCTGAAATTGGAAAGCACTACACCTAAACTCAGAAAAGGTTGAAACTTGGCATGGTATCATCATTTGACCCACATAACATGTGCGCAAAAGTTGAGAGGGTTACGGAAAAATCTGGATGCACTTCGTGTACAAACTGGACCGTCTCTTTCGAAGTACGAGGATTTCAGACGAAAACTCATCTGTTACAAAGGCATTTCATTTTTCTATACTTATTTGAACTCAAGACTTTTTGTGCATTCAATATGCATCATTCAAAGCCACATACTAAAATGTCAAGCCTTTCTGACTTCATTTGCTATTTTTCATGCATTTAATGATTTATTTTGGGCTAAATGACCCTGAAATTGGAAAGCACTACACCTAAACTCAGAAAAGGTTGAAACTTGGCATGGTATCATCATTTGACCCACATAACATGTGCGCAAAAGTTGATAGGGTTACGGAAAAATCTGGATGCACTTCGTGTACAAACTGGACCGTCTCTTTCGAAGTACGAGGGTTTCAGACGAAAACTCATCTGTTACAAAGGCATTTAATTTTTCTAAAGTTATTTCAACTCAAGACTTTTTGTGCATTCAATATGCATCATTCAAAGCCACCTACTAAAATTTCAACCCTTTCTGACTTCATTTGCTATTTTTCATGCATTTAATGATTTATTTTGGGCTAAATGACCCTGAAATTGGAAAGCACTACACCTAAACTCAGAAAAGGTTGAAACTTGGCATGGTATCATCATTTGACCCACATAACATGTGCGCAAAAGTTGAGAGGGTTACGGAAAAATCTGGATGCACTTCGTGTACAAACTGGACCGTCTCTTTCGAAGTACGAGGATTTCAGACGAAAACTCATCTGTTACAACGGCATTTCATTTTTCTATACTTATTTGAACTCAAGACTTTTTGTGCATTCAATATGCATCATTCAAAGCCACATACTAAAATTTCAAGCCTTTCTGACTTCATTTGCTATTTTTCATGCATTTAATGATTTATTTTGGGCTAAATGACCCTGAAATTGGAAAGCACTACAACTAAACTCATAAATGGTTGAAAATTGGCATGTTATCATCATTTGACCCACATAACATGTGTGCAAAAGTTGAGAGGGTTACGGAAAAAGCTGGATGCACTTCGTGTACAAACTGGACCATCTCTTTCGAAGTACGAGGGTTTCAGACGAAAACTCATCCGTTACAAATACATTTCATTTTTCTAAACTTATTTGAACTCAAGACTTTTTGTGCATTCAATATGCATCATTAAAAGCCACATACTAAAATTTCAACCCTTTCTGACTTCATTTGCTATTTTTCATGCATTTAATGATTTATTTTGGGCAAAATGACCCTGAAATTGGAAAGCACTACAACAAAACTCAGAAAAGGTTGAGCCTAGGCACGGTATCATCATTTACCCACATAACATGTGTGCAAAAGTTGAGAGGGTTACGGAAAAAGTTGGATGCACTTCGTGTACAAACTGGACCAGCTCTTTCGAAGTACGAGGGTTTTAGACGAAAACTCATCTATTACAAAGGCATTTCATTTTTCCGAACTTATTTGAACTCAAAACTTTTTATGTATTCAATATAAATCATTAAAAGCCACATACTAAAATTTCAACCCTTTCTGACTTCATTTGCTATTTTTCATGCATTTATTGATTTATTTTGGGCTAAATGACCCTAAAATTGGAAAGCACTAGAACTAAACTTAGAAAAAGGTAGAAACTTGGCATGTATCAACATTTGACCCACATAACATGTGTGCAAAAGTTGAGAGGCTTACGGCAAAAGCTGGATGCACTTCGTGTACAAACTGGACCATCTCTTTCGAAGTACGAGGGTTTCAGACGAAAACTCATCTGTTACAAAGGCATTTAATTTTTCTTAAGTTATTTGAACTCAAGACTTTTTGTGCATTCAATATGCATCATTCAAAGCCACATACTAAAATTTCAACCCTTTCTGACTTCATTTGCTATTTTTCATGCATTAAATGATTTATTTTGGGCTAAATGACCCTGAAATTGGAAAGCACTACACCTAAACTCAGAAAAGGTTGAAACTTGGCATGGTATCATCATTTGACCCACATAACATGTGCGCAAAAGTTGATAGGGTTACGGAAAAATCTGGATGCACTTCGTGTACAAACTGGACCGTCTCTTTCGAAGTACGAGGGTTTCAGACGAAAACTCATCTGTTACAAAGGCATTTAATTTTTCTAAAGTTATTTGAACTCAAGACTTTTTGTGCATTCAATATGCATCATTCAAAGCCACATACTAAAATTTCAACCCTTTCTGACTTCATTTGCTATTTTTCATGCATTTAATGATTTATTTTGGGCTAAATGACCCTGAAATTGGAAAGCACTACACCTAAACTCAGAAAAGGTTGAAACTTGGCATGGTATCATCATTTGACCCACATAACATGTGCGCAAAAGTTGATAGGGTTACGGAAAAATCTGGATGCACTTCGTGTACAAACTGGACCGTCTCTTTCGAAGTACGAGGGTTTCAGACGAAAACTCATCTGTTACAAAGGCATTTAATTTTTCTAAAGTTATTTGAACTCAAGACTTTTTGTGCATTCAATATGCATCATTCAAAGCCACATACTAAAATTTCAACCCTTTCTGACTTCATTTGCTATTTTTCATGCATTTAATGATTTATTTTGGGCTAAATGACCCTGAAATTGGAAAGCACTACACCTAAACTCAGAAAAGGTTGAAACTTGGCATGGTATCATCATTTGACCCACATAACATGTGCGCAAAAGTTGAGAGGGTTACGGAAAAATCTGGATGCACTTCGTGTACAAACTGGACCGTCTCTTTCGAAGTACGAGGATTTCAGACGAAAACTCATCTGTTACAAAGGCATTTCATTTTTCTATACTTATTTGAACTCAAGACTTTTTGTGCATTCAATATGCATCATTCAAAGCCACATACTAAAATGTCAAGCCTCTCTGACTTCATTTGCTATTTTTCATGCATTTAATGATTTATTTTGGGCTAAATGACCCTGAAATTGGAAAGCACTACACCTAAACTCAGAAAAGGTTGAAACTTGGCATGGTATCATCATTTGACCCACATAACATGTGCGCAAAAGTTGATAGGGTTACGGAAAAATCTGGATGCACTTCGTGTACAAACTGGACCGTCTCTTTCGAAGTACGAGGGTTTCAGACGAAAACTCATCTGTTACAAAGGCATTTAATTTTTCTAAAGTTATTTCAACTCAAGAATTTTTGTGCATTCAATATGCATCATTCAAAGCCACCTACTAAAATTTCAACCCTTTCTGACTTCATTTGCTATTTTTCATGCATTTAATGATTTATTTTGGGCTAAATGACCCTGAAATTGGAAAGCACTACACCTAAACTCAGAAAAGGTTGAAACTTGGCATGGTATCATCATTTGACCCACATAACATGTGCGCAAAAGTTGAGAGGGTTACGGAAAAATCTGGATGCACTTCGTGTACAAACTGGACCGTCTCTTTCGAAGTACGAGGATTTCAGACGAAAACTCATCTGTTACAACGGCATTTCATTTTTCTATACTTATTTGAACTCAAGACTTTTTGTGCATTCAATATGCATCATTCAAAGCCACATACTAAAATTTCAAGCCTTTCTGACTTCATTTGCTATTTTTCATGCATTTAATGATTTATTTTGGGCTAAATGACCCTGAAATTGGAAAGCACTACAACTAAACTCATAAATGGTTGAAAATTGGCATGTTATCATCATTTGACCCACATAACATGTGTGCAAAAGTTGAGAGGGTTACGGAAAAAGCTGGATGCACTTCGTGTACAAACTGGACCATCTCTTTCGAAGTACGAGGGTTTCAGACGAAAACTCATCCGTTACAAATACATTTCATTTTTCTAAACTTATTTGAACTCAAGACTTTTTGTGCATTCAATATGCATCATTAAAAGCCACATACTAAAATTTCAACCCTTTCTGACTTCATTTGCTATTTTTCATGCATTTAATGATTTATTTTGGGCAAAATGACCCTGAAATTGGAAAGCACTACAACAAAACTCAGAAAAGGTTGAGCCTAGGCACGGTATCATCATTTACCCACATAACATGTGTGCAAAAGTTGAGAGGGTTACGGAAAAAGTTGGATGCACTTCGTGTACAAACTGGACCAGCTCTTTCGAAGTACGAGGGTTTTAGACGAAAACTCATCTATTACAAAGGCATTTCATTTTTCCGAACTTATTTGAACTCAAAACTTTTTATGTATTCAATATAAATCATTAAAAGCCACATACTAAAATTTCAACCCTTTCTGACTTCATTTGCTATTTTTCATGCATTTATTGATTTATTTTGGGCTAAATGACCCTAAAATTGGAAAGCACTAGAACTAAACTTAGAAAAAGGTAGAAACTTGGCATGTATCAACATTTGACCCACATAACATGTGTGCAAAAGTTGAGAGGCTTACGGCAAAAGCTGGATGCACTTCGTGTACAAACTGGACCGTCTCTTTCGAAGTACGAGGGTTTCAGACGAAAACTCATCTGTTACAAAGGCATTTAATTTTTCTAAAGTTATTTGAACTCAAGACTTTTTGTGCATTCAATATGCATCATTCAAAGCCACATACTAAAATGTCAACCCTTTCTGACTTCATTTGCTATTTTTCATGCATTAAATGATTTATTTTGGGCTAAATGACCCTGAAATTGGAAAGCACTACACCTAAACTCAGAAAAGGTTGAAACTTGGCATGGTATCATCATTTGACACACATAACATGTGCGCAAAAGTTGATAGGGTTACGGAAAAATCTGGATGCACTTCGTGTACAAACTGGACCGTCTCTTTCGAAGTACGAGGGTTTCAGACGAAAACTCATCTGTTACAAAGGCATTTAATTTTTCTAAAGTTATTTGAACTCAAGACTTTTTTTGCATTCAATATGCATCATTCAAAGCCACATACTAAAATTTCAACCCTTTCTGACTTCATTTGCTATTTTTCATGCATTTAATGATTTATTTTGGGCTAAATGACCCTGAAATTGGAAAGCACTACACCTAAAGTCAGAAAAGGTTGAAACTTGGCATGTTATCATCATTTGACCCACATAACATGTGTGCAAAAGTTGAGAGGGTTACGGAAAAAGATGGATGCACTTCGTGTACAAACTGGACCATCTCTTTCGAAGTACGAGGGTTTCAGACGAAAACTCATCCGTTACAAATGCATTTCATTTTTCTAAACTTATTTGAACTCAAGACTTTTTGTGCATTCAATATGCATCATTCAAAGCCACATACTAAAATTTCAACCCTTTCTGACTTCATTTGCTATTTTTCATGCATTAAATGATTTATTTTGGGCTAAATGACCCTGAAATTGGAAAGCACTACACCTAAACTCAGAAAAGGGTGAAACTTGGCATGGTATCATCATTTGACCCACATAACATGTGCGCAAAAGTTGATAGGGTTACGGAAAAATCTGGATGCACTTCGTGTACAAACGGGACCGTCTCTTTCGAAGTACGAGGATTTCAGACGAAAACTCATCTGTTACAAAGGCATTTAATTTTTCTAAAGTTATTTGAACTCAAGGATTTTTGTGCATTCAATATGCATCATTCAAAGCCACATACTAAAATTTCAACCCTTTCTGACTTCATTTGCTATTTTTCATGCATTTAATGATTTATTTTGGGCTAAATGACCCTGAAATTGGAAAGCACTACACCTAAACTCAGAAAAGGTTGAAACTTGGCATGGTATCATCATTTGACCCACATAACATGTGCGCAAAAGTTGATAGGGTTACGGAAAAATCTGGATGCACTTCGTGTACAAACTGGACCGTCTCTTTCGAAGTACGAGGATTTCAGACGAAAACTCATCTGTTACAAAGGCATTTAATTTTTCTAAAGTTATTTGAACTCAAGGCTTTTTGTGCATTCAATATGCATCATTCAAAGCCACATACTAAAATTTCAACCCTTTCTGACTTCATTTGCTATTTTTCATGCATTTAATGATTTATTTTGGGCTAAATGACCCTGAAATTGGAAAGCACTACACCTAAACTCAGAAAAGGTTGAAACTTGGCATGGTATCATCATTTGACCCACATAACATGTGCGCAAAAGTTGAGAGGGTTACGGAAAAATCTGGACGCACTTCGTGTACAAACTGGACCGTCTCTTTCGAAGTACGAGGATTTCAGACGAAAACTCATCTGTTACAAAGGCATTTAATTTTTCTAAAGTTATTTGAACTCAAGGCTTTTTGTGCATTCAATATGCATCATTCAAAGCCACATACTAAAATTTCAACCCTTTCTGACTTCATTTGCTATTTTTCATGCATTTAATGATTTATTTTGGGCTAAATGACCCTGAAATTGGAAAGCACTACACCTAAACTCAGAAAAGGTTGAAACTTGGCATGGTATCATCATTTGACAAACATAACATGTGCGCAAAAGTTGAGAGGGTTACGGAAAAATCTGGATGCACTTCGTGTACAAACTGGACCGTCTCTTTCGAAGTACGAGGATTTCAGACGAAAACTCATCTGTTACAAAGGCATTTCATTTTTCTATACTTATTTGAACTCAAGACTTTTTGTGCATTCAATATGCATCATTCAAAGCCACATACTAAAATTTCAACCCTTTCTGACTTCATTTGCTATTTTTCATGCATTTAATGATTTATTTTGGGCTAAATGACCCTGAAATTGGAAAGCACTACAACTAAACTCAGAAAAGGTTGAAACTTGGCATGGTATCATCATTTGACCCACATAACATGTGCGCAAAAGTTGAGAGGGTTACGGAAAAATCTGGACGCACTTCGTGTACAAACTGGACCGTCTCTTTCGAAGTACGAGGATTTCAGACGAAAACTCATCTGTTACAAAGGCATTTAATTTTTCTAAAGTTATTTGAACTCAAGGCTTTTTGTGCATTCAATATGCATCATTAAAAGCCACATACTAAAATTTCAACCCTTTCTGACTTCATTTGCTATTTTTCATGCATTTAATGATTTATTTTGGGCTAAATGACCCTGAAATTGGAAAGCACTACACCTAAACTCAGAAAAGGTTGAAACTTGGCATGGTATCATCATTTGACCAACATAACATGTGCGCAAAAGTTGAGAGGGTTACGGAAAAATCTGGATGCACTTCGTGTACAAACTGGACCATCTCTTTCGAAGTACGAGGGTTTCAGATGAAAACTCATCTGTTACAAAGGCATTTCATTTTTATAAACTTATTTGAACTCAAGACTTTTTGTGCATTCAATATGCATCATTAAAAGCCACATACTAAAATTTCAACCCTTTCTGACTTCATTTGCTATTTTTCATGCATTTAATGATTTATTTTGGGCTAAATGACCCTGAAATTGGAAAGCACTAGAACTAAACTTAGAAAAAGGTAGAAACTTGGCATGTATCATCATTTGACCCACATAACATGTGTGAAAAAGTTGAGAGGGTTACGGCAAAAGCTGGATGCACTTCGTGTACAAACTGGACCATCTCTTTCGAAGTACGAGGGTTTCAGACGAAAACTCATCCGTTACAAAGGCATTTCATTTTTCTAAACTTATTTGAACTCAAGACTTTTTGTGCATTCAATATGCATCATTAAAAGCCACATACTAAAATTTCAACCCTTTCTGACTTCATTTGCTATTTTTCATGCATTTAATGATTTATTTTGGGCTAAATGACCCTGAAATTGGAAAGCACTAGAACTAAACTTAGAAAAAGGTAGAAACTTGGCATGTATCATCATTTGACCCACATAACATGTGTGCAAAAGTTGAGAGGGTTACGGCAAAAGCTGGATGCACTTCGTGTACAAACTGGACCATCTCTTTCGAAGTACGAGGGTTTCAGACGAAAACTCATCCGTTACAAAGGCATTTCATTTTTCTATACTTATTTGAACTCAAGACTTTTTGTGCATTCAATATGCATCATTCAAAGCCACATACTAAAATTTCAAGCCTTTCTGACTTCATTTGCTATTTTTCATGCATTTAATGATTTATTTTGGGCTAAATGACCCTGAAATTGGAAAGCACTACAACTAAACTCATAAAAGGTTGAAAATTGGCATGTTATCATCATTTGACCCACATAACATGTGTGCAAAAGTTGAGAGGGTTACGGAAAAAGCTGGATGCACTTCGTGTACAAACTGGACCATCTCTTTCGAAGTACGAGGGTTTAAGACGAAAACTCATCCGTTACAAATGCATTTCATTTTTCTAAAGTTATTTGAACTCAAGACTTTTTGTGCATTCAATATGCATCATTCAAAGCCACATACTAAAATTTCAACCCTTTCTGACTTCATTTGCTATTTTTCATGCATTAAATGATTTATTTTGGGCTAAATGACCCTGAAATTGGAAAGCACTACACCTAAACTCAGAAAAGGTTGAAACTTGGCATGGTATCATCATTTGACCCACATAACATGTGCGCAAAAGTTGATAGGGTTACGGAAAAATCTGGATGCACTTCGTGTACAAACTGGACCGTCTCTTTCGAAGTACGAGGGTTTCAGACGAAAACTCATCTGTTACAAAGGCATTTAATTTTTCTAAAGTTATTTGAACTCAAGACTTTTTGTGCATTCAATATGCATCATTCAAAGCCACATACTAAAATTTCAACCCTTTCTAACTTCATTTGCTATTTTTCATGCATTTAATGATTTATTTTGGGCTAAATGACCCTGAAATTGGAAAGCACTACACCTAAACTCAGAAAAGGTTGAAACTTGGCATGTTATCATCATTTGACCCACATAACATGTGTGCAAAAGTTGAGAGGGTTACGGAAAAAGATGGATGCACTTCGTGTACAAACTGGACCATCTCTTTCGAAGTACGAGGGTTTCAGACGAAAACTCATCCGTTACAAATGCATTTCATTTTTCTAAACTTATTTGAACTCAAGACTTTTTGTGCATTCAATATGCATCATTCAAAGCCACATACTAAAATTTCAACCCTTTCTGACTTCATTTGCTATTTTTCATGCATTTAATGATTTATTTTGGGCTAAATGACCCTGAAATTGGAAAGCACTACACCTAAACTCAGAAAAGGTTGAAACTTGGCATGGTATCATCATTTGACCCACATAACATGTGCGCAAAAGTTGATAGGGTTACGGAAAAATCTGGATGCACTTCGTGTACAAACTGGACCGTCTCTTTCGAAGTACGAGGATTTCAGACGAAAACTCATCTGTTACAAAGGCATTTAATTTTTCTAAAGTTATTTGAACTCAAGGATTTTTGTGCATTCAATATGCATCATTCAAAGCCACATACTAAAATTTCAACCCTTTCTGACTTCATTTGCTATTTTTCATGCATTTAATGATTTATTTTGGGCTAAATGACCCTGAAATTGGAAAGCACTACACCTAAACTCAGAAAAGGTTGAAACTTGGCATGGTATCATCATTTGACCCACATAACATGTGCGCAAAATTTGATAGGGTTACGGAAAAATCTGGATGCACTTCGTGTACAAACTGGACCGTCTCTTTCGAAGTACGAGGGTTTCAGACGAAAACTCATCCGTTACAAAGGCATTTAATTTTTCTAAAGTTATTTGAACTCAAGACTTTTTGTGCATTCAATATGCATCATTGAAAGCCACATACTAAAATTTCAACCCTTTCTGACTTCATTTGCTATTTTTCATGCATTTAATGATTTATTTTGGGCTAAATGACCCTGAAATTGGAAAGCACTACACCTAAACTCAGAAAAGGTTGAAACTTGGCATGGTATCATCATTTGACCCACATAACATGTGCGCAAAAGTTGATAGGGTTACGGAAAAATCTGGATGCACTTCGTGTACAAACTGGACCGTCTCTTTCGAAGTACGAGGATTTCAGACGAAAACTCATCTGTTACAAAGGCATTTAATTTTTCTAAAGTTTTTTGAACTCAAGGCTTTTTGTGCATTCAATATGCATCATTAAAAGCCACATACTAAAATTTCAACCCTTTCTGACTTCATTTGCTATTTTTCATGCATTTAATGATTTATTTTGGGCTAAATGACCCTGAAATTGGAAAGCACTACACCTAAACTCAGAAAAGGTTGAAACTTGGCATGGTATCATCATTTGACCAACATAACATGTGCGCAAAAGTTGAGAGGGTTACGGAAAAATCTGGATGCACTTCGTGTACAAACTGGACCATCTCTTTCGAAGTACGAGGGTTTCAGATGAAAACTCATCTGTTACAAAGGCATTTCATTTTTATAAACTTATTTGAACTCAAGACTTTTTGTGCATTCAATATGCATCATTAAAAGCCACATACTAAAATTTCAACCCTTTCTGACTTCATTTGCTATTTTTCATGCATTTAATGATTTATTTTGGGCTAAATGACCCTGAAATTGGAAAGCACTAGAACTAAACTTAGAAAAAGGTAGAAACTTGGCATGTATCATCATTTGACCCACATAACATGTGTGCAAAAGTTGAGAGGGTTACGGCAAAAGCTGGATGCACTTCGTGTACAAACTGGACCATCTCTTTCGAAGTACGAGGGTTTCAGACGAAAACTCATCCGTTACAAAGGCATTTCATTTTTCTAAACTTATTTGAACTCAAGACTTTTTGTGCATTCAATATGCATCATTAAAAGCCACATACTAAAATTTCAACCCTTTCTGACTTCATTTGCTATTTTTCATGCATTTAATGATTTATTTTGGGCTAAATGACCCTGAAATTGGAAAGCACTAGAACTAAACTTAGAAAAAGGTAGAAACTTGGCATGTATCATCATTTGACCCACATAACATGTGTGCAAAAGTTGAGAGGGTTACGGCAAAAGCTGGATGCACTTCGTGTACAAACTGGACCATCTCTTTCGAAGTACGAGGGTTTCAGACGAAAACTCATCCGTTACAAAGGCATTTCATTTTTCTATACTTATTTGAACTCAAGACTTTTTGTGCATTCAATATGCATCATTCAAAGCCACATACTAAAATTTCAAGCCTTTCTGACTTCATTTGCTATTTTTCATGCATTTAATGATTTATTTTGGGCTAAATGACCCTGAAATTGGAAAGCACTACAACTAAACTCATAAAAGGTTGAAAATTGGCATGTTATCATCATTTGACCCACATAACATGTGTGCAAAAGTTGAGAGGGTTACGGAAAAAGCTAGATGCACTTCGTGTACAAACTGGACCATCTCTTTCGAAGTACGAGGGTTTAAGACGAAAACTCATCCGTTACAAATGCATTTCATTTTTCTAAAGTTATTTGAACTCAAGACTTTTTGTGCATTCAATATGCATCATTCAAAGCCACATACTAAAATTTCAACCCTTTCTGACTTCATTTGCTATTTTTCATGCATTAAATGATTTATTTTGGGCTAAATGACCCTGAAATTGGAAAGCACTACACCTAAACTCAGAAAAGGTTGAAACTTGGCATGGTATCATCATTTGACCCACATAACATGTGCGCAAAAGTTGAGAGGGTTACGGAAAAATCTGGACGCACTTCGTGTACAAACTGGACCGTCTCTTTCGAAGTACGAGGATTTCAGACGAAAACTCATCTGTTACAAAGGCATTTAATTTTTCTAAAGTTATTTGAACTCAAGGCTTTTTGTGCATTCAATATGCATCATTCAAAGCCACATACTAAAATTTCAACCCTTTCTGACTTCATTTGCTATTTTTCATGCATTTAATGATTTATTTTGGGCTAAATGACCCTGAAATTGGAAAGCACTACACCTAAACTCAGAAAAGGTTGAAACTTGGCATGGTATCATCATTTGACCAACATAACATGTGCGCAAAAGTTGAGAGGGTTACGGAAAAATCTGGATGCACTTCGTGTACAAACTGGACCGTCTCTTTCGAAGTACGAGGATTTCAGACGAAAACTCATCTGTTACAAAGGCATTTCATTTTTCTATACTTATTTGAACTCAAGACTTTTTGTGCATTCAATATGCATCATTCAAAGCCACATACTAAAATTTCAACCCTTTCTGACTTCATTTGCTATTTTTCATGCATTTAATGATTTATTTTGGGCTAAATGACCCTGAAATTGGAAAGCACTACAACTAAACTCAGAAAAGGTTGAAACTTGGCATGGTATCATCATTTGACCCACATAACATGTGCGCAAAAGTTGAGAGGGTTACGGAAAAATCTGGACGCACTTCGTGTACAAACTGGACCGTCTCTTTCGAAGTACGAGGATTTCAGACGAAAACTCATCTGTTACAAAGGCATTTAATTTTTCTAAAGTTATTTGAACTCAAGGCTTTTTGTGCATTCAATATGCATCATTAAAAGCCACATACTAAAATTTCAACCCTTTCTGACTTCATTTGCTATTTTTCATGCATTTAATGATTTATTTTGGGCTAAATGACCCTGAAATTGGAAAGCACTACACCTAAACTCAGAAAAGGTTGAAACTTGGCATGGTATCATCATTTGACCAACATAACATGTGCGCAAAAGTTGAGAGGGTTACGGAAAAATCTGGATGCACTTCGTGTACAAACTGGACCATCTCTTTCGAAGTACGAGGGTTTCAGACGAAAACTCATCTGTTACAAAGGCATTTAATTTTTCTAAAGTTATTTGAACTCAAGACTTTTTGTGCATTCAATATGCATCATTCAAAGCCACATACTAAAATTTCAACCCTTTCTGACTTCATTTGCTATTTTTCATGCATTTAATGATTTATTTTGGGCTAAATGACCCTGAAATTGGAAAGCACTACAACTAAACTCAGAAAAGGTTGAAAATTGGCATGGTATCATCATTTGACCCACATAACATGTGTGCAAAAGTGGAGAGGGTTACGAAAAAAGCTGGATGCACTTCGTGTACAAAATGGACCATCTCTTTCGAAGTACGAGGGTTTCAGATGAAAACTCATCTGTTACAAAGGCATTTCATTTTTATAAACTTATTTGAACTCAAGACTTTTTGTGCATTCAATATGCATCATTAAAAGCCACATACTAAAATTTCAACCCTTTCTGACTTCATTTGCTATTTTTCATGCATTTAATGATTTATTTTGGGCTAAATGACCCTGAAATTGGAAAGCACTAGAACTAAACTTAGAAAAAGGTAGAAACTTGGCATGTATCATCATTTGACCCACATAACATGTGTGCAAAAGTTGAGAGGGTTACGGCAAAAGCTGGATGCACTTCGTGTACGAACTGGACCATCTCTTTCGAAGTACGAGGGTTTCAGACGAAAACTCATCCGTTACAAAGGCATTTCATTTTTCTAAACTTATTTGAACTCAAGACTTTTTGTGCATTCAATATGCATCATTAAAAGCCACATACTAAAATTTCAACCCTTTCTGACTTCATTTGCTATTTTTCATGCATTTAATGATTTATTTTGGGCAAAATGACCCTGAAATTGGAAAGCACTACAACAAAACTCAGAAAAGGTTGAAACTTGGCATGGTATCATCATTTGACCCACATAACATGTGCGCAAAAGTTGATAGGGTTACGGAAAAATCTGGATGCACTTCGTGTACAAACTGGACCGTCTCTTTCGAAGTACGAGGGTTTCAGACGAAAACTCATCTGTTACAAAGGCATTTAATTTTTCTAAAGTTATTTGAACTCAAGACTTTTTGTGCATTCAATATGCATCATTCAAAGCCACATAGTAAAATTTCAACCCTTTCTGACTTCATTTGCTATTTTTCATGCATTTAATGATTTATTTTGGGCTAAATGACCCTGAAATTGGAAAGCACTACACCTAAACTCAGAAAAGGTTGAAACTTGGCATGGTATCATCATTTGACCCACATAACATGTGCGCAAAAGTTGATAGGGTTACGGAAAAATCTGGATGCACTTCGTGTACAAACTGGACCGTCTCTTTCGAAGTACGAGGGTTTTAGACGAAAACTCATCTGTTACAAAGGCATTTAATTTTTCTAAAGTTATTTGAACTCAAGACTTTTTGTGCATTCAATATGCATCATTCAAAGCCACATACTAAAATTTCAACCCTTTCTGACTTCATTTGCTATTTTTCATGCATTTAATGATTTATTTTGGGCTAAATGACCCTGAAATTGGAAAGCACTACACCTAAACTCAGAAAAGGTTGAAACTTGGCATGGTATCATAATTTGACCCACATAACATGTGCGCAAAAGTTGAGAGGGTTACGGAAAAATCTGGATGCACTTCGTGTACAAACTGGACCGTCTCTTTCGAAGTACGAGGATTTCAGACGAAAACTCATCTGTTACAAAGGCATTTCATTTTTCTATACTTATTTGAACTCAAGACTTTTTGTGCATTCAATATGCATCATTCAAAGCCACATACTAAAATTTCAAGCCTTTCTGACTTCATTTGCTATTTTTCATGCATTTAATGATTTATTTTGGGCTAAATGACCCTGAAATTGGAAAGCACTACAACTAAACTCATAAAAGGTTGAAAATTGGCATGTTATCATCATTTGACCCACATAACATGTGTGCAAAAGTTGAGAGGGTTACGGAAAAAGCTGGATGCACTTCGTGTACAAACTGGACCATCTCTTTCGAAGTACGAGGGTTTAAGACGAAAACTCATCCGTTACAAATGCATTTCATTTTTCTAAAGTTATTTGAACTCAAGACTTTTTGTGCATTCAATATGCATCATTCAAAGCCACATACTAAAATTTCAACCCTTTCTGACTTCATTTGCTATTTTTCATGCATTAAATGATTTATTTTGGGCTAAATGACCCTGAAATTGGAAAGCACTACACCTAAACTCAGAAAAGGTTGAAACTTGGCATGGTATCATCATTTGACCCACATAACATGTGCGCAAAGTTGATAGGGTTACGGAAAAATCTGGATGCACTTCGTGTACAAACTGGACCGTCTCTTTCGAAGTACGAGGGTTTCAGACGAAAACTCATCTGTTACAAAGGCATTTAATTTTTCTAAAGTTATTTGAACTCAAGACTTTTTTTGCATTCAATATGCATCATTCAAAGCCACATACTAAAATTTCAACCCTTTCTGACTTCATTTGCTATTTTTCATGCATTTAATGATTTATTTTGGGCTAAATGACCCTGAAATTGGAAAGCACTACACCTAAACTCAGAAAAGGTTGAAACTTGGCATGTTATCATCATTTGACCCACATAACATGTGTGCAAAAGTTGAGAGGGTTACGGAAAAAGATGGATGCACTTCGTGTACAAACTGGACCATCTCTTTCGAAGTACGAGGGTTTCAGACGAAAACTCATCCGTTACAAATGCATTTCATTTTTCTAAACTTATTTGAACTCAAGACTTTTTGTGCATTCAATATGCATCATTCAAAGCCACATACTAAAATTTCAACGCTTTCTGACTTCATTTGCTATTTTTCATGCATTTAATGGTTTATTTTGGGCTAAATGACCCTGAAATTGGAAAGCACTACACCTAAACTCAGAAAAGGTTGAAACTTGGCATGGTATCATCATTTGACCCACATAACATGTGCGCAAAAGTTGATAGGGTTACGGAAAAATCTGGATGCACTTCGTGTACAAACTGGACCGTCTCTTTCGAAGTACGAGGATTTCAGACGAAAACTCATCTGTTACAAAGGCATTTAATTTTTCTAAAGTTATTTGAACTCAAGGCTTTTTGTGCATTCAATATGCATCATTCAAAGCCACATACTAAAATTTCAACCCTTTCTGACTTCATTTGCTATTTTTCATGCATTTAATGATTTATTTTGGGCTAAATGACCCTGAAATTGGAAAGCACTACACCTAAACTCAGAAAAGGTTGAAACTTGGCATGGTATCAACATTTGACCCACATAACATGTGCGCAAAAGTTGATAGGGTTACGGAAAAATCTGGATGCACTTCGTGTACAAACTGGACCGTCTCTTTCGAAGTACGAGGGTTTCAGACGAAAACTCATCCGTTACAAATGCATTTCATTTTTCTAAACTTATTTGAACTCAAGACTTTTTGTGCATTCAATATGCATCATTCAAAGCCAGATACTAAAATTTCAACCCTTTCTGACTTCATTTGCTATTTTTCATGCATTTAATGGTTTATTTTGGGCTAAATGACCCTGAAATTGGAAAGCACTACAACTAAACTCATAAAAGGTTGAAAATTGGCATGTTATCATCATTTGACCCACATAACATGTGTGCAAAAGTTGAGAGGGTTACGGAAAAAGCTGGATGCACTTCGTGTACAAACTGGACCATCTCTTTCGAAGTACGAGGGTTTAAGACGAAAACTCATCCGTTACAAATGCATTTCATTTTTCTAAAGTTATTTGAACTCAAGACTTTTTGTGCATTCAATATGCATCATTCAAAGCCACATACTAAAATTTCAACCCTTTCTGACTTCATTTGCTATTTTTCATGCATTAAATGATTTATTTTGGGCTAAATGACCCTGAAATTGGAAAGCACTACACCTAAACTCAGAAAAGGTTGAAACTTGGCATGGTATCATCATTTGACCCACATAACATGTGCGCAAAGTTGATAGGGTTACGGAAAAATCTGGATGCACTTCGTGTACAAACTGGACCGTCTCTTTCGAAGTACGAGGGTTTCAGACGAAAACTCATCTGTTACAAAGGCATTTAATTTTTCTAAAGTTATTTGAACTCAAGACTTTTTGTGCATTCAATATGCATCATTCAAAGCCACATACTAAAATTTCAACCCTTTCTGACTTCATTTGCTATTTTTCATGCATTTAATGATTTATTTTGGGCTAAATGACCCTGAAATTGGAAAGCACTACACCTAAACTCAGAAAAGGTTGAAACTTGGCATGTTATCATCATTTGACCCACATAACATGTGTGCAAAAGTTGAGAGGGTTACGGAAAAAGATGGATGCACTTCGTGTACAAACTGGACCATCTCTTTCGAAGTACGAGGGTTTCAGACGAAAACTCATCCGTTACAAATGCATTTCATTTTTCTAAACTTATTTGAACTCAAGACTTTTTGTGCATTCAATATGCATCATTCAAAGCCACATACTAAAATTTCAACCCTTTCTGACTTCATTTGCTATTTTTCATGCATTTAATGATTTATTTTGGGCTAAATGACCCTGAAATTGGAAAGCACTACACCTAAACTCAGAAAAGGTTGAAACTTGGCATGGTATCATCATTTGACCCACATAACATGTGCGCAAAAGTTGATAGGGTTACGGAAAAATCTGGATGCACTTCGTGTACAAACTGGACCGTCTCTTTCGAAGTACGAGGATTTCAGACGAAAACTCATCTGTTACAAAGGCATTTAATTTTTCTAAAGTTATTTGAACTCAAGGCTTTTTGTGCATTCAATATGCATCATTCAAAGCCACATACTAAAATTTCAACCCTTTCTGACTTCATTTGCTATTTTTCATGCATTTAATGATTTATTTTGGGCTAAATGACCCTGAAATTGGAAAGCACTACACCTAAACTCAGAAAAGGTTGAAACTTGGCATGGTATCATCATTTGACCCACATAACATGTGCGCAAAAGTTGATAGGGTTACGGAAAAATCTGGATGCACTTCGTGTACAAACTGGACCGTCTCTTTCGAAGTACGAGGGTTTCAGACGAAAACTCATCTGTTACAAAGGCATTTAATTTTTCTAAAGTTATTTGAACTCAAGACTTTTTGTGCATTCAATATGCATCATTCAAAGCCACATACTAAAATTTCAACCCTTTCTGACTTCATTTGCTATTTTTCATGCATTTAATGATTTATTTTGGGCTAAATGACCCTGAAATTGGAAAGCACTACACCTAAACTCAGAAAAGGTTGAAACTTGGCATGGTATCATCATTTGACCCACATAACATGTGCGCAAAAGTTGAGAAGGTTACGGAAAAATCTGGATGCACTTCGTGTACAAACTGGACCGTCTCTTTCGAAGTACGAGGATTTCAGACGAAAACTCATCTGTTACAAAGGCATTTAATTTTTCTAAAGTTATTTGATATCAAGACTTTTTGTGCATTCAATATGCATCATTCAAAGCCACATACTAAAATTTCAACCCTTTCTGACTTCATTTGCTATTTTTCATGCATTTAATGATTTATTTTGGGCTAAATGACCCTGAAATTGGAAAGCACTACACCTAAACTCAGAAAAGGTTGAAACTTGGCATGGTATCATCATTTGACCCACATAACATGTGCGCAAAAGTTGAGAGGGTTACGGAAAAATCTGGACGCACTTCGTGTACAAACTGGACCGTCTCTTTCGAAGTACGAGGATTTCAGACGAAAACTCATCTGTTACAAAGGCATTTAATTTTTCTAAAGTTATTTGAACTCAAGGCTTTTTGTGCATTCAATATGCATCATTCAAAGCCACATACTAAAATTTCAACCCTTTCTGACTTCATTTGCTATTTTTCATGCATTTAATGATTTATTTTGGGCTAAATGACCCTGAAATTGGAAAGCACTACACCTAAACTCAGAAAAGGTTGAAACTTGGCATGGTATCATCATTTGACCAACATAACATGTGCGCAAAAGTTGAGAGGGTTACGGAAAAATCTGGATGCACTTCGTGTACAAACTGGACCGTCTCTTTCGAAGTACGAGGATTTCAGACGAAAACTCATCTGTTACAAAGGCATTTCATTTTTCTATACTTATTTGAACTCAAGACTTTTTGTGCATTCAATATGCATCATTCAAAGCCACATACTAAAATTTCAACCCTTTCTGACTTCATTTGCTATTTTTCATGCATTTAATGATTTATTTTGGGCTAAATGACCCTGAAATTGGAAAGCACTACAACTAAACTCAGAAAAGGTTGAAAATTGGCATGGTATCATCATTTGACCCACATAACATGTGTGCAAAAGTGGAGAGGGTTACGAAAAAAGCTGGATGCACTTCGTGTACAAAATGGACCATCTCTTTCGAAGTACGAGGGTTTCAGATGAAAACTCATCTGTTACAAAGGCATTTCATTTTTATAAACTTATTTGAACTCAAGACTTTTTGTGCATTCAATATGCATCATTAAAAGCCACATACTAAAATTTCAACCCTTTCTGACTTCATTTGCTATTTTTCATGCATTTAATGATTTATTTTGGGCTAAATGATCCTGAAATTGGAAAGCACTAGAACTAAACTTAGAAAAAGGTAGAAACTTGGCATGTATCATCATTTGACCCACATAACATGTGTGCAAAAGTTGAGAGGGTTACGGCAAAAGCTGGATGCACTTCGTGTACAAACTGGACCATCTCTTTCGAAGTACGAGGGTTTCAGACGAAAACTCATCTGTTACAAAGGCATTTCATTTTTCTAAACTTATTTGAACCCAAGACTATTTGTGCATTCAATATGCATCATTCAAAGCCACATGCTAAAATGTCAACCCTTTCTGACTTCATTTGCTATTTTTCATGCATTTAATGATTTATTTTGGGCTAAATGACCCTGAAATTGGAAAGCACTACACCTAAACTCAGAAAAGGTTGAAACTTGGCATGGTATCATCATTTGACCCACATAACATGTGCGCAAAAGTTGAGAGGGTTACGGAAAAATCTGGATGCACTTCGTGTACAAACTGGACCGTCTCTTTCGAAGTACGAGGATTTCAGACGAAAACTCATCTGTTACAAAGGCATTTCATTTTTCTATACTTATTTGGACTCAAGACTTTTTGTGCATTCAATATGCATCATTCAAAGCCACATACTAAAATTTCAACCCTTTCTGACTTCATTTGCTATTTTTCATGCATTTAATGATTTATTTTGGGCTAAATGACCCTGAAATTGGAAAGCACTACAACTAAACTCAGAAAAGGTTGAAAATTGGCATGTTATCATCATTTGACCCACA
This sequence comes from Bromus sterilis, assembly GCA_950022295.1. NCBI lineage: Eukaryota > Viridiplantae > Streptophyta > Magnoliopsida > Poales > Poaceae > Bromus > Bromus sterilis. The sequence goes on along the minus strand of OX465599.1, from coordinate 166,408,420 downwards.
TAACATGTGTGCAAAAGTTGAGAGGGTTACGGAAAAAGATGGATGCACTTCGTGTACAAACTGGACCATCTCTTTCGAAGTACGAGGGTTTCAGACGAAAACTCATCCGTTACAAATGCATTTCATTTTTCTAAACTTATTTGAACTCAAGACTTTTTGTGCATTCAATATGCATCATTCAAAGCCACATACTAAAATTTCAACCCTTTCTGACTTCATTTGCTATTTTTCATGCATTTAATGATTTATTTTGGGCTAAATGACCCTGAAATTGGAAAGCACTACACCTAAACTCAGAAAAGGTTGAAACTTGGCATGGTATCATCATTTGACCCACATAACATGTGCGCAAAAGTTGATTGGGTTACGGAAAAATCTGGATGCACTTCGTGTACAAACTGGACCGTCTCTTTCGAAGTACGAGGATTTCAGACGAAAACTCATCTGTTACAAAGGCATTTAATTTTTCTAAAGTTATTTGAACTCAAGGCTTTTTGTGCATTCAATATGCATCATTCAAAGCCACATACTAAAATTTCAACCCTTTCTGACTTCATTTGCTATTTTTCATGCATTTAATGATTTATTTTGGGCTAAATGACCCTGAAATTGGAAAGCACTACACCTAAACTCAGAAAAGGTTGAAACTTGGCATGGTATCATCATTTGACCCACATAACATGTGCGCAAAAGTTGATAGGGTTAAGGAAAAATCTGGATGCACTTCGTGTACAAACTGGACCGTCTCTTTCGAAGTACGAGGGTTTCAGACGAAAACTCATCTGTTACAAAGGCATTTAATTTTTCTAAAGTTATTTGAACTCAAGACTTTTTGTGCATTCAATATGCATCATTCAAAGCCACATACTAAAATTTCAACCCTTTCTGACTTCATTTGCTATTTTTCATGCATTTAATGATTTATTTTGGGCTAAATGACCCTGAAATTGGAAAGCACTACACCTAAACTCAGAAAAGGTTGAAACTTGGCATGGTATCATCATTTGACCCACATAACATGTGCGCAAAAGTTGAGAAGGTTACGGAAAAATCTGGATGCACTTCGTGTACAAACTGGACCGTCTCTTTCGAAGTACGAGGATTTCAGACGAAAACTCATCTGTTACAAAGGCATTTAATTTTTCTAAAGTTATTTGATATCAAGACTTTTTGTGCATTCAATATGCATCATTCAAAGCCACATACTAAAATTTCAACCCTTTCTGACTTCATTTGCTATTTTTCATGCATTTAATGATTTATTTTGGGCTAAATGACCCTGAAATTGGAAAGCACTACAACTAAACTCACAAAAGGTTGAAAATTGGCATGTTATCATCATTTGACCCACATAACATGTGTGCAAAAGTTGAGAGGGTTACGGAAAAAGATGGATGCACTTCGTGTACAAACTGGACCATCTCTTTCGAAGTACGAGGGTTTCAGACGAAAACTCATCCGTTACAAATGCATTTCATTTTTCTAAACTTATTTGAACTCAAGACTTTTTGTGCATTCAATATGCATCATTCAAAGCCACATACTAAAATTTCAACCCTTTCTGACTTCATTTGCTATTTTTCATGCATTTAATGATTTATTTTGGGCTAAATGACCCTGAAATTGGAAAGCACTAGAACTAAACTTAGAAAAAGGTAGAAACTTGGCATGTATCATCATTTGACCCACATAACATGTGTGCAAAAGTTGAGAGGGTTACGGAAAAATCTGGATGCACTTCGTGTACAAACTGGACCGTCTCTTTCGAAGTACGAGGGTTTCAGACGAAAACTCATCTGTTACAAAGGCATTTAATTTTTCTAAAGTTATTTGAACTCAAGACTTTTTGTGCATTCAATATGCATCATTCAAAGCCACATAGTAAAATTTCAACCCTTTCTGACTTCATTTGCTATTTTTCATGCATTTAATGATTTATTTTGGGCTAAATGACCCTGAAATTGGAAAGCACTACACCTAAACTCAGAAAAGGTTGAAACTTGGCATGGTATCATCATTTGACCCACATAACATGTGCGCAAAAGTTGATAGGGTTACGGAAAAATCTGGATGCACTTCGTGTACAAACTGGACCGTCTCTTTCGAAGTACGAGGGTTTTAGACGAAAACTCATCTGTTACAAAGGCATTTAATTTTTCTAAAGTTATTTGAACTCAAGACTTTTTGTGCATTCAATATGCATCATTCAAAGCCACATACTAAAATTTCAACCCTTTCTGACTTCATTTGCTATTTTTCATGCATTTAATGATTTATTTTGGGCTAAATGACCCTGAAATTGGAAAGCACTACACCTAAACTCAGAAAAGGTTGAAACTTGGCATGGTATCATAATTTGACCCACATAACATGTGCGCAAAAGTTGAGAGGGTTACGGAAAAATCTGGATGCACTTCATGTACAAACTGGACCGTCTCTTTCGAAGTACGAGGATTTCAGACGAAAACTCATCTGTTACAAAGGCATTTCATTTTTCTATACTTATTTGAACTCAAGACTTTTTGTGCATTCAATATGCATCATTCAAAGCCACATACTAAAATTTCAAGCCTTTCTGACTTCATTTGCTATTTTTCATGCATTTAATGATTTATTTTGGGCTAAATGACCCTGAAATTGGAAAGCACTACAACTAAACTCATAAAAGGTTGAAAATTGGCATGTTATCATCATTTGACCCACATAACATGTGTGCAAAAGTTGAGAGGGTTACGGAAAAAGCTGGATGCACTTCGTGTACAAACTGGACCATCTCTTTCGAAGTACGAGGGTTTAAGACGAAAACTCATCCGTTACAAATGCATTTCATTTTTCTAAAGTTATTTGAACTCAAGACTTTTTGTGCATTCAATATGCATCATTCAAAGCCACATAATAAAATTTCAACCCTTTCTGACTTCATTTGCTATTTTTCATGCATTTAATGATTTATTTTGGGCTAAATGACCCTGAAATTGGAAAGCACTACACCTAAACTCAGAACAGGTTGAAACTTGGCATGGTATCATCATTTGACCCAAATAACATGTGCGCAAAAGTTGAGAGGGTTACGGAAAAATCTGGATGCACTTGGTGTACAAACTGGACCGTCTCTTTCGAAGTACGAGGATTTCAGACGAAAACTCATCTCTTACAAAGGCATTTCATTTTTATAAAGTTATTTGAACTCAAGACTTTTTGTGCATTCAATATGCATCATTTAAAGCCACATACTCAAATTTCAACCCTTTCTGACTTCATTTGCTATTTTTCATGCATTTAATGACTTATTTTGGGCTAAATGACCCGTAAATTGGAAAGCACTACAATTGAACTCAGAAAAGGTTGAAACTTGGCATGGTATCATCATTTGACCCACTTAACATGTGTGCCAAAGTTGAGAGGGTTACGGAAAAAGCTGGATGCACTTCGTGTACAAACTGGACCATCTCTTTCGAAGTACGAGGGTTTCAGACGAAAACTCATCCGTTACAAATGCATTTCATTTTTCTAAACTTATTTGAACTCAAGACTTTTTGTGCATTCAATATGCATCATTAAAAGCCACATACTAAAATTTCAACCCTTTCTGACTTCATTTGCTATTTTTCATGCATTTAATGATTTATTTTGGGCTAAATGACCCTGAAATTGGAAAGCACTACAACAAAACTCAGAAAAGGTTGAACCTAGGCACGGTATCATCATTTATCCACATAACATGTGTGCAAAAGTTGAGAGGGTTACGGAAAAAGCTGGATGCACTTCGTGTACAAACTGGACCATCTCTTTCGAAGTACGAGGGTTTCAGATGAAAACTCATCTGTTACAACGGCATTTCATTTTTCTAAAGTTATTTGAACTCAAGACTTTTTGTGCATTCAATATGCATCATTAAAAGCCACATACTAAAATTTCAAACCTTTCTGTCTTCATTTGCTATTTTTCATGCATTTAATGACTTATTTTGGGCTAAATGACCCTGAAATTGGAAAGCACTACACCTAAACTCAGAAAAGGTTGAAACTTGGCATGGTATCATCATTTGACCCACATAACATGTGCGCAAAGTTGATAGGGTTACGGAAAAATCTGGATGCACTTCGTGTACAAACTGGACCGTCTCTTTCGAAGTACGAGGGTTTCAGACGAAAACTCATCTGTTACAAAGGCATTTAATTTTTCTAAAGTTATTTGAACTCAAGACTTTTTGTGCATTCAATATGCATCATTCAAAGCCACATACTAAAATTTCAACCCTTTCTGACTTCATTTGCTATTTTTCATGCATTTAATGATTTATTTTGGGCTAAATGACCCTGAAATTGGAAAGCACTACACCTAAACTCAGAAAAGGTTGAAACTTGGCATGTTATCATCATTTGACCCACATAACATGTGTGCAAAAGTTGAGAGGGTTACGGAAAAAGATGGATGCACTTCGTGTACAAACTGGACCATCTCTTTCGAAGTACGAGGGTTTCAGACGAAAACTCATCCGTTACAAATGCATTTCATTTTTCTAAACTTATTTGAACTCAAGACTTTTTGTGCATTCAATATGCATCATTCAAAGCCACATACTAAAATTTCAACCCTTTCTGACTTCATTTGCTATTTTTCATGCATTTAATGATTTATTTTGGGCTAAATGACCCTGAAATTGGAAAGCACTACACCTAAACTCAGAAAAGGTTGAAACTTGGCATGGTATCATCATTTGACCCACATAACATGTGCGCAAAAGTTGATAGGGTTACGGAAAAATCTGGATGCACTTCGTGTACAAACTGGACCGTCTCTTTCGAAGTACGAGGATTTCAGACGAAAACTCATCTGTTACAAAGGCATTTAATTTTACTAAAGTTATTTGAACTCAAGGCTTTTTGTGCATTCAATATGCATCATTCAAAGCCACATACTAAAATTTCAACCCTTTCTGACTTCATTTGCTATTTTTCATGCATTTAATGATTTATTTTGGGCTAAATGACCCTGAAATTGGAAAGCACTACACCTAAACTCAGAAAAGGTTGAAACTTGGCATGGTATCATCATTTGACCCACATAACATGTGCGCAAAAGTTGATAGGGTTACGGAAAAATCTGGATGCACTTCGTGTACAAACTGGACCGTCTCTTTCGAAGTACGAGGGTTTCAGACGAAAACTCATCTGTTACAAAGGCATTTAATTTTTCTAAAGTTATTTGAACTCAAGACTTTTTGTGCATTCAATATGCATCATTCAAAGCCACATACTAAAATTTCAACCCTTTCTGACTTCATTTGCTATTTTTCATGCATTTAATGATTTATTTTGGGCTAAATGACCCTGAAATTGGAAAGCACTACACCTAAACTCAGAAAAGGTTGAAACTTGGCATGGTATCATCATTTGACCCACATAACATGTGCGCAAAAGTTGAGAAGGTTACGGAAAAATCTGGACGCACTTCGTGTACAAACTGGACCGTCTCTTTCGAAGTACGAGGATTTCAGACGAAAACTCATCTGTTACAAAGGCATTTAATTTTTCTAAAGTTATTTGAACTCAAGGCTTTTTGTGCATTCAATATGCATCATTCAAAGCCACATACTAAAATTTCAACCCTTTCTGACTTCATTTGCTATTTTTCATGCATTTAATGATTTATTTTGGGCTAAATGACCCTGAAATTGGAAAGCACTACACCTAAACTCAGAAAAGGTTGAAACTTGGCATGGTATCATCATTTGACCAACATAACATGTGCGCCAAAGTTGAGAGGGTTACGGAAAAATCTGGATGCACTTCGTGTACAAACTGGACCGTCTCTTTCGAAGTACGAGGATTTCAGACGAAAACTCATCTGTTACAAAGGCATTTCATTTTTCTATACTTATTTGAACTCAAGACTTTTTGTGCATTCAATATGCATCATTCAAAGCCACATACTAAAATTTCAACCCTTTCTGACTTCATTTGCTATTTTTCATGCATTTAATGATTTATTTTGGGCTAAATGACCCTGAAATTGGAAAGCACTACACCTAAACTCAGAAAAGGTTGAAACTTGGCATGGTATCATCATTTGACCCACATAACATGTGCGCAAAAGTTGATTGGGTTACGGAAAAATCTGGATGCACTTCGTGTACAAACTGGACCGTCTCTTTCGAAGTACGAGGATTTCAGACGAAAACTCATCTGTTACAAAGGCATTTAATTTTTCTAAAGTTATTTGAACTCAAGGCTTTTTGTGCATTCAATATGCATCATTCAAAGCCACATACTAAAATTTCAACCCTTTCTGACTTCATTTGCTATTTTTCATGCATTTAATGATTTATTTTGGGCTAAATGACCCTGAAATTGGAAAGCACTACACCTAAACTCAGAAAAGGTTGAAACTTGGCATGGTATCATCATTTGACCCACATAACATGTGCGCAAAAGTTGATAGGGTTAAGGAAAAATCTGGATGCACTTCGTGTACAAACTGGACCGTCTCTTTCGAAGTACGAGGATTTCAGACGAAAACTCATCTGTTACAAAGGCATTTAATTTTTCTAAAGTTATTTGATATCAAGACTTTTTGTGCATTCAATATGCATCATTCAAAGCCACATACTAAAATTTCAACCCTTTCTGACTTCATTTGCTATTTTTCATGCATTTAATGATTTATTTTGGGCTAAATGACCCTGAAATTGGAAAGCACTACAACTAAACTCACAAAAGGTTGAAAATTGGCATGTTATCATCATTTGACCCACATAACATGTGTGCAAAAGTTGAGAGGGTTACGGAAAAAGATGGATGCACTTCGTGTACAAACTGGACCATCTCTTTCGAAGTACGAGGGTTTCAGACGAAAACTCATCCGTTACAAATGCATTTCATTTTTCTAAACTTATTTGAACTCAAGACTTTTTGTGCATTCAATATGCATCATTCAAAGCCACATACTAAAATTTCAACCCTTTCTGACTTCATTTGCTATTTTTCATGCATTTAATGATTTATTTTGGGCTAAATGACCCTGAAATTGGAAAGCACTACACCTAAACTCAGAAAAGGTTGAAACTTGGCATGGTATCATCATTTGACCCACATAACATGTGCGCAAAAGTTGATAGGGTTACGGAAAAATCTGGATGCACTTCGTGTACAAACTGGACCGTCTCTTTCGAAGTACGAGGATTTCAGACGAAAACTCATCTGTTACAAAGGCATTTAATTTTTCTAAAGTTATTTCAACTCAAGGCTTTTTGTGCATTCAATATGCATCATTCAAAGCCACATACTAAAATTTCAACCCTTTCTGACTTCATTTGCTATTTTTCATGCATTTAATGATTTATTTTGGGCTAAATGACCCTGAAATTGGAAAGCACTACACCTAAACTCAGAAAAGGTTGAAACTTGGCATGGTATCATCATTTGACCAACATAACATGTGCGCAAAAGTTGAGAGGGTTACGGAAAAATCTGGATGCACTTCGTGTACAAACTGGACCGTCTCTTTCGAAGTACGAGGATTTCAGACGAAAACTCATCTGTTACAAAGGCATTTCATTTTTCTATACTTATTTGAACTCAAGACTTTTTGTGCATTCAATATGCATCATTCAAAGCCACATACTAAAATTTCAACCCTTTCTGACTTCATTTGCTATTTTTCATGCATTTAATGATTTATTTTGGGCTAAATGACCCTGAAATTGGAAAGCACTACAACTAAACTCAGAAAAGGTTGAAAATTGGCATGGTATCATCATTTGACCCACATAACATGTGTGCAAAAGTGGAGAGGGTTACGAAAAAAGCTAGATGCACTTCGTGTACAAACTGGACCATCTCTTTCGAAGTACGAGGGTTTCAGATGAAAACTCATCTGTTACAAAGGCATTTCATTTTTATAAACTTATTTGAACTCAAGACTTTTTGTGCATTCAATATGCATCATTAAAAGCCACATACTAAAATTTCAACCCTTTCTGACTTCATTTTCTATTTTTCATGCATTTAATGATTTATTTTGGGCTAAATGACCCTGAAATTGGAAAGCACTAGAACTAAACTTAGAAAAAGGTAGAAACTTGGCATGTATCATCATTTGACCCACATAACATGTGTGCAAAAGTTGAGAGGGTTACGGCAAAAGCTGGATGCACTTCGTGTACAAACTGGACCATCTCTTTCGAAGTACGAGGGTTTCAGACGAAAACTCATCTGTTACAAAGGCATTTCATTTTTCTAAACTTATTTGAACCCAAGACTTTTTGTGCATTCAATATGCATCTTTCAAAGCCACATACTAAAATGTCAACCCTTTCTGACTTCATTTGCTATTTTTCATGCATTTAATGATTTATTTTGGGCTAAATGACCCTGAAATTGGAAAGCACTACAAATAAACTCAGAAAAGGTTGAAACTTGGCATGGTATCATCATTTGACCCAAATAACATGTGTGAAAAAGTTGAGAAGGTTACAGAAAAATCTGGATGCACTTCGTGTACAAACTGGACCGTCTCTTTCGAAGTACGAGGATTTCAGACGAAAACTCATCTGTTACAAAGGCATTTAATTTTTCTAAAGTTATTTGATATCAAGACTTTTTGTGCATTCAATATGCATCATTCAAAGCCACATAATAAAATTTCAACCCTTTCTGACTTCATTTGCTATTTTTCATGCATTTAATGATTTATTTTGGGCTAAATGACCCTGAAATTGGAAAGCACTACACCTAAACTCAGAACAGGTTGAAACTTGGCATGGTATCATCATTTGACCCAAATAACATGTGCGCAAAAGTTGAGAGGGTTACGGAAAAATCTGGATGCACTTGGTGTACAAACTGGACCGTCTCTTTCGAAGTACGAGGATTTCAGACGAAAACTCATCTCTTACAAAGGCATTTCATTTTTATAAATTTATTTGAACTCAAGACTTTTTGTGCATTCAATATGCATCATTTAAAGCCACATACTAAAATTTCAACCCTTTCTGACTTCATTTGCTATTTTTCATGCATTTAATGACTTATTTTGGGCTAAATGACCCGTAAATTGGAAAGCACTACAATTGAACTCAGAAAAGGTTGAAACTTGGCATGGTATCATCATTTGACCCACTTAACATGTGTGCCAAAGTTGAGAGGGTTACGGAAAAAGCTGGATGCACTTCGTGTACAAACTGGACCATCTCTTTCGAAGTACGAGGGTTTCAGACGAAAACTCATCCGTTACAAATGCATTTCATTTTTCTAAACTTATTTGAACTCAAGACTTTTTGTGCATTCAATATGCATCATTAAAAGCCACATACTAAAATTTCAACCCTTTCTGACTTCATTTGCTATTTTTCATGCATTTAATGATTTATTTTGGGCTAAATGACCCTGAAATTGGAAAGCACTACAACAAAACTCAGAAAAGGTTGAACCTAGGCACGGTATCATCATTTACCCACATAACATGTGTGCAAAAGTTGAGAGGGTTACGGAAAAAGCTGGATGCACTTCGTGTACAAACTGGACCATCTCTTTCGAAGTACGAGGGTTTCAGATGAAAACTCATCTGTTACAAAGGCATTTCATTTTTCTAAAGTTATTTGAACTCAAGACTTTTTGTGCATTCAATATGCATCATTAAAAGCCAGATACTAAAATTTCAAACCTTTCTGTCTTCATTTGCTATTTTTCATGCATTTAATGATTTATTTTCGGCTAAATGACCCTGAAATTGGAAAGCACTACAACTAAACTCAGAAAAGGTTGAAACTTGGCATGGTATCATCATTTGACCCACATAACATGTGTGCAAAAGTTGAGAGGGTTACGGAAAAAGCTGGATGCACTTCGTGTACGAACTGGACCAGCTCTTTCGAAGTACGAGGGTTTTAGACGAAAACTCATCTGTTACAAAGGCATTTCATTTTTCTAAACCTATTTGAACTCAAGACTTTTTTTGCATTGAATATGCATCATTAAAAGCCACATACTAAAATTTCAACCCTTTCTGACTTCATTTGCTATTTTTCATGCATTTAATGATTTATTTTGGGCAAAATGACCCTGAAATTGGAAAGCACTACAACAAAACTCAGAAAAGGTTGAACCTAGGCACGGTATCATCATTTACCCACATAACATGTGTGCAAAAGTTGAGAGGGTTACGGAAAAAGCTGGATGCACTTCGTATACAAACTGGACCATCTCTTTCGAAGTACGAGGGTTTCAGACGAAAACTCATCTGTTACAAAGGCATTTCATTTTTCCGAACTTATTTGAACTCAAAACTTTTATTGCATTAAATATGAATCATTAAAAGCCACATACTAAAATTTCAACCCTTTCTGACTTCATTTGCTATTTTTCATGCATTTATTGATTTATTTTGGGCTAAATGACCCTGAAATTGGAAAGCACTACACCTAAACTCAGAAAAGGTTGAAACTTGGCATGGTATCATCATTTGACCCACATAACATGTGCGCAAAAGTTGATAGGGTTACGGAAAAATCTGGATGCACTTCGTGTACAAACTGGACCGTCTCTTTCGAAGTACGAGGATTTTAGACGAAAACTCATCTGTTACAAAGGCATTTAATTTTTCCAAAGTTATTTGAACTCAAGACTTTTTTTGCATTCAATATGCATCATTCAAAGCCACATACTAAAATTTCAACCCATTCTGACTTCATTTGCTATTTTTCATGCATTTAATGATTTATTTTGGGCTAAATGACCCTGAAATTGCAAAGCACTACACCTAAACTCCAAAAAGGTTGAAACTTGGCATGGTATCATCATTTGACCCACATAACATGTGCGCAAAAGTTGAGAGGGTTACGGAAAAATCTGGATGCACTTCGTGTACAAACCGGACCGTCTCTTTCGAAGTACGAGGATTTTAGACGAAAACTCATCTGTTACAAAGGCATTTCATTTTTCTATACTTATTTGAACTCAAGACTTTTTGTGCATTCAATATGCATCATTCAAAGCCACATACTAAAATTTCAACCCTTTCTGACTTCATTTGCTATTTTTCATGCATTTAATGATTTATTTTGGGCTCAATGACCCTGAAATTGGAAAGCACTACAACTAAACTCAGAAAAGGTTGAAAATTGGCATGGTATCATCATTTGACCCACATAACATGTGTGAAAAAGTTGAGAGGGTTACGGCAAAAACTGGATGCACTTCGTGTACAAACTGGACCATCTCTTTCGAAGTACGAGGGTTTCAGATGAAAACTCATCTGTTACAAAGGCATTTCATTTTTATAAACTTATTTGAACTCAAGCCTTTTTGTGCATTCAATATGCATCATTAAAAGCCACATACTAAAAGTTCAACCCTTTCTGACTTCATTTTCTATTTTTCATGCATTTAATGATTTATTTTGGGCTAAATGACCCTGAAATTGGAAAGCACTACAACTAAACTCAGATAAGGTTTAAACTTGGCATGGTATCATCATTTGACCCACCTAACATGTGTGCAAAAGTTGAGAGGGTTACGGCCAAAACTGGATGCACTTCGTGTACAAACTGGACCATCTCTTTCGAAGTACGAGGGTTTCAGACGAAAACTCATCTATTACAAAGGCATTTCATTTTTCTAAACTTATTTGAACTCAAGACTTTTTTTGCATTTAATATGCATCATTCAAAGCCACATACTAAAATTTCAACCCTTTCTGACTTCATTTGCTATTTTTCATGCATTTAATGATTTATTTTGGGCTAAATGACCCTGAAATTGGAAAGCACTACAACTAAACTCAGAAAAGGTTGAAAATTGGCATGGTATCATCATTTGACCCACATAACATGTGTGCAAAAGTTGAGAGGGTTACGGCAAAAGCTGGATGCAATTCGTGTACAAACTGGACCATCTCTTTCGAAGTACGAGGGTTTCAGACGAAAACTCATCTGTTACAAAGGCATTTCGTTTTTCTAAATTTATTTGAACTCAAGACTTTTTGTGCATTCAATATGCATCATTAAAAGCCACATACTAAAATTTCAACCCTTTCTGACTTCATTTGCTATTTTTCATGCATTTAATGATTTATTTTGGGCTAAATGACCCTGAAATTGGAAAGCACTACAACTAAACTCAGAAAATGTTGAAACTTGGCATGGTATCATCATTTGACCCACGTAACATGTGTGCAAAAGTTGAGAGGGTTACGGAAAAAGCTGGATGCCCTTCATGTACAAACCGGACCGTCTCTTTCGAAGTACGAGGATTTTAGACGAAAACTCATCTGTTACAAAGGCATTTCATTTTTCTGACCTTATTTGAACTCAAGACTTTTTGTGCATTCAATATGCATCATTCAAAGCCACATACTAAAATTTCAACGCTTTCTGACTTCATTTGCTATTTTTCATGCATTTAATGATTTATTTTGGGCTAAATGACCCTGAAATTGGAAAGCACTACAACTGAACTCAGAAAAGGTTGAAACTTGGCATGGTATCATCATTTGAACCACATAACATGTGTGCAAAAGTTGAGAGGGTTACGGAAAAAACTGAATGCACTTCGTGTACAAACTGGACCATCTCTTTCGAAGTACGAGGGTTTCAGATGAAAACTCATTTGTTACAAAGGCATTTCATTTTTCTAAACTTATTTGAACTCAAGACTTTTTGTGCATTCAATATGAATCATTCAAAGCCACATACTAAAATTTCAACCCTTTCTGACTTCATTTGCTATTTTTCATGCATTTAATGACTTATTTTGGGATAAATGACCTTGAAATTGGAAAGCACTACAACTGAACTCAGAAAAGGTTGAAATTTGGCATTATTATCATCATTTGACCCACATAACATGTGTAAAAAAGTTGAGAGGGTTACGGCAAAAACTGGATGCACTTCGTGTACAAATTGCACCATCTCTTTCGAAGTACGAGGGTTTCAGACGAAAACTCATCTGTTACAAAGGCATTTCATTTTTCTAAACTTATTTGAACTCAAGACTTTTTGTGCATTTAATATGCATCATTCAAAGCCACATACTAAAATTACAACCCTTTCTGACTTCATTTGCTATGTTTCATGCATTTAATGATTTCTTTTGGGCTAAATGACCCTGAAATTGGAAAGCACTACAACTAAACTCAGAAAAAGGTAGAAACTTGGCATGGTATCATCATTTGACCCACATAACATATGTGCAAAAGTTGAGAGGGTTACGGCAAAAGCTGGATGCACTTCGTGTACAAACAGGACCATCTCTTTCGAAGTACGAGGGTTTCAGATGAAAACTCATCTGTTACAAAGGCATTTCATTTTTCTAAAGTTATTTGAACTCAAGACTTTTTGTGCATTCAATATGCATCATTAAAAGCCACATACTAAAATTTCAACCCTTTCTGTCTTCATTTGCTATTTTTCATGCATTTAACGATTTATTTTGGGCTAAATATCCCTGAAATTGGAAAGCACTACAACTAAACTCAGAAAATGTTGAAACTTGGCATGGTATCATCATTTGACCCACACAACATGTGTCCAAAAGTTGAGAGGGTTACGGAAAAAGCTGGATGCCCTTCATGTACAAGTTGGACCATCTCTTTCGAAGTACGAGGGTTTTAGACGAAAACTCATCTGTTACAAAGGCATTTCATTTTTCTGACCTTATTTGAACTCAAGACTTTTTGTGCATTCAATATGCATCATTCAAAGCCACATACTTAAATTTCAACCCTTTCTGACTTCATTTGTTATTTTTCATGCATTTAATGATTTATTTTGGGCTAAATGACCCTGAAATTGGAAAGCACTACAACTGAACTCAGAAAAGGTTGAAACTTGGCATGTTATCATCATTTGAACCACATAACATGTGTGCAAACGTTGAGAGGGTTACGGCAAAAACTGAATGCATTTCGTGTACAAACTAGACCATCTCTTTCGAAGTACGAGGGTTTCAGCTGAAAACTCATTTGTTACAAAGGCATTTCATTTTTCTAAAGTTATTTGAACTCAAGAATTTTTGTGCATTCAATATGCATCATTCAAAGCCACATACTAAAATTTCAACCCCTTCTGACTTCATATGCTATTTTTCATGCATTTAATGATTTATTTTGGGCTAAATGACCTTGAAATTGGAAAGCACTACAACTGAACTCAGAAAAGGTTGAAACTTGGCATGGTATCATCATTTGACCCACATAACAGGTGTGCACATGTTGAGAGGGTTACGGCAAAAACTGGATGCACTTCGTGTTCAAACTGCACCATCTCTTTCGAAGTACGAGGGTTTCAAACGAAAAGTCATCTGTTACAAAGGCATTTTATTTTTCTAAACTTAGTTGAACTCAAGACTTTTGGTGCATTTAATATGCATCATTCAAAGCCACATACTAATATTTCAACCCTTTCTGACTTCATTTGCTCTTTTTCATGCATTTAATGATTTATTTTGGGCTAAATGACCCTGAAATTGGAAAGCACTACAACTAAACTCAGAAAAGGTTGAAAATTGGCATGGTATCATCATTTGACCCACATAACATGTGTGCAAAAGTTGAGAGGGTTACGGGAAAAGCTGGATGCACTTCGTGTACAAACTGGACCATCTCTTTCGAAGTACGAGGGTTTCAGATGAAAACTCATCTGTTACAAAGGCATTTCATTTTTCTAAAGTTATTTGAACTCAAGACTTTTTGTGCATTCAATATGCATCATTAAAAGCCAGATACTAAAATTTCAAACCTTTCTGTCTTCATTTGCTATTTTTCATGCATTTAATGATTTATTTTCGGCTAAATGACCCTGAAATTGGAAAGCACTACAACTAAACTCAGAAAAGGTTGAAACTTGGCATGGTATCATCATTTGACCCACATAACATGTGTGCAAAAGTTGAGAGGGTTACGGAAAAAGCTGGATGCACTTCGTGTACGAACTGGACCAGCTCTTTCGAAGTACGAGGGTTTTAGACGAAAACTCATCTGTTACAAAGGCATTTCATTTTTCTAAACCTATTTGAACTCAAGACTTTTTTTGCATTGAATATGCATCATTAAAAGCCACATACTAAAATTTCAACCCTTTCTGACTTCATTTGCTATTTTTCATGCATTTAATGATTTATTTTGGGCAAAATGACCCTGAAATTGGAAAGCACTACAACAAAACTCAGAAAAGGTTGAACCTAGGCACGGTATCATCATTTACCCACATAACATGTGTGCAAAAGTTGAGAGGGTTACGGAAAAAGCTGGATGCACTTCGTATACAAACTGGACCATCTCTTTCGAAGTACGAGGGTTTCAGACGAAAACTCATCTGTTACAAAGGCATTTCATTTTTCCGAACTTATTTGAACTCAAAACTTTTATTGCATTAAATATGAATCATTAAAAGCCACATACTAAAATTTCAACCCTTTCTGACTTCATTTGCTATTTTTCATGCATTTATTGATTTATTTTGGGCTAAATGACCCTGAAATTGGAAAGCACTACACCTAAACTCAGAAAAGGTTGAAACTTGGCATGGTATCATCATTTGACCCACATAACATGTGCGCAAAAGTTGATAGGGTTACGGAAAAATCTGGATGCACTTCGTGTACAAACTGGACCGTCTCTTTCGAAGTACGAGGATTTTAGACGAAAACTCATCTGTTACAAAGGCATTTAATTTTTCCAAAGTTATTTGAACTCAAGACTTTTTTTGCATTCAATATGCATCATTCAAAGCCACATACTAAAATTTCAACCCATTCTGACTTCATTTGCTATTTTTCATGCATTTAATGATTTATTTTGGGCTAAATGACCCTGAAATTGCAAAGCACTACACCTAAACTCCAAAAAGGTTGAAACTTGGCATGGTATCATCATTTGACCCACATAACATGTGCGCAAAAGTTGAGAGGGTTACGGAAAAATCTGGATGCACTTCGTGTACAAACCGGACCGTCTCTTTCGAAGTACGAGGATTTTAGACGAAAACTCATCTGTTACAAAGGCATTTCATTTTTCTATACTTATTTGAACTCAAGACTTTTTGTGCATTCAATATGCATCATTCAAAGCCACATACTAAAATTTCAACCCTTTCTGACTTCATTTGCTATTTTTCATGCATTTAATGATTTATTTTGGGCTCAATGACCCTGAAATTGGAAAGCACTACAACTAAACTCAGAAAAGGTTGAAAATTGGCATGGTATCATCATTTGACCCACATAACATGTGTGAAAAAGTTGAGAGGGTTACGGCAAAAACTGGATGCACTTCGTGTACAAACTGGACCATCTCTTTCGAAGTACGAGGGTTTCAGATGAAAACTCATCTGTTACAAAGGCATTTCATTTTTATAAACTTATTTGAACTCAAGCCTTTTTGTGCATTCAATATGCATCATTAAAAGCCACATACTAAAAGTTCAACCCTTTCTGACTTCATTTTCTATTTTTCATGCATTTAATGATTTATTTTGGGCTAAATGACCCTGAAATTGGAAAGCACTACAACTAAACTCAGATAAGGTTTAAACTTGGCATGGTATCATCATTTGACCCACCTAACATGTGTGCAAAAGTTGAGAGGGTTACGGCCAAAACTGGATGCACTTCGTGTACAAACTGGACCATCTCTTTCGAAGTACGAGGGTTTCAGACGAAAACTCATCTATTACAAAGGCATTTCATTTTTCTAAACTTATTTGAACTCAAGACTTTTTTTGCATTTAATATGCATCATTCAAAGCCACATACTAAAATTTCAACCCTTTCTGACTTCATTTGCTATTTTTCATGCATTTAATGATTTATTTTGGGCTAAATGACCCTGAAATTGGAAAGCACTACAACTAAACTCAGAAAAGGTTGAAAATTGGCATGGTATCATCATTTGACCCACATAACATGTGTGCAAAAGTTGAGAGGGTTACGGCAAAAGCTGGATGCAATTCGTGTACAAACTGGACCATCTCTTTCGAAGTACGAGGGTTTCAGACGAAAACTCATCTGTTACAAAGGCATTTCGTTTTTCTAAATTTATTTGAACTCAAGACTTTTTGTGCATTCAATATGCATCATTAAAAGCCACATACTAAAATTTCAACCCTTTCTGACTTCATTTGCTATTTTTCATGCATTTAATGATTTATTTTGGGCTAAATGACCCTGAAATTGGAAAGCACTACAACTAAACTCAGAAAATGTTGAAACTTGGCATGGTATCATCATTTGACCCACGTAACATGTGTGCAAAAGTTGAGAGGGTTACGGAAAAAGCTGGATGCCCTTCATGTACAAACCGGACCGTCTCTTTCGAAGTACGAGGATTTTAGACGAAAACTCATCTGTTACAAAGGCATTTCATTTTTCTGACCTTATTTGAACTCAAGACTTTTTGTGCATTCAATATGCATCATTCAAAGCCACATACTAAAATTTCAACGCTTTCTGACTTCATTTGCTATTTTTCATGCATTTAATGATTTATTTTGGGCTAAATGACCCTGAAATTGGAAAGCACTACAACTGAACTCAGAAAAGGTTGAAACTTGGCATGGTATCATCATTTGAACCACATAACATGTGTGCAAAAGTTGAGAGGGTTACGGAAAAAACTGAATGCACTTCGTGTACAAACTGGACCATCTCTTTCGAAGTACGAGGGTTTCAGATGAAAACTCATTTGTTACAAAGGCATTTCATTTTTCTAAACTTATTTGAACTCAAGACTTTTTGTGCATTCAATATGAATCATTCAAAGCCACATACTAAAATTTCAACCCTTTCTGACTTCATTTGCTATTTTTCATGCATTTAATGACTTATTTTGGGATAAATGACCTTGAAATTGGAAAGCACTACAACTGAACTCAGAAAAGGTTGAAATTTGGCATTATTATCATCATTTGACCCACATAACATGTGTAAAAAAGTTGAGAGGGTTACGGCAAAAACTGGATGCACTTCGTGTACAAATTGCACCATCTCTTTCGAAGTACGAGGGTTTCAGACGAAAACTCATCTGTTACAAAGGCATTTCATTTTTCTAAACTTATTTGAACTCAAGACTTTTTGTGCATTTAATATGCATCATTCAAAGCCACATACTAAAATTACAACCCTTTCTGACTTCATTTGCTATGTTTCATGCATTTAATGATTTCTTTTGGGCTAAATGACCCTGAAATTGGAAAGCACTACAACTAAACTCAGAAAAAGGTAGAAACTTGGCATGGTATCATCATTTGACCCACATAACATATGTGCAAAAGTTGAGAGGGTTACGGCAAAAGCTGGATGCACTTCGTGTACAAACAGGACCATCTCTTTCGAAGTACGAGGGTTTCAGATGAAAACTCATCTGTTACAAAGGCATTTCATTTTTCTAAAGTTATTTGAACTCAAGACTTTTTGTGCATTCAATATGCATCATTAAAAGCCACATACTAAAATTTCAACCCTTTCTGTCTTCATTTGCTATTTTTCATGCATTTAACGATTTATTTTGGGCTAAATATCCCTGAAATTGGAAAGCACTACAACTAAACTCAGAAAATGTTGAAACTTGGCATGGTATCATCATTTGACCCACACAACATGTGTCCAAAAGTTGAGAGGGTTACGGAAAAAGCTGGATGCCCTTCATGTACAAGTTGGACCATCTCTTTCGAAGTACGAGGGTTTTAGACGAAAACTCATCTGTTACAAAGGCATTTCATTTTTCTGACCTTATTTGAACTCAAGACTTTTTGTGCATTCAATATGCATCATTCAAAGCCACATACTTAAATTTCAACCCTTTCTGACTTCATTTGTTATTTTTCATGCATTTAATGATTTATTTTGGGCTAAATGACCCTGAAATTGGAAAGCACTACAACTGAACTCAGAAAAGGTTGAAACTTGGCATGTTATCATCATTTGAACCACATAACATGTGTGCAAACGTTGAGAGGGTTACGGCAAAAACTGAATGCATTTCGTGTACAAACTAGACCATCTCTTTCGAAGTACGAGGGTTTCAGCTGAAAACTCATTTGTTACAAAGGCATTTCATTTTTCTAAAGTTATTTGAACTCAAGAATTTTTGTGCATTCAATATGCATCATTCAAAGCCACATACTAAAATTTCAACCCCTTCTGACTTCATATGCTATTTTTCATGCATTTAATGATTTATTTTGGGCTAAATGACCTTGAAATTGGAAAGCACTACAACTGAACTCAGAAAAGGTTGAAACTTGGCATGGTATCATCATTTGAGCCACATAACAGGTGTGCAAATGTTGAGAGGGTTACGGCAAAAACTGGATGCACTTCGTGTTCAAACTGCACCATCTCTTTCGAAGTACGAGGGTTTCAGACGAAAAGTCATCTGTTACAAAGGCATTTTATTTTTCTAAACTTAGTTGAACTCAAGACTTTTGGTGCATTTAATATGCATCATTCAAAGCCACATACTAATATTTCAACCCTTTCTGACTTCATTTGCTCTTTTTCATGCATTTAATGATTTATTTTGGGCTAAATGACCCTGAAATTGGAAAGCACTACAACTAAACTCAGAAAAGGTTGAAAATTGGCATGGTATCATCATTTGACCCACATAACATGTGTGCAAAAGTTGAGAGGGTTACGGGAAAAGCTGGATGCACTTCGTGTACAAACTGGACCATCTCTTTCGAAGTACGAGGGTTTCATATGAAAACTCATCTGTTACAAAGGCATTTCATTTTTCTAAACTTATTTGAACTCAAGACTTTTTGTGCATTCAATATGCATCATTAAAAGCCACATACTAAAATTTCAACCCTTTTTGACTTCATTTGTTATTTTTCATGCATTTAATGATTTATTTTGGGCTAAATGACCCTGAAATTGGAAAGCACTACAACTAAACTCAGAAAAGGTTGAAACTTGGCATTGGTATCATCATTTGACCGACCTAACATGTGTGCAAAAGTTGAGAGGGTTACGGCAAAAACTGGATGCACTTCGTGTACAAATTGCACCATCTCTTTCAAAGTACGAGGGTTTCAGACGAAAACTCATCTGTTACAAACGAATTTCATTTTTCTAAACTTTTTTGAACTCAAGACTTTTTGTGCATTTAATATGCATCATTCAAAGCCACATACTAAAATTTCAACCCTTTCTGACTTCATTTGCTATTTTTCATGCATTTAATGATTTATTTTGGGCTAAATGACCTTGAAATTGGAAAGCACTACAACTGAACTCAGAAAAGGTTGAAACTTGGCATGGTATCATCATTTGACCCACATAACAGGTGTGCAAATGTTGAGAGGGTTACGGCAAAAACTGGATGCACTTCGTGTACAAACTGCACCATCTCTTTCGAAGTACGAGGGTTTCAGACGAAAAGTCATCTGTTACAAAGGCATTTTATTTTTCTAAACTTAGTTTAACTCAAGACTTTTGGTGCATTTAATATGCATCATTCAAAGCCACATACTAATATTTCAACCCTTTCTGACTTCATTTGCTCTTTTTCATGCATTTAATGATTTATTTTGGGCTAAATGACCCTGAAATTGGAAAGCACTACAACTGAACTCAGAAAAGGTTGAAACTTGGCATGGTATCATCATTTGACCCACATAACATGTGTGCAAAAGTTGAGAGGGTTACGGCAAAAACTGAATGCACTTCTTGTACAAACTCGACCATCTCTTTCGAAGTACGAGGGTTTCAGATGAAAAGTTATCTGTTACAAAGGCATTTCATTTTTCTAAACTTATTTGAACTCAAGACTTTTTGTGCATTCAGTATGCATCATTCAAAGCCACATATTAAAATTTCAACCCTTTCTGACTTCAGTTGCTATTTTTCATGCATTTAATGATTTATTTTGGGCTAAATGACCCTGAAATTGGCAAGCACTACAACTAAACTCAGAAAAGGTTGAAACTTGGCATGGTATCATCATTTGACCCACCTAACATGTGTGCAAAAATTGAGAGGGTTACGGAAAAAACTGGATGCACTTCGTGTACAAACTGGACCATCTCTTTCGAAGTACGAGGGTTTCAGACGAAAACTCATATGTTACAAAGGCATTCCATTTTTCCGAACTTATTTGAACTCAAAACTTTTTTTGCATGAAATATGAATCATTAAAAGCCACATACTAAAATTTCAACCCTTTTTGACTTCATTCGCTATTTTTCATGCATTTAATGACTTATTTTGGGATAAATGACCTTGAAATTGGAAAGTACTACAACTGAACTCAGAAAAGGTTGAAACTTGTCATGGTATCATCATTTGACCCACATAACATGTGTGCAAAAGTTGAGAGGGTTACGGCAAAAGTTGGATGCACTTCGTGTACAAACTGGACCATCTCTTTCGAAGTACGAGGGTTTCAGACGAAAACTCATCTGTTACAAAGGCATTTCATTTTTCTAAAGTTATTTGAACTCAAGAATTTTTGTGCATTCAATATGCATCATTCAAAGCCACATACTAAAATTTCAACTCTTTCTGACTTCATTTGCTATTTTTCATCCATTTAATGATTTATTTTTGGCTAAATGACCCTGAAATTGGAAAGCACTACAACTAAACTCAGAAAAGGTTGAAACTTGGCATGGTATCATCATTTTACCCACATAACATGTGCGCAAAAGTTGAGAGGGTTACGGAAAAATCTGGATGCAGTTCGTGTACAAACTGGACCGTCTCTTTTGAAGTACGAAGATTTCGGACGAAAACTCATCTGTTACAAAGGCATTTCATTTTTCTATACTTATTTGAACTCAAGACTTTTTGTGCATTTAATATGCATCATTCAAAGCCACATACTAAAATTTCAACCCTTTCTGACTTCATTTGCTATTTTTCATGCATTTAATGATTTATTTTGGGCTAAATGACCCTGAAATTGGCAAGCACTACAACTAAACTCAGAAAAGGTTGAAACTTGGCATGGTATCATCATTTGACCCACCTAACATGTGTGCAAAAATTGAGAGGGTTACGGAAAAAACTGGATGCACTTCGTGTACAAACTGGACCATCTCTTTCGAAGTACGAGGGTTTCAGACGAAAACTCATATGTTACAAAGGCATTCCATTTTTCCGAACTTATTTGAACTCAAAACTTTTTTTGCATGAAATATGAATCATTAAAAGCCACATACTAAAATTTCAACCCTTTTTGACTTCATTCGCTATTTTTCATGCATTTAATGACTTATTTTGGGATAAATGACCTTGAAATTGGAAAGTACTACAACTGAACTCAGAAAAGGTTGAAACTTGTCATGGTATCATCATTTGACCCACATAACATGTGTGCAAAAGTTGAGAGGGTTACGGCAAAAGTTGGATGCACTTCGTGTACAAACTGGACCATCTCTTTCGAAGTACGAGGGTTTCAGACGAAAACTCATCTGTTACAAAGGCATTTCATTTTTCTAAAGTTATTTGAACTCAAGAATTTTTGTGCATTCAATATGCATCATTCAAAGCCACATACTAAAATTTCAACTCTTTCTGACTTCATTTGCTATTTTTCATCCATTTAATGATTTATTTTTGGCTAAATGACCCTGAAATTGGAAAGCACTACAACTAAACTCAGAAAAGGTTGAAACTTGGCATGGTATCATCATTTTACCCACATAACATGTGCGCAAAAGTTGAGAGGGTTACGGAAAAATCTGGATGCAGTTCGTGTACAAACTGGACCGTCTCTTTTGAAGTACGAAGATTTCGGACGAAAACTCATCTGTTACAAAGGCATTTCATTTTTCTATACTTATTTGAACTCAAGACTTTTTGTGCATTAAATATGCATCATTCAAAGCCACATACTAAAATTTCAACCCTTTCTGACTTCATTTGCAATTTTTCATGCATTTATTGATTTATTTTGGGCTAAATGACCCTGAAATTGTGAAGCACTACAACTAAACTCAGAAAAGGTTGAAAATTGGCATGTTATCATCATTTGACCCACATAACATGTGTGCAAAAGTTGAGAGGGTTACGGGAAAAGCTGGATGCACTTCGTGTACAAACTGGACCATCTCTTTCGAAGTACGAGGGTTTCATATGAAAACTCATCTGTTACAAAGGCATTTCATTTTTCTAAACTTATTTGAACTCAAGACTTTTTGTGCATTCAATATGCATCATTAAAAGCCACATACTAAAATTTCAACCCTTTTTGACTTCATTTGTTATTTTTCATGCATTTAATGATTTATTTTGGGCTAAATGACCCTGAAATTGGAAAGCACTACAAATAAACTCACAAAAGGTTGAAACTTGGCATTGGTATCATGATTTGACCGACCTAACATGTGTGCAAAAGTTGAGAGGGTTACGGCAAAAACTGGATGCACTTCGTGTACAAATTGCACCATCTCTTTCGAAGTACGAGGGTTTCAGACGAAAACTCATCTGTTACAAACGCATTTCATTTTTCTAAACTTATTTGAACTCAAGACTTTTTGTGCATTTAATATGCATCATTCAAAGCCACATACTAAAATTTCAACCCTTTCTGAATTCATTTGCTATTTTACATGCATTTAATGATTTATTTTGGGCTAAATGACCCTGAAATTGGAAAGCACTACAACTAATCTCAGAAAAAGGTAGAAACTTGGCATGGTATCATCATTTGACCCACATAATATCTGTGCAAAAGTTGAGAGGGTTACGGCAAAAGCTGGATGCACTTCGTGTACAAACTGGACCATCTCTTTCGAAGTACGAGGGTTTCAGATGAAAACTCATCTGTTACAAAGGCATTTCATTTTTCTAAAGTTATTTGAACTCAAGACTTTTTGTGCATTCAATATGCATCATTAAAAGCCACATACTAAAATTTCAAACCTTTCTGTCTTCATTTGCTATTTTTCATGCATTTAATGATTTATTTTCGGCTAAATGACCCTGAAATTGGAAAGCACTACAACTAAACTCAGAAAAGGTTGAAACTTGGCATGGTATCATCATTTGACCCACATAACATGTGTGCAAAAGTTGAGAGGGTTACGGAAAAAGCTGGATGCCCTTCATGTACAAGTTGGACCATCTCTTTCGAAGTACGAGGGTTTTAGACGAAAACTCATCTGTTACAAAGGCATTTCATTTTTCTGACCTTATTTGAACTCAAGACTTTTTGTGCATTCAATATGAATCATTCAAAGCCACATACTAAAATTTCAACCCTTTCTGACTTCATTTGTTATTTTTCATGCATTTAATGATTTATTTTGGGCTAAATGACCCTGAAATTGGAAAGCACTACAACTGAACTCAGAAAAGGTTGAAACTTGGCATGGTATCATCATTTGACCCACATAACAAGTGTGAAAAAGTTGAGAGGGTTACGGCAAAAGCTGGATGCACTTCGGGTACAAACTGGACCATCTCTTTCGAAGTACGAGGGTTTCAGTCGAAAACTCATCTGTTACAAAGGCATTTCATTTTTCTAAACTTATTGGAACTCAAGACTTTTTGTAAATTCAATATGCATCATTAAAAGCCACATACTAAAATTTCAACCCTTTCTGACTTCATTTGCTATTTTTCATGCATTTAATGATTTATTTTGGGCTAAATGACCCTGAAATTGGAAAGCACTACAACTAAACTCAGAAAAGGTTGAAACTTGGCAAGGTATCATCATTTTACCCACATAACATGTGTGCAAAAGTTGAGAGGGTTACAGAAAAAGCTGGATGCACTTCGTGTACAAACTAGACCATCTCTTTCGATGTACGAGGGTTTCAGATGAAAACTCATTTGTTACAAAGGCATTTCATTTTTCTAAAGTTATTTGAACTCAAGACTTTTTGTGCATTCAATATGCATCATTCAAAGCCACATACTAAAATTTCAACCCCTTCTGACTTCATATGCTATTTTTCATGCATTTAATGATTTATTTTGGGCTAAATGACCTTGAAATTGGAAAGCACTACAACTGAACTCAGAAAAGGTTGAAACTTGGCATGGTATCATCATTTGACCCACATAACAGGTATGCAAATGTTGAGAGGGTTACGGCAAAAACTGGATGCACTTCGTGTTCAAACTGCACCATCTCTTTCGAAGTACGAGGGTTTCAGACGAAAAGTCATCTGTTACAAAGGCATTTTATTTTTCTAAACTTAGTTGAACTCAAGACTTTTGGTGCATTTAATATGCATCATTCAAAGCCACATACTAATATTTCAACCCTTTCTGACTTCATTTGCTCTTTTTCATGCATTTAATGATTTATTTTGGGCTAAATGACCCTGAAATTGGAAAGCACTACAACTAAACTCAGAAAAGGTTGAAAATTGGCATGGTATCATCATTTGACCCACATAACATGTGTGCAAAAGTTGAGAGGGTTACGGGAAAAGCTGGATGCACTTCGTGTACAAACTGGACCATCTCTTGCGAAGTACGAGGGTTTCATATGAAAACTCATCTGTTACAAAGGCATTTCATTATTCTAAACTTATTTGAACTCAAGACTTTTTGTGCATTCAATATGCATCATTAAAAGCCACATACTAAAATTTCAACCCTTTTTGACTTCATTTGTTATTTTTCATGCATTTAATGATTTATTTTGGGCTAAATGACCCTGAAATTGGAAAGCACTACAACTAAACTCAGAAAAGGTAGAAACTTGGCATTGGTATCATCATTTGACCGACCTAACATGTGTGCAAAAGTTGAGAGGGTTACGGCAAAAACTGGATGCACTTCGTGTACAAATTGCACCATCTCTTTCGAAGTACGAGGGTTTCAGACGAAAACTCATCTGTTACAAACGCATTTCATTTTTCTAAACTTTTTTGAACTCAAGACTTTTTGTGCATTTAATATGCATCATTCAAAGCCACATACTAAAATTTCAACCCTTTCTGACTTCATTTGCTATTTTTCATGCATTTAATGATTTATTTTGGGCTAAATGACCTTGAAATTGGAAAGCACTACAACTGAACTCAGAAAAGGTTGAAACTTGGCATGGTATCATCATTTGACCCACATAACAGGTGTGCAAATGTTGAGAGGGTTACGGCAAAAACTGGATGCACTTCGTGTACAAACTGCACCATCTCTTTCGAAGTACGAGGGTTTCAGACGAAAAGTCATCTGTTACAAAGGCATTTTATTTTTCTAAACTTAGTTTAACTCAAGACTTTTGGTGCATTTAATATGCATCATTCAAAGCCACATACTAATATTTCAACCCTTTCTGACTTCATTTGCTCTTTTTCATGCATTTAACGATTTATTTTGGGCTAAATGACCCTGAAATTGGAAAGCACTACAACTGAACTCAGAAAAGGTTGAAACTTGGCATGGTATCATCATTTGACCCACATAACATGTGTGCAAAAGTTGAGAGGGTTACGGAAAAAGCTGGATGCCCTTCATGTACAAGTTGGACCATCTCTTTCGAAGTACGAGGGTTTTAGACGAAAACTCATCTGTTACAAAGGCATTTCATTTTTCTGACCTTATTTGAACTCAAGACCTTTTGTGCATTCAATATGCATCATTCAAAGCCACATACTAAAATTTCAACCCTTTCTGACTTCATTTGTTATTTTTCATGCATTTAATGATTTATTTTGGGCTAAATGACCCTGAAATTGGAAAGCACTACAACTGAAATCAGAAAAGGTTGAAACTTGGCATGGTATCATCATTTGACCAACATAACATGTGCGCAAAAGTTGAGAGGGTTACGGAAAAATCTGGATGCACTTCTTGTACAAACTCGACCATCTCTTTCGAAGTACGAGGGTTTCAGATGAAAAGTTATCTGTTACAAAGGCATTTCATTTTTCTAAACTTATTTGAACTCAAGACTTTTTGTGCATTCAGTATGCATCATTCAAAGCCACATATTAAAATTTCAACCCTTTCTGACTTCATTTGCTATTTTTCATGCATTTAATGATTTATTTTGGGCTAAATGACCCTGAAATTGGCAAGCACTACAACTAAACTCAGAAAAGGTTGAAACTTGGCATGGTATCATCATTTGACCCACCTAACATGTGTGCAAAAATTGAGAGGGTTACGGCAAAAACTGGATGCACTTCGTGTACAAGTTGGACCATCTCTTTCGAAGTACGAGGGTTTCAGACGAAAACTCATCTGTTACAAAGGCATTCCATTTTTCCGAACTTATTTGAACTCAAAACTTTTTTTGCATGAAATATGAATCATTAAAAGCCACATACTAAAATTTCAACCCTTTTTGACTTCATTCGCTATTTTTCATGCATTTAATGACTTATTTTGGGATAAATGACCTTGAAATTGGAAAGTACTACAACTGAACTCAGAAAAGGTTGAAACTTGTCATGGTATCATCATTTGACCCACATAACATGTGTGCAAAAGTTGAGAGGGTTACGGCAAAAGTTGGATGCACTTCGTGTACAAACTGGACCATCTCTTTCGAAGTACGAGGGTTTCAGACGAAAACTCATCTGTTACAAAGGCATTTCATTTTTCTAAAGTTATTTGAACTCAAGAATTTTTGTCCATTCAATATGCATCATTCAAAGCCACATACTAAAATTTCAACTCTTTCTGACTTCATTTGCTATTTTTCATGCATTTAATGATTTATTTTTGGCTAAATGACCCTGAAATTGGAAAGCACTACAACTAAACTCAGAAAAGGTTGAAACTTGGCATGGTATCATCATTTTACCCACATAACATGTGCGCAAAAGTTGAGAGGGTTACGGAAAAATCTGGATGCAGTTCATGTACAAACTGGACCGTCTCTTTTGAAGTACGAAGATTTCGGACGAAAACTCATCTGTTACAAAGGCATTTCATTTTTCTATACTTATTTGAACTCAAGACTTTTTGCGCATTAAATATGCATCATTCAAAGCCACATACTAAAATTTCAACCCTTTCTGACTTCATTTGCTATTTTTCATGCATTTATTGATTTATTTTGGGCTAAATGACCCTGAAATTGGAAAGCACTACAACTAAACTCAGAAAAGGTTGAAAATTGGCATGTTATCATCATTTGACCCACATAACATGTGTACAAAAGTTGAGAGGGTTACGGGAAAAGCTGGATGCACTTCGTGTACAAACTGGACCATCTCTTTCGAAGTACGAGGGTTTCATATGAAAACTCATTTGTTACAAAGGCATTTCATTTTTCTAAACTTATTTGAACTCAAGACTTTTTGTGCATTCAATATGCATCATTAAAAGCCACATACTAAAATTTAAACCCTTTTTGACTTCATTTGTTATTTTTCATGCATTTAATGATTTATTTTGGGCTAAATGACCCTGAAATTGGAAAGCACTACAAATAAACTCACAAAACGTTGAAACTTGGCATTGGTATCATCATTTTACCGACCTAACATGTGTGCAAAAGTTGAGAGGATTACGGCAAAAACTGGATGCACTTCGTGTACAAATTGCACCATCTCTTTCGAAGTACGAGGGTTTCAGACGAAAACTCATCTGTTACAAACGCATTTCATTTTTCTAAACTTATTTGAACTCAAGACTTTTTGTGCATTTAATATGCATCATTCAAAGCCACATACTAAAATTTCAACCCTTTCTGACTTCATTTGCTATTTTACATGCATTTAATGATTTATTTTGGGCTAAATGACCCTGAAATTGGAAAGCACTACAACTAATCTCAGAAAAAGGTAGAAACTTGGCATGGTATCATCATTTGACCCACATAATATGTGTGCAAAAGTTGAGAGGGTTACGGCAAAAGCTGGATGCACTTCGTGTACAAACTGGACCATCTCTTTCGAAGTACGAGGGTTTCAGATGAAAACTCATCTGTTACAAAGGCATTTCATTTTTCTAAAGTTATTTGAACTCAAGACTTTTTGTGCATTCAATATGCATCATTAAAAGCCACATACTACAATTTCAAACCTTTCTGTCTTCATTTGCTATTTTTCATGCATTTAATGATTTATTTTCGGCTAAATGACCCTGAAATTGGAAAGCACTACAACTAAACTCAGAAAAGGTTGAAACTTGGCATGGTATCATCATTTGACCCACATAACATGTGTGCAAAAGTTGAGAGGGTTACGGAAAAAGCTGGATGCCCTTCATGTACAAGTTGGACCATCTCTTTCGAAGTACGAGGGTTTTAGACGAAAACTCATCTGTTACAAAGGCATTTCATTTTTCTGACCTTATTTGAACTCAAGACTTTTTGTGCATTCAATATGCATCATTCAAAGCCACATACTAAAATTTCAACCCTTTCTGACTTCATTTGTTATTTTTCATGCATTTAATGATTTATTTTGGGCTAAATGACCCTGAAATTGGAAAGCACTACAACTGAACTCAGAAAAGGTTGAAACTTGGCATGGTATCATCATTTGAACCACATAACATGTGTGCAAAAGGTGAGAGGGTTACGGCAAAAACTGAATGCACTTCGTGTACAAACTGGACCATCTCTTTCGAAGTACGAGGGACTCAGATGAAAACTCATTTGTTACAAAGGCATTTCATTTTTCTAAAGTTATTTGAACTCAAGACTTTTTGTGCATTCAAAATGAATCATTCAAAGCCACATACTAAAATTTCAACACTTTCTGACTTCATTTGCTATTTTTCATGCATTTAATGACTTATTTTGGGATAAATGACCTTGAAATTGGAAAGCACTACAACTGAACTCAGAAAAGGTTGAAACTTGGCATGGTATCATCATTTGACCCACATAACAAGTGTGAAAAAGTTGACAGGGTTACGGCAAAAGCTGGATGCACTTCGTGTACAAACTGGACCATCTCTTTCGAAGTACAAGGGTTTCAGCCGAAAACTCAT
The DNA here is from genome assembly GCA_950022295.1 of Bromus sterilis. Classification (NCBI taxonomy): domain Eukaryota; kingdom Viridiplantae; phylum Streptophyta; class Magnoliopsida; order Poales; family Poaceae; genus Bromus; species Bromus sterilis. Next base: position 166,378,565 of record OX465599.1, on the reverse strand, counting down.
CTGTTACAAAGGCATTTCATTTTTCTAAACTTATTTGAACTCAAGACTTTTTGTGCATTCAATATGCATCATTAAAAGCCACATACTAAAATTTCAACCCTTTCTGACTTCATTTGCTATTTTTCATGCATTTAATGATTTATTTTGGGCTAAATGACCCTGAAATTGGAAAGCACTACAACTAAACTCAGAAAAGGTTGAAACTTGGCAAGGTATCATCATTTTACCCACGTAACATGTGTGAAAAAGTTGAGAGGGTTACAGAAAAAGCTGGATGCACTTCGTGTACAAACTAGACCATCTCTTTCGATGTACGAGGGTTTCAGATGAAAACTCATCTGTTACAAAGGCATTTCATTTTTCTAAACTTATTTGAACTCAAGACTTTTTGTGCATTCAATATGCATCATTAAAAGCCACATACTAAAATTTCAACCCTTTCTGACTTTATTTGCTATTTTTCATGCATTTAATGATTTATTTTGGGCTAAATGACCCTGAAATTGGAAAGCACTACAACTAAACTCAGAAAAGGTGGAAACTTGACATGGTATCATCATTTGACCCACATAACATGTGTGCAAAAGTTGAGAGGGTTACGGAAAAAGCTGGATGCACTTCGTGTACAAACTGGACCATCTCTTTCGAAGTACGAGGGTTTCAAACGAAAACTCATCTGTTACAAAGGCATTTCATTTTTCTAAACTTATTTGAACTCAAGACTTTTTGTGCATTCAATATGCATCATTAAAAGCCACATACTAAAATTTCAACCCTTTCTGACTTCATTTGCTATTTTTCATGCATTTAATGATTTATTTTGGGCTAAATGACCCTGAAATTGGAAAGCACTACAACTAATCTCAGAAAAAGGTAGAAACTTGGCATGGTATCATCATTTGACCCACATAAATGTGTGCAAAAGTTGAGAGGGTTACGGCAAAAGCTGGATGCACTTCGTGTACAAACTTGACCATCTCTGTCGAAGTACGAGGGTTTCAGATGAAAACTCATTTGTTACAAAGGCATTTCATTTTTCTAAAGTTATTTGAACTCAAGAAATTTTGTGCATTCAATATGCATCATTCAAAGCCAGATAGTAAAATTTCAACCCTGTCTGACTTCATTTGCTATTTTCATGCATTTAATGATTTATTTTGGGCTAAATGACCCTGAAATTGGAAAGCACTACAACTAAACTCAGAAAAGGTGGAAACTTGACATGGTATCATCATTTGACCCACATAACATGTGTGCAAAAGTTGAGAGGGTTACGGAAAAAGCTGGATGCACTTCGTGTACAAACTGGACCATCTCTTTCGAAGTACGAGGGTTTCAAACGAAAACTCATCTGTTACAAAGGCATTTCATTTTTCTAAACTTATTTGAACTCAAGACTTTTTGTGCATTCAATATGCATCATTAAAAGCCACATACTAAAATTTCAACCCTTTCTGACTTCATTTGCTATTTTTCATGCATTTAATGATTTATTTTGGGCTAAATGACCCTGAAATTGGAAAGCACTACAACTAAACTCAGAAAAGGTTGAAACTTGGCAAGGTATCATCATTTTACCCACATAACATGTGTGCAAAATTAGAGAGGGTTACGGAAAAAGTTGGATGCACTTCGTGTACAAACTAGACCATCTCTTTCGAAGTACAAGGGTTTTAGACGAAAACTCATCTGTTACAAAGGCATTTCATTTTTCTAAACTTATTTGAACTCAAGACCTTTTTTTGCATTCAATATGCATCATTCAAAGCCACATACTAAAATTTCAACCCTTTCTGACTTCATTTGCTATTTTTCATGCATTTAATGATTTATTTTGGGCTAAATGACCCTGAAATTGGAAAGCAGTACAACTGAACTCAGAAAAGGTTGAAACTTGGCATGGTATCATCATTTGAACCACATAACATGTGTGCAAAAGTTGAGAGGGTTACGGCAAAAACTGAATGCACTTCGTGTACAAATTGGACCATCTCTTTCGAAGTACGAGGGTTTCAGACGAAAAGTCATCTGTTACAAAGGCATTTCATCTTTCTAAACTTGTTTGAACTCAAGACTTTTTGTGCATTCAATATGCATCATTCAAAGGCACATACTAAAATTTCAACCCTTTCTGACTTCATTTGCTATTTTTCATGCATTTAATTACTTATTTTGGGCTAAATGACCTTGAAATTGGAAAGCACTACAACTGAACTCAGAAAAGGTTGAAACTTGGCATGGTATCATATTTTGACCCACATAATTGGTGTGAAAAAGTTGAGAGGGTTACGGCAAAAACTGGATGCACTTCGTGTACAAACTGCACCATCTCTTTCGAAGTACGAGGGTTTCAGACGAAAAGTCATCTGTTACAAAGGCATTTTATTTTTCTAAACTTATTTGAACTCAAGACTTTTGGTGCATTCAATATGCATCATTCAAAGGCACATACTAAAATTTCAACCCTTTCTGACTTCATTTGCTCTTTTTCATGCATTTAATGATTTATTTTGGGCTAGATGAACCTGAAATTGGAAAGCACTACAACTGAACTCAGAAAAGGTTGAAACTTGGCATGGTATTATCATTTGACCCACATAACAGGTGTGGAAAAGTTGAGAGGGTTACGACAAAAAGTGGATGCACTTCGTCTACAAACTGGACCATCTCTTTCGAAGTATGAGGGTTTCAGACGAAAACTCATCTGCTGCAAAGGCATTTCATTTTTCTAAACTTATTTGAACTCAAGACTTTTTGAGCATTCAATATGCATCATTCAAAGCCACATACTAACATTTCAACCCTTTCCGACCTCATTTGCTATTTTTCAAGCATTTAATGATTTATTTTGGGCTAAATGACCCTGAAATTCGAAAGCACTACAACTAAACTCAGAAAAGGTTTAAACTTGGCATGGTATCAACATTTGACCCACCTAACATGTGTGCAAAAGTTGAGAGGGTTACGGCAAAAACTGGATGCACTTCGTGTACAAACTGGACCATCTCTTTCGAAGTACGAGGGTTTCAGACGAAAACTCATCTGTTACAAAGGCATTTCATTTTTTCGAATTTATTTGAACGCAAGACTTTATTTTCATTCAATATGAATCATTAAAAGCCACATACTAAATGATAGAGGCGAAGGTGTCCCGATGTTTCGATGAGATGATGGAGATCGATTTTGGTGGAGTAGACTTTCACGACCCGACTACGAACGTGCGAAGACGTTGCGCCTTAGCAATCGCTAAACCAACTCCGAGAGGTTATTGATCCCGCGGATGCACGATCAACCTGACCACGAAGGTCAATTCCTGCAAGCAATCGAAGAACAAGCAAGAACTAAGAATTGCAATCTGGATATTGCGAATATAAGATGAAAGATTAACAGAAGTTGGGGTTCCAATGCGGTCTTGGCCTGGTCGGACGACACAAACGAAGAACTCGAAGTTGCGGCTATGGCTAACTTAAATCTAATTAAAACCCAAGTGTAAACGACGCCCTAAGGGCTGTATATATGGGGAACAGAGGGGATTTTCGTGACCCCTTGGAGGTGGGGCCCGAAAACAACCCTAACTCGGTTTCCCCACACATACGGACTCTAAAAACAGCCTATAATGTGGTATTTCGAAATTACATGGGCCCAGCCCAATATTAAGGTGACGCAGCACCTATAATTGCTCTTGGACGAAAATAATGAAGTGGCATCTCGTGTATTTCGTCCAAGCCTTCATGCATGCCTTATGGTGGCTTCAAAGTGCGAAAATCCCCACTGGAAGCTCCATTGTTCTTTCCCGCGCGCGCACCTTCTTCTCCATGCTTGATCCCGCTCCAATGACCGTCCTTCTTGTCCGTGCTAGGTCCTTCATTCATAAGCAAAACAAAAGTATCTAATTTAGGCAGCATCATATGTTCATGAACATTAGAAGGATTCGCAAGAAACGAAAGTACCTAATAATTTAGTTGACGTGCACGTGCTCTAGTAACTGGTCCAGTATGTGTAGTTGGTGAAGATGTGGGTGTAACATTAGTAGAGATGTCCTCATCATCCTCCCCTTCTTGAATTGAAGTCGTCCTCGACGGAAGCTCATTATCTTCTCCCAAATAAGGTTTCAAATCTGCAATGTTAAATGTGGGACTAACCCCAAAATCTGCAGGTAGCTCAAGTTTATATGCATTATCATTAATTTTCTGTAAAACCTTAAAGGGACCATCAGCTCGTGGCATTAACTTAGACTTGCGCAAATCAGGAAACCTATCTTTACGTAGATGTAACCAAACAAGATCTCCTGGTTCAAACACAACATGCTTTCTACCCTTATCACCAGCAAGCTTGTATCTAGCATTCATTTTCTCAATGTTTTCTTTAGTTAACTCATGCATTTTTAATATCAATTCAGCACGTTGCTTAGCATCAAAATTAACCTTCTCCGAAGATGGAATAGGAAGCAAATCAATAGGTGCACGAGGTAGAAAACCATAAACAATCTCAAAAGGGCACATTTTAGTGGTAGAATGAAATGAACGATTATAAGCAAATTCAATATGAGGTAAACATTCTTCCCACATTTTTAAGTTACTCTTTAAAACAACCCTAAGCATAGTAGACAAAGTCCTATTGACTACTTCAGTTTGTCCATCAGTTTGGGGATGACATGTAGTACTAAAAAGTAGTTTAGTCCCCAACTTAGCCCATAAGAATCTCCAAAAATGGCTAAGAAACTTAGTATCACGATCCGAGACAATAGTATTGGGCACACCATGTAAGCGAATAATCTCTCGAAAGAATAAATCAGCAACATTAGCAGCATCATCGCTTTTATGACATGGTATAAAATGTGCCATCTTAGAAAATCTATCCACGACAACAAATATGCTATCCCTCCCATTCTTTGTTCGAGGCAGGCCTAAAACAAAGTCCATGGATATGTCCTCCCACGGAACACTAGGTACAGGTAAAGGCATGTATAAACCATGAGGATTGAGTCGTGACTTAGCTTTTTGACATGTAGTACAGCGAGCAACAAAACGCTCAACATCCCGTCTCATCTTTGGCCAAAAGAAATGTGTAGCAAGCACGTCCTCCGTCTTCTTCACGCCAAAATGTCCCATTAATCCTCCTCCATGCGCCTCCTGCAACAACAAAAGACGAATAGAGCTAGCTGGAATGCATAGCTTGTTAGAACGGAACGCAAACCCATCATTAAGCACAAACTTGTTCCATGTTCTACCCTCTCTACAATTCTGCAATACATCTTTAAATTCCGCATCATGTACATATTGATCTTTGATTGTCTCTAAACCGAATATCTTGAAGTCAAGTTTTGAAAGCATAGTATAACGACGAGACAAAGCATCAGCAATAATATTATCTTTCCCCTTCTTGTGTTTAATGACATAAGGGAAAGTCTCAATAAATTCAACCCACTTAGCATGTCTACGATTAAGTTTTGCTTGACTTCTTATGTGTTGCAAAGATTCATGATCAGAATGTATAACAAATTCTTTGGGCCATAAATAATGTTGCCAAGTTTCTAATGTCCGAACAAGAGCATATAATTCCTTATCATAAGTAGAATAGTTCAGACTAGGCCCACTCAATTTTTCAGAAAAGTAAGCAACAGGTTTAGCATCTTGTAATAACACACCTCCCAAACCAATACCACTAGCATCACATTCAAGCTCAAAAGTCTTATTAAAATCAGGAAGTTGGAGCAAAGGAGCATGTGTTAACTTATCTTTCAATATCGTGAAGGCTTCTTCCTGTGCGGTACCCCAAGTAAAAGGCACATCCTTACGTGTAAGCTCATTGAGAGGTGCAGCAATAGTGCTGAAATCTCTCACAAAACGCCTATAGAATCCAGCGAGGCCAAGAAAACTCCTCACTTGTGTGACCGTTTTGGGCTGCGGCCAACTCTCAATCGCCTCGATCTTGGCTTTATCAACTTCAATTCCCTGCGGAGTAACAACATAGCCAAGAAACGATACTCGGTCGGTGCAAAAGGTGCACTTCCCAAGGTTACCAAACAAACGTGCATTACGTAGAGCAATAAAGACAGCACGTAAATGATCCAAATGTTCCTCCAAAGATTTGCTATAAATCAGTATATCATCAAAATAGACTACCACAAATCGTCCAATGAAAGCACGTAAAACCTCATTCATTAATCTCATGAAAGTGCTAGGTGCATTAGTTAACCCAAAAGGCATGACTAACCACTCATATAATCCAAACTTAGTTTTAAAAGCCGTTTTCCATTCATCTCCTAATTTCATGCGAATTTGATGGTATCCACTACGCAAATCAACTTTGGAAAACATGGTAGAGCCACTTAATTCATCAAGCATATCATCTAACCGAGGAATAGGATGACGATAACGAATAGTAATATTATTAATGGCTCGACAATCAACACACATACGCCATGTTCCATCCTTTTTTGGCACTAATATAACAGGAATAGCACAAGGACTAAGGGATTCACGTATGTAACCTTTGTCGAGTAGCTCTTGTACTTGACGCTGAATCTCCTTCGTCTCCTCCGGATTGGTACGGTATGGCGCACGGTTGGGCAGCGAAGCACCGGGAATTAAGTCAATCTGATGCTCAATCCCTCGAATAGGTGGTAATCCCGGTGGTACGTCTTGTGGAAAGACGTCAATAAATTCCTGCAAAAGGTCAGTGACAACAGGAGGCAAAGAAGGAGGCAATTCCTCAAATGAAAACAAAGCTTCTTTGCACACAAAAGCATAGCACACATATTGACTAACATCCAAATCTGAAATATCAACCTTAGTAGCAAGCAAAGTTGGACTAGTCAATTTAATTTCATTAGAAACAGCAGAAGAAGATTTGCTATTAGTCTTATGTTGTTGCTCAAATTCTTTAGCTGCTATCTCATTTTCACTCTTATTTTTCTCCTGTTTAGCTTTACTAGCTCTAGCAAGATCATCTTTCACAATTTGTTCAGGAGACATAGGAAGTAAAGCAATATTTTTATCCTGATGAACCAGAGTAAACTGATTTGTCCTACCATGGTGTACAACATTCCTATCAAATTGCCATGGTCTACCAAGTAAAAGAGAGCATGCTTGCTTGGGTACCACATCACAATCAACATAATCAGCATATGCAGCAATGCTAAAGTGCACACGAACAGAACGCGTTACCTTAATCTTACCACTATTGTGAAACCACTGAATATAGTACGGATGGGGGTGTGGTCTTGTGGTGAGAGATAGCTTCTCCACCAACTCCATGCTAGCCAAGTTGTTGCAACTCCCTCCGTCAATGATGATGCGAACCGAACGTTCTTTCACCACTCCCTTTGTGTGGAACAAATTATGCCTCTGGTTTTGCTCGGCCGTCGTTACCTGCACACTGAACACACGTTGAGCAACCAAACTAGCATATTTATCTGCATCATCAGGAGCCATATACTCTATATCATGAGCATCATCATGGGCACCCTGTTCCTCATGAGCAATGAGAACTAAAGTCTCCTCATCATAGTCACTCGCTGACTCATACCCACCATCCGCCGTAATAGTCATCACACGCTTGGAGGGACAGTCTTTTGCGAAGTGACCTCCACCTTGGCACCTGCGACATTTAATATCACGATCTCGTGTTTGCCCTGTGGAAGCCATGGATGAAGAAGAACTCGCCGCTGGACCACTTTGTGCACCCTTGAATGGTGGCGCTAGCTGTTTTGGTGGCTCCCTGCAAGAATGAGCGGCTGAAGTAGATGGTGGTGCAGAAGGACGTGTGGATGTAGAAGCTCCACGCGATGTCCATGATGTATTTCGTCCTGCAGAAAAGTTAGGTCTCGTAGCGGCCTGTCGATCCTGCACTTCATGTTCAGCTTTACAATCAAGATGAAACAAACGAGTGATAGTAGCAAAGTCCTTATATTCTAGAATAGTTTGTATCTCCCTGTTTAAACCACCCATAAAACGTGCAAGCATAGCTTCATTATCCTCTACTAGGCCACATCTAATCAATCCAGTTTGTAATTCTTGATAATATTCCTCTACAGAATTTTTTCCTTGTCTCAAACGCTGTAATTTTTGTAAAAATTCGCGTTGATAATAAGGAGGAACCCAGCGAGTACGCATAGCATCTTTTAAAGCAGCCCAAGTAGTTGGAATATTATTAGCATGCAATCTACAATGTTCAGACCACCAAATAGATGCAAATCCCGTGAATTCACAAACAGCAGCAGTAACACGTCTATTCTCAGGATATTGTAAACATGTAAAGCGTTGTTCAGTTTCTAACTCCCAAGTAAGATAAGCATCAGGAATATATCTACCCTCAAACGGCTTAAGATTCAATTTCAGTTTAGGCACATGTTCATCATCGCGTACCTGAGGGGGTGGTTGGTGTCGACCGTGGCGAATGTTGGGACGTGGACGTCCAGCTGGCTGTTCATAGGCCGCTTCCTGTTCCACCTCCTCCTCGTAATCACCCTCGTAGTTGTCGTCCTGGCCGACGTCAGAAGCAGCAGCAGAAGGTACTGCAGAAGCAAGAGGAGCACCAATACCAGCAGCTTGTCCTCTCGGAAACAGAATCCGTCGTGCACGTGGTAGTGGCGGTGGCTGTGGCTGTGCTGGAGCGGCAGCAGGCTGTGTAGGTAGACGTGCGATCAACTCAGTAAACTTGGCGTCGAGCTTGGTGTCGATCATCTTTTCCACGCCATCAATTGCCTCTGTAAATCTGGTCTCGATGTCACTCACCTGTTCAGACATCATTTGTGCAAATTTATCATGTAGTTCCTTGTTTGTCATGTTCTCCCAATCGGGTGCATCCCGCGCCACTTCATCATGTGATCCTGGCATGGTTAGCAGAAATAGAAAACACACAGGAATATGATCCTACTTCTACTAATGGGATGTGGGATGGTGGAAAGCACAAATCCGTCAAGCTTTTCTTTCGTTCTTACCGATTCTTACCTAGCAGCAGGTGGTGATGTACAACCAACGGGTCAAAACTCTCAGAGATATGGTGGAGCGATGGCCAGGAGGTGTCAAACGCACGATGTAGAATATATGTGGAGCTGTAGGAAGGCTGACAAGTATGGTAGCAAAAGCTCAACAGTAATCAAAACAGAGATGCAAAGCTGAATAAACACTCAACGTCGGTACTGTGCTGATCCTAGGCTAGACCGTACTAGAGACGCAAGCCTAAAACACCAACGAAAGCACGGAGCGGCACGTAAACAACTGAGAAGCACACTCTGAATTTTTTTGTCTCTCTCTCTTTTTTTTTTTGCTCTTTTTTTTTGCGATGCGGGACTGCGGTGGCTGAAAAAGTGCGAAAAAATCACTATGGTGGCGAACGTCTCAAAATGAGTTTCTGGACCTAAGGAACGTATGGGCACGAAATTTTTTTACCCCTGAAAATTTTGGCCTAAAAACTGCTCTGGAAAGCGTGCCTGAAAATTTTTACCCCACGAATTTTATTTTTTTTGCTAATCACCCCCCTTCTCTGTACGGAAAAAGTTTGATGAAATCCGACTCTAACAACTGAAAACTAATCTGGCTACAGAGAGATCAGGAACCGTACTGATGGTGGAACTCAACTCGGACTCGTGAGACGTGGTGGTGTATATGGACTCTGCTTGGCGGAACGTGGTGGTCTATCTGGACTCGGATTAGCGGAACGTGGTAGGATGACTACTTGTGCGGCGGCGACGTGGCAAACTGTGATCAGAACTCGAAACTCTAAGGGAACTAGACGCTAAGATCAGCAACTTGACACAACGATGCAACCGTAAATTCAACAAAGCAAGTACTGAAAAGAAAACTGGACAAAGGCTAGGACTGTCTTGGGACGTGATGATCTAACCCTAAATTTTTTTTGTTGGCTTTTTCGTGGACTGTAGGTATGAAGAACAGAACCAATCTAGACTATGAAAACTGGTAAATCTCACCGAGCAACCTGGAAATCTGATACCACTTGATAGAGGCGAAGGTGTCCCGATGTTTCGATGAGATGATGGAGATCGATTTTGGTGGAGTAGACTTTCACGACCCGACTACGAACGTGCGAAGACGTTGCGCCTTAGCAATCGCTAAACCAACTCCGAGAGGTTATTGATCCCGCGGATGCACGATCAACCTGACCACGAAGGTCAATTCCTGCAAGCAATCGAAGAACAAGCAAGAACTAAGAATTGCAATCTGGATATTGCGAATATAAGATGAAAGATTAACAGAAGTTGGGGTTCCAATGCGGTCTTGGCCTGGTCGGACGACACAAACGAAGAACTCGAAGTTGCGGCTATGGCTAACTTAAATCTAATTAAAACCCAAGTCTAAACGACGCCCTAACGGTTGTATATATGGGGGAACAGAGGGGATTTTCGTGACCCCTTGGAGGTGGGGCCCGAAAACAACCCTAACTCGGTTTCCCCACACATACGGACTCTAAAAACAGCCTATAATGTGGTATTTCGAAATTACATGGGCCCAGCCCAATATTAAGGTGACGCAGCACCTATAATTGCTCTTGGACGAAAATAATGAAGTGGCATCTCGTGTATTTCGTCCAAGCCTTCATGCATGCCTTATGGTGGCTTCAAAGTGCGAAAATCCCCACTGGAAGCTCCATTGTTCTTTCCCGCACGCGCACCTTCTTCTCCATGCTTGATCCCGCTCCAATGACCGTCCTTCTTGTCCATGACAGGTCCTTCATTCATAAGCAAAACAAAAGTATCTAATTTAGGCAGCATCATATGTTCATGAACATTAGAAGGATTCGCAAGAAACGAAAGTACCTAATAATTTAGTTGACGTGCACGTGCTCTAGTAACTGGTCCAGTATGTGTAGTTGGTGAAGATGTGGGTGTAACATTAGTAGAGATGTCCTCATCATCCTCCCCTTCTTGAATTGAAGTCGTCCTCGACGGAAGCTCATTATCTTCTCCCAAATAAGGTTTCAAATCTGCAATGTTAAATGTGGGACTAACCCCAAAATCTGCAGGTAGCTCAAGTTTATATGCATTATCATTAATTTTCTATAAAACCTTAAAGGGACCATCAGCTCGTGGCATTAACTTAGACTTGCGCAAATCAGGAAACCTATCTTTACGTAGATGTAACCAAACAAGATCTCCTGGTTCAAACACAACATGCTTTCTACCCTTATCACCAGCAAGCTTGTATCTAGCATTCATTTTCTCAATGTTTTCTTTAGTTAACTCATGCATTTTTAATATCAATTCAGCACGTTGCTTAGCATCAAAATTAACCTTCTCCGAAGATGGAATAGGAAGCAAATCAATAGGTGCACGAGGTAGAAAACCATAAACAATCTCAAAAGGGCACATTTTAGTGGTAGAATGAAATGAACGATTATAAGCAAATTCAATATGAGGTAAACATTCTTCCCACATTTTTAAGTTACTCTTTAAAACAACCCTAAGCATAGTAGACAAAGTCCTATTGACTACTTCAGTTTGTCCATCAGTTTGGGGATGACATGTAGTACTAAAAAGTAGTTTAGTCCCCAACTTAGCCCATAAGCATCTCCAAAAATGGCTAAGAAACTTAGTATCACGATCCGAGACAATAGTATTGGGCACACCATGTAAGCGAATAATCTCTCGAAAGAATAAATCAGCAACATTAGCAGCATCATCGCTTTTATGACATGGTATAAAATGTGCCATCTTAGAAAATCTATCCACGACAACAAATATGCTATCCCTCCCATTCTTTGTTCGAGGCAGGCCTAAAACAAAGTCCATGGATATGTCCTCCCACGGAACACTAGGTACAGGTAAAGGCATGTATAAACCATGAGGATTGAGTCGTGACTTAGCTTTTTGACATGTAGTGCAGCGAGCAACAAAACGCTCAACATCCCGTCTCATCTTTGGCCAAAAGAAATGTGTAGCAAGCACGTCCTCCGTCTTCTTCACGCCAAAATGTCCCATTAATCCTCCTCCATGCGCCTCCTGCAACAACAAAAGACGAATAGAGCTAGCTGGAATGCATAGCTTGTTAGAACGGAACGCAAACCCATCATTAAGCACAAACTTGTTCCATGTTCTACCCTCTCTACAATTCTGCAATACATCTTTAAATTCCGCATCATGTACATATTGATCTTTGATTGTCTCTAAACCGAATATCTTGAAGTCAAGTTTTGAAAGCATAGTATAACGATGAGACAAAGCATCAGCAATAATATTATCTTTCCCCTTCTTGTGTTTAATGACATAAGGGAAAGTCTCAATAAATTCAACCCACTTAGCATGTCTACGATTAAGTTTTGCTTGACTTCTTATGTGTTGCAAAGATTCATGATCAGAATGTATAACAAATTCTTTGGGCCATAAATAATGTTGCCAAGTTTCTAATGTCCGAACAAGAGCATATAATTCCTTATCATAAGTAGAATAGTTCAGACTAGGCCCACTCAATTTTTCAGAAAAGTAAGCAACAGGTTTAGCATCTTGTAATAACACACCTCCCAAACCAATACCACTAGCATCGCATTCAAGCTCAAAAGTCTTATTAAAATCAGGAAGTTGGAGCAAAGGAGCATGTGTTAACTTATCTTTCAATATCGTGAAGGCTTCTTCCTGTGCGGTACCCCAAGTAAAAGGCACATCCTTACGTGTAAGCTCATTGAGAGGTGCAGCAATGGTGCTGAAATCTCTCACAAAACGCCTATAGAATCCAGCGAGGCCAAGAAAACTCCTCACTTGTGTGACCGTTTTGGGCTGCGGCCAACTCTCAATCGCCTCGATCTTGGCTTTATCAACTTCAATTCCCTGCGGAGTAACAACATAGCCAAGAAACGATACTCGGTCGGTGCAAAAGGTGCACTTCCCAAGGTTACCAAACAAACGTGCATTACGTAGAGCAATAAAGACAGCACGTAAATGATCCAAATGTTCCTCCAAAGATTTGCTATAAATCAGTATATCATCAAAATAGACTACCACAAATCGTCCAATGAAAGCACGTAAAACCTCATTCATTAATCTCATGAAAGTGCTAGGTGCATTAGTTAACCCAAAAGGCATGACTAACCACTCATATAATCCAAACTTAGTTTTAAAAGCCGTTTTCCATTCATCTCCTAATTTCATGCGAATTTGATGGTATCCACTACGCAAATCAACTTTGGAAAACATGGTAGAGCCACTTAATTCATCAAGCATATCATCTAACCGAGGAATAGGATGACGATAACGAATAGTAATATTATTAATGGCTCGACAATCAACACACATACGCCATGTTCCATCCTTTTTTGGCACTAATATAACAGGAATAGCACAAGGACTAAGGGATTCACGTATGTAACCTTTGTCGAGTAGCTCTTGTACTTGACGCTGAATCTCCTTCGTCTCCTCCGGATTGGTACGGTATGGCGCACGGTTGGGCAGCGAAGCACCGGGAATTAAGTCAATCTGATGCTCAATCCCTCGAATAGGTGGTAATCCCGGTGGTATGTCTTGTGGAAAGACGTCAATAAATTCCTGCAAAAGGTCAGTGACAACAGGAGGCAAAGAAGGAGGCAATTCCTCAAATGAAAACAAAGCTTCTTTGCACACAAAAGCATAGCACACATATTGACTAACATCCAAATCTGAAATATCAACCTTAGTAGCAAGCAAAGTTGGACTAGTCAATTTAATTTCATTAGAAACAGCAGAAGAAGATTTGCTATTAGTCTTATGTTGTTGCTCAAATTCTTTAGCTGCTATCTCATTTTCACTCTTATTTTTCTCCTGTTTAGCTTTACTAGCTCTAGCAAGATCATCTTTCACAATTTGTTCAGGAGACATAGGAAGTAAAGCAATATTTTTATCCTGATGAAACAGAGTAAACTGATTTGTCCTACCATGGTGTACAACATTCCTATCAAATTCCCATGGTCTACCAAGTAAAAGAGAGCATGCTTGCATGGGTACCACATCACAATCAACATAATCAGCATATGCAGCAATGCTAAAGTGCACACGAACAGAACGCGTTACCTTAATCTTACCACTATTGTTAAACCACTGAATATAGTACGGATGGGGGTGTGGTCTTGTGGTGAGAGATAGCTTCTCCACCAACTCCATGCTAGCCAAGTTGTTGCAACTCCCTCCGTCAATGATGATGCGAACCGAACGTTCTTTCACCACTCCCTTTGTGTGGAACAAATTATGCCTCTGGTTTTGCTCGGCCGTCGTTACCTGCACACTTATTTGAACTCAAGACTTTTTGTGCATTCAATATGCATCATTAAAAGCCACATACTAAAATTTCAACCCTTTCTAACTTCATTTGCTATTTTTCATGCATTTAATGATTTATTTTGGGCTAAATGACCCTGAAATTGGAAAGAACTACAACTAAACTCAGAAAAAGGTAGAAACTTGGCATGGTATCATAATTTGACCCACATAACAGGTGTGCAAAAGTTGAGAGGGTTACGACAAAAACTGGATGCTATTCGTGTACAAACTGGACCATCTCTTTCGAAGTGTGAGGGTTTCAGACGAAAACTCATCTGCTACAAAGGCATTTCATTTTTCTAAACTTATTTGAACTCAAGACTTTTTGTGCATTCAGTATGCATCATTAAAAGCTACATACTAAAATTTCAACCCTTTCTGACTTCATTTTCTATTTTTCATGCATTTAATGATTTATTTTGGGCTAAATGACCCTGAAATTGGAAGGCACTACAACTGAACTAAGAAAAGGTTGAAACTTGGCATGGTATCATCATTTGACCCACATAACTTGTGTGCAAAAGTTGAGAGGGTTACGGCAAACACTGAATGCACTTCTTGTACAAACTGGACCATCTCTTTCGAAGTATGAGGGTTTCAGACGAAAAGTCATCTGTTACAAAGGAATTTCATTTTTCTAAACTTATTTGAACTCAAGACTTTTTGTGCATTGAATATGCATCATTCAAAGCCACATACTAAAATTTCAACCCTTTCTGACTTCATTTGCTATTTTTCATGCATTTAATGATTTATTTTGGGCTAAATGACCCTGAAATTGGAAAGCACTACCAATAAACTCAGAAAAGGTTGAAACTTGGCATGGTATCATCATTTGACCCACCTAACATGTGTGAAAAAGTTGAGAGGGCTACGACAAAAACTGGATGCACTTCGTGTACAAACTGGACCATCTCTTTCGAAGTACAAGGGTTTCAGACGAAAACTCATCTGTTACAAAGGCATTTCATTTTTCTAAACTTATTTGAACTCAAGACTTTTTGAGAATTCAATATGAATCATTCAAAGTCACATACCAAAATTTCAACCCTTTCTGACTTCATTTGATATTTTTTATGCATTTAATGATTTATTTTGGGCTAAATGACCCTTAAATTGGAAAGCACTACAACGTAACTCAGAAAAAGGTAGAAACTTGGCATGGTATCATCATTTTACCCACATAACATGTGTGAAAAAGTTGAGAGGGTTATGGCAAAAGCTGGATGCACTTCGTGTAAAAACTGGACCATCTCTTTCGAAGTACGAGGGTTTCACACGAAAACTCATCTGTTACAAAGGCATTTCATTTTTCTAAACTTATTTGAACTCAAGACTTTTTGTGCATTCAGTATGCATCATTAAAAGCTACATACTAAAATTTCAACCCTTTCTGACTTCATTTTCTATTTTTCATGCATTTAATGATTTATTTTGGGCTAAATGACCCTGAAATTGGAAGGCACTACAACTGAACTAAGAAAAGGTTGAAACTTGGCATGGTATCATCATTTGACCCACATAACTTGTGTGCAAAAGTTGAGAGGGTTACGGCAAACACTGAATGCACTTCTTGTACAAACTGGACCATCTCTTTCGAAGTATGAGGGTTTCAGACGAAAAGTCATCTGTTACAAAGGAATTTCATTTTTCTAAACTTATTTGAACTCAAGACTTTTTGTGCATTGAATATGCATCATTCAAAGCCACATACTAAAATTTCAACCCTTTCTGACTTCATTTGCTATTTTTCATGCATTTAATGATTTATTTTGGGCTAAATGACCCTGAAATTGGAAAGCACTACCAATAAACTCAGAAAAGGTTGAAACTTGGCATGGTATCATCATTTGACCCACCTAACATGTGTGAAAAAGTTGAGAGGGCTACGACAAAAACTGGATGCACTTCGTGTACAAACTGGACCATCTCTTTCGAAGTACAAGGGTTTCAGACGAAAACTCATCTGTTACAAAGGCATTTCATTTTTCTAAACTTATTTGAACTCAACACTTTTTGAGAATTCAATATGAATCATTCAAAGTCACATACCAAAATTTCAACCCTTTCTGACTTCATTTGATATTTTTTATGCATTTAATGATTTATTTTGGGCTAAATGACCCTGAAATTGGAAAGCACTACAACGTAACTCAGAAAAAGGTAGAAACTTGGCATGGTATCATCATTTTACCCACATAACATGTGTGAAAAAGTTGAGAGGGTTATGGCAAAAGCTGGATGCACTTCGTGTAAAAACTGGACCATCTCTTTCGAAGTACGAGGGTTTCACACGAAAACTCATCTGTTACAAAGGCATTTCATTTTTCTAAACTTATTTGAACTCAAGACTTTATGTGCATTCAATATGCATCATTCAAAGCCACATACTAAAATTTCAACCCTTTCTGACTTCATTTGCTCTATTTCATGCATTTAATGATTTATTTTGGGCTAAATGACCCTGAAATTGGAAAGCACTACAACTAAACTCAGAAAAGGTTGAAACTTGGCATGGTATCATCATTTGACCCACCTAACATGTGTGCAAAAGTTTAGAGGGTTACGGCAAAAACTGGATGCACTTCGTGTACAAACTGGACCATCTCTTTCGAAGTACGAGGGTTTCATACGAAAACTAATCTGTTACAAAGGCATTTCATTTTTCTAAACTTATTTGAACTCAAGACTTTTTTTGCATTCAATATGCATCATTCAAAGCCACATACTAAAATTTCAACCCTTTCTGACTTCATTTGCTATTTTTCATGCATTTAATGATTTATTTTGGGCTAAATGACCCTGAAATTGGAAAGCACTACAACTAAACTCAGAAAAGGTTTAAAATTGGCATGGTATCATCATTTGACCCACCTAACATGTGTGAAAAAGTTGAGAGGGTTACGGCAAAATATGGATGCACTTCGTGTACAAACTGGACCATCTCTTTCGAAGTACGAGGGTTTGAGATGAAAACTCATCTGTTACAAAGGCATTTCCTTTTTCTAAACTTATTTGAACTCAAGACTTTTTGTGCATTCAATATGCGTCATTAAAAGACACATGCTAAAATTTCAAACCTTTCTGACTTCATTTGCTATTTTTCATGCATTTAATAATTTATTTTGGGCTAAATGACCCTGAAATTGGAAAGCACTACAACTAAACTCAGAAAAGGTTGAAACTTGGCATGGTATCATCATTTGACCCACATAACATGTGTGCAAAAGTTGAGAGGGTTACGGAAAAAGTTGGATGCACTTCATGTACAAACTGGACCATCTCTTTTGAAGTACGAGGGTTTTAGACGAAAACTCATCTGTTACAAAGGCATTTCATTTTTCTAAACGTATTTGAACTCAAGACTTTTTGTGCATTCAATATGCATCATTCAAAGCCACATATTAAAATTTCAACCCTTTCTGACTTCATTTGCTATTTTTCATGCATTTAATGACTTATTTTCGGATAAATGACCTTGAAATTGGAAATCACTACAACTAAACTCAGAAAAGGTTGAAACTTGGCATGGTATCATCATATGCACCACATAACATGTGTGCAAAAGTTGAGGGTTACGGCAAAAACTAAATGCACTTCGTGTACAAACTGGACCATCTCTTTCGAAGTACGAGGGTTTCAGATGCAAACTCATTTGTTACAAAGGCATTTCATTTTTCTAAACTTATTTGAACTCAAGACTTTTTGTGCATTCAATATGCATCATTCAAAGCCACATATTAAAATTTCAACCCTTTCTGACTTCATTTGCTATTTTTCATGCATTTAATGACTTATTTTTGGATAAATGACCTTGAAATTGGAAATCACTACAACTGAACTCAGAAAAGGTTGAACCTTGACATGGTATCATCATTTGACCCGCATAACATGTGTGCAAAATTTGAGAGGGTTACGGAAAAAGCTGGATGCACTTCGTGTACAAACTGGACCATCTCTTTCGAAGTACGAGGGTTTCAGACGAAAACTCATCTGTTACAAAGGAATTTCATTTTTCTAAACTTATTTGAACTCAAGAAATTTTGTGCATTCAATATGCATCATTAAAAGACACATACTAAAATTTCAACCCTTTCTGACTTCAATTGCTATTTTTCATGCATTTAATGATTTATTTTGGGCTAAATGACCCTGAAATTGGAAAGCACTACAACTAAACTCAGAAAAGGTTGAAACTTGGCAAGGTATCATCATTTTACCCACATAAAAGGTGTGCAAAAGTTGAGAGGGTTACGGAAAAAGCTGGATGCACTTCGTGTACAAACTAGACCATCTCTTTTGAATTACGAGGGTTTTAGACGAAAACTCATCTGTTACAAAGGCATTTCATTTTTCTAAACTTATTTGAACTCAAGACTTTTTGTGCATTCAATATGCATCATTCAAAGCCACATACTAAAATTTCAACCCTTTCTGACTTCATTTGCTATTTTTCATGCATTTAATGATGTACTTTGGGCTAAATGACCCTAAAATTGGAAAGCACTACAACTGAACTCAGAAAAGGTTGAAACTTGGCATGGTATCATCATTTGAACCACATAACATGTGTGCAAAAGTTAAGAGGGTTACGGCAAAAACTGAATGCACTTCGTGTACAACCTGGACCATATCTTTCAAAGTACGAGGGTTTCAGACGAAAAGTCATCTGTTACAAAGGCATTTTATTTTTCTAAACTTATTTGAACTCAAGACTTTTGGTGCATTCAATATGCATCATTCAAAGCCACATACTAAACTTTCAACCCTTTCTGACTTCATTTGCTCTTTTTCATGCATTTAATGATTTATTTTGGGCTAAATGACCCTGAAATTGGAAAGCACTAAAACTGAACTTAGAAAAGGTTGAAATTTGGCATGGTATCATCATTTGACCCACATAAAAGGTGTGCAAAATTTGAGAGGGTTACGACAAAAACTGGATGCACTTCGTTTACAAACTGGACCATCTCTTTCGAAGTATGAGGGTTTCAAACGAAAACTCATCTGCTGCAAAGGCATTTCATTTTTCTAAACTTATTTGAACTCAAGACTTTTTGTGCATTCAGTATGCATCATTAAAAGCTACATACTAAAATTTCAACCCTTTCTGACTTCATTTTCTATTTTTCATGCATTTAATGATTTATTTTGCGCTAAATGACCCTAAAATTGGAAGGCACTACAACTGAACTCAGAAAAGGTTGAAACATGGCATGGTATCATCATTTGACCCACATAACATGTGTGCAAAAGTTGAGAGGGTTACGATAGAAACTGAATGCATTTCTTGTACAAACTGGACCACCTCTTTCGAAGTACGAGGGTTTCAGACGAAAAGTTATCTGTTACAAAGGCATTTCATTTTTCTAAACTTATTTGGACTCAAGACTTTTTGTGCATTCAATATGCATCATTCAAAGGCACATACCAAAATTTCAACCCTTTCTGACTTCATTTGCTATTTTTCATGCATTTAATGATTTATTTTTGGCTAAATGACCCTGAAATTGGAAAGCACTACAACTAAACTCAGAAAAGGTTGAAACTTGGCATGGTATCATCATTTGACCAAACCTAATATGTGTGCAAAAGTTGAGAGGGTTACGGCAAAAACTGGATGCACTTCGTGTACAAACTGGACCATCTCTTTCGAAGTACGAGCGTTTCAGACGAAAACCCATCTCTTACAAAGGCATTTCATTTTTCTGAACTTATTTGAACTCAAGACTTTTTTTGCATTCAATATGCATCATCAAAATCCACATACTAAAATTTCAACCCTTTCTGACTTCATTTGCTATTTTTCATGCATTTAATGATTTATTTTGGGCTAAATGACCCTGAAATTGGAAAGCACTACAACTAATCTTAGAAAAAGGTAGAAAATTGGCATTGTATCATCATTTGACCTACATAACATGTGTGCCAAAGTTGAGAGGGTTACGACAAAAACTGGATGCATTTCGTGTAACGAACTGGACCATCTCTTTCGAAGTACGAGGGTTTCAGACAAAAACTCATCTGTTACTAAGGCATTCCATTTTTCTAATCTTATTTGAACTCAATAATTTTTGTGCATTCAATATGCATCATTCAAATCCACATACTAAAATTTCAACCCTTTCTGAGTTCATTTGCAATTTTTCATGTATTTAATGATTTATTTTAGGCTAAATGACCCTGAAATTGGAAAGCACTACAACTGAACTCAGAAAAGGTTGAAACTTGGCATGGTATCATAATTTGACCCACATAAAAGGTGTGCAAAAGTTGAGAGGGTTACGACAAAAACTGGATGCACTTCGTGTACAAACTTGACCATCTCTTTCGAAGTACGAGGGTTTCAAACGAAAACTCATCTGTTACAAAGGCATTTCATTTTTCTAAAGTTATTTGAACTCAAGACTTTTTGCGCATTCAATATGCATCATTCAAAGGCACATACTAAAATTTCAACCCTTTCTGACTTCATTTGCTATTTTTCATGCATTTAATGATTTATTTTGGGCTAAATGACCCTGAAATTGGAAAGCACTACAACTAAACTCAGAAGAGGTTGAAACTTGGCATGGTATCATCATTTGACCCACATAACATGTGTGCAAAATTTGAGAGGGTTACCGAAAATGCTGGATGCACTTCATGTACAAACTGGACCATCTCTTTCGAAGTACGAGGGTTTTAGACGAAAACTCATCTGTTACAAAGGCATTTCATTTTTCTGAACTTATTTGAACTCAAGAGTTTTTTTGCATTCAATATGCATCATTCAAATCCACATACTAAAATTTCAACCCTTTCTGACTTCATTTGCTATTTTTCATGCATTTAATGCTTTATTTTAGGCTAAATGACCCTGAAATTGGAAAGCACTACAACTAATCTTAGAAAAAGGTAGCAACTTGGCATTGTATCATCATTTGACCTAGATAACATGTGTGCAAAAGTTGAGAGGGTTACGGCAAAAACTGGATGCACTTCGTGTAACGAACTGGACCATCTCTTTCGAAGTACGAGGGTTTCAGACAAAAACTCATCTGTTACTAAGACATTCCATTTTTCTAATCTTATTTGAACTCAATAATTTTTGTGCATTCAATATGCATCATTCGAATACACATACTAAAATTTCAACCCTTTCTGAGTTCATTTGCTATTTTTCATGCATTTAATGATTTATTTTAGGCTAAATGACCTGAAATTGGAAAGCACTACAACTAAACTTAGAAAAAGGTAGAAACTTGGCATGGTATCATCATTTGACCCACATCACATGTGTGCAAAAATTGAGAGGGTTACGGCAAAAGCTGGATGCACTTCATATACAAACTTGACCATCTCTTTCGAAGTACGAGGGTTTCAGACGAAAACTCATCTGTTACAAAGGCATTTCATTTTTCTAAAGTTATTTGAACTCAAGACTTTTTGCGCATTCAATATGCATCATTCAAAGGCACATACTAAAATTTCAACCCTTTATGACTTCATTTGCTATTTTTCATGCATTTAATGATTTATTTTGGGCTAAATGACCCTAAAATTGGAAAGCACTACAACTAAACTGAAAAAAGGTTGAAACTTGGCAAGGTATCATCATTTGACCCACCTAACATGTGTGCAAAAGTTGAGAGGGTTACGGCTAAAACTGGATGCACTTCGTGTACAAAAGTGACCCTCTCTTTCGAAGTTCGAGGGTTTCAGACGAAAACTCATCTGTTACAAAGGCATTTCATTTTTCTAACCTTATTTGAACTCAAGACTTTTTGTGCATTCAATATGCATCATTCAAAGCCACATACTAAAATTTAAACCCTTTCTGACTTCATTTGCTATTTTTCATGCATTTAATGATTTATTTTGGGCTAAATGACCCTGAAATTGGAAAGCACTACAACTAAACTCAGAAAAGGTTGAAAATTGGCATTGTATCATCATTTGACCCACATAACATGTGTGCAAAAGTTGAGCGGTTACGGAAAAAGCTGGATGCACTTCGTGTAGAAACTGGACCATCTCTTTCGAAGTATGAGGGTTTCAGATGAAAACTCATCTGTTACAAAGGCATTTCATTTTTCTAAACTTATTTGGACTCAAGACTTTTTGTGCATTCAATATGCATCATTAAAAGCCACATACTAAAATTTCAACCCTTTCTGACTTCATTTGCTATTTTTCATGCATTTAATGATTTATTTTGGGCTAAATGACCCTGAAATTGGAAAGCACTACAACTAAACTCAGAAAAGGTTGAAACTTGGCATGGTATCATCATTTGACCCACATAACATGTGTGCAAAAGTTAAGAGGGTTACGGAAAAAGCTGGATGCACTACAAACTGGACCATCTCTTTCGAAGTACGAGGGTTTTAGACGAAAACTCATCTGTTACAAAGGCATTTCATTTTTCTGAACTTATTTGAACTCAAGACTTTTTGTGCATTCAATATGCATCATTAAAAGCCACATACTAAAATTTCAACCCTTTCTGACTTCATTTGTTATTTTTCATGCATTTAATGATTTATTTTAGGCTAAATGACCCTGAAATTGGAAAGCACTACAACTGAACTCAGAAAAGGTTGAAACTTGGCATGGTATCATCATTTGAACCACATAACATGTGTGCAAAAGTTGAGAGGGTTACGGCAAAAACTGAATGCACTTCGTGTACAAACTGGACCATCTCTTTCGAAGTACGAGGGTTTCAGATGAAAACTCATTTGTTACAAAGGCATTTCATTTTTCTAAACTTATTTGAACTCAAGAATTTTTGTGCATTCAATATGCATCATTCAAAGCCACATACTAAAATTTCAACCCTTTCTGACTTCATTTGCTATTTTTCATGCATTTAATGCTTTATTTTGGGATAAATGACCTTGAAATTGGAAAGCACTACAACTGAACTCAGAAAAGGTTGAAACTTGGCATGGTATCATCATTTGACCCACGTAACATGTGTGCAAAAGTTGAGAGGGTTACGGCAAAAGCTGGATGCACTTCGTGTACAAACTGGACCATCTCTTTCGAAGTACGAGGGTTTCAAACGAAAACTCATCTGTTACAAAGGCATTTCATTTTTCTAAACTTATTTGAACTCAAGACTTTTTTTGCATTCAATATGCATCATTAAAAGCCACATACTAAAATTTCAACCCTTTCTGACTTCATTTGCTATTTTTCATGCATTTAATGATTTATTTTGGGCTAAATGACCCTGAAATTGGAAAGAACTACAACTAAACTCAGAAAAAGGTAGAAACTTGGCATGGTATCATCATTTGACCCACATAACATGTGTGCAAAAGTTGAGAGGATTACGACAAAAGCTGGATGCACTGCGTGTACAAACTGGACCATCTCTTTCGAAGTACGAGGGTTTCAGACGAAAAGTCATCTGTTACCAAGGCATTTTATTTTTCTATACTTATTTGAACTCAAGACTTTTGGTGCATTCAATATGCATCATTCAAAGCAACATACTAAAATTTCAAGCCTTTCTGACTTCATTTGCTATTTTTCATGCATTTAATGAATTATTTTGGGCTAAATGCCCCTTAAATTGGAAAGCACTACCACTGAACTCAGAAAAGGTTGAAACTTGGCATGGTATCATCATTTGACCTACATAACATGTGTGCAAAAGTTGAGAGGGTTACGTCAAAAACTGGATGCACTTCATGTAACGAACTGGACCATCTCTTTCGAAGTACGAGGGTTTGAGACAAAAACTCATCTGTTACTAAGCCATTTCATTTTTCCGAACTTATTTGAACTCAAGACTTTTTGTGCATTGAATATGCATCATTCAAAGCCACATACTAAAATTTCAACGCTTTCTGACTTCATTTGCTATTTTTCATGCATTTATTGATTTATTTTGGGCTAAATGACCCTGAAATTGGAAAGCACTACAAATAAACTCAGAAAAGGTTGAAACTTGGCATGGTATCATCATTTGACCCACCTAACATGTGTGAAAAAGTTGAGAGGGCTACGGCAAAAACTGGATGCACTTCGTGTACAAACTGGACCATCTCTTTCGAAGTACAAGGGTTTCAGACGAAAACTCATCTGTTACAAAGGCATTTCATTTTTCTAAACTTATTTGAACTCAAGACTTTTTGAGAATTCAATATGAATCATTCAAAGCCACATACCAAAATTTCAACCCTTTCTGACTTCATTTGATATTTTTCATGCATTTAATGATTTATTTTGGGCTAAATGACCCTGAAATTGGAAATCACTACAACGTAACTCAGAAAAAGGTAGAAACTTGGCATGGTATCATCATTTGACCCACATAACATGTGTGAAAAAGTTGAGAGGGTTATGGCAAAAGCTGGATGCACTTCGTGTACAAACTGGACCATCTCTTTCGAAGTACGAGGGTTTCAGACGAAAACTCATCTGTTACAAAGGCATTTCATTTTGCTAAACTTATTTGAACTCAAGACTTTTTGTGCATTGATATGCATCATTCAAAGCCACATACTAAAATTTCAACCCTTTCTGACTTCATTTGCTATTTTTCATGCATTTAATGATTTATTTTGGGCAAAATGACCCTGAAATTGGAAAGCACTACAAATAAACTCAGAAAAGGTTGAAACTTGGCATGGTATCATCATTTGACCCACCTAACATGTGTGAAAAAGTTGAGAGGGTTACGGCAAAAGCTGGATGCACTTCGTGTACAAACTGGACCATCTCTTTCGAAGTACGAGGGTTTCAGACGAAAACTCATCTGTTACAAAGGCATTTCATTTTTCTAAACTTATTTGAACTCAAGACTATTTGTGCATTCAATATGCATCATTAATAGCCACATACTAAAATTTCAACCCTTTCTGACTTCATTTGCTATTTTTCATGCATTTAATGATTTATTTTGGGCTAAATGACCCTGAAATTGGAAAGCACTACAACGTAACTCAGAAAAAGGTAGAAACTTGGCTTGGTATCATCATTTGACCCACATAACATGTGTGTAAAAGTTGAGAGGGTTATGGCAAAAGCTGGATGCACTTCGTGTACAAACTGGACCATCTCTTTCGAAGTACGACGGTTTCAGATGCAAACTCATTTGTTACAAAGGCATTTCATTTTTCTAAACTTATTTGAACTCAAGACTTTTTGCGCATTCAATATGCATCATTCATAGCCACATACTAAAATGTCAACCCTTTCTGACTTCATTTGCTATTTTTCATGCATTTAATGATTTATTTTGGGCAAAATGACCCTGAAATTGGAAAGCACTACAAATAAACTCAGAAAAGGTTGAAACTGGGCATGGTATCATTATTTGACCCACCTAACATGTGTGAAAAAGTTGAGAGGGTTACGGAAAAAACTGGATGGACTTCGTGTACAAACTGGACCATCTCTTTCGGAGTACGAGGGTTTTAGACGAAAACTCATCTGTTACAAAGGCATTTCATTTTTGTAAACTTATTTGAACTCAAGACTTTTTGTGCATTCAATATGCATCATTAAAAGCCACATACTAAAATTTCAACCCTTTCTGACTTCATTTGCTATTTTTCATGCATTTAATGATTTATTTTGGGCTAAATGACCCTGAAATTGGAAAGCACTACAACTGAACTCAAAAAAGGTTGAAACTTGGCATGGTATCATAATTTGACCCACATAACAGGTGAGGAAAAGTTGAGAGGTTTACGACAAAAACTGGATGCACTTCGTGTACAAACTGGACCATCTCTTTCGAAGTATGAGGGTTTCAGACGAAAACTCATCTGCTGCAAAAGAATTTCATTTTTCTAAACTTATTTCAACTCAAGACTTTTTGTGCATTCAGTATGCATCGTTAAAAGCTACATACTAAAATTTCAACCCTTTCTGACTTCATTTTCTATTTTTCATGCATTTAATGATTTATTTTGGGCTAAATGACCCTGAAATTGGAAGGCACTACAACTGAACTAAGAAAAGGTTGAAACTTGGCATGGTATCATCATTTGACCCACATAACTTGTGTGCAAAAGTTGAGAGGGTTACGGCAAAAACTGAATGCACTTCTTGTACAAACTAGACTATCTGTTTCGAAGTATGAGGGTTTCAGACGAAAAGTCATCTGTTACAAAGGCATTTCATTTTTCTAAACTTATTTGAACTCAAGACTTTTTGTGAATTTAATATGCATCATTCAAAGCCACATACTAAAATTTCAACCCTTTCTGACTTCATTTGCTATTTGTCATGCATTTAATGATTTATTTTGGGCTAAATGACCCTGAAATTGGAAAGCACTACAAATAAACTCAGAAAAGGTTGAAACTTGGCATGGTATCATCATTTGACCCACCTAACATGTGTGAAAAAGTTGAGAGGGCTACGGCAAAAACTCGATGCACTTCGTGTACAAACTGGACCATCTCTTTCGAAGTACGAGGGTTTCAGACGAAAACTCATCTGTTACAAAGGCATTTCATTTTTCTAAACATATTTGAACTCAAGACTTTTTGAGAATTCAATATGAATCATTCAAAGCCACATACTGAAATTTCAACCCTTTCTGACTTCATTTGATATTTTTCATGCATTTAATGATTTATTTTGGGCTAAATGACCCTGAAATTGGAAAGCACTACAACGTAACTCAGAAAAAGGTAGAAACTTGGCATGGTATCATCATTCGTCCCACATAACATGTGTGAAAAAGTTGAGAGGGTTATGGCAAAAGCTGGATGCACTTCGTGTACAAACTGGACCATCTCTTTCGAAGTACGAGGGTTTCAGACGAAAACTCATCTGTTACAAAGGCATTTCATTTTTCTAAACTTATTCGAACTCAAGACTTTTTGAGCATTCAATATGAATCATTCAAAGCCACATAGTAAAATTTCAATCCTTTCTGACTTCATTTGCTATTTTTCATGCATTTAATGATTTATTTTGGGCTAAATGACCCTGAAATTGGAAAGCACTACAACTAAACTCAGAAAAAGGTAGAAACTTGGCATGGTATCATCATTTGACCCACATAACATGTGTGCAAAAGTTGAGAGGGTTACGTCAAAAGCTGGATGCACTTCGTGTACAAACCGGACCATCTCTTTCGAAGTACGAGGGTTTCAGATGAAAACACATTTGTTACAAAGGCATTTCATTTTTCTAAAGTTATTTGAACTCAAGACTTTTTGTGCATTCAATATGCATCATTGAAAGCCACATAGTAAAATTTCAACCCTGTCTGACTTCATATGCTATTTTTCATGCATTGAATGATTTATTTTGGGCTAAATGACCCTGAAATTGGAAAGCACTACAACTAAACTGAGAAAAGGTTGAAACTTGGCATGGTATCATAATTTGACCCACATAACATGTGTGCAAAAGTTGAGAGGGTTACGGCAAAAGCTGGATGCACTTCGTGTACAAACTGGACCATCTCTTTCGAAGTACGAGGGTTTCAGATGAAAACTCATCTGTTACAAAGGCATTTCATTTTTCTAAACTTGTTTGAACTCAAGACTTTTTGTGCATTCAATATTCAACATTAAAAGCCACATCCTAAAATTTCAACCCTTTCTGCCTTCATTTGCTATTTTTCATGCATTTAATGATTTATTTTGGGCTAAATGACCCTGAAATTGGAAAGCACTACAACTAAACTCAGAAAAGGTTGAAACTTGGCATGGTATCATCATTTGACCCACCTAACATGTGTGCAAAAGTTGAGAGGGTTACGGCAAAAACTGGATGCACTTCGTGTACAAACTGGACCATCTCTTTCGAAGTACGAGGGTTTCAAACGAAGACTCATCTGTTACAAAGGCATTTAATTTTCTAAACTTATTTGAACTCAAGACTTTTTGTGCATTCAATATGCATCATTCAAATCCACATACTAAAATTTCAACCCTTTCTGACATCATTTGCTCTTTTTCATGCACTTAATGATTTATTTTGGGCTAAATGACCCTGAAATTGGAAAGCACTACAACTGAACTCAGAAAAGGATGAAACTTGGCATGGTATCATCATTTGACCCACATAACAGGTGTGCAAAATTTGAGAGGGTTACGACAAAAAGTGGATGCACTTCGTGTACAAACTGGACCATCTCTTTCGAAGTATGAGGGTTTCAGACGAAAACTCATCTGCTGCAAAGGCATTTCATTTTTATAAAATTATTTGAAATCAAGACTTTTTGTGCATTCAGTATGCATCATTAAAAGCTACATACTAAAATTTCAACCCTTTATGACTTCATTTTCTATTTTTCATGCATTTCATGATTTATTTTTGGCTAAATGACCCTGAAATTGGAAGGCACTACAACTGAACTCAAAAAAGGTTGAAACTTGGCATGGTATCATCATTTGACCCACATAACTTGTGTGCAAAAGTTGAGAGGGTCACGGCAAAAACTGAATGCACTTCTTGTACAAACTGGACCATCTCTTTCGAAGTACGAGGGTTTCAAACGAAGACTCATCTGTTACAAAGGCATTTCATTTTTCTAAACTTATTTGAACTCAAGACTTTTTGTGCATTCAATATGCATCATTCAAAGCCACATACTAAAATTTCAACCCTTTCTGACTTCATTTGCTCTTTTTCATGCACTTAATGATTTATTTTGGGCTAAATGACCCTGAAATTGGAAAGCACTACAACTGAACTCAGAAAAGGTTGAAACTTGGCATGGTATCATCATTTGACCCACATAACAGGTGTGCAAAATTTGAGAGGGTTACGACAAAAAGTGGATGCACTTCGTGTACAAACTGGACCATCTCTTTCGAAGTATGAGGGTATCAGACGAAAACTCATCTGCTGCATAGGCATTTCATTTTTCTAAAATTATTTGAAATCAAGACTTTTTGTGCATTCAGTATGCATCATTAAAAGCTACATACTAAAATTTCAACCCTTTCTGACTTCATTTTCTATTTTTCATGCATTTCATGATTTATTTTGGGCTAAATGACCCTGAGATTGGAAGGCACTACAACTGAACTCAAAAAAGGTTGAAACTTGGCATGGTATCATCATTTGACCCACATAACTTGTGTGCAAAAGTTGAGAGGGTCACAGCAAAAACTGAATGCACTTCTTGTACAAACTGGACCATCTCTTTCGAAGTACAAGGGTTTCAGATGAAAAGTTATATGTTACAAAGGCATTTCATTTTTCTAAACTTATTTGAACTCAAGAATTTTTGTGCATTCAATATGCATCATTCAAAGCCACATACTAAAATTTCAACCCTTTCTGACTTCATTTTCTATTTTTCATGCATTTCATGATTTATTTTGGGCTAAATGACCCTGAAATTGGAAGGCATGGTATCATCATTTGACCCACATAACTTGTGTGCAAAAGTTGAGAGGGTCACGGCAAAAACTGAATGCACTTCTTGTACAAACTGGACCATCTCTTTCGAAGTACGAGGGTTTCAGATGAAAAGTTATCTGTTACAAAGGCATTTCATTTTTCTAAACTTATTTGAACTCAAGAATTTTTGTGCATTCAATATGCATCATTCAAAGCGACATACTAAAATTTCAACCCTTTCTGACTTCATTTGCTATTTTTCATGCATTTAATGATTTATTTTGGGCTAAATGACCCCCAAATTGGAAAGCACTACAACTAAACTCAGAAAAGGTTGAAACTTGGCATGGTATCATCATTTGACCCACCTAACATGTGTGCAAAAATTGAGAGGGTTACGGAAAAAACTGGATGCACTTCGTGTACAAACTGGACCATCTCTTTCGAAGTACGAGTGTTTCAGACGAAAACTCATCTGTTACAAAGGCATTTCATTTTCCGAACTTATTTGAACTCAAGACTTTTTGTGCATTCAATATGAATCATTAAAAGCCACATACTAAAATTTCAACCCATTCTGACTTCATTTGCTATTTTTCATGCATTTAATGATTTATTTTGGCCTAAATGACCCTGCTATTGGAAAGCTCTAGAACTAAACTTAGAAAAAGGTAGAAACTTGGCATGGTATCATCATTTGACCCACATAACATGTGTGCAAAAGTTGAGAGGGTTACGGCGAAAGCTGGATGCACTTCGTGTACAAACTGGACCATCTCTTTCGAAGTACGAGGGTTTCAGACAAAAATTCATTTGTTACAAAGGCATTTCATTTTTCTAAGCTTATTTGAACTCAAGACTTTTTGTGCATTCAATATGCATCATTCAAAGCCACATACTAAAATTTCAACCCTTTCTGACTTCATTTGCTCTTTTTCATGCATCTAATGATTCATTTTGGGCTAAATGACCCTGAAATTGGAAAGCACTACAACTGAACTCAGAAAAGGTTGAAACTTGGCATGGTATCATAATTTGACCCACATAACTTTTGTGCAAAAGTTGAGAGGGTCACGGAAAAAACTGAATGCACTTCTTGTACAAACTGGACCATCTCTTTCGAAGTACGAGGGTTTCAGATGAAAAGTTATCTGTTACAAAGGCATTTCATTTTTCTAAACTTATTTGAACTCAAGACTATTTGTGCATTCAATATGCATCATTCAAAGCCACATACTAAAATTTCAACCCTTTCTGACTTCATTTGCTATTTTTCATGCATTTAATGATTTATTTTGGGCTAAATGACCCTGAAATTGGAAAGCACTATAACTAAACTCAGAAAAGGTTGAAACTGGGCATGGTATCATCATTTGACCCACCTAACATGTGTGCAAAAGTTGAGATGGTTACGGCAAAAACTGGATGCACTTCGTGTACAAACTGGACCATCTCTTTCGAAGTACGAGGGTTTCAGACGAAGACTCATCTGTTACAAAGGCATTTCATTTTTCTAAACTTATTTGAACTCAAGACTTTTTGTGCATTCAATATGCATCATTCAAAGCCACATACTAAAATTTCAACCCTTTCTGACTTCATTTGCTATTTTTCATGCATTTAATGATTCATTTTGGGCTAAATGACCCTGAAATTGGAAAGCACTAGAACTGAACTCAGAAAAGGTTGAAACTTGGCATGGTATCATCATTTGACCCACATAACTTTTGTGCAAAAGTTGAGAGGGTCGCGGAAAAAACTGAATGCACTTCTTGTACAAATTGGACCATCTCTTTCGAAGTACGAGGGTTTCAGATGAAAAGTTATCTGTTACAAAGGCATTTCATTTTTCTAAACTTATTTGAACTCAAGACTATTTGTGCATTCAATATGCATCATTCAAAGCCACATACTAAAATTTCAACCCTTTCTGACTTCATTTGCTATTTTTCATGCATTTAATGTTTTATTTTGAGCTAAATGACCCTGAAATTGGAAAGCACTATAACTAAACTCAGAAAAGGTTGAAACTGGGCATGGTATCATCATTTGACCCACCTAACATGTGTGCAAAAGTTGAGATGGTTACGGCAAAAACTGGATGCACTTCGTGGACAAACTGGACCATCTCTTTCGAAGTACGAGGGTTTCAAACGAAGACTCATCTGTTACAAAGGCATTTCATTTTTCTAAACTTATTTGAACTCAAGACTTTTTGTGCATTCAATATGCATCATTCAAAGCCACATACTAAAATTTCAACCCTTTCTGACTTCATTTGCTATTTTTCATGCATTTAATGATTTATTTTGGGCTAAATGACCCTGAAATTGGAAAGCACTACAACTAAACTCAGAAAAGGTTGAAACTTGGCATGGTATCATCATTTGACCCACCTAACATGTGTGCAAAAGTTGAGAGGGTTACGGCAAAAACTGGATGCACTTCGTGTACAAACTGGACCATCTCTTTCGAAGTACGAGGGTTTCAAACGAAGACTCATCTGTTACAAAGGCATTTCATTTTTCTAAACTTATTTGAACTCAAGACTTTTTGTGCATTAAATATGCATCATTCAAAGCCACATACTAAAATTTCAACCCTTTCTGACATCATTTGCTCTTTTTCATGCACTTAATGATTTATTTTGGGCTAAATGACCCTGAAATTGGAAAGCACTACAACTGAACTCAGAAAAGGTTGAAACTTGGCATGGTATCATCATTCGAACCCACATAACAGGTGTGCAAAATTTGAGAGGGTTACGACAAAAAGTGGATGCACTTCGTGTACAAACTGGACCATCTCTTTCGAAGTATGAGGGTTTCAGACGAAAACTCATCTGCTGCAAAGGAATTTCATTTTTCTAAAATTATTTGAAATCAAGACTTTTTGTGCATTCAGTATGCATCATTAAAAGCTACATACTAAAATTTCAACCCTTTCTTACTTCATTTTCTATTTTTCATGCATTTCATGATTTATTTTGGGCTAAATGACCCTGAAATTGGAAGGCACTACAACTGAACTCAAAAAAGGTTGAAACTTGGCATGGTATCATCATTTGACCCACATAACTTGTGTGCAAAAGTTGAGAGGGTCACGGCAAAAACTGAATGCACTTCTTGTACAAACTGGACCATCTCTTTCGAAGTACGAGGGTTTCAGATGAAAAGTTATCTGTTACAAAGGCATTTCATTTTTCTAAACTTATTTGAACTCAAGAATTTTTGTGCATTCAATATGCATCATTCAAAGCCACATACTAAAATTTCAACCCTTTCTGACTTCATTTTCTATTTTTCATGCATTTCATGATTAATTTTGGGCTAAATGGCCTGAAATTGGAAGGCACTACAACTGAACTCAAAAAAGGTTGAAACTTGGCATGGTATCATCATTTGACCCACATAACTTGTGTGCAAAAGTTGAGAGGGTCACGGCAAAAACTGAATGCACTTCTTGTACAAACTGGACCATCTCTTTCGAAGTACGAGGGTTTCAGACGAAAACTCATCTGTTACAAAGGCATTTCATTTTGCTAAACTTATTTGAACTCAAGAATTTTTGTGCATTCAATATGCATCATTCAAAGCCACATACTAAAATTTCAACCCTTTCTGACTTCATTTGCTATTTTTCATGCATTTAATGAGTTATTTTGGGCTAAATGACCCTGAAATTGGAAAGCACTACAACCAAACTCAGAAAAGGTTGAAACTTGGCATGGTATCATCATTTAACCCACCAAACATGTGTGCAAAACTTGAGAGGGTTACGGCAAAAACTGGATGCACTTCGTGTACAAACTGGACCATCTCTTTCGAAGTACGAGGGTTTCAGACGAAGACTCATCTGTTACAAAGGCATTTCATTTTTCTAAACTTATTTGAACTCAAGACTTTTTGTGCATTCAATATGCATCATTCAAAGCCACATACTAAAATTTCAACCCTTTCTGACTTCATTTGCTATTTTTCATGCATTTAATGATTTATTTTGGGCTAAATGACCCTGAAATTGGAAAGCACTACAACTAAACTCAGAAAAGGTTGAAACTTGGCATGGTATCATCATTTGACCCACCTAACATGTGTGCAAAAATTGAGAGGGTTACGGAAAAACCTGGATGCACTTCGTGTACAAACTGGACCATCTCTTTCGAAGTACGAGGGTTTCAAACGAAAACTCATCTATTACAAAGGCATTTCATTTTCCGAACTTATTTGAACTCAAGACTTTTTTTGCATTCAATATGAATCATTAAAATCCACATACTAAAATTTCAACCCTTTCTGACTTCATTTGCTATTTTTCATGCATTTAATGATTTATTTTGGCCTAAATGACCCTGAAATTGGAAAGCACTAGAACTAAACTTAGAAAAAGGTAGAAACTTGGCATGGTATCATCATTTGACCCACATAACATGGGTGCAAAAGTTGAGAGGGTTACGGCGAAAGCTGGATGCACTTCGTGTACAAACTGGACCATCTCTTTCGAAGTACGAGGGTTTCAGACAAAAACTCATCTGTTACAAAGGCATTTAATTTTTCTAAAGTTATTTGAACTCAAGACTTTTTGTGCATTCAATATGCATCATTCAAAGCCACATACTAAAATTTCAACCCTTTCTGACTTCATTTGCTATTTTTCATGCATTTAATGATTTATTTTGGGCTAAATGACCCTGAAATTGGAAAGCACTACAACTAAACTCAGAAAAGGTTGAAACTTGGCATGGTATCATCATTTGACCCACCTAACATGTGTGCAAAAATTGAGAGGGTTACGGAAAAAACTGGATGCACTTCGTGTACAAACTGGACCATCTCTTTCGAAGTACGAGTGTTTCAGACGAAAACTCATCTGTTACAAAGGCATTTCATTTTCCGAACTTAGTTGAACTCAAGACTTTTTGTGCATTCAATATGAATCATTAAAAGCCACATACTAAAATTTCAACCCTTTCTGACTTCATTTGCTATTTTTCATGCATTTAATGATTTATTTTGGCCTAAATGACCCTGCTATTGGAAAGCTCTAGAACTAAACTTAGAAAAAGGTAGAAACTTGGCATGGTATCATCATTTGACCCACATAACATGTGTGCAAAAGTTGAGAGGGTTACGGCGAAAGCTGGATGCACTTCGTGTACAAACTGGACCATCTCTTTCGAAGTACGAGGGTTTCAGACAAAAATTCATTTGTTACAAAGGCATTTCATTTATCTAAGCTTATTTGAACTCAAGACTTTTTGTGCATTCAATATGCATCATTCAAAGCCACATACTAAAATTTCAACCCTTTCTGACTTCATTTGCTCTTTTTCATGCATCTAATGATTCATTTTGGGCTAAATGACCCTGAAATTGGAAAGCACTACAACTGAACTCAGAAAAGGTTGAAACTTGGCATGGTATCATCATTTGACCCACATAACATGTGTGCAAAAGTTGAGAGGGTTACGTCAAAAGCTGGATGCACTTCGTGTACAAACCGGACCATCTCTTTCGAAGTACGAGGGTTTCAGATGAAAAGTTATCTGTTACAAAGGCATTTCATTTTTCTAAACTTATTTGAACTCAAGACTATTTGTGCATTCAATATGCATCATTCAAAGCCACATACTAAAATTTCAACCCTTTCTGACTTCATTTGCTATTTTTCATGCATTTAATGTTTTATTTTGAGCTAAATGACCCTGAAATTGGAAAGCACTATAACTAAACTCAGAAAAGGTTGAAACTGGGCATGGTATCATCATTTGACCCACCTAACATGTGTGCAAAAGTTGAGATGGTTACGGCAAAAACTGGATGCACTTCGTGGACAAACTGGACCATCTCTTTCGAAGTACGAGGGTTTCAAACGAAGACTCATCTGTTACAAAGGCATTTCATTTTTCTAAACTTATTTGAACTCAAGACTTTTTGTGCATTCAATATGCATCATTCAAAGCCACATACTAAAATTTCAACCCTTTCTGACTTCATTTGCTATTTTTCATGCATTTAATGATTTATTTTGGGCTAAATGACCCTGAAATTGGAAAGCACTACAACTAAACTCAGAAAAGGTTGAAACTTGGCATGGTATCATCATTTGACCCACCTAACATGTGTGCAAAAGTTGAGAGGGTTACGGCAAAAACTGGATGCACTTCGTGTACAAATTGGACCATCTCTTTCGAAGTACGAGGGTTTCAAACGAAGACTCATCTGTTACAAAGGCATTTCATTTTTCTAAACTTATTTGAACTCAAGACTTTTTGTGCATTAAATATGCATCATTCAAAGCCACATACTAAAATTTCAACCCTTTCTGACATCATTTGCTCTTTTTCTTGCACTTAATGATTTATTTTGGGCTAAATGACCCTGAAATTGGAAAGCACTACAACTGAACTCAGAAAAGGTTGAAACTTGGCATGGTATCATCATTTGAACCCACATAACAGGTGTGCAAAATTTGAGAGGGTTACGACAAAAAGTGGATGCACTTCGTGTACAAACTGGACCATCTCTTTCGAAGTATGAGGGTTTCAGACGAAAACTCATCTGCTGCAAAGGAATTTCATTTTTCTAAAATTATTTGAAATCAAGACTTTTTGTGCATTCAGTATGCATCATTAAAAGCTACATACTAAAATTTCAACCCTTTCTTACTTCATTTTCTATTTTTCATGCATTTCATGATTTATTTTGGGCTAAATGACCCTGAAATTGGAAGGCACTACAACTGAACTCAAAAAAGGTTGAAACTTGGCATGGTATCATCATTTGACCCACATAACTTGTGTGCAAAAGTTGAGAGGGTCACGGCAAAAACTGAATGCACTTCTTGTACAAACTGGACCATCTCTTTCGAAGTACGAGGGTTTCAGATGAAAAGTTATCTGTTACAAAGGCATTTCATTTTTCTAAACTTATTTGAACTCAAGAATTTTTGTGCATTCAATATGCATCATTCAAAGCCACATACTAAAATTTCAACCCTTTCTGACTTCATTTTCTATTTTTCATGCATTTCATGATTTATTTTGGGCTAAATGGCCTGAAATTGGAAGGCACTACAACTGAACTCAAAAAAGGTTGAAACTTGGCATGGTATCATCATTTGACCCACATAACTTGTGTGCAAAAGTTGAGAGGGTCACGGCAAAAACTGAATGCACTTCTTGTACAAACTGGACCATCTCTTTCGAAGTACGAGGGTTTCAGACGAAAACTCATCTGTTACAAAGGCATTTCATTTTTCTAAACTTATTTGAACTCAAGAATTTTTGTGCATTCAATATGCATCATTCAAAGCCACATACTAAAATTTCAACCCTTTCTGACTTCATTTGCTATTTTTCATGTATTTAATGAGTTATTTTGGGCTAAATGACCCTGAAATTGGAAAGCACTACAACCAAACTCAGAAAAGGTTGAAACTTGGCATGGTATCATCATTTAACCCACCAAACATGTGTGCAAAACTTGAGAGGGTTACGGCAAAAACTGGATGCACTTCGTGTACAAACTGGACCATCTCTTTCGAAGTACGAGGGTTTCAGACGAAGACTCATCTGTTACAAAGGCATTTCATTTTTCTAAACTTATTTGAACTCAAGACTTTTTCTGCATTCAATATGCATCATTCAAAGCCACATACTAAAATTTCAACCCTTTCTGACTTCATTTGCTATTTTTCATGCATTTAATGATTTATTTTGGGCTAAATGACCCTGAAATTGGAAAGCACTACAACTAAACTCAGAAAAGGTTGAAACTTGGCATGGTATCATCATTTGACCCACCTAACATGCGTGCAAAAATTGAGAGGGTTACGGAAAAAACTGGATGCACTTCGTGTACAAACTGGACCATCTCTTTCGAAGTACGAGGGTTTCAAACGAAAACTCATCTATTACAAAGGCATTTCATTTTCCGAACTTATTTGAACTCAAGACTTTTTTTGCATTCAATATGAATCATTAAAATCCACATACTAAAATTTCAACCCTTTCTGACTTCATTTGCTATTTTTCATGCATTTAATGATTTATTTTGGCCTAAATGACCCTGAAATTGGAAAGCACTAGAACTAAACTTAGAAAAAGGTAGAAACTTGGCATGGTATCATCATTTGACCCACATAACATGTGTGCAAAAGTTGAGAGGGTTACGGCGAAAGCTGGATGCACTTCGTGTACAAACTGGACCATCTCTTTCGAAGTACGACGGTTTCAGACAAAAATTCATTTGTTACAAAGGCATTTCATTTTTATAAGCTTATTTGAACTCAAGACTTTTTGTGCATTCAATATGCATCATTCAAAGCCACATACTAAAATTTCAACCCTTTCTGACTTCATTTGCTCTTTTTCATGCATCTAATGATTCATTTTGGGCTAAATGACCCTGAAATTGGAAAGCACTACAACTGAACTCAGAAAAGGTTGAAACTTGGCATGGTATCATAATTTGACCCACATAACTTTTGTGCAAAAGTTGAGAGGGTCACGGAAAAAACTGAATGCACTTCTTGTACAAACTGGACCATCTCTTTCGAAGTACGAGGGTTTCAGATGAAAAGTTATCTGTTACAAAGGCATTTCATTTTTCTAAACTTATTTGAACTCAAGACTATTTGTGCATTCAATATGCATCATTCAAAGCCACATACTAAAATTTCAACCCTTTCTGACTTCATTTGCTATTTTTCATGCATTTAATGATTTATTTTGGGCTAAATGACCCTGAAATTGGAAAGCACTATAACTAAACTCAGAAAAGGTTGAAACTGGGCATGGTATCATCATTTGACCCACCTAACATGTGTGCAAAAGTTGAGATGGTTACGGCAAAAACTGGATGCACTTCGTGTACAAACTGGACCATCTCTTTCGAAGTACGAGGGTTTCAGACGAAGACTCATCTGTTACAAAGGCATTTCATTTTTCTAAACTTATTTGAACTCAAGACTTTTTGTGCATTCAATATGCATCATTCAAAGCCACATACTAAAATTTCAACCCTTTCTGACTTCATTTGCTATTTTTCATGCATTTAATGATTTATTTTGGGCTAAATGACCCTGAAATTGGAAAGCACTACAACTAAACTCAGAAAAGGTTGAAACTTGGCATGGTATCATCATTTGACCCACCTAACATGTGTGCAAAAATTGAGAGGGTTACGGAAAAAACTGGATGCACTTCGTGTACAAACTGGACCATCTCTTTCGAAGTACGAGGGTTTCAGACGAAAACTCATCTATTACAAAGGCATTTCATTTTCCGAACTTATTTGAACTCAAGACTTTTTTTGCATTCAATATGAATCATTAAAATCCACATACTAAAATTTCAACCCTTTCTGACTTCATTTGCTATTTTTCATGCATTTAATGATTTATTTTGGCCTAAATGACCCTGAAATTGGAAAGCACTAGAACAAAACTTAGCAAAAGGTAGAAACTTGGCATGGTATCATCATTTGACCCACATAACATGTGTGCAAAAGTTGAGAGGGTTACGGCGAAAGCTGGATGCACTTCGTGTACAAACTGGACCATCTCTTTCGAAGTACGAGGGTTTCAGATGAAAAGTTATCTGTTACAAAGGCATTTCATTTTTCTAAACTTATTTGAACTCAAGAATTTTTGTGCATTCAATATGCATCATTCAAAGCCACATACTAAAATTTCAACCCTTTCTGACTTCATTTTCTATTTTTCATGCATTTCATGATTTATTTTGGGCTAAATGGCCTGAAATTGGAAGGCACTACAACTGAACTCAAAAAAGGTTGAAACTTGGCATGGTATCATCATTTGACCCACATAACTTGTGTGCAAAAGTTGAGAGGGTCACGGCAAAAACTGAATGCACTTCTTGTACAAACTGGACCATCTCTTTCGAAGTACGAGGGTTTCAGACGAAAACTCATCTGTTACAAAGGCATTTCATTTTTCTAAACTTATTTGAACTCAAGAATTTTTGTGCATTCAATATGCATCATTCAAAGCCACATACTAAAATTTCAACCCTTTCTGACTTCATTTGCTATTTTTCATGCATTTAATGAGTTATTTTGGGCTAAATGACCCTGAAATTGGAAAGCACTACAACCAAACTCAGAAAAGGTTGAAACTTGGCATGGTATCATCATTTAACCCACCAAACATGTGTGCAAAACTTGAGAGGGTTACGGCAAAAACTGGATGCACTTCGTGTACAAACTGGACCATCTCTTTCGAAGTACGAGGGTTTCAGACGAAGACTCATCTGTTACAAAGGCATTTCATTTTTCTAAACTTATTTGAACTCAAGACTTTTTGTGCATTCAATATGCATCATTCAAAGCCACATACTAAAATTTCAACCCTTTCTGACTTCATTTGCTATTTTTCATGCATTTAATGATTTATTTTGGGCTAAATGACCCTGAAATTGGAAAGCACTACAACTAAACTCAGAAAAGGTTGAAACTTGGCATGGTATCATCATTTGACCCACCTAACATGTGTGCAAAAATTGAGAGGGTTACGGAAAAAACTGGATGCACTTCGTGTACAAACTGGACCATCTCTTTCGAAGTACGAGGGTTTCAAACGAAAACTCATCTATTACAAAGGCATTTCATTTTCCGAACTTATTTGAACTCAAGACTTTTTTTGCATTCAATATGAATCATTAAAATCCACATACTAAAATTTCAACCCTTTCTGACTTCATTTGCTATTTTTCATGCATTTAATGATTTATTTTGGCCTAAATGACCCTGAAATTGGAAAGCACTAGAACTAAACTTAGAAAAAGGTAGAAACTTGGCATGGTATCATCATTTGACCCACATAACATGTGTGCAAAAGTTGAGAGGGTTACGGCGAAAGCTGGATGCACTTCGTGTACAAACTGGACCATCTCTTTCGAAGTACGACGGTTTCAGACAAAAATTCATTTGTTACAAAGGCATTTCATTTTTATAAGCTTATTTGAACTCAAGACTTTTTGTGCATTCAATATGCATCATTCAAAGCCACATACTAAAATTTCAACCCTTTCTGACTTCATTTGCTCTTTTTCATGCATCTAATGATTCATTTTGGGCTAAATGACCCTGAAATTGGAAAGCACTACAACTAAACTCAGAAAAGGTTGAAACTTGGCATGGTATCATAATTTGACCCACATAACTTTTGTGCAAAAGTTGAGAGGGTCACGGAAAAAACTGAATGCACTTCTTGTACAAACTGGACCATCTCTTTCGAAGTACGAGGGTTTGAGATGAAAAGTTATCTGTTACAAAGGCATTTCATTTTTCTAAACTTATTTGAACTCAAGACTATTTGTGCATTCAATATGCATCATTCAAAGCCACATACTAAAATTTCAACCCTTTCTGACTTCATTTGCTATTTTTCATGCATTTAATGATTTATTTTGGGCTAAATGACCCTGAAATTGGAAAGCACTATAACTAAACTCAGAAAAGGTTGAAACTTGGCATGGTATCATCATTTGACCCACCTAACATGTGTGCAAAAGTTGAGATGGTTACGGCAAAAACTGGATGCACTTCGTGTACAAACTGGACCATCTCTTTCGAAGTACGAGGGTTTCAGACGAAGACTCATCTGTTACAAAGGCATTTCATTTTTCTAAACTTATTTGAACTCAAGACTTTTTGTGCATTCAATATGCATCATTCAAAGCCACATACTAAAATTTCAACCCTTTCTGACTTCATTTGCTATTTTTCATGCATTTAATGATTTATTTTGGGCTAAATGACCCTGAAATTGGAAAGCACTACAACTAAACTCAGAAAAGGTTGAAACTTGGCATGGTATCATCATTTGACCCACCTAACATGTGTGCAAAAATTGAGAGGGTTACGGAAAAAACTGGATGCACTTCGTGTACAAACTGGACCATCTCTTTCGAAGTACGAGGGTTTCAGACGAAAACTCATCTATTACAAAGGCATTTCATTTTCCGAACTTATTTGAACTCAAGACTTTTTTTGCATTCAATATGAATCATTAAAATCCACATACTAAAATTTCAACCCTTTCTGACTTCATTTGCTATTTTTCATGCATTTAATGATTTATTTTGGCCTAAATGACCCTGAAATTGGAAAGCACTAGAACAAAACTTAGCAAAAGGTAGAAACTTGGCATGGTATCATCATTTGACCCACATAACATGTGTGCAAAAGCTGAGAGGGTTACGGCGAAAGCTGGATGCACTTCGTGTACAAACTGGACCATCTCTTTCGAAGTACGAGGGTTTCAGACAAAAATTCATTTGTTACAAAGGCATTTCATTTTTATAAGCTTATTTGAACTCAAGACTTTTTTGTGCATTCAATATGCATCATTCAAAGCCACATACTAAAATTTCAACCCTTTCTGACTTCATTTGCTCTTTTTCATGCATCAAATGATTCATTTTGGGCTAAATGACCCTGAAATTGGAAAGCACTACAACTGAACTCAGAAAAGGTTGAAACTTGGCATGGTATCATCATTTGACCCACATAACTTTTGTGCAAAAGTTGAGAGGGTCACGGAAAAAACTGAATGCACTTCTTGTACAAACTGGACCATCTCTTTCGAAGTACGAGGGTTTCAGATGAAAAGTTATCTGTTACAAAGGCATTTCATTTTTCTAAACTTATTTGAACTCAAGACTATTTGTGCATTCAATATGCATCATTCAAAGCCACATACTAAAATTTCAACCCTTTCTGACTTCATTTGCTATTTTTCATGCATTTAATGATTTATTTTGGGCTAAATGACCCTGAAATTGGAAAGCACTATAGCTAAACTCAGAAAAAGGTAGAAACTGGGCATGGTATCATCATTTGACCCACCTAACATGTGTGCAAAAGTTGAGATGGTTACGGCAAAAACTGGATGCACTTCGTGTACAAACTGGACCATCTCTTTCGAAGTACGAGGGTTTCAGACGAAAACTCATCTGTTACAAAGGCATTTCATTTTTCTACGCTTATTTGAACTCAATACTTTTTGTGCATTCAATATGCATCATTCAAAGCCACATACTAAAATTTCAACCCTTTCTGACTTCATTTGCTATTTTTCATGCATTTAATGATTTATTTTGGGCTAAATGACCCTGAAATTGGAAAGCACTACAACTAAACTCAGAAAAGGTTGAAACTTGGCATGGTATCATCATTTGACCCACCTAACATGCGTGCAAAAATTGAGAGGGTTACGGAAAAAACTGGATGCACTTCGTGTACAAACTGGACCATCTCTTTCGAAGTACGAGGGTTTCAAACGAAAACTCATCTATTACAAAGGCATTTCATTTTCCGAACTTATTTGAACTCAAGACTTTTTTTGCATTCAATATGAATCATTAAAATCCACATACTAAAATTTCAACCCTTTCTGACTTCATTTGCTATTTTTCATGCATTTAATGATTTATTTTGGCCTAAATGACCCTGAAATTGGAAAGCACTAGAACTAAACTTAGAAAAAGGTAGAAACTTGGCATGGTATCATCATTTGACCCACATAACATGTGTGCAAAAGTTGAGAGGGTTACGGCGAAAGCTGGATGCACTTCGTGTACAAACTGGACCATCTCTTTCGAAGTACGACGGTTTCAGACAAAAATTCATTTGTTACAAAGGCATTTCATTTTTATAAGCTTATTTGAACTCAAGACTTTTTGTGCATTCAATATGCATCATTCAAAGCCACATACTAAAATTTCAACCCTTTCTGACTTCATTTGCTCTTTTTCATGCATCTAATGATTCATTTTGGGCTAAATGACCCTGAAATTGGAAAGCACTACAACTGAACTCAGAAAAGGTTGAAACTTGGCATGGTATCATAATTTGACCCACATAACTTTTGTGCAAAAGTTGAGAGGGTCACGGAAAAAACTGAATGCACTTCTTGTACAAACTGGACCATCTCTTTCGAAGTACGAGGGTTTCAGATGAAAAGTTATCTGTTACAAAGGCATTTCATTTTTCTAAACTTATTTGAACTCAAGACTATTTGTGCATTCAATATGCATCATTCAAAGCCACATACTAAAATTTCAACCCTTTCTGACTTCATTTGCTATTTTTCATGCATTTAATGATTTATTTTGGGCTAAATGACCCTGAAATTGGAAAGCACTATAACTAAACTCAGAAAAGGTTGAAACTGGGCATGGTATCATCATTTGACCCACCTAACATGTGTGCAAAAGTTGAGATGGTTACGGCAAAAACTGGATGCACTTCGTGTACAAACTGGACCATCTCTTTCGAAGTACGAGGGTTTCAGACGAAGACTCATCTGTTACAAAGGCATTTCATTTTTCTAAACTTATTTGAACTCAAGACTTTTTGTGCATTCAATATGCATCATTCAAAGCCACATACTAAAATTTCAACCCTTTCTGACTTCATTTGCTATTTTTCATGCATTTAATGATTTATTTTGGGCTAAATGACCCTGAAATTGGAAAGCACTACAACTAAACTCAGAAAAGGTTGAAACTTGGCATGGTATCATCATT
This sequence comes from Bromus sterilis, assembly GCA_950022295.1. Taxonomy (NCBI): domain Eukaryota; kingdom Viridiplantae; phylum Streptophyta; class Magnoliopsida; order Poales; family Poaceae; genus Bromus; species Bromus sterilis. Next base: position 166,334,448 of record OX465599.1, on the reverse strand, counting down.
TGACCCACCTAACATGTGTGCAAAAATTGAGAGGGTTACGGAAAAAACTGGATGCACTTCGTGTACAAACTGGACCATCTCTTTCGAAGTACGAGGGTTTCAGACGAAAACTCATCTATTACAAAGGCATTTCATTTTCCGAACTTATTTGAACTCAAGACTTTTTTTGCATTCAATATGAATCATTAAAATCCACATACTAAAATTTCAACCCTTTCTGACTTCATTTGCTATTTTTCATGCATTTAATGATTTATTTTGGCCTAAATGACCCTGAAATTGGAAAGCACTAGAACAAAACTTAGCAAAAGGTAGAAACTTGGCATGGTATCATCATTTGACCCACATAACATGTGTGCAAAAGTTGAGAGGGTTACGGCGAAAGCTGGATGCACTTCGTGTACAAACTGGACCATCTCTTTCGAAGTACGAGGGTTTCAGATGAAAAGTTATCTGTTACAAAGGCATTTCATTTTTCTAAACTTATTTGAACTCAAGAATTTTTGTGCATTCAATATGCATCATTCAAAGCCACATACTAAAATTTCAACCCTTTCTGACTTCATTTTCTATTTTTCATGCATTTCATGATTTATTTTGGGCTAAATGGCCTGAAATTGGAAGGCACTACAACTGAACTCAAAAAAGGTTGAAACTTGGCATGGTATCATCATTTGACCCACATAACTTGTGTGCAAAAGTTGAGAGGGTCACGGCAAAAACTGAATGCACTTCTTGTACAAACTGGACCATCTCTTTCGAAGTACGAGGGTTTCAGACGAAAACTCATCTGTTACAAAGGCATTTCATTTTTCTAAACTTATTTGAACTCAAGAATTTTTGTGCATTCAATATGCATCATTCAAAGCCACATACTAAAATTTCAACCCTTTCTGACTTCATTTGCTATTTTTCATGCATTTAATGAGTTATTTTGGGCTAAATGACCCTGAAATTGGAAAGCACTACAACCAAACTCAGAAAAGGTTGAAACTTGGCATGGTATCATCATTTAACCCACCAAACATGTGTGCAAAACTTGAGAGGGTTACGGCAAAAACTGGATGCACTTCGTGTACAAACTGGACCATCTCTTTCGAAGTACGAGGGTTTCAGACGAAGACTCATCTGTTACAAAGGCATTTCATTTTTCTAAACTTATTTGAACTCAAGACTTTTTGTGCATTCAATATGCATCATTCAAAGCCACATACTAAAATTTCAACCCTTTCTGACTTCATTTGCTATTTTTCATGCATTTAATGATTTATTTTGGGCTAAATGACCCTGAAATTGGAAAGCACTACAACTAAACTCAGAAAAGGTTGAAACTTGGCATGGTATCATCATTTGACCCACCTAACATGTGTGCAAAAATTGAGAGGGTTACGGAAAAAACTGGATGCACTTCGTGTACAAACTGGACCATCTCTTTCGAAGTACGAGGGTTTCAAACGAAAACTCATCTATTACAAAGGCATTTCATTTTCCGAACTTATTTGAACTCAAGACTTTTTTTGCATTCAATATGAATCATTAAAATCCACATACTAAAATTTCAACCCTTTCTGACTTCATTTGCTATTTTTCATGCATTTAATGATTTATTTTGGCCTAAATGACCCTGAAATTGGAAAGCACTAGAACTAAACTTAGAAAAAGGTAGAAACTTGGCATGGTATCATCATTTGACCCACATAACATGTGTGCAAAAGTTGAGAGGGTTACGGCGAAAGCTGGATGCACTTCGTGTACAAACTGGACCATCTCTTTCGAAGTACGACGGTTTCAGACAAAAATTCATTTGTTACAAAGGCATTTCATTTTTATAAGCTTATTTGAACTCAAGACTTTTTGTGCATTCAATATGCATCATTCAAAGCCACATACTAAAATTTCAACCCTTTCTGACTTCATTTGCTCTTTTTCATGCATCTAATGATTCATTTTGGGCTAAATGACCCTGAAATTGGAAAGCACTACAACTAAACTCAGAAAAGGTTGAAACTTGGCATGGTATCATAATTTGACCCACATAACTTTTGTGCAAAAGTTGAGAGGGTCACGGAAAAAACTGAATGCACTTCTTGTACAAACTGGACCATCTCTTTCGAAGTACGAGGGTTTGAGATGAAAAGTTATCTGTTACAAAGGCATTTCATTTTTCTAAACTTATTTGAACTCAAGACTATTTGTGCATTCAATATGCATCATTCAAAGCCACATACTAAAATTTCAACCCTTTCTGACTTCATTTGCTATTTTTCATGCATTTAATGATTTATTTTGGGCTAAATGACCCTGAAATTGGAAAGCACTATAACTAAACTCAGAAAAGGTTGAAACTTGGCATGGTATCATCATTTGACCCACCTAACATGTGTGCAAAAGTTGAGATGGTTACGGCAAAAACTGGATGCACTTCGTGTACAAACTGGACCATCTCTTTCGAAGTACGAGGGTTTCAGACGAAGACTCATCTGTTACAAAGGCATTTCATTTTTCTAAACTTATTTGAACTCAAGACTTTTTGTGCATTCAATATGCATCATTCAAAGCCACATACTAAAATTTCAACCCTTTCTGACTTCATTTGCTATTTTTCATGCATTTAATGATTTATTTTGGGCTAAATGACCCTGAAATTGGAAAGCACTACAACTAAACTCAGAAAAGGTTGAAACTTGGCATGGTATCATCATTTGACCCACCTAACATGTGTGCAAAAATTGAGAGGGTTACGGAAAAAACTGGATGCACTTCGTGTACAAACTGGACCATCTCTTTCGAAGTACGAGGGTTTCAGACGAAAACTCATCTATTACAAAGGCATTTCATTTTCCGAACTTATTTGAACTCAAGACTTTTTTTGCATTCAATATGAATCATTAAAATCCACATACTAAAATTTCAACCCTTTCTGACTTCATTTGCTATTTTTCATGCATTTAATGATTTATTTTGGCCTAAATGACCCTGAAATTGGAAAGCACTAGAACAAAACTTAGCAAAAGGTAGAAACTTGGCATGGTATCATCATTTGACCCACATAACATGTGTGCAAAAGCTGAGAGGGTTACGGCGAAAGCTGGATGCACTTCGTGTACAAACTGGACCATCTCTTTCGAAGTACGAGGGTTTCAGACAAAAATTCATTTGTTACAAAGGCATTTCATTTTTATAAGCTTATTTGAACTCAAGACTTTTTTGTGCATTCAATATGCATCATTCAAAGCCACATACTAAAATTTCAACCCTTTCTGACTTCATTTGCTCTTTTTCATGCATCAAATGATTCATTTTGGGCTAAATGACCCTGAAATTGGAAAGCACTACAACTGAACTCAGAAAAGGTTGAAACTTGGCATGGTATCATCATTTGACCCACATAACTTTTGTGCAAAAGTTGAGAGGGTCACGGAAAAAACTGAATGCACTTCTTGTACAAACTGGACCATCTCTTTCGAAGTACGAGGGTTTCAGATGAAAAGTTATCTGTTACAAAGGCATTTCATTTTTCTAAACTTATTTGAACTCAAGACTATTTGTGCATTCAATATGCATCATTCAAAGCCACATACTAAAATTTCAACCCTTTCTGACTTCATTTGCTATTTTTCATGCATTTAATGATTTATTTTGGGCTAAATGACCCTGAAATTGGAAAGCACTATAGCTAAACTCAGAAAAAGGTAGAAACTGGGCATGGTATCATCATTTGACCCACCTAACATGTGTGCAAAAGTTGAGATGGTTACGGCAAAAACTGGATGCACTTCGTGTACAAACTGGACCATCTCTTTCGAAGTACGAGGGTTTCAGACGAAGACTCATCTGTTACAAAGGCATTTCATTTTTCTAAACTTATTTGAACTCAAGACTTTTTGTGCATTCAATATGCATCATTCAAAGCCACATACTAAAATTTCAACCCTTTCTGACTTCATTTGCTATTTTTCATGCATTTAATGATTTATTTTGGGCTAAATGACCCTGAAATTGGAAAGCACTACAACTAAACTCAGAAAAGGTTGAAACTTGGCATGGTATCATCATTTGACCCACCTAACATGTGTGCAAAAATTCAGAGGGTTACGGAAAAAACTGGATGCACTTCGTGTACAAACTGGACCATCTCTTTCGAAGTACGAGGGTTTCAGACGAAAACTCATCTGTTACAAAGGCATTTCATTTTCCGAACTTTTTTGAACTCAAGACTTTTTTTGCATTCAATATGAATCATTAAAAGCCACATACTAAAATTTCAACCCTTTCTGACTTCATTTGCTATTTTTCATGCATTTAATGATTTATTTTGGCCTAAATGACCTTGAAATTGGAAAGCACTAGAACTAAACTCAGAAAAGGTTGAAACTTGGCATGGTATCATCATTTGACCCACCTAACATGTGTGCAAAAGTTGATAGGGTTACGGCAAAAACTGGATGCACTTCGTGTACAAACTGGACCATCTCTTTCGAAGTACGAGGGTTTCAGACGAAGACTCATCTGTTACAAAGGCATTTCATTTTTCTAAACTTATTTGAACTCAAGACTTTTTGTGCATTCAATATGCATCATTCAAGGCCACATACTAAAATTTCAACCGTGTCTGACTTCATTTGCTCTTTTTCATGCATTTAATGATTCATTTTGGGCTAAATGACCCTGAAATTGGAAAGCACTACAACTGAACTCAGAAAAGGTTGAAACTTGGCATGGTATCATCATTTGACCCACATAACTTTTGTGCAAAAGTTGAGAGGGTCACGGCAAAAACTGAATGCACTTCTTGTACAAACTGGACCATCTCTTTCGTAGTACGAGGGTTTGAGATGAAAAGTTATCTGTTACAAAAACATTTCATTTTTCTAAACTTATTTGAACTCAAGACTATTTGTGCATTCAATATGCATCATTCAATGCCACATACTAAAATTTCAACCCTTTGTGACTTCATTTGCTATTTTTCATGCATTTAATGATTTATTTTGGGCTAAATGACCCTGAAATTGGAAAGAACTACAACTAAACTCAGAAAAGGTTGAAACTGGGCATGGTATCATCATTTGACCCACCTAACATGTGTGCAAAACTTGAGATGGTTACGGCAAAAACTGGATGCACTTCGTGTACAAACTGGACCATCTCTTTCGAAGTACGAGGGTTTCAGACGAAGACTCATCTGTTACAAAGGCATTTCATTTTTCTAAACTTATTTGAACTCAAGACTTTTTGTGCATTCAATATGCATCATTCAAATCCACATACTAAAATTTCAACCCTTTCTGACTTCATTTGCTATTTTTCATGCATTTAATGATTTATTTTGGGCTAAATGACCCTGAAATTGGAAAGCACTACAACTAAACTCAGAAAAGGTTGAAACTTGGCATGGTATCATCATTTGACCCACCTAACATGTGTGCAAAAATTGAGAGGGTTACGGAAAAAACTGGATGTACTTCGTGTACAAACTGGACCATCTCTTTCGAAGTACGAGGGTTTCAGACGAAAACTCATCTGTTACAAAGGCATTTCATTTTCCGAACTTATTTGAACTCAAGACTTTTTTTGCATTCAATATGAATCATTAAAAGCCACATACTAAAATTTCAACCCTTTCTGACTTCATTTGCTATTTTTCATGCATTTAATGATTTAATTTGGCCTAAATGACCCTGAAATTGGAAAGCACTAGAACTAAACTTAGAAAAAGGTAGAAACTTCGCATGGTATCATCATTTGACCCACATAACATGTGTGCAAAAGTTGAGAGGGTTACGGCAAAAGCTGGATGCACTTCGTGTACAAACTGGACCATCTCTTTCGAAGTACGAGGGTTTCAGACGAAAACTCATCTGTTACAAAGGCATTTCATTTTTCTAAGCTTATTTGAACTCAAGTCTTTTTGTGCATTCAATATGCATCATTCAAAGCCACATACTAAAATTTCAACCCTTTCTGACTTCATTTTCTATTTTTCATGCATCTAATGATTTATTTTGGGCTAAATGACCCTGAAATTGGAAAGCACTACAACTAAACTCAGAAAAGGTTGAAACTTGGCATGGTATCATCATTTTACCCACCTAACATGTGTGCAAAAGTTGAGAGGGTTACGGCAAAAACTGGATGCACTTCGTGTACAAACTGGACCATCTCTTTCGAAGTACGAGGGTTTCAGACGAAAACTCATCTGTTACAAAGGCATTTCATTTTTCTACGCTTATTTGAACTCAATACTTTTTGTGCATTCAATATGCATCATTCAAAGCCACATACTAAAATTTCAACCCTTTCTGACTTCATTTGCTATTTTTCATGCATTTAATGATTTATTTTGGCTAAATGACCCTGAAATTGGAAAGCACTACAACTAAAGTCAAAAAAGGTTGAAAATTGGCATGATATCATCATTTGAACCACATAACATGTGTGCAAAAGTTGAGAGGGTTATGGAAAAAGCTGGATGCACTTCGTGTACAAACTGTACCATCTCTTTGGAAGTATGAGGGTTTCAGACGAAAACTCATCTGTTACAAAGGCATTTCATTTTTCTAAACTTATTTGAACTCAAGACTTTTTGTGCATTCAATCTGCATCATTCAAAGCCACATACTAAAATTTCAACCCTTTCTGACTTCATTTGCTATTTTTCATGCATCTAATGATTTATTTTGGGCTAAATGACCCTGAAATTGGAAAGCACTACAACTAAACTCAGAAAAGGTTGAAACTGGGCATGGTATCATCATTTGACCCACCTAACATGTGTGCAAAACTTCAGATGGTTACGGCAAAAACTGGATGCACTTCGTGTACAAACTGGACCATCTCTTTCGAAGTACGAGGGTTTCAGATGAAAACTCATCTGTTATAAGGCATTTCATTATTCTAAACTTATTTGAACTCAAGACTTTTTGTGCATTCAATATGCATCATTAAAAGCCACATACTAAAATTTCAACCCTTTCTGACTTCATTTGCTATTTTTCATGCATTTAATGATTTATTTTGGGCTAAATGACCCTAAAATTGGAAAGCACTACAACTAAACTCAGAAAAGGTTGAAACTTGGCATGGTATCATCATTTGACCCACCTAACATGTGTGCAAAAGTTGAGAGGGTTACGGCAAAAACTGGATGCACTCTGTGTACAAACTGGACCATCTCTTTCGAAGTACGAGGGTTTCAAACGAAGACTCATCTGTTACAAAGGCATTTGATTTTTATAAACTTATTTGAACTCAAGACATTTTGTGCATTCAATATGCATCATTAAAAGCCACATACTAAAATTTCAACCCTTTCTGACTTCATTTGCTATTTTTCATGCATTTAATGATTTATTTTGGGCTAAATGACCCTGAAATTGGAAAGCACTACAACTAAACTCAGAAAAAGGTAGAAACTTGGCATGGTATCATCATTTGACCCACATATCATGTGTGCAAAAGTTGAGAGGGTTACGGCAAAAGCTGGATGCACTTCATGTACAAACTGGACCATCTCTTTCGAAGTACGAGGGTTTCAGATGAAAACTCATTTGTTACAAAGGCATTTCATTTTTCTAAAGTTATTTGAACTCAAGACTTTTTGTTCAATCAATATGCATCATTCAAAGCCACATAGTAAAATTTCAACCCTGTCTGACTTCATTTGCTATTTTCATGCATTTAATGATTTATTTTGGCCTAAATGACCCTGAAATTGGAAAGCACTAGAACTAAACTTAGAAAAAGGTAGAAACTTGGCATGGTATCATCATTTGACCCACATATCATGTGTGCAAAAGTTGAGAGGGTTACGGCAAAAGCTGGTTGCACTTCGTGTACAAACTGGACCATCTCTTTCGAAGTACGAGGGTTTTAGACGAAAACTCATTTGTTACAAAGGCATTTCATTTTTCAAGACTTTTTGTGAATTCAATATGCATCATTCAAAGACACATACTAAAATTTCAACCCTTTCTGACTTCATTTGTTATTTTTCATGCATTTAATGACTTATTTTGGGATAAATGACCTTGAAATTGGAAAGCACTACAACTAAACTCAGAAAAGGTTGAAACTTGGCATGGTATCATCATTTGACCCAAATAACATGTGTGCAAAAGTTGAGAGGGTTACGGCAAAAGCTGGATGCACTTCGTGTACAAACTGGACCATCTCTTTCGAAGTACGAGGGTTTCAGACGAAAACTCATCTGTTACAAAGGAATTTCATTTTTCTAAACTTATTTGAACTCAAGACTTTTTGTGCATTCAATATGCATCATTAAAAGCCACATACTAAAATTTCAACCCTTTCTGACTTCATTTGCTATTTTTCATGCATTTAATGATTTATTTTGGGCTAAATGACCCTGAAAATGGAAAGCACTTCAACTAAACTCAGAAAAGTTTGAAACTTGGCAAGGTATCATCATTTCACCCACATAACATGTGTGCAAAAGTTGAGAGGGTTACGGCAAAAGCTGGATGCACTTCGTGTACAAACTAGACCATCTCTTTCGAAGTACGAGGGTTTCAGACGAAAACTCATCTGTTACAAAGGCATTTCATTTTTCTAAACTTATTTGAACTCAAGACTTTTTTTGCATTCAATATGCATCATTCAAAGACACATACTAAAATTTCAACCCTTTCTGACTTCGTTTGCTATTTTTCATGCATTTAATGATTTATTTTGGGCTAAATGACCCTGAAATTGGAAAGCACTACAACTAAACTCAGAAAAGGTTGAAACTTGGCATGGTATAATCATTTGAACCACATAACATGTGTGCAAAAGTTGAGAGTGTTACGGCAAAAACTGAATGCACTTCGTGTACAACCTTTACCATCTCTTTCGAAGTACGAGGGTTTCAGACGAAAAGTCATCTGTTACAAAGGCATTTCCTTTTTCTAAACTTGTTTGAACTCAAGAATTTTTTTGCATTCAATATGCATCAGTCAAAGGCACATACTAAAATTTCAACCCTTTCTGACTTCATTTTCTATTTTTCATTCATTTGATTACTTATTTTGGGCTAAATGACCTTGAAATTGGAAAGCACTACAACTGAACTCAGAAAAGGTAGAAACTTGGCATGGTATCATCATTTGACCCACATAACATGTGTGCAAAAGTTGAGAGGGTTACGGCAAAAGCTGGATGCTCTTCGTGAACAAACTGGACCATCTCTTTCGAAGTACGAGCGTTTCAGACGAAAAGTCATCTGTTACAAAGGCATTTTATTTTTCTAAACTTATTTGAACTCAAGACTTTTGGTGCATTCAATATGCATCATTGAAAGCCACATACTAAAATTTCAACCTTTTCTGACTTCATTTGCTCTTTTTCATGCATTTAATGATTTATTTTGGGCTAAATGACCCTGAAATTGGAAAGCACTACAACTGAACTCAGAAAAGGTTGAAACTTGGCATGGTATCATCATTTGACCTACATAACATGTGTGCAAAAGTTGAGAGGGTTACGTCAAAAACTGGATGCACTTCGTGTAACGAACTGGACCATCTCTTTCGAAGTACGAGGGTTTGAGACAAAAACTCATTTGTTACTAAGGCATTTCATTTTTCTGAACTTATTTGAACTCAAGACTTTTTTTGCATTCAATATGCATCATTCAAATCCACATACTAAAATTTCAACCCTTTCTGACTTCATTTGCTATTTTTCATGCATTTAATGATTTATTTTGGGCTAAATGACCCTGAAATTGGAAAGCACTAGAACTAAACTTAGAAAAAGGTCGAAACTTGGCATGGTATCATCATTTGACCTACATAACATGTGTGCAAAAGTTGAGAGGGTTACGGCAAAAACTGGATACACTTCGTGTAACGAACTGGACCATCTCTTTCGAAGTACGAGGGTTTCAGACAAAAACTCATCTGTTACTAAGGCATTCCATTTTTCTAAACTTATTTGAACTCAAGAATTTTTGTGCATTCAATATGCATCATTCAAATCCACATATTAAAATTTCAACCCTTTCTGAGTTCATTTGCTATTTTTCATGCATTTAATGATATATTTTGGGCTAAATGACCCTGAAATTGGAAAGCACTACAACGAAACTTAGAAATATGTAGAAACTTGGCATGGTATCATCATTTGACCCACATAACATGTGTGCAAAAGTTGAGAGGGTTACGGCAAAAGCTGGATGCACTTCATGTACAAACTGGACCATCTCTTTCGAAGTACGAGGGTTTCAGACAAAAACTCATCTGTTACAAAGGCATTTCATTTTTCTAAAGTTATTTGAACTCAAGACTTTTTGTGAATTCAATATGCATCATTCAAAGCCACATACTAAAATTTCAACCCTTTCTGACTTCATTTGCTATTTTTCATGCATTTAATGATTTATTTTGGGCTAAATGACCCTGAAATTGGAAAGCACTACAACTAAACTCAAAAAAGGTTGAAACTTGGCATGGTATCATCATTTGACCCACATAACATGTGTGCAAAAGTTGAGAGGGTTACGGAAAAAGCTGGATGCACTTCGTGTACAAACTGGACCATCTCTTTCGAAGTACTAGGGTTTTAGACGAAAACTCATCTGTTACAAAGGCATTTCATTTTTCTGAACTTATTTGAACTCAAGACTTTTTGTGCATTCAATATGAATCATTCAAAGCCACATACTAAAATTTCAATCCTTTCTGACTTCATTTGTTAATTTTCATGCATTTAATGATTTATTTTGGGCTAAATGACTCTTAAATTGGAAAGCACTACAACTGAACTCAGAAAAGGTTGAAGCTTGGCATGGTATCATCATTTGAACCACATAACATGTGTGCAAAAGTTGAGAGGTTTACGGCAAAAACTGAACGCACTTCGTGTACAAACTGGACCATCTCTTTCGAAGTACGAGTGTTTCAGACAAAAAGTCATCTGTTACAAAGGCATTTCATTTTTCTAAACTTATTTGAACTCAAGACTTTTTGTGCATTCAATATGCATCATTGAAAGCCACATACTAAAATTTCAACCCTTTCTGACTTCATTTGCTATTTTTCATGCATTTAATGACTTATTTTGGGATAAATGACCTTGAAATTGGAAAGCACTACAACTAAACTCAAAAAAGGTTGAAACTTGGCATGGTATCATCTTTTGACCCAAATAAAAGGTGTGCAAAAGTTGAGAGGGTTACAAAAAAAACTGGATGCACTTCGTGTACAAACTGGACCATCTCTTTGGAAGTACGAGGGTTTCAGACGAAAACTCATCTGTTACAAAGGCATTTCATTTTTCTAAACTTATTTGAATTCAAGACATTTTGTGCATTCGATATGCATCATTCAAAGCCACATACTAAAATTTCAACCCTTTCTGACTTCATTTGCTATTTTTCATGCATTTAATGATTTATTTTGGGCTAAATGACCCTGAAATTGTAAAGCACTACAACTGAACTCCGAAAAGGTTGAAACTTGGCATGGTATCATCATTTGACCCACATAACATGTGTGCAAAAGTTGAGAGGGTTACGACAAAAACTGAATGCACTTCGTGTACAAACTGGACCATCGGTTTCGAAGTACGAGGGTTTCAGACGAAAAGTCATCTGTTACAAAGCATTTTATTTTTCTAAACTTAGTTGAACTCAAGACTTTTTGTGCATTCAATATGCATCATTCAAAGCCACATACTAAAATTTCAACCCTTTCTGACTTCATTTGCTATTTTTCATGCATTTAATGATTTATTTTGGGCTAAATGACCCTGAATTTGGAAAGCACTACAACTAAACTCAGAAAAGGTTGAAACTTGGCATGGTATCATCACTTGACCCAAATAACAGGTGTGCAAAAGGTGAGAGGGCTACGACGAAAACTGGATGTACTTCGTGTACAAACTGGACCATCTCTTTCGAAGTATGAGGGTTTCAGACGAAAACTCATCTGCTGCAAAGGCATTTCATTTTTCTAAACTTATTTGAACTCAAGACATTTTGTGCATTCAATATGCATTATTAAAATCCACATACTAAAATTTGAACCCTTTCTGACTTCATTTGCTATTTTTCATGCATTTAATGATTTATTTTGGGCTAAATGACCCTGAAATTGCAAAGCACTACAACTAAACTCAGAAAAGGTTGAAACTTGGCATGGTATCATCATTTGACACACATAACATTGATGAACCTCAACGTAGAGGGATCTATTGCAGTGTTTTCCATAAGTAAGAGTGTTGAACCCAACGAGGAGCAGAAGGTATTAGCAAGTGACTTTGATAAGGAGATAACTGCAAGCACTGAAAGATAACTTTTTAGGGGTTTTCTCTGTAAGCGACAGGAAAGTAAAGACGAGCAAAGTAAAAGATATTTGATAGTAAAAAGCGGCCCAATCCTTTCTGAGCAAAGGAGAGGCCTAGCAACTGAACTTATAAAAGCTAAAGTGTTCTTGAGGACACACGGGAGAGGTAGTCATGTGCTTTCGCCATATTCCGTATCGGTACTATGTGCTGTGTTGATAAGTGTTTGGTGGGTGGATCTATGCTAGTGCATCCTCTAGACTAAGATGAATGCACTCTTATGATTAAACACCTTGCAAGCATCCGCAAATACAAGATAGTAATTAAGGCAAAAGCCTAACCATAGCAATACGATCGGTGATCCATTATTCCCTTATGCAAAAGCGTGCAAACTAGGGTTTAGGTTTCTGTCACTCCGGCAACCCACCGTAAGCATTCTTTATACACAATGCATTCTCGTAGGTCCTTGATAAGGCGAAGTGTTGAGTGTTCGACTCACACAACACCACTAGGAAAATAACAACACAACTTAAATATCAACCAACACATATTACTTCAACATCATATGACTACTAGCAACTAGACTGCTCACATGTCCTCAAGAACTAAAGTAACTACTCACAAGACATAAAAGAGATCATGATCAGTGGGGATAAATAGATGATAAACAATCTGGACACAATAATATTTCTCCAACAAAACTGAATAGCATTCATCACAAAGTACTAATCAACACCGATAGAGTAGAGAGGATAGATAGTACGGATTACAACACGAGTTGAAATTGTGAGACAAGATTGGATGAAGATGGAGATGATGCTGATGATGGGGATGATGTTGATGATGATCTCGATGATGCCCGTGACGATGGTGATGACGATGGCGACGATCTCCCCTTCTGGGAGGTGATCTCCTCGGCGGAATCTGCCCGCCAGAGATGGCTTTTCTTCTCTGTAGGTTTCCTCCACGGAGCGGCGGCGGAACTCCGGAAACTCTCCTCTTTTTAGGGTTTTTGGATCACGAGGGGTAAATAGGCCAGAGGGGGAGCCGGGAGTGGCCCCGGGGGTCCAGGCGCCCTCCCGGCGCGGCCAAGGGTGGGGCCGCACCAGGTGGCCGCCTGGGCACCCTGTGGCCCCCCTCTGGTTGCTCTTTTGCGTGTCTTCGTGATCCTTCTGGAAAACAGCCTCCGTCGATTTTCAGGTAATTTGGAGGTGTTGTTCTTCAGCAACTCAGTGTCCACTTTTTACCGCTGAATCCTTTGTCTGCTGCTTCGGCACCGGAAAGTTGCAAACTGTGTAAAATAGGCCAAAACAACATAAGAATAGCATCATATCATGAAATATATCAATGAATAAGAAAGGATTACTATATAAAATAGTGATGCAATTTGGACGTATCAACTCCCCCAAGCTTAGACCTCGCTTGTCCCCAAGCGAATACTGAGCTCGGTAAACCTGTCCACAAGTTTAAGAGAGTGAAGTGTCGATAAATAGAATACGGACAAGAAGCATCAAGGTTCCTTCATCATACTCAAGCATCCTCAACAGCAACCTCAACTCATAAGGCCCTCATGAGAAAGTAATAACAATTATAATCAAAAGCAGGGATGAGGAAACTCATCAAATTATGGCAAACATAACCTTGGTCAAAGGACAACTACAAACAATTGAAGCTTTTGAAAGGACAAGTTAGTAGTCATGAAGTGCAAATGCTAACACAAAGGAAGATGCTCGCTAGGCAAAAGCTTTCGCAAAAAACTTACTTATCAAAGGATAATGTCAACAAGGATATGCATGGCAAAACTTAATGCAGCTCTATATGGATGAATCCTCATCAACATCAAATGTTTGTTCTCTTAGGGAAAAGAAGGAAGTGGGAAAACTGACTCAACATGAAAGTGGAAGAAGGCCTTGTTAAGGGCAAGCAGGGAAAACTCATGTGCTATCCTTAAATCAAACAGAATAAAAATAGATTTTGGGGTGGTGCATAGTTTGTCAACGAATGCTAATAGATAGCTCAATTACTTCTCAAGATGGAAATTTTTTGAGGAACGGCTCCCAAGTGAGGACGATCACATCCCCTTAATCTCCTTTGTTTATCACTTCCAAAGTTTCTGATTTCTCATAGACCAAGCGTGAAGGAGGGTTTGTTTGTTATATTATCTTTCGAGCTGGGCGCACCCATGCCAGTTCCTCCTCGTATTATGGGTTTGCGGATTAGACATGCAATCCCGGGGTAAAACTTGTCCAACTTAAGAAGATCATGAATTACCTACTACTTCCTCATGAGCTAAACAAGAGGCACAAAACAGAAGATTTTGAACATTTAAGGATAACACATAAATTCTATGCTTATAAGACTGGTAGGGGAATACCACGAATAGGAAGGTATGGTGGACTCATATGGAAGGTAATGGTTTCAGGGTAAGGATACACAAGCAGAAATCTACTTGGCAAAGAGTTTGGCTAGCAAAGGCTTTGACAGAACAGACAGTTGATGCTAATTTAGATGCAAAACATATAAGACATAAACATTAAGGTAAGCATAACACATCAAGTTGTCTTCCTTGTCAACATAACACTTCAAGCATAATAACATAAAGGTTTTGGCTAAGTCGCTACTTGAGAAAACATGCATGTTGTCAAGACCAAGCTATGTTTGCCAAAATTAAATAAAGTTTTCAAAGCCATACTTGATATAAGGTCAATACTCCCCATAAGAATCATCATATGATGCCGATTGCGTGAAGAGAATACCGAGTGCAGCGAAGGAACCAATAGACTTCTCAGTAATATTCCAATATAGACGACTCCACTCACGGATACAATCTCTCCACCGACGGAGATAGACCTCAATGCAAACACCTATTTCATATAATAACTCCCTAGACATGATACGACTCTACTTGACTCTAAAAGACTAAGATAAAGATAAAGATACCGGGCACTACCCCAAGCTTGGAACTAGCTGAGGGAATGCCATTACCCGAGGAGATTTACTCCTCATTCTTGTTCTTCTCAATCAGGTATTCCTTGGCGAAGTGCTTCCATGGTAGTTCCTCTCCAGTTTCTAAGGACATTCCCGTCTCCAGGATCCTGCACTCAGCACCTAAACCCATCCGCAGAAACTTTAGTTCATACTCACAGTTCTGGTTGTGCAGGTCATAGATTTGCGCTTGGAGCTGATAAACTTTTTCTTCTAGTGCGGACACACTTGACCACATCTCCTTCATCTCTTTCCTATGGGAAGCCTCGATCTCGTTGCTAATGTCGAAGTTGGCTTCAACACCACGCTCCACCATCTTATTGAACTTGAAGACCTCATGTTCCATCTCCTTCAGCCGCTCCTCGGTGCTCCCCTCCATGACTGGTCCCTTCAGATCTTCCTTGTGGAGAACACCGTCCTCCAAACGAAGGACCTGATGAGGACATCTCTACTAATGTTACACCCACATCTTCACCAACTACACATACTGGACCAGTTACTAGAGCACGCGCACGTCAACTAAATTATCAGGTACTTTCGTTTCTTGCGAATCCTTCTAATGTTCAGGAACATATGATGCTGCCTAAATTAGATACTTTTGTTTGTCTTATGAATGAAGGACCTAGCATGGATAAGGAGGATAGTCATTGGAGCGGGATCAAGCATGGAGAAGGAGGTGCGCGCGCGGGAAAGGACAAGGGAGCTTCCAATGGTGACTTTCGCACTTTGAGGCCACCATAAGGCGTGCATGAAGACTTGGACGAGAGACACAAGATTCCACATTAATATTTTCGTCCAAGGGTTATTATAGGTGCTGCGTCACCTTATTATTGGGCCTGGCCCATGTAATTTCAAAATACCACATTATAGGTTGTTTTTAGAGTCCGTATGTGTGGGGAAACCGAGTTAGGGTTGTTTTCGGACCCCACCTCCAAGGGGTCACGAAAATCCCCTCTGTTCCCCCATATATACAGCCCTTAGGGCGTCGTTTAGACTTGGGTTTTAATTAGATTTAAGTTAGCCATAGCCGCAACTTCGAGTTCTTCGTTTGTGTCGTCCGACCAGGCCAAGACCGCATTGGAACCCCAACTTCTGTTAATCATTCATCTTATATTCGCAATATCCAGATTGTTTTTCTTAGTTCTTGCTTGTTCTTTCGATTGCTTGCAGGAATTAGACCTTCGTGGTCAGGTTGATCGTGCATCCGCGGGACCAATAACCTCTCGGAGTTGGTTTAGCGATCGCTAAGGCGCAACGTCTTCATACGTTCGTAGTCGGATCGTCAGAGTGGTCTCCACCAAATCGATAGTTATCTCTCATCGAAAGATCGGGATACCCCGCCTCTATCAAGTGGTATCAGATTTCCAGGTTGATCGGCGAGATTTACCAGTTTTTCGTAGTCTAGATTACTTCTGTTCTTCATACCTACAGTCCACGAAAAAGCCAAAAAAAAAATTTAGGGTTAGATCATCACGTCCCAAAACAGTCCGAGCCTTTGTCCAGTTTTTTTACAGTAGTTTGCATTGTTGAATTTGCGGTTGCATCGTTGTGTCGAGTTGCTGATCTTAGCGTCTAGTTACCTTAGAGTTTCGATTTCTGATCACAGTTTGTCACGCCGCCGCCGCACAGTAGTACACCACCACGTTCCGCCAATCCGAGTCCAGATACACCACCACGTTCCGCCAAGCCGAGTCCATACACTCCACCACAACCTACCGATCCGAGTTGAGTTCCATCACCGTTCGGTTTGTGATCTTTCCGTAGCCAGAATAGTTGAGTTGATTAGAGTCGGATTTCACCAATCTTTCGTCGTACGTAGAAGGGGGTGATTTCCAAAAAAAAATCTGGCACGCTTTCCAGAGCAGTTTTTAGGCCAAAAATTTCAGGGGTGAAAAAATTTCGTGCCCATACCTTCCTTAGGTCCAGAAACTCATTTTGAGACGTTCGCTACCATAGTGATATTTTCGCACTTTTTCAGCCACCGCAGTCCCGCATCGCAAAAAAAATAGAAAAACAAAAAAAAAGAGAAAAAAAATTCAGAGAGTGCTTCTCAGTTGTTTACGTGCCGCGTCGTGCTTTCGTTGGTGTATTAGGCTCGTGTCTCTAGTACGGTCTAGCCTAGGATCAGCACAGTACCGACGTTGAGTGTTTATTCAGCTTTGCATCTCTGTATTGA
This sequence comes from Bromus sterilis, assembly GCA_950022295.1. Lineage (NCBI taxonomy): Eukaryota > Viridiplantae > Streptophyta > Magnoliopsida > Poales > Poaceae > Bromus > Bromus sterilis. The sequence continues at coordinate 166,317,002 of OX465599.1, read as the reverse complement.
TTACTGTTGATCTTTTTGCTACCATATTTGTCAAGCCTACCTACAGCTCCACATATATTCTACTTCGTGCGGTTGACACCTCCTGGCCATCGCTCTACCACATCTCTGAGAGTTTTGACCCGTTGGTTGTACATCACCACCTGCTGCTAGGTAAGAATCGGTAAGAACGAAAGAAAAGCTTGACGGATTTGTGCTTTCCACCACCCCACATCCCATTAGTAGAAGTAGGATCATATTTCTGTGTTTTTTCTATTTCTGCTAACCATGCCAGGATCCCATGATGAAGTGGCGCGGGATGCACCCGATTGGGAGAATATGACAAACAAAGCGTTACATGATAAATTTGCACAAATGATGTCTGAACAGGTGAATGACATCGAGAACAGATTTACAGAGGCGATTGATGGTGTGGAGAAGATGATCGACACCAAGCTCGACGCCAAGTTTACTGAGTTGCTCGCACGCCTACCTGCACAGCCTGCGGCCGCTCCAGCAGAGCCACCGCCACCACGACTGATGAGGACATGACTACCATAGTTATAGCCACAACCCCTGCTAATATACCTACTGGACCAATTACTAGAGATCGTGCACACCAATTAAATTATCAAGTACTTTCGCTTCTTGGTAATGTTTCTAATGTTCATGTGAATATGATGCTGCCTAACGTCGATATATTTCTGTTGCTGACAAATGAAGGACCTAGCATGGACAAGAAGGATGAGCATTGGAGCATGTTCAAGCATGAAGATGATGAGGACATAATTATCATGGATATGACCATTAATTCCTCTATATTTGATCAAGAAATGAAGTCAATACAAGGGGGCATGATTGTGTGTTGTACAAGAAGTTATTTCACGTCACTTTTGGCCCAAGAGAAGATAGAGACCAAGTCTTTCACGTCATGGACTCAGATTCGGACTGCAGAGATATACCCAACTTCAAACAGCCGCCGTTTCTACATACGAACTCCAAATTGGGTGATTCTTTTTTCTGGTGATATCTTATCTCCTCTAGTTTCCAACGCAATTGGTTTCACCTTCAAATTCCATCGGAGCGTGGAGATATTGCGAAAAAGGTGCGACCCAGCAGCAGAATCCGAATCAAATTCCAACTCAATAGGTGTTGCATCACCTCCACATGGGCCCAAGTTCCTTGTACGACCTAGGTTTAGTTTTAGGACTCCTTGGGACGTCCTTCCACCCCCTTGGCCTCCACCCTTTAGTCCTATATAAGTAGATCAACCCCTAGGGTTTTTCTTTGGATTTCTTTTAGTTAAAAAGACTGCTTAGCTAATTGCTGCATCTTCGTGTACTCGGTTTGTGTCCAACGACCAGATCAAGACCGCTTTCGGAATCCCAACTTTATTCATACTTCATCTACATATTCGCAATATTCAGATTGCTTTATCATAGTTCTTGCTTGTTCTTCGATTGCTTGCAGGCACTAGACCTTCGTGGTCAGGTTGATCGTGCTCCGGCGTGGTCAATAACCTTCAGGAGATTGGTTTAGCGATTGCTAAGGCGCAACGTCGTTGCACGTTTGTAGTCGGATCGTCAAAGTCGACTCCATCAAATCATAGTTATCATCTCATCGAAAGATCGGGACACCCCGCCTCTATCAAGTGGTATCAGTTTTTAGGTTGCTCGGTGAGAATTCCACATCCATATATTAGATCTGTTTTTTTATCACCTATCATCCACACAAAAACCCATAAAAATAGGATTAGATCATCATATCCAAACCAATCTGAGCCTTCGCAATTTTATTTTTGGTGCTTTGCTTTATTGAATTATCGGTTGCATCGTCGTGTTCAGTTGCTGGTCTTAGTATCTAGTCCTTTAGAGTTTCGAGTTCTGTTCACGTTAGTCACCGCCGCCGCTGCACCATCATCCCATCCGCTGCCTACTTCTACCATCCACCATAGAAAAAGAGAGAAAAAGAGTTGAAAAAAGAGAGAGAAAAGAAAAAGGAAAAAAAGAAAGAAAAAAGGAAAAAAGAGAAAAAAGAAGAAAAAAATTCGGATCTATCTCTAGTTGAACTCGTATTTGAAATCTCGTCGGAATCAGTTTTGAGCAGTGTCCACTAAAACGGGCATAACTTTGTCATCCGAAGTCCGTTTTGGCTCCACGAGTACTCAAATTAAAGATAATTCCGAGCCGCTTCTAAATAGTTCTAGAGCTGGTGTGTTATTAAAACTCCAGATCGGCTTCTAAGACGGACTTTTTGACCTCTAAAGTTTCCGAACACAGTTCTTGTTAGATTTCGGGCTGATTCTCAATTTTTTTGACACCTCATCCGAACTCTAAATTGAGTGATTCTTATTGCGTCGGAAATCTTAAGTCAGTGCCCTATGGGAGTAAAAATATCAAAAAATTAGCAAAAATAATTCAGAGGAAACTTGTAGCGAGAATATTGGTGTATCTTGATTTGGAGCCTATTTTCACCATTATCTTTGCTCTGTTGATGATCTTCACATATATCTTGCTATTCAAAGCTACTTCATATCATTCATTGCTGCTAGTTGTGCTACGCCGTGACCACATTAGTGTTCTAGGCTCGCGTCTCTAGTCCGGTCTAGACTAGGACTAGCACAGTATCGTCGTTGAGCGTTAATTCAATTTTGCATCTCTGAATTGATTATTGCTGATATTTTTTCCACCATATTAAAGCCTTCCAAGCTCCACATATTTCTACATCGTGTATACGTGCGTTCACCTGGCAATCGCTCTACTTAATCTTTGGAGTTCTTTGACACCGTTGGTTGCCGATCACCACCTACTGCATGGTAAGAACTAGTAAGACATTGATATTTGCTATCCTGTGAGCGTTTTACCACCACATCCTAGTAGTTCATAGGGACATATACTTGTGATTTGTTTCTTGTTTTCTACTAATCATGGCAGGTTCTGGAGTTAGATCTTCTTGGGAGTCAACTATAGTTGGAGATTTGCCACCACCTACAACTACACAACAGTCACTGCAAAAGGTAAACACACATAAGCATGCACATGATCAGGTTATTGTTTCTATACCACACTTTCATGGACGTCTAAGACCTGATTTATACATTGAGTGGGAGTTTGAAATAAATGATATATTTGTTTCCCATAATTTTCTTGAGCATAAGAAAGTAAAAACTGCAATTAGTGCTTTCAAAGATTTTGCTTCTATTTGGTGGAATGAATATTGTAGTTTATATCCTGATTATATACCTAAATACTTGGAATGATCTCAAACTTGCTATGCGATATAGATTCGTTCCCTCTTATTATACTCATGACAAGGTTCGGAAATTAAAAAATTTAAAACAAGGTACTAAAACTGTTTCAAAATATTATGATGCTTTAGAAACTACATTCTTGCATTCTCTTTTAGAGGAAAGTGAAGAATATTTCATGGACATATTTTGGGAAGGTTTAAACTGTGACATTCAGGATATCCTAATTCATGAAAAGTGTTATCCTATGGATCGTTTGTTTCATCTTGCTTGTAAAGCTGAACAGGAAATCGACAGACGTGTTGCCCAGAAGACGAACAAGCGGAATGTGCAAATACCACAAGTTGAGAAGGTTGTTCCTTCAACCACTATGAGCACTACCATAACCACATCAATTGTCGTAAGCACTCCTCCAATATCTGATCTATCATCACAAAAAGGTAATGACAAAGGTATGGATCTTTCCCCTCCACATGAGAACCTTGCTGATTTAAAAGCAACATGTGTTGAGCTATCCAGTAGTTTCATCACACAACCAATTTTCGAGAATGTCATAACTTCACATGAAGATGTTGCTTGCCTAATAGACTTGAATACATCATGCGTTGAGTTACCTACTGATTTGACCACACCATCTATATTAGATAATCGTGTTACTGTTATGAAAAAGCCAGTGTTTAATCATTTTGATATGACCTCTAATCTTGGTGATGATACTACGTCGAATGACGTGTTGCATAACTGCTTAGTTAAGCCTGTTGTAGCATGTCCTTCAAAAACAATTATTGCTTATTCACCGGTATTGGGATGGTTTAATGATGAGCATTGTACATCTTTAGATATGAATAAGAGCTTCACATATATATGCAAACTGAGTTGCAATACTTTCATGTCGTTTATGTATTGTGATGATCATATATGTTTATATTTCACGACATACGAAAGTTACTCATATATACATGTGTTACATGTCCAAAAACTAAGGGAAGTAAGAATGGATGACATATATATATACAACATGTACACCTTGTCTCTTTTGTTAGCCACATTTCAGATTAAGAAACGCCGGGGACGGCTTTATTTTCAAGAAGGGGAGGATGATGAGGACAAGACTACCATAGTTACAGCCACAACTCCTGCTAATATACCTACTGGACCAATTACTAGAGATCGTGCACACCAATTAAATTATCAGGTACTTTCGCTTCTTGGTAATGTTTCTAATGTTCATGTGAATATGATGTTGCCTAACGTCGATATATTTCTGTTGCTGACAAATGAAGGACCTAGCATGGACAAGAAGGATGAGCATTGGAGCATGTTCAAGCATGAAGATGATGAGGACATAATTATCATGGATATGACCATTAATTCCTCTATATTTGATCAAGAAATGAATCCAATACAAGGGGGGCATGATTGTGTGCTGTACAAGAAGTTATTTCACGTCACTTTTGGCCCAATAGAAGATAGAGACCAAGTCTTTCACGTCATGGACTCAGATTCGGACTGCAGAGATATACCCAACTTCAAACAGCCGCCGTTTCTAAATACTAACTCCAAATTGGGTGATTCTTTTTTCTGGTTATAGCTTATCTCGTCTAGTTTCCAACGCAATTGGTTTCACCTTAAAATTCCTTCGGAGCGTGGAGATATTGCGAAAACGGTGCGACCCAGCAGCAGAATCCGAATCAAATTCCAACTCAATAGGTGTTGCATCACCTCCACATGGGCCCAAGTGCCTTGTACGACCTAGGTTTAGTTTTAGGACTCCTTGGGACGTCCTTCCACCCCCTTGGCCTCCACCCTTTAGTCCTATATAAGTAGATCAACCCCTAGGGTTTTTCTTTGGATTTCTTTTAGTTAAAAAGACTGCTTAGCTAATTGCTGCATCTTCGTGTACTCGGTTTGTGTCCAACGACCAGATCAAGACCGCTTTCGGGATCCCAACTTTATTCATACTTCATCTACATATTCGCAATATTCAGATTGCTTTATCATAGTTCTTGCTTGTTCTTCGATTGCTTGCAGGCACTAGACCTTCGTGGTCAGGTTGATCGTGCTCCGGCGTGGTCAATAACCTTCAGGAGATTGGTTTAGCGATTGCTAAGGCGCAATGTCGTTGCACGTTTGTAGTCGTATCGTCAAAGTCGACTCCATCAAATCGTAGTTATCATCTCATCGAAAGATCGGGACACCCCGCCTCTATCAACGACGTGCATGACGTATTCTGTTTCCGGGCAGACAAGCTGCTGGTGCTCCTGCTGCTGCTGCAGTTGCTGCTACTGCTGCTGCTTCTGACATCAGCCAGGACGACAACTACGAGGGTGATTACGAGGTGGAGGTGGAACAGGAAGCGGCCTATGAGCAGCCAGCTGGACGTCCACGTCCCAACATTCGCACGGTCGACACCAACCACCCCCTCAGGTACGCGATGATGAACATGTGCCTAAACTTAAATTGAATATTAAGCCGTTTGAGGGTAGATATATTCCTGATGCTTATCTTACTTGGGAGTTAGAAACTGAACAATGCTTTACATGTTTACAATATCCTGAGAATAGACGTGTTACTGCTGCTGTTTGTGAATTCACGGGGTTTGCATCTATTTGGTGGTCTGAACATTGTAGATTGCATGCTAATAATATTCCAACTACTTGGGCTGCTTTAAAAGATGCTATGCGTACTCGCTGGGTTCCTCCTTATTATCAACGTGAATTGCTACAAAAATTACAGCGTTTGAGACAAGGCAAAAATTCTGTAGAGGAATATTATCAAGAATTACAAACTGGATTGATTAGATGTGGCCTAGTAGAGGATAATGAAGCTATGCTTGCACGTTTAATGGGTGGCTTAAACAGGGAGATACAAACTATTCTAGAATACAAGGACTATGCTACTATTACTCGTTTGTTTCATCTTGCTTGTAAAGCTGAACGTGAAGTGCAGGATCGACAGGCTGCTACGAGACCTAACTTTTCTGCAGGACGAAATACATCATGGACATCGCGTGGACCTTCTACATCCACACGTCCTGCTACACCACCATCTACTTCAGCCGCTCATTCTTACAGGGAGCCACCAAAACAGCCAGCGCCAGCATTCAAGGGTGCACAGAGTGGTCCAGCGGCGAGTTCTTCTTCATCCATGGCTTCCACAGGGCAAACACGAGATCGTGATATTAAATGTCGCAGGTGCCAAGGTGGAGGTCACTTCGCAAAAGACTGTCCCTCCAAGCGTGTGATGATTATTACGGCGGATGGTGGGTATGAGTCAGCGAGTGACTATGATGAGGAGACTTTAGTTCTCATTGCTCATGAGGAACAGGGTGCCCATGATGATGCTCCTGATATAGAGTATATGGCTCCTGATGATGCAGATAAATATGCTAGTTTGGTTGCTCAACGTGTGTTAAGTGTGCAAGTAACGAAGGCTGAGCAAAACCAGAGGCATAATTTGTTCCACACAAAGGGAGTGGTGAAAGAACGTTCGGTTCGCATCATCATTGACGGAGGGAGTTGCAACAACTTGGCTAGCATGGAGTTGGTGGAGAAGCTATCTCTCACCACAAGACAACACCCCCATCCGTACTATATTCAGTGGTTTAACAATAGTGGTAAGATTAAGGTAACGCGTTCTGTTCGTGTGCACTTTAGCATTGTTGCATATGCTGATTATGTTGATTGTGATGTGGTACCCATGCAAGCATGCTCTCTTTTACTTGGTAGACCATGGCAATTTGATAGGAATGTTGTACACCATGGTAGGACAAATCAGTTTACTCTGGTTCATCAGGATAAAAATATTGCTTTACTTCCTATGTCTCCTGAACAAATTGTGAAAGATGATCTTGCTAGAGCTAGTAAAGCTAAACACGAGAAGAATAAGAGTGAAAATGAGATAGCAGCTAAAGAATTTGAGCAACAACATAAGACTAATAGCAAATCTTCTTCTGCTGTTTCTAATGAAATTAAATTGACTAGTCCAACTTTGCTTGCTACTAAGGTTGATATTTCAGATTTGGATGTTAGTCAATATGTGTGCTATGCTTTTGTGTGCAAAGAACTTTGTTTTCATTTGAGGAATTGCCTCCTTCTTTGCCTCCTGTTGTCACTGACCTTTTGCAGGAGTTTATTGACGTCTTTCCACAAGACGTACCACCGGGATTACCACCTATTCGAGGGATTGAGCATCAGATTGACTTAATTCCCGGTGCTTCACTGCCCAACCGTGCGCCATACCGTACCAATCCGGAGGAGACAAAGGAGATTCAACGTCAAGTACAAGAGCTACTCGACAAAGGTTACATACGTGAATCCCTTAGTCCTTGTGTTGTTCCTGTTATATTAGTGCCTAAAAAGGATGGAACATGGCGTATGTGTGTTGATTGTCGAGCCATTAATAATATTACTATTCGTTATTGTCATCCTATTCCTAGGTTAGATGATATGCTTGATGAATTAAGTGGCTCTACCATGTTTTCCAAAGTTGATTTGCGTAGTGGATACCATAAAATTCGCATGAAATTAGGAGATGAATGGAAAACGGCATTTAAAACTAAGTTTGGATTATATGAGTGGTTAGTCATGCCTTTTGGGTTAACTAATGCACCTAGCACTTTCATGAGATTAATGAACGAGGTTTTACGTGCTTTCATTGGACGATTTGTGGTAGTCTATTTTGATGATATACTGATTTATAGCAAATCTTTGGAGGAACATTTGGATCATTTACGTGCTGTTTTTATTGCTCTACGTAATGCACGTTTGTGTGGTAACCTTGGGAAGTGCACCTTTTGCACCGACCGAGTATCGTTTCTTGGCTATGTTGTTACTCCGCATGGAATTGAAGTTGATAAAGCCAAGATCGAGGCGATTGAGAGTTGGCCGCAGCCCAAAACGGTCACACAAGTGAGGAGTTTTCTTGGACTCGCTGGATTCTATAGGCGTTTTGTAAGAGATTTCAGCACCATTGCTGCACCTCTCAATGAGCTTACACGCAAGGATGTGCCTTTTACTTGGGGTACCGCACAGGAAGAAGACTTCACGGTATTGAAAGATAAGTTAACACATGCTCCTTTGCTCCAACTTCCTGATTTTAATAAGACTTTTGAGCTTGAATGCGATGCTAGTGGGATTGGTTTGGGAGGTGTGTTATTACAAGATGCTAAACCTGTTGCATACTTTTCTGAAAAATTGACTGGGCCTAGTCTGAACTATTCTACTTATGATAAGGAATTATATGCTCTTGTTCGGACATTAGAAACTTGGCAACATTATTTATGGCCCAAAGAATTTGTTATACATTCTGATCATGAATCTTTGAAACACATAAGAAGTCAAGCAAAACTTAATCGTAGACATGCTAAGTGGGTTGAATTTATTGAGACTTTCCCTTATGTCATTAAACACAAGAAGGGGAAAGATAATATTATTGCTGATGCTTTGTCTCGTCGTTATACTATGCTTTCACAACTTGACTTCAAGATATTCGGTTTAGAGACAATCAAAGATCAATATGTAAATGATGCAGAATTTAAAGATGTATTGCAGAATTGTAGAGAGGGTAGAACATGGAACAAGTTTGTGCTTAATAATGGATTTGTGTTCCGTTCTAACAAGCTATGCATTCCAGCTAGCTCTATTCGTCTTTTGTTGTTGCAGGAGGCGCATGGAGGAGGATTAATGGGACACTTTGGCGTGAAGAAGACGGAGGACGTACTTGCTACACACTTCTTTTGGCCAAAGATGAGACGGGATGTTGAGCGTTTTGTTGCTCGCTGCACTACATGTCAAAAAGCTAAGTCACGACTCAATCCTCATGGTTTATACATGCCTTTACCTGTACCTAGTGTTCCGTGGGAGGACATATCCATGGACTTTGTTTTAGGCTTGCCTCGAACAAAGAAGGGGAGGGATAGCATATTTTTTGTCGTGGATAGATTTTCTAAGATGGAACATTTTATACCATGTCATAAAACCGATGATGCTGCTAATGTTGCTGATTTATTATTTCGTGAGATTATTCGCTTACATGGTGTGCCCAATACTATTGTCTCGGATCGTGATACTAAGTTTCTTAGCCATTTTTGGAGATGCTTATGGGCTAAGTTGGGGACTAAACTACTTTTTAGTACTACCTGTCATCCCCAAACTGATGGACAAACTGAAGTAGCCAATAGGACTTTGTCTACTATGCTTAGGGCTGTTTTAAAGAGTAACTTGAAAATGTGGGAAGAATGTTTACCTCATATTGAATTTGCTTATAATCGTTCATTTCATTCTACCACTAAAATGTGCCCTTTTGAGATTGTTTATGGTTTTCTACCTCGTGCGCCTATTGATTTGCTGCCTCTTCCATCTTCGGAGAAGGTTAATTTTGATCCTAAGCAACGTGCTGAATTGATATTAAAAATGCATGAGTTAACTAAAGAAAACATTGAGAAAATGAATGCTAGATACAAGCTTGCTGGTGATAAGGGTAGAAAGCATGTTGTGTTTGAACCAGGAGATCTTGTTTGGTTACATCTACGTAAAGATAGGTTTCCTGATTTGCGCAAGTCTAAGTTAATGCCACGAGCTAATGGTCCCTTCAAGGTTTTACAGAAAATTAATGATAATGCATATAAACTTGAGCTACCTGCAGATTTTGGGGTTAGTCCCACATTTAAGATTGCAGATTTGAAACCTTATTTGGGAGAAGATGATGAGCTTCCGTCGAGGACGACTTCAATTCAAGAAGGGGAGGATGATGAGGACATCTCTACTAATGTTACACCCACATCTTCACCAACTACACATACTGGACCAGTTACTAGAGCACGTGCACGTCAACTAAATTATCAGGTACTTTCGTTTCTTGCGAATCCTTCTAATGTTCATGAACATATGATGCTGCCTAAATTAGATACTTTTGTTTGTCTTATGAATGAAGGACCTAGCATGGATAAGGAGGATGGTCATTGTAGCGGGATCATGCATGGAGAAGGAGGTGCGCGCGCGGGAAAGGACAAGGGAGCTTCTAGTGTGACTTTCGCACTTTGAGGCCACCATAAGGCGTGCATGAAGACTTGGACGAGAGACACAAGATTCCACATTAATATTTTCGTCCAAGGGTTATTATAGGTGCTGTGTCACCTTATTATTGGGCCTGGCCCATGTAATTTCGAAATACCACATTATAGGTTGTTTTTAGAGTCCGTATGTGTGGGGAAACCGAGTTAGGGTTGTTTTCGGACCCCACCTCCAAGGGGTCACGAAAATCCCCTCTGTTCCCCCATATATACAGCCCTTAGGGCGTCGTTTAGACTTGGGTTTTAATTATATTTAAGTTAGCCATAGCCGCAACTTCGAGTTCTTCGTTTGTGTCGTCCGACCAGGCCAAGACCGCATTGGAACCCCAACTTCTGTTAATCATTCATCTTATATTCGCAATATCCAGATTGTTTTTCTTAGTTCTTGCTTGTTCTTTCGATTGCTTGCAGGAATTAGACCTTCGTGGTCAGGTTGATCGTGCATCCGCGGGATCAATAACCTCTCGGAGTTGGTTTAGCGATCGCTAAGGCGCAAGGTCTTTGCACGTTCGTAGTCGGATCGTCAGAGTCGTCTCCACCAAATCGATAGTTATCTCTCATCGAAAGATCGGGACACCCCGCCTCTATCAGGACCTGGGGGTGCTTGTTCACCTCAGCGAGGTAAGGGTTGATGACGTTGACGACGAACTTGTCCTTGGGGGAACTTGGGGAAGCCATGGCACCTAGGTCTAGCTAAAAGATTTCCTGGCAGAAACAGATTGAAGAGAAAACACACGAAATTGCGAGATACGCTGGCGGAACGATCCGGGTGAATATATAGCAAAAAATTTTGCAACAAAAGGAAGGTAACGAGCCAAAGTGGAGTTGGAGACGGAGTCCTGGGTGCCCTGGCGGCCTCTCGGCGCGGCCAGGAGGTAGGGCGCGCCAGGGGGGCGCCTGGGCCCTCTAGAGCTCCTCTCCGGCTCTGCTTAGGCCTCGAACTTTCCTAATTTTGTAAATACTCATAATATGGAACTTTTATGGCGATTCATGATGTTTCCTTACCGTAATACATACCTTTTCTTTATTCTGCTTCTGTCGGTGTCTGAAACAGGGCTGCAACATGTTCTTCATGAGTTGTTGTGCGTATTATATTTACATCAACATTGACGGGATCCCCCGCCATGTAATGCTTGAGTCTTTGCCCATTCACAACTTGAGGTTTGGTGCCTTCAAAATTTTTAATCTTAATGGCACCAGACCGATAGACTTCTTCGGTATGAAATGGCCCTTCCCACCTGGAAAGTAGTTTACCTGAAGAAAACCTGAAACGGGATCTAAACAATAAAACTTTATCACCAACATTAAATTCACGTTTCAGAATCCTCCTGTCATGCCACTTCTTTACCTTTTCCTTGAACATTTTAGCGCTCTCGTAAGCTTCACTTCTCCACTCATCTAGAGAAGTCAAGTTCATGAGACCCTTTTCACCAGCTAACTTTGGGTCAGCATTAAGCTCTCTAACAGCCCAGAAAGCTTTGTGTTCTAATTCCTATGGCAGATGGCAAGCCTTGCCATAGACCATTTTATAGGGAGACATGCCCATGGGGTTTTTGTAAGCAGTTCTATACGCCCACAAAGCATCTCCTAACTTATTTGACCAGTCTTTCCTATTTCTGTTAACTGTCTTTTGCAAGATCAACTTGATCTCTCTATTAGTGAGCTCCACTTGCCCACTAGTTTGAGGATGGTACGGTGACGCAATTCTATGATTGACATTGTACTTGGCTAAAGCTTTTCTAAAAGCTCCATGCGTGAAGTGTGATCCTCCATCAGTCATGAGATACCTAGGTACACCAAACCTAGGGAAAATTACATCTTTGAGCATTTTCAAAGATGTTTTATGATCAGCACTCTCAGTGGGGATTGCTTCAACCCACTTGGTCACATAATCAACAGCAACTAAAATGTGAGTGTACTTGTGTGAAGAAGGAAAAGGACCCATAAAATCAAAACCCCAGCAATCAAAAGGCTCAATCACTAGTGAGTAATTCATAGGCATCTCATTCCTCCTACTAATATTACCAACTCTCTGACATTTATCACAGGCTAAAACATAATTTCTAGCATCTTTAAAGAGAGTAGGACAATAAAAACCTGATTGGAGAACCTTATGTGCGGTCCTCTCACCGGCGTGATGTCCTCCGTAGGGACTATCGTGACATTGCTTGAGAATGTCTTTCTACTCGTGTTCCGGTATGCATCTTCTCACGATCCCGTCTGGATCTTCTTTGAAAAGATGTGGGTCATCCCAAAAGTAATGCCTCAAATCATGAAAGAACTTCTTCCTTTGCTGAAATGTTAAACCTGGAGGAAAATACTTTGCAACGATAAAATTAGCATAATCTGCAAACCAAGGATCGGAAAGAGATTGTACTTTAACAACGACAAGTTGTTCGTATGGAATACTGTCGTTGACTGGGATGGGATCATGCAGTATATCTTCCATCCTTGAAAGATTGCCCGCTACTGGGTTGTCTGCTCCTTTTCTATCAACAATCTGCAAATCAAATTCTTGAAGAAGGAGTACCCATCTGATGAGCCTTGGTTTGGCATCCTTCTTCGTCATAAGATACTTAATGGAAGCATGGTCAGTATGAATAATAACTTTAGAATCAACAATATACTGCCTAAACTTATCACAAGCAAACACTACTGCTAAGAATTCCTTCTCAGTAGTAGCATAATTCTTTTGAGCACTATCAAGGGTCTTACTGGCATAATAAATAACATTCAACTTTTTGTCAACCCTTTGTCCTAAAACAGCTCCAAGAGAAAAATCACTAGCATCACACATAATTTCAAAGGGAAAATTCCAGTCAGGCGGTTGTACTATAGGAGAGGTTATTAAAGCTTTCTTAAGAACTTCGAAAGCCTCCTTACAATCTTCATCAAATAAAAAAGGAACATCCTTCTGGAGAAGATTAGTGAGGGGTCTCGAGGTCTTAGAAAAGTCTTTAATAAATCTTCTATAGAAACCAGCATGACCGAGAAAACTACGAATACCTTTAATGTCCCATGGATAGGGCATCCTTTCGATAGCTTCAATCTTCGCCTTGTCCACTTCAATTCCCCTTTCGGAAATCTTGTGGCAAAGCACGATCCCTTCGTTAACCATGAAGTGGCACTTTTCCCAATTTAGAACTAAGTTTGTATCCTCGCATCTGTGCAAAACTTTATTAAGATTGTGGAGACAGTGGTCAAAGGAAGTTCCATAGACGGAGAAATCGTCCATGAAGACTTCCACAATCTCCTCACAGAAACCATGAAATATTGCAGACATACATCTCTGAAAAGTAGCAGGGACATTGCATAAACCAAAAGGCATACGCCTATAAGCATAAGTACCATAAGGACAAGTGAAAGTGGTCTTCTTTTGATCGGTAGTGTTAACATGAATTTGAGAGAAGCCAGAGTACCCGTCCAGATAGCAAAAGTGGGTGTTTTTCGACAGCCTCTCAAGCATCTGAAAAATAAAGGGCAGCGGGTAGTGGTCCTTCCTGGTTGCCTTGTTCAGCTTCCTATAATCAATACACATTCTATATCCAATAAGAATTCTCTAAGGTATTAGTTCATTTTTATCATTAGGGACTACAGTTGTCCCTCCTTTCTTAGGAACACAATGAACTGGACTTACCCACTTACTATCGGCTATAGGGTAGATAATACCTGCAGCTAGAAGCTTGAGGATTTCAGTCCTCACAACATCCATCATATTTGGGTTCAACCGTGGTTGATTGTCAACCACAGGTTTAGCGTCAGGCTCTAGGTTGATAGTATGTTGACAGATAGATGGACTAATTCCCTTAAGGTCATCAAGGGTATAGCCAATTGCACCACGGTGTTTACGAAGTACTTCCAATAATCGCTCTTCTTCATATCCTGAAAGGTTAGAGTTGATAATAACAGGATAAAATTTCTTTTCATCTAAATAAGCATACTTGAGCGTATCGGGAAGAGGTTTGAGATCAAACACCGGGTCTTCTTTTGGTTTTGATAGAATTCCTAAAGGTTCAACCGGAAGGTTGTGCTTCAGGATAGCAGGTTGTCTCAAGAAGATTTCGTCAATTTCATTTCTTTCCTGCATATGAGTATCATTCTCGTGGTCCTCCATGTATTGCTGCAAAGGATCATTAGGGGAATAGCAATAGAAGCAATACTTTCAATAATTTTATCATTACTAGGTAATTCAGTACCACGAGGCTGCTTGGAAATCTTAGAAAAGTTAAATTCATATGGCTCACCATTGAATTCAACAGAAACTTTACCTTTCTTGCAATCAATAATAGCTCCACAAGTTCTGAGAAAAGGTCTACCAAAAATAATAGGACAAAAACTATCTTGCACTGAACCAAGTACGGGAAAGTCGGTAGGGTACTTTACCTTTCCACATAGGACTTCTACATCTCTCACAATCCCAATAGGAGAGATAGTGGCTTTGTTTGCCAGATGAATAGTAACATCGATCTCTTCGAGTTCACAGGGTGAAATATCAGTCATGATCTCTTGATAAAGCGAATAAGGAATCGCACTAGCACTTGATCCCAGATCGCAGAGCCCGTAATAATTGTGATCTCTTATTTTAACAGATACAACTGGTGTACCTGAAATTGGGCTTCTATTATTGGTTGTGACAATGTTAGTTGAAACAACACAAAAATTTATAATAGAATCTGAAACATCATCAGTAACTAAATTTGTAACCATAGAAACTTGAGGATCGACTCTGATCTGGTCCTCAGGTTCGCCTGTTCTTCTCTCACTTTTATTTATGATGCCTGTCACAAAAGAGTGCTCCCTTATTCTTGAAGGAAAAGGGGGTTGTTCATATATAACTGCAGGCAAAATAGGATCAGCAACGTGAATATCAATAGGCACTTCTTTGAAAGGCTTATGGTACTGATCCTTCTTCATCTTAGAAGAATCAACATGAGAAGAAAAGTTCTTACAAAAATCAATCATTAGATGGGAATCCAGACCAATCTTAGAGAAAAAGGTATTAAAATAATCAGTTTTCACATAGCTCTCTATATAATCATGCTCATAATTTATAGCAGGTTCAATACCTTTATCGATTTCCCAATCTTCAGTATTCTTCTGGATCCTTTCGATGAGATCCCATCTTTCTTCAACGCTCTTTGTCTGAAATACCCCGCTAGAGGAGGTATCCAGCCTTTCCTTATCCTGACGAGAAAGCATGGCATAAAACTTTGTAAGTACAATATCTTTGGGGAGCTTATGGATAAGACATTTGAACATTAGGGGCTTAAGCCTCCCCCAAGCTTGAGCGATGCTCTCTCCGTCGCGAGACCTAAATTTATAGATGTAATTCCTGTCTCGGTAAACTTCATGAAGAGGGTAAAACTTTGTATAAAAGAGAAGCTCTTCCCAATTGAGAGAATGTGAGTTATCGAGGAGCTTATACCAATCTGAAGCTTTGTCTGTAAGCGATACGAAGAATAATTTCTTCATAACGAACTCCAGTGACACACCTGCAAGCTTGAATAATGAACATATCTGTGATAAATATAGCAAGTGTTCACCTGGATGTCTGTCTCCTGCATAGCGATTAGCTAAGACATAATCGATAATACCAGATGGTATCTTATAAGGCACAATTTCAGTAGGGGACGGAGTAACTACCTTAGTTGTGGGGCGGCTCCCCAAGAACAACGATCCAAGAGTAGGGGTGTTCATAAGGACAAAAATAGCAACGGCAAAACTAAAAACAGAAATATAAAAACTTCCTTACCAGCTTCACTTACTAATAGCGCTACACTCCCCGGAAACGGCGCCAGAAAACGTAGCTTGATGACCCTCAACGTAGAGGGATCTATTGCAGTGTTTTCGATAAGTAAGAGTGTCGAACCCAACGAGGAGCAGAAGGTATTAGCAAGTGACTTTGATAAGGAGATAACTGCAAGCACTGAAAGATAACTTTTTAGGGGTTTTCTCGGTAAGCGATAGGAAAGTAAAGACGAGCAAAGTAAAAGATACTGGATAGTAAAAAGTGGCCCAATCCTTTATGAGCAAAGGAGAGGCCTAGCAACTGAACTTATAAAAGCTAAAGTGTTCTTGAGGACACACGGGAGAGGTAGTCATGTGCTTTCTCCATATTCCGTATCGGTAATATGTGCTGTGTTGATAAGTGTTTGGTCGGTGGATCTATGCTAGTGCATCCTCTAGACTAAGTTGAATGCACTCTTATGATTAAACACCTTGCAAGAATCCGCAAATACAAGATAGTAATTAAGGCAAAAGCCTAACCATAGCAATACGATCGGTGATCCATTATTCCCTTATGCAAAAGCGTGCAAACTAGGGTTTAGGTTTCTGTCACTCCGGCAACCCACCGTAAGCATTCTTTATACACAATGCATTCTCGTAGGTCCTTGATAAGGCGAAGTGTTGAGTGTTCGACTCACACAACACCACTAGGAAAATAACAACACAACTTAAATATCAACCAACACATATTACTTCAACATCATATGACTACTAGCAACTAGACTACTCACATGTCCTCAAGAACTAAAGTAACTACTCACAAGACATAAAAGATATCATGATCAGTGGGGATAAATAGATGATAAACAATCTGGACACAATAATATTTCTCCAACAAAACTGAATAGCATTCACCACAAAGTAGTAATCAACACCGATAGAGTAGAGAGGATAGATAGTACGGATTACAACACGAGTTGAAATTGTGAGACAAGATTGGATGAAGATGGAGATGATGCTGATGATGGGGATGATGTTGATGATGATCTCGATGATGCCCGTGACGATGGTGATGACGATGGCGACGATCTCCCCTTCTGGGAGGTGATCTCCTCGGCGGAATCTGCCCGCCAGAGATGGCTTTTCTTCTCTGTAGGTTTCCTCCAAGGAGAGGCGGCGGAACTCTGGAAACTCTCCTCTTTTTAGGGTTTTTGGATCACGAGGGGTAAATAGGCCAGAGGGGGAGCCGGGAGTGGCCCCGGGGGTCCAGGCGCCCTCCCGGCGCGGCCAAGGGTGGGGCCGCGCCAGGTGGCCGCCTGGGCACCCTGTGGCCCCCCTCTGGTTGCTCTTTTGCGTGTCTTCTTGATCCTTCCGGAAAATAGCCTCCGTCGATTTTCAGGTAATTTGGAGGTGTTCTTCTTCAGCAACTCAGTGTCCACTTTTTACCGTTGAATCCTCTGTCTGCTGCTTCGGCACCGGAAAGTTGCAAACTATGTAATATACGCCAAAACAACATAACAATTGCATCATATCATGAAATATATCAATGAATAAGAAAGAATTACTATATAAAATAGTGATGCAATTTGGACGTATCAAACATGTGTGCAAAAGTTGAGAGGGTTACGGAAAAAGCTGGATGCACTTCGTGTACAAACTGGACCATCTCTTTCGAAGTACGAGGGTTTCAGACGAAAACTCATCTGTTACAAAGGCATTTCATTTTTCTAAATTTATTTGAACTCAAGACTTTCTGTGCTAAATTTCAACCCTTGTTGACTTCATTTGCTAATTTTCATGCATTTAATGATTTATTTTGGGCTAAATGACCCTGAAATTGGAAAGCACTACAGCTAAAATCAGAAAAGGTTGAAACTTGGCATGGTATCATCATTTGACCCACCTAACATGTGTGCAAAAGTTGAGAGGGTTACGGCAAAAACTGGATGCACTTCGTGTACAAACTGGACCATCTCTTTCGAAGTACGAGGGTTTCAGACGAAACTCATCTATTACAAAGGAATTTCATTTTTCTAAACTTATTTGAACTCAAGACTTTTTGTGCATTCTATATGCATCATTCAAATTCACATACTAAAATTTCAACCCTTTCTGACTTCATTTGCTATTTTTCATGCATTTAATGATTTATTTTGGGCTAAATGACCCTGAAATTGGAAAGCACTACAACTAAACTTAGAAAAGGTTGAAACTTGGCATGGCATCATCATTTGACCCACCTAACATGGTTTCAAAAGTTGAGAGCGTTACGGAAAAAAACTGGATGCACTTCGTGTACAAACTGGACCATCTCTTTCGAAGTACGAGGGTTACAGACGAAAATCATCTGTTACAAAGGCATTTCATTTTTCTAAACTTATTTGAACTCTAGACTTTTTGTGCATTCAATATGCATCATTCAAAGCCACATACTAAAATTTTAACCCTTTTTGACATCATTTGCTATTTTTCATGCATTTAATGATTAATTTTGGGCTGAATGACCCTGAAATTGGAAAGTACTACAACTAAACTCCGAAAAGGTTCACAGTTGGCATGGTATCATCATTTGACCCACCTAACATGTGTGCAAAAGTTGAGAGGGTTACGGCAAAAACTGGATGCACTTCGTGCGCAAACTGGACCATCTCTTTCGAAGTACGAGGGTTTCAGACGAAACTCATCCGTTACAAAGGCATTTCATTTTTCTAAAGTTATTTGAACTCAAGACTTTTTGTGCATTCAATATGCATCATTCAAAGCCACATACTAAAATTTCAACCCTTTCTGACTTCATTTGCTATTTTTCATGCATTTAATGATTTATTTTGGGCTAAATGACCCTGAAATTGGAAAGCACTACAACTAAACTTAGAAAAGGTTGACACTTGGCATGGCATCATCATTTGACCCACATAACATGTGTGCAAAAGTTGAGAGGGTTACGGCAAAAGCTGGATGCACTTCGTGTACAAATTGGACCATCTCTTTCGAAGTACGAGGGTTTCAGACAAAAACTCATCTGTTACAAAGGCATTTCATTTTTCTAAACTTTTTTGAACTAAAGACTATTTGTGCATTCAATATGCATCATTCAAATCCACATACTAAAATTTCAACCCTTTCTGACTTCATTTGCTACTTTTCATGCATTTAATGATTTATTTTGGGCTAAATGACCCTGAAATTGGAAAGCACTACAACTAAACTCGGAAAAGGTTGAAACTTGGCATGGTATCATCATTTGACCCACCTAACATGTGTTCAAAAGTTGAGAGGGTGACGGAAAAAACTGGACGCACTTCGTTTACAAACTGGACCATCTCTTTCGAAGTACGAGGGTTTCAGACGAAAACTGATCTGGTACAAAGGCATTTCATTTTCTAAACTTATTTGAACTCAAGACTTTTTTTGCATTCAATATGCATCATTCAAAGCCACATACTAAAATTTCAACCCTTTCTGACATCATTTGCTATTTTCATGTATTTAATGATTTATTTTGGACTGAATGACCCTAAAATTGGAAAGCACTACAACTAAACTCGGAAAAGGTTGAAACTTGGCATGGTATCATCATTTGACCCACATAACATGTGTGAAGAAGTTCAGAGGGTTACGGAAAAAGCTGGTTGCACTTCGTGTACAAACTGGACCATCTCTTTCGAAGTACGAGGGTTTGAGAAGAAAACTCATCTGTTACAAAGGCATTTAATTTTTCCAAACTTATTTGAACTCAAGACTTTTTGTGCATTCAATATGCATAATTCAAATCCACAAACTAAAATTTCAACCCTTTCTGACTTCATTACCTATTTTTCATGCATTTAATGATTTATTTTGGGCTAAGTGACCCTGAAATCGGAAAGCACTACAACTAAACTCAGAAAAGGTTGAAACTTGGCATGGTATCATCATTTGACCCACCTAACATGTGTGCAAAAGTTGAGAGGGTTACGGGAAAAACTGGATGCACTTCATGTACAAACTGGACCATCTCTTTCGAAGTACGAGGGTTTCAGACGAAAACTCATCTATTACAAAGGCATTTCATTTTTCCAAACTTATTCGAACTCAAGACTTTTTGTGCATTCAATATGCATCATTCAAATCCACATAATAAAATTTCAACCCTTCCTGACTTCATTTGCTATTTTTCATGCATTTAATGATTTATTTTGGGCTAAATGACCCTGAAATTGGAAAGCACTACAACTAAACTCAGAAAAGGTTGAAACTTGGCATGGTATCATCATTTGACCCAACTAACATGGTTGCAAAAGTTGAGAGGGTTACGGCAAAAACTTGATGCACTTCGTGTACAAACTGGACCATCTCTTTCGAAGTACGAGGGTTTCACACAAAAATCATCTATTACAAAGACATTTCATTTTCCTAAACTTATTTGAACTCAAGACTTTTTGTGCATTCAATATGCATCATTCAAAGCCACATACTAAAATTTCAACCCTTTCTAAAATCATTTGTTATTTTTCATGCATTTAATGATTAATTTATGGCTGAATGACCCTGAAATTGGAAAGCACTACAACTAAACTCAGAAAAGGTTCACACTTGGCATGGTATCATCATTTGACCCACCTAACATGTGTGCAAAAGTTGAGAGGGTTACGGCAAAAACTGGATGCACTTCGTGTGCAACCTGGACCATCTCTTTCGAAGTACGAGGGTTTCAGACGAAAACTCATCTGTTACAAAGGCATTTCATTTTTCTAAACTTTTTTGAACTCAAGACTATTTGTGCATTCAATATGAATCATTCAAAGGCACATACTAAAATTTCAACCCTTTCTGACTTCATTTGCTATGTTTCATGCATTTAATGATTTATTTTGGGCTAAATGACCCTGAAATTGGAAAGCACTACAACTAAACTCAGAAAAGGTTGAAACTTGGCATGGTATCATCATTTGACCCACCTAACATGTGTGCAAAAGTTGAGAGGGTGAAGGCAAAAACTGGATGCACTTCGTTTACAAACTGGACCATCTCTATCGAAGTACGAGGGTTTCAGACGAAAACTGATCTGTTACAAAGGCATTTCATTTTTCTAAACTTATTTGAACTCAAGACTTTTTATGCATTCAATATGCATCATTCAAAGCCACATACTAAAATTTCAACCCTTTCTGACATCATTTGCTATTTTTCATGTATTTAATGATTTATTTTGGACTGAATGACCCTGAAATTGGAAAGCACTACAACTAAACTCGTAAAAGGTTGAAACTTGGCATGGTATCATCATTTGACCCACATAACATGTGTGAAGAAGTTCAGAGGGTTACGGAAAAAGCTGGTTGCACTTCGTGTACAAACTGGACCATCTCTTTCGAAGTACAAGGGTTTCAAACGAAAACTCATCTGTTACAAAGGCATTTAATTTTTCCAAACTTATTTGAACTCAAGACTTTTTGTGCATTCAATATGCATAATTCAAATCCACAAACTAAAATTTCAACCCTTTCTGACTTCATTACCTATTTTTCATGCATTTAATGATTTATTTTGGGCTAAATGACCCTGAAATCGGAAAGCACTACAACTAAACTCAAAAAAGGTTGAAACTTGGCATGGTATCAATATTTTACCCACCTAACATGTATGAAAAAGTTGAGAGGGTTACGGCAAAAACTGGATGCACTTCATGTACAAACTGGACCATCTCTTTCGAAGTACGAGGGTTTCAGACGAAAACTCATCTATTACAAAGGCATTTCTTTTTTCCAAACTTATACAAACTCAAGACTTTTTGTGCATTCAATATGCATCATTCTAATCCACATACTAAAATTTCAACCCTTCCTGACTTCATTTGCTATTTTTCATGCATTTAATGATTTATTTTGGGCTAAATGACCCTGAAATTGGAAAGCACTACAACTAAACTCAGAAAAGGTTGAAACTTGGCATGGTATCATCATTTGACCCACCTAACATGGTTGCAAAAGTTGAGAGGGTTACGACAAAAACTGGACGCACTTCGTGTACAAACTGGATCATCTTTTTCGAAGTACGAGGGTTTCAGACGAAAACTCATCTGTTACAAAGGCATTTCATATTTCTAAACTTATTTGAACTCAAGACTTTTTGTGCATTCAATATGCATCAATCAAAGCCACATACTAAAATTTCAACCCTTTCTGACATCATTTGCTATTTTTCATGGATTTAATGATTTATTTTGGACTGAATGACCCTGAAATTTGAAAGCACTACAACTATACTAGGAAAAGGTTGAAACTTGGCATGGTATCATCATTGGACCCACATAACATGTGTGAAGAAGTTCACAGGATTACAGAAAAAGCTAGATCCACTTCGTGTACAAACTGGACCATCTCTTTCGAAGTACGAGGGTTTCAGATGAAAACTCATCTGTTACAAAGGCATTTCAATTTTCTAAACTTATTTGAACTCAAGACTTTTTGTGCATTCAATATGCATCATTCAAAGCCACATACTAAAATTTCAACCCTTTCTGACTTCATTTCCTATTTTTCATGCATTTAATGATTTATTTTGGGCTAAATTACCCTGAAATTGGAAAGAATCACAACTAAACTCAGAAAAGGTTGAAACTAGGCATGGTATCATCATTTGACCCACATAACATGTGTGCAAAAGTTAAGAGGGTTACGACAAAAACTGGATGCACTTCGTGTATAAAATGGACCACCTCTTTCAAAGTACGAGGGTTTCAGACGAAAACTCATCTGTTACAAAGGAATTTCATTTTTCTAAACTTATTTGAACTCAAAACTATTTTTGCATTCAATATGCATCATTCGAAGCCACATACTAAAATTTCAACCCTTTCCGAATTCATTTGCTATTTTTCATGCATTTAATGATTTATTTTGGGCTAACTGACCCTGAAATTGGAAAGCACTACAACTGAACTCAGAAAAGGTTGAAACTTGGCATGGTATCATCATTTGACCCACCTAACACGTGTGCAAAAGTTGAGAGGGTTACGGCAAAAACTGGTTGCACTTCGTGTACAAACTGGACCATGTCTTTCGTAGTACGAGGGATTGAGACGAAAACTCATCTGTTACAAAGGCATTTCATTTTTCTAAACTTATTTGAACTCAAGACTTTTTGTGCATTCAATATGCATCATTCAAAGCCAAATACTAAAGTTTCAACCCTTTCTGACATCATTTGCTATTTTTCATGCACTTAATGATTTATTTTGGGCTGAATGACCCTGAAATTGGAAAGCACTACAAATAAACTCAGAAAATGTTGAAACTTGGCATGGTATCATCATTTGAGCCACATAACATGTGTGCAAAAGTTGAGAGGGTTACGAAAAAAGCTGGATGCACGTCGTGTACAAACTGGACCATCTCTTTCGAAGTATGAGGGTTTCAGACGAAAACTCATCTGTTACAAAGGCATTTCATTTTTCTAAACTTATTTGAACTCAAGACTTTTTGTGCATTCAATATGCATCATTCAAAGCCACATACTAAAATTTCAACCCTTTCTGACTTCATTAGCTATTTTTCATGCATTTAATGATTTATTTTGGGGTAAATGACCCTGAAATTGGAAAGCACTACAACTAAACTTGGAAAAGGTTGAAACTTGGAATTGTATCATCATTTGACCCACCTAACATGTGTGCAAAAGTTGAGAGGGTTACGGCAAAATCTGGTTGCACTTCATGTACAAACTGGACTATGTCTTTCGTAGTACGAGGGATTGAGACGAAAACTCATCTGTTACAAAGGCATTTCATTTTTCTAAACTTATTTGAACTCAAGAATTCTTGTGCATTTAATATGCATCATTCAAAGCCACATACTAAAATTTCAACCCTTTCTGACTTCATTTGCTATTTTTCATGCATTTAATGATTTAGTTTGGGCTAAATGACCTTGAAATTGGAAAGCACTACAACTAAACTCAGAAAAGGTTGAAACGTGGCATGGTATCATCATTTGACCCACCTAACACGTGTGCAAAACTTGAGAGTGTTACGGCAAAAATTGGTTGCACTTCGTGTACAAACTGGACCATGTCTTTCGTAGTACGAGTGATTGAGACGAAAACTCATCTGTTACAAAGGCATTTCATTTTTCTAAAATTATTTGAACTCAAGACTTTTTGTGCATTCAATATGCATCATTCAAAGCCACATACTAAAGTTTCAACCCTTTCTGACATCATTTGCTATTTTGCATGCATTTAATGATTTATTTTGGGCTGAATGACCCTTAAATTGGAAAGCACTACAACTAAACTCAGAAAAGGTTGAAACTTAGCATGGTATCATCATTTGACCCACATAAGATGTGTGAAAAAGTTGAGAGGGTTACAAAAAAAGCTGGATGCACTTCGTGTACAAACTGGACCATCTCTTTCGAAGTATGAGGGTTTCAAACGAAAACTCATCTGTTACAAAGGCATTTCATTTCTCTAAACTTATTTGAACTCAAGACTTTTTGTGCATTCAATATGCATCATTCAAAGCCACATACTAAAATTTCAACCCTTTCTGACTTCTTTTGCTATTTTTCATGCATTTAATGATTTATTTTGGGGTAAATGACCCTGAAATTGGAAAGCACTACAACTAAACTTAGAAAAGGTTGAAACTTGGCATGGTATCATCATTTGATCCACCTAACATGTGTGCAAAAGTTGAGAGGGTTACGGCAAAATCTGGTTGCACTTCATGTACAAACTGGACTATGTCTTTCTTAGTACGAGGGATTGAGACGAAAACTCATCTGTTACAAAGGCATTTCATTTTTCTAAACTTATTTGAACTCAAGACTATTTGTACATTTAATATGCATCATTCAAAGCCACATACTAAAATTTCAACCCTTTCTGACTTCATTTGCTATTTTTCATGCATTTAATGACTTATTTTGGGCTAAATGACCCTGAGATTGGAAAGCACTACAACTAAACTTAGAAAAGGTTGAAACTTGGCATGGTATCATCATTTGACCCACCTATCATGTGTTCAAAATTTGAGAGGGTTACGCCAAAAACTGGATGCACTTCGTGTACAAACTGGACCATCTTTTTCGAAGTACGAGGGTTTCAAACGAAAACTCATCTGTTACAAAGGCATTTCATTTTTCTAAACTTATTTGAACTCAAAACTTTTTGTGCATTCAATATGCATCATTCAAAGCCACATACTAAAATTTCAACCCTTTCTGAGTTCATTTGCTATTTTTCATGCATTTAATTATTTATTTTGGGCTAAATGACCCTGAAATTGGAAAGCACTACAACTAAACTTAGAAAAGGTTGAAACTTGGCATGGTATCATCATTTGACCCACCTAACATGTGCGAAAAACTTGAGAGGGTCACGGCAAAAACTGGATGCACTTCGTGTACAAACTGGACCATCTCTTTCGAAGTACGAGGGTTTCAGACGAAAACTAATTTTCTAAACTTTTTTGAACTCAAGACTTTTTGTGCATTCAATATGAATCTTTCAAAGCCACATACTAAAATTTCAACCCTTTCTGACATCATTTTCTATTTTTCATGCATTTAATGATTTATTTTGGGCTGAATGACCTTGAAATTGGAAAGCAGTACAACTAAACTCAGAAAAGGTTGAAACGTGGCATGGTATCATCATTTGACCCACCTAACACGTGTGCAAAACTTGAGAGGGTTACGGCAAAAACTGTTTGCACTTCGTGTACAAACTGGACCATGTCTTTCGTAGTACGAGGGATTGAGACGAAAACTCATCTGTTACAAAGGCATTTCATTTTTCTAAAATTATTTAAACTCAAGACTTTTTGTGCATTCAATATGCATCATTCAAAGCCACATACTAAAGTTTCAACCCTTTCTGACATCATTTGCTATTTTTCATGCATTTAATGATTTATTTTGGGCTGAATGACCCTTAAATTGGAAAGCACTACAACTAAACTCAGAAAAGGTTTAAACTTGGCATGGTATCATCATTTGACCCAAATAACATGTGTGCAAAAGTTGAGAGGGTTACGAAAAAAGCTGGATGCACTTCGTGTACAAACTGGACCATCTCTTTCGAAGTATGAGGGTTTCAGACGAAAACTCATCTGTTACAAAGGCATTTAATTTTTCTAAACTTATTTGAACTCAAGACTTTTTTTGCATTCAATATGCATTATTCAAAGCCACATAATAAAATTTCAACCCTTTCTGACTTCTTTTGCTATTTTTCATGCATTTAATGATTTATTTTGGGGTAAATGACGCTGAAATTGGAAAGCACTACAACTAAACTTAGAAAAGGTTGAAACTTGGCATGGTATCATCATTTGATCCACCTAACATGTGTGCAAAAGTTGAGAGGGTTACGGCAAAATCTGGTTGCACTTCCTGTACAAACTGGACTATGTCTTTCGGAGTACGAGGGATTGAGACGAAAACTCATCTGTTACAAAGGCATTTCATTTTTCTAAACTTATTTGAACTCAAGACTATTTTTACATTTAATATGCATCACTAAAAGCCACATACTAAAATTTCAACCCTTTCTGACTTCATTTGCTATTTTTCATGCATTTAATGACTTATTTTGGGCTAAATGACCCTGAAATTGGAAAGCACTACAAATAAACTCAGAAAAGGTTGAAACTTGGCATGGTATCATCATTTGAGCCACATAACATGTGTGCAAAAGTTGAGAGGGTTACGAAAAAAGCTGGATGCACTTCGTGTACAAACTGGACCATCTCTTTCGAAGTATGAGGGTTTCAGACGAAAACTCATCTGTTACAAAGGCATTTCATTTTTCTAAACTTATTTGAACTCAAGACTTTTTGTGCATTCAATATGCATCATTCAAAGCCACATACTAAAATTTCAACCCTTTCTGACTTCATTTCCTATTTTTCATGCATTTAATAATTTATTTTGGGCTAAATTACCCTGAAATTGGAAAGCACCACAACTAAACTCAGAAAAGGTTGAAACTTGGCATGGTATCATCATTTGACCCACCCAACATGTGTGCAAAAGTTGAGAGGGTTACGACAAAAACTGGACGCACTTCGTGTACAAACTGGATCATCTCTTTCGAAATACGAGGGTTTCAGACGAAAACTCATCTGTTACAAAGGCATTTCATTTTTCTAGACTTATTTGAACTCAAGACTTTTTGTGCATTCAATATGCATCATTCAAAGCCACATACTAAAATTTCAACCCTTTCTGACATCATTTGCTATTTTTCATGGATTTAATGATTTAGTTTGAACTAAATGACCCTGAAATTGGAAAGCACTACAACTATACTAGGAAAAGGTTGAAACTTGGCATGGTATCATCATTTGACCCACATAAGATGTGTGAAGAAGTTCACAGGATTACGGAAAAAACTGAATGCACTTCGTGTACAAACTGGACCATCTCTTTCGAAGTACGAGGGTTTCAGATGAAAACTCATCTGTTACAAAGGAATTTCAATTTTCTAAACTTATTTGAACTCAAGACTTTTTGTGCATTCAATATGCATCATTCAAAGCCACATACTAAAATTTCAACCCTTTCTGACTTCATTTCCTATTTTTCATGCATTTAATGATTTATTTTGGGCTAAATTACCCTGAAATTGGAAAGAATCACAACTAAACTCAGAAAAGGTTGAAACTAGGCATGGTATCATCATTTGACCCACATAACATGTGTGCAAAATTTAAGAGGGTTACGGCAAAAACTGGATGCACTTCGTGTATAAAATGGACCATCTCTTTCAAAGTACGAGGGTTTTAGACGAAAACTCATCTGTTACAAAGGAATTTCATTTTTCTAAACTTATTTGAACTCAAAACTGTTTTTGCATTCAATATGCATCATTCAAAGCCACATACTAAAATTTCAACCCTTTCCGAATTCATTTGCTATTTTTCATGCATTTAATGATTTATTTTGGGCTAACTGACCCTGAAATTGGAAAGCACTACAACTGAACTCAAAAAAGGTTGAAACTTGGCATGGTATCTTCATTTGACCCACCTAACACGTGTGCAAAAGTTGAGAGGGTTACGGCAAAAACTGGTTGCACGTCGTGTACAAACTGGACCATGTCTTTCGTAGTACGAGGGATTGAGACGAAAACTCATCTGTTACAAAGGTATTTCATTTTTCTAAACTTATTTGAACTCAACACTTTTTGTGCATTCAATATGCATCATTCAAAGCCAAATACTAAAATTTCAACCCTTTCTGACTTCATTTGCTATTTTTCATGCACTTAATGATTTATTTTGGGCTGAATGACCCTTAAATTGGAAAGCACTACAACTAAACTCAGAAAAGGTTGAAACTTAGCATGGTATCATCATTTGAGCCACATAACATGTGTGCAAAAGTTGAGAGGGTTACGAAAAAAGCTGGATGCACGTCGTGTACAAACTGGACCATGTCTTTCGTAGTACGAGGGATTGAGACGAAAACTCATCTGTTACAAAGGCATTTCATTTTTCTAAAATTATTTGAACTCAAGACTTTTTGTGCATTCAATATGCATCATTCAAAGCCACATACTAAAGTTTCAACCCTTTCTGACATCATTTGCTATTTTTCATGCATTTAATGATTTATTTTGGGTTGAATGACCCTTAAATTGGAAAGCACTACAACTAAACTCAGAAAAGGTTGAAACTTAGCATGGTATCATCATTTGACCCACATAACATGTGTGAAAAAGTTGAGAGGGTTACGAAAAAAGCTGGATGCACTTCGTGTACAAACTGGACCATCTATTTCGAAGTATGAGGGTTTCAGACGAAAACTCATCTGTTACAAAGGCATTTCATTTTTCTAAACTTAATTGAACTCAAGAATTTTTGTGCATTCAATATGCATCATTCAAAGCCACATACTAAAATTTCAACCCTTTCTGACTTCTTTTGCTATTTTTCATGCATTTCATGATTTATTTTGGGGTAAATGACCCTGAAATTGGAAAGCACTACAACTAAACTTAGAAAAGGTTGAAACTTGGCATGGTATCATCATTTGATCCACCTAACATGTGTGCAAAAGTTGAGAGGGTTACGGCAAAATCTGGTTGCACTTCACGTACAAACTGGACTATGTCTTTCGTAGTACGAGGGATTGAGACGAAAACTCATCTGTTACAAAGGCATTTCATTTTTCTAAACTTATTTGAACTCAAGACTATTTGTACATTTAATATGCATCATTCAAAGCCACATACTAAAATTTCAACCCTTTCTGACTTCATTTGCTATTTTTCATGCATTTAATGACTTATTTTGGGCTAAATGACCCTGAAATTTGAAAGCACTACAACTAAACTTAGAAAAGGTTGAAACTTGGCATGGTATCATCATTTGACCCACCTAACATGTGTTCAAAAGTTGAGAGGGTTACGCCAAAAACTGGATGCACTTCGTGTACAAATTAGACCATCTTTTTCGAAGTACGAGGGTTTCAAACGAAAACTCATCTGTTACAAAGGCATTTCATTTTTCTAAACTTATTTGAACTCAAGACTTTTTGTGCATTCAATATGCATCATTCAAAGCCACATACTAAAATTTCAACCCTTTATGAGTTCATTTGCTATTTTTCATGCATTTAATTATTTATTTTGGGCTAAATGACCCTAAAATTGGAAAGCACTACAACTAAACTTAGAAAAGGTTGAAACTTGGCATGGTATCATCATTTGACCCACCTAAAATGTGTGCAAAACTTGAGAGGGTCACGGCAAAAACTGGATGCACTTCGTGTACAAACTGGACCATCTCTTTCGAAGTACGAGGGTTTGAGACGAAAACTCATTTTCTAAACTTTTTTGAACTCAAGACTTTTTGTGCATTCAATATGAATCTTTCAAAGCCACATACTAAAATTTCAACCCTTTCTGACATCATTTTCTATTTTTCATGCATTTAATGATTTATTTTGGGCTGAATGACCTTGAAATTGGAAAGCACTACAACTAAACTCAGAAAAGGTTGAAAAGTGGCATGGTATCATCATTTGACCCACCTAACACGTGTGCAAAACTTGAGAGGGTTACGGCAAAAACTGTTTGCACTTCGTGTACAAACTGGACCATGTCTTTCGTAGTACGAGGGATTGAGACGAAAACTCATCTGTTACAAAGGTATTTCATTTTTCTAAACTTATTTGAACTCAACACTTTTTGTGCATTCAATATGCATCATTCAAAGCCAAATACTAAAATTTCAACCCTTTCTGACTTCATTTGCTATTTTTCATGCACTTAATGATTTATTTTGGGCTGAATGACCCTTAAATTGGAAAGCACTACAACTAAACTCAGAAAAGGTTGAAACTTAGCATGGTATCATCATTTGAGCCACATAACATGTGTGCAAAAGTTGAGAGGGTTACGAAAAAAGCTGGATGCACGTCGTGTACAAACTGGACCATGTCTTTCGTAGTACGAGGGATTGAGACGAAAACTCATCTGTTACAAAGGCATTTCATTTTTCTAAAATTATTTGAACTCAAGACTTTTTGTGCATTCAATATGCATCATTCAAAGCCACATACTAAAGTTTCAACCCTTTCTGACATCATTTGCTATTTTTCATGCATTTAATGATTTATTTTGGGTTGAATGACCCTTAAATTGGAAAGCACTACAACTAAACTCAGAAAAGGTTGAAACTTAGCATGGTATCATCATTTGACCCACATAACATGTGTGAAAAAGTTGAGAGGGTTACGAAAAAAGCTGGATGCACTTCGTGTACAAACTGGACCATCTATTTCGAAGTATGAGGGTTTCAGACGAAAACTCATCTGTTACAAAGGCATTTCATTTTTCTAAACTTAATTGAACTCAAGAATTTTTGTGCATTCAATATGCATCATTCAAAGCCACATACTAAAATTTCAACCCTTTCTGACTTCTTTTGCTATTTTTCATGCATTTCATGATTTATTTTGGGGTAAATGACCCTGAAATTGGAAAGCACTACAACTAAACTTAGAAAAGGTTGAAACTTGGCATGGTATCATCATTTGATCCACCTAACATGTGTGCAAAAGTTGAGAGGGTTACGGCAAAATCTGGTTGCACTTCACGTACAAACTGGACTATGTCTTTCGTAGTACGAGGGATTGAGACGAAAACTCATCTGTTACAAAGGCATTTCATTTTTCTAAACTTATTTGAACTCAAGACTATTTGTACATTTAATATGCATCATTCAAAGCCACATACTAAAATTTCAACCCTTTCTGACTTCATTTGCTATTTTTCATGCATTTAATGACTTATTTTGGGCTAAATGACCCTGAAATTTGAAAGCACTACAACTAAACTTAGAAAAGGTTGAAACTTGGCATGGTATCATCATTTGACCCACCTAACATGTGTTCAAAAGTTGAGAGGGTTACGCCAAAAACTGGATGCACTTCGTGTACAAATTAGACCATCTTTTTCGAAGTACGAGGGTTTCAAACGAAAACTCATCTGTTACAAAGGCATTTCATTTTTCTAAACTTATTTGAACTCAAGACTTTTTGTGCATTCAATATGCATCATTCAAAGCCACATACTAAAATTTCAACCCTTTATGAGTTCATTTGCTATTTTTCATGCATTTAATTATTTATTTTGGGCTAAATGACCCTAAAATTGGAAAGCACTACAACTAAACTTAGAAAAGGTTGAAACTTGGCATGGTATCATCATTTGACCCACCTAAAATGTGTGCAAAACTTGAGAGGGTCACGGCAAAAACTGGATGCACTTCGTGTACAAACTGGACCATCTCTTTCGAAGTACGAGGGTTTGAGACGAAAACTCATTTTCTAAACTTTTTTGAACTCAAGACTTTTTGTGCATTCAATATGAATCTTTCAAAGCCACATACTAAAATTTCAACCCTTTCTGACATCATTTTCTATTTTTCATGCATTTAATGATTTATTTTGGGCTGAATGACCTTGAAATTGGAAAGCACTACAACTAAACTCAGAAAAGGTTGAAAAGTGGCATGGTATCATCATTTGACCCACCTAACACGTGTGCAAAACTTGAGAGGGTTACGGCAAAAACTGTTTGCACTTCGTGTACAAACTGGACCATGTCTTTCGTAGTACGAGGGATTGAGACGAAAACTCATCTGTTACAAAGGCATTTCATTTTTCTAAAATTATTTGAACTCAAGACTTTTTGTGCATTCAATATGCATTATTCAAAGCCACATACTAAAGTTTCAACCCTTTCTGACATCATTTGCTATTTTTCATGCATTTAATGATTTATTTTGGGCTGAATGACCCTTAAATTGGAAAGCACTACAACTAAACTCAGAAAAGGTTGAAACTTGGCATGGTATCATCATTTGACCCACATAACATGTGTGCAAAAGTTGAGAGGGTTACGAAAAAAGCTGGATGCACTTCGTGTACAAACTGGACCATCTCTTTCGAAGTATGAGGGTTTCAAACGAAAACTCATCTGTTACAAAGGCATTTCATTTTTCTAAACTTATTTGAACTCAAGACTTTTTTTGCATTCAATATGCATCATTCAAAGCCACATAATAAAATTTCAACCCTTTCTGACTTCTTTTGCTATTTTTCATGCATTTAATGATTTATTTTGGGGTAAATGACCCTGAAATTGGAAAGCACTACAACTAAACTTAGAAAAGGTTGAAACTTGGCATGGTATCATCATTTGATCCACCTAACATGTGTGAAAAAGTTGAGAGGGTTACGGCAAAATCTGGTTGCACTTCCTGTACAAACTGGACTATGTCTTTCGGAGTACGAGGGATTGAGACGAAAACTCATCTGTTACAAAGGCATTTCATTTTTCTAAACTTATTTGAACTCAAGACTATTTGTACATTTAATATGCATCACTAAAAGCCACATACTAAAATTTCAACCCTTTCTGACTTCATTTGCTATTTTTCATGCATTTAATGACTTATTTTGGGCTAAATGACCCTGAAATTGGAAAGCACTACAAATAAACTCAGAAAAGGTTGAAACTTGGCATGGTATCATCATTTGAGCCACATAACATGTGTGCAAAAGTTGAGAGGGTTACGAAAAAAGCTGGATGCACTTCGTGTACAAACTGGACCATCTCTTTCGAAGTATGAGGGTTTCAGACGAAAACTCATCTGTTACAAAGGCATTTCATTTTTCTAAACTTATTTGAACTCAAGACTTTTTGTGCATTCAGTATGCATCATTCAAAGCCACATACTAAAATTTCAACCCTTTCTGTCTTCATTTCCTATTTTTCATGCATTAAATGATTTATTTTGGGCTAAATTACCCTGAAATTGGAAAGCACCACAACTAAACTCAGAAAAGGTTGAAACTAGGCATGGTATCATCATTTGACCCACATAACATGTGTGCAAAAGTTGAGAGGGTTACGGCAAAAACTGGATGCACTTCGTGTATAAAATGGACCATCTCTTTCAAAGTACGAGGGTTTCAGACGAAAACTCATCTGTTACAAAGGAATTTCATTTTTCTAAACTTATTTGAACTCAAAACTTTTTTTTCATTCAATATGCATCATTCAAAGCCACATACTAAAATTCCAACCCTTTCCGAATTCATTTGCTATTTTTCATGCATTTAATGATTTATTTTGGGCTAACTGACCCTGAAATTGGAAAGCACTACAACTGAACTCAGAAAAGGTTGAAACTTGGCATGGTATCATCATTTGACCCACCTAACACGTGTGCAAAAGTTGAGAGGGTTACGGCAAAAACTGGTTGCACTTCGTGTACAAACTGGACCATGTCTTTCGTAGTACGAGGGATTGAGACGAAAACTCATCTGTTACAAAGGCATTTCATTTTTCTAAACTTATTTGAACTCAAGACTTTTTGTGCATTCATTATGCATCATTCAAAGACACATACTAAAATTTCAACCCTTTCTGACTTCATTTGCTATTTTTCATGCATTTAATGATTTATTTTGGGGTAAATGACCCTGAAATTGGAAAGCACTACAAATAAACTTAGAAAAGGTTGAAACTTGGCATTATATCATCATTTGACCCACCTAACATGTGTGCAAAAGTTGAGAGGGTTACGGCAAAATCTGGTTGCACTTCATGTACAAACTGGACTATGTCTTTCGTAGTACGATGGATTGAGACGAAAACTCATCTGTTACAAAGGCATTTCATTTTGCTAAACTATTTTGAACTCAAAAATTCTTGTGCATTTAATATGCATCATTCAAAGCCACATAATAAAATTTCAACCCTTTCTGACTTCATTTGCTATTTTTCATGCATTTAATGATTTAGTTTGGGCTAAATGACCTTGAAATTGGAAAGCACTACAACTAAACTCAGAAAAGGTTGAAACGTGGCATGGTATCATCATTTGACCCACCTAACACGTGTGCAAAACTTGAGAGGGTTACGGCAAAAATTGGTTGCACTTCGTGTACAAACTGGACCATGTCTTTCGTAGTACGAGGGATTGAGACGAAAACTCATCTATTACAAAGGCATTTCATTTTTCTAAACTTATTTGAACTCAAGACTTTTTGTGCATTCAATATGCATCATTCAAAGCCACATACTAAAGTTTCAACCCTTTCTGACATCATTTGCTATTTTTCATGCATTTAATGATTTATTTTGGGCTGAATGACCCTTAAATTGGAAAGCACTACAACTAAACTCAGAAAAGGTTGAAACTTAGCATGGTATCATCATTTGACCCACATAACATGTGTGAAAAAGTTGAGAGGGTTATGAAAAAAGCTGGATCCACTTCGTGTACAAACTGGACCATCTCTTTCAAAGTATGAGGGTTTCAGACGAAAACTCATCTGTTACAAAGGCATTTCATTTTTCTAAACTTATTTGAACTCAAGAATTTTTGTGCATTCAATATGCATCATTCAAAGCCACATACTAAAATTTCAACCCTTTCTGACTTTTTTACTATTTTTCATGCATTTAATGATTTATTTTGGGGTAAATGACCCTGAAATTGGAAAGCACTACAACTAAACTTAGAAAAGGTTGAAACTTGGCATGGTATCATCATTTGATCCACCTAACATGTGTGCAAAAGTTGAGAGGGTTACGGCAAAATCTGGTTGCACTTCATGTACAAACTGGACTATGTCTTTCGGAGTACGAGGGATTGAGACGAAAACTCATCTGTTACAAAGGCATTTCATTTTTCTAAACTTATTTTAACTCAAGACTATTTGTACATTTAATATGCATCATTCAAAGCCAAGTACTAAAATTTCAACCCTTTCTGACTTCATTTGCTATTTTTCATGCATTTAATGACTTATTTTGGGCTAAATGACCCTGAAATTGGAAAGCACTACAACTAAACTTAGAAAAGGTTGAAACTTGGCATGGTATCATCATTTGACCCACCTAACATGTGTTCAAAAGTTGAGAGGGTTACGCCAAAAACTGGATGCACTTCGTGTACAAACTGGACCATCTTTTTTGAAGTACGAGGGTTTCAAACGAAAACTCATCTGTTACAAAGGCATTTCATTTTTCTAAACTTATTTGAACTCAAGACTTTTTGTGCATTCAATATGCATCATTCAAAGCCACATACTAAAATTTCAACCCTTTCTGAGTTCATTTGCTATTTTTCATGCATTTAATTATTTATTTTGGGCTAAATGACCCTGAAATTGGAAAGCACTACAACTAAACTTAGAAAAGGTTGAAACTTGGCATGTTATCATCATTTGACCCACCTAACATGTGTGCAAAAGTTGAGAGGATTACGGAAAAAGCTGGATGCACTTCGTGTACAAACTGGACCATGTCTTTCGAAGTACGAGGGTTTCAGATGAAACTCATCTGTTACAAAGTCATTTCATTTTTCAAAACTTATTTGAACTCAAGAATTTTTGTGCATTCAATATGCATATTTCAAAGCCACATACTAAATTTTCAACCCTTTCTGAGTTCATTTGCTATTTTTCATGCATTTAATTATTTATTTTGGGCTAAATGACCCTGAAATTGGAAAGCACTACAACTAAACTTAGAAAAGGTTGAAACTTGGCATGTTATCATCATTTGAACGACCTAACATGTGTGCAAAAGTTGAGAGGATTACGGAAAAAGCTGGATGCACTTCGTGTACAAACTGGACCATCTCTTTCGAAGTACGAGGGTTTCAGATGAAACTCATCTGTTACAAAGGCATTTCATTTTTCTAAACTTATTTGAACTCAAGAATTTTTGTGCATTCAATATGCATATTTCAAAGCCACATACTAAATATTCAACCCTTTCTGACTTCATTTGCTATTTTTCATGCATTTAATGATTTATTTTGGGTTAAATGACCCTGAAATTGGAAAGCACTACAACTAAACTCAAAAAAGGTTGAAACTTGGAATGGTATCATGATTTGACCCACCTAACATGTGTGCAAAAGTTGAGAGGGTTACGGCAAAAACTGGATGCACTTCATGTACAAACTGCACCATCTCTTTCGAAGTACGAGGGTTTTAGACGAAAACTAATCTGTTACAAAGGTTTTCATTTTTCTAAACTTATTTTAACTCAAGACTTTTTGTGCATTCAATATGCATCATTCAAAGCCACATAATAAAATTTCAACCATTTCTGACTTCACTTGCTATTTTTCATGCATTTAATGATTTATTTTGGGCTAACTTACCCTGAAATTGGAAAGCACTACAACTAAACTTAGAAAAGGTTGAAACTTGGCATGGTATCATCATTTGAACCACCTAACATGTGTGCAAAAGTTGAGAGGGTTACGGCATAAACTGGATGCACTTCGTGTACAAACTGGACCATCTCTTTCGAAGTACGAGATTTCAGATGAAAACTCATGTGTTACAAAGGCATTTCATTTTTATAACCTTATTTGAACTCAAGACTTTTTGTGCATTCAATATGCATCATTCAAATCCACATACTAAAATTTTACCCCTTTCTGACTTCATTTGCTAGTTTTTATGCATTTAATGATTTATTTTAAGCTAAATGACCCTGAAATTGTAAAGCACTACAACTAAACTTAGAAAAGGTTGAAACTTGGCATGGTATCATCATTTGACCCACCTAACATGTGTGCAAGAGTTGAGAGGGTTACTGCAAAAACTGGATGCACTTCGTGTACAAACTGGACCATCTCTTTCGAAGTACGAGGGTTTCAGATGAAAACTCATCTGTTACAAAGGCATTTCATTTTTCTAAACTTATTTGAACTCAAGAATTCTTGTGAATTTAATATGCATCATTCAAAGCCTCATACTAAAATTTCAACCCTTTCTGACATCATTTGCTATTTTTCATGCATTTATGATTTATTTTGGACTGAATGACCCTGAAATTGGAAAGCACTACAACTAAACTCAGAAAAGGATGAAACTTGGCATGGGATCATCATTTGACCCACATAACATGTGTGCAAACGTTGAGAGGGTTGCGGAAAAAGCCGGATGCACTTCGTGTACAAACTAGACCATCTCTTTCGAAGTACAAGGGTTTCAGACGAAAACTCATCTGTTACAAAGGCATTTCATTTTTATAAACTTATTTGAACTCAAGACTTTTTGTGAATTCAATATGCATCATTCAAATCCACATACTAAAATTTCAACCCTTTCTGACTTCATTTGCTATTTTTCATGCATTTAATGATTTATTTTGGGCTAGATGACCCTGAAATTGGAAAGCACTAAAACTAAACTCAGAAAAGGTTGAAACTTGGCATGGTATCATCATTTCACCCACCTAACATGTGTGAAAAATTTGAGAGGGTTACGGAAAAAGCTGGATGCAGTTCGTGTACAAACTGGACCATCTCTTTCGAAGTACGAGGGTTTTAGACGAAAACTCATCTGTTACAAAGGCATTTCATTTTTCTAAACTTATTTGAACTCAAGACTTTTGTGCATTCAATATGCATCATTCAAAGCCACATACTAAAATTTCAACCCTTTCTGACTTCATTTGCTATTTTTCATGCATTTAATGATTTATTTTGGGCAAAATAACTCTGAAATTGGAAAGCCCCACAACTAAACTCAGAAATGGTTGAAACTAGGCATGCTATCATCATTTGACCCACCTAACATGTGTGCAAAAGTTGAGAGGGTCACGGCAAAAACTGGATGCACTTCTTGTATAAAATGGACCATCTCTTTCAAAGTACGAGGGTTTCAGACGAAAACTCATCTGTTACAAAGGAATTTAATTTTTGTAAACTTATTTGAACTCAAAACTTTTTGTGCATTGAATATGCATCATTCAAAGCCACATACTAAAACTTCAACCCTTTCCGAATTCATTTGCTATTTTTCATGCATTTAATGATTTATTTTGGGCTAAGTGACCCTAAAATTGGAAAGCACTACAACTTAACTCAGAAAAGGTTGAAACTTGGCATGGTATCATCATTTGACCCACCTAACATGTGTGCAAAATTTAAGAGGGTTACGGCAAAAACTGGATGCACTTTGTGTACAAATTGGACCATCTCTTTTGAAGTACGAGGGTTTCAGACGAAAACTCATCTGTTACCAAGGAATTTCATTTTTCTAAACTTATTTGAACTCAAGAATTTTTGTGCATTCAATATGCATAATTCAAAGCCACATACTAAAGTTTCAACCCTTTCTGACATCATTTGCTATTTTTCATGCATTTAATGATTTATTTTGGGCTGAATGACCCTTAAATTGGAAAGCAGTACAACTAAACTCAGAAAAGGTTGAAACTTGGCATGGTATCATCATTTGACCCACCTAACATGTGTGAAATAGTTGAGAGGGTTAAGCCAAAAACTGGATCCACTTCGTGTACAAACTGGGCCATCTCTTTCGAAGTACGAGGGTTTCAGACGAAAACTCATCTGTTACAAAGGCATTTCATTTTTCTAAACTTATTTGAACTCAAGACTTTTTGTGCATTCAATATGCATCATTCACAGCCGCATACTAAAATTTGAACCCTTTCTGACTTCATTTGCTATTTTTCATGCATTTAATTCTTTATTTTGGGCTAAATGGCCCTGAAATTGGAAAGCACTACAACTAAACTTAGAAAAGGTTGAAAGTTGGCATGGTATCATCATTTTACCCACCTAACATGTGTGCAAAAGTTGAGAGGGTGACGGCAAAAACTGGATGCACTTCGTGTACAAACTAGACCATCTCTTTCGAGGTTCGAGGGTTTCAGATGAAAATTCATCTGTTACAAAGGCATTTCATTTTTCTAAACTTATTTGAACTCAAGACTTTTTTTGCATTCAATATGCATCATTCAAAGCCACATACTAAAATTTCAACCCTTTCTGACATCATTTGCTATTTTTCATGCATTTAATGATTTATTTTGGGCTAAATGACCCTGAAATTGGAAAGCACTACAACTAAACTTAGAAAAGGTTGAA
This sequence comes from Bromus sterilis, assembly GCA_950022295.1. Classification (NCBI taxonomy): domain Eukaryota; kingdom Viridiplantae; phylum Streptophyta; class Magnoliopsida; order Poales; family Poaceae; genus Bromus; species Bromus sterilis. Next base: position 166,277,549 of record OX465599.1, on the reverse strand, counting down.
ACTTGGCATGGTATCATCATTTGACCCACCTAACATGTGTGAAAAAGTTGAGAGGGTTACAGCAAAAACTGGATGCACTTCATGTACAAACTGGACCATCTCTTTCGAAGTACGAGGGTTTTAGACGAAAACTCATCTGTTACGAAGGCATTTCATTTTTCTAAACTTATTTGAACTCAAGACTTATTGTTCATTCAATATGCATCATTAAAAGCCACGTACTAAATTTTCAACCCTTTCTGAATTCATTTGCTATTTTTCATGCTTTTAATGATTTATTTGGGGCTGAATGACCCTGAAATTGGAAAGCACTACAACTCATCTTAGAAAAGGTTGAAACTTGGCATGGTATCATCATTTGACCCACCTAACATGTGTGCAAAAGTTGAGAGGGTTACGGAAAAAGCTGGATGCACTTCGTGTACAAACTGGACCATCTCTTTCGAAGTACGAGGGTTTTAGACGAAAACTCATCTGTTACAAAGGCATTTCATTTTTCTAAACTTATTTGAACTCAAGACTTCTTTAGCATTCAATATGCATCTTTCAAAGCCACATACTAAATTTTCAACCCTTTCTGACTTAATTTGCTATTTTTCATGCATTTAATGATTTATTTTGGGCTAAATGACCCTGAAATTGGAAAGCACTACAACTAATATTAGAAAAGGTTGAAACTTGGCATGGTATCATCATTTGCCCCACTTAACATGTGTGCAAAAGTTGAGAGGGTTACGGGAAAAACTGGATGCACTTCGTGTACAAACTGGACCATCTCTTTAGAAGTACGAGGGTTTCAGACGAAAACTCATCTGTTACAAAGGCATTTCATTTTTCTAAACTTATTTGAACTCAAGACTTTTTATGCATTCAATATGAATTATTCAAATCCACATACTAAAAGTTCAACCCATTCTGACTTAATTTGCTATTTTTCCTGCATTTAATTATTTATTTTGGGCTTACTGACCCTGAAATTGGAAATCACTACAACTGAACTCAGAAAAGGTTGAAACTTGGCATGGTATCATCATTTGACCCATATAACATGTGTGCAAAACTTGAGAGGGTTACGGCAAAAACTGGATGCACTCCGTGTACAAATTCGACCATCTCTTTCGAAGTACGAGGGTTTCAGACGAAATCTCATCTGTTACAAAGGCATTTCATTTTTCTAAACTTATTTGAACTCAAGACTTTTTGTGCATTTAATATGCATCATTCAAAGCCACATACTAAAGTTTCAACCCTTTCTCACATCATTTGCTATTTTTCATGCATTTAATGATTTATTTTGGGCTGAATGACTCTGAAATTGGAAAGCACTAGAACTAAACTCAGAAAAGGTTGAAACTTGGCATGGTATCATCATTTAACCCACATAACATGTGTGCAAAAGTTGAGAGAGTTACGAAAAAATCTGGATGCACTTCGTGTACAAACTGGACCATCTCTTTCGAAGTATGAGGGTTTCAGATGAAAACTCATCTGTTACAAAGGAATTTCATTTTTCTAAACTTATTTTAACTCAAGACTTCTTGTGCATTTAATATGCATCATTCAAAGCCACATACTAAAGTTTCAACCCTTTCTGACATCATTTGCTATTTTTCATGCATTTAATGATTTATTTTGGGCTGAATGACTCTGAAATTGGAAAGCACTAGAACTAAACTCAGAAAAGGTTGAAACTTGGCATGGTATCATCATTTAACCCACATAACATGTGTGCAGAGAGAGTTGCGAAAAAATCTGGATGCACTTCGTGTACAAACTGGACCATCTCTTTCGAAGTATGAGGGTTTCAGATGAAAACTCATATGTTACAAAGGAATTTCATTTTTCTAAACTTATTTTAACTCAAGACTTCTTGTGCATTCAATATGCATCATTCAAAGCAACATACTAAAATTTCAACCCTTTCTGACTTCATTTGCTATTTTTCATGCATTTAATGATTTATTTTGGGCTAAATAACCCTGAAATTGGAAAGCCCCACAACTAAACTCAGAAAAGGTCGAAACTAGGCATGGTATCATCATTTCACCGACCTAACATGTGTGCAAAACTTGAGAGGGTTACGGCAAAAACTGGATGCACTTCGTGTACAAATTGGACCATCTCTTTCGAAGTACGAGGGTTTTGGACGAAAATTCATCTGTTACAAAGGCATTTCATTTTTCTAAACTTATTTGAACTCAAGAATTTTTGTGCATTCAATATGCATAAATCAAAGCCACATACTAAAGTTTCAACCCTTTCTGACATCATTTGCTATTTTTCATGCATTTAATGATTTATTTTGGGCTGAATGACCCTGAAATTGGAAAGCACTAGAACTAAACTCAGAAAAGGATGAAACTTGGCATGGTATCATCATTTGACCCACATAACGTGTGTGCCAAAGTCGAGAGGGTTACGAAAAAAGCTGGATGCACTTCGTTTACAAACTGGACCATCTCTTTCGAAGTATGAGGGTTTCAGACGAAAACTAATCTGTTAGAAAGGCATTTCATTTTTCTAAACTTCATTGAACTCAAGACTTTTTTTTCATTCAATATACATCATTCAAAGCCACATAGTAAAATTTCAACCCTTTCTGACTTCATTTGCTATTTTTTATGCATTTAATGATTTATTTTGGGCTAAATGACCCTGAAATTGGAAAGCACTACAACTAAACTGAGAAAAGGTTGAAACTTGGCATGGTATCATCATTTGACCCACCTAACATGTGTGCAAAATTTGAGAGGGTTACGGCAAAATCTGGTTGCACTTCGTGTATAAACTGGACCATCTCTTTCAAAGTACGAGGGTTTCAAACGAAAACTCATCTGTTACAAAGGAATTTAATTTTTCTAAACTTATTTGAACTCAAGACTTTTTTTGCATTCAATATGCATCATTCAAATCCACATACTAAAATTTCAGCCCTTTCCGAATTCATTTGCTATTTTTCATGCATTTAATGATTTATTTTGGGCTAAATGACCCTGAAATGGGAAAGCACTACAACTAAACTCAGAAAAGGTTGAAACTTGGCATGGTATCATCATTTGACCCACCTAACATGTGTGCAAAAGTTGAGAGGGTAACGGAAAAAACTGGACGCACTTCGTGTACAAACTGGACCATCTCTTTCGAAGTATGAGGGTTTCAGACGAAAACTCATCTGTTACAAAGGCATTTCATTTTTCTAAACTTATTTGAACTCAAGACTTTTGTGCATTCAATATGCATCATTCAAAGCGACATACTAAAATTTCAACCCTTTCTGACTTTATTTGCTATTTTTCATGCATTTAATGATTTATTTTGGGCTAAATGACCCTGAAATTGGAAAGCCCCACAACTAAACTCAGAAAAGGTAGAAACTAGGCATGGTATCATCATTTCACCCACCTAACATGTGTGCAAAATTTGAGAGGGTTACGGCAAAAACTGGATGCACTTCGTGTATAAACTGGACCATCTCATTCAAAGTACGAGGGTTTCAAATGAAAACTCATCTGTTACAAGGGAATTTAATTTTTCTAAACTTATTTGAACTCAAGACTTTTTTTGCATTCAATATGCATCATTCAAAGCCACATACTAAAATTTCAACCCTTTCCGAATTCATTTGCTATTTTTCATGCATTTAATGATTTATTTTGGGCTAAATGACCCTGAAATTGGAAAGGACTACAACTAAACTCAGAAAAGGTTGAAACTTGGCATGGTATCATCATTTGACCCACCTAACATGTGTGCAAAAGTTGAGAGGGTTACGGAAAAAACTGGACGCACTTCGTGTACAAACTGGACCATCTCTTTCGAAGTACGAGGGTTTCAGACGAAAACTCATCTGTTACAAAGGCATTTAGTTTTTCTAAACTTATTTGAACTCAAGACTTTTTTTTGCATTCAATATGCATCATTCAAAGCCACATACTAAAATTTCAACCCTTTCCGAATTCATTTGCTATTTTTCATGCATTTAATGATTTATTTTGGGCTAAATGACCCTGAAATTGGAAAGGACTACAACTAAACTCAGAAAAGGTTGAAACTTGGCATGGTATCATCATTTGACCCACATAACATGTGTGCAAAAGTTGAGAGGGTTACGAAAAAATCTGGATGCACTTCGTGTACAAACTGGACCATCTCTTTCGAAGTATGACGGTTTCAGACGAAAAATCATCTGTTACAAAGGCATTTCATTTTTCTAAACTTATTTGAACTCAAGAATTTTTGTGCATTCAATATGCATCATTCAAAGCCACATACTAAAATTTCAACCCTTTCTGACTTCATTTCCTATTTTTCATGCATTTAATGATTTATTTTGGGCTAAATGTCCCTGAAATTGGAAAGCACTTCAACTAATCTTAGAAAAGGTTGAAACTTGGCATGGTATCATCATTTGACCCACCTAACATGTGTGCAAAAGGTCAGAGGGTTACGGCAAAAACTGGATGCACTTCGCGTACAAACTGGACCATCTCTTTCGAAGTACGAGGGTTTCAGATGAAAACTCATCTGTTACAAAGGCATTTCATTTTTCTAAACTTATTTGAACTCAAGAATTTTTGTTCATTTAATATGCATCATTCAAAGCAACATACTAAAATTTCAACCCTTTCTGACATCATTTGCTATTTTTCATGCATTTAATGATTTATTTTGGGCTAAATGACCCTGAAATTGGAAAGCACTACAACTAAACTCAGAAGGTTGAAACTTGGCATGGTATCATCATTTGACCCACATAACATGTGTGCAAAAGTTGAGAGGGTTACGAAAAAATCTGGATGCACTTCGTGTACAAACTGGACCATCTCTTTCGAAGTATGAGGGTTTCAGATGAAAACTCATCTGTTACAAAGGCATTTCATTTTTCTAAACTTATTTGAACTCAAGAATTTTTGTGCATTTAATATGCATCATTCAAAGCATCATACTAAAATTTCAACCCTTTCTGACATCATTTGCTATTTTTCATGCATTTAATGATTTATTTTGGGATAAATGACCCTGAAATTGGAAAGCACTACAACTAAACTCAGAAAAGGTTGAAACTTGGCATGGTATCATCATTTGACCCACATAACATGTGTGCAAAAGTTGAGAGGGTTACGAAAAAATCTGGATGCACTTCGTGTACAAACTGGACCATCTCTTTCGAAGTGTGAGGGTTTCAAACGAAAACTAATCTCTTACAAAGGCATTTCATTTTTCTTAACTTATTTTAACTCAAGACTTTTTCTGCATTCAATATGCATCATTCAAAGCCACATACTAAAATTTCAACCTTTTCTGACTTCATTTGCTATTTTTCATGCATTTAATGATTTATTTTGGGCTAACTGACCCTGATATTGGAAATCACTACAACTGAACTCAAAAAAGGTTGAAACTTGGCATGTTATCATCATTTGACCCACATAACATGTGTGCAAAACTTTAGAGGGTTACCGCAAAAACTGGATGCACTTCGTGTACAAATTGGACCATCTCTTTCGAAGTACGAGGGTTTCAGACGAAAACTCATCTGTTACAAAGGCATTTCATTTTTCTAAACTTATTTGAACTCAAGACTTTTTTTGCATTCAATATGCATCATTCAAAGCCACATAATAAAGTTTCAACCCTTTCTAACATCATTTGCTATTTTTCATGCATTTAATGATTTATTTTGGGTTGAATGACCCTGAAATTGGAAAGCACTAGAACTAAACTCAGAAAAGGTTGAAACTTGGCATGGTATCATAATTTGACCCACATAACATGTGTGTAAAAGTTGAGAGGGTTACGAAAAAATCTGGATGAACTTCGTGTACAAACTGGACCATCTCTTTCGAAGTATGAGGGTTTCAGACGAAAACTCATCTCTTACAAAGGCATTTCATTTTTCTAAACTTATTTTAACTCAAGACTTTTTTTGCTTTCAATATGCATCATTCAAAGCCACATACTAAAATTTCAACCTTTTCTGACTTCATTTGCTATTTTTCATGCATTTAATGATTTATTTTGGGCTAACTGACCCTGAAATTGGAAATCACTACAACTGAACTCAAAAAAGGTTGAAACTTGGCATGGTATCATCATTTGACCCACATAACATGTGTGCAAAACTTTAGAGGGTTACAGCAAAAACTGGATGCACTTCGTGTACAAATTGGACCATCTCTTTCGAAGTACGAGGGTTTCATACAAAAATTCATCTGTCACTAAGGCAATTCATTTTTCTAAACTTTTTTGAACTCAAGACTTTTTGTGCAATCAATATGCATAATTCAAAGCCACATACTAAAATTTCAACCCTTTCTGACTTCATTTGCTATTTTTCATGCATTTAATGATTTATTTTGGGCTAACTGACCCTGAAATTGGAAAGCACTACAACTGAACTCAGAAAAGCTTGAAACTTGGCATGGTATCATCATTTGACCCACATAACATGTGTGCAAAACTTTAGAGGGTTACAGCAAAAACTGGATGCACTTCGTGTACAAATTGGACCATCTCTTTCGAAGTACGAGGGTTTCAGACGAAAACTCATCTCTTACAAAGGCATTTCATTTTTCTAAACTTATTTGAACTCAACAATTTTTGTGCATTCAATATGCATCATTCAAAGCAACATACTAAAATTTCAACCCTTTCTGACATCATTTGCTATTTTTCATGCATTTGATGATTTATTTTGGGCTAAATGACCCTGAAATTGGAAAGCACTACAACTAAACTCAGAAAAGGTTAAAACTTGGTATCGTATCATCATTTGACCCACAAAACGTGTGTGCAAAAGTTGAGAGGGTTACGAAAAAATCTGGATGCACTTCGTGTACAAACTGGACCATCTCTTTCGAAGTATGAGGCTTTCAGACGAAAACTCATCTCTTACAAAGGCATTTCATTTTTCTAAACTTATTTTAACTCAAGACTTTTTGTGCATTCAATATGCATCATTCAAAGCCACATTCTAAAATTTCAACCTTTTCTGACTTCATTTGCTATTTTTCATGCATTTAATGATTTATTTTGGGCGTGACCCTGAAATTTGAAATCACTACAACTGAACTCAAAAAAGGTTTAAACTTTGCATGGTATCATCATTTGACCCACATAACACGTGTGCAAAACTTTACAGGGTTACAACAAAAACTGGATGCACTTCGTGTACAAATTGGACCATCTCTTTCGAAGTACGAGGGTTTCAGACGAAAACTCATCTGTTACAAAGGCATTTCATTTTTCTAAACTTATTTGAACTCAAGACTTTTTGTGCATTCAATATGCATCATTCAAAGCCACATACTAAAGTTTCAACCCTTTCTGACATCATTTGCTATTTTTCATGCATTTAATGATTTATTTTGGGTTGAATGACCCTGAAATTGGAAAGCACTAGAACTAAACTCAGAAAAGGTTGAAACTTGACATGGTATCATCATTTGACCCACATAACATGTGTGCAAAAGTTGAGAGGGTTACGAAAAAATCTGGATGCACTTCGTGTACACACTGGACCATCTCTTTCGAAGTATGAGGGTTTCAGACGAAAACTCATTTGTTACAAAGGTATTTAATTTTTCTAAACTTATTTTAACTCAAGACTTTTTGTGCATTCAATATGCATCATTCAAAGCCACATACTAAAATTTTAACCCTTTCTGACTTCATTTGCTATTTTTCATGCATTTAATGATTTATTTTGGGTTGAATGACCCTGAAATTGGAAAGCACTAGAACTAAACTCAGAAAAGGTTGAAACTTGACATGGTATCATCATTTGACCCACATAACATGTGTGCAAAAGTTGAGAGGGTTACGAAAAAATCTGGATGCACTTCGTGTACAAACTGGACCATCTCTTTCGAAGTATGAGGGTTTCAGACGAAAACTCATTTGTTACAATGGTATTTAATTTTTCTAAACTTATTTTAACTCAAGAATTTTTGTGTATTCAATATGCATCATTCAAAGCCACGTACTAAAATTTTAACCCTTTCTGACTTCATTTGCTATTTTTCATGCATTTAATGATTTATTTTGGGTTGAATGACCCTTAAATAGGAAAGCACTACAACTAAACTCAGAAAAGGTTGAAACTTGGCATGGTACCATAATTTTACCCACCTAACATGTGTGCAAAAGTTCAGAGGGTTACGGCAAAAACTAGATGCACTTCGTGTACACACTGGACCATCTCTTTCGAAGTATGAGGGTTTCAGACGAAAACTCATCTATTACAAAGGCATTTCATTTTTCTAAACTTATTTGAACTCAAGACTTTTTGTACATTTAATATGCATCATTCAAATCCACATTCTAAAATTTCAACCTTTTCTGACTTCATTTGCTATTTTTAATGCATTTAATGATTTATTTTGGGCTAAATGACCCTGAAATTGGAAAGCACCACAACTAAACTTAGAAAAGGTTGAAACTTGGCATGGTATCATCATATTCACCCACCTAACATGTGTGCAAAAGTTGAGAGTGTTGCGCCAAAAACTGGATGCACTTCGTGTACAAACTGGACCATCTCTTTCGAAGTACGAGGGTTTCAGACGAAAACTCATCTTTTACAAAGGCATTTCATTTTTCTAAACTTTTTTGAACTCAAGACTTTTTGTGCATTCAATATGCATCATTCAAAGCCACATACTAAAATTTCAACCCTTTCTGACTTCATTTGCTATTTTTCATGCATTTAATTATTTATTTTGGGCTAAATGACCCTGAAATTGGAAAGCACTACAACTAAACTTAGAAAAAGTTGAAACTTGGCAAGGTATCATCCTTTTACCCACCTAACATGTGTGCAAAAGTTGAGAGGGTTACGGCAAAAACTGGATGCACTTCGTGTACAAACTGGACCATCTCTTTCGAAGTACGAGGGTTTCAGATGAAAATTCATCTGTTACAAAGGCATTTCATTTTTCTAAACTTATTTGAACTCAAGAATTTTTGTGCATTCAATATGCATCATTCAAAGCGACATACTAAAATTTCAACCCTTTCTGACATCATTTTCTATTTTTCATGCATTTAATGAGTTATTTTGGGCTAAATGACCCTGAAATTGGAAAGCACCACAACTAAACACAGAAAAGGTTGAAACTTGGCATGGTATCATCATTTGACCCACCTAACATGTGTGCAAAAGTTGAGAGGGTTAGAGCAAAAACTGGATGCACTTCTTGTACAAACTGGACCATCTCTTTCGAAGTACGAGGGTTTCAGACGAAAACTCATCTGTTACAAAGGCATTTCATTTTTCCAAAATTAGTTGAACTCAAGACTTTTTGTGCATTCAATATGCATCTTTCAAAGCCACATACTATTTTCTACCCTTTCTGACTTCATTTCCTATTTTTCATGCATTTAATTATTTATTTTGGGCTAAATGACCCTGAAATTGGAAAGCACTACAACTAAACTTAGAAAAGGTTGAAACTTTGCATGGTATCATCATTTGACCCACCTAACAGGTGTGCAAAAGTTGAGAGGGTTACGGAAAAAACTGGATGCACTTCGTGTACAAACTGGACCATCTCTTTCGAAGTACGAGGGTTTCAGACAAAAACTCATCTGTTACAAAGGCATTTCATTTTTCTGAACTTATTTGAACTGAAGACTTTTTGTGCATTCAATATGCATCATTCAAAGCCACATACTAAAATTTCAACCCTTTCTGACTTCATTTGCTATTTTTCATGCATGTAATGATTTATTTTGGGCTAACTGACCCTGAAATTGGAAAGCACTAGAACTAAACTCAGAAAAGGTTGAAACTTGGCATGGTATCATCATTTGACCCACATAACATGTGTGCAAAACTTGAGAGGGTTACGAAAAAATCTGGATGCACTTCGTGTACAAACTGGACCATCTCTTTCGAAGTATGAGGGTTTCAGATGAAAACTCATCTGTTACAAAGGCATTTCATTTTTCTAAACTTATTAGAACTCAAGAATTTTTGTGCATTTAATATGCATCATTCAAAGCATCATACTAAAATTTCAACCCTTTCTGACATCATTTGCTATTTTTCATGCATTTAATGATTTATTTTGGGCTAAATGTCCCTGAAATTGGAAAGCACTACAACTAAACTCAGAAAAGGTTGAAACTTGGCATGGTATCATCATTTGACCTACATAACATGTGTGAAAAAGTTGAGAGGGTTACGAAAAAATCTGGATGCACTTCGTGTACAAACTGGACCATCTCTTTCGAAGTATGAGGGTTTCAAACGAAAACTAATCTCTTACAAAGGCATTTCATTTTTCTTAACTTATTTTAACTCAAGACTTTTTCTGCATTCAATATGCCTCATTCAAAGCCACATACTAAAATTTCAACCTTTTCTGACTTCATTTGCTATTTTTCATGCATTTAATGATTTATTTTGGGCTAACTAACCCTGATATTGGAAATCACTACAACTGAACTCAAAAAAGGTTGAAACTTGGCATGTTATCATCATTTGACCCACATAACATGTGTGCAAAACTTTAGAGGGTTACAGCAAAAACTGGATGCACTTCGTGTACAAATTGGACCATCTCTTTCGAAGTACGAGGGTTTCAGACGAAAACTCATCTGTTACAAAGGCATTTCATTTTTCTAAACTTATTTGAACTCAAGACTTTTTTTGCATTCAATATGCATCATTCAAAGCCACATAATAAAGTTTCAACCCTTTCTAACATCATTTGCTATTTTTCATGCATTTAATGATTTATTTTGGGTTGAATGACCCTGAAATTGGAAAGCACTAGAACTAAACTCAGAAAAGGTTGAAACTTGGCATGGTATCATAATTTGACCCACATAACATGTGTGCAAAAGTTGAGAGGGTTACGAAAAAATCTGGATGAACTTCGTGTACAAACTGGACCATCTCTTTCGAAGTATGAGGGTTTCAGACGAAAACTCATCTCTTACAAAGGCATTTCATTTTTCTAAACTTATTTTAACTCAAGACTTTTTGTGCTTTCAATATGCATCATTCAAAGCCACATACTAAAATTTCAACCTTTTCTGACTTCATTTGCTATTTTTCATGCATTTAATGATTTATTTTGGGCTAACTGACCCTGAAATTGGAAATCACTACAACTGAACTCAAAAAAGGTTGAAACTTGGCATGGTATCATCATTTGACCCACATAACATGTGTGCAAAACTTTAGAGGGTTACAGCAAAAACTGGATGCACTTCGTGTACAAATTGGACCATCTCTTTCGAAGTACGAGGGTTTCATACAAAAATTCATCTGTCACAAAGGCAATTCATTTTTCTAAACTTCTTTGAACTCAAGACTTTTTGTGCAATCAATATGCATAATTCAAAGCCACATACTAAAATTTCAACCCTTTCTGACTTCATTTGCTATTTTTCATGCATTTAATGATTTATTTTGGGCTAACTGACCCTGAAATTGGAAAGCACTACAACTGAACTCAGAAAAGCTTGAAACTTGGGATGGTATCATCATTTGACCCACATAACATGTGTGCAAAACTTTAGAGGGTTACAGCAAAAACTGGATGCACTTCGTGTACAAATTGGACCATCTCTTTCGAAGTACGAGGGTTTCAGACGAAAACTCATCTGTTACAAAGGCATTTCATTTTTCTAAACTTATTTGAACTAAATACTTTTTGTGCATTCAATATGCATCATTCAAAGCCACATACTAAAGTTTCAACCCTTTCTGACGTCATTTGCTATTTTTCATGCATTTAATGATTTATTTTGGGTTGAATGACCCTGAAATTGGAAAGCACTAGAACTAAACTCAGAAAAGGTTGAAACTTGGCATGGTATCATCATTTGACCCACATAACATGTGTGCAAAAGTTGAGAGGGTTACGAAAAAATCTGGATGCACTTCGTGTACAAACTGGACCATCTCTTTTGAAGTATGAGGGTTTCAGACGAAAACTCATTTGTTACAAAGGTATTTAATTTTTCTAAACTTATTTTAACTCAAGAATTTTTGTGCATTCAATATGCATCATTCAAAGCCACGTACTAAAATATTAACCCTTTCTGACTTCATTTGCTATTTTTCATGCATTAAATTATTTATTTTGGGCTGAATGAACCTGAAATTGGAAAGCACTACAACTAAACTTAGAAAAGGTTGAAACTTGGCATGGTATCATCTTTTGACCCATTTAACATGTGTGCAAAAGTTCAGAGGGTTACGGAAAAAACTGGATGCACTTCGTGTACAAACTGGACCATCTCTTTCGAAGTACGAGGGTTTCAGATGAAAACTCATCTGTTACAAAGGCATTTCATTTTTCTAAACTTATTTGAACTCAACAATTTTTGTGCATTCAATATGCATCATTCAAAGCAACATACTAAAATTTCAACCCTTTCTGACATCATTTGCTATTTTTCATGCATTTGATGATTTATTTTGGGCTAAATGACCCTGAAATTGGAAAGCACTACAACTAAACTCAGAAAAGGTTGAAACTTGGCATGGTATCATCATTTGACCCACAAAACGTGTGTGCAAAAGTTGAGAGGGTTACGAAAAAATCTGGATGCACTTCGTGTACAAACTGGACCATGTCTTTCGAAGTATGAGGCTTTCAGACGAAAACTCATCTTTTACAAAGATATTTCATTTTTCTAAACTTTTTTGAACTCAAGACTTTTTGGGCATTCAATATGCATCATTCAAAGCCACATTCTAAAATTTCAACCCTTTCTGACTTCATTTGCTATTTTTCATGCATTTAATGATTTATTTTGGGCGTGACCCTGAAATTGGAAATCACTACAACTGAACTCAAAAAAGGTTGAAACTTTGCATGGTATCATCATTTGACCCACATAACACGTGTGCAAAACTTTACAGGGTTACAACAAAAACTGGATGCACTTCGTGTACAAATTGGACCATCTCTTTCGAAGTACGAGGGTTTCAGACGAAAACTCATCTGTTACAAAGGCATTTCATTTTTCTAAACTTATTTGAACTCAAGACTTTTTGTGCATTCAATATGCATCATTCAAAGCCACATACTAAAGTTTCAACCCTTTCTGACATCATTTGCTATATTTCATGCATTTAATGATTTATTTTGGGTTGAATGACCCTGAAATTGGAAAGCAATAGAACTAAACTCAGAAAAGGTTGAAACTTGACATGGTATCATCATTTGACCCACATAACATGTGTGCAAAAGTTGAGAGGGTTACGAAAAAATCTGGATGCACTTCGTGTACAAACTGGACCATCTCTTTCGAAGTATGAGGGTTTCAGACGAAAACTCATTTGTTACAAAGGTATTTAATTTTTCTAAACTTATTTTAACTCAAGACTTTTTGTGCATTCAATATGCATCATTCAAAGCCACATAATAAAATTTTAACCCTTTCTGACTTCATTTGCTATTTTTCATGCATTTAATGATTTATTTTGGGTTGAATGACCCTGAAATTGGAAAGCACTAGAACTAAACTCAGAAAAGGTTGAAACTTGACATGGTATCATCATTTGACCCACATAACATGTGTGAAAAAGTTGAGAGGGTTACGAAAAAATCTGGATGCACTTCGTGTACAAACTGGACCATCTCTTTCGAAGTATGAGGGTTTCAGACGAAAACTCATTTGTTACAATGGTATTTAATTTTTCTAAACTTATTTTAACTCAAGACTTTTTGTGTATTCAATATGCATCATTCAAAGCCACGTACTAAAATTTTAACCCTTTCTGACTTCATTTGCTATTTTTCATGCATTTAATGATTTATTTTGGGCTGAATGACCCTTAAATAGGAAAGCACTACAACTAAACTCAGAAAAGGTTGAAACTTGGCATGGTATCATCATTTTACCCACCTAACATGTGTGCAAAAGTTCAGAGTGTTACGGCAAAAACTAGATGCACTTCGTGTACAAACTGGACCATCTCTTTCGAAGTATGAGGGTTTCAGACGAAAACTCATCTATTACAAAGGCATTTCATTTTTCTAAACTTATTTGAACTCAAGACTTTTTGTACATTTAATATGCATCATTCAAATCCACATTCTAAAATTTCAACCCTTTCTGACTTCATTTGCTATTTTTAATGCATTTAATGATTTATTTTGGGCTAAATGACCCTGAAATTGGAAAGCACCACAACTAAACTTAGAAAAGGTTGAAACTTGGCATGGTATCATCATTTTCACCCACCTAGCATGTGTGCAAAAGTTGAGAGTGTTGCGCAAAAAACTGGATGCACTTCGTGTACAAACTGGACCATCTCTTTCGAAGTACGAGGGTTTCAGACGAAAACTCATCTTTTACAAAGGCATTTCATTTTTCTAAACTTTTTTGAACTCAAGACTTTTTGTGCATTCAATATGCATCATTCAAAGCCACATACTAAAATTTCAACCCTTTCTGACTTCATTTGCTATTTTTCATGCATTTAATTATTTATTTTGGGCTAAATGACCCTGAAATTGGAAAGCACTACAACTAAACTTAGAAAAAGTTGAAACTTGGCAAGGTATCATCCTTTTACCCACCTAACATGTGTGCAAAAGTTGAGAGGGTTACGGCAAAAACTGGATGCACTTCGTGTACAAACTGGACCATCTCTTTTGAAGTACGAGGGTTTCAGATGAAAATTCATCTGTTACAAAGGCATTTCATTTTTCTAAACTTATTTGAACTCAAGAATTGTTGTGCATTCAATATGCATCATTCAAAGCGACATACTAAAATTTCAACCCTTTCTGACATCATTTTCTATTTTTCATGCATTTAATGATTTATTTTGGGCTAAATGACCCTGAAATTGGAAAGCACCACAACTAAACTTAGAAAAGGTTGAAACTTGGCATGGTATCATCATTTGACCCACCTAAAATGTGTGCAACAGTTGAGAGGGTTAGAGCAAAAACTGGATGCACTTCTTGTACAAACTGGACCATCTCTTTCGAAGTACGAGGGTTTCAGACGAAAACTCATCTGTTACAAAGGCATTTCATTTTTCTAAACTTATTTGAACTCAAGACTTTTTTTGCATTCAATATGCATCATTCAAAGCCACATAATAAAGTTTCAACCCTTTCTAACATCATTTGCTATTTTTCATGCATTTAATGATTTATTTTGGGTTGAATGACCCTGAAATTGGAAAGCACTAGAACTAAACTCAGAAAAGGTTGAAACTTGGCATGGTATCATAATTTGACCCACATAACATGTGTGCAAAAGTTGAGAGGGTTACGAAAAAATCTGGATGAACTTCGTGTACAAACTGGACCATCTCTTTCGAAGTATGAGGGTTTCAGACGAAAACTCATCTCTTACAAAGGCATTTCATTTTTCTAAACTTATTTTAACTCAAGACTTTTTGTGCTTTCAATATGCATCATTCAAAGCCACATACTAAAATTTCAACCTTTTCTGACTTCATTTGCTATTTTTCATGCATTTAATGATTTATTTTGGGCTAACTGACCCTGAAATTGGAAATCACTACAACTGAACTCAAAAAAGGTTGAAACTTGGCATGGTATCATCATTTGACCCACATAACATGTGTGCAAAACTTTAGAGGGTTACAGCAAAAACTGGATGCACTTCGTGTACAAATTGGACCATCTCTTTCGAAGTACGAGGGTTTCATACAAAAATTCATCTGTCACAAAGGCAATTCATTTTTCTAAACTTTTTTGAACTCAAGACTTTTTGTGCAATCAATATGCATAATTCAAAGCCACATACTAAAATTTCAACCCTTTCTGACTTCATTTGCTATTTTTCATGCATTTAATGATTTATTTTGGGCTAACTGACCCTGAAATTGGAAAGCACTACAACTGAACTCAGAAAAGCTTGAAACTTGGGATGGTATCATCATTTGACCCACATAACATGTGTGCAAAACTTTAGAGGGTTACAGCAAAAACTGGATGCACTTCGTGTACAAATTGGACCATCTCTTTCGAAGTACGAGGGTTTCAGACGAAAACTCATCTGTTACAAAGGCATTTCATTTTTCTAAACTTATTTGAACTAAATACTTTTTGTGCATTCAATATGCATCATTCAAAGCCACATACTAAAGTTTCAACCCTTTCTGACGTCATTTGCTATTTTTCATGCATTTAATGATTTATTTTGGGTTGAATGACCCTGAAATTGGAAAGCACTAGAACTAAACTCAGAAAAGGTTGAAACTTGGCATGGTATCATCATTTGACCCACATAACATGTGTGCAAAAGTTGAGAGGGTTACGAAAAAATCTGGATGCACTTCGTGTACAAACTGGACCATCTCTTTTGAAGTATGAGGGTTTCAGACGAAAACTCATTTGTTACAAAGGTATTTAATTTTTCTAAACTTATTTTAACTCAAGAATTTTTGTGCATTCAATATGCATCATTCAAAGCCACGTACTAAAATATTAACCCTTTCTGACTTCATTTGCTATTTTTCATGCATTAAATTATTTATTTTGGGCTGAATGAACCTGAAATTGGAAAGCACTACAACTAAACTTAGAAAAGGTTGAAACTTGGCATGGTATCATCTTTTGACCCACTTAACATGTGTGCAAAAGTTCAGAGGGTTACGGCAAAAACTGGATGCACTTCGTGTACAAACTGGACCATCTCTTTCGAAGTACGAGGGTTTCAGATGAAAACTCATCTGTTACAAAGGCATTTCATTTTTCTAAACTTATTTGAACTCAACAATTTTTGTGCATTCAATATGCATCATTCAAAGCAACATACTAAAATTTCAACCCTTTCTGACATCATTTGCTATTTTTCATGCATTTGATGATTTATTTTGGGCTAAATGACCCTGAAATTGGAAAGCACTACAACTAAACTCAGAAAAGGTTGAAACTTGGCATGGTATCATCATTTGACCCACAAAACGTGTGTGCAAAAGTTGAGAGGGTTACGAAAAAATCTGGATGCACTTCGTGTACAAACTGGACCATGTCTTTCGAAGTATGAGGCTTTCAGACGAAAACTCATCTTTTACAAAGATATTTCATTTTTCTAAACTTTTTTGAACTCAAGACTTTTTGGGCATTCAATATGCATCATTCAAAGCCACATTCTAAAATTTCAACCCTTTCTGACTTCATTTGCTATTTTTCATGCATTTAATGATTTATTTTGGGCGTGACCCTGAAATTGGAAATCACTACAACTGAACTCAAAAAAGGTTGAAACTTTGCATGGTATCATCATTTGACCCACATAACACGTGTGCAAAACTTTACAGGGTTACAACAAAAACTGGATGCACTTCGTGTACAAATTGGACCATCTCTTTCGAAGTACGAGGGTTTCAGACGAAAACTCATCTGTTACAAAGGCATTTCATTTTTCTAAACTTATTTGAACTCAAGACTTTTTGTGCATTCAATATGCATCATTCAAAGCCACATACTAAAGTTTCAACCCTTTCTGACATCATTTGCTATATTTCATGCATTTAATGATTTATTTTGGGTTGAATGACCCTGAAATTGGAAAGCAATAGAACTAAACTCAGAAAAGGTTGAAACTTGACATGGTATCATCATTTGACCCACATAACATGTGTGCAAAAGTTGAGAGGGTTACGAAAAAATCTGGATGCACTTCGTGTACAAACTGGACCATCTCTTTCGAAGTATGAGGGTTTCAGACGAAAACTCATTTGTTACAAAGGTATTTAATTTTTCTAAACTTATTTTAACTCAAGACTTTTTGTGCATTCAATATGCATCATTCAAAGCCACATAATAAAATTTTAACCCTTTCTGACTTCATTTGCGATTTTTCATGCATTTAATGATTTATTTTGGGTTGAATGACCCTGAAATTGGAAAGCACTAGAACTAAACTCAGAAAAGGTTGAAACTTGACATGGTATCATCATTTGACCCACATAACATGTGTGAAAAAGTTGAGAGGGTTACGAAAAAATCTGGATGCACTTCGTGTACAAACTGGACCATCTCTTTCGAAGTATGAGGGTTTCAGACGAAAACTCATTTGTTACAATGGTATTTAATTTTTCTAAACTTATTTTAACTCAAGACTTTTTGTGTATTCAATATGCATCATTCAAAGCCACGTACTAAAATTTTAACCCTTTCTGACTTCATTTGCTATTTTTCATGCATTTAATGATTTATTTTGGGCTGAATGACCCTTAAATAGGAAAGCACTACAACTAAACTCAGAAAAGGTTGAAACTTGGCATGGTATCATCATTTTACCCACCTAACATGTGTGCAAAAGTTCAGAGTGTTACGGCAAAAACTAGATGCACTTCGTGTACAAACTGGACCATCTCTTTCGAAGTATGAGGGTTTCAGACGAAAACTCATCTATTACAAAGGCATTTCATTTTTCTAAACTTATTTGAACTCAAGACTTTTTGTACATTTAATATGCATCATTCAAATCCACATTCTAAAATTTCAACCCTTTCTGACTTCATTTGCTATTTTTAATGCATTTAATGATTTATTTTGGGCTAAATGACCCTGAAATTGGAAAGCACCACAACTAAACTTAGAAAAGGTTGAAACTTGGCATGGTATCATCATTTTCACCCACCTAGCATGTGTGCAAAAGTTGAGAGTGTTGCGCAAAAAACTGGATGCACTTCGTGTACAAACTGGACCATCTCTTTCGAAGTACGAGGGTTTCAGACGAAAACTCATCTTTTACAAAGGCATTTCATTTTTCTAAACTTTTTTGAACTCAAGACTTTTTGTGCATTCAATATGCATCATTCAAAGCCACATACTAAAATTTCAACCCTTTCTGACTTCATTTGCTATTTTTCATGCATTTAATTATTTATTTTTGGCTAAATGACCCTGAAATTGGAAAGCACTACAACTAAACTTAGAAAAAGTTGAAACTTGGCAAGGTATCATCCTTTTACCCACCTAACATGTGTGCAAAAGTTGAGAGGGTTACGGCAAAAACTGGATGCACTTCGTGTACAAACTGGACCATCTCTTTTGAAGTACGAGGGTTTCAGATGAAAATTCATCTGTTACAAAGGCATTTCATTTTTCTAAACTTATTTGAACTCAAGAATTGTTGTGCATTCAATATGCATCATTCAAAGCGACATACTAAAATTTCAACCCTTTCTGACATCATTTTCTATTTTTCATGCATTTAATGATTTATTTTGGGCTAAATGACCCTGAAATTGGAAAGCACCACAACTAAACTTAGAAAAGGTTGAAACTTGGCATGGTATCATCATTTGACCCACCTAAAATGTGTGCAACAGTTGAGAGGGTTAGAGCAAAAACTGGATGCACTTCTTGTACAAACTGGACCATCTCTTTCGAAGTACGAGGGTTTCAGACGAAAACTCATCTGTTACAAAGGCATTTCATTTTTCCAAAATCTGTTGAACTCAAGACTTTTTGTGCATTCAATATGCATCTTTCAAAGCCACGTACTAAAATTTTAACCCTTTCTGACTTCATTTGCTATTTTTCATGCATTTAATGATTTATTTTGGGCTGAATCACCCTGAAATAGGAAAGCACTACAACTAAACTCAGAAATGGTTGAAACTTGGCATGGTATCATCATTTTACCCACCTAACGTGTGTGCAAAACTTCAGAGGGTTACGGCAAAAACTGGATGCACTTCGTGTACAAACTGGACCATCTCTTTTGAAGTATGAGGGTTTTAGACGAAAACTCATCTATTACAAAGGCATTTCATTTTTCTAAACTTATTTGAACTCAAGACTTTTTGTACATTTAATATGCATCATTCAAAGCCACATTCTAAAATTTCAACCCTTTCTGACTTCGTTTGCTATTTTTAATGCATTTAATGACTTATTTTGGGCTAAATGACCCTGAAATTGGAAAGCACTAAAACTAAACTCAGAAAAGGTTGAAACTTGGCATGGTATCATCATTTTGACCCACCTAACATGTGCGCAAAAGTTGAGAGAGTTGCGCCAAAAACTGGATGCACTTCGTGTACAAACTGGACCATCTCTTTCGAAGTACGAGGGTTTGAGACGAAAACTCATCTTTTACAAAGGCATTTCATTGTTCTAAATTTTTTTGAACTCAAGAATTTTTGTGCATTCAATATGCATCATTCAAAGCCACATACTAAAATTTCAACCCTTTCTGACTTCATTTGCTATTTTTCATGCATGTAATGATTTATTTTGGGCTAACTGACCCTGAAATAGGAAAGCACTACAACTGAACTCAGAAAAGGTTGAAACTTGGCATGGTATCAAAATTTGACCCACATAACATGTGTGCAAAACTTGAGAGGGTTACGGCAAAAACTGGATGCACTTCGTGTACAAACTGGACCATCTCTTTCGAAGTACGAGGGTTTCAGATGAAAATTCATCTGTTACAAAGGCATTTCATTTTTCTAAACTTATTTTAACTCAAGACTTTTTGTGCATTCAATATGCATCATTCAAAGCCACATACTAAAATTTCAACCTTTTCTGACTTCATTTGCTATTTTTCATGCATTTAATGATTTTTTTTGGGCTAACTGACCCTGAAATTGGAAATCACTACAACTGAACTCAAAAAAGGTTGAAACTTGGCATGGTATCATCATTTGACCCACATAACATATGTGCAAAAATTTAGAGGGTTACAGCAAAAACTGGATGCACTTCGTGTACAAATTGGACCATCTCTTTCGAAGTACGAGGGTTTCAGACGAAAACTTATCTGTTACAAAGGCATTTCATTTTTTTAAACTTATTTGAACTCAAGACGTTTTGTGCATTCAATATGCATCATTCAAAGCCACATACTAAAGTTTCAACCCTTTCTGACATCATTTGCTATTTTTCATGCATGTAATGATTTATTTTGGGCTAACTGACCCTGAAATAGGAAAGCACTACAACTGAACTCAGAAAAGGTTGAAACTTGGCATGGTATCAAAATTTGACCCACATAACATGTGTGCAAAACTTGAGAGGGTTACGGCAAAAACTGGATGCACTTCGTGTAGAAACTGGACCATCTCTTTCGAAGTACGAGGGTTTCAGACGAAAACTCATCTCTTACAAAGGCATTTCATTTTTCTAAACTTATTTTAACTCAAGACTTTTTGTGCATTCAATATGCATCATTCAAAGCCAGATACTAAAATTTCAACCTTTTCTGACTTCATTTGCTATTTTTCCAGCATTTAATGATTTATTTTGGGCTAAATGACCCTGAAATTGGAAAGCACTACAACTAAACTCAGAAAAGGTTGAAACTTGGCATGGTATCATAATTTGACCCACATAACATGTGTGCAAAACTTTAGAGGGTTACAGAAAAAACTGGATGCACTTCGTGTACAAATTGGATCATCTCTTTCGAAGTACGAGGGTTTCAGACGAAAACTCATCTGTTACAAAGGCATTTCATTTTTCTAAACTTATTTGAACTCAAGACTTTTTGTGCATCCAATATGCATCATTCAAAGCCACATACTAGAGTTGCAACCCTTTCTGACATCATTTGCTATTTTTCATGCATTTAATGATTTATTTTGGGTTGAATGACCCTGAAATTGGAAAGCACTAGAACTAAACTCAGAAAAGGTTGAAACTTGGCAGGGTATCATCATTTGACCCACATAACATGTGTGCAAAAGTTGAGAGGGTTACGAAAAAATCTGGATGCACTTCGTGTACAAACTGGACCATCTCTTTCGAAGTATGAGGGTTTCAGACGAAAACTCATTTGTTACAAAGGTATTTAATTTTTCCAAACTTATTTTAACTCAAGACTTTTTGTGCATTCAATATGCATCATTCAAAGCCACGTACTAAAATTTTAATCCTTTCTGACTTCATTTGCTATTTTTCATGCATTTAATGATTTATTTTGGGCTAAATGACCCTGAAATTGGAAAGCACTACAACTAAACTCAGAAAAGGTTGAAACTTGGCATGGTATCATCATTTGACCCACATAACATGTGTGCAGAATTTGAGAGGGTTACGAAAAAATCTGGATGCACTTCGTGTACAAACTGGACCATCTCTTTCGAAGTATGAGGGTTTCAGACGAAAACTCATCTCTTACAAAGGCATTTCATTTTTCTAAACTTATTTTAACTCAAGACTTTTTGTGCATTGAATATGCATCATTCAAAGCCACATACTAAAATTTCAACCTTTTCTGACTTCATTTGCTATTTTTCATGCATTTAATGATTTATTTTGGGCTAACTGACCCTGAAATTGGAAATCACTACAACTGAACTCAAAAAAGGTTGAAACTTGGCATGGTATCATCATTTGACCCACATAACATGTGTGCAAAACTTTAGAGGGTTACAGCAAAAACTGGATGCACTTCGTGTACAAATTGGATCATCTCTTTCGAAGTACGAGGGTTTAAGACGAAAACTCATCTGTTACAAAGGCATTTCATTTTTCTAAACTTATTTGAATTCAAGACTTTTTGTGCATTCAATATGCATCATTCCAAGCCACATCATAAAGTTTCAACCCTTTCTGACATCATTTGCTATTTTTCATGCATTTAATGATTTATTTTGGGTTGAATGACCCTGAAATTGGAAAGCACTAGAACTAAACTCAGAAAAGGTTGAAACTTGGCATGGTATCATCATTTGACCCACATAACATGTGTGCAAAAGTTGAGAGGGTTACGAAAAAATCTAGATGCACTTCGTGTACAAACTGGACCATCTCTTTCGAAGTATGAGGGTTTCAGACGAAAACTCATTTGTTACAAAGGTATTTAATTTTTCTAAACTTATTTTAACTCAAGACTTTTTGTGCATTCAATATGCATCATTCAAAGCCACGTACTAATATTTTAACCCTTTCTGACTTCATTTGCTATTTTTCATCCATTTAATGATTTATTTTGGGCTAAATGACCCTGAAATTGGAAAGCAGTACAACTAAACTCAGAAAAGGTTGAAACTTGGCATGGTATCATCATTTGACCCACATAACATGTGTGAAATAGTTGAGAGGGTTACGAGAAAATCTGGATACACTTCGTGTACAAACTGGACCATCTCTTTCGAAGTATGAGGGTTTCAGACGAAAACTCATCTCTTACAAAGGCATTTCATTTTTCTAAACTTATTTTAACTCAATACTTTTTGTGCATTCAATATGCATCATTCAAAGCCACATACGAAATTCAACCTTTTCTGACTTCATTTGCTATTTTCCATGCATTTAATGATTTATTTTGGGCTAACTGACCCTGAAATTGGAAATCACTACAACTGAACTCAAAAAAGGTTGAAACTTGGCATGGTATCATCATTTGACCCACATAACATGTGTGCAAAACTTTAGAGGGTTACAGCAAAAACTGGATGCGCTTCGTGTACAAATTGGACCATCTCTTTCGTAGAACGAGGGTTTCAGACGAAAACTCATCTGTTACAAAGGCATTTCATTTTTCTAAAATTATTTGAACTCAAGACTTTTTGTGCATTCAATATGCATCATTCAAAGCCACATACTAAAGTTTCAACCCTTTCTGACATCCTTTGCTATTTTTCATGCATTTAATGATTTATTTTGGGTTGAATGACCCTGAAATTGGAAAGCACTAGAACTAAACTCAGAAAAGGTTGAAACTTGGCATGAAATCAACATTTGACCCACATAACATGTGTGCAAAAGTTGAGAGGGTTACGAAAAAATCTGGTTGCACTTCGTGTACAAACTGGACCATCTCTTTCAAAGTATGAGGGTTTCAGACGAAAACTCATTTGTTACAAAGGTATTTAATTTTTCTAAACTTATTTTAACTCAAGACTTTTTGTGCATTCAATATGCATCATTCAAAGCCACGCACTAAAATTTTAACCCTTTCTGACTTCAGTTGCTATTTTTCATGCATTTAATGATTTCTTTTGGGATGAATGACCCTGAAATAGGAAAGCACTAGAACTAAACTCAGAAATGGTTGAAACTTGGCATGGTATCATCATTTTACCCACCTAACATGTGTGCAAAAGTTCAGAGGGTTACGGCAAAAACTGGATGCACTTCGTGTACAAACTGGACCATCTCTTTCGAAGTATGAGGGTTTCAGACGAAAACTCATCTATTACAAAGGCATTTCATTTTTCTAAACTTATTTGAAGTCAAGACTTTTTGTACATTTAATATGCATCATTCAAAGCCACATTCTAAAATTTCAACCCTTTCTCACTTCATTTGCTATTTTTAATGCATTTAATGACTTATTTTGGGCTAAATGACCCTGAAATTGGAAAGCACTAAAACTAAACTCAGAAAAGGTTGAAACTTGGCATGGTATCATCATTTTGACCCACCTAACATGTGTGCAAAAGTTGAGAGAGTTGCGCCAAAAACTGGATGCACTTCGTGTACAAACTGGACCATCTCTTTCGAAGTACGAGGGTTTCAGACGAAAACTCATGTTTTCCAAAGGCATTTCATTTTTCTAAACTATTTTGAACTCAAGACTTTTTGTGCATTCAATATGCATCATTCAAAGCCACATACTAAAATTTCAACCCTTTCTGACTTCATTTGCTATTTTTCATGCATGTAATGATTTATTTTGGGCTAACTGACCCTGAAATAGGAAAGCACTACAACTGAACTCAGAAAAGGTTGAAACTTGGCATGGTATCATCATTTGACCCACATAACATGTGTGCAAAACTTGAGAGGGTTACGGCAAAAACTGGATGCACTTCGTGTACAAACTGGACCATCTCTTTCGAAGTCCGAGGGTTTCAGATGAAAATTCATCTGTTACAAAGGCATTTCATTTTTCTAAACTTATTTGAACTCAAGAATTTTTGTGCATTCAATATGCATCATTCAAAGCCACATACGAAAATATCAACCCTTTCTGACATCATTTGCTATTTTTCATGCATTTAATGATTTATTTTGGGCTAAAAGACCCTGAAATTGGAAAGCACTACAACTAAACTTCGAAAAGGTTGAAACTTGGCATGGTATCATCATTTGACACACCTAACAGGTGTGCAAAAGTTGAGAGGGTTACGGTAAAAACTGGATGCACTTCGTGTACAAACTGGACCATCTCTTTCGAAGTACGAGGGTTTCAGACGAAAACTCATCAGTTACAAAGGAATTTCATTTTTCTAAACTTATTTGAACTGAAGACTTTTTGTGCATTCAATATGCATCATTCAAAGCCACATAATAAAAATTTCAACCCTTTCTGACTTCATTTGCTATTTTTCATGCATGTAATGATTTATTTTGGGCTAACTGACCCTGAAATAGGAAAGCACTACAACTGAACTCAGAAAAGGTTGAAACTTGGCATGGTATCATCATTTGACCCACATAACATGTGTGCAAAACTTTAGAGGGTTACGGCAAAAACTGGATGCACTTCGTCTACAAATTGGACCATCTCTTTCGAAGTACGAGGGTTTCAGACGAAAACTCATCTGTTACAAAGGCATTTCATTTTTCTAAAATTATTTGAACTCAAGACTTTTTGTGCATTCAATATGCATCATTCAAAGCCACATACTAAAGGTTCAACCCTTTCTGACATCATTTGCTATTTTTCATGCATTTAATGATTTATTTTGGGCTGAATGACCCTGAAATTGGAAAGCACTAGAACTAAACTCAGAAAAGGTTGAAACTTGGCATGGTATCATCATTTGACCCACATAACATGTGTGAAAAACTTGAGAGGGTTACGAAAAAATCTGGATGCACTTCGTGTACAAACTGGACCATCTCTTTCGAAGTATGAGGGTTTCAAACGAAAACTCATCTCTTACAAAGGCATTTCATTTTTCTAAACTTATTTCAACTCAAGACTTTTTGTGCATTCAATATGCATCATTCAAAGCCACATTCTGAAATTTCAACCCTTTCTGACATCATTTGCTATTTTTCATGCATTTAATGATTTATTTTGGGTTGAATGACCCTGAAATTGGAAAGCACTAGAACTAAACTCAGAAAAGGTTGAAACTTGGCATGGCATCATCTTTTGACCCACATAACATGTGTGCAACAGTTGATAGGGTTACGAAAAATTCTGGATGCACTTCGTGTACAAACTGGACCATCTCTTTCGAAGTATGAGGGTTTCAGATGAAAACTCATTTGTTACAAAGGCATTTAATTTTTTCTAAACTTATTTTAACTCAAGACTTTTTGTGCATTCAATATGCATCATTCAAAGCCATGTACTAAAATTTTAACCCTTTCTGACTTCATTTGCTATTTTTCATGCATTTAATTATTTATTTTGGGCTAAATGAACCTGAAATTGGAAAGCACTACAACTAAACTTAGAAAAGGTTGAAACTTGGCATGGTATCATCATTTGACCCACCTAACATGTGTGCAAAAGTTCAGAGGGTTACGGCAAAAACTGGATGCACTTCGTGTACAAACTGGACCATCTCTTTCGAACTACGAGGGTTTCAGATGAAAACTCATCTGTTACAAAGGCATTTCATTTTTCTAAACTTATTTGAACTCAATAATTTTTGTGCATTTAATATGCATCATTCAAAGAAACATACTAAAATTTCAACCCTTTCTGACATCATTTGCTATTTTTCATGCATTTAATGATTTATTTTGGGCTAAATGACCCAGAAATTGGAAAGCACTACAACTAAACTCAGAAAAGGTTGAAACTTGGCATGGTATCATCATTTGACCCACATAACATGTGTGCAAAAGTTGAGAGGGTTACGAAAAATCTGGATGCACTTCGTGTACAAAATGGACCATCTCTTTCGAAGTATGAGGGTTTCAGACGAAAACTCATCTCTTACAAAGGCATTTCATTTTTATAAACTTATTTTAACTCAAGACTTTTTGTGCATTCAATATGCATCTTTCAAAGCCACATACTATTTTCAACCCTTTCTGACTTCATTTGCTATTTTTACTGCATTTAATGATTTATTTTGGGCTAAATGACCATGAAATTGGAAAGCACTACAGCTAAACTTAGAAAAGGTTGAAACTTGGCAAGGTATCATCATTTTACCCACCTAACATTTGTGCAAAAGTTGAGAGGGTTACGGCAAAAACTGGATGCACTTCGTGTACAAACTGGACCATCTCTTTCGAAGGACGAGGGTTTCATATGAAAATTCATCTGTTACAAAGGCATTTCATTTTTCTAAACTTATTTGAACTCAAGAATTTTTGTGCATTCAATATGCATCATTCAAAGCCACATACTGAAATTTCAACCCTTTCTGACATCATTTGCTATTATTCATGCATTTAATGATTTATTTTGGGCTATAGGACCCTGAAATTGGAAAGCACTACAACTAAACTTAGAAAAGGTTGAAACTTGGCATGGTATCATCATTTGACCCACCTAACATGTGTGCAAAAGTTGAGAGGGTTACGGCAAAAACTCGATGCACTTCGTGTACAAACTGGACCATCTCTTTCGAAGTACGAGGGTTTTAGACGAAAACTCATCTGTTACGAAGGCATTTCATTTTTCTAAACTTATTTGAACCCAAGACTTTTTGTGCATTCAATATGCATCTTTAAAAGCCACATGCAATTTTCAACCCTTTCTGACTTCATTTGCTATTTTTCATGCATTTAATGATTTATTTTGGGCTAAATGACCCTGAAATTGGAAAGCACTACAACTAAATTTAGAAAAGGTTGAAACTTGGCATGGTATCATCATTTGACCCACCTAACAGGTGTGCAAAAGTTGAGAGGGTTTCGGCAAAAACTGGATGGACTTCGTGTAGAAACTGGACCATCTCTTCCGAAGTACGAGGGTTTCAGACGAAAACTCATCTGTTACAAACGCATTTCATTTTTCTAAACTTATTTGAACTCAAGAATTTTGTGCATTCAATATGCATCATTTAAAGCCACATACTAAAATTTCAACCCTTTCTGACTTCATTTGCCATTTTTCATGCATGTAATGATTTATTTTGGGCTAACTGACCCTGAAATTGGAAAGCACTACAACTGTACTCACAAAAAGGTTGAAACTTGGCATGGTATCCTCATTTGACCCACATAACATGTGTGCAAAACTTGAGAGGGTTACGGCAAAAACTGGATGCACTTTGTGTACAAATTGGACCATCTCTTTCGAAGTACGAGGGTTTCAGACGAAAACTCATCTGTTAGAAAGGCATTTCATTTTTCTAAACTTATTTCCTCTCACGAATTTTTGTGCATTCAATATGCATCATTCAGAGCAACATACTAAAATTTCAACCCTTTCTGACATCATTTGCTATATTTCATGCATTTAATGATTTATTTTGGGCTAATTGACCCTGAAATTGGAAAGCACTACAACTAAACTTAGAAAAGGTTGAAACTTGGCATGGTATCATCATTTGACCCACCTAACATGTGTGCAAAAGTTGAGAGGGTTACAGCGAAAACTGGATGCACTTCGTGTACAAACTGGACAACCTCTTTCGAAGTACGAGGGTTTTAGACGAAAACTCATCTGTTACAAAGGCATTTCATTTTTCTAAACTTATTTGAACTCAAGACTTTTTGTGCATTCAATATGCATCTTTCAAAGCCACATACTATTTTCAACACTTTCTGACTTCATTTGCTATTTTTCATGCATTTAATGATTTATTTTGGGCTAAATGACCGTGAAATTGGAAAGCACTACAACTAAACTTAGAAAAGGTTGAAAGTTGGCAAGGTATCATCATTTTACCCGCCTAACATGTGTGCAAAAGTTGAGAGGGTTACGGCAAAAACTGGATGCACTTCGTGTACAAATTGGACCATCTCTTTCGAAGTACGAGGGTTTCAGACGAAAACTCATCAGTTACAAAGGAATTTCATTTTTCTAAACTTATTTGAACTGAAGACTTTTTGTGCATTCAATATGCATCATTCAAAGCCACATAATAAAAATTTCAACCCTTTCTGACTTCATTTGCTATTTTTCATGCATGTAATGATTTATTTTGGGCTAACTGACCCTGAAATAGGAAAGCACTACAACTGAACTCAGAAAAGGTTGAAACTTGGCATGGTATCATCATTTGACCCACATAACATGTGTGCAAAACTTTAGAGGGTTACGGCAAAAACTGGATGCACTTCGTCTACAAATTGGACCATCTCTTTCGAAGTACGAGGGTTTCAGACGAAAACTCATCTGTTACAAAGGCATTTCATTTTTCTAAAATTATTTGAACTCAAGACTTTTTGTGCATTCAATATGCATCATTCAAAGCCACATACTAAAGGTTCAACCCTTTCTGACATCATTTGCTATTTTTCATGCATTTAATGATTTATTTTGGGCTGAATGACCCTGAAATTGGAAAGCACTAGAACTAAACTCAGAAAAGGTTGAAACTTGGCATGGTATCATCATTTGACCCACATAACATGTGTGAAAAACTTGAGAGGGTTACGAAAAAATCTGGATGCACTTCGTGTACAAACTGGACCATCTCTTTCGAAGTATGAGGGTTTCAAACGAAAACTCATCTCTTACAAAGGCATTTCATTTTTCTAAACTTATTTCAACTCAAGACTTTTTGTGCATTCAATATGCATCATTCAAAGCCACATTCTGAAATTTCAACCCTTTCTGACATCATTTGCTATTTTTCATGCATTTAATGATTTATTTTGGGTTGAATGACCCTGAAATTGGAAAGCACTAGAACTAAACTCAGAAAAGGTTGAAACTTGGCATGGCATCATCTTTTGACCCACATAACATGTGTGCAACAGTTGATAGGGTTACGAAAAATTCTGGATGCACTTCGTGTACAAACTGGACCATCTCTTTCGAAGTATGAGGGTTTCAGATGAAAACTCATTTGTTACAAAGGCATTTAATTTTTTCTAAACTTATTTTAACTCAAGACTTTTTGTGCATTCAATATGCATCATTCAAAGCCATGTACTAAAATTTTAACCCTTTCTGACTTCATTTGCTATTTTTCATGCATTTAATTATTTATTTTGGGCTAAATGAACCTGAAATTGGAAAGCACTACAACTAAACTTAGAAAAGGTTGAAACTTGGCATGGTATCATCATTTGACCCACCTAACATGTGTGCAAAAGTTCAGAGGGTTACGGCAAAAACTGGATGCACTTCGTGTACAAACTGGACCATCTCTTTCGAACTACGAGGGTTTCAGATGAAAACTCATCTGTTACAAAGGCATTTCATTTTTCTAAACTTATTTGAACTCAATAATTTTTGTGCATTTAATATGCATCATTCAAAGAAACATACTAAAATTTCAACCCTTTCTGACATCATTTGCTATTTTTCATGCATTTAATGATTTATTTTGGGCTAAATGACCCAGAAATTGGAAAGCACTACAACTAAACTCAGAAAAGGTTGAAACTTGGCATGGTATCATCATTTGACCCACATAACATGTGTGCAAAAGTTGAGAGGGTTACGAAAAATCTGGATGCACTTCGTGTACAAAATGGACCATCTCTTTCGAAGTATGAGGGTTTCAGACGAAAACTCATCTCTTACAAAGGCATTTCATTTTTATAAACTTATTTTAACTCAAGACTTTTTGTGCATTCAATATGCATCTTTCAAAGCCACATACTATTTTCAACCCTTTCTGACTTCATTTGCTATTTTTACTGCATTTAATGATTTATTTTGGGCTAAATGACCATGAAATTGGAAAGCACTACAGCTAAACTTAGAAAAGGTTGAAACTTGGCAAGGTATCATCATTTTACCCACCTAACATTTGTGCAAAAGTTGAGAGGGTTACGGCAAAAACTGGATGCACTTCGTGTACAAACTGGACCATCTCTTTCGAAGGACGAGGGTTTCATATGAAAATTCATCTGTTACAAAGGCATTTCATTTTTCTAAACTTATTTGAACTCAAGAATTTTTGTGCATTCAATATGCATCATTCAAAGCCACATACTGAAATTTCAACCCTTTCTGACATCATTTGCTATTATTCATGCATTTAATGATTTATTTTGGGCTATAGGACCCTGAAATTGGAAAGCACTACAACTAAACTTAGAAAAGGTTGAAACTTGGCATGGTATCATCTTTTGACCCACCTAACATGTGTGCAAAAGTTGAGAGGGTTACGGCAAAAACTCGATGCACTTCGTGTACAAACTGGACCATCTCTTTCGAAGTACGAGGGTTTTAGACGAAAACTCATCTGTTACGAAGGCATTTCATTTTTCTAAACTTATTTGAACCCAAGACTTTTTGTGCATTCAATATGCATCTTTAAAAGCCACATGCAATTTTCAACCCTTTCTGACTTCATTTGCTATTTTTCATGCATTTAATGATTTATTTTGGGCTAAATGACCCTGAAATTGGAAAGCACTACAACTAAATTTAGAAAAGGTTGAAACTTGGCATGGTATCATCATTTGACCCACCTAACAGGTGTGCAAAAGTTGAGAGGGTTTCGGCAAAAACTGGATGGACTTCGTGTAGAAACTGGACCATCTCTTCCGAAGTACGAGGGTTTCAGACGAAAACTCATCTGTTACAAACGCATTTCATTTTTCTAAACTTATTTGAACTCAAGAATTTTGTGCATTCAATATGCATCATTTAAAGCCACATACTAAAATTTCAACCCTTTCTGACTTCATTTGCCATTTTTCATGCATGTAATGATTTATTTTGGGCTAACTGACCCTGAAATTGGAAAGCACTACAACTGTACTCACAAAAAGGTTGAAACTTGGCATGGTATCCTCATTTGACCCACATAACATGTGTGCAAAACTTGAGAGGGTTACGGCAAAAACTGGATGCACTTTGTGTACAAATTGGACCATCTCTTTCGAAGTACGAGGGTTTCAGACGAAAACTCATCTGTTAGAAAGGCATTTCATTTTTCTAAACTTATTTCCTCTCACGAATTTTTGTGCATTCAATATGCATCATTCAGAGCAACATACTAAAATTTCAACCCTTTCTGACATCATTTGCTATATTTCATGCATTTAATGATTTATTTTGGGCTAATTGACCCTGAAATTGGAAAGCACTACAACTAAACTTAGAAAAGGTTGAAACTTGGCATGGTATCATCATTTGACCCACCTAACATGTGTGCAAAAGTTGAGAGGGTTACAGCGAAAACTGGATGCACTTCGTGTACAAACTGGACAACCTCTTTCGAAGTACGAGGGTTTTAGACGAAAACTCATCTGTTACAAAGGCATTTCATTTTTCTAAACTTATTTGAACTCAAGACTTTTTGTGCATTCAATATGCATCTTTCAAAGCCACATACTATTTTCAACACTTTCTGACTTCATTTGCTATTTTTCATGCATTTAATGATTTATTTTGGGCTAAATGACCGTGAAATTGGAAAGCACTACAACTAAACTTAGAAAAGGTTGAAAGTTGGCAAGGTATCATCATTTTACCCGCCTAACATGTGTGCAAAAGTTGAGAGGGTTACGGCAAAAACTGGATGCACTTCGTGTACAAACTGGACCATCTCTTTCGAAGTACGAGGGTTTCAGATGAAAATTCATCTGTTACAAAGGCATTTCATTTTTCTAAACTTATTTGAACTCAAGACTTTTTGTGCGTTCAATATGCATCATTCAAAG
Organism: Bromus sterilis; assembly: GCA_950022295.1. NCBI lineage: Eukaryota > Viridiplantae > Streptophyta > Magnoliopsida > Poales > Poaceae > Bromus > Bromus sterilis. The sequence goes on along the minus strand of OX465599.1, from coordinate 166,244,913 downwards.
CCACATACTACAATTTCAACCCTTTCTGACTTCATTTGCTATTTTTCATGTATGTAATGATTTATTTTGGGCTAACTGACCCTGAAATTGGAAAGCACTACAACTGAACACACAAAAAGGTTGAAACTTGGCATGGTATCATCATTTGACCCACATAACATGTGTGCAAAACTTGAGAGGGTTACGGCAAAAACTGGATGCACTTTGTGTACAAATTGCACCATCTCTTTCGAAGTACGAGGTTTTCACACGAAAATTCATCTGTTAAAAAGGCATTTCATTTTTCTAAACTCAAGACTTTTTGTGCATTCAATATGCATCATTCAAAGCCACATACTAAAATTTCAACCTTTTCTGACTTCATTTGCTATTTTTCATGCATTTAATGATTTATTTTGGGCTAATTGACCCTCAAATTGGAAAGCACTACAACTGAAATCAGAAAAGGTTGAAACTTGGCATGGTATCATCATTTGACCCACATAACATGTGTGCAAAACTTTAGAGGGTTACGGCAAAAACTGGATGCACTTCGTGTACAAATTGGACCAACAATTTCGAAGTATGAGGGTTTCAGACGAAAACTCATCTGTTACAAAGGCATTTAATTTTTCTAAACTTATTTTAACTAAAGAGTTTTTGTGCATTCAATATGCACCATTCAAAGCCACATACTAAAGTTTCAACCCTTTCTGACATCATTTTCTATTTTTCATGCATTTAATGATTTATTTTGGCTTGAATGACCCTGAAATTGGAAAGCACTAGAACTAAACTCAGAAAAGGTTGAAACTTGGCATGGTATCATCATTTTACCAACCTAACATGTGTGCAAAAGTTGAGAGGGTTACGGCAAAAACTGGATGCACTTCGTGTACAAACTGGACCATTTCTTTCGAAGTACGAGGGTTTCAGATGAAAACTCATCTGTTACAAAGGCATTTCATTTTTCTAAACTTATTTGAACTCAAGGCTTTTTGCGCATTCAATATGCATCATTCAAAGCCACATACTAAAGGTTCAACCCTTTCTGACATCATTTGCTATATTTCATGCATTTAATGATTTATTTTGGGCTGAATGACCCTGAAATTGGAAAGCACTAGAACTAAACTCAGAAAAGGTTGAAACTTGGCATGGTATCATCATTTGACCCACATAACATGTGTGCAAAAGTTGACAGGGTTACAAAAAAATCTGGATGCACTTCGTGTACAAACTGGAATATCTCTTTCGAAGTATGAGGGTTTCAGACGAAAACTCATCTCTTACAAAGGCATTTCATTTTTCTAAACTTATTTTACCTCAAGACTTGTTGTGCATTCAATATGCATCATTCAAAGCCACATACTAAAAGTTCAACCTTTTCTGACTTCATTTGCGATTTTTCATGGAATTAATGATTTATTTTGGGCTAACTGACCCTGAAATTGGAAAGCACTACAACTGAACTCAGAAAAGGTTGAAACTTGGCATGGTATCATCATTTTACCCACATGACATGTGTGCAAAACTTTAGAAAGTTACGGCAAAAACTGGATGCACTTCGTGTACAAATTGGACCATCTCTTTCGAAGTACGAGGGTTTCAGACGAAAACTCATCTGTTACAAAGGCATTTCAGTTTTCTAAACTTATTTGAACTCAAGACTTTTGTGCATTCAATATGCATCATTCAAAGCCACATACTAAAGTTTCAACCCTTTCTGAGATCATTTGCTATTTTTCATGCATTTAATGATTTATTTTGGGTTGAATGACCCTGAAATTGGAAAGCACTAGAACTAAACTCAGAAAAGGATGAAACTTGGCATGGTATCATCATTTGACCCACTTAACATGTGTGCAAAATTTGAGAGGGTTACGGCAAAAACTGGATGCACTTCGTGTACAAATTGGACCAGCTCTTTCGAAGTACGAGGGTTTCAGACGAAAATTCATCTGTTACAAAGGCATTTCATGTTTCTAAACTTATTTGAACTCAAGACTTTTTGTGCATTCAATATGCATCATTCAAAGCCACGTACAAAAGTTTCAACCCTTTCTGACATCATTTGCAATTTTTCATGTATTTAATGATTTATTTTGGGCTGAATGACCCTGAAATTGGAAAGCACTAGAACTAAACTCAGAAAAGGTTGAAAGTTAGCATGGTATCATCATTTTACCCACATAACCTGTGTGCAAAAGTTGAGAGGGTTACGAGAAAAGCTGGATGCACTTCGTGTACAAACTGGACCATCTCTTTCGAAGTATGAGGGTTTCAGACGGAAACTCATCTGTTACAAAGGCATTTCATTTTTATAAACTTATTTGAACTCAAGACTTGTTGTGCATTCAATATGCATCATTCAAAGCCACATACTAAAATTTCAACCCTTTCTGACATCATTTGCTATTTTTCATGCATTTAATGATTTATTTTGGGCTGAATGACCCTGAAATTGGAAAGCACTAGAACTAAACTCAGAAAAGGTTGAAACTTGGCATGGTATCATCATTTGACCCACATAACATCTGTGCAAAAGTTAAGAGGGTTATGGAAAAAGCTGGATGCACTTCGTGTACAAACTGGACCATCTGTTTCGAAGTATGAGGGTTTTAGACGAAAACTCATCTGTTACAAAGGCATTTCATTTTTCTGAACTTATTTGAACTCAAGACTTTTTGTGCATTCAATATGCATCATTCAAAGCCACAAACTAAAATTTCAACCCGTTCTGACTTCGTTTGCTATTTTTCATGCATTTAATGATTTATTTTGGGCTAAATGACCCTGAAATTGGAAAGCACTACAACTAAACTTAGAAAAGGTTGAAACTTGGCATGGTATCATCATTTGACCGACCTAACATGTGTGCAAAAGTTGAGAGGGTTACGGCAAAAACTGGTTGCATTTCGTGTACAAACCGGAGTATCTCTTTTGAAGTACGAGGCTTTCAGTCGAAAACTCATCTGTTGCAAAGGCATTTCATTTTTCTAAACTTATTTGAACTCAAGACTTTTTTGTACATTCAATATGCATCATTCAAAGCCACATACTAAAATTTCAACCCTTTCTGACTTCATTAGCTATTTTTCATGCATTTAATGATTTCATTTGGGCTAAATGATCCTGAAATTGGAAAGCACTAGAACAAAACTCAGAAAAGGTTGAAACTTGGCATGGTATCATCATTTTACACACATAACATGTGTCCAAAAGTTGAGAGGGTTAAGGCAAAAAATGAATGCACTACGTGTACAAACTGGCCCATCTCTTTCGAAGTACGAGGGTTTTAGACGAAAACTCATCTATTACAAAGGCATTTCATTTTTCTAAACTTATTTGAACTCAAGACTTTTTGTGCATTCAATATGCATCTTTCAAGGCCACATACTATTTTCAACCCTTTCCGACTTCATTTGCTATTTTTCATGCATTTAATGATTTATTTTGGGCTAAATGACCCTGAAATTGGAAAGCACTACAACTAAACTTAGAAAAGGTTGAAACTTGGCATTGTATCATCATTTGACCCAGCTAACAGGTGTGCGAAAGTGGAGAGGGTTACGGCAAAAACTGGATGCACTTCGTGTACAAACTGGACCATCTCTTTCCAAGTACGAGGGTTTCAGACGAAAACTCATCTGTTACAAAGGCATTTCATTTTTCTAAACTTATTTGAACTCAAGACTTTTTGTGCATTCAATATGCATCATTCAAAGCCACATACTAAAATTTCAACCCTTTCTGACTTCATTAGCTATTTTTCATGCATTTAATGATTTCATTTGGGCTAAATGATCCTGAAATTGGAAAGCACTAGAACTAAACTCATAAAAGGTTGAAACTTGGCATGGTATCATCATTTTACCCACATAACATGTGTGAAAAAGTTGAGAGGGTTACGGCAAAAACTTAATGCACTTCGTGTACAAACTGGACCATCTCTTTCGAAGTACGAGGGTTTCAGATGAAAACTCATCTGTTACAAAGGCATTTCATTTTTCTAAAATTATTTGAACTCAAGAATTTTTGTGCATTCAATATGCATCATTCAAAGCAACATACTAAAATTTAATCCCTTTCTGACATCATTTGCTATTTTTCATGCATTTAATGATTTATTTTGGGCTAAATGACCCTGAAATTGGAAAGCACTACAACTCAACTTAGAAAAGGTTGAAACTTGGCATTGTATCATCATTTTACCCAGCTAACAGGTGTGCAAAAGTGGAGAGGGTTACGGGAAAAACTGGATGCACTTCGTGTACAAAGTCGACCATCTCTTTCGAAGTACGAGGGTTTCAGACGAAAACTCATCTGTTACAAAGGCATTTCATTTTTCTAAACTTATTTGAACTCAAGACTTTTTGTGCATTCAATATGCATCATTCAAAGCCACATACTAAAGGTTCAACCCTTTCTGACATCATTTGCTATTTTTCATGCATTTAATGATTTATTTTGGGCTGAATAACCTGAAATTGGAAAGCACTAGAACTAAACTCAGAAAAGGTTGAAACTTGGCATGGTATCATCATTTGACCCACATAACATGTGTGCAAAAGTTGACAGGGTTACGAAAAAATCTGGATGCACTTCGTGTACAAACTGGAATATCTCTTTCGAAGTATGAGGGTTTCAGACGAAAACTCATCTCTTACAAAGGCATTTCATTTTTCTAAACTTATTTTACCTCAAGACTTTTCGTGCATTCAATATGCATCATTCAAAGCCACATACTAAAATTTCAACCTTTTCTGACTTCATTTGCGATTTTTCATGGAATTAATGATTTATTTTGGGCTAACTGACCCTGAAATTGGAAAGCACTACAACTGAACTCAGAAAAGGTTGAAACTTGGCATGGTATCATCATTTTACCCACATAACATGTGTGCAAAACTTTAGAAAGTTATGGCAAAAACTGGATGCACTTCGTGTACAAATTGGACCATCTCTTTCGAAGTACGAGGGTTTCAGACGAAAACTCATTTGTTACAAAGGCATTTCATTTTTCTAAACTTATTTGAACTCAAGAATTTTTGTGCATTCAATATGCATCATTCAAAGCCACATACTAAAGTTTCAACCCTTTCTGACATCATTTGCTATTTTTCATGCATTTAATGATTTATTTTGGGTTGAATGACCCTGAAATTGGAAAGCACTAGAACTAAACTCAGAAAAGGATGAAACTTGGCATGGTATCATCCTTTGACCCACTTAACATGTGTGCAAAATTTGAGAGGGTTAAAAAAAATCTGGATGCACTTCGTGTACAAACTAGACCATCTCTTTCGAAGTATGAGGGTTTCAGACGAAAACTCATCTGCTACAAAGGCATTTAATTTTTCTAAACTTATTTTAACTCAAGACTTTTTGTGCATTCAATATGCATCATTCAAAGCCACGTACTAAAATTTTAACCCTTTCTGAATTGATTTGCTATTTTTCATGCATTTAATTATTTATTTTGGGCTAAATGACCCTGAAATTGGAAAGCACTACAAATAAACTTAGAAAAGGTTGAAACTTGGCATGGTATCATCATTTTACCCACCTAACATGTGTGCAAAAGTTGAGAGGGTTACGGCAAAAACTGGATGCACTTCGTGTACAAACTGGACCATCTCTTTCGGAGTACGAGGGTTTCAGATGAAAACTCATCTGTTACAAAGGCATTTCATTTTTCTAAACTTATTTGAACTCAAGAATTTTTGTGCATTCAATATGCATCATTCAAAGAAACATACTAAAATTTCAACCCTTTCTGACATCATTTGCTATTTTACATGCATTTAATGATTTATTTTGGGCTAAATGACCCTGAAATCGGAAAGCACTACAACTAAACTTAGAAAAGGTTGAAATTTGGCATGGTATCATCATTTGACCCACCTAACATGTGTGCAAAAGTTGAGAGGGTTACAGGAATAACTGGATGCACTTCGTGTATTAACTGGACCATCTCTTTCGAAGTACGAGGGTTTCAGACGAAAACTCATCTGTTACAAAGGAATTAAATTTTTCTAAACTTATTTGAACTCAATACTTTTTGTGCATTCAATATGCATCATTCAAAGCCACATACTAAAATTTCAACCCTTTCCGAATTCATTTGCTATTTTTCATGCATTTAATGATTTATTTTGGGCTAAATGACCCTGAAATTGGAAAGCAGTACAACTAAACTCAGAAAAGATTGAAACTTGGCATGGTATCATCATTTGACCCACCTAACATGTGTGCAAAGTTTTAGAGGGTTACGGCAAAAACTGGATGCACTTCGTGTACAAACTGGACCATCTCTTTCGAAGTACGAGGGTTTCAGTCGAAAACTCATCTGTTACAAAGGAATTTCATTTTTCTAAACTTCTTTGAACTCAAGACTTCTTGTGCATTCAATATGCATCATTCAAAGCCACATACTAAAATTTTAACCCTTTCTGACTTCATTTGCTATTTTTCATGCATTTAATGATTTATTATGGGCTAACTGACCATGAAATTGGAAAGCACTACAACTGAACTCAGAAAAGGTTGAAACTTGGCATGGTATCATCATTTGACCCACCTAACATGTGTGAAAAACTTGAGAGGGTTATGGCAAAAACTGGATGCACTTCGTGTACAAATTGGACAACTCTTTCGAAGTACGAGGGTTTTAGACGAAAATTCATCTGTTACAAAGGCATTTCATGTTTCTAAACTTATTTGAACTCAAGACTTTTTGTGCATTCAATATGCATCATTCAATGCCACTTACAAAAATTTCAACCCTTTCTGACATCATTTGCAATTTTTCATGTATTTAATGATTTATTTTGGGCTGAATGACCCTGAAATTGGAAAGCACTAGAACTAAACTCAGAAAAGGTTGAAAGTTAGCATGGTATCATCGTTTTACCCACATAACATGTGTGCAAAAGTTGAGAGGGTTACGAGAAAAGCTGGATGCACTTCGTGTACAAACTGGACCATCTCTTTCGAAGTATGATGGTTTCAGACGGAAACTCATCTGTTACAAAGGCATTTCATTTTTCTAAACTTAATTGAACTCAAGACTTTTTGTGCATTCAATATGCATCATTCAAAGCCACATACTAAAATTTCAACCCTTTCTGACATCATTTGCTATTTTTCATGCATTTAATGATTTATTTTGGGCTGAATGACCCTGAAATTGGAAAGCACTAGAACTAAACTCAGAAAAGGTTGAAACTTGGCATGGTATCATCATTTGACCCACATAACATCTGTGCAGAAGTTAAGAGAGTTACGGAAAAAGCTGGATGCACTTCGTGTACAAACTGGACCATCTGTTTCGAAGTATGAGGGTTTTAGACGAAAACTCATCTGTTACAAAGGCATTTGATTTTTTTTAAACTTATTTGAACTCAAGACTTTTTTTGCATTGAATATGCATCATTCAAAGCCACAAACTAAAATTTCAACCCGTTCTGACTTCGTTTGCTATTTTTCATGCATTTAATGATTTATTTTGGGCTAAATGACCCTGAAATTGGAAAGCACTACAACTAAACTTAGAAAAGGTTGAAACTTGGCATGGTATCATCATTTGACCGACCTAACATGTGTGCAAAAGTTGAGAGGGTTACGGCAAAAACTGGTTGCGTTTCGTGTACAAACCGGAGTATCTCTTTTGAAGTACGAGGGTTTCAGTCGAAAACTCATCTGTTACAAAGGCATTTCATTTTTCTAAACTTATTTGAACTCAAGACTTTTTTGTACATTCAATATGCATCATTCAAAGCCACATACTAAAATTTCAACCCTTTCTGACTTCATTAGCTATTTTTCATGCATTTAATGATTTCATTTGGGCTAAATGATCCTGAAATTGGAAAGCACTACAACTAAACTCAGAAAAGGTTGAAACTTGGCATGGTATCATCATTTTACCCACATAACATGTGTCCAAAAGTTGAGAGGGTTACGGCAAAAACTGAATGCACTACGTGTACAAACTGACCCATCTCTTTCGAAGTACGAGGGTTTTAGATGAAAACTCATCTGTTACAAAGGCATTTCATTTTTCTAAACTTATTTGAACTCAAGACTTTTTGTGCATTCAATATGTATCTTTCAAAGACACATACTATTTTCAACCCTTTCGGACTTCATTTGCTATTTTTCATGCATTTAATAATTTATTTTGGGCTAAATGACCCTGAAATTGGAAAGCACTACAACTAAACTTAGAAAAGGTTGAAACTTGGCATTATATCATCATTTGACCCAGCTAACAGGGGTGCGAAAGTGGAGAGGGTTACCGCAAAAACTGGATGCACTTCGTGTACTAACTGGACCATCTCTTTCCAAGTACGAGGGTTTCAGACGAAAACTCATCTGTTACAAAGGCATTTCATTTTTCTAAACTTATTTGAACTCAAGACTTTTTGTGCATTCAATATGCATCATTCAAAGCCACATACTAAAATTTCAACCCTTTCTGACTTCATTTGCTATTTTTCATGCATGTAATGGTTTATTTTGGGCTAACTGACCCTGATATTGGAAAGCACTACAACTGAACTCAGAAAAGGATGAAACTTGGCATGGTATCATCATTTGACCCACATAACATGTGTGCAAAAGTTGAGAGGGTTACGGCAAAAACTGGATGCACTTCGTGTACAAATTGGACCATCTCTTTCGAAGTACGAGGGTTTCAGACGAAAACTCATCTGTTACAAAGGCATTTCATTTTTCTAAACTTATTTGGACTCAAGACTTTTTGTGCATTCAATATGCATCATTCAAAGCCACATACTAAAGGTTCAACCCTTTCTGACATCATTTGCTATTTTTCATGCATTTAATGATTTATTTTGGGCTGAATGACCCTGAAATTGGAAAGCACTAGAACTAAACTCAGAAAAGGTTGAAACTTGGCATGGTATCATCATTTGACCCACATAACATGTGTGCAAAAGTTGAGAGGGTTACGAAAAAATCTGGATGCACTTCGTGTACAAACTGGACCATCTCTTTCGAAGTATGAGGGTTTCAGACGAAAACTCATCTCTTAGAAAGGCATTTCATTTTTCTAAACTTATTTTACCTCAAGACTTTTTGTGCATTCAATATGCATCATTCAAAGCCACATACTAAAATTTCAACCTTTTCTGACTTCATTTGCTATTTTTCATGGAATTAATGATTTATTTTGGGCTAACTGACCCTGAAATTGGAAAGCACTACAACTGAACTCAGAAAAGGGTGAAACTTGGCATGGTATCATCATTTGACCCACATAACATGTGTGCAAAACTTTAGAAAGTTACGGCAAAAACTGGATGCACTTCGTGTACAAATTGGACCATCTCTTTCGAAGTACGAGGGTTTCAGACGAAAACTCATCTGTTACAAAGGCATTTCATTTTTCTATACTTATTTGAACTCAAGACTTTTTGTGCATTCAATATGCATCATTCAAAGCCACATACTAAAGTTTCAACCCTTTCTGACATCATTTGCTATTTTTCATGCATTTAATGATTTATTTTGGGTTGAATGACCCTGAAATTGGAAAGCACTAGAACTAAACTCAGAAAAGGATGAAACTTGGCATGGTATCATCATTTAACCCACTTAACATGTGTGCAAAAGTTGAGAGGGTTAAAAAAAATCTGGATGCACTTCGTGTACAAACTGGACCATCTCTTTCGAAGTATGAGGGTTTCAGACGAAAACTCATCTGTTACAAAGGCATTTAATTTTTCTAAACTTATTTTAACTCAAGACTTTTTGTGCATTAAATATGCATCATTCAAAGCCACGTACTAAAATTTTAACCCTTTCTGACTTGATTTGCTATTTTTCATGCATTTAATTATTTATTTTGGGCTAAATGACCCTGAAATTGGAAAGCACTACAAATAAACTTAGAAAAGGTTGAAACTTGGCATGGTATCATCATTTTACCCACCTAACATGTGTGCAAAAGTTGAGAGGGTTACGGCAAAAACTGGATGCACTTTGTGTACAAACTGGACCATCTCTTTCGAAGTACAAGGGTTTCAGATGAAAACTCATCTGTTACAAAGGCATTTCATTTTTCTAAACTTATTTGAACTCAAGAATTTTTGTGCATTCAATATGCATCATTCAAAGGAACATACTAAAGTTTCAACCCTTTCTCACATCATTTGCTATTTTACATGCATTTAATGATTTATTTTGGGCGAAATGACCCTGAAATCGGAAAGCACTACAACTAAACTTAGAAAAGGTTGAAATTTGGCATGGTATCATCATTTGACCCACCTAACATGTGTGCAAAAGTTGAGAGGGTTACAGGAATAACTGGATGCACTTCGTGTATAAACTGGACCATCTCTTTCGAAGTACGAGGGTTTCAGACGAAAACTCATCTGTTACAAAGGAATTTAATTTTTCTAAACTTATTTGAACTCAATAATTTTTGTGCATTCTATATGCATCATTCAAAGCCACATACTAAAATTTCAACCCTTTCCGAATTCATTTGCTATTTTTCATGCATTTAATGATTTATTTTGGGCTAAATGACCCTGAAATTGGAAAGCAGTACAACTAAACTCAGAAAAGATTGAAACTTGGCATGGTATCATCATTTGACCCACCTAACATGTGTGCAAAAGTTTAGAGGGTTACGGCAAAAACTGGATGCACTTCGTGTACAAACTAGACCATCTCTTTCGAAGTACGAGGGTTTGAGACGAAAACTCATCTGTTACAAAGGCATTTCATTTTTCTAAACTTCTTTGAACTCCAGACTTCTTGTGCATTCAATATGCATCATTCAAAGCCACATACTAAAATTTAAACCCTTTCTGACTTCATTTGCTATATTTCATGCATTTAATGATTTATGTTGGGCTAACTAACCCTGAAATTGGAAAGCACTACAACTGAACTCAGAAAAGGTTGAAACTTGGCATGGTATCATCATTTGACCCACCTAACATGTGTGAAAAACATGAGAGGGTTACGGCAAAAACTAGATGCACTTCGTGTACAAATTGGACCATCTCTTTCGAAGTACGAGGGTTTCAGACGAAAATTCATCTGTTACAAAGGCATTTCATGTTTCTAAACTTATTTGAACTCAAGACTTTTTGTGCATTCAATATGCATCATTCAAAGCCACGTACAAAATTTTCAACCCTTTCTGACATCATTTGAAAATTTTCATGTATTTAATGATTTATTTTGGGCCGAATGACCCTGAAATTGGAAAGCACTAGAACTAAACTCTGAAAAGGTTGAAAGTTAGCATGGTATCATCATTTCACCCACATAACATGTGTGCAAAAGTTGAGAGGGTTACGAGAAAAGCTGGATGCACTTCGTGTACAAACTGGACCATCTCTTTCGAAGTATGAGGGTTTCAGACGGAAACTCATCAGTTACAAAGGCATTTCATTTTTCTAAACTTAATTGCACTCAAGACTTTTTGTGCATTCAATATGCATCATTCAAAGCCACATACTAAAATTTCAACCCTTTCTGACATCATTTGCTATTTTTCATGCATTTAATGATTTATTTTGGGCTGAATGACCCTGAAATTGGAAAGCACTAGAACTAAACTAAGAAAAGGTTGAAACTTGGCATGGTATCATCATTTGACCCACATAACATCTGTGCAAAAGTTGAGAGGGTTACGGAAAAAGCTGGATGCACTTCGTGTACAAACTGGACCATCTGTTTCGAAGTATGAGGGTTTTAGACGAAAACTCATCTGTTACAAAGGCATTTCATTTTTCTAAACTTATTTGAATTCAAGACTTTATGTGCATTGAATATGCATCATTCAAAGGCACAAACTAAAATTTCAACCCGTTCTGACTTCGTTAGCTATTTTTCATGCATTTAATGATTTATTTTGGGCTAAATGACCCTGAAATTGGAAAGCACTACAACTAAACTTACAAAAGGTTGAAACTTGGCATGGTATCATCATTTGACCGACCTAACATGTGTGCAAAAGTTGAGAGGGTTACGGCAAAAACTGGTTGCATTTCGTGTACAAACCGGAGTATCTCTTTTGAAGTACGAGGGTTTCAGTCGAAAACTCATCTGTTAAAAAGGCATTTCATTTTTCTAAACTTATTTGAACTCAAGACTTTTTTGTGCATTCAATATGCATCTTTCAAAGCCACATACTAAAATTTTGACCGTTTCTGACTTCATTTGCTATTTTTCATGCATTTAATGATTTATTTTGGGCTAAATGACCCTGAAATTGTAAAGCACTACAACTAAACTCAGAAAAGGTTAAAACTTGCCATGGTATCATCATTTGACCCACCTAACATGTGTGCAAAAGTTGAGAGGGTTACGGCAAAAACTGGATGCACTTCGTGTACAAACTGGACCATCTCTTTCCAAGTATGAGGGTTTCAGACGAAAACTCATCTTTTGCGAAGGCATTTCATTTTTCTAAACTTTATTGAACTCTAGACTTTTTGTGAATTCAATATGCATCATTCAAGGCCACATACTAAAATTTCAACCCTTTCTGACTTCATTTGCTATTTTTCATGCATTTAATGATTTATTTTGGGCTCAATGACCCTGAAATTGGAAAGCACTACAACAAAACTTAGAAAAGGTTGAAACTTGGCATGGTATCATCATTTGACCCACCTAAAATGGGTGCAAAAGTTGAGAGGGTTACGGCAAAAACCGGATGCACTTCGTGTACAAACTGGACCATCTCTTTTGAAGTACGAGGGTTTCAGACGAAAACTCATGTTTTACAAAGGCATTTCATTTTTCTGAACTTTATTGAACTCTAGACTTTTTGTGAATTCAATATGCATCATTCAAGGCCACATACTAAAATTTCAACCCTTTCTTACTTCATTTGCTATTTTTCATGCATTTAATGATTTATTTTGGGCTAAATGACCCTGAAATTGGAAAGCACTACAACTAAACTTAGAAAAGGTTGAAACTTGGCATGGTATCATCATTTGACCCACCTAACATGTGTGCAAAAGTTGAGAGAGTTACGGCAAAAACTGGTTGCATTTCGTGTACAAACCGGACTATCTCTTTCGAAGTACGAGGGTTTCAGACGAAAACTCATCTGTTACAAAGGCATTTCATTTTTCTAAAGTTATTTGAACTCAAGATTTTTTTACATTCAATATGCATCATTAAAAGCCACATACTATTTTCACCCCTTTCTGACTTCATTTGCTATTTTTCATGCATTTAATGACTTATTTTGGGCTAAATGACCCCGAAATTGGAAAGCCCTACAACTAAACTCAGAAAAGGTTGAAACTTGGCATGGTATCATCATTTGACCCACATAACATGTGCGCAAAAGTTGAGAGGGTTACGGAAAAATCTGGATGCACTTCGTGTACAAACTGGACCGTCTCTTTCGAAGTACGAGGATTTCAGACGAAAACTCATCTGTTACAACGGCATTTCATTTTTCTATACTTATTTGAACTCAAGACTTTTTGTGCATTCAATATGCATCATTCAAAGCCACATACTAAAATTTCAAGCCTTTCTGACTTCATTTGCTATTTTTCATGCATTTAATGATTTATTTTGGGCTAAATGACCCTGAAATTGGAAAGCACTACAACTAAACTCATAAATGGTTGAAAATTGGCATCTTATCATCATTTGACCCACATAACATGTGTGCAAAAGTTGAGAGGGTTACGGAAAAAGCTGGATGCACTTCGTGTACAAACTGGACCATCTCTTTCGAAGTACGAGGGTTTCAGACGAAAACTCATCCGTTACAAATACATTTCATTTTTCTAAACTTATTTGAACTCAAGACTTTTTGTGCATTCAATATGCATCATTAAAAGCCACATACTAAAATTTCAACCCTTTCTGACTTCATTTGCTATTTTTCATGCATTTAATGATTTATTTTGGGCAAAATGACCCTGAAATTGGAAAGCACTACAACAAAACTCAGAAAAGGTTGAGCCTAGGCACGGTATCATCATTTACCCACATAACATGTGTGCAAAAGTTGAGAGGGTTACGGAAAAAGTTGGATGCACTTCGTGTACAAACTGGACCAGCTCTTTCGAAGTACGAGGGTTTTAGACGAAAACTCATCTATTACAAAGGCATTTCATTTTTCCGAACTTATTTGAACTCAAAACTTTTTATGTATTCAATATAAATCATTAAAAGCCACATACTAAAATTTCAACCCTTTCTGACTTCATTTGCTATTTTTCATGCATTTATTGATTTATTTTGGGCTAAATGACCCTAAAATTGGAAAGCACTAGAACTAAACTTAGAAAAAGGTAGAAACTTGGCATGTATCATCATTTGACCCACCTAACATGTGTGCAAAAGTTGAGAGGCTTACGGCAAAAGCTGGATGCACTTCGTGTACAAACTGGACCGTCTCTTTCGAAGTACGAGGGTTTCAGACGAAAACTCATCTGTTACAAAGGCATTTAATTTTTCTAAAGTTATTTGAACTCAAGACTTTTTGTGCATTCAATATGCATCATTCAAAGCCACATACTAAAATTTCAACCCTTTCTGGCTTCATTTGCTATTTTTCATGCATTTAATGATTTATTTTGGGCTAAATGACCCTGAAATTGGAAAGCACTACACCTAAACTCAGATAAGGTTGAAACTTGGCATGGTATCATCATTTGACCCACATAACATGTGCGCAAAAGTTGATAGGGTTACGGAAAAATCTGGATGCACTTCGTGTACAAACTGGACCGTCTCTTTCGAAGTACGAGGGTTTCAGACGAAAACTCATCTGTTACAAAGGCATTTAATTTTTCTAAAGTTATTTGAACTCAAGACTTTTTGTGCATTCAATATGCATCATTCAAAGCCACATACTAAAATTTCAACCCTTTCTGACTTCATTTGCTATTTTTCATGCATTTAATGATTTATTTTGGGCTAAATGACCCTGAAATTGGAAAGCACTACACCTAAACTCAGAAAAGGTTGAAACTTGGCATGGTATCATCATTTGACCCACATAACATGTGCGCAAAAGTTGATAGGGTTACGGAAAAATCTGGATGCACTTCGTGTACAAACTGGACCGTCTCTTTCGAAGTACGAGGATTTCAGACGAAAACTCATCTGTTACAAAGGCATTTCATTTTTCTATACTTATTTGAACTCAAGACTTTTTGTGCATTCAATATGCATCATTCAAAGCCACATACTAAAATTTCAAGCCTTTCTGACTTCATTTGCTATTTTTCATGCATTTAATGATTTATTTTGGGCTAAATGACCCTGAAATTGGAAAGCACTACAACTAAACTCATAAAAGGTTGAAAATTGGCATGTTATCATCATTTGACCCACATAACATGTGTGCAAAAGTTGAGAGGTTTACGGAAAAAACTGGATGCACTTCGTGTACAAACTGGACCATCTCTTTCGAAGTACGAGGGTTTCAGACGAAAACTCTTCTGTTACAAAGGCATTTCATTTTTCTACACTTATTTGAACTCAAGACTTTTAGTGCATTCAATATGCATCATTCAAAGCCACATACTAAAATTTCAACCCTTTCTGACTTCATTTGCTATTTTTCATGCATGTAATGATTTATTTTGGGCTAACGGGCCCTGAAATTTCAAAGCACTACAACTGAACTTAAAAAAGGTTGAAACTTGGCATGGTATCATCATTTGACCCACATAACATGTGTGCAAAACTTGAGAGGGTTACGGCAAAAACTGGATGCACTTCGTGTACAAACTGGACCATCTCTTTCGAAGTACGAGGGTTTTAGACGAAAACTCATCTTTTACAAAGGCATTTCCTTTTTCTAAACTTTTTTAACTCAAGACTTTTTGTGCATTCAACATGCATCATTCAAAGCCACATACTAAACGTTCAACTCTTTCTGACATCATTTGTTATTTTTCATGCATTTAATGATTTATTTTGGGCTGAATGACCTTGAAATTGGAAAGCACTACAACTAAACTCAGAAAAGGTTCAAACTTGGCATGGTATCATCATTTGACCTACATAACATGTGTGAAAAAGTTGAGAGGGTTACGAAAAAGTTGGATGCACTTCGTGTACAAACTGCACCATCTCTTTCGAAGTACGAGGGTTTCAGACGAAAACTCATCTGTTACAAAGGCATTTCATTTTTCTTAATTTATTTGAACTCAAGACTTTTTGTGCATTCAATATGCATCATTCAAAGCCACATACTAAAGTGTCAACCCTTTCTGACTTCATTTGCTATTTTTCATGCGTTTAATGACTTATTTTGGGCTAAATGACCCTGAAATTGGAAAGCACTACAACTAAACTAAGAAAAGGTTAAAACTTGGCATCGTATTATCCTTTGACCCACCTAACATGTGTGCAAAAGTTGAGTGGGTTACGGCAAAAACTGGATGCACTTCGTGTACAAGCTGGACCATCTCTTTCGAAGTACGAGGGTTTCAAACGAAAACTCATCTTTTACAAATGCATTTCATTTTTCTAAACTTATTTTAACTCAAGACTTTTTGTGCATTCAATATGCATCATTCAAAGACACATACTAAAATTTCAACCCTTTCTGACATCATTTGCTATTTTTCAGGCATTTAATGATTTATTTTGGCCTGAATGACCCTGAAATTGGAAAGCACTACAACTGAACTCAGAAAAGGTTGAAACTTGGCATGGTATCATCATTTGACCCACCTAACATGTGTGAAAAATTTGATAGGGTTACGGCAAAAACCGGATGCACTTCGTGTACAAACTGCACCATCTCTTTCGAAGTACGAGGGTTTTAGACGAAAACTCATCTGTTACAAAGGCATTTCATTTTTCTAAACTTATTTGAACTCATGACTTTTTCTGCATTCAATATGCTTCTTTCAAAGCCACATACTATTTTCAACCCTTTCTGACTTCATTTGCTATTTTTCGTGCATTTAATGATTTATTTTGGGCTAAATGACCCTGAAATTGGAAAGCACTACAACTTAACTTAGAAAAGGTTGAAACTTGGCATGGTATCATCATTTGACCCAGCTAACAGGTGTGCAAAAGTTGAGAGGTTTACGGAAAAAACTAGATGCACTTCGTGTACAAACTAGACCATCTCTTTCGAAGTACGAGGGTTTCAGACGAAAACTCTTCTGTTACAAAGGCATTTCATTTTTCTAAACCTTATTGAACTCAAGACTTTTTGTGCATTCAATATGCATCATTCAAAGCCACATACTAAAATTTCAACCCTTTCTGACTTCATTTGCTATTTTTCATGGATGTAATGATTTATTTTGGGCTAACTGACCCTGAAATTGGAAAGCACTGCAACTAAACTTAGAAAAGGTTGAAACTTGGCATGATATCATCATTTTACCCACCTAACATGTGTGCAAAAGTTCAGAGGGTTACGGCAAAAAATAGATGCACTTCGTGTACAAACTGGACCATCTCTTTCGAAGTACGAGGGTTTCAGACGGAAACTCATCTGTTACAAAGGCATTTAATTTTTCAAAACTTATTTGAACTCAAGACTATTTTTGCATTCAATATGCATCTTTCAAAGCCACGTACTAAAATTTTAACCCTTTCTGACTTCATTTGCTATTTTTCATGCATTTAATTATTTATTTTGGGCTAAATGACCCTGAAATTGGAAAGCACTGCAACTAAACTTAGAAAAGGTTGAAACTTGGCATGATATCATCATTTTACCCACCTAACATGTGTGCAAAAGTTCAGAGGGTTACGGCAAAAAATGGATGCACTTCGTGTACAAACTGGACCATCTCTTTCGAAGTACGAGGGTTTCAGATGAAAACTCATCTGTTACAAAGGAATTTCATTTTCATAAACTTATTTGAACTCAAGAATTTTTGTGCATTCAATATGCATAATTCAAAGCAACATACTAAAATTTTAACCCTTTCTGACATCATTTGCTATTTTTCATGCATTTAATGATTTATTTTGGGCTAAATGACCCTGAAATTGGAAAGCACTACAACTGAACTCAGAAAAGGTTGAAACTTGGCATGGTATCATCATTTGACCGACCTAACATGTGTGAAAAACTTGAGAGGGTTACGGAATAAACTGGATCCACTTCGTGTACAAATTGGACCATCTCTTTCGAAGTACGAGGGTTTTAGACGAAAACTCATCTGTTACAAAGGCATTTCATTTTTCTAAACTTATTTGAGCTCAAGACTTTTTGTGCATTCAATATGCTTCATTCAAAGCCACGCACAAAATTTTCAACCCTTTCTGACATCATTTGCAATTTCTCATGCATTTAATGATTTATTTTGGGCTGAATGACCCTGAAATTGGAAAGCACTAGAACTAAACTCAGAAAAGGTTGAAACTTGGCATGGTATCATCGTTTTACCCACATAACATGTGTGCAAAAGTTGAGAGGGTTACGAGATAAGATGGATGCATTTCGTGTACAAACTGGACCATCTCTTTCGAAGTACGAGGGTTTCAGACGGAAACTTATCTCTAACAAAGGCATTTCATTTTTCTAAACTTAATTGAACTCAAGACTTTTTGTGCATTCAATATGCATCATTCCAAGCCACATACTAAAATTTCAACAATTTCTGACATCATTTGCTATTTTTCATGCATTTAATGATTTATTTTGGGCTGAATGACCCTGAAATTGGAAAGGACTAGAACTAAACTCAGAAAAGGTTGAAACTTGGCATGGTATCATCATTTGACCCACATAATACCTGTGCAAAACTTGAGAGGGTTACGGAAAAAGATGGATGCACTTCATGTACAAACTGGACCATCTCTTTCGAAGTATGTGGGTTTAAGACGAAAACTCATCTGTTACAAAGGCATTTCATTTTTCTAAACTTATTTGAACTCAAGACTTTTTGTGCATTGAATATGCATCATTCAAAGCCACAAACTAAAATTCAACCCTTTCTGACTTCATTTGCTATTTTTCATGCATTTAATGATTTATTTTGGGCTAAATGACCCTGAAATTGGAAAGCACTACAACTAAACATAGAAAAGGTTGAAACTTGGCATGGTATCATCATTTGACCCACCTAACATGTGTGCAAAAGTTGAGAGGGTTACGGCAAAAACTGGTTGCATTTCGTGTACAAACCGGAGTATCTCTTTTGAAGTACAAGGGTTTCAGACGAAAACTCATCTGTTACAAAGGCATTTCATTTTTCTAAACTTATTTGAACTCAAGACTTTGTTAACATTCAATATGAATCATTCAAAGCCACATACTAAAATTTCAACCGTTTCTGACATCATTTGCTATTTTTCATGCATTTAATGATTTATTTTGGGCTGAATGACCCTGAAATTGGAAAGCACTACAACTAAACTCAAAAAAGGTTGAAACTTGGAATGGTATCATCATTTGACCCACCTAACATGTGTGCAACAGTTGAGAGGGTTACGGCAAAAACTGGACCATCTCTTTCGAAGTACGAGGGTTTCAGACGAAAACTCATCTTTTACAAAGATATTTCATTTTTCCAAACTTTTTTGAACTCAAGACTTTTTGTGCATTCAATATGCATCTTTCAAAGCCACATACTAAAATTTCAAACCTTTCTGACATCATTTGCTATTTTTCATGCATTTAATGTTTTATTTTGGGCTAAATGACCCTGAAATTGGAAAACACTACAACTAAACTCACAAAAGTTTGAAACTTGGCATCATATCATCATTTGACCCACCTAACATGTGTGCAAAAGTTGAGAGGGTTACGGAAAAAACTGGATGCACTTCGTGTACAAACTGGACCATCTCTTTCGAAGTACGAGGGTTTCAGACGAAAACTCAACTTTTACAAAGGCATTTCATTTTTCTAAACTTTTTTGAACTCAAGACTTTTTGTGCATTCAATATGCATCATTCAAGGCCACATACTAAAATTTCAACCCTTTCTGACTTCATTTGCTATTTTTCATGAAGTTAATGATTTATTTTGGGCTAAATGACCCTGAAATTGGAAATCCCTACAACTAAACTTAGAAAAGGTTGAAACTTGGCATGGTATCATCATTTGACCCACCTAACATGTGTGCAAAAGTTGAGAGGGTTACAGGACGAACTGGATGCACTTCGTGTATAAACTGGACCATCTCTTTTGAAGTATGAGGGTTTCAGACGAAAACTCATCTGTTACAAAGGCATTTCATTTTTCTAAACTTATTTGAACTCAAGATTTTTTTTACATTCAATATGCATCATTAAAAGCCACATACTATTTTCAACCCTTTCTGACTTCATTTGCTATTTTTCATGCATTTAATGACTTATTTTGGGCTAAATGACCCTGAAATTGGAAAGCCCTACAACTAAACTCAGAAAAGGTTGAAACTTGGCATGGTATCATCATTTGACCCAACTAACATGTGTGCAAAAGTAGAGAGGGTTACGGCAAAAACTGGATGCACTTCGTGTACAAACAGGACCATCTCTTTCGAAGTACGAGGGTTTTAGACGAAACCTCATCTTTTACAAAGGCATTTCGTTTTTCTAAATTTTTTTGAACTCAAGACTTGTTGTTAATTCAACATGCATCATTCAAAGCCACATACTAAAATTTCAACCCTTTCTGACATCATTTGCTATTTTTCATGCATTTAATGATTTATTTTGGGTTGAATGACCTTGAAATTGGAAAGCACTACAACTAAACTCAGAAAAGATTGAAACTTGGCATGGTATCATCATTTGACCCACATAACATGTGTGAAAAAGTTGATAGGGTTACGGAAAAAGCTGGATGCACTTCGTGTACAAAGTGGACCATCTCTTTCGAAGTACGAGGGTTTGAGACGAAAACTCATCTGTTACAAAGGCATTTCATTTTTATAAATTTATTTTAACTCAAGAATTTTTGTGCATTCAATACGCATCATTGAAAGCCACATACTAAACATTCAACCCTTTCGGACTTCATTTGCTATTTTTCATGCATTTAATGATTTATTTTGGGCTAAATGACCCTGAAATTGGAAAGCCCTACAACTAAACTTAGAAAAGGTTGAAACTTGGCATGGTATCATCATTTGACCCACCTAACATGTGTGCAAAAGTTGAGAGGGTTACAGGAAAAACTGGATGCACTTCGTGTATAAACTGGACCATCTCTTTTGAAGTACGAGGGTTTCAGACGAAAACTCATCTGTTACAAACGCATTTCATTTTTCTAAAATTATTTGAACTCAAGACTTTTTTTACATTCAATATGCATCATTAAAAGCCACATAATATTTTCAACCTTTTCTGACTTCATTTGCTATTTTTCATGCATTTAATGACTTATTTTGGGCTAAATGACCCTGAAATTGGAAAGCCCTACAACTAAACTAAAAAAAGGTTGAAACTTCGCACGGTATCATCATTTGACCCAACTAACATGTGTGCAAAAGTAGAGAGGGTTACGGCAAAAACTGGATGCACTTCGTGTACAAACTGGACCATCTCTTTCGAAGAACGAGGGTTTTAGACGAAACCTCATCTTTTACAAGGCATTTCCTTTTGCTAAACTTTTTTGAACTCAAGACTTGTTGTGCATACAATATGCATCATTCAAAGCCACATACTAAAAGTTCAACCCTTTCTGACATCATTTGCTATTTTTCATGCATATAATGATTTATTTTGGGCTGAATGACCTTGAAATTGGAAAGCACTACAACTAAACTCAGAAAAGGTTGAAACTTGGCAGGGTATCATCATTTGACCCACATAACATTTGTGAAAAAGTTGATAGGGTTACGGAAAAAGCTGGATGCAGTTCGTGTACAAACTGGACCATCTCTTTCGAAGTATGAGGGTTTGAGACGAAAACTCATCTGTTACAAAGGCATTTCATTTTTCTAAATTTATTTTAACTCAAGACTTTTTGTGCATTCAATATGCATCATTAAAAGCCACATACTAAAATTTCAACCCTTTCTGACTTCATTTGCTATTTTTCATGCATTTAATGATTTATTTTGGGCTAAATGACCCTGAAATCTGAAAGCACTACAACTAAACTCATAAAAGGTTGAAACTTGGCATGGTATCATCATTTGACCCACCTAACATGTGTGCAAAAGTTGAGAGGGTTACAGAAAAAACTAGATGCACATCGTGTACAAACTAGACCATCTCTTTCGAAGTACAAGGGTTTGAGACGAAAACTCATCTATTACAAAGGCATTTCATTTTTCTAAACTTATTTGAACTCAAGACTTTTTGTGCATTCAATATGCGTCATTCAAAGACACATACTAAAATTTCAACCCTTCTGACATCATTTGCTATTTTTCATGCATTTAATGATTTATTTTGGGCTAAATGACCCTGAAATTGGAAAGCACTACAACTAGACTTAGAAAGGTTGAAAATTGGCATGGTATCATCATTTGACCCACATAACATGTGTGCAAAAGTTGAGAGGGTTACGGAAAAAGCTGGATCCACTTCGTGTACAAACTGGACCATCTCTTTCGAAGTATGAGGGTTCAAGACGAAAACTCATCTGTTACAAAGGAATTTCATTTTTCTAAACTTATTTGAACTCAAGACTTTTTTTGCATTCAATATGCATCATTCAAAGCCACATACTAAAATTTCAACCCTTTCCGAATTCATTTGCTATTTTTCATGCATTTAATGATTTATTTTGGGCTAAATGACCCTGAAATTGGAAAGCAGTACAAGTAAACTCAGAAAAGATTGAAACTTGGCATGGTATCATCATTTGACCCACCTAACATGTGTGCAAAAGTTGAGAGGGTTACGGCAAAAACTGGATGCACTTCGTGTACACACTGGACCATCTCTTTCGAAGTACGGGGGTTTCAGTCGAAAATTCATCTGTTACAAAGGAATTTCATTTTTCTAAACTTATTTGAACTCAAGACTTCTTGTGCATTCAATATGCATCATTCAAAGCCACATAATATAATTTAAACCCTTTCTAACTTCATTTGCTATTTTTCATGCATTTAATGATTTATTTTGGGCTAACTGACCCTGAAATTGGAAAGCACTACAACTGAACTCAGAAAAGGTTGAAACTTGGCATGGTATCATCATTTGACCCACCTAACATGTGTGAAAAACTTGATAGGGTTACGGTAAAAACTGGATGCACTTCGTGTACAAATTGGACCATCTCTTTCGAAGTACGAGGGTTTCAGACGAAAACTCATCTGTTACAAAGGCATTTCATTTTTCTAAACTTATTTGAACTCAAGACTTTTTGTGCATTCAATATGCATCATTCAAAGCCACGTACAAAAGTTTCAACCCTTTCTGACATCATTTGCAATTTTTCATGCATTTAATGATTTATTTTGGGCTGAATAACCCTGAAATTGGAAAGCACTAGAACTAAACTCAGAAAAGGTTGAAACTTAGCATGGTATCATCGTTTTACCCACATAACATGTGTGCAAAAGTTGAGAGGGTTACGAGATAAGATGGATGCACTTCGTGTACAAACTGGACCATCTCTTTCGAAGTACGAGGGTTTCAGACGGAAACTCATCTGTTACAAAGGCATTTCATTTTTCTAAACTTAATTGAACTCAAGACTTTTTGTGCATTCAATATTTATCATTCCAAGCCACATACTAAAATTTCAACAATTTCTGACATCATTTGCTATGTTTCATGCATTTAATGATTTATTTTGGGCTGAATGACCCTGAAATTGGAAAGCACTAGAACTAAACTCAGAAAAGGTTGAAACTTGGCATGGTATCATCATTTGGCCCACATAATGCCTGTGCAAAAGTTGAGAGGGTTACGGAAAAAGATGGATGCACTTCGTGTACAAACTGGACCATCTCTTTCGAAGTATGAGGGTTTAAGACGAAAACTCATCTGTTACAAAGGCATTTCATTTTTCTAAACTTATTTGAACTTAAGACTTTTTGTGTATTGAATATGCATCATTCAAATCCACAAACTAAAATTTCAACCCTTTCTGATTTCATTTGCTATTTTTCATGCATTTAATGATTTATTTTGGGCTAAATGACCCTGAAATTGGAAAGCACTACAACTAAACATAGAAAAGGTTGAAACTTGGCATGGTATCATCATTTGACCCACCTAACATGTGTGCAAAAGTTGAGGGGGTTACGGCAAAAACTGGTTGCATTTCGTGTACAAACCGGAGTATCTCTTTTGAAGTACGAGGGCTTCAGACGAAAACTCATCTGTTACAAACGCATTTCATTTTTCTAAACTTTTTTGAACTCAAGACTTTTTGTGGATTCAATATGCATCATTCAAGGCCACATACTAAAATTTCAACCCTTTCTGACTTCATTTGCTATTTTTCATGAATTTAATGATTTATTTTTGGCTAAATGACCCTGAAATTGGAAAGCCCTAGAACTAAACTCAGAAAAGATTGAAACTTGGCATGGTATAATCATTTGACCCACATAACATGTGTGAAAAAGTTGATAGGGTTACGGGAAAAGCTGGATGCACTTCGTGTACAAACTGGACCATCTCTTTCGAAGTACGAGTGTTTGAGAGGAAAACTCATCTGTTACAAAGGCATTTCATTTTTCTAAATTTATTTTAACTCAAGACTTTTTGTGCATTCAATACGCATCATTGAAAGCCACATACTAAACATTCAACCCTTTCGGACTTCATTTGCTATTTTTCATGCATTTAATGATTTATTCTGGGCTAAATGACCCTGAAATTGGAAAACACTACAACTAAACTCACAAAAGGTTGAAACTTGGCATCGTATCATCATTTGACCCACCTAACATGTGTGAAAAAGTTGAGAGGGTTACGGCAAAAACTGGATGCACTTCGTGTACAAACTGGACAATCTATTTCGAAGTACGAGGGTTTCAGACGAAAACTCATCTTTTACAAAGGCATTTCATTTTTCTAAACTTTTTTGAACTCAAGAATTTTTGTGCATTCAATATGCATCATTCAAGGCCACATACTAAAATTTCAACCCTTTCTGACTTCATTTGCTATTTTTCATGCATTTAATGATTTATTTTGGGCTAAATGACCCTGAAATTGGAAAGCCCTACAACTAAACTTAGAAAAGGTTGAAACTTGGCATGGTATCATCATTTGACCCACCTAACATGTGTGCAAAAGTTAAGAGGGTTACAGGAAAAACTGGATGCACTTCGTGTACAAACTGGACAATCTATTTCGAAGTACGAGGGTTTCAGACGAAAACTCATCTTTTACAAAGGCATTTCATTTTTCTAAACTTTTTTGAACTCAAGAATTTTTGTGCATTCAATATGCATCATTCAAGGCCACATACTAAAATTTCAACCCTTTCTGACTTCATTTGCTATTTTTCATGCATTTAATGATTTATTTTGGGCTAAATGACCCTGAAATTGGAAAGCCCTACAACTAAACTCAGAAAAGGTTGAAACTTGGCATGGTATCATCATATGACCCAACTAACATGTGTGCAAAAGTAGAGAGGGTTACGGCAAAAACTGGATGCACTTCGTGTACAAACTGGACCATCTCTTTCGAAGTACGAGGGTTTTAGACGAAACCTCATCTTTATAAAGGCATTTCCTTTTTCTAAACTTTTTTGAACTCAAGACTTGTTGCGCGTTCAATATGCATCATTCAAAGCCACATACTAAAATTTCAACCCTTTCTGACATCATTTGCTATTTTTCATGCATTTAATGATTTATTTTGGGCTGGATGACCTTGAAATTGGAAAGCACTACAACTAAACTCAAAAAAGGTTGAAAATTGGCATCGTATCATCATTTGACCCACATAACATGTGTAAAAAAGTTGATAGGGTTACGGAAAAAGCTGGATGCACTTCGTGTACAAACTGGACCATCTCTTTCGAAGTACGAGGTTTGAGACGAAAACTCATCTGTTACAAAGGCATTTCATTTTTCTAAATTTATTTTAACTCAAGACTTTTTGTGCATTCAATATGCATCATTAAAAGCCACATACTAAAATTTCAACCCTTTCTGACTTCATTTGCTATTTTTCATGCATTTAATGATTTATTTTGGGGTAAATGACCCTGAAATTGGAAAGCACTACAACTAAACTCAGAAAAGGTTGAAACTTGGCATGGTATCATCATTTGACCCACCTAACATGTGTGCAAAAGTTGAGAGGGTTACGGAAAAAATTAGATGCACTTCGTGTACAAACTGGACAATCTCTTTCGAAGTACGAGGGTTTCAGACGAAAACTCATCTTTTACAAAGGCATTTCATTTTTCTAAACTTTCTTGAACTCAAGACTTTTTGGTGCATTCAATATGCATCATTCAAGGCCACATACTAAAATTTCAACCCTTTCTGACTTCATTTGCTATTTTTCATGCATTTAATGATTTATTTTGGGCTAAATGACCCTGAAATTGGTAAACACTACAACTAAACTCACAAAAGGTTGAAACTTGGCATGGTATCATCATTTGACCCACCTAACATGTGTGCAAAAGTTGAGAGGGTTACAGGAAAAACTGGATGCACTTCATGTATAAACTGGACCATCTATTTCGAAGTACGAGGGTTTCAGACGAAAACTCATCTGTTACAAAGGTATTTCATTTTTCTAAAATTATTTGAACTCAAGACTTTTTTTACATTCAATATGCATCATTAAAAGCCACATACTATTTTCAACCCTTTCTGACATCATTTGCTATGTTTCATGCATTTAATGATTTATTTTGGGCTAAATGACCCTGAAATTGGAAAGCACTACAACTAAACATAGAAAAGGTTTAAACTTGGCATGGTATCATCATTTGACCCACATAACATGTGTGCAAAAGTTGAGAGGGTTATGGAATAAGCTGGATGCACTTCGTGTACAAACTGGACCATCTCTTTCGAAGTATGAGGGTTTCAGACGAAAACTCATCTGTTACAAAGGAATTTCATTTTTCTAAACTTATTTGAACTCAAGACTTTTTGTGCATTCAATATGCAACATTCAAAGCGACATACTAAAATTTCAACCCTTTTTGGCTTCATTTGCTATTTTTCATGCATTTAATGATTTATTTTGGGCTAAATGACCCTGAAATTAGAAAGCTCTACAACCAAACTTGGCATGGTATCATCATTTGACCCACCTAACATGTGTGCAAAACTTTTGAGGGTTACGGAAAAAGCTGGTTGCACTTCGTGTACAAACTGGACCATCTCTTTCGAAGTACGAGGGTTTCAGATGAAAGCTCATCTGTTACAAAGGGATTTCATTTTTCTAAGCTTATTTGAACTCAAGACTTTTTGTACATTCAATATGCATCATTGAAAGCCACATACTAAAATTTCAACCCTTTCTCATATAATTTGCTATTTTTCATGTATTTAATGATTTATTTTGGGCTGAATGACCTTGAAATTGGAAAGCACTACAACTAAACTCAGAAAAGGTTGAAACTTGGCATGGTATCATCATTTGACCCACATAACATGTGTGAAAAGTTGAGATGGTTACGGAAAAAGCTGGATGCACTTCGTGTACAAACTGGACCATCTGTTTCGAAGTACGAGGGTTTCAGACGAAAACTCATCTGTTACAAAGGCATTTCATTTTTCTAAACTTATTTGAACTCAAGACTTTTTGTGCATTCAATATGCATCATTCAAAGCCACATACTAAAATTTCAACCCTTTCTGACATCATTTGCTATTTTTCATGCATTTAATGATTTATTTTGGGCTGAATGACCCTGAAATTGGAAAGCACTAGAACTAAACTCAGAAAAGGTTGAAACTTACGGAAAAAGCTGGATGCACTTCGTGTACAAACTGGACCATCTCTTTCGAAGTATGAGGGTTTCAGACGAAAAATCATCTGTTACAAAGGCATTCCATTTTTATAAACTTATTTGAACTCAAGACTTTGTGTGCATTCAATATGCATCATTCAAAGCAACATACGAAAATTTCAACCCTTTCTGACTTCATTTGCTATTTTTCATGCATTTAATAATTTATTTTGGGCTAAATGACCCTGAAATTGGAAAGCACTACAACTAAACTTAGAAAAGGTTGAAACTTGGCATGGTATCATCATTTGACCCACCTAACATTTGTGCAAAAGTTGAGAGGGTTACGGAAAAAACTGGTTGCACTTCGTGTACAAACTGGACTATCTCTTTCGAAGTACGAGGGTTTCAGACGAAAACTCATCTGTTACAAAGGCATTTCATTTTTTCTAAACTAATTTGAACTCAAGACTTTTTGTACATCCAATATGCATCATTCAAAGCCACCTACGAAAATTTCAAGCCTTTGTAACTTCATTTGCTATTTTTCATGCATTTAATGACTTATTTTGGGCTAAATGACCCTGAAATTGAAAAGAACTACAACTAAACTCAGAAAAAGATGAAACTTGGCATGGTATCATCATTTGACCCACCTATCATGTGTGAAAAAGTTGAGAGGGTTACGGAAAAAACTGGATGCACTTCGTGTATAAACTGGACCATCTCTTTCGAAGTACGAGGGTTTCACACGAAAACTCATCTTTTACAAAGGCATTTCATATTTCTAAACTTTTTTGAACTCAAGAATTTTTTTGCATTCAATATGCATCATTCAAAGCCACATACTAAAATTTTAACCCTTTCTGACATCATTAGCTATTTTTTCATGCATTTAATGATTTATTTTGGAATGAATGACCTTGAAATTGGACAGCACTACAACTATACTCATAAAAGGTTGAAACTTAGCATGGTATCATCATTTGACCCACATAACATGTGTGAAAAAGTTGAGAGGGTTACGGAAAAAGCTGGATGCACTTCGTATACAAACTGGACCATCTCTTTCGAAGTACGAGGGTTTCAGACGAAAACTCATTTGTTACAAAGGCATTTCATTTGTCTAAACTTATTTGTACTCAAGACTTTTTTTGCATTCAATATGAATCATTCAAAGACACATACTAAAATTTCAACCCTTTCTGACTTCATTTGCAATTTTTCATGCATTTAATGATTTATTTTGGGCTAAATGACCCTGATATTGGAAAGCCCCACAACTAAACACAGAAAAGGTTGAAACTAGGCATGGTATCATCATTTTACCCACCCAACATGTGTGCAAAAGTTGAGAGGGTTACGGAAAAAACTGGATGCACTTCGTGTATAAACTCGACCATCTCTTTCGAAGTACGAGGATTTTAGACAAAAACTCATCTGTTACAAATGAATTTAATTTTTCTAAACTTATTTGAACTCAAGACTTTTTGTGCATTCAATATGCATCATTCAAAGCCACATACTAAAATTTCAACCCTTTCCGAATTCATTTGCTATTTTTCATGCATTTAATGATTTATTTTGGGCTAAATGATTCTGAAATTGGAAAGCACTAGAACTAAAATCAGAAAAGGTTGAAACTTGGCAAGGCATCATCATTTGACCCACATAACATGTGTGCAAAAGTTGAGAGGGTTATGGGAAAAGCTGGATGCACTTCGTGTACAAACTGGACCATCTCTTTCGAAGTATTAGGGTTTCTGACGAAAACTCATCTTTTACAAAGGCATTTCATTTTTATAAACTTATTTGAACTCAAGACATTTTGTGCATTCAATATGCATCATTCAAAGCCACATACTAAAATTTCAACCGTTTCTGACTTCATTTGCCATTTTTCATGCATTTAATGATTTATTTTGGGCTAAATGACCCTGAAATTGGAAAGCACTACAACTAAACTCAGAAAAGGTTGAAACTTGGCATGGTATCATCATTTGACCCACCTAACATGTGTGCAAAAGTTGAGAGGGTTACGGAAAAAACTAGATGCACTTCGTGTACAAACTGGACCATCTCTTTCGAAGTACGAGGGTTTCAGATGAAAACTCATCTGTTACTAAGGCATTTCATTTTTCTAAACTTATTTGAACTCAAGACTTTTCGTGCATTCAATATGCATCATTCAAAGCCACATACTAAAATTTCAACACTTTCTGACATCATTTGCTATTTTTCATGCATTTAATGATTTATTTTGGGCTGAACGACCCTGAAATTGGAAAGCACTAGAACTAAACTCAGAAAAGGTTGAAACTTACGGAAAAAGCTGGATACACTTCGTGTACAAACTGGACCACCATCTCTTTCGAAGTATGAGGGTTTCAGACGAAAACTCATCTATTACAAAGGCATTCCATTTTTTCTAACCTTATTTGAACTCAAGACTTTTTGTGCATTCAGTATGCATCATTCAAAGCCACATACTAAAATTTCAACCCTTTCTGACTTCATTTGCTATTTTTCATGCATTTAATGATTTATTTTAGGCTAAATGACCCTGAAATTGGAAAGCACTACAACTAAACTTAGATAAGGTTTAAATTTGGCATGGTATCATCATTTGACCCACAGAACATGTGTGCAAAAGTTGAGAGGGTTACGGCAAAAACTGGTTGCACTTCGTGTACAAACTGGACTATCTCTTTCGAAGTACGAGGGTTTCAGACGAAAACTCATCTGTTACAAAGGCATTTCATTTTTCTAAACTTATTTGAACTCAAGACTTTTTGTACATTCAATATGCATCATTCAAAGCCACATACTAATATTTCAACCCTTTTTGACTTCATTTGCTATTTTCATGCATTTACTGACTTATTTTGGGCTAGATGACCCTGAAATTGGAAAGCACTACAACTAAACTCAGAAGAGGTTGAAACTTGGCATGGTATCATCATTTGACCCACCTAACATGTGTGCAAAAGTTGAGAGGGTTACGGCAAAAACTGGATGCACTTTGTGTACAAACTGGACCATCTCTTTCGAAGTACGAGGGTTTTAGACGAAAACTCATCTGTTACAAAGGCATTTCATGTTTCTAAACTTTTTTGAACTCAAGACTTTTTTAGCATTCAATATGCATCATTCAAAGCCACATACTAAAATTTCAACCGTTTCTGACATCATTTGCTCTTTTCCATGCATTTAATGATTTATTTTGGGCTGAATGACCTCGAAATTGGAAAGCACTACAACTAAACTCAGAAAAGGTTGAAACTTGGCATGGTATCAACATTTGACCCACATAACATGTGTGAAAAATTTGAGAGGGTTACGGAAAAAGCTGGATGCACTTCGTGTACAAACTGGACCATCTCTTTCGAAGTACGAGGGTTTCAGATGAAAACTCATCTGTTACAAAGGCATTTCATTTTTCTAAACTTATTTGAACTCAAGACTTTTTGTGCATTCAATATGAATCATTCAAAGCCACATACTAAAATTTCAACCCTTTCTGACTTCATTTGCTATGTTGCATGCATTTAATTATTTATCTTGGGAAAATGACCCTGAAATTGGAAAGCCCCACAACTAAACTCAGAAAAGGTCGAAACTAGGCATGGTATCATCAGTTGACCCACCTAACATGTGTGCAAAAGTTGAGAGGGTTACAACAAAAATTGGATGTACTTCGTGTAAAACTGGACGATCTCTTTCGAAGTACGAGGGTTTTAGACGAAAACTCATCTGTTACAAAGGAATTTAATTTTTCTAAACTTATTTGAAATCAAGACTTTTTGTGCATTCAATATGCATCATTCAAAGACACATACTAAAATTTCAACCCTTTCTGAATTCATTTTCTATTTTTCATGCATTTAATGATTTATTTTGGGCTAAATGACCCTGAAATTGGAAAGCAATACAACTAAACTCAGAAAAGGTTGCAACTTGGCATGGTATCATCATTTGACCCACCTAACATGTGTGCAAAAGTTGAGAGGGTTACGGCAAAAACTGGATCCACTTCGTGTATAAACTGGACCATCTCTTTCGAAGTACGAGGGTTTCAAACGAAAACTCATATGTTACAAGGGCATTTCATTTTTCTAAACTTATTTGAACTCAAGACTTTTTGAACATTCAATATGCATCATTCAAAGCCACATACTAAAATTTCAACCCTTTCTGACTTCATTTGCTATT
This sequence comes from Bromus sterilis, assembly GCA_950022295.1. Classification (NCBI taxonomy): domain Eukaryota; kingdom Viridiplantae; phylum Streptophyta; class Magnoliopsida; order Poales; family Poaceae; genus Bromus; species Bromus sterilis. The sequence goes on along the minus strand of OX465599.1, from coordinate 166,212,938 downwards.
TTTCATGCATTTAATGACTTATTTTGGGCTAAATGATCCCGAAATTGGAAAGCACTACAACTAAACTCAGAAAAAGTTGAAACTTGGCATGGTATCATCATTTGACCCACCTAACATGTGTGCAAAAGTTGAGAGGGTTACGGCAAAAACTGGATGCACTTCGTGTACAAACTGGACCATCTCTTTTGAAGTACGAGGGTTTTAGACAAAAAATCATCTTTTACAAAGGTATTTCATTTTTCTAAACTTTTTTGAACTCAAGACTTTTTGTGCATTCAATATGCATCATTCAAAGCCACATACTAAAATTTCAACCCTTTTTGACATCATTAGCTATTTTTCATGCATTTAATGATTTATTTTGGGCTGAATGACCTTGAAATTGGAAAGCACTACAACTAAACTCAGAAAAGGTTGAAACTTGGCATGGTGTCATCATTTGACCCACATAACATGTGTGAAAAAGTTGACAGGGTTACGGAAAAATATCGATGCACTTCGTGTACAAACTGGACCATCTCTTTTGAAGTACGAGGGTTTCAAACGAAAACTCATCTGTTACAAAGACATTTCATTTTTCTAAACTTATTTGAACTCAAGACTTTTTGTGCATTCAATATGCATCATTCAAAGCCACATACTAAAATTTCAACCCTTTCTGACTTCGTTTGCTATTTTTCATGCATTTAATGATTTATTATGGCCTAAATGACCCTGAAATTGGAAAGCGCCACAACTAAACTCAGAAAAGGTTGAAACTAGGCATGGTATCATCAATTGACCCACCTAACATGTGTGCAAAAGTTGAGAGGGTTACGGCAAAAACTGGATGCACTTCGTGTATAAACTGGACAATCTCTTTCGAAGTACGAGGGTTTCAAACGAAAACTCATCTATTACAAAGGCATTTCATTTTTCTAAACTTATTTGAACTCAAGACTTTTTGTGCATTCAATATGCATCATTCAAACCCACATACTAAAATATCAACCCTTTCTGACTTCATTTGCTATTTTTCATGCATTTAATGATTTATTATGGGCTAAATGACCCTGAAATTGGAAAGCGCCACAACTAAAGTCAGAAAAGGTTAAAACTAGGCATGGTATCATCAGTTGACCCACCTAACATGTGTGCTAAAGTTGAGAGGGTTACGGCAAAAATTGGATGCACTTCGTGTATAAACTGGACCATCTCTTTCGAAGTACGAGGGTTTCGAACGAAAACTCATCTGTTACAAAGGAAATTAATTTTTCTAAACTTATTTGAACTCAAGACTTTTTGTGCATTCAATATGCATCATTATTGCCACATACTAAAATTTCAACCCTTTCCGAATTCATTTGCTATTTTTCATGCATTTAATGATTTATTTTGGCCTAAACGAGCCTGAAATTGGAAAGCACTACAAGTAAACTCAGAAAAGGTTGAAACTTGGCATGGTATCATCATTTGACCCACCTAAATTGTGAGCAGAAGTTGAGAGGGTTACGCCAAAAACTGGATGAACTTTGTGTACAAACTGGACCATCTCTTTCGAAGTACGAGGGTTTCAGACGAAAACTCATCTGTTACAAAGGAATTTAATTTTTATAAACTTATTTGAACTCAAGACTTTTTGTCAATTCAATATGCATAATTCAAATCCACATTCTAAAATTTCAACCCTTTCCCAATTCATTTGCTATTTTTCATGCATTTAATGATTTATTTTGGGCTAATTGACCCTGAAATTTGAAAGCACTACAACTAAACTCAGAAAAGGTTGAAACTTGACATGTTATCATCATTTGACCCACCTAACATGTGTGAAAAAGTAGAGAGGGCTACGGCAAAAACTGGATGCACTTCGTGTACAAACTGGACCATCTCTTTCGAAATACGAGGGTTTTAGACGAAAACTCATCTTTTACAAAGGCATTTCATTTTTCTAAACATTTTTGAACTCAAGACTTTTTGTGCATTCAATATGCATCATTCAAAGCCACATACTAAAATTTCAACCCTTTCTGACTTCATTTGCTATTTTTCATGCATTTAATGATTTATTTTGGGCTAAATGACCCTGAAATTGGAAAGCACTACAACTAAACTAAAAAAAGGTTGAAACTTGGCATGGTATCATCATTTGACCCACCTAACATGTGTGCAAAAGTTGAGAGGGTTACGGCAAAAACTGGATGCACTTCGTGTACAAGCTGGACCATCTCTTTCGAAGTACGAGGGTTTTAGACGAAAACTCATCTTTTACAAAGGCATTTCATTTTTCTAAACTTTTTTGAACTCAAGACTTTTTGTGAATTCAATATACATCATTCAAAGCCACATACTAAAATTTCAACCCTTTTTGACATCATTTGCTCTTTTTCATGCATTTAATGATTTATTTTGGGCTGAATGACCTTGAAACTGGAAAGCACTACAACTAAACTCATAAAAGGTTGAAACTTGGCATGGTATCATCATTTGACCCACATAACATGTGTGAAAAAGTTGACACGGTTATGGAAAAAACGGGATGCACTTCGTGTACAAACTGGACCATCTCTTTCGAAGTACGAGGGTTTCAGACGAAAACTCATCTGTTACAAAGGAATTTTATTTTTCTAAACTTAATTGAACTCAAGACTTTTTGTGCATTCAATATGCGTCATTCAAAGCCACATACTAAAATTTCAACCCTTTCTGACTTGATTTGCTATTTTTCATGCATTTAATGATTTATTTTGGGCTAAATGACCCTGAAATTGGAAAGGCCCACCACTAAACTCAGAAAAGGTTGAAACTAGGAATGGTATCATCATTTGACCCACCTAACATGTGTGCAAAAGTTGAGAGGGTTACGGCAAAAACTGGATGCACTTCGTGTACAAACTGGACCATCTCTTTCGAAGTATGAGGGTTTCAGACGAAAACTCATCTGTTACAAAGTCATTTCATTTTTCTAAACTTATTTGAACTCAAGACTTTTTGTGCATTCAATATGCATCATTCAAAGACACATACTAAAATTTCAACCCTTTCTGACATCATTTGCTATTTTTCATGCATTTAATGATTTATTTTGGGCTGAATGACCTTGAAATTGGAAAGCACTACAACTAAACTCAGAAAAGGTTGAAACTTGGCATGGTATCATCAGTTGACCCACCTAACATGTGTGAAAAAGTTGAGAGGGTTACGGCAAAAACTGGATGCACTTCGTGTACAAACAGGACCATCTATTTCGAAGTACGAGGGTTTCAGACGAAAACTCATTTGTTACAAAGGCATTTCATTTTTCTAAACTTATTTGAACTCAAGACTTTTTGTGCATTCAATATGCATCATTCAAAGCAACATACTAAAATTTCAACCCTTTCTGACTTCATTTGCTATTTTTCATGCATTTAATGATTTATTTTGGGCTACATGACCCTGAAATTGGAAAGCACTACAACTAAACTCAGAAAAGGTTGAAACTTGGCATGGTATCATCATTTGACCCACCTAACATGTGTGCCAAAAATGAGAGGGTTACGGCAAAAACTGGACCATCTCTTTCGAAGTACGAGGGTTTCAGACAAAAACACATCTGTTACAAAGGCACTTCATTTTTCTAAACTTATTTGAACTCAAGACTTTTTGTGCATTCAATATGCATCATTCAAAACCACATACTAAAATTTCAACCCTTTCTGACTTCATTTGCTATTTTTCATGCATTTAATGATTTATCTTGGGCTAAATGACCCTGAAATTTGAAAGCACTACAACTAAACTCAGAAAAGGTTGAAACTTGACATGTTATCATCATTTGACCCACCTAACATGTGTGAAAAAGTAGAGAGGGCTACGGCAAAAACTGGATGCACTTCGTGTACAAACTGGACCATCTCTTTCGAAATACGAGGGTTTTAGACGAAAACTCATCTTTTACAAAGGCATTTCATTTTTCTAAACATTTTTGAACTCAAGACTTTTTGTGCATTCAATATGCATCATTCAAAGCCACATACTAAAATTTCAACCCTTTCTGACTTCATTTGCTATTTTTCATGCATTTAATGATTTATTTTGGGCTAAATGACCCTGAAATTGGAAAGCACTACAACTAAACTCAAAAAAGGTTGAAACTTGGCATGGTATCATCATTTGACCCACCTAATATGTGTGCAAAAGTTGAGAGGGTTACGGCAAAAACTGGATGCACTTCGTGTACAAACTAGACCATCTCTTTCGTAGTACGAGGGTTTCAGACAAAAACACATCTGTTACAAAGGCACTTCATTTTTCTAAACTTATTTGAACTCAAGACTTTTTGTGCATTCAATATGCATCATTCAAAGCCACATACTAAAATTTCAACCCTTTCTGACATCATTTGCTATTTTTTAGGCATTTAATGATTTATTTTGGGCTGAATGACCTTGAAATTGGAAAGCACTACAACTAAACTCAGAAAAGGTTGCAACTTGGCATGGTATCATCATTTGACCCACCTAACATGTGTCCAAAAGTTGAGAGGGTTACGGCAAAAACTGGATCCACTTCGTGTACAAAGTGGACCATCTCTTTCGAAGTACGAGGGTTTCAGACGAAAACTCATCTTTTACAAAAGGCATTTCATTTTTATAAACTTATTTGAACTCAAGACTTTTTTTGCATGAAATATGCATCATTCAAAGCCACATACTAAAATTTCAACCCTTTCTGACTTCATTTGTTATTTTTCATGCATTTAATGATTTATTTTGGGCTAAATGACCCTGAAATTGGAAAGCACTACAACTAAACTCAGAAAAGGTTGAAACTTGGCATGGTATCATCAGTTGACCCACTTAACATGTGTGAAAAAGTTGAGAGGGTTACGGCAAAAAATGGATGCACTTCGTGTACAAACTGGACCATCTATTTCGAAGTACGAGGGTTTCGGACGAAAACTCATTTGTTACAAAGGCATTTCATTTTTCTAAACTTATTTGAACTCAAGACTTTTTGTGCATTCAATATGCATCATTCAAAGCAACATACTAAAATTTCAACCCTTTCTGACTTCATTTGCTATTTTTCATGCATTTAATGATTTATTTTGGGCTACATGACCCTGAAATTGGAAAGCACTACAACTAAACTCAGAAAAGGTTGAATCTTGACATGGTATCATAATTTGACCCACCTAATATGTGTGCAAAAGTTAGAGGGTTACGGCAAAAACTGGATGCACTTTGTGTGCAAACTGGACCATCTCTTTCGAAGTCGAGGGTTTCAAACGAAAACTCATCTGTTACAAAGGCATTTCGTTTTTCTAAACTTATTTGAACTCAAGACTTTTTGTGTATTCAATATGCATCGTTCAAAGCCACATACTAAAATTTCAACCCTTTCTGACTTAATTTGCTATTTTTCATGCATTTAATGATTTATTTTGGGTTGAATGACCCTGAAATTGGAAAGCACTACAACTAAACTCAGAAAAAGTTGAATCTTGGCATGGTATCATAATTTGACCCACCTAACATGTGTGCAAAACTTGAGAGGGTTACGGCAAAAACTGGATGCACTTTGTGTACAAACTGGACCATCTCTTTCGAAGTACGAGGGTTTGAGACGAAAGCTCATCTGTTACAAAGGCATTTCATTTTTCTAAACTTATTTTAACTCAAGACTTTTTGTTCATTCAATATGCATCATTCAAAGCTACATTCTAAAATTTCAACCCTTTCTGACTTCATTTGCTATTTTTCATGCATTTAATGATTTATTTTGGGCTAAATGACCCTAAAATTGGAAAGCACTACAACTAAACTCAGAAAAGGTTGAAACTTGCATGGTATCATCATTTGACCCACCTAACATGTGCGCAAAAGTTGAGAGGGTTACGGCAAAAACTGGATGCAATTCGTGTACAAACTGGACCATCTCTTTCGAAGTACGAGGGTTTGAGACGAAAACTCATCTGTTACAAAGGCATTTCATTTTTTCGAAACTTATTTTCACTCAAGACTTTTTTTGCATTCAATATGCATCATTCAAAGCCAGATTCTAAAATTTCAACCCTTTCTGACTTCCTTTGCTATTTTTCATGCATTTAATGATTTATTTTGGGCTGAATGACCCTGAAATTGGAAAGCACTACAACTAAACTCAGAAAAGGTTGAAACTTGGCATGGTATCATCATTTGACCCACCTAACATGTGTGCCAAAAATGAGAGGGTTACGGCAAAAACTGGACCATCTCTTTCGAAGTACGAGGGTTTCAGACAAAAACACATCTGTTACAAAGGCACTTCATTTTTCTAAACTTATTTGAACTCAAGACTTTTTGTGCATTCAATATGCATCATTCAAAACCACATACTAAAATTTCAACCCTTTCTGACTTCATTTGCTATTTTTCATGCATTTAATGATTTATCTTGGGCTAAATGACCCTGAAATTTGAAAGCACTACAACTAAACTCAGAAAAGGTTGAAACTTGACATGTTATCATCATTTGACCCACCTAACATGTGTGAAAAAGTAGAGAGGGCTACGGCAAAAACTGGATGCACTTCGTGTACAAACTGGACCATCTCTTTCGAAATACGAGGGTTTTAGACGAAATCTCATCTTTTACAAAGGAATTTCATTTTTCTAAACATTTTTGAACTCAAGACTTTTTGTGCATTCAATATGCATCATTCAAAGCCACATACTAAAATTTCAACCCTTTCTGACTTCATTTGCTATTTTTCATGCATTTAATGATTTATTTTGGGCTAAATGACCCTGAAATTGGAAAGCACTACAACTAAACTCAGAAAAGGTTGAAACTTGCATGGTATCATCATCTGACCCACCTAACATGTGTGCAAAAGTCGAGAGGGTTACGGCAAAAACTGGATGCACTTCGTGTACAAACTGGACCATCTCTTTCGAAGTATGAGGGTTTCAGACGAAAACTCATCTGTTACAAAGGCATTTCATTTTTCTAAACTTATTTGAACTCAAGACTTTTTGTGAATTCAATATGCATCATTCCAAGCCACATACTAAAATTTCAACCCTTTCTGACATCATTTGCTATTTTTCATGCATTTAATGATTTATTTTGGGCTGAATGACCTTGAAATTGGAAAGCACTACAACTAAACTCAGAAAAGTTTGAAACTTGGCATGGTATCATCATTTGTCCCACCTAACATTTGTGAAAAAGTAGAGAGGGTTACGGCAAAAACGGGATGCACTTCGTGTACAAACTGGACCATGTCTTTCGAAGTACGAGGGTTTTAGACGAAAACTCATCTTTTACAAAGGAATTTCATTTTTCTAAACTTTTTTGAACTCAAGAGTTTTTGTGCATTCAATATGCATAATTCAAATCCACATAATAAAATTTCAACCCTTTCCGACTTCATTTGCTATTTTTCATGCATTTACTGATTTATTTTGGGATGAATGACCTTGAATTTTGAAAGCACTACAACTAAACTCAGAAAATGTTGAAACTTGGCATGGTATCATCATTTGTCCCACCTAACATGTGTGAAAAAGTTGAGAGGGTTACAGAAAAAGATGGATGCACTTCGTGTACAAACTGGACCATCTCTTTCGAAGTACGAGGGTTTCAGACGAAAACTCATGTGTTACAAAGGCATTTCATTTTTCTAAAATTATTTGAACTCAAGACTTTTTGTGCATTCAATAGGCATCATTCAAACCCACATACTAAAATATCAACCCTTTCTGACTTCATTTGCTATTTTTCATGCATTTAATGATTTATTTTGGGCTAAATGACCCTGAAATAGGAAAGCACTACAACAAAACTCAGAAAAGGTTGAAACTTGGCATGGTATCATCAGTTGACCCACCTAACATGTGTGAAAAAGTTGAGAGGGTTACGGTAAAAACTGGATGCACTTCGTGTACAAATTGGACCATCTCTTTCGAAGTACGAGGGTTTCAGACGAAAACTCATTTGTTACAAAGGCATTTCATTTTTCTAAACTTATTTGAACTCAAGACTTTTTGTGCATTCAATATGCATCATTCAAAGCCACATACTAAAATTTCAACCCTTTCTGACTTCATTTACTATTTTTCATGCATTTAATGATTTATTTTGGGCTAAATGACCCTGAAATAGGAAAGCACTACAACTAAACTCAGAAAAGGTTGAAACTTGGCATGGTATCATCATTTGACCCACCTAACATGTGTGCAAAAGTAGAGAGGGTTACGGCAAAAACTGGATGCACTTCGTGTACAAACTGGACCATCTCTTTCGAAGTACGAGGGTTTAAGACAAAAACTCATCTGTTACAAAGGCATTTCATTTTTCTAAACTTCTTTGAACTCAAGACTTTTTGTGCATTCAATATGCATCATTCAAAGCCACATACTAAAATTTCAACCCTTTCTGACACCATTTGCTATTTTTCATGCATTTAATGATTTATTTTGGGCTGAATGACCTTGAAATTAGAAAGCACTACAACTAAACTCAGAAAAGGTTGAAACTTGGCATGGTATCATCATTTTTCCACCTAACATGTGAGAAAAAGTAGAGAGGGTTACGGCAAAAACTGGATGCACTTCGTGTACAAACTGGACCATGTCTTTCGAAGTACGAGGGTTTTAGACGAAAACTCATCTTTTACATAGGCATTTCATTTTTCTAAACTTTTTTGAACTCAAGAGTTTTTGTGCATTCAATATGCATCATTCAATGCCACATAATAAAATTTCAACCCTTTCCGACTTCATTTGTTATTTCTCATGCATTTAATAATTTATTTTGGGATGAATGACCTTGAATTTGGAAAGCACTACAACTAAACTCAGAAAATGTTGAAACTTGGCATGGTATCATCATTTGACCCACCTAACATGTGTGAAAAAGTTGAGAGGGTTACAGAAAAAGATGGATGCACTTCGTGTACAAACTGGACCATCTCTTTCGAAGTACGAGGGTTTCAGACGAAAACTCATATGTTACAAAGGCATTTCATTTTTCTAAACTTATTTGAACTCAAGACTATTTGTGCATTCAATATGCATCATTCAAACCCACATACTACAATATCAACCCTTTCTGACTTCATTTGCTTTTTTTCATGCATTTAATGATTTATTTTGGGCTAAATGACCCTGAAATTGGAAAGCACTAGAACTAAACTCAGAAAAGGTTGAAACTTGGCATGGTATCATCAGTTGACCCACCTAACATGTGTGAAAAAGTTGAGAGGGTTACGGCAAAAACTGGATGAACTTCGTGTATAAACTGGACCATCTCGTTCGAAGTACGAGGGTTTCAGACGAAAACTCATTTGTTACAAAGGCATTTCATTTTTCTAAACTTATTTGAACACAAGACTTATTGTGCATTCAATATGCATCATTCAAAGCCACATACTAAAATTTCAACCCTTTCCAACTTCATTTGCTATTTTTCATGCATTTAATGATTTATTTTGGGCTGAATGACCCTGAAATTGGAAAGCACTACAACGAAACTCAGAAAAGGTTGAAACTTGGCATGGTATCATCATTTGACCCACATAACATTTGTGAAAAAGTTGAGAGGGTTACGGAAAAATATGGATGCACTTCGTGTACAAACTGGACCATCTCTTTCGAAGTACGAGGGTTTCAGATGAAAACTCATCTGTTACAAAGGCATTTCATTTTCCTAAACTTATTATAACTCAAGACTTTTTGTGCATTCAATATGCATCATTCAAAGCCACATTCTAAAATTTCAACCCTTTTTGACTTCATTTGCTATTTTTCATGCATTTAATGATTTATTTTGGGCTGAATGACCCTGAAATTGGAAAGCACTACAACTAAACTCAGAAAAGGTTGAATCTTGACATGGTATCATAATTTGACCCACCTAACATGTGTGCAAAAGTTAGAGGGTTACGGCAAAAACAGGATGCACTTCGTGTACAAAATGGACCATCTCTTTCGAAGTACGAGGGTTTTAGACGAAAACTCATCTGTTACATAGGCATTTCATTTTTCTAAACTTATTGCAACTCAAGACTTTTTTTGCATTCAATATGCATCATTCAAATCCACAAACTAAAATATCACCCTTTCTGACATCATTTGCTATTTTTCATGCATTTAATCATGCATTTAATGATTTATTTTGGGCTGAATGACCCTGAAATTGGAAAGCACTAGAACTAAACTGAGAAAAGGTTGAAACTTGGCATGGTATCATCATTTGACCCACCTAACATGTGTGCGAAAGTTGAGAGGGTTACGGAAAAAGCTGGATGCACTTCGTGTACAAACTGGACCATCACTTTCGAAGTACGAGGGTTTCAAACGAAAACTCATCTGTTACAAAGGCAATTCGTTTTTCTAAACTTATTTGAACTCAAGACTTTTTGTGTATTCAATATGCATCGTTCAAATCCACATACTAAAATTTCAACCCTATCTGACGTCATTCGCTATTTTTCATGCATTTAATGATTTATTTTGGGCTAATTGACCCTGAAATTGGAAAGCACTACAACTAAACTCAGAAAAGGTTGAAACTCGGCATGGTATCATCATTTGACCCACATAACATGTGTGAAAAATTTGAGAGGGTTACGGAAAAAACTGGATGCCCTTCGTGTACAAACTGGAACATCTCTTTCGAAGTACGAGGGTTTCAGACGAAAACTCATCTGTTACAAAGGCATTTCGATTTTCTAAACTTATTTTAACTCAAGAATTTTTGTGCACTCAATATGCATCATTCAAACCCACATTCTAAAATTTCAACCCTTTCTGACTTCATTTGCTATTTTTCATGCATTTAATGATTTATTTTGGGCTGAATGACCCTGAAATTGGAAAGCACTACAACTAAACTCAGAAAAGGTTGAATCTTGGCATGGTATCATAATTTGACCCACCTAACATGTGTGCAAAAGTTGAGAGGGTTACGGCAAAAACTGGATGCCCTTCGTGTACAAACTGGAACATCTCTTTCGAAGTACGAGGGTTTCAGACGAAAACTCATCTGTTACAAAGGCATTTCATTTTCCTCAACTTATTTTAACTCAAGACTTTTTGTGCATTCAATATGCATCATTCAAAGCCACATTCTAAAATTTCAACCCTTTCTGACTTCATTTGCTATTTTTCATGCATTTAATGATTTATTTTGGGCTGAATGACCCTGAAATTGGAAAGCACTACAACAAAACTCAGAAAAGGTTGAATCTTGACATGGTATCATAATTTGACCCACCTAACATGTGTGCAAAAGTTAGAGGGTTACGGCAAAAACTGGATGCACTTCGTGTACAAACTGGACCATCTCTTTCGAAGTACGAGGGTTGTAGACGAAAACTCATCTGTTACAAAGGCATTTCATTTTTCTAAACTTATTTCAACTCAAGACTTTTTGTGCATTCAATATGCATAATTCCAATCCACAAACTAAAATTTCAACCTTTCTGACATCATTTCCTATTTTTCATGCATTTAATCATGCATTTAATGATTTATTTTGGGCTGAATGACCCTGAAATTGGAAAGCACTAGAACTAAACTTAGAAAAGGTTGAAACTTGGCATGGTATCATCTTTTGACCCACCTAACATGTGTGCGAAAGTTGAGAGGGTTACGGAAAAAGCTGGATGCACTTCGTGTACAAACTGGACCATCTCTTTCGAAGTACGAGGGTTTCAAACGAAAACTCATCTGTTACAAAGGCAATTCGATTTTCTAAACTTATTTGAACTCAAGACTTTTTGTGTATTCAATATGCATCGTTCAAAGCCACATACTAAAATTTCAACCCTTTCTGACTTTATTTGCTATTTTTCATGCATTTAATGATTTATTTTGGGATAAATGACCCTGAAATTGGAAAGCACTACAACTAAACTCAGAAAAGGTTGAAACTTGCATGGTATCATCATTTGACCCACCTAACATGTGTGCAAAAGTTGAGAGGGTTACGGCAAAAACTGGATGCACTTCGTGTACAAACTGGACCATCTTTTTCGAAGTACGAGGGTTTAAGACGAAAACTCATCTGTTACAAAGGCATTTCGATTTTCTAAAATTATTTCAACTCAAGACTTTTGTGCATTCAATATGCATCATTCAACTCCACAAACTAAAATTTCAACCCTTTCTGACATCATTTGCTATTTTCATGCATTTAATCATGCATTTAATGATTTATTTTGGGCTGAATGACCCTGAAATTGGAAAGCACTAGAACTAAACTTAGAAAAGGTTGAAACTTGGCATGGTATCATCATTTGACCCACCTAACATGTGTGCGAAAGTTGAGAAGGTTACGGAAAAAGCTGGATGCACTTCGTGTACAAACTGGACCATCACTTTCGAAGTACGAGGGTTTCAAACGAAAAATCATCTGTTACAAAGGCAATTCGTTTTTCTAAACTTATTTGAACTCAAGACTATTTGTGTATTCAATATGCATCGTTCAATTCCACATACTAAAATTTCAACCCTTTCTGACTTCATTTGCTATTTTTCATGCATTTAATGATTTATTTTGGGCTAAATGACCCTGAAATTGGAAAGCACTACAACTAAACTCAGAAAAGGTTGAAACTTGCATGGTATCATCATTTGACCCACCTAACATGTGTGCAAAAGTTGAGAGGGTTACGGCAAAAACTAGATGCACTTCGTGTCCAAACTGGACCATCTCTTTCGAAGTACGAGGGTTGTAGACGAAAACTCATCTGTTACAAAGGCATTTCATTTTTCTAAACTTATTTCAACTCAAGACTTTTTGTGCATTCAATATGCATAATTCCAATCCACAAACTAAAATTTCAACCTTTCTGACATCATTTCCTATTTTTCATGCATTTAATCATGCATTTAATGATTTATTTTGGGCTGAATGACCCTGAAATTGGAAAGCACTAGAACTAAACTTAGAAAAGGTTGAAACTTGGCATGGTATCATCTTTTGACCCACCTAACATGTGTGCGAAAGTTGAGAGGGTTACGGAAAAAGCTGGATGCACTTCGTGTACAAACTGGACCATCTCTTTCGAAGTACGAGGGTTTCAAACGAAAACTCATCTGTTACAAAGGCAATTCGATTTTCTAAACTTATTTGAACTCAAGACTTTTTGTGTATTCAATATGCATCGTTCAAAGCCACATACTAAAATTTCAACCCTTTCTGACTTTATTTGCTATTTTTTATGCATTTAATGATTTATTTTGGGATAAATGACCCTGAAATTGGAAAGCACTACAACTAAACTCAGAAAAGGTTGAAACTTGCATGGTATCATCATTTGACCCACCTAACATGTGTGCAAAAGTTGAGAGGGTTACGGCAAAAACTGGATGCACTTCGTGTACAAACTGGACCATCTTTTTCGAAGTACGAGGGTTTAAGACGAAAACTCATCTGTTACAAAGGCATTTCGATTTTCTAAAATTATTTCAACTCAAGACTTTTGTGCATTCAATATGCATCATTCAACTCCACAAACTAAAATTTCAACCCTTTCTGACATCATTTGCTATTTTCATGCATTTAATCATGCATTTAATGATTTATTTTGGGCTGAATGACCCTGAAATTGGAAAGCACTAGAACTAAACTTAGAAAAGGTTGAAACTTGGCATGGTATCATCATTTGACCCACCTAACATGTGTGCGAAAGTTGAGAAGGTTACGGAAAAAGCTGGATGCACTTCGTGTACAAACTGGACCATCACTTTCGAAGTACGAGGGTTTCAAACGAAAAATCATCTGTTACAAAGGCAATTCGTTTTTCTAAACTTATTTGAACTCAAGACTATTTGTGTATTCAATATGCATCGTTCAATTCCACATACTAAAATTTCAACCCTTTCTGACTTCATTTGCTATTTTTCATGCATTTAATGATTTATTTTGGGCTAAATGACCCTGAAATTGGAAAGCACTACAACTAAACTCAGAAAAGGTTGAAACTTGCATGGTATCATCATTTGACCCACCTAACATGTGTGCAAAAGTTGAGAGGGTTACGGAAAAAACTAGATGCACTTCGTGTCCAAACTGGACCATCTCTTTCGAAGTACGAGGGTTTCAGACGAAAACTCATCTGTTACAAAGGCATTTCGATTTTCTAAAATTATTTCAAGTCAAGACTTTTTGTGCATTCAATATGCATCATTCAAATCCACAAACTAAAATTTCAACCCTTTCTGACATCATTTGCTATTTTCATGCATTTAATCATGCATTTAATGATTTATTTTGGGCTGAATGACCCTGAAATTGGAAAGCACTAGAACTAAACTTAGAAAAGGTCGAAACTTGGCATGGTATCATCTTTTGACCCACCTAACATGTGTATGAAAGTTGAGAGGGTTACGGAAAAAGCTGGATGCACTTCGTGTACAAACTGGACCATCTCTTTCGAAGTACGAGGGTTTCAAACGAAAACTCATCTGTTACAAAGGCAATTCGTTTTTCTAAACTTATTTGAACTCAAGACTTTTTGTGTATTCAATATGCATCGTTCAAAGCCACATACTAAAATTTCAACCCTTTCTGACTTCATTTGCTATTTTTCATGCATTTAATGATTTATTTTGGGCTAAATGACCCTGAAATTGGAAAGCACTACAACTAAACTCACAAAAGGTTGAAACTTGCATGGTATCATCATTTGACCCACCTAACATGTGTGCAAAAGTTGAGAGGGTTACGGCAAAAACTGGATGCACTTCGTGTACAAACTGGACCATCTTTTTCGAAGTACGAGGGTTTAAGACGAAAACTCATCTGTTACAAAGGCATTTCGATTTTCTAAAATTATTTCAACTCAAGACTTTTTGTGCATTCAATATGCATCATTCAAATCCAGAAACTAAAATTTCAACCCTTTCTGACATCATTTGCTATTTTCATGCATTTAATCATGCATTTAATGATTTATTTTGGGCTGAATGACCCTGAAATTGGAAAGCACTAGAACTAAACTTAGAAAAGGTTGAAACTTGGCATGGTATCATCATTTGACCCACCTAACATGTGTGCGAAAGTTGAGAGGGTTACGGAAAAAGCTGGATGCACTTCGTGTAAAAACTCGACCATCACTTTCGAAGTACGAGGGTTTCAAACGAAAACTCATCTGTTACAAAGGCAATTCGTTTTTCTAAACTTATTTGAACTCAAGACTATTTGTGTATTCAATATGCATCGTTCAAATCCACATACTAAAATTTCAACCCTTTCTGACTTCATTTGCTATTTTTCATGCATTTAATGATTTATTTTGGGCTAAATGACCCTGAAATTGGAAAGCACTACAACTAAACTCAGAAAAGGTTGAAACTTGCATGGTATCATCATTTGACCCACCTAACATGTGTGCAAAAGTTGAGAGGGTTACGGCAAAAACTGGATGCACTTCGTGTACAAACTGGACCATCTCTTTCGAAGTACGAGGGTTTAAGACGAAAACTCATCTGTTACAAAGGCAGTTCGATTTTCTAAACTTAATTTAACTCAAGACTTTTTGTGCACTCAATATGCATCATTCAAATCCACATACTAAAATTTCAACCCTTTCTGACTTCATTTGCTATTTTTCATGCATTTAATGATTTATTTTGGGCTGAATGACCCTGAAATTGGAAAGCACTACAACTAAACTCAGAAAAGGTTGAATATTGGCATGGTATCATAATTTGACCCACCTAACATGTGTGCAAAAGTTGAGAGGGTTACGGCAAAAACTGGATGCACTTCGTGTACAAACTGGAACATCTCTTTCGAAGTACGAGGGTTTCAGACGAAAACTCATCTGTTACAAAGGCATTTCATTTGGCTAAACTTATTTTAACTCGAGACTTTTTGTGCATTCAATATGCATCAGTCAAAGCCACATTCTAAACTTTCAACCCTTTCTGACTTCATTTGCTATTTTTCATGCATTTAATGATTTATTTTGGGCTGAATAACCCTGAAATTGGAAAGCACTACAACAAAACTCAGAAAAGGTTGAATCTTGACATGGTATCATAATTTGACCCACCTAACATGTGTGCAAAAGTTAGAGGGTTACGACAAAAACTGGATGCACTTCGTGTACAAACTGGACCATCTCTTTCGAAGTACGAGGGTTTTAGACGAAAACTCATCTGTTACAAAGGCATTTCATGTTTCTAAACTTATTTCAACTCAAGACTTTTTGTGCATTCAATATGCATAATTCCAATCCACAAACTAAAATTTCAACCTTTCTGACATCATTTGCTATTTTTCATGCATTTAATCATGCATTTAATGATTTATTTTGGGCTGAATGACCCTGAAATTGGAAAGCACTAGAACTAAACTTAGAAAAGGTTGAAACTTGGCATGGTATCATCTTTTGACCCACCTAACATGTGTGCGAAAGTTGAGAGGGTTACGGAAAAAGCTGGATGCACTTCGTGTACAGACTGGACCATCTCTTTCGAAGTACGAGGGTTTCAAACGAAAACTCATCTGTTACAAAGGCAATTCGTTTTTCTAAACTTATTTGAACTCAAGACTTTTTGTGTATTCAATATGCATCATTCAAAGCCACATACTTAAATTTCAACCCTTTCTGACTTCATTTGTTATTTTTCATGCATTTAATGATTTATTTTGGGCTAAATGACCCTAAAATTGGAAAGCACTACAACTAAACTCAGAAAAGGTTGAAACTTGCATGGTATCATCATTTGACCCACCTAACATGTGTGCAAAAGTTGAGAGGGTTACGGCAAAAACTGGATGCACTTCGTGTACAAACTGGACCATCTCTTTCGAAGTACGAGGGTTTAAGGCGAAAACTCATCTGTTACAAAGGCATTTCGATTTTCTAAACTTATTTCAACTCAAGACTTTTTGTGCATTCAATATGCATCATTCAAATCCACAAACTAAAATTTCAACCCTTTCTGACATCATTTGCTATTTTTCATGCATTTAATCATGCATTTAATGATTTATTTTGGGCTGAATGACCCTGAAATTGGAAAGCACTAGAACTAAACTTAGAAAAGGTTGAAACTTGGCATGGTATCATCATTTGACCCACCTAACATGTGTGCGAAAGTTGAGAGGGTTACGGAAAAAGCTGGATGCACTTCGTGCACAAACTGGACCATCACTTTCGAAGTACAAGGGTTTTAAACGAAAACTCATGTGTTACAAAGGCAATTCGTTTTTCTAAACTTATTTGAACTCAAGACTTTTTGTGTATTCAATATGCATCGTTCAAATCCACATACTAAAATTTCAACCCTTTCTGACTTCATTTGCTATTTTTCATGCATTTAATGATTTATTTTGGGCTAAATGACCCTGAAATTGGAAAGCACTCCAACTAAACTCAGAAAAGGTTGAAACTTGCATGGTATCATCATTTGACCCACCTAACATGTGTGCAAAAGTTGAGAGGGTTACGGCAAAAACTGGATGCACTTCGTGTACAAACTGGACCATCTCTTTCGAAGTACGAGGGTTTAAGACGAAAACTCATCTGTTACAAAGGCATTTCGATTTTCTAAACTTATTTCAACTCAAGACTTTTTGTGCATTCAATATGCATCATTCAAATCCACAAACTAAAATTTCAACCCTTTCTGACATCATTTGCTATTTTTCATGCATTTAATCATGCATTTAATGATTTATTTTGGGCTGAATGACCCTGAAATTGGAAAGCACTAGAACTAAACTTAGAAAAGGTTGAAACTTGGCATGGTATCATCATTTGACCCACCTAACATGTTTGCGAAAGTTGAGAGGGTTACGGAAAAAGCTGGATGCACTTCGTGTACAAACTGGACCATCACTTTCGAAGTACGAGGGTTTCAAACGAAAACTCATCTGTTACAAAGGCAATTCGTTTTTCTAAACTTATTTGAACTCAAGACTTTTTGTGTATTCAATATGGATCGTTCAAATCCACATACTAAAATTTCAACCCTTTCTGACTTCATTTGCTATTTTTCATGCATTTAATGATTTATTTTGGGCTAAATGACCCTGAAATTGGAAAGCACTACAACTAAACTCAGAAAAGGTTGAAACTTGCATGGTATCATCATTTGACACACCTAACATGTGTGCAAAAGTTGAGAGGGTTACGGCAAAAACTGGATGCACTTCGTGTACAAACTGGAACATCTCTTTCGAAGTACGAGGGTTTAAGACGAAAACTCATCTGTTACAAAGGCATTTCGATTTTCTAAACTTATTTTAACTCAAGAATTTTTGTGCACTCAATATGCATCATTCAAAGCCACATTCTAAAATTTCAACCCTTTCTGACTTCATTTGCTATTTTTCATGCATTTAATGATTTATTTTGGGCTGAATGACCCTGAAATTGGAAAGCACTACAACTAAACTCAGAAAAGGTTGAATCTTGGCATGGTATCATAATTTGACCCACCTAACATGTGTGCAAAAGTTGAGAGGGTTACGGCAAAAACTGGATGCACTTCGTGTACAAACTGGAACATCTCTTTCGAAGTACGAGGGTTTCAGACGAAAACTCATCTATTACAAAGGCATTTCATTTTGCTAAACTTATTTTAACTCAAGACTTTTTGTGCATTCAATATGCATCATTCAAAGCCACATTCTAAAATTTCAACCCTTTCCGACTTCATTTGCTATTTTTCATGCATTTAATGATTTATTTTTGGCTGAATGACCCTGAAATTGGAAAGCACTACAACTAAACTCAGAAAAGGTTGAATCTTGGCATGGTATCATAATTGGACCCACCTAACATGTGTGCAAAAGTTGAGAGGGTTACGGCAAAAACTGGATGCACTTCGTGTACAAACTGGAACATCTCTTTCGAAGTACGAGGGTTTCAGACGAAAACTCATCTATTACAAAGGCATTTCATTTTGCTAAACTTATTTTAACTCAAGACTTTTTGTGCATTCAATATGCATCATTCAAAGCCACATTCTAAAATTTCAACCCTTTCCGACTTCATTTGCTATTTTTCATGCATTTAATGATTTATTTTTGGCTGAATGACCCTGAAATTGGAAAGCACTACACCTAAACTCAGAAAAGGTTGAATCTTGACATGGTATCATAATTTGACCCACCTAACATGTGTGCAAAAGTTAGAGGGTTACGGCAAAAACTGGATGCACTTCGTGTACAAACTAGACCATCTCTTTCGAAGTACGAGGGTTTTAGACGAAAACTCATCTGTTACAAAGGCATTTCATTTTTCTAAACTTATTTCAACTCAAGACTTTTTGTGCATTCAATATGCATAATTCCAATCCACAAACTAAAATTTCAACCTTTCTGACATCATTTGCTATTTTTCATGCATTTAATCATGCATTTAATGATTTATTTTGGGCTGAATGACCATGAAATTGGAAAGCACTAGAACTAAACTTAGAAAAGGTTGAAATTTGGCATGGTATCATCGTTTGACCCACCTAACATGTGTGCGAAAGTTGAGAGGGTTAAGGAAAAAGCTGGATGCACTTCGTGTACAAACTGGACCATCTCTTTCGAAGTACGAGGGTTTCAAACGAAAACTCATCTGTTACAAAGGCAATTCGTTTTTCTAAACTTATTTGAACTCAAGACTTTTTGTGTATTCAATATGCATCGTTCAAATCCACATACTAAAATTTCAACCCTTTCTGACTTCATTTGCTATTTTTCATGCATTTAATGATTTATTTTGGGCTAAATGACCCTGAAATTGGAAAGCACTACAACTAAACTCAGAAAAGGTTAACACTTGCATGGTTTCATCATTTGACCCACCTAACATGTGTGCAAAAGTTGAGAGGGTTACGGCAAAAACTGGATGCACTTCGTGTACAAACTGGACCATCTCTTTCGAAGTACGAGGGTTTAAGACGAAAACTCATCTGTTACAAAGGCATTTCGATTTTCTAAACTTATTTTAACTCAAGACTTTTTGTGCACTCAATATGCATCATTCAAAGCCACATTCTAAAATTTCAACCCTTTCTGACTTCATTTGCTATTTTTCATGCATTTAATGATTTATTTTGGGCTGAATGACCCTGAAATTGGAAAGCACTACAACTAAACTCAGAAAAGGTTGAATCTTGGCATGGTATCATAATTTGACCCACCTAACATGTGTGCAAAAGTTGAGAGGGTTACAGCAAAAACTGGATGCACTTCGTGTACAAACTGGAACATCTCTTTCGAAGTACGAGGGTTTCAGACGAAAACTCATCTGTTACAAAGGCATTTAATTTTGCTAAACTTATTTTAACTCAAGACTTTTTGTGCATTCAATATGCATAATTCAAAGCCACATTCTAAAATTTCAACCCTTTCTGACTTCATTTGCTATTTTTCATGCATTTAATGATTTATTTTGGGCTGAATGACCCTGAAATTGGAAAGCACTACAACTAAACTCAGAAAAGGTTGAATCTTGACATGGTATCATAATTTTACCCACCTAACATGTGTGAAAAAGTTAGAGGGTTACTGCAAAAACCGGATGCACTTCGTGTACAAACTGGACCATCTCTTTCGAAGTACGAGGGTTTTAGACGAAAACTCATCTGTTACAAAGGCATTTCATTTTTCTAAACTTATTTCAACTCAAGACTTTTTGTGCATTCAATATGCATAATTCCAATCCACAAACTAAAATTTCAACCTTTCTGACATCATTTGCTATTTTTCATGCATTTAATCATGCATTTAATGATTTATTTTGGGCTGAATGACCATGAAATTGGAAAGCACTAGAACTAAACTTAGAAAAGGTTGAAACTTGGCATGGTATCATCGTTTGACCCACCTAACATGTGTGCGAAAGTTGAGAGGGTTACGGAAAAAGCTGGATGCACTTCGTGTACAAACTGGACCATCTCTTTGGAAGTACGAGGGTTTCAAACGAAAACTCATCTGTTACAAAGGCAATTCGTTTTTCTAAACTTATTTGAACTCAAGACTTTTTGTGTATTCAATATGCATCGTTCAAATCCACATACTAAAATTTCAACCCTTTCTGACTTCATTTGCTATTTTTCATGCATTTAATGATTTATTTTGGGCTAAATGACCCTGAAATTGGAAAGCACTACAACTAAACTCAGAAAAGGTTAACACTTGCATGGTATCATCATTTGACCCACCTAACATGTGTGCAAAAGTTGAGAGGGTTACGGCAAAAACTGGATGCACTTCGTGTACAAACTGGACCATCTCTTTCGAAGTACGAGGGTTTAAGACGAAAACTCATCTGTTACAAAGGCATCGATTTTCTAAACTTATTTTAACTCAAGACTTTTTGTGCACTCAATATGCATCATTCAAAGCCACATTCTAAAATTTCAACCCTTTCTGACTTCATTTGCTATTTTTCATGCATTTAATGATTTATTTTGGGCTGAATGACCCTGAAATTGGAAAGCACTACAACTAAACTCAGAAAAGGTTGAATCTTGGCATGGTATCATAATTTGACCCACCTAACATGTGTGCAAAAGTTGAGAGGGTTACAGCAAAAACTGGATGCACTTCGTGTACAAACTGGAACATCTCTTTCGAAGTACGAGGGTTTCAGACGAAAACTCATCTGTTACAAAGGCATTTAATTTTGCTAAACTTATTTTAACTCAAGACTTTTTGTGCATTCAATATGCATAATTCAAAGCCACATTCTAAAATTTCAACCCTTTCTGACTTCATTTGCTATTTTTCATGCATTTAATGATTTATTTTGGGCTGAATGACCCTGAAATTGGAAAGCACTACAACTAAACTCAGAAAAGGTTGAATCTTGACATGGTATCATAATTTTACCCACCTAACATGTGTGAAAAAGTTAGAGGGTTACTGCAAAAACCGGATGCACTTCGTGTACAAACTGGACCATCTCTTTCGAAGTACGAGGGTTTTAGACGAAAACACATCTGTTACAAAGGCATTTCATTTTTCTAAACTTATTTCAACTCAAGACTTTTTGTGCATTCAATATGCATAATTCCAATCCACAAACTAAAATTTCAACCTTTCTGACATCATTTGCTATTTTCCATGCATTTAATCATGCATTTAATGATTTATTTTGGGCTGAATGACCCTGAAATTGGAAAGCACTAGAACTAAACTTAGAAAAGGTTGAAACTTGGCATGGTATCATCTTTTGACCCACCTAACATGTGTGCGAAAGTTGAGAGGGTTACGGAAAAAGCTAGATGCACTTCATGTACAAACTGGATCATCTCTTTCGAAGTTCGATGGTTTCAAACGAAAACTCATCTGTTACAAAGGCAATTCGTTTTTCTAAACTTATTTGAACTCAAGAATTTTTGTGTATTCAATATGCATCGTTCAAAGCCACATACTAAAATTTCAACCCTTTCTGACTTCATTTGCTATTTTTCATGCATTTAATGATTTATTTTGGGCTAAATGACCCTGAAATTGGAAAGCACTACAACTAAACTCAGAAAAGGTTGAAACTTGCATGGTATCATCATTTGACCCACCTAACATGTGTGCAAAAGTTGAGAGGGTTACGGCAAAAACTGGATGCACTTCGTGTACAAACTGGACCATCTCTTTCGAAGTACGAGGGTTTAAGACGAAAACTCATCTGTTACAAAGGCATTTCGATTTTCTAAACTTATTTTAACTCAAGACTTTTTGTGCACTCAATATGCATCATTCAAAGCCACATTCTAAAATTTCAACCCTTTCTGACTTCATTTGCTATTTTTCATGCATTTAATGATTTATTTTGGGCTGAATGACCCTGAAATTGGAAAGCACTACAACTAAACTCAGAAAAGGTTGAATCTTGGCATGGTATCATAATTTGACCCACCTAACATGTGTGCAAAAGTTGAGAGGGTTACAGCAAAAACTGGATGCACTTCGTGTACAAACTGGAACATCTCTTTCGAAGTACGAGGGTTTCAGACGAAAACTCATCTGTTACAAAGGCATTTAATTTTGCTAAACTTATTTTAACTCAAGACTTTTTGTGCATTCAATATGCATAATTCAAAGCCACATTCTAAAATTTCAACCCTTTCTGACTTCATTTGCTATTTTTCATGCATTTAATGATTTATTTTGGGCTGAATGACCCTGAAATTGGAAAGCACTACAACTAAACTCAGAAAAGGTTGAATCTTGACATGGTATCATAATTTTACCCACCTAACATGTGTGAAAAAGTTAGAGGGTTACTGCAAAAACCGGATGCACTTCGTGTACAAACTGGACCATCTCTTTCGAAGTACGAGGGTTTTAGACGAAAACACATCTGTTACAAAGGCATTTCATTTTTCTAAACTTATTTCAACTCAAGACTTTTTGTGCATTCAATATGCATAATTCCAATCCACAAACTAAAATTTCAACCTTTCTGACATCATTTGCTATTTTCCATGCATTTAATCATGCATTTAATGATTTATTTTGGGCTGAATGACCCTGAAATTGGAAAGCACTAGAACTAAACTTAGAAAAGGTTGAAACTTGGCATGGTATCATCTTTTGACCCACCTAACATGTGTGCGAAAGTTGAGAGGGTTACGGAAAAAGCTAGATGCACTTCATGTACAAACTGGATCATCTCTTTCGAAGTTCGATGGTTTCAAACGAAAACTCATCTGTTACAAAGGCAATTCGTTTTTCTAAACTTATTTGAACTCAAGAATTTTTGTGTATTCAATATGCATCGTTCAAAGCCACATACTAAAATTTCAACCCTTTCTGACTTCATTTGCTATTTTTCATGCATTTAATGATTTATTTTGGGCTAAATGACCCTGAAATTGGAAAGCACTACAACTAAACTCAGAAAAGGTTGAAACTTGCATGGTATCATCATTTGACCCACCTAACATGTGTGCAAAAGTTGAGAGGGTTACGGCAAAAACTGGATGCACTTCGTTTACAAACTGGACCATCTCTTTCGAAGTACGAGGGTTTAAGACGAAAACTCATCTGTTACAAAGGCATTTCGATATTCTAAACTTATTTTAACTCAAGACTTTTTTTGCACTCAATATGCATCATTCAAAGCCACATTCTAAAATTTCAACCCTTTCTGACTTCATTTGCTATTTTTCATGCATTTAATGATTTATTTTGGGTTGAATGACCCTGAAATTGGAAAGCACTACAACTAAACTCAGAAAAGGTTGAATCTTGGCATGGTATCATAATTTGACCCACCTAACATATCTGCAAAAGTTGAGAGGGTTACGGCAAAAACTGGATGCACTTCGTGTACAAACTGGAACATCTCTTTCGAAGTACGAGGGTTTCAGACGAAAACTCATCTGTTACAAAGGCATTTCATTTTTATAAACTTATTTGAACTCAAGACTTTTTGTGCAATCAATATGCATCATTCAAAGCCACATACTACAATTTCAACCCTTTCTGACTTCATTTGTTATTTTTCATGCATTTAATGATTTATTTTGGGCTAAATGACCCTGAAATTGGAAAGCACTACAAGTAAACTCAAAAAAGGTTGAAACTTGCATGGTATCATCATTTGACCCACCTAACATGTGTGCAAAAGTTGAGCGGGTTACGGCAAAAACTAGATGCACTTCGTGTCCAAACTGGACCATCTCTTTCGAAGTACGAGGGTTTCAGACGAAAACTCATCTGTTACAAAGGCACTTCATTTTTATAAACTTATTTGAACTCAAGACTTTTTGTGCATTCAATATGCATCATTCAAAGCCACATACTAAAATTTCAACCCTTTTTGACTTCATTTGCTATTTTTCATGCATTTAATGATTTATTTTGGGCTGAATGACCCTTAAATTGGAAAGCACTACAACTAAACTCAGAAAAGGTTGAATCTTGGCATGGTATCATAATTTGACCCACCTAACATGTGTGCAAAAGTTGAGAGGGTTACGGCAAAAACTGGATGCACTTCGTCTACAAACTGGACCCTCACTTTCGAAGTACGAGGGTTTCAGACGAAAACTCATCTGTTACAAAGGCATTTCATTTTTCTAAACTTATTTGGACTCAAGACTTTTTGTGCATTCAATATGAATCATTAAAAGCCACATACTAAAATTTCAACCCTTTCCGACTTCATTTGCTATTTTTCATGCATTTAATGATTTATTTTGGGCTAAATGACCCTGAAATTGGAAAGCACTACAACTAAACTCAGAAAAGGTTGAACCTTGGCATGGTATCATCATTTGACCCACCTAACATGTGTGCAAAATTTGAGAGGGTTACGGATAAAACTGGATGCACTTCGTATACAAACTGGACCATCTCTTTCGAACTACGAAGGTTTCAGACGAAAACTCATCTGTTACAAAGGCATTTTATTTTTCTAAACTTATTTGAACTCAAGACTTTTTGTGCATTCAATATGCATCATTCAAAGCCACATACTAAAATTTCAACCCTTTCTGACATAATTTGCTATTTTTCAGGCATTTAATGATTTATTTTGGGCTGAATGACCCTGAAATTGGAAAGCACTACAACTAAACTCAGAAAAGGTTGAAACTTGACATGGTATCATCATTTGACCCACATAACATTTTTGCAAAAGTTGAGAGGGTTACGGAAAAAGTTGGATGCACTTCATGTACAAACTGGACCATCTCTTTCGAAGTACGAGGGTTTCAGACGAAAACTCATCTGTTACAAAGGCATTTCATTTTTCTAAACTTATTTGAACTCAAGACTTTTTGTGCATTCAATATGCATTATTCAAAGCCACATACTAAAATTTCAACCCGTTCTGACTTCATTTGCTATTTTTCATCCATTTAATGATTTATTTTGGGCTAAATGACCCTGAAATTGGAAAGCACTACAACTAAACTCAGAAAAGGTTGAAACTTGCTTGGTATCATCATTTGACCCACCTAACATGTGTGCAAAAGTTGAGAGGGTTACGGCAAAAACTGGATGCACTTCGTGTACAAACTGGACCATCTCTTTCGAAGTGCGAGGGTTTCAGACGAAAACTCATCTGTTACAAAGGCATTTCATTTTTATAAACTTATTTTAACTCAAGACTTTTTGTGCATTCAATATGCATCATTCAAAGCCACATTCTAAAATTCAACCCTTTCTGACTTGATTTGCTATTTTTCATCCATTTAATGATTTATTTTGGGCTAAATGACCCTGAAATTGGAAAGCACTACAACGAAACTCAGAAAAGGTTGAATCTTGGCATGGTATCATAATTTGACCCACCTAACATGTGTGCAAAATTTGAGAGGGCTACGGCAAAAACTGGATGCAATTCGTGTACAAACTGGACCATCTCTTTCGAAGTACGAGGGATTCAGACGAAAACTCATCTGTTACAAAGGCATTTCATTTTTATAAACTTATTTGAACTCAAGACTTTTTGTGCAATCAATATGCATCATTCAAAGCCACATACTAAAATTTCAACCCTTTCTGACTTCATTTGTTATTTTTCATGCATTTAATGATTTATTTTGGGCTAAATAACCCTGAAATTTGAAAGCACTACAACTAAACTCAAAAAAGGTTGAAACTTGCATGGTATCATCATTTGACCCACCTAACATGTGTGCAAAAGTTGAGCGGGTTACGGCAAAAACTAGATGCACTTCGTGTCCAAACTGGACCATCTCTTTCGAAGTACGAGGGTTTCAGACGAAAACTCATCTGTTACAAAGGCACTTCATTTTTCTAAACTTATTTGAACTCAAGAATTTTTGTGCATTCAATATGAATCATTCAAAGCCACATACTAAAATTTCAACCCTTTTTGACTTCATTTGCTATTTTTCATGCCTTTAATGATTTATTTTGGGCTGAATGACCCTGAAATTGGAAAGCACTACAACTAAACTCAGAAAAGGTTGAATCTTGGCATGGTATCATAATTTGACCCACCTAACATGTGTGCAAAAGTTGAGAGGGTTACGGCAAAAATTGGATACACTTCGTGTACAAACTGGACCATCTCTTTCGAAGTACGAGGGTTTCAGACGAAAACTCATCTGTTATAAAGGCATTTCATTTTTCTAAACTTATTTGAACTCAAGACTTTTTGTGAATTCAATATGAATCATTCAAAGCCACATACTAAAATTTCAACCCTTTTCGACTTCATTTGCTATTTTCATGCATTTAATGATTTATTTTGGGCTAAATGACCCTGAAATTGGAAAGCACTACAACTAAACTCAGAAAAGGTTGAAACTTGGCATGGTATCATCATTTGACCCACCTAACATGTGTGAAAAATTTGAGAGGCTTACGGAAAAAACTGGATGCACTTCGTATACAAACTGGACCATCTCTTTCGAACTACGAAGGTTTCAGACGAAAACTCATCTGTTACAAAGGCATTTCATTTTTCTAAACTTATTTGAACTCAAGACTATTTGTGCATTCAATATGCATCATTCAAAGCCACATACTAAAATTTCAACGCTTTCTGACATAATTTGCTATTTTTCATGCATTTAATGATTTATTTTGGGTTAAATGACGCTGAAATTGGAAAGCACTACAACTAAACTCAGAAAAGGTTGAAACTTGCATGGTATCATCATTTGACCCACCTAACAGGTGTGCAAAAGTTGAGAGGGTTACGGAAAAAACTGGATGAATTCGTGTAAAAACTGGACCATCTCTTTCGAAGTACGAGGGTTTCAGACGAAAACTCATCTATTACAAAGGCATTTCATTTTTCTCAACTTATTTGAACTCAAGACTTTTTGTGCATTCAATATGCATCATTCAAAGCCACATACTAAAATTTCAACCCTTTCTGACTTCATTTGCTATTTTTCATCCATTTAATGATTTATTTTGGGCTAAATGACCCTGAAATTGGAAAGCACTACAACTAAACTCAGAAAAGGTTGAAACTTGCTTCGTATCATAATTTGACCCACCTAACATGTGTGCAAAAGTTGAGAGGGTTACGGCAAAAACTGGATGCACTTCGTGTACAAACTGGACCATCCCTTTCGATGTACGAGGGTTTCAGACGAAAACTCATCTGTTACAAAGGCATTTCATTTTTCTAAACTTATTTTAACTCAATACTTTTTGTGCATTCAATATGCATCATTCAAAGGCACATTCTAAAATTTCAACCCTTTCTGACTTCATTTGCTATTTTTCATGCATTTAATGATTTATTTTGGGCTGAATGACCCTGAAATTGGAAAGCACTACAACTAAACTCAGAAAATGTCGAATCTTGGCATGGTATCATAATTTGACCCACCTAACATGTGTGCAAAAGTTGAGAGGGTTACGGAAAAAACTGGATGCACTTCGTGTACAAACTGGACCATCTCGTTCGAAGTACGAGGGTTTGAGACGAAAACTCATTTGTTACAAAGGCATTTCATTTTTCTGAACTTATTTTAACTCAAGACTTCTTGTGCATTCAATATGCATCATTCAAAGCCACATTCTTAAATTTCAACCCTTTCTGACTTCATTTGCTATTTTTCATGTATTTAATGATTTATTTTGGGCTAAATGACCCTGAAATTGGAAAGCACTACAACTAAACTCAGAAAAGGTTGAAACTTGGCATGGTATCATCATTTGACCCACCTAACATGTGTGCAAAAGTTGAGAGGGTTACGGCAAAAACTGGATGCAATTCGTGTACAAACTGGACCATCTCTTTCGAAGTACGAGGGTTTCAGACGAAAACTCATCTGTTACGAAGGCATTTCATTTTTCAAAACTTATTATACTCAAGACTTTTTTTGCATTCAATATGCATCATTCAAAGCCACATTCTAAAATTTTAACCCTTTCTGACTTCATTTGCTATTTTTCATGCATTTAATGATTTATTTTGGGCTGAATGACCCTGAAATTGGAAAGCACTACAACTGAACTCAGAAAAGGTTGAATCTTGGCATGGTATCATAATTTGACCCACCTAAGATATGTGCAAAAGTTAAGAGGGTTATGGCAAAAACTGGATGCACTTCGTGTACAAACTGGAACATCTCTTTCGAAGTACGAGGCTTTCAGACGAAAACTCATCTTTTACAAAGGCATTTCATTTTCCTAAACTTATTTTAACTCAAGACTTTTTGTGCATTCAATATGAATCATTCAAAGCCACATTCCAAAATTTCAACCCTTTCTGACATCATTTGCTATTTTTCATGCATTTAATGATTTATTTTGGGCTAAATGACCCTGAAATTGGAAAGCACTAGAACTAAACTTAGAAAAGGTTGAAACTTGGCATGGTATCATCTTTTGACCCACCTAACATGTGTGCGAAAGTTGAGAGGGTTACGGAAAAAGCTAGATGCACTTCATGTACAAACTGGATCATCTAAAATCGAAGTTCGATGGTTTCAAACGAAAACTCATCTGTTACAAAGGCAATTCGTTTTTCTAAACTTATTTGAACTCAAGAATTTTTGTGTATTCAATATGCATCGTTCAAAGCCACATACTAAAATTTCAACCCTTTCTGACTTCATTTGCTATTTTTCATGCATTTAATGATTTATTTTGGGCTAAATGACCCTGAAATTGGAAAGCACTACAACTAAACTCAGAAAAGGTTGAAACTTGCCTGGTATCATCATTTGACCAACCTAACATGTTTGCAAAAGTTGAGAGGGTTACGGCAAAAACTGGATGCACTTCGTGTACAAACTGGACCATCTCTTTCGAAGTACGAGGGTTTCAGACAAAAACTCATCTGTTACAAAGGAATTTCATTTTTCTAAACTTATTTTAACTCAAGACTTTTTGTGCATTCAATATGCATCATTCAAAGCCACATTCTAAAATTTCAACCCTTTCTGACTTCATTTGCTATTTTTCATGCATTTAATGATTTATTTTGGGCTGAATGACCCTGAAATTGGAAAGCACTACAACTAAACTCAGAAAATGTTGAATCTTGGCATGGTATCATAATTTGACCCACCTAACATGTGTGCAAAAGTTGAGAGGGTTACGGAAAAAACTGGATGCACTTCGTGTACAAACTAGACCATCTCTTTCGAAGTACGAGGGTTTCACACGAAAACTCATCTGTTACAAAGGCATTTCATTTTTCTAAACTTATTTTAACTCAAGAGTTTTTGTGCATTCAATATGCATCATTCAAAGCCAAATTCTAAAATTTCAACCCTTTCAGACTTCATTTGCTATTTTTCATGCATTTAATGATTTATTTTGGGTTAAATGACCCTGAAATTGGAAAGCACTACAACTAAACTCAGAAAAGGTTGAAACTTGCATGGTATCATCATTTGACCCACCTAACATGTGTGCAAAAGTTGAGAGGGTTACGGAAAAAACTGGATGCAATTCGTGTAAAAACTGGACCATCTCTTTTGAAGTACGAGGGTTTCAGACCAAAACTCATCTGTTACAAAGGCATTTCATTTTTCTAAACTTATTTGAACTCAAGACTTTTTGTGCATTCAATATGCATCATTCAAAGCCACATACTAAAATTTCAACCCTTTCTGACTTCATTTGCTATTTTTCATGCATTTAATGATTTATTTTGGGCTAAATGACCCTGAAATTGGAAAGCACTACAACTATACTCAGAAAAGGTTGAAACTTGCTTCGTATCATCATTTGACCCACCTAACGTGTGTGCAAAAGTTGAGAGGGTTACGGCAAAAACTGGATGCACTTCGTGTACAAACTGGACCATCTCTTTCGAAGTACGAGGGTTTCAGACAAAAACTCATCTGTTACAAAGGCATTTCATTTTTCTAAACTTATTTTAACTCAAGACTTTTTGTGCATTCAATATGCGTCATTCAAAGCCACATTCTAAAATTTCAACCCTTTCTGACTTCATTTGCTATTTTTCATGCATTTAATGATTTATTTTGGGCTGAATGACCCTGAAATTGGAAAGCACTACAACTAAACTCAGAAAATTTCGAATCTTGGCATGGTATCATAATTTGACCCACCTAACATGTGTGCAAAAGTTGAGAGGGTTACGGCAAAAACTGGATGCACTTCGTGTACAAACTGGACCATCTCGTTCGAAGTACGAGGGTTTGAGACGAAAACTCATCTGTTACAAAGGCATTTCATTTTTCTAAACTTATTTTAACTGAAGAGTTTTTGTGCATTCAATATGCATCATTCAAAGCCAAATTCTAAAATTTCAACCCTTTCAAACTTCATTTGCTATTTTTCATGCATTTAATGATTTCTTTTGGGTTAAATGACCCTGAAATTGGAAAGCACTACAACTAAACTCAGAAAAGGTTGAAACTTGCATGGTATCATCATTTGACCCACCTAACATGTGTGCAAAAGTTGAGAGGGTTACGGAAAAAACTGGATGCAATTCGTGTAAAAACTGGACCATCTCTTTCGAAGTACGAGGGTTTCAGACGAAAACTCATCTATTACAAATGCATTTCATTTTTCTAAACTTATTTGAACTCAAGACTTTTTGTGCATTCAATATGCATCATTGAAAGCCACATACTAAAATTTCAACCCTTTCTGACTTCATTTGCTATTTTTCATCCATTTGATGATTTATTTTGGGCAAAATGACCCTGAAATTGGAAAGCACTACAACTAAACTCAGAAAAGGTTGAAACTTGCTTCGTATCATCATTTGACCCACCTAACATGTGTGCAAAAGTTGAGAGGGTTACGGCAAAAACTGGATGCACTTCGTGTACAAACTGGACCATCCCTTTCGAATTACGAGGGTTTCAGACGAAAAATCATCTGTTACAAAGGCATTTCATTTTTCTAAACTTATTTTAACTCAAGACTTTTTGTGCATTCAATATGCATCATTCAAAGCCACATTCTAAAATTTCAACCCTTTCTGACTTCATTTGCTATTTTTCATGCATTTAATGATTTATTTTGGGCTGAATGACCCTGAAATTGGAAAGCACTACAACTAAACTCAGAAAATGTCGAATCTTGGCATGGTATCATAATTTGACCCACCTAACATGTGTGCAAAAGTTGAGAGGGTTACGGCAAAAACTGGATGCACTTCATGTACAAACTGGACCATCTCGTTCGAAGTACGAGGGTTTTAGACGAAAACTCATCTGTTACAAAGGCATTTCATTTTTCTGAACTTATTTTAACTCAAGACTTTTTGTGCATTCAATATGCATCATTCAAAGCCACATTCTTAAATTTCAACCCCTTTTGACTTCATTTGCTATTTTTCATGCATTTAATGATTTATTTTGGGCTAAATGACCCTGAAATTGGAAAGCACTACAACTAAACTCAGAAAAGGTTGAAACTTGCATGGTATCATCATTTGACCCACCTAACATGTGTGCAATAGTTGAGAGGGTTACGGCAAAAACTGGATGCACTTCGTTTAAGAGGGTTTCAGACGAAAACTCATCTGTTACAAAGGCATTTCATTTTTCAAAACTTATTGTAACTCAAGACTTTTTTTGCATTCAATATGCATCATTCAAAGCCACATTCTAAAATTTCAACCCTTTCTGACTTCATTTGCTATTTTTCATGCATTTAATGATTTATTTTGGGCTGAATGACCCTGAAATTGGAAAGCACTACAACTAAACTCAGAAAAGATTGAATCTTGGCATGGTATCATAATTGGACCCACCTAACATGTGTGCAAAAGTTGAGAGGGTTATGGCAAAAACTGGATGCACTTCGTTTAAGAGCTGGAACATCTCTTTCGAAGTATGAGGGTTTCAGACGAAAACTCATCTGTTACAAAGGCATTTAATTTTCCTAAACTTATTTTAACTCAAGACTTTTTGTGCATTCAATATGCATCATTCAAAGCCACATTCTAAAATTTCAACCCTTTCTGACTTCATTTGCTATTTTTCATGCATTTAATGATTTATTTTGGGCTGAATGACCCTGAAATTGGAAAGCACTACAACTAAACTCAGAAAAGGTTGAATCTTGACATGGTATCATAATTTGACCCACCTAATATGTGTGCAAAAGTTAGAGGGTTACGGCAAAAACTGGATGCACTTTGTGTGCAAACTGGACCATCTCTTTCGAAGTCGAGGGTTTCAAACGAAAACTCATCTGTTACAAAGGCATTTCGTTTTTCTAAACTTATTTGAACTCAAGACTTTTTGTGTATTCAATATGCATCGTTCAAAGCCACATACTAAAATTTCAACCCTTTCTGACTTAATTTGCTATTTTTCATGCATTCAGTGATTTATTTTGGGTTGAATGACCCTGAAATTGGAAAGCACTACAACTAAACTCAGAAAAAGTTGAATCTTGGCATGGTATCATAATTTGACCCACCTAACATGTGTGCAAAACTTGAGAGGGTTACGGCAAAAACTGGATGCACTTTGTGTACAAACTGGACCATCTCTTTCGAAGTACGAGGGTTTGAGACGAAAGCTCATCTGTTACAAAGGCATTTCATTTTTCTAAACTTATTTTAACTCAAGACTTTTTGTTCATTCAATATGCATCATTCAAAGCTACATTCTAAAATTTCAACCCTTTCTGACTTCATTTGCTATTTTTCATGCATTCAATGATTTATTTTAGGCTAAATGACCCTGAAATTGGAAAGCACTACAACTAAACTCAGAAAAGGTTGAAACTTGCATGGTATCATCATTTGACCCACCTAACATGTGCGCAAAAGTTGAGAGGGTTACGGCAAAAACTGGATGCAATTCGTGTACAAACTGGACCATCTCTTTCGAAGTACGAGGGTTTGAGACGAAAACTCATCTGTTACAAAGGCATTTCATTTTTTCAAAACTTATTTTAACTCAAGACTTTTTTTGCATTCAATATGCATCATTCAAAGCCAGATTCTAAAATTTCAACCCTTTCTGACTTCCTTTGCTATTTTTCATGCATTTAATGATTTATTTTGGGCTGAATGACCCTGAAATTGGAAAGCACTACAACTAAACTCAGAAAAGGTTGAATCTTGGCATGGTCTCATAATTTGACCCACCTAACATGTGTGCAAAAGTTGAGAGGGTTAGGGCAAAAACTGGATGCACTTCGTGTACAAACTGGAACATCTCTTTCGATGTACGAGGTTTTCAGACGTAAACTCATCTGTTACAAAGGCATTTCATTTTCCTAAACTTATTTTAATTGAAGACTTTTTGTGCATTCAATATGCATCATTCAAAGCCACATTCTAAAATTTCAACCCTTTCTGACTTCATTTGCTATTTTTCATGCATTTAATGATTTATTTTGGGCTGAATGACCCTGAAATTGGAAAGCACTACAACTAAACTCAGTAAAGGTTGAATCTTGACATGGTATCATAATTTGACCCACCTAACATGTGTGCAATAGTTAGAAGGTTACGGCAAAAACTGGATGCACTTCGTGTACAAACTGGACCATCTCTTTCGAAGTCGAGGGTTTCGAACGAAAACTCATCTGTTACAAAGGCATTTCTTTTTTATAAACTTATTCGAACTCAAGACTTTTTGTGTATATGCATCGTTCCAAGCCACATACTAAAATTTCAACCCTTTCTGACTTCATTTGCTATTTTTCATGCATTTAATGATTTATTTTGGGCTAAATGACCCTGAAATTGGAAATCACTACAACTAAACTCAGAAAAGGTTGAAACTTGCACGGTATCATAATTTGACCCACCTAACATGTGTGCAAAAGTTGAGAGGGTTACGGCAAAAACTGGATGCACTTCGTGTACAAACTGGACCATCTCTTTCGAAGTACGAGGGTTTCAGACGAAAACTCATCTGTTACAAAGGCATTTCATTTTTCTAAACTTATTTTAACTCAAGACTTTTTGTGCATTGATATGCATCATTCAAAGCCACATACTAAAATTTCAACCCTTTCTGACTTCATTTGCTATTTTTCATGCATTTAATAATTTATTTTGGGCTGAATGACCCTGAAATTGGAAAGCACTACAACTAAACTCAGAAAAGGTTGAATCTTGACATGGTATGATAATTTGACCCACCTAACATGTGTGCAAAAGTTAGAGGGTTACGGCAAAAACTGGATGCACTTCGTGTACAAACTGGACCATCTCTTTCGAAGTACGAGGGTTTTAGACGAAAAATTTTTGTGCATTCAATATGCATCATTCAAATCCACATACTAAAATTTCAACCCTTTCTGACATCATTTGCTATTTTTCATGCATTTAATCATGCATTTAATGATTTACTTTGGGCTGAATGACCCTGAAATTGGAAAGCATTAGAACTAAACTTAGAAAAGGTTGAAACTTGGAATGGTATCATCAATTGACCCACCTAACATGTGTGCGAAAGTTGAGAGGGTTACGGAAAAAGCTGGATGCACTTCGTGTACAAACTGGACCATCTCTTTCGAAGTACGAGGGTTTCAAACGAAAACTCATCTTTTGAAAAGGAATTTATTTTTCCTAAACTTATTTGAACTCAAGAATTTTTGTGCATTCAATATGCATCATTCAAAGCCACATACTAAAATTTCAACCCTTTCCGACTTCATTTGCTATTTTTCATGCATTTAATAATTTATTTTGGGCTAAATGACCTTGAAATTGGAAAGCACTTCAACTAAACTCATAAAAGGTTGAAACTTCGCATGGTATAATCATTTGACCCACCTAACATGTGTGCAAAAGTTGAGAGGGTTACGGCAAAAACTGGATGCACTTCGTGTATAAACTGGACCATCTCTTTCGAAGTATGAGGGTTTCAGACGAAAACTCATCTGTTACGAAGGCATTTCATTTTTCCAAAATTATTTGAACTCAAGACTTTTTGTGAATTCAATATGCATCATTCAAAGCCACATACTAAAATTTCAACCCTTTCTGACTTCATTTGCTATTTTCATGCATTTAATGATTTATTTTGGGCTAACTGACCCTGAAATTGGAAAGCACTACAACTAATCTCAGAAAAGGTGGAAACTTGGCATGGTATCATCATTTGACCCACCTAACATGTCTGCAAAAGTTGAGAGGGTTATGGCAAAAATTGGATGCACTTCGTGTACAAACTGGACCATCTCTTTCGAAGTACGAGGGTTTCAGACGAAAACTCATCTATTACAAAGGCATTTCATTTTTCTAAACTTATTTGAACTCAAGACTTTTTGTGCGTTCAATATGCATCATTCAAAGCCACATACTCAAATTTCAACCCTTTCTGACATCATTTGCTATTTTTCATGCATTTAATGATTTATTTTGGGCTGAATGACACTGAAATTGGAAAGCACTAGAACTAAACTCAGAAAAGGTTGAAACTTGGCATGGTATCATCATTTGACCCACCTAACATGTGTGCAAAAGTTGAGAGGGTTACGGAAAAAGCTGGATGCACTTCGTGTACAAACTGGACTATCTCTTTCGAAGTATGAGGGTTTCAAACGAAAACTCATCCCTTAGAAAGGCATTTCATTTTTCTAAACTTATTTGAACTCACGACTTTTTGTGCATTCAATATGCATCATTCAAAGAAACATACTAAAATTTCAACCCTTTCTGACTTCATTTGCTATTTTGCATGCATTTAATGATTTATTTTGGGCTAAATGACCCTGAAATTGGAAAGCACTACAACTAAACTTAGAAAAGGTTGAAACTTGGCATGGTATCATCATTTGACCCACCTAACATGTGTGCAAAAGTTGAGAGGGTTACGGCAAAAACTGGATGCACTTCGTCTAGAAACTGGACCATCTCTTTCGAAGTACGAGGGTTTCAAACGAAAACTCATCTTTTTCAAAGGCATTTCATTTTTCTAAACTTTTTTGAACTCAAGGCTTTTTGTGCATTCAACATGCATAATTCAAAGCAACATACTAAAATTTCAACCCTTTCTGACATCATTAGCTATTTTTCATGCATTTAATGATTTATTTTTGGCTGAATGACCTTGAAATTGGAAAGCACTACAACTATACTTAGAAAAGGTTGAAACTTGGCATGGTATCATGATTTAACCCACATAACATGGGTGAAAAAGTTGAGAGGGTTACGGAAAAATCTGGATGCACTTCGTGTACAAACTGGACCATCTCTTTCGAAGTACGAGGGTTTCAGCCGAAAACTCATCTGTTACAAAGGAATTTCATTTTACTAAATTTATTTGAACTCAAGACTTTTTGTGCATTCAATATGCATCATTCCAAGCCACATACTAAAATTTCAACCCTTTCTGACTTCATTTGCTATTTTTCATGCATTTAATGATTTATTTTGGGCTAAATGACCCTGAAATTGTGAAAGCACTACAACTAAACTCAGAAAATGTTGAAACTAGGCATGGTATCATCATTTGACCCACCTAACATGTGTGCAAAAGTTGAGAGGGTTACGGCAAAAACTGGATGCACTTCGTGTATAAATTGGACCATCTCTTTCGAAGTACGAGGGTTTCAAACGAAAACTCATCTGTTACAAAGGAATTTAATTTTTCTAAACTTATTTGAACTCAAGACTTTTTGTGCATTCAATATGCATCATTCAAAGCCACATACTAAAATTTCAACCCTTTCTGACTTCATTTGCTATTTTTCATGCATTTAATGATTTATTTTTGGCTAAATAACCCTGAAATTGGAAAGCACTACAACTAAACTCCGAAAAAGTTGAAACTTGGCATGGTATCATAATTTGACCTACCTAATATGTGTGCAAAAGTTGAGAGGGTTACGGCAAAAACTGGATGCACTACGTGTACAAACTGGACCATATCTTTCGAAGTACGAGGGTTTTAGACAAAAACTCATCTATTACAAAGGCATTTCATTTTTCTAAACTTATTTGAACACAAGACTTTTTGTGCATCCAATATGCATCATTCAAAGCCACATACTAAAATTTCAACCCTTTCTGACTTCATTTGCTATTTTCATGCATTTAATGATTTATTTTGGGCTAAATAACCCTGAAATTGGAAAGCACTACAACTAAACTCAGAAAAGGTTGAAACTTTGCATGGTATCATCATTTGAACCAAATAACATGTGTGCAAAAGTTGAGAGGGTTATGGAAAAAGCTGGATGCACTCCGTGTACAAACTGGACCATCTCTTTCGAAGTACGAGGGTTTCAGACGAAAACTCATCTGTTACAAAGGCATTTCATTTTTCTAAACTTATTTGAACTCAAGACTTTTTGTGCATTCAATATGCATCATTCAAAGCCACATACTGAAATTTCAACCCTTTCTGACTTCATTTGGTATTTTTCATGCATTTAATGATTTATTTTGAGTTAAATGACCGTGAAATTGGACAGCCCCACAACTAAACTCAGAAAGGTTTAAGCTAGGCATGGTATCATCATTTGACCCACCTAACATGTGTGCAAAAGTAGAGAGGGTTACGGCAAAAACTGGATGCACTTCGTGTATAAACTGGACCATCTCTTTCGAAGTACGAGGCTTTCAGACGGAAACTCATCTTTTGAAAAGGAATTTATTTTTCCTAAACTTATTTGAACTCAAGAATATTTGTGCATTCAATATGCATCATTCAAAGCCACATACTAAAATTTCAACCCTTTCCGACTTCATTGCTATTTTTCATGCATTTAATAATTTATTTTGGGCTAAATGACCTTGAAATTGGAAAGCACTACAACTAAACTCATAAAAGGTTGAAACTTCGCATGGTATAATCATTTGACCCACCTAACATGTGTGCAAAAGTTGAGAGGGTTACGGCAAAAACTGGATGCACTTCGTGTATAAACTGGACCATCTCTTTCGAAGTATGAGGGTTTCAGACGAAAACTCATCTGTTACGAAGGCATTTCATTTTTCTAAAATTATTTGAACTCAAGACTTTTTGTGAATTCAATATGCATCATTCAAAGCCACATACTAAAATTTCAACCCTTTCTGACTTCATTTGCTATTTTCATGCATTTAATGATTTATTTTGGGCTAACTGACCCTGAAATTGGAAAGCACTACAACTAATCTCAGAAAAGGTGGAAACTTGGCATGGTATCATCATTTAACCCACCTAACATGTCTGCAAAAGTTGAGAGGGTTATGGCAAAAATTGGATGCACTTCGTGTACAAACTGGACCATCTCTTTCGAAGTACGAGGGTTTCAGACGAAAACTCATCTATTACAAAGGCATTTCATTTTTCTAAACTTATTTGAACTCAAAACTTTTTGTGCGTTCAATATGCATCATTCAAAGCCACATACTCAAATTTCAACCCTTTCTGACATCATTTGCTATTTTTCATGCATTTAATGATTTATTTTGGGCTGAATGACACTGAAATTGGAAAGCATTAGAACTAAACTCAGAAAAGGTTGAAACTTGGCATGGTATCATCATTTGACCCACCTAACATGTGTGCAAAAGTTGAGAGGGTTACGGAAAAATCTGGATGCACTTCGTGTACAAACTGGACTATCTCTTTCGAAGTATGAGGGTTTCAAACGAAAACTCATCCCTTAGAAAGGCATTTCATTTTTCTAAACTTATTTGAACTCACGACTTTTTGTGCATTCAATATGCATCATTCAAAGAAACATACTAAAATTTCAACCCTTTCTGACTTCATTTGCTATTTTGCATGCATTTAATGATTTATTTTGGGCTAAATGACCCTGAAATTGGAAAGCACTACAACTAAACTTAGAAAAGGTTGAAACTTGGCATGGTATCATCATTTGACCCACCTAACATGTGTGCAAAAGTTGAGAGGGTTACGGCAAAAACTGGATGCACTTCGTCTAGAAACTGGACCATCTCTTTCGAAGTACGAGGGTTTCAAACGAAAACTCATCTTTTTCAAAGGCATTTCATTTTTCTAAACTTTTTTGAACTCAAGGCTTTTTGTGCATTCAATATGCATAATTCAAAGCAACATACTAAAATTTTAACCCTTTCTGACATCATTAGCTATTTTTCATGCATTTAATGATTTATTTTTGGCTGAATGACCTTGAAATTGGAAAGCACTACAACTATACTTAGAAAAGGTTGAAACTTGGCATGGTATCATGATTTAACCCACATAACATGGGTGAAAAAGTTGAGAGGGTTACGGAAAAATCTGGATGCACTTCGTGTACAAACTGGACCATCTCTTTCGAAGTACGAGGGTTTCAGCCGAAAACTCATCTGTTACAAAGGAATTTCATTTTACTAAATTTATTTGAACTCAAGACTTTTTGTGCATTCAATATGCATCATTCCAAGCCACATACTAAAATTTCATCCCTTTCTGACTTCATTTGCTATTTTTCATGCATTTAATGATTTATTTTGGGCTAAATGACCCTGAAATTGTGAAAGCACTACAACTAAACTCAGAAAATGTTGAAACTAGGCATGGTATCATCATTTGACCCACCTAACATGTGTGCAAAAGTTGAGAGGGTTACGGCAAAAACTGGATGCACTTCGTGTATAAATTGGACCATCTCTTTCGAAGTACGAGGGTTTCAAACGAAAACTCATCTGTTACAAAGGAATTTAATTTTTCTAAACTTATTTGAACTCAAGACTTTTTGTGCATTCAATATGCATCATTCAAAGCCACATACTAAAATTTCAACCCTTTCTGACTTCATTTGCTATTTTTCATGCATTTAATGATTTATTTTTGGCTAAATAACCCTGAAATTGGAAAGCACTACAACTAAACTCCGAAAAAGTTGAAACTTGGCATGGTATCATAATTTGACCTACCTAATATGTGTGCAAAAGTTGAGAGGGTTACGGCAAAAACTGGATGCACTACGTGTACAAACTGGACCATATCTTTCGAAGTACGAGGGTTTTAGACAAAAACTCATCTATTACAAAGGCATTTCATTTTTCTAAACTTATTTGAACACAAGACTTTTTGTGCATCCAATATGCATCATTCAAAGCCACATACTAAAATTTCAACCCTTTCTGACTTCATTTGCTATTTTCATGCATTTAATGATTTATTTTGGGCTAAATAACCCTGAAATTGGAAAGCACTACAACTAAACTCAGAAAAGGTTGAAACTTTGCATGGTATCATCATTTGAACCAAATAACATGTGTGCAAAAGTTGAGAGGGTTATGGAAAAAGCTGGATGCACTTCGTGTACAAACTGGACCATCTCTTTCGAAGTACGAGGGTTTCAGACGAAAACTCATCTGTTACAAAGGCATTTCATTTTTCTAAACTTATTTGAACTAAAGACTTTTTGTGCATTCAATATGCATCATTCAAAGCCACATACTGAAATTTCAACCCTTTCTGACTTCATTTGGTATTTTTCATGCATTTAATGATTTATTTTGAGTTAAATGACCGTGAAATTGGACAGCCCCACAACTAAACTCAGAAAGGTTTAAGCTAGGCATGGTATCATCATTTGACCCACCTAACATGTGTGCAAAAGTAGAGAGGGTTACGGCAAAAACTGGATGCACTTCGTGTATAAACTGGACCATCTCTTTCGAAGTACGAGGCTTTCAGACGGAAACTCATCTTTTGAAAAGGAATTTATTTTTCCTAAACTTATTTGAACTCAAGAATATTTGTGCATTCAATATGCATCA
Source organism: Bromus sterilis (assembly GCA_950022295.1). Taxonomy (NCBI): domain Eukaryota; kingdom Viridiplantae; phylum Streptophyta; class Magnoliopsida; order Poales; family Poaceae; genus Bromus; species Bromus sterilis. Next base: position 166,171,426 of record OX465599.1, on the reverse strand, counting down.
TTCAAAGCCACATACTAAAATTTCAACCCTTTCCGACTTCATTTGCTATTTTTCATGCATTTAATAATTTATTTTGGGCTAAATGACCTTGAAATTGGAAAGCACTACAACTAAACTCATAAAAGGTTGAAACTTCACATGGTATAATCATTTGACCCACCTAACATGTGTGCAAAAGTTGAGAGGGTTACGGCAAAAACTGGATGCACTTCGTGTATAAACTGGACCATCTCTTTCGAAGTATGAGGGTTTCAGACGAAAACTCATCTGTTACGAAGGCATTTCATTTTTCTAAAATTATTTGAACTCAAGACTTTTTGTGAATTCAATATGCATCATTCAAAGCCACATACTTAAATTTCAACCCTTTCTGACTTCATTTGCTATTTTCATGCATTTAATGATTTATTTTGGGCTAACTGACCCTGAAATTGGAAAGCACTACAACTAATCTCAGAAAAGGTGGAAACTTGGCATGGTATCATCATTTGACCCACCTAACATGTGTGCAAAAGTTGAGAGGGTTATGGCAAAAATTGGATGCACTTCGTGTACAAACTGGACCATCTCTTTCGAAGTACGAGGGTTTCAGACGAAAACTCATCTATTACAAAGGCATTTCATTTTTCTAAACTTATTTGAACTCAAGACTTTTTGTGCGTTCAATATGCATCATTCAAAGCCACATACTAAAATTTCAACCCTTTCTGACATCATTTGCTATTTTTCATGCATTTAATGATTTATTTTGGGCTGAATGACACTGAAATTGGAAAGCACTAGAACTAAACTCAGAAAAGGTTGAAACTTGGCATGGTATCATCATTTGACCCACCTAACATGTGTGCAAAAGTTGAGAGGGTTACGGAAAAAGCTGGATGCACTTCGTGTACAAACTGGACTATCTCTTTCGAAGTATGAGGGTTTCAAACGAAAACTCATCCCTTAGAAAGGCATTTCATTTTTCTAAACTTATTTGAACTCACGACTTTTTGTGCATTCAATATGCATCATTCAAAGAAACATACTAAAATTTCAACCCTTTTTGACTTCATTTGCTATTTTGCATGCATTTAATGATTTATTTTGGGCTAAATGACCCTGAAATTGGAAAGCACTACAACTAAACTTAGAAAAGGTTGAAACTTGGCATGGTATCATCATTTGACCCACCTAACATGTGTGCAAAAGTTGAGAGGGTTACGGCAAAAACTGGATGCACTTCGTCTAGAAACTGGACCATCTCTTTCGAAGTACGAGGGTTTCAAACGAAAACTCATCTTTTTCAAAGGCATTTCATTTTTCTAAACTTTTTTGAACTCAAGGCTTTTTTTGCATTCAATATGGATAATTCAAAGCAACATACTAAAATTTCAACCCTTTCTGACATCATTAGCTATTTTTCATGCATTTAATGATTTATTTTTGGCTGAATGACCTTGAAACTGGAAAGCACTACAACTATACTTAGAAAAGGTTGAAACTTGGCATGGTATCATGATTTGACCCACATAACATGGGTGAAAAAGTTGAGAGGGTTACGGAAAAATCTGGATGCACTTCGTGTACAAACTGGACCATCTCTTTCGAAGTACGAGGGTTTCAGACGAAAACTCATCTGTTACAAAGGAATTTCATTTTACTAAATTTATTTGAACTCAAGACTTTTTGTGCATTCAATATGCATCATTCCAAGCCACATACTAAAATTTCAACCCTTTCTAACTTGATTTGCTATTTTTCATGCATTTAATGATTTATTTTGGGCTAAATGACCCTGAAATTGGAAAGCACTACAACTAAACTCAGAAAATGTTGAAACTAGGCATGGTATCATCATTTGACCCACCTAACATGTGTGCAAAAGTTGAGAGAGTTACGGCAAAAACTGGATGCACTTCGTGTATAAATTGGACCATCTCTTTCGAAGTACGAGGGTTTCAAACGAAAACTCATCTGTTACAAAGGAATTTAATTTTTCTAAACTTATTTGAACTCAAGACTTTTTGTGCATTCAATATGCATCATTCAAAGCCACATACTAAAATTTCAACCCTTTCTGACTTCATTTGCTATTTTTCATGCATTTAATGATTTATTTTTGGCTAAATAACCCTGAAATTGGAAAGCACTACAACTAAACTCCGAAAAAGTTGAAACTTGGCATGGTATCATAATTTGACCTACCTAATATGTGTGCAAAAGTTGAGAGGGTTACGGCAAAAACTGGATGCACTACGTGTACAAACTGGACCATATCTTTCGAAGTACGAGGGTTTTAGACAAAAACTCATCTATTACAAAGGCATTTCATTTTTCTAAACTTATTTGAACACAAGACTTTTTGTGCATCCAATATGCATCATTCAAAGCCACATACTAAAATTTCAACCCTTTCTGACTTCATTTGCTATTTTCATGCATTTAATGATTTATTTTGGGCTAAATAACCCTGAAATTGGAAAGCACTACAACTAAACTCAGAAAAGGTTGAAACTTTGCATGGTATCATCATTTGAACCAAATAACATGTGTGCAAAAGTTGAGAGGGTTATGGAAAAAGCTGGATGCACTTCGTGTACAAACTGGACCATCTCTTTCGAAGTACGAGGGTTTCAGACGAAAACTCATCTGTTACAAAGGCATTTCATTTTTGTAAACTTATTTGAACTCAAGACTTTTTGTGCATTCAATATGCATCATTCAAAGCGACATACTAAAATTTCAACCCTTTCTGACTTCATTTGCTATTTTTCACGCATATAATAATTTATTTTGGGCTAATTGACCCTGAAATTGGAAAGCACTACAACTGAACTCAAAAAAGGTTGAAACTTGCCATGGTCTCATCATTTTACCCACATAAATTGTGTGAAAAAGTTGAGAGGGTTACGACAAAAACTGGATGCACTTCGTGTACAAACTGGATCGTCGCTTTCGAAGTACGAGGGTTTCAGACGAAAACTCATCTGTTACAAAGGCATTTCATTTTTCTAAACTTATTTGAACTCAAGTCTTTTTGTGCATTCAATATGCATCATTCAAAGACACATACTAAAATTTCAACCCTTTCTGACTTCATTTGCTATTTTTCATGTATTTAATGATTTCTTTTGGGCTAAATGACCCTGAAATTGGAAAGCACTACAACTAAACTCAGAAAAGGTTGAAACTTAGCATGTTATCATAATTTGACCCACATAACATGTGTGCAAAAGTTGAGAGGGTTACGACAAAAACTGGATGCACTTCGTGTACAAACAGGACCATCTCTTTCGAAGTACGAGGGTTTCAGACGAAAACTCATTTGTTACAAAGGCATTTCATTTTTCTAAACTTATTTGAACTCAAGACTTTTGTGCATTCAATATGCATCATTCAAAGCCACATACTAAAATTTCAACCCGTTCTGACTTCATTTTCTATATTTCATGCGTTTAATGATTTATTTTGGGCTAAATGACCCTGAAATTGAACTAATCCTTGTGGGCCAGCCTTTCGTCCCGGGTTGTGCCAAAAACCGGGACTAATGGTTGTGGGCCAGGAGCGAGGCCCATTGGTCCCGTTCTTGTCCGGAACCGGGACATATGCCCCCAGACGAACCGGGACCAATGCCCCACGAGGCCCGGCCGCCCCCCTAGGCCAACGAAACGGGACATATGCCCCCATGGGTCCCGGTTCGTGGCTGAACCGGTGGTAATGGGCTGGCCAGGCTTGAACCAAAGCCCCTTTTTCTACTAGTGCTGGTGCAGCAGGAGCAACTGGTACCGGTGCAGCACGAGGGACTGGAGCTTCCTGGGATTTCAGACGAGCCTCCTTAGCTTTCCTTTCGGCCTCCTTGTTGGCCTTTGCAGCAGCAACAGTTTTTGTTATGGCACTGGGGGGCGCAACTATCTCCTTCGAGGCTCCATTAGCCTCAACAGTTTTCTTCACAGCACTAGCGGTTGCATCCTTTTCCTTTGTGACTGTCGGAGTCACCACTTTTTCGGTGCCACTGGGGGCCACGACCTTTTCCTTCGGTGCAGGAGTCTTTTCAAGCTGATGCCTGTACTTTTCAGATACCAGATGAACAATCCCCATTTGTTGGGGAACCATAGCTTTCTTATCTTCGGGCTGACTATGGAAGTTGAGCAGTTTGGACTTTATCAAGTCTTGTGCCTCAAGTTCCTGTTGCTTGGCAAACCTTTCCTTTCGCTGGATCAGGGTTTCATCATCTTTGGACACTTTGGCTTGCTTTGCCTTGGACTTGGCCGAGGGTTTTCATTGACGAGGGGAGCAGTGGAAATCGGTGGATCCGTGACTAAATTGGTCATGTCAATTGTTGCTCGAGGAGCCGCAGCAGCTGGCTCCTGGATCCTGATGCCTTTGTTGCTCGGCTTCTTTTTGAGAGGAATATCCTCGACATCAGCCTCAGTACCAGGGTATTGATGCTCAGTACTGGCTTCTTCTTCGTCAGAATTTGCTTTTGGTGGAGAAACAACAACGACCTTCTTCTGGCACTAGGCAGATTTCTTGCCAGCCTTCGACTTGGTACTTGGACCAACATCCTCGGCAACTCCTTCATTGCCCTCAGTAGCAGCGGCAGCCTTCCTGTCCTTGGCTTCCTTACGTTTTTCTGCTCGTTCAGCTCGAGCAGCAACCAACTCTTTAAAATCATCACGGGTTTTGAGAGTGGATGGGTGAGCATTGGGTGGAGTACGAGGTCTATTTGCTTTCGTCCACTTGGGCCTCAACGACTTGACATCACACCATGGGTTTTTCAGAGCGAACATCCTGTCCCATCGAGGAATAATTTCCTTGTATTCATACCATCGAAGCGCTTGAAGCCTTTGAATTTCTTGCAGTCCGTTTTCTCTCGTTCGAGAATCTTCAACTGAACCTTCAGGCTTTCTCAGATTCTTATCTATGATCAAGTCCTCAGACAGGCCTTCAGAATTGTTGGTGATTTTTGTTCGGCCTCCTGCACGCTTAGGCTCTCTGAAGTTTCCGGCGTTATCAGACATTTTCCTGCGAAATGGATAGGTACGAGGGAAAATAGAGAAGATATGAACATGTACCAAACATTTTCTTGGAAAATCATTTTGAACGAAGCAGACATATAGAGGGATTTGTCTTTGAAGCAAATTTTCATGCAAGTGCTGGGCTAGATTTTCATCGGGTGCAAATCTAACGAAGAACTGGTGTGAAGAAATTGCTCAAGCCGTAAATCTATCGATATGAATCTGAGAGATTTGCCTAATTTAGAAATTCCACGGGACGAGGGATTTCTTACCTAGATCGGATGGGAATTCGATAGGAAACGCTAGAAATAGATTTCCCAAAGTGCAACGATCCAAACGGATCAACCAGACCTAAGAAAATAACGGAAAATCAAGAACAAATCTAGGGCTCGATGAACATAGAAGATTGGAATCGAGTCTAGCCTCGCACGTACCCTAACTTGGTGACACGTGAGATCTACGGCAGCGCGGATAAAGATCCTCGTCGATGACAAGGTCTCTGGCAACTTCCTTCCGGTAGTGAAGCGGCGAGGTAATCGCCGGCGACGGAACACCACGGTGGCGCGCGAGAGCTCGGGTGCGAGGGGAAGAGATAAAGTCGGGGGAATGTGAGGTCTGTGCCGGTGGGGGTGGATCGGTATTTATAGAGGAGGGGTCTGACGTAACCGTGAAATATGATCCAACGGCGCATATCTCGCGTCTCTCCGAATTCAACGGACGGATATTGTGGCGGTAATCGCGGAAAAATTCCAACGAACCAAAAGAAAGTTGCTCCACGTCCGAGAACCAACTCATCGGACATCGAGTATAAAAGTAGATAAACGTACGAGAGAAACTCCTTCGGAATCAATGAAATTCGAAGGGAATCTTATTCGAGTACAAACACATGTTCACGAGAGAAAAACAAAGATGGGGTGGGGATAGAATAGAGGGAAAACATGGTCCGATACTTAATCAATCCGAGGGAAAACAAACAAGAAAAACTCGGAGTGACAAGTGTATAGGACAACACCGAATGAATAAAAACAAATACGAAGAAAAAAAACACAACAGAAAACCAACGAAAGTAAACTATTTCTATAAAGTAAACATATAATACATAGGTATAGATAGTTTTGATCTTACTGCACGTTGCGTGAGTCCAATATGTTCAACTCCCACCTTAGTGCGCAGAACTTTTTCTCATCCAGGGGCTTCGTAAAGATATCAGCCAATTGATCTTCGGTGCGGACATGGCTGATAACAATATCTTCTCGCTGAACGTGATCTCGAAGAAAATGATGACGAATATCAATATGCTTCGTTCGAGAGTGTTGCACGTGATTATGGGCAATTTTCATAGCGCTCTCGTTATCACATAGCAATGGAATTTTCTTTACGAGAATACCGTAATCCTTCAGCGTTTGCTTGAGCCACCGAATTTGAGTGCAACATGAACTGGCAGCAATATACTCGGCTTCTGCCATAGAAATAGATACACAATTCTGTTTCTTCGAAGCCCAACAGACAAGAGATCTACCGGGAAAATGACATGTGCCTGAGGTAGATTTCCTGTCAACTCGATCACCAGCCCAGTCAGAATCAGAGTATACAACGAGATCAAATTGGGCACCTTTGGGATACCAAAGTCCCAAAGTAGGTGTATGATCCAGATATCGAAGAATTCACTTGACAGCAATATGATGTGATTCTTTTGGATTTTCTTGAAAACGAGCACACTTACAAACGGATAGCATAATGTCAGGTCTAGATGCACATAGGTAAATAAGCGAACCGATCATCGAGCGATATTTCTTTTGATCGAAAGGTTTGCCCTTCTCATCTGCATCTAGGTGAACATTCTTAGGCATTGGAGTCTTGATAGTTTGGCAATTGACAAGATCAAACTTCTTCTGGAAATCTCTGAGATACTTCTCTTGTGAGATAAATGTCCCATTCTTCTGTTGACGGATTTGAAGTCTGAGAAAGAACTTCAACTCACCCATCATAGACATTACATATTTCTTCGACATCATTCGAGCAAATTCTTCGCTGATATCAGGGTTAGTACAGACAAATATAATCATTAACATAAATTTGACACAGAAAAAGATCATTTTTGTATGCACGAGTAAAAAGAGCCGGGTCAGTTGTTCCTGGTTTGACTCCCTTCTTCAGAAGAAAATCCTTCAGTGTTTCATACCAAGCACAAGGCGCTTGCTTTAACCCATAGAGGGCCTTGTGCAACCTCGTGGCTGCATAACATACACTTCTTCTTCGATTTCACCGTTAAGAAATGCACTTTTGACATCCATTTGGTATAGAAATATACCATTGTAATTGGCAAAAGCAAGCATGACACGAATGGATTCAAGTCGAGCAACTAGGGCATAAGTCTCACCGAAATCAATACCTTCAATTTGGATGTAACCTTGTGCAACCAGTCGAGCTTTATTCCTTACCACAATACCATCTTCATCTTGCTTGTTGCAAAAAATCCACTTCGTACCAATGATATTATGCTTCTTGGGATCAGGTCTATCGACAAGAGACCAGACTTTATTTCTCTCGAACTGATTAAGTTCTCTGAGAATTGCAGTCATCCAGTCTGAGTCCTTCATGGCTTCTTCAAATTTCGACGGTTCTAGCATAGATACAAACGAGAAATTTCCACAGAAGTTAGCTAAACGAGTGCGAGAGCGAGTGGTAGGTCGACCTGGTAGACGAATCTCTTCCATTATTGAGTCGACGTCCACTCTCCTTCGAACACGAGATAAAGCTCCTTCTATAGCTTGAGGATCCGGCTGTTCTTCGGGATTAGCTTGTCCTTCGGTTCAGCTTGACCTTCGGGTTGAGCATTTTCTTCGTTTATGCGTTCTCCTTCGTCCTGTACAGCATTAACTTCAGGATGTTGATCTCCAGCGCCCCGGGCTATGTGTGGGAACATTGGATCATCATCATTCTTGTTGAATTGATGTGCATTTCCTTCGACAGGACGAATATCTCCAATTTCCATGTACCTGATAACTTCATCCAAAGGTGGTTCATCCAGGTTAAGAGGTAATTGCTCCTTCTGAGAGACGTTAGTTTTATCACATCGAACATTTACAGTTTCTACAAATTTTCCAAGATGAGAGTTATATACTATGTAAGTGTGAGAATTCGAACCATAACCTAGGAGAAAACCTTCGTGTGCCCTTGGGGCAAACTTGGAGCTGTGATTCATATCTCTGATATAACATGGAGCACCAAAAACCCTGAGATATGAAACATTTAGCTTTTTACTAGCGATAAGATCATGTGAAGTTTTCTTCAGAAATTTGTGCTGATAAACCTTGTTGATGATATGACATGCAGTGTTAATTGCTTCGGCCCAGAACCTGATAGGAGTCTTGTATTCAGCAAGCATTGTTCTGGCCATTTCAATAAGAGTTCGGTTCTTTCTCTCGACCACACCATTTTGTTGCGGTGTATAAGCAGCCGAGAATTCATGAGTAAAGCCATATTCATCAATAAATTCTTCGATATGAATGTTTTTGAATTCTGTACCATTATCACTTCTGATATGCTTGAGAGATAATTCATACTCAACACGTGCTCTCTTTGTGAAAGTTTTGAAAATTTCAACAACCTTGCTCTTGTCATCTAGAAAGAAGACCCAAGTATATCGAGAGAAATCATCAACAATAACCAGGCCATACTTGTTACCTCCAAGACTGGCATAATTTTGAGGACCGAATAAATCCATATGAAGTAATTCCAGAGGACGAGTAGTAGTCATGATAGTCTTTGCTGAGTGAGGTTTCTCGACAACCTTTCCGGCTTCACAGGCACTGCATAGATGATATTTATCGAATTTCACATTATCAATACCAACGATATTCTTCTTGGAGATAAGAGTCTGAAGATTTTTCATTCCTGCATGACCAAGTCTTCGATGTCATAACCAGCCAGATGTGGCTTTAGCCATTAAGCATGTGGACACTGTAGGTCCCGAAGAGAAATCGACAATATAAAGATCGCCTTTGCGATATCCTTCGAACTTGAAGGAATAATCATCTTGTGAAAAGACAACACAACGAGAAGTAGAGAACAATACAAGCATACCCATATCACAAAGTTTTGAGATAGACATAAGATTATATCCTAGAGATTGACAAGCATAACTTTGTCAATATGCTTATCCTTCGACATAGCAACCTTAACCAAACCAAATACTTTTCCTTTGTTGTTGTCACCGAAGGTAATATATCTCTGAGAAGATTTAGTAAGTTTGTCTTCGGTGAACAAATCTTTGTCTCTGGTCATATGATTTGTACAACTACTATCCATGACCCATTCGGATCCACCGGAGACATAGCCCTGCAGAAGAATGAGTTCTTCTTAACCACCCACAAACGAGCAGGTGACTGAGAAGGCATGGAAGTGCTAGATGAAGCAGTGGTATTATAGCGAACAGGATCATATTGGCGAGGGGGACCATCAAGCACACCATAAACATAATTCCTCGGAGAGGGGTTAGAGTACTGGTAGGTAAAAGAAATTTTGTCGTTACTATCACGATGACAATAAAATTTTCTATCCACTCGATAGTATTCCTTCTGGGAAACATTTGATGCAGGCACGAGAGGTTCATTTCTATCCTCGAGAGAATAGTAGTGTCTCGGTGGTACCGAAGATTTTCCCTGCGTAGAATGGTTAGGGGGCAGTTTTTCTATGAGAGATTTGCGAACCCAAATCTTCGCTTATAGAAACCATTCTTCGGAGGAGTACCAACGAACTCAACAGACACTTTTCCTTCCTCATTCTTGATAAGCTTGTAGTCAGAATCAAGTGATTCATCAACAATAGCCTTATCGATTTTCCAGTTGAAACCTGAAAGGTTGGCAATATCAATGGGCTTTTCTTTCGCAAGGACCCAAACAGTTTTAGGATACTGCTCGGGCTCCCAGTAGGTGCCATCAGGGTTTAGTTTCCTTTCGAAACCAACTCCTTCCTTTAGAGGGTTCCTATGAAGAAGGGCCTTCTTTAGGATATCACATAGGTACTGGTGTCCCTGAACACTTTTGAACATGCATGTAACAAATAATTCTTTCAACCTGAGGAGTTCCTCGGTGATAGTTTCCTCGTTTGAGGTGTTAGCATCATCAATGACAATAGGTTCTTTTCATTCCGATTTCTCAGAAATAGATTCAATTTTACTTTGTTCCAAACAGGTTAAGCAAGGTGGAGTAGATTCATTTTTAGTTTCTGATCCTTGTTGAGCAATGAGCGTGAGATTGACATTATCCAACTCTTCATGAGCCTCTCTCAGTTTTTCGAGAGCCATTTTCCTCTGAAGGAATTTGTAGGTCAGCTTCTCGTAGTCCACTAAGAGAAGATCATGCCGAGAGGAAAGTTCATCATACTTTTCTTTCAGAGGAGCATGCTCATTCGTTAAAGTTTGACCTTTCTCAATCTCATCGATCAAAAAAGTCTCAGATTTCTGAATAGTTTCACTTAGAGAATCTAGTTCATCTTGTTGGATAGAAGCAATCTTAGCAAGTTTGGCATAGCTTATCCTAGAGTGACTTTCATAAGAAGATCCATCAGAAGTATCGTAGGAATTCTTAGAAGAGGATACCTTAGCCTTGGCCATGAAGTAGTAAGCTGGAGATTCATCTTCACTTCTTTGGTTGGTGAAGAATGAACTTGAAGTCTTGTTCGAAGCAAAAGCTAGACCAACAACACAATCAGATTCAGAACCAGAACAAGAACGATCTTGAGTTTGATTCAGCTTCGGAACCAGTGGCTTGATCTTTAGAGTTCATCTCTTTACCCAAATAGGCCTTGGCACGGTGAGAATTCTTGCATCGAGAGGAATGTGATTTTGATGAAGAACTCTCTCAACGTTTCTGATACTTCTTCTTCTTGTCATCATCAGAACCATCTTTCTTGTCTTTTCTTGACTTGGAACCATATCTCTTCGACTCATAGTTTTTGCTCGATCTGTGTGACTTCCTCGAAGAGTTGCTGTGAGAATGTTTGGATCTATGTTCAATTTCCCAGAGAGGACAATCAGCAATGAAGTGACCTGGCTTCTTGCACTTGTAGCAGCAGTTATCTTTCGCTGAAGAGTTTCTGGATGATGATCGATGCCGCCCCTCGTTGGTTACCCAAAGTGGAAGGTTGAGATGTAGACAACAACAAATTTCCCTCGGTGAATATACCAAGGTTTGTCTCAAGTAGGACTCCAACAACGACAGGAAGGTGACAACGGCGCCATAAGTTAGGCGGTTGACGTGGACCTGCACACACAATAGATAACTTTGCTCCCAACGAGTTCAGAGAGGTTGTCAATCCCTCCGGCCTTGTTGTTTACAAAGGATCAAACACACGGGATAATAATGATAGTGATAGCAACGGAAAAGTAAATAAAGTAGAAAATAAATACTGGGTTTAAACAGTATTGGAAATATGGACCGGGGTCCCATGATGTTCACTAGTGATCTCTCTCTCCCACAAGACGATAAAATAGCCATGCGAGGTAAACAAATTACAGCTGGGCAATTGACAGGATTATGTGCGCAAACCAATTGTAACTATGCTATAAAGAAAGGAAGAGGCTCAAAAGCATGGGCGGTACGCCAAGACAAGTAGACCGAAATCCATCTGCATCTACCTACTAATCATCCACCTTGAGATATCTATCCAGAACATCTCACTCGTATTAAGTTGCGTATCCCACCCAAAGTGTAAACTCAAAGCAACAGACAACTGCATTAAAGAAATTTGCGCAAAGTAAACAATCCTTGCACCCGCAAGTACAAGCACCGTTGTTTTCTCTCTTGTGGCAACAACACATCCCCTAGACTCATGTTTCTGTCACTCAAGCTAGTCATCGGGGGCATGAACCCACAATCATGCATAACGCTCCCTCTTGGAGTCACTACCTACTACTTGGCCAAAACAATAAACAACAACGGAGAGCATGCAAGAATTACTCAAGGACATAAATATAAAAGAGGAGAGTCAAATATATTACTCAAACACAATCTGAACATAGTCTCATAATCCATCAGCTCCCAGAAAACTCAGCATAGCAACAGCAGAAATATTACATATCTGCCTCGATCATGTAGGGCAGCTCACGAGGTCTAAACCATGAAGAACACAAAGGGGAGGAGAACATCACATAACTACTGACCATAGACCCATGGTCCAAGGTGGACTACTCACGGTTCATCCGGCAAGCATCCATGGTGGTGGAGAAGCTCCCGGAGGTGGTTCCTCCCTCCGGCAGGGTGCCGGGAAGAGGTCGCCTGGTGCTCCCGATCTTGGAAGCGCGGCGCCGGCGGAACAGAGGAGAGATCGCGAAAAAGGGTTATGTCCCCGAGTGTTTCTCGTCACGGGGAATAAATAGGCGAAGGGGGGCAGCAAGAGGTGGACCAGGGTCCCATGTGGCCTCCTGTGCCACCCCTGGCCCCCCTATGGCCCCACATGGGGTCTTCTGGAAGGTTCCCGTACGCTGATTTTTTCTATATTTTTCCCAGAATTTTTCTGGCACTTTAAATAATGGGAAAACCTGAAATACAAAAACAGCAGAAAACAGGACCTGGCACTGGGGTGCACTGAATTAATAGGTTAGTCCAAATATGATCAAAAGTGTATGGAAGTTCATCAATATCATAGCAATATCACACAAAAGAGGCATGGAGCAAGCAGAAATTATAGAAATGTTTTGGACGTATCAGGCAGCGAGTCTGATGTATATGGAGTTAACTTTTTCTCCCTCGTGCCTCTTGAATCGAGAGATTTTTTTTGAAGGGTGTCAATACGAGCATCTTTCTGAGTAGAGACACCTTCACCAATCTTCTCGAAATAGTCCCAGACACCTTTGGCCGTAGAAATATTCTTGGCCTCATGTATATTTCTGGAGTCAGATGGTTTGTGATGAACACCTAGACTTCAGAATCGAGAGACATTTTCTTTGCCTCATCAGGGGTGATAGCACTCTTGTCTTTGATATTTACACCATTCTTGACAACTTCCCAAGCGGAAGAGTTGATGGCCATGATGTTCCTCTTCATTTTGTCCTTCTAGTAGGGATAGTCCTTCCCATTGTAGATAGGAATTGGTTCGCCCACGCTAACAGCTGCAAACAAATTTCTTGACAACACTCCAGGTGGTTAGACCAAAATACGCAGAGTGTAGGGAGTGCCTAGCTCTGATACCAATTGAAAGCTCAAGAATGATCAGAGGGGGAGGGGGTGAATGCTCACTTCTAAAAATTCTAAGGAACTTAGAAGGAATTCATGCAAACTGCGAAGGACTAAACTCATCTCGAAGGAATTATAGTATCGAAAGACATGCATGGGTCAAAAGGATTGAGAGTGAGGGAAAACATCGAAGGCAAACAAGCAACGAGTAAATACTGAAAGTAAATACAAGAAGGAAAATGAGCCTGAGACAACGATGTTTGGTAAACAAGTTCACACTCTGCAAAGTGCTACGTCTGGTTGGAGGGACTGGTGATTGAACACCTGGAGCAAAACGCTCTCCATCCTATTCTCCACTGCAACAAACTCCTCGAGCTTGTCCAGTTTTCACTCGTGGTAGATGATTCAGGACATCTCCGAGACCTTTACAAACTTCCTTCAGCAGCGACAATTTCTCTTCGACTGCTCGACAGGCGACGCCTAACTGTCTAAGAGACTTGCAGTTCTCCAAGATAAAAAGATCGGTTAATCTCAACCGAAGTCTTTGTGAATTCCTCAACTCAGTTCAGACTTGGGTTTTGGTTTTCTCTCGAGTCTCGGGATGCTCACACTACTTCTGTCTCAAAATATTCAGTGGAGCAGCCAACCGCAAATGGCGGGTAGGTGCGGGGTATTTATAGGTGGCGATCCTGATGGGTGAAATGACTGAAGTGACCTGATGCAACCGCTTGACGCGTGTCCACAATGGTCGGATTTCAATCAATGCGCAACTTTACTTGCGGAGCAAGTAAGCTGACTCACCGAACGAGTTCTCTCTTGAAGGCACGAAGTGCGATGACTTTGCCTTCGAGCTATTACTCGACTCAATGAGATTTCTCTTGGTAGGCTTTATGTGGGTTAATGTTGAGCAGAGAAGATTCACTTCGACTAAGGTCTCAACTAGCAAACCCCTCTTGATAGTACGATTTTCCTACGACTCCAGCAAATAAAGAGAAACTAGTAAAAAGACTAACTCTTCGTCCAGCTTCAGCTTTCTTCTCGTTGCGCTTTTACTCGAGAGCATCTTCTTTCTCAACGACATTTTTGGGGGTCGTCTTCCTTCAAATGCTTCGGTAATGGTCTGCAGCTTCGCTGCAGTGAGATGTCCTTCAACTTTCTACTTGCAAACTTCATTCTTTTGGAACCTAAGTATCTGTTTATACTCGAAAAAAATATTAGTTCCACTATTGCTTTGTCCAACAATCTCCAAAACCTTCGGGGGCAAAACTTGCTCTTACAGCTTCGTCTTAGAGTCACTACCTACTACTTGGCCAAAGCAATAAACAACAACGGAAAACATGCAAGAATTACTTAAGAAAAAAAAATAAAAGATAAGAACCAAATATATTACTCAATCAAAATCTAAAATAGTCTCATAATCCATTAGATCTCAGAAAACTCAGCATAGCAACAGCAGAAAGAATTACATATGTGACTTGATCATGTAGGGCAGCTCACAAGGTCTAATCCATGAAGAACAAAGAGGGGAGGAGAAAATCACATAGCTACTGATCACGGACCCATGGTCCAAGGTGGAATACTCATGGATCATCAGGGAATCGTCCAGGGTGCCAGGAAGAGGTCTGTTGGCGCTCCCGATCTTGGAAACGCGACGGCTGCGGAACAGAGGCGAGATCGCGAAAAGGGGTTCTGTCTTTGAGGGTTTTGGAGGACGGAGAATAAATAGGCGAAGGGGCGCAGCCAGCGGTGCCACCAGGGGTCCAGGCGGCCCCCTGGCGCGGCCCACTCTTGGGTGCGCTAGTACGGCGCCTAGGGCCCTAGTGGGTCCCCTCCGGTCCCTCTTCGGGACACTGGAAGCTTCCGAAGTGTTGATTTTGTTGTATTTTCCCGGAATTTTTGGAGCGTTTTTAATATGGGGGAAACCTGAAATAGAAAAACAGTAGAAAACAGGAACTGTCATTGGGGTGCACTGAGTTAATAGGATAGTCCAAATATGATCAAAAGTGTATGAAAGTGTATCTAAAACATAGCAATATCACACAAAACATGCATGGAGCAAGCAGAAATTATAGATACGTTTGGGACGTATCAACATCCCCAAGCTTAATTCCTGTTCGTCCTCGAGTAGGTAAATGATAACAAGCATAATTTATGTGGTGACATGCTAACAACCATATAAGAACTTTTAAGTAAAGCAATCAAGGTATGCAATTCAATTCAAGTCATAACAAGCAAGAGTCTATATTAGCATTGAAACAAGCAACATAAGAACATAAAGGTGCAAGATCTCTTGCTGCCCGTGACTCGAATGTCTATAGATGGTGTTTGCGTGCAAGAAGTGAGGGATGGGAATACGAGAAAAAATATTTATTTAGTGAGAAGTCAATCTACTAAAGTTTCACACTTAGTATTCTTTGGAATCTTATCTTGACTCTTCCCTAGACCACTAGCCAGGTACAAGTCAATTTGATCCACTCCCTTTCGTTATTTTGAGCACTCATGCAATGGATGAGCGTAAGCACGAGAGTTGACACTTAGGATGGCAAAGAGAGAGATATGGTGGACGAGGCAGACAAAAAGGGTGTGAAAGGCTTACATAAAAGAGGACAATCATAGGAGAGAGAAGGCCAAATGATAGATATGATGTGAGGAGTAGGGATTGCCATGCAACGGATGCACATATGAGCTAAGAAAAGCTCTCCAACAGAACTAGTGGGGGTGCATCCAACTTGCTCGCTCAAGAAGACCTAGAGCTCGTTTGAGGAGGCTCATCATTGGAATATACAAGCCAAGTTCTATAGTGTGAAGGTCCCCACATAGCTATATGCATAAATGATCATCTCTATGGAGTACAAGATATAGAGAGAGTGCGAGTGTGGATCTTTAAAAAGAAATAGTAGTGTCGCCCCCTTCTCTCTTTTTATTTTCTTTTTCTATTTTTTCTATTTTTTTGTATTTTTTGGTGGCCTCAATGGCTCTTTCTATTTCTCTCTCATTTGTCCTCTTTGGGATCTTTTCCTCACTTAAGGGAAACACTCTATTTTACAAGAAGTATAGAAGATCTTTCACACTTTACAAGGTACTCAACATAAGGAAGATGTAACTATCATGATGTATGCAAATGTGTGTCTCTGCCAGTGTAGCAGGAACATGTATGACATGAAGATCAAGTCATGAGAAGGTGGATGTTGCATGGAAATATATCTCGGAAAGGCTATGGAAATGCCTTGATAGGTAGGTATGGTGGTTGTTATGACAGAGCGTATCATTCCAAGGGTTTGGATGCACAAGCGAGGTGGATGCCAACTCTCGGAGTGAGAAGAGGGCAATGCGCGGTACCGAAGAGGCTAGCAAATATGAGGAGGTGGAAGTGTCAACTTTCAATACTTACATTAGTCCGAAGAACTCATGCACGTATTATCGGTAACACTCAATCTAATAAGGAGGTTCACAAAGAGACAAGTACACCGAGGAGGAGTGTATGGGGGTTTGGTTATCCTTGCACATCATCGACTCTTGGTACGTGAGTGTACTCTAATATCCGATCCCTCCAAAGGTTAGTGATCCATCTAGTAGCTAGAGTTCTCAACTAGTTTTTGTAGGTTTTTTATAAATAAACACGGATTTCCCAAAATACGACACTTATCACTAATAGGCTAGAGATCTTGACACCAAAAGTTTGAACATTAATCACAACAATACCTCAAAACTTTTGCAAGTTACTACTACAATTGAATAGCAACCTCGATTACCTACTTAAAGACAAGACACAACTCAGTGCAACAAACAAATCTCTTAACAAGATAAACATGAAAACTAAAAAGAGTTCCAGCAACAAACTAAACTAAAGCTCTTGAAAAAGATAAACATGAAAACTAAGAGCTAAACATGACATCAGCTACGAAAAGACAAAGAACACACAACAAAAGAAAGATAAGCATGAAAATCCTATGATGTGTTCTAGTTTGAAGTGGAGTGTGTTTCTCTCCCACACAAAGTAAGCTGGGTTCTAACTTGTTATGAACAGAAAAAAAAGCTAAATAAAACTAAAAAGGAAACTAAAGAGCGAGACGCTCCAAGCATAGCACATAACGCATGAAGTGATAAAAATATAGGGAGACGAAGGACGAACTGATGATTGTTGATGGAGAAGGGGATGCACAGGGGCATCCCCAAGCTTCGACGCTTGAGTCTCCTTGAATATTTATTGGGGATGCATGGGGGCATCCCCAAGCTTGAGCGTTTGACACTCCCGGATCTTCTACCATCATCTTCCCTCACACACTTGAAAACTCCCTTCATACATAACTCATCATAAGCTGATTAGAGAGGTTAGAACCCTTAATAAAAATAATTTTCCTCTGCTGGAAATAAATATTTTCTTGAAGGGCTAATGTTTATCAAGATTTGCAAGAGAAAATTTCAAAGAAAAATCTAGCGCAAGACTTGCAAAAAGTAAGGAAAGGCAAAACGTGGCAGAATCTGTGAAAAACAGACCAGCAGGTAGTAAATATTTTTTCGGTGTACTTCTGCAACTCAAATAAAAAAACTCAGAACATACGCTCGAAAGTTGATTGTATGGAGAACACTGTCAAAAAATCAGATCAAAAAGATGATCTGGTGATTTTAGGAGAATTTTTTCGTCCAAGGACAGAATCTGTTTTCTGGACAGCATGTCACAACTTTTGAACTTTCTTGCAATCGGAGGCTAAACTCGGAACAAAGCTTGAAAATAAAGATACAATGATGTTGCTAAAGTAGTCACAATCAACAAGACCACTAAAAACAGAAGTAAAAACATCTTGGGTTGCCTCCCAACAAGTGATTTCTTTTACGCCTTTAAGCTAGGCATGAAGCAAAAAGAAGAATCACGTTGTATCAATCGAACCATCATCAAGATCATCAAAAATCTCTTCAATTGTACAACTAGTTTAAGAGGTTTTCAAATAAAGTCCAAATGAAGATAATTCTAGGGATAAAACTAAAAGGCATAAAATCAATTGGAGTTTCATTTATAAATTGATCTAAGAGATGTATGTCTTCCAAAGTTTTCACAGTTTCAACTCCTTTGGCAATGAGTGGGTTGTTTTTAGGTCGAGGAACCTTAGGGGCGTAAGAGAACTTAGGTTCCTTCCTTGACGGAATTTCTACTTTTTTGGTGTTGATTGAGGAGAAAGTAGTTCCTAAAGTGTTAATGATTTCCTCAATCTTATCTATCCTATAAGGATCCAAATTATGGGATTTGATGATCTCCAAAGTTTTGATAATTTTATGCATGGAGCTATCAAGTCTATTCAAATTCCCTTGAATCTTACGATCCAACTCACTTATCTTGTTTATGCTTGGTATTTCTAATTCTATCTTTTCAAGTTTTTTCATAATGTGAACTAGAGTGATATCCTCTTGAATGCTAGCAATAGGGAGATTTCCAATAAGATTTTCAATAATTTTAAGAGATTCCCAAATTGGGGCTTCTAGGAAATTCCCATTGATAGTAGTGTCTAGAACGAACCTATTCCAAGGAGTAATCCCAACATAAAAATTTCTAAGCGGGATATTAGTGGATTGCTTCTTGGTTGCTTTTTTTTGAGAATCATTAATTCTATACCAAGCATCTTTTAAACTTTCACCACCATTTTGTTTAAAGGTGAGAACTTCTGTCTCAACAAAGGAAAAAGGACCAGACATGATGACAACTACTAGCAAGGTAAATTTTTTTTTTGTTATTTTTGATAAAGGACACAAAGATAAACACTGAAAGGTAAACTAACAAGACTAAAAAGCAAAGGTAAAAGATAGTGTCCAACTCCCCTATCTTGAAGATTGGAGTCCCCGGCAATGGCGACAGAAATTGCTTGATGCTAGCGAGGAAATACATTTCGCCCCTCGTTGGTTACCCCAAGTGGAAGGTTAAGATGTAGTGTAGCAGCAAGATTTCCCTTTGCAAAGATACCAAGGTTTAGAGTCAGCCCAGTAGGACTCCAACGACAACAAGTAGGTGGTAAAGTGAACAATGGCGTCGTTCACAACTCAGGGTTGCTTACTTTAGCTGGACCTGCACACAAATACAAATAAATTTTCTCCCAACGAGTAAAGAGAGGTTGTCATTCTATCCGGCCTTGCCGTTTACAAAGGATCAAACACAACAGATAGTAGATAGTGATAACTAAAACTAGAAAGTAAAAGCAGGAAGTAAATTGAGTGTGTAACAGTGGTGGAAATATGGACCGGGATCCAATGATGATCACTAGTGATGTCTCTCTCCAAAAAGACGATAAAACGCAATTGGCAGGATTACGGGTGAAAACCAATGCTAACTATGTTACAAAGAAAGGAAGAGGCTCAAAATCATAGCCGGTAAGCCAAAATAAATAGACCGAAATCTATCTGCATCTACTACTAATCATCCACCTTGAGATATCTATCCAGAACATCTCGCTGGTATTAAGTTGCGAGCCCCACCAAAAGTGTAAACCCAAAGCAACAGATCACTACATTAAAAGAACTTTGTGTAAAGAAACAATCCTTGCAACTGCGGTTACAAGGACTGTTGTTTTCCCCCTTGTGGCAACATCACATCCCCTAGACTCATGTTTCTGTCACTCAAGCTAGTCATCAGGGTGCATGAACCCATAATCAAGCATAACGCTCCCTCTTGGAGTCACTACCTACTATTTGGTCAAAGCAATAAACAACAATGGAGAACATGCGAGAATTACTCAAGAAAAAAAATATAAAAGATAAGAACCAAATATATTACTCAATCACAATCTGAACAAGTCTCATAATCCATCAGATCCCAGCAAACTCATCATAGCAACAACAGAAATAATTACATATGTGACTTGATCATGTAGTGCAGCTCACAAGGTCTAATCCATGAAGAACAAAGAGGGGAGGAGAACATCACATAGCTACTGATCACGGACCCATGGTCCAAGGTGGACTACTCACGGATCATCCGAGAAGCGTCCATGGTGGTGGAGAAGCTCCCGGAGGTCAATCCTCCCTCCGGCAGAGTGCCGGGAAGAGGTCTACTGGCGCTCCCGATCTTGGAAGCGCCACGGTGGCGGAACAGAGGCGAGATCGCGAAAAGGGGTTCTGTCTTTGAGGGTTTCGAAGGACGGAGAATAAATAGGCAAAGTGAGGCACCCAGGGGGCCACCAGGGGTCCAGGCGGCCCCCTGGCGCGGCACCACTCTTGGCCGCGCCGAGAGGGCGCCTGGGGCCCTGGTGGGTACCCTCCGCCCCCTTCGGGACACTCGAAGCTTCCGAAGCACTTATTTTTTTATTGTATTTTCCTAGAATTTTTGGAGTGTTTTTAATACGGGGAAACCTGAAATAGAAAAATAGTAGAAAACAGGAACTAGCACTGGGGTGCACTGAGTTAATAGGTTAGTCCAAATATGATCAAAAGTGTATGAAAGTGTATCTAAAACATAGCAATATCACACAAAACATGCATCGAGCAAGCAGAAATAACAGATACGTTTGGGACGTATCATATGCCGATTGTATGAGATGTTACATCCTTGTAGATGTAATGTTGTGATATCATGTTGGAAATCCCGGGCATATGGCATTGTCATATGTTGCAGTGGGACCGATATGTGCTTCGTCCCTGGATCTGGATGGAAACATCTTGATCTAGAACAGTACCGCATATCGGGCCTTACACCTTCTACTTGGGGTAATCAATGAGGAGGTGTGATCTACACCCATCAAGCATAATTTCTAGTGTTGGGAAACGTAGTAGAAAACAAAAAAATTCGGCCTACGAATCAAGAACCCAAGATCATCCAAGAAGATTGCATACAAGGTTTTAGGTCATGGCTCACCAACCGATGTAGCGGAAGTAGAGTTGGTGAAGACCGTTGGTGCAGATCCCCGCAGCTAGGAATTTAAATGACCTCCCAACCGCGAGGATATCGATCCCGCGTACCGTTCCACGATCCGTTGCGCGATCTATCCCGTGAACCGTCTCGCGATCCGTCCCGATCAAGTCCCACGAACAAGTCCCTCGAACATGATCTCCGAGGAAGAAGAAGGACCTCGAAGAAGGATCAAAGGTATGATCCCTCTACCGGTATCCACACATCCCGATGTAGCAATCCAGCAGCGCTCCACCGTCCAGAGAAGAACGCCACTGAGAGAAACTAGAGGAAGAACAGCCTAGCGGCGTCCGGACTAGAACGATCTAGCCCGAATAGAGATTTAGAGGCGCGTGGATTAGCTAGGGCAACCTTGGGGCTTTTCTGGTGTGTCTTTGGGGCTACCCCTGCCCCCAAATATATAGGTGGAAGCCTGGGGTCGCAACTTGGGCGAGGGTTCTCCCCAAAGTCGGTTTTGGCCACCAGGAGGAGTCCAACACGGATTCCACGCCGAAACGCCGCGGACCCCGGCGTCCTGGTCCAAAACGCCAGGGACCCTGGCGTCTGGGCCTTGGACTCAGGGAAATTCCTTTTCCTTCCAAGTTACGACCTTGTGGACCTTCCTACTTGGTCTAACATCGGTTTCCACGGTTTGGAGAGTTCCTTAACCCTCCGGATACTTGCATGAGCTCCCGGAAACCTTCCGAAACCTCCCGGAACATTTCCGGAAGTTCCGAAACAATTTTCCCGATGTTCCGTAACCTTTCCACAACTATTACCGAATGTTGCAAAACCTTCCGAGACTATCACGGATGTCTTGTTACCACTTCAAGACTCTTCTTGAATGTTCCGGAATCATTCGAGACCGTTCTCGAATATTCTAAAACCATTCGGCACCACCTAGAACACTTCTAGTGCTACCCGGAAACACTTCCGGTTCCACCCGAAACAATTCCGGTACCCTTTCTCTTTTCATCTCCTAGTTCTCTAACAGATTACTACTTGTTAAGTGTGTGACCCAATAGGTTCGGTATAATGCGGACATGACTCAGAACATCATCCGGACATAGGTCAACAGCCTTTTTTCAATAGCCAATAATCAACAGCGGAGCCATGGACACCCATGTTGACTCCCGCACATACACGAATAAACTTCGAGTGAACCTTTATGTTTAGTCATGTACCATTCCCTTTTCTTGGTGATATATGACAAAGTTAGAGGAGAGATGTTTGGCACCCATGTGTAACAACTTCTTGAACACAAGCCACTTGTTATCCTCTTTGCTCGTTTGTCTCTATTTCTCGTTATTGTATTCCGGTATCCCCGTGATTAAATCACAATGCGTCTGCCCAGACTAGAATGGATACCGTCATACCGAGTGGGCCCAAAGTCAATATCTCTTCATCGTGAAGGAGCAAATCCCATTCTTGAACTATCACAGTCACTAGCCACACCATCCGACATACCCAGAACTTATTTTACTACTTCCCATTTATGGGAGGATTCATCTAAGAACCAAAGCATGTCTTCCTGTGTGAAGCAACTCGATACTCTCATGGTCTAAGGAATTACGTATATGATAACATTTCATGATATGACTTATAACGTAGTTACGATGTGATCTCTAAGTATATCATTCAATACTGGGGTCGGTTCAACATCATTGTTCTGCTAACAATATGTTCCCATTGCTACTGACATCCTTGTTACAAGAACAATGTCCATGATTAAGAAAACGTAATCATCAGTTAGCACATGAGCTGGTCTTAGAGGCTAAACCAGGAACTCTTGGTGTTTACATTTCCACACATGCAAGTGAGTTTTCTTCTGAATCACATAGTCAGGGTCATTGCAATTATAGCACAGAAATATAAACATTAATTACGAACGTGGAAATATATATAATAACATTTTATTATTGCCTCTAGGGCATATTTCCAACAGTCTCCCACTTGCACTAGAGTCAATAATATTATCAGTGCTTGAGCACTTTACACCTATGGCATACCGGTGTAATACATGCTTCATTTGTGGTATAGACTTCATCATCGGATCTGACGTTTCAGGCCCGTTTGTATCTTGCATATCTTCGCGTTTTCACGCTATCATAAAATTCACTAATTTTATCAGTTTAGCTTTGTATATGTTTGAATCATTTGGCAGGACCTTGGTTCCTTTAGAATAAGTCATGAAATCATTCATCAATGTTCCACGAGCTTCAAGCATCTAGGAAACCATACCATGTTCATAAATGAACTGATGATTCAAAATACCCTCCCTTGTCACTTCTTTAAGCAACAATATACTTAGCCTCTGTTAGAGAATTCTCCACAGTATCTAACTTAACACAGTTCCTCCATACTATGCCACCCTTATGTGTGAAACACATAATCCCAATTAAAATCGAAAATCGGTCGGAGTAAGTATGAAGACTGAATTGGTGTAACTATTTACATCAAAAATTCAGCTGGTGTAACTCATTACAACGAGCTCTTCATTCTCTCCATTTTCCGAGAAACATATCTTATCTATCATAAGTTTAACTTTTCACTGTTTGTCCAATGATCAACATTTTGATCACTTTGGTATCTTGCTCACAACCTTTTGGAGCACTGGACATATCTGGTTGTTTTACATATTATGGTGTACATGATTAATCCAAACACATAGGTGAGTGGAATTCAATTCACGTGTTTTTGCTTATCTGTGTTCATGAACACCGATTTCCGCAAACAACTTTTCACCGTGACCTCGGCAAGAACATCCTTCTTGGCGTATTCATACTAAACTACTTTAGTATCATGTCAACATGTAATGTTGGCTTTAGCATGATCAGGCACTTACTATCTACATAGACCACTGTGCTCAATACTAATGCTATATTAGCCCAAGTTCTTCAACTGAAAACTATTTCCAATGAAGTCCTTATTCGTGTCAAGAAATTTATATCATTTCCAATCAACAATATGTCATCTACATAAGGTTTCAGAAATATCATTCATCTCCCACTTACTTTCTTGAACATTCAAGCATCTTCGTTATCCCTGATGAAAACAAACTCTTTTGGCAATTTCATCAAAACGAAAATTCCAACTCCATTATGCCAGCTTCAGTCCATCACTGGACATCCAAGGCTTGCATCTATTTTAGCATCCTTTGAATTGACAAAACATTCCGGCCGTATCACGTATACGTCCTTTGTTATATTTCCGGGTAGGAACTTTGTTTTGACATTCATTCTACCATATCCTATAAATGAGATATGTAGTAATTTCTAATATAACCCAAATTGACTAAAGCATCTCTACGGTTGAAACTATTTCGCCGTAGTCAACGTTTGAACTTGCTAGAAAACAATTTTCCAACGAGTTGAGCTTTATGGATAAAACAATTTTATCCAAATCAATTATAGATCCATATATATATTCTTCAGACTTTTAGTCTTTCAGAGGGTCTACCAAGTTCAAAACTTGACTTACTTCCATGGATACTATCTCGGATTATTTGGCATTTAGCCAAATCCCGGAGACAGGGCCCATCAACGCTTCTTTGTATATCACAGGTTTATCATTGTCGAACAATAATATCTCGTCTTACATATCATGAATGTTTGTACGAGTTTTGTCTAACCTGTGTGGTTCAGCTGCGCATTTATTTGAAGATTCAACAATCTTTAACAAGTTGCACTGTCCTCCCACTCACTCTTTTGTAAGAAACTATTTTCTTCCAAACACATTGTTCTTAACTGCAAACAGTTTTGCTTTTGTGTAGTGATAGAGTAATACCAAACCCTTTTGGAATAACCTTAACAATGTAGCACTTATCTGATTTGGTGTTTTGAGCATGTCAAACACATGTCTCATATACCCAAATTTTAAGAAAAGACAATATGGTTTTAACACTTCCATTCCACATCTAATATGGTGTCATTTCAACAGATTTGATGGTGCTCTTTTCAGTGTAAAAGCCGTAGTCTCTAACGCATAACTTTAATAAGTATAATGGAAAATTGATAAACGTCATATTTGATCTTACCGTGTCATACATGGCTTGATTACATCTCTCGAACACTTTACTCATAGTGGTGTTCCGGGAGACGCAAGTTATGACACTTCTTCACAACTCATCAGACGTTCGCTAAACTTGTAACTCAAATATTGCTTTCTACAATCTAATTTGCAGAAGCTTTATTTTTCTCGTTACAATGAATTTCTATTTCACTCTAAAATTCCTTGAACATTTCAAAGATTTCAGACGTATGTCTCTATTGAACAGATATCCACATATCTACTTCAACTCATGAGTGAAGATAGGGAATCCACTGCACACAACTACACTTATTGGACTACACACATCATCATGTATGATTACCAATGGTTTAGTTGCCCGTTCATGTATGGCCTATCAACGGTGTTTTAGTCACATTACTTCGAGACAAAGATTGCAAGCGTCAAGTGATTCATAATCATATGACTCGAAAGTCCATCACTTATGGAAATTCTTCATGCATGTTATGTCACTTGTGATAAACGGCAGTGCCACATCTATGTGGTATTTCTGTCAGTCTTAAGAGGAAGAGCTAAGGAGTTGCTCCAATCCTTGCCTA
Source organism: Bromus sterilis (assembly GCA_950022295.1). NCBI lineage: Eukaryota > Viridiplantae > Streptophyta > Magnoliopsida > Poales > Poaceae > Bromus > Bromus sterilis. The sequence goes on along the minus strand of OX465599.1, from coordinate 166,145,772 downwards.
GGAATAGCATAGATTCTTGGGATAAGTGCAAGGAAGCTTTTATTGGGAAGTATTACCCACCTTCTGAAATTTTTCAGTTGAGAAGTAACATTATGAATTTTAGACAACTGGATAATGAACATGTTTCCCAAGCTTGGGAACATATGAAATCACTTGTTAAGAATTTCCCTACACATGGTTTGACTACTTGGATGGTTATCCAGACTTTCTATGCAGGATTAAACTTTACCTCGCGGAATATATTGGACTCGACCGCGGGAGGAACCTTCATGTCAACTACACTTGGTGCTGCCACGAAGATATTGGAGGAGATGATGACAAATTATTCTCAATGGCACAGTGAAAGATCTCCAACAGGTAGGAAGGTAAAATCTGTTGAGGAGATCTCCTCTTTAAATGAAAAGGTTGACTTGATCATGTCCTTACTTACTAAGCAAGCTCCTATTGATCATTATGATGTTCCTTTGAATTCTTTGGTTGCTCAAAAAAGAGAACAAGTAGATGTTAATTTTATTTCTAGGAACAACTTCAATAATAATGCTTATAGGAGTAACTTTGATAGCAACAATCCTAGACCGTTCCCATCCAACAATTATGGGAACAACAACACTTATCCTAGCACCAAAAACTCCACTTCTGAATTAGAGAGCATGATTAAGGACTATATCACTTCTCAAAAGGCCTTCAATAAGAGTGTAAAAGAGAAATTACAAAAAATATATATTCTCTCTTTCAAGGTAGACAACATAGCTCATGATGTAGAGATGCTTAAAATTAGAACTTCTCCCCTTAAGGAAAGGAAAACTACACCTATGAATGTTATTCAAGTGCAAATTAATGAGACCATTAGAACGTTAACCAAACTTAAGGATAGATGGGCTAGACAAAAAGAAGAGGAAGACAGAATTAAGAGCCTTCCTAGAGACACTACTATCGCTACTATACAAGTTGTTGAGGATCTCAAAACCTTTAGCACCCAACACATCCCTAGTCCACCTAATGGACCTATCAATGGTGATGCTAACACCTCAACTTTAGGACAAGAATGTCCCATTAATTTAGAGACTACCAAGAGAATGAGCTTAGTTGACATCACCACCATGTTGATTAATGGTAGTGATCTTGATTTTGATAATTGTAGTCTTTCTGAAGTTAATACTTTTTTGCAAAGAATGGCCAAAGACCCCCACACTAGTTCACTCAACATTGCCTTCACCGAGCATATCACCAATGCTCTTATGAAAGCTAGGGAGGAAAAACTTAAGTTAGAGGTTTATATTCCTAGAAAACTAGAAGATGGTTGGGATCCTAAGGTCAAAATTAAATTGAATAATTTTTCTTGCTTTACTTTATGTGATGTTGGAACTAGTGCCTCCGTTTTACCCAAAAGAATGTATGATATGCTTGAATTGAAACCTTTTGATCCATGTTCTTCTGGTGTTCATCTTGTTGATTCTTCCATAAATAAACATTTGCGAAGGATTGATGATGTTCTTATAGTTACTACTAGGAAAAATCTTATAGGTAGAGGCTTAACATTAGCGCCCCTCTTTTGAGGGCGCTACTGCTAATTAGCAGTAGCGCCTTTTATGGTGGCCCTCTACTGCTAGGTCTTTATCAATATCACCTCCTTCGGGGACCCGCTACTGCTAAAGGTGGTCCCTACCAAACCCAGCTGAGAAGTTGCAGCAGTAGCGCCTCCCTATAAAGCACGCTGCTACTATTGCCATAGCAGTAGCGCCCCAACATGTCGCCGCTCTGACCCGCCGGCCGCCTCCCCAACCCGCCCCGCTCCTCCACGCCGCCGCCACCCACTGGTGAGTCTCTCCTGCTCAATCCCCACTCTCAATAATTCATATAATTTATGTTAGATTGAAACATAATGTAGGGTTTTTGTTCGATTGGAACATAATGTGGATTTTTGTTAGATTGAAACATAATCTAGGATTTTTTTAGATTGAAACATGGGTAAACAGTTTGAAAAATTTCTATTGCTATGAAAAATTGCTATTGCTATGGATGCATTGTTCGAGTTCATATTATTGCTATGGAAAAAATCTTGTAACTTGAACAACACACAAGATCATTAGCGATCCTCCTCTAGTTTAAATATGTGTGTGTGGTGCTTGTGTAGTTTAAATTGTCCTTTTTAGCATATTGAGTAATTAGGATCATTGTTTGCAGGATATGAGTGGCCTATGTTTTGCCGGAATGTCGATTTATTTTCGTTTCGCCAAATTTCAGGCGCTCGATATGTCGAATTTTTAGCAAATGTCATGCCAAAAATTTCCATGGATTTCGGCATGACTTGTTCTAGAAAAGTAGGACATATCGAGTGCTTGAGATTTGTCGAAACGGGAATTAAATGGTGTTTTAGCATGAAATTACTTTTAATCATTACTTTTGCTATTTTTTAAGAATGCCAATGATACAAATATAGTGACATTTTGCTAGAATCATTTTCCTACTTTTAGCAATGACAGGAGGCAATTAGGATTTTTGGTTAGCATATTGAGGTAATTAGAATTTTTTAGAATGTCGATGATTTAAATATATTGTGACGCTATGTGACATCAGGGAGAGTGTGAAGCGAACCCTTGTGATATGTACAAGTACGGAACTTGTGCGTCCTATTTGGGTTCGTTGGCACACTCTCCCTTGAATCGCTTATGTGTCCAATCTAAATATGAGGCACTATTTCTCCTTTTTTAGAATGCCGATGATTTAAACATATTGTGACACTATGTGACATCAGGGAGAGTGTGAAGCGAACCCTTGTGATATGTACAAGTAAGGAACTTGTGCGTCCTATTTGGGTTCGCTGCCACACTCTCCCTGAAATCGCTTATGTGTCCAATCTAAATATAATGCACTATTTCTCCTTTTTTAGAATGCCGATGATTGAAATAAACCTTTGTATTTTTGCCGAAAGTATTTTTGTCTTATTTTGTTAATTTGTTAGTTAGTATAAATTTTTCACTCGTTCATTTAAATAAAACGTTGTATATTGAATAAGTTCTTGACAACGATGCCTGGCCCGCATCCCCGTCGTCGCCGCGTCGGAGATCACCTACTTGATGGGATGGGCGATGTCCGGGACTGGGCTCCCCCGGGCTGGCACTGGGAGGTGATCTCCGAGGCGCGCCGCTTAGTGAGGAATCCGGGTCCTGTCGTCGACCCGGATCTTCTTTGGTGGCGGTCGCGTGGGCCATAGTCGGTGCAGAGGCAGCCGGCCCCCGAGTGGATTGTACGCCGACGTGTTAGGGAGGAGGACGAGCATGTCCGTCGCTACTTGGTGGCGTTGGACACCGGGTCATGGAGGACCTGGAAGGTTCTTCAGGGATCTCACCCGAGCTACGAGTTCGTGGTGGTTCCTTCTCTTTGGGTGGCCACCATCCGCACCCGACGTTGTTTACTGTATTAGTCATGTATTATATTTATGAGTCCTAAGATATATATGTATGACCAAGCACTACGCAAGTCACGTTGTTTACCGTTGTTTAAGGTATATATGTATGAGTCTTAAGATATATATGTATGACCAAAAACTGATATGCCGATGATTAAAACACCGTTGTGACACCATGTGACAGTAGGGATGGGTAAGCGAGCCTTGTGATATACACAAATACGAATCGTGTGCATCCTACTTGGCTCGCTTACTCCATCCCTGTAGTTGTTTGTGTGTGTTCAACCTAATTAAGTATGAGGCAAAAACCGATATGTGTGTTCCTTTTTTTTCCTTTCGTTTTAAATTCCGATGATTAAAACCGTTCTGACACAATGTGACATCGGGGGAGAGCGTGCATCTACCCTTGTGATATGTACAAGTACGGAACTTGTGCATCCTACTTCGGTAGCTGCCACGCTCCCCCTGATTCGCTTATGTGTTCAATCTAAATATGATGCACTAATTGGAATTGTATCATCCCATATTCTTTTTTGTTAATTTGTTAGTTAGTATAAATTTTTCTGAGCAGAAGGAATGTAGTGACATATGCTAGAATCATTTTCCTACTTTTAATCGTTACTTTTGCTATTTGAGTTCATTTGTTTTTACTTTTGTTTTAAATGCCTAATTTTTGAATTATGAACACATAAAATTGTAGGCGACGACAGAATCCCCGAGTGCGACTATTGTGGCGATGACTCGGGTTGGTGCGACAAGTTTCCAGAGTTGGATGGGGAGGAAGAAAGATACTTCTCCATCACGCTTAGGGAGGGCTTCGAATTTCAAACGGTATGAAACTTCATCGACATCTTCTTATTTAAGCATGCTTCGCTTACTTTTTGTTTTGACGTGTATTTTTTTATAATCAACTAGCACATCCCTTGCTACGCAAGACCTCATGTCTGCGACTTTGTCAAAATCGATGAGTGGCGTGAGAATGCCAAAAAAAGATGTCAATATTAAGACGAAAGATGGTATAACTGTAAAGGTCGAGGTCTTTAATGAACCAAATAGCACATATTTTGATTGTCCAAATTGGTATTGTCAGAACCCTATGTTAGGTATGTGCAAGGATCAAGAGCTACATTGCATTCATGTTAAAAATTTCAAAAGAAATTGAAATGGGAGAAGAAACCCCCCAGATGAATTTAATTCAAATGGCCAGAATAAAATTTTCTCCAAAAGTTCCTTTTGCATTTTTGAAAAGTCCCATAAATGAGTGTGATCACATATCAAGTGATGTGGTATCAACCCCATGCTCATGGATTTTTCAAATATTCAAACAGGAGCTTGGATTTATATTTATACCCCTATTTGAATTAAAGTTCAAATTATTTGAATTTTAAAAATGTCCAAACTTTATAAGTGGCTAGCTAATTATATTGTGAGGCCATATAAAAAGTTAGAGCATTTTCGAAAATGGCTAACTATTTTTAGCAGAGCCAAAACAAAAAAATACAGAAAAATAAATAAGAAAGGAAAGAGCAGAAGGTTACCTGTTTCCCAGGGCGAGGCCCACCTCCTCTAGCCCAGCTCAGGCCCAGCAACCTTTTTCCTTGTCTTCTACCTCCACGCAGCTCCAAGCTGCTCGGTGGAGGTAGAGCGCGAGTACAGCACCACCTCGTCGCCCTGGAGTTTCTAGACCCCCTCCAGGCCTCCTCCTTGCGCCTCGGCGTCATCCAGAACCCCCCCCCCCCGAGCCTATCCCTGTCCTCTGGTTCTTCCTCCGCCTCGCCTCCGCTCGTTTCCGTCAACGGCATAGAGCTCGCTAGAGTACAGCAGCGTGCGCAGCCATGGCCAACAGGCTCCTTCCGGCGAGCAAGGATGTCCAGAGGCTCCCCCACCCTCGACTTCGTTGAGCTACAGAGGATCAAGCACCGGGACGCTTTGTAGACGACGCTAGCACCGCCGATTTGCCGTCGGCCGCCGAGAATAAGACCTTCGATTGCGCCGCCGTCGAGCGTCCCTCGGCCCTGCCGTCTTCACCATTCGCATCAGGGTGAGGAGCCCGATTTTTTCCCTCTAAGCCCCGCTCCTCCCGTGCCCTATGTCGCCGCAACGCCGTTCCAGGGGCTCCGGCTGCCGCCGTGGATGAAGGAGACGTCGCCCAGGAGCCTCCCAGCGACCCCCGCATGCTCTGCGCGATGCGCGCGAGCACCGGGCACGCACTGGTGCCCTTTATGGCTTCCCCCGTGGCCGTTTGGCCAACTCCGGCGTGCCTCCGCCGTCGGGAGAGGTCGCCGGCGATGAGCCCCTCCATTAGAACCAAAGCCCCCGCTTAACTAACCCCCTGGGCCACTGACAGTGGGCCCCAGCCCCTTAATTAAACCGAGTTTAAGTTAAACAGAAACAATTAACTCCTCCTCTCACTGACAGCCCTGGCCCACCAGTCAGCCCCCCTGACGTCACAGTGACATCACGCTGACGCAGTAATTGATTAAATGAATTAAATATATTCCAGAAAATAGCTTAAACTTTAATAAATCATAGATAATTCATATTAACTCCAAATTAAACATATAATATATGAAACATTATCAGAAAAATGCAAGGATTATGAATATGCATTTTTTTATGTTTGACCATTTTAAAATGGGTGAACAGAAGCAAACGTGCATATGACATAATTTGAATTCAAATTTGAAGTTTGAATTTGAAAATCTTTTGCAATACACTTCAATTAAATGAAATTTGCAACACATCAACACCATATATATCATGTTCTACAACTTGATCATGTGATTGTGCATTGTACATTATATTGATTGCAATATTTGTGTTGTTTGCTCGAATAGAGGTGGAGCCGGAACCCGAGGTCACCCCCTTCGTTGAAGACCCTAAAACTGAACCTCATCAGCAAGGCAAGCAAACCCCTATTGATCATGTCGCTAAAAAACCATTTCCCTCTCAGTCTTGCTTAAGCATGAAATAGGATGATCACGTTGTTATCGATTCTACCGCATAGTTGAACCAATATCCTTTGCATGACCTATCATTTTGTCACAGTAGTAAGCAAACCACAATCCTAGCAGATGTAGGAGTTGGTTGATATCATGTGACCCCTGCAACTGTTACTGCTTATTGCATGCTTAGAGTTACAATGAGGTTACTCTTCTGTGAGTCGGGATGGTAGTAATCATGTTGAAGAATGTGAAACTGTGTTGGTGAATCCACCCTAAATACAAGGTGAACGATGAGAGGTTGTGTAGGAGTACACAGTGGGTTGTCTCGTTGATCACCGCCTTAAGTCTGAGTTCTTGTGTGGTGATCCAAGAAGAAGAGTACAACCACACATCGGGCTCACTGACCCCTCTCGACCTAGTACCTCACCCCGTTCGAACCCCAGAAGTCGCATTAGTTCGCAAGTTCTGGTAGGGTTGTGGCAAGGTCTGCGAAGTGGAAGAACGACTATTCAGACCAGCTTGGGACCCAGCACACATCGTTTGAGGCCGTACTGGAACCTCGGGCGGACTTCCTTACGGATCCCCCTCAGATAGGCGACTCTCTGGACTAGAACGGAGCTGTGGGAGAAGTGTCGTGGCAACATCCTCGCAGGTACCCGCTTGAAGGGTCCCACTCCCAGGCGATAACTGATGCGCGTGTGTGTGTAGCGGTACACCCCTGCAGGGTTAACAAAACTATTCGAATAGCCACATCCGCGGTTAAGGACTGCTTGGAAAGCTGTGCTTGATTATTAGACAACTTGAACTGGATACCCATAAAACTTGCCAAGATAAGCGTGAGTGCTATGGCGTGCTTTCTCGTGGGAACTCGAGGAAGGCACCATAGTGGTGTAATTGGTTGGAGACATGTAGTGGACTCGTGTACGCTTCTTACCTCAAGTCTGGTACTCGTATTTCAGGACTAGCCAAGTCAAAGCTGGCACATGTGCTTATGAACCCCACCTCACTTTACCTTGATACATGTGCATGAGTAGTATAGCCTCTACGTAAGTCTTGCTGAGTACGACTTTGTACTCACATTTGCTTATTCTATGTTTTATATGAACCGACTGACCCCGAAGGTGGATTCTTCTTGGAGCTCGACGACTGAAGCCAAGCTAGTGTAGTCCCAGTCAGACGACTTGTCCCTCGTGGAAGGGCTTGTTTATAAATAAGGCTTCTCTAAGCCATTTGTTAAACTTGTCTGTACTCAGACCTACTTTGCTTCCGCATGCTTGTTGTAATGTTGGATCACGGTCTCGTGGTCTCTGTGTGCACTCTGTAAGAGTTATCAATAAAGTTGCACACTTTGTAGAGAATTGCAATGATACCTGCTGTTCATACTAGACATGTGTGTTGCGTGTATGATTATAACATGCATGTCTTAGTATGGGTTTTCGAGACCTTAGTTGTGATCTGGCTGGACGTCTTTTATACACCAAGTGGCCCTTAGATGTGCGCAGCTTGGGGCATCGCGATGTGATTGCTCGTGACTCCGTCACGTGCACACTTTGATGTATGATCAAGCCCGCCCTAGACCCCGACTAAGTGATCGGGATGGAGTAAGTCTATGTAAGTGTTATAATACAATCGAGAGTATGGTTGAGGCGACTTGTCTATGAATATGGGAGTTCACCACCCATATCATTTAGACTTGTGTGCGGACGATGAGGACCCGTCTCAGTTGATCATCCGGCCTGAATGGGATGCCCCTCACGTTCGCTGCTTTCCGAGAGCGTTCTATGCTTGGCCTTGTCTTCCTAGACAAGTGGGTACGGCTCTCGGCTCTCCATATGATTGTGTCGTAACGTGACTTGCATACGCTAACCCCGGGTCCCGACAGACTTGGTATCAGAGCAGGACTGGCTGTAGGATTATCAGCCTTGGCCGAAGTTGAGTCTAGCCTTTTATAGTTATATAGTTACTCTGGGTATATAAGGGAACAACATAAGGCTTCTTTTTTCTCCTTACCTTCATCGTTCTGAGTTCTGAGTCACCCTCATATTTTCTACGGGAAGATAGGACTAGGCTCATCTATGTCTTACTAGAACATCTCGTTGTTTGCTTCCTTGTAGCTCTAGGAAAGTTGTGTTCGGTTTGTTAGAGTTGTTGTGCTTCCTGATTTCTTAAATCGTATGTAAGCGTTGTTTCCATGTTGTAAGAAATTGTTTTCTCTTGCAATTACAGCCGTTATGTTGTCTGAGTCATTCCAGTTATCTTCATAATATGATGCATTTGCAACATCATTCAACATCTTTTGACATTGATCTTATCCTTCAGGATGTCGTAAGGAACCCGTGGCCACCTTGGTCGTGCCCAAGCTCGTGGGGATGATCCGGAGGAAGGAAATCTTCCACCGTCACCCACGATGGCTCAAGTTCTCATGGAGGTTGAAAGAAACCGAAGGGACTCTCATGAGTTGTTTGGGGTCATTGCTCGGAACACTGCCCAGCAGCAGAATGAGCTTGTGTCGTTGAATGACTTCATCCGGCTTCATCCCCCAGTTTTCAGCTATTCCACTGAGCCCCTTGGCGCCGATGACTGGCTTCGCAGCATCGAGAGAAAGCTCCATTCTGGACATGTTGCAGATGGTGACAGAGTCAACTATGCCACCTACCACCTCGAGGGTGCAGCTTGCTCTTGGTGGGAGAACTTTCTGAACATGCGTCCAGCTGGACAGTTGACTTCGTGGAATGAGTTCTGTGACGCTTTTCGCGAGCATCACATTCCTAAGGGACTCATGGACCGCAAGAGAGAGGATTTCTGCAATCTCACCCAAGGAAGAAGGTCCGTTTATGAGTTTATTCGGGAGTTCAATCGTCTTGCCCGCTATGCCCCCGAGGAGGTCTCCACCGACTCCAAGAAGCAAGAGAGGTTCCGCAAGGGACTAAATTCTGGACTCCGTCGTGAGCTCAATCTTCATGACTTCGCCACATTCCAGATCCTTGTCAACAAGGCCATCAAGGCAGAGGATTTGATCACTCCCGCGGATTCCCGCAAACACCCTAGAGACGATGGTTCATCCAGTTCAGGCCCTCAGAAGCGCAGGATCTGGATCCCCAATAGCATGTTCCACCAGAACAACCCACCGAGGCCATCCTTTGTGGCGCCTCGTCCACCAGCCCCATTTCCCACTGCTCCACCCGACAACCCAGCTCCCCGCACTGTCTTTGGAGCCTGCTTCAGATGTGGCCAGCCTGGTCACTATTCCCGTGAGTTCCCCATCAATCAGAATGCTCCACCTCATGCCAAAGGGAACCCCAATGTTCGTGCCAAGCCACCCCCGAAGGTCTCCACCACCAAGCCATCTTCTTCCGCAAGTCTTGGACGTTTGAACCAAATCTCAGCTGAAGAAACTGATGGTACTTCTGACATCATTCTTGTTATGCTCCCAGTCAATTATGTTCCTACCTCCGTCCTTTTCGATCCAGGAGCATCTCACTCATTCATGTCGGAGAGTTATGCACTTCTGCATGAGATATCCTTTGATGAAATGTTCACCCCAATAATTATTCAAACTCCTGGTTCCAAGTGGCAAACTAATAGAGTAAGCCATGGCAATCAAATTGCAATTGAGGGTTTAGTATTCCTTGCTTCACTCATAGCCCTCAAGTCTTCAGACATTGATGTCGTCCTTGGTATGGATTGGTTATCTAGACAAAATGCTTTTCTTGATTGTAAATCCAAGTCGGTTAGACTTACACATCCTTCAGGCCAGACAATAGATTATTCCTCACCAAGAACAAGAACCCAGATGCATTCTTTGAATGTGCTTCCCCTTCCCGACCTTGAAGATATTACGGTGGTTCATGACTTCCCGGATGTCTTTCCTGAAGAGTTGCCGGTCATGCCACCCGACAGATGTGTAGAGTTCATAGTGGATCTTATGCTAGGCACAACCCCAATTTCCAGACGCCCATACAAAATGGCCCCACGTGAGTTAGCTGAGCTTAAAATCCAACTTGAAGCTCTGTTGGCAAAAGGCTTCATCCGCCCTAGCTAATCGCCATGGGGTTGCCCCGTTCTGTTCGTAACGAAGAAAGATGGAACAGAAAGGACGTGCGTAGACTATCACCCGCTAAATCGAGCGACGATAAAGAACAAGTACCCACTACCCAGGATCAATGATCTTTATGATCAACTTGCTGGATCCTCTGTCTTCTCCAAGATGGATTTGAGATTAGGTTATCATCAAATCAAAATCAGAAACGAGGACATTCCAAAAACGGCTTTCACTACTCGTTATGGTCTTTACGAGTACACCGTTATGTCCTTCGGTTTAACCAATGCCCCCGCCACTTTCTCGCGCATGATGAATTCGATCTTCTTGGATTACTTAGATAAATTTTGTGTAGTTTATCTTGATGACATTCTCATCTACTCGAAGAACGAAGAAGAACATGCCGAACATCTTAGGCTGGTACTGATGAAACTTCGAGAGCATCGCCTTTATGACAAGTTCTCCAAGTGTGAATTTTGGCTACTAGAAGTGACCTACTTAGGCCACGTGATTTCTGCAAAAGGCATTGCTGTGAATCCCGAGAGAGTTCAGGCCGTCCTTGACTGGACTCCACCTGAATCGGTTAAGCAAGTTAGGAGTTTTCTTGGCTTAGCAAGCTATTGCCGCCGCTTCGTCGAGAAATTTTCTAAAGTTGGAAAGCCTCTAACTGAACTCTTCAAGAAAGATAAGAAATTCCAATGGACTCCCAAGTGCGAGGAAAGCTTTCAAGAGCTAAAAAGAAGATTGACTTCTGCCCCCGTAATTGCGCCTCCAGACACCAAAAAGGATTTCGAGATCTTTTGTGACGCCTCACGGCAAGGGTTAGGATGCATACTTATGCAAGATAGACATGTGGTAGCTTATGCTTCACACCAGTTGCGTCCACATGAAGAGAACTATCCTACCCATGATCTTGAACTCGCCGCTGTAGTTCATGCCCTGTCAACTTGGCGACATTACCTCCTTGGTAATCGTTGTGAGATCTATTCCGACCACCAAAGCCTCAAATATATATTCACCCAGCCAGATCTTAATCTCAGGCAAAGGCGCTAGATTGAGTCGATAAAAGATTATGACTTAGGAATTTCTTACACCCCAGGCAAAGCCAGTGTCATTGCTGATGCACTAAGTCATAAGTTAACAACCTCATGTTACAAAAGTATCAACCACTTCTTCATGAGGAATTTCGAAAGCTCAATCTCGAGATTGTTCCTCGTGGATCTATTTTAAACTTGGTGGTGAAACCATCCCTTGAGGATCAAATCATAGTTGCCCAAAAGCGTGCACGAGGTGTTCGCCGCATCAAGGAGAACATTGCTAGCGGAGTTGCTAAATGTTTCTCCACAGATAGCAAAGGAACGGTATTATTTGGAAATCGTTTGGTAGTACCTAAGAATAGGGATCTACGGCAACTCATCCTCAAAGAAGCCCATGACACACCCCTCTCGATTCATCCCGGTAGCACAAAAATGTACCGAGATCTACGCCAGAGATTTTGGTGGACTAGGATGAAACGAAAAATTGCTCAGTATGTTGCCAAATGTGATGGTTGTCATCGCATTAAGGTAGAACATCAAAGACCTGCTGGTACTCTTCAACCTTTGCCTATTCCAGAGTGGAAATAGGACAAAGTCGGTATGGAATTCATCACCGTCTTTCCAAAAACCCAGAAAGGAAATGATGCCATCTTCGTTGTCATTGACTGACTTTAAAAAGTTGCTCACTTCCTTCCAGTACGCGAGTCTATAACTGCTAGCCAGTTAGCGGACTTGTATGTCTCTAGAATTGTGTCTCTTCATGGTGTTCCTTTGGAAATCAATTCCGATCATGGTAGCCTTTTCACCTCTAGATTCTGGGGAAGCTTTCAAAATGCTATGGGAACTCATCTCTCCTTTAGTACAATTTTTCATCCTCAGTCTAGCGGTCAAGTTGAAAGGGTTAACCAAATTCTTGAAGACATGCTCAAAGCTTGAGTTATCTCATTCGGAAAGAATTGGGAGAAATCTCTTCCATTTTCCGAATTTTCCTATAGCAATAGTTTTCAATCTAGTCTGAACATGGCTCCTTTTGAACTCCTCTATGGACAAAGATGTCAAACACCTTTAAACTGGTCAGAAACCGGTGAAATACAATTCTTTGGACCGGATATGATCATGGAAGCATAAGAGCAAGTTCACATTGTTCGTGATCAATTGAAAGCAGCTCAGTCTCGTCAGAAAAGCTACTATGATCGTCATCATAGGAAAGAAAGCTACAATCTGGATGAGAAGGCTTACCTTCGGGTTACTCCTCTGAAGGGAACCCAACGCTTTGGTATTAAAGGCAAGTTGGCCCCACGTTACATTGGACCTTTCCACATTCTTGCTAAACGTGGAGAAGTTGCCTACCAACTTGAACTACCCCCGCATCTTTACTGAGTACATGATGTATTCCATGTGTCACAACTTAGGCGTTGCTTCAAGGACCCCATCCGTGAAGTCGACCATGAAACGCTTGATCTCCAATATGACCTTTCTTATCGAGAATACCCTATTCGTATTCTTGATTCCTCAGAGCGTGTCACTCGTCGAAAGAAGATCAAGTTTCTCAAAGTTCAGTGGTCTCACCACTCAGAGAAAGAAGCTACGTGGGAAAGAGAAGACCGTCTCAGTGCCGAGTACCCCTCCTTCCCCCCGCAGACTTCTGAATCTCGGGACGAGATTCTTTTGAGTGGGGGCGAGTTGTCAGAACCCTATGTTAGGTATGTGCTAGGATCAAGAGCTACATTGCATTCATGTTAAAATTTTCAAAAGAAATTGAAATGGGAGAAGAAACCCCCCTAGATGAATTTAATTCAAATGGCCAGAATAAAAGTTGCTCCAAAAATTCCTTTTGCATTTTTGCAAAGTCCCATAAATGAGTGTGATCACATATCAAGTGATGTGTAGCAACCCCATGCTCATGGATTTTTCAAATATTCAAACAGGAGCTTGGATTTAAATTTAAATCCCTATTTGAATTAAAGTTCAAATTATTTGAATTTTAAAAATATCAAACTTTATAAGTGGCTAGCTAATTATATTGTGAGGCCATATAAAAAGTTGGAGCATTTTAGAAAATGGCTAGCTATTTTTAGCAGAGCCAAAACAAAAAAATACAGAAAAATAAATCAGAAAGAAAAGAGCAGAAGGTTACCTGTTGCCCAGGGCGAGGCCCACCTCCTCTGGCCCATCCCAGGCCCAACAGCCTTTTGCATTGTCTTCTACCTCCCCGCAGCTCCAAGCTGCTCGGTGGAGGCAGAGCGCGGGCACGGCGCCACCTTGTCGCCCTGGAGTTTCTAGACCGCCCCCAGGCCTCCTCCTTGCGCCTTGGCGTCATCCAGACCCCCCCGAGCCTATACCTCTCCTCTGGTTCTTCCTCCGCCTCTCCTCCGCTCGTTTTCGTCAACGGCAGAGAGCTCGCCGGAGCACTGTAGCGTGCGCAGCCGTGGCCAACGGGCTCCTTCCGCCGAGCAAGGATGTCTAGAGGCTCCCCCACCCTCGACTTCGTCGACCTGCAGAGGATCAAGCACCGGGATGCTCTGTAGCCGACGCTAGCACTGCCGATTTGCCTCCGGCCGCCGAGAAGAAGACCTTCGATTGCGCCTCCATCGAGCGTCCCTCGGCCCCGCCGTCTTCACCATTCGCATCAGGGTGAGGAGCCCGATTTTTCCCCTCTAAGCCCCGCTCCTCCCGTGCCCTATATCGCTGCGTCACCGTTCCAGGGGCTCCGACCGCCGCCCTGGACAAAGGAGACGTCGCCCTGGAGCCTCCCAGTGATCCCCGCGTGCTCTGCGCGATGCGGGCGAGCACGGGGCACACACTGGTGCCCTTTGTGGCTTCCCCCGTGGCCGTTTGGCCAACTCCGGCGTGCCTCCGCCGTCTAGAGAGGTCGCCGGCGACGAGCCCCTCCATTAGAACCAACCCCCCCGCTTAATTAACCCCCTGGGCCACTGACAGTGGGCCCCAGCCCCTTAATTAAACCCAGTTTAAGTTAAACAGAAACAATTTACCCCCCTCTCACTGACAGCCCTGGCCCACCAGTCAGCCCCCCTGACGTCACAGTGACATCAGGCTGACGCAGTAATTGATTAAATGAATTAAATATATTCCAAAAAATAGCTTAAACTTCAATAAATAATAGATAATTCATATTAACTCCAAATTAAATATATAATATATGAAAAATTATTAGAAAAATGCAAGGATTATGAATATGCAATTCGTTTTTATGTTTGAACATTTTAAAATGGGTGAACAGAAGCAAAGGTGCATATGACATAATTTGAAATCAAATTTGAAGTTTGAATTTGCAAACCTTTTGCAATACACTTCAATTAAATGGAATTTGCAACACATTAGCACCATATACATCATGTTCTACTACTTGATCATGTGATTGTGCATTGTACATTATATTGATTGCAATATTTGTGTTGTTTGCTCGAATAGAGGTGGAGCCGGAACCCGAGGTCACCCCCTTCGTTGAAGACCCTGAAACTGAACCTCGTCAGCAAGGCAAGAAAACCCCCATTGATCATGTCGATAAAAACCCATTTCCCTCTTATTCTCGCTTATGCATGAAATAGTATGATCACCTTGTTATCGATTCTACCGCATAGTTGAACCCATATCCTTTGCATGACCTATCATTTTGTCACAGTAGTAAGCAAAACACAATCCTAGCAGATGTAGGAGTTGGTTGATACCATGTGGCCCCTGCAACTGTTACTTCTTATTGCATGTTTAGAGTTACAATGAGGTTACTTTTCTGTGAGTCGGGATGGTAGCAACCATGTTGAAGAAGGTGAAACTGTGTTGGTGAATCCACCCTAATACAAGGTGAACGATGAGAGGTTGTGTAGGAGTACACAGTGGGTTGTCTCGTTGAACACCGCCTTAAGTCTGAGTTCTTGTGTGGTGATCCAAGAAGAAGAGTGCAACCACACATTGGGCTCACTGACCCCTCTCGACCTAGTACCTCACCCCGTTCGAACCCCAGAAGTCGCATTAGTTCGCAAGTTCTGGTAGGGCTGTGGCATGGTCTACGAAGTGGAAGAACGGCTATTCAAACCGACTTGGGACCCTGCACACATCGTTTGAGGCCGTACTGGAACCTCGGCCGGACTTCCTTACGGATCCCCCTCAGATAGGCGACTCTCTGGACTAGAACGGAGCTGTGGGCGAAGTGTCATGGCAACATCCTCGCCGGTAACCGCTTGAAGGGTCCCACTCCCAGGCGGTAACTGATGCGCGCGTGTGTGTAGCGGTACACCCCTGCAGGGTTAACAAAACTATTTGAATAGCCGCATCCGCGGTGAAGGACTGCTTGGAAAGTTGTGCTTGATTATTAGACAACTTGAACTGGATACTCATAAAACTTGCCAAGATAAGCGTGAGTGCTATGGCATGCTTTCTCGTGGGAACTCGAGGAAGGCACCATAGTGGTGTAATTGGTTGGAGACATGTAGTGGACTCGTGTACGCTTCTTAACTCAAGTCTGGTACTCGTAGTTCAGGACTAGCCAAGTCAAAGCTGGCACTTCTGCTTATGAACCCCACCTCCCTTTACCTTGATACATGTGCATGAGTAGTATAGCTCCTACGTAAGTCTTGCTGAGTACGAATTTGTACTCACGTTTGCTTATTCTATGTTTTAGATGAACCCACTGACCCCGAAGGTGGATTCTTCCTGGAGCTCGACGACTGAAGCCAAGCTAGTGTAGTCCCAGTCAGACGACTGGTCCCTTGTGGAATGGTTTGTTTATAAATAAGGCTTCTCTAAGCCATTTGTTAAACTTGTCTCTACTCAGACCTACTTTTCTTCCGCATGCTTGTTGTAATGTTGGACCACGGTCTCGTGATCTCTCTGTGCACTCTGTAAGAGTTATCAATAAAGTTGTACACTTTGTAGAGAATTGCAATGATACCTGCTGTTCATACTAGAAATGTGTGATGCGTGTATGATTATAACATGCATGTCTTAGTATGGGTTTTCGAGACCTTAGTTGTGATCTGGCTGGCGGTCTTTTATACACCAAGTGGCCCTTAGATGTGCGCAGCTTGGGGCATCGCGATGCGATTGCTCGTGACTCCGTCATGTGCACACTTTGATGTATGATCGAGCCCGCCCTAGACCCCGACTAAGTGATCGGGCTGGAGTAAGTCTATGTAAGTGTTATAATACAATCGAGAGTATGGTTGAGGCGACTTGTTTATGAATATGGGAGTTCACCACCCATATCATTTAGACTTGTGTGCGGACGATGAGGACCCATCTCAGTTGATCATTCGGCCTGAATGGGATGCCCCTCACGTTCGATGCTTTCCGAGAGCGTCTGTGCTTGGCCTTGTCTGCTTAGACAAGTGGGTACGACTCTCAGCTCTCCATATGATTGTTTCGTAACGGGACTTGCATACGCTAACCCCTGGTCCCGACAGGTATGCACTATGCAAGACATATGCATTAGAGGATGATATGAAAATAACATTTGATCTTGGACTTTGTCGTCGAGATGGTCAAACATTTCAAAATAAGGACATTTGGATGCTAGTGGATGACATTAAGCTCGTTCTATCTCCACGTGAGTTTCTTAAAAAACTTTGACTTGTTTACTTCCTTATTTTCTTGCTTCCTAAGTTGACAACTTATTTATAATTGTTAGTTTATCTCCAAGCTCCAAAAGAAGTTCGGAAGATGTTTGATAATACTTTTCATAATGGTGGATTTGGCCTGACAATTGATGAACAAGATGATTTCATCAATGTTCTTAAAGGTGTTCCTTCGTTTGTGAACTTGAATAATATTGGCGAACCTTATACACCATATGTTCCATTTGTTGTCAAGTTGTTTCCAGGACATGTAAAAGATAATAATATCATGGAAAGATTTTTTACTATTCTATCACACTAGTCCATTTTCAGAAATGTTTTGACCTAACATTAAGCATAATGTATTACTTAGTATTTTACTCGTATGTTTTCAACAAAAAATCCCAGCAGCATGTATGCCTAAGTGGATGCCTCCTCAAGGCGAGCTTACAGTTGGTTCTGCACGGGCATGGAATGTCCTCTTCAGCACTGACCACTCCACTAAAGCTGGAGATGATGGCTGCGTAAGAATAAGAGGATGGAAAAGGATAGTTAATGGGATGAACATCAAACATGGAGACAAGTTGTTCTCCATATTACATAATGGAATGTGGGGTGTCTTTTTTTTTCCATTTCACCTTGTGGTCGTGATCAGTAGGTTGGTTCGTAGTTGTTGTTCAACATTATGTCGTTGGATATTAGCGAAGTTAAACTAGGAAAAGTTGACCTTTGTGTTCGATATTAACCTTTATGCTGGATATTATGATCATGTGATAATATATATGAGATGATCGATTTAGACTATTGACTGTGTATGAGATATTGAGGTGTGTATGTCTATAAATGGATGATACTATTCTGTGCATTATACTATGAACCCTGTACAAACAAATATGAGAAAATAGGAAGAAAAGGAAAAAAAATTGAAAAATATTACTAGTAGCGCCTGACAGAGGCAGGCGCTGCCGCTATATCTATTAGTAGCGCCCTATCCAGGAGGCTCTACTGCTAACCCTATGTAGCAGTAGCGGTTGCCAGCGCCCGCTGCTGCTACAAGTTAGTTGTAGCGTGCTATCAGTAGCGCGTCGTGGGGCGCTACTAATAAGACAAAATGGGGCGCTACTACTAGCCTTTCTCCTAGTAGTGAGTTGTCAATGATAATTATGTTCCCGTTGATTTTCTTGTCATGGACATTGAGTGTGATCCCTCATGTCCAATTATTTTGGGACGTCTTTTACTCCGCACCGTTGGTGCTATCATTGATATGAAAGAAGGGACTATTAGATTGCAATTTACCCTAAAAAAGGGAATGGAACACTTCCCTCGAAAGAAGATTAAGTTACCTTATGAGTCTGTTACACGGGCAAGCTACTCTTTTGGAGTTGATAAAACTAGATCTTTTTGCATCATGCCTAGATAAAATTCATAAAAGAAAGTGCTTATTGGGAGGCAACCCAAAATGTTTTCACTTTCAGTTTTAGTGGTCTTGATGCTTGTTACTGATGTAGCAACATCATTGTATCTTTATTTTCAAGCTTTGTGCTAAGTTTTAGCCTCCGATTGCTAGAAAGTTCAAAAGTTGTGACATGCTGTCCAGAAATAGATTATGTATGTCTGATGGAAAAATTCACAAAAAATCACCAGATCATCTTTTTGATCTGGTTTTTTGACAATATGCTCTATACAATTGGATTTCTGGCGTCTATTCTGAGTTTTTTGATTTTAGTTGCAGAAGTACCCCGAAAAAATTATTTACTACCTGCTTGTCTGTTTTTCACAGATTCTTCCACGTTTTGTGTTTTCTCCATTTTGCAATTCTTAAGCTTGCTTTTTCTTTGCAAACACTTTTTTGGAAATCTTGAGCAACAGTAGCTCTTCCTGAAAATCTTTATTTCCAGTAGAGTAAAATTATTTATTTAAGGGTACTAACCACTCTAATCAGCTTATGATGAGTTTCGTATAAAGGGAGTTTTCAAGTATGCGAAGCAAGATGATGAAAGAAGCTCCGGCAGTGTCAAAAGCTCAAGATTGGGGATGCCCCCATGAACCCCCAAGAATACCCAAGGATACTTGTAAGAGCAAAGTTTTGCCCCCGTGTGTTTTGGATATTGTTGGACAAGACAGTAGAGGAACTAACAATGTTTTCTAGTGTAAACAGTTGTATAGGTTCCTGAAGGACAAGCTAGGCGATAAAGCTTCTGGGAAGGTCTTCAAGTTATCGAAGCATTACCCCCTGAGCGAAGCTTAATCACGGAGGATGACCCCCAAAAATGAAGGTGTCCTGAAGCTCAACTCATTGAAGGAAATGAAGAAGACGGCGCAAGACTTAGATGTTTTTTGTGTAGTTCTTTTTCGGTTCTTTGAGTCATAGGACAAACCGTACTATCAAGAGGGGTATTTAGTTTGTGGACACCGAAGTCATTGTGAAAATGCTCAGATCAAATCCACAGCAAGTGAGAAGCCTGAGCGAAGAAATCTCATGTGCACTGAGTTAGGTTTCAGTAGCAAAGACTTCGTTCTTTGGCTTCTGAAGCAGAACTAAGTCCGTGAGCCAGCTTTACTTGTTCCGCAAGTAAAGTTGCGCAGTGATAACAAATCCAACCGTTGTGGACACGTGTCAAGCTGTCACCTTGGGTTAGTTTGGTCATTCCGCACCTCGGGATCGCCAACTATAAATACGCCGCCCTCTCCTTCATTTGTGGGTGGCTGCTCTGAGAATATTCCTGAGAGAGAGACTGAAGAGAGCACCCCAAAAAACGCCACCGAAGCAAAAACCAAAATCCAGAATACTGAAGCCTAAGTCCCATTGATCTGAGTAGATTCGAGATGACTTAGATGAAAGCTTACTAGCTCTTTTATCTTGGAGAACTGCAATTCACCTAGACGGTTAGAGTGTTGTTCTTCAGAGAGGGAAGAGTAATTGTCGCCTCGAAGTCCAGTTTGTCAAAGGTTTCGGTGATTTCCTCAATAATCAACCTCGAGTGAAGAACTGACCAAGCTCAAGGAGTTTGGTGCAGTGGAGCAACGGACGGAGAGAGATTTGCTCCAGGTGTTCAATCACCAGTCCCTCCAACCAGACGTAGCGCTTTTCAGAGCGTGAACTGGTCGAACAAACATCGCCGAGTCCCAGTTCGATTTACTTCAAGCATTTACCTTCAGTATTGCATTTGCTTCGCCGTTATGCTTCAATGTGTTTTGATTCACTGCATTTAGTTTTGCTTCCAGTTTTACTTCGCTGTTCCTCCCTACTTATGCTTCACTTCAATAGTTTCAGTAGAAAATTTTGAAGTGATCATTCACCCCCTCCCCCTCTGATCACATACTTGGACTTTCAATTGGTATCAGAGCTATTCACTCCCTACGCTCTGTGTGTTTTGGATTAACCTCCTGGAGTGTCTACAAGTATGTCTTTCGCAGCTATTCGCTCCGGCGAACCTATTCCTGTTTTCAATGGGAAGGACTACCCGTACTGGAAGGACAAAATGAAGAGAAATATCATGGCTATCAAATCGACTGCCTGGCAAGTTTTCTTGTATGGAGTCACTGTTGCCGATGAGAAGGCCATCACTCCTGAAGAAGAAAAACTGATTGATCTTGATTCAGAAGTTTGGGTTTTCATCACCAATCATTTGACACCAGAAAAGTATCATGAAGTGAAGAATATTCCTTCTGCCAAAGGTGTCTGGGACTATCTTTAAAAGATTGGTGAAGGTGTTTCTACCCAGAAGGATGCCAGAATTGACACACTCCGAAGCAAATTCTATCCCTTCAAGAGAAACGAGGGTGAAAAAGTCAGCTCCATTTACAGCAGACTCACAGCTCTTGCTAATGAGTTGATTTCCCTCGGTGCTGATGACATTACTCCTCACTCCGTTGTAAGAACTTTGCTTCGCTCATTGGATGATTCGTTTGATCACATTGTGCTGATGATCAAGGAAAGGACTGATTTCAGACGTCTTGTTTCCGCTGATATTCTTGAGAGACTCAATACTTTTGAAATGGAAGAAGATGAGAAACGTGACATAAATGGCTCGCGAAGAAAAACACATGCTTTGAAAGCAAAAGCTTCGCGTCATTCTTCACCCGAAGTCAGTTCTGCTTCAGGTGTCGAATCAGATGATCCTGCAAGCATTGTAAAAGATTTATCATTGATCATGAGACGCTTCAACCTCTTCCAAAGAGAAGGTTTTTCTTCACCTAAAAAGAGTTATTCTTCAAGGAGCTCAAATCACTCATCTCACCGCTCATCCTCAAGAAGCTCTCCATCGAAGGACAACTGCTGCTACTAGTGCAAGAAACCAGGTCACTACATTGCTGATTGCCCTCTGTGGGAAGCTGAGAACAAATCAAAGCATTTGCTCAAAGAATCCTCAACCAAGTCCCACAGATCTTCCAGAAGCTATGAGTCCAACAGACATGACTCCAGTTCGAGAAGAGATAAGAAGAAAGATTCTGATGATGACAAGAGGAAGAAGTATCACAAGAGGCGTGAGGGTTCTTCATCGAAGACTCACTCGTCTCGGCGAAGCAGCTCTCACTGTGACAAGGCCTATCTGGGTAAGGAGATGAACTCTGAAGACGAAGCCTCTGGGTCCGAAGCTGAATCAGGCTCAAGGTCTGGGTCTGGGTCCGAATCAGATGGTGTTGCTGGTTTGGCATTCGCTTCAGCAGATGCTTCGACTAAAGCTTCGAGCTCATTCTTCACCAACAACAGTAGTGAAGATGAAACTCCTGCATATTGCTTCATGGCCAAGGCGAAGGTATCTTCATCCAAATCCAACTACGATACTTCTGATTGTTCCTCATATGATAGTGATTCGAAAATAAGCTATGCTAAACTTGCTAAAATTGCTTCAATCCAACAAGATGAACTTGATTCGCTAAGCAAAACCATTAAGAAATCAGAAACTCTGTTGATCGATGAGATAGAGAAAGGTCAAACTTTGACTAATGAGCATGCAGCTCTGAAAGAAAAGTTTGAAGAATTATCCTCTCGGCATGATCTTCTTTCAGTTGATTATGTGAAGCTCACCTATGAATTTCTTCAGAGGAAAATGGCTCTCGAAAGACTGAAAGAGGCTCATGAAGAGTTGGAAAATGTCAATCTCTCTCTCATGGCTCAACAAGGTTCCGAAGCAAATCATAAAACTGATTCACCTTGCTTAACTTGTCTGGAACGAAGCAAAACTGATTCCAAAGGCAAAGCTCCTATTGTTATTGATGATACTAATGCCTCTGATGAGGAAATTCCTGCTGTTACCGAGGAACTCCTCAGGTTGAAAAACTTATTTGAAACAGGGATGTTCAAAAGTGTGCAAGGTCGCCAGTATCTCTGTGATATCCTGAGGAAGGCTATCCTTCACAGGAATCCCAGGAATGAGGGTGTTGGTTTCGAAAGAAAGATAAACCATGATGGCACCTATTGGGAACCTGAGTAGTATCCTAAGACTGTTTGGGTCCTAGCGAAGGAGAACCCCATTGACATTGCTAACCTTTCAAGTTTTGACTGCAAGATCAACAAAGTTATTGTAGACGAATCACTTGATTCTGACTACAAGCTCATCAAAGACGAACAGGGAAAGGTTACAACTGAGTATGTTGGTACTCCTCCAAAGAATGGCTTCTATAAGAGGCAGATATGGGTGCAGAAAGCACTTGTGGAAAAACTGTCTGCGAACCATACTATGCAGGGAAAGCCTTCGGTACCACCGAATCATTTCTATTCTCTAGAAACGAGAAATGATTTACTGGTGCCCGAATCAAATGTTCCGCAGAAGCAATACTATCACATTGGTCGTTATACTTATCATCCTCATGATAACAATACTAAGATTGCATATGCTCATTCTTATCCTAACCATTCACAAAGGACTTACATTTATGGTGTGCTTGATGGTACACCGAAGCAATACACTCCTGTTCGCTTTAATATTGCTTCAACCAGTGCTTCAACATCTTCTCAGTCACCTGCTCATTTGTGGGTTTTTAAGAAGAACTAATTCTTCTGCAGGGCTATGTCTCTGGTGGATCCGAATGGGTCATGGATAGTGGTTGCACAAATCATATGAACGGAGACAAGGAGTTATTCACCGAAGAAAAACTATCTCACTCTTCTCAGAAGTACATTACCTTCGGTGATAACAACAAGGGTAAAGTTTTAGGTTTGGGTAAGGTTGCCATATCGAAAGATAAGCACATTGACAAGGTTATGCTAGTCCAATCTCTTGGATATAATCTTATGTCTATTTCGAAGTTATGCGATATGGGTATGCTTGTTCTATTTTCTGCTTCGCGTTGTGTTGTCTTTTCACAGGATGACTATACGTTTGTCTCGAGGGTTACCGATAAGGAGATTTATACATTGTTGGTTTTTCTTCGGGCCCTGCCGTATCCACATGCTTAATGGCAAAAGCTTCATTAGGTTGGCTATGGCATCGAAGACTTGGTCATGCAGGGATGAGAAATCTTCATAATCTAGTGAAGAAGAAGCATGTTATTGGCCTTAGCGAAGTAAAATTCGATAAGGATCGTCTCTGCAGTGCTTGTGAAGCTGGTAAAATTACGAAGAAACATCATTCATAGAAGACTATCATGACTACTACTCGTCCTCTTGAATTGATTCATTTGGATCTTTTTGGTCCTCAAAATTATGCAAGCCTGGGAGGAAACAAATATGGTCTTGTTATTGTTGATGATTTCTCTCGTTATACTTGGGTTTTCTTTTTGGATGACAAGAGCAAACTTGTTGAAATCTTCAAGTCATTCGCTAAGAGAGCTCAAACCGAATATGAATTATCTCTGAAGCATATCCGAAGTGATAATGGGACTGAATTCAAAAATACTCATATTGAAGATTTTATGGATGATCATGGTTTTACACATGAGTTCTCTGCTGCCTATACACCTCAACAGAATGGTGTTGTTGAAAGGAAGAATAGAACTCTTATTGAAATGGACAGAACCATGCTTGCTGAATACAAGACTCCTATTAGGTTCTGGGCCGAAGCAATTAACACAGCTTGTCATATCATCAACAAGGTTTACCTTCACAAATTTATGAAGAAAACTTCACATGAGCTTATCACTGGTAACAAACCAAATGTTTCGTATCTTAGGGTATTTGGTGCTCCTTTCTTTATTAGAGATATGAATCATAGCTCCAAATTTGCCCCTAAGGCACATGAAGGTTTTCTTTTAGGTTATGGCTCAAACTCTCACACTTACAGAGTGTATAACTCTCACTTTGGGAAAGTTATGGAAACTGTAAATGTGAGGTTTGATGAAACTAATGGCTCTCAACAAGAGCATTTGCCTCATGATCTAGATGAACCACCTCTTGATGAAGTGATCAGGTCCATGGCTATTGGAGATATTCGCCCTGTTGAAGCCAATGCTCGTCAAGCTAATAGGGATAATGATGGTCCAATGTTCCCACACATAGCCCGGGGCGCTTGAGATCAACATCCTGAAGCTAATGATGAACATGATGAAGAAGAGCAAGGGAACGAAGGAAATGCTAATCCCGAAGGAAATGCTGAAGCTGAAGGTGAAGCAGATCCTGAAGGTGAAGAAGATCTTGAAGCTGAAGCTGAGCCTGAAGAAAATGATTCAACTTTATCACGAGTTCGAAGAAGAGTTGATGTTGATTCGATCCTTGAAGAAATTCATCAACCAGGTCATCCCACAACTCGTTCTCGTACTCGTTTGTCTAACTTCTGTGGAAACTTTTCGTTTGTCTCCATTCTAGAACCTTCAAAGTTTGATGAAGCTATGAAGGATCCAGATTGGTTAACTGCTATGCTCGAAGAACTTAACCAGTTCGAGGGAAACAAATTATGGTCCTTAGTTGATAGACCTGATCCCACGAAGCAGAACATCATTGGTACAAAGTGGATTTTTCGCAACAAGCAAGATGAAGATGGTATAGTGGTAAGAAACAAAGCACGACTGGTAGCACACGGCTACACCCAAATCGAAGGTATCGATTTCGGCGAAACTTATGCTCCAGTTGCTCGTCTCGAATCCATTCGTGTTATGCTTGCTTTTGCAAATTTCAATGGTATTCTACTTTATCAAATGGATGTGAAAAGTGCTTTTCTTAACGGAGAAATCGAAGAAGAAGTGTATGTTATGCAGCCTCCAGGTTTTGAAGACCCAAAGAAACCTGACATGGTGTACAGGTTGCACAAGGCCCTCTATGGGTTGAAGCAAGCACCTCGTTCTTGGTACGACACATTGAAGGACTTCCTTCTGAAGAAAGGCTTCAAACCAGGAACAACTGACCCAACACTTTTCACTCGATCTTATAATGGTGATTTGTTTGTATGTCAAATATATGTAGATGATATTATTTTTGGCTGCACTAACACTGAAATCAGCGAATAATTTTCCAAAATGATGTCGAAGAAATATGAGATGTCAATGATGGGTGAATTGAAGTTTTTCCTTGGACTTCAAATCCGTCAACAGAAGAATGGCACCTTTATTTCTCAAGAAAAATATCTCAAGGATTGCGTGAAGAAGTTTGGTCTTACTGATTTCAAAATTATTAAGACTCCAATGCCTACCAATGGCTTCCTAGATGCAGATGAGAAGGGAAAATCCTTCGACCAGAAGAAATATCGGTCTATTATTGGATCTCTTTTATATCTTTGTGCATCTAGACCTGAGATTATGCTTTCAGTATGCATTTGTGCTCACTTTCAGGCCAATCCAAAGGAATCGCATCATACTGCTGTAAAGCGAATTCTTCGGTATCTTGCTCACACACCAACCTTGGGCTTGTGGTATCCCAAGGGAGCTCAGTTTGATCTTATTGGCTATTCTGATTCAGACTGGGCTGGGGATCGTGTGGATAGGAAATCAACTTCAGGGACTTGTCATTTCCTTGGAAGATCACTTGTGTGTTGGGCTTCAAAGAAACAAAACTGTGTCTCAATATCTACTGCTGAAGCTGAATACATTGCTGCTGGATCATGCTGTACTCAGATTCTTTGGCTGAAGCAAACGCTGAAGGATTATGGTATTCATGTGAAGAAAATTCCCCTTCTATGTGATAATGAGAGTGCAATCAAAATTGCTCACAATCCTGTGCAGCACTCTCGCACGAAGCATATTGACATTCGCCATCATTTTCTTCGTGATCATGTTCAGCGTGAAGATATTGTTATAAGTCATGTTAGAACTGAAGATCAATTGGCTGACATATTCACGAAACCATTGGATGAGAAAAGGTTCTGTGCGTTAAGATGTGAGCTCAATATATTGGACTCATGCAATGTACTGTAAGACCGAACTTTTTTTACTTCTGTATATATTCATTTACTTCATTGCCTACCTTTTTAGTTTCGTTGTTTGATTTTGCTTCGTTTATTCTGTTTTATTTCTCTTGGATCTAGTCCTCTATGCTTATCACCTTTTTCTTCGTTTGATTTTTCTTCGAGGTGATAAGTTTCGGACCCTACCCCTTCTGTTATTCTTCTTTCTTATTCTGTCTGTCCAAAGTGGTTGAGCACAATTGAAACGGAAAGTAGTTTGCTTCGAACATGATTGAGTTCCGAATCTAATGCTTCCAATTTTTATCGAAGTTTTACTCAAGTCGAGGACATATTCTTCGGTCGTTGAGATCCCGTCAAATCCGGGTCGTTGAGATTTTCTCGCGATTCGCCACGAAATCCTCGCTGTAGAATCCGGAGAGACGGTCGCTGGGAGCCGTCCGATCAGATCTGAAAACTCCTGTCAGACCTGCCTATATAAGGCATTCCCCCCAGCGAATCCACCCTTCCACTTCATTCTCATCTCTCCGGAACCCATCTCTCCCGAGCGCACCGCCAAGCTCTTCATCCCCGTCGCCGTTCTCGCCGCTTCACTGTCGGAAGAGCGCCGCCGTGGACTTCGCGCCGCCGTCGAGCTTCTCCTCCACTCGTCGTCGACGTAGCTGCTCGTCATCACCAAGTTAGGGTACGCCGAGCCTCGATCCAATCTATGTCTCCTTCTGTTCATCCATTTCTAGATGGGATCCGAGCTCTTAGTTTGATTTTGGGATGTTTTCTTAGGTTTCTTTGATCCGTTAGATCGTTGCTCTGTTGGGAAACTTGTTTCCACTAGCAAAAGCTTCCCATCCCGATTCAGGTTAGAATCTAGGGTTAGATGATGTCTGTTCTGTGTTAGGGTTTGACACTCTTTCGAGGTTGCTAAGTCTAGCTCAGAACAGATTGGATATCTCTCCCATATTCAACACTGAATCTCTTGTCAAAACCTTTTGTTTTCGGGTCGAAACTTGTAACAGCCCAGTTTTCACAAAAATTAAAAATTTTGTTTTCGGTGTGAATTGTTTGATTGTCTGAATTGTTTGCGGTGTTTGCATCCCCGATTTATCGATCGGCGATTATTTTCCCCCCTCTTATCTCGAATCGGACGGAGATCGACCCTTGCCACCCTGACACTCGACCTTTGCGACACCGGGTTTCGCCCGATCACCGTCGCGAAAACCGCACGAGATCAGCCGTAGCCAACGGAACGAAAAACCCCGTATAATAATTAAACGGGTTATTTTTATAGCGCGCCGAAAAGTGTTTTCGGAACGGTTCCAGCGCCAGGTGAACGCCGCTGGCTCGACGCGCTGATCGCGCAGTTCGAAGTTTTACCCGAATCGGAGGTACTGCGGACCCCCGGCGGTCAGAAACGTGAGCACTGGACGCGCGAGAGAGAAACCAGTGATGTTTTTGCAAACTGCCAGCCACCTGGGCTATATAAAGACCACCACACTCCCACCCATTTTTAGGGTTTCCCTAGCCACAAAATTTGCAGCCACCCCCTCACAATAGCCCAATTTTCGCATTTTGCCCAATGAGTTCTGGACCGTCAGATCCGGAGATCCGACGGCCCGGATCGCGTCTGTCCTCTCTCCTCTCTCTCTCCATGCCCGTGGAGCTCCTCACCGCCGCCGCGCTCGCCTCCGGCCGCAGCCGAGCAGCAGGCCACCGCGCCCCCTCTCTTCCCCGCGGCCTCTTCCCTCCTATCCATCTCTTCCTTTCTCTCCTCTCCCTCTCATCCTCTCTCTCCCTCTGTGTGCAGCAGCAGGACAGCCGGCATGGACGGCCCGAGCCAAGCTCGTGGTGCCGCCCGGTCCCCTCGACGCCGGCGACCCCATGGCCTCCTCCGCCGCCCCCTGCCCCGGATCCGCACCTCCTCGCCGCCGCTTGATTCCACCTCCCTCCTCTGCGCCGGAGGGAGGCGTTGCACCGCCGGAACGGCCACCCGGCCGCCGCCAGGACGGGCACGGGAGGAGCCCCGAGCGCTCCTGTGCGTGGATCGCTGCACTGGGCCGGCCTCCTCCCCAGTGGCCCACGGACCAGCAGCCCAAGAAGGCCGCCAGGCTTAGCGCCTCCACCTTCGGCCTCATGGGACAAGGCCCATGGTGAGAGCCACCTTTTTTTTTCCTTTGCGCCTGTATTTTTTTCTAAGTCACTGATATTGTGTTGCTGATTCGATTCTGCGTTGACGATAGCAAGCAAACTGTAGCTCCGATGAACGTGCCCCCAAAACGAAAGTTGCTCAGAATTGCGTGTACTTTAATTCATCTTTTGTGAGCATTCTGTTTTGAGCTCATCTTGATTGTGCAATTGTGTGCTAAAGTGGGCATCAGGCCGTTAAACTACTAATTTTTCCTGTTTAGTGCTGCTGTTATTATTTTGTTGCAACTTTGCATGATGATTGTAACAAATCCATGAGGCCTATTGCATTGAGTATTTTTCCATTGTGTTAAGCATCATGTGTAATTCAATTCCATGCTTTAACATGTCATGTTTGGGTGCTTTAGCTGTATTAAATCTTGCTCCAAAGTAGCTATCCTGATGTTATTGTGCTGTTGTGCTGAAAACTGTTATTTTGTTGCAACTTCGGTCGACGAGTGTGTCGCGACCGTTTATCGGAATCGATTGATTCCAATTGAATATTGTTAAGCATCATGTCTACTTTCATCCCATGTATTGCATCTTTATGTTAGCATTACTGGTCATATAGATATTTAGCTCCAAAGTTGCTATGCTGCTGTTTTTGACAGCCACCTCTGTTTTTCTCTAAGTCTGTAACGTCACGATGCCATGTTGTTTGCTTAATATATTTTGATCTATGATGCCTTTTTGCATGATTATTTTTTCCATGCCTTCCCTGTCATGTCTATTTTAATTTCATGTCATTTGTGAGCATGTTTGCATTCATTTTCCTGTTTATGCATTGCTCTAAACTGTGCTTCGTGATGTTGGCAGATTGTGCCCGTAACTTGTTTTGCTTGTATCTTTTTAACCGTAACTCCGTTTGGTGTGTTCTTTATATGTAACTTGATTAGTTTTTCGTGTACCTTGTGTTTGTGCTATTGTTTGCTGTTGTTAACCAACCTAAAATATGGTTTAGGACAGAACAGTACCAAATGTTTTAATCATCGTGCGACACTTAGTGTTTTCCATGTTTAGGATTGTGCCTCACTTAAATTGACCAGCATAGATAGTTTACTTTGTGCTTTACCTCTTGACATGTTCGTGTGCTATGCCATGCTTGCTTGAGTTGCCATGTTAATTACCGTTGGTTGGTCACCTGTAGCTAAGCAACTTGAACCACCGTAAACGTGCGGTATTCGTCGTGTGTGACCGATACCCCACTTAAACTGTTAGTAACCGTTCTCGACGATAGATCCGTATCGCGTTGCCGTGCCTTGTGTTGTCTCTTTGATCTTGTATTGCTCCGTAGTAATAGTGGTGCACCATTGATTGCTTTCCAGTGTTTCCTTGTGTGCTTCCGCGGGTACCTCTCGGAGACGATGTGAGCTTGCGATCGACTACACCTTCGGAACCCGACTTATCAACAGGCAAGGACTATACATTACTTATGATCCATTCTATTTCAACCAGCGGTGTGCATGCTAGTTTAGGTTAGGTTCGATGTTTGATCCTACCACATGTTTACAACATCTTTCAAACCGATATAGCCATGTCCCCTCCTAGCAAACCTTGTACTGCTATGTTACTATTTCTCATTGCTCAGCCCCTGCTTAGTATGCATGCTTAGGATGCTACGATGTTACCCTGTTACTCCTTGGTTTGGGATATCACATTATTATATTGTTATTGATGAGATGATTATTATAATGTTGACTATATTCGACGAAGGATGGAAGGTCTAGGCTATCCCGCCCCGACGCTTTGTTCCATTCGAGTCACCTAGGATCCGAGTTCCGGGTATTGGTTTTAAGACTGAGCGTGCCTAATCGCGTGTGGGATTTTAT
Organism: Bromus sterilis; assembly: GCA_950022295.1. NCBI lineage: Eukaryota > Viridiplantae > Streptophyta > Magnoliopsida > Poales > Poaceae > Bromus > Bromus sterilis. The sequence continues at coordinate 166,115,490 of OX465599.1, read as the reverse complement.
GGGGTCCCCTCTTCTTACCTACCTAGCTTCAAACATTTCTAGAGGTGGCCCGAGCTGATTTACCATTCGAAACCCGTGTGTGTGCTGGTCAGCTGCCAGTAATTTCCAAACAACTCGGGCCAACGGAGACTTAGTTCCTCTGTTGGTCCACACTTGGTGAGCTAGGGAAGTCCCCTGTTATATAGGCGAGACTAACCCCGACCTTAGCCTTACGGAAGAGTCCGATCCGAGAGCGTTGCCAGCTTTTGGATTGGGTGTCGACTACCCGGGGGCCACCCGGATTTGTTCGTTGTTAGTTAGAGGGACCTGTCGTTTCGGATCTCTTGGAACTAAATCATAAAATGGTTGCCTATAATGGGTAGCAACTGAGAGAGATGGACGAGCGACGCCTCGTAATGGGAAGTTGGTACACCCTTGCAGGGTTAAATCTTTTCGAGAAGCCGTGTCCACGGTTATGGACGACTTGAGACCTACTCCTAGTTCATAGACAGCAACAACTGAGATAATGTTAATATAACTTGATCAACGTTTGTGTGCCTTGACTGCTTCTTCTTCGTCGGGATGCGGAGAGGAGGACAAGGATAGGATAGGTGTTATGTTTGCGTAGTAGGTGGATAGCAAGACTTGTTGGAGGCGATTCCTCATCGAATGCTTGGCTTCTTATCTTACTCTCTAGATCGTTAGCCACTTCATAAATGCTAGTGCGGCAGCAACCTCACCACTTACCCCTTCCTTACCATAAACTACTAGTTGTCCTAGAATGACGAGTGATGAAGTCCTTGCTGGGTCAGATGACCACTACAGTTGGATGCTGAGTACCTCTGTACTCATGATACTACCCCCAAACTCTTTTCAGGGTTCTGATCGACAACAGGTATGGTGATTGACGTTTCACGTGGAGACTCGACGATGACTAGTTAGGCGGATCCCGGCGGAGGACCTGGACCCGTGTGGTTATGGGATCGATGTTTTTCTCTTTGCCATTAGGCATTTGATTGTAGTCTGTACTCAGACATGTACCTTCCGCTGTTGTATTGTATTTGAGGCAGTTGTATGCCGATTGTATGAGATGTTGTATCCTTGTATCTGTAATGTTGTGATATCATGTTGGAAATCTGGGGCATATGGCTTTGTCATATGTCGCGGTGGGACCGATATGTGCTTCGTCCCTGGATCTAGGTGGAAAGACCTAGATCTGGAACAGTACCGCATATCGGGCCTTACAAAACTTTTGCTGGTGCTCATTCCATACTTGCCTTTTTCCTCGCTACCTTTATGCTTTTCACAGGATGTCTGCGGAGTTAGGCTTCGGGAATGAGTCCCCCATTCTTGACCACATCAACGAAGCAGAACGGTCTGCTCCGAAGAAGAAAGATGGCAGAACGAAGGAAACTAACAATGCCAGAGGCATCCCCGAATCCATTCGCCGTGAACTGGGGTATGACACGCCTCCTGGAGAAACCAAGGATCAGCGAAAGATTCTCTTGCAAAATATTCGCCAGTACTGGGCTGTCCGTTGGTACAAGTACAAAATCATCCCCGACTGGAAGTGGGCTATGCAATTTGCCTTCAGTCCACCCTATCAATATACTTCGGCCATGTGCAGTCAGTACACCAAAGAAAATCGTCATTTATACTACCCAGTTCCATCCAAGGTCCCTCACCCCAATACTCTCAAGACTCCAAATGACTACCCTAATGAGCAAAAGCGATTGAGAATCGCTGCTGAGAAAAAGAGACTCAAGGAAGCCAAGAAAGCGGCCAAGTTGGCTGAAGCTGAAGCCCATGATGTTGGGCCTAGCTCGAAGAAAAAGAAGAAACTGAAGAAGAAATCTTCTTCTCCTCATGCTTCCACAGATGATGAAGAGCAAGCCAGACTAGAGCAAACTGCTCTGGAAGATTCAATGTTGGACGAATCAAATGCTGCTGCCGACAACGAATCTGAATCTGAAGCAGATGATGAATCAGATCCTCCTCCCCCCAAGAAGCAAAGGCTTCGGATTCCATTGAAGAAGAAGCCAGGAGAAAAACCTTCTGCTAAGGGAATTAAGATTCAAGACCCCACGAACAAGCCCTCTGCTCGCCCCACCATTGACCTATCAAACTTGGTGGTTGCGAAGCCCTTGGCCTCCAAGCCACCGACTGATGCTCTCCAAACTGAGAGGCCATCGAAGCAGAGGCATGACCCTGCCAAGCAACAATCTGCAAAGGCTTCTGCACCAACGAAGCCCAAGAAGTCTTCCCCACCAAACCCTTCAGCGAAGCAAAAGCTCACTGAAGAAGAATTGAGACAGAAAGACCTCGAAGAGGCACTTGAGCTCAACATTCTTTCCAGAAGTTCTGCAGAAAAGAAGAAAGCAGATGAGGAAGCCTCGAGAAAGCAAAAGGAGTTGGATTCCGCCAGATTGGCTGCGAAAAAGGCTGAGACGAAGCGCAAGCTCGCCGAAGCCGAAAAGAATGAAGAGAAAGCTGCCGCTGCAGCTAATCAGCTGGCTGAGCATGAAGCAAAATGCAATGCCACTTTAGAAGGCCTCAGGACAAAGAAAGCTGAGAAAGCGGCTAGGTCTAGTCAGAAGAAGCCCGTTGTCGACATGAATCCCTCCACTGAAGCTATTCCATCGAAGCAGAAAGGCATATCTCTGCATGAAGCTCAAGCTGAAGCTGATCGCCATAGTGAACATCAGTTCCCTGACCCTCGTGAAGGCGAACTATGGGATCAATTGGGCATCACTGAAGCACTTTGGGAGAAATGTGCTGCTGAAGAGCCTGAAGCTGTTGATCCTGGAGAAGTTTATATCTCAAGCTCCATCGAAGCAATGATCTCCACAATGATCAGTCAGCTGAAGGATTTAAATTCTAGAGATAGAGCTGAAGTTTCAAAGATTCACAACTATCAGAAGCGCGCTGAATCTGAACCAGATGAAGAATTCAAACAGCACACTCTGAAATTACTTCAGCAAGTGACGGACGTCTACACCACCACCAAGGATAACATCATAATCTTCAAAGGCAAAGTTAAGGCCGCTGTTGATGAAATGGTAAAGACCCATAATGCATCCATTTTGGAAAGAGATTCGCGGAAGCGCAAGGCTTCGCCCGAAGCTGAACCAGTTGTTGCACAACCATCGGCTGCCAAGCCTACTCCTTCAAAGGCTTCGGGTCCTTCACCCAAGAAGAAAACCCCAAAGAAGCGGAAGGTTACTTTGGCTTCAGCTGCTGATATGGACACTAGTGATGAGCAGCCAAAGGAAACTCCTGAAGCAGTTCCCACTCCTACTCCGAAGCCAAAGCCATCCCAGCCCATACAAAAACCTTCAGCTCCACCCACCAAAACTCTTATCAGAACCATCCCCAAACAACCTCCACCACAAAGAGCTCCTACCTCAACTCCAACACCTGCACGAACTCCCACACCCATTCCACCCCGTGCACCCACACCCGTCCGCGCTCCAACCCCCTCATCACAAAGGATTCCCACTCCACCAGCTACTCCCGCACCACCTCCATCACCTGCCCATGAAGAAAATGCACCATCTCCAACCCACTCCAGAACCCGTGGCACCCGAGACTTTTCCCCTGCCAGAACCTCTCAAGAGTCCGAATCAAATGTGCCTCACACCAAAGCACATGAAGACGAAGACGAACAAGTTCAGATACTGAATCTTTCTCAAGAGCAAGTGCTCATCGTCGCTCAAACTGCTGGCCCTTCTAGAGCCAATCAAATTGCTCATCTGCAAAGGTTTCGCGCACATTCGGGCCCCTGCCAAGATACCCAGCTTGACTCAAATTACCCTCGTGAAACTTTTCCTATCTTCAAGGGTGCTGGTTATTCTTCAAGGCATGGTCCGGATTTCAACTTAGAACAGCATTAGAAGCGCCTCCGTTTCTTTGGTGTCAGTCCATATGCTTCAGATCGCATTGCAGATGATCTTCGCTTTTGGACTGCAGAGCAACAAATCCTATACACCAAAGTCTTCTGTCAGCAAGGAGTTCTGTTTAGGCATAAATTTATGGATATGCAAAGTCTTTACACTGCCATTTTCTTTCAGAACATCACCGAAACCATTGAGAATCAGAATCTGACTCGGCTGTTTGCTTTAAGAACTCCCTTCAACTCTGAACTCATCAAGCAATTCTATGCCACTCTTTATGTTTCTGGTGATGCAAATGAACCCAGCTCATGGACGCTGGAATGGATGATTCAAGGTAAAGTCTTCAGAATTTCCTCTGCCGAGTTCATGGAAATAGTCAATATTCCAAGGCATTCTGGACTCCAAGAAAAGATTCACTTAGAACCTGATCTAGCCGAAGAAGAATTTTCTACCCTATTGGATACTGAAGTCTCTGCAACCTATTTACCTGAAAACATTCGCCCGAAGCATTTGAACTTCATCTCCAGGACTTGGTTCTACATCCTGTCCAACTCCTTGATTCCATTGAGTACTGCTTCGGGAGAATCGAATATTTATCGAGAGACAAGGCATGCAATTATGAAGCTCACTCATGGTCTCCTCTTTGACTTTGAATACTGGTTCATTAGGAACTTGGTTCATGCAGCAGAGCTTCCATTCACACTGAAACCATATGCTCCCTGGCTGCAAGTTGTACGCGATTATGGCAGGAACGAAGACTTTGTAGCTCGCCATCATCCGAAGCTTTTCCTTCCACCGGTGCGTGACACTTTAGCATTGCTGAGGAAGCCCAATGATCCTTTTGCCACATATGTTGGTGTGCGCCTTGAAGTCAATGAGCGAAACTTATCCAAGAAATTTCAGAAAGACTACCACCACTTTGAAGTTAATCTTCGGTCGCAGCAAATGCTTGAAAACTACATTGAAGCCAATCAACGCCAGATGCAATTTCTTGCTGATGAGATAAACAGAGTTGGCAACATTGCGCTCAATAACAACCAGTACCTGCGTGTTCTCAAACGTCATTCCTGGAAAGGGCTCCGGAAATTCAACTCTGTCAAAGGCCTTCGTAAAGATCGCATTTACAAAGAGTATCCGCACCTCCAGCGAAACTTTTCCCGTGATGATACAGTAGAGCGCCAGAATCAGAAGCTCCCTCCACTGCACAAGATTGATGAAGTATTCTTCGTCAACGAACCTGAACCCATCCGGCCTGATACCGTCTCTGAAAACGACTCCATTACGTCAAAGGACGATGATGGCCTCGACGACAGCGACCTCGACATCAACCTCATCACCCAGACGCGCCACGAAGCCATTCCTTCGTCTTCTTCCAAAGAAGAATCCTCTGGCAATAAATCTTCGTCGGATGAGTCTTTGTCAAGCTCTGCTTCGTCGGGTTCCATTCTCTTCCATTCTCTTCGATTTGCATCGGGGAAAGGTCTTTTGCTTCGCCTAGTTAAGTTACAATAAACATTCCATTCTCTTCGATTGGGTTGTAACTTAAGTTTAAACTTCGGTCCTGCTACTCCTGTGCTACGCTTAAGTTTTAATAACCCCTTTGCTTGCAAGTATTGCTTCGTATCTTCTATCTTGCAGGTGGTTATTATTTTCTAAGTCAGAGGTCATTGGAAGCAATTGCATACATTACTTGATATATATATCTTCAAATGCAATTGTATTCGCTAAGATATTTGTTTTGCTCTCCACCGAAGAAATTTATCTCAAGCATTAACTTCGATTATATAAATCTTCGATGCTTGCATTTAGGGGGAGCCAAAAACTTCATATCTTAGAGTTTGTCCCATCACTTCACAAAAACTTCAATATCTTTTAACGGTGCCTGTTTTGTCAACAATAGTCCAAAAAGGGGGAGATTGTAAGAGCAAAGTTTTGCCCCCGTGTGTTTTGGATATTGTTAGACAAGACAGTAGAGGAACTAACAATGTTTTCTAGTGTAAACAGTTGTATAGGTTCCTGAAGGACAAGCTAGGTGATAAAGCTTCAGGGAAGGTCTTCAAGTTATCAAAGCATTACCCCCTGAGCGAAGCTTAATCACGGAGGATGGCCCCCAAAAATGAAGGTGTCCTGAAGCTCAACTCATTGAAGGAAATGAAGAAGACGGCGCAAGCCTTAGATGTTTTTTGTGTAGTTCTTTTTCGGTTGTTTGAGTCATAGGACAAACTGTACTATCAAGAGGGGTATTTAGTTTGTGGACACCGAAGTCATTGTGAAAATGCTCAGATCAAATCCACAGCAAGTGAGAAGCCTGAGAGAAGAAATCTCATGTGCACTGAGTTAAGTTTCAGTAGCAAAGACTTCGTTCTTTGGTTTCTGAAGCAGAACTAAGTCTGTGAGTCAGCTTTACTTGTTCCGCAAGTAAAGTTGCGCAGTGATAACAAATCCGACCGTTGTGGACGCGTGTCAAGCTGTCACCTCGAGTTAGTTTGGTCATTCCGCACCTCGGGATCGCCAACTATAAATACGCCGCCCCCTCCTTCATTTGCGGGTGGCTGCTCTGAGAATATTCCTGAGAGAGATATTGAAGAGAGGACCCCAAAAAATGCCTCCGAAGAAAAACCCAAAATCCAGAATATTGAAGCCTAAGTCCCATTGATCTGAGTAGATTCGAGATGACTTAGATGAAAGCTTACTAGCCTTTTTTATCTTGGAGAACTGCAATTCTCCTAGACGGTTAGAGTGTTGTTCTTCAGAGAGCGAAGAGTAATTGTCGCCTCGCAGTCCAGTTTGTCAAAGGTTTCGGTGATTTCCTCAATAATCAACCTTGAGTGAAGAACTGACCAAGCTCAAGGAGTTTGGTGCAGTGGAGCAACGGACAGAGAGAGATTTGCTCCAGGTGTTCAATCACTAGTCCCTCCAACCAGACGCGACGATTTGCAGAGCGTGAACTGGTCGAACAAACATTGTCGAGTCCCAGTTCGTTTTACTTCAAGCATTTACCTTCAGTATTGCATTTGCTTCGCCGTTATGCTTCAATGTGTTTTGATTCACTGCATTTAGTTTCGCTTCCAGTTTTACTTCGCTGTTCCGCCCTACTTATGCTTCACTTCAATAGTTTCTGTAGAAAATTTTGAAGTGATCATTCACCCCCTCCCCCTCTGATCACATACTTGGACTTTCAATACTAAAGCGTCTATGCTTGGGGATGCCCCCATGCATCCCCTTCTCCATCAACAATCATCAGGTCGTCCTTCTCCATGCTATATTTTTATTAATTCATGTGTTATGTGTTGTGCTTGGAGCGTCTTGCTTTTTTACTTTTTCGTTTGTTTTAGTTTTGCTTGTTGTTCATAACAAGTTGGACCCTAGCCTTCATTGTTTGGGAGAGAAACACGCTCCACTGCACCCTAGAACACAACATAGGTTGCAAGCTTACCTTTGCTTTCATGTTCTTTATCTTTTCGTAGTTGTTGTCATTCTTAGCTCTTAGTTTTCATGTTTATCTTTTTAAGAGCTTTTATTTAGGTTATTTCCTTTGGAACCCCATTGAGTTTTCATGCTTATCTTTTTTAGAGAGTTGGTATGTTGCCCTGAGTTGTGTGTCTTGCACGAGTAGGTAATTGAGGTTGCTATTATAAGTGTAGTAGTAACTTGCAATAGTTTTGAGGTATTGATTTTAAGTAATGTTTGTACTTTTGGTGCCAAGAGCTTGAGCCTATTAGTGATAGGTGTCGTATTTTGGGCAATCCGTGCTTATTTTTGAAAACTACAAATAAAATTAGTTGAGAACTCTAACTACTAGATGGATTGCTAACCTCTGGAGGGGTTGGAATATATAGTGTACCCTCACGTACCATGGGTCGAGGATGCGCAAGGATAACCAAACTCCCATACACTCCTCCTCGGGGTACTTGTCTCTTTTTGAGACACATCGACATGCAAGATCCATCATCTCATGACTTCATCTTCATGTCATACATGCTTTTGCTTGATCGAGGAGCCGCATGCTAGTTGGGTCTTGCCCTTATCATTGCTACATGACGCGCTAGTATCATCGCATATCCTGCTACACTGGCAGAGGCATACATTGCATACATCGTGATAGTTTTTCAGTTTTCTTTATGTTGAGTACTTTTTGTCAAATGTGAGATTTTCTATACCTATACAAAGAGGCAATCGCCAGAGTAAAAGAAGCAGTGAAGCGTGGAAAACTACTCCGAGAGAACGCAACTCATGACGAGCTCAGAGCATGCAACAAGCTGGCGAGTGATATCACCAAGAAAACAAGACAACAACGACTAGAACTAGAGAAGCAAGGAAAAATCGCCATCGACTCGAGGACCAACCGCAAAGCACTGCCCGAAAGCGACTCCGCCGACTACGGCTCCCCCGCCCGAGGCAAATCTAGATTCGGCAACCTGAGACGCACCGATAAGAAGAAAGTTGCCTGTAACTAGATGATGACTTCAGGCTCGAAGAGGACGATGAAGAAGAACAACTAACGCTAGAAGAAGCTCTCATAACTGCCCAGGCATATCTTTCTCGTGCTTAGAAAGGCAGAAAGGGTGCAGCAGAACGCAATACGATGATGGAAGTCAAGGTAATGAAGGACGCCATCACCGCCTCAGAACCCAAAAAAGCAGGCACAAGGCGAGTGCCTCGCGAATAGGCACAAGGCTCGGCACGACGCTGGCTGAAAAACCTACCACGAGGGTCGATCAGTTCCTGGAAGCAGTTTCGCAACGCCTTCATCGAGAACTTCAAATCCACCTACAAACGACCATCATCACTCGAGGAGCTGAGAGCCTGTAGGACGGGAACCAGAGAGTCCCTATGAGCATACATCCAGCGGTGGACCATACTCAAAAAATCAGCTGAGGACATATCAGATGAAAGTGCGATCAACGCATTCAAAAGAGGCCTACAAAGCATCGACTTCAAAGAGCAACTCGGGCAGATGAAGGTCCGAACACTTGCGCAGTTACTAGAACAAGCCAACAACTAGGCCGATGGAGAAGACTCCATACGAAACGAATCAGACATCCAATCAGCACGCCCAGAACACGACTACGACTACTACACCGGAGACAGAGGGTACGACAGAAGAAGAAAACGCCCCAGGCGTAACTTCTACGACGACGGAGGACCCGATAGGGTCGCGACCGATTTCCCAGACGACAGAGAAGGAAGGCATCGAGATGACATCATAATGCAGCGGAGGGACAACCAAGAAGAAGCACCCTAAGTCCAGAAACGAGACTGGAGATCAAGGCAGCCACGAAACGACACCCGAGCGTACTGCTCGGCCAAGGAACAGCTCGATGGACCCTGCACACTACATGAGTTCAAAAACAAGCGCGGAAGCTCAGATCAGGACACACCCTAAGAAACTGCAAACGTTTCACCGAGCTTTCAGAAGAAAAAAGCCGGTCTACATCACCAAAAACACAACCTCTCACAAGCGTAGCAGTTGGAACAATCGCCCACAACGCACCACCGCACCCGCCGCACCAGCAAGACATGTGGCAGTCATCCGGGAGAGGTGCTCGACACCCGGCGGAGAAGAAAAATACCCAGAAGCACATGGTCGAATCTACATGATCCAAGAAGGAAGACCATCAAATAGGCAGCAAAAGGAGGTCACCAGGCAAGTCTTCCTTGAAGTCTCCTCGCACCCTGCCATCCCAGAATACCTGCGCGGGTCGGAGATTGACATTACCTTCTCCCGAGAGGACCACCCGCTATCCATCCCGCGTCCAGGACACTATGCACTGGTACTCGAAGCGAGAATTCGAAATTATGACATGTCGCGAGTCTTCATGGATGGTGGCAGCGGAATAAACATCATATTCACAAAAATCCTGGAAGAAATGCTCATCCAAAATTCAGAACTAAAAACCTCAGGCACAACCTTCCATGGAATTGTGCCAGGCAAAGCAGTTTACCCCCTCGGGAAAATAAGCCTGGAAGTGGTCTTTGGCAATGCGAGCAACTTCCGCAAGGAATTACTGGACTTCGAAGTGGTCGACTGGAAATCACAGTACCATGTCATCCTCGGTCGACCAGCCTTCGCACACTTCATGGCAGTTCCACACTACGCCTACCTCAAGCTCAAAATGCCAGGCCCGTGTGACATCATCACAGTCAGCGGCAGCTTCATCAGATCCGATCGCTGCAACAGAGAGTTCCACAAGATACCAGAAACCTTTGGAGCACTCCTAACCCACAGAGTCGCCACACAAGAAGAAGAAGTGCTCCCTTAGAAGCCAAAGCAGCAACCAGAGAACTCGCAGGCACCACACGCCAAAGACTCAAGTTATCTTAGCAGCAACCCTACATTCTTTAGGGATGTCAAGCCATCGACCCAAATAAAAGGTTGTCTTCAACATCCCCCTCGTGTAAGAACAAATAGGAAAAAAACCGCAAATATTTTTTCCAAAAAGTGGTTACGCGACTTGAAAATTGGCACTCGGGGGCTCGCTCGCTGCAGCCACCCCCGAGGCGTTATTCGCTTACGCGACTTGAAAATTGGCACTCGGGGAATCACTCGCAGCAGCCACCCCCCGAGGCGTTATTCGCTTACGCGACTTGAAAATTGGCACTCGGGGGCTCGCTCGCAGCAGCCAGCCTCCGAGGCATTATTCGCTTACGCGAGTTGAAAATTGGCACTCGGAGGCCCGCTCGCAGAAGCAACCCCCCAAGGCGTCACTTGCTAAAAACTTGGAAACCAACACTTGAGGGCTCGCTCGCACCGCACGACTCAGCCTCCCAACACTCAGGGGATTCATTCATAGCAACAGCTCAGCAAAATAAACAAAAGACAAAGGGAACATCACCACAACAGCAGCACACGCCGTCCAGAAGAAGAAGACAATCTACAACTGAAAGGAGAACCTAAAAAAACAAAGCACATCCTAATATCCAGGCTCCGATTTCACCTTGCACAGAGCACCCAGACGACGGTCATTCTCTTCGACCACCCACTTCACGACCTGGCCTGCAGGCTTGTCCGTGACGGCGTAATGATCATCCATCGGCTGATCTCGATCACCAGGAGGACCCTGAGCCACCAGCATAATATCTACACCAGGCCAATGACTATGGACAAAGGCAAAAGCACAGCGAGCTCTCGCATGAATCTGATGATTTACTACGCGGCGAAGCTCCGCGGGCTGAGAAAACATCCGGCAAAGCCTCTCCTGCGACGATGGAACAGGAGTCAGTGGCTAAAATTCAGAGAAAATGCCACCAAGTACCCCGCAATAGTACTTAAGAGCTCGCGGCAACCTTTCAACCCGCAGCCGAAGAATGGCGAACACTCGAGCACGTGCCCTATCCATCCATAAAGGATTGTTCGCCTTCACGACTGGGTCATCCAACCGCAACAACTCCGACTGTACGGCCTCCTCCTCATCGCGAGACCGTCCAGCAAGCACTTCGTAAATACGAGCAAAGATCAGCAGCAGGCACAAGGAAAACACCCAGCACAGTCGAGCAGTCAAAGAAAGACAAACTCACCCTTTATAAGATCATACAACTTTGCCACCCAAGCCGCAAGACTATCCAAAACAGCTTCAACGCGTTCACGTTTTGAGCGCTGGACCGCGATAGCTCCCTTGAGACGAACAATCTCGCGCTCCGCCTCTTTCAGCCTCAACCAAACAAACTCATAGGCACCATCGTGATCATCCTCCTTCAGCAAATTCCAAGCCCGAGAAACGCCCGGGGTGGCCTACCACAAAGGAGAACAAGTCAAAGAAAAAAAGGGGGGGACAACAAGCAGTACAAAAAGGACAAAGCAGTTTCACCAATTAAAAAGATCCACCATCCCGTAGGAGGCACATTACAACTCAAGTTCCAAGACAAAAACACCAAAAACCAGTTTCCCCTACTCCTCGGTCGGAGAATTACGGACATCAGCCTCTACAACCAGCTGTAGCTCGCGGGTCAGCCGAGTGGCTCATGAACTCTGCTCGTCTGTATAATCAGGAAGACTATCTACCATGGAATCCTTAATAGGAACACCATGGCCCAGAAGAACAACAAAAGACGTGGCAAGCCCACTCACCACGTTCTCGCGAACCAAGTCCTCCAGCTGGTCGCCGTTCGAACAACCTGCGAGTCAAGACCCTCTGGCCTCTTCTCCTCATCCGGGAACATATGTTCATGAATAAGCTTCAGAAGATTCAAAGCACGAGCACAGACATCCCTCACAGCTCCAACAGCACCTGACACAGCATCCGCAGCGCCGCAAAGAGTGCTCGATCCCTGTCACAACCCTAGTTTTGGTATGTGCTTTTTATTTCTAGAAATAAGGCATCATGCTTAAATTTATTTATTTAATAAATTGGGGATTTGGAATATCCTCAAAAAGAATTTAAATCAAATGGCCAGATAAAAATTTTCTCAAAAAATCACTATGATATTTTTGAAAAGTCCTAGAACTAAGTGAGATCACTTATAAAGTGGAGTGGGTCCCACTCAAGGCTCACTGATTTTTCAAATATATTATAAGTGCCTTGGAATTAAATTAAAACCCCTATTTGAGTTGAAATTCAACTAATTTGAATTTCAAAAATCACCAAAACTTGGGAGTGGCTAGCTATATGCCATGGAAGTCCAAATAAAATGTTTGGAGATTTTATAAAAATGCTTTGGTTATTTTTCAGAGCAAAACAAATAAAACAGAAAGCAGAAAAATAAAAATAAGAAAACCAGAGAAGAGCAAACCTCACTCACCCTTCTGGCCCACCTGGCCCAGCTACTGGCCAAAGCCAACCCAGCCCACCAAGGGCACGCCCGTCTTCTTCCTTGCGCTAGGAGGACAGCGTCGTGGAGGGCATGCCCAGGCTGGCTGCCACCTCCTGCTTTCCACGCAGCTTCTCCCCCTCGTCCCTATCCGGCGCCGTGGAGGCTTGTGCGCGTCCCCATACTTTCCCCCTCCTCTCCTGTCTCTCTCCCGCTCTCTCCCTCTCGCGTTTTTCTTTGCCCGAGAGCTCGCCAGAGTGCAGCACTTGAACCGCCGTGGCCAACGGCCTCGAGCCTCCCTCCGTGCTGTCCAAGACGTCCGCCACACTCGTCTATGTCGCCGTGCACATTCAATTTGAGCCGAGGACCTCCAAGGGCAACAACCGCGACCTCCATCTCCGCCACGGCCGCCGGGTTTTCACCGCCAAATTCGTCGCCGCCGCCGCTCGTCTGCCCTCCCCTACCGCGCAGTCGTGCTCGTGGTGAGCTTCCCGTATTAACCCCCCTTTCTCCGCTCTCTTTTCTACACCGGGCCGTCGATTCCGTCGGACCCGAGACCAGCCGTCGCGCCTCTCGTCGCCGGCGTGCTCTCCGGCCGCCCCGAGGTGCATTGGTTGCACTAGTGGCTGCGCAAGGCCACGGGGAGCACATTGGTGCCTCCCCCGTGCCTTCCAGTGGCCGGAATCGCCACTCCGGCGAGGCGCCGCCGCCTCCCGTGGCCACCGGCGGCTAACCGCCGGCCTGCCCTCTTAATTAGGGGCCTAATCCCCCTCCTAATCCCCTAATCACCCACTGACAGGTGGGGCCAGCCCCCTTAATCCTCTAATTAAATTTAAACTAAACAGAAATCAACACAGTGACACTGACAGTGTGGCCCCACATGTCAGCCCCCCCTGACGTCAGCATGATGCCATGCTGATGCAGTAAACCTTTTCCAGATTAAAAATAATTCCGGAAATTCCAGAAAATGTTTAAATCTTTGAAATTTAATAACTTTTAAACCATAACTCCAAATCAAATAAATAATATACGAAAAATTATCAAAAAAATGCAAGGATTCCAAATATCATACTTTCATAGATGAAAAACACATCTATGATGATGGACCAGTAGCATTTAGCTATTTGGGTTATTTGGAATAATTCAAAATAAATGTTTAACTCATTTCAATTTAAACCTTTGTAATGCCAACCTTATTACTTGCACATCAGAGGCATATCATACACATGACAACATGGTTTACCATATCTAAACATTAGATTATGCAACTTGGGATAATTTGAACAACATTTGGAGTTTGAATTTGAATTCCTTTTTCAAATCAACTTCATTTAACTTATTGCAAATTGAACATAGGTCACATCAGTACCATGCCATGATTCATTTCTTGAATGTGCATTGCAATGTGATGTTTACATTGTTGTTGTCTCGGTGTTTGTTTCTTCTCGATAGATCCATCACCGGACGTAGTTCCTGTTTTCTCCGAAGAGTGGCACCCCCGAGTCTCGACAATAAGGAAAGCAAACCCCCTCTTATCATGTCTATAAAAACCCATTTCCCTCTTGTTCTCTTATGCATGATTAGGTGATTCACATGTTACCGTTCTATCAGTAGTTGAACCCATCCTTTGCATGACCTATCATTGTTGCCAAAGTATTAAGTAAACCTCAACCTAGCAGATACAAGATTTGTTTGTGTTCATCATGTGGCCCTTCATCCATGTTATGCTATACCTTGCTAGAGTTGTTTACAATGAAGATGATCCATCTGGGTGATGTATCGGGATGGAAGATAACAATGCAATGTAATGGTAATGTGTTGGTGAAGTCACCCTAACTAAGGTGAACAATGAGAGGCTGTGTAGGAGTACACAGTGGGTTGTCTAATTTACACTTCCCTAGGCCCCGAGTTCTCGTGTTGTGATCCAACACAAGAGTACTTCCACATGCAGGCCTATGGACCCCGTTTGGCCTACTAACTCAACCCGATTTTGGTCCAGGATTCGCATGGGTTATTGCTTCTTCGATTTGATTTTTTCCAGAGTGGGAGGAGATGCACGGTTACTTTTTAGCACGGTTTTAGGCAAGCACGGTTCCATCCATCGAGGTGGGCTTGTCGAACCGTCCATACATCGTCTGGGTCCTGAACGGAAACCCCGGCCGGATTCCAGATTGGGGTACATACTCAGATAGGCGATCCCCTGGACTAGAGTTGGAGCCGTGAGGTAAGTTCCTTGGTGTTTATCCTCGTCCGACATCCGCTTGAAGGATGACGAGTCACGGGAGGTAAGTGATGACACGTGTGTGAAGCGTACACCCTTGCAGGGTAATGATCTATTCGAATAGCCATGTCCGCGGTTATGGACTACTTGGAGACCTTTACTTGATTATTAGACAACTCGAGCGGATACTCTAAAACTGCCAAGATAAGTGTGAGTACTTTGGGTTGCTTCCTCGTGGGGAAGTAGAGGAAGAATCCATGGTGGTGTATTGATGTGGTGATCAAGATTAGATGGACTCGTGTGCGCCTCTCATCTCAACTCTATGTAGTCGCAGTACAGGATAGCCAAGTCAAAGCTTTCTGCATTACAACCCACTTGCCTTTACCTTGATACTTGAGCATGAGTAGTATAGTTCTGACGTAAGTCTTGTTGAGTACGACTTTGTACTCACATTTCCTTATTCTATGTTTTAGAGAGGAGACCACTGACCCTGATGGTGGCCTCTACCTCGAGCTCGACGCCGACTAAGTCGTATAGTTCCAGACAGCAGCCTGGTTCCTTTGGAGGGTCGTTGTATTTTCTTCAGGCTTCTTAAGCCATTTCTTAACCTTGTCTTTACTAAGACATAAATTTCTTCCGTTGTTTCTTGATGTAATGTTGGTTCACAGTCATGTGATCTCTGCTTGTAATACAACTACTATGTCTGCTTAGTTTAGCAGATGCAATAAAGTCTATGAGTTTGTAGAGTTCATGTTGTGTTACCTGCTATTATACACTTGGCATGCATGTTGCGTGTATTTTTATATCGTGCATATCATGTGTGGGGTTCGATAGCTTAGTTGTGCTCTCGCCGGCGGTCTTTCTTACACCAAGTGGCCTTGAGATGTGCGCAGCTTGGGGCATCGCGATGCGATTGCTCGTGACTACGTCACGTGGCACACTTCGTTGTACGATCGAGCCTGCCCGAGACCCCTACTAAGAGGTCGGGCTGGAGTCTGTTTATGTAAGTGTTATAATTCAATCGATAATATGGTTGAGGCGACTTGTCTATGAGTATGGGATTTCACCACCCGTAATCATTTAGACTTGTGAGCGGACGATGAGGACCCATCTCAGTTGATCATCCGGGTCTGGATGGGATGCCCCTCACGTTCGAGCTTTCTGAGAGTGTCTTGTACTTGGCCTTGTCTTCTTATACAAGTGGGTATGGATCTCGGCCCTCCATATGATTGATTTGTGACTGGAATTACATATGGAAATTCCGGGTCCAGATAGACTTGGTATCAGAGCAGGACTGTCTCTAGGACTATCAAGCCTTGGCCGATGTCGATTCTAGCATTCTATAGTTATATAGTTACTCTGGGTATATAAGGGAACAATGTAAGACTTCATTTTTCTCCTTACCTCTTCGATCTGAATTCTGAGTCACCTTCATCTTTTCTACGGGAACATAGGACTAGGCTCTTCTTTGTATCTACTAGGACATCTCGTTGATTGCTTCTTTTAGCCGTAGAAGTGTTGTTGTCCCCAAGTGTCATCATTCTATCGAGTTTCTTGAGAAAGTTCTGTCCAAATTCTTGTAGGATGTCTCATTTTTCATCCCGGTACAGCCGCTATGCTGTCCGGTTCATTCTAGGAATTCTTGTTGAGGAGCATCCATTTTCTAGAATCCGATGTTGATACATTTTCAAATCTTTCCTCCCACTTTAGATGTATTTTAGCCAGAGTAACCATGCTAACCTTTGTGTCAGGGTACTTTGTTACTTTGACATATCTGTTGTAGTTCTTAGGGAGCCATTATCATCCACAAGAAAACCACCTAGTAATCCAGCTTCGTATGTATAGAGTTTTACCTGTGTGACGAATCAAGCCACCATTCTTGAAATTGCCCCCAAATGCCATTCATTCGTAGCCACTCATCCATGAGGATAATGGTGAATTATTCTAGAAGTTGTTCCTTATGGATCCTTTGTGTTCCGAAGTCTCACCTTTACTTGATGACCATATCGATGCTACTTCGAAGCATGATTGTGGTATCTAGAACATCAAGGAGAACATTAGAAGCGGAGTGCTAAATGTCTCTCGGTCAATCATCCAGACAAGTTATTTTGGCAAGCATCTTGCTATACCAAGAAAACAAATCTGAGAAGTTGTTATCTTCCTTTTCAACCGCATCCCCCACATATATTCATCATGGTTGTACGAAGTGTTACCAATATCTTCGGCACAGATTTGGTTAAGCCATATGAATGTAGAATGCTCAGACCATAGAAAGCGTGCTCAACCACTACGTTATATCCTTCGGTATGAAATGGGAATGTGCCTCTCGTTTGCCGAATTATCTCTATGACCATAGTTTCCATCCAAATTTGAGTATGCCATTCTTTCATATTTCTTCAACGATCGTTTTCGAATGCCTCAGGCTGGTGAAAGAAACTTCTATGATCCTTGTATCAAAAGTTATTCTTTTTCCTGACATAGGGAATATTTCTTCGAGTCACCTCTGCTGAGATGTCTCGTTATAGTATCAAAGGCAACCAAAATCCTCGGTACTTCAAAAAATGTGTTCACTATCTACTTAAGCGTGGAACTGTTTCCTACCAAATTGAAACTCCCCTACCTCCTTCAATCCTTTCGATGTTTGTCTTGTGTCTCAACTCAAGAGATGTTTTCATATCTCATTCCACGAGTTGGTCATGATGTTCTCAGTCTTCTTGAAGATGCATCCTTGAAGACTTTCCCTCTTACCTTACGTCTTGAATCTCGGGACGAGATTCTTTGAGTGGGGGCGAGTTGTCACAACCCTAGTTTTGGTATGTGCTTTTTATTTCTAGAAATAAGGCATCATGTTCAAATTTCTTTATTTAATAAATTGGGGATTTGTAAAAGCCTCAAAAAGAATTTAATTCAAATGGCCAGATAAAAAGTTGCTCCAAAAATCACTTTGATATTTTTGAAAAGTCCTAGAAATAAGTGAGATCACAAATAAAGTGGAGTGGGTCCCACTCAAGGCTCACTGATTTTTCAAATATATTATAAGTGCCTTGGAATTAAATTAAAACCCCTATTTGATTTGAAATTCAACTAATTTGAATTTCAAAAATCACCAAAACTTAGGAGTGGCTACCTATATGCCATGTAAGTCCAAATAAAATGTTTGGAGATTTTATAAAAATGCTTTGGTTATTTTTCAGAGCAAAACAAATAAAACAGAAAGCAGAAAAAGAAAAGTAAGAAAACGAGAGAAGAGCAAACCTCACTCACCCTTCTGGCCCACCTGGCCCAGCTACTGGCCAAAGCCAACCCAGCCCACCAAGGGCACGCCCGTCTTCTTCCTTGCGCTAGGAGGACAGCGCCATGGAGGGCATGCCCAGGCCGGCTGCCACCTCCTGCTTGACACGCAGCTGCTCCCCCTCGTCCTTATCCGGCGCCGTGGAGGCCTGTGCGCGTCCCCATCCTTTCCCCCTCCTTTCCTGTCTCTCTCCCGCTCTCTCCCTCTCGCGTTTTTCTTTGCCCGAGAGCTCGCTGGAGTGCAACACTTGAACCGACGTGGCCAACGACCTCGAGCCGCCCCTCCGTGCTGTCGAGGACGTCCGCCGCACTCGTCTACGTCGCCGTGCACGTTCAATTTGAGTCGAGGACCTCCAAGGGCAACAACCGCGACCTCCATCTCCGCCACGACCGCCGGGTCTTCACCGCCAAATTCGTCACCGCCGCTGCTCGTCTGCCCTCCCAGACCGCGCAGTCGTGCTCGTGGTGAGCTTCCCGTCTTAACCCCCCTTTCTCCGCTCTCTTTTCTGCACCGGGCCGTCGATTCCGTCGGACCCGAGCCCAGCCGTCGCGCCTCTCGTCGCTGGCGTGCTCTCCGGCCGCCCCGAGGTGCATGGCTTGCACTAGTGGCTGCGCAAGGCCACGGAGAGCACATTGGTGCCTCCCCCGTGCCTTCCAGTGGCCGGAATCGCCACTCCGGCGAGGCGCCGCCGCCTCCCGTGGCCACCGCCGGCTAACCGCCGGCCTGCCCTCTTAATTAGGGGCCTAATCCCCCTACTAATCCTCTGATCACCCACTGACAGGTGGGGCCAGCCCCCTTAATCCTCTAATTAAATTTAAACTAAACAGAAATCAACACAGTGACATTGACAGTGTGGCCCCACGTGTCAGCCCCCTCTGACGTGAGCATGATGCCATGCTGATGCAATAAACCTTTTCCAGATTAAAAATAATTCCAGAAATTCCAGAAAATGTTTAAATCTTTGAAATTCAATAGCTTCTAAACCATACTCCAAATCAAATAAATAATATATGAAAAATTATCAGAAAAATGCAAGGATTCCAAATATCATACTTTCATAGATGAAAAACACATCTATGATGATGGACCAGTAGCATTTAGCTATTTGGGTTATTTGGAATAATTCAAAATTAACGTTTAAATCATTTCAATTTAAACCTTTGTAATGCCAACCTTATTACTTTCACATGAGAGGCATATCATACATATGACAACATGGTTTACCATATCTAAACATTAGATTATGCAACTTGGGATAATTTGAACAACATTTGGAGTTTGAATTTGAATTCCTTTTTCAAATCAACTTCAATTAACTTGTTGCAAATTCAACATAGGTCACATCAGTACAATGCCATGATTCATATCTTGAATGTGCATTGCAATGTGATGTTTACATTGTTGTTGTCTCGGTGTTTGTTTCTTCTCGATAGATCCATCGCCGGATGTAGTTCTTGTTTTCTTCGAAGAGAGGCACCCCCGAGTCTCGACAATAAGGCAAGCAAACCCCCTTTGATCATGTCTATAAAAACCCATTTCCCTCTTTTTCTCTTATGCATGATTAGGTGATTCACATGTTACCGTTCTACTGCTAGTTGAACCAATCCTCTGCATGACCTATCATTGCTGCCACAGTATTAAGCAAACCTCAACCTAGAAGATACAAGATTTGTTTGTGTTCATCATGTGGCCCTTCATCCATTTTATGCTATGCCTTGCTAGAGTTGTTTGCAATGAAGATGATCCATCTGGGTGATGTATCGGGATGGTAGATAACAATGCAATGTAATGGTAATCTGTTGGTGAAGTCACCCTAACAAAGGTGAACAATGAGAGGTTGTGTAGGAGTACACAGTGGGTCGTCTCATTTCCACTGCCCTAGGCCCCGAATTCTCATGTTGTGATCCAACACAAGAGTACTTCCACATGCAGGTCTATGGACCCCGTTTGGCCTACTAACTCAACCCGATTTTGGTCCAGGATTCGCATGGGTTATTGCTTCTTCGATTTGATTTTGTGCCGGAGTGGGAGGAGATGCACGGTTACTTTGTAGCATGGTTTTAGGCAAGCGCAGTTCCATCCTTCGAGATGGGCTTGTTGGACTGTCCATACATCGTCTGGGTCCTGAACGGAAACTCCGGCCGGATTCCCGATTAGGGTACATACTCAGATAGGCGATCCCCTGGACTAGAGTTGGAGTCGTGAGGTAAGTGCCTTGGTGTTTATCCTCGTCCGACATCCGCTTGAAGGATGACGAGTCACGGGAGGTAAGTGATGACACGTGTGTGAAGCGTACACCCCTGCAGGGTAATGATCTATTCGAATAGCCATGTCCGCGGTTATGTACTACTTGGAGGCGTTTACTTGATTATTAGACAACTCGAACGGATACTATAAAACTGCCAAGATAAGTGTGAGTACTTTGGTTTGCTTCCTCGTGTGGAAGTCGAGGAAGAATCCATGGTGGTGTATTGATGTGGTGATCAAGATTAGATGGACTCGTGTGCGCCTCTCATCTCAACTCTATGTAGTTGTAGTACAAGATATCCAAGTCAAAGCTTTCTGCATTACAACCCCACTTGCCTTTACCTTGATACTTGAGCATGAGTAGTATAGTTCTGATGTAAGTCTTGATGAGTATGAATTTGTACTCACGTTTTCTTATGGTGGCCTCTACCTCGAGCTCGACGCCGACTAAGTCGTATAGTTCCAGACAACAGCCTGGTTCTTTTGGAGGGTCGTTGTATTTTCTTCAGGATTCTTAAGCCATTTGTTAACCTTGTCTTTACTAAGACATAAATTGCTTCCGTTGTTGCTTGATGTAATGTTGGATCACTGTCATGTGATCTCTGCTTGTAATACAACTACTATGTCTGCGTAGTTTCGCAGATGCAATAAAGTCTATGAGTTTGTAGAGTTCATGTTGTGTTACCTGCTGTTATACACTTGGCATGCATGTTGCGTGTATCTTTAAATCGTGTATGTCATGTGTGGGGTTCGATAGCTTAGTTGTGCTCTCGCCGGCGGTCTTTATTACACCAAGTGGCCCTGAGATGTGCGCAGTTTGGGGCATCGCGATGCGATTGCTCGTGACTACGTCACGTGGCACACTTCGTTGTACGATCGAGCCCGCCCGAGACCCCGACTAAGAGATCGGGCTGGAGTCTGTTTATGTAAGTGTTATGATTCAATCGATAATATGGTTGAGGCGACTTGTCTATGAGTATGGGATTTCACCACCCATAATCATTTAGACCTGTGAGCGGACGATGAGGACCCATCTCAGTTGATCATCCGGGTCTGGATGGGATGCCCCTCACGTTCGAGCTTTCCGAGTGTGTCTTGTACTTGGCCTTGTCTGCTTAGACAAGTGGGTATGGCTCTCGGCTCTCCATATGATTGATTTGTGACTGGAACTACATATGCAAATTCCGGGTCCCGACAATCCCGCTACTGCTGCCTCCACCACCTCAACACCCACGGAGCCTGTGCCAAGTGGGAAGACTCAATATTTAGAAACTCAAGAGAAGAGCGACACCAAAAGAAAAAGAAAAGAAACAACCTCCTCACCCGCCAAAGAACTCTCCAAGTCACGCAGGCGCTCGCACTCAACCCTTTCCACCCGCAGGAATTGCTCCTCCACCCGCTGCAACCGCTCGATCTCGCCACGCTGCACCCGCAGATCCTTTTCCTTGGACTCCAAAGCGGCCCCAAGCTCAGAGAGTTCATTTTCCGCAACCTCAGCTTGCCTCTCAGCACTCTTCTTACGACCTGCGGAGAAGATATCAGTTAGGTAACCAACCAGCAGCCGAACAAGGACCAAAGAAGGAAAAAATATCTTATGTATCATGGTGGTCAAGCTCCCCTGGGCTGAGTTATGAGAACGCCGCCACCGATCAACGTCGGTCAGCACACACTCACATATCCGGAACAAGGGCTGAATGCACAAGTCAAAGTCAAGAAAAGGAGAAGATCAAGTCCAAAGGCTGCAACCAATCACAAGTGATTGCTCGCAGCCTTGGGGGCTACTCCCATCGGGAGCACTGCCGTGCCCCCAATGTCAAGCAAAGATCAACAAAAGAGAAAGAAAAATCTACGACTGCAACCAACCACAAGTCATTGCTCGCAGCCTGGGGGGCTACTCCCATCGGGAGCGCTGTCACGCTCCCATATAGTTCAGAAGGACAAGGAATTCCATACCTGCTTAGCTATGCGATCGAAAAACTTGGCCTTTCCAAGTAGTGCTCTTCAGGAACCGCAGGTTTCGTGTCTAGGGGAGAAACCCCTTCAGTAACAGCCGCAGATCCCCCGGACGGAATAGTCGCAGGAGTCGTCCCTGCACATGAAGGTACAGGAGTCGCCGAAATAACTGGCCGATCAATCCCCGCACCTCAGTCACTCGGCCCATTAGCCGCCGCGCCAGAACCGGTTGACCGAAGATCAACAGCAGCAACACTCGTAGAGGAAGCAACCGGAATAGGAGCAGTACTACAAGCGACATATCATCAGAACAGGAGCCAAAAACAAACAGCAAAGCCATCCAACGAAAGTTATACGAACCCAACAGGCGCGGCGCCCGGACAAAGTAACATCCCATACTTGCGTTTCTTCAGAGCAGCCGAAGGAGGACACGGCACATCAGATGGTACGGCTGGTGGCAAATCATAGCCACCACCCGCTGGATCACGGTCACTCGCACTCGTGGAGCGATTGTGTTTGATACGCAAATGACTCGAGTCCTCACCATCATCAGCAGCTGGCGGTTTCCCACCCGCGGACTCGCCAGCATCAGCGCTTGAAGCACCCCCATCACCCGCGGCCACAGGACCAACATCAGCCGCATCAGGTTCGTCGAGTATCTCAGCATCCTCAGGCTGCGGCAGATTATTCAGCAAAGGAGTACGACCCTGCAAGTAAGAACATCAGCAATAACCAACAGACTCTAGTCAAATGCCAAAAGACCTCAAGACAAATACCTGGGGGAGAGGTACATCAGCATCATAAGGACAAACGGGACTTTCCTCTCCAATACTTGTACACTTCGTAACATGTTGGACCCGAGACAAAAGGTCACCATCGGAGAACTCCTCCGCCGAACACCTGGTCGGGTCATCGGGTCCAGTATACTACCACATGGGACGCACCCGATGCTGAAGTGGCTCCACGTGTCTCTTCACGAACACAGAAATAAGTTGCCCGCCAGTTAATTCATCTTTCAAGGCATAAACTTCCTGCACCAGTGGCTCAACAAGAGACACCTAGCCAGCAGACCATGAGGACCGTTTAGCCACTCGCGCTACAGGGTTGAAAGGAGCAAGACCAAATTTCTGTCCATCAACGTGCTTGTCTTTCAGATAAAACCAGCTCTTCCTCCATGTATAGACAGTATCTAGCTTCTCCAGATCAAAGTAGGCTCTCTTATCCTTAATGGAAATACCAACGCCCCCAATGGCGTATTCAGAATTTATCCTCTTCACATTGAAGAGTCGTTTCGAGAGCCCCCAATGGGGATAGATCCCCAAAAAACCCTCACACGGCGTGATAAAACAGGCAATGTGCAGTATCCCATTCAGGGTCAAATCATGCAGTTGCAATTGATACGCAAAAAGCACCCCCCGGAGGAAAGAATGAACTGGAATCACAAACCCACGAGGGAAGAAGCTTTGGAAGCATACCCGTTCGTCAGGACGAGGTGCAGGAACTTCTTCATCCCCAGGAATTCGAGCTGCGCCATCTATCACGACGTCGTCTTCCCCCAATGCATCCAGATCCGCAGCTCCGAAAGCAGACCGCTCCCATCTACCGATCATCCTTGCCGACTCCTGTGCTGCACTTCGAGGGAGCTTGGACATGGATCTCACTGCAAAACCGCACAAAGTTGAGAGGCGGGAGGCAAAGAACAGAAGAAGGCAGAAGAAGAACAAGGAGGGGAAGGCAATGGCTGGGTAAAACCTAAATCGACCCACCCCCCTGCTATTTAACCAACAGCCGTGCAATGCCCAATCGCCGTCTATCTTGGAACCCCACAGACCTGGCACGATCCCACGATAGCCGTGAAGCATGGAAAACTCAACCGGCGCACTAACCATACCGCCCACTACATGCGAAAAACGAGGACCATAATCACACAGTGCGAAATTTCCGGGCAACATGGAGTCATGACATCTCTTTTCACAAGCTACAATTATCCAACGTGCAGGACGGCCCAGGAACGTCACATCTTATCAAGGCGTATTCACTACGCATCATCTGTCAGCATTCCGCTTTCCAATAATTTTGACCATTTTCCAAAATATTTTACTTCCATCGGGAGTACCTTTATTAAAAGGCAGAGCAAGATCTAAAATCCTGAGAGTTCGGGAGCTCCCTCACCCAGAAGACAAAGGTGTGCTCGAGTGCTCACTCGCACGAGCAGTAATCATGGCATCTACAGAGTTTCGGGTGCTCCCTCACCCAGAAGGCAAACATGTATTCGAGTGACCACTCGCCCTAGCAGAGACGGCGCAATTTTAGAGTCCGGGTGCCCTCACCTTGAAGACAGCAAAGCATTCGAGTGACTACTCGCAAGACTCAACTAGTATTCGGAAATTTTATCTACTTGCGCACTCGACGACTTTCCGAGTGGGTGCCTTCTCTTTCGATTCCTCGCTTGAGCTCGCACAAACTCCGCGGGTGACCACTAACAGCTCACTTGATTGTTTGTTCCAAGTGGGTGCATCTCTAATTAGGCTCCGTGCCTCTATAAAAAATAATGCCTGGGCTGCGACTTCCTATACCCAGATGCCACGCAAGCTTAGCGTGTAGATAGGACCCCGCTGCGCAGACGGCCGGGCCGGGACTTGCCACAACGCGACTTCACTCCCGACGTTTTCCATGCGCTCGCATGATACAAAGATAAGACGATAACGGACACGTTAAGGCTGCTTACTGGGGCCGGCAGAATTGATCCTATAAGACCTGCAGCAGCATGAAATTTGCTAGACACCGGCCGTTCCCAAGTTTGTGTCGAGGGACACGGGTTTGATTAGGCTACTGAGGTATTTTCCACTAGCGCAATTCACCAAGGCTCAAAAAGTCGACTACCTTGGGCCCTTTCATCTTAGCATCCCTCGAAATAAACTTTGTCATGGCTAAAGCTGCCAATGACTCGCAGCCGCGCTGCGCATATGAAGGCAAAAGACGATTCGAGTCCCTGCGCAACTCTTCGAGTCCCCCAGGCACTCAGGGGCTACTGACAAGGGGGTGACCCCACGACTCCTGCATGTGAGGATACCTGGTGCATACGAAGAAAAGAGGCCCGATGGAGGCTTCGGCGGGCCCACGACTGGCCCGCTCTGAGAACCAACGTAGGAGTCCGCGATCAACATGGAAGTCAAGACTTGGCGTTTAAGGAAAGGTTAGAATTAGGCAATCGTCCCTGTAACCTGAGACGGACTCTCCGAGACCCAGCCTAGTATATAAAGGCTGGGAGGGGGATGTCTTAGGATATCCAATCTACAATCAACACCCCCGGTCTTGTGCGAACTCGCCTAGACTTCTACTGTAATCGCCCCATCGCATAAATACAATTGACCAGGAAGTGATTCTCCTGTTAGTCGACGAGTATCGCCAACCTGTTCCTTCTCTACGATCTAACCTAGGGTCCCTGACCATGGTATTTTTCGAGGCTGATCCTCGTCAGCCGTGGATTCTACAACGGAGGCGGAGTACATCGCAGCTTCGGAAGCTACGAAGGACGGATATTAGATCAAGAAGTTTGTCACCGAACTAGGTGTGGTTCCTAGAGAACCAAGGTCCCACCAGAAGTCCAAACACGTAGAACGCCGTTATCACAAAATCCGAGAGTTCGTTGACAAAGGATATATGAAAGTATGCAAGATTCACACGGATCTGAACATGTTAGACACGATGACGAAGCCTCTTCCACGAGCAAAGCATGAGCAACACCGGATAGCCATTGGTGTGCGAAAACTTATGTAACTAGTATTATTGTATCTAGTGCAAGTGGGAGCCTGTTGGATATATGCCCTAGAGGCAATAAACAAAGTGTGTTATTGTTTATGTTCAATTTCATAATTAATGTTTATATTTCTGTGCTATAATTGCAATGACCCTAAATGTGAGATTCAGAAGAAAACTGATATGCATGTGTGGAAATGTAAACAACAAGAGTTCCTGATTTAGCCTCTAAGACCAGCTCATGTGCTAACTGATGATTATGTTTTCTTAATCATGGACATTGTTCTTGCAACATGGATGTCGGTAGCAATGAGAGCATGTTGTTGGCAGAAAAATGATGTTGAACCGACCCGAGTATTATTGTCACAACCCCAAGTTAGGTATGTGCTAAGGTTAGGTGGTCACTTTGCATCATGCAAAAATTCAAATGAAATTAAAAATTGGGGAAAAGAAAAGCCCTAAAATTTTTAATTCAAATGGCCAGACAAAAATTTCTTCCAAAAATTCCTCTGTTATTTTTAAAAGTCTTATAAATATGATTGATCACATATAAAGTGAAGTGGGTCCGACTGCATGCACCAAGAATTCTCAAAAATTCCAAAAAGGGCTTGGAAATTAAATAATACCCCTATTTAAATTGAAATTCAAATAGTTTGAATTTCAAAAATCTTCAAAACTTGGGAGTGGCTAGTTATATGCCATGTAAGTCCAAATTAAAATTTTGGGGATTTTATAAAATGCTTTGCTATTTTTTATTCAAAGCAAAACAAATAAATAGATAATAAAACAGAGAAAAATAGAAAAGGAAAAGAGCCCACTCACCTAGGCCCAGTGGCCAATTCGGCCCAGCCCAAAAGGGCACCCCCCAAACCACTTCCCCCTCCTCTGGCTCACTTTCCTCCTCTCCCTCTCGTGATTTCTTCGTCGACAGGGAACCCACCGGAGCACCGCTGTGGAAAGCACGTGGTCGACGAGCTCCTCAGCCCCCGCCACCTTGTCCAGCACGCGCAGCGCACTCGTCTCTGTCCCCGAGCCGAAGATCGCGAGCGCGGAGACACTGGATCCGCCGATTTCTTCAACGTCGCCTCGCCGGAGCCGCGGGGGCTCGCCGAGAAATACGTCGCCACCGAGCCCTCCCCGCCATAGCCGTCAGCGCCATTGACTCCGGGGTGAGCTACCCATCTTTTTCCCCCTATCCCCAGCCTCTCCTGTGCCTAGAACCCTCACGCCCGTCGAGCTTGTCTTCGGCCACCGCGCGCACGTCGTCGCCGGCGTAGTCTCCGGTAGCGCAGGTGACCCCCTCCTACACCAAACAACGCAGGAGAACACAAGGAGTCGCCTGGTGCCCTTCGTTGGGCAAATGGAGCCTTGCTCCGCCGTTCCGTGCGGGCGCCGCCGCGCACAGTGGTCGTCGCCGGCGAGCGATAACGTGGCCCCGGTAATTAGGACCTAAACAACCCCCTAATTAACCCCTTGGGTCATAGACAGGTGGGCCCCCGATCCTAATTAATCCAGGGTTTAAATTAAACCGGGGGTTAACCCCCTGATCCACTGACAGGGCTGGCCCACGGGTCAGACCCCCCCCCCCCCACGTCATGCTGATCACAGCATGACACAATAGTCCCTTTTTCCAATTTAAAAGAATTCAGAAAAATCCAGAAAAAGATATAAACTTTGAAAAATCATAGAATATTCATTTTAACTCCAAATTAAACATATAATATATGAAAAATTATCAGAAAAATGCAAGGATTATGAATATGCAACATGTTTATATGTTTGACCATTTTAAAATGGGTGACCAGTAGCAAACATGCATATGGCATAATTTGAATTTGAATTTGAAGTTTGAATTTGTAATTCAATTGCAATTCACTTCATTTAAAATGAATCTTCAACACATCAGTGCTATATACTTCATGTCACAACATTAAACATGTGTTTGAGCATTGCACCCTATTTGTTGCCCCCTTTGTTGATGATTGCTTCGGTAAACAGCGTTTCCGAGACGGAGGTCACCCCCTGAAGCAGAAGTTCGATAAACCAGTATATCATCAGCAAGGCAAGAAAATCCCATTGATCATGTCTATAAAATCCCACTTCCCTCTCAGTCTCGCTTATGCATTAATTAGGATGATCACCTTGTTATCGATTCTACCGCATAGTTGAACCCATATCCGATGCAAGACCTATCATCTTGTCACAGTAGTAAGCAAACCACTATCCTAGCTGACATAGGAGTTGATTGATATCATGTGTCCCCTGCAACTGTTACTTCTTATTGCATGCTTAGAGTTTACAATGAGGATACTTTTGATGTGAGTCGGGATGATAGTGAACATGGTGTTGATGAAAGTGAAACTGTGTTGGTGAATCCACCCTAATAAAAGGTGAACGATGAGAAGATGTGTAGGAGTACACGGTGGGTTGTCTCGTTGAACACCGCCTTAAGCCGAGTTCTTGTATGGTAATCCTAGACAAAGAGTACAACCACACATTGGGCTCACTGACCCCTCTTCGGCCTAGTACCTTGATCCGTGTTGACGTCCAGGAGTCAAATTAGTTCGGGATTTCCATTTGGCATGTGCATAGAAAAAGAATGAAGGAATGGTTGCATCATATAGATATGTGGGTGCACCTTTGAGGCAGGAAAACCATCTGCTAAAGGTGGCGTCTCGGTCACCTGCATTGTCTGAGTCCGTATCGTTGAACCTGTCGGACTCTCAAGCGGTAGCAACTCAGATAGTCGACTCCTGGAATAGACCGGTTGTGAGCCAAGTGTCGTGGTGAACATCCTCGCTGTCACCTCTTGAACGGTGGCGAGCAAAAGGCGGTAACCGATGGTCATGTGTGTGTAGCTTACACCCTTGCAAGGTTAACAAAACTATTCGAATAGCCGCGTCCGCGGTCATGGACTACTTGGAAAGTTGTGCCTGATTATTAGACAAATTGAATGGATACTTCTAAAACTCGCAAGATAAGCGTGAGTGCTATGGTGTGCTCCTCGTAGGGAAGTCGAGGAAGTAACCATAGTGGTGTATTGGTTGGAGACTTGGTAGTGGACTTGTGTACGCTTCTTACCTCAAGTCTGGTACTCGTAGTTCAGGACTAGCCAAGTCAAAGCTGGCACTTCTGCATGATGAAACCCCACCTCCCTTTACCTTGAAACTTGAGCATGAGTAGCATAGTTCTGATGTAAGTCTTGCTGAGTACGACTTTGTACTCACGTTTGGTTATTCTATGTTTTAGATGGAAACCCAGACCCCGATGGAGTCACCTTCCTGAAGCTCGACGTTGACTAAGCTAGTATAGTTCCAGACAGCAGTCTGGTCCCTCGTGGAAGGGCATGTTTGTTGATCAAGGCTTCTCTAAGCCATTTGTTAATCTTGTCTGTACTCAGACCTAATTTTCTTCCGTTATATGATGTAATGTTGATCACAAACATGTGATCTTTATATGCTCTATGTGTAAGTCAATAAAGATATACTTTGTAGAGTTCATGTGATGAATACATGCTGTTTACACTGGACATGTATGATGCGTGTATGATTATAACGTGCATGTCTTAGTGTGGGGTTCGATAGCTTAGTTGTGTTCTTGCCGGCGGTCTTTTATACACCAAGTGTCCCTTAGATGTGCGCAGCTTGGGGCATCGCGATGCGATTGCTCGTGACTCTGTCACGTGGCACACTTTGATGTATGATCGAGCCCGCCCGAGACCCCGACTAAGTGATCGGGCTGGAGTCTGTTTATTTAAGTGTTATAATTCAATCGATAATATGGTTGAGGTGACTTGTCTATGAGTATGGGATTTCACCACCCATGATCATTTAGACTTGTGAGCGGGCGATGAGGACCCATCTCAGTTGATCATCCGGCCTGGATGGGATGCCCCTCACGTACGATGCTTTCCGAGAGTGTTCTGTGCTTGGCCTTGTCTGCTTAGACAAGTGGGTACGACTCTCGGCTCTCCATATGATTGAGTTGTGACTGGAATTACATATGCGTATTCCGGGTCCTGACTGACATGGTATCAGAGCAGGACTGTCTGTAGGATTATCAAATCGTTGGTCGAGGTCGAGTCTAGCATTCTATAGTTATATAGTTACTTTGGTATAAAGGGAACAATGTAAGGCTTCTTTTTCTCCTTACCCTCATCGATCCGAGTTCTGAGTCACCCTCATCTTTTCTGCGGGAAGATAGGACTAGGCTCATCTATGTCTTACTAGAACATCTCGCTGTTTGCTTCTTTGTAGTCGTAGGACTGTTGTGGTCGTCTAGAG
Source organism: Bromus sterilis (assembly GCA_950022295.1). Classification (NCBI taxonomy): domain Eukaryota; kingdom Viridiplantae; phylum Streptophyta; class Magnoliopsida; order Poales; family Poaceae; genus Bromus; species Bromus sterilis. The sequence goes on along the minus strand of OX465599.1, from coordinate 166,085,115 downwards.
TCATTGTTTTGTTGAGTTCCCTGAAGAAGTTCTGTCCAATCCCTTCAAGGTTGTCTCATTTTTCATCCCGGTGTAGCCGGTATGCTGCCCGAGTTATCCCGTGGTCCTTTTGAAGTCATTGTTGTTGCATTACAATCTTTTCCTCCTAGTCATGTCCTCTTATCATTGATTCCATCGTACAACCTGTTCTGATTGTTGATTTTTATCAAACAGGATGTCTGGTGGAACTCGTAGTGTTGTTCGTCGGAATCGAGACCGTGTTCGGAATCGAAATGATGATGAACCTCCACCACCGCCTTCTGCGGCGGAAATCGTGATGGAAGCTGAGTGGAATCGACGTGATCAAACACGCTTTTTGGAGCTCATCGAGAAGAATACCGCTCGTCGGCGTAATGTGGTTGTTAGCATTCGGGATTTCATCCTCCTCAAGCCACCGGTATTTCGATGTTCCTCCGAGCCCCTTGAAGGTGATGATTGGCTCCGTTCCATCGATCATAAGCTTGACACGGCACATGTTGCTCCCAATGACCGAGTTATATTCGCGGCAAACTTTCTGGAAGGTGCTGCTCTTCAATGGTGGGAGAACTATGTTGCGATGCAGCCAGATGGTCACGTGGTGAATTGGCAGGAGTTCCGTGATGCCTTTCGAGGGTACCACATTCTGGATGAGCTAATGGAGCGCAAGAAGGAAGAGTTCTGCAATCTGACTCAAGGAGAGATGTCCATTCATGAGTATGTGAGAGAGTTCAACCGTCTTGCTCGTTATGCCCAAGATGAGATCACCAACGATGCCAGAAAGCAGGCAAGGTTCCGTAAGGGACTTAGCCCCATCCTTCGTCATGATCTTAACCTCCTTGAATTTTCCACCTTTGAGGATTTAGTCAACAGATCCTTCAGAGCTGAGCATGGCAATGAAGTGTTCGAAGAGTCTCGCAAGCATGCTCTTGAGCTTGCTCCTTATTCAAGTTCAGCCCCTCAGAAACGCCGAATATGGCTCCCAACTAGTGGCATACCTCAAAACCTTCTTCAGAGCCCACCATCCAATATATGCCATCCACCTCAACACATTGTTCCTCCCAGGAATGATGGTGTGCAAACAAGTAATCATGTTCCCAGCAATTCAGACAGGGTGTGTTTCAAGTGTGGTCTGTCAGGCCATTACTTTCTTCAATGCCCTCAGGTCTTTATGACACCACATCATTCTCGACATAAGCCTCCAAAGAAATCAACCACCAAAACCTTTCCAGCAAAGCTTTCAGTCAAAGGTAGTGGATATGTGAACCAAATCTCAGTTGAGGAAACCACTGCTAATTCTGACGTCATCCTTGGTACACTCCGAGTCAATCATGTTCCCGCCTCCGTTCTTTTCGATCCAGGAGCTTCTCATTCGTTCATGTCGGAGAGTTATGCACTTCGGCATGAATTCCCTTTTGAAGAAATGTTTTCTCCAATGATAATTCAAACTCCTGGTTCAAAGTGGCAAACTAATAGAGTAAGCCATGGCAATCAACTTGCAATTGAGGGTTTAGTATTCCTTCCTTCTCTTATAGCCCTCAAGTCTTCAGACATTGATGTCATCCTAGGAATGGATTGGTTATCAAGACAGAATGCTTTCCTTGATTGTAAAGCCAAGTCAGTTAAACTCACCCATCCTTCAGGCCAGACAATTGACTACACATCACCCAACTCTAGAATCCAGATGCATACTTTGAATGTGCTTCCCCTTCCTGACCTTGAAGATATTCCGGTGGTTCCTGACTTCCCGGATGTCTTTCCTGAAGAGCTGCCGGGTATGCCACCCGACAGATGTGTAGAATTCATAGTGGATCTTATACCAGACACAGCTCCAATTTCCAGACGCCCATATAGAATGGCCCCACATGAGTTAGCTGAGCTAAAAACCCAACTTGATGCTTCATTGGCAAAAGGCTTCATCCTCCCTAGCTCCTCGCCATGGGGTTGCCCCGTTCTGCTCGTAACGAAGAAAGATGGAACAGAAAGTATGTGTGTAGACTATCGCCCGCTAAATCTAGCGACGATAAAGAACAAGTACCCACTGTCCAGGATCAATGATCTTTATGATCAACTTGCTGGATCCTCTGTCTTCTCAAAGATGGATTTGAGATTAGGCTATCATCAAATCAAAATCCGAAACGAGGACATTCCCAAGACGGCTTTTACTACTCGATATGGTCTTTACGAGTACACCATAATGTCCTTCGGTTTAACCAATGCCCCCGCCACATTCTCGCGCTTGATGAATTTGATCTTCATGGAGTACCTAGATAAATTTGTTGTAGTTTATCTTGATAACATTCTCATCTACTCGAAGAACGAAGAAGAGCACGTAGAACATCTTAGGCTTGAATTGATGAAACTTCGAGAGCATCGCCTATAGGCCAAGTTCTCTAAGTGTGAATTTTGACTACCAGAGTGACCTACTTAGGCCATGTGATTTCTGCCAAAAGCATTGTTGTCAATCCCGAGATAGTTCAGGCCGTCCTTGATTGGACTCCAGCTGAATCGGTTAAGCAAGTTAGGAGTTTTCTTGGCTTAGCAAGCTATTGTCGCCGCTTCGTTGAGAACTTCTCCAAAGTTGCAAAGCCTCTAACTGAACTCCTCAAGAAAGATAAGAAATTCCAATGGACTCCCAAGTGCGAGGAAAGCTTTCAAGAGCTAAAAAGAAGATTGACTTCTGCACCCGTACTTTCTCCTCCAGACACCAAAAGGGATTTTGATATCTATTGCGACGCTTCACGGCAAGGTTTAGGATGCATACTTATGCAAGATCGACATGTGGTAGCTTACGCTTCACGCCAGTTGCGTCCACATGAAGAGAACTATCCTACCCATGATCTTGAACTCGCTGCCGTAGTTCATGCCCTGAAGACTTGGCGACATTACCTCCTTGGTAATCGTTGTGAGATCTATTCCGACCACCAAAGCCTCAAATACATATTCACCCAGCCAGATCTTAATCTCAGGCAAAGAAACTAGATAGAGTTGATAAAATATTACGACTGAGGAATTTCTTACACCCCAGGCAAAGCCAAGGTCATGGCTGATGCACTAAGTCGTAAGTCGTATTTTAATAACCTCAAGTTACAACAGTATCTACCACTTCTTCATGAGGAATTTCGCAAGCTCGATCTTGAGATAGTTCCTCATGGATTTCTTTCTACCTTGGTGGCGAAACCCACTCTTGAGGATCAAATCATAGTTGCCCAAAGGCGTGCACGAGGTGTTTGCCGGATCAAGGAGAGCATTGCTAGCGGAGCTGCTAAATGTTTCTCCACAAATAGTAAGGGAACGGTATTCTTTGAAAATCGTTTGGTAGTACCTAAGAATAGGGATCTAAGGCAACTCATCCTTAAATAGGCTTACCTTCGGGTTACTCCTCTGAAGGGAACCCAACGATTAGCACGCGGGTTAGGGCCTAACCGGTCGGCGGCTTGTCGCCGGCGGCTCTGTACACGGCGGCGCTGCGCCGGAATTGCGTTCTCGGCCACGGGAAGACACGGGAAGGGCACGGGAGGGTGCCCCTCGCTCGTGCGCTTCGAGTGGCGCACACGGGGGGTCAAAGGGGAGCTCCAAGGCGACGGCAGCGTCGACGCGCGCGGAGGCTGGCCACTGACATCGACGAGGTCGACGAGGAGGCGTCGGGGAGAAGAACAGGGAGGTGGGGAATGACCGTGAGCTCACCGGGAGCACGATGAGGGGCACGGCTGGGCTGGGGAGGTCCTTGCGGCGGAGTAATTCCTCGTCGGAGATGATGGCGGCCAGCGGCGAAGTGCTGATGCGAGCGTCACCTCTGGGGCCTTCGGACTCGAATTGACTGCACGGTGCAATGAAGTCGTCGTCGAGGGATTCAGTGGACACGTTGGCGCGGCGAGGGAGGCACGGTGGCCACGTCGGGCACGGAGGCCGCTCCGGTTGGGCTCGGGGTCGCGCGGGATTCGGCGAGGGAGAGGAAGGGGGTGACCAGAGGAGGGGGGAAATGGAGAGGGAGTCTCCAGAGCGTCCACGGCGAGGAGATAAGGCAGGGGAGGCTAGATGGTGGCCACGGCGTCGCCGGCATGGCCGCCACGCAGCTCTTTGCCTGCCTGGCCGAGGTGGAAGATGAAGATACCCCTTTGCGCTGGGCTGGGCCAGAAGCCAGGTGGGCCTGAGGTAAGTGGGTAAGGTTCTCTCTCTCTCTCTCTTTTTGTTTTCTCTTTTTATCTTTTCTGTTCTGTTTGTTTTGTTTTGATTTGATTTTTAAACCAATTTTTTTTTTATAAAATTCTAAAAACTTTTATGTGAGCTTATATGACATATATAAATCCAGTCACAAAGTTTCATAATTATTGGAATTTTCTTTAATAAATTCCAATTGAAAATACAATATTGATTTAATTTCCAAGGGCTTTTTGGACTTTAGAAAAATCAGAGAGCATGATGTGGGACCCACTTCACTTGAAATGTGATCATGCCCATTTATGATATTTTTCCAAAAGTTCAAAGCATTTTTGGAAAAAGATTTTTGTTTGGCCTTTTATTAAAATTATTTTGAGGCTTTTTGCTTCCCCATTTCTTTTTCTTTTGCAAAAATTTTCATGATGCAAAAATGCTAGCTTGGAAAAGCACAAACCTAAATTAGGGTTCTGACACTAATCAAATGTATAGTGACTTGGTAATCCCCTATCATGATGTAAGAAATTGTATTGAATCCATGGATAAAAATAATTCCATGGAGGGTAACAAATCTTACCTGAGGATGAATTCCATGATAAAGGCATCAATGACATGTTTGAAGAATATGAATGATGTGCTAATCGAAGATTCCGGTTGGATGATGGAAACCTTCGGCTTAATCTTTTATGAGATGATTTCTCCTTCTTCACTTTGGTTGTATTCTCTAAAATAGAAGCTTGTACATCATTTTTGGTTTGAATGTTCTTCTTGGGAACCCTTGCCATATTCTTCTTTTCAAGTTCTCGTGCATTAAGCTTTTGCAATTTCTTCTTCTGCCAATATGATAAACCGAGTGGACGTCTCGATTGTGATTCTTTTTCAAGAAGTGGAAATTCCTTTTTGACCTTGTGAACTCTCAACTCCCTTTGTTCAGATTTGGCATCGGTATTTTGAAGATTTGTTTGCTTATGTTCTTTGCCTCTCGTACCCAATGTCAATACTTTCATTAGGTCTTTATCATTTGAAATAAAATCTGAAATGGCACACTTACGACCATCCCTTTTGACACGATAAACTTGCTTGACCACCTCTTTTTTCTTCCTTGAGCTCCGGAGCGATTCCTTTTGAATGAAATGGTCTTTTTTATGCAATTGTTCATCAAATGTGGACCTTCTTGGAGTTGCATAATCTTGATGAGATGGTTCAAAATAAGATGGATAATGTGCCCTAGAATTATACCTGTCCCATGATGGATATGAATTCATTGGTATTGGCTGCCCACAATATGGATATGGATATGATGTATTGAAATCATCACTTTGACAATACCGACCCTTAGATTTGTTCCGAGGGGTTGATCTTGATGCTTTTGAATCGCTCGGCCGATGAGCAATCTTCTCTTCTCTTATCTTCTGATATTTTTCAAATAGCTGCGCGAAGGTAACTTTCGGCTTATCTCGGCCTTTGCTCTCTTTGGTTTTCCTTGCATCGATCTTAGGATTTGCTTGCTGCCCCCAGTGTTTGACGTCTTCATCGGAACTTTGATAGAACCTCCGCCTTAAGAATGGCATCATTGTGCTCATGAATAACATGTGTACTTGAAAGCTTGATCCCATCACATGCAGTTTTTACCTTCTTGTCTTCAACTGGATCGGCTTGAAGCAGCCGATGCAAAAACTTTTTGACATCAGGACCAATAGGAATGGCATGATCATCCTTTGGTGTTTTAACAAATTTCAATCGTACACTATTAATGTCCGATTTAACTATTTTAAGGAACATATTGCAGTCCTCAAAGTAATGCTTGAACGAATCATGTATCTTACAATACATTCGTCCTTTGATTGATGGCTTAACATGGTGATCAAGAATTCTAATATAATCATTCTTCAGCAACAAATTAAAGATCTGATCACACATATTTGAATCAAAGGTAATCTTTTTGTTTTCTAGCCGATCTTGGTGAGAGAACGGCTTTGGAAGTAAGCAAATGAATGGTTCAGATTTCGCATCACCCCATTCGGCTATGCATTGTGCTTTGCACTCCATCTCCGATGACTTTGAATAAGAAATTATACTATCATCGGTTTTCTCAAAAGATTCAAATCTTGGCTTTATTTTTCTGAAATGAAAACTGTTATAGCACATATGTCTCAATTGAGACCAAATGTAAGCCAAGTAGGAAACTAGCAAAGCTATCCATGTATATATAAAATTTAAATGAAACAATGGGAAAAACTTTTGTTGTAATAATAAGTCACTACCGGCCTCTCTAAGTGACACAATGTGTTGACCGGTATGCTTTGTTATAATTGTATTTCTAACAAGTAAATTATCCTTCTTCATTGGTCTCTCAAGATTTGTTATAACAATTTTGCTAATAGTTACATCAACAATAAAGTTATGACCAATTATGAAAATAGATAAGTAACTTGCTAGACATACCCTCTTATTCACGTTGGAAGAGCATGATGGTTGTATGAATTTTATAATAACGTGCTCCAGTTTTGGATGACTCTCCAATGCTTCGTCTTCATTTTCTGGATCTTGTACCGAGTTACTTGGGTGATGTGTCTCCTCTAAGTTGGCTGCAACTCAGCGCTTGTTTCTGAGTTGGTCATCATCCGACACATATATCCGAGCTACTTGTAACTCGGGTGTTGTCTCTGAGCAGTATGTAACTTGGATAGTATCATGTAACTCTGGGAGTGGTGAGCAGCTCGGTATATGCTTCCGAGTTGTGTGGAGCAGTCCTAATTTAGCTGCAGCTCGTTTGCCTTGATTTTCTAGCCGAATTAGTTGCAACTCGGGTACCATTGGTTTTTCATTGTAAATCTGATGCTTGTCATCTTTGACTCGGAACTCATAGGGTAGCTCGTCGATGAAGTTTTCCTCTGTTGGCTCGATGGACTTGGTGTGCACGCCCGACTTTCTATCGCCTGAACTGTTTGGTTCGGCTTCTATAGAATCGATTGCGTCTCTCGGGTGGTCATTTTTCTTATTAGACTCACCACCCGTATTGCAGGACTCGGCTTTATAAGATGTAGTCACATTTGTAATGGCTTCAACTGATTCAACACTATTAGCCGAGTCTATCTTCTCTTGCTGATTTGCTTGCAGAGTTTCCTTTTTATCTTGCCGCAACATCACAGAAGGGCCAAGATGATTACCACTCGGAGGAAAGAGCTTGATGTATTCTTGAAAATCATCCTCTTCATGCTGTTTTTTGAGCCTTTCAAACTCCTCCTCACACTTCTTCTTGAGTGCTTCATAAATTTGTTGATACTCAATTGGTAATTCTTCAAGAGTCGGCGTGGTGAAATTGTCAGCACTATTCCCTGCAAGCTTTGTCTCAATCTTGTTTATACGGGCAATATATTTTCCTTTAGATTCAGCCCAACTCGGAGAGGATTTCCCCCCCCCCCCATTACTTTTATTCTCTTTCGGCAATAAAGTGCTACCGAAATTCTGGAATTGTGAAGCAGAAACCTCGCTGTTGTGTGATAGACGCTCCGCTCTCCTTTTCTTGTAAGCCTCATAAGCTTGTATTGTAGAAGGATCATGTGTCATGTCTATTAGGTCGTGATTAAGAGCAACAAACTCGTTGAAACCTGCTAAAATATTTTCCTTGAAACTATCCAACTCATATGCGAGTTTAGTACATGAAGGCACGTGAGCTCCTGTTAAATTTTCACTTATTCGGCCATGGTCACTACGAAAGTGCGGAGCCGAATTATGAATCTCACTAGTTGCACATGAAGATGAAATATTAGTAACATAAGAAGTAGCATATAAGGGTTGAGGAAAATTGGCCAAATAACTAGTTGTAGCATGTCTAATTTCCCTATCCATCGGCGCATTCATAGATGAATTAACATATTGCAAGTTAAGTGCCGATGAACAAAAAGGTGAAACGCTTTTGAGACCAGACGCTCGGTTACTCGGGAGGGACCCCATCGGAGTACCCGGCGACGATTGGCTGGTCGAAGTCGTCCTGAACGCACCTGGAGCCTTGTAGATCCTAGCCCCCAAATCTGAACAACAACAACGAAGAACAAGAAGCAAGGTACAAAGGAGATAGATAGATGAACACGAAAAAATATATAGAAGTGTTTTGTGTTTGTTCGATTGTGTGTGTTTTCTCAATCGGACGTCACCTCGTCTATATATGAGGAGGCTGGACTTTCCGTGCAAGAAAAGACTCCAAATCCCATCCAAATCTCTCCAAACATAACCGAACTCGGATTACAGGTGGTCCCAAGACAGTAGTTCAGTTTTTGGTAGTTTTGGGGCTGCAAACGACCTCGGATGAAAAAACGCAAAACATCAAAATTGTAGCCCTTGAAATTTAAAAACTTTTTCATGTTGAACTATTTTTGATTCGAGGCCATCTTAAGGGCAGAAATCCTCACGCTTTTCATCAGACATCAACTGTATAGGTGTCTGGCTCCGAGCATCAGTTTTTCCCTCTTGACAGGTATATATTGTCATGGCTATAACTTTTGCTTTATAACTCGGATTGAGATGATCCAAAAACCAAAATCGACCGGTCCGAAGAGACCAAGCCAGATCATTTAGAATACTTTTCCATTTGATGATGTCTTAAAGGCCTAATTGGCAAAATTGTACTTCAAATGCCAGGATCTTATCGCTTCCAACATAGTTTCGGCCTCCAAGATGGAATCCGATGACGATGGCTCGAACTACAAATATGTTCATATTGAATATACAAAACTTTCTCATGTAGAACACTTCTTTATTTGATGTCATCTTATATAAGTTTATTGTTGTGCCAAAAACTGGTGTCAACAGGCGCGCCGGGAGGGCGCCTGGACCCCTGGGGCCACTCCCGGCTCCCCCCTTTGGCCTATATATCGCACATCATCCAAAAACCCTAAAAGGAGAGAGTTTTCGGAGTTCCGCCACCGCTCCATGGCGGAAACCTACCGAGGAGAAAAGACATCTCCGGCAGGCAGATTCCGCCGGGGAGAACACCCCCCTGAAGTGGAGATCGTCGCCATCGTCATCACAATCGGCACGAGCATCATCGAGATCATCATCAGCATCATCCCCAACATCAGAACCATCTTCACCACCATCCAATCTCACCTCACAAGTCCAACTTGTGTTTTAATCCGTACTATCTATCCTCTCTACTCTACCGGTGTTGATTACTACCGTGTGATGAATGTTATTGAGTTTTGTTGGAGAAATATCATTGTGTCTAGATTGTTTATCATCTATTTATCCCCAATGATCATGATCTCTTTTATGTCTTGTGAGTAGTTACTTTAGTTCTTGAGGACATGGGAGAACTCTAGTTGTTAGTAGTCATATGATGTTGAAATAATATGTGTTGTTTGATATTTAAGTTGTGTTGTTATTTTCCTAGTGGTGTTGTGAGAGTCGAACACTCAACACTTCGCCTTTTCAAGGACCTAGGGGAATGCATTGTGTACAAAGATTTCTTACGGTGGGTTGCCGGAGTGACAGAAACCTGAACCCCAGTTCAGACCCTTTTGCGCAAGGGAACAATGGATCATCGATCGTGTTGCTATGGTTAGGCTTTTTTCCTTAATTACTATCTTGTATTTGCGGATGCTTGCAAGATGTTTAATCATAAGAGTGCACTTATCTTAGTCTAGAGGGTGCACTAGCATAGATCCACCCACTCAACACTTATCAACACAACACATAGTACCAATACGGAATATGGCGAAAGCACATGACTATTTCTCCCGTGTGTCCTCAAGAACACTTTAGCCTTTATAAGTTCAGTTGCTAGGCCGCTCCTTTGCTTAAAAGGATTGGGCCACTCGTTACTCCTCTGTGCCTTTCACTTTGCTCGCTTTTACATTTTTTTTGCTTATGTCGAAAACCCCTAAAAAGTTTTCTTTCAGTTCCTGTAGCTATTTCGTTATCAAAGTCACTTACCAATGCCTTCTGCTCCTCGTTGGGTTCGACACTCTTATTTATCGAAAACGCTACAAACGATCCCCTACAGTTGAGGGTCATCAGTTGGCGATACTCGTCGGCTAACAGAAGAAAGTACTTCCTGCTCGATTGTATTATGCGGGGGGGGGGGGGTGATTACAGTGGCGGTCTAGGTGAGTTCTCTCAAGACCGGAGGTGGTGATTGAAGATTTGATGTCCTGAGCCGTCACCCCTCCTAGCCTTTATATACTAGCCTGGGTCTCGGGGAGTCCATCTCAGATTACAGGGACGATTGCCTAATCTAGCCTTGCCTTGGACGCCAAGTCTTGCCTTCCATGTTGGTCACGGACTCCTACGTCGGTGCCTTGAGTGGGCCAGTCATGGGTCTGTCGAGGCTTCCGGCGGGCCTTCTGTCTTTATACGCACCAGGTATCCTCACACGCAGGAGTCATGGGGTCACCCCCTCGTCAGTAGCCCCCGAGTGCCTTGGGAACTCGAAGAGTCGCATAGGGACTTGAATTCGTCATCGCTTGCTTTCACATGCGCAGCGTGGCTGCGAGTCGTCGGCTGTTAGCCATAAAAATGTTTATTCGAGGGATGATAAGCTGAAAGGGCCCAAGGTAGTCGACTGGTTGAGCCCTGGTGAATTGCGCTAGTGGCAAATACCTCAGTAGACCAATCAACCTCGTGTCCCTCGAAACGAACTTGGAAATGACCAGTGTATAGCAAAGTCCATGCCGCTGCAGGACTTACAGGATCAATGCCGCCGGTCTCAGCAAACATCCTTAACGCGTCCGTTATCGGCTCATATTTCTTCATGCAAGCGCATGGACAACATCGGGAGTGAAGTCGCGCTATGGAATGTCCCGACCCGGCCGACTGCGTAGCGGGGTCTTACCTACGCACTAAGCTTGCGCGGCATCTTGGGTGCAGCGAGTCGCCGCCCAGGCATCATTTTTTATGGAGGCGCGGAGCCTAATTATAGATGCACCCACTTGGAATAAACAGATCAAGTGGACTATTAGTAGTCACTCGTGGAACTTTTGCGAGCTCGGGCGAGGAGTCGATAAGAGATGCACCCACTCGGATACTCATCGAGTGCATGGGTAGATTGTCCTCCCGGGTATTAGTCGAGTTTTGCGAGTAGCCACTCGAATGTTTCGTTATCTTCAGGGTGAGGGAGCACCCGAACTCTGTAGATGTATCGTTTTTTGATAGTGCGAGTGACCACTCGAGCACGTCGTTGCCTTCTGAGTGAGGGAGCACCCGAAATCTGTGGATGTATTTGATCTTAATAGGGGGAATATCCACCCGTGACCTCAAAGTTTAGACCTTTCTCTATTTTTAGCGAAGGCAAGGCGCTCCCGATGGGAGTAAATTTTTTGAAATAAGGTAAAAATTTTGGCACAAAGAGACAGGGAATCTTTACCGGGCTTGATTTTTACCAATTGTTTTTATCTTGAAATCATCCTTCTTGGGATGTCGCGAGGATAAGCATCATAATAATCCTTTTGGTGACCATTGTGATGACGATGCTTGGTCTCCGAACCGTCACATCTTCTGGACAACCATAATGACACCGTTGGTTTTCCGAGACGTGCATGGGAAACATGCGAGATTTGATGCGTCCTTTATTGAATTGTGCTTGATGTGAAGGGGCGTCTAGTCTTGGAATTCGTAGCGCCAAGCGCATTTGGTCTTGAATTAATGATGACGCCATTTGGGTTTCTGCGTGTTTTCCTTTCTTTCCCCTGGGTTGTGCTATAAATGCCAGTTGTTATTTCCTGGGCTCGGCATCTGTTCTTCTCCCATGTCTTCCTTCTCCTTCTTCATGATATGGTGCCCAAGCGTGGTGGCGGCGTGGTTGGCCGAGGTCGGGGCCGACGCGGCCGTGGTGGCCGCACACCTCGCTCTTCCCGTGGTGGACGTCGTCGAGCTACGACATCACCTCCCTCTTCTTACGTGGAGGAGGGTGTTTGGCGCTACGACTTTATTCTGCGTGTTCTTATCCGGACCGCTACTCGGACCCCTCTTATTTTTCATTTGCCTCCATTATTTCTGAGCTCAATTTGAGGGGTCTAAGGCTCTGTCTTCAAGGGTGTGCTCGATCTCTCTCGTGGGTGGAGCTGGAGGTTGATAAATCGTTCCTGATTTTTCTTGGATCTGGCTGGAGGTCCTTTTCTCGACGACTGAATTTTCGTGATGGGGATAGCCTTTGCTGTCGTTTTGATGGCGAAGATACTCTCATCGTCCGTGCGTTTGATGCTAGTGGAAATCGCCTGGACCCGTACTGGGAGGACTTGAGCAGCACTAGTTCTGGAGACTCAAATGGTGCTTTGGCTTCAACTTCTTCATCTCCCGACTCCTCGACGGGCGGTGCTTGCTCTTCTAGTTCTAGGGAGAGCTCGGACGTCAAGCCATCAGCCAAGCGGGTGCGCCGGTAGGTAAGGTCACCAGGCTCAGGAAGGCGGCGAGTTTCTCTTCGCAGGCTTAGTTTTTTTACTTTGTCTGTGATGATGCCCGTCAAGACGAGGACCAAAGTGCCAATTATCTCAGCATGTGCACACATGTAGAAGTCATAATTCCTTGGTCTTATTTGGTCTTGTGGTCCTCTGATGTGTAGTAGGGCTTTTGTCTTTTTGTGCTAAGCCTTGAATCACTCTGATATGTAATTTGTGCTGCCTTCAGGTCCTTTGTAATGGAAAACGCCTTTGAGTCATTTGTAATGGAGACTGTCTTCGAGTCCTTTGTAACGAGAATTGTCTTCGAGTCCTTGGTATTGGAGACTTCCTTCGAGTCCTTTGTAACGGAAATTTTCTTAGAGTGCCTTGCAGTACTATCGGGTGCGTGATAGCGCTCCCGATGGGAGTAGCCCCTGAGGCGACGTTTGACTTGTAGAGTCGGACGTAGACTTTGAGCTTTATTCGTTCATGCTGGCCCTTCTTAGGCTGCACTGTAGTTCCAAATTTTCATCGGGTGCGCGGCAGCGCTCCTGATGGGAGTAGCCCCCGAGTCCTTAGGTGATCACTTGTGACCGGGTGAAGACTAAAAAGTTTCTCTGTCCGATGTCTGCTTTATCCTTATCTTTGGGAAATAGATTGTGCTGATGCTGAAAATTTTGAGTGAGGTTCTGCGGGCGAAGTAGTGTCTCTCGGGGGAAGTTTTTGCTCGAGCCCCTGAGTGATGTAGGTTTCGTCGTGTAAACAAAATAGCATCTCTTGGGGGGAGTCTGTGCTCGAGCCCTCGAGTGCTTTAGGTGTCCTTGCATAATCGAAATAGCGTCTCTCGAGGGGAGTCTGCGCTCGAGCCCCTGAGTGCTTTAAGTAATGTCGCGCAAGCGAAATAGCGTCTCTGGGGGGAGTCTGCGCTCGAACCCCTGAGTGCTTTAAGTAATATTATTTGGGAGACACCTCATTATTGCTATGAGTTTTTACATAATTTTCCAATCGGTGCTGCTCCCGATACTGCTTTGCTGGTCGAAAGTGCGTACGGGTAGTATTTATGGGTAGAACAGGTACAGGTTTTCCACGTTCCACGCATTTCCCACGTCTTCGTCAGTCTTTGGGTTCTTCATCCTGTATGCTCCTCCTCCTATGACCTCTGAGACGATGAACGGTCCTTCCCACTGCGGGGAAAGCTTGTGGACTTTTTCTTGTATTAGTCGCAGGACAAGATCTCATTTGTGAAAAGTTCTTGTGCGCAGGCGACTGCTTTGGTATGTGCGTAGTTTATCTCGGTATCCTTTTGACCTTGCTATAGTTGTGTCCCTAGCTTCGTCTGCGGTGTCTTTATCATCATGGAGTGCTTCTACTGCCTCTTCCTCTTCGTATCCTGAGATTCGGGGAGCTCCGAACTTTAGGTCGTGTGGCAGCACAACTTCTGCCCCATATACCATGAAAAAAGGTGTGTACTGGGTTGAGACGTTGGGGGTGGTGTGCAGGCTCCATAGGACTGCAGGGAGTTCTTCTACCCAGTTGCCTGCAGCCTGTTCGAGTGGTGCGAGGAGTCTCTTTTTTATTCCTCCGCACACTAAGCCGTTTGCCTTTTCCACCTGGCCGTTGGACTGTGGGTGCGCGACCGATGCGTAGTTTATCTTGATGACCAAATCATGGCAGAAGTTCTGAAATTCTGTTGCTTTGAAGTTTGTACCGTTATCTGTGATGATGTTATGTGGTACGCCAAATCGGAAGATGATTGACTTGATGAAGTTAACTGTCGTGAGGGCTATTGAGCTGGTGATTGGTACTGCCTCAATCCACTTAGTGAACTTGAATGCTGCTACTAGGAGATGTGTTCGACCTCCTTTTGAGGATTTCTTTAGTGGACCCACCATGTCGAGTCCCCAAGTGGTGAAAGTCTAGGATAGTGGTATGGTTTTAAGTTCAGATGCTGGAGCGTGTGGCCTGCTGGCGAATTTTTGATAGGCGATGCAGCGTCGCACGATGTCTTCCGCGTTTCACATTGTGGTTGGCCAGTAGAACCCTACTCGAAAAGCTTTGGCCACGAGTGCGCGACTGCTCGCTTGGTGCCCGCAAGTGCCTTGTGGATCTCGAGCAACAGGGCCTTGCCGTCTTCTTCCTCGATGCACTTTTGGAGGACCTGAGAAATGATGTGCTTGTAGAGTTGTCTGTTGATTACTCTGAATGCTTTAGATCACCGACTGATGTGTCGGTCTTCTGCAACGTCTTGCGGCAAGGTTCCTTGAATTAGGAATCTAAGGAACAGTTTTGTCCAAGCTGGGCCTTCGGGTGCGGCTGGCTCTGCCTCCTCGACTGCTTTGTTGCCTTCTTCATCAGCGGTTGAGTTCGCAGCCGCCACTTGCGCTGGTACACTTGTGTTGTCACCCTCTGCGGCTACTTCTAGCGCGAGTGCCTTGGTTTTGATTGATCTCTGGCTGATACTTTCGAGGAAAATGCCTGGGGGAACTGGTCCTCGAGTTGATCCAATGTTTGCGAGCTCGTCTGCTTCTGTGTTATTTGCTCTGGTGACGTAGTTTAGCTCGCAACCGTCGAATCCTCCTTCTAGAGTGTTGTACAGCTTCTGGTAAGCTATCATGTTGTCTGCGACTGCTTCACAGTCCCTCACTGTTTGCTGGACGACAAGGTTGGAGTCTCCGTAGATTGCGAGACGGGTGGCGCCTCAAGCTTTTTCGATGCGCATGCCATGGAGTAGTGCCTCATATTCTGCTTCGTTGTTTGAGGCCTTGCTGAAGTTGATCTGGAGCATGTATCTGAGTTTATCTCCTTTAGGCGAGATTAATACGACGCCCGCTCCGGCTCCTTGATGTCTTTTTGATCCATCAAAGAACATCGTCCATGAGTTGGAGAGGTCTGGAGGGCCAGGTGTTTGCACCTCTATCCACTCGACCAAAAATTCTGGGAGTACTTGGGCTTTGATTGTCGTTGGATGTTTGAACTGCAGGTCGCGGGGAGTGAGCTCGATGTTCCACTCTGCGACTCGGCCCGTTTCTCCAGGGTTGTTAAGGATGTCTGCGAGTGGTGCGCTGCTCACAACCGTCATGAGGTGCTCCTCGAAGTAATGTGTTACTTTCCTTGAAGTCATGATGATGGCATATACGAGCTTCTGGTAGTGCGGGTACCACTGCTGAGATTTTGTGAGGACCACGCTGAGGTAGTAGATTGGCCTTTGTATGCTCTGGTCTTTGCCTTCTTCCGCGCGCTCGACGACGAGCGCCGTGCTGACTACGCTACTGCATGCCTCTATGTAGAGGTAGAGAGATTCTCGCTCCTTGGGCACCGCTAGAATTGGTGGGGTCGAGAGGGTCTTTTTTAGGTCTGCGAATGCGTTTCGAGCTTCTTCAGTCCACTCGAATTTCTCTCCTCTTTTGAGCAGCTGTTAGAATGGTAGAGTCCTTTCTCCCAGCCTGCTGATGAAGCGGCTCAGTGCTGCGAGTCTTCCTGTGAGTTGATGAACGCCTTTGATCTTCACCGGCTCTTGCATCTTGGCGATTGCTTGGACTTTTTCAGGGTTCGCTTCGGCTCCTCGGACAGAGACCATGTATCCGAGCATTTTTTCGGCTGGGACGCTGAACACACACTCTTTTGTGTTGAGCTTGATTCTGTATCTATTGAGTGTTGCCAGGGTTTCGCGGAGGTCGTCGAGTAGAGTGTTTGCACCGTAAGTTTTTATGACGATGTCGTCGACGTAGACTTGGACATTTCTGCCGATTTGATCTCTTAAGCATGCTTGCATCATCCGTTGGTACGTGTATCCAGCGTTTTTCAGTCCGAAAGGCATTGTCCTGTAGCAGAATACGCCGTAGGGTGTGATGAACGAGGTGTGTTTTTTTTCTTCTTCCTTCATCCTGATTTGGTTGTATCCTGAGTAGGCGTCGAGGAAAGACAGGAGGTCGCATCCTGCGGTAGAGTCGATTATCTGGTCTATCCTTGGCAGAGGGAATTGGTCCTTTGGGCAGTGTTTGTTGACGGGCCCGTAATCAACGCACATGCGTAGTACGTCGGTGTCCTTTTTAGGTACTAAGACTGGGTTTGCGATCCAGGTGGCCTTCTTCGTCTCCCGGATGAATTGCGCATCGAGTAGTCGATTGACTTCTTCTCCAATGGCTCTGCGCTTGGGTTCGGAGAATATATGCAACGCCTGCATTACTGGTTTGGTGTTTGGATGGATGTGTAGTGCATGTTTTGCGAATTCTCGTGGTATTCCGGGCATGTCGGCCGGGCACCAGGCGAAAATATTCCACTCTCGCAGAGGACAACCATAAGGTCAAATGCTTGTTCTTCTGGGAGATGAGCATAGATTCGGACCGTGCTGTCCGGGTCCGTTGGGTGCACTTGATGGGTGACTGTGTCGCTGTCGACTCTGAAATCGCGAGAAAATTCTTTTGATTCGCATCTGCTTGCCATTGGAAAAATGATCTTGTGTGTCACCATGGCTATTTCTTCGAGCTGCTGCTGAGCCCCGAACGTGTCGGAAACTCCGTGAAAATCTCGGTCGCATTGGTCTAATTTGATAAAAATCACGTTGACTGTAATGACCCCTGAGGGTCCTGACATCTTGAGCATGAGGTACGCGTAGTGCGGGACCGCCATAAATTGAGAGAATGCGGGCCTCTCGAGTATGGCGTGGTATTGAGACTTCCAGTCGAGTACTTCGAACTCGAGGACTTTTCTTGCGAAATTTCCCTTGCCGTCGAAGACGACATCGAGCTCAATTGTTCCGTGGGAGGAGGCTTCTTCACCTGGAACTACACCGTAGAATGTGATTCCTAACTTCTTCCAGATTGATCGCGGGTCAGCATCTTGCGCAAGGTGCTGGTGAAGATTATGTTTAAACTGATGCCCCCGTCCATTAAAACTCTTTCCATGTCGTAACAACCGATTTGGGCTTCGAAGACCAGTGGTGCGTGCCCTGGCCTTGGAATTTCGGGTGGGTGATCGCTTTGTGAGAAAGTGATGTTGGTCTCTGTGCTGTACAGATGGTAAGTTTCTGCTGTTTTTAGGTCCTCGGCTGCTCGGGTCTGCAGGGTGTGGGCGTCCTGTTTTCCTTTTGAGGGTCGTCTTTCTTGGATCATGCAAACCCGTCCATGAGACGGAGGGTATTGCTCTTCTATATTGGTTGCTGGCGGCTGCGCAGTTCCTCGAGCCCGTTTGGCTTCGCGTTGCTTCTCTTCCTTGAGGCTGTTGGAGAGTTCAGTGAATAGACGACAATCTCTCTTGGTGTGGCCTTCTCTAAGGCGCCCCCAGTCGTATTCGAAACAATGGATTGGGCAGGGTCCATCCAGTTGTTCTTTGGCTGTGAACTTGCTGGAGCCGGCATGCCTTCTTCTTCTTGCGACTAGGAACGACTGTGAGTGGTCTTCTGAACGGCAGTGGAACCTTGGGTCGAGCTCTATTCCGTCGTTGATCGAGTGGTTCCGAATAAACTTGGCGAACTCATCTGGTCTTTGATCTGGGTCGTAGTACTTGCCGAACTGAGTTTCAGAGTCGCAGTCTTGTCCCATGGCGGGTGTCCGGGTGGCGGCGGGTGCTCGAGTGGAGGCCAAGGCTGTTGTGACACATTGCGGCTCCTCGAGTCGGATTTCTATGCAATCTTCTTGTACTTGTTCCAGCATCTTGGCTGGCTTCGTGGTTGCGGCTTGCGCTCGCCTTCTGGATTGTCGAGTTCTTTTTCGCCGGTGACGACTTTGGTAGTTTCCAAAAGATCGTACTTGGCCTAGCTGCGGGCCGAGCGATCTCGGTGTGGCGATGGGGAGGTTTGTGATGAACTTGAGTTCTTCAAGTGGATTGGATCTTGCTCGAGTCCTTGAGTTGTGATTTGCTGATGAAGGGACCGCCGAGATCGTGATTCCAGCCTGCGTAGTTCCCACAGACGGCGCCAATTGACGAGGATCCACCTCGGAAAATCCCATGGTCAGGGACCCTGGGTTAGATCGTAGAGAGGAGCAGGTTGGCAATACTCGTCGGCTAACACGAGAAAGTACTTCCTGCTCGATTGTATTATGCGGGGGGTGATTACAGTGGCGGTCTAGGCGAGTTCGCTCAAGACCGGAGGTGATGATTGAAGATTTGATGTCCTAAGCCATCACCCCTCCCATCCTTTATATACTAGGCTGGGTCTCGGGGAGGTCGTCTCGGATTACAGGGACAATTTCTTAATCTAGCCTTGCCTTGGACGCAAGTCTTGTCTTCCATGTTGGTCGCGGACTCCAACGTCGGTTCCTTGAGTGGGCCAGTCGTGGGCCTTTCGAGGCTTCCAGTGGGCCTTCTGTCTTCATACGCACCAGGTATCCTCACACGCAGGAGTCGTGGGGTCACCCCCTCCTCACTCATGGAGCGTGGAATCATTTCACAGCTGACGCCACCTTGAAATCCACAGAGAAATGGAGTGTCTGAGAGGCGTAACCGAACTTTGTTAGACATGGTGAGGTCGATGATGTCATTAACTGATCTTCCACTATCTTTTTGGGGTTACGCGTTAGAGACTGCTGCTTTTACTTTAAATAGGGCGCCGTCAAAGTCTGTGGAAACGACACCATACGAGTTATGGAATGGGAGCAACCCAATTTATCGTTCCTGAAAATTTGGGGTTGTGATGCTTATGTGAAACGTTTACAGCCGAATAATCTCGACCCTAAATCAGACAAGTGCTACTTTGTAGGTTATGCCAAAGGCACCATAGGCTATTCTTTCTACCACCCTTCCGATGGAAAAGTCTTTATTGCTAAAGGAGGAACTTTTCTTAAGAAAGAGTTTCTTAGAAAAGAGGTGAGTGGGTGGACAGTACAGCTTGATGAGGTTAGTGAACCTTTGGAACCAAGGATTGAAACAACGGAAATTGTTCCAGCAATCATTCCGATGAAGGAACTGGTAGCTCCTGCAAGTGATGCAGGAACTTCAGAGAAGCTAGTGACTAAACCAAGGAGATCAGGCAGAGTGCGTCAGCTACCCGAATGGTACGCTAACGGAGTATTCATCTTGGAAGATGATGAGCCTCTGAACTACAAAGAAGCGATGATGAGCCCCAACTCCACTGAATGGCAACAACCCATGAAATCCGAAATGGAATCCATGTACGAGAACCAAGTATGGGACTTGGTGATCCCTCCAGAGGGTGTGAAACCAATTGAATGTAAATGGATTTTCAAAAGAAAGACAGATGCGGATGGTAATGTCACTATCCATAAAGCTAGGCTTGCTGCGAAAGGGTTTCGGCAAGTGCAAGGAGTTGACTACAATGAGACTTTCTCGCCAGTAGCAATGCTTAATTCTGTGCGGATTTTACTAGCAATTGCTGCGTATTTCGATTATGAGATATGGCAGATGGATGTCAAAACTTCTTTCCTTAACGGAAATCTCGAGGAGAATGTATATATGATACTACCTGAGGGTTTTGTCGCGCCAGAGTATATTGGAAAGGTGTGCAAGCTTGAAAGATCCATTTATGGACTAAAGAAAGCATCACGGTGTTGGAATCTTCGCTTTGATGAAGTGGTCAAAAGTTTTCGCTTCATCCAGAATGGCGAAGAAGCTTGTGTTTACAAGAAAGTAAGTGGGAGCGCAATATCTTTTCTAATACTGTATGTAGACGACATATTGTTGATTGGAAAAGATAAAGAATTTCTTAACACTATAAAGGAGTCATTGAAAAGCAGTTTTTCGATGAAAGACTTGGGCGAAGCCGCCTACATTTTGGGCATCAAGATCTATAGAGATAGATCCCGACGCCTAATAGGGCTAAGCCAGAGCACGTATATTGACAAGGTTCTGAAAAGGTTCATAATGGAGTTTTCAAAGAAAGGGCTACTCCCAAGGTCAAATGGTTTGGTACTCTGCAAGATTCAATGTCCTAAGACAGCTGATGAGCAGGTAGAAATGAGCATAGTTCCATATGCTTCGGCAATTGGATCTGCCATTGCCATGATATGTAGAAGACCAGATTTTTCCTATGCTCTGAGTATTTGTAGAAAATACCAGAGCAACCCAGGTAATGCACACTGGGTACCAGTCAAAAATATTTTGAAGTATCTAAATAGAACCAAGAACATGTTCTTGGTGTTTGGAGGTGATGAAGAACTTGTTGTAAAGGGTTACACAGATTCAAGCTTCATGACAGATCCAAATGACTTAAAATCTCAATCAGGATATGTTTTCACACTCAACGGGGGTGCTGTGAGCTGAAAAAGTTCTAAGCAGAATACGGCCGCAGATTCTACAACGGAGGCGGAGTACATCGCAACTTCAGAAGCTACGAAGGAGGGATATTAGATCAACAAGTTCGTCACCGAACTAGGTGTGGTTCCTAGTGCTTAAGACCCCATGGAGATCTATTGTGACAATAGTGGAGCCGTGGTGCAAGCTAGATAACCAAGGTCCCACCAGAAGTCCAAACATATAGAACGTCGTTATCACAAAATCCGAGAGTTCGTTGACAAAGGATATGTGAAAGTATGCAAGATTCACACGGATCTGAACGTGTTAGACCCGATAACGAAGCCTTTTCCACGAGCAAAGCATGAGCAGCACGGGATAGCCATTGGTGTGCGAGAACTTATGTAACTAGTATTATTGTATCTAGTGCAAGTGGGAGACTGTTGGATATATACCCTAGAGGAAATAAACAAAGTGTGTTATTATTTATGTTCAAGTTCATAATTAATGTTTATATTTCTGTTCTATAATTGCAATGACCCTGAATGTGAGATTCAGAATAAAACTCATATGCATGTGTGGAAATGTAAACAACAAGAGTTCCTGGTTTAGCCTCTAAGACCAGCTCATGTGCTAACTGATGATTATGTTTTCTTAATCATGGACATTGTTCCTGCAACATGGATGTCGGTAGCAATGAGAGCATGTTGTTGGCAGAACAATGATGTTGAACCGACCCCAATATTATAATGATATACTTAGAGATCACATCGTAACTACGTTATAAGTCTATCATGATTTGTTGCCATATGCGTAATTCCTTAGACCATGAGAATATCGGGTTGCTTCACACAGGAAGATATGCTTTGGTTCTTAGATGAATCTTCCCGTAACTGGGAAGTAGTAAAATAAGTTCTGGGTATATCGGATAGTCTATCTAGTAACATCGATAGTTCAAGAATGGGATTTGCTCCTTCACGATGAAGAGATATTTACTTTGGGCCCACTCGGTATAACGGTATCCATTATAGTCTGTCCAGACACTTTGTGATTTATCCCCAGGATACCGGAATACAAAACGAGGAATAGAGACCAACGAGCAATGAGGATAACTGATGGCTTGTGTTCAAGAAGTTGTTACGCATGGATGCCAAACTTCTCTAATCTAACGTTTTCATATATCACGAAGCAAAGGGAATTGTGTATGAATAACATAAAGGTTCACTTGAAGTTTCTTCGTGTATGTGTGGGACTCAACATGGGTGTCCATGGCTCCGCTGTTGATTATTTACTGATGACCATGTGTCCGGTAGACGTTCCGAGTAATGACCACATAATACCGAACCTATTGGGTCACACACAAGTGAAGTAATCTGTTAGAATGCTAGAATGGTTTAAGGTTTAGTGGATGCAAGTGAAGTTGTTCAGAGAGCAAAGGAAATTTCTAAATCACTCTGGAATTATTTCATGAGGTTTTAGAACATATGAGAATGCCACCGGGGAACTCCAGATCAACCGGAATAGTTTCGGGTAATCGGTGGGCGTCCCGACAAACTGTCGCGGTCACTGGACATGTTAGACCGTAACCCGGATCGCCCCGAAACCTATTCAGCTAGTTCCGGAACATCTGATAACGGTCTCGGAAGGTCTTGGAAGTGTTCCGGAAGGATCTGGAATGTCCTGAAACCATCTCGGAAGGTCATGGAAGGTTCCGGACAGTACCACCTATTGCGCCCACCCCCTGGCTTGGGGGGCAAGCCACCTAGGCTGGCCCAAGTCGGCCAAGAAGGGGGGCCGCACCTAAGGGGCGGAATCCTACTCCAAGTAGGATTGCAATCCTCATTGGAGTAGGAGGACTCTTCCTAGGGGAGTTGGAGTCCATGTAGACTCCTCCCCTAGGGTGGTCGGCCAAGGTACCTTGGCCACCTATAAAAGGTGAGCCAAGGGGGGAGGCGCACCCCGTAATCCCCTGCCCCCCCCCCCCCGCCCCAATGCCCTAGTTTTCTAGTTGATCCACATTAGACCCTGGTTTAGACTCCGTTCTAGATCGGAATCCGCTAGGGTTTTCTCCCGCTAGTTTTCTTGGAGGCGTTCTTCTCTGGACGGCGGAGCGTTGCTGGATTGTTGTGCCGGACGTGTGGATACCGCTATAGGGATCATAACTTTGATCCTTCTTCGAGGAGCTTCTTCTTCTTCGGAGATCTTGATCGAGGAACTTGTTCGTGGGACGGATCGAGGGATTGTTCGTGGGACGATTCGTGAGATATACTTCAACGAGCTTCACCAACTCTTCTTCCGCTACATCCGTTGGTGAGCTTTGACCTAATCCTTGTATGCCATCTCAGTGCTACAACCAACTCTTTTAACAAGATAAACATGAAAACTAAAGAGAGTTCCAGCAACAAACTAAACAAAATCCAAAGCTCTTGCTAAAGAAAAACTACGACTGAAACTAAACATGGCAGTAGCTACGAATGGATAAAGAACACACAATAGTAAAAAGATAAGCATGAAAAATCCTATGATGTGTTCTAGACTGGAGTGGAGCGTGTTTCTCTCCCACACAAAGTAAGCTGGGGTCTAACTTGTTATGAACAAAAAACAAAGCTAAACAAAACTAAAAAGTAAACCTAAGAGCGAGACGCTCCAAGCATAGCACATAACGCATGAAGTGATAAAAATATAGTGAGACGAAGGACGAACTGATGATTGTTGATGGAGAAGGGGATGCACGGGGGCATCCCCAAGCTTAGACGCTTGAGTCTCCTTGAATATTTATTGGGGATGCATGGGGAATTCCCAAGCTTGAGCGCTTGACACTCCCGGATCTTCTTACATCATCTTCCCTCGCACACTTGAAAACTCCCTTCATACATAACTCATCATAAGATGATTAGCTAGGTTAGTACCCATAATAAAATAATTTTTTTCCCACTGGATATAAATATATTCTTGAAGATCTACTGTTTCTCAAGATTTACAAAAAGTTTTTGCAAAGAAAAAGCAAGCTTAAGGTTTGCAAAAGTAAGTAGAGGCAAAACATGGAAGAATCTGTGAAAAACAGAACAACATGTAGTAGAGAATTTTTTCGGGGCACTTATGCAACTCAAATAAAAAACTCAGAACATACAAAAGTTTCACAATTGTATAGAGCATGATGTGTAAAAAATTCAGCTCAAAAAGATTAACTAGTGATTTTTTCCGTCAGGAAGACAAAATCTGTTCTCTGGACAACATGTCACAACTTTTGCTTCACTTATCATAAGAGGCTATAACTTGGCACAAAGCTTGAAAATAAAGAAAAAAGGATGTTGCTCCAATGGTAAAAATCATCAAGACCACTAAAAATAGAAATAAAAACATCTTGGGTTGCCTCCCAACAAACGCTTTCTTTTATGCCTTTAAGCTAGGCATAAGGCGAAAGAAGAATCAAGTTTTGTCAAGAGAGAGATAATACCTAGCCCGTGTAACGGACTCAAAAGGTAACTAGATTTTCTTTCTAGGGAAGTGTTCCATCCCCTTTTTGAGAGGGAATTGAAATTTTATATTCCCCTCTTTCATGTCAATAACAGCACCAACGGTGCAAAGAAAAGGACGTCCCAAAATAATTGGACATAAAGGTTCACACTCTATATCCATAATAATAAAATCAACGGGAACATAATTGTCATTGACAATGATAAAAACATCGTAGATCTTCCCCAAAAGTTTCTTTACGGAAGAATCAACAAGACGAACACCAAAAGAACAAGATTCAAAAGGTTTCAATTCAAACATGTCATACATTCTTTTGGGCATGACGGAGGTACTAGCTCCAACGTCACATAAAGCATAGCAAGAGAAGTTATTTAATTTAATTTTGATCATAGGGTCCCAACCATCATCTAGCTTCCTAGGTATGGAGACTTCTATTCTAAGCTTATCCTCCCTAGCTTTGATGAGAGCATTTGTGATATGCTACGTGAAGGCAAGATTAAGTGTGCTAGTGTGGGGGTCTCTAGACATTTTGTGTAGCAAGCTAATAACTTCTGAGAGGGTGTGACGAGGGGGTGACCCCATGACTCCTACATGTGAGATTACCTGGTGCTCATGAAGACAGAAGGCCCACCGGGAAGCTGCGACAAGCCCACAATTGGCCCAACCAGGCACCGACGTAGGAGTCCGCGACTAACATGGAAGGTGCAACTTGGCGCACAAGGCAAGACTAGAACTAGGAAACCATCTAATGTAACCTAGCACGGACTCACCGAGACCTGGCCTAATATATAAAGGCTGGGAGGGGAGACGTCGAGATCCACTCAATACGCATCTACTCACTCTAGCCTTGCGAAAACTCGCCTTGGCCTCCATTGTAATCGCCCCCTCACACAATAATATCGAGTAGGAAGTGCTTCTCTTGTTAGCCGACGAGTATCGTCCAACCTGTGCCTTCTCTATGACTAACCCAGGGTCCCTGACCATGGGATTTGCCGGGGTTGATCCCCGTTAATTGGCACCGTCTGTGGGAACTACACAGGTTGGAATCACGATCTCGGCGGTCCCGACCTCAGCAGATCAAGACTCGAGGACTGGAGCCAGATCCGATCCGCTCGAAAGATTCAAGTTCACCGCAAGTGTCTCCATCGCCCCATCAGGATCACCCAGCCTGCAGCTGAACCAAGTCCAGCACCTCAACGAATGTCAGATCCATCACCGACGGAAAAGAACCCGACGACCAAGAAGAAAAGTACAAGCAAGCTACTCGAGAATCCCACTAGAGGAGTCGCGGCGCGTGGCCGAAGGCTCGCCTATCAGTCGACGACCCACCGCCACCCGGACTCCCACCACACGCCAAGACAGCGACTCCGAGACCCAAACCGGAGATTACTACGACCCAGATCGAAGGCCAGACGAATTCGCCAACTTCATCCGGAATCCATCACTCAGCAACGGGATAGAGCTCGACCCAAGAGTTCACAGCCGATCAGAAAACCACTCGCTGATCTTCCAAGTCTCAAGGAGAAGAAGGCATGTCGGTTCCAGCAAACTCGCAACAAAGAGCAACTGGAAGGACCTTGCGCGATCCATTTTTTTGAAGACAGTCGAGGACACCTCAGAGCAAGCCACACACTTGGAGACTTCCACCTATTCGCCGAACTCTCCAACAGCCTCAAGGAGGAGAAGCAGCGTGAAGCCAAACGCACTCGAAGAAGCACGCAGTCACCGGCACCGAGTGTAGAGGAGCAATACCCCACGTCCCACGGACGAATCTGCATGATCCAAGAAGGAACACCCTTGAAAGCAAAGCAAGATGCCTACACCTTGCAGGCCGAAGAAGCCGAAGACCTAAAAACAACAGATACCTCTAAGTTGGATGGCGCGGAGACCAGCATCACTTTCTCATAGAGCGACCACCCGCCTGCAGTCCCAACGCCTGGACATGCACCCTTGGTCCTCGAAGCCCAAATTGGAGGATATGACATGGACAGAATCTCCAAGGACGGAGGCAGGAGCCTAAACATAATCTTCACCAGCACCCTACGCAAGATGTCAGTTTGGAAGAAGTCAGGAACCACAATATACGACGTAGTCCCGGGCGAAGCAGCCACCTCCATCGGAGCAATACAGCTTGATGTGATCTTCGACAGCAAGCGCATCTTCGCAAAGCAGGCACTCGAGTTCGAAGTGCTCGACTGGCAGTCGCAGTATCACGTCATACTCGGACGACCAGCGTTTGCGCAGTTCATGGTGGTCCCACACTACGCATATCTCAAGTTCAAGATGCCAGGACCTAAAGGAATCATCACAGTCAAGGGAAGCTTCATCAAATCGGACAAGTGCGACCGTGACTTCCACAAAGTCTCTGACACACTTGGAGCCCAACAACAGCTCAAAGAAATAGCCATGGTGACGGACAAAAGCATATTTCCGCTAGCAAACAGAAGCGAGACAAAAGAATTTGGTTGCGATTTCAGTGTCGACAGCGACACGATCACACACCAAGTACACCCAACACACCCAGAGAAGACAGTCCGCGTATATGCCCACCTTCTAGAAGAGCAAGCAACCGCCCTCATAACCTTCCTTCGCGAAGAGTGGAAATTTTTCACCTGGTGCCCAGCCGACATGCCCGGGATACCACGAGAATTTGCAGAACACGCGCTCCACATCAAGCCAAACACGAAGCCAGTAAAGCAGAAGCTGCGACGGTTCTCAGAGCCCAAACGCTGAGAAATCGGAGAAGAAGTCAATCGACTACTCGACGCACAATTCATCAGAGAGACGAAGAAAGCAACATGGATAGCAAACCCAGTCCTAGTCCCTAAAAAGGACACCGAGGTACTGAGGATGTGCGTCGACTATGGGCCTATCAACAAGCACTGCCCAAAAGACCACTTCCCCCTGCCAAGAATCGATCAAATAATCGACTCCACAGCAGGATGCGACCTCCTATCCTTTCTCAACGCATACTCAGGATACAATCAGATCAGGATGAAGGAAGAAGACGAAGAGCACACCTCGTTCATCACCCCCTACGGAGTATTCTGTTACCAAACAATGCCCTTCAGACTAAAAAATGCCGGAGCCACGTACCAACGGATGATGCAAGCATGTCTGAGAGACCAAATCGGCAGGAACGTACATGTCTATGTAGACGACATTGTCATCAAAACCTACAGCGCAAACACACTACTCGACGACCTCCGCGAGACGTTCGCGGCCCTCAACAAGTACATGATCAAGTTGAACCCAAAAAAATGTGTGTTCGGCGTCCCAGCCGGAAAATTACTCGGGTACATGGTCTCTTCCCGAGGAATCGAAGAAAACCCTGAAAAGGTTCAAGCAATCGCCAAAATACAAAGGCCAACAAACACCAGAGGAATACAGCAGCTCACAGGAAAGCTCGCAGCATTAAGCCGCTTCATCAGCAGGCTAGGCGAAGGGACACTACCTTTCTACAAACTGCTGAGAAAAGGAGAAAAATTCAAGTGGACCGAGGAAGCCAGCAATGCACTCGCAGACTTGAAGAAGACCCTCTATACCCCACCAATATTGGCAGTGCCTAAAGAAAGGGAAAAGTTGTATCTCCACATAGCAGCACGCAGCAAAGTCGTGAGCACAGTGCTTGTCATAGAGCGTATAGAAGAAGGGAAAATCCAGAGCATCCAAAGACCAATTTATTACCTGAGCACGCTACTCACGAAGCCACAACAGCGGTACCCACATTACCAGAAGCTCCTTCTTGCCATTATCATGACCTCCAGGAAAGTATCGCACTACTTCGACGAACACTCCATCACAATAGTGAGAAGTGCACCACTCGCGGACATCCTCAACAATCCCGGCGCGACCGGTCTAGTCGCCGAGTGGAACATGGAGCTCAGCCTTCGAGACCTACAGTTCCAACACCCAACAACAATCAAAGCCCAAGTACTCCCAGACTTCCTGGTCGAGTGGGCAGAAGTCCAAACACCAGGGCCCCCAGACTTATCCAACTCATGGACGGTGTACTTTGACGGATCCAAAAGACAGCAAGGAGCCGGAGCAGGCGTCGTCCTAGTCTCCCACAAAGAAACGAAGCTCAAATACATCCTCCAGATCAACTTCAGCAACGCCTCCAACAATGAAGCAGAATACGAGGCACTAATCCATGGCATGCGCATGGCAAAAACTTGCGGTGCCACTCGCCTATCGATCTATGGCGACTCCAACCTCGTCGTCCAGCAGGCGATGAGAAACTGTAACGCAGTCGCAGAGAACATGGCAGCTTACCAGAATCTCTACAACACGCTAGAAGGAGGATTCGACGGCTGTGAACTCAACTACATCCCCAGAGCAAACAATACAGAAGCCGACGAACTTGCGAACATCGGATCCACTCGAGGACCAATACCACCGGGCGTTTTCCTCGAGAGCATCAACCAGAGATCAGTAAAAGCAAAGCCAGCGGAGACCAAAGCAGTCATAGAAGAAAACGACACAAATGAGCCAGCACAGGTGGCGGCAACGACAGCAGCTGACGCTACAAACAGCCAAGCAATCGAAGTTGAAGCACCAGCAACACTCGAAGACCCGGCCTGGGCAAGATCTTTTCTTCGATTCCTAATCGAAGGCACCCTACCACAAGACGTTGCAGAAGCTTGACGCATCAATCGACGATCCAAAGCATTCACGGTAATCAACAGAAAGCTATACAAGCACAATATCTCTCAGGTACTCCAAAAGTGCATAGACGAAGAAGACGGCAAAGCCCTTCTACGGGAGATTCACGAAGGCACCTGTGGGCATCATGCTAGCAGTCGAGCAATCGTGGAAAAAGCCTTTCGAGCAGGATTCTATTGGCCAACCGCCATGAGAAACGCAGAGGATATCGTGCGGCGTTGCATCGCCTGCCAAAAGTTCGCCAGTAGGCCGCACGCCCCAGCATCAGAACTCAAAACCATACTGTTATCATGGACATTCGCCACATGGGGACTCGACATGGTAGGCCCACTCAATAAATCGTCAAAAGGAGGAAGAACACACCTATTGGTCGCAGTCGACAAATTCACCAAATGGATCGAAGCAGTACCAATCACCAGCTCAACAGCCCTCACGGCAGTCAACTTCATCAAATCAATCATGCTCAGATTCGGAGTACCACACAACATCATCACAGACAATGGTACCAACTTCACGGCAGCAGAGTTCCAAAACTTCTATCAAGAGTTGGGCATCGAAATCAACTACGCATCAGTCGCACACCCGCAGTCCAATGGCCAAGTGGAGAAAGCAAACAGCTTGGTATGCGGAGGATTAAAAAAGCGACTCCTAGCACCACTTGAACAGGTCGTAGGCAACTGGATAGAGGAGCTCCCCGCAGTCCTATGGAGCCTACGCAGCACCCCAAACAGCTCAACCCAGTATACGCCTTTCTTCTTGGTATACGGGGCAGAAGCAGTGCTACCGCACGACCTAAAATTCGGAGCACCCAGAATCTCAGGATACGAAGAGGAAGAGGCAGAAGAAGCGCTGCAGAACGACAAAGACATAGCAGAAGAAGCACGACACACATCCCTCACAAAATTTGAAGGATACCAAGACAAGCTGCGCACCTATCAAAGCAGTCGCCTACGGACCAGATCATTCAATAAAGGAGATCTTGTGCTACGAATAATACAGGAAAAAGTGCACAAACTTTCCCTCAATGGGAAGGACCGTTCATCATCTCGGAAGTCATAGGAGGAGGAGTATATAGATTGAAGAATCTGAAGACCAACGAGGATGTGGGAAGTCCATGGAACGTAGCGAACCTACGCCTGTTCTACCCATAGTCCTCCAAGCATTATCAGAGACATCGGCAGCAGCACCGATCGGAAACACATGTAAAATACGAAGGAATAAAATAATGTTGCCCACAGCATGTTACTTACAAGCACTCAGGGGCTCGAGCCTAGAACTCCCCCGAGAGACGCTATCTTCGCAAATGCGACTCTTACTTAAAAGCACTCAGGGGCTCGAGCCTAGAACTCCCCCCGAGAGACGCTATCTTCGCAAACGCGACTCTTACTTAAAAGCACTCGGGGGGCTCGAGCCTAGGACTCACCCCGAGAGACGCTATCTTCGCAAACGCGACTCTTACTTAAAAGCACTCGGGGGCTCGAGCCTAGAACTCCCCCGAGAGACGCTATCTTCGCAAACGCGACTCTTACTTAAAAGCACTCGGGGACTCGAGCCTAGAACTCCCCCCGAGAGACGCTATCTTCGCAAACAAGACTTTTATTTCCAAAGCACTCGGGGGTTAGAGCCAAGAACTCCCACCGAGAGACGCTATCTTCGCAAACGCGACTTTTGCTTAAAAAGACTCGGGGGCTCGAGCATAAAACTTCCCCCGAAAGACGTTACCTTCGCTAAAAACGTGACTATCACCAAAAAACAAAGCAGGCAAGGGAAAATTGCATCTTTAGTCTTCACCCGATCACAAGCGATCGCCTAAAGACTCGGGGGCTACTCCCATCGGGAGCGCTGACGCGCACCCGATCTAAACTTGGAAAAATTCAAAGACAAGCCAAAAACTAGTGAGATAAAAAATACATAAAGCTACGCTTGATTCTACAAATCAAACGTAGCCTCGGGGGCTACTCCATCGGGAGAGCTTGCGCGCACCCGAGAAGACACTCTCATTACAAAGGAGTAGAAGACACTCTCATTACAAAGGAGTCGAAGACACTATCATTACAAAGGAGTCGAAAACACTCTCATTACAAAGGAGTCGAAGACCCTCTCATTACAAAGGAGTCGAAGACACTATCATTACAAAGGAGTCGAAGACACTCTCATTACAAAGGATTCGAAGACACTCTCATTACAAAGGAGTCGAAGACACTCTCATTACAAAGGAGTCGAAGACATTTCATTAAGAAGTCGAAACGACAGTTTGTCATTACAGAAGGACCTACAGAACTACAAGTCGGTCTACATTTCAAACTTCTACATGTGTGCTCATGCTGAGATAATTGGCACTTTCATGCCACAACCAGACGGGCATCATCACAAACAAAGTAGCAGCCTCGCCGGCGAAGGAGAAGCTCACCGTCCTCCAGTTCTACAAGGTGCCCCGCCTACTGCCGCTGCCGCTTGACGACTGTCTTGACGTCCAGCTCCTCCTTAGAACTAGAAGAGCAAACACCATCGCCCGAGGGATTAGCCGAAGATGAAGAAACGGGAGAAGCAGGCGAACCACCACTCGAGCCATCAGAATCGCTGCCGCTCGTCTCCTCACAATATGGATCCAGACGGTTGCCCCCAGCATCAAACGCGGGGATAATAACAGTATCTTCGCCGTCAAAACGACAGCAAAGGCAGTCCCCGCCGCGCAAATTCAACTGACGAGAAAACGTCCTCCAGCCAAACCCAAGGAAGATCAAGGACGAACTATCAAAATCCAGTTCCACCCAAGAAGAAGAACGAGAGAATCCATGAAGACGGATCCAGAAGCCCTTTAAGCCACTCTCAGAAGCAAGGGAGGCAAACGAGGCAGGAAGAAGAATCAGGGCAGCATTCCGCCCAAGAACATGCAAAAGAAAATCATGGCGCCAAAATCCCTCTTCCATGGAAGAAGATGAAGAAAGCGCCAACGTAGTTCCATGACGCCCACCGCGCGAGGAACGAGGGGTGCGGCCACCATGACCACGGCGGCCACGACCTCGCCCTGCAGCACCATGACCTCGCCTAGCTACACTGCTACCACGTCTGGGTGCCATATGGAGAAGAAGAAGCAGAAGGAAAAAGATGAAAAGAATGGATGCCAAGGATGGGCAACCAAAGGAAGTATTTATAGCTCAATCCAAGGGCAAAAGAGGAAAAACACACAGAAGCCCAGGCGGCGCCATCATTGCATCAAAGACCGAACGGGCCGAGCGTTACGAATTCCAAGACGAAGATGCCTTCACATGGTCAGCATTATTTACAAGACGTGTCAAATCATACTTGTTTCCCATACAAAGCCTTGGAAACCCAACAGGAAACAGGCTGCGCGCCGTCCAAATCGTCATTATGATAGTCCAGAAGACATAACGGATCAAAAAAATCAAACATCATCATAGGTCATCAAACAGCACAACAATGCATATCAGCACGGCATCCCAAAGGGAACGGATCAAAGTAACAACATTTGGAAAAAACCAAATGATTCCAAGAGCCAGCCATACGTTTAAATTTTCTCACTATAAAAAATTCTTACTCCCATCGGGAGTACCCTTTTGAGTCCGGGTGCTCCCTCACCCAGAAGGCAAAAAGTGCTCCAGTGATCACTCGCACCAGCGGAAAACAACATACTCTCAGAGTTCGGGTGCTCCGTCACCCCAAAAGAAGAAAAGCATTCGAGTGACCACTCGCAGTAAAAAAGACTCAGCAATTCAGCAAGCATGACTTACTCGCGCACTCGACGGCATTCCGAGTGGGTGCTATCTTATTTTCCTCTCCTGAGTTCATTACAAACTCCGCGAGTGACGACTAAAACAGCTCACTTGATTGTTTATTCCAAGTGGGTGCATTGCTAAATCAAGCTCCGTGCCTCAACAAAAACAAATTATGCCGGGGCTACGACACACTGTACCCAGATGCCACGCAAGCTTAGCGTGTAGGTAAGACCCCGCTGCTAAGAATGGCCGGGTCGGGACTTTCCGCAGAGCGATTTCACTCCCGACCTTTTCCATGCGCTCGCATGATAGAAAGAGCCGAGCGGACGCGCTCAGGCTATGTTCTTAGACTGGCGGCAATTGATCCTATAAGACCTGCAGCGGCATGAATTTTCTTGACACCAGTGTTCCAAGTTCATGTCGAGGGACATGAGCTTGATTGGGCTACTATGGTATTTGTCACTAGCATAATTCACCAAGGCTCGACCAGTCGACTCCTTAGGCCCTTTCAGCTTAGCAATCCCTCGAAACAGATATTGTCATGGCTCAAAACTGCTAGTGACCCGTGGCGATGCCGCGCTTACAAACAATAAAGACGCAGATGAATTCGAGTCCCTGCGTGACTATTCGAGTCCCCTAGGCACTCGGGGGCTACTGACGAGGGGGTGACCCCACGACTCCTACATGTGAGACTACCTGGTGCGCATGAAGACAAAAGGGCCATCGGGAAGCTGCAACAAGCCCACAATTGGCCCAACCAGGCACCGACGTAGGAGTCCGTGACTAACATGGAAGGTGCAACTTGGCGCACAAGGCAAGACTAGAACTAGGAAACCATCTACTGTAACCTAGCACGGACTCCCAGAGACCTGGCCTAATATATAAAGGCTGGGAGGGGAGACGTCGAGATCAACTCAATAAGCATCTGTTGGAAATATGCCCTAGAGGCAATAATAAAATTTTATTATATATATATTTCCACGTTCATAATTAATGTTTATATTTCTGTGCTATAATTGCAATGACCCTGACTGTGAGATTCAGAAGAAAACTCATTTGCATGTGTGGAAATGTAAACACCAAGAGTTCCTGGTTTAGCCTCTAAGACCAGCTCATGTGCTAACTGATGATTACGTTTTCTTAATCATGGACATTGTTCTTGTAACAAGGATGTCAGTAGCAATGGGAACATATTGTTAGCAGAACATTGATGTTGAACCGACC
The DNA here is from genome assembly GCA_950022295.1 of Bromus sterilis. Classification (NCBI taxonomy): domain Eukaryota; kingdom Viridiplantae; phylum Streptophyta; class Magnoliopsida; order Poales; family Poaceae; genus Bromus; species Bromus sterilis. The sequence continues at coordinate 166,051,277 of OX465599.1, read as the reverse complement.
CCAGTATTGAATGATATACTTAGAGATCACATCGTAACTACGTTATAAGTCATATCATGAAATGTTTTCATATACGTAATTCCTTAGACCATGAGAGTATCGAGTTGCTTCACACAGGAAGACATGCTTTGGTTCTTAGATGAATCCTCCCGTAAATGGGAAGTAGTAAAATAAGTTCTGGGTATGTCAGATGGTGTGGCTAGTGACTGTGATAGTTCAAGAATGGGATTTGCTCCTTCACGATGAAGAGATATTGACTTTGGGCCCACTCGGTATGACGGTATCCATTATAGTCTGGCCAGACGCATTGTGATTCAGTCACGGGGATACCGGAATACGATAACGAGAAAATGGACAAACGAGCAAAGAGGATAACGAGTGGCTTGTGTTCAAGAAGTTGTTACACATGGGTGCCAAACATCTCTCCTCTAACTTTGTCATATATCACGAAGCAAAGGGAATGGTACATGACTAAACATAATGGTTCACTCGAAGTTTCTTCGTGTATGTGCGGGAGTCAACATGGGTGTCCATGGCTCCGCTGTTGATTATTGGCTATTGACGAAAGGCTGTTGACCTATGTCCGGAAGATGTTCTGAGTCATGTCCGCATTATACCGAACCTATTGGGTCACACACTTAACGAGCAATAGTCTGTTAGAATACAAGTATGGTAGAAGGTTTAGTGGAAGCAAAGCAGAATAGTTCATACGGGTACCGGAAGTAGTTCCGGAGATTTATGGAATTGTTCATAAGGGCACCAGAAGTAGTTCTGGGTATTTAAGGATATGTCCGGATCACTCTGGAGTAGTCCCAGGTGGTTTCGAATCATATGAGAATGGTACTGGGGAAGTCCTGGATCAACCAGAATAGTTTCTGGATAATCGCTGGGCGTCCCGACAACCTTCGCGGTCATCGGGTGGCTTAAACTGTAACTCGGATGGTCTTGGAAACTATCCGGATGGCTCCGGAACGTCCGAGAACGGTCTCGGAAGGTCCTGGAAGTGCTCCAGAAGTGTCCGGAATGTCCCGAAATGGTCCCGGTATGTCCCGGAAGGTCCCGGAAGCTTCTAGAAGGTCATGGAAGGTTCCGGGCTGTACCACCCACTCCCCTGCGCCCCTAGCCTTGGGGGGCAAGCCACCTAGGCTGCCCTGGCCGGCCAAGGGGTGGGGGGCGCACCAAGGGGAAGGAATCCTCCTCCAGGTGGAAAGTCCAACTCTCCAATATGGCAGGTTTCCGGTGGGAAGGTTTGGGAGGTTTTGGGAGTCCAAGTTGGACTCCCCACCCCCCTTATTGCGCCCCAAGGGCCTCTTGGCCACCTATATAATGTGGGGGAGGGGTGGGGGGTGCAGCACAACTTGTCCCCAAGGCCTATGCGCCACCCTCCCTCCTCTAAACCCCGTTGCTCCACTTTTAGACCCCGGTTTAGACGCTGTTCTAGATCGGAATCCGTTAGGGTTTTCTCCCTCTAGTTTTCTCGGTGGCGTTCATCTCTGGACGTAGGAGCGCTGCTGGATTGCTGCTACGGGATGTGTGGATACTAATGGAGGGGTCGTACCTTCGACCCTTCTTCGAGGAGCTTGTTCATGGGACTTGTCCGTGGGACTAGATCGCGGGACTTGTTCGTGGGATTGATCGAGGGACTGTTCGTGGGAGAACTTGCGAGATCTACTTCCACTACGTCCACGAGCTTCACCAACTCTACTTCCGCTACATCGGTTGGTGAGCCATGACCTAAAACCTTGTATGCAATCTTCTTGGATGATCTTGGGTTCTTGTTTCGTAGGCCGAAATTTTTTTGTTTTCTACTACGTTTCCCAACAGTGGTATCATGAGCGATCCTTGATTAGATGCATGGTTAGGTCTAGATCATATGTGTGATATGAGGCATTGATTTTCTTGTTGCTTCCTTGTCATGTGATTTTTTCTATGCTTGATGGCAAGTTGAGGTTTTGCTACAAGGATTGAGTATTCCATCGATCCCTCTATGCTGCTTTCAGTATGCTGGTTGCCTTGATCATGGTCTACATCAAACTCCTTGGATCTCATCTTAATCTCGCAATAGAAGATTTAACATGGAGGGGCTTGTGGATTTTATGAACTCAAATCCACACGGGGGTCACGCGTTTAACGAAGTTTGGCTTGTGGCATTAGTTGCTGCACGCACCCCGTATGTTAAACTAGCAACAAAAGAAGTATCGTGTTTTGTTTTATCTAGGGTTTCTCGTTTGCCTTGTAAACCTGCTTAACAACCACGATAAAAGTTGCAACAACCCGTGTAGATGGCGATCTAACTCGTTTTTGCAGAGTATGCATGTGATGTGGTATAGCCTTCAAGATTTGCAATGTGTTTGTGTGAGATGCTATATGTTATGTAATATTTATTCGCGACCTGCGTGTCGTGGTACGGCATGATGACTGGAGTCATATGATTATCACTTAATTATGGCCTGCGTGCCAGAACTGTTTATTAGCTCGAGGCAAAGCAATAGATAGATGCAAGGTGATGATCTACGATGCGGAGGTGGACCCCGACGCACATGCCGGAAGCCGTGGTGATGTTCCCGGCGCCAAGGACAAAGTTGGTGGACACGGTGAATTCAACCACGACGACGTGAAGACAATGAAGACTTCACGAAGCAAAGGGATATACTATATCACATAATTTTATGAACTACATGTGATGTTTATCCCTTTGTTGCACCCTTGTTTGATGCGCGGTAGTCGTATTTTATTAGGGTGATCTCTCGCAAAACAATATCAATTTGATAGTGTTCTTCCAACTGTAACACCGTCTATACTATGTTTCACACCGGAGCAGGTCATGTCACATGGGTGCACACGGTGTGACGCATAAAAGATGGGTGTGTTAAAAGAACACACAGCAATTACACTTGGTTGTCTTGACGGTTTGGATAAAAGTTTGCTACCGGAACACGCCCATCGAAAGATGAACAAGAATCACCTTTGGCGTGATTGGCAAGTTGGCCTACCGGTCCAGTCTAAGTCATCAGTGATGTCACATCAATGGCGGACGATTGGGTTGGCTCTTGAATCACTCCAGCATCAATTACGAGAGATGTTGATCTGAGTGGGAGCACACTTAGTAATTAAATTGATTAATCACAAGTGCAACTTAATTATGAACAAAGTCTAAGTATTTGCATTATCGTTGTAGAATAATGGCTCGCGTTACCACCTTCCCAATTGATTTTGATTAACTGTATTATCTGGTAAAAACTTTACGATTGGTACCGTATTGTGAGGACTATCCTCAATAGTGCCGAGAAGGACCATGTCCTATCGCAAATTTTTGATGCTCTCCCGCTGATGCTATGGATGATGTGACTTACGTCCAAAATCCAAAATGCTAGAATTCCACCACAGCTAAGTGCATTGTCTTCACCACCATGAAACCCGAACTTCGAAAAGTTTGGGATAGTTATGTTATATTGATGGAACTGAAAAATGGTTTTCAGTGGTAAGACAATTAATGTTGGATATAAGATATCTAGTACAATGTATGATTGTAAGCATTAGTGAAAATATTCACTGTGCTCTTAACGAAACTGATAAGTGTGGGATCCAGAAGAACACTGATCATATGATGATGAGGATTAAGGAAAAGGAAGTTCCATAGGGTGTTAGTAAGACTTACACACCGGAAAATCCATGGCATGCGCCACCCTTGATCATGTGTGATCTTCTGTGAGTAGGAGTGACATTGGAAATAGAACTGTGATACGTATAAAGGCAAAACGAAAGAAGACTGGAATATCCAGCTCAGAAAATGAAAGTCATACAGAGTTATAGATGAATTCATTGCTGGTCAAGAGATGTAATTCTTGGGAGTGATGATTAAGCAGTTAATTGTGGATTCTGTATATTGTGATTAAATTGTTGATCACCGGAATATCACATCGATTGCATATTGTTGCAACTCGATGCAAGAAATACTATGGCCTTTATGACTAGCTAATGATGAGTTTTTGACACGCTCGGGAACACGGTAAAAGGTTTACTATACCGTGTGTTGACTCTATGATTATCTTCATAATTTATTTTAGAGTTGAGTAAATTGTTACTACACTTAGACTTGTTGCAAAACATCATTTTGAATCATGTTTGTTGCAAGAGAGTTGTTCAAAGCTATGAATAACATAAAGGCCATACTTCCATTATGAATAGGTTGTATGTTATGAATCTTGATAATAATACTAAACATCCATAACACTGACGCTAAACGTCGGAAGACTGACAGAAATACCACATAGATGTGGCACTGCCGTTTATCACAAGTGACATAACATGCATGAAGAATTTCCATAAGTGATGGACTTTTGAGTCATATGATTATGAATCACTTGACGCTTGCAATCTTTGTCTCGAATTAATGTGACTAAAACACCGTTAATAGGCCATACATGAACGGGCAACTAAACCATTGGTAATCATACATGATGATGTGTGTAGTCAAATAAGTGTAGTTGTGTGTAGTGGATTCCCTATCTTCACTCATGAGTTGAAGTAGATATGTGGATATCTGTTCAATAGAGACATACGTCTGAAATCTTTGAAATGTTCAAGGAATTTTAGAGTGAAATAGAAATTCATTGTAACAAGAAAATAAAGCTTCTACAAATTAGATTGTAGAAAGTAATATTTGAGTTACAAGTTTAGCGAACGTCTGATGAGTTGTGAAGAAGTGTCATAACTTGCGTCTCCCGGAACACCACTATGAGTAAAGTGTTCGAGAGATGTAATCAATCCATGTATGACACGGTAAGATCAAATATGACGTTTATCAATTTGCCATTATACTTATTAAAGTTATGCGTTAGTGACTACAGCTTTTACACTAAAAAGAGCACCATCAAATCTGTTGAAATGACACCATATTAGATGTGGTATGGACTGTTAAAACCATGTTGTCTTTTCTTAAAATTTGGGTATATGAGGCATATGTTTGACATACTCAAAACCCCAAATCAGATAAGTGCTACTTTGTTAAGGTTATGCCAAAAGTTTTGGTATTCCTCTATCACTACACAAAAGCAAAACTGTTTGCTGTTAAGAACAATGTATTTTGAAGAAAAATAGTTTCTTACAAAAGAGTGAGTGGGAGGACAGTGCAACTTGTCAAAGATTGTTGAATCTTCAGAGAAGTGCGCAGCTGAACCACACAGGTTAGACAAAACTCGTACAAACATTCATGATATGTAAAACGAGATATTGTTGTTCGACAATGATAAACCTGTGATATACAAAGAAGCGTTGATGGGCCCTGACTCCGGGATTTGGCTAAATGCCAAATAATCCGAGATAGTATCCATGGAAGTAAGTCAAGTTTTGAACTTGGTAGACCCTCCGAAAGACTAATAGTCTGAAGAATATATATATGTGGATCTATAATTGATTCGGATGAAATTGTTTTATCCATAAAGCTCAACTCGTTGGAATTTTTTTTTCTAGCAAGTTCAAAGGTTGACTACGGCGAAGTAGTTTCGACCGTAGAGATGCTTTAGTCAGTTCGGGTTATATTAGCAATTACTACATATCTCATTTATAGGATATTGTAGAATGAACGTCAAAACAACGTTCCTACACGGAAAAATAACAAAGGACGTATATGTGATACGACCGTAATTTTTTGTCGATTCAAAGGATGCTAAAATAGATGCAAGCCTTGGATATCCAGTGATGGACTAGAACTAGCATAATGGAGTTGGAATTTTCGTTGTGATGAAATTGCCAAAAGAGTTTGTTTTCATCAGGAATAACGAAGATGCTTGAATATTCAAGAAAGTAAGTGGGAGCTGAATAATATTTCTAAAACCTTATGTAGATGACATATTGTTGATTAGAAATGATATAAATTTCTTGACACGAATAAGGACTTCATTGGAAATAGTTTTCAGTTGAAGAACTTGGGCTGATATAGCATTAGTATTGAGCATAGTGATCTATGAAGATAGTAAGTGCCTGATCATGCTAAAGCCAACACTACATATTGACATGATACTAAAGTAGTTTAGTATGAAATGCCAAGAAACATGTTCTTGCCGAAGTCGTGGTGAAAAGTTGTTTGCAGAAATCGGTGTTGATGAACACAGATAAGCAAAAACACGTGAATTGAATTCCACTCACCTGTGTGTTTGGATTAATCATGTACACCATAATATGTCAAACGACCAGATATGTCCAACGCTACAAAAGGTTGTGAGCAAGATACCAAAGTGATCAATATGTTGATCATTGGACAAGCAGTGAAAAGTTAAACTTATGATAGATAAGATATGTTTCTCGGAAAATGGAGATAATGAAGAGCTCGTTGTAACTAGTTACACCAGCTGAATTTTGATGTAAACAGTTACACCAATTCAGTCTTCATACTTACTCCGATCGACTTTCGATTTTAATTGGGATTATGTGTTTCACACGTAAGGGTGGCACGGTATGGAGGAACTATGTCAAGTTCGATACTGTGGCGAATTCTATAACAGAGGCTAAGTATATTGTTGCTTAAAGAAGTAACAAGGAGAGTATTTTGAATCATAAATTCATTTATGAACATGGTATGGTTTCCTAGATGCTTGAAGCTCATGGAACATTGATGAATGATTTCATGACTTATTCTAAGGAACCAAGGTCCTACCAAATGATTCAAACATATACAAACCTAAACTGATAAAATTAGTGAATTTTATGATAGCGTGAAAACGCGAAGATATGCAAGATACAAACGGGCCTGAAACGTCAGATCCGAAGATGAGGTCTATACCACAAATGAAGCATTTCTTACACCGGTATGCCATAGGTGTAAAGTGCTCAAGCACTGACAATATTATTGACTCTAGTGCAAGTGGGAGACTGTTGGAAATATGCTCTAGAGGAAATAATAAAATTTTATTATATATATATTTCCACGTTCATAATTAATGTTTATATTTCTGTGCTATAATTGCAATGACCCTGACTGTGAGATTCAGAAGAAAACTCATTTGCATGTGTGGAAATGTAAACACCAAGAGTTCATGGTTTAGCCTCTAAGACCAGCTCATGTGCTAACTGATGATTACGTTTTCTTAATCATGGACATTGTTCTTGTAACAAGGATGTCAGTAGCAATGGGAACATATTGTTAGCAGAACAATGATGTTGAACCGGCCCCAGTATTGAATGATATACTTAGAGATCACATCGTAACTACGTTATAAGTCATATCATGAAATGTTTTCATATACATAATTCCTTAGACCATGAGAGTATCGAGTTGCTTCACACAGGAAGACATGCTTTGGTTCTTAGATGAATCCTCTCGTAAATGGGAAGTAGTAAAATAAGTTCTGGGTATGTCAGATGGTGTGGCTAGTGACTGTGATAGTTCAAGAATGGGATTTGCTTCTTCACGATGAAGAGATATTGACTTTGGGCCCACTCGGTATGACGGTATCCATTATAGTCTGGCCAGACGCATTGTGATTCAGTCACGGGGATACCGGAATACGATAACGAGAAAATGGACAAACGAGCAAAGAGGATAACGAGTGGCTTGTGTTCAAGAAGTTATTACACATGGGTGTCAAACATCTCTCCTCTAACTTTGTCATATATCACGAAGCAAAGGGAATGGTACATGACTAAACATAATGGTTCACTCGAAGTTTCTTCGTGTATGTGCGGGAGTCAACATGGGTGTCCATGGCTCCGCTGTTGATTATTGGCTATTGACGAAAGGCTGTTGACCTATGTCCGGAAGATGTTCTGAGTCATGTCCGCATTATACCGAACCTATTGGGTCACACACTTAACGAGCAATAGTCTGTTAGAATACTAGTATGGTAGAAGGTTTAGTGGAAGCAAAGCAGAATAGTTCATACGGGTACCGGAAGTAGTTCCGGAGATTTATGGAATTGTTCACAAGGGCACCAGAAGTAGTTCTTGGTATTTAAGGATATGTCCGGATCACTCTGGAGTAGTCCCAGGTGGTTTCGAATCATATGAGAATGGTACTGGGGAAGTCCTGGATCAACCGGAATAGTTTCTGGATAATCGTTGGGCGTCTCGACAACCTTCGCGGTCATCGGGTGGCTTAAACTGTAACTCGGATGGTCTTGGAAACTATCCGGATGGCTCCGGAACGTCTGAGAACGGTCTCGGAAGGTCCTGGAAGTGCTCCAGAAGTGTCCGGAATGTCCCGAAACGGTCCCGGTATGTCCCGGAAGGTCCCGGAAGCTTCTAGAAGGTCATGGAAGGTTCCGGAAGGTTCCGGGCTGTACCACCCACTCCCCTGCGCCCCTAGCCTTGGGGGGCAATCCACCTAGGCTTCCCTGGCCGGCCAAGGGGTGGGGGGCGCACCAAGGGGAAGGAATCCTCCTCCAGGTGGAAAGTCCAACTCTCCAATATGGCAGGTTTCCGGTGGGAAGGTTTGGGAGGTTTTGGGAGTCCAAGTTGGACTCCCCACCCCCCTTATTGCGCCCCAAGGGCCTCTTGGCCACCTATATAATGTGGGGGAGGGGTGGGGGGCGCAGCACAACTTGTCCCCAAGGCCTATGCGCCACCCTCCCTCCTCTAAACCCCGTTGCTCCACTTTTAGACCCCGGTTTAGTCGTTGTTCTAGATCGGAATCCGTTAGGGTTTTCTCCCTCTAGTTTTCTCGGTGGCGTTCATCTCTGGACGGCGGAGCGCTGCTGGATTGCTGCTACGGGATGTGTGGATACTAATGGAGGGGTCGTACCTTCGACCCTTCTTCGAGGAGCTTGTTCATGGGACTTGTCCGTGGGACTAGATCGCGGGACTTGTTCGTGGGATTGATCGAGGGACTGTTCGTGGGAGAACTTGTGAGATCTACTTCCACTACGTCCACGAGCTTCACCAACTCTACTTCTGCTACATCGGTTGGTGAGCCATGACCTAAAACCTTGTATGCAATCTTCTTGGATGATCTTGGGTTCTTGTTTCGTAGGCCGAAATTTTTTGTTTTCTACTACGTTTCCCAACAGCATCTACTCACTCTAGCCTTGCGAGAACTCGCCTTGGCCTCCATTGTAATCGCCCCCTCACGCAATAATATCGAGCAGGAAGTGCTTCTCCTGTTAGCCGACGAGTATCGTCCAACCTGTGCCTTCTCTATGACTAACCCAGGGTCCCTGGCCATGGGATTTTCCGGGGTTGATCCCCGTCAGGGTGCAACTATCGAAATCAATATCACTTCTAACAAAGGTGGTAGTAGTGTCATCTAGGCTCACTTGTTTGAAACCCTCTATAATCATAGCAGTTTCTTCTTCTATGGTTGAGGTATTAGCATCACCATTAATAGGTCCAATGGGACTAGGAGTGCATTGGGTGCTAATAGTTTGAGTGTCCTCAACAATTTGGATAGTTGCAACTGTGTGGTGTGTAGGAAGGCTCTTAATTCTATCCTCTTCCTCTTTTTCTCTAGCCCAGCTTTCTTTAAGTTTAGCCACCATCCTAATATTTTCATTGATTTGTAATTGGATAGCATTAATATAAGTGGCATTCCTCTCCTCAAGGGAGAGGTTCTAATCTTTAGCATCTCAACATCGAGGGCTAGGTTATAACCCTTCAAAGAGAGATTATCTAACTTAGCTAATTTCTCTTCTACATTCTTGTTGAAGGCTTTTTGGGTTGTGATAAAGTCTCTAAGCATATTTTCTACTTCAGAAGTGGGGTTCTTGTTGCTAGGATAAGTGTTGGTGCTCCCATAGTTGGATGGAAACGGTCTAGGATTGCTAGCAAATTTTGCCCTATAAGCATTGTTGTTGAAGTTGTTTCTAGCAATAAAGTTCACACCTACTTGTTCCTGAGAAACCAAATAATTTAAAGGAACATCATGAGGATCAATAGAGGGTTGTTTGGTAAGTAGAGACATAATCAGGTCAACTTTTTCATTCAGGGAGGTAATCTCCTCGACAGAGTTTACCTTCCTACCTGTTGGAGCGCGTTCGGTGCGCCATTGGGAATAGTTGGTCATCATCTCATCGAGAAGTTTTGTGGCAGCACCAAGTGTAGTTGACATAAAGGTTCCTCCCGCGGCTGAAACTAACAGGTTCCGCGAGGTAAAGTTCAAGCCTGCATAAAAAGTCTGGATAACCATCCAGGTAGTCAAACCATGTATAGGGCATTTCTTAACAAGAGATTTCATATGTTCCCAAGCTTGGGCAACGTGTTCATTATCCAATTGCTTAAAATTCATATTGTTACTCCTCAATTGGATAATTTTAGCAGGTGGGTAATACTTCCCAATAAAAGCGTCTTTGCACTTATCTCAAGAATCTATGATGTTCCTAGGCAAAGATTGGAACCAGATTTTAGCTCCTTCCCTCAAAGAGAAAGGAAAAAGCTTGAGCTTAACAACATCACCTTCTACTTCTTTATACTTTTGCATATCACATAACTCAACAAAGTTATTTAAGTGTAAAGCAGCAGCATCCGCAGCACTAGAGAATTGATCTCTCATAACAAGGTTTAGCAAAGCAGGTTTAATTTCATAAGAGGTAGCTGAAGTGGCAGGTGTGGCAATAGGAGTGCAGATAAAGTCTTTGTTGTTGTGACTAGTGAAGTCACACAACTTGGTGTTTTCAATGGAACCCATAGTAGCAGCAAGTGTGGGAGATTTCTTTGTAATTTTTGATATAAGACACAAAGATAAAATTTGAAAGATAAACTAACAAGACTAAAAAGAAAAGGTAAAAGGTAGTGGGAAACTCCCCTATCTTAGCACTCGGAGTCCCCGGCAACGGCACCAGAAATTCTTCTGATGACGGGAGAGTTGACAGGTGCAACACCTCTCCTCGTTGGTTACCCCAAGTGGAAGGTGAGATGTAGGATAACGGCAAATTTATCTCGGTGAAGATACCAAGGTTTGTCTCCAGTAGGACTCCGGAGATGATAAGTAGGTGTCAACATCACAATTGACGTGGACCTGCACACAACACAAATAACTTTGCTCCCAACGAGTACAGAGAGGTTGCCAATCTCTCCGGCATTGTTGCTTACAAAGGATCAATGCGACAGATAATAGTGATAATGATAGCAACTGGAAAGTAAAAGCAAGAAAAGTAAATAAGCGTGTAAGCAGTGATGAGAATATGGACCGGGGTCCCGTGATGTTCACTAATGATATCTCCCTCCCAAAAGATGATAAAACTGCTATGCGAGGTAAACAAATTACAGCTGAGCAATTGACAAGAGTATAAACGCACCGCAATGCTAACTATGCTACAAAGAAAGGAAGAGGCTCAAAAGCATGGGCGGTACGCCAAAATAAGTAGACCGTAATCCAACTGCATCTACTACTAATCATCCACCTTGAGATATCTATCCAGAACATCTCGCTGGTATTAAGTTGCGAGCCCCACCGAAAGTGTAAACCCAAAGGAATAGACAACTGCATTATAAAGCACTTTGCGTAAAGTAAACAATCCTTGCAACCGCGGTTACAAGCATCGTTGTTTTCCCCCCTTGTGGAGACAACACATCCCCTAAACTCATGTTTTTGTCACTCAAGCGTGTCATAGGGGGGCATAAACCCACAATCGAGCATAACGTTCCCTCTTGGAGTCACTACCTACTAGTTGGCCAAAGAAATAACCAACAACGGAGAACATGCAAGAATTACTTAGGAACAAAAATATAAAAGATAAGAACCAAATATATTACTCTATCAAAATCTGAACATAACCTCATAATCCATCAGATCCCAGCAAACTCAGCATAGCAACAGCAGAAATATTACATATGTGCCTCGATCATGTACGGCAGCTCACGAGGACTAAACCATGAAGAAAAAAGAGGGGAGGAGAACATCACATAGCTACTGATCACAGACCCATGGTCCAAGGAAAACTACTCACTGCACATCCGATAAGCGTCCATGGTGAAGGGGAAGCTCCCGGAGGTTGATCCTCCCTCCGGCAGGGTGCCGGGAAGAAGTATGCTAGCGCTCCCGATCTTGGAAGCGCGTCGGCGGCGGAACAGAGGCGAGATCGCGAAAAAGGGTTCTGTTCTCGGGGGTTTCTTGTTACGGAGATTAAATAGGCGAAGGGGGTAGCCACGGGGGCCACCAGGTGTCCAGGCGGCCACCCTGCGCGGCCCCACCCTAGGTCGCGCCACCTGGCCGCCTGGGCACCAGGTGGGGCCCCTCCGGCCCTCCTTTGGGACTCTGGAAGCTTCCGTTGCGCTGATTTTTTATCTGATTTTTCCGGATTTTTGGATCACTTTTAATATGGGGGAAAACTGAAATAGAAAAACTGCAGAAAACAGAAACTAGCACTGGGGTGCACTGAGTTAATAGGTTAGTCAAAATATGTTCAAAAGTGTATGAAAGTGTATCTAGATCATAGAAATATCACAGAAAACATACATGGAGCGAGCATAAATTATAGATATGTTTGGGACGTATCAACTACACACAAGACATAAAAGAGATCATGATCAGTGGGGATAAATAGATGATAAAAAATCTGGACACAATGATATTTCTCCAACAAAACTCAATAGCATTCATCACAAGGTAGTAATCAACACGATAGAGTAGAGAGGATAGATAGTACGGATTACAACACAAGTTGCAATTGTGTGATGAGATTGGATGGTGATGGAGATGGTGCTGATGTTGGGGATGATGTTGATGATGTTCTCGATGATGCTCGTGACGATGGTGATGACGATGGCGATGATCTCCCCTTCCGGGAGGTTTTCTCCCCGGCGGAATCTGACCTCCGGAGATGTCTTTTCTCCTCTGTTGGTTTCCGCCACGGAGCGGCGGCAGAACTCGCGAAACTCCTCCTCTTTTAGGGTTTTCGGATAACGAGTGATATATAGGCCAGAGGGGGGAGCCGGGAGTGGCCCTAGGGGTCCAGGCGCCCTCCCGGCGCGCCCTAGGTAGGGGTCGCGCCAGGTGGCCGCTTGGGCACCTGTGGCCCCCCTCTGGCCCCTCTTTTGCGTGTCCTCTTCATCCTTCTGGAAAATGGCCTCCGTCGATTTTTCAGGTAATTTGGAGGTCTTCTGCTTCAACAACTCAGCGTCCACTTTTTACCGCTGAATCTTGTGTCTGCTCCTTCGGCATCAGAAAGTTGCAAACTGTGTAAAACAAGCCAAAACAACATAATAATAGCATCATATCATGAAATATATCAATGAATAAGGATGAATTACTATATAAAATAGTGATGCATTTTGGACGTATCAGCCTGCTATCTCCATGTGCTCCATCCCCACTTGGGCCTTCCAAGTGAGAGGGGGCCCATTGATGTTATATTCATTTTATTAATTCCAAAACAATTTAGGAATTCCCAATAGATAAATATTAAACATATTTAGACCATCCCGGAACTTTTCCGGTCCTCCGGTTTTACCCGTTTTTCTCAAAACTCTTCCCATTACCTTACCGGGTCTCCGTAATTATTCCGGTTTTCTCACGGATCATAACCCGATCACTCCGAGAGTTTCACGGTGTGATAAATACATGCTCATATCACTCTAGTACTCAACAGATCAACTACCCTTAAATGTGTGACCCCATAGGTTCGGTAGGATAGGGACATGAATCGTAAACTTTCTTTCTTGCGGAACAATAACTGATAGCGGAGCCATGGACACCCATAAAGGTTCCCGCACCTACACGAATATAAATTCGAGTGAATCGTAAGCTTAACATGTCAGTCCTATTTGCTTCACGATACTATACAAAGCCTGAGGTGAGATCTTTTAGGTATCTGCATGATTAACCATTAACCATTATACCAAGTCATCCTCCTTCCTGTTTTGTTTCATTTTTCTCGTTTAGTATACTGGTATCCCTTTTGATCAATTCACAGTGTCTGGCCAGATGATGTTGGATACCGCAATACCGAGAGGACCCAAAGAAGTATCTCTACATCGTTATAGGAGCAAATTCCCAACTTGAATCATTAAGTCTCTTGACACACTTTTCGGTGTGAGTGACCAAAGCCTTTATAGCCACACCTGTTACAGGCGGTGTTTGGACAGAGTCAAAACCCGCCCTCCGGTATGAATCTACAAAACATTCACATGGTCATTAAGGACACGTGCATATTAACTTTAGATGATTTTACTCATAACGTGGAAACGATGTGATCTCTAAGTAAATCATACAATTGAGTCGGTTCAGCACCCATGTTCTGGCAACAATGTGCTCCCATGTGTTACCGGCATCTTCAATGCCCTATGATCAGGAAAACATGTCATCCATAACACATGAGTTAGTCCTAGAGGCAGACTAAGAACGATTTGTGTTTATACTCCACACCTTCATATGGGTTTTCCTCCAAAGGCAGTTAACATGCACTTCGCAAACCTCCGCATAGGCCATTGCAGTTATAGCACAGACATATAAACATTAATAATGAACTTGGAATTATAATAATACAATTTATAATTGCCTCTAGGGCATAATTACAACAGTCTCCCACTTACACTAGAGACAATAATCTAGTTGCATGATTTCCTCAGACCAATCGCACTTTGGTCTTCATGCTCGCTTGTGGTCTAGACTTCCTCATAGATCTTAACGCTTTTAGGCTCGTCTCAATCCTGCGTATCTTAATGTACCCCTTTGTTTGAGATATGCCCTAAAGGCAATCATGTTATGATGTTATCTCCTTATGTATTCATGAGTTATTTGTATTGTCCTTGAACATCATCACTCATATGTATCAATAAGTATGTGACTTGTTTGTGAGACTATATATTCTATGATGATTGTTCTAATGGTCCCTAGTTGATAAGGTTATGCGGACACATATCCTTGACTAGTATATGATTCGATTGATGACTATGTTTCACAAGTCATGAGCATGGAGATGCTACCGATAATATGAACTTAGTGATGGGATCACTGAGGTGGACAGAGACCAACTTTGAGACGCAGCGAGATATTGTCATCTGTTAGTCTCAATACAATGTATATGCCATGTCCTAGACCTGAGGTCCTCGCATGTTCTCGGGATGAGGAATGACTCACTTAGGGACTATCAAACGCTATACCGTAACTGGGTAGTTATAAAGGTAGCTTACGAGTGAGTCATGATGCATGCCGCGAGACATGGTTGATCAAGATGGGATTTGCCCTTCCACTTTGGAGAGATATTCTCTGGGCCCTCTCGAGTGATAAGATTCAGAAAGCATGGCCATGCGACATGGGATAAGTGTGAACCCGGTTCAGGAATCTATATCACGGTTTCGAGAAGAGAGGTCAAGCTATCACAAGGGTGACAAGTACTCGCCTTGAGCTTGACAACATATATCATTTTTGAAAAGGAATGTTGCATATGACACTTTGTAATGGTTCGTCTTATGACTTTACGCATATATGGGAGTCGGCACGTTCTGCTAGGAACCACTACCGACTATTGAACCGGATGTGATTCGGGACGTGTCCAAGTGTACGTGAACCTATAGGGTCGTGCGCTTAAGGGGAAAGGAGCCTATTCGGATGTGATCCGAATGGATTATGGATGGAGGGTCTGGATTGCCTCAAGGGTTGAGGCCATTCCACGAGCGCCAATATAAAGGCTAGGGCGAACCCCGAAGGGGTACAGGACAGACCACAACCCTAGCCGCCACTCCACCTCCTGGCCGAGCCGCCGGACCTAGCAGTCCGCCGCCCGGCGCTCCTCCTTGTACGTGCGCATCCCTTGGAGGCGTTGCACCTACGGTGCTTGGACGAACTGTTCGCGGGATCGGATCGTGGGACTCTGTTCGTGGGATCGGTACGAGGGATCGGTTCGAGGGATTCGAGGAGCGGACGCCAACTCTCCTTCCGCTGCCGTGACTGCGCGTCTAGTGGTAAACCCTAATCACGTAGTTCATCTCCAGTAGCAGTGATCTTGGTTGTGAGCGGTAGAAAATTTTGATTTAGCGCTAGCGTAGCGTACCGTGTGCCCCAACAGTGGTATCAGAGCCTCTGCTATTTGGTGGTGAATTCTTGATGGATTTGCATATAGAGATGTGTAGATCAGATCGGTTTTGCATGTATGTTTGAGGTTCTTGATTTCATGATCTGTCCCGAGGCGCGAGCTACTTAGGTCGTGCCACAACTTATCCCTAGAGGTCGGTTATCCACCATTGGGATAGACAGTGTGACGTAAACCCTATTGTGGCATGCGGATATCACTAGGTGATTGATCCGGGACACGGATCAGGACACGATGTAGATATGATCTGCGTTGTCCAGAAATTTGTGAGCAGGCTCGGTTCAGAGGCCATATCTTGGTCATATGAACTCCGATTGAGCTCCGTGACCTACCAAACGATGCAGAATGAAAAGATATGCAAACCTAATTTGACTAGTGCTAAAAGACGTTTAGACGGCGGTAGAACGTCTAACTTGGTTTTGCAGGGTATGAATGTGATTTGGTATAGCCCATTGTGTATGTTATTATTCATGGCCTGTGTGTCATGGTTTTGACAACCGGCTGGATTCATATGGTTGTCTCATTATTGTATTAATGACCTGCGTATCAACTTGTGGAGCCATGCAATGTAATTTACTTTCACAGCTATTAGTTTGTAATAGCATAGTAACTTATGTAACACTTGGCGGTTGACACCAAGGCGTGGCGATGGAGATCACCACGAGGACAACCGTACATGGAGATGGAGATCGCCATGGGAGGTTCGCGCACATGAAGATGGAGATCACCATGCACTATGATAAAGGGGCTATACCATATCACTTGTATAAACTGCCTGTGAAAGTTTATCCCTTTATGCATCCTTCTTTGACATGGTAGATGTTTTAAGTAGGATGATCCCTCAAAGAATGTCAAGTAAAATTTGCCTCCCCAATTGCTGCACATCACATTTCATGTATGTTTAGTAGTAGGCCTATAAAATTAGGGTGCTGCTAGATCTCCTTGGCGTGATGGGTTTGTGTCGGACACTTACACGCATAGCACTTGGTTAACTTGTCGAGGCTATCAAAACATTTTTGGGCTTCGGGGCATAGGTGTTGGTGTGTATGTGATGCGCATCAACAAACATGAGTCGTATGGTTGATGCGATTAGCAAGGAGTTGCTTACCGGTAGGTCGAGTCGGCTAGCAGTGATGCAAAATCTCACTAGTCAATTCGCCCCATCGGATCCTAAATCACTTAGTGTCAACTAGAGGGATGTTGAACTTAGTGGGAGTAATTTTATTAAAGCGTTTAATATGAATTGCTCTTCATGAATACATGTCTTAGTATTTTGCATTTTATGTTGTAGATCAATGGCACCACCTGCTCCAGTTACCAATTTTGCGTTGAAATCCATCCTTGAGAAAGATAAACTGAATGGAACAAACTTGACCACCTGGTATAGAAATCTGAGAATTGTTCTCAAGCATGATAAAAAGGAAAATGTTCTAGAGGAACCGGCTGATAATGCTACCGCTGCTGCTAAGAATACCTATCATAAACTCAAGGATGAGTCTACTGAGATCAGCTGCCTCATGATGGCTTCTATGGAGCCCGAGCTGCAACAATAGTTCAAAGACAATAGGGCTTTCTATATGATCGAGAGTCTTAAGGGCAAGTTTCAGGTTCAGGCTAGGACCGAAAGGTTCAACGTCTGGCGATCCCTGATGGACTGCAAGCTGAAAGAGGGTGATCTACTAAGCCCGCATGTCATCAAAATGATGGGATACATGCAAGCTTTGGATCGTCTTGGGCATCCGTTGACTCCTGTGTCAGCTACAGATACAATTATGGGTTCTCTTCCGCCAAGCTATAACTCGTTCATTACGAACTTTCATATGCATGGCATGCAAAAGAAGCCCACTGAATTGCATGGGATGCTTAAGATAGCAGAGCAGGACATTAAGAAGGGCACACATCAAGTGTTGATGGTGCAGAACACGGCCAAGTTCAAGAAGTCATGGACCAAGAAGAAGGCTAACGCAAAGGGAGAGGACAAGGATGTGATCCCGACTCCAGCCCCGGCGCCTAAGCCTGGACATGAGGCGGAGACCATTTGCTTCTATTGCAAGGAGAATGGTCACTGGAAGAGGAACTACAACAAGTGGCTCGCCAGCAAGGGCAAGAGCAGTGGGAGTACGTCTTCTACAGGTACACTTGTTGTATATGTTATAGACATTTATCTTGCGGATATTTCTAATAGTTCTTGGGTATATGATACCGGATCGGTTTTTCACATTTGCAACTCGATGCAGGGACTAAAAAGAAGTAGAGAGGTCGCAAGAGGAGAAGTTGACATTCGCGTCGGGAATAAAGCCAGAGTTGCTGCATTAGCCGTCGGCACCATGCAACTTAATTTACCTTCTGGATTTGTAATGGAGCTTGATAATTGTTATTATGTTCCATCGTTAAGTCGAAACATTATTTCTGCCTCATGTTTGATGAGACAAGGTTATGAATTCATTATTAAGTACAATGGTTGTTCTATATATTTGAATAAGATGTTTTATGGCTTGGCGCCCGTTGTGAATGGGTTATTCATTTTGAATCTTCAAGGTGAATCTGTTTATAATATAAATGCCAAGAGGCTTAAACCTAACGATCTGAATACAACTTACTTTTGGCACTGTCGGCTTGGTCATATTAGTGAAAAGCGCATGAAGAAGCTCCATGATGATGGACTTTTAAATTCGTTTGATTTTGAATCATTCGAGACATGTGAATCGTGCCTACTCGGCAAGATGACCAAGACACCTTTTGCAAAGAGTTGCGAGAGGGCATCCGACTTGTTGGAACTCATACATACTGATGTGTGTGGACCAATGAGCACGACTGCTAGAGGTGGTTACCAGTACTTCGTGACTTTCACTGACGACTTAAGCAGATATGGATATATCTACTTGATGAGGCACAAGTCGGAAACCTTTGAAAAGTTCAAGGAGTTTCATAATGAAGTAGAGAATCAACTCGGCAAGACGATCAAACTTCTACGATCAGATCGTGGAGGTGAATATCTGAGTCAAGAGTTTGATGATCATCTCAAGAGTCGTGGAATAGTTCCACAACTCACTCCTCCTGGAACGCCTCAAAGAAATGGTGTATCGTAACGGAGGAATCGCACCTTGTTGGACATGGTTCGATCGATGATGAGTCAGTCAGATCTATCGTTGTCATTTTGGGGTCATGCTCTAGAAACTGCAGCTTTCACACTAAACAGAGTACCATCTAAATCCGTAGATAAGACACCATATGAGATATGGACTGGGAAGCGTCACAGTTTGTCTTTTCTAAAGATTTGGGGTTGTGAAGCTTTTGTCAAACGACTTCAGTCGGACAAGCTCGCACCCAAATCGGATAAGTGAATATTCGTGGGATATCCAAGGGAAACCTTAGGGTATTACTTCTACAACCGACAAGAGGGCAAAGTGTTTGTCGCTCGACATGGTACCTTCCTTGAGAAAGAGTTTCTCAATAGGAAGGCTAGTGGGAGGACGGTGCAACTCGAAGAGGTTCGAGATAAACCGCTCGAGGAAGACACGTCAAGTGATGCCATTATGGCAGAGCCAGTCAGTGAACCCGTGGTTGAAGTAGCACCCGCACCACGAAGGTCAGAAAGGTTGCGTAATGCAAGCAATGTATTGTTGTTGGACAACGATGAGCCTTTGATATATGCATAAGCGATGGTGGATCCAGATTCTGAGTTATGGCTTGAGGCCATGAGATTCGAGTTAAAGTCCATGGATGACAATCAAGTTTGGAACTTGGTTGATCTTCCAAATGGTGCAAGAACCATTGAGTGCAAATGGATCTTTAAGAAGAATGCTGATATGGATGGAAATGTACAAATCCATAAAGCTCGACTTGTCGCAAAGGGGTTTCGACAAGTTCAAGGAATTGACTACAACGAGACCTTCTCGCCTGTAGCGATGCTTAAATCAGTTCGGATTATTCTATCTATAACTGCCTATTTCGATTATGAGATATGGCAGATGGATGTCAAAACAGCTTTCCTTAATGGAAATCTAGAAGAGGACGTGTATATGATACAGCCCGAGGGTTTTGTCGATCCAGAGAATGCTAGTAAGGTATGCAAACTTCAGATATCCATTTATGGATTGAAGCAAGCATCTCGGAGTTGGAATATTCGTTTTAAAGAGGTTGTCAAATCGTTTGGCTTCATCGAGAACTAAAATGAACCTTGTGTGTTCAAGAAGTTTAGTGGGATCTCAATCGTATTTCTAATATTATATGTGGATGACATATTACTGATTGGGAATGACATTCCAATGCTTGAAGCTGTCAAGGACTCATTGAAAAATAGTTTTGCAATGAAGGACTTGGGAGAAGCAGCTTACATTTTTGGAATCAAGATCTATAGAGATAGATCAAGGAGGGTTATTGGATTAAGCCAGTGTACGTATATTGACAAGGTGTTGAAAAGGTTAAACATGCATGAGGCTAAGAAAGGGTTCTTGCCTGTGTCACATGGCATTCATCTAAGCAAGACTTAGGGTCCATCGACTCCTGATGAGCAAAGACGCATGGATAAGATTCTGTATGCTTCGGCCATCGGGTCTATCATGTATGCTATGGTATGTACTCGTCCAGATGTTTCCTATGCTCTAAGCGCTACGAGGAGATACCAGGCTAATCCAGGCTAGAGCCACTGGACATCAGTTAAGAGCATCCTAAAGTACCTGAAAAGGACTAAGGATATGTTCCTAGTTTATGGAGGTGAGGATGAGCTCGTTGTAAAGGGTTACACCGATGCTAGTTTCCAAACCGACACGGATGACTTTCGTTCGCAATCTGGTTATGTGTTCATTTTGAATGGAGGTGCAGTGAGCTGGAAGAGTACCAAGCAAGAGACGGTAGCTGATTCTGCAACAGAGGCCGAGTACCTTGCAGCTTCTGAAGCTTCAAAGGAAGGTGTTTGGATAAGGGATTTCATTACCCTACTTGGTGTGGTTCCAGACTCGGCAAACCCGTTGGACCTCTATTGTGATAATAGTGGTGCCATCGCACAGACCAGGGAGCCAAGGCATCACCAAAAATCCAAGCACATAGAAAGGCGTTGTCATCTCATACGACAATTCGTAGATGATGGTAATATAAATGTATGCAAAGTACACACGGATGCAAAAGTTGCTGATCCTTTGACAAAGCCTCTCCCGATGCCGAAGCATGAGGCGCACGTAAGAGCCATGGGCCTTAGATGCCTAACCGATTGACTCTAGTGCAAGTGGGATACTGTTGCAGATATGCCCTAGAGGCAATCATGTTATGATGTTATCTCCTGATGTATTCATGAGTTATTTGTATTTTCCATGAACATCATCACTGATATGTATCAATAAGTATGTGAATTGTTTGTGAGACTATATATTCTATGATGATTGTTCTAATGGTCCCTAGTTGATAAGGTTATGCGGACACATATCCTTGACTAGTATATGATTCGATTGATGACTATGTTTCACAAGTCATGAGCATGGAGATGCTACCGATAGTATGAACTTAGTGATGGGATCACTGAGTTGGACAGAGACCCACTTTGAGACGCAGCGAGATATTGTCATATGTTAGTCTCAATACAATGTATATGCCATGTCCTAGACCTGAGGTCCTCGCATGTTCTCGGGATGAGGAATGACTCACTTAGGGACTATCAAACGCTACACCGTAACTGGGTAGTTATAAAGGTAGCTTACGAGTGAGTCGTGATACATGCCGCGAGACATGGTTGATCAAGATGGGATTTGCCCCTCCACTTTGGAGAGATATTCTCTGGGCCCTCTCGAATGATAAGATTCAGAAAGCATGCCCATGCGACATGGGTTAAGTGTTAACCCGGTTTAGGAATCTGTATCACGGTTTCGAGAAGAGAGGTCAAGCTATCACAAGGGTGACAAGTACTCGCCTTGAGCTTGACAACATATATCATGAGGCAAAAGGAATGTTGCATATGACACTTTGTAATGGTTCTTCTTATGACTTTATGCATATATGGGAGTCGGCACGTTCTTCTAGGAACCACTACCGACTATCGAACCGGATGTCATTCGGGACGTGTCCATGTGTACGTGAACCTATAGGGTCGCGCGCTTAAGGGGAAAGGAGCCCATTCGGATGTGATCCGAATGGATTATGGATGGAGGGTCCGGATTGCCTCAAGGGTTGAGGGCATTCCATGGGCGCCTATATAAAGGCTAGGGCGAACCCCGAAGGGGTAGAGGACAGACCACAACCCTAGCCGCCACTCCACCTCCTGGCCGAGCCGCCGGACCTAGCAGTCCGCCGCCCGGCGCTCCTCCTTGTACGTGTGCATCCCTTGGAGGCGCTGCAACTGCGGCGCTTGGACGAACTGTTCGCGGGATCGGATGGCGGGACTCCGTTCGTGGATCGGTACGAGAGATCGGTTCGAGGGATTCGAGGCGTAGCCGCCGACGCGCATCGCCAACTCTCCTTCTGCTGTCGTGACTGCGCGTCTAGTGGTAAACCCTAATCACGTAGTTCATCTCCAGTAGCAGTGATCTTGGTTGTGCGCGGTAGAAAAAATTTATTTAGCGCTGGCGTAGCGTACCATGTGCCCCAACAGCCTTCATCTTTATGAAGTATTTGAAGATAGGGCACTATCGCTCAACATGTTTGGACTACAGTGAGCTCTTAGCTTACTTTGCTTTGATCATTATGCTCATATCAATATATGGTTTGTGTAGATCAAGCGTTCGGAACTAGGCCAATCACTATGATGTTGTTCCTGATCCAAATACCCTCCTACGCAACTTCCAGAGTTGCCATGTTTCACGTCTACGTTGTAGAAATCCCGCTATGTGCCTTAGCTTGAAAAACAATTTTCAACATGCTACCTAGCTATAGACCGATTAAAAATACTACAAATCATTATGAAAGTTTGTTTCATCTATTTTTAATGACTCTTTAGTCTTCCTCTTAGAACCTTTCTTCATCTGAGGTACTTCAAGAGAACTAATCTACTATTTAGATTACTTTGGTGCTTATTGCACTTTCAGCATATCCAATGCCTTAGTGCTTTCTTTTTCTAAAATATTTATTCTCAATCACTCATATGTTATTCACATATATGATTAGATCGTGCTCCCACTTAATTCCATGTCTTATATGATTATTGATGAAATAATAACTTTTATTACTTCATCAAAACTATTACTCCATCTCTGTGATATTTTCTTCAACTATGGACTAATCTTTGAAGCATTCTCACTTTTACTAATATCGTATAGATCATTAAATCATTTTCAGGTTGTATCATGCATACACCCTTCATTTAATTTTCTCAGAAGAAAAATCCATATGTCATACTTCGTAAGTATGTCGTGATTATCAGTAATTTTCCATATGAACATTTGCATCACTACACATATTGTAGTCACCCTTTTGAACTCTATCGAAAACTTATTTTACGATAATTCGAGCATTATCAATGATGAAGCTATCGTTTATGTTCATATCTATGAAAGTCCGATCCACTCTAATGATCATGTATCCTTAGGAGGGTTTTACCAAGTTGTAAACTTTATTCTTGTGGATGACTTTCATTTTATTTTTCATGGTGTATAAACCAAATAGTGCAGTTAATGCTCGTCATGGTTTCTTGTAGTTCACAGGTTTATCGCACAATATATCCAGATTGGATCAATGTGAATTTATAAAGTTGTGTGATACAACATCAGACTTGATCATTTCATCTCTGGAACGTTTCATCATTCCTTTTCATCAGATGTAGGAATGTTTGGTTTGGTTACAGAATTTATCTCTAGATCGAATTTTGATTTCCATTATGTAGAACCAAATGATCCAATGTAATCATTATCAAGCTAAAGTCCTCCCACTTAATTGTTTCAAGAAAGCTATTTTCTCAAGAAAAATCCCATGTTCCGTGATAAACATTTTTCACATGTATGGTAGTGGAAGTGTTGTTCGTAACATGATGTTTCTACAATACTTATATTCGTGATCGAGTATATTCTAAACTAGATAATACCCCGCGCGTTGCTGCGGAAAAAGTTAACAAATAATTTAATGTTTTAAAATATGAGAAAATTTATGAAGTTGGTGTAATTTCACTATTAAATCTTTTTCGAAAGTAATATTGTAATTTATTACCTTGAGAATATACATGCGAGATGATATGGGACAAAAACATCATTAAGTGGAGAGAGTGGAGACATCAGCCTTAGCTAAATCTAAAACAATGATAGCAACTACATACTGTGCATTCATAAAAAATGATGCATAGAAAAATAAAATGTGAGGTACCCCATATTTTGATTTTCTATAAAAAATCGCTTCTAAATTGTGAGTCTTAGTGCATAAAAAGTTAATATTTATTTGTGATAGGTTGCATGCACATGTGAATTTAATGAAAGCATATGCATGAAGAGTTAGTGGAAAAAATGTGAACCTACTTGATGATGTGGATAGTTTGCATGTCAAGAAAATTAGGTTTGTGATAGATTTCATGCACATGAGGATTTAATGAAAGAATGTGCATGAAGAGTTACTGGGAAAGATGTGGACCTACTTGATGATGTGGATAGTTTGCATGTCAAGATAAACATGTTAGTGTGGATGAACTATTTAGGTATTATAAGATGTGAACCTACTTGATGATGTGGATAGTTTGCATGTAAAGAAAATTAGTTTCGTGATAGATTGCATGCACATGAGGATTTAATGAAAGAATGTGCATGAAGAGTTAGTGGAAAAGATGTGGACCTACTTGATGATGTGGATATCTTGCATGTCAAGATAAATAGGTTAGTGGGGATGAACTATTTAGGTATTATAGATATATTTCCGAAATTATAAAACAACAATTGGAGTTTTTATCCATGCCATATTCTTATAGGGCATTGTTTCAACAGTCATATGACGGTGCTTTATTTAGTTCGTAAGTGGTTTCTCTAAAGCGTTAAGCAGTATAGTGAACGGGAGTGTGGTTTATGTACATCACCGACCTCACCATGTCATGTTGGAATTCAGGGTAGAATACAATTTTAATTCCAATATGTCATATAGGACTTGGTTGTGCGTCAAGATACTCCGTAGCAATACGGGGTTTCGGGTGACGCTCATTTATGAACTGACTTCATACACTCTGTGATGTTTGCTAAATTCTTTAACTCATTTATTTTACGATCATATCGTCAAATATTTAATCTATGTGTGCGGATGATTCTCTTTGTGTTGAAACAATTTTTGAACATATTCAAAATTTTGTACTTTATGTCTTGTCTAAATATCAATATATCTATACAAGTCATAACACAAAGTTTTATGTAAAGTACCGTTTTATTGGTTCTTTACACATCGATATGTGTTATTACCAATAGTTTACTAAACACTTGAACAATTCATGTAATCAATGATTTTGTCTATCGGAAAAATGTTGCATGCGTCAAATGACTCAAAGTCAAGAGATTGAATGACTTCATCGATATGAAGCTTCCGCATTCGCTTTGTTCTAATGTGACTAAGTGATTTATGCTACTACAATTTTAGCATTATCATCACATAACTTAATTTCTTTAGCAATCAAGAAAATAGACATAACATCAAGATTTCAACTTAAATAATTCACCACGAATGGGTAAAATTTAGAGCATTAACTTTGAACGACCATTATTCAAACTATGGATAAGGCATCCATTCTGTAGACGACATAATACGGTATTAATGTTTTACACATTCTCTGAATCAAATAACTTTTATTCAAACTCTAAGATAAATCTTGATAGACGAACGTCCACGGCCTTGGGTGACTTGGGCACCACTTTCAACACGGACTTGCACTTCATTTGTTCTTCTCCTTCGAATTCTGAGAATTCCCTGTACCGAGTTGCAAAACAAGTGCAATCGATATTGTATCAATTATACCTATGAAGGTGAAATAATGAAATCATCTATTAACTTAGTATAACTTATTTATACCTTTGGTGATCAGACCACTCTTTCGATCTCCTAGATACTTCTTGCAATTCCTCTTCCAGTGCCCCTTGTTCTTGCAGTTGTGACACTCAGAATCTTTAGTTGGTTCACTCTTCGTCTTTACCAGAGTTTTGGTCTTACCACCACTCTTGGCATTTCTGCCTTTGCCCTTCTTCTTGAAACTGGTAGTGTTCATCACAGCCAACACGTGGTTGGGATCCTTCTACATAGATGCTTCCGCAGTCTTAAGCATAGCAAACAATTCCTTTGTGGTCTTGTCAAGCCCATTCATGTTGTAGTTCATGATAAAGCTGTTGTAAGATGGGGGGAGTGACGCAAGGAGAATGTCAGTGTCGAGCGTCGTAGGGATCACAAATCCCAGAGCACTCAGCCTCTATGCGTAACCAACAAGTTTGATCACATGCTCGCTTATGGAGCTACCTTATGCCATCTTGCTGCTTCGTTATCTCGTAACATTCAGTTCTAGCTTGCTTCAGATACAGATTGTTCAATTGTGTCACCATGTCAAAAAATGGTGAAGTTCTCAAAACGTATTTGAAGCTCAGTATCCATCCATGTAAGCATCAAGCATTGTACTGCTGTGTGGTAATCCACTTTAGTCGCATAGACGTTCTTATCGTCTTGCAATGCATCCTCAGCGGGAGCGGCTGGGAGAGCTTCTTTGAGAACATAGTCCTTCTTAGCAACTTTGAGGACAAACCCAAGATTACGTACCAGTCCGCGTAGTTGCCCCCATTTGCTGCAAGCTTCTCTTTTTCAAGCATCGGTCCTAAGCTGAAAGCATTGTTGTTGCGGGCCATCTCTCTACAACGATATAAGCAGATCGATTTAGACATGGTTCAAAATTAATTGCATTAATCTTAAAAATTTTAATCTAATGCTCCCACTAAAATCAATATCTCTCAAAATTGGTCTTAGGGTAATCAAGATTCGGATCAATACACCTTCCACCGGTGTACACTCGGCCATGGAGGAGATCAACCAGGTAGGTCTAACAAAACCAATCATAACCATTTTATGACTCTTTGAAATCTCATACACTCTTGTATTACTCTTTCGACACCTGTGCTCCGAGCTCAGATCCGATAAGATAGAACGTCAAGACAACCAAGCGCTATTGATGTGGAAACAACTCAATCCACCCATCTCTTTGTTACCTTTCCGTTGGTACTCGTGTGACACGACGCACCGTGGGTGGCGTTTATTACAGACGGTTGCACGGTTGGGAGAGCACGAACTTCTTGATATTTTAAGAGAGATCTACCTATTAGCATTCAAACAGGCAATGAAAAGGATTAACATCACAGGCAATTAATGTATGTGATATGGTATATCCCTTTTCTTCAAGAATCTCCAAGCACCATGCTTTTCTTTCTTCATCTTCTTTTGGCGGAGAGCATCACCTCCACTCACGACATGTCGTCAAGCACCATGACGTACGATCATCATCTTCATGTAGATACTACAACTATTGCTAGCATATATTCTACTAAAAGAAAATTACATGTTTGGCATGTAGGCCGAATAAATGACAATCATATGGCTCCAGCCATCATGCCGTACCATGACATGCAATTCAAGCAAATTTAACATGTACAAAGTATAATCATCTCATACAAATTTTATAATGAAGAATACTATACCACATCACATGTTCCTACAAAAACAAGTTAGACGTTCTTCTACTCTGTCTTTGCATCTTTTACGTGGCTATTAGGGTTTGCATGGCAAAACGATTTGCTAGCTACGTAACCACATAAAACACAATCTTGAAGTTGCTAGATTAACACTCGGGCGTATCAACCATGAGACTACAATTTAATCTCATGACCCATACTGAACAATCGTCAATACGCATGATCCCCGTGCTAGATCAACAATCTAACACGCCCCTTTTGTTACACAATTTCTCCACACCAAAAGCAAGACCCAAATCCTCTTTGCGCGACCAGCATACTCAGGAGCAGCATAGAAGGACCCCGAGGGGAAAGATGTTTGTAACAAAATAATCCAATGCAGGAGGTATCAACTTGTGCAATTAGAGGGGAAGAAATTAGAAGATTTAGTTTAGATCTATTATCACAAAACTGCGCACAATGAAAATTTTGTGCAATGCCCGTTCATCACTATGAACTCTAGATCGAACCTGCATCTATTACTAGAACTAGCTCATGATACCGCTATTGGGATTCGGAGTAGAAAACAAAAAACATCGACACTACGAAACCAAGTCCCAAGAAAGGATCTAGATAGATGCAAGCAATGGTAGTGATCTTGTTACCTTACCATCCGTTCAACGGTAGTTCTCTCGCAACGGAAGAAATTGATGGAGAGTTGGGGAAGCTTGAAGAAGCACAATCCCATGAACCGATCTAATCCACGTGAAATTCCTCGAAGAAATATCGAACGCACGATCTCTCTACAGTTGATCCACACGTATGGTGTAGATGATCCGGCAGGGCTCCGCCATCCAGAGCTCGGCGCCACCGGAGTAGAGAGGATGGAGGAGCATCCCTTCAGGGATATGGTGGTGTTTAGATCTAGAGAGAGAGAGAGGGCAGCCCTGGGGAAAAAGATCAATCTGAATTGTCCTTGGGGTGCCCCTTTCTGACCTATATATAAAGGGAGGGGAGGCCACCTTGGAGGAGGGGGCAGCCCTAGGGGGTGCGCCCTAGGGTTTCCCCTCCCTTAGGGTGCGCCACAGATACGCGAGAGATGATAATTGCTTCTCGCCCTACGTTGGTTACCTCAAGTGGAAGGTGAGATGCAGCGTAGCGGCAAGTTTCCCTTGGTGAGGACGCCAAGGTTGAGTATCGACCAGTAGGACTCCGATAATGATAAGTTGGTGGTGAAGCGAACAATGGCGCCATTCACAACCGAGGTTGCTTACTTCACCTGGACTTGCACACAGAAACAAATAACTTTGCTTCCAAGGATGTTCAGAGAGGTTGTCAATCTCCCCGGTCTTGTTGTTTACAAGGATAAAAAACACAAGGGATAATGATAATGATAGCAGCTGAAAGTAAAAGCAGAAAATTAAATGAGCGTGTTGATACGTCCAAAACGTATCTATAATTTCTGCTTGCTCCATGCATGTTTTGTGCGATATTGCTATGATCTAGATACACTTTCATACACTTTTGATCATATTTGGACTAACCTATTAACTCAGTGCACCCCAATGCCAGTTCCTGTTTTCTGCTGTTTTTCTATTTCAGTTTTCCTTCATATAAAAAGTTCCAGAAAAATTCCGGGAAAAATATAGGAAAAATCAGTGTACAGGAAGCTTCGCGAAGAGCCCGAGAGGGGCCAGAGGGGATCCAGGGGGGCCCAGGCGGCCACCCGGCGCGGCCCCACCCCTGGCCGCGCCGGGGGGGGCGCCTGGGGCCCCTGGTCCCCCTCTGGCTGCCCCCCTTCGCCTATTTATTCTCCGTCACGGGAAAACACCAGAAGAGAAACCCTATTCCGCGAACTCGCCTCTGTTCCGCTGCCGCCGCGCTTCCGAAGATCGGGAGCACCAGAAGACCTCTTCCTGGCATCCTGCCGGAGGGAGGATTGACCTTCGGGAGTCTCCTCTCCACCATGGATGATCCCCGGATGTCTCGTGAGTAGTTTTCCTTGGACCATGGGTCCGTGATCAGTAGTTATGTGATGTTCTCCACCCCTCTTTGATCTTCATTGTTTAGACCTCGTGAGCTGCCCTAGATGATCGAGGCACCTTTGTAATATTTCTGCATTTGCTATGTTGAGTTTGATAGGATCTGATGGATTATGAGATTATGTTCAGATTGTGATAGAGTAATATATTTGGTTTTTATCTCTTATATTTTTGTTCCTAAGTAATTCTTGCATGTTCTCCGTTGCTGTTTATTGCTTTGGCCAAGTAGTAGGTAGTGACTCCAAGAGGGAACGTTATGCTCGATTGTGGGTTCATGCCCCCCGATGACACGCTTGAGTGACAGAAACATGAGTCTAGGGGGTGTGTTTTTTCCACAAGGGGGAAAACAACGGTGCTTGTAACCGCGGTTGCAAGGATTGTTTACTTTACGCAAAGTTCTTTTTAATGCAGTTGTCTGTTGCTTTGGGTTTACACTTTGGGTGGGGCTCGCAACTTAATACCAGCGAGATGTTTTGGATAGATATCTCAAGGTGGATGATTAGTAGTAGATGCAGATGGATTTCAGTCTACTTATCTTGGCGTACTACCTGTGCTTTTGAACCTCGTCCTTTCTTTTGTAGCATAGTTAGCATTGTGGTGCGTTCATAATCCTGTCAATTTCCTTTCTGTAATTTGTTTACCTCGCATAGCAGTTTTATCGTCTTTTGGGAGAGAGACATCACTAATGAACATCACGTATCCTGGTCCATACCCTTATTACTGTTTCCACGCTATCTTTACTTTTTTGCTTTTACTTTCAATTGATATCATTATCCCTTGTGTTTTACCCTTTGTGAACAACAAGAGCGGAGAGATTGACAACCTCTCTGAACTTCGTTGGGAACAAAGTTATCTGTGTCTGTGTGCAGGTCCGCGTCAGTTGCGCCGCTGACACCTACTTATCATCTCTGGAGTCCTACTGGAGACAAACCTTGGTATCTTCACCGAGGGAAACTTGTTGTTGTGCTACATCTCAAACCTTCCACTTGGGGTAACCAACGAGGGGCGAGAAGCCATCAAGCGAATTTCTGGCGCCGTTGTCGGGGACTCCGAGTGCTAAGATAGGGGAGTTGCACACTACCCTTTACCTTTGTTTTTTAGTCTTGTTAGTTTACCTTTCAGTTTTTATCTCGGTGTCCTTTATGAAAACCCACAAATAGTTGCTACCTTTTGCCTTTGTCTTGCTTTGCCTATTTATGCTATCCTCACCATGGGTGATGAACCACCCAAATATGGTAGGATGGACATGTTTCACTTGTATCGTCTTCGATCAATTTGTGCTCGCGCTAAAAACCCGACCGACTTGGTTGAGGGAAAATCATTGGATGAGCATGCTCATTATACGCGGCACAGCCTATCTCATAAAGGGAAACACTTATGGGATCAAATACATGTTTCTTATTGCCATGCTAAACTTTTGTGCCACATTTATGATTTCACTTGTTGTTCTAATATAGATCATAAACACCTCCCTTTCCAATGTGAGTTTAATGAAAATGAGATCTTATCTTCTTATGTTAAAGATGTTTATGATTACTTTGATGTTGAAAAGATTGAAGAGTTTGTTGCTTTTAAAGGTTCCTATGAGATTGCTTCTTTGATTGAAAAGTATCACGATACTATTTTCGAGTCTGGAAACTTTGCAGTTCTTGCTTATTGCTTCGAGAATTATACTTCCAATTCTTATATTGAGGATTTTAAAAATAAAATGCTTGCTGCCCAAGAAGAGGCCAATGATTGCTTTGAGGAGGAATCCCATGATTCCGAGGACTCACTTGAAATATCCCTTTCTGAAAATTTTGATACTTGCTTTGTTGATGGCCAAGATGCCACTATGTATGATGCTGACAAAAATGAACTTTCTATAGTTCCTCATGTTAAGCATGAAATTGTTTCTATAGCACCCACACTTGATTGTCCTATTATCCTTTTGAAATCTCCAATTCATATTCCGGAGAACTATGCTTTTATTGAGGCTCAATGTGTTGGGATGCATTTATCTTATGTTCCTAAAAACCGTGTTGAAAACTATACACATGTGATTGTAGGTCATGAACAACATGATTTATGTGATAGTTATATTCTTGATGTTGTTCATGATGCTACTGAAAATTACTTTGAGAGGGGAAAGTTTGGTTGTAGAAATTTCCATGTTGCAAAAACACCTCTCTTCATGTTGAAAGTTTTGAAATTGTTCCTGTTCCACCTTTCTATGCATGTCAATTTGTGCTTCTTTGACTTATTTTCTTACAAGATGCCTATGCATAGGAAGTGGGTTAGTCTTAAATGTGTTTCATATTTGCTTCTTGATGCTCTCTTTTGCTTCAAATTCTTATTCTTATGAGAGCACCTTTTATAATCCTTATGCCTAGCTTAAAGGCATAAAAGCAAGCGCTTTCGGGAGGCAGCCGCAACGAATTTAGGTTTTTATTTTTGCTTTTGTTGTGTCTTGATGATTGTTAATACTGTGGCAACATCATTGTATCTTTATTTTTCAGATTTGTGCCAAGTTATAGCCTCTTACGGCAAGGGAAGTAAAAGTTGTGACATGCTGTCCAGAAAACAGATTCTGTCCTCGTGACCAGAAAAATTCCAGAAAACTCCGAGTTCATCTTTTTCAGCTGAAATTTTTACACAGCATGCTATATACAATTACGAAACTTCCGTATGTTCTGAGTTTTTTGATTTGAGTTGCAGAAGCGCCCCTAAAAAATTCTTTACTACCTGTTGTTCTGTTTTTCACAGATTCTGCCACGTTTTGTCTCTCCTAACTTTTGCAAACCTGAAGCTTGCTTTTTCTTTGCAAAAACTTTTTGGCACTCTTGAGAAACAGTAGCTCTTCAAGAATATCTTTATATCCAATGGGGAAAAAATATTTTATTAAGGGTACTAACCTCTCTAATCAGCTTATGATGAGTTATGTATGAAGGGATTTTCAAGTGTGCGATGGAAGATGATGAAAGAAGATCCAGGAGTGTCAAGCGCTCAAGCTTGGGGATGCCCCCATGCATCCCCAATAAATATTCAAGGAGACTCAAGCGTCTAAGCTTGGGGATGCCCCCGTGCATCCCCTTCTCCATCAACAATCATCAGTTCGTCCTTCGTCTCACTATATTTTTATCACTTCATGAGTTATGTGCTATGCTTGGAGCGTCTCGCTCTTAGTTTTATTTTTAGTTTTCTTTAGCTTTGCTTGCTGATCATAAAAAGTTAGATCCCGTCTTACTTTATGTGGTAGAGAAACACGCTCCACTTTCAAAATTTAGAATGAATCAGAGGATTTTTCCTGCTTATCTTTTTGCTGTTGTGTGTTCTTTATCTTTTCGTAGCTACTGCCATGTTTAGTTTTAGTCTTAGTTTGTCTTTAGCAAGAGCCTTGGCTTTTGTTTAGTTTGTTGCTGGAACTCTTTTTAGTTTTCATGTTTATCTTGTTAAAGAGAGTTGGTTGTTGCACTGAGTTGTGTCTTGTCTTGAGAGTAGGTAATTGAGGTTGCTATTTTCTTCTAGTAGTAACTTGCAATAGTTTTGAGGTATTGACGTGAGTAATGTTTGAACTTTTGGTGTCAAGAGATCTAGCCTATTAGTGATAGGTGTCGTATTTTGGGCAATCCGTGTGTATTTTCAAAACCTACAAAACTAGTTGAGAACTCTACCTACTAGATGGATCACTAATCTTTGGAGGGATCGAATATTAGAGAACACTCACGTACCATGAGTCGAGGACGCGCAAGGATAACCAAACCCCCATACACTCCTCCTCGGGGTACTTGTCTCTTTGTGAACCTCCTTATTAGATTGAGAGTTACCGATAATAAGT
Organism: Bromus sterilis; assembly: GCA_950022295.1. NCBI lineage: Eukaryota > Viridiplantae > Streptophyta > Magnoliopsida > Poales > Poaceae > Bromus > Bromus sterilis. The sequence goes on along the minus strand of OX465599.1, from coordinate 166,017,871 downwards.
GCATGAGTTCTTCGGACTAATGTAAGTATTGAAAGTTGACACTTCCACCTTCCCATATTTTGCTAGCCTTTCCCGTGCCGTGCATTGCCTTCTTCTCACTCCGAGAGTTGGTGTCCACCTTCGCCGGTACATCCAAACCCTTGGCATGATACGCTCTGTCATCATAAACCTCCTTATATCTTTCCTCAAAACAGCCACCATACCTACCTATCAAGGCATTTCCATACCCTTTCCGAGATATATTGCCATGCAACATCCACCTCTTCATGACTTGATCTTCATGTCATACATGTTCCTGCTACACTGGCAGCGACATACATTGCATACATCATGATAGTTACATCTTCTTTATGATTTTGAGTACCTTGTAAAGTGTGAAAGATTTCCTTTACCTTCTTGTAAAATAGAGTGTTGCCCTTAAATGAGGAAAAGATCCCAAAGTGGACACAATAAAAGATCCCGAAGAGGACAAATGAGAGTTAAATAGAAAGAGCCATTGAGGCCACAAAAAAATACAAAAAAATAGAAAAAAAGAGAAAAAAATATAAAAAGAGAGAAAGGGGCAACACTACTATCCTTTTGAGAGATCCACACTAGTACTCCCTTTATATCCTTGTACTCCATAGAGATGATCATTATGCATATAGCTATGTGGGGGCCTTCACACTATAGAACTTGGCTTGCATATTCCAAGGATGATCCTCATCAAACGAGCTCTAGGTCTTCATGAGCGAGCAAGTTAGATGCACCCCCACTAGTTCCTTTGGAGAGCTTCCTAGCTCATATGTGCATCCGTTGCATGGCAATCCCTACTCCTCACATCATATCTATCATTTGGCATCTCTTGCCTATGATTGTCCTCATTGATGTGAGCCTTTCTCATCCTTTTTGTCTTCCTCCTCCGTACTTCTCTCTTTTCCATCTGATACGTCCAAAACGTATCTATAATTTCTGCTTGCTCCATGCATGTTTTGTGTGATATTGCTATGATCTAGATACACTTTCATATACTTTTGATCATATTTGGACTAACCTATTAACTCAGTGCACCCCAGTGCCAGTTCCTGTTTTATGCTGTTTTTTTATTTCAGTTTTCCCCCATATAAAAAGTGCCAGAAAAATTCGGGAAAATTCAGATAAAAAATCAGCGTGGAGGAAGCTTCGCGAAGAGCCCGGGAGGGGCCAGAGGGGAGCCAGTGGGGCCCAGGCGGCCACCCGGCGCGGCCCCACCCCTGGCCGCGCCAGGGGGGCGCCTGGGGCCCCTGGTCCACCTCTGGCTGCCCCCCTTCGCCTATTTATTCTCCGTCACGGGAAAACACCAGAAGAGAAACCCTATTCCGCGAACTCGCCTCTGTTCCGCTGCCGCCGCGCTTCCGAAGATCGGGAGCACCAGAAGACCTCTTCCTGGCATCCGGCAGGAGGGAGAATTGACCTTCGGGAGTCTCCTCTCCACCATGGATGATCCCCGGATGTCTCGTGAGTAGTTTTCCTTGGACCATGGGTCCGTGATCAGTAGTTATGTGATGTTCTCCACCCCTCTTTGATCTTCATTGTTTAGACCTCGTGAGCTGCCCTACATGATCGAGGCACCTTTGTAATATTTCTGCTTTTGCTATGTTGAGTTTGATAGGATCTGATGAATTATGAGATTATGTTCAGATTGTGATAGAGTAATATATTTGGTTTTTATCTCTTATATTTTTGTTCCTAAGTAATTCTTGCATGTTCTCCGTTGCTGTTTATTGCTTTGGCCAAGTAGTAGGTAGTGACTCCAAGAGGGAACGTTATGCTCGATTGTGGGTTCATGCCCCCCGATGACACGCTTGAGTGACAGAAACATGAGTCTAGGGGGTGTGTTTTTTCCACAAGGGGGAAAACAACGGTGCTTGTAACCGCGGTTGCAAGGATTGTTTACTTTACGCAAAGTTCTTTTTAATGCAGTTGTCTGTTGCTTTTGGTTTACACTTTGGGTGGGGCTCGCAACTTAATACCAGCGAGATGTTCTTGATAGATATCTCAAGGTGGATGATTAGTAGTAGATGCAGATGGATTTCAGTCTACTTATCTTGGCGTACTGCCTGTGCTATTGAACCTCGTCCTTTCTTTTGTAGCATAGTTAGCATTGTGGTGCGTTCATAATCCTGTCAATTTCCTTTCTGTAATTTGTTTACCTCGCATAGCAATTTTATCGTCTTTTGGGAGAGAGACATCACTAGCGAACATCACGTATCCCGGTCCATATCTTCATTATTGTTTCCATGCTATATTTACCTTACTGCTTTTACTTGTTATCATTATCCCTTGCATTTTATCCTTGTGAACAACAAGACCGGAGAGATTGACAACCTCTCTGAACTTCGTTGGGAACAAAGTTATCTGTGTCTATGTGCAGGTCCGCGTCAGTTGCGCCGCTGACACCTACTTATCATCTCTGGAGTCCTGCTGGAGACAAACCTTGGTATCTTCACCGAGGGAAAACTGCTGCTGCACTACATCTCAAACTTCCACTTGGGGTAACCAACGAAGGGGCGAGAAGCCATCAAGCAAGTTTTCTGGCGCCGTTGCTGGGGACTCCAAGTTCTAAGATAGGGGAGTTGCACACTACCCTTTACCTTTGTTTTTTAGTCTTGTTAGTTTATCTTTCAGTTTTTATCTTTGTGTCTTTTATCAAAAACTTCAAAAAAATCTTCCACACTTGCTTCTACTATGGGTTCCAGTGAAAACACCAAGTTGTGTGACTTCACTAGTCACAACAACCAAGACTTTATCTGCACTCCCATTGCCACACCTGCCACTTTAGCTACCTCTTATGAAATTAAACCTGCCTTGCTAAACCTTGTTATGAGAGATCAATTCTCTGGTGCTGGAGATGATGCTGCTTTACACTTGAATAATTTTGTTGAATTATGTGATATGCAAAAGTATAAAGAAGTAGAAGGTGATGTTGTTAAGCCCAAGCTCTTTCCTTTCTCTTTAAGGGGAGATGATAAAATCTGGTTTCAATCTTTGCCTAGAAATAGCATAGATTCTTGGGATAAGTGCAAAGATGCTTTTATAGGGAAGTACTACCCTCCTGCTAAGATTATCCAATTAAGGAGTAATATTGTGAATTTTAAGCAATTGGATAATGAACACGTTGCCCATGCTTGGGAACGAATGAAATTTCTTGTTAAGAAATGCCCTACACATGGTTTGACTACTTGGATGGTTATCCAGACTTTTTATGCAGGCTTGAACTTTACCTCGCGGAACCTGTTAGATTCGGCCGCGGGAGGAACCTTTATGTCAACTACACTTGGTGCTTCCACGAAGCTTCTCGATGAAATGATGACCAATTATTCCCAATGGCACACCGAACGCGCTCCAATAGGTAGGAAGGTAAATTCTGTCGAGGAAATTACCTCCCTCAATGAAAAAGTTGACTTAATTATGTCTCTACTTACCAAGCAACCCTCTATTGATCCTCATGATGTTCCTTTGAATTCTTTGGTTGCTCAAGAACAAGTAGATGTGAACTTTATTGCTAGAAACAACTTCAACAACAATGCTTATAGGGGAAATTTTGATAGCAATCCTAGACCGTTTCCATCCAACTATGGGAACAACAACACCTTCCCTAGCAACAAGAACCCCTCCTCTGAATTAGAAAGCATGCTTAGAGAATTTATCACTGCCCAAAAAGCCTTCAACAAAAATGTAGAAGAGAAATTAGCTAAAATAGATAATCTCTCTTTGAAGGTAGAAAGCTTAGCCCTTGATATTGAGATGCTTAAAATTAGAACCTCTCCCCTTGAGGAGAATAAGGCCACTCCTATTAATGCTATCTAGTTACAAATCAATGAAAATATTAGGATGATGGATAAACTTAAAGAAAGATGGGCTAGAGAAAAAGAGGAAGAGGATATAATTAAGAGCCTTCCTACACACCACACAGTTGCTACTATCCAAATTGTTGAGGACCCTCAAACTATTAGCACCCAATGCACTCCTAGTCCCGTTGGACTTATTAATGGTGATGCTAATACCTCAACCATAGAAAAAGAAACTCCTATGAACATAGAGGGTTTCAAACAAGTGAGCCTAGATGACACTACTACCACCTTTGATAGTAGTGATATTGATTTTGATAGTTGTACCCTCTTAGAAGTTATTAGCTTGCTACACAAAATGTCTAGAGACCCCCACACTAGCACACTTAATCTTGCCTTCACGGAGCATATCACAAATGCTCTCATCAAAGCTAGGGAGGAGAAGCTTAGAGTAGAAGCCTCCATACCTAGGAAGCTAGATGATGGTTGGGACCCTATGATCAAAATTAAATTGAATAACTCCTCTTGCTATGCTTTATGTGATGTTGGAGCTAGTACCTCCGTTATGCCCAAAAGAATATTTGATATGTTTGAATTGAAGCCTTTTGAGCCTTGTTCTTTTGGTGTTCGTCTTTTTGATTCTTCCGTAAAGAAACCTTTGGGGAAGATCGACGATGTTCTTATCATTGTCAATGACAACTATGTTCCCGTCGATTTTATTGTTATGGATATAGAGTGTGAACCTTTATGTCCAATTATTTTGGGACGTCCTTTTCTTCGCACCGTTGGTGCGGTTATTGACATGAAAGAGGGGAATATTAAATTCCAATTCCCATTAAAAAAGGGGATGGAACACTTCCCTATAAATAAAATCAAGTTACCTTTTGAGTCCGTTACACGGGCTAGTTATTCTCTTTCTCTTGATAAAACTTGATTCTTCTTTTTGCATTATGCCTAGCTAATGGCTTTAAAGAAGCGCTTTCGGGAGGCAGCCCGCAACGAATTTAGGTGTTTCTTTTTTGCTTTTGTTGTGTATTGATGATTGTTACTTCTGTAACAACATCATTGTATCTTTATTTTTCAGTTTTGTGTCAAGTTATAGCCTCTTACGGCAAGGGAAGTAAAAGTTGTGACATGCTGTCCAGAAAACAGATTCTGTCCTCGTGACCAGAAAAAATCCAGAAAACTACCAGTTCATCTTTTTGAGCTGAATTTTTTACACAGTATGCTCTATACAATTATGAAACTTCCGTATGTTCTGAGTTTTTTTATTTGAGTTTCAGAAGTGCCCCTAAACAATTCTTTACTATCTGCTGTTCTGTTTTTCACAGATTCTGCCACGTTTTGTCTCTCCTTACTTTTGCAAACCTTAAGCTTGCTTTTTCTTTGCAAAAACTTTTTGGCACTCTTGAGAAACAGTAGCTCTTCAAGATTATCTTTATATCCAGTGGGGGAAAATTATTTATTAAGGGTACTAACCTCTCTAATCAACTTATAATGAGTTATGTATGAAGGGAGTTTTCAAGTGTGCGATGGAAGATGGTGAAAGAAGATCCAGGAGTGTCAAGCGCTCAAGCTTGGGGATGCCCGCATGCATCCCCAATAAATATTCAAGGAGACTCAAGAGTCTAATATTGGGTATGCCCCGTGCATCCCCTTCTCCATCAACAATCATTAGTTCGTCCTTCGGCTCACTATATTTTTATCACTTCATGCGTTATGTGCTATGCTTGGAGCATCTCGCTCTTAGGTTTTGTTTTTAGTTTTCTTTAGCTTTGCTTGCTGTTCATAAAAAGTTAGATCCTTTCTTACTTTGTGTGGGAGAGAAACACGCTCCACTTTCAAAATTTAGAACACATCATAGGATTTTGCCTGCCTATCTTTTTGCTGTTGTGTGTTCTTTATCTTTTCATAGCTACTGCCTTGTTTAATTTTAGTCTTAGTTTGTCTTTAGCAACAGCCTTGGCTTTTGTTTAGTTTTTTGCTGGAACTCTTTTTAGTTTTCATGTTTATCTTGTTAAGAGAGTTGGTTGTTGCACTGAGTTGTGTCTTGTCTTGAAAGTAGGTAATTGAGGTTGCTATTTAATTTTAGTAGTAGCTTGTAATAGTTTTGAGGTATTGATGTGAGTAATGTTTGAACTTTTGGTGTCAAGAGATCTAGCCTATTAGTGATAGGTTTCGTATTTTGGGCAATCCGTGTGTATTTTCAAAACCTACAAAACTAGTTGAGAACTCTAGCTACTAGATGGATCACTACTCTTCTGAGGGGTCGAATATCAGAGAACACTCACGTACCATGAGTCGAGGATGCGCAAGGATAACCAAACCCCCATACACTCCTCCTCGGGGTACTTGTCTCTTTGTGAACCTCCTCATTATATTGAGAGTTACCGATAATAAGTGCATGAGTTCTTCGGACTAATGTAAGTATTGAAAGTTGGCACTTCCACCTTCCCATATTTTGCTAGCCTCTCCTGTGCCGTGCATTGCCTTCTTCTCACTCCGAGAGTTTGTTTCCACCTTCGCTGGTACATCCAAACCCTTGGCATGATACGCTCTGTCATCATAAGCCTCCTTATATCTTTCTTCAAAACAGCCACCATACCTACCTATCAAGGCATTTCCATAGCCTTTCTGAGTTACATTTCCATCCAACTTCCACCTCTTCATGACTTGATCTTCATGTCATACATGTTCTTGCTACACTGGCAGCGACATACATTGCATACTTCATGATAGTTACATCTTCTTTATGTTTTGAGTACCTTGTAAAGTGTGAAAGATTTCCTTTACCTTCTTGTAAAATAGAATGTTGCCCTTAAGTGAGGAAAAGTTCCCAAAGTGGACACAATAAAAGATCCCAAAGAGGACAAATGAGAGTTAAATAGAAAGAGCCATTGAGGCCACCAAAAAATACAAAAAATAGAAAAAAGAGAAAAAGAAATAAAAAAAGAGAAAGAGGCGACTCTACTATCCTTTCGAGAGATCCACACTAGTACTCCCTTTATATCCTTGTACTCCATAGAGATGATCGTTATGCATATAGCTATGTGGGGATCTTCACACTATAGAACTTGGCTTGCATATTCCAATGATGAGCCTCCTCAAATGAGCTCTAGGTCTTCATGAGCGAGCAAGTTAGATGCACCCCCACTAGTTCCATTGGAGAGCTTCTTAGTTCGTATGTGCATCCGTTGCAAGGAAATCCCTACTCCTCACATCATATCTATCATTTGGCATCTCTTTCCTATGATTGTCCTCATTGATGTGATCCTTTCTCATCCTTTTTGTCTTCCTCCTCCGTACTTATCTCTTTTCCATCCTAAGTGTCAACTCTCGTGCATATGCTCATCCATTGCATGAGTTCTGGAAATATCGAAAAGGAGTGGATCAAATTGACTTGTACCTGGCTAGTGGTCTGGGGACGAGTAAAGATAAGATTCCAAAGAAGACCAAGTGTGAAACTTTAGTAGATTGAGTTATCAACACAAAAATACTTTTTTCTCGTATTCCCCATCCCCCTTCTTGCACGCAAACACCATTTGGAGACATTCGAGTAACGGAAAGCGAGAGCTCTTGCACCTAATGTTCTTTTGTTACTTGTTTCAATGCTAATATAGACTCTTGCATGTTATGACTTGAATTGAGTCTCTAACCTTGATTGCTTTACTTTTCAAAGTTCTTTTATGGTTGCTAGCATGTCACCACAGAAATTATGCTATTATCATTTACCTACTCGAGGACGAGCAGGAATTAAGCTTCGGGATGTTGATCCGTCCAAAACGTATCTATAATTTCTGCTTGCTCCATGCATGTTTTGTGTGATATTGCTATGATCTAGATACGCTTTCATATACTTTTGACCATATTTGGACTAACCTATTAACTCAGTGCACCCCAGTGCCAGTTCCTATTTTCTGTTGTTTTTCTATTTCAGTTTTCCCCCATATAAAAACCGCCAGAAAAATTCGGGAAAATTCAGATAAAAAATCAGCGTGGAGGAAGCTTCGCCAAGAGCCCGGGAGGGGCCAGAGGGGAGCCAGGGGGGCCCAGGCGGCCACCCGGCGCGTCCCCACCTCTGGCCGCGCCAGGGGGGCGCCTGGGGCCCCTGGTCCACCTCTGGTTTCCCCCCTTCGCCTATTTATTCTCCGTCATGGGAAAACACCAGAAGAGAAAGCCTATTCCGCGAACTCGCCTCTGTTCCGCCGCCGCCGCGCTTCCGAAGATCGGGAGAACCAGAAGACCTCTTCCCGGCACCCTGCCGGAGGGAGGATTGACCTCCGGGAGTCTCCTCTCCACCATGGATGCTCCCCGGATGTCTCATGATTAGTTTTCCTTGGACCATGGGTCCGTGATCAGTAGCTATGTGATGTTCTCCTCCCCTCTTTGATCTTCATTGTTTAGACCTCGTGAGCTGCCCTACATGATCGAGGCACCTTTGTAATATTTCTGATTTTGCTATGTTGAGTTTGATAGGATCTGATGGATTATGAGATTATGTTCAGATTGTGATAGAGTAATATATTTGGTTTTTATCTCTTATATTTTTGTTCCTAAGTAATTCTTGCATGTTCTCCGTTGTTGTTTATTGCTTTGGCCAAGTAGTAGGTAGTGACTTCAAGAGGGAACGTTGTGCTAGATTGTGGGTTCATGCCCCCCGATGACACGCTTGAGTGACAGAAACATGAGTCTAGGGGATGTGTTGTTGCCACAAGGGGGAAAACAACGGTGCTTGTGACCGCGGTCACAAGGATTGTTTACTTTACGCGGAGTTATTTTTAATGCAGTTGTCTGTTGCTTTTGGTTTACACTTTGGGTGGGGCTCGCAACTTAATACCAGCGAGATGTTCTTGATAGATATCTCAAGGTGGATGATTAGTAGTAGATGCAGATGGATTTTGGTCTACTTATCTTGGCGTACTGCATGTGCTTTTGAACCTCGTCCTTTCTTTTGTAGCATAGTTAGAATTGCGGTGCGCTCATAATCCTGTCAATTGCCTTTCTGTAATTTGTTTACCTCGCATAGCAATTTTATCGTCTTTTGGGAGAGAGACATCACTAGCGAACATCACGTATCCCAGTCCATATCTTCATTATTGTTTCCACGCTATATTTACCTTACTGCTTTTACTTGTTATCATGATCCCTTGCATTTTATCCTTGTGAACAACAAGACCGGAGAGATTGACAACCTCTCTGAACTTCGTTGGGAACAAAGTTATCTGTGTCTGTGTGCAGGTCCACGTCAGTTGCACCGCTGACACCTACTTATCATCTCTGGAGTCCTGCTGGAGACAAACCTTGGTATCTTTACCGAGGGAAAACTGTTGCTGCACTACATCTCAACCTTCCACTTGGGGTAACCAACGAAGGGGCGAGAATCCATCACCATCCTAAGTGTCAACTCTCGTGCTTACGCTCATCCATTGCATGAGTGCTCAAAATATTGAAAAGGATTGGATCAAATTGACTTGTACATGGCTAGTGGTCTGGGGATGAGTCAAGATAAGATTCCAAAGAGGACCAAGTGTGAAACTTTAGTAGATTGAGTTCTCAACAAAAAAAATACTTTTTCTCGTATTCCCTATCCCCCTTCTTGCACGCAAACACCATTTGGAGACATTCGAGTCACGGACAGCGAGAGCTCTTGCACCTAATGTTCTTTTGTTACTTGTTTCAATGCTAATATAGACTCTTGCATGTTATGACTTGAATTGAATCCCTAACCTTGATTGCTTTACTTTTCAAAGTTCTTTTATGGTTGCTAGCATGTCACCACAGAAATTATGCTGTTATCATTTACCTACTCGAGGACGAGCAGGAATTAATCTTGGGGATGTTGATACGTCCAAAACGTATATATAATTTATGCTTGCTCCATGCATGTTTTGTGTGATATTGCTATGATCTAGATACACTTTCATACACTTTTGATCATATTTGCACTAACCTATTAACTCAGTGCACCCCCGTGCCAGTTCTTGTTTTCTACTGTTTTTCTATTTCAGTTTTCCCCCATATAAAAAGTGCCAGAAAAATTCCGGGAAAAATATAGGAAAAATCAGCGTACAGGAAGCTTCGCGAAGAGACCGTGAGGGGCCAAAGGGGAGCCAGGGGGGACCAGGCGGCCACCCGGCGCGGCCCCACCTCTGGCCGCGCCAGGGGGGCGCCTGGGGCCCCTGGTCCACCTCTGGCTGCCCCCCTTCGCCTATTTATTCTCCGTCACGGGGAAACTCCGAAGACAGAACCCTTTTTCGCGATCTCTCCTCTGTTCCGCCGCCGCCGCACTTCCGAGATCGGGAGCACCAGAAGACCTCTTCCCGGCACCCTGCCGGAGGGAGGGCCGACCTTCGGGAGTCCCCTCTCCACCATGGATGCTCCCGGATGTCTCGTGTGTATTTTTCCTTGGACCATGGGTCCGTGATCAGTAGCTATGTGATGTTCTCCTCCCCTCTTTGTTCTTCATGGTTTAGACCTCGTGAGCTGCCCTACATGATCGAGGCACTTTTGTAATCTTTCTGCTATTGCTATGCTGAGTTTGATGGGATCTGATGGATTATGAGATTATGTTCAGACTGTGATAGAGTAATATATTTGGTTTTTATCTCTTATATTTTTTGTTCCTAAGTAATTCTTGCATGTTCTCCGTTGCTGTTTATTGCTTTGGCCAAGTAGTAGGTAGTGACTCCAAGAGGGAACGTTATGCTCGATTGTGGGTTCATGCCCCCCGATGACACGCTTGAGTGACAGAAACATGAGTCTAGGGGATGTGTTGTTGCCACAAGGGGTAAAACAGCGGTGCTTTTAACCGCGGTTGCAAGGATTGTTTACTTTATGCAAAGTTCTTTTTAATGCAGTTGTCTGTTGCTTTGGGTTTACACTTTGGGTGGGGCTCGCAACTTAATATCAGCGAGATGTTCTAGATAGATATCTCAAGGTGGATGATTAGTAGTAGATGCAGTTGGATTACGGTCTACTTATTTTGGCGTACTGCCCGTGCTTTTGAGCCTCTTCCTTTCTTTTGTAGCATAGTTAGCATTGCGGTGCGCTCATAATCTTGTCAATTGCCCTTCTTTAATTTGTTTACCTCGCATAGCAGTTTTATCGTCTTTTGGGAGAGAGACATCACTAGTGAACATCACGTATCCTGGTCCATACCCTTATTACTGTTTCCACGCTATCTTTACTTTTCTGCTTTTACTTTCAATTGCTATCATTATCCCTTGTGTTTTACCCTTTGTGAACAACAAGACCGGAGAGATTGACAACCTCTCTGAACTTCGTTGGGAACAAAGTTATCTGTGTCTGTGTGCAGGTCCGCGTCAGTTGTGCCGCTGACACCTACTTATCATCTCTGGAGTCCTACTGGAGACAAACCTTGGTATCTTCACCGAGGGAAACTTGCTGCTGCGCTACATCTCAAACCTTCCACTTGGGGTAACCAACGAGGGGCGAGAAGCTATCACGTGTAAACAATGATGAGAATATGGACCGGGGTCCCGTGATGTCTCTCTCCCAAAAGACGATGAAACTGCTATGCGAGGTAAACAAATTACAGATGGGAAATTGCCAGGATTATAAACACACCGCAATGCTAACTATGCTACAAAGAAGGGAAGAGACTCAAAAGCATGGGCGGTACGTCAAAATAAGTAGACCGAAATCCAACTTCATCTACTACTAATCATCCACCTTAAGATATCTATCCAGAACATCTCGTTGGTATAAAGTTGCGAGCCCCACCCAAAGTGTAAACCCAAAGAAACAGACAACTGCATTAAAAGTAACTTTGCGTAAAGTAAAAATCCTTGCAATCGCGGTTACAAGCACCATTGTTTTCCCCCTTGTGGCAACAGCACATCCCCTAGACTCATGTTTCTGTCACTCAAGCGTGTCATCAGGGGACATGAACCCTCAATCGAGCATAACGTTCCCTCTTGGAGTTACTACCTACTACTTGGCCAAATCAATAAACAACAACAGAGGACATGAAAAAATTACTTAGGAACAAAAAAATAAAAGATAAGAACCAGATATTTTACTCTATCACAATTTGAACATAATCTCATAATCCATCAGATCCCATCAAACTCAGCATAGCAAAAGCAGAAAGATTACATATGTGCCTCGGTCATGTAGGGCAACTCACGAGGTCTAAAACCATGACAAACAAAGCGGGGAGGAGAACATCACATAGCTACTGATCACGGACCCATGGTACAAACGAAACTACTCACGGCACATCCGGGAAGCGTTCATGGTGGAGGGGAAGCTCCCGGAAGTCGATGCTCCCTCCGGCAGGGTGCCGGGAAGGGGTCTGCAGGTGCTCCCGATCTTGGAAGCACGGCGGCGGCGGAACAGAGGCGAGATCGCGAAATAAGGTTCTGTCTTCGGAAATTTCACGTCACGGGAGATATATAGGTGAAGGGGGGCAGCCAGGGGGCCACCAGGGGTCCAGGCGCCCCCTGGCGCGGCCATGCCCCTGGCCGTGCCAGCTAGGCGCCTGGGGGCCTGGTGGGTCCCACCTGGCCCCCCTTCGGGACTCCGGAAGGTTCCTTCACGCTGATTTTTTATCATATTTTTCCTGAATTTTTGGAGCACTTTTTATATGGGGGAAAACTGAAATTGAAAAACATAAGAAAACAGGAACTGGCACTGGGGTGCACTGAGTTAATAGTTTAGTCCAAATATGATCAAAATTGTATGAAAGTGTATCTAGATCATAGCAATATCACACAAAACATGCATGGAGCAAGCAGAAATTATCGATACGTTTGGGACGTATGAACATCCCCAACCTTAATTCCTGCTCGTCCTCGAGTAGGTAAATGATAACAGGCATAATTTCTGTGGTGACATGCTAGCAACCTTATAAGAACTTTGAAAATTAAAGCAATCAAGGTATGTGATTCAATTCAAGTCATAACATGCAAGAGTCTATATTAGCATTGAAACAAGTAACAAAAGGACATTAGGTTCAAGATCTCTCGCTGTCCATGACTCGAATGTCTCCAAATGGTGTTTGCGTGCAAGAAGAGGGATAGGGAATACGAGAAAAAAGTATTTTTGTTGAGAACTCAATCTACTAAAGTTTCACACTTGGTCTTCTTTGGAATCTTATCCTGACTCGTCCCCAGACCAATAGCCAGGTACAAGTCACTTTGATCCACGCCTTTTCGATATTTTGAGCACTCATGCAATGGATGAGCGTAAGCACGAGAGTTGACACTTAGGATGGCAAAGAGAGAAATATGGTGGAGGAGGAAGACAAAAAGGATGAGAAAGGCCCACATCGATGAGGACAATCATAGGCGAGAAGGAAAAATGATAGATATGATGTGAGGAGTAGGGATTTCCATGGAACGGATGCACATATGGGATGAAAAGCTCTCCAATGGAACTAGTGGGGGTGCATCTAACTTGCTCGCTCATGAAAAGCTAGAGCTCTTTGAGGAGGCTCATACTTGGAATATGCAAGCCAAGTTCTATAGTGTGAAGGTCCCTACATAGCTATATGAATGAATGATCATCTCTATGGAGTACAAGGATAAGAGGGAGTGTATCTTTCAAAAGGATAGTAGTGTTGCCCCTTTCTCTCTTTTTATTTTATTTTTCTCTTTTTTCTATTTTTTCTATTTTTTTGGTGGCCTCAATGTCTCTTTCTATTTAACTCTAATTTGTCCTCTTTGGGATCTTTTATTTTGTCCACTTTGGGATCTTTTCCTCACTTAAGGGCAACACTCTAATTTACAAGAGGGTATAGAAGATCTTTCACACTTTACAAGGTACTCAAATCATAAAGAAGATGTAGCTATCATGATGTATGCAATGTATGCCGCTGCCAGTGTAGCAGGAACATGTATGACATGAATATCAAGTCATGAAGAGGTGGATGTGCATGGCAATATATCTCGGAAGGGTATGGAAATGCCTTGATAGGTAGGTATGGTGGCTGTTTTGAGGAAAGATATAAGGAGGTTTATCTAGTAGCTAGAGTTCTCAACTAGTTTTTGTAGGTTTTGAAAATAAACATGGATTGCCCAAAATACGACACCTATCACTAATAGGCTAGAGATCTTGACACCAAAATTTCAAACATTACTCACATCAATACCTCAAAACTATTGCAAGTTACTACCAAAATTAAATAGCAACCTCAATTACCTACTTTCAAGACAAGACACAACTCAATGAAACAACCAACTCTCTTAACAAGATAAACATGAACACTAAAGAGAGTTCCAGCAACAAACTAAACAAAAGCCAAGGCTCTTGCTAAAGACAAACTAAGACTAAAACTAAACATGGCAGTAGCTACGAAAAGATAAAGAACACACAACAGCAAAAAGATAAGCATGAAAAATCCTATGATGTGTTCTAAATTTTGAAAGTGGAGCGTGTTTCTCTCCCACACAAAGTAAGACGGGGTCTAACTTGTTATGAACAGCAAGCAAAGCTAAAGAAAACTAAAAAATAAAACCTAAGAGCGGGACGCTCCAAGCATAGCACATAACGCATGAAGTGATAAAAATATAGTGAGACGAAGGACGAACTGATGATTGTTGATGGAGAAGGGGATGCACGGGGGCATCCCCAAGCTTAGACGCTTGAGTCTCCTTGAATATTTATTGGGGATGCATGGGGGCATCCCCAAGCTTGAGCGCTTGACACTCCTAGATCTTCTTTCATCATCTTCCATCGCACACTTGAAAACTCCCTTCACACATAACTCATCATAAGCTGATTAGAGAGGTTAGTACCCTTAATAAAATATTTTTCCCCACTGGATATAAAGATATCCTGAAGAGCTACTGTTTTTCAAGATTGCCAAAAGGTTTTTGCAAAGAAAAGGCAAGCATAAGGTTTGCAAAAGTTAGACGAGACAAAACGTGGCAGAATCTGTGAAAAACAGAGCAGCAAGTAGTAGAGAATTGTTTTTCCGTCAAGAGGACAGAATCTGTTTTCTGGACAGCATGTCACAACTTTCGCTTCTCTTATCATAAGAGGCTATAACTTGGCACAAAGCTTGAAAATAAAGATACAATGATGTTGCTACAGTAGTAACAATCATTAAGACCACTAAAACAGAAGTAAGAACATCTTGGGTTGCCTCCCAACAAGCGCTTTCTTTTACGCCTTTAAGCTAGGCATAAGGCAAAAGAAGAATCAAGTTTTATCAAGAGAAAGAGAATAGCTAGCCTGTGTAACAAACTCAAAAGGTAACTTGATTTTCTTTCTAGGGAAGTGTTCCATCCCCTTTTTGAGAGGGAACTGAAATTTTATATTCCCCTCTTTCATGTCAATAATGGCACCAAAGGTGCGAAGAAAAGGACGTCCCAAATTAATTGGACATAAAGGTTCACACTCTATATCTATAATAACAAAATCGACGGGAACATAGTTGTCATTGACAATGATAAGAACATCGTCGATCTTCCCCAAAGGTTTCTTTACGGAAGAATCAACAAGACGAACACCAAAAGAACAAGAATCAAAAGGTTTCAATTCAAACATATCATACATTCTTTTGGGCATGACGGAGGTACTAGCTCCAACGTCACATAAAGCATAGCAAGAGAAGTTATTTAATTTAATTTTGATCATAGGGTCCCAACCATCATCTAGCATCCTAGGTATGGAGGCTTCTATCCTAAGATTCTCCTCCCTAGCTTTGATGAGAGCATTTGTGATATGCTCCGTGAATGCAAAATTAAGTGTGCTAGTGTGGGGGTCTCTAGACATTTTGTGTAGTAAGCTATTAACTTCTGAGAGGGTGCAACTGCGAAAATCAATATCACTACTATCAAAGGTGGTAGTAGTGTCATATAGGCTCACTTTTTTTAAACCCTCTATGTTCATAGGAGTTTCTTCTTCTACGGTTGACGTATTAGCATCACCATTTATAGGTCCAATGGGACCAGGAGTGCATTGGGTGCTAATAGTTTCGGTGTCCTTAACAATTTGGATAGTGGCAACTGTGTGGCGTGTAGGAAGGCTCTTATTCTATCCTCTTCCTCTTTTTCTCTAGCCCATCTTTCTTTAAGTTTAGCTATCATCCTAATATTTCATTCATTTGTAATTGGATAGCATTAATAGGAGTGGCCAGCCTCTCCTCAAGGGGAGAGGTTCTAATTTTTAACATCTGAACATCAAGGGCTAAGTTGTCTACCTTCAAAAAAAGATTATCTAATTAGCTAACTTTTCTTCTACATTCTTATTGAAGGCTTTTTGGGTAGTGATAAAGTCTCTAAGCATGCTTTCTAATTCAGAAGTGGGGTTCTTGTTACTAGGATAAGTGTAGTTGTTCCCATGGTTGGATGGGAACGGTCTAGGATTACTAGCAAAATTGCCCCTATAAGCATTATTGTTGAAGTTGTTTCTAGCAATGGAGTTCACATCTACTTGTTATTGAGCAACCAAAGAATTTAAAGGAACATCATGAGGATCAATAGAGGGTTGCTTGGTAAGTAGAGACATAATCAAGTCAACTTTTTCATTTAGGTAGGTAATTTCCTCGACAGAATTTACCTTCCGACCTGTTGGAGCGTGTTCGGCGTGCCATTGAAAATAGTTGGTCATCATCTCATCGAGAAGTTTTGTGGTAGCACCAAGTGTAGCCTCTTACTACCTACTACTTGGCCAAAGAAATAAACACCAACAGAGAACATGCAAGAATTACTTAGGAACAAAAATATAAAAGATAAGAACTAAATATATTACTCTGTCACAATCTGAACATAATCTCATAATCCATCAGATCCCATCAAACTCAGCATAGAAAAAGGAGAAAGATTACATATGTGCCTCGATCATGTAGGGCATCTCACGAGGTCCAAAACCATGAAGAATAAAGACGGGAGGAGAACATCACATAGCTACTGATCACGGACCCATGGTCCAAAGGAAACTACTCACGGCACATCCGGGAAGCGTCCATGATGGAGGGGAAGCTCCCGGAGGTCGATCCTCCCTCCGGTAGGGTGCCGGGAAGGGGTCTGCAGGTGCTCCTTATCTTGGAAGCGCAGCGGCGGCGGAACAGAGGCGAGATCGCGAAATAGGGTTCTGTCTTTGGAAGTTTCACGTCACGGAGATATATAGGCGAAGGGGGTAGCCAGGGGCCCACCAGGGGTCCAGGCGCCCCCTGGCGCAGCCAAGCCCCTGGCCGCACCAGCTAGGCGCCTGGGGCCGTGGTGGGTCCCACCTAGTTCCTCTTCGGGAGTCTGTAAGGTTCCTTCACGCTGATTTTTTATCTGATTTTCCCCGAATTTTTGGAGTACTTTTTATATGGGGGAAAACGGGAATAGAAAAACAGCAGAAAACAGAAACTGGCACTGGGGTGCACTGAGTTAATAGGTTAGTCCAAATATGATCAAAACTGTATGAAAGTGTATCTAGATCATAGCAATATCACACAAAACATGCATGGAGCCAGCAGAAATTATTGATACGTTTGGGACGTATCAGCCACAAGGGGGGGAGGAAGCTTCCTCCTAGGCGCCTCCACTACTTGAGCCTCCTAGGTCCATGTGCTCCCTCCCCACTTGGGCCTTCCAAGGAGAGGGGGGCATTGATATTATATTCATTTTATTAATTCCAAAACAATTTAGGAATTCACAATAAGTAAATATTAAACATATTTGGACCATCCGGGAACATTTCCGGTCCTCCGGTTTTACCCTTTTTCTCAAAACTCTTCCCGGTACCTTACCGGGTCTCCGAAACGATTCTGGTTTCCTCACGGATCATAACCCGATCACTCAGAGACTTTCACGGTGTGATAAATGCATCCTCCTACCACTCTAGTACTCAAAAGATCAACTACCCTTAAGTGTGTGACCCCATAGGCTCGGTAGGATATGGACATGAACCAAAAACTTTCTTTCTCGCGGAACAATAACCGACAGCGGAGCCATGGACACCCATAAAGGTTCCCGCACCTAGACGAATATAAATTCGAGTGAACCGTAAGCTTAACATGCCAGTCTTAATTGCTTCACGATACTATACAAAACCTGAGGTGAGATCTTTTAGGTATCTGCATGATTAACCATTAACCATTATACCAAGTCATGTCAAATGCTTCAAACATGAGAGGCCATCCTTTGCAAAGTGGAAAATGGGCTTCACCCATGACCTCACTTTTCTTAGCTACAGGATCAAATCTTGGTTTAAAGATGACTTACTTAGATGGATTGACTTGCTGCCCCCTTGAGGGGCCATTTTTTTCAAGCTTTGTTGTAAATTCTGTAAATATTGTGTGGCATTAATAAAATGTTGGGGGTGTTCTACCCTTCAGTCTTAAAGCTTCAAAAAACCATTATACCAAGTCATCCTCCTTCCTGTTTTTTTTATTTTTCTCGTTTAGTATTCTGGTATCCCTTGTGATCAATACATAGTGTCTGGCCAGACGATGTTGGATACCACAATACCGAGAGGGCCCAAAGAAGTATCTCTCCATTGTTAGAGGAGCAAATTCCCAAATTGAATTGTTAAGTCTCTTGACACACTTTCAGGTGTGAGTGATCAAAGCCTTTATAGCCACGCCTGTTACGGGTGGTGTTTGGACAGAGTCAAACCCCACCCTCCGGTATGAAGCTACGAAACATTCACATGGTCATTAAGGACACGTGCATATTAACTTTAGATAATTTTACTCATAACATGGAAACGATGTGATCTCATGCAATTGGGTCGGTTCAGCACACTTGTTCTGGCAACAATGTGCTCCCATGTGTTACCGGCATCTTCAATGCCCTATGATTAGGAAAACAGGTCATCCATAACACACGATTTAGTCCTAGAGGCAGACTAAGAACTCTTTATGTTTATACTCCACACCTGCATATGGGTTTTCCTCGAAAGGCAGTTAACATGCACTTGGCAAACCTCCGCATAGGCCATTGCAGTTATAGCACAGACATATAAACATTAATAATGAACCTGGAATTATAATAATAAAATTTATTATTGCCTCTAGGGCATAATTCCAGCATTATATCCATAATTCTTCATTCGAGCCCATACAATCCTTTATCTTTTAATTATTCCACTTGTTTACCTCCCTCCCCCGGCGTTTTTATCATGCATATGAATGAACAAAAAATGATAACACACTAGTTGCCCTGCAAGTTGTATTTTCTATATTTTTTGTCGTTTACACATGTTTAAATATTTTGTCAAGCTCATAATTCTAATTTTAATTATTTCATCCTTCTTTTAATTATATTTCATTTGCTTTGTTTACCCATAATTTTCTCAGACGTTTTGATCATGCGTAGAAACGAACAAAAATTGGTAACACGCTAGTTGCCCGCAGGTCGTATTTTTGGTATTTTCTTATCTTTTACACCTCTTAATTTCTTTTGAGCCAACAACATGTCCTTCTTTTAATTATCTCACATGTGTGTCCATATTTTTTTTATTCTACACAGTTCTTCATTTGAGCCCATACAATCATTTTCCTTTTAATTATCCCACTTGTTTACCCACCATCCTTCCTTTGAGCCCACACAATTCATCTTTTAATTAGCTCGTAATCCATTATTTATTTATTTCTAAGGGGCTGATTGATTCCAATGAAAGGCGTATTTAAAGTGATATAATTGCATTGAAGGGAACAATGTGCAATTTTTTAATGTGTGGAAAATGTGAAATAATTGACTGTAGACTTGTAGCATCCCGACTGGGCCTTTCATGAATGAAGACAGCAGCGTGGTTGGGCCGGCCCATGTCTAATCGCCATAGCTAGAAATCATAGGCAATTTTCTTTACATATGGGCAGGTTGGTGTGTGGTGGAGTGGTTAGTGTGTGCTGCTTGTGAAGCTGTCAGCGATGTGCATATGATGACATCAACGACGGACCAAAAATCCAGAGAAATTGTTTGTCCTTTATTATTAGTAGGTAAAGAAAACAGTACGCCAATTTAGAACGATTGTTCGTTTAAGACTACTCATAGTAGGAGTAACATAGGTAGTAACATAGATGTCACATAAGCACAAATGATGATGTGACGAGTAACTGACGAAGAAAGAAACAAATAGAGTAACATAATATGTTACCATCACATAATGTTTTCCAATGCTAAATGAGTCTACGTATGTATAAGACATATTAGTAGTTGAAAAAATATAGAGAAGGCTCACCTTGTTCGGACAAAGCCAGCAGGAGGTTAGGGAGGCCTGTGGGGCAGAGGCTCTCGGGGTGCCGGTGGCTGTGGCTGGGACAGCCGTGGTTGCGTCCGTTGACCCGGTGTCTCCCGTAGTATGTAAATGTATCACTCAGATACTAAATGTACGCTATAGTTTATGTTGAAAACTTGACATAGAAAGATAAAAATCCAAATATTCTAACACAAATTTTAATCAACCTTCAAGCAATGGTGTTGTGAAGAAATATGGAGTATTTAAAAGTATCTCTAACTTAAGTCGTGACTTTTTTATACTCATAAATATAAGTAAAACATCCCTGCTATAGAAGATTTGTAAAACTGCAACTCATTCATTACGAAATTATAAGTATGAATGTCGCAAATAAGTAAGAAGCCATGCATTAGTTTGATTAATATATCTTGCAGAGAATATACATATATGAGTATCTCTGTAGACTATAGCCAAAGTACATCTTTGTTTGGCAAGTCCATTAATTAAATATATGTGCATAAGGATAGCACTGACATGAACCTAACAAGGTAAGGCAACATTGCTAGACATATACACCTTCAATGGTAAGAAAGGTTTATCAATTTACTTGAAAAACATGAACAACTATGATAACTCGATAAAAGATGACTGGTCAGTTTGACCGTGAAATGATGCATATGGGTTTTCTAAGATAAGATCAAAATACAAAGGGCATATTTCTGTTTGGATTGCAGCCCGAGGTTACCTTACCAATTTTTTAGCGTTGACCACTGGTATCGGCAAACGTTTGGATCGTTGGCAGATTTTGATTGCCACGGCAATTTGTTGGTCTTCTGTTCAGATTTAGCCTCTGAGCGGCGGCAAAAACCTTTGCTAATAATTTGGCGAGGCTACCGTGAGCTTGAACAAAACATCCCCAAAGTGTTTTGTTGATTTTCCTGCAGGGTCTAGAGTCTAGACACCAAATATGAGCTAATAAATTTATGCAACAAATAAAGTAAGCATGTGTATGAGCTGTATATTTCTAGAAGAAACATACATACACGCTGCTAATTTAACTAAGAAACACATTTTTTATTGAATGTAAGGAAACTTAACATTACTTAAGCTTATTTCCCAAAAAAGAGTACCATACTACCAGTTCTACTTTCTATAGAGGAAACACAAAATTGTTCTGAATTCATACTTCATAGCCTTAAATTCCAGTAATCTCGTGTAAGTGAGAATAAAAAATATCCAGCCACTAACAAAATCAGATTTTTGTAATTTTCCCTCATTGAATCATATTATTAGGTTACTGGAGCTATCAGATGATTGATAATCCCCCTCTGCACATTCTCATCAATTTGCGGACACACACAAACAAACTCTACAAATTATACATCCAACAACAAAAACGTGAAGTAAAATCCAACACACTACAGTCGAGAGCAGATTGGATGAACCCTTGATGACGATACTTACGTTCTTGCCCTTTCGATGTACTTCATGGGGGTTAGAGCTCCTACTTAGTGTGCTTGTCCCTCATCAGCATCACGTCGTCCCGGCGACAGGTCCGGGCGTCCGCCACCACCGACACTGTTAGGAGTTTGTTTCCTCAAAGGCTCGCAGCACGTGCCTAGTAGATTTCAAAATAGATGAAAAAAAGCTAACCACCATGATAAAATATTCAAACTGAAATTTATTCAACTATATTGAGGATTACAGGACAGGGAAACCAGGTGGAGCATAGTTAATGTTTACGCATTTACTGACAGATAGAGTCCCGGCGTGAGAAGGCAGTCCAGGTGAAACACAAGACACCGGTTCATGTGATTCGTCACATAACACAAGTTTGTTACAAAATTACTATGCAAGGGCTTCATAGTCCCTATCATGCTCCTGCGAGCCGAGTGCGATGTAAGGCCTGATATGCAGTGATCTTTCAGATCTAGATGTTTCCATCCAGATCCGGGGACGAAGCACATATCGGTCCCACCGCGACATATGACAATGCCATATGCCCCGGATTTCCAACATGATATCACAACGTTACAGCTACAAGGATACAACATCTCATACAATCGGCATACAACTGCCTTAAATACATTACATCAGCGGAAGATACATGTCTGAGTACAGACTACAATCAAATGCCTAGTGGCAAAGGTAAAACACGCCATTCCCACGTCCACACGGGTCCAGGCTCTCCGCCGGGATCCACCTATCTAGTCGTCGTCGAGTCTCCGCGAAGGCGTCCATAAGAAGGGTCGTTGAGCTCCTCTGTAGTCCAAGATCGTTTGCATAATGTGCGTAAAATAGACAAGAAGGGGTGAGCTATATCAACAAGTCTTGTAACTAACTTCTCACGGTAAGTTGGGGGTAGTGGTTGAGGTTGCAGCCGCACTAGCAATATATGAGGTGGCTAACGATCTATTTAGAGTAAGATGAGAACCAAGCAATCAATGAGGAATCGCCTCCAACAAGCCTTCTATAAGCTACTTACGCAATCATAACACCTATCCTATCCTTGTCCCCCCCTTCGCATCCCGGCGAAGAAGAACCAGTCAAGGCACACACACATTGATCAAGTTTAGTTATGATTCAGTTGATGTTCTCTATGAACAAGACGTAGGTCCCAAGTCGTACATAACCGTGGACATGGCTTCTCGAAAAGATTTAACCCTGCAGGGGTGTACCAACTGCCCATTACAAGGCTCCGCACACACGCCCATCTCTCTCAGTTGCTACCCATCACAGGCAACCATTTTATGATTTAGTTCCGAGAGATTCGAAACGACATGTCCCTCTAGCTAACAACGAACAAATCCGGGTGGCCCCCGGGGAGTCGACACCCAATGAAAAATCCGACCATGCTCTCGGATCGGACTCTTCCGTCTGGCTAAGGTCGAGGTAACTGATCCCCTCACATGTGGGCAGCCCCCTAGCTCACCAATGTGGGCCAACAGACAAACCATGTCTCCGTTGGCCGGGTTTTTTAAAGAACATCTGCTAGGAGCGACCCGACAGACACACACACACGGTTTGCAAATGGTAAATCAGCTTAGGCCACCACTAGAATTTTTTGAAGCTATGTAGGTAAGAAAAGGGGACCCCATAGCATCCCACACGAGGTTAGGCACGCTCAATCATAGAGCCAATACCCGGAACCTATATCCTAGGTGACTCGAATGGAACAAAGCATCGAGGCGGGATAGCCTAGACCTTCCATCCTTCGTCGAGTATAGTCAACGTTATAATAATCATATCATCCACAACAATATAATAATGTGATAGCCCAATGTCGGGACCCGGAATATGCGTATGTAATTCCAGTCACAACTCAATCATATGCAGATCCGAGAGTCGTACCCACTTGTCTAAGCAGACAAGGCCAAGCACAGAACACTCTCGGAAAGCATCAAACATGAGGGGCATCCCATCCAGGCCGGATGATCAACTGAGATGGGTCCTCATCGCCCGCTCACGAGTCTAAATGATTATGGATGGTGAAATCCCATACTCATAGACAAGTCGCCTCAACCATATTATCGATTGAATTATAACACTTACATAAACAGACTCTAGCCCGATCACTTAGTCGGGGTCTCTGGCGGGCTCAATAATACAACAAAGTGTGCCACATGACAGAGTCACGAGCAATCGCATCGCGATGCCCCAAGCTGTGCACATCTAAGGGCCACTTGGTGTATAAAAGACCGCCGGCAAGAACACAACTAAGCTATCGAACCCCACACTAAGACATGCATGTTATAATCATACACGCAACATACATGTCCAGTGTAAACAGTAGGTACACATTGCATGAACTCTACAAAGTATATCTGTATTGACTTACACATAGAGTACACAAAGATCATATGACTATGATCTATCATTACATCAAACAACGGAAGCAAATTAGGTCTGAGTACAGACAAGATTAACAAATGGCTTAGAGAATCCTTGTTCAACATACATGCCCTTCCACGAGGGACCAGACTGCTATCTGGAACTATACTAACTTAGTCAACGTCGAGCATCAGGAAGGCGACTCCATCGGGTCTGGGTTTCCATCTAAAAAACGAATAAGCAAACGTAACTACAAAGTCGTACTCGGCAAGACTTACATCAGAACTATACTACTCATGCTCAAGTTTCAAGGTAAAAGGAGGTGGGGTTTCAAAGCAGAAGTGCCAGCTTTGACTTGGCTAGTCCTGTACTACGATTACCAGATTGAGGTAAGAAGCGTACACGAGTCCACTTCCAAGTCTCCAACCAATACACCACTATGGATAATTCCTCGACTTCCCCACGAGAAAGCACGCCATAGCACTCACACTTATCTTGGAAAGTTTTAGAGTTTTCGTTGAAGTTGTCTAATGATCAAGCATAGGTCTCCAAGTAGTCCATAACCGCGGACACGGCTATTCGAATAGTTTGTTAACCCTGCAGGGGTGTACCGCTACACACACATGACCATCAGTTACCGCCAAGTACTCGTCACCATTCAAGGGGTGTCGGCGAGGATGTTCACCACGACACATACCTCACGGCACCGTTCTAGTCCAAGGAGTCAACTGTCTGAGTTCCAAACCCAACTGGAATTCCGGCCGAGTTTCCAGTCAGGACTCAAACCATGCAGACACGACTGACAAGCCCACCTCGACGGATGGTTCTCCGCTTGACAAGCCATGTTCTACAAGCCCTACCATGAATGCTACATTTCAATTCCTTTATCTTTCTATGCATATGCCGAATGGAAAACCCGAACTAGGTGTGACTCTTGTACTTGGATCGGGGTGAGTTAATAGGTCGAGAGGGGTCAGTGAGCCCAATGTGTGGTTGTACTCTTTGTATCGGATTACCATAAAAGAACTCGGGCTTAAGGCGGTGTTCAACGAGACAACCCACTGTGTACTCCTACACATCCTCTCATCGTTCACCTTGTATTAGGGTAGATTCAACAACACAGTTTCACCTTCATCATCACCATGTTCACTACCATCCCGACTCACAACAAAGGAACCTCATTGTAACACTAAGCATGCAATAAGCCTTAACATTTGTAGGGGGCACATGATATCAATCAACTCCTATGTCAGCTAGGATTGTGGTTTGCTTACTACTGTGACAAGATGATAGGTCATGCATCGGATATGGGTTCAACTATGCGGTAGAATTTATAAAAAGGTGATCATCCTAATCAATGCATAAGATAGACTGAGAGGGAAGTTGGATTTTATAGACATGATCAATGGGGTTTGCTTTCCTTGCTGACGAGGGTCGTACACGGTGTTTTCAACGGAGGGGTGATCTCGGGTTCCGGCTCCACCTCTATTCGAGCAAATAACACAAATATTGCAATCAATATAATGTACAATGCAAAATCACATGATCAATGTTATAATGTGATGTTCATGGTTGCAATGTGTGGACAATTCCATTTGAAAGAAGTGGGTTGCAAAGGCATTTGCAAATTCACTTCAAATTTGAATTTAAAAGAAGTCCATATGCACATTTGCTCCTGTTCACCCAATATAACTTGGTCAAACATGAAAACAAAGTCCATATTCAGAATCCTTGCATTTTTCTGATAATGTTACATATATTATTTGTCCAATTTGGAGTTAAAATGAATTAGTTATGAATTTCCAAAGTTTAATTCATTTTCTGGAACTTCCTGATTAATCTTTAAATGGAAATTCGAATTATTGCATCATTGTGAGGTCAGCATGACATCAGGGGTTTTTGACCCGGTCAAACTGACATGGGGACCCACTGGTCAGTGTCTTTGTTTAATTAATCCAGTGATTTAATTTAATCAGGGGGTTTAGATGGCCTTGGGCCCACTAGTCAGTGTTATAGGTGGGGGAAATTAGTGTTAATTAACCTGGCCACGTGGGCCTCACCGGCGGCAAGTCTCCGGCGACCCAACAGCACGGCGGCGATGCACGGGACGGCGGCGCAGTGCCATTTGACGCGCGACGACCACCGTTTTGAAGCCCTTGCCCTCGCGCGTCGAACGGAGCAAAGTTGAGGTGCAGAGTTTAACAGGAGCGACGCCAGCGTCAAGCCCTAGCGGTGGCCATGGCGGAGCAACGACGACGAGGTCGTCTCCGTGTGCTAGCTTGGGCTTGAGCTAGTCCAATCGGCTCCTGGAGGTGCTAGGAATACGATGGACAACACGGATAGGACGGAGGAGCACTGGAGCTCCATCGCCGTCGTTCATGGCGGCGGTGGTCTTCGGCTTCCATGGCAGCTCGAGGTAGAGGATGAAATGGAAGGGGAAAACAGAGGGGATCCATGCACGTGCTGACCACGGATGTGAAGGACGCGACGACGAGGTCAGGGGTGCCTTGACGGAGACAAATTCGTCGATGGGGTGCGGCGGCCGGAGACGAAGACGATGAAGAGGGTGTCGTCTTCACGGCGTCTCGGCTCGATTTCTTCTGCCTAGAGACGTAGTCGTCGTCGAGGAACAAGTTCGACACGGCGCCTTGGCTTGAAGAGCTCACTGGCCACGCTTTCTCGGAGCCATGGCGACGGCGGCGTTCGGGTGGCGGAGCAATCCGGCGAGGGAGAGCTCGGGGGTGGCAGGGAAGAGGGGGAAATGACGCCGGAGGCTTCCAGACGCCTCCAGGTGCGAGGAGGTGGACGCGGGAAGCTGTTGCGTGATTGTGGCTCGTCAGCGGTGTCGGTGGAGTGTTGCATGCATTCCACCGAGCAGCTTGTGGGCACGGGGAGGAAGACGCCAAGGCTGGGAGGTGGGCTGGGCCGGCTGGGGAATGAGTTGGGCCAGAAGCACAGGTAAGTCCCTTTTTCTTTATTCTTTCTTTTTTTTCTTTTCTGTATTTTTTTTGTCTTAGCCAATTTAAATAGCTAGACATTTCTATAAATGCTCAAATCTTTTATATGGCATTACATGACCAGTAGCTAGTCATATCCAATCTTTTGAAATCTTGGAAGGTGTTCTCTCTCCCATTTCAATTTCTTTTGAAATTTTTGAGATGAATGCAATGTGTCTCTTGTCCTAGCACATACCTAACAGAGGGTTCTGACACCCAATCCAAGGAATAACATGATAACAGTTTATAGCATCCTAAGCATGCATACTAAGCAGTAGTTAAGCAAGCAGGGTACATGGCCAAAGAAAGGTTTTCTGGGATGTGGAGGAACATGGTTGTTTGGGTTTTAATATGGAAGCTTAAATGTAAGGTGGTAGGATCAAGCAAATTGTTATATCCTATACCTAGGCACAATTGAGCTGAAAGTTATAAGCATGATATATGCCCAACCTTACCTAGTGAGAAGACGAAGCGGAAGGTGTAGTCGATCGCAAACTCGCAACGTCTCCGAGAATACCCGCGGGAGCACAGAAGAAGTAAACACTGGAAAGGCAATCGACGGAGATGCATCTATTACTATGAAGTAATCACGAGAAGCAACAACAAGAAGGCAACACGAGACAACACAATACGATATCACATCTATTGTCGAGAGCGGCTACTAACATGTTGAATGAAGTATCGGTCACACACGACGATACCGCACATTTAGAATGGTTCAAGTTGTTTAGATACACAACATGAGCAAAGGTTGTTAACATGGCATCTCACACAAGCCTGGCATATCACACAATCATGGAAAGAAATGAAGCACAAAGTAAACTATCTATGCTAGTCAATTTAAGAGAGGCAAAATCCTAAACATGGCATATCACTAAGTGCCCCACGACGATTAAAGCATTTAGTACTGTTCAGCCATAAACCATATTTTATACTGGTTATCAACAGAAAACAATAGCACAATCATAATCTACACACAATTCTAGTCAAATTACATATAAAAGAACACTTTCATCGGAGCAACGTTTAAAAAGTTACATCCTATTACATTTACGGTGGCATGTGATGTAAATAATAGTAAAACAACATGTAGAAAAGTTCAAACATGGCAAAAGGCAACATTTTATTAATCTACGCAAAATTCTAAGTAAGTTTGACGTTGGAACCATCACAATCCGAGCTACGAGCAAAAAGATATTTGCATCGCAAAAAAAAACAGCCATATTAGTAAACCAGAAAATAATACTAAGCACCCTCGGGCCGAATGTAATACTATTGTGCTGAACAGTGGGTGCACAATAATTAAAAGGCGGCTAGGGAGCTACGCAGATACAATTAATTGGGCCAAGCCCATTGTGCAGAGAAAAAAAAACAAAGGGGCGGCCAGCTCACCTTGCTGGGCCTGGCCCAGTTGGAGAGGGGCGATGCATAGCGGGGCTTCACCCATGGGCGTAGGGCAGGCTTCGGCCGCAGGGCGAGCTGGGCTGCTTTGGCGGTGGCCGCAGGGGCGCCGGCCCACACGGGCGAGACCATGCGGCTGGAACGAGGCCGTCCTCGTCGGATCGAGACGGCCGATAGCAGGAGGTCCGGCGAGGGCGGCGAGGAAGGGGCGCGGGGAGGTCTCCAGGGCAGGCGGGACGGGCGCGGCGATGCAGGATCCCGACGTCGGGTGGTTGTGCGACGCAGCAGAGGACGGCGACGCTCACTACAGCTCCGGGCGCGAGGCGGCGGAGCTCGGGTTGGTCAACCATGGTGGCGGCACGGCGTGACTCTTGTGAAGAGAAGAAAAGGGGAGGTGAGGGAGGAGAAGAGGAGGCTGGCGCGGCGAGGGCATCTCACCATAGGACGGCTGGCTGGAGCGGGAGCGCACGGCGGCGGGGACGAGGACAGGCGGCGCGGCGAGGAGGGCTTCTAGGCCCGAATCGGGCCCGACGATGGTGAGATCTGGGCCCTGCGGGGCCCGGTGGCTGGCTGGCTGGCTGGCTTGGGAGCAACGTGGAGGCACGGGAGCCCTCTGATCTGGATCTAACGGTCCAGATCGAGGGTTGGGGATAGGGTTTCGGGGTTTTGGGGGCAATTGTGCAGATCTGAGCAAAGTGGAGAGGGGTGGTTGTGAATTTGTGTTAGGGGAAACCCTAGAAGGGATAGGAGAGGGTGGTGGTCTATTTATAGGCTGGCCTAGATGGCAAGTTTACACAAACGCCCTCGGGTTTTCTCTCTCGCATCCGGCACTCCACGTTTCTGACCGCCGGGAGTCCATACGACCTCCGATTCGGACGAAATCTCGAACCACGCACTCAGCGCGGCGACCCGTCAGTCCTACCTCACTTTGATACCGTTTCGAGAACATTTTCCGGTGCCCAATAAAATAATCCGTTTATTAAATAAACGGGGTTTTCATTCCGATGGCGATGGCTGGTCTTGTGCCGGAAGTTGCGACGGTGCTTGGGTGAAACCCGGTGTCGCAAAATGTCATGTGCCATGGTGGAAAGGTTCGATAACGCATGACCGTACGAGAAGGAGGGGGAAATACAATCACCAATTAATAAATCGGCGAAGCAAATACTACAAACAATTCTAGCAATCAACAAAATAATGCAACAAACAATTTTTTAATTTGGGTGAAAATCCCAGACTGTTACAATACAACACCACCAATAAAGGGATCTCGTCCCGAGATCCTGGACGATCTGGGAGAGAGGATGGGAGAGAAAAGATAAACAACGTCCTTCAACACCACCAACAAGGGACTCTGCTCCATGTCGACGACGAATCTCCGTCGAGAAACTTTCCACACAGAGATGGCGACGTCGAAGAACGAACCCATCGGGAGATCAAGAGGAAGAACGATAGTTCAAAGCGACGATGAAGGGAAGCAAGAGGAAGGATAGTCAATGGACGACCGAGATGTGCACCCGAGTCGGAGAAGCTAAAGGTACTATAGGATTTCCCAAACCACGAGATCGGAATCGAGACAATACGCTGCAAGCAAGGCATTGTAACTATTCCGATACTCCACTTACTTGAGATCCTAGAGTTTAAAGGGGATAAGTTGAGATTAAAACACTTACGTCACTTGTCCTGACCAGAGCAAGGGTAAGAAGTAAAAAGATTCCTACTTTTTTTGTCTAGACTCGACTTCGGCCAGAAAAGGGATCCTATGGTCGGTAAGGCTCTGATACCAAGTTGTAAGGCCTGATATGCGGTATTGTTCCAGATCTAGATGTTTCCATCCAGATCCGGGGACGAAGCACATATCGGTCCCACCGCGACATATGACAATGCCATATGCCCCGGATTTCTAACATGATATCACAACATTACAACTACAAGGATAATACATCTCATACAATCGACATACAACTACCTTAAATATATTACATCAGCGGTAGATACATGTTTGAGTACAGACTACAATCAAATGCCTAGTGGAAAAGGTAAACCACACCATTCCCACGTCCACACGGGTCCAGGCTCTCCACCGGGATCCACCTATCTAGTCGTAGTTGAGTCTCCGCGAAGGCGTCCAGAAGAAGGTTCGCCGAGCTCTTCTGTAGTCCAAGATCGTTTCATAACGTGCGTAAAAGAGAAAAGAAGGGGTGATCTATATCAACAAGTCTTGTAACTAACTTCTCACGGTCAGATGGGGGTAGTGGTTGAGGTTGCATCCGCACTACCAATATATGAGGTGGCTAACTATCTATTTATAGTAAGATGAGAACCAAGCAATCGATGAGGAATCGCCTCCAACAAGCCTGCTATAAGCTACTTACGCAATCATAACACCTATCCTATACTTGTCCTCCCCTTCGCATCCCGGCGAAGGAGAAGCAGTCAATTCACACGCACATTGATCAAGTTTAGTTATGATTCAGTTGATGTTATCTATGAACAAGACGTATGTCCCATGTCATCCATAACCGTGGACACGACTTCTCAAAAAGATTTAACCCTGTAGGGGTGTACCAACTGCCCATCACAAGGCTACGTACGCACACCCATCTCTCTCAGTTTCTACCCATCACAGGCAACCATTTTATGATTTTGTTCTGAGATATTCCAAACGACAGGTCCCTCTAGCTAACAATGAACAAATTTGGGTGGCCCCCGGGGAGTCGACACCCAATCCAAAAGCCGGACGCGCTCTCGGATCGGACTCTTCCGTCTGGCTAAGGTCAAGGTAACTGATCCCCTCACATGTGGGCAACCCCCTAGCTCACTAGTGTGGGCCAACAGAGAAACCTTGTCTCCGTTGGCCAGGGTTGTTTAAAGAACATCTGCTAGGAGCGACCCGACAGACACACACACGGTTTGCAAATGGTAAATCGGCTTGGGACACCACTACAATTGTTTGCAGCAAGGTAGGTAAGAAAAGGGGACCCCATAGCATCCCACACGCGGTTAGGCACGCTCAGTCTTAGAACCAATACCCGGAACTCGGATCCTAGGTGACTCGAACAGAACAAAGCATCGAGGCGGGATAGCCTAGACCTTCCATCCTTCGTCGAGTATAGTCAACATTATAATAATCATATCATCCACTAAAATATAATAATGTGATAGCCCAATCCAAGGAGTAACAGGATAACAGTTGATAGCATCATAAGCATGCATACTAAGCAGTGGTTAAGAAAGCAAGGTACATGGCCAAACAAAGGTTGGCTGGGATGTGGAGGAACATGGTTGTTTGGGTTTTAATATGGAGGCTTAAATGTAAGGTGGTAGGATCAAGAAAATCGTTCTATCCTATACCTAGGCTCAATGGAGCTGAAAGTTATAATCATGATATATGCTCCCCCTTACCTGATGAGAAGACGAAGCCGAAGGTGTAGTCGATCGCAAACTCTCAACATCTTCGAGAATACCCGCGGGAGCACACAAGAAGTAAACATTGGATAGGCAATCAACGGAGATGCATCTATTACTATGAGGCAATCACGAGCAAGAAACAACAAGAAGGCAAAACGAGTCAATGCTATACGATATTGTGACACCCTCAAAATCGGACCGTGTACAGTGATCATACACGCAAGTAATCGCGCAGAAGCTGGCAGCGGGCTCGGGGAGGCTTTGTCGTGGTCGCAATTTTGCTGCGATCTCGCCGGCTGGAGCTTGAAGATGACGACGAGGAGCACGATGTAGTGGCGTCGGGCTCGAGTTATTCCGCGAGGTGACCAAGACGTCAACGGCGGAGAAAATGGACACAGTGGCTGGGGTTGGTAGGCAGTGTGGCTGCGAGTGCTCACGAGCCCGTGGCCAGGGCTGCGTCGTTCGGGAGGAGGGAGACGGGGGCAAGCGATGCAGTGGGGGAGAAATATCTTGCGCGTGTCCAGCGTGTCCAGGGCGTCGCTCTTATCCGCCGCGGCGTCGCGCTTTCGACGGGGAGGGGCAAGGGGCCTCGGGAACGGCGTCGAGAAGGTCACGGGCATGGCGTCTCACGGCGTGTGAGGAGCGCATGGGGAAGGGAAGGGGGAAACGGTAAGTGGATTTGGGCCGGGCCCGATGAGAAGTGTGCTGAGCGGGATTTAAAGATTTTCAATTTTCTAATCTACCAGTGTAGTTTTTTCTCTGTATAATTTACTTGGAGTAGCAAATTAATTTTTGTTTGAAGTGAAACTGGTCTGTATAACTGTAGTGCACCTAGGAGAGGTGCCACAAAAAGTTTGGTGAATTTTAAAAATCATTTGTTATTTGTTATTCCACTTCAACTTATTAAAAAGGACTTTTGGCTGCTGTTTAAATTTTTTTGATTTATTTTAAAGCTCAATAAATTACCATAACCACGTGGACATGATCCGCTGATTATTTAGTATTTTGCAAAATTGTTTCCACAATTTTTAGCTCAACTTTATTTTCCACTTTTGTTTTTGGCAATTCAACATTTTTTGAAAACGACTTGGGCTTGATCAAGGTGATTAGGGTTTGCTAATTATGATGACTTGGCACTTTAAAAGGTGATTAATGTAGCTTGACACGGAGGGTGTTACAAATCTCCCCCACTACAAAGAATTCTCGTCCCGATAATTAAAAGGTAGTGTAAGGGGTAGAGTTGTGGTTTCGTAATCTAACGAATCTTCTAGTTCTTGTTTCCCTTCTCGAAGTAGTTAATCCTTCTCGTTGATGTCTTCATTTCTCTGCATCGGTACATCTCAAAAAGTTGTCATCCTTCCTTCGGGGGCTTTATCGTTCTTATGGATAGGCTAGGGGGGAAACTTAAGGGGGGTCGGATCGGTACCAGGTTAATCAACCGAGGACGTCCGAGGGAATGGGGTACAAAGTATCATCCGAGTTTACACTCAGGGGAATACCTCGAGAGAAACAAAAGAATGTAGGAGAAATCTCAAGCGGATAGACATGCAGTCGATGTCAACGACGGATGATGAAGAGGGGTCTCAAGCATCAGGCATAAACACTGTGTCTCGTATCGGACTGAATATCACAAGGCATGTCACTCGAGTCAGGTTTCGATCCTGTGGAACTGTGGGTTATGGGCCCACATTTTATAAGAAGGGTGGTGACATTCCATGCGATCACGATGCAAGGTTTGCCAGGGAACAGTTTGTCAGCTTTGTCGGTAACAAGGTCGGTACCAAAGGTGAGGGAAGAAGAGAACCACTTGTCAAAGTTCTCGTCCATCGGCGGTAGCCAAAAGGGTTATCCACGATAGTAACAGGTTGTACCGACAGAGTAGTACACCGAAGTGTTTACATAAGCAGGAAATTATCAGTGCTCAGATAAGTTATATCACAAGAAAGGTTAAACAGACTAATGGAAAGGAAAAATGTGATGATACACAAGTATCAGGTGTATATCTTTCCCAAGGGAAAGCAGAGCACGATATACACGACCAATTTGTATTGGCAGAGAGTCAAGGGAGGTTGTCGATGATAACACAAATCATCAAGGGGAAAGGATGGTATTTCACATGATGAATCCGATTGACACATAGAAGAAGCCATGAAAGATTAGTTGGATTATTAAGGTCGGGTGGTTCGCAAAGAATCTAATGTGAGTACCGGCACTTAACCAGAAGGAGAAAGAATGCAAAGGCATCGGGTGATAGAAGCATCGGAATAATTCGACGCTTAAGTACAAGGGAATTATGATTTCTAGATCGGGAGGTGGATGTACTTATCCAT
Source organism: Bromus sterilis (assembly GCA_950022295.1). Taxonomy (NCBI): domain Eukaryota; kingdom Viridiplantae; phylum Streptophyta; class Magnoliopsida; order Poales; family Poaceae; genus Bromus; species Bromus sterilis. Next base: position 165,983,956 of record OX465599.1, on the reverse strand, counting down.
ACGGACTTATCGGTTGAACGGGATTGAGAAGGCGATAGGTTCTTCGGAGTTTATCGGAGAGTAATCTTTGGAATCTTCAGGTGAATCAAGTGATTATCTTGGGTGAAGGCTCTCCGGAAGGACAGAGGTGCCAGATCCAAGAGTTAGTGTTAGCAAAATCTTTAACCCGAAAGAGATGAGAGATCAGAGTCCCAGAGTAAAGGTACGGAGAAAAATATCCTAATACCACCCATTTTGTGAGGTGGGTCGATAAGCCACACGACACTGTTAGTAAAGAAGTTTTGAAAAGACTAGACTCGACTTCGACCAAGGAGTTGGAAGGGGGTGTCCTACAGGCAGTCGGCTCTGATACAAACTTGTGACGCCCCCAAAATCGGACCGTGTACAGTAATCATACACGCAAGGTACACGATCGAGATCAGGGACTCACGGTGAGATATCACAACACAACTCTACAAATAAAATAATACAAGTTGTTTAATACAAGCCAGGGCCACGAGGGCTCGAATACAACAGCTCGAGAGCACAAAGTTAGCGGAAGCAATAGTATTAGAGTACAGGCACAAGGTACAGATGATTTGCCTTAAGAAGGCTAGCACAAAAACAACAACGATAGAAAAGGCGAGGCCTCCTGCCTGGTGTAAGTCCCGATAAGCGGTACTGTTCCAGATCTAGATGTTTACATCTAGATCCGGGAACGAAGCACATATCGGTCCCACCGCGACATATGACGAAGTCACACGCCCCGGATTTCCAACATGATATTACAACATTACAGATACAAGGATACAACATCTTATACAATCGGCATACAACTGCCTTAATAACAATACAACAGCGGAAGATACATGTCTGAGTACAGACTACAAGCAAATTCCTAGTGGCAAAGAGAAAATCATCGATCCCCATAACCACACGGGTCCAGGCCCTCCGCCGGGATCCGCCTAACTAGTCGTCGTCGAGTCTCCACATGAAACGTCGATCACCATACCTGTTGTCGATCAAGAACCCTGAAAAGAGTTTGGGGGTAGTATCATGAGTAGAGAAGTACTCAGCATCCAACTGTAGTGGTCAACTGACCCAGCAAGGACTTCATCACTCGTCATTCTAGGACAACTAGTAGGTTACGGTAAGGATAGGGTAAGTGGTGAGGTTGCTGCCGCACTAGCATTTATGAAGTGGCTAACAATCTAGCGAGTAAGATAAGAAGCCAAGCATGCGATGAGGAATCACCTCCAACAAGTCTTGCTATTCACCTACTTACGCAAGCATAACACCTATCCTATCCTTGTCCTTCTCTTCGCATCCCGACGAAGAAGAAGCTGTCAAGGCACACACACGTTGATCAAGTTATATTAAGATTATCTCAGTTGTTGTTGTCTATGAACAAGGAGTAGGTCTCAAGTCGTCCATAACCGTGGACACGGCTTCTCGAAAAGATTTAACCCTGCAGGGGTGTACCAACTGCCCATTACAAGGCTCCGCATGCACGCCCATCTCTCTTAGTTGCTACCCATGATAGGAAACCATTTTATGATTTAGTCCCAAGAGATCCGGAACGACAGGTCCCTCTAACTAACAACGCACAAATCCTGGTGGCCCCCGGTGAGTCGGCATCCAACTCAAAAGCCGGCCGCGCTCTCGAATCGGCCTCTACCATCTGGATGAGGTCGGGTTAGTTGCCCAAACAGATGTGGACAACCCCCTAGCTCTCTGGGGTGGACCAACAAGAAAAACCATGTCTCCGTTGGCCTAAGTTGTTTGAAATCTGCCGGCCGCGGACCAGTCACACACACGTTTCAAATGGTAAATCAGCTTGGGCCACCACTAGAAATGTTTGAAGCTAGGTAGGTAAGAAAAGGGGACCCCATAAAATCCCACACGCGGTTAGGCACGCTCAGTCTTAAAACCAATACCCGGAACTCAGGTCCTAGGTGACTCGAATGGAACAAAGCGTCGGGGCGGGATAGCCTAGACCTTCCATCCTTCGCCGAATATAGTCAACATTATAATAATCATATCATCAACAACAATATAATAATGTGATAGCCCAAACCAAGGAGTAACAGGGTAACATCGTAGCATCCTAAGCATGCATACTAAGCAGGGGCTGAGCAACGAGCAATAGTAACATAGGAGTACATGGTTTGCTGGGAGGGGACATGGTTGTATCAGTTTGAAAGAGGCTGGAAACATGTGGTAGGATCAAACATCGAACCTATCCTAGACTAGCATGAAAACCTTTGGTTGAAATAGAATGGATCCTAAGTAATGCATAGTCCTTGCCTGTTGATAAGTTCGATTCCGAAGGTGTAGTTGATCGTAAGCTTGCTTCGTCTCCAAGAGGTACCCGCGGAAGCACACAAGACGATAAACACTGGAAAGCAATCAACGAGCAAGCATCTATTACTACGAAGCAAACACGAGCAAGCATCAACAAGAAGGCAACACGAGACTACGCACCTACCGTCGAGAGCGGTTACTAACAGGTTAAGTGGAGTATTCGTCACACACGACGATACCGCACGTTTAGAATCGGTTCAAGTTGTTTAGCTACACAAGGTGAGCAAAGGTTATTAACATGGCATCTCACTCAAGCATGGCATATCACACAAGCATGGCAAGAGGTGAAGCATAAATAAACTATCTAATCTAGTCAATTTAAGTGCGGCAAACTCCTAAACATGCTTATCACTATTTACCCCACGAAAATTATAATGTTTGGTACTGTTTTTCCCTAAACAATATTTTATATTTGTTAGCAGAAGCAAACAATAGCATAAACACAATCTACACAAAATTCTAGTCAAGTTACATATAAAGCACACTCCAAACGGAGTTACGGTTAAAAAGTTATTAAAGAAACAATTTCTGGTGGCAAGCAATGTAATTAGCAGTAAACAACATGTAAACAAAGTCAAACATGGCAAAAGAGCACATTTTATTAATCTATACGAAATTCTAAGCAAGTTTCATGTTTAAAGCGTCGCGATCCGAGCTACCGTTAAAAGTTATAGCACTCGCAAAAAAATACAATCTGCCAAAATTTAATTTCAGAAAAAGATAAATAAGCTATTGGGCTGAATCTGTCTTTGCTGGGCCTAAACGACAGGGCGTGGAATAACTATATAGCGCACAAAGGCACAGCACAACACATGGGCCGAGCCCAGCTCCACTTTGAAAAATAATAAAAACAAAAGGGCGGGGCGTCACCTTGGTGGGCCGAGGCCCAAGCTAGAAGGCGGGCGACGGTTAGCGCGGTTGCACCTACAGGCGCGAGCGGGCCGGCTGGATGGGCCGCGTGGTGGGTGGTTGGAGCAGGCCGGCCCACCAGGCGACTGGATCGGGCGTCGGCTCGGTCCTGTGCGTCCAGGTCGCCGGCGCCGGCGCCGTGGTGCACCGGCGAGGCGGCAAGGCACAGGGGATCGAGGCGAGAGCGGGGTGGTCTTGGGAGGTGCCGCGGCGGTCCAGATCCACCGGATTTGGACGGTGGAGGACGCCGGCGGCCAAGGTGGTCGTGGCTCCTGCTCGAGCTCGGGTGTAGTCGTCCATGGTGGCTCGATGTGCATCACAGAGAGAAGAGGAAGATGAGAGGCGCACGGGAGAGAAGAAAGGAGAAGGAGGAGGGCGCGGGGCATGGACCTGCAGAGGCAGCGACGCCGGCGGGGTGGCTCAAGGTCACTGGCGAGGTGGAGGGGCCTCCACGGCGACGAGGTCGGATCGGGTGCGGGGAGCTCGCCCGATGGGCTTCGGCGGGCTGCGGCGGCGCCTCCAGGGCCCTGTGGGGCCCGTAACCCCTGGAGCTGCGGTTTGGAGGCTGAGGCTCAATCTGAGCAGTTGGATCTCAGATCTGACGGCTCAGATCTGGGGGAGGCTAGGGTTTCGGATTTTTGGAGGCCTATGGGGAAAATTTTTGAGCAAAGCTACGGGTGTGGCTGCAATTTTTGGCTAGGGAAACCGTAAACAGGGGTGGGAGAGTGGTGGTTTTTATATAGCCCAGGTGGCTGGCAGTTTGCAAACACATCCCCGGTTTTCTCTCGCGCGCGCGGTGTTTACGTTTCTGACCGTCGGGGGTCCGCAGGACCTCCGATTCGGGTAAAACTTCGAACTGCGCGATCAGCGCGTCGAGCCGGCGGCGTTCACCTCGTGTCGGAACCATTCCGAGAAAACTTCCCGGCGCGCTATAAAAATATCCCGTTTACTTATTAAACGGGGTTTTTCGTTCCGTTGGCTGCGGCTGGTCTCGTGCGGTTTTCACGACGGTGATCGGGCGAAACCCGGTGTCGCAAAGGTCGAGTGTCAGGGTGGCAAGGGTCGGTCTCCGTCCGATACGAGATAAGAGGAGGAAAAATAATCGCCGATCGATAAATCGGGGATGCAAACCCGAAAACAAATCAGACAATCAAACAATTCACACCAAAAATAAATTTTTATTTTTTTGTGAAATCTGGGCTGTTACACCTGGGAACCACCAAACTACTCCTGGTCATCGGGGAACTCCATGTCGTAGAAGGCATCGGGGATCTTCACGTTGCGGTGGTCGGCCTCGGGGATCTTTGTAAGGCCCGATATGCGGTACTGTTCCAGATCTAGGTGTTTCCACCCAGATCCGGGGATGAAGCACATATCGAACCCACCGCGACATATGACAAGGCCATATGCCCCGGATTTCCAACATGATATCACAACATTACAGATACAAAGATACAACATCTCATACAATTGGCATACAATTGCCTCAAATATAATACAACAGCGGAAGATACATGTCTGAGTACAGACTACAAGCAAATGCCTACTGGCAAAGAGAAAAGCATCGATCCCATAACCACACGGGTCCAGGCCCTCCGCCGGGATCCGCCTAACTAGTCGTCGTCGAGTCTCCACGTGAAACATCGATCAGAACCCTGAAAAGAGTTTGGGGCTAGTATCATGAGTACAGAAGTACTCAGCATCCAACTGTAGTGGTCATCTGACCCAGCAAGAACTTCATCACTCGTCATTCTAGGACAACTAGTAGTGTACGGTAAGGAAGGGGTAAGTGGTGAGGTTGCTGCCGCACTAGCATTTATGAAGTGGCTAACGATCTAGAGAGTAAGGTAAGAAGCCAAGCATTCGATGAGGAATCGCCTCCAACAAGTCTTGCTATCAACTACTTACGCAAACATAACACCTATCCTATCCTTGTCCTCCTCTTCGCATCCCGACGAAGAAGAAGCAGTCAAGGCACACACACACGTTGATCAAGTTACATTAAGAATATCTCAGTTGTTGTTGTCTATGAACAAGGAGTAGGTCTCAAGTCGTCCATAACCGTGGACACGGCTTCTCGAAAAGATTTAACCCTGCAGGGGTGTACCAACTGCCCATTACAAGGCTCCGCACGCACGTCCATCACTCTCAGTTGCTACCCATTATAGGCAACCATTTTATGATTTAGTTCCAAGAGATCCGAAACGACAAGTCCCTCTAGCTAACAACGAACAAATCCGGGTGACCCCCGGTGAGTCGACATCCAGCTCAGGAGCCGGCCGCTCTCTCGATCTGGTCTCTACCGTCTGTCTCGGGTTTGGATAGCCGGTTCATCGCACATTGGGATAACCGGTTCCTCAGCCGGACAAAGTGGGCCAGCAAGGGAACTATGTCCTCACTGGTCCGGGTTGTTTTAAAAGATATCTGCTAGGAGCGACCCGACAAGATATATATGCATGTTTTCAAATGGTAAATCATCTTGGGCCACCACTAGAAATGTTTGAAGCTAGATAGGTAAGAAAAGGGGACCCCATAAAATCCCACACGCGGTTAGGCACGCTCAGTCTTAAAACCAATACCCGGAACTCGGATCCTAGGTGACTCGAATGGAACAAAGCGTCGGGGCGGGATAGCCTAGACCTTCCATCCTTCGTCGAATATAGTCAACATTAATAATAATAATCATATCATCAACAATAATATAGTAATCAGGTGATATCCCAAACCCAGGGGGTAACAGGTAACATCGTAGCATCCTAAGCATGCATACTAAGCAGGGGCTGAGCAACGAGCAATAGTAACATAGAAGTACAAGGTTTGCTGGGAGGGGACATGGCTGTATCGGTTTGAAAGAGGCTGTAAACATGTGGTAGGATCAAACATCGAACCTAACCTATACTACCATGCAAACCGCTGGTTGAAATAGAATGGATCATAAGTAATGCAAGTCCTTGCCTGTTGATAAGTCGGGTTCCGAAGGTGTAGTTGATCGCAAGCTCGCATCGTCTCCGAGAGGTACCCGCGGGAGCACACAAGAAGTAAACACTGGAAAGCAATCAACGGTGCACCACTATTACTACGGAGCAAACACGAGCAAGCATCAACAAGAAGTAACACGAGACATCGCACCTACCGTCGAGAGCGGTTGCTAACGATTTAAGTGGAGTACTCGTCACACACGACGATACCGCACGTTTACGGTGGTTCAAGTTATTTAGCTACAGGTGATCGCAAAGGTTGTTAACATGGCAACTCAAGCAAGCATGGCATATCACACAAACATGGCAAGAGGTGTAGCAAGAATAAACTATCTGATCTAGTCAATTTAAGTGGGGTGAAATCCTAGACATGCAAACTATTGCGGACCCCGCGATAAATATTGCATTTGGTACTATTTTCCCCTAAACAATATTTTATTATTTTTATTAGCAAGCAAGAACAGCATAAACACAATCTACATGCAATTCTAGTCAAGTTACATATAAGAAACATTTTAAACAGAGCAACAGATAAAAAGTTATTGCAATTACAGTTTACAGTGGAAAGCAGTGTAATTAGCAGTAAAACAGCATGTAAACAAAGTCAAACATGGCAACAAAGCATAAATTATTAATCTACATGCAATTCTAAGCAACTTTCATATTTTACGCGTCGCAATCGGAGCTACGGTTAAAAAGTTACGGGCACTGCAAAAATAAACAACTAATCTGCCTAAATAAATAAAAAACAACCTAACAAAAAAAAACTAACTGGGCTGAAATCTACTCCTATTTGGGCCCAACAGAAAAAAAAACAAACAAAACAAACAAAAAAAATAAAAAAGGCTGCTCACCCAAACGGGCCTCGGCCCAGCCGGCTGCTGGACTGGGGGGGCGGCTCGGGCCGCGTTGGCAGATGGGCCGGCTGGCTCCCATCGGTTGGAGCGGGCGAGCGGGAGGCTGCTCGGCTCCTCCCCGAGCGGAAGCAGCAGGCGGCGGCGGCGCCTTCCGGTGGCTGCGCCGGCCACCGGCGGCGAGGGCGAGGGGAACAGGCGGCGAGGAGGGCGCGGAGGCGGCGGACCCGGCCGGATCCGGACGGAGGCGAGTCCATGGCGGCGGCGGTGAAGACCTGCAGGGGCGGCGCGAGCTCCTGGAGCTCCGGGCGGCGGCGCCATGGCTGCGGTCCTGAGGGGAAGAGGAGGGGGTGAGACCTGAGGAGAGGGAAGAGGAAGGGAGAGGGAGGTCCGGCGGGGAGAGGGGAGAGCGCGGCGGCCGGAGACGGGCGGCGCGGCTGCGGGTGCTGCACAGGCACGGGAGGAGGGAGGAGGCTGGAGACGGAGGAGCACGGGCGTGGGCTTCCAGGGCGCTGACGTGGCGCAACGAGGGCCGCCGGATCTCAGATCCGAGGGCTGGGAACGCCCCTGATCTAGGGTTTCGGGATTTGGGGCAAAAATGGGGGCAGATCTGAGACAGATCAGGGGGGTGGCTGCAAAATTGGCTTAGGGAAACCCTAAGTGGGGGTGGGAGAGTGGTGGTCTATTTATAGCATGGTTGGCTGGCAGTTTGCAAAAACATCATCGGTTTTTATTTCGGGCGCGCGGTGCTCACGTTTCTGACCGCCGGGGGTCCGCAGTACCTCCGATTCGGGTAAAACTTCGAACTGCGCGATCAGTGCGTCGAGCCGGAGGAGTTCACCTGGCGCTGGAACCGTTCCGAAAACACTTTCCGGCGCGCTATAAAATATCCCGTTTAATTATTAAACGGGGTTTTTCGTACCGTTGGCTGCGGCTGGTCTCGTGCGGTTTTCGCGACGGTGATCGGGTGAAACCCGGTGTCGCAAAGGTCGAGTGTCAGGGTGGCAAGGGTCGGTCTCCGTCCGATACGAGATAAGAGGGGGGGGGGGGAATAATCGCCGATCGATAAATCGGGGATGCAAACACCGCAAACAAATCAGACAATCAAACAATTCACACTGAAAACAAAATTTTTAATTTTTGCAAAAACTGGGCTGTTACAGGCAACACCACCAACAAGGGATCTCGTCCCGAGATCCAGGACGATCCGGGGGAGAGGGGGGAGAGAAAAGAGAGTCGACGATCTTCAACACCACCAACAAGGGACTCTGCTCCATGTCGACGTCGAAATTCGGTCGAGATAAATTTCCGCAGAGAGACGACATCGTCGGAATAACGAAGACGTCAGTGACAAGAGGAAGAACGATCGCGAAAACCAGATCAAGGGATAGTGATTTTCGACGCAAGTCGTAAAAACACTGGGCAAAAGGATAAATGGCAATGGATGACCCAGATGATACCCAAAATCGGCGAAGCTAAAGGTACTACAGGAATTCCCACCTGAGCTCGGAATCAAGACAATACGCTGCAAGCAAGGCATTGTAACGGTTCCGAAACTCCACACACTCGAGATCCTAAAGTTTTGAAGGGCATAAGATCAGAGTTAAAACACTTACGGCACTTGTCCTGACCCGAGCAAGGGTAAGGAGTAAAAAGATTCCTACTCTCCGATAACTAACTTAGTAACTACAAAATAATTTTGTCTAGACTCGACTTCGGCCAGAGAGGGGATCCTACGGTCGGTAAGGCTCTGATACCAAGTTGTAAGGCCCGATATGCGGTACTGTTCCAGATCTAGGTGTTTCCACCCAGATCCGGGGACGAAGCACATATCGAACCCACCGCGACATATGACAAGGCCATATGCCCCGGATTTCCAACATGATATCACAACATTACAGATACAAAGATACAACATCTCATACAATTGGAATACAATTGCCTCAAATATAATACAACAGCGGAAGATACATGTCTGAGTACAGACTACAAGCAAATGCCTACTGGCAAAGAGAAAAGCATCGATCCCATAACCACACGGGTCCAGGCCCTCCGCCGGGATCCGCCTAACTAGTCGTCGTCGAGTCTCCACGTGAAACGTCGATCAGAACCCTGAAAAGAGTTTGGGGTAGTATCATGAGTACATAAGTACTCAGCATCCAACTGTAGTGGTCATCTGACCCAGCAAGAACTTCATCACTCGTCATTCTAGGACAACTAGTAGTGTACGGTAAGGAAGGGGTAAGTGGTGAGGTTGCTGCCGCACTAGCATTTATGAAGTGGCTAACGATCTAGAGAGTAAGGTAAGAAGCCAAGCATTCGATGAGGAATCGCCTCCAACAAGTCTTGCTATCAACTACTTACGCAAACATAACACCTATCCTATCCTTGTCCTCCTCTTCGCATCCCGACGAAGAAGAAGTAGTCAAGGCACACACACACGTTGATCAAGTTACATTAAGAATATCTCAGTTGTTGTTGTCTATGAACAAGGAGTAGGTCTCAAGTCGTCCATAACCGTGGACACGGCTTCTCGAAAAGATTTAACCCTGCAGGGGTGTACCAACTGCCCATTACAAGGCTCCGCACGCACGTCCATCACTCTCAGTTGCTACCCATTATAGGCAACCATTTTATGATTTAGTTCCAAGAGATCCGAAACGACAAGTCCCTCTAGCTAACAACAAACAAATCCGGGTGACCCCCGGTGAGTCGACATCCAGCTCAGGAGCCGGTCGCTCTCTCGATCTGGTCTCTACCGTCTGTCTCGGGTTTGGATAGCCGGTTCATCGCACATTGGGATAACCGGTTCCTCCGCCGGACAAAGTGGGCCAGCAAGGGAACTATGTCCTCACTGGTCCGGGTTGTTTTAAAAGATATCTGCTAGGAGCGACCCGACAAGATATATATGCATGTTTTCAAATGGTAAATCAGCTTGGGCCACCACTAGAAATGTTTGAAGCTAGATAGGTAAGAAAAGGGGACCCCATAAAATCCCACACGCGGTTAGGCACGCTCAGTCTTAAAACCAATACCCGGAACTCGGATCCTAGGTGACTCGAATGGAACAAAGCGTCGGGGCGGGATAGCCTAGACCTTCCATCCTTCATCGAATATAGTCAACATTAATAATAATAATCATATCATCAACAATAATATAATAATCAGGTGATATCCCAAACCCAGGGGGTAACAGGTAACATCGTAGCATCCTAAGCATGCATACTAAGCAGGGGCTGAGCAACGAGCAATAGTAACATAGAAGTACAAGGTTTGCTGGGAGGGGACATGGCTGTATCGGTTTGAAAGAGGCTGTAAACATGTGGTAGGATCAAACATCGAACCTAACCTATACTACCATGCAAACCGCTGGTTGAAATAGAATGGATCATAAGTAATGCAAGTCCTTGCCTGTTGATAAGTCGGGTTCCGAAGGTGTAGTTGATCGCAAGCTCGCATCGTCTCCGAGAGGTACCCGCGGGAGCACACAAGAAGTAAACACTGGAAAGCAATCAACGGTGCACCACTATTACTACGGAGCAAACACGAGCAAGCATCAACAAGAAGTAACACGAGACATCGCACCTACCGTCGAGAGCGGTTGCTAACGATTTAAGTGGAGTACTCGTCACACACGACGATACCGCACGTTTACGGTGGTTCAAGTTATTTAGCTACAGGTGATCGCAAAGTTTGTTAACATGGCAACTCAAGCAAGCATGGCATATCACACAAACATGGCAAGAGGTGTAGCTACATATAAGAAACATTTTAAACAGAGCAACAGATAAAAAGTTATTGCAATTACAGTTTACAGTGGCAAGCAGTGTAATTAGCAGTAAAACAGCATGTAAACAAAGTCAAACATGGCAACAAAGCATAAGTTATTAATCTACATGCAATTCTAAGCAACTTTCATATTTTACGCGTCGCAATCGGAGCTACGGTTAAAAAGTTACGGGCACTGCAAAAATAAACAACTAATCTGCCTAAATAAATAAAAAACAACCTAACAAAAAAAAACTAACTGGGCTGAAATCTACTCCTATTTGGGCCCAACAGAAAAAAAAAACAAAACAAACAAAAAAAAAGGCTGCTCTCCCAAACGGGCCTCGGCCCAGCCGGCTGCTGGACTGGGGGGCGGCTCGGGCCGCGTTGGCAGATGGGCCAGCTGGCTCCCGTCGGTTGGAGCGGGCGAGCGGGAGGCTGCTCGGCTCCTCCCCGAGCGGAAGCAGCAGGCGGCGGCGGCGCCTTCCGGTGGCTGCGCCGGCCACCGGCGGCGAGGGCGAGGGGAACAGGCGGCGAGGAGGGCGCGGAGGCGGCGGACCCGGCCTGATCCGGACGGAGGCGAGTCCATGGCGGCGGCGGTGAAGACCTGCAGGGGCGGCGCGAGCTCCTGGAGCTCCGGGCGGCGGCGCCATGGCTGCGGTCCTGCGGGGAAGAGGAGGGGGTGAGACCTGAGGAGAGGGAAGAGGAAGCAAGAGGGAGGTCCGGCGGGGAGAGGGGAGAGCGCGGCGGCCTGCTCGCCGGCGGCGGCCGGAGACGGGCGGCGCGGCTGCGGGTGCTGCACAGGCACGGGAGGAGGGAGGCGGCTGGAGACGGAGGAGCACGGGCGTGGGCTTCCAGGGCGCTGACATGGCGCATCGAGGGCCGCCGGATCTCAGATCCGAGGGCTGGGAACGCCCCTGATCTAGGGTTTCGGGATTTGGGGAAGAAATGGGGGCAGATCTGAGACAGATCAGGGGGGTGGCTGCAAAATTGGCTTAGGGAAACCCTAAGTGGGGGTGGGAGAGTGGTGGTCTATTTATAGCATGGTTGGCTGGCAGTTTGCAAAAACATCATCGGTTTTTATTTCGGGCGCGCGGTGCTCACGTTTCTGACCGCCGGGGGTCCGCAGTACCTCCGATTCGGGTAAAACTTCGAACTGCGCGATCAGTGCGTCGAGCCGGAGGCGTTCACCTGCCGCTGGAACCGTTCCGAAAACACTTTCCGGCGCGCTATAAAATATCCCGTTTAATTATTAAACGGGGTTTTTCGTACCGTTGGCTGCGGCTGGTCTCGTGCGGTTTTCGCGACAGTGATCGGGTGAAACCCGGTGTCGCAAAGGTCGAGTGTCAGGGTGGCAAGGGTCGGTCTCCGTCCGATACGAGATAAGAGGGGGGGGAAATAATCACCGATCGATAAATCGGGGATGCAAACACCGCAAACAAATCAGACAATCAAACAATTCACACTGAAAACAAAATTTTTAATTTTTGCAAAAACTGGGCTGTTACAATCTTCTGCTCCTGGGCTCTAACGTCGACTTCAGCAGCCGATCAGGAAAAACAAAAAGGGGGAAATAAAGAAAGGGTGAGTATCTAGCATACTCGCGAGTCTTACGTCCGCTACTAAGCATTTATGCATTTGTATCAAATGGAAAGGGAGACTGTATATAGTGGACTGCAAGGTAGATATCACAATAAGGATGAGAAGCTAGGCCTATCGAAGACTAGCTTCTTCCGACGAGTCTTGCAGCATGAGAAGAGAATAGCCAACAGTTCAATAACATGAATGTAATAACAATGCAGCAGAAGTTGCTGCAGCATTGTATAATAGTAAGTTGTATTAGATAAAAATTATATATGCCTCCGAGTTTGTTGGAGCTGTCCAAGGATGAAGAAGGAACTCACGCACACAGAAGAGAGTTGGAGGTAGAAGAAACACACACAAACTTGGCACCGCACACAACTTGGGGCTTTTTCTGTATTTGTCACGCACAATCATGAATTGATTTGTCAGAACCCACTGTTAGGTATGTGTTAGGGATAGCAAGTGACTTTGCATCATGTTAAAAAATTGAAAAGAAATTGAAATGGGAGAAGAAACCCCCAGATGGAATTTAATTCAAATGGCTAGAAATAAAGTTGCTCCAAAAATTCTTGTTGGACTTTTGAAAACTCACATAAATGAGTGTGATCACATATAAAGTGATGTGGTAGCATTCCCATGCTCATGGAATTTTCAAAAATTCAAACAGGAGCTTGGATTTAAATTTAAACCCCTATTTAAATTAAAGTTCAAATTATTTGAATTTTAAAAATGCCCAAACTTTATAAGTGGCTAGTAATATGCATTAGAAGTCCATATAAAAATTTGGGGCATTTTATAAAATGCCTAGGTATTTAATCCAAGGCAGAACAAACAAATACAGAAAAGAAAAACAGAAAAAAGGAAAAAGGACTTACCTGGCAAGAGGCCCAACTCAAGCCTGGCCGGCCCAGCAGAAGGCCCAGCCCACCTCCCTCTTCTGTCGTCTTCCTCCCCGCGCCCACAAGCTGCTCGGTGGAATGCATGCAGCATGCCACCGCGCCGCCGACGAGCTCCCCGCCACCTCCTGCTCCCCCGCGTCCACATCTCGATGCCTGGAGACGCCCCGAAGAGCCCTCGGTTATTTCCCCCTCTCCCCTGCCACTCCCGTGCTATCCCTCGCCGATTTGCAACGCCGCCCGAGAGCGCCGCCGCCCACCGACGTGCCCCCGCGTGGAGAATGACGACGAGAGGCGCCACCGTGTTGTCCATCGTCTTCCTCGACGTCGGGTACGCCAAGACACAGAAGATGACGAGCACGGAGCCCACTTAGCGGCCGGAATCGCGCTCGCGCCATCGCCGGAGCCGAGGAACCTCGACGTCGAATTCATCGCCGTCACGCCACCAATCGCCCCGCCATCTTCGCCATTGAGATCAGGGTGAGCTTCTCCCCTTTTCCCCCAAGCTTGCATGGCCCCTCCCGTCCTCTAGCCACGACTGCCATGAGAGCCGAAGCTCATCGCCGCCATGGTCGACGGCGAGGCCGCCCACGTGCCCCTAGCGCACGTTCAAGGGATCCATTTTGGCGGCCTCAGCGCACCAAATGGTGGCCGGAGCCGCCGTCCCCGTGGACGCCGCCACTTCTGGACGTCGCCGGTGACTAGCCACCGGCGAGGTGACGTGGTTGTGGTTATTTAACCACTAACCAGCCCCACCCATCCACTGACAGTGGGCCCCTGCCCCTCTAATTAACCCCTCTTAGTTTAAATCAATCGGCTAATTAACTAACCCCACTGACATGATTGCCCCACCAGTCAGAGCACCCCCTACGTCAGCAAGACCTCACAGTGACGCAATAAACTGAATTTCCTATTTAAAGAATATTCAGAACTTCCAAAAAATGAATTAAACTTTGGAAATTCATAACTAATTCATTTTAACTCCAAATTAAACATATAATATATGTAAAATTATCAGAAAAATGCAAGGATTCGGAATCTGGACTTTTTTTTCATGTTTGAACAAATTAAATTGGGTGAACAGAAGCAAATGTGCATATGGAGTTCTTTTAAATTCAAATTTGAAGTGAATTTGCAAAAATCTTTGCAATGCACTTCTTTTAAATGGAATTGCCAACACATTGCAACCATGAACATCACACTACAATCTTGATCATGTGTTTGTGCATTTCATTTACATTGATCCTTTGATTGCCATTTTTTTCCGGATAGAAGTGGAGCCAGAACCGGAGGCCACCCCCTTCGTTGAAGATACTGTGTACGACCCTCGTCGGCAAGGCAAGCAAACCCCCATTGATCATGTCGATAAAATCTCACTTCCCTCTCAGTATCGCTTATGCATTGTTTAGGATGATTACCATGCTACATTTCTACCGCATAGATGAACCCATTCCTTTGCATGACCTATCATTTGTCATAGTAGTAAGCAAACCACAATCCTAGCAGATGTAGGAGTTGATTGTTTTCATCTGGCCCCTGCAACTCTTATTGCTTATTGCATGCTTAGAGTGATACAATGTTGTTACTGTTATGTGAGTCGGGATGGTAGTGATCATGTTGATGATGGTGGAAATGTGTTAGTGAATCTACCCTAATACAAGGTGAACGATGAGAGGTTGTGTAGGAGTACACAGTAGGTTGTCTCGTTGAGCAACGCCTTAAGCCTGCATTCTTGTGTGGTGATCCAAGATGAAGAGTACTACCACATGTTGGGCAAACGGACCCCCGCTCAACCTACTAACTCACCCCTTCTCAGTTCAATGAGTCGCAGTAGTTCAGAGTTCTGGTAGGTTTGTGGCCTGGCAGCTAAGTGAGAGAACGGCTCAACCGAGACCGGATTATGCACCACGCACACATCTTCTGGGACCACTTCGGTAAACCAGTCGGGTTACGAATGTGGAAACCATCCCAGATAGGCGTCTTCATTGAACTTGAGTTGGTTGTGAGGTAAAAGTTGTGGAGATTATCCTCGCCGACACCCGCTTGAACGGTGCCGAGGCCAAAGGCGGTAACTAATAGTTTCATGTGTGTAGCAGTACACCCCTGCAGGGTTAATAAAGTATTCGAATAGCCGCGTCCGCGGTAAGGGACTACTTGGAAAGTTGTGCCTGATTATTAGACAACTTCAATGGATCCTTATAAAACTTGCCAAGATAAGTGTGAGTGCTATGGCGTGCTTTCTCGTGGGAAGTCGAGGAAGGCACCATAGTGGTGTAATTGGTTGGAGACATGTAGTGGACTCGTGTACGCTTCTTACCTCATTCTGGTATTCGTAGTTCAGGACTAGCCAAGTCAAAGCTGGTACTTTTGCATTTGAACCCCACCTCCCTTTACGTTGATACATGTGCATGAGTCGTATAGCTCCTACGTAAGTCTTGTTGAGTACGACTTTGTACTCACATTTGCTTATTCTATGTTTTAGATGAACCCACTGACCCCGAAGGTGGATTCTTCCTGGAGCTCGACGATTGATCAAGCTAGTGTAGTCCCAGTCAGACGACTGGTCCCTCGTGGAAGGGCTTGTTTATAAATAAGGCTTCTTAAGCCATTTGTTAAACTTGTCTGTACTCAGACCTACTTTGCTTCCGCATGCTTGATGTAATGTTGGATCACGGTCTCATGATCTCTGTGTGCACTCTATAAGAGTTATCAATAAAGTTATAAACTTTGTAGAGAATTGCAATGATACCTGTTGTTCATACTAGACATGTGTGTTGCGTGTATGATTATAACATGCATGTCTTAGTATGGGTTTTCGAGACCTTAGTTGTGATCTGGATGGAGGTCTTTTATACACCAAGTGGCCCTTAGATGTGCGCAGCTTGGGGCATCGTGATGCGATTGCTCGTGACTCTGTCACGTGCACACTTTGTTGTATGATCGAGCCCGCCCTAGACCCCGACTAAGTGATCGGGCTGGAGTAAGTCTATGTAAGTGTTATGATACAATCGATAGTATGGTTGAGGCGACTTGTCTATGAGAATGGGAGATCACCACCCATATCATTTAGACTTGTGTGCGGGCGATTAGGACACATCTCAGTTGATCATCCGGCCTGGATGGGATGCCCCTCACATTCGACGCTTTCCGAGAGCGTTCTGTGCTTGGCCTTGTCTGCTAAGACAAGTGGGTACGACTCTCGGCTCTTCATATGATTGTGTTGTAGCGGGACTTTCATACGCTAACCCTGGGTCCTGACATGATTACATCTGCCTTTTAAAGGGAAACATGCACACACGCACACATGACCAAACCACACACCGGCCTGATCCTAAATCCACTCCCAACCGGCTACATACATGCACACGTTCTCCACTTGTGCCGCTTCTTCGCAACGGCCGCACGACTGAGCCAAGGCAGCGCGCATGCAGCCGGCCGGTACTCAACAAACTTGATGCAAGATAACCACACTAGCTAGCTCGTACGTGCTAGACTCTAGTTGGCTTGCACACCAATAGACGACCAATCCAACAACACGTGCATGCCTATTCTCACCTAATGGCTGCCAATCTGCCCGCTACACTATACACACTCTATCTCTTTGTGATGTGCCCTCTGCTGATCCGGCCGCTCCGCCATGATTTCATTCATACAACTAGTTAAGATCTGATCGACTACTATACCTAATATGATGAAATACAAATTAAACATGATGTAGACCTATACAACAAGGTTAACTCTAACATCCACCCCCTTAACCTTGTTGCCTCTATTCAAATACCTTCATGTCGACCTTCAAAGAACCACCGACTCGTAGTCGACGTTCGCGGCGGCGAGATTGGCCTCATCCTTCCTTGGCTTCTCCTTCTTCGGTGCGGTGCAATCCCTCGTGAAATGCCCATACTCTTGGCACTTGTAGCAGCGAACCTTGCGGATGCCAAAGGTGTTCTTCTTCTTGTTGGCGCCGCCACGGTTCTTGTAGCGAGAAAGCCACTCCTCCTCCGTGAGGAGTAAACGGCTTCCTCCACCTTGGTCGATGTTGCCGGCGCCCTCGTCCGCTTCGCACCTATCCTCCGCGGTCTTGAGGCGCCCCACGAGCTCCTCTAGAGACATAGTTTTAAGGTCAAGGAGCTGCTCAATGGCAATGGCTACCTGTGTGTACTTGGACGGGACGACGCGGAGTAGCTTCTTGACCACCTTCTCCTCGGCGAGGTTCTCGCCGAGGGTGCGGATGTTGTTGGAGAGTCCGTTCATGTGCATGGCGAGCTCGTCGATGGTCTCGCCGCTCCTCATGCGGATGTCGTCGAACTCCTTGAGGAGACCTTGCGCCTTGGCCTCGCGGACACGCGCATCGCCTATGCGCATGGACTTGATGGCGTCCCACGCCTCCTTCGCCATCTCCTTTCCGGCAAGAGTGGCGTGCATCTCCGGCGGCGCGGGGCGAAGAATTGCCGCGAGCGTCGTCCGATCTTGGGAGAAGTTCCCGTGGCCCTCGATGGCGACCCACACACCTTGGGCCTGCATGTTCACCTTTGTGATCAACGCCCACTCGATGTAGTTCGTCGCCGTCAAGAGGATGTAGACGACGCTGCTGCTAGCCGCATGCACGACCCGCTCGTGCACCACCATCTCGCGAGCGCCACACCGCGTCGGACTCCGCCCACGCCGTATGGGCGAGGTTGAGCCCCTCCGGCGACCCGGCGAGCGCGGCGAAGTGCGCGATCCTTCTCCGACCATGGCTCTGAATACCAATTGTTGGAGTTGTCCAAGGATGAAGAAGGAACTCACGCACACAGGAGAGAGTTGGAGGTACAAGAAACACACACACACTTGGCACCGCACACAACTTGGGCCTTTTCTCTGTATTTCTCACGCACAATCATGAAGTGATTACATCTGCCTTTTAAAGGGAAACATGCACACACGCACACATGACCAACCACACACCGGCCTAATCCTAAATCCACTCCCAACCGGCTACATACATGCACACGTTCTCCACTTGTGCAGCTTCTTCGCAACGGCCGCACGACTGAGCCAAGGCAGCGCGCATGCAGCCGGCCGGTACTCAACAAACTTGATGCAAGATAACCACACTAACTAGCTACACGTTTGTGCCACACTTCCACTACATGTGCGTGCTAGACTCTAGTGGGCTTGCACACCAGTAGACGACCAATCCAACAACACGTGCATGCCTATTCTCACCTAATGGCTGCCAATCTGCCCGCTGCACTATACACACTCTATCTCTTTGTGATGTGCCCTCTGCTGATCCGGCCGCTCCGCCATGATTTCATGCATACAACTAGTTAAGATCTGATCGACTACTATACCTAATATGATGCAATACGAATTAAACATGATGTAGACCTATACAACAAGGTTAACTCTAACAGAGTTCCCTTCCTCGACTTCCCTGCGAGGAAAAGAAACCGGAACCAATAGTTTAATATTAATAGTTTGTAGTAGTAAGCTCTGGCTTCAGCATAAAGCGTCCTGTTACCGTGGACACGGCTATTCGAATAGATCAAACTCCCTGCAGGGGTGCACTACTGTTCAGCCTACACGCTTGGATCTCCAGGGTGGCGTACACCTTGTTAGGGAATGCCCCACCGAGGCTATCCGACACGCCGAGGCCCATCCTACGGCTCATCAGAGAGGCCCCCGCCGGTCTAAAGTCCTAAGCGCAAGGGGGTCTTGGACCGTCGCCTCTCACACTCCGGTTGTTGTGCGCCAGGTGATTCCACGCAACTCTTCCAGGATGCGGATCGACCCAACCACAATGCTGAACTGGACGTCTTTCAGAGCTTTCGAACGAGACCACAACGCGGAGGGCCCACACCGTAATCCCACATGAAGGTAGTGCGTACAGGCCTTTTCGACCTCTCAATTCATCCACGTGAACCATTAGTCATTTTATTATTATCTGTCGGGACAACCGTTATCGTTGCTTATTTGGGTGAGTCGCGGACAACGACAGCAGCCAGGACCACCAGTACATCGGTGCCTGCCCTGTCGTCACACCAACTCTTGCGGTTACCAACAAGGTGAACCGTTGTAACAGCCCATGTGCAATAAATACAAAACACCATGAGATTGTACCTTGTCTGTTGACTTTGTAACTTGGCATGATGCTAAACATTATAATTTCATGTGGTGATTTAAATTTGCATTGGGATTGGAGCCCATTTGGTTTGTTTGATTTTTCATCCAAAATGGTTCAAGAAGGGTGTTTGAGGAAATTTTCATTGTTGCATGCATGCTCTCCCTAACCCCAATTTTGGCATAGCCATTTCAATTTCTATGGCAAGGGTTTTAAAGGCCCCAAATCATTTTTGCCATCATCAAAAATATGGGCTCTAGTTCAAAGTGATTTGAATTCAAAAATGAGCTCACAATTTTTTTGTTGCCAAAAATGCCCAAACCATTTTTGGAAATTGAGGAATAATGCAAGGTTAATTATACATATTTTTATGTATTTTTCCCACTTGTATTTAACCCAGAAAAACCATGAACTCTTTTCTGTTTCTTTTAAATGGAAAATAGGCCAGCAGCAGGTTTTTCTTTCTGTTCCAATTCCTGGTGGAAGCCCAGCCCACCAAGCCTCCGCTCCGCAGCCCAGCTAGCCTGTCCAGCGAAGCGGTACGCGAGTGGCACGCCAGCCGTTGGATCCAGATCCGAGCGCCTCCCGTCATCGCCTTTCCACCGTGGAGAGGTCCCCTCCCCCTCTCCTCTCACAGCCGACGCCGGCATCGATGTCGACACCCGCCGACGTGGCCAGATGGCCTCCCCTCTATAAGAGCCGCGCCCCGGAGCCGCAGGAAGTCCCTAGGGTTCCATTTCCCCCATCGTTTTCCGCCGCCGCCGCCTGGTGCGTCTCCGAGCCGATCCCCTGTTCCGCCATGGCCGCCGGCCAATTTCTTGAATCCGCCGTCGTCGCCTGCAATTCTTGAACGTGCGCTCGTTTCGGCGGCCTCCTTGCTCATCTCTTCTCGTTTGCGTGCTCAGATCGGAGGCTGGAGGAGCACGTTGACACCGCGACGGAGCAGCCCGCCGCGGCACCCCTTTCTTCCCCGACGACGGCCCCGAGCTCCTCCTTCCCCTACGGCTAGGTTGGGACGCGCGACACGACCCACAAGGTGAGCCAACGTCCCTGCCTTTGCCCGTGTTCCTGTGCCTCGTCCGTTCGTCGATAGCAGTAGGAACCCGCCGCGCGACCTCGTCGCCGGTGGCCGTTTCAAGCACCCCGTGCCCGAGCCATGTCGAGAGCGTCCTTGCGCACGCTCCAGAGCTGCACAGAGCATGCGTTTGGCCGCCAAGGACTCATCTTTTGCGCGTTTCCGTTTCGTTGTAGCCGTGTCTGAACCGAGTTGCAGTCGAAGTGCAGCGCCGCCGCAGTTTCAGTTGAAGATGGCCATCGTTCCGGTGAGGTTCAGGTCACGGCAGGGGCACCCACGGGTTCGTGGTGATGCCCTCTAGGTTCTGGAAGTAACCCCATGGCCAGGGACATCGTGAGCTCAACGCCAGCATCGTGCAAAGATGGAGGTTTTCGTTCTGTCAGTCTGCAGTTCAGAGCCTTCGTCGCCGTGTTGTTCCCGTGTAGTTGTGAGTAGATGAAGGAGAGTTAGAGGCCATGGCGAGCGCCCCTGTGAAGAGCAAGGTGCCCTCTCGGGTTTTTCTCATGGCGTGGTGGCCGGAGGCCGCCTGTGCGCAGTGCGAGGTTCGCCGCAGTAACACGTCGCGACGGGTTCACGTGACTGCAAGTGTTCGCAGTTCAGAGCAGAGGGAAGACTGAAGCTTACCTAGCCCGCAGCGCTTCTCGTTTCAGAAAACGGTTCGTAGCGCAGTGGTAGGGGGTTGTGGAGTAATGCTGCGCGTCTCGAGTTCGAATCCCAGCCGACGCCCCCATTTTTGGGTTTTTTGGAAGAGGCTGACACCTGGGCCCCGCATGTCAGCGACCCAGGCTGTCCAGAGCCGAGTGGCTGAGCCCAGTGCGGGCCAGAGAGGCTGGTTGGGCCAGTTTATCCCGAGATCAGCCCATGGAGGCTGAGTCCTGTTCTTTTTTCCCTTCTTTTTCGTTTCCTTTTTCTTTTTCTGTTTAAATTCTATTTGAGTTTGATTTCAAAATTCAAAATGAATTTGAACTTTGGAGATCTTTCTCCTCAATGTGGCATGTCATATATCATTTTGGGGTAGCTTGACCCACTGATCTTCATGGTGAGGTCTATTTTGCACTTTGCCCCCCTAATAATTGAGGTGTGGTAATTTTGCAATATAACCCCTCTTTTTCTTTTGTTTTGATCAAGTTTTATCCAAATTCAAAATTGACCATGCCATATATGGATTTTGGGTAGTTTCATCCAAGGAGTTGCATGGTGATAATGGTTTAACCATCTAGGCCTTTTCCAAAATGCATCTAGTGCAATTTTGCACTCAGCCCCCTGAAATTCTTTTGAAATGCAACTGTGTTTGCAAATCCAGAGGAGACCATGTCATACATGGTTTTGGGGTAGAATTTTGCAAGGATTGCAATGGTGATGTCCTCATGAGGTTTTGAACAACTCTTTTGGACAAGGTGTGACCACCTCATCCAGGATCATCTGTCTTTTTCCTTTCTTTGCATCATTCCAATTTCAGTGCATGTTGGAAGTGATGATCTTTGATCCTTTCAAGTTCTGCTTCATGTCATCTCCAAATCTTTTCTTCAAACCAGCACCCAACATATTGCCTGTGCAATGTGGCTGGATTCCAAACTTTGCTGCACCTTCCTTGTGTCAAATTCACCGACACTACTCCGTCTCCGGAATCGATGATTACTTTGCACGTTGTTTTATTTATGTTATATGCATTGTTGATCATGCCATGTTGACATGCTACTTACACCTAAAATAAGGCTAAGACCAAAGCCATATTCACGTAAATAAATTGCATATGAAGTTGTTGACGTGTCGTCACCACCTTCATTTAAATCTGACTAGATAGGGTCACATCATTGTCGAATAAACTTGATCATACCATCCTTGCCTGTGCATTGTACCCGTTACTTACTTGTGTGCCTTTCCTTGCCGGTACCTTACGTTAGCACCTGAGACCGCCGAGGAGACTTACGTGGAGATTTCCGACACCGAGCCCGAGGACCCTGTTACGTCTGCTTCGACGACCAATTACCGAGGCAAGGGGAAGATTTATAACATTACTTGATACCTTTCTGCCTACCTGCCTAGCTGTAGCCTAGAACGTTTGCTTGCTCCTATCCACTTGATTAAGCCATTTTTTTTAAACCCAAACAGCCATGATTCCCACACCCCAGCAAAACATTGTATTGCTAATTTACCGTTGCTCAGCCATTGCTTAGTATGAGTAGGAAAACTTGCTGCTTACCCTATTGCTATGGTTTGGGATATCATGTTACTTAAAGAAGTTGGTTGATATTTATTATTAATGATGTTAATTATACTTGACGAAAGATGGGAGACCAGGCTGTTCCCGCCAGGTGTTTTGTTCCATTTGAGTCACCTAGGCCCCGAGTTCCGGGTATTGTGTTTCTTGACGAGCGTGCCTAATCGTGTGTGGGATTCTATCGGGTCCCCTTGTCTTACCTACCTAGCTTCATACAGATCTAGTGGTGGCCCGAGCTGATTTACTATTTGCAATGTGTGTGTGTTGGTGGTACCCCAGTTGTTTACAAACCACCTTGGGCCAGGAGGACTTGTGCCTTGGCTGGCCCACCTTTGACCGGCGAGGGCCCGGCCCTCATGTGAAGTTTAACCGGTAACCCAAACCCTGTTGATACGGAAGAGGCCGATCTGAGAGCGTGGCCAGCTTTTGGATTGGATGTCGACTCCCCGGGGGCCACCCGGAATTTTGTGTTGTTAGTTAGAGGGACTCTGACGTTCCGGAGTTTCAGGCGCTTACCTAGCCAAGTGGAAACCGGGCGTACATGCGAAGCCTATGATGGGCAGTTGGTACACTCCTGCAGGGTTAAATCTTTTCGAAAAGCCGTGTCCACGGTTATGGACGACTTGAGACCTACTCCTTGTTCATAGAATGACATCAATTTGAATCTTAATTAAAACTTGCCTACCCTGTGAGTGCCTTGGTTGCTTTTCTTCGTCCAGGGGGACCGAGAGGAGATCCAGGTTGTGTTATGTTTGACGTAAGTAGGTGGATAGCAGACTTACGACACGATGTCACGTGTAATTCTCGGATCTTACCCCTACTCTAATAGAACGATAGCCACCATATATGCTAGTGCGGCTGCAACCTTTACCTTTATCTTGTCTTACCGTAGGGAGTTAGTTATGCTGTAATGATATAATCTCACCCCTGTTTTCCTTTTGTGCTTTACTGTTTTGCCTGATCGGCCGCTGCAGTGGAGTACTTTCTTCACCCGAGCTCTGGACGATACTTCGTGGAGGTACCCACGGAGGATGACGATGAGATGGACCTCGTTCAGTAGATCCTACAGTTGGGCTTCGACGATCCGTGGGTGGACTCTTTATGTGCAGCCCTCTATAGGGCAATTTGGCTTTTGACCGTACTCGGTCGTGTTTGTCTTCCGCTTGTCGCATGATGTACTGTTGGGTCCATGGACCTCTGAGATGATGTAATAATTATCCAATGGTGATGTATGCCTTGGACTTTATATATTTATGTCTTAGTTAAAGTTCTTTGTTCTTATACTTGTTGTCGAGAATCCGGCAGCGACACGAGTGCGAGTGTCGTGAGTCGGTGGCTCTTTATGCGCTACTAACTTGAGCAGGACGCGAAAGCGACTAACTCGAGTTAGCACCGCATCGGGGGCCTTACAACTTGGTATCAGAGCAGGACTGACTGTAGGACCCCTTACTGGCCGAAGTTGAGTCTAGAAACTATTTTGTAGTTACTAAGGAAAAATCGGAGAGTAGGAACTCTTTCTTTTTCTTCGTACCCCACCCTCCCACCCCTTTTCCGTGAGGAAGTGAAACGTTGTTTTTCTCTCTCCAACTTGTCCCCTTTCAAAACAAATCTAAGTTCTCGTTTACGTGAGGCTCCGATTCCTCTATAATTTTTTGCTAGCGACGAGATGTGTTGGCGTCTTTGAGACCACTGAGCCGCCACTTGGGGTTGACTGCTCTACCTCGCTTACGGCGTACCCCAGGTGAAATGTCCATACAGGATTGGCGGGCATTCTATGGTAATATGGATGTGGTGTCTTTTCCCCTATGGACGACCATGATGGCGGGCCGCTCAGGGCAGATGTCTCATTGTTCAGGTTTCCAACCACTCGTATATATATTGTTGTGTGCTCGCTAGTAGACTATTATCTTGGATTCGGATGATCTCGGTTTGGGGATTCTAGTAGCACCTAGTTTTCGACTTTCCGGGTTAACCTTGGTGGAATTTCAGCCTTCGGCTTTCTCATACCTCGTGAGGAAGTTTTGTTGTCAATATTGCTTTATCTTCTGGTTACGTCAATGTTTCAATCATGTTCTCATAAGTGTTCCTGTATACAGGATGCCAAGAGCGAACATGCCGCCGCCAGAGAACCCTCTCCTTGGGGAGGCTGTGACCGCAGTGGCTCAGGGAACAGCTGCGATCTTACAGATGCTGCAGAACCAGACTGCCCAGAGGAATGATCGACCACAGTACACCACACTGCAGCAGTTCCTCGCGATCAACCCCCCCAGGTTCTCCGAGGCTCGAGACCCGCTGGAGGCAGATGACTAGATCGCAGAAATCAAGAAGCACTTCAATGCAAACACCGTCAGACCCGTCGACTACGTCACCTTCGCCTCCTTTCAGCTTCAGGGTGCAGCAGCCAGCTGGTACGATACCTACAAGGCCAACAAGGGCGATGCTATCATCACGTGGGCAGATTTCGTCGCAAACTTCCGAGCAGCGCATATTCCGAGTGGCCTGATGGACAGGAAGCGTGAAGAGTTCTTGGCTCTGAGACAAGGTGACAGGTCAGTTTAGGAGTACAACCTGGCCTTCGTCAGGATCGCCAGGTACGCTCCAAAGGAGGTCAGCACAGAGGCTAAGAAGAGTGCGAGGTTCCGTGGAGGTCTCAGCACAGAGATCAAGTACGCGCTCACTCAGTGCAGTCCCACGTTATTCTCATAGTTCGTGGATCAGGCTATCCGCCAGGAGTCAGCCAGAGCAGAGTGGGATGCAGACAGGAAGCGCCAGAGTGAGCACATTTCCGCAGTGATGATCCACAAGAAGGCAAAGACTTGGGTTGCAGAGGCACCACCGCAGAGACAGCAGTACCAGTAGAGGGGGGCAGTTGTCCGCACTTTTTCCCGCCCTCCCGTCCCAGTTCCGCAGGGGCCTCGCTCTACACCACCACACGCGAGGCCACCCAAGCCGCAGCAGCAGCCCAGGCGGGGCGTGATTTGCTACAAGTGCAGAGAGCTAGGGCACACGTCTCCCAACTGCACCGATCCGCGCTTTGCTCGGCTCCCACCGCCTCCACCTCGCTCTACTCCGAGCACCACGATGGTGAAGGCACAGCCGCGTGCAGTCCAAGTGAACAACGTGATGCTCGCAGATGCTCAGCAGTCTTCAGAGATCGTTCTTGGTAGGTTGCTTCTGTGTTCAGTTCCCGCGACAGTTTTGTTCGATTCCGGAGCTTCCCACTCTTTTGTGTCCAGAGCTTTTGTTGAGCGTGCTGAGCTACATCCACAAGGGTTACCTCAGCAGCTATCTGTTGCTTCTTCGGGTTTCAAGACGAATACGTCTGCCTTTGTCCCAGATGTGGAGATTCATATCCAGAGACTTCTCTTCTCAGCTGCGTTGATCGTGTTGACCCGTTTCGACATTGATGTCATTTTGGGCATGGATTGGCTTGTGCAGCACAAGGCCAATATCGATTGTCCGACCAGATCTGTCAAGTTGACTCATGAGTCAGGTGCAGAAGTCTTGTACACTTGTGGCTCTATGACAGGACCAACACAGTTGTACGCGTTGAACGCAGGAGTTGCGCCTTTGCTCGAAGAGGTCAGAGTTGTCTGTGAGTTCCCAGACGTCTTTCCGGAGGAGTTGCCAGGAATTCCCCCAGTTCGAGCTATTGAGTTCGTTATTGAGCTAGAGCCTGGTACCCAGCCGATTTCTCGGCATCCGTACAAGATGTGTTCGAAGGAGTTGATCGAGCTCAAGAAGCAGTTGACAGAGTTGGAGGCAGGCGGTTTTATCCGCGCGAGCACTTCCCCTTGGGGTGCACCAGCTTTGTTTGTCCAGAAGAAGGATGGGACTAGCCGTTTGGTCCAGGACTATCGCGGTATCAACAAGAAGACCATCAAGAACAAGTACCCTTTACTCCGCATCAATGATCTGTTTGAGCAGTTAAATGGGGCTAAGGTGTTTTCCAAGCTTGACTTGAGGATGGGGTATCATCAAATCCGTGTTCGTGAAGAGGATATTCGCAAGACCGCGTTCAGCACACGTTATGGGTTGTACGAGTTCACAGTCATGACTTTTGGGTTCTCAAATGCCCCTCCGACATTCATGAGAGCTATGAACTATTTGTTCCAAGATTGGCTTGATGTGTTTGTGATCCTCTACCTCGACGACATTCTTGTCTATTCCAAGTCAGAGGCTGAGCATGAGGAACATTTGCGCTTGGTGCTGCAGAAGTTAAGAGAGCACCGGTATTACGCCAAGTTCTCCAAGTGTGAGTTTTGGCTGGACAAGGTCAATTTTCTGGGCCATGTCATCTCCGCCGAGGGAATTGCGGTTGACCTAGAGCGAGTCTGCACTATTCAAGAGTGGGCCCCACCGAAGAATGTGAAGCAGCTAAGGAGTTTTCTCGGCCTCTCCAGTTATTGCAGGAGGTTTGTGCAGAATTTCTCCAAAATAGCAAAGCCAATGACTGAGTTGTTGTGCAAGGACAAGCGGTACACTTGGTCACCAGCTTGCCAGTCAGCCTTCGAGGAGTTGAAAGAGAAGTTGACCACAGCTCCAATTCTCACGCCGCCAGATGAGTCACAGCCTTTTCAGGTGTTTTGTGATGCTTCCTTGCAAGGTCTAGGCGGAGTTTTGATGCAAGGAAGGAATATTGTGGCTTATACCTCACGGCAGTTGAAGACAAGTGAGAGGAATTATCCCACGCACGACTTGGAGCTTGTAGCAGTTGTGCACGCTTTGGTCACTTGGCGACACCTCCTCTTAGGGAGGAAGGTGGATGTGTTCACGGACCACAAGAGTCGGAAGTACTTGTTCACTCAGCCAAATCTGAACTTGAGGCAAAGAAGATGGCTTGAAACCATTACAAAGTACACAGTTGATATTCAGTACACGCCTGGGAAGGCGAATGTCATAGTTGATGCGTTGAGCCGCAAGGGTGATCGCAATAATATTCAGGTGCAGAAGATCCACCCTGATTTGTGTGAGTCCTTTCGAAGGCTCAATCTCGAGCTAGTTCCAGCAGGCTATCTTGCCAACCTTGTGGTAGAGCCCACTATCCATGAGAATATTCGTGAAGCTCAGTCTGGCAGCTCAATGATACAGAAGATCAAACAGGGTATTGTCGCCTCAGTTCCTAAGTTAGGTTTCTTTTCAGTGCATAATGACGGCACCGTGTCGTTCGAAGAGCGAGTTGTTGTTCCCAAGGAAGGAGATCTCAGAGAGTTCATCATGAAGGAAGCCCATGATTCCAAGCTGTCGATTCACCCTGGCAGTACAAAGATGTATCAAGATCTCAAGCAAAGATTTTGGTGGACTCGTATGAAGCGGGATGTTGCCCGTTACGTGTCTCAATGTGACGTGTGCAGGAGAGTGAAGGCACAACACCAGAAGCCTGCAGGGTTGCTTCAGCCACTTGAGATTCCGGAGTGGAAATGGGATCATATAGAGATGGATTTCATCACAGGCTTCCCTTTGTCGCAGAAGAAGAACAATGCCATCTTTGTTTTCATTGACAATCTGTCCAAATTTGCCCACTTCTTTCCAGTGAAGGACTCCATTTCAGCAGCTCAGTTGGCGGATTTGTACACCGCAAGAGTTGTATCTTTGCATGGCATTCCCAAGAAGATCAGTTCTGATAGAGGCAGCCTTTTCACCACTAAGTTCTGGCAGGCCTTTCAAAAGGCGATTGGTACGACAGTGTTGTTCAGTACCGCTTATCACCCTCAGACAAGTGGGAAAGTCGAGCGCGTGAACCAAATCCTCGAGGACATGCTTCGGGCATGTGTCATCTCGTTTGGCATGAAGTGGGAAGAGTGCTTGCCGTATGCTGAGTTCTCTTACAACAACAGCTATCAGGCAAGTCTGCAGGCAGCGCCGTTTGAAGTCTTGTATGGCCGCAAGTGCAGGACACCTTTGAACTGGTCCGAGACAGGTGAGAGGCAGCTGTTCGGTCCAGATGTGATCCAAGAGGCAGAGGATAGAGTGAAGATTTTCCGAGAGCACCTAAAGGCAGCACAGTCTAGGCAGAAGGCCTATTATGACAAAAGGCATCGTGGTGTAGCATTTCGGGTTGGTGATTGGGCGTACCTGAGAGTGTATCCATTGAGGGGAACTCACCGCTTTGGCATCAAAGGAAAGCTCGCTCCAAGATTTGTCGGACCTTTCCGCATCCTTGAGACTAGATGATGAGGACATCTCTACGAATGTTACACCCACATCTTCACCAACTACACATACTGGACCAGTTACTAGAGCACGTGCACGTCAACTAAATTATCAGGTACTTTCGTTTCTTGCGAATCCTTCTAATGTTCATGAACATATGATGCTGCCTAAATTAGATACTTTTGTTTTGCTTATGAATGAAGGACCTAGCATGGACAAGAAGGACGGTCATTGGAGCGGGATCAAGCATGGAGAAGAAGGTGCGCGCGCGGGAAAGAACAATGGAGCTTCCAGTGGGGATTTTCGCACTTTGAAGCCACCATAAGGCATGCATGAAGGCTTGGACGAAATACACGAGATGCCACTTCATTATTTTCGTCCAAGAGCAATTATAGGTGCTGCGTCACCTTAATATTGGGCTGGGCCCATGTAATTTCGAAATACCACATTATAGGCTGTTTTTAGAGTCGTATGTGTGGGGAAACCGAGTTAGGGTTGTTTTCGGACCCCACCTCCAAGGGGTCACGAAAATCCCCTCTGTTCCCCCATATATATAGCCCTTAGGGCATCGTTTAGACTTGGGTTTTAATTACATATAAGTTAGCCACAGCCGCAACTTCGAGCTCTTCGTTTGTGTCATCCGACCAGGCCAAGACCTCATTGGAACCCCAACTTTCGTAATCATTCATCTTATATTCGCAATATCCAGATTGCAATTCTTAGTTCTTGCTTGTTCTTCGATTGCTTGCAGGAATTAGACCTTCGTGGTCAGGTTGATCGTGCATCCGCGGGATCAATAACCTCTCGGAGTTGGTTTAGCGATCGCTAAGGCGCAACGTCTTCGCACGTTCGTAGTCGGATCGTGAAAGTCGCCTCCACCATAATCGATCTCCACCATCTCATCGAAACATCGGGACACCTTCGCCTCTATCAAGTGGTATCAGAGTTCCAGGTTGCTCGGTGAGATTTACCATTTTTCGTAGTCTAGATTGGTTCTGTTCTTCATACCTACAGTCCACGAAAAATCAAAAAAAAAAGAGTCTGGCACGCTTTCCGGAGCAGTTTTTAGGCCAAAAATTTTGGGGGTAAAAAAATTTCGTGCCCATACGTTCCTTAGGTCCACAAACTCATTCTGAGACGTTTGCCACCATAGTGATTTTTTCGCACTTTTTCAGCCACCGAGTCCCGCATCGCAAAAAAAAAAGCAAAAAAAAAATTCAGAGTGTGCTTCTCAGTTGATTACGTGCCGCGCCGTGCTTTCGTTGGTGTTTTAGGCTCGCGTCTCTAGTACGGTCGAGCCTAGGATCAGCACAGTACCGACGTTGAGTGTTTATTCAGCTTTGCATCTCTGTTTTGATTACTGTTGAGTTTTTCCTACCATACTTGTCAGCCTTCCTACAGCTCCACATATATTCTACATCGTGCGTTTTGACACCTCCTGGCCATCGCTCTACCATATCTCTGAGAGTTTTGACCCGTTGGTTGTACATCACCACCTGCTGCTAGGTAAGAATCGGTAAGAACGTAAGAAAAGCTTGACGGATTTGTGCTTTCCACCACCCCACATCCATCCCATTAGTAGCAGTAGGATCATATTCCTGTGTGTTTTCTATTTCTGCTAACCATGCCAGGATCACATGATGAAGTGGCGCGGGATGCACCCGATTGGGAGAACATGACAAACAAGGAGCTACATGATAAATTTGCACGTATGATGTCTCAACAGGTGCAGGACATCGAGACCAGATTTACAGAGGCGATTGATGGCGTGGAGAAGATGATCGACACCAAGCTCGACGCCAAGTTTACTGAGTTGATCGCACGCCTACCTTCAGCACAGCCACAGCCACCGCCACTACCACATGCACGACGTATTCTGTTTCCGCGAGGACAAGCTGCTGGTATTGGTGCTCCTCCTGCTGCTGCAACTGCTGCTACTGCTGCTTCTGACGTCGGCCAGGACGACAACTACGAGGGTGATTACGAGGAGGAGGTGGAACAGGAAGCGGCCTATGAGCAGCCAGCTGGACGTCCACGTCCCAACATTCGCCACGGTCGACACCAACCACCCCCTCAGGTACGCGATGATGAACATGTGCCTAAACTTAAATTGAATCTTAAGCCGTTTGAGGGTAGATATATTCCTGATGCTTATCTTACTTGGGAGTTAGAAACTGAACAACGCTTTACATGTTTACAATATCCTGAGAATAGACGTGTTACTGCTGCTGTTTGTGAATTCACGGGTTTTGCATCTATTTGGTGGTCTGAACATTGTAGATTGCATGCTAATAATATTCCAGCTACTTGGGCTGCTTTAAAAGATGCTATGCGTACTCGCTGGGTTCCTCCTTATTATCAACGTGAATTGCTACAAAAATTACAGCGTTTGAGACAAGGAAAAAATTCTGTAGAGGAATATTATCAAGAATTACAAACTGGATTGATTAGATGTGGCCTAGTAGAGGATAATGAAGCTATGTTTGCACGTTTTATAGGTGGCTTAAACAGGGAGATACAAACTATTCTAGAATACAAGGACTATGCTACTATTACTCGTTTGTTTCATCTTGCTTGTAAAGCTGAACGTGAAGTGCAGGATCGACAGGCCGCTACGAGACCTAACTTTTCTGCAGGACGAAATACATCATGGACATCGCGTGGACCTTCTACATCCACACGTCCTGCTGCACCACCATCTACTTCAGCCGCTCATTCTTACAGGGAGCCACCAAAAGAGCCAGCACCACCATTCAAGGGTGCACAGAGTGGTCCAGCGGCGAGTTCTTCTTCATCCATGGCTTCCACAGGGCAAACACGAGATCGTGATATTAAATGTCGCAGGTGCCAAGGTGGAGGTCACTTCGCAAAAGACTGTCCCTCCAAGCGTGTGATGACTATTACGGCGGATGGTGGGTATGAGTCAGCGAGTGACTATGATGAGGAGACTTTAGTTCTCATTGCTCATGAGGAACAGGGTGCCCATGATGATGCTCATGATATAGAGTATATGGCTCCTGATGATGCAGATCAATATACTAGTTTGGTTGCTCAACGTGTGTTAAGTGTGCAGGTATCGAAGGCCGAGCAAAACCAGAGGCATAATTTGTTCCACACAAAGGGAGTGGTGAAAGAACGTTCGGTTCGCATCATCATTGACGGAGGGAGTTGCAACAACTTGGCGAGCATGGAGTTGGTGGAGAAACTATCTCTCACCACAAGACCACACCCCCATCCGTACTATATTCAGTGGTTTAACAATAGTGGTAAGATTAAGGTAACGCGTTCTGTTCGTGTGCACTTTAGCATTGCTGCATATGCTGATTATGTTGATTGTGATGTGGTACCCATGCAAGCATGCTCTCTTTTACTTGGTAGACCATGGCAATTTGATAGGAATGTTGTACACCATGGTAGGACAAATCAGTTTACTCTGGTTCATCAGGATAAAACTATTGCTTTACTTCCTATGTCTCCTGAACAAATTGTGAAAGATGATCTTGCTAGAGCTAGTAAAGCTAAACAGGAGAAAAATAAGAGTGAAAATGAGATAGAAGCTAAAGAATTTGAGCAACAACATAAGACTAATAGCAAATCTTCTTCTGCTGTTTCTAATGAAATTAAACTGACTAGTCCAACTTTGCTTGCTACTAAGGTTGATATTTCAGATTTGGATGTTAGTCAATATGTGTGCTATGCTTTTGTGTGCAAAGAAGCTTTGTTTTCATTTGAGGAATTGCCTCCTTCTTTGCCTCATGTTGTCACTGACCTTTTGCAGGAGTTTATTGACGTCTTTCCACAAGACGTACCACCGGGATTACCACCTATTCGAGGGATTGAGCATCAGATTGACTTAATTCCCGGTGCTTCGC
This sequence comes from Bromus sterilis, assembly GCA_950022295.1. Taxonomy (NCBI): domain Eukaryota; kingdom Viridiplantae; phylum Streptophyta; class Magnoliopsida; order Poales; family Poaceae; genus Bromus; species Bromus sterilis. The sequence continues at coordinate 165,951,197 of OX465599.1, read as the reverse complement.
TGCCCAACCGTGCGCCATACCGTACCAATCCGAAGGAGACGAAGGAGATTCAGCGTCAAGTACAAGAGCTACTCGACAAAGGTTACATACGTGAATCCCTTAGTCCTTGTGTTGTTCCTGTTATATTAGTGCCTAAAAAGGATGGAACTTGGCGTATGTGTGTTGATTGTAGAGCCATTAATAATATTACTATTCGTTATCGTCATCCTATTCCTAGGTTAGATGATATGCTTGATGAATTAAGTGGCTCTACCATGTTTTCCAAAGTTGATTTGCGTAGTGGATACCATCAAATTCGCATGAAATTAGGGGATGAATGGAAAACGGCATTTAAAACTAAGTTTGGATTATATGAGTGGTTAGTCATGCCTTTTGGGTTAACTAATGCACCTAGCACTTTCATGAGATTAATGAACGAGGTTTTACGTGCTTTCATTGGACGATTTGTGGTAGTCTATTTTGATGATATACTGATTTATAGCAAATCTTTGGAGGAACATTTGGATCATTTATGTGCTGTTTTGATTGCTCTACGTAATGCACGTTTGTTTGGTAACCTTGGGAAGTGCACCTTTTGCACCGACCGAGTATCGTTTCTTGGCTATGTTGTTACTCCGCAGGGAATTGAAGTTGATAAAGCCAAGATCGAGGCGATTGAGAGTTGGCCGCAGCCCAAAACCGTCACACAGGTGAGGAGTTTTCTTGGCCTCGCTGGATTCTATAGGCGTTTTGTGAGAGATTTCAGCACCATTGCTGCACCTCTCAATGAGCTTACACGCAAGGATGTGCCTTTTACTTGGGGTACCGCACAGGAAGAAGCCTTCACGGTATTGAAAGATAAGTTAACACATGCTCCTTTGCTCCAACTTCCTGATTTTAATAAGACTTTTGAGCTTGAATGCGATGCTAGTGGGATTGGTTTGGGAGGTGTGTTATTACAAGATGCTAAACCTGTTGCATACTTTTCTGAAAAATTGAGTGGGCCTAGTCTGAACTATTCTACTTATGATAAGGAATTATACGCTCTTGTTCGGACATTAGAAACTTGGCAACATTATTTATGGCCCAAAGAATTTGTTATACATTCTGATCATGAATCTTTGAAACACATAAGAAGCCAAGCAAAACTTAATCATAGACATGCTAAGTGGGTTGAATTTATTGAGACTTTCCCTTATGTCATTAAACACAAGAAGGGGAAAGATAATATTATTGCTAACGCTTTGTATCGTCGTTATACTATGCTTTCACAACTTGACTTCAAGATATTCGGTTTAGAGACACTCAAAGATCAATATGTACATGATGCGGAATTTAAAGATGTATTGCAGAATTGTAGAGAGGGTAGAACATGGAACAAGTTTGTGCTCAATGATGGTTTTGTGTTCCGTTCTAACAAGCTATGCATTCCAGCTAGCTCTATTCGTCTTTTGTTGTTGCAGGAGGCGCATGGAGGAGGATTAATGGGACACTTTGGCGTGAAGAAGACGGAGGACGTACTTGCTACACATTTCTTTTGGCCAAAGATGAGACGGGATGTTGAGCGTTTTGTTGCTCGCTGCACTACATGTCAAAAAGCTAAGTCACGACTCAATCCTCATGGTTTATACATGCCTTTACCTGTACCTAGTGTTCCGTGGGAGGACATATCCATGGACTTTGTTTTAGGCTTGCCTCGAACAAAGCAGGGGAGGGATAGCATATTTGTTGTCGTGGATAGATTTTCTAAGATGGCACATTTTATACCATGTCATAAAAGCGATGATGCTGCTAATGTTGCTGATTTATTCTTTCGTGAGATTATTCGCTTACATGGTGTGCCCAATACTATTGTCTCGGATCGTGATACTAAGTTTCTTAGCCATTTTTGGAGATGCTTATGGGCTAAGTTGGGGACTAAACTACTTTTTAGTACTACATGTCATCCCCAAACTGATGGACAAACTGAAGTAGTCAATAGGACTTTGTCTACTATGCTTAGGGCTGTTTTAAAGAGTAACTTGAAAATGTGGGAAGAATGTTTACCTCATATTGAATTTGCTTATAATCGTTCATTTCATTCTACCACTAAAATGTGCCCTTTTGAGATTGTTTATGGTTTTCTACCTCGTGCGCCTATTGATTTGCTGCCTCTTCCATCTTCGGAGAAGGTTAATTTTGATGCTAAGCAACGTGCTGAATTGATATTAAAAATGCATGAGTTAACTAAAGAAAACATTGAGAAAATGAATGCTAGATACAAGCTTGCTGGTGATAAGGGTAGAAAGCATGTTGTGTTTGAACCAGGAGATCTTGTTTGGTTACATCTACGTAAAGATAGGTTTCCTGATTTGCGCAAGTCTAAGTTAATGCCACGAGCTGATGGTCCTTTTAAGGTTTTACAGAAAATTAATGATAATGCATATAAACTTGAGCTACCTGCAGATTTTGGGGTTAGTCCCACATTTAACATTGCAGATTTGAAACCTTATTTGGGAGAAGATAATGAGCTTCCGTCGAGGACGACTTCAATTCCAGAAGGGGAGGATGATGAGGACATCTCTACGAATGTTACACCCACATCTTCACCAACTACACATACTGGACCAGTTACTAGAGCACGTGCACGTCAACTAAATTATCAGGTACTTTCGTTTCTTGCGAATCCTTCTAATGTTCATGAACATATGATGCTGCCTAAATTAGATACTTTTGTTTTGCTTATGAATTAAGGACCTAGCATGGACAAGAAGGACGGTCATTGGAGCGGGATCAAGCATGGAGAAGAAGGTGCGCGCGCGGGAAAGAACAATGGAGCTTCCAGTGGGGATTTTCGCACTTTGAAGCCACCATAAGGCATGCATGAAGGCTTGGACGAAATACACGAGATGCCACTTCATTATTTTCGTCCAAGAGCAATTATAGGTGCTGCGTCACCTTAATATTGGGCTGGGCCCATGTAATTTCGAAATACCACATTATAGGCTGTTTTTAGAGTCCGTATGTGTGGGGAAACCGAGTTAGGGTTGTTTTCGGACCCCACCTCCAAGGGGTCACGAAAATCCCCTCTGTTCCCCCATATATACAGCCCTTAGGGCATCGTTTAGACTTGGGTTTTAATTAGATATAAGTTAGCCATAGCCGCAACTTCGAGCTCTTCGTTTGTGTCATCCGACCAGGCCAAGACCTCATTGGAACCCCAACTTTCGTAATCATTCATCTTATATTCGCAATATCCAGATTGCAATTCTTAGTTCTTGCTTGTTCTTCGATTGCTTGCAGGAATTAGACCTTCGTGGTCAGGTTGATCGTGCATCCGCGGGATCAATAACCTCTCGGAGTTGGTTTAGCGATCGCTAAGGCGCAACGTCTTCGCACGTTCGTAGTCGGATCGTGAAAGTCGCCTCCACCATAATCGATCTCCACCATCTCATCGAAACATCGGGACACCTTCGCCTCTATCAGGGGACCTCTTGACTTTCGGCTCGAGCTTCCAGAGAGTCTGTCCATGGTGCATGACGTGTTCCATGTGTCCCAGCTAAAGCAGTGCTTCAAGCAGCCAGAGCAGGCTGTTGACTTGGGCGACATCCAGCTGAGTGCGGACCTTTCCTACTCAGAACGTCCAGTCCGTGTTCTTGAGACGTCCGAGCGCAAGACGCGCAACAAGACCGTCAAGTTCATGAAAGTTCAGTTGGCACATCATTCGGAAAAGGAAGCAACGTGGGAGCGTGAAGATCATCTCCGTTCTGAGTATCCTGAGTTGTTTCAGGCTTAAATCTCGGGACGAGATCCTGTGTTGGTGGGGGAGTGCTATAACAGCCCATGTGCAATAAATATAAAACACCATGAGATTGTACCTTGTCTGTTGACTTTGTAACTTGGCATGATGCTAAACATTATAATTTCATGTGGTGATTTAAATTTGCATTGGGATTGGAGCCCATTTGGTTTGTTTGATTTTGCATCCAAAATGGTTCAAGAAGGGTGTTTGAGGAATTTTTCATTGTTGCATGCATGCTCTCCCTAACCCCAATTTTGGCATAGCCATTTCAATTGCTATGGCAAGGGTTTTAAAGGCCTCAAATCATTTTTGCCATCATCAAAAATATGGGCTCTAGTTCAAAGTGATTTGAATTCAAAAATGAGCTCACAATTTTGTTGTTGCCAAAAATGCACAAACCTTTTTTGGAAATTGAGGAATAATGCAAGGTTAATTATACATATTTTTATGTATTTTTCCCACTTGTATTTAACCCAGAAAAACCCTGAACTCTTTTATGTTTCTTTTAAATGGAAAATAGGCCAGCAGCAGGTTTTTCTTTCTGTTCCAATTCCTGGTGGAAGCCCAGCCCACCAAGCCTCCGCTCCGCAGCCCAGCTAGCCTGTTCAGCGAAGCGGTACGCGAGTGGCACGCCAGCCGTTGGATCCAGATTCGAGCGCCTCCCGTCATCGCCTTTCCACCGTGGAGAGGTCCCCTCCCCCTCTCCTCTCACAGCCGACGCCGGCATCGACGTCGATGCCCGCCGACGTGGCCAGAGGGCCTCCCCTCTATAAGAGCCGCGCCCCGGAGCCGCAGGAAGTCCCTAGGGTTCCATTTCCCCCATCGTTTTCCGCCGCCGCCGCCTGGTGCATCTCCGAGCCGACCCCCTGTTCCGCCATGGCCGCCGGCGAATTTCTTGAATCCGCCGCCGTCGCCTGCAATTCTTGACCGTGCGCTCATTTCGGCGGCCTCCTTGCTCATCTCTTCTCGTTTGCGTGCTCAGATCGGAGGCTGGAGGAGCACATTGATACCGCGACGGAGCAGCCCGCCGCGGCACCCCTTTCTTCCCCGACGACGGCCCCGAGCTCCTCCTTCCCCTACGGCTAGGTTGGGACGCGCGACGCGACCCACAAGGTGAGCCAACGTCCCTGCCTTTTCCCGTGTTCCTGTGCCTCGTCCGTTCGTCGATAGCAGTAGGAACCCGCCGCGCGAGCTCGTCGCCGGTGGCCGTTTCAAGCACCCCGTGCCCGAGCCATGTGAGAGCGTCCTTGCGCGCGCTCCAGAGCTGCACAGAGCATGCGTTTGGCCGCCAAGGACTCATCTTTTGCGCGTTTCCGTTTCGTTGTAGCCGTGTCTGAACCGAGTTGCAGTCGAAGTGCAGCGCCGCCGCAGTTTCAGTTGAAGATGGCCACCGTTCCGGTGAGGTTCAGGTCACGGCAGGGGCACCCACGGGTTCGTGGTGATGCCCTCTAGGTTCTGGAAGTAACCCCATGGCCAGGGACATCATGAGCTCAACGCCAGCATCGTGCAAAGATGGAGGTTTTCGTTCTGTCAGTCTGCAGTTCATAGCCTTCGTCGCCGTGTTGTTCCCGTGTAGTTGCGAGTAGATGAAGGAGAGTTAGAGGCCATGGCGAGCGCCCCTGTGAAGAGCAAGGTGCCCTCTCGGGTTTTTCTCATGGCGTGGTGGCCGGAGGCCGCCTGTGCGCAGTGCGAGGTTCGCCGCAGTAACACGTCGCGACGGGTTCAGGTGACTGCAAGTGTTCGCAGTTCAGAGCAGGGGGAAGACTGAAGCTTACCTAGCCTGCAGCGCTTCTCGTTTCAGAAAACGGTTCGTAGCGCAGTGGTAGGGGGCTGTGGAGTAATGCAGCGCGTCTCGTGTTCGAATCCCAGCCGACGCCCCCATTTTTTGGATTTTTGGCAGAGGCTGACACCTGGGCCCCGCATGTCAGCGACCCAGGTTGTCCAGAGCCGAGTGGCTGAGCCCGGTGCGGGCCAGAGAGGCTGGTTGGGCCAGTTTATCCCGAGATCAGCCCATGGAGGCTGAGTCATGTTCTTTTTTTTCCCTTCTTTTTCTTTTCCTTTTTCTTTTTCTGTTTAAATTCTATTTGAGTTTGATTTCAAAATTCAAAATGAATTTGAACTTTGGAGATCTTTCACCTCAATGTGGCATGCCATATATCATTTTGGGGTAGCTTGACCCACTGATCTTCATGGTGAGGTCTATTTTGCACTTTGCCCCCCTAATAATTGAGGTGTGGTAATTTTGCAATATAACCCCTCTTTTTCTTTTGTTTTGATCAAGTTTTATCCAAATTCAAAATTGGCCATGACATATATGGAATTTGGGTAGTTTCATCCAAGGAGTTGCATGGTGATAATGGTTTAACCATCTAGGCCGTTTCCAAAATGCATCTAGTGCAATTTTGCACTCAGCCCCCTAAAATTCTTTTGAAATGCAACTGTGTTTGCAAATCCAGAGGAGACCATGTCATACATGGTTTTGGGGTAGAATTTTGCAAGGATTGCAATGGTGATGTCCTCATGAGTTTTTGAACAACTCTTTTAGACAAGGTGTGACCACCTCATCCAGGATCATCTGTCTTTTTCCTTTCTTTGCATCATTCCAATTTCAGTGCATGTTGGAAGTGATGATCTTTGATCCTTTCAAGTTCTGCTTCATGTCATCTCCAAATCTTTTCTTCAAACCAGCACCCAACATATTGCCTGTGCAATGTGGCTGGATTCCAACCTTTTCTGCACCTTCCTTGTGTCAAATTCACCGACACTACTCCGTCTCCGGAATCGATGATTACTTTGCACGTTGTTTTATTTATGTTATATGCATTGTTGATCATGCCATGTTGACATGCTACTTACACCTAAAATAAGGCTAAGACCAAAGCCATCTTCACGTAAATAAATTGCATATGAAGTTGTTGACGTGTCGTCACCACCTTCATTTAAATCTGACTAGATAGGGTCACATCATTGTCGAATAAACTTGATCATACCATCCTTGCCTGTGCATTGTACCCGTTACTTACTTGTGTGCCTTTCCTTGCCGGTACCTTACGTTAGCACCTGAGACCGCCGAGGAGACTTACGTGGAGATTTCCGACACCGAGCCCGAGGACCCTGCTGCGTCTGCTTCGACGACCGATTACCCAGGCAAGGGGAAGATTTATAACATTACTTGATACCTTTCTGCCTACCTGCCTAGATGTAGCCTAGAACGTTTGCTTGATCCTATCCACTTGATTAAGCCATTTCTTTTAAACCCAAACAGCCATGATTCCCACACCCCAGCAAAACATTGTATTGCTAATTTACCGCTGCTCAGCCATTGCTTAGTATGAGTAGGAAAACTTGTTGCTTACCCTATTGCTATGGTTTGGGATATCATGTTACTTAAAGAAGTTGGTTGATATTTATTATTAATGATGTTAATTATACTTGACGAAAGATGGGAGACCGGGATGTTCCCGCCAGGTGTTTTGTTCCATTTGAGTCACCTAGGCCCCGAGTTCCGGGTATTGTGTTTCTTTACGAGCGTGCCTAATCGTGTGTGGGATTCTATGGGGTCCCCTTGTCTTACCTACCTAGCTTCATACAGATCTAGTGATGGCCCGAGCTGATTTACTATTTGCAATGTGTGTGTGCTGGTGGTACCCCAGTTGTTTACAAACCACCTTGGGCTAGGAGGACTTGTGCCTTGGCTGGCCCACCTTTGACCGGCGAGGGCCTGGCCCTCATGTGAGGTTTAACCGGTAACCCAAACCCTGTTGATACGGAAGAGGCCGATCTGAGAGCGTGGCCAGCTTTTGGATTGGATGTCGACTCCCCGGGGGCCACCCGGAATTGTGTGTAATTAGTTAGAGGGACTCTGACGTTGGAGTTTCAGGCGCTTACCTAGCCAAGTGGAAACCGGGCGTACATGCGAAGCCTATGATGGGCAGTTGGTACACCCCTGCAGGGTTAAATCTTTTCGAAAAGCCGTGTCCGCGGTTATGGACGACTTGAGACCTAATCCTTGTTCATAGAATGACATCAATTTGAATCTTAATTAAAACTTTCCTACCGTGTGAGTGCCTTGGTTGCTTTTCTTCGTCCAGGGGGACCGGGAGGAGATCCAGGTTGTGTTATGTTTGACGTAAGTAGGTGGATAGCAGACTTACGACACGATGTCACGTGTAATTCTCGGATCTTACCCCTACTCTAATAGAACGATAGCCACCATATATGCTAGTGCGGCTGCAACCTTTACCTTTATCTTGTCTTACCGTAGGGAGTTAGTTATCCTGTAATGATATAATCTCACCCTTGTTTTCCTTTTGTGCTTTACTGTTTTGCCTGATCGGCCGCTGCAGTGGAGTATTTTCTTGACCCGAGCTCTGGACGATACTTCGTGGAGGTACCCCCGGAGGATGACGATGAGATGGACCTCGTTCAGTAGATCCTACAGTTGGGCTTCGACGATCCGTGGGTGGACTCTTTATGTGCATCCCTCTCTAGGGCAATTTGGCTTTTGACCGTACTCGGTCGTGTTTGTCTTCTGCTTGTCGCATGATGTACTATTGGGTCCACGGACCTCTGAGATGATCTAATAATTATCCAATGGCGATGTATGCCTTGGACTTTATATATTTATGTCTTAATTAAAGTTATTTGTTCTTATACTTGTTGTCGAGAATCCAGCAGCGACACGAGTGCGAGTGTCGTGAGTCGGTGGCTCTTTATGCGCTACTAACTTGAGCGGGACGCGAAAGCGACTAACTCGAGTTAGCACCGCATCGGGGGCCTTACAACCATCTCCTTACCTTATCTCGCGTGTGCTCTTGGAAGCTCAACTTTCGTACTACAGGGTATCTCACGGCCAACGAGCAAGGACCAGGCCCACGATGGTATACGCCTTTCCTGCCGTCCCGATACAATCCCTGCGTGGGCACCGTTGGGTCATCCGACTCCTTACCTTTTAAGGACACGAGTTGATTCGAGTGCCTACCATCTGACAGAGGCGAAGGTGTCCCGATGTTTCGATGAGATGATGGAGATTGATTATGGTGGAGTAGACTTTCACGATCCGACTACGAACGTGTGAAGACGTTGCGCCTTAGCAATCGCTAAACCAACTCCGAGAGGTTATTGATCCCGCGGATGCACGATCAACCTGACCACGAAGGTCTAATTCCTACAAGCAATCGAAAGAACAAGCAAGAACTAAGAATTGCAATCTGGATATTGCGAATATAAGATGAATGATTAACGAAAGTTGGGGTTCCAATGCGGTCTTGGCCTGGTCGGATGACACAAACGAAGAGCTCGAAGTTGCGGCTATGGCTAACTTAAATCTAATTAAATCCCAAGTCTAAATGACGCCCTAAGGGCTGTATATATGGGGGAATAGAGTGGAATTTCGTGACCCCTTGGAGGAGGGGTCCGAAAACAACCCTAACTCAGTTTCCCCACACATACGGACTCTAAAAAACAGCCTATTAAGTGTATTTCGAAATTACATGGGCCTGGCCCAATAATAAGGTGACGCAGCACCTATAATAACCCTTGGACGAAAATATTAATGTGGCATCTTGTGTCTTTCGTCCAAGTCTTCATGCACGCCTTATGGTGGCTTCAAAGTGCGAAAATCACCACTGGAAGCTCCATTGTCCTTTCCCGCGCGCGCACCTCCTTCTCCATGCTTGATCCCGCTCCAATGACCGTCCTTATTATCCATGCTAGGTCCTTCATTCATAAGACAAACAAAAGTATCTAATTTAGGCAGCATCATATGTTCATGAACATTAGAAGGATTCGCAAGAAACGAAAGTATCTGATAATTTAGTTGACGTGCGCGTGCTCTAGTAACTGGTCCAGTATGTGTAGTTGGTAAAGATGTGGGTGTAATATTAGTAGAGATGTCCTCATCATCCTCCCCTTCTTGAATTGAAGTCGTCCTCGACGGAAGCTCATCATCTTCTCCCAAATAAGGTTTCAAATCTGCAATGTTAAATGTGGGACTAACCCCAAAATCTGCAGGTAGCTCAAGTTTATATGCATTACCATTAATTTTCTGTAAAACCTTAAAGGGACCATCATCTCGTGGCATTAACTTAGACTTGCGCAAATCAGGAAACCTATCTTTACGTAGATGTAACCAAACAAGATCGCCTGGTTCAAACACAACATGCTTTCTACCCTTATCACCAGCAAGCTTGTATCTAGCGTTCATTCTCGCAATGTTTTCTTTAGTTAACTCATGCATTTTTAATATCAATTCAGCACGTTGCTTAGCATCAAAATTAACCTTCTCCGAAGATGGAAGAGGCAGCAAATCAATAGGTGCACGAGGTAGAAAACCATAAACAATCTCAAAAGGGCACATTTTAGTGGTAGAATGCAATGAACGATTATAAGCAAATTCAATATGAGGTAAACATTCTTCCCACATTTTCAAGTTACTCTTTAAAACAGCCCTAAGCATAGTAGACAATGTCCTATTGACCACTTCAGTTTGTCCATCAGTTTGGGGATGACATGTAGTACTAAAAAGTAGTTTAGTCCCCAACTTAGCCCATAAGCATCTCCAAAAATGACTAAGAAACTTAGTATCACGATCCGAGACAATAGTATTGGGCACACCATGTAAGCGAATAATCTCACGAAAGAATAAATCAGCAACATTAGCAGCATCATCGCTTTTATGACATGGTATAAAATGTGCCATCTTAGAAAATCTATCCACGACAACAAATATGCTATCCCTCCCCTTCTTTGTTCGAGGCAATCCTAAAACAAAGTCCATGGATATGTCCTCCCACGGAACACTAGGTACAGGTAAAGGCATGTATAAACCATGAGGATTGAGTCGTGACTTAGCTTTTTGACATGTAGTGCAGCGAGCAACAAAACGCTCAACATCCCGTCTCATCTTTGGCCAAAAGAAATGTGTAGCAAGTACGTCCTCTGTCTTCTTCACGCCAAAGTGTCCCATTAATCCTCCTCCATGCGCCTCATGCAACAACAAAAGACGAATAGAGCTAGCTGGAATGCATAGCTTGTTAGAACAGAACACAAATCCATCATTAAGCACAAACTTGTTCCATGTTCTACCCTCTCTACAATTCTGCAATACATCTTTAAATTCCGCATCATGTACATATTGATCTTTGATTGTCTCTAAACCGAATATCTTGAAGTCAAGTTGTGAAAGCATAGTATAACGACGAGACAAAGCATCAGCAAAAATATTATCTTTACCCTTCTTGTGTTTAATGACATAAGGGAAAGTCTCAATAAATTCAACCCACTTAGCATGTCTACGATTAAGTTGTGCTTGACTTCTTATGTGTTTCAAAGATTCATGATCAGAATGTATAACAAATTCTTTGGGCCATAAATAATGTTGCCAAGTTTCTAAAGTCCGAACAAGAGCATATAATTCCTTATCATAAGTAGAATAGTTCAGACTAGGCCCACTCAATTTTTCAGAAAAGTACGCAACAGGTTTAGCATCTTGTAATAACACACCTCCCAAACCAATCCCACTAGCATCGCATTCAAGCTCAAAAGTCTTATTAAAATCAGGAAATTGGAGCAAAGGAGCATGTGTTAACTTATCTTTCAATACCGTGAAGGCTTCTTCCTGTGCGGTACCCCAAGTAAAAGGCACATCCTTGCGTGTAAGCTCATTGAGAGGTGCAGCAATGGTGCTGAAATCTCTCACAAAACGCCTATAGAATCCAGCGAGGCCAAGAAAACTCCTCACTTGTGTGACCGTTTTGGGCTGCGGCCAACTCTCAATCGCCTCGATCTTGGCTTTATCAACTTCAATTCCCTGCGGAGTAACAACACAGCCAAGAAACGATACTCGGTCGGTGCAAAAGGTGCACTTCCCAAGGTTACCAAACAAACGTGCATTACGTAGAGCAATAAAAACAGCACGTAAATGATCCAAATGTTCTTCCAAAGATTTGCTATAAATCAGTATATCATCAAAATAGACTACCACAAATCGTCCAATGAAAGCACGTAAAACCTCGTTCATTAATCTCATGAAAGTGCTAGGTGCATTAGTTAACCCAAAAGGCATGACTAACCAATCATATAATCCAAACTTAGTTTTAAATGCCGTTTTCCATTCATCCCCTAATTTCATGCGAATTTGATGGTATCCACTACGCAAATCAACTTTGGGAAACATGGTAGAGCCACTTAATTCATCAAGCATATCATCTAACCTAGGAATAGGATGACGATAACGAATAGTAATATTATTAATGGCTCTACAATCAACACACATACGCCAAGTTCCATCCTTTTTAGGCACTAATATAACAGGAACAGCACAAGGACTAAGGGATTCACGTATGTAACCTTTGTCGAGTAGCTCTTGTACTTGACGCTGAATCTCCTTCGTCTCCTCCGGATTGGTACGGTATGGCGCACGGTTGGGCAGCGAAGCACCGGGAATTAAGTCAATCTGATGCTCAATCCCTCGAATAGGTGGTAATCCCGGTGGTACGTCTTGTGGAAAGACGTCAATAAACTCCTGCAAAAGGTCAGTGACAACAGGAGGCAAAGAAGGAGGCAATTCCTCAAATGAAAATAAAGCTTCTTTGCACACAAAAGCATAGCACACAAATTGACTAACATCCAAATCCGAAATATCAACCTTAGTAGCAAGCAAAGTTGGACTAGTCAATTTAATTTCATTAGAAACAGCAGAAGAAGATTTGCTATTAGTCTTATGTTGTTTCTCAAATTCTTTAGCTGCTATCTCATTTTCACTCTTATTTTTCTCCTGTTTAGCTTTACTAGCTCTAGCAAGATCATCTTTCAAAATTTGTTCAGGAGACATAGGAAGTAAAGCAATATTTTTATCCTGATGAACCAGAGTAAACTGATTTGTCCTACCATGGTGTACAACATTCCTATCAAATTGCCATGGTCTACCAAGTAAAAGAGAGCATGCTTGCATGGGTACCACATCACAATCAACATAATCAGCATATGCAGCAATGCTAAAGTGCACACGAACAGAACGCGTTACCTTAATCTTACCACTATTGTTAAACCACTGAATATAGTACGGATGGGGATGTGGTCTTCTGGTGAGAGATAGCTTCTCCACCAACTCCATGCTAGCCAAGTTGTTGCAACTCCCTCCGTCAATAATGATGCGAACCGAACGTTCTTTCACCACTCCCTTTGTGTGGAACAAATTATGCCTCTGGTTTTGCTCGGCCTTCGTTACCTGCACACTTAACACACGTTGAGCAACCAAACTAGCATATTTATCCGCATCATCAGGAGCCATATACTCTATATCATAAGCATCATCATGGGCACCCTGTTCCTCATGAGCAATGAGAACTAAAGTCTCCTCGTCATAGTCACTCGCTGACTCATACCCACCATCTGCCGTAATAGTCATCACACGCTTGGAGGGACAGTCTTTGGCGAAGTGACCTCCACCTTGGCACCTGCGACATTTAATATCATGATCTCGTGTTTGCCCTGTGGAAGCCATGGATGAAGAAGAACTCGATGCTGGACCACTCAGTGCACCCTTGAATGGTGGCGCTGGCTGTTTTGGTGGCTCCCTATAAGAATGAGCGGCTGAAGTAGATGGTGGTGCAGCAGGACGTGTGGATGTAGAAGCTCCACGCGATGTCCATGATGTATTTCGTCCTGCAGAAAAGTTAGTTCTCGTAGCGGCCTGTCGATCCTGCACTTCACGTTCAGCTTTACAAGCAAGATGAAACAAACGAGTGATAGTAGCATAGTCCTTGTATTCTAGAATAGTTTGTATCTCCCTGTTTAAGCCACCCATAAAACATGCAAGCATAGCTTCATTATCATCTACTAGGCCACATCTAATCAATCCAGTTTGTAATTCTTGATAATAATCCTCTACAGAATTTTTTCCTTGTTTCAAACGCTGTAATTTTTGTAGCAATTCACGTTGATAATAAGGAGGAACCCAGCGAGTACGCATAACATCTTTTAAAGCAGCCCAAGTAGTTGGAATATTATTAGCATGCAATCTACAATGTTCAGACTACCAAATAGATGCAAACCCCGTGAATTCACAAACAGCAGCAGTAACACGTCTATTCTCAGGATATTGTAAACATGTAAAGCGTTGTTCAGTTTCTAACTCCCAAGTAAGATAAGCATCAGGAATATATCTACCCTCAAACGGCTTAAGATTCAATTTAAGTTTAGGCACATGTTCATCATCGCGTACCTGAGGGGGTGGTTGGTGTCGACCGTGGCGAATGTTGGAACGTGGACGTCCAGCTGGCTGCACATAGGCCGCTTCCTGTTCCACCTCCTCCTCGTAATCACCCTCGTAGTTGTCGTCCTAGCCGACGTCAGAAGCAGCAGCAGTAGCAGCAACTGCAGCAGCAGGAGGAGCACCAGCAGCTTGTCCGCCCGGAAACAGAATACGTCGTGCACGTCGTGGTGGCGGTGGTTGTGCTGGAGCGGCAGCAGGCTGTGTAGGTAGGCGTGCGATCAACTCAGTAAACTTGGCGTCGAGCTTGGTGTCGATCATCTTCTCCACGCCATCAATCGCCTCTGTAAATCTGTTCTCGATGTCATTCACCTGTTCAGACATCATTTGTGCAAATTTATCATGTAACGCTTTGTTTGTCATATTCTCCCAATCGGGTGCATCCCGCGCCACTTCATCATGGGATCCTGGCATGGTTAGCAGAAATAGAAAACACACAGAAATATGATCCTACTTCTACTAATGGGATGTAGGGTGGTGGAAAGCACAAATCCGTCAAGCTTTTCTTTCGTTCTTACCGAGTCTTACCTAGCAGCAGGTGGTGATGTACAACCAACGGGTCAACACTCTCAGAGATATGGTAGAGCGATGGCGAGGAGGTGTCAAAACGCACGATGTAGAATATATGTGGAGCTGTAGGAAGGCTGAGGCTAGACCGTACTAGAGACGCGAGCCTAAAACACCAACGAAAGCACGGCGCGGCACGTAAACAACTGAGAAGCACACTCTGAAAAAAAATTCTCTCTCTTTTTTTGGCTTCTTTTTTTTTGCGATGCGGGACTGCGGTGGCTGAAAAAGTGCGAAAAAATCACTATGGTAGCGAACGTCTCAAAATGAGTTTCTGGACCTAAGGAAGGTATGGGCAAGAAAAAAATTTACCCCTGAAATTTTTGGCCTAAAAACTGCTCTGGAAAGCGTGCCAGACTTTGTTTTTGGAAATCACCCCCTTCTACGTACGACGAAAGATTGGTGAAATCCGACTCTAACAACTCAGAACGTGGTGATGTATATGGACTCGGAGTGGCGGAACGTGGTCGTGTATATGGACTCGGATTGGTGGAACGTGATGCAGTATATGGACTCGGATTGGCGGAACGTGGTGGTGTATACTACTGTACGGCGGCGGCGTGACAAACTGTGATCAGAACTCTAAACTCTAAGGGAACTAGACGCTAAGATCAGCAACTTGACACAACGATGCAACCGCAAATTCAACAAAGCAAGTACTGAAAAGAAAACTGGACAAAGGCTCGGACTGTTTTGGGACGTGATGATCTAACCCTAATTTTTGTTTGGCATTTTCGTGGACTGTAGGTATGAAGAACAGAACCAATCTAGACTACGAAAAACTCGTAAATCTCACCGATCAACCTGGAAATCTGATACCACTTGATAGAGGCGAAGGTGTCCCGATGTTTCGATGAGATGATGGAGATCGATTATGGTGGAGTAGACTTTCATGATCCGACTACGAACGTGCGAAGACGTTGCGCCTTAGCAATCGCTAAACCAACTCCGAGAGGTTATTGATCCCGCGGATGCACGATCAACCTGACCACGAAGGTCTAATTCCTGCAAGCAATCGAAAGAACAAGCAAGAACTAAGAATTGCAATCTGGATATTGCGAATATAAGATGAATGATTAACGAAAGTTGGGGTTCCAATGCGGTCTTGGCCTGGTCGGATGACACAAACGAAGAGCTCGAAGTTGCGGCTATGGCTAACTTAAATCTAATTAAAACCCAAGTCTAAACGACGCCCTAAGGGCTGTATATATGGGGGAACAGAGAGGAATTTCGTGACCCCTTGGAGGAGGGGTCCGAAAACAACCCTAACTCAGTTTCCCCACACATACGGACTCTAAAAAACAGCCTATTAAGTGTATTTCGAAATTACATGGGCCTGGCCCAATAATAAGGTGACGCGGCACCTATAATAACCCTTGGACGAAAATATTAAGGTGGCATCTTGTGTCTTTCGTCCAAGTCTTCATGCACGCCTTATGGTGGCTTCAAAGTGCGAAAATCACCACTGGAAGCTCCATTGTCCTTTCCCGCGCGCGCACCTCCTTCTCCATGCTTGATCCCGCTCCAATGACCATCCTTCTTATCCATGCTAGGTCCTTCATTCATAAGACAAACAAAAGTATCTAATTTAGGCAGCATCATATGTTCATGAACATTAGAAGGATTCGCAAGAAACGAAAGTACCTGATAATTTAGTTGACGTGCGCGTGCTCTAGTAACTGGTCCAGTATGTGTAGTGGGTGAAGATGTGGGTGTAATATTAGTAGAGATGTCCTCATCACCATCAAGTGAAACCAAGGGGAATCACCCTCGATGGTACACTTGAAGAGGTTCGACAGAGACATCAGCGGAATGAACTAAAGAGGTAAACCTCGTATCATCCCGGTGGTGCTACGCTACTGAGCCGACGAGAGTGAAATACGAGTCCATCCACTCGTAAGTCAAACTCGAAGCGACTCGGCAGAGTCTCGCCGTTGTAGGTTTCTTAGGGCATCTGCATTGATCTGTACCTGTTGCGGTTATAATATTTTGTAATCCGCGTTCACTCACTAGAGTGATCATGGCCCGCTATTCTAAACCTAGCTAACAATTTGTAGGGTTCACTGCTGAATAATATATATAGTTATAAGGCAGCATAGGATAAAGGAAGGTACATCAAGGGGCGACAATGACAGGCTATGCAATTGCATAGGATTGTAACGTAGCAGCAGCAGCAAATTCCTACTGCAAGAAATGTACGGAGATATAGGCGATATCTGGGAAAGGAAAATGGCTATGCTTGCCTGAAAGCTCGACGGTAGAGGTACGGTGGTCGACGAAGTAGTCGATCACAGGGGCATCGGCAGCGGACGTCGAGACTATCGGACAATAAGAGAGGGGGACGAAACAATAAATACACGACAATAATAGCAATAAAAATTCAAGACATGGCAAACGCATTGTTGGCAGTGTTCTAACGCAGTGCTCGGCGATTTTCCCGGAGCATGGATTTATCCGGGGATGACTCATCAGTACCGGTTGATTACCGGACCAATGATCCGGAGGGGGAAGGTTCCATGTCTGCAGTGTTAGAGCCATCTGACTGACATGTGGATAGTTTATCCGTGCTAGTTGGTCCATCCTGAACAACTTTCATGTTCAGAACAATTTCATCCGGAAAATTTTACCAGCTCCGGGTGATTATCGGAGAGTGCAATCGGAGGGGGAATGTCCCGTGTGTGGTATGTTAGAGGGGTGTGGTGGGGGTATGGGTAGCGTATTTGTATTCATTGTATTTTTTTGATCAAATTTGATGTATAAAGTATTTTCATCGGAGTTACGGTTTAAAAGATATTAATTTCTTAAGTTTAAATCAATTTAAAAGCATTTCTGGATTTTATTTTAATATTTAAACACAACATTATCCATAAGTTTATCCAAAACAGTGCACTGACTGGTGGGACCTACATGTCATAGACAGTAGCATTTAAATACAATTTTATTCAATAAATTAATCCAGAGGACCCCCATGTCATAGCCTGATTATCAATCTAATTCATTTTAATTATTTAATCTGACAGGTGGGGCCTAGGTGTAAGTGACACAGTTGCATAACCAGATATTTAAATAAATTCAGAGAGTTAATTAGTGGGTTGCCCCACATTTAAGCCTAACAGGCTTATAAACTAACATTATTTATATTAAACAGCAAGTTAATTAACTAGCCCCTCGCCCACATGAAAGTGACACACGTAGCCACTAATTCAATTTCTGACTGATAGGGCCCGCCGGGCAGTGACACAACACGTCACTGGCGATGACGGCCGGCGGCGAGGTTCACTGTCGGCGATCGTGCGCTCGTTTTACTGGACCATTTCACGCGAGATTTGTTCCTATCGATCGAGCACAACGCGCGCGTCTAACGGTAGCCGGGGCGTGGCGGATGGTGGGCGGAATCGAGCCCAAGGTCGACAATGGCGTCGGTTGTTCTTGGACTCCAATGGCAAGTTTTCACACGCGACGATTTTATTGAATCCAACACGTCAAATTGGTCATACGCTTGATAGGAAACCTACTGGTGCAACTAGCGCGGGCTGAAATGGCTTGGGAGTACGGCTACATCATCAACGACGGTGGCCGGAGCAACGCGAAAGGGGGTTTCGTCTACATGATTATCGGGCGGAAACGGGCAACTGGGGACAGAAGCGGTGCTCACAGTGATCGCGCAGAAGCTGGCAGCGGGCTCGGGGAAGCTCTGGCGTGGTCGCAATTTTGCTGCGATCTCGCCGGCTGGAGCTCGAAGATGAAGACGAGGAGCACGATGTAGTGGCGACGGGCTCGGGTTATTCCGCGAGGTGACGAAGACGTCAACGGCGGAGCGAATGGACACAGTGGCTGGGGCTGGGAGGCAGTGTGGCTGCGAGTGCTCACGAGCTCGTGGCCAGGGTTGCGTCGGGCGGGATGAGGGAGACGAGGGCGAGCGATGCAGTGGGGAGAAATACCTTGCGTGTGTCCAGCGTGTCCAAGGCGTCATTCTTATCCTCCGCGGCGTCGCGCTGTCGGCGGGGAGGGGCAGGGGGGCCTGGGGAAAGACGTCGACCAGGTCACGGGCATGGCGTCTCACGGCGTGTGAGCAGCGCACGTGGAAGGGAAGGGGGAAACGGTAAGTGGATTTGGGTCGGGCCCGATGAGCAGTGCGCTGAGCGGGATTTAAATATTTTCCATTTTCTGATCTGCCAGTGTAGTTGCTGCTCTGTATAATTTACTTGGAGTAGCAATTTAATTTTTGTTTGAAGTGAAACTGGTCTATGTAAGTGTAGTGCACCTAGGAGAGGTGCCACAAAAAGTTTGGTGAATTTTTAAAATCATTTGTTATTTGTTATTCCACTGCAACTTATTAAAAAGGACTTTTGGCTGCTGTTTAAATTTGTTTGATTTATTTTAAAGCTCAATAAATTCCCATAACCACATGGACATGATCCACTGATTATTTAGTATTTTAAAAAATTGTTTCCACAATTTTTAGCTCAACTTTATTTTTCATTTTGTTTTTGGTAATTCAACATTGTTTGAAAATGACTTGGGCTTGATCAAGGTGATTAGGGTTTGCTAATTATGATGACTTGTCACTTTACAAGGTGATTAATGTAGCTTGACACTGAGGGTGTTACAGATATCGCATCTATCGTCGAGAGCGGCTACTAACAGGTTAAGTGAAGTATCGGTCACACACGACGATACCACACATTTAGAATAGTTCAAGTAGTTTAGCTACACAACATAAGAAAATGTTGTTAACATGGCATCTCACACAAGCATGACATATCACACAATCATGGCAAGAGATGAAGCACAAAGTAAATTATCTATGCTGGTCAATTTAAGTGAGGCAAAATCCTAAACATGGCATATCATTAAGTGCCCCATGACGATTAAAGATTTTGGTACAGTTCTGCCCTAAACCATATTTTATACTGGTTATCAGCAGAAAAAATAGCACAATCATAATCTACACGCAATTCTAGTCAAGTTACATATAAAGAACACTTTTATCGGAGCAACGGTTAAAAAGTTACGGCCTATTACATTTACGGTGGCATGCGATGTAAATAACAATTAAACATCATGTAGACAAGTTCAAACATGGGAAAAGGCAACATTTTATTAAGCTACACAAAATTCTAAGCAATTTTGACGTTGGAACCATCGCAATCCGAGCTACAAGCAAAAAGATATTCACATCGTAAAAAAAACTACCATATTAGTAAACTAGAAAATAATACTAAGCGCCCTCGGGCCGAATGTAACACTATTGGGCTTAAGAGTGGGCGCACAATAATTAAAAGACGGCTAGGGCGCTACGCAGATGCCAATTAATTGGGCCAAGCCCATGGCGCAGAGAAAAAAACAACAAAGGGGCGGCCAGCTCCCCTTGCTGGGCCTGGCACAGTCGGCGAGGGGCGATGCATAGCGGGGCTTCGCCCATGGGCGTAGGGAAGGCTCCGTTTGCAGGGCGAGCTGGGCCGCTCGGGCGGTGGGCCGCAGGGGCACCGGCCCACACGGGTGAGACCGTGCGACTGGGACGAGGTCATCCTCGTCGGATCGAGACGGCCGACAGTAGGAGCTCCGGCGAGGACGGCGAGGAAGGGGCGCGGGGAGGTCTCTAAGGCAGGCGGGATGGGCGCGGCGGCGCCGGATCCCGACGTCGGGCGGCTGTGCGGCGCAGCAGAGGATGGCGGCGGTCGCTGCAGCTCCGGGCGCGGGGCGGTGGAGCTCGAGCCGGTCAACCATGGCGGCGGCGCAGCGCGACTCCTGCGCAGAGAAGAAAAGGGGAGGTGAGGGAGGAGGTGAGGGTTTGGGGGGCTATTGTGTAGATCTGAGCAACGTGGAGAGGGGTGGCTTCGAATTTGTGTTAGGGGAAACCCTAGAAGGGCTAGGAGAGGGTGGTGGTCTATTTATAGGCTGGCCTGGTGACGAGGGGATGACCCCACGACTCCTACGGATAAGCCTACACGGTCTCCCTGAAGACAGAAGGCCCATGAAGATACAGCCTCGGCTCGCTAATTGGCACCGACGTAGGAGTCTGCGACTCACAAGGAAGGTGCGAAAACCTGCCGTACGGAGCAAGCTAGGGTTAGGAAAGCTTACCTGTAAACGTAGATGAACTCCCCGAGATCTAGCCCGGTATATAAGGGCTAGGAGGGGCGACGCCAAAGACAACAATTATCATCTGTAACCCGAGCCTTGAGCGCTCCAGCCTTGGCATCCACTGTAATCGCATCTCCTCATCAATAATATCGAGCAGGAGCGTGCCTTCCTGTTTGCCGACGAGCTATCGTCCAACCTGTGCCTCTCATGACTAACCCAGGGTCCCTGACCATGGGATTTGCCGGGGTTGATCCCCGTCAATTGGCGCCGTCTGTGGGAACCGCGCAGGTTGGGAACGCGATCTCGGCGGCCTCATCATCATCAGCACTCATCGACTCGACGGCTCCGGCAAGATCTAATCTGTTTGATTCCCTCGGATTCACGGCCCACCTCCCGGTCCTCCAGCCAGTCTTTACCGATCTACACTCCGGCGTCAATCTGATCTTCGGAACGTACCAGATCTACATCAACCATTGGGGGACTCTTCGCCTCACTGACGGCACCCGCGCACCCACGGCAACACCTGCAGCAGTGACCGGGGCGGACACCGCCCGCACGGCCAACCTATCGGGCAGCCGTAGCTACCCACCCAACTTAAGGCTCCACGCCACTCGCGACCGCTCGAGTGGAGCCCCAACATGGAGAAGCACCATCACACGTATCAGCAAGGAGGTGGCAAGGACACCATCGCAGGTGTTCATGGCAGAAGTTGGCGCACCAGCGTCAGGTAACAACGGACGAGTCGACGACCCAGGCACTCGTCAAGACACCCCAACCACCAGCACGGCGGCAGGTCCCGGCAACACCAGTCAGATGGTCGTACACCTAGGAGAACCAGGGTCCATACCAAGGAAAGTCCCGGTGGAACAAGGACCCAGCAATCAAAAAGCAGTCAGCCGCCAAGCAGCAAGCACCCGGCCAAAGCATCCAGCCATCACGCAGCAGGCAGCAAACCCAGGTTGCAGCGGCAGACGAACCACCCAAAGAAAAAATATACTTGTCCAAGGAATCAATGGCAATGGTAAAGGAATCAGTCGCCCGCGGCAGGCTACTACCACCAGATGCCTCAAGGGACAAGCTAAGGGCATACAACAAGCTAGCGGGCGAGCTAACCCAGCAGACGAGACAGTGGCGCCTAGCCATGGAGAAGCAAGAAAAGGCGGAACTCGAAAAGAAAAGCAGTCGCAGACAACCTCCCAGAAGTGACTCACCAGGCCGCGACTCCCCCACCCGCAAGAAACTCAACAATCTGCGGAGGACAGAAAGGGCGAGAGTGGTGCGGAAACTCGAAGACGACTTCAGACCAGAGGAAGACGACAAAGAAGAAGAGCCCCTCACTCCGGCAGAAGCACTCATGAGCGCCCAGGACTACCTGTCCCGTGCCCAGAAAAGCAGAAAGGGCAAGACGGATCGCTACACATCCATTGCTTTGCAGATAATGAAGGACGCCATCAATGCCTCGGTGCTTAATAAATCCAGCACAAAACGGCAGACTCGCGAGCGGACATCGGAAAGGGACCCCAGTTCACCAGACGATGACGACGACGACAGTAATGACGACAGGCGCAGGCGCTCCGACAGGTACAAGAAGCACGATAGCGACGACAACAACAGGCTCCGCAGCACACGACGAGATGCGCGAGATGACATCACACAGAACAGAGTCAACCGCAGCAGGCGAAGACGCGCAACACGCAAGGAGTACTCGGACGAAGAGACTTCCGACGAGGAAATCGAACCATGTGGAGCACTATGCTTCACACGTGCCATACGTGAGACGCGAATGCCAAACGGCTTCAAACTGAACTCCACAACACTAAAGTACAACGGACTCGAGGAGCCGGAGGCATGGCTCGATGACTACCTAACAGCAGTCAAGTTTCAGAGAGGAACCAACGTCACGGCAATGCAGTACGTGCAGCTCATGCTCGAGAGCTCCGCTCGGCATTGGCTGAAGAATCTCCGGCGCGGATCCATCAGCTCCTGGAGCCAATTCCAAGGAGCCTTCATAGAAAACTTCAAATCCACATACAAGCGACCAGCCTCACTCGAGGAACTGCGGGCATGCAAACAAGGAACGAGGGAGACCCTGCGAGCATACATCCAGCGATGGACGATACTCAAGAATTCAGCGGAAGACATCTCAGACGAAAGTGCGATCGACGCGTTCAGGCGAGGCTTACAGCGCGTTGAATTCAAGGAGCAGCTCGGACAAATGAAAGTCCGAACACTCGCACAGCTGTTAGAACTAGCCAACAGCTCGGCGGACGGAGAAGATTTCGTTCGTAATGAAACAGAAACCCACACTGCACGATCAGAGTACGAC
Source organism: Bromus sterilis (assembly GCA_950022295.1). Taxonomy (NCBI): domain Eukaryota; kingdom Viridiplantae; phylum Streptophyta; class Magnoliopsida; order Poales; family Poaceae; genus Bromus; species Bromus sterilis. The sequence goes on along the minus strand of OX465599.1, from coordinate 165,928,184 downwards.
TACGACTACAACGGAGATGGAGGAGCCGACAGAAGAAGGAGGCGACCCAGACGGAACTTCTACGACGACAGAGGACCTGACATGGTCGCCGCCGGTTTCCCGGACAATCGGAACGGCAGGCACCGCGACGACAACAGACCACAACGACGAGACAGCCCAGAAGACGAGCCCCAGGCTCAGAAACGAGAATGGAGGACAAGGCAGCCACGCGACGGCACTCGCGCATTCCGCTCCGCCAAAGAACAACTCGACGGACCGTGTTCTATACACGGATTCAGAAACGAGCGAGGAGAGCTCAGATCGTCCCACACCCTCAGGAATTGCAGAAGCTTCAACGAGTTGGCCGGGGAGAAAAGCCGCTCCGCGGCCGCAACAGTACGACCACTCGCAAGCATAGCAGTCGGGCCAGTCGCCCACAACGCGCCACCAGCCCCCCCTCTGCCAACAATACAGGTGGCCGCTAGCCAGGAACGACAAAGGACACCAGAAGAGGAGGACCAGTACCCAGAAGCCCACGGGAAGATCTACATGATACAAGAAGGCAGGCCTTCCAACAGGCAGCAGAAACAAGTCACCAGACAAGTCTTCCTGGCAACCTCCGCACACCCGGCCGTCCCAGAGTACCTGCGCGGGTCAGAGACAGAAATCGCCTTCTCCCGAGACGACCACCCGCCAGTCGTCCCCCAACCAGGGCACACCGCACTAGTGCTCGAGGCCAGAATCGGAAATTACGACATGTCGCGAGTATTCATGGACGGCGGCAGTGGGATCAACATCATTCTCACCCGAACACTCGACGGCATGCTCATCCAAAACAACACACTCAAGTCCTCAGGCACAACCTTCCATGGGATCGTACCAGGAAAAGCAGTCTACCCCCTCGGAAGGATAAGCCTGGAGGTAATCTTCGGGAACGCAACAAACTTCCGCAAGGAAACGCTGGACTTTGAAGTGGTCGACTGGAAGTCGCAATACCACGCAATCCTCGGGCGACCAGCTTTCGCTCGCTTCATGGCCGTACCCCATTACGCCTACCTCAAGCTGAAGATGCCAGGCCCACACGGTGGCATCACAATCAGCAGCATTTTCGTCAGATCCGACCGCTGCGACAAGGAATTCCACAAGATAGTAGAAGCCTTCGTAGCCCACCAAGGCAGCAGGACCACAGGACTCACAGAAGACGCGCTCCCGTAGAAGGAAAAGAACATCGCCCGAAGAACCCAGGCACTCGGAGACAAAGCTACCAGGCCTTTAAAGCCACTACATCATCGTTCTAAGCAAAAGGGATCTGTCTTCAACAGAACCCCCCTACTCTTTGTAAGAGACAGCAGGAAAAGTATTACATAAATATTTTTCCCCAAAATATGTTGGCACTCGGGGGCTCGCCGAAGCATCCACCCCCCGAGGCGTCCTCCGCAATCGCGGCACATCAACTTGGCACTCGGGGGCTCGCCGAAGCAGCCACCCCCCGAGACATCCTCCGCAATCGCGGCACACTAACTTGGCACTCGGGGGCTCGCCTAAGCAGCCACCCCCCCGAGGCGTCCTCCGCAATCGCGGCACATTAACTTGGCACTCGGGGGCTCGCCGAAGCAGCCACCCCCCGAGGCGTCCTCCGCAATCGCGGCACATTAACTTAGCACTCGGGGGCTCGCCGAAGCTGCCACCCCCCGAGGCGTCCTCCGCAACCGCGGCACATCAACTTGGCACTCGGGGGCTCGCCGAAGCTGCCACCCCCCGAGGCGTCCTCCGCAATCGCGGCACATTAACTTAGCTCTCGGGGGCTCGCCGAAACTGCCACCCCTCGAGGCACACTTCGCAACCGTGACACATAAAAACTTTTACACTCGGGGGCTTGCCGCGGCAACCCTCTGGAACGTCCCCCGCAACTACAAACGTAGACGACCCCCCAAGACAGCATGGAATATATACAACAAGGCAAAAGCATATACAACGAAGGGAAGTACCTAATCTTTAGGCTCCAACTTCGCCTTAATAAGTGCACCCAGATGGCGGTCATTCTCTTCGCAAACTCGCCTCACAACCTGGCGCGCAGGTTTATCTACAGCCATGTAGTGCTCATTCATCGGATGATCCCTACCGCCTGGAGGACCCGCCACCACCTGAGCAAAATCCACCCCCGACCAATGACTATGGACCAAACCCAAAGCAGCTCGGGCTCCAGCACGAATCTGATGATCCATCACTCGACGTAACTCGGCAGGCTGAGAAAATACGCGACAGAGCCTCTCAAGGGACGAAGGAACCACCTCCAACGGATAGAAATCAGCATGGATACCACCCAATACCCGCTGGCGGTATTTGAGAGCATCCGGCACCCGCTCAACTCGGAGACGAGGCAAAGCAAACGCTCGAGCACGAGCACCATCCTCCCAAAAGGGATTCCTCGCCTGCACTCTGGGATCATCAATCCGTGACATCTCCGACTGAACGGCCCTCTCTTCATCCCGAGATCGCCCTCCCAGCACTTCGAAAGTCAAAAACCACGATCAAGACAGAGACGGCAAAACCTACCAATCGGAATCGAGCAACCAAGCACAGGCAAAACTCACCCCGCAGGAGGTCGGACAACTTCACCACACACGAAGCAAGGCTCTCAACCACGGCCTCGGCACGCTTGCGCCGAGTACGCTGAACGGCTACGGACCCCTTCAGTCGAACAATCTCCCGCTCAGCGTCCTTCAGTCGCAAGCAAACGGACTCGTACGCACCCTCGCGAGCGTCATCCTTCAGCGAACTCCAAGGACGAAGAACGTCCGGAGTGGCCTACCGCAGGATGAACAAAACAAAAAAATCAAAAAACAGCAAGAGGAACAACCAAGCAGTCACTCAGATAAAGGTAGCAAAAGATCAACCATCACAACGGAGTCACGAATTACAGGCAAAGTTTCAAAGCGACGCAACACTACTGTGCCCCCCCCCCTCACCTACGACAGGGGGATCCTGAGCATCTACAACCTGTTGCAGGCGACGAGCCAGTTGATACGTCCAAAACGTATCTATAATTTCTGCTTGCTCCATGCATGTTTTGTGTGATATTGCTATGATCTAGATACACTTTCATACACTTTTGATCATATTTGGACTAACCTATTAACTCAGTGCACCACAGTGCCAGTTCCTGTTTTCTGCTGTTTTTCTATTTCAGTTTTCCCCCATATAAAAAGTGCTCCAAAAAATCAGGAAAAATCAGATAAAAAATCAGCGCAGAAGAACCTGAGTGGGTCCAGAGGGCCACCACCAGGGGCCCAGGCGCCCTGGTGGCGCGCCCCAAGGGCTGGCCGCGCCAGGGGGGCGCCTGGACCCCTGGTGGCCCCCCTGGCTGCCCCCCTTCGCCTATATATTCTCCATGACGAGAAACCCTCGAGGAGAGAACCCTTTTTCGCGATCTCGCCTCTATTCCGCCGCCGCAGCGCTTCCGAGATCGGGAGCACCAGCAGACCTCTTCCTGGCACCCTGCCGGAGGGAGGGCCGACCTCCGGGAGTCTCCTCTCCACCATGGATGCTTCCCGGATGTATCATGAGTAGTTTCCTTTGGACCATGGGTCCGTGATTAGTAGCTATGTGATGTTCTCCTCCCCTCTTTGTTCTTCATGGCTTAGACCTCGTGAGCTGCCCTACATGATCGAGGCACTTTTGTAATCTTTCTGCTATTGCTATGCTGAGTTTGATGGGATCTGATGGATTATGAGATTATGTTCAGATTGTGATTGAGTAATATATTTGGTTATTATCTCTTATATTTTTGTTTTTAAGTAATTCTTGCATGTTCTCCGTTGCTGTTTATTGCTTTGGCCAAGTAGTAGGTAGTAACCCCAAGAGTGAACGTTATGCTCGATTGTGGGTTCATGCCCCCTGATGACACGCTTGAGTGACAGAAACATGAGTCTAGGGGGTGTGTTGTTGCCACAAGGGGGAAAACAACGGTGCTTGTAACCGCGGTTACAAGGATTGTTTACTTTACGCAAGGTGCTTTTTAATGCAGTTGTCTGTTGCTTTGGGTTTACACTTTGGGTGGGGCTCGCAACTTAATACCAGCGAGATGTTCTGGATAGATATCTCAAGGTGGATGATTAGTAGTAGATGCAGTTGGATTTCGGTCTACTTATTTTGGCGTTCTTCCCATGCTTTTGAGCCTCTTCCTTTCTTTTGTAGCATAGTTAGCATTGCGGTGCGTTCATAATCCTGTCAATTGCCCTTCTGTAATTTGGTCACCTCGCATAGAAAATTTATCGTCTTTTGGGAGAGAGACATCACTAGTGAACATCACGTATCCTGGTCCATATCTTCATCACTGTTTCCACGCTCATTTACTTTTCTTCTTTTACTTTCAGTTGCTATCATTATCCCTTGTGTTTGATCCTTTGTGAACAACAAGACCGGAGAGATTGACAACCTCTCTGAACTTCGTTGGGAACAAAGTTATTTGTGTCTGTGTGCAGGTCCGCGTCAGTTGCGCCGCTGACGCCTACTTATCATCTCCGGAGTCCTACTGGAGACAAACCTTGGTATCTTTACTGAGGGAAATTTGCTGTTGTGCTACATCACACCTTCCACTTGGGGTTTACCAACGAAGGGCGAGAAATCACTATCATCACCTCGCGCATCAAGCAAGATTTCTGGCGCCGTTGACGGGGACTCCAAGTGCTAAGATAGGGGAGTTGCACACTACGCTTTACCTTTGTTTTTTAGTCTTGTTAGTTTACCTTTCAGTTTTTATCTTTGTGTCCTTTATCAAAAATCACAAAAAAAATCTGCCACACTTGCTGCTGCTATGGGTTCCACTGAAAACACAAAGTTGTGTGACTTCACTAGTCACAACAACCAAGACTTTATCTGCACCCCCATTTCCACACCTGCCACTTCAGCTACCTCTTATGAAATTAAACCTGCCTTGCTAAACCTTGTTATGAGAGATCAATTCTCTGGTGCTGGAGATGCTGCTGCTTTACACTTGAACAATTTTGTTGAATTATGTGATATGCAAAAGTATAAAGAAGTAGAAGGTGATATTGTTAAGCTCAAGCTCTTTCCTTTCTCTTTAAGGGGACAGGCTAAAATCTGGTTTCAATCTTTGCCTAGGAATAGCATAGATTCTTGGGATAAGTGCAAATATGCTTTAATAGGGAAGTACTACCCACCTGCTAAAATTATCCAATTAAGGACTAACATTATGAATTTTAAGCAACTGGATAATGAACACGTTGCCCAAGCTTGGGAATGAATGAAATCTCTTGTTAAGAAATTCCCTACACATGGTTTGACTACCTGGATGGTTATCCAGATTTTTTATGCAGGCTTGAACTTTACCTCGCGGAACCTGTTAGATTCGGCCGCGGGAGGAACCTTTATGTCAACTACACTTCGTGCTGCCACGAAGCTTCTCGATGAGATGATGACCAATTATTCCCAATGGCACACCGAACGCGCTCCAACAGGTAGGAAGGTAAACTCTGTCGAGGAAATTACCTCCCTCAATGAAAAAGTTGACTTAATTATGTCTCTACTTACCAAGCAACCCTCTATTGATCCTCGTGATGTCCCTTTAAATTCTTTGGTTGCCCAAGAACAAGTAGATGTGAACTTTATTGCTAGAAACAACTTCAACAACAATGCTTATAGGGGTAATTTTGCTAGCAATCCTAGACCATTTCCATCCAACTATGGGAACAATAACACCTACCCTAGCAACAAGAACCCCTCTTCTGAATTAGAAAGCATGCTTAGAGACTTTATCACCACCCAAAAAGCCTTCAATAAAAATGTAGAGGAGAAATTAGCTAAATTAGATAATCTCTCTTTGAAGGTAGAAAGCTTAGCCCTTGATATTGAGATGCTTAAAATTAGAACCTCTCCCCTTGAGGAGAATAAGGCCACTCCTATTAATGCTATCCAATTGCAAATTAATGAAAATATTAGGATGATGGCTAAACTTAAAGAAAGGTGGGCTAGAGAAAAAGAGGAAGAGGATAGAATTAAGAGCCTTCCTACACACCACACAGTTGCCACTATCCAAATTGTTGAGGACACCCAAACTATTAGCACCCAATGCACTCCTAGTCCCATTGGACCTATTAATGGTGATGCTAATACCTCAACCGAAGATGAAGAAACTCCTATGAACATAGAGGGTTTCAAACAAGTGAGCCTAGACGACACTACTACCACCTTTGATAGTAGTGATATTGATTTTGATAGTTGCACCCTCTCAGAAGTTATTAGCTTGCTACACAAAATGTCTAGAGACCCCCACACTAGCACACTTAATATTGCCTTCACGGAGCATATCACAAATGCTCTCATCAAAGCTAGGGAGGAGAAGCTTAGAGGAGAAGCCTCCATACCTAGGAAGCTAGATGATGGTTGGGACCCTATGATCAAAATTAAATTAAATAACTTCTCTTGCTATGCTTTATGTGATGTTGGAGCTTGTACCTCCGTTATGCCCAAAAGAATATATGATATGTTTGAGTTGAAGCCCTTTGAGCCTTGTTCTTTTGGTGTTCGTCTTGTTGATTCTTCCTTAAAGAAACCTTTGGGGAAGATCGACGATGTTCTTATCATTGTCAATGACAACTATGTTCCCGTTGATTTTATTGTTATGGATATAGAGTGTGAACCTTTGTGTCCAATTATTTTGGGACGTCCTTTTCTTCGCACCGTTGGTGCGGTTATTGACATGAAAGAGGGGAATATAAAATTCCAATTCCCTCTCAAGAAAGGGATGGAACACTTCCCTATAAAGAAAATCAAGTTACCTTTTGAGTCCGTTACTCGGGCTAGTTATTCTCTTTCTCTTGATAAAACTTGATTCTTCTTTTGCATCATGCCTAGCTTAAAGGCATAAAAGAAAGCGCTTTTGGGAGGCAGCCCACAAAGAATTAGGTTTCTTTTTGCTTTTGTTGTGTCTTGATGTTTGTTACTACTGTAGCAACATCATTGTGTCTTTATTTTTCAGCTTTGTGCCAAGTTATAGCCTCTTATGATAAGGGAAGCAAAAGTTGTGACATGGTGTCCAGAAAACAGATTCTGTCCCTTGACAGAAAAATTCGAATAAAATCACCAGATCATCTTTTTGATCTGAATTTGTTTGACAGCATGCTCTATACAATTGTGAAACTTTCGTATGTTCTGAGTTTTTTTATTTGAGTTGCAGAAGTGCCCCAAAAAAATTCTCAACTACCTGTTGTTCTGTTTTTCACAGATTCTGCCACGTCTTGCCTCTCTTCACTTTTGCAAACCTTAAGATTTCTTTTTCTTTGCAAAAACTTTTTGGAACTCTTGAGAAACAGTATCTCTTCAAGAATATCTTTATATCCAGTGGGAAAAATATTTTATTAAGGGTACTAACCTCTCTAATCAGCTTATGATGAGTTATGTATGAAGGGAGTTTTCAAGTGTGCGATGGAAGATGATGAAAGAAGATCCAGAAGTGTCAAGAGCTCAAGATTGGGGATTCCCCCATGCATCCCCAATAAATATTCAAGGAGATTCAAGCGTCTAAGCTTGGGGATGCCCCCGTGCATCCCCTTCTCCATCAACAATCATCAGTTCGTCCTTCGTCTCACTATATTTTTATCACTTCATGCGTTATGTGCTATGCTTGGAGCGTCTCGCTCTTAGGTTTTATTTTTAGTTTTCTTTAGTTTTGCTTGCTGGCCATAACAATACCTCAAAACACGCTCCACTCCAATCTAGAACACATCATAGGATTTTTCCTGCTTATCTTTTTGTTGTTGTGTGTTCCTTATCTTTTCGTAGCTACTGCCATGTTTAGTTTTAGTCTTAGTTTATCTTTAGCAAGAGCTTTGGCTTTTTTTTAGTTTGTTGCTGGAACTCTCTTTAGTTTTCATGTTTATCTTGTTAAGAGAGTTGGTTGTTGCACTGAGTTGTGTCTTGTCTTGGAAGTAGGTAATTGAGGTTGCTATTTAATTCTAGTAGTAACTTGCAATAGTTTTGAGGTATTGATGTGAGTAATGTCTGAACTTTTGGTGTCAAGAGATTTAGCCTATTAGTGATAGGTGTCGTATTTTGGGCAATCCGTGTGTATTTTCAAAACCTACAAAAACTAGTTGAGAACTCTAACTACTAGATGGATCACTAATCTTTGGAGGGATCGAATATTAGAGTACACTCACGTACCATGAGTCGAGGATGCGCAAGGATAACCAAACCCCCATACACTCCTCCTCGGGGAACTTGTCTCTTTGTGAACCTCCTTATTAGATTGAGAGTTACCGATAATAAGTGCATGAGTTCTTTGGACTAATGTAAGTATTGAAAGTTGACACTTCCACCTTCCCATATTTTGCTAGCCTCTCTCGTGCCGTGCATTGCCTTCTTCTCACTCCGAGAGTTGGTGTCCACCTTCGCCGGTACATCCAAACCCTTGGCATGATACGCGCTGTCATCATAAGCCTCCTTATATTTTTCCTCAAAACAGCCTCCATACCTACCTATCAAGGCATTTCCATAGCCTTTCCGAGATATATTGCCATGCAACATCCACCTCTTCATGACTTGATCTTCATGTCATACATGTTCCTGCTACACTGGCAGCGACATACATTGCATACATCATGATAGCTACATATTCTTTATAATTTCGAGTACCTTGTAAAGTGTGAAAGATCTCCTTTACCTTCTTGTAAAATAGAGTGTTGCCCTTAAGTGAGAAAAAGATCCCAAAGTGGACACAATAAAAGTTCCCAGAGAGGACAAATGAGAGTTAAATAGAAAGAGCCATTGAGGCCACAAAAAAATACAAAAAAATAGAAAAAAGAGAAAAAGAAATAAAAAGAGAGAAAGGGGCAACACTACTATCCTTTTGAGAGATCCAAACTAGTACTCCCTTTATATCCTTGTACTCCATAGAGATGATCATTATGCATATAGCTATGTGGGGACCTTCACACTATAGAACTTGGCTTGCATATTCCAAGGATGAGCCTCCTCAAACGAGCTCTAGGTCTTCATGAGCGAGCAAGTTAGATGCACCCCCCACTAGTTCCATTGGAGAGCTTCCTAGCTCATATGTGCATCCGTTGCATGGAAATCCCTACTCCTCACATCATATCTATCATTTGGCATCTCTTGCCTACGATTGTCCTCATTGATGTGAGCCTTTCTCATTCTTTTTTTGTCTTCCTCCTCCTCCTCCTCCGTACTTCTCTCTTTGCCATCCTAAGTGTCAACTCTCGTGCTTACGCTCATCCATTGCATGAGTGCTCAAAATATTGAAAAAGGAGTGGATCAAATTGACTTGTACCTGGCTAGTGGTCTGGGGACGAGTCAAGATAAGATTCCAGAAAAAGACCAAGTGTGAAACTTTAGTAGATTGAGTTCTCAACAAATAAATATTTTTCTCATATTCCCTATCCCCCTTCTTGCACGCAAACACCATTTGTAGACATTCGAGTCACGGACAGCGAGAGCTCTTGCACCTAATGTTCTTTTGTTACTTGTTTCAATGCTAATATAGACTCTTGCATGTTATGACTTGAATTGAATCTCTAACCTTGATTGCTTTACTTTTCAAAGTTCTTATATGGTTGCTAGCATATCACCACAGAAATTATGCTGTTATCATTTACCTACTCGAGGACGAGAAGGAATTAAGCTTGGGGATGTTGATACGTCCAAAACGTATCTATAATTTCTGCTTGCTCCATGCATGTTTTGTGTGATATTGCTATGATCTAGATACACTTTCATACACTTTTGATCATATTTGGACTAACCAATTAACTCAGTGCACCATAGTGCCAGTTCCTGTTTTCTGCTGTTTTCTATTTCAGTTTTCCCCCATATAAAAATTGCTCCAAAAATTCGGGAAAAACAGATAAAAAATCAGCGCAGAAGAACCTGAGTGGGGCCAGAGGGCCACCACCAGGGGCCCAGGCGCCCTGGTGGCGCGCCCCAGGGGCTGGCCGCGCTAGGGGGCGCCTAGACCCCTGGTGGCCCCCCTGGCTGCCCCCCTTCGCCTATATATTCTCCGTGACGAGAAACCCTCGATGAGAGAACCTTTTTCGCGATCTCGCCTCTGTTCCGCCGCCGCCGCGCTTCCGAGATCGGGAGCACCAGTAGACCTCTTCCTGGCACCCTGCCGGAGGGAGGACCGACCTCCGAGAGTCTCCTCTCCACAATGGATGGTTCCCAGATGTATCGTGAGTATTTTCCTTTGGACCATGGGTCCGTGATCAGTAGCTATGTGATGTTCTCCTCCCCTCTTTGTTCTTCATGGCTTAGACCTCGTGAGCTGCCCTACATGATCGAGGCACTTTTGTAATCTTTCTGCTGTTGCTATGCTGAGTTTGATGGGATCTGATGGATTATGAGATTATGTTCAGATTGTGATTGAGTAATATATTTGGTTCTTATCTCTTATATTTTTGTTCTTAATTAATTCTTGCATGTTCTCCGTTGTTGTTTATTGCTTTGGCCAAGTAGTAGGTAGTAACCCCAAGAGGGAACGTTATGCTCGATTGTGGGTTCATGCCCCCTGATGACACGCTTGAGTGACAGAAACATGAGTCTAGGGGATGTTCTGTTGCCACAAGGGGGAAAACAACGGTGCTTGTAACCGTGGTTACAAGGATTGTTTACTTTACGCAAGGTGCTTTTTAATGCAGATGTCTGTTGCTTTGGGTTTACACTTTGGGTGGGGCTCGCAACTTAATACCAGCGAGATGTTCTGGATAGATATCTCAAGGTGGATGATTAGTAGTAGATGCAGTTGGATTTCGGTCTACTTATTTTGGCGTTCTTCCCATGCTTTTGAGCCTCTTCCTTTCTTTTTTAGCATAGTTAGCATTGCGGTGCGTTCATAATCTTGTCAATTGCCCTTCTGTAATTTGTTCACCTCACATAGCAGTTTTATCGTCTTTTTGGAGAGAGACATCACTAGTGAACATCACTATCCCGGTCCATATCTTCATCACTGTTTCCACGCTCATTTACTTTTCTGCTTTTACTTTCAGTTGATATCATTATCCCTTGTGTTTGATCCTTTGTGAACAACAAGACCGGAGAGATTGACAACCTCTCTGAACTTCGTTGGGAACAAAGTTATTTGTGTCTGTGTGCAGGTCCGCGTCAGTTGCGCCGCTGACACCTACTTATCATCTCCGGAGTCCTACTGGAGACAAACCTTGGTATCTTTACTGAGGGAAATTTGCTGCTGTGCTACATCACACCTTCCACTTGGGGTTTACCAACGAAGGGCGAGAAATCACTATCATCACCTCGCGCATCACCAGTTTATCGGCTCGGTCGTCCTGCTCATCAAAATAGTCCGGGATGGTATCAACCAAGGAATCATCAATGGAAATCCCATGTCCCATAACGACGACAAGGGTCGTGGAAGAACCACTCACCACGCTCTCCGCAACCAGCTCCACCATACGCTTCCCATCTGGGCCGAATGCAGCCACCCGGGCGCCCAGGCCATCAGGCACCTTTGAACCCTCTGGCATAAGGTGCTCGTGCGCAAGACCCACAAGATCGGAAGCCCGAGTGCAGACGTCCCCAACCACTACAACAGCATCTGCAACAGCATCTACAGCACCTTGGAGAATTCCAGACCCTGACGCAGCATCCTCCATCGGCTGCGCCCCTATGGCAGTTGCACCAAGCAAAGAAACGTCATCGTGGGTGGAAGACAGTAGGAGAGGCAAGACCAATGGCTGAATGCCAAACTTAGACACAAGCGAGTCCGCCAAGGCGCGAAGACGTTTGCCCTCGACTGCTTCCACCCGCGCACGCGCGTCCTCAGCCTGACGAAGGCGAACCAGCTCCTCGTGTTGACCACGCAACTCCGCCTCCTTGGAAGCCAAGGTAGCCTTAAGGATGGAAACCGTCCTCCCCGCCTTCTCGGCTTGCTTCTCGGCAGCCTGACGACGATCTGCAAGGCGAGACAGTACTCAGAACAAAAGACGCAGCGGCCAAAGCTCAACAGCGCAAGAATGAAAACTCACCATCCATAGCAGACAAAGCATCCGGGGCAGAATCATGGGCCCGTTGCCAACGCTCAGCATCAATCATCAAACGCTCACAGTGTTGGAAAACAGGCTGCAAAATCCAGACAATCAGATGATAAGGAAAGACAAGACTACAAGCAACTGCAAGCAGTTACTTCTAGCCTCGGGGGCTACTCCCATCGGGAGCACTGCCGTGCCCCCAATGATAAAGTCACACAGGAACGAATCAACTCACCAGCTTGGAGACGTGATCGAAAACACGAGCCTTGTCTTCAATCGCCAGATCAAGCCGACCAAAGTACGGAGGACCAAGCTCAGTTGACTTGGACTCAGGAGCAACAGCACCAGGCGCCTCAGAAGAGGGCGCACCAGGAACTACACCCGCAGTCGAAACGGCAGGAGTCGCCGTCGGCCCAGATTGAGCAGCAGCAGCCGAGAGGTCCTCAAGATGCTTGGCTGCCGCCCCAGAGCCCGGCGACTTCAAGTCAGTAGTAGCTGCGCTGTTGCACGAAGCAGCCGGAGCAGGCGCAACACTACAAGATAAGCATTATCAAACGCAGGAACAAGGAAAAGAACGGGCAAAAATCCAGCAGATTCTTACCCGACACGCGCAGCACGAGGGCGCCCCAGCATCCAAAGCCTGACCCTCTTAGTAGCGGCCGGAGTAGCAGCCCAAGGGGAAGGCCCGGCAAACGGAGCAGCTGGTGAGACAACATCACCCAATGCATCATGATCTTCAGCTTTCAAGGGGCGCGACCGCTTCACGCGAAAGGGACTGGAATCTTCACTATCTCCAGTTTCCACCAGCACAATTTCAGCATCAACAATTGGCGCAGCATCATCGGCTGCGGAAGCACCAGGTTCTTCAAGAATATTGGCGTCCTCCGGCTGCGGAGGATTACACGGCGCCGGAGCATGGCCCTGCAAGGCAAGCAATGTCAACAACAAAGCAAAACTAGGTACTTGTCCAAACAAACGAATGAACACGGACACCAACCGGCGACGGAGAATGATCAGAAGCATACGGAAGGACAAGGCGCATTTCGGAAATACTTGAGCACTTGGTCACATGTTGGATACGAGCCAGCATGGCGTCAGGTTCAAACTCTTCAGGCGAGCATCTCGTCGAGTCACCGAGTCCCTCGTACTGCCACATAGGGCGAGTTCGATGCTGCAACGGTTGAACTCGCCTTCCCACAAAAACAGAGATGAGTTGACCACCAGTCAAGTTATCCTTCAACACAACAATCCTCTCCAAAAACTGAGTCAGCTCGGACGACTCCACCTTGGTCAAAGAATGAGACCACGAAGGCTGTCTGACCACCCGCGTTCCCGGATTGAAAGAAGCAAGACCAAATTGCTGACCAACAACGCGGCGATCCTTCAGATAAAACCAGCCTTTTCGTCAGCCGCTAACGGAATCGATCTTCTCCAAGTCAAAATACGAATGTTTATCCCCAATGGAGATACCCACCTGACCCACGACGTACTCAGAGGTCATCCTTTTTATACTAAAAAGGCGCCTCCAAAGTTCCCAATGGGGGTAAATACCCAGGAAGGCCTCACAAAGAGTGATGAAACACGCAATGTGCAAAATCCCATTGGGAGTCAGGTCATGCAACTGGAGCCGATAGGAATACAGCAATCCGCGAACGAAAGGATGCAGCGGAAGAGAAAACCCGCGGTGGAAGAAAGCCTGGAAGCATACCCGCTCGTCCGCCGCCGGCGCCGGAATCGACTCATCACCAGGGAGAGGCACATCAGCAACCAGCGCATCGAGATCCCCGGCCCCGAACGTTGACCGCTCCCACTTGCCGGACATCTTGGCAGACTCTACAGCAGTACGGGGGCGCTTGGTCATAGATCCCGCAGCAGCTCGCAGAGGAGAAAAGATGAAGGCTCAAGAACAAGAAGGGAAAAGAGAAAGAGGAGGAAGGCAACGGCTGGGTAAAACTTACAATTTAACCAGCCGCAAGGTATTTAACTCAAGAGCCTAGCAAGAAGGGCCACCGTCCAACCTTATCGCCCAACACACGTGGCGCGATCCCATAAACAGACGAAAAGTATGGAAAACCCAACCGGCGCAGTAACAACACCGCCCACTACGCGCGCAAAAAGAGGACCATGATCGCGCGACGCGAAAATTTCGGCGGGACAGCGCGAAGTCATTTCCTTCGGCAGGTTACAGTGGTCAAAAACTCCAGAGGACCACGCCAACGTCATATCACAGCAAGACGTACTGATTACGCCAGCAAGGCTCTGAGATGCTATCTTTCAGATCTTTTTCCCGATGAAGAAAAACATCTTACTCCCATCGGGAGAGTACATCATAAGAGTCCCGGGTGCTCCCTCACCCAAAGGTCAGCAATGTGCTCGAGTGACCACTCGCACTCACGAGAGTCTCGGGTGCTCCCTCAACCCGACACAAGACAAACATGCATTCGCCAAGATCATACGGCGCTAAGAGTCCCAGGTGCTCCCTCACCTCAAAAGCCGAAACGGCATTCGAGTGACCACTCGCAAAGAACCCCTCGCCCGAGCACTCGAAACAAGCTCCGCGGGTGAATGAGTGAACAACTCGCTTGATGTTTTGTTCCAAGCGGGTGCAATACTATTAGGCTCCGCGCCTCAAAAACACACATTCCTGGGACATGATACACTGTGCCCAGATGCCACGCAAGATTAGCGTGTAGGTAAGACCCCGCTGCGAAGTTCGGACGGGCTGGGACTTGCCGAAGAGCGATTTCACTCCCAACCTTTTCCATGCGCTGTGCATGATAGAAAAAGCCGGGCGGACGCGCCTTAGGCTATGCACATTACTGGCGGCAAATGAACACCGTAAGGCCTGAAGCGGCAGGAATTTTGCTGGACACCAGTGTTCCAAGCTCACGTCGAGGGACGTGGGTTTGATTGGGCTACTGCGGTATTTGCCCTAGCGCAATTCACCAAGGCTCGACCAGTCGACTCCTTGGGCCCTTTCAGCTTAGCATCCCTCGAAACAAGTTTTGTCATGGCCACCAGACTGCCAGCGACCCGCGGTTGTACCACGCATAGAAATAACCGACAAATGAATGTACTCGAGTCCCTGCGCGACTCTTCGAGTCCCCCAGGCACTCGGGGGCTACTGACGAGGGGGTGACCCCACGACTCCTACGGATAAGCCTACCTGGTGTCCCTGAAGACAGAAGGCCCATGAAGATACAGCCTCGGCCCGCTAATTGGCACCGACGTAGGAGTCTGCGACTCACAAGGAAGGTGCGAAAACCTGCCGTACGGAGCAAGCTAGGGTTAGGAAAGCTTACCTGTAAACGTAGATGAACTCCCCGAGACATAGCCCGGTATATAAGGGCTAGGAGGGGAGACGCCAAAGACAACCAATATCATCTGTAACCCTAGCCTTGAGCGCTCCATCCTTGGCATCCACTGTAATCGCATCTCCCCCATCAATAATATCGAGCAGGAGCGTGCCTTCCTGTTTGCCGACGAGCTATCGTCCAACCTGTGCCTCTCATGACTAACCCAGGGACCCTGACCATGGGATTTGCCGGGGTTGATCCCCGTCACCTGGATGACAGATTTACACAAATGCCCTCGAGTTTTCTCTCTCGCGTCCCGTACTCCACGTTTCTGGCCACCGAGAGTCCATACGACCTCCGATTCAAATGAAATCTCGAAACACGCACTCAGCGCGACGAGCCCGTCAGTCTTACCTCATTTCTATACTGTTCTGAGAACATTTTCCTGTGCCCAATAAAATAATCCATTTATTAAATAAACAGGGTTTTCGTTCCGATAGCAATGGTTGGTCTTGTGCTGGAAGTTGCGACGATGCTCGGGTGAAACCTGGTGTCGCAAAAGGTCATGTGCCATGGTGGAAAGGTTCGGCCACGCATGACGGTATGAGAAGGATGGGGAAATACAATCACCAATTAATAAATCGGCGAAGCAAATACTACAAACAATTCTATCAATCAACAAAATAATGCAACAATCAATTTTTTTAATTTGGGTGAAAATCCCGGGCTGTTACATGCGATGAGCACATAGACGGCGTAGATTGTGCCGAGGATGTAGCCAACGCTAGTGAGCAGCAGACAGATGTAGAACTTCATCTGTTCAAGACAACAGAAATAAAGATTAATACTGTCAGTACACAATTCGAGGATAACCAAGTGAATAATTGGAATAATTTAGAAAAAAATTCAGACATTACCCTGATTCACCCTATATATTATCCTCTTGGTGCAAAAACACAAGAGACCACGGCTAAAGCTAAACCCACCACTGAGTAAATTTGGTCTGGTTTCCTCTAAGTAAATTTCCAGATGTAATTTCAGCATTACACATCTCATCTGCAGGCTTGCTTCTCGTATTTATATATGGTCAGTTTAATCCTAGTTAAAAAAAATTAGAGATACTTACATAGTAGGAGTAGGAGTGAAATATTATTGTATAAAAATAGACAACATTCAATTAGCAACATGAGTGTACCTTCAGTGACCAGAACATTAAGATCTGTCATGGATCCATCTCCTCCATTTCAACATAGTGGCCCACACATATGTTCGTTTAAAAGCTCTTCTGATGTAACCATCTTTTGTTCTCTTATTGCATAAAGCACATGGTAGTATGGAAAAAATATTGATGGCCATTATAGTGCCACCATTGACTGAACCAAAATTTTGAAACCTTGATGCAACAAATACTAAAAATAGTGAAGTTGAGTTCTACCGATGAAATTGATTCGTTGTTGTAGTTGTATTTGTTAGAACAATTATGCATGATCAGAATGGAAACAATGAATTATTCAATAGAGGAATAAAAAGAATCCCTGGTTCCTGGTGACCTGGTGTCCTTCTCTTCAACGTGCCTACTCCTGCTCACCATTACCAGTTACCAAGAAGCTAAATTAACCTCCCATCATCTCCCAAAAAGCAAACAATCACCACAAGTTTGCTTCCATGCTGCAGGTGAGCCTGCACTTCCCATTCAGGCATTTAAGCAAACATCCCGTGGGCAAGAAATGCCAAGTGGTGAGGCTGCAGTTCCCACTGACGCATCAAAACAAACACCTCGTGGGCATAAAAATGCCAAATGACGAGGAAGCACAGATGAGATCCAAAGCAAAATTGTGAAGGACATATAAGCAGTGATATTTTGGAAGGATCCATATCAGCAAAAGATGTTGCCTAGTAGGAGGAAGGGGGCTGGAAAAAATAAATGGCGTAAGAGGGGCCGGACTTGTAGCGAGATGCGAGGAGAAGGGCAACCAGATGTGACCACCGCCCGCTGCGCTGCCCAACATCAAGGTCATACACCTACTCACGACGCCGCTTCCGCCATCGTCATAGTCCCCGATCTAACCCGTTAAGCATCATGACACCGACCACCAAGCTAGCTGCCACCCTCCACTCACCGTCAAAACTTCCGCTGACCACACGACGCCGATTCGAATATGAACAAGGAAACCGGATCGGAAACCTTAAAATCTTCAGGCGGGTGAGGCTGTGGCGAATGCGGTTGGGCCACGGGGCGTGGCCGACCCAACTGGCGGAGGCGGCGGTCTTCTCGCGCACGGGAACGAGGCCGATTGGTCATGAGGACGGGATGGTCGCCGTGCTCGCGCCGGCACATTCCGGCGAGGTCGGGGGCTTGGACAGCGAGGAACGGGGCGGCGGCGGCGCAGATCCTCGCGGGCGTGGAGGAGGGAGTGGATATGGGGATGGCTTGCGAGTGGATGAGGCCGTTAGCGGGATTGCGGTGGAGGAAGAACGTGGGAGTTGCGTTGTGTGGGTCAAGGGGAAGGTGGTGGTATCCAGAGGGAACGTACAAGCCTGCGAGGGTGGTGCGCGAGAAAACGCAAGGGGTGTGGAGACATTGGATGTTCGGTTGGTCGAACTATCACCATCACCAGCACGACAATGATGACGACACATTGCCCGTTAATAGTAAAGATGAACTCTCACTTCTCTAAAGGCAACTCCAACGCGCCGACGCAAACGGACACACGATTTGTCCAGATTTAGTCCGTTTGCGTCGGCCCTTGGACACTTGTCCGCGCTTGTTCGCGACTTTTTTGACGCATCGGCCAACGCGGAGACGCATTTTGTCCGCGCCAACAAAAGCGGCATTTTCTACTCATGCCAGTGGAAATGCCAGCGGCAATGCTAGCGCGCCATGCCGGGGTGCGCAATGCCAGGGCGCGCGCTGGCAACAAAAAATACACAGTTCGCGCCATGAATTCAAATCTGGGTGCACATGCCAGCGCTAGAACCAAAAAAAGCCCACGCCAATCCCTTTGGCGTCCCCAATCAATCATCTGAAGCAAGCATTTCATTTTGCATCTTCTCGAATCATGCCCGCTTCCTTGGAGATACGGTGGTCAAGTCCACCTTCATAATCTCCATTTGCTTCGTCATCACGGCAAGCTTCACTTGCTTCTCTTCGATCTCAAGCTTCTTCTTTTGAATCTCGAGATATGCCTTCATTTGCTCTCTTTCTCTAGGCGCTTCTTCTCTTCTCTTGCCACTTTGCTCGTGGCTAAACCTTTCAAGGTTTCTTGCAAAGCAAGAGTTTCCGCCTCACGCTTGTCTTCGATTTTAGAGTTTTTTTGCCCTCTTGGCCTCTTCTCGAGGTCACCATTGATAGAGGCGAAGGTGTCCCGATGTTTCGATGAGATGGTGGAGATCGATTATGGTGGAGACGACTTTCACGATCCGACTACGAACGTGCGAAGACGTTGCGCCTTAGCGATCGCTAAACCAACTCCGAGAGGTTATTGATCCCGCGGATGCACGATCAACCTGACCACGAAGGTCTAATTCCTGCAAGCAATCGAAGAACAAGCAAGAACTAAGAATTGCAATCTGGATATTGCGAATATAAGATGAATGATTACGAAAGTTGGGGTTCCAATGAGGTCTTGGCCTGGTCGGATGACACAAACGAAGAGCTCGAAGTTGCGGCTATGTCTAACTTAAATCTAATTAAAACCCAAGTCTAAACGACGCCCTAAGGGCTGTATATATGGGGGAACAGAGGGGATTTTCGTGACCCCTTGGAGGTGGGGTCCGAAAACAACCCTAACTCGGTATCCCCACACATACGGACTCTAAAAACAGCCTATAATGTGGTATTTCGAAATTACATGGGCCCAGCCCAATATTAAGGTGACGCAGCACCTATAATTGCTCTTGGACGAAAATAATGAAGTGGCATCTTGTGTATTTTGTCCAAGCCTTCATGCATGCCTTATGGTGGCTTCAAAGTGCGAAAATCCCCACTGGAAGCTCCATTGTTCTTTCCCGCGCGCGCACCTTCTTCTCCATGCTTGATCCCGCTCCAATGACCGTCCTTCTTGTCCATGCTAGGTCCTTCATTCATAAGCAAAACAAAAGTATCTAATTTAGGCAGCATCATATGTTCCTGAACATTAGAAGGATTCACAAGAAACGAAAGTACCTGATAATTTAGTTGACGTGCGCGTGCTCTAGTAACTGGTCCAGTATGTGTAGTTGGTGAAGATGTGAGTGTAACATTAGTAGAGATGTCCTCATCATCCTCCCCTTCTTGAATTGAAGTCGTCCTCGACGGAAGCTCATCATCTTCTCCCAAATAAGGTTTCAAATCTGCAATGTTAAATGTGGGACTAACCCCAAAATCTGCAGGTAGCTCAAGTTTATATGCATTATCGTTAATTTTCTGTAAAACCTTAAAGGGACCATCAGCTCGTGGCATTAACTTAGACTTGCGCAAATCAGGAAACCTATCTTTATGTAGATGTAACCAAACAAGATCTCCTGGTTCAAACACAACATGCTTTCTACCCTTATCACCAGCAAGCTTGTATCTAGCATTCATTTTCTCAATGTTTTCTTTAGTTAACTCATGCATTTTTAATATCAATTCAGCACGTTGCTTAGCATCAAAATTAACCTTCTCCGAAGATGGAAGAGGAAGCAAATCAATAGGTGCACGAGGTAGAAAACCATAAACAATCTCAAAAGGGCACATTTTAGTGGTAGAATGAAATGAACGATTATAAGCAAATTCAATATGAGGTAAACATTCTTCCCACATTTTCAAGTTACTCTTTAAAACAGCCCTAAGCATAGTAGACAAAGTCCTATTGACTACTTCAGTTTGTCCATCAGTTTGGGGATGACATGTAGTACTAAAAAGTAGTTTAGTCCCCAACTTAGCCCATAAGCATCTCCAAAAATGGCTAAGAAACTTAGTATCACGATCCGAGACAATAGTATTGGGCACACCATGTAAGCGAATAATCTCTCGAAAGAATAAATCAGCAACATTAGCAGCATCATCGCTTTTATGACATGGTATAAAATGTGCCATCTTAGAAAATCTATCCACGACAACAAATATGCTATCCCTCCGCTTCTGTGTTCGAGGCAAGCCTAAAACAAAGTCCATGGATATGTCCTCCCACGGAACACTAGGTACAGGTAAAGGCATGTATAAACCATGAGGATTGAGTCGTGACTTAGCTTTTTGACATGTAGTGCAGCGAGCAACAAAACGCTCAACATCCCGTCTCATCTTTGGCCAAAATAAATGTGTAGCAAGTACGTCCTCCGTCTTCTTCACGCCAAAATGTCCCATTAATCCTCCTCCATGCGCCTCCTGCAACAACAAAAGACGAATAGAGCTAGCTGGAATGCATAGCTTGTTAGAACGGAACACAAACCCATCATTAAGCACAAACTTGTTCCATGTTCTACCCTCTCTACAATTCTGCAAAACATCTTTAAATTCCGCATCATGTACATATTGATCTTTGATTGTCTCTAAACCGAATATCTTGAAGTCCAGTTGTGAAAGCATAGTATAACGACGAGACAAAGCATCAGCAATAATATTATCTTTCCCCTTCTTGTGTTTAATGACATAAGGGAAAGTCTCAATAAATTCAACCCACTTAGCATGTCTACGATTAAGTTTTTCTTGACTTCTTATGTGTTTCAAAGATTCATGATCAGAATGTATAACAAATTCTTTGGGCCATAAATAATGTTGCCAAGTTTCTAATGTCCGAACAAGAGCATATATTTCCTTATCATAAGTAGAATAGTTCAGACTAGGCCCACTCAATTTTTCAGAAAAGTACGCAACAGGTTTAGCATCTTGTAATAACACACCTCCCAAACCAATCCCACTAGCATCGCATTCAAGCTCAAAAGTCTTATTAAAATCAGGAAATTGGAGCAAAGGAGCATGTGTTAACTTATCTTTCAATACCGTGAAGGCTTCTTCCTGTGCGGTACCCCAAGTAAAAGGCACATCCTTGCGTGTAAGCTCATTGAGAGGTGCAGCAATGGTGCTGAAATCTCTCACAAAACGCCTATAGAATCCAGCGAGGCCAAGAAAACTCCTCACTTGTGTGACCGTTTTGGGCTGCGGCCAACTCTCAATCGCCTCGATCTTGGCTTTATCAACTTCAATTCCCTGCGGAGTAACAACATAGCCAAGAAACGATACTCGGTCGGTGCAAAAGGTGCACTTCCCAAGGTTACCAAATAAACGTGCATTACGTAGAGCAATAAAAACAACACGTAAAGTATCCAAATGTTCCTCCAAAGATTTGCTATAAATCAGTATATCATCAAAATAGACTGCCACAAATCGTCCAATGAAAGCACGTAAAACCTCGTTCATTAATCTCATGAAAGTGCTAGGTGCATTAGTTAACCCAAAAGGCATGACTAACCACTCATATAATCCAAACTTAGTTTTAAATGCCGTTTTCCATTCATCTCCTAATTTCATGCGAATTTGATGGTATCCACTACGCAAATCAACTTTGGAAACACATGGTAGAGCCACTTAATTCATCAAGCATATCATCTAACCTAGGAATAGGATGACGATAACGAATAGTAATATTATTAATGGCTCTACAATCAACACACATACGCCAAGTTCCCCATCCTTTTTAGGCACTAATATAACAGGAACAGCACAAGGACTAAGTGATTCACGTATGTAACCTTTGTCGAGTAGCTCTTGTACTTGACGCTGAATCTCCTTCGTCTCCTCCGGATTGGTACGGTATGGCGCACGGTTGGGCAGCGAAGCACCGGGAATTAAGTCAATCTGATGCTCAATCCCTCGAATAGGTGGTAATCCCGGTGGTACGTCTTGTGGAAAGACGTCAATAAACTCCTGCAAAAGGTCAGTGACAACAGGAGGCAAAGAAGGAGGCAATTCCTCAAATGAAAACAAAGCTTCTTTGCACACAAAAGCATAGCACACATATTGACTAACATCCAAATCCGAAATATCAACCTTAGTAGCAAGCAAAGTTGGACTAGTCAATTTAATTTCATTAGAAACAGCAGAAGAAGATTTTCTAGTAGTCTTATGTTGTTGCTCAAATTCTTTAGCTGCTATCTCATTTTCACTCTTATTTTTCTCCTGTTTAGCTGTACTAGCTCTAGCAAGATCATCTTTCACAATTTGTTCAGGAGACATAGGAAGTAAAGCAATAGTTTTATCCTGATGAACCAGAGTAAACTGATTTGTCCTACCATGGTGTACAACATTCCTATCAAATTGCCATGGTCTACCAAGTAAAAGAGAGCATGCTTGCATGGGTACCACATCACAATCAACATAATCAACATATGCAGCAATGCTAAAGTGCACACGAACAGAACGCGTTACCTTAATCTTACCACTATTGTTAAACCACTGAATATAGTACGGATGGGGGTGTGGTCTTGTGGTGAGAGATAGCTTCTCCACCAACTCCATGCTTGCCAAGTTGTTGCAACTCCCTCCGTCAATGATGATGCGAACCGAACGTTCTTTCACCACTCCCTTTGTGTGGAACAAATTATGCCTCTGGTTTTGCTCGGCCTTCGATACCTGCACACTTAACACACGTTGAGCAACCAAACTAGCATATTGATCTGCATCATCAGGAGCCATATACTCTATATCATGAGCATCATCAGGGGCACCCTGTTCCTCGTGAGCAATGAGAACTAAAGTCTCCTCATCATAGTCGCTCGCTGACTCATACCCACCATCCGCCGTAATAATCATCACACGCTTGGAGGGACAGTCTTTTGCGAAGTGACCTCCACCTTGGCACCTGCGACATTTAATATCACGATCTCGTGTTTGCCCTGTGGAAGCCATGGATGAAGAAGAACTCGCTGCTGGACCACTCTGTGCACCCTTGAATGGTGGCGCTGGCTGTTTTGGTGGCTCCCTGTAAGAATGAGCGGTTGAAGTAGATGGTGGTGCAGCAGGACGTGTGGATGTAGAAGGTCCACGTGATGTACATGATGTATTTCGTCCTGCAGAAAAGTTAGGTCTCGTAGCGGCCTGTCGATCCTGCACTTCACGTTCAGCTTTACAAGCAAGATGAAACAAACGAGTAATAGTAGCATAGTCCTTGTATTCTAGAATAGTTTGTATCTCCCTGTTTAAGCCACCTATAAAACGTGCAAACATAGCTTCATTATCCTCTACTAGGCCACATCTAATCAATCCAGTTTGTAATTCTTGATAATATTCCTCTACAGAATTTTTTCCTTGTCTCAAACGCTGTAATTTTTGTAGCAATTCACGTTGATAATAAGGAGGAACCCAGCGAGTACGCATAACATCTTTTAAAGCAGCCCAAGTAGCTGGAATATTATTAGCATGCAATCTACAATGTTCAGACCACCAAATAGATGCAAAACCCGTGAATTCACAAACAGCAGCAGTAACACGTCTATTCTCAGGATATTGTAAACATGTAAAGCGTTGTTCAGTTTCTAACTCCCAAGTAAGATAAGCATCAGGAATATATCTACCCTCAAACGGCTTAAGATTCAATTTAAGTTTAGGCACATGTTCATCATCGCGTACCTGAGGGGGTGGTTGGTGTCGACCGTGGCGAATGTTGGGACGTGGACGTCCAGCTGGCTGCTCATAGGCCGCTTCCTGTTCCACCTCCTCCTCGTAATCACCCTCGTAGTTGTCGTCCTGGCCGACGTCAGAAGCAGCAGCAACTGCAGCAGCCGCAGGAGCACCAGCAGCTTGTCTGCCCGGAAACAGAATACGTCGTGCACGTCGTGGTGGCGGTGGCTGTGCTGGAGCGGTCGCAGGCTGTGCAGGTAGGCGTGCGAGCAACTCAGTAAACTTGGCGTCGAGCTTGGTGTCGATCATCTTCTCCACACCATCAATCGCCTCTGTAAATCTGTTCTCGATGTCATTCACCTGTTCAGACATCATTTGTGCAAATTTATCATGTAACGCTTTGTTTGTCATATTGTCCCAATCGGGTGCATCCCGCGCCACTTCATCATGGGATCCTGGCATGGTTAGCAGAAATAGAAAACACATAGAAATATGATCCTACTTCTACTAATGGGATGTGGGGTGGTGGAAAGCACAAATCCGTCAAGCTTTTCTTTCGTTCTTACCGATTCTTACCTAGCAGCAGGTGGTGATGTACAACCAACGGGTCAAAACTCTCAGAGATGTGGTAGAGCGATGGCCAGGAGGTGTCAAAACGCACGATGTAGAATATATGTGGAGCTGTAGGAAGGCTGACAAGTATGGTAGCAAAAGCTCAACAGTAATCAAAACAGAGATGCAAAGCTGAATAAACACTCAACGTCGGTACTGTGCTGATCCTAGGCTAGACCGTACTAGAGACGCGAGCCTAAAACACCAACGAAAGCACGGCGCGGCACGTAATCAACTGAGAAGCACACCCTGAATTTTTTTTTTGCGATGCGGGACTAAGGTGGCTGAAAAAGTGCGAAAAAATCACTATGGTGGCGAACGTCTCAAAATGAGTTTCTGGACCTAAGGAACGTATGGGCACGAAATTTTTTTACCCCCGAAATTTTTGGCCTAAAAACTGCTCTGGAAAGCGTGCCAGACTCTTTTTTTTTTTTTTTTTTGGAAATCACCTCCTTGTACGTACGACAAAAGATTGGTGAAATCCGACTCTAATCAAACTCAAAACTAATCTGGCTACGGAGAGATCACAAGCCGAACAGGTGATGGAACTCAACTCGGATTGGTAGGTCGTGGTGGTGTATATGGACTCTGCTTGGCGGAACGTGGTGGTGTATCTGGACTCGGATTGGCGGAACGTGGTGGTGTAGTACTGTGCGGCGGCGGCGTGACAAACTGTGATCAGAACTCGAAACTCTAAGGGAACTAGACGCTAAGATCAGCAACTCGACACAACGATGCAACCGCAAATTCAACAATGCAAACTACTGTAAAGAAAACTGGACAAAGGCTCGGACTGTTTTGGGACGTGATGATCTAACCCTAAATTTTTTTTGGCTTTTTCGTGGACTGTAGGTATGAAGAACAGAAGTAATATAGACTACGAAAAACTGGTAAATCTCACCGAGCAACCTGGAAATCTGATACCACTTGATAGAGGCGAAGGTGTCCCGATGTTTCGATGAGATGGTGGAGATCGATTATGGTGGAGACGACTTTCACGATCCGACTACGAACGTGCGAAGACGTTGCGCCTTAGCGATCGCTAAACCAACTCCGAGAGCTTATTGATCCCGCGGATGCACGATCAACCTGACCAATAAGGTCTAATTCCTGCAAGCAATCGAAGAACAAGCAAGAACTAAGAATTGCAATCTGGATATTGCGAATATAAGATGAATGATTACGAAAGTTGGGGTTCCAATGAGGTCTTGGCCTGGTCGGATGACACAAACGAAGAGCTCGAAGTTGCGGCTATGGCAAACTTAAATCTAATTAAAACCCAAGTCTAAACGACGCCCTAAGGGCTGTATATATGGGGGAACAGAGGGGATTTTCGTGACCCCTTGGAGGTGGGGTCCGAAAACAACCCTAACTCGGTTTCCCCACACATACGGACTCTAAAAACAGCCTATAATGTGGTATTTCGAAATTACATGGGCCCAGCCCAATATTAAGGTGACGCAGCACCTATAATTGCTCTTGGACGAAAATAATGAAGTGGCATCTCGTGTATTTCGTCCAAGCCTTCATGCATGCCTTATGGTGGCTTCAAAGTGCGAAAATCCCCACTGGAAGCTCCATTGTTCTTTCCCGCGCGCGCACCTTCTTCTCCATGCTTGATCCCGCTCCAATGACCGTCCTTCTTGTCCATGCTAGGTCCTTCATTCATAAGCAAAACAAAAGTATCTAATTTAGGCAGCATCATATGTTCCTGAACATTAGAAGGATTCGCAAGAAACGAAAGTACCTGATAATTTAGTTGACGTGCGCGTGCTCTAGTAACTGGTCCAGTATGTGTAGTTGGTGAAGATGTGGGTGTAACATTAGTAGAGATGTCCTCATCAACCATGATCAACCATGGCGGACGGGCCTCCATTCTTCTTTTGGGCAGCATATTGCTCCCTAAACTTTGGCAACTTGCTAATGATGTTCCAACAATGGGTGAGGGTGAATGACTTGTTTCCATATTGAACTTTGAACAATTCCAAAGCTTGGAAAGCCTACACACAGTGAGCATAGACAATTAATGCGACACGATATGGGAACGCGCCCAGCGCGCGCTGGGCTGCAGCAATTTAACGCACTGTACATGTAATAAAGGGAGCAGATGTTCATACCATGTCGCTGACGCCGAGGCCACTCACGGGGCGGTTTTCGATGGTCTCGAGGGTGGCGCAAAACTTGTTGCACTCTATTTGAATCAACCCCCATATTTTCTTGAGTGATTCCTCCGTCCGGCTGCTTTCCATTTCATACGGAGGAAACATCTTGCGCTCATGGAAGTATGCATAGATGCGGTGCCAAAAGACTGTACCTTTTTGCTCCGCGCCGGTCTTGGGGTCTTGGCCAACATCCCTCCAAGCATGACAAATGAGCTCATCTTCTTTGATCGTGAACGCCTTGGTGCGGATGCTTTGGCCCCTCTTTTTTTGCGCTCTTGCTTGTTGGGTGAGCTCGTCCATGAATGACAATGGCGCCTCACCAATGTCAAGACCATCATCGCTGCGCCATTCTTCTTCAGCGACGGGGCCATGCATGACACCGCCGTCGTCCACAAAGCAGTCCGTGTCCGCGTCCGCGCCCGCGTCCGCCATGTCATCTTGATGGAAGGCGCGACTGTCCTGGCTTTGCGTCTCGTCCAGATCGACGCCGCGCCCCTCAAAGACGATATGGTCCATGAGCAAAGAGGCGTATGCGGTGATTACCTCTCCCCCGGGCGCTTCCGCGAGCTCTTTGGGGACTAGCATTTCGTCGAACAGTTTGCGGGGAGGTGGCAAACTGTCCATGGAGAACTCCCTCGGGCGCTTTCTCCCCGCCATGGAGCCACTGCCCTCGTCCCCAACGGGCTCAGCGTTGAGGTCTACATCGATGGCGCACATTGGAGGGGCCATCGACGCCGGCGGCTGTATCATCACCTCCGGCGACGTGTCATGCGGCGTGGTCGACAAGCTCGACGCCACCGGCGTGGTCGCGGATGTGCGCGGCCGCTGGGATGATCCAGTGCCGCTCTTGACAGCAGCAGACGAGCCCACGGCCATGGCAGCAGCGGCCGCGTCCACAATTGCGGGGTCGCGCACATATCCCGCCATGTATAGAGCTCGCGCCGCCGCTTTTTGCGCAATGGCCTCGTTCTTGCGTGCCATGGCTTCCGCCTTGGCTTGCGCGACCATGGCTTTCGCGGCAGCCTCGGCTTTCGCGGTGGCCGCGGCTTTGCGGCGGTCGGCTCTTTTGGCCGATTGCAAGGCCTGGTCCCGCGCCGCCTCCGCCTCCGTCAACTACTTCTTCGGTTTCTTCGGGCGCTTCGGGCCGACTGGCGCGGTCGCTGCGGTGATGCTTGGCTCCGGCGGAGCGGAGCCGGCGGCGGCGCCGCTGAGATTTGGCTCGCTCTCCATGAAAGGGTGCGGGAAGCTTTGGAGAAAATAGAGGGAAATGTGGCGCTTTGTGTAACCGACGAGTAGGCCAGGGGAGGACAAGGGCGGGCGCTCGCGCCCGTCTGCGCGTGTCCGCGCCGACGCAAACCAGCCCCATTTTTGCGCCGGGAATGGGTCAGAACAGAAGGGCGTCCGTTTGCGCCGGCGCGTTGGGCCGAGTTTTCTGTCCGTGCCGACCCAAACGGACTAAAACAGACAGAAAACAGACAAATGCGTCGGCGCGTTGGAGTTGCCCTAACTCTCGAGGGATGGAAAAGGCTAGCTTCTTAACTCCAGCAAATTTGCACTGTCCTCGGTTGCCAGCTTCTTTATTTCAGCTTCTTGGAGTTACCTCGTTCAGCCAGTTTCAATCTTGGGCTTTGTTTGGTTGTCAGGAAGATATAGCCAGGGCAGAGAACCCACGGGAAATGTTTTTCTGGCACACAGGGATCCACGGGGACGTGACCATTCTGTGTCATCGTTTGGTGCCCCCGCCTGTGACGCCTGTCCGGCAACAAATTTCTAAAAACGAAAGGAACGAACAAGATCTTTGGTAAGGTGGGCCGAGGAGAATTCGTCTGATGTCCCGAAGCGTGGGAAAGTCACCCGGGGGAAGTGGACGGGAACTTTCCCTCCCTACGGGCCACCAAACGGGATGGATAGAAAACCGGGCTAAGATTTTCGCGGGGGGTTTTCACCCAGGTAAAACAGGGGGATCCCGGGAGGTTTACGGAAAACCAAACGAAGCCTTGGAGTTGAAGAAACTGAGAGCTGGTGCATTGCTGAACAGGCCCTTAGGGAAACTCCAACGCGCCGACGCAAAACACACTTTTTGCCCGTTTTGGTCCAGATGCGTCGGCGTGGAAAAAAATCATGGCCCAACGTGCCGGAGCAAACGGACATGCGTCCATTTTCTTGTCCATCCTTGTTGGGGATCGGCGCAGAAAACAAAAAAATTCCTACCTACGAGTCCCGAACCCAAGATCTATGCTATGCTGATGTATGTAACGGAAGGAATCGGTGTTCATACCTTTGAAGACTGAAAGAGGGAAACGTTCCTCGAACGTGGTTGGCGTAGACTCTGATCCTACGACCTCCCTGTCGTGTTGAAGAACCTCCGACGATGAAGTAGCACCACACGTGTAGTGCCTCGCGGGATTACACACGTACGGTGCAACCGACGTCCCTCCGGGCTCCGAACCAGAAGAGCAGCGGAAAGAAGATTGATCTGGATCCCGATTCTGGCAGCGCAACGGCGTCCGAATGATGGTGAAACCCCAAACCAGGTGCAAACTCTAAACCAGGGGAGTCCGCTCTAGGTCAGAGAAAGAGAAAGAGAGAGAGAAACTCAATGTTGTGTTGAAAAAGGCACCCCACCCCTCCTTATATAGGCCAAGGAGGGGCTCCACCCCCCTTCCCCCATGTGGGACTAAACCCCCAAGGGGGGGAGTGGTGCGGCTAGGAGGGGGGATGGGCCCCTCCCTTGGCGCCAAGCCCAAGGGGGGAGGCTCCCCCTTCCCCTCATGGGCCTTTTAAGGCCCAAATACCTTTTCACCTTTTTAATTAATTATTTAAATCATTTTTAATATTTAATTATGTCAATTAAATAATAAAACATATTTAAACATTAATATATATATATATATATTATTTTGAACCTTTCAAAATATTCGGAACAGCTTCCGGCACCTCCCGATACATTTTCGGTGTTTTCTCTCTTTTCACCGATGATCCCGAATCAATCCTTAATGCATCGATTGCCCTTAAGTGTGACACCCTACGGTCCGGGAAACAATAGACATGATCGAGACACTCTCTGATCAATTACCATCATGTGGGATCTGGTTACAATCCTTGATGTGCCCCTGCGCTTCCATCGAATAAACTTCATCGCTGTTGAACCGTTAACAATATGACTTGATCTCTTTGTGCTTCGGTACTATGTTTGTCCAAGGTATGATCGTCGGTATCCAATACCTAGTTCTTCCTCGTCTCCGACATAACATGTTTACTCGTCTATGAATATTACATCTCTTGTGACCTAGTCACTTGCTTGCAAGCTATTGATGCAACACCACCGAGTGGGCCCAGAATACCTATCCGTCACTCGGATTGACAAATCCCGCTCTGATCTATTTCATACTCCTCAACATATCTACTTCGGAATACCCAAGATACACCTTTTCAGTTACCATGTTTCAGTGTAACGGTTAATGCACTCAAAGCATCCTAATAGATAGCAATTATGTATGATCATCACGGTCTAAGGATTCAGTCACTATATTATTAAGTCATCGCAATGCTG
This sequence comes from Bromus sterilis, assembly GCA_950022295.1. Classification (NCBI taxonomy): domain Eukaryota; kingdom Viridiplantae; phylum Streptophyta; class Magnoliopsida; order Poales; family Poaceae; genus Bromus; species Bromus sterilis. The sequence continues at coordinate 165,897,984 of OX465599.1, read as the reverse complement.
AACTTATGTGACTTGATCACACTACAATGCTTAAGGTGTGTGTGTCCATCACATCATTCTCCTAATGATATGACCTCATTGTTAATAGACTATTATGTTCTCATGATCAGGAAACCTTGATCATCAATTGCGCAATGAGCTAGTATGCCTGAGTTTAACTAGGGACCAGGTTGTTATATATCACACATGTATTAATGTTTTCGCTTAATGCAGTTCTAGCACAATATATAACGTATTATGAACAGACAGATATGTGACAAATATCTTTATTAATTTGCCTCTAGGGCACATATCCAACAATCCTGACCCATTTCCGACCCAAATTTGGGTCTGGTTTGCGTTGGCGCGGACACGCGTGGACGTGCGCGAGCGACTGCCCTTGTCCTCCCCTGGCCTACACTTCGTCCACACAGCGCGCCATACAGAATGTCGACGCCTAATGTTTTAGTCCCACCTCGCGCGCTAAAGGACGCCTGCAACTGTTTATAAGGAAGAGCACGGGTGAACTATTTTCTAAATAATATAGTTTGAATATATTTAATAAATGTGATGTGATGTTCTAAATCGATGATTTAAAATTACATATCACATCAATTAAATTTAGCTTAACTATATTATTTTTAAATAAATAAAAACACAACGTCGACGCCAAAACACAGCGCCGACGTCAAATATTTAGTGTCACCTTGCGCGCCGCGGGACGTCCACACGTCTTTATAAGGAGAGATGGAACCTTTGAGCAGAGAGGAAAGGAATATCCAATTATCGAATTTGGATTGATAACTGGATCTTCCGTTTCTCTTCTTTTTTTAATTTTTTTAATATTTGGAATGACGCGACCTTCAGTTGGCGCGGATGAAATGTGTCCCTCATTGAGTGGCGCGTCCAGAAAAACACAAACAGACACGGACAATAGTTTGCGCGCCGACACAAACAGACATAAAGTTGAATAAAACATGTATCATTTACGTCAGCGCGTTGGAGTTGTTTTTAGTACCGTATTCCTTAAAAGAAAAAACAAGTTTTACTGCCGCTGCAGCCCACCCCACCCCGTGTGGCGCACAGGGTACCCCAGTCCGACGCGACGAACATAACACCACCACGGCCAAAAAGCAAAAGCAAGAAATCCTCTTTCCCTTCCCTTTCCCTTGTCCACCCCCTTTCCACCGTCCGGTCCGGCAGGCACTGTGGCTGCTCTGGATGGCTACTGCTCCCAATCCCAAGATCGAGATGATCGCCTCTTCGCTGCGCAACTGCTCCCTCCACGGGGGTGGCCGGCGACGGGGCAGGGGCGCTGAGGGCAGCAACGACAGCGAGGGCGTCACCGTAGAGCTCAACTCCGACGTCGCCCTGCCCTACCACTGGCAGCAGTGCCTCGACATATGGGTACATTACATACATACACGTCCCCATCCATTCCCTCATTTGTTCCTTATAATCCTCAACTACACCATGGATGGAAACGAATCGACGGCCCCCCAATCATTCGGACATAAATGTTAATCATTTGATCATTTAATGGCGAAAGTGGCTGATGGAGTTGAACTTCATTAATCGCCTCCACTTTCCTCTCTTTTTGTTCTTTTGTTATTTATTGGACTCTTGCTTAATCTGTTAGTACTAGCCGGCAACTCTTTTCTCTCACTCTTCCTTTGCGAAATTTCCTTTTGACTATTTGATTTGATCCTTCTCCTTGTGTTTGCTTTCCAGCTTTAGAAAGACTCGACCCTTTACACAATTACCCTTCTCTTCCCCCCCTTGGCTATGCCAAAAGGCCTGCTGCTTTCTTCAAGTAATATCGTAGTGTAGTAGTAGTACTGATCTACTGCGCCTTAAGATCTGCGTTTGTCTTCTAAATCCTGACATATCGGGTGGGATCCATTCCTTTTTGCCCTGCATGACTGCATCTCTCTATGTAAAGATTAGATTTCTTCTAGACCACAGCCTTGCCGGTCATACCAATTATCAGTGGGATTGTGAGGATTCTAATTGCCTTAGAATATTATTCTTTAAACAGATTTGCTAGGGCACATCTAGATGCGTCCTAAGTATTGCATATCTAAATCCTATACTATTGATTTTACATTTTTTTTTTGGAAATGGAGGATGACCCCCCGGCCTCTGCATCAGAACGATGCATACGGCCATTTTATTAATTATTCATCAAAACCTTACAAAGTAATACAATCAATAAGTCTGAAGCCACCAACTTAACAACAAAAGTCGCTACCCCTATCCTCTTGATGAAGGGGTGTAAATGTCGGGGTCGCATACCCAAACCTTACACCAAAATCCAACATCTAAAGCCGGAGGCCGGAACCAAGCCGCACTGCCGGGTCTGGGTCACACACCGGTTCGGCACACCTTTAGCGAGTACCACATGCGCACGCTGTAGATGTCGTCGCCACCATCTTCCACCGGTCCATCTTCAGAGGAGAACTGATGCATCGACCTCGCTTCGCGCGTTCCTCAACACACATCCATCGTCGAGACCTTGCTGCACCATGCCGCCGTGACTCCACGTCTTCGATGTGTGGCTTGAAACGCCGCTCCACCGTTGAAACCATCCGCTGGTCCCTCGATCCGATGCACACCTCTTCATCAAGAGGATAGGGGGGAACGACACAAAAGTGCCGCCATCATCCGATCGACCGATCTAGGGTTTCCCCTGGAGGTAGCGGATATCGGTATGTAGCATCTCCACGACAATGCCTTCAAGAAGGAAACGACGCAGGAGAACGCCGCAATCGCCGGCCTTCGCGCCTAGCCGAGGGCATGGTTTTCACCTGGAGCTACTCGAAACCTCCATCTCGCATCGTGCGCACGGACCGTCGTCGATCTCCATCGCCGCGGAGCGAGCAAAGCCACTCCGACCAGATCAGATCCGGCCGGAGGACCGATCACTCGCAACCGGCCAGTCCACCATGTTCCTCCATGCCGCCATCCATGATCCGAGATGCAACAATTCCAACACTAACCATCTGCCGTCGCTCACCGCCGGGATCGAGCCGCCGCCGCGGAGGATCGGATCTGGTGGCGCACTTCCGCTCGTCCGGGTGCCCCGCACCACCCTCGCGCTTGAGAAGGAGGGTATCCTCCGCCGCCGCCGTCAGCCGCCCGGGCTTAGCCCGACGGTTTCCTCTAGCGACGGCGGAGGGGATGGAGGTGAGGAAGGAGTAACCGGCGGCTCAGGCTGGAGCCCCTCGGCCGCCCACGCGGGGGGCGACGGAGGGGAGAGGAGGAGAGGGGGAAGAGAGCGGCGGCGTTGGGTCACGGCGGCGGCGGCGCTTGTTAGGTCGCGGGTTTTACATAAAGATTTGTTTACATATTTTTTTAATCTTTTATCTTTTCCTTTCTAGTTTGATTGAATCACTTAGATGTGCAATAATCAGAGCACATGTGCCCTAGACAAACCCTTTAAAACACTGTACAAATGCAAATACTCATATAAATGTGCACGCCTACATCTTACCTATGTGCATCTCCAAAAGACTAAACAGACGAATCAGGTCTTGAGATCAGTCAAGTCATAAATGCCTCACTATCAATGAAAAATTGTGTCTCACTATTTTTTTCCTGCCTTTATGAAGCAGATAGATGCTTTTTTTTCTCCCTGCTTTCCTGCTTTGATCAAACAGGTGAGTTGAAGAAAAAGTTAAAAAATCAAATGCGATGTAGTGCATGAGCATCAAAATGGATATACCTGAATCATCATCTGATGTCCTAATCCTATAAAAATTATATATCGGATTTTCTTTTCTTACTTTCTTAGATAATGGAATATTAACCCTACAAGGTAATTTAAAAAAAAAGCCATGGTTAAATCCTCAAAAGGAAAATATACACATGGTGAATTATTAATGTCTTCATTTCGTCAGTCTTTTCTCATATCCTGTACTTACCTTTTTTTAGCAAAACTGTGTTTTTCTTTTTTTTCTTTTTTTATTAGAGCATCTCCAGCAAATAAAAAAAATCCCTTATAAATGGTTATAGGTTATAAGGGCTTTACCAATAATGTTTTTGGTATTCATAGGCATGCTGCTTTTGCGGACCATCAATAAACTCATCCCTAGTATACTCTTGATGTCGAGCTGACTTATTGGTGAGCTAAATTATTTCTATCTGCTCTCCTGGTTCACTCTCACGGCACAGGGTGGCGGTGTCGAAGCTCTAACTAACGCGTAACAGTGGCAGAGAAGGCCGTTGGGCCGCGAGGAGGTGCCCTAGCGGCATGGGTGGCAGCGCAGGAGCTCTAACCGACACACTGGGCCGCAAAGGAGGTGGTCAAGCCGCATGGAGGCAAGGAGGCGCGCGGTGGCGGTGGCGCCACTAGTGGCGCCGATGGCTGGGGCGTCAACAACTACGACGACATGGTGGGGGATGGTAACAGATTGATGGGATTTAACATTGTCTCGGTGAGGTGCCGACAGCTGGGGCGTGAACAACTATGCGACACGGTGGGGGATGGTAATAGAATGATGGGATTTGACGGTGTCTCGTAGAGGTGGCATTTATGGTGTGAGTTGCATCTTCTCCTCTCTGCTAGATCGTATAGGCGCGCGTTGTTGCTGCGCCCGTCTAATTTGACGCTATAATGTTAGTTATAAAGGAATTATATTATACCTATTTTACTCTAGAAAAATCGGTATACAGATTATGATATAATATGTTAATTAGTAACTTCTGTAGGTATATGTTAGTGGATATACAACCAGGAAAGTACCTTGGTGCCTGGTACAAAATGTTAATATTAGGCCACATATATGTAAAAGAATATTTATTTTGTTATTTATAATTATTAAGGTAGTGCAATTTATTCCCACAAAAAAAGTGGTATTAGTTTTCCTGTAAATCACATCTTGCCAGACCGAAATTTTAATACTCTGTTGGTCTCTCAAACGCTTGATCACCCATGCGCTGAGTTGCCATGCCCGTCTATTTTTCCAGTAGAATAGAAGGAATTTCTATAATAATATATATCAAATGTCCCGTGTAAGATAAATCATCATCAAAGACTGTGGTCACTGGTGTCTGATGTACTAGGAGTTTTACCAACAAGACATGGAACTCTGAAGGCGGAACACTATCAGCCTCAAGCAAACATCACCAAGCATTGAAAGCTTAAGCACTGAGTAACATTGTGCAATCTTTGGTTCTTTTAGTAATCTTGGTTTCTAGTAGTAATTGTCCTTTGTTGGTTATTTGACCTTCCGATCATAAAGCACACTTTTTTTTCTTTAATTTACTGCATCCACATCTAGGTTGCAGTTTGTCAACTGGTGGTTGTTACACTGATAAATTCATCATAGTCTAGTACTTTTAGTTCTCCTACAGTAAACAATTCTAGTTTCCAATAAAACATTAGATATACCACTTAACAAACCATTCCTTACAAAGGTTGAAAGAGTATTTCATAAGATATCAAGCTTGAATTATAAGCCTATGTTATTGTTGTGCTAATAAAGTTCAATAATATGACAGGTGCTTCGTGCAAATATATATTACATGCACGGTAAGCTTTGCATTAACCACATGGTCCAAATACACTAATCAAAATGTTATATGCAGCATACATAGAAATATTTAAGTGGGGCATTTAATTCGATCACATAATCACAAGTATGCCATAGAGATAATATATATTTGAGGAAACAGTTACACACAAGCATGCTTGCTAAGCAAAGCCTCATCACTTGAATGTATTAAAGTCTAAAAAGGTTACATCAGTGTAAAATATAATGCTATCGACAACACTTAGTTATTAAAGTACAAGGAGACCAGTTCCTATCTAAACAAGTCATCACTTGAATGTAGCCAAATTAACGTGAGAACATCGGCGAGGCTAATCTCTACTACTTAAAAAGAACCTAAGGTTCCATTTTCACCTAATTTTCTTCCCACAACCCCTTCGTCCAACCTTCCTCGTATGATAATCAATCACCTTAATTTACTTACCTTCTGAACCAAATCGACATTAATTTACTTACCAAACTTCTCATCAAACTATAAGTTAAATCACGGGCAGAATTTGATAAATATTTATTTACACAATCTTATTAATATGGGCAGGTAAATCACAACATAAGGTACTAAAATATTTATATCCCGTTGCAACGCAAGGCATTGTCCTATTTCTAAACAAAACATAGGTGAGGTAATAACCTAAAAGCCGGTATTATGTTTTTGGATTCGACAATGTCATAAGAATATACCAATGTAGTTTATATTATACTCGATATGAGAATTTTGCTAAATCAAGTCAAAGAAAAACAACTCGTGTAGTAAGTAGTACACTGACCTTAGATCAACTCCTGTAAATCGTATCATTATTAAATGTAACCTCTATGTTGGTATTCTATAGAAGAGTAGTAGAAGAGTAGTCAGACATGCAGTGATAGCATACTTGGCATGGAAGGAAAATCATATGATGAGAAAAAAATGTTGTATATATAGCTCATATGTATTTAATGTTATCACGAGAGATGAAAGTATACAAATATGTATTTTTTTTGCGAAAGATACATCTATATATACAACTGCTAAGGACGGGGTTATCCCCTTTTTGAAAGATTTTTTCGTTAAAGGGCGCTTTATTACTTAATAGTTAAGCATTACACCCGGCCTCTGCATAGCTAGGATGCACACAACCAGTCCAGATCGAAACAGAAGATTAAAAAGAGAAAGAAAAAAGTGAAATACAAGCACTAGATAGAGTTGTTAATCGCCGTCGACGGAGGAGGTCCAATCCGGAAATTATGCTGCCACCCACGTTGGGAAAAAAATATCCCTCACTGTGTCCTTCAACTGTGTACATGCCTTCATAAACAGGCCGTGATGCTCCACCCGTTGTAGAGACGACCATAATCGGAGAATACCGGTACATCGGTAAATAACCTGCAAAAAGGAAGTTATCTTAGCATTAAAAATCTTATCATTTCTAGATAGCCATAGCGACCAGATAACGGCTAGCGGCCCCACCTTAAGAAGCTTTCTAAGCCTGTGGTTAATCCCATGCAACCAGTTGCCGAATATGTTAGCAGCACTGCATGGGGGACGCAGGCCGGAAGCTAGCTGGATGGCTGACCAAGTAGAACGAGCAAATTTACATTGGAAGAATAAATGATTAATTGTTTCGTCATGATGACATAAAACACATTGTGGACTCCCATGCCAATTCCTCTTGATAAGATTATCTTTAGTAAGAATCACTCCCCTACGAAGATGCCATGCAATTTTTTTTGTTATTAGCGGCATCTTCAATCGCCAGATCATCTTGTTACTATCGACTGGTATCTCAGGTTGGAGCAACGCTCTATACATAGAATCCACCGTAGCCATTCCGTTGTAGATTCCATCGAAATTCATCGGGTCTTGGAGACAACTGAATTGTCGATAGGCGTTGTACCAATGTATTCCACGATTCTAGTCTATTACTGATTAAATCTCGTCTAAACGTCACGTTAGGAGGGAAGGTTTCCATGACTGTGGCGATAGTCTCACCCTTGTGACGTACAATGTTGTATAGAGCGGGATACTGTTCTCGGAGAGTGGTATTCCCCATCCACCTATCTTCCCATAATCTAATCTTCGAACCATCCTTAATACTCCCTCCGTTCCAAAAAGCTTGTCATAGTTTTAGTTTAAATTTGAACTAAAACCGTGACAAGCTTTATGGGACAGAGGGAGTAGCAAACAAGCCGAAACGGAAGAAATGATTCTTTGTGGCCATCAGTCCAGCCTAAAAGTATTGAGTCCCCAGGCTTCCAAAGTATTTGGGACACTGCCTTAGGTCCTACCTATTTCCTCCTTAGGAGGGTTTGCCATACACCTTCCTCAGACAAAAGCTTAAAGAGCCATTTGCCGAAGAGAGCTGAATTTTTTACTTCGAGATCATATAGGACCTAAGGCAGAAAATTGAAAGAAAAATATATACAACTACTGAGAATATTGAAAATTGCAACTCTTAACACTTCCACTTTTCAACAATATGTGTCCATTTTGATTCCGTAAATGCAAATTATAGGGATAGTTAACATGGTCATACATTCTACATGGGATATGGTTTCTTGTTGCTAACCTTGGAATATACTGCTCAGTGCAGAAAATAGCTTGCTTTCCTAAATGAGAAGTGAATATAATCTTATCACTGGATAGGCACAAACCATCAAAGTCATATACTGTATATTAATACAAGAATATCTTCACCTGTTATTTTTTCTGGAGAAACTAATTAATGTGCAGTTTTTAAGTCTCATTGTATGTCGGGGCCATCCCTGTGCTATTAAAAAATGACTACAAGAATATTTAGTAGCAGAGGGTTGATAACAAAAACTTATGTGATAAGGCAGAAGTCAGCACAAAATTGGTAGCTATCAAACGTCAATATGGGAAATACTTCATAAGCATGTACAACTAACAGGACTTACTGCCACCTCTGTTAATTTACCAAAACTTTAGTATAAGCCTATTAGGGGCTAATAAAGAGCGGGAGAAAACAAAAGAGAAGAAAATGAAGAAGCTTAGTGTGGTTCAGTTCGACAATGCAGGCATGGGTTTGAAGTGCAATAAGTTAATGGCGCAAGGTTGATCTTGGGGAATATGGACGTGGTTAGAATTGCACTTTCTTATACCCAACCTGCAGTTTCAATGCCTGTCGAGGCAACACAATGTTGTAACATCACTTCCAGCCATAGTTCAAAAAGTAGCTATTAGGCGCTCGCTTATGCGCGCATAAGCGCAAGTAGGTGGCTTAGCGCCTCACTTTTGCCTTATGCGGTAAAAAAAGCGGCCGGCGAGGTCCTCCGGCGAGAAATCAGCCTTTTCGGCGAGGAATCACGTTTCTCAGGCGAGAAATCAATCTCCCCGGCGAGGATTCGACCTCCCGTGTGAGAATTCATCCTGACCGACGAGGATTCAACCACTCCGACGACAAATTGACTGATTCCGGCGAGGAATGGAGCTTCTCCGGTGAGGGATGGAGCTTCTCCGGCGAGGGATGGAGTTTCTCCGGTGAGGGATCGAGCTTCCGGCCAGCCCATCTAGCTTATTTCTTCACGGTACAGTACTAACGCCTAATTGCGCCCAATCACGCCTAAGCTAGAAAAGCGCAAGTAGGTGGCCAAACGCATAATTAACGCCTAGCGCTTTTTTGAACTTTGCTTCCAGCCATGGATTATCTTTGTGAACAACAAAACAAATGGCACCTGCTATAGCAACTCCATTGTGTAGTCCTCACAGACTAAAAATAAAGAATGTTGAGTATGATGATTCCTGTTTTGCATTCAGCGAACACATGCCATGAACATTGTTAAGAAAATCAATGCTTTGATAGTATACAAAAACAATCGATATGAAGACATAAAGGAGTAGAGAGAGTTGCATGTAGGAAATAATTGAGCTGCTGTCACGCATAAAGACCGCCGTTGATCCACTTGTCATCATGAATGCGATGTGATGAGCTCAAGGAACACCAATGAAGGCTTCTCTGTGCAAACTGTTATCTTCCCAGACTTATTTCTATATGAACCCAAAGTTAAGCATAATAAAAAAAATCTGATTATCATCCATCGGAAAATTGTGGAACATAAAAAGATTTGGTTGCGGAGCCTCACCCTGGACGCCATTGTTTCGATCTCCTCCTGCCCCTACAGCTTCTCTAGAGAGGTTCCTTGCCTCATGAATCCATACCAACCAGCAGCGAGGAGTTGTGTGAGGCTATTGTTGTGCTTGGAACTGGCTACAGAGATACACGTATGCCTCAATGGTTGCCTGGACGTTGGAGCTCGCCTTGTGCCCACCGTTTCCGTCACCTTGCCATGTCGTTGGTCCGCCTTTCCCTACATGTGTCACGAGAATAGAGAGACCTGGAGGGGCTGACCTTGAGCGGTAGTGGTTGTGGTGGCGGCGCCGGCAGCGGCACAACTTCGCCTTGCCGGAGCAGTTTCACTCGAACGAGCAGCCATGGCGTCTGTCTGAATCGCCTGCGGAGGCGGGTCCCCTTCTCCTCTTGCGCCGAGTGAATTGTTGGCGAGCAGAGAAAATTGGTATGTTTTTTTTATTTTTTGAGAATTTCATCACGTTTTATTGATCAACTGGGTAGTACATAAAGCATGACTGAATTTAGCCAAAGAATGGGCCTCGGTGTTTAAAGTTCTAGAGTTGAAAAGAAAAATACAAGTATGAAAGAGTAATTTTCGAGCTTCAATCTCCTTAATGATTGCAGCATATCCTCCTCCTTTTTCTTTAACAATATCCTCGGCAACCTGCTTGTAGTCAGACAACGCTTTGAAATTGCTAAGTAGGAGGTCATCCGCAAGCTTCTCTGCAGGCTATAGCTTCTAGAGATGCCGGGTCAGATACCCCCCTGATAATTTAAGCTGAAGAACCAAGATAATTTCCATTAGAATCACGGCATACAGCAGCTGCAGATCCCCCAGCACCCGATCTTCCAATCCCCGCATCAACCCTGATGTTGGCAGGAGTAGAAAACGTCATCGAGATGCTGGCCGTGGAGCTTCTATCTGGACCTCCACTAGACGGTTGGGACTTGATAATGTCGAGTTCAGCAATATACTACCTCTCAGTAAATAGATTTGTAGATAGTGAACTCTGGAAAATCTGCTCACGAATAGCCTGCCTTCAGGCATACAAAATAGCCCATAATGTAACTGTGACTTTTACAAAGTCTCATGAGGTAAATGCATCTGTCAGGGTGAAAATCCATTTCTTGGCATTTGGTTCCTTTGTAGCCATCAATACCTCATAAAGATCAGGTGCGGCTAGAGCCCAAATGCACCTGGACATACTGCATTCGAGGTGGGAATGACACCATAAGTCCTCAACACCAAGTGAACATGTGCTAGTTGTGGATATAAGCCGAGGTCCCGGGAAGCCCAAAGGCGAACAATCTTAGATAGCTCTCAATATACAGGTGACAACTAGCGCCCTTGTAATCCAGATCTCCACCACATAACACAAGTAAAGCAGGAGTAGGTCTTTACCTCATCAAGGGGCCGAACCTGGGTAAATCCCTGCGTCTCTCTCTCCCGATCGACTCTTCCTCCTTGTATCCACTCGTAGCTAAGGCCCTGCGTTAAGTTCTCGTATGAGGACATCTGGCGTGATTTTTCCACGACACCTTCGCCAATGCAGCTCCGGTTTCCATTCACCGACAACATCATTGATGAACCGTTTCCAAACCCTTCCCGGCAAAGAAAAATGAGTAAAGGATGTTTTTCCTGTGATGTCTGACATCTGTCATTGGAAGAGAAATTTTTGAAAGCCTCCACAGAAACGATTTAAGTTTTGCTGGTACCTGTGTGTTCCAAAGGATTTTCCATGATTTACTCTCTGCATCACAACTTGTTTGGGACTGACAGGCTTTGTTGTTGTTGTTGTTGTTGTTGTACTCTCTGCATCCGTGCTCAAGAGGAGCCCTGTCAACCCTCTAACCATGCTTCCAGGCTCTGCTTGGTAATCACCATCATACGGTATGCAGATTTGACAGTAAATTTTCTACTCTTCTCAAAATTCCAGGCCCAGAAATCTGATATATTATGTGTGCATAATGGGATACTCAAAATAATGGCAGAATCAAAAGTAAGAGCTTGGTTTAGGTGCGGTTTATTTGTCCTAAATAGGGTGAGTGAGATGTTTTTTATCACAAAAAGTTTCTAAAAAGGATGTGCTAGAGGAGATGGCCGTTTCAGCTCTAAGCATATCTTCCAGATGAACAGTAAATTCAAATATTTTTTTAAACTTTTGTAGATATTCATGTTAGTTTAACAAATGTGTTTGACAATTTTCATGAGAAACAAGATAACAGTGCTTGGTCGATAAGAAAAACTAAATTAAGTGTAACAATTACGGGTAACATTTGGCATTCGACTTTTTGCTGCACAGTTCAAAATGCTTAAGCTTTTTCCTTTTGCAAGTAGCATCTGGATTTAGTTCTTTTTATATTTGCAAAAAGACATTTTTGACTTTGAATATCCGATGCTGGAGTATGTTTTTCGTCCATCTTACCCAATATCAGTTACTTAAAAGGATCTGCTAGATACTCCCTCCCTCTTACGTCCTCAGTTCTCTTCATTTTGAATTTGCCCCTCACATCTCTGTTTTTTCCGAGCTAGAAACCACCACAATGCTAATTAAGTGTTAATTCAGTTGTCAACTCAAGTTTATTGTTTTGATTCTTACTCTTATTAACTCACTATAATATTTGTATTCATTTGATATAATATTTGTGCACCGTTCCAAAGCATGCATGATTGTCTATAAAAAAACTACAAAACCGGCATCAACACACAAGTTTAATGAAATAAAGATCCCCGCAAATAAAAAATAATGCTCACAGTTCATTTTTAATCTTTCCTAAAGAAAGTGTACTTTGTGTTCCAACTATGCTTTCCTAAAGAAAGTGTTCTTTGTGTTCCAACTATGCCTTGGTTGCTTGCTGCAATCTTGCATATATTCCCTGCGATGTCACCGGTTCTAGTTGTCTACATTTTCCTTTCGCTGGGTAATCAAACAGTGTTTTCATGTTTACTTAGCAATACCTCTGTGCATTAATTCTTCTTGCAGACTAGCCTATCACATATCGAGATGGACATATATACTTTGAAAGCTTTCACAACATCTGTTTGCCTTTTTACTTGATTTTTTTTCCGACATCTCTTTCTTCTTTTACATGCTTTTCTCAACATCTCGATGCTACTTGGAAATGATTGAACTTGCTACCTTTTTTTTCTAATGATTGTGAACCTGTTTGGTGCAGACGGGGCAAGTGTACTACATCAACTGGGAGGACGGCACCCGGACGACCACGGACCCTCGCACGTCGTCGCTTTTCTCGACCTTGTCAACGCCGCAGTCCACCTCTTTCACTTCACACAGCACGGCCTTCACTTCGTCGTCCAGCTCTGGTTGCACCTCGGCATCGTCCATCGGCCTGGTGGCAGCGGCAGACTTGTGGCCCTCAAATATCACCGATGGCTTCGGTTACAGCTTGGGCAATGATGGCAGCGACGGCTATAGTGAAGGCCACAGCGACCAAGAGGAGAGCAGCAGCAGCGGCGCTGGGAGCAGCTGGAGCTCCGCCGTTTCGTCGGTGCTCTCGTCTTTCTCTCCCATTGACGAGTCGGCCTCCATTGGCAGCGGCGACGACAACGGGAAGGCCGCCAGCCACATTCTCATCACGGTTGGGTGCAGGGCGTGCTTCATGTACTTCATGGTGCCGAAGAGTGTCGCCCTGTGCCCCAAGTGCGGCAGCTCCGGCCTCCTCCAACTCGGATGTAGCAACAACGCCGCCTGAGCTGCCAGCCTGCCGCCACATGTTCCCGGCGCGGTGCAATTTCACAACTGTGCTTTGTGATGGACTACCAATCTGTCAGGGTGTTCACTGTTAATTGGGAAATAACGTTTTCTGTGAGAACGTCCCCAAATCGTTGATTGTGTGGGAATGTACGGGACATGGGAAGGAAAGATGTCCTGGTTGTTTTCACTTTGTCCTTATTGCACTCAACGACAGAGACTAACCCATATTTTTCTGAATCCTTCCATTTCAACGGATTTTTTTACAAATTTTAAACACAAAATGGACCCAAAATTTAAACATTTCACAAACTAACCATTTTTCACGGTGTCCGCCTCTGTGGCGCCATGCTAGACACCATGGCGTCTTGATAAAAGACGTCATACAACTCGTTACATCGAACCTGTCAGTGGGCCTGCCAGGACCATGGCGCCATGCCCTCTACCATGGCTTCTTGGATAAACGTAAGTTTAATTTTGATGCTTCGTACTATAAACGACCGTCGATTGTTCATACGAACTCCAATTTTGATGTTCTTGGACTCGTTGAACTTGTATTGACGAGGGCCTCGTGTTGATATCATTGAATATTTATTTAGAGCATTAAAAAAAAACCATTTTGATACTTCCCAAATGGCTAAGTCTCGCACCGTAGGTCCTCCGGTTTGACTTCAATTTAATCCCTTTGAACATGTCATTGCCAAGACCATGCACATGCCAATAAACCTAAAAATACCATAAAACAAAGAAAAAATAATAAAAAATAAAGCTATGCAATAAAATTATAAAACGTAAAATATGAGAAACTATGCATTATTGATAAGGAAAACTGGTTGCATATGATATGAGGTATTTTGGCACCGAAATATGCTATGAAAATTGCGCATAAAATTCACTCATCATGCATCTCACTCAGGGTATGCTCCTAATCCGCTCAGGGTATTCAAGCCAGCCTTATTTTTTATGGAAGATACCCTGAGTGAGATGCCCGGCTTGAGGGGAAGAGAGGCATCTCACTCAGGGTATGCTCCTAATCCGCTCAGGTGCTGAGAACTCTGTTAGATTCAGATCCAATGGAGGCTTAAAGAACAAACCTAAGAAGAAAATAACAGAGTCAGGGATCGGGACTATTTACAAGCAAATCAATTAAGAAACGGTTGAATGGGTCGACTAGCGAAGGGAGGGAGATGTATCATCTCTGATGTGTTGAAGATGAAAACAATTGGAGAGAAAAATAGCGTCGTTGGTCTTCATTAATGTATCTCACTCGTCATGCAATGAAAATTGCGCATAAAATTCACTCGTCATGCATCTCACTCATTAGCATCATGATTTCATTTTGTTGTAAATATTTTTCTCAAGTAAGAATCTTATGATACATGTCTTCTTTAATTCATATGTTTGCTCTGATGCACTATACCAAGATCCATGTGACATGGAAGAGTTTTCTATATCTATTTAATTATATATTTATTTTCTAAAAGTAAAATCTTAAACTATGCATAATTGCAGGTGAGCTTTCATATCTCTCATGTTCTTCAATCATAGGGGAGCTTTCATATCTCTCATATTCTTCAATTATAGGAAGATTTCATATCTCTCATGTTCTCCAATTATAGGATCTCTCATGTTCTTCAATTATAGGGAAGCTTTCATATCTCTTACGTTGATAAAAATAAGATATGCGGAAGCTTCCCTTACAATTTTGGATAGGTTAAGATTTTGTTTTTGGAATGCCCGGGCAGGCGTGCGTTTCAAGTGGTGCCAAAATACCTCATACCCTGAGTTCTCAGCGCCTGATGCATGATGAGTGAATTTTATGCGCAATTTTCATAGCATATTTTGGTGCCAAAATACCTTATATCATATGCAACCAATTTTCCTTATCAATAATGTTTTGTAGTCTTTTTATAGACAATCATGCATGCTTTGGAACGGTGCACAAATATTATATCAAATGAATACAAATATTATAGTGAGTTAATAAGAGTAAGAATCAAAACAATAAACTTGAGTTGACAACTGAATTAACACTTAACTAGCATTGTGGTGGTTTCTAGCTCGGAAAAAACAGAGATGTGAGGGGCAAATTCAAAATGAAGAGAACTGTGGACGTAAGAGGGAGGGAGTATCTCTAGCAGATCCTTTTAAGTAACTGATATTGGGTAAGATGGACGAAAAACATACTCCAGTATCGGATATTCAAAGTCAAAAATGTCTTTTTTGCAAATATAAAAAGAACTAAATCCAGATGCTACTTGCAAAGGAAAAAGCTTAAGCATTTTGAACTGTGCAGCAAAAAGTCGAATGCCAAATGTTACCCGTAATTGTTACACTTAATTTAGTTTTTCTTATCGACCAAGCACTGTTATCTTGTTTCTCATGAAAATTGTCAAGCACATTTGTTACACTAACATGAATATCTACAAAAGTTTTAAAAATATTTGAATTTACTGTTCATCTGGAAGATATGCTTAGAGCTGAAACGGCCATCTCCTCTAGCACATCCTTTTTTAGAAACTTTTTGTGATAAAAAACATCTAACATTCCCATTGCATAGCTTCCCTTACAGCTTTATTTTTTATTCTTTTTTCTTTGTTTTATGACATTTTTAGGTTTGTTGGCATGTGCATGGTCTTGGCAATGACATGTTCAAAGGGATTAAATTGAAGTCAAACCGGAGGACCTACGGTGCGAGACTTAGCCATTTGGGAAGTATCAAAATGATATTTTTTAAACGAACATACTAGAGTGGTATCTCGCTAGCCTCCGTGAGTGAAGCAAAACATAAATGCAGAAACTCCTCCGGAATTTTAAAGGAGACTAGAACTAAAAACTTCAGAATAAGTAATACCACAATCATGCAGAAGACAATGTAGTACTTTGGGACAATGCACATTACACTCAAAATGACAATTATGCTCTCATAGTTGGTGCTTTGAAGAAAGAAGGTGGAGACTCTCGAACCGTGGATTTTGATGGAAAGGTTGAAAACCCGTGGCTGGAAGCAAAGACTAAACATGTACCAGAGCTCTTGGTTTTTGAAAACAGAGATAAAAAGTGTTTTTGGACGGTGCATGATTCGTCAACGAATGCTAGTAGACAACTCAATCACCTCTTACGCTAGACATGTTTCGAGGAACGGCTCCCAAGGTGGGGACGATCATATCCCCTTAATCTCCTTTGTTTATCACTACCTAAGTTTTCTGATTTGTCATAAACAAAGCGTGAAGGAGGGTTTGTTGGTCGTGATTATCTTTTGTGAGCTGGGCGCACTCACGCCAGTCCCTCCTCGTATTAGGGGTTTGCAGATTAGACATGCAATCCCGGGATAAAACATGTATAACATAAGAAGGTCATGAATCACCTACTACTTCCTCATGAGCTAAAGCAGAGGCACAACACAGTAGTTTTTTTGAATAATTTCGAGATGGTACAAGAAAGCCTTCGTTAGGAAGGCCGGTAAATACTATGGACTCATATGGAATAACTGGTGTCAAGGTGGATGCACAAGAAGAATTCCGCTTAGTGCGAGCGAAGGCTAGCAAACGACTGTGAAGCGACCAATTAGAGAGCAATAACAATCATAATCATGTAGAGCGACAAAGTAACATTGAATTGGGCATGAAAATGATATAACTATTATGAAATTCAAAGATCATCAAGGCATAGCAGACTTTTTAGTTTTTAACATGTGTAAGCATGTGCCAAGTCAATCCAAGAATTCTCCAAAGGGAAATACCACTTCAGTATGCCAAACCAAGAACAATGCAATGCATGTAAATCATTTCATCAACACATTATGTACCCTAGCTATTTGGGATTAGCCACAAAGAAAGCATGAACCACTGGGAAAGCATTGTAAACATAGCACTATGTCGCTACAAGCTGGTCTCTAAATCATTAGTACAAGCATATGTACAAAAGTAGAAACAAAAAGAGTTCATACCGGTTTACCTTGTTGCATCCCTTTCGTCGATCTTCGTCATCACTGCCTCGTCGCTTGCACGATTGGACGTAAGAAAATACAATCAAGTGCAAATGCCATCACGAACTCGAGCTGAACTCTGCAACAAAGCAAACTAAAGATAGAAAAGAAATCTTTTTGGATTTTTAAAAGGTTAAACGAAAGAAAAAGAAAGAGAAAATATTTTTGTTGTTTTTGCAAAGAAGGAATCAAAGAAGAACATGCAAAAACTTCGAAAAGGTCAAAACGAACAATCATAAAACGGATAATACAATGGAAGAAGTGAGAAGGACACGTACTCCCCCAAGCTTAGGCTTTTGGCCTAAGTTGGTATCTGCTACTGTGGTCCCCAGGAGCCTCCAGCTCCAGGGTAGTACTGGTGTGTCCACGGGTTGTACGGGGCTACATGTGCATAGACCGAAGTACTGGGGTCCTCCGACGAAGAAGGCTCTACGCTCCAAGCAGAATAAGACCCTTCACCCCACTGGGTAACGGGCTCCTCCTCCTCATCATGCACAACCCCCTGCATGGGGTTATGGAACTGCTGCTGGGCCACGAACTCATCGAACTGGGTGAAGTTGAAGGACCATCCGTTCCTGCGAGTAGAATCAAACCAAAAAGGAGCAGGTAGACGGATCCCCCGAATATCGATTAGTCCAAACCTCAGAATATAAATAAGGTTACCAAACTCGGAAGTCCTGGTAACAAACTCATGCCTCCTCATAGCAGCAAGGTCAAAGCTTATAAAAGGAAAAGGCTCATCGTCAGGATGTGGGGTGCGCTCGAGAGACTCAAGAATAAGTGTGGCATAAACGCCTCCAAAGAGATCTCCCTTGTTGCCATTAAGGGCAAGTCGGCGAGAAATCAAGGCACCCACATAAATTATACGTAGTTTCCCTTGAGAGGGCATTTGCCAGGATAGCAATATCCGGCGCAGAAATGTTTCTCGTGTTGTGACGAGCTAATACCCCTCGAGCAATATAATACGCAAAATACCTGCGGTGGGGAAACAAGATGCTGGAAAGTTTTGAACCTCGGATATCCCTTGTATCTTGACTGCAAAGAGAGTTGAAGAGCGTTTTCAGCTCGGTGGGCTGAGTGTTCATCTTTGCCATTCGCCCAACGTTCGGCACACCTATTATTTCACAAAATCTTTCCAAAGACATGGTCAAAGGATCATTGTAAATTTTAAACTCAATAAGACCAGCATCATGATTATATCCAAAACTTTTAATAAAACAGGAGGTGAGTTTACGGTATTGAGTAACACAGCATGTTGCGAGCCGTGTCAAACCTGCATTAGCACAAAGGTTATCAAACTCCTCCTTAATACCTGCCGCTTCAAGAAAATCGTTGCACGGAAAACGTCATTCCCCGTGCTGGACTTGTATCTTCCAGCAACTCCAGGGGCACAACATCTTCATTGTAGCTCACCCTAGCATCTGAGGATGAAGCTGCAGCTCTAGTTACTCTATCAGTGTGCTCGGGATTCTTCTTCCCAAGCCATCCTTTTGCTTTTCCAAAGAAACTCATTTCTGAATTTTTTGACAATTCACGATAACAAGGATTTAAGAAAAATGAGCTGAGGCAAACTACTCTACTCACTTCCGTAAGTAATAAACTTGCATCAAAACTTGGAAAATAAATTTCTACACATGCTTGCAAGCTCATATGAACAACACCAAGAGATACTAAATACTCACTAATGAAGCCACCAATCGAATATCTAATTGGAGGGGTGGAGGAGTCACATACCAGGGAGTATTTGCTCAAAATCTCAGCTCGAATGATGGGCTGAAGAGAGAGATCGAAAATCGCCTCCAAGAACAGCAAGAACAAAGTGCAGAACTCGTGTTTTTGGAGAGAGAGGGAGAGAGAGAGAGAGGAAGAAGAAATACCTGCAGGTGGAGCCTGTGGGACCCAGGCGCCCTGTGGGCAGGCCGCGCCAGCTGGCCGCCTGGGCTACTGGTGGCCCCCCATGGTCAGCCCCAGGTGCCTCTAGGTCACTCCCGGCATGGAAATTTTTATTTTTATTTTTCTAGATTTTTTCTGACAACTTCACTGTTGAAATTTTTTCGAGATTCAAAAAGCTGCAAAACTTTCTGAGAACTTGAAATAGTGATTAGCTACGTGAAGCTTCAAAAATATAAAACTTTGGTACAGCAAGAAAGATAAAGCTAAAATAAATGCAAACATAACAACCTCTACTTTTTACTTATATAAAACTCATTTAATAGAAAGGTTGATCAAGTCCCACTACCAAACTAGCAATACATAGAGCAAAAAGTTTCACTTACTATGAAGCATTCATGGTACCTTCACTTTAATGGATATTGTCCCCACCATAATGGTTTTGTATTTGTGGTGCACATTTAGAGGACAATCCCAATCACCAATCTTCATGGTCTCGATATTCTCTATAGAGTTGAGGCCATGCCTTTTGTCCATCTTCTTCGAAAAAATACACCGTGTGTTCTTTATCATTCACATTGAAAGTAACCTTTCCTTTATTGCAATCAATAATAGCACCGGCGGTGTTAAGAAAAGGTCTACCAAGGATAATAGACATGCTCCCATCCTCGGGCATGTCAAGCACGAAAAAATTAGTAAGGATCAAACAATTAGCAACTTCAACGGGAACATCCTCACAAATACCAATGGGTACGGCTGTTGACTTGTCAACCATCTGAAGAGAGATATCTGTAGGGATTAGTTTCTCTAAACAAAGCCTGTTGTAAAGAGAGAAAGGCATAACACTCACTCCTGCTCCAAGATCACATAAAGCAGTCTTAACATAATTATTCTTTATGGAGCAAGGAATGGTGGGTATACCTGGATCACCAAGCTTCTCAGGAATCTTGCCACTAAAAGAGTAGTTAGCAAGCATAGTAGATATTGCTTCATTAGGAACTTTTCTTTTATTAGTAACAATATCTTTCATGTATCTCGAATAGGGAGGTAACTTAATAGCATCAGTCAAAGGAATTTGAAGAAAAAGAGGGTTCATCCACTCACAAAACTTATTGTAATGCTCTTCTTCTTTAGTTTTGAGAGACTTACCTGGAAAGGGCATGTGTTCCTGTACCCATGGTTCTCTTTCCTTCCCATGTCTTCTTGTGATGAAGTCTTCTCTAGTGTATTTCTTGCGTTTGTCGGGTGCTTCTTCTTCTCGAACTTCGGGTGGATCATTCTTTTCACCATCCTTTTCAGGCTCAGCACCGTCTTCAGTCTCAGCATCGGAGGTAGATATACTATTTGGATCAATAACAAGCTCTTCACTTGCAATTGGATAATTGGATTTGTCAGCTTCTTTGTGCTTCTTCTTCTTTGGAGAACTAACAATTTCTTCTTCCTGCATTTGAGAATCTTGCTCGATCCTCTTCGGATGCCCCTCTGGATAGAGAGGATCTTGAGTGCTAGTTCCTCCTTGGGTTTTAATCCCAAAGGCCTGTATATCCTGTTTGGCATTGTTAGCAAGCAAATCTTTTTGCACATTAGAAATTTGTTCAAGCTGAGTTTGAACCATATGAAAATGTTTCATAAGACATTTAACATCATTAACTGTTCTACCTAGAACATCAAGCAAGCTTTTGATAGCAAGGGAATTATCATGCAACTGCCTTTGTATCCTCTCATTAAAGTGATTTTGCTTCATAATAAAATTATCAAGCTCATCTAAACATTGATCAGGAGGATTACCATGAGGGATGTCACTTGCATTGAAATCTAAAAGAGAATGTACCTCTACCATAGGAGGGTGAGTGGTAGGCTCACACAACTTCTCAATAGGGGGTAGATTCTTCACGTCTTCAGTTTTAATACCCTTCTCTTTAATACACTTCTTTGCTTATTGCATATCTTCGGGGCTTAGGACGAGCATGCCCCTTTTTTTGGTGGTGGAGGTGGTTCAGGGACGGACCAATCTTCGTGGTTCTTGGCAATCTTGCCCATTAATTCTTCTGCATCGTCCGATGTTCTTTTCCTGAAAACACAACCAGCACAGCTGTGCAAATAGGATCTGGATTCATCAGTTATACCAGCATAGAATATATCAATTAATTCATTCTTAGGGACTCCATGTCCCGGTCTAGCCCTGATCAGACTGCAATACCTCCCCCAAGATTTAGGGAGGTGCTCATGCTGCAATTGTTTAAAGTTATAAATTCTTTGTAAAGCAGCATGTTGCATATGAGCAGGAAAGTACTTATCAACAAAAGAGTGAGCTAAGTCTTGAGGACTCCTAATGGAACCATACGGTAGTGCATCACACCATGCTTTAGCACCTTCCTTCAAAGAGAAAGTAAGAAGTTTAGTAACATAAAAGTTTGTATCTTTTCATCCGTAGTAAACATGCCACCCAACTCAGTGAGTTAGGTCAGGTGTGCAATAGCATCATCATTTTCTCTGCCATAAAAGGGGCCAGTTTCAACCATAGATATAAGTGAAAGATCAACAAAGAAATTATAATCAAGATCATTGATGCATATAGGAGATGTAGCAAATTCAGGATCAGGAACGGTCTTGTTCTTCAGGGAGTGTTTTTCGAGAAGCTTCTTAATAGCACCAGGGTCAGAGTCGACAAACTATGTTAGCTCCCTACATAAATCATCATCAACTATAATATAATCATCATCAAGGAGTCTCTCCTTGAGTTTACTCAAATCAGGATAATCGTAAGTTCCACCAATAGGGTAGCGAGTAACAGGAATTTCAATTCCAGATTTTTAGCAGCAGCAACGATCTGTTTCTCAAGAGCGTAACCAAGTGAACCAATATCAGCAAGAGTAGTAGAAGCATCATCAAAAGTATCGTACATAGTAACGGATTCAATAGAAGCATCATGTGGTGGAGGTGAAGAAAACTTACTCATAACTGAAGGTGAATCAAGTGTAGCACTAGTGTTCAGAACAATACCTTTTCTTGTACGGGATGGTAAGATCGGGACCTTGGGGTCTTCTTTCTTACCCATAGCGGATAAATTGCAGCAGGTAAAATACTTCAAGTAGACTTGTGAATAAAGCTATGCTCCCCGGCAATGGCGCCCGAAAACAGCCTTGATAACCCACAACTTTAGGGGATCGAGATAGTCTTCGTGGGTAAGAATAACCCAATTTATAGATTAGACTCAAGGGGAGACAAAGAATATCCACAAGCTTTGACAGTGGAGTTTTCAATTCCACCGCACCTGAAATACACTTACTTGCAACAAGATATTAATAATAACTGCGATATTGTCACATCCCAAAAATTTGTGATTTGTGATGTATGCAACTAGTGGATGATCATATTTTTGGACCCAACAAAAACTTTGCATGATTTGTAGTGGTGTGATATTGAATCCATGTTTGAATGTGTGTGCTCAGTGTTATCATGCTAAACTTGTGTGGTTGTCATTGTGGTAAATGCACTTGTATGAATAGTATAGGTTTCCCATACTATTTATTGATCATCTTAACATGATCATAAGCTAGGCCACACTAAAAACCTAGCACCTATATAGTTTATATTAGACCCACACATCATTTAGCACTTTTGCACTCTCTCATAATATTTGCTTGTATATTGTTTTGCTTTTTTTTCCTCTGTTTGTTAGGTAAATGTATAAGAAGTATAAATCCTTATATATTTTATTTTTCTTGTAATATATAGTTATCATAATTTTAAATATCACAAAACCCTAAGGCATTAACCTTGTGTTTGATAAAAATAATAAAAAACTTGAGCAACTAAATTTCTTTTCTTACATCAATTCATAATAAAGTGATGACATGATCTTTATAAATCATCTTATAGAAACAAATATTAAAAAAATTCAATAAAAATTCCTTTAAGATATTTCCACAAACACCTTAGGTGCACTTTCTGTAATTACTTGAATTTAGTAATATTTTTTTTTCCTACAAAAAAACTACCCTAACCACCCCCTAAGCTCTCTCTCTCTCACGTAGAGAGATAGCCTATCTCTCACGTTTCTCTCTCCCTCTCCCCCACGGTTCCCTCTCTCCCCTTGGATGCTCTCTTCATCCCAAAGCCAACCCCACTGTCAGCGTCGCTACCCCGCTTTGCCCAACCATAAGCGACCCCGAGGATCGCTGGCGTGGCGTACCCGCCCCTGCTCTCTCACGAGCTCGTCCACCGTCCCTCTCTCCTAGTCCCTGGCGAGTCCACAGATCGCGTTCTTCCCGCACGCCGCGCTTCTCCGTTCGATCGCACACATGCCCGATCCAGCCGTGCTCTCGCCCTGCCACTTCCTGCGCTGCTGTGCCCGCGCTCGCCCCTTCCCGCCTCGGCCACGCCTATATAAGCCACGCACGGACGCCCACACAACTCCACACCAACACCAAATCGAGCCCCCTTCCACTGCTCCCACTTTTTCCACTCCACCTCGCCACCCAGCCCCAGCCCGAGAGGAAAGGAAGAAACAGAGAAGAAGGAGAGAAAGAAACAGAGAAGAAGAGGAGAAAGGAGGAAGAAGGAGGACAAATGGAGGAAGGAAAGGAGAGGAGGAGGGAGAGTCCGGCACGCCTCTCCGCCCCCACGCCAGAGCTACGCCGGCGAGGAGCGCCCGGAGGACCCCAAGCCGCCCCAAGTCTACCTCGAGCCGCCGCCGTTCGTCGCCGCGCCAAGCTCCTACAACGCCAAAAATGGAACGCCCTCACCTCCCCGCACCTCCTCCGCCATTCGCCGTCGACCGCCACCAGCAGCGCCGTCCCCGGTGAGCCCTAGCTCCATGGCCGCCATGGGAGCTCTTCCCTGTTCTCCCCGTGCAGAAGGAAGAAGACAACCCTGGGCCGTTGGATCAGTCCGGATCCAACACCCAGGATCTGCCCATACCCCTTCGCCCAAAAAAAAACAGCCACTGCACAGCTTAGGCTCGGCCCGCAGACAAAATTCACCCGTAGGCGCCATATAGCCTGGGCCGCCCCTCCTTTTATCTTTTTCATTTTACTAAATCACCAACATTGAAATAGTTTTAGATAAATTAGTACACATCAGAAAAATATGAAATAAATTTGGTTGTGATCCTAAAAATATATTTTTATTTTTTTGTATGATTAGAATGTTTGTTTGAAAAAAATAAAAATATTGGTCATTTTATTATTAATTGTATTTATGTGCTGCTTTGTTTATTATTAATAAATTTCTTGTTAATGAAATTAAATTAACGACATTTTTTTTATTAGTAGCTATTTATTGTGGACCTATATGATTAAAATAAATTATAATAAAAATATACCAAAAGTACTCATTAATTTTTTTTTGTTTTTTTGTTGAGGACCCTCATCTAATTAACTAAAAATGGTATGACCTAATTCTAAAATACAACATAAACATCTTGAGCATCAAACACCTTAGTAAGCTAAATACCATGTTTTAATTTTAATCTTGTTTTTACTCTTGTTGTTATGTTGCTTGCTTAATAAACACCATGTTAAGATAAACTCTATAAAAATTGCTACACTCTTTTTGTTGTCCTTGTGTTGATAGTGTTGTGATGCTATGCTATGAGTGACTATTGCCTTTAACTTTTGTATGATTGTCATGGTTGTAATTATGTGCTTTTTTTCCGCAACGCGTAGACGAAACGCTTGACGTTGCAGGTGAAGACTCCTCCCAAGCTGCTAAAGAAGCCGTACCAGTGGACACCGTCGAGGAAGGCAAGCCATTTCCAACAAATCAACCCTTGTTCTATGTTTTAAAATACATTTTTCCTTTCTTTGTATCATGCTACATATCATTATTATGTTCGTTATATCATGTGGGATGGGAACTATTGTAGTTGTAATAGATGAAACCACTACACCCCCTCCAACCTACCTATGGTCATGAAAACATAGCACCTTGATGATCTTGATGTACTATCAAGATCTTTACCAAGCCATTAGAGGTTAATAATTAACAACTAAATAAAGATGGTGATCATGCAACACCCTGATGATGATGGCATACGTCCATGGGATGTGATGGCCAAGACTTGTAATTGTGGTATACATCCGAGGGATGTGGTGGACAAGATGTTGATAAAATATGGAAACATAAGCAAAGACTCAAAGGAATATCTAGGGCCGAAGTGCCGCTAAAACCTAGCCTTATAATACAACCACATTACCATGGTATGGGACAGGGCTAGTTGGAAGCTTGTTTACCTTAGTACGGGGATCTTATAACTACATAATGGACATTCGAGTCCTAGAAACCGGGATCCTGCGGGTGAAATACGCTGCTCTCAGTGTCGGCACGAAACTTTGCTACACCTCGACTACGGTGAAGGCATGGGTCCAAGAGGAGCATGACCTTGCACGCGGGAAGTTCAGGATGTATGCATTGGGTAGATCACCTGTACTAGGGTAGACAAGGGGAAGACTATGGTCGATTATTCGAGACCCGCATACTGAGGTATGACGATCCGTGGGGAACTCACGACGGATGTATCGAATGTTGTGGCTAAATTGTACAACCTCTGCAGAGTGAAAACTATTCGAATAGCCGGAGTCCACGGTCATGGACAGCTAGTGAGGCCACACCAAGCTAAGACCTGAACTTTGAGCAAACTTTGGTTATGGTTAATGGTGAAATGGTTAATGATGAATATGTAAGGGATGAAAAGGGTTGATGATGTAACCTGACTTAATAATGGATAAAACTTGTTCAAGATAAGTGAACATTATACATGTTAATAATTTGGTGTAGATAGGTTTTTCCTCCAAATGAACCACCCATAGAGCTCTCCTACTATTGTATTATGTAAAACTTTTATTCTTTTCTTTGAGGTGGTTTGCGAGTACTTTGTATGTACTCATGGCTTTGTCCCTGGTTATTCAAACGGCCATGCTTGGAGGATCAGGTAATGGATGACGACTTGACTGACGTTTGCTAGGACGTGCTACGCTCTGGACTTTCCTGTTGGTTATGCCCCGCCGCTTTGCTAGGAGTATTTTGATGATTCCTCTGCATTTGTGCCCGATGAGGCAGTATAAGACTATGTGTTGTAAGATTATGTTGTTCGGTATGTTGTATGAACATGTGATCTGTATTACCTGTCGAGTTGCGCGTCATGTATCACTGATCATGGGAACATGACGGGTGCGCAGCTGGCCGCTCCGGGTATATAATCCGGGGTGCCCACAGATATGGAAGTGATGGTAGTAACGGAAATAGTGGTGGTGAAACAGTGATAGTAAAACAACAAAAGCAAACAACTAGTAAACAGCAGAATTAAAAACACTGTAGGCTAGGGAGATGGATGGTTGGGCGCTGCATGGATGAGATACTTCATGCATTTAACTTGGGGCAAGGCACACAGGAAAAACAATGATCATCTAGGCATATATCAAACATTAGGCATGTACCCCACAGGTAGTTGTACGTGCTTGCAATAAAAACTTGCACAACATCTTTTGTCCTACCATCCCGCTACGAACGGGGCCAAAAGGAACTTATGGATACACGAAATCCTCAAACTATAGTCCATCCCCTTTGGTGTCCCAAGCTGTCACCTTTGGGATCGCCGGTTCCGGACTATAATAGGTGCATACAACTTGTAGATAGGATCAAGAACACAAATATATTCATGCAAACACATAGGGTTCAGATATGAAAACATGGCACTCGGGCCCAAAGTGACAAGAATTAAGAGCAACAAGTTGAAGCAAAGATGGTAAACACAAATCTAGATGATAGGCAACATGCCCCCAACAATCTGATAAACTGTTACATGATATAACTCATCCAATCCTTACCATCCCCTTTGCCTACAACAGGGAATTACTCACACATGAAAGGAGAAGTCATGGAGGGAGGATGGAGTGGTGATGATGATGACGATGGCGATGATCTCCCCTCATCGGAGGCCAAAACAGCCTCCAGATTAGCCCTCTCGGAGAAGAACAGAGGGTGACGGTGTCTCCACGATGAGAATTGGGAAAACGACTTCAGTTCTGGGGTTTTCTCGCCACGGGAATAAATAGGAGCCGAAGTAGGGCACCAGAGGGGGGTGGACCCTCCCAGGCGGCCTCCCGGCGCGGCCAGGTGTGGGGCCGCGCCAGTAGGGCGCCTGGGGCCCCCCTGGCTACCCTCTGGCCCCACTTATGGCACAATGGTTCTTCGGGTGCGTGGATTTTCTGTGATTTTTGCTGGAAATTTCTGGGACACCTAAGAATCCATTTTCCTGCACACAATAAAACCATACAGACATCTCTGCTGAAAACATCATTAGTCCGAGTTAGTTTCGTCCAAATCATGCAAGAATGAGGGCAAAACAATAGCAAAAGTGTTTGGAAAAGTAGATACGTTTGAGACGTATTAGGTGTTTAGTGGGGCTTGGTATGGTTTCCTAACAACACCAATTCAAAGAATTGAGTGCTGGTCTAAGGTTCTGGCAAAGAGTTACTAGAAACCCTAATTATTTTTGTAGCTTTTTCTGTATAGGATGATAACAAAAACTAATCTACGGGGATGGATTGCTCACCGAGTAAACCTGAAAATATGATACCAAGATGATATGGGGTGCCCGATCTTCTCGTGAGCACGGTAGTGGATGGATGATAGGTGGATGATAACTAGTGAGACGTTCTCTAACTTCCCGGCTGTTCCCCCGCTGCCAATGCAACAACTCTTCAACCCTAAAGAATTCGCAACACCACGCTCTTGCGCAACGTAGCCGCTGACCACGAAGCGGTTCTGCAATCCACCAATTCCCAGTGGAACAACAGATAACACTTTAACTTTGGTAACAAGCACCTCCAGATCGAAAGAAAGTGGAGGGGTGAATCCTCGATCATAGAAAAGGATAATTCAATAAAAGATGAATGCTTCAAGCAAGTTCAATCTAGAGTTTATCTTAATCGTAGTCTAACCCTAAAACGCGCTGGGGGATAGGTATTTATAAGCTAGGGGCTGTAAAGTTGGATACAAGGGCCTCAACCCGGAAATCTGCGCGTAGGCAGTGTCAGACGTCCGGTGTGTATCAGACGTCCGTCGGGGTCGTTGGACGTCCGGTCGGCGTCGGATTTCCGGTAATCATAACGTCGAAGCCTTCTGTACTCGATGCACCCTATTTCCGGTATTGCTCAGACGTCCGGTCCGTCGGACGTCTGGTAGTCATCGGACGCCTGTTCCCTGGAGAATGTCTTCTACTTTGTTGATGGCAAGGCTTCTCGTGGCCAGGCCAACAGTGTCGGGCGTCCGGTTCCTGGAGCTTCGTCTTCTCCTTCTTGAACCTCGTCTTCTCTTATATGGGATACCTCATCAGAATTCCTAACCACAAAATGCAACTATACAATACAGTGAGAAGTATTTTCACATAAATTCAGAGTTTTACAATTATCTAGGTATTACATAACCCTTGGGGTTGACTGGATTACTTAATACAACCCTGTTCTCATGGACTATAGAAAAAGATTCATAAAATCAACAATGGCAGATGGAAGATTTGTTAAATTCTTGGATGAAAGCTTCCCAGTGAGCCCTCACATAAAGCACACAAGGAATATCTCTAAAACCTTGAAAAACTCAATTTGCGGAGCTGTTGTCATGATCCATAGAATTGCTCTTCCACCACTAGATCAACCCTCAATCCAAGAATCTGTACAAGCTGTCCTGGACCAGTTTCCACAAATCTTTCAAGATCCCAGCTCTCTACCACCCAAAAGAGCATGCGATCATACTATTCCATTCCATCCTGATGCAAAAGTGGTAAATCAACGAGCCTACAGACTCCCAGATCACCAGAAGAATGTGCTGGAAGAAATAATTAAAGAAATGCTGAGAAAACAAATATAAGAGACAATATGAGCCCTTTTTCCTCACCTGCTTTGTTAGTAAAAAATATGGACAATACTTGGAGATTCTGCAATGATTATAGAAAAGTCGATGCTCAAACAATCAAGAATAAGTACCCAATTCCTATGATTGATGACTTACTAGATGAATTACAAGGCTCTACTATTTTCTCCAAGATAGATCTTAGAAGTGGGTATCACCAGATAGGAATGGCAGATGAAGATATTGAGAAAACAACATTCAACACACATGAGGACATTATGAATACTTAGTAATGCCTTTTGGTCTTACTAATGCACCTGCCACATTTCAACAATTGATGAATGCTATACTAGCTCACTTCCTCAGACTTTTTGTGCTAGTGTTCTTTGATGATATACTCATTTACAGTAAAAACTTTTCTGAACATGTGGAGCACCGGAAACTGGTATTCCAAACATTGGCCGACCACTCCCTTTTCGCTAAAATGAGTAAGTGCACTTTTGTCCAGACCTCTGTGGAATATCTGGGACATGTCATTAATGGACAAGGGGTAGCCACATAACCCAGCAAAATTGAATTCATTACTGCTTGGCATGCTCCCACAACAGTCACACATCTCTGAAGTTTTTTTGGGCCTTGATACGTCCAAAACGTATCGATAATTTCTGTTTGATCCATGCATGTTTTGTGTGATATTGCTATGATCTAGATACACTTTCATACACTTTTGATCATATCTGGACTAACCTATTAACTCAGTGCACCCCAGTGCCAGTTCTTGTTTTCTGCTGTTTTTCTATTTCAGTTTTCCCCCATATAAAAAGTGCCAGAAAAATTCCGGGAAAAATACAGGAAAAATCAACGTACAGGAAGCTTCGCGAAGAGCCCGAGTGGGGCCAGAGGGGAGCCAGGGGGGCCCAGGCGGCCACCCGGCACGGCCCCACCCCTGGCCGCGCCAGGGGGGCCCCTGGGGCCCCTAGTCCACCTTTGGCTGCCCCCTTCGCCTATTTATTCTCCGTCACAGGGAAACTCTGAAGACAGAACCCTATTTCGCAATCTCGCCTCTGTTCCGCCGCCGCCGCGCTTCCGAGATCGGGAGCACCAGAAGACCTCTTCCCGGCACCCTGCCGGAGGGAGGGCCGACCTCCGGGAGTCTCCTCTCCACCATGGATGCTCCCCGGATGTCTCGTGAGTAGTTTTCCTTGGACCATGGGTCCGTGATCAGTAGCTATGTGATGTTCTCCTCCCCTCTTTGATCTTCATGGTTTAGACCTCGTGAGCTGCCCTACATAATCGAGGCACTTTTGTAATATTTCTGCTTTTGCTATGCTGAGTTTGATGGGATCTGATGGATTATGAGATTATGTTCAGATTGTGATAGAGTAATATATTTGGTTTTTATCTCTTATATTTTTGTTCCTAAGTAATTCTTGCATGTTCTCCGTTGCTGTTTATTGCTTTGGCCAAGTAGTAGGTAGTGACTCCAAGAGGGAAAGTTGTGCTCGATTGTGGGTTCATGCCCCCCGATGACACGCTTGAGTGACAGAAACATGAGTCTAGGGGATGTGATGTTGCCACAAGGGGGAAAACAACGGTGCTTGTAACCGCGGTTGCAAGGATTGTTTACTTTACGCAAAGTTCTTTTTAATGCAGTTGTCTGTTGCTTTGGGTTTACACTTTGGGTGGGGCTCGAAACTTAATACCAGCGAGATGTTCTGGATAGATATCTCAAGGTGGATGATTAGTAGTAGATGCAGTTGGATTACGGTCTACTTATTTTGGCGTACTGCCCGTGCTTTTGAGCCTCTTCCTTTCTTTTGTAGCATAGTTAGCATTGCGGTGCGTTCATAATCCTGTCAATTGCCCTTCTGTAATTTTTTTACCTCGCATAGCTGTTTTATCGTCTTTTGGGAGAGAGACATCACTAGTGAACATCACGTATCCCGGTCCATATCCTTATTACTGTTTCCACGCTTATTTACTTTTATGCTTTTTACTTTCAATTGCTATCATTATCTCTTGTGTTTTACCCTTTGTGAACAACAAGACCGGAGAGATTGACAACCTCTCTGAACTTCGTTGGGAACAAAGTTATCTGTGTCTGTGTGCAGGTCCACGTCAGTTGCGCCGCTGACACCTACTTATCATCTCTGGAGTCCTACTGGAGACAAACCTTGGTATCTTCACTGAGGGAAACTTGCTGCTGCGCTACATCTCAAACCTTCCACTTGGGGTAACCAACGAGGGGCGAGAAGCCATCAAGCGAATTTCTGGCGCCGTTCCCGGGGACTCCGAGTGCTAAGATAGGGCAGTTGCACACTACCCTTTACCTTTGTTTTTTTTAGTCTTGTTAGTTTACCTTTCAGTTTTATCTTTGTGTCTTTTATCAAAAATTATAATTTTTTTATTTATCTTGCTGTTAGTAGTCCTCCTTGTTTATATGAACATGTTAGGGCTAGGTGCTTTGCGGGAATCGGAAGTTCTCGATTTCTGTCAAAGAGATGGAGAAAATATGAAGAAGGCATGGGACAGAATCTCTGAAGCACATAAAATAATTATGCCTTGGATACCTATAAAAATTGTGCTTAGAAATTTTTACCATGGTCTTTTTAAGTGGTGTAAACACTCTCTTGACATTATAGCTGAAGGAGATTTTCTAGAGTGTGATGAAGATAGGGCTCTTGAGATTTTGCATAGTCTATCTAGTTATTTTGTTTATGATCGTAGTATTGATACTGTCATAGATAGACTTGCCACTATTGAAAAAAGACTGGATGCTCTAGACTTGGGGAAAGTAGAGGAACTTAAGTCCAACAAGAAAGAAATGTTGGAGATAGATGATGATTGGGAGCCCTTTGTTAGGATTAGCATGTCTAACCAAGGCTTCCTTGCTCTTTGTGATATTGGATCCACAGTTTCTACTATGCCAAAAATAGTTTATGATTCTTTAAAGCTAGATATGGATAAATTATCATCTTATCATGAACATTCTAATGGAGATATTTCAGAGATTAAAGGAAAGTTAAAAGAAGTCCAAGTTGCATTCCTTCATAGGACTGCACCAATGGATTTCTTCATCATGGACCCAAACCAAAGTAACATTGTGCTCGGAAGAGACTTCCTCCGTGCTATGAAAGGCTTCATTGATATTGGTAATAGGCACATACGCTTACGCGGTATGGCGAAAGGTAAGTATCTCTTTCCTAGTAAGAAGAAGAATGAGCTTATTGAAAATCAATTTGAGGGTTTTTATGATTCTGATCTTGGATACCCTTGATTCTTATTTTGCTTCATGCCTAGCTTAAAGGCATAAAAGAAAGCGCTTTCGGGAGGCAGCCCGCAACGAATTTAGGTTTTTCTTTTTTCTTTTGTTGTGTCTTGATGATTGTTACTACTGTAGCAACATCATTGTATCTTTATTTTTCAACTTTGTGCCAAGTATAGCCTCTTACGGCAAGGGAAGTAAAAGTTGTGACGTTCTTTCCAGAAAACAGATTCTGTCCTCGTGACCAGAAAAATTCCAGAAAAATCCCAGTTCATCTTTTTGAGCTGAATTTTTTACACAGCATGCTCTATACAATTACTAAACTTCCTTATGTTCTGAGTTTTTTTTATTTGAGTTGCAGAAGTATCCCTAAAAAATTCTTTACTACCTGCTGTTCTGTTTTTCACAGATTCTGCCACGTTTTGTCTCTCCTAACTTTTGCAAACCTTATGCTTGCTTTTTTTTGCAAAAACTTTTTGGCACTGAAATAGTAGCTCTTCAAGAATATCTTTATATCCAGCAGGGAAAAAATATTTATTAAGGGTACTAACCTCTCTAATCAGCTTATGATGAGTTATGTATGAAGGGAGTTTTCAAGTGTGCGATGGAAGATGATGAAAGAAGATTCAGGAGCGTCAAGCGCTCAAGTTTGGGGATGCCCCCATGCATCCCAATAAATATTCAAAGAGACTCAAGCGTCTAAGCTTGGGGATGCCCCCATGCATCCCCTTCTCCATCAACAATCATCAGTTCGTCCTTCGTCTCACTATATTTTTATCACTTCATGCGTTATGTGCTATGCTTGGAGCGTCTCGCTCTTAGGTTTTATTTTTAGTTTTCTTTAGCTTTGCTTGCTGTTCATAACAAGTTAGATCTCATCTTACTTTGTGTGGGAGAGAAACACGCTCCACTTTCAAATTTAGAACACATCATAGGATTTTTCCTGCTTATCTCTTTGCTGTTGTGTGTTCTTTATCTTTTCATAGCTGCTGCCATGTTTAGTTTTAGTCTTAGTTTGTCTTTAGCAAGAGCCTTGGCTTTTGTTTAGTTTGTTGCTGGAACTCTTCCTATTTTTCATGTTTATCTTGTTAAAGAGAGTTGGTTGTTGCACTGAGTTGTGTCTTGTCTTGAAAGTAGGTAATTGAGGTTGCTATTTAATTTTAGTAGTAACTTGCAATAGTTTTGAGGTATTGGTGTGAGTTATGTTTGAACTTTTGGTGTCAAGAGCTCTAGCCTATTAGTGATAGGTGTCGTATTTTGGGCAATCCGTGTGTATTTTCAAAACCTACAAAAACTAGTTGAGAACTCTAGCTACTAGATGGATCACTACTCTTCTGAGGGGTCGAATATCAGAGAACACTCACGTACCATGAGTCGAGGATGCGCAAGGATAACCAAACCCCCATACACTCCTCCTCGGGGTACTTGTCTCTTTGTGAACCTCCTTATTAGATTGAGAGTTACCGATAATAAGTGCATGAGTTCTTCGGACTAATGTAAGTATTGAAAGTTGGCACTTCCACCTTCCCATATTTTGCTAGCCTCTTCTGTGCCGTGCATTGCCTTCTTCTCACTCCGAGAGTTGGTGTCCACCTTTGCCGGTACATCCAAACCCTTGGCATGATACGCTCTATCATCATAAACCTCCTTATATCTTTCCTCAAAACAACCACCATACCTACCTATCAAGGCATTTCCATAGCCTTTCTGAGTTACATTGCCATGCAACTTCCACCTCTTCATGACTTGATCTTCATGTCATACATGTTCCTGCTACACTGACAGCGACATACATTGCATACATCATGATAGTTACATCTTCTTTATGATTTTGAGTACCTTGTAAAGTGTGAAAGATCTCCTTTACCTTCTTGTAAAATAGAGTGTTGCCCTTAAGTGAGGAAAAGAACCCAAAGTGGACACATTAAAAGATCCCAAAGAGGACAAATGAGAGTTAAATAGAAAGAGCCATTGAGGCCACAAAAAAAATACAAAAAATAGAAAAAAAGAGAAAAGGAAATAAAAAGAGAGAAAGGGGCAACACTACTATCCTTTTGAGAGATCCACACTAGTACTCCCTTTATATCCTTGTACTCCATAGAGATGATCATTATGCATATAGCTATGTGGGGACCTTCACACTATAGAACTTGGCTTGCATATTCCAAGGATGATCCTCCTCAAACGAGCTCTAGGTCTTCATGAGCGAGAAAGTTAGATGCACCCCCACTAGTTCCATTGGAGAGCTTCCTAGCTTGTATGTGCATCCGTTGCATGGAAATCCCTACTCCTCACATCATATCTATCATTTAGCATCTCTTGCCTATGATTGTCCTCATTGATGTGAGCCTTTCTCATCCTTTTTGTCTTCCTCCTCCGTACTTCTCTCTTTTCCATCCTAAGTGTCAACTCTCGTGCTTACGCTCATCCATTGCATGAGTGCTCAAAATGTCGAAAAGGAGTGGATCAAATTGACTTGTACCTGGCTAGTGGTCTGGGGACGAGTCAAGATAAGATTCCAAAGAGGACCAAGTGTGAAACTTTAGTAGATTGAGTTCTCAACACACAAATACTTTTTGCTCGTATTCCCTATCCCCCTTCTTGCACGCAAACACTATTTGGAGACATTCGAGTCACGGACAGCGAGAGCTCTTGCACCTAATGTTCTTTTGTTACTTGTTTCAATGCTAATATAGACTCTTGCATGTTATGACTTGAATTGGATCTCTAACCTTAATTGCTTTACTTTTCAAAGTTCTTTTATGGTTGCTAGCATGTCACCACAGAAATTATGCCATTATCATTTACCTACTCGAGGACGAGCAGGAATTAAGCTTGGGGATGTTGATACGTCCAAAACGTATCTATAATTTCTGCTTGCTCCATGCATGTTTTGTGTGATATTGCTATGATTTAGATACACTTTCATACACTTTTGATCATATTTGGACTAACCTATTAACTTAGTGCACCCCAGTGCAAGTTCCTATTTTCTGCTGTTTTTCTATTTCAGTTTTCCCCCATATAAAAAGTGCTAGAAAAATTCCGGGAAAAATACAGGAAATATCAGCGTACAGGAAGCTTTGCGAAGAGCCCGAGTGGGGCCAGAGGGGAGCCAGGGGGCCCCCAGGCGTCCACCCGGCGCGGACCCACCCCTAGCCGCGCCAGGGGGGCACCTGGGGCCCCTGGTCCACCTCTGGCTGACCCCTTCGCCTATTTATTCTCCGTCACGGGGAAACTCCTAAGACAGAACCCTATTTCGCAATCTCTCCTCTGTTCCGCCGCCGCCGCGCTTCCGAGATCGGGAGCACCAGAAGACCTCTTTCCGGCACCCTGCCGGAGGGAGGGCTGACCTCCGGGAGTCTCCTCTCCACCATGGATGCTCCCCGGATGTCTCGTGAGTAGTTTTCCTTGGACCATGGGTCCGTGATCAGTAGCTATGTGATCTTCTCCTCCCCTCTTTGATCTTCATGGTTTAGACCTCGTGAGCTGCCCTACATGACCGAGGCACTTTTGTAATATTTCTGCTTTTGCTATGCTGAGTTTGATGGGATCTGATGGATTATGAGATTATGTTCAGATTGTGATAGAGTAATATATTTGGTTTTTATCTCTTATATTTTTGTTCCTAAGTAATTCTTGCATGTTCTCCGTTGCTGTTTATTTCTTTGGCCAAGTAGTAGGTCGTGACTCCAAGAGGGAAAGTTGTGCTCGATTGTGGGTTCATGCCCCCCGATGACACGCTTGAGTGACAGAAACATGAGTCTAGGGGATGTGCTGTTGCCACAAGGGGGAAAACAACGGTGCTTGTAACCGCGGTTGCAAGGATTGTTTACTTTACGCAAAGTTCTTTTTAATGCAGTTGTCTGTTGCTTTGGGTTTACACTTTGGGTGGGGCTCGAAACTTAATACCAGCGAGATGTTCTGGATAGATATCTCAAGGTGGATGATTAGTAGTAGATGCAGTTGGATTACGGTCTACTTATTTTGGCGTACTGCCCGTGCTTTTGAGCCTCTTCCTTTCTTTTGTAGCATAGTTAGCATTGCGGTGCGTTCATAATCCTGTCAATTGCCCTTCTGTAATTTGTTTACCTCGCATAGCAGTTTTATCGTCTTTTGGGAGAGAGACATCACTAGTGAACATCACGTATCCCGGTCCATATCCTTATTAATGTTTCCACGCTTATTTACTTTTATGCTTTTTACTTTCAATTGCTATCATTATCTCTTGTGTTTTACCCTTTGTGAACAACAAGACCGGAGAGATTGACAACCTCTCTGAACTTCGTTGGGAACAAAGTTATCTGTGTCTGTGTGCAGGTCCACGTCAGTTGCGCCGCTGACACCTACTTATCATCTCTGGAGTCCTACTGGAGACAAACCTTGGTATCTTCACCGAGGGAAACTTGCTGCTGCGCTACATCTCAAACCTTCCACTTGGGGTAACCAACGAGGGGCCAGAAGCCATCAGGCCTAACTGGGTATTATAGAAGATCCATTCAGAACTCTGGACTCATATGCAAACCATTGTTCCAATGGTTGAAGAAGGATGGGTTCCCATGGGCTGTGGAACAACAAAAAGCTTTTGACCAGCTAAAGTACACAATGTCTCAAGCTCCTGTGTTAGCCCTTCCAAACTATAAGGAACCATTTATCCAAGAGGATGATGCTTGTGGCTATGTGTAAGGCACGATATGCTGTACTGTTCCAGATCTAGATGTTTCCATCCAGATACGGGGACGAAGCACATATCTGTCCCAGCGCGACATATGACACTGACATATGCCCCGAATTTCCAACATGATATCACCACATTACAACTACAAGGATACAACATCTCATACAATCGGCATACAACTGCCTTAAATACATTACATCAGCGGAAGATACATGTCTGGGTACAGACTACAATCAAATACCTAGTGGCAAAGAGAAAATACATCGCTCCCATAACCACACGGGTCCAGGCCCTCCGTCGGGATCCGCCTATGATGAGGACATCCCTACTAATGTTACACCCATATCCTCACCAACTACACATATTGGACCAGTTACTAGAGCTCGTGCACGTCAACTAAATTATCAGGTACTTTCGTTTCTTACGAATCCTTCTATTGTTCATGAACATATGATACTGCCTAAATTAGATACTTTTGTTTTGCTTATGAATGAAGGACCTAGCATGGACAAGAAGGATGGTCATTGGAGCGGGATCAAGCATGGAGAAGAAGGTGCGCGCGCGGGAAAGGACAGCGGAGCTTCCAGTGGTGATTATCGCACTTTGAAGCCACCATAAGGCGCGCATGAAGTCTTGGACGAAATACGCGAGATGCCACTTCATTATTTTCTTCCAAGGGCAATTACAGGTGCTGCGTCACCTTAATATTGGGCTGGGCCCATGTAATTTCGAAATACCACCTTATAGGCTGTTTTTAGAGTCCGTATGTGTGGGGAAACCGAGTTAGGGTTGTTTTCGGACCCCACC
This sequence comes from Bromus sterilis, assembly GCA_950022295.1. Classification (NCBI taxonomy): domain Eukaryota; kingdom Viridiplantae; phylum Streptophyta; class Magnoliopsida; order Poales; family Poaceae; genus Bromus; species Bromus sterilis. The sequence goes on along the minus strand of OX465599.1, from coordinate 165,860,193 downwards.
TCCAAGGGGTCACGAAAATCCCCTCTGTTCCCCCATATATACAGCCCTTAGGGCGTCGTTTAGACTTGGGTTTTAATTAGATATAAGTTAGCCATAGCCGCAACTTCGAGCTCTTCGTTTGTGTCATCCGACCAGGCCAAGACCTCATTGGAACCCCAACTTTCGTAATCATTCATCTTATATTCGCAATATCCAGATTGCAATTCTTAGTTCTTGCTTGTTCTTCGATTGCTTGCAGGAATTAGACCTTCGTGGTCAGGTTGATCGTGCATCCGCGGGATCAATAACCTCTCGGAGTTGGTTTAGCGATCGCTAAGGCGCAACGTCTTCGCACGTTCGTAGTCGGATCGTGAAAGTTGCCTCCACCATAATCGATCTCCACCATCTCATCGAAACATCGGGACACCTTCGCCTCTATCAAGTGGTATCAGATTTCCAGGTTGCTCGGTGAGATTTACCAGTTTTCATAGTCTAGATTGGTTCTGTTCTTCATACCTACAGTCCACGAAAAAGCCAAAAAAAAAATTAGGGTTAGATCATCACGTTCCAAAACAGTCCGAGCCCTTATCCAGTTTTCTTTACAGTAGCTTGCTTTGTTGAATTTACGGTTGCATCGTTGTGTCAAGTTGCTGATCTTAGCGTCTAGTTCCCTTAGAGTTTCGAGTTCTGATCACAGTTTGCCACGTCGCCGCCGCACAGTAGTCATCCTACCACGTTCCGCCAATCCAAGTCCAGATACACCACCACGTTCCGCCAAGCAGAGTCCATATACACCACCACGTCTCACGAGTCCGAGTTGAGTTTCACCATCAGTAAGGATCCTGATCTCTCTGTAGCCAGATTAATTTTGAGTTGTTAGAGTCGGATTTCACCAAACTTTTTCCGTCCAGAGAAGGGGGTGATTTCCAAAAAAATAAATAAAAATAAAAATAAATTTCAGGGGTGAAAAAATTTCGTGCCCATACGTTCCTTAGGTCCAGAAACTCATTTTGAGACGTTCGCCACCATAGTGATTTTTTCGCACTTTTTCAGCCACCGCAGTCCCGCATCGCAAAAAAAAAAAGCAAAAAAAAAAAAAAAAAGAGAAATTTTTTTTCAGAGTGTGCTTCTCAGTTGATTACGTGCCGCGCCGTGCTTTCGTTGGTGTTTTAGGCTCGCGTCTCTAGTACGGTCTAGCCTAGGATCAGCACAGTACCGACGTTGAGTGTTTATTCAACTTTGCATCTCTGTTTTGATTACTGTTGAGCTTTTTGCTACCATATTTGTCAAACCTACCTACAGCTCCACATATATTCTACTTCGTGCGGTTGACACCTCCTGGCCATCGCTCTACCACATCTCTGAGAGTTTTGACCCGTTGGTTGTACATCACCACCTGCTGCTAGGTAAGAATCGGTAAGAACTGAAGAAAAGCTTGACGGATTTGTGCTTTCCACCACCCCACATCCCATTAGTCGAAGTAGGATCATACTTCTGTGTGTTTTCTATTTCTGCTAACCATGCCAGGATCCCATGATGAAGTGGCGCGGGATGCACCTGATTGGGAGAATATGACAAACAAAGCATTACATGATAAATTTGCACAAATGATGTCTGAACAGGTGAATGACATCGAGAACAGATTTACAGAGGCGATTGATGGTGTGGAGAAGATGATCGACACCAAGCTCGACGCCAAGTTTACTGAGTTGCTCGCACGCTTACCTATACAGCCTGCGGCCGCTCCAGCACAGCCACCGCCACCACGACGTGCACGACGTATTCTGTTTCCGGGCGGACAAGCTGCTGGTGCTCCTGCTGCTGCTGCAGTTACTGCTGCTGCTGCCTCTGACGTCGGCCAGGACGACAACTACGAGGGTGATTACGAGGAGGAGGTGGAACAAGAAGCGGCCTATGAACAGCCAGCTGGACGTCCACGTCCCAACATTCGCCACGGTCGACACCAACCACCCCCTCAGGTACGCGATGATGAACATGTGCCTAAACTTAAATTGAATCTTAAGCCGTTTGAGGGTAGATATATTCCTGATGCTTATCTTACTTGGGAGTTAGAAACTGAACAACGCTTTACATGTTTACAATATCCTGAGAATAGACGTGTTACTGCTGCTGTTTGTGAATTCACGGGTTTTGCATCTATTTGGTGGTCTGAACATTGTAGATTGCATGCTAATAATATTCCAGCTACTTGGGCTGCTTTAAAAGATGCTATGCGTACTCGCTGGGTTCCTCCTTATTATCAACGTGAATTGCTACAAAAATTACAGCGTTTGAGACAAGGAAAAAATTCTGTAGAGGAATATTATCAAGAATTACAAACTGGATTGATTAGATGTGGCCTAGTAGAGGATAATGAAGCTATGTTTGCACGTTTTATAGGTGGCTTAAACAGGGAGATACAAACTATTCTAGAATACAAGGACTATGCTACTATTACTCGTTTGTTTCATCTTGCTTGTAAAGCTGAACGTGAAGTGCAGGATCGACAGGCCGCTACGAGACCTAACTTTTCTGCAGGACGAAATACATCATGGACATCGCGTGGACCTTCTACATCCACACGTCCTGCTGCTCCACCCTCTACTTCAGCCGCTCATTCTTACAGGGAGCCACCAAAACAGTCAGCGCCACCATTCAAGGGTGCACAGAGTGGTCCAGCGGCGAGTTCTTCTTCATCCATGGCTTCCACAGGGCAAACACGAGATCGTGATATTAAATGTCGCAGGTGCCAAGGTGGAGGTCACTTCGCAAAAGACTGTCCCTCCAAGCGTGTGATGATTATTACGGCGGATGGTGGGTATGAGTCAGCGAGTGACTATGATGAGGAGACTTTAGTTCTCATTGCTCATGAGGAACAGGGTGCCCATGATGATGCTCATGATATGGAGTATATGGCTCCTGATGATGCAGATAAATATGCTAGTTTGGTTGCTCAACGTGTGTTAAGTGTGCAGGTAACGAAGGCTGAGCAAAACCAGAGGCATAATTTGTTCCACACAAAGGGAGTGGTGAAAGAACGTTCGGTTCGCATCATCATTGACGGAGGGAGTTGCAACAACTTGGCTAGCATGGAGTTGGTGGAGAAGCTATCTCTCACCACAAGACCACACCCCCATCCGTACTATATTCAGTGGTTTAACAATAGTGGTAAGATTAAGGTAACGCGTTCTGTTCGTGTGCACTTTAGCATTGCTGCATATGCTGATTATGTTGATTGTGATGTGGTACCCATGCAAGCATGCTCTCTTTTACTTGGTAGACCATGGCAATTTGATAGGAATGTTGTACACCATGGTAGGACAAATCAGTTTACTCTGGTTCATCAGGATAAAAATATTGCTTTACTTCCTATGTCTCCTGAACAAATTGTGAAAGATGATCTTGCTAGAGCTAGTAAAGCTAAACAGGAGAAAAATAAGAGTGAAAATGAGATAGCAGCCAAAGAATTTGAGCAACAACATAAGACTAATAGCAAATCTTCTTCTGCTGTGTCTAATGAAATTAAATTGACTAGTCCAACTTTGCTTGCTACTAAAGTTGATATTTCAGATTTGGATGTTAGTCAATATGTGTGCTATGCTTTTGTGTGCAAAGAAGCTTTGTTTTCATTTGAGGAATTGCCTCCTTCTTTGCCTCCTGTTGTCACTGACCTTTTGCAGGAGTTTATTGACGTCTTTCCACAAGATGTACCACCGGGATTACCACCTATTCGAGGGATTGAGCATCAGATTGACTTAATTCCCGGTGCTTCACTGCCCAACCGTGCGCCATACCGTACCAATCCGGAGGAGACAAAGGAGATTCAGCGTCAAGTACAAGAGCTACTCGACAAAGGTTACATACGTGAATCCCTTAGTCCTTGTGCTGTTCCTGTTATATTAGTGCCTAAAAAGGATGGAACATGGCGTATGTGTGTTGATTGTCGAGCCATTAATAATATTACTATTCGTTATCGTCATCCTATTCCTAGGTTAGATGATATGCTTGATGAATTAAGTGGCTCTACCATGTTTTCCAAAGTTGATTTGCGTAGTGGATACCATCAAATTCGCATGAAATTAGGAGATGAATGGAAAACGGCATTTAAAACTAAGTTTGGATTATATGAGTGGTTAGTCATGCCTTTTGGGTTAACTAATGCACCTAGCACTTTCATGAGATTAATGAACGAGGTTTTACGTGCTTTCATTGGACGATTTGTGGTAGTCTATTTTGATGATATACTGATTTATAGCAAATCTTTGGAGGAACATTTGGATCATTTACGTGCTGTTTTTATTGCTCTACGTAATGCACGTTTGTTTGGTAACCTTGGGAAGTGCACCTTTTGCACCGACCGAGTATCGTTTCTTGGCTATGTTGTTACTCCGCAGGGAATTGAAGTTGATAAAGCCAAGATCGAGGCGATTAAGAGTTGGCCGCAGCCCAAAACGGTCACACAAGTGAGGAGTTTTCTTGGCCTCGCTGGATTCTATAGGCGTTTTGTGAGAGATTTCAGCACCATTGCTGCACCTCTCAATGAGCTTACACGCAAGGATGTGCCTTTTACTTGGGGTACCGCACAGGAAGAAGCCTTCACCGTATTGAAAGATAAGTTAACACATGCTCCTTTGCTCCAACTTCCTGATTTTAATAAGACTTTTGAGCTTGAATGCGATGCTAGTGGGATTGGTTTGGGAGGTGTGTTATTACAAGATGCTAAACCTGTTGCTTACTTTTCTGAAAAATTGAGTGGGCCTAGTCTGAACTATTCTACTTATGATAAGGAATTATATGCTCTTGTTCGGACATTAGAAACTTGGCAACATTATTTATGGCCCAAAGAATTTGTTATACATTCTGATCATGAATCTTTGAAACACATAAGAAGTCAAGCAAAACTTAATCGTAGACATGCTAAGTGGGTTGAATTTATTGAGACTTTCCCTTATGTCATTAAACACAAGAAGGGGAAAGATAATATTATTGCTGATGCTTTGTCTCGTCGTTATACTATGCTTTCACAACTTGACTTCAAGATTTTCGGTTTAGAGACAATCAAAGATCAATACGTAAATGATGCGGAATTTAAAGATGTATTGCAGAATTGTAGAGAGGGTAGAACATGGAACAAGTTTGTGCTTAATGATGGATTTGTGTTCCGTTCTAACAAGCTATGCATTCCAGCTAGCTCTATTCGTCTTTTGTTGTTGCAGGAGGCGCATGGAGGAGGATTAATGGGACACTTTGGCGTGAAGAAGACGGAGGACGTACTTGCTACACATTTCTTTTGGCCAAAGATGAGACGGGATGTTGAGCGTTTTGTTGCTCGCTGCACTACATGTCAAAAAGCTAAGTCACGACTCAATCCTCATGGTTTATACATGCCTTTACCTGTACCTAGTGTTCCGTGGGAGGACATATCCATGGACTTTGTTTTAGGCTTGCCTCGAACAAAGAATGGGAGGGATAGCATATTCGTTGTCGTGGATAGATTTTCTAAGATGGCACATTTTATACCATGTCATAAAAGCGATGATGCTGCTAATGTTGCTGATTTATTCTTTCGTGAGATTATTCGCTTACATGGTGTGCCCAATACTATTGTCTCGGATCGTGATACTAAGTTTCTTAGCCATTTTTGGAGATGCTTATGGGCTAAGTTGGGGACTAAACTACTTTTTAGTACTACATGTCATCCCCAAACTGATGGACAAACTGAAGTAGTCAATAGGACTTTGTCTACTATGCTTAGGGCTGTTTTAAAGAGTAACTTGAAACTGTGGGAGGAATGTTTACCTCATATTGAATTTGCTTATAATCGTTCATTGCATTCTACCACTAAAATGTGCCCTTTTGAGATTGTTTATGGTTTTCTACCTCGTGCACCTATTGATTTGCTACCTCTTCCATCTTCGGAGAAGGTTAATTTTGATGCTAAGCAACGTGCTGAATTGATATTAAAAATGCATGAGTTAACTAAAGAAAACATTGAGCGCATGAATGCTAGATACAAGCTTGCTGGTGATAGGGGTCGAAAGCATGTTGTGTTTGAACCCGGAGATCTTGTTTGGTTATATCTACGTAAAGATAGGTTTCCTGATTTGCGCAAGTCTAAGTTAATGCCTCGAGCTGATGGTCCCTTTAAGGTTTTGCAGAAAATTAATGATAATGCATATAAACTTGAGCTACCTGCAGCCTTTGGGGTTAGTCCCACATTTAATATTGCAGATTTGAAGCCTTATTTGGGAGAAGATGATGAGCTTCCGTCGAGGACGACTTCAATTCAAGAAGGGGAGGATGATGAGGACATCCCTACTAATGTTACACCCATATCCTCACCAACTACACATATTGGACCAGTTACTAGAGCTCGTGCACGTCAACTAAATTATCAGGTACTTTCGTTTCTTACGAATCCTTCTATTGTTCATGAACATATGATACTGCCTAAATTAGATACTTTTGTTTTGCTTATGAATGAAGGACCTAGCATGGACAAGAAGGATGGTCATTGGAGCGGGATCAAGCATGGAGAAGAAGGTGCGCGCGCGGGAAAGGACAGCGGAGCTTCCAGTGGTGATTATCGCACTTTGAAGCCACCAGAAGGCGCGCATGAAGTCTTGGACGAAATACGCGAGATGCCACTTCATTATTTTCGTCCAAGGGCAATTATAGGTGCTGCGTCACCTTAATATTGGGCTGGGCCCATGTAATTTCGAAATACCACCTTATAGGCTGTTTTTAGAGTCCGTATGTGTGGGGAAACCGAGTTAGGGTTGTTTTCGGACCCCACCTCCAAGGGGTCACGAAAATCCCCTCTGTTCCCCCATATATACAGCCCTTAGGGCGTCGTTTAGACTTGGGTTTTAATTAGATATAAGTTAGCCATAGCCGCAACTTCGAGCTCTTCGTTTGTGTCATCCGACCAGGCCAAGACCTCATTGGAACCCCAACTTTCGTAATCATTCATCTTATATTCGCAATATCCAGATTGCAATTCTTAGTTCTTGCTTGTTCTTCGATTGCTTGCAGGAATTAGACCTTCGTGGTCAGGTTGATCGTGCATCCGCGGGATCAATAACCTCTCGGAGTTGGTTTAGCGATCGCTAAGGCGCAACGTCTTCGCACGTTCGTAGTCGGATCGTGAAAGTTGCCTCCACCATAATCGATCTCCACCATCTCATCGAAACATCGGGACACCTTCGCCTCTATCAGCCTAACTAGTCGTCGTCGAGTCTCCACGTGAAACGTCGATCACCATACCCGTTGTCGATCAAGAACCCTGAAAAGAGTTTGGGGGTAGGATCATGAGTACAGAAGTACTCGGCATCCAACTGTAGTGGTCAACTGACCCAGCAAGGACTTCATCACTCGTCATTCTATGATAACTAGTAGTTCACGGTAAGGATGGGGTAAGTGGTGAGCTTGCTGCCGCACTAGCATTTATGAAGTTGCTAACGATCTAGAGAGTAAGATAAGAAGCCAAGCATTAGATGAGGAATCGCCTCCAACAAGTCTTGCTATCAGTTACTTACACAAACATAACACCTATCCTATCCTTGTCCTCCCCTTCACATCCCGACGAAGAAGAAGCAGTCAAGGCCCACACACATTGATCAAGTTATTAAGATTGTCTCAGTTGTTGTTGTCTATGAACAAGGAGTAGGTATCAAGTTGTCCATAACCGTGGACACAACTTCTCGAAAAGATTTAACCCTGAAGGGGTGTACCAACTGCCCATTAAAAGGATCCGCACGCATGCCCATCTCTCTCAATTGCTACCCATAATAGGCAACCATTTTATGATTTAGTTCCGAGAGATTAGAAACAACACGTCCCTCTAGCTAACAACGAACAAATCCGGGTGGCGCCCGGGGAGTCGACACCCAATCCAAGAGTCGTCCACACTCTCGGATCGGCCTCTTCCGGCTGACGCAGGTTGGATTACCGGATGGCCTCACATGGGGCCGGGTTCTAGATGATCGGGTGGACCAACAGGGAAACCATGTCTCCGCTGGCCCAAGTTGTTTTAAAAGGATGTCTGCTAGGAACGACCCGATAGACATATATGCATGGTTTGCAAATGGTAAATCGGCATGGGCTACCTCTAGAAATGTTTGAAGCTAGATAGGTAAGAAAAGAGGACCCCATAGTATCCCACACGCGGTTAGGCACGCTCGTCAAGAGACACAATACCCGGAACTCGGGTCCTAGGTGACTCGAATGGAACAAAGCGTCAGGGCGGGATATAGTCAACATTATAATAATCATATCATCCACAACAATATAATAATGTGATAGCCCAATCCAAGGAGTAATAGGGTAACATTCGTAGCATCCTAAGCATGCATACTAAGAAGTGGCTAAGCAATGAGAAATAGTAACATAGCAGTACATGGTTTGCGGGGAGGGGGACATGGCTGTATCCGTTTAAGAGAGGCTGTAAACATGTGGTAGGATCAAACATCGAATAGTGCACCCCTGCAGGGAAGCTAATCTATTCGAATAGTCGTGTCCACAGTAATAGGACGCTTTATGCTGAAGCCAGAGCCTACTACTACAACCTATTAGTATTAAACTGTTGGTTCCAGTTTCTCTTCCTCGCAGGGAAGTCGAGGAAGGGATCTCGGAGGCATTCATAATTATTACAACTTACTATTATACAATGTTAGAGAAACTTCTGCTGCATTGTTACTTTAGGCTTTATATGAAATGTTGGATGTTCGCTTCTTGTGCTCCAAGACTCGTCGGAAGATGCTAGTCTTCGATATGCCTATCTCATTCCCTCTTACCCTGTTACTTCTATCATGCAGTCCACTATACAACCTCTTCTTCCATTTTGATACCAATGCATAAATGCTTAGTAGCTTGGGTTTAAGTCTCGCTGAGTATGCTAGATACTCACCCTTGCTTTATCCCCCTTTTTGTTTTGTATACCCGGATTGCTGCAATCAGACGTCGGAGCCCAGGAGCGGGAGTACCCCGGAGGCGCCTACTACTACGTCGAGTTCCCCGTTGACCAGGAGTAGTTTGGAGGTTCCTAGGCAGGAGGCCTTGCCTTTTCGATCTGTATCTCTGATGTTATTTGTGCTAACCTTTTTAAGGCAAAACTTGACTAACTATGTCTGTACTCAGATATTATGCTTGTATGAATTATGTATTCCGGTCCGCGTGACCCCCTTTCTTGAAACTAATTGGTTTATCCTTTTGTGTTTAGTGTTGTGCTGTGATATTCTCACCATGGGACCTTGATCTCGATCAGGTAACCTGCGTGTATGATTACTGTACATGATCGTAAATCGGGGGTGTCATAAACTATGATAAGAACTGACCAACAAGCTCTGAAATATAGACAAGACCAAAAGATCATAGATGTTATCCAACATAAACTGCTGGTAAGACTATTGGGCTATGATTATAAAATTGAGTATAAATAGGGAAAGACCAATGTAGTTGCAGACGCTCTATCCTGGGTTAAACTCAACCTACAGTCCATATTCTGCCATCAAGCAATTCCAGTTTGGATGAAAGAAGTGGTCTCTTCCTATGCAAGTGATGAAAAGTGCAAAGAATTACAAAGTCAACTTGCTGTCACCCCTCTGAGCTCCCCAACTATACACTGAAACAAGGGATGTTAAGGTACAAAAACAGAATCATTGTGGGCCATAATGAGACTTTGAGAAGAAACTGATAGTTGCTATGCACAACTCTGAACTGGGTGGCCATTCTAGTCAGAGAGCTACTTACGAAAGAATTAAGTTATTATTTCACTGGCCAGGCCTCAAACAACAAGTCATTGACTACATCAAGGAATGCCCTGTGTGCCAAATAAACAAATGTGAGCATGTACAGTACCCAGGGTTATTGCAACGACTACCAACACCCGAGTTTTCTTGGACACATGTAACCATGGAATTTGTGGAAGGACTACCAATGTCCAATCATAAAAAAACCTTATATTGGTGGTGGTGGATAGATTTACCAAATATGCTCATTTTATTCCCATGACACACCCCATATCTGTTCAGCCATTGTCCAAAGCCTTCATTGATAATGTGTTCAAATTTCATGGCCTACCCAAAGTGCTCATCACTGACAGGGATTGAATTTTCACAAGCAATCTGTGGTAGAGTCTGTTCAAAAGCCTCTATGTCAAACTACACTTCAGCACCTCCTATCACTCTCAGATAGATGGACAAACTGAAAGGGTGAACCAATGCTTATAGAACTATCTCAAGTGCATGGCTTTTAACCAACCCACTAAATGGTGTCATAGTATTTCTATGGCGGAGTGGTGGTACAACACAAGTTACCATACGACCTTACAAATGACACGTTTCCAGGCCCTGTATGCTAGGCCACTTACAATAATAGCTGAGTCTGCACTATACCCTAAGGATGCTCCGGAGAACTCAGTTCTTACCCCTGAGGAGATTGCTCTACAAATCAAACAAAATCTGCAGAAGGCTCGGGCAAGAATGAAACATTTTGCTGATACACATAGATCTGAGAGAACTCTAGAAGTTGGATACATGGTGTACATCAAGCTGCAACCTTACTGACACACTTCGCTGAGCATCCACAGACATTTGAAGCTGCAGTTGAAATACTATGGTCCTTTTCGTGTTCTGGAAAAGATAGGGACCGTTGCGTACAAACTACTCCTTCCAAAGGGATGTCAGTTACACCCTACATTCCATGTGAGACAACTCAAGAAACATCTCGGACCAACTGCTATCCCTATTGCTCAACTACCTCTCCTTAAACCGGATGGCACCATCCTCATTGAACCTGAGGAGGTCCTGCAACGTAAACTCATTCCCAGGAAACAGGGCAATGTGAGCATTCCAGTGGTGCAGTGGCTGACCAAATGGAGAAACCTTCCACGCGAACAAGCAACGTGGGAAGATTCTACATTCGTGCAGAAAATCTTTCCAGGTTTTTCGGCTTGAGCACAATCTCAGGAAGGGGGAATTGTCAGGAACCTGAAGATGCAAGACTGACAGTGTTAACTGAAGAACTAGCCTACTCTGCTCCGCGCCATATCTCAACCGCCCGATCACCATCGTGCGGCTGCATAAGCATGGGCACCATGACCACGGCGGCCTCGGCCAGCAACGCCGCGAGAAGAGCCGTCGGAGGCTACACGAGCGCGGCGCTTGGGAGCCATGCTAAGAAGCAGAAGAGAAAAGGATATAGGAAAGATGGCCAAAACACACCAAAGAAGCAACCTATATATACGCCAGGCCAAGGGAAAAAGAGGAATGTCCCAGGAAATCCGAACCGGCGCCGCGGATAATATTCAAGACCAACGGATGCAACATTACAGATTCCAAGACGAGGCGCCTCTTAGCATCAAGCAACATATAAAAAAGGCATGAAATTATGCGTGTTCCCACGCAATCTTGGAAACCGAACAAGCGGCAGCAGTACAGAGTCACAACGCATTACCCAAGGTATCATCATGACTGCCAAACGGATGCAACGTTTCACAGCCTGCTGATAAGCGAGAGATGATAATTGCTTCTCACCCTTCGTTGGTTACCCCATGTGGAAGGTGAGATGCAGCGTGGCGGCAAGTTTCCCTTGGTGAAGATACCAAGGTTGAGAGTATCGACCAGTAGGACTCCGACAATTATAAGTAGGTGGTTCGGCAAGTGATGCGCCGTTTGAAGATAATCACTTTCTTCTCCTGGACCTGCACACAGAAACAAATAACTTTGCTCCCTACGAAGTTCATAGAGGTTGTCAATCTCTCCGGTCTTGTTGTTTACAAAGGATCAAACACAAGGGATAATGATAATGATAGCAACTGGAAAGTAAAAGCAAGAAAGTAAATGAGCGTGTAAACAGTGATGAGAATATGGACCGGGGTCCCGTGATGTTCACTAGTGATGTTTCTCTCCCAAAAGACGATAAAACTGCTATGCGAGGTGAAAAAATTACAGATGGGCAATTGACAAGATTATAAACGTACCGCAATGCTAACTATGCTACAAAGAAAGGAAGAGGCTCAAAAGCATGGGAAGTACGCCAAAATAAGTAGAACGAAATCCAACTGCATCTACTACTAATCATCCACCTTGAGATATCTATCCATAACATCTCGTTGGTATTAAGTTGCGAGCCCAACCCAAAGTGTAAACCCAAAGCAACATACAACTGCATTAAAAAGCACTTTGCGTAAAGTAAACAATCCTTTCAACCGCGGTTACAAGCACCGTTGTTTTCCCCCTTGTGGCAACATCACATCCCCTAGACTCATGTTTCTGTCACTCAAGCATGTCATCGGGGGCATGAACCCACAATCGAGCATAATGTTCCCTCTTGGAGTTACTACCTACTACTTGGCCAAAGGAATAAACAACAACGGAGAACATGCAAGAATTACTTTGGAACAAAAATATGAAAGATAAGAACCAAATATATTACTCTATCACAATCTGAACATAATCTCAGAATCCATCATATCCCATCAAACTCAACATAGCAACAACAGAAAGATTACATATGTGCCTCAATCATGTAGGGCAGCTAACGAGGTCTAAACCATGAAGAACACAGAGGGGAGGAGAATATCACATAGACACTGATCATGGACCCATGGTCCAAAGGAAACTACTCACGACACATCCTGGAAGCGTCCATGATGGAGGGGAAGCTCCCGGAGGTCGATCCTCCCTCTGGCAAGGTGCTGGGAAGAGGTCTGCTGGCGCTCCCGATCTTGGAAGCGCGGCGGCGGCGGAACAGAGGCGAGATCACGGAAAAGGGTTCTCTCCCTGGAAGTTTCACGTCACGGGAAATAAATAGGCGAAGGGGGCAGCCAGGAGGGCCACCAGGGGTCCAGTTGCCCCCCTGGCGCGGCCAAGTGCTAGGTTGCGCCAGGTGTCCGCCTGGTGGGTCCCACCTGGTCCTCCTTCGGGACTCTGGAAGGTTCCTTCACGCTGATTTTTTATCTGATTTCCCGAATTTTTGGAGCACTTTTAATATGGGGGAAAACTGAAATAGTAAAACAACAGAAAACAGAAACTGGCACTGGGGTGCACTGAGTTAGTAGGTTAGTCCAAATATGATCAAAAGTGTATGAAGGTGTATCTAGATCATAGCAATATCGCACAAAACATGCATGGAGAAAGCATAATTTATAGATATGTTTGGGACGTATCACCTGCCACCATCATCAAATGCGTCATCAGCAAACATCATTACGACCTTTCACATCACGACTGCATAGATGCGACGGTTCGGTGCCAAACGCAAACGTTCTGACACTGGAAATATGCTCTCTCTTAGATTCTCATTTATAATTTTGATTAACATCCAAATTTTACTCCCATCGGGAGCGCCCTGTCACAACTAAAAACAGAGCACAAGAACAACACGAGGGTACGAGTGGCTACTGTTCCCTCCGAAAGGAACAATACATCTACAAGGCTTGGGTGCTCACTTGCCCAGACGACAAGACGCTCAAGAGAGTACTCACATTGGCACTCGAGACTCAAAGGACGAAGCAGACGGACTCTGTCGTGGGAAAGTCACCGCAGATGTCCGAAGAGTCGAACTTAACGTGGGACCTTTGCTGCGAGGCGATTTCGTAGAGAGAGTCAACATTGACAAGAGACTCGGTGATTTACCCAGGTTTCAGCGCCTCTTTGTCTCGAGGTAAAATCCTACTCCTTCTTGCTATTATTATGGGTTCTGGCTCTCGAAAGAAGAGCCGGTTGGAAAATTACAAGAGAGTCGGATCGTTAACTTAGACTCCATGATATCTAGGTTACGCCGACCAGTGTCTAGTCATATCTTAGGTTGAGATTATTTTCTGCCTCTGGATCCTATGGACCTTGGATTATAAAGGCGCCGGGTCCTAGGATTCCGCGAGTCCGACTCCGACACGAGGTGGAGTCCTATTCTATTTTACAAATATGTTATGTGCTATACAAGGTAAGTCGAATTCCTTCTACGGCTTCAATCTTCTTTCCATGGCGCAGCCGGCCCGAGGCGGGGTATTCTCTTGTGGACCATTCATAGGTGAGTCGGCCCATAGACCTAATGCCGTGTTATGGGCTTGGTCCATCCCCCCGACATTAGCCCCCAGGATTGTTGTGATGCTTTAGTCTTCGTTGAAATATTCTTACCATCATCGTGGATGCCGACTTCCTATTTCAGATAGACCGACTCTCTCCTCTTTTGAGTTTTACAAGGAGTCGGTATCTATCCTGATGTGACGGAGGCCCGATCTTTCGATGAGAGTGAAGATAACTATCGATTTGGTGGATTTTGACCTTAACGATCCGGTTATACCGTACCCGAAGATACATCTGGCAATCGCTAAACCAATCTCCGATGGTTATTGATCTTGTCGTAGGCACGATCAACCTGAACAACGAGGTTCAAGTTCCTGCAAGCAACCGAAGAACAAGCAAGAACAAAGATAAATTGCAATCTGAACCTGCAGATAATATATGAAGCACACGAACAAGTTGGGGTTCCACTGTGGACCTGACAAGGCGGTAGTCCTACACGTCTCGTAGATGCGCTTTGTAGCAATGGCTAAACAATACAATAAAACCCCCGGCCTAAACCTAGAACAGCTAGCTATATATAGTGTTGGGGTTCGCAGCGGAAAACACAAATTTTCCCTAATTAGCATTTCCCATAACCCAAGATCTAGCTAGCCGTATTACCGTAACGGAAAGGAGTGCGGAACAACATACCTCGGGGTGTAGTCCGTTGCGCGGGAAACGTTCCCACAAACGTGGTTGATGTAGTCGATCAAGTTTCACAGCCCCCTGGACGTGTTAGGACCCGGATGGGTGTAGTGCCACACGTGTAGCACCACGTAGTACTCGCACACGTACGAGACTCGATGACGACCTTCGATCTCCGATCCAGCGAATGTGGCGGAAGCAGATCTCCGGACGGAGCTTTGGCAGCACGACGGCCTCCGATTCTAGCAGAGATGCCTCAATTCCACTACAAGCTCACACTAGGGAGCCCACCGTGGAAAAGACGAGGAAGTGGAGAAGACTGGAGAAAACCGATCTCAATTCGGAGTAATATTTATTTTCTCACGAATTTCTGTCTATTAAATATGTGCACCCTGCCCATCTATATATAGGCAGAGGGGAGGAAGTCAACCCCTCTCCCCTAGAAAGGTGGGACTAAAGTCCCTTGCTAGGGAGAGGTGGCTGGCCAAGGGAGGAGGGGGGCCGCACCCCTCATGGGCCCTAGGGCCCATGGCGCCTCCCTCTCTCTCTCTCTTTTCTTTTTCCCTTTATTTCCCCTAATGGGCCTCTTTCATAAATAAGTCCCATAACACTTTTTAATTATAAATAAAAAGATTTTAATTATTAATTCAATTAATTAATAACTAAAACATATTATTCCTTCTCCCGGTGCTCCAGAACACCTTCCGGCTCACTCCGAAACTCCTTCGGGTCAACACGGAACTTTTCCGATGGTGCTTCCTTTATTCTCCGGTAATTCCGATAGTTCCGAAAAGGTCTCCGATTTCATCGAGCCCTTAAGTGTGTTACCCTACGGTCCGAGAACACTCCACTCATGACCGAGATGAGGCTATGGTCAATGATCATCAGCGGGACCTGGATGCCCATAATGACCCCTGTGCATTCCGGATATCAATACCGATTGGACCTTACGTCGTATAGCATTCCCTTTGTCAGCGATACTGGATTAGTCCGAGATTCGATCAATGACATCCTATGTTTGGTTCAACCTCGTTATGACAAATCCTTATTCACTCGTTCCGTGATATTCATCCCCGTGACCTAGTCACACGCTGCGCAACTTTATGGATGGAATCTCACCGAGTGGGCCCTGAGTATCTATCCATCACATGGATTGACAAATCCCGCTCTTGTAACAATACTCCTTAACATATCTCCACAGAATACCCAGGATACAACCGTTATGACCCACATATTTCAGTCAGGTGGTGGGATGTAAGTCAAAGCATCCGAGTAGATAGCAAGTATGCACGTACTCACGGTCAAAGGAACGGTCTACTACGTTCTGTAATTACAACACCGAACCTTCATAAGATTGATCATGCTTTAATGCTTGCTTTGGGTAATGTTCATCACGTCACTCATCCAATGAGGTGACCTCATAGTCAAGAGACTTAATTGTCCATGATCACGAAACCACGACCATCATGTTGACCATGAACTAGTTACTGAAATAGAGGCTAACTAGGAACACTGGGGGTTTCTATACCACACCTGTATCACTGTTTCACTGATACAGTTCTAGCACGGTGTGAAAATGGTTATGAACTTTCTTAGATATATTGGAATAATAATATATTATTTGCCTCTAGAGCATATATCCAACAGTGCTATGGTTTGCTTTCTCGTGGGAAGTCGAGGAAGGATCCATAGTGGTGTAATTGTTTGGTAGACTTGGATAGTGGACTCATGTACATTTCTTACCTCATTCTGGTATTCGTAGTACAGGACTAGCCAAGTCAAAGCTGACACTTCTACATTGAAACCCCACCTCCCTTTACCTTGAAACTTGAGCATGAGTAGTATAGTTCCTACGTAAGTCTTGCTGAGTACGACTTTGTACTCATGTTTGCTTATTTATGTTTTTTTGATGAATCCACCGACCCCGATGGTGGCTTCTTCCTGGAGCTCGACGACTAATATCAAGCTAGTTTAGTCCCAGTCAGAGGACTGGTTCCCTCGTGGAGGGCTTGTGTTTAAATAAGGCTTCTTAAGCCATTTGTTAAACTTGTCTGTACTCAGACCTAAGTTGCTTCCGCTTGTACTGATGTAATGTTGGATCATAGTCTTGTGATCTCTGTGTGTACTCTATAAGAGTTAAATAAAGTTGTACACTTTGTAGAGAAATGTGATGATACCTGCTGTTCACACTGGACATGTATGCTGCGTGTATGTTTGTAACGTGCATGTCTTGGTATGGGTTTTCGATAGCTTACTTGTGTTCTTGCTGGTGGTCTTTTATACACCAAGTGGCCCTTAGATGTGCGCATCTTGGGGCATCGCGATGCGATTTCTCGTGACTCTGTCACGTGGCACACTTTGTCGTATGATCGAGCCTGCCCGAGACCCCGACTAAGTGATCGGGCTGGAGTATGTTTATGTAAGTGTTATTATATAATCAATAGTATGGTTGAGGCGACTTTTCTATGAGTATGGGATTTCACCACCCATAATCATTTCGAATTGTGTGCGGACGATGAGGACCCATCTCAGTTGATCATCCGGCCTGGATGGGATGCCCCTCAAGTTTGATGCTTTCCGAGAGTGTTCTGTGCTTGGCCTTGTCTGCTTGGACAAGTGGGTACGGCTCTCGGCTCCCCATATGATTGTGTCGTAACAGGACTTGCATACGCAAACCCCGGGTCCCGACAGACTTGGTATCAGAGCATGACTGATTGTAGGATTATCAGCCTTGGTCGAAGTCGAGTCTAGCCTTCTATAGTTATATAGTTACTCTGGGTATATAAGGGAACAACGTAAGGGTTATTTTTTCTCCTTACCTCCTCGATCTAAGTTCTGAGTCACCCTCATCTTTTCTACGGGAAGATAGGACTAGGCTCATCTATGTCTTACTAGAACATCTCGTTGATTGCTTCCTTGTAGCCGTAGGAAAGTTGTGTTCGGTTCTCTTGAGTCTTTGTGCTTCCAATTTTGGACTTCTTACTATAATTGCTATTCCAATGTTGTGAGAATTTCCATTTCTCTTGCAATTACAAACGTTATGTTGTCCGAGTCATTCCAAGTTTCTTCATAATCTCATGCATTTTCAAAATCCTTGTCCCTATTTCGGATGTCTTTCCAGAAGATTTGTTAGGTGGCATACCCGACAGTTCCATAGAGTTTGTTTTAGGTTTTCTTCTAGAAACCTATATTGATGCATTTCCAGTTCATCCTCCCACTTTAGATGTTTTCTAGCCAAAATAATCCCACTGACCATCGTGTTGGGGTACTTTGCTACTCTGACATATTTGTTGTAGCCCCTAGTAAGCCGTGGTCATCCTCTAGAAAACCACCGAGTAACCCAACTCTTTAAACCTAGTCACCCGACATATGTGTAGAATTCATTGTAGATCTTATGCCAGGAACCACATCAATTTCCTTACGCCCATACAAAATGGCCCCACGTGAGTCAGCTGAGCTTAAAATCCAACTTGAAGCTTTGTTGGCAAAAGGCTTCATCCGCCCTAGCTCATCGCCATGGGGATTCCCCGTTCTGTTCGTAACGACGAAAGATGGAACAGAAAGGATGTGTGTAGACTATCGTCTGCTAAATCTAGCGACGATAAAGAACAAGTACCCACTTCCTAGGATCAATGATCTTTATGATCAACTTGCTGGATCCTCTGTCTTCTCCAAGATGGATTTGAGATTAGGCTATCATCAAATCAAGATCCGAAACGAGGACGTTCCCAAGACGGCTTTCACTACTCGATATGGTCTTTACGAATTCACCGTCATGTCCTTCGGTTTAACCAATGTCCCCGCCACATTCTCGCGCTTGATGAATTCGTTCTTCATGGAGTACTTAAGATAAATTTTTTGTAGTTTATCTTGATGACATTCTTATCTACTCAAAGAACAAAGAAGAGCACGCAAAACATATTAGGTTGGTATTGATGAAACTTCGAGTGCACCGCCTTTATGCCAAGTTCTCTAATTGAAAAATGTGGCTACCAGAAGTGACCTACTTAGGCCACGTGATTTCTTCAAAAGGCATTGCTGTGAATCCCAAGAGAGTTCAGGTCGTCCTTGACTGGACTCCACCTGAATCGGTTAAGCAAGTTGGGAGTTTTCTTGGCTTAGCAAGCTATTGCCGACGCTTCGTTGAGAACTTCTCCAAAGTTGCAAAGCCTCTAACTGAACTCCTCAAGAAAGATAAGAAATTCGAATGGACTCCCAAGTGCGAGGAAAGCTTTTGAGAGCTAAAGAGAAGATTGACTTATGCCCCCGTACTTGCGCCTCAAGACACCAAAAGGGATTTCGAGATCTATTGTGATGCTTCACGGCTAGGGTTAGGATGCATACTTATGCAAGATTGACATGTGGTAGCTTATTCTTCACATCAGTTGTGTCCACATGAAGAGAACTACCCTACCCATGATCTTGAACTCGCTGCCATAGTTCATGCCTTGAAGACTTGGCGACATTACCATGTCTATTGAACTTGATCATCTCATCCATGCTGGAGCATTGTTGATCTCGATGTTTACTTGTGTGCTTTCCTTGTCGGTACCTTACGTTAGCACCTGAGACTGCCGAGGAGACTTACGTGGAGATTTCCGACACCGAACCCAAGGACCCTGCTCCGTCTGCTCCGTCGACCGATTACCCAGGCAAGGGGAAGATCTATACCATTACCTTATAACTTTCTGCCTACCTGCCTAGGTGTAGTCTAGAACGTTGTTTTGATCCTATCCACTTTGCTTATGCCACAATCAATCCCAAACAACCATGATCCCCACATCCCAGCAAAACATCGTATTGCCAAGTTACCGCTGCTCAGCCATTGCTTAGTATGAGTAGGAAAACTTGCTTCTTTACCCCTATACTATGGTTGGGATATCATGTTAATAAAGAAATTGGTTTGATAATTATTATTATGATGTTAATTTATATTTGACGAAGGATGGGAGACCGGGCTATCCCCGCTAGGTGTTTTGTTCCATTCGAGTCACCTAGGTCCCAAGTTCCGGGTATAATCGTGTGTGGGATTCTATGGGGTCCCCTTGTCTTACCTACCTAGCTTCAAACAGTTCTAGTGGTGGCCCGAGCTGATTTACATTTGTAACGTGTGTGTGTTGGTGGTACCCCAGTTGTTTACAAACCACCCTGGGCCAGGAGGACATGCTCCTTGGCTGGCCCACCTTGTCCGGCTGAGGACCAGGTCTCATGTGAGATTAACCGGCTATCCAAACCTGCGACAGACGGTAGAAACCGATTCAAGAGCGCGGCCTTCTTTTGAGTTGGGTGTCGACTCACCGGGGGCCACCCGGAATTGTGTGTTGTTAGTTAGAGGGACTCTAACGTTCCGGAGTTTAAGGTGTTTACACAACCAAATGGAAACCGGGCGTACATGCGAAGCCTATGATGGGAAGTTGGTACACCCCTGCAGGGTTAAATCTTTTCGAAAAGCCATGTCCGCGGTTATGGACGACTTGAGACCTACTCCTTGTTCCTAGAATAACATCAAATTGGATCATAATTAAAACTTTCCTACCGTGTGTGTGCCTTAGCTGCCTTTCTTCGTCTAGGGGGACAGAGAGAGGATCAAGGTTGTGTTATGTTTGCCGTAAGTAGGTGGATAGCAGACCTTTGACACGATGTCACATGCATTCTTGGGCCTTCCCTCTACTCTAATAGAACGATAGCCACCGTACATGCTAGTGCGGCTGCAACCCTTCCAAATACACTTGTCTTATTCTTAGGAAGTTAGTTATACTATAATGATATAATCTCACCCCTTGTTTCCTTTCTGCTTTTACTGTTTTGCTTGATCGGCCGCTGCAGTTGACTACTACTTGGACCCGAGCACGGGACGTTACTTCGTGGAGGTACCACCGGAGGAGGATGACGAAGAGGACTTCGCCCAGTAGATCCTATAGTTGGGTTCCGACGTTCCGTGGGTGGACTTGTTTATGTGTAGCCCTCTCTAGGGCCATTTGGATTTTGACCGTACTCGGTCGTGTTTGTCTTCCGCTTGTTGCATGATGTACTGTTGAGTCTATGTACCTCTGAGATGATGTAATAAATACTAGTGGCGATGTATGCCCTGGACTCTATATTTATGTCTTAGTATAAAGTTCATTGCTCTTATATTTGTTGTCGAGAACCCGACAACGACACGAGTGCGAGTGTCGTGCGTCGGTGGCTTTTATGCGCTTCTAACTCGAGCAGGATGCGAAAGCGACCAACTTGAGTTAGTACCGCATCGGGAGCCTTACAACTTCGTATCAGAGCAGGAATGATTGTAGGACCCCTTACTGGCCTAAGTCGAGCCTAGAAACTATTTTGTAGTTATTAAGGATAAATCGGAGAGTAGGAACTCTTTTTTTCTTCTTACCCCACCCTCCCACCCCTTTTTCCGTGAGGAAGTGAAACGCTATTTTCTCTCTGCAACTTATCCGCTTTCAAAAAAAATCTAGGTTCTCGTTTACATGAGGCTTCGATTCCTCTATAATTTTTTGCTAGCGACAAGAAGGGTTGGCGTACGTTGAGAACACTGAGCCGCCACTTGGGGTTGAGAGCTCCACCTCGCTTACGGCGTACCTCAGGTGAAACTCCTATACATGGATGGTTGGCATCCTCTGGATGTGGTTCCTCCCTCTATAGGAGACCGCTTCGGCGGGCCGCTCAGGGTAGATGTCTCAACGTTCAGGTCTCCAACCACTCGTATATATTGTTGTGTGCTCTCTAGCATATTATTATCTTGGATCCGAATGATCTCGGTTTCGGGATTCAAGTAGCACCTAGCTTTCGACTTTCCCGGTTTACCTTGGTGGATTTTCAGCCTTCGGCTCCCTCATACCTCGTGAGGAACTTTTGTTGACAGTATTGCTTTATCTTCTGGTTTCATCAATGTTTCTACCATGTTCACATAAGTGTTCCTGTATACAGGATGCCAAGAGGGAACATGCCGCCGCCGAAGAACCCTCTCCTTGGGGAGGCTGTGACCGCAGTGGCTTAGGGCACAACTGCGATCTTACAGATGCTCCAGAACCAGACTGCCCAGAGGAGTGATCGGCCACAACACACGACTTTACAGCAGTTCCTTGCTATCAACCCCTCCAGGTTCTCAGAGGCTCGAGACCCGCTGGACGCGGATGATTGGATCACAGCTATCAAGAAGCACTTCAATGCAAACACCGTCAGACCAGTCGACTACGTCACCTTCACCTCCTTCCAGCTTCAGGGTGCAGCAGCCAGCTGGTACGATACCTACAAGGCCAACAAGGGTGATGCGGTGATCACATGGGGGGACTTCGTCACAGACTTCAGAGCAGCGCATATTCCGAGTGGCTTGATGGACAGGAAGCGAGAGGATTTCTTGGCTCCGAGACAGGGTGACAAGTCAGTTCAGGAGTACAACCTGGCCTTCGTCAGGCTCGCCAGGTACGCTCCGGAGGAGGTCTCCACAGAGGCCAAGCGGATTGCCAGATTCCGTGGGGGTCTCAGTAGAGAGATCAAGTATGCGCTCACCCAGTGCAACCCTACGCTGTTCTCGCAGTTCGTGGATCAGGCTATCCGCCGGAGTCAGCCAGAGAAGGGTGGGACGCAGACAGGAAGCGCCAGAGAGAGCACAGCTCCGCAGTGATGGTCCACAAGAAGGCAAAGACTTGGGTCACAGAGGCGCCACCGCAGAAGCAACAGTTCCAGCAGTAGTCCGCACTTTTGCCCGCCCTCCCGTCCCAGTTCAGCAGGGGCCTCGCGCTACACCACCACACGCGAGGCCACCCAGGTGCACACTTCTCCCAAGTGCACCGATCCGCGCTTTGCTCGGCTCCCACTGCCTCGACCTCGCTCTACTTCTAGCACTGCGATGGTGAGGGCACAACCACGTGCAGTTCGAGTGCACAACATGATGTTGTCAGATGCTCAGCAGTCTTCAGAGATCGTGATTGGTAGGTTACTTGTGTGTTCAGTTGCAGCGACAGTTCTGTTCGATTCCGGAGCTTCCCATTCATTCATATCCAATTCCTTTGCAATGTCACTTGACCTTCCGAGAGAGCAGTTTCCTAGGCCGCTCTCAGTTTTTTCTCCGGGCTCTAGAGTGGAGTCTTCCAGGGTTGTTCCAGATGTGGAGATCTGTATTCAGGGTGTTGTTTTCGCAGCGTCCCTGATTGTCTTGCCCCGTTCCGACATTGATGTAATCTTGGGCATGGATTGGCTTGTGCAGCACAAGGACAATATTGATTGTCCGACCAGATCCTTGAAGTTGACACATGATTCAGGCGCAGAAATTTTGTACACTTGTGGCTCAATGGAAGGAGCAGCACAGTTGTACGCTTTGAACGCAGGAGTCGCACCTTTGCTCGAAAAAGTCAAGGTTGTCTGTGAGTTCCTAGACGTCTTTCCAGAGGAGTTGCCAGGAATCCCCCAGTTCGAGTTATTGAGTTCGTTATTGAGCTAGAGCCTGGTACTCAGCCGATTTCTCGGCATCCGTACAAGATGTATTCGGAGGAGTTGATTGAGCTAAAGAAGCAGTTGACATAGTTGGAGGTAGGTGGTTTTATTCACGCCAGCACTTCCCCTCGGGGCGCACTAGCTTTGTTTGTCAAGAAGAAAGATGGGACTAGCCGCTTGGTCCAGGACTATCGCGGTATTAACAAAAAGACCATCAAGAAAAAATACCCTTTACCCCGCATCAATGATTTGTTCGAACAGTTGAATGGGGCAAAGGTGTTTTCCAAGCTTGACTTGAGGATGGGGTATCACCAAATCCGTGTTCGTGAAGAGGACATTCCCAAGACCATGTTCAGCACACGTTATGGGTTGTATGAGTTCACAGTCATGACTTTCGGCTTCTCAAACGCCCCTCCAACGTTCATGAGAGCTATGAACTATTTGTTCCAGGAATGGCTTGATGTGTTTGTTATGCTCTACCTCGACGACATTCTCGTGTATTCCAAGTCAGAGGCTGAACATGAGGAACATCTTCGCCTGGTGCTCCAGAAGCTGAGAGAGCACCGGTACTATGCCAAGTTCTCCAAGTGTGAGTTTTGGCTCGACAAGGTCAATTTTCTTGGCCATGTCATTTCCGCTGAGGGTATTGCGGTTGATCCAGAGCGAGTCCGCACTATTCAAGAGTGGGCTCCGCTGAAAAATGTGAAACAGCTAAGGAGATTTCTCGGCCTCGCCAGCTATTGCAGGAGGTTTGTGCAGAATTTCTCAAAAATAACAAAGCCAATGACTGATTTGTTGTGTAAGGGAAAGCGATACACTTGGTCGCCGGCTTGCCAGTCAGCCTTCGAGGAGTTGAAAGATAAGTTGACCACAACCCCAATTTTCACAATGCCAGATGAGTCATAGCCTTTTCAGGTGTTTTGTGATGCCTCATTGCAAGGTCTACGCGGAGTTTTGATGCAAGGCAGGAATATTGTGGCTTATACCTCACGACAGTTGAAGACGAGTGAGAGGAATTATCCCACGCACGACTTGGAGCTTGCAGTAGTTGTGCACACCTTAATCACTTGGCGACACCTCCTCTTAGGGAGGAAGGTGGATGTGTTCACCGACCACAAGAGTCTGAAGTACTTGTTCACTCAGCCAAATCTGAACTTGAGGCAAAGAAGATGGTTTGAAACCATTACTGAGTACACAGTTGATATTCAGTACACTCCTGGGAAGGCGAATGTCATAGCTGATGCGCTGAGCCGCAAGGGCGATTGCAATAATATCCAGGTGCAAAAGATCCACCCTGATTTGTGTCAGTCCTTTCGCAGGCTCAATCTTGACCTAGTTCCAGCAGACTACCTTACCAACCTTCTGATAGAGCCCACTATCCATGAGAAGATCCGTGAAGCTCAGTCTGGCAGCTCAATGATACAAAAGATCAAACAGGGTATTGCCGCCTCAGTTCCAAAGTACGGTTGCTTTTCAGTGCATAATGACGGCACCGTGTTCTTTGAGGGGAGAATTGTTGTTCCCTAGGAGGGAGATCTTAGAGAGTTAATCATGAAGGAGGCCCATGATTCCAAGCTATCGATTCACCCTAGCAGCACAAAGATGTATCAAGATCTCAAGCAAAGCTTTTTGTGGACTCTTATGAAGCGGGATGTTTCCCTTTACGTGTCTCAGTGTGATGTGTGCAGGAGAGTGAAGGCACAACACCAGAAGCTTGCAGGGTTGCTACAACCACTTGAGATTCCAGAGTGGAAATGGGATCACATAGAGATGTATTTCATCACAGGCTTCCCCTTGTCGCAGAAGAAGAGCAATGCCATCTTTGTCGTCATTGACAATCTTTCCAAAGTTGCCCACTTCTTTCCACTGAAGGACTCCATTTCAGCAGCTCAGTTGGCGGATTTGTACACCGCAAGAGTTGTATCTTTGCATGGCATTCCCAAGAAGACCAGTTTCGATAGAGCCAACCTTTTCACCTCTAAGTTCTGGCAGGCCTTTCAAAAGGCGATTGGTACGACAGTGTTGTTCAGTACCGCTTATCACCCTCAGACAAGTGGGCAAGTCGAGCGCGTGAACCAAATCCTCGAGGACATGCTTCGAGCATGTGTCATATACTTTCGCATGAAGTGGGAAGAATGCTTGCCATATGCTGAGTTCTCTTACAACAAGAGCTATTAGGCAAGTCTGCAAGCAACACCGTTTGAAGTCTTGTATGGCCGGAAGTGCATGACACCTTTGAACTGATCCGAAACAGGAGAAAGGCAGTTGTTCGGCCCAGATGTGATCCAGGAGGCAGAGGACATAGTGAAGATTGTCCGAGAGCACCTAAAGGCAGCACAGTCTAGGCAGAAGTCCTATTATGACAAAAGGCACCGTCTGTAGCGTTTCAAGTTGGTGATTGGGCGTACCTGAAAATGTCTCCATTGAGGGGAACTCACCGCTTTGGCATATGAGGAAAGCTCGCTCCAAGATTTGTCGGACCTTTCCGCATCCTTGATACTAGAGGACCTCTTGCCTTTCGGCTCGAGCTTCCAGAGAGTCTGTTCATGGTGCATGACGTGTTCCATGTGTCCCATCTAAAGCAGTGCTTCAAGCAGCCACATCAGGCCGTTGACTTAGGCGAGATCCAGCTGAGTGCAGACCTTTCCTATTCAGAGCGTCCAGTCTGTGTTCTTGAGACGTCCGAGCGCAAGACTCGCAAAAAGACCGTCAAGTTCATGAAGGTCCAGTGGGCACATCATTCGGAGAAGGAAGCAACGTGGGAGCATGAAGATCATCTCCGTTCCGAGTATCCAGAGTTGTTTCAGGCTTAGATCTCGGGACGAGATCCTGTGTTGGTGGGGGAGTGCTGTAACATCCCATGAGCAATAATTAGAAATCATCATGAGATTGTACTTTGTCTGTTGACTTTGTAAATTGGCATAGTGCTAAAGATTATAATTTCATGTGATGATCTAATTTTCCAAGTGGTTTTGGACCCATTTGATTTGAATTTGAATTCAAACAGAAGGGCTCAAGAGAGGTGTTTGATGATTTGTTCCATTTTGCAATTGTGCTCCCCTAAACCCCAAACTTGGCATAGCTTCTTCCTTTCCATTGCCAAGGGTTTTAAAATCCTCACATCATTTTTTCCATCACTAAAAATGTGGGTTTTAGTTCAAAGTGAATTTGAATTTAAAAAATAACTCCACATTTTAGTTTTCGCAAAAATGTCCAAACCAATTTTATAAATTGGCTAATATTGCAAGGATCATTTTACATATTTTTATGTATTTTTAAACCTTGTAATTATTTCTGGAAAACCCCATAACCTTTCTGTTTTATTTAAATAAGAAAGGCAGCAAGGGGGGGATTTTTTTTCCTTTCCTTCCCTTTTCTGGAGCGGCCCAGCCCAACTGGGCCTCTTCCCTCCTTGCTGGGCTCTAGCCCATGCGGCGAACCGGTAAGTGGGGAGCCCCCTCCACCGTTGATTTGATCCAACGACCACGGTGCCCCGTCTTTACAGCGTGGCCGGAGGGGACCTCGCCGTCCCCTCTCACACCGGCGGCCATGGGGGCAGCCCCAACGTCGACGTGGCCGGGAGAGGCCCCCTATATAGTCAGGGCTCCGGGAACCCTGGCTTGCCCCATTCCCCTCTCCAATTCGTCCCGCCGCTGCCTCCTGCGAGCTCCTCGACCTCCCCTGTTCCGCCTCCAGCCGCAACTCCGGTGAGTGATTCCTCTGCCGCCTCGCCGTGCCGGTGAGCGTGCGCTCGCACCCGCCATCTAGGAGCTCACCCGCATATTTTCCACCACACAGATGACGAAGTGAAGGGCCCAGCTTCCCGCGCGACGTCATCCTCCGCCTCTGCGTCGTCTTCTTCCCCGACGTCGGCAACATTGTCGTCTTCCTCCGCCTCGGCTCCTTCTCGTCTCCGACAACCCGGTGGTGAGGAGTCACTCTCTTTCCTCCTCCCCATATCGCGTAGAGCCGCGGGTCACTGTAGGTGATTCTGTCTCCGCCGTAGGACGTCGCCGCCGAGCACCCCGTGCGTGCCGTGATCGTGGCGCTTCTCGGGCATGTACGTGTGAGTCATAGCCGCGCCGAGAGCATGCGCCCGGCCATAGAAGGGACCGCCTTGGTTACCTACGTAGTCGTGCCGCGTCTCTGCAAGGATGCGGTCCATTTCAGCCATGCGCCGCCGCGATTCCCTTCGAGCGCTAGCCCGTCTCCATGCAGATCCAGGGTGGACAACAGCCGCCGTCGTGTTCACGGATGTCCCATGAGAAAGCTGCAGGTCGCCGTCGTCGAGTAGGTGCACCGCACGCGAGGCCAGCGTCGCCGCAATCCTTGTCGCCGCCGTGTGCATCCTCTGTCAATTTCAGAACAGTGAGGCGCCGCCGTCTTCAGGTGAGGGTAGCGTCACCACCGCAGCGTCCCGGCTCGAGCCCGTCAGCCTTCATGGACCTGGGTGTCCCAGCCACGCAGTCCGGCACCTAGCCGCGCCGTCGGAGACGTGTGCTCGAGGCCACGATCGCCTGAACCTCGTCAGGCGCGAGTGTCTGTTTTCTCGTCAGTTTCAGAAGAGCCATATTCAGTTTATCTTCCCTTAGACGTGTACCCTGTCAATCAATGCGTAGTGGCGCAGTGGTCAGGGGCGAGGTGGAAGTGAGGTGCATCGAGGGTTAGAGCCCCCCCCCCCCGAGCGCAAGCCCCCCTTTTTCTTTTTTTCGAGAGGCTGACGAGTGGGTCCCTCGCGTCAGTGAGGCATTGCGCGCGTGGACAGTGGGCTGAGCCCACTGTTTGTTCTGGAGCTGGGCCGGATTTGCCCGAGACTAGCCCAAGTGGCTGAGCCCTTTTTATTTTTCCTTTTTTTCTGTTTTTCTTTTCTGTTTAAATTCCAAATTTGATTTGAATTCAAATTCAAGTCTGAATTTCGGCTTTTGAGCATTTTACCCCAAGCATATCTTGCCATATATGATTTTGGGGTAGAATTTCCCACTGAATCCAATGGTGAGGTCCATTTTTCAAATTGAGCTTTAAAGGTATTGAGGTGTTGGAAATTTGCATTAAGGCCCTTCGGTTCTTCTGAATTTGTAAACTGTGTTTTGCTTTTTCAACTTGAGTAATGCCATATATCAAATTGGGGTAGAAGAATCTGCTGATCAACATGGTCACCTCTGTTTTTATGTTTGAGCTACATAAAAATTGTGAACAATGTGGAGGGGATTTGCACCCACAGGTGACCTTGCCCTGTTTGATTTTTCCCCTTGTCATCCTTTGATCTTGTTTGGGTCTCACCAGTTGGCACACCCATGCATCCTTTCCATGCCTCATCTTGCCACATGATCAACCACATCTTGCACCTCATGTGGCTTTCCTTTGATACTCCCTTGGTGTCAATTTCACCGACACTTCTCCGCCTCCGGAATCGATAATTTATTTCACGATGCTTATTATTGTTAAATTGTTGTTATTGTTTAATGCCATGCCATGATGCCATGTTATTTACACCAAAATTAAGCCTATGACCAAAGCCATAAAAATATAAGTAATTGCATATGAAGTTGTTGACGTGTCGTCAACACCTCCATTTAAATTTGACTAGATAGGGTCACACCATGTCAATTGAACTTGATCATCTCATCCATGCTGGAGCACTGTTGATCTCGATGTTTACTTGTCTGCTTTCCTTGCCGGTACCTTACGTTAGCACCTGAGACTTCCGAGGAGACTTACGTGGAGAATTCTGACACCGATCCCGAGGACCCTGCTACGTCTGCTCCGTCGACTGATTACCCAGACAAGGGGAAGATCTATACCATTACCTTATAACTTTCTGCCTACCTGCCTAGCTGTAGTCTAGAATGTTGTTTTGATCCTATCCACTTTGCTTAAGCCACAATCAAACCCAAACAGCCATGATCCCCACATCCCAGCAAAACATTGTATTACCAAGTTACCTCTGCTCAGCCATTGCTTAGTATGAGTAGGAAAATTTTCTTCTTTACCCCTATACTATGGTTGGGATATCATGTTAATAAATAAAATGGTTTAATAATTATTATTATGATGTTAGTTTTATATTTGACGAAGGATGGGAGACCGGGCTGTCCCCGCCAGGGGTTTTGTTCCATTCGAGTCACCTAGGTCCCGAGTTTCAGGTATTGTGTTTCTTGACGAGCGTTCCTAATCGTGTGTGGGATTCTATGGGGTCCCCTTGTCTTACCTACCTAGCTTCAAACAGTTCTAGTGGTGACCCGAGGTGATTTACATTTGTAACGTGTGTGTGCTGGTGGTACCCTAGTTGTTTACAAACCACCCTGGGCTAGGAGGACATGTTCCTGGGCTGGCCCACCTTGTCCGGCTGAGGACCCGGTCTCATGTGGGATAAATCGGCTATCCAAACATGCGACAGACGGTAGAGACCGATTCGAGAGCGCGGACGGCTTTTGAGTTGGGTGTCGACTCACCGAGGGCCACCCAGAATTGTGCGTTGTTATTAAGAGGGAATCTGACGTTCCGGAGTTTCAGGCGTTTACACAGCCAAATGGAAACCAGGCGTACCTGCGAAGCCTATGATGGGCAGTTGGTACACCCCTGCAGGGTTAAATCTTTTCGAAAAGCCGTGTCTGTGGTTATGGACGACTTGTGACCTACTCCTTGTTCATAGAATAAGATCAAATTGGATCATAATTAAAACTTGCCTACGGTGTGTGTGTGCCTTGGCTGCCTTTCTTCGTCTAGGGGGACAGAGAGAGGATCAAGGTTGTGTTATGTTTGTCGTAAGTAGGTGGATAGCAGACCTTTGACACGATGTCACATGCATTCTTGGGCCTTCCCTCTACTCTAATAGAATGATAGCCACCATACATGCTAGTGCGGCTGCAAACCTTCCAAATACACTTGTCTTATCCGTAGGAAGTTAGTTATACTATAATGATATAATCTCACCCCTTGTTTCCTTTCTGCTTTTACTGTTTTGCCTGATCGGCTGCTGGAGTTGACTACTACTTGGACCCGAGCACGGGACGTTACTTCGTGGAGGTACCACCGGAGGAGGATGACGAGGAGGACTTCGCCCAGTAGATCCTATAGTTGGGTTCCGACGTTCCGTGGGTGGACTTGTTTATGTGTATCCCTCTCTAGGGCCATTTGGATTTTGACCGTACTCAGTCGTGTTTGTCTTCCGCTTGTTGCATGATGTACTGTTGGGTCTATGTACCTCTGAGATGATGTAATAAATACCAGTGGCGATGTATGCCATGGACTCTATATTTATGTGTTAGTATAAAGTTCATTGCTCTTATATTTGTTGTCGAGAACCCGACAGCGACACGAGTGCGAGTGTCGTGCGTCGGTGGCCTTTTATGTGCTTCTAACTCGAGCAGGATGCGAAAGAGACCAACTTGAGTTAATATCGCAGCGGGGGCCTTACATCTTCTTTGTGGGCCTTCGGTAGGTGAGTCGGCCCATAGACCTAATGCCGAGTCTGGGATTTAGTCCACCCCCCCGACATTAGCCACCAGGATTGGTGTGATGCTCTAGTCTTCACGTCAATCTTTTTGTTTCCATCATGTTTTCCGACTCCCTTACTAGTTTTTGAGAAATTTATTCTGTCAAGCCGGCTTTTGCGATTGTATCGACTCACATTCTTTTTGAGGTTTGCGAGGAGCCGATACCAATCTTTCTTATTTCTTCGTTTCATCTTCCAACTAAAATTTCTTTTGACTCTTTTCAGTCAAAGATCCTTTATGGTATTTATGATCACACTGCCCGAAACGCCGGCCGGTAGACATTGATGTTGTAGTGGGAATCGAGGAGTCTTTCCATAAATGTTATTTACCACAGGTAGTTGGTATTGATTGATCTCTTCCTCGGATCTACTATAAATATCCATCAGGTAGCTTTTATGTTCCAAGCATCCGCATCTTTCTTCTTCCTCTTCTCCTTCTACCTAATTTTCCCCATGGCACCCAATCGGACATGCCGACTTCCCTGGGACTATTCCATGGAACACCGTGTTGGAGGTTTGCAACTGTTTGTGGGTCAGTCCCATCCTACGAAAGGTTTCGTAGTAAAGGATGTTGATGCTGCTTCCTCCATCCATGAGTACCTTATACAATGTGTAGCATCAAATTAGTTGTGAAACCACTAAAGACAAAGAGCCTGGGTTTTCTACCATAGGGTGGGGGGTGGTCGTCCCTTGTGCAAGTGATCGGCTGCTCCGACCAATTAAGCCATCTGGGGTAAACCGGCTCTGTGGCCACGGACATAACAACTCTCTGCCATAGCTTCCTGTCTCTTCGACAGCTGCTGGTGGTAAAGACATGACAAGCCGAGTGGTCTTGGAGCTTCTTTGGTTTTGATTGGTATCCAGCACACCCTGATTGGTTTTGCTGTCCACCTCCTTGAGATCCCTGATATTGTGGTGCTGCGCCGGCTCCCTGCTGACCAAAGTTGTTTTTGTTATTATTGTTTTGGCTAGTTCCACCACCTGACCTAGGAGGGCCTTGGCCTCCTAGCCTCTGGTATTCCTTCATAAAGTTGCATTGTTCCCAAGTGTGGATGGCCGAACGGCAGGGTTTACTGTGGAACGGGCAAGGTCTTTTCACAGCTTCTTCAAAGGTAGTTGGGGGTTGGAAATTTATTTCCCGCTTGCCGTGGTAGTCGTTGCCCCCCTGCTTCTGTCTTTGGGGGCCAACGGTTGTGTTGGCTACCAAGTCGGAAGTATTCTGATCGAGTCGTCTTTTGCCCTTTTGATTCTGGTTCTGAGCCCCCTTGCCATTGTTCTTTTTGCCCTGGGTGGCCTTATCTTCTTCCAGATCGGCCTCCTTGGTTTTATCCGACTCGGCGTACTGGATGACTCCATTCATGAGGTCTTCTATGTTGCTGGGCGTCCTCCTGAGTCGGCCAAGTTTGTGCACTAGAGGCTCAAACTTGCAGTTTCTTTCCAGAACTATTACTGCTGTCTGTGCAGTGACGGTATCCGAGGAATGGATTATGTCTGCAACTCGTCGTGCCCAGTTCAGGGCCGACTCTCCTTCTTTTTGAACACAAGTCTCCAAATCGACTATCGTCGTGGCTCGCTGGCAGGTCCCTTGGAAATTCTTGATGAAATTCTCTCTGAGATCTGTCCACGAAGTGATGGAATTTTCCGGGAGGTTCTTTAACCATGTGCGAGCCGGCCCTTCCAGTATCATCGTGAAGTATCAGGCGCATACATCCTCGCCATCTTGTAGCATGTCCATGGCAAGGTCGTAAGTTTGGATCCAAGCTATGGGGTCCATGTCAGCCGTGTAGTTCGGAATTTTGCGCGGTCCTTTGAAGTCTGGGGCTAGGCGTGTGTTCCTCAGAGCCGGTATTAGAAACAGTTTGCCCACGGATCTACTGACAAACTCAGTATTTGGTTCTTGTGTAGGAAGTTGGGTTGCCGGCTCTATACGTCGAGTTGTGTTGGGAGCCGGTATATCTGCGATTCTCAACCCTTCCGGAGGGGCCATGGGCACTCTTTGGTGGCGCTGGCTGCCAGAGGCTGCTGGAGCCGGTGATTCTGCTTCTCGGCTTACGATTCTATACGGGGTTCCATGTAAGTATGGGACTCCTTCTGAGTAATGACCTTGCTGTGTGATCGCCGTCTTGAGGAAGTCGACTGCTGCTCGGGCGGCGCGATCTGCTGAGGTATCTTCTTGGATCGGTGCATTGGCAAGGTACTGAGTCGCTGCCATGACACTTACTACTGGGTTACTGAAGTGGTGAGGAGGCGTGTGAAAAATATCTTGACGTGGCGGAGGAGCCGGTAGCCTGGGAGGCGTGAAACCCGGGGGAGTCGATTGGTCGGGATTATTGAATAGTGTTTGCCCTTGGTAGTCAAGGGGGAAACGGCTCACGTATCTCCGCGGGCATGTGTAGGCGAGGCTCAACCGCTGAGCGTTTATTAGGTCCGACTCTTCCCGGAGATGTGTGGCTTCCTGAAAGAGCCGGGCTTCTTTTTCCACCATTTGTTCCTTCTCGGCGTTGGCCTCTGCTTGCAAGTTTGCTACCCGATTCTTGAGCTCTTTGACCCTTGTCTTCAAAGATTCTTGGTTTTCGAGCGTCATTGGTACCGCCAGGGCCTCGTCGAGAGAAGTTAGTGTGTCAGCAAGGGTTTGGGCGCCGGTAGGAACTTGTACCGATGGGCGAGCTGCCGGATCCCTATTTGCACTAGGGGCCGCATCATCCGCTGACTAGACTCCTTGGTTAAGGGCCGACTGGGCTCCTGAACCTCTAGTGTCGGCCATGAACACCGTGGCGCAGTACGGAGGTTCAAAGTAGGGAAAAGCCGGGTTGTAGGTTGGGGTGCCGGTACCGAGTCTGTAGTTTCCCACAGACCGGATGGACCCCTCGTTTGAGAAGTTTTCCTCACTTGGACGTGAGTCGGCATCAGTCTGTTCTTCAAAGGCGTCATACATTGGGGACTCGACGGAACGCTCCGGCTCTGGAGATTCCTCTATGAATCCGACGAAAACGCGCTTGGAGCCGGCGTGTAGCTGACTCAAAATTTCGACAGGTACTTCGAGATCTGGCTCTGGCTCAGATCCTTCTGTCTTGCCGATGAAGATGTGGATGGACGCGATCGGGACCCAATATCCTGATTCAACGGAATCGGCTTCAGGGCCCCAAGTAGAGTCGTCCATGCAGATCTTCCCGCACTAGCTTCTGGTGATTCGTCCTGCGGCGAATCCTACCATGCCTTGAAGAGCTCCCTCCATAATCTCAACACCTGCGAGCGTAGGCCCCACATTGGGCGCCAACTATTGTGGGAAAGACACGGCATATGTCTGAAGAGTTGGATTTAACATGGGACCTTTGCTCCGAGGCGATTTCGTGGAGAGAGTCGACATTGACAAGAGACTCGGTGATTTACCCAGGTTTCGTCCCCTCTTTTTCTCGAGGTAAAAGCCTACTTCTGCTTCCTCTTATTATGAGTTCCGACTCTCGAAAGAAAAGTCGGTTTGGCTGATTACAAGAGAGTCGATCGAAAACTTAGTCTCGATGAGATCTAGGTTCTCGCCGACAAGTTTCTACTCCTATCTTAGGCTAAGATTGTTCGTCCCTCTGGACTCCATGGACCTCAGCTTATAAAGACGCCAGTTCCCAGGATTCAGCGAGTCCGACTCCAACACAAGGTGGAGTTCTATTCTATTTTACAAATATGTTAAGTGCTATACAAGGCAAGTTGAATTCCTTCTACGGATTCACTCTTCTTTCCTTAGCGCAACCGACCTTGGGCCAGGTCTTCTTTGTGGGCCTTCGGTAGGCGAGTCGGCCCATAGACCTAATGTCGAGTCTCGGCTTTAGTCCACCCCCCCGACAAGTCTGCCCCAAAGGGTCCTCGGATCTCCCGATGGGCCAATGTTCCTCTGGTGGTGGACGTCAGCGAACACCCTGCCACCCTTCCGGGTGATGACGATGGCTTGCCTCCCGTGCTTCTCTCTCCAACTATCAGGAACATAAAGGTCAACAAGATGATGTACGATAAAGGCTCCATCCTCAACCTATTGTCCCTACGTGCCTTTGAGAAGATGCAGATCCCCCGAGATCACCTCACCCCCTCCACCGCTTTCCGCGGGGTTAGCAGGATGGATGTCCAGGCTCTCAGGAAAGTATATTTCCCCGTCACTCTCATAGACCCCATCAACTTCCGGACGGAGATGCTCGTCTTCGACGTCACCGATCTGCCCCTCCTGTACAACGGGTTACTCGGGCGACCGTTCATCTGGAGGTTCGCTTTCGTGCACCACGGTTGTACAACATCGTCAAGATCCCGGGGGCCCACGAACCCATCTTGGTGGCTGGAGATGCACGAGAGGCCTTGCGGTGCATCGAGGGAGAAGCTAAAAAGGTCGCTGCCGTGAGGGTCTCCTGCAAGGCCTCCCTCCCAGGGAACGTACACGTTATCGGAAAAGGTTGGACGCCTCGCGGAGACCCCCTCGCCAGCGAAGATAGAAGACCGGAGCCACAAACACCTGCCGTCCGAACGGAGAAGAAGTGTCCCGGAGGAGGTCCCCGGCCCATCGGGGACTCAATCCGTGAAACACCCAAGAAGTCGAAGCCTGGCCAGCTTGCCCCGACGGCTGTGTCAAGGAAAGTTCCTATCTCGGAGGATGGGAGCCGCACCGTTTCCATCGGTGCCGATCTCCCTCCCAAATAGGAAAGAGTGCTCATGATCTTCCTTCGAGAACACTCACACGTGTTCACATGGGAACCCTCCGATCTCCCCGGAGTTCCCAGGGAGGTGATTGAGCACAAACTTGCAGTCAAGCCTAGCGCCAATCCTATGAAGAAGAAAGTTTGTCGACAAGCCCCTGACCGACAAGAATTAAGTTCTGAAGAGGTCTAGAAGATGATCAAAGCCGGGTTCATCTGGGAAGTCCTGCATCCCACCTGATTGGACAACCCTGTTGTTGTCCCAAAAGCGAACGCAAAGAAGAGGTTATGCATTGATTACGGCGACGTCAATGACGTCTGCCCAAAATATATTTTCCCTCTCCCTCACATCGACCAAATTGTGGACTCAACGGCGGAGTGCGCCCGATTATCATTCTTGGACACCTACGCCGGTTACCACCAAATCAAGATGGCGGTTAAAGACGAAGAGAAGACCGCGTTCATCACCCCTTGCGGCACATATTGCTACATACGCATGCCTTTCGGGTTGAAGAACGAATGTTCCACCTTCCAGAGAGCAATCCACGCGGGCCTCGGGCCACAGCTACACCGCAACGTCGAGGCCTACAAGGACAACATTGTGGTCAAGACCAAAGACGAAGACACCCCTGTTGAGGATCTGTGTGAAACATCCCGCAACCTCGACACAATGCAATTGAAGTTGAATTCGGAGAAATGTGTTTTCGTGGTACCCTCCGGGAAGCTCCTCGGGTTATTGGTGTCCCATCGCGGCATCGAAGGAAACCCAGAGAAGATCCGTGCGACCGAGAAAATGCAACCCCCAAAACGCATCAAGGATGTCCAAAGGTTGAACGGGTGCATCACGGCTCTCGGGAGGTTCATCTCTTGATTAGCCGAGAGGGTACTCCCGTTCTTCAAGCTACTAAAGAAATCTGGTTCGATCGAGTGGACCCCGAAAGCTAAAGCCGCCTTCCAAGATTTAAAGAGATACCTCGCCTCGCCGCCAGTCTTAGTGGCGCCCCGCCCGCGCGAGCCCTTGCTGTTGTACATCTCGGCAACAACGAAAATGGTAAGCGGAGCGCTGGTTGTCAAGCGCGAACAGGAAGAAGAGCGCAGCGAGCAACCGCTCGAGGCAGGCATTCTCCCGGAACCATCATCTGAGGCCGAAGCCCACGGGGCCAAGGTTCCTGCATGGAAGATAGTCCAGAATCCGGTATACTTCATCAGTACTGTGATGAGGGATGCAAGGCGCTGGTGATACGTCCAAAATGTATCTATAATTTCTGCTTGCTCCACGCTTCTTTTGTGTGATATTTCTATGATATTGATGCACTTCCATACACTTTTGATCATATTTTGACTAACCTATTAACTCAGTGCACCCCAGTGCCAGTTCCTGTTTTCTGCTGTTTTTGTATTTCAGGTTTTCCCATTACTTAAAGGGCCAGAAAAATTCCGGGAAAAATATAGGAAAAATCAGCGTAAAGGAAGCTTCGGGAAGAGCCCAAGTGGGGCCAAAGGGGAGCCAGGGGTGGCATAGGCGGCCACCTGGCGCGGCTGTAACTTCACCACTCGTGTCCCACGCCCCTTCCCCGTCCTGGAGAAGCCCCGCTCCTCCCGAGCCGACCCCGCGCCTCCTCGTCGACCATCTCCGGCAGCTGCGCCGGCAGCCGCGCGCCGCCGCACTGCAGGTTGCCCCTCGCGCCCCTCTCCTTCTTCTCTCGGCCTCACCCCTCCCCTTCTCTTATCCCAGGACGCGTCGGCGCCGCCTCCATGGGTTCCATGAGACCGAGCTCTAGGAGCTCGCGTCGGCACCTCCAGCGGCCGGATCCGGCGGGATTTGGGCCAGTTCCGGGCACCATCGCCTGCATCCTGCCTCCGCCTCGCTGGAGCAGTAGCCAGCCGCGCCGCTAGTTCCTCTGTCCAGGTCGGGACGAGGAAGAGGACGCCCAGCCGAGCCGCTCTCCCCGCCAGGTGGGCCGCCTCCCAGCGCTGCGGCCCAGCAGGCGCGCCTCAGCCCACTCCCAGCCGGCCTGCCTCCCTGCCTCGGCCACTTGGGCCAGGCCCGATTGGGTGAGCGCCCCAGCCTCCTTTTTTTAATTTTTTTCTTCTGATTCACTGTTGGGCTCGGCCCAGTATAGCAGTGGCACATCTTTCGGCCCGTTTAGTTTTTTCTGGTATGTTTTTTTATTATAATTGGCATATTGTGTTATTATTTTCCGAGGCCCGTATCTTTTTGCCCGTAGTTCGGATCGCGACGCGTAAAACATGAAAGTTGCTTAGTTTTTTATGTAGTTTAATAAAATGTTTCTTGTTGCCATGTTTGAATTTTTTTACATGTTGTTGACCTGCTAATTACATCGCATGCCACCGTAAATTGTTTATTTAATAATTTTTTATCCGTTGCTCCGATAATAATGTTTCTTATATGTAACTTGACTAGATTTTCATGTAGATTGTGTTTATGCTGTTCTTTCTTGCTAAATAAAATAATAAAATATTGTTTAGGGGAAAACAGTACCAAACATATTTATTTTGCGGGGTAAATAGCGATGTGCCATGTGTAGGAATTTTACCCGCTTAAATTGACTAGCATAGATAGTTTACCTTATGCTTCACCTCTTGACATGTTTGTGTGCTATGCCATGCTTGAGTGAGATGCCATGTTAACAACCTTTGTTGATCACCTGTAGCTAAACAACTTGAACCTTCGTAAATGTGCGGTATCGTCGTGTGTGATGAGTACTCCACTTAAGCCGTTAGTAACCGCTCTCGGCGGTAGGTGTGATGTCTCGTGTTGCCTTCTTGTTGATGCTTGCTCGTGTTTGCTTTGTAGTAATAGAGTGCTTGCTCGTTGATTGCCTTTTCCAGTGTTTCCTTCTTGTGTGCTTCCGCGGGTACCTCTCGGAGACGTTGCGAGCTTGCGATCTACAACTCCTTCGGAACCCGACTTATCAACAAGCAAGGACTATACATTACTTATGATCCATTCTATTTCAACCAGAGGTTTGCATGCTAGTCTAGGTTAGGTTCGACGTTTGATCCTACCACATGTTTACAGCCTCTTTCAAACCGATACAGCCATGTCCCCTCCCAGCAAACCTTGTACTGCTATGTTACTATTGCTCGTTTCTCAGCCCCTGCTTAGTATGCATGCTTAGGATGCTACGATGTTACCCCCTGTTACTCCTTGGTTTGGGCATCAGGCCGTTAAACTGCTACAAATTGCTATTATGTGCTGCTGTTTATATTTTGTTGCAACTTCGGTCGACGAGTGTGTCGCGACCGTTTATCGGATTTGAGTGATTCCAATTGCATATTGTTAAGCATCATGTCTACTTCATGCCCATGTATTGCTATGTCATGTTGGTGCACTTTTGCATATAG
Source organism: Bromus sterilis (assembly GCA_950022295.1). Taxonomy (NCBI): domain Eukaryota; kingdom Viridiplantae; phylum Streptophyta; class Magnoliopsida; order Poales; family Poaceae; genus Bromus; species Bromus sterilis. The sequence continues at coordinate 165,821,527 of OX465599.1, read as the reverse complement.
ATTTACCCCTTCTTATACAGCATGTGTGCATAGCTTGTCTTGCTTATATCTTTTTAACCGTAACTCCGTTTGGAGTGTTCTTTATATGTAACTTGATTAGTTTTTCGTGTACTTTGTGTTTATGCTATTGTTTGCTGCTGTTAACCAACCTAAAATATGCTTTAGGTCAAAACAGTACCAAATTCCATTTTTATCGTGGGGTCCGCAATAGTTTGCATGTCTAGGATTTCACCCCACTTAAATTGACTAGCTTAGGTAGTTTAATTTTGCTTCACCTTTTGCCATGTTTGTGTGCTATGCCGTGTTTGGGTGCCTTGCCATGTTAATAACCGTTGGTTGATAACATGTAGCTAAATGACTTGAACCCTTATAATCGTGCGGTATTCGTCGTGTGTGACCGATACCCCATTAAACTGTTAGTAATCGTTCTCGACGATAGATCCGTATCGCGTTGCCGTGTCGTGTGATGTCTTCTTGATCTTGTGTTGCCCCGTAGTAATAGAGTGCTTGCTCGTTGATTGTTTTCCAGTGTTTATCGTCTTGTGTGCTTCCGCGGGTACCTTCGGAGACGATGCGAGCGTGCGATCGACTACACCTTCGGAACCCGACTTATCAACAGGCAAGGACTATACATTACTTATGATCCATTCTATTTCAACCAGCGGTTTGCATGCTAGTCTAGGTTAGGTTCGATGTTTGATCCTACCACATGTTTACAGCCTCTTTCAAACCGATACAGCCATGTCCCCTCCCAGCAAACCTTGTACTGCTATGTTACTATTGCTCGTTGATCAGCCCCTGCTTAGTATGCATGCTTAGGATGCTACGATGTTACCTGTTACTCCTTGGTTTGGGATATCACAATATTATTATTATTGTTATTCGTGATATGATTATTATAATGTTGATTATATTCGACGAAGGATGGAAGGTCTAGGCTATCCCGCCCCGACGCTTTGTTCCATTCGAGTCACCTAGGATCCGAGTTCCGGGTATTGGTTTTAAGACTGAGCGTGCCTAACCGCGTGTGGGATTTTAAGGGGTCCCCTTTTCTTATCTACCTATCTTCAAACATTTCTAGAGGAGGCCCAAGATGATTTACCATTTGAAACCACATGCATAACTGGTCTGCAACCAGTGGTTTTAAAACAACTCGGGCCAGCAGAGACATAGTTCCTTTGTTGGTCCACACTGGTGAGATAGGGAAGTCCCCTGTTATATAGGTGAGACTAACCCCGACCTTAGCCATACGGAAGAGTCCGATCCGAGGTCGTGGCCGGCTCTTGGATTGGGTGTCGACTCCCCGGGGGCCACCCGGATTTGTTGGTTGTTAGTTAGAGGGACCTGTCGTTTCAGATCTCTTGGAACTAAATCATGAAATGGTTGCCTGTGATGGGTAGCAACTGAGAGAGATGAGCGTGCGTGCGGAGCCTTGTAATGGGCAGTTGGTACACCCCTGCAGGGTTAAATCTTTTCGAGAAGCCGTGTCCACGGTTATGGACGACTTGAGACCTACTCCTTGTTCATAGACAACAACAACTGAGATAATCTTAATATAACTTGATCAACGTGTGTGTGCCTTGACTGCTTCTTCTTCGTCGGGATGCGAAGAGGAGGACAAGGATAGGACAGGTGTTATGTTTGCGTAGTAGTTGATAGCAAGACTTGCTGGAGGCGATTCCTCATCGAATGCTTGGCTTCTTATCTTACTCTCTAGATCGTTAGCCACTTCATAAATGCTAGTGCGGCAGCAACCTCACCAGTTACCCCTTCCTTACCGTAAACTACTAGTTGTCCTAGAATGACGAGTGATGAAGTCCTTGATGGGTCAGATGACCACTACAGTTGGATGCTGAGTACCTCTGTACTCATGATACTACCCCCAAACTCTTTTCAAGGTTCTTGATCGAGAACAGGTATGGTGATCGACGTTTCACATGGAGACTCGACGACGACTAGTTAGGCGGATCCCGGCGGAGGGCCCGGACCCGTGTGGTTATGGGATCGATGTTTTTCTCTTTGCCAGTAGGCATTTGCTTGTAGTCTGTACCTAGACATGTATCTTCCGCTGATGTATTGTCTTAAGGCAGTTGTATGTCAATTGTATGAGATGTTGTATCCTTGTATTTGTAATGTTGTGATATCATGTTGGAAATCCGGGGCATATGACTTCGTCATATGTCGCGGTGGGACCGATATGTGCTTCGTCCCCGGATCTGGATGGAAACATCTAGATCTGGAACAGTACCGCATATCGGGCCTTACACGCATGCTAGTTGGGCCTTTCCCTAATCATTGCTACATGACGCACTAGTATCATTGCATATCCTTCTACACTGGCAGAGGCATACATTTGCATACTTCATGATAGTTTCATTTTCTTTATGTTGAGTACTTTTGTAAAGTGTGAAAGATCTTCTATACTTCTTGTAATATATAGAGTGTTGTCCCTAAAGTGAGGAAAAGATCCCAAGGAGGAAAAAATCAAAAGATCCCAAAGAGGACAAAATCAAAAGATCCCAAAGAGGACAAATGAGAGTTAAATAGAAAGAGCCATTGAGGCCACCAAAAAAATACAAAAAAAGAAAAAAAAGAAAAAGAAATAAAAAGAGAGAAGGGGCACACTACTATTCCTTTTGATAGATCCACACTCATAATCGATCTTATATCCTGTACTCCATAGAGATTATCATTCTTGCATATAGCTATGTGGGGACCTTCACACTATAGAACTTGGCTTGTATATTCCAATGATGAGCCTTCTCAAATGATCTCTAGGTCTTCTTGAGAAAACAAGTTGGATGCACCCCCACTAGTTCCATTGGAGAGCTTACCTTAGCTCATATGTGCATCCGTTGCATGGCAATCCCTACTCCTCACATCATATCTATCATTTGGCTTTCTCTCGCCTATGATTGTCCTCATTGATGTAAGCCTTTCACACCCTTTTTGCCTTCCTCCCCCATCATTTTTCTCTCTTTGCCATCCTAAGTGTCAACTTTCTTGCTTACGCTCATCCATTGCATGAGTGTTCAAAATATTGAAAGGTAGTGGATCATTTTGACTTGTACCTGGCTAGTGGTCTGGGGATGAGTCAAGATAAGATTCCAAAGAAGACCAAGTGTGAAACTTTAGTAGATTAAGTTCTCAACAATAAAAACTATGTTTTACTCTCTTGTATATCCCTATCCCCTTTCTTACACACAAACACCATTTGGAGACATTCAAGTCACGGACAGCGAGAGCTCTTGCACCTTTATGTTCTTATGTTGCTTGTTTCAATGTTAATATAGACTCTTGTCTGTTATGACTTGAATTGAATTACATGCCTTGATTGCTTTACTTAAAAGTTCTTATATGGTTGGTAGCATGTCACCACAGAAATTATGTTTGTTATCATTTACCTACTCGAGGACGGGCAGGAATTAAGCTTGGGGATGTTGATACGTCCAAAACGTATCTATAATTTCTGCTTGCTCCATGCTTCTTTTGTGTGATATTGCTGTGATATTGATGCACTTACATACACTTTTGATCATATTTGGACTAACCTATTAACTCAGTGCACCCCAGTGCCAGTTCCTATTTTATGCTGTTTTTGTATTTCAGGTTTTTCCAATTACTTAAACTGCCAGAAAAATTCCGGGAAAAATATAGGAAAAATCAGCGTACATGAAGCTTCGGGAAGAGGCCAAGTGGGGCCAGAGGGGAGCCAGGGGTGGCCCAGGCGGCCACCTGGCGCGGCCACCCCCTAGGCCGCGCCAGGGGGGCGTCTGGGGCCCCTGGTCCACCTCTGGCTGCCCGTCTTCGCCTATATATCCCTCTCGTCCCGAAATCCTCGAGGACATAACCCTTTTTCACGATCTCTCCTCTGTTCCGCCGCCGCCACGCTTCGAAGATTGGGAGCACCAGGATACCTCTTCCCGGCACCCTGCCGGAGGGAGGAACCACCTCCGGGAGCTTCTCCACCACCATGGATGCTTCCCGGATGAACCGTGAGTTGTCCACCTTGGACCAAGGGTCTATGATCAGTAGCTATGTGATGTTCAGTTTGCTGGGATCTGATGGATTATGAGACTATGTTCAGATTGTGTTTCAGTAATATATTTGATTCTCCTCTTTTATATTTATGTTCTTGAGTAATTCTTGCATGTTCTCCGTTGCTGTTTATTGCTTTGGCCAAGTAGTAGGTAGTGAATCCAAGAGGGAGCGTTATGCATGATTGTGGGTTCATGCCCCTCGATGACTAGCTTGAGTGAAAGAAACATGAGTCTAGGGGATGTGCTATTGCCACAAGGGAGAAAACAACGGTGCTTGGCCTTGAGGGTGCAAGGATTGTTTACTTTACGCAAAGTTCTTTAATGCAGTTGTCTGTTGCTTTGAGTTTACACGTTGGGTGGGATTCGCAACTTAATATCAGCGAGATGTTTTGGATAGATATCTCAAGGTGGATGATTAGTCGGTAGATGCAGATGGATTTCGGTCTACTTGTCTTGGCGTACTGCCCATGCTTTTGAGCCTCTTTCTTTCTTTATAGCATAGTTAGCATTGGTTTGCGCACATAATCCTGTCAATTGCCCAACTGTAATTTGCTTACCTCGCATGCCTATTTTATCGTCTTTTGGGAGGGAGACATCACTAGTGAACATCATGGGACCCCGGTCCATATTTCCAACACTGTTTACACCCGCTATTTATTTTCTGCTTAATTTCCTTTTCCGTTGCTATCACTATCATTATTACCCCGTGCGTTTGATCCTTTGTAAACAACAAGGCCGGAGGGATTGACAACCTCTCTGAACTCGTTGGGAGCAAAGTTATCCGTTGTGTGTGCAGGCCCACGTCAACCGCCTAATTGCTGGCACCGTTGTCACCTTCATGTCGTTGTCGGAGTCCTACTGGAGAGAAACCTTGGTATCTTCACCGAGGGAAATTTGCTGCTTTCTACATCTCAGCCTTCCACTTTGGGTAACCAACGAGGGGCGATAAGCCATCAGCTGGTACCGCCTAGTTCAAAAAATTCTTCTTGGAGTACTCATAGCTTCCCAGAAGCTCAGGCACTATTTCCAGGCACATTCCATTCGTGTGGTGACCTGCCTCCCACTCGAGTGCATCCTGAGGAACCGATAAGCCACCGAATGGATCGTGGAGTGGGCATTGGAGCTATCTAGCTTCGACCTGGCGTTTCTCAACTCCTCGACCACCTTGCTTCCCGATAACGAAGACACCAACGAGTGGACCCTGTACTTTGACAGATCTTTCTCCCTGCAGGGGGCCGGGGCCGGCGCTGTCTTGGTCTCCCTTACCGGAGTAACATTGAAGTACGTCGCACAAATGCCTTTCAAGGGAGAGGCCTCCACCAACAACACTGCCGAGTACGAGGGGCGGCTCACCGGTTTGAGATCCGCTAGGGGTATCGGAATAAAAAGACTCCTAGTCAAGGGCGACTATCAGCTGGTAGTAAATAAAGTCAAGGACGATTACAGATGCCCCCAGATACATGCATTTATTGATGAGGCCCGCATGCTCAATAAGTACTTCCACGGCTTGGGAATGGAGCACAACCCGAGGTCAAAGAACAATGTCGCGGACGAGCTATCCAAGATTGCTGCCCGGAAGGAGAAGGTGCCGACCGGTGTGTTCGTCGAGCGCCTGCTCAAGCCCTCGGTCGACCCCATACGGCCAAAACCGAAGAGACAAAGAATAGATGGTGAGGAGCAGTTTCCCGGAGAACTACCCTCTCTCGTCCCCGACAAGCATCAAGTCCTCGCCATCGGCCCAGTCCCTCCGAAATGGGCCGGTGCCATCCTGGACTACCTGAAGAATGGAGAACTACCAAGCAAACGGAAGGATTCCGAAAGAGTTGCTCGCCAATCATCGATGTACCTCATACTCGATGAGAGCCTCTATCGCCAGCGCCCCAACGGTGTGAAGATACTATGCATCTCCATTGACGAAGGCAAGAAGCTGCTCCAAGATATACATGAAGGAACATGCGGCTCACACATCGGCTCCTGAAACCTGGTTGGAAAAGCTTTCCGGCAAGGTTTCTATTGGTCCACCGCCTTGAACAATGCCATGGAGATTGTCAACACTTGTGACGCCTACCAGTTTCACGCCAAGGCTGCTCATCAACAAGCGGAAGCACTCCAAACCATCCCCCTATTCGGGCCCTTTGCGGCCTGGGGGCTGGAAATTCTAAGACCATTCCCCAGTGCTACTGGAGGATACGAGTTCCTCTATGTCTCCATCGACAAGTTCACCAAGTATCCTGAAGTGGAGCCATTCCGGAATGTCACAGCGCAATCCGCCATCAAGTTTATCAGAAGCCTGGTGTGCCATTCGGAGTCCCCAACAGGATCATCACGGACAACGACACCTAGTTCACAAGTCAGTCCTTCCTCGAGTATTATGGGAAAATGGGCACCTCAGTGTGTTTGGCCTCAGTTTCTCATCCGAGGAGCAACGGACAGGAGGAGAGAGCTAACGTGGAGGTCATGCGAGGTCTCCGGATCCGCACCTTCAATCGGCTCGAGAAGTGTGGTAAGCGGTGGGTGGATGAACTCCCAGTTGTTCTCTGGTCGATCCAGACCACACCCAACAGCGCCACGAATGAAACGCTTTCTCCCGTGTCAACGGGGTGGAGGCGGTGCTCCCTACAGAACTCAAATACAGATCTCCCCGAGTTTGAGCCTTCGATGAGACCGAACAGCAGCAACTGCGACAAGGAGATGTCGTCGTTGCCGAGGTAGTACGTACTCGGGCTGCTACTCACGCTGTGCGGTAGCAGCAAGTACTATGCCGCTATCACAGCCGCCATGTCGGTTCCCGAGAACTTGAGGAAGGCGACCTTTTCCTCCGTCGGCTATAGTCCGGGAGGGGTCTAAACAAGCTGTCTCAAAAGTGGGAAGGCCCTTATCGGGTAGTCCAAGTCACCCGCCCGGATCCGTCCGCCTAGAGACCGAGGATGGAGTCCCCGTGAGAAACTCATGGAACACCGAGCACCTCCAGAAATACCATCTTCATAAGTTATACCCATGAGGGCATAAAGTTGCTGGATATCCAGTTTCTCGGTGGCGCAACATTTGTAAATTGTGGTCTCCGGATCCATTTATATGAGTGCACCCCAAAACAACGACCCCGGGGCAAAATCGGTGTGTGTTAGCGCTATTTACTTTCCGCGATATCAAACTAACTCTGTCTTCCAGAAAGTTTTTCGGGAGAGACCTAAACGACGCGCAAAATCCCGCCGGCCAAAACTCTCCCCCTAGTTTGCCTGTCGGATCGCAGTTTGTGGCGATTACTTGTTTCCTATTTCTTCTATCGCAGGCACGAGGCGTTCCACTAAGATAAGGAAAAATACAAGCAGCCAACTCCGCAAATCATGGAAACGGTTCACCAACCGAAGCTTATTAGCTTCCCGATGCAAGTTTTTACATAAAAAAGAAGAAGAAAAAAAGGGACGAAGGCTTAGTCGATGCGGACTACGGGCTTGATGTCCTCCCCCAGGAGGCCCTCGCTTCCATCGTCGCTAGAGTCCTCCTCCCCTCGGCAGCCCGAAGACATGTCATCTTCGCCTTCATCATCAGAGTCCCTGGCGCCGCTGCTCGATCTCTCCATTAGCAATCCACGCAATCTCCACGAAGGTGGAAGGTCATCACGGACAAGACCGCGTCGCCTTCATACCTGAACAAGAGGACATCCCCTCTACTCAGCTTGCGGCCGCGCGCGAAGACCTTCCATCCCTACGTCAAGAGCATCTACCCGTTGGTCAAGAAATGGGTGGCCACCTACACCGCCCCATGAGGGCACCCATCCACCCTTATCCACAAGTACGGGGGCTGGGCGTCCCTCACCGCACGATGGAACGTCTTCGGGAGCGGGATCCACCTTCAAGTGGTCGATGCGACCTCCACGACGAACTCGAACGCAATGGGCTCATCACGAGCCACACTGCAGAGAAGGGCTAGAGGCATGGCACCGCCTCCACGGCCACCAATAGTGCACCCCCTCCTCTGCTGCCTCTACCCCGGAGGTCTCACCCCCGTGGAGTCAGCGAGCATGCTCCCCTCGAAGGCCCGGTGGATGGCGCTACTCGTCCTCCTTTGCTTCCCCTTCCACGACCACGAAGACCGCACGTCCCGCCCCCATGAAGCGGCAACGGGCTGTCGTCATCGCTGGACGAGGGAGCACGGTTCCGAATCTTGGGAGCCATCGCGTACACGCTCACAACCCACGGGAGGAAGAAAGCAACTTGCTCAGCGATTGGGGAAATAAATACCCACTCGGGGAGCAACGCGTTAACTGCCGATGTTACTAAGCCTTGAGCTTCGGGTCGTGGCGTCCCTTGTTCTCCGCAACCGCCACACATCAGCAATCGTCTGCCAGGAGGGCATGGGCCCGCGCGCCCCTTAACACTTCGGTTTCCTGGGAACATCAGGCTTGACTTGGCTCCCGGACAGCCCACCTATGCCAAGACAGACCCGGGGGCTATTGTCGGAGGATAGAAGCTCGCTCCATTTACCCGGGAACCTCACCAATCTCCCAGAGAAGAAGCTGCGCCTGCCGCCTCCAACTCATCCGGAAAGACCTTTCTTTGGCGCCTCCCTGAAGGCAACCTTTTATAAGGACGGATATGCGGTACTGTTCTAGATCTAGATGTTTCCATCCAGATCCGGGGACGAAGCACATATCGGTCCCACCGCGTCATATGACAATGCCATATGCCCCGGATTTCCAACATGATATCAAAACATTACAACTAAAAGGATACAACATGTCATACAATCGGCATACAACTGCCTTAATACAATACATTAGCAGAAGATACATGTCTGAGTAAAGATTACAATCAAATACCTAGTGGCAAAGGTAAAACACACCATTCCCACGTCCACACGGGTCCAAGCTCTCCGCCGGGATCCGCCTAACTAGTCGTCGTCGAGTCTCTGCGAAGGCGTCCAGAAGAGGGGTCGTCGAGCTCCTCTGTAGTCAAAGATCGTTTGCATAACGTGCGTAAAAGAGAGAAGAAGGGGTGAGATATATCAACAATTCTTGTAACTAACTTCTCACGGTAATAATGGGGGTAGTGGTGAGGTTGCAGCCGCACTAGCAATATATGAGTGGCTAACGTTCTATACAGTGTAAGATGACAAGCCAAGAATTCGATGAGGAATCGCCTCCAATAAGTCTTTCTATCAGCTACTTACGCAAACATAACACCTATGCTATCCTTGTCCACCCCTTCATCACCCGATGAAGAAGAATTAGTCAAGGCACACACACATTGATCGGGTTATTAAGGTTATCTCAGTTGTTGTTGTCTATGAACAAGGAGTAGGTCTCAAGTCGTCCATAACAGTGGACACAACTTCTCGAAAAGGTTTAACCCTGCAGGGGTGTACCAACTGCCCATTATAGGCGTCGCATGTACGCCCGGCTTCCGCTTGGCTATGTGAAAACGCCTGAAACTCTGGGACGTCAGAGTCCATCTATCTAACAAAGCACAATTTCAGGTGGCCCCCGGGAGTCGACATCCAAGCCAAAAGTCGGCCGCGATCTTGGATCGACCTCTTCCGTCTCAATAGGGTTTGGGTTACCGGGACACCTCACATGGGGCCAGGCCCTCACCGTCCAAGGGTGGACCAACAAGGAAACCATGTCCCTGCTGGCCCAGGGTGTTTTAAAGAATATCTGCTAGGAGTGACCCGACAGACATATATGCATGGTTTGCAAATGGTAAATCAACTTGGGCCACCACTAGAACTGTTTGGAGCTAGGTAGGTAAGACAAGGGGACCCCATAGAATCCCACACATGATTAGGCACGCTCGAAAAGTGACACAATACCCGAAACTCGGATCCTAGGTGATTCGAATGGAACAAAGCGCCAAGGAGGGATAGCCTGACCTTCCATCCTTCCTCGAATATAGTCAACATTACAATAATCATATCATCCAAGACAACATAATAATGTGATAGCCCAATCCAAGGAGTAACAGGATAACAGTTGTAGCATTCTACCATGCATACTAAGAAGTAGTTAAGCAAGCAAGGTACATGGCCAAACAGTGGGTTGCTGGGATGTGGGGTACATGGCTGTTTGGGTTTATTTACGAGGCATAAATATGAGGTGGTAGGATAAAGAAATCGTTCTATCCTATACCTAGGCAAAGTGAGCTGAAAGTTAAAAGCATGATATATGTCCCCTTACCTAATGAGAAGACGACACATAAGGCGTAGTCGATCCCAACCTCGCATCGTCTCCGAAGGTAACCGCGGGAGCACACAAGATGGAAACACCGAAAAGGAAATCGTAGAGCAAGCATGTATTACTACGAAGCAATCACAAGCAAGAAACAACAAGAAGGAAACACGAGACAACGCAATACGATATCGCATCTACCGTCGAGAACGGTACTAACAGGATAAGTGGAGTATTCGTCACACACGATGAGACTGCACATTTAGAATGGTTCAAGTTGTTTAGCTACACAATATGAGAAAAGGTTGTTGACATGGCATCTCACTCAAGCATGGAATATCACACAATCATGGCAAGAGGTGAAGCATAAGGTAAACTATCTATCCTAGTCAAGTTTAAATGAGGTAACACCCTAAACATGGCAAACGACTAAGTACCCCATAACAATTAAAGCAGTTGGTATTGTTCGGCCCTAAACCATATTTTATATTGGTTAACAACAACAAACAATAGCACAAACATAATCTACATGCAACTCTAGTCAAGTTACATATAAAGAACATTTTTATTAGAGCCACGGTTAAAAAGTTATGGCACATTACATTTTACAGTGGCATGCGTTGGTAATTACCAGTGAAAAAGCATGTAGACAAGTGCAAACATAGCAAAGAGCAATATTTTATTAAATATGAAAAAATGGAGCAATTTCAACTAGAAAGTGTTGCGATCTGACTAACGGTTAAAAAGATACGGGCATCGCCAAAATCTATTACAATATGCCAATTAAACATAAAAAACACAGCTAATAGTGCGCCTAGGCCGAAACTAAAGCTAATGGGCCTAAATGGGGTGGGGGGCGCTGCTCATCTATCCTACGCACACGGGCTCTGTGCACCAAACCGGTAAAATGGGCCAAACCCAGCAGTGCAGCAAACAGAAAATAAAATAAAATAAAGGTGCAGGGGCTCTCACCTCGTGGGCCGAGGCCCAGCTCGAGGGTGCATGCAAGAGATAGCCTGGCCTCTCCATGGACGCGAGCAGGCGCAAGGCCGAGGCCCGGTAGAGGCCCCGCACGTGGCAGCACCGGTGTTGGGCCGCCGGGGCGCACCTGGCCCACGCGGGCGGTTCGTGGCTAGCGGCGGAGCGCTCGACTGGATCGGGGAGGGGCTCGGCTGGCGACGGCCTGCCGACACGGACGCGGGTGACCTCAGGCGAGGTCCAGCGGGGCGGGGACGACGCGCGGAAAAAGAAGGGGCGCGCGGATCCGGTCGTGGCGGAGGGCAGGATGCCGACGACGGCTACCGACGAGTATATCGGGCGGCGGCGCGGGGAGAGCTCCGCCTCGGGCGGTCATGGGGGCCTCTTGGAGAGAAGCAGAGAGATGAGAGGGAGATTAGGGAGGAAGGGGAGAGGAGAGGGAGGCGCGGCCGTGGAGGAGCTCACCGGGCGGCGGCGCTCTCCTGCGACTGATGGGAGGAGCCGAGGCGCCGCGGCGGCGAGGCGGTGGCTCGGCCCAGATCGGACCCGAGAGGGACACGGGGGCGCTGGTGTGGTCCCTACAGGGCCCGGTTCGTCTTGAGGCAGGCTGGGGCTACGTGGGCGTCTGGCAGCCACAGATATGTTGATCCAATGGCTAGGATGTCTTAGAGGTTAGGGTTTTGGTGGGGAGAGGGGTGTTTGGGGCAGATCTGAGGGAGATTAGGGGGGTGGCTGCAAATATTTCAGAGGGAAACGTAATGCCCAATGGGGAAGAAGGGGTGGGCATTAAATAGGCTGGCTGGATTGGCGAAAGACGAAAGTACCCCTGACTTGTACCTGCTCCTACATTATGCGATTCTGACCGCTGTGGCTCCGTACGAACTCTGATTCCGACAAAACCTCGAACCACGCGCTCAGCGTGGCGAGCCGATGACATCTACCATGCTTCGATATGGTTCCGAGAACATTTTCCGGCGCCCAATAAAATAATATGTTTATTAAATAAACGGGGTTTTTCGTTCCGATGGCGATGGTTGGACTTGTGCCGGAAGTTGCGATGGTGCTCGGGTGAACCTGGTGTCGCAAAGGTCATGTGCTGTGGTGGAAATGGGTCGGTCACGCATCCGATACGAGAAAGAGGTCGATAATATTCACCGATTAATAATTGGCGAAGCACACACTGCAAACAATACAGACAATGAACACAGCAACACAACAAACAATTTTTTTAGTTTGGGTGAAAATCCCGGGCTGTTACAATGCAACACCACCAACAAGGGATCTCTTCTCAAGATCCTGGATGATCTGGGACTGTGGGGGGGGGGGAAGAAAATAAAAGAGGCACGATCTTCAACACCACCAAGAAGGGGCTTTGCTCCATGTCTACGACGAACTTCCGTCGAGATAACTTTCCATAGAGAGATGGTGACGTCGAAGAATGAGACCATCAGGTGTCAAGAGGAAGAACGATAGCGAGAACTGGATCAAAAGCATAGTTGTAACGCCCAATATGCGGTACTGTTCCAGATCTAGATGTTTCCATCCAGATCCGGGGACGAAGTACATATCAGTCCCACTGCTACACATTACAATGCCATATGCCCCGGATTTCCAATATGATATCACAACATTACAACTACAAGGATACAACATCTCATACAATCGGCATACAACTTCCTTAATACAATACATCAGCGGAAGATACATGTCTGGGTACAGACTACAATCAAATGCCTAGTGGCAAAGGTAAAACACACCATTCCCGTAACCACACAGATCCAGGCTCTCCACCGGGATCCGCCTAACTAGTCGTCGTCGAGTCTTCACGAAGGCATCATAGAAGAAGGGTCATCGAGCTCCACTGAAGTCCAAGATCGTTTTCATAACGTGCGTAAAAGAGAAAAGAAGGGGTGAGCTATATCAACAAGTCTTGTAACTAACTTCTCACGGTAAGATGGGGGTAGTGGTTGATGTTGGAGACGCACTGGCAATATATGAGTGGACAACGATCTATTTTAGTGTAAGTTGAGAACCAAGCATTCGATGAGGAATCGCCTCCAACAAGTCTTGCTATCAGCTACTTACGCAATCATAACACCTATCCTATCCTTGTCCTCCCCTTCGCATCCCGACGAAGAAGAAGCAGTCAATCCACACACACGTTGATCAAGTTATTAAGATTATCTCAGTTGTTGTTGTCTATGAACAAGGAGTAGGTCTCAAGTCATCCATAACCCTGCAGGGGTGTACGAACTGCCCATTACAAGGCTCCGCACGCACGCCCATCTCTCTTAGTTTCTACCCAACACAGGCAACCATTTTATGATTTAGTTCCGAGAGATACGAAACGAGAGGTACCTCTAGATAACAACGAACAAATCTGGGTGGCCCCCGGTGAGTCGACATCCAACTCAAAATCCGGCCTCTCTCTCAAATCGGCCTCTACCGTCTGGAAGAGGTCGGGGTAACTAACCCAAAACATGTGGGCAGCCCCCTAGCTTCCAGGTGTGGACCAACAGAGAAACCATGTCTCCGCTGGCCCAAGTTGTTTTAAAGAATATCTGCCAGGAGCTACCCGACAGACACAGACACAGTTTTCAAATGGTAAATCAGCTTGGGCCACCACTAGAAATGTTTGAAGCTAGGTAGGTAAGATAAGGGGACCCCATAAAATCCCACACGCGGTTTGGCACGCTCAGTCTTAGAACCAATACCCGAAACTCGGATCCTAGGTGACTCGAATGGAACAAAGCGTCGGGGCGGGATAGCCTAGACCTTCCATCCTTTGTCGAGTATAGTCAACATTATAATAATCATATCATCCACAACAATAAATATAATAGTGTGATAGCCCAATCCAAGGAGTAGCAGGGGAACAACTGATAACATCCTAGCATCCATACTAAGCAGTGCCTGAGCAGCGAGCAATAGTAACATAGCCGAACAAGGTTTTCTGGGATGTGGAGGACATGGTTGTTTGGGTTTATTTGAGAGGCATGAATATGAAGTGGTAGGATCAAGCAATCGTTCAATCCTCCACCTAGGCGCGAGTGAGCTGAAACTTATAAGCATGATATATGCTCCCCCTTACCTGATGAGAAGACGAAACCGAAGATGTAGTCGATCGCAAGCTCGCATCGTCTCCGAGAGGTACCCACGGAAGCACACAAGATGTAAACACTAGAAAAGGCAATCGACGAGCAAGCATCTATTACTACGAATAAATCACGAGCAAGAACCAACAAGAAGTCAACACCAGACAACGCGATACGATACAGGTGTACCATTGAGAGCGGTTACTAACAGGTTAAGTGAGGTACTCGTCACACACGACGATACCACACATTTAGAAAGGTTCAAGTTGTTTAGCTACACAATATGAGAAAAGGTTGTTAACATGGCATCTCACCCAAGAATGGCATATCACACAAACATGACAAGAGGTGAAGCATAAAGGAAACTATCTATGCTAGTCAATTTAAGTGAGGCACAACCTAAACATGGCATGTCACTAAGCACCACCCGAGCATTTACAAGTTTACTACTATTCTGCCCTAAACAACATTTTAAGTTGGTTAACAACATCAAGCAACTGCACGAAAAACTAATCACGTTACATATAAAGACCACCCGATCGGAGTTACGGTTAAAAATATACAAGCATCACAAGTTACGGGTACATGTTGTTAACATCCGGAAGCACACTTTAGAGCAATAAACAAACATGATAAGGAATGAAAACATGCTCCAAAATGATATGCAATGTAGTAGACATGGCAGGCAAGGAATGGAAAAAATATTCATGAAAATAGGCATCATGGTTCAGTAGTTATAAGCAACACAAAAAGCTATAAAACATTACTGGTCAAGGACTTAGTGAAGAATCAGGAAAACAGGGCAGCAACTGTTAATAGAAAGCTCTATAAACTGGGGTAAAACTATATGCAAAAGTGCAACAATATATGGGCAAGAAGTAGACATGATGGTGATCAGGTACAAACAATAATCAAGGTTGTGGGCATCACAGATAAAAAGATATTAAGCGTGCAACATGGCTTCCGAAAGTTATAGACTTAGTGAAAAACAGAGGTGGCTGTCGAAAACAGCGGGATAGCAACTTTGGAGCTGAATATAACTATGACCAGGAATGTAAACATGACCATCCAATACATATAATGGAAGTAGACATGGCATAGATCAAAATGACATATTGCAATTCTCAATAGGATGCACGGTTAAAAAGATATAGGGCAGCAAAGTGTCAATGTTTCACAAACATCAGCGCAAAGTTAATAGGTAGCTACTTTGGGTGATGATACAATCAACATGCAGCAGGCCAACATGACAAGGGGATGCATCTAATAGAAGTTCACATGATTCTTAACACATACAAGAAAGAATCAATAGCATAGGCCTCATGGATGTGACACAATCATCAACCAAACTTGTAAGAAAATAACAACAGCAGCAGTAAACATTCTGGTGCCCACCTCAACAGAGGATTTATACATGCCAATCAATCCAAACATGATAATAAATTATGCTACCATCTAGAGCACAGAGAGCACAACAGTCCAAAACAAGAATCATGCCAATCCGATCTACGAGCTAACGGGAAAACGCTTTGCAAGAGAGACACTTGAAGAAAAATTTCTGGGACTTCAAATTTTACAAGGGGTGTTCGAGCTCGGGGTTGGGGCTTCCATGGAGGGTTGGATGTGGCCGCCGGCGGCCGTGGCGGCCTGGAGAGGGCACGAGGCGGCCTAGGACAGCTAGGGTCGGCGGAGGAGGGCCGGATCCAGCCGTTGGCCGCCGGATCTTGGCTAGGGATGGCCGTGGCGGCCGCAGCCGTGGCGAGCTCGAGCTCGAGCTCCCATGGAGGCACCGACCATGGAAGAGGCTGCACGGGATACATGAGGTGAGGGACGAAGGAGGAGAAGGGAGGGGAGAAGGAGAGGAGGAAGGGGGCGGCTCACCGGGGCGGCGGCAAGGCGCGGCTCGCCGGAGCGCGACCATGGCTGGTGGGAGCCGGCGACTCACGGGAGGTGGAGGCCGACTCGGGGGGCGGCTGCGCCAGGAGTGGGCGGTGCAGGCTCCCCTCGCCCCGGATCGGGCCCGGCGGGGGCCCTGTGGGGCTTGGGCGCGGCCTACGACTGGAGGTTGGTGGAGGAGTTGGCTGGTGCGTGGAGGCTTCTCAGCCCCAGATCTGAAGATCTGACGGCTGGGAGCTCCTGGGGGCTAGGGTTTCGGGTTTTGGGGGGTATTTTGGCAGATCTGGGAAAAGTGGAGGGGGTGGCGGCAATATTTGTGTTAGGGAAACCCTAGAAAGGCTAGGAGGGTGTGGTGGTCTTTATATAGGCTGGCATGGATGGAAGGTTTACGCAAACACCATCGGTTTTCTCTCTCGCGCCTGGTACTCCACGTTTCTGACCGCCGGGAGTGCATACGACCTCCGATTCGGGCGAAATCTCGAACCACGCACTCAGCGCGTCGAGCCCGTCAGTCTTACCTCACTTCGATACCGTTCCGAGAATATTTTTTGGCGCCCAATAAAATAACCCATTTAATTATTAGATGGGGTTTTTCGTTTTGATGGGGATGGCTGGTCTCGTGCCGGAAGTTGCGACGGTGCTCGGGTGAAACCCTGTGTCGCAAGGTCGTGGGCCATTGGGAAAAGGTTCGGTCCCGCATCCGATACGAGAAAGAGGGGGGAGAATATTCACCGATTAATAAATCTGCGAAGCAAATACTGCAAACAATTCTAGCAATCAACAAAATAAAGCAACAAACAATTTTTTGAATTAGGGTGAAAATCTTGGGCTGTTACAATACAACACCACCAACAAGGGATCTCGTCCCGAGATCCTGGACGATCCGGGGGAGAGGGGGGAAGAGAAAAGAGAGTCGACAATCTTCAACACCACCAACAAGGGACTCTACTCCATGTCGACGATAACCTTTCGTCGAGAAACTTTCCGCAGAGAGATGGCGACGTCGAAGAATGGAACCATCGGGAGACGAAAAAAAGAAAGATAGGTTCAAAGCGACGATCAAGGGAAGCATTCTCACTGAAATCGTTAGGATACTGGGCAAGAGGACTGAAGTCAACAGACAACCAAGACGTTATCCGGAATCGGAGGAGCTAAAGGTGTTGCAGGAATTCAGATCGGAATCGAGACAATACGCTGCAAGCAAGGCATTGTAACGGTTCCGAAACTCCACTTACTCGAGATCCTAAAGTTTGAAAGGGGATAAGGCGAGAGTTTAAACACTTATGACACATTTCCTGACCAGAGAAAGGATAAGGAGTAAAAATATTCCTACTCTCCGATAACTATCTTAGTAACTACAAAATAGTTTTTGTCTAGACTCAACTTCGTCCAGAAAAGGGATCCTACGGTCGGTAAGGCTCTGATACCAAGTTGTAAGGCCTGATATGGGGTACTATTCCAGATCTAGATGTTTCCATCTAGATCCGGGACGAAGCACATATCGGTCTGATAGGGGTGAAGGTGTCCCGATGTTTCGATGAGAGGATGGAGATCGATTTTGGTGGAGTAGACTTTCACGACCCGACTACGAACGTGCGAAGACGTTGTGCCTTAGCAATCGCTAAACCAACTCCGAGAGGTTAATGATCCCGCGGATGCACGATCAACCTGACCACGAAGGTCAATTCCTGCAAACAATCGAAGAACAAGCAAGAACTAAGAATTGCAATCTGGATATTGCGAATATAAGATGAATGATTACGAAAGTTGGGGTTCCAATGCGGTCTTGGCCTGGTCGGATGACACAAACGAAGAGCTCGAAGTTGCGGCTATGGCTAACTTAAATCTAATTAAAACCCAAGTCTAAATGACGCCCTAAGGGTTGTATATATGGGGGAACAGAGGGGAATTTCGTGGCCCCTTGGAGGAGGGGTCCGAAAACAACCCTAACTCGGTTTCCCCACACATACGGACTCTAAAAAATAGCCTATTAAGTGTATTTCGAAATTACATGGGACTGGCCCAATAATAAGGTGACGCAACACCTATAATAACCCTTGGACGAAAATATTACTGTGGCATCTTGTGTCTCTCGTCCAAGTCTTCATGCACGCCTTATGGTGGCCTCAAAGTGCAAAAATCACCACTGGAAGCTCCATTGTCCTTTCCCGCGCGCGCACCTCCTTCTCCATGCTTGATCCCGCTCCAATGACCATCCTTCTTATGCATGCTAGGTCCTTCATTCATAAGACAAACAAAAGTATCTAATTTAGGCAGCATCATATGTTCCTGAACATTAGAAGGATTCGCAAGAAACAAAAGTACCTGATAATTTAGTTGACGTGCGCGTGCTCTAGTAACTGGTCCAGTATGTATAGTTGGTGAAGATGTGGGTGTAACATTTTTAGAGATGTCCTCATCATCCTCCCCTTCTTGAATTGAAGTCGTCCTCGACGGAAGCTCATCATCTTCTCCCAAATAAGGTTTCAAATCTGCAATGTTAAATGTGGGACTAACCCCAAAATCTGCAGGTAGCTCAAGTTTATATGCATTATCATTAATTTTCTGTAAAACCTTAAAGGGACCATCAGCTCGTGGCATTAACTTAGACTTGCGCAAATCAGGAAACCTATCTTTACGTAGATGTAACCAAACAAGATCTCCTGGTTCAAACACAACATGCTTTCTACCCTTATCACCAGCAAGCTTGTATCGAGCATTCATTTTCTCAATGTTTTCTTTAGTTAACTCATGCATTTTTAATATCAATTCAGCACGTTGCTTAGCATCAAAATTAACCTTCTCCGAAGATGGAAGAGGCAGCAAATCAATAGGTGCACGAGGTAGAAAACCATAAACAATCTCAAAAGGGCACATTTTAGTGGTAGAATGAAATGAACGATTATAAGAAAATTCAATATGAGGTAAACATTCTTCCCACATTTTCAAGTTACTCTTTAAAACAGCCCTAAGCATAGTAGACAAAGTCCTATTGACCACTTCAGTTTGTCCATCAGTTTGGGGATGACATGTAGAACTAAAAAGTAGTTTAGTCCCCAACTTAGCCCATAAGCATCTCCAAAAATGGCTAAGAAACTTAGTATCACGATCCGAGACCATAGTATTGGGCACACCATAAATCAGCAACATTAGCAGCATCATCACTTTTATGACATGGTATAAAATGTGCCATCTTAGAAAATCTATCCACGACAACAAATATGCTATCACTCCCCTTCTTTGTTCGAGGCAAGCCTAAAACAAAGTCCATTGATATGTCCTCCCACGGAACACTAGGTACAGGTAAAGGCATGTATAAACCATGAGGATTGAGTCGTGACTTAGATTTTTGACATGTAGTGCAGCGAGCAACAAAACGCTCAACATCCCGTCTCATCTTTGGCCAAAAGAAATGTGTAGCAAGTACATCCTCCGTCTTCTTCACGCCAAAGTGTCCCATTAATCCTCCTCCATGCGCCTCCTGTAACAACAAAAGACGAATAGAGCTAGCTGGAATGCATAGCTTGTTAGAACGGAACACAAATCCATCATTAAGCACAAACTTGTTCCATGTTCTACCCTCTCTACAATTCTGCAATACATCTTTAAATTCCGCATGATTTACATATTGATCTTTGATTGTCTCTAAACCGAATATCTTGAATTCAAGTTGTGAAAGCATAGTATAACAACGAGACAATGCATCAGCAATAATATTATCTTTCCCCTTCTTGTGTTTAATGACATAAGGGAAAGTCTCAATAAATTCAACCCACTTAGCATGTCTACGATTAAGTTTTGCTTGACTTCTAATGTGTTTCAAAGATTCATGATCAGAATGTATAACAAATTCTTTGGGCCATAAATAATGTTGCCAAGTTTCTAATGTCCGAACAAGAGCATATAATTCCTTATCATAAGTAGAATAGTTCAGACTAGGCCCACTCAATTTTTCAGAAAAGTATGCAACAGGTTTAGCATCTTGTAATAACACACCTCCCAACCCAATCCCACTAGCATCGCATTCAAGCTCAAAAGTCTTATTAAAATCAGGAAGTTGGAGCAAAGGAGCATGTGTTAACTTATCTTTCAATACTGTGAAGGCTTCTTCCTGTGCGGTACCCCAAGTAAAAGGCACATCCTTGCGTGTAATCTCATTGAGAGGTGCAGCAATGGTGCTGAAATCTCTCACAAAACGCCTATAGAATCCAGCGAGGCCAAGAAAACTCCTCACTTGCGTGACCGTTTTGGGCTGCGGCCAACTCTTAATCTCCTCGATCTTGGCTTTATCAACTTCAATACCCTGTGGAGTAACAACATAGCCAAGAAACGATACTCGGTCGGTGCAAAAGGTGCACTTCCCAAGGTTACCAAATAAACGTGCATTACGTAGAGCAATAAAAACAACACGTAAAGTATCCAAATGTTCCTCCAAAGATTTGCTATAAATCAGTATATCATCAAAATAGACTACCAAAAATCGTCCAATGAAAGCACGTAAAACCTCGTTCATTAATCTCATGAAAGTGCTAGGTGCATTAGTTAACCCAAAAGGCATGACTAACCATTCATATAATCCAAACTTAGTTTTAAATGCCGTTTTCCATTCATCTCCTAATTTCATGCGAATTTGATGGTATCCACTACGCAAATCAACTTTGGAAAACATGGTAGAGCCACTTAATTCATCAAGCATATCATCTAACCTAGGAATAGGATGACGATAACGAATAGTAATATTATTAATGATTCGAAAATCAACACACATACGCCATGTTCCATCCTTTTTAGGCACTAATATAACAGGAACAACACAAGGACTAAGGGATTCACGTATGTAACCTTTGTCGAGTAGCTCTTGTACTTGACGCTGAATCTCCTTCGTCTCCTCCGGATTGGTAAGGTATGGCGCACGGTTGGGCAGCGAAGCACCGGGAATTAAGTCAATCTGATGCTCAATCCCTCGAATAGGTGGTAATCCCGGTGGTCCGTCTTGTGGAAAGACGTCAATAAACTCCTGCAAAAGGTCAGTGACAACAGGAGGCAAAGAAGGAGGCAATTCCTCAAATGAAAACAAATCTTCTTTGCACACAAAAGCATAGCACACATATTGACTAACATCCAAATCTGAAATATCAACCTTAGTAGCAAGCAAAGTTGGACTAGTCAATTTAATTTCATTAGAAACAGCAAAAGAAGATTTGCTATTAGTCTTATGTTGTTGCTCAAATTCTTTGGCTGCTATCTCATTTTCACTCTTATTTGTCTCCTGTTTAGCTTTACTAGCTCTAGCAAGATCATCTTTCACAATTTGTTCAGGAGACATAGGAAGTAAAGCAATATTTTTATCCTGATGAACCAGAGTAAACTGATTTGTCCTACCATGGTGTACAACATTCCTATCAAATTGCCATGGTCTACCAAGTAAAAGAGAGCATGCTTGCATGGGTACCACATCACAATCAACATAATCAGCATATGCAGCAATGCTAAAGTGCACACGAACAGAACGCGTTACCTTAATCTTACCTCTATTGTTAAACCACTGAATATAGTACGGATGGGGGTGTGGTCTTGTGGTGAGAGATAGCTTCTCCACCAACTCCATGCTAGCCAAGTTGTTGCAACTCCCTCCGTCAATGATGATGCGAACCGAACGTTCTTTCACCACTCCCTTTGTGTGGAACAAATTATGCCTCTGGTTTTGCTCGGCCTTCGTTACCTGCACACTTAACACACGTTGAGCAACCAAACTAGCATATTTATCCGCATCATCAGGAGCCATATATTCTATATCATAAGCATCATCATGGGCACCCTGTTCCTCATGAGCAATGAGAACTAAAGTCTCCTCATCATAGTCACTCGCTGACTCATACCAACCATCCGCCGTAACAGTCATCACACGCTTGGAGGGACAGTCTTTGGCGAAGTGACCTCCACCTTGGCACCGGCGACATTTAATATCACGATCTCGTGTTTTCCCTGTGGAAGCCATGGATGAAGAAGAACTCGCCGCTGGACCACTCTGTACACCCTTGAATGGTGGCGCTGGCTATTTTGGTGGCTCCCTGTAAGAATGAGCGGCTGAAGTAGATGGTGGTGCAGCAGGACGTGTGGATGTAGAAGGTCCACGCGATGTCCATGATGTATTTCGTCCTGCAGAAAAGTTAGGTCTCGTAGCGGCCTGTCGATCCTGCACTTCACGTTCAGCTTTACAAGCAAGATGAAACAAACGAGTAATAGTAGAAAAATCCTTGTATTCTAGAATAGTTTGTATCTCCCTGTTTAAGCCACCCATAAAACGTGCAAGCATAGCTTCATTATCCTGTACTAGGCCACATCTAATCAATCCAGTTTGTAATTCTTGATAATATTCCTCTCCAGAATTTTTTCCTTGTCTCAAACGCTGTAATTTTTGTAGCAATTCACGTTGATAATAAGGAGGAACCCAGCGAGTACGCATAGCATCTTTTAAAGCAGCCCAAGTAGTTGGAATATTATTAGCATGCAATCTACAATGTTCAGACCACCAAATAGATGCAAACCCCGTGAATTCACAAACAACAGCAGTAACACGTCTATTCTCAGGATATTGTAAACATGTAAAGCGTTGTTCAGTTTCTAATTCCCAAGTAAGATAAGCATCAAGAATATATCTACCCTCAAACGGCTTAAGATTCAATTTAAGTTTAGGCACATGTTCATCATCGCGTACCTGAGGGGGTGGTTGGTGTCGACCGTGGCGAATGTTGGGACGGGGACGTCCAGCTGGCTGCTCATAGGCCGCTTCCTGTTCCACCTCCTCCTCGTAATGACCCTTGTAGTTGTCGTCCTGGCCGACGTCAGAAGCAGCAGCAGTAGCAGCAACTGCAGCAGCAGGAGGAGCACCAATACCAGCAGCTTGTCCTCTCGGAAACAGAATACGTCGTGCACGTGGTAGTGGCGGTGGCTGTGGCTGTGCTGGAGCGGCAACAGGCTGTGTAAGTAGGCGTGCGATCAACTCAGTAAACTTGCCGTCGAGCTTGGTGTCGATCATCTTTTCCACGCCATCAATCGCCTCTGTAAATCTGTTCTCGATGTCATTCACCTGTTCAGACATCATTTGTGCAAATTTATCATGTAGCTCCTTGTTTGTCATGTTCTCCCAATCGGGTGCATCCCGCGCCACTTCATCATGGGATCCTGGCATGGTTAGCAGAAAGAGAAAACACACAGAAATATTATCCTACTTCTACTAATGGGATGTGGGGTGGTGGAAAGCACAAATCCGTCAAGCTTTTCTTTCGTTCTTACCAATTCTTACCTAGTAGCAGGTGGTGACGTACAACCAACTGGTCAAAACTCTCAGAGATGTGGTAGAGCGATGGCCAGGAGGTGTCAAAACGCACGATGTAGAATATATGTGGAGCTGTAGGAAGGCTGACAAGTATGGTAGCAAAAGCTCAACAGTAATCAAAACAGAGATGCAAAGCTGAATAAACACTCAACGTCGGTACTGTGCTGATCCTAGGCTAGACCGTACTAGAGACGCGAGCCTAAAACACCAACGAAAGCACGACGCGGCACGTAAACAACTGAGAAGCACACTCTGAATTTTTTTTCTCTCTTTTTTTTTGCGATGCGGGACTGCGGTGGCTGAAAAAGTGCGAAAAAATCACTATGGTAGCGAACGTCTCAAAATGATTTTCTGGACCTAAGGAAGGTATGGGCACGAAATTTTTTCACCCCTGAAATTTTTGGCCTAAAAACTGGTCTGGAAAGCGTGCCAGACTCATATATGTTTTTCTTTTTTTGGAAATCACCCCCCTTCTACGTACGACAAAAGTTTGGTGAAATCTGACTCTAACAACTCAAAACTAATCTGGCTACAGAGAGATCACGAACCGTACTGATGGTGGAACTGAACTCGGACCGGTGGGACGTGGTGGTGTATGTGGACTCTGCTTGGCGGAACGTGGTGGTGTATCTGGACTCGGATTGGCGGAACGTGGTAGGATGACTACTGTGCGGCGGCGACGTGGCAAACTTTGATCAGAACTCGAAACTCTAAGGGAACTAGACGCTAAGATCAGCAACTTGACACAACGATGCAACCGTAAATTCAACAAAGCAAGTACTGAAAAGAAAACTGGACAAAGGCTAGGACTGTCTTGGGACGTGATGATCTAACCCTAATTTTTTTTGGCTTTTTCGTGGACTGTAGGTATGAAGAACAGAACCAATCTAGACTACGAAAACTGGTAAATCTCACCGAGCAACCTGGAAATCTGATACCACTTGATAGAGGTGAAGGTGTCCCGATGTTTCGATGAGAGGATGGAGATCGATTTTGGTGGAGTAGACTTTCACGACCCGACTACGAACGTGCGAAGACGTTGCGCCTTAGCAATCGCTAAACCAACTCCGAGAGGTTATTGATCCCGCGGATGCACGATCAACCTGACCACGAAGGTCAATTCCTGCAAGCAATCGAAGAACAAGCAAGAACTAAGAATTGCAATCTGGATATTGCGAATATAAGATGAATGATTATGAAAGTTGGGGTTCCAATGCGGTCTTGGCTTGGTCGGATGACACAAACGAAGAGCTCGAAGTTGCGGCTATGACTAACTTAAATCTAATTAAAACCCAAGTCTAAACGACGCCCTAAGGGCTGTATATATGGGGGAACAGAGGGGAATTTCGTGGCCCCTTGGAGGAGGGGTCCGAAAACAACCCTAACTCGGTTTCCCCACACATACGGACTCTAAAAAATAGCCTATTAAGTGTATTTCGAAATTACATGGTCCTGGCCCAATAATAAGGTGACGCAGCAACTATAATAACCCTTGGACGAAAATATTAATGTGGCATCTTGTGTCTCTCGTCCAAGTCTTCATGAACGCCTTATGGTGGCCTCAAAGTGCGAAAATCACCACTGGAAGCTCCATTGTCCTTTCCCGCGCGCGCACCTCCTTCTCCATGCTGGATCCCGCTCCAATGACCATCCTTCTTATCCATGCTAGGTCCTTCATTCATAAGACAAACAAAAGTATCTAATTTAGGCAGCATCATATGTTCCTGAACATTAGAAGGATTCGCAAGAAACGAAAGTACCTGATAATTTAGTTGACGTGTGCGTGCTCTAGTAACTGGTCCAGTATGTATAGTTGGTGAAGATGTGGGTGTAACATTAGTAGAGATGTCCTCATCACGGTCCCACCGCGACAGATGAAAATGCCATATGCCCCGGATTTCCAACATGATATCACAACATTACAACTACAAGAATACAACATCACATACAATCGGCATACAACTGCCTTCGTACAATACATCAGCGGAAGATACATGTCTGGGTACAATCTACAATCAAATTCCTAGTGGCAAAGGTAAAACACACCATTCACGTAACCACACAAGTACCGGCTCTCCGCCGGGATCCACCTAACTAGTCGTCGTCAAGTCTTCACGAAGGCGTCATAGAAGAAGGGTCGTCGAGCTCCACTGAAGTCCAAGATCGTTTGCATAATGTGCGTAAAAGAGAAAAGAAGGGGTGAGCTATATCAACAAGTCTTGTAACTAACTTCTCACAGCAATATGGGGGTAGTGGTTGAGGTTGCAGACGCACTAGAAATATATGAGTGGATAACGATCTATTTTAGACTAAGATGAGAACCAAGCATTCGATGAGGAATCGCCTCCAACAAGTCTTGCTATCATCCACATACACAATCATAACACCTATGCTATCCTTGTCCTCCCCTTCGCATCCCGACGAAGAAGAAGCAGTCAAGGCACACACATGTTGATCAACTTATTAAGATTATCTCAGGTTCCTTGTAGGTCTCAAGTCGTCCATAACAGTGGATATGGCTTCTCGAATTTTTTTAACCCTGCAGGGGTCTACCAATTGCGCATTACAAGGCTCCGCACGCACGTCCATCTCTCTTAGATGCGGCCCATCACAGACAACCATTTTATGATTTCGTTCCAAGAGATCCGAAACGACAGGTCCCTCTAGCTAAGAACGAACAAATTCGGATGGCCCCCGGTGAGTCGACATCCAACTCAAAGGCCGCCCGCGCTCTCGAATCGGCCTCTTCTGTCTGGACGAGGTCGGGTTAACTAACCCAAACCATGTGGGCATCACCCTAGCTTCCAGGTGTGGACCAACAGAGAAACCATGTCTCCGCTGGCCCAAGTTGTTTTAAAGAATATCTGCCAGGAGCTACACGACAGACACACAAACGGTTGTCAAATGGTAAATCAGCATGGGCCACCACTAGAAATGTTTGAAGCTAGGTAGGTAAGATAATGGGACCCCATAAAATCCCACATGCGGTTAGGCACGCTCAGTCTTAGAACCAATACCCGGAACTCGGAGCCTAGGTGACTCGAATGGAACAAAGCGTCGGAGCGGGATAGACTAGACCTTCCATCCTTTGTCGACTATAGTCAACATTATAATAATCATATCATCCACAACAATAAATATAATAGCGTGATAGCCCAATCCAAGGAGTAACAGGGGAACATTTGATAACATCCTAGCATGAATACTAAGCAGAGCTGAGCAGCGAGCAATAGTAACATAGCCGAACAAGGTTTGCTGGGATGTGGAGGACATGGCTGATTGGATTTATTTGAGAGGCATGAATATGAACTTTTAGGATCAAGCAATCGTTCTATCCTACACCTAGGCGCGAGTGAGCTGAAAGTTATAAGCATGATATATGCTCCCCGTTACCTGATGAGAAGACGAACCGAAGGTGTAGTCGATCGCCAGCTCACATCATCTCCGAGAGGTACCCGAGGAAGCACACGAGTAGGAAACACTGGAAAAAGGCAATCGAAGAGCAATCATCTATTACTACGAAGCAATCACGAGCAAGCAACAACAAAAGGCAGCATGAGGCAACACACTTCGATATTGCATCTACCGTCGAGAGCAGTTACTAGCAGGTTAAGTGGAGTATTCGTCACACACGACGATACCACACATTTAGAATCGGTTCAAGTTATTTAGCTACACAACATGAGGAAAGTTGTTAACATGGCATCTCACCCAAGCATGGCAAGATGTGAAGCATAAGGTAAACTATCTATGCTAGTCAACTTAAGTGAGGTAAAATCCTAAACATGGCATATCACTAAGTACCCCACGACAATTAAAGAATTTGGTACTATTCTTTCCTAAACCATATTTTATCTTGGTCAAAGACATAAAACAATAGCACAATCACAATCTACATGAAATTCTAGTCAAGTTACATATAAAGAACATTTTTATTGGAGTTACGGTTATTAAGTTATGGCAGATTGCATTTTGCAGTGGAAAGTGTTGTAAATAGCAGGTAAACAGAATGTAGACAAGTTCAAACATGGAAAAAAAACAACATTTTATTTATCTACACGTAAAACAGAGCAACTTTCATGTAGAAAGCGTCTCCATCCGACTAACGGTTGAAAAGATATAAGCATCGCAAAAAATACAATAAAATATGCTATTTAACCTGTTCAGAAAAAAAATAAGCCCCCACGGGCCGAATCTGGCTAGATGGCCCTACATGGGTGAGCGTAGGATACTATCAGACGCACTAGGCGAGCATTACTCATAGGCCGGCCCAACATCAAGCTAGCAACAACAGAAAAAAGGAAAAAAGGTCGGCTCACCTTAGTGGGCTGAGCCCAGCTGGTGACGGGGGCGAGGAATAGTCGCGTCTCGCCCTAGGTGCTGACTGCGAGCGGGCAAGACGGGCCACCTGCGGCTTGCCGGCCCGTAGGGGGCGCCGGCCCAAAGTGGCCGAGGGTCGAGCCTGGCGTGCGGTTCGCTGAATCGGGCGTTGTCCCGATCGGGTCTGCAGGTGGTGGCGGCTGTTGGGTCTCACAGCAGAAAACAATAATTTTTCTAACTAGCGTCGCCCTTAACCCAAGATCTATCTAGATGTAATGCCGTAACGGAAAGACTTGCGGAAACATACCTCGGGGTGTAGTCCGTTGCGCGGGAAACATTCCCGCAAATGTGGTTGATGAAGCCGTAAACCTTTCACAGCCCCCTGGCTGTGTTAGCACCCTGTTGGGTGTTAGTGCCGCACGTGCAGCACCTCGTAGTACTCGCACACGTACGGACTCGATGACGACCTCCGTTCTCCGATACAGCGAAGGTGGCGGAAGTAGACCTCCCGGAACCGGAGTTTCGGCAGCACGACGGCGTCCGCATAGCAGATAAGCCTCAATCACAGCACAGGTTCTAGACAAGGGGACCCCGGATTGTGAGAGACGAGAGACGGGAGAAGAGCGGTGAAAACCGATCTCAATTCGGAGTAATATTGAATTCTCTGCGAATTTTTCTGTGTAAAAGAAGTGCACCCCTGCCCATCTATATATAGGCAGACGGAAGGAGTCAACCCCCCTCCCCTAGCAATGTGCGACTAAAGTCCCTTGCCATGGAGGGAGCGCCGGCCAAGGGGGAGGAGGTGGTGGCGCCACCACTTGGGCCCAAGGCCCATGGCGCCTCCCCCCTTTTTTTCTTTTCCTTTTTCTCTTTTTTTCTTTTTGCCTTTTTCCTTCCACTAATGGGCTTCTTTCACAAATAAGGCCCATTGCACTTTTTAATCTGAAATAAATTATTATTAATTATTAATTAATTTAATTAATAAATAATACATATTATTTCATCTCCTGATGATCCGGAACTCCTTCCAGCTCACTCCGAACGTCCTTCGGACCAACACGGAACTTTTCCGGTACGTCTTTCTCTCTTCTCCGATAACTCCGATAGTTCCGAAATGGTCTCCGATATTCATCGAGCCCTTAAGTGTGTTACCCTACGGTCCGAGAACACTCCAGTCATGACCGAGACAAAGTCTACGGCCAATGATCAATAGCGGGACCTGGATGCCCATAATGACCCCTATGCATTCCGGAAGTAACCGATTGAACCGTACACGTTGTATACCATTCCCTTTGTCATGCGATACTAGATTAGTCCAAGATTCAATCAACTGCATCCAATGCATTAGTTCTATCTTGTTACCGACAAATCTTATTCAGTCGTTCCGTGATATTCATCCTTGTGACCTAGTCACACGCTGCGCAACTTTATGGATGCAATCTCACCGAGTTGGCCATGAAGTATCTTTCCATTATATGGATTGAAAAATCCCGCTCTTGAAACAACACTCCTCAACATATCCCATCGGATATCCCAAGATACACCTTTATGGTCACCATGTTTCAGTGTGACGGTTAATGCACTCAAAGCATCCTCAGAAGATAGCAATTATGCGTGATGTCACGGTCAAAGGAACAGGTTACTACGTTCTGTAGTTACAACACTGAACTTTTACGATTTGATCATGTTGCAATGCTTGCATTGGGTAATGTTCATCACGTCATTCATTCAATGAGGTGACCTTACCGTCAATTGACTTGATTGTCCATGATCGTGAAACCACAATCATCAGTTGACGATAAACCTATCATCATGAGAGGTTGACTAGGAACTCTGTTGTTTCTATACCACACCTGAATCAGTGTTTCACTGATACAGTTCGAGCATAGTATGAAACTGTTCATGAACTTATTTAGATATATTGGAATAATCATATATTATTTTCCTCTAGAGCATATATCCAACATTCTCCCAGTTGCACTAGATAGCAAATAATCTAGCTGCATATTTTCTCGATCATAATCATCTTATCATATAAGTGTTTATTGATCATGTTTGCTCATGGAAGAGGTTTCGTCAACGATTTGTACCCGTTCAGATTCGTATGTTCCTTTGCAACAGGTATTGGTCAACTTGCTTGATATACCCTTCATTATCTAATAATGCTTGAATTATAAGTTTGGCGGGAGAGTGAGACTTCTTATTTTACAGTATTCTCTAATGACAAAATGGTTTTAGTCCCTAGGACTCCCATAGTCATGTATACTGAAAAATACACTCAGCCAGAAGTCATTTATATTTTGTAGAGTTTTGGTTCGTGAAATTATAGCTCACATTTCCTTTCTATTCCTTTTGGTGATATCTCTAATTCATATAGACCCATAATAAGGCTTGCAATCGTAATCCAATATTACATTCAAGTATATTATCTTTTCTATCATTTAGAGTATTGTCCTCAGTTTCTCTTCAGATACTGAATGCTTGGAATTTGCATAGGTTCTGTGTTTTGCCAACCAAGCACATCGGAACCTGTTCTTCTTCTAAGAACCTTTGAGTCATTCTGTTATTGGATTCAAAACTTCCGTTTTATGGTAGAATCATATGTCAAAGGTCATATAGGATCACATGTTTTGAGACAAAGTGCATCCCTATTCTTCCATTAAAACATTATTTTGTGATATTAAAGTTTTACATCCTTTATATAATTCCTAGCCACAAGAACCTTTTCTTGTTTAGGATATCATTCCAATGATTTTGATGTTCATTACACGTGTCCTAATCTATCCTTATAGATTTTAGTGTGTGACACATCTGTATTTCGTTCATACAAGATTCTCGTAATCCTTTCATCTTGTTAGCCTTAATCTCCATGTATATCAACGTATGTATATGATATTGTTTTCACATATATCATCGTATATATATGAAATTGACATTGTGCTCCCACTCAAATATATCTGACATATATCTGTAAGTAAGCTTTTATTAAGTTTCTATTCTAATTATGTCAGACATAATAATATTGCTCCCAAAGCTCCCACTCAGAAAATGCTCTCTGTATTTCAAGTTTTCAGGAAGTCTCCAAAGCTCCCACTCAGTTTCATGGAATTGCAGTCCATCTCAATATTTTGATTACTTCAAAATCATTTGATCAAATCAAGGTTGAGAGTTTCTGCCTTGAGGTACTATGGTCCATCTTATCGAAACATTCTTTCGTTATGCCATTTGCTACTTCTCTTCAAATTCCAAATTTGAATGTGATGCAATTTTCTTCAGGCTATGGTCCCAGTATAGTGTTTGTGAATGAAATTCCCATATTGATTTAGCATTGCTACGCTTCCGTAGTCAATCATTATTAAATTTAGCCATAATATCTTTTATGTGCCAAATCAATCTTTATGTGTTGCATCATTCTTAATAACTTCCTGGTTATTCGAAATGTGAAATAACTACTTTATTTCATAGGATGTGAGCCATCCCATATGCAACTCAATATGATTTCATTTCTCCTCATTTCCTAGGTCACCATCAATCCTTCGTAATTTATGAGCAGTGTACCTTTTGTTTCACTTAAGAAGACTCATGATTATTGTTCTGTACAGAACGTATTCATGACAATCTTCTTATTTTTAAACTAAGGCTTTAATTAATATACCATGATCATCATCAATAGCATATTTCCTCTTCTCATGGAGTCATTTCAGCGGAACGTCTTTCCGTTGTGTTACTCTGTTATCTGGAGGGAGGGTCAATCACCCTAGTCAAAGAATTCACTTTTCTCCCATTGGTTTATTCCTTGAGAACCATCTTCTCATTCACCAATTCAAGAAATACAAGTTTTGCTATTTGGGAAGGTGTGTTTTACAATTTCTCACAACTCTAATACAAAGAAAGTTATATCATATAAAACTTCTAGAAACTTTCTAAAACCATCATCATATGGAGTCATCAGCTTCATCAAATTCAGAATGGTTTCCTTATTTCATGAAGTGGGTGTTTTAACTTAATAAATTATAACAACTTTGTTCATTCAATAGCATTAGCGTAAGGGGACTGTATTTAGACCACACTACATTTTAGCATGACTACGAATGGTTTTAGGTGCTTGAGTACTTTAAAATTCCATCATAATTTGTGGTATTACTTCCACAAGTCTCCCATTTATGTCAACTATAATACTTATCACTTTGATCACATCATGGTGATTCGTTTTCTTATATTTTACTTCATTGTGATTCCGTAATCTAAGATTTATGATCTCAATTGAATCCTTATTCAATTAATCATGTGAAGCATATTTAATGATTATTCATGCGCTTGGTTAATACATCATTTATGTACAATGTTTGGTGCAAGTTCTACTTTGATAGAACTCCGTCATTAGTCATCTTGGTTGATAATAAATTCATGAGTTAATAGATCGAGTATCTAATGACTTCATCATTTATGAATTCATCTCATGCATTTAGTATAGTTACGACTTTTGACCTTATGGTTATTCATAATAACTTAATCATTAAACATTGAATATCACTTGGCAATTATGGTGTTTTATAAATGCTTCTATCATATTATGAACTCAATTGCAATCATAGTATAAGAACACTTTATTCATCAAACTAGAACAACTAACTTGTCTCAAAACATGAATAACTTCGTCTTGCGAGATGAAAGACATATCACTAAGTGTTCATACTTAATCGATTACAAAAGATTTATCTAATACTCTAAGTATAATTCTATGATAGATGTCTTGGTGAAATCTTGGTGGCCATCAACTGTCTTGCATGCCATCAATCCTAGATCGCACCTCTTCCCGTCCATGCAACGGCAGGACCTGTTTTCATAAAACAAAACAAGTATCAAATACTTATTAAACTGCAAATGTTGTATAGGGGAACAAACATTTATAACGAGTATATCAAACATATACCTTCTCCATCAACAATTTCTCCTTCAATGGGTTCAACCTCTAAAGCTCGGAGGTTGACCATGAACCCAAAGAACTGAAGGCTTTCACCTCTTCCGACATAGTCATGGACAAAGTCTGTGTAACTCGGTGGAAGTGAGAGTAGCACCGTGTTTATAGCAGAGTCCTCTGTGGTCCAATAGTCAAAGTCCTCCACGAGTTTCAAATGTATCCCATGCATCTTTGCTACGTGAGTTTTCAGACAAGTGTTCTCTTCCATCTTTGTAGTAAGAAACTCATTTTCTAACTCAAATCTGGCCACTCTGAACTGATGTATAAACAATGACTTCATCATGTCGATTGTGTCAAACGTGTCCATATCCACATATTGTTCACGTAAATCTTGCAGAAAGCTAGTTTCTATGACACTTTTAACCATGTCGTAAGTCCTTCGACGATTATAGTAATCAAGCATTACTTTTTCATCCATGTTGTCTATTGGAGGGTCTCCCATACGCTCTTGTATCACGAACAAGAGGTTAGCTCTCTTGAGCACATTCCTAAGATATAAGTACCAATCAACGAAATTTGACCCATCATCTTTAAGTCTTTCACCACGTAAGAAAGTAACCAATCCATGATACTGATTCATGTCCATTTTAATTTTCTACAAAATGTTTGCAAGGAAAACAATTAAGACTAGTTCATAACAATGAGTTCATAATAATCATATTATAGATGAGCTCACACTAAAACAATCATCCCTAAGAAGTTTTAGTGATTACATGATCCAGATTCACTATCCGTCCTCGAATATCACAACGGCCGACGGATTAGTTTCAAAGGTAGACAACTAGTTTGTGCGATCACATCCTATATGTGACTCATGCTCGATCTTTCAATCTCTAGTATTCCGAGGCCATATCTACATATGCTAGGCTCGCCAAATTGACATATGCTAGTTAGTGTTATATGCTGCTTAGCAAGGCCATATCGACATATGCTAGGATTGCCGGGCCCAACCTCATGCGAACTCTAATGTATGTATGACACCCGATCGTCATGACCTGCCTATCATAAAGAGAACCTTCCAGGTGGTGCACACTTCGGTAGAATACTTATGTTTGGCATTTTATAAGGGACCATCTTATTTAATGCTACCGTCGTTTATCCTATACTAGCAAGTTTTAAGATGTATGATCATGGTGGCACTAAGTCTACAATGTCTCCATTTAAGTTTGTTTCATCATGATGAACGTTTACTACTTTCTAGTAACACATAGCAAAGGTATCACTACATCAAGATTAAGAAAACAACAATAGCCCCCTAAGCAATATAAAGTTAGACGCCTCTATATTTGTATATTGCATGTTTTACGTGGCTGCTAGGGATTTTCATAGATCAACCGTTTCTGCGAACATTGAACCACAACTCTGATTATAGATTGTCTCTATTACACCCCGTACGGGGCCCTCCGTTGAACATGCCATATCCGCTAAAGTAAGAGAGATAGACACCCCCCAGAGCCACTTTATACGGTACAAGCCATATGTCAAGCATGGAACCAGTCTCGCGTAAGCGTACGCGTAAGGTCGGTCGGGGGCCGCTTCATCAAACAATGCCACAGATATAACAAGTACACGTGAGAGGGTAACAATCGTAGAATCAACGCCCACATCCCCGATGTGTTCTAACCGTACAACAATACGAAACATAGATCTAGCTCATGATACCGCTGTTGGGTCTCGAAGCAGAAAAAAATAATTTTTCTAACTAGCGCCGCCTTTAACCCAAGATCTATCTAGCTGTAATGCCGTAACAGAAAGACTTGCGGAAACATACCTCAGGGTGTAGTCCGTTGCGCAGGAAATGTTCCCGCAAACGTGGTTTATGAAGCCGTAAACCTTTCACATCCCCCTAGCTGTGTTAGCACCCTGTTGGGTGGTAGTGCCGCACGTGAAGCACCTCGTAGTACTCGCACACGTACGGACTCGATGACGACCTCCGTTCTCCGATCCAGCGAAGGTGGCGGAAGTAGACCTCCCGGAACAGGAGTTTCGGCAGCAGGACGGCGTCCGCGTAGCAGAGACGCCTCAATCCCAGCACAGGTTCCAGATAAGGGGACCCCGGCTTGAGAGAGACGAGAGAGGGGAGAAGACCGGTGAAAACCGATCTCAATTCGGAGTAATATTGAATTCTCTGCGAATTTTTCTGTGTAAAAGAAGTGCACCCCTGCCCATATATATATAGGAAAACTGAAGGAGTCAACCCCCCTCCCCTAGCAATGTGGGACTAAAGTCCCTTGCCAGGGAGGGGGCGCCGGCCAGGGGGGAGGAGGTGGTGGCGCCACCACTTGGGCTCAAGGCCCATGGCGCCTCCCCCCTTTTTTTTCTTTTCCTTTTTCTCTTTTTTTCTTTTTGCCTTTTTCCTTCCACTAATGGGCTTCTTTCACAAATAAGGCCCATTGCACTTTTTAATCTGAAATAAATTATTATTAATTATTAATTCATTTAATTAATAAATAATACATATTATTTCATCTCCCGATGATCCGGAACTCCTTCTAGCTCACTCCGAATGTCCTTCGGACCAACACGGAACTTTTCCGGTACGTCTTTCTCTCTTCTTCGGTAACTCCGATAGTTCCGAAATGGTCTCCGATATTCATCGAGCCCTTAAGTGTGTTACTACGGTCCGAGAATACTCCAGTCATGACCGAGACAAAGGCTACGGCCAATGATCAATAGCGGGACCTGGATGCCCATAATGACCCCTGTGCATTCCGGAAGTAACCGCTTGAACCGTACACGTTGTATACCATTCCCTTTGTCATGCGATACTAGATTAGTCCAAGATTCGATCAACTTCATCCAATGCATTAGTTCTATCTTGTTACCGACAAATCTTATTCACTCGTTCCGTGATATTCATCCTTGCGACCTAGTCACACGCTGCGCAGCTTTATGGATGCAATCTCATCGAGTTGGCCATGAAGTATCTTTCCATTATATGGATTGACAAATCCCTCTCTTGAATCAACACTCAACGTATCCCATCGAATAGCCCAAGATACACCTTTATGGTCACCATGTTTCAGTGTGGCGGTTAATGCACTCAAAGCATCCTCAGAAGATAGCAATTATGCGTGATCTCACGGTCAAAGGAACAGGCTACTACGTTCTGTCGTTACAACACTGAACTTTTAAGATTTGATCATGTTGCAATGCTTGCATTGGGTAATGTTCATCACGTCATTCATTCAATGAGGTGACCTTACCGTCAATTGACTTGATTGTACGTGATCGTGAAACCACAATGATCAGTTGACGATAAACCAGTCATCATGAGAGGCTGACTAGGAACTCTGGTTGTTTCTATACCACACATGTATCATTGTTTCACTGATACACTTCCAGCACAGTATGAAACTGGTCATGAACTTATTTAGATATATTGGAATAATCATATATTATTTGCCTCTAGAGCATATATCCAACAACGGCGTCCAGCTGGGTCATTGGCGCTCCGGCCAGGGGGGAGCGCGCGGCACAGTGAAGGGCTGGGGGGGGGCGGCGGTCAGATCCGCCTGTATCTCGCCGGATCCGGGGGTGGCGAGGCGAGCATTGGCTTCCGGCGAGCTCCAGCGTGGCCAGTCTGTGGCCATGGAGCGGCGACGCCCTTGTGGCTGACAGAGAGAGAGTTAGATTAGAGGCGAGGGGGAGGCGAGCGGGGGAGAGGAGAATGGGAGGCAGCGGCGACCTGGGACACTGAGCGTGGCTATCCGGTTGGGACGGCGACTCCGATGAGGTCATCGGTTCGGTGAGGCAGGTGAATTCCACGGGCAGGAGCGCGGGAGGCGGCGCCAATATGGACTCGAGGCAGGCCCGCGGTGGCGCGACTCTGTGCTGGCGGAGGGTCTCCATGGCCCTATGGTGCCCGGGCTTGGTGGAAGGATGGATGGGGCGACGTGGCATAAATATGAGCAACAGATAAGCCAGATCGACGACTGTGGGCGATCTGAGTGCTTTGGTTTCAGCTAAGAGGGGCTAGGGGCAGAATTTTGAGGGGATTCGAGGGGGTGGCTGCAATTTCCCAAGGAGGGAAACCCTAATGCAATGGGGGGGGGGAAGTGAGGGGTCTATTTATAGGCTGGTTGGCTGAGAAGTTTACGCAAATGCCCCCGATTTCTCTCTTTCGCGTCCGATGTTTATGTTTCTGACCGTCGGGAGTCCATACGACCTCAGATTTGGGTAAAACTTTGAACCACTCACTCAGCACGGCGAGACGATCACTTCTACCTCACTTCGGAACCGTTCCGAGAACATTTTTCGGCGCCCAATAAAATGATCCATTTATTAAATAGACGGGGTTTTCGTTCCGATGGCGATGGATAGTCTTGTGTCAGATGTTGCAACGGTGGTCGGGTGAAACCCGCTGTCGCAAAAGGTCCCAAGCTGTTACAAGCACCAAGGTTGAATAACTGCCTTTTGAAAGCATCATAACATCTTATAGCTGGTTTAGCCCACAACTGCTTTAGTTCATTCACTAGTAGCTGAAAGTAAATGTCAATGTCATTTCCAGGTTGCTTCGGGCCTTGGATAATCATTGACACCATGATGTATTTTTTCTTCATATACAACCAAGGAGCTAAGTTGGATATGCACAAAAGCACAGGAAGGTGCCATGCTGAGTTCTCATCTCGCCAAATAGGTTCATCCCGTCAGTACACTCTGTAAGTCTCAAATTTCTAGGGTCCTTCGCGAAAGATTTATACCTTTCATCGACTGCGCCCGACTGAACATCATTTGCCGGGTGCCTCAAATATTTATCTGTTTTCCGAGTTTTATGCCAGTGCAACCACTCTGCCTCATTGTGGTTTGCATACAAACGCTTCAACCTTAGAATTAAAGGCAAATACCAAAAAACTTAAATGGGATTCCTATTTTAATCTCGTCGTCCGCCTTGTTTTTTTCCTTTGCTAGCTTGCGCTTTTATCGTGGATGGTGGCATATGCAACATGCACGCAAATATTTGTATGGACCATCGTACAACATACAATCATTCACACATGCATGTATCATCAGGACTTGAAGTGACAATGGGCAAACCACCTTCATGGCTTCGTTGTTCGTAACTAGTAACACATTGTTGTCTGGAAACATGTCTTGTAAAATTGTTAGCAATTCTGTCATGCCCTTGTTTGGTAGATAATATTTTTCTTAATATCTAATATGAGTGTGGAACTCAGCTTGGAATATTTATTTTCGCATTCTGGATACAAATCTGTCTTGGCGTAAACCTTAAGGGTAGCCATATCCTTATACTCCCCTGGTACATGTGCCCACTCGAAATCTCCAAGCAAGGCATCGAAATCTGGCATGTCATCATCGTCATCATCATAAGATGGCATCTCACAATCTCTTGTTCCGACCGTTTTGGTTTCTCACATTCTGTGGCACCCCGGCTCAGAGTACCGGAACGCCCCATGTTCTAGCCTAGAGACCATGTCTTCTAGAACACGACACTTCTTGATATAGAATTGAAAAACTTTCTATTACAAATAAAATGGGTAAAAGGGTTCTTATACAATGCTAGTGAAGCGAGGAGGATAACGAGCTTACTTATCATGCTAGCGGCGGAACAACTACAAGCAGCGGGAATCCACTATAGCATTGGAACAACGGCGATGTTGATGGACTCCACTCCAAAGGGACACTGTTGGGACACCTCCTACACAAAAACGACATTGACTACAAATGTCGCATGACACACCAGGTCTGTACATTGAATGTACTTGCAAGCTCACAACAACCAAAGCATCAAAGAAAAACAATAACATAGCAAGCAGGTTAGAGTATATTAATGAGTTAAGCATGTGAGAGCAAATAATATAATAATACTGTACCAAAGACAATCATCCAATAAAGTCACTTGGATCACCTCACTCGTGATCACCTGCCTAACCTTATACCAGGATCACTCACGATCCTCCATCATATCTCATGATCGCTTCGTATCATCAACATATCTCATGATCACTCCAGATCATCATATCCATCTCATCACTACCTCGTAGTCATGAAACAAATACCATGTAAGCTTCTTTTTCTTACCATCACTTTTATTGTTCCACATAGGCAACATAATCTCTCATCCTTATGAATGTTGATCGAACGGTGTGGCTTAATACGAACTGTCCATAACCGAGGACGCGGTTATTCGAATAGATTTTAACTCTGCGGAGTTTGCGCACTTTACCCACACTATGGAGTTCTTCCCTCATCCAGTACCTTGGAACTTGTCCCACAGGAATGGACTAGGAATTCTCCAATGAGACCATTCTACCGCATACCTCCCTTAACGTATCGCCGACATATTCCTCGAGTTGTGCCCTGGGTAGCCCCGTGTCCTCCCGACACCGACCCCCGTCATGTCAAACAACGTTGTACCAAACGGGGACTGAGCTCAAGAACCAATCTGTCTCTCAAGACTATCTTAGTTTACCGGGCTATGGTAGCACGCGCACATAGCCTTCCCTCTTTGGTGATTACAATAAAAGAGCACACCGATAGACTGAGCCAAGGCCTTCCCATACAGGCGAGTGTGGCTGCACTGGTAAGTTCGGTTCACTGGCACCTGATCAACATGCTATGAAGCATGTTTCCAAATGTATAATAATCAACGTTATGTCCCAGGTGCCATATGACAATCCACAATCCAAGTGATTGCAATATCCATATAATAATCCAAGGCATGATCATGGCCATATCATTATTCAAAGCATAATCCGATGAATAACTTAGGCATGTAAAAATGATCAGGATAATACTAGCCATCACACTATTCATCCTAGCAAGATCATAATCATAATTATGAGTCATAATGAATCCAAACATATTCATGGCAATAACATAATCATTGTTAACTCCGAACATGCCATGAACAATCATCCTATAATCCAAAAGCTACGCCAAGTTTTAGACTTCCCAGGCTTCGATTCTTGGCCTTGGGGGTCGATTGATATAGGTACGAGACTAGTGGTGAGGTGCATAGGGCTGGGGCGAGCTCCATTTATAGCTTGGGAACGATGTCGTAGCCGGATGCCGCCGATGGGAAACAGACATGCTAGAGGTGAGCTGGGCGCTATGCTGGCATGGTCGTGAGGCTTCGAGGGACCTGGAGGTGACAAGAGTGAGTCGCGAGGCACATGGAGCAAGGGGGGTGTCGGGGGAATGACCCCCGGGTAGGGTCACCCAGGGGAAACAATTCATCAAGGCAAAGATCACCGACCTGATGGTCACCGATCTAATCAAGGTCGAGCTAATCAAGAGCAAACAAGAAGTGGGCCGACCTGTTCAAGATGAGGGCTGATTGCCCCAGAGAGGGCGCAATCGGCCTCATCAAGGAGCATTCGGCCGAATTAAGCAGAGCAACATCCGATCAGGATCCCAGGTCGGATACCTGATACAAGAGGATTCAATGCGCAATCCCTGAAGATCGGGACTGTCAGAGGCGTGCGGTCTCCTCCAGCGCCGATCACGCGGACTGGCCGACATGCCTAAGTCTCTAGCTCCACTGTTCACTACCGAGGCCTACGGGGTAGTGGTATGGTGAGCTGCAAGTCTACACCGGGTCATCCGGAAGAGCACAATATGAGGTCCCTAGCTCATTTGAGGCAGACAGCTGGGCCCTCCCCTTTGTACATTTACCTTTGTACCCCGGGCTCGGCCTATAAGATCTCCGGGTACCCCTCCTGCGAGGGGGCCGACGGAGCAGTTATTGCAATCTTACCCACCATAGAGAGAGCCAGGAGAGAGTAGTGACCAGAGGCCCTCTTCTCCTTCCTCTCAAACAGCTCGAGGAGCATTCATTGTAGCCAGAGTTATTGCATATAGCTAGCTCGGCAGGACTAGGGGTGTTATCTCTACAGAGAGCCCCGAAGCTGGGTACATCGTGGTGTCTCACCGTGTGTTCCCATTCTCGTTTACGGTACCAGCGACACTCACCTCGGTTTGTCCTCCTCTTTAGCTATCCCCATGGAATCTGTCGTTACATATCGACGACAGTTGGCGCCCACCGTGGGGATGGCCGGGGCGTCGACTGGAGTTCTGATCCGGACGGGACCATCATCTGCATCGCGCGTGCGCTTCGCCTCTGGCCTGGTGATGAGGAGCGGAGCGTGGGACTTCGTCATCGACAACGCCTCGCGGTTTGGGGCTGGAATGCCTTTGC
Organism: Bromus sterilis; assembly: GCA_950022295.1. Classification (NCBI taxonomy): domain Eukaryota; kingdom Viridiplantae; phylum Streptophyta; class Magnoliopsida; order Poales; family Poaceae; genus Bromus; species Bromus sterilis. The sequence goes on along the minus strand of OX465599.1, from coordinate 165,780,554 downwards.
CGCGCGGTGTCATCATTCCTTTCGGCGGACATCGCGTCTTCGTTGCGGCACTTTCTGATGTTTTTCCCAGGGAGGTACGGGTGTTTTCTGAGCTCACGGATCCGTTGCCAGGAGGGCCGGATGCCGTGGGAACAGAGGGCACGACTGCGCACATCCGTGCGGAGGTTATGATGGTGGGGGCATCCAGTCGCCACAGCCCGGCAACCCGAGCCGCGAGGGCAGCAACCACGACACCAGCAGGCCCAAGCAACCCACCGGACGTGCTCAGCACTCCTGTGGATCTTCATGCCTATCCAGCTATGGCTCACGCCGAGCTGGAAAAGGTGCGTCAGGTTCTGAAGGAGCAGTCAGATCGGATCGACGCTGAAAAGCGTCGAATGGAGGCATCAGTTCGGGAATACAATGCCGCGCACGGTATCCGGCAACGTGTTATCCCACCCCCAGTGATTGAGGAGCTTCGAGCAGCAGGCCGATAGGTCGTCAGAGAGCTGGAAGGAGCCCAGCAGCCAGTAACAACCCTCATTGCTGTTCCGCAGATCTCATATAGTTCTCCTGTGAAGAACATGAGAGATGCCGAGCAGATCGCCACTGAGCTAGAGCATTTGGAAGGAGAGGAGCTGCGGGAGAGGACGCGCCGAATGCGTGACCTCATAACCACAACAAACCAGCAGCATAAGGCGGCCACTGAGCAGAAAGGGCCAGTGGCGTCAAAATCAGTTCGGGCTACTGCGGGTGCAAACCAGCCGAATGCACCACCTCGGCAGCAGAGGCAGGCATCTTCGTCGCATGGCAGTTTGCATTGCAGTCGGAAGAATCAAGGGGCTGCAGGAGGCAGTCGGAGGGATAAGCCAGCAGTCAACAGAAGGCGCAACGAGCAACCGATGGCATCAGCCAGGCCGGTGATAAGTCAGTGTTTAGGTCCCTGAGCAATCGCGGATAATGATGCAAGACACCGAATCGAGCAGTTGCAGCAGGATAAGCAACCGAAAGATGATGCGCCGGCAGGACCAGCATGCTTCGGCCCGCACATTCGGCAAGAGCAGTTCCCCAAAGGCTTCACATTGCCCAGGGACACCCCCAAGTACAATGGATCAGTAAAACCAGAAGATTGGTTGGTCGATTACATGACAACAGTCGGCATCGCAGGAGGTGGTCGGCGCGTAGTGGTACGCTATGCTCCGCTCATGCTTCAAGGTTCAACTCGGTCCTGGTTAAATAGTTTGCCCAGCAATAAACATCAATTGTTGGAAGGATTTTGAGGATGCGTTTGTTCGCAACTTCATGGGTACTTACGAGCGCCCAAGTCTGCCTCGGCACCTAGCACTCTGCGTACAAGGAAAGGACGAGCCCCTTCGTGATTACCTTCAGCGCTGGATCAAGCTCAGAAACACTTGCGAGGGAGTTCATGAAATCCAAGCCATCAAGTACTTTACTGATGGCTGCTTGGATGGGTCTTTGTTGAAGCACAAGCTCCTGCGCATGGAGATAACATCTTTGGCCGATCTGATGAGAATAGCCAATTCATTCGCCGCATCTAACTCTGCAATGCGCCCGATCATGTTGAGTCCCAGTGGTTTCATCCAAGGGCAACCATCCGGCTAGAAGCAACAGTCGGCAGAAGCAAATGGGCCCAACGGTCCCAATCGGCGCGAGACGCGCGAGATCCAGAGGACCATCAACTTTGGCAACAACAACAACCCCAATTTCAACAACACCCCCAACAACAACACAAGTTTTAACAAGAGGAAGGATGAGTAGCCGGATGTCCAATATGGAAGTCGGCAGGTAGCAACAGTGCAACATCAAGAGGAACAAGGGGCTGCGGGAGGCAGTCGGAAGCAGAAGCCTGCAGAAAGGCTGCCAGGTCAGATCAGGCCCCCATACACCTTTGAGGACATGATGAACCAGCCCTGCAAAATGCATAGTGGAGTGGGCAAGTACGCATCGCACACCACTCGGCAGTGCATATGGGTCGAGCGTTTGGCAAAAGGAGGAGCAGGAAACACCCCCACCACCACCACCGCCCTCACCCCCAGGCCCACCACCAGCAAATGCTCGGCAGCAGTTCCCACGGCAGGATGCAACATATATGATTTTCACCAGCGAGTCGGACGACAAGGGCAGTCAGAGAGCCCATGAGCAGGCAGTCAATGCCACCATGCCAGCAATTTCTTAGAGGATGAACTGGTCGGACAGTGCCATAGCATGGGGCCCAGAGGACCACCCGAGCGTAATTCCCAACCCGGGAAGTTCTATGCTCGTGGTGGATGCAATCTTGGCGGCACCTTTGTATTCATGAAAGTTCACCAGGACACTCATTGATGGAGGCAGCGCCATCAACATTCTGTACAGAGACACAATGATCAAGCTCGGCATTAGCAACAGCGAGTTTGAGCGCAGCAAGACCGTTTTCCATGGGATAGTGCCCGAACTTTCATGTACCCCATTAGGCTGCATTCGGCTTGAGGTATTGTTTGGGTCGGAGGAGAATTTCCGCCGAGAGCCGATCTGGTTCGAGGTGGCCGATCTGAGCAGCCCGTACCATGTTTTGTTCGGATCACCTGCAATCACCAAGTTCTTGTTCAACATCATGCAGCCTTACCTGAAGATTAAGCTCCCACGGCTGAATGGTCCAATCACTGTGTGTGGTGACTACAGGAAGTCACTGGATTGTTCGTTTGCTGGTTCTAAGCTAGCCGATTCTCTGGTCATCGATGCTGAGCGGCGCCAGCTCGACAAGGTCGTAGCAATGGCCCAAGCTCAGATGAAGGACCCCATGCCGAGCACGAAGGACAAGAGACCGGATGATGAGACCATATTTCAAGCATCAAAGGACAGCAAGAGGATTTCCCTGGACCCCTCTGACCCAAGCAAGTGCGTCATCATCGGGGTCGGGCTCAACAGCAAATAGGAAGGCAAGCTCGTCGAGTTCCTCCGTGAGAACCGTGACATCTTCGCATGGTCCCCACATGACATGCCTGGTGTACCGAGGGAACTTGTCGAGCACAAGCTTCATATCCTACCTGGATCCAAGCCGATCAAGAAGCCACTTCGGCGTTTTTCAGAAGAGAAGAGAGGAGCAATCGGCGATGAGATAGCCAAGTTGCTCGCAGCAGGATTTATCAAGGAACTGTTCTACCCAGACTGGTTAGAAAATCCGGTTCTGGTTCCGAAGAAGAATGGAACTTGGCACATGTGTATAGATTACACTTGCCTGAATAAGGCCTGCCCAAGGATCCTTTTGCATTGCCCCGTATCGATCAAGTGATTGATTCTACGGCCGTCTGTCAGCTCCTGTGCTTTCTGGATGCCACAACGGGCTATCACCAGATTAAGCTTGATGTAAACGACCAGATTATAACAACTTTTATCACCCCATTCGGGGCTTACTGCTACACCACCATGCCCTTTGGCCTGAAAAATGGTGGCGCGACTTATCAGCGTACGATGCAGCGATGTGTTTGGCCTCAGTTAGGTCGGAACATTCACGTATATTTAGATGACCTCATGGTCAAGTCGGTGCTAGGCTCAACCATGCTGGATGATCTCAAGGAGACATTCGCAAATTTGCGAGCATACCAGATCAAGCTCAACCCAGAGAAATGTGTGTTCGGCGTGCCAGCCGACAAATTGCTCGGATTTTTGGTTTCTGAGCGAGGAATAGAGTGCAACCCAGAGAAGATTGCAGCAATCGAGAGGATGAACAAGCCCAGAAATCTCAAAGATGTGTAGAAGTTTACCGGATGCTTGGCGTCGCTCAACCGATTCCTCAGTCGGCTGGGAGAGAAGGCAATTCCGCTCTATCAGCTGATGAAGAAAACAGAAAAGTTCATTTGGACCCCGCAAGCGGACAAAGCATTCAAGAAGCTCAAGCGCATGATGTCCACCGCTCTAGTGCTTGCAACTCCAAAGGAAAAAGAGCCAATGATATTGTATATTGCAGCAACCACTCGGGTGGTCAGTATTGTTATGGTGGTCGAGCGTCCTGAAAAGGACACGGCACAACTGGTCCAGAGGCCAATATATTATGTCAGTGAAGTGCTATCAACCTCCAAGTAAAAATACCCCCATTATCAGAAGATGTGCTATGGTGTGTACATGGCGGCAAGAAAGCTGGAGCCTTATTTCCAGGCGCATCCGATCACGGTGGTCATTTCGGCTCCGCTGGCAGAAATCATCGGCAGTCGGGATGCATCCGGTCGGCTGGCAAAATGGGCCATTGAAATTGAAACACACGGGATCATGTATGAGCCTCGGACGGCAGTCAAATCTCAAGTTCTAGCAGATTTCCTGGTGGATTGGGCAGAAACTCAATATATACCCCTGTGTCTGGACTCTCAGTTCTGGCAGATGCACTTCGATGGCTCCAAGATGATGAACGGACTAGGGGCTGGTGTTGTTCTTACTTATCAAAAAGGCAATAAGCTCGAGTATGTGTTGCAGATTCATTTTGCAGCATCAAACAATGTGGCTGAGTATGAAGCTCTGGTCCATGGTGTCCGATTGGCCAAGGAAATTGGCATTCAGCGAATTCTGTGTTATGGCGATTCCGATCTGGTGGTGCAGCAATGCACTGGCACTTGGGACGCAAAAGATGAAAATATGGCAAGATACAGATTCCTCGTGCAGCAGTTATCTGGTTTATTTGAAGGGTGTGAGTTCCATCACATTCCCCGAGATGAAAATGAAGCAGCAGATGCACTGTCAAAGCTGGGGTCTACCCGAAAGGAAATCCCACCAGGAGTATCACTAGAGAACATCCACAAGCCATCCATCAAGCCTTCCCCAGAATCAGAGTCAATCTTTATTCCGGCCGACCTGAAGATGGCAGAGCTCGAGGCGAAGAAGAAAAGGGCAAAGGATCATTCGGCCGCACCAGGGGCTGTCGATTGCAAACCAGGGGCTACTGTCGTCAGCTCGGGGACCGAGGGGACCATGCAAGATGCAATTGGCTCCTCCTCCTCTGAGCTGCCAGTAGCAGAAGTCGCACAACCAAAGCCAGAAGCAGTTGCGGTAATGGTAATTGTGGCAGCACCATCATGGGCAGAACCATTCAGAAACTTCCTAGTAGACGGCACACTCCAAGAAGACGAAGTAGAAGCTCGGGAAATCCAGCGCCGATCTGGAGCATACACCATCACAACAACGAGCTGGTGCACCGCAGTGCAACAGGAGTCCTTCAGCGGTGTGTGGAAGAGGACAAGGGGGCTGGAATTGCTCCGAGACATCCATCAAGGCGAGTGTGGTCATCACGCATCAGCAATAGCAATAGTTGCCAAGGCTTTTCTCCATGGGTTTTATTGGCCGACTGCGGAAGCAGCGGCAGAAGAATTGGTCAAGCATTGCAATGGATGTCAGAGATTCAAAGAAAAAACCCACTTACCAGCCTCAACACTCAAAACCATTCCGATCACATGGACGTTTGCAGTTTGGGGTCTGGACATGGTAGGGCCGTTCAAAACAGCAAGAGGTGGCATGACGCACTTACTGGTAGAAGTGGACAAGTTCACCAAGTGGATCGAAGCAAGGACGATCAAGAAGCTAGATGGGCCGACTGCGGTCAAGTTCATAGCAGACATCATGGTGAGATATGGAGTGCCGCACAGCATCATCACTGACAATGAAACAAACTTCGCAAAAGGGGCGTTAGCTCGGTTCGCTTCCCAGCAGGGCATCCGGCTGGACGTAGCATCCGTGGCTCACCCCCAGTCAAATGGTCAAGAAGAGCAGGTGAATGGTCTCATTCTGTCCGGAATCAAGCCTAGATTGGTTGAACCACTAGAAAGAGCACCCGGCGCATGGATCGACGAGCTGCCAGCAGTGCTTTGGAGTGTGCGCACCACACCAAACCGTTCAACTGGATTCACTCCCTTCTTCCTAGTATATAGCGCTGAAGCAATGCTCCCCTGTGACATTGAGTTCAATTCACCTCGTCACGCCATGTACACGGAGGCAGAAGCTAAGGAAGCTCGTGAGGACGGCGTTGATCTCAAAGAAGAAGCTTGTCTCCTGGCCTTGTCCAGGTCGGCAATATACCAGCAGAAGCTGCGTAACTACCACAACAAGAAGATCCGTCCCCTAGATTTTCTTGAGGGTGACTTGGTGCTGCGCCGAATCCAGAAATCGAATGGCCAGCTGTAACAGCCCAGATTTCACAAAAATTAAAAATTTTATTTTCGGTATGAATTGTTTGATTGTCTGTTTTGTTTGCGGTGTTTGCATCCCCGATTTATCGATCGTCGATTATTTTCCCCCTCTTATCTCCTATCGGACGGATACCGACCCTTGCCACCCAGACACTCGACCTTTGCGACACCGGGTTTCGCCCGATCACCGTCACGAAAACCGCACGAGACCAGCCGCAGCCAACGGAACGACAAACCCTGTTTAATATTTAAACGGGATATTTTTATAGCGCGCCGGGAAGTGTTCTCGAAACGTTTTCCGCGCGAGGTGAACGCCACCGGCTCGACACGCTGATCGCGCAGTTCGAAGTTTTACCCGAATCGGAGGTCCTGCGGACCCCCGACGGTCAGAAACGTGAGCATCGCGCGCGCGAGAGAAAAACCGTTGATGTTTTTGAAAACTCCCAGCCACCTGGGCTATATAAAGACCATCACACTCCCACCTCTTTCTAGGGTTTCCCTAACCGAAAATTGCAGCCACACCCTTGTTTTATCTCAGATATGCCCCAAATAGCCCCCCAATTTCGCATTTTTTCTTATTTTCCAGCCAAACCCTAGCCCCTGCTGATCTGGACCGTCAGATCCGGAGATCCGACGTCCCAGATGCGCCCTGGCCTCCACCAACCTCCAAGCCACCACGCGCCCCCGCCCGTGGGCTCACGGCCGCCGCCGCCGCGCGCCTCTGGCCAGAGCAGCCGCGCCGCCGAGTCCTCCTTCCCGTCGCGCCCCTCCTCCTTCTCCTTCCCTCTCTCCCCTTCTTCCTCTCCCCAACTCTCTCATCTCCTCTCTCCATCCCGCAGGGAACCGTGCAGCCAGCCGCCATTGACGCCCGCTGGAAGCTCGAGCCGCCGCCTCCCACGTCACCCGCGTCGCCGCCGGCTTCCTCAGGCCACTGCGCGCCCCTCCGTTCCCGGCCTCCCCCGCCGCTGTGGCCCTCCTCGCCGGAGCCAAGCCGGCCGGAGCCGCCGAACACCGTGGACGGGATTGGGAGCCCGATCCGATCGGCTGCTGCCTCCCTGGTCAACGGCCTGGGCCGGCCACCCTAGCAGCCCGAGCGACCCCGCGCGGCCCACCTCCCAGCGGCCCAGCCGCCAGCCCCTCCAGCGCCCACATCTCCTGGGCTGAGGCCCATTAAGTGAGGCCTTCTCTTTTTTTTCTGTTATGTTTTTTTTCTTTTATCTGTTATTTCGCAGATTGTGTAGTTTTTTTTGTGGTGCTCGTAACTTTTCAACCGTAGCTCCGATCGCGACGCGTTAAATATGAAAGTTGCTTAGTTTTTTGTGTAGTTTAATAAAATGTGCTTTGTTGCCATGTTTGACTTTGTTTACATGCTGTTTAACTGCTAATTACAACTGCTTGCCACTGTAAACTGTAATTGCAATAACTTTTTAACCGTTGCTCCGATAAAAATGTTTCTTATATGTAACTTGACTAAATTGCATGTAGATTGTGTTTATGCTGTTCTTGCTTGCTAAATAAAATAATAACTTAGGTAGTTTATTTATGCTTCACCTCTTGCCATGTTTGTGTGCTATGCCATGCTTCTGTGCTTTGCCATGTTAACAACTTTGTTGATCACCTGTAGCTAAACAACTTGAACCACCGTAAATGTGCGGTATCGTCGTGTGTGACGAGTACTCCACTTAACCTGTTAGTAACCGTTCTCGACGGTAGGTGCGATGTCTCGTGTTGCCTTCTTGTTGATGCTTGCTCGTGTTTTCTTCGTATTAATAGAGTGCTTGCTCGTTGATTGCTTTCCAGTCTTTACCGTCTTGTGTGATTCCGCGGGTATCTCTCAGAGACGGTACGAGCTTGCGATCAACTACACCTTCGGAATCCGACTTATCAACAGGCAAGGACTATACATTACTTATGATCCATTCTATTTCAACCAGCGGTTTGCATGCTAGTTTAGGATAGGTTCGATGTTTGATCCTACCACATGTTTACAGTGTCTTTCAAACCGATACAACCATGTCCCTACCCAGCAAACCATGTACTGCTATGTTACTATTGCTCGTTGCTCAGCCCCTGCTTAGTATGCATGCTTAGGATGCTATGATGTTACCTCCTGTTACTCCTTGGTTTGGGATATCACATTATTATATTGTTGTTAATGATATGATTATTAAAAATGTTGACTATATTCGACGAAGGATGGAAGGTCTAGGCTATCCCGCCCCAACGCTTTGTTCCATTCGAGTCACCTAGGATCCGAGTTCCGGGTATTGGTTTTAAGACTGAGTGTGCCTAACCGCGTGTGGGATTTTATGGGGTCCCCTCTTCTTACCTACCTAGCTTCAAACATTTCTAGTGGTGGCCCAAGCTGATTTACCTTTTGAAACGTGTGTTTGACTGGTCCGGGGCCGGCAGATTTCAATCAACTTGGGTCAGCGGAGACATGGTTTCTCTTGTTGGTCCACCCCAGGGAGATAGGGGGTTGTCCACATCAGTTTGGGCAACTAACCCGACCTCATCCAGACGGTAGAGGCCGATTCGAGAGCGCGGCCGGCTTTTGAGTTGGATGTCGACTCACCGGGGGCCACCCGGATTTGTGCGTTGTTAGTTAGAGGGACCTGTCGTTCCGGATCTCTTGGGACTAAATAATGAAATGGTTGCCTATCATGGGTAGCAACTGAGAGAGATGCGCGTGCGTGCGGAGCCTTGTAATGGGCAGTTGGTACACCCCTGCAGGGTTAAATCTTTTTGAGAAGCCGTGTCCACGGTTAGGGACGACTTGAGACCTAATCCTTGTTCATAGACAACAACAACTGAGATAACCTTAATACAACTTGATCAACGTGTGTGTGTGCCTTGACTGCTTCTTCTTCGTCGGGATGCGAAGAGGAGGACAAGGATAGGACAGGTGTTATGATTGCGTAAGTAGTTGATAGCAAGACTTGTTGGAGGCGATTTCTCATCAAATGCTTGGCTTCTTATCTTACTCTCTAGATTGTTAGCCACTTCATAAATGCTAGTGCGGCAGCAACCTCACCACTTACCCCATCCTTACCGTAAACTACTAGTTGTCCTAGAATGACGAGTGATGAAGTCCTTGTTGGGTCAGATGACCACTACAGTTGGATGCTGAGTACTTCTGTACTCATGATACTACCCCCAAACTCTTTTCAGGGTTCTGATCGACAACAGGTATGGTGATCGACGTTTCACGTGGAGACTCGACGACGACTAGTTAGGCGGATCCCGGCGGAGGGCCTGGACCCGTGTGGTTATGGGAATCGATGTTTTTCTCTTTGCTAGTAGGCATTTTATTGTAGTCTGTACTCAGACATGTATCTTCCGCTGTTGTATTGTATTTAAGGCAGTTGTATGCCGATTGTATGAGATGTTGTATCCTGTATCTGTAATGTTGTGATATCATGTTGGAAATCCGGGGCATATGGCTTCGTCATATGTCGCGGTGGGAACGATATGTGCTTCGTCCCCGGATCTGGATGGAAACATCTAGATCTGGAACAGTACCGCATATCGGGCCTTACAACTTGGTATCAGAGCCTTACCGACCGTAGGATCCCCTTTCTGGCCGAAGTCGAGTCTAGAAAAAAACTATTTTGTAGTTACTAAGTTAGTTATCGGAGAGTAGGAATCTTTTTACTCCTTATCTTTGCTCTGGTCAGGACAAGTGTCGTAAGTGTTTTATTCTCGCCTTACCTTCTTCAAAACACTAGGATCTCGAGTGAGTCGAGTATCGAAACCGTTACAATGCCTTGCGTGCAGCACATTGTCTCGATTCCGAGCTCAGGTGGGAATTCTTGTAGTACCTATAGCTTCTCCAACTCTGGTGTACATCTTGGTCAGCCTTTGTGCTCCCTCCTTTTGCCCGGTGTTTTCACGACTTGCGTCGAAAAGCACTATCCATTTGACCAGGTTTTAGCTATCGTTCTTCCTCTTGACACTGACGGTTTCGTTTTTCCGACGATGTCGTCTCCCTGCGGAAATTTATCTCGACGGAAGCTCGACATCGACATGGAGCAGAGTCCCTTGTTGGTGGTGTTGAAGATCGTCGACTCTTTTCTCTCCCCCTTCCCCTCTCCCCTGGATCATCCTGGATCTCGGGACGAGATCCCTTGTTGGTGGTGTTGTATTGTAACAGCCCAGATTTCAAAAAAATTAAAATTTTTGTTTTCGGTATGAATTGTTTGATTGTCTGTTTTGTTTGCGGTGTTTGCATCCCAGATTTATCGATCGGCGATTATTTTCCCCCTCTTATCTCGTATCGGACGGAGACCGACCCTTTCCACCCTGACACTCGACCTTTGCGACACCGGGTTTCGCACGATCACCGTCGCGAAAACCGCACGAGACCAGCCGCAGCCAACGGAACGAAAAACCCCATTTAATAATTAAACGGGATATTTTTATAGCGCGCCGGGAAGTGTTCTCGGAACGGTTCCCGCGCGAGGTGAACGCCACTGGCTCGACGCGCTGATCGCGCAGTTCGAAGTTTTACCCGAATCGGAGGTCCTGCGGACCCCCGGCGGTCAGAAACGTGAGCATCGCGCGCGCGAGAGAAAAACCGGCGATGTTTTTGCAAACTTCCAGCCACCTGGGCTATATAAAGACCACCACACTCCCACCTCTTTCTAGGGTTTCCCTAACCAAAAATTGCAGCCACACCCCTGTTTTATCTCAGATATGCCCCAAATAGCCCCCCAATTTCGCAATTTTGCTTATTTTCCAGCCAAACCCTATCCCCTGCTGATCTGGACCGTCAGATCCGGAGATCCGATGGCCCTCATGGGCCCTGGCCTCCACCAACCTCCAAGCCACCACGCGCCCCCGCCCGTGGGCTCACGGCCGCCGCCGCCGCGCGCCTCCGGCCGGAGCAGCCGCGCCGCCGGGTCCTCCTTCCCGTCGCGCCCCTCCTCCTTCTCCTTCCCTCTCTCCCCTTGTTCCTCTCTCCATCCCGCTGGGAACCGTGCAGCCAGCCGCCATTGACGCCCGCTGGAAGCTCGAGCCGCCGCCTCCCACATCACCCGCATCGCCGCCGGCGTCCTCAGGCCACTGCGCCCCTCCGTTTCCGGCCTCCCCCGCCGATGTGGCCCTCCTCGCCGGAGCCAAGACGGCCGGAGCCGCCGCACGCCGTGGACGGGATTGGGAGCCCGATCCGATCGGCTGCTGCCTCCCTGGTCAACGGCTTGGGCCGGCCACCCCAGCCGCCCGAGCGACCCCGCGCGGCCCACCTCCTAGCGGCCCAGCCGCTAGCCCCTCCAGCGCCCACGTCTCCTGGGCTGAGGCCCATTAGGTGAGGCCTTCTCTTTTTTTTTCTGTTATGTTTTTTTCTTTTATCTGTTATTTCGCAGATTGTGTAGTTTTCTTTGCGGTGCTCGTAACTTTTCAACCGTAGCTCCGATCGCGACGCGTTAAATATGAAAGTTGCTTAGTTTTTCGTGTAGTTTAATAATATGTGCTTTGTTTCCATGCTTGACTTTGTTTACATGCTATTTAACTGCTAATAACAACTGCTTGCCACTGTTAACTGTAATTCCAATAACTTTTTAACTAGTGCTCCGATAAGAAATGTTTCTTATATGTAACTTGACTAGAATTTCATGTAGATTGTGTTTATGCTGTTCTTGCTTGCTAAATAAAATAATAAAATATGCCTTAGGTCAAAACAGTACCAAATTCCATTTTTATCGTGGGGTCCGCAATAGTTTGCCATGTCTAGGATTTCACCCCACTTAAATTGACTAGCTTAGGTAGTTTATTTATGCTTCACCTCTTGCCATGTTTGTGTGCTATGCCATGCTTTTGTGCTTTGCCATGTTAACAACTTTGTTGATCACCTGTAGCTAAATAACTTGAACCACCGTAAATGTGCGGTATCGTCGTGTGTGACGAGTACTCCACTTAACCTGTTAGTAACCACTCTCGACGGTAGGTGCGATGTCTCGTGTTGCCTTCTTGTTGATGCTTGCTCGTGTTTTCTTTGTAGTAATAGAGTGCTTTCTCGTTGATTTCTTTCCAGTGTTTACCGTCTTGTGTGATTCCGCGGGTACCTCTCGGAGACGGTACGAGCTTGCGATCAACTACACCTTCGGAATCCGACTTACCAACAGGCAAGGACTATACATTACTTATGATCCATTCTATTTCAACTAGCGGTTTGCATGCTAGTCTAGGTTAGGTTCGATGTTTGATCCTACCACATGTTTACAACCTCTTTTAAACCGATACAACCATGTCCCGTCCTAGCAAACCATGTACTGCTATGTTACTATTGCTCGTTGCTCAGCCCCTTCTTAGTATGCATGCTTAGGATGCTACGATGTTACCTCCTGTTACTCCTTGGTTTGGGATATCACATTATTATATTGTTGTTGATGATATGATTATTATAAATGTTGACTATATTCGACGAAGGATAGAAGGTCTACGCTATTCCGCCCCGACGCTTTGTTCCATTCGAGTCACCTAGGATCCGAGTTCTGGGTATTGGTTTTAAGACTGAGCGTGCCTAACCGCGTGTGGGATTTTATGGGGTCCCCTCTTGATGAGGACATCCCTACTAATGTTACACCCATATCCTCACCAACTACACATATTGGACCAGTTACTAGAGCTCGTGCACGTCAACTAAATTATCAGGTACTTTCGTTTCTTACGAATCCTTCTATTGTTCATGAACATATGATACTGCCTAAATTAGATACTTTTGTTTTGCTTATGAATGAAGGACCTAGCATGGACAAGAAGGACGGTCATTGGAGCGGGATCAAGCATGGAGAAGAAGGTGCGCGCGCGGGAAAGAACAATGGAGCTTCCAGTGGGGATTTTCGCACTTTGAAGCCACCATAAAGCATGCATGAAGGCTTGGACGAAATACACGAGATGCCACTTCATTATTTTCGTCCAAGAGCAAGTATAGGTGCTGCGTCACCTTAATATTGGGCTGGGCCCATGTAATTTCGAAATACCACATTATAGGCTGTTTTTAGAGTCCGTATGTGTGGGGAAACCGAGTTAGGGTTGTTTTCGGACCCCACCTCCAAGGGGCCACGAAATTCCCCTCTGTTCCGCCATATATACAGCCCTTAGGGCGTCGTTTAGACTTGGGTTTTAATTAGATATAAGTTAGCCATAGCCGCAACTTCGAGCTCTTCGTTTGTGTCATCCGACCAGGCCAAGACCTCATTGGAACCCCAACTTTCGTAATCTTTCATCTTATATTCGCAATATCCAGATTGCAATTCTTAGTTCTTGCTTGTTCTTCGATTGCTTGCAGGAATTAGACCTTCGTGGTCAGGTTGATCGTGCATCCGCGGGATCAATAACCTCTCGGAGTTGGTTTAGCGATCGCTAAGGCGCAACGTCTTCGCACGTTCGTAGTCGGATCGTGAAAGTTGCCTCCACCATAATCGATCTCCACCATCTCATCGAAACATCGGGACACCTTCGCCTCTATCAAGTGGTATCAGATTTCCAGGTTGCTCGGTGAGATTTACCAGTTTTCATAGTCTAGATTGGTTCTGTTCTTCATACCTACAGTCCACGAAAAAAAAAAAAAAAAAAAAAAAGAGAGTCTGGCACGCTTTTCAGAGCAGTTTTTAGGCCAAAAATTTCAGGAGTGAAAAAATTTCGTGCCCATACGTTCCTTAGGTCCAGAAACTCATTTTGAGACGTTCGCCACCATAGTGATTTTTTCGCACTTTTTCAGCCACCGCAGTCCCGCATCGCAAAAAAAAAAAAAAAGCAAAAAAAAAAAAAAAAAAAAGAGAAAAAAAAAATTCAGAGTGTGCTTCTCAGTTGATTACGTGCCGCGCCGTGCTTTCGTTGGTGTTTTAGGCTCGCGTCTCTAGTACGGTCTAGCCTAGGATCAGCACAGTACCGACGTTGAGTGTTTATTCAACTTTGCATCTCTGTTTTGATTACTGTTGAGCTTTTTGCTACCATATTTGTCAAACCTACCTACAGCTCCACATATATTCTACTTCGTGCGGTTGACACCTCCTGGCCATCGCTCTACCACATCTCTGAGAGTTTTGACCCGTTGGTTGTACATCACCACCTGCTGCTAGGTAAGAATCGGTAAGAACTGAAGAAAAGCTTGACGGATTTGTGCTTTCCACCACCCCACATCCCATTAGTCGAAGTAGGATCATACTTCTGTGTGTTTTCTATTTCTGCTAACCATGCCAGGATCCCATGATGAAGTGGCGCGGGATGCACCTGATTGGGAGAATATGACAAACAAAGCATTACATGATAAATTTGCACAAATGATGTCTGAACAGGTGAATGACATCGAGAACAGATTTACAGAGGCGATTGATGGTGTGGAGAAGATGATCGACACCAAGCTCGATGCCAAGTTTACTGAGTTGCTCGCACGCCTACCTGCACAGCCTGCGGCCGCTCCAGCACAGCCACCGCCACCACGACGTGCACGACGTATTCTGTTTCCGGGCAGACAAGCTGCTGGTGCTCCTGCGGCTGCTGCTGTTGCTGCTACTGCTGCTGCTTCTGACGTCGGACAGGACGACAACTACGAGGGTGATTACGAGGAGGAGGTGGAACAGGAAGCGGCCTATGAGCAGCCAGCTGGACGTCCACGTCCCAACATTCGCCACGGTCGACACCAACCACCCCCTCAGGTACGCGATGATGAACATGTGCCTAAACTTAAATTGAATCTTAAGCCGTTTGAGGGTAGATATATTCCTGATGCTTATCTTACTTGGGAGTTAGAAACTGAACAACGCTTTACATGTTTACAATATCCTGAGAATAGACGTGTTACTGCTGCTGTTTGTGAATTCACGGGTTTTGCATCTATTTGGTGGTCTGAACATTGTAGATTGCATGCTAATAATATTCCAGCTACTTGGGCTGCTTTAAAAGATGCTATGCGTACTCGCTGGGTTCCTCCTTATTATCAACGTGAATTGCTACAAAAATTACAGCGTTTGAGACAAGGAAAAAATTCTGTAGAGGAATATTATCAAGAATTACAAACTGGATTGATTAGATGTGGCCTAGTAGAGGATAATGAAGCTATGTTTGCACGTTTTATAGGTGGCTTAAACAGGGAGATACAAACTATTCTAGAATACAAGGACTATGCTACTATTACTCGTTTGTTTCATCTTGCTTGTAAAGCTGAACGTGAAGTGCAGGATCGACAGGCCGCTACGAGACCTAACTTTTCTGCAGGACGAAATACATCATGGACATCGCGTGGACCTTCTACATCCACACGTCCTGCTGCTCCACCCTCTACTTCAGCCGCTCATTCTTACAGGGAGCCACCAAAACAGTCAGCGCCACCATTCAAGGGTGCACAGAGTGGTCCAGCGGCGAGTTCTTCTTCATCCATGGCTTCCACAGGGCAAACACGAGATCGTGATATTAAATGTCGCAGGTGCCAAGGTGGAGGTCACTTCGCAAAAGACTGTCCCTCCAAGCGTGTGATGATTATTACGGCGGATGGTGGGTATGAGTCAGCGAGTGACTATGATGAGGAGACTTTAGTTCTCATTGCTCATGAGGAACAGGGTGCCCATGATGATGCTCATGATATGGAGTATATGGCTCCTGATGATGCAGATAAATATGCTAGTTTGGTTGCTCAACGTGTGTTAAGTGTGCAGGTAACGAAGGCTGAGCAAAACCAGAGGCATAATTTGTTCCACACAAAGGGAGTGGTGAAAGAACGTTCGGTTCGCATCATCATTGACGGAGGGAGTTGCAACAACTTGGCTAGCATGGAGTTGGTGGAGAAGCTATCTCTCACCACAAGACCACACCCCCATCCGTACTATATTCAGTGGTTTAACAATAGTGGTAAGATTAAGGTAACGCGTTCTGTTCGTGTGCACTTTAGCATTGCTGCATATGCTGATTATGTTGATTGTGATGTGGTACCCATGCAAGCATGCTCTCTTTTACTTGGTAGACCATGGCAATTTGATAGGAATGTTGTACACCATGGTAGGACAAATCAGTTTACTCTGGTTCATCAGGATAAAAATATTGCTTTACTTCCTATGTCTCCTGAACAAATTGTGAAAGATGATCTTGCTAGAGCTAGTAAAGCTAAACAGGAGAAAAATAAGAATGAAAATGAGATAGCAGCCAAAGAATTTGAGCAACAACATAAGACTAATAGCAAATCTTCTTCTGCTGTGTCTAATGGAATTAAATTGACTAGTCCAACTTTGCTTGCTACTAAAGTTGATATTTCAGATTTGGATGTTAGTCAATATGTGTGCTATGCTTTTGTGTGCAAAGAAGCTTTGTTTTCATTTGAGGAATTGCCTCCTTCTTTGCCTCCTGTTGTCACTGACCTTTTGCAGGAGTTTATTGACGTCTTTCCACAAGACGTACCACCGGGATTACCACCTATTCGAGGGATTGAGCATCAGATTGACTTAATTCCCGGTGCTTCACTGCCCAACCGTGCGCCATACCGTACCAATCCGGAGGAGACAAAGGAGATTCAGCGTCAAGTACAAGAGCTACTCGACAAAGGTTACATACGTGAATCCCTTAGTCCTTGTGTTGTTCCTGTTATATTAGTGCCTAAAAAGGATGGAACATGGCGTATGTGTGTTGATTGTCGAGCCATTAATAATATTACTATTCGTTATCGTCATCCTATTCCTAGGTTAGATGA
The DNA here is from genome assembly GCA_950022295.1 of Bromus sterilis. NCBI lineage: Eukaryota > Viridiplantae > Streptophyta > Magnoliopsida > Poales > Poaceae > Bromus > Bromus sterilis. The sequence goes on along the minus strand of OX465599.1, from coordinate 165,763,730 downwards.
TATGCTTGATGAATTAAGTGGCTCTACCATGTTTTCCAAAGTTGATTTGCGTAGTGGATACCATCAAATTCGCATGAAATTAGGAGATGAATGGAAAACGGCATTTAAAACTAAGTTTGGATTATATGAGTGGTTAGTCATGCCTTTTGGGTTAACTAATGCACCTAGCACTTTCATGAGATTAATGAACGAGGTTTTACGTGCTTTCATTGGACGATTTGTGGTAGTCTATTTTGATGATATACTGATTTATAGCAAATCTTTGGAGGAACATTTGGATCATTTACGTGCTGTTTTTATTGCTCTACGTAATGCACGTTTGTTTGGTAACCTTGGGAAGTGCACCTTTTGCACCGACCGAGTATCGTTTCTTGGCTATGTTGTTACTCCGCAGGGAATTGAAGTTGATAAAGCCAAGATCGAGGCGATTGAGAGTTGGCCGCAGCCCAAAACGGTCACACAAGTGAGGACTTTCTTGGCCTCGCTGGATTCTATAGGCGTTTTGTGAGAGATTTCAGCACCATTGCTGCACCTCTCAATGAGCTTACACGCAAGGATGTGCCTTTTACTTGGGGTACCGCACAGGAAGAAGCCTTCACCGTATTGAAAGATAAGTTAACACATGCTCCTTTGCTCCAACTTCCTGATTTTAATAAGACTTTTGAGCTTGAATGCGATGCTAGTGGGATTGGTTTGGGAGGTGTGTTATTACAAGATGCTAAACCTGTTGCTTACTTTTCTGAAAAATTGAGTGGGCCTAGTCTGAACTATTCTACTTATGATAAGGAATTATATGCTCTTGTTCGGACATTAGAAACTTGGCAACATTATTTATGGCCCAAAGAATTTGTTATACATTCTGATCATGAATCTTTGAAACACATAAGAAGTCAAGCAAAACTTAATCGTAGACATGCTAAGTGGGTTGAATTTATTGAGACTTTCCCTTATGTCATTAAACACAAGAAGGGGAAAGATAATATTATTGCTGATGCTTTGTCTCGTCGTTATACTATGCTTTCACAACTTGACTTCAAGATTTTCGGTTTAGAGACAATCAAAGATCAATACGTAAATGATGCGGAATTTAAAGATGTATTGCAGAATTGTAGAGAGGGTAGAACATGGAACAAGTTTGTGCTTAATGATGGATTTGTGTTCCGTTCTAACAAGCTATGCATTCCAGCTAGCTCTATTCGTCTTTTGTTGTTGCAGGAGGCGCATGGAGGAGGATTAATGGGACACTTTGGCGTGAAGAAGACGGAGGACGTACTTGCTACACATTTCTTTTGGCCAAAGATGAGACGGGATGTTGAGCGTTTTGTTGCTCGCTGCACTACATGTCAAAAAGCTAAGTCACGACTCAATCCTCATGGTTTATACATGCCTTTACCTGTACCTAGTGTTCCGTGGGAGGACATATCCATGGACTTTGTTTTAGGCTTGCCTCGAACAAAGAATGGGAGGGATAGCATATTTGTTGTCGTGGATAGATTTTCTAAGATGGCACATTTTATACCATGTCATAAAAGCGATGATGCTGCTAATGTTGCTGATTTATTCTTTCGTGAGATTATTCGCTTACATGGTGTGCCCAATACTATTGTCTCGGATCGTGATACTAAGTTTCTTAGCCATTTTTGGAGATGCTTATGGGCTAAGTTGGGGACTAAACTACTTTTTAGTACTACATGTCATCCCCAAACTGATGGACAAACTGAAGTAGTCAATAGGACTTTGTCTACTATGCTTAGGGCTGTTTTAAAGAGTAACTTGAAACTGTGGGAAGAATGTTTACCTCATATTGAATTTGCTTATAATCGTTCATTGCATTCTACCACTAAAATGTGCCCTTTTGAGATTGTTTATGGTTTTCTACCTCGTGCACCTATTGATTTGCTACCTCTTCCATCTTCGGAGAAGGTTAATTTTGATGCTAAGCAACGTGCTGAATTGATATTAAAAATGCATGAGTTAACTAAAGAAAACATTGAGCGCATGAATGCTAGATACAAGCTTGCTGGTGATAGGGGTCGAAAGCATGTTGTGTTTGAACCCGGAGATCTTGTTTGGTTACATCTACGTAAAGATAGGTTTCCTGATTTGCGCAAGTCTAAGTTAATGCCTCGAGCTGATGGTCCCTTTAAGGTTTTGCAGAAAATTAATGATAATGCATATAAACTTGAGCTACCTGCAGCCTTTGGGGTTAGTCCCACATTTAATATTGCAGATTTGAAGCCTTATTTGGGGGAAGATGATGAGCTTCCGTCGAGGACGACTTCAATTCAAGAAGGGGAGGATGATGAGGACATCCCTACTAATGTTACACCCATATCCTCACCAACTACACATATTGGACCAGTTACTAGAGCTCGTGCACGTCAACTAAATTATCAGGTACTTTCGTTTCTTACGAATCCTTCTATTGTTCATGAACATATGATACTGCCTAAATTAGATACTTTTGTTTTGCTTATGAATGAAGGACCTAGCATGGACAAGAAGGACGGTCATTGGAGCGGGATCAAGCATGGAGAAGAAGGTGCGCGCGCGGGAAAGAACAATGGAGCTTCCAGTGGGGATTTTCGCACTTTGAAGCCACCATAAGGCATGCATGAAGGCTTGGACGAAATACACGAGATGCCACTTCATTATTTTCGTCCAAGAGCAAGTATAGGTGCTGCGTCACCTTAATATTGGGCTGGGCCCATGTAATTTCGAAATACCACATTATAGGCTGTTTTTAGAGTCCGTATGTGTGGGGAAACCGAGTTAGGGTTGTTTTCGGGCCCCACCTCCAAGGGGCCACGAAATTCCCCTCTGTTCCCCCATATATACAGCCCTTAGGGCGTCGTTTAGACTTGGGTTTTAATTAGATATAAGTTAGCCATAGCCGCAACTTCGAGCTCTTCGTTTGTGTCATCCGACCAGGCCAAGACTTCATTGGAACCCCAACTTTCGTAATCTTTCATCTTATATTCGCAATATCCAGATTGCAATTCTTAGTTCTTGCTTGTTCTTCGATTGCTTGCAGGAATTAGACCTTCGTGGTCAGGTTGATCGTGCATCCGCGGGATCAATAACCTCTCGGAGTTGGTTTAGCGATCGCTAAGGCGCAACGTCTTCGCACGTTCGTAGTCGGATCGTGAAAGTTGCCTCCACCATAATCGATCTCCACCATCTCATCGAAACATCGGGAAACCTTCGCCTCTATCACCTCTTCTTACCTACCTAGCTTCAAACAGGGAGCTAGGGGGTTGTCCACGTCTGTTTGGGCAACTAACCCGACCTCATCTAGAAGTCCATTTCTAGTGGTGGCCCAAGCTGATTTACCTTGTGAAACGTGTGTGTGACTAGTCCGCGGCCGGCAGATTTCAATCAACTTGGGTCAGCGGAGACAAGGTTTCTCTTGTTGGTCCACCCCAGGGAGCTAGGGGGTTGTCCACGTCTGTTTGGGCAACTAACCCGACCTCATCCAGACGGTAGAGGCCGATTCGAGAGCGCGGCTGGCTTTTGAGTTGGATGTCGACTCACCGGGGGCCACCCGGATTTGTGCGTTGTTAGTTAGAGGGACCCGTCGTTCCGGATCTCTTGGGACTAAATCATAAAATGGTTGCCTATCATGGGTAGCAACTGAGAGAGATGGGTGTGCGTGCGGAGCCTTGTAATGGGCAGTTAGTACACCCCTGCAGGGTTAAATCTTTTCGAGAAGCCATGTCCACGGTTATGGACGACTTGAGACCTACTCCTTGTTCATAGAAAACAACAACTGAGATAATCTTAATACAACTTTATCAACGTGTGTGTGTGCCTTGACTGCTTCTTCTTCGTCGGGATGCGAAGAGGAGGACAAGGACAGGATAGGTGTTATGATTGCGTAAGTAGTTGATAGCAAGACTTGTTGGAAGCGATTCCTCATCGAATACTTGGCTTCTTATCTTACTCTCTAGATCGTTAGCCACTTCATAAATGCTAGTGCGGCAGCAACCTCACCACTTACCCCATCCTTACCGTAAACTACTAGTTGTCCTAGAATGACGAGTGATGAATTCTTTGCTGGGTCAGATGACCACTACAGTTGGATGCTGAGTACTTCTGTACTCATGATACTACCCCCAAACTCTTTTCAGGGGTCTGATCGACAACAGGTATGGTGATCGACGTTTCACGTGGAGACTCGACGACGACTAGTTAGGCGGATCCCGGCGGAGGGCCTGGACCCGTGTGGTTATGGGAATCGATGTTCTTCTCTTTGCTAGTAGGCATTTGATTGTAGTCTGTACTCAGACATGTATATTCCGCTGTTGTATTGTATTTAAGGCAGTTGTATGCCGGTTGTATGAGATGTTGTATCCTGTATCTGTAATGTTGTGATATCATGTTGGAAATCCGGGGCATATGGCTTCGTCATATGTTGCGGTGGGAACGATATGTGCTTCGTTCCCGGATCTGGATGGAAACTTCTAGATCTGAAACAGTACCGCATATCGGGCCTTACAACTTGGTATCAGAGCCTTACCGACCGTAGGATCCCCTTTCTGGCCGAAGCGAGTCAAGAAAAAAACTATTTTCTAGTTACTAAGTTAGTTATCGAAGAGTAGGAATCTTTTTACTCCTTATCCTTGCTCTGGTCAGGACAAGTGTCGTAAGTGTTTTATTCTCGCCTTACCTTCTTCAAAACTCTAGGATCTCGAGTGAATCGAGTATCGAAACCGTTACAATGCCTTGCTTGCAGCGTATTGTCTCGATTCCGAGCTCAGGTAGGAATTCTTGTAGTACCTATAGCTTCTCCAACTCTGGTGTACATCTTGGTCACCCTTTGCCCTCCCTCCTTTTGCCCGGTGTTTTCACGACTTGCGTCGAAAAGCACTATCCATTTGACCAGGTTTTAGCTGTCATTCTTCCTCTTGGCACTGACGGTTTCATTTTTTCGACGATGTCGTCTCCCTGCGGAAATTTATCTCGACGGAGGCTCGACATCGACATGGAGCAGAGTCCCTTGTTGGTGGTGTTGAAGATCGTCGACTCTTTTCTCTCCCCCTTCCCCTCTCCCCCGGATCATCCTGGATCTCGGGACGAGATCCCTTGTTGGTGGTGTTGTAGTGTAACAGCCCAGGTTTCAAAAAAATTAAAATTTTTCTTTTCGGTATGAATTTTTTGATTGTCTGTTTTGTTTGCAGTGTTTGCATCCCAGATTTATCGATCGACGATTATTTCCCCCTCTTATCTCGTATCGGACGGAGACCGACCCTTGCCACCCTGGCACTCGACCTTTGCAACACCGGGTTTCGCCCGATCACCGTCGCGAAAACCGCACGAGACCAGCCGCAGCCAACGGAACGAAAAACCCCGTTTAATAATTAAACGGGATATTTTTATAGCGCGCCGGGAAGTGTTCTCGGAACGGTTCCCGCGCGAGGTGAACGCCACCGGCTCGACGCGCTGATCGCGCAGTTCGAAGTTTTACCCGAATCGGAGGTCCTGCGGACCCCCGGCGGTCAGAAACGTGAGCACCGCGCGCGCGAGAGAAAAACCGGGGATGTTTTTGCAAACTTCCAACCACCTGGGCTATATATAGACCACCACACTCCCACCTCTTTCTAAGGTTTCCCTAACCAAAAATTGCAGCCACACCCCTGTTTCATCTCAGATATACCCCAAATAGCCCCCCAATTTCAAAATTTTGCTTATTTTCCAGCCAAACCCTAGCCCCTGCTGATCTGGACCGTCAGATCCGTAGATCCGATGGTCCAGATGCGCCCTGGCCTCCACCAACCTCCAAGCCACCACGCGCCCCCGCCCGTGGGCTCACGGCCGCCGCCGCGGGCCCGCCTCCGGCCGGAGGAGCCGCGCCGCCGGGTACTCCTTCCCGTCGCGCCCCTCCTCCTTCTCCTTCCCTCTCTCCCCTTCTTCCTCTCTCCATCCCGCTGGGAACCGTGCAGCCAGCCGCCATTGACGCCCGCTGGAAGCTCGAGCCGCCGCCTCCCACGTCACCCGCGTCGCCGCCGGCGTCCTCAGGCCACTGCGCGCCCCTCCGTTCCCGGCCTCCCCCGCCGTTGTAGCCCTCCTCGCCGGAGCGAAGCCGGCCGGAGCCACCGCACGCCGTGGACGGGATTGGGAGCCCGATCCGATCGGCTACTGCCTCCCTGGTTAACGGCCTGGGCCGGCCACACCAGCAGCCCGAGCGACCCCGCGTGGCCCACCTCCCAGGGGCCCAGCCGCCAGCCCCTCCAGCGCCCACGTCTCCTGGGCTGAGGCCCATTAGGCGAGGCCTTCTATTTTTTTTCTGTTATGTTTATTTTATTTTATCTGTTATTTGGCAGATTGTGTAGTTTTTTTTGCGGTGCTCGTAACTTTTCAACCGTAGCTCCGATCGCGACGTGTTAAATATGAAAGTTGCTTAATTTTTCGTGTAGTTTAATAAAATGTGCTTTGTTGCCATGTTTGACTTTGTTAACATGCTGTTTAACTGCTAATTACAACTGCTTGCCACTGTAAACTGTAATTGCAATAACTTTTTAACCGTTGCTCCGATAAAAAATGTTTCTTATATGTAACTTGACTAGAATTTCATGTAGATTGTGTTTATGTTGTTCTTGATTGCTAAATAAAATAATAAAATATGCCTTAGGTCAAAACAGTACCGAATTCCATTTTTATCGTGGGGTTCGCAATAGTTTGCCATGTCTAGGATTTCACCCCACTTAAATTGACTAGATTAGGTAGTTTATTTATCTCTTGCCATGTTTGTGTGCTATGCCATGCTTCTGTGCTTTGCCATGTTACCAACTTTGTTGATCACCTGTAGCTAAACAACTTGAACCACCGTAAATGTGCGGTATCGTCGTGTGTGACGAGTACTCCACTTGACCTGTTAGTAACCGCTCTCGACGGTAGGTGCGATGTCTCCTGTTGCCTTCTTGTTGATGCTTTCTCGTGTTTTCTTCGTAGTAATAGTGCTTGCTCGTTGATTGCTTTCCAGTGTTTACCGTCTTGTGTGATTCCGCGGGTACCTCTCGGAGACGGTACGAGCTTGCAATCAACTACACCTTCGGAATCCGACTTATCAACAGGCAAGTACTATACATTACTTATGATCCATTCTATTTCAACCAGCGGTTTGCATGCTAGTCTAGGTTAGGTTCGATGTTTGATCCTACCACATGTTTACAGCCTCTTTTAAACCGATACAGCCATGTCCCCTCCCAGCAAACCATGTACTACTATGTTACTATTGCTCGTTGCTCAGCCCCTGCTTAGTATGCATGCTTAGGATGCTACGATGTTACCTCCTGTTACTCCTTGGTTTGGGATATCACATTATTATATTGGTGTTGATGATATGATTATTATAAATGTTGACTATATTCGACGAAGGATGGAAGGTGTAGCCTATCCCGCCCCGACGCTTTGTTCCATTCGAGTCACCTAGGATCCGAGTTCCGGGTATTGGTTTTAAGACTGAGCGTGCCTAACCGCGTGTGGGATTTTATGGGGTCCCCTCTTCTTACCTACCTAGCTTCAAACAGGGAGCTAGGGGGTTGTCCACGTCTGTTTGGGCAACTAACCCGACCTCATCCAGACGTCCATTTCTAGTGGTGGCCCAAGCTGATTTACCTTTTGAAACGTGTGTGTGACTGGTCCGCGGCCGGCAGATTTCAATCAACTTGGGTCAGCGGAGACAAGGTTTCTCTTGTTGGTCCACCCAGGGAGCTAGGGGGTTGTCCACGTCTGTTTGGGCAACTAACCCGACCTCATCCAGACGGTAGAGGCCGATTCGAGAGCGCGGCTGGCTTTTGAGTTGGATGTCGACTCACCGGGGGCCACCCGGATTTGTGCGTTGTTAGTTAGAGGGACCCGTCGTTACGGATCTCTTGGGACTAAATCATAAAATGGTTGCCTATCATGGGTAGCAACTGAGAGAGATGGGTGTGCGTGCGGAGCCTTGTAATGGGCAGTTAGTACACCCTGCAGGGTTAAATCTTTTCGAGAAGCCATGTCCACGGTTATGGACGACTTGAGACCTACTCCTTGTTCATAGAAAACAACAACTGAGATAATCTTAATACAACTTTATCAACGTGTGTGTGTGCCTTGACTGCTTCTTCTTCGTCGGGATGCGAAGAGGAGGACAAGGATAGGATAGGTGTTATGATTGCGTAAGTAGTTGATAGCAAGACTTGTTGGAAGCGATTCCTCATCGAATACTTGGCTTCTTATCTTACTCTCTAGATCGTTAGCCACTTCATAAATGCTAGTGCGGCAGCAACCTCACCACTTACCCCATCCTTACCGTAAACTACTAGTTGTCCTAGAATGACGAGTGATGAATTCTTTGCTGGGTCAGATGACCACTACAATTGGATGCTGAGTACTTCTGTACTCATGATACTACCCCCAAACTCTTTTCAGGGGTCTGATCGACAACAGGTATGGTGATCGACGTTTCACGTGGAGACTCGACGACGACTAGTTAGGCGGATCCCGGCGGAGGGCCTGGACCCGTGTGGTTATGGGAATCGATGTTCTTCTCATGCTAGTAGGCATTTGATTGTAGTCTGTACTCAGACATGTATCTTCCGCTGTTGTATTGTATTTAAGGCAGTTGTATGCCGGTTGTATGAGATGTTGTATCCTGTATCTGTAATGTTGTGATATCATGTTGGAAATCCGGGGCATATGGCTTCGCCATATGTCGGGGTGGGACCGATATGTGCTTCGTCCCCGGATCTGGATGGAAACATCTAGATCTGGAATAGTACCGCATATCGGGCCTTACAACTTGGTATCAGTGCCTTACCGACCGTAGGATCCCCTTTCTGGCCGAAGTCGAGTCTAGACAAAAACTATTTTGTAGGTACTAAGTTAGTTATCGGAGAGTAGGAATCTTTTTACTCCTTATCCTTGCTCTGGTCAGGACAAGTGTCGTAAGTGTTTTATTCTCGCCTTACCTTCTTCAAAACTCTAGGATCTCGAGTGAGTCGAGTATCGGAACCGTTACAATGCCTTGCTTGCAGCGTATTGTCTCGAGTCTGAGGTCAGATGGGAATTCTTGTAGTACCTATAGCTTCTCCAACTCTGGTGTACATCTTGGTCACCCTTTGCCCTCCCTCCTTTTGCCCGGTGTTTTCACGACTTGCGTCGAAAAGCACTATCCATTTGACCAGGTTTTAGCTATCGTTCTTCCTCTTGACACTGACGGTTTCGTTTTTCCGACGATGTCGTCTCCCTGCGGAAATTTATCTCGACGGAAGCTCGACATCGACATGGAGCAGAGTCCCTTGTTGGTGGTGTTGAAGATCGTCGACTCTTTTCTCTCCCCCTTGCCCTCTCCCCCGGATCATCCTGGATCTCAGGACGAGATCCCTTGTTGGTGGTGTTGTATTGTAACAACCCAGATTTCAAAAAAATAAAAATTTTTATTTTCGGTATGAATTGTTTGATTGTCTGTTTTGTTTGCGGTGTTTGCATCCCAGATTTATCGATCGGCGATTATTTCCCCCCTCTTATCTCGTATCGGACGGAGACCGACCCTTGCCACCCTGACACTCGACCTTTGCGACACCGGGTTTCGCCCGATCACCGTCGCGAAAACCGCACGAGACCAGCCGCAGCCAACGGAACGAAAAAACCCGTTTAATAATTAAACGGGATATTTTTATAGCGCGCCGGGAAGTGTTCTTGGAACAGTTCCCGCGCGAGGTGAACGCCACCGGCTCGACGCGCTGATCGCGCAGTTCGAAGTTTTACCAGAATCAGAGGTCCTGCGGACCCCCCGCGGTCAGAAACGTGAGCACCGCGCACGCGAGAGAAAAACCGGGGATGTTTTTGCAAACTGCCAGCCACCTGGGCTATATAAAGACCACCACACTCCCACCTCTTTCTAGGGTTTCCCTAACCATAAATTGCAGCCACACCCCTGTTTTATCTCAGATATGCCCCAAATAGCCCCCCAATTTCGCAATTTTGCTTATTTTCCAGCCAAACCCTAGCCCTACTGATCTGGACCGTCAGATCCGGAGATCCGACGGCCCAGATGCGCCCTGGCCTCTACCAACCTCCAAGCCACCACGCGCCCCCGCCCGTGGGCTCACGGCCGCCGCCGCCGTCCGTGCGCCTCCGCCGGAGCAGACGCGCCGCCGGTTCCTCCTTCCCGTCGCGCCCCTCCTCCTTCTCCTTCCCTCTCTCCCCTTCTTCCTCTCTCTATCCCGCAGGGAACCGTGCAGCCAGCCGCCATTGACGCCCACTGGAAGCTCGAGCCGCCGCCTCCCACGTTACCCGCGTCGCCGCCGGCGTCCTCGGGCCTCTGCGCTCCCCTCCGTTCCCGGCCTCCCCCGTCGCTGTGGCCCTCCTCGCCGGAGCCAAGCCGGCCAGAGCCGCCGCACGCCGTGGATGGGATTGGGAGCCCGATCCGATCGGCTGCTGCCTCCCTGGTCAACGGCCTGGGCTGGCCACCCCAGCAGCCCGAGCGACCCCGCGCGGCCCACCTCCCAGCGGTCCAGCCGCCAGCCCCTCCAGCGCCCACGTCTCCTGGGCTGAGGCCCATTAGGTGAGGCCTACTCTTTTTTTTTTCTGTTATGTTATTTTTCTTTTATCTGTTATTTGGCAGATTGTGTAGTTTTTTTGCGGTGCTCGTAACTTTTCAACCATAGCTCCGATCGCGACGCGTTAAATATGAAAGTTGCTTAGTTTTTCGTGTAGTTTAATAAAATGTGATTTGTTGCCATGTTTGACTTTGTTTACATGCTGTTTAACTGCTAATTACAACTGCTTGCCACTGTAAACTGTAATTGCAATAACTTTTTAACCGTTGCTCCGATAAAAATGTTTCTTATATGTAACTTGACTAGAATTGCATGTAGATTGTGTTTATGCTGTTCTTGCTTGATAAATAAAATAATAAAATATGCCTTAGGTCAAAACAGTACCGAATTCCATTTTTATCGTGGGGTCCTCAATAGTTTGCCATGTCTAGGATTTCACCGCACTTAAATTGACTAGCTTAGGTAGTTTCTTTATGCTTCACCTCTTGCCATGTTTGTGTGCTATGCCATGCTTCTGTGCTTTGCCATGTTAACAACTTTGTTGATCACCTGTAGCTAAACAACTTGAACCACCGTAAATGTGCGGTATCGTCGTGTGTGACGAGTACTCCACTTAACCTGTTAGTAACTGCTCTCAATGGTAGGTGCGATGTCTCGTGTTGCCTTATTGTTGATGCTTGCTCGTGTTTTATTCATAGTAATAGAGTGCTTGCTCGTTGATTTCTTTCCAGTGTTTACCGTCTTGTGTGATTCCGCGGGTACCTCTCGGAGACGGTACGAGCTTGCGATCAACTACACCTTCGGAATCGGACTTATCAACAGGCAATGACTATACATTACTTATGATCCATTCTATTTCAACCAGCGGTTTTCATGCTAGTCTAGGTTAGGTTCGATGTTTGATCCTACCACATGTTTACAGCCTCTTTTAAACCGATACAGCCATGGCCCCTCCCAGCAAACCATGTACTGCTATGTTACTATTGCCGTTGCTCAGCCCCTGCTTAGTATGCATGCTTAGGATGCTACGATGTTACCTTCTGTTACTCCTTGGTTTGGGATATCACATTATTATATTGTTGTTCATGATATGATTATTATTACTGTTGACTATATTCGACGAAGGATGGAAGGTCTAGGCTATCCCGCTCGATGTTTTGTTCCATTTGAGTCACCTAGGATCCGAGTTCCGGGTATTGGTTTTAAGACTGAGCGTGCCTAACAGCGTGTGGGATTTTATGGGGTCCCCTCTTATTACCTACCTAGCTTCAAACATTTCTAGTGGTGGCCCAAGCTGATTTACCTTTTGAAACGTGTGTGTGACTGGTCCGCGGCCCGCAGATTTCAAACAACTTGGGCCAGCGGAGACATGGTTTCTCTTGTTGGTCCACCCCAGGGATCTAGGGGGTTGTCGACATCTGTTTGGGCAACTAACCCGACCTCATCCAGACGGTAGAGGACGATTCGAGAGCGCGGCCGGCTTTTGAGTTGGATGTCGACTCACCGGGGGCCACCCGGATTTGTGCGTTGTTAGTTAGAGGGACCTGTCGTTCCGGATCTCTTGGTACTAAATCATAAAATGGTTGCCTATCATGGGTAGCAACTGAGAGAGATGGGCGTGCGTGCGGAGCCTTGTAATGGGCAGTTGGTACACCCCTGCAGGGTTAAATCTTTTCGACAAGCCGTGTCCACGGTTATGGACGACTTGAGACCTACTCCTTTTTGAGAAGCCGATTTAATGAGATGTTGTATCCTGTATCTGTAATGTTGTGATATCATGTTGGAAATCCAGGGCATATGGCTTCGCCATATGTCGCGGTGGGACCGATATGTGCTTCCTCCCCGGATCTGGATGGAAACATCTAGATCTGGAACAGTATCGCATATCGGGCCTTACACCAGCACAAGTTATCCTCTCCTTGGGAAGGTCCATTCGTCGTCAGTCGAGCGCTCAAAAACAATGCATGCTATCTCATTGATCTCAGGAAGCCGACCCGATATGTGGATACTTCGGGGCAAGAAATGGAGCGTCCTTGGAACGCCGAGCTGTTATGTCCGTTTTACAGTTGAATGGTACTATTGTATCCCCCTTTTACGGAAATATTATCAATGAGAATAGTCGTGCGTCCATGAGACTGCATTCGGCAGGAGTTATAAAAATTATTTGTATATTTCCCAATCCTAAGGTCAGCGAAAGAAGACTCGGGGACTGGCCGGTTGCCCCGAAAAGGGTATACTCGGAGAAAGAGCAAAACGAGTGGGGTTTTGCGAAAGCTGGTCCGAACCGAATGCAGAACGCACGTCGGCTGTAATGTCGGGTGGACGTGGCCGAGCAGAACTATCAATCTAAGAGTTCGTACTCAAAGCATATCTAGTTCGGAGTTAGCTGATAGCAGACCCACCGATTGCGACCAGGCCGGCTGGCCAACAGTCGGCAGGTTGCAATCGGGCAATCTGTGAGGTCCTACCTTTGCGAGCAAAACTGGGTGCCTGTAAGTACTTGTCAAAAGTTCTTTCGAGGTCTATTCTCCGATCTAACCACAGACCGCAGGTCGGCTATAAGGTTGGCGAGAGTGTCGGCCAAGAGAGAAAAAAGGCAAAGAAAAAGGCAATCGGTTGAAAAACGCGAAGGCAGAGTGCCATAGATATCTAAGAAAAAGCAAGTTCACAAGTAGATAGGGCCGATTGGCCGAATGATGTTCGTTACATGAAAGTGGCCCTCGACGGGCGCACTTGGAATTTAACTGTTTGTCAAGAAAAAGCAGGAAATTAAAACGGCATGCCAAGCTTAGGCGGTCGGCGCATCCGGCGCGGATGGAGCAGTCGGAGCTGAAGCAGTTGGGGCCGTGCTGGTGGCACCCCTCGGAGCAGAAGAGGCGATAGTCTTGGCTTGATCATGTGAGGGGTCCTGGGCAACACTCGCCGAGTGCTCTTCGGAGAAGCCTTCACATTCTTCCTCAGCGTCGTCATCAGCATAGTCCGAAGAGTGGGAGCCATCGCTGCCGGTTTTCCGAGCAGGTCAGGAATGGGGTGCATCTTCACTAATGGTATATAAAAGGTCGCTGAAGGAGGCAACTCAAGTCGGCTGGCCAGCAGAATCAAGATAGGGAGTAACTTCCAGGAGATCCATGCCGTCTGCGAGCTCTTGGGAAATGTGGCAGATCTGGGTCCAGAGCTCGCCAACGGATTCTTCCGATCCTTCACGCAGAGCAGTCATCAGCTTCAGGTCAAGGTTGGGGTACCATCTCTTTGCACTGGAGAGAGTAGCCTGCACTCCAGATCGGAAGGCAGAATCAAGCATATTTTCAACCTGGCGAGGCACAGCCTTGAGATTCCGAGCAACATCTTCATTCCTCTCAAAGGCAATCGGCTTCTGCTGGCCCTTGAATAACTTGTCGTTCAGCTTCTGGATACCGGTCTTCTAAGTACACAGGGCACCTTTCACATGAGGGATTAGGGCATCTAGGGAAACAACAAAGTCCTCGGCGTTCGATCCGTCATCAGCAGGAAGTGCTACGCCTCGCACTCGGTGGGCTTGGGCAACAGCTTCAACAGTAGCAGTAGTAGAATGGGGCCAGGCATCTGGCAGGAGCAATCGGAGAATCAAGTTAGCTCGGAGAGCAGCAAGATCAGATTGGAGTACAAGAGAATAAAACAGAAAATACCTGCAAGGGCAAGATCCACTCGGTGGAGGCAGGAGAGGGCAAGATCAACATTGGCCTACGCGCGTTGAATCTCTTTCTGGTGTTGGACATCCATGTCCTCGGCACGCTTAACAGCAAGATCCTTCTCTTTGAGAAGTTGGCCTTCCAGCTCGTGGCGAGCATGGACAAGCCTTTGTAGTACTTGTTCGTGGGCAGTTTTGGTAGCAACAAGATCTTTGGTAGCTTTTTGAAGTTTGTCCTGCAGCTCGGTTCAACAGCAGCTAGGCGCTGACGCTCTTGTTCGGCACTGCCGAGCTGGACATTCTTCTCACCGAGCTGGTTCTCCAGCTAGGCGATTCTCTTCTGAGCGGCCTCCAGCTCGAAGGAGCGAGTGGCAGCAGCTACAATTTTGCATTCAAGTAAGAGGGCAGTACCAATCGGAAGAAAGATAAAAGGGCAAGCAAAAGTATACCTGTTAATTCTTGGATCTTGGCAGCTTGGGCATCAACATTCTTCTTCAGAGCAGCAATGGATTTCTGGCCCGCTAAATAAGCAGCCAAGAGTTCGTCAAACACAGCTTGACGTCTGTCATAGATGGCCTGAAAAATCGGTCGGTCAGAGCTGAGCAAAGCGCAATAATCAAAAGAAAGTAAGATCCGAGAAGATTCCATGCAATCAGCCCGAATCTCGGGGACTACACCCAGTGGGTGCACTAGGCGCGCCCCCACTGAAAAGAAAGCTTACAGTGGTAGAGTGTTCGGAGGCAAAGATTTGGCCCAGAGCTCCGTCAGCAAAACGTCTGATGTGGATGGCAAGGCCACCCAATCGGCCCAAGAGATGGGATGGGAGTTGGTCCTCGGATCCAGAAGGCGGAGCAGTGGACGAATCGGCAGCAGGTCGGACGGGGGAGACATCAGAAACGCCGATGTACGCCTCGCGGAACCGATCAGCTAGCATGAGCTGGCAGCTGGTCGGCGGCTGGCGCACAAGGGCACCGGAGGATGGTGTTGTGGAAGCACTGGGTCCGGCAAAGGTATGAGTAGCAAGTGGGAAACTAACCTGCGGAGCGGCGAGTGGAGAAGCAGTTGGTTCGGCGGAGGTAGCAGCGGCACCCTCCGAGCCAGCTGCAGGAGTTGGATCGGCGGCAGTGGCCTGGGCTAAATAAGCCTCAGGCTGAGCAGCATCAGTGGTAGCCCGATCTGGCAACGACACTTTAAGATGTGCGATACCAGAGGGGTCCAGCAGGATCGGAGAAGCAGCAACAGTGGTCGTGGCAGGAGTGGCCGACTGCACGCCAGCAATCGGAGGAGCAGCAGAGGTCGGCATGGGAGCAGCCGGCTGCGCCTATTTCGCGGCAGCATCACCTCGCTGTTTCTTCGCCCGCTTGGCCTTCGTGGTTTCGGCGGCGGCTCTCTTGCCAGAAGGCGCCGACATGTTGGAGGTAGCGGAGGCCATGGGGATTGCACGAGGAGGGGCATCAGAGGTGGCAAGGGGAGCAGTCGGAGCTACCCCAGGTGCCACAGGATCAACAGATCAGACAGTCCTGAAAAGAAAAGAGTAAATTGAGAAAAACAGTAGTGAAAGATCAGAAGGAGAAAAAAGCGCGAAGACACATACCCAGAAGCTTGGGGCAGCTGAGCAGCAAACTTGGCCATGGAGAAGCCAGGGCGAGCGATGTTCAGAGAAGTGGGAGAGAGCACAGGGCCACCTGGTTTGGGGGCGGCTCGGCGTGCACCATATTTGCCTTTTTTCTTGAGGGCCTTGGAGGGACCGGCGGCATCATCAGTTCGGGGGCGTTTCCCCTCAGATATTGTCTGCTCGGCCGGTTCAGATTCTGCGCCTAAGTCACCAAGGGAATCAGCATCACTGCTCCATTCAGCCATGAAGCGTTTCACGGAGGAATCAGACTCACCCGGCTTTTTGAAGCCGAGCCCTAGAGAAGCAGTCCGAGCTTCGGTCTCGGAATCGGACTCCACTTCAAACTCCACGTCCTGGGCATCTTCCTCAGCGCGGTCGGGATGATAGCCCCAGGCGGATTGTCCGTCCGGCATGAACTTAGAGCCAAGGAATTCCTGGGGAGAAAGATCCGATCAGAATCAGCAAGAAAGGAATGAGAGCTAAGAGTAAAAGGCAAGACAAGAGCATACCAAGGGGCAGGGCCGAGCTCGGTTGTACGGCGTTTTTCAGAACTCAGCTTCGTTTATGCGGAACGTGGAGATCCGAGTGGGGTCAAGGAGCCGGTTCATATCGCAGATGCGGTGGCAGCGCGCTGTAGCGGGAGCACTCGGCGGCAGAGCCAGGTCGCCACCAGATTGGCAGGATGTAGTCCTTCATCCACCAGCTTCTGGATGTGGGCCATCTTACGATCCAGGTTGGTGTCCCCTTCCCCTCGCTTTTCAGCCCAGTGGTACTTTGCATTCGGAGGTGGCAGAGAGAATTCGGGAAGATTCAGCAAGTCCTTGTCCTTCGGTGAAGAAACATAATAGAATCCCATCTGCCAGTTCTTGATGGACTAAGGTAGATGGGGATGAGGGTAGAGTCCGACCTTGCGGATGTATATGGTGGCGCCACCGCATTCGGCCATCACCTTCACCTCTTCCTTCTTCTTGGTCTTGGGGTTAACAGCCCACACCCCAGTGCTTACTCGGAAATTGCGGAAGTAGAAGAGCCGGCACCAGAGTCCAATGGTGGGCCGAACTCCGAGGTAGCCCTCGCACAGCGCCACAAAGGTGGAGAGCAGCATGATGGCATTCGCCCCGAGGTGGTGCGGCTGCATGCGGTAGAAGTCCAGAAAATCGCGGAAGAATTGGCTCACCGGGAGCCCAAAGCCGCGCTGAAAATGAGCGAGGAAGACGACGCGCTCGCCGGCCCGAGGCGCGGGCACAATCTCGTCGCTGGGAACGCGAAAGTCGAGGTCCGCCGGGATCTTGCGAGACCGGCGGAGGAGAGCGATTTTCATCTCATTAACATTGGAGCCTTTCCAAGATCCCCTCTGGGAGCCGGCGGCGGCATCGTCCCCCTTGGAGGCGTCGGACTCCGTGGTGGGCGATGAGAAGAAAGACGAAGACGATGGTGAAGATGGCGGCGGCGGTGAAGATGGAGGCGATGGTGGCGGAAATCTGGATCCGAGCCCACAATCGTGGCAGAGGAGGAGCAGTGGTGATGGCGGCGGGGTGCGGCCACGAGGTCCCCGGCACAGCAGCTCCTAGCGTCGGGGGGCAGCGGCAGCAACACGAAGAGGCGTGCGGTGCGGCGTTAGAGGCAGCGAAGGAGAGCGCGAGGAAGACGATGGAGTGAGGGGTGCGTGGCGCGTCTCTCACCCCACGAGGTATTTAAAGACGCGGCGAGAAGGTAGTGGGATCCGGTGTGCCAATCCGGCAGGCGGGGTGGCCGCGTGTATCCACACAGCAGCGTCAGTTCGGAGCGCAGAAGATCCGGCGGATAGGACGGGACGTGCGCGTGTGGGTCGAGGCAGCGCTTATGGCATGTCAAATCGTGGCACGATGTCCTGTATTTCCCGGAGAATTCGAATCGGCAAGTTCAGGCCTCACCGTCTCTGAATTCGGCGGGACCTCCGTAGCTTCAGGGGCTACTGTCGGGGGAATGACCCCCGGGTAGGGTCACCCAGGGGAAACAATTCATCAAGGCAAATATCACCGACCTGATGGTCACCGATCTAATCAAGGCCGAGCTAATCAAGAGCAAACAAGAAGTGGGCCGACCTGTTCAGGCGCAATCGGCCTCACCAAGGAGCATTCGGCCGAAGTAAGAAGAGCAACATCCGATCAGGATCCCAGGTCGGATACCTGATACAAGAGGATTCAATGCGCAATCCCTGAAGATCGGGACTGTCAGAGGCGTGCGGTCTCCTCCAGCGCCGATCACGCGGACTGACCGACATGCCTAAGTCTCTAGCTCCACTGTTTACTACCGAGGCCTACGGGTAGCGGTATGGTGAGCCGCAAGTCTACACCGGGTCATTCGGAAGAGCACGATGTGGGGTTCCTAGCTCATCTAAGGCAGACAGGTGGGCCCTCCCCTTTGTACATTTACCTTTGTACCCCGGGCTCGGCCTATAAGAGCCCCGGGTACCCCTCCTGCGTGGGGGACGACGGAGCAGTTATTGCAATCTTACCCACCATAGAGAGAGCCAGGAGAGAGTAGTGACCAAAGGCCCTCTTCTCCTTCATCTCAAACAGCTCAAGGAGCATTCATTGTAGCCAGAGTTATTGCATATAGCCAGCTCGGCATGACTAGGGGTGTTATATCTACGGAGAGCCCCGAACCTGGGTACATCGTGGTGTCTCACCGTGTGTTCCCATTCTCCTTTTCGGTACCAGCGACACTCACCTCGGTTTGTCCCCCTCTTTAGCCATCCCCATGGCATCTGCCGTTACATATCGACGACAGGGGAGTAATGGCGTTGGGGCCATGGCGGTAAACTGTGTGGCCAAGGCCACCTGGAAGCCATGCCATGAGCAATCATCCTAACGGCAAGCTTTGGAACCATGTCAATGCTTTACAATAATGCAAGAGGGAGTCATGGATATCCTGTCACTAAGAAGGTGTGAAGATACTCCTTGTCTTCAACACAAGAAAACACCTCTGAAAAAGATTTTTATATGGAAAAAAAATGTCAGATAAATCCTTTTTTATTCAGCAAATATAAACTGAACAAATCCTCATGAAAACTATTCCAGAATAAATAGGAGCTCAAGATAAAAATATTGAAAACGGTTCAGGCAGGGAGAGATAGGATGACAGGTGGGTCCATCCCATCAGGTTTAGAAGAGAGAGAGAGAGGAAAGAACAGAGGATGGCGAGGCTCACCGGCGGTGGATCTCCCGCGAGGGGACGCGACCGTGCCCGGGAACGGTTCAGGTGGATCGGGAGCGCCATAGCGAACACTCTTGTACCCTTGGATCGTCGGGAGAGTTCCGGACGACGAGTGCAGCTTCTTCTCAAGCGGCGACAAGCTGCGGTCCTCGTCGATTTCGGTGATTCCGGTAGTAATCCGGTCGAGGAGAGGTTAGGGAAGGACCAGGGAGGCGCAGTGAGTACAGTGGTGGTAGTTTCTCGGTTGGGGAGGCTCTAGTGCGAGCGGGAGGGGGCAAGGGCTAAACGGTGGAGCTTTGGACGGAGTGGAGGAAGAAGACCTCACTTTATTTGATTCTTGGCCTTGGGGGTTGAGTGATATAGGTAAGAGACTGGTGGTGAGGTGCATAGGGCTGGGGCGAGCTCCATTTATAGCATGGGCATGATGCCGTAGTCGTGTACCACCGAGGGGAAACGGACGAGCTCGGGGTGAGCTGGGCGCTCCGCTAGAATGGTCGAGAGGCTTCGAGGGACCTTGGAGGTGACAAGAGAGAGTAGCGAGGCACATGGAGCAAGGGGGGAGTAATGGGGATGATGCTGCGGCGGCGAACTGTGTGGCCGGGGCCACCTGGCAGCCATGCCATGAACAATCATCCTATAATCCAAACGCTACGACAAGTTTTAGAACCATGTCAATTATTTACAATAATGAAAGAGGGAGTCATGGCTTTCCTGTCACTAAGAAGGTGTGAAGATACTCCTGGTCTTCAACACAAGCAAAAACCTCTCAAAAAGATTTTTAAATGGCAAAATATATGTCACATAAATCCTTTCTTTTATTCAGTAAATATAAACAGAACAAATCGTAATGGAAACTATTCCAAAATAAATAGGATCTCAAGAGAAAAGTATTGAAAAAAGTTTCAACTCATTTGGACTTATAGTTTAGGAGATATTAGATGTCAAAGTTGGGTCAACATATCATTTACAAAGGTTTTAAAATGACTTTCTGGAATATACAAAGGGGGACACGTCGAAATCTTAAACTAGGGTTATGCCTCCACTTGGAAAATGGTTCGGGCAGGGAGAGAGAGGCTGACGGGTGGGGCCATCCCTTCAGGTTAATAAGATAGAGGAAAGAGCAAAGGATGGCGCGGCTCGCCGACGGTGGATCTCTGCGAGGGGACGCGGCCGTGCCCGGGAACGTTGCAGGTGGATTGGGAGCGCCACGGTGAACAGTCCTGTACCCTTGGATCGTGAGGAGAGTGTCGGACGACGAGTGTAGCTTCTTCTCAGGCGGCGGCAAGCTGCGGTCATCGTCGATGTCGGTGATTCCGGTAGCAATCCGGTCGGGGCGCAGTTAGGGAAGGACCAGGGAGGCGCGGTGAGTTCAAGGTGGTGGTGTCTCGGTCGGTGAGGCTCTGGAGCAAGCGGGAGGGGGAAGGGGCAAAACGGCGAAGCTTTGGCTGGAGTGGAGGAAGAAGACCTCCCGGGCTTTTATTCTTGGCCTTGGGGGCCGATTCTTATGGGTACGAAACTGGTGGTGAGGTGCATAGGGCTGGGGCGAGCTCCATTTATAGCCTGGGCATGATGCCGTAGCCGGATGCCGCCGTGGGGAAACGGACGAGGTCGAGGTGAACTGGGCGCTGCGCTGGCATTGTCGAGCGGCTTCGAGGGACCCTAGAGGTGACAAGAGAGCGCAGCGAGGCACATGGAGCAAGGGGGAGTAATGGCGTCGGGGTCGCGACGGCAAACTATGTGTCCGGGGCCACCTGGCAGCCAAAGGTGGCTCAGGTTAATGCTGGACGGTGCACGGGACACGGGACGCGGGCTAGGCGACGCGGGGGGGGGGGGGGGGGGGGGGCTGCAGGACGAAGGCCGACACGTCCAGTCGCCACGGGCACGCACAGAGCGAGCCAGTAGCACTCCATGGGTGTGGCCACCGTGTGCACCTGTGCTCTAGATGGGATTTAGCATGCCAAACATATGTAGTGTGTTGTCCTTTCGACACCGATCGCCATTGTGCCATTTAATGGACAAGAGGAGGGCTTGTGTGAGGTGTGAAACTTAGAACAGTTGGATGGAGCAATCTTTGGGAAGAAGCTGAGGTAAGATGGTGAATAGTGGGTGGTGGTAATGTTGTCACACTGGCTTGTGGTTGGAAGGACAACATATCTGTGAAGTTGCATCTCATTTGAAAATGGTTTGCATGCACTTCCTTTGTAAACCTCCATTTGGTCGAGAATTGCATTGGTGAATCTAGCCTAACTTTGGCTTGTTGGATTTTTCTTAAATTTGATGGAGAGGGGTTATTTTGGTGGGTAAGATGTGTGCAAAGTTTCAGCGAAAATGGATGCTCCTAGTTTGCACTTCCTTCACAATGATCCATGTTGTACAAAGACTTTGGGATTTTCTTGAGAGATAATGGCTAGGCAAATGGAATTGAAATTCGGTATGGCGTGATGATATGATAATGATAGCTTACACAAGAAGTTTCAGGATTAATGGACAAAGATAAATAACACTTCCTTCACAAAGTGCTATTCTGCCCCAAAAGACAAATGAATTTGGATGAAAATTTCACTTGGGACATGAAATGTTTTTGGAGATTTTGGCAAGATATGATTTCAAGGACATATGGGAATTGTTTTGGGATTTATGGAGCAATATAAATATTGGTTGCTTTACAATCCTCAAATGAAATGGATATCCCTTTTTAAAGAAAAAGGAATATATGACATGAGGAAAAATTTGGCTTGGAGGGGATGGATCAAGGGATGATTTTTTTGAAGGTTCTGAGAATCATGGTCCACTTGAGCAAGGAAAGAAAATATGCTCAAGTTTCTAGTCCATAGATTTTCTTCAAATCAAACCAATTAGAAAATCTTGGAATAAACCATAAAAGTTTTTGAAAAAGAAAAAGTTGCAAAAACCAGGGTGTCATAAACCTAACCCCTTTAGGAAATCCCTTCCTCGAGATTTGGTTGCTCAGGGAACCATTGGAAAAATACCATCATAAGGAAACTTGGTGCTTCTCGGGTTTTCTCTTTTCTGCATAGTGTTCCCTCGGTAACATCCAAGATATCTTGGCTCAGGGGGTTTACTTCACCCAATCAATATTTTTGACGGGATATTTTTCCTTGATATATCTGATCCTTTCCTGTTGACTTCCATCCTCATGTTGGTTGACTTGTATGATAGAGAGGTATCTTGTCTTATACGGGATGTGAATGTTGGTGACATCCGTACTATCCTCGGGGTATCTCAAGACTTATCTGCGACACAGTCTTGAATCCTTTGTATGTCCTGCAAAAATAGGCTTTATTTCCATGGGTTGTTGTCTAACTCGGAATGCTCGTCATCACGGGATAGCCCTTTTGGTGCAGAAGTCTTACTATCACTTTTCTTAACTCATCCATCTTGGGAAAAAATTCTGAAGGGCGGGGCACATGATTTGAAATTTTACTCACGCTGAGATTTACTTGACATGTTGTCATATCCTTGTGTGGCGATAGATCGTGCTATGCTTCAACGCAGTCCTTGCAGTCAAAATTTTGAGTTGGGTAGGGGATCTTTAGCGGAGCAGACTTGGTATCCCAGCAAAACTGAAAATTCCAGATATGAGTAACTGCACAAGCTGAAGGGCTTGGTACTCGACCTTTTACCATATGAAGTGAGATTCCTTATGTTTATGTGTCAATGGTGATCCGTATGGAAACGTGGTCTCGGCTGATCGAGGGGAGTTTGACCATGTAGTCCATATAATTATCCCTTTGCCTTACCTGTCAGGCTCGTAAGAGTTGAAGACTCTTGGCAGCTTATGGGTGTGACACTAACCTTGGTCGCACATATCGCATCAAGGTTCAACATACGCCATGTCTGTTTGCCTTGGTCCTTTCTACTGCGACAATCACCCTTTATGTACTGCTTGTATGCTGACTTACCTTTTTGTCAGAATCCTTTGCTGAGCTGGTTGAGCTGCCTTCATCCTTCGTCTCTTGGCTAAACATAATTACTCTTTGTTGCAGTAGTTTGGCCTCAAGATTATCCTTCTTTGGGGCCTTGTCAGATGTGAGGAGCTGAACCTCATGGTTGTGGTCAATATCAAATTCTTCATCATTTCCTTTTCTTAGGGTGTTCCTTCATGACTTCTCAATCTTTATACCAGGCGGAGATGTGTATTAGATTTCTTCTGCTTGCGTTTCTCACAGGAGTTGCGACTCTTACTGCTTTCCATGTGGATAACTCACTTGACTACATGTATGGTTGTATCCATATAGGAGTAGCTCACAATACTTGAGAAGTATTCCCATGACATGTGTAGGTCCAGATGTAACTGACTATGCTAAAAAAATCATGGGTTCTGAACAGTCGGGTTTCTGGCAACACTGTTGCAGGCATGATGGCGTGTTGGAGAAGGCTGGGTAGCTTTAACTCGAAGCTTAGCTGGTGTAGCACGCAGAAGAAGGTTGTGTACCGTATCCCATAAGCTTTTCTTCAACAGCGTAGTGAGGAAGACTGGGTGTCATACGCGGGAAGCTTCTCCGATAGATTGCTGAAGAAGACTTGTGTTGGATCCATCCATGTGGCGTACTGAGCAATATTGGATGCCTTGCACTGTAAGATTCTCTCGGTGGCTTGCGATAGAAGGTTGAATTTCTTGGCCGAGAAGATATCCAGATAGCGTACCAAGGAAGGTTAATATGTTGTGCATGCTGGTTGTGTCCTATATTTTACCAAAGAATGTTGGGATTTCTTATGTCCGAAGTTTTCCCATGGTAGCATGTGGACACAACTGAATATTGTAGATGAGAGTTTACTAACTTACAGCCTTCTAACTTGTCAGGGAAGAACATTAGACCAATCATTTCTTTGCTGGGTACTGGTTTCATGACACATCCTGACTTTTTTCCAGAGTATACCATAATCCAACAACTTGCGTATAACAAGATTGCAACTTGTAGGTGCCATAACTTTGAATGCAGATGTTCAGAGGGTTATGCACACATCTTATCTTTTCCTTTGATTGAATCCCCATGACTGTAATGTTGAGGCATACTTGATTCAAATGATTCACCGAGGTAGAATTCATACTTGAGCCAAATATTCTCCACACAAGCGGGTGTAAATCCTTCTTGACTTGCTGGTTTCCCAACTCTTTGCGGTCTTTCACTGATTTTCCAGGATATGCGGAGGGTTGATGAGAAACTTTCCATAAGGGTAAAAAAGATAACACCGAAGAACCAAATAAAACACCAATGAAGATATTCGACAAAGAAAAGTTAAATAGAACTGAAAATTCACCGGGATCAAACACAAGCAAGATCATGTCTTATTACTACACACAACAACATACCACATGCAAGACTACTACTACTCATGCAACAAGAACTACGCGAAGCTTAGGCACTACTGTTTAACGACGGGTTGCTGCAGGCTAAAGGAGCTGGTGGAGGAGTTGACGGGGTGAAAGCTGCAGCAAGAGCTCTTCTGGCATGCCTTGCATCTCGTACTAGCTCGACGATGAGGGCATACTCGGTGATATCTAGCGAGACATGCCAATCACCGTTGCGCCAGCTTCCGCAATAGGTCGAGGAATCCTTACTCGTTGAGGATTGGTGAACAAGGTAGGATAGAAATGGAAGGCCCGATTCTCCTACATCGCGCTTTCCTGGTGGTGAAGACCTGTGAGGCCGGCCAGAGCAGCAAGTTTAACGGCACGATCTGGGGTAGAGGCGTATCCACCATGGAAGTCGTAGGTACGCCTGCCAATGGAGAGGTTGACTGCCATGAAGACATTGGCATGGTACTCAAGTACCAGTCCTCCGATAGGCATCTGGAACACATGGTACCTCGGCATTTCTCCACTGGGATAGAGCCAACGCCAAACTTCGGCAAAAGGTAGGCAAAGCTGAGTGGTGTAGAGGTTGAGTGGTTGTCCATCATATACTCTTCCATCTACACCCATCATATCATATCGTTAGCGAAAAGAATGATATCTATATGCATGCTATGCAGCAACCAAATGTATAAATAAAATGCATCACAAACAAGTTGGACTCTTAACCTAACGATTTTCTAGCGTCCATGCTAACTAGGGTGTCCTACAGTCAATTTGGCTATGATACCAAGATCTGTGGCACCCCGGCTCAGAGTACCGGAATGCCCCATGTTCCAGCCCAGAGACCATGTCTTCTGGAACACGACACTGCTTGATATAGAACTGAAAAACTTTCTATTACAAATAAAATGGGTACAAGGGTTCTTATACAATGCTAGCGAAGCGAGGCGGATAACCAGCTTACTTCTAATGCTAGCGGCAGAACAACAAAAAGCAGTGGGAGTCCAATATAGCACTAGAATAACTCTTAGCAGTGGAACAATGGAGATGGTGATGGAATCCACTCCAAAGGGACACTGCTGGGACACCTCCTAGCTCGCATACACTGGGAACGTCGTCCTATCAAACACGACATGGCCTGCAAATCTGGCATGACATGCTAGGTCAGTACATTGAATGTACTTGCAAGCTCACAACAACCAAAGCATCAAAGCAAAACAATAACATAGCAAGAAGGCTAGAGTATATTAATGAGTTAAGCATGTGAGAGAAAATAATAATATAATAATATGACATGGACAATCATCCAATAAAGTCATTTGGATCACCTCACTCGTGATCACCTGAATCACCTTATACCGGGATCACTCACAATCCTCCATCATATCTCATGATCGCTACGGATCATCAACATATATCATGATCACTCCGGATCATCATATCCATCTCATGAATACCTCGTAGTCATCTAAGAAATACCATGTAAGCTTCTCTGGCTTACCATCACTTGTATTGATCCACATATGTGACATAATCTCTCATCCTTATTACTGTTGATCGAACGGTGTGACTTAGTACGAACTATCCATAACCGAGGACGCGGCTATTCAAATAGATTTTAACTCTGCAGAGTTTGTGCACTTTACCCACACTATGGAGTTCTTCCCTCATCCAGTACCTTGTACCTTGTCCCACAGGAATGGAGTAGGACTTCTCCAATGATACCATTCTACCGCGTGCCTCCCTTACCGTATCATCGACATACTCCTCGAGTCATGACCTGGGTAGCCCCAAGTCCTCCAAACACCGGCCACCGTCGTGGAATACAATGTTTTCCCAAACGGGGACTGAGCTCAATAACCAATCTGGCTCTCAAGACTATCGCCATGTACCGGACCATGGTATCATGTGCATATCCTTCCCTCTTTGGTGATACAAGTAAAAGATCACAATGATAGACCGAGCCAAGTCCTTCCAATACATGCGAGTGTGGCTGCACTGGTAAGTTCGGTTCAGTTGCACCTGATGACCATGCTATGAAGCATGTCTCCAAATGTATAATAATCAACATTATGTCTCAGGTGCCATATGAAAATCCATTATCGAATTGATTGTAATATCCATAAAATAATCCAAGGCATGATCATGGTTATATCATAATTCAAAGCATAATCCGACGAATAACTTAGCCATGTCAAAATGATCAGGATAATACTAGCTATCACACTGTTCATCCTAGCAATATCATAATCATAACTAAGATTCATAATGAACCCAAGCATATTCATGGCAATAACATAATCATTGTTAACTCCAAACATGCCATGAACAATCATCCTATAATCCAAAAGCTACGGCAAGTTTTAGAACCATGTATATGCTTTAAAATAATGCCACAGGGAGTCATGGGTTTCCTGTCACCAAGAACGTGTGAAGATACTCCTGGTCTTCAACACAATCAAACACCTCTGAAAAAGATTTTTAATTGGCAAAAGAAATATTACATAAGGCCTTTGTTTTATTTAGCAAATATAAACAAAAAAATTCTCATGAAAACCATTCCAAAATAAATAGGATCTCAAGAGAAAAATATTGAAAAAAGTTTCAACCAATTTGGACATGTACTTTAGGAGATATTACTGGTCAAAGTTGGGTCAACGGATCATTTCAAAAGGTTTTTTAATGATTTTTTGGAATATCCAGAGGGGGCCACGTCGAAAGCGAAAAATGGGATTACGCCTCCACTTGGAAAATGGTTTGGGCTGGTAGAGATAGGCTGACGGGTGGTGCCATCCCATGACTCCCTCTCGCATTATTTTAAAGCATATACATGGTTCTAAAACTTGCCGTAGCTTTTCTATTATAGGATGATTGTTCATGGCATGTTTGGAGTTAACAATGATTATGTTATTGCCATGAATATGCTTGGGTTCATTATGAATCTTAGTTATGATTATGATATTGCTAGGATGAACAGTGTGATAGCTAGTATTATCCTGATCATTTTGAGATGGCTAAGTTATTCGTCGGATTATGCTTTGAATTATGATATAACCATGATCATGCCTTGGATTATTTTATGGATATTACAATCAATTCGATAATGGATTTTCATATGGCACCCGAGACATAACGTTGATTATTATACATTTGGAGACATGCTTCATAGCATGGTCATCAGGTGCAACTGAACCGAACTTACCAGTGCAGCCACACTCGCATGTATTGGAAGGACTTGGCTCGGTCTATCATTGTGATCTTTTATTTGTATCACCAAAGAGGTTTAGAAGAGAGAGGAAAGCATAGAGGATGGTGAGGCTCATCGGCGGTGGATCTCCGGCGAGGGGACGCGGCCGTGCCCGGGAACGGTGCAGGTGGATCGGGACCGCCACGGCGAACACTCCTATACCGTTGTCTCATCGGGATAGTGCTGGACTGTGAGTGCAGCTTCTTCTCAGGCGACGGCAAGCTGCGGTCCTTGTCGATGTCAGTTATTCCGGTAGCAATCCGGTCGGGGTGTGGTTGGGGAAGGACCAGGGAGGTGCGGTGAGTTCAGTGGTGGTGGTGTCTCGGTCGGCAAGGCTTTCAAGCGCGCGGGAGGGGGCAGGGGCCGAGCGGCGAAGCCTCGGCCGGAGTGGAGGAAGAAGACCTTCCGGGCTTCAATTCTTGGCCTTGGGCGTCGATTGAGATGGGTAGGAGACTGGTGGTGAGGTGCATAGGGCTGGGGAGAGCTCCATCCATAGCCTGGGCGCGATGTCGTTGCCGGATGCCACCGAGGGGAACAGACGAGCTCGGGGTGAGCTAGGCGCTGCGCTGGCATGGTTGAGAGGCTTCGAGGTACCCTGGAGGTGACGAGAGAGAGCAGCGAGGCACATGGTGCAAGGGGGAGTAATGGCACTGGGGCCGCGGCGGCGAACTGTGTGGCCGGGGCCACCTGGAAGTCATAGGTAGCTCGGGGAAATGTTGGATGGCGCGCTGGACACGGGCTTGGCAACGCGGGCAGGCGTCCTGTCGCCCCGGGCACACACATAGCGCACCAGTAGCACGCCATGGGTGTGGAAACCACGTGCACCAGTGCTCTGGATGGGATTTGTCATGGCCAAACATGTGTAGTGTGCAGTCCTTTCGATACTGATCACCACTGTGCCATTTAATGGACAAGAGGATGGCTTGTGTGAGCTGTCAAGCCTAGAACAAGTGGATGTAACAATCTTGGGGAAGAAGCTGAGGTAAAATGGTGAATAGTGGGTGGTGATAATGTTGTCACACGGGCTTGTGGTTGGAAGGACAACATATTTGTGACGTTAAAGCTCATTTGAAAATGGTTTGCATGCACTTCCTTTGTAAACGTCCATTTGGTCCAGAATTGCATTTGTGAAGATAGCCTCAATTTGTCTTGTTTAATTTGGCTTAAATTTGAAGGAGAGGAGTTATTTTGGTGGGGTGAGATGGTTGGAAAGTTTCATCCAAAATGGATGCTCCTAGTTTGCACTTCCTTCACAATTATCCCTGCTGGACAGAAACTTTGGGAATTTCTTGAGAGATAATGCCTAGGAAAAT
The DNA here is from genome assembly GCA_950022295.1 of Bromus sterilis. NCBI lineage: Eukaryota > Viridiplantae > Streptophyta > Magnoliopsida > Poales > Poaceae > Bromus > Bromus sterilis. Next base: position 165,734,826 of record OX465599.1, on the reverse strand, counting down.
GGAATTGAAATTTGGCATGGCATAATGATATGATGATGATAGCTTGCTAAAAGAATTTCAGGATCAATGTACAAAGATAAATAACACTTCCTTCACAAAGTGCTAATCTGTCCCAAAAGACAAATTCACTTGGGCCACGCAATGTTTTTGGAGATCTTGGAAAGATATGATATCAAGGACATGTGCAAATTGTTTGGCGAATTATGGAGCAATATAAATATAGGTTGCTTCACAATCCTAAAATGAAATGAATATCCGTTTTTAAAGAAAAAGGAATATATGACATGAGAAAAAATGTGGCTTGGAGGGGATGGATCAAGGGAAGATTTTATGAAGGTTTCGAGAATCACGGTCCACTTGAACAAGGAAAGAAAATATGGTCAAGTTTCTAGTGCAAAGAGTTGCTTCAAATCAAACCAACTAGGAAATCTTGAAATAAACCAGAAAAGGTTTTGAAGATAAAAAGTTTCAAAAACCAGGATGTCACACATTCTGCATTCTGTTGGGGGGTTTCCATCCCACCCATGCTGTTGTATCCAATATCAGTGTGCCCCGGTGACGAGGGGATACCCCCGTGACTCCTATGCATGAGGATACCTGGTGTGTGTCAAGACAGAAGGCTTGCTAGAAGCCGCGACTGTCCCAGTATTGGCCGACCCGAGGCACCGTTGGCTGCACCGAACTAGGAATCCACATCGTTATGGAAACCAAGACTTGTCGACCAAGACTAAGCTAGATTAGGCAACTGCCTCTGTAAACCTACATGGACTCCTGGCGACCCAGCCTAGTATATAAAGGCTGGTAGAGGGGATGTCTAGGGCATCCAATCTCATAGCAACACCTCTGGTCTCGAGCAATCTCGCCTTGACCTCCGTTGTAATCGCCTCCATCAAAATACATCGAGTAGGAAGTAGGAGTTTTACCGATCGAGGCCCTGAACCTGGGTAGATCCCTGTATCCTATTAGCCGACGAGATCACCAACTTCACACTCCTCTCTCTATGATCTAAACCCAGGATACCTTACCATGGTATTTGCCGAGGCCGATCATCGTCAATTGGCACCGACCGTGGGGAAGACACATGTTGGAATCACCATCTCGGCTGTCCCATCATCAGCAACCGGCAAATCGACGACTTCTAAAACAATTCCAGCAAGAACCAATCCACTTGGGGAACTTAAATTCATCGCAAGCCTTTCAGTCGCGCAGCCGGACGTACTCGGTCAATGAGCGGTTCAAGCTTAGGATTTCGGCGACTATCGAAGCTACGTCCAACAACGAAGAAACCGCCGACCCAAGAGACAAGCCCAAGTTGCATTCGCGGAATCAAGGCCGGCACCGGACCAGACCCAGGAGATCCACATCGAAATCACGCTCGACCAAGCACCAGCCGCGATAGCAGCTCCTATCGTCAAACGAGCACCCGTAGCAGCAACGACTCCTGACTCTAACTCGACCACCCGTACGAGCGAGCACTGCGATCCCTCTAGAAGACCGGACGAGTTCTCCAAGATGTTCTAAGACCACGTGATCCACGACGGAATCGAGTTGGACCCAAGGTTTCATTCTCTCCAAAGATCACTCGCGGACATATCGGATCATTGGGAAAAGACGACACTACAACTCGAGCAACCTCACACCCAGAGAATAGGTTGACGGAGTCTGCATAATCAACTGTTTCGAATACGACGAAGGATGGGTCAGGCCAAGGCACACCCTCGGAAATTACTGACTTTTTATCGAACTCTCCAACAGGCTCAGTGAAGAGAAGGAGCGCGGGGCCAAACGGGCTCGCAAGACGGCACCAGCACCTAACACGGAAGAGCAGTACCCACCATCTCACGGTAGGGTGTGCATGATCCAAGAAGAACGACCATCAAAGCAGAAACAAGAGTCAAGAACTCTCCAAGCCCACGCAACCGAGGACATCTTAATAAAAGAACCCTACTATCGATGCGACTCGAAAGTCAGCATATCCTTCTCGCAAAAGGACCACTCACCGGCAATTCCAAGACTAGGACACGCACCACTAATCCTTGAGGCACAGATAGGGGGATACGACATGACACGAGTGTTCATGGATGGAAGAAGCAGTCTGAATATCATCTTCTCCGACACCCTACGGAAGATGTCGATCCCGCGGTCAGTTAGGAAGAACTTAGACGTCACTCTCTACGGCATACTACCAGACAAGGCGGCCTCATTCCTGGGAACAATCAAGCTCGACGTGTTTTTTGGAACAACGGGCAACTTTGCAAGAGAAACCGTAGAATTCGAAATGCTAGACCGGCAATCCCAGTAACATGCCATACTCGGTCGACCGGCGTTCTCCCAGTTCATGGCAGTCCTGCACTATGCGTACCTCAAGATCAAGATGCCAGGACCCGTAGGAGTCATCACAGTCAACGGAAGCTTCCTCAAGTCAGACCAATGCGATTGAGACTTCCATCAAGTCTCCGACACATTCGGAGCACAACAGGAGCTCGAAAAATTGCAATGGTGGTAGACAGGAGCATCTTCCCACTCGCCAGCCGAAGTGAGATGAAGGAAATCACTCGGCACTTCAGCGTCGACAGCGACACAGTAATCCACAAGGTGCACCCAATGGACCCAGACAAGACGGTACGGATCTACGCTCACCTACCCGAAGAACAGGCGACATCCCTCCTAACTTTCCTCCATGAGGAGTGGACCATCTTCGCTTGGTGCCTAGCTGACATGCCTGGAATACCATGAGAAGTTGCGAAGCGTGCACTCCAGATCTACCCAAACACTAAACCAGTGAAGCAGGCGTTGCGCTGATTCAGAATTTTGTATCTTACCACCCAGGTTTTTACCTTCACCCATCACCGCATCTTCACCATGTTTGGTCCAACAAGTGTATCCCTCCATGAACCCCAAAACGAATAAGTGATCTTGCACTGTCTTAATAAGATGTAATATATTGTTGACACAAACTCTGCATGGACACTGTATTATCTGGGCATTCCTCTTCTACATTACTTTCGCAGCCGCTAAAATGAACCCACTCATGCCTGCAAGTTATCTATTGTTGCTTCGTCTCCCTGTCATCCAAGATCGATTCATCTCCACACTAAGGGGGTAATTCAAATTGCATCATGTCTGTCCAAAGATGGATGTATAATTCATAGTCTATTGTCCAAGTATATGCATAACTTATGGACAACATCTAGATAACTACCCCCCTGTCTATAAATGTGTGATATGGGATATAATTAAAGACTTGTACATTGTACATGGATAGTTATGTATCGAATACCTTAATTAATTAGCCGGTCAATGTCCTCAACCACACAGCTAGCAGGAACATTGTGTGGGCCTAGCCAAGCCACGACGAGAAAGAGACAAAGCATGGATGATGAAGCAAAGTGTATCCACTCAACGGCATGAGACGCAAATGTCGGCGCCGTCGCCAAGGAATGAAATCCTCCAATCACACATCTGGCAACGTCGTCGACCGAGGAATGAGCTCATCCAATCAGGTCGGTCGGCAACTAAGCCGACCTAATAATGAACTCATATGCCGCATGGGACCCAGGAAAGAACGCCCTACCCCGTCGACAACAAGGGATTGGGTTCTTTCTCTGCCATTGTAAAGCAAGTTCATTACTATCAAGTAGTCTCAATTATTCCTCATGCGCCATCCACAAGCCCACAACCCTTATGTGATGGACGGTGGGGTTGCACAACACACACGATTATTAATTTTTAAGTGTGGGGTTACGGGCACACGTAAACTGGAGGAAAACCGCTTGCGACTCAGAACAGGGTGCCATATAAGTACTTGCGCTTTCGTCGACCATTATCTCATCCACATTTCGCCCAAATTTCAAGAGTGTTGGTGTGTGTCTGCGTCGATGACTTTCAATCGGACGAGGGATCCAACTGCTACTACGGAGATCTCAAGCGCAATGGGCGCCGCTGCCAGGAAGGTCGACGACGAACAATTGCCTAAGGTAGTCAAAAGGGTTGTGTACTATGGTTCGGAATCGTCTCGTCAGGTGAAAAAGTCGATCTACATTTACATTTTAATTTCTCCAAACTCTCTCAATCCTCCTTCTTGAAGGGATCCACATTTAGGATATCGATCAACCGCCGAATTTCAAATTTCTGCCACAAGATTTAATTCCAGAGTTTGGTGCCACTTAGATGTACCGAAATGTTAGTTGTGTCTATGGGCACACTCCCGCTCGAAGGCTATGCAGGGGGGGATTCGACATAGGAAGATAGTTTATTAGTTGCCCTTAAGAGCTTAGCACCAATATTAGTACAGTTAATGCCCTTTGCTCCACTTGCTTGATGGTGCATATTAATATTTATTACCATTATATACCAGGGAACTGGGGCTTGTGCTTCTGTCAAGTGGTTGGATATTGATTCGGAGGGCAGGGCTAGGAGTGTTATCACCAAGCTGGCAGAAGATAACGGGGAGTTGAATAAGAAGGTTGTTGACATGGAGTGGCACCCCGTCTTAGAGGACCGGAACGCCCCATGCTCCAGCCCAGAGATCAAGTCTTCTGGAACACGGCACTGCTTGATATAGAACTGAACAACTTTCTATTGACAATTATGCGGGTTCAAAGGGTTGATTACAACGCTGGCGGAGCGAGACGAAGCACAAGCTTGCTCCTCAAGCTCGCCACGGATCTACCTCACGCAGCAGACTAACTCTCTAGCAGCGGAATATAACTCGGCAACGGAACAACGGCGACGGTGAAGATCTCCACTCCACAGGGACAGTGGCTGGGACACCTCCTATCTCGCAAACACCGGGAGCGTCGTCCTACGCATCCAAAGCACGGCCTGCAAATCTGGCATGACACGCCAGGTCAGTACACCGAATGTACTTGCAAGCTCACAACAACCATGCATCAAGGCAAAACAATAACATGACAACAAGTTAAGGTATATTAATGAGTTAAACATGTGAGAATCAACATCATGCAAGCAGATAAACATCAAGCACATCATCAACATATTATCAACATTTATTAAGACTAATGCACAATAAATCACCGTTTAAGGTCACATGGACCACACATGATCCTCGCACGATCATGCGGCTTACCTCGGAGTCCTTACCGACTCAAGCACCGGTCATCGCATGACCATTAACAAACCTGGGTCATCGCACGACCATTCAACGGGTTAGGTGTCCTCTGTTACCACCCAACCAATCCAGTCATCGTATCAACTTACCGTTCTCATGCAACCGAACTCATGTTGATCTGAGTGTGACCTACTATGAACTGTGTCCCATGACCGAGGACGCGGCTATTCGAATAGATTTGTGACTCTGCAGAGTTTGTTGATGTTACCCACACTATGGATTTCTTCCTCCGCCCAGTACCTCGGAACTTGCTCCACAGGATCCTTGGAACTCGTTTCGCGGGAGTGGACTAGGACTTCTCCAACGAAACTTGCCTACCGTGTAACCTTCCTATGGTACCATCGACACACTTTCTTGGGTATCCCTGTGTCCTCCATACACCTGCCATTGCATGGCCCTGACCACCGCATGGTCCATAAACTTTGTCCCTCGCAGGGACCCCCGGGTAAAAAACTCTGGATGTCGAGATTACCACCACCTATGGGGCCAGGGTAGCGTGCAATGCGTAATCTCCCCTCTTTGGTGGCACCCATAAAAAATAGAAGGATAGTCCAAGCTAAGGCCTGCCCATACAGGAAAATGTGGCTGCACGAAGTAAGTTCAGTTCGATGGCACCTGATCAACTTGGCACGGAGCGTATCTCCAATAGCAAACACAAGCATCAGGTGCAACATGAGTATTTAAATTGATGGCATTTCGATATAAGTGGGACAAACCAAGATGCATTTGTAGTCACATCATGATTCATGCCATATTTTAGTTGATTAACATGATCAAGATATTTTCATGCAACATGGCAATATTATGATTGTAGTTAAGCATGATACGGTGGTAACATGATTAAAGTTTATCATGAACATAACATGGCATGATATGCATGAGAGCATATGGACATCAAAGCATGGCATGGTATTAACATACATAGCAAGGTAACATCATCAAAGTGGTCCAAGCATATTAGCATATCGGGATTATGACATATTCAAAACATAGCATCATAGTCAAGCATATCATGGCAATGTAGCAAGCATATCAAGATAATCATTATTCATCTAAGATTAAAGAACATTTTTAAACACGTCAAAGCTTTGCAAAGGTGCAAAGGGTATTGTGGCTTGGCTTCACCAACAAGGTGTAGGGAAAAGCTCCGGGTCTTCAAGACCACAAAAGCCCTGAAAAGATTTTATAAAAAGGCACGGAGAAAGATGTGTCAAACTCCACTTTTGTTTGACCAGCAAATATAAACATCAAAATAAGACATGAAACCTATGCCAACATGAATAGGATATCGAGACAAAAAGAACGCAAAAAGAATCTCCTCGTTTGGACTTACGATTGCGGAGATACGAGACGGAGAAGATCAGGGGCGGGTTTTGGCAGAAATAGGTTTTCTAACAGAGAAAGCGCACTTTGGGCCGATTGAAGAAGGAAATACGCTTTCAAACAGTGAAAGCATATTCTGGACAGAAGAGGCAAGGAGTACGCTTTCAGAAGAAGAAAACGTATTTTTTGGAAGAAGGGGCCTCCACTAACAGAAAACGGATTCGGGGCCTAACCGGCCGATAGTCGGCGCCCACTGGCAGTCTCCTTCTCCTTCCCTCCTCTACTTTATTCTTCTTCTTCTACCTCCAAATCGCAGAAACAGGTGAGAGGGCCGAGCCCACGTGGGGCGCTGGCGAGAGGGCTGCGGCCGAGCGGGGCACCAGCGGGGCTGGGCTCGCCAAGCGCTCCCGCGCCCGTGGGTGGAGTGCAGCAGGCCGGTGCGCTCCAAGAAGGTGGCCCTGACTCGAGCCGTGGCGAGCGGCGGTCAGGGTGCTGAGGGGCGCACGACGAGGCCACCAGGGGCGGCTCCACGGAGGAGGGAGGGGTTGCGGTGGTGAGGGGTGGGACCGGGGATCGTCTGGAGGGAGAGGGAGAGACTCCGGTTTGCGCTAATTTTGGCCGGAGTCTGGCGGGGGCCAGGGCGACAGTGTGGCAATGGCATGGCTCTGGGACCAAATTGGGAAGGGGGTGGAGCTAGGAGAGGTGGGAGGAGCTGCTAGTGCTCTCAAAAGGATCGGGGGCGAGCTCCCTTTTATAGCCATGGCGAGATTCGAACTCGGGAAGAGACAAGAAGGGGCGGCCATGGCGTGCGTCGAGCTGGCTGGCATCGAGGGCATTCAAGAGAGCTTGGGGGGTGGCGTGGCGCACGCATGCTGCGCAAAGCCGTGCGGCGCGGCAGGACACGAAGAAGTGGCCAAGGGAGGCACTGGTGCACGACATGGACGCATCGGGCACGCCCGGAGCGCGGTCAGAGCACGCCTGGTGCAGTCTGGGAGCGTGGCCACCAAGGGGAGGTTCAACCAGGGGAGTTTCCATCGTGGCCAATGTTGTCTGGGGGAGGGTCCTTCGAGTGCTGATCACAGTGGTGAAAATAATATTGGCCAAAGGTGCACTGTGGTGAGCTGGATCCCTCTGTAAAGTTTGATGCAGCAATCTTGGGCAAGAAGATAAGTCTTGGTCGGGGCACAAATTCTGAATGTTTCCCCATACTGAGACTCATTTGTCATGCTGCCATATCGACGGGTGATGATAGACCATGCTACGCTCGGGCGCGGTCCTTATAGTCAAAATGCTGAGCTGGGTCGGTGATCTTCAGCGGAGCAGACTGGGGTATCCCGGCAGAACCGACACTTCCGAACTTGACTAAATGCTTGGGCTGACGGGCTGGGTACGCGGTCCTTTGCCCATATAGTGAGATCTCTCAGTGGTGGGTGTCCATGGTGGTCCATATGGCTGCAACTGATCGAGGAAAATTTGGCCTTGAGGTCCATACGATTCATCCTTTTGCCTTACCCGTCGGGCTCGCAAGAGTTGCATACTTTTGACAGCCTGTGAGGTGCAACGCTTATTCTCGTGGCATGTATATTGCAGGGAGATTCGGCATGGGCCATGTCTGTCTGTCATGGGTCTTGCTACTGCGGCAATCATCTTCCTATACTGGTTCGTCAACATTCTTTCCTTTGTACTTCTTGCATAACGGCTTATTATTCTGTCGGCATCTCCCTCTGAGACCGACGGGTTACCTTCACCTTTTATCTTTCGGCTCATCATGATAATCTCGGTGGCAATGAGTGGGGTTTCAAGATTATCCTTCTTCGGGGTCTTGTCGGACGTGAGGAGCTGACCCTCGTGATTGGGGCAAGATCCAATGCTTCATTGCTTCCTTTCCTCAGGGTGCTTCTTCATGACTTTGTCAGTCTTTCTTCCAGGCCGAGGAGTATATCTGATTCTTCTGATGACTTGTCTGCCGAGAGTTGCGGTCCTTTATTGCTTTCCATGTGTATAACTCTTTCTGGATTACGAGCATTGTGGTATCCACACGGGGGTAGCTCGCATACTTGGAAGAATGCCCATAAAATGTGCGGGTCCTGACAATGCTGAAGCCTTTACTGCCTTTGAACAACTGGCTTTCTGACAATACCTTGGTTGGCATGATGGCGTGTCGAGGAAGAATGGATAGCTTGTCTGCAAAGCTTGGCCGGGGTAGCTTGCTGGGGAAGACTGGGTGTCGTACCTCAGAAGATTTCTCCGGTGGGATATCGAGGAAGGCGGGGTGTCATACCCGGGAAGCTGCCTTGATAGCTTGCTGAAGAAGACTGAGTGTCTTGCCTTGGAAGTTTGCCTTTTTGCACTGTGGAGATGCTGGTTCCTCGCACTGGAATTTTCTGCGGTCGGTCAATGTAGTCAACTGGGTTGCTTGGGCTGTAGTCCATCCATGAGGCATACTGAGCGCGACTGGGTGTCTTGCACCGTAATCTTCACTCGGTGAATTGTGGTGGAAGGCTAAATGTCTTGGACAAGGAGATATTCGGATACCGTACTGAGGAAGGCGGATATATTGTACATGTCGGCTGTTCACGGTATCTTGTCACGGAAGGATGAGGTTCCTTATGGCCGAAACTTTCCCATCCTGACATGGGGACACATCCGAACGCGGTGCCTGACAATTTGCTGACTTCTGGCTTGTTAGGGGGGAAACATTCTGCCAATTATTCCTTTGCTTGAATCTTCGCGGATGCCGTAGTTGATGCTGACTTGGCTCAAATGGGGGCTTCAGTTGCATCCATGCGTGAGCCACATGCTTTCAGTACAATCGGGTATGAGTCCCTTTTGACTTGCTGATTTTCCAATTCCTTGCGGCCTTTCACAAATGGAATCTTGATGGACATAACAGTTACCAGAATGATGCTAACTTGATTCGAACGATTTATTCAGGCAGAACTCATACTGGATCTCAATATTCCCAATGCATTTTGTTTTAGTCCTTCTTGACTTGTAGCTTCATGATGCTCTGCGATCTGTCACTGAGTCCTCGAGGTATGCGGGGGTTATGAGCAACTTTTCATTGGGTTGGATAAGGTGACACCAAAGAATCAAACGAGAACCGAATGAACGCCAACGAAGATATCCAACGGAGCGAAGATCGACAACGATCGATAGAATAATCACTTTAAAAGCTTTAGCGGTAGTCGGTGACCATCCCAATCCCTTTCATAAAACCGGAAAATAACCCAGTAGCCACCAGAACGGTTTTTACAACTCTGATCTGGGACGTTAACTGGAGTAGCTCAAGCGCTGCTCAAGACGGCCGACCAAGAATCAACTCAGAGCATGAGACAGCGTTGATAAAAAAGAATGCAGAGGTCCCCTAAGACGGTCGAGAAAACAACTCAGAACATAGGATCTCCACTGTAAAAATAAACTCAACAACTTCCCGAGACGGCCTAAAATGAATCAGCTTAGAACACGGGTCGGCTGTTGAAAAAAGAAATAATAAGTAGGCATCAACACCGGACGGCCGACAACGGATCAGCTCAGAACCAGGCGTGGTGCCATATTCTGACAGAAAGCGAGCAAGGGTTCGTCCGAGTCTTGTGCTACCTGCAAAGAACACTTGTTAAACATCAAAGAACCAAATAAGGGTCGATGAAAAGGTTCCACAAAGCAGAGATGGATAGCATCGAAGGTGCATCAACATTACATAGAAATATATCATACATTACTGCTAGCATCCAACATGCAACAAGCAAGATGCACTACTATCATAACCTAGGCAGCACGACCTATGCGAAACTCAGGCATTACGATCTATCGACGGATCGCTAGAAATTGAAGGGGCTGGCGGCCGAGTTGCCGAAGCCGAGGCTGCAACAAGAGCTCTTCTTGCCTGCCTTGCATCATGATCTAGCTCGAAAACGAGAGTGTACGCGACGATCACGTAGCGAGACAGACTGATCACCTGTGCGTCGGCTGCTGCGGGAGGGCGAGGAAACCTTGTTCGATGAGGGGTGGTGGCCAAGGTAGGGTAGAGGCGGAAGGCACGATCCTGCTGCATCATGCTCTCCTGGTGGCGAAGACTCGTGAGGCCTGACAAAGCAGCAAGATGGATAGCACGATCGGTGGTAGCGGCGTGTCCACCACGGAAGCGGTAAACATGCCTACCAAGGGGAAGTTTGGCTTCCAAGAATACTTCGGCGCGGTACTCAAACACCGATCCTACAAGCGGCGTTTGGAACACCTGGTACCTCGGCATCTCTTCACTGGGATAGAGACAGCGCCAAACTTCAGCGAGGAGATAGGAAAATCTGAGTGGGGAGGAGGGTGACAGTTGGTCCGTCGGGACGGCTTCCATCTACACTCAGGAGAGAAGCGGGTTAGCGAAAGAATACCGTATATATGCAGCAAACAAATGCAGCAAGCAAACACATCACACAAGAAGGCTATAAACTTAACTCTACCGTAAATATAACGTCCTTCTAACGTTGCGCGGGCTAGCGGGTCCTACAGCCATGTTGGATATGTGCCCTAGAGGAAAATTAATAAAGATATTTGTCACATATCTGTTTGTTCATAATACGTTATATATTGTGCTAGAACTGTATTAAGCGGAAACATTAATACACGTGTGATATATAACAACCTGGTCCCTAGTTAAACTCAGGCATAATAGCTCATTGGGCAATTGATGATCAAGGTTTCCTGATCATGATAACAGAATAGTCTATTGAAAATGAGGTCATATCATTAGGAGAATGATGTGATGGACACACACCCACCTTAAGCATTGCAGTGTGATCAAGTCACATAAGTTCAGCATTGCGATGACTTAATAACATAGTGACTGAATCCTTAGACCGTGATGATCATACATAATTACTATCTATTAGGATGCTTTGAGTTCATTAACCGTTACACTGAAACATGGTAACTGAAAAGGTGTATCTTGGGTATTCCGAAGTAGATATGTTGAGGAGTATGAAATAGATTAGAGCGGGATTTGTCAATCTGAGTGACGGATAGGTCCTCTGGGCCCACTCGGTGGTGTTGCATCAATAGCTTGCAAGCAAGTGACTAGGTCACAAGAGATGTAATATTCACAGACGAGTAAACATATTATGTCGGAGATGAGGAAGAACTAGGTATTGGATACCGATGATCATACCTCGGACAAACATAGTACCGAAGCACAAAGGGATCAAGTCATATTGTTAACGGTTCAACAGCGATGAAGTTTATTCGATGGAAGTGTAGGGGCACATCAAGGATTGTAACCAGATCCCACATGATGATCATTGGTCAGAGAGTGTCTCGATCATGTCTACTGTTTCACGGACCGTAGGGTGTCACACTTAAGGGCAATCGATGCATTAAGGATTGATTCGGGATCATCGGTGAAAAGAGAGAAAACACCGGAAATGTACCGGGAGGTGCCGGATATTTTGAAAGGTTCAAAATAATATATATTAATGTTTAAATATATTTTATTATTTAATTTACATAACTAAATATTAAAAATGATTTAAATAATTAATAAAAAAGGTGAAAAGGTATTTGGGACTTAAAAGGCCCATGAGGGAAAGGGGGAGCCTCCCCCTTGGGCTTGGCGCCAAGGGAGGGGCCCATCCCCCTCCTAGACGCACCACTCCCCCCCTTGGGGGTTTAGTCCCACATGGGGGAAGGGGAGGGGGTGGAGCCCCTCCTTGACCTATATAAGGAGGGGGTGGGGATGCCTTTTTCAACACAACATTGAGTTTCTCTCTCTCTCTTTTTGTCTGACCTAGAGAGGACTCCTCTGGTTTGGAGTTTGCACCTGGTTGGGGGTTTCACCATCATCCGGACGCAGTCGCGCTGCCGGAATCGGGATCCGAATCAATCTTCTTTCCGCTGCTCTTCTTGTTCGGAGCCCGGAGGAACATCGGTTGCACCGTACGTGTGTAATCCCGCGAGGCACTACACGTGTGGTGCTACTTCATCGTCGGAGGTTCTTCAACACGACAGGGAGGTCGTAGGATCAGAGTCTACGCCAACCACGTTCGAGGAACGTTTCCCTCTTTTGGTCTTCATAGGTATGAACACCGATTCCTTCCGTTACATACATCAGCATAGCATAGATCTTGGGTTCGGGACTCGTAGGTAGGAAAATTTTTGTTTTCTGCGCCGATCCCCAAAAGTGGTATCATGATCAAGGCTATGCGTAGATGTATTGTACGGGTAGAACACATCTAGGATGTGGGCAGCAATTCTCCAATTGTTACCCTCCCACGTGTACTCGTTTAGCGTTGCGGCAATGTCCTGATGAAGCGGCCCCGATCGACCTTACGCGTTTACGCGAGACTGGTTCCACGCTTGACATATGGCTTGTACCATATAAGTGGCTGGGGGTGTATGTCTCTCTAACATTAGCGACGCGAAGACGTTTGCAACGGAGGGCCCCGACAGGGGTGTAATAGAGACGATTGCAGGATTGGTGTTGTGGCTTGTTTTCGCAAGATAGAAATCGGTTCTCTCTCGAAACCCCTTAGAAGCCACGTAAAACTTGCAAAAGATAAAGTAGAAGGCGTTTTAACTTTAATTTTCATGTAAGGGGGGATCATAGCTTGTATGATTTACAGTTTTACTTCCTGTCTTGCTAATATGCTAGATATGCGACGGTAGCATGATAGGATAATCTCTCTCAATACCATGATTGTATTCTCCCTTAGTGGGCACCTCCTGGAAGGATCTCTTTATGATAGGCAGGCCGTGACGATCGGGTGTCATACATACATTACCGATCGCATGAGGTTGGGTTTGGCAAGCCTAGCATATGCAGATATGGCCTTGCTGAACAGCCATACACTTAGGTTCGACTGGTAGGCTTGACATATGTAGATATGAGCTTGGGATACGAATGACCGAAAGGTTAAGCTTGAGTCATATAACGGATATGATTGGCATGATGGCCTACCTAGGGAGATGTGTCGTCGTCCGTGTGATATTCGAGGACGATCATTCAAACTAGGATTATGTTAATCACTTAGTAAATTTGGAGAGATGTTTAACTAAGTGGGAGTTTTAGAATTAATTAAAATTGAACTCCAATTATGAACAAAGTCTAAATATGTGTTTTGAAAATAACCATTGTAGATGGCTGCACCTCGCCCCTCATTCAACTTAGGATCATTCCTAGACAAAGACAAACTCAAAACCGATGGGTCAAACTTCACCAACTGGTTCCGCACTCTGAGGATTCTCCTCGTTCCCCTCAAGATGGCATACGTACTAGAGGCCGCGTTAGGTGACGAACCACCAGCAGACGCTAGTCAGGATGAGAAGAATGTCTACCTCTCCAATACGGATGATTACAACCTTGTCCAGAGTGGAATGCTTTACTCCATGGAGGCTGAGCTGCAGAAACGCTTTGAGAGGATGGGTGCATATGATATGATCACCGACCTCAAGGCCGTCTTTGCACCCCAAGCCAGGGCTGAACGTTATGAGGCTTCTGAAGATTTCTTCTCAGGAAAGAAGGATGAACTTAGCAGTGTTAGTGAGCACGTGGTCAAGATGTCTGGCTACGTTCAACGCTTGAATGCTCTGGAATGTCAGATTCCAGATGAACTTGCTGTTGATAGGATGCTGCAGTCGCTGCCCCCTAGCTACAAAGGCTTTGTGTTGAACTACAACATGCAGGGGATGACTAAGACCCCTTCTGAGTTGTTCGCCATGCTGAAAACTGCTAAGGTTGAGATCAAGAAGGAGCATGTTGTATTCATGGTCAACAAGACCGTTGAATTCAAGAAGTCTGGCAAGAAGGAGAAGGGAAAGAAGGGAAGCCCGAAGAAGGGTGACAAGCCAATTGTCACTCCTCGTAAGGCACCCAAACCTGGACCCAAGCCCGGCGTTGAGTGCTTCTACTGCAAGGGTGATGGTCACTGGAAACGCAACTGCCCCAAGTACCTAGAGGATAAGAAGGCTGGCAAGATTGTCAGAAGAGACAAAGGTATATTTGATATACACATTATTGATCTTTTCTTAACAAGCGCTGGGAACAAATCCTGGATATTTGATACAAGATCTGTTGCTCATATTTCTAACTCCTCTCAGGGGCTACGGAATAGGTGACGCTTGATGAAAGATGAAGTGACGATGCACGTGGGAAACGGCTGCCGGATTGAAGTGGTGGCGGTCAGCACGAAGCATCTTAGTCTCCCTTCGGGATTAGTTTTGATTTTGAATAAGTGCTACTATGTACCCGCATTGAGTGTGAACATCGTTAGTGGTTCTTGCTTGAAGCGAGACCACTATTCTTTTAAGTCAGATACAATTGGTTGTGCGATTTATAAGGATGATGTGTTTTATGTTCACGCACGGGAAAAAATGGCTTATTCATTCTTAATCTCGATTGTGATATACTTCATATTGATAACGTAGTCATATTGGTGATATACTTCATATTGATAAGATTGTGATATACTTCATATTGATAAGATTAAAACCTAGTGGTGAAGAACACATGACGATGTGGCATTGTCGACTTGGTCATATTGGTGAAAAGCGCATGAAGAAGCTTCATGATGATGGACTTCTGGAGTCATTGGATTTTGGATCCCTTGACACATGTGAACCATGCCTTATGGGAAAGATTACAAGGAGTCCATTCAATGGAACAATGGAGCGTGCGGAAGACTTGTTAGGGATCATACATTCAGATGTATGTGGACCTATGAACGTCCCCACACGCAATGGTCTTCGTTACTTCGTGACCTTCACAGATGACTTAAGCAGATATGGGTATATCTACTTAATGAAACATAAGTCTGAAACCTTTGAAAGGTTCAAGGAATTTTAGAGTGAGGTTGAGAATCAACTCGGGAAGAAAATCAAGCACCTTCGATCCAATCGAGGAGGCGAGTATTTAAGTCACGAGTTTGGCGATCATCTTAAGACTTGTGGCATCATACCACAACTTACGTCGGCAGGAACACCTCAGCGTAACGGTGTTTCTGAGCGACGTAATCGAACTCTATTGGATAGCGTACGATCGATGATGTCTCATACCGACTTACCTGTGTCACTCTATGGGTATGCATTAGAAACTGCCTCTTACATTCTTAATAGGGCACCATCCAAATCCCTAAAGACAACACCATTTTAGGAATGGCATGGAAAGAAACCAAAGTTGGCTCACTTGAAGATTTGGGGTTGTGAGGCTTATGTTAGGAAACTTCAGCCTGACAAACTCGAATCAAAAGCGGATAAGTGCATCTTTGTGGGATATCCAAGGGAACCCGTTGGATACACCTTCTACAACCAGTCTGAGGGCAAAATGTTTGTCGCCAAGACTGGATGCTTTCTTGAGAAATATTTTCTTTCGAAAGAATTGAGTGGGAGGAAAATAGACCTCAACGAGATGATTGACCAATCACTCCAAGTGGAAGAAATGGCAACGGAAGTTGTTCCGGAACCATCTTCCGTAGTGGGAGCTGAAGAGAACGGTCATCATGATATTCATAACGATCGTGACATACATGATGATCATGATCAAGATGAAGAGGATCCTATTGTACCCCGCAGGTCATCAAGAGCCCGAGTAAAAACTCAGTTTTATGGGAAACTTGTCAATGCAGTCATGTTAAATGAACCTGACGAACCTGCGAACTACAAAGAAGCAATGGAGGGACCCGAGTCCGAGAAATGGCTGGAAGCCATGAAATCCGAGATAGACTCCATGTATGCCAACAAAGTATGGACTTTGGTGGATATTCCCGAGGACCGAAAGGTCTTCGAGAATAAGTGGATATTCAAGAAAAAGACTGACGCAGACGGTATCTGTCTATAAAGCTCGACTTGTCGCAAAAGGTTTCCGACAAATTCAAGGAGTTGACTACGAAGAGACTTTCTCTCCCGTAGCGATGCTAAAGTCTATCCGGATATTGCTAGAAATTTCTTCCTATTACGATTATGAAATATGGCAGATGGATGTGAAAACCGCATTCCTAAATGGCAACATTGAGGAAGAGTTGTATATGGTACAACCGGAAGGTTTTATTGATCCTAAGGACGCTGGTAAGGTATGAAAACTTCAACGGTCCATTTATGGGTTGAAGCAAGCATCTCAGAGCTGGAATCTTCATTTTGATGAGGTGATCAAAGCTTTTGGATTTGTCCAAAATGAAGAAGAATTATGTGTTTATAAGAAAGCGAGTGGGAGCTCTGTGGCATTCCTAGTACTATATGTGGATGACATATTATTGATAGGGAATGATGTGAAATTTCTAGAGGGGGTAAAGGAATATTTGAATGGACAATTTTTCATGAAGGACCTAGGTGAAGCTGCATACATATTAGGCATTAAAATCTATAGAGATAGATCAAGACGCATATTAGCACTGAGTCAGAGAACTTACCTTGAGAAGATATTGAAGAGGTTCAATATGGATAATGCCAAGAGAGGCCTCTTGCCCGTTATGAAAGGAAGTAAATTGAGTGTGACTCAATGCCCAGCAACAGCAAAAGAAAGGGAGGAAATGTCCTCAAAGCCCTATGCCTCATCCATAGGTTCTATCATGTATGATATGTTGTGTACTCGACCAGATGTGGCCCTGGCGGTTAGTCTGACTAACCGTTTCCAAAGTAATCCTGGAATGGATCATTGGATTGCAGTGAAGAACGTCCTTAAGTACTTATGAAGAACTAAGAATCTGGTTCTTGTCTATGGAGGATGTGAAGAAGAGCTCGCCGTAATAGGTTACGTCGATGCCAGTCTTGGTACTGATCCCAATGACTCAAAATCCCAGACGGGATACGTGTTTATGTTGAATGGTGGTGCGATTAGCTGGAGGAGCGGCAAGCAGTCAGTCGTCGCCCAATCTACGATGGAGTCGGAGTATATTGCCGCTTCTGAAGCGTCAAACGAAGTGCATTGGCTGAAGAAGTTCGTCATCGAGCTTGGCGTATTCCCTAGTTGCACTGACACTGTTAGCATTTATTGCGACAATACGGGTGCCATTGCTAACGCAAGGGAGCCGAGGACTCACTCTATAGCCAAGCATATTCTCCGGCGTTTCCATGTGACGCAAGACTACGTCAAGGATGGTCATACTAGGATTTGCAAAATACATACGGAACTGAATCCGTCAGACCCAATGACTAAACCTCTTCCACAAGCCAAGTTTGAACAACACCAAGAGACTATTGGTGTTATATACATACCTGATGTAAACTAGTGTAATTTGTACTCTAGTGCAAGTGGGAGATTGTTGGATATGTGCCCTAGAGGCAAATTAATAAAGATATTTGTCACATATCTGTTTGTTCATAATACGTTATATATTGTGCTAGAACTGTATTAAGCGGAAACATTAATACACGTGTGATATATAACAACCTGGTCCCTAGTTAAACACAGGCATACTAGCTCATTTGGCAATTGATGATCAAGGTTTCCCGATCATGAGAACATAATAGTAGTTTATTGACAATGAGATTGTGATATACTTCATATTGATAAGATTAAAACCTATATAAGGAGGGGTGGGGGTGCCTTTTTCAACAAAACATTGAGTTTCTCTCTCTCTCTTTCTCCGACCTAGAGTGGACTCCCCTGGTTTGGAGTTTGCACCTCGTTGGGGGTTTCACCATCATCCGGACGTCGTCACGCTGCTGGAATCGGGATCCGGATCAATCTTATTTCCGCTGCTCTTCTTGTTCGGAGCCCGGAGGGACGTCGGTTGCACCGTACGTGTGTAATCCCGCGAGGCACTACACGTGTGGTGCTACTTCATCGTCGGAGGTTCTTGAACACGACAGGGAGGTCGTAGGATCAGAGTCTACGCCAACCACGTTCGAGGAACGTTTCCCTCTTTCGGTCTTCAAAGGTATGAACACCGATTCCTTCCGTTACATACATCAGCATAGCATAGATCTTGGGTTCGGGACTCATAGGTAGGAAATTTTTTGTTTTCTGCGCCGATCCCCAACAAGCCAGTCCTGCTCTGATACCAAGCGTTGTGGCACCCCGGCTCAGAGGACCGGAACACTCCGTGCTCCAGCCTAGAGATCAAGTCTTCTGGAACACGGCACTGCTTGATATAGAACTGAACAACTTTCTATTGACAATTATGTGGGTACAAAGGGTTGATTACAACGCTGGCGGAGCGAGACGAAGCACAAGCTTGCTCCTGAAGCTCGCCACGGATCTACCTCAAGCAGCAGACTAACTCTCTAGCAGCGGAATATAACTCGGCAGCGTAACAACGGCGACGGTGAAGAACTCCACTCCACAGAGACACTGGCTGGGACAACTCATAGCTCCCAAACACCGGGAACGTCGTCCTACGCATCCAAAGAATGGCCTACAAATCTGGCATGACACGCCAGTAAGTACATCGAATGTACTTGCAAGCTCACAACAACCATGCATCAAGGCAAAACAATAACATGAAAACAGGTTAATGTATATTAATGAGTTAAACATGTGAGCATCAACATCATGCAAGCAGATAAACATCAAACACATCATCAACATATTATCAGCATTTATTAAGACTAATGCACAATCAACCATCGTTTAAGGTCACATGGACCCCACATGATCCTCGCACGATCATGCGGCTTACCTCGGCGTCCTTACCGACTCAAGCACGGGTCATCGCATGACCATTAACATACCTGGGTCTTCGCACGACCATTCAACAGGTTAGGTGTCCTCTATTACCACCCAACCAATCCAGTCATCGTATCAACTTACCGTTCTCATGCAACCGAACTCATGTTGATCTCAGTGTGACCTACTATGAACTGTGTCCCATGACCGAGGACGCGTATATTCGAATAGATTTGTGACTCTGCAGAGTTTGTGCATGTTACCCACACTATGGAGTTCTTCCTCCCCCCAGTACCCCGAAACTTCCTCCACAGGATCCTTTGAACTCGTTCCGCAGGAGTGGACTAGGACTTCTCCAACGAAACTTGCCTACAATGTAACCTTCCTATGGGACCACCGACACATTGTCTTAGGTATCCCTGTGTCCTCCATACACCTGCCATCTCATGGCCCTAACCATCGCATGGTCCATAAACTTTGTCCCTCGTAGGGACCCCCGGGTAAACAACTCTGGATGTCGAGATTACCACCACCTACCGGGCCAGGGTAGCGTGCCATGCGTAATCTCCCCTCTTTAGTGGCACCCGTAAAAGGCACAACGATAGCCCAAGCTAAGGCCTACCCATACAGGCATATGTGGCTGCACGAAATAAGTTCAGTTCGATGGCACGTGATCAACTTGGCACGTAGCATATCTCCAATAGAAAACACAAGCATCAGGTGCAACATGAGTATTTAAATTGATGGCATTTCGATATAAGTGGTACAAACCAAGATGCAGTTGTAGTCACATCATGATTCAGGTCATATTTTAGTTGATTAACATGATCAAGATATTTTCATGCAACATGGAAATATTATGATTGTAGTTAAGCATGATACGGTGGTAACATGATTAAAGTTTATCATGAACATAACATGGCATGATATGCATGAGAGCATATGGACATCAAAGCATGGCATGGTATTAACGTACATAGCAGGGTAACATCATCAAAGTGGTCCAAGCATATGAGCATATCGAGATTATGACATATTCAAAACATAGCATCATAGTCAAGCATATCATGGCAATGTAGCAAGCATATCAAGATAATCATTATTCATCTAAGATTAAATCATGTTTTAAAACACGTCAAAGCTTTGCAAAGGTGCAAAGGGTATTGTGGCTTGCCTTCACCAACAAGGTGTAGGGAAAAGCTCCGGGTCTTCAAGACCACAAAAGCCCTGAAAAGATTTTATAAAAAGGCACGGAGAAAGATGGGTCAAACTCCACTTTTGTTTGACCATCAAATATCAACATCAAAACATGACATGAAACCTATTCCAACATGAATAGGATATCGAGACAAAAACAACGCAAAAAGAATCTCCTCGTTTGGACTTACGTTTGCGGAGATACGAGACGGAGAAAATCGGGGGCTGGTTTTGGCAGAAATACGCTTTCTAACAGAGAAAGCGCACTTTGGGCTGATTGAAGAAGGAAATACGCTTTCGAAAGGTGAAAGCGTATTCTGGACAGAAGAGGCGAGGAGTACGCTTTCAGAAGAAGAAAACGTATTTTTTGGGAGAAGGCACCTCCACTAACAGAAAACGAATCCGGGGCCTAACCGGCTGACAGGCGGGGTCCGCTGGTAGTCTCCTTCTCCTTCCCCCCTCTGCTTTCTTATTCTTCTACCTCCGAATCGCAGAAATAGGGGAGAGGGCCGAGGCCGTGCGGGGCGCCGACGAGTGGGGAGCGGCGGAGCCGGTCGCCAGCGGGGCTGGGCTCGCCACGCGCTCTCGCGCCCGTGGGTGGAGTGCAGCAGGCCTGTGCGCTCCAAGAAGGTGGCCCTTCCCCGAGCCGTGGCGAGCGGCGGTCAGGGTTCCGACGGGGGCACGGCTAGGCCACCGGGGGCGGCTCCAGGGAGGAGGGAGGGGTTGCGGTGGTGAGGGGAGGGACCGGGGCTGGTCTGGAGGGAGAGGGAGAGACTCTGGTTGGCGCCAATTTTAGCCGGAGTCCGGCGGGGGCCGTGGCGACAATGTGGCAATGGCGTGGCTCCGGGACCAAATGTGGAAGGGGGTGGAGCTAGGAGAGGTGGGAGGAGCTGCTGGTGCTCTCAAAGGGCTCAGGGGCGAGCTCTCTTTTATAGCCATGGAGAGATTCGAGCTCTGGCAGAGACAAGCAGGGGCGGCCATGGCGTGCGTCGAGCTGGCGGGCATCGAGGGAATTCGAGAGAGCTCAGGAGGGGTGGCGTGGCGCACGCGTGCTGCGCAAAGCCGTGCGGCGCAGAAGGACACGAAGAAGTGGCCAAGGGAGGCACTTGTGCACGACATGGACGCATCGGGCACGCGGGGAGCGTGGCCAGAGCACGCCTGATGCAGTCTGGGAGCGTGGCCACCAAGGGGAGGTTCAACCAGGGGAGTTTCCATCGTGGCCAATGTTGTCTGGGAGAGGGTCCTTCAAGTGCTGATCACAGTGGTGCAAAAAATATTGGCCAAAGGTGCACTGTGGTGAGATGGATCCCTCTATAAAGTTTGATGCAGCAATCTTGGGAAAGAAGATAAGATCACATGGTGAGGAGTGGGTGCATGAGGGGTTGTCTTCTGGGTTAAGGATAAGGAGGACTACAGTACTGTGGAGTTTGGGGTCAAATGGGTAAATTCACATGGTACTTCCTTTGCAAATGTACCATGGAGGCTGAAGGTGTTTGTACTGTGGTGTGGCTAGCACATGGCTCCCCTAAGCATGATTTTTGGTTGAGCTTTATCATACACCAGGATGAGTAGATGTACCAAGTTTCATCTCAAATGGAGCAATGTAGCTAGTACTTCCTTTGCAAATGTCCAAATAGGCCAGAATGCAAAGTTGAAGCTAGAATCTCATCGGTTTGATGGACTTGACTGAAAATTGGTGGAGTGAGGTTATTTAGTGGTTTTCACATGTGTGTAACATTTCATGGCCATTGGACAAGCCAAGCTAGCACTTGCTTCACAAGGTGTCCTGCTGACCAGAAACTTCCACATGAGGATGCACTAACTTGGGTAGTTGGATTTGGCTCAAACTTCGTTTTGTTGAGTCATTTGGGTGTGGGAATAGGCACAAAAAGTTTCAAGGTAAATGGGATCAGTTATCATGCACTTGCTTCACAATGCCCCCTTACTGCATCAAAATTTTGGGAATTTATTGTGGGAGTTTGGCTAGGCAAATGATGGTGGAATTTGGTGTAGGCTCATTATATGATCATATGAGGTTGCACAAAAAGTTTCACCAGCAATGGATCAAGAGAAATGACACTCCCTTCACAAAGCTCCAATCTGCCCCCATAGACAAATGCATTTTTCTAGAGGAAAACTCCATTTGGGCCATGCAATGTTTTTGGATAATTTGACAAGATATGGAATCTAGAGAATGTGGGAATTATTTGGGGATATATGGAGCAATAAAAATAGGTGTTGCTTCACAAACCTCAAATAATTGGAATATTCCTTTTATAAGAAAAGGAATATATGGCTTGAATAAAATGGTGGCTTGGATGAGATGGATCCATGGAATTACATGGGAGAGGCTTAGATCAAGGGTCACTTGAGCATGGAAAGAAAATATGCTCAAGTTTCAAGTCCAAAGAGGTGATCAAAATCAAATCCAATAGCAAATCAAGAAATAAGTCAGAAAAGTTTTTGGAAAAAGAAAGTTCCAAAATCCAGGATGTCGCAAATTACTTGACTGAAGCTAGAGAGAATCAAGCAAAGGTAGCAGATGAAAGAAAGAGACAAGTATGAAGTAGCATATGTTGTATCAGTTGTGGCATTGTCCATCTTCTATGAAATTTTTGCAATGATGATTAGGGGCTTTGTTTGAATGCACTTTGGTTGAATGATGTGTTGATTTCATAAATTTGGGAGTTATGCATTCATGTACTTGTAATTTACGTTCATATTGTTTACGTTGTTCTGCATATATATAAACATAGTACGTACATACGAGTAGATCACAACCTGAGAGTCTGGGAAACGCAAACAACAAGGAGAAGGATATACAGTGAAGAACCTGCACCACAATATCATTGCACACAGTTTTTTAATTCAAAACCTCCGCGAAGAAAATCTAGCGGTTCTCATTTATTGCAACCATAGGTGATATCAATTCTGATCGCGCATAGTTGCTTGTAGCAATTGTCAGCCCTGTATCACCAACGTCTGGATTTTTTGAATCGTGGCTGACATATTTAGCATCCCACACATTACTAGTAATCATGAACGATTGTGAAGAAGGCTAGCGATTCATTTTTTGCAACCGTATGTGATGAGGGGATACCCCCACGACTCGTTGCCATGAGGGTACCTGGTGCGTGTCATAGCTGGTGGCCCACAGAAGCCTTCAGGAGGACCAAGATCGACCCACCCGAAGCACTGACGACCGCGCCAACATGGAGTCCAAGGCGTGACTGTCAAGACTAGCTAGATTAGGAAATTCTCTATGTAAACCTAGACGGACTCTGTGAGACCTAGCCTAATATATAAAGGCTGGGAGAGGGGACTTCTAGGGCAGATCATTACTCATCACAACATCCTTTGGTGAGAGTAATCTCGCCGAAGCCTCGAATGTAATCGCATCCACCTCATAATACATCGGGAAGGAAGTAGGGGTTTTACCGATCGAGGGCCTTGAACCTGGGTAAATCCCTGTCTCCTGTTAGCCGACGAGATCGCTAACTTTGCAGTCCTTCCATACGATCAAACCTAGGGTTCCTAACCATGGGATTTTCCTAGGCCAATCCTTGTCAATTGGCGCCAACCGTGAGAAAGACGCGGGTTGGATTCACAATCTCGGCGGTTCCATCATCAGTAGTCGACAACCCGATGACTTCAGCAGCGATCCATGCGGAAACCGATCTACACGGAACTTTCAACCTCGCCACGCACTTTCCGATCTCACGACTAGGAGCACCCGATCGGTGCGCGAGTCCAACCCAAGTCTTCAGAGTTTTCTAGGACAACATCAAGCAACGAGCCACCCTCCGATCAATGGACCAAGTCGCAGCACCGGAATTCAACATCAAAATTTCTCTAACCTAAGCTCTCGAAAACTCGATGACTCCCAACATCAGCCATACTGCTCGTCGCGAAGCAACCGGTCATTATGATCTCACCAATATGCCACTTGACCTCACCAAGGAAATCCAAGATTTCTGCATCAACGACGGAATCGAACTGTGCCTGAGTAAACGCTCTCGCAAGAAACACCGCTCGCACACCCGATCGACCAAGCACCACGATGCCAACAACTATCCCACAAGGCGAAGACGGTGGAAGATAGAAGGCTCAAACACCCTCACACTCCAAGAACAGCTAGATGGGATGTACACAATTCACTCCTACATGAACGAGGAAGACGAACTCAGAGCGAATCATAGCCTCAGAAACTGCCAAATTTTTGGTGAACTCTTGAAGGCACAACAGAAAGACATACAGCACAGAGCAAAACGTACTCGAGGAGCAACCCAGATATCACCACTTGGAGAGGAAGAAACCTACCCGTTAGCAGATGGTCGAGTACACATGATCCAAGACGGCCATCAAAAAAGAAAGAGGAAGCAAGCACCCTCCAAATCTACATGGCAACGGAGTTCGACATCACCTTCTCACAATGGGAACACCCGCCAGTCATCCCCAAACTAGGACACGCCCTATTGGTCCTAGAAGCTCAGATAGGAGTCTATGATATGTCATGCGTATTATGAACATTATGTTTCTTAGCACCTTATGCAAGATGATAATCCCATACTCCGCGCTAAAAGCCTTAGACATCACTTACCACGACGTCATACCAGGCGAAACAGTTTACCCACTCGGGAGAATCAGCCTCGATGTCATCTTTAGGAACAGGAAAAACTTCAGAAGAGAAATCGTCGAGTTTGAAGTAATCGACTGGAAATCGCAATATCACGCCATACTGGGTCGGCTGGCATTCGCCCAATTCATGGCCATCCACACTATGACTATCTCAAGCTCAAAATGCCAGGGGCCGCAGGAGTCATCATGATCGACGGATGTTTCCTTAAATCGGAAAAATGTGGTTGAGATTTCCATCAAGTCTCTGACACCCTCGAAGCACAACAAGACCTCGTAGAGATAGACATAGTAGTAGACAGGAGCGTCTTTCCACTCGCCAGTCATAGCGAACTTAAGGATATCACTCGAGACTTCAGTGTCGATAGCGACACGACAACCCACCAGGTGCACCCAACGGCTCCAGAAAAAACGGTGCGGATCTATGCTCATCTACCCGAAGAACAAACGACCGCCCTCCTAAAATTCCTCTGCGAAGAGTGGAAAATATTTTGCTGGTGCCCAGCTGACATGCCAGGAAACCCGCAGGAATTTTCCATGAACGCACTGCAGATCTACCCAAACACTAAACAAATGAAACAAGCTCTACAACGATTCTCGGAACAAAAACGCAGGGCCATAGGAGAAGAAGTCAATAGGTTACTTGATGCCAAGTTCATCCAAGAAACAAAGAAGGCCACATGGGTGTAAGGCCCCTGATGCGGTACTAACTCTAACTAGTCGCTTTCGCGTCCGGTCGGAGTTAGAAGCGCATCAAACGCCACCGGCGCACGACACTCGCACTCGTGTCGCTACCGGATTCTCGAAAACAGGTATAAAAACACAACTCTACAAGAAGGAAAATACATATATAGAGATAATAGAGCAGGGCATACAACGCCACTGTCCAAAATATATAACATTCTCATGAATACATCTCATCAGTACATCAAGCGAAAGCAAGTCGGACCGGGTACGGTCAAGATACAAATTTCCCTAGAGAGGGCTACACATAAATCCACCCACGGGAACGTCTGAGCCCAACTAAGGATCCTACTGGGCGGAGTAGTCATACTCGTCGTCATTCTCCGGGGACACCTCCACGAAGTATCGTCCAGTGCTGGGGTCGAGGTAGTAGTCCACTGCAGCGGCCGATCAGGCAAAGCGGTAAAGGCGGAAAAGTAAACGGGGGTGAGAACATATCATTACGGAAAAACTAACGCTACAGGTAAGGTAAAGGTATAGACAGTTTGCAGCCGTACTAGCATATATGGTGGCTACACGTGCTATCGGAATAAAGATGAGATCCAAGAAATTGCGGTGACAACGTGTCGTCAGTCAGCTATCCACCTACTTACGCAAACATAACACAACCTCGTTTCTCTCTCGGTCCCCCTGGACGAAGAAAGACAACCAAGGCACGCACACGGTTTGTCAAGTTTTATAGCCTGCTTAACGTTGATGTTATTCTATGAACAAGGAGTAGGTCTCAAGTAGTCCATAACCGCGGACACGGCTTTTCGAAAAGATTTACCCTGCAGGGGTGTACCAACTGTCCATTATAGACGTCGCATGTACGTCCGGTTTCCACTTGGCTAGGTAAGCGCCTGAAACTCCGGAACGTCAGAGTCCCTCTAACTAACAACGCACAAATCCGGGTGGCCCCCGGTGAGTCGACACCCAACTCAAAAGCTGGCCACGCTCTCGAATCGGTCTCTACCGTTTGTCGAAGGTTTGGATAACCGGTTAGTTCTCTTATGAGACCGGGTCCTCAGCCGGACAAAGTGGGCCAGCCAAGAAACTATGTCCTCCTGGCCCTGGTTTGGTTTGGAAACAACTGGGGATCCAACCAGCACACACACATTGCAAATGTAAATCAGCTCGGGCCACCACTAGAATGTACGAGGCTAAGTAGGTAAGACAAGGGGGCCCCATAAAACCCCACACACGATTAGGCACGCTCGTCAAGAAACACAATACCCGGAACTCGGGTCCTAGGTGACTCAAATGGAACAAAGCACTAGACGGGGTTAGCCCAGCCTTCCACCTTTCGTCGAATATAAATTAACATCATTTAACAATAATAAATATCAACCAACTTCTTTTATAGCATGATATCCCAACCACAATCATATAAGGTAAGCAGCAAGTTTTCTATCCATACTAAGCAATGGCTGAGCAGCGGTAACTTAGCAGAACAATGGTTTGCTGGGATGTGGGGATCATGGCTGTATGGGTTTAAACATGGCATATAATGTAGATAGGATCAAGCAATAACGTTCTAGATCTACAGCTAGGCATGAGCAGAAAGTTATAAAGTAATGACACAGATCTCCCCCTTGCCTGGTAAGGTAGTCGAAGCAGCACTCACGGTACCCTCGGGCTCGGTGTCGGACAGCTCCACGTAAGTCTCCTCGGCGGTCTCAGGTGCTAACGTAAGGTACCGGCAGGAAAAAGGCACACAAGTAAGCAACATATGCAACTCAAACAAGGATGGCATGTGCAAGTTTTATTTACATGACATGACCCTGTCTAGTCAAGTTTAAATGAAGGTGATGACGACAAGTCATCACTTTCATATGCATTTTATTTACATTGTAATGGCTTTGGTCTGAGCCTTAACTTAGGTGTAAGTAGCATGATAGCATGACAAGATCAACAAGCATTGCAAGAATTTAAATAACATGAAAGTAAAACAATGATTCCGGAGACGGAGTAGTGTTGGTGAAATTGACACACAGGAAGGAACAACAAAGGTTTGAGGCCAGCCACTATGCATATGACAATATGCTAAGGCTGACTTGAAGAAAAAGATGGCATGAAACTGACTTGAAAAGATCAGATGAACAACATTTCAGATGCACTGAAGCTGAGATGTTGTGGACAGACAGACCTGAAGCTTCTGGACCAGGTGTCCACACCTTGTCTCAAAAGTTGCTCAACACAACAAGAAAACATCACTACTGAACTCCTTGCAGAAAAGCACCCCAAAAACATATATAATATGCCTCCATTTGAATTTGCAAAGGCAGTTGCAAATTCAACTGAAGTTCAGGGGGCTGAGTGAAAAATTGCACCACCTGGGTTTTGAAAAAGGTTCAGTTGATGAAACATTATCACCATGCAACTCCTTGTGCAAAACTACCCAAAAATCATATATGATATGGGTAATGTTAAACTTGAACCAATTTCCAAAATTTAAAGAAAAGCAAAAGGGGTTTATTTGCAAAATGACACAACTCCAATTTTTAGAAGGGGTCAGATGCAAAAATAGCTATCACCACTGTGTTAGTAGCTAAAATTACCCCAAAAACATATATGGGATGGCACTGTTGACAATTTGGGCAAACAGATTTGAATTTGAAATTCAAATCCAAATTGAATTAAAACAGAAAAAGAAAAGAATAACAAAAGAAAAGAAAAGGGAGTCCAGCCCACTTGGGCTGGCTTCAACCCGCAGCCCACTGCTGCTGCTCCCCTGTTGCGTGGTAGCACTCAATGGGCCAGGCCCAGTGGCTCGCGCGGTCACTCCAAAAGGCAAAAAAAATTGGGGGTTAATCGAACCCAGGGGGGGTTCGAACCCGCGCCCTCGCGCTGCAGCACCAAGTGATCGACCAACTCGGCTACCGAACGAGTTGTGACAGGTTACCACGCGCACTGAACAAGATCTATCTACAGGCGCTACGACTGAATTTGAACACAACTGAACTGATCTGAAACTGAACCAAGTTCAGTTGGTGTCGACGGCAGAAAGGCGAGACCTTGCACCCGCCGGAGCTGATTCCAGGGCTCCAACACGAGGGAGCAGCTCGGCATCAACTCGTTTTGCTACGATTACTCTGCATCTCGCGAAAAGAGCAGGCCGGCGTGATCTGAAGCAAGAAAAGGAGGTCGCTTGCCACTGACAGATGAAGTTCAGGCGGCTGCTTCCTGACGCGACGAATTCCGGCGACGATGCCATCTCCTACAAGGCACCACTGCTCCACTGCTCGCCGCTGGTCGGAGTTGGATGTGCCACGAATCCATTTTTGCGCTAGGATCACCTCTCCGTGCTACGAATAGAAGCTACGCCTCGACGGAACTTCACGGCGGAACCGGTCTGAAGAAACAGGGGAGGAGGGAAACGGAGCTCACAGCGGGGAAGACAGGATCGAGCGGGCTCGGGAAGGTCGCCGGCTTGCTGGCTGTCGGCGTCGTGGACGAAGACGGCTCGTGCTGCGCGGAGCTCAGGCCATGGACCTCCTGTCCATGGCGGAATCGGCCGGAAGCAGAGAAGGGGATCGGGAGAGGCGGCGGCGCCCGAGGAGGAAGAAGGCTAGGGTTGGAGGCGGAGGAGCTGTCGCATATAAAGGAGAGGGGGGAGGCGACGTGGACGCAGGAGGTCCAGCCATCTCCTCCACGGCGCCATGTGCGTGCAGGAAAAAGCGAAGGGAGGAGGGGGATGACATGCGGGCCCCGGCTGGCAGCGAGAGAGAGAGGGGTGAAAGGAAAAAGAAAAAGAAACGGGCGCGCTCGGGTGGGCCGAGTCCATGCGGCCCAGCTGGGCTGGAGGAGAGAGGAAAAGAGAAATAGGCCCTTTTCCAAAAGAAAAAGAGCAGCAGAGAGAAAATAAAAGAAAAAGAGGGGAATAGGGGTCAGAAAAATATTCCAAATATTTTTAGAAAACCCCTAAAAAGATGTTTGATCATCCAAAATTGGTTTGATCATTTTTGCATGCAGTGAAAAATCTCCACAAGCAAAACAGTACCTTTTTATATCTAAAATTAAATAGAAAAGGACTTTGAAGAGTTTTTTGAGAGAAAAATAAAAGGTTCAAAATTCCACGAGTTTGAAATTCTTAATCCTTGCATTTTTCTAGATTTTTCAAAAGTGGTTTGGCCAATTTTTGCAACAACAAAAATGTGGCCCTGTTTTTGAATTCAAAACACTTTGAACTAGGGCTACTGTTTTTGTTGGTGGCAAAAATGCCTTGAGGGTTTTAAAACCCTTGCCATATGAAATGAAATGGCTAGGTCAAGTTTGGGGTCAAGTGAAGTGAGCATGTGGCAAGGAAAATTCCATGACTGCCCCTCTTGAACCACTTTGGATGCAAAAGAAACCAACCCAAAATGACTCCAACCTCCATGCCAATTTAAATCACCACATGAAAAGATGTAAACTTCCACCATGCCAAGTTACAAGTCCAACAGAGAAAGTAAAATACATGGTGATAGCAACTTATTACATGTGGGCTGTTACAATGGGTGGCAAACCCCGTGTTTGTACCCAAGAAGGACACAGAAGTGCTACGCATGTGCGTTGACTTCCCCTTACCAGGATTTACCAGATAATCGACTCCACTTCGGGATGTGACCTCATGTCGTTCCTCGACGCATACTCAGGATACAACCAAATTAGGATGAAGGAATAAGATGAAGAGCATACATCATTCATCACATCGTATGGTGCGTTCTGCTACATGACAATGCCTTTCAGACTCAAGAACGCCGGAGCAACCTACCAGCGGATGATGCAGGTGTGCCTAAAAGACTAGATAGGAAGAAATGTCCAAGTCTACGTAGATGACATTGTCATCAAAACTTATCAGGCAAGCACACTTCTTGAAGACCTAAAGGAGACATTCAGAGCACTCAACCACTGCCGCATCAAGCTCAACCCAAATAAGTGCGTTTTCGGAGTACCAACCAGCAGGCTGCAAGGATACATGGTGTTCGCTCGAGGAGTTGAAGCCAACCTAGAAAAATTTCAAGCACTTGCCACAATGGAAGAACCCGTCAACATAAAAGGAGTACATCAACTTACAGGACGACTCACTTCTCTAAGCCGCTTCATCAGCAGGCTAGGGGAAAGAACCCTACCTTTCTACCAGCTACTCAGGAAAGGCGGAAAATTCGAATGGACTTAGGAAGCTTGAAACGCATTCTCAGACATCAAGAAAACCTTATCAACCCTGCCAATCCTTGCAGTCCCAAAGGAGCGAGAACCCCTATACCTCTACATCGACTCTCAAAGCAGCATCGTAAGCACCATACTTGTTGTCGAGCGCATCGAAGAAGGAAAATTACGAGACCAATCTATTACCTCTGCAAAGTTCTCACACGCTCCCACTAGATATACCCGCACCACAAAAAACTCGTCTACGCCCTCTTCATGACCTCCCGCAAGGTGTCACACTACTTTGAAGAGCACCAAATAATAGTGGTCAGAAGCGCACCACTCTCAGACATCATCAACAAACCGGGCGCCACAGGACGAGTCGCTCAGTGCAACATTGAGCTCAGCCCTCGTTACCTACGCTTCAAGCACCCAACAACAATCAAGGCACAAGTCCTCCCCCAATTTCTTCGTCGAATGGATGGAATTCCAAACATCTGGCCCCCAGACATCTCCAACTCACGGAAAATGGTCTTCGATAGATCAATAAGATAGCAAGGAGCTGGAGCAAGAGTCATACTAATCTCCCCCAAGGGAGACAAGCTAAAGTACATACTCTAGATCAAATTTGAAAAGGCATCCAACAATGAAGAAGAGTACGAAGCCCTCCTCCACGGCATGCGTATGGCAAAAGCCTGCGGTGCCACTCGGCTAGTCATCTATGGCGACTCGTACCTCGTCGTCCAACAAACAATGAGAGATTGTGAAGAAGTTGCGGACAACATGTCAGCATACCAAAATCTATACAACACCCTTGAAGGTGACTTTGATGGATGAGAACTCAACTATGTCTCAAGAGAAAACAATACTGAAGCTGACGAACTCGCAAACATCGGATCCACTCGCGGACCAATACCACCTCGCGTGTTCATAGAAAGCATAAGACACCGATCCATCAAGCATGTAAAGGGACCCAAGAGAGCCGCGACAAATGTCATTACCTCCACAAGCACAACAGCCGACGAGGTTAATGGACTCGAGCAGGTGGCAGTCGCAGACCCAGTCAACGAGGACGAAGCCGGCAATGCGGATGCAGATCAAGAGCCACCACCACTGAAGACTCGACATCGTGGGACCTCTGAAGAAATCCTCCAAAGGTGGTCGCACCCACCTCCTCGGCGCAGTCGACAAATTCACAAAGTGTATCAAAGAAGTACCAATCACCAGCTCGACCGCCCTGGCGGCCCTAAACTTCATCAAGTCTATCATCTTCGGCTTCGGTGTTCCACACAGCATCATCACTGACAACGGCACAAACTTCACAACAGACAAATTCCATACTTTCTGCAAGGATCTTTGCATCAAAATCAACTACGCATCGGTCGCACACCCATAGTCCAACGGAGAGGTCAAGAAAGCTAACGGCCTGGTCTATAGTGGCATCAAGAAGCGGCTCCTCGCACCACTCGACCAAGCTGCAGGTAACTTGGTCGAAGAACTGCCAACAATACTATGGAGTATGTGCACCGCACCCAACACCTCAAGCCAGTACACTCTTTTATTCATGGTATACGGTGCCGATGAAGTACTCCCACATGATCTAAGATTTGGCGCCCCACACATCATCGGATATGTAGAAGAAGAAGCACAAGAGGCACTCAAGAACGACAAGGACACAACAGACGAAGAACGAGACATATCCATATCTCGATCAGATGGATACCAAGAGAAGCTACACACTTACCAAAGTAGTTGGCTCTACACCAGAGTGTTCAATGTAGGAGACCTCGTGCTCCGATTAAAATAGGAAAAGGTGCATAAACTCGCCCCACAATGGGAAGATTCCTACATACTCTTTGAAGTAATAGGAGGCAGAGCCTACAGGCTGAAGAACCCGAAGACCGACGAAGAAGTTTGCTATCCATGGAATGTGGCGAACCTCCGCCTCTTCTACCCATAATTTTTCTACTTATTTTTCCTACCCTTTCCCCTTCAGCTAATGAGGCATTACCCCAGCTAGGCTACTCAGCCACTCATGTAAAAAAATAGGGCAGAAATAAAAATACCAGTGATACTCATGTATGTTGGCACTCGGGGGCTTGCGTAACTTAGCCGACCACATGGCGTTATTCGCACTCGCGACGAATCCATCTTCGGACACTCGGGGTCTTGCACAACGTAGCCGACCCCGAGGCGTTATTCGCACTCGCGACGAATCCATCTTCAGACACTCGAGGGCTTGCGCAACTTAGCCGACCCCGAGGCGTTATTCCCACTCGCGACAATATAACTTCAGGCACTTGAGGGCTTGAGCAACTTAGCCACCTCTGAAGCGTTATTTTGCACTGGAGACAATCTATCCTCAAGCGCTCGGGGGCTCGAACGCTCTCCATACCGATCAACCTGGGGCGTTATTCATACCCGCATAAATCTATTCTTAGATACCCGGAGGCTCTGCCAGTCCCCTTCGAAGCATCGCAAGAACTCACCATCATCTCTGCATTTACCCACCAGGGGCTTAAGCGAAGCCGTCACTCGTCCCCAAAAAGTAATCAAGTACCTGCTCTACAAGAACATGCTACAATAGTCGACGAATCAGCAACTTGCAGGCTGCCCAAAAGTTGCACTTCCAAAGCAAGGAGAACCCACTAGAATATGCAAGAAGTACGAGTTACTCTATTTACAAATTTGTCCACATTTACAAGGGATTGCGTCAGGACATAAGATCCACTAGTAAAGAGAAATTGACACAACTAGGAAACACCCGACAGATAAAAGCCTCCGGCGAATCGCCAATGATTTCCCGAAGTCTCGGGGCTACTCCCATCGGGAGCGCAGTTGCGCACCCGATAGATCAATGACCAGGCAGAAGAAATAACGACAAAGTCTACAATAGTTCAACATAAAACTCTTGATATATTTATTTACACCATGGACTTAAAATTGTATTCTTTACATCAAAAGGACCACTCGACATCTCTTCGAGCATCATCACAGACAAAGGGCAAAGTTCAACCTTAAGACTATGCGACAAAAAGTTGGCCCGAGGACATGCTTGATAGCCTTGTCCTGCCGATGCGCCCGCTTCATTGATGGCTTCACATCAGCGACCTTCTCAAAATTGGAGTAGCTATTACCACCAACTACAGGAGAAGACTCAGAGGAGTGAGATGCAGCAGGCAAGTCACTAGCAGAAGAAGAAATGAGAGCGCCACCCGCGTCTCCATAGTCGCTGTCGCTTGAACTCTCCCAGCAAGGTTCCAGCCGATTCCCATCAGCGTCTAAGGGCCTAATGGAGAGAATTTCCTCTCCATTGAACTGGCAGCAAAGGCTGACACTCCTGCGCAGATTAAACTGGCGGGCAAACACCCTCCAACAAGATTCCAAGAAAACCAAGGATGAACTCCCAACACCGATTACTACCCATAACAGACAGTATGGGTATCCGGGAGGCGGAGCCACAAGCCATCCAAATTCATCTCAGAGACTAGGGCAGCAAAAGAACAAGGAAGAAGAACCCAACTAGAAATAAGGCCGGGGTTGTAAATAACAAAATCATGGGCATAGAAACCCTCGTCCATAGCCACGGCTGAAGTAGACGTTGAAGACCCGTCGCGCCCTTGGCAGGCACGTGATGAGCGAGGAATGCACACACCACCTCCACGACGGGCAGAGCCGCGACCACGGTTGGCACCGGCACGCATCATCTCAGCTCCGACAACTCCACGGGAACGACGCTTGGGATCCATGGAAGCTAGCTAACAGAACAAGAGGTGCGCAGAAGAGGAAGACGGATGGTAAGAAGAAACAAAGTATGCACCTATATATACACCCCCGTTAGGGCGCACGCGTCATTTCCCACGCGTGAAGGGGAAGCGGCAATGTCACCATAATTACCAAAGGAAGACACTTCAGATTCCAATACAAAAATACAGTCATGGATATTCGCCCCTGATGAATGTGCCAGTAAAAACAGAGGATTCAAACCGCTCATGAAAATCCAACAGGTGTAGCTATGCATCACATCTAATACGCGTGCAAACCAAAGTGCCATCATCACACAAGCACGACGTGATAGATCAGGCCATACCACAGTTGTCATGATGCGTCATGACCATCAAAAAATCATCATCATGTTTATCTCATCCAGACAACACAGACTAGATAGCACAATGCTACGCAGATGTTGAAGCAGAAGGGAATCTATCTCTATTTTTTTCCAAGCTTATCTCTTCACTAACTTTTTTCTTTTATTTGATTTCACCAAATAAACTCCCATCAGGAGCACATTGCAACTATAAGAGATTCCAAGGTAACCCGCAAGCACCTTGTAAAGGCTTGAGTGCTTGCTCGCCCACTTGAGTACTCACTCACAAAATGATACAAACAAGCAAAACTCTTAATGGTCGACTGACCGACACGTCGAGTGGCTACTCGAAACTTCACCAGATGATAATCCATACTAAGAGTTAACTCGACTGTTTTCTGAATGGATACATTCTATATGGCACTCGCCCTTATTTCACACCTGGGTTGCGATACTACTGCACCCAAAAGCCACGTGTACTCATGTGTAGGTAAGACCCCGCTGAACTATCGGTCGGGCTGGGACTTGCCATAGCGCGACTTCACTCCCATTTGTTTCCATACCCGAGTGTATGATAGAAAAATCCTGACGGACGCGTGGGACAATTTAGGTCAGAGTGTAATGATTTTGTAAGCCCTCAACAACGTAGACCTTACTAGACACCAATTCCGCCAAGTTCGTGTCGGGGTACTCGAGCTTGATTGGACTACTGTGGTATTTGCCGCGAGTGCAATTAACTGGACTCGATCAATCAGGAACTCAGGCCCTTTAGTTTAGCATCCCTCTCAAAACTTACAAAATATGAACATCCTGCAATTCATAAGAAGCGAGACGTACTACAGCGGTTGACGCTGATTGGAGTACCTGCGCGACTCATTGAGTCCCCCGGGCACTCGAGGGCTACTCACGAGGGGATACATCCATGACTCCTCGCCATGAGGGTACCTGGTGCGCGTCAAAGCTGGCGTCCTACAGAAGGCTTCGGGAGGCCCAAGATCGACCCACCCGAACTATTGACGATCGCGCCGACATGGAGTCCCAAGCTGACATGGAGTCCAAGACGTGACCATCAAGACTAGCTAGATTAGTAAATTCTCTATGTAAACCTAGACGGACTCCTTGAGACCTAGCCTATTATATAAAGGCTGGGAGAGGGGACGTATAGGGAAGATTAGTACTCATCACAACATCCTTTGGCGAGAGCAATCTCGCCGAAGCCTCCACTGTAATCGCATCCACCTCATAATACATCGAGCAGGAAGTAGGGGTTTTACCGATCGAGGGCCCTGAACCTGGGTAAATCCCTATCTCCTGTTAGCCGACGATACGGCCAACTTCGCACTCCTGCCTTACGATCAAACCCAGGGTTCCTTACCATGGGATTTGCCGAGGCCAATCCTCGTCAGTACGCTTTCTCAATTATCATAGCGGACGGTTGGTTGGACGAACTTCCAGCCTTGCTTCCGCCCACGAAAGGATTTTCAAAAACGTGCCTGATGGATTACGCATCCCACACATTTCACTAACTACCACCGATTGGTAAGAAGGGCTACCGGTTTCTGATACACGAGAGAGATTAATTGCTTCTCACCCTTCGTTGGTTACCCCAAGTGGAAGGTGAGATGCAGCATAGCGGAAAGTTTCCCACGGTGAAGATACCGATGTTTTAAGATTGTCTCTCGTAGGACTCCGGCAATGATAAGTAGGTGGTGAAGTGATCAATGGCGCCGTTCACAACTGAGGGTTGCTTACTTCACCTGTACCTGCACACGACACAATTAACTTTGCTCCCAACGAAGTTCAGAGAGGTTGTCAGTCTCTCCGGTCTTGTAGTTTACAAAGGATAAAAAACACAAGGGATAATGATAATGATAATGATATCAACTGGAAAGTAAAAGCTAGAAAATTAATAAGCGAGTAAACAGTGATGAGAATATGGACCTGGGTCCCGTGATGTTCACTAGTGATATCTCTCTCCCAAAAAGATGATAAAATAGCTATGCGAGGTAAACAAATTACAAATAGGCAATTGATAGGATTATAAACGCACCGCAATGCTAACTATGCTACAAAGAAAGGAAGAGGCTCATAAGCATGGGCAGTATGCCAAAATAAGTAGACCGAAATCCAACTGCATCTACAACTAATCATCCACCTTGAGATATCTATCCAGAACATCTCGCTGGTATTAAGTTGCTTTCCC
Organism: Bromus sterilis; assembly: GCA_950022295.1. Lineage (NCBI taxonomy): Eukaryota > Viridiplantae > Streptophyta > Magnoliopsida > Poales > Poaceae > Bromus > Bromus sterilis. The sequence goes on along the minus strand of OX465599.1, from coordinate 165,697,811 downwards.
CACCCAAAGTGTAAACCCAAAGCAATAGACAAATATATTACAAAGAACTTTGCATAAAGTAAACAATCCTTGCAACCGCGGTTACAAGCACCGTTGTTTTCCCCCTTGTGGCCACAACACATCACCTAGACTCATGTTTCTGTCACTCGAACCTGTCATCAGGGGGCATGTACCCACAATCGAGCATAACGTGCCCTCTTGGAGTTACTACCTACTACTTGGCCAAAGCAATAAACAGCAATGGAGAACATGCAAGGATTACTTAGGAACAAAAATATAAGAGCTAAAAACCAAATATATTACTCTATCACAATCCGAACATAATCTCATAATCCATCAAATCCCATCAAACTAAGCATAGAAAAAGCATAAATATTACATATGTGCCTCGATCATTTGGGGCAGCTCACGAGGTCTAAACCATGAAGAATAAAGAGGGGAGGAGAACATCACATAGCTACTGATCACGGACCCAAGGTGCAAAGGAAACTACTCACGGCACATCCGAGAAGAGTCCATGGTGGAGGGGAAGCTCCCGGAGGTCAATTCTCCCCCCGGCAGGGTGCCGGGAAGGGGTCTGCAGGTGCTCCCGATCTTGGAAGCTCGGCGGCGGAGGAATAGAGGCAAGATTGCGAAATAGGGTTCTGTCTTCGGAAGTTTCCCGTGGCGGAGAATAAATAGGAGAAGGGGGGCCACCAGGGGTCCAGGCGCCCCGTTTGCGCGGACAGTCCCCTTGCCGCGCCAGCTAGGCGCCTAGGTCCCTGGTGGGTCCCACCTGGCCCCCCTTCGGGACGCCGAAAGGTTCCTTCACGCTGATTTTTTATCTGATTTTTCCCGAATTTTTGGGGCATTGGGGTGCACTGAGTTAATAGGTTCGTCCAAATATGATCAAAAGTGTATAAAAGTGTATCTAGATCATAGCAATATCACACAAAACATGCATGGAGCAAGACGAAATTATCGATACGTTTGGGACGTATCAACATCCCCAAGCTTAATTCCTGCTCATCCTCGAGTAGGTAAATGATAACAAGCATAATTGTTGTGGTGACATGCTAGCAACCATATAAGAACTTTGAAAAGTAAAACAATCAAGATATGTGATTCAATTCAAGTCATAACATGCAAGAGTCTATATTAGCATTGAAACAAGTAACAAAAGAACATTGGGTGCAAGAGCTCTCATTGTCCGTGACTCGAATGTCTCCAAATCGTGTTTGGATGCAAGAAGAGGGATAGGGAATACGTGAAAAAGTATTTTTTTGTGCTGAGAACTCATTCTACTAAAGTTTCACACTTGGTATTCTTTGGAATCTTATCTTGACTCGTCCCCAGACCACTAGCCAGGTACAAGTCAATTTGATCCACTCCTTTTGATATTTTGACCACTCATGCAATGGATGAGCGTAAGCATGAGAGTTGACACTTAGGATGGCAAAGAGAGAATATGGCGGAGGAGGAAGACAAAAAGGTCAGAAAGGCTCACATCAATGAGGACAATCATAGGCGGGAAGGCCAAATGATAGATATGACGTGAGGAGTAGGGATTTCCATGCAATGGATTCACATACGAGCTAAAAATATCTCCAATTACTACTAGAAAAAAGGTGATTAATGGCGCACTGGATTTTGACATTAATGGCGCACTTTAGGTGCGCCATTACTAGCACGCCATTAGTAAGTGATAGTAATGGCGCACATCTGGTGCGCCATTACTATCTTGTATACTAATGGCGCACCAGAAGTGCGCCATTACTAAGGCCACTCATGCGCCACTGATGTTACTGGTCCCACAATATGTGTATCTTGTGCTCTGGGTTACTAATGGCGCACTTTTAGGAAGTGCGCCATTGCTGTGTTTCTCCACATGCGCCACTGAGGCACACTGTGTGCGCCATTACTATGAATATTAGTTTTTTTTCTTTTGCTTTTCTGTATTTGCACAGGTTACAAATAGATATAAACAGCAGATTTATAAACAGCATAGATATAAACAACAAATTTATCGAATACAATAGAAGATTAGTCCCCGATTACAAATCATCATATTAGTCTCCAAATTCAAAATACCGAACAAAGTTAGAACATTACAATTCTCGAGTAGCGAGTTTGATCACATTACAAGTCGATATATCTAAACTACCATGACATTGAAGAAGAGGGTGGCGGTCACGATGAGCATCATCGTGACCAAAGTGATCTTCATCCGGTTCCTCCTCCGCTCCCTCCTCTCCTCCGCTAGATAGCACGCGTATCTAGCTTCCGCATCCGCCCTTGTGGGGTACCCTTTGTAATTGTTACCGCTAAAACGGTGAACCTGTCTCCCACAATCCTCCCAGTCGTCGTAGACTCCGGGAATCCTACTAATGTACACGACATACGACGGCATCTGCTTTATGCACTGGAAAAACAAAACATTAAGAGAATCTTACATATAATATTTAAGCGGTGCATACATATACAAAAAAATTAAGGACCAAAGGAAGAGAAAAGCAACACACATTAATAGCACACGGTTCATGGTCCTAGTAATAAATAGCATCGATTACATATAAGCTGAATGATGACTGTTTAAACTAAGTAGACATATGTACAGACAAGTTCATAAAAGTTTATACAACACACACGAGCTCTCGTCGATAGTCTAGAACTACATAGCTAGGCGCATGGGCATCAAGACTTTTGACTCCGCTCACGAGCCGGAGCGTGGGTGAAGCCGCCGTCTTTCGTGATGGTCATGAATGAGCGATCGCCGTCAGCCTGCAATCTTAGCATTGTATCTATTTCACGGTTGGACAGTTGATTGTTGAGGTAGAACTCCCCCGTGTTACGAAGGACATCTTCAGAGATGATTCCTGCCAACTCCGACTGGATGCGAAAGGATTCTTGTCTGAGGTCGGCGTCTTGGATTACCGACAAGCGTTCAGCCCAGTGCTTGAGATGAGCTGGGAGCGTAAGCTGCTGCTGGTCCCGTACGAACGGCCACATGTGATGGATGGCGTAGTAGGCATCCTTCTGACCGCCAGGCGGCTGCTTGATGCAGGCGAACTTTGTTACGTGAGTGAACACATGCGCACCGTACCTAACAACTTCCTTCTTGAAGGTGACTCCAGATTTGGAGTAGCGCGAGAGAGCCTCATCGAGAACTTTCTTGATATTTGTGTAGTATTTGTTCGACTCATGGTCCGGGTCCAAATACGTGGGCATGGACCATTTCGGGTTTAGAGCGATGAGTGTGCACTTTGTTTCATCACTGCACACAACACGGATGTTAGGTGGAAAAGAACGACCGAAATCTAAGCAAAACCTAATGTACGTTACGGGGACGTGAGGGGATGACTTACTCGGGAAAGTAAGGCAGGAGGAAGTTGTCCTTATCCTTGTTCGCCATAATGACGTCTTCGAGGTAATCACTAGCGAGTCGCCGGTCCCCGGGGCTGGTCAAGAGATTGGCACGCATGTAGAAGGGGTCGACTATAACGATGTCCGGGGTCTTGTCTCTAATGATCCGCATCTCCATACTGAGCGCAAATAGCCGAACGAATGTGTAGTGCAGCGGAAAAAGGTGAAACATAGCGAAGATGTCATCAAACCGCAGGGAAGATCACACGTCCGATGTCTCAAGCAACAGAGCCCTTTCCGTCTGGCACCTTGGCGGTGAAAACCGGGTATGCCACATCATTCTCTCTAAGACGCCGCGTCTCTGTATTCAGAACAATGTCATGCAGACTCTTCATATCGCCGGTTGCAGCATCGAGCATTGCAGCAGATAGCATCGGCCTACCCGCCACATGCATCCTCGACATGATTCCGTCGGGTCTTGGTGGCCCGTCTTGAGCACGGATCGTCGGTGCCGGCTGGCTCGCAGTAGTGGGACCCTTCCTCCTTCTTGTATGTCCCTTCATCTTCGACTTCTCATGTAATGGGACCTTTACCTTCTCGGAGACCGCCTTCCAGAGTGTGTTGGGGCTGATAACATTTCGCGCCTCGGCCATCTCAGCCTCGGTGAAGGCGGCAGCTGGAGGCGTCTCCTGAGAACTGAAAAGTCGACGCTTATTGTTGGAATTCATCTCCGCGCTACAAGATGGGTGGGAGGAGTCTTTTGCACCAAGGTTTGGTTCTTGATAAGAAGGCGGGAAAAGGTCGTCTATGTCGCACCCATTGAGTTCCTCGTAGAAGTCATCGACACGGGCAAGTAGTGTGTTGGTGTTGGTGTTTCTCCGATCTTGTGCCACATCGATGTCCGTGGGGTGGTGGCCCGGATCAGCCAACGGCGTTGCAGCGGTCTTGGCATGGCTTGGCGCCGGCACGACTGGCGGTGGGGTGGAGTAGTTCCCCACCCCCAAACGAATCTGGCTCTTCGGCCAAAGCAGGCTCCAGTTCAAGCAGCCGTGGAGGTCCATCACATCTTCGTCCTCGGCTCCAGGGGGTCGATAGGGAGGTAACAATTCGCCGTAGCCATCCAGCACCCGAATCAATTTAACCTTATACACGTTGGCTGGCATCGGATTACCATGGAACACGGGGATGCCCGGTTGAACGATTATGCCCACGGCAACATCGACCAACTCCTCGTCCACAAAGTGGAGGAGAGTGCATGGAACGTTGATGGTGCCCTGCGAAAACATGTAGGGCGTCAAGGATGCCCAGTCAAAGGAAAAAGGAGATGAAGTCATCGGCCGAGGCTTAGTTACCGTGATGGCGTGGAGGTCGGCTAATGTCGATGGACCGCCAACGCCGGGCGGGCATGTGACGGAGGGGGCGCTTGCTCTTGAGGTGTCGGGCGTTGGTGTTTTACGCTCCAATACTTGCGCCGCCGCCGGGGTCACAAACGCATCCGCCATCGGGGTCACCGTCGCGGCCGCATCCGGGGGCGCCGTCATGGCCGCCGCCGGGGTCACAAACGCATCCACCGCCGGGGAAACCAACAGGGCCGCCGCCGCTGTCGTCGCGTTGTGAGAGTTGCTGCCCATGAAGCTGGGAATCGGGGCAACCCCTCTTGACCGCTCGCAAGCCAGTCTCGCATGAACACAAACAAGGAAGGCATCATGTTGTTGAGCGCATGTCCAACTTGTTCTTCCACAATGCGTGGAATCTGCTCCATTTTTTCCTGGAGTTGTGCCTCCGAGCCGCTAGTGCTTTTCTCCTTTCTCCTAGTGCTATAGTAGTTCGACCATTTTGTGGAACAGCCTTTGCCGGACACACGACCAGCTGACGACGGCTTACTAAGCTTATCCTTTTTCTTGAGTGTGTTGATCGCCCTATTTAAAGAGTTGTCCAAAGGGGCGATAGGAGGGGACTCCGCGCTGCTGCCTTCAGTTTCCTGCACAAGGAACGCGGGGACCATTCAGAAATTTTTCTTCGCTAATTTTAAAATGCAACCATATGGAGCTAATTTAACAGGGGGGAGGTATTCTTTACCAGAAGACGCTCAAGCTCCTCCACCTTCGGATCCGTCGTAAGCTCCCCTGTTATCGGGTTCCTCTTGTACCGGGCCCTGACATAGTTATCTGTAGGCTTATCTCCGTATTTTTTGAAGAGGGGCGGTAGGCCTTGTGTGGCACGCTCCGCGTTCTCCTTGTCCCATTTCGGTTCCGCCACTCTGTAACCGCCGGGACCGAGTCCGTGAACCCCTAAGTTCAATTCCCGCATACTTTTCGCCCACTGACTCGATTCACTAGTTGAGGTGTCCTCGCACTTGAGCCTGAACTCCGTGTAGTCAGTTTCGCTGATCGAAGGATTTGACTCCTTGATCTTCTCGTAACTAACACCTTTACTAATCATTTTCTTCACCGTGCTTCTCCAAGTAGCCAGGGATGTGCTCATCTTCGTGAGGGCGGCACTGTTCACTTTATTCCCGTGGAGTCGTGTGTTTGCGAATTGAGCGGGGAACTTGTATCGGTTGTGCAGCTTCATGAAGAGGAGGTTGCGCAAATTCGCTCGGTCAGGATGCCTTAGGTTCTCGGTGTTGATCGAGACGGTGCCCCGGAGAATGCACCCGAGTTGTCCGGCGTACCCACCGACTAATTCTTTGGGCGCCGTTGGAAGCCCATTTTTGTCAACTTCGGTAAATTCCTCCTTGACGGTGCCTAGCTTGCTCGGGCGCCTCTCCTTTTTTTGCCTCTTCGGTTGGCTTCCATCTGTGGGTTGGCTGCCATCATCAGTGGCGGGATTGGCCTCCGCGGCACCACAATCATCCCCGCTAGCGGTTGTGTACTCGGGATCGGTAGAGTCATCCCCGATGCCCTCGTAGTGGGGTTGAGGTTGTAGATCATCGTCTATGCTCATCTCCCAATATTGCTTCTGGTGGTGCGAACCGGAGGCCTCATCGTTGTCGGACATCTACACCCACTACATAGGATAAGAAAAAACGCTACTAGAGTGATTGGATGATATCAGGGTAGTTAGTATAGCTAGGATAATATAGCTAGGACAATTACATGCAAAAGCACCTTCTAGGTCAAGAAAATTAACAAAGGTCATGCACGAATTCACGGAAAAATTCGGCATGACCTTTGCTAATTTTCTTGAGCTAGGACCCCATTCTCAACCGAAACGGAAATTAATCTACATTTCGGGAGAATGGGGTCATTATTTGTACCTGCACAAAAAAGTCCTACATATAGGCACAACCAGGTTGCACCTGTTTGGGAATAAAAATAGAATACCACTGGGCAAGGCATGGCATTAAGCAGCTTCCAAGAACATTATAGTAGAATACCACTGGGCAAAGATTGTTAAATTAATAATACACAATATTCACTGTCACTACTGATTAGGCATAAAGTTGCTTTGAAGAAGAGACTTGATTTGGTACAAAATGATCGTTCTGGAAGTGATAAGAACTCAAGAGCAATGTACAGGATAAATTGTTTTATATCAAGTGTGTCAAATCAATATCCAAATGCTATCAAGCAGAGCTTAGAAACAAAGTCCCTAAACCTATAAAGATCATTAGTAGATGCACCAACAACTTATGGTAAGTGCACCTGTGTAAGATCTATCTCAGACAACTAACATAACTCATAAATGCAAGTAACACCATGTGTCCTACTTAAAATACAAAGACGCATGCATCATGAGTGTGATAGGACCAAACATAAACCAACTACAAAATAAGCATCGTACTGTTTAATCACGCTTCAAACTCAACAGATACGCAAGTAGGTACAATCAGAACCAGGGGACGACAAAAGTAGTGAAACGGAACTGAAATTTCCCTTCTCTAAACCCAACAGAACATGCTATTATCTTCAGAGCTACTTTGTCATGCTACACAGTTCTACCAAGAAACAAATCAAGCAATCATGCCATCTAGTTATACGCCATCGGCTAATCACGCAGAGAGACAAATAGTTCTCTCAAACAGGAGTTGCAACAAGCAGGAAAAAAAATTGCCACGTGATGACAATAAACCTAACCGGCAGCTGTAGGAACAGCAGCGGGGGCCACCAGCGTTCTGAATCCTGTATCTCAACCCAACCCGGGGCAAACGATCGTTCTGGAAGTGATAATAACTGGTCATGCAATTGAATAGTTCAACTACTTGTGCAGTTCTTTTAATTTATTTTTCTGAAATCTGAACATTCCTAGATGAAGAAAAGAGAGCAAGTTGCACACTCAAATGGTGAAATGCTGAATGCTGCTCCAGCAAATGTTCGCCACAAACAATAAAATGAGAAGAAGATCCCTATCAAAACGTTAACTTTCACTTCTGCTAATCCAAAACAGTGAGTATCAAGCCATCTTTGTGGCCTAATCTATGACAGATAGCTATCTAATCTACACACATTTAGAGAAAAGATGTCGTTTTCCATCTCTGGTGTGGTGTACTCTTCTGCAATTGGGTATGGGAGGCCTTTGCAATCTGGAAGCAACTGCAGCCATTGTGGAGTGTACATGGGAGATGGTGGCGGTGACGCGGCTGGGAGATGTTGTGGGCGGCGGTATGGACGACGACGACAGGCGGCGGCGAGTCCTGCAGAGAGAGGTGGAGGGGGCGGTGAGAGAGAGATAGAGAGAGAGAGAGAGAGAGAGAGAGAGCGATGACGTGGGAGGAGGGGCGCGGGGTCGCCGGAGGTGTGGTGGTCGGTGGAGGGTGGGTTGCCGGAGTGGGGGTCGCCGGAGGGGGGCACCGGGGCGCGGGTGCGCGGGGTCGCCGGAGGGGGGCGGCGGCGAGATGGGGTTCGAGAGAGAGAGAGAGTACTGTGTGAGATGAATCGATGTGATCGAGCCCAATCGAAAGATAACCCTAACTACTTGGCAGAACAATGGCGCAATTTCTAGAAGTGCGCCATTAGCATAGGCATAGCAATGGCGCACTTTCTGGAAGTGCGCCATTAGCATAGGCATAGCAATGTCGCACTTTCCATAGGTGTGCCAGTAACGCTTTTAATATTTTGTTATTTATAATTATAATTATAATTATAATTATGTGTTAGTTTTATATTGTGTAGTAATTATAAACACATGGCAATTTTAATACTCCCTCATTCCTAAATATAACAAAAACTATCAACATCTACAATACTCCCTCCGTTCCTTTATATAAGGTGTATTTGTTTTTTAAGAAAAACATTGACCAAGTTTTAAGAAAAATATATATAAATATCCATAAAAGCAAATTTATATCATTTAGTTCATCATGGCAAGTAGTTTCATATTTTATGTACTAAAATAATATAATGCTTATAATATAAAATAATATAATGTTTAAAAGATCTCTAAAAATAATCATTCACATGCTCATAAATGAGGTTGAAATCAAGTGACATGAAATAACAATCGTCGTGATTGGATCTTAGCTATCATCTTTTCACAATCTTTTTGCCCTTCTTTTTCGCGTTTGCATAATTTAGCCCCGGAACCCCTTGATTTCTTCTCTTGAACGGGCGACCGCATTTAGGTAGGGTGGTCCTGCTTCTTCTTGTTTTGTATGCCACTGCATCATCGTCGTCGTCATTTTCAATCTTCGGGTCGCCGTACTTGTTGAAGTCTTGCTCGTTGGCGGCTCCATCCATTCCGATGATGTTCCTTTTGCCTCTCCTCACGACAACACGGCTGGACTTTGACGGGTCGGTAATGAAGAAGCTGTTGGAAATATGCCCTAGAGGCAATAATAAAATGCTATTATATATATTTCCACGTTCGTAATTAATGTTTATATTTCTGTGCTATAATTGCAATGACCCTGACTATGAGATTCAGAAGAAAACTCACTTGCACGTGTGGAAATGTAAACACCAAGAGTTCCTGGTTTAGCCTCTAAGACCAGCTCATGTGCTAACTGATGATTACGTTTTCTTAATCATGGACATTGTTCTTGTAACAAGGATGTCAGTAGCAATGGAAACATATTGTTAGCAGAACAATGATGTTGAACCGACCCCAGTATTGAATGATATACTTAGAGATCACATCGTAACAACGTTATAAGTCATATCATGAAATGTTATCATATACGTAATTCCTTAGACCATGAGAGTATCAAGTTGCTTCACACAGGAAGATGTGCTTTGGTTCTTAGATGAATCTTCCCATTACTAGGTAGTAGTAAAATAAGTTCTGGGTACATTGGATAGTATGTCTAGTAACTATGATAGTTCAAGATTGGAATTTTCTCCTTCACGATGAAGAAGATATTCACTTCGGGCCCACTCGGTATGACGGTATCCATTATACTCTGGCCAGACGCATTGTGATTCAGTCACGGGGATACCGGAATACGATAACGAGAAAAGGGACAAACGAGCAAAGAGGATAACGAGTGGCTTGTGTTCAAGAAGTTGTTACACATGGGTGCCAAACTTCTCTCCTCTATCTTTGTCATATATCGCAAAGCAAAGGGAATGGTACATGACTAAACATAATGGCTCACTCGAAGTTTCTTCGTGTATGTGCGGGAGTCAACATGGGTGTCCATGGCTCCGCTGTTGCTTATTGGCTATTGACAAAAGGCTGTTGACCTATGTCCGGAAGATTTTCTGAGTCATGTACGCATTATACCGAACCTATTGGGTCACACACTTAACAAGTAGTAGTCTGTTAGAATACTAGAATGGTAGAAGGTTTAGTGGAAGCAAAACGGAATAGTTCATACGGGCACCGGAAGTAGTTCCGGGTATTTATGGAATTGTTCATAAGGGCACCAGAAGAAGTTCTGGGTATTTAAAGATATGTCCGGATCACTCTGGAATAGTTCCAGGTGGTTCTGGAACATATGAGAATGGTACTGGGGAAGTCCTGGATCAACCAAAATAGTTTCCAGTTAATCGGTGGACGTCCCGAAAACGACTGACGAACCGACGCAGGGCATCGGGCTGGCTAGACCGTAACCCGGATCGTCCCGGAACCTATCCAGATAGTTCCGGAACGTCCGAAAATGGTCCCGAAAGGTCTTGGAAGTGTTCCAGAAGATTCCGGAATGTCCCGAAACCATCCCGGAAGGTCCCGAAATGGCCGAGAATGGTCCCGGCGGGTCCTGGAAGGTCATGGAAGGTTCTGGAAACTTCCGGAAGGTTCCACAAGGTTCCGGACAGTACCATATGCGCCCCACCACCCTTAGACTTGGGGGGCAAGGCTCCCCATAGGGGCTGGCCTAAATTTGGCCCTAGTCCTGTTCGGACTAGGCTTTCCAAAGTGGGAAGGACTCCTCACATGGAGGGAGTCCTAGGGGAAAGTTTTCCCACCAAGGGAGGAGTCCTGGAAGGACTCCACCCCCCTTATTTCAGCCAAGGGCCCTCCTGGCCACCTATATAATGAGGGGAGGGGGTGGGGGACGCAGCACACTTGATCCCCAAGGCCTATGCGCCACACTCCCTCCCTCTAAACCCCGTTGCTCTACAATTAGACCCCGGTTTAGACGATGTTCTAGATCGGAATCCGTTAGGGTTTTCTCCCTCTAGTTTTCTCGGTGGCGTTCTTCTCTGGACGGCGGAGCGCTGCTGGATTGCTGCTACGGGATATGTGGATACCAGTAGAGGGGTCATAACTTTGATCCTTCTTCGAGGAACTTCTTCTTCTTCTTTCTCGGAGATCTATTCGAGGGAATTGCTCGAGGGATTCGTTCGTGGGATAGATCGTGGGACGGATCGTGAGACGCATCACGAGATCTACTTCCACCCGCTTCATCAACTCTTCTTCCGCTGCAACCGTTGGTGAGCAATGGCCTAAACCTTGTATGCCATCTTTCTTGGATGATCTTGGGATCTTGATTCGTAGGCACGAAATTTTTTGTTTTCTACTACGTTTCCCAACAGTGGTATCAGAGCGATCCTTGATTAGATGCATGTTTAGGTCTAGATCATATGTGTGATATGAGGCATTGATTTTATTGTTGCTTCCCTGTCATGTGATTTTTTCTATGCTTGATGGCAAGTAGAGGTTTTGCTACAAGGATTGAGTTTTCCATCGATCCCTCTATGCTGCTTTCAGTATGCTGGTTGCCTTGATCATGGTCTACATCAAACTCCTTGGATCTCATCTTAATATCGCAATAGAAGATTTAACTTGGAGGGGCTTGTGGATTTTATGAACTCAAATCCACACGAGGGTCACGCGTTGAACGAAGTTTGGCTAGTGGCATTAGTTGTTGCACGCACCCCGAACGTTAAACTAGCAACAATGAAGTATCGTGTTTGGTTTGTATAGGGAACAACGTTTGCATGTAACCTTCTAATCAACCACGATAAAAGTTGCAACAACCCGTGTAGATGGCGATCTAACTCGCTTTTGCAGAATGTGCATGTGATGTGGTATAGCCTTCAAGATTTGCAATGTGTTTGTATGAGATGCTATATGTTATGTAATATTTATTCGCGACCTGCGTGTCGTGGTACGGCATGATGAATGGAGTCATATGATTGTCACTTAATTATGGCCTGCGTGCCAGAACTGTTTATGAGCTCGAGGCAAAGCATTAGATGGATGCAAGGTGATGATCTACGATGCGGAGGTGGACCCCGACGCACATGTCGGAAGCCGTGGTGTTGGTCCCGGCGCCAAGGAGAAAGTTGGTGGAGACGGTCACTTCTACCAGGACGACATGAAGACAACGAAGACTTCACGAAGCAAAGGGCTATATTATATCACATAATTTTATGAACTTCCTGTGATGTTTATCCCTTTGATGCACCCTTGTTTGATGCGCGGTAGTCGTATTTTATTAGGGTGATCTCTCGCAAAACAATATCAAGTTGATAGTGTTCTTCCAACTGTAGCACGTCATGACACATGGGTGCACACGGTGTGACGCATAAAAGGCGGGTGTGTTAAGAACACACTGCAATTACACTTGGTTGTCTTGACGGTTTGGATAAAAGTTTGCTACCGGAACACTTCCATCGAAAGATGAACAAGAATCACCTTTGGCATGATTGGCAAGTTGGCCTACCGGTCCAGTCTAAGTCATCAGTGATGTCACATCAATGGAAGACGATTGGGTCGGATCTTGAATCACTCCAGCATCAATTACGAGAGATAATGATCTGAGTGGGAGCGCACAAAGTAATTAAATTGATTAATCACAAGTGCAACTTAATTATGAACAAAGTCTAAGTATTTGCATTATCGTTGTAGAATAATGGCTCGCGTTACCACCTTTCCAATTTATTTTGATTAACTGTATTATCTGGTAAAAACTTTACGATTGGTACCGTATTGTGAGGACTATCCTCAATAGTGTCGAGAAGGAGCTTGTGATATCGCAAATTTTTGATGCTCTCCCGCTGATGCTATGGATGATGTGACTTACGTCCATAATCCAAAAAGCTAGAATTCCACCACAACTAAGTGCATTGTCTTCACCACCATTAAACCCGAACTTCGAAACGTTTGGGATAGTTATGTTATATTCATGGAACTAAAAAATTGTTTTCAGTAGTAAGACAATTAATGTTGGATATAAGATATCTAGTACAATGTATGATTGTAAGCATTAGTGAAAATGTTCACTGTGCTCTAAACAAAACTGATAAGTGTGGGATCCAGAAGAACACCGATCATATGATGATGAGAATTAAGGGAAAGTAAGTCCAAAGGATGTTAGTAAGACTCACACGCCGGATAGTCCATGGCATGCTCCACCCTTGATCATATGTGATCTTCTGTGAGTACGAGTGACATTGGAAATAGAACTATGATACGTATAAAGGCAAAGAGAAAGAAGACTGGAATATCCAGCTCAGAAATGAAAGTCATACGAAGTTATAGATGAATTCATTGCTGGTCAAAAGATGTAATTCTTGGGAATCATGATTAAGCGGTTAATCTTAATTCTTGTATATTGTGATTAAACTGTTGATCACTAGAATATCACTTCAATTGCATATCGTTGCAAGTCAATGCAAGAAATAATATGGCCTTTATGACTAGCTAAATGATGAGTTTTGACACACACGAGAACACGGTAAAAGGTTTACTATACTTTGTGTTGACTCTATGATTATCTTCATAATTCATTTTAGAGTTGAGTAAATTGTTACTACACTTTATCCTTGTTGCAAAACATCATTTTTTGAATCATGTTTATTGCAAGATAGTTGTTCAATGCTATGAATAACATAAAGGCCATACTTCTATTGTGAATAGGTTGTATGTTATGAATCTTGATAATAATGCTAAACATCCATAACACTGACGCTAAACGTCGCAAGACTAACAGAAATACCACAAGTGTGTGGCACTGCAGTTTGTCACAAGTGACATAACATGCATGAAGAATTTCCATAAGTAATGGACTTTTGAGTCATATGATTATGAATCACTTGACGCTTGCATACATTGTCTAAAAGTAATGTGACTAAAAACATTGTTGATAGGCCATGCGTTAACAGGCAACTAAATTATTGAAAATCATACATGATGATGTGTGTAGTCCAATAAGTGTAGTTGTGTACAGTGGATTTTCTATCTTCACTCATGAACTGAAGTAAATATGTGGATATCTGTTCAGTGGAGACATACGTCTGAAATCTTTGAAACGTTCAAGGAAAATTAGAGTGATATAGAAATGTATTGTAACAAGAAATAATGCTTCTGCAAATTAGATTTTAGAAAGTAATATTTGAGTTACACGTTTAGCGAACGTCTGATGAGTTGTGAAAAGTTGTCATAACTTGTGCCTCACGGAACTCTACTAAGAGTAAAGTGTTCGAGAGACATAATCAAGCCATGTATGACATGGTAAGATCAAATACGACGTTTATCAATTTGCCATTATACTTATTAAAGTTATGCGTTAGAGACTACAACTTTTACACTGAAAAGAGCACCATCAAATCTGTTGAAATGACACCATATTAGATATGATATGCAAATGATAAAACCGTAATGTCTTTTCTTAAAATTTGGGTGTATGAGACATATGTTTGACATACTCAAAACACCAAATCAGATAAGTGCTACTTTGTGAAGGTTATTCCAAAAGGTTTGGTATTCCTCTATCACTACACAAAAGCAAAACTGTTTGCTGTTAAGAACAATGTGTTTTGAAGAAAATGGTTTCTTGCAAAAGAGTGAGTGGGAGGACAGTGCAACTTGTTAAAGATTGTTGAATCTTCAAATAAGTGTGCAGCTGAACCACACAGGTTAGACAAAACTCGTACAAACATTCATGATATGTAAAACGAGATATTGTTGTTCGACAATGATAAACCTGTGATATACAAAGAAGCGTTGATGGGCCCTGACTTCGGGATTTGGCTAAATGCCAAATAAATCCGAGATAGTATCCATGGAAGTAAGTCAAGTTTTGAACTTGGTAGACCCTCCGAAAGACTAAAAGTCTGAAGAATATATATATGGATCTATAATTGATTCGGATGAAATTGTTTTATCCATAAAGCTCAACTCGTTGGAAAATTGTTTTCTAGCAAGTTCAAAGGTTGACTAGGGCGAAATAGTTTCGATCGTACAGATGCTTTAGTCAGTTCGGGTTATATTACCAATTACTACATATCTCATTTATAGGATATGGTAGAATGAACGTCAAAAAAAGTTCCTACACGGAAATATAACAAAGGACGTATATGTGATACGACCGGAATGTTTTGTCGATTCAAAGGATGCTAAAATAGATGCAAGCCCTGGATATCCAGTGATGGACTGAAGCTAGCACAATGGAGTTGGAATTTTCGTTATGATGAAATTTCCAAAAGAGTTTGTTTTCATCGGGAATAAACGAAGATGCTTGAATGTTCAAGAAAGTAAGTGGGAGCTGAATGATATTTCTAAAACCTTATGTAGATGCAATATTGTTGATTGGAAATGATATAAATTTCTTGACACGAATAAGGACTTCATTGAAAATAGTTTTCAGTTGAAGAACTTGGGCTAATATAGCATTAGTATTGAGCACAGTGATCTATGAAGATAGTAAGTGCCTGATCATGCTAAAGCCAACACTACATATTGACATGATACTAAAGTAGTTTAGTATGAAACGCCAAGAAACATGTTCTTGTCGAGGTCATGGTGAAAAGTTGTTTGCAAAAATCGGTGTTTATGAACATAGATAAGCAAAGCACGTGAATTGAATTCCACTCACCTGTGTGTTTGGATTAATCTTGTACACCATAATATGTAAAACAACCAGATATGTCCAGTGCTCCAAAAGGTTGTGAGCAAGATACCAAAGTGATCAAGATGTTGATCTTTGGACAAACAGTGAAAAGTTAAACTTATGAAAGATAAGATATGTTTCTCGGAAAAATGGAGAGACTGAAGAGCTCGTTGTAATGAGTTACACCAGCTGAATTTTTGATGTAAATAGTTACACCAATTCAGTCTTCATACTTACTCCGACCGATTTTCGATATTAAATGGGATTATGTGTTTCACACGTAAGGGTGGCACAGTATGAAGGAACTTTGTTAAGTTAGATACTGTGGCGAATTCTATAATAGAGGCTAAGTATATTGTTGCTTAAAGAAGTAACAAGGGAGGGTATTTTGAAACATCAGTTCATTTATGAATGTGGTATGGTTTCCTAGATGTTTGAAGCTCATAGAACATTGATGAATGATTTCATAACTTATTCTAAGGAACCAAGGTCCTACCAAATGATTCAAACATATACAAAGCTAAACTGATAAAATTAGTGAATGTTATGATAGCGTGAAAACGCGAAGATATGCAAGACACAAACGGGCCTGAAACGTCAGATCCGATGATGAAGTCTATACCACAAATGAAGCATGTATTACACCGGTATGCCATAGGTCTAAAGTGCTCAAGCACTGATAATATTATTGACTCTAGTGCAAGTGGGAGACTGTTGGAAATATGCCCTAGAGGCAATAAAATGTTATTATATATATTTCCACGTTCGTAATTAATGTTTATATTTCTGTGTTATAATTGCAATGACCCTGACTATGAGATTCAGAAGAAAACTCACTTGCACGTGTGGAAATGTAAACACCAAGAGTTCTTGGTTTAGCCTCTAAGACCAGCTCATGTGCTAACTGATGATTACGTTTTCTTAATCATGGACATTGTTCTTGTAACAAGGATGTCAGTAGCAATGGGAACATATTGTTAGCAGAACAATGATGTTGAACCGACCCCAGTATTGAATGATATACTTAGAGATCACATCGTAACAACGTTATAAGTCATATCATGAAATGTTATCATATACGTAATTCCTTACACCATGAGAGTATCAAGTTGCTTCACACAGGAAGATGTGCTTTGGTTCTTAGATGAATCTTCCCGTTACTGGGTAGTAGTAAAATAAGTTCTGGGTACATTGGATAATGTGTCTAGTAACTGTGATAGTTCAAGATTGCGATTGCTCCTTCACGATGAAGAAGATATTCACTTCGGGCCCACTCGGTATGACGGTATCCATTATAGTTTGGCCAGACGCATTGTGATTCAGTCACGGAGATACCGGAATATGATAACGAGAAAAGGGACAAACGAGCAAAGAGGATAACGAGTGGCTTGTGTTCAAGAAGTTGTTACACATGGGTGCTAAACTTCTCTCCTCTAACTTTGTCATATATCGCGAAGCAAAGGGAGTGGTACATGACTAAACATAATGGTTCACTCGAAGTTTCTTCGTGTATGTGCGGGAGTCAACATGGGTGTCCATGGCTCCGCTGTTGATTATTGGCTATTGACAAAAGGCTGTTGACCTATGTCCGGAAGATGTTTTGAGTCATGTCCGCATTATACCGAACCTATTGGGTCACACACTTAACTAGTAGTAGTCTGTTAGAATACTAGAATGGTAGAAGGTTTAGTCGAAGCAAAACGGAATAGTTCATACGGGCACCGGCAGTAGTTCTGGGTATTTATGGAATTGTTCATAAGGGCACCAGAAGAAGTTCTGGGTATTTAAAGATATGTCCGGATCACTCTGGAAAAGTCCCAGGTGGTACTGGAACATATGAGAATGGTACTGGGGAAGTCCTGGATCAACCGAAATAGTTTCCGATTAATCGGTGGATGTCCCGAAAACGACTGACGAACCGACGCAGGGGATCGGGCAGGCTAGACCGTAACCCGGATCGTCCCGGAATCTATCCAGATAGTTCCGGAACGTCCGTAAAAGGTCCTGGAAGGTCTTGGAAGTGTTCCAGAAGGTTCCGGAATGTCCCGAAACCATCCCGGAAGGTCCAAAATGGCTGAGAATGGTCCCGGCGGGTCCTGGAAGGTCATGGAAGGTTCTGGAAGCTTCCGGAAGGTTCCACAAGGTTCCGGACAGTACCATATGCGCCCCACCACCCTTAGACTTGGGGGGCAAGGCTCCCCATAGGGTCTGGCCGTAATTTGTCCCTAGTCCTATTAGGACTAGGCTTTCCAAAGTGGGAAGGACTCCTCACAAGGAAGGAGTCCTAGGGTAAAGTTTTCCCACCAAGGGAGGAGTCCTGGAAGGACTCCACCCCCCTTATTTCGGCCAAGCGCCCTCCTGGCCACCTATATAATGAGGGGAGGGGGTGGGGGGCAATGCACACTTGATCCCCATGGCCTATGTGCCACCCTCCCTCCCTCTAAACCCCGTTGCTCCACAATTAGACCCCGGTTTAGACGCTGTTCTAGATTGGAATCCGTTAGGGTTTTGTAACAGCCCAGTTTTTGCAAAAATTAAAAATTTTGTTTTCGGTGTGAATTGTTTGATTGTCTGATTTTTTTGCGGTGTTTGCATCCCCGATTTATCGATCGGCGATTATTTTTCCCCCTCTTATCTCGTATCGGACGGAGACCGACCCTTGCCACCCTGACACTCGACCTTTGCGACACCGGGTTTCGCCCGATCACCGTCGCGAAAACCGCACGAGACCAGCCGCAGCCAACAGAACGAAAAACCCCGTTTAATAACTAAACGGGATATTTTTA
Source organism: Bromus sterilis (assembly GCA_950022295.1). Taxonomy (NCBI): domain Eukaryota; kingdom Viridiplantae; phylum Streptophyta; class Magnoliopsida; order Poales; family Poaceae; genus Bromus; species Bromus sterilis. The sequence continues at coordinate 165,679,466 of OX465599.1, read as the reverse complement.
TAGCGCGCCGGAAAGTGTTTTCGGAACGGTTCTAGCGCGAGGTGAACGCCGCCGGCTCGACGCACTGATCGCGCAGTTCGAAGTTTTACCCGAATCGGAGGTACTGCGGACCCCCGGCGGTCAAAAACGTGAGCACCGCGCGCGCGAGATAAAAACCGGAGATGTTTTTGCAAACTGCCAGCCACCCATGCTATATAAAGACCACCACACTCCCACCCATTTTTTAGGGTTTCCCTAGCCACAAGTTTGCAGCCACCCCCCTCACAAATGCCCCAATTTCGCATTTTGCCCAATGGGTTCTGGACCGTCAGATCCGGAGATCCGACGGTCCAGATCGGATCTAGCAGCCCCACCTACCCCGTATCTCTCCTTCCTCCACCTCCTGCCCGTGGGCGTAGCCAGCACCGCCGGCCCGATGCAGCAGCCGCCGGAGCCAGCCCGGCGCCCATCTCCTCTCCGCCCCGGCCACCCCTTCCTCTCTTCTCCCTCTCCTCCCTCCTCCTCTAACCCCCCCTGCGTCTCTCTGTTCGCAGCCAGCCGCCATGACCTGAGCTCGGGGCGAGCTCCGCGCCGCCAAGACTCCGTCGGCGCACCCCACTCCGGCCGCCTCCACCGGATCCGCACCGCGCGAGCCCCCCTGCGCCGCCTTCTCCGCTCGCCATCGCCGTCTCCGGTGGTCAGACGGAGCCACCAGCCGTCGGCGTCGACCTCACGGCGAGATCGGGAGCGCCCGAGCCGGTTGCTCCAGCGCCCTGCAACGGCCACGTGGGCCCGCGGCCCAGATCTGCTGGTGGGCCAGATCCAGCAGCCAGCACCCGACCCGCTCGCCTCCTCCAGCCCAGCAAGACGGCTGGCCTCTCCAGCCACATGGGCCGAGCCCATGGTGAGAGCCACTGTTTTTTTTCCTTTCCGTCTGTAATTTTTCTAAGTCCTTTAATATTGTGCTGCTGATTCAATTCCGCGTTGACGATAGCAAGCGATACGTAGCCCGGATGACTTCACGCCCAAAAGACGAATTGTTTAGAATTGCGTGTACTTTAATTCATCTTTTGTGAGAATTTGAATTTGAGATCATCTTGATTGTGTAAATGTGTGCTGAACAGGGCCTCAGGCCGTTAAACTGCTACTTTTTGTTATTATGTGCTGCTGTTATTATTTTTTTGCAACTTTGCATGATGATTGTAACAAATCCATGAGGCCTTTTGCATTGATTCCTTTTGCGTTGCGTTAAGCAATGTTTCTACTTCAGTTTCATGCTTTCACATGCCATATTTTCCTGCTGGATCATGTTTATATCTTGCTCCAAAGTGGTGATCCTGATGTTATTGTGCTGCTATTGCTGAAACTGTTATTTTGTTGCAACTTCGGATGACGATTGCTTCGCAACCGTTCATCGGAATTGGGTGATTCCAATTGCATTTTGTTAAGAATCATGTCTACTTTCATTCCATTTATTGCTATGTCATGTTGCTGCACTTTTGCATATAGATTTACCCCTATTTATACAGCATGTGTGCATAACTTGTCTTGCTTATTTCTTTTTAACCGTAACTCCGTTTGGAGTGTTCTTTATATGTAACTTGATTAGTTTTTCTTGTTCTTTGTGTTTATGCTATTGTTTGCTGTTGTTAACCAACCTAAAATATGGTTTAGGACAGAACAGTACCAACTCTTTTAATCGTCTTGCGGCACTTAGTGTTATGCCATGTTTAGGTTGTGCTTCACTTAAATTGACTAGCATAGATAGTTTACTTTGTGCTTCACCTCTTGACCTGTTTGTGTGCTATGCCATGCTTTCTTGAGTTGCCATGTTAATAACCGTTGTTTGGTCACCTGTAGCTAAACAACTTGAACCACCGTAAATGTGCGGTATCGTCGTGTGTGACGAGTACTCCACTTAAACCGTTAGTAACCGCTCTCGACGGTAGGTGCGATGTCTCGTGTTGCTTCTTGTTGATGCTTGCTCTTGTATTGCTCCGTAGTAATAGTGGTGCACCATTGATCGCTTTCCAGTGTTTACTTCTTGTGTGCTCCCGCGGATACTCTCGGAGACGTTGCGAGCTTGCGATCGACTACACCTTCGGAACCCGACTTATCAACAGGCAAGGACTATACATTACTTATGATCCATTCTATTTCAACCAGCGGTTTGCATGCTAGTCTAGGTTAGGCTCGATGTTTGATCCTACCACATGTTTACAGCCTCTTTCAAACCGATATAGCCATGTCCCCTCCCAGCAAACCTTGTACTGCTATGTTACTATTGCTCGTTGCTCAGCCCCTGCTTAGTATGCATGCTTAGGATGCTACGATGTTACTCTGTTACCCTTGGGTTTGGGATATCACCTTATTATATTGTTGCTGATGATATGATTATTATAATGTTGACTATATTCGACGAAGGATGGAAGGTCTAGGCTATCCCGCCTCGACGCTTTGTTCCATTCGAGTCACCTAGGATCCGAGTTCCGGGTATTGGTTTTAAGACTGAGCGTGCCTAACCGCGTGTGGGATTTTATGGGGTCCCCTTTTCTTACCTATCTAGCTTCAAACATTTCTAGTGGTGGCCCAAGCTGATTTACCATTTGAAAACCATGCATATATGCCTGTCGGGTAGCTCCTGGCAGACATCTTTTAAAACAACCCGGACCAGTGAGGACATAGTTCCCTTGCTGGCCCACTTTGTCCGGCTGAGAACCCGGTTTCCCAATGTGTGATTAACCGGCTATCCAAACAAGAGACGGACGGTAGAGACCAGATTGAGAGAGCGGCCGGCTCCTGAGATGGATGTCGACTCACCGGGGGCCACCCGGATTTGTTCGTTGTTAGTTAGAGGGACCTGTCGTTTCGGATCTCTTGGAACTAAATCATAAAATGGTTGCCTGTGATGGGTAGCAACTGAGAGTGATGAGCGTGCGTGCGGAGCCTCGTAATGGGCAGTTGGTACACCCCTGCAGGGTTAAATCTTTTTGAGAAGCCGTGTCCACGGTTATGGATGACTTGAGACCTACGTCCTGTTCATAGACAACAACAACTGAGTTAATCTTAATATAACTTGATCAACGTGTGCGTGTGCCTTGACTGCTTCTTCTTCGTCGGGATGTGAAGAGGAGGACAAGGATAGGATAGGTGTTATGTTTGCGTAGTAGTTGATAGCAAGACTTTTTGGGGGCGATTCCTCATCGAATGCTTGGCTTCTTATATTACTCTCTAGATCGTTAGCCACTTCATAAATGCTAGTGCGGCAGCAACCTCACCACTTACCCCTTCCTTACCGTAAACTACTAGTTGTCCTAGAATGACGAGTGATGAAGTCCTTGCTGGGTCAGATGACCACTACAGTTGGATGCTGAGTACCTCTGTACTCATGATACTACCCCCAAACTCTTTTCAGGGTTCTGACCGACGACAGGTATGGTGATCGACGTTTCACGTGGAGACTCGACGACGACTAGTTAGGCAGATCCCGGCGGAGGGCCTGGACCCGTGTGGTTATGGGGATCGATGCTTTTATCTTTGCCAGTAGGCATTTGCTTGTAGTCTGTACTCAGACATGTACCTTCCGCTGTTGTATTGTATTTGAGGCAGTTGTATGCCGCTTGTATGATATGTTGTATCCTGTATCTGTAATGTTGTGATATCATGTTGGAAATCCTGGGCACATGGCTTTGTCATATGTCGCGGTGGGACCGATATGTGCTTCGTCCCCGGATCTGGGTGGAAACACCTAGATCTGGAACAGTACCGCATATCGGGCCTTACAGGTTTTCTCCCTCTAGTTTTCTCGGTGGCGTTCTTCTCTGGACGGCGGAGCGCTGCTGGATTTCTTCTACGGGATGTGTGGATACAAGTAGAGGGATCATAACTTTGATTCTTCTTCGAGGAACTTCTTCTTCTTCTTCCTCGGAGATCTGTTCGAGGGAATTGCTCGAGGGATTCGTTCGTGGGGTAGATCGTGGGACGGATCGTGAGACGCATCACGAGATCTTCTTCCACCCGCTTCATCAACTCTTCTTCCGCTGCAACCGTTGGTGAGCAATGGCCTAAACCTTGTATGCCATTTTTCTTGGATGATTTTGGGATCTTGATTCGTAGGCACGAATTTTTTTGTTTTCTACTACGTTTCCCAACAGAAGCATTGGTCCACTTGGCCAACCAGTACCCATGGCTCATTTTGCGCGGTGACGTTTGCGCCCGCGGTCTTGGATTTGGCTTCGAGTATAACCATGGTGGTGAAATACCGGCTTTCTTTTACGATGCTCTTGGCCCACCTGACGCGGAACATCGGCACCTTCTCTCCAGCGTAGCTGAGCTCCTAGATCTCCTCGCTCCTTCCGTAGTATCTTTTCTTGACGTTACCGGTGTAGGCTTCCATCGTTACCCCGGAGTTCTGATAATCGCTCTTCATGTCCTTTTCCTCGGTGTAGAATGTGTAGCCATTGATATCGTACGCTTGATATGTCATCAGGTTGTGCTCGGCGCCCTGTGACAAGGCGAATACGAGTTTTTCTTCCTCGAAAGAGTCCTCATGTAAATGGTACGATAGAAGCTTGTCCTTGAACCAACGCACGAAGCATGAGTTGTGCTCTTAGAGTACATCTTCGTCCGTCCACTGTTGGCCTCGGTCATTGTACGTCTTCTCAATTGATGTTTTCTTCTCTACCACCCAAAGATCGACCAAGTCAATGTGTTGCAGTGCGACTAGGTTTGCTCTTTCAAAGTCGGCTAGTCGATCCTGGAAGTCGACATGCATTTCGCGGCGACCCTTGCGGTGACCACATCCAGGGAGCCTGGCGAGGTGCCTGTTGACGGGCAGACCAATGGGATTATCGATGCCTAGATAATTCGTGCAAAAGGAGATGCACTCTTCGGTCAGAAAGCCTTGGGCTATGCTTCCATCTGGACGTGCCCTGTTGCGAACGTATCCTTTGATCACACCATTCATCCTTTCGAATGGCATCATGCTGTGCAGGAACGTCGGCCCGAGTTGGATGATATCGTCCACGATATGGACGAGGAGATGCACCATGACATCGAAGAATACAGGCGGGAAGTTTATCTCGAGCTCGCATAATATCACCACGATCTCTTCTTGTAGCCTTCTGAGTTGCCTCACGCCAACCGACTTCCGAGAGATGACATCGAAAAAGTTGCATAGGCCAAATAGCGTTTCACGGACGTGGTCATCCATGATCCCGCGCATTGCAACCAGAAGTAGCTGCATCATCAGCACGTGACAGTCGTGAGACTTCATCCCGCTGAACCTCTGCTTCGCTGAGTCTAGGTATCTGTTGATCTTCCCAGCGAAACCGTAAGGAAGTTTTATTCCTAGGAGGCAGTTGATAAACTGCTGGATCTCCTTCTGACTTAGAGTGAAGCATGCGGGGGGCAGTAATAATTTTTGCTCTGCTTCTTGGTATTTTTTCCTTTGTGAGGACTTTCCGTGTCCTCCAGTGGCTCATCATCATCTTCATCGTCGTCGTCATCATCATCATCATTAGGGCGGTTTGCGTGAAGCTCCTCCCTCATGCCCATTGATAGCAAGTCTGCCCTTGCTTTCGGCCCATCTTTGGTCTTTTCTGGCATGTTGAGAAGGGTAGCAAGCAGACTCTCGCACACATTCTTCGTGATATGCATGACATCAAGGCTGTTTTGCACACCGGGGATGTTCCAGTACGGCAAGTCCCAAAAAACAGACCTCATTTTCCAGACCTTCAACAGCGGCTCTGGCACCATTCGCTTAGAATTGATCTTTCCTGGCGGTGGGCACTCTTTCCAATTTGTCAACAACCTGTCTATTTCGGTGCCGCTCCTCCTACGTGGGGGCTTTCGGGGTTTGGCTGTTCCATCGAACAGATCCTTGCGTTTTCTCCATGGGTCATTGTGAGGAAGCCATCTTCGATGTCCCATGAACACGGTTTTTGAAGACCAGGGATCCTTAGGTAGCTGGTGATACGTTGTGTCGTCCATGCACCTAGCGCATCCAGAATGACATGTTTTCGTCGAAGCATGTATTGGTCATTTTATGGTTTACTTTCATCTCCAGAGCCATGAGCGCTACTTTCAGGTGGGTATCCTCAGGATTGCATCCTTCATACAATGGAGTAACTGCGTCCATCTCAAGTTGATTCAGCTTGGCTTTCTCTCGGGCGGCAGCTCTTGCGTTATTACTCGCCTGGTTCAGAAGCAACTCTTGAAGATGAGGGTCCTGCACCCAGTCCATCGACGATGGTCCATCATCGCCGTCTTCTCAGGCATTTCATCTTCATGATGATCATGCCCTTCGTCTTGATCTTCCTCATGATCATGTCCGGCATCTTCTACATGATGATTGTGTCCTGCATCGTGATCATGTCCGGGAGATTCTTCTTCTTCTCGCCCGACCTCAGCGCTATTTCTGCTTACTGTTGCCCGGCCACCCTGGACGAATTCATAATCTTCTTCATCACCTTGCCACCGATAGCCATCCATGAAACCACGCGTGAGCAGGTGCCCCTTTATTGTTTTTGAATCCGGGTCCAAAAGACACTTCAGATTGCATCTTCGACACGGACATCTTATCTCCGTCTCGTTCTTTTGAATCATCTCGGCCTTCGCGGAGCTCAAAAACCTATCCACGATGCCTCCGGTCATCTTGCGAACCATGGTCGCCTGCGGGGCATAGAGCAAAATGATATTTTAGAACCAATTTTTTTTTGGCATGACCTTGCCTAATTATTAGGACAAAAAAGAATGCAAAGTGTGCCAAATTTTCGCCGAAATGGAAATGAATCAACATTCCGGCAAAATATTGGCAACTATCGCATATGTGAGGTACCTGCAAACAAATCATCACACACACATACATATATACCCCATGATCATCACATCACACCACACATATATACCCCATGATCATCACATCACACCACACATATACACCGACAAAAAGTGTGTTCGAGAGAGACAAACTAGATCTACACAACAATAAAGAGATATACCTTACTTACCAATGAAAAAAGGAGATACAAATACTTATTTTGGGTAGATCTATGGTGTAAATAAGGTGAGGAGAAGAAAGGAACCGAGAGAAGCTAGTTGGAGGTGGAGGTGGAGAAAGTGAGTGTGGTAGGGTGGCTTCAAAATATCTAGCTGCTCCCAGACTTAGTAATGACGCACCTTCACCAATATGCGCCATTACTAAGTATGGGAGATAATGGCGCACCAACTAGAGGTGCGCCATTACTAACTCTGGGAGAGGGGACCAGGGGCCAGAGAGGGGGGGGGGGGCCAGAACAGTAATGGCGCACCATGCATAAATGCACCATTGCTGTTCCATACTTAGTAATGGCGCACGTCTAGGACATGCGCTATTGATGTGTCATCAGGACTGGGCCCGACTTAGCAATGGCGCACATCCTGGAAGTGCACCATTAGAATCCCTGGTGCCTTATGGCGCACTTCCGGGAAGTACGCCATTGCTAAGTCAGGGGAGGGGGGCTGGTCCAGAAGCGAATTGGCGGTGGCGCACTCATTTTCAAGTGCGCCATTAGTAGTAAGGGCACTAATGGTGCATCAATGCAAGGTGCGCCATTGCTATTTAGTAATGGCGCACTAGACATGTGGTGCGCTATTAGTGTCCATATTATCTATAGCTATTTTTCCAGTTGTGAATGGAACTAGTGGGTGCATCTAACTTGCTCGCTCATGAAGACCTAGAGCTCTTTTGAGGAGGCTCATCCTTGGAATATTCAAGCCAAGTTCTATAGTGTGAAGGTACCCACATAGCTATATGCATGAATGATCATCTCTATGGAGTACAAGGATAAGAGGGAGTACTAGTGTGGATCTTTCAAAACGATAGTAGTGTTGCCCCTTTCTCTCTTTTTATTTTTCTTTTTATATTTTTTCTATTTTTTTGTAATTTTTGGTGGCCTCAATGGCTCTTTCTATGTAACTCTCATTTGTCCTCTTTGGGATCTTTTATTTTGTCCACTTTAGGATCTTTTCCTCACTTAAGGGAAACACTCTAATTTACAAGAGGGTATAAAAGATCTTTCACACTTTACAAGGTACTCAAATCATAAAGAAGAAGTAGCTATCATCATGTATGCAATGTATGCCGCTGCCAGTGTAGCAGGTACATGTATGACATGAAGATCAAGTCATGAAGAGGTGGATGTTGCATGGCAATATATCTTGGAAAGGCTATGGAAATGCCTTCATAGGTAGGTATGGTAGCTGCTTTAAGGAAGGATATAAGGAGGTTTATGATGACAGAGTGTATCATGCCAAGGGTTTGTATGTACATGCGAAGGTGGACGCCAACTCTCGGAGTGAGTAGAAGGCAATATATGGCACGAGAGAGGCTAGCAAATATGAGGAGGTGGAAGTTATACCTTTCAATACTTACATTAGTCCGAAGAACTCATGCACTTATTATCGGTAACTCTCAATATAATAAGGAGGTTCACAAAGAGACAAGTACCCCGAGGAGGAGTGTATGGGGGTTTGGTTGTCCTTGCGCATCCTCGACTCATGGTACGTGAGTGTACTCTAATATTCGATCCCTCCAAAGATTAGCGATCCATCTAGTAGCTAGAGTTCTCAACTAGTTTTGTAGGTTTTTGAAAATACACATGGATTGCCGAAAATACGACACCTATCACTAATAGTCTAGAGCTCTTGAGACCAAAAGTTCAAACATTACTCACATCAATACCTCAAAACTATTGCAAGTTAATACTAAAATTAAATAGCAACCTCAATTACCTACTTTCAAGACAAGACACAACTCAGTGCAACAACCAACTCTCTTAACAAGATAAACATGAAAACTAATGAGAGTTCCAGCAACAAACTAAACATAATCCAAGGCTCTTGCTAAAGACAAACTAAGACTAAAACTAAACATGGCAGTAGCTACAAAAATATAAAGAACACACAACAGTAAGAAGATAGGCATGAAAAATCCAATTATGTGTTCTAGATTGGAGTGGAGCGTGTTTCTCTCCCACACAAAGTAAGATGGGGTCTAACTTGTTATGAACATCAAGAAAAGCTAAATAAAACTAAAAATAAAACCTAAGAGCGAGACGCTCCAAGCATAGCACATAATGCATGAAGTGATAAAAATATAGTGAGACGAAGAACGAGCTGATGTTTGTTGATGGAGAAGGGGATGCACGGGGGGCATCCCCAAGATTAGACGCTTGAGTCTCCTTGAAGATTTATTGGGGATGAATGGGGGAATCCCCAAGCTTGAGCGCTTGATACTCCTGGATCTTTTTTCATCATCTTCCATCGCACACTTGAAAACTCCCTTCATACACAACTCATCATAAGCTGATTAGAGAGGTTAGTACCCTAAATAAAATCTTTTTTTCCCACTTGATATAAAGATATTTTTGAAGATCTACTGTTTCTCAAGATTTCGAAAAGGTTTTTGCAAAGAAAAAGCAAGCTTAAGGTTTGCAAAAGTAAGGAGAGACAAAACATGGAAGAATCTGTGAAAAACAGAATAGCAGGTAGTAGAGATTTTTTTCGGGGCACTTCTTTAACTCAAATAAAAAAACTCAGAACATACGAAAGTTCCGCGATTGTATAGAGCATGCTGTGTAAAAAATTCAGCTCCAAAAGATGAACTGGTGATTTGTTTCGATTTTTTCCGTCAAAGGACAGGATCTATTTTCTGGACAGCATGTCACAACTTTCGCTTCCCTTATCATAAGAGGCTATAACTTGAAACAAAGCTTCAAAGTAAAGATACAATGATGTTGCTACAGTAGTAAAAATCATCAAGACCACTAAAACAGAAGTAAAAACATCTTGGGTTGCCTCCCAACAAGCGCTTTCTTTTACGCCTTTAAGCTAGGCATAAAGCAAAAGAAGAATCATGTTTTATCAAGAGAAAGAGAATAGCTAGCCCGTGTAACGGACTCAAAAGGTAACTTGACTTTCTTTCTAGGGAATTGTTCCATCCCATTTTTGAGAGGGAATTGAAATTTTATATTCCCCTGTTTCATGTCAATGATAGCACCAACGGTGCGAAGAAAAGGACGTCCCAAAATAATTGTACATAAAGGTTCACACTCTATATCCATAATAATAAAATCAACGGGAACATAGTTGTCATTGACAATGATAAGAACATCATAGATATTCCCCAAATGTTTCTTTACGGAAGAATCGACAAGACGAACACCAAAAGAACAAGAATCAAAAGGTTTCAATTCAAACATATCATACATTCTTTTGGGCATGATGGAGTGATAGAGGCGAAGGTGTCCCGATGTTTCGATGAGATGATGGAGATCGATTTTGGTGGAGTAGACTTTCACGACCCAACTACGAACGTGCGAAGACGTTGCGCCTTAGCAATCGCTAAACCAACTCCGAGAGGTTATTGATCCCGCGGATGCACGATCAACCTGACCACGAAGGTCAATTCCTGCAAGCAATCGAAGAACAAGCAAGAACTAAGAATTGCAATCTGGATATTGCGAATATAAGATGAAAGATTAACAGAAGTTGGGGTTCCAATGCGGTCTTGGCCTGGTCGTACGACACAAACGAATAACTCGAAGTTGCGGCTATGGCTAACTTAAATCTAATTAAAACCCAAGTCTAAACGACGCCCTAAGGGCTGTATATATGGGGGAACAAAGGGGAATTTCGTGGCCCCTTGGAGGAGGGGTCCGAAAACAACCCTAACTCGGTTTCCCCACACATACGGACTCTAAAAAATAGCCTATTAAGTGTATTTCGAAATTACATGGGCCTGGCCCAATAATAAGGTGACGCAGCACCTATAATAACCCTTGGACGAAAATATTAATGTGGCGTCTTGTGTCTCTCGTCCAAGTCTTCATGCACGCCTTATGGTGGCCTCAAAGTGCGAAAATCACCACTGGAAGCTCCATTGTCCTTTCCCGCGCGCACACCTCCTTCTCCATGCTTGATCCCGCTCCAATGACCATCCTTCTTATCCATGCTAGGTCCTTCATTCATAAGACAAACAAAAGTATCTAATTTAGGCAGCATCATATGTTCCTGAACATTAGAAGGATTCGCAAGAAACGAAAGTACCTGATAATTTAGTTGACGTGCGCGTGCTCTAGTAACTGGTCCAGTATGTGTAGTTGGTGAAGATGTGGGTGTAACATTAGTAGAGATGTCCTCATCATCCTCCCCTTCTTGAATTGAAGTCGTCCTCGACGGAAGCTCATCATCTTCTCCCAAATAAGGTTTCAAATCTGCAATGTTAAATGTGGGACTAACCCCAAAATCTGCAGGTAGCTCAAGTTTATATGCATTATCATTAATTTTCTGTAAAACCTTAAAGGGACCATCAGCTCGTGGCATTAACTTAGACTTGCGCAAATCAGGAAACCTATCTTTACGTAGATGTAACCAAACAAGATCTCCTGGTTCAAACACAACATGCTTTCTACCCTTATCACCAGGAAGCTTGTATCTAGCATTCATTTTCTCAATGTTTTCTTTAGTTAACTCATGCATTTTTAATATCAATTCAGCACGTTGCTTAGCATCAAAATTAACCTTCTCCGAAGATGGAAGAGGCAGCAAATCAATAGGTGCACGAGGTAGAAAACCATAAACAATCTCAAAAGGGCACATTTTAGTGGTAGAATGAAATGAACGATTATAAGCAAATTCAATATGAGGTAAACATTCTTCCCACATTTTCAAGTTACTCTTTAAAACAGCCCGAAGCATAGTAGACAAAGTCCTATTGACTACTTCAGTTTGTCCATCAGTTTGGGGATGACAAGTAGTACTAAAAAGTAGTTTAGTCCCCAACTTAGCCCATAAGCATCTCCAAAAATGGCTAAGAAACTTAGTATCACGATCCGAGACAATAGTATTGGGCACACCATGTAAGCGAATAATCTCACGAAAGAATAAATCAGCAACATTAGCAGCATCATCGCTTTTATGACATGGTATAAAATGTGCCATCTTAGAAAATCTATCCACGACAACAAATATGCTATCCCTCCCCTGCTTTGTTCGAGGCAAGCCTAAAACAAAGTCCATGGATATGTCCTCCCACGGAACACTAGGTACAGGTAAAGGCATGTATAAACCATGAGGATTGAGTCGTGACTTAGCTTTTTGACATGTAGTGCAGCGAGCAACAAAACGCTCAACCTCCCGTCTCATCTTTGGCCAAAAGAAATGTGTAGCAAGTACGTCCTCCGTCTTCTTCACGCCAAAGTGTCCCATTAATCCTCCTCCATGCGCCTCCTGCAACAACAAAAGACGAATAGAGCTAGCTGGAATGCATAGCTTGTTAGAACGGAACACAAAACCATCATTAAGCACAAACTTGTTCCATGTTCTACCCTCTCTACAATTCTGCAATACATCTTTAAATTCCGCATCATGTACATATTGATCTTTGAGTGTCTCTAAACCGAATATCTTGAAGTCAAGTTGTGAAAGCATAGTATAACGACGAGACAAAGCATCAGCAATAATATTATCTTTCCCCTTCTTGTGTTTAATGACATAAGGGAAAGTCTCAATAAATTCAACCCACTTAGCATGTCTACGATTAAGTTTTGCTTGGCTTCTTATGTGTTTCAAAGATTCATGATCAGACTGTATAACAAATTCTTTGGGCCATAAATAATGTTGCCAAGTTTCTAATGTCCGAACAAGAGCGTATAATTCCTTATCATAAGTAGAATAGTTCAGACTAGGCCCACTCAATTTTTCAGAAAAGTATGCAACAGGTTTAGCATCTTGTAATAACACACCTCCCAAACCAATCCCACTAGCATCGCATTCAAGCTCAAAAGTCTTATTAAAATCAGGAAGTTGGAGCAAAGGAGCATGTGTTAACTTATCTTTCAATACCGTGAAGGCTTCTTCCTGTGCGGTACCCCAAGTAAAAGGCACATCCTTGCGTGTAAGCTCATTGAGAGGTGCAGCAATGGTGCTGAAATCTCTCACAAAACGCCTATAGAATCCAGCGAGGCCAAGAAAACTCCTCACTTGTGTGACGGTTTTGGGCTGCGGCCAACTCTCAATCGCCTCGATCTTGGCTTTATCAACTTCAATTCCCTGCGGAGTAACAACATAGCCAAGAAACGATACTCGGTCGGTGCAAAAGGTGCACTTCCCAAGGTTACCAAACAAACGTGCATTACATAGAGCAATAAAAACAGCACGTAAATGATCCAAATGTTCCTCCAAAGATTTGCTATAAATCAGTATATCATCAAAATAGACTACCACAAATCGTCCAATGAAAGCACGTAAAACCTCGTTCATTAATCTCATGAAAGTGCTAGGTGCATTAGTTAACCCAAAAGGCATGACTAACCACTCATATAATCCAAACTTAGTTTTAAATGCCGTTTTCCATTCATCCCCTAATTTCATGCGAATTTGATGGTATCCACTACGCAAATCAACTTTGGAAAACATGGTAGAGCCACTTAATTCATTAAGCATATCATCTAACCTAGGAATAGGATGACGATAACGAATAGTAATATTATTAATGGCTCTACAATCAACACACATACGCCAAGTTCCATCCTTTTTAGGCACTAATATAACAGGAACAGCACAAGGACTAAGGGATTCACGTATGTAACCTTTGTCGAGTAGCTCTTGTACTTGACGCTGAATCTCCTTCGTCTCCTCCGGATTGGTACGGTATGGCGCACGGTTGGGCAGCGAAGCACCGGGAATTAAGTCAATCTGATGCTCAATCCCTCGAATAGGTGGTAATCCCGGTGGTACGTCTTGTGGAAAGACGTCAATAAACTCCTGCAAAAGGTCAGTGACAACATGAGGCAAAGAAGGAGGCAATTCCTCAAATGAAAACAAAGCTTCTTTGCACACAAAAGCATAGCACACATATTGACTAACATCCAAATCCGAAATATCAACCTTAGTAGCAAGCAAAGTTGGACTAGTCAATTTAATTTCATTAGAAATAGCAGAAGAAGATTTGCTATTAGTCTTATGTTGTTGCTCCAATTCTTTAGCTGCTATCTCATTTTCACTCTTATTTTTCTCCTGTTTAGCTTTACTAGCTCTAGAAAGATCATCTTTCACAATTTGTTCAGGAGACATAGGAAGTAAAGCAATAGTTTTATCCTGATGAACCAGAGTAAACTGATTTGTCCTACCATGGTGTACAACATTCCTATCAAATTGCCATGGTCTACCAAGTAAAAGAGAGCATGCTTGCATGGGTACCACATCACAATCAACATAATCAGCATATGCAGCAATGCTAAAGTGCACACGAACATAACGCGTTACCTTAATCTTACCACTATTGTTAAACCACTGAATATAGTACGGATGGGGGTGTGGTCTTGTGGTGAGAGATAGCTTCTCCACCAACTCCATGCTCGCCAAGTTGTTGCAACTCCCTCCGTCAATGATGATGCGAACCGAACGTTCTTTCACCACTCCCTTTGTGTGGAACAAATTATGCCTCTGGTTTTGCTCGCCCTTCGATACCTGCACACTTAACACACGTTGAGCAACCAAACTAGCATATTGATCTGCATCATCAGGAGCCATATACTCTATATCATGAGCATCATCATGGGCACCCTGTTCCTCGTGAGCAATGAGAACTAAATTCTCCTCATCATAGTCGCTCGCTGACTCATACCCACCATCCGCCGTAATAATCATCACACGCTTGGAGGGACAGTCTTTTGCGAAGTGACCTCCACCTTGGCACCTGCGACATTTAATATCACGATCTCGTGTTTGCCCTGTGGAAGCCATGGATGAAGAAGAACTCGCTGCTGGACCACTCTGTGCACCCTTGAATGGTGGCGCTGGCTGTTTTGGTGGCTCCCTGTAAGAATGAGCGGTTGAAGTAGATGGTGGTGCAGTAGGACGTGTGGATGTAGAAGGTCCACGCGATGTCCATGATTTATTTCGTCCTGCAGAAAAGTTAGGTCTCGTAGCGGCCTGTCGATCCTGCACTTCACGTTCAGCTTTACAAGCAAGATGAAACAAACGAGTAATAGTAGCATAGTCCTTGTATTCTAGAATAGTTTGTATCTCCCTGTTTAAGCCACCTATAAAACGTGCAAATATAGCTTCATTATCCTCTACTAGGCCACATCTAATCAATCCAGTTTGTAATTCTTGATAATATTCCTCTACAGAATTTTTTCCTTGTCTCAAACGCTGTAATTTTTGTAGCAATTCACGTTGATAATAAGGAGGAACCCAGCGAGTACGCATAGCATCTTTTAAAGCAGCCCAAGTAGCTGGAATATTATTAGCATGCAATCTACAATGTTCGGACCACCAAATAGATGCAAAACCCGTGAATTCACAAACAGCAGCAGTAACACGTCTATTCTCAGGATATTGTAAACATGTAAAGCGTTGTTCAGTTTCTAACTCCCAAGTAAGATAAGCATCAGGAATATATCTACCCTCAAACGGCTTAAGATTCAATTTAAGTTTAGGCACATGTTCATCATCGCGTACCTGAGGGGGTGGTTGGTGTCGACCGTGGCGAATGTTGGGACGTGGACGTCCAGCTGGCTGTTCATAGGCCGCTTCCTGTTCACCTCCTCCTCGTAATCACCCTCGTAGTTGTCGTCCTGGCCGACGTCAGAAGCAGCAGCAGCAGCAGGTACTGCAGCAGCAGGAGGAGCACCAATACCAGCAGCTTGTCCTCTCGGAAACAGAATCCGTCGTGCACGTGGTAGTGGCGGTGGCTGTGGCTGTGCTGGAGAGCAGCAGGCTGTGTAGGTAGGCGTGCGATCAACTCAGTAAACTTGGCGTCGAGCTTGGTGTCGATCATCTTTTCCACGCCATCAATTGCCTCTGTAAATCTGGTCTCGATGTCATTCACCTGTTCAGACATCATTTGTGCAAATTTATCATCTAGCTCCTTGTTTGTCATGTTCTCCCAATCGGGTGCATCCCGCGCCACTTCATCATGTGATCCTGGCATGGCTAGAAGAAATAGAAAACACACAGGAATATGATCCTTCTTCTACTAATGGAATGTGGGATGGTGGAAAGCACAAATCCGTCAAGCTTTTCTTTCGTTCTTACCGATTCTTACCTAGCAGAAGGTGGTGATGTACAACCAACGGGTCAAAACTCTCAGAGATATGGTGGAGCGATGGCCAGGAGGTGTCAAACGCACGATGTAGAATATATGTGGAGCTGTAGGAAGGCTGACAAGTATGGTAGCAAAAGCTCAACAGTAATCAAAACAGAGATGCAAAGCTGAATAAACACGCAACGTCGGTACTGTGCTGATCCTAGGCTAGACCGTACTAGAGACGCGAGCCTAAAACACCAACGAAAGCACGGCGCGGCACGTAAACAACTGAGAAGCACACTCTGAATTTTTTTTTTCTCTCTCTTTTTTTTTTCTTTTTTTTTTTGCGATGCGGGACTGCGGTGGCTGAAAAAGTGCGAAAAAATCACTATGGTGGCGAACGTCTCAAAATGAGTTTCTGGACCTAAGGAACGTATGGGCACGAAATTTTTTTACCCCTGAAAATTTTGGCCTAAAAACTGCTCTGGAAAGCGTGCCAGACTTAACAACTGAAAACTTTGGCCTAAAATTTTTTTTGCTCTGTTTTTTTTTTTTTTTTTTTTTGCAAATCACCCCCCTTCTCTGTACGGAAAAAGTTTGATGAAATACGACTCTAACAACTGAAAAATAATCTGGCTACAGAGAGATCAGGAACCGTACTGATGGTGGAACTCAACTCGGACTCGTGAGACGTGGTGGTGTATATGGACTCTGCTTGGCGGAACGTGGTGGTGTATCTGGACTCGGATTAGCGGAACGTGGTAGGATGACTACTTGTGCGGCGGCGACGTGGCAAACTGTGATCAGAACTCGAAACTCTAAGGGAACTAGACGCTAAGATCAGCAACTTGACACAACGATGCAACCGTAAATTCAACAAAGCAAGTACTGAAAAGAAAACTGGACAAAGGCTAGGACTGTCTTGGGACGTGATGATCTAACCCTAATTTTTTTGTTGGCTTTTTCGTGGACTGTAGGTATGAAGAACAGAACCAATCTAGACTATGAAAACTGGTAAATCTCACCGAGCAACCTGGAAATCTGATACCACTTGATAGAGGCGAAGGTGTCCTGATGTTTCGATGAGATGATGGAGATCAATTTTGGTGGAGTAGACTTTCATGACCCGACTACGAACGTGCGAAGATGTTGCGCCTTAGCAATCGCTAAACCAACTCCGAGAGGTTATTGGTCCCGCGGATGCACGATCAACCTGAGCACGAAGGTCAATTCCTGCAAGCAATCGAAGAACAAGCAAGAACTGAGAATTGCAATCTGGATATTGCGAATATAAGATGAAAGATTAACAGAAGTTGGGGTTCCAATGCGGTCTTGGCCTGGTCGGACGACACAAACGAAGAACTCGAAGTTGCGGCTATGGCTAACTTAAATCTAATTAAAACCCAAGTCTAAACGACGCCCTAAGGGCTGTATATATGGGGGAAAAGAGGGGAATTTCGTGGCCCCTTGGAGGAGGGGTCCGAAAACAACCCTAACTCGGTTTCCCCACACATACGGACTCTAAAAAATAGCCTATTAAGTGTATTTCGAAATTACATGGGCCTGGCCCAATAATAAGGTGACGCAGCACCTATAATAACCCTTGGACGAAAATATTAATGTGGCGTCTTGTGTCTCTCGTCCAAGTCTTCATGCACGCCTTATGGTGGCCTCAAAGTGCGGAAATCACCACTGGAAGCTCCATTGTCCTTTCCCGCGCCACACCTCCTTCTCCATGCTTGATCCCGCTCCAATGACCATCCTTCTTATCCATGCTAGGTCCTTCATTCATAAGACAAACAAAAGTATCTAATTTAGGCAACATCATATGTTCCTGAACATTAGAAGGATTCGCAAGAAACGAAAGTACCTGATAATTTAGTTGACGTGCGCGTGCTCTAGTAACTGGTCCAGTATGTGTAGTTGGTGAAGATGTGGGTGTAACATTAGTAGAGATGTCCTCATCATGGAGGCTCTAGCCCCAACATCACATAAAGCATAGCAAGAGAAGTTATTTAATTTAATTTTGATCATAGGGTCCCAACCATCATCTATCATCCTAGGTATGGAGGATTCTATCCGAAGCTTCTCCTCCCTAGCTTTGATGAGAGCATTTGTGATATGCTCCATGAAGGAAAGATTAAGTGTGCTAGTGTGGGGGTCTCTAGACATTTTGTGTAGCAAACTAATAACATCTGAGAGGGTGCAACTATCAAAATCAATGTCACTACTATCAAAGGTGGTAGTAGTGTCATCTAGGCTCACTTGCTTGAAACCCTCTATGTTTATAGGAGTTTCTTCTTCTACGGTTGAGGTATTACCATCAGCATTAATAGGTCCAATGGGACTAGGAGTGCATTGGGTGCTAATAGTTTCGGTATCCTCAACAATTTGGATAGTGGCCACTGTGTGGTGTGTAGGAAGACTCTTAATTCTATCCTCTTCCATAGGAATAACTTCTGGTTAGGCTGCCATTTGATTTATCAAAGTAGATTGGGTGTGGGACATATTCGAAACATGGGTCTCAGTGGCGGTATGTCTAATTTGGAGATTAGAGATCTCACTGTTCAGGCTCTCAAGTTGTTCACTAATGTTTTGTAAAATGGCAGTGTGCTCACCTATTTGCTTAGAGAAGGCTTTGTTTTGTTCAAATTGGGTATGCATATAATTCTTAGTAGCCTTCTCTATTTCCATTAATTTCTCGTAGCTAGGTAGGTCTCTTTCTTTGTAAGCGGGATAGGAGTTGCTAGGGTAGGTGTTGTTGTTCTCATAGTTGGATGGAAACGGTCTAGGATTACTAGAAAAGTTGCCCCTATAAGCAGTGTTGTTGAAGTCGTTTCTAGCAATGAAGTTCACATCTTCTTGTTCTTGAGAAACCAAAGAATTTAAAGGAACATCATGAGGATCAATTGAGGGTTGCTTGGTAAGTAGAGACATAATCAAGTAAACTTTTTCATTTAGGGAGGTAATTTCCTCGACAGAATTTACCTTCCTACCTGTTGGAGAGCGTTCGGTGTGCAATTCGGAATAGTTGGTCATCATCTCATCGAGAAGTTTTGTGGCAGCACCAAGTGTAGTTGACATAAAGGTTCCTCCCGCGGCCGAATCTAATAGGTTCCGTGAGGTAAAGTTCAAGTCTGCATAAAAAGTCTGGATAACCATCCACGTAGTCAAACCATGTGTAGGGCATTTCTTAACAAAAGATTTCATACGTTCCCAACTTGGGCAAAGTTTTCATTATCCAATTTCTTAAAATTCATAATGTTACTTCTCAATTGGATAATTTTAGCAGGTGGGTAATACTTCCCAATAATAGCATCTGTGCACTTATCCCAAGAATTTATGCTATTCCTAGGCAAAGATTGAAACCAGATTTTAGCTCATTCCCTCAAAGAGAAAGGGAAAAGCTTGACCTTAGCAACATCACCTTCGACTTCTTTATACCTTTTCATATCACATAATTCAAAAAATTATTCAAGTGTACAGCAACATCATCTCCAGCACCAGAGAATTGATCTCTCATAACAAGGTTTAGTAAAGCAGGTTTAATTTCATAAGAGGTAGCTGAAGTGGCAGGTGTGGCAATAGGAGTGCAGATAAAGTCTTTGTTGTTGTGACTAGTGAAGTCACACAACTTGGTGTTTTCAGAGGAACCCATAGAACCAGCAAGTGTGGCAGATTTATTTGTGATTTTTGATATAAGACACAAAGATAAAAACTGATAGGTAAATTGTAAGGCCCCCGATGCGGTGCTAACTCAAGTTAGTCGCTTTCGCGTCCCGCTCAAGTTAGTAGCGCATAAAAGGCCACCGACTCACGACACTCGCACTCGTCTCGCTACCGGATTCTCGACAGCAGGTATAAGAGCAATGAACTTTATACTAAGACATATATATATATAGAGTCTAGGGCATACATCGCCGCTGGTATTTATTACATCATCTCAGAGGTCCATAGACCCAACAGTACATCATGCAACAAGCGGAAGACAATCACGACCGAGTATGGTCAAAATCCAAATGGCCCTAGAGAGGGCTAAAAATAAGCAAGTCCACCCACGGATCGTTGGAACCCAACTATAGGATCTACTGAACGAAGTCATCCTCATCGTCGTCCTCCGGGGGCACCTCCACGAAGTAACGTCCGGTGCTCGGGTCGAGGTAGTAGTCAACTGCAGCGGCCGATCAGGAAAAACAGTAAAAGCACAAAAGGAAACCAGGGGTGAGATTATATCATTACAGGATAACAACTTCCTACGGTAAAATAAGGTAAAGGTAAAGGTTGCAGCCGCACTAGCATATATGGTGGCTATCGTTCTATTAGAGTAGAGGTAAGATCCAAGAATGCACGTGACATCGTGTCATAAGTCTGCTATCCACCTACTTACGGCAAACATAACACAACCTTGATCTTCTCTCGGTCCCCCTAGACGAAGAAAAGAAGCCAAGGCACTCACACGGTAGGCAAGTTTTAAAATATGATCCAATTTGATGTTATTCTATGAACAAGGAGTACGTCTCAAGTCGTCCATAACCGCGGACACGGCTTTTCGAAAAGATTTAACCCTGCAGGGGTGTACCAACTGCCCATCATAGGCTTCGCATGTACGCCCGGTTTCCACTTGGCTAGGTAAGCGCCTGAAACTCCGGTACGTTAGAGTCCCTCTAACTAGCAACGAACAATTCCGGGTGGCCCCCGGTGATTCGACACCCCACTCAAAAGCCGGCCGCGCTCTCGAATCGGTCTCTACAGTCTGCCACAGGTTTGGATACCCGGTTAATCACACATGGGACAGCGGGTCCTCAGCCGGACAAGGTGGGCCAGCCAAGGAACAAGTCCTCCTGGCCCGGGGTGGTTTGTAAACAATGGGGTACCACCAGCACACACACGTTGCAAATAGTAAATCAGCTCGGGCCACCACTAGAACTTTTTGGAGCTAGGTAAGTAAGACAAGGGGACCCCATATAATCCCACACACGATTAGGCACGCTCGTCAAGAAACACAATACCCGGAACTCGGGACCTAGGTGACTCAAATGGAACAAAACACCTGGCGGGAACAGCCCAGTCTCCCATCTTTCGTCAAGTATAATTAACATCATAATAATAAATATCAACCAACTTCTTTAATAACATGATATCCCAACCATTGCATAGGGTAAACAGCAAGTTTTCCTAATCATACTAAGCAATGACTGAGCAGCTATTACTTAGCAATACAAAGTTTTGTTGGGATGTGGGGATCATGGTTGTTTGGTTTTGATTAAGTCATAAGCAAGGTGGATAGGATCAAACAATCGTCCTAGACTACAGCTAGGCAGGTAGGCAGAAAGGTATCAAGTAATGGTATGAATCTTCCCCTTGCCTGGGTAATCGGTCGACGGAGCAGACGTAGCAGGGTCCTCGGGCTCGGTGTCGGAAATCTCCACGAATGTCTCCTCGGCGGTCTCAGGTGCTAACGTAAAGTACCAGCAAGGAAAGGCACACAAGTAAGAAATATGTGCAATGCACAGGCAAAGATGGTATGATCAAGTTTAATAGACATGAGGTGACCCTATCTAGTATATATTTAAATGAAGGTGGTGACGACACGTCAACAACTTCATATGCAATTTAGTTACGTTGAATGGCTTTGGTCTTAGCCTTAATTTTGGTGTCAGTAGCATGGCAACATGGCATGGCATGAAACAAGAACAACAATTAACATAATAAGCATCGTAGAAAAATAATTAGCGATTCCGGAGACAGAGAGAAGTGTCGGTGGAATTGACACCGGAAGATACAACAAAAGGAAAGGATCCAGCCACATTGCATATGACAATATGCTAGGGGCTGGTTTGAGATTGCAAGAATTGAAGACAACATGGAACAGAACTTGACCTGATCAGAGGAACAAAATTCAACATGCACTGAAGTTGAAAAGAATGCAAAGAAAGGAAGGCAGGGTTTTGAAATGGCTAAGTGATCACACCATGTCCATTTGAGTTACACAAAACACCAAATGGACATCACCATCTGAATCCTTGGATTTTCCTACCCCAAAACCATATAAGATATGGCACCAGTTGAATTTGCAAAACACAGTTGCAAATACAAAGGAATTCAGGGGTCTGGGTGCAAAATGCACCACTTTGCATTTGGAAAAAGCTTAAGTGTAAAAACACTTATCACCATGATGACCCTTGTGAAAAGCTACCCCAAAATCATATATGGCATGCCCCATGTTGAATTCTTCCAACAGATTGCAAAAATCAAAAGTACTTGGGGGCCTAAGTGCAAAGTTACCAACACTCCAAAAATAGAGGGGGCAAAATGAAAATTTTACCTCACTATGGTGATCAGTGGGCAAAACTACCCCAAATTCATATATTGGATCACATGTTTGGGGCAGTGAGCAGTTGAAATTCAAATTCAGATTTGAATTTGAATTTTGAAAAGATTTGGAAAAGAAAAACAAATGAAAAATAAAAAGAAAAGGCACTGGCCCAATTGGGCTGCCTCGGGCGCCAGGGCCCAACTCCTCTTCTCTCCTCCACGGCCCAGCTCGGCTGAGGCAGAAAAAAACAACAACAAAAAAGGACCGCGCCGACTGGATCTTGGGCCCAAGGCCAGTTCTCTCCTCCCAGGCCCAGGCGGCTGCCTCCCTTCTGAACTGAACCCGCGCAACTCTGAAGAAGGCAACACCTTCCTCTGAACCCGACGTGGCAACAACTTCCGGCGAGCCTCACCTCGAGCTCCGACCACCTCCTCGCGAGCTACCATGGGGGAACCCGAGAGGGGACATCACTCTACACGACGGTGCACTCCACGACCACCATCTCCTCGCAACCTCGCCGGAAACTTCACTGGAACTGCACGGCGGCGACGTGTTAAAAGCTTCGGACTGACAGAGCGCAAGGCGCCAACTTTGGTCGACCCGTGCATCGTGCACACGGCGTCTCCGGCCATGGCATCACTTCCAGCATCTAGAGGGCACATCCACGAAGCCGTGGGTACCCTTTCCCTGGCCGGAACCTCACCGGAGCGGATGCTACCTTCACCTGAACTTCACGGCGGCACTGCACCTCGACTGCAACACAGTTCAGACGCGGGCGTCGTCGCTCCTCTACGCGGAAAAGGCTAGCCCTTGGCTGCCAAAAGCGTGCTCTAAGCAGCCCTGGAGCGCGCGAAAAGACATCCGAGACACGCCACGGCACGGCGTGCACGAATTCCTCGCCGGCGACAAGCATGCGTGGCGGAGCTGCTACTGCTATCGGTGACAGAACGCTACGGGCATCCATGGGCAAAGGCGTGGGCATCAGCTCACCATGTGGGTCGCAACGCGCATCCCAACCTAGCCGTAGGGGAAGGAGGAGCTCGGCGTCATCGTCGGGGAAGAAGGGGGGTCCGCGGCATCCGGCTCCGTCGCGGGGAAGAATGGCTCCACCGGGCGTCGATCTGAAGAGGGCAAGGGATCACGGTGAGCTCAGGGGCCAAGAAACCAAGCGCACAACCACGACGGCGTCGAGACAGCGACGAATTGCGGCGGAACTCACCGGAGCTACGCGGAACAGGACAGAGGAGGGGAGATCATCCCGGTGGCGGCGAGGGGGAAACTACGGGAGGAAAGGAACCCTAGGGGGTCCTGCGGGCTCGGGGGCTTGGAATATATGGAGGGGGAGCCTCCAGTCCATGTCGTCCGCATCGACGACGACGCTCCTCGCCGGTGTGAGAGAGGAGGAAGGGGGGACCGGCGACAACGTGGAAAGGCGATGAAGGGGACCGCTCGGATCAGAATCCAATGGTGGGCGTGGACAGGCCTGCTAGGCTGCGGGGAAAGAGGCTGTCGGGACCCGGGGTTTGCATATGTAATTGCAGTCACAATTCAATCATATGAAGAGCCGAGAGCCATACCGACTTGTCTAAGCACACAAGGCCAAGTACAAGACACTCTCGGAAAGCTCGAACGTGAGGGGCATCCCATTCAGGACCGGATGATCAACTGAGATGGGTCCTCATCGTCCGCTCACAAGTCTAGATGATTATGGGTGGTGAAACCCCATACTCATAGACAAGTCGCCTCAACCATATTATCGATTGAATCATAACACTTACATAAACAGACTCCAGCCCGATCTCTTAGTCGGGGTCTCGGGCGGGCTCAATCATACAACAAAGTGTGCCACGTGACAGAGTCACGAGCAATCGCATCGCGATGCCCCAAGCTGCGCAAATCTAAGGGCCACTTGGTGTATAAAAGACCGCCGGCGAGAGCACAACTAAGGTATCGAACCCCACACATGACATGCATGATATAAACATACACGCAGCATGCATGCCAAGTGTATAACAGCAGGTAACACAACATGAACTCTACAAACTCATAACTTTATTGCATCTGCTAAACAGAGCAGATATAGTAGTGTTACAAGCAGAGATCACATCACTGTGATCCAACATTACATCATACAGCAACGGAACCAAATTATGTCTTAGTAAAGACAAGGTCAACAAATGGCTTAAGCAAACCTTTAAGAAAACACAACGACCCTCCAGAGGGACCAGGCTGCTGTCTGGGACTACATTACTTCGTCGACGTCGAGCTTGAGGGGGAGGCCACCTTCAGGGTCAGTGGTCTCGTCTCTAAAACATAGAATAAGCAAACGTGAGTACGAAGTCGTACTCAGCAAGACTTACGTCAGAACTATACTACTCATGCTCAGGTACCAAGGTAAAGGCAAGTGGGGTTGTAATGCAGAAAGCTTTGACTTGGCTATCCTGTACTACGACTACATAGAGTTGAGATGAGAGGCGCACACGAGTCCATCTAATCTTGATCACCACTTCAATACACAACCATGGATCCTTCCTCGAATTCCCCACGAGGAAGCAACCCAAAGCACTCACACTTATCTTGAGATTTTTAGAGTATCCATTTGAGTTGTCTAATAATCAAGTAAAGATCTCCAAGTAGTCCATAACCGCGGACACGGCTATTCGAATAGTTCATTAACCCTGCAGGGGTGTACTTCTTCACATACGTAGCTACCACTTACCGCCTAGAACTCGTCACCTTCAAGCGGTGTCGGCGGGGATAGTACCATGAAACTTACCTCACGGCTCCAACTCTAGTCCAGGGAATCGCCTATCTGAGTTGTACCCCAATCGGGAATCCGGCCGAGGTTTACGTTCAGGACCCAGACGATGTATGGACGGTCCGACAAGCCCACCTCGACGGATGGTGCTGCGCTTGCCTAAAACCGTGCTATGTTAGGAAAGCAAATAGAATAAAGTTAACCCATGCGAATCCTGGACCTTAGTCGGGGTGAGTTAATAGGTCGAGAGGGGACAATGAGCCCAACATGTGGTAGTAATCTTTGTCTTGGATCACAACACAAGAACTCGGGGCCTAGGGCAGTGTAAATGAGACAAACCACTGTGTACTCCTACACAGCCTCTCATTGTTCACTTATATTAGGGTGACTTCATCAAAACGTTACCACCTTGTTGCATGTGTTCACTACCATCCCGATACATCACCCAGATAGATCAACTTCATTGCAAACAACTCTAGCATGGCATAGCATAACATGGATGAAGGGACACATGATGAACACAAACAATCTTGTATCTGCTAGGTTGAGGTTTGCTTAATACTGTGGTAGCAATGATAGGTCATGCAAAGGATGGGTTCAACTAGCGGAAGAACGGTAACATGTGAATCACCTAATCATGCATAAGAGAACAAGAGGGAAACTGGGTTTTTATAGATATGATCAAAGGGGGTTTGCTTGCCTTATTGTCGAGACTCGGGGGGTGCCACTCTTCGGAGAAACAGGGACTACGTCCGGCGATGGATCTATCGAGAAGAAGAAAACACCGAGACAACAAAGTATAAACATCACATTGCAATGCACATTCAAGAATGAAACATGGCATGGTACTGATGTGATCTATGTTCAATTTGCAACAAGTTTAATTGAAGTTCATTTGAATAAGAAATTCAAATTCAAACTCCGAATGTGGTTTAATTTAGCCAAAGTTGCATTTGCTAATGTTTGGATATGGTAAACCATGTTGTCATGTGTATGATATGCCTCTGATGTTCATGTGCTAAGGTTGGCATTGCAAAGATTTAATTTTAAATGATTTAAACATTTATTTTGAATTATTCCAAATAAGCCATATAGCTAAATTCTACTGGTTCCCCACCATAGATGTGTTTTTTCATTTATGAAAGTAAGATATATGGAATCCTTGCATTTTTCTGAAGATTTTTCATATATAAATTATTTGATTTGGAGTTATGGATTAAAAGTTATTGAATTTCAAAGATTTAAGTATTTTCTGGAAAATATGTTAAATAGAAAAAAAAATATTGCGCAAGGCTGACGTCAGGATGACATCACGGGGCGCTGACCAGTCAACCTGACGCTTGGGCCCTACCTATCATTGTCTCTGGGTTAAACCCCGTTTTAATTAAAATTTTGATTTGGTTTAGAGGGGGCTGACCCCACCTGTCAGTGGCCCAACGCCTAACTAATCAGGGGGTTAGCCCCCTAACCACCCTGCCACGTCGGCCTTGCCGGCGTTGAGCCGCCGGTGGCAACTGGCCGCGGTGGTGCCCGCTCGGAACGACGGCTACGGCCACGGGAGGCCACGCCAAGGGCACCAGAACGTGCCCCTTGCACGTGCGCATCCAGGGGAGCACACGAGCACGCCGGAGGAGGCCGGAGGCCACGGCGGTGAGGAGCTCCACGGCGGCCGGAGTTCTGCCTCGACGGAAAAAAAATGCGACGGGGCACGAAACAGAGCATGGAGTGGGGGGTTTTGAGGAGAACCTCACCCCGAGCACAGCGGTGCGGTCGGCGGAGGCAGAGGAGCAGCTGCGGCAACGAATTCGCCGGAGGAAAACCACGGCAGTCGGAGCGCTTCGGCAAAGCTGGCGTCGTCGACAAGGCGTCCGGGATCTCAATCTTCAGCGGGGCGGTTCCTCTCGACGGCGCGCACCTCGTGGACAACTTGGTTCGGCGTGGGGAGCTCGATGGCCGCGTCTTCTCGCAGAGGGTGGCCGGCGGCGAGCTACGGGCGTGTGCCAAATCGGCGAGGACGAAGGGGGCACGAGCAGAGAGAGGGGTGGAATGGAGGAGGGCTTCCAGTCGCTTCTCCTGGCGAAGAGATGACGACGGGGGGCCCCACGAGCGAGCAGGACGTGGCAGCCGCGGCGGGCATGCGCTCCACGCCTCTGCCAGAAGGCAGAGGTTGAAGACGCCCCTGCCCCTGGCAGGCTGGGCCGCCTTCTGCTGCGCTTGGGCCAGCTGGGCCATAGGTAAGAGAGGTGGGTGGCTTCGGCTTTTTTATTCTTTTTCTCTTTTGTTTTGTTTTCTGTATTATTTGTTTTGAATTGAATTAAATATCAGTTCATTTTATAAAATCCTCAAATATTTATCTTGGACATATGTGACATAGTACTAGCCACTCCCAAGATTTGAAGATTTTTGGAATTCAAATTATTTGAATCCAATTCAAATAGCATTTAAATTTAATTTCCAAGCCTCTGTTTGAATATTTGAAAAATCCGGGAGCATGGGTTTGACTCCAAATCATTTGTAAAATGATCATACTCATTTATAGGACTTTTCAAAATTGTTTGGAGGAATTTTGGAAAAACTTTTTATCTGGCCTTTTATTTAAATTCTTTTTGAGGCTTTTCCAAATCCCCAATTATTAAACCAAGGAATTAATACATGATGCAATTATTTCTAGCAATAAAAGCACATACCAAAACTAGGGTTGTGACAACTCGCCCCCACTCAAAAGAATCTTGTCCCGAGATTTAGAAGTAGTCGGGAAGAGGGTGGGGTACTCGACTCGGAGACGGTCTTCTCGTTCCCAGGTGGCTTCTTTCTCAGAATGATTGGACCACTGCACTTTGAGGAACTTGATCTTCTGACGTCGGGTGGTACGCTCAGCTTCATCGAGGATACGGACAGGATACTCTCGATAAGACAGGTTTTCTTGGAGATCAAGCATTTCGTGGTCTACTTCGCGGATGGGGTCCTTGAAGCAACGCCTGAGTTGAGATACGTGGAAGACATCGTGAACATGACAAAGATGCAGGGGTAGTTCAATTTGGTAGGCAACTTCTCCACGTTTAGCTAGAATGCGAAAGGGGCCTATGTAACGTGGGGCCAATTTGCCTTTGATACCGAAGCGATGGGTTCCCTTCAGAGGAGTAACCCGGAGGTAAGCCTTCTCGTTCAGCTCGTAGCTCTCTGGCCTATGATGACGATCATCATAGCTTTTCTGACGAGACTGGGCTGTTTTCAATTGCTCACGAACAATGCGAACCTTCTCCTCTGCTTCCTGGATCATATCCGGTCCAAAGAATTGTCTTTCACCGGTTTCTGACCAGTTCAATGGTGTTCGACATTTTCGTCCATAGAGAAATTCAAAGGGTGCCATGCCCAAGCTAGATTGGAAGCTGTTGTTATAAGAAAACTCGGCGAATGGAAGAGATTTCTCCCAACTCTTTCCGAATGAGATAACACAGGCTCTGAGCATGTCTTCGAGAATTTGATTGACTCTTTCTACTTGACCACTTGACTGGGGATGAAAGGCGGTGCTAAAGGAGAGATGGGTTCCCATAGCATTTTGAAAACTTTCCCAAAATCGAGAGGTGAAAAGACTTCCACGGTCTGAATTGATTTCCAAAGGAACACCATGGAGAGAAACGATCCTGGAGACATATAAATCCGCTAACTGGCTAGCAGTTATACTCTCGCGAACAGGAAGGAAATGAGCAACTTTGGAAAGACGGTCAATGACCACGAAGATGGCTTTGTTTCCTTTCTGAGACTTTGGAAAGCCAGTGATGAAATCCATACTGACTTTATCCCATTTCCACTCAGGAATGGCTAAAGGTTGAAGAGTACCAGCAGGTCTTTGATGCTCTGCTTTCACACGACGACAAACATCGCACTCGACAAAAAATTGAGCGATTTCTCGCTTCATCCTAGTCCACCAAAATCTCTGGCGTAGATCTTGATACATCTTAGTACTACCAGGATGAATCGAGAGAGGGGTGTCATGGGCTTCCTTAAGGATCTGCTGCCTTAGATTCCTATTCTTCGGAACTACCATCCTATTTTCGAAGTACACAGTACCTTCATTGTCTAGGGTAAAACATTTTGCCTTACCGCTAGCAATGTCCTTCTTGATATATCGGATACCTCGAGCACGTTGTTGAACAACTTTGATTTGATCCTCAAGGGTTGGTTTCACAATCAAGGTGGAAAGGAATCCATGAGGAACAATCTCGAGATTCATCTTTCGAAATTCCTCATAGAGAAATGGTTGATACTGTTGTAACATGAGGTTGTTACAATACGACTTACGACTTAGCGCATCCGCCATGACATTGGCTTTGCCTGGGGTGTAAGAGATACTCAAGTCGTAATCTTTTATCAACTCTATCCAGCGTCTTTGCCTGAGGTTAAGATCTGGCTGGGTGAATATGTATTTGAGGCTTTGGTGATCAGTATAGATTTCACAACGATTACCAAGGAGGTAATGTCGCGAAGTCTTCAGGGGATGAACTACGGCAGCGAGTTCAAGATCATGGGTAGGATAGTTCTCTTCATGTGGACGCAACTGGCGTGAAGCATAAGCTACCACATGTCGATCTTGCATAAGTATGCATCCTAACCCTTGCCGTGAAGCGTCACAATAGATCTCGAAATCCCTTTTGGTGTCTGGAGGTGCAAGTACGGGTGCAGAAGTCAATCTTCTTTTTAGCTCTTGAAAGCTTTCCTCGCACTTGGGAGTCCACAGGAATTTCTTATCTTTCTTGAGGAGTTCAGTAAGAGGCTTTGCAACTTTAGAAAAGTTCTCGACGAAGCGGCGACAATAGCTTGCTAGGCCAAGAAAACTCCTAACTTGCTTAACCGATTCAGGTGGAGTCCAGTCAAGGACGGCCTGAACTCTCTCGGGATTGACTGCAACACCTTTCGCAGAAATCACGTGGCCTAAATAGGTCACTTCTGGTAGCCAAAATTCACACTTGGAGAACTTGTCATAAAGGCGATGCTCTCTAAGTTTCATCAATACCAGCTTAAGATGTTCTGCGTGCTCTTCTTCGTTCTTCGAGTAGATGAGAATATCATCAAGATAAACCACAACAAATTTATCTAAGTACTCCATGAAGATCGAATTCATCAAGCGCGAAAAAGTGGCTGGGGCATTGGTTAAACCGAAGGACATGACGGTGTACTCGTAAAGACCATAATGAGTAGTGAAAGCCGTTTTGGGAATGTCCTCGTTTTTGATTTTGATTTGATGATAACCTAACCTCAAATCCATCTTGGAGAAGACAGAGGATCCAGCAAGTTGATCATATAGATCATTGATCCTGGGCAGTGGGTACTTATTCTTTACCGTCGCTAGATTTAGCGGGCGATAGTCTACGCACATCCTTTCTGTCCCATCTTTCTTCGTTACGAACAGAACGGGGCAACCCCATGGCGATGAGCTAGGGCGGATGAAGCCTTTTGCCAACGAAGCTTCCAGTTGGATTTTTAGCTCAGCTAACTCATGTGGGGCCATTCTATATGGGCGTCTGGAAATTGGGGCTGTGCCTGGTATAAGATCCACTATGAATTCCACAGACCTGTCGGGTGGCATTCCTGGCAGCTCTTCTGGAAAGACATCCGGAAAATCACAAACTATCGGAATATCTTCAAGGTTAGGAAGGGGATGTTCATTCAACGAATATAGCTGGGTTTCTGAACCTTGATATGTGAAATGGACTATCTTGCCGGAAGGATGAGTGAGTTGAACTGATTTTGTGGCACAATCAATCTTAGCACGGTGTTTGGACAACCAATCCATACCTAAGATGATATCGATATCTGAAGATTTGAGGGCTATGAGAGAAGCAAGGAATACAACATCCTCAACAGCAATTTCATTGTCATGACTTACCCTACTGGTACGCCATGTGGATCCTGGAGTTTTAATCATGAAAGGGGTAGGCAGCTCCTCAAATGAAATTTCATGCAGGAGTGCGAACTTTTCAGACAAAAAGGAATGAGAAGCTCCAGAATCAAATAGAACAGAAGCAGGTTTGGAGTTGACAGGAAGTGTACCGAGTACAACCTTCGTATCCTCTTGGGATTCTTTGATGGTGGCATGGTTCACACGTTCGTATTCAACAATAGCGGACTTGGCTTTGGAAGGCTTTGGTGGCTTAGCTTTGGCTTTATGTTTTGGACGAGTAGGAACATTCTCTTGCAAAGAACACTGTCGTGCAATGTGGCCAGGATTACCATTCTTGTAGCACAAATGGTTGTTAGGTTGTGGAGTTTGTATGTCAAGCTCTCTACTACTTTTCTAGGTTTTCTTGCTTTGTGAAGATGGTCTTGGAATCAAGTGCGAAGGAAGGGCACTAGTTGGGATCCAAAATCGACGTTTCTAAGAACCCAAACTAGAAGAGGAAGCAAGATCACGATCACGCTTGCGAGACTCTTTAAAGACCTCATTTCCATGCTCAGCTCTGAATGATCTATTGACCAAATCCTCGAAGTTGACGAATTCAAGGAGATTGAGATCATGACGAAGGACAGGGCTAAGTCCCTTACAGAACCTTGCTTGCTTCTTGGCATCGGTTGATATCTTCTTAGGGGCATAACGAGAAAGACGATTGAACTCAGTCCTGTACTGATGAACAGTCATATTTCCCTGAGATAGGGTGCAGAACTCTTCCCTCTTTCTTTCCATCAACTCATCCAGAATGTGGTACCCTTGGAAGGCATCACGGAACTCCTGCCAAGGCACTAAGTAACCAGCAGGCTGTATTGCAACAAAACTTTCCCACCATTCACCAGCAGCACCTTCCAGAAAGTATGCCGCAAACATCACACGATCATCTGGAGAAACATGCGCCGTCTCAATCTTACGCTCGATGGAACGGAGCCAATCATCGGCATCAAGGGGCTCAGATGAACATCGGAAAACTGGCGGGTTCAAAAGGATAAAATCCTAGATGGATATTACCACATCTCGCTGGAGAGAAGTATTCTTCGCAATGAGTTCCAAAAGGCGTGTTTGATCACGTCGATTTCGCTCAGCCTCCATCATGATTTCCGCTGCAGAAGGCGGTGAAGGAGGACCATCATCACCACTTTGATTACCGTGACCAGATTCAACACATCTAGTTCCCCCTGACATTCTGTGTGATAAAAATCAACAATCAGAGTAGGATTTATGATGGAATCAAAGCAAGGATGATACAATTTAAGAGCGGACAAGATTGTAATGCAAAAGCATTGGAATCACGGAAAACACGGGACAAATCGGACAGCATAACGGCTGTACCGGGGTGGAAAAATGAATCAATCTCCAAGAATGATCAAAACCTTCTCCAAAAGGCTTGATGGAATGGTGACTCTAGAAACCAAAACATTCCTACAGCTATGGAGAGTCAAACAACGAGATGTTCTAGTATAGACATAGAAGAGGCTAGTCCTATCTTCCCGTAGAACAAGATGAGGGTGACTCAGAACTCAGATCGATGAGGTAAGGAGAAAAATGAAGCCTAACGTTGTTCCCTTATACCCAAAGTAACTATATAACTATAGAATGCTAGACTCAACTTCGGCCAAGGTTTACTAATCCTACAGGCAATCCTTCTCTGATACCAAGTCTGTCGGGACCCGGGGTTTGCATATGTAATTGCAGTCACAATTCAATCATATCAAGAGCCGAGAGCCATACCCACTTTTCTAAGCAGACAAGACCAAGTGCAAGACACTCTCGGAAAGCTCGAACGTGAGGGGCATCCCATTCAGGCCCGGATGATGAACTGAGATGGGTCCTCATCGTCCGCTCACAAGTCTAGATGATTATGGGTGGTGAAACCCCATACTCATAGACAAGTCGCCTCAACCATATTATCGATTGAATCATAACACTTACATAAACAGACTCCAGCCCGATCTCTTAGTCGGGGTCTCGGGCGGGCTCAATAATACAACAAAGTGTGCCATGTGACAGAGTCACGAGCAACCGCATCGCGATGCCCCAAGCTGCGCATATCTAAGGGCCACTTGGTGTATAAAAGACCGCCGGCGAGAGCACAACTAAGGTATCGAACCCCACACATGACATGCACGATATAAACATACACGCATCATGCATGCCAAGTGTATAACAGCAGGTAACACAACATGAACTCTACAAACTCATAACTTCATTGCATCTGCTAAACAGAGCAGATATAGTAGTGTTACATGCAGAGATCACATCACTGTGATCCAACATTACATCATACAACAACGGAAGCAAATTATTTCTTAGTAAAGATAAGGTTAACAAATGGCTTAAGAAGCCTTTAAGAAAACACAACGACCCTCCAGAGGGACCAGGCTGCTGTCTGGGACTACATTACTTCGTCGACGTCGAGCTTGAGGGGGAGGCCACCTTCAGGGTCATTGGTCTCTTCTCTAAAACATAGAATAAGAAAACGTGAGTACAAAGTCGTACTCAGCAAGACTTACGTCAGAACTATACTACTCATGCTCAGGTACCAAGGTAAAGGCAAGTGGGGTTGTAATGCAGAAAGCTTTGACTTGGCTATCCTGTACTACGACTACATAGAGTTGAGATGAGAGGCGCACACGAGTCCATCTAATCTTGATCACCACTTCAATACACAACCACAGATCCTTCCTCGACTTCCCCACGAGGAAGCAACCCAAAGCACTCACACTTATCTTGAGATTTTTAGAGTATCCATTTGAGTTGTCTAATAATCAAGTAAAGATCTCCAAGTAGTCCATAACCGCGGACATGGCTATTCGAATAGTTCATTAACCCTGGAGGGGTGTACTTCTTCACATACGTAGCTACCACTTACCGCCTAGAACTCGTCACCTTCAAGCGGTGTCGGCGGGGATAGTACCACGACATTTACCTCACGGCTCCAACTCTAGTCCAGGGAATCGCCTATCTGAGTTGTACCCCAATCGGGAATCCGGCCGGGGTTTCCGTTCAGGACCCAGACGATGTATGGATGGTCCGACAAGCCCACCTCGACGGATGGTGCTGCGCTTGCCTAAAACCGTGCTACGTTATGAAAGCAAATAGAATAAAGTTAACCCATGCGAATCCTGGACCTTAGTCGGGGTGAGTTAATAGGTCGAG
This sequence comes from Bromus sterilis, assembly GCA_950022295.1. Taxonomy (NCBI): domain Eukaryota; kingdom Viridiplantae; phylum Streptophyta; class Magnoliopsida; order Poales; family Poaceae; genus Bromus; species Bromus sterilis. The sequence goes on along the minus strand of OX465599.1, from coordinate 165,645,232 downwards.
AGGGGTCAATGAGCCCAACATGTGGTAGTAATCTGTTTCTTGGATCACAACACACGAACTCGGGGCCTAGGGCAGTGTAAATGAGACAACCCACTGTGTACTCCTACACAGCCTCTCATTGTTCACTTATATTAGGGTGACTTCATCAACACGTTACCACCTTGTTGCATGTGTTCACTACCATCCCGATACATCACCAAGATGGATCAACTTCATTGCAAACAACTCTAGCATGGCATAGCATAACATGGATGAAGGGCCACATGATGAACACAAACAATCTTGTATCTACTAGGTTGAGGTTTGCTTAATACTGTGGTAGCAATGATAGGTCATGCAAAGGATGGGTTCAACTAGCGGAAGAACGGTAACATGTGAATCACCTAATCATGCATAAGAGAACAAGAGGGAAACTGGGTTTTTATAGATATGATCAAAGGGGGTTTGCTTGCCTTATTGTCGAGACTCGGGGGGTGCCATTCTTCGGAGAAACAGGGACTACGTCCGGCGATGGATCTATCGAGAAGAAGCAAACACCGAGACAACAAAGTATAAACATCACATTGCAATGCACATTCAAGAATGAAACATGGCATGGTACTGATGTGATCTATGTTCAATTTGCAACAAGTTTAATTGAAGTTGATTTGAATAAGAAATTCAAATTAAAACTCCAAATGTGGTTTAATTTAGCCAAAGTTTCATTTGCTAATGTTTGGATATGGTAAACCATGTTGTCATGTGTATGATATGCCTCTGATGTTCATGTGATAAGCTTGGCATTGCAAATATTTAATTTGAAATGATTTAAACATTTATTTTGAATTATTCCAAATAAGCCATATAGCTAAATGCTACTGGTTCCCCACCATAGATGTGTTTTTTCATCTATGAAAGTAAGATATTTGGAATCCTTGCATTTTTCTGATGATTTTTCATATATAATATATTTGATTTGGAGTTATGGATTAAAAGTTATTGAATTTCAAAGATTTAACTTATTTCTGGAAAATCTCTTAAATAGAAAAAAAGTTTATTGCGCAAGGCTGACGTCAGGATGACATCACGGGGCGCTGACCAGTCAACCTGACGCCTGGGCCCTACCTGCCATTGTCTCTGGGTTAAACCCCGTTTTAATTAAAATTTTGATTTGGTTTAGAGGGGGCTGGCCCCACCTGTCAGTGGCCCAAGGCCTAACTAATCAGGGGGTTAGCCCCCTAACCACGCTGCCACGTCGGCCTTGCCGGCGTTGAGCCGCCGGTGGCCACTGGCCGCGGCGGTGCCCGCTTGGAACGACGGCTCCGGCCACGGGAGGCCACGCCAAGGGCACCAGAACATGCCCCTTGCAGTTGCGCATCCAGGGGAGCACACGAGCCCGCCGGAGGAGGCCGGAGGCCACGGCGGTGAGGAGCTCCACGGCGGCCGGAGTTCTGCCTCGACGGAAAAAAAATGCGACGGGGCACGAAACAGAGCATGGAGTGGGGGTTTTGAAGAGAACCTCACCTCGAGCACAGCGGTGCGGTCGGCGGAGGCAGAGGAGCAGTTGCGGGACGAATTCGCCGGAGGAAAACCACGGCGGTCTGAGCGCTTCGGCGAAGCTGGCGTTGTCGACAAGGCGTCCGGGATCTTAATCTTTAACGGGGCAGTTCCTCTCGACGGCGCGCACCTCGTGGACAACTTGGTTCGGCGTGGGGAGCTCGATGGCCGCGTCTTCTCGCAGGGGGTGGCCGGCGGCGAGCTACGGGCGTGTGCCAAATCGGCGAGGACGAAGGGGGCACGAGCAGAGAGAGGGGGGGATGGAGGAGGGCTTCTAGCCGCTTCTCCTAGGGAAGAGATGAGGACGGGGGGCCCCTCGAGCGAGCAGGACGTGGCAGCCGCGGCGGGCATGCGCTCCACGCCTCTGCCAAAAGGCAGAGGTTGAAGACGCCCCTGCCCTTGGCAGGCTGGGCCGCCTTCTGCTGCGCTTGAGCCAGCTGAGCCGGAGGTAAGAGAGGTGGGTGGCTTCGGATTTTTTATTCTTTTTCTCTTTTGTTTTGTTTTCTGTATTATTTGTTTTGAATTGAATTAAATATCAATTCATTTTATAAAATCCTCAAATATTTATCTTGGACATATGTGACATAGTACTAGCCACTCCCAAGATTTGAATATTTTTGGAATTCAAATTATTTTAATCCAATTCAAATAGTATTAAAATTTAATTTCCAAGCCTCTGTTTGAATATTTGAAAAATCCAGGAGCATGGGTTTGACTCCAAATCATTTTTTAAATGATCATACTCATTTATAGGACTTTTCAAAATTGTTTGGAGGAATTTTGGAAAAACTTTTTATCTGGCCTTTTATTTAAATTCTTTTTGAGGCTTTTCCAAATCCCCAATTATTAAACCAAGGAATTTAAACATGATGCAATTATTCCTAGCAATAAAACCACATACCAAAACTAGGGTTGTGACAGAGGCCCAGGTGGGCTGGGCTTGAAAGAAAAAGGAGGGAAAAGAAAAGAAAAGAGAACCCTTGGCTATTTTCTATTTAACAAAACAGAAAACACTTGGGGAGTTTTTCAGGAATATTCACAAGGAAATAAATCACACAAACATATGCAAAATGATCCTTGATATATTCACCAATTTATAAAATTAGTTTGGCCATTTTTGGAGCAACAAAAATGTGGGACCATTTTTGAAATTCAAACCACATTGAACTATGGTCCACATTTTTAGAGTTGGAAAAAAATGGTGCAAGGCTTTTGAAATGCTTGGGAAGGGGAAAGAATTGGCTATGCCAAGTTTGGGGTCAAGGGGAGTATGCATGCAACATGGAAAATTCCTCAAACACTCTTCTTGAACCATTTTGATTGAATTCAAAAGCAATTCAAATGAGCTCCAATCCCAATGCAATTTGAAATCATCACATGAAATTACATGAACTAGCACCATGCCAAGTTACAAAGTCAACATACAAGGTACAATTACATGATGTTTTCTAGGAATTGCATGTGGGCTGTTGCAGCACTCCCCCACCAACACAGGATCTCGTCCCGAGATCTAAGCCTGAAACAACTCTGGATACTCGGAAAGGAGATGAGCTTCAAGCTCCCACGTTTCTTCCTTCTCGGAATGATGTGCCCACTGGACCTTCATGAACTTGACGGTCTTGTTGCGAGTCTTGCGCTCGGACGTCTTAAGAACACGGACTGGACGCTCTGAGTAGGAAAGGTCCGCGCTCAGTTGTATCTCGCCCAAGTCAACGGCCTTCTCTGGCTGCTTGAAGCACTGCTTTTGCTGGGACACATGGAACATGTCATGCACCATGGACAGACTCTCTAGGAGCTCGAGCCGAAAGGCAAGAGGTCCTCTAGTCTCAAGAATGCGGAAAGGTCCGATAAATCTTGGAGCGAGCTTCCCTTTGATGCCAAAGCGGTGAGTTCCCCTCAATGGAGACACTCTCAGGTATGCCCAATCACCAACCTGAAACGCAACACCACGGTGCCTTTTGCCATAATAGGCCTTCTGCCTTGACTGTGCTGCCTTTAGGTGCTCTCGGACAATCTTCACTCTGTCCTCTGCCTCTTGGATCACATCTGGACCGAACAACTACCTCTCGCCTGTCTCGGACCAGTTCAAAGGTGTCCTGCACTTCCGGCCATACAATAGTTCAAACAGGGCTGCCTACAGACTTGCCTGATAGATGTTGTAAGAGAACTCAGCATACGGCAAGCACTCTTCCCACTTCATGCCAAAGGATATGACACATGACTGAAGCATGTCCTCTAGGATTTGGTTCACGCGCTCGACTTGCCCACTTGTCTGAGGGTGATAAGCGATACTGAACAACACTGTCGTACCAATCGCCTTTTGGAAGGCCTGCCAGAACTTAGATGTGAAAAGGCCGCCTCTATCCGAACTGATTTTCTTGGGAATACCATGCAAAGACACAACTCTTGCGGTGTACAAATCATCCAACTGAGCTGCTGAAATGGAGTCCTTCACTGGAAAGAAGTGGGCAACCTTTGAAAGATTGTCAATGACAACAAAGATGGCATTGTTCTTCTTCTGCGACAAGGGGAAGCCTGTGATGAAATCCATCTCTATGTGATCCCATTTCCACTCTGGAATCTCAAGTGGTTGAAGCAACCCTGCAGGCTTCTGGTGCTGTGCCTTCACTCTCCTGCACACATCACACTGAGACACGTAACGGGCAACATCCCGCTTCATACGAGTCCACCAAAAGCTTTTCTTGAGATCTTGATACATCTTTGTACTGCCAGGGTGAATAGACAGCTTGGAATCATGGGCTTCCTTCATGATGACCTCTCTGAGATCTCCCTCCTTGGGAACAACAACTCGCTCTTCGAACAACACGGTGACGTCATCATGCACTGAAAAGCAACCGTACTTTGGAACTGAGGCGGCAATACCCTGTTTGATATTTTGTATCATTGAGCTGCCAGACTGAGCTTGACGGATCTTCTCATGGATAGTGGGCTCTACCACAAGGTTGGCAAGGTAGCCTGCTGGAACTAGCTCGAGATTGAGCCTTCGAAAGGACTCACACAAATCAGGGTGGATCTTTAGCACCTGGATATTATTGCAATCGCCCTTGCGGCTCAGCTCATCAGCTATGACATTCACCTTCCCAAGCGTGTACTGAATATCAACTGTGTACTCAGTAATGGTTTCAAGCCATCTTCTTTGCCTCAAGTTCAAATTTGGCTGAGTGAACAAGTACTTCAGACTCTTGTGGTCAGTGAACACATCCGCCTTCCTCCCTAGGAGGAGGTGTCTCCAAGTGATCAAAGCGTGCACAACTGCTGCAAGCTCCAAGTCGTGTGTGGGATAATTCCTCTCACTCGTCTTCAACTGCCGTGAGGTATAAGCCAAAATATTTCTGCCTTGCATCAAAACTCCGCCTAGACCTTCCAAGGAGGCATCACAAAACACCTGAAAAGGCTGTGACTCATATGGCGGCGTTAGAATTGGAGTTGTAGTCAACTTCTCTTCCAACTCCTCGAAGGATGACTGGAAAGCTGGTGACCAAGTGTACCGTTTGCCTTTGCACAACAATTCAGTCATTGGCTTTGCTATTTTAGAGAAATTATGAGCAAACCTCCTGCAATAACTGGCAAGGCCGAGAAAACTTCTTAGCTGCTTCACATTCTTCGGCGGAGCCCACTCTTGAATAGTGCGGAGTCGCTCTGGATCAACCGCGATTCCCTCCGAGGAAATAACATGGCCCAGAAAATTGACCTTGTCCAGCCAAAACTCACACATGGAAAACTTGGCATAGTATCGGTGCTCTCTCAGCTTCTGCAGCACCAGGCGTAGATGTTCCTCATGTTCGGCCTCTGACTTGGAAGAGACAAGAATGTCGTCGAGGTAGAGGATCACGAACACATCAAGCCATTCTTGGAACAAATAGTTCATAGCTCTCATGAATGTTGGAGCGGCGTTTGAGAACCCGAAAGTGATGACTGTGAACTCATACAGCCCATAACGTGTGCTGAACGCGGTCTTGGGAATGTTCTCTTCACGAACACATATTTTGTGATACCCCATCCTCAAGTCAAGCTTGGAAAACACCTTAGCCCCATTTAACTGTTCAAACAGATCATTGATGCGGGGTAGAGGGTATTTGTTCTTGATGGTCTTCTTGTTGATACCGCGATAGTCCTGGACAAAGCGGCTAGTCCCATCCTTCTTCTGGACAAACAAAGCTGGTGCACCCCAAGGGGAAGTGCTCGCGCGGATAAAACCTCCTGCCTCCAACTCTGTCAATTGCTTCTTGAGCTCAATCAACTCCTTCGAACACAACTTGTACGGATGCCGAGAAATCGGCTGGGTACCAGGCTCTAGCTCAATAACGAACTTAATAGCTCGAACTGGGGGAATTCCTGGAAACTCCTCCGGAAAGACGTCTGGGAATTCACAGACAACTTTGACTTCTCGAGCAAAGGTGCAACTCCTGCGTTCAAGGCGTACAACTGTGCTGGTCCCGCTATAGAGTCACAAGTGTACAAGACTTGTGCGCTTGAATCATGTTTCAGCTTCACGGACCTGGTCGGACAATCAATATTGGCCTTGTGCTGCACAAGCCAATCCATGCCCAAAATGACATCGATGTCGGAACGAAGCAAGACAATTAGGGACGCTGTGAAAACAACACCCTGAATACGGATCTCCACATCTGGAACAACCCTGGAAGACTCCACTCTAGAGCCCGGACAACAAACTGAGAGCGGCCTAGGCAACTGCTCTCTCGAAAGGTCAAGTGACATAGCAAAGGCATTGGATATGAACGAATGGGAAGCTCCGGAATCGAACAGAACTGTCGCTGGGACTGAACACACAAGCAACCTACCAAGAACGATCTCTGAAGACTGCTGAGCATCTGTGGGCATCACGTTGTTCACTCGAACTGCACGTGGCTGTGCCTTCACCATCGTAGTGCTCGGAGTAGAGCGAGGTGGAGGCGGTGGGAGCCGACCAAAGCGTGGATCGGTGCAGTTGGGAGAAGTGTGCCCCGGCTCCCTGCACTTGTAGCAGATCACGCCTGACCTGGGCTGGTACTGCAGCCTGTGGGGCCTCGCGTGTGGTGGTGTAGATCGAGGCCCCTGCTGAACTGAGACGGGAGGGCGGGCAAAAGTGTGGAAAACTGCACCCCTCTGCTGGAACTTCTGCCTCTTCGGTGGTGCCTCTGTGACCGAAGTCTTTGCCTTGTTGTGGACCATCACTGCAGAGCTGTGCTCTCTCTGGCGCTTCCTGTCTGCGTCCCACTCTGCTATGGCTGACTCCTGGCGGATAGCCTGATCCACGAACTGCGAGAACAGCGTGGGGTTGCACTGGGTGAGTGCGTACTTGATCTCTGTGCTGAGACCCCCACGGAATCTGGCAATGCGCTTGGCCTCTGTGATAACCTCCTCCGGAGCGTACCTGGCGAGCCTGACGAAGGCCAGGTTTTACTCCTAAACTGACCTGTCAGCCTGTCTCAGAGCCAAGAACTCCTCTCTCTTCCCGTCCGTCAAGCCACTCGGAATATGTGCTGCTCTGAAGTCTGCTCTGAAGTCTCCTCACGTGATGATAGCATCGCCCTTGTTGGCCTTGTAGGTATCGTACCAGCTGGCTGCTACACCCTGAAGCTGGAAGGAGGCGAAGGTGACGTAGTCGACTGGTCTAACGGTGTTTGCGTTGAAGTGCTTCTTGATCTCTGCGATCCAATCATCCGCTTCCAGCGGGTCTCGAGCCTCGGAGAACCTGGGGGGGGGGGGGGTTGATAGCAAGGAACTGCTGCAGAGTCGTGTACTGTGGTCGATCACTCCTCTGGGCAGTATGGTTCTGCAGCATCTGTAAGATCGCAGTTGTGCCCTGAGCCACTGCGGTCACAGCCTCCCCAAGGAGAGGGTTCTCTGGCGGCGGCATGTTCGCTCTTGGCATCCTGTATTCAGGAACACTTATGAGAACATGGTAGAAACATTGACGAAACCAGAAGATAAATCAATATTGACAACAAAACTTCCTCACGAGGTATGAGGAAGCTGAACGCTGAATAAACACCAAGTTTAACCCGGAAAGTCGAAAGCTAGGTGCTAGCGAGATCATCTGAATCCAAGATAATAATCTGCTAGCGAGCACACAACAATATATACGAGTGGTTGAAGACCTGAACATTGAGAATTCTGCCCTGAGCAGACCGCCGAAGCGGTCTCCTATAGGGGGAGGAACCACATCCGGAGGATGCCAACCATCCCTGTATAGGAGTTTCACCTGAGGTACGCTGTAAGCGAGGTGGAGCTGTCAACCCCAAGTGGCGGCTCAGTGTTCTCAACGTACGCCAACCCTTTTCGTCGGTAGCAAAAAATTTTAGAGGAATCAGAGCCTCATGTAAACGAGAACCTAGATTTGTTTTGAAATGGGATAAGTTGCAGAGAGAAAACAGTTTTTAACTTCCTCACGGAAAAAGGGGTGGGAGGGTGGGGTAAGAAGAAAAAGAAAGAGTTCTTACTCTCCGATTTTTCCTTCGAAACTACAAAATAGTTTCTAGACTCAACTTCGGCCAGTAAGGGGTCCTACAGTCAGTCCTGCTTTGATACCAAGTTGTAAGGCCCCCGATGCGGTGCTAATTGAAGTTAGTCTCTTTCGCGTCCCGCTCAAGTTAGTAGCGCATAAAAGGCCACCGACTGACGACACTTGCACTCGTGTCGCTGCCGGATTCTCGACAACAGGTATAAGAACAATGAACTTTATACTAAGACCTAAATATATAGAGGGCATACATCTCCGCTGGTACATATTACATCATCTGAGAGGTCCATAGACCCAATAGTACATCATGCAACAAGCGGAATACAATCACGACCGAGTACGGTCAAAATCCAAATGGCCCTAGAGAGGTCTACACATAAGCAAGTCCACCCACGGATCGTCGGAACCCAACTATAGGATCTCCTGAACGAAGTCATCCTCATCGTCGTCCTCCGGGGGCACCTCCACGAACTAACGTCCGGTGCTCGGGTCGAGGTAGTAGTCAACTGCAGCGGCCGATCAGGAAAAACAGTAAAAGAACAAAAGGATACCAAGGGTGAGATTATATCATTATAGGATAACTAACTTCCTACGGTAAGACAAGGTAAAGGTTGCAGCCGCAGTAGCATATATGGTGGCTATCGTTCTATTAGAGTAGAGGTAAGATCCAATAATGCACGTGACATCGTGTCATAAGTCTGCTATCCACCTACTTACTGAAAACATAACACAACCTTGATCTTCTCTTGGTCCCCCTGGACGAAGAAAAGTAGCCAAGGCACTCACACGGTAGGCAAGTTTTAAAATATGATCCAATTTGATGTTATTCTATGAAAAAGGAGTAGGTCTCAAGTCATCCATAACCCTGCAGAGGTGTACCAATTTCCCATCATATTCTTCACATGTACGCCCGATTTCCACTTGGCTAGCTAAGCGCCTGAAACTCCGGTACAGAGTCCCTCTAACTAGCAACGCACAATTCCGGGTGGCCCCCGGTGAGTCGACACCCAACTCAAAATCCGGCCGCACTCTCTAATCGGTCTCTACCGTCTGTCGCAGGTATGGATACCCGGTTAATCACACATGGGACATCGGGTCCTCAGCCGAACAAGGTGGGCTAGCCAAGGAACAAGTCCTCCTGGCCCGGGGTGGTTTGTAAACAACTGGGGTACCACCAGCACAAACACGTTGCAAATAGCAAATCAGCTCGGGCCACCAGTAGAACTGTTTGGAGCTAGGTAGGTAAGACAAGGGGACCCAATAGAATCCCACACGCGAATAGGCACGCTCATCAAGAAACACAATACCCGGAACTCGGGACCTAGGTGACTCAAATGGAACAAAACACCTGGCGGGAACAGCCCGGTCTCCGATCTTTCGTCAAGTATAATTATCATCATAATAATAAATATCAACCAACTTCTTTAATAACAGGGGAAAATAAAGCAGGTGAGTATCTAGCATACCTGCGAGTCTTACGTCCGCTACTAAGCATTTATGCATTTGTATCAAACGGAAAAGGGAGGCTGTATATAGTGGACTGCAAGATAGAAAGTCAAAGCAAGGATAAGAAGCTAGGCCTAACGAAGACTAGCATCTTCCAACGAGTCTTGCAGCATGAGGAGAGAATAGCCAACAGTTATATAAAGCATAAAGTAACAATGCAGCAGAAGTTCACCTCCTCGACATCCCAGCGAGGATGAAAATCCGGAACCATACAGTTTAATAATAATAGTTTGTAGTGGTAAGATCCCGCTTCAGCATAAAGCGTCCTGTTATCGTGGACACGGCTATTCGAATAGATAAATCTTCCCTACAGGGGTGCACTTGTGTTACACTACACGCACAGATCTCCAGGGTGGCGGGCACCTTGTTAGGGAACGCTCCACCGAGGCTATCCAACACTCCGTAGCCCATCTTTCAAACTCAACAGAGAGGCGATCCGCCGGTCTAAATCCTAAGTACGCCGAGCCTTGGACCCCAACCCGATCGTACTCTTGCACGGTGCGTGGTTGGGCGGTGAAGTTAAAGAAAATCAAAATAAGACACCACCGCGCAAGAAAATAAGACAACACCACTTCCCGGCGTAGGCCGCGGTACTGCTGACGTCTGAAGAGTCCTCGGACGACACTACGAAGCAGATGAGCCCATAACTCGTAATTCCCACGGGTAGGTAGTGCGTACATGGCATATATCCAACTCAAGACATCCACCGAACCATTTAGCATTTTAATTAACCTGCGTGAAAACCGTTATCGTTGCCTCGACTTAACTGTCCCGCGGACAACGACAGTAGTCAGGACCACCAGTACATCGGTGCCTGCCCTGTCGTCCCACCAAGTCTCTGCGGTTACCAACAAGGTGAACCGTCTCCTTACCTTGTATCACGTGTGCTCCTAGAGGAGCTCGACTTTCGGGGTTTGGTAACTCTCGCGGCCAACAATCAGGGGCCAAGCACACCGGTACACTGGTCGTACCCTCCCCGTCGTCCCGTCGAAATACCACTCGCGGGCACCGTTGGGTCGCCCTACTTCTTACCTGGAGGACAATCGTTGCTCAGGTACCTAGAGCAGCTTTACCGAGTCAGCAACGAGTGGGGTACGAGGATTACTCCTCGATAGCTCCACTTGATGTGGCTCGACAGAGCCGAGGTAGGGCCCTAAGGCGGTGTCTGTATTGTACCGTACCTGTGCAGTTATAATCATCGTATCCGCGTTCACTCCCAAGAGTGATCACGGCCCTCTATCTAATCCTAGCTAACAATGCGCAAGGCTCACTTCTGAATATAATATATATAATAGGCAGCATAGGATAAATGAATGTACATCAAGTGGCGACAAAAATAGGCTATGCAATTGAATAGGATTATAATCGTACAAGCAGCAGTAACAATGCCTAGTGCAAGAAATGTACGGAAAGATAGGCGATATATGGGGAAGAGAATGGCTCTGCTTTCCTGGAAGCTCGACGGTAGCGGTACGGTCGTCGACGACGTAGTCGATCTCAGGGGCATCGGCAGCGGTCGTCGGGAGTACCGGACAATAAAAGAGGGGGGACAAACAATAAATACACAACAACAATAGCAATACAAATACAAGAAATGGCAAACACAAGGTTAACAGTGTTCTAACGCAGTGCAAGGTGTATTGCTCGGAGCGGCAATTCATCCGGGGATAAAATACCGGCTCCGGGTGATTATCGACAGACGGCCCGGAGGGGGAAGGTACCATGCCGGAGGTGTCGTGGACATCCGACAAACAAGTGAAATGTGTATCCGTGTTATTTGATTCATTCTGAACAACTTTGGTGTTCAGAATAAATTCATCCGGATAGTTTATCGGTATCGGGCAATCATCGGACAGTCGGTCCGGAGGGGGACGGTTCGATGTTCGTTGTGTTAGAGGGGTGTGGTAAACATACGGATAGCGTACTCGTATTCGTTATATTTTTCTGATCAATTTTGATGTATAAAGTTTTTGAATCTGAATTACGGTTTCAAAGATATTGAATTTTAAAGTTTTAATCAATTTAAATGATTTTCTGAATTTGTTTTATTTTTAAATCAAACATTATCCAAAACCTTATCCGAAACAGTGCACTGACAGGTGGGACCCACATGTCATACAAAGGGGTGTTTGACTGGTCAAACCTGACCAATGGGGCCCATGTGTCAGCCTCACATTTTTAACATAATCATCTATTTTAACTAACTAGCTAGTGGGGTCCATCTGTCATCCTAACATCTTTTAATTTTATGTTTACTTAACTAATAAACAACAGGTCCCACGTGTCATTGCCTCAGATAATTTAACAGGGTTTAATCTTCACTTAATTAATTCTCAATTTAGTTAGGGGTACAAGGCCCATCTGGCAGAGACCCTGGGGGTCAACCACATTCGGCGTCCACGCCAACGTCTGCCGGCGACGAACAGGACACCGACTCGGGGCCGGGCCGGTGAGGGTCACGTGGAGGGGAAGCCGCGCGGGAGAAGGTTGCGCGTGCGTGGCTGCAGCAGAGCAGCCACGGCACAGGTGAAGGCCGGCCATGGCTGGGCGCAGCCAGAGCAGCAGCAATGGGGCGCGGTGGGGCTAACCAGGAGGGGAGCCGGGACATGGCGAGGACACGGGAACAAGGGCGTGGGTCTGCGTAGCCCAGGGCGGCCAGCGCGGCCAGAGCGCGGCCCGCGCACGTCCAGGGCACGACCGCGAGGGGGTGAGCACGGCGTGCACGCGCTCTGTCATGGCGACCACGGCGGCGGTCGCATCTCGACGGGGAGAGGACAACGGCGGCTAAACAGCGAGGCGAGGGGGGGAATCGGGCGAGGGCCTCACAGTGGTGCTTGGGGACGAGTTGCGGAGGTCAGGGAGGTGCCGGTGGTGAGGAACGGCGGAGAAGCCGTGGCGAGGCCGACGGGGAAGGAGACGCGGGCGGCGACTCGAGGGATCCCCGGGCTCGATTTCACGCAGTAGATGAGCGAGTCGACCCCGGCGGTCCTCCTGGTCGTCGTCTCGAGGCTCGGGGAGGAGGTTTGACGCGGCGACGGCGGCACCCATTGCGACGGCCGCGGAAGCTCCACACAGGGAAGAGACGGAGAGGGATGGAGGGGAAGGAGTGAGGGAAGGTGGGGTTTCGGGGCATCTCGCCTCGGCCTTATCCACGAGGAGAGGGGGGAGCAGGTGAGGTGGGGCATGGCCACAGTGCCATGGCGCACTGTGCCGTGCGGGGTGGGGGAGGGCAGGTGGTGAAGAAGACAAGAGGGAAGGAGGAGTGGGCCGGGGCTGGGCCCAGGGTGGGGTTCGCCCAAAGTCGTTATTTAGTTTAGTTTTTTTTTGTCTTTTACATTTCCATTTTCTGTTTTTTTAATTTTTTTGGCCAACAAGGGATTTTATAAAACTGTGCCAATGGTCCTAATATTCATATTAAAATATTTTACATTACCCAAAATGTTTTGGCTCTAAACAAAAGCAATTGAATATTATATAAAATATAAAGAATTAATTAGGGCTCCCTTAGCTAATGTTTTAGTTATTTTAATTACTCAAACATTTTAATAAATTTGCACTTCATTTCTAACATGACCTACCGATTTTTAAACATTTTATAAAATTGTCTTTGCATTCTTTTGGTTAACTTTAATTTCTACTTGTTTATTAAAAAATTCAAGGCAAAGTAATAATTCTCAAGCTATTATTATTATTCTTATTATTATTATTATTATTTTCTTTACTTCATATTATTCCTAAAACACTTTAACTAAAATAACTAGTGCTATGATAACCATGGCCTAATGATTGCTAGGCATTATATAAATAGATTCCAGCATAAAGGTCCCACTATAGTTTTCATTTTCATTTTAAATTCCATAAAAATTTCGATAACCCAACATTGGTTTCATAATCATCATTGCCTTGGGATTACTCTAATGACTAAGGATGAATTGGTTTAACCCAGATCAAGGTGATTGACATGCCTCCACAATTCATGGAGCAAAGTTTTTATAACTTACCCAATTTGGAAATTTTATCAGGGTTGAAAATTGTCAGAGCTATGATCAAAGGTGATCATGGCTTGATCATCAACAGTAATGATCACTAACAGTGGATCACTGTAGTGATTACTGTTACTGATTCTGAGGGTGTTACAAATCTCTCCCACTACAAGAATTCTCGTCCCGAGAATTAAAAAGGTAGTGGTAGGAGTAGGGTTCCGGTTTCGTATTCCAGCAATTCTTCGGGCGCTTGTTATCCTTCTCGATGAATTTAATCCGTCTCGTTGACGTATTCATTCCTCTGCATCGGTGCATCTCGACGAGCTGTCATCCTTTCATCGGAGTCTTCATCGTACCTACGGATAGGGTAGGAGGGGAAAACTTAGGGGTCGGATCGATACCAGGTTAATCAACCAAGGCTGACCAAGGGAAAAGGGTACAGAGTATCTTCCGAGTTTAACTCAGGAGAATACATCAAGAGAAACAAAATATGTTATGAGAAGTTTCAAGCGGACAGGCATGCATTTGATGCCTATGACGGATGATGAAAAGGGGTCCAGAGCATCAGGCATAAGCATGATGTCGGGCCAAATATCGCAAAGTAGATGAGAAGAGTCAGGTTTTGATCCTGTGCAACTGTGGGTTATGGGCCCACATTGAATAAGAAGGGTGGTGACACACAATCCGATCTTGTTGCAAGGTAAGTCAGAGAACATCTTGTTAGCTATGTCGGCAACAACGTTGGTACCAAGGGCGAGGGATGAAGAGAACCATTTTCCTTCTCGTTAAGACGAGGCGGACCAATAGGCAAAGTTCTCGTCCATCGGTGGTCACCGAAAAGTCATCAACAATCGTAACAGGTTGTACGGACAAAGTAGTGCACCGAAGTGTTTACATAAGCAAGAAATTATCACTGCTCCGATAAGTTATATCACAAGAAAGGTTAAATAGACCAATGGAAAGGAAAATGTGATGATACACAAGTATCAGGTGTATATCTTTCCCGCGGGTAAACATGACAAGATATACATGACCAAGTTTGTATTGGCAGGGAGTCAAAGGATGTTGTCGATTATAACACAAATCATCGAGGGGCAAGGATGGTATTTCACACGGTGAATCCAATTAACACTTGGTATAAGCCAAGATGTCGATAATGACCACGACACATCATTTCAAAAGGTTTCAAGAAAATACAATCGAACAACGGCGACATCAAGCAAAAGGAATGGTGAAGAAAAAGTATTCGGTGTTCCCAGTTGACGACAACCCAGAACCATGAAATGGCTATTACAGGGATAGGCATTGTTTCATCACAATCCATAAGATGTAGTGCAAAGGCATGAAAACCTCGAGATACCAGGGGTAATACTCGATGGTAGAATGGTGGATCATAGGTGTAGAAGAATTTACGCCAAGGGGGTTAATTATCTTTACGAGAAGCTTTCATGATAAGTTCTACATAGTATCCATGGGCATGAACACAAAGGTTGAGGCTCGACTCCCACTTCTTTAATGCATAGCCTCTCACTCACTTCTCGCTCACATGAAGGTTGTTGGATTGCAAGCTCATCTGACGGAAGGCCAGTAGAGTATAACCCTCATAAAATTTGGGTTCATCAGATTAGGGGAAGCATAGGGTTAACCCATCGGGGCATTTTGAAACCCATACAACAAACATCATAAGTGAAGGATACCAGTTCGAGAGCAGAAGGCTGACGACACCGAGTAGATGATATCATTCGCCAGAGGCATATGATATCAGAGAAAATTCATGAATGGCTTATGACACAAGGGGGCGGTAGGTAGTAATCCACCCAAAAAGGTCAGGCGGCATACAGAGAGTCTGGGGCGAGTATCGGTACTCAACCATAATAAGAAGTGATGAAAAAGCATCGAATGATAAAAGCATCGGAATAATAAAATGTTTAAGTACAAAGGAATTATGATTTCCAATAGGGCATATCAAAAGCAGATGTTCTGCCCATGGGTATATAAATTGAACGGACTTATACAGACAATCAACCGAGGTTTGATTTACCAATATCCAGCTCCTGTCCGGAACGAAGTCTGAGCCGAAAGAATGAATTCATAGGGTTAACCGATGACTGTGTGCACTCGCGCACACGATGATTCTACACACCAGAATCGCAATGCCAAGGGAGGTCATCGAAGACCATAATACAAACGGAATTAATCATAGTGAAAGCAGGTAAGAAGAGTCTCCAAAGCAGTAGGCTGCCCAGGATTGTCGCGAGATCGAATAGTATTTCAAAGTATTATGGGGATCACAGGAACCACTTAGGATGAACGGATCCTCGATAAAAGTGAGGAATTATCCGCAGGGTGAAAAGAAGCTGCAAGGCAGTATGCTCAAAGGATTTTCGAAACAACGGAAAGTATTTCGATGCATCTTGTGAGCACAAGAGCAACTGGGGTTGAATGGGTGAACGGCAGGGGTATGTGGTTATACATACAGTCTTATCGGTGGCAGTGAATCGTAAATGTGATCAACACATATGGTCTCGGGATTTTTATCGGAGAGTAATCTTCGAAATCTTCTCGTGTAGCAAGCGATCATCTATAATGAGGGGCTCTCCGAGAGGAAATAGTCACGAGAACCTAATGTCAGAGTTAGAAAAATATTTAACCCGAAAGAGAAGAGAAATCAGAGTCCCAGAGTAAAGATGCGGAGAAAAAGATCCTAATTCCACCCAGTTTTGCGACGTGGGCCGATAAGCCACACGACACTGTTAGTAAAGTAGTTTTGCAAAGACTAGACCTGACTTCGACCAAGGAGTTGGAAGGGGGTGTCCTACAGGCAGTCGGCTCTGATACCAACTTGTGACGCCCCCAAAATCAGACAGTGCACAGTAATCATACACGCAAGGTACACAATCGAGATCAGGGACTCACGTAAGATATCACAACACAATTCTAAAAATAAAATAATACAAGCTGTTTTAATACAAGCCAGGGGCCACGAGGGCTCGAATACAATAGCTCGAGAGCACAAAGTTAGAGGAAGCAATAGTATCTGAGTACAGACACAAGAAAACAAAGTTGCCTGAAGAAGGCTAGCACAAATAACAACAGATCGAAAAGGCGAGGCCTCCCGCCTGGGAACCTCCAAACTACTCCTGGTCAACGGGAACTCGACGTCGTAGAAGACATCGGGGATCTTCACGTTGTGGTGGTCGACATCGGGGATCTCCTTCTTCTGGACTCCAAGGCTCCAATGTCGACTGCAACGGCCGATCAGGCAAAAAAATAAAAGGGGAAAATAAAGTAGGTGAGTATCTAGCATACCCGCGAGTCTTACGTCCGCTACTAAGCATTTATGCATTTGTATCAAACGGAAAAGGGAGGATGTATATAGTGGACTGCAAGATAGAAAGTCAGAGCAAGGATAAGAAGCTAGGCCTAACGAAGACTAGCATCTTCCAACGAGTCTTGCAGCATGAGGAGAGAATAGCCAACAGTTATATAAAGCATAAAGTAACAATGCAGCAGAAGTTGCTGCAGCATTGTATAATACTCCCTCCGTTCCTTGATATAAGGTGTATAGTTTTCTTAAAAAAGTCAAACTTTTTTAACTTTGACCAAATTTATAGCAAAAAATATCAACATCTATAATATTTGATAAATACAATATGAAAATATGTATCAAGATGAATCTAATGATACCATTTTGGTATAATTTATATTGATATATTTATCTACAAATCTGGTCAAAGTTAACCAAATTTGACTTTTTTAAAGAAACTATACACCTTATATTTAGGAATGGAGGGAGTAGTAAGTTGTAATAATTCGCAATGCCTCCGAGTTCACCTCCTCGACATCCCAGCGAGGAAGAAAACCCGGAACCATACAGTTTAATAATAATAGTTTGTAGTGGTAAGATCCAGCTTCAGCATAACGCGTCCTGTTACCGTGGACACGGCTATTCGAATAGATTAATCTTCCCTGCAGGGGTGCACTTGTGTTACACTACACGCACGGATCTCCAGGGTGGCGGGCACCTTGTTAGGGAACTCTCCACCGAGGCTATCCGACACTCTGTAGCCCATCTTTCAAACTCAACAGAGAGGCCATCCGCCGGTCTAAATCCTAAGTACGCCGAGCCTTGGACCCTAACCCGAACGTACTCCTGCATGGTGCGTGGCTGGCCGGTGAAGTTAAAGCAAATCCAAATAAGACACCACCGCGCGAGCAAATAAGACAACACCACTTCCCGGCGCAGGCCGCGGTACTGCTGACATCTAAAGAGTCCTCGGACGACACTACGAAGCAGAGGAGCTCATAACTCGTAATTCGCACGGGTAGGTAGTGCATACATGGCATATAGCCAACTCAAGACATCCACCGAACCATTTAGCATTTTAATTAACCTGCGTGACAACCTTATCGTTGCCTCGACTTAACTGACCCGCGGACAACGACAGCAGTCAGGACCACCAGTACATCGGTGCCTGCCCTGTCGTCCCACCAAGTCTCTGCGGTTACCAACAAGGTGAACCGTCTCCTTACCTTGTCTCGCGTGTGCTCCTGGAGGAGCTCGACTTTCGGGGTTTGGTAACTCTTGCGGCCAACGATCAGGGGCCAAGCACACCGGTACACTGGTCGTACCCTCCCTGTCGTCCCGTCGCAATACCACTCGCGGGCACCGTTGGGTCGCCCGACTTCTTACCTGAAGGACAACAGTTGCTCAGGTACCTAGAGCGGCTTTACCGAGTCAGCAATGAGTGGGGTACGAGGATTAATCCTCGATAGCTCCACTTGATGTGGCTCGACAGAGCCGAGGTAGGGCCCTGAGGCGTTGTCTGCGTTGTACCGTACCTGTGCAGTTACAATCATCGTATCCGCGTTCACTCCCCAGAGTGATCACGACCCTCTATCTAATCCTAGTTAACAATGCGCAGGGCTCACTGCTGAATACAATATATAATAGGCAGCATAGGATAAAGAAAGGTACATAAGTGGCAACAAAAACAGGCTATGCAATTGAATAGGATTCTAATCGTAGCAGCAGCAGTAACATTTCCTAGTGCAAGAAATGTACGGAAAGATAGGCGATATCTGGGTAAGAGAATGGCTCTGCTTGCCTGGAAGCTCGACGGTAGCGGTACGGTCGTCGACGACGTAGTCGATCTCAGGGGCATCGGCAGCGGTCGTCGGGACTACCGGACAATAAGATAGGGGGAGAAACAATAAATACACAACAACAATAGCAATACAAATACAAGACATGGCAAACGCAAGGTTAACAGTGTTCTAACGCAGTGCAAGGTGTATTGCTCGGAGCGGGAATTCATCCGGGGATGAAATACCGGCTCCGGGTGATTATCAACAGACGGCCCGGAGGGGGAAGGTACCATGCCGGAGGTGTCGTGGACATCCAAAATACAAGTGAAATGTGTATCCGTGTTAGTTGATCCATTCTGAACAACTTTGGTGTTCAGAATAAATTCATCCGAATAGTTTATCGGTATCGGGCAATCATCGGATAGTCGGTCCGGAGGGAGACGGTTCTATGTTTTTTGTGTTAGAGGCGTGTGGTTAGACATACGGATAGCGTAATCGGATTCGTTATAATTTTCTGGTCAATTTTGATGTATAAAGTTTTTGAATCTGAATTACGGTTTAAAAGATATTGAATTTTAAAGTTTTAATCAATTTAAATGATTTTCTGAATTTCTTTTATTTTTAAATCAAACATTATCCAAAACCTTATCCGAAACAGTGCACTGACAGGTGGGACCCACATGTCATACAAAGGGGTGTTTGACTGGTCAAACCTAACCAATGGGGCCTATGTGTCAGCCTCACATTTTTAACATAATCATCTATTTTAACTAACTAGCTAGTGGGGTCCATCTGTTATCCTAACATCTTTTAATTTTCTGTTTAATTAACTAATAAACAACAAGTCCCACGTGTCATTGCCTCAGATAATTTAACAGGGTTTAATCTTCACTTAATTAATTCTCAATTTAGTTAGGGGTACAAGGCCCATCTGGCAGATACCCAGGGGGTCAACCCCAACCGGCGTCCACGCCAACGTCTGCCGGCGACGAACAGGAAACGGCCTCGGGGCCGGGCCGGCGAGGGGGACGCGGCGGGGAAGCCGCGCGGGAGAAGGTTGCGCGTGCGCGGCTGCAGCAGAGCAGCCACGGCGCAGGTGAAGGCAAGCCATGGCCGGGCGCAGCCAGAGCAGCAGCAATGGGGCGCGGTGGGGCTAACCAGGAGGGGAGCCGGGCCATGGTGAGGACACATGAACAAGGGCGTGGGTCGGCGTAGCCCAGGGCGGCCAGCGCGGCCAGAGCGCGGCCCGCGCACGTCCAGGGCACAGCCGCGAGACGGTGAGCATGGTGTGCACGCGCTCTGCCATGGCGACCACGGCGGCGGCCGGATCTCGACGAGGAGAGGACAACGGCAGCTAAAGCAGCGAGGCGAGGGGGGAATCGGGCGAGGGCCTCACAGTGGTGCTTGGGGACGAGCTGCAGAGGTCAGCGATGTGCCGGTGGTGAGGAACGGCGGCGAAGCCGTGGCGAGGCCGAGGGAAAGGAGACGCGGGCGGCGACTTGAGGGAGCCCCAGGCTCGATTTCACGCGGTAGATGAAGGAGTCGACCCCGACGGTCCTCCTGTTCGTCGTCTCGACGCTCGGGGAGGAGGTTTGACGCGGCGACGGCGGCACCCATGGCGATGGCCGCGGCAGCTCCTCACAGGGAGGAGACGGAGAGGGATGGAGGGGAGGGAGTGAGGGCAGGTGGGGTTTTGGGGCATCTGGCCTCGGCCTTATTCACGAGGAGAGGGGGGAGCAGGTGAGGTGGGGCATGGCCACAGTGCCATGGCGCCCTGTGCCGTGCGGGTGGGGGAGGGCAGGTGGGGAAGAAGACAAGAGGGAAGGAGGAGTGGGCCGGGACTGGGCCCAGGGTTGGGTTCGTCCACAGGCGTTATTTAGTTTAGTTTTTTTTGTCTTTTACATTTCCATTTTCTCTTTTTTTAATTTGTTTGGCCAACAAGGGATTTTATAAAATTGTGCCAATGGTCCTAATATTCATATTAAAATATTTTACATTACCCAAAATGTTTTGGCTCTAAACAAAAGCAATTGAATATTATATAAAATATAAAGAATTAATTAGGGCTCCCTTAGCTACTGTTTTAGTTATTTTAATTACTCAAACATTTTAATAAATTTGCACTTCATTTCTAACATGACCTACTGATTTTTAAACATTTTATAAAATTGTATTTGCATTCTTTTGGTTAACTTTAATTTCTACTTGTTTATTAAAAAATTCAAGGTAAAGTAATAATTCTCAAGCTATTATTATTATTATTATTATTTTCTTTACTTCATATTATTCCTAAAACACTTTAACTAAAATAACTAGTGCTATGATAACCATGGACTAATGATTGCTAGGCATTATATAAATAGATTCCATCATAAAGGTCCCACTATAGTTTTCATTTTCATTTTAAATTCCATAAAAATTTCGATAACCCAACATTGGTTTCATAATCATCACTGCCTTGGGATTACTCTAATGACTAAGGATGAATTGGTTTAACCTAGATCAAGGTGATTGACATGCCTCCACAATTCATGGAACAAATTTTTTATAACTTACCCAATTTGAAAATTTTATCAGGGTTGAAAATTGTCAGAGCTATGATCAAAGGTGATCATGGCTTGATCATCAACACTAATGATGACTAACAGTGGATCACTGTAGTGATTACTGTTACTGATTCTGAGGGTGTTACAATTTTGGTGTAATTAGCATGGCAACATGGCATGGCATGAAACAATAACAGCAAGTAACATAATAAACATCGTGGAAAAATAATTAGCGATTCCGGAGACGGAGAGAAGTGTCGGTGGAATTGACACCGGAAGATACAAAAGAAGGAAAGGATCCAACCACATTTCATATGACAATATGCTAGGGGCTGGTTTGATATTGCAAGAACTGAAGACAACATGGAACAAAACTTGACCTGATCAGAGGAACAAAATTCAACATGCACTGAAGTTGAAAAGAATGCAAAGAAAGGAAGGCAGGGTTTCGAAATGGCTAAGTGATCACACCATGCCCATTTGAGTTGCATAAAACACCAAATGGACATCACCATCTGAATCCTTGGATTTTCCTACCCCAAAATCATATAAGATATGGCACCAGTTGAATTTGCAAAACACAGTTGCAAATACAAAGGAATTCAGGGGGCTGGGTGCAAAATGCACCACTTTGCATTTGGAAAAAGCTTAAGTGAAAAAACACTTATCACCATGATGACCCTTGGGAAAAGCTACCCCAAAATCATATATGGCATGCCCCATGGTGAATTCTTCAAACAGATTGCAAAAATCAAAAGGACTTGGGGGCCTAAGTGCAAAGTTTCCAACACTCCAAAAATAGAGGGGGTAAAATGAAAATTGTACCTCACCATGGTGATCAGTGGAAAAAAGTACCCCAAATTCATATATTGGATCATATGTTTGGGGCAGTGAGCATTTGAAATTCAGATTTGAATTTGAATTTTGAAAAGATTTGGAAAAGAAAAACAAATGAAAAAGAAAAAGAAAAGGCACTGGCCCAATTGGGCTGCCTCGGGCACCAGGGCCCAAATCCTCTTCTCTCCTCCACGGCCCATCTCGGCTGAGACAGAAAAAACAACAATAAAAAAAAAGGGTCGCGCCGACTGGATCTTGGGCCCAAGGCCACTTCTCTCCTCCCAGGCCCAGGCGACTGCCTCCCTTCTGAACTGAGCCCGTGCAACTCTGAAGAAGGCGACACCTTCCTCTGAACCCGACGTGGCAATAACTTCCGGCGAGCCTCACCTCGAGCTCCGACCACCTCCTCGCGAGCTACCATGGGGGAACCCGAGAGGGGACATCACTCTACACGACAGTGCACTCCACGGCGACCATCTCCTAGCAACCTCGCTGGAAACTTCACGGGAACAGCACGGCGGAGAGGTGTTAAAAGCTTCAGACTAACAGAACGCAAGGCTCCAACTTTGGTCGACCCGGGCGTTGTGCACACGGTGTCTCCGGCCATGGCATCACTTCGAGCATCTAGAGGGCACATCCACGAAGCCGTGGGTACCCTTGCCCTGGCCGGAACCTCACCGGAGCGGATGCTACTTTCACCTGAACTTCACGGCGGCACTGCACCTCGACTGCAACACAGTTCAGATGCGGGCGTCGTCGCTCCTCTATGCGGAAAAGGCTAGACCTTGGCCGCCAAAAGCGTGCTCTGAGCAGCCCTGGAGCGCGTGAAAAGACATCCGACACACGCCACGGCCCGGCGTGCACGAATTCCTCGCCGGAGAAAAGCATGCGCGGCGGAGCTTCTACTGCTATCGGTGACAGAACGCTACGGGCATCCATGGGCAAAGGCGTGGGCATAAACTCACCTTGTGGGTCGCAACGCGCGTCCTAACCTCGCCGTAGGGGAAGGAGGAGCTCGGCGTCGTCGTCGGGGAAGAAGGGGGTCCGCGGCGGCCGGCTCCATCGTGGGGACGATTGGCTCCACCGGGCGTCGATCTGAAGAGGGGAAGGGATCACGGTGAGCTCAGGGGCCAAGACACCAAGCGCACAACCACGGTGGCGTCGAGACGGCGACGAATTGCGGCGGAACTCACCAGAGCTACACGGAACAGGAAAGAGGAGGCGAGCTCATCCCGGCGGCGGCGAGGGGGAAACTGCAGGAGGAAAGGAACCCTAGGGGGTCCTGCGGGCCCGGGGGCTTGGAATATATGGAGGGGGAGCCTCCAGTCCACGTCGGCCGTATCGACGTCGACGCTCCTCGCTGGAGTGAGAGAGGAGGAAGGGGGGACCGGCGACAGCGTGGAAAGGCGATGAAGGGGAGCGCTCGGATCAGAATCCAACGGTGGGCGTGTCTCCTGCGTTCCGCTTCGCTGGAGTGGCCAGCTGGGCTGCGGGGAAAGAGGCCCAGGTGGGCTGGGCTTGAAGGAAAAAGGAGGGAAAAGAAAAGAAAAGAGAACCCCTGGCTATTTTCTATTTAACAAAATAGATAACACTTGGGGAGTTTTTCAGGAATATTCACAAGGGAATAAATCACACAAACATATGCAAAATGATCCTTGATATATTCACCAATTTATAAAATTGGTTTGGCAATTTTTTGAGCAAAAAAATGTGGGACCATTTTTGAAATTCAAACCACATTGAACTATGGCCCACATTTTTAGAGTTGGAAAAAATGGTGCAAGGCTTTTGAAAAGCTTGGGAAGGGGAAAGAATTGGCTATGCCAAGTTTGGCGTCAAAGGGAGTATGCATGCAACATGGAAAATTCTTCAAACACCCTACTTGAACCATTTTGATTGAAGTAAAAATCAATTCAAATGAGCTCCAATCCCAATGCCATTTGAAATCAGCACATGAAATTACATGAACTAGCACCATGCCAAGTTACAAAGTCAACAGACAAGGTACAATTACATGATGTTTTCTGGGAATTTCATGTGGGCTGTTACATAAACTAACAAGACTACAAAGTAAAGGTAAAAGATAGTGAGCAACTCCCCTATCTTTTCACATGGAGACCCCGGCAACGGCGCCAGAAATTTTCTTGATACGCGAGAGAGGATAATTGCTTCTCACCCTTCATTGGTTACCCCAAGTGGAAGGTTAGATGCATCGTAGCGGCAAGTTTCCCTTGGTGAAGATACCGAGGTTTTAAGATTGTCTCACGTAGGACTCCGACAATGATAAGTAGGCGGTGAGGTGAACAATGGCGCCATTCACAACTCAGGGTTGCTTACTTCACCTGGACATGCACACGACACAATTAACTTTGCTCCCAACGAAGTTCAGAGAGGTTGTCAGTCTCTCCGGTCTTGTTTTTTACAAAGGATCAAAAACACAAAGGATAATGATAATGATAGCAACTGGAAAGAAAAAGCTAGAAAAGTAATAAGCGAGTAAACAGTGATGAGAATATGGACCGGGGTCCCGTGATGTTCACTAGTGATGTCTCTCTCCCAAAAGATAATAAAAATGCTATGCGAGGTAAACAAATTACAGATAGGCAATTGACAGGATTATAAACGCACCACAATGCTAACTATGCTACAATGAAAGGAAGAGGCTCATAAGCATGGGCAGTACGCCAAAATAAGTAGACCGAAATCTCACTGGTATTAAGTTGCGAGCCCCATCCAAAGTGTAAACCCAAAGCAACAGACAACTGCATTAAAAAGAACTTTGCGTAAAGTAAACAATCCTTGCAACCGCGGTTATAAGCACCGTTTTTCCCCCTTGTGGCCACAACACATCCCCTAGACTCATGTTTCTTTCACTCAAGCGTGTCATCAGGGGGCATGTACCCACAATCGAGCATAACGTTCCCTCTTGGAGTTACTACCTACTACTTGGCCAAAGCAATAAAAAGAAACGGAGAATATACAAGAATTACTTAGGAACAAAAATATAAGAGATAAAAACCAAATATATTACTCTATCACAATCTGAACATAATCTCATAATCCATCAGATCCCATCAAACTCAGCATAGCAAAAGTAGAAAGATTACATATGTGCCTCGATCATGTAGGGAAGCTCACGAGGTCTAAACCATGAAGAACAAAGAGGGGAGGAGAACATCACATAGCTACAGATCACGGACCCATGGTCCAAAGGAAACTGCTCACGGCACATTCGGGAAGCGTCCATGGTGGAGGGGAAGCTCCCAAAGGTCGATCCTCCCCCCGGAAGGGTGCCAGGAAAGGGTCTGCAGGTGCTCCCGATCTTGGAAGCGAGGCGGCGGAGGAACAGAGGCGAGATTGCGAAATAGGGTTCTGTCTTCGGAAGTTTCCTGTGGCGGAGAATAAATAGGCGAAAGAGGGCAATCAGGGGGGCCACCAGGGGTCTGATACGTCCAAAATGAATCGCTATTTTATATTGTAATTTAACCTTATTCATTGATATATTCCACTTTAAAGTATTGTTCTTATGTTGTTTTGGCTTGTTTTACATAGTTTGCAACTTTCCGGTGCCGAAGTAGCAGAAGCAGACTTCATCGGTGAAAAGTAGACATTAAGTTGCTGAATAAGAGCAACTCCAAATTCGATAAAAAATGACGGAGTTCATTTTTACGAAGATTCACGGGAGTTCACCGAAGAGGGACCAGAGGGGACCCACCAGGCAACCAGAAGGGTCCATGCGCGCGCCCCCCCCCTAGGGCGCGCCAGGCACCCTCCTGGATGCCTGGTAGCCCACCTTGGTGCCCCCTCTGGCCTATATTATCCCCCTGGGGTAAAAACCCTAAGAGAGGAGGAGTTTCGCCGTTTCGCCGCCGGCTCGTGGCGGAAACCTACAGAGAAGAAAAATCCATCTCCGGCGGGCAGTTTCCGCCGGGGAGATCACCTCCCGGAAGGGGAGATCGTCGCCATCGTCATCATCATCGTCACGGGCATCATCGATATCATCATCAACATCATCCCCAACATCAGAACCATCTCTACCTCCATCGAATCTCACCTCACAAGTTTATCTTGTGTTGTAATCCGTACTATCTATCCTCTCTACTCTACCGGTGTTGATTACTACCATGTGATGAATGCTAATGAGTTTTGTTGGAGAATTATCATTGTGTCCAGATTTTTTACCATCTATTTATCCCCACTGATCATGATCTCTTTTATGTCTTGTGAGTAGTTACTTTAGTTCTTGAGGGCTTGGGAGAATTCTAGTTGTTAGTAGTCATATGATGTTGAAGTATTATGTGTTGTTTGATATTGAACTTGTGTTGTTATTTTCCTAGTGGTCTTGTGTGTGTCGAACACTCAACACTTCGCCTTATTTAGGACCTAGGGAATAAATTGTGCATAAAGGATGCTTATGGTGGGTTTCCGGAGTGACAGAAACTTGAACCCCAGTTCACATACTTTTGCACAAGGGAGTTATGGATACTCGATCGTAAAGCTGTGGTTAGGCTTATGCCTTAATAACTACCTTGTATTTGCGGATTCTTGCAAGGTGTGTAATCATAAGAGTACACTTATCTTAGTCTAGAAGTTGTACTAGCATTGATCCACCCACTCAACACTTATCAACAAAAAACACAGTGCCGATACGGAATATGGCGAAAGCACATGACTATCTCTCACATGTGCCCTCGAGAACGCTTTAGCTCTTATAAATTCAGTTCCTAGGCTTATCCTTGTGAAAGGATTGGGCCACTTGCTACTCCTCAGTTGCCCTGTTTACTTTGCTTATCTTTTACCTTTCTGTTTCTTAAACAAAAAACCCCTAAATATTTACCTTCCAGAGTTTGCAGCCTTTTCCTTATCCAGAGTCACTTGTCAATACCTTCTGCTCCTCATGGGATCGACATCCTTATTTATCGAAAAGATACAATTGATCCCCTAGACTTGTGAGTTATCAAGAATCATTTATTGGTGCGGTTGACTGGGGAGGCACCCCAACTAAACCTATCAACTTCACCGCCATCAACGAGCTTTTATGGCGCCGTTGCCGGGGAGTGTAGCGCTATTGGTAAGTGAAGTCGGTAAGGAAACCTTTACTTTGTGTTGTTGTTTTATTATTTTTGTTGTTGCTACCCTCAGTCCTTATGGACCCCTCTACTGTTGGTGCGTTGCTGATGAGGAGCCGCCCCACGACTGTGGTGGTTAATCCTACCCCTACTGAAATTGTGCCCTATAAAATACCAACTGGTATTATAGATTGTGTCTTGGCTAATCGTTATACAGGAGAAGCACATCCGGGAGAACACCTGCTCTATTTGTCACAATTATGTTCTTTATTTAAGCTTGCAGGTGTAACGGTGGAGTTCTTCATGAGGAAATTATTCTTCGTATCACTTAAAGATAAAGCTTCAGATTGGTATAAGCTACTCGATAACTCTGATTTTCTTGAATGGCAAGATCTCATGTCTCTCTTTTATGCAAAGTTTTATCCTCTTCGTGAAATGCACCAAGACAGGAACTACATCTACAACTTTTGGTCTCGCGACGGAGAAAGCATCACTCAATCTTGGGGGAGACTGAAGTCCCTGATGCTCAAATGTCCCAACCATGAGCTCCCCAAGGAAATTATACTTACAAATTTTTATGCCAGGCTTTCTCGTCAGAACAAGGAGATGTTCGATGCCTCCTCTAGCGGGGTATTCCAGACCAGAAGTATAGAAGAAAAATGGGATCTTATTGAAAGGATCCATAATAATACTGAAGACTAGGAAATTAATAAAGGTATTGAACCCGCTATAAACTATGAGCATGACTACATTGAGAGTTATGTGAAGACTGATTACTTTAACACCTTTTGCTCTAAAATTGGTCTTGATTCCCAGCTAATGATTGACTTTTGCAAGGACTTTTCTTCTCATGTTGATTCTTCTAATAAGAAAGAGAGTCAACATCATAAACATTTCAAGGAGTCACCTACTGCGATTAATGTTACTGATCCTGTTTTACCTGCAGTTATGTATGAACAGCCTCCTTATCCCTCAAGGATAAATGAGCACTCTTTTGTTACAGGTATTCTAAACAAAAATGGAAGGACCACTGATGAACCTGAGGACCCGATCAAGGTCAAGCCTCAAGTTGCAATGGTTAAGGATCTGGTAACCAGTGATATTGAAGAATCCATTATTAGTTTAACGGGTTCGGCGGATGATTTGAGTAGCCTTTTGGCTTGTACGCACTACCTATACGTGGGGTTATGCGTATGGGCGCCTCCGCGATGTAGCCTCGTTCGAAAGCTCTGAAAGACGTCCAGTTCAGCATTGCGGCAGGGACGGATCGCGCTGCGGCGTTGGAATTCACCCTCCTCGCAACGACCCGGAGAGCGAGGGGTGATAGGCCCATGACCCCCTTGCACTTAGGGCTATAGACCGGCAGGGACCTCTCTGATGAGTCGTAGGATGGACTGCGTTGTGTCGGATAGCCTCGGTGGGGTGCTCCCTAACCAGGTGTACGCCACCCTGGAGATCCGAGCATGTAGTGTCACACTAGTGCACCACTGCAGGGAAGATTGATCTATTCGAATAGATGTGTCAACGGTAACAGGACGCTTTATGCTGAAGCCAGATCCTACCACTACAAACTACTACTATTAAACTGTTGGTTCCGGGTTTTCTCCCTCGCGGGGATGTTGAGGGAGGGAACTCGGAGGCATTGATATTATTAATAATTACAACTTATTAGTATACAATGCTGCAGCAACTTCTGCTGCATTGTTACTTTCATTACTGTTATATTAAACTGTTGGCTGATTCTTACCTCATGCTGCAAGACTCGTCGGAAGATGCTAGTCTTCGATAGGCGTAGCTTCTTATCCTTATTCTGTTTTCTACCTTGCAGTCCACTATATACAGCCTCCCCTTTCCATTTGATACAAATGCATAATTGCTTAGTAGCGGACGTAAGACTCGCGGGTATGCTAGATACTCACCTGCTTTATTTTTCCTCCTTTTTGTTTTGCCTGATCGGCCGCTGCAGTCGACGTTGGAGTCCAGGAGCAGGAGATCCCCGATGCCGACCACCGCAACATGAAGATCCCCGATGCCTTCTACGACGTTGAGTTCCCATTTGACCAGGAGTAGTTTGGAGGTTCCCAGGCAGGAGGCCTCGCCTTTTCGATCGTGTTGATTTTGTGCTAGCCTTCTTAAGGCAACCTTGTACCCTTGTGTCTGTACTCAGATACTTTTGCTTCCGCTGACTTTGTGCTCTCGAGCTGTTGTATTCGAGCCCTCGTGGCCTCTGGCTTGTATTAAACAGCTTGTATTATTTTATTTGTAGAGTTGTGTTGTGATATCTCACCGTGAGTCCCTGATCTCGATCGTGTACCTTGCGTGTATGATTACTGTACACGGCCCGATTTTGGGGGCGTCACAAGTTGGTATCAGAGCCGACTGCCTGTAGGACACCCCCTTCCAACTCCTTGGTCGAAGTCAAGTCTAGTCTTTGCAAAACTACTTTACTAACAGTGTCGTGTGGCTTATCGGCCCACGTCGCAAACTGGGTGGTATTAGGATCTTTTTCTTCGCACCTTTACTCTGGGATTCTACTCTCTTATCTTTTCGGGAAATTTTTCTAACGCTAACATTAGGATCTTGTGGTCGCATCTACCCGAAGAGCCCTTCACCCAAGATGATCGCTTGCTTCACCTAAAGATTCCGAAGATTACTCTCCGATAAATTTTCGAGAACCTACGTGTTCATCGCCTTTGCAATCCCCTGCCACCGATAAGTTCGTATGGATAATTACATCCACCTCCCGATCTGGAAATCACAATTACCTTATACTTAAGCATTGAATTATTTTGATGCTTCTATCACCTGTTGCCTTGCATTCCTTCTTCTTATGGTTGAGTACCGATACTCATACCAGATTCTCTGTGGGCCCATAACCCATAGTTCCACAGGATCGAAACCTGACTCTTGTCATCTACCTTGCGATATTCGGCCCGATATCATGCTTATGCCTAATGCTCTAAACCCATGTCCATCATCCGTCATCGGCATCGAATGCATGCTTATCCGCTTGAGATGCTCATACCTTCTTTTGTTTCTCTTGATGTATTCCCCTGAGTATAAACTCGGAAGATACTTTTTACATCGTTCCCTCGGACAACCTCGGTTGATTAACCTGGTACCGATCTGACCCCCCTTGAGTTTACCCCCCAACCTATTCGTAAGTACGATGAAGACCCCGAAGAAAGGATAACAACACGTCGAAATGCACTGATGCAGAGAAATGAAGACATCAACGAGAAGGATTGACTCCCTCGAGAAGAGCAAACAAGAATAAGAAGAATTGCTAGAATACGAAACCAAAACTCTACCCATACACTACCTTTAATTCTCGGACGAGAATTCTTTGTAGTGGGGGAGATTTGTAACACCCTCAGAATCAGTAACAGTAATCACTACACTGATTCCACTGTTAGTGATAATTACTGATGATGATCAAGCCTTGATCACCTTTGATCATAGCTCATTGAAATTCCAACCCTGATAAAATTTTCAAATGAAGGTGGATTACAAATTCTCTCTAGGAACTGTGGATGCATGTCAATCAACTTAATCATAGTTAAACCAAAGTTAATAAAACCTATTAAATAAAATGCCTAGAAATCATTAGGCCATGGTTAATATAGCAATGGGTATATTATTAAAATGGTATAGTAATATTAAGAAATAATAAATGAAATAAAACAATAGGTTGGGAGTTATTAAATTGCCATGGGATAATAATAAACAAGTGGAAATAAAACATTGCCCAAAAATTATGCAAACAATTTTGTTAAATGCACAAAAATCAGTAGACCAAGATACCATGGTGATGGATATTTATAGTGGCATATAAATATCTTAGCAATTTAAACAGTAACCAAAACATCCCCTTTTAATCATTGCATATTCAAAAGAAAAACTAAATGAATTTATTTAATTTCCAAAATTTTGTGGCACTGTTATAAAGTGCAACACTAATATCGGAACAAGTTTCATACCTAGCAAAAATCAATTGATAACTGAATAAATAAAACAGTAGATAAAAGAGCCCTAGTTAATACTTTGCATTTTATATATTACTAAAATGATTTTTATTTTCATCCCAAGCTTTGGGTGGCAGTAGTAGATATTGCCATATATTTAATAGGACTAGTATTATGATTCCCAAAAATAATCTGTTGTCCAAATTAAAATATAGCAGAAAGGAAAGGCATCACAAAAAAAACTAAAAAAACAAAACCTAAAAACCGCCCATGGGAACCACCCCCCCAAGCCGGCCCACTCCCTCTTTTGATTTTTTTCTTAACCCCCCCCCCCACCCGTCGTCAACGCCCGAGCAACCCCTCGTTCGTCTCCTCCCTCCTCCCGACCCCCCTCCTCCAATCCTGGCGGCGCGGCCGCTGCCGGTTCCTGTGGGCCGTGGACGCCGGCCTACACCGCCCCCGAGCCCCCAATGTTGCTGCACGCCCTCCACCCCACCGGTTCGCCGCGGGCCTCCTCCTGGCGTTGCCCCCATTAACCCTAGCCGCCATGACCCGAGATCGGCGCCATGGTCGTGGAAGCCATGGTTGCCAGTGCGGTTCCGGTGCTCTCCCCCTCGTGGCCGTGGCCGCCTCTCCGCCGCACTGAGTTCACCGCCGCCCGCGCACCTCCGAGCTCCCTCCGGCCGCTGCAAGCCCTACACGCGCTCCATGTGAGCTCCTCCCGTGAATCCCCCTCCCCCTCCCCTGCGTTTCGTCGCCAGCGAGACGAGCCCCGCCCCAGGCCGCGCCTGGCCATGCCGCTGCTGGATGCTGCCTGTTGCCGCTGCAACTTGCTGCTATGTGCTGCTACTACTTACTATTGCTGCTGATCTGCTCTTTGTACAGCCCCCAAAACCACATCAAATCAATTCTAAAATGGTAAAATTTGATAGATCCATAAACTATACATGTCAAGGATGATTTCATTCTATTGGACCATCTCCAAATTGTGAATAGGTTGATCACAATAAATTTTGCAAAAGGGTACTCTGTGTTAAAACAGAAATTCTCAGATTCAACATTTTTTTTGCTAAGTCAGGAATAATACCTTAACCACTTCCTGAGCCCTAAAAATTTATGTTATTGACTTTTATAAATAATGCAAAATACATGGGCTTGTTGTACACATAACGAGCTTTGATTTTCGCCATTGGACCAAGTCCATTCGATGCACGAATTAATTCCTATCAAATTCGCAAAAAGACATATTTATGTTAAACCGCAAAACGGAGTTGACCCGATGGCCAATTTGGCGTTGTGGATGAACTTGTTGTAGGTATCTGTCAGGCCTTCTAAGGGCATGGCATGATAGTGCACATGATATAGCTCAAAACCCGTGTTGGATGCATCTTCATCTGGGCTACAGATCAACGAAAATCATCGCATGAACTTTGCATCTTTTAACAATTTCGAGAATTAACGTCGGGCATCACTTTTCCGGCAACGTTTTAATTGAGTAGATGAGCTCTAACCTAAATACCATCTGTACCAGATTCGAGATCACTGGCAACAAATGACAATTTATGTTTGGCACAATTTCATTGGAGGAGAGGAACCCTAAACCGTAGCCTCCCAAACACGGCTAATGTATAATCATAACCGGGATTTCGAGACTTAGCCAATTTCGGTGAAATCCAGATATGGGGCAATGACATGCTGGACCCCTTGCACTGTTTATGTAAATTAATTATTTTATTAGAGCCCCGTCAATGACACCAGGGTCCCACCTGTCAGTTGATCAGTCAACCCCACTATTACGGATAATTTTGAATTAAACCATAAAACAAATCGAGAAATGATTATATAATGGTTTAATACTCTAGAAAATCATATAAAATTAACCGTAGCTCAGATCAAAATACTTTCTTCATGAAAGTTACTCAGAAAAATACAATGCATAAGAATACGCCACCCGTGTATCCACCACACCTCTCTAACATACCAAACACAGAACATTTTTCCTCCGGTTCATCTGTCTGTCAGACGACCGGAGCCGGTAAAACTTTCCAGATGAAATTGTTCTGAACATGAAAGTTGTTCAGAATGGATCAGCTAACACGGATACACTATCCACATGCCTGTAGGATGTCTCTAACACTGCAGACATGGAACCTTCCCCTCCGAATCATCTGTCCGGTAATCAACCGGTACTGATGAGTCATCCCCGGATAAATTCCCGCTCCGCCTAAAATGCTTATCACTGTGTTAGAACATCGTGTACAATTCAATTTCCATGTATTGCTTTTGTATTGTTATTATTGATGTGTATTTATTGTTTCTCCCCCTTTATTCTCCGATAGACCCCGACACTGCCGACGACTACATCGTTGCCGAGTACGACTACGTCGTCGACGACCGTACCTCTATCGTCGAGCTTCCAGGCAAGCAGAGCCATTTCCTTCCCCAGATATCGCCTATCTTTCCGTACATTTCTTGCACTAGGCATGGTTACTGCTGCTGCTACGTTACAATCCTATTCAATTGCATACCATGTTTTTGTCGCATCTTGATGTACCTTCCTTTATCCTATGCTGCCTTATAAATATATATAATATTCAGCAGTGAACCCTGCGCATTGTTAGCTAGGTTTAGAATAGCGGGCCGTGATCACTCTGGTGAGTGAACGCGGATTTCCTAATATTATAACTGCAATAGGTACGGATCAATGCAGACGCCCTAGGGAACCTACAACGACGAGACCCTGCCGAGTCGCTTCGAGTTTGACTTATGAGTGGACGGACTCGTATTTCACTCTCGTCGGCTCAGTAGCGTAGCATCACTGGGATGATACGAGGGTATTCCTCTTTAGTTCATTCCGCTGGTGTCTCGGCACCACCGGGGTGATACGAGAATATTCCTCTTTAGTTCATTCCGCTGATGTCTCTGTCGAACCATCTCAAGTGTACCATCGAGAGTGACTCCTCCTGGTTGCACTTGTTGGTAGGAACCTGAACCGACTGGCGTTCATGAAGGTAAGGAGTTGGGTGACCCAACGGTGCCCGCACAGGGATTGTATCGGAACGGCAGGACAGACGGATACCATCGTGGGTCTGGTCCTTGCTCGTGGCCGTGAGATGCCCTGTAGTACGAAAGTCGAGCTCTTCGGAGAAAACGCGAGACAAGGTAATGAGACGGTTCACCTTGTTGGTAACCGCACGAGTTGGTGGGACGACAGGGCAGGCACCGACGTTACTGGTGGTCTGGACTGCTAACGTTGTCCCCGACTCATTCAATAAGGGGCAACGATAACGGTTGTCTCGACAGAAAATTATTAAAATGCTTAACGGGTTCGGCGGATGACTTGAGTAGCCTTTTGGCTTGTACGCACTACCTATACGTGGGGTTACGCGTATGGGCGCCTCCGCAATGTAGCCTCGTTCGAAAGCTCTGAAAGACGTCCAGTTCAGCATTGCGGCAGGGACGGATCGCTCTGCGGCGTTGGAATTCACCCTCCTCGCAACGACCCGGAGAGCGAGGGGTGATAGGCCCATGACCCCCTTGCACTTAGGGCTGTAGACCGGCGGGGACCTCTCTGATGAGTCGTAGGATGGACTGTGTTGTGTCGGATAGCCTCGGTGGGGTGCTCCCTAACCAGGTGTACGCCACCCTGGAGATTCGAGCGTGTAGTGTCACACTAGTGCACCCCCTGCAGGGAAGATTGATCTATTCGAATAGCCGTGTGCACGGTAACAGGACGCTTTATGCTGAAGCCAGATCGTACCACTACAAACTACTACTATTAAACTGTTGGTTTCTGGTTTTCTCCCTCGCGGGGATGTCGAGGGAAGGAACTCGGAGGCATTGATATTATTAATAATTACAACTTATTATTATACAATGCTCCAGCAACTTCTGCTGCATTTTTACTTTCATTACTGTTATATTAAACTGTTGGCTGATTCTTACCTCATGTTGCAAGACTCGTCAGAAGATGCTAGTATTCGATAGGCCTAGCTTCTTATCTTTATTATGTTTTCTACC
Organism: Bromus sterilis; assembly: GCA_950022295.1. Taxonomy (NCBI): domain Eukaryota; kingdom Viridiplantae; phylum Streptophyta; class Magnoliopsida; order Poales; family Poaceae; genus Bromus; species Bromus sterilis. The sequence continues at coordinate 165,610,198 of OX465599.1, read as the reverse complement.
TTGCAGTCCACTATATACAGCCTCCCCTTTCCATTTGATACAAATGCATAATTTCTTAGTAGTGGACGTAAGATTCGCGGGTATGCTAGATACTTACCTGCTTTATTTTTCCTCCTTTTTATTTTGCCTGATCGGCCATTGCACTCGACGTTGGAGTCTAGGAGCCGGAGATCCCCGATGCCGACCACCGCAACATGAAGATCCCCGATGCCTTCTACGACGTTGAGTTCCCATTTGACCAGGAGTAGTTTGGAGGTTCCCAGGCAGGAGGCCTCGCCTTTTCGATCGTGTTGATTTTGTGCTAGCCTTCTTAAGGCAACCTTGTACCCTTGTGTCTGTACTCAGATACTTTTTCTTCCACTGACTTTGTGCTCTCGAGCTGTTGTATTCAAGCCCTCGTGGCCCCTGGCTTGTATTAAACAGCTTCTATTATTTTATTTGTAGAGTTATGTTGTGATATCTCACCGTGAGTCCCTGATCTCGATCGTGTACCTTGCGTGTATGATTACTGTACACGGCCCGATTTTGGGGGCGTCACACGGGCATCCATGGGCAAAGGCGTGGTCATCAACTCACGTTGTGGGTCGCAACGCGCGTCCCAACCTATCCCTAGGGGAAGGAGGAGCTCGGCGTCGTCGTCGGGGAAGAAGGGGGGGGGGTCCGCGGCGGCCGGCTCCATCGCGGGGACGATTGGATCCACCGGGCGTCGATCTGAGGAGGGGAAGGGATCACGGTGAGCTCAGGGGCCAAGACACCAAGCGCACAACCACGGCGGCGTCAAGACGGCGATGAATTGCGGCGGAACTCACCAGAGCTACACGGAATAGGACAGAGGAGGGGAGCTCATCCCGGCGGCGGCGAGGGGGAAACTGCGGGAGGAAAGGATACCTAGGGGGTCCTGCGGGCTCGGGGGCTTGGAATATATGGAAGGGGAGCCTCCAGTCCACGTCGGTCGCATCGACGTCGACGCTCCTCGCCGGTGTGAGAGAGGAGGAAGGGGGGACCAGCGACACCGTGGAAAGGCGATGAAGGGGAGCGCTCGGATCAGAATCCAATGGTGGGCGTGTCTCCTGCGTACCGCTTCGCTGGAGTGGCCAGCTGGGCTGCGGGGAAAGAGGCCCAGGTGGGCTGGGCTTGAAGGAAAAAGGAGGGAAAAGAAAATAAAAGAGAACCCCTGGCTATTTTCTATTTAACAAAACAGAAAGCACTTGGGGAGTTTTTCAGGAATATTCACAAGGGAATAAATCACACAAACATATGGAAAATGATCCTTGATATATTCACCAATTTATCAAATTGGTTTGGCCATCTTTTGAGCAACAAAAATGTGGGACCTTTTTTGAAATTCAAACCACATTGAACTATGGCCCACATTTTTAGAGTTGGAAAAAATGGTGCAAGGCTTTTGAAAAGCTTGGGAAGGGGAAAGAATTGGCTATGCCAAGTTTGGCGTCAAGGGGAGTATGCATGCAACATGGAAAATTCCTCAAACACCCTTCTTGAACAATTTTGATTGAATTAAAAAGCAATTCAAATGAGCTCCAATCCCAATGCCATTTGAAATCAGCACATGAAATTACATGAACTAGCACCATGCCAAGTTACAAAGTCAACAGACAAGGTAAAATTACATGATGTTTCCTGGGAATTGCATGTGGGTTGTTACATAAAATAACAAGACTAAAAAGTAAATGTAAAAGATAGTGGGCAACTGCCCTATCATTTCACACAGAGACCCCGGCAACGGCGTCAGAAATTTTCTTGATACGCGAGAGAGGATAATTGCTTCTCACCCTTCATTGGTTACCCCAAGTGGAAGGTGAGATGCAGCGTGTTGGCAAGTTTCCCTCGGTGAAGATACCGAGGTTTTAAGATTGTCTCACGTAGGACTCCGACAATGAAAAGTAGGCGGAGAGGTGAACAATGGCGCCATTCACAACTCAGGGTTGCTTACTTCAGCTGGACATGCACACGACACAATTAACTTTGCTCCCAACGAAGTTCAGAGAGGTCGTCAGTCTCTCCGGTCTTGTTGTTTATAAAGAATCAAAAACACAAAGGATAATGATAATGATAGCAACTGGAAAGCAAAAGATAGAAAAGTAATAAGCGAGTAAACAATGATGAGAATATGGACCGGGGTCCCGTGATGTTCACTAGTGATGTCTCTCTCCCAAAAGACAATAAAACTGCTATGCGAGGTAAACAAATTACAGATAGGCAATTGACAGGATTATAAATGCACCACAATGCTAACTATGCTACAATGAAAGGAAGAGGCTCATAAGCATGGGCAGTACGCCAAAATAAGTAGACCGAAATCTCACTGGTATTAAGTTGCGAGCCCCATCCAAAGTGTAAACCCAAAGCAACAGACAACTGCAATAAAAAGAACTTTGCGTAAAGTAAAAAATCCTTGCAACCGCGGTTATAAGCACCGTTTTCCACCTTGTGGCCACAACACATCCCCTAGACTCATGTTTCTTTCACTCAAGCGTGTCATCAGGGGGCATGTACCCACAATCGAGCATAACGTTCCCTCTTGGAGTTACTACCTACTACTTGGCCAAAGGAATAAAAAGCAACGGAGAATATACAAGAATTACTTAGGAACAAAAATATAAGAGATAAAAACCAAATATATTACTCTATCACAATCTGAACATAATCTCATAATCCATCAGATCCCATCAAACTCAGCATAGCAAAAGTAGAAAGATTACATATGTGCCTCGATCATGTAGGGAAGCTCACGAGGTCTAAACCATGAAGAACAAAGAGGGGAGGAGAACATCCCATAGCTATATATCACGGACCCATGGTCTAAAGGAAACTGCTCACGGCACATTCGGGAAGCGTCCATGGTGGAGGGGAAGCTCCCAAAGGTCGATCCTCCCCCCGGAAGGGTGCCAGGAAAGGGTCTGCAGGTGCTCCCGATCTTGGAAGCACGGCGGCGGCGGAACAGAGGCGAGATTGCGAAATAGGGTTCTCTCTTCGGAAGTTTCCCATGGCGGAGATTAAATAGGCGAAGGAGGGCAGCCAGGGGTCCACCAGGGGTCTGATACGTCCAAAATGAATCGCTATTTTATATTGTAATTTAACCTTATTCATTGATATATTCCACTTTAAAGTATTGTTGTTATGTTGTTTTGGCTTGTTTTACATAGTTTGCAACTTTCCGGTGCCGAAGTAGTAGAAGCAGACTTCAGCGGTGAAAAGTGGACATTAAGTTGCTGAATCAGAGCAACTCCAAATTCGATAAAAAATGACGGAGATCATTTTTACGAAGATTCACGGGAGTCCACCGAAGAGGGACCAGAGGGGACCCACCAGGCAACCAGAAGGGTCCCCCCCTAGGGCGCGCCAGGCACCCTCCTGGATGCCTGGTGGCCCACCTCGGTGCCCCCTCTGGCCTATATTATCCCCCTAGGGTAAAAACCCTAAGAGAGGAGGAGTTTCGCCGTTTCGCCGCCGTCTCTTGGCGGAAACCTACAGAGAAGAAAAATCCATATCCGGCGGGCAGATTCCACCGGGGAGATCACCTCCCAGAAGGGGAGATCGTCGCCATCGTCATCATCATCGTCACGGGAATCATCGATATCATCATCAACATTATCCCCAACATCAGCACCATCTCCACCTCCATCCAATCTCACCTCACAAGTTTATCTTGTGTTTTAATCCGTACTATCTATCCTCTCGACTCTACCGGTGTTGATTACTACCATGTGATGAATCTTATTGAGTTTTGTTGGAGAATTATCATTGTGTCCAGATTTTTTTACCATCTATTTATCCCCACTGATCATGATCTCTTTTATGTCTTGTGATTAGTTACTTTAGGTCTTGAGGCCATGGGAGAAGTCTAGTTGTTAGTAGTCATATGATGTTGAAGTATTATGTGTGTTATTTTCCTAGTGGTCTTGTGTGAGTCGAACACTCAACACTTCGCCTTATTAAGGACCTAGGGAATAAATTGTGCATAAAGGATTCTTATGGTGGGTTTCCGGAGTGACAGAAACTTGAACCCCAGTTCGCATACTTTTGCACAAGGGAGTTATGGACCCTCGATCGTAATGCTGTGGTTAGGCTTATGCCTTAATTACTACCTTGTATTTGCGGATTCTTGCAAGGTGTGTAATCGTAAGAGTACACTTATCTTAGTCTAGAAGGTGTACTAGCATTGATCCACCCACTCAACACTTATCAACACAAAGCACAGTGCCGATACGGAATATGGCGAAAGCACATGACTATCTCTCCCATGTGTGGCACCCCAGCTTAGAGGACTGGAACGCCCCGTGCACCAGCCCAGAGATCAAGTCTTCTGGAGCACGGCACTGATTGATATAGAACTGAACAACTTTCTATTACCAAATATAGGGGTATACCAGGTCTATTACAACGCTAGCGGAGACACAGCTTGCTCCTCAGGCTAGCCTCAGCTCTACACCAACTAGCAACATAACTCTAGTAGCGGAATAACGACAACAGCGGAACAATAACGGTGATGACGAACTCCAATCCACAGGGACACTGGCTGGGACACCTCCTAGCTCGCAAACACCGGGAACGTCGTCCTACGCATCCAAAGCACGGCCTGCAAATCTGGCATAACACGCCAGGTCAGTACATTGAATGTACTTGCAAGCTCACAACAACCATGCAACAAGGCAAAAAAATAACATGGCAAGAGGTTAAAGTATATTAGTGAATTAAACAGGTGAGCAACAATATCATGCAAGCATATAATCATCAAGCATATTAACAACGTTAAGTCTATTGCACACACAATGTACCCCACATGATCGTCACACGATCACGTGGCTTACCTCGGAGTCCTTATAGACTCAAGCACCGAGTCACCTCGTACCAATCACTTTCACGGGTCGTCGCGTGACCGAACGGGTCATCGCACGACCATCCAACGGGTTAGGTGTCCTCTGTTACCACCCAACCAATCCGCTCATCGCATGACCATCCACTTACCACAAACTTGCCACCGTACTCAAGTTGATCGTATGGTGTGACCTAGTACGAACTGTGTCCCATGACCGAGGACGCGGCTATTCGAATAGATTTTGACTCTGCAGAGTTTGTGCACGTTACGCACATTATGGAGTTCCTCCTCCATCCAGCACCTCGGTACTTGTCCCACAGGATCCTTGGAACTCGCACCGCAGGAGTGGACTAGGACCTCTCCAATGAAACCCGACTACCGCGTTACCTTCCTACGGACTCACCGACACACGGTCTTGGGTATCTCTGTGGTTGGGTGACGGGGATCAACCCCGGCAAATCCCATGGTCAGGTACCCTGGGTTAGTCATGAGAGGCGCAGGGTGGACGATAACTCGTCGGCAAACAGGGAGGCTCGCTCCTGCTCGATATTATTGATTGGGGAGATGCGATTACAGTGGAGGTCAAGGCTGGAGCGCTCAAGGCTAGGGTTACAAGTAAGATCCGATGTCTTTGGTGTCGCCCCTCCCAGCCCTTATATAGCGGGCTAGGTCTCGGGGAGTTCATCTACGTGTACAGGTAAACTTTCCTAACCCTAGCTTGCTCCGTACGGCAGGTCTTCGCACCTTCCTTATGAGTCGAGGACCTCTACGTCGGTGCCATCTAGTGGGCCGAGGCCGTATCTTCATGGGCCTTCTGCCTTCACGGATACCAGGTAGGCTCATCCGTAGGAGTCGTGGGGTCACCCCCTCGTATGTAGCCCCCGAGTGCCTGGGAGACTCGAAGAGTCGCGCAGGGACTCGAGTACATTCATTTGTCGTTTATTGATATGCACGGTTCATCCGTGGGTCGCTGGCAGTCTGGTGGCCATGACAAAACCTGTTTCGAGGGATGCTAAACTGAAAGGGCCCAAGGAGTCGACGGATCGAGCCTTGGTGAATTGCACTAGCGAAAATACCATAGTAGCCCAATCAAACCCACGTCCCTCGACGTGAGCTTGGGACACTGGTGTCGAGAAAAAGTCCGGCCGCTTCAGGTCTTACGGTGTTCATTTGTCGCCAGTAATGTGGGTATCCTAAGGCGCGTCCGCCCGGCTTATCTATCATGCTCTGCGCATGGAAAAGGTTGGGAGTGAAATCGCTCTTCGGCAAGTCCCAGCCCGGCCGTACTTCGCAGTGGGGTCTTACCTACACGCTAATCTTGCGTGGCATCTGGACACAGTGTATCGTGTTCCAGGAATTGTGTGTTTTTGAGGCGCGGAGCCTTATGGCATTGCACCCGCTTGGAACAAAACATCAAGCGAGTTGTTCACTCGTTCACCCGAGGAGCTTTGTTTCGAGTGCTCAGTCGGGGTTTTTTTTGCGAGTAATCACTCGAGTGCCGTTTTCGGCTTTTGAGGTGAGGGAGCACCCGAGACTCGTAGCACCGTATGGTCGTGGCGAGTGTTTTGTTTGTCTTGCGTCGGGTTCAGGGAGCACCCGGGACTCTGATTTGTGCGAGTGTTCACTCGAGCACTTGTCTGGCTTTTAGGTGAGGGAGCACCCGAGACTCTTATTGGTGCACGCTCCCGATGGGAGTAAGATGTTTTTCTTCCTTGGGGAAAAGATCTGAAAAGATGGAATCTCTGAGCCTTGATGGCGTACTGAGTGCGCCTTGCTGTTTGGGTTTCTTCACCATTCGTCAGGGATAGTGATGCCTCTGTTTGATGGCTGTCAGTGATGCGCTGCCAGTGAACCGTCATATCTCGAGGACCGGTCATAATGATGGCCGTTTGTGGCGTGCGGCAGGCGCCGGTTGAGTTTCCCATGTGTGCGTTGGAAACTCGCGCGAATTGACGCGCCCTACGTACAGTGCTTCCCGTGGGAAAGCATCTTTCGTCTTGGAATTCGAGACGGCTGGGTCGTTTGGTCTTTGAATTAATTGCTGCTGTCGTCTTGGCTTCTCTGTGCTTCGAGGATTTTTGTTCTATAAATAGGCCTTTCTCTTCTACGCTTCTATCCAACTTGCTGCTTCACCTCTTTCTTCATCTCTCCTTCCGCTCATGGTTCCTCGGCGAGGCGTTGGCCGTGGCCGTGGTCGTCATGGCCGTGGTGGCCGCACACCGCGCTCATGTCGTGGAGGTCGTCATGGTGTGGTGCCAGTGCCTTCCTCCTCTCCCTTGGAGGAGGGATTCTGGCGCTATGATTTTATTTTGCGCGTTCGTGGCCAAAGTGCCAATCGCATCCTTCTTCCCTCTGCTTTTTCTGCCATTTTCTATGAACGTGGCTTGGATGGCCTGCTTCTGCACCTTCAGGGGAGCTGTCGATCTCCTTCTTATGTTGAGTTGGAGGTTGATAGCTCTCGCTTGATTTTTCTTGGCTCTGGTTGGGGTTTATTTTCTCGGCGGTTGAATTTGCGAGATGGTGATATGCTTAGCTGTCGCTTTGATGGTGAGAGCATTGTCACTGTCTGCGCATTCGATCCAAGTGGCAATAGCATGGATCCGCATGGGCAGGAGTCGAGCAGCGACAGCTCCATGAAGTCGAGGAGTCCTTCGCGTGCGTCTTCAACTGCTTCTTCCTCCAGGGACTCTTCTGATGGTGGTGGTGAGTCGTCTTCAACTGCTTCCTCCTCTGCTTCTGAAGAAGACCTCGATGTCAAGCCACCGGTTAAACGAGCGCGGCAGGCGGTCTTGTAGAACTGGAGGCGGCGGCGTCATCTTCGCCGGCAGTTTGGGAGGAGCTGGAGAAGAGGCTAGAGGAACAGGAGAAGAAGCTGGTGGAGCAGCTTCCCCAGTGGCTCCCCAAATAAGTCGAGCTTCACCTTCTGTTATGTCATTGACATCATGAGCCTGCTGCTTCCATCCCTACTTTGTCTGTGATGATGCTCTTGTACTATAGTTGATTACCCCTCATGGGCACACATGTAGAAGTCATAGTTCCTTCGGTGATTTCCTCTTGTAATAGGAGCTTCCTTCTATCCAAATGTAGTTGAGTACTTTTTGTATTGAGGATGATATCTATGATGTAAACCATGCTTTATCCTTTGTGTATATTTGAGCTTTTATGCCACCAAAAAACTGTGTCTTCACCATCAGGAGTTGTCTTTGAATCCCCCTCTTCTTCTTCTTTTTTGGAACTGAGAGTTACGTTTGAGTCTTTTGCGAATGGGAACTGTCTTCGGGTCCGTCTTCTACTTGGTGCTGTGGGTTTTTATCGGGTGCGCGACAGCGCTCCCGATGGGAGTAGCCCCTGAGGCTATGCTTAAGTCGAAGGGTCAGGCGTAGGCTAGAGTTTTGTTTTCTTTGTTTCCATTTATCGGGTGCGCGACAGCGCTCCCAATGGGAGTAGCCCCCGAGTCTTTAGGTGATCGTTGGCGATCGGGTGAAGACTAGATGTACTTGTGCTTCCTCCAAAGTATCTTCAAAAGTGTTTGGATGTAATGGGGGTGTTGATGGTCGTCTCTCGGGCGGGATTTGTGGTCGAGACCCCGAGTGCTTCGTGAAGGAGGTCGCGTAGGCGATGGCGTTGCTCAGGGAGTTTTTATTCTTAGGCCCCCAGGTGCTTCGATTAAGATCGCGCAGGCGATAGAGTTGCTCGGGGGGGGGGGGGGGGGTCCTTTTCAGCCCCAGAGTGTTTTGATTAAGATCGCGCAGGCGATAGAGTTGCTCGGGGGGGAGTTTCCTCTTCAGCCTCCGAGTGCTTCGATTAGGATCGCCAGTGCGATAACAGTTGCTCGGGGCGGAGTTTCCTCTTCAGCCCCCAAGTTCTTTGATTAAGATCGCGCAGGCGATAGAGTTGCTCGGGGGGGAGTTTCCTCTTCAGCCCCCGAGTGCTTCGATTAGGATCGCGAGTGCGATAACAGTTGCTCGGGGGGGGGGAGTTTCCTCTTCAGCCCCCGAGTGTTTTGATTAAGATCGCGCAGGCGATAGAGTTGCTCGGGGGGAGTTTCCTCTTCAGCCCCCGAGTGCTTCGATTAGGATCGCGAGTGCGATAGCAGTTGCTCGGGGGGGGGGGAGTTTCCTCTTCAGCCCCCGAGTGCTTTGATTAAGATCGCGCAGGTGATAGAGTTGCTCGGGGAGGAGTTTCCTCTTCAGCCCCCGAGTGCTTCGATTAGGATCGCGAGAGCAATAACAGTTGCTCAGGGGGGAGTTTCCTCTTCAGCCCCCGAGTGCTTCGATTAGGATCGCGAGAGCGATAACAGTTGCTCGGGGGGAGTTTCCTCTTCAGCCCCCGAGTGCTTTGATTAAGATCGCGCAGGCGATAGAGTTGCTCGGGGGGAGTTTCCTCTTTATCCCCCGAGTGCTTCGATTAGGATCGCGAGTGCGATAACAGTTTCTCGGGGGGGAGTTTCCTCTTCAGCCCCCGAGTGCTTCGATTAAGATCGCGAGTGCGATAACCGTTGCTCGGGGGGGAGTTTCCTCTTCAGCCCCCGAGTGCTTTGATTAAGATCGCGAGTGCGATAACAGTTGCTCGGGGAGGGGGGGAAGTTTCCTCTTCATCCCCCGAGTCCTTCGATTAAGATCGCGAGTGCGATAACAGTTGCTCGGGGGGAGTTTCCTCTTCAGCCCCCGAGTGCTTCGATTAAAATCGCTAGTGCGATAACAGTTGCTCGGGAGTGAGTTTCCTCTTTAGCCCCCGAGTGCTTCGATTAAGATCGCGAGTGCGATAACAGTTGCTCGGGGGGGGGGGAGTTTCCTCTTCAGCCCCCGAGTGTTTTGAGATGGTAGTATTTGGGCAACACTTATTTTATTGCTGTCAAGCGATTTACATGAGTTGCCAGTCATGTCCGACCGATAGGGGCTATGGATAGAATAGTCGCTAGTTTGCCACGTTCCATGGGTTGCCCACGTCCTCGTCTGTCTTTGGGTTCTTCAGCCTGTAGGCGCCGACTCCAATGACTTCTGAGATTATGAATGGTCCTTCCCATTGGGGGGAAGTTTGTGGACATTCTCTTGTATTAGTCGTAGGACTAGGTCGCCTTTGTTGAAGGTTATGGTGCGCAGTCGACTGCTTTGGTAGGTACGCAGTTTGTCTTTGTACCCTTCTGATTTTTCCAGGGCTGTGTCTCTTGCTTCGTCAGATGTATCTTTGTCGTCTCGTAATGCTTCTTCTGCTTTTTCTTCCTCGTATCCGGTGACCCGGGGTGCTCCGAACTTGAGGTCATGTGGTAGGACTGCCTCTACCCCGTACACCATGAAGAAGGGTGTGTATTGGGTCGCAGTGTTTGGCGTGGTCCGTAAGCTCCACAGTACCGTGGGGAGTTCTTCTACCCAGTTAACGGCGGCTTGCTCGAGTGGTGCGAGGAGCTGTTTCTTGATTCCTCCACAGACAAGGCCGTTTGCTTTTTCCACCTGGCCGTTGGACTGCGTGTGCGCGCTGATGCATAATTGATTTTGATGCCCAGTTCTTCGCAGAAGTTCTGAAATTCTGCGGCCGTGAAGTTCGTGCCGTTGTCCGTGATGATGTTGTGTGGCACTCCGAATCTAAAGATGATCGATTTGATGAAGTTGACAACCGTGAGAGCTGTAGAGCTGGTGATGGGTACTGCTTCGATCCACTTGGTGAACTTATCGACTGCGACGAGCAGGTGTGTTCTTCCGCCCTTTGATGATTTCTTTAGTGGGCCCACCATGTCGAGTCCCCAAGTGGCGAACGGCCAGGATAGTGGTATGGTCTTGAGCTCTGATGCGGGAGCGTGTGGCCTGTTGGTGAATTTTTGACAGGCGACGCAACGTCGCACGATTTCCTCTGCGTTTTTCATGGCTGTGGGCCAGTAGAAACCCGCTCGGAATGCTTTGGACACGAGAACTCGACTGCTCGCGTGGTTCCCGCAGGTGCCTTCGTGGATTTCTAGCAATAGGGCTTTGCCGTCCTCTTCGTCAATGCACCTTTGGAGTATCTGGGTGATGCTGCGCTTGTATAATTGTCTGTTGATCAGAGTGAATGCCTTGGATCATCGGCTGATGCGCCGTGCTTCTGCCACGTCTTGTGGTAGCGTTCCTTTGATTATGAATCGGAGGAACGGTTTTGTCCAGACAGGTCCTTCGAATTCTGTCAGGGCTGTGCTGCCGGATGCGCTGGTGCTCGTTTCTTCTGATGGTGTTGCTGCTGCCACCTGTGTTATTTCTGGTGCGTCTTCGCCGTCCACGACCGCTTCAGGTGTTGCTTCCTGCGCCTTGATGGATCTCCGGTTGATGCTTTCGAGAAAAACGCCAGGTGGAACAGGCGCCCGGGTCGAACCGATGTTCGCGAGCTCGTCAGCTTCTGTGTTGTTGTCCCTGGTGATGTAGTTGAGATCGCAACCGTCGAAATTTTCTTCGAGTTCGTTGTAGAGCTTTTGGTAAGCCGCCATGTTGTCGGCTATTGCGTTGCAGTTTCTCATCGTCTGTTGGACGACGAGATTGGAATCCCCGTAAATTATGAGGCGAGTGGCTCCACATGTTTTGGCCATGCGCATGCCATGTAGGAGTGCCTCGTATTCTGCTTCGTTGTTGGAAGCGTGACTGAAGTTGATCTGGAGGACGTATTTCAGTTTTGTTCCTTTGGGGGGAAATGAGTACAACTCCTGCCCCAGCTCCTTGTTGTCTCTTGGACCTGTCGAAGAACATTGACCATGAGCTTGATAGGTCTGGGGGCCTGGTGTTTGAACCTCCGTCCACTCGACCAGAAAATCTGGGAGTACTTGGGCTTTGATGGCTGTTGGGTGCTTGTACTGCAGGTCTCGTGGGCTGAGCTTGATGTTCCACTCGGCGACTCACCCGGTTGCTCCAGGGTTGTTTAGTATGTCAGCGAGTGGTGCGCTTCTCACGATTGTGATAGGGTGCTCGTCGAAGTACTGGGATACCTTTCTTGAAGTCATGACGATGGCTAGTAGTAGCTTCTGATAGTGCGGGTACCGCTGCTGGGATTTGGTCAGGAGCATGCTGAGGTAGTAGATTGGTCTCTGAATGCTCTGGACCTTGCCTTCTTCTGCCCGTTCGACAACGGGCGCTGTGCTTACTACACTGCTGCGTGCTGCCACGTAGAGGTATAGCTTCTCACGTTCCTTGGGTACCGCCAGGATTGGCGGAGTTGAAAATGTCTTTTTCAGGTCCGCGAATGCTTGGCGGGCTTCCTCCATCCACTCGAATTTCTTTCCTTTCCTGAGCAGTTGATAGAAAGGCAGCGTGCGTTCTCTAAGCCTGCTTATGAAGCGGCTGAGAGCTGCAAGTTTTCCAGTGAGCTGCTGCACTCCTTTGACGCCGGTTGTTTCTTGCATGCGGGTGATGGCTTGGACTTTCTCGGGATTTTCCTCGATTCCGCGGGCGGAGACCATGTAGCCAAGCAGCTTTCCCGCCGGTACGCCGAATGCGCATTTCTTTGGGTTGAGTTTGATTTTGTATTTGTTGAGCGCTACGAAGGTTTCGCGCAGGTCGTCGAGTAGTGTGGCTGCTTTGTAGGTCTTGATGACGATGTCGTCCACGTAGACTTGTACGTTTCTTCCTATTTGCTCCTTTAGGCAGGCTTGCATCATTCGTTGATAAGTGGCGCCTGCGTTTTTGAGCCTGAAGGGCATGGTCTTGTAGCAAAATACTCCATAGGGGGTGATGAACGATGTGTGTTCTTCATCTTCTTCCTTCATCCTGATCTGGTTGTATCCTGAGTAAGCGTCCAGAAAGGAGAGTAGGTCGCACCCTGCTGTTGAGTCGATTATCTGATCGATTCTAGGCAGGGGGAAGTGATCCTTCGGGCAATGTTTGTTGACTGGTCCGTAGTCGACGCACATGCGCAGCACGGTCGTGTCTTTCTTTGGCACCAGCACTGGGTTTGCTATCCAGGTGGCTTTCTTCGTTTCTCGAATGAACTGAGCGTCGAGTAACCGGTTTTCTTCCTCTTTGATTGCTCTGTGCTTGGGCTCCGAGAATCGTCTCAGCGCTTGCTTCAATGGCCTCGTGTTTGGCTTGATGCGTAGGGCTTGTTCCGCGAATTCGCGTGGTATCCCAGGCATGTCGGCTGGGCACCAAGCGAATATTTCCCACTCGTCTCGGAGGAAGGCGAAGAGAGCTGCTGCCTGCTCCTCTGGTAGGAGGGCGTACATGCGGACTATTTTGTCCGGGTCCGTCGGGTGCACTTGATGAGTGACTGTGTCGCTGTCGATGCTGAAGTCGCGTCCGTACTCCCTGGATTCTCTTCGGCTCACCAGTGGGAAGGTGCTCTTGTCCGTCACCATGGCTATTTCTTTGAGTTCTTGTTTGGCTCCGAATGTGCCGGAGATTCTGTGGAAATCATGATCACATTGATCTAATTTGATGAAGCTTCCGTTGATCGTGAGGACTCCTGATGATCCTGGCATTTTGAGATTGAGGTATGCGTAGTGTGGGACCGCCATGAATTGCGTGAATGCTGGCCGTCCCAGTATGGCGTGATAGTGTGATTGCCAGTCGAGTACCTCGAACTCGAGGACGTGCTTTGCGAAGTTACGACGGTTGCCAAAGATGACTTCGAGTTCGATGACTCCGAGCGAAGTGGCTGCTTCTCCTGGGACTACCCCGTGCAACTTGGTGCTTGATTTTCTCCATACTGATCGTGGGATCAGCATCTTTCGCAGGGTGTTGGCAAAGATGATGTTCATGCTGCTGCCTCCGTCCATGAAGATCCGGTCCATGTTGTATCCTCCGATTTGTGCATCTAGCACTAAGGGTGCATGCCCCGGTCTTGGGACTGCGGGTGGATGGTCGTTCTGTGAGAACGTGATGCTGGTCTCCGTTCCATGTAGCAGGTAGACATCGACTGTGTTTATGCTCTCAGCTGCTCTGGCCTGCAGGGTTTGGGCGTTGCGTTGTGTTTGCGGTGTCCTTCCTTCTTGGATCATGAGCACCTGTGCTCGCGACGGGCTGTGACGTCCTTCCAGGCTTGAGGTCGGCGCTTGCTCGGGTCGTTGGTTGCGTCTGTCTTCTTTCTGCTTCTCCTTCTTGAGGTCGTCGGCTAGCTCGTTGAACAGACGGCAGTCTCTCAAGGTGTGACTTGATCTGACGCGTCCCCAGTCATCCTCGAAGCTGTGGATCGTGTAGGGTCCTGCTAGCTGCTCTCTGGCCGTGAGTTTGCTAGATCCGGCGTGCCTCTTCCTTTGTGAGATTCTGAAGATCTGCTCGTGATCCTCCGGGTGCTCGTGGAGGCGAGGATCGGTTTCGATTCCTCGACTCATGTCTTGGTTTTTGATGAGGTTGGCGAATTCATCCGGCCTTCGATCTGGGTCGTAGTACTCACCAACAGGTGTCTCGGAGTTGCTGTCTTGGTTGGTGGCGGATGACCGTGCGAGCCTTTTGGGTCGACGATTCCTTCTGCCTTGGCGGTGGTTCTGCTGATCGTTAGATTCAATCTCGTAGTCATCGTCTTGATGTGCGGCGGGTGCCCGGGCGGTGGAGGGTTGTCGGAAGATTTGCGAGTCCTCCGCTGCGCGTCGCAGTTCTTTGAGTGGAATTCCTTCGTAAAGGCCCCTCGCCATTCTTCTGGGTCTTCGACTCCTTTGGTGCTGGCGCTGTACTTGGCCGTTACCGTAGTATCGGTCCTGGTGTGACTGCAGCTCGAGTGGTCTTGATGGGGTGGCGAAGATGTCCGCCGTGATCTTGAATCCTTCGAGTGGGCTAGGTCGGGTTCTTGCCCTCGAGTTGTGGCTTGCTGAAGATGGGACCGCCGAGATCGTGATCCCAACCTGCGTAGTTCCCACAGATGGCGCCAATTGACGGGGATCAACCCCGGCAAATCCCATGGTCAGGGACCCTGGGTTAGTCATGAGAGGCGCAGGTTGGACGATAGCTCGTTGGAAAACAGGGAGGCTCGCTCCTGCTCGATATTATTGATTGGGGAGATGCGATTACAGTGGAGGCCAAGGCTGGAGCGCTCAAGGCTAGGGTTACAAGTAAGATCCGATGTCTTTGGTGTCGCCCCTCCCAGCCCTTATATAACGGGCTAGGTCTCGGGGAGTTCATCTACGTGTACAGGTAAACTTTCCTAACCCTAGCTTGCTCCGTACGGCAGGTCTTCGCACCTTCCTTGTGAGTCGAGGACCTCTACGTCGGTGCCATCTAGTGGGCCGAGGCCGTATCTTCATGGTCCTTCTGCCTTCACGGATACTAGGTAGGCTCATCCGTAGGAGTCGTGGGGTCACCACCTCGTCATTGGGTGTCCACGTTACCACCTCAACCACCCAGCCACCTTGTGGCAACTTGTCCCACTGGGACTGAGCTCATAACAACTATGGATTTCGAGATTATCACCACCTACCGGGCTAGGGTAGCGTGCGTGCATAATCTCCCCTACTTGGTTATATCCGTAGAAGGCACTACGATAGCCCGAGTCAAGGCCCGCCAATACAAGCAAATGTGGCTTCACGGATAAGTCCGGTTCGGTGGCACCTGATCAACTTGTCACGAAGCATATCTCCAACAGCGAACACAAGTATCAGGTGCAACATGAGTATCAGCTCATAACAATGCATAGCATATTAACATGAGAGTTTCAGATATGATCAAGCACATTTTGGATGGTGAACTTATCCGTGTTAAACAGGTTCAGTTATTAACATGGCATCATTTCGAATGCAGTTAAGCATAACTTAGGCATAGCATGAACTAGCATAGATATAACATGATCAACTTAGTATGGTGTTGTTGTGGTTAGATGGTGCATATTATAACATGGCAATGACATGATTAAGACATAGCATGAATGTAACATGGAAAAACATGGCACAACAGGAGCATATTCAAGGATAGCATGGCAATGATAACATCAAACATATCATGGCTACATGATTACGGTCAACGATATAAGCACATCACGGTAAAGCAATTTTTAAAGACACGTCAAAGCTTTGCAAAGGTGCAAATGGTATTGTGGCTTGCCTTCACCAAAGTGGTGTGAAACACCCTCGGTCTTGGATACTGACAACGCCCTGCAAAGATTTTATAAAAAGGCAACAGGCAAAAGGTCAAACGCCATATTTTGTTTGACCAGCAAATAACATCACAAAAACATGGCATGAAACCTATGCCAAACTGAAGAGCGTCTCGATACGAAAACAACGCAAAAAGAATCACCTCAATGGAGTTACGGGTGCTGTGAAAGTGCACTTTCGGCTGAAGAAGAAGGGAAATACGCTTTCGAGAGGTGAAAGCGTATTCTGGTCAGACAAAGCGCGAAGTACGCCTTCCCTACGGAAAGACGCATACGGCGGGAGGCGCCTTCACTGGAAGAAAACGGGCCCGGGCTGTCAGCCACACGTGCCCCTCCACATCTCACTTCCACGTGGGGCCCAGCTGGCAGGGCCCTCCCCTGCCTCTCTTCTTCTTCCTCTCGCCAGAGGCAGAGCAGAGGAGGCCGCGGGCTGCGGCCGCGCTGTGCCCAGAGCGGGAGGCTCGCCGGCGCCTCTGCCGGGGTGTCTTGTCGGAGCTCCTCCGCCTGGGTCTGCGGTGCCTCGAGGCGGGTTGGCAACGGTGGCGTCCCCGACGGGGCGCGGCGGCCACGGGTACCACCAGGAACGGCGGGGCAAGACCTCCGGCGGGATCTAGGAGGACGGCGAGGCGGCGGAAGGCCGAGGGAGCTGGTTCCGGGACTGCTAGGGGAAGAGGAGAAGACTCCGGCTGCGGAAATTTCGCCGAAGCTCGGACGTGGCAATGGCGACCGTGGCGGGCGAGGTGTGGCTCTGGCGACAAACTGGAGGGAGCCGGGGCAGGGAGAGGTGAGGGGGAGGTGCTGGTGATGCTCTGGAGGTCGGGAGTGCCTCCTTTTAAAGAGAAGGAGTGGAATCCCAGCTCGGGAACGCGACAGCAGGGCGCGGCCACGGCGAGCGCGGCGTGCTGAGCAATTCTGCGGCGACGAGGGCGACAGGACGCGGAGGGGATGAGAACGCGCCTCGACTAAAGCCGTGCGGCGTGGCCGGACACGGGGAAAATGACGGGGGCGAGCTACACGCGGACTGGACGCGACGGGCATGCGCGCAGAGCACGCCGGGTGCGTCCAAACGCATGGCCACCAAGGGCACCGGTGCACACAGTGAATTTCTTCGTGGCCAAGGATGTCTGCCATGTGCTTCTTCGAGTGCTGATCACATGGGTATGCTTGGTTGGCAAGATGGGGCACTGTGGTGATCTCTCACTACAGGAAACAGGAGTTTTGCCGTCAGCTTAGATCTTTGCCGTCAGCTTTCCATCGGGGCTGACGGCAAAGGTTCCTATGCCGTCAGCCCTGGGCCAAGCTGACGGCAACGTTTAGCTTACGGCGTAGGGAAGATATGCCGTCAGCCTTGGCTAAGCCGTCAGCTGGCTGACGGCAAAAAGGAATAAAGTTGACGGCGAAGGACGGCTGACGGCCACCCGCAGGCCACATGTCCCTTCTAGCCACGAGGTAACGGCGCCCAGGTTTGCCGTCAGCTGGCTGACAGCTTAGCCTAACGGAAGACGCTGCCGTCAGCCGGCTGACGGCATAGCCTGTCCATAACCCCCCCCCCACCCCACTCACCACACTCCCCTTCCTCTCCCTCCCCGACGCACGTCGCCGCCGCCACCACCACCACCACCCAGTCGCCCCCCCGCCGCTGCTGCCCCCGCCCCACCCCCGTACTCTCCTCGCGGCCGCCGCCCCCTGTGCTCGCCGCCCCTGCCCCCATGCTCTCTCTGCCGGCGGCTGCCCTCCTCCCGCGGCGACGGCGGCGGCCTGTCCTCCGGCCAACACCGACCTCCTCCTCACCGTGGACAGCCCCTCCTCCTCCCCCTGACCGGTGAGCAGCCCCCTCTCCCGTGTTTTTATTGTTTGTTTAGTATTTATTGTTTGTTTTCATTTTGTTATTAGAATCTGTTAGTTAGGGTTTAGGATTCATTAGTGTAGTTAGTGCAAAAAAGAGTAGATGAGAGGAGGAAAGCAAAGAGCAGAGAAAAGGCATATTATTTTTTGTTGTTAGAAAACAGAGGAATAAATTCTTTTGTTGTTAGGATTTTGTTAGGCAATAAGTGATTTAGTTGTTAGGAAATAAATGATTTAGTTGTTAGGATTTTGTTAGGAAATAAAAGAAAGAAAAGAAGAAAGGTTGTTAGTTTTGACATGCTAATTAGATTTTAGGTATAAGAAGAAGGGTTTAGGGTTTATTGTTGGATTGCATTTTGTAAATTAGAAATTTAGGAAAAGAAAAGAATTGAGAAGTAGAGGAATATAAGAAAGAAAGGATTTGAGAGAAAAGAAGAGAGAAGTAGAGAAGATATGAAGAGAATGAGAGAAATTATAGGAAAAGAAAAGAAGAGAGAAGTAGAGGAAAGAATAAAAGAAATAGAAGTGGAGGAAAGAAAAAGAGATAAAACAGAGAGGAACAAATGAATTAGTATTTTATTTAGTGGAAATAAAATGAAAATGATTATTATTTAGTAGAAATGAAAATGGTAAAGAAAAAATATATTTTTATTTAGATCTTATGTAATTATTTAGTGGTCAAGATTTTATAGCATCCTAGTTAAGTTTGTGTTTGGTTATTCCCTTTGCTACGCGGTTTATGGCCTAACTTTAGTTCAGCCCACCGCTTTCCCATATCGAGTTAAAATTGAGATGTAAGGTTCCATTGTGTAACCCATATGCGTCTCCCGTTCGAAAGATTCCATTTATAAATATGCATTCATTTGCATATTTATAATTGGATTCTTTCGAATTGTCCAACGTTATCCATGGACAGCCCGAGTATGTGTAGATTGGGTTCATTTCCCCAGATATGCTCTCCTCCGGATCGGACGCAGGATTTCGTCAGCGCCACCTTGTTGTTCCCCGGGTACTCATCCTCTCGGTTTATGCTGAGACGTGTATCAGGAGAACAGCGGGGAGGTGCTGTCGAAATTTTGCGTCGGATCGGGAGGAGAGCATGGGGAAATGAATCCAATCTGCACATACTCGGGTGGGATTAGGATCTATCTTTACCTATTAGCTAGTGTGTATATGTCGTATCACCGTAATTAATTATATGCCTTCTGGTGTTAATTTGTACTAGCTAGCTAGCCAGAATGAATGATCGTGCATGGATGTACACCGGTCACCCTAGTCAGAAAAATATGACTGAGGAATGGTTGACCAAGACCGAGGAGTTCCTAGAGGTTGCATTTAGTGCTGGCCAACCAAGAACATGGTGCCCCTGCACTAGATGTAAGAACTATTCACAACAGACAAACGATGTAATGGGTAAACACCTGCAAATGCGTGGTTTCACGCCTGATTATACGTTGTGGTCATTTCATGGCGAGTCGGCCCAACGTGACAGACATGAGGTAGTGCATCAGCGCATTGAGGATTGTGGTACAGGGATCGAAGACATGGTCAATGACTACAATGATGCTCGTCATGAGGACGAAGAACCGGAGGAAACTGCCAAGGCATTTTATTCCATGCTAGAGTCTTCAAAACTCCCACTGCATGCGCACACCAAGCTTTGTCAACTAGATGCCATCACAAAAACAATGGCTCTTAAGGCACAATTCAACTTGCCCAGAGAGTGCTATGATGCGATGATGACCTTATTCGGGCGCTTTCTACTGGACGGTCATATTATGCCTGCAAACCTATACCACTCAGACAAAATACTCGGTGCACTGAAGATGCCCATCGAGCGGATACATGCTTGTGAGAAAGGATGCGTCTTATTTAGGCATGAGTATGCGGATGATAATTATTTTCCACGCTGCAAGTCCTCCAGGTATATTGTCGTAGACAACGGTCTTGGTGAGAAGACGCAGAGAAAAATACCCGTAAACATTCTTCGGTACCTACCGATCTTACCAAGACTTCAACAGCTTTACATGCTTGAAGAAACAGCAAAACAAATGACATGGCACAGAGATGGAATTAGACGTGCTACAGATGAATACGGGAATTTGATGTTGACCCACCCCTCAGATGGTGAAGCGTGGAAGATGTTCAATGAAATACATAAAGAAGGTAAAGCCAAAGACCCAAGAAACGTGGCACTCGCCATTAGCCTCGATGGGTTCAATCCTTTCGGTATGACGGCAACCCAGTATAGTTGTTGGCCCGTATTCATCATGCCCCTCAATCTGCCCCCTGGAGTACTTATGCAAAGAAAGCACATCTTCTTGACGTTGATAGTTCCGGGGCCCAACTATCTCGGAAAAAATATTAATGTGTACTTGCAACCACTGATGGATGAGTTGAAAGAAGCTTGGGATAATGGGATCTGGACATATGACGCAGCTAGCAAAACAAACTTCCAAATGCATGCTTGGTTGATGTACTCCATGCATGACCTGCCGGCGTTTGCACTTTTTGTTGCATGGTGCGTGCACGAAAGGTTCCCATGCCCGCAATGCAAGTCTGCTCTTAAGTTTCATTGGCTTCCAGAGGGTCGCAAGTATTCTTGCTTCGACTTGCATAGACAATTCCTGCCTCTGGACCATGGATTCAGAAAAGACAAGAAGAATTTCACCAAAGGTAAAGTTGTCGAGCACGAGGCACCACCTATGATGACGGGCGCACAAATTCTTGATCAGTTGAACTCACTAGAGCCTGATCCGAACCGGCCAGGGTATTTCTTGGGATATAATACGGAACACGCCTGGACCCACAAGCCATGCTTTTGGGATCTCCCCTATTTCAAAGACCTTGCTCTTCCACAGAACATTGACATGATGCACACTGAAAAAAATATGGGTGAGGCCCTTTTTGGTACATTGTTCGGCACTGATAAGGGGAAAGACAATGCTAAGGCTAGAGTCGATCAGGAGAGTCTGTGTAATAGGAAGTCACTGAACATGCGACAACCGAAAGGGAAGAAGAATTGGGAGAAGCCAAAGGCATGGTTCAATCTTAAAAGGGAACACATGAGGGAAATCCTCATCTGGGTGAAAAAAATTTGATGTTCCCCGATGGGTATGCAGCGAATCTAGCAAGGGGAGCAAGTCTTGAAAAGTTGAAAATCTTTGGGCTGAAGAGTCACGATTGGCACATATGGCTTGAGCGGATAATGCCGGTGATGTTGCGCGGCTACATCCCCGAGGATGAATGGCTAGTAATGGCAGAGCTAAGATATTTCTTCCGTGTTCTTTGTGCTAAAGAATTATCGCCTATTGTGATAGAAGAGATGGAAAAACTGGCGCCGGAGTTGATATGCAAGTTAGAGAAGATCTTTCCACCGGGTTTCTTTAATCCGATGCAGCATATGATTTTGCATCTACCGATGGAGGAAAGATTGGGTGGCCCTGTGCAAAACTGTTGGTGCTATGCAACCGAGAGAATGCAGAAGACGCTTCGAGAAAAATGTAAAAATAAACGGAGAATTGAAGCATCAATGGGTGAGGCATTCGTTGTCGAGGAAGCGGCAAACTTCGTGACAGCACACTATGCTGCCACTAATTACAGTTTGCATAATCCAAAGCCTCGGTACAATACTGGCGACCCCGAGCGACATGAATCCAAGTTCAAACTCTTTAAATGGAGCCTCGCACCTTGTGGGGTTATCAAGACAAAGACGTTGACCTTCGAGGAATGGGGCATCATTACATTGTATATCTTGACCAACATGACAGAAGTGCGGCCATACATCGAGTAAGTGCGCGGTACATATTAATTGTTCTGCAACTTCTTGACGAGTTGTGTGTCTAACTTCTCTTAATTATTTGATACAGTCGATTCGTCGCGCAATTCTCGAATGGAGTGGCGATCGAAAAAGACTCCATCGAAGAGATTAATCTTCTTGAGAAGCGGGGAGGCGGCAATCCCGGTTTCATCTCTTGGTTTCACAAACGGTACTTCTTATATGATATACATGCCATTTTTATTTCTTCGTCGTCTCAGTACCGACTAATACAACAAGCCTTTCCGTTTCAACTTGTAGGCTAATTCAGAGTCGATGGACGCTGAATTGAGACAAATCGCAAATGGTTTTGACTTTAAGGTCCATACATATTAAAAATACGACATCACTGGGTATCGCTTTCGTACTGGTATGAAAGAGGAAACAATGCCCGATCGGAAAACAACGAATTCCGGTTTTTCCGCTATAGATGGAGGAGTCGAGTATTATGGAATAGTTGAAGAAATATACGAACTTCTATATTATGGTGAAAATCCTCCGAACGCCGTTGTCTTCAAATGTCATTGGTTCGATCCGAAGGACACTAGACGAACTCATGAGCATGTTGGGCTAGTTGAAATTAAACAGAAGAACCGTTTAAATGTTGCCAAAGTTTATATTGTGGCTCAACAGGCCACACAAGTTTTCTATCTTCCATGGGCCTGCCGAAGTGTAAAGAATCTCGAAGATTGGTATGTCGTCTATGAAGTGCCGCCACACGGTAAACTACCTGCCCCCAATGAAGAAGAGGATTATCAACCTCACATAGACCCAGGCACATATGACGGAGAATTGTTCCAAGAAACACGTGTGACCAAAAAACATTTCGGAAAAACCTCTACGTTTGGTCAAAACATGGAAGTAGAGAATTACAATGCGGAGGAAGAGGAAGAAGTGGAACACGAAGAGGTTACCGATGATGATGAGGAGGAAGATGAAGAAGTGGAACACGAAGAGGTTACCGATGCGGATGACCTATCATTGCTTGACCGGTTACAAAAAGGCTTTCGAAATGTGGTTGACGCTGAACCCGATCCCGGAGAAGAGATCATTCATGACGACATGCATGATAGTGACGATGATGTTTTTATTGATCCTGGAGAAGATACAGATGATCCCGACTATTAGTTGTATGCATCCCAACTTTCTTTTGTTTTTTGTATATATGAATTTGTATTATTTATTTCCTTAATGTACTAATTCATCTTTATATGCATATGTTTGTTTTTTGTATATATGAATTTTTATTATTTATTTCCTTACTTTACTAATTCATCTTTACTCCGTAACAGGTGTTGACACATGGCGAGCCGTAGGGACCCACTGGTGGAGTCTCGACCACCTCTACCTCTACGGAGAGAGTTGCTGGCGAGCATTGTCGCAGCCAGCTCGCCGCCGGCGCGTACTGAGCAGCCTCGTGGGAGAGGTCGGGGAAAAGGCCAAAAGAGAGCTAAACCCGGTGGTCGAGGAGGTGGTCGAGCAGGTGGCGCCCTAGCCTAGTCACCCACTCACAGGACAGTCTCACCGGTGCAGGAGCCACCGCCGATGCATTCGGAGGCACCAGAGCAGCGGCCACCGCCGATGCAGTCGGAGGCACCGGAGTAGCGGACACCGCCGGTGCAGTCGGAGACACCGGAGGCACCGAGGCAGTCTACGGAGCCTCGTTGGGATGATCCTTGGGAGGAGCGTGCTCGCACGGATGATGATGATGCTGATGAGGATGATGATAGCGATGACGACGGGGCTGAGGGGGGTTAGGGGGATGATGGGGGTGACGGGAGCTCCTCTTCCAAGAAGTCGGTGTACCAGCGTGGTATGACACGGCTCCCACCACGTCCGGACCCTGCGCAGAGGACATTGATTGCGCCAGATGGGGAGAAGTAAGTTGATGAATTTTTTTTGTTCCTTGTATATATATATCATACATGTACATATGGTCCAACAAGAACTAATGTCTTTGTGTTCTTATTTTGCAGGGCGTGGACTTACCCGGAAGGTGCTCGGAATCCGAACTGCCTCCTTGGTGCCGTGCTTAAGGAGCAGTTCCCCGGGCTAGTCCAGTTTCCTATTGCGGGTAGGGTTCCTGAGCCCGGCCTCACTTGGCCACACTACAAAGCCACCCCGGCCCCGCCAGATGAACGCATCAACAACGTTGAATGCCGTACCAAAGCCGACATGGTGGTGGCTACTTTTTGGGTAAGTATTCTAAGCATTGCAATCATTTTTTGGCGTTGGAATCATTTCACTCATCTAAGCATATGTTCAATGCATTTTTCAGTGCTACTATAGCGTTGAGGGGATGGAGCCGGCGGCCCAGAAGAATCTCGAGAAGGAGATAGTGAGGCTACTCACGAACACTAGGCACGAGATGCGTGTTCAGTGTATTCGAGATTGGTACGCCAAGAAGGGCGTGAAGAAGGCCAAGAAGAAGTGTAGAAAAGTTTTCCTTAAGAAGGAAGAATACTTGGAGGTAAATTACTAACTAATTCAAATTCCTACACTTATAAGTAAGGCCTAGTTAGCTCCAACTTTTCTTTATAAGCTTATGAAGCTCAAACTTGGCTTTATAAGCTTATAAGTGTCAAACTTTTCTTTATAAGCTTATGAAGCTCAAACTTGGCTTTATAAGCTTATAAGTGTCAAACTTGGCTTTATAAGTTGATAAAGGTCAAACTTGGCTCTATAAGCTTGTAAAACTCAAAAATGATAATAATATCTTAGTTACATAAAACTTGACTTGTACTTGGCTTAAAAAAGCTATTCAATGACTTTATAAGATTATTAATTCATAGGCGCCCCCGAGATGGTGTGCAAATGAGATGGATTGATTTGAGGCAATAGTGGACAAATGCCTCAGTGATGCCTGGCTGTCCACCCACAAAAGCGCCAAGGCTAGGCGTGCACAAATGGTAGGTGTGGCACACCACCAAGGCAATCTCAACGTCAACGAGTACGCAAAAAAATGGGTATGTGCCTTTTTGTTTTCAGTTTCATGTCCTTTCATCATTAATCAATTGATTTGTTTCATGCCTTTTCTATGCTTTTCATTGTAGGCGAAACACCATAATCAGCCTGTGCCTAAGGGATTTCGCTCATTTTCCATGGCCCATAAGGGAAAGTACAAAACGGTGAAGGCATATTCCGAGGGCGACGGTGTTGAGGCGTACACCAGCGCTGCAGCCTACCACAAGATGATGTCCTATTCTGAGGTGGCGAAAGAGCTACGCGGTCCTCAGTTTGACCTGAGCGAGGAGATGGATCCGGAGGCCTTGATGATTTATGGTGGCGGTAAGCATCATGGCAGCACCTCCATGTGCAATGGCTTCGTACATTGCCCGGAGACTCTTCCTCAGATCAAGTCGAGGCAAATGAGCTCCTCTCCTGCTGTACGACCTCGCCTGCGGCCAGTGGACATTGCTATCCAGGTATAACTTTGTTCGCAGGACGCCATTCAGAGGGAGGGACAGGCGACACAAGAGATGTTGTCGGAGAAGCTTGCGGAGAAGGACCGTCTGGCGGAGGAGAGGACCCAGAGGATACTCGAGGAGGAGAGGGCACGCAATAATGCCCAGACGAAGGCCATCTACGACCTCTTCTCGGTAAGTTACTACTTTTGCATATATCCGCCAAGAATGCATATGCATATGTTTGGTTCACTTGCTAATATGCTTGAGTCCTCAAAAACTAACTCGCAGAGTATGTGGGAGAAGCAAGGTCTTACCCCTCCACCGATGCCGACGCCTATCGTTTCTCCTCCCGAAACGGTAAGTTTCTTTCAATGATCAATATAGTCCGGTCTTATACCATCAAGTGTCATCATGCTTACCACATTGCAAGTCATCCTTTGTTGCAGCATAATTCCGGAGCTGCATCTCACAACCCACAAGAATCTCCTAGTGAATCCCCGAGCAACCCACGTGGCGGCGCTTCTCAGCCTTGAGGTGGCCTCCGGTAAGTTACATAAAGCTCATCAATGACTTTATATGCTCATAAAGATCAATAATGGTAGTAATAGCTTAGTTACATAAATATTTACTTATTCTTGGCTTATAAAAGCTAAAAAATGACTATATAAGCTTATAAAGCTTATACTTGGCTTTATAAGCTTTTAAACCTAAAAAATGACTTATACTTGGCTTATAATAGCTCCTAATTGACTTCATAAGCTCATATAGCTGAAAAATGATGTTAATAGCGTAGTTCGATGAAAATTGAGTTATACTTGGCTTCTAAAAGCTCAATAGTGACTTTATAAGCTTATAAAGCTCAAACTTGGCTTTATAAGCTTTTAAAGCTCAAATTAGATTTTATAAGCTTATTAAGTTCAACAATGACTTATACTTGTCTTATAAAAGCTCAATGATGAATTTACTAGCTTAAGTGGCTTATAAACCTAAAAATGGCTTATACTTCGCATATAAAGGTCAAAAATGAATTAATGACTTAGTTAGATCTAAAATGAGATATATTTAGCTCTTGAGGTCTAAGAAGAACAAGTATTGTAGAATAAGAAGAAGGATAGGAGGAAAAGAAAGAAGTGAAGAAGAAAGAGGTGAAAAAGAAAGTAAAAGAAGAAAAGTTCTTCTTATTCTTACTTTTATTCTTCTTTCTTTTTCTCCATCTTCTCTTCTTCCTTTCATCTTATTATTATTCTTCCTATTCTTCTCCTTACTCTTCTTCACCTTACTCTTCTTCTTTTCTTCTTTTTCTTTTTTCCGTAACTAACATATGTTTATGTTTTCATTTTGTAGATTTGCCTTTATGCATGGATGGATGCTTCTTTGTTGTAGATATAGGATGTTAGTCTTTATATATGCACTTATGCGATGTTGGGCACTTTTAAACTATTTGTATGAACACTTGGCATGGTGGTGGCCTTTGTAGACGCTTGTGGTTATGTAGTGGACTTGTGCGAGGTTGTATATATATCATTGTTGCTGTTTTAAACTTTTTGTATGCACTAGTAGACTTGTGGGATGGAGATGACTTGTAGATACATGTGTGCTCTATAATATATCATGTTGGGAACTTTTTGTATGCAATAGAGTTCTGTATATATATATATTATTGTTTAAATGCAGGGAACTAAAGAAAAAAATTAAAAAGAAAGAAACAGAGCTTGCTGACGGCAAAGGCGTTGTCGTCGGCAAGCTGACGGAAAAGAGGACACGTGGCGGCAGCCTGTGCAATATAGGTTGTGGAAGTGACCATTTGGTCACGGCTTTGTCGTCGGCCTTTTCCTGGCTGACGGCAAAGCGTAGGCTGGCTGCCGTCAGCCCTCCGTAAGCCGACGGCAAACTGCTGACACACGGCCCAGGCAAGGGCTTTGTCGTCAGTCAGACGGATAGCTGACGACAATGCACGCCGTTAACTCAGCCCACGAGGGTTAAGTCAGAGCTGGCCGTACGAGCGGCTTTGCCGTCAGCCGGTACAAAAAGGCTGACGACAAAGGCTTTGCCGTGGGTCAATCTTAAGCTGACGGCAAAGCAGCTCACTACCGACTGATGAGCTGACAACAGGGTTGCCGTCGTGGAGCTGATGGCAAAGGATTTTCCGTCAGCTATTCATATGTTTGCCGTCAGCTTTGGCTGACGGCAAAACTCCTTTTTCCTGTAGTGTCTATCTCTTCCTGAAGTTGGATACAGCAAACTTTGAGCAGAAGCAAAGCTCACATGGGGTGGGTTTGGATAGGACCAAGATGTCTTCTGGGCTAGGGGTACAAAGGACTATAGTTCTGTGAAGTTTGGACTCAAGCAAATCAATGTACATGGTACATCCTTTGTAAGTGGCACAATGTTGCAGAAGGTGCTTGTACTGTGGTGTGGCTTGTACATAGCTCCCCTAGGCATGATATTTTGCATAGCTCAATCATACACTAGGATGAGTATGTATGCCAAGTCTCACATCATATCTTCTGACTTGTATGGTAACAGAACATCTTGTCATAGGCTGAATGCTGACGATACCCATGTCGTGTCTAGGGTACCTCGGGCTTTATTCGTGGCATGGTCTTGAATCCTTTGCATTGGCTTTATTCGTGCTGAGGCACAAAAATTCTGGACATGTACTCATGCTGAGGTTTACGTGACTTGACTGCTCATTCCGGGTGGCGATCGGTCCTGATATGCTTCAACCGGTTCTTGTATTGAAATGCCGAGCTGAGCGGGTGACCTTTAATGAAGCAGACTGTGGTATCTCGGCAAGACGGACTATGCCGAACTTCAGTAACTGCTCATGCTAACTGGATCGGCACACGGTACTTAGCCCATAGTGAATGAGCTTTATTTGCGGTAGACAACCACGGTGGTCCATATGACTTCAACTGCTCGCAGCAAATTGGACTTGAGGTCCATGCGATTCATTCTGCCTGATTCGTCGGGCTCGAGAGTTGCATACCTCTGACAACTTGCGAGGCACCACGCTTGCTCAGACTGCAGCGAGGTTTGACATCTGCTATGTGTGTCTGCCCTGGGTCATTCCCCTGCGGCAATCACCTTTCTTGTACTGGCTTTTCTTCGGTCGGGGTCCTTTCTTGTTGCATAACTGCTTATTGGTCTGCCGCAATCTTTGGGATAGACAGGTTACATCACCTTTTGTCTCTTGTTTCATCCTGATAACCTTGGTTGCAATGAACGAGGTCTCCAGATTATTCTGCTTCGGAGCCTTGTCGGTCATGAGGAGCTGGCCTTCATGACGGGAGCAGGATTCAATGCTCCTTGCTTCCTTTCTTCAGGGTGACTTTGTCAGTCTTTCTTCCAGGCTGAGATGTGTATCCGCCTCTTCTGCTGACTTGTTTCCCGAGAGTTGCGGTTCTTCACCGTCATTCATGTGCATAACTCTTCCTTGATTACGAGCATGGTGGTATCCGCACAGGGATAGCTTCCATATTTGATAAGAATACGCATAACCATATGCGGGTCCTGACGATGTTGAAGTCTTTGCGGCCTTGCATGGCTGAATTTCTGACCATACTGTTGCAGGTATGATGACGCGTCGGGGAAGACTGGTATCTTGTCCGCAAAGCTTGGGGTAGCTTGCTGGGGAAGGTTGGGTAACGTACCCCAGAGGCTTGCTCTGGCTGCGTATCGAGGAAGGCAGGGTGTCGTACCTGGGAAGCTGCCTCGATAGCTTGCTGAAGAAGGCTGGGTGTCTTGCCTTGGAAGCTTCCTTAATAACTTACTGACAAAGGTAGGTTGTCTTGTCCGGGAAGTTTGCCTCTTGCACTGTGGAAATACCGGTCCCTTTTGCTGGAAGTTTCTGCGGCAGTTCACTTTAGACGACCGAGCGGCTTGGGCTGGAGTCCATCCTTGTGGCGTACCGAGAACGATCGAGTGTCTTGCACGGTAAGCTTCTGTAGGTGGCTAGTGGGGAAAGGTTGACTGTCATGGCTGAGAAGATATCCCGGTAGCGTACTGAGGAAGGCCGATACACTGTGCAAGTCGGCGGTGCCGGGTACCTTGTCACGGAAGACTAGGGTTCCTTCTGTGGGAAGCTTTCCCTCAATGACGTGGAGACAGATCTGACCACGGTGTCTTACAGGCTTCTGACTGCCGGCTGATGAGGGGTAAACATTCTTCCGATCATTTGGGCTTCATGACGTGTCTTGGTCACCTTCCGGAATATACCGAATTAATCTGTATTGCATAGGACTGTAGCTGGTGTTTTCCCTGACTTGGGTTCATATGCTCGTGGGTCACAGTCTTTTCTTATCTTTGCATGAATCTCTGCGGCTGTCGTAGCCGATGTAGATGGGACTCAATGGATAGCTTGGGTAGCAACCATTCGTGAGCCACTTTCTTCCAACGCAACTGGGTACAAATCCTTTTTGACTTGCTGATTTCCCGCAGCATTGTGGCCTCTAACTGTCTGAGTCTTCAGGCTGTTCTGGTTGAAGGCCTGATGGTTGCCATATGCTTCATACTCGAGAAAAAGCGGGTGAGATGCAACCGGGTATGCGCCATTCCTGACTGGTTGATTTCCTTACTTCTTTGCGGTCTTCCACTGATAGAATCTTCATGACTGTAACATCCATTGGAAAAAATCTGACTTGGTTCATTCAGGAAGATCTCATATGGGGTTGAACACTTCTGCTGCAAGCTGGTGTGGGTCCTTGACTTGGTGTCTTCATGCTGCTCTGCGGTATTGCACTGTTTCCTCGAGGTATGCGGGGTTATGAGCAACTTTTCATCGGGGTGGAGAAAGTGACACCGAAGAACCAAAAGAAGAACCAACGAAGAGACAACGGGGCAAAAGCAAACGAGAAGCGGCTTGCTACTTCATCAGCTTTAGCGGTAGTCGATGATTATCCGGACTCCTTGCAAAGAAAACAACAATTAACCCAGTAGCCACCAGAACGGTTTTTACAACTCAGATCTGGGACTTGTACTGGAATAGTTCAAGCATTGCTCACGACGGCCGACCGAAATCAGCTCAGGGCATGAGGCAATGTTGATAAGAAGAATGCAGAGGTCCCCTAAGACGGCCTAGAAAACAGCTCAGAACATAGGGTCTCCACTGCGAAAAGAAACTCAACAACTACCCGAGACGACCGAAAAGCAGCTCAGAACACGGGTCGGTTTTTGAAAAGAGAAATGTAAAACAGGCATCCACTCCGGACGGCCGACGATGCATCAGCTCGGAACCAGACGTGGTGCCAATATCGAAGAACAACAAGCAAGGGTCCATCCGAGTCATCTAACACCTGCTAAAACAGAGTTAGTATCTGCCGAGGAAACGAACAAATAACCAACAACGAGAACCAACTAAACAGTAAAAACAATACCGAACAAGCAATGAGATCACACGCAGGATCTCAACTTATTGCTACACACATCAGCATGCAACAAGCAACATGCAACACTACTACTCATGCATCACGAACTACGCGAAGCCTAGGCGTTCTGATCTGACGGC
This sequence comes from Bromus sterilis, assembly GCA_950022295.1. NCBI lineage: Eukaryota > Viridiplantae > Streptophyta > Magnoliopsida > Poales > Poaceae > Bromus > Bromus sterilis. The sequence continues at coordinate 165,579,749 of OX465599.1, read as the reverse complement.
GGGTTGCCGGGGGTCGCGGGAGTGGGCGAAGAAGTCGACAACGATAGGGCTGCGACAAGAGCTCTCCTTCCATCCCTTGCATCACGGACTAGCTCGACGGGGGGCGTACTGGGAGATCATGTAGCGGGACATGGTGATCACTGATGTATCGGCTTCCTCCAAAGGACGAGGAAACCTTACTTGCTGCGGAGTCGCTCCCAAGGTGAGGTAGAAATGGAAGGTGCGACTCTGACGCATCGCACTCTCCTGGTGGCGTAGGCCTAATAGGCCCGCCATCGCGGCAAGCTGAATGGCACGATCCGGGGTAGAAGCGGGTTCACCCTGGAAGTTGTAGGAGCGCACGCCGATGGGGATAGTGGTGGTCAGGTAGACGTTGGCACGGTACTCAAGCAGCTGCCCTACGATCGACGTCTGGGAAACTTGGTACCTTGGAAGCTCTCCACTGGGGTAGAGAGTCCACCAAACATCTGCAAGGAGGTAGTCAAAGTTGGTCGCGGACGAGGATCCTGTGTAGCCCACCAGATATTCCGCCATCTACACTCGTCAGATCAGATCATTAGCGAAAACATAGCGTCTATATGCAGCAAACAAATGCAGCAGGCAACAGCATCACACAAGCAAGCTATACTCTAACTCTAACGTCAATCTAACGTCCTTCTAACGTTCGCGCGGGCTAGCGGGTCCTACATCCAGTCCTTCTCTGATACCAACCGTTGTGGAATCCCGGCTCAGAGGACCGGAACGCCCCGTGCACCAGCCCAGAGACCAAGTCTTCTGGAGCACGACACTGATTGATATAGAACTGGACAGCTTTCTATTACCAAATATAGGGGTATACGAGGTCTATTACAACGCTAGCGGAGACACAGCTTGCTCCTCAGGCTAGCCTCAGCTCTACACCAACCAGCAACATAACTCTAGCAGCGGAATAACGACGGCAGCGGAACAATAACGGCGATGACGAACTCCAATCCACAGGGACACTGGCTGGGACACCTCCTAGCTCGAAAACACCGGGAACGTCATCCTACGCATCCAAAGCACAGCTGCAAATCTGGCATAACACGCCAGGTCAGTACATTGAATGTACTTGCAAGCTCACAACAACCATGCAACAAGGAAAAACAATAACATGGCAACAAGTTAAAGTATATTAGTGAATTAAACAGGTGAGCAACAATATCATGCAATCATATAATCATCCAGCATATTAACAACGTTAAGTCTAATGCACACACAATGTACCCCACATGATCGTCGCACGATCACGTGGCTTACCTCGGAGTCCTTATAGACTCAAGCACCGAGTCACCTCGTGACCAATCACTTTCACGGGTCGTCGCGTGACCGAACGGGTCATCGCACGACCATCCAACGGGTTAGGTGTCCTCTGTTACCACCCAACCAATCCACTCATCGCATGACCATCCACTTACCACAAACTTGCCACCGTACTCAAGTTGATCGTATGGTGTGACCTAGTACGAACTGTGTCCCATGACCGAGGATGCGGCTATTCGAATAGATTTTGACTCTGCAGAGTTTGTGCACGTTACCCACATTATGGAGTTCCTCCTCCATCCAGCACCTCGGTACTTGTCCCACAGGATCCTTGGAACTCGCACCACAGGAGTGGACTAGGACCTCTCCAACGAAACCCGACTACCGCGTTACCTTCCTACGGACTCACCGACACACGGTCTTGGGTATCCCTGTGGTTGGGTCTCCACGTTACCACCTCAACCACCCATCCACCTTGTGGAAACTTGTCCCACTGGGACTGAGCTCATAACAACTATGGATTTCGAGATTATCACCACCTACCGGGCCAGGGTAGCGTGCGTGCATAATCTCCCCTACTTGGTGATATCCGTAGAAGGCACTACGATAGCCCGAGTCAAGGCCCGCCCATACAAGAAAATGTGGCTGCACGGATAAGTCCGGTTCGGTGGCACCTGATCAACTTGTCACGAAGCATATCTCCAACAGCGAACACAAGTATCAGGTGCAACATGAGTATCAGCTCATAACAATGCATAGCATATTAACATGAGACTTTCAGATATGATCAAGCACATTTTGGATGGTGAACTTATTCGTGTTAAACAGGTTCAGTTATTAACATGGCATCATTTCGAATGCAGTTAAGCATAACTTAGGCACAGCTGTAACAGCCCAGTTTTCACAAAAATTAAGAAAACATTTCGGGGTGAATTGTTTGATTGTCTGATTTGTTTGCGGTGTTTGCATCCCCGATTTATTGATCGGCGATTATTTCCCCCCCGCTTATCTCGTACCGGACGGAGACCGACCCTTGCCACCCTGACACTCGACCTTTGCGACACCGGGTTTCACCCGATCACCGTCGCGAAAACCGCACGAGACCAGCCGCAGCCAACGGAACGAAAACCCCGTTTAATAATTAAATGGGCTATTTTTATAGCGCGCCAGAAAATGTTGTCGGAATGTCACCGCAGTGAGGTATGATCGACGAGCTCGACGCGCTGAGCGCGTGGTTCGAGATTTCATCGGAATCGGAGTCCGTACGGAGTCTTGGCGGTCACGAACGCGATCACTGGACGCGCGAGAGGGGTACCGAGGGCATTTGCGTAAACAGGCCAGCCAACCTGCCTATATAAGGACCCCCTCCTCCCAAACCAGCCAATTATGGTTTCCCTAAGACTTTTTGTAGCCACCCCCCTCAATATTTCCCAATTTCGTCCAAAATCCTTCCCCTCTCCCGAAACCCTAGATCCAGATCGTTTTCAGCCCTTGGATCTCCAAATCAGGGGCTAGGAAATCGTCCACGTCACCGTCCAGAGCTCCTCCTCAGCCTCCACCGCGCCTCGGGCCGCGCGGGCTCGCAACCTCGTCCGCCGAGCCCGTTCCGGGCCGTGGTCAGCTCGCCTCGCGCCGCCTCCCGATCTGCCCGCCGCCTCCGTCGGCGAGCTGCAGCGCCGCGTCGAGCCTCCCCTGGCGTGCCGCGCCTCCCTTCTCCTCCTCTCTCTCCTTCCCTCACCCCTCCTCCTCTTCCCTGGACCAGGAAGCCGCCGCCGCTATGGAGTCTTGACCATGGAGATCGCGAAGCCGCCCACTGTATGCCGCCGCCGACTCGATCTGAGCAAACCCCGGCCGGATCCGGCATCCTGGCCCCCATTCCCGCCGTCCCCATCACCCGGCGCCGCCAGCCACTCACCGGACAGCCGCCGGCTTGGCCGCCGCGGTGAGCCTGCCCGCCGCCACAGATCTGCACGGGAACGAGCGGCCATGCCTCCCGCTGCACCCCGTGGGCCGGCGCCCCTCCAAGGCCCAGCAAGGTGGCCAGCCCAACGCAGCCCAGTAAGGTGAGCGGCCCAGCCGCCCCTGCTCTTTTTTTTCTTTTTTTTGTCTAATGTGAGATGGGCTTGGCCCGTTGGTGAGTTTTCTTTTATTTATTAGTGTTGCACCACGAGTTGGGCCTGGTCAGTAGCAGATTCGGCCCGTTTAGTTTTTTTTCTGCTGCTAGGTTTTTTCATTAATTGCAGTTTGTATTGTATTTTGCGGTGTGTAACTTTTTAACGGTAGTCCAGATCGCGACGCGTAAAATATGAAACTTGCTTAGTTTTGTGTGTAGTTTAATAAAATGTGCTTGTTTGCCATGTTTGACTTTGTTTACCTGTTGTTTACCTGCTAATTAAAACCTTGCCACTGTAAATTGTTTATTTAATAAATTTTTAACCGTACCTCTGATTAAATTGTTCTTTATATGTAACTTGACTAGAATTGCATGTAGATTGTGTTTATGCTGTCCTTGCTTGCTAATAAAAATAATAAAATACTGTTTAGGGCAAAACAGTACCAGATTCCATTTTATCGTGGGGCCCGCAATAGTTTTCCATGTTTAGGTTGTGCCTCACTTAAATTGACTAGCATAGATAGTTTATTTTGTGCTTCATCTCTTGCCATGTTTATGTGCTATGCCATGCTTGAGTGGTTTGTATATGCTTGCTGTTTATTTACTGTTTCTTCCCCCCCTTAATCTCCGGTAGACCCCGCTGCTGCCGCCGACTACACCGCTGCTGAGTACGACTACTTCGTTGACGACCCTACCCCTACCGTCGAGCTTCCAGGCAAACAGAGCCATTCCCTTCCCCAGATATCGCCTATCTTTCCGTACTTTCTTGCACTAGGCATTGTTACTGCTGCTGCTACGTTACAATCCTATTCAATTGCATAGCTTGTTTTTGTCGCCCCTTGATGTACCTTCCTTTATCCTATGCTGCCTACAAATATATATATTATATTCAGCAGTGAGCCCTGCGCATTGTTAGCTAGGATTAGATAGCGGGCCGTGATCACTCAGGGGAGTGAACGCGGATACAATTATTATAACTGCATAGGTACGGTACAATGCGGACACCGCCTCAGGCCCCTACCTCGGCCCTGCCGAGCCACCATCAAGTGTGAGCTATCGAGGAGTGATCCTTGTACTCCACTCGTTGCTGACTCTGTATAGCCGCTCTAGGTACCTGAGCAACGGTTGTCCTTTAGGTAAGAAGTCAGGTGACCCAACGGTGCCCGCGAGTGATATTGCGACGGGATGACAGGGAGGGTACGACCAGTGTACCGGTGTGCTTGGCCCCTGATCGTTGGCCGCGAGGGTTACCAAACCACGAAAGTCGAGATCCTCCAGAAGCACACGCGATACAAGGTAAGGAGACGTTTCACCTTGTTGGTAACCGCAATGACTTGGTGGGACGACAGGGCAGGCACTGATGTACTGGTGGTCCTGACTACTGTCGTTGTCCACGGGTCAGTTAAGTCGAGGCAACGATAACGGTTGTCCCGCAAGTTAATAAAATGACTAATGGTTCAGTGAATGTCTTGAGTTGGCTATATGCCATGTATGCACTACCTGCCCGTGGGAATTACGAGTTATGGGCTCCTCTGCTTCGTAGTGTCGTCCGAGGACTCTTCAGATGTCAGCAGTACCGCGGCCTGCGCCGGGAAGTGGTGTTGTCTTATTTGCTCGCGCGGTGGTTTCTTATTTGGATTTGCTTTAACTTCACCGGCCATCCACGCACCGTGCAGGAGTACGTTCGGGTTGGGTTCCAAGGCCCGGCGTACTTAGGATTTAGACCGGCAGATGACCTCTCTGTTGAGTTTGAAAGATGGGCTACGGAGTGTCGGATAGCCTCGGTGGAGCGTTCCCTAACAAGGTGCCCTCCACCCTGGAGATCCGTGCGTGTAGTGTAACACAAGTGCACCCCTGCAGGGAAGATTAATCTATTCGAATAGCCGTGTCCACGGTAACAGGACGCTTTATGCTGAAGCTGGATCTTACCACTACAAACTATTATTATTAAACTGTATGGTTCCGGGTTTTCTTCCTCACTGGGATGTCGAGGAGGTGAACTCAGAGGCATTGCTAATTATTACAACTTACTATTATACAATGTTGCAGCAACTTCTGCTGCATTGTTACTTTATGCTTTATATGAACTGTTGGTTATTCTCTCCTCATGCTGCAAGACTCGTTGGAAGATGCTAGTCTTCGTTAGGCCTAGCTTCGTACCCTTGCTCTGGATTTCTGTCTTCCAGTTCACTATATATAGCCTCCCCTTCCATTTGATACAATGCATAAATGCTTAGTAGCGGATGTAAGACTCGCGGGTATGCTAGATACTCACCTTTGCTTTATTTCCCTCTTTTTCGCTTTGCCTTATCGGCCGCTGCAGCCGACGTTGGAGCCCAGGAGCAGGAGTACCCCGGAGGCGACTACTACAACGTCGATTTCCCTGTCGACCAGGAGTAGTTCGCTGGATCCCAGGCAGGAAGCCTCGCCTTTTCGATTTGTATCTCTGATGTCATTTGTGCTAGCCGTCTTAAGGCAAAACTTGACTAACTATGTATGTACTCACATATTATGGCTTGTATGAATTATGTATTTGGATCCTCGTGATCCCTAGTATTGTAACATATTTGTTTATCATTTTGTGTTTAGTGTTGTGCTGTGATATTCTCATCGTGGCACCCTAATCTCAGCCGAGTACCCTGCGTGTATGATTACTGTAGACAGATTGATTTTGGGGGCGTCACAGGAACAAGAGTTGGTGATGCGGGTAGAAGAAGATCTCGTGATGCGTCTGAGGATCCGTCCCACGATCTCTCCCACGAACGGATCTCCCGATCAATCCCTCGAACAGATCTCTGAGGAAGAAGAAGAATAAGATGCTTCTCGAAGAAAGATCAAAGCTATGATCTCTCCACCGGTATCCACATGTCCGGCACAGCAATCAGGCAGCGCTCCGCCGTCCAGAGAAGAACGCCTCCGACAAAACTAGAGAGAGAAAACCCTAGCGAGTTCCGATCTAGATTAGAATCTAAACCGGGGTCTAAAAGTGGAGCAACTAGCAACTAGGGGCAGGGGAGGCACAGGGGCTTGTGTGTCCTCCCCCCCCCCTTTGGCTCACCTTAAATAGGTGGCCAAGGGCCTTGCTGCGTCGGCCAAGGGGGTGGGGTGTCCAACCTGGACTCCAAACCTCCTAGGACTCCTTCCAAAATAGGATTGGGGACTCCTACTCCAAGTAGGATTCCCCCTTTTTGTGGCGCCCCCACCCACCTGGCCGGCCAGGGCAGCCTAGGTGGCTTGCCCCCCAAGCTAGGGGTTGGGGACAGTGGGTGGTACTGCCCGTAAACTTCCGGAACCTTCCATGACCTTCCGGAACCTTCCAAGACCTTCCGGGATGGTTTCGGGGCATTCCGGAGACTTCTAGAGCACTTCCAGGACCTTCCGGGACCTCTAACGAATGTTCCGGAACTATCTAAATAGGTTTCGGAACAATTCGGGTTACGGTTTTAACATGCCCAGTGAACACAACATTTTGTTAAGTTGTCCACCGATCACCGAAACTATTCTGGTTGATCTCAAACTATCCCAGTACCATTCTCATATGAACTAAAGTTTATCTGAAACAATCCAAAATATCTTAGGCATATTCTTTGCTTTTTAAACAACTTTACTTGCTTCCACTAAACCTTCAATCATCCTAGCATTCTAACAGATTACTTCACTTTAAGTGTGTGACCCAATAGGTTCGGTATTATGTGGACCTGACTCGGAACGTCTTCTAGACTCATAGTCATTTAGTCAATAATCAACAGCGGAGCCATGGACACCCATGTTGACTCCCACACATACACGAAAAGACTTCGAGTGAACCTTTATGTTTATCGTATACTATTCCCTTTGCTTCGCGATATATGACAAAGTTAAAGGAGAGAAGTTTGGCACCCATGTGAAACAACTTTCTTGATCACAAGCCATCAGTTATCCTCATTGCTCGTTTGTCTTCATTCCTCGTTATGTATACCGGTATCCCTGTGACCGGATCACAAAGTGTTTGGCCAGACGAGAATGGATACCGTTATACCGAGTGGGCCCTGAGTCTATATCTCTTCATCGTGAAGGAGCAAATCCCAGTCTTGAACTATCACCGTTACTAGACACACTGTCCAATGTACCTAGAACTTATTTTACTACTTCCCATTTACGGGAAGATTCATCTAAGAACCAAAGCACATCTTCTTGTGTGAAGAAACTTGATATTCTCATGGTCTAAGGAACTATTTATATAATAACATTTTATGATATGACTTATAACGTTGTTACGATGAGTTCTCTAAGTATATCATTTAACACTAGGGTCGGTTCAACATCATTGTTCTGCTAACAATATGCTCTCATTGCCACTGACATCCTTGTTACAAGAACAATGTCCATGATTAAGAAAACGTAATCATCAGTAAGCACATGAGATGGTCTTAGAGGCATAACCAGGAACTCTTGTTGTTTACATTTCCACACATGCATATGAGTTTTCTTATGAATCTCATAGTCAGGACCATTGCAATTATAGCACAGAAATATAAACATTAATTATGAACATGAATATATAAATAATAACATACTTTACTATTGCCTCTAGGGCATATATCCAACAGTCTCCCACTTGCACTAGATACAATAATACTAGTTACATAACTTCTCTCACACCAATGGTTGTCCGGTGTTTCTCATGCTTTGCTCGTGGAAGAGGCTTCGTCATCGGATCTGACACGTTCAGATCCATGTGAATCTTGCATACTTTCACATATCCTTTGTCAACGAACTCTCGGATTTTGTCATAACGGCATTCAATGTGTTTGGATTTCTGGTGGGACCTTGGTTCTCTAGCTTGTGCCACGGCTCCACTATTGTCACAATAGATCTCCATGGGGTCTTCAGCACTAGGAACCACACCGAGCTCAGCGACGAACTTCTTAATCCAATATGCCTCCTTCGTAGCTTTCGAAGCTGCGATGTACTCCGCCTCCGTTGTAGAATCCGCGACTGTATTCTGCTTAGAACTTTTCCAGCTCATGGCACCCCCGTTGAGTGTGAAAACATATCCTGATTGAGATTTGAAGTCATTCGGATCTGTCATGAAGATTGAATCCGTGTAACCCTTTACAACAAGTCCTTCATCACCTCCGAATACCAAGAACATATTCTTAGTTCTGTTTAGATACTTCAAACTATTTTTGACTGCTACCCAGTGTGCACTACCTGGATTGCTCTGGTATTTGCTACATATACTCAGAGCATAGGAAACATCTGGTCTTGTACATATCATGGCATACATAACAAATCCAATTGCCGAAGCATATGGAACTGTGCTCGTCTCTACTTGCTCCTCAGTATTCTTAGGACACTGACTCTTGCAGAGTACCACACCATGTGACATTGGGAGTAATCCCTTCTTAGATTTCTCCACTCTGAACTTCTTCAGAACCTTGTCTATATACGTGCTCTAGCTCAGCCCTATCAGGCGCCGGGATCTATCTCTATAGATCTTAATGCCCAATATGTAAGCGGCTTCACCTAAGTCTTTCATCGAAAAACTGCTTTTCAATGACTCATTTTTAGTGTTAAGAAATTCTTTATCATTTCCAATCAACAATATGTCGTCTACATACAGTATTAGAAAAGATATTGCGCTCCCACTTACTTTCTTGTAAACACAAGCTTCTTCGCCATTCTAGATGAAGCCAAAACCTTTGACCACTTCATCAAAATGACGATTCCAACTCCGTGATGCTTGCTTCAGTCCATAGATGGATCTTTTAAGCTTGCATACCTTTCCAGCATCCTCTGGTGCGACAAAACCCTCAGGTTGTATCATGTATACATTCTCCTCGAGGTTCCCATTCAGGAAAGTTGTTTTGACGTCCATCTGCCATATCTCATAGTCGAAATATGAAGCAATTTCTAGTTAAATCCGCACAGACTTGAGCATTGTTACTGGCGAGAAAGTCTTGTCGTAGTCAACTCCTTGCACTTGTCGGAACCCTTTCGCAACAAGTCTAGCTTTATGGATAGTGACATTACCATCCACGTCTGTCCTTCTTTTGAAAATCCATTTACATTCAATTGGTTTCACACCCTCTAGAGGGATCACCAAGTCCCATACTTGGTTCTCGTACATTGATTCCATCTCGGATTTCATGGATTGTAGCCATTCAATGGAGTTGGGGCTCATCATCGCTTCTTTGTAGTTCACAGGCTCATCATCTTCCAAGATGAATACTTCGTTAGCATACCACTCGGGTAGCTGACGCACTCTGCCTGATCTCCGTGGTTCAGTCACCAGCTTCTCAGGAGCTCATGCATCACTTGCAGGAGCTTCCGGTTCCTTCATCGGAATGACTATTGGAACAACTTCCATCGTTTCATTCCTTGGTTCTGAAGGTTCACTAACCTCATCAAGTTGTATTGTCCTCCCACTCACCTCTTTGCTAAGAAACTCTTTCTCAAGAAAAGTTCCTCCTTTAGCAATAAAGACTTCGCCATCGGAGGGGTGGTAGAAGAAATAGCCTACGGTGTCTTTGGCATAACCTACAAAGTAGCACTTGTCGGCTTTAGGGTCGAGTTTGTTTGGCTGTAAATGTTTTACAGAAGCATCACAACCTCAAATTTGCAGGAACGATATATTGGGTTTGCTCCCATTCCATAGCTCGAATGGTGTCGTTTCCACAGACTTTGACGGCGCCCTATTCAAAGTAAAAGAAGCAGTCTCTAATGCGTAACCCCAAAAAGATAGTGGCAGATCAGTTAATGACATCATAGACCTTACCATATCTAACAAGGTTCGGTTACGCCTCTCAGACACTCCATTTCTCTGTGGAGTTCCAGGTGGTATCAGCTGTGAAACGATTCCACGCTCTATGAGGTGTTCTCTAAACTCATGACTAAGATACTCTCCACCACGATCGGATCGTAGAAATTTGATTTTCTTGTCACGATGATTCTCAACTTCATTCTGAAATTCTTTGAAGTTTTCGAAAGTTTTGGACTTTTGCTTCATCAAATAAATATAACCATATCTACTCAAGTCGTCAGTAAAAGTTACGAAGTAGAGATATCCACCACGCGCAGGTACACTCATCGGACCACATACATCACTATGTATTATTTCCAATAAGTCAGTCGCCCGTTCTACATGACCTATGAACACGTCCGAGTCAATTTGCCCATCAGACAAGCCTCACACTTATCAAATGATTCGAAATCAAAAGATTTCAAAAATCCATCTTTATGAAGTTTCTGCATGCCTTTCTTTCCGATGTAACCTAGACGGCAGTGCCACATGTAAGCGGTATTATCAGTCTACTTGAGACGTTTAGAGATAATGTTTAAGATGTTGTTACTACAATCAAGATCTAATTAAAACAGCCCATTCTTAATAGGTGCAAAACCATAGAACATATTCTTCAAGTAAATAGAGCAACCGTTGTTCTCAGACTTAAAACTATAAACGTCGCGGATTAAACATGATCCCGACATTATGTTCTTACAAATAGCAGGAACGAAATAACAATTATCTAGTTATATGGTAAATCCTAAAGGTAGATGTAGAGTGTAGACGCCGACGGCTTTTGCGGAGATCGTAGCTCCATTCCCGACACGCATCGTCACTTCATTCTTTTCCAGTCTCCTTGTTCTCTTTAGCCCCTGTAATGAATTACAGATATGAGCAACAGCTCCAGTATCAAATACCCATGACTTAGAGTGAGGGCCGGAAAGATACACATCTATAACATATATAACTTTTATACCTTCGCCGGTAAAACCGGGATTGTTTCTATCTGTGAGATACTTCTTGGAGTTCCTCTTCCAAGACCTTTAGCTTTGCAGTAGAAGCACTCAGTATCTTTGTTAGGGCCAGTACCAGAGGGTTTCTTGGTCTTGGCGCCAGGCTTGCCGGCGCCCTTGCCATTGGACTTGCCCTTCTTCTTGAAACTGGTGGTCTTGCTAACCGCCAACGTATAGTTAGGGTCAGCCTGCATGGTAGTCTCCTCATTTTTCAGCATTGCAAGCATTTCATTAACCGACTTATCCATCTCGTTCATGCGATAGTTCTGAACAAACCTTTTGAAACTTGGCGGGAGTGACATGAGGACAATATCTGTACCCAGTGATTCCGGGATCGGAAATCCCAGCTCAGTCAACCTTTGCCCAAGGCGCATGATCTTTATCACGTGCTCACTGAATGGTGTTCCTTCCTTCATCTTGCAATTCCACATGGCATGAGTTACCTCATACTGTTCAGTTCTAGCGTGTTTTGCATACAGATCATCTAACTCTTTAATAATCAAGTGGGGAGAGGTGTTCTCAAACCTCCCCTGTAACTCTGACTCCATACACGCAGTCATAAGACACTGAACTGCGGTGCTATCATCAAGCTTAGTCTGATGCACATTCAGCTCAGCAACTATGGCTTCAGGCCCCGGTGCTGCTCGGAGAGTTGTCGTCAGGACATAGTCCTTCTTAGCACTCCTGAGTACAATTCTCACGGAACGAATCCAGTCCGCATAGTTGCTTCCATCAGCTTTCAATTTTTCTTTCTCAATCAACGGACCTAAGTTAAACTGGGGATTGACACGGGCCATTTCAATCTACAACATAAACAAAAGTTTCACTTTAGATAATGTTCGTAATTAAGTTGCACTAATTAATCATACTATTAATTTTAATAAGTGCTCCCACTCAGATTAACATCTCTCGTAGTTAATGCTAAGTGATTCAAGATCCAAATTCAGTCGTCCGCCATTGATGTGACATCACTAATGACTTAGACTGAACTAGTAGGCCAACTTGCCAATCACGCAAGGTGATTCTTGTTCATCTTTCGATGGGTGTGTTCCGGTAGCAAACTTTTATCCAAACCGTCAAGACAACCAAGTGTAATGTGTTGTGTGTTCTTTTAACACACCCGTCTTTTATGCGTCACACCTTGTGCACCCATGTGACATGACCTGCTCCGGTGTAAAACATAGTATAGACGGTGCTACAGTTGGGCGAACACTATCAACTTTGATATTGTTATGCGAGAGATCACCGTAATAAAACACGACTACCGCGTATCAAACATGGGTGCATCAAAGGGATTAACATCACAGGAAATTCATAAATTTATGTCACATGGTATAGCCCTTTGTGCCGTGAAGTTTTCGTTGCCTTCATGACTTCGTGGTTGAAGTCTCCACCCACCACCTTTATCCTTTGCACCGGGACCTCCTCACGGCTTCTGGCATGTGCGTTGAGGTCCATCTTCGCATCATTGATTATCACTTGTCTCCATCTATTGCCTTGCCTCAAGCTAATAAACAGTTTTGGCACGCAGGCCATAATTAAGTGACAATCATATGACTCATCTCATCATGCCGTACCACGACTCGCAGGTCGTGAAAAATATTACATCATATAGCATCTCATACAAACACATTACAAATCTTGAAGGCTATACCACATCACATGCACAATCTGCAAAAACAAGTTAGATCGCCATCTAGACGGTTTATTGCAAATTTTATCGTGGTTGTTAAGCCGGTTTACATGCAAACGATTTGAACCCTAGACAAAACAAACACGATGCTTCATTGTTGCTAGTTTAACGTTCGGGGTGCGTGTAGCAACTAATGCCATAAGCCAAACTTCGTTCAACACGTGACCCCCGTGTGGATTTGAGTTCATAAAATCCACAAGCCCGTTCATGTGAAATTTTCTATAGCAAGACTACGATAAGATCCAAGGAATTTGATGTAGTCCATGATCGAGGCAACCAGCATACTAAGAGCAGGATAGAGGGATCATGGGAAAAATCAATCCATGTAGAGAAACCTCATCATGCCGTCAAGCAAAGAAAAGATCACATAACCGGGAAGCAACAAGAAAATCAATGCCTCATATCAACATATGATCTAGACCTAAACATGCATCTAATCAAGGATCGCTCTGATACCACTGTTGGGGAACGTAGTAGAAATCAAAAAAAATCGTTCCTACGAATCAAGAACCCAAGATCATCCAAGAAAGATGGCATACAAGGTTTAGGTCATTGCTCACCAACAATTGCAGCGGAAGAAGAGTTGGTGATGCGGGTAGAAGAAGATCTCGTGATGCGTCTCACGATCCGTCCCACAATCTCTCCCACGAACGGATCTCCCGATCAATCCCTCGAACAGATCTCCGAGGAAGAAGAAGAAGATCCTCCTCGAAGAAAGATCAAAGCTATGATCTCTCCACCGGTATCCACACGTCTGGCACAGCAATCCGGCAGCGCTCCGCCGTCCAGAGAAGAACGCCTCCGAGAAAACTAGAGAGAGAAAACCCTAGCGAGTTCCGATCTAGATTAGAATGCTAGTGTGTGTCCTCCCCCACCCCTTTGGCTCACCTTAAATAGGTGGCCAAGGGCCTTGTTGCGCCGGCCTAGGGGGTGGGTGTAAGGCCCAATATGCGGTACTGTTCCAGATCTAGATGTTTCCATCCAGATCCGGGGACGAAGCACATATCGGTCCCACCACGACATATGACGAAGTCATATGCCCCGGATTTCCAACATGATATCACAACATTACAGATACAAGGATACAACATCTCATACAATTGGCATACAACTGCCTTAATACAATACAACAGCAGAAGATATATGTCTGAGTACAGACTACAATCAAATGCCTAGTGGCAAAGAGAAAAACATCGATCCCCATAACCACACGGGTCCAGGCCCTCCGCCGGGATCCGCCTAACTAGTCGTCGTCAAGTCTCCACGTGAAACGTCGATCACCATACCTGTTGTCGATCAAGAACCTTGAAAAGAGTTTGGGGTAGTATCATGAGTACAGAAGTACTCAGCATCCAACTGTAGTGGTCAACTGACCCAGAAAGGACTTCATCACTCGTCATTCTAGGACAACTAGTAGTTTACGGTAAGGAAGGGGTAAGTGGTGAGGTTGCTGCCGCACTAGCATTTATGAAGTGGCTAACGATCTAGAGAGTAAGGTAAGAAGCCAAGCATTCGATGAGGAATCGCCTCCAACAAGTCTTGCTATCAACTACTCACGCAAACATAACACCTATCCTATCCTTGTCCTCCTCTTCGCATCCCGACGAAGAAGAAGCAGTCAAGGCACACACACGTTGATCAAGTTATATTAAGATTATCTCAGTTGTTGTTTTCTATGAACAAGGAGTAGGTCTCAAGTTTTCAATAACCGTGGACACGGCTTCTCGAAAAGATTTAACCCTGCAGGGTTGTAACAACTGCCCATTATAAGGCTCCGTACGCACGCCCATCCCTCTCAGTTGCTACCCATGATAGGCAACCATTTTATGATTTAGTCCCAAGAGATCCGGAACGACATGTCCCTCTAGCTAACAACGAACAAATCCGGGTGGCCCCCGGTGAGTCGACATCCAACTCAAAAGCCAGCCGCGCTCTCGAATCGGCCTCTACCGTCTGGACGAGGTCGGGTTAGTTTCCCAAACAGATGTGGACAACCCCCTAGCTCCCTGGGGTGGACCAACAAGAGAAACCATGTCTCCGCTGGCCCAAGTTGTTTGAAATCTGCCGGCCGCGGACCAGTCACACACATGTTTCAAATGGTAAATCAGCTTGGGCCACCACTAGAAATGTTTGAAGCTAGGTAGGTAAGAAAATGGAACCCCATAAAATCCCACACGCGGTTAGGCACGCTCAGTCTTAAAACCAATACCCGGAACTCGGATCCTAGGTGACTCGAATGGAACAAAGCGTCGGGGCGGGATAGCCTAGACCTTCCATCCTTCGTCGAATATAATCAACATTTATAATAATCATATCATCAACAACAATATAACAATTTGATAGCCCAAACAAAGGAGTAACAGGGTAACATCGTAGCATCCTAAGCATGCATACTAAGCAGGGGATGAGCAACGAGCAATAGTAACATAGCAGTACAAGGTTTGCTGGGAGGGTACATGGCTGTATCGGTTTAAAAGAGGTTGTAAAAATGTGGTAGGATCAAACATTGAACCTAACCTATAATAGCATGCAAAACGCTGGTTGAAATAGAATGGATCATAAGTAATGTATAGTCCTTGCCTGTTGATAAGTCGGGTTTCGAAGGTGTAGTTGATCGCAAGCTCGCATCGTCTCCGAAGGTACCCGTGGGAGCACACAAAAGGGTACACACTGGAAAGCAATCCAAGAGCAAGCATCTATTACTACGAAGCAAACACGAGAAAGCATCAACAAGAAGGCAACACGAGACATCGCATCTATCGTCGAGAGCGGTTACTAATAGGTTAAGTGGAGTACTCGTCACACGCGACGATACCGCACATTTAGAAAGGTTCCAGTTGTTTAGCTACACAAGGTGAGCCACAAAGGTTGTTAACATGGCAAGGCACAGAAGCATGGCATAGCACAGAAACATGTCAAGAGGTGTAGCATAAGATAAACTATCTATTTAAGTGAGGCACAACCTAAACATGGCATAACACTAAGTGCCCCACGACAATTAAAGGATTTGATACTGTTCTGTCCTAAACCATATTTTAGGGATGTTAACAACAGAAAACAATAGCATAAAGACGAAGTAAACGAAAAATTAATCAAGTTACATATAAGGCACAATCCAAACGGAGTTACGGTTAAAAAGATACAAGCAAAACAAGTTACGAGCACAATCTGCCAACATCGGGAAGCACACTTTAGAGCATTGCATAAACAACATAACGAATGCACACATGCTCAAAAATGATATGCAAATAAAGTGGACATGACAAGGAAGGTATGGAAAAAGGAATCATGCAAAAAGGCATCATAGATCAAAAGATATTAAGCATGCAACATGGCATCGGAACGTTATAGACTTAGAGAAAAACAGAGGCGGCTGTCAAAAACAGCGGGATAGAAACTTTGGAGCTAAAAAAATATGTGACCAGCAAGCATATCATGACAATGCAATACATATAATGGAAGTAGACATGATGCTTAACAATATGCAATTGGAATCACTCAATTCCGATAAACGGTCGCGACACACTCGTCGACCGAAGTTGCAACAAAATATAAACAGCAGCACACTAACAGCAGGTTAGCTACTTTGGTTGAAGATACAATCAACATGCAACAAGCAAACATGGCATGTGAATGCATGGAACTGAAGTAGAAACTATGCTTAACAGGATGCAAAAGGAATCAATCAATTCTGACGAACGGTTGTGAAGCAATCGTCGCCCGAAGTTGCAATAAAATAACAGTTCAGCAACAACAACACAGCTAACGATCTGGTGCCCTGTTAAACACACAATTACATATTCAAGATGACCTCAAAATAAGCAACTTCCTAAAGATGAACTCTAGAGCACACAAAGCACAACCAAACAAAAAAAATCACTTCATTTGGACCTACGAGTCAATGGGAAAACAATTTGCAAAACGGGATCAACAGCATAATTTTACCAGACTTAGCAAAATAACAGATAAAAATAAAATAAAACATAAAAGAAAAAAAGAGGGCCTCACCCTAACGGGCTCGGCCCATCAGGCCGGGGGAGGGGAGGACGGCTGCGGGCCGCTTGGCTGTTGGATCGGGCAGCTGGGCCGCGATGGTACTGGGCCGGCCCACCCAGCGGTTGGTGGCGGCCGATCGGATCGGGGCGCCGCTCGATCCCGCACTGGCTGGCGGCGGCCGGCGGCCTTGTCCGGCGAGGGGCGGAGCTAGGTGGCTGGCGCGGGCGCGCGTAGGAGGCCGGCTGCTGGAGGGAGGCGAGGTGGCTTGGCCTGAGGCCACGGCGCGGCGGGAGGAGGAGCTCGGCCGAGCTCGGGCTCGACCGTCCATGGCGCGGGCGGCACGACGGCAAGGTCCGGCGCGGAGACGCGGGCACCTGCGAGAGGGAGGGCGAGGGATGTGAGGTACAGAGGAGGGAAGGAGGAAGGGAGGCGCGGGGGACCTGGGTGGTCGGCGGCAGCACGGCCGTGGAGGCGGCGGCGGCTGCTGCCCTCGGCTTGGCGGCGCCCTCGTGAGGAGAGAGAGAGGTGGAGATAGGGGCGCTGACGTGGAACCTACCTGCCCCTCCGATCTCAGATCCGAGGGCTGGGAACGCCCCCTGATCTAGGGTTTCGGGATTTTGGGATAAATTGGGCAGATTTGAGCAATTTGGAGGGGGTGGCTGCAATTTTGGGCTAGGGAAACCCTAGAAAGAGGTGGGAGTGTGGTGGTCTTTATATAGCCCAGGTGGCTGGCAGTTTGCGACCGCCGGGGGTCCGTAGGACCTCCGATTCGGGTTAAACTTCGAACTGCGCGATCAGCGCGTCGAGCCGTTGGCGTTCATCTCGCGCTGGAACCATTCCGAAAACACTTTCTGGTGCGCTATAAAAATATCCTGTTTAATTATTAAACGAGGTTTTTCGTTCTGTTGGCTGCGGCTGGTCTTGTGCGGTTTCCGCGACGGTGATCGGGTGAAACCCGGTGTCGCAAAGGTCGAGTGTCAGGGTGGCAAGGGTCGGTCTCCGTCCGGTACGAGATAAGAGGGGGAAAATAATCGCCGATTGAAAAATCGGGGATGCAAACACCGCAAACAATTCAGACAATCAAACAATTCACACCAAAAACAAAAATTTTAATTTTTGTGAAATCTGGGCTGTTACAATACACCACCACCAACAAGGGATCTCGTTCCGAGATCCAGGACGATCCGGGGGAGAGAAAAGAGTCGACGATCTTCAACACCACCAACAAGGGACTCTGCTCCATGTCGACGTCGAACTTCTGTCGAGATAAATTTCCGCAGAGAGTCGGCAACGTCGGAAAACAAAACCATCAGTGTCAAGTGGAAGAACGACAATTCAAAGCGACGATCAAGGGAAGCATTCTCACTGAAATCGTGAGGATACTCGGCAAGGGAACTGAAGTCAACAGAAGACCAAGATGTTTCCCAGAGTCGGAAGAACTAAAGGTACTACAGGATTTCCCAAACCTGAGATCGGAATGGAGACAATACGCTGCAAGCAAGGCATTGTAACGGTTCCGATACTCCACACACTCGAGATCCTAGAGTTTTGAAGGTGATAAGATGAGAATAAAACACTTACGACACTTGTCCTGACCAGAGCAAGGGTAAGGAGAAACAGAGTCCTACTCTCCGATAACTAACTTAATAACTACAAAATAGTTTTTGTCTAGACTCGACTTCGGCCAGAAAGGGGATCCTACGGTCGGTAAGGCTCTGATACCAAGTTGTAAGGCCCGATATGCGGTACTGTTCCAGATCTAGATGTTTCCATCCAGATCCGGGGACGAAGCACATATCGGTCCCACCGCGACATATGACGAAGTCATATGCCCCGGATTTCCAACATGATATCACAACATTACAGATACAAGGATACAACATCTCATACAATCGGCATACAACTGCCTTAATACAATACAATAGCGGAAGATATATGTCTGAGTACAGACTACAATCAAATGCCTAGTGGCAAAGAGAAAAACATCGATCCCGATAACCACACGGGTCCAGTCCCTCCGCCGGGATCCGCCTAACTAGTCGTCGTCGAGTCTCCACGTGAAATGTCGATCGCCATACATGTTGTCGATCAAGAACCCTGAAAATAGTTTGGGGTAGTATCATGAGTACAGAAGTACTCAACATCCAATTGTAGTGTTCAACTGACCCAGCAAGGACGTCATCACTCGTCATTCTAGGACAACTAGTAGTTTACGGTAAGGAAGGGGTAAGTGGTGAGGTTGATGCCGCACTAGCATTTATGAAGTGGCTAACAATCTAGAGAGTAAGGTAAGAAGCCAAGCATTCGATGAGGAATCGCCTCCAACAAGTCTTGCTATCAACTATTCACACAAACAAAACAGCTATCCTATCCTTGTCCTCCTCTTCGCATCCTGACGAAGAAGAAGCACGCAAGGCACACACACACGTTCATCAAGTTATATTAACATTATCTTAGTTTTTGTTGTCTATGAACAAGGAGTAGGTCTCAAGTCGTCCATAACCGTGGACATGGCTTCTCGAAAAGATTTAACCCTGCAGGAGTGTACCAACTGCCCATTATAAGGCTCCGCATGCACGCCCATCTCTCTCAGTTGCTACCCATGATAAGCAACCATTATATGATTTAGTCCCAAGAGATCCGGAACGACAGTTCCCTCTAGGTAACAACGAAAAAATCCGGGTGGCCCCCGGTGAGTCGACATCCAACTCAAAAGCCGGCCACGCTCTCGAATCGGCCTCTACCGTCTGGACGAGGTCGGGTTAGTTGCCCAAACAGATGTGGACAACCCCCTAGCTCCCTGGGGTGGACCAACAAGAGAAACCATGTCTCCGCTGGCCCAAGTTGTTTGAAACTGCCGGCTGCGGACCAGTCACACACACGTTTCAAATGGTAAATCAGCTTGGGCCACCACTAGAAATGTTTGAAGCTAGGTAGGTAAGAAAAGGGGACCCCATAAAATCCCACACGCGGTTAGGCACGCTCATTCTTAAAACCAATACCCGGAACGCGGATCCTAGGTCGAATATTGTCAACATTTATAATAATCATATCATCAACAACAATATAATAATGTGATAGCCCAAACCAAGGAGTAACAGGGTAACATCATAGCATCCTAAGCATGCATACTAAGCAGGGGATGAGCAACGAGCAATAGTAACATAGCAGTACAAGGTTTGCTGGGAGGGGACATGGTTGTATCGGTTTAAAAGAGGTTGTAAACATGTGGTAGGATCAAACATCGAACCTAACCTATACTAGCATGCAAAACGCTGGTTGAAATAGAATGGATCATAAGTAATGTATAGTCCTTGCATGTTGATAAGTCGGGTTCCGAAGGTGTAGTTGATCGCAAGCTCGCATCCTCTCCGAAGGTACCCGTGGGAGCACACAAGAGGGTAAACACTGGAAAGGAATCCACGAGCAAGCATCTATTACTACGAAGCAAACACGAGCAAGAATCAACAAGAAGGCAACACGAGACATCGCACCTACCGTCGAGAGCGGTTACTAACAGGTTAAGTGGAGTACTCGTCACACGCGACGATACCGCACATTTAGAAAGGTTCAAGTTGTTTAGCTACACAAGGTGAGAAACAAAGGTTGTTAAGATGGCAAGGCACAAAATCATGGCATAGCACACAAACATGTCAAGAGGTGAAGCATAAGATAAACTATCTATTTAAGTGAGGCACAACCTAAACATGGCATAACACTAAGTTCCCCACGACAATTAAAGGATTTGGTACTGTTCTGTCCTAAACCATATTTTAGGTTGGTTAACAACAGCAAACAATAGAATAAACACAAATTACATGAAAAACTAATCAAGTTACATATAAGGCACACTCCAAACGGAGTTACGGTTAAAAAGATACAAGCAAAACAAGTTACGGGCACAATCTGCCAACATCGGGAAGCACACTTTAGAGCATTGCATAAATAACATAATGAATGCAAACATGCTGACAAATGATATGCAAATAAAGTGGACATGACAAGGAAGTCATGGCAAAATGAATCATGCAAAAAGGCATCAATGATCAAAAGATATTAAGCATGCAACATGGCATCGGAACGTTACAGACTTGGAGAAAAACAGAGGCGACTGTCAAAAACAGCGGGATAACAACTTTGGAGCTAAAAAACTATGTGACCAGCAAGCATATCATTACAATGCAATACATATAATGGAAGTAGACATGATGCTTAACAATATGCAATTGGAATCACTCAATTCCGATAAAGGTCGCGACACACTCGTCGACCGAAGTTGCAACAAAATATAAACAGCAGCACACTAACAGCAGGTTAGCTACTTTGGTTGAATAAACAATCAACATGCAGCAAGAAAACATTGCATATGAATGCATGGAACTGAAGTAGAAACAATGCTTAACAGGATGCAAAAGGAATCAATCAATTCTGACGAACGGTTGTGAAGCAATCGTCGCCCGAAGTTGCAATAAAATAACAGTTCAGCAACAACAGCACAGCCAACGATCTGGTGCACAGTTCAACACACAATTACATATTCAAGATGACCTCAAAATAAATAACTTCCTAAAGATGAACTCTAGAGCACACAAAGCACAACCAAACAAAAAACGAATCACTTCATTTGGACCTACGAGTCAACGGGAAATCGATTTGCAAAACGGGATCAACAGCATAATTTTACCAGACTTAGCAAAATAACAGATAAAAAGAAAAAAAACATAACAGAAAAAAAAGAGGGCCTCACCCTAACGGGCTCGGCCCATCAGGCCGGGGGAGGGAAGGCCGGCTACGGGCCGCTTGGCTGCTGGATCGGGCAGCTGGGCCGCGATGGTGTTGGGCCGGCCCACCCAGCGGTTGGTGGCGACCGATCGGATCGGGACGCCGCTCGATCCCGCACTGGCTGGCGGTGGCCGGCGGGATTTTCCGGTGAGGGGCGTCACTAGGTGGCTGGGGCGGGCGCACGGAGGAGGCCGGCTGCTGGAGGGAGGCGAGGTGGCTTGGCTCGAGGCCACGGCGCGGCGGGAGAAGGAGCTCGGCCGATCTCGGGCTCGACTGTCCATGGCGCGGGCGGCACGACGGCAAGGTCCGGCGCGGCGACGCGGGCACCTGCGAGAGGGAGGGCGAGGGATGTGAGGTACAGAGGAGGGAAGGAGGAAGGGAGGCGCGGGGGACCTGGGTGGCCGGCGACAGCACGGCCGTGGAGGCGGCGGCGGCGGTTGCTACCCTCGAGCTGGCGGCGCCCTCGTGAGGAGATAGAGAGGTGGAGATAGGGGCGCTGACGTGGCACGTGCCTGGCCCTCCGATGTCAGATCCGAGGGCTGGGAACGCCCCCTGATCTAGGGTTTCGGGATTTTGGGATACATTGGGCAGATCTGAGCAATTTGGAGGGGGTGGCTGCATTTTTGGGCTAGGGAAACCCTAGAAAGAGGTGGGAGTGTGGTGGTCTTTATATAGCCCAGGTGGCTGGAAGTTTGCAAAAACATCCCTGGTTTTTCTCTCGCGCGCGCGGTGTTTACGTTTCTGACCGCCGGGGGTCCGCAGGACCTCCGATTCAGGTAAAACTTTGAACTGCGCGATCAGCGCATCGAACCGGTGGAGTTCATCTCGTGCTAGAACTATTACGAAAACACTTTCCGATGCGCTATAAAAATATCCCGTTTAATTATTAAACGGGGTTTTTCGTTCCGTTGGCTGCGGCTAGTCTTGTGTGGTTTCCGCGACGGTGATCGGGTGAAACCCGGTGTCGCAAAGGTCGAGTGTCAGGGTGGCAAGGGTCGGTCTCCGTCCGGTACGAGATAAGAGGGGGAAAAATAATTGTCGATTGATAAATCAGGAATGCAAACACCGCAAACAAATCAGACAATCAAACAATTCACACCGAAAACAAAAATTTTAATTTTTGTGAAATCTGGGCTGTTACACTGGGGTGTCCAACTTGGACTCCAAACCTCCTAGGACTTTCCCACTAGGACTCCTTCCAAAATAGGATTGGGGAATCCTACTCCAAGTAGGATTCCCCCTTTTTGTGGCGCCCCCACCCTCCTGGCCGGCCAGGGCAGCCTAGGTGGCTTGCCCCCCAAGCTAGGGGTTTGGAAAAGTGGGTGGTACAGCCCGGAAATTCCGGAACCTTCCATGACCTTCCGGAAGCTTCCAGGACCTTCCGGGATGGTTTTGGGACATTTCGGAGACTTCTGGAGCACTTCCAGGACCTTTCGGGGCCTCTAACGAATGTTCCGAAACTATCTAAATAGGTTTCGGAACAATCCGGGTTACAGTTTTAACATGCCCAGTGAACACAACATTTTGTTAAGCTGTCCACCGATCACCGAAACTATTCTAGTTGATCTCAAACTATCCCAGTACCATTCTCATATGAACTAAAGTTTATCTGAAACAATTCCAAAATATCTTAGTCATATTCTGCTTTCGAAACAACTTTACTTGCTTCCACTAAACCTTCAATCATCCTAGCATTCTAACAGATTACTGCACTTTAAGTGTGTGACCCAATAGGTTCGGTATTATGCGGACATGACTCGGAGCGTCTTCCAGACTCATAGTCATTTAGTCAACAATCAACAGCGGAGCCATGGACACCCATGTTGACTCCCACACATACACGAAAATACTTCGAGTGAACCTTTATGTTTATCGTATACTATTCCCTTTGCTTCGCGATATATGACAAAGTGAAAGGAGAGAAGTTTGGCACCCATGTGAAACAACTTTCTTGATCATAAGCCATCAGTTATCCTCATTGCTCGTTTGTCTTCATTCCTCGTTATGTATACTGGTATCCCTGTGACCGAATCACAAAGTGTCTGGCCAGACGAGAATGGATACCGTTATACCGAGTGGGCCCTAAGTCTATATCTCTTCATTGTGAAGGAGAAAATCCCAGTCTTGAACTATCACTGTTACTAGACACACTGTCCAATGTACCTAGAACTTATTTTACTACTTCCCATTTACGGGAAGATTCATCTAAGAACCAAAGCACATCTTCTTGTGTGAAGCAACTTGATATTCTCATGGTCTAAGGAACTATGTATATAATAACATTTTATGATATGACTTATAACGTTGTTACGATGAGTTCTCTAAGTATATCATTTAACACTGGGTTCGGTTCAACATCATTGTTCTACTAACAATATGCTCTCATTGCCACTGACATCCTTGTTACAAGAACAATGTCCATGATTAAGAAAACGTAATCATCAGTAAGCACATGAGCTGGTCTTAGAGGCATAACCAGGAACTCTTGTTGTTTACATTTCCACACATGTATATGAGTTTTCTTCTAAATCTCATAGTTAGGACCATTGCAATTATTGCACAGAAATATAAACATTAATTATGAACATGAATATATAAATAATAACATACTTTATTATTGCCTCTTGGACATATATCCAAGAATGACTGCATCTCTTGTCAAACCTTAAATCTTAAACAACTCAAAAAGTTCTGTAAGTTTCAACAAATGAATACTAGGATTGACTGTTCCATCATAACAATCATTCCTAATTATTTCAATTATCCCAAGTGGTATTTGGAATGGGATACATTCAGTAGGTGGAGGAGACTTCTCTACCACGAGTGTGGTAAAGCAGCCTTCCCCAAGCAACGAACTAAGAGTGTGGTTTTCCATAAGCCTAACTAGTGAAACTAAAAACAAGAAAAGACAAGATTTAATTGCAAGATCTAAAGATATACCTTCAAACACTTACTTCCCCGGCAACGGCGCCAAAAATAGCTTGATGTGTATGCACGCTTCTATTCTTGTAGACTATGTTGGGCCTCCAAGAGCAGAGGTTTGTAGGATAGCAACAATTTCCCTCAAGTGGATGACCTAAGGTTTATCGAACTCAGGGAAGTAGAGGTTGAAGATGGTCTCTCTGAATCAACCCTGCAATTAATATACAAAAGTCTCTTGTGTCCCCAACACACCTAATACAATGGAAAATTGTATAGGTGCACTAGTTCGGCGAAGAGATGGTAAATATGGGTGATAGGAGTGGCAAAGCAAGGTAATATAAATCTGAATAAATAAAAACAGCAAGGTAGCGAGCGACAAAAGTGCGCACAAACGGTATTGCAATGGTGGAAACAAGGCCTAGGCTTCATACTTTCACTAGTGGCAACTCCCAACAACATTAACATAGTCTAATCACATTATATTTCCCATAAAACATGCAAGGGAGACGTACTCGGAGGTCATTCCTTTGTGGTCAAGAGAGGACGAGAATTGTGTAGGGATACAAAAGCACACCTTAGAATTCGTAGTTCTCATCTATGGATTTCCCAATGTCACCACGGTCATCCAAAGAGAGTACCACAATCACCACAACATATCTAAAGGATAGTCAAAGACAAGCACCAAGAGACTCTCAATCTTCAATCCACACACAAAAGAGGAAATCACTCATGAAAATATTCTTCTAACCCATGTCCAATAGACCGCTGTCACCATGGTCTCGGGGATAGAAGAAGGGGAAACATCATGGGATCATCCTATATTAACATAGCCTATGATCACAATGAAGACCACATCATGGGAGAGAGAGAAGAACACATAGCTACTGGTAGAAACCTCAGCCCCGAGGAGGAACTACTCCCGCATCATGGAGGGAGAAAGCAACGTCGATGGAGATGAATCCCGGCAGGGTGCCGGCACAGGAATTCTGGTCCCCCGAAACTTGGTGGCGATGGTGGCGGAGATCGGAATTTCTTCTGGAGAAAATGGTTCTGGAATCAGGGTTTTCGCGTCGCGAGTAAAAATAAGGGCCAAGGGGGAGTCCGAGGCGGTGCCCAGGGTGCCTAGGCGGGGTCCCGGCGCGGCCTACCCCTAGGCCACGCCTACAGGCCGCCTGGGCGACGTGGGCCTCCACTTTGGCTCTCTTTCGGGCGTTTGGAAGCTTCCGGGTCGCTGATTTTTTATATATTTTTCCCGGAATTTTTCTGGCACTTTAAGTGATGGGAAAAACTGAAATACAAAAACATTAGAAAACAGGAACTGGCACTGTGGTGCACTGATTTAATAGGTTAGTCCAAATATGATCAAAAGTGTATGAAAGTTTATCAAAAGCATAGCAATATCACCCAAAACATGCATGAAGCAAGAAGAAATTATAGATACGTTTTGGACGTATCATTTCCGCGTACAACCATGTGCCCGTGTAGACGCACACTTCCATTGAAGAAACGCCCAGGGTTGGGGGCTCTCGATCACAACTTTTTCTAAGGGAAGATGCTGGATGTGGACAGCCACAACGAGTTCAAGTCAATACGTGGGCTCATCGAGGAGAAAAGAAGATGAACTCGAGTGCTTTGTTTATGGGGAAGGGCAGCTCTCAATGTTCTTGTTCATATGCCCATGGGAACGGGTACATTTTTTCTACAGATTTTTGTGTTGCTGATAAACGCTACAAGTTGAACTTATAGATAAATAAAGTTTGATGGATGTGGAAGTTCTTTTGACACAGAAAACGTTAAGTGGTTCCATAATCCTAAGTTTTGATCCAACAACATTCACAGCTTTCCACCTCCTTTTATGTTCTGTGTTTCAAGTGTGTTTTGAGTTCATGTATAATTATCCAGGGTATTCTTGAAATACAACCCAGTAAGTACTTCTCTCGCCCATTTTTGTTCTAGTGTTGGATAGTTCACATAGTGAAATTTCTATTGTTCATGAAAGAAAAAGAACCGATAATGGCATCAATTATTCACAATTCAGTTCAAACATGGTTGTGTTGTCAATACAAACACACTTGAGCCGATAGTACAATTATGACCTAAAGAAGATGGAGTCAATTATTTCAAACATGGATGCATAGTCAGTACAACTATGATCCACCCCATGGCCACAAATCATGTCTCGGGCTCACCTCCGCATGTGCAAATATCAAAGCCCACATATTATTGATGGGAAAGTTCAAAATTTTAGTTCGTGAAAAGTGGTTTAAAAGGTAGAATAAAATAATTTTTATATATTATAAAATCAAATTTATCTGTTGTCGTCAAGAAACTTCGAAACATTCCGTTGAATAAATTCTACATGCACCTACATGTGGTCTAAATCGTTCAGTATAAGAAGTCCTAGAAAAAAGATTTGGGGACATACATAATATGTGTCATGATCAGTTCAAGTGAACAAAAAATAAATATTAAAGTTTCAAACACGCAAATAAAGTTATATAATGAGGGCTATGGCTCTCCCAAATTAAATATCGGACTCCTCTATAATAAATCAAGTTAGTTCTACTATATAAAACATGCAAGTTGGGGCAATCAGTTCAGATAAGGTTGTGCCATCAATACAAACACGGTTGCACCACTATGGCTATGACGTAACGCCGATAGGTGCAACCAGCTCAAAGAGTTTATACAGTTCAAGCAGGATGACACACGGTGGGGGTAATCAGTTCAAAAAGGCTATGTCGTTAGTACTTCTAGTTATTGTTTAGGTTAGTTCAAAAAAAGTTTGGTAAATTCAAAATATTCAACCCGATAAGTTCAGAGAAAAAGGTAAACAAAAATGTGTCGCTGGCTTGACCTTGACATGGGGCTCCTTCGGGTTGGCCTCGCGCTAACGTGGACGGGGGCAATTGGTTCAAACACGTTTCGACATCACCAAGGAAATTAGTTCAAACACATTGCGCCGTCAGTACAACTAAGACCTAACGCCAATGGGAACAATCAGTTCAAACATGATTGCTCTGTCAATAAAAACACGATTGTGCCATCAGTACGACTACAACCTAACGCCAATGGGAGCAACCAGTTCAAACACGATTGCATCATTAATAGAACTACGACCTAACGCGGATGTGTCGGACAACCAGTACAAACACGACTAAGCCGTTAGTATGACTATGAGCTAACGCAGATGGGGGTAATCAGTTCAAAAAGGCTATGCCGCTAGTACAAATATGACACGCGGGGCAATTCTAGTTATTTTGTTTAGGTCCTCTCCCCCCCAAAAGTCAAGTCTCAGAATCGCCTTCGCATGAACACAGTTGGGGAAATCAGTTTAGACATGGTTGCACCGCCAATACCAACTCAGTTGCGTCATCAATATAAGTACAACCAAACGCGGATGGGGGTAATTGATAGAGGCGGAGGTGTCCCGATCTTTCGATGAGAGATAACTATCGATTTGGTGGAGACGACTCTGACGATCCGACTACGAACGTGCAACAACGTCGCGCCTTAGCAATCGCTAAACCAATCTCCGGAGGTTATTGACCACGTCGGAGCACGATCAACCTGACCACGAAGGTCTAGTGCCTGCAAGCAATCGAAGAACAAGCAAGAACTATGATAAAGCAATCTGAATATTGCGAATATGTAGATGAAGTATGAATAAAGTTGGGATTCCGAAAGCGGTCTTGATCTGGTCGTTGGACACAAACTGAGTACACGAAGATGCAGCAATTAGCTATGCAGTCTTTTTAACTAAAAGAAATCCAAAGAAAAACCCTAGGGGTTGATCTACTTATATAGGACTAAAGGGTGGAGGCCAAGGGGGTGGAAGGACGTCCCAAGGAGTCCTAAAACTAAACCTAGGTCGTACAAGGCACTTGGGCCCATGTGGAGGTGATGCAACACCTATTGAGTTGGACTTTGATTCGGATTCTACTGCTGGGTCGCACCGTTTTCGCAATATCTCCACGCTCCGAAGGAATTTGAAGGTGAAACCAATTGCGTTGGAAACTAGACGAGATAAGCTATCACCAGAAAAAAGAATCACCCAATTTGGAGTTCGTATGTAGAAACGGCGTCTGTTTGAAGTTGGGTATATCTCTGCAGTCCGAATCTGAGTCCATGACGTGAAAGACTTGGTCTCTATCTTCTCTTGGGCCAAAAGTGACGTGAAATAACTTCTTGTACAGCACACAATCATGTCCCTTTGTATTGACTTCATTTCTTGATCAAATATAGAGGAATTAATGGTCATATCCATGATAATTATGTCCTCATCATCTTCATGCTTGAACATGCTCCAATGCTCATCCTTCTTGTCCAGGCTAGGTCCTTCATTTGTCAGCAACAGAAATATATCGACGTTAGGCAGCATCATATTCACATGAACATTAGAAACATTACCAAGAAGCGAAAGTACCTGATAATTTAATTGGTGTGCACGATCTCTAGTAATTGGTCCAGTAGGTATATTAGCAGGGGTTGTGGCTGTAACTATGGTAGTCATGTCCTCATCATCCTCCCCTTCTTGAAAATAAAGCCGTCCCCGGCGTTTCTTAATCTGAAATGTGGCTAACAAAAGAGACAAGGTGTACATGTTGTATATATATATGTCATCCATTCTTACTTCCCTTAGTTTTTGGACATGTAACACATGTATATATGAGTAACTTTCGTATGTCGTGAAATATAAACATATATGATCATCACAATACATAAACGACATGAAAGTATTGCAACTCAGTTTGCATATATAAGTGAAGCTCTTATTCATATCTAAAGATGTACAATGCTCATCATTAAACCATCCCAATACCGGTGAAGAAACATTAATGTTTTTCGAAGGACATGCTACAACAGGCTTAACTAAGTAGTCATGCAACAAGTCATTCGACGCAGAATCATCACCAAGATTAGAGGTCATATCAAAATGATTAAGCATTGGCAGTTTCATAATAGTAACATGATTATCCAAAATAGATGGTGTGCTCAAATCAACAGGTAACTCAAGACATGATGTATTAAAGTCTATTAGGCAAGCAACATCTTCATGTGAAGTTATGACATTCTCGAAAATTGGTTGTGTGATGAAACTACTGGATAGCTCAACACATGTTGCTTTTAAATCAGCAAGGTTCTCATGTGGAGGGGAAAGATCCATACCTTTGTCATTACCTTTTTGTGATGATAGATCAGATATTGGAGTGCTGACGACAATTGATGTGGTTATGGTAGTGCTCATAGTGGTTGAAGGAACAACCTTCTCAACTTGTGGTATTTGCACATTCCGCTTGTTCGTCTTCTGGGCAACACGTCTGTCGATTTCCTGTTCAGCTTTACAAGCAAGACGAAACAAACGATCCATAGGATAACACTTTTCATGAATTAGGATATCCTGAATGTCACGGTTTAAACCTTCCCAAAATATGTCCATGAAATATTCTTCACTTTCCTCTAAAAGAGAATGCACGAATGTAGTTTCTAAAGCATCATAATATTCTGAAACGATTTTAGTACCTTGTTTTAATTTTTCTAATTTCCTAACCTTGTCACGAGTATAATAAGAGGGAACGAATCTATATCGCATAGCAAGTTTGAGATCATTCCAAGTATTAGGTATATAATCAGGATATAAACTACAATATTCATTCCACCAAATAGAAGCAAAATCTTTGAAAGCACTAATTGCAGTTTTTACTTTCTTATGCTCAAGAAAATTATGGGAAACAAATATATCATTTATTTCAAACTCCCACTCAATGTATAAATCAGGTCTTAGACGTCCATGAAAGTGTGGTATAGAAACAATAACCTGATCATGTGCATGCTTATGTGTGTTTGCCTTTGGCAGTGACTGTTGTGTAGTTGCAGGTGGTGGCAAATCTCCAACTATACTTGCCGCCCAAGAAGATCTAACTCCAGAACCTGCCATGATTAGTAGAAAAAAAGAAAAAAATCACAAGTATATGTCCCTATGAACTACTAGGATGTGGTGGTAAAACGCTCACAGGATAGCAAATATCAATGTCTTACTAGTTCTTACCATGCAGCAGGTGGTGATCGGCAACCAACGGTGTCAAAGAACTCCAAAGATTAAGTAGAGCGATTGCCAGGTGAACGCACGTATACACGATGTAGAAATATGTGGAGCTTGGAAGGCTTTAATATGGTGGCAAAAATATCAGCAATAATCAATTCAGAGATGCAAAATTCAATTAACGCTCAACGACGATACTGTGCTGGTCCTAGTCTAGACCGGACTAGAGACGCGAGCCTAGAACACTAATGTGGTCACGGCGTAGCACAACTAGCAGCAATGAATGATATGAAGTAGCTCTGAATAGCAAGATATAAGTGAAGATCATCAACAGAGCAAAGATAATGGTGAAAATAGGCTCCAAATCAAGATACACCAATATTCTCGCTACAACTTTCCTTTGAAATATATTTGCTAATTTTTTGATATTTTTCCTCCAATAGGGCACTGACTTAATCTTTCCGACGCAATAAGAATCACTCAATTTAGAGTTCGGATGAGGTGTCAAAAAAATTGAGAATCAGCCCGAAATCTGACAAAAACTGTGTTCGGAAACTTTAGAGGTCAAAAATTCCGTCTTAGAAGCCGATCTGGAGTTTCAAATAACACACTAGCTCCAGAACTATTTAGAAGAGTCTCGGAAATATCTTTAATTTGAGTACTCATGGAGCCAAAACGGACTTCGGATGACAAAGTTATGCCCGTTTTAGTGGACACTGCTCAAAACTGATTCCGACGAGATTTCAAATACGAGTTCAACTAGAGATAGATCCGAAATTTTTCTTCTTTTTTCTCTTTTTTCCTTTTTTCTTTCTTTTTTTTCTCTCTTTTTTCAACTCTTTTTTCTCTCTTTTTCTATGGTGGATGGTAGAAGTAGGCAGCGGATGGGATGATGGTGCAGCGGCGGCGGTGACTAACGTGAACAGAACTCGAAACTCTAAGGGAACTAGACGCTAAGATCAGCAACTTGACACAACGATGCAACCGTAAATTCAACAAAGCAAGTACTGAAAAGAAAACTGGACAAAGGCTAGGACTGTCTTGGGACGTGATGATCTAACCCTAATTTTTTTTTGTTGGCTTTTTCGTGGACTGTAGGTATGAAGAACAGAACCAATCTAGACTATGAAAACTGGTAAATCTCACCGAGCAACCTGGAAATCTGATACCACTTGATAGAGGCGGAGGTGTCCCGATCTTTCGATGAGAGATAACTATCGATTTGGTGGAGACGACTCTGACGATCCGACTACGAACGTGCAACAACGTCGCGCCTTAGCAATCGCTAAACCAATCTCCGGAGGTTATTGACCACGTCGGAGCACGATCAACCTGACCACGAAGGTCTAGTGCCTGCAAGCAATCGAAGAACAAGCAAGAACTATGATAAAGCAATCTGAATATTGCGAATATGTAGATGAAGTATGAATAAAGTTGGGATTCCGAAAGCGGTCTTGATCTGGTCGTTGGACACAAACCGAGTACACGAAGATGCAGCAATTAGCTATGCAGTCTTTTTAACTAAAAGAAATCCAAAGAAAAACCCTAGGGGTTGATCTACTTATATAGGACTAAAGGGTGGAGGCCAAGGGGGTGGAAGGACGTCCCAAGGAGTCCTAAAACTAAACCTAGGTCGTACAAGGCACTTGGGCCCATGTGGAGGTGATGCAACACCTATTGAGTTGGACTTTGATTCGGATTCTACTGCTGGGTCGCACCGTTTTCGCAATATCTCCACGCTCTGAAAGAATTTGAAGGTGAAACCAATTGCGTTGGAAACTAGACGAGATAAGCTATCACCAGAAAAAAGAATCACCAAATTTGGAGTTCGTATGTAGAAACGGCGGCTGTTTGAAGTTGGGTATATCTCTGCAGTCCGAATCTGAGTCCATGACGTGAAAGACTTGGTCTCTATCTTCTCTTGGGCCAAAAGTGACGTGAAATAACTTCTTGTACAGCACACAATCATGTACCTTTGTATTGACTTCATTTCTTGATCAAATATAGAGGAATTAATGGTCATATCCATGATAATTATGTCCTCATCATCTTCATGCTTGAACATGCTCCAATGCTCATCCTTCTTGTCCAGGCTAGGTCCTTCATTTGTCAGCAACAGAAATATATCGACGTTAGGCAGCATCATATTCACATGAACATTAGAAACATTACCAAGAAGCGAAAGTACCTGATAATTTAATTGGTGTGCACGATCTCTAGTAATTGGTCCAGTAGGTATATTAGCAGGGGTTGTGGCTGTAACTATGGTAGTCATGTCCTCATCAGTAATCAGTTCAAACACAACCGCACCGTCAATATGGTTATTACGCGGAGTGTAGTTCTATTTATTTTATTTAGACCCCCCTACAAGTCAACTCTCGAAGTCTCCTCCGCATGAATGCGGATGGAGGTAATCAGTTCAGCACAAGGTTTCGCCATCAATTAAACAAGGTTGCGTTGTCAGTACGACTATGACCTAACGCGAATGGGGGCAATCAGATCAAACTCCGTCGCACCATCAGTACGACTATGAATAACGGTGCGGTGATGGTTCACATCTGCTTCTCTCATGAAAAAAAGATATAGGAAATGGGGACTATGGCTTCACCGACATACCATGCAATCAGTACAAGCACGTCAGTGCCATCAGTACACCTAACACCTAACTTGGATGAGGGAAATCAGTACAAGTATGGTTGATTCGCTAGTATGGGTAAGACCTAACGCTCATAGGTCCAATAAGTTCAAACTATGAACAAACAAAAAAGTTAAGTCTCGAACTAAGTTCAATGGGACAGTCAATTCAAACATGACCGCACCATCAGTACGACTATGATACACACTTTGTTCAATACAAATTTTATCACATTCAAAAACATTCTTAAAATGTATTGAATTTCAAAAAATTAACATCAAAAGTACGCTCTTTCCAATAGGATTTCAATGATATATTATTTACTTAATTCCGAGAAACAGTTGAAAAGTTACGACTAAAAAAGTACCAAAAAACAGAGTAAAGTTCAGATTGTTAAACTCATCAGTTTAAACCCGTAGATCACGCAATTCACACACTCTGTTTTTCAGACGGAAACACAACAGGATTTGTTTTCTTGCGTTCTAAATTACTCTTAAACCTTTGAGAATTTTCGAAAACTTTCAACATGAACGGTGTCACATTTTTCGCCTTCTTTCCAACGGTATATTATTTGCCCCATTTCGACAAATTTGTAAAAAAAATTGTATTCAAAACTAGATTTGACCGTATTTGAATTTGTTTTAAAACTCTATAGAATAAGAAAAAACTTTCTATACAAAAAAGTTTTGCATTTTCCATAGCTTTCCAATGACATATCATTTGCGTCAATCCGATAAACGGTTTGCGAAAAAAGGGAAAATACGATCCGCCAACAATTTTTCCATTTTTCAAATTACTTCTAAACCGTATGAAATTAGAAAAAACTTTCTATAAATAAAAGTTGCGGAATTTCATAAGCTTTCCAACGCCATCTCATTTTCTCAATTCCGATAAACCGTTTAAAAACTACGTCAAAAATACTATTCGCATTTTTAAATTTGAAAAAAAAAGTATTTTAAAAAATGCTAAAAAACTGTGATTATTTTGTAAAAACATTATATATTAACCGGAATGGCGCTTTCCATAGCTTTCCAACGGTATATTGCAGGCCCCGTTCCGATAAATAAATATTTGTATATTGGTTTTTTAAACTAGAGCTGTGATCAGGACCGAACTTATGGATGAGCCAGTTCAAACCCGTGTTTCTGTCAGTTCCAAGTTTGTAACAGAATATTATTCTGCTACTGGTAAAAGCTACTGTCAGTTCTAGGGGCCTTCTATTCTACAATCGATGATAGAGTAATATTCTGCAATAATCTCGTACTGCCCGAGATAACGATCTCATACTTCTTCTGTAATACACTGTCGTACTGCTTTTTCGTGAAGTCGGTACTACTTTTATGTTTGTATGTAGTAATTCAATCGTAGATTCTAAATCGTTTATCGGAATTACTCTAATGATATACCGTTGGAAAACTACACAAAACCCTCAGCCATTTCATATGGTGACTTTTTCCTAATTTTTAAGTTTTTTATTATGAATTTTCAAAAAACACAAATCATCACAAGCTGATTGAAAAGTGTTTCGACCGTAATTTTTTACCCCCTGCTCGGAATTGAGCAAATAATATACCGTTGGAAAGCTACTGAAATTTCCAAACATTTTTATGTTTTAATGTTTTTCAAATTTTGCATATTTTTGAACAGTTTTGAAAATACTAAAATTCAATTTTATTAAAAGATGATTATTTATAATTTTAGACCTCAAAATGATGCAAATGATATTTCATTGGAAAGATATTGAAATTTCTCATCATTTTCATGTCTTAAGGTTTTTGAAATTTTAAATAATTTTTGAGATATTTTGAAAATACCGAGATTCATTCAAAATAAACGAACAGTAATTTGATATTAATTTTTAACCACTTCTGGGAACAGCGCAAATGATATACCATTGGAAATCTACTGAAATTTACAAACTTTTTCATGTTTTAAGTTTTTTCAAATTATACATAATTTTTGAACAGTTTTCAAAATACTAAAAACCAGATATTTTAAAAGATGATTATTTATGTTCATTTGATTTCGAAAGCAAAGTAACAACTTTTTCGTGTTTTAACCTTTTTCCAATTCTTTACGGTTTTTGAACAATATTCAAAATAGTAAGATTTTTGTTGTCCTGAGAAAGCAAAGTGTTGTACTTGTATGGAATATGAGTGTCGTACTGCTCAGAGCGATTCAACGGTACTGCTCAAGATGAAATAATGGTACTACCTGCTGAAAAAAATACAGTGTAATGTTGGTACCGAAGGTTCTGCCCAAAATGCTCTATATGGTACTGCTTAGAATGAATCAGCGGTACTTCCCAAGTGAGTAAGTTGTACCACCCGTAAATTGTCTTCATAGAACTCGACATTTATCTTGTACTTCTGTTACATATCCGTTTTGTACTGCCCGGTAATAAAATGTCTTTCGTACCGCCTAATATGAATAAACTGTAGCGCCAATCAATGGTATTGTGAGGAAGGATTCAATGGTACTGCTCGACAAAAGAGGTATGTTTTCCTTGTTTTACTGAATTTGTATGTTGTACTGCTTTTATATATATGTTGTGCACTGCTAATGATATCATTTTTGTATTTCTTTTTGTGATATTATTGTACTGCTTATGATATTATATTTATATTATTTATTATGTACATTTGCAGTTTTTTTCAGCGGTGACATTGCAAGGTAAGGACGCGACTCACTGTCCAGCGGCGAACCTCTGCGAATTGGCAGCGCTCGTTGGCTAGATCAAGTGGCTTGGGATAGTTCCTCCCGCCGGCCATCTTCGTCACTTCAGGTACCCACCGATGGCTCAATCCAGAACAAGGTGAGGACGGCACCGGGTAGAAGAGCCGCTGTTGCAGCGGCACCCGCTTCCTCATCGGCGCGGGAGCCGAACTGTGCGGCGCCGGAGGGCACACCGTGGCCAGCATCAGCGCGCTGTCCGCCGTCGTCGGCATGGTGAAGCTGGCCTCGTCGCCGACAACGGTGTTTCGCGGCCCGATTTCTCCAACCGTGGGCAACGGCGTCGCGAAGTCGACCTCGGCGCAGCCGTTGTCTTGCTGAAGTGGCTCAATGGGCAACATGACGTAGCCGGTGTCGTCGTGGTCGGCTCCTTCTTCCGTGGCCGATCTCGCGCCGCTCGCCTTGGGCGTGACGCAGCCAGTGTTTGCAGCGGCAGTGCCTGCATCCGCCGTCGTCACTCTGGAAATTGATAATTCTCTTGCACTCATTGGGAACGCGCGCAGACCGGCAGAAGGAGAAGGCGATGTCGTCCATGACGGAGGTCGTGCAGACAGCGAAGCACCGGCGCGCGGACTCGCCGGAGCGGGAGTCGCCCAAGGCCAGCGACGCGGAGAAGATGCCCCCGGCAGAATCATTTGGAGGTAAAAGGGAAGAAAGAAGATACCTGGAGCCGGGCACGTACAGTCTCGATCCATCCACGGCTCCACCACAGGACGTACGTCCATGCATGCACAGCAGCGTCAACTAGCCATGTATCTCCATCTCCAATTCTAAGTGAAAAGCTGTGCGCGTCGACATGAACGACAGCGGCAGGTACCTCACGCCGGCCATCTTCCTCACTGCAGGCACCCGCCTGCTGCCTCCAGGTGCAAAGGATCAGGTCGTCGTCTTCAGATCCGGCGACCTCGACCTGATGCGGCGGCGCAACCTGTTCAGCGTGGGCGGGATCGTGTGGTCACGAAGTGGAGGTACGCCGCGCTGCCTCCACCAGAGCGCACTCGCCTCTGCGGTTGGACGCCACCAGCCTCCACCGGAGCTCGCGTGCCTCCGCAGTCGGACCGGCGAGGCAGAGTACGGAGCCGGCGCAGGCCTCCTGGGCGGAGCGGGGCACTTGGAGGGAGGCCGGGCGGGCGCAGACGTCGAAGGGGATGGTAGTCCGGGCGGAGCGGGCGTCGGGAGAGGTGTGGCCGCCGTCGCTGGCGAGGCCGGGCACCGGGGGCGTGATGGGCGCCGTCGCCGGGTAGGCCGGGCAGGATGGCGCGGGGGAGGCTGGGCGCCGGGCGCGGGATGGGCGCTGTCGTGGGGGCAGCGGGGCAGGGTGGGAGCAGGGGAGGGGTGTCAGCAACAACACAGGAGCAGCATCTGAAGAACACGCAACTAAAGAGGGTTCACCTATGGGCCGGCCCAGACGGGAACCTCGCTTGCCCGCTCGGCTGGCTGGGCCGGAATGGGTCCGTGGAGGCGTTGGCTTACAAGTACCGTGTGATGGGAGCGTGTAGAGTTTGGCGAGTGGAATGGCTTGACAGCCGTGTGTGGCTTGTGTGCGTGTGATGGATGTACCTGTAACTGACTCTAAAACACCTTTTCTTCATCCTCATTCTTCTTCCACCTCCAGCCAATTTGAATTCTCTGGCTCCCACAAGTAATTGAGAGATCGAGCCTTAACAATCTGGCATCAGAGCCGTTCGTCCTGTGGCTTCCCCACCATCCCCACCACACTCGTTTCATCGAGCGACGGCGAGCAGAAGCGATGGATTGAATCCCACCGGAGACGAAGGCGATCTACGACCTTCTCCGAGCCGATTTCGACGCTGCCCTCGCCAAAACTTCGTCCGAGCGTGGTGATGAGCTCGCCACAGCCTTCCACAAGTTAGATGCCAAGCTGGGCCTCCTGACGGGGCTGATTGAAGATGTCAAGCTCTCCATCGGAGTCGACCTCGGCGAAATCCGCGGCGAAATTGGAGCTGGCCGCGGAGGATCGTCGTCCCCAGAGTCACCGATCTCCCAACCGGAATCGCCATGCCTCGCCAAGCACGTCCCAGCGGCACCGAGTTCGAGCAACAAGGGGGGATTCGTGCGGAGACCGATCCAAAGGGGAACAACGTCAGATATGCTCACCCGAACAGCAGCAACTACCATATCGGTCGAGGTATTTCCAGTTCTTCTCACCATGGCCACAATTACGCTCAGGATGGGGGTCGATCGGTTCAAGCACCAGTTGAATCTGTTGGGTTTGGGCCGCGTATGGAGCTGCCTCGATTTGATGGCTCGAATCCCAGGTTATGGCAAACCAGATGTGAAGATTATTTCAGGTACTGGCATACGCCTCTGCATCCGTGGATTTCATTTGCTTCAGGCTTGTTCGAAGTTCCTGCAGCACGGTGGCTAGAATCAGTCCAGCGCCGAGCACCAAATGCAAATTGGCCTGAGTTTTGTGAACTGTTGCAATCCAGATTTGGTCGCAATAAACATCAGAATCTCTTACATCAAATGTTCTATATCAGACAAACGAGCTCAGTGGATGATTATGTGGAACGTTTTTCTAAACTTTATGATCAGATTTCTGCCTATGAAGAAATTCCCAATATGGTGCACTATGTCACCAGATTTATGGAAGGGCTGGTGCCTAATATAAGGTTGTTGGTTGGGATACAACAGCCTGAAGACTTGGAATCAGCTTATGCGCTAGCCTTGTTGTCTGAAGAATTGGGGGACATAGCACCACCGAAGCAACACCTCGTTTCTCAATCTTCTGTCAGGCGTGCATATACACCAACTGTTAAATCTGCTACCCCAAGAATATCAGATGATAGGAAGGTGCCTGACATAACCAAATCGGTCCAAACTGAAGATCGTTGGTCCGCACTCCGCTCATATCGCAAGTCTAAAGGGTTGTGTTTCACATGTGGTGAAAGATGGGCAAGAGATCATAAATGCAAACAGGAAGTTCAATTACATGTTGTGCAAGAGATGTTGGCATATGTTCAGAACATGCCTGCAGAGGAGTTTAGTGACACGGAAGAATCTGAAACAAGTGAAGCTAATGCGATATGTTTATCAGTAGCTGCCTTGGGAGAAGTGTCTGCTTCCAAAGTGTCGACCATGAAGTTCAGGATACAATTGCAAGGGCTGAAGCTCACCTTCCTGGTCGACTCTGGCAGCACCCATACTTTTTTGGATTGTACTGTTGCTAATAAAATTCAGGGTGTTACTACCATGCCAGTCGGTATGGTGAAGGTGGACAATGGAGGACTAGTCCCTTGTTCACAACAACTCTTATCAGGAATTTGGTCCAAGGATGGCCACAAGTTTACCAGTGATTTCAGAGTTTTCCCCTTGGTTCCTATGATGGTATTTTGGGCCTGGACTGGTTGTCGGCTCATAGCCCCATGAAAGTCGATTGGTCTGCTCACTGGTTGTCTTTCCAACTCAATGGCAATGAGGTTACTTTGTTAGGAGAAGATGCTGCCCCACATATGTTGGCTATGGTGGAAATTTCAGCTTTGTTATTACCCGAGCCACAATCTGCAGTTGAAATCCCTGCTGAAATTCAAAAAATGTTGGAGAAATTTGCGCTAGTGTTCACTTCCCCTACTGGCGTTCCACCCAGAAGGAAGTATGATCATAATATTCCATTAATTCCAGGATCTTCTCCTGTGTCCATTCGCCCTTACCGACTTGCTCCGGCCCTTAAAACAGAGTTGGAAAAACAAGTACAAGAAATGTTGACCTCTGGCATCATTCTACACAGCAACAACAACTTCTCCTCTCCTATGATTCAGGTTCAGAAGAAAGATGCTCTTTGGCGACATGTGATTGACTACAGGCACTTAAATGCTCTCACCATTAAGAGTAAATTTCCTATCCCTGTTATCGATGAGCTACTGGATGAACTCTATGGAGCACACTGGTTCAGTAAATTGGATCTCAGATCAGGGTATCATCAGATTCGGTTAGGCCCTAGGGAAGAACATAAAACTGCCTTCCAGACACACAGTGGACATTATGAGTTTTTGGTCCTGCCCTTTGGAGTGACCGGTGGACCTAATACATTCCAGTTTGCTATGAATGAGACATTATCCCCTTGCCTCAGGAAATTTATGGTGGTCTTCTTCGATGACATATTGGTTTATAGTGCTACTTATTCCTTGCATTTGCAGCATTTGGAAGAAGTCCTACAGTTGTTTCTCACTCATCAATGGAAGGTGAAATTGTCTAAATGTGCTTTTTCCCAAACAACTATTGGTTATTTGGGGCATATTATCAGTGGTGCAGGAGTTGCTACTAATACTTCCAAGATCTCAAGTATACAAGAATGGCCAGTACCCGTGAATGTGAAGGAGGTACGAGGTTTCCTAGGTCTTGCTGGTTATTACAGGAAATTTATCTCTCAATATGGTAATATCAGCAGACCCTTAACTAATCTTCTGAAGAAGGGCAACCCATTCCACTAGACAAAGATTGAGGATCAAGCTTTCTGTGCTCTTAAGGAAGCTTTCAGTTCGGCTCCTGTTTTAGCCCTTCCAGATTTCTCTAAACAATTTGTGGTTGAGACGGATGCCTATGATACGGGTGTCGGTGCTGTTCTGATGCAAGACGGTCACCCTTTGCCCTATGTCAGTAAATCTCTCGGTCCTCGTAATCAAACTCTCTCAGTATATGAAAAATAATATTTGGCAATATTGTTGGTTGTGGATCATTGGTGTCAGTACCCTATGTTGGTTGCCTTTGTTATTCGTACTGATCAGCGCAGTTTGGCTAGTCTGAATGAGCAGCGACTGCATACCACGTGGCAACAGAAAGCTCTTACCAAGATGTTGGGACTGCAATATTCCATTGTTTACAAAATGGGCTCTGAAAATAATGTTGTTGATTCCTTGTCTCGGAAGCCAGCCTCCGGGTCCTGTGCAATGCCTGAGCTCCACGTTATTTTTTCCGGTCAGCCTGCTTGGTTGGAGGATATCATTTCCAGTTACTCTCGGGATTCCTTCTCCACTGAGATGCTGCAGAAACTCAGTTTGGACCCTTCTGCTGACGACAAATTTTCTCTCAAAGCTGGTGTTCTTCGTGTTGACCATTGTATTTGGGTGGGAGCAGATTCCAGTTTACATCAGAAGATTGTCAGCGCATTCCATGATAGTCCTGTCGGTGGCCACTCGGGCTTTCCTGTCACCTACAAACGAATCCGACAGTTGTTTCGCTGGCAAAACATGCGTGAGTTTATCAAGCAGTTTGTGCGCCACTATTTGATATGTCAACAAGCCAAGACGGAACGCATTCCCTACCCAGGTTTGCTCCAGCCCCTGCCTATTCCTGATTTACCTTGGGACATGGTGACAATGGATTTCGTTGAAGGACTCCCAGCATCTGGTCGTTTCAACTGTTTGTTGGTGATCATTGACAAACTGTCCAAATATGGCCATTTTATCCCTCTGCATCATCCCTTTACCGCTCAGACGGTGGCAGAGGCATTTTT
This sequence comes from Bromus sterilis, assembly GCA_950022295.1. NCBI lineage: Eukaryota > Viridiplantae > Streptophyta > Magnoliopsida > Poales > Poaceae > Bromus > Bromus sterilis. Next base: position 165,538,296 of record OX465599.1, on the reverse strand, counting down.
GAACTCAGTCTATCGCTTGCACGGCATGCCGCTGTCAATTGTTTCTGATCGTGACCGTATATTCACGAGCAATTTCTGGAAGGAGCTGTTTCGAAAAGCAGGAGTTCTTTTGCGCATGAGCACTGCGCGACACCCTCAGCCTGACGGACAGACAGAGCGTGTGAACCAACAAGTGGAATGTTTTCTTCGTTGCTTTGTTAGTGCTCATCCCAATCGTTGGGCGCAATGGATTCCGCTTTGCGAATTTTGGTACAATACAAACTAGCATTCTGCTACGGGCAAGACACCCTTTGAGATCATTTATGGTCATACTCCACGCCATTTTGGGTTATCTGCTGGTGATACACTTCACACAGAGGACTTGCAGCAATGGTTACAAGATCTCCAAGTAGTCCTTGAATCTGTGCGACAACATTTGCTTCGCGCTCAGCAGAGAATGAAGAGTCAAGCCGACAAGCATCATTTAGAGCGTTCGTTCAAGGTTGGTGATCTGGTCTTTCTAAAGCTTCAGCCCAATCTTCAGTCTTCGGTTGCCCCACGAGCCAATCACAAATTGGCATTCATGTTTTATGGACCATTTCGCGTTAGTGAACGCATTGGTGCCGTTGCTTATCGTCTACAGTTACCACCCTTGAGCCGAGTTCATCCAGTGTTTCACGTGTCTCTGCTGCGCAAAGTCTTGGCTCCCGATTGTCAGGTATTTCCCCAGTTACCCTCTCCTACTAGCAACATTCAGTTTCCCGATCAAGTATTGCAACAGCGCGTGGTTCGTCGTGGCTCTGCTTCTGTGGTGCAAGTTTTGCTCAAGTGGAATGATGAACCTGTCGAGATGGCCACTTGGGAGGACAAGATTCCCTTGTAGCAAAGGTTTCCCCGTTCTCCGGCTTGGGGTCAAGCCGTTTCTAAGGGAGGAGGGATTGTCAGCAACAGCACAGGAGCAGCATCTGAAGAACACGCAAATAAAGAGGGTTCACCTATGGGCCGGCCCAGACGGGAACCTCGCTTGCCTGCTCGGCTGGCTGGGGCGGAATGGGTCCGTGGAGGCGTTGGCTTACAAGTACAGTGTGATGGGAGCGTGTAGAGTTTGCCGAGTGGAATGGCTTGACAGCCGTGTGTGGCTTGTCTGCGTGTGATGGATGTACCTGTAACTGACTCTAGAACACCTTTCCCTCATCTTCATCCTTCTTCCACCTCCAGCCAATTTGAATTCTCTGGATCCCACAAGTAATTGAGAGATCAAGCCTTAACAAGGGGGCGCGTCGGTGGCGGGATGGGCCGTGGGCGCCGTCACGGGAAGGAGGTGGGGAAGTTGCGGGAAGGAGGCGGACAGAGGAGAGAGAGATAGAGAGAGAGGTGGGTCGTGAGAAATTTTCTGTTCTATCTATTGGAAGTTGTTTTATAGGGAGTTTTTATTGTAGAATATTATTCTACAATTAATTATAGAATAGATCCATCATATGTATATATATATATAATGGTGAGTTTATTCTATAATCCATTGTAGAATAATATTCTATAATGGCTCCCTCCCTATAATGCAATTTCACACACAAAAAACCACCTCATCTCCACGTCTCTCTCTTTCCTTCCCCTCGTAGGCCATCCCCACTCACCCGACCCGGTCATCCCCGCTGCTCTATCCGGCCATCCCCACTCGCCCATGCCATCCTCGCCGCCCGCCCGCGTCATTCCCGCTGCCATCTCACCGACCGTCGGCCTCCCTGCATCGGCGACCTCGGCCCCGGGCGCCCCCGTCCATCTCCGTCGCCCACCGGACTCCCTTAAACGGCAAACTCGGCCCCCGGCGCCCCCTTCCATCCCCGCGTCCGTCCGCCTCCTTGCCACGCGCGACCTCGGCCCCGGCGCCCCAGTCCATCCCTGCCGCCTACCGGACCCCCTTCAACGGGTACCTCGGCCCCCAGCGCTGATGAGGGGGTGAACCCACGAATCCTACGGATGATGGTACCTCGTGCACATCAAGACAAAAGGCCTGCTGGAAGCCTCGACCGGCCCACTACTGGCCCTCTCGGGGCACCGACGTAGGAGTCCTCGACGACTATGGAAGCTACGACTTGGCGTCCAAGACTAAAACTAGATTAGGCAACTGTCTCTGTAAACCTAGATGGACTTCTGGTGACCCAGCCTAATATATAAAGGCTGGGAGAGGGGACGTCTAGGGCATGCAATCTTATAGCAACACCTTCGGTCCCGAGCGAACTCGCCTCGACCGCCACTATAATCGCCTCCATAATAACACAAAGAGCAAGAAGTAGGGGTTTCACCGATCGAGGACCCTGAACTTGGGTAAATCCTTGTCTCTTGTTAGCCGACAAGTATCGCCAACCTGCACCTTCTCTCTACGATCTAAACCCAGGGTTCCTAACCATGGGATTTGCCGAGGTCAATCCTCGTCAATTGGCGCTGACTGTGGGGAAGACGCAGGTTGGAACAACGATCTCGGCGGTCTCTTCACCAGCAATCGACAGCCCGTCGACCACATCTGCACTCGACGCCTTGGCAACTCGAGCAGAATCCGATTTGTTCGAGTCCCTCGGTTTCATCGCGCATCTTCCTGTCTTGCGGCTAGCTTTCGCTGGTCTCCGCGCAGGCGCAGACCCGACTTTCGGGAGGCACAAGATCCACATCAAGAACTCGGGCACCCTCCGCCTCACGGATGACGCTCGAGCACCCGCAACGACATCAACACAAAAGGCGGCGTCAACCAAAGAAGTAAACCCCGCCCACCCGACGACTAAGCGAGTCCTTCGTGCAACCCACCTCAGCCCGATCCATCGCATCACCCACGACTATGAGAGTGCAGCACCCGTGTGGAAAAGGCAAAAGGGAAAAAAGACAAAGCTAGCGACCCGGGTGTCATTCCAAGTATTCGTGGCAGATGCCCGCACACCAACTTCATATGGCAGGGACAGAGAAGATGACCCGGACATTCATAGAAAGGCACGCACAAACAGCAGAAGCAGCGATCCTGACAACACTAGACAACACACAGTCACCTTGTGCGAACCAGGAACCATACCAAGAAAATAATTCAGAAGACAGGAGAACAACAACCATAAAGATGACCCACCTGAAAGCAGTAGGCGCCAGGCCTCAGAAGCCACAAGACAGGCCCAACCCACTGAAAAAATCTTTCTATCCAAAGAAGTAATCGCCAGAGTAAAAGATGCAGTAAAGCGCGGTAAACTCCTACCATAGGACGCAACTCACGATGAGCTCAGAGCATATAACAAGCTGGAGAGTGATGTCAACAAGAAAACAAGACGATTGCGACTTGAATTGGAGAAACAGAGAAGAACCGAGAACAACTCGAGAACTGCCCGTCAAACATCACCTGTGCACTCGAGCGATTCCTCTGATCACAGCTCTCCCTCTCGGCGCGAATCCAGATTCAACAACCTAAGACGCACGGATCAGAAGAAATCACCCACAAATTGGACGACGACTTTAGACTCGACGAGGAAGACGAAGAAGAGAAACAACTCACACCATCAGAAGTCCTTATCACCGCCCAAGCATATCTTCATCGCGCTCAAATTGGCGAAAAAGATAATGCAGATCACAACACTGCAAGGGCACTCAAGGTAATGAGAGACGCTATCGCTGATTCGTCACTCAAAAAAGAAAGCACAAGACACGCACCCCGCGAGCAAACACCAGACATGGACCCCTGTTCACCCGACGACGACGATGACAGCAACGACGACCGCCGAAAGAACCTCGACAAAAGCAGAGACCGAGACAGGGACGACCACGGCAACCGACGCAACAACGATCGATGACGCGATGCACGGGATGATATCACACAGAACAAAATCAACCGAGGAAGACGCAGGCGCGCAGCTCACGAAGAACAATCGGACGACCAAGTATCCGAAGAAGATCTCGAACCCTGCGGAGCATTTTGCTTCCCGCGAGCCATACGCGAGACACGGATGCCCAAAGGTTTCAAACTAAATTCCACGGCGCACAAGTACGACGGATTGGAAGAACCAGAAGCATGGCTCGACGACTACCTAATAGCCGTCAAGTTCGAGCGGGGAACCAATACCTCAGCAATGCAGTACGTACAACTCATGCTCTAGGGATCGACGCGACACTGGTTGAAGAACCTACAGCGAGGTTCCATTAGCTCTTGGAAACAGTTTCACAGCGCTTTCATTCAGAACTTCAAGTCAACCTACAAATGACCAGCAACACTCTAAGAGCTAAGCGCATGTAGGCAAGGAACCAGGGAGTCCCTAAGGGAATACATCCAATGATGGACCATACTCAAAAACTCAGCCGAAGACATATCAAACGAAAGCGCGATCGACGTATTCAGAAGAGGTCTACAGCGTATAGACTTCAAAGAACAACTCGGACAACTTAAGGTCCGAACACTCACGTAGTTACTGGAGCACGCCAACAACTGGGCCGACGGACAAGACTCCGTACGCAACGAATTCAATGCCCCGACGGCTCGCACAGATCGTGACTACGACTATTACGTTGGAGACAGAGGTTTTCACAGAAGAAGAAAAAGGCCCAGGCGCAACTTTTATGATGACAGAGGATCCGACATGGTCGCGGACGGTTTCCCAGAAGACAGAGAAGGCATACATCGCAACGATAGCAGAGCGGAGCGGAGGGACAAGCCAGAAGACCCACCACACACCCAAAAGCGAGTCTGGATATGGAGGTAGCAACGAGAGGACACCCGATCACCTCGCTCGGCCAAGGATGTAACAGCCCAGTTTTTGCAAAAATTAAAAATTTTGTTTTCGGTGTGAATTGTTTGATTGTCTGATTTGTTTGCGGTGTTTGCATCCCCGATTTATCGATCAGCGATTATTTTCCCCCCTCTTATCTCGTACCGGACGGAGACCGACCCTTGCCACCTCGACACTCGACCTTTGCGACACCGGGTTACGCCCGATCACCGTCGCAAAACCCGCGCGAGACCAGCCATTGCCACCGGAACGAAAACCCCGTTTATTTAATAAACGGATTATTTTATTGGGGCGCCGAAAAATGTTGTCAAAATGTCACCGCAGTGAGGTACGATCGACGGGCTCGACGCGCTGAGCGCGTAGGTCGAAGTTTCGTCCGAATCGGAGTCCGTACGAAGTCTCGGCGGTCACAAACGCGATCACCGAACACGCGAGAGTGGTACCGAGGGCGTTTGTGTCAACTGGCCAGCCAACCAGCCCTATATAAAGACCACCAGCCTCCCACCACCGAATTATGGTTTACCCTGATGGAAAATTGCAGCCACACCCCTATTTTATCTCAGATCTGCGCAAAAATCCCTCCACCAGCCGAAACCCTAGCCCAAACCGTCGATCTGGACCGTTAGATCCAGATCGGAGCGCTCCAGGGCAGCCACGTAGCCCCTCCAGCCTCTCCCAGCAAGTCAGGCCCCGCCGGGTCCTCCTCACGCCGCCGTGGCCCGCTAGGGCGTCGATCCGGGCCGCGCCGCCCACGGAACTCCACGGCCGCTACCCGAGTAGCCGCCGCCGGCTCTCCTCTCCTCCCTCCTTCCTCTTCGTCCCCCTGCCCTCCTCTCCACCCGTGGCTCCCTCCTCTCCACTGCAGGTCGCCGTAGCAAGCCGCCATGGCCATGGACGGCGCGGCCTCGACCTCAGCCGCCACCTCCTGGAGCTCTCCGTCGGCCTCGTCTAGCGCCGGATCCGTCCCTGCCCCTTTGCACCGCGCCCGATTCGCCCCTCCTCGGCCCTGCAGCACCGCCTCCCAGCACCGGCCGGCGCGCCGCTCACCGCCGCCGGCGAGGTCCCGGACGGGATCCGGAATGACTCGATCCAACCGCCCAGCCGCTGCGTGCTGCTAGGTGGGCCGGCCTCAGCCCCAGGCCCAGCCGGCGCCTCCCTCCCAGCGGCCAGCCCGAGCCCAAGCCGCCAGGCCTCCCAGGACACTGTTGGGCCGAAGCCCATGGGTGAGGGCCCGTCCTCGCCAGTTTTTTTTTCCTGGTGACTAGAATTTCTGCTAAGTCATGTGATGTTTTGTCTGCTGTTTCAGTTTTGCGAATAGAATTGCGAGTAAACCGTAGCTCCGATGAACGTGCCCCCAAAATGAAAGTTGCTCAGTTTTGCGTGCTCTAGCTTTCGTATGTAGAAAGTTTTTGCATTTGAGGCCATCTTGATTGTGTAATTGTGTGTTGAAGTGGGCATCAGGCCGTTAAACTGCTACTAATTCCTGTTAAGTGCTGTTGTTATTATTTTGTTGCAATTTTGATTGATGATTGTGACACATGCATGAGGCCTATTGCATTGATTCTTTTTCCTATGTGTTAAGCATCATGTGTACTTCATTTCCATGCTTTAACTTGCCATGTTTGGGTGTTGTAGCTATATTAAATCTTGCTCCAAAGTGGTGATCCTGATGTTAATGTGCTACTGTGCTCAAAACTGTTATTTTATTGCAACTTCGGTCGACGAGTGTGTCGCGACCGTTTATCGGAATTGAGCGATTCCAATTGCATATTGTTAAGCATCATGTCTACTTCATGCCCATGTATTGCTATGTCATGTTGCTGCAATTTTTCATATAGATTTACCCCTGTTTATACAGCATGTGTGCATAGCTTGTCTTGCTTATATCTTTTTAACCGTAACTCCGTTTGGAGTGTTCTTTATATGTAACTTGATTAGTTTTTCGTGTACTTTGCGTTTATGCTGTTGTTTTCTGATGTTAACCAACCTAAAATATGGTTTAGGGCAGAAAAGTACCAAATCCTTTAATTGTCGTGCAGCACTTAGTGTTATGCCATGTTTAGGTCGTGCCTCACTTAAATTGACTAGCATAGATAGTTTACTTTGTGCTCCACCTCTTGACATGTTTGTGTGCTATGACATGCTTTCTTGAGCTGCCATGTTAATAATCGTTGATTGATCACCTGTAGCTAAGAAACTTGAACCACCGTAAATGTGCGGTATCGTCGTGTGTGACCGATACCCCACTTAAATTGTTAGTAACCGTTCTCGACCATAGATCTGTATCGCGTTACCGTGTCGTGTGATGTCTTCTGGATCTTGTGTTGCCCCGTAGTAATAGAGTTCTTGCTCGTTGATTGCTTTCCAGTGTTTATCGTCTTGTGTGCTTCCGCGGGTACCTCTCGAAGACGATGCGAGCTTGCGATCGACTACACCTTCGGAACCCGACTTATCAACAAGCAAGGACTATACATTACTTATGATCCATTCTATTTCAACCAGCAGTTTGCATGCTAGTCTAGGTTAGGTTCGATGTTTGATCCTACCACATGTTTACAGCCTCTTTCAAACCGATATAGCCATGTCCCCTCCCAGCAAACCTTGTACTGCTATGTTACTATTGCTCGTTGCTCAGCCCCTGCTTAGTATGCATGCTTAGGATGCTACGATGTTACCCTGTTACTCCTTGGTTTTGGGATATCACATTATTATATTGTTGTTGATGATATGATTATTATAATGTTGACTATATTCGACGAAGGATGGAAGGTCTAGGCTATCCCGCCTCGACGCTTTGTTCCATTCGAGTCACCTAGGACCCGAGTTCCGGGTATTGGTTTTAAGACTGAGCGTGCCTAACCGCGTGTGGGATTTTATGGGGTCCCCTTTCCTTACCTATCTAGCTTCAAACATTTCTAGTGGTGGCCCAAGCTGATTTACCATTTGAAAACGTGTGTGTGACTGGTGAGCTCCCAGCAGTTTTAAAACAACTCGGGACAGCGGGGACATGGTTTCTCTTGTTGGTCCACCCCAAGGAGCTAGGGGGTGGTCCACATCTGTTTGGGCAACCTATCCGACCTCGTCCAGACGGTAGAGGCCGATTTGAGAGCGCGGCCGGCTTTTGAGTTGGATGTCGACTCACCGGGGGCCACCGGATTTGTGCGTTGTTAGTTAGAGGGACCTGTCGTTCCGGATCTTTTGGAACTAAATCATAAAATGGTTGCCTATCATGGGTAGCAACTGAGAGAGATGGGCGTGCGTGCGGAGCCTTGTAACGGGCAGTTGGTACACCCCTGCAGGGTTAAATCTTTTCGAAAAGACATGTCCACGGTTATGGACGACTTGAGACCTGCTCCTTGTTCTTAGGCAACAACAACTGAGATAATCTTAATATAACTTGATTAATGTTGTGTGTGCCTTGACTGATTCTTCTTCGTCGGGATGCGAAGAGGAGGACAAGGATAGGATAGGTGTTATGTTTGCGTAGTAGTTGATATCAAGACTTGTTGGAGGCGATTCCTCATCGAATGCTTGGCTTATTATCTTACTCTCTAGATCGTTAGCCACTTCATAAATGCTAGTGCGGCAGCAACCTCACCACTTATCTCATCCTTACCGTAAACTACTAGTTGTCCTAGAATGACGAGTGATGAAGTCCTTGCTGGGTCAGATGACCACTACAGTTGGATGTTGAGTACCTCTGTACTCATGATACTACCCCCAAACTCTTTTCAAGGTTCTTGATCGACAACAGGTATGGTGATCAACGTTTCACGTGGAGACTCGACGACGACTAGTTAGGCGGATCCCGGCGGAGGGCCGGGACCCGTGTGGTTATGGGATCGATGTTTTTCTCCTTGCCAGTAGGCTTTCGATTGTAGTCTGTACTCAGATATGTACCTTCCGCTGTTATATTGTATTAAGGCAGTTGTATGCCGATTGTATGAGATGTTGTATCCTTGTATCTGTAATGTTGTGATATCATGTTGGAAATCCGGGGCATATGGCTATGTCATATGTCGCGGTGGGACCGATATGTGCTTCGTCCCCGGATCTGGATGGAAACATCTATATCTGGAACAGTACCGCATATCGGGCCTTACAAAGGAGCAACTAGACGGGCCATGCACAATACATGGGTTCAAGAACGAGCGCGGAGAAGTCAGATCGGGGCACACCCTAAGAAATTGCAGGCTCTTGATACGTCCCAAACGTATCTACTTTTCCAAACACGTTTGCTATTGTTTTGCCCTCATTCTTGCATGATTTGAACTAAACTAACCCGGACTGACGTTGTTTTCAGCAGAGTTGTTTGTATGGTTTTATTGTGTGCAGGAAAATGGATTTTTGGACATATCAGAAAATTCCCAGAAAAATACCAAAAAATCCACGCACCCGATGGATACCGGAGCCAGAAGGGGGGCCAGAGGGCAGCCAGGGGGGCCCAAGCGCCCTGTGGGCGCTGCCAGGGGTGGGGCCACGCCAGGATGCCGCTTGGGCGACTCCCCCCTCCCCTGGTGCCCTACTTTGACTCCTATTTATTCCCGTGACGGGGAAACTCCAAAACATAAGTCGCTTTTCCAGAACCCGTCGCGGAGCCGCCGCCAACCTCTGTTCTTCCTCGGGAGGGCTAATCTGGAGGCTGATTTGGCCTCCGGAGAGGGGAGATCGTCGCCATCGCCATCACCATCACCACTCCATCCTTCCTCCATGACTTCTCTTCACGTGTGTGAGTAATTCCCTGTTGTAGGCAAAGGGGATGGTAGGGATTGGATGAGATTGATCATGTAATAGTTCGTCAGATTGTTGGGGGCATGTTGCCTATCATCTACTTTTGTGTTTATCATCTTTGCTACAACTTGTTGCTCTTAATGCTTGTCACTTTGGGCCTGAGTGCCATGTTTTTAGATCTGAACCACTTATGTTTTCATGAGTTTATTTATGTTCAAGATTCTATCTATGAGTTGTATGCACCTATTATGGTCCGGAACTGGCGATCCCAAAGGTGACAGCTTGGGACACCAAAGGGGATGGTCCATAATTTGAGGATTCCATGTATCCATTGAGTTTATTGCTTTATTCTGATGCTCTTTGATAGGAGCACCTTAATCTGCATAAGTTCCTTTTGGCCCCGTTCGTAGTGGGATGGTAGGACAAAAGATGTTGTGCAAGTTCTTATTGCAAGCACACACAACTACCTACGGGATACATGCCTAATGTTTGATATTTGCCTAGATGATCATTACTTTTATGTGTGCCTTGCCCCGTTTTAGAATCTATTACATGTTCATTCTTATTCATGCAGCGCCCAACCATCCATCTCCCTAGCCTACAGTGTTTTAATCTTGTTGGTTACTACTAGTTTACTTTTGTCGTTATCATTATCGCTATCATATCACAGTTTCTATTAATACTTTGTTGCAAGCAAGCATATTTCAGGTGCGGTTGAATTGACAACTCAACTTTCAAGGCTTATAAATACTCTTTGTGTCCCCTTGTGTCGAATCAATAAATTGGGTTAACTTACCCGCGAGAACACTACAATCGATCCCCTACAGTTGAGGGTCATCAAGTACTATTTTCTGGCGCCGTTGCCGGGGACCATTGCAATATTTACATGTCTACTTGAAGTATCCTACCTTCCACACTTCATCCGCTATGGGTACGAAAGGAGACCCCAAGGTTCCGATCCTACCATCCACTACAAGAAAAGGTACCGTTCTGAGTACCAATGCTACGCTCGATTCACCTTCCGTTATATGTAAGTTCGCTTCACCGCTAGCACCACATGCTACTTCCATTGAGTCTGTTACCAAGTCTGATACTTTTGATGATGCTTCCACTACTCTTGATGATGATAATTTTCTTGGTCACTATATTGAAACTCAGTCTGCTAAGGTTGCAGCAGAACCCGAGACTGAGACTCCTATTACTTATATCCCTACTTGCAAGACCTTTGGTTACCCAGATCTAGATGAACTCAAGGAGAGACTCCTTGATGATGATTATATTACTCTTGATGATGATCTTTGTAGGGAACTCAGAGATTTTACCGACTCTGACACTGATGCTATTAAGAAGCTGCTCAAAAAGCACTCCATGAAGAACAAGATTACTCCTGATCCTAAATTTGCTACATGTCCTATATGCATCACTGATCCTGATTATGATTTCTCTGTTGATCTTTCACTTATATCTACAGTCGAAGCTGACCCTTTTTATGGCAGAGAACATGATGCTGCTATAGCACACCTGACCAAACTTGCCGAGTTGGGTAGTCTATTTACTACTGATGAAAGGTTACGAAACTTTTATGTGGCCAAGCTTTTTCCTTTTTCTTTGAAGGAAGACGCTAAATCATGGTATGATGCACTACCTTATGGTTCCATTGAGAGTCCTCAGGACTTAGTTCAATTCTTTGTCAATAAATGTTTTCCTACTAATATGCAACATGCTGCTTTACAAAGAATTCATAACTTTAAACAATTGCAGGATGAGCACCTCCCTAAAGCTTGGGGGAGGTATTGAGATTTAATTAAGGCTAGACCGGGACATGAAGTCCCAAAGAATGAATTACTTGATATATTTTATGCTGGTCTAACCGATGAATCTAGAACCTATATGGATAGTTGTGCTGGTTGCGTTTTCAGGGAAAGAACACCGGACGATGCTGAAGAACTAATGGGCAAGATTGCCAAGAACCATGAAGATTGGTAAATCCATGAACCACCTCCACCACCAAAGAAGAGGGGCATGCTTGTACTGAGCCCTGAAGATATGCAAGAAGCGAAGAAGTCTATAAAGGAGAAAGGCATTAAAGCCGAAGACGTGAAGAAGCTACCTCCTATTGAGAAGTTGTGTGAGCCTATTACTCACCTTCCCTTGGTAGAGGTCCATGATGGCGCGAGAGTTGACGGGTATAGCTTGCTTGCGTTCCCGGCGACAAAGCTTCTCGCCCCTCGTTGGTTACCCAAAGTGGAAGGTTGAGATGTAGACAGCAGCAAATTTCCCTCGGTAATGATACCAAGGTTTGTCTCCAGTAGGACTCCAGCAACGACAGGAAGGTGACAACGGCGCCAGAAGTTAGGCGGTTGACGTGGACTTGCACACACAACAGATAACTTTTCTCCCAACGAGTCCAGAGAGGTTGTTAATCCCTTCGGACTTGTTGTTTACAAAGGATCAAATGCACGGGATAATAATGGTAGTGATAGCAACGGAAAAGTAAATAAAGTAGAAAATAAATAGTGGGTGTAAACAGTATTGGAAATATGGACCGGGGTCCCATGATGTTCACTAGTAATGTCTCTCTCCCAAAAGACGATAAAATAGCCACGCGAGGTAAACAAATTACACCTGGGCAATTGACAGGATTATGTGCGCAAACCAATGCTAACTATGCTATAAAGAAAGGAAGAGGCTCAAAAGCATGGGTGGTACGCCAAGAAAAGTAGACCGAAATCCATCTGCATCTACCTACTAATCATCCACCTTGAGATATCTATCCAGAACATCTCGCTGGTATTAAGTTGCGAATCCCACCCAAAGTGTAAACTCAAAGCAAAAGACAACTGCATTGAAGAACTTTGCGTAAAGTAAAGAATCCTTGCACCCGCAAGTACAAGCACCGTTGTTTTCTTCCTTGTGGAAACATCACATCCCCTAGACTCATGTTTCTGTCACTCAAGCTAGTCATCGGGGGCATGAACCCACAATCATGCATAACGCTCCCTCTTGGAGTCACTACCTACTACTTGGCCAAAGCAATAAACAACAACGGAGAACATGCAAGAATTACTCAAGAACATAAATATAAAACAGGAGAACCAAATATATTACTCAAACACAATCTGAACATAGTCTCATAATCCATCGGATCACAGAAAACTCAGCATAGCAACAGCAGAAAGATTACATATGTGCCTCGATCATGTAGGGCAGCTCACGAGGTCTAAGACATGAAAAACAAAGAGGGAAGGAGAATGTAACACCCTCAGTTTCTGTAACAGTAATCATCATCACTGTTGATCATCACTGTTGGATTATCACTGATTGATCTCCCTTGTCCTTGATAAAACTTTGTGATGCTAATGATCAAACCTTGTTGTGGTTGATCAACCCTCCATGCACCATGTGCTTGAGCCCTTGGGATCAAAACCCAAAGCCAAATGCACCTTGCTCATCTAACAAACCAAACCCTAGTTGAAACTTCTTTGAATGAAAAATAAAACAAAAGTGTTCAAATAAAGTTGTTCCATAAATCCTGAAACCATTTTTGTAAATTGAGAAAAATCATTATAATCATGTTGGACCAATTTTGGGTATTTGTTAAGTTATAAAAAAATTCCAAACAATTCAAACAGTAGGTTAACCCTTACTTTGGGCATTTAATAAATACAAGATATATCTAATGATTTTCTTTTGCTACAAAAACTTTTGTGGCACTGAAATATAATGTTATACTAATATTGGGACACCTAACACATTTTAGAAAATTGCCTAGGCTTGGAAAACAATTACCAAAAGAGAAATACAGAAAAGAAAAGGCACAGAAAATTGGAAAATCATTAAAGCTCGCCTGGGGCGAGGCCCACCTCAGCCCAGCCCACCCCACCCTTTTATTCTTCCTCCCCCACCTACTCCCACCTGCTCCCATACGGCGGCCGCCGTGGGCACGCCGCTGCCAGGCCGGCCCCGCCTCCACCTGCTCCCTCCCGGCGTCGACGCGATAAGGGCGACGCCCCCGACCCCCTGGACACCCTCTCCCTCTCCTTCCCCTCCTCCTCTTCTCCCACGCCGCGGGGAAAAGCAGCCGAGGGCCGTCGTCGCCATTGCCGTGGCCAAGCGCGGCCAACGTGCTCACGCCGCCTCGCCGTGTTGTCCAGGAGCCGCCTCGACGTCGACTACCTCACCCACCGCGAGGAATCGAGCCGTGGTGCCTCTTTGCGACGACTACGTCTTCGTCTTCAACCTCGGCTCCGGCGGGATCCGCGACCGACTCCGGCTACTCCACCTCGCCCCCGAGCCCACTCTCACGGCTACTAGTTCCTGGTGAGCACCCGCATCACCCCCACCCATCCGTGGTCGCCGCCATTGCCCGTGGACAAAAGCCCCAAATGGCCGAGCTCTGGCAGCCGCCATTGTTGACGATGCCGAGCTCACAGGGCCTCCTAGCGCGCGCTTTTGGCACCCTTGTACTCCCCGTGCATCGTAGGTTCGATTCCATCCGCTTGCGCGCTCGATTTCACCCCGTACCCCCGAATTCCATTTGACCCGAGCGCTGTCTCCGCCATTGTCGACGGCGAGCTTCACTCCGGCCACCCCCGACGTCGCCACCACCTGGAATCGACGCAGCATTGTCTTCCCGTTCGAATGCACCAAACCCCGTGACGAACGGTGCCCCCTAGCCCAATTCCGACGCCCCTCCCGTGGCCTCCGCCGTGCTGGGCACGCCGGCGTCTCGCCGCCGGTGCCCCCCTGACGTGGCACCCCTGGGTCACTGCCAGTGGACCCCCTGGTCCCAGTTGACTGGGTTGACCAGTCAACTGTGCTGACTGGGCAACCCCAGTCACTGACAGGTGGGACCCCTGGAAATAATTAAACTTAATACTTTTAGTTAATCTATGAATTAAAATTGATTCACTGACATGTGGGTCCAGAGGCATTTCTGATTTAATAAAATGTTTTATAAATAAACAGAGGCTGACATGTGGGTCCCACATGTCAGGCACTGTTTCGGATAATGTTTTGGATAATGTTTTGGATAATGTTCTGGATAATGTTTAATAAATAATAAAAGAAATTCAAAAAATCATTTAAATTGGTTTAAACTTTGAAATTCTATAACTTTTAAACCGTAACTCGGATTCAAAAACTTTATACATGAAAATTGATCAGAAAAATATAACGAATACGAATACGCTATCCGTATGCCTATCACACCCCTCTAACACAACGAACATCGAACCGTTCCCCCTCCGGACCGGTAGTCCGATATATTGTCCGGTGCTGTTAGAGTGCCCGGATGAATTTATTCTGAACACGAATGTTTCTCGGAATCGATCAACTAGCACGGATACACCCCCTTATGTTTGTCCGGTACCCACAACACCTCCAGCTTGATCCTTCCCCCTCCGGACACCCTGTCCGGTAATCATCCGGAACGGGTAGTTCATCCTCAGATGAATTTCCGTTCTGAGCAATGTGCATTGCACTGCGTTAGAACACCGTTAACATTTCATCCGTCTTGTCATGCATCTGTTTGTATATGCTTGCTTTGTATTTACTATTTCTTTTCCCCCTTAATCTCCGTTAGACCCCGCTGCTGCCGTCGACTACACCGCTGCTGAGTACGACTACTTCGTCGACGACCCTACTACTACCGTCGAGCTTGCAGGCAAGCAGAGCCATTCTCTTCCCCAGATATCGCCTATCTTTCCGTACTTTTCTTGCACTAGGCATTGTTACTGCTGCTGCTACGATTACAATCCTATTCAACTGCATAGCCTGATTTTTGTCGCCCCTTGATGTGCCTTCCTTATCCTATGCTGCCTTTTATAATTACTATGCATTATTCAGCAGTGAGCCCTGCGCATTGTTAGCTAGGATTAGATAGAGGGCCGTGATCACTCAGGGGGGTGAACGCGGATACAAATATTATAACTGCACAGGTACGGTACAATGCAGACACCGTCTAAGGCCCTATCTGGGTTATGCCTAGTCACCGCAAGTGTGAGCTATCAAGGAGTAATCCTTGTACTCCACTCGAGGCTGACTTTGTCTTACCGCCATAGGGTCCTGAACAACGATTGTCCTTCAGGTAAGAATTCGGGCGACCCAACGGTGCCCGCGAGAGGTATTGCGACGGGACGACAGGGAGGGTACGACCAGTGTATCGGTGTGCTTGGCCCCTGATCGTTGACCGCGAGAGTTACCAAACTACGAAAGTCGAGCTCCTCCAGGAGCACACGCGAGGCAAGGTAAGGAGACGGTTCACCTTGTTGGTAACCGAAGTGACTTGGTGGGACGACGGGGCAGGCACCGATGTACGGGTGGACCTGGCTGCTGTTGTTGTCCGCGGGTCAGTTAAGTCGAGGCAACGATAACGGTTGTCACGCAGGTTAATTAAAGTGCTAAATGGTTCAGTGAATGTCTTGAGTTGGCTATATGCCATGTACGCACTACCTACCCGTGGGAATTACGAGTTTATGGGCTCCTCTGCTTCGTAGTGTCGTCCGAGGACTCTTCAGACGTCAGCAGTACCACGGGCTGATTGCCGGGAAGTGCGCTGTCTTCTTTGCTCGAGCTGTGTTGTTTTTGTTACGGCTTCCCGGCCACCCACGCACCGTGCAGGAGTACGTCAGGGTTGGGGTCCAAGGCCCTGAGTACTTAGGATTTAGACCGGCGGATGGCCTCTCTGTTGAGTTTGAAAGATGGGCTATGAAGTGTCGGATAGCCTCGATGGAGCGTTCCCTAACAAAGTTCCCGCCACCTTGGAGATCCGTGCGTGTAGCGTAACACAAGTGCACCCCTGCAGGGAAGATTAATCTATTCGAATAGCCGTGTCCACGGTAACAGGACGCTTTATGCTGAAGCTGGATCTTACCACTAGAAACTATTATTATTAAACTGTATGGTTCCGGGTTTTCTTCCTCGCGGGGATGTCGAGGAGGTGAACTCGGAGGCATTGTTAATTATTACAACTTATTATTATACAATGCTGCAGCAACTTCTGCTGCATTGTTACTTTATGCTTTATATAAACTGTTGGCTGATTCTTACCTCATGCTGCAAGACATCGTCGGAAGATGCTAGTCTTCGTTAGGCCTAGCTCCTTACCCTTGCTCTGGATTTCTGTCTTTCAGTCCACTATATACAGCCTCTTCTTTCCGTTGATACAATGCATAATGCTTAGTAGCGGACGTAAGACTCGCGGGTATACTAGATACTCACCTGCTTTATTTCCTTTACTGTTTTGCCTGATCGGCCGCTGCAGCCGACGTTGGAGCCCAGGAGCAGGAGTACCCCGGAGGCGCCTACTACGACGTCGAGTTCCCCGTTGACCAGGAGTAGTTCGGTGGATCCCAGGCAGGAGGCCTCGCCTTTTCGATCTGTATCTCTGATGTGATTTGTGCTAGCCTTCTTAAGGAAAAACTTGACTAACTATGTCTGTACTCAGATATTATGGCTTGTATGACTTATGTACTCGGGTCCGCGTGACCCCCTCTATTGTAACATATTTGGTTATCCTTTTGTGTTTAGTCTTGTGCTGTGATATTATCACCGTGGCACCCTAATCTCAGTCGTGTACCCTGTGTGTATGATTACTGTACACGGTCTGATTTTGGGGGCGTCACAGAGAACATCACATAGCTACTGATCATAGACCCATGGTCCAAGGTGGACTACTCACGGTTCATCCAGGAAGCATCCATGGTGGTGGAGAAGCTCCCGGAGGTGGTTCCTCCGTCCGGCAGGGTGCCGGGAAGAGGTCTCCTGGTGCTCCCGATCTTGCAAGGAGAGATCGCGAAAAAGGATTTTTTTCCCCGAGGGTTTCTCGTCACGGGGAATAAATAGGCGAAGGGGGGCAGCCAGAGGTGGACCAAGGGCCCCAAGCGCCCCCCCTGGCGCGGCCTAGGGGGTGGCCGCGCCAGGTGGCCGCCTGGGCCCCCTCTGGCCCCACTTGGGCTCTTCTATAAGGTTCTCGTATGCTGATTTTTCCTATATTTTTCCCGGAATTGTTCTAGCACTTTAAATAATGGGAAAACCTGAAATACAAAAACAGCAGAAAACAGGAACTGGCACTGGGGTGCACTGAGTTAATAGGTTAGTACAAATATCATCAAAAGTGTATGGAAGTTCATCAATATCATAGCAATATCACACAAAAGAGACATGGAGCAAGCAGAAATTATAGATACGTTTTGGACGTATCAACATCCCCAAGCTTAATTCCTGCTCGTTCTCGAGTAGGTAAATGATAACAAACATAATTTCTGTGGTGACATGCTACCAACCATATAAGAACTTTTAAGTAAAGAAATCAAGGCATGTAATGCAATTCAAGTCATAACAGGCAAGAGTCTATATTAGCATTGAAAATAAGCAACATAAGAACATAAAGGTGCAAGAGCTATCGATGTCCGTGACTCGAATGTCTCCAAATGGTGTTTGCGTGCAAGAAAGAGGATAGGGATATACGAGAAAAAGTATTTTTGTGTTGAGAACTCAATCTACTAAAGTTTCACACTTGGTCTTCTTTGGAATCTTATCTTGACTCATCCCTAGACCACTAGCCAAGTACAAGTCAAAATGATCCACTCCTTTTCGGTATTTTGAGTACTCATGCAATGGATGAGCGTAAGCAAGAAAGTTGACACTTAGGATGGCAAAGAGAGAAAAATGAAGGAGGAGGAAGACAAAAAGGTGTGAAAGGCTCACATTAATGAGGACAATCATAAGCTAGAGAAATCCAAATGATAGACATGATGTGAGGAGTAGGGATTGCCAAGCAACGGATGCACATATGAGCTAAGGTAAACTCTCCAATGGAACTAGTGGGGGTGCATCCAACTTGCTTGCTCAAGAAGACCTAGAGCTCATTTGAGGAGGCTCATCATTGGAATATACAAGCCAAGTTCTATGTGTGAAGGTCCCCACATAGCTATATGCATGAATGATAATCTCTATGGAGTACAAGATATAGGATGGAGTACGAGTGTGGATCTCTCAAAAGGAATAGTTGTGTGCCCCTTCTCTCTTTTTATTTGTTTTTCTCTTTTTTTCTATTTTTTGTATTTTTTTGGTGGCCACAATGGCTCTTTCTATTTCTCTCATTTTTCCTCGTTGGGATCTTTTGATTTTGTCCTCTTTGGGATATTTTCCTCACTTTAGGGGCAACACTCTATATATTACAAGAATTATAGAAGATCTTTCACACTTTACAAAAGTACTCAACATAAAGAAAATGAAACTATCATGAAGTATGCAAATGTATGCCTCTGCCAGGGTAGTAGGATATGCAATGATACTAGCGCGTCATGTAGCAATGATTAGGGAAAGGCCCAACTAGCATGCGGCTCATCGATCAAGCAAAAGCATGTATGACATGAAGATCAAGTTATGAGAAGGTGGATGTTGCATGGCAATGTATCTCGGAAAGGCTATGGAAATGCCTTGATAGGTAGGTATGGTGGCTATTTTGAGGAAGGATGTACGGGGGTTTATGATGACAGAGCGTATCGTGACAAGGATTTGGATTTACCGGCGAAGGTGGACGCCAACTCTCGGAGTGAGAAGGAGGCAATGCACGACACATGAGAGGCTAGAAAAATATGGGAAGGTGGAAGTGTCAACTTTCGAATACTCACATTAGTCCGAGGAACTCATGCACTTATTATCGGTAACTCTCAATCTAATAGGGAGGTTCACAAAGAGACAAGTACCCCGAGTAGGAGTGTATGGGGGTTTGTTTATCCTTGCGCATCCTTGACTAATGGTATGTGAGTGAACTCTAATATTCGATCCCTCCAAAGAGTAGTGATCCATCTAGTAGCTAAAGTTCTCAACTAATTTTGTAGGTTTTTCCAAAATAAACACGGATTGCCCAAAATACGACATCTATCACTAATAGGCTAAAGCTCTTGACACCAAAAGTTCAAACATTACTCAAAGCAATACCTCAAAACTATTGCAAGTTACTACTATAAAAGAATAGCAACCTCAATTACCCACTCCAAGTCAAGACACACAACTCAGTGCAACAGGCAAACTCTCTAAACAAGATAAAAATGAAAACTCAAGAGAGTTCCAGAAAAAAACTAAACAAAATATCTTAAAAAAGATAAACATGAAAACTAAGAGCTAAACATGACAACAACTATGAAAAATATAAAGAACACACACAGCAAAGATAAGCATGACAATCCTATGTTGTGTTCTAGATTTTGAAAGTGGAGCGTGTTTCTCTCCCACACAAAGAAGGTTGGGTTCTAACTTGTTATGAACAGCAATAAAAGATAAAGAAAACTAAAAAGGAAATAAAGAGCAAGATGCTCCAAGCATAGCACATAACGCATTAAGTGATAAAAATATAGTGGAACGAAAGACGAACTGATAATTGTTGATGGAGAAGGGGATGCACGGGGGCATCCCCAAGCTTAGACGCTTGAGTCTCCTTGAATATTTCTTGGGGATGCATGGGGGCATCCCCAAGCTTGAGCGTTTGACACTCCTGAATCTTCTTATATCATCTTCCCTCCCACACTTCAAAACTCCCTTCATACATAACTCATCATAATCTGATTAGCGAGGTTAGTACCCATAATAAAATAATTTTTCCTCTAATGGAAATAAGGATATTCTTGAAGAGCTACTGTTTCTCAAGGTTGCCAAAAAGTTTTTGCAAAGAAAAAGCAAGCTTAAGGTTAGCAAAACGAAGAAAAGGCAAAACATGACAGAATCTGTGAAAAACAGACCAGCAGGTAGTAAAGAATTGTTTAGGGATACTTCTGCAACTCAAATAAAAAAACTCAGAACATACGAAAGTACCGTTATTGTATAGAGCACGCTGTGTAAAAATTTCAGCTCAAAAAGATGAGCTGGGATTTTTCTATGATTTTTCCCGTCACGAGGACAAAATCTGTTTTCTGGACAGCATGTCACAACTTTCACTTCCCTTGTCATATGAGGCTATAAATAGCACAAAGCTTGAAAAGTAAAGATACAATGATGTTTCTACAGTAGTTAAAATCATAAAGACCACTAAAAACAGAAGAAAAAAAGGAAAACCTAAATTCGTTGCGGGCTGGCTCCCGAAATCGCTTCTTTAAAGCCATTAGCTAGGCATGATGCAAAAAGATCAAGTTGTATCAAGAAAATAACTAGCCCGAGTGACAGACTCAAAAGGTAACTTAATCTTTTTTTCTAGTGAAATGTTCCATCCATTTCTTGAGAGGGAATTGGAATTTTGTAATCCATTCTTTCATATCAATAACAGCACCTACGGTGCGAAGAAAAGGACGTCCCAAAATAATTGGACAAGAAGGTTCACATTCAATGTCCATAATAGTAAAATCAACGGGAACATAATTGTCATTGACAATGATAAGAACATAATCGATCTTTCCCAAAGGTGTCTTTACAGAAGAGTCAACAAGATGAACACCAAAAGAACAAGGATCAAAAGGTTTCAATTCAAATATATCATACATTCTTTTGGGCATAACGGAGGTACTAGCTCCAACATCACATAAAGCATAGAAAGAGAAGTTATTCAACTTAATTTTAACCATAGGATCCCAACCATCTTCTAGATTTCTAGGTATGGAGGCTTCTACCCTAAGCTTCTCCTCCCTAGCTTTAATGACAGCATTAGTGATATGCTCCGTGAAGGCAAGATTAAGTGTGCTAGTGTGGGGGTCTCTAGACATCTTGTGAAGGAAACGAATAACTTCAGAAAGGGTGCAATTATCAAAATCATGGTCACTACTATCAAGTAAAGTGGTAGTGGTGTCCTTTCGGCTCACTTGTTTGGTAGCTTCTATAGTCATAGGAGTTTCTTCTTCTACGGTTGAGGTCATAGCATCACCATTAATAGGTCCTATGGGACTAGGGATGCATTGGGTGCTAAGAGTTTGGATATCCTCAAAAACATGGATAGTAGCAATGGTATGGTGTGTAGGAAGGCTCTTAATTCTATCTTCTTCCTTTATAGTCGAAACCACTTCAGGTTTAGCTGCCATTTGGTTTATCAAAGTAGCCTGTGTGTGAGACATATTGGAAACTTGGGTTTCCGTGGTGGTGAGCCTAGTCTGAAGGTTAGAAATCTCAATGTTCATACTCTCTAGTTGTCTACCAATGTCTTGCAAGATAGAAGTATGCTCATCTAATTGTCTAGAGAAGGTCCTATTTTGTTCATATTGGGTGTGCATGTAGTTCTTAGTGGCCTTCTCTATTTCCAAAATTTTCTCATAAATAGGCATGTCTCTATCTCTAGGGGTAGAGTTTTTGGTGCTAGGATAAGTGTTGTTGTTCCCATAGTTGTTGGAGGGGAACGGTCTAGGATTGCTACCAAGATTACTCCTATAAGCATTGTTATTGAAGTTGTTTCTAGAGATAAAGTTGACATATACTTGATCTTGAGCAATCAAAGAATTTAAAGGAACATCATGAGGATCAATAGGAGATTGCTTGGTAAGTAGAGACATAATCAAGTCAACCTTTTTCGTTTAGGGAGGAGATCTCCTCGACAGAGTTTACCTTCCTACCTGTTGAAGATCTTTTGGTGTGCCATTGGGAATAGTTGGTCATCATCTCATCGAGTAGTTTTGTGGCAGCACCAAGCGTTGTTGACATAAAGGTTCCTCCCGCGGCCGAATCTAGCAAGTTCCGCGAGGTAAAGTTCAAGCCTGCATAAAAAGTTTGGATAACCATCCAAGTAGTCAAACCATGCGTAGGGCAATTCTTAACAAGAGATTTCATGCGTTCCCAAGCTTGGGCAACGTGTTCATTATCCAATTGCTTAAAATTCATAATATTACTCCTCAATTGGATAATCTTAGCAGGGGATAGTACTTCCCAATAAAAACATCCTTGCACTTATCCCAAGAATCTATGCTATTCCTAGGCAAGGATTGAAACCAGATTTTAGCTCCTCCTCTCAAGGAGAAAGAAAAAGCTTAAGCTTAACAATATCACCATCTACTTCTTTGTACTTTTGCATATCACAGAGCTCAAAAAAATTATTTAAGTGCAAAGCAGCAGCATTTCCAGCACCGGAGAATTGATCTTTCATAACAAGGTTCAGCAAAGCAGGTTTAATCTCATAAGAAGGTGCTGAAGTGGCAGGTGTAGCAATAGGAGTGCAAATAAAGTCACTGTTGTTATGACTAGTGAATTCACACAACTTGGTGTTCTCGGAGGAACCCATAGCAGTAGGAAGCAAGATAACTATTTTTTTGATTTTTGATAATGGACACTAAAGCAAAAACTGAATAGTAAACTAACAAGACTAAAAAGCAAAGATAAAAGATAGTGTGCAACTCCCCTATCTTGAAGATCAGAGTCCCCGGAAACGGCGCCAGAAATTGCTTTTGATGGCGCGAGAGTTGACGGGTATAGCTTGCTTGCGTTCCCAGCAACATCGCTTCTCGCCCCTCGTTGGTTACCCAAAGTGGAAGGTTGAGATGTAGACAACAACATTTTTCCCTCGGTGAAGATACCAAGGTTTGTCTCCAGTAGGACTGCAACAATGACAGGAAGGTGACAACGGCGCCAGAAGTTAGGCGGTTGACGTGGACCTGCACACACAACAGATAACTTTGCTCCAACGAGTTCAGAGAGATTGTCAATCCCTCCGGCCTTGTTGTTTACAAAGGATCAAACGCACGGGATAATAATGATAGTGATAGCAACGGAAAAGTAAATAAAGCATAAAATAAATAGTGGGTGTAAATAGTATTGGAAATATAGACCGGGGTCCCATGCTGTTCACTAGTGATGTCTCTCTCCCAAAAGAAGATAAAATAGCCATGCGAGGTAAACAAATTACAGTTGGGCAATTGACAAGATTATGTGCGCAAACCAATGCTAACTATGCTATAAAGAAAGGAAGAGGCTCAAAAGCATGGGAGGTACGCCAAGAAAAGTAGACCGAAATCCATCTACATCTACCTACTAATCATCCACCTTGAGATATCTATCTAGAAAATCTCGCTGGTATTAAGTTGCGAATCCCACCCAAAGTGTAAATTCAAAGCAACAGACAACTGCATTATAGAACTTTGTGTAAAGTAAACAATCCTTGCACCCGCAAGTACAAGCACCGTTGTTTTATCCCTTGTGGCAACAACACATCCCCTAGACTCATGTTTCTGTCAGTCAAGCTAGTCATCGGGGGCATGAACCCACAATCATGCATAACGCTCCCTCTTGGAGTCACTACCTACTACTTTTCCAAAGAAATAAACAGCAACGGAGAACATGCAAGAATTACTGAAGAACACAAATATAAAAGAGGAAAATCAAATATATTACTAAAACACAATCTGAACATAGTCTCATAATCCATCGGATCCCAGCAAACTCAGCATAGCAACAGCAAAAAGATTACATATGTGTCTCGATCATGTAGGGCAGATCACGAGGTTTAAGCCATGAAGAACAAAGAGGGGAGGAGAACATCACATAACTACTGATCATAGACCCATGGTCCAAGGTGGACTACTCACGGTTCATCCGGGAAGCATCCATGGTGGTGGAGAAGCTCCCGGAGGTGGTTCCTCCCTCCGGCAGGGTGCCAGGAAGAGGTCTCCTGGTGCTCCCGATCTTGGAAGCGAGGCGGCGGCAGAACAGAGGAGAGATCACGAAAAAAGGTTCTATCCTCGAGGGTTTCTCGTCACGAGGAATAGTGACACCGTGGATGTTGGAACTTTCTTTTTTCGAAAACTTTTCCGATTTATTTCTGGATTTGTGATTGGATTTGATTTTGATCACCTCGTTGGACTTGAAACTTGAGCATATTTTCTTTCCATGCTCAAGTAACCCTTGATTTCAAGCCTTTCCAATGCCATTCCATTGTTCCACCTCATCCAAGCCACCATTTTATTCAAACCATATATTCCTTTTTCCAATAAAATGGATATTCCCATTATTTGAGGTTTGTGAAGCAACCCCTATTTATGTTGCTCCATAAATACCCAAATAATTCCCACATGTCATTGATGCCATATCTTGCCAAATTCCCCAAAAACATTTCATAGCCCAAGTGGATTTTTCCTCTAGAAAAATTCATTTGTCTGTGGGTGCAGATTGGAGCTTTGTGAAGGGAGTGCCTTTTTCCTTGATCCATTGCTGGTGAAACTTTTTGTGCCATCTCATATGAGCATATCATTGATCTCCATCAAATTCAACCACCATTTTCTTAGCCAAACTCCCACAATAAATTCCCAAAGTTTGGATGCAGCAAGGGGGCATTGTGAAGCAAGTGCATGATAGGGGATCCCATTTGCCTTGAAACTTTTTGAGCATGATCCTACCACAAAATGACCCCACCAAACCAGATTTGAGCCAAATGCAATTACCCATGTGTGTGCACCATCATGTTGAAGTTTCTGGTCAGTGGGCCACATTATGAAGCAAGTGCTAGCTATGTGTGTCCAATGGCTATCAAATTTTACACACATGAGCACCATGCCAAATGACCAAGCTACACCAATTTTCAGCCAATTCCAACAATCCAGTGAGATGCTAGCCTCGCCAATGTATTCTGGCCTATCTGGTGCTTTACAAAGGAAGTACCAAAAATATTAGTCCAAATGATGTGAGACTTGGCATACATACTCATCCTAGTGTATGATTGAGCTATGCAAAATATCATGCCTAGGGGAGCTATGTACAAGCCACACCACAGTACAAGCACCTTCTGCAGCATTGTGCCACTTACAAAGGATGTACCATGTACATTGATTTGATTGAGCTCAAACTTCACAGAACTATAGTCCTTTGTACCCCTAGCCCAGAAGAAATCTTGGTCCAATCCAAACCCACCCCATGTGAGCTTTGCTTCTGCTGAAAGTTTGATGTATCCAACTTCAGGAAGAGATAGAGATCACCACAGTGCCCCATCTTGCCAACCAAGCATACCCATGTGATCAGAACTCGAAGGAGCACATGTTAGACATCCTTGGCCACGAAGAAATTCATTGTGTGCACCAGTGCCCTTGGTGGCCATGCGTTTGGACGCACCCGGCGTGCTCTGCGCGCGTGCCCGTCGCGTCCAGTCCGCGTGCAGCTCGCCCCCGTCGTTTTCCCCGTGTCCGGCCGCGCCGCACGGCTTTAGTCGAGGCGCGTGCTCATCCACTCCGCGTCCTGTCGCCCTCGTCGCCGCATACTTTCTCAGCACGCCGCGCTCGCCGTGGCCGCGCCCTGCTGTCGCGTTCCCGAGCTGGGATTCCACTCCCTCTCTTTAAAAGGAGGCACTCCCGACCTCCAGAGAATCATCCAGCACCTCCCCCTCACCTCTCCCTGCCCCGGCTCCCTCCAGTTCGTCCCCGGAGCCACGTCTTGCCAGCCACGGTTGCCATTGCCACGTCCGAGCTTCGGCGAAATTTCCGCAGCCGGAGCCTTCTCCTCTTCCCCTAGCCGTCCCGGAACCAGCTCCATCGGCCTTCCGCTGCCTCGCCGTCCTCCTAGAGCCCGCCGGAGGGCTTGCCCCGCCGTTCCTGGTGGTACCCGTGGCCGCCGCGCCCCGTCGGGGACGCCACCGCTGCCGACCCGCCTCGAGGCACCGCAGACCCAGGCGGAGGAGCTCCGGCAAGCCACCCCGGTAGAGGCGCCGGCAAGCCTCCCGCTCCGGGCACAGCGCGGCCGCAGCCCGCGGCCTCCTCTGCTCTGCCCCTGGCGAGAGGAAGAAGAAGAGAGGCAGGGGAGGGCCCTGCCAGCTGGGCCCCACGTGGAAGTGATACGTGGAGGGGCACGTGTGGCTGACAGCCCAGGCCCGTTTTCTTCCAGTAAAGGCGCCTCCCGCCGTATGCGTCTTTCCGCAGGGAAGGCGTACTTCGTGCTTCGTCTGACCAGAATACGCTTTCACCTCTCGAAAGCGTATTTCCCTTTTGCTTCAGCCCAAAGTGCGCTTTCACAGCTCTGAAAGCGTATTTCCACCTTAAATCCACCCCGACACCGTTTCCTCCGTATCTCCGCACCCGTAACTCCGATTGAGGTGATTCTTTTTTCGTTGTTTTCGCATTGTCCCCTCTTCAGTTTGCCATAGGTTTCATGCCATGTTTTTGTGATGTTATTTGCTGGTCAAACAAAAGATGGCGTTTGACCTTTTGCCCGTTGCCTTTTTATAAAATCTTTGTAGGGCGTTGTCAGTATCCAAGACCGAGGGTGTTTCACACCACTTTGGTGAAGGCAAGCCACAATACCCTTTGCACCTTTGCAAAGCTTTGACGTGCTTTAAAAATTGTTGTTCGATGATATGCTTATATCGATGATTATGATCATGTTGCTATGCTATGATTGATGTTATCATTACCATGCTATGTTTTGCCATGCTACATTCATGCTATGTTTTAATCATATTATTTCCATGTTATACTTTGCACCATCTAACCACAACAACACCATGCTAAGTTGATCATGCTATCTCTATGCTAGTTCATGCTATGCCTGAGTTATGCTTAACTGCATTCATAATGTTACCATGTGAAATAACTTAATTTTTGTAACACGGATAAGTTCACCAACTAAAAATGTGTTTGATCATATCTGAAACTGTCATGTTAATATGCTATGCATTGTTATGATCTGATACTCATGTTGCACCTGATACTTGTGTTCGCTGTTGGAGAAATGCTTCGTGACAAGTTGATAAGGTGCCACCGAACCGGACTTATCCGTGCAGCCACATTTGCTTGTATGGGCGGGCCTTGATTCGGTCTGCCGGTGGGTCTCTTATTTGTATCGCCCAAGAGGGGAGGCTATGCGCGGCAGTTGCCTTTGGCCGGGTAAACGGCGATAGTCTTGACAGCCCAAGTATGTTTTGCGCGCGGTTCCCGACGGGGGACAGAGTTTATGGGTGGTTATGGTGGTAACGTGGACACCTAACCACAGGTGGTTCTGGTGGTAACAGAGGACACCGAATCACGGGGGCTACCCAAGACGGGATGTCGGTGATACGGTAAGAGGGTCTCGTTGGAGCTGTCCTAGTCCACTCCTGCGGTGCGAGTTCCAAGGATCCTGTGGGACAAGTACCGGGGTGCTGGATGGAGGAAGAACTCCATAATGTGGGTAACGTGCACAAACTCTGCAGAGTCAAAATCTATTCGAATAGCCGCGTCCTCGGTCATGGGACATAGTTCGTACTAGGTCACACCATACGATCAACTTGAGTACGGTGGCAAGATTGTGGTAAGTGGATGGTCATCGATGAGTGGATTGGTTGGGTGGTAACAGAGGACACCAAACCCGTTGGATGGTCGTACGATGACCCGTTCGGTCACGCGACGACCGTGGAAGTGATTGGTCACGAGGTGACTCGGTGCTTGAGTCTATAAGGACTCCGAGGTAAGCCACGTGATCGTGCGACGATCATGTGGGGTACATTGTGTGTGCATTAGACTTAACGTTGTTAATATGCTTGATGATTATATGCTTGCATGATATTGTTGCTCACCTGTTTAATTCACTAATATACTTTAACCTGTTGCCATGTTATTGTTTTGCCTTGTTGCATGGTTGTAGTGAGCTTGCAAGTACATTCAATGTACTCACCTGGCGTGTTATGCCAGATTTGCAGGTCGTGCTTTGGATGCGTAGGACGTCGTTCCCGGTGTTTGCGAGCTAGGAGGTGTCCCAGCCAGTGTACCTCTGGATTGGAGTTCGTCATCGCCGTTATTGTTCCGCTGCCGTCGTTATTCCGCTGCTAGAGTTATGTTGCTGGTTGGTGTAGAGCTCAAGCTGTGTCTCCGCTAGCATTGTAATAGACCTCGTATACCCCTATATTTGGTAATAGAAAGATGTTCAGTTCTATATCAATCAGTGCCGTGCTCCAGAAGACTTGATTTCTGGGCTGGTGCAAGAGGCGTCCCGGTCCTCTGAGCCGGGGTGCCACAACGGGGCAGCCAGATGATAGAGGCGAAGGTGTCCCGATGTTTCGATGAGATGGTGGAGATCGATTATGGTGGAGGCGACTTTCACGATCCGACTATGAACGTGCGAAGACGTTGCGCCTTAGCGATCGCTAAACCAACTCCGAGAGGTTATTGATCCCGCGGATGCACGATCAACCTGACCACGAAGGTCTAATTCCTGCAAGCAATCGAAGAACAAGCAAGAACTAAGAATTGCAATCTGGATATTGCGAATATAAGATGAATGATTACGAGAGTTGGGGTTCCAATGAGGTCTTGGCCTGGTCGGATGACACAAACGAAGAGCTCGAAGTTGCGGCTATGGCTAACTTATATCTAATTAAAACCCAAGTCTAAACGACGCCCTAAGGGCTGTATATATGGGGGAATAGAGGGGATTTTCGTGACCCCTTGGAGGTGGGGTCCGAAAACAACCCTAACTCGGTTTCCCCACACATACGGACTCTAAAAACAGCCTATAATGTGGTATTTTGAAATTACATGGACCCAGCCCAATATTAAGGTGACGCAGCACCTATAATTGCTCTTGGACGAAAATAATGAAGTGGCATCTCGTGTATTTCGTCCAAGCCTTCATGCATGCCTTATGGTGGCTTCAAAGTGCGAAAATCCCCACTGGAAGCTCCATTGTTCTTTCCCGCGCGCGCACCTTCTTCTCCATGCTTGATCCCGCTCCAATGACCATCCTTCTTGTCCATGCTAGGTCCTTCATTCATAAGCAAAACAAAAGTATCTAATTTAGGCAGCATCATATGTTCATGAACATTAGAAGGATTCGCAAGAAACGAAAGTACCTGATAATTTAGTTGACGTGCACGTGCTCTAGTAACTGGTCCAGTATGTGTAGTTGGTGCAGATGTGGGTGTAACATTAGTAGAGGTGTCCTCATCATCCTCCCCTTCTTGAATTGATGTCGTCCTCGACAGAAGCTCATTATCTTCTCCCAAATAAGGTTTCAAATCTGCAATGTTAAATGTGGGACTAACCCCAAAATCTGCAGGTAGCTCAAGTTTATATGCATTATCGTTAATTTTCTGTAAAACCTTAAAGGGACCATTAACTCGTGGCATTAACTTAGACTTGCGCAAATCAGGAAACCTATCTTTACGTAGATGTAACCAAACAAGATCTCCTGGTTCAAACACAACATGCTTTCTACCCTTATCACCAGCAAGCTTGTATCTAGCATTCATTTTCTCAGTGTTTTCTTTAGTTAACTCATGCATTTTTAATATCAATTCAGCACGTTGCTTAGCATCAAAATTAACCTTCTCCGAAGATGGAAGAGGAAGCAAATCAATAGGTGCACGAGGTAGAAAACCATAAACAATCTCAAAAGGGCACATTTTAGTGGTAGAATGAAATGAACGATTATAAGCAAATTCAATATGAGGTAAACATTCTTCCCACATTTTTAAGTTACTCTTTAAAACAGCCCTAAGCATAGTAGACAAAGTCCTATTGACTACTTCAGTTTGTCCATCAGTTTGGGGATGACATGTAGTACTAAAAAGTAGTTTAGTCCCCAACTTAGCCCATAAGCATCTCCAAAAATGGCTAAGAAACTTAGTATCACGATCCGAGACAATAGTATTGGGCACACCATGTAAGCGAATAATCTCCCGAAAGAATAAATCAGCAACATTAGCAGCAGCATCGCTTTTATGACATGGTATAAAATGTGCCATCTTAGAAAATCTATCCACGACAACAAATATGCTATGCCTCCCCTTCTGTGTTCGAGGCAAGCCTAAAACAAAGTCCATGGATATGTCCTCCCACGGAACACTAGGTACAGGTAAAGGCATGTATAAACCATGAGGATTGAGTCGTGACTTAGCTTTTTGACATGTAGTGCAGCGAGCAACAAAACGCTCAACATCCCGTCTCATCTTTGGCCAAAAGAAATGTGTAGCAAGTACGTCCTCCGTCTTCTTCACGCCAAAATGTCCCATTAATCCTCCTCCATGCGCCTCCTGCAACAACAAAAGACGAATAGAGCTAGCTGGAATGCATAGCTTGTTAGAACGGAACACAAACCCATCATTAAGCACAAACTTGTTCCATGTTCTACCCTCTCTACAATGCTGCAAAACATCTTTAAATTCCGCATCATGTACATATTGATCTTTGATTGTCTCTAAACCGAATATCTTGAAGTCAAGTTGTGAAAGCATAGTATAACGACGAGACAAAGCATCAGCAATAATATTATCTTTCCCCTTCTTGTGTTTAATGACATAAGGGAAAGTCTCAATAAATTCAACCCACTTAGCATGTCTACGATTAAGTTTTGCTTGGCTTCTTATGTTTTTCAAAGATTCATGATCAGAATGTATAAAAAATTCTTTGGGCCATAAATAATGTTGCCAAGTTTCTAATGTCCGAACAAGAGCATATAATTCCTTATCATAAGTAGAATAGTTCAGACTAGGCCCACTCAATTTTTTAGAAAAGTATGCAACAGGTTTAGCATCTTGTAATAACACACCTCCCAAACCAATCCCACTAGCATCGCATTCAAGCTCAAAAGTCTTATTAAAATCAGGAAGTTGGAGCAAAGGAGCATGTGTTAACTTATCTTTCAATACCGTGAAGGCTTCTTCCTGTGCGGTACCCCAAGTAAAAGGCACATCCTTGCATGTAAGCTCATTGAGAGGTGCAGCAATGGTGCTGAAATCTCTCACAAAACGCCTATAGAATCCAGCGAGGCCAAGAAAACTTCTCACTTGTGTGACCGTTTTGGGCTGCGGCCAACTCTCAATCGCCTCGATCTTGGCTTTATCAACTTCAATTCCCTGCGGAGTAACAACATAGCCAAGAAACGATACTCGGTCGGTGCAAAAGGTGCACTTCCCAAGGTTACCAAACAAACGTGCATTACGTAGAGCAATAAAAACAACACGTAAATGATCCAAATGTTCCTCCAAAGATTTGTTATAAATCAGTATATCATCAAAATAGACTACCACAAATCGTCCAATGAAAGCACGTAAAACCTCGTTCATTAATCTCATGAAAGTGCTAGGTGCATTAGTTAACCCAAAAGGCATGACTAACCACTCATATAATCCAAACTTAGTTTTAAATGTCGTTTTCCATTCATCCCCTAATTTCATGTGAATTTGATGGTATCCACTACGCAAATCAACTTTGGAAAACATGGTAGAGCCACTTAATTCATCAAGCATATCATCTAACCTAGGAATAGGATGACGATAACGAATAGTAATATTATTAATGGCTCTACAATAAACACACACACGCCAAGTTCCATCCTTTTTAGGCACTAATATAACAGGAACAGCACAAGGACTAAGGGATTCACGTATGTAACCTTTGTCGAGTAGCTCTTGTACTTGATGCTGAATCTCCTTCGTCTCCTCCGGATTGGTACAGTATGGCGCACGGTTGGGCAGCGAAGCACCGGGAATTAAGTCAATCTGATGCTCAATCCCTCGAATAGGTGGTAATCCCGGTGGTACGTCTTGTGGAAAGACGTCAATAAACTCCTGCAAAAGGTCAGTGACAACAGGAGGCAAAGAAGGAGATAATTCCTCAAATGAAAACAAAGATTCTTTGCACACAAAAGCATAGCACACATATTGACTAACATCCAAATCCGAAATATCAACCTTAGTAGCAAGCAAAGTTGGACTAGTCAATTTAATTTCATTAGAAACAGCAGAAGAAGATTTGCTATTAGTCTTATGTTGTTGCTCAAATTCTTTAGCTGCTATCTCATTCTCACTCTTATTTTTCTCCTGTTTAGCTTTACTAGCTCTAGCAAGATCATCTTTCACAATTTGTTCAGGAGACATAGGAAGTAAAGCAATAGTTTTATCCTGATGAACCAGAGTAAACTGATTTGTCCTACCATGGTGTACAACATTCCTATCAAATTGCCATGGTCTACCAAGTAAAAGAGAGCATGCTTGCATGGGTACCACATCACAATCAACATAATCAGCATATGCAGCAATGCTAAAGTGCACACGAACAGAACGCGTTACCTTAATCTTACCACTATTGTTAAACCACTGAATATAGTACGGATGGGGGTGTGGTCTTGTGGTGAGAGATAGCTTCTCCACCAACTCCATGCTCGCCAAGTTGTTGCAACTCCCTCCGTCAATGATGATGCGAACCGAACGTTCTTTCACCACTCCCTTTGTGTGGAACAAATTATGCCTCTGGTTTTGCTCGGCCTTCGATACCTGCACACTTAACACACGTTGAGCAACCAAACTAGCATATTGATCTGCATCATCAGGAGCCATATACTCTATATCATGAGCATCATCATGGGCACCCTGTTCCTCGTGAGCAATGAGAACTAAAGTCTCCTCATCATAGTCGCTCGCTGACTCATACCCACCATCCGCCGTAATAATCATCACACGCTTGGAGGGACAGTCTTTTGCGAAGTGACCTCCACCTTGGCACCTGCGACATTTAATATCACGATCTCGTGTTTGCCCTGTGGAAGCCATGGATGAAGAAGAACTCGCTGCTAGACCACTCTGTGCACCCTTGAATGGTGGCGCTGGCTGTTTTGGCGGCTCCCTGTAAGAATGAGCGGTTGAAGTAGATGGTGGTGCAGCAGGACGTGTGGATGTAGAAGGTCCACGCGATGTCCATGATGTATTTCGTCCTGCAGAAAAGATAGGTCTCGTAGCGGCCTGTCGATCCTGCACTTCACGTTCAGCTTTACAAGCAAGATGAAACAAACGAGTAATAGTAGCATAGTCCTTGTATTCTAGAATAGTTTGTATCTCCCTGTTTAAGCCACCTATAAAACGTGCAAACATAGCTTCATTATCCTCTACTAGGCCACATCTAATCAATCCAGTTTGTAATTCTTGATAATATTCCTCTACAGAATTTTTTCCTTGTCTCAAACGCTGTAATTTTTGTAGAAATTCACGTTGATAATAAGGAGGAACCCAACGAGTACGCATAGCATCTTTTAAAGCAGCCCAAGTAGCTGGAATATTATTAGAATGCAATCTACAATGTTCAGACCACCAAATAGATGCAAAACCCGTGAATTCACAAACAGCAGCAGTAACACGTCTATTCTCAGGATATTGTAAACATGTAAAGCGTTGTTCAGTTTCTAACTCCCAAGTAAGATAAGCATCAGGAATATATCTACCCTCAAACGGCTTAAGATTCAATTTAAGTTTAGGCACATGTTCATCATCGCGTACCTGAGGGGGTGGTTGGTGTCGACCGTGGCGAATGTTGGGACGTGGACGTCCAGCTGGCTGTTCATAGGCCGCTTCTTGTTCCACCTCCTCCTCGTAATCACCCTCGTAGTTGTCGTCCTGGCCGACGTCAGAGGCAGCAGCAGCAGTAACTGCAGCAGCAGCAGGAGCACCAGCAGCTTGTCCGCCCGGAAACAGAATACGTCGTGCACGTCGTGGTGGCGGTGCCTGTGCTGGAGCGGCCGCAGGCTGTGCAGGTAGGCGTGCGAGCAACTCAGTAAACTTGGCGTCGAGCTTGGTGTCGATCATCTTCTCCACACCATCAATCGCCTCTGTAAATCTGTTCTCGATGTCATTCACCTGTTCAGACATCATTTGTGCAAATTTATCATGTAACGCTTTGTTTTTCATATTCTCCCAATCGGGTGCATCCCGCGCCACTTCATCATGGGATCCTGGCATGGTTAGCAGAAATAGAAAACACACAGAAATATGATCCTACTTCTACTAATGGGATGTGGGGTGGTGGAAAGCACAAATTCGTTCTTACCGATTCTTACCTAGCAGCAGGTGGTGATGTACAACCAACGGGTCAAAACTCTCAGAGATGTGGTAGAGCGATGGCCAGGTGGTGTCAACCGCACGAAGTAGAATATATGTGGAGCTGTAGGTAGGCTTGACAAATATGGTGGCAAAAAGCTCAACAGTAATCAAAACAGAGATGCAAAGTTGAATAAACACTCAACGTCGGTACTGTGCTGATCCTAGGCTAGACCGTACAAAAGTCGCGAGCCTAAAACACCAACGACAGCACGGCGCGGCACGTAATCAACTGAGAAGCACACTCTGAATTTTTTTTCTCTTTTTTTTTTTGCTCTTTTTTTTTTTTTTTTTTTTTTGGAAATCACCTCCTTCTACGTACGACAAAAGATTGGTGAAATCCGACTCTAATCAACTCAAAACTAATCTGGCTACGGAGAGATCACAAACCGAACAGGTGATGGAACTCAACTCGGATCGGTAGGTTGTGGTGGTGTGTATGGACTCGGCTTGGCGAAACGTGGTGGTGTATCTGGACTCGGATTGGCGGAACGTGGTGGTGTACTACTGTGCGGCGGCGGCGTGACAAACTGTGATCAGAACTCGAAACTCTAAGGTAACTAGACGCTAAGATCAGCAAGTCGACACAACGATGCAACCGCAAATTCAACAATGCAAACTACTGTAAAGAAAACTGGACAAAGGCTCGGACTGTTTTGGGACGTGATGATCTAACCCTAATTTTTTTGTTGGCTTTTTCGTGGACTGTAGGTATGAAGAACAGAACCAATCTAGACTACGAAAACTGGTAAATCTCACCGAGCAACCTGGAAATCTGATACCACTTGATAGAGGCGAAGGTGTCCCGATGTTTCGATGAGATGGTGGAGATCGATTATGGTGGAGGCGACTTTCACGATCCGACTACGAACGTGCGAAGACGTTGCGCCTTAGCGATCGCTAAACCAACTCCGAGAGGTTATTGATCCCGCGGATGCACGATCAACCTGACCACGAAGGTCTAATTCCTGCAAGCAATCGAAGAACAAGCAAGAACTAAGAATTGCAATCTGGATATTGCGAATATAAGATGAATGATTACGAGAGTTGGGGTTCCAATGAGGTCTTGGCCTGGTCGGATGACACAAACGAAGAGCTCGAAGTTGCGGCTATGGCTAACTTATATCTAATTAAAACCCAAGTCTAAACGACGCCCTAAGGGCTGTATATATGGGGGAACAGAGGGGATTTTCGTGACCCCTTGGAGGTGGGGTCCGAAAATAACCCTAACTCGGTTTACCCACACATACGGACTCTAAAAACAGCCTATAATGTGGTATTTCGAAATTACATGGACGCAGCCCAATATTAAGGTGACGCAGCACCTATAATTGCTCTTGGACGAAAATAATGAAGTGGCATCTCGTGTATTTCGTCCAAGCCTTCATGCATGCCTTATGGTGGCTTCAAAGTGCGAAAATCCCCACTGGAAGCTCCATTGTTCTTTCCCGCGTGCGCACCTTCTTCTCCATGCTTGATCCCACTCCAATGACCGTCCTTCTTGTCCATGCTAGGTCCTTCATTCATAAGCAAAACAAAAGTATCTAATTTAGGCAGCATCATATGTTCATGAACATTAGAAGGATTCGCAAGAAACGAAAGTACCTGATAATTTAGTTGACGTGCGCGTGCTCTAGTAACTGGTCCAGTATGTGTAGTTGGTGAATATGTGGGTGTAACATTAGTAGAGATGTCCTCATCACCAGAGGTGGACCAGGGGCCCCAGGAGCCCCCCTGGCGCGACCTCGGGGGTGTCCGCGCCAGGTGGCCGCCTGGGCCACCCCTGGCCCCCCTCTGGTCCCACTTGGGCTCTTCTAAAAGGTTCCCGTACGCTGATTTTCCTATATTTTTCCCGGAATTTTTCTGGCACTTTAAATAATGGGAAAACCTGAAATACAAAAACAGTAGAAAACATGAACTGGCACTGGGGTGCACTGAGTTAATAGGTTAGTCCAAATATGATCAAAAGTGTATGGAAGTTCATCAATATCATAGCAATATCACACAAAAGAGGCATGGAGCAAGCAGAAATTATAGATACGTTTTCAACGTATCAGTACAGTCTCTATTAGATTTTACTGAAAGTGACATCCCTAAAGGTAAGCCTCCCGACCAATGCTTAGATGAGCTTGATAATTTTATTATTAATCAGGAAAATTTTAATACGAGGATACAAAGTCAGTTGCATGATAATTCTCTTGCTATCAAAAGTTTACTTGGTCTTCTTGAAAGAACAATTAACGATGTTAAATGTCTTGTCAAGCATTTTCATATGGTTCAAACTCAGCTTGAACAAATTTCTAATGTGAAAAAAGATTTGCTTGCTAACAATGCCAAACAGGACATACAAGCTTATGGCATCAAAACAAGGGGTGGAACACACACCCATGACCCACCTTATCCTAAGGGGCATCCAAAGATGATTGAACAAGATTCTCAAGTGCAAGTGGAAGTTGAGATTGTTATCTCTCCTAAGAAGAAAAAGAAGAACAAGAAACACAAGGAAGCTGACAACTCTAATGATCCTATCACAAGTGAAGAACCTGCTGTTGATCCCAACAGCATATCTACCTCCGATGCTAAAACTGAAGACGGTGCTGAGCCTGAAGAAAATGATAAGGAGAAGAATGATCCTCCCGAGGTGCGAGAAGAAGAAGCACCCGATAACGCAAGAAGTACACAAGGTAAGACTTCATAGCAAGAAGACATGGGAAGGAAAGAGAACCATGGGTACAAAAACCCATGCTCTTTCCAGGTAAGTCTCTCAAATCTAAAGAAGAAGAGCATTATAATAAATTTGTGAATGTATGAAACCTCTTTTCTACAAATCCCTTTGACTGATGCTATCAAGTTACCTCCTTATTACAAATAGATTAAAGATATTTTTACTAATAAAAGAAAAGTTACTAATAAGGCAATATCTACTATGCTTGCTAACTATTCTT
This sequence comes from Bromus sterilis, assembly GCA_950022295.1. Classification (NCBI taxonomy): domain Eukaryota; kingdom Viridiplantae; phylum Streptophyta; class Magnoliopsida; order Poales; family Poaceae; genus Bromus; species Bromus sterilis. The sequence continues at coordinate 165,501,157 of OX465599.1, read as the reverse complement.
TCAGTGGCAAGATTCCTGAGAAGCTTGGTGATCTGGGTATACCCATCATTTCTTGTTCCATAAAAAATAATTATGTCAAGACTGCCTTATGTGATCTCGGAGCAGGGGTGAGTGTTTTGCCTTTTTTCTTTATAAAAGTCTATGTTTAGAAAAGCTAATCTCTACAGATATCTCTCTTCAGATGGCTGAAAAATCAACAACCATCCCGATAGGTATTTGTGAGGATGTTCCAGTTGAAGTTGCTAATTTCTTAATTCTTACTGATTTTGGTGTGCTTGACATGCCCGAGGATGGGAGCATGTCCATTATTCTTGGTAGACCTTTTCTTAGCACCACAGGTGCCATTATTGATTGCAATAAAGGAAAGGTCACCTTCAATGTAGACGATAAAGAACACACGGTGTATTTTCCAAAGAAGATCGACAAAAGGCATGGCCTTAACTCAACAGAGAATATCGATACAGTGAAGATCGGAGAATGGGATTGTCCTTTACACGTGCACCACAAATACAAAACCATCATGGTGGGGACCATGTCCATTAAAGTAAAGGTGCAATGATCACTTCATAAGAGGTGAGACTTTTTGTTCTATATATCGCCGGTTCGTTGGTAAGACTTGATCAACCTTGCTAGTGGGCATGTTTTATATAGGCAAAAACTGGAGCTTGTTATGTTTTCATTTGCTTTAGCTTTTATTCTCTTTGCTGTACCAAGTTTATATGTTTTTGAAGCTTCACAATTCTAATCACTGCTTCAAGTTTTCAGAAAGTTTCGCGGCTTTTTGAACTTCCGAAAATTTTCAACAGTGAAGTTTTCAGAAAAAATCCAAAATAATTATATTAAAAATTTCCATGCTGGGAGTGACCCAGAGGCACCTGGGGCTGACCAAGGGGGCCACCAGTGGCCTAGGCGGCCAGCTGGCGCGGCCAGCCCCCTGGCCGCGCCCACAGGTCCCACCTCCAGGTAAGTCTTCTTTCTCTCTCTTTCCTTCCTCCCAAAAAAACGAGTTCTGCACCTGGAACTTGCGTTCTTGCTGCTCTCCGTCCAGAATTTCGATCTCTCTCTACGACCTATCATTTGAGCTGAGATTTTGGGTAAATAATCCCTGGTATGTAACTCCTTCACCCCTCCAATTAGATTTTTTATTGGTGGCTTTATTTGTGAGTATTTAGTAGTTCTTGGTGCTGTTTAGATGAGCTTGCATGCATGTGTAGAAATGTATTTTCCAAGTTTTGATGCAAGTTTATGCCTTAGGTAAGTGAGTAGAGTAGTTTGCCTCAACTCACTTTGTTTAAATCCTTGTTTTTGTGAATTGTTAAAAATTTCATAAATGAGTTTGCTAGGAAAAGCAAAGGGTGGCTTGGGAAGAAGAAGCCTGAGCGCTCCGATCGAGTTACTAGAGCTGCAGCTTCACCCTCAGCAGTTAGGGTGAGCTACAATGAAGATCGTGTGCCCTTGGAGTTATTGGAAGACACAAGTATAGCATGCGCAATGATGTATCTGTGCGATGATTTTCTTCTAGCTGCAGGAATTAAGGAGGAATTTTATGGCCTTTGTACCAATGCAGGTTTGACACGGCTAGCATTATGCCGTGTGGTACAATACAAGAATCTTACCTCCCGCTTTGTTAACAGTTTTCATTATAACCATGATGCTGGAACCGTTGAGTTCAAACTTTATAATGATCTCATAACCATTCCTTTGGAACAGTTTTGTGATATAATAGGTGTGCCGAACGCTGGTCAGACGGAAAATATGACAACTCAGCCTTCCGAGTTGAGCACCCTCTTCAACTCCCTTTGTTACCAGGAGGAGACCGACATTTGGCGCACGAATATTTCCAGCATTTTGTTTCCCCACCTCAGGTATTTTACATATTTTGTTGCTAGAGGGGTGTTGGCTCGTGACAACACGAGCAGTGGTTCTGCACCAGATTTCGCTATTCATGCGAACACCCTCTCTGATAAGAATGATTATAATGTGGGTGCCTTAATTGCTCGGCGCCTAGTTACGAACAGTAACAAGGGCAATTTATATGGTGGTGTTTACGCCACACTTATCCTTGAGTCTCTTGAGCACACCCCGCATCCTGATGATGTTCCCTTTTCATATGCAAGTATCGATCTTGCTGCTATAAAGAGGCATAAGTTTGTTACCATGATTTCCCAGTTTGGTAACCTTGATTATATTTTGAGGTTTCAAAAAACCATTACTCGTGAGATCCGTCTACCTGCACCACTTTTGTTTGATAACACTCGCAGGAACGGATGGTCCTTCAGCTATACCCAGTTTGATGAGTTCATGGCTCAATACCAGCCGCATAACCCCATGGAGGGGGTTGTGCTCGACGAGGAGGAGCATGGTGAGTTCCCACCTTTTCAGGGAGAGACCTTCACTGAGCCTGGCGAGGGGTCTTCTTCCGCTTGGAGCGCATGACCTTCCTCATGGGAGGACCCGAGGACTTTGGTGTACGCACCGGAGGGCTCATACGACTCGTGGACTTACCATTACCCCGGAGCAGGAGGCTCCTGGGGGCAGTAGCTGCTACCAACTTAGGCCAAAAGCCTAAGCTTGGGGGAGTACGTGACCTTCTCACCTTTCCATTGTATTATCCTTTTTTATTTTGTTTTGATCTTTTTCGAAGTTTTTGCCCGTTCTTCTTTGTTCTTTTAGTTTTCAAAAACAACAAAAAGATTTCTCTTTTATTTTTCTTTCGTAAAACCCTTTAAAAACCCAAAAATATTTCCTTTCTCTTTTTAGTTTGCTTTGTTTTCAGAGTTCAGCTCGAGTCTGTGATGGCATCGGCGCGATCGCAACGGCGGACTACGACGACCAAAATGGCGAAGGGAGAGGGGAATCGGCGTGGCGGCTTACCGGGGGAGGTGCAGGGTTGCGGAAGTGGGCTCGGGGCGCGTGGACGGTCGGAATTTGAAGAAGTTTGCTGGCGACCGCAGCGGAGGGGAACGACGCGATTCACGTGTTGCAGGGGTCCCCGGCCCGAGATGGAGGATGGAGAAGACCCGGAGGATCCCGGCAACGCTCCTGGACGTGTTCTCGGGGTTCGGCGAGGTGCTTGGTCGCGCCTGCGAGAACCACGCGCCCACGGCTGCGCGCGACGAGTTCGGCCAGAGAAGTAGGACGGCGCGAGGGAAGGAGTTGAAGGGGAACAGGGCGACTAGGGCTTCGGGGCGGGCTCAGGGGTGGCCTCGGAGTCTTTAACCACTCCGTCGGCTGCCGAATGGCCTCCACGCCGACGGCAGTGGCCGTGCAGCCGGGGGATGCCCTCCACGCAAGGGGAGGTAGAAGACAAAGGAGGGAGGGGCGTGGGCTGGGCTGGGCAGGCCCAGTAGGGGGGGGGGGGTTCTGCCCATGGCGAGGGGCAGTCCTTTTTCTTATTTTCTTTTATTTTCTGTTTTTTGTTTCCTCTTTCTTTTTCTATTTTGATTTGTTTTAGCTACTTTAGCATTTTTATAAATTATGAGACTTGCTCCATTATTTGTATTGCCCTAGGTAGCAATGCTACAAAAAGTTTGGTGATTAAATAAATCCATTGGATTATTGTTGTTTATTTTAAAAGGGCTTTTTGTGTTGTTTTTCTACTGTTAATAATTGTTTGCAATATTTAGATATTGCAATAAATGCTCATTGCAGATTTATCAAGGTCCACTGGTTTTTAGGGATTTTACAAAAGTGGTTTCACAATTTTTGGACAATGTTTTATTCATCACTTATTTTTAATATTCATCAAAAGGAATTTTTGAGTTCGAGTTGATCCAAGGTGATCAAAGCATGATTAGTAACAGTGATTAGCAACAGTGATCTTCATTATCAAAAGTGTTACTGTTCCATCACACTGAGGGTGTTACAAACATGCCGAGTCGTGTAACATGTCAGTCTTGTAACCGGGTCATATAACATGCCGGGACATGTAACCGGGTCGTGTAACATGTCGAGTCGTGTAACATCCCGAGTCATGTAATCGGGTCATGTAACATGGTCATGTAACATGAAATGTCTTCTGGCTAAGTCTTCCTTTTGAGTGCTGCCTTCTGGCCGGGTCTTAGCTGTGATTAATCCCCCCGAGAAGTGTAGGGTGGATAGAGCATGGTGTGTTTGGCTTGTCTTAACAAGCCTATGTTGTAGCTCCGTGTAATCAGGAGTCTTTCCCCACTTCTTTAATACAAGATACGTCTGCTGGGGCGTATTCTAGAAAAAATGAGTTGGTCAAAGTGACAAGTATTTTGAGTTAGTGTTGAGCATACAGACTTGTGAAAGTTGTTCCACAAATTGCAATGTTTAGAACACTTTAAATTTGTTGATATGTCTAAACATTATATTCATCCTACATTGAATGTTTTATAGTCTAAGTTATCTCTTACCGAGTTACTCTATTATTATTTAGAGTTATTAATTTAAAAGGCAAACACTCACTTCAATATAGGGAACCATCTGAGTTTGTGTAAACAACACCATATGAAGATATGGCATGTCGTGTTTTTAGAAAGTTTGATTTATGAGATAAATCAAAATTATCTTTATAGTGTGTCTTTAGGCAACTATGGACACATCTTCTAAAACTAGAACCGAAAGGGCAATACTTACGTTGCCAAGTTTGGCGTTTGTCAAGGAATGTTCATGATGAATGTGTTAATAGAATAAAGTGAAAGCCCAAACAAGGTTATTGACCTTACCTCCAAATGTCAGAATAGCGCAACGAAATAAGTTCTAGAACCAAAGATCTACATATAGAGGGGAAACTGATAATAATGATCATGACATTTTACTTAAAGCTTTTACTAAATTAAGTGGTTTTCAAGAAAACATATTTCCCTTGTGCAAAATGATATTCATCATTCATTTGTCATGTTGGTGGAACAAAGACATACCTACAAACTATGAAGAAGCAATGGTAGACATGCCGGAGGGATAATTCACAGACCCGGAAGTACTAGCAAGAAGGCCTCCATGTTCAAGATGAAGAGAGTCGGCCTATGGGATAGCCCATTAAAGAGAAGGCCAAAAAGAAGGTTCGGCCTATGAACTGACCGACTTACAAGATAAAGACTGACGCTAGAAGGAAGGAGTCCAAATTTCCTTGGAGGACAAGATGGCCGTCGAAGAAATAGAGTAGGACTCCACCTCGTGTCGTAGTCAGATTCATTGTAAAACCTAGGACCCGGTGTGTATATAAGCCGAAGTCCTGGGACGTCCAAAGGGCGAACTAATCTAAATAGGTTCTTGAGACACCGACGACTTCTAGCGCCCTTGTAATTGAGATCTCCCACATATAATACAATAAAGGCAGGAAGAAGGTCTTTACCTCATCGAGGGGCCGAACCTGCGTAAATCCCTATGTCTCTCTTATGCTGACTCATCGTACCGACTCCTCGTCGATCGACTCTCCCTCCTCGATATCACTCATAGAAAAGGCCCCGCTTTAAGTTCTCCATGAGGACATCCAGCGTGTTTTTCCAACGACAGTTGGTGCCCACGGAAGATCCGGACGCCTCCATTGACACTCTCAGTAGAGAAGACGACCCGGAACCTTCCGATACCGGGTCACACCCGAGCGACGGAAACCACACGGACACATGGTGAATCGGCCCCATCGGGGAGGATGGGCTCGGAGGAGACCAAAGTGAAGGTGGATATTACGCTCCTCTCGTTTAACCCCCCCACATGACCGTATACATGGCTGGATCTCTCAACGGAGCACATCCCAACAACGGACCCGGGGTTGAAGGAGAGGCGGCCCGAGCAACAACAGGCGTCAGAACCAACGCTAGCCAAGACATCATTAGAACGTCAGCTAACGAAGGAGTCGGAGGCCCGACTCCTAACTGTTTGGAAGCATACACAGCGACTCTCAACGCGATGAACACGCTCTTGACTACTAAGATCACACCCGAAAACCAAGCCACCTTGAATGAAGGAATAATCAAGCACAGCGAAGAGATTTTCCGGCTACAAAAGGAAATTGACAGGGAGACCCAGACTCTTGTAACGGCACGTCAACAAATCAAGGAGGAAGCGTCCCGGCTACAGGACGAAGCGACTGATACGTCCCGAACGTATATATAATTTCTGCTGGTTCCATGCTCTTTTAACTGACATTGCTATGTGTTTTCCTACACTTTCATATCTTCTTACACATATTTGGACTAACCTACTAACTTAGTGCACCCAGTGCCAGTTTCTGTCTGCTGATGTCTGTAAGTTGAAGGTTTTTACCCATTTTTACGAAGCTCCAAAAATTCCAGGAATATATATATATATATAGACCTGAAGCTCGACGTTGACCTTGGTAGTATAGTTCCAGACAACAGTCTGGTCCCTCGTGGAAGGGCATGTATGTTGAACAAGGCTTCTCTAAGCCATTTGTTAAACTTGTCTGTACTCAGACCTAATTTTCTTCCGTTGTATTATGTAATGTTGATCACAGACATGTGATCTTTGTGTATGCTCTATGTGTTAGTCAATAAAGAGTACTTTGTAGAGTTATGTGATGATACCTGCTGTTCATACTAGACATGTGTGCTGCGTGTATGATTATAACATGCATGTCTTAGTATGGGTTTTCGAGACCTTAGTTGTGATCTGGATGGCGGTCTTTTACATACCAAGTGGCCCTTAGATGTGGGTAGCTTGGGTCATCGCGATGCGATTGCTCGTGACTCTGTCACGTGCACACTTTGTTGTATGATCGAGCCCGCCTTAGACCCTGACTAAGTGATCGGGCTGGAGTAAGTCTATGTAAGAGTTAGGATTCAATCGATAACATGGTTGAGGCGACTTGTCTATGAGTATGGGATTCACCACCCATAAGCATTTCGACTTGTGGGCGGACGATGAGGACCCATCTCAGATGATCATCCGGCCTGGATGGGATTCCCCTCACGTTCGATGCTTTCCGAGAGTGTTCTGTGCTTGGCCTTGTCTGCTTAGACAAGTGGGTACGGCTCTCGGCTCTCCATGTGATTTCATCATGACTGGAATTACATACGCATATTCCGGGTCCCGACAGTTCCCCCGTTCCGCCAATCAAGAGTATCATGATTTGGATAGGATGAAGGGAGCTACGCTTACAGTTCCAGTAATCCCTAGAGGAAGTAGATCGAAACACTTCGAATCTTCGGACAAAAGAAAATACCAAATCTGTAGAAAAATACTTATAGATAAAATGAACGAGAATGACACGGTCCCGTATATGGAAGACGGAGGTCGATGACGCGAGAGCTGAGCTCGATGCGCGCTGTGTAGTACCTCGCCCCTAGACACCCTTGATATTTTCGACGAGCATGCCAGGCGAGAAGAAGAAGATGAGGGAAGCAAGGGATGTGAGTGGAAGAACAAAGCAAGTGAACCTGGATCCTATATATGAGGATGCAAGCTCAACCAACAGTGCAAAACTCACCGCGTAATAAATGGGATTTCCTTGATCTCCACGCGCGACATGACTAAAAAATCAGGCGGCGCCTCGGTCTCGTGAAAATGTGGACTACCTGTGGATTTCGTATCAAACGGACATGTTCATAAAGTCAGGGTGACACATGGAGGAATTGATAACTCACCTTTGTCGACTCATCTCCTGATAAATCATTTCTAAAAAGAAGATTGTCCTAAAGCCGGCTTCACGCCAATCTTGGGCGCTACTATCGGGCGGGGGGGGGGGGGGGGGGGGGTAATTCACAGTCCTGGAAGTATTAGAAAAAAGGCCTCAATGTGTAATATGAAGAGATTCGACCTATGGGATGGCTCATTAAAGAAAAGGCCCAGAAGAAGGTTCGGCCTATGAACCGACCGACTTACAATATGAAGACCGACGCCAGAAGGAAGGAGTCCAAATTGCCTTGGAGTACAAGATGACCATTGAAGAAATAGAATAGGACTCCACCTCGTGTCGTAGTTGGAATGATTCTAAACCCTAGGAACTGGTGTGCATATAAGCCGAGGTCCTGGGACGTCCAAAGGGTGAATCAATCTAGATAGGTTCTAGAGACACTGACGACTTCTAGCACCCTTGTAATCGAGATCTCCCACATATAATACAAGAAAGGCAGGAAGTAGGTCTTTACCTCATCGAGGGGCTGAACCTGGGTAACTCCTTGTGTCTCTCTTGTCCCAACTCATTGTACCGACTCATCGTCGATCGACTCTCCCTCTTCGAAATCACTCGTAGAAAAGGTCGTGCTTTAAGTTCTCTATGAGGACATCTGGCGTGTTTTTCCCACGACAAGACCTAAGTACGAGAAATGACTCAGATTCATAAAATTCTATATTGAGTTACATTTAAGATTACTTCAATATTATTGAGTAAAGAGGTTACTTGATATTTTCAATAACTACAAAGTTATAAGGAAGAAATGTAAAAATCAAGGAATACGTAAAGATCGGTTTGTCATAAAGGAAGTTTTTGACAAATTCAAAAGGCTGACTATAATAAGTAGCCATGCTTGAGTCGATAGGATAATCACTATGATTTGTCCATAATGTTATTAATATCGTCTCTTCCTCAAATCATGCATTTGAAGAAGTGTTGTAATTGGTATAATAAGAAGGTTTTGGAAAACATATGGATACTAGTGCCTCGTAACCGGAATTCTCGATTTGATTGTATTATTAAAATATTTCAGACTTAGCCAAATGTCGAGAAAACATGAAGTTGCATGAAACTAAGTGGGAGCTCTGTGAGTTTTATCCCTGGTCTTATATGTGACTGGCATATTTGAGTTGGAGCATGACAACATCTTTATATGTGGATGACATATTGTGTATGTTGTAGTTCGTATTTAATGATTGTTTGAATCTTTCATGAATGAAGTTCAACATTTATTAAACATCAAAATCTATCATGATAGATCAATACATTTAATTAATAACATTGAGTCATAATACTTTCTTAGATAAGATTTTGAAAATGTTAAGAATGGGACAAGTCAATAAATAAGTTCTTACTTGTATATCTAGGAGAAGTATTGAGTTAATCTCGGTACAAGAACAATGGTTAAATGAAAGAAAAAGGATGTCCTACAGCCCCTATGCCTCATTCATAGGTTCTGTCATATAAAACCAGTGTTGGGTACTCAATGCAATGTGACCCAAGTTCTTTGTAAGTAGAACAGCTTCTGATATGATTTCTGGGTAAATCATTGAACAAAGAGTTAAGTTTATCCTTGAAAGTGTTGAGGGTACCGAGGATACATCTCTAATTTTTAAAGGATAGTGAACTTGACCGTAAACGTTACGATGGTGCAAGTCTTGACACTACCCTACAAAATTGAGATATCATACCAATAAATGCCTAAGTTGAAAGAATAATGGTTAGAAAACAAAAGTTGCATGCAATGGATGGACGAATAAATGTACATTGATGTGGCTACTTTAGAAGTGGCTAGTATGATAGTTTGGCTTAAGAAGTTCGACTTCTGACTGATTGAGTTTCAGTGTGCATGATTATGAAAAAGTCCTCGTGACCAAGAAGATGTCATTGCTAAAACACAAAGAAACGAATACTTCAACATATACTTACACATTATCATGTGATGATGGAATAAGTGCAAATAATGTGACATTAATCATTTGCAAAATACATACAAATCTAAATGGTTGATTGGTGCAGATAGAAGTTCCTCATTGGTTACCCCAAGTGGAAGGTTATGATGTAGATAGTAGCAAATATCCCTTAGTAAAGATACCAAGGTTTATGGCTCCCATAGGATTCCGGAGACAACAAGTAGGTGGCAAACAGCGGCGCGAGAAATTATTCTATGGCGCGGCACTAGAAATTAGCTTTCCTGGACCGGCACACAAGAACAAAAATAACTTTTCTCCCAGCGAGTTGATACACGAGATAACGTCTCGCCCCTCGTTGGTTACCCCAAGTGGAAGGTGAGATGTAGATAGCGGAAAATTTCCCTTAGCGAAGATGCTAAGGTTTAGATTGTCTCCAGTAGGACTCCAAGGTCGACAAGTAGGTGGTTCGGCAAGTGAGGCGTCGTTTGAAGATAATCACTTGCTTCCCCTGGACCTGCACACACAGATAACTTTGCTCTCAACGAGTTCAGAGGAGTTGTCAATTCCTCCGGCCTTGTTGTTTACAAAGGATAAAATGCACGGGATAATAATGATAGATAGTCATAGCTACTGAAAAGTAAATACTGAAAGTAAATTGATAGTGTAAATATTGGTGGAATTATGGACCGGGATCTCATGATGTTCACTAGTGATGTCTCTCTCCCAAAAGACGATAAAATAGCCATGCGAGGTAAACAAATTACAGCTGGGCAATTGACAGGATTATGCGCGCAAACCAATGCTAATTATGCAAAACAAAAAGATTACATATGTGCCTCGATCATGTAGGGCAGCTCACAAGGTCTAATCCATGAAGAACAAAGAGGGGAGGAGAACATCACATAGCTACTGATCATAGACCCATGGTCCAAGGTGGACTACTCACGGTTCATCCGGGAAGCATCCATGGTGGTGGAGAAGCTCCCGGAGGTGATTCTTCCCTCCGGCGGGGTGCCGGGAAGAGATCTTCTGGTGCTCCCGATGTTGGAAGCGCGACGGCGGCGGAACAGAGGAGAGATCGCGAAAAAGGGTTCTGTCCCCGAGGGTTTCTCGTCACGGTGAATAAATAGGCGAAAGGGGGCAGCCAGAGGTGGGCCAGGGGCTCAAGGCGCCCCCCTGGCACGGCCAGGGGCCTGGCCGCGCCCTCTGGCCGCCTGGCCCCCCTCTGGCCCCTCCAAGGCTCTTCGCGAAGCTTCCGGTACGCTTATTTTTCGTATATTTTTCCCGAAATTTTTCTGGTACTTTTAATAAGGGGGAAACCTGAAATAGAAAAATAGCAGAAAACATGAACTGGCATTGGGGTGCACTGAGTTAATAGGTCAGTCCAAATATGATCAAAAGTGTATGGAAGTTCGTCAATATCATAGCAATATCACACAAAAGAAGCATGGAACAAGCATAAATTATAGATACGTTTTGGACGTATCAACATCCCCAAGCTTAATTCGTGCTCGTCCTCGAGTAGGTAAATGATAACAAGCATAATTTCTGTGGTGACATGCTAACAACCATATAAGACCTTTGTAAGTAAAGCAATCAAAGCATGCAATTCAATTCAAGTCATAACAGGCAAGAGTCTATATCTAGTATTGAAACAAGAAACATAAGAACATAAAGGTGCAAGAGCTCTCGCTGTCCGTGACTCGAATGTCTCCAAATGGTGTTTGCGTGCAAGAAAGGGGATAGGGATATACGAGAAAAAGTATTTTTATTGTTGAGAACTCAATCTACTAAAGTGTCACACTTGGTCTTCTTTGGAATCTTATCTTGACTCATCCCCAGACCACTAGCCAGGTACAAGTCAAAATAATCCACTCCTTTTTGGTATTTTGATCACTCATGCAATGGATGAGCGTAAGCAAGAAAGTTGACACTTAGGATGGAAAAGAGAGAATAAGGTGGAGGAGGAAGACAAAAAGGTGTGAAAGGCTCACATCAATGAGGACAATCATAGGCGAGAGAAAGCCAAATGATAGATATGATGTGAGGAGTAGGGATTGCCATGCAACGGATGCACATATGAGCTAAGGTAAGCTCTCCAATGGAACTAGTGGGGGTGCATCCAACTTGCTTGCTCAAGAAGACCTAGAGCTCATTTGAGGAGGCTCATCATTGGAATATACAAGCCAAGTTCTATAGTGTGAAGGTCCCCACATAGTTATATGCATGAATGATAATCTCTATGGAGTACAAGATACAAGATGGAGTACGAGTGTGGATCTTCTCGAAAAGAATAGTAGTGTGCCCCCTTCTCTTTTTTTTCTATTTCTCTTTTTTTTTCTTTTTCTATTTTTTATTTTTTTTGTATTTTTTGGTTGCCTCAATGGCTCTTTCTATTTAACTCTCATTTGTCCTCTTTGGGATCTTTTAATTTGTCCACTTTGGGATCTTTTAATTTTGTCCACTTTGGGATCTTTTCCTCACTTTAGGGGCAACACTCTATATATTATAAAAAAGTATAGAAGATCTTTCACACTTTACAAAGTACTCGAATCATAAAGAAAATGTAACTATCATGATGTATGAAAATGTATGCCCTGCCAGTGTAGCAGGATATGCAATGATACTAGCGCGTCATGTAGCAATGATTAGGGAAAGGCCCAACTAGCATGCGGCTCATCGATCAAGCAAGTAGCATGTATGACATGAAGATCAAGTCATGAGAAGATGGATGTTGCATGGCAATGTATCTCAGAAAGGCTATGGAAATGCCTTGATAGGTAGGTATGGTGGCTGTTTTGAGGAAGGATATAAGGAGGCTTATGATGACAGAGCGTATCGTGCCAAGGGTTTGGATGTACCGGCGAAAGTGGACGCTAACTCTCGGAGTGAGAAGAAAGCAATGCACGGCACAGGGAAGGCTAGGAAAATATGGGAAGGTGGAAGTGTGAACTTTCGAATACTCACATTAGTCCGAAGAACTCATGCACGTATTATCGGTAACTCTCAATCTAATAAGGAGGTTCAAAAAGATACAAGTACCCCGAGGATGAGTGTATGGGGGTTTGGTTATCCTTGCGCATCCTCGACTCATGGTACATGAGTGTACTCTAATATTCGACCCCTCAGAAGAGTAGTGATCCAACTAGTAGCTAAAGTTATCAACTAATTTGTAGGTTTTTGAAAATAAACACGGATTGCCCAAAATACGACATCTATCACTAATAGGCTAAAGCTCTTGACACCAAAATTCCAAATATTACTCAAGACAACAACTCAAAACTTTTGCAAGTTACTACTACAACTGAATAGCAACCTCAATTACCCACTTCAAGTCAAGACACAAAACTCAGTGCAACAGGCAAACTCTCTAAACAAGATAAACATGAAAACTCAAGAGAGTTCAAGCAACAAACTAAACAAAAGCTCTTTTAAAATATAAACATGAAGGCTAAGAGCAAAGCATGACAGCAGCTACGGAAAGATAAAGAACAAACACACCAAAGATAACCAGGAAAAAGTCCTATGTTGTGTTATAAATTTTGGAAGTGGAGCGTGTTTCTCTCCCACATAAAGAAAGCTTGGTTCTAACTTGTTATGAACATAAATCAAAGCTAAAGAAAACTAAAAACAAAACCTAAGAGAGAGACGCTCCAAGAATAGCACATAATGGATGGAGTGATAAAAATATAGTGAAACGAGAGACGAACTGATAATTGTCGATGGATAAGGGGATGCACGGGGGAATCCCCAAGCTAAGGCGCTTGCGTATTCTTGAATATTTCTTCGGGATGCATGCGGGCATCCCCAAGCTTGAACTCTTTACACTTCTTAATCTTCTTTCATCATCTTCCCTCGCAAACTTGAAAACTCCCTTCATACATAACTCATCATAATCTGATTAGCGAGGTTAGTACCCATAATAAAATAATTTTTTCTCTACTGGAAATAAATATAATCTTGAAGAGCTACTGTTTCTCAAGATTTCCAAAAAGTTTTTGCAAAGAAAAAGCAAGCTTAAGATTTGCAAAACGAAGAAAAGGCAAAACAGGACAGAATCTGTGAAAAACAGACCAGCAGAAAGTAAAGATTTTTTTAGGGGTACTTCTGCAACTCAAATCAAAAAACTTAGAACATACGAAAGTTTTGTTATTATATAGAGCACTCTGTGTAAAAACTTCATCTCAAAAAGATGAACTGGGATTTTTCTCTGATTTTTCTAGTCACGAGGACAAAATCTTTTTTCTGAACAACATGTCACAACTTTCACTTCCCTTGTCGTATGATGCTATAAAAGGCACAAAGCTTGAAAAGTAAAGATATAATGATGTTGCTACAGTAGTGACAATAATCAAGACTACTAAAAACATAAGGAAAAAAAAAGGAAATCCTAAATTCGTTGCGGGCTGCCTCCCGAAAGCGCTTCTTTAAAGCCATTAGCTAGGCTTAATGCAAAAAGATCAAGTTTTTCCAAGAAAATAACTAGCCCGTGTGACGGACTCAAAAGGAAACTTAACATTTTTCCTAGGGAAGTGTTCCATCCCTTTATTTAGTGGGAATTGGAATTTTATAATCCCTTCTTTCATATCAATAACAGCACTAACGGTGCGAAGAAAAGGACGTCCCAAAATAATTGGACAAGAAGGTTCACATTCAATGTCCATAATAGTAAAAAAGGGAACATAGTTTTCATTGACAATGTTAAGAACATCATCTATCTTCCCCAAAGGTTTCTTTACGGAAGAATCGACGAGACGAACACCAAAAGAACAAGCGTCAAAAGGTTTCAACTCACATATATCATACATTCTTTTGGGCATAACAGAGGTACTAGCTCCAAGATCACATAAAGCAAAGCAAGAAAAAGTTATTCAACTTAATTTTAATCATAGGATCCCAACCATCTTCTAGCTTTCTAGGTATGGAAGCTTCTAACCTAAGATTCTCCTCCCTAGCTTTGATGAGAGCATTAGTGATATGCTCCGTGAAGGCAAGATTAAGTGTGCTAGTGTGGGGGTCTATAGACATCTTGTGAAGGAAACGCATAACTTCAGAAAGAGTGCAATTATCAAAATCAAGGTCACTACTATCAAGTATAGTGGTAGTGGTGTCCTTTAGGCTCACTTGTTTGGTAGCTTCTATAGTCATAGGAATTTCTTCTTCTACGGTTGAGGTCATAGCATCACCATTAATAGGTCCTATGGGACTAGGGGTGCATTGGGTGCTAAGAATTTGGATATCCTCAACCACTTGGATAGTAGCAATAGTATGGTGTGTAGGAAGGCTCTTAATCCTATCTTCTCCCTCCTTTTCTCTAGCCCATCTCTCTTTAAGTTTAGCCATCATCGTAATGTTTTCATTAATTTGCAATTGAATATCATTCATAGGAGTGACCTTCCTCTCCTCAAGGGGAGAAGTTCTAATTTTAAGCAATTCTACTTCATGGGATAAATTGTCTACCTTCGACGAGAGGGTATCTAGTTTGTTTAGTTTTTCCTCTACATTCTTGTTGAAGGCTTTTTTGGTAGTGATAAAGTCTTTAAGCATACTCTCTAATTCAGAGGTGGAGTTTTTGGTGCTAGGATAAGTGTTGTTGTTCCCATAGTTGTTGGAGGGGAACGGTCTAGGATTGCTACCAAAGTTACTCCTATAGGCATTGTTGTTGAAGTTGTTTCTAGAGATAAAGTTCACATCTACTTGATCCTGAGCAATCAAAGAATTTAAAGGAACATTTTGAGGATCAATAGGAGATTGCTTGGTAAGTAAAGACATGATCAAGTCAACTTTTTCATTTAGGGAGGAGATCTCCTCGACAGAGTTTAGCTTCCTACCTGTTGGAGCTCTTTCGGTGTGCCATTGGGAATAGTTGGTCATCATCTCATCGAGAAGTTTTGTGGCAGCACCAAGTGTAGTTGACATAAAGGTTCCTTCCACGGCCGAATCTAACAAGTTCCGCGAGGTAAAGTTCAAGCCTGCATAAAAAGTCTGGATAACCATCCAAGTAGTCAAACCATGCGTAGGGAAATTCTTAACAATAGATTTCATGCGTTCCCAAGCTTGGGCAACGTGTTCATTATCTAGTTGCTTAAAATTCAAAATAAAGCTCCTCAACTGGATAATCTTAGCAGGGGGGTAGTACTTCCCGATAAAAGCATCCTTGCACTTATCCCAAAATTCTATGCTATTCTTAGGCAAGGATTGAAACCAGATTTTAGTTTCATCCCTCAAAGAGAAAGGAAAAAGCTTAAGCTTAACAATATCACCATCTACTTCTTTGTACTTTTGCATATCACAAAGCTCAATAAAATTATTTAAATGCAAAGCAGCATCATCTCTAGCCCCAGATAATTGATATTTCATAACAAGGTTCAGCAAAGCAGGTTTAATCTCATAAGAAGGTGCTGAAGTAGCAGGTGTAGCAATAGGAGTGCAGATAAAGTCATTGTTGTTGTGACTAGTGAAGTCACACAACTTGGTGTTCTCAGAGGAACCCATAGCAGCAGCAGGCAAGATAACTATTTTTTTGATTTTTGATAAAAGACACTAAAGAAAAAACTAAAAGGTAAACTAACAAGACTAAAAAGCAAAGATAAAAGATAGTGTGCAACTCCCCTATCTTGAAGAGTGGAGTCCCCGGCAACGGCGCCAGAAATTTTCTTGATACACGAGATAACGTATCGCCCCTCGTTGGTTACCCCAAGTGGAAGGTGAGATGTAGATAGCGGAAAATTTCCCTTAGCAAAGATGCTAAGGTTTAGATTGTCTCCAGTAGGACTCCAAGGTCGACAAGTAGGTGGTTCGGCAAGTGAGGCGCCGTTTGAAGATAATCACTTGCTTCCTCTGGACCTGCACACACACAGATAACTTTGCTCCCAACGAGTTCAGAGGAGTTTTCAATTCCTCCAGCCTTGTTGTTTACAAAGGATAAAACGCACGGGATAATAATGATAGATAGTGATAGCTACTGAAAATTAAATACTGAAAGTAAATTGATAGTGTAAACAGTGGTGGAAGTATGGACTGGGATCTCATGATGTTCACTAGTGATGTCTCTCTCCCAAAAGACGATAAAATAGCCATGCGAGGTAAACAAATTATAGCTGGGCAATTGAAAGGATTATGCGCGCAAACCAATGCTAATTATGCAAAATAAAAAGATTACATATGTGCCTCGATCATGTAGGGCAGCTCACGAGGTCTAATCCATGAAGAGCAAAGAGGGTAGGAGAACATCACATATCTACTGATCATGGACCCATGGTCCAAGGTGGACTACTCACGGTTCATCCGGGAAGCATCCATGGTGGCGGAGAAGCTCCCGGAGGTGATTCCTCCCTTCGGCAGGGTGCCGGGAAGAGGTCTTCTGGTGCTCCCGATCTTGGAAGCGCGGCGGCGGCGGAATAGAGGAGAGATCGTGAAAAAGGATTCCGTCCCCAAGGGTTTCTCGTCACGGGGAATAAATAGGCGAAAGGGGGCAGCCAGAGGTGGGCCAGGGGCTCCAGGCGCCCCCCTGGCGCGGCTAGGGGCCTGCCCGCGCCCTCTGGCCGCCTAGGATCCCCTGGCTCCCCTCTGGCCCCTCCAGGGATCTTCGTGAAGCTTCCGGTATGCTGATTTTTCCTATATTTCTCCCGGAATTTTTCTGGTACTTTTAATAAGGGGGAAACCTGAAATAGAAAAACAGCAGAAAACAGGAACTGGCACTAGGGTGCACTGAGTTAATAGGTTAGTCCAAATATGATCAAAAGTGTATGGAAGTTCATCAATATCATAGCAACATCACACAAAAGAAGCATGGAACAAGCAGAAATTATATATACGTTTTGGATGTATCACGAGTATAGAGAGGATCTCAATCTCTCTGGCCTTGCTGTTTACGAAGTTTAAAATAAAAGATATAATAATAGTGCAACTGAAAAGGAAATAAAGTAGTAAATAGAATTGGTGTAAATCTATGATGAGAATATGGACCGGGGCATCATGGCGCTCACTATAGTGATGTCTCTCTCCCAATTATGGTAAAAGCCTATGTTGGGTGAACAAATTATAGATGGGCATTTGACAAAATTATAGATGCATCGCAGTGCTAATTATGCCAGCAGAGAGTGCAAGGGTCAATTTTATGGGAATTACAATGAATCAAGTAGATACTTTATTCATCAACATCTACTTATTAATTATGCACCTTGAGATATCTATCCAAAACATCTCGCTGGTATTAAGTTGCGAGCCACAACTATATGTTGTAAACTCAAAGCAACGGACAAATGCGTTAACAATCTATGTGTAATGTAAGCAATCCTTGTGACACGCAGTTACAAGCACGACTGTTTTACCCCTAATGGCAACAAAACATTCCCTAGTCACATGTTTCTGTCACTCAAGTCATACATCAGGAGGCATGAACCCATTATCTAGCATAACGCTCCCTCTTGGAGTTACAACCTATTACTTGGACAGAGCTAAAAATTACAACGGAGAACACGCAAAAATATTGAAGAACACAATTTTTTTTAAATATATTACTTCACAATCTGAACATAATCTCATAATCCAGCGGATCCCATCAAACACAACATAACAACATAGGAAACTATAACAAATATGCCTTAATCATGATAGGAAACACACAAGGTCTAATCAATTAAGGACAATATTGGAGAGAAGACATCATCTAGCTTGGCGCCATGAACCCTAGGTCCAAGGAGGAACTACTCACGAAGCATCTCGGAGGAAAGCATGGTGGTGCACTAGTGCGCGCGATAGCTATCCAAATGGTTTTTGACCCCTATCGCCTATGGGAATCGGAACCATCGCCTTGCTCTCGATTGTGATAAGGGGGGCCTATTTCACACGACAGCCAGAAACTGTTTGTTATGTCACCAGTACGCGCATATGTTTCAGTAAAACAACTCATATGCGATACGAAATCGTGTGAAATGATTGACTCATCACAAATGTGTTGCCTGAAAAAACGCGTGTAAGTATTTCTCATTTAGACGAAGGCGCAATAGCAAACGTTTGGGGTGCAAGAACATATCACACGGTCCGTAAAAATGAATCGTGTGAATTCAGTGTAGTATTCCAAACGTTTGGAAGAATAAGCACGTTTGCTTTGTACAGAAGATTGCCCACGTTGGTTGTCTTACAATTGTGTGCGATATAGAAGATAACGCACACAAAATACTAGGAGTAATCGTCACTTATGTGTGCTATGTGAGTTAAATCCCAAACGCTCATTATGATCGAACTGTGTGAGTTGCATAGAGTCATGAGTGATGAATTTATATGAAAAAACATGTGGAATGTAATACAAAATAAAAAATTGAGAATATTATGCATTAATCAGATCATTTAACGAATGTAAGAAAGGCATGTTCTTATCAACCATCACACCACAGTATATTTCAAAGCCATCGCAATATTTATAACTTGCACCGCAGCACACATCAAGATTTTACAACTGACATCATAGTACATAATTGAGCAATAAATTTGGCATCCAACATTTAAACCTTTCAAAACTATCATAACAGATGAACCTCATCTACAAATATGTTGAAGTGGAAGGAGAATATTGATGGCGTCATTGAAGGGCCCGCAAATGGCATGTGGTGTCACAGCCCTGCAAAACATAAGAAAAATTACTACCTCTTTTTCCAAGGATCTGTTCATAGTTTTCAGATAAGTAGAATAAACTTGCAGCTATTTTTTTTGCAGAATGTCACATATGTGGGAGTACTGTATCTTACAGTGACAGTGAATGGATCTACAGAATCAATCTTCACACGTATCATCCGGCACTTTGTTGAGCTCAGCTATCAAATTTAGTCTTGCTACCTCTCTGGCATAATGGAATTCACAAAAAAATCACCATATTACACCAATTTTCAGACATAACACCACCCTTCAACCTGCGACCGAGGCGGAGATATGAGCCAGAGGATGCAAATAATTAACCACGGGGGTGAGGAAAGAGGCAGCAGATCGCCTGGGGGATTTTAGAGGACGCAAATTTCATCATCCTGGTGGCTTAAACTTCATGGGCTGCTGGAAGCATGAAGTGCTTTACCTTCAGAAAAAATGCCTTATATAAAGTTGATATCAGTGTGCCAGAATTCTGGGTGCCTGTGATCCCCTCTCAGTGTGTTCCTTGCAAAATAAAGAAAAACTCATAAGTGACACAACAGAACATATGTAGAAGCTGCATTATAAGAACATCATATTTTGTTTTTGATGATAGAATTAATAGATATGAGGAATCAAACAACCTCGGGTGGATGACGAATGAGGTAGCAGATCAGCTAAGGGACTTTAAAGAACGAAAATTTCTTCATCCAACTAGCTTAAGCTTCATCGGCGGTCGGTAGCATAAAGTGCAACCACGATTTGCCTCTACACGACCAAGTGCTTCTTGAGCTCCAGGACATGGCGCCTGGACCATGGCGAACGGCGGGACCTGCGGCTTGTGGGAAGTGGTGGTGGTGATTTGGATGGGACGTGGTGGGCCGACGGTTGTGGCATGGGTGTGGACGAAGAGGGTTGTGTTGGATCTTGGGGTGAGAACATGGTAGGGGCGTCGTAGTCGAGGAGGTCGGGGAAATGTGCAGGGGGTGGGCTGTTTGAACAAGAAAGGAGGGAATGTGTGTGCTGAAGAGAGATGGAAAATAAGGGGGAAGGATCTATATTTGCGCGGCTGGCGAAAATTTTCGTTATATGCGCGGGCAAAGTGCCGCCAAACAAAATCATCGCAAACGCTTCTATCTTAATAATTGATTGTGATCATCGCATATCCCAAAATCATCGCAAACTCTTCTATCTTTAATAATAGATTGTGATCATCGCATATCCCAAATCATCGCAAAAAATGGAGGAAACTAGCCAATGCATGAAAGACTTTAGTTGATAAACAATTAAATGATGCAACTTTAGCAACAACAAACTAAGCACCAATGCATTGTGAAGTATAGTTGCTTAACTCATTTAATAGTTAATACACTTAACACCTCATTTAACAACTTTGCATTGGAAGCATCCTTAAAGGGAGCTAGCTTTAACATTAACAATAGACAGGGGCTTTACTACTATCAGTGATTAAACAAAGACAACGGCCGGCGGCCCAGGGATCCGGCGGACCTACGCATCATCGTTAGAGGAGAAATTGACGACTAGTGCGGACGGCATCTAGGTGTCGTCCGCGTTGGCATCGGCAACGCCCTCGGACGCCGATGGTCCGATGCTGAGGTCGCCATTTCCATCGTGGTCGACCAGTTCGTCGTCATAATGCTCGCAGTAGTGGACACGCCAAAGATCATTTTGGTGTGCCGTTGCCGATTCTACCATGACCCATAGGAGGTCTTTCTACTTCTCCAGCTCACACTCGTACTCACGCTCAGCAATTTCGTGTGGACGGGGAACCATGGCGTCCATAGACCCGTCGTCGGGGAGCATCTCAGCCATCGCTCCGGCAAACTCTTCGGACGTGGGGTGCAGACGGGAGTCCGTGGAGACCGTCCCGATCTGTAAGCCAACGGGGTCGATCTGGGCAAGGGTGGATGCCGCGGCGTCAATAACTTCCCTAGAAGTTACGGCACATGCATACGCCGTCTCGGATACTGCCGCGACGGTCTATAATACTGTCCTCGCCGCCCCGCCGGTAACCCTCGACGCACTCTAGGCGGCTGCGGACGCTCTCTCGGCGGCTTCTCGAGGACGAGCGGCAGCTGCAACCGCCGTCTTAGCTGTTGCTGTGGCGGTCTTTAAAGCTGCCGCCGCCCCGTGGTCCACCGCCGCCGCCCTCTCGGCGGATGCGGACGCGCTCTCTGTGGCTGCGGCCGCCCTCTCGGCGGCGGTGATGGCTCTAGCAACTGAGGCGATCACATCATCCTTCCTGGTGAAGCTACTAGGTGGAGACATGGTCAATGTGATTGGGGATGAGGCGTTTGCGTTGGGGTCTAGTGGCGGTAGAAATGAATCTTCCCCCGGATGCAATAAAACGTCTAAGTTGTGCGCGCGCCACGATCGGTCAATTGGACCGTCTTGGATATTTTCCACAACCCAAACGATCGCTTCATAAAAATGGTGGGAATATGGATGGTTTGTATTGATTGTGTTAAAAATAGCTCGCCTGGGATGGTTTGGGTCTATATCGCCGCTTAGATATTTGAAATGCTATCCCATTTGCTGCAAAACACTTACCAATGCTATGAGGAACCACATGTTGTTTTTTCAAACCATTTTCGTGCACTGTTTTAGTCATTCTCAATGCTAATCTGAATTATAATCCATTTAATGCCTAGAAGTGCACGTAATGCGATAAAAATAACAAACTATCCAGCAAAAAAATCATATTGTATCACGTGTGATGATTGGGTCTATGGTCACTATAGAAAACAACTCAAGGTCAAAAGATGAAGCAAATGAGACCATACATTCGAATACGATCCATTCCATCCTTGAAACCACGACTCTTCTTCGGGGATAGTTCGGTTTCTAAAGGATGTACATCATAAAAGTTGTACAATCATATTATATTTTTCCCCGTCATACTGAAGTAATATGATGACACCCTCCCAAGTTTCATATTTTCAGACCTAATAAAAAAATTCTGGAATTTTTAAACGAATGAATGTCGTGTTCACGGTTGGATATCGCCGCTTAGATCTTTGAAATGCCATCCTATTCGCTGCAAAACACTTACCAATGCACTGAGGAACCACATGATAATTTTTCAAACCATTTTCGTGCACTGTTTTAGTCGTTCGCAATGCTAATCTGAAATTTTATCCATTTAGTGCCTAGAAATGCACGTAATGCGTTAAAAATAGCAAATTATCCAGCAAAAAATTCATATTGTAGCACGTGTGATGGTTGGGTCTATGGTCTCTGTAGAAAAAAACTGAATGTCAAAAGATGAAGCAAATGAGAATATACATTCGAATACGATTCATTCCATCCTTGAAACCACGACTCTTCTTCGGGGATAGTTCGGTTTCTAAAGGATGTACATCATACAAGTTGTATAATCGTATCATATTTTTCCCCGGCATACTGGCGTTATATGATGACACCCTGCCAAGTTCCAATTTTTTCAGACCTAATAATTTATTTTTGTAATTTTTAAATGAATGAATGCCACGTTCATGGTTGGATATCACCGCTATGATCTTTGAAATACCATCCCATTCACTGAAAAACACTTTCCAATGCACTGAGGAACCACATGTTGCTTTTTCAAACTATTTTCGTGCACTATTTTAGTCGTTCGCAATGCTACTCTGAATTTTAATCCATTTAATAACTTAAAATAACTAGAAATCCACGTAATGCATTAAAAATAACAATCTATCCAGCAAAAAATTCATATTGTAGCACGTGTGATGGTTGGGTCTATGGTCACTGTAGAAAAAAAACTTAAGGTCAAAAAATGAAACAAATGAGAACATACATTCGAATACGATTCATTTCATCCTTGAAACCACGACTCTTCTTCAGGGATAGATTGGTTTCTAAAGGGTGTACACCATACAAGTTGTACAATTGTATCATATTTTCCCCCGGCATACTGAAGTTATATGATGACACCATTTTTTTTGAACATAAAAGGCGCACGAAGCGCCGCTTTATTGAAGCTTAACAACAGTGAATAGAGTGCAGTACAAAACCCAGAGGGTTGAAAGAGGACAAAGACGCAACATGCTGGCAGAGTACATTAGAATGAGAGTGGGAGAAGCAGCTAATGTCCAGACCAGAGGTACATCTTAGATTCTGATGAGCTAAGGAATTAGCCACACCATTTGTTCTTCTTTTGATATGAAAGATAGAGTAGGCAGAGTAAGAGGCAGCAGAGAAGAAATCAGCCAGGGAGCTCCTAATGTTCCAATGAGCTTGTTCACCCCTGATGTTTCTTTTGGCAGCAGCTTCAGTGAGGGTGAGACAATCCGATAGGAAATTAGGATGAGGTATCCTGAGAGAAGCAACAACTTTTGCAACGAACACATGAGCCAAAGCTTCAGCTTGGACTGGGGTGGAAGTTGACCTGGCAGAAGCTTGAATTTGAATATCAACTTGCTTATGATCCTGCAAAAAATAAACAAAAACCCCAATTCCAGTTCTTGTGTGGTTAGGAGCAGCGCCTGCTATTTTCTTGCATTGAAAAGCAGCATCCGAATAAATTTTAGGCCCTGAGATAAGAAGGTCTGAATGTATAGAGTTTCCTTGCATAGGAATAGAATGATTAGAAGGTTCAGGAACAGAAGAGGCAATTAGAGGATTAGTGTCATCATTATTCTTGAGATCAGCAAAACTTTTTAAAGCATTTACAACAGAATAAATATGTTGAGGTAGGGAGCACTTTCGGTTGAAAAGGCAATCGTTTCTTGCTTTCCAAATGCACCACAAATAATTAAGAATGTTGGGCATGGATGCAATAGGATGACCAGATTAAGTAAAGAGTTAACAACAACATGCATGGATTGATTATGGTTAACCAAAGTTTCAGACCTAAGATTCCAAGGGTGAGAGAACCACACAGCTCTGGCAAAATCACAAAGAAAGAAAAGATGAATCTCATCTTCCTCATGACCACACCTGGAGAAAAATTTAGAGATATGAGTCGAGATTCTACCAGCCCTCTTACCTGTGGGCAGTGCCTTCCTGAGAAGCCTCCATCCAAAGGCCTGAATCTTAGGAATGATCGCTTTATCTTTCCAAATGGCTTTGACAAGAACTTTAATCTGTGACGAAACCTGAGTGGGAGAGTTTCTTGAAGTGGATTGTATATCCTGCAAACAAAGCTTATAGGAAGATTTAGTAGAACATGAGCCATTAGGAGTAAGATTCCAACAAAGAATGCAGGGCAATTATCATTGATAATACTAGTTTGAGCAATAATAGAAGCAAGGGGTTCCTGGAACAGGTTATTAATGAGGGGAACATTCCAATTTTAATGTCCAGGGAGCCAGAGATCAGAAACAACGGCGGGGTAAATGAAACCAGGTTGTTGGATAACTAAATGGTCATGAATATCATCCCATCTGTTACACCAGGGTGAGCTCCAAACAGAAATGTTCCCTTGAGTAATTTGGTAAGAGGCATGGGATTTCAGTTTAGGCATGAGCTTGAGAATGGAAGACGAGAAACCATACTTAGGGAATTGTTTAGAATCTTTCCAAATAGAAGAATCATAGAAATACTTAGCTTTCAGAACTTGATAAAGATGAGAATGAGGGGAGTTGGCAATTCTCCAAGCAGCAAACAGAATAAGGCTTTCATTGATTGCTTGGAGATTCCTAATTCCAAGCCCACCCTCATCTTTAGCATTACACACATCTTTCCAAGCACGAAGACAAAGACTTTTTCTTGCATTATTGCCCCTAACACCAGATCACCAGAAAGTTCTAATAATAGCAGTTAGCTGAGTAATCAGTTTACGAGAAAAAATAATGTTGGACATGTAGTAAACAGGGATAGAGGATAAAACAGATCTGATAAGTTCAATCCTAGCAGCATGAGAAAGCATGTTAGCTTTAAACGTAGGGAGTTTATTTCTGAATTTGTCCACAACAAAGGAGTAGGAAACAGGTCTATTTTTTGAAGGAAGAATTCAAGGATGTCCCAAATGAGTGAAAGAGCTGTCCATGTCAGGAACAGGAAACAAACCTTTGATCTGTTGTTTGACTGATGGAGTGACATGAGGGCTGAATAGAATGGATGATTTGTTCCAGTTAGGAATCTGACCAGAAGCTTGAAAAAAATGTTGTAACAGAAAAAGATTGATGAGTACAGTTGGACCAAGCATTTTTGGCCACATCATTGAAATCTTTCTCCAAAAGCCACCAGTTTTCAAATTTAAAAGTTTGTCTAGGCTTTTTAAAGATACCATCAGTGGACATGAGAATAGGAGCATGATCACTAAGAATGATAGGAAAATTGAGAACTTTAGTATTAGGATAAGCAGCAAGCCAATCAGAATTAACCAAACATCTATCCAAACGTTGATAGACAGGATTAGCAGTATGTTGAGTACCACGCAAAGTGTAAGCAGGCCCACTATAACCAACATCAAACAAACCACAATTTTTAACAAGCGAGCGAAAGGCAGACATACGGGGAAATTAGTACAACCATTATACTTGTGTGCGTCATATAAGATATCATTCAAGTCCCCCATACATAAAACAGGTTTGCCCGGATTTTCATACACAAAAGAGGCAAACTTGTTCCAGATTTCAGTAGTCTGACGGTGATACTGATCACCATAGATGCACACTAAGCAAAATTCAACATCGGAGGCTACATGAACTACATTAGCTAAGATATAGTGGAAGGAAGCATGTTGAATTGAAAGTTTCAGATCATCTGTCCACATGAGCCACAACCCACCAGAAGCACCTCTAGAAGGAACAAAAAAACCATTAGGAACATTAAAACGATTAACTAAATCAGGGGGTTGAATCTTGGATGATTTAATCTCAGAAATAAAGGTAATATGGGCCTTTGTAGCACGAATTAATCTAGCCAGAAATAACATACGCTTATTACTAAGGCTCCGGCCCATACCTCTGCAATTCCAAGCGATAGATTTCATCTGACTGAATCCCTAGCAAGAAACTTCCGGGAGAAGAGGAGCGGGATAGAAGAAAAGAGCACATCAGCGAATGAGGGAGAGGGATTCGTGAGGGGATGGATTTTCAGGGAGAGAATGAATCAGAGATGGATGAACAGAGGGAGAAGAAGACAGATTTGAAGAAACCTAGAAACGAAGCAACAAAGAATGGATGAGGACGGGATGGAGAGTGAATCAGGGGAGAGGGAGATGGAAAGGAGAACGAAGGAAGGGGAGAAGGATGGATACGACACAAGACCAGACCTGCCGGAAATCGTCACCGAGTCGTCGGATTTGAGACCCTAGCCGCCGTAGTCGCCCGATCAAGGGCGGAGGCGTGCTTTGATGACACCCTGCCAAGCTTCAATTTTTTCAGACCTAATAATAATTTTCTAGAATTTTTAAATGAATGAATGACACGTTCACGGTTGGATACGCTTAGATCTTTGAAATGTCATTCCATTCGTTGCAAAACACTTACCAATGCACTGAGGAACCACATGTTGATTTTTCAAACCATTTTCGTGCATTGTTTTAGTCGTTCGTAGTGCTAATCTGAATTTTAATCTATTTAATGCATAGAAATGCACGTAATGCATTAAAAAAGCAAACTATCCAGCAAAAAATTCATATTGTAGCACGTGAGATGGTTGGGTCTATGGTCACCGTAGAAAAAAAACTCAAGGTCAAAAGATGAAGCAAATGAGAACATACATTCAAATACGATTTATTCCACCTTGAAACCACAACTCATCATCAGGGATGGTTCGGTCTCTAAAAGGTGTACATATTATAAGTTGTACAATCGTATCGTATTTTTTCCCCGGCATAATGAAGTGATATGATGAAACCCTGCCAAGTTTCAAATTTTTTAGACCTAATAAAAAAATTCTAGAATTTTTAAACGAATCAATGTCGCGTTCACGGTTGGATATCGCCGCTTAGATCTTTGAAATGTCATCCCATTCGCTGCAAAACACTTACCAATGCACTGAGGAACCACATGTTGATTTTTCAAACCATTTTCGTGCACTGTTTTAGTCGTGCGCAATGCTAATCTGAATTTTAATCCTTTTAATGCCTAGGAAATGCACGTAATGCGTTAAAAATAGCAAACTATCCAACAAATTTTTTATATTGTAGCACGTGAGATGGTTGGGTCTATGGACACTGTAGAAAAAACTAGAGGTCAAAAGATGAAGCAAATAAGAACATACATTCGAATACGATTCATTCCACCTTGAAATCCTGACTCTTCTTCGGGGATAGTTCGGTTTCTAAAGGGTGCACATCATACAAGTTGCACAATCGTATCATATTTTTTCCCCGGCATACTGAAATGATATGATGACACCCTGCCAAGTTTCAAATTTTTCAGACCTATTAAATTTTTTCTGGAATTTTTAAACGTATGAATGCCGCGTTCACGGTTGGATATCACCGCTTAGACCTTTGAAATATAATCACATTCATTGAAAAACACTTACCAATGCACTGACGAACGACATGTTGATTTTTCAAACCATTTTTGTGCACTGTTTTATTCATTCGCAATGCTAATCTAAATTTTAATCCATTTAATGCCTAGGAAATGCACATAATGTTTTGCATGGATTACTCTGTACTTTGCATTTCCCAGGGTTGGTTTTATTGAATCGTGTGGAATACAATTGAACCGCCTATATGTACTTCGCGAGGAGTATTTTCTCAAAACCCTTCTTCGTTTTATTTTCTCCATCTCCAGCGAGCTATTTCCATGGCAAGTGGTGCGGGCGGTGTTGGCAGCCCTCGACGAAACGGGACCATCTGCGAAGGCCCGCCCGATGCTCGGGCAGGTAGTTCCACCAGGTCGCTATTCATCCCCATCGGCGGCGGCGGCGATGACGGCGACTGTGGGGTCCGCTCGTGGCTAGTCTTCCTCCAATTGAGTGAGCACGTTGCGCCTACCGCCTCCAAGCTTCGTGCCGCCGAGACGTCTCTCCAAGCCGCCAACACGGTGGTAGCACGCACTGAAGAGGGCGGAGTCTTTCGTTAAACCGAGGCCAAGGCGGCGTACAACCTCGTGTACGACGAGTACAAGGAGGCGTCCGAGCAGTTCATCCCCAAGCCGTGAGAATCCGCTGCAGACGCCTACCGCATATCGACCTATGTAGTTTTATGCTAGTTTGTGGAAAAAATATAAATGTAGAGGAAGTGGATGATGTAATTCGATGAACTTCGATGGATGTGACGTATCTTCTAGTCTGGAACCATCTTTACCGTTTATTTTCGAATCCATTCACCGTCTCAGGTCTTTTGCGTGGAACAAATAATGCATGTTCTCAATGCGGAGTTGAGTAGATTGCGCCCCTGATTCCGGCTAGCCGCCTATAACTACTACAAATGCCAATGCAAAAATAGCATGGTTCATTAGATCACCCACGCCCACCCCTCACTGCCGGAGGTAAAAGCCAAGCAGGTGGGCAAGAAGGAGGAGGCAGAAGCAAAGGAAGCCGAGCGCCAGGGCAGAGGGGCACGTTGGGAGGAAG
The DNA here is from genome assembly GCA_950022295.1 of Bromus sterilis. Classification (NCBI taxonomy): domain Eukaryota; kingdom Viridiplantae; phylum Streptophyta; class Magnoliopsida; order Poales; family Poaceae; genus Bromus; species Bromus sterilis. The sequence continues at coordinate 165,472,513 of OX465599.1, read as the reverse complement.
CGCAGTGGCGGAAGGCCGTCGAGCGTTCCGTTCGGGTGGAGGAGGAGTCTGTGTTTCTCTACAAGAAGGCCAAAGGGGCCAAACGCATCGCCGTCGCATGGAGGTACCAAGCAAAGGTGTAAAGTGCCACAGAGAGTGAGATCGACTATGCTCCAACCCAGTTCGATAAGCTTGTGGCCAAGGAGCACCGGCGCGTTGCTGATTCACACGTCAAGGATGCCGAGGCGGCGGAGGAGGCCCTCGCCTAGAATGTTGGAAGGCCGCCGCGAAGCAAGGAGGAGTGGATTAAGAAGAGGCACCGTAGGAGGATGAGATTTTAATTAGTAGTAGTTCTAGTAGTAGTTCTAGTAGTAGTAGTAGTAGTAGTAGTAGTAGTAGTAGTAGTATTAGTAGTATTAGTAGTTACATAAATTATTTTATGTTGCATTTGGGTTTCTTTTTCAGGGTTGTAATAGTTTGTAAGATATTAATAGTGTCGCCCAGGATGAGGCCTCGAACGCTTCTGACATGATGCCATCAACCCACACTAGATTTTTAGCCGCTCTCATCTCATGGAGTACCCGGGTGGCCAGCCGAACTTGTGACGACGAGTCGGAATCGCTGTCGACCATTGCAAGGAGGATGCGGCGAGGAGAGGGAAGGAGAAGCAGGATTTGGGTGCACGCGAGAGAGGTGTACGTATGTATAGGGAAAGAAGCTAGCACAGAAACAGGGTACTCAATTATTTCTAGGGCTGATCAAAGCAAACTAGAAGTCATAATGTTGTGTGTGCCATGGTGCCCATTGGTACTCTATTATTTCTAGTCGCTGGAGTATAGTAGTAGCAGAAGCATCTAGTAATATATTTTTACAAGATAGCTAGGACTAGACCTCTCGCAGTGCCCAGTGAGGCAGTGATGAGCAGATGTCATCCCACACGCAATATTGTGACGTTGTAACGCGTCCATTAGTATAAATTAACATTTTTTTCTACGAAATTGCAATGCAGATGACACTGCACACACGACATGCAGCCAACACGCATATCCAATGATCGATGAACAATGTGCTAGTGTCGTGACGCCACCTGCCTTTGGGTGTGTGACATGTGGGCCAGCCACCTGTTGGACCCACATGACATGCACCCAAAGTCACCTGACCTCCAGTCCTTCATTGTATACACATATCCGACGTCGTCCACACCACCAAAATTGTGTATGTGTGTGGTGTCGTGTTTATAGAAGGGTTGTTCTGTACTTCTTGAATTTATAGTGGTGTGACAACTCCATCAGTGAATAACTTCTCCACCCGACATGTAATGCTTTATAGAGAGGGCGTGGGTTGGCTTCTCGTTCACAGCGACGGTCAGGCATCCAAACGGTTAAGAGCACGCGTTGAAATTCTCGCCCCTTTGCTTCCACATTTTCTTTCCATTCCAATTTACCACGCTTTCCATAACGTCTACCCGTGGGGTAGGGATGAGCCTTCACCGCAGTACTTCACCTCGACTTGGGTGGCTTCCTTGTGGGTTCGGAAGCAACATGGCCCACACGTTAGTTATCTCTATTCAGTGGGCTGGTTCTGGGGTATAGAGGAATGAGAGCCAGCGCAGTTCAATATTTTCATCTGACCCACACCCCTCCCTCCCTAGCTAGCTCCCCCTCCCCTCCCCTCCCACCCCCTCCCTAGCTCCCACTCCCCCCCAAAGTCCCAAGATGAATCTTGACGGACCACTTGTGGCTTACTTCTCCATGACGGGAACCACCGACGCTGCGCCGGTCTCCGCGCCTTCTCCGACCGCCATCGCACCTCCGGGCACGACGCCTGACACTGCTCCAGTTTTTATACCAACTCCGCCCGCCATCGGCTGCGAGCAAGTGGAGGAGAAGCTGGGCGCCATCCACGGAGACATCCTCGCTGAGATATATAGACGCAATGTACGAGGATGCCTCCATCGACGAGTTCAGAGAAAACGAATAGGAGGCCGTCGAGTTCGCCGAGGAGGTCAGCGACGAGGACCGTGAGGTATATCTCGATTGTACGTATATCTCGATTGTACACGCTTCTTTCTTTACATTGGGGTTTTCTGCCTATACCATATGGCTAGTTGGTTTGAAAATCAAAGATATTTTCCATGCATGTCATTTGATTTGTCTTGTAATCTCGCGCTAGCAAGGTGTAGGGTTTAGTTCCGGATAGTTCTTGTTTTAATCGGCATAGGGTACGGTTTACTCTGTCTCTAGTTTCATACTCTCATTACGATCAGTGGAGGATCCAGGATTTCATTTCATTTTTTTTGGCATTGCAACATCTAAATTGTTCATGTAGATGAAACCCTAGTCCCCCTTCATGAGAGCACCCACAGTGATATGTTTGCTGCCTCAAACCCTAGTCAAAGCCTCAACATGTTATAGCCATGAGTCCATGAGTATACACTGCCTCCGAAGATAACGTGCAAGCAGAATGCTAATTACGTGGTGCCGATGACATGTGTGTAAGGTGAAGACAGTTGTGTAACTCATCCGGCAATATATAGATGAAAAAAAATTCTGTACTAAAAATTTGGGTGTACGTGAATATATGTACTCCATCTGCCATGACCAACTGTCGATCCACCCTTATTTATGATATCTCGGGGGGGGGGGTCTGTGCTCGAGCCCCCGAGTGCTTTAAATTATGTTGTCGCGTAAGTGAGAAAAAGTCTCTCGGGGGTGGGGTCCATGCTCGAGCCCCCGAGTGCTTTAAGTTATGTCGTCGCGTAAGAGAAAAAGCGTCTCTCAGGGGGGAGTCCGTGCTCAAGCCCCCAAGTGCTTAAGTTATGTCGTCACGTAAGAGAAAAGCGTCTCTTGGGGGGGAGTCTGCGCTCTAGCCCTCGAGTGCTTAAGTTATGTCGTCGCGTAAGATAAAATACGTCTCTCGGGGGGGGGGGAGCCTGTGCTCGAGCCCCCGGCTGCTTAAAATGTCATCGTTTAGGCCACACATGTTTATTGCTTCGAGTGTTTTACATGAGTTGCCAGTCGGCGCTGCTGGCGATCCTTGCGTTGCTGGGGGACGTTGCTGAATGAGTAGTCTATGAGTAGAAGAGGCACAAGTTTTCCATGTTCCATGGGTTTCCCACGTCTTTGTTGGTCTTCAGGTTCTTTAGTCTGTATGCTCCTCCTCCTATGACCTCAGATATTATAAATGGTCCTTCCCATTGTGGGGCGAGCTTGTGGACCTTCTCTTGTATTAGTCGCAAGACGAGGTCGCCCTCTTGGAAAGTTCTTGTTCGCAGGCGTCTGCTTTCATAAGTGTGCTGCTTGTCCTGGTATCCTTCTGACTTTGCGAGAGTTGTGTCCCTTGCCTCATCCGTGACGTCCTTATCGTCTTCGAGTGCGTCTTCGGCTTCTTCCTCTTCATATCCGGTTATCCGGGGAGCTCTAAAGTTGAGGTCGTGTGGTAGTAAAGCCTCCGCTCCGTACACCAAGAAAAATGGCGTGTACTGGGTTGAAGCGTTGGGAGTAGTGCGCAGGATCCATAGGATTGGGGGGAGTTCTTCTATCCAGTTTCCTACGGCCTGCTCGAGTGGCGCGAGGAGTCGTTTTTTGATTCCTCCACACACTAAGCCATTTGTCGTTTCTACTTGGCCGTTGGATTGAGAGTGCGCGACTGAGGCGTAGTTGATTTTGATGCCCAGCTCCTGGCAAATATTCTGGAATTCTGCTACTGTGAAGTTTGTTCCGTTGTCCGTGATGATGTTATGCGGTACGCCGAATTGAAAAATGATCGACCTGATGAAGTTGACTGCTGTGAGGGCCATCGAGCTGGTGATTGGCATTGCTTCAATACACTTGGTGAACTTGTCGTCTGTTACTAAGAGCTGTGTTCTGCCGCCCTTTGTGGATTTCTTGAGTGGTCCTACCAAGTCGATTCCCCATGTGGCGAAGGGCCATGATAGTGGTATCGTCTTGAGCTCGGATGCTGGGGCGTGAGGCCGACTGGCGAATTTTTGACATGCGATGCATCGTCGCACGATGTCTTTAGCATTTCGCATTGCGGTTAGCCAGTAGAAACCCGCTCAAAAGGCTTTGTCCACGAGTGCGCGGCTGCTCGAGTGGTTCCCGCATGTGCCTTCGTGGATCTCGAGTAGTAGGGCCTTGCCATCTTTCTCTTTGATGCATTTTTGGAGTACTTGGGAGATGCTACGCTTGTAGAGTTGTCCATTGATTATGGTGAACGCTTCCGATCGTCAGCTGATTCGTCGGGCTTCTGTGACATATTGTGGTAGGGTTCCTTGTATTAGGAATCTGAGGAAGGGTCTTGTCCAGACTGGGCTTTCGAGTCCTGCTGGCTCACCCTCCTCGACTACGTTGTTGGCTTCTTCGTCGGCGACTGGGTCTGCTGCTGCTACTTGTGCGGGCTCGGTTGTGTTGTCATCTTCTGCGGGTGCCTCTGGTACTGGCGCCTTGTCTTTGATCGATCTTTGGCCGATGATTTCGAGGAAAACTTCTGGGGGACTAGTCCCCGGGTGGACCCGATGTTGGCTAGCTCGTCTGCTTCTGTGTTGTTTTATCTGGAGACGTAGTTGAGCTCGCATCCATCAAATTCTCCTTCTAAGATGTTGTAGAGCTTCTGGTAGGCTGACATGTTGTCTGCGACTTCTTCACAATCCTTCATTGTTTGCTGGACGACGAGGTTGGATTCACCATAGATTACGAGGGGAGTGGCACCGCAGGCTTTCGCCATGCGCATGCCGTGCGTTAGTGCCTCGTACTCTGCTTCGTTATTTGATGATTTGCTGAAGTTGATCTGGAGTACGTATTTGAGCTTATGTCCTTTGGGTAAGATTAGCACAACGCCTGCTCCAGCCCCTTTGTGCCGTTTAAACCCATCAAAGAACATCTTCAATGAGTTGGAGAGGGCTGGAGGACCGGGTGTTTGTACTTCCATCCACTCGACCAGAAAGTCTGGGAGTACTTCAGCTTTTAGCGCTATTGGGTGCTTGAATTGAAGGTCACAAGGGCTGAGCTGGATGTTCCATTCGGCGACTCGACCCATTGCTCCTGGGTTATTTAGAATCTCGGCGAGTGGTGCGCTACTGACGACCGTGATGAGGTGCTCGTCGAAGTAGTGTGTCACATTCCATGATGTCATGATGATGGCATATACGAGCTTCTGGTAGTGTGGGTACCGCTGCTGGGATTTGTTGAGGACCTCGCTGAGGTAATAGATTGGTCTCTGTATGCTTTGCACTTTGCCTTATTTCGAGCGCTCGACGACAAGCGCGGTGCTGACCACGCTGCTGCGTGCTGCTATGTAGAGGTATAGAGGTTCCCGCTCCTTTGGTACTGCCAAAATTGGTGGGGTTGATAGAGTTTTCTTGAGGACCGCGAATGCATTCCGGGCTTCTTTGTGTAAGGCCCGATATGCGATACTGTTCCAGATCTAGATGTTTCCATCCAGGTCCGGGAACGAAGCACATATCGGTCCCACCGCGACATATGACAATGCCATATGCCTCGGATTTACAACATGATATCACAACATTACAACTACATGGATACAACATCTCATACAATCGGCATACAACTGCGTTAATACATTACATCAGCGGAAGATACATGTCTGAGTATAGACTACAATCAAATGCCCAGCGGCAAAGAGAAAAAGGCATCGCTCCCATAACCACACGGGTCCAGGCCCTCCGCCCGGATCCACCTAACTAGTCGTCGTCGAGTCTCCACGTGATATGTCGATCACCATACCTGTTGTCGATCAAGAACCCTGAAAAGAGTTTGGGGTAGTATCATGAGTACAGAAGTACTCAGCATCCAAATGTAATGGTCAACTGACCCAGCAAGGACTTCATCACTCTTCATTCTAGGATAACTATTAGTTCACGGTAAGGATGGGGTAAGTGGTGAGGTTGCTGCCGCACTAGAATTTATGAAGTGGCTAACGATATACAGAGTAAGATAAGAAGCCAAGCATTCGATGAGTAATCACCTCCAACAAGTCAGCTATCCACCAACTTACGCAAGCATAACATCTATCCTATCCTTGTCCTCCTCTTCGCATCCCGACGAAGAAGAAGCACTCAAGGCACACACATGTGTATCAAGGTATTAAGATTATCTCAATTGTTGTTGTCTATGAACAAGGAGTAGGTCTCAAGTCGTCCATCACCGTGGACACGACTTCTCGAAAAGATTTAACCCTGCAGGGTTGTACCAACTGCCCATTACAAGGCTCCGCACGCATGCCCATCTCTCTCAGTTGCTACCCATCATAGGCAACCATTTTATGATTTAGTTCCGAGAGATCCGAAACGACAAGTCCCTCTATCTAACAACGAACAAATCCGGGTGGCCCCCGGGGAGTCGACACCCAATCCAAAAGCCGTCCGCACTCTTGGATCGGACTCTTCCGGCTAACGCAGGTCGGATTATCGGGTCACCTCACATGGGGACGGGTCCTAGCTGATCGGGTGGAACAACAGAGAAACCATGTCTCCACTATCCCAAGTTGTTTTAAAAGATATCTGCTAGGAGCCACCCGACAGACATATATGCATGGTTTGCAAATGGTAAATCGGCTTGGGCCACCTCTAGAAATGTTTGAAGCTAGGTAGGTAAGAAAAGGGGACCCCATAGTATCCCACACACGGTTAGGCACGCTCAGTCTTAAAACCAATACCTGGAACTCGGGTCCTAGGTGACTCAAATGGAGCAAAGCGTCGGGGCGGGATAGCCTAGACCTTCCATCCTTCATCGAATATAGTCAACATTATAATAATCATATCATTCACATCAGTATGATAATGGTGATATCCCAAACCAAGGAGTAACATGGTAACATTCGTAGCATCCTAAGCATGCATACTCAGCAGGGGCTGAGCAACGTGCAATAGTAACATAACAATACATGGTTTGCTGGGAGGGGGACATGGCTGTATCGGTTTGAGAGAGGCTGTAAACATGTGGTAGGATCAAACATCGAACCTAACCTAGACTAGCATGCAAACCGCTGGTTATAATAGAATGGATCATAAGTAATGTATAGTCCTTGCCTGTTAATAAGTCGGGTTCCGAAGGTGTAGGCGATCGCGAACTCGCGTCGTCTCCGAGAGTACCTGCGGAAGCACACAAGAAGGAAACACTGGAAAAGGCAATCGACGAGCAAGCATATATTACTACGAAGCAATCACGAGCAAGCAACATCAAGAAGGTAACACGAGACAACATACTACGGCATCGCATCTATCGTTGAGAGAGGTTACTAACAGGTTAAGTGGGGTACTCGTCACACACGATGATACTGCACGTTTACAAGGGTTCAGGTTGTTTAGCTACACAAGATGAGCAAAGGTTGTTAACATGGCATCTCACTCAAGCATGGCATATCACACAATCATAGAAAGAGGTGAAGCATAAATAAACTACCTATGCTAGTCAAGTTAAATGGGGTAAAATTCCTAAGCATGGCATATACTAAGTACCCCACGAAAATAATAGATTTTTGTACTGTTCTTCCCTAAACCATATTTTATAATTTTTATTAGCAAGCACGAACAGCATAAACATAATCTACATGCAATTCTAGTCAAGTTACATATAAGAAAAAATTTAATCGGAGAAACGGTTAAAAAGTTATGGCAATTACAGTTTACAGTGGCAAGGGTTGTAAATAACAGTAAAATGACATGTAAACAAGTGCAAACATGGCAAAGGAGCACATTTAATTAAACTAGACAAAATTCCAAGTAAGTTTCATGTTTAAAGCGTAGCGATCCGAGCTACCGTTAAAAACATAGAACTACCGCCACACGCAACAATTAAGAAATATATATAAAGCCCGGAAAAATAAATAAACACCCAATGGGCCGAAAGCAGAGCTAATAGGCCGAAACAGGGTGGGAGAGACCGAGCTAAGCTATTCTCACGTGCGCGAGATAATTAATAGGCCGTCCCAACAGCAACAACAGCAAATAAAAAAAAGGAAAAAAGGAGGCCTCACCAATGTGGGCCTCGGCCCAAGACGCAAGTGCAAGGGATAGTTGGTCGTCGCCACGGGAGGGAGTTGAGCCGGCGGTTGAGCTCTCACCGGAGCGGGCAGTTTCTCGCCGGAGCGGGTGGAGGCGACGACGGCGGGGTGGCTCGCGCGGGAGAGGAGCTCCACGGGAGGAAGCTTCCGGGCGTGGGAGGCCGATCTGGTGACGTGGAACTCTCAGATCCATCAGATCCGGATCCAACGGTCCAGATCAGCGACTCTGGATCTGGGTGGGTGTTGGCTGGCTGTTGACTCCAAGGTTAAGGAGGTGGCGGCGGGGGAGAGGCTAGCTGCGAAAATTGAGAGAGGCTAGGGCTAGGGTTTTTCCAGATTTGGAAGGGGACTTGTCCATTTATGGAAGGAGGTTAGGGGAAGGCTAACTGGGTTGTTTTGGGCCTGTTTAGAGGGGTTTTGGGCCTGGTTTTTTTTGGGTGGGCTAGGTTTTGGAGATGAGAGGGAAATCAGGGGGTCAGCTATTAGCACGCGCGACATTTTGTAAATACCCCTGGAGTTATACCGCCTACTATGTGAGGCACCTCCGGTCGTCTACCTGCCCGACGAAGTCGGAATCACACAAAATTCGAAACACCACTTCATTGCACTAAATTGACGTCGTCTACATCGTTTTGCATAGAACCAAGAACGTCGAAACCCGCCTGATAAAATGACCCATTTAAATATAAATGGGGCTTTTTGCACTAATGGTGAATTCTGGTCTCTTGCAGGAAATTGCGACGGTGCTCGAGTGAAACCCGGTGTCGCAAAGGTCGTGTGCCGTGCTGGAAAAGGGTAGGTCTCGCATCCGATACGAGAAATAGGGGGGGGGGATATTCACCGATTAATAATTCGGCGAAGCACACACTGCAAACAATACAGACAATCAACACAACAACGCAAGAAACAGATTTTTTAATTTGGGTGAAAATTCCGGGCTTTTACACTTTGGTCCACTCAAATTTTCCTCCTTTTTTGAGCAGTTGGTAAAATGGCAGGGTTCTTTCCCCCAATCTGATGATGAAGCGGCTCAGGCCTGTGAGTCGTCCTGTAAGTTTCTGGACGCCCTTGACGTTGACTGGTTCTTGCATCCTTGCAAGTACTTGGACTTTTTCTAGGTTCGATTCGACTCCTCGGGCGGACACCATGTACCCGAGCAGTTTCCCGACCGGGACGCCGAACACACACTTCTTTGGGTTGAGTTTTATCCTGTATTTGTTGAGTGCTGCGAAGGTTTCTCGGAGGTCGTCGAGTAGTGTGTCTGTGTTGTATGTCTTGATGACGATGTCGTCGACGTAAACTTGGACATTCCTAATGATTTGGTCTCTTAGGCATGACTGCACCATCCGCTAGTACGTGGCTCCAGCATTCTTCAGCCCAAATGGCATCTTCCTATAGAAGAATACGCCGTAGGGTGTGATGAATGAGGTGTGCTCTTTGTCTTCTTCCTTCATCCTGATTTGGTTGTATCCTAAGTAGGCGTCGAGGAAAGACACCAGGTCACATCCCACAGTTGAGTCGATTATCTGGTCGATCCTTGGAAGAGGGAAGTGGTCCTTTGGGCAATGCTTGTTGACGGGCCCTTAGTCGACGCACATGCGTAGTACGTCGGTGTCCTTTTTGGGCACGAGAACTGGGTTTGCGACCCAAGTGGCTTTCTTCGTCTCTTGAATGAATTCTGCGTCGAGTTGTCGGTCGACTTCTTCTTCAATGGCTCCGCGCTATGGCTCGGAGAATCTGCGTAGCACCTGCTTTACTAGTTTGGTGTTCGGTTAGATTTGAAGTGCATGCTCTGCATACTCCAAGGGTATTCCTGGCATGTCGGTCGGGCACCAGGCAAAGATTTTCCACTCCTCGCGGAAGAAACCTATGAGGGCTGTTGCTTGATCTTTTGGTAGGTGGGCATAGATTTGAACCGTCTTGGCCGGGTGCACTTGATGAGTTGTTGTGTCGCTGTTGATGCTAAAATCACGAGTGAATTCTTTCTTCTCGCTTCTACTTGCTAATGGACATTCTCTACCACCATTGCTATCTCTTCGAGCTGCTGATGTGCTCCAAACGTGTCGGAGACTTGATGGAAGTCCCGTTCACAAGGGTCTGATTTGACGAAGTTTCCGTTAACCGTGATGACTCCCGAAGGCCCGGGAATCTTGAGCTTGAGGTATGCGTAGTGCGGGACTACCATGAACTATGCAAACGCAGGTCTCCCAAGTATGGCATGGTGCTGGTGCCAAAGTTGACGGGGCAAAACTTGTGTAGAGCTTCGACTCCCGGAAACGGCGCTAGAAATTTTCTTGATAGCATAGAAGTGATAATGGCTTATCGCCCTTCATTGTTTACACCAAGTGGAAGGTGAGATGCAGGTTAGCGGAAAATTTCCCCTATGTAGAGGATAGGGTTTGTCTCCCGTAGGACTTCGGCAATGATAAGTAGGTGTCAGCGGCGGACCTTCACACGACACAATTAACTTTGCTCCCAACGAAGTTCAAAGAGGTTGTCAAGCTCTCTGGTCTTATTGTTTATAAAGGGTCAAACACACAAGGGATAATGATAATGATAGCAACTGAAAGTAGATACTGATAAAGGAAATAGCTTGTAAACAATAATGAGAATATGGATTGGTGTCCTGTGATGTTCACTAGTGATGTCTCTCTCCCAAAAGACGATAAAACTGCTATGGGAGGTAAACAAATTACAGATGGGCAATTGACAGGATTATGAACGCACCGTAATGCTAACTATGCTACAAAAGAAAGGAAGAGGCTCATAAGCATGGGCAGTACGCCAAAATAAGTAGACCGAAATCCATCTACATCTACTACTAATCATCCACCTTGAGATATCTATCCACAACATCTCGCTGGTATTAAGTTGTGAGTCCCACCCAAAGTGTAAACCCAAAGAAACAGACAACTACATTAAAAGAACTTTGCGTAAAGTAAACAATCCTTGCAACCGCGGTTACAAGCACAGTTGTTTTCCCTCTTGTGGCCACAACACATCCCCTAGACTCATGTATCTATCACTCAAGCGTGTCATCAGGGGGCATGTACCCACAATCGAGCATAACGTTCCCTCTTGGAGTTACTATCCACCAATTGGCCAAAGCAATAAACAACAACGGAGAACATGCAAGAATTAGTTAGGAACAAAAATATAAGAGATCAAAAACCAAATATATTACTCTAGCATGATCTGAACATAATCTCATAATTCATCGTATCCCATCAAACTCAACTTAGCAAAAGCATAAGAATTACATATATTCCTCGATCATGTAGAGCAGCTCACGAGATCTAAACCATGAAGAACAAAGAGGGGAGGAGAACATCACATAGCTACTGATCACGGACCCATGGTCCAAGGTAGACTACTCACGGCACATCCGGGAAGCGTCCATGGTGGAGGTGAAGCTCCCGGAGGTCGATCCTCCCTCCGACAGGGTGCCGGGAAGGGTCCTGACGGTGGTCCCGATCTTGGAAGCGCGGCGGAGGCGGAATAGAGGCGAGATTGGAAAATAGGGTTCTGTCTTCGGAGTTCCCCGTGATGGAGGAATAAATAGACGAAGGGGGGGGGTAGCCAGGGGGGCCACCAGGGGTTCAGGCGCCCCCTGACGTGGCCAAGCCCTTGGCCGCGCCAGGTGGCCGCCTAGGGCCCTGGTGGTGGCCCTCTGGCCCCACTTAGGTGCTTCTGGAAGACTCCGTTATGCTGATTTTTTATCCGATTTTTCCCGAATTTTTGGAGCACTTTTAATATGGGGGAAACCTGGAATAGAAAAACAGCAGAAAACAGAAACTGGCACTGGGGTGCACTAAGTTAGTAGGTTAGTCCAAATATGATCAAAAGTGTATGAAAGTGTATCTAGACCATAGCAATATCACACAAAACATGCATGGAGCGAGCAGAAATTATCGATACGTTTGAGACGTATCAACATCCCCAAGCTTAATTCCTGCTAGTCCTCGAGTAGGTAAACGATAACAGGCATAATTTATGTGGTGACATGCTAGCAACCATATAGGAACTTTGGAAAGTAAAGAAATCAAGGTATGTAATTCAATTCAAGTCATAACATGCAAGAGTCTATATTAGTATTGAAGCAAGTAACGAAAGAACATTAGGTGCAAGAGCTCTCTCTGTCCGTGACTCGAATGTCTCCAGATGGTGTTGCGTGCAAGAAGGGGGATAGGGAATACAAGAAAAAAGTATTTTTGTGTTTAGAACTCAATCTACTAAAGTTTCACACTTGGTCTTCTTTGGAATCTTATCTTGACTCGTCCCCAGACCACTGGCCAGGTACAAGTCAATTTGATACACTCCCTTTCGATATTTTGAGCACTCATGCAATGGATGAGCGTCAGCACGAGACTTGACACTTAGGATGGCAAAGAGAGAATATGGTGGAGGAGGAAGACAAAAAGGATGAGAAAGGCTCACATCAATGAGAAAAATCATAGGCGAGAAGGCCAAATGATAGATATGATGGGAGGAGTAGGGATTGCCAGGCAACGGATGCACATATGAGGTGAAAAGCTCTCCAATGGAACTAGTGGGGGTGCATCTAACTTGCTCGCTCATGAAGACCTAGAGCTCTTTTGAGGAGGCTCATCCTTGGAATATGAAAGCCAAGTTCTATAGTGTGAAGGTACCCACATAGCTATATGCATGATCATCTCTATGGAGTACAAGGATATAGAGGGAGTACTAGTGTGGATCTTTCGAAAGGATAGTAATATTGCCCCTTTCTCTCTTTTATTTCTTTTTCAATTTTTTTGTATTTTTTTGGTCGCTTCAATGGCTCTTTCTATTTAACTCTCATTTGTCCTCTTTGGGATCTTTTATTTTGTCCACTTTGGGATCTTTTCCCCACTTAAGGGCAACACTCTAATTTACAAGAGGGTATAGAATATCTTTCACACTTTAAAAGGTACTCAAATCATAAAGAAGATGTAGCTATTATGATGTATGCAATGTATGCCGCTGCCAGTGTAGCAGGAACATGTATGACATGAAGATCAAGTCATGAAGAGGTGGATGTTGCATGGCAATATATCTCGGAAAGGCTATGGAAATGCCTTGATAGGTAGGTATGGTGGCTGATTGGAGGAAAGATATAAGGAAGTTTATGATGACAGAGCGTATCATGCCAAGGGTTTGGATGTACCGGCGAAGGTGGACGCCAACTCTCGGAGTGAGAAGGAGGCAATGCACGACACAAGAGAGGCTAGCAAATATGAGGAGGTGGAAGTGTCAACTTTCAATACTCACATTACTCCGAAGAACTCATGCACTTATTATTGGTAACTCTCAATCTAATAAGGGGGTTTGGTTATCCTTGCACATCCTCGACTCATGTACGTGAGTGTACTCTAATATTCGACCCCTCAAAAGAGTAGTGATCCATCTAGTAGCTAGAGTTCTCAACTAGTTTTGTAGGTTTTTGAAAATAACACACGGATTGCCCAAAATAAGACACCTATCCCTAATAGGCTAGAGCTCTTGACACAAAAATTGCAAACATTAATCACATAAATACCTCAAAACTATTGCAAGCTACTACTGAAATTAAATTGCAACCTCAATTACCTACTTCTCAAAAACAAGATATAACTCAGTGCAACAACCAACTATCTTAACAAGATAAACAGGAAAACTAAAGAGAGTTCTAGCGACAAACTAAACAAAAGGCAAGGCTCTTCCTAAGACAAACTAAGACTAAAACTAGACAGGGCAGTAGCTACGAAAAGATAAAGAACACACAACAGCAAAAAGATAGGCATGAAGAATCCTATGAAGTGTTCTAGATTTTGAAAGTGGAGCGTGTTTCTCTCCCACACAAAGTAAGATGGGATCCAACTTGTTATGAAAATCAAGCAAAGCTAAAGAAAACTAAAAATAAACCTAAGAGCGAGACGCTCCAAGCATAGCACATAACGCATGAAGTGATAAAAATATATTGACACGAAAGATGAACTGATGATTGTTGATGGAGAAGGGGATGCACGGGGGTATCCCCAAGCTTAGACACTTGAGTCTCCTTGAATATTTATTGGGGATGCATGGGGACATCCCCAAGCTTGAGCGCTTGACACTCCCGAATCTTCTTTCATCATCTTCCATCGCACACTTGAAAACTTCCTTCATACACAACTCATCATAAGCCGATTAGATAGGTTCGTACCCTTAATAAATAATTTTTGCCACTGGATATAAAGATATTCTTGAAGATATACTGTTTCTCAAGATTTCCAAAAGGTTTTTGCAAAGAAAAACAAGCTTAAGATTTGCAAAAGTTAGGAGAGAAAAAACGTGGCAGAATCTGTGAAAAACAGAACAGAAGGTAGTAAAGAATTTTTTAGGGTTACTTCTGCAACTCAAATAAAAAAAGTCAGAACATACGAAAGTTCCGTGAATGTATAGAGCACGCTGTGTAAAAAACTCAGATCAAAAAGATGAACTGCTGATTTTTTTCGATTTTTTTCCGTCACAAGGACAGAATCTGTTTTCTGGACAGCATGTCACAACTTTCACTTCCCTTGTCATATGAGGCTATACTTGGCACAAAGCTTGAAAAATACATATACAATGATTTTGCTCTAGTAGTGTAAGGCCCGATATGCGGTACTGTTCCAGATCTAGATGTTTCCATCCAGATCCGGGGACGAAGCACATATCGGTCCCACCGCGACATATGACCTAGCCATATGCCCCGGATTTCCAACATGATATCACAACATTACAGATACAGGATACAACATCTCATACAATCGGCATACAACTGCCTCAAATAAAATACAACAGGGGAAGATACATGTCTAAGTACAGACTACAATCAAATGCCTAATGGCAAAGAGAAAAACATCGATCCCATAACCACACGGGTCCAGGCCCTCCGCCGGGATCCGCCTAACTAGTCGTCGTCGAGTCTCCACGTGAAACGCCGATCACCATACCTTTTGTCGATCAAGAACCCTGAAAAGAGTTTGGGGGTAGTATCATGAGTACAGAGGTACTCAGCATCCAACTTTAGTGGTCATCTGACCCAGCAAGGACTTCATCACTCGTCATTCTAGGACAACTAGTAGTTTACGGTAAGGAAGGGGTAAGTGGTGAGGTTGCTGCCGCACTAGCATTTATGAAGTGGCTAACGATCTAGAGAGTAAGATAAGAAGCCAAGCATTCGATGAGGAATCGCCTCCAACAAGTCTTGCTATCAACTACTACGCAAACATAACACCTATCCTATCCTTGTCCTCCTCTTCGCATCCCGACGAAGAAGAAGCAGTCAAGGCACACACACGTTGATCAAGTTATATTAAGATTATCTCAGTTGTTGTTGTCTATGAACAAGGACTAGGTCTCAAGTCGTCCATAACCGTGGACACGGCTTCTCGAAAAGATTTAACCCTGCAGGGGTGTACCAACTGCCCATTACGAGGCTCCGCACGCACTTCCATCACTCTCAGTTGCTACCCATCATAGGCAACCATTTTATGATTTAGTTCCAAGAGATCCGAAACGACAGGTCCCTCTAACTAACAACGAACAAATCCGGGTGGCCCCCGGTGAGTCGACATCCATCTCAGGAGCCGGCCGCTCTCTCGATCTGGTCTCTACCGTCTGTCGCAGGTTTGGATAGCCGGTTAATCACACATGGGAAACCAGGTCCTCAGCTGAACAAGGTGGGCCAGCAAGGGAACTAAGTCCTCACTGGTCCGAGTTGGTTTGAAAACAACTGGCAGCTGACCAGCACACACACGGTTTCAAATGGTAAATCAGCTTAGGCCACCACTAGAAATGTTTGAAGCTAGGTAGGTAAGAAAAGGGGACCCCATAAAATCCCAAACGCGGTTAGGCACGCTCAGTCTTAAAACAAATACCTGAACTCGGGTCCTAGGTGACTAGAATGGAACAAAGCGTCGGGGCGGGATAGCCTAGACCTTCCATCCTTCGTCGGATATAGTCAACATTATAATAATCATATCATCAATAACAGTAATAATAATGATAAATGTGATATCCCAACCCAAGGAGTAATAGTGTAACATCGTAGCACCCTAAGCATGCATACTAAGCAGGGGCTGAGCAACGAGCAATAGTAACATAGCAGTACAAGGTTTGCTGGGAAGGGACATGGCTGTATCGGTTTGAAAGAGGCTGTAAACATGTGGTAGGATCAAACATCGAACCTAACCTATACTATCATGCAAACCGCTGGTTGAAATAGAATGGATCATAAGTAATGTATAGTCCTTTCCTGTTGATAAGTCGGGTTCCGAAGGTGTAGCTGATCGCAAGCTCGCATCGTATCCGAGAGGTACCCGCGGGAGCACACAAGAAGTAAACACTGGAAAGCAATCAACGGTGCACCACTATTACTACGGAGAAATACAAGATCAAAGAGGCAACAAAAGGCACGGCAACGCGATACGGATCTATCGTTGCGAACGGTTACTAATGGTTTAAGTGGGGTATCGGTCACACACGACAAATACCGCACGTTTACGATGGTTCAAGTTGCTTAGCTACAGGTGATCAATCAACGGTTATTAACATGGCAACTCAAGCAAGCATGGCATAGCACACAAACATGTCGAGAGGTGAAGCACAAAATAAACTATCTATGCTAGTCAATTTAAGTGAGGCACAACCTAAACATGGCATAACACTAAGTGCCGCACGATGATTAAAAGATTTGGTACTGTTCTTCCCTAAACCATATTTTAGGTTGGTTAACAACAGCAAAAACACAAAGTACACGAAAAACTAATCAAGTTACATATAAAGAACACCCCAAACGGAGTTACGGTTAAAAAGATATAAGCAAAACAAGTTATGCTCACATGCTGTAAAAACATGGGTAAATCTATATGCAAAAGTGCAGCAACATGACATAGCAATACATCGGATGAAATTATACATGATGCTTAACAATAGTCAATTGGAATCACTCAATTCCGATAAACGGTCGCGACACACTCGTCGACCGAAGTTGCAACAAAATAACAGTTTCAGCAACAGCAACACAATAACATCAGGATAGCTACTTTGGAGCAAGATATAAACATGATGCAGCAAGAAAATATGGCATGTGAATGCATGAAACTGAAGTAGAAACATTGCTTAACGCAACTCAAAAGGAATCAATGCAATAGGCCTCATGGATTTGTTACGATCATCATGCAAAGTTGCAACAAAATAATAACAGCAGCACTAAACAGGAAAAAGTAGCAGTTTAACGGCCTGATGCCCTGTTCAGCACACAATTACACAATCAAGATGAGATCAAATGCAAATGCTCACAAAAGATGAATTAAATTACACACAATTCTAAAAAATTCGTCTTTTGGGCGCGAAGTCATCCGGGCTACGGATCGCTTGCTATCGTCAACGCGGAATCGAATCAGCAGCAAAATTAACACATACTTAGCAAAATTCGCAGGCAGGAAAATCAGAAAAAAATAGGTCACGGGCCTCTTCTCACCATGGGCTCTAGAGGCCCATCTGGCCGGCCGGCCTGTGGAGGCGGACTGGTTCTGGCGGCTGGGCTGGGCCTGGCTGCTAGATCTGGCCCACCAGCAGATCTGCGTCGCGGGCCCACATGGGCGTCGGCTGGAGCCGACCTGGTTCGTCCCGAAGGGACCCGACGGCTGCGGCGGCGGCCTACGACGTGGTGCGGTGGCCGGCCGGCGGCGTTCTGACCAGCACGTGGAGGCGCAGAGGGGAGGCCGGTGTGGCCGTGCGAGTCTGGCGAAGGGCGGCGCGGTTCGATTGGCCAGGCGGCGCAAGGTCCTTCACACCGGCGTCCACGGCGTCCTAGGCAAGCTTCGGCTCGGCCTTGGCATGGTGCGGCGGCCGCCTGTAGGTCCTACGAGGAGGAGATGGGGAAAGGGTGAGGCGGAGGAGAACCGAGAGGAGGAACGGGGGAAGCAGGCGACCGGGGTGCGGCGGCGCGACCTCCGGCGACCGGAGTGGAGGCGGCGGCGGCTGCGGTGCGTGCGGCGTGAAGGGGAGAGAGAGAGAGGAGAGAGGAAGAGGATGGTGGGAGGTGACATGGACGATCCCAGGCCGTTGGATCTGAGGATCTGACGGTCCAGGATCATTTGGGTGAATCTCAGATCTGGAATTTAGGGTTTGCTGCGAAAAATGGGGGATTTTTCCAGATCTGGGGGGCTAGTGGCTGCCTAGATGCTTAAGGAAAACCCTAAGTGGGGTGGTGGTCTAAATATAGCCCCGGTGGCTGGCAGTTTGCAAAAACATCCCCGGTTTCTCTCTCGCGTGCGCGATGCTCACGTTTCTGACCGCCGGGGGTCTGCAGTACCTCCGATTCGGGTAAAACTTCGAACTGCGCGATCAGTGCGTCGAGCCGGAGGCGTTCACCTGGCGCTGGAACCGTTCCGAGAACACTTTACGGCGCGCTATAAAAATAACCCGTTAAATTATTAAACGGGGTTTTTCGTTCCGTTGGCTGCGGCTGGTCTCGTGCGGTTTTCGCGACGGTGATCGGGTGAAACCCGGTGTTGCAAAGGTCGAGTGTCAGGGTGGCAAGGGTCGGTCTCCATCCGATACGAGATAAGAGGGGGGGGGGAAATAATAGCCGATCGATAAATCGGGGATGCAAACACCGCAAACAATGAGTCAATCAAACAATTCACACCGAAAACAAATTTTTTAATTTTTGTGAAAACTGGGCTGTTACAAGTAGTGAGAATCATCAAGACCACTAAAAATAGAAGTAAAAACATCTTGGGGTGCCTCCCAACAAGCGCTTTCTTTTACGCCTTTAAGCTAGGCATAAGGCAAAAGAGAATCATGTTTTATCAAGAGAAAGAGAATAGATAGCCCGTGTAACGAACTCAAAAGGTAACTTGACTTTCTTTCTAGGGAAGTGTTACATACCATTTTTGAGAGGGAATTGGATTTTTATATTCCCCCTTTCATGTCAATGATAGCACCAACAGTGCGAACAGAAGGACGTCCCAAAATAATTGGACATAAAGATTCACACTCTATATCCATAATAATAAAATCAACGGGAACATAATTGTCATTGACAATGATAAGAACATCGTCGATCTTCCCCAAAGGTTTCTTTATGGAAGAGTCGACAAGGCGAACACCAAAATAACACGAATCAAAAGGTTTCAATTCAAACATATCATACATTCTTGTGGGCATGACGGCGGTACTAGCTCCCACATCACATAAAGCATAGCAAGAGAATTTATTTAATTTGATTTTTATCATAGGGTCCCAACCATCATCTAGCTTCCTAGGTATGGAGGCTTCTATCCTAAGCTTCTCCTCCCTAGCTTTGATAAGAGCATTTGTGATATGCTCCGTGAAGGAAAGATTAAGTGTGGTAATGTGGGGGGTCTCTAGACATTTTGTGTAGTAAACTGATAACTTCTGAGAGGGTGCAACTATGAAAATCAATATCACTACTATCAAAGGTGGTAGTAGTGTCATCTAAGCTCACTTTTTTGAAACCCTCTATATTCATAGGGGTCTCTTCTTCTACAGTTGAGGTATTAGCATCACCATTAATAGGTCCAATGGGACCAGGAGTGCATTGGGTGCTAATAGTTTCAGTGTCCTCAACAATTTGTATAGTTGCAACAGTGTGGTGTGTAGGAAGGCTCTTAATTCTATCCTCTTCCTCTTTTTCTCTAGCCCATAATTCTTTGAGTTTATCCACCATCCTAATATTTTCATTGATTTGTAACTGGATAGCATTAATAGGAGCGGCCTTACTCTCCTCAAGGGGAGAGGTTCTAATTTTTAACATCTCAACATCAAGGGCTAAGATGTCTACCTTCAAACAAAGATTATCTAATTTAGCTAGTTTTTCTTCCACATTCTTGTTGAAGGATTTTTGGGTAGTGATAAAGTCTCTAAGCATATTTTCTAGTTCAGAAGTGGGGTTCTTGTTGCTAGGGTAGGTGTTGTCGTTCCCATAAGTGGACTGGAACTGTCTAGGATTACTAGCAAAGTTGCCCCTGTAAGCATTATTATTAAAGTTGTTTCTAGCAATGAAGTTCACATCTACTTTCTCTTGAGAAACCAAAGAATTTAAAGGAACAT
This sequence comes from Bromus sterilis, assembly GCA_950022295.1. NCBI lineage: Eukaryota > Viridiplantae > Streptophyta > Magnoliopsida > Poales > Poaceae > Bromus > Bromus sterilis. The sequence continues at coordinate 165,452,428 of OX465599.1, read as the reverse complement.
CATGAGGATCAATAGAGGGTTGCTTGGTAAGTTGAGACATAATTAAGTCAACTTTATCATTGAGAGAGGTAATTTCCTCGACAGAATTTGCCTTCCTACCTGTTGGAGCGCGTTCGGTGTGCCATTGGGAATAGTTGGTCATCATCTCATCCAGGAGTTTGGTGGAAGCACTGAGTGTAGTTGACATAAAGGTTCCTCCCGCGGCCGAATCTTACAGGTTCCGCGAGGTAAAGTTTAAGACTGCATAAAAAGTCTGGATAACCATCCAGGTAGTCAAACCATGTGTAGGGCATTTCTTAACAAGAGATTTCATGCGTTCCCAAGCTTGGGCAACGTGTTCATTATCCGATTGCCTAAAATTCATAATGTTACTCCTCAATTGGATAATTTTAGCACGTGGGTACTACTTCCCAATAAAAACATCTTTGCACTTATCCCAATAATCTATGCTATTCCTAGGCAAAGATTGAAACCAGATTTTAGCTCTGTCCCTCAAAGAGAAAGGAAAAAGCTTGAGATTAACAATATCACCTTCTACTTCTTTATACTTTTGAATATCACATAATTGAACAAAATTATTCAAGTGTAAAGAAGCATCATCTCCAGCACCAGAGAATTGATCTCTCATAACAAGATTCAGTAAAGCAGGTTTAATTTCATAAGAGGTAGCTGACGTGGCAGGTGTGGCAATAGGAGTGCAGATAAAGTCGTTGTTGTTGTGACTAGTGAAGTCACACAACTTGGTGTTTTCAGAGGAACCAATAGTAGAAGCAAGTGTTGCAGATTTTTTTGTAATTTTCGATATAAGACACAAAGATAAAAATAGAAAGGTAAACTACCAAGACTAAAAAGTAAAGGTAAAGGATAGTGGGCAACTCCCCTATCTTATCACTCGGAGTCCCCGGCAACGGCGCCAAAAATTTACTTGCCGGTGCCAAAGTTGACGGGGCAAAACTTGTGTAGAGCTTCAACTCCACGGCAACGGCGCCAGAAATTTGCTTGATAGCGTAGAAGTGATAATGGCTTCTTGCCCTTCGTCGGTTACCCCAAGTGGACAGTGAGATGCAGCGTAGCGGAAAATTTTCCTTATATAGAGGATAGGGTTTGTCTCCCGTAGGACTTCGGCAATGATAAGTAGGTGTCAGCGGTGCACCTAACGCAGACCTGCACACGATACAATTAACTTTGCTCCCAACGAAGTTCAGAGAGGTTGTCAATCTCTCCGGTCATGTTGGTTACAAAGGGTCACACACACAAGGGATAATGGTAATGATAGCAACTGAAAGTAGATACTGAAAAAGGAAATAGCTTGTAAACAATAATGAGAATATGGACCGGGTCCCGTGATTTTCACTAGTGATGTCTCTCTCGCAAAAGACGATAAAACTGCTATGCGAGGTAAACAAATTACAGATGGGCAATTGACAGGATTATGAACGCACCGCAATGCTAACTATGCTACAAAAGAAAGGAAGAGGCTCATAAGCGTGGGCAGTACGCCAAAATAAGTAGACCGAAATCCATGTACATCTACTACTAATCATCCACCTTGAGATATCTATCTAGAATATCTCGCTGGTATTAAGTTGCGAGTCCCACCCAAAGTGTAAACCCAAAGCAACAGACAACTTCATTAAAAGAACTTTGCGTAAAGTAAACAATCCTTGCAACTGCGGTTACAAGCACCGTTGTTTTCCCCCTTGTGGCCACAGCACATCCCCTAGACTCATGTTTCTGTCACTCAAGCGTGTCATCAGGGGGCATGTACCCACAATTGAGCATAACGTTCCCTCTTGGAGGTACTACCCACCACTTGGCCAAACAAATAAACAACAACAGAGAACATGCAAGAATTACTTAGGAACAAAAATATAAGAGATCAAAAACCAAATATATTACTCTATCACGATCTGAACATAATCTCATAATCCATCGGATCCCATCAAACTCAACATAGAAAAAGCAGAAGAATTACATATGTGCCTCGATCATATAGGGTAGCTCACGAGGTCTAAACCATGAAGAAAAAAGAGGGGAGGAGAACATCACATTGCTAGTGATGACGGACGCATGGTCCAAGGTAGACTACTCCCGGCACATCCGGGAAGCGTCCATGGTGGACGAGAAGCTCCCGGAGGTCGATTCTCCCTCCGGCAGGGTGCGGGAAGGGTCCCGACGGTGCTCGTGATCTTGGAAGCGCGGCGGCGGCGGAACAAAGGCGAAGTTGAAAATAGGGTTCTGTCTTCGGAGTTTCCCATGACGGAGGAATAAATAGGCGAAGGGGGGCAGCCAGGGGGGTGCCTGGGGCCCTGGTGATGGCCCTCTGGCCCCACTTAGGTGCTTCTGGAAGACTCTGCTACGCTGATTTTTTATCAGATTTTCCCGAATTTTTGGAGCACTTTTAATATGGGGGAAACGTGGAATAGAAAAACAGCATAAAACAGAAACTGGCACTGGCGTGCACTGAGTTAGTAGGTTAGTCCAAATATGATCAAAAGTGTATGAAAGTGTATCTAGATCATAGCAATATCACAAAAAACATGCATGGAGCGAGCAGAAATTATCGATACGTTTGAGACGTATCACATGGTACTGGGACTCCCAGTCGAGTACTTCGAACTCGAGGATTTTTCTTGCGAAGTTTCCCTTGCTGCCAAAGATGACGTCAAGCTTGATTGATCCCAGGGAGGAGGCTTCTCCCCCTGGTACTACGCCATAGATTGTGACGCCTGACTTTTTCCAGACTGATTGTGGGATTGATATCTTTCGCAAGGTGCTAGTGAAGATGATGTTTAGGCTGCTGCCTCCGTCCATTAATACTTTGTCCATGTTGTAACCACCTATCCGAGCTTCGAGAACCAATGGTGCGTGCCCTGGTCTTGGGATTGCGGGCGGATGGTCGTCTTGTGAGAAGATGATGTTGGTTTCAGAACCATGTAGGTGGTAGGTTTCTTCTGCCAGTAGGTCTTTGGCTGCTCGAGCTTCCAGGGTGTACGCCTCCTGTTTTACCTTTGGTGGTCGTACTTCTTGGATCATGGAGACTCGTCCGTGTGATAACGGGTACTGCTCTTCTGAGTCGTGTGCTGGCGACTGCGCTGTCTCTCGAGCCTGTTTGGCTTTGCTTTGCTTTTCTATCCTGAGCCTATCGGGGAGCTCGGTGAAAAACGACGGCTCCTCAAGCTGTGGCTCGATCTGATGCGTCCCCAATCGTCCTCGAAGCAATGGATTGTGCACGGCCCATCCAGCTGCTTCTGGGTTGTGAGTTTGCTGGAGCCGACGTGTGATGGAAAGAGAGTGTTAATACTCTTCAAGCCTTGTTGGTTACCCCAAGTGTAGAGTGAGAGCGTAGTGCAGCGGCAAGTTTTCCCTTGGCAAAGATACCAAGGTTTGTCTCCCGTAGGACTCCGAAGGATACAAGTAGGTGGTAAAGTGAACAATGGCGTCGAGGTTGCTAGCTTCACCTGGACCTGCACACAGATACAAATAACTTTGCTCCCAACGAGTACAGAGGAGTTGTCAATTCCTCCAGCCTTGCTGTTTACAAAGGATCAACGCAAGATGTAAAAGTAGAACTGAAAGTAAAGACTGAAGGTAAACTAAGGGTGTAAACAATGATGTGAAGATGGACCGGGTCCCGTGATTTTCACTAGTGATGTCTCTCTCCCAAAAGACGATAAAAGTGCTAGCGAGGTAAACAAATCACAGCTGGGCAATTGACAGAATTATGAAGGCACCGCAATGCTAAATATGCTGCAAAGAAAGGAAGGGATCAAAAGCAATGGGCAGTGCGCCAAGGTAAGTAGAGCAAAATCCAGATGCATCTACTACAAATCATCTACCTTGATATATCTATCCAGAATATCTCGCTGGTATTAAGTTGTGAATCCCACCCAAAGTGTAAACTCAAAGCAACAGACAACTGCATTAAAAGAACTTTGCGTAAAGTAAACAATCCTCGCATCCGCGGGTACAAGCACCGTTGTTTTATCCATGGTGGCAACAACACATCCCCTAGTCTCATGTTTCTGTCACTCAAGCTAGACATCAAGGGGCTGAACCCACAATCAAGCATAACGCTCCCTCTTGGAGTTGCAACAAACTACTTGGAAAAAGTAAAATACTTCAACGGAGAACATGCAAGAATTTACTCAAGAACAAAATATAAAAGACAAGAACCAAATATATTACTCATCAAAATCTGAACATAATCTCATAATCCATCAGATCCCAGCAAACTCAACATAGCAACATAAGAATTTACAAAAGTGCCTCGATCGTGTGAGGCAGCTCACGAGGTCTCGAAAGTGGAAGCACAAAGAGGGGAGAGGTACATCACATAGCTACTGTTCACAGACCCATGGTCCAAGGGGGACTACTCACGGTACATCCGGGAGGCGTCCATGGCTATGGATGGTCTCTCGGAGGGGGTTCCTCCTCCCGGCAGGGTGCCGGGGCAGCTTCTCCAGGCAACCCCGATCTTGAAACGGCGGCGGCGGCGGTACAGAGGCGAGTTCGCGGAAAAGAGATCTCTATTAGGTGTTTCCACCCCGAGGGCTAAATATAGGAGGAGGGGGGGTGTCGAGGGGACCCACAGGGCAGCCAGGAGGCTCCTTGGCACGGCCTAGGGTGGGGCCGCGCCAGGGACCCTTCTGGAGTCCCTGTGGTGGCCCCCTCCGCTACCTCGGTGATTCCGGAAGCTTCCGGGTCGCTGATTTTTTATCTGATTTTTCAGGATTTTTTGGAGCACTTTTAATGGCCGGAAAACCTGAAATAAAAAAACAGCATAAAACAGCAACTGGCAGCTGGGTGCACTGGGTTAATAGATTAGTCCAAATATGCTCAAAAGTGTATGAAAGTTCAAGCAAAACATGGCAAAGTCACACAAAACATGCATGGATCAAGCAGAAATTATAGATACATTTGGGACGTATCAACATCCCCAAGCTTAATTCCTACTCGTCCTCGAGTAGGTAAATGATAACAAGCATAATTTCTGTGGGGACATGCCACACAACCATATAAGGACTTTTAAGTAAAGAAATCAAAGCATGCAATTCAATTCAAGTCTTAACAAGCGAGAGTCTATATTAGCATTGACACAAGCAACAAAAGAACAAAAGGTGCAAGAGCTCTCGTTGTCCGTGACTCGAATGTCTCCAGATGGTGTTTGCGTGCAAGAAGGGGACTGGGAAAAAGAGAGAGAAAAGGTTGCTGAGAACAACTATCTACTAATGTTTCACACTTAGTCTCCTTTCGATTCTTATCTTGACTCATCCCCAGACCACTAGCCAGGTACAAGTCAAACTGATCCACTCCCTTTCGATATTTTGAGCACTCATTCAATGGATGAGCGTGAGCAAGAAAGTTGACACCTAAAAGGCGAAACAGAAAGAAGGTGGAGGAGGAAGACAAAAATGTGTGAAAGGCTCATATCAATGAGGACAATCATAGGCGAGAGAAGGCCATATGATAGATATGATGTGAGGAGTAGGGATTGCCATGCAACGGATGCACATGTGAGCTAAAATCTCTCCAAGGGAACTAGTGGGGGTGCATCTAACTTGCTTGTTCAAGAAGACCTAGAGCTCGTTTGAGGAGGCTCATCATTGGAATATACAAGCCAAGTTCTATAGTGTGAAGGTCCCCACATAGCTATATGCATGATGATGATCTCTATGGAGTACAAGGGATAGAGGATGAAGTACTAGTGTGGATCTCTCAAAAGGAATAGTAGTGTGCCCCCTTCTCTCTTTTTATTTTTCTTTTTCTATTTTTTCTATTTTTTTGTATTGTTTTGGTGGCCTCAATGGCTCTTTCTATTTCTCTATCATTTTTCCTCTTTGGGATCTTTTGATTTTTTCCTCTTTGGGATTTTTTCCTCACTTTAGGGGCAACACTCTATATTTTACAAGAATATAGGAGACCTTTCACACTTTACAAAGGTACTCACATAAAGAAGATATACCTACCATGATGCAAATGTATGCCTCTGCCAGGATAGCAGGATATGCAATGATACTAGTGCGTCATGTAGCAATGATTAGGGCAAGGCCCAACTAGCATGCGGCTCATCGATCAAGCAAGTAGCATATATGACATGAGAATCAAGTCATGAGAAGGTGGATGTTAAATGGCAATGTATCTCGGAAAGGCTATGGAAATGCCTTGTAGGTAGGTATGGTGGCTGTTTTGAGGAAAGATATAAGGAGGCTTATGATGACAGAGTGTATCGTGCCAAGGTTTTGGATGCACCGGCGAAGTATGCGCCAACTCTCAAGGTGAGAAAGGCCAATGCACGGTACCGAAGAGGCTACAAAAAGTATAGGTGGGTGGAAGTGTCAACTTTCGAATACTCACATTAGTCCGAAGAACTCATGCACTTATTATCGGTAACTCTCAATCTAATCAGGAGGTTCACAAAGAGACAAGTACCCCGAGGAGGAGTGTATGGGGGTTTGGTTATCCTTGCGCATCCTTGACTCATGCTAAGGTGAGTGTACTCTAATATTCGAACCCTCCAGAGGTTAGTGATCCATCTAGTAGCTAGAGTAATCAACAGGGGTTTTTGGTTTTCGAAAAACACACGGATTTCCCAAAATACGACATCTATCACTAATAGGCTCGAGCTCTTGACACCAAAAGTTCAAACATTACTCTAGTCAATACCTCAAAACTATTGCAAGTTACTACTACAAAGAGAATAGCAACTTCAACTACCTACTTCTAGTCAAGACACAAAACTCAGTGCAACAGGCAAACTCTCTAATTAGATAAAACATGCAACCTATAGAAAGTTCAACCTAAAACAAAAGAAAATCTCTAGAAAAACTAAAGCACTACAACTAAACAGAGCAGCAGCTAAGAAAAGAAAAAGAACAACTCATAGCTAAAAGAATAAGCATGCAAATCCTATGAGGAGTTCTAGTTCAAGCGGAGCATGTATATCTCCCACACAAAAGAGTAAGCTGGGGTCTAACTTGTTACTACAGAAAACAAAGCAAAAACAAACCTAGAAAAGTAAAGAGCGAGACGCTCCAAGCATAGCACATAACGCATGAAGTGTTAAAAATATAGTGTAACGAGGGACGAACTGATAATTGTTGACGAACAAGGGGATGCACGGGGGCATCCCCAAGCTTAGACGCTTGAGTCTCCTTGAATATTTATTGGGGGTGCACATGGGCATCCCCAAGCTTGAGCGTTTGACACTCCAAGATCTTCTTTCATCATCTTCCATCGCGCACTTGAAAACTCCCTTCATACGTAACTCATTGTAGACTGATTAGCAAGGTTAGTAACCATACCAAAATAGTTTTTCTGTACTGGAAATAAAGATAAACTTGAAGGTCTACTGTTTCTCAAGATTTCCAAAAGGTTTTTGCAAAGAAAAATCAAGCTTAAGGTTTGTCAAACGAAGAAAAGGCAAAACAGGACAAAATCTGTGAAAAACAGACCAGCAGGTAGAAACGAATTTTTTAGGGATACTTTTGCAACTCAAATCAAAAAACTCAGAATATATGAAAGTTTCCTAATTGTATAGATCACGCTGTGTAAGAAATTCAGCTCAAAAAGATGAAATGGGATTTTTCTCTGATTTTTCTAGTCACGAGGACATAATCTGTTTTCTTGACACCATGTCACAACTTTCACTTCCCTTGTCGTATGAGGCTATAAAAGGCACAAAGCTTGAAAAGTAAAGATACAATGATGTTGCTACAGTAGTAACAATCATCAAGACCACTAAAAACAGAAGAAAAGCAAAAAGAAAAACCTAAATGCGTTGCGGGCTGCCTCCCGAAAGCGCTTCTTTAAATCCATTAGCTAGGCTTAATGCAAATAGATTAAGTCTTTTCAAGAAAATAACTAGCCCGTGTGACGGACTCAAAAGGTAACTTAATATTTTTCCTAGGGAAGTGTTCCATCCCTATCTTGAGAGGGAATTGGAATTTGATATTCCCCTCTTTCATATCAATAACAACACCAACTGTGCGAAGAAAAGGACGTCCCAAAATAATTGGATAAGAGGGCTCACACTCAATGTCCATAATAGTGAAATCAACGGGAACATAATTTTCATTGACAATGATAAGAACATCGTCGATCTTCCCCAAAGGCTTCTTTACGGAAGAATCAACAAGGCGAACACAAAAAGAACAGGGATCAAAAGGTTTCAATTCAAGCATATCATACATTATTTTGGGCATAACAGAGGTACTTGCTCCAACATCACAAAGATCATAACAAGAGAAGTTATTCAATTTGATTTTTATCATAGGATCCCAACCATCTCCTAGGTATGGAGGCTTCTAGTCTAAGCTTATCCTCCCTAACTTTGATTAGAGCATTGGTGATATGATCTGTGAAGGCAAGATTAAGTGTGCTAGTGTGGGGGTCTCCAGACATCTTGTGTAGGAAACCAACAAATTTAGGTAAAGTGCAGTTGTCAAAGTCTAGGTCACTACTATCTATCAAGGATGTAGTGATATCATTTAGGCTCACTTTATCGAAAGCCTCTATGTTCATAGAGGTTTCTTCATTTATGGTTGAGGTGGTAGCATCACCATTGATAGGTCCAGTGGGACTAGGGGTGTGATGGGTGCTAACTGTTTGGACATCCTCAACTACTTGGATAGTGGCTACTATATGGTGTGTAGGAAGGCTCTTAATTCTATCTTCTTCCTACTTTTCTCTAGCCCATCTCTCTTTGAGTTTAGCCATCATCCTAATGTTTTCATTAATTTGCAATTGGATAGCATTCATAGGAGTGATCTTCCTCTCCTCAAGGGGAGAAGTTCTAATTTTAAGAAATTCTACTTCATGGGCTAAATTGTCTACCTTCGACGAGAGGGTATCTAGTTTGTCTAGTTTTTCCTCTACACTCTTGTTGAAGGCTTTTTGGGTAGTGATAAAGTCTTTCAGCAGGGTCTCTAGTTCAAAGGTGGAGTTTTCGGCGCTAGGATAAGTGTTGTTGTTCCCATAGTTGTTGGATGGGAAAGGCCTAGGATTGTTGCTACCAAAATTACTCCTATAAGCATTATTGTTGAAGTTGTTTCTAGAGACAAAATTCACATCTACTTGCTCTTGAGCAACCAAAGAATTTAAAGGAACATCCTGAGGATCAATAGGAGCTTGCATGGTAAGTAGAGACATGATAAGGTCAACCTTTTCATTTAGAGAAGAGATCTCCTCGACAGAATTTACCTTCTTACTAGTTGGAGATCTTTCGGTGTGCCACTGAGAGTAGTTCAGCATCATCTCATCAAGTAGCTTTGTGGCAGCACCAAGTGTGGTTGACATAAAAGTTCCTCCCGCGGCCAAATCTAACAGGTTCCGCGAGGTAAAGTTCAAGCCTGCATAAAAAGTCTGGATAACCATCCAGGTAGTCAGTCCATGTGTGGGCCAGTTCTTGACAAGCGTCTTCATACGTTCCCATGCCTGGGCAACATGTTCATTATCCAATTGCTTGAAATTCATAATGTTACTCCTCAATTGGATAATCTTAGCAGGTGGGTAGTACTTCCCAATAAAAGCATATGTGCACTTATCCCAAGAATCTATGCTATTCCTAGGCAAAGATTGAAACCAGATTTTAGCTCCGTCCCTCAAAGAGAAAGGAAAATTCTTGAGCTTAACAACATCACCATCTAATTCTTTATACTTTTTCATATGACATAATTCAACAAAATTATTCAAGTGTAAAGCAGCATCATCTCCAGCACCAGAGAATTGGTCTCTCATAACAAGGTTTAGCAAAGCAGGTTTAATTTCATAAGAGGTAGATGAAGTGGCAGGTGTGGCAATAGCAGTGCAGATAAAGTCTTTGTTGTTGTGACTAGTGAAGTCATACAACTTGGTGTTTTCAGTGGAACCCATAGTAGCAGCAGGTATTTTTTGTATTTTTGATAAGGGACAGAGAAGTAAAAACTAAAAGGTAAACTAACAAGACTAAAAAGCAAAGATAAAAGATAGTGTGCAACTCCCCTATCTTGTAGACTGGAGTCCCCGGCGACGGCGCCAGAAAACTTGCTGATGGCAAGAGAGTGTTAATACTCTTCATCCTCGTTGGTTACCCCAAGTGTAGAGTGAGATATAGTGCAGCGGCAAGTTTTCCCTTGGCAAAGATACCAAGGTTTGTCTCCCGTAGGACTCCGAAGGATACAAGTAGGTGGTAAACTGAACAATGGCGCCGAGGTTGCTAGCTTCACCTGGACCTGCACACAGATACAAATAACTTTGCTCCCAACGAGTATAGAGGAGTTGTCAATTCCTCCGGCCTTGCTGTTTACAAAGGATCAACGCAAGAGATAAAAGTGGAACGGAAAGTAAAGACCGAAGGTAAACTAAGGGTGTAAACAATGATGTGAAGATGGCCCGGGGTCCCGTGATTTTCACTAGTGATGTCTCTCTCCCAAAAGTCGATAAAAGTGCTAGCGAGGTAAACAAATCACAGCTGGGCAATTGACAGAATTATGAAGGCACCACAATGCTAACTATGCTGCAAAGAAAGGAAGGGCTCAAAAGCAATGGGCCGTACGCCAAGGTAAGTAGACCGAAATCCAACTTCATCTACTACGAATCATCCACTTTGAGATATCTATCCAGAACATCTCGCTGGTATTAAGTTGTGAGTCCCACCCAAAGTGTAAACTCAAATCAACAGACAACTGCATTAAAAGAACTTTGCGTAAAGTAAAAAATCCTTGCACCCGCGGGTACAAGCACCGTTGTTTTATCCCTGGTGGCAACAGCGCATCCCCTAGTCTCATGTTTCTGTCACTCAAGCTAGACATCAAGGGGTTGAACCCACAATCAAGCATAACGCTCCCTCTTGGAGTTGCAACAAACTACTTGGCAAAAGTAAAATACTACAACGGAGAACATGCAAGAATTTACTCAAGAACAAAATACAAAAGAGAAGAACCAAATATATTACTCATCAAAATCTGAACATAATCTCATAATCCATCAGATCCCAGCAAACTCAGCATAGCAACAGCAAAAATTACAAAAGTTCCTCGATCATGTGAGGCAGCTCACGAGGTCTCGAAAGTGGAAGCACAAAGAGGGGAGAGGTACATCACATAGCTACTGGTCACGGACCCATGGTCCAAGGGGGACTACTCACGGTACATCCGGGAGGCGTCCATGGCTATGGATGGTCTCTCCGAGGGGGTTCCTCCTCCCCGGCAGGGTGCCGGGCCAGCTTCTCCAGGCAGCCCCGATCTTGAAACGGCGGAGGCGGTGGTACAGAGGCGAGTTCGCAAAAAAGAGATATCTATTAGGGGTTTCCGCCCCGAGGGCTAAATATAAGCGGAGGGGGGTGTCGAGGAGACCCCCAGGGCAGCCAGGAGGCTCCCTGGCGCGACCTAGGGTGGGGTCGCGCCAGGGACCCTTCTGGAGTCCCTATGGTGGCCCCCCTCTGCTACCTTGGTGATTCCGGAAGCTTCCGGGTCGCTGATTTTTTATCTGATTTTTCCGGATTTTTTGGAGCACTTTTAATGGCCGGAAAACCTGAAATACAAAAACAATAGAAAACAGCAACTGACAGCTGGGTGCGCTAGGTTAATAGATTAGTCCAAATATGCTCAAAAGTGTATGAAAGTTCAAGCAAAACATGGCAAAGTCACACAAAACATGCATGGAGCAAGCAGTAATTATAGATACGTTTGGGACGTATCAACGAGCCTTCTTCTTCTTCTTGCGATGTGAAACGACTGCGAGTGGTCTTCTGAACGGGAGTGGAATCTTGGATCAAGATCGATTCCGTCGTTGACCGAGTAGTTGCGAATCATCTTGGAAAATTCGTCCGGTCTTCGGTCGGGTCGTAGTACTCGCCGGATTGAGTTTCGGAACCCTCTTTCGTTGCTCGGGCGGGGGCGGGTGCTCGGATGGATGTTGGTACTGTTGCTCCAGGCAGAGGATCCTTGAGTGAGACTTCAATTTGGACTTCTTGTTCTGGCTCCACGATTGGTCTTGCATCTGCGGTTCGAGTTTTCCCTCTGCATCGTCCAGTCTTTCTTCGCTGGACGCGACTTTCATAGTCGCCGGAGGACTGATCTTGGCACAGTCGCCGGCCGAGTGATCTTGGAGGCGCGATGGAGAGTCTTGCGATGAATCTGAGTTATTTGAGTGGATTGGATCGTGCTTGAGTCCACGAGTTGCGTTTCGCTGATGACGGGACCGCCGAGATCGTGAATCCAACCTGCGTAGTCCCCACGGTCAGCGCCAATTGACGAGGATTGACCCCGTCAAATCCCATGGTTGGGAACCTTGGGTTAGATCGTAGAGGAGATGTGCAGGTTGGCGATACTCGTAGGCTAACAGGAGAAAGTACTTCCTGCTCGATTGTATTATAATGGAGGCAATTACAGTGGAGCTCCAGGCGAGATCGCTCGGGACAGGAGGTGTAGCTATGAGATTCGATGCCATAGACGTCCCCTCTCCCAACCTTTATGGGTCGCAAGGGGTCCGTCTAGGTTTATAGAGAGGGTTGCCTAATCTATCTTTAGTCTTGGACGCCAAGTTTACATGATCGTCGAGGACTCCTTATGGCGGTTACCTCGAGTGGGCCATGTGTGGGCCGGTCGAGGCTTTCAGCGGGCCCTCTAGCTTGATATGCAAACCCTCATCTGTAAGAGTTTTGGGGTCACCCCCTCGTCAGTTGGGATCCTATGGTTAAAATTAAGATTAATAATTTTATGTGACATGCTTTATGTGATTTTGGAGCTAGTGCCTCCGTTAGGCCAAAGAGACTTTTATGATATGCTTGATTTGAAATCTATTGATACTTGCTGATACGTCCAAAATGCATCACTATTTTATATCATAATTTACCCCTATTCATTGATATATTTCATGCTATGATTCTATTCTTATGTTGTTTTTGCTTGTTTTACACAGTTTTCAACTTTCCGATGCCGAAGCAGGAGACGTAGGATCCATCGGTAAAAAGTGGACACAGATTTGTTGAATCAGAAGACCTCAAAATTTCTTGAAAATTAACGGAGGCTGTTTTCCAGAAGAATGACGGGGACACGGAAAATGGGAACCAGAGGGGGACACCAGGTGCCCAGGCGCCCCCTGGGGCGACCCCCACCAGGGGCGCGCCGGGTGGCCGCCTGGACCCCTGGGGCCACCCCAGGTTCCCCCTCTAGCCTGTTTATTCATCGTCGTCCGATAACCCTAAAAAGAGAGGAGTTTCGCGAGTTCCACCGCCGCTCTGTGGCGGAAACCTACAGATAAGAAAACACATCTCCGTCGGGCAGATTCCGCTGGGGAGAACACCTCCCGGAAGGGGAGATCATCGCCATTGTCATCACCATCGTCACGGGCATCATCGAGATCATCATCAACATCATCCCCAACATCAGAACCATCTGCAACACCATCCTATCTCATCTCACAAGTGTAACTTGTGTTGTAATCCGTACTATCTATCCTCTCTACTCTACCAGCGTTGATTACTCCTTTGTGGTGAATTCTATTGAGTTTTGTTGGAGAAATATTGTTATGTCCCTATTGTTTATCACATATTTATCCCCACTGATCATGATATTTCTTATGTCTTGTGAGTAGTTACCTTAGTTCTTGAGGACATGGGAGAAGTCTAGTTGCTAGTAGTCATATGATGTTGAAGTAATATGTGTTGTTTGATATTTAAGATGTGTTGTTATTTTCCTAGTGGTGTTGTGCGAGTCGAACACTCAACACTTCGCCTTTCTAAGGACCTAGGGGAATGCATTGTGTATAAAGAATGCTTACGGTGGGTTGCCGTAGTGACAGAAACCTCAACCCCAGTTTGCACGCTTTTGCACAAGGGAATAATGGATCCTTGATCGTATTGCTGTGGTTAGGCTTATGCCTTAATTTCTACCTTGTATTTGTGGATGCTTTCATGGTGTTTAATCATAAGAGTGCACTTATCTTAGTCTACAAGGTGTACTAGGATAGATCCACCCACTCAACACTTATCAAGACAAAACATAGTACCGATACGGAATAAGGCGAAAGCACATGATTATCTCTCCCGTGTGTCCTCAAGAATGCTTTAGACTTTATAAGTTCAATTGCCAGGCTTATCCTTCTCTCAAAAGGTGGGCCACTTGGTACTCCTCAGTATATTTTTCTTTTCTTGATTTTATCTTCTCGTTGCTTATACCGAAAACCCCCTAAAAAGTTATCTTTTAGTGCGTGCAGTTATTTCTTTACCGAAGTCACTTACCAATACCTTCTTCTCCTCGTTGGGTTCGACACTCTTATTTGTCGAAAGCGCTACAATCGATCCCCTACAGTTGAGGGTCATCACTTGCTCCTTGGGTGTTCGACTTGTTGATCCTTCCATTGAGAAACTTATAGGAAGAATAGATGATGTGCTTATTGTTGTCAATGATAATTAAGTTCCCGTTGATTTCCTTGTCATGGACATTGAATATGATCCCTCATGTCCAACTTTTTTGGGAAGAGCTTTTCTTTGCACCGTTGGTGCAATCATTGACATGAAAGAAGGGATTATAAGATTCCAATTTCCCCTTAAGAAGGGCATGGAACATTTCCCTAGAAAGAAGATGAAGTTACCTTTCGAGTCTGTTATACGGGTTAGCTGCGCTTTTGATATTGATAAGAATTGACCTTTTGCTTCATGCCTAGCTAAAAGGCGTAAAATAAAGCGCTTATTTGGAGGCAACCCAAAATGTTTTTACTTTCAGTCTTAGTGGGTCTTGGTGTTTGTTACTACTGTAGCAACACCATTGTATCTTTATATTTAAGTTTTGTGCCAAGTTTTAACCTTTAGTGAAGGGGAAAGCAAGAATGGTGACATGCTTTCCAGAAAACTGATCATGCTTGCTTCATTGCAAAAATCATTAAAAATCATCATATCATATTTTTGATCTGGAAGTTTTACACATCATGCTCTATATAATTGCCGAACTTACGTTAGTTTGAGTTTTTTTATTTGAGCTATAGAGGTGCTTCAAAAAAATTAATTTTCATCTGCTGTCCTGTTTTCCCTCATTTTCTGTCCTGTTTTGTATTTTCATATTTTGGCACTTTTCTCTTAGTTTTTCTTCGCAAGAAATTTAAAACAAAGGTTAGGAACAATAGATATTATTTAATTTGAGACTTATTTATTTATTGGCACTAACCGCTCTAATCAGTTTATGAGCAGTTTCGTGTGAAGGAAGTTTTCATGTGTTGCGAAGGGAGATGATGAAAGAAGATTCAGAAGTGCCAAAAGCTTAAGCTTGGGGATGCCCCCGGCAGTCCAAGAAATATCCAAGAAGATTCAAGCGTCGAAGCTTGGGGATTCCCCCTTGCATCTCCTTTTTCATCAATAATTATCAGTTCGTCCTTCATAGCACTATATTTTTATTGCTTTACATGTTATGTCCTTTGCTTAGAGCATCTTGCTCTTTACCTTTCAGTTTACTTTAGTTTTATTTAGTTTTGTTTGCAGGTCATAACAAGTTGGACCCTAGCATGCCTTGTTTGCGAGAGAAACATGCTCCACTTTTTCCTAGAATGCTCATAGTTTTCATTTTATTCTTTTTGAGTGTTCAATCTTTATTTCTAGCTTGATGCCATATTTAGCTCTTATTTTCCATGATTATTTCTTTCTAAGAGCTGAGAATTAGAATTTCTAGAACTCTCTTGAGTTTCATGATTATCTTGTTTAGACAGTTGGCTTTGTTGCACTAGGTGTGTATCTTACTTTCAGTAGGTAACCAAGGTTGCTAAGTTGAGTTTCATAGTAATTTGCAATAGTTTTGAGGTGTTCATACATGTAATTTTTGGACTTCTATGTGTCAAGAGCTCAAGCCTATTAGTGATAGGTGTCGTATATTGGTTAAACGTGCTTATTTTCGAAAACTACAAAAAAATTAGATGAAAACTCTAGCTACTAAAAGGATAAATAATCTTTGAGGGATGGTAAAAGGGTACCCCTCACGTATCATGGGTCGAGAATGCGCAAGGATAACCAAACCCCCCAAACACTCCTCTTAGGGTGCTTTAATCTTTGTGAATCTCTAGACTAGATAGAGAGTTATCTATAGTAAGTGAATGAGTTCCTTTGATTAATGTGAGTATTCGATTGTTGGCACTTCCACCATCCTTATATTTTGCTAGCCTCTTCAGTACCGTGCATTGCCCTTTCTCATCTTGAGAGTTAGTGAAAACTTCGTTCGTTCATCTAAATTCTTGGCATGATACACTCTATCATACATAAGCCTCATTATATCTTCCTCAAACTAGCCACCATACCTACCTATCATGGCATTTCTATAGCCATTCCGAGATACATTGCCACGCAACATCCATCTTCTCATGACTTGATGTTATATTTCACTATCATACATGCTTTTGCTTGATGGTAGAGCCGCATGATAGTTGGGCTTATCCCTTTCACCTTATTGCTACATGACGCGCTAGTATCATTGCATCTCCTGCTACAATGGAGGAGGCATAGATTGCATAGATCATGATATAGTTTCAGTTTCATTATGAGTACCTTGTAAAAGTGTGTTAATCATGATCATATTTGTATATATAGAGTGTTGCCCTTAAAGTGAGGAATAGATCCCAAAAGAGGACACGTTAAAAGATCACAAAAGAGGACACATGAAAAGATCCAAAAGAGGACAAATGAGAGATTTAATAGAAAGAGCCAATAAGGCCACATAAATGAAAAAAAATACAAAAACTGAGAAAAAGAGAAAAAAGTAAAATAAAAAGAGGGAAAGGGGAAACACTACTATTCTTATTTTTAAAGATCCACACTTGTGCTTCAAAGTAGCACTTGTACACTACTACAAAGAGGTCTAACACGATACTCCTTTCCCTGTCCCTTGAACAAAACTGTTTGCAATGCTATCAACGCAAATGGTATAAATAAAAAACCGTGTGCCCGAAACTGAACCGTCTGGGAAATGTTGGACATCCGCCACCATTAAAAAAATTATTTTGTAGGCGATATAGGGCTGACGGTTCCGATAAACAATCGTCCGTGATATTGAGGGTGAAAACCCACGGTTGCAAATAATGGACCGCTAGCCCGTATTCGCAATCGTTCATAGTTATCGAAATGTTTGGGATGTATTATGTATCAGGCACGGTTCTTAAAATCCTTTTGTGGGATGAATCTAGGCTCACGGTTTGCACTAACAACCATCGAGTATGTACATTCAGAAAACCTAGGGTTGCAAAGAAGGAACCGCTAGCCCTTCTTAACAATCGGTGGTAGTTAGGGAAATGTTTGGGATGCATAATCTATCAGGCACATTTTTGGAAATCCTTTCGTGGGCGGAAGCAAGGCTGACAGTTCGTCCAACCGACCGTCCCCTATAAGAATTGAGAAAGCGTACGATTGCAAAAAATTAATCGCTAGCCTTCTTCGCAACAAGTACATGAGTGCATAACTAGAAAATTTATAAAATTAACACGTCATTTAACCCAAAGTGCATTCAAACAAATCCCCCAATCATCATTGCAAAAATCGCATAGAAGATGGCCAATGCCGCAACTGCAACTACACATGCTACTTCATACTTGTCTCTTGCTTTCATCTTCTGCATGTGCTTGATTCTCTCTAGCTTCATCGTAGTAATTGTACACTCCGTATCAGCAACCTTCTTATTCAACTCCCCGTTATCTTCTGCAAGATTGGTGATAACACTCCTAGCCCTGCCCTCTGAATCATCATCAAACCACTTGACAAAAGCACAAGCTCCATTTCCCTGGGAAATAATGGTAATAAATATTAGTATGCACCATCAAGCCAGTGGATCAAAGGGCGTTAACTGTACTAATATTGGCGCTAACCTCTAAGGGGAAACTCAGAAACCATCTGCCTATGTCGAATCCCTCCTTGCATATCCATCGCGCGGGAGTGTGCCCGTGGACACAACTAACATTTCGGTACTTCTCAATGGCACCAAACTCCGGTTCAAATCTTGTGGTGGAAATCTAAGATCCGGCGGTTGATCAATTTCCTAAATGTGGATCCCTTTAGGAAGGAGGATTGAGAGAGTTTGGAGAAATTGAAATGTAGATCTAGATCGACTTTTTCACCTGACGAGACGATTTTGAACCGTAGTACACAACCCTTTTGAATACCTTAGGAAATTGCTCCTCGTCGACCGTCCTGGCGGCGGCGCCTAATGCGCTTGAGATCTCCGCCGGAGCATCTGGATTCCTCGTCCAATTGAAATTCATCGCCGCAGACACACACTAGCACTCTAGGAATTTGGGGGAAATGTGGATGAGATAATGGTCGACGAAATCGCAAGTACTTATATGGCACCCTGTTCTGAATCGCACACGGTTTTCTTGTAGCTTACATGTGCACGTACCCAAACGCATAAAAATTAATAACCGTGTGCTTTGTTATAACCCTACTATCCAGCTCATAAAGGGTTGTGGGCTTGTGGACGGTGCATGGGGAATATTTGAGACTACTTGATAGCACTGACCTTGCTTTGCGGCTGCGGAGAAAGAACTCAATCCTTGGTCGTCGGCGGGGTAGGGCGTTCTTTCCTGAGTCCCAGGCGGCATATGAGATCATTCTTAGGTCGGCGGCGTTGCCTGCCGGCATGATTGGAGGAGCTCATTCCTCGGTCGATGGTGTTGTCAGACGGCGTGATTGGAGGAGTTCATTCCTTGGCCGGCGGCGTTGCCGGCCGGAGTGATTGGAGGAGCTCATTTCTCGGTCGACGGCGTTGTCGGCCGGCGTGATTGGATGAGTTCATTCCTTGGTCGACGGTGCCGGCATTTGCGTCTCTTGTCATTGACTGGATACGCTTTGCTCCATCATCCTTTCTCTGTCTCTTACTCTCCTTGGCTTGGCTACGTGTAACACCCCCAGTGTCATACTACAGTAATCACTTTTATTATCAATAGCTCCATGTGGTTAACCAGGCCTTGATCACCATTAATTCAAACCACCTTCAAAATCCCCCTTGGATGGATTTGAAAACAAAAGTGGAAATTAAACTTGAATCAAAAATTCTGCACCCAATTTTGTTAAATGCCTAAAAATCAGTGGACCACGTTAAACCAACCTTGGGTATTTATTGCATAAGAAAAAAATAACAAACAATTCAAACCAGTGCCAATACAACCCCAAATATCAATTGCATATTCAAAAGAAATTCTAAATGAATATCCTTTGCACCCAAACCTTTTGTGGCGCTGTTATATGGTGTGACATTAATTTAGGAAAACTTGGCACATTTTATAAAAATCATATACTAGCTAAACAAATAAAACAGAAAGCAAAAGAATAACACAAAATACCTAAAATAAAAAGGGGCTATCCCTCGCACTGCGCAAAGCCCATTCGGCCCACCTCCTTTCTCATGTATTCTTCCTCTCCTGTTCATCGGGGGGGATTGTGTCGCACATCCCGCGGCCGACCACGCCATGGCTATGCCGTGGCTGCCATCGGGCGGTCGCCGGCGAGCATAAGACGACCCCCGGTGCCCCTCTGGAACCCTAGCCTACCCCTCATTTCTCCTCCCTCGCGCCGCCCCTACTCCTCCTCGAGCTCGCCCGAGCCGCCGTGGGCAGAGCTCTCCAGAACTCGCGGCCACCGTGCTGCCTGAGCCACGAGGCCATGTCCAGGGGAATCGCCATTAACGTCCTCGTCTTCCCCGTGCACCGAATCGAGCTATGGAGGCCTATACACGTGCAATCGAGATCTTCTTCTTCCTTCGGTCACTGCCGTGGATTCATTGCCGTTGCTGCTCCTAAGCTACCAACGGGTCCCCGTGAACCTCCGCGGTGATCGCCACCTCGGTTCTCCTCTGCTCCCCCTCTGATTCATCACCCCATTGTTTCGCCTCATGCCGCCGAAGTCCGGCCCATGGTCGTGGCTACCATGACCGCGCCCACCCTTGAACCGCACCCCTGGACACGCCATGACGCGCCCTCGCGCGCATCCACAAGGGCGCCCCTGCTGCTCCCTCCGTGGCCGCCTTGCCCGTGTTTGGGCCGCCGTCGTGCCGCCATAGCCAGAGTTTGCCTGGGCCGTGCCCCCCACTCGCCACGGCCGCGCTCTACGTGTCGTGGCCACGCCCCGCGCCCACGCACCCTCCGCCCGTGCGCCCCCGTGAACACTCCATATCGGCCGGCCCACCGCACCGGCACCCCGTCGTGGCTCGCCGATGCTGCTAGTCATGGTTGTGGCCGGCCATGGCCTGGGCTGTGCGTGGTAGCCTTGTTCCACTTCCACGTGGGCCCCTCCCCTAATCAAGTTAGTTAATTAAACTATTAACTATAGACAGACAATGACATGTGGGACCCCCAGCCTGTTAGTTAACAAAACCAAATTATTAAAATGTGTCTCAATGACAGTGGGGCCCACTGGTTAGATATTTAATCTAATTAAATTTAATTCCCTGGATATTTTCCTAATCAATGACATAGGGGTCCCACCTTTCTGTTTGACCAGTCAAATGTAATGTTTTGGATAATGTTGAAATTAAATATTAAAATAAATTCAGAAAATTGATTTAAATGATTTAAACTTTGAAATTCAATATCTTTTAAAACGTAAGTGAGATTAAAATAATTTATTCATCAAAGTTTCTTAGAAAAATATAACGAGTATGGATACGCTACCCGTGTACCCACCACTACCCTATAACATACCGAACCCGAGACTTTCCCCCTCCAGTTGCACTGTCCGGTAATCGTCCGGGGCCGGTAAAACATCCGGTTAATTTCTGTTTCGACTGCAACATGTAGCACTGCATTAGTTCACCCCTAGTATACCGTATTGCCATGTCATAAATTTGTATTGCTATTATTGTTGTGTATTTATTGTTTCTCTCCCCCCTTTATTCTCATGTAGACCTTGACACTGCCGCCGACGACACCGTTTCCGAGTACGACTACTGCGTCGACGACCCTACCCATACCGTCGAGCTTCCAGGAAAGCAAAGCCATTTTCCTTCCCAGATATCGCGTATCTTTTCCATACATTTGTTGCACTAGGCATATGCTGCTGCTACGTTACAATCCTATTCTATTGCATAGCCTGTTTTTGTCGCTCCACATGTACATTCCTTTATCCTATGCTGCCTATATAATTATAATATTCAGCAGTTGGCCCTGCGCATTGTTAGTCCACTAGGATTAGATAGCGGGCCGTGATCACTCTAGGAATGAACGCGGGTATGAATTATTATAACTGCAATAGGTACAATACAGAGCAGACGCCCAAGGGAACCTACAACGGCGAGACTCTCCGAGTTGCTTCAAGTTTGACTTACAAGTAGATGGACTCGTATTTCACTCTCGTCGCCGGCTCGGTAGCGTAGCACCACCGGGATGATATGAGGATATTCCTCTTTAGTTCATTCCGCTGATGTCTCGGTCGAACCTCTTCAAGTGTACCATCGAGGGTGATTCCTCCTGGTTTCACTTAATGGTAGGCACTTGATTCAACTGGTGTCCTTAAAGGTAAGTAGTCGGGTGATCCTACGGTGCCCGCGAGAGGTATTGTATCGGGACGGCAGGGCAGGCGGATATCATTGTGGGCCTGGTCCTTGCTTGTTGGCCGTGAGATACCAAACCAAGAAAGTTGAGCTCTTTCAAGAGCACACGCGAGATAAGGTAAGGAGACGATTCACCTTGTCGGTAACCGCAGAGCTTTGACGGGACGACAGGGCAGGCACCAAAGCACTAGTGGTCCTGGCTGCTTTTCGTTGTCCGTTGTGTTGACTAGTCGGGCAACGATAACGGTTGCCTGTGAGCTAATAATAAAATGCTTAAATGGTTCAGGTGAATGACTTGAGAGGCCGCAAAGGCCTGTACGCACTACCTTCACGTGGGATTACGGTGTGGGCCCTCCGCGTTGTGGTCTCGTTCGAAAGCTCTGAAGGATGTCAAGTTCATCATTGCGGTAGGGAAGGATCGCGCTGCGGCGTTAGAATTCACCCTCCTCACACCGACGCGGAGAGCTAGGGGTGACGGCCCAAGACCCCCTTGCGCTTAGGACTTTAGACCGGCGGGGACCTCTTTGATGAGTCGTAGGATGGGCCTCGACGTGTCGGATAGCCTCAGTGGGGCATTCCCTAACAAGGTGTACGCCACCCTGGAGATCCGAGCGTGCAGGATGAACAGTAGTGCACCCCTGCAGGGACGATGGCCTATTCGAATAGCTGTGTCCATGGTAACATGACGCTTTATGCTGAAGCCATAGCCTACTTCTACAAACTATTACTATTAAACTATTGGTTCCGGTTTCTCTTCCTCGCAGGGAAGTCGAGGAAGGGAACTCGGAGGCATTTATAATTATTAATTATTAAAACTTACTATTATACAATGCTGCAGCAACTTCTGTTGCATTGTTACTTTATGCTTTATATAAATTGTTGGTTGTTCTCTTCTTGTGCTGCAAGACTCGTCGGAAGATGCTAGTCTTCGATAGGCCTACTTTCTCTTCCTTATTATGATTTTTTGCCATTTAGTCCACTATATATAGCCTCCCCTTTCCATTTGACACAAATGCATAAATGCTTAGTAGAGGACGTAAGACTCGCGGTATGCTAGATACTCACCCTTGCTTTATTTCGCCCCTTTGTTTTATATACCCGACCGGTTGCTGCCATCAGACGTTGAAGCCTTGGAGTACATGAGAAGAAGATCCCCGATGCTTGCTTCATCGTGGAGTTCCGCCCTCGACCAGGAGTAGTTTGGAGGTTCCCAGGCAAGAGGCCTTGCCTTTTCGATCGAGTGTTTCTTTTGTGCTAGCCTTCTTAAGGAAACCTTGTATTTTCATGTATGTACTGAGATACTATTGCTTCAGCTCACTTTGTGCTCTTGAGCTGTTGTATTCGAGCCCTTGTGGCCCCTGGCTTGTATTATACAATTTGTATTATTTTATTTGTAGAGTTGTGTTGTGATATCTCACCGTGAGTCCCTGATCTTGATCGTGTACCTTGCGTGTATGATTACTGTACACGGTCTGATTTTGGGGGCGTCACACTACGACCACACTATACGTTCCTGCTAGCTGTGTGGTTGAGGATGTCGCCCGACTAATTAATTTAGGTATTCGATTCATAACTATCCGTGTTCAATGTACTTGTCTTTAATTATATCCCATTTCACACATTTACAGACAGGGAGTAGTTATCTAGATGATGTCCATAAATTATGCATAGACTTGGACATTATACTATGAATAATACGTCCATCTTCGGGCAGGCATGATGCATTTAGACTAATCCCTTCGTGTGTGCAGATGGAGCGATCTTGGATGTCAGGGAAACGAACCGGTCATAGATATATTGCAGACATGAGTGAGTTCTTTTTAGCTACTGCGAAAGAAATGCCGAAGAGGAATTCCCGGATAATAAAATGTTGTAACAGCCCAGATTTCATAAAAATTAAAATTTTTGTTTTCGGTGTGAATTGCTTGATTGTCTGATTTTTTTTCGGGTTTCCATCCTCGATTTATCGATCGGCGATTATTTCCCCCCTCTTATCTCATATCGGATGGAGACCAACCATTTCCACCCTGACACTCGCTGACACTCGACCTTTGCGAACCGGGTTTCACCGATTACCGTCGTGAAAACTGCACGAGACCAGTCGCAGCCAACGGAACGGAAAACTCCGTTTAATAAGTAAATGGGATATTTTTATAGCGCGCCGAAAACTGTTCTCGGAACGGTTCTAGCACGAGGTGAACGCCGCCGGCTCGACGCGCTGATCGCGCAGTTCAAAGTTTTACCCGAATCAGAGATCCTGTGGACCCTCGGCGGTCAGAAACGTAAACAACGCGCGCGAGAGAGAGAAAACCGGGGATGTTTTTGCAAACTACCAGCCACCTGGGCTATATAAAGACCACCACTCTCCCACCCCTTTCTAGGGTTTGTCCTAAGCCAAAATTGCAGCCACCCCCTCCACATTTCCCCAAAAATCTGCCCAATACCCCAATTTTCTCATTTTTACCTAAATTCCAGCCAAACCCTAGATCCAGACTGTCCAGGACCGTCAGATCTGAGATCCGACGGCTCTGGAGCCGCCACATCACCACCTACCTCGTCTCTCTCCTATCTTGTCTCCACCATCGTGCCGCTCCGCCGCCTCACTCCTACAGGCCGCCGCCGCATGCCGCGCCTCCGGTGAGCCGCTCCCTGTCGTGTCCTCTCCTCCCTCTCCTCTCCTCCCTGGCATAACCTCCCTCTCCTCTCTCTGCCGCAACGCGGCCCAGCCGACCCTCCAGCACACCAGCGGCCTGATGGGCCGAGCCCAATTGGATGAGGCTCTTTTTTTTCTTTGTATGTTTTTTTCTTTTTTATCTATTTTGCCAAGTCTGGAGATTTTGTGTTGTTGTTACAGTTTTGCGTTGTAATTTGCGATCAAACCGTAGCTCGTATGACGTTGCGCCCAAAAGGAAATTTGTATAGAATTGTGTGTACTTCAATCCATATTTTGTGAGCATATTGATTTGAGGCCATCTTGATGTTGTTAATCACTGTTGAAGTGGGCATCAGACTGTTAACTCTTTTACTTCCTGTTAAGTGCCGCTGTTATTATTTTATTGCAAGTTTCATTGATGATTGTGACACATCCATGAGGCCTACTGCATTGATTCTTGTTGCATACTGTTAAGCATCATGTCTACGTCAATCCTATGCAATCACTTGTCTTGTTTGCATGGTGTAGCTATATTAAATCTTCCTCCAAAGTGGTGACCCTTATGACATGTGCTGTTGTTTATATAAAGTTGCTACTTTGCTCCAAAGTGGTCGGGAGGGTGTTTGGTTGGGCTTCTAGTCAGCTTTTCACCGGCAAAAGTCAGCAGCCCAACCAAACAGCTGGGATTCCATCCGCAGCGATGCGCAACTGCAGATTCTTTATACGTGAAAAGCGATGCAAAGCGAAGCTCCTCCCGACTAGCTGCCACAGCTTTTGACAAATCCCACGCCCATTCTATCCCTACTCCTTCACTAGAATTACAAAGGAATTGCCACTCCATATAAACACATCAAACTCACCCCCAACCGTTCTCCACCATCCCACCCTTCTTCCACTCCTCGCCTCCACCCCTCCACCCGCCGCCACCGCCTCCTCTTGTTCCGTCGACGGCGCGCCTCCTCTTCCTCTCCAGGTTTCGGCAAAGGCGCGCCTTCTCCTCCCCTCCAGGTTCCAGCGACGGGCGCGCCTCCTCCTCCCCTCCAGGTTCCGGCGACGGGCGCGCCTCCTCCCCTCCCAGCCTCCTCCCAACGAGGAGGGTCTCCACGGCCGCCTCACCTCGCTGCGCCGTGAGACGGTCCTTGAGCCGCGGCCCGTCTCCAGCAGTGGCCCTGTCTCCAGCAGCAACCGCGCCGGCGCACGCCGATGGGGCCGGGTCGAGCTGCGCCATGAGCCCGTGCAGGAGATGCCTGGCGGTCGGATTGTTGCTGCTCCCCCTCCGCTTGCTGTCCAGTCCGACGAGGTTTCAACCGAAGGCGACGTGCTCCTGGTGGTTGTCAAGCCGGCGGGGAGGTGCCCCTCGCATCCTTGACAGCGTCATGCGGCCTGATTTGGAGGAGAAGGATCTGATTGATTTTTTTCTTTTTGTGTGAGGGTTTTTCTTTAAATAAAAGGGTTTATTTTAAATAAAACATTTTTTGGTATATATATGGTACATAAAAAATGTGTTATATATATATGCTACTGATGATGTATGAACAATTTAAATCTTTTGATAATCATATTTGTAGTTTCGTTGGTTCAAAATTATCACATTTTAATTACATCCAACATAAGTACAATATCTCAAAAATAAGTGAAGCATATTATTATTATTATATCAATACATAAACATCATCTTAACATCTTAAGGGTATTTCAGACATTTTAGTTGAAAGCCACAGCTCAATCAACCAGTTTCCCAAACAACAACATTGCTCATAGCAACTTTCACTACACAGCAGCTTTCCCACAGCTCAGAGCCCACAGCTGCTTTTCCACATCTTACAGCCCAACCAAACACCCCCTTAACCGTGCATCCTATTGAGCATTGTAATATGTCATTTTGATCTATGCCATGTCTACTTCCATTATATGTATTGCATTGTCATGTTTAAATTTCTGGTCATAGTTATATTTGAGCTCCAAGTTGCTATCCTGCTGTTGTTGACAGCCACCTCTGTTTTTCACCAAGTCTGTAACTTTCCGATGTCATGTTGCACGCTTAATATCTTTTGATCTGTGATGCCAATGACCTTGATTCTTGTTTATACCTGATCACCATCATGTCTAGTTCATGCCCATATATTGCTATGTCATGTTGCTGCACTTTTTGCATATAGATAACAGTTTCTGCCCTGTTTTCCTGATTTTCACTAAGTCCTAGACTAGTAATGTTTTATTGCATTTTGCTTGGGCTATAATTAATTGTTCATGATTCCGTTTTGCATGATTCCTTTTGCCATGCCATGCCTGTCATGTCTAATTTAGTTGCATCTCATGTTTGTGCATGTTTACAACCTTTTTCTTGTTTATTTGTTGCTCTAAAGTGTGCTTCCGGATGTTAACAACATGTGTGCGTAACTTGTATTGCTTGTATTTTGTTAACCGTAACTCCGTTTGGAGTGTTCTTTATATATATCTTGATTAGAATTTCATTTAATTTGTGTTTATGCTATTGTTTACTGTTGTTAACCAACCTAAAATATGGTTTAGGGCAGAACAGTACCAAATGCTTAAATTGTCGTGGGGCACGCAGTGGAATGCCATGTTTAGGTTGTGCCTCACTTAAATTGACTAGCATAGATAGTTTTCCTTATGCTTCAACTCTTGTCATGTTTGTGTGCTATGCCATGCTTGAGTGAGATTCCATGTTAATAACCTTTGCTCATGTTGTGTATTTAAACAACTTGAACCTTTCTAAATGTGTGGTATCATTGTGTGTGACAAGTACTCCACTTAACCTGTTAGTAACCGCTCTCGACGATAGATGTGATACCGTAGTGTGTTGTCTCATGTTGCCTTATTTTTTATGCTTGCTCGTGATTGCTTCGTAGTAATAGATGCTTGCTTGTCGATTTCCTTTTCCGGTGTTTCCTTCTTGTGTGCTTCCGCGGGTACCTTTCGGAGACGATGCGAGCTTACGATCGGCTACACCTTCGACTTCGTCTTCCCATCAGGTAAGGGGGAGCATATATCATGCTTATAACTTGCATCTCACTCGCGCCTTGGTCTAGGATAGAACGATTTCTTGATCCTACCACTATATATTTCATGCCTCTCAAATAAACCCAAACAACCATGTCCCTCCACATCCCAGCAAACCTTATTCGGCTATGTTACTATTGCTCGTTGTTCAGCCACTGCTTAGTATGCATGCTAGGATGTTATCAACTGTTACCTCCTGTTACTCCTTGGATTGGGCTATCACACTATTATATTGTTGTGGATGATATGATTATTATAATGTTGACTATACTCGACGTAGGGTGGAAGGTCTAGGCTATCCCTCCCCGATGCTTTGTTCCATTCGAGTCACCTAGGACCCGAGTTCCGGGTATTGTGTCTCTTGACGAGCGTTCCTAACCGCGTGTGGGATACTATGGGGTCCCCTTTTCTTACCTACCTAGCTTCAAACATTTCTAGTGGTGGCCCAAGATGATTTATCATTTGAAAACCATGTCTGTGTCTGTTGGGTCGCTCCTACCAGATATACATTAAAACAACTTGGGCCAGCGGAGACATGGTTTCTCAGTTGCTCCACCCCAGGGAGCTAGGGGCTGCCCACATGGTTTGGGTACCTAACCCGACCTCATCCAGCCGGTAGAGCCAATTCGAGAGCGCGATCGGCTTTTGAGTTGGATGTCGACTCACCGGGGGCCACCCGGATTTGTTCGTTGTCAGCTAGAGGGACCTGTCGTTTCGGATCTCTCGAGACTAAATAATAAAATGGCTGCCTATGATGGTTAGAAACTGAGAGAGATGGGCGTGCGTGCAGAGCCTTGTAATGGGCAGTTGGTACACCCCTGCAGGTTTAAATATTTTCGAGAAGCCGTGTCCACGGTTATGGAGGACTTGAGACCTACTCCTTGTTCATAGACAACAACAACAACCGAGATAATCTTAATATAACTTGATCAACGTGTGTGTGCCTTGACTGCTTATTCTTCGTTGGGATGCGAAGAGGAGGACAAGGATAGGATAGGTGTTATGCTTGCGTAATTAGTTGATAGCAAGACTTATTGGAGGCGATTCCTCATTGAATGCTTGGTTCTCATCTTACTCTAGAATAGACAGTTAGCCAGTCATATATTGCTAGTGCTTCTGCAACCTCACCACTACCCCCATCTTACCCGTGAGAAGTTAGTTACAAGATTTTTATATAGCTCACCTCCTTCTTTTCTCTTTACACACGTTGTGCAAACGACATTGGACTTCAGTGGAGCTGGACGACCCTTCTTCTGGACGCCTTCACGAAGACTTGACTATGACTAGTTAGGTGGATCCCGGCGGAGAGCCTGGACCCGTGTGGTTACGGGAATGGTGCGTTTTACTTTTGCCACTAGGCATTTGAATGTAGTCTGTACTCAGACATGTATCTTCCGCTGATGTAATGTATTAAGGCAGTTGTATGCTGATACGTCCCAAACGTATCTATAATTTCTATTTGTTCCATGCATGTTTTGTGTGACTTTGCCATGTTTTTCTTGAACTTTCATACACTTTTGAACCTATTTGGACTAACCTATTAACTCAGTGCACCCAGTTGCCAGTTTCTGTTTTCTGCTGTTTTGTATTTCAGGTTTTCCGGCCATTAAAAGTGCTCCAAAAATTCCGGGAAAAATATAAAAAAAATTAGCGCAACAGAAGCTTCCGGAATCACCAAGAGAGGGAAGGGGGGCCACCACCAGGAAGCCAGGAGGGCAGGTGGCACGGCCCCACCCTGGGCCGCGCCAGGGACCCTCCTGACTGCCTCGTGGGTCCCCTCGACGCCCCCCTTCGCCTATATTTACCCCTTGGGGCGGAAACCCCTAAGACGGACTCCTCTTTCGCGATCTCGCCTCTGTTCCGCCGCCGCCGCCGTTTCTAGATCGGGGCTTCCTGGAGAAGCTGCTCCGGCACCCTGCCGGGAGAAGTTTCCCCCTCCGGGAGACCCTCCATAGCCATGGACGCCTCCCGTATGTACCGTGAGTAGTTTCCCTTGGACCATGGGTTATGCTCTCACATGATCGAGGCATTTATGTAATTTCAGTTGTTGCTATGCTGAGTTTGTTGGGATCTGATGGATTATGAGACTATGTTCAGATTGTGATGAGTAATATATTTGGTTCTTCTCTTTTATATTTTGTTCTTGAGTAAATTCTTGCATGTTCTCCGTTGCGGTATTTGCTTTGGCCAAGTATTTTATTTGCAACTCCAAGAGAGAGCGTTATGCTCGATTGTGGGTTCAGCCCCTTGATGTCTAGCTTGAGTGACAGAAACATGAGACTAGGGGATGTGCTATTGCCACCAGGGATAAAACAACGGTGCTTGTACCTGCAGGTGCAAGGATTGTTTACTTTACGCATAGTTCTTTTAATGCAGTTGTCTGTTGCTTTGAGTTTACACTTTGGGTGGGATTCGCAACTTAATACCAGCGAGATGTTCTGGATAGATATCTCAAGGTGGATGATTCGTAGTAAATGCAGATGGATTTCGGTCTACTTACTTTGGCATACTGCCCATTGCTTTTGAGCCCTTCCTTTCTTTGCAGCATAGTTAGCATTGCGGCGCCTTCATAATCCTGTCAATTTCCCAACTGTGATTTGTTTACCTCGCTAGCACTTTTATCATCTTTTGGGAGAGAGACATCCCTAGTGAAAATCACGGGACCCCGGTCCATCTTCATATCACTGTTTACACCCTTATTACTTTCAGTCTTTACTTTCAGTTTCCACTATTATTATCTCTTGCGTTGATCCTTTGTAAACAACAAGGCCGGAGGAATTGACAACTCCTCTGTACTCGTTGGGAGCAAAGTTATTTGTATCTGTGTGCAGGTCCGGGTGAAGCTAGCAACCTCGGCGCCATTGTTCACATTACCACATTCTTGGATCCTTCGGAGTCCTACGGGAGACAAACCTTGGTATCTTTGCCAAGGGAAAACTTGCCGCTGCACTATATCTCACTCTGCACTTGGGGTAACCAACGAGGCTTGAAGAGTATTAACACTCTCTTGCCATCATATGTTGATTGTATGATATGTTGTATCATTGTAGTTGTAATGTTGTGATATCATGTTGGAAATCCGGGGCATATGGCTTTGTCATATGTCGCGGTGGGAACGATATGTGCTCCGTCCCCGGATCTGGATGGAAACATCTTGTGACGCCCCCAAAATCAATCCGTGTACAGTAATCATACACGCAGGGTACACGGCTGAGATTAGGGTGCCACGGGGATAATATCACAGCACAACACTAAACACAAAAGGATAAACAAATATGTTACAATAGAGGGGGTCACGCGGACCCGAATACATAAGTCATACAAGCCATAATATCTGAGTACAGACATAGTTAGTCAAGTTTTGCCTTAAGAAGGCTAGCACAAATCACATCAGAGATACAGATCGAAAAGGCGAGGCCTCCTGCCTGGGATCCACCGAACTACTCCTGGTCAACGGGGAACTCGACGTCGTAGTAGTCGCCTCCGGGGTACTCCTGCTCCTGGGCTCCAACATCGACTGTAGCGGCCGATCAGGCAAAGCGAAAAAGGGGGAAATAAAGCAAAGGTGAGTATCTAGCATACCCGCGAGTCTTACGTCTGCTACTAAGCAATATGCATTGTATCAACGGAAATAAGAGGCTGTATATAGTGGACTGAAAGACAGAAATTCAGAGAAAGGGTAAGAAGCTAGGCCTAACGAAGACTAGCATCTTCCGACGATGTCTTGCAGCATGAGGTAAGAATCAGCCAACAGTTTATATAAAGCATAAAGTAACAATGCAGCAGAAGTTGCTGCAGCATTGTATAATAGTAAGTTGTAATAATTAACAATGCCTCCGAGTTCACCTCCTCGACATCCCAGCGAGGAAGAAAACATGGAACCATACAGTTTAATAATAATAGTTTGTAGTGGTAAGATCCAGCTTCAGCATAAAGCGTCATGTTACCATGGACACGACTATTCGAATAGATTAATCTTCCCTGCAGGGGTGCACTTGTGTTACGCTACACGCACGGATCTCCAGGGTGGCGGGAACCTTATCAGGGAACGCTCCACCGAGGCTATCCGACACTTCATAGCCCAGCTTTCAAACTCAACAGAGAGGCCATCCGCCGGTCTAAATCCTAAGTACGTCGGGCCTCGGACCCCAACCCGAACGTACTCCTGCACGGTGCGTGGCTGGCCGGTGAAGTTAAAGCAAATCCAAATAAGACACCACCGCGCGAGCAAATAAGACAACACCACTTCCCGGCGCAGGCCGCGGTACTGCTGACGTCTGAAGAGTCCTCGGACGACACTACGAATCAGAGGAGCCCATAACTCGTATTTCCCACGGGTAGGTAGTGCGTACATGGCATATAGCCAACTCAAGACATTCACTGAACCATTTAGCATTTTAATTAACCTGCGTGACAACTGTTATCGTTGCCTCGACTTAACTGACCCGCGGACAACGACAGCAGCCAGGACCACCAGTACATCGGTGCCTGCCCCGTCGTCCCACCAAGTCACTGCGGTTACCAACAAGATGAACCGTCTCCTTACCTTGTCTCGCGTGTGCTCCTGGAGGAGCTCGACTGTCGTAGTTTGGTAACTCTCGAGGCCAACGATCAGGGGCCAAGCACACCGGTACACTGGTCGTACCCTCCCTGTCGTCCCGTCGCAATACCTCTCGCGGGCACCGTTGGGTCGCCCAACTTCTTACCTGAAGGACAACCGTTGTTCAGGACCCTAAGGCGGTAAGACAAAGTCAGCGTCGGGTGGAGTACAAGGATTACTCCTTGATAGCTCACACTTGAGGTGTCTGCTTTCTATCGTACCTGTGCAGTTGTATATACTGTATCCGTGTTCACTCCCCTGAGTGATCACGTCCCGCTATCTAGTCCTAGCTAACAATGCGCAGGGCTCACTGCTGAATATATGCATAATTATAACAGGCAGCATAGGATAAGAAAGGTACATCAAGGGGCGACAAAAACAGGCTATGCAATTGAATAGGATTGTAACGTAGCAGCGGTAGTAACAATGCCTAGTGCAAGAAATGTACGGAAAGATAGGCGATATCTGGGGAAGAGAATGGCTCTGCTTGCCTGGAAGCTCGACGGTAGAGGTAGGGTCGTCGACGAAGTAGTCGTACTCAGCAGCGGTGTAGTCGACGGCAGCAGCGGGGTCTACCGAAGATTAAGGGGGGGAAGAAACAGTAAATACAAAGCAAGCATATACAAACAGATGCATGACATGACAGATGAAATGTTAACGGGGTTCTAACGCAGTGCAATGCACTTTGCACGGAACGGAAATTCATCTGAGGATGAACTACCAGCTCCGGGTGATTACCGGACACGGTGTCCGGAGGGGGGGAGATGTCATGCCGGAGGTGTCGTGGACATCCGACACATGTGTGGGGGGTGTATCCGTGTTAGTTGAACTATTCCGAACAACTCTCGTGTTCAGAATAAATTCATCCGACAGTTTTTTATCGGTACCGGAGAATTATCGACAGACGGCCCGAAGGGGGAATGTCGATGTTCGGTAAGTTAGAGGGGGGTGGTAGACATATGGATTGCGTATTCGTATTCTTTTTATTTTTTTTGATCAATTTTCATGTATAAAGTTTTTGAATCTGAGTTACGGTTTAAAAGTTATTGAATTTCAAAGTTTTAAATCATTTAAATAATTTTTGGAATTTCTTTTATTATAAAAATAGAAACATTATCCAAAACATTATCCACAACAGTGCTGACAGGTGGGCTCCACATGTCAGCCTCACTGTATTTATAATTCAATTAGTTTAATTAAAATAGAGCCAGGGCCCACATGTCATTCTCTGTATTATTAACTAATTCATTTATCTTAAACAAACTGCCAGTGGGGTCCATCAGTCAGTATAACAAGGGCTAATATCCACTTTATTATTTTAACCAACAGTTTTATTAGGGCCATGGGGCCCAGCTGTCTGTGAGGGGTGGGGGCTTAATCCAAAACGGTTTAACCAGGGGGGGCGGGTTAGCCCCCGGCCAGCACGTCGGCGGCGAGCCGTGCCACGGCGGGGAGAGGGCAGCCGGAGCGGCGGCCGGAGAGAGTGCGATGAGGGCACGGGCGGCGGTGCGGGCTGCGGTGGTCCAAAACCAGCATGGCCGGCGGCGCCCGTGAGGGGCATGGAGTAGCCACGAGCAGACGAGCCCTCCCGCGGCACGCAAGGCCCGGGGCGAGTGGCTGTTGGGGGGTGCGACCAGAGGAGGTAGCGCGTGCTGGTGGACGCGCATGGCGTATCCAAGGCGTGGCCAGCGGGAGCGCGCCCGAGCGCGGCCTGGGTCGACCGGAACCCGGCCTGGGCGCAGGCAAGGACGTGGCGGAAGCGTGCCTTGGCCATGGCGGCCACGGCGGAGCTAGCTAGGGGGCTACGGCGTACCGGCGCACCAGAACGAGTGGGGAGAAGGGGGAACCGAGCATCTCCTCACCGTGAACGCGAGGGAGGAGTCGGGGAGGCGTGAGGCGCGATGCAGACGAGGCAATCGACGACGATGTGCTCCGCGGCCGGCGGGAGGAGGCGGCGCGATTCGTGACGTTCAGTGGCCGAGCGCTCGCGTTCCTCGTCGAGGGCGACGTAGACGGGCGCGGCGGAGCCCTTGGACGTGGTCTCGAGGCTGGGGGGTAGGTTGGCCGCGCAGGCCGCGGCGGCGCGTCGACGGGGAGCTCGGGGTCCGGGAGATGGCGCGAGGAGAGGGGAGGGAGAGGGGAATGGAGGAGGGGCTCCAGCGGGTGGGTGGCCTCGACCTTATCCAGAGGGGGCATGTGAGGTGGGGGAGGGAGCAGGTGGGGTGGGGTGCCGGTGACAGTGGCCATGGCGCCCTGTCCATGGCGACAGTGGAACAGGGGAGGGGGCAGGTGGGAAGGAGGAGGAGAGAAGGGGGTTGGGCCCGGGGTGGGCCTCGCCTGGGGCGAGGCTTAGGGGTTTTGTATTTTCTTTTGCTTTTTGTTTTCTGTCTTTTTGTTTGTATTTTCATTTAGTGCCTTTTGCATTTTTGTAAAATGTGTAACCTGGCCCATAATTAGTCTTGTATATCATTAGAGTGCTACAAAAAGTTTGGGGTCAAAAGAAATATATTTAGTATTTATTTTAAATAACCGAATGACAATTGGTGCTGTTTTGGTTGGTGTTTGAATTGTTTGAATTTTTTAGAGGCATAATAAAATACCATAACCACATGGGCATGACCCACAGATTATTTGTGATTTAATAAAAGTGGTTGTATAATTTTTGGGCAAGTTTTATTTGCAACATTATTTTTAATATCAACAAAAAGGCATTTTGGATTTGATTTGATTGAAATTTGATCATGGCATGATTTAGCAACAGTAATTAGTCTACAGTAAAAGTGATTACTGTTACAGACAACTGAGGGTGTTACACATCTAGATCTGAAATAGTATCACATATCGGGCCTTACAACTTGGTATCAGAGCCTTACCGATCGTAGGACCCCTTTCCTGGTCGAAGTCGAGTCTAGAGAAAAACTATTTTGTACTCCCTCCGTTCCGATTTAAATGTCAGATCGGTTTATTTGCAAAAATCCGCTCCAAAAACCCCCCAAAACAACCCGCACTCCTGTCTTTCTCTCAGACAAAACCCAGCCTCCCTCTTGCACGGGCTCACTCTCTCCGCCATTCTTCTCTCCGGCTCCGCTCTCCTCTCCTGATCCGTCGCCGCCGCTCTATCTACGGCTCTCAGCTCTCGCCCTCACTGTCTCCCCATCTCTCTCTCTCACCCGCTGCGCTATGGCCCAACCTTCAAAAAGGATTGAGCTTTGCGTACAAGACGACGACGAATCACCGGATCCGGCATCGGCAAAGCCGGGTCCGACGGATGCGAGCCCGGAAGCGCTGTATCCAGTCCAAGAAGTCGGGGAGGTGTCCTCCGCCGCAGAGCACGCGCGCACGGTGGTCAGCCAGCCGCGTGTTTCAGCCAGGAGCTCAGCCAGCCGCGTGTTCAGCCGGAGCGGAGCAGCGAGCGCCTCCACCGCGTGTTCAGCCGGAGTAGAGCAGCGAGCGCCTCCACCGCGTGTTCAGCCACGAGCTCGACGTGCTCCTGTAGGTGCGCCATCCCCTGCTCATCTACTGCGACGAGGTATGCTACTCTGAACTCTGAACTCTGAACATTACTCTGAACTCTGAACATTTCTCTGAACTCTGAACATTACTACAGCTACTCTGAACATTACTCCATGAGGCCATTGAGTAGATAGAAGAATTCCAGTAGTACTGAAAATTGTGTGTGAACTTTAGTTTCAAAATTTGACTGGGAGCACTGCTTAGTTTCTTTCCTCTACACCAAGGAGAATATCAAGCTTATACTCCAGAGTAATTTGGTCTCTGCAGCAAGCAAGCAAGCAATATTTTAATTTGGTCAAATGAATATACGAGTAGCAGATAATGATTGAAAACAAGTTTAATGCCTACCCAAAAATGCATGTCCGTGTAATCCTGCAACACCTGTTCAATCCTTTAACGGAACCAGCTCCTGTCCTTCTCATACTATGATCTCTTGCTTGATACCGCCCTCAAGGCATTTACAGAGAGTCGAGGAGCTTGCATGTTGATGAATCTTTGGATGGCCGACAAAACAGATACGATGTCATCGACGAGCAACACACTTCCACTAGCTTGAGCACAAGTTATACTCCAGAAAACTAGCTTGCTTGTGATATGCCATGAAAACTTCTCTAAAAATTTAGTATACCGATTGACTTGAACAGTTCAATTTTGTTTCTGAGTGTCAAAGCCTGCAATCAATGTACACTCTGTACTCTGAAACTGAGTATATGAACAAAGCCAGCACCAATAAAGATGAGATGGAAGCCTAAGTTTAATACTGCAAAGCTTATGTACACACTGAAACAACATTTTGGTGTATGCTACACCTGGTAACCATTTTGATACAGGTGGTAGCAAATGTACATTAAAATGTGAGTATGCAAAGTTCATACTGCAAAGATGTACTCCAAGTGTCCAAGTTTCAGAGTGCACATTAACAATAAAGCTTGATTTGCTCATCTCCAGTTTTGTCCTTAGGCTTTCAGAGTATGGAAAGTTCAGTTCAATATACTCTGAAACTGAGTGTACAGTATGCTACTGAGGTTGTACAGTACTCCTTGTTTATTGAAATTTTGAGTTGTACATATCTAAGATATTGCATGAATATGTCCAAGATATTGCCTGTATGTATCCAAGATATTGGCTTAGGAGTATGACTAGAATGAATATGTAGACTGATTTGCACAATGATTTTCTATGATTTGCACAAATTTACAGTCATTTTTCTCAGCTTTGTCAAATTGACATTCCCTAATGATTTCCCTTTACTCAATTTACAGTATGCTAGGGATTTGCATTTTCTGGAGCATGGGCTGTACCTGCAGAGAGGAGATCGTCCTAGAGCACGGGCTGGGGTAGAGCTCCTCGCTGGATCACTTGCAGAGAGGATGGAGAGGCTCGCCTGGAGATAATTGGAGGATTGTGTTAGCAGAGGACCGGCCACATCGTCCACAGCGGAGGAGGCCCAGTTCGTCACTAAGGAAGGGAGGCCCAGCAGAAGAGCCCATCAACCATCCACTCGATACGCGGATGGAAACTGGGTCCTGCTGTGTGGATAAGTAGGAGTCGCGTGTGTGCGTGTAGAGGTAGGCAGTTGGTATACGGCTGCGGCCTAGGCTTGGGTGTGAGTTACCTGTAACTGAGATCAGATTCCTCTTCCTTCGACTGAATTCGACTATCAACAGAGACTCAATTCCTGATCCGTAGTGTGTTGCTAACAATTGGTACTCAGAGCTAGTTTTTTGGGCGTCCCACGCTGGATCCAACCCACCATACGCGCCTCGCGGCAGCGGCGGCTCGTCGACGGCAGGAGCTGATGGAAAATCTCACACCAGAGGGCAAGGCTATCTTCGAGACGCTCCAACAGGCCGGCGAAACGGCTCATCTCCGTCACCAGAAGGAGCTCGATGAGCTCATCGTCGCCACGGTGAGCCGCGCGGTGGAGGTGGCGGTCACCCGCATCGTGGACGCCGCCGTGAACAAGGCGGTGGCCGCGGCGGTCGGCACCCTCGCCAACGACATGCAAGCTTACACCGACGGCGCCGAAGCTGATCTCCTCAAGCAGATCCAAGAGCTCCGTGCCTCCAAGGGTCTCGCCTCCAACGACTCTGAAGCTGTCACCAAATCGCCGCGAGAAGCCGTGGAGACCGACCCGGATGGCGCCGCACATCATCCGCGACACGCGGGACGGGGTCAGGGGTTGCGGCACCTTACATCCACCCTCGAGCACGAGGTACCCCAGAATTGACCCGGCCTAATTCGTCCTTCTCCAGTTTACTGAATCGAGAACGACGGGGAGGTTCTGCTACTTCTTCAGTAAGTCATGGCAGGCCACCATCCGTTGATTTTCCAAAATTTGATGGCAGCAATCCTAAGTTGTGGCACACTAGGTGTGTTGATTACTTCGAGATGTTCGATACTGACCCTGATCTCTGGATTGCGGTAGCATCCATGCAATTCGAGGGAGCAGCAGCTCGTTGGCTCTCGTCAGTGCAACACAAATTTGTGCGGGCTTCATGGGAAGATTTTTGTGCTGAGGTGTTGCATTGCTTTGGGCGCAACCAGCATCGGTCGCTCGTTCGCAAGATGTACCGTCTTCGTCAGCTTGGCTCAGTAGAGGAGTATATCCGTCAGTTTGCAGAACTGATGGATCAACTGACTGCCTATGAACCTGAACCTGACATGTTGCACTACACCACTCGATTTGTTGATGGTTTGAAGCCTACTGTGCGTATGATTGTTGCTGTTCAACGGCCTGACGATCTGGATACTGCATATTCTATTGCTTCTGTGCAGGAGGAATTGGGGGAAGTTGATGGTGATCTTTATACTCCCAGCCGTCGTCAGCCAAGACAGTACAATGCTCGGGTAATGGAGGAGCAGAAACTTCCTGATAACACAAGACCTCCTGCTGGAGATGTCAAACTTGCCACCCTCAAGGCGTACAGGCGAGCTAAGGGACTGTGTTTTATCTGTGGGGAGCGTTGGGGCAAGGAGCACAAATGCAATACCACTATGCAGTTACATGTAGTGCAAGAGATGCTGGAATTTTGTGCTCTTTTTTCAGTCTGATTCTGAAGACAGTGAGGTCGATCTGATGCTTTTATCTGCTGACACTCAAACAGCTAATGCGGGCAGTGGTGCTATTCGTTTAGACTGTGTTATTGCAGGCCATCCGGTGATTTTCTTACTTGATTCCGGCAGCTCACATTCCTTTGTAAGTACTCGGCTAGCAGCTCACTTATCTGGTGTTCAACCATTACAAGTCCACCAGAAGGTGCGGATTGCTGGAGGTGGTTCCTTGTTGTGTCAGTCAGTTGTGCCTGCGTGCAAGTGGAGATCTGGTGGGCATGAGTTCAGTTGTGATTTCAAGGTGTTAGCACTACAACATTATGATGGTATTGCGGGTATGGACTGGTTATCCTCATTGGGCACAATGCAAGTGAACTGGAGGGAGAAGTGGTTAGCCTTCGAATACAAAGGAGTTCATATATTCCTGCAAGGACATTTCCCATCCCAATATAATTGCACGGTGGTGGAACTACATCTCGTGCAGCCAGACAGTGATCCTTCAACCACTGAAGCTCTTCCGACACAATTTCAGCAGTTAATTGATCAGTTTGCTGATGTGTTTGTTGAACCTACAGGTTTGCCTCCTCGCAGGGGTTGTGATCATCATATTCCTTTGATTGATGGTGCTCAACCGGTGCACATTCGACCCTACCGCTATTCCCCTGAATTGAAATCTGAAATTGAGAAACAAGTTAAGGAGTTGGGGGTGATTACTCCTAGTTCTAGCCCTTTTGCTTCACCCATCATTATGGTCAAGAAGAAAGACGGCACTTGGCGCCTATGTGTGGACTACAGGCATCTTAACCTATTGACTATCAAATCCAAATTCCCATTACCGGTCATCGATGAGCTCCTGGATGAATTGACTGGCGCATCCTGGTTCTCCAAATTGGATTTACGGGCGGGCTACCATCAGATTCGGTTGGCCCAGGGAGAGGAGTACAAGACAATGTTCCACACACATAATGGACAATACCAGTTTAATGTGATGGCCTTTGGCCTCACGGGGGCTCCTGCATCCTTCCAATCTGTTATGAATACTACACTAGCGCCAGTTTTGCGCAAATGTGCCGTTGTCTTTTTTGATGACATATTAGTTTACAGTGCTTCCCTTGAGGACCACCTCCAACATTTGCATCATGTTTTGCAACTGCTTCAGCAACAACAGTGGAAGATCAAAGGATCTAAATGTACTTTTGCTCAGCGCAGTGTGGCGTATTTGGGCTATGTCATTTCAGCTGCTGGTGTTGCAACTGATCCCAGTAAGATTGAGGTGGTACAAAGTTGGCCAGTGCCTACTACTCTCAAGGAGCTCCGTGGTTTTCTAGGCCTGTCGGGATATTACCGTAAGTTTGTTCGTCACTATGGTGTTCTCAGTCAGCCCCTTACCAACCTGCTCCGCAAACATGTTCCTTTTGTTTGGTCTTCTGAAGCACTAAAAGCCTTTGAAGTTGTGAAAACGGCACTTACCACTGCTCCAGTCTTGGCTCTTCCCGATTTCCAACTCCAGTTCGTCATCGAGACGGATGCGTGCGACTCCGGTGTGGGTGCAGTGCTGTTACAGAAAGGGTCATCCGGTTACCTACGTCAGTCGTGGTCTTGGCCCCCGAACTCGCGGTCTGTCTACATATGAGAAAGAGTATATGGCAATTTTGATGGCGGTGGAACAATGGCGGACTTACTTGCAGCATGCCGAGTTTCTCATTTTGACTGATCATAGTAGCCTAGCTCACTTGGAAGATCAGCGTCTACACACTCCATGGCAGCAAAAAGTGTTCACCAAACTGTTGGGACTTCAGTTCAAAATTCAATACAAGAAAGGCGTTGACAACAGAGCAGCGGATGCACTGTCGCGTCGACCGCATCCTGATGAACACCTCCTTGCGGTGTCCTGTCAGCAGCCTGCATGGTTGCAAGAGATTGTCGACTCTTATCAGGAGGATGTAGCTGCTCAGGAATTGCTGGTGCGGCTCTCTGTCCGCACTGAACCTGCTGATGCATACTCCTTCCGAGATGGGTTGATCAGGTACAAGAATCGAATCTGGTTGCCTGAACATAGCACTATTATTCAGAAACTGCTCGATGCTTTCCACACAAGTCCCATGGGCGGCCATTCTGGTATTCCTGTCACTCTTCGCCGGTTGAAACAACTGTTCTATTGGAAGCACATGAGGCTGCGTGTGCGCCAATTTGTCCTAGAATGTGTGGTATGCCAGCGAGCCAAACCTGACAGATCCAAATACCCCGGGTTGTTAGCGCCTCTGCCAGTGCCTGATCAGTTTTGGCAAATGATAACAATGAACTTTGTGGAAGGACTTCCTCGATCGGGGTGATTCAATTGTGTATTGGTGGTGGTGGACAAGTTATCTCGCTATGCTCATTTTTTGGGCTTACAACATCCCTTCACAGTTGCTACTGTCACCACGGTCTTTATGGACAATATTCACAAGTTGCATGGTATGCCGGAGTCTATTGTTACTGATCGCGATCGAATCTTCACCAGTCGCTTCTGGCGAGAAATGGCCTCTCTTACTGGCACCAAGCTCCGCATGAGTTCTTCTCATCATCCACAAACGGATGGTCAATCCGAGCCTGTGAACCAATGTTTGGAGGCTTACCTTCGCTGTTTTGCTCACGCCTGGCCACTCAAATGGGCCCAGTGGCTATCATTGGCTGAATACTGGTACGACACAAGTCCGCATTCTGCTCTGCAAGGCAAGTCTCCTTTTGAGGTTTTGTATGGACACTCGCCTCGAACCTTTGGTCTAACTCCTCATGATGCTTGCCCCGTGGCTGATCTGGACTCTTGGCTTCAAGACCGTGATCTGATCCTTCGCTTATTGCAACAACACCTTGAGCGTGTGCGTACAAGGATGAAGCATCAGGCTGACAAAAACCGTTCGGACAGAGAATTTTCAGTGGGAGATGTTGTGTTCCTGAAATTGCAACCTTACATCCAATCTTCTGTAGCACCCCGAGCAGATCATAAATTGTTGTTCAAGTACTATGGGCCATTTCCAGTACTGGAGCGTGTGGGTTCATCAGCTTACCGGTTGGCACTACCAGCAGCTAGCAAGATTCATCCTGTGATTCATGTCTCTCAGCTCAAGCTTGCACTCGGGCCGCATTGTCAGGTACAACCCGAACTTCCTTCCCCGGATGCTCAATTTGCCTTTCCTGTTCGTGTGCTACAGCGTCGCTTCCGTCGCCGTGGTGATGAAGTGGTACCACAAGGGTTGGTGCAGTGGTCTGATCAACCGGAGTCCCTTGCCACCTGGGAGGACCTGGAAGAACTTCGACAGCGGTTTCCGCACGCTACAGCTTGGGGACAAGCTGTTCCCCAAGGGAAGGGGAATGTTAGCAGAGGACCGGCCACATCGTCCACAGCGGAGGAGGCCCAGTTCGTCACTAAGGAAGGGAGGCCCAGCAGAAGAGCCCATCAACCATCCACTCGATACGCGGATGGAAAATGGGTCCTGCTGTGTGGATAAGTAGGAGTCGCGTGTGTGCGTGTAGAGGTAGGCAATTGGTATACGGCTGCGGCCTAAGCTTGGGTGTGAGTTACCTGTAACTGAGATCAGATTCCTCTTCCTTCGACTGAATTCGACTATCAACAGAGACTCAATTCCAGATCCATAGTGTGTTGCTAACAGATTGTCCACTAGGCTCGCCGGGGATTGGAGGAGGACGGCCTCTGCCTGGAGTACTCGCAAGAGGGGATTGGAGGCTGGGGCGGCCTGCAGAGGCTCGCCGGGGCAGCCTGGCGGAGGGGCGGCGGAGCTCGCGCGGGGGCAGAGGAGTAGCCTGGCGGAGGAGCTCGCGCTGGAGCACGACCTGGGCCAGAGGCGGGGAGACCGGCCTGGCCAGGAGGAGGAGCACGGCCTGTGGCAGAGGCGCGGCGGGGAGGAGGCGCTCGGCCTGGGGAAAGGCACGGCGGCGAGGAGGCGCTCGGCTGGGGTGATTTTCTTTAAGTTTGAAAACTGAAGGATGTGGGTGTAA
This sequence comes from Bromus sterilis, assembly GCA_950022295.1. Lineage (NCBI taxonomy): Eukaryota > Viridiplantae > Streptophyta > Magnoliopsida > Poales > Poaceae > Bromus > Bromus sterilis. Next base: position 165,410,091 of record OX465599.1, on the reverse strand, counting down.
ATTTTTTCTCTGTTCAAATTTTTTCTCCCATGCGTCATTTAAATCAGAACGGAGGGAGTAGTTAATAAGTTAGTTTTCGGAGAGTAGGAATCTTTTTCCTCCTTACCCTTGCTCTGGTCAGGACAAGTGTCGTAAGTTTTTTAATTCTCGCCTTATCCCCTTCAAACTCTAGGATCTCGAGTGTGTGGCGTATCAGAACCGTTACAATCCCTTGCTTGCAGCGTATTGTCTCGATTTCGATCTCGTGGTTTGGGAAATCCTGTAGTACCTTTAGTACTTCCGACTCTGGTTTAAAATCTTGGTCGTCCGTTGATCCTATTCCTCTTGCCTAGTATCCTCGCTATTTGAGTGAGAATGCTTCTCTTGATCGTCGCTTGGACTATCATTCTTCCTCTTGATCTCCACATGGTTTCGTTTTCCGACGTTGCCGTCTCTCTGCGGAAATTTATCTCGACCGAAGTTCGACTTCGACATGGAGCAGAGTTCCTTGTTGGTGGTGTTGAAGATCGTTGTCTCTCTTTCCTCTTCCCCCTCTCTCCCCCGGATCGTCCAGGATCTCGGGACGAGATCCCTTGTTGGTGGTGTTGTATTGTAACAACCCAGATTTCACAAAAATTAAATTTTTTGTTTTTGGTTTGAATTGTTTGATTGTCTGATTTGTTTGCGGGTTTGCATCCCCAATTTATCTATCGGCGATTATTTTCCCCCCTCTTATCTCGTACCGGACGGAAACCGACCCTTTTAACCTGACACTCGACCTTTGCGACACCAGGTTTCACACGACCACCGTCGCGAAAACCGCACGAGACCAGCCGCAGCCAACGGAACGAAAAACCCCATTTAATAAGTAAACGGGATATTTTTATAGCGCGCCGAAAACTGTTCTCGAAACGGTTCCAACACGAGGTGAACGCCGCCGGCTCGATGCGCTGATCACGTAGTTCGAAGTTTTACCCAAATCGGAGGTCCCGCGGACCCTAGGCGGCCAGAAGAGTAAACGCCGCACGCGCGTTAGAAAAACCGGGGATGTTTTGCAAACTGCCAGCCACCTGGGCTATATAAAGACCACCACTCTCCCACCCCTTTCTAGGGTTTCCCCTAAGCCAAAATTGCAGCCACCCCCTCCACATTGCCCCAAAAATCTTCCCAATACCCCAATTTTCTGATTTTTACCTAAATTCCAGCCAAACCCTAGATCCATACTGTCCAGGACCGTCAGATCTGAGATCCGACGGCCCTAGAGCCTCCACGTCACCACCTACCTCGTCTCTCTCCTCTCACCTCTCCACCAACGTGCCGCTCTGCCGCCTCCCTCCGGCAGGCCGCCTCCGCACGCCGCGCCTCCGGTGAGCCGCTCCCTGTCGTGTCTTCTCCCTCTCCTCTCCTCCCTGGCATCACCTCCCTCTCCTCTCTCTGCCGCACCGCGGCCCAGCCGCCCCTCCAGCACACCAGCGGCCTGATGGGCCGAGCCCAATTGGGTGAGGCTCTTTTTTTTTCTCTTTATGTTTTTCTTTTATTTTTTATCTATTTTTCTAAGTCTGGAGATTTTGTGCTGCTGTTTCAGTTTTGCGTTGTAATTTGCGATCAAACCGTAGCTCGTATGACGTTGCGCCCAAAAGGAATTTTGTGTAGAAATCTGTGTACTTCAATCCATCTTCTGTGAGCATTTTTATTTGAGTCCATATTGATGTTGTTGCTCACTTTTGAAGTGGGCATCAGTCTGTTAACTGATGTTACTTCCTGTTAAGTGCTGCTGTTATAATTTTATTGCAAGTTTGATTGATGATTGTTACACATCCATCAGGCCTACTACATTGATTCTTGTTGCATACTATTAAGAATCATGTCTACTTTAACCCTATGCAATCACTCTTCATGTTTTCATGTTGTAGCGATATTAAATCTTGCTCCGAAGTGGTGACCCTGATGACATGTGCTGCTGTTTATATAAAGTTGCTACTTTGCTGCCCTATACCTTTTTAACCGTGCATCATATTGAGCATTGTAATATGTCATTTTGATCTATGCCATGTCTAATTCCATTATATGTATTGCATTGTCATGTTTACATTTCTGGTCATAGTTATATTTCAGCTCCAAGTTGCTATCCTGCTGTTGTTGACAGCCACCTCTGTTTTTCACTAAGTCTGTAACTTTCCGATGTCATGTTGCACGCTTAATATCTTTTGATCTGCGATGCCTATGACCTTGATTCTTGTTTGTACCTGATCACCATCATGTCTAGTTCATGCCCATATATTTCTATGTCATGTTGTTGCACTTTTGTATATAGCTTTACCCCTGTTTATACAACATGATAATAACAGTTTTTGCCATGTTTTCCTGATTTTCACTAAGTCCTAGACCAGTAATGTTTTATTGCATTTTGCTTGGGCTAAAATTAATTGTTCATGATGCCTTTTTAGATGATTCCTTTTGCCATGCCATGCCTGCCATGTCTACTTTAGTTGCATATCATTTTTGTGTATGTTTACAACCTTTTTCTTGTTTATTTGTTGCTCTAAAGTGTGCTTCCGGATGTTAACATCATGTGTGTGTAACTTGTATTGCTTGTATCTTTTTAACCGTAACTCCGTTTGGAGTGTTGTTTATATGAATCTTGATTAGTATTTCATGTAGTTTGTGTTTATGCTACTGTTTGTTGTTGTTAACGAACCTAAAATATGGTGTTGGGCAGAGCAGTACCAAATTCTTAAATTGTCGTGGGCACTTAGTGGAATGCCATGTTTAGGTTGTGCCTGACTTAAATTGACTAGCATAGATAGTTTACCTTATGCTTCACCTCTTGTCATGTTTGTGTTCTGTGCCATGCTTGAGTGAGATTCCATATTAACGACATTTTCTCATGTTGTGTAGCTAAACAAAATGAACCTTTCTAAATGTGCGGTATCGTCGTGTGTGACGAGTACTCCACTTAACCTGTGAGTATCCGCTCTCGACGATAGATGTGATACCGTAGTGCGTTGTCTCGTGTTGCCTTCTTATGGATGCTTGCTCGTGATTGCTTCGTAGTAATAGATGCTTGCTCGTCGATTTCCTTTTCTAGTGTTTCCTTCTTGTGTGCTTCCGCGGGTACCTCTCGGAGACGATGCGAGCTTAGGATCGGCTACACCTTCAAATTCGTCTTCTCATCAGGTAAGGGGGAGCATATATCATGTTATAAATTTCAGCTCACTCACGCCTAGGTGTAGGATAGAACGATTGCTTGATCCTACCACTTTATATTTCATGCCTCTCAAATAAACCCAAATAGCCATGTCCCTCCACATCCCTGCAAACCTTGTTCAGCTATGTTACTATTGCTCGCTGTACAACCACTGCTTAGTATGCATGCTAGGATGTTATCAACTGTTACCTCCTTTTACTCCTTGGATTGGGCTATCACACTATTATATTGTTGTGGATGATATGATTATTATAATGTTGACTATACTCGACGAAGGGTGGAAGGTCTAGCCTATCCCACCCTGACGCTTTGTTCCACTCGAGTCACCTAGGACCTGAATTCCGGGTATTGTGTCTCTTGACCAGCGTGCATAACCGCGTGTGGGATGCTATGGGGTCCCCTTTTCTTACCTACCTAGCTTCAAACATTTCTAGTGGTGGCCCAAGCTGATTTACCATTTGAAAACCGTGTGTGTGTCTGTTGGGTCGCTCCTGGCAGATATTATTTAAAACAACTTGGGCCAGCGGAGACATGGTTTCTCAGTTGGTCCACCCCAGGGATCTAGGGGGCTGCCCACATGGTTTGGGTACCTAACCCGACCTCACCCAGCAGGTAGTGGCCAATTCGAGAGCGCGGACGGCTTTTGAATTGGATGTCGACTCACCGGGGGCCACCCGAATTTGTTCGTTGTTAGCTAGAGGGACCTGTCGTTTCAGATCTCTTGGACTAAATCATAAAATGGCTGCCTGTGATGGGTAGAAACTGAGGGAGATGGGCGTGCGTGCGGAGCCTTGTAATGGGCAGTTGGTACACCCCTGCAGGGTTATATCTTTTCGAGAAGCTGTGTCGATGGTTATGGACGACTTGAGACCTACTCCTTGTTCATAGACTACAACATCCGAGATAATCTCAATATAACTTGATCAACGTGTGTGTGCCTTGACTGCTTCTTCTTCGTCGGGATGCGAAGAGGAGGACAAGGATAGGATAGGTGTTATGCTTGCGTAAGTAGTTGATATCAAGACTTATTGGAGGTAATTCCTCATCGAATGCTTGGTTCTCATCTTACTCTAAAATAGACCATTAGCCACTCATATATTTCTAGTGCGTCTGCAACCTCACCACTACTCCCATCTTACCCGTGATAAGTTAGTTACAAGATTTTGAAATAGCTCACCTCCTCCTTTTCTCTTTACGCATGTTATGCAAACGACATTGGACTTCAGTGGAGCTCGACGACCCTTCTTCTGGACGCCTTCACGAAGACTCGACTACGACTAGTTAGGTGGATCCCGGCGGAGATCCTGGACCCGTGTGGTTACGGGAATGGTGTGTTTTACTTTTTCCACTAGGCATTTGAATGTAGTCTGTACTAAGACATGTATCTTCCGTTGATGTAATGTATTAAGGCAATTGTATGACGATTGTATGAGATGTTGTATCCTTGTAGCTTTAATGTTGTGATATCATGTTGGAAATCCGGGGCATATGGCTTTGTCATATGTCGCGGTGGGACTGATATGTGCTTCGTCCCCGGATCTGGATGGGAACATCTAGACCTGGAATAGTACCGCATATCGGGCCTTACAAGTGTCCATGCATAAGTTGTGTCAACAATATATTACATGGTATTGACACAGTGGAAAATCACTTATTCTGTTATGGGTTCATGGTGGGATACACTTGTTGGACCAAACATGGTGAAGATGCGGTCATGGGTGAAGGTAACAACCCGAGTGGTAATATACAAAACTCTGAACCAGGGCACACTGGTATTGAATACAACTACATGTGTGGGATGGAAAGCCCCAAACATAATGCAAAATGTGAGAACCAAACCGGTCGGAACAAAACCGAGATTGTGTAAAGCCATCTTATGATGATGACGATGACATGCCAGATTTCGATGCCATGCATGGAGATTTTGAGGGGCACATGTACCAGGGAAGTATAAGGCTATGGCTACCCTTAAGTTTGATGCCAAGACAGATTTGTAGCCAGGATGCAAAAGAAAATATTCCAAGCTGAGTGCCACACTAATATTTCTCAGATATGAAGAAAAATATGGTGTACCAAACAAGGGCATGCCAAGATTGCTATAATTTTTGCAAGACATGTTTCCAGACAACAATGTGCTACCAGTTACGAACAACGAAGCCATGAAGGTGGTTTGCTCATTGTCACTTGAGGTCCGGAATATACATGCATGTGAGAATGAATTTATGCCGTACGACGGTCCAGACAAAGATTTTCATGAATGTCGCATTTGCCACCAACCATGATACAAGCGCAAGCTAGCAAAGGACAACAACAAGGCTGACGAAGAGATTAAGACGGGATTCCCATTTAAAGTTGTTTGGTACTTTCCTTTAATTCCTAGGTTGAGGCGTTTGTATGCAAACCCCAAAGAGGCAAAGTGGTTGCGCTGGCATAAAACCCGGACAATAGATAAATATTTGAGGCACCCGGAAGATGCTTAACAGTGGTGCGCAATCGATGAAAGGTATAAAAGGTTCAGCAAGGACCCTAGAAATTTGAGACTTGCAGAGTGTGTTGACGGGATGAACCCATTTTTCGAGATGAGCACTCAGCACAACACCTGGCCGGTGCTTTTTTCCATATACAACTTAGCACCTTGGCTGTGCATGAAGAAAAAATACATCATGGTGTCAATGATTATCCAAGACCCGAAACAACCTGGAAATGACATTGACATTGACTTTCAGCTACTGGTGAATGAACTGAAGGAGTTGTGGGCTATACCAGGTGTAAGATGTTATGATGCTTATAAAAGGAAGTTTTTCAACCTTCGTGTCGTGCTGTTACACGCCATTCAAGATATGCCTGCATTTGGCAACACATCAGGGCAGAAAACAAAGGGGAAAGTGGGATGTGTGACATGCATGGATAGAACCGCGAGTCGTTATCTTAAAAACTCACATAAAACCGTGTACATGCGTCACCGTAGGTTCTTAAGAAAAGGTCACCCATACAGATGGATGACGACAAAATTTGACAATACAAGGGAGAAAGGATGTGCTCCAAGACCTTATACCGGCAAAGAGATCCGCGATATGGCAAACAAAATAAATGTTGTGCTTGGCAAGGGAAAGGGGTCTTCTTCGAAAACAACACCTCAGGACCAAGTGTTTAAGAAGAAAAAAATATTCTGGCAATTACCTTTACTGGAAGATTCTAACTATGTGTCACTGTATCGATGTCATGCACGTAGCGAAAAAACATTTGTGAAAGCCTGCTTGGTACTCTTCTCCAGATAAAAGGAAAAATAAAGGATGGGGCAAATGCAAGGTTGGACATGCTTGGTGGTCAACCACCTGGTGTGCAAGATGACGGAGGCGGTGAGTTTACTCTCCAACTCCGGAGTTACCATTTAACAAAACCGGAAGTGAAACAGTTCTTTGAGTTTTTGTTGTCAGTTAAGACACCCTCTTCCTACTCTGCAAGCATCAGGAACCTAATCGATTCAGATAATAAGAAGCTGATACACATGAAGTCACATGATTCAAATAATAAAAATATATTGCGAGAATATTGTTAGAGCTTGAGATATTTTTTCCTCGGTCATTATTTGATACCATGGTCCATCTTAGTGTGCACCTCGTCGACGAGATAAAGTTGCATGGTCCTGTGTTTTTACGCAACATGTATCCTTCTGATCAGTTCATGGGAATATTGAAGAACCTATGTCGGAACCAGTATCATCTAGAGGCCAGCAACGTGCAAGGTCATGTATCGCAGGAGGTGGTTGAGTTTTGCATGGAATACATGAAACAACAACTATTGGTGTGCCTCTGTCTCGGCACGAGGGAAGGATGGCTGGTTATCCGATCCTTAAGGGAACACCGTGCCATCCAAGTTCTTCAATGGTAGATCAAGCCCATTTGACGGTATTGCATCACACCAGTCGTCTCTCCTCTTATGAGGATGAACACTTGGAGTTTATAAAAAATAGAGATCGTCTCAAGAAGCCTCGGTACGCACACTGAACAATACACAAAATGCATAATACATTGGATGGCTGAGGGATCATTTGAAAAATGGACCCAGTGGTGACGTGCTAACGTGGTTGGCGCAAAAACCATCACCTATAGTTATGAAATACGAAGCATATGACATTAATGGGAACACGTTCTACACAATCGATCGTGATGAGAGGACCATGTATTAGAATAGCTCTGTTAAAATAGAATCCCCGAGTGCCAGTAAAAATCCTAAGTCTGTTGTTTACTATGGAACCATCCAGGAGATTTGGGAGCTTGACTATGTGCAAATAAAGGTGGCACTATTCCTGTGTAAATGGGTCGATCGTGAAGAAGTTATAGTTGATGAATAAGGGAGGACATGTGTAAATCTAAACAATATGTCCTACCAGGGTGACCTGATCATTCTCGCCAGTCATGCTACCCATATTTTCTATGCGACAGACACTTTGAATGAGGGTTACCATGTGGTTATGTTTGGGAAGAAGAGGATATTAGGAATTTAAAATGTTCTTGATGAAAAAGTGTACAATCAGCTTGATGATTTGCCAACAGTTTGTGCACGAATCGAGGCATCAAGGGATTAAAATACCATCACAGATCTTGCGTACATGGGGGGGGGGTTGGTGCCGATGATGTTCACAGGTACAAGCGTGGAACCAAGCCAGGTGAAGAAGAAGAAATATACTAACTAATTATCTAAACAAGTGTGTATGTCTTTCCCTTTATGTATTGGGCTTGTTCTTCCTGTGCCCACAGCGGATGTTGTGTTTGCTTGTAACTTCAACTCTGATTTCTGGTCATGGATTTATCTATGAATCATGGAGGAATCCTATATTTTGAGTGTGTATGTCGTATAGATGTCTATATATGGTCTTGCCACCCACATTGATGTATTTTGATAAAAAAAATGAGGTCCAATATAATGGGGAGGTACCCGGCATGACCTAGAATTAAGATAGAAGTCCACTTAATGGGAAACCATAAATTCGTCCCGAGGGGATTCGAACCGTGGTCAGCTGAGTAGAAGAAACCTCAACCTTGAACCATGCTGAGGTTATCAACGCACACGTTTTTAATTGTACAAACTTGTGGATAACATCAACCTTGAGTCATTCGACGTCGCGTTCTGATTGGCCAGAACGCACTTCCACAGATGGCACTCTTCATCACCGTCCGTGCACCCAGATCAAACGGCCACCAACAAACCCACCGTTTGTACCTGTAGTTCCAGTGGATATTCTGTTTAAATCGTTTTAACACTTTAAGTGTAATAAATTGTTTAAATATAGGAAATTAACAAGGAATGTGTCCTAATTTTAACACAAGACACATTTAGATGTGTGCTAGGTGTGAAAAAAATAACAAGGGTAATTGATGAAGCAACGATACAATTTACTTGCAATTGTAACACCTCACGACTCTTTCCTTGTCGAAACCATATGTGAGAACCCCCCCTCGCCATTTACAAGGCAAATGCATTATTAGCTCTTTAAAAAACGGTTGATTTTTCTACCATAAACCAGTTTCGCCTTACCACGGCGCCATGAAAAAACTTGTCAATATCCGAGTGATTTTATATTTTTTGGAATTAAAAAACCGTCGACCTCAATGTTTCCGGACGAAAGCCCTTGCCAATGTGTTCCAATTGTATTCCAATTCCATGGGCGGTTACTAAGCGTTAACCCGGGAGCACGCATACGGTTCCAGCACTACTCGTGCAAATTTCGTGCACTTGCGCCTACATTTAAAAAATCATATGAATTTCTTAAAATGCACTTAATGCCTAAAAAAAATATCAAATTGATCCTGTAAAAATGGAAAATTTTAGCTTAATGCAGGGGATATAGTCAATGGTTTGTAGAAAAGGAACCAGTGCCATCCGACAAAGGAAATGTCATGTTTTCTTTCAACCCTAACGCATTAGTAAACCGAGACCACGATCATTCGTGCGTGATGTCCTAGTGTGCAAGATCATGAGACGTCATAACTTTATGAAAACGGCAGAAAGTTATGCTCTCATCTACCATGCGACATGCGGTTAATTTTCAAACCATTCCGCCTTAGTAAACACAAAATCCAAGGGGTTATTCGGCATAACTAATATGAATGTCTCTGTATGCAATTAGTGAATTAAATGTAGTGAACTACGAGGAATGGCTCAGATGTATACTAAGATTGGCCATAGTGGGGGTATCACACCTAGTAACATATACGTGGGACTAACAAAATTCTTATGTAGCAAATAATTAAAAAAAAGAGGGACAATGTTGGAGTAACATAGGTAGATACTGTATCATTATAAATGCCATGCTACTATGTGTCATGCATGTCGATAAATGAGATCATCTATTATACTAGTTTATGATATTATGCATTATAGTTATAAAGGTATTATCATATAATAGTATCATATGATACACCCCACTATGATTGAGTAGCCTAAGGCTGACCACAATAGGAGTAACTTAGGTGGTAACATCACACATTTCAAGGAAAAAATTCTTATGTGGCATGTAGTTAATGAGTAGAGAAGTGTTTGTGGTAACTTAGCAAGTAGTTAATGTAACAACAGACATACCAAAGCAAGATGAGTCTATAACCTAATAAATGAGGTGTTGCATGACACCACATACATGACTAAGTAATGACGATTAGTCCAGCTATGGGGCATTTTAGGATTTGTCTGGTTAGGTTGTCATCTCACACGGTTATAAATGTATAATCGTTTGGATAACCTCAAACACGGGTCGTTCGCCCGTGCGTTCTGATTGGCCAAAAGGCAACACCACAGATCGCACGTCCGCACCGTCCAATGCACCAGGATCCAACGGCCACCGAGAAGGCCTTACCCGTGGAAAGTACTTGTTGTTCCAGCTCATATTGCAATGCACACGGTCGTAATGAAAAACTGGGTGTATAACCTCAAACACAGGCCGTTCGACCATGCGTTCCAATTGGCCAAAAGGCAGCACCACAGATCGCACGCCCGCACCGTCCAATGCACCAAGATCCAACGGCCACCGAGGATGCCTTACCCGTGGAAAGTACTTGTTGTTCCAGCTCATATTGCAACGCACACGGTCGTAAAGAAAAACTGTGTGTATAACCTCAAACACGGTCCATTAGACCATGCGTTCTGATTGGCCAAAAGGCAGCACCACGGATCAAACGCCCTCACCGTCCAATGCACCAGTATCCAACGGCCACCGAGGAGGTCTTACATGTGGAAAGTACTTGCTCTTCCAGCTCATATATCAACGCACACAGTCGTAATGAAAACTTTGTGTATAACCTCAAACACGGGCCATTCGAACGTGCGGTAACACGCCCGCACTGTCCAATGCACCGTAATCCAACAGCCACCGAGGAAACCACCACTTGTACCCGCAGTTCAAGCGGATATTCTATTTAAATCATTTCATGTTTTTAAGTGTAATAAAATGTTTAAATATAGGAAATTAGCAAGGAATGTGTCCTAATTTGAACATAGGTCACATGTAGATGCGTGCTAGGAGTGAAAAAATAACAAGGAAAATTGATGACGTGACGACACATTTTACTTGAAACTTGAACACCTCACGTCTCTTTCCTTATCGAAACCATGATCCTTCCTGTGAGACCCCACATTTTTCAAGGCAAATGCATTATAACCTTTTCCAAAACGGCTGAATTTTTTACCAGACCCTACTTTCACCTAACCACAACACCACGCAAAGCCGCGACAATTTCGGAGTGATTTGGATTTTTTTGGAATTTTAAAACTGCCGACTGCAATGTTTCTGACCGAAATACCAATGTGGTCCGAATTCACTCAAATTCTATGCGTGGGTACTACGTGGTAACTCGAGAACACGCATACGAATGTTCAACACACCTTTGCAAATTTTTCGTTACATTTGGAGTTCAAATTCGAAAATTTCATATCAATTGATTAGCATGCACTTAATGCACATTATACATCAAAGTTATCCAGGGGGTGCCGAATTTTAACCTAACACCATGGATGCAGTCCATGATTCACAGAAAAGGAACCATGGTCATACGACAAAGGAAATGGCATGTTTACTTTCAGCCACAATGTGTGGGATACATAAACCATGATCATCCGTGTGAGATGACTTTGTTTGCAAGAGCCGATGTCATCGAAACTTTAAGAGAATGATAGAAAGTTCTATTGGCAATTTAACATGCAAATCATGACTTATTTTCGTAATCACTCTACATGAAAAACCCAAAGATCCAATGGTTTTTTGATCTAATTCCATTGTTTGACTACCTAGGAAATAATGAATTACCTGTACCGAACTAACCAAGAATGACTCGGATTTTGAAGTCATACCGTGATCATCACGTGTTCATGTGTAAGCAAATACAATGCCAACCAATGTAATAACATTACGGTTTTCTCGAAACCAAAACAAATCATATGAGAACTAATATTCCCCTCACGTGAGATGTATGCTTAGTTCAAACGGGGATCGTGATCGTGACATTTCGTACGTCATTTTAATTTTTTGTCCTATCTTCCAAGACCATGTTCAGAAAACGTGCCAGAATTTCATTATCTTGGTGCCTATATATGATTTCAAATCATTTAATATATATAATATTGAGTATTGCATTAAATATATACAAAGTGAAGTAGTTACCACAAAGCATTTCAAGTTCACTAGGACATGCCGTGTTATCGACGAGTTTTGGCGGTGGGATAATGTCGCGTACCGGAAACATGGGTGGTAAAGTCATGGAACAAACGAGCGGCCAACAGGTTTGAACAAAAGAATTTGACAAACACACACGGTTTGTTAGATATAACCATCTGCATATCATGGTTTCCGCGCGGCCCCCGCTTCGCCATCGTTATTTTCCGCCACTGCAGTACGAAGGTTTCGGGCTCCACCTACAATTGGGCATTTTTTCTCATCCAAACCCCATCGCCCCTCCCCTCCCCAGTCGCCCTCGCCATCCCCTCTCCACCCAGATCCACATCTTAGCGTTGCCTCCGGTGATGTCCAACACACACACTGTCTGTGTGGAAACCCATGTGTCTCTCTCCACCAGCGTGTACGCGTCCCCGTCTGATCGCCTTTCGTCGGCGAACCCACGCGCCATCCGGTCGGTCAGACCTAACCAACGGTTCTGCTATCCATTGAGGTGACTCTATCATGAATTAGCTTGATCGTTCATAAATTTCGCTCCATATGATCCAAATTTGGTTATCGTCGATGTATAAATTTTAGAAATGTTGCATTCAGACAGCCATATAGACCAAGCTGCTAGATTGACCAAGTTTCGCTTTTGCTTTGTTCCGTAGATGTCGAGCTCGGACAACAGCACCCACGAGAGTGATGAGGCCTTGTAAGAATCCGAGTCCTTCCATTCTACGACTCCTTCGCCTGATCCGACGAACACCACACAATCAACTCAGCCGGAGCTGCATACTCCATCGTCAATCACCACTATCAGTTCCCATACACAGAAGAACGCTCCCAGACGGCCTACCCTTGAGCCCAAAGGTGTATATGAAGTACACAGTATTGATGAGTATACTTGGGCTCCAAACTCTCCAAATAAAGCACGAACAAAGTTCAGGAGCGTGTGTGGATACGTTGGGAGGAAAATGATCAACATCAATGTGGAAGATTTTTGCAAGGTTGACCCAGCACATCGGAATAGGATAATCACAGAGATCATGTCGCAGTTCACCGCGCCAGATGAGTTCGTACAACGGGTAGAAAGTTGTGCGCTAGGTAAGGCCAGTGATGCTTGGAGAAATTGGAAGCACGTGTTGTAAAAGGAATACATGTGTAAAGGCAAGGATCCATTCTCTGCACACACCATAATTACGAAGCCAGATTGGGAGGATTTCAAAAGGGGAAGGTCATATAAGAAGTTTGCTTTAAAAAGTGTCATGCAATCGAAGCTTCAGATGAGGAACACACACCCCCACCGTATGGGTGTGTCGATACTATGGCAAGAAAGCAACATGGGACAATGTAACAACCCATTTGCAATAATTGTAATCCATCGTGGAATTTCACTTTGTCTGATGACTTTGTAACTTGGCGTGATGCTAGTTGATGTAATTCCATGTGATGATTCCAAATGGCATTGAGTTTTGAGCTCATTAGATTTGCTTTTTATTTCAAACAAAGTGGTTAAAGAAGGATGTTGGGTGAACTGTTCCATTTGTTTGTTATCTCCCCTAAACCTCAAACTTGGCCTAGCCATTTCTTTTGCTTGAGCAAGGGTTTTAAAAACCATGAATCATTTTTTCCATCACCAAAAATAGGGGCTCTAGTTCAAATTAGTTTTGAATTTCAAAAAGAGCTCACATTTTTGTTGTTGCCAAAATTGGTCAAACCATTTTTGAAAAATCTAGAAAAATACAAGGGTTAAGATTCTTGAGCTCATGGATTTCTTTTCCTTGTGTTTTCTTCTCAAAAATTCCCAATGCACCTTTTCTATTTATTTTAAATAGAAAATAGGTAATATTTTCAACTTGGGAATTTTCTCTGCATCCAAAATTGCCCAAGCCAATTTTTGATATTCAAGCATGTTGCAAGGAGTGTTAAAATATATTTTGATATATTTTCCTCCTTTTATTTTCTTTCCTTTTCTTTCTTTCCACTACCTGCTGTTTTTTTTAAAACAACAGAAGGGCTTGCCCCTCTATTCTTTCTCCCCAGCAGCAGCTTGGCCTGGTCCAAGCCAGCCCAGCCCGTGAGCGAACAGGTACGGGGGCAAGGCCACCACCTTTCCATCGTGGTTGGCCTCTTCTTCCCCCTCTCTCTCTCACGCCTGTGGCCACGGTGGAGCCGGCGACGAGGACGTGGCCGGAGAGCCCCCCTTTATAAGCAGGGACCGTGACGGCCCCGGGAGCCTAGTGTTTCCCCTTCTCCCCCCTCAATTTCCTCTCCGCCGCCGCCCATGTGCTCCTCTGCTTCCTCCATGAACCCCGGTGAGCTGAGCCTCCAATTCGTCGTCGTCGTCTATTTTCTTCCGCCCATGCCTTGCTCGTCGCCGTCGAGGTGACCCTAGATGCTCATTTTGCTCCGCTGGAGAGCACTAGGAGGAGGACACCCCCCGAGCCGTGGAGCCCCGCCGCGGCTCCATCTTCTTCCTCGTCGCCGTCAAGCCTTTCCTCGCCGTCCCGCGTTGCGAGCTCGCCTCCAAGCCCCCCTAGGTGAGCTGCAGTCCTCCCTCTTCCTTTGTCTCGCCCGCGTGTAGTTCCTCTCCGTAGGACCGTAGCGTCGCCGTGCTTCGCAGCGCCGCCGCGCCGTTCGTGCTCACCATGCCGCGGGGGCGTCGAGGACGTCTTCCCGCGCGCTCCAGGGTCGCGCATAGCGTGCCTATGGCACCCAAAGGTGCCCCTTTTTCCCCGCATAGTTAGCGCGCACAGAGACTCCTCTGACAGTCGATGCCGCCGATTAGTTCAGAGGGAGCTGGCCTCCAGTCCGGTGATGTTCCGGCCAATGCAAAGGCACCCACGGATTCGTGGATGTGCCCTCTAGGTGCATGAAGGGAGCCATGGCTGGAGACGTCATGAGCTCGTCGCGCGTATCGCCTGAAGATGGCCCCGTCGCCAGGTCGTCTGAGTTCTTCAGAAGAGCTCGTCGCCGCCCTGTTCCCGTGCTTAGTCCGGCGAGGTTGCTAGGAGTTGGGGGCCATGAAGCACACCGGCGTGTAGCCCGTTGTCCCTTCTCGGGTTCCCCCATGAGGCTCGTGTAGAGATGGACGGAGCATGAGGTGGGGTTCCCCGGAAGTGGCAGCTCGCGTCGGGATTCAGAGAAAGGTGATCCTTTCTTCAGTTCGTCGGGTGTCGCGCGATTCAGAGGAAGAGCAGGGGCCTTGGGCCGAGTAGGAGAGGAGAGGTGGCCTTGGGCCCAAGTCAGTGGGCGAGGCCCTTTTTCTTTTTCTTTGATTTTTTCTGTCTCCAGCCGAGTGGGCCTGTGATTTTGGGCCAGGGTGAGAGAAGTTGGGCCTGGCGCCCCAGACAGCCCAGTTGGGTCTGTGCCCTTTCTTTTATTTCCTTTTTCCATTTTTCTTTTTCTGTTTAAATTTGAATTTGAATTTGAATTCAAATTGGATTTTAAACTTGTATCTCAATTTGGGGCATCCCATATATGAGTTTGGGGTAGTTTTTCCCAAGTAACAGCATGGTGATATGGGAATTGCCATTTGAGCCTTTTCCAAAAATAAAAGTAGTGCAACTTTGCACTCAGGCCCCTGAATTCATTTGAATTTGCAACTGTGCTTTGCAAAGTCAAATGGAGCCATACCTTATATGGTTTTGGGGTAGAAAAATGCAGGGATTCCAATGGTGATGTCCATTTGGTGTTTTGTGCAACTCAAATGGACATGGTGCAAACACTCAACTTTTTCAATCATTGCCCATCATATCTTGCATTCTTTCAACTTCAGTGCATGTTGAATTCTGATCATTTGACCATTTCAAGTTCTTTTCAATGTCATCTTCAAATCTTTGCATCACCAAACCAGCCCCTAGCATATTGTCATATGCAATGTGGCTGGGTCCCATCCTTTGTTGCATCTTCCGGTGTCAAATTCATCGACACTACTCCGTCTCCAGAATCGATGTTTTACTTTCACGTTGTAATTATTTCTGTTAATTTCTTTGTTGATCATGCCATGTTGCCATGTTACTTACACCACGAATTAAGGCTAAAACCAAAGCCATTCAACGTAAATAAATTGCATATGAAGTTGTTGACGTGTCGTCACCACCTTCATTTAAATCTGACTAGATAGGGTCACATCATGTCTATTAAACTTGATCATACCATCCATGCATGTGCATTGCAACCATTTCTTACTTGTGTGCCTTTCCTTGTCGGTACTTTACGTTAGTACCTGAGCCTACCGAGGAGACTTACGTGGAGGTTTCCGACACCGAGCCCGAGGACCCTGCTACGGCTGCTCCGTCGACCGATTACCCAGGCAAGGGGAAGATTCATACCATTACTTTATAACTCTCTGCCTACCTTCCTAGCTGTAGTCTAGAACGGTTGCTTGATCCTATCCACTTTTCTTATGCCACATTCAAAAACCAAATAGCCATGATCCCCATATCCCAGCAAAAATTTGTATTGCTAAGTTACCGCTGCTCAGCCATTGCTTAGTATGAGTAGGAAAACTTGCTCCTTACCCTATGCTTGGTTGGGATATCATGTTATTAAATAATTTGGTTGATATTTATTACTATTATGATGTTAATTTATATTTGACGAATGATGGGAGGCTGGGATGTTCCCGCCTGGTGCTTTGTTCCATTTGAGTCACCTAGGATCCGAGTTCCGGGTATTGGTTCTTTGTTTGAGCGTGCCTAATCGTGTGTGGGATTCTATGGGGTCCCCTTGTCTTACCTACCTAGCTTCATACAGTTCTAGTGGTGGGCCGAGCTGATTTACTATTTGCAACGTGTGTGTGCTGGTGGTACCCCAGTTGTTTACAAACCACCCCGGGCCAGGAGGACTTGTTCCTTGGCTGGCCCACCTTGTTCGGCTGAGGACCTGGTGTCCCATGTGTGATTAACCGGGTATCCAAACCTGCGACAGACGGTAGAGACCGATTCGAGAGCGCGTCCGGCTTTTGAGTTGGGTGTCGACTCACCCGGGGCCACCCGGAGTTGTGTGTTATTAGTTAGAGGGACTCTGACGTTCCGGAGTTTCAGGCGTTTACCTAGCCAAGTGGAAACTGGGCATACATGCGAAGCCTATGATGGGCAGTTGGTACACCCCTGCAGGGTTAAATCTTTTTGAAAAGCCGTGTCCATGGTTATGGACGACTCAGAGCCTACGTCTTGTTCATAGAATAACATCAAATTGGATCATAATTAAAACTTGCCTACCGTGTGAGTGCCTTGGTTGCTTTTCTTCGTCCAGGGGGACCGAGAGAAGATCCAGGTTGTGTTATGTTTGACGTAAGTAGGTGGATAGCAGGACTTATGACACGATGTCACGTGTAATTCTTGGATCTTACCTCTATTCTAATAGAACGATAGCCACCATATATGCTAGTGCGGCTGCAACCTCTACTTTTACCTTGTCTTACCGTAGGGAGTTAGTTATCCTGTAATGATATAATCTCACCCCTGTTTTCCTTTTGTGCTTTTACTGTTTTTCCTGATCGGCCACTGCAGTTGACTACTACCTCGACCCGAGCACCGGACGATACTTCGTGGAGGTGCCCCAGGAGGACGACGATGAGGATGACTTCGTTCAGTAGATCCTATAGTTGGGTTCCGACGATCCGTGGGTGGACTATTTATGTGCATCTCTCTCTAGGGCCATTTGGATTTTGACCGTACTCGGTCGTGATAGCCTTCCGCTTGTTGCATGATGTACTGTTGGGTCCACGGACCTCTGAGATGATGTAATAAATACCAGTGGCGATGTATGCCCTGGACTCTATATACTTATGTCTTAGTATAAAGTTCATTGTTCTTATATCTGTTGTCGAGAATCCGACAGTGACACGAGTGCGAGTGTTGTGAGTCGGTGGCATTTTATGCGCTACTAACTTGAGCGGGACGCGAAAGCGACTAACTCGAATTAGAACCGCATCCGGGGCCTTACAACTTGGTATCAGAGCAGGACCGACTGTAGGACCCATTACTAGCCGAAGTTGAGTCTAGAAACTATTTTGTAGTTACTAAGGAAAAGTCGGAGATTAGGAACTCTTTCTTTTTCTTCTTACCCCACCCTCCCACCCCTTTTTTCCGTGAGGAAGTGAAACACTGTTTTCTCTCTGCAACTTATCCCCTTTCAAAACAAATATAGGTTCTCGTTTACATGAGGCTCCGATTCCTCTATAATTTTTCGCTAGCGACGAGAAGGGTTGGCGTATGTTGAGAACACTGAGCCGCCACTTGGGGTTGACAGCTCCACCTCGCTTACGGCGTACCTCAGGTGAAACTCCTATACAGGGATGGTTGGCATCCTCCGTATGTGGTTCCTCCCCCTATAGGAGAACGCTTCGGCGGGCCGCTCAGGGCAGATGTCTCAACGTTCAGGATGCCAAGAGAGAACATGCCGCCGCTAGAGAACCCTCTCCTTGGGGAGGCTATGACCACAGTGGCTCAGGGCACAGTTGTGATCTTACAGATGCTGCAGAACCAGACTGCCCAGAGGAGTGATCAACCACAGTACACGACTCTGCAACAGTTCCTTGCTATCAACCCCCCAGGTTCTCCGAGGCTCGACACCCGCTGGAAGTGGATGATTGGATTGCAGAAATCAAGAAGCACTTCAATGCAACCACCGTCAGACCAGTCGACTACGTCACCTTTGCCTCCTTCCAGCTTCAGGGTGCAGCAGCCAGCCGGTACGATACCTACAAGGCCAACAAGGGCGATGATATCATCACGTGGGCAGACTTCGTCGCAGACTTCAGAGCAGCACATATTCCGAGTGGCTTGATGGACAGGAAGTGAGAGGAGTTCTTTGCTCTGAGACAGGGTGATAGGTCAGTTCGGGAGTACAACCTGTCCTTCGTCAGGCTCGCCAGGTACGCTCCGGAGGAGGTCAGCACAGAGGCCAAACGGATTGCCAGATTCCGTGGGGGTCTCAGCATAGAGATCAAGTACGCACTCACCCAGTGCAACCCCACGTTGCTCTCGAAATTCGTGTATCAGGCTATCCGCCAGGAGTCAGCCAGAGCAAAGTGGGATGCAGACAGGGAGCGCCAGAGAGAGCACAGTTCCGCAATGATGGTCCACAAGAAGGCAAAGACTTGGGTCACAGAGGCACCACCGCAGAGGCAGTAGTTCCAGTAGAGGGGGGCAGTTGTCCGCACTTTTTCCCGCCCTCCCGTCCTAGTTCATCAGGGGCCTCGCTCTACACCACCACACGCGAGGCCACCCAGGCTGCAGAAGCAGCCCAGGCCAGGCGTGATCTGCTACAAGTGCAGAGAGCCAGGGCACACTTCTCCAAACTGCACCGATCCGCGCTTTTCTCGGCTCCCACCGCCTCCACCTCGCTCTACTCCGAGCACCGCGATGGTGAAGGCATAGCCACGTGCAGTCCGAGTGAACAACGTGATGCTCACAGATGCTCAGCAATCTTCAGAGATCGTTCTTGGTAGGTTACTTGTGTGTTCGGTTCCAGCGACAGTTCTGATCGATTCCGGAGCTTCCCATTCGTTCATATCCAATGCCTTTGCTATGTCACTTGACCTTTCGAGAGAGAAGTTCCATACACCGCTCTCAGTTTGTTCTCCGGGCTCTAGAGTGGAGTCTTCCAGGGTTGTTACAGATGTGGAGATCCGTATTCAAGGCGTTGTTTTTAGAGCATCCCTGATTGTCTTGCCTCGTTCCGACATTGATGTCATTTTGGGCATGGATTGGCTTGTGCGGCACAAGGCCAATATTGATTGTCCGACCAGATCCGTGAAGTTGACACATGATTCAGGCACAGAAGTCTTGTACACTTGTGGCTCAATGGCAGGAGAAGCACAGTTGTACGCCTTGAAGGCAGGAGTCGCACCTTTTCTTGAAGAGTTCAAAGTTGTCTGTGAGTTCCCAGACGTCTTTCCAGAGGAGTTGCCAGGAATTCCCTTATTTCGAGCTATTGAGTTCGTTATTGAGCTAGAGCCTGGTACTCAGTCGATTTCTTGGCACCCGTACAAGATGTGTTCGGAGGAGTTGATTCAGCTCAAGAAGCAGTTGACAGAGTTGGAGGCAGGAGGTTTTATCCGCGCGAGCAGTTCCCCTTGGGGTGCACCAGCTTTGTTTGTCAAGAAGAAGGATGTGATTAGCCGCTTGGTCCAGGACTATCGCGGTATCAACAAGAAGACCATCAAGAACAAATACCCTCTACCCTGCATCAATGATCTGTTCGAACAATTGAATGAGGCTAAGGTGTTTTCCAAGCTTGACTTGAGGATGGGGTATCATCAAATCCGTGTTTGTGAAGTGGACATTCCCAAGACCGCGTTCAGCACACGTTATGGGCTGTATGAGTTCACATTCATGACTTTCGGATTCTCAAACGCCCCTCCAACATTCATGAGAGCTATGAACTATTTGTTCCAAGAATGGCTTGATGTGTTTGTGATCCTCTACCTCGACGACATTCTTGTCTATTCCAAGTCAGAGGCTGAACATGAGGAACATCTATTCCTGGTGCTGCAGAAGTTGAGAGAGCACCGTTACTATGCCAAGTTCTCCAAGTGTGAGTTTTGGCTGGACAAGTAAATTTTCTGGGCCATGTTATTTCCGGTGAGGGAATCGCGGTTGATCCAGAGCGAGTCCGCACTATCCAGGCCGGATGATCAACTAAGATGGGTCCTCATCGCCCGCACACAAGTCTAAATGAGATGGGTGGTGAACTCCCATACTCATAGACAAGTCGTCTCAACCATACTATCGATTGTATTATAACACTTACATAGACTTACTCTAGCCCGATCACTTAGTCGGGGTCTAGGGCGGGCTCGATCATACAACAAAGTGTTCACGTGACAGGGTCACGAGAAATCGCATCGCGATGCCCAAGCTGCGCACATCTAAGGGCCACCTGGTGTATAAAAGACCGCCAGCTAGATCACAACTAAGTTCTCGAAAACCCATACTAAGACATGCATGTTATAATCATACACAGAGAACACATGTCTAGTATGAACAGCAGGTATCATTGCAATTCTCTACAAATTTTACAACTTTATTGATAACTCTTAGAGAGTGCACACACATATCACAAGTTTGTGATCCAACATTACATCAAACATGCGGAAGCAAAGTAGGTCTGAGTACAGACAAGTTTAACAAATGGCTTAAGAAGCCTTATTTAAACACAAGCCCTCCACGAGAGAACCAGTCTGCTGACTGGGACTACACTAGCTTGGTCTTCAGTCGTCGAGCTCAAGGAAGAATCCAACTTCGGGGTCAGTGGGTTCATCTAAAACTTAGAATAAGAAAACGTGAGTACAAAGTCGTACTCAGCAAGAATTACGTAGGAACTATACTACTCATGCACATGTATCAAGGCAAAGGGATGTGGGGTTCAGATGCAGAAGTGCCAGCTTTGACTTGGCTAATCCAGAACTACGAGTAGCAGACTTGAGGTAAGAAGCGTACACGAGTCCACTACCTGTCTCAAACCAATTACACCACTATGGTGCCTTCCTCGACTTCCCAAGAGAAAGCACGCCATAACACTCACACTTATCTTGGCAAGTTTTATAAGTATCCATTGAAGTTGTCTAATAATCAAGCACAACTTTCCAAGTAGTCCCTTACCGCGGACGTGGCTATTCGAATAGTTTATTAACCCTACAGCGGTGTACTGCTACACACATGAAACTATCAGTTACCGTCGGGATCTCGCCACCCTTCAAGCGGGTGTCGACGAGGATAATTTCCACAACTTTTACCCCACAACCAAATCTAAGTCCATTGGAGACGCCTATCTGGGCTGGATTCCACATTGTGAACCCGACCGGTTTACCGATGTGGTCCCAGAAGATGTGTGCATGGTCCCAAGCCGGTCTGAATAGCCGTTCTTCCACTTCGCAGACCATGCCACAGACCTACCAGAACTCTGAACTACTGCGACTCATTGAACCGAGAAGGGGTGAGTTAGTAGATTGATCGGGGATCCGTTTGCCCAACGTGTGGTAGTACTCTTTGTCTTGGATCACCACACAAGAACTCGGGCTTAAGGCGGTGTTCAACGAGACAACCCACTGTGTAATCCTACACAGCCTTTCATCGTTCACCTTGTTTAGGTCAAGTTCACCAACACATTTCCACCATCATCATCATGATCACTACCATCCCGACTCACATAATAGTAACAACATTGTATCACTCTAAGCATGCAATAAGCTGTAACAGTTGCAGGGGCCACATGATATCAATCAACTCCTACATCTGCTAGGATTGTGCTTTTTCTTACTACTGTGACAAGAGGATAGGTCATGCAAAGGAATGGGTTTAACTATGTGGTAGAAACGTATAATGGTAAACATCCTAAAAAATGCATAAGCGAGACTGAGAGGGAAATGGGTTTTTATCGACACGATCAATGGGGATTTGCTTGCCTTGCTGACGAGGTTCACACACGGTGTCTTCAACGAAGGAGGTGGCCTCCGGTTTCGGCTCCACTTCTTTTCGACAAACATGGCAAACAAGGGATAAATATAAATGCAATGCTCAAACACATGATCAATGTTGCAATGTTATGTTCATGGTTACATTGTGTTCGCAATTCCATTTAAAAGAAGTGGGTTGCAAAGGAATTTGCAAATTCACTTCAAATTTGAATTTAAAAGAACTCCATATGCAGATTTGCTTCTGTTCATCCAATTTAAATTGGTCAAACATGAAAACAAAGTCCATATTCAGAATCCTTGCATTTTCTGATAATTTTACATATATTATATGTCCAATTTGGAGTTAAAATGAATTAATTATGAATTTCCAAAGTTTATTCCATTTTTTGACTTTTCTGTATTTTATTTTATATAGAAATTCTCTTTATTGCGCAAGCATGACCTCATGCTGGTGTCAGGGGGCCTCTGACATGGGGGTCCCACCTGTAAGTGACTCAGTGTGTTAATTAAAATATTTTATTTGATTTAAACTTAACCAGAGAGATTAACAAGGGCAGGGCCCACTGGTAAGTGACTGGGTGGGGCTAGTTAGTGGTTAATTAACCACAGCCACGTCACCTCGCCGGCGGCTATTCACCGGCGGCGTCCAAACGCGGCGGAGTCCACGGGGACGGCGGCTCCGGCCAGCATTTGGTGCGCTGAGGCCACCAAAATGGAGCCCATGCACGCGCGCGTCGATCCTGGTACTGCGGGGCCACGGGGGGGGGGGGGGGTCACCGGAGCGTCACCGGCGACGTGCTCGGGCGGCGGCCGTGGCTCGGTTTGAAGCAGTCGACGCCATAGTGCATGAAAAGGGGTTTGACCTAGCGTGTTGTGAAGCTAGGACGATGAGGAACACGGTGCGCGCATAGATGGGACGAAGGAGCACATGAGCGAGCTCAAGCTCATCCATGGCGGAGGCTGGCTCGGCTCCCATGGCGGTTTGAGGTAGAGGACGAGCGAGGCATGGCGGGGTTAGGGGAAGTGACTAGAAGCTCACCATGAAGCTACGGGTGCAGACGGCGGGCTCGGGGAGGATTTAACGGCGGTGAATCGACGACAGCGGGCTTGCGGGTCTGGCGAGGTCTCGGCGGCGATTCCGGCTTCTACGGGGTCTCCGGGCTCGATTCCTTTGGCATGGCGACGAAGACGACGACGACAAAGCTTCCGGACAAGGTTGCCCGGCTTGAGGGGATCGTTGGTAGCGTGTGCGCACGGTGGTGTTCTCCGGCGAGCTTCTGTCGGTGACGGTGTCGGGGGGATGGATCAAGCCCATAGACCCGGCATTAGAAACTTCTGGGCCGACTTACATATGAAGGCCCACAAAGAAGACCCGACCAGGAGTCTGATGTGCCAAGCGTCAATATTGAAGCCCTAGAAGGAATTCGAATTACCTTGTATAGCACGTAGGAAACTTGTAAAGTAGAATAGAACTCCACATCGTGAAGGAGTCGGACTCTAGGAATCCCGGGACCCGACACCTTTATAAGCCGAGGTCCACGGGAGAAAGAGCTAGAACTTACCTCAAGCCAGGACTAAAACCTCGTGCTATAACCTAGATCTCCACGAGACTAAGGTTGCGAAAGATCATCAATGTAATCGATACGATCGACTCTTCCTATTGAGGAGTCGATCCCCCAATAGTCAAAAAGCAGGAGTAGGTCTTTACCGCATCGACGGGGCCGAACCTGTGTAAACCACTGAGTCATGTGTCTATGTCGACTCTCTCCTTGAATTCGCCTTGCAGCAAAGGTCCCATGATAAGTCCGACTCTAGGGACATCTTCCGTGAATTTCCCACGACAGTTGGCGCCCACCGTGGGGCCTGCGCTTGCAGGTGTTGAGATTCTAGGGGGAGCTCTGCAAGGTATGGAAGGATTCGTGGCTGGCAGAATCACCAGGAGCCGACGTGGAAAGCTCTGCATCAACGACTCGACTTGGGGCCCTGACGCTGATTTCGTCGAATCCGGTTATCGGGTCCCGATCGGGTCTATTCACATCTTCATTGGGAAGACAGACGGATCTGAGCCAGAGCCGGATCCTAAAGTCCCCCTGGAAACCTCGAGTCGGCAACATGCCGGCTCAAGGCACACCTTTGTCGGGTTCATCGCTGGATCTCCGG
Source organism: Bromus sterilis (assembly GCA_950022295.1). Classification (NCBI taxonomy): domain Eukaryota; kingdom Viridiplantae; phylum Streptophyta; class Magnoliopsida; order Poales; family Poaceae; genus Bromus; species Bromus sterilis. The sequence continues at coordinate 165,385,665 of OX465599.1, read as the reverse complement.
AGTTGGCGCGCTCTGTCGAGCCTCTGACACCCAACATTAAAGAAGAAACATCTGACGCTGACTCACACCCCAGTGAAACAAGCTTCTAAGATACCGGCTCCATCCGATCCGCCGGGAGCAACAGACTCGGCCCGGGAACAGCTGAATACGATCCCGTCTTTCCGCAGTACGTGCCTCCATACTACGTGACAGTGTTCATGGCAGGCACCGAAGACCAGGGAAGTCAGCCGGCTCAGGGTGCAGCGCAGAACCGGAATGTAGAGACGGCTCACAACACGGCCCCTAATTCAGATAGGGAACAGCCAAAAGTTCTCACGGGAGCAGAAGTCCTCACAGATGCCCTAAACGCCTTGGATGAAGCCTTAGCTACGCCGATGACTACGGAAAACCAGCAAGCCTGGAGAACCAGGGTCAATGGACTCAAGGCCCAGGTGATGAGCATTCGGAGGGAAATTAACTCCCAGAACGCACAAATGGTGGAAAGAGAAACCCAACTCGCCCAAGAAACCAGGCGCTTACGACACGAGTCGGAATTGATAGAAGCTTAGAAACTAAGTCTCGCCAACGCACGTCCCGCAGGACCCGCGAGCCGGCTCCCTGCTGATCTCCAAGCACGGAGACTATTCCAGGACACACATCAGTCGACTCTCCCAGGGTACACGCCACCAAGGCAACATGCCCCCTCACCACGGCATGGACGGTTCCATACACCCCCGGATCATTTCAATAACCCCATGGCAAACGTGGTGGAAGCGACACGGTACCTCTCCAGCGTGCCTGTGCACGGAGACACTCTGGTGGACCAGGCCACTCGAGGGGCCATCGATCTGCTCAAAACCGCAATCACACAGCAAGCCCAGTACTCACGGGCATTTCAATACTTACATGAAACCCCATATCAAAGTATGAGCCGGCAAGCAGATTCACCGGCTCCGGCCGGCTCGAGGAGCCATTGCCAGCACAGAGCTCCACCACCGCCAGACCCACAGGGGGCGATAAGGATCCAAGACATACCGTCCAGTTTCCACCCCGAACGACGATTAGAGCAGATGTTCCAATATCCACCCCAAGATCAAGACACCGAGTCCATCAGCAGATCCGTGGGCAATCGATGCCTGGTGCCGGCTCTACAAAATACACGCCTGCCACCAGATTTCAAAGGACCACATAAGATCGCGAACTACACATCCGATATGGACCCGGCGACTTGGATCGAAAGTTACGAGCTAGCCATGGAAATGTTACAAGCCAGCGAAGGAGTCTGCGCCCGTTACCTCACAATGATGTTGGAAGGGCCGGCTCGCACGTGGTTAAAAAATCTCCCAGAAAACTCCGTCACCTCTTGGACGGATCTCAAGGAAAAAATTATCCAAAACTTCCAAGGAACCTATCGGCGAGCTACAACAATTGTCATCTTGGAGCATTGTGTCCAGAAGGAAGGAGAGTCGACCCTGAGCTGGGCACGACGGTTTGCAGAAATAATCCACTCTTCGGACACTATCACTGCCCAAACAGCCGTCATCGTCTTGGAAAGGAACTGCAAGTTCGAGCCCCTAGTGCACGGACTTGGCCGACTCAAGAGGACGGTCAAGGACATAGGAGAGCTCATGAACGCGGTCATCAAATATGCCGAGACTGATAAAACCAAGGATACTGAACCTCAACAGGATAAAGCTGTCCAGAACAAAAATGGCGGCAAAACATCACAGAATCAGAGTCAGCAAACCAAGCGGCGACTTGATCAGACCACTTCTGACTTGGTAGCCAACACAAATGTCGACTCCCAAAGACAGAAGCAGGGGGCAACAACTACCGCAATCCGGAAGGAAATTTTTGCCCAAACAGCTTTGAAGAAGCTATGAAGAGTCCTCGCCCGACCCATAGTAAACCCGGTCGCCCAGCCAACGACACCTGGGAAGATTGCAATTTCATGAAAGAATTCGCAAGACGAGGAAACCAAGGACCTCCCGGGACTGGTGGAGGAGACGACCAGAACGGTAACAACCAAAATCCTGGCTACCAAGGAGCCGGCGCGATGCCTCAACACCAAGGACCTGGAGGAGGGGCCCAGCAAAATCAGTCAGGGCTAGCTGGATTCCAAGAAAACCCAAAACAACTCCATGACCATGCAGCATATCACGTTTTCACTACCAGCAGTTGCAGGAGGGATAGGAAGCTGCAACGAAGAGCCGCTATGGCTGTGACTGCAGAGCCGGCTTGGACCAGGTGGCTTAATTGGTCAGAACAACCAATCACTTGGACAAGGGATGACCACCCCCCCGGTGGTGGATAACCCAGGGGCCCTGGCTCTAGTAGTCTCTCCACAAATTGGAGGATACACACTTGACAAAGTTCTCATGGACGGAGGAAGCAGCATCAACATCCTTTACTACGAAACTTTCCGCAGGATGGGGCTGACCCAAAAATAGCTGCAACCCTCCAACACCGTTTTCCACGGAATAGTCCCGAGAAAGTCATCACGTCCGATAGGCAAGATCTAACTGGAGAAGGCATTTGGAAACGGCGAAAATTTCCGCTCCGAACTTATACCGTTTGAAGTGGTAAAACTCGAGAGCCCATATCATGCCATTTTAGGCAGACCGGCTTATGCCAAATTCATGACTCAGCCATGTTATGTCTACCTAAAACTAAAGATAACGGGTCCTAATGGCCCAATCACAATCGATGGAAGTCGGTCCAGGGCAGTGGAGTGTGACGAACAACATGTCAAATTTGCCGAGTCAACACGCACCAAAGAGGACTTGTCAGTATACCAAGAAAACGTAGACCCGGAAGACCCCACAATCCTGACAAAATCGACTCCCGACAACAACCCCAAGTTCCAACCAGCTCAGGGTACGAAGAAGGTTGACTTTGTCCCTGGTGACTCTTGTCAGTAGTTCATCATTGGGACGGAGTTATCTGATAAATAGGAAAGCGCGCTCATCGAGTTCCTCCGTGAGAATCGGGACATCTTTGCATGGAAACCCTCTGATATGCCAAATGTCCCGAGGGAACTCGCTGAGCACCACCTAAATATAGATCCAAAACTGAAGTCGGTCAAGAAATTCCTTCGCCGTTTCAATGACGAAAGGAGAAACGCTATTGGGGAAGAGATAGCCCGGCTCCTCGCCGCCGGGTTCATCATGGAAGTCTTCTATCCAGAATGGCTCGCGAACCCGGTCCTCGTTTTTAAAAAGAACGGGACCTGGCGCATGTGCATCGACTACACAGACCTAAACAAGGCCTGCCCGAAGGATCCCTTCGCACTACCTCGTATCGACCAGATCATAGACTCGATTGCGGGATGTGAGCTTCTATGTTTCCTTGACGCCTACTCTGTTTATCACCAGATCAAGATGGCCCTCGAAGATCAAGAAAAAACGGCTTTCATCACTCCCTTCGGGATCTACTGTTACACTTCTATGCCTTTTGGCCTTAAGAACGCGGGAGCCACAGATCAGCGAACAATACAGAGTTGCCTCAAAGAGCAGATTGGGTGCAACGTGCATGCTTATGTGGATGATATAGTGATCAAATCCCAATTGGCCGACTGACTCATCGACGACTTACAGGAAACCTTCAAAAACCTGCGCAAGTACCAGATGAAGTTAAACCCGGCCAAATGCACCTTTGGGGTACCTGCAGGTAAACTCCTTGGATACATAGTATCAGAGAGATGTATCGAGGCAAACCCATAGAAAATCAACGCTGTCATGACTCATCAGAAGCCGACCTCAGTAAAGGGAGTCCAACGACTCACATGATGCGTAGCAGCTCTGAGTCGGTTTATAAGCCGACTCGGCGAAAAGGCAATCCCCCTGTATCGACTTCTAAGGAAATTAGAAACATTCGTCTGGGATGACGAAGCCAATCAGGCCCTAGAATCATTGAAGAAGCAACTATCCCAGGCTCCATTCTTGGCGGCTCCCAAGCCAAAGGAACCTATGTTGCTTTATATTGCAGCCAACAATCGAGCAGTCAGCACTGTGGCTGTTGTTGAGCGTATGGAAGCCGGCAAAGAGCACCCCATGCAAAGGCCAGTTTATTATGTCAGTGAGGTTTTGACTTTATCAAAACAACGTTACCCTCACTGGCAGAAATTGGTTCTTGGTGTATTCATGGCGAGTCGGAAACTCAAACACTACTTTCAGGAGCACCCCATAAGTATGGCCAGCTCAGCACCACTTGCAGATATCATCCAAAACCGGGAAGCAACGGGAAGGATTGCAAAGTGGGCCATAGAGTTGGGGGCTTATCACATCAAATACAAGCCGTGAACGGCCATCAAGTCCCAGGCGTTAGCCGACTTCATCAATGACTGGACAGAAGTCCAAACATCTCCAGAGAAGCCAGTCACCAAATAATGGACGATGCACTTCGATGGAAGCCGGCAACTCCAAGGGTCAGGAGCCGGTGTGGTTCTTACCTCACCTAAAGGGGAAAAATTCTGCTATGTTCTGCAGCTGCAGTTCACCTGTACCAACAATGTAGCAGAGTATGAAGCCTTACTTCATGGACTACGACTAGCTCGTGAAATGAACATAAGTTGGATCCAATGCTATGGCGACTCTGATCTCGTTTCTCAACAAGTGTCAGGAAAATGATTCCAAAAATCCCATAATGGTAGCTTATCGACGAGAGGTGCAAAGACAAGCCGGATTTTTTGTTGGATACCAGGTGGATCACGTGGACCGTAGGGAAAACGAAGCTGCAGATGCTCTCTCCCGACTCGGCTCTCAGCGAAAGCCGGTCCCTCCAAACGTATTCCTAGATGTCCAAATAAAGTCGTATGTACAATCACCAACAGAGCAAGACATAGCAGAGCCGGATCCGGAGCCGTCTTTGGTTGCTGCAATTCATGCTACACCCTCATAGGTCATACCTTACTTGGATTACAAGACTCGAGGAATCCTTCCTCAAGATGAGATGTTGGCCAGACAAATCGTCAGGAGAAGCCAATCCTTTGTACTCATCAATGGAGAGTTACATCGGCGGAGTGCCGCAGATGTTTTTCTGAGATGTGTCTCACCAGAAGAAGGTAGAGCCATCCTCAACGAAATACACTCTGGAGATTGCGGACACCATGCCGCCTCTCGTTCGCTGGTTGCTAAAGCCTTTCGACGTGGCTTCTACTGGCTCACAGCTCATGCGGATGCAGAGGCCATAGTCAAGAAATGTGGTGGATGTCAGCGCTATGCAAAACAAGCTCACATGCCGGCTCAAGAACTCAGGATGATACCTATCACTTGGCCCTTTGCAGTATGGGGACTTGATATGGTGGGACCTTTCAAAAGGTCAGCCAACAAAAACACCCACATATTAGTGGCAGTGGATAAGTTCACCAAATGGGTCGAAGGCGAGCCGGTCAGCAAATGTGACGCTGCGACAACACTACTTTTTTTGAAAAATATCATATACAGATTCGGCTACCCTCACATCATCATCACTGATAATCGTTCTAACCTATCAAAAGGGTTATGCAACGATTCTGCCAGAACGAGCACATCCGACTCGACCTTGCATCAGTGGCTCACCCACAGTCCAACGGACAAGCCGAGAGAGCCAACCAAGAGTTTCTCCGAGGCATCAAACCCCGACTCATTGTCCCCTTGAAAAGGTAGCCGGGTTGCTGGGAGGAGGAGTTACCCTCAGTATTATGGAGCATCAGGACGACTCCCAACAGGTCGACAGGCTATACACCCTTCTTCCTAGTCTATGGAGCGGAAGCCGTCCTCCCAAGTGATATACGTCATGACTCACCACAAGTCACTGCTTATGTAGAAGCCGAAAACGAGAAAGCACGACAAGATGCCTTGGATATTCTCGATGAAAAACGAGATTTGGCTGCAGCTCAGTCGGCTATTTACTAACAAGATCTGCGACGCTACCATAGCCGTCGCATCAAAAGTCATACTTTCCAGGAAGGTGATTTAGTGTTCCGACTCATACAGAAAAGAGATGGAATGCACAAGTTATCCTCTCCTTGGGAAGGACCGTTTGTGGTCAGCAAGAACCTGTACAACGGATCCTACTACCTAGTGGATATACGTGAGAAGGCAGACACGCGCACAAGCATGGAGGAGACTCCTAGGCCGTGGAACATCGCACAACTCCGTCCATATTACACTTGAGTAGAAAAGGAAAATTACTGCATTGCATAAGCCGACATTCGTCGCGCTGGCTTTCGCCACATTCAAAATATACTAAGTCGACTTTGTCGCACTGGCCCTCGCCACATATACCTAAGTCGACTTTCGTCGCACCGGCTCTCGCCATATCGACTCCTCTTTACCATTTTGATTCATGTTATTCATTTTTGCATCATGCATTGCATATTTCGCATTATTATACCTCAGAGACCTGGGGACTTGATCAACCCCTCTATTGGTACTGAGCATGTATATTTCTTATTCAGGGGAATCGGGGAGTCGATGACAACCATTGACTTTTTATCCGAAGACTCGGCATATATATGTAAAAATCACATGTGTATAAGCTTATTCAGAGGCAGTAGGAGAGCTCGATCACACTCATCGATTCTTATCCGAAGAAATCCCGGCATATACATGAACTGGCTAAAAAACTCCTTGGCCTGTACAGCTTAAGCTCATACGACCTACGTGTACCCGGCTTAGTGTAAAACCTTGGAGGCTTACAGCAACGCCTTACCGAGTCTAGCCTTAAGTATAGGGAACGCTACTCATATGTTGCTGGCTTACAGAGAAGTGCCGATTCAAAGATAACCCAGTAATATATCTCAATGAGAAGATAAGGCGTGTTATAACTGTAGTCGACTTCTATATGAGCCTTCATACTTTCTTTTTGCATACATTAGCATCATCACATACTTTTTTCATTTTATATGTCATCCAAAAGATGCACCTTCAGCGTTAACCTGTGTGACTCGGTATGACACAAAAGATGTTCATACTGACTCATGGGGACTACAACTTGAAAATCTCTATGTGATGCAACAGTGTGTCAAGACACACATGCCGACTCATAGGCATTATACCTTTTGCATTACATATTCTCCATATATAAAGTCGACTTTGGTCGCAAACGGCTCTCGCCATTTATAAATTCGACCTCGGTCGCAACGGCTTTCACCGTATATATATATATATATATATATAAGTCCACATTCGTTGCATTGGCTTTCGCCACATTCAGATGCTCATGCCAACTTGGAATTGGTACACATTATTCCAGGTCACTGAAGGTAACATATTCCAGCACTCTATTTGGAAGCTGGGAACACAACCCATCGTGTCATATCTATGTAACTTGGCAGATTAAAAGATAGACCTATGTGACTCGGCACTGCACACAGATGCACACACGGACTCATGGGGGCTACACTTCACGGTTTCTTCTCAAATAAAGACTCGGTACATCCATCAGTTGAGTACACCGACTCTTGGGGAGTAATACTTCAAAAATTCCTTATCAAAAGGTTTGGCTTATACTGCTTGCCGACTTCAGAAAACACGCAAAGAATTGTAAGTCCCAGGTTGCTACAGGCAAGACAACCCGACACTTGGGGGCTACACTACTTCAAAGCAAAATTCACAAGAAAAACTTCTTCTTTCATGAATCGTCTCAAACGCCATGATAATTATACCAAGAAGCAACACTTCTTTGATGACCCAGTACGGCACGTAAACGTGACCACACCGTCTCATGGGGGCTACAAGTTGATCTATCCTATGAGTCGATTACCGATACTCAACTATTCTGAATCGACTCAGGGGGCTATAGATACTGCACTATCATAAATAATCGGCTCTCATACAACTTGAGAAATATTCAAAGTCTGGAATAAAACCGACTCATGGACTCATGGACTCAATGAAAATTCATAATTTTTATTCATCAAACCAACCGGGCCTTACATCAAAGGATACGACCTTACAAGAAAAATCCAAACTCGACGAAATTCCAATAAAAAGAAAAATCTACAGCTTTAGACATCTTCTTCAGAGTCGGCTTCATCCTCCATTGAAGCTTCTTCTTCACTAAAAAGTTCTTCATCGCTGGAGCTCTCCACACAACAACAGGCTCAATCTCCATCTGAGTCAAAAATCCTAGACCACAAGGTGTCTTCACCATCAAATCTGAAGACAATGGTGTCTCCTCTTGAGATATTCCTAGATCGCAGAAAAGTTTTCCAACCCTTCTAAAAAAACATGGTGCCATGGCAAGAAAATCTAACCGTCACCCAGACAGGACCATGAGGACATCCATCAGATCGGAGCCAAAGACCCAATGGCGCTGAGTCAATCACGAGTTGAGTGAAAGACTCAGGAAGTTTGATCCAGCGTCGAATCTTCCGAATATGAACCAAAAACTCACTTCTCTCAGGAGAAGAAGGAGGAGATTCAGAAGGAGAGGCAACACGAGTACTTCTTCCTCTACCTCTACCACGACCACGACCTCTACCACGGCCACGACCACGGCCGCGACCTCGAGTACTTGCACGAGGATCGGGCTCGTTGGATGCTAAAGGAGAAGAGTCTTCTAGCTTAGGTGCCATGGAGAAAAGAAGGAAAAGGAAGAAGAAGATGGATGCGCTTGAAAGATCAAACTATCCAAGGGATATTTATAGTTGATTCATGGGGAGGATCAATTAATACCATAAATGATACGGGATAACTACCCGTGGTAGATAGCATTTATGGAAAGACTCCTCGATTCGCATTACAAATATCAATGCCTCCAACAGGCGTTTCGGGCAGTGTGATCATAAAAACCAAATCGGATCTTTGACCAAAGGTCAAAAGAAAAATCTTCAAGAAAAAGGAGATGAAATACTAAAAAGAGTTGGTATCGACTCTTAATAAAGCATCAAATGATAATGTGACTCAACTAGAAGAGTCGACTTCATGGATCTAAAGGAATCGAAGCAAGATTGAAGAGAGACGACTCCGACTCCCAATCAACGCCAAGCATAAAGTCAGCCCTTGATCCATGAAGAGCCGGCGACAATGAAGAAAATAAAGAAGATTGTTGTGAAGACTAAAGCATCACAACAATCCTGGGGGATAATGTCGGGGGGATGGATCAGGCCCATAGACACGGCATTAGAAACCTCTGGGCTGACTTACATATGAAGGCCCACAAAGAAGACCCGACCAGGAGTATGACGTGCCAAGCGTGAAGTTTGAAGCCCTAGAAGGAATTCGAATTACCTTGTATAGCACGTAGGAAACTTGTAAAGTAGAATAGAAACCCACATCGTGAAGGAGTCATACTCTAGGAATCCCGAGACCCGGCACCTTTATAAGCCGAGGTCCACGGGAGCCAGAGCCAGAACTTACCTCAAGCTAGGACTAGACAAATCGCGCTATACCCTAGATCTCCACGAGGCTAAGGTTGCGAAAGATCATCACTGTAATTGATACGATCGACTCTTCCTATTGAGGAGTCGATCCCCCAATAGTCAAAAAGCAGGAGTAGGTCTTTAACGCATCGATGGGGCCGAACCTGGGTAAACCGCCGAGTCCTGTGTCTATGTCGACTCTCTCCTCGAATTCGCGTCGCAGCAAAGGTCCCATGATAAGTCCGACTCTACGGAAATCTGCCGTGACTTTCCCACGACAGACGGAGACGAAGAACCAGAGCGGGGGGAAAACCTGCGAGAGGGGGAAAGTGACCAGGGCGTCTCCAGGCGTCGGCGTGGCAAGGATAGGGAGGCAGGGGAGCAGCTGCGTGGCCAGGCCGTCGGCGGCGGCCTCGGCATGGCCGACACGCAGCTGTGCGTGCCCCTGCCTCGGGTAGACGATAAAGGAGGGGAGTGGGCTTGGGCCGGGGTGCGATGAGTTGGGGCTAATGCTAGGTAAGCCTTTCTTCCTTTTTCTTTTTTTTTCTTTTCTGTATTTGTTTGTTCTGCCCTGGATAAAATACCTAGAAATTTTATAAAGGGACAATTACATTTGAGTCCTTAGTTGGGTCACACCCGTGGGTTTTTCCCCTAAATTAAAAAAACCCATAGTTTTGTCCAAGTGGCTTATATTCTCCTACGCTTTTGCCCTTTGACAATTTGACCGTAACTTTGAAAACTTCATAACATATTCATACTAACTCGGAAAAATGCAAATAAGATATCAAAATGTTTAGGAAAACATCACCTATATGTGCATGTCATTTGCATTCATGACAAAACTTTTGGAAATAAGATATCAAAATTCAAGAAAAATCTTAATTATTTTTTATGTAAATGACTTTTCAACACTTTTGTCATGAATGCAAATGACATGCACATATAGGTGATGTTTTCCTAAACATTTTGATATCTTATTTGCATTTTTCCGAGTTAGTATGAATATGTTATGAAGTTTTCAAAGTTACGGCCAATGGTCAAAGGGCAAAAGCATAGGATAATTTAAGTCACTTCGACAAAATTGTGGGTTTTTTTAATTTAGGGGTAAATCCCACTAGTGTGACCTAACTAAGGGCTAAAATGTAATTGTCCCTTTTATGAAATGCCCCAAATTTTTATATGGACTTCTAATGCATATTGCTAGCCACTTATAAAGTTTGGGCATTTTTAAAATTAAAATAATTTGAACTTTAATTCAAATAGGGATTTTGAATTAATTCCAAGGTCCTGTTTGAATATTTGAAAAATCCATGAGCATGGGTTTGGTCCCACATCACTTGATATGTGATCACACTCATTTATGGGATTTTTCAAAAATGCAAAAGGAATTTTTGAAGCAACTTTTATTGTGACCATTTGAATTAAATTCATATGGGGGGTTTCTTCTCCCATTTCAATTTCTTTTTGAAATTTTTAACACGATGCAATGTGAGACTTGATCCTAGCACATACCTAACAAAGGGTTCTGACAACTCGCCCCCACTCAAAAGAATCTCGTCCCGAGATTCAGAAGTCTGCGGGAGGAAGGAGGGGTACTCGGCACTGAGACGGTCTTCTCTTTCCCACGTGGATTCTTACTCAGAGTGGTGTGACCATTGCAATTTCAGAAACTTAATCTACTGACGATGAGTGACACGCTCTGCGGAATCAATAATACGAACGGGGTATTCTCGATAAGAAAGTTCATCTTGGAGATCAAGCGTTTCATGGTCGACTTCGCGGATGGGGTCCTTGAAGCAACGCCTGAGTTGTAACACATGGAATACATCATGTACTCGGGAAAGGTGCGGTGGTAGTTCAAGTTGGTAGGCAACTTCTCCACGTTTAGCAAGAATGCGGAAAGGTCCAATGTAACATGAGGCCAACTTGCCTTTTATACCGAAGCGTTGGGTTCCCTTCAGAGGAGTAACCCGAAGATAAGCCTTCTCATCCAGATTGTAGCTTTCTTGCCTATGATGATGATCATAGTAGCTTTTCTGACGAGACTGGGTTGCTTTCAATTGATCACGAACAATGCGAACTTGCTCTTCCGCTTCCTTGATCATATCAAGAATTGTCTTTCACCGGTTTCTGACCAGTTTAGGGGTGTTCGACATCTTCGTCCATAGAGGAGTTCAAAAGGAGCCATGTTCAGACTAGATTGGAAACTATTGTTATAAGCAAATTCGGAGAATGGAAGAGAATTCTCCAATTCTTTCCGAATGATATAACACAAGCTCTGAGCATGTCTTCGAGAATTTGGTTAACCCTTTCAACTTGACCGCTAGACTAAGGATGGAAAGCTGTACTAAAGGAGAGATGAGTTCCCATAGCATTCTGAAAGCTTCCCCAAAATCTAGAGGTGAAAAGGCTACCACGAGCAGAATTGATTTCCAAAGGAACACCATGAAGAGACACAATTCTAAAGACATACAAATCCTCTAACTGGTTCGCAGTTATGGACTCGTGAACGGGAAGGAAGTGAGAAACTTTGGAAACTCTATCAATGACAACGAAGATGACATCATTTCCTTTCTGGATTTTTGGAAAGCCAGTGATGAAATCCTAAAAGTGCAATATACCGACCAGAGGGGGGGTGAATGGGAGATTTTCAAATATCTCGAGGAATTTCAATTTCCTCAGGACTGAGGCAATACAAAATTGAGGAAGTTGAAACCCGAGGAAGAACAAATGAACTACAAAAGCAACGACGTGAATGGAAAACAACCTACTGCACAGCTAAGGTAGGATTGAAGCACGAATAGAGGAATCAGTGCAGAGTGAACTCAAAAAGTAAAGCATCAGGATAAGGCATCAGTGCATAAATGTAATAACTGAGGTTGAAGAAATAGCACCAGGGCACTGAAGACGAACACTTGATGAACCAGTTCGAGTTGCTGTGACAAATCTACATCTGGTTGGAGAGGTTGAGATTGAACTTAGAAGACATAGTCTTCACCTTATTCTCCTTGAACTAAAGTCCTCAGACTCCGTCCAATAACTCAGGTGAGTCTTCAAGGTAAACTCCCGAAACCTTCACAGACTCAATCACTCCGGGAAGTCACAATTGCATCTTGACTTCCTCAGACTGAAGACTTGTACACCGGCTGGAAGATCACAGTCTTCAAGAGTAAAAAGCTTCGGATCACTCGAACCGACTTCCTCAGAAATGCTCAACTACTCAGGCTGGTGGTTTTCCTCACTTAGGTTCTTCAATGTCTTCAATGAGGTGGGTTTCTCTCAGATGACAAGTGTCAGTTTTTCTCTCGGATCAGCCAACCCACAAATGGGGCTAGGGGTGGCTATTTATAGCCGCGGAGCAACCCCAGGTGAAAGGACATAAATTCCATTGCACGCAATTACTCTCGTGCCCTCGGATATGACCGTTGCTAGACAAGTTCTAGCTTCTCACCACGCAACACGTGGCACGGTCAAACTATTCTCTCTCCTCACAATCTTCAGAAGAATCGCACTAGCGATCTCCAGACTCCTCAACCGAAGTTAGTTACCTCACTGTCCTGAAGACCAACGTCTCAGACACCCAAGGACTGAACTTCTACTACAGAAGATTTCTTCAGGGTTTTCTTCAAGATTTCTAAATGAGCACTTCCTCAGAAATACAGAACTCATTTTCCTCAACCCCTCCAACAGTGCGGTGTTTTTCTATGACTCAAGAAGTATAAAAAGTCTTAGCGAAGACTACACTTCTACTTCGTCTTCAGCGCGAACGTCCTCAGGATATGGTATAGCTCCAGCTTCAGCCAAACGCTTCAGGATCTGGTACTGCTTCAACTTCAACAGAATGCTTCAAGATCCTGATTCCTCAGGATTTCGCACAACTTCAGTCTTCATGAAACATACCAATTTCTCCTTTGTTCCTCAACATTTTGGGGGGTCGAAAACGGTGGTTAACCTCATCCTCAGGGACTGTTTCCTGTGTATACTCACAAACACATCAGTCCCTTAACCGTTTTGTCATCAAATACTCCAAAACCTCAAAGGGGGCACTAGATTCACTTACAATCTCCCCCTTTTTGGTGATTTGATGACAATCAGGTTAAATCTTCAACGGGATAAAATAAACAATTTTGAGGAAAGACTAGAAGAAAACAATTCATTGTTTCCGGATATAGAGATGCTCCCCCTGAGGATATGCATCTTTTGAGGACTTAATATAATTTTTGAAAAACATGAGGAGCTCCCCCTATATCCCGGATTGTTTGAACCAGTGCATCATATGAAGTAATTTGAGGAATCAAACATAGCACTGAGTAATGTGGTTGCTGAGGAATAACAGGAGTAGTAGATAAACTTGAAGAATAACATGATGTAACTTAAAAGTATCAGAAACCACAAAAAGTAGCAGTGTACAACTCATTACAAAAATGATCAGAAGAACGAGAGTTTTAACTGAGGAACCCATAAGAACCCGCTTGAAGACAACTATTTCTCCCCCATTGTCATTAAATAAACAAAAAGGAGAGACTACTGCTAACGTCTCAAAGAAGTGCCTCAGGGTTGATCATCAGGACGGAGGCACGCCGTGGCAGTGTGAGGACAAGCCGTAGTGTCTTCAACTTCTTCAGGAGAGAATTCTTGTGCTGAAGAAAAGGAGTCTATCGCCAGAGGTGGTTTCTTGCTTTTGGTGAACTGACGAGGGGGCCGAATCTCAAGAAGTGGAGGCTGTCTGAGGCCAAGCTTGGCGAGGTCTTCAGGAGTGATCACCTCAGTCAAAAGAGCATCAAGTCGCTGATACGTATGATGAGCATACTGATGAACCTTCTTCTGAGTGGTATGCATCTGCGCCATATAGCTGAGGATGTCACCGATCTGACGCTTCTTGTAGTCATGATTCCGATCCACCTTCTGATGAAGAATAATGAGGAGCTCGCGATCAGTCATCAGGCAAGCTTGAGTAGTTTCCTCAGTCGAGGCATGGGTGCGCTCCTGATGACTGGTGCGAGACTGAGGCTGGAGTCCTGATGAAGTACTGCTTCATAAAAGGCGCTTTGCCCTTGGCATTAGCATCAAGAGTGTGTTGAAGCACTTCAACCGGACGAACATACGGACGATGATTAGCCCGATCAGGCTTGAAGTTGATGCCAGTCTTGGTGCAGATGAGCTTCATAATCCATGGAGCATATGGCTTCAGAATATGAGGATTCTGAGCAGCATCCACCAACGTCCTGAAGAAGAAGTCTGAGACATTAATTGGAGCCGACATGCAGAGGCTATATAGAATGCTCTTCATGATGCCCACGACTTCCTCAGCAGATGATTCATATCCCTTGATGGGGCAGAAGGACTTTGCCAAAATTCTGTACAAGGTGCTGGGCAGATACTGAAGCTCAGAAACGAGGAACTGTGTTCGAGGTGGAGCTTCAGGGGCTTGCGGCTTCATGAGCATATTCATCAGGTCGTCCCAAAGAAGTGGAGCACCGTATGTGCTGGGGATGGAGGCTTCAGAAGGAGGGAGCTGCAGAATCTCCACAATCTCAGGTACTGAAGCAGTGTAATGCTGATGCTGAGTCATCCATTCAAGCACCCAAGTATTGATGTCTTTGGGATCCCCTGAGACATAGAGTGTGGCATAGAACTGAAGCACAAGTTCTTCATTCCAATGAATGCACTCGGAGCAGAACTGAAGCAGCTTGGCATGATACAAATCTTGCAGCACATTGTTGAAGCATGGGATGGTCTCCATATCCAAATGAGGAATATGTTTATGAGGAAAAACCTTTTGTGCCATGAAAAGGACTGAGGCATAATATTTCTTCTGAGTATCCTTCCAGAACCGCAGGAGCTTGCTGGGTGGAGGTGAATGATATGGATTTTGAATCCCAGCCTAAAAGAAGCTCATGGCGTTGAAGAATGCATCAGTGTTGAAGTTGGGACGAGCATCAGCTTCAAGATTTCTATAGAATGGATTCTTCTGCTTCGGGCACAAAGTAATGGTTGAGGCAGTCTCCTGATGAGAAGGGGAGGCTGAAGCAGAGGGTGGCGGTTGAGGAGAAGCATGGTCTTCAGCATGCGACTCAGGCACTGGTTTTGGCGAAGTTGCAGGTGCTGAGGGAGATGTAACTTGTCTATCCTCAGTGCGATCCGGTGCAGCCTCAGTATTAGCATTGGTGTTGTGCTCGGCTTCAGCTTCAGCTGCAGGAGGATCAGTCTCAGGTTCAACAGTTGTTGTTTCCGCAGCATCAATATCAGCAGCAGAATTGGCGGGTGCACTCGAGGCTTCAGGTTCATCAGCATCACAGGCTGAGGAGGATGCACCAACAGATTCTTCAGACCTCAGAGAGGTATCAGGAAGTACTTCGGTCACAGTGGGGGAGTGAGTGTCGGGACCCGGGGTTAGCGTATGCAAGACCCGCTACAACACAACCATATGGAGAGCCGAGAACCGTACCCACTTGTCTAAGCAGACAAGGCCAACCACAGAACGTTCTCGGAAAGCATCGAACGTGAGGGGCATCCCATCCAGGGCGGATGATCAACTGAGATGGGTCCTTATCGTCCGCACACAAGTCTAAATGATATGGGTGGTGAACTCCCATACTCATAGACAAGTCGCCTCAACCATACTATCGATTGTATTATAACCCTTACATAGACTTACTCCAGCCCGATCACTTAGTCGGAGTCTAGGGCGGGCTCGAGCATACCTCAAAGTGTGCACGTGACGGAGTCACGAACAATCGCATTGCGGTGCCCCAAGCTGCGCACATCTAAGGGCCACTTGGTGTATAAAAGACCGCCAGCCAGATCACAACTAAGGTCTCGAAAACCCATACAAAGACATGCATGACATAATCATACACGCAGCACACATGTCTAGTATGAACAGCAGGTATCATTGCAATTCTCTACAAAGTTTACATCTTTATTGATAACTCTTACAGAGTGCACATAGAGATCACAAGTCTGTGATCCAACATTAGATCAAACATGCGGAATCAAAGTAGGTCTGAGTACAGACAAGTTTAACCAATGGCTTAGAGAAGCCTTATTTATAAACAAGCCCTCCACGAGGGAACCAGTATGTTGATTGGGACTACACTAGCTTGGTCTTCAGTCGTCGAGCTCGAGGAAGAATCCACCTTCGGGGTCAGTGGGTTCATCTAAAACATAGAATAAGAAAACGTGAGTACAAAGTCGTACTTAGCAAGACTTACGTAGGAACTATACTACTCATGCACATGTATCAAGGTAAAGGGAGGTGGGTTTCATAAGCAGAAGTGCCAGCTTTGACTGAGCTAGTCCTGAACTACAAGTACCAGACTTGAGGTAAGAAGCGTACACGAGTCCACTACCTGTCTCCAACCAATTACACCAGTATGGTGCCTTCCTCGACTTCCCCACGAGAAAGCACGCCATAGCACTCACGCTTATCTTGGCAAGTTTTATTAGTATCCATTGAAGTTTTCTAATAATCAAGCTAAGCTTTCCAAGCAGTCCCTTACCGCGGATGCGGCTATTCGAATAGTTTTGTTAACCCTGCAGGGGTGTACCTCTACACACACATGATCATTAGTTACCTCCTTCGGCCTCGACAGCATTCAAGGGGTGTCGGCGAGGATGTTCACCACAATTGTTACCTCATAAACGATCTAGTCCAAGAAATACGCCTACCTGGGTTGGCTACCACTATCGTGAACCCAGCCGGTTTACCGAAGTGGACCCAGATGATGTGTGCGTGGTGCATAAGCCGGTCTCGGCTGAGCCGTTCTCTCACTTAGTAGCCAGGCCACAAACCTACAGAACTCCGAACTACTGCGACATCTGGACATCGAAAGGGATGAGTTAGTAGGTTGAGAGGGGTCAGTGAGCCCAATGTGTGGTTGTACTCTTCATCTTGGATCACCACACAAGAACTCGGACTTAGGGCGGTGTTCAATGAGACAACCCACTGTGTACTCCTACACAACCTCTCATCGGTCACCTTGTATTAGGTTAGATTCACCAACACATTTCCACCATCATCATCATGATTGCTACCATCCCGATTCACATAACGGTATCATCATTGTATCCTCTAAGCATGCAATAAGAAGTAACAATTGAAGGGTCCACATGATAACAATCAACTCCTACATTTGCTAGGATTGTGGTTTTCTTACTACTGTGACAAATGATAGGTCATGCAAAGGAATGGGTTCATCTATGCGGTAGAAACGTAGCATGGTAATCATCCTAAACAATGCATAAGCGAGATTGAGAGGGAAGTGGGATTTTATCGACATGATCAATGGGGGTTTGCTTTCCTTGCTGACGAGGTTGGGTATCGGGGTCTTCAACGAAGGGGGGCAGCCTCCTGTTCCGGTTCCACTTCTACTCGACAAACAACAAACAAGGAAGCAATATAAATACAATGCATAATCACATGGTTGAAGGTTGAAACTTGATGTATATTCTTCTGATGTGTTAGGGAATTCCATTTAAAAGAAGTGTATTGCAAAGGTTTTGAAAATTCAAACTCCATTTTGAATTTAAAAGGAATCCATATGCATTTTTATCTCTGTTCCCCCATTTCAAAAGGTCAAACATGAAAAAAAAAGTGCATATTCAGAATCCTTGCATTTTTCTGATAATTTTACATATATTATATGTTTAATTTGGAGTTGAAATGAATTAGTTATGAATTTCCAAAGTTTAATTCATTTTCTAGAATTTCTGGAATAAATTAAATCATTTAGCATTTTACTGCGTCATGCCTGCGTCAGCATGACATGGGGGCAGCTCTGACAGGGGGGTCCCACTGTTCAATGGCTAGGGGGGTTAATCCCCTCTGTTATATTAAACTACGATTAGATTATGGGTCCTGGGCCCACTGTGAGTGGGTGTTAGGGGTCATTAGGAGGGGGGGGGTTAGCGCTAAGTTAATGACGTCCACGTCATCTCGCCGGCGGCGAGTCGCCGGTGACCAAATACCGCGGCGGCGCTGCTCGGGATGCTGATTCCGTGATCCAAATCGAGCGCCGCAGCCACTGGGACGCAGCCCTTGGTGATGCGCATCGAATGGGACCAAGAACAGGGCCTGGGGGGGTACGGAATCATCGTCGGCGACGAGCCCTAGGGGCGGCGAAGCCACTGGCTCGAGGTGATGCTCGTTGTGGTGCGCCATTTGAAGCGACCGTAGGTGCAAACGGAGCAGCGGAGCAAGGCGAACATCAAAGACATGGGCGTGGGTTTGTTTGGTTCTCGGTTGCTCGCCGACGAGCAGCACGGCGGCGAGGTGCTTCGACGTCCATGGAAAAAGACGGCAGAGAGGATGAAGGAGACGATGGGCTAGCTCAGGAAAACCAGTAGCTCACCCTGAACTCAACGGAGGTAGTGGCGCGGTCGGAGATGCTTCACGGTGGTCGGAATCAAAGAAATCGCGCGGCGGCTCCGGCGAGATGAAGACGACGATTGCGACGGCTCCACACTCGATTAGGTCACCATCTTCTCCATCTTGGCGTGGACGACGGCGTTGCGCAAGGGGGACACGGTCTCCTGTCTTGTCTCCGGCGTTGGCTGTGTTTCCCGTCGACGACGAACTACGGCGGCGCTTGGTTGGTTTGGGGAAATCGCACAGGGGGCGGAAGAGACTGCAGATGGAGGGGGAATGAAGGTGGCGAGTTCCAGAGCGTCTCGAGGCGTGGCTAGAAGGCTCGGGATGGCGCTAGGCAGGCAGGCTGGTGCTCGCCGGCATCGGCATGCCCTCCACCGAGGTGCTTGTCGACGGGGCGGGAAGACGACAACGGGGGGCTGCGGGCTATGCCAGGCTAGTGGGCCGCGGGCGATGAGTTGGGCCGAAATGGCCAGGTGAGCTTTTCTGTTTTTATTTCTTTTCTGTTTTTCTTCTGCTATTTGTTTTGGCACTGCTAAATAAATAGCAAACAATTTTATAAAATGCTAAAAAAATTTACATGGCCTCATAATATATTAGGCTAGCCACTTGTAAAGTTTGAACATTATTAAAATCCAACTTATTTGAACTTTAATTAAAATAGGGGTTTAAATTTAAATCCAAGCTCCTGTTTGAATATTTGAAAAATCCATGAGCATGGGGATGGTCCCACATCACTTGACATGTGATCACACTCATTTATGAGACTTTTCAAAAATGAAAAAGGAATTTTTGGAGCAAATTTTATTCTGGCCATTTGAATTAAATTCATCTGGGGGGTGTTCCTTCTCCCATTTAAGTTTGAATTTGAATTCCATTTGATTTTCTTTGATGAATGCAAGGTGACTTTGATCCTAGCACATTACCTAACAGAGGTTTCTGACAGTGAGGCTCTGTAAGGCCCGATATGCGGTACTGTTCCAGATCTAGATGTTTCCATCCAGATCCGGGGACGAAGCACATATCGGTCCCACCGCGACATGTGATGAAGTCATATGCCCCGGATTTCCAACATGATATGACAACATTACAGATATAGGGATACAACATCTCATACAATCGGCATACAACTGCCTTAATAAAATACAACAGCGGAAGATATATGTCTGAGTACAGACTACAATCAAATGCCTAGTGGCAAAAGAAAATCATCGATTCCCATAACCACACGGGTCCAGGCCCTCCGCCGGGATCCACCTAACTAGTCGTCGTCGAGTCTCCACATGAAACGTCGATCACCAACCTGTTGTTGATCAAGAACCCTGAAAAGAGTTTGGGGTAGTATCATGAGTACAGAAGTACTTAGCATCCAACTATAGTGGCCATCTGACCCAGCAAGGACTTCATCACTCGTCATTCTAGGACAACTAGTAGTTTACGGTAAGGATGGGGTAAGTGGTGAGGTTGCTGCAGCGCTAGCATTTATGAAGTGGCTAACGATCTAGAGAGTAAGATAAGAAGCATAGCATTCGATGAGGAATCGCCTCCAACAAGTCTTTCTATCAACTACTACGCAAACATAACACCTATCCTATCCTTGTCCTCCTCTTCACATCCCGACGAAGAAGAAGCTGTCAAGGCACACACACGTTGATCAAGTTATATTAAGATTATCTCAGTTGTTGTTTTCTATGAACAAGGAGTAGGTCTCAAGTCGTCCATAACCGTGGACACGGCTTCTCGAAAAGATTTAACCGTGCAGGGGTGGACCAACTGCCCATTACAAGGCTCCGCACGCACGCCCATCTCTCTCAGTTGCTACCCATCACAGGCAACCATTTTATGATTTAGTTCTGAGAGATCCGAAACGGCAGGTCCCTCTAACTAACAACGAACAAATCCGGGTGGCTCCCGGGGAGTCGACACCCAACCCAAAAGTCGGCCACGCTCTCGGATCGGACTCTTCCGAATGGCTAGGGTCGGGGTTAGCCTCACCTATATAACAGGGGACTTCCCTAGCTCACCAGTGTGGACCAACAATGGAACTCTGTCTCTGCTGGCCCGAGTTGTTTTAAATCCACTGGCTGCAGACCAGTTATGCATGCGGGTTTCAAATGGTAAATCAGCTTGGGCCACCACTAGAAATGTTTGAAGCTAGGTAGGTAAGAAGAGGGGACCCCATAGTATCCCACACGCGGTTAGGCACGCTCAGTCTTAAAACCAATACCCGGAACTCGGGTCCTAGGTGACTCGAATGGAACAAAGCGTCGGGGCGGGATAGCCTAGACCTTCCATCCTTCGTCGAATATAGTCAACATTATAATAATCATATCATCAATAACAATAATAATAATGTGATTCCCAAACCAAGGAGTAATAGGATAACATCGTAGCATCCTAAGCATGCATACTAAGCAGGGGTTGAGCAACGAGCAAAAGTAACATAGCAGTACAAGGTTTGCTAGGAGGGGACATGGATGTATCGGTTTGAAAGAGGATGTAAACATGTGGTAGGTTAAAACATCGAACCTAACCTAGACTAGCATGCAAACCGCTGGTTGAAATAGAATGGATCATAAGTAATGTATAGTCCTTGCCTGCTGATAAGTCGGGTTCCGAAGGTGTAGTTGATCGTAAGCTCACATCGTCTCCGAGAGGTACCCGCGGAAGCACACAAGAGGGTAAACACTGGAAAGAAATCAACGAGAAAGCATCTATTACTATGAGGAAAAACACGAGAAAGAATCAACAAGAAGGAAACACGAGACATCACACCTACCATCGAGAGCGGTTACTAACAGGTTAAGTGGAGTACTCGTCACACACGACGATACCACACCTTTAGAAAGGTTCAAGTTTTTTAGCTACAACTGATCAACCAACGGTTGTTAACATGGCAAGGCACCCAAGCATGTCATGTCATACAATCATGGAAAAAGGATAAGCACAAAGTAAACTACCTATACTAGTCAAGTTAAGCGAGGCAACACCCTAAACATGGCATACAACTAAGTGCCTCACGATGATTAAAGGATTTGGTACTGTTCTGCCCTAAACCATATTTTAGGTTGGTTAACATAAGCCAACAACAACATAAACACAAAGTACACGAAAAACTAACCAAGTTACATATAAAGAACACTCCAAACGGAGTTACGGTTAAAAAGATACAGGCAAAACAAGTTACGGGCACAATCTGCCAACACCAGGAAGCACACTTTAGAGCATTGCATAAACAGGGTAATGAGTGCAAACATGCTCACAAATGATATGCAATTAAAGTAGACATGGTAGGGAAGGCATGGAAAAAATAATCATGCAAATAGGCATTATGAAAAACTAGTTATAGCCCATGCAAAATGCAATAAAACATTACTGGTCTAGAACTTAGTGAAAATTACGAAAACATGGCAGAAACTATTATTTTTATGCTTTATAAACAGGGGTATAACTATATGAAAAAGTGCAGCAACATGACATAGCAATACATGGGCATGAAGTAGACATGATGCTTAACAATATGCAATTGGAATCACTCAATCCCGATAAACAGTCGCGACACACTCGTCAACCGAAGTTGCAAAAAAATATAAACAGTAGCACACTAACAGCAGGGTAGCTACTTTGGAGCAAGATACAATCAACATGCAGCAAGAAAATATGACATGTGAAAGCATGGAACTGAAGTAGAAACAATTCTTAACAGGATGCAAAAGGAATCAATCAATTCCGACGAACGGTTGCGACGCAACCGTCGCCCGAAGTTGCAATAAAATAACAGTTCTGCAACAACAGCACGGCTAACGATCTGGTACCCACTTCGACGCAGAAATAAATTAGCTAGAAGGCCTCAAACGGAAAAACTTTCTACATACGAACGCTAGAGCACGCAAAACTGAGCAATTCATCTTTTGGGCGCAACACGATCCGGGCTACGGTTTACTCGCAATTATCGTTGCAAAATCGAATCAGCAGCAAAAATAAACAGACTTAACAGAAATCTGGAAAAATAAAAAGGAAGGGAAAGAAAAAAAAATAGACCTAATCGGGCTGAGGCCCACTGGCGGCTGGAGAGGCCGGCCTGACGGCTGGGCTGTGGCGGCCTGGGCCTCGCCGGCCCACGTGGCGTAGGCGGCCCACCGTGGCGCAGTGAGCGGCAGCAGGAAGCCGGATCGATCCGATCCCAATGGGATCTCGCCGGCGGCGGCTGTTGAGCTCGCCGGCCGGTGGCTGGAGGCGGCGAGGCAGGCAGGGTCTAGGGAGAGGTGGAGGAGACCGCGGCGGCTTGGATCAAGGCGGAGGGCGTCGAGGGGTGTGCCGGATCGGGGCGTTGGCAGCCGTGGGAGGCAGTGGCCGGCCGCGAGCTCGCCTCGGCGGCTCCATGGCGCGGGCGGCGGCGCGTCGGTCCCTGCAAGGGGAGGAGGAGGTGAGGGGTGAGAGGGAAGCGAGGCGCGTGAGGAAGAAGGAAAGAAGGAGGCGCGGCGGCTCGTGGTGTGCTCGCCGGAGCGGGCGACGTGGCGGCGCTCCGGCCAGCTGGTGGAGACGGGGGCGCGTCGGCTAGGGCTCCCGATGGGCCTGGCGGCGGGGAGGCGGGCCCGGCACGGCCCGGGTGCGGCTGTGCTGCGGTGGAGGCCTCCGGGGTGCGATCTGAGCCCTCCGATCTGGATCTGACGGTCCAGATCGAGGGCTGAGGCTAGGGTTTCGAATTTCTGGGGGCTATTGGGCAGATCTGAGCAAACTCAAGGGGGTGGCTGCAATTTTGTGGCTAGGGAAACCCTAGAAAGGGGTGGGAGTGTGGTGGTCTTTATATAGTCCAGGTGGCTGGCAGTTTGCAAAAACATCCCCGGTTTTTCTCTCGCGCGCGGTGTTTATGTTTCTGACCGCCGGGTGTCCGCAGGACCTCCGATTCGGGTAAAACTTTGAACTACGCGATCAGCGCATCGATCCGGCGGCGTTGACCTCGCGCTGGAACCGTTCCGAGAACACTTTCCGGCGCGCTATAAAAATATCCCGTTTACTTATTAAACAGGGTTTTCGTTCCGTTGGCTGCGGCTGGTCTCGTGCGGTTTTCGCGACGGTGATCGCGTGAAACCCGGTGTCGCAAAGGTCGAGTGTCAGGGTGGCAAGGGTCGGTCTCCGTCCGGTACGAGATAAGAGGGGGAAAATAATCGCCGATCGATAAATCGGGGATGCAAACACCGCAAGCAAATCAGACAATCAAACATTTCACACCGAAAACAAATTTTTAATTTTTATGAAATCTGGGCTGTAACAGGCTCTAGGGAGAATATTGTATGTGTGAGGGAGTTTGTGAGCCCATATTCCTCATCATGGACACGAGGAGTACCATGATCCATAATGTCAACATCCATGTCTTCAATCTCAGTGATAATCGGTGGAGGTGGGTACTAAGGTGTTGGAACAATGGGTGTTGCAGCAGTTGGTGGAGTGAAGACGATTATGCTGCGCTGAGGATTTGGAGGTGGAGTTGAAGCAACAGTAGAGTGAACAGTGGTATCAGCGGCCCTAGATGCCGGGGGAGCTGAGGAGAGAGGTGTAGCATCAATTGGGTCCTCAACAGTGGGCTTCTTTGCAGCATGTGGAGTTGAGGGTTGAGCCTCGGGCAGGCGCTTGAGGCCTTTAGGGGCTCAGGCAGCAGGGGGTGCTGAGGCAGTGGGATGTCGAAGCTTCATCAAGTTAGCCATCTGCTTAGACATCCGCTCCTTGGATTTGCCGATGTAGGCATGGCTGGTGGCATATTCAGAGTTGAGGCGTTGAACTTCACACTGATACTCTATGAACTCCTAAGGAGTAATATCAGTAACAGGTTTCTTTTTAAAATCACTGAGGACATTCTTCAGTTGAGCCTTCAACTATTTCTGAAGATCACGTTGATGAATCTCATTGATGAGGAACTGTTGAACATAGAACTTGATGTCTTTAGGTATGTCCAAATCATTAAGAGGAGTATCAGGCTTGACAGACCAGATTTCAATGTATTCCAAGATCTTCTTGGGATCAAGGAGAAGCGGGATTTCAGACCCAGTTGCTTCAACTTTGCGTCTGGCTGCAACACGCACATATTCAATCTTGTCTTCTTCAGTGGCGACGAAACCGGCCAAATCTTCAAATTCATCTTCATCATCAGAGCTCTGAGGAGTATGATGAATGGTGCTTCGCATAGCAGTTTTATTTGGTGAGGGTCGGGGGCCGCTTTGAAGAATAGTTTTGGACTTCAGCTGAGGCTGAGGCATTGTGGTTGAGGCCTCAGGAGCACTGCCAGATTCATCAGTTCGAATCCTTGAAGCGGGGGAAGCACCGTCCGTGCGTTGACATGAGGAACCTGGAGCTTGAGGCTGAGCTGAGGACTTCTTTGAATGCTTGATGCCAGGAGCCTTTTTGCGATGTTGTGCTTGAGGTTGTGGCTTCGGCTGAGGCTGAGGCTGAGGCGGAATCTGCACAGAGGCAGCTAAGTCACGGGCCAGATCATGGGCGAGATGAGTCGTTCGCTTGAGATAACGCTGGTAAGCATCAGGGAAGTCATCACGAGTCCTCAGGGTTGTAGGATCAGGAATAACACCCGGTGCAGGAGGAGAACGAGCCTTAATGCTCAAGGTCTTTAGTGGTGGATTGACAGCGAATGACTCCACATGCTCAGGATTGATCCATTCATATGCAGCCCATCATTTAGCCCATTCCCGCGTGATTTTCTGAACACGTTTCTTTCGTTCACCCGCGGTTTCACGTTCGGGATTCTTCATCTTCTCATAGAGCTCAGGAGGCAGGTCTTTAGCAGTATCAGTGAGCTTACGCCTCGGAGTCATTTTCTTCAGTGGTGGAGACTGAGGAATGGTACGTTCAAGCTGAGCTGCAAATGAAGTGAGACTATGAGAACCATACGATTCCTCAGCAGACATGTACCTATCACAGAATTAAGTTGCGAGGGAAGTGGGCTACGGTTATATGCGTTCATGAGGAATAGGCTGAGGAAAGTAAAATAATGAGGCATAGGTATAGGTCTCAGAAGGCTAGCAATACTGTTGAGGATTGTAGTTGCATGAGGAAACGGGAAGGTTTCTTGAAGACAGAACAGTACTGAGGAATAAACAACTGAGGAATAAGCATACCAGAACTGAGGCAAATGCTGAGGAACCACGAGTCAGTCTTCCCCGGCGAAGGCGAACTCTAGCGACGTTAGCACGAGAGCTTGAGGAGCTCAAGGGCGGCGGCGCGAGAGGGAGAGGAGAGGTGGGGGGAAAATGACCGTGGGGTGGATGGCTATTTATAGAGGGGTGAAAGCTGAGGGGTTGCGAAATTTGTGGACAAGATTTCCGCTGATGGTTGGGATCCTCAGTGGTTATCATAATGGTGGATAAGCACGATGTGCGGTAAAATCGCAACAAATTGAAGAAAATCATAACTGATAATCCTCAATTTTGGGAACTTGAGGACAAAGGCTGAGGATTAACACAAATGGTCTCAGGCTGAGGAATACATGATTTCCAAATGAACGCATATGAGATAGAAAGAATGGATAAGTGAGCACAGAGGGACGGGTCCGATCACGTTCACCTAGATGAAGAAGCAAATGCTGAAGAACAATAACTATAGGTGAACGCTATAGAGGACAAACACGTTAGTCATCAGCGATGAAGAATTCAACTGAGGAAGCTGAGACACTTGATTCCATACACTTGTCGTATTGATCTTGAGTCAATTCCACGTTAATTTCTTCACACATAGCAAGGTAGTTCCTCATGATTTGAGGAGTACGACGCATTGTGTGTTGTACATCAGGATTCTTCAATATTGTTTAAGCATTAGGATGTGTGTCCATTCACTGGACGTTTGAGGAATCTAAGATATTTAGCTCACACCTCAGAGTGCGAAATCGCTTCTCACCCAAAGGCTTAGTGAATATATCAGCAAGTTGGTCTTCAGTCTTCACGTGGCTGATGACGATGTCTTCCTTCAATACATGATCCCAAAGAAAGTGATACCGAATCTCAATGTGCTTCGTCCTCGAGTGCTGTACTGGGTTCTGAGAGATCTTGATGGCGCTCTCATTGTCACATAGTAGTGGTACTTTCTTCAGGTTGATGACGTAGTCCTTCAGAGTTTGCTTCATCCAAAGAAGCTGTGAGCAGCTGGCACTGGCAGCAATGTATTCAGCTTCAGCAGTGGAGAGGGAGACGCAGTTCTGCTTCTTCGATGACCAGCACACCAGAGAACGTCCGAGGAAATGACATGTTCCTGAGATAGACTTCCGATCCACTCGATCTCCAGCATAATCTGAGTCTGAGTACCCAACGAGATCCAGCTGTGTGCTTTTTGGATACCATAAGCCTAGCGACGGGGTGTGAGCAAAATATCGAAGAATTCGTTTCACCGCTTGGTGATGCGATTCCTTAGGTGCCGCTTGGAATCGAGCACACATGCAAACGCTCAACATTATATCAGGCCTAGATGCACATAGATATAGCAGAGAACCTATCATGGAACGGTATACCTTTTGATCGTAGTCCTTGCCATTTTCATCAGGGCCTAGTTGCCCATTTGTAGGCATCGGGGTCTTGATACCCTTACAGTCTTGCATCCCGAATTTCTTCAGGCACTCCTTGAGGTACTTCTCCTGAGAGATGAAGATGATGTTGCGTTGTTGACGAATTTGAATCCCTAAGAAGAACTTCAGTTCACCCATCATGGACATCTGGTACTGTTCACTCATCAAGAATGCAAATTCTTCACTGTATTTCTTGTTAGTGCATCCAAATATGATGTCATGAACATAGATTTGACATATAAATAATGCATCATCATATCGTTTTGTGAAAAGAGTTGGATCGAGGGAACCAGATTTGAAGCCCTTGCTGATGAGGAAGTCCCTTAGTGTGTCATACCAAGCCCGAGGGGCCTGCTTTAGTCCATAGAGGGCTTTCTTCAATATGTATACCATATCAGTTTTCTTTGCGTCTTGAAAGCCTGGGGGTTGAGCAACATATACTTCTTCCTCGATATTACCATTGAGGAAAGCACTTTTCACATCCATTTGATATAACTTTATATTATGATGGTTAGCGAATGCAAGCATAATACAAATGGACTCAAGTCTAGCAACAGGAGCGAAGGTTTCACCGAAGTCGATCCCCTCGACTTGTGTATATCCTTGTGCTACGAGACGAGCTTTGTTTCTGATGACTTGTCCATCTTCATCGAGTTTGTTGAGGTAGATCCACTTCGTGCCGATGACATTGTGAACTCGAGGATCAGGACGTTTGACTAATTCCGAAACATCATTCAGTTTGAACTGAAGAAGTTCGTCTTGCATCGCCTGAATCCATTCCGCTTCTCGGAATGCCTCGGTGAATTTGGTGGGATCTGAAATTGATACAAACGAGAAATGCCCACAAAAGTTAGCTATACGATTAGCTCTTGCGCGAGTGAGAGGACCTGGTAGATTGACGTCGGCGAGGATTCTGTCCACTTGAACTTCATTCGTCACGCGAGGAAGACGAGGAAGATGATCTTGAGGCACATCTTCGTCACTGCTATCAGATTCATTTTCATCTGCTTCAGGTGCTTCAGGAGCTTCAGGGGTATCAGGAGCCTCAGGATCAGGATCATCGTCAGGATTATTTGCATGAGGATTTGGATGTTCTTCAGGAGCAGGAGGTATGTGCGTTTCTTCAGGATGATCCACAGGAATGATATCATCAGCACCCATCTTCTTGATCTGTTCTTCAGGAGGGGCTTCATCTAGATCAGGAGGTACTCGACTGGCAATCGCAGTACCACGCCATATTGGGACGGCCAGCAATCGCGCAGTTCATGGCGGTCCCACACTACGCCTACCTCAAGCTCAAGATGCCAGGATTAGCAGGAGTCCTCACGATCAACGGAAGCTTCATCAAATCAGACCAGTGTGATCGTGACTTCCACAGAATCTCCGACACATTCGGAGCCGAACAAGAACTCAGATAAATAGCCATGGTGACGGACAAGAGTACCTTCCCATTGGTGAACCGAAGCGAATCCAAGGAGTACGGATGCGACTTCAGCATCGACGGCGACACAGTCACTCACCAAGTGCACCCGACGGACCCGGACAAAACAGTCCGCGTGTACGCCCAGCTACCAGAGGAGCAGGCGACGTCTCTCGTCTCTTTCCTTCGAGACGAGTGGGAAATATTCGCCTGGTTCCCCGCCGACATGCCTGGGATACCACGCGAATTCACGGAACACGCCCTACGCATCAAGAAAAACACGAAGCCGGTAAAGCAAGCGCTGAGACGATTCTCGGAGCCCAAGCGCAGAGAAATCATAGAGGAAGTCAACCGGTTACTTGACGCCCAGTTCATCCGAGAAACAAAGAAAGCCACCTGGATAGCCAACCCAGTGCTGGTGCCCAAGAAAGACACGACCGTGCTGCGCATGTGTGTCGACTACGGACCAGTCAACAAGCATTGCCCGAAGGACCACTTCCCCTGCCTAGAATCGATCAGATAATCGACTCGACAGCAGGGTGCGATCTACTTTCCTTTCTTGACGCTTACTCAGGATACAAACAGATCAGGATGACGGAAGAAGACGATGAGCACACATCGTTCATCACCCCCTATGGCGTATTCTGCTACAGGACCATGCCCTTAGGGCTCAAAAACGCAGGCGCCACTTACCAGCGAATGATGCAGGCCTGCCTAAAGGAGCAAATCGAAAGAAACGTGCAAGTCTATGTGGACGACATCGTCATCAAGACCTACAAAGCAGCCACACTACTCGACGACCTGCGCGAAACCTTCGCGGCGCTCAACAAATACAGAATAAAACTCAACCCAAAGAAGTGCGCATTCGGCGTACCGGCGGGGAAGCTGCTTGGCTATATGGTCTCTGCCCGAGGAATCGAGGCAAACTCTGAGAAAGTCCAAGCCATCACCCGAATGCAAGAACCAACCGAGGTCAAAGGAGTACAGCAGCTCACTGGAAAACTCGCAGCCCTAAGCCGCTTCATCGGCAGGCCGGGAGAACGCACGCTGCCTTTCTATCAGCTGCTCAGGAAAGGAGAGAAATTCGAGTGGACGGAGGAAGCCCGCCAAGCATTCGCGGACCTGAAAAAGACACTCTCGACCCCACCAATCCTGGCGGTACCCAAGGAACGAGAGAAGCTATACCTCTACGTGGCAGCACATAACAGTGTAGTAAGCACAGCGCTCATTGTCGAACGCGCAGAAGAAGGCAAGGTCCAGAGCATCCAGAGACCAATCTACTACCTCAGCATGCTCCTGACCAAATCCCAGCAGCGGTACCCGCACTATCAAAAGCTACTACTGGCCATCGTCATGACCTCAAGAAAGGTGTCCCACTACTTCGATGAGCACCCTATCACAATCGTGAGCAGCGCACCACTCGCTGACATACTCAACAACCCTGGAGAGACTGGACGAGTCGCCGAGTGGAACATTGAGCTCAGCCCACGGGACCTGCAGTTCAAGCACCCAACAGCCATCAAAGCCCAAGTACTCCCAGATTTCCTGGTCGAGTGGACGGAGGTTCAGACACCAGGCCCCCGACCTATCAAGTTCATGGTCAATGTTCTTCGATGGGTCCAAGAGACAACAAGGAGCTGGGGTAGGAGTTGTGCTCATCTCCCCTAAAGGAACAAAGCTGAAATATGTCCTCCAGATTAACTTCAGTCACGCCTCCAACAACGAAGCAGAATACGAGACACTCCTCCATGGCATGCGCATGGCCAAAACGTGCGGAGCCACTCGCCTCATAACTTATGGGGACTCCAATCTCGTCGTCCAGCAGACGATGAGAAACGGAGATGCAATACCAGAAGCTCTACAACGAACTCGAAGGAAGTTTCGACGGTTGCGTGCTCAAGTATATCACCAGGGCCAACAACACAGAAGCTGACGAGCTCGCGAACATCGGTTCGACCCGGGGACCTATACCACCCGGCGTTTTTCTCGAAAGCATCAGCCGGAGATCCATCAAGGTACAAGCAGCAACACCTGAAGCAGTCGTGGACCGCGAAGACGCAATAGAACTGGCGCAGGTGGCAGCAGCAACCCCATTAGAAGGCACAAGCACCAGCACACCCGACAGCACAGTTCCGACAGAGCTTGAAGGACCCGTCTGGACAAAACCGTTCCTCCGATTCCTAATCGAAGGTACGCTACCACAAGGCGTGGCCGAAGCACGACGCATCAGCCGACGATCCAAGGCGCTCACGGTGATCAACAAACAACTATACAAGAGCAGCATCACCCAGATACTCCAAAGGTGAATCGACGAAGAGGACGACAAAGCCCTACTGCTCGAAATCCACGATGGCACCTGCGGACACCATGCGAGCAGTCGAGTACTCGTGTCCAAAGCATTCCGAGTCAGGTTCTATTGGCCCACAGCCAAGAAAAACGCAGAGGAAATCGTGCGACGTTGCGTCGCCTGCCAGAAATTCACCAACAGGCCACACGCTCCCACCTCAGAGCTCAAGACCATACCACTATCCTGTCCGTTCACCACCTGGGGACTCGACATGGTGGGCCCACTCAAGAAATCAATAAAGGGTGGAAGGACACACCTGCTCGTCACAGTCGACAAGTTCACTAAATGGATCGAAGCAGTGCCCATCACCAGCTCCACAGCCCTCACGGCTGTCAACTTCATCAAATCGATCATCTTCAGGTTCGGAGTGCCACACAACATCATCACGGACAACGGCACGAACTTCACTGCCACATAATTCCAGAACTTCTGCGAAGAACTGGGCATCAAAATCAATTATGCATCAGTAGCGCACCCGCAGTCCAACGGCCAGGTGGAAAAAGCAAACGGCCTTGTGTGCGGGGGAATCAAGAAACGGCTCCTCGCACCACTCGAGCAAGCCGCCGGCAACTGGGTAGAAGAACTCCCCGCGGTCCTATGGAGCCTACGAACCACACCAAACACCGCGACCAAGTACACACCCTTCTTCATAGTGTACGGGGCAGAGGCAGTCCTACCACACGACCTCAAGTTCGGAGAACCTTGGGTCACCGAATACGAAGAAGAAGAAGCAGAAGAAGCACTACAAGACGACAAAGATACGACTGGCGAAGCAAGAGACACAGCCCTGGCAAAATCAGAGGGGTACCAGGACAAGCTAGGCACCTACCAAAGCAGTCGCTTACGCACTAGTCCTACGGCTGATACAAGAGAAGGTCCATAAACTTGCCCCCCAATGGGAAGGACCATTTATAGTTTCAAAAGTCATCGGAGGTGGCGCCTACAGGCTGAAGAACCCGAAGACAGACGAGGACGTGGGTAACCCATGGAACGTAGCAAACTTGCAACTGTTCTATCCATAGTCCCCATCGGTCCGACATGACTAGAAACTCATGTAGCTGCTCGACCGCAATAAAGAAAATGTTGCCCAAATACTGCCATCTCAAAGCACTCGGGGGCTTAAGCGTGAAATCCCCCCCGAGAGACGCTATCGCCTATGCGATCTTCACCAAAGCACTCTGGGGCTTAGGCGTAAAATCCCCCCGAGAGACGCTATCGCCTACGCGATGTTAACCAAAGCACTCGGGGGCTTAAGAATAAAATACCCCCGAGAGACGCTATTGCCTACGCGATCTTAACCAAAGAACTCGGGGGCTTAAGAATAAAATCCCCCCGAGAGACGCTATCACCTACGCGATCTTAACCAAAGCACTCGGGGGCTTAAGCATAAAATCCCCCCGAGAGACGCTGTCGCCTACGCGATCTTTACCACAGCACTCGGGGCTTAAACATAAAATCCCCCCGAGAGACGCTATCGCCTACGCGGTCTTAACCACAGCACTCGGGGGCTTAAGAATAAAATCCCCCGAGAGACGCTATCGCCACTCAAGCGATCTTAACCAAAAGCACTTGGGGGCTTAAGAATAAAATCTCCCCGAGAGACGCTATCGCCACTCAAGCGATCTTAAACACAAACAATCGGGGGCTCGAGCACAAAAACTCCCCTCGAAAGACGCTATCGTCGCTCATGCGACCTCTACATCGAGCACCACCTCCTCCCGAAGACCGCTCGCGCAGTCTGAAGCTTAAAAATCCCAAGCAAAAATACCCACCTGCTGAGAGAAGGCTCGAAAGACATGGCCACAATCAGATGGAGCACCAAGTACTCTGAAGAAACTTTGGAGGAAGCACAGGACACAGACTCATTTAGTCTTCATCCGATCGCCAACGATCACCTAAAGACTCGGGGGCTACTCCCATCGGGAGCGCTGTCGCGCACCCGATAAAAGACAGAAATTAACGGAAGAAGGGCAAGGGAAACAAATCCCAGCCTACGCTCGACCCTCCGACTCAAGCGTAGCCTCGGGGGCTACTCCCATCGGGAGCACTATCGCGCACCCGATACAACCCACAGTGCAAAGTTTGGACAGACTCGAGAACATCTATCGATCGCAAAGGACTCGAACATAGCTCCCGGTTGCAAAGAACTCGAAGACAGCTCCTGATCGCCAAGAGCCCGAACACAACTCTCGGTTGCAAAGAACTCGACGACAGTTCCTGATCGCCAAGGACTCGAACACAGTTCTCGGCTGCAGAAGGCCCAAATATAATGTCCATTGCAAAGGCTCAAGCATAGTTTACCTCATAAGGATCATTTTCAGTACAAAAAGGACTCAACTACATTTGGATAGAAGGAGCTCTTGTTACAAGAGGGAATCACCCAAAGAATTATGACTTCTACATATGCGCCCATGCTGGGATGATTGGCACTAAGACAGCAAGCATCATCACAGACAAAGGAGGAGTCAAAGCAGCAGGCTCATGATGTCAATGACATAACAAAAGGTGAAACTCGACTTATTTGCAGAGCAGTTGAAGACGATGCTCCACCAGCTTCTTCTCCTGCTCCACCAGCTTCTTCTCCAGCTGCAGCTGCACGCCTTCTTCTCCGGATGCACAAACTCTTCCCCGAGTTGCCAGCGAAGATGAGGCCGCCTCCAGTTCTACAAGGTCGCTTGGCGCGCCGGCTTGATCGATGGCTTGACGTGGATGTCCTCTTCGGAGCTGATGGAGACGGCACCACCACCTGAGGAGTCGCCAGAAGACAGAATTGTAGAAGATGCAGGCGTAGGACTCCTCGACCTTGTGGAGCTGTCGCTGCTCGACTTCTGCCAGTGTGGATCCATGCTATTTCCGCTCGGATCGAACGCGCGGACAGTGACAGTGCTTTCGCTGTCAAAACGACAGCTGAGCATATCGCCATCTCGCAGATTCAACCGCCGAGCAAACAAACTCCAACCAGAGCCAAGAAAAATCAAGCGGGAGCTATCAACCTCCAAGTCAACATAAGAAGGAGATCGACAACTCCCTTGAAGATGCAGAAGCAAGCCATCCAAGCCACGTTCAGAGACAATGGCGGAAAAAGCAGAGGGAAGAAGAACGCGATTGGCACTCTGTCCATGAACACGTAAAAGAAAGTCATAGCGCCAGAATCCCTCCTCCAAGGGAGAAGAGGAAGGCACTGGCGTCGTACCATGGCGACCACCACGACCACGACGAACACGGCCACGACCAACACCCCGCTTGGGAGCCATGAGAGGAACAAGAGAAGAAAGAAGAGGCAAAGCAGCAAGCCAGATGGAGGTGAAATGCTGTGGAAGAGAAAGGCTTATTTATAGAACAAAAATCTCCCAGCACGGAGAAGCCGAGACGACAGCAGCAAGTAATTCAAAGACCAAACGTCGCAGACGTCCCAGATTCCAAGACCAAGATGCTTTCCCACGGGACGCACTGTGCGTGAGACGCACGCGCGTTTCCAACGCGCATATCGGAAACTCAACCAGCGCCTGCCGCACACCACAGCGGTCATCATTATGACCGGTCATAAAGAAGTGACGGTTCACTGGCGGAGCATCCCTGACAGCCATCAAACATAGGCATCGTTATCCTGACAAGCGGTGAAGAATACAAACAGACATCAAGGCTCAGAGATTCCATCTTTCAGATCTTTTTCCCAATGAAGAAAAATATCTTACTCCCATCGGGAGAGCACATCATGAGAGTCCCAGGTGCTCCCTCACCCAAAGGTCAGCAATGTGCTCGAGTGACCACTCGCACTCACGAGAGTCTCGGGTGCTCCCTCCACTACTAGAAAAATGGCCTTTAATGGCCCACCTTTTTTTGCTAGTAATGGCGCACATCCGGTGCGCCATTACTAGCACGCCATTACTAACACTTAGTAATGGCGCACATTCGGTGCGCCATGACAATCTCAGATAGTAATGGCGCACCACATATGTGCCATTACTACCTCTACTGGTGCGCCACTGGACACCCATTTTTTTTTATTTTTTCTAATTTTTTTGAATTTCGAAGGCGGGAACATAGTAGTGGCGCACATTGCTATCCAAGGTGCGCCATTACTAACTTTTATTCAACTTTTTTAATATAATTTTTTCAATTTTGTTTATTTTTTTTATTTCTTAATCTCGAGTCACTACGGCTTAATCTCAAGTTACTCCGCTTAATCTCAAGTCAAATTGCACTCCGTGGTCAAACTTCCCGTAGGGTCACCCATTCTCACACTACTCCAGCCCCAGCACGTTTAACTTCTTAGTTCCATTCACCTCTTGCCCCACCTCACCTCACAAGCACTTGTTGATATATGTATCATATCAATCCTATTAAACCTTGTTCATGTCTAGGACCTTGTTCATGTCCATGGGTGTGATGAAATGGTGAACTTCTTTTTGAAACTTACCGACCAGTGTCCTATCATATTTTGAACTTTTTTCAAAAAAATTCAAAAAAATTTTAATTTTTTTCCTGTTACTAGTGGCGCACTTTTCAAATAGTGCGCCATTAGTAAGTTTGAATATTTTTTCATTTTTTGCCCTCTAGATCTTCAAATGGCTGTAACTTTTTTTCTTTTAGGTTTTTGAGGATTCTAAAAATGTTTAACGAGTTACACCCGGTTGAATTTGGATATAACTTTTCGAGTAGATGATTTTTCATATAAAAAACTTTTTCATCGGAGGTCGTATGCAAAAGTTAAGCCCATTTTACACAATTCTCGAGAGATTTTGCAAAAAAAGTCAAAATTCATGTTTCTAAATTTTCCTAACAACTAGACCACATATCTCATGGGAATCTTATTTTATTTTATTTTTTTGACATTTCTATCATTTTCGTTTAGTATGTCTTTGACTGGGGTCAACCTTGGTCAAAGACATAGTAATGGCGCACCTTTACATAGTGCGCCATTATTATGTCTTTGACTGGGTCAAACCTTGGTCAAACGTAGTAATGGCGCACCTTTCACCAGGTGCGCCATTACTATGTCACCTTACTAATGGCGCACTTATGAAAAGTGTGCCATTACTATGTCCAGGATTGGGTCAAACCTTGGTCAAACATAGTAATGATGCACTTTTCACCAGGTGCGCCATTACTGTTTAGGTTACTAATGGCGCACCTGCACATGGTGCGCCATTACTAAATAGTAATGGCGCACCACATGTATAGTGCGCCATTAGTGTCAATATTATCTATAGCGGTTTTTCCAGTAGTGCTCAACCCGACACAAGACAAAACATGCATTCGCCAAGATAATACGGCACTAAGAGTCTCAGGTGCTCCCTCACCTCAAGAGCCGAAACGGCATTCGAGTGACTACTCTCGAAGAACTCCCCGTCTGAGCACTCGAAACAAGCTCCACGTGTGAACGAGTGAACAACTCGCTTGATGTTTTGTTCCAAGCGGGTGCAATACTATTAGGCTCCGCGCCTCAAAAACACACATTCCTGGAACACAATACACTGTGCCCAGATGCCACGCAAGATTAGCGTGTAGGTAAGACCCCGCTGCGAAGTTCGGCCGGGCTGGGACTTGCCGAAGAGCGATTTCACTCCCAACCTTTTCCATGCGTTGCACATGATAGAAAAAGTCGGGCGGACGCGCCTTAGACTATGCACATTACTGGCAGCAAATGAACACCGTAAGACCTGAAGCGGCAGGACTTTTGCTCGACACCAGTTTTCCAAGCTCACATCGAGGGACGTGGGTTTGATTGGGCTACTGCGGTATTTTCCCTAGTGCAATTCACCAAGGCTCGACCAGTCGACTCCTTGGGCCCTTTCAGCTTAGCATCCCTCGAAACAGGTTTTGTCATGACCACCAGACTGCCAGCGACCCGTGGTTGTACCGCGCATACAAATAACTGACAAATGGATGAACTCGAGTCCGTGCGCGACTCTTCGAGTCCCCCAGGCACTCGGGGGCTACTGACGAGGGGGTGACCCCACGAATCCTACGGATAAGCCTACCTGGTGTCCCTGAAGACAGAAGGCCCATGAAGATACATCCTCGGCCCGCTAATTGGCACCGACGTAGGAGTCTGCGACTCACAAGGAAGGTGTTAAAACCTGCCGTATGGAGCAAGCTAGGGTTAGGAAAGCTTACCTGTAAACATAGATGAACTCCCTGAGACCTAGCCCAGTATATAAGGGCTAGGAGGGGAGACGCCAAAGGGCAACCAATATCATCTGTAACCCTAGCCTTGAGCGCTCCAACCTTGGCATCCACTGTAATCGCATCTCCCCCATCAATAATATCGAGCAGGAGCGTGCCTTCCTGTTTGCCGACGAGCTATCGTCCAACCTGTGCCTCTTGAGACTAACCCAGGGTCCCTGACCATGGGATTTGCCGGGGTTAATCCCCGTCAAGGCATCTTTGCCTGAACCCAAGTGGTCTCTGGATATTGTTCAGGTTTCCAGAAAGACCCATCAGGGTTGAGTTTCCGAGTGAATGCGACACCTTCTTTCCTCGGGTTCCTGTTGAGGATCTGTTTCTTGAGGATGTCACAAAGAATCTGATGTCCTTTCAGACTCTTGAACATGCCGGTTTCCAGTAGACTCTTCAACCTAGCATTTTCTTCATTAATGTCTATGGTATCCTCAGATGAGGGGTTAGATACCACAGAATCAATAGAAATAATATAGTTTGAAGACATTGAAGAACTAGGCACAGAGGTAATACGGTCATGTTCAATGCATTTTAAACAGGGAGGATTAAATCCTTCTTGTGGCATGATGATCTGTTGGGAGAGGAGTGAATCATTTTCTTTCCTCAGATCGTCATGAGACATCCTCACGTGTTCAAGTTCTTGCTTCCTCATGAGGAACTCCTGATCCACCTTCTCATGATCGGTGAGGAGTGCCTCATGACGACTGAACAAGTCATCAAACTTTGACTGAAGAATTTTTTATTCATCATTCAATTTTTGAGTCTTCGTCATTTCCTCAACCAACATATCATCACTCTTATTTAGTGAGATCTGGATCTTTTCAAGTGTACGTTCTTGCTTAGATGCAAGTTTAGCAAGTTTACCATAGTTTTCATCAGGTTCTTCATCAGAGGGATCATCCGATGATGAGTAAGTAGATACCTTGGAGGACTTGGCCATGAAGCAGATGGCAGGGGTTGTGTCTTCAGCTTCATCATCAACATGTGATGGATCACATACCTCAGTTCGGAAGATTGACTTGGAGACAAGAGATGTGGCAAGAGCCCGACCAGCCACACCCTCAGATTCTTCAGATTCTTCTTCCTCAGCATCAGGGTCGGAACCAGATTCTTCAGAATCCAGTTCTTTGCCGAGATATGCGCGAGCCTTACGGGAGTTTCTATTCCTGTATCCAGCAGACTTTGAGGATCTTGAGGATTTCTTCTTTTTCTTTTCATCAGAACTGTCATCTTTCCCTTTCTTCTTCTTCTTTAGTCTAGCTTCCTTTTCCCACAGAGGACAATCAGCGATGTAATGCCCAGGTTTCTTGTACTTGTGGCAGACTCTCTTTCTTGTTTCGACAGAGTCATCATCTTTGCTTTTACTGGAGGAAGATCTTGAGGAATTTCCGAAGCGATTCTTCTTCATGAATCTTTGGAACTTTCTAGTGAGGAGAGCAAGTTCCCGGATGAGTGTTTCAGGATTATCAGTATCAGCCTCAGACTCTTCATCAGAGGACACTCTTCGTGCTCTAGCTTTTAGCGCGGACTTTAGGCGGGGAGCTGTACAAGTCTCGTTTTTCAGAGAGCTTCAGTTCATGAGCATTGAGGCGCTCGAGAATGTCAGCTGGATCCAGAGTCTTGAAGTCAGGCCTTTCTTGAATCATCAGCGATAGGAACTCAAATAGTCATCCAGTGACTTTAGTAGTTTCTTCACCACCTCATGATCTGTGATATCAGCGGCACCCAGTGCTTGAAGTTCATTGGATATTTCAGTGAGTCTGTCAAAGGTTTGCTGCACGTGCTCGTTGTCCAGCCATTTGAACCTGTTGAAGAGACTACGGAGTGTATCAACTTGTGAGTCTCGTTGAGAAGAGACTCCTTCATTGACTTTTGACAGTCTTGTCCATATCTTCTTTGCAGTATCCAGACCACTGATGCAGTTGAACTGAGCCTTGTTGAGATGACCACCAATAATGCTTCGAGCTTTTGCATCAAGCTGCCAGTTCTTCTTGACAACTTCAGGAGCAGTCATCAGAGTTGCTTCAGGAATGCCTTGATCAACAATATCCAACAGATCCTTGTCAATGGCTTCAAGATGCATCCTCATCTTGTTCTTCCAGTATGGGTAGTCTGTCCCGTCGAAGATGGGGCAGTTTGAGGCAACGCTCATTGTACCTGAGGTCGACATAACTAAAGCTCCAGGTGGTTAAACCGAATCCCACAGAACAAGGGAGTACCTTGCTCTGATACCAATTGAAACTGCAATATATCGACCAGAGGGGGGGTGAATGGGAGATTTTCAAATATCTCGAGGAATTTCTATTTCCTCAGGACTGAGGCAATACGAAATTGAGTAAGTTGAAACCCGAGGAAGAACAAATGAAGTACAAAAGCAATGACGTGAATGGAAAATAATCTACTGCACAGCGAAGGTAGGATTCAAGCACGAACAGAGGAATCAGTGCAGAGTGAACTCAGAAAGTAAAGCATTAGGATAAGTCATAAGTGCATAAATGTAATAACTGAGGTTGAAGAAATAGCACCAGGGCACTGAAGACGAAGACTTGATGAACCAGTTCGAGTTGCTGTGACAACTCTACGTCTGGTTGGAGAGGCTAAGATTTAACTCAGAAGACATAGTCTTCATAGTCTTCACCTTATTCTCCTTGAACTAAAGTCCTCAGACTCCGTCCAATAACTCAGGTGAGTCTTCAAGGTAGACTCCCGAAACCTTCACAGACTCAATCACTCCGGGAAGTCACAATTGCATCTTGACTTCCTCAGACTGAAGACTTGTACACCGGCTGGAAGATCACAGTCTTCAAGAGTAAAAAGCTTCGCATCACTCGAACTGACTTCCTCAGAAATGCTCAACTACTCAGGCTGGTGATTTTCCTCACTTAGGTTCTTCAATGTCTTCAATGAGGTGGGTTTCCCTCAGATGACAAGTGTTAGTTTTTCTCTCGGAGCAGCCAACTCACAAATGGGGCTGGGGGTTGCTATTTATAGCCGCGAAGCAACCCCAGGTGAAAGGACATAAATGCCCATGCACGCAATTACTCTCGTGCCCTCTGATATGACCGTTGCTAGACAAGTTCTAGCTTCTCACCACGCAACACGTGGCACTGTCAAACTATTCTCTCTCCTCACAATCTTCAGAAGAATCGCACTGGCGATCTCCAGACCCCTCAACCGAAGCTAGTTACCTAACTGTCCTGAAGAACAACGTCTCAGACACCCGAGGACTGAACTTCTACTGCAGGAGATTTCTTCAGGGTTTTCTTCAGGATTTCTAAATGAGCACTTCCTCAGAAATACAGAACTCATTTTCCTCAACCCCTCCAACAGTGCGGTGTTTTCCTATGACTCAAGAAGTATAAAAAGTCTTAGCGAAGACTACGGTTCTACTTCGTCTTCGGCGCGAACGTCCTCAGGATATGGTACAGCTTCAGCTTCAGCCGAACGCTTAAGGATCTGGTACTGCTTCAGCTTTAGCAGAATGCTTCAGGATCCTGATTCCTCAGGATTTCACACAACTTCAGTCTTCAGGAAACACACCGATTTCTCCTTTGTTCCTCAACATTTTGGGGGGTCGACAACGGTGGTTAACCTCATCCTCAGGGACTGTTTCCTGTGTATACTCACAAACACATCATTCCCTTAACTGTTTCGTCATCAAATACTCCAAAACCTCAAAGGGGGCACTAGATGCACTTACAAATCCATAATGACTTTGTCCCATTTCCACTCAGGAATAGGCAATGGTTGAATAGTGCCAGCAGGTCTTTGGTGTTCGGCCTTAATGTGACGACAAACATCACATTCGGCAACATATCGAGCAATGTCTCTCTTCATCCTAGTCCACCAAAATATCTGGCGTAGGTCTTGGTACATCTTTGTGCTACTAGGATGAATCGAAAGGGGAGTATCATGAGCCTCCTTAAGAATTATCCTCCTAAGGTTGTGTTTTTATGGTACAACCAATAGAGTGCCAATGAAAACGACACCTTGATCATTTATGGAGAAATATTTAGAAACTTCGCTAGCAATGTTCTTCTTGATCTCTTGAATATCACTATCACGTTTCTGGGCGGCTATGATTTTATCCTCAAGGGTTGGTTTCGCCACCAAGGTAGAAAGATAGCCATGAGGAACAATCTCAAGATTGAGCTTGCGAAATTCCTCATGAAGAAGTGGTTGATGCTTTTGTAACATGAAGTTGTTACAATACGACTTACGACTTAGCGCATCAGCCATGACATTGGATTTGCCTGGGGTGAAAGAAATTCCTAAGTCATAATCTTTTATCAACTCTATCCAGCGTCTTTGCCTAAGATTAAGATCTGGCTGGGTGAATATGTATTTG
Source organism: Bromus sterilis (assembly GCA_950022295.1). Lineage (NCBI taxonomy): Eukaryota > Viridiplantae > Streptophyta > Magnoliopsida > Poales > Poaceae > Bromus > Bromus sterilis. Next base: position 165,344,109 of record OX465599.1, on the reverse strand, counting down.
AGTCTTTGGTGGTAGGAATAGATCTCACAACGATTACCAAGGAGGTAATGTCTTCAAGTTTTCAGGGCATGAACTACGGCAGCGAGTTCAAGATCATGGGTAGGATATTTCTCTGCATGTGGACGCAGCTGGCGTGAAGCATAAGCTGCCACATGTCTATCTTGTATAAGTATGCATCCTAACCCTTGCCATGAAGCATCACAATAGATCTCGAAATCCTTTTTGGTGACTGGAGGCGCAAGTACGGGGGCAGAAGTCGATCTTCTTTTTAGCTCTTGAAAGCTTTCCTCGCACTTGGGGTCCATTCGAATTTCTTATCTTTCTTGAGGAGCTCAGTTAGAGGCTTTGCAACTTTAGAAAAGTTCTCGACGAAGCTGCGTCAATAGCTTGCTAAGCCAAGAAAACTCTTAACTTGCTTTACCGATTCATGTGGAGTCCAGTCAAGGACAGCCTGAACTCTCTCGGGATTCACAGCAATGCCTTTTGCAGAAATCACATGGGCTAAGTAGGTCACTTCTGGTAGCCAAAATTCGAACTTAGAGAACTTGGCATAAAGGCGACGCTCTCGAAGTTTCATCAATACCAACCTAAGATGTTCGGCATGTTCTTCTTCGTTCTTCGAGTAGATGAGAATGTCATCAAGATAAACTACAACAAATTTATCCAAGTACTCCATGAAGATAGAATTCATCATGCGCGAGAAAGTGGCGGGGGCATTGGTTAAACCGAATGACATGACGGTGTACTCGTAAAGACCATAACGAGTAGTGGAAGCCGTTTTTGGAAAGTCCTCGTTTCGTATTTTGATTTGATGATAGCCTAATCTCAAATCCATCTTGGAGAAGACAGAGAATCCATCAAGTTGATCATAAAGATCATTGATCCTGGGCAGTGGGTACTTGTTCTTTATCGTCGCTAGATTTAGCGGGCGATAGTCTACGCACATCCTTTCTGTTCCATCTTTCTTCGTTACGAACAGAACGGGGCAACCCCATGGCGATGAGCTAGGGCGGATGAAGCCTTTTGCCAACAAAGCTTAAAGTTGGATTTTAAGCTCAGCTAACTCACGTGAGGCCATTTTGTATGGGCATCTGGAAATTCGGGCGGTTCCTAGCATAAGATACACTATGAACTCTACACATCTGTCGGGTGGCATGCCCGACAGCTCACCGGGAAGTCACGAACCACCGGAATATCTTCAAGGTCGGGAAGGGGAAGCACATTCAACGAATGTATCTGGGTTCTCGATCTTGGTGAGTAATAATCTATTGTCTGGCCTGAAGGATGGGTAAGTCTAACTGACTTGGCTTTACAATCAAGAAAAACATTTTGTCTTGATAACCAATCCATAGCAAGGATGACGTCAATGTCTGAAGACTTGAGGGCTATGAGTGAAGCAAGGAATACTAAACCCTCAATTGCAATTTGATTGCCATGGCTTACTCTATTAGTTTTCCATCTTGACCCTGGAGTTTGAATTATCATTGGGGTGGACAATTCAACAAAGGACAAATCATGACGAAGGGCATAACTTTCCGACATGAATGAATGAGATGCTCCTGGGTCGAAAAGAACGGAAGTAGGAACATAATTGACTGGGAGCGTACCAAGAATGACGTCAGAAGTGTCGTCAGTATCTTCAGCTGAGATCTGGTTCACACGTCCACGAGTGGCGGGAGGAGCAGGTTTGGTGGTGAAGACCTTCGGGGGTGGCTTGCCACGTCCATTGTTGTTACCTCCAGCACGGGGTGGAGCATTCTGATTCTGGAGCTAGTTCTGGGGACACTCGCGGGAGTAATGACCTGCCTGGCCACACTTGTAGAAGGATCCAAAGACAGTGCGGGGAGCTGGGTTGTTAGGTGGAGCTGGGTGGAATGAAGCTGGTGGACGAGGCGCCACAAAGGATGGCCTCGGTAGGTTGTTCTGGCAGAACATGCTGTTGGGGATCCAGATCTTGCGCTTCTGAGAGCCTGAGATGGATGAACCATCGTCTCTAAGGTGCTTGCGGAAATCATTGGGGGTGTTCATGTCCTCCGCCTTAATGGCCTTATTGACAAGGACCTGGAAGGTGGCGAAGTCATGTAGGGTGAGCTCACGACGGAGTCCAGAATTAAGTCCACGGCAGAACCTCTCTTGCTTCTTGGCGTCGGTGGAGACCTCTTCAGTAGCATAAAGAGCCAGTCGGTTGAACTCACGACTAAACTCATCAACAGTCCTCCTGCCTTGGGTGAGGTTGCAGAACTCCTCACGTTTGCGGTCCATAAGACCCTTTGGAATGTGGTGCTCACGAAAGGCAGTGCAGAACTCATCCCAAGTGGTGGGCAGTCCAGTGGGACGCATGTTCAGGAAATTCTCCCACCAAGAGCTAGCTGCACCCTCGAGGTGGTAGGGAGCATAGTTGACCCTGTCACCATCTGCAACATGGCCTGCGTGGAGCTTCCTCTCGATGTTGCGAAGCTAGTCATCGGCGTCAAGGGGCTCAGTGGAGTAGCTGAAAACCGGGGGATGAAGCCAGATGAAGTCATTCAAAGACACAAACTCATTGCGCTGCTGAGTGGTGTTGCAGGAAATGACCTCCAGCATGTGATGAGAGTCTCTGCAGTTCCTCTCAACCTGCATAAGAACCTGAGCCATCGTGGGTGGCGGTGGAAGATTGCCTTCCTCCGGATCATTCCCACGAGCATGGGCACGACCAAGTTGGCCACGGGTTCCTTGAGACATCCTGAAGGTTAAAACCAAAGTCAAACAGAGTTGATTGGAAGAGTCTAAACAAGGTATTGAAGGTACTGGAAGAATCCCAGAGCAAAGGAAGTAATCATCTTGACAACATGGTGATAAAAGCATACAAGCCATATATGCACAAGCTGTCATACAAACCATACATCATTTTAGTACAAGCTCCAAGATAATACAAACGTGATGAAGATGATACATCCTTCAAAGGCACTCTGACTTCCTATACATTATTTATCTAAGCCTCTGGAACTTAGAACACCTTGCGTACAACATACTATAGATACTACTACCTCCTCACTAGAGAAAGACCACAGGCGGTCTTACTCATCTTCATCTCCATAGTAATCCTCATAGAAGTTACCCATGTAACCCGGTAGCTGAAGGTGACCATCGGGAAACAGGAGGCCTGCGGACCCTGATATCCATTTGGGCAAGGATGGGGCCTAGGTCCAGCGTAGGGTGAAAGCAGAGGACCACGGGGTGGAAAAAGGCCTCTAATCTCGGGCCAAGCAACTCGAGAAGGCATCTGTGTCCTGACTAGGTAGATAGCATCATAATCCACTGATCCAACACTCACAAAAGGATCCAGGAGTGTAAGTGCTCGATACAAACGGACACAGGTGGCGTGAAGCTCAAAACGAAGGGCGTGTGCATCACAATCCCTATCACAAGCGTGCCGAGCAGTGATCTGAAGCAAAGGATCCTCCAAGGAGTGATCTGGGTACAATCCAGTGTAATATCCCTCTTCTCCTGGAAGTGCAGCAGGGGTATAGCGGAATGGTGACCCACCAAGCAGTGCATGCTCCTCTCTCAGCACGGTAATACATGAGTATGCAGCATCCTGCACAACCATGTTCTCAGTCACACCAATGCCATATCCAAAGAGGATAGGCTCAGTGACTCCAATGTGGTGCGGGTAGATCCTGACAGTGCAGTGGAACCGAGTCTGGTTGAAGTCAAGGAACTTCTCTTCAACGGTGTACTCAGGATACCATCGATAGCCAATGAAGGACATCATCTCGGTGAGCAAGGCTGGATGCCCACGCACATCGAGGCACCTAGTCAAACGAACAATCTACCGAGGGGAAAGATCTGCCATCTGAAACAGAAAGAAGGAGTTTGCAAATGCATCAGATTATGAAGATAGCTGGAATGACTCGGACAGCATAACGGCTGTAATTGCAAGAAAAAACAATTTTCTTACAACATAGAAACATCACTTACATACGATGTAAGAAATTAGGAAGCACAACACTCTAGCAAACCGCACAAATTTCCTACGGCTACAAGGATGCAAACAACGAGATGTTCTAGTAAGACATAGATGAGCCTAATCCTATCTTTCCGTAGAACAAGATGAGGGTGACTCAGAACTCAGAACGATGAGGGTAAGGAGAAAAAAGAAGCCTTACGTTGTTCCCTTATATACCCAGAGTAACTATATAACTATAGAAGGATAGACTCGACTTCGACCAAGGCTGATAATCCTATAGTCAGTCCTTCTCTGATACCAAGTCTGTCGGGACCCAGGGTTAGCGTATGCAAGTCCCGCTACAACACAATCATATGGAGAGCCGAGAACCGTACCCACTTGTCTAGGCAGACAAGGCCAAGCACAGAACATTCTCGGAAAGCATCGAACGTGAGGAGCATCTGATCCAGGCCGGATGATCAACTGAGATGGGTCCTCATCGCCCGCACACAAGTCTAAATGAGATGGGTGGTGAACTCCCATACTCATAGACAAGTCGCCTCAACCATACTATCGATTGTATTATAACACTTACATAGACTTACTCTAGCCTGATCACTTAGTCGGGGTCTAGGGAGGGCTCGATCATACAACAAAGTGTGCACGTGACAGGGTCAAGAGGAATCGCATCGCGATGCCCCAAGCTGCGCACATCTAAGGGCCACCAGGTGTATAAAAGACCGCCAGCCAGATCACAACTAAGGTCTCGAAATCCCATACTAAGACATGCATGTTATAATCATACACGCAACACACATGTCTAGTATGAACATCAGGTATCATTGCAATTCTCTACAAAGTTTACAACTTTATTGATAACTCTTACAGAGTGCACACAGAGATCACAAGTCTGTGATCCAACATTACATCAAACATGAAGCAAAGTAGGTCTGAGTACAGACAAGTTTAACAAATGGCTTAAGAAGCCTTATTTAAACACAAGCCCTCCACGAGGGAACCAGTCTGCTGACTGGGACTACACTAGCTTGGTCTTCAGTCATCGAGCTCGAGGAAGAATCCACCTTCGGGGTCAGTGGGTTCATCTAAAACATAGAATAAGCAAACGTGAGTACAAAGTCGTACTCAGCAAGATTTACGTAGGAACTATACTACTCATGCACATGTATCAAGGAAAAGGGAGGTGGGGTTCAGATGCAGAAGTGCCAGCTTTGACTTGGCTAATCCTGAACTACGAGTACCAGACTTGAGGTAAGAAGCGTACACGAGTCCACTACCAGTCTCCAACCAATTACACAACTATGGTGCCTTCCTCGACTTCCACGAGAAAGCACGCCATAGCACTCACATTTACCTTGGCAAGTTTTATAAGTATACATTGAAGTTGTCTAATAATCAAGCACAACTTTCCAAGTAGTCCCTTACCGCGGATGCGGCTATTCGAATAGTTTATTAACCCTGCAGGGGTGTACTGCTACACACATGAAACTATCAGTTACCGTCGGGATCTCATCACCCTTCAAGCGGGTGTCGGCGAGGATAATTTCCACAACTTTTACCTCACAACCAACTCTAAGTCCATTGGAGACACCTATTTGGGCTGGATTCCACATCGTGAACCCGGCTGGTTTACCGATGTGGTCCGAGAAGATGTGTGCAGGGTCCCAAGCCGGTCTGAATAGCCGTTCTTCCACTTCGCAGACCGTGCCACAGACCTACCAGAACTCCGAACTACTGCGACTCATTGAACCGAGAAGGGGTGAGTTAGTAGGTTGAGCGGGGATCTGTTTTCCCAACATGTGGTAGTACTCTTTGTCTTGGATCACCACACAAGAACTCGGGCTTAAGGCGGTGTTCAACGAGACAACCCACTGTGTACTCTTACACAACTCCTCATCGTTCACCTTGTTTAGGTCAAGTTCACCGACACATTTCCACCATCATCATCACTATCATCCCGACTCATATAACAGTAACAACAGTGTATCACTCTAAGCATGCTAAAAGCTGTAATAGTTGCAGGGGCCACATGATATCAATCAACTCCTACATCTGCTAGGATTGTGGTTTTTCTTACTACTGTGACAAGTGATAGGTCATGCAAAGGAATGGGTTAAACTATGCGGTAGAAACGTATAATGGTAAACATCCTAAAAATTGCATAAGTGAGACTGAGAGGGAAATGGGTTTTTATCGACATGATCAATGGGGGGTTCTTGCCTTGCTGACGAGGTTCACACACGGTGTCTTCAACGAAGGAGGTGGCCTCCGGTTTCGGCTCCACTTCTTTTCGACAAACATGGCAAACGAGGGATAAATATAAATGCAATGCTCAAACACATCATCAATGTTGCAATTTTATGTTCATGGTTACATTGTGTTGGCAATTCCATTTAAAAGAAGTGGGTTGCAAAGGAATTTGCAAATTCACTTCAAATTTGAATTTAAAAGAACTCCGTATGCACATTTGCTTCTGTTCATCCCATTTAAATTGGTCAAACATGAAAACAAAGTCCATATTCAGAATCCTTGCATTTTTCTGATAATTTTACATATATTATATGTCCAATTTGGAATTAAAATGAATTAATTATGAATTTCCAAAGTTTATTCCATTTTCTGACGTTTATGCATTTTCTTTTAAATAGAAATTCTATTTATTGCGCGAGCATGACCTCATGCTGGTGTCATGGGGCCTCTGACCAGGGGTCCCACCTGTAAGTGACTCAGTGTGTTAATTAAAACATTTAATTTGATTTAAACTTAACCAGAGAGATTAACAGGGGCAGGGCCCACTGGTTAGTGAATGGGTGGGGCTGGTTAGTGGTTAATTAACCACAGTCACGTCACCTCGCCGGCGGCTGGTCGCCGGCGACGTCCAGAAGCGGCGGAGTGCACGGGGACGGCGGCTCCGGCCACCATTTGGTGCGCTGAGGCCACCAATATGGACCCCATGCACGCGTGCGTCGATCCCAGTACTGCGGGGCCACGGGGGGTCACCGGAGCATCACCGGCGACGTGCTCGGGCGGCGACCGTGGCTCGGTTTGAAACACTCGACGCCAGAGTGCATGAAAAGGGACGTGGACTAGCGCGTTGTGAAGCTAGGACGATGAGGAACACGGTGCGCGCCATAGATGGGACGAAGGAGCACAGGGGCGAGCTCAAGCTCATCCATGGCAGAGGATGGCTCGGCTCCCATGGAGGTTTGAGGTAGAGGACGAGCGAGGCATGGCGGGGTTAGGGTAAGTGACTAGAAGCTCACCACGAAGCTACGGGTGCAGACGGCGGGCTCGGGGAGGCTTCAACGGTGGCCAATCGACGGTGGCGGGCTTGCGGGTCCGGCGAGGTCTCGGCGGCGATTTTGGCTTTTATGGGGGCTCCGGGCTCGATTTATTTGGCATGGCGACGAAGACGACGACGACAAAGCTTCTCGACAAGGTTGCGCGGCTTGAGGGTATCGCTGGCCACGTGTGCACACAGTGGTGCTCTCCGGCGAGCTTCTGTCGGTGACGGAGACGAAGAACCAGAGCGGGGGAGAAAGCTGCGAGAGGGGGAAAGTGACCAGGGCGTCTCCAGGCGTCAGCGTGGCAAGGATAGGGAGGCAGGGGAGCAGCTGCGTGGCCAGGCCGTTGGCGGAGGCCTCGGCATGGCCGGCACGCAGCTGTGCGTGCCCCTACCTCGGGTAGACGACAAAGGAGGGGAGTGGGCTTGGGACGGGGTGCGATGAGTTGGGCCTAATGCCAGGTAAGTCTTTCTTCCTTTTTCTTCTGTTTTTCTTTTTTGTATTTGTTTGTTCTGCCCTGGATAAAATACCTAGACATTTTATAAAATGCCCCAAATTTTTATATGGACTTCTAGTGCATATTTTTAGCCACTTATAAAGTTTGGGCATTTTTAAAATTCAAATAATTTGAACTTTAATTCAAATAGGGATTTTGAATTAATTCCAAGGTCCTGTTTGAATATTTGAAAAATCCATGAGCATGGGTTTGGTCCCACATCACTTGATATGTGATCACATTCATTTATGGGAGTTTTCAAAAATGCAAAAGGAATTTTTGGAGCAACTTGTATTGTGAACATTTGAATTAAATTCATATGGGGGGGTTTCTTCTCCCATTTCAATTTCTTTTTGAAATTTTTAACATGATGCAATGTGAGACTTGATCCTAGCACATACCTAACAGAGGGTTCTGACAGTATGTCCATGCGTTTAAGTTTCTATTTAAGTACATTTATAGTTCTAAAATAGATTACGTCGTATGGCTTATTTGTTCCTTTATATACATATGTACACTATTGCTAACTCCGTACATAGATTTACAGTGTCCTCAGCAGCAACCAGGGACCAACTTGTGTGGATTCTATGCTTGTCATTTTATGAGTTACTTAGCCTATTCTCCTGCAATATATTCTTCACGCAAACTACCAGAAATAAGTCTAGTGTATCAATCACTTTTATTTACACGTACAGGAAATTCTGATTTTTATATCGTACAGGTTTTTGAAAAGTTCACAGCTTAACCGCTTTCCGAAAATGATTTGTTGGGCGTCAGGTCAATGATCTGCAAATGGTTTGATGACCACTACATAGAATGCACAGGACTAGATTTTAGAAGACCTATGGATGTTCGATTAATTTGCTTTCTTCTTCGTTGACTTCACATTGGGATGCATTTGTTTTCCATGTGATGACAGGTCTCTGACTTCATTCTATGAAACTGAGATACTTAGAATGCACTATTACATTTTGTTGATGAATAATCTTCTTTATGTGAATATTAATTCGTTGTAAAACATGGTCCAGCATATTCAGTACCAGTGGTGCTAATTGAATTATGTTTTTTAATTGTGCCTCTTCGATTGCATACGACTCAACTATTTTACCGTCTGCGATATTTGAATCGACCCATCTGCGATATTACAAACGACCCGTTAGCGACATTACCTTATCCTCGAAAGTAACCGTCTGCGATGCTAAAAACTATAGAAGTGAAACAGAACCGTGGGCGATCTACTTATCATCACACACAGACAGGAAGAATTGTACGTTCGGACATCGGTATGTATCACAAACAATTGTATCTAATCGACCGTCCCCTATAAAGGAGAAATCAGTGACGACTCCTCCTAGTATTTTGGGTGTGTTATCTTCTATATAGCACAGAATTGTAATACAACTAGCATGTGGGATCTTATGTACAGAGAAAACGTACTTATTATCAAAACCGTTTGGAATACTATACTTATTTCAAACGATTCATTTTTATGGACCGTGCGAAATGTTCTTGCAACCCACACATTTGCTATTGCGCCTTAGTCTGCAAAGAGATTTCCTTACATGCGGTTTTTTAAGGCAACACATTTGGGATAAGTGAATCAATTCACACGAGTTATACAAGTTAACTGTGGAGGATATATTTGCGTATCGCATACGAGTTGTTTTACTGAAGCGTCTGCATGTAGTGGTGACATAACAAACGGTTTATGGCTATCGTGTGTAATAGGGCCCCCTATCGCAATCCAAGGCAAGGCGACGGTTCTGATTCCTATAGGCGATAGGGGTAAAAAACCGTTGGGATAGCTATCGCGCGCACTAGTGGTACTAAGTGGGTATTCTTACACTATAGAACTTGGCTTTATATTCCAATGACGAGCCTCCTCAAAAGAGCTCTATGTCTTCTTGAGAAAGCAAGTTGGATGCACCCCCACTATTTCCATCGGACAGTTTTCATATACACATAGCTCTATGTGCATCCGTTGCATGGCAATCCCTACTCCTCACATCATATCTATCATTTTGCTTTCTCTTGTCTATGATTTTCCTCATTGATGTGAGCTTTTCAAACTTTTTGACTTCCAACCCCCATCATTTATTCTATTTTCCATCCTAAGTGCCAACTAATCTTGCTTGCGCTTATTCATTGCATTAGTGCTCAAAGTAAAAAAGGGAGAGGATCAAATTGACTTGTACCTGACATACGCTATGGGGATGAGTCATAATTAGTGATGAAAATGGAGCGAAAACGGATGGATCTGACTGCTACCATATTTGTTTTCATATTTTTATGCAGAAGAGGAAACAAATACAGAAACCCCAGAAATGAATATGGAAACAAATATTACCGAAAACGAATATGGAGCGAAAACGAAGCAGACACAAAACCATAAGTAGATGTTACTGAAACTTAAAAACCCTTGACCCATAGGGAAACCAAAAACTCAAACACTCGTTGACATGGCTAATGTATTATATGAATATGTTAGTGAGTTAGTGTCAGAACCCCAACTTGGGTAAGTGCTAGGATTTTAGTGCCCCTTTTCATCATGTGAAAATTTCAAAAGAAATTCAAAAATGGGGAAAAGAAAAGCCCTAAAGAATTTAATTAAATGGCCACACAAAAATTTCTTCCAAAAACTCCTCTGGTATTTTTGAAAAGTCTTATAAATATGCATGATCACATATAAAGTGAAGTGGGTCCCACTGCATGCACCAAGATTTGTCAAAAATTCCAAATAGGGCATGGAAATTAATTAAATACCCTATTTGATTTCAAATTCAAATTATTTGAATTTCAAAAATCCCCAAACTTTATAAGTGGCTAGCTATATGCATTAAAAATCCACATAAAAGTTTTGGGCATTTTATAAATTGCCTAGGTATTTAATTACTAGGGAAAAATAAATTAATAGAAAAGAAAAATAAAAGAAAAGAAAAAGGGAAGTACCCCTGGCTTTGGCCCAACTAACCCCCCCCCAGCCCATCTGGCCTCGGCCCAGCCCACGACCCCGTGTCATCTTCCTCCCATGCCCCAAAGCAGCTCGATGGAGAGCTGGGAGCACGCTGACGCCACGTCACCGCTGCACGCGCCTTCTAGGCCTCCCCAGCTCCCCTGTGCACGCCACGCAACGCCCCCGAGAGCCTGCAATCCTTTCCCCCTCCTCAGGATCCCTCTCGGCCTCTCTCTCTCACGAATCTCGCCGCACCCGAGCGCCGGACCTCGCCGCCGTCTTCGGTTTGCGCGGCCACTGGCCACCGTTCGCTCCGCCGCTTTGTCCATCCGCCCCGCAGGCTTCGTCCTCGTCTCTGGGAGCCGTCAATTGGAGCGTGGGATCAACAATAGCGACAACCTCTTCAATTCCTTCCGCCACGGCACTCGGACTCCCGCGAGCGATTGCCGCCGACACGCTACGTCTCCGGCTTCCCCGTCCACCTAGACGTGCTCAGGGTGAGCTCCTCTTTCTCCCCAGCCCTCCTGTGCTTCTGCCCGTGGCTCCGTTCACCGATTCCATCGAGGCCACTGGCTAGCACGCCGCGGCCGTCGACCTAGTCATGGCCAGAGGCCATGCCTTTGGCTCCCTCCTGCTCCACTCGATGCGGAAGCCCACGAGGAGCACCCCCGTACCAACCAGACCCCTCCCCGTGCCCTAAAACCCTACTCCGGTGAAGCCCCGGCGACTCCCCGACGACCCCGCCATTAGTGCCTCCTAATCACCCCACTAAGCTAAGCCCTAACCCAATGACAGGTGGGCCCCAGCCCCCCTAATAACCCCCTCTGTTTAATTAAACAGAGGAAATTAACCCATTGAGGCTGACACCCCGGCCCCACTGGTCAGCCCCCTGCTGATGGCATGCTTGCATCATGATGATGCAATAAATGGATTAAAAGAATTAAAGAAATTACAGAAAAGACAGAAAATCAATTAAACTTCAATAATTCATAGAAAATTCATATTGACTCCAAATTAAACATATAATATATGAAAAATTATCAGAAAAATGCAAGGATTATGAATATTCAATTTGTTTTCATGTTTGACCATTTTTAAATGGGTGAATAGTATAAAACATGCATATGGCATAATTTGAATTTGAATTTGAAGTTTGGATTTGCAAATTCTTTGCAATACACTTCAATTAAATGGAATGTGCCACAAACCAGTACCCTATACCTCATGTCACAACATTAACATGTGCTTGAGCATTGTACTTTATTTGTGTCCCCCCCTTGGTTGATGATTGCTCCGGTGACAGACGTTCCGAGACGGTGATCACCCCCGAAGAAGAAGACCACCGTTAAGACCTGTGTATCGTCAGCAAGGCAAGCAAACCCCATTGATCATGTCTATAAAATCCCAATTCCCTCTCAGTCTCGCTTATGCATGTTTAGGAGATCACCTTGTATCGGTTCTACCGCATAGTTGAACCCATATCCGATGCATGAGCTATCATCTTGTCACAGTAGTAAGCAAACCACAATCCTAGATGACATAGGAGTTGATTGATATCATGTGGCCCCTGCAACTGTTACTGCTCATTGCATGCTTAGAGTTTACAATGAGGATGATTTTGATGTGAGTCGGGATGATGGTGAACATGGTGTTGATGAAAGTGAAACTGTGTTGGTGAATCCACCCTAATAAAAGGTGAACGATGAGAGGCTGTGTAGGAGTACACAGTGGGTTGTCTCGTTGAACACCGCCTTAAGCCCGAGTTCTTGTATGGTAATCCGAGACAAAGAGTACAACCACACATTGGGCTCACTGACCCCTCTCGACCTAGTAACTCACCCCGATCCAAGTCCAGGAGTCACACCTAGTTCGGGTTTTCCATTTGGCATATGGATTGAAAGATAAAGGAAATGAAATGTGCCATTCATGGTAGGGCTTGTAGAACATGGCTTGTCAAGCAGAGAACCATCCTCCGAGGTGGGCTTGTCAGTTGTGCCTACATGGTTTGAGTCCTGGCTGGAAGCTCGGCCGGAACTCCAGTTGGGTTTGGAACTCAGAGAGTTGACTCCTTGGACTAGAACGGAGCTGTGGGCGAAGTGTTGTGGTGAACATCCTCGCCGACACCCCTTGAAAGGTGCCGAGACCTGGCGGTAACTGATGGTCATGTGTGTGTAGAGGTACACCCCTGCAGGGTTAAAAAAACTATTCGAATATCCGCGTCCGCGGTCATGGACTACTTGGAAAGCTGTGCTTGATTATTAGACAAATTGAATGGATACTTCTAAAACTCGCAAGATAAGCGTGAGTGCTATGGTGTGCTTCCTCGTGGGGAAGTCGAGGAAGTAACCATAGTGGTGTTTTGGTTGGAGACTTGGTAGTGGACTCGTGTACGCTTCTTACCTCAAGTCTGGTACTCGTAGTTCAGGACTAGCCAAGTCAAAGCTGGCACTTCTGCATGTTGAAACCCCACCTCCCTTTACCTTGAAACTTGAGCATGAGTAGTGTAGTTCTGATGTAAGTCTTGCTGAGTACGACTTTGTACTCACGTTTGCTTATTCTATATTTTAGATGGAAACCCAGACCCCGATGGAGACACCTTCCTGAAGCTCGACGTTGACTAAGTTAGCATAGTCCCAGACAGCAGTCTGGTCCCTCGTGGAAGGGCGTGTATGTTTACAAGGCTTCTCTAAGACATTTGTTAAACTTGTCTGTACTCAGACCTAAATTGCTTCCGTTGTATGATGTAATATTGATCAAAGACATGTGATCTTTGTATGCTCTATGTGTAAGTCAATAAAGATACACTTTGTAGAGTTATGTGATGATGCCTGTTGTTCATACTAGGCATGTGTGAAGCGTGTATGTTTATAACATGAATGTCTTAGTATGGGTTTTCGAGACCTTAGTTGTGATCTGGCTGGCGGTCTTTTATACACCAAGTGGCCCTTAGATATGCGCAGCTTGGGGCATCGCGATGCGATTTCTCGTGACTCTGTCACGTGCACACTTTGTTGTATGATCGAGCCCGCCCTAGACCCCGACTAAGTGATCGGGCTGGAGTTTGTTTATGTAAGGGTTATGATTCAATCGATAATATGGTTGAGGCGACTTGTCTATGAGTATGGGATTTCACCACCCATAATCATTTAGACTTGTGAGCGGGCGATGAGGACCCATCTCAGTTGATCATCCGGCCTGGATGGGATGCCCCTCACGTACGATGCTTTCCGAGAGTGTTCTGTGTTTGGCCTGGTCTGCTTAGACAAGTGGGAACAGCTCTCGGCTCTCCATGTGATTGAGTTGTGACTGGAATTACATACGCATACCCCGGGTCCCGACAGACTTGGTATCAGAGCAGGACTGTCTGTCGGATTATTCAAACCCTTGGTCGAAGTCGAGTCTAGCATTCTATAGTTATATAGTTACTTGGGTATAAAGGGAACAACGTAAGGCTTCTTTTACTCCTTACCCTCATCGATCTGAGTTCTGAGTCACCCTCATCTTTTCTACGGGAAGATAGGACTAGGCTCATCTATGTCTTACTAGAACATCTCGTTGATTGCTTCTTTGTAGCCGTAGGACTGTTGTGGTCGGCTAGACTCATCGTTCCATTGAGTTCCTTGAAGACGTTCTGTCCAATTTCTTCGAGGTTGTATCATTTTCCATCCCGGTGAAGCCATTATGCTTCCCGATTTATCCCGTGTTTCTATGAATCATTGCCTTCGCATTATGATCTTTTCTTCCGAAATCATGTCCTCTTATCCTTGATTCCATCATACAACCTGTTCTGATTGTTGATTGTTATCACACAGGATGTCAGGTGGAACTCGTAGTGCTGTTCTTCGCAATCAAGACCGTGATCGGAATCGAAGTAATGATGAACCTCCTCCACCGCCTTCTGCGGCGGAAATCATGATGGAAGCTGAACGGAATCGACGTGATCAAACACGCCTTCTGGAGCTCATCGAGCAGAATACCGCTCGTCAGCACAATGTGGTTGTTAGCATTCAGGATTTCATCCTCCTCAAGCCACCGGTATTTCGATGCTCCTCCGAGCCCCTTGAAGCTGATGATTGGCTCCGTTCCATCGAGCGTAAGCTTGACACAACACATGTTGCTCCCAATGATCGAGTTATATTCGTGACATACTTTCTGGAAGGTGCTGCCGGTGAATGGTGGGAGAACTATGTTGCAATGCAACCTGATGATCACGTAGTGACTTGGCAGCAATTTTGTGATTCCTTCCGAGGGTACCACATTCTAGATGAGATGATGGAAAGAAAGAAGGAAGAGTTTTTCAATCTAACTCGGGGAGATAGGTCCATCCATGAGTATATGACTGAGTTCAACCATCTTGCTCGTTATGCCGAAGAGGAGATATCCACTGATGCCAGGAAGAAAGCAAGGTTCCGCAAGGGACTTAGCCCTGTTATTCGTCATGATCTCAATCTTCATGAGTTTGTCAACTTTGAGGATTTAGTCAATAGATCCTTCAGAGCGGAGTATGGCAATGAGGTGTTCGAAGAGTCTCGCAAGCATGCTCGTGAGTTTACTCCATCTTCTAGTTCGGCCCCTCAGAAACGTCGGATATGGATTCCAACTAGTGCCATTCCTTCACACCTTTTTGCAAGGCCATCCTACATGGTGTGTAACAGCCCAGTTTTCACAAAAATTAAAAAAATTGTTTTCGGTGTGAATTGATTGATTGACTGATTTGTTTGCGGTGTTTGCATCCCAGATTTATCGATCGGCGATTATTTCCCCCCCTCTTATCTCGTACCGGACAGAGACCGACCCTTGCCACCATGACACTCGAGCTTTGCGACACCGTGTTTCACCCGATCACTGTCGCGAAAACCGCACGAGACCAGCCGCAGCCAACGGAACAAAAACCCCGTTTAATAATTAAACGAGTTATTTTTATAGCGCGCCGGAAAGTGTTCTCGGAACGGTTCCAACGCGAGGTGAAAGCCGCCGGCTCGACGCGCTGGTCGCGCAGTTCGAAGTTTTACCCGAATCGGAGGTACTGCGGACCCCCGGCGGTCAGAAACGTGAACACCGCGCGCGTGAGAGAAAAACCGGGGATGTTTTGCAAACTTCCAACCACCTGGGCTATATAAAGACCATCACACTCCCACCCCCTTTCTAGGGTTTCCCTAGCCACAATTTGAAGCCACCCCCCTCAGATCTGCCCCAATTATTCGCAGCTATTTCCCCCCAAATCAGCAAACCCTAGATCCCAAGCGTTCTCAGCCGTCCGATCTCGCGATCGGAGGGCCGAGATCGTGCCACGTTGCTCCCAACCTCCTCTCTCACCCACGCATCCCCCACTCATGGAGCAGCCGCCGCCGCCCGCAACACGCCGGCGAGCCGCCTGCAGCAGCCGCCCCTCTCTCCCGTGCCTCTCCTTCCTCCTCCATCTCTCCCCTTCTCCTCTCTCATCTCCTATGTCTCCTGTCCTGCAGGCCGGCCGCCACGAGCCCAAGGCCGCCACGAGCCACCGGTGGAGCTCGCCACCACCCCGGAGGCCGCCGGCGCCCTCCACCTCGCCTGGATCCGGCGGGATCCCCGTGCCGCGCCCTGCTTCGCCCCTGCGCCGGCCCCTGGTTCCCTCCTCGCCGTCCCGGCCGACCGGCAACGGCCGGCTTCGCCATGGCCATTGAGGCCAAGCCGCCTCCTCCCTGGTCAGCGACCTGGGCCGGCCCACCCATGCTGGCCAGCCAGATCCGTCCCGTGAGGCCAGATCCAGCGGCCTGGCCCAGCCGCCTTGGGCCTCAACCCATGAGGTTGGTATTTTTTTCCCTATACACCTCAAAATTTCTGCTAAGTCTTGTACATTTTGTAGTGCTGTTTCAATTTTTCACGGTAATTTGCGAGTAATCCGTAGCTCCGATGAACGTGCCCCCAAAACGAATTTTGCTCAGAATTGCGTGTACTTTAATTCATCTTTTGTGAGCATTTGAATTTGAGGTCATCTTGATTGTTTAATTGTGTGCTAAACAGGGCTACCTGTCGTTAACTGCTGCTAAGTTGCGGTAACTGTTATTTTATTGCAACTTCGGGTGACGATTGCTTCGCAACCGTTCATCGGAATTGATTGATTCCTTTTGCATCCTGTTAAGCATTGTTTCTACTTCAGTTTCATGCATTCACATACCATAATTTCCGTCTGCATCATGATTGTATCTTGCTCCAAAGTAGCTACCCTGTTGTTAGAGTGCTGCTGTTTATATTTTGTTGTAACTTCGGTCGACGAGTGTGTCGCGACCGTTTATCGGAATTGAGTGATTCCAATTGCATATTGTTAAGCATCATGTCTACTTTTATTGCATGTATTGCATCTTCATGTTAGCATTCCTAGTCATATAGATATTCTGCCCTAAAGTTTCTATGCTGCTGTTGTCGACAACCACCTCTGATTTTCACTAAGTCTGTTACTTTGCGATGCCATGTTGTTTGCTTAATATCTTTTGATCTATGATGCCTATTTGCATGATTCTTTTTTCCATGCCATGCCTGCCATGTCTACTTTAGTTCATATCATCTGTGAGCATGTTTGCATTCATTATGTTGTTTATGCATTGCTCTAAAGTGTGCTTCGTGATGTTGGCAGTTTGTGCCCGTAACTTGTTTTGCTTATATCTTTTTAACCGTAGCTCTGTTTGGGGTGTTCTTTATATGTAACTTTACTACAATTGCATGTATATTGTGTTTATGCTGCTCTTGCTTGCTAATAAAAATAATAAAAAAAAATTTAGGGCAAAACAGTACCAAATTCCATTTTTATCGTGGGGTCCGCAATAGTTTGCCATGTCTAGGATTTCACCCCACTTAAATTGACTAGATTAGGTAGTTTACTTTATGCTTCACCTCTTGACATGTTTGTGTGCTATGCCATGCTTGCTTGAGTTGCCATGTTAACAACTTTGTTGATCACCTGTAGCTAAACAACTTGAACCACCGTAAACGTGCGGTATCGTCGTGTGTGACGAGTACTCCACTTAAATTGTTAGTAACCGCTCTCGACGGTAGGTGCGATGTCTCGTGTTGCTTCTTGTTGATGCTTGCTCGTGTTTGCCTCGTAGTAATAGAGTGCCTGCTCGTTGATTGCTTTCTAGTGTTTATCGTCTTGTGTGCTTCCGCGGGTACCTCTCGGAGACGATGCGAGCTTGCGATCGACTACACCTTCGGAAACCGACTTATCAATAGGCAAGGACTATACATTACTTATGATCCATTCTATTTCAACCAGTGGTTTGCATGCTAGTCTAGGATAGGTTCGATGTTTGATCTTACCACATGTTTACAACCTCTTTCAAACCCATACAGCCATGTCCCCTCCCAGCAAACCATGTACTGCTATGTTACTATTGCTCGTTGCTCAGCCCCTGCTTAGTATGCATGCTTAGGATGCTACGATGTTACCCTGTTACTTCTGGTGGGCTATCACATTATTATTATTGTTATGGATGATATGATTATTATAATGTTGACTATATTCAACGAAGGATGGAAGGTCTAGGCTATCCCGCCCCGACGCTTTGTTCCATTCGAGTCACCTAGGATCCGAGTTCCGGGTATTGGTTTTAAGACTGAGCGTGCCTAACCGCGTGTGGGATTTTATGGGGTCCCCTTTTTTTACCTACCTAGCTTCAAACATTTCTAGTGGTGGCCCAAGCTGATTTACCATTTGAAAACCGTGTGTGTGCTTGTTTGGGCCCCCAGCTGTTTTAAAACAACTTGGGCCAATGGAGACATGGTTTCTCTGTTGGTCCACCCCATCAGCTAGGACCCGGTTTCCCATGTGTGATCAACCGGCTATCCGACCTGCGTCATACGGAAGAGTCCGATCCGAGAGCGTGGTCGGCTTTTGGATTGGGTGTCAACTCCCGGGGGGCCACCCGGATTTGTTCGTTGTTAGCTAGAGGGACCTGTCATTTCGGATCTCTTGGAACTAAATCATAAAATGGTTGCCTGTGATGGGTAGCAACTGAGAGAGATAAACGTGCGTGCGGAGCCTTGTAATGGGCAGTTGGTACACCCCTGCAGGGTTATATCTTTTCGAGAAGCCGTGTCCACGGTTATGGACGACTTGAGACCTACTCCTTGTTCATAGACAACAACAACTGAGATAATCCTAATATAACTTGATCAACCTGTGTGTGTGCCTTGAATGCTTCTTCTTCGACGGGATGCGAAGAGGAGGACAAGGATAGGATAGGTTTTATGTTTGCGTAGTAGGTGGATAGCAGACTTGTTGGAGGCGATTCCTCATCGAATGATTGGCTTCTTATCTTACTCTCTAGATCGTTAGCCACTTCATAAATGCTAGTGCGGCAGAAACCTCACCACTTACCCCTTCCTTACCGTAAACTACTAGTTGTCCTAGAGTGACGAGTGATGAAGTCCTTGCTGGGTCAGTTGACCACTACAGTTGGATGCTGAGTACCTCTGTACTCATGATACTACCCCCAAACTCTTTTCTGGGTCCTTGATCGACAACAGGTATCGTGATCGACGTTTCACGTGGAGACTCGACGACGACTAGTTAGGCGGATCCCGGCGGAGGGCCTGGACCCGTGTGGTTATGGGGATCGATGTTTTTCTCTTTGCTAGTAGGCATTTACTTGTAGTCTGTACCCAGACATGTATCTTCCGCTGTTGTATTATATTTAAGGAAGTTGTATGCCGATTGTATGAGATGTTGTATCCTTGTATCTGTAATGTTGTGATATCATGTTGGAAATCCGGGGCATATGACTTTGTCATATGTCGCGGTGGGACCGATATATGCTTCGTCCCCGGATCTGGATGGAAACATCTAGATCTGGAACAGTACCGAATATCGGGCTTTACAACTTGGTATCAGAGCCTTACCGACCGTAGGATCCCTTTTCTGGCCGAAGTCGAGTCTAGACAAAAACTATTTTGTAGTTACTAAGTTAGTTATTGGAGAGTAGGATTATTTTTACTCCTTACCCTTGCTCTGGTCAGGACAAGTGTCGTAAGTGTTTTAATCTTGACTTATCCCCTTTCAAACTCTAGGATCTCGAGTGTGTGGAGTGTCGGAACCGTTACAATGCCTTGCTTGCAGCGTATTGTCTCGATTCCGAGCTCAGGTGGGAATTCCTGTAGTACCTATAGCTTCTCCGATTTCGGTTATCATCTGGGTCATCCATTGCCATCCATCCTTTTGCCGGTGTTTTCACGACTTGCGTCGAAAACACTATCCTTTGATCCAGTTATTGTTGTCGTTCCTCCTCTTGACACCAACGACTTCGTATTTTCGACGATGTCGTATCCCTGCAGAAAATTATCTCGACAGAAGTTCGACGTCGACATGGAGCAGAGTCCCTTGTTGGTGGTTTTGAAGATCGTCGACTCTCTTTTCTCTCCCCCTTCCCTTCTCCCCTGGATCGTCCTGGATCTCGGGACGAGATCCCTTGTTGGTGGTGTTGTAGTGTAACAGCCCAGTTTTCAAAAAAATTAAAAAAAATTGTTTTCGGTGTGAATTGATTGATTGACTGATTTGTTTGCGGTGTTTTCATCCCCGATTTATCGATCAGCGATTATTCCCCCCCTCTTATCTCGTACCGGATGGAGACCGACCCTTACCACCCTGACACTCGACCTTTACGACACCGGTTTTCACCCGATCACCGTCGCGAAAACCGCACGAGACCAGCCGCAGCCAACAGAACAAAAACCCCGTTTAATAATTAAACGAGTTATTTTTATAGCGCTCCGGAAAGTATTCTCGGAACGGTTCCAACGCGAGGTGAACGCCGCCGGCTAGACGCGCTGGTCGCGCAGTTCGAAGTTTTACCCGAATCGGAGGTATTGCGGACCCCCGGCGGTCAGAAACGTGAACACCGCGCGCGCGAGAGAAAAAACGGGGATGTTTTTGCAAACTTCCAGCCACCTGGGCTATATAAAGACCACCACACTCTCACCCCCTTTCTATGGTTTCCCTAGCCACAATTTGCAGCCACCCCCCTCAGATCTGCCCCAATTTTTCGCAGCTATTTCCCCCCAAATCAGCAAACCCTAGATCCCAAGCGTTCTCAGCCGTCCTATCTCGCGATCGGAGGGATGAGATCGTGCCACGTTGCTCCCAACCTCCTCTCTCCCCCCACGCATCCCCCACTCATGGAGCAGCCGCCGCCGCCCGCAGCAGCCGCCCCTCTCTCCCGCGCCTCTCCTTCCTCCTCCCTCTCTCCCCTTCTCCTCTCTCATATCCTCTGTCTCCTGTCCTGCAGGCCGACCATAAATTCTAGTGCGGCAGCAACCTCACCACTTACCCCTTCCTTACCGTAAACTACTAGTTGTCCTAGAATGACGAGTGATGAAGTCCTTGCTGGGTCAGTTGACCACTACAGTTGGATGCTGAGTACCTCTGTACTCATGATACTACCCCCAAACTCTTTTCAAGGTTCTTGATCGACAACAGGTATGGTGATCGACATTTCACGGGGAGACTCGACGACGACTAGTTAGGCGGATCCCGGCGGAGGGCCTGGACCCGTGTGGTTATGGGGATCGATGTTTTTCTCTTTGCCAGTAGGCATTTGCTTGTAGTCTGTACCCAGACATGTATCTTCCGTTGTTGTATTATATTTAAGGCAGTTGTATGCCGATTGTATGAGATGTTGTATCCTTCTATCTGTAATGTTGTGATATCATGTTGGAAATCCGGGGCATATGACTTTGTCATATGTCGCGGTGGGACCGATATGTGCTTCGTCCCCGGATTTGGATGGAAACACCTAGATCTGGAACAGTACCGCATATCGGGCTTTACATGGTGCCTCAACCTCCTCCACCAAACATGAATCCCAACAGCTATGGTAGTGAGCCCGCCATCATTGCTCCACCCCCCTGACACCAGAGTTTGCTACAAGTGTGGTCACCCTGGCGACATCGCACGGAAATGTTCCTTGTCAGTGAAAGTTGATCCTCGTCCAAGACATGATGCCACCCCACCCAAGTCTTCCAAAGCTAAGTCTTCACAGAAATCCACCTCCAACTCCTTGCAAGCAAAGTCCTTAATCACTGTTGGTGGTTGTGTGAACCAAATCTCAGTTGAGGAAGCTATTGATACTTCTGACGTCATCCTTGGTACACTCCCAGTCAATCATGTTCCCGCCTCCGTTCTTTTTGATCCAGGAGCTTCTCATTCATTCATGTCGGAGAGTTATGCACTTCGTCATGAGTTCGCCTTTGAAGAAATGTTTTCCCCAATGATTATCCAAACTCCTGGTTCAAAGTGGCAAACTAATAGAGTAAGCCATGGTAATCAAATTGCAATTGAGGGTTTAGTATTCCTTGCTTCTCTTATAGCCATCAAGTCTTCCGACATTGATGTCATCCTAGGAATGGATTGGTTATCAAGGCAGAATGCTTTCCTTGATTGTAAAGTCAAGTCAGTTGAACTTACCCATCCTTCATGCCAGACAATTGACTACACCTCACCCAGCTCTAGAATCCAGATGCATACTTTGAATGTGCTTCCCCTTCCTGACCTTGAAGATATTCCGGTGGTTCGTGACTTCCCGGATGTCTTTCCTGAAGAACTGCCAGGAATGCCTCCTGACAGATGTGTAGAGTTCATTGTAGATCTTGCCCCAGGAACCGCCACAATTTCCAGATGCCCATACAAAATGGCCCCACGTGAGTTAGATGAGCTGAAAATCCAACTTGAAGCTTTGTTGGCAAAAGGCTTCATCCGCCCTAGCTCATCGCCATGGGGTTGCCCCGTTCTGTTCGTAACGAAGAAAGATAGAACAGAAAGGATGTGCGTAGATTATCGCCCGCTAAATCTAGCGACGATAAAGAACAAGTACCCACTGCCCAGGATCAATGATCTTTATGATCAACTTGCAGGATCCTCTGTCTTTTCCAAGATGGATTTGAGATTAGGTTATCATCAAATCAAAATCCGAAACGAGGACGTTCCTAAGACGGCTTTCACTACTCGTTATGGTCTTTACGAGTTCACCGTCATGTCCTTCGGTTTAACCAATGCCCCCGCCACTTTCTCGCGCATGATGAATTCGATCTTCATGGAGTACCTAGATAAATTTGTTGTAGTTTATCTTGATGACATTCTCATCTACTCGAAGAACGAAGAAGAACATGCCGAACATCTTAGGCTGGTATTGATGAAACTTCGAGAGCATCGCTTGTATGCTAAATTCTCCAAGTGTGAATTTTGGCTACCAGAAGTGACCTACTTAGGCCACGTGATTTCTGCAAAAGGCATTGCTGTCAATCTCGAGAGAGTTCAGGCCGTCCTTGACTGGACTCCACCTGAATTGGTTAAGCAAGTTAGGAGTTTTCTTGGCTTAGCAAGCTATTGCCGCCGCTTCGTCGAGAACTTTTCTAAAGTTGCAAAGCCTCTGACTGAACTCCTCAAGAAAGATAAGAAATTCGAATGGACCCCCAAGTGCGAGGAAAGCTTTCAAGAGCTAAAAATAAGATTGACTTCTGCACCCGTACTTGCACCTCCAGACACCAAGAGGGATTTCGAGATCTTTTGTGATGCTTCACGGCAAGGGTTAGGATGCATACTTATGCAAGATAGACATGTGGTAGCTTATGCTTCATGCCAGTTGCGTCCACATGAAGAGAACTATCCTACCCATGATCTTGAACTCGCTGCCGTAGTTCTTGCCCTGACAACTTGGCGACATTACCTCCTTGGTAATCGTTGTGAGATCTATTCCGACCACCAAAGCCTCAAATACATATTCAGCTAGCCAGATCTTAATCTCAGGCAAAGACGCTGGATAGAGTTGATAAAAGATTACGACGTAGGAATTTCTTACATCACAGGCAAAGCCAACTTCATGGCTAATGCACTAAGTCGTAAGTCGTATTGTAACAACCTCATGTTACAACAGTATCAACCACTTCTTCATGAGGAATTTCGAAAGCTCTACCTCGAGATTGTTCCTCGTGGATCTCTTTTCAACTTGGTGGCGAAACCAACCCTTGAGGATCAAATCATAGTTGCCCAAAGGCGTGCACGAAGTGTTCGTCAGATCAAGGAGAACATTGCTAGCGGAGTTGCTAAATGTTTCTCCACAGATAGCAAAGGAACGATATTCTTTGAAAATCGTATGGTAGTACCTAAGAATAAGGATCTAAGGCAACTCATCCTCAAAGAAGCCCATGACACACCCTCTCGATTCATCCCGGTAGCACAAAAATGTACCGAGATCTACGCCAGAGATTTTGGTGGACTAGGATGAAGAGAGACATTGCTCGATTTGTTGCCGAATGTGATGTTTGTCGTCGCATTAAGGCAAAACACCAAAGACCTATTGGTACTCTTCAACCTTTGCCTATTCCCGAGTGGAAATGGGACAAAGTCGGTATGGACTTCATCACCGGCTTTCCAAAAACCCAGAAAGGAAATGATGCCATCTTCGTTGTCATAGATAGGCTTTCCAAAGTTTCTCACTTCCTTCCAGTTTGCGAGTCTATAACTGCTAGCCAGTTAGCAGACTTGTACGTCTCTAGAATTGTGTCTCTTCACGGTGTTCCTTTGGAAATCAATTCTGATCGAGGTAGCCTTTTCACCTCTAGATTCTGGGGAAGCTTCCAGAATGCTATGGGAACTCATCTCTCCTTTAGCACAGCTTTCCATCCTCAGGCTAGCGGCCAAGTTGAACGGGTTAATCAAATCTTGGAAGACATGCTCAGAGCTTGTGTTATCTCATTCGGAAAGAATTGGGAGAAATCTCTTCCATTCGCCGAATTTGCTTATAACAATAGTTTCCAATCTAGTCTGAACATGGTTCCTTTTGAACTCCTCTATGGACGACGATGTCGAACACCCCTTAACTGGTCAGAAACCGGTGAAAGACAATTCTTTGGACCGGATATGATCAAGGAAGCAGAAGAGAAAGTTTGCATTGTTCGTGATCGATTGAAAGCCGCCCAGTCTCGTCAGAAAAGCTACTGTGATCGTCATCATAGGCAAGAAAGCTACAATCTGGATGAGAAGGCTTACCTTCGGGTTACTCCTCTGAAGGGAACCCAAAGATTCGGTATCAAAGGCAAGTTGGCCCCACGTTACATCGGACCTTTCCGCATTCTTGCTAAACGTGGAGAAGTTGCCTACCAACTTGAACTACCCCCGCACCTTTCCCGAGTACATGATATATTCCATGTGTCACACCTCAGGCGTTGCTTCAAGGACCCCATCCGCGAAGTCGACTATGAAATGCTTGATCTCCAAGATGACCTTTCTTATCGAGAGTACACTGTTCATATTCTTCATTCAGCAGAGCGTGTCACTCGTCGTCAGAAGATCAGGTTTCTGAGAGTGCAATGGTCACATCACTCCGAGAAAGAAGCAACATGGGAAAGAGAAGACCGCCTCCGTGCCGAGTACCCCACCTTCCTCCCGACGACTTCTGAATCTCAGGACGAGATTCTTTTGAGTGGGGGCGAGTTGTCAGAACCCCAACTTGGGTAAGTGCTAGGATTTGAGTGCCCCTTTGCATCATGTGAAAATTTCAAAAGAAATTCAAAAATGGGGAAAAGAAAAGCCCTAAAGAATTTAATTAAATGGACAGACAAAAATTTCTTCCAAAAACTCCTCTGGTATTTTTGAAAAATCTTATAAATATGCATGATCACATATAAAGTGAAGCGGGTCCAACTGCATGCACCAAGATTTGTCAAAAATTCCAAATAGGGCTTGGAAATTAATTAAATACCCTATTTGATTTGAAATTAAAATTATTTCAATTTCAAAAATCCCCAAACTTTATAAGTGGCTAGCTATATGCATTACAAGTCCACATAAAAGTTTTGGGCATTTTATAAATTACCTAGGTATTTAATTACTAGGGAAAAACAAATTAATCGAAAAGAAAAATAAAAGAAAAAGAAAAAGGGAAGTACCCCTAGCTTTGCCCCAACTAAACCCCCCAGCCCATCTGGCCTCGGCCCAGCCCACGCCCCCGTGTCGTCTTCCTCCACCTACCCCAAAGCAGCTCGCTGGAGAGCTGGGAGCTCGCCGACGCCACGTCGCCGCTGCACGCGCCTTCTAGGCCTCCCCAGCTCCCCTGTGCACGCCATGCAACGCCCCCGAGAGCCCGCAATCCTTTCCCCCTCCTCAGGATCCCTCTCGGCCTCTCTCTCTCACGAATCTCGCCGCACCCGAGCGCCCGACCTCACCGCCTTCTTCGGTTTGCGCGGCCACTGGCAACCGTTCGCTCCACCGCCTTGTCCATCCGCCCCGCAGGCTTCGTCCTCTTCTCCGGGAGCCGTCAATTGGAGCGTGGGAGCAACAGTAGCGACGTCCTCTTCGATTCCTTCTGCCACGGCACTCGGACTCCAGCGAGTGATTGCCGCCGACACGCTACGTCTCCGGCCTCCCCGTCCACCCAGACGTGCTCAGGGTGAGCTCCTCTTTCTCCCCAGCCCTCCCGTGATTCTGCCCGTGGCTCCGTTCACCGATTCCGTCGAGGCCAGTGGCTAGCACGCCGCGGCCGTCGACATAGCCGTGGCCAGAGGCCATGCCTTTGGCTCCCTCCTGCTCCACTCGATGCGGAAGCCCGCGAGGAGCACCCCCGTACCAACCAGACCCCTCCCCGTGCCCTAAAACCCTACTCCGGCGAAGCTCCGGCGACTCCCTGACGACCCCGCCATTAGTGCCTCCTAATCACCCCACTAAGCTAAGCCCCAACCCAATGACAGGTAGGCCCCAGCCCCCCTAATAACCCCCTCTGTTTAATTAAACAGAGGGAATTAACCCATTGAGGCTGACACCCCGGCCCCACTGGTCAGCCCCCTGCTGATGTCATGCTTGCATCATGATGATGCAATAAATGGATTAAAAGAATTAAAGAAATTACAGAAAAGACAAAAAATCAATTAAACTTCAATAATTCATAGAAAATTCATATTAACTCCAAATTAAACATATAATATATGAAAAATTATCAGAAAAATGCAAGGATTAAGAATATGCGATTTGTTTTCATGTTTGACAATTTTTAAATGGGTGAACAGTAGCAAACATGCATATGGCATAATTTGAATTTGAATTTGAAGTTTGGATTTGCAAATTCTTTGCAATACACTTCAATTAAATGGAATGTGCCACAAACCAGTACCCTATACCTCATGTCACGACATTAACATGTGCTTGAGCATTGTACTTTATTTGTGTCCCCCCCTTGGTTGATGATTGCTCCGGTGACAGACGTTCCGAGACGGTGATCACCCCCGAAGAAGAAGACCACCGTTAAGACCCGTGTATCGTCAGCAAGGCAAGCAAACCCCATTGATCATGTCTATAAAATCCCAATTCCCTCTCAGTCTCGCTTATGCATGTTTAGGAGATCACCTTGTATCGATTCTACCGCATAGTTGAACCCATATCCGATGCATGACCTATCATCTAGTCACAGTAGTAAGCAAACCACAATCCTAGCTGACATAGGAGTTGATTGATATCATGTGGCCCCTGCAACTGTTACTGCTCATTGCATGCTTAGAGTTTACAATGAGATGCTTTTGATGTGAGTCGGGATGATGGTGAACATGGTGTTGATGAAAGTGAAACTGTGTTGGTGAATCCACCCTAATACAAGGTGAACGATGAGAGGCTGTGTAGGAGTACACAGTGGGTTGTCTCGTTGAACACCGCCTTAAGCCCGAGTTCTTGTATGGTAATCCGAGACAAAGAGTACAACCACACATTGGGCTCACTGACCCCTCTCGACCTAGTAACTCACTCCGATCCAAGTCCAGGAGTCACACGTAGTTCGGGTTTTCCATTTGGCATATGCATTGAAAGATAAAGGAAATGAAATGTGGCATTCATGGTAGGGATTGTAGAACATGGCTTGTCAAGCGGAGAACCATCCGTCGAGGTGGGCTTGTCAGTTGTGCCTACATGGTTTGAGTCCTGGATGGATGCTCGGCCGGAACTCCAGTTGGGTTTGGAACTCAAACCGTTGACTCCTTGGACTAGAACGGAGCTGTGGGCGAAGTGTTGTGGTGAACATCCTCGCCGACACCCCTTGAAAGGTGCTAAGACCGGGCGGTAACTGATGGTCATGTGTGTGTAGCAGTACACCCCTGCAGGGTTAACAAAACTATTTGAATAGCCGCATCCGCGGTCATGGACTACTTGGAAAGTTGTTCTTGATTATTAGACAACTTGAATGGATACTTCTAAAACTCGCAAGATAAGCGTGAGTGCTATGGTGTGCTTCCTCGTGGGGAAGTCGAGGAAGTAACCATAGTGGTGTTTTGGTTGGAGACTTGGTAGTGGACTCGTGTACGCTTCTTACCTCAAGTCTGGTACTATTATTTCAGGACTAGCCAAGTCAAAGCTGGCACTTCTGCATGTTGAAACCCGACCTCCCTTTACCTTGAAACTTTAGCATGAGTAGTGTAGTTCTGATGTAAGTCTTGCTGAGTACGACTTTGTACTCACGTTTTCTTATTCTATGTTTTAGATGGAAACCCTGACCCCGATGGAGACACCTTCCTGAAGCTCGACGTTGACTAAGTTAGCATAGTCCCAGACAGCAGTCTGGTCCCTCGTGGAAGGACGTGTATGTTTACAAGGCTTCTCTAAGCCATTTGTTAAACTTGTCTGTACTCAGACCTAAATTGCTTCCGTTGTATGATGTAATATTGATCAAAGACATGTGATCTTTGTATGCTCTATGTGTAAGTCAATAAAGATACACTTTGTAGAGTTATGTGATGATACCTGCTGTTCATACTAGGCATGTGTGATGCGTGTATGTTTATAACATGCATGTCTTAGTATGGGTTTTCGAGACCTTAGTTGTGATCTGGCTGGCGGTCTTTATTACACCAAGTGGCCCTTAGATGTGCGCAGCTTGGAGCATCGCGATGCGATTGCTCGTGACTCTGGCACGTGCACACTTTGTTGTATGATCGAGCCCGCCCTAGACCCCGACTAAGTGATCGAGCTGGAGTTTGTTTATGTAAGGGTTATGATTCAATCGATAATATGGTTGAGGCGACTTGTCTATGAGTATGGGATTTCACCACCCATAATCATTTAGACTTGTGAGCGGGCGATGAGGACCCATCTCAGTTGATCATCCGGCCTGGATGGGATGCCCCTCACGTACGATGCTTTCCGAGAGTGTTCTGTGTTTGGCCTTGTCTTCTTAGACAAGTGGGCACGACTCTCGGCTCTCCATGTGATTGAGTTGTGACTGGAATTACATACGCATACCCCAGGTCCCGACAGTTAGCACAATATATTAGTAGTACTACAAAATTATGTATGGGTATAGTGGAGTACGTGTGTGGTGATAGAACTTGTGCCTCATATGGGCCATTTTGCAAATACTATTATTATTTGTTGTTTGGGTGATGTTCAAGATATCTTTCGATATTTCGATAAATCGTTTGATTTATCCCTCCTCGGTGTCTGACCGATAAGATAAATCGGCCGATAAATCAGCAGTGTGCCAATGAATCGTCTGATATGCCGATAAATCATCTGACTTACCCCTTATCTTTGGTCGACCGATAAGTTCCCGATAAACGATATCTCCAACACTATTTTGGGGCATGGGAAGCAAAGCAGACACAATCCCATAGTAAAACCGAAAAATTCTATATTCACGGAAATGGAAGTTCCATTCCATGTCTATTCCACCGGAAAACATTGTTCTGTTTTTGTTTCCGTTTCCACATAAAAATTCCACTTCCATTTTCGTTTTCATATTTCCTTACCATTTCCATTTTTCCTCAGGATAAGCGGAAAGCTTACACTCCATTTTCATCCCTAGTCATAATAAGATTCCAAAGAGACCATGTGTGAAATTTAGTAGATTCAGTTATCAACAACTAATAAGTATTTTTATGCACAGGAACACCAATTGGAGACAATCGAGCCACGGACAACAAGAGCTCTTACACCTTTATGTTCTTACTTTGCTAGTTTCAACACTAGATATAGACCCTTGCTTGTTATTATCTTGACTTCATTTACATCTCTTGCTTGTTGTACTTTAAAGTTCTACTTATGTTGATAGCATGTTGATAACCCTCAACTGTAGGGATCGAGATAGTCTTCGCGGGCAAGGTAACCCAATTTATTGATTCGACACTTGGGGAGCCAAAGAATACGTACATGCTCTGGAAATTGAGTTGTCAATTCAACCGCACCTGAAATAAATACTTGCTTGCAAAAAGGTATTAGTAGCAACGGTAGTATGGAAGTGGTAGTGGTGATGATAATAGTGGTGATGAAACAGCAAAAGTAAAACAGCAAAAGTAAACAACTAGTAACCAGCAGGATTGAAACACTGTAGGCTAGGGAGATGGATGGTTGGGCGCTGCTTGGATGAGATCAAACATGTAATAGATTCTAACACGGGCAAGGCTCACAGAAAAGAAAGGATCATCTAGGCAAATATCAAACATCAGGCATGTATCCCAAGGTAGTTGTACGTGCTTGCAATAATAACTTTGCACAACATCTTTTGTCCTACCCTCCCGCTACGAACGGGGCCAAAAGGAACTTAGGGAGATTAAGGTACTCCTATAAAAGAGCACCGTAACAAAGCATTAACACTTCATGGATACATGAAATCCTCAAATTATAGTCCATCCCCTTTGGTGTCCCAAGATGTCACCATTGGGATCGCCGGTTCCGGACTATAATAGGTGCATACAACTCATAGATAGGATCAAGAACTCCAACAAACTCAAGAAAACAAAAGGCGATCAGATCTGAAATCATGGCACTCTGGCCCAAAGTGAAAAGCAATAAGAGGAACAAGTTGTAACAGAGATGATAAACACCAAGTAGATGATAGGCAACATGCCCCCAACAATCTGATAAACTATTACATGATCTAACTCATCAAATCCCTACCACCCCCTTTGCCTACAGCAGGGAATTACTCACACATGAGAGGAGAAGTCATGGAGGGGTGATGGAGAGGCGATGATGATGACGATGGCGATGATTTCCCCTCACCGGAGGCCAAAGCAGCCTCCAGATTAGCTCTCCCGGAGAAGAACAGAGGCTGGCGGCGGCTCCGCGACATAGATCGTAAAAATGACTTCTTTTATGAAGTTTCCTCGCCGAGGGAATAAATAGGGCCAAGGTAGGGCACCGGGGGGTGTGGGACCCACCCAGGAGGGCAGGTGGCGCGACCAGGAGCTGGGCCGCGCCACACACCCTTCTGGGTGCCCCCTGGCTGCCCTGTGGCCCCCCTTTGGCATCATCGAAGCTTCGGGAACGCTGATTTGTTATTTGATTTTTGTGGATTTTTCCAGCGTACCTAAATATCCAGAAACGTGCACAATATAAAACAGCACTAGCAGCTCTGCTGAAAACAGCGTCAGTCCAGGTTAGTTTCGTCCAAATCATGCAAGAATGAAGCCAAAACAATAGCAAAAGTGTTTGGAAAAGTTGATACGTTTGAGACGTATCAACTCCCCCAAACTTAGCTATTGCTTGTCCTCAAGCAATTCAGTTCAACGAACTGGACGCGACAAAGAAAACTTTGACAAACTCTTTTGCCTCATTAGATGTATATAAGCATGTACTACGAAAGAGATTAGCAAGTTTTGACACCATCCTACAAAGACAATGCACGAAGCAATCCTTGTTTCATGTGATCAATTGCAAAGAAACAAAAGTAAATAATATGCTGTTGAGAATCAATTCAAGATCACAATTCACATAGCATGAACATACTAGAGTGGTATCTCGCTAGCCTTCATGAGTGAAGCAAAACATAAATGCATAAACTCCTCCGGAGTTTTAAAGGAGACTAGAACTAAGAACTCAAAGTAAGAAACATCACAATCATGCAGAAGACAACGTGGTACTTATGGACAATGCATGTTACACTAAGAATGACAATTATGCTCTCAATAGTTGGCGCTTCGAAGAAAGAAGGTGAGACTCTCGAACCGTGGCTTTTGATGGCAAGATTGAAAAACCGTGAAAGGAAGCAAAGACTAAACATGTGCCAGAGCTCTTGGTTTTCAAAACAGAGATAAAACTCTTTTGATAAGTGCAACTTTCTAGTCAACGGTGAACGGTAAAGGTCTCTCAATATCTCCCATGCCAACCATATTAATGCCTTTTGCTTACACATGTTTCCTTATCCATAAATCCTTTGATGGTCTACGGAACCTTTTATTTTGCCTCTATATGGAAGGAGGGTATCGTTCCATCTATCATAAGCAGCATTTGGTCCATTTCATTCCATCATCAAGTATGGGGGAGGTGTAACTCTTATTTTTTTTCATTGACTAGTTAAAACTTCCGTCAAAATATTTTTGGCATGGTAGATACTGATTTTCCCTCACCGCACCATGATTCTTGTACGGTTGCAAAAGGGAAGCTTTTAAATAAATTTCGAGATGGCACAAGAAAGTCTAAGTTAGGAGTGGCCGGTAAATACCACATATAGGTAGATATGGTGGACTCAAGTGGAATAACTGGTTTGAAAAGGAGTTTGGATGCACAAGCAGAATTCCTCTTAGTGTGATTGAAGGCTAGCAAAAGACTGGGAAGCGACCAACTAGAGAGCAATAATTTTCATAATCATGCAGAGCGACAAAGCAACATTGAATCGGGCATGAAAGTGATATTACCCACTATGAAGTAACAAGATCATCAAGGCAGAACAGACTTTTTAGTCTTAACATGCGTGAACATGTGCCAAGTTGATCCAAGAATTCTTCGAAGGGAAATACCACTTCAATATGCCAAACCATGAACAATGCAATGCGTGTCAATCATTTCAAGCAACACACTATGAACTCTAGCTATTTGAGACTAACCACAAAGAAAGCATGAACCACTGGGAAAGCATTGTAAACATAGCACTATGTCGCTACAAGCTGGTCGCTAATCATAAGTACATGCATATGTACAAAAATGGAAACATAAAGAGTTCATACAAGCTTTCCTTGTTGCCTCCCTTCTGTAACAGCCCAGATTTCAAAAAAATAAAAAAATTTGTTTTCGGTGTGAATTGTTTTATTGTCTGATTTGTTGGCGGTGTTTGCATCCCCGATTTATCGATCGGCGATTATTTTCCCCCCTCTTATCTCGTACTAGAAGGAGACCGACCCTTGCCACCCTAACTCTCGACCTTGCGACACCGGGTTTCACCCGTTCGCCGTCGCAAAACCAGCACAAGACCAGCCATAGCCAACAGAACGAAAACCCGTTTAATAATTAAACGGGTTATTTTTATAGCGCGCAGGAAAGTGTTCTCTCAACGGTTACAGCGCGAGGTGAACGCCACCGGCTCAACGCGCTGATCGTGCAGTTCGAAGTTTTACCCGAATCGGAGGTCCTGCGGACCCTCGGCGGTCAAAAACGTAAACACCGCACGCGCGAGAGAGAAACCGGGGATGTTTTTGCAAACTGCAGGCCACCTGGGCTATAAATAGACCACCATCCCAATTAGGGTTCCCCCTAAGCCAAATAGGCAGCCACCAGCCACCAGATCTGGAAAATAGCCCCAATTTTTGCAATTTAGCCCATTTTGCAGCAAACCCTAGCCCCACTCGATCTGGACCGTCGGATCGGCGGATCCAACGTCCCAGGGCCGTCCACGTCACCCCAACCGTGGAGGAGCTCCTCTACTGTTGTGCCCGAGCGCCTCCTCCCGAGCGGGTCCTCCCCGCCGCACGTCGCCGTCGCTGGCTAGCCCCGCCGGCCGAGCCGCCCACCAGGTCGCCCTCGCCTCCCTCCTCCCTTCCCATGCTCTCTCTCACCCCTCCCTCTCTCCCCGTGGCGCCCAACCGCCATCGATGCCCGCCCGCTTGGAGCTCGAAGCCCGTCGCCCTGGGGCCACGCATGCAACCTCTGTTGGCCAGATCGGTGATGTCGCGCCCGGATCCGGCCTCCACGAACCCGTTCCCGCCTACCAGAGCCACCCTCGGCCTCCGCCTCGCCGCCGCCGCCGCCGCGCCATGACAGCTGAGCCGAGCTCGCGCCGCTGGCGTGTCGTGCCCCCACGACGCCTCACCGCCGCCCGTCGTCGTCCCCCCACTAGATCCGCACTGCCACCTCCGGCCAACCCCTGCACCGCGCGTCCTTCGCCAGAGGGCTGCCGTAGCTCGCCGGAGGGCGCCGCCGCTCGCCACGGACGTGATCGAGATCAGGATCCCGATCCGAGCGGCCACCTCCAACCTCCATGGCCAGTGGGCCGGCCTGCCAGCGACCGCGGCCCAGCCGAGTCGGCCCACCTCCCTGCGCCTCCAGTCCTCCTATGCGACCTGGGCGCTACCCAGCTATCCTCCGCCCTCCTCCAAGCTGGGCCACGACCCGCTAAGGTGAGGATGCTCCTTATTTTTCTTTTTTTTCTGTTTTCTATTGGGCTCGGCCCAATGCTATGTGTTGCCCCGTGCGTTATTTTGTTAGGCTACGCAGCGCCCTCTTTTTTTAGGCCATGTAGCTTTATTTTCGGCCCAATAGTTTTTTAACCTTTTCTGGTTTTAATTAATTGACAGATTGTGTTTTAATTTTGCGTTGCCCGTATCTTATTAACGGTAGCTCAGATCGCGATGCTTAACATGAAACTTGCTTAGTTTTTCGTGTAGTTTAATAAACTGTGCTCATTTGCATGTTTGCTCTTGTTAACTTGTTGTTTACCTGCTAATTACAACCCTTGCCACCAAAAATTGTTTCTTTAATAACTTTTTAACCGTTGCTCCGATAAAAATGTTTCTTATAAGTAACTTTACTAGAATTGCGTGCAGATTGTGTTTGTGCTATTGTTTGTTGTTGTTAACAAATATAAAATATTGTTTAGGGAGTAACAGTACTAAAGGCTTAATTATCACGGGGTAATTAGTGTTGTGCCATGCTTAGGAGTTTACCCCGCTTAACTTGACTAACATAGATAGTTTACTCTTGCTTCACCTCTTTCCATGATTTTGTGATATGCCATGCTTGGGTGAGATACCATGTTAATAACCTTTGCTCATCTTGTGTAGCTAAACAACATGAACCCTTGTAAACGTGCAGTATCGTCGTGTGTGATGAGTACTCCACTTAACATGTTAGTAACCGCTCTCAACGATAGATGCGATACTGCAGTGTGTTGTCTCGTGTTGCTTTCTTGTTATTGATTGCTCGTCATTTCTTCGTAGTAATAGATGCTTCCTCGTTGATTTCTTTCCATTGTTTCCTTCCTGTGTGCTCCCGCGGTTACTCTCGGAGACGGTGCGAGCTCGCAATCGCCTATACCTTCAGAACCCGAATTATCAACAGGCAAGGACTATACATTACTTATGATCCATTCTATTATAACCAGCGGTTTGCATGCTAATCTAGGTTAGGTTCGATGTTTGATCCTACCACATGCTTACAACCTCTCTCAAACCGCTATAGCCATGTCCCCCTCCCAGCAAACCATGTACTCCTATGTTACTATTGCTCGTTGCTCAGCCCCTGCTTAGTATGCATGCTTAGGATGCTACGATGTTACCCTGTTACTCCTTGATTTGGGCTATCACCATTATTATATTGTTGTGGATGATATGATTATTATAATGTTGACTATATTCGACGAAGGATGGAAGGTCTAGGCTATCCCGCCCCGACGCTTTGTTCCATTCGAGTCACCTAGGACCCGAGTTCTGTTGGGATACGGGGAAGAAAACACAAATTTTTCATACCTACGGTACCCGAACCCAAGATCTATGCTATGGCGATGTAAAGTAACAGAGGGAATCGGTGTTCATACCTTTGAAGACCGAAAGAGGGAAACGATCTTGCAAACGTGGCTGGCGTAGACTCGGAACTACGACCTCCCTGTCGTGTAGTAGACCACCGGCGAGGATGACTCCCGGTTGACCTCCAGCGATGAAGTAGCACCACAGGTGTAGTGCCTCGAAGAGATTATACACGTACGGTACAATTGATGTTCCTCCCGGGCCCCGAACCAGGCGAGCAGCGGAAGAAAGACGGATTCAAATCCCGACTCCAGCAGAGCGACGGTCTGCCTTATGGTGGATAACTCCAATCCAGGTGCAGAATCCAAACAAGGGGAGTTCACTTCCAGGAAGGAGAAGGAGAGAGAGGAATAATTGTGTGTTGGAAAAAGGGGGGTGTACCCCTCCTTATATAGGCCAAGGGGGGGTGCTATCCTCCTCCCCTCCCCCATGTGGGACTAAACTCCAAAGGGGGGAAGTGCGCCGACCAAAGGGGGGATGGGGCCCACCCTTGGCGCCAAGCCCAAGGGGGGGAATCCCCTCCTCCCCTAATGGGCCCCATAGGCCCATATAGCTTTTTTCCTTTTTTTTTAATTTTTTTAATATGTTTAAATATTTAATTCAGATAATTAAATAATAAAACATTATTAAAACAAATTAAAATTTATTTTGAACCATTCAAAATGTCCGGAAAAACTTCCGTCCTCCTCCGGAACTATTCCGGTGATTTCTCCTATTTCACCAATTGTTCCCGAAACTGTCCTCTGCATCGATTTCCCTTAAGTGTAACACCCTAACGGTCCGGGAAACAGCATACATGGTCGAGACTCTTCTTATTGACCAATAACTAGTCAGTTGGACCTGGTTACAATCCTTGACAGCCCCTGCGCTTCCATCGAATGAACTTCAATCGCTTTTGGAAACCGTTAACGATACGACGTAATCCCTTTGTGTTGCGGTACTTTGTTTGTCCGAGGTTCGATCGTTGGTATCTCACATACCGTGTTCACATCTCGTTCACAACAAACAAGTTTACTCGTCCGTGCCTATTGCATCTCCCGTGACCTAGTCACCTGCTTGCAAGTTATTGATGCAATATCACCGAGTGGGCCCAGAGTACCTGTCCTGTTACAAGGACTGACAAATCCCGCTCTGATCTATTAACATACTCATCAACCATCTATTTCAGAATACCCAAAGTGCACCATTATAGACAACATATTTCACTCAGGCGGTGGGATACAAATCAAAATCTCCTCATAGATGACAATTACCTATGATCATTACGGTCTAAGGACTAAGCCATACATTACAAAGTCATCGCAACGCTGAACTATGTGACTCGATCACATTGCAATACTTTAGGTGGGTGTATGTCCATCACATCATTCCCCTAATGACATGACCTCATTGTCAATGGACTTAAATGTCGCCATGATCAGGAAAGCTTGATCAATCAATTGCCCAATGAGATAGTTTACCCGAGTTAAACTATGGACCTATGTTTTATACTACACCTGAATTAGTATTTCCAAGTAATACAGTTATAGCACAGTATAAAACGTATTATGAACAAAATGTATATGTGAAAAATATCTTTATTAATTTGTCTCTAGGGCACATATCCAACAGTCTCCCACTTGCACTAGAGTACAAATTACACTAGTTTACATCAGGTATGTATCTAACACCAATAGACTCTCGGTGTTCTTCAAACTTTCCCTTTGGAAGAGGTTTAGTCATCGGGTCTACTGCGTTCAGATCCGTATGTATCTTGTGAATCCTAGTGTGTCCATCCCGGACGTAGTCTAACGTCACATGGAACTTTCGGAGAATGTGCTTGGCTGTAGAGTGAGTTATTGGCTCCTTCGCGTTAGCGATGGCACCCCTGTTGTCGCAGAAGATACCCACGGGGTCAGTGCAACTGGGAAAGAAGCCAAGCTCGATCACAAACTTCTTCAGCCACAGCGGCTCGTTTGACGCTTCGCAAGCGGAAATATACTCCGATTCCATTGTAGATTGGGCGACGACTGACTGTTTGCCGCTCCTCCAGCTAATTGCGCCACCGTTCAACATGAAAACATATCCCGTCTGGGATTTCGAATCATCTAGGTTTGAGCCGAGGCTTGCGTCAACGTAACCCTTTACGGTGAGCTCCTCATCAACTCCTCCATAAACGAGAAAGAGATCCTTTGTTCTTCTCAAGTACTTTTGGATGTTCTTTACTGCGGTCCAGTGAGCCATTCCCGGATTACTCTGGTAGCAATTAGTCATACTAATATCCAGCGCTAAATCCGGCCGGGTACATAACATAGCGTACATGAGAGAACCTATGGATGAGGCATAGGGTTTTGAGGACATTTCCTCCTTCTCTTTTGCTGTGGTCGGGCACTGAGTCACGCTTAACTTGACACCTTTTATAACTGGCAAGAGGCCTCTCTTGGAGTTATCCATACTGAACCTTTTCAATATCTTGTCAATATAAGTGCTCTGACTCAAAGCCAATAGTCGATTAGGTCTATCTCTATAGATCTTAATCCCCAATATGTACGCAGCTTCACAAAGGTCCTTCATGGAAAATTTTCCATTCAGATATTCCTTCACTTCTCCTGAGAATTTCTTATCGTTCCTTATTAGCAATATGTCATCTACATATAAGACAAGGAATGCTACAGAGCTCCCACTCAGTTTCTTATAGACGCATAACTCTTCGACGTTTTGGACAAATCCAAAAGCTTTCATGACCTCATCAAATCGAAGATTCCAGCTCCGAGATGCTTGCTTCAACCCATAGACGGACCGTTGAAGCTTGCATACCTTACCAGCATTCCTTGGATCGATAAACCCCTCTGGTTGCATCATATATAACTCTTCCTCAATGTTTCCATTTAGGAACGCAGTTTTCACATCCATCTGCCATATCTCGTAATCATGATATGTAACTATTGCTAGTAGGATCCGAATAGACTTTATCATCGCTACAGGAGAGAACGTCTCCTCGTAGTCAACTCCTTGAATTTTTCGGAACCCCTTCGCGACAAGTCGAGTTTGTAGACAGATACGTTTCCGTCTGCGTCAGTCTTTTTCTTGAAAATCCATTTATTCTCGACGGCCTTGCGGTCCTCGGGAATATCCACCAAAGTGCAAACTTTGTTGGTGTACATGGAGTCTATTTCGGATTTCATGGCTTCAAGCTATTTCTCGGACTTAGGTCCCTCCATTGCTTCTTTGTAACTCGTAGGTTCATCTGACTCATCAGCCGAGATTGCATTCACAAGTTGTCCATAAAACTCAGTAGCTTGACGGACTCTTGATGACCTACGGGGCATAATAGGTTCCTCCTCATTCTCATCATGATCATCATGTATGTCATGATCGTTATGAATGTCGTTCTGGCCATTCTCTTCAGCTCCCATTGTGGAAGAAGGTTCCAGAATGACTTCTGTGGCCGTTTCTTCCAATTGGAGTGATTGGTTAGTCACTTCATCGAGGTCTATTTTCCTCCCACTCAACTCTTTCGAGAGAAACTCTTTCTCAAGAAAGTGTCCAGTCTTGACAACAAACGTTTTTCTCTTAGACTGATTGTAGAAGGTGTATCCACAAGTTTCCTAGGGATTGCCCACAAAGATGCACTTATCTGCCTTGGATTCAAGTTTGTCAGGCTGTAGTTTCCTAACATAAGCCTCACAACCCCAAATCTTCAGGTGAGACAACTTAGGTTTCGTGCCATGCCATTATTTAAATGGTGTTGTTTTTACGGATTTGGATGGTGCCCTATTAAGAACGTAAGCGGCAGTTTCTAATGCATACCCCCAAAATGACACAGGCAAATCAGTATGAGACATCATCGATCGTACGTTATCCAATAGGGTTCGATTACGTTGTTCAGCCACACCGTTTCTCTGAGGTGTGCCTGCCGGCGTAAGCTGTGGTACTATGCCACAATACTTCAGATGATTGCCAAACTCGTGACTAAAATACTCACCACCTCGATCTGATCGAAGGTGCTTGATTTTCTTTCCGAGTTGATTCTCGACCTCATTCTGAAATTCCTTGAACCTTTCAAAGGTTTCAGACTTATGATTCATCAAGTAAATATACCCATATCTACTCAAGTCATCAGTAAAGGTCACTATGTAACGAAGACCATTGCGTGTGGGGACGTTCACGGGTCCACATACATCTGTATGTATGATCCCCAATAAGTCATCTGCACGCTCCATTATCCCATTGAATGGAGTCCTTGTCATTTTGCCCATGAGGCATGGTTCACATGTATCAAGGGATCAAAAATCCAATGAATCAAGAAGTCCATCCTTATGGAGCCTCTCCATGCGCTTTATACCAATATGACCAAGTCGACAATGCCACATCATCATGTGCTCTTCATCACGACTCTTTAATCTTTTGGCCTCTATATTGTTAATGTGACACACGTCACCATCGAGATCTAGTACGAATAAACCACGTTGCTCCGCGCGTGAACATAAAACACTTCATCCTTATAAATCGAACAACCAATTGTATCATACTTAAAAGAATAGTGGTCTCGCTTCAAGCAAGAGCCACTAACGACGTTCACACTCAATGCGGGTACATATTAACATTTATTCAGAACTAAAACTAATCCCGAAGGGAGACTAAGATGCTTCGTGTCGACCGCCAACACATCAGTTTGACAACCATTCCCCACGCGCATCGTCACTTCATCTTTCAGCAAGCGTCTCTTATTCCTTAGTCCCTGAACGGAATTAGAAATATGAGCGACAGATCCTCTATCAAGTATCCAGGATAAGTTCCCAGCGCTTGTCAAGAAAAGATCAACAATATGTATATCAAATATACCTTCGTCTCTATTGGCGACCTTGCCAGCCTTCTTTTCCTTTAGGTACTTGGGGCAGTTGCGTTTCCAGTGACCTTCACCCTTGTAGTAGAAGCACTCAACTCCGGGTTTGGGCTTAGGTGCCTTGGGAGGAGCGATAACTGACTTGCCATCCCTTTTGGGGCCACCTTTCTTAGCCTTCTCCCGCCTGCTTAACTTCTTAAACTCAGTGGTCTCCTAGACCATGAAGACAGCGTGCTCCTTCTTGATTTCAACCTCAGCACTCTTCAGCATGGCGAACAACTCAGAAGGGGTTTTGGTCATCCCCTTCATGTTGTAGTTCAGCACAAAGCCTTTGTAGCTAGGGGGAAGCGACTGCAACACCCTATCAAAAGCAAGTTCATCTGGAATCTGACATTCCAGAGCATTCAAGCGTTGAACGTAGCCAGACATCTTGACCACGTGCTCACTCACGCTGCCGTGCTCGTCCATATTTGCTGAGAAGAAGGCTTCAGAAGCCTCATACTGTTCAGCCCTGGCTTGAGGTGCAAAGAACGCCTTGAGGTCGGTGATTGTAAGGCCCGATATGCGGTACTATTCCAGATCTAGATATTTCCATCCAGATCCGGGGACGAAGCACATATCGGTCCCACCGCGACATATGACATCTCCATATGCCCCGGATTTCCAACATGATATTACAACATTACAGATACAAGGATACAACATCTCATACAATCGGCATACAACTGCCTCAAATACAATACAACAACGGAAGATATATGTCTGAGTACACACAACAAGCAAATGCCTAGTGGCAAATAGAAAAACATCGATCCCATAACCAGACGGGTCCAGGCCCTCCGCCGTGATCCGCCTAACTAGTCGTCGTCGAGTCTCCACGTGAAACGTCGGTCACCATACCTGTTGTCGATCAAGAACTCTGAAAAGAGTTTGGTGGTAGTATCATGAATACAGAAGTACTCAGCATCCAACTGTAGTGGTCATCTGGCCCAGCAAGGACTTCATCACTCGTCATTCTAGGAAAACTAGTAGTATACGGTAAGGAAGGGGTAAGTGGTGAGGTTGCTGCCGCACTAGCATTTATGAAGTGGCTAACGATCTAGAGAGTAAGATAAGAAGCCAAGCATTCGATGAGGAATCGCCTCCAACAAGTCTGCTATCCACCTACATACGCAAACATAACACCTATCCTATCCTTGTCCTCCTCTTCGCATCCCGACGAAGAAGAAGCATTCAAGGCACACACACGTTGATCAAGTTATATTAAAATTATCTCAGCTATTGTTGTCTATGAACAAGGAGTAGGTCTCAAGTCGTCCATAACCGTGGACACGGCTTCTCGAAAAGATTTAACTCTGCAGGGGTGTACCAACTGCCCATTACAAGGCTCCACACGCACGCCCATCTCTCTCAGTTGCTACCCATCACAGGCAACCATTTTATGATTTAGTTCCAAGAGATCCGAAACGACAGGTCCCTCTAACTAACAACGAACAAATCCGGGTGGCCCCCGGTGAGTCGACATCCAGCTCAGGACCCGGCCGCGCTCTCGATCTGGTCTCTACCGTATGACTCCAGGTTTGGATTGTCGGTTAATCACACATGGGAAAACCGGGTCCTCAACCGGTCATGATGGGCCAGCAAGGGAACTATGTCCTCACTAGTCCGGGTTGGTTTAAAAACTACTGGCAGCTGACCAGCACACACACGGTTTCAAATGGTAAATCAGCTTGGGCCACCACTAGAAATGTTTGAATCTAGGTAGGTAAGAAAAGGGGACCCCATAAAATCCCACACGCGGTTAGGCACGCTCAGTCTTAAAACCAATACCCGGAACTCAGATCCTAGGGGACTCGAATGGAACAAAGCGTCAGGGCTGGATAGCCTAGACCTTCCATTCTTCGTCAAATATAGTCAACATTTATAATAATCATATCATCAACAGCGATATAATAATGTGATAGCCCAAACCAAAAGTAACAGGGTAACATCGTAGCATCCTAAGCATGCATACTAAGCAGGGGCTGAGCAACGAGCAATAGTAACATAGCAGTACAAGGTTTGCTGGGAAGGGACATGGTTGTATCGGTTTGAAAGAGGCTGTAAATATGTGGTAGGATCAAACTCGAACCTAACCTAGACTAGCATGCAAACCGCTGGTTGAAATAGAATGGATCATAAGTAATGTATAGTCCTTGCCTGTTGATAAGTCGGGTTCCGAAGGTATAGTTTATCGCAAGCTCGCAACGTCTCCGAGAGGTACCCGCGGAAGCACACAAGACGATAAACACTGGAAAGCAATCAACGAGCAAGCATCTATTACTACGAGGCAAACACGATCAAGAAGGAAACACATAGCACGACAACGCGATACGGATCTATCGTCGAGAACGGTTACTAACAGTTTAAGTGGGGTATCGGTCACACACGATGAATACCGCACGTTTACGGTGGTTCAAGTTGCTTAGCTACGGTGATCAACCAACGGTTATTAACATGTCAACTCAAGCAAGCATGGCATAGCACACAAACATGGCAAAAGGTGAAGCATAAAATAAACTATCTATGCTAGACAATTTAAGTGAGGCACA
Organism: Bromus sterilis; assembly: GCA_950022295.1. Taxonomy (NCBI): domain Eukaryota; kingdom Viridiplantae; phylum Streptophyta; class Magnoliopsida; order Poales; family Poaceae; genus Bromus; species Bromus sterilis. The sequence continues at coordinate 165,301,279 of OX465599.1, read as the reverse complement.
ATCCTAAACATGGCATAACACTAAGTGCCGCACGATGATTAAAACATTTGGTATTGTTCTATCTTAAACCATATTTTATGTTGGTTAACAACAGAAAAAAATAGCATAAACACAAAGTACACGAAAAACTAATCAAGTTACATATAAGGCACACTCCAAACGGAGTTACGGTTAAAAAGATATAAGCAAAACAAGTTACGGGCACAATCTGCCAACATCACGAAGCACACTTTAGTGCAACGCATAAACAGGATAATCAATGCAAACATGCTCACAAATGATATGGAACTAAAGTAGACATGACAGGGAAGGCATGGCAAAATGAATCATGCAGTTAGGCATCATAGATCAAAAGATATTAAGCAAACAACATGGCATCGGAACGTTATAGACTTAGAGAAAAACAGAGGTGGCTGTCAAAAACAGCAGCATAGCAACTTTGGAGCTAAATATCTATATGACCAGTAATGCTAACATGAAGATGCAATACATGTAATGAAAGTAGACATGATGCTTAACAATATGCAATTGGAATCACTCAATTCCGATAAACGGTCGCGACACACTCGTCCACTGAACTTGCAACAAAATATAAACAGCAGCACACTAACAGCAGGGTAGCTACTTTGGAGCAAGATACAATCATGATGCAGCAAGCAAATATGGCATGTGAATGCATGAAACTGAAGTAGAAACAATGCTTAACGCAACGCAAAAGGAATCACTCAATTCCGACGTACGGTTGCGAAGAAACCGTCGCCCGAAGTTTCAATCAAGCAACAGTTTTCAGGCAGTTTAACAGAAGCAGTTGCAATTAACGATCTGATGCCCTGTTTAGCACACAATTACACAATCAAGATGACCTCAAATGCAAAAGCTCACAAAAGACGGATTGGAGTACACACAATTCTGAGCAACTTTCATTTTGGGCGCAACGTGATCCGATCTACGGTTTGCTCGCAAAGCTAATCGCGAAACTAAAACAGCAGCTAAAACTTCCAAAGTTTCCAAAAATAACGGAAATAGATACATAAAAAACAGATAGGAAAAAAAAGGGCGGCCTAGGCTCTCACCTTAGCTAGGCTCGGCCCAACTGCGGCTAGCCTGCCCTGGATCTGAGCCGCTTGTGGAGCTGGGCTACAGGGGTTGGCGGGCCACGCTAGGGCAGGCCAGCCCAAGCAGCGGTGGCGGCGGTTGAGCGGCTTCCGCTAGGCCAGGCTGTGGCCGTGGCGGCACCGTCCACCGGCGGCGAGGAGCCACGGATCCAGGCGGCACGGGGTCAGGGCCGCGGGATCCAGCCGGGACGGCGGCTCTCCGGTGGCAGCTCGAGACCGGGAGGTGGGGCGGCGAGGTCAGCTCGAGACCCGGTGGCGATCCATGGCGGGCGGTGGTGCCCATGGCGCGCGGCGGCGCACGGGCCGGCTCCTGGCATGGCTGCGAGGGGAAGAGACAGAGGGGTTAGAGGGGAAGAGAGGGAAGGGAGGCGCAGAGGAGAGGAGAGGAGGCCGGGCTCCGGTGGCGACCTGGCCGGCGTGGGCAGAGGAGGTGGCCAGCGGCGGGCTCCTCCACGGGAAAGAGAGAGGACGGAGGTGGGTGGCTAGGTGGCGACGTGGCGGCCTCTGGGCCGTCGGATCACGAGATCTGACGGTCCAGATGGCTTGGGAGGCAAAATCCAGATCTGGGCTAGGGTTTGGACGAAATTGGGGATACTTTTGGGGCAAAGTGGAGGGGGTGGCTGCAATTTTGTGGCTAGGGAAACCCTAGAAAGGGGTGGGAGTGTGGTGTTGTTTATATAGTTCGGGTGGCTGGCAGTTTGCAAAAACATCCCCGATTTTTCTCTCGCGCGCGCGGTGCTCACGTTTCTGACCGCCGGGGGTCCGCCGTACCTCCGATTCGGGTAGAACTTCGAACTGCGCGATCAGCGCGTCGAGCCGGTGGCGTTCACCTCGCGCTAGAACCGTTCCAAGAACACTTTCCGGTGCGCTATAAAAATATCCCGTTTACTTATTAAACGGGGTTTTCGTTCAGTTGGATGCGACTGGTCTCTTGCGGTTTTCGCGACGGTGATCGGGTGAAACCCGGTGTCGCAAAGGTCGAGTGTCAGGGTGGCAAGGGTCGGTCTCCGTCCGATACGAGATAAGATGGGGGGAAATAATCACCGATTGATAAATCGGGGATGCAAACACCGCAAACAAATCAGACAATCAAACAATTCACACCGAAAACAATTTTTTTAAAATTTTTGTGAAATCTGGGTTGTTACAATACAAGACCACCAACAATGGATCTCGTCCCGAGATCCAGGACGATCTGAGGGACAGGGGGGAAGAGAAAAGAGACACGACGTTCTTCAACACTACCAACAAGGGACTCTCCTCCATGTCGACGTCGAACTTCTGTCGAGATAATTTTCCGCAGAGAGACGACATCGTCGGAAAAACGAAACCGTCGGTGACAAGAGGAAGAACGATCGCGAAAACTAGATCAAGGGATAGTGATTTTCGACGCAAGTCGTAAAAACACCGGTAAAGGGGGGGGAGGGAAAAGGACGACCCAGAGGTACACCAGAGTTGGAAGGCTAAAGGTACTACAGGAATTCCCACCTGAGCTCGGAATCGAGACAATACGCTGCAAGCAAGGCATTGTAACGGTTCCGAAACTCCACACACTCGAGATCCTAAAGTTTGAAGGGGATAAGACGAGAATTAAAACACTTACGACACTTGTCCTGACCAGAGCAAGGGTAAGGAGTAAAAAGAATCCTACTCTCCGATAACTAACTTAGTAACTACAAAATAGTTTTTGTCTAGACTCGACTTCGGCCAGAGAGGGGATCCTACGGTCGGTAAGGCTCTGATACCAAGTTGTAAGGCCCGATATGCGGTACTGTTCCAGATCTAGATGTTTCCATCCAGATCCAGGGACGAAGCACATATCGGTCCCACCGCGACATATGACAAAGCCATATGCCCCGGATTTCCAACATGATATCACAACATTACAGATACAAGGATACAACATCTCATACAATCGGCATACAACTGCCTCAAATACAATACAACAGCGGAAGATATATGTCTGAGTACAGACTACAAGAAAATGCCTAGTGGCAAAGAGATAAACATCGATCCCATAACCACACGGGTCCAGGCCTTCCGCCGGGATCCGCCTAACTAGTCGTCGTCGAGTCTCCACGTGAAACGTCGGTCACCATACCTGTTGTCGATCAAGAACCCTGAAAAGAGTTTGGAGGTAGTATCATGAGTACAGAAGTTCTCAGCATCCAACTATAGTGGTCATCTGACCCAGCAAGGACTTCATCACTCTTCATTCTAGGACAACTAGTAGTTTATGGTAAGGAAGGGGTAAGTGGTGAGGTTGCTGCCACACTAGCATTTATGAAGTGGCTAACGATCTAGAGAGTAAGATAAGAAGCCAAGCATTCGATGAGGAATCTCCTCCAACAAGCCTGCTATCCACCTACATACGCAAACATAACACCTATCCTATCCTTGTCTTCCTCTTCGCATCCCGGCGAAGAAGAAGCAGTCAAGGCACACACACGTTGATCAAGTTATATTAAAATTATCTCAGCTATTGTTGTCTATGAACAAGGAGTAGGTCTCAAGTCGTCCATAACCGTGGACACGGCTTCTCGAAAAGATTCAACCCTGCAGGGGTGTACCAACTACCCATTACAAGGCTCCGCACGCACGCCCATCTCTCTCAGTTGCTACCCGTCATAGGCAACCATTTTATGATTTAGTTCCAAGAGACCCGAAACGACAGGTCCCTCTAACTAACAACGAACAAATCCGGGTGGCCCCCGGTGAGTCGACATCTAGCTCAGGAGCCGGCCGCGCTCTCGATCTGGTCTCTACCGTATGACTCCAGGTTTTGGTTGCCGGTTAATCACACATGGTAAAACCTGGTCCTCAGCCGGTCTTGATGGGCCAGCAAGGGAACTATATCCTCACTAGTCCGGGTTGGTTTAAAAACTAATGGCAGTTGACCAGCACACACACGGTTTCAAATGGTAAATCATCTTGGGCCACCACTAGAAATGTTTGAAGCTAGGTAGGTAAGAAAAGGGGACCCCATAAAATCCCACACGCGGTTAGACACGCTCAGTCTTAAAACCAATACCCGGAACTCGGATCCTAGGTGACTCGAATGGAACAAAACGTCGGGGCGGGACAGCCTAGACCTTCCATCCTTCGTCAAATATAGTCAACATTTATAATAATCATATCATCAACAGCGATATAATAATGTGATAGCCCAAACCAAAAGTAATAGGGTAACATCGTAGCATCCTAAGCATGCATAGTACGCAGGGGCTGAGCAACGAGCAATAGTAACATAGCAGTACAAGGTTTGCTGGGAAGGGACATGGCTGTATCGGTTTGAAAGAGGCTGTAAATATGTGGTAGGATCAAACTCGAACCTAACCTAGACTAGCATGAAAACCGCTGGTTGAAATAGAATGGATCATAAGTAATGTATAGTCCTTGCCTGTTGATAAGTCGGGTTCCGAAGATATAGTTTATCGCAAGCTCGCAACGTCTCCGAGAGGTACCCGCGGAAGCACACAAGACGATAAACACTGGAAAGCAATCAACGAGAAAGAATCTATTACTACGAGGCAAACACGATCAAGAAGGCAACACATAGCACGACAACGCGATACGGATCTATCGTCGAGAACGGTTACTAACAGTTTAAGTGGGGTATCGGTCACACACGACGAATACCGCACGTTTACGGTGGTTCAAGTTGCTTAGCTACAGGTGATCAACCAACGGTTATTAACATGGCAACTCAAGCAAGCATGGCATAGCACACAAACATGGAAAAAGGTGAAGCATAAAATAAACTATCTATGCTAGACAATTTAAGTGAGGCACAATCCTAAACATGGCATAACACTAAGTGTCGCACGATGATTAAAACATTTGGTACTGTTTTGTCCTAAACCATATTTTATGTTGGTTAACAACATCAAACAATAGCATAAACACAAAGTACACAAAAACTAATCAAGTTACATATAAGGCACACTCCAAACGGAGTTACGGTTAAAAAGATATAAGCAAAACAAGTTACGGGCACAATCTGCCAACATCACGAAGCACACTTTAGAGCAACGCATAAACAGGATAATCAATGCAAACATGCTCACAAATGATATGGAACTAAAGTAGACATGACTGGGCAGGCATGGCAAAAAGAATCATGCAGTTAGCCATCATAGATCAAAAGATATTAAGCAAACAACATGGCATCGGAACGTTATAGACTTAGAGAAAAACAGAGGTGGCTGTCAAAAACAGCAGCATAGCAACTTTGGAGCTAAATATCTATATGACCAGTAATGCTAACATGAAGATGCAATACATGTAATGAAAGTAGACATGATGCTTAACAATATGCAATTGGAATCACTCAATTCCGATAAACGGTCGCGACACACTCGTCGACCGAACTTGCAACAAAATATAAACAGAACCACACTAACAGCAGGGTAGCTACTTTGGAGCAAGATACAATCATGATGCACCAAGCAAATTTGGCATGTGAATGCATGAAACTGAAGTAGAAACAATGCTTAACGCAACGCAAAAGGAATCACTCAATTCCGACGTACGGTTGCGAAGAAACCGTTGCCCGAAGTTTCAATCAAGCAACAGTTTTCAGACAGTTTAACAGAAGCAGTTGCCATTAACGATCTGATGCCCTGTTTAGCACACAATTACACAATCAAGATGACCTCAAATGCAAAAGCTCACAAAAGACGGATTGGAGTACACACAATTCTGAGCAACTTTCATTTTGGGCGCAACGTGATCCGATCTACGGTTTGCTCGCAAAGCTAATCGCGAAACTGAAACAACAGCTGAAACTTCCAGACTTTGCAAAAATAACGGAAATAGATACATAAAAAACAGATAGGAAAAAAAAGGGCGGCCTGGGCTCTCACCCTAGCTGGGCTCGGCCCAACTGCGGCTAGGCTGCCCTGGATCTGAGCCGCTTGTGGAGCTGGGCTGCAGGGGTTGGCGGGCCACGCTAGGGCAGGCCGGCCCAAGCAGCGGTGGCGGCGGTTGAGCGGCTTCCGCTAGGCCAGGCTGTGGCCGTGGCGGCACCGTCCACCGGCGGCGAGGAGCCACGGATCCGGGCGGCACGGGGTCAGGGCCGCGGGATCCGGCCGGGACGGCGGCTCTCCGGTGGCAGCTCGAGACCGGGAGGTGGGGCGGCGAGGTCAGCTCGAGACCCGGTGGCCATCCATGGCGGGCGGTGGTGCCCATGGCGCGCGGCGGCGCACCGGCCGACTCCTGGCATGGCTGCGAGGGGAAGAGACAGAGGGGTTAGAGGGGAAGAGAGGGAAGGGAGGCGCAGAGGAGAGGAGAGGAGGCTGGCGACCTGGCCGGCGTGGGCAGAGGAGGTGGCCGGCGGCGGGCTCCTCCACGGGCAAGAGAGAGGACGGAGGTGGGTGGCTAGGTGGCGACGTGGCGGCCTCTGGGCCGTCGGATCGCGAGATCTGACGGTCCAGATGGCTTGGGAGGCAAAATCCAGATCTGGGCTAGGGTTTGGACGAAATTGGGGATATTTTTGGGGCAAAGTGGAGGGGGTGGCTGCAATTTTGTTGCTAGGGAAACCCTAGAAAGGGGTGGGAGTGTGGTGGTTAATATATAGTCCGGGTGGCTGGCAGTTTGCAAAAACATCCCCGGTTTTTCTCTCGCGCGCGCGATGCTCACGTTTCTGACCACCGGGGGTCCGCAGTACCTCTGATTCGGGTAAAACATCGAACTGCGCGATCAACGCATCGAGCCGGTGGCGTTCACCTCGAGCTTGAACCGTTCCGAGAACACTTTCTGGCGCGCTATAAAAATGTCCCGTTTACTTATTAAACAGGGTTTTTCGTTCAGTTTGCTGCGGCTGGTCTCGTGCGGTTTTCGCGACGGTGATCGGGTGAAACCCGGTGTCGCAAAGGTCGAGTGTCAGGGTGTCAAGGGTCGGTCTCCGTCCGATACGAGATAAGAAGTGGGGAAATAATCGCCGATTGATAAATTGGGGATGCAAACACCGCAAACAAATCAGACAATCAAACAATTCACACCAAAAACAAAAAAATTTAAATTTTTGTCAAATTTGGGTTGTTACACAAGGCACGCACACATTTGATGAAGTTACGTTAAGATTATCCCAGTTGTTGTTGTCTATGAACAAGGAGTAGGTCTCAAGTCGTCCATAACCGTGGACACGGCTTCTCGAAAAGATTTAACCCTGCAGGGGTGTACCAACTGCCCATTACAAGGCTCCGCACGCACACCCATCTCTCTCAGTTGCTACCCATCATAGGCAACCATTTTATGATTTAGTTCCAAGAGATCTGAAACGACAGGTCCCTCTAGCTAGCAACGAACAAATCCGGGTGGCCCCCGGTGAGTCGACATCCAGCTTAGGAGACGGCCGCGCTCTCGATCTGGTCTCTACCGTATGTCGCAGGTTTGGATATCCGGTTAATCTCACATGAGACCATGTCCTCAGCTGAACAGGTTGGACCAATAAGGAAACCATGTCCCCACTGGCCCAGTTTGTTTGAAAACTACTGGCGGCCGACCAGCACACACACGGTTTCAAATGGTAAATCAGCTTGGGCCACCACTAGAAATGTTTGGAGCTAGGCACGTAAGAATAGGGGACCCCATAAAATCCCACACGCGGTTAGGCACGGTCGTCAAGAGACACAATACCCGGAACTCGGGTCCTAGGTGACTCGAATGGAACAAAGCGTCGGGGCGGGATAGCCTAGACCGTCCATCCTTCATCGAATATAGTCAACATTATAATAATCATATCATCAACAACAATATAATAATGTGATAGCCAAAACCATGGAGTAACAGGGTAACATCACAGCATCCTAAGCATGCATACTAAGCAGGGGCTGAGCAACGAGCAATAGTAACATAGCGGTACATGGTTTGCTGGGAGGGGACATGGTTGTATCGGTTTGAAAGAGGTTGTAAACATGTGGTAGGATCAAACATCGAACCTATCCTAGACTAGCATGCGAACCGCTGGTTGAAATAGAATTGAGTATAAGTAATGTATAGTCCTTTCCTGTTGATAAGTCAGATTCCGAAGGTGGAGTTGATCGCAAGCTCGCAACGTCTCCGAGAGGTACCCGCGAAAGCACACAAGAAGGAAACACTGGAAAAGGCATTCGACGAGCAAGCATCTATTACTACGAAGCAAACACGATCAAGCATCAACAAGAAGGCAACACGGGAGATCGCACCTACCATCGAGAGCGGTTACTAACAGGTTAAGTGGAGTACTCGTCACACACGATGATACCGCACATTTAGAAAGGTTCAAGTTGTTTAGCTACAGGTGATCAACAAAGGTTTTTAACATGGCATCTCACTCAAGCATGGCATAGCACACAAACATGGCAAGAGGTGAAGCATAAGGTAAACTATCTAAGCTAGTTAATTTAAGTGAGGCACAACCTAAACATGGCATAACACTAAGTATCCCACGAAAATTAAAACATTTGGTACTGTTCTGTCCTAATCCATATTTTAGGTTGGTTAACAGCAGCAAACAATAGCATAAACACAAAGTACACGAAAAACTAATCAAGTTACATATAAAGAACACTCCAAACGGAGTTACGGTTAAAAAGATACAAGCAAAACAAGTTTCGAACACAATCTGCCAACATCGGGAAACACACTTTAGAGCAGTGCATAAACAGGGTAAAGAATGAAAACATGCTCACAAATGATATGTAACTAAGGTAGACATGGCAGGGAAGGCATGGTAAAAAGAATCATGCAAATAGGCATCATGAACAACTAATTATAGCTCATGCAAAATGCAATAAAACATTACTGGTCTAGGACTTCGTGAAAATCAGGAAAACAGGGAAGAAACTGTTATTTTTATGCTGTATAAACAGGGGTAAAGCTATAGGCAAAAGTGCAGTAACATGACATAGCAATATATGGTCATGGAGTAGGCATGATGATGATCAGGTACAAGCAAGAATCAAGGTCAGAGGCATCATAGATCAAAAGATATTAAGCATGCAACATGGCATTGGAAAGTTACAGACTTAGTGAAAAACAGAGGTGGTTGTCAAAAACAGTGGCATAGCAACTTTGGAGCTCAAAAACTAGATTACCAACAAGCATATAATGACAATGCAATACATATAATGGAAGTAGACATGATGCTTAACAGTATGCAAAAAGAATCAATGCAATAGGCCTCATGGATGTGTCACAAACATCAATCAAACTTGCAATAAAATAACAGCGGCAGCACATAATAACAATTAGTAGCAGTTAACGGCCTGATGCCCACTTCAACACAGATTAACAACATCAAGGTGGCCTCAAATCAAAAAGCTCACAAAAGATGAACTGAAGTACACACAATTCTAAAAAAAATTCCTTTTGGGCGCAACGTCATCCGAGCTACGGTTTGATCGCAAATTACGTCGCAAAACAGAACCAGCAGTATAATTTACAGGGACTTAGCAAAATCTGCAAAAAGGAAAAAACAAACAAAAAAATAGGAGTCGGGCCTCACCCAGCTGGGCTCGGCCCAACAGCGGCTGGAGAGGCCATGGGCCTGGAGGGGCGCCTGGGCCGGTTGGAGGAGATGGGCTGGCCCACAGGCGGGGTCAACGCGGCCAGGGGCGACCGGATCGGGCCCGTGCCGCGGCGGCTGCTGTCGTCGCCGGCCGGTGCGCTCGCCGGCGAGGAGCGGCTCGGTCCACTCGTGGAGGAGGTCGGCTGGCCGGATCCGTCATGGAAGGAGCTAGGGCGACGCAGTGGAGGGGCGGCGATCGTCGGCGGCGTGCGGGCGCGGTGGCGCTCGGGCTCGAGGTCTTCGGCTCCATGGCCATGGCCGCCGTGGTCCTTGTAGGGAACAAAGAAGAGAGGTGAGAGGGAGAGAAAGAAGAGGGAAGGATATGAGAAGGGGGAGAGGGAGGCGACGGCCTGGGGTGGCGCAGCGCGGTGGCTGGGCTCGCCGGAGTGCGACCGGCGTTGGCGGCCTGCCAGCGGAATGGAGGCGGCTCGGGAGAGGAGAGAGGAGCACGGGTTGGTGGGGAGCTCCCTGGGCCGTCGGATCGCGAGATCTGACGGCCCAAGATTGATCTGGATAGGATTTGAGCAAAAAAAATGGGCTAACTGCAAAAATTAGGTATTTTTGGGGCAAAGTGGAGGCGGTGGCTGCAATTTTGGCTTAGGGAAACCCTGGAAAGAGGTGGGAGTGTGGTGGTCTTTATATAGCCCAGGTGGCTGGCAGTTTGCAAAAACATCCCCGGTTCTTCTCTCTCGCGCGCGGTGCTTACGTTTCTGACCGCCGGGGTCCACCCGTTTCGGGTAAAACTTCGAACTGCGCGATCAGCGTGTCGAGCCGGCGGCGTTCACGTCGCGTTGGAACCGTTCTGAGAACACTTTCTGACGCGCTATAAAAATATCCCGTTTAATTATTAAACAGGGTTTTTCGTTCCGTTGGCTTCGGCTGGTCTTCTGCGGTTTTCGCGACGGTGATCGGGTAAAATTCGATGTCGCAAAGGTCGAGTGTCAGGGTGGCAAAGGTCGGTCTCCGTCCGGTACGAGATAAGAGGGGGAAAATAATCGTCGATCGATAAATCAGGGATGCAAACACCGCAAAAAAATCATACAATCAAACAATTCAAACAAAAAACCATTGTTTTTAATTTTTGTGAAACCTGGGTTGTTACAGTGATAATCTCATATGCACCCATCCTCTCAAAGCGTTTCTACAGCTCAGCCTCCATGGAGTAGAGCATGCCACTCTGGACAAGGTTGTAATCATCAGTCTTGGAGAGATAGACATTATTCTCATCCTGACTGGCATCATCTGCTGGTGCGTCACCTAACGCGCCCTCTAGTGCGTATGCGATTTTGAGGGTACGAGGAGAATCCTCAGGGTGCGGAACCAGTTGGTGAAGTTTGACCCATCAGTTTTCAGTTTGTCTTTATCTAGGAACGATCCTAAGTTGAACGAGGGGCGTGGTGCTGCCATCTACAAAGTGATATTCACAAGGATACATATTTAGACTTTTGTTCATAATGTGGAGTTTTCAATCTAATCTTAAAAATTCTAGAAAGCTCCCACTTAGATAAACACCTCTCAATTTAACTAAGTGATTACACAGTCCCAGACCCCATACCTCCCCCGATCGTCACGGCCATCAGTATGCGACCCAGGTAGGCCTCTAAGCCAATCACATCAGGTATGTGACTCGTGCTCGATCTATCGATCTACTGTGTTCCAGGCCCGCATCTACATACGTCAAGCCTGCCAATCGAACCTTGATGTTACTGTTCAGCAAGGACATATCTGCATATGCCAGGCTTGCCGAACCCAACCTCATGCGAACGCCGTTTAATATGTGTGACACCCGGTATGTACGGAATGTCGTCCATATGGGAGAACCTTCCAGGCGGTGCCCACCAAGGGAGAACACAATGTTGTTACTGTGAGAGATGGTCCTATTTGTGCTACCGTCGTCATATCTAGCATACTAGCATAAACACGAAGTAAAACTGTAAATCATACAAACTATGATCCCCCTTCATGCAAAGCAAAGTCAAACACCTTTCTACTTTAGCTTGTGCAAATTTTACGTGGCTGCTAGGGGTTTCGAGAGAGAGCACCGTTTCTATCCTGCGAAAAACATGCCACAACACCGTCTCCCATCCGTCTCTATTACACCCCTCTCGGGGCCCTCCGTTGCAAACATCTTCGCATCGTTAATGCAGAGAGACAGACACCCCCCCAGCCACTTTATATGGTACAAGCCATATGTCAAGCGTGGAACTAGTCTCGCGTAAACGCGTAAGGTCGATCGGGGGCCGCTTCATCAAACATTGCCGCAATGCTAAACGAGTACACGTGGGATGGTATCGAATGAAGATTCGATGCTCACATCCTAGATTTGTTCTACCCATACAATACATCTACGCATAGCTAGCTCTGATACCACTGTTGGGATACGGGGCAGAAAACACAAATTTTTCATACCTACGGTACCCGAACCCAAGATCTATGCTATAGCGATGTAAAGTAACGGAGGGAATCGGTGTTCATACCTTTGAAGACCGAAAGAGGGAAACGTTCTTGCGAACGTGGCTGGCGTAGACTCGGAACTACGACCTCCCTGTCGTGTAGTAGACCACCGGCGAGGATGACTCCCGGTTGACCTCCAGCGATGAAGTAGCACCACAGGTGTAGTGCCTCGAAGAGATTATACACGTACGGTACAACTGATGTTCCTCCCGGGCCCGGAACCAGGCGAGCAACGGAAGAAAGACGGATTCGGATCCCGACTCCAGCAGAGCGACGGCCTGCCTTATGGTGGAGAACTCCAATCCAGGTGCAGACTCCAAACAAGGGGAGTCCACTTCCAAGAAGGAGAAGGAGAGAGAGGGATAATTGTGTGTTGGAAAAAGGGGGGTGTACCCCTCCTTATATAGGCCAAGGGGGTGCTATCCTCCTCCCCTCCCCATGTGGGACTAAACTCTCAAGGGGGGGAGTGCGCCGGCCAAAGGGGGGGATGGGCCCCACCCTTGGCGCCAAGCCCAAGGGGGGGACCCCCTCCTCCCCTAATGGGCCCCATAGGCCCATATAACCTTTTTCCATATATTTTTTAATTATTTTAATATGTTTAAATGTTTAATTCAGATAATTAAATAATAAAACATTATTAAAACAAATTAAACTTTATTTTGAACCATTCAAAATGTCCGGAAGAACTTCCGTCCTCCTCCAGAACTATTTCGGTGATTTCTCCTATTTCACCGATTGATCCCGAAACTGTCCTATGCGTCGATTGCCCTTAAGTGTAACACACTAATGGTCCGGGAAACATCAGACATGGTCGAGACTCTTCTCATTGACCAATGACTAGTCAGTTGGACCTGGTTACAATCCTTGACAGCCCCTGCGCTTCCATCGAATGAACTTCAATCGCTTTTGGAAACCGTTAACGATACGACGTAATCCTTTTGTGTTGCGGTACTTTGTTTGTCCGAGTTTCGATCGTCGGTATCTCACAGACCGTGTTCACATCTCGTTCACAACAAACAAGTTTACTCATCCGTCTCTATTGCATCTCTCGTGACCTAGTCACCTGCTTGCTAGTTATTGATTCAATATCACCGAGTGGGCCCAGAGTACCTGTCCTGTTACGAGGACTGACAAATCCCGCTCTACTCTATTAACATACTCATCAACCATCTATTTCGGAATACCCAAAGTGCACCGTTATAGCTAGCATATTTCAGTCAGGCGGTGGGATACAAATCAAATTCTCCTCATAGATGACAATTACGTATGATTATTACGGTCTAAGGACTAAGCCATACGTTACAAAGTCATCGCAACGCTGAACTATGTGACTCGATCACATTGCAATACTTTAGGTGGGTGTAAATCCATCACATCATTCCCCTAATGACATGACCTCATTGTCAATGGACTTAAGTGTCGCCATGATCAGGAAAGCTTGATCAATCAATTGCCCAATGAGATAGTTTACCCGAGTTAAACTATGGACCTATGTTTTATACTACACCTGTATTAGTATTTCCAAGTAATACAGTTATAGCACAGTATAAAATGTATTATGAACAAAACGGACATGTGACAAATATCTTTATTAATTTGTCTCTAGGGCACATATCCAACAAGTTCCGGGTATTGTGTCTCTTGACGAGCGTGCCTACCCGCGTGTGGGATACTATGGGGTCCCCTTTTCTTACCTACCTTGCTTCAAAAATTTCTAGGGGTGGCCCAAGCTGATTTACCATTTGAAACAATGCATAAATATCTGTCGGGTCGCTCCTAGCAGATATCCTTTAAAACAACCTGGACCAGTGCGGACATGGTTTCCCCGTTGGTCCACACTTGGCCGGCGAGGGCCCGGGACCTCACGTGAGGTGTCCCGGTAACCCAAACCATGTTGAGACGGAAGAGGCCGATCCGAGGGTGCGGACGGCTTTTGGATTGGATGTCGACTCCCCGAGGGCCACCCGGATTTGTTCGTTGTTAGTTAGAGGGACCTCTCGTTTCGGATCTCTCGGAACTAAATCATAAAATGGTTTCCTATGATGGGTAGAAACTGAAAGAGATGGGTGTGCGTGCGGAGCCTTGTAATGGGCAGTTGGTACACCCCTGCAGGGTTAAATCTTTTCGAGAAGCCGTGTCCACGGTTATGGACGACTTGAGACCTACTCCTTGTTCATATACAACAACAACTGAGATAATCGTAATAACTTGATCAACGTGTGTGTGCCTTGACTGCTTCTTCTTCATCGGGATGCGAAGGGGAGGACAAGAATAGGATAGGTGTTAGGTTTGCATAAGTAGCTGATAGCAAGACTTGTTGGAGGCGATTCTGCATCGAATGCTTGGCTTCTAATCTTACTCTCTAGATCGTTAGCCACTTCATAAATGCTAGTGCGGCAGCAACCTCACCACTTACCCCATCCGTACCGTGAAGTACTAGTTATCCTAGAATGACGAGTGATGAAGTCCTTGCTGGGTGAGTTGACCACTACAGGTGGATGCTGAGTACTTCTGTACTCATGATACTACCCCCAAACTCTTTTCAGGGTTTTTGATCGAGAACAGGTATGGTGATCGACGTTTCACGTGGAGACTCAACGACGACTACTTAGGCGGATCACGGCTGAGGGCCTGGACCCGTGTGGTCATGGGGATCGATGATTTTATATTTGTCACTAGGCATTTGATTGTAGTCTATACTCAAACATGTAACTTCCGTTGATGTATTGTATTAAGGCAATTGTATGCCGATTGTATGAGATGTTGTACCCTTGTAGCTGTAATGTTGTGATATCATGCTGGAAATCCGGGGCATATGACAGTGTCATATGTCGCAGTGGGACTGATATGTGCTTCGTCCCCGGATCTGGATGGAAACATCTAGATCTGGAACAGTACAGCATATCGGGCCTTACAAGTTGGTATCAGAGCCTTACCGACCATAGGATCCCTTCTTTGGACGAAGTCGAGTCTAGACAAAAACTATTTTGTAGTTACTAAGTTAGATATCGGAGAGTAGGAATCTTTTTGCTCCTTACCCTGGCTCTGGTCAGGACAAGTGTCTTAAGTGTTTTAATCCTCGACTTATCCCCTACAAACTCTAGGATCTCGAGTAAGTGGAGTTTCGGAACCGTTACAATGCCTTGCTTGCATCGTATTGTCTCAATTCTGAACTCAGGTTGGGAATTCCTGTAGTACCAGCTTCTTCGATTTCGGGTATCATCTGGGTCATCCATTGCCATTCATCCTTTTGCCGGTGTTTTTACGACTTGTGTCGAAAATCACTATCCCTTGATCTGGTTTTCGCGGTTGTTCTTCCTCTTGACACTGACAGTTTCATTTTTCCGACGATGTCGTCTCTCTGCGGAAAGTATCTCGACGGAGATCGTCGTTCGACATGGAGCAGAGTCCCTTGTTGGTAGTGTTGAAGATCGTCGACTCTCTTCTTTCCCACTTCCCCTCTCCCCCGGATCGTCCTGGATCTCGGGACGAGATCCCTTGTCGGTGGTGTTGTATTGGAACAGCCCAGGTTTCAAAAAAACTAAAAAATTTGTTTTCGGTGTGAATTATTTGATTGTTTGATTTGTTTGCAGTGTTTGCATCCCCGATTTATCGATCGGCGATTATTTTTCCCCCTCTTATCTCGTACCAGACGGAGACCGACCCTTCCCACCTTCACAATCGACCTTGCGACACCAGATTTCACCCGATCGTCGTCGCAAAACCAGCACAAGACCAGCTGTAGCCAACGGAACGAAAACCCCGTTTAATAATTAAACGGGTTATTTTTATAGCGCGCCAGAAAGTGTTCTTGGAACGGTTCCAGCGCGAGGTGAACGCCACTGGCTCAACGCGCTGATCGCGAAGTTTGAAGTTCTACCCGAATCGGAGGTCCTGTGGACCCTCGGCGGTCAGAAACGTAAACACCGCACGCGCGAGAGAGAAACCGGGTATGTTTTTGCAAACTGCCAGCCACCTGGGCTATAAATAGACTACCATCCCACTTAGGGTTCCCCCTAAGCCAAATAGGCAGCCACCAGCCCCCAGATTTGGAAAAATCGCCCCAATTTTCACAATTTAGCCCATTTTGCCGCAAACCCTAGCCCCCCTCGATCTGGACCGTCGGATCGGAGGATCCAACGGTCCAGGGTCGTCCATGTCACCCCAACCGTGGAGGAGATCCTCTCCCGCTGTGCCCGAGCGCCTCGTCCCGAGCGGGTCCTCCCCGCCGCACGTCGCCGTCGCTGGCTAGCCCCGCGGCCGAGCCGCCCACCAGGTCGCCCTCACCTCCCTCCTCACTTCCCATGCTCTCTCTCACCACCTCCCTCTCTTCCCGCAGCGCACAACCACCATGGATGCCTGCCCTATTGGAGCTCGAAGCTCGTCGCTGTGGGGCCACACATGCAACCTCCGTCGGCCAGATCGGTGATGTCGCGCCCGGATCCGGCCGTCACGGGCCCGTTCCCTCCTGCCAGAGGCACCCTTGGCCTCCGCCTCGCCGGAGCTCCGGCAGCCACGTGCGTCGCCGCCGCGCCATGGAAGCCGAGCCGAGCTCGCGCCACCAGCGTGTCGTGCCCCAACGACGCCTCACCGCCGCCCGCTGTCGACCCCCCCACTGGATCCGCACCGCCACCTCCGGTCGACCCCTGCGCCGCACCTCCTTCGCCGGAGGGCCGCCGCCGCTCGCTGGAGGGCGCTGCCGCTTGCCGCGGACGGGATCGTGATCGGGATCCCGATCCGATCGGCTACCTCCAACTGCCATGGCCAGTGGGCCGGCCTGCCAGCGACCGCGGCCCAGGCGAGTCGGCCCATCTCCCAGTGCCTCCAGCCCTCCTCTGCGAGCTGGGCGCCACCCAGCTATCATCCGCCCTCTTCCAAGCTGGGCCACGGCTCGCTAAGGTGAGGATGCCCCCTTTGTTTTTTTTAACTTTCAGTTTGCTATTGGGCTCGGACCAATGCTATGTGTTGCCCCGTGCGTTATTTAGTTAGGATACGCATTGCCCTATTTTTTAGGCCCTGTAGCTTTATTTTCGGCCCAGTAGTTTTTTTAACCTTTTCTGGTTTTAATTAATTGACAGATTGTGTTTTAATTTTGCGTTGCCCGTATCGTTTTAACGGTAGCTTGGATCGCGATGCTTTAAATATGAAACTTGCTTAGTTTTTCGTGTAGTTTAACAATATATGCTCCTTTCCCATGTTTGCTCTTGTTAACTTGTTGTTTACCTGCTAATTACAACCCTTGCCACCGTAAACTGTTTCTTTAATAACTTTTTAACCGTTGCGCCGATAAAAATGTTTCTTATATGTAACTTGACTAGAATTGTGTGTAGATTGTGTTTATGGGATTGTTTCCTGTTGTTAACAAATATAAAATATTGTTTAGGGAGGAACAGAACTAAACGCTTAATTATCATGGGGTTATTAGTGTTGTGCCATGCTTAGGGGTTTACCCCGCTTAACTTGACTAGCATAGATAGTTTACTCTTGCTTCACCTCTTGCCATGATTGTGTGATATGCCATGCTTGGGTGAGATGCCATGTTAAATAACCTTTGCTCATATTGTGTAGCTAAACAACTTGAACCCTTGTAAACGTGCGGTATCATCGTGTGTGACGAGTACTCCACTTAACCTGTTAGTAATCGCTCTCAACGATAGATGTGATACCGTAGTGTGTTGTCTCGTGTTGCTTTCTTGTTGTTCATTGCTCGTGATTGCTCCGTAGTAATAGATGCTTGCTCGTTGATTGCTTTCCAGTGCTTCGTTCCTGTGTGCTCCCGCGGTTACTCTCGGAGATGGTGCGAGCTCGCGATCGCCTACACCTTCGGAACCCGACTTATCAACAGGCAAGGACAATACATTACTTATGATCCATTCTATTATAACCAGCAGTTTGCATGCTAGTCTAGGTTAGGTTCGATGTTTGATCATACCACATTTTTGCAGCCTCTCTCAAACCGATACAGCCATGTACCCCTCCCAGCAAACCATGTACTGCTATGTTACTATTGCTCGTTGCTCAGCCCCTGCTTAGTATGCATTCTTAGGATGCTACGATGTTACCCTGTTACTCCTTGGTTTGGGATATCACCATTATTATATTGTTGTGGATGATATGATTATTATAATGTTGACTATATTCGACGAAGGATGGAAGGTCTAGGCTATCCCGCCCCGACGCTTTGTTCCATTCGAGTCACCTAGGACCCGAGTTCCGGGTATTGTGTCTCTTGACGAGTGTGCCTAACCGCATGTGGGATACTATGGGGTCCCCGTTTCTTACCTACCTAGCTTCAACATTTCTAGAGGTGGCCCAAGCTGATTTACCATTTGAAACCATGCATATATATCTGTCGGGTCGCTCCTAGTAGATATCCTTTAAAACAACCCGGACCAGTGAGGACATGCTCTCCACGTTGGTCCACCCTTGGCCGGCGAGGGCCCGGGACCTCACGTGAGGTTTCCCGGTAACCCAATCCCTGTTGAGACGGAAGAGGCCGATCCAAGGGCGCGACCGGATTTTGGATTGGATGTCGACTCCTCGGGGGCCACCCGGATTTGTTCGTTGTTAGTTAGACGGACCTGTCGTTTTGGGTCTCTCGGAACTAAATCATAAAATGGTTGCCTATGATGGGTAGCAACTGAGAGAGATGGGCGTGCGTGCGGAGCCTTGTAATGGGCAGTTGGTAACCCCTGCAGGGTTAAATCTTTTCGAGAAGCCGTGTCCATAGATATGGACGACTTGAGACCTACTCCTTGTTCAGAGACAACAACAACTGAGATAATCGTAATAACTTGATCAACGTGTGTGTGCCTTGACTGCTTCTTCTTCGTCGGGATGCGAAGGGGAGGACAAGGATAGGATAGGTATTATGTTTGCCTAAGTAGCTGATAGCAATACTTGTTGGAGGCGATTCCTCATCGAATGCTTGGCTTCTTATCTTACTCTCTGGATCGTTAGCCACTTCATAAATGCTAGTGCGGTAGCAACTTCACCAGTTACCCCATCCTTACCGTGAAGTACTTTTTATCCTAGAATGACGAGTGATGAAGTCCTTGAAGGGTCAATTGACCACTACAGTTGGATGTTGAGTACTTCTGTACTCATGATACTACCCCCAAACTCTTTTCAGGGTTCTTGATTGACAACAGGTATGGTGATCGACGTTTCACGTGGAGACTCGACGACGACTAGTTAGGCGGAACCCGGCGGAGGTCCTAGACCCGTGTGGTTATGGGGATCGATGATTTTCTTTTTTTCACTAGGCATTTGATTGTAGTCTGTACTCAGACATGAGATGGTGTACCCTTGTAGCTGTAATGTTGCCATATCATGTTGGAAATCCGGGGCATATGACAGTGTCATATGTCGTGGTGGGACCGATATGTGCTTCGTCCCCGGATCTGGATGAAAACATCTAGATCTGGAACAGTACTGCATATCGGGCCTTACACCTTCCGTCGATCTTCGTCATTACTGCCTTGTCTCTTGCACAATGGAACGTAGGAAAATATAATCATCACAGGCTCGAGCTGAACACTGACACAAATCAAACTAAAGAGCAAAGGAAACATTTTTTGGGTTTTTCAAGGTTTAACGACAGCAAAAGAAAGGAGAAATATTTTTGAGTTTTTGCAAACTAAAAGAACAAAGAAGAACAGGCAATGACTTCAAAAAGATCAAAGCAAACAAAACGGAAGATACAATGGAAGGGGAGGAGAGTCCGTACTCCACCAAGCTTAGGCTTTTGTCCTAAGTTGGTAGCAGCTACTGCGGTCCCAAGGAGCCTCCTGCTCCGGGGTAATGGTAAGTCCAAGGGTTGTATGAGCCCTCCGCTGCGTACAAGGAAGTCCTCGGGTCCTCCCATTAGGAAGGTACCTCGTCCCAACCAAAGGAAGACCCTCCGTCCCATGGGGAGATGGTCTCCTCCTGGACGGGTGGATACACCACGCGCTCCTCCTCATCTGGCGCAACTCCCTCCGTGGGGTTGTGAAACTGGTATCTCCCCATGATCTCATCAAACTGGGTATCTGAAAAGCGGTATCCGTTCCTGCGAGAAAAATCAAACAAAAGTGGTACAGGTAGACGGATGATGCGTTCCACATCGCCCTCAAACCGCAAAATATAATCAAGTGCATATTGGTCAGAGGCCCTAGTAACAAAGAACTACCTCTTCATGGCAACCAAATCAAGACTAACAAAAGGAAAAACGGTATCATCTGGGCGCGGTTCTCCTTGGAGAAACTGCAAAATAAGTGTGGCATAGACGCCACCAAAGAGATCCCCCTTGTTGCTATTAGTAGCAAGACGTCTAGCAATCAGCGTGCCCACATGATACTCGTGAGTCCCTAAGAGGGCGTTCGCCATGATAGCAGTATCAGGCGAAGAAGTGCTACTCGTGTTGTCTCGAGCCAACACCCCTCTAGCAATATAATACCGAAATACCTGAGATGAGGGAACAAAATATTGGAGATCTTCTGGCGGTTACTGTCCCTCACTTCAGTGTTGCAAAACGAGTCGAGAAGGGTCTTGAGTGCAGTAGTTTGAGAATTTTTCCTCCTCTTCTCTCCTCTGTCGGGCAAACCTAAAGCTTAACAAAAGGTACTCATAGGTATGGTTAGTAACCTTTCATAAATCTGAAATACAACCGCATCACTATCGGGATAGAATCTAAAATTGTGTAAAAAGATAGCAGTGAGCGTCTCATATTGTGGCACATAGCTCGTCACAAGCCGTGTCAAACCTGCTCTGGCACACAGGGCATCGAACTCCTCCTGTATGCCGGCATCCGCCATGAAATCTCTGCATGGAAATTTCATGGCCTTTGCGGGTGATGCGTCCAACAGCTCCAACCGTACGATTTCTTCATTGTAGCTCACCCTCATAGCCGAAGGTGAAGCTGTGGGCCGCGTAACACGGCTAGAGCGCTCGGGTTTCTTCTTCCCAAGCCATCTTCCTAGCCTATCAATTTCTGAAATTTTTGACAAATCACTAAAATGGAGGTTTAAGCAAAATTAGTTTGGGTGTACATTCTACTTACTTTACCAAGGCTCAAACTAGCAACAAAACTTGGAAAATAATTTTCTACACATACATTTAAGCTCAACTAAACAGCACCAAGAACAACTAAATACTTAATAATGAAGCCACCAATAAGAAAACTAATTGGAGGGGTGAGGGAGTGATACGTCCAAAACGTATCTATAATTTCTGCTTGCTCCATGCTTCATTTGTGTCATATTGCTATGGTATTGATACACTTTAATACACTTTTGATCATATTTGGACTAACTTATTAACTTAGTGCACCCCAGTGCCAGTTCCTGTTTTCTGCTGTTTTTCTATTTTCGGTTTCCCCCATATTAAAAGTGCTCCAAAAATTCGGGAAAAATCCAATAAAAAATCAGCGCTTCGGAAGCTTCGGGAATCACCGAGAGGGGCCAGAGGGGACCCACCAGGGCCCCAGGCGCCCTCCCGGCGCGTCCTAGGGTAGGGCCGCGCCAGGGAGCCTCCTGGACCCCTGGTGGACCCCCTAGCTGGCCCCCTTCGCCCATATATTCTCCGTGACGCGAAACCCCCGAAACGAGAACCCTTTTTCGCAATCTCTCCTCTGTTCCGCCGCCGCCGCGCTTCCAAGATCTGGAGCACCAGGAGACCTCTTCCCGACACCCTGCCGGAGGGAGGAACCACCTCCGGGAGCTTCTCCACCACCATGGATGCTTCCCGGATGAACCATGAGTAGTCCACCTTGGACCATCGGTCTATGATCAGTAGCTAAGTGATGTTCTACTCCCCTCTTTGTTCTTCATGGTTTAGACCTCGTGAGCTTCCCTACATGATCGAGGCACATATGTAATATTTCTGCTGTTGCTATGCTGAGTTTGCTGGGATCCGATGGATTGTGAGACTATGTTCAGATTGTGTTTGAGTAATATATTTGATTCTCCTCTTTTATATTTATGTTGTAGAGTAATTCTTGAGTGTTCTTCGTTGCTGTTTATTGCTTTGGCCAAGTAGTAGGTAGTGACTCCAAGAGGGAGCGTTATGCATGATTATGGGTTCATGCCCCCTGATGACTAGCTTGAGTCACAGAAACATGAGTCTAGGGGATGTGTTGTTGCCACAAGGGAGAAAACATCGGTGTTTGTACTTACGCAAAGTTCTTTAATGCAGTTGTCTGTTGCTTTGAGTTTACACTTTGGGTGGGATTCACAACTTAATACCAGCGAGATGTTCTGGATAGATATCTCAAGGTGGATGATTAGTAGGTAGATGCAGATGGATTTCGGTCTACTTGTCTTGGCGTACCGCCCATGCTTTTGAGCCTCTTCCTTTCTTTATAGCATAGTTAGCATTGGTTTGCGCACATAATCCTGTCAATTGCCCAGCTGTAATTTGTTTACCTCGCATGGCTATTTTCTCGTCTTTTGGGAGAAAGACATCACTAGTGAACATCATGGGATCCCGGTCCATATTTCCAATATTGTTTACACCCACTATTTATTTCCTGCTTTATTTACTTTTCCGTTGCTATCACTATCATTATTATCCCTTGCGTTTTTGTCCTTTGTAAACAACAAGGACGGAGGGATTGACAACCTCTCTGAACTCGTTGGGAGCAAAGTTATCTGTTGTGTGTGAAGGTCCACGACAACCGCCTAGTGGCGTTGTCACCTTCCTGTCGTTGCCGGAGTCCTACTAGAGACAAACCTTGGTATCTTCACCGAGGGAAAAATTTTGTTGTCTACATCTCAAACCTTCCACTTTGGGTAACCAGCGAGGGGCGAGAAGCCATTGCCGGGGACGCAAGCAAAGCTATACCCGCCAAACTCTCATACCATCAAAGCAATTTCTGGCGCCGTTGCCGGGGACTCTGCACTTCAAGATAGGGGAGTTGCTCACTATCTTTTATCTTTGCTTTTTGGTCTTGTTAGTTTACCTTTCAGTTTTTGCTTTAGTGTCCTTTATCAATAATCAAAAAAATAGTCACCTTGCTAGTAGTTGTCATTATGTCTGGTCCTTTTGCCTTCGGTGAAGCAGAAGTGCTCACCTTTAAACAAAGAGGTGGTGAAAGTCTGAAAGATGCCTGGTATAGAATTAATGATTCTCAAAAAAGAGCCACCAAGAAGCAATCCACTACTATCCTTCTTAGAAACTTTTATGTTGGAATTACTTCCTAGAATAGGTTTATTCTAGATACTGTTGTCAATGGGAATTTACTAGAAGTCCCAGTTTGGGAAGCGCTTAGTATTATGGAAAAGCTTGTTGGAAACCTCCCTGTTGCTAGCATTCAAGAGGATATTACCCTAGCTCACATTATGAAAAAACTTGAAAAGATAGAGCTAGAGATGCCAAGCATTAATAAGATAAGTGAGTTGGATCATAAGATTCAAGGGAATTTGAATAGACTCGATAGATCCATGCATAAAATTTTCAAAACCTTGGAGACCATCAAATTCCATGACTTGGATCCTTCTAGGATAGATAAGATTGAGGAAATCATTGACACTCTAGGAACTACTTTCTCCTCAATCAAAGCCAAAAAGGTAGAAACTCCGGAAAAGAAAGAACCTAGGTTCGTTTACATTCCAAAGCCTCCTCGTTTCAAAAATAACCCATCTATTGCCAAAGGGGCTGAAACTATGAAGACCTTGGAAGAGATACCTCTATTTAATAGAATAAATGAAACTCCAATTGATCTTCCGCCTTTTGCTTTTATCCCAAGAAGTATCTTTATTAGGCCTTTATTTGAAAGACCTCTTCAGATTGGTTGTACTATCGAGGAGCTTTTTGATCTTGATGATGGTTCAATTGATACAACTTGATCTTTTTGCATCAAGCCTAGCTAATGGCTTTAAAGAACCGCTTTCGGGAGGCAGCCCGCAACGAATTTAGGTTTTCCTTTTTGTTTTTCTTCTGTTCTTAGTGGTCTTGATGATTATTACTACTGTAGCAACATCATTGTATCTTTACTTTTTAAGCTTTGTGCCATTTATAGCCTCATATGACAAGGGAAGTGAAAGTTGTGACATGCTGTCCAGAAAACAGATTCTGTCCTCGTGACGGGAAAAATCATAGAAAAATACCAGTTCATATTTTTGAGCTGAAATTTTTACAAAGCGTGCTCTCTAGAATTACGGAACTTTCGTATGTTCTGGGTTTTTTTATTTGAGTTGCAGAGTTATCCATAAAAAATTCTTTATTACATGCTGGTCTGTTTTTCACAGATTCTGTCCTGTTTTGCCTTTTCTTCATTTTGCAAACCTTAAGCTTGCTTTTTCTTTGCAAAAACTTTTTGGAAATCTTGAGTAATAGTAGATCTTCAAGAATATCCTTATTTACAGTAGAGAAAAGTTATTTTATTATGGTTACTAACCTCTCGAATCAGATTATGATGAGTTATGTATGAAGGGAGTTTTCAAGTGTGCGAGGGAAGATGATGAAAGAAGATTCAGGAGTGTCAAACGCTCAAGCTTGGGGATGCCCCCTTGCACCCCCAAGAAATATTCAAGGAGACTCAAGCGTCTAAGCTTGGGGATGCCCCCGTGCATCCCCTTCTCCATCAACGATTATCAGTTCGTCTTTCGTTTCACTATATTTTTATCACTTCATGCGTTATGTGCTATGCTTGGATCGTATCGCTCTTTATTTCCTTTTTAGTTTTCTTTAGCTTTGCCTGCTGTTCATAACAAGTTAGAACCCATCTTTCTTTTTGTGGGAGAGAAACACGCTCCACTTCACCTAGAACACAACATAGGATTTTCATGCTTATCTTTGCTGTGTGTGTTCTTTATCTTTTTCCGTAGCTACTATCATGTTTAGCTCTTAATTTTCATGCTTATCTTTTTAAAGAGATTTTGTTTAGTTTGTTGCTTGAACTCTCTTGAGTTTTCATGTTTATCTTGTTTAGAGAGTTTGCCTGTTGCACTGAGTTTTGTTTCTTGACTTGGAGTAGGTAATTTAGGTTGCTATTCAATTGTAGTAGTAACTTGCAATAGTTTTGAGGTATTTTCTTGAGTAATGTTTGGAATTTTGGTGTCAAGAGCTTTAGCCTATTAGTGATAGATGTCGTATTTTGGAAAATTCGTGTTTATTTTCGAAACTTACAAAATTAGTTGAGAACTTTAGCTACTAGATGGATCACTACTCTTTGGAGGGATCGAATATCAGAGTACACTCACCTACCATGAGTCGAGGATGCGCAAGGATAACCAAACCCCCATACACTCTTCCTCGGGGTACTTGTCTCTTTGAGAACCTCCTATTACATTGAGAGTTACCGATAGTAAGTGCATGAGTTCCTCGGACTAATGTGAGTATTCGAAAGTTGACACTTCCACCTTCCCATATTTTTCTAGCCTCTCATGTGTCGTGCATTGCTTTCTTCTCACTCCGAGAGTTTGCATCCACCTTCGCCGGTACATCCAAATCCTTGGCACGATAGGCTTTTTCATCATAAACCTCATTATATCCTTCCTCAAAATAGACACCATACCTACCTATCAAGGCATTTCCATAGCCTTTCCGAGATACATTGCCATGCAACATCCATATTCTCATGACTTGATCTTCATGTCATGCATGCTACTTGATTGATCGATGAGCCACATGCTAGTTGGGCCTTGCCCTAATCATTTCTACTTGACGTGCTAGTATCATTGCATATCCTGCTACACTGGCAGAGGCATAAATTTGCATACATCATGATAGTTCATTTTCTTTATGATTTGAGTACTTTTGTAAAGTGTGAAAGATCTTCTATACTTTTTGTAATATATAGAGTGTTTCCCCTAAAGTGAGGAAAAGATCCCACAGAGGAAAAAATCAAAAGATCCCAAAGAGGACAAATGAGAGAAATAGAAAGAGTCATTGAGGCCACCAAAAAATACAAAATAAATAAAAAAAGAGAAAAAGAAATAAAAAGAGAGAAGGGGGCACACTACTATTCCTTTTGAGAGATCCACACTCGTACTCCCTCTTATATCTTGTACTCCATAGAGATTATCATTCATGCATATAGCTATGTGGGGACCTTCACACTATGTAACTTCGCTTGTATATTCCAATGATGAGCCTCCTCAAATGAGCTCTAGGTCTTCTTGAGCAAGAAAGTTGGATGCACCCCCACTAGTTCCATTGGAGAGCTTACCTTAGCTCATATGTGCATCCGTTGCATGGCAATCCCTACTCCTCACATCATATCTATCATTTGGCTTTCTCTCGCCTATGATTGTCCTCATTGATGTGAGCCTTTCACACCTTTCTTTGTCTTCCCCCTCCTTCATTCTTTCTCTCTTTGCCATCCTAAGTGTCAACTTTCCTTGCTTACGCTCATCCATTTAATGAGAGCTCAAAATATCGAAAAGGAGTGGATCATTTTGACTTGTACCTGGCTAGTGGTCTGTGGATGAGTCAAGATAAGATTCCAAAGAAGACCAAGTGTGAAACTTTAGTAGATTGTGTTCTCAACACAAAAATACATTTTTCTCGTATATCCCTATCCCCTTTCTTGCATGCAAACACCATATGGGGACATTCGAGTCACAGACAGCGACAACTCTTGCACCTTTATGTTCTTATGTTGCTCGTTTCAATGCTAATATAGACTCTTGCCTGTTATGACCTTAATTGGAATACATGCCTTGATTGCTTTACTTAAAAATTCTTATATGGTTGGTAGCATGTCACCACAAAAGTTATGTTTTTAGCATTTACCTACTCGAGGACGAGCAGGAATTAAGCTTGGGGATGTTGATACGTCCAAAACGTATCTATAATTTATGCTTGCTCCATGCTTCTTTTGTGTGATATTGCTATGGTATTGATACACTTTCATACACTTTTGATCATATTTCGACTAACTTATTAACTCAGTGCACCCCAGTGCCAGTTCCTGTTTTCTGTTGTTTTTATATTTCAGGTTTCCCCCATATTAAAAATGCTCAAAAAAACGGGAAAATCCAATAAAAAATCAGCGCTTCGGAAGCTTCGGGAATCACCGAGAGGGGCCAGAGGGGACACACCAGGGCCCCAGGCGCCCTCCCGGCGCGCCCTAGGGTGGGGTCATGCCAGGGGGGCGCCTGGACCCCTGGTGGCCCCCCTGGATGCCCCCCTTCGCCCATATATTCTTCGTGACGCGAAACCCCCTAAACGAGAACCATTTTTTGCGATCTCTCCTTTGTTCCGCCGCCGCCGCGCTTACAAGATCGGGAGCACCAGGAGACCTCTTCCCGGCACCCTGCCGGAGGGAGGAACCACCTCCGGGAGCTTCTCCACCACCATGGAAGCTTCCCGGATGAACCGTGAGTAGTCCACCTTGGACCATGGGTCTATGAACAGTAGCTATGTGATGTTCTCCTCCCTTCTTCGTTCTTCATGGCTTAGACCTCGTGAGCTGCCCTACATGATCGAGGCAAATTTGTAATCTTTCTACGGTTGCTATGCTGAGTTTGCTGGGATCCGATGGATTATGAGACTATGTTCAGATTGTGTTTGAGTAATATATTTGATTCTCCTCTTTTATATTTATGTTCTAGAGTAATTCTTGCATGTTCTCCGTTGTTGTTTATTGCTTTGGCCAAGTTGTAGGTAGTGACTCCAAGAGGGAGCGTTATGCAGGATTGTGGGTTCATGCCCCCTGATGACTAGCTTGAGTGACAGAAACATGAGTCTAGGGGATGTGTTGTTGCCACAAGGGAGAAAACAACGATGCTTGTACTTGCGGGTGCAAAGATTGTTTACTTTACGCAAAGTTATTTAATGCAGTTGTTTTTTTCTTTGAGTTTACACTTTGGGTGGGATTCGCAACTTAATACAAGCGAGATGTTCTGGATAGATATCTCAAGGTGGATGATTAATAGGTAGATGCAGATGGATTTCGGTCTACTTGTATTGGCGTACCGCCCATGCTTTTGAGCCTCTTCCTTTCTTTATAGCATAGTTAGCATTTGTTTGCGCACATAATCATGTCAATTGCCCAGCTGTAATTTGTTTACCTCGCATGGCTATTTTATCATCTTTTGGGAGAGAGACATCAGTAGTGAACATCATGGGACCCCGGTCCAAATTTCCAATATTGTTTACACCCACTATTTATTCCCTTCTTTATTTAACTTTCTGTTGCTATCACTATCATTATTATCCCGTGCGTTTTTATCCTTTGTAAACAACAAGGCTGGAGGGATTGACAACCTCTCTGAATTCGTTGGGAGCAAAGTTATCTGTTGTGTGTGCAGGTCCACGACAACCGCCTAGCGGCGTTGTCACCTTCCTGTCGTTGCCGGAGTCCTACTAGAGACAAACCTTGGTATCTTCACCGAGGGAAATTTGTTGTTGTCTACATCTCAAACCTTCCACTTTCGGTAACCAGTGAGGGGCGAGAAGCCATTTCCGGGGACGCAAGCAAAGCTATACCCGCCAAACTCTCGTACCATCAGGGAGTCACATACCAAGGAGTATTTATTCCAAATTTCAGCTCAAACGAGTAGCTGTAGAGGGAGATCGAAGTTCTGTGCTTAAGAACAGCAAGAACACGAAACCAGAGCAAGAAAACGAGTTTTTGGGGAGAAAGAGAGAGTGTGGAAGAAGAGATGCCAGTAGGGGGTGCTTGTGGGCCCCAGGAGGGTGTGTGGCGCGGCCAGGGGCTGGGCCGCGCCACCTGGCCTCCTGGGCCAGGGGTGGACCCCCCCTGGTCAGCCTCAGGTGCCCCCCGATGGCTTTTTACCTGGAAATTTTTATTTTGAATTTTCTGGAATTTTCCGGACAACTTCACTGTGGAGAATTTTTCAAAGTTCAAAAAGCTGCAAAAACTTACGTGAACTTGAGGCAAAAGTTAGAAGAAGTGAAGCTTTAAACACAAAAACTTAGGTACGGCAAGGAGAATAAAAGCTAAAGGAAATGAAAACATAACAAGCTCAGCTTTTTACCTATATAAAACATGCTAGTTAGCAAGGTTGATCAAGTCTTACCAACAAACCGGTGATATGTAGAGCAGAAAGTCTGGCCTCTTATGAAGTGATCATTGCATTCGCACTTT
Organism: Bromus sterilis; assembly: GCA_950022295.1. Classification (NCBI taxonomy): domain Eukaryota; kingdom Viridiplantae; phylum Streptophyta; class Magnoliopsida; order Poales; family Poaceae; genus Bromus; species Bromus sterilis. The sequence continues at coordinate 165,272,124 of OX465599.1, read as the reverse complement.
GATGGACATTGTCCCCACCATAATTGTTTTGTATTTGTGGTATACATGTAGTGGACAATCCCATTCTCCAATCTTCACGGTCTCGATATTCTCAATGGATTTAAGGCCATGCCTTTTGTCGATCTCCTTTGGAAAATACACCGTATGTTCTTTGTCATTCATGTTGAAGGTAACCTTCCCTTTATTGCAATAAATAACTGCACCTGCGGTGTTAAGAAAAGGTCTACCAAGAATAATGGACATGCTCCCATCCTCGGTCATGTCAAGCACAACAAAATCAGTTAGTACTAAGCAATTGGCAACTTCAACGGGAACATCCTCACAAATACCGATCGGGACGGCCGTTGACTTGTCATCCATCTGAAGGGAGATATCTGTAGGAATTATTTTCTATAAACAAAGCCTTTTGTAGAGAGAAAAGGGCATAACACTCACTCCTGCACCAAGATCACATAAAGAAGTTCTAACATAATTATTCTTTATGGAGCAAGGAATGGTGGGCATACCTGGATCACCGAGCTTCTCAGGAATCTTGCCACTGAAAGAGCAGTTATCAAGCATAGTAGATATTTCCTCATTAGGAACTTTTATTTTATTAGTAACAATATCTTTCATATATTTAGAGTAAGGAGGTAACTTAATAGCATTAGTCAAAGGAATCTGAAGAAAAAGGGGTTTCATCCACTCACAAAACTTGTTGTAGTGCTCTTCTTCTTTGGTTTTGACAGACTTACTTGAAAAGGGCATGGATTTATGTACCCATGGTGCTCGTTCCTTCCCATGTCTTCTTGCGATGAAGTATTCTCTAGTGTACTTCTTGCGCTTATCAGGTGCTTCTTCTTCTCCTTGCGAAAACTTTTTTTAAATCCTTATTTGCAGTAGAGGCGAATTATTTTATTATGGGTACTAACCACCCTAATCAGTCTATGATGAGTTTCGTATGAAGGGAGGTTTCAAGTGTGCGAAGGAAGATGATGAAAGAAGATCCAGGAGTGTCAAAATATCAAGCTTGGGGATGCCCCCGGCACCCTCAACAAATATTCAAGGAGACTCAAGCGTCTAAGCTTGGTGATGCTAATACGTCCCAAACGTATCTATAATTTCTTCTTGTTCCATGCTTATATTGGTGACTTTGCTATATGTTTTGCTTCACTTTCATACCTTTTCAAAATATTTGGACTAACCTACTAACTCAGTGCCCCAACGCTAGTTTCTATCTGCTGTTGTACGTGCATTGCAGGAAAATTCCAATTATTAAAGTTCTCGGAAAAATCATAATAAAAATCAGTAGATCAGATGACTCCAGAACGGAGGGGGCCAGAGGGAAGTTCCCTGCTGGCCAGGCTTCCTCCTAGCGCGTCCTACATTGTTTCAGTTTTCTTTGCTTAGACTTAGTTTTGTTTGTTGTTCATAACAAGTTGGACCCTAGCCTACATCGTTTGGGAGAGATACACGCTCCACTTCCACCTAGAACACACATTGTTTTCATGCTTATCTTTGTTGAGTGTTCTGTTTTAATCTAGTTGTTGTCATGCTTAGGTATTGTTTTCATGCTTATCTCTTTAAGAGATTTTATTTAGTTTGTTGATTTTAGAAATCTCTTGATTTTTTTATGCTTATCTTGTTTAGAGAGTTGGCCTGTTGCACTGAGTGTGTGTCTTGACTTGAGTAAGTAATTGAGGTTGCTATTATAAGTTTAGTAGTAACTTGCAATAGTTTTGAGGTATTGATTTGAGTAATGTTTAGACTTCTGTGTGTCAAGATCTCAATCCTATTAGTGATAGGTGTTGTATTTTGGGTAATCCGTGCTTATTTTCGAAAATTACAAAAAAAATAGTTGAGAACACTAGCTACTAGATGGATCACTAACCTCTGGAGGGGTTGTAATATATAGAGTACCCTCACGTACCATGGGCTGAGGATGTGCAAGGATAACCAGACCCCCATACACTCCTCCTAGGGGTACTTGTCTCTTTGTGAACCTCCTGATTTGATAGAGAGTTACCGATAATAAGTGGATGAGTTCCTTTGACTAATGTGAGTATTTGATTGCTGGCACTTCCACCGTCCATATTTTGCTAGCCTCTTCGGTGTCGTGCATTGCCCTTTCTCATCTCTAGAGTTGGTGAAAACTTCGCCGGTGCATCCAAATCCTTGGCATGATACGCTCTGTCATCATAAGCCCCATTATATCCTTATTCAAAACAACCACCATACCTACCTATCAAGGAATTTCCATAGCCTTCTGAGATACATTGCCATGCAACATCCATCTTCTCATGACTTGATCTTTCATTGTCATACATGCTTTTGCTTGATAGTAGAGCTACATTGTAACACCACCTGTGTCATGCTACATTGATCACATTTTGTTAGTGACAAATCACATTGATTAACCATGCCTTTATTATCATTGGATCAAATCATATTTGAAATCCCCTTGGTTGGAATTGAAAAAAATGGAAATTATAGTTGAACCAAAAATTGTGCAACCAAATTTATTAAATGGAAAACAATCATTAGGTCATGACCAAATAGCTATAGGAATTTATTGCGATGTTCAAGTAATGTGAACAAATCAAAATAGTAGTACATCAACACCAAATGATCATTTAATGAATATATAAAATCCAAATGATTTTATTAGGCAACCACACTTATTGTTGAATTGTATTTGAGTGCAATAGTAATACTGGAGCAAGTCCCACATTTTACAAATATCATTTGATAGCTAACTAAAAAAAGAAACAGAAAAGAAAATGCAAAAGTAAACAAAACAAATAGAAAAGATCTATCTGCCGCCCTAGGCAAAGCCCAACAAAGGCCCAGCCCACCTCCCTCCTTCTTCCTCATTGTTCCTCTGTTCCCGTCGACATGACGAATGAGCCTCCCATTGCCACCGAACCCACTCGTCCTCGCCGCTACAGTGCCCGGGACGGATATGACTGACACCCCGCACCCCCTCGAAACCCTAGATCTCACTTTCCCCCTCGCCTTCGTTTTCCCCCACTCGATCCCGATGCCGCCATGGCCACGGGCTCGTGAACACCCGCGGCCACCATGCTCCCCGCGCCTCGCCGGAGTGTCAAAGGGACTCTCCGTCGTCAACTACGTCTAACCACCAGAAAGAATCAAGCCAGAGCCCTGTAGCGAGCAGATCGACACCGTCTTTACCCTCGGCCCTGGGGAGATCGGCGACGAATTCCGGCCACGCGAGCCTTCCTCGATCCCGCTGCAATACCCTACGCCATGCTGGTGAGCTAGGACACCACCGTCAATGGTCCCATGTGCCTCTCTCTCGTCGTAGGCCCTTCCGCCATTGTTGTCGTGAGCTCGCCGGCGTGGTGGAGTTCACCGGCGTGGCCTGGCACACGCCTTTGGCCGGCCGAACGTTCCTTCACGCACCACGTGCTCCTAGGAGCCCTTCCAGCTAGCGCACGATTGATCTAGCCCATGTAATCGTCGTCGCCATCGAAGGCGTCCACTGACCACCGCCAAACCCCGTCCCCGTCTTCCCGTACAAATGAGCACCACCACTCGACGCGGCGTGGACCCCTGAGCCCGTAGGAACAAACTGTGTCGAGAAAGATGGCCGGAATCGAGCGCATGCTCGACGCCGATGAACTTTGTCTCGCTAGCGTGCCCCTTTGCCATTGCCATGTGGGCCCTCCCTATCAGCATATTTGTTAGTGGCTAAACATCCACTGACATTGCACCCCCCCTAATTAATCTGGTGTTTAGTTAAATGGAGATAATCACCATAGTCTATGACCAGTGGGCCCTAGTCCAATTAAATCAATTAAGTAATTGTTAGATGTCTCTTTGTGTGACAGTTGGGCCCCACTGTCAGTTAAATTGATAAAATGATTTTATATAAGTTCCAGTGAATGACATATGGGCCTAGTGCACTATTTAAAATAGAAAGAATTGTTTTAACTGTCCAGAGGCTGAAACGTGGATCCCTGTTGTCAGTATGACCAGTCAAAGTCCTTTTTTGGATAATTTTGATTAAAACAATTAAAATAGATCATGTAATTGATTTAAATTGAGTAAAACTTTGAAAATCAATATCTTTTAAACTGTAAGACAGAGGGACAAACTTTATACATGAAAGTTGATCAGAAAATACAATGAATAAGAATACACTATCCAAACACCCACCACCCCCTCTAACATACCGAACACGAGTCCTTCCCCCTCCAGATCGTCTGCCGATATTCACTCGGAGCTGGCAGTTTATCCCGGGATGAATTCCCGCTCCGAGCAAAGCACATGGTACCGCGTTAGAACATCGCTAACAATACATCTGCCATGTCATCTATCTGTGTTGCATTTGTCTGCATTATATTTACTGTTTCTTCCCTCTTTTTCCTGACGGTAGACCCCGATGCCCCATAGACGTAAGGGATCGAGATAGTCTTCGCGGGTAAGTTAACCCAATTTATTGATTCGACACACGGGGAGCCAAAGAGTATTTATAAGCTTTGACAGTTGAGTTGTCAATTCAACCGCACCTGAAATATACTTGCTTGCAACAAAAGATAAGTGGTAATGGTAATATGATAGTGATGGTGGCAACAGCAAAAGTAAACATCAAAAGTAACAACTAATGACCGGCAGGATTGAAAACACTGTAGGCTAGGGAGATGGGTTGTTGGGCGCTGCATGGATAAGAGTGAACATGTAATAGATTCTAACATGGGGCAAGGCTCACAGACAAGCAATGATCATCTAGGAAAATATTAAACATTAGGCATGTATCTCGTAGGTAGTTGTGCGTGCTTGCAATAAGAACTTGCACAACATCTTTTGTCCTACCATCCCGCTACGAACGGGGCCAAAGGGAACTTATGGAGATTAAGGTGCTCCTATCAAAGAGCACCGGAACAAAGCAATAAACTCAATGGATACATGGAATCCTCAAATTATGGACCATCCCCTTTGGTCTCCCAAGATGTCACCTTTGGGATCGCCGGTTCCGGACCATAATAGGTGCATACAACTCATAGATAGGATCAAGAACACAAATATATTCATGAAAACACATAGGGTTCAGATCTGACAACATGGCACTCGGGCCCAAAGTGACAAGAATTAAGAGCAACAAGTTGAAGCAAAGAAGATAAACACCAATCTAGATGATAGGCAACATGCCCCCAACAATCTGATGAACTATTACATGATCTAACTCATCCAATCCCTACCATCCCCTTTGCCTACAGCGGGTAATTACTCACACATGTGAAGAGAAGTCATGGAGGAGGGATGGACTGGTGATGGTGATGACGATGGCGACGATCTCCCCTCTCCGGAGGCCAAATCAGTCTCCAGATTAGCCCTCCCGAAGAAGAACAGAGGGTGGCGGCGGCTCCGCGACGGAAATTGGAAAAGCGACTCTCTTTCTGGGGTTTTTCCGTCACGAGAATAAATAGGAGCATCGGTAGGGCACCAGAGGAGGGGGGAGGCGCCCAGGCGGCCAGAGTGCGCGGTCCCACCCCTGTCCGCGCCAGGGGGGCGCCTGGGGCCCCCAGGACTCCCCTCTGGTCCCACTTCTGGCTGGTGGAAGCTTCTGGTGCGTGGATTTTCTGTGAATTTTCCCGGAATTTTCTGAGATACTTTAAAATCCATTTTCCTGCACACAATAAAACCATATAGGAAGCTCTGCTGAAAACAGCGTTAGTCCGGGTTAGTTTCGTCCAAATCATGCAAGAATGAGGGCAAAACAATAGCAAAAGTTTTTGGAAAAGTAGATACGTTTGAGACGTATCAACTCCCCCAAGCTTAGCATATTTCTTGTCCTCAAGCAATTCAGTTCAGCGAACTGGAAGCGACAAAGAAAACTTTGACAAACTCTTTTGCTTCATTAGATGTATATAAGCATGTACTACAAAAAGAGTTTAGCAAGTATTGAAACAACGCTATAAGGACAATGCACGAAGCAATTCTTCTTTCATGTGATCAATCACAAACAACTAAAAGTAAATAATATGCTACTGAAAATCAAGACAGGATCACAATGCACATAGCTTGAACATACTTGAGTGGCATTTCGCTAGCCTCCATGAGTGAAGCAAAACATAAATGCAGAAACTCCTCCGGAGTTTTAAAGGTGACTAGAACCCAGTATTTCAGACTAGCAATAACACAAGCATGCAGAAGACAATGTAATACTTTGGGACAATGCATGTTACACTAAGAATGAAAGTTATGCTCTCATAGTTGGTGCTTTGAAGAAAGAAGGGGAGACTCTCGAACCGTGGCTTTTGATGGCAAGGTTGAAAACCCGTGAAAGGAAGCAAAGACTAAACATGTGCCAGAGCTCTTGGTTTTGAAAACAGAGATACAACTCTTTTGAGAGGTGTAACTTTCCAGTCAACGGTGAACGGTAAAGGTCTCTCAATATCTCCCATGCCAACCATATTAATGCCTTTTTCTTACACATATTCCCTTATCCATAAATCCTTTGATGGTCTACGGACACTTTTATTTTTCCTCAAGGATGGAAGGAGGGTATCGTTCCATCTATCATAAGCAGCATTTGGTCCATTTCACTCCATCATCAAGTATGGGGGAGGTGTAACTCTCATATATTTTTTTCCTTGACTAGTTAAAACTTCTGTCAAAATATTTTTGGCATGCAAGATACTGATTTCCCCTCACTGCACCATGAGCTTGTACGGTTACAAAAGGGAAGCTTTTGAATAAATTTCGAGATGGCACATGAAAGTCTAAGTTAGGAGTGGCCGGTAAATACCACATATAGGTAGGTTTGGTGGACTCGAATGGAATAACTGGTTTCAAGGATTTTGGATGCACAAGCAGAATTCCGCTTAGTGCGAGCGAAGGCTAGCAAAAGACTGGGAAGCGACCAACTAGAGAGCAATTGTCATAATCATGCAGAACGACAAAGCAACATTGAATCGGGCATGAAAGTGATATAACTATCCCGAAACAAAAAGATCATCAAGGCATAATAGACTTTTTAGTCATAAACATGTGTGAACATGTGCCAAGTCAATCCAAAAATTCTCCGAAGGGAAATACCACTTCAGTATGCCAAACCATGAACAATGCAATGCATGTAAATCATTTCAACAACACATTATGTACTCTAGCTATTTGAGACTAGCCACAAGGAAAGCATGAACACTGGGAAAGCATTGTAAACATAGCACTATGTCGCTACAAGCTGGTCTCTAGATCATAAGTACAGGCATATGTACAAAAGTAGAAACAAGAAGAGTTCATACCGGTTTTCCTTGTCGCTTCCCTTCCATCGATCTTCGTCATTACTGCCTTGTCACTTGCACGATCGAACGTGGGAAATATTATCAAATGCCATCACAGACTCGAGCTGAACTCTGAAAACAAAGCAAACTAAAGAGAAAGGAAATCTTTTTGGGTTTTTTATAAAGGTTTAAACGAGAGAAAAATAAAAGAGAAAATATTTTTGTTGTTTTTGCAAAGAAAGAAGGAAAGAAGAACGGGCAAAAACTTCGAAAAGATCAAAGCGAACAAAAATAAAACGGATAATACAATGGAAAAGTGAGAAGGGCACGTACTCCCCCAAGCTTAGCATTTTGGCCTAAGTTGGTAGTAGCTAAAGTTCCCAGGAGCCTCCTGCTTCAGGGTGGTACTGGTGAGTCCAAGGGTCGTATGAGACTTCCCGTGCGTACACCGAAGTCCTCGGATCCTCCCACGAAGAAGGATCCGTGCTCCAAGCAGAGGAAGACCCTTCGCCAAACTGGGTGAAGGTCTCCCCCTGGAAAGGTGGGAACTCACCATGCTCCTCCTCGTCGGGCACAACCCCCTCCATGGGGTTATGAAAATGATGCTGGACCACGAACTCGTCGAACTGGGTAGCATCAAAGGACCATCCGTTCCTGCGAGAAAAATCGAACAAAAGAGGTGCAGGTAGACGGATCTTGCGTTCCGTGGTGGCTCCAAAACGCAAGATATAATCAAGATTACCAAACTCGGAAGTCATGGTAACAAACTTATGCCTTTTCATAGCAGTAAGATCAAAACTTAAATAAGTAAAAGGCTTATCATCGGGGTGTGGGGTGCCATTAAGAGACTCTAGGATAAGCGTGGCGTAAACGCCACCAAATAAATCTCCCATGTTACCGTTCATAGCAAGGCGTCGAGCAATTAAGGCACCCACATTATAATCAAACCTCCCCGAGAGGGCGGTTGCCAGGATAGCATTATTCGGCGCAGATATGTTGCTCGTGTTGTCACGAGCTATCACCCCTCTAGCAATATAATACAAAAAATACCTGAGGTGTGGGAACAAGATGTTGGAGATTTTTGACCGATGAATATCCCTTGTATTCATGCTACAGAGAGAGTTAAAGACGGTCCTCAGCTCGGAGAGCTGAGAGCTCATCTTCGTTGTCAGTCCAACGTTCGGTACACCTATTATTTCACAAAACTTTTCGAAAGGCATGGTCAAAAGATCATTGTAAATTTTAAACTCAACAGAACCATTAACAAGGTTATATCTAAAAATGTTAATGAAACAGGAGGTGAGTTTTTGATACTGAGCAACACGGCACGTTGCGAGCCGCGTCAGACCTGCATTAGCACAAAGATTATAGAACTCCTCCTTAATTCCTGCAGCTTCAAGGAATTCATCGCACGGGAAAGTCATTGCACGTGCTGGATTTGTGTCCTCCAACAATTCTAAGGGCACATGATCTTTGTTGTAGCTCACCCTAGCAGTCGAGGGTGAAGCTGCAGCTCTTGTAACTCGATCGGAGCGCTCAGGCCTTTTCTTCTCAAGCCACCCCTTTGCTCTTCCTAGCAAACTCATTTCTGAAATTTTTGACAAATTACAAAAACAAGGAGTTAAACAAAGTGAGTTAAGGCAAACTACTCAACCCCCTTACCTAAGGCAAAAACTTGCATCAAAACTTGGAAAATAAACTTCTACAGATGCATGCAAGCTCATCTAAACAGCACCAAGAACTACTAAATACTCACAAATGAAGCCACCAACCAAAAATATATTTGGAGGAGTGGAGGAGTTACATACCAGGGAGTATTTTCCCAAAATCTCAGCTCAAATGATGGGTCGTAGAGAGAGATCGAAATTCTGGACGGAGAGCAGCAAGAACACAAGAACAAAGTGCAGAACTCGTGTTTTTGGAGAGAGAGGAAGGAGGAGGAAGAAGACTTACCTGGCTAGCTGCCCTGTGGGCCCCAGGCGCCCTGTGGGCGCGGCGAGGGGGCAGGACGCGCCAGCTGGCCGCCTGGGCCACTGGTGGCCCCCCTGGGCAGCCCCAGGTGCCTCTGGGTCACTCCCGGCATGGAAATTTTTTTTTTTTTCTGGAATTTTTCTGAAAACTTCACTTTTGAAAATTTCCCGGAGTTCAAAAAGCTGCAAAACTTTCTGAAAACTTAAAGCAGTGATTAGTGTTGTGAAGCTTCAAAAACACAAAAACTTAGTAAAACAAAGAGAATAAAAGCTAAAGCAAATGAAAACATAACAAGCTTAAATTTTTACCTATATAAAACAAGCTCACTAGTAAGGTTGATCAAGTCTTACCAACAAACCGGCGATATATAGAACAAGAAGTCTCACATCTTATGAAGTGATCATTGCACCTTTACTTTAATGGACATTGTCCCCACCATAATGGTTTTGTATTTGTAGTGCACATGTAGTGGACAGTCCCATTCTCCAATCTTCACGGTCTCAACATTCTCTATAGAGTTAAGGCCGTGCCTCTTGTCGATCTTCTTTGGAAAATACACCGTGTGTTCCTTATCGTCAACGTTGAAAGTGACCTTTGCTTTATTACAATCAATAATAGCACCTGCGGTGTTAAGAAAAGGTCTACCAAGAATAATGGACATGCTCCCATCCTCGGGCATGTCAAGCACAACAAAATCTGTAAGGATCAAACAGTTAGCAACTTCACCGGGTACATCCTCACAATACCTATTGGGACAGCTGTTGATTTGTCAGCCATCTGAAGGGAGATATCTGTAGGGATCAGTTTCTCTAAACAAAGCCTCTTGTAAAGGGAGAAAGGCATAACACTCACTCCTACACCAAGATCACATAAAGCAGTTCTGACGTAATTGTTCTTGATGGAGCATGGAATGGTGGGTATACCTGGATCACCAAGCTTCTCAGGAATCTTGCCACTGAAAGAGTAGTTAGCAAGCATAGTAGATATTGCCTCATTAGGAACTTTTCTTTTATTTGTGACAATATCTTTCATATATTTCGAATAGGGAGGTAACTTAATAGCATCAGTCAAAGGGACTTGAAGAAAAAGAGGTTTCATCCATTCAAAAAATTTATTATAGTGCTCTTCTTCTTTAGACTTGAGGGACTTACCTGGAAAGGGCATGGGCTTCTGTATCCATGGTTCTCTTTCCTTCCCATGTCTTCTTGCGATGAAGTCTTCTCTAGAGTACTTCTTGCGTTTATCAGGTGTTTCTTCTTCTCTTACCTCGGGAGAATCATCCTTCTCCTTTTCCTTTTCTTCAGGCTCGGCACCGTCTTCTATTTCAGCATCGGAGGTAGATATGCTGTTAGGATCAACAGCTGGCTTTTCACTTGTGATGGGATCATCGGGATTGTCAGCCTCCTTGTGTTTCTTCTTCTTCTTTTTCTTCGGAGAGCTAACAGTCTCGTCTTCTTCTTGTACTTGAGAATCTTGGTCGATCCTCTTTGCATGCCCCTCAGGATAGAGTGGGTCCTGGGTGTGTGTTCCACCCCTAGTTTTGTTTCCATAAGTTTGTATGTCCTGTTTGGCATTATTAGCAAGCAAATCTTTTTGCACATTAGAAATTTGTTCAAGCTGAGTTTGAACCATATGAAAATGCTTAACAAGACATTTAACATCATTAACAGTTCTTTCTAGAACACCACACAAACTTTTGATACCAAGAGAGTTATCATACAATTGACTTTGTATCCTCCTATTAAAATGGTCTTGCTTAATAATAAAATTATCAAGCTCATCTAAGCATTGGTCGGGAGGATTACCTTTAGGGATGTCACTTTCAGTAAAGTCTAATAAAGAGTGTACCTCTACCAAGGGAGGGTGAGTAGTAGGCTCACACAACTTCTCAATAGGCGGTAAATTTTTCACGTCTTCGGCTTTAATACCTTTCTCCTTTATAGACTTCTTTGCTTCTTACATATCTTCGGGGCTCAGAACAAGCATGCCCCTCTTTTTCGGTGGTAGAAGTGGTTCAGGAACAGACCAATCTTCATAGTTCTTAGCAATTTTTCACATTAATTCTTCTGCATCGTCCGGTGTTCTTTCCCTGAAAACACAACTAGCACAACTATCCAGATATGATCTGGATTCATCGATTAAAACAGCGTAAAATATATCAAGAAGTTCATTCTTGGGGACTCCATGTCCCTGCATAACCTTAAGTAAATATCAAAACCTCCCCCAAGCTTTAGGGAGGTGCTCATCCTGCAATTGTTTAAAGTTATAGATTCTTTGCAAAGCAGCATGTTGCATATGAGCTGGGAAATATTTATCAACAAAGAATTGGACTAAGTCCTGAGGACTCTTAATGGAACCATAGGGTAGTGCATCGTACCATGATTTAGCGTCTTCCTTCAAAGAAAAAGGAAAAAGCTTGGCCACATAGAAGTTTTGTATCTTCTCATCAGTAGTGAATAGGTTACCTAGCTCAGCGAGTTTGGTCAAGTGTGCTATAGCATCGTCATTTTCTCTGCCATAAAAGGGGTCAGCCTCGACTGTAGATATAAGTGAAAGATCAATAGAGAAATCATAATCAGGATCAATGATGCATATAGGGGATGTAGCAAATTTAGGATCAGTAATAACTTTGTTCTTCATGGAGTGCTTTTTGAGCAACTCCTTAACAGCACCAGGGTCAGAGTCGACACACTCTCTGAGTTCCCTTCAAAAATCATCATCAAGAGTAACATAATCATCATCAAGGATTCTCTCCTTGAGTTCATCTAAGCACGGGTAACCGAAGGTTTTTGCATGTAGGAATATAGGTAGCAGGGGTCTCGGTCTTGGATTCCGCTGCAGCCTTAGCAGTCTGAGTTTCAATATAGTAACCAAGAAAAGTAGTATCATCAAGAGTAGTGGAAGCATCATCAAAAGTATCGGACATAGTGACAGACTCAGTAGAAGCATCATGTGGTGGTGGTGAAGTAAACTTACTCATAACAGAAGGTGAATCAAGTGTAGCACTAGTGTTCAGAACAATACCTTTTCTTGTACGGGATGGTAAGATCGGAACCTTGGGGTCCCCATTCTTACCCATAGCGGATGATGTGCAGCAGGCAGGATACTTCAAGTAGACTTGTAAATATTGTTATGCTCCCCGGCAACGGCGCCAGAAAACGATGCTTGATGCCCCACAGACGTAAGGGATCGAGATAGTCTTCGCAGGTAAGTTAACCCAATTTATTGATTCGACACACGGGGAGCCAAAGAGTATTTATAAGCTTTGACAGTTGAGTTGTCAATTCAACCGCACCTGAAATATACTTGCTTGCAACAAAAGATAAGTGGTAATGGTAATATGATAGTGATGGTGGCAACAACAAAAGTAATCATCAAAAGTAACAACTAATGACCGGCAGGATTGAAAACACTGTAGGCTAGGGAGATGGATGGTTGGGCGCTGCATGGATAAGAGTGAACATGTAATAGATTCTAACATGGGGCAAGGCTCACAGACAAGCAATGATCATCTAGGCAAATATTAAACATTAGGAATGTATCTCGTAGGTAGTTGTGCGTGCTTGCAATAAGAACTTGCACAACATCTTTTGTCCTACCATCCCGCTACGAACGGGGCCAAAGGGAACTTATGGAGATTAAGGTGCTCCTATCAAAGAGCACCGGAACAAAGCAATAAACTCAATGGATACATGGAATCCTCAAATTATGGACCATCCCCTTTGGTCTCCCAAGCTGTCACCTTTGGGATCGCCGGTTCCGGACCATAATAGGTGCATACAACTCATAGATAGGATCAAGGACACAAATATATTCATGAAAACACATAGGGTTCAGATCTGAAAACATGGCACTCGGGCCCAAAGTGACAAGCATTAAGAGCAACAAGTTGAAGAAAAGAAGATAAACACCAATCTAGATGATAGGCAACATGCCCCCAATAATCTGACGAACTATTACATGATCTAACTCATCCAATCCCTACCATCCCCTTTGCCTACAGCAGGGAATTACTCACACATGTGAAGAGAAGTCATGGAGGAGGGATGGATTGGTGATGGTGATGACGATGCCGACGATCTCCCCTGTCCGAAGGCCAAATCAGCCTCCAGATTAGCCCTCCCGAAGAAGAACAGAGGGTGGCGGCGGCGGCTCCGCGACGGAAACTAGAAAAGCGACTCTCTTTCTGGGGTTTTTCCGTCACGAGAATAAATAGGAGCATCGGTAGGGCACCAGAGGAGGGGGGAGGCGGCCAGAGGGCGCGGCCCCACCCTTGGCCGCGCCAGGGGGGCGCCTGGGGCCCCCAGGACTCCCCTCTGGTCCCACTTCTGGCTGGTGGAATCTTCTGGTGCGTGGATTTTCTGTGAATTTTCCCACAATTTTCTGAGATACTTAAAAATCCATTTTCCTGCACACAATAAAACCATACAGGCAGCTCTGCTGCGAACAGCGTTAGTCCGGGTTAGTTTCGTCCAAATCATGCAAGAATGAGGGCAAAAAAATAGCAAAAGTGTTTGGAAAAGTAGATACGTTTGAGACGTATCAGACCCCGCGACTGCCGCCGACGACACCACCGTGTACGACGACTACGTCGACGACCAGACCACTACCGTTGAGCTTCCAGGCAAGAAGAGCCATTCCCCTCCTGTAACACCCTCACTATCAAGCAATAGTAATCCTTTTTGTTAAAGTCAAATCCCTGTTCTTAATCATGCTTTGATCATCATTGATTAAAGTCACATTCAAGTCCCCCATTGGATGAAATTAAAAAAAAAGTATTTATTCAACTTCATTAAAAATGTCAATGCCATTCAAGATAAAACTTCTTCATATTGTTAACATGAATGTTCACCATATTGTGACTAGTGCCAAGTCAATAATACAACAATAAAACCAATAATTTTGGAATATTAAATTCCCATAGAAATTCAATTAATAAGTGGAAAATAAACATTAACCAAATTTTTTGAAACCTATTTTGTTAAATGCCTAAAATTTTGGTAGAACAAGATACTATGGTAAAGGATATTTAATATATAATTTAAATATTTTAAACAATTCATATAGTAGCCAAATTGTCCGTTTTAATCATTTATAATTTTGATAAAATACCAAATGATTTTATTTTAAACCCAAACTTTTGTGGCAGTGTTAAACATTGCAACACTATTATCGGTACTAATTGCACCTTTTTATAAAATTAATTTCTAGCCTAAATAAAATAGAACAGAGAGATAGGTGTGACAAAATGCAGAAATTGGAAAATGTTATTCTCCGCCCAGGGCAAAGGCCCACCCCGGGCCCAACCCACCCCCCATCCATTTCCTTCATCGCTACAGGAGGGGGCAGATGCGTGGCAGACATCCCGTGGTGCCATGGCCACGGCTGCCTCGCTGCCGGCCATCCCCCGGCTCCCCTGGGGTATATGACCACCCCGAGCCGGGTCCCCTCGCCCGAAACCCTAGATCTGTCGCCCCCTTCCCCCTCGCCATCGTCTTCTCCGCCTCGACCGAACACGCCAAGGACGCGCCCCCTTGAACTCGCGGGGCCACCGTGCCCCCTGTCCCCACCCGAGTTGTCTGTTGGACTCGTCGTCGACGTCTACGTCTTCCAGCACCTTGAATCGGACCGGTAAGCCACCAGCTCGCCGATCAAGCCGTCTTTCCCGCCCACGGCCGCGCACCACCGCGCAAAATTGACGCCGCTCCGAGCTCCCCGGCCACCGCAAGCACTCCGTCGCGCTCCACTATGAGCCTCCGCCCCATTCTCCGTTCTTCTCCTCGCCGAGCCGTTGTCGTAGTCGCCTCCCCGCTCAAGCCCGAGCTCCGTCGACCGCCATGGCCAGCGCTGGCTCCACGCGAGCTCACCGGGCGCCCTATCCATGCGCCCCATGCCCCCTGGCCACTCTGGACGCTCCGTCGCCACGCCCGGGCCACACCCGTCCCCCCCACGCCACGCACCCGTGCATTCCTAGCTGCGGCCGCAGCGCCGCTTGCCATGGCCATGGTCGTGGCTCCGCCGCCGACTGACCTGGTTGTGGCACACTGCCGCTGCTTGCTTCCCCGCGCGCAGCTGTGCCCCCTCCTCGCCTTGGCCCTCCTAGCCGGAACCTCGCCGCCGGCGCGGCCACGGCCTTGACCTGTGGCCCTATCCTTTAATTAGTTGTTAAACAAATAATCAGAACTTGTGTCTATTACATGTGGGTCCAGTGCCCTGTTAATTAACCAGTGTTTAAACTAAAGTAGATACCCCCTAGACCAATGACAAGTGGGCCAAACCCTTAAATAATCATCTGCATAATTAGACTGCTTAATTAAAAATATCCCTATGACATGTGGACCCCTCTGTTAATTGGATAAATAACTCAATTAATTAGTACTGTGACTATGACACCTGGGCCCCACTGAAATATTAGATTTAATTACACCAGTTTTATTAATACTGTGTATGACATGTGGGACCCACTGTTCAGTAGGTCCCACTTGTCAGCTTTGACCAGTCAAATGGACTTGTGGATAATGTTGCTTTTAATATAAAAAGAAATTCAGAAAATGTTATAAAATGATTTAAATTTGGAAATTCAATGGCCAAGTAGTAGGTAGTGACTCCAAGAGGGAGCGTTATGCATGATTGTGGGTTCATGCCCCCTGATGACTAGCTTGAGTGACAGAAACATGAGTCTAGGGGATGTGATGTTGCCACAAGGAAGAAAACAATGGTGCTTGTACTTGCGGGTGCAAGGATTATTTACTTTACGCAAAGTTCTTTAATGCAGTTGTCTGTTGCTTTGAGTTTACACTTTGGGTGGGATTCGCAACTTAATACCAGCGAGATGTTCTGGATAGATATATCAAGGAGATGATTAGTAGGTAGATGCAAATGGATTTCGGTCTACTTGTCTTGGCGCACCGCCCATGCTTTTGAGCCTCTTTCTTTCTTTATAGCATAGTTAGCACTGGTTTGCGCACTTGTTTACCTCGCATGACTATTTTATCGTCTTTTGGGAGAGAGACATCACTAGTGAACATCATGGGACCTCGTTCCATATTTCAACACTGTTTACACCCACTATTTATTTTCTTCTTATTTCCTTTTCTGTTGCTATCGCTATCATTATTATCCCGTGCGTTTGATCCTTTGTAAACAACAAGGCCGGAGGGATTGACAACCTCTCTAAACTCGTTGGGAGCAAAGTTATATGTTGTGTGTGCAGGTCCACGTCAACCACCTAATTTCTGGCGCCGTTGTCACCTTCCTGTCGTTGTCGGAGTCCTACTGGAGACAAACCTTGGTATCTTCACCAAGGGAAATTTGCTGATTTCTACATCTCAACCTTCCACTTTGGGTAACCAACGAGGGGCGAGAAGCCATCAAAGCTAATTTCTGGCGCCGTTTCCGGGGACTCCACTTTTCAAGATAGGGGAGTTGCACACTATCTTTTATCTTTGCTTTTTAGTCTTGTTAGTTTACCTTTCTAGTTTTTGCTTTTGCCTTTCTGTCTTATATGAAAAACCACAAAAATAGTTGCTACCTTTTGCCTTTGTCTTGCTTTGCCTAGTGATGCTATCCTCACCATGGGTGTTGAACCACCCAAATATGGAAGGATGGACATGTTTCACTAGGATCGTCTTCGATCAATTTGTGCTCGCGCTAAAAACCCAACCGACTTGGTTGAGGGAAAATCATTGGATGAGCATGCTCATTATACGCGGCACCGACTATGTCAGAAAGGGAAACACTTATGGGACCAAATACAAACTTCTTATTGCTATGCTGCGTGTTTATGCCAAATCTATGATTTTACTTGCTGCTCTAATATAGATCGTAAACACCTTCCTTTCCAATGTTAGTTTAATGACAATGAGATCCTATATTCTTATGAAAAAGGTGTTTATGACTAGTTTGATGTTGAAAAGATTGAAGAGTTTGTTTCTTTTAAGGGTGCTTATGAGATTGCTTCTTTGATTGAAAAGTACTATGATACTATTCACAAGTCTGGAAAATTTACAGTTCTTGCTTATTGCTTCGAGAATTATACTTCCAATGCTTATATGGAGGATTTTAAAAATAGAATGCTTGCTTCCTGAGAAGAGGCTAATGATTGTTGTGAAGAGGAATCCTATGATTCCGAGGACTCACTTGATACATCCCTTTCTGATGATTTTGATACTTGCTTTGTTGATGGCCATGATGCCACTATGGATGACGCTTACGAAGATGAACTTGCTATAGTTCCTTATGTTAAGCATTAAATTTTTTCTATTTCACCCACACTTGATTGCCATATTATCCTTTTGAAACCTCCAACTCCGGAGATTTTTTCCCTTATCAAGGCTCAATGTGATGGGTTGCATTTATCTTATAATCCTAAAGACCGTGTTGAAAACTATACAGGTGTACTTGTAGGTCATGAACAACATGATTTATGTGATAGTTATATTCTTGATGTTGTTCATGATACTACTAAAAATTATTTTGAGAGAGGGAAGTTTGGTTGTAGAAACTTCCATATTACTAAAACACCTCTCTTCATGTTGAAAGTTTTGAAGTTGTTCTTTTTCGACCTTCCTATGCATGTCACTTTGTGCTTCTTTGATTTATTTTCTTACAAGATTCCTATGCATAGGAAGTGGGTTAGGCTTAAATGTGTTTCATATTTGCTTCTTGATGCTCTCTTTTGCTTCAAAATTCTTATTCTTGTGAGAGCATCTTCTTTAATCTTTAAGCCTAGCTAATGGCTTTAAAGAAGCGCTTTCGGGAGGCATCCCGCAACGAATTTAGGTTTTCCTTTTTGTTTTTCTTCTGTTTTTAGTGGTCTTGATGATTGTTACTATTGTAGCAACATCATTGTATCTTTACTTTTCAAGCTTTGTGCCAATTATAGCCTCATATGACAAGGGAAGTGAAAGTTGTGACATGCTGTCCAGAAAACAGATTCTGTCCTCGTGATGGGAAAAATCATAGAAAAATCCCAGTTCATCTTTTTGAGATGAACTTTTTACACAGCGTGCTCTATACAATCACGGAACTTTCGTATGTTCTGAGTTTTTTGATTTCAGTTGCAAAAGTATCCCTAAAAAATTCATTACTACCTGCTGGTCTGTTTTTCACAGATTCTGTCATGTTTTTCCTTTTCTTCGTTTTGCAAACCTTAAGCTTGCTTTTTCTTTGCAAAACCTTTTTGGCGATCTTGAGAAACAGTATCTCTTCAAGAATATCCCTGTTTCCAGTAGAGAAAAATTATTTTATTATGGGTACTAACCACGCTAATCAGATTATGATGAGTTATGTATGAAGGGAGTTTTCAAGTGTGCGAGGGAAGATGATAAAAGAAGATTCAGGAGGGTCAAAATCTCAAGCTTGGGGATGCCCCCATGCATCCCCGATAAATATTGAAGGAGACTCAAGCGTCTAAGCTTGGGGATGCCCCCATGCATCCCCTTCTCCATCAACAATTATCAGTTCGTCTTTCGTTCCACTATATTTTTATCACTTCATGCGTTATGTGCTATGCTTGGATCGTCTTGCTCTTTATTTCCTTTTTAGTTTTCTTTAGCTTTGCTTTCTGTTCATAACAAGTTAGAACCCATCTTTCTTTGTGTGGGAGAGAAACACGCTCCACTTCACCCTAGAACACAACATAGGATTTTCATGCTTATCCTTGTTGTGTGTGTTCTTTATCTTTTTCGTAGCTGTTTTCATGTTTTAGCTCTTAGTTTTCATGCTTATCTTTTTAAAGAGTTTTTGTTTAGTTTTTTCTGGAACTCTCTTGAGTTTTCACGTTTATCTTGTTTAGAGAGTTTGCCTGTTGCACTGAGTTTTGTGTCTTGACTTGGAGTAGGTAATTGAGGTTGCTATTCAATTGTAATAGTAACTTTCAATAGTTTTGAGGTATTGCCCTGAGTAATGTTTGAACTTTTGGTGTCAGGAGCTTTAGCCTATTAGTGATAGATGTCGTATTTTGGGCAATCCATGTTTATTTTCAAAAAACCTAAAAAATTAGTTGAGAACTTTAGCTACTAGATGGATCACTAATCTTTGGAGGGATCGAATATTAGAGTACACTCACGTACCATGAGTCGAGGATGCGCAAGGATAACCAAACCCCCATACACTCCTCCTCGGGGTACTTTTCTCTTTGTGAACCTCCTATTTAGATTGAGATTTACCGATAATATGTACATGACTTCTTCGGACTAATGTAAGTATTCGAAAGTTGACATTTCCACCTAGCCATATTTTTCTAGCCTCTTCGGTACCGTGCATTGCCCTTTCTCACCTCGAGAGTTGGCGCATACTTCATCGGTGCATCCAAATCCTTGGAACGATACGCTTTGTCATCATAAGCCTCATTATATCCTTCCTCAAAACAGCCACCATACCTACCTATCAAGGCATTTCCATAGCCTTTCCGAGATACATTGCCATGCAACATCCACCTTCTCATGCCTTGATCTTCATGTCATACATGCTTTTTCTTGATCGATGAGCCGCATGCTAGTTGGGCCTTGCCCTAATCATTGCTACATGATGCGCTAGTATCATTTCATATCCTGCTGCACTGGCAGAGGCATACATTTGCATACTTCATGATAGTTTCATTTTCTTTATGTTGAGTACTTTTGTAAAGTGTGAAAGATCTTCTATACTTCTTGTAATATATAGAGTGTTGCCCATAAAGTGAGAAAAAGATCCCAAAGAGGACAAAATAAAAAGATCCCAAAGAGGAAAAAATCAAAAGATCCCAAAGAGGACAAATGGGAGAAATAGAAAGAGCCATTGAGGCCACCAAAAATAACAAAAAATACAAAAAAGAGAAAAAGAAATAAACAGAGAGAAGGGGACACACTACTATTCCTTTTGAGAGATCCACACTCGTACTCCATCTTATATCTTGTACTCCATAGAGATTATCATTCATGCATATAGCTATGTGGGGACCTTCACACTATAGAAGGTGGCTTGTATATTCCAATGATGAGCCTCCTCAAATAAGCTCTAGGTCTTCTTGAGCGAGCAAGTTGGATGCACCCCCACTAGTTCCATTGGAGAGCTTACCTTAGCTCATATGTGCATCCGTTGCATGGCAATCCCTACTCCTCACATCATATCTATCATTTGGCTTTCTCTCGCCTATGATTTTCCTCATTGATGTGAGCCTTTCACACCTTTTTTGTCTTCCTCCCCCATCATTTTTCTCTCTTTGCCATCCTAAGTGTCAACTTTCTTGGTTACGCTCATCCATTGCATGACAGCTCAAAATATCGAAAGGGAGTGGATCATTTTGATTTGTACCTGGCTAGTGGTCTGGGGATGAGTCAAGATAAGATTCCAAAGAAGACCAAGTGTG
The DNA here is from genome assembly GCA_950022295.1 of Bromus sterilis. NCBI lineage: Eukaryota > Viridiplantae > Streptophyta > Magnoliopsida > Poales > Poaceae > Bromus > Bromus sterilis. The sequence continues at coordinate 165,251,574 of OX465599.1, read as the reverse complement.
AAACTTTAGTAGATTAAGTTATCAACAGTAAAAACTATGTTTTACTCTCTCGTATATCCCTATCCCCTTTCTTGCACGCAAACACCATTTGGAGACATTCGAGTCACGGACAGCGAGAGCTCTTGCACCTTTATGTTCTTATGTTGATTGTTTCAATGCTAATGTAGATTCTTGCATGTTATGACTTGAATTGAATTACATGCCTTGATTGCTTTACATAAAAGTTCTTATATGGTTGGTAGCATGTCACCACAGAAATTATGCTTGTTATCATTTACCTACTCGAGGACGAGCAGGAATTAAGCTTGGGGATGTTGATACGTCCAAAATGTATCTATAATTTCTGCTTGCTACATGCATCTTTTGTGTGATATTGATATGATATTAATGCACTTCCATACACTTTTTGATCATATTTGGACTAACCTATTAACTCAGTGCACCCCAGTGCCAGTTCCTATTTTCTCCTGTCTTTGTATTTCAGGTTTTCCCATTACTTAAAGTGCCAGAAAAATTCCGGGAAAAATATAGGAAATATCAGCGTACAGGAAGCTTCGGGAAGAGCCCAAATGGGGCCAGAGGGGAGCCAGGGGTGGCCCAGGCAGCCACCTGGTGCGGCCACCCCCTAAACCGCGCTAGGGGGCGCCTGGGGCCCCTGGTCCACCTCTGGCTGCCCCCCTTCGCCTATATATCCCTCTCGTCCCAAAACCCTCGAGGATAGAACCATTTTTCGCGATCTCTCCTCTGTTACGCCGCCTCCGCGCTTCCAAGATCGGGAGCACCAGGATCCCTCTTCCCGGCACACTGCCGGAGGGAGGAACCACCTCCGGGAGCTTCTCCACCACCATGGATGCTTCTCGGATGAACCGTGAGTATTCCACCTTGTACCATGGGTCCATGATCAGTAGATATGTGATGTTCTCCTCCCCTCTTTGTTCTTCATGGTTTAGACCTCGTGAGCTGCCCTACATGATCGAGGCACATATGTAATCTTTCTGCTGTTGATATGCTGAGTTTGCTGGGATCTGATGGATTATGAGACTACGTTCAGATTGTGTTTGAGTAATATATTTGATTCTCCTCTTTTATATTTATGTTCTTGAGTAATTCTTGCATGTTCTCCGTTGTTTTTTATTGCTTTGTCCAAGTAGTAGGTAGTGACTCCAAGAGGGAGCGTTATGCATGATTGTGGGTTCATGCCCCCTGATGACTAGCTTGAGTGACAGAAACATGAGTCTAGGGGATGTGATGTTGCCACAAGAGAGAAAAAAACGGTGCTTGTACTTGCGGGTGCAAGGATTGTCTACTTTACGCAAAGTTCTTTAATGTAGTTGTTTGTTGCTTTGAGTTTACACTTTGGGTGGGATTCGCAACTTAATACCAACGAGCTTTTGTGGATAGATATCTCAAGGTGGATGATTAGTGGTAGATGCAGATGGATTTCGGTCTACTTGTCTTGGCGCACCGCCCATGCTTTTGAGCCTCTTTCTTTCTTTATAGCATAATTAGCATTGGTTTGCGCACATAATCATGTCAATTGCCCAGCTGTAATTTTTTTACCTCGCATGCCTATTTTATCGTCTTTTCGGAGAGAGACATCACTAGTGAACATCATGGGACCCCGGTCCATATTTCAACACTGTTTACACCCACTATTTATTTTCTACTTTATTTCCTTTTCTGTTGCTATCGCTATCATTATTATCCCGTGCGTTTGATCGTTTGTAAACAACAAGGCGGGAGGGATTGACAACCTCTCTAAACTCGTTGGGAGCAAAGTTATCTGTTGTGTGTGCAGGTCCACGTCAACCGCCTAATTTCTGGCGCCGTTGTCACCTTCCTGTCATTGTCGGAGTCCTACTGGAGACAAACCTTGGTATCTTCACCGAGGGAAATTTGTTGTTGTCTACATCTCAACCTTCCACTTTGGGTAACCAACGAGGGGCGAGAAGCCATCACCTCCCGGCGTGCCGTAGGGTGGGGCCGCGCCAGGGGGCTCCTGGACCCCTGGAGGCCCCCCTAGCTGCCCCCCTTCGCCTATATTTATCTCTCGACCCGAACCCCCCGAAGACAAAACACTTTTTCGCGATCTCACCTCTGTTCTGCCGCCGTCGCGCTTCCAAGATCGGGAGCACGAAAATACCTCTTCCCGGCCCCCTGCCGGAGGGAGGATTGACCTCCGGGAGCTTCTCCACCACCATGGATGCTTCCCGGATAATCTGTGAGTAGTCCACCTTGGACCATGGGTCCATGATCATTAGCTATGTGATGTTCTCCTCCCCTCTTTGTTCTTCATGGATTAGCCCTTCTGAGTTGCTCTACATGATCAAGGCACATATGTAATTCTTTTTGTTGTTGCTATGCTGAGTTTGCTGGGATCTGATGGATTATGAGACTATGTTCATATTGTGATTGAGTAATATATTTGGTTCTTCTCTTTTATATTTTTGTTCTTGAGTAATTCTTGCATGTTCTCCATTGCTGTTTATTGCTTTGGCCAAGTAGTAGTTAGTGACTCCAAGAGGGAGCGTTATGCTTGATTGTGGGTTCATGCCCCCTCATGACTAGCTTGAGTGACAGAAACATGAGTCTAGGGTATGTGTTGTTGCCACAAGGGGGAAAACAACGGTGCTTGTAACTGTTGTTGCAAGGATTGTTTACTTTACGCAAAGTTCTTTTAATGCAGTTGTTTGTTGCTTTGGGGTTACACTTTGGGTGGGGCTCGCAACTTAAGACCAGCGAGATGTTCTGGATATATCTCAAGGTGGATGATTAGTAGTAGATGCAGATGGATTTCTGTCTACTTATTTTGGCGTACCGCCTCTTCCTTTCTTTGTAGCATAGTTAGCATTGCAGTGCGTTTTTAATCCTGTCAATTGCCCAGCTGTGATTTGTTTACCTCGCATAGCAGTTTTATCCTCTTTTGGGAGAGAGACATCACTAGTGAACATCATGGGACCCCGGTCCATATTTCCACCACTGTCTACACCCTCAATTTACTTCCTGTTTTACTTTCTAGCTGCAATTATCATTACCTTTTATCTCTTGCGTTTGACCCTTTGTAAACAGCAAGGCCGGAGAGATTGAAAACCTCTCTGTACTCGTTGGGAGCAAAGTTATTTGTATCTATGTGCATGTCCACGTCAAGTCATGCTAGTAATTTCTAGCGTCGTTGTCACGTACTTGTCGACCTTGGAGTCCTACTGGAGACAAACCTTGGTATCTTCACCGAGGGAAATTATGCTACACTACATCTCAACCTTCCACTTGGGGTAGCCAATGAGGAGCACTACTTGATACGTCCCAAACGTATCTATAATTTCTCCTTGCTCCATGCATGATTTGTGTGACTTTTCCATGTTTTGCTTGAACTTTCATACACTTTTGATCATATTTGGACTAACCTATTGACTCAGTGCACCCAGTTGTCAGTTCCTGTTTTTTGTTGTTTTTGTATTTCAGGTTTTCCGGCCATTAAAAGTGCGTAATAAAATCCGGAAAAAATATATAAAAAATCAGTGACCCGGAAACTTCCCTAAGAACTAAAGTTGGAAGGGGTGGACCCACCAGGGCCCTAGGAGGGTCTCTGGCGCGGCCCCACCCTAGGCCGCGTCAGGAGGCCTCCTGGCTGCCCTGTGGCCCCTCTCGGTGTCCCCTTTGGCCTATATTTAGCCCCCATGACGGAAACCCCTAATATCGATCTGCTATTCCTGTTCTCCTCTCTGTACCGCCGCCGCCACCGTTTCAAGATTGGGGCTGCCAGGAGAAGCTGCCCTGGCACCCTGCCGGAAGGAGGAACCCCCTCCGGGAGACCATCCATCACCATGGACGCCTCCCGGATGTCTTGTGAGTAGTCCCCCTTGGACCATGGGCCCATGACCAGTAACTATGTGATGTTCTCCTCCCCTCTTTGTGCTTCCACTTTCGAGACCTCGTGAGCTTCCTCACATGATCGAGGCACCTTTGTAATTTTCTGTGTTGCTATGCTGAGTTTGCTGGGATCTGATGGATTATGAGATTATGTTCGGATTGTGATGATTAATATATTTAGTTCTCTTTTATATTTGTTTTCTTTAGTAAATTCTTCCATGTTCTTTGTTGCCGTATTTTACTTTGGCCAAGTGATTTGTTGCAACTCCAAGAGGGAGCGTTATGCTTGATTGTGGGTTCAGCCCCCTGTTTTCTAGCTTGAGTGACAGAAACATGAGACTAGGGGATGTGTTGTTCCCACCAGAGATAAAACAACGGTGCTTGTACTTGCGGGTGCAAGGATTGTTTACTTTACGCATAGTTCTTTTAATGCAGTTGTCTATTGCTTTGAGTTTACACTTTGGGTGGGATTCGCAACTTAATACCAGCGAGATGTTCTGGATAGATATCTCAAGGTGGATGATTCGTAGTAGATGCATATGGATTTCGGTCTACTTACCTTGGCGTACTGCCCATTGCTTTTGAGCCTCTTCCTTTCTTTTGTAGCATAGTTAGCATTGCGGTGTGTTTATAATCCTGTCAATTGCCCAGCTATGATTTGTTTACCTCGCTAGCACTTTTATCGTCTTTTGGGAGAGAGACATCACTAGTGAACGTCATGGGACCCCGGTCCATATTCCCACCATTGTTTACATCATGAATTTACTTTCAGTCTTTACTTTTAGTTGCCACTATTATTATCTCTTGCGTTGATCCTTTGTAAACAGCAAGGCAGGAGGAATTGACAACTCCTCGGTACTCGTTGGGAGCAATGTTATTTGCTGTGTGTGTAGGTCCAGGCGAAGTTAGCAACCTCGGCGCCACTGTTCACTTTACCACCTTCTTGTATCTCTGCGAGTCCTACGGGAGACAAACCCTATCCTCCACATAGGGGAACTCTTCTGCTACGCTACATCTCACCTTCCACTTGGGGTAACCAACGAGAAGTGAGAGAAATATCTTCCTCACAGTATCACTACTTCAGTGCCATCAGCTGCCCTACATGATCAAGGCAGTTATTTATTAGTTTATGTGTTGCTGTGTTGTGTTTGCGGGGATCCGATGGATTATGAGATTATGTTCAGATTGTGATGAGTAATATATTTTGTTTACCTTTTTGTTATTAGTTCTTGAGTATTATTGGATGTTCTCCGTTGCTTTGTATTTCTTTGTCCAAGTAGTAGATAGTAACTCCAATAGGGAGTGTTATGCATGATTGTGGGTTGATGCCCCCCGATGTCTAGCTTGAGTGCAGAAACATGAGACGAGGGGATGTGATGTTGCCACCAGGGAGAAAGCAGCGGTGCTTGTAACTGCGGTTGCAAGGATTTCTTACTTTACGCATAGTGTGTTAATGAAGTTGTCTGTTGTTTTGATCCTACAGTTTGGCTGGGGTTCGCAACTTAATACCAGCGAGATGTTCTGGATTGATATCTCAAGGTGGATGATTAGTGAGTAGATGCTGATGAATAAACGGTCTACTCGTCTTAGTATACTGCCCATACGATTGAGCCACTAGGTTTCTTGTAGCATAATTAGCATTGCGGTGTGTTTATAGTTCTGTCAATTGCCTATCTGTAATTTGTTCACCCATAATAGTTGTTTATCGTCTTTTTGGAGAGACACATCACTAGTGAATGTCATGGGACCCCGTTCCATATTTCCACCATAGTTTACATCGTTCATCTTTACTGCTTTTATTTCCTTTCCGTTGCAATCACCACTACTATTTTCCAACCTTGTGTTTGATCCTTTGTAAACAACAAGACCAGAGAGATTGACAGCCTCTCTGACTTGTTGGGAGCAAAGTTATTTGCTTTTGTGTGCAGGTCTAGGTCAAGTAAGCAACCTCTAGGTTGTAAACGACGCCATTGTTTTCTTGCCACCTTCTTGTTGCACTTGGAGTCCTACAGGAGACATAAACCTTGGTATCTTCACCGAGGAAAAGTTACTTCATCATAACCTTCCACCCGGGGTAACCACCAAGGAAGCACTACTGGTGCTGTCAGATGCCCCATGCATCCCCTTCTTCATCAACAATCATCAGTTCGTCCTTCTCCACTCTATATTTTTATTAATTCATATGTTATGTGCTATGCTTGGAGTGTATTACATTTACTTTTCAGTTTTCTTTGTTTAGTTTTGTTTGTTGATCATAACAAGTTGGACTCTAGCATACCTTGTTTGGGAGAGAAACATGCTCCACTTTTTCCTAGAATGCTCATTGTTTTCATGCTTATCATTGTTGAGTGTTCTTTAGTTTTTCTAGTTGTTGTCATGCTTAGCTCTTGTTTTTCATGTTTATCTTTAAGAGCTTTTATTTAGGTTATTGCTTCTAGAACTCTCTTGAGTTTCTTGCTTATCTTGTTTATAGAGTTGGCCTGTTGCACTGAGTGTGTGTCTTACTTTGAGTAGGTAATTGAGGTTGCTATTATAAGTTTGGTATTAACTTTCAATAGTTTTTGAGGTATTGTTTTGAGTAATGTTTGGACTTCTGTGTGCCGAGAGCTCAAGCCTATTAGTGATAGGGGTCGTTTTTTTGTTCAACGTGCTTATTTTCAAAAACTACAAAAAAATAGTTGAGAACTGCAGCTACTAGATGGATCACTAATCTGTGGAGGGGTTGTAATATATAGAGTACCCTCACGTTATCATGGATCGAGGATGCGCAAGGATAATCAAGCCCCCATACACTCCTCCTAGGGGTACTTGTCTCTTTGTGAACCTCCTGACTAGATAGAGACTTACCAATAATAAGTGAATGAGTTCCTTTGACTAATGTGAGTATTCGATTGTTGGAACTTCCACCATCCATATTTTGCTAGCCTCTTCGGTACCGTGCATTGCCATTTCTCATCTTGAGAGTTGGTGCAAACTTCGCCGATGCATCCAAACCCTTGGCATGATACGCTCTATCATCATAAGCCTCCTTATATCTTCCTCAAAACAGCCACCATACCTGCCTATCAAGGCATTTCCATAGCCCTTCCAAGATACATTTTCATGCAACATCCATCTTCTCATGACTTGATCTTTCATTGACATACATGCTTTTGCTTGATCATAGAGCCGCATGCTAGTTGGGCCTTGCCCTTATAATTGCTACATGACGCGCTAGTATCATGGCTTATCCTGCTACACTGGCAGAGGCATACATTTGCATACATCATGATTTAGTTTTCGGTTTTCTTTATGTTCAATACTTCTTGTAAAGTGTGTGATCTTCTACATTCTTGTAAAATATAGAGTGGACCCCTTAAAGTGAAGAAAAGATCCCAAAGAGGACATAAATAATAGATCCCAAAATAGGATAAATTAAAAGATCCCCAAGAGGGAAAATGAGAGATAAATAGAAAGATCCAAGAGGCCAGAAAAATACAAAAAGGAGAAAAAGGGGAAAAAGAAAAAATAAGAGAGAAGGGGAAACACTACTATTCCTTTTGAAAGATCCACACTCATGCTCCAAAGTAGTATTTGTACTTCATAGAGAGTTTCATATCATTCATGCATAACTATGTGGGGATACTTACACTATAGAACATGGCTTGCATATTCCAATGATGAGCCTCCTCAAATGACATCTAGGTCTTCTGGAGCAAGCAAGTTGGATGCACCCCCACTAGTTCCATTGGTGAGCTACCCGTGGCTCATATGTGCATCTGTTGCACTGCAACCCCTACTCCTCACATCATATCTATCATTTAGCTTTCTCTCGCCATGATTGTTCTCATTGACGTGAGACTTTCTCACCTTTTTGTCTTCCTTCCCCATCATTTATTCTATTTTCCATCCTAAGTGCCAACTAATCTTGCTCGCGCTCATTCATTGCATGATTGCTCAAAATCGAAAGGGACAAGATCAGTTTGACTTGTACCTGGCCAGTGGTCTGGGGACGAGTCACAATAAGATTCCAAAGGAGACTAAGTGTGAAGTTTTAGTAGATTGAGTTCTCAACAACTACTAGCATTTTTATGATGTAAAACTGTAAGGCCTGATATGCGGTACTATTCCAGATCTAGATGTTTCCATCCAGATCCGGGGACGAAGCACATATCGGTCCCACCGCGACATATGACAATGCCATATGCCTTGGATTTCCAACATGATATCACAACATTACAGCTACAAGGGTACAACATCTCATACAATCGGCATACAACTGCCTTAATACAATACATCAACGGAAGTTACATGTTTGAGTACAGAATACAATCAAATGCCTAGTGACAAAGAGAAAATCATCGATCCCCATGACCACACGGGTCCAGGCCCTTAGCCGTGATCCGCCTAAGTAGTCGTCGTCGATTCTCCACGTGAAACGTCGATCACCATACCTGTTCCGTAATCACACGGGTCCAGGCTCTCCGCCGGGATCCGCCTAACTAGTCGTAATCGAGTCTCCGCGAAGGAGTCCAGAAGAAGGGTCGCCGAGCTCCTCTGAAGTCCAAGATCGTTGCATAACGTGCGTAAAAGAGAAAATAAAGAGGTGAGCTATATCAAAAGTCTTGTAACTAACTTCTCACGGGTAATATGGGGGTAGTGGTGAGGTTGCAGACGCACAAGCAATATATGAGTGGCTAACGGTCTATTTGTAGAGTAAGATATGAACCAAGCATTCGATGAGGAATCACCTCCAACAAGTCTTGCTATCAACTACTTACGCAACCATAACACCTATCCTATCCTTGTCCTCCTCTTCGCATCCCGACGAAGAAGAAGCAGTCAAGGCACACACACGTTGATCAAGTTATTAATATTATCTCAGTTCTTGTTGTCTATGAACAAGGAGTAGGTCCCAAGTCATCCATAACCGTGGACACGGCTTCTCGAAAAGATTTAACCCTGTAGGGGTGTACCAACTGCCCATTACAAGGCTCTGCACGAACGACCATCTCTCTCAGTTTCTACCTATCACAGGAAGCAATTTTATAATTTAGTACCGAGAGATCCGAAATGGCAGGTCCCTCTAACTAACAACGCACAAATCCGGGTGGCCCCCGGTGAGTCGACATCCAACTCAAAAGTCGGCCGCGCTCTGGAATCGGCCTCTACCGTATGACTCGGATTTGGATAAACGGTGAATTCTCACATGAGTTCGGGTCCTCAGTCGTCCAGGTTGCACCAATAGGGAAACCATGTCCCCACTGGCTCGGTTTGTTTAAAGAATAACTGTTAGGAACGACCCGACAGACACACACACGGGTTTCAAATGGTAAATCAGCTTTGGCCACCACTAGAAATGTTTGAAGTTAGGTAGGTAAGAAAAGGGGACCCCATAGCATCCCACACACGGTTAGGCACGCTCGTCAAGAGACACAATACCCGTAACTCGGGTCCTAAGTGACTCGAATGGAACAAAGCGTCGAGGCGGGATAGCCTAGACCTTCCATCCTTCGTCGAGTATAGTCAACATTTATAATAATCATATCATCCACAACAATATAATAATGTGATAGCCCAATCCAAGGAGTAACAGGATAACAGTTGATAGCATCCTAGCATGCATACTAAGCAGTGGCTGAGCAGCGAGCAATAGTAACATAGCCGAACAAGGTTTGCTGGGATGTGGAAGACATGGTTGTTTGGGTTTATTTGAGAGGCATGAGTATGAAATGGTAGGGTCAAGCAATCGTTCTATCCTACACGTAGGCGCGAGTGAGCTGAAAGTTATAAGCATGATATATGATCCCCCTTACCTAATGAGTAGACGAAACCGAAGGTGTAGTCGATCGCTAGCTCGCATCGTCTCCGAGAGGTACCCGCGGAAGCACACAAGAAGGAAACACTAGAAAAGGCAATCGACGAGCAATCATATATTACTGTGAAGCAATCACGAGCAAGCAATAACAAGAAGGTAACACGAGACAACGCAATACGACCGCATCTATCGTCGAGAGAGGTTACTAACAGATTAAGTCGAGTACTCATCACACACGATGATACCGCACATTTAGAATGGTTCAAGTTGTTTAGCTACACAACATGAGCAAAGGTTGTTAACATGGCATCTCACTCAAGCATGGCATATCACACAATCATGGAAAGAGGTGAAGCATATGGTAAAGTATCTATGCTAGTCAATTTAAGTGAGGCACAACCTAAACATGGCATAACACTATGGGCCCCACGACGATTAAAGCATTTGGTACTGTTCTGCCCTAAACCATATATTAGGTTGGTTAACAACAGCAAACAATAGCATAAACACAAAGTACATTAAATTCTAATCAATTTACATGTAAGGAACACTCCAAACGGAGTTACGGTTAAGAAGATACAAGCAATACAAGTTAAGGGCACAATCTGCCAACATCAGGTAACACACTTTAGAGCAACAAATAAACAAGCAAAATGTTGTAGATATGCACAAAAATGATATGCAACTAAAGTAGACATGGCAGGCAAGGCATGGAAAAAGGAATCATGAAAATAGGCATCATGGTTCACTAGTTATAAGCAACACAAGAAGCTATAAAACATTACTGGTCAAGGACTTAGTGAAAAACAGGTAAACAGGGCAAAAACTGTTAATAAAAAGCTGTATAAACAGGGGTAAAACTATATGCAAAATTTCAGAAACATGACATAGAAATATATGGGCATGAAGTAGACAGGATGGTGATCAGGTACAAACAAGAATCAAGGTCATAGGCATCACAAAACAAAAGATATTAAGCGTGCAACATGGCTTCGGAAAGTTACAGACTTAGTGAAAAACAGAGGTGGCTGTCAAAAACAGCGGGATAACAACTTCGGAGCTAAAATATCTATGATCAGAAATGCAAACATGACAATGCAATACATATAATGGAATTAGATATGGCATAGATCAAAATGAAATATTGCAATGCTCAATAGGATGCACGTTAAAAAGATATAGGGCAGCAAAGTTTGCATCTTACTTTAACAGCAGCACACTAACAGTAGGGTAGCTACTTTGGGTGAAGATTCAATCAACACGCAGTAGGCCAACATGACAAGTAAAAGCATATAACGGAAGTAGACATGATGCTTAACATTATGCAACAAGAATCACTCAATTCCGATAAACGGTCGCGACGCAAGCGTCGCCCAAAGTTGGCTCAAAATAACAGTTTCAGCAGCTTAGCAGCAGTTAACGACAGGAATCCATGTTCAGCACACAATAAAAATATCTAAACAACCTCAAATAAAATAACTCACAAAAGATGAAAGTTAGAGCACATCACAGGCAACAATTTTCCTTTAGGGCGCAACTTCATACAACCTACCGTTCACTTGCAATCTTACGCGCAAAGCGGATACAGCAGCAATTTAATAGAGACTTAGCAGGAAAAAAAAGGAAAAGAACAAAAAAAACAGGAGGGACATGGATGGCTCACCAATGGGCCTCGGCCCATCTCGCGGGTGGCGGCGGCTAGCCAGGCCGCGCCCAGGCGGAGGGAGGCTTCGGGCCGGCTTGCTCCGTGGGCCGGGGCAGGCAGTGGTGGGCGCTCTGGCCCACCTAGTCTTGGCAGCGGCTGGATCGGGACGTGGCTGTCCCCGTCCCGTGCGGCGGAGGCGGCTGACCGAAAACGGCGAGGAGGATCTCCGCGGCGGGTACCGCTCGGCCTAGATTCGGGCCCGAGCGGGCCGCGGCGACGTGGGGCGGGCCCTGCGGGGCCCGAGGTGGCTGGGGTGCGGTTGGAGCGATCTAAGCCACAGATCTCAGATCTGATGGCTGGAAATGGGGGGATGGCTAGGGTTTCGGGGAGAGAGGGATCTGGGGGCAAATTTGGGGAATTTTTCAGGGGGGTGGCTACAAGTTTGTGTTAGGGAAACCCTAGAACGACTAGGAGAGAGTGGGGGTATTTATATAGGCTGGACTGGATGGCAGGTTTACGCAAAAGCCCTCGGGTTTTCTCTCTCGCGTCCGATACTCCACGTTTCTGACCCCGGGTGTGCATGCGACCTCCGATTCGGGCGAAATCTCGAACCACGCGCTCAGCGCGTCGAGCCCGTCAGTCGTACCTCACTGCGATAACGTTCCGAGAATAGTTTCTGCCTCTAAATAAAATAATCCATTTAATTATTAAATGGGTTTTTTCGTTCCGATGGCGATGGCTGGTCCTATGCCGGAAGTTGCGACGGTGCTCGGGTGAACCCAGTGTCGCATAGGTCGTGTGCCATTTGGGAAAAAGGTTTAGTCACGAATGCCGGTACGAGAAAGAGGGGGGAGAATATTCACCGATTAATAAACCGGCGAAGCAAATACTGCAAAGAATTATAGCAATCAATAAAAATAAAGTAACATTTTTTTATAATTTGGGTGAAAATCTCGGGTTGTTACAAAACCGATCTCCCACTTTCTTGCACAAGAAACACCGATTGGAGACATTCGAGTCAAGGACAACGAGAGCTCTTGCACCTTTATATTCTTACTTTGCTAGTTTCAATACTAGATATAGACTCTTGCTTGTTATTGTCTTGACTTGAATTGCATATCTTACTTGTTGTACCTTAAAGTTCAAATCTTTGTTGGTAACCTTTCACCACAGAAAGTATCTTTGTTATCATTTACCCGCTCGAGGATGAGCAGGAATTAAGCTTAGGGATGTCGATACGTCCCAAACGTATCTATAATTTATGCTTGTTCCATGCTTATATTGGTGATATTGTTATATGTTTTGCTACACTTTCATACCCTTTACAACATATTTGGACTAACATTTTACCTCAGTGCACAGTGCAAGTTTCTATCTGGTGTAGTACGTGCATTGCAGGAAAATGTCAAAAGTAAAAAAGTTCCCGAAAAAATCCAGAAAAAAACAACTAATAAATCAGCATGATAGAAGACTCCAGAAGCCCGAAGGCAAGCCGGAGGGGGGCCACCCCCTGGCCAGGCGCCCTGATGGCGCAGCCAGGGGAGGATGCACCACCTGGCCGCCTGGTGAGGTGGGGCCTCCCCTCGGGGCCCCCTTTCGCCTATTTATTCCCCTCGATACAGAAACCCTCGAGAGGAGCCCCGTTACGCGATTTCGTCCACTGTTCCGCCGCCGCTGCCATTTAGATCTCATGATTGCCAGCAAAAGATGTCCCGGCACCCTGCCGGAGGGAGGATTGACCTCCAGAGGCCTCTCCACCACCATGATTGCCTCCGGGATGTGTCGTTAGTAGTCCCTCTTGGACCATCGGTCCAAGACCAGTAGCTATGTGATGTCTTCTCTCCAATCTTTTGCTTTGATGTTTAGTCCTTGTGAGCTTCCTATCATGATCAAGGCAGCTATGTATTAGTTTCGGTTTTGCTATGCTGTGTTTGCTGGGATCTGATGGACTATAAGATTATGTTCATTTTGTCATGAGTAATATATTTGGTTTACCTTTATACTTTAGTTCTTGAGTGTTCTTCCATGTTCCCCGTTACGTTTGTTGCTTTGGCCAAGTAGTAGATTGTAACTCCAAGAGGGAGCGTTATGCATGATTGTGGGTTCATGCCCCCCAATGTCTAGCTTGAGTGACAGAAACATGAGACTAGGGGATGTGATGTTGCCACCAGGGAGAAAACGACGGTGCTTGTAACTGTGGTTATAAGGATTGCTTACATTATGCATAGAGTGTTAAGGCAGTCGTTTCTTGCTTTGAGCCTACAGTTTTTCTAGCATTTAATACTAGCGAGATGTTCGGGATAGATATCTCAAGGTGGATGATTAGTGAGTAGATGTTGATGGATAAACAATATACTTGTCTTGGTGTAATGATCACATGATTGAGCCTCTAGCTTTCTTGTAGCATAACTAGCATTGCGGTGCGTTTATAATTCTTTCAATTGCCCAGTTATAATTTGTGCACCCATCATAGTTGTTTTCGTCTTTTGGGAGAGAGACATTACTAGTGAAACTCATGGGACCCCGGTCCATATTTCCATCATAGTTTACATCGCTCCAATTTACTGCTTTTACTTTCCTTTTAGTTTCCACCACTATTTCCACCCTTGTGTTTGATCCTTTGTAAACGGCAAGGCCGGAGAGATTGACAACCTCTTTGTACTCATTGGGAGAAAAGTTATTTGTGTCTATGTGCAATTCCGAGTGAAGGAAGCAACCATATGTGTGCCATTGTTTACTTCACCTCCTTCTTGTTGCGCTTGGATTCCTCCTGGTTTGATAAACCTTACAGTCCTCGTGTAAGTGAAATTTTCTGCTACTACATCCTAAACCGTCCACTTGGGGTAACCAACGAGGAGTCGTGAACCGGAGTCATCAACTTGTCAAAAATCTAGGACGTCGACATCAGACAAGAATTCTTTCGCATCTAGTCGGAGTTTGTGTAAATCATCTATCAAGATCTCCTTCGTACCGCGGGGGAGTTCTACCTCAACTATCAACCTTCTAGCAGTGCAATAGAAACAATGCTAAAAACGCAGGGTGACAATGACCGCCCATTCATGACCATCATGAAAGAAGATGGCTTCATCCACGCTCCGGCCCATGAACCGTGTCAAAATTCTTGATGCTTGCCTCTATGTAGTTCTGAACAATCAACGAGCTTGTGTTGTAATCTTTAATGAACTTGTATGTCTCTTTAGTTTGGATAGTCGTTCAACTTATATGTAATCGATGCCATTTATTACTAGGACCATGAATCATTCTATTAATGTGTGTTGCTTTTCTCTTCCGATCCTTTTGTTGCATACTTATATATGGCTTATATATTATCTATGAATTGCTACTAACATTTTGTTTGTCTAGTGCATAGAGAAGATGTCGTCGTATGTCGTGTACAAGAGTAAGGTTCCCAGAGTTTACGATGACTGGGAGGAGTGTCGGAGACAGGTTCACCGTTTCAGCGGTAACAGTTACAAAAGGTACACCACTAGGGCGAAGGCGGAAGCTAGATACAGGCGCTATCCAGCGGGAGAGAGCAGGGAGCAGAGGAGGAACTGAATGAAGACTAGTTTCATCGCGATGATGCTCATCATGACCGCATCTCTCTTCTATGTGATGGTAGTTTAGATGATCGACTTTGTAATGTGACGACAAACTCGCTACCCGGTCTCGAGACCTAAACTTGTATAGTATTTGAACTTTGTTCGCTATTTCAAATTCGGAGAGTAATGTGATGAATTTTATTATGGGATGTTTATACTTGACTAATTGTGTGTTGTATTGTATTGTATTTCAAACTTTATATTCAATGCTTATTGTATTCTGTAACCTGTGCAAATACAAGAAAAGGAAAAAAACTTGAATTAATAGCACTGGTGCACCATCTTACACATTAGTGATGCACCCTACTACATACCAGTGGCGCACCCATATGGTCATTAGTGGCGCACCAGTAGGGGCCCCTGCTACATTACCAGTGGTGCACCTCGTGGTGCGCCACTGGTATCTGGATTAACAGTGGCGCACCAAAGGTGCGCCATTACTAACCATTACTAGTGGCGTGTTAAACAATATGGGTGCACCATTAATAGCAATAAGTGGTGCGCCACTAATACCTTTTTTGTAGTAGTGAATGGTTTATAAGTAATTCGAGGGAGGTCATGGACATACCATAAAGTGAGTACAAACACAAATGCACTGCCAGGTCGAAAAAACAAAATAATGTGATAAGCGAAATCAGTTGAAAAACGAATTTAACCGTCAACTTGATGGACCCACATTAATAAGCAAAACTACTACGAGTCCATCTTACCTTTGCCTCGTTGTGGAGCCCCTTCCTCAGCATCCCACTAACATCGATGGGCGATGCTCAGTTCGAACACATCGAACACTTTTGTGGCCCTGGTGTACGGACCTAAGTCTACCAGTTCAAACACTTAAGTCTATCAGTTCAACTATGCCACGCGGGACAGTTTTGGTTCACTTATATCCCCCCCCATTGGACCATATATAAAAAAATGGTGCATATCCCCCCCCCCACACACACACAACCTAAGTTGGTGTGGCCCTAGTGTCATGTGCTTGTCACGACGACGTCGTCATTCCGTGTCGACTTATCATACCCTAAGATGGTTTGGCCCTAGTGCCACGGACTAAAGTCTATCAGTTCAAACACTTCAGTCTTATCAGTTCAATTGTACCGGTGGGTGATGCTCACTTCAAACACTTAAGTCTATCAGTCCAACTATGCCATGTGGGATGGTTCTGGTTCACTTTTTTTTCCTTCCGATTGGAACATATATAAAACATTATGCATATGCCCCCCATAACCTAAGATGGTGTGGCCCTGGTGTCATGTGCTCATCTCGGCGTCCGCCGTCGCTATGGCAACAACGTTCGGCTCGACTTCGCCTACCTAAGATGGTGTGGCCTTGGTGTCACGGACTTAAGTCTATCATTTCAACTATACCACGCGAGAAGGTTTTGCTTCACTTTTTCCCCCACCCACCCCCCCCCCCCCCACCCCGTCGGGGGAGTGACCCCCGGGTAGGGTCACCCAAGGGAAACATTTCATCAAGGCAAAGATCACCGACCTGATGGTCGTCGATCTAATCAAGGCCAAGCTGATCAAGACTAAGCAAACAGTGGGTCGAACTGATCAGGTCGGAGGCCGATTGCACTCTCTTGGGGCAATCGGCCTCACCTAGGATCATTCGGCCGAAGAGAACAAGGCAACCTCCGAGAAAAATCCCAGGTCGGACACCTGGTAAAATTTCATTCAATGCGCAATCCCAGAAGATCTGGGCTGTTAGAGGCGGGTGGTCTCCTCCAGCGCCGATCACACGGACAGGCCAACAGGTCTAAGCGCCTAGATCAACTGTTCACTAGCAAGGTCTACAAGTTAGCGGCATGGTTAGCCGCAAGTCTATACCGGGTAATCCGGGACCACACGATGTGAGGACCCTATCTTGCCTGAGACTGGCAGCTAGGTCCTCCCCTCTGTACATTTACCTTTGTACCTCGGGCTCGTCCTATAAGAGTCTCGGGTACCCCTTCTGCGTGAGGGACGACGGAGCACTTATTTCAACTTCACCCACCAGAGAGAGAGCAAGGAGAGAGTTGTGCTTAGAGCCCTCTACTCCTTCCTCGCAGATATCTAAAGGAGCATTCATTGTAGCCAGAGTTATTGCATATAGCTAGCTCAGCAGGACTAGGGGTGTTATCTCAACGGAGAGCCCCGAACCTGGGTACATCGCAGTGTCTCATTGTGTTTGTCCCCACTCTCGATTCCGGTAGTATCGACACCAACCTCGGTTTGTCCCCCTCTTTAGCCATCCCCATGACATCTACCGTTACATATCGACGACAGTTGGCGCCCACCGTGGGGAAGGCCGAGGCGTCGACTGAAGTTCTGATCCGGACAGGACCATCATCGGCATCGCGCGTACGCTTCGCCTCCGGCCTGGTCTTCAGGAGCGGAGCGTGGGACTATGTCACGGACAATGCTTTGCGGTTTGGGGTAGGAATGCCTCTGTCGCACGCCGTCATCATTCCCTTCGGCGGTCATCGCGTTTTCCTCGCGGCACTTCCTGAGGTCTTTCCCAGGGAGGTACGGGTGTTCTCTGAGCTCACAGATCCGCTGTCAGGCGGGCCGGATGTTGTGGGGGCAGAGGGCACGAGTGCGCACATCCGTGCGGAGGTTATGATGGAAGGATCATCCAGTCGCAACAATTCCACTTCAGCAACCCAAGCCGCGAGGGAAGCATCCACCGCACCAGCAGGCGCAATCAACTGATAACCCACAACTTCAGGGGATCGAGATAGTCTTCTCCGGTAAGAATAACACAATTTATAGATTCGACTCAAGGGGAGCCAAAGAATATCCACAAGCTTTAACAGTGGAGTTGTCAATTCCATCGCACCTGAGATACACTTACTTGCAACAAGATATTAGTAGTAGCTGCGATATGGAGGTGATGATAGCAACGGTAATAGTGGTGGTAAAATAGCGACAGTAAAACAGCAAAAGCAAACAACTAGTAACCAGCAGAATTAAAACATTGTAGGCTAGGGAGATGGATGGTTGGGCGCTGCATGGATAAGGCACACAGAAAAGCAATGATCATCTAGGCATAAATCAAACATCAGGCATGTATCCCAAAGGTAGTTGTACGTGCTTGCAATAAGAACTTGCACAACATCTTTTGTCCTACCATCCCGCTACGAACGGGGCCAAAAGGAACTTATGGAGATTAAGGTGCTCCTATCAAAGAGCACCGGATCAAAGCATTAACAATCAATGGATACATGGAATCCTCAAATTATAGTCCATCCCCTTTGGTGTCCCAAGCTATCACCTTTGGGATCGCCGGTTCCGGACTATAACAGGTGCATACAACTCATAGATAAGATCAAGAACACAAATATATTCATGAAGACACAAAGGGTTCAGATCTGAAATCATGGCACTCGGGCCCAAAGTGACAAGCATTAAGAGAAACAAGTTGAAGCAAAGATGATAAACACCAATCTAGATGATAGGCAACATGCCCCCAACAATCTGATAAATTATTACATGATCTAACTCATCCAATCCCTACCATCCCCTTTTCCTACAGCAGGGAATTACTCACACATGGATGGAGAAGTCATGGAGGGAGGATGGAGTGGCGATGATGATGACGATGGCGATGATTTCCCCTCTCCGGAGGCCAAAACAGCCTCCAGATTAGCCTCCCGGAGAAGAACAAAGGGTGGCGGCGGCTCCGCGACGTGAATTGGGAAAACGACTTCTGTTTCGGGGTTTCTCCGTCACGGGAATAAATAGGAGCATAGGTAGGGCACCAGAGGAGGGGGAGGCCCCCAGGTGGCCAGAGGGCGCGGGCCCACCCCTGGCCGCGCCAGGGGGGGCGCCTGGGGCCCCCTTGGCTGCCCTCTGGTCCCACTTCTGGCTTCTGGCCCCTTCGGGTCCGTGGATTTTCTGGTATTTTTCTAGGAATTTTCTGAGACGTCCAAAAATCAATTTTCCTGCGCACAATAAAACCATACAGGCAGCTCTGCTGAAAACAGCGTTAGTCCGGGTTAGTTTCATCCAAATCATGCAAGAATGAGGGCAAAACAATAGCAAAAGTGTTTGGAAAAGTAGATACGTTTGAGACGTATCAGCAACCCACCGGACGTGTTGCGCACTCCCATGGAGTTGAACGCCGACCCAGAAGTAGCGCACTCCGAGCTGGAGAAGGCGCGCTAAGCTCCGAAAGAGCAATCAGATCGGATAGACGTTGAGAAACGTCGTCTGGAAGCAACAGTTCGGGAGTACAATGCAGCGCACGGCCTCAAGAAGAGTGTCATCCCACCCCCAATGATAGATGAGCTTCGTGCTGCGGGCCGAGAGATCGGTAGAGAGTTGGGAGGAGCCCAGCAGCCAGCAGCATCCACCATCATCGCTCCACAGATCGCATACAGTTCTCCTGTGAAAAACATGAGAGCTGCCGAGCAGATGGCCACCGAGCTGGAGCACCTGGAAGGAGAGGAGCTGCGAGAGAGGACGCACCGAATGCGTGACCTCTTAGCAGTAGCAAGTCAGCAGCAAAAGGTGGCGACCGAGCAGCAAGGGCCAGCAGCATCGAGATCAGATCGGGAAACTGCGGGTGCAAACCAGCCAAATACGCCACCTCGGCAGTAAAAGCAGGCGTCTTCGCCGCATGGCAGTTTGCACCGCAGTCGGAGGAATTAAGGGGCTGCAGGAGGCAGTCGGAAGGATGAGCCAGCAGTCAACAGCAGGCATAATGAGCAACCGGCGGCGTCATCTCGGCCGGCAATGATTCAGCGTCTAGGTCCTCGAGCAATCCCGGAAAATGATGCAAGGCACCATATCGAGCAGCTGCAGCAAGATAAGCAGCCAGAAGATGATGCACCAGCGGGTCCGGCCTATTTCGTCTCGCGCATTCGGCAAGAGCAGTTCCCCAAAGGCTTCACATTGCCCATGGACACCCCCAAGTACAATGGATCAGTCAAGCCCGAGGATTGGCTGGCCGATTATATGACCGCAGTCGGTAGCGCAAGAGGCAGTCGGCGTATTGCAGTTCGCTATGCACCTCTCATGCTTCAAGGTTCAGCTCGGTCCTGGTTGAACAGTTTGCCCAGCAATAGCATCAATATCTGGAAGGATTTTGATGATGCGTTCGTTCGGAACTTCACCGGCACGTATGAGCGCCCAGGTCTGCCCCGGCACCTGGCGTTGTGTGTACAAGGAAAGGACGAGCCCCTACGCGATTACCTTCAGCGGTGGATCAAGCACATAAACACTTGCGAGGGAGTTCATGAGATCCAAGCCATCCAGTATTTCACTGACGGCTACTTGAATGGGTCATTGTTGAAGCACAAGCTCCTGCGCAAGGAGATCACATCTTTGGCCGATCTGATGAGGGTAGCAAATTGTCACATCCCAACTTTTGTTTCCTTGTTATTAGTATAGAAATTTTGAGGGCCAACAAAAACTTTTGTCTTTGAATGGTGTCATGGGTGGATGCATCTATTAACGTTGTGTGTTTAGAGATGATCATGATGTGTTGCATGTAGTTGAAAGAGGAACGTGTGTTATTATCATGAGTTGTTGATACACGTGTGTAGTATAGGTCAGTACCACTCTATCATGTTGATAATCTTAGCATGATCACAATTAAGATCAACATAAAACCCCTAGCATTTATATAGCTAAAACCCTCATATCATTTAGCAGTTTTGCACTTGCTCACATTATTTTCTTGTAGATTGTTTTGCACTTAGTTTTCATCTTTTTGTTAGGTACATATATATGGAATATAAAACCGTACATATTTTCTGTATTATAATTATAGTAATAATAAATTTTAACCACCACAAAATCCTAAGGCATTAACCTGGTGCTTGATAAAAATAGTTCAAAACTGTGATCAATTAAATTTTTAAAATGCCACAAACCATAATAAATTATATGATCATGATAACCCATATCTTAAAAAAAATATTAAGAATTCGAATAAAATTTCCTTTTAGTCATTCTCACAAACACTTTATGTACATTTTCTTTAATTGTTTGAATTTTGGATACAAACCAAATTTCAAAAAAACTTTAAAACATGAAATAAACTAAGCCTAGTCTAGCCCTAGCCCCCTCTCTCTCCAACTTGAGTTGGTGGCTAAGGATTTGGAAAATATTGGAGGGAGGCCGAGACCCCCTCTCCTCTCTCTCGGTTCCTCACTGGATTCTCTCTCCCCCTCTTTAGCCTTTCCCCAGTTGCACCTCCCCTGCCCACGCCAATAACCCCTCCCTTGTCTCGCTGACAGCCCTCGATCGCCAGGGTCAGCAGAGACGACATCATCACCTATCCAGCATCCTGCACCTTGCATGCTCCCGAGATCACGTTATAGCACGCCATTCACGCTCCCGATGAGAGCCTTCCTCTCTCCACGCCACCCTACCGTTGCCAGCCCGTGAAACAGCCACCCGAGCCTACGAGGAAAGGAAACCTCCGGTGAAAACCATTCCCGAGCCTCGCCCCGAACCTACTCCTCTCTGGCGAACAGCTCTCGAACCTTCCCCGCGTTCCCGCCCAAGGACTTGCGCCCATAGTTCTACCCTAGAATCGCTGGTTTACCCTTGCACCGCCCGCTCCTTCCAGTGGGTAACGAGGCCACGGATCCTGCCCTCGGTCTCGTTCCCGTGCTCGCCCTTCCCTCGCTCTCTTCCTTCCCGCCCAGCATACACCCCTCCACTCACCTATATAAGGAGGGCCTCGCCCCGCCTCTCCTCCACAGCAGCTCACCCAGCCCCGCACCACCTTGCCTCGCCGAGAGAAACAGGAGGAAGGAGAGGAGTAGCACAGAGAAAGAAGAGACGAGGAAGGAGGTGGAAAGGGGAGAAGGAAGAAGGAGGAGGAGAGGGTCGGCGAGGAGGCGCCCCCTCTCTGCCTCGACGCCGGCGCAGCTCCGGAGACCTCCGGCCGCCCGCGAGTAGGACTTCGACGAGCTTCATGTCTACCCCGACTCCGAGCCGCCTCCACCTCGCCTCTGCACCGAGTCGTCCATGACGAGCTTCCCCGACCCCAAAAATGGAGCTGTAGCGCCTCCGCGCACGCTCGCCGCCGGTCACAGTACCTCCCCGTTGCCGGCAAGGCCTCCGGTGAGAGCCCCTGCTCCCTATGCGCCATGGCCCTGGAGGCCGACCCGTTCAGATCGAGCCCATGGGGAAGAAGCCCCATGGCCGTCAGATCGGGCAGGGATCCGACGGCCAGGAGGCCCCCGTACCCCTTCGCATTTTTTAAGAAAAAAAGCAAAAACTTAACACAGCAACTGTAGTGCGCTCGGGCTCGGCCCACAGTGAAAAAAAATGCCTGTGTGCGAGATTTAACCCTCGGCCGGCCTGTCGGTGCCTTTTTTTCTTTTTATTAAAGCGTCAGAATATTAATAATTTTAGAAAATTGAATATATGTCAGAAAAATGTGAAAACAATTGTGTGATGTTCCTAGAATTATGCTTTATTTTTCTGCATGGGTAGAATTGTGTTTTGCTAAAGTAAAATTGTGCTCATTTATTATTATTTCTATTGCTAGTTTAATTTGTATAGAATTTATGTTAGTAGTATTAAATTATTAGCTTATTATTAAAATTTCCCTGGTCAGTACAAAAGTGATACTAATTTAGTTAATAAAAATAAAATAAATTTAAAAGTTGTTAGTGAATAAAATGGGTTAAAAACATTGCTTTTGGTTAAAGTTGTTTTATTTAATATTGATGTTAATAAATCCCCCAAAATTAGGATAATTCCTTGTTATAAATTTTAACCTTGTTGAGGTGATATAAAAGTTAAATCTTAATAAATAGAAAACCTTGACAATTGTTTTGGACTTTGTTGCTTGTGAATTTGTTTGAAAAATTGATTTATGTTGTGCTTGCTATTGCCCCGTTGTAATAGTGTGAAATTCCTTGTTTCGCAACGTGTAGACGAGACGATCGACCCTGCAGGACAAGAGTACCTCCAAGCTGCCCCCGATAATGACCAGGAGACCACCGCCGACGAAGGCAAGCCACCGTCAAAACTCAAACTCTTCATTACGTTTTTACTTTTCTTTGTATCACTTATATCATGCTAGTATTATATTCATATGGTTTGGGATTGTATTAGTTGTATTAGGAAAACTCCACACCACCCCATAGCCTACCTATTTGGGAAAAACTAAGTAGAACCCCGATGATCCTGACATTCTGTCGAGACCATCACCCAGCTCTAGTAATTAGCATTACATAACAACATGGATAGTCATACTTCACCCTACATGGTACGACATACACCTAAGAAGGTGGTATGGCCGGGTTTGTGGAACATCGTCGGACATGGACAAAGTCTGGAGGGACTCTCTATAAGTGCCCCCAAAACCTAGCCTTACAGTACAACCACTATACTCTGGTATGGGACGGGGCTAGTTGGAAGCTTGTTTGTCTTAGTACGGGGTTCTTATAACTACACATGGGTGGGTGATTCCACGAATCTGATAGCCCTCGAAGTCGATGGGTGAAATTCGCTAGGCTTAGTATCGGAAGGAACCTTGGTGCTCTTAGACTACGGTGCAGACTTGGGTCCAAGAGGAGTATGACCTGACACACGGACAGTCCATGTAGTACGCAAGGGGTAGATTCACCTTTACTAGGACAAACAAGGGGAAGACTATGGTCGATTATCCGAGACCCGCATACTGAAGTATGACGATCCGTGGGGACACACGGCGGATGTATCGAATGTGGTGGGTAAAGTGTACAACCTCTGCAGAGTGAAAACTATTCGAGTAGACGGAGTCCATGGTCATGGACAGCTAGTGAGGCCACACTTTGTGGGGAATAGATGAGAAAGCCCGGTACTGATTTTATGTTTCGCGATGATGATGTTGATATTGTTGGAAAAAGGTTGGACTTAACTTATCCAAATTCATTTGTGGAAAATAAAATTTGCCAAATTTAAAAAATTTCCAACTTAATAATAATCTTGAGTAGATAGGGAATCCCTATGAAGACCTCCACCATATAGCCATCCCATTATTTTCGTATGCAAAGCTTTGTTTCTTTCTTTAGATGGTTTGCGGGGACTTTGTATGTACTCGCGGCTTTGTCCCTGGATATTCAATCGGCCAGGCTTGGAGGAGAAGGTATTTGACGATGATGCTACCGACGATTACTAGGATGGGCTATGCTCTGGACTACCCTGTGGATTGTGTCGCTGCTATCTATCATGCTTTTTCTTGTTCCGCTGCCATTTGAGCCCGATGAGGCAATGTAAGACTATGTTATTTGTAGGACTTGTATTCGGTATTGTATGAACATTGAGACTAAGATATCCATGTCGAGTTGTGTGTCATGCGAACTGACCATGGGAGCATGACCGTATACACAGCTGGTCGCTTTGGACATATAGTCCGGGGTGCCCACAGACTTGGCATCAGAGCCTCTGTTCAGACTGTAGCAGCCTAGTTAGCTTGGATGTTAGTTAGCAATATTTTTAATAAAACAAAATCTCTTATACCTATTACCCATTCAAAATGTTTTAAGTCAAGCGAGACCGAAGATCAAGAGAGAATGGTGTCCCAAAAAAGATGAGAACTAGTGGAAGATTTTTCTTTAGTCCCCTACCCGAATTCGTGATCTTATGCTAGTTTGATTTGTGTGGTTTATTCTTTTGTTAGAGTGACCCTACCCCCACTTAGGATGACACTAACACGTTGACACTTACCTTGCGAAACAACCTCTGGATGTCAGGAAGAAACCGCGCCAACCCAAGTGGATCCGGTGATGTGCCACCACCCGATCAGAACATGGCGCAACTTTGGCGACTGCTTATGGAGGAGCGCCAGGACGCTCGTGACGAGCGCCAAGCAAACATGGCTGCACTCCAGCATCTAGTCCAGGTTGCCACCAATGCCAACCAAGGAGGCGGAGGAGCTGGTGGGAATAAGGAGCCCAGGTCTCGGCTCCGATATTTCCAGAACACCAACCCGCCGTTGTTCTTGCAAACGAAGAAGCCTCTGGATGCTGAGGATTGACTCCGGACAATGGAGAAAATCTCGTTTTCGCCGCTGTTGACAACAACAAGAAGGTCATGTATGCCACCGACTACCTCACAAGCACCGCCAAGAGCTGGTGGGAAGGAGTGCGTGTCCGTCTTCCTGAAGGGCAAGTACTCACCTGGGCTGAGTTCTCCGAGAAGTTCAAAAAGGCGCACATCCCAACCACACTGATCAGGAGGATGAAGGACGAATTCCTCCACCTCAAGCAAGCGGCCATGACTGTGGTTGGATATCCCGACCGCTTCACTCAGCTGTCGAGGTATGCCCCGGAGGAGGTGGACACGGAGGAGAAGCGTAAGGACCATTTCCTGGATGGACTGCATGATGAGCTCCAGGTTGTCCTCGTGGCCATGCAGTTCCCTGACCTTGAGTCTCTTGACGATGCGGCTATCATGATGGAGGGAAAGCTCAAGATGGCCTCTGAGAACCTCAAGTGCCGCATGATGCAGCAGGGTGGATCTAGCAATCCCCGACTGCGTCCGACACAGCCGCCAAGGCCAGCACCCCAGCATCAGAGGTGCCCTTACCCAGTGCCACGCCCCAGTGTTCCTGCTCGCCCTGTTGGAGTTCCGCGTCCAACGGACTGAGTTCCCCACAACCCTGGAGTGATCTGTTTCGGATGTGGTCAGAAGGGCCACTATTCGACAGAGTGTCCCAACAAGAAGAATGTTGCTTCACGCCCCAATATTCCACCACCAGCCAGAGGGAACTCCGGACGCAACAATGCCCAGAGCGGTGCGCCTAATGCCGCCAAGGGACGTCTGAACCATGTGCAAGCCGAGGAAGCCCTAGAGGCAGCAGACGTTATCTTGGGTACGTTTGCAGTTAATTCAGTACCTGCCCAAGTATTGTTTGATTCTGGTGCATCACACTCGTTTGTTACAAAGACATTTGTGGATAGAAGTAAGTTGTCACCTAGTGAAATGAGGAGGCCCATGATAGTCCAAATACCCGGATCCAAAACCCGAGCCAGTTTAGCTTGTTCCGGAGTTCCCATAGCGATTCATGAAGTCGAGTTCCCAGCTGACCTGGTCGTGTTAGGGACAGAAGGTATAGATGTGGTACTTGGCATGAATTGGTTGTCCAGGTACCGAGGGAGGATAGATTACACCCTCAGGACGGTCAACCTCACGAGTGCCGATGGAGTTCAGATAGAGTACACCGACAAGGAAGACACTGGCCGAGCCTTCTGTCATCAGAGTGTCTCGGTGCCAGCACCTGAGGAGGTGAAGGTTGTATGTGAATTTACGGATGAGTTACCCGGTATTCCGCCTGATCGGGATATCGAGTTCAGCATCGAGTTAGTGCCTGGCACAACCCCAATTGCACAGAGACCCTACCGGATGAAAGCAGAAGAGCTGGTTGAATTGAAGAAGCAGCTGAATGACATGCTCCATAAGGGACTGATTCGATCCAGTGCTTCACCCTCGGGTTCGCCGGTTCTCTTTGTGGACAAGAGAGACGGCACCATACGCATGTGTGTGGACTACCGTAAGATGAATGAGGTGACCATCAAGAACAAGTATCCGCTCCCTAGGATCGATGATCTGTTCGACCAGTTGAACGGAGCCCGAGTCTTCTCCAAGATCGATCTAAGGACCGGATACCACTAGCTGAAGGTCCGCGAGTCGGACATCCCCAAGACAACCTTCACAACCCGCTATGGTTTGTTCGAGTACACTGTGATGTCCTTCGGACTTACCAATGCCCCGGCCTATTTTATGAACCTCATGAACAAGATCTTCATGAAGTACCTCCACAAGTTTGTGGTGGTGTTCATTGACGATATCCTGATATACTCCAAGACCGAAGAAGAGCATGCCGAGCATCTGTGCTTAGTCCTCGAGACTTTGCGAGAGCACCAGCTATACGCAAAGTTCAGTAAGTGTGAATTCTGGCTCAAGGAAGTCAGATTTTTAGGACATGTATTGTCCGAAGGAGGAATATCTGTCGACCCAGCCAAGATTCAGTCCATCATAGACTGGACAGCCCCGACCACGCATACTGAAGTTAGAGGATTCCTCGGACTAGCGGGATACTACCGCAAGTTCGTGTAAGGCTTCTCCAGCATTTCTTGCCCCATGACGCAACTGTTGAAGAAGGACCCGAAGTTTGTGTGGACAGAGAAGTGTGAAGCCAGTTTCCAGGAATTGAAGAGGAGATTGGTATCTGCCCTAGTTTTGACGATGCCTGACCTAACCAAGAGCTTTGATGCGTACTGTGATGCATCGAAAATTGGTTTGGGTTGTGTCCTGATGCAAGTGGGCAAGGTGATCGAGTACCTGTCACGGCAGTTGAAGCTGCACGAATTGAACTACCCTTCCAACGACTTGGAGCTAGCCGCAGTTGTGCTTGCTCTCGAGAGATGGTGACATTACCTAATGGGTCACCTTTGCGACATATACACAGACCATAAGAGCTTGAAGTACATATTCTCTCAGAAGGGGTTGAACATGAGGCAGAGGAGATGGATCGAGTTGATCAAGGATTATGATCTGGAGATCCACTACCACCCCGGCAAGGCCAATGTGGTAGCAGATGCCCTCAGCTGCAAGCTCTGCACGAGGAGTTCGAGAAGTTGGGTTTGGATCTTGTTACACCCGGTTTTCTTGCTCACCTCGAGCTGATTCCGACTCTGTTTGATCAGATCAAGGGGGCACAGAAGGGACACGATAGTATCGAGGGAATCAAGAAGAAGATGCCCCTCGGCAAGGCCCCAAAGTTCTCGGTAGATGATGAAGGAGTTCTTTGGTTCGATGGCCAATTGTGTGTGCCCGATGTAGTGGAGTTGAAGCTCACTATCCTGAAGGAATCTCACGATACACCTTACCCCATCCACCCTGGAGGGACTAAGATGTATCAAGACCTGAAAGACTTGTTCTGGTGGCACGGTATGAAGCGTGAAATTTCCTTGTATGTCGCCAAGTGTGACATCTGCCAGAGAGTGAAAGAAGAGCACCAAAGACCGGCGGGATTGCTGCAACCGCTCCGAGTTCCTAAATGGAAGTGGGAACAGATAGGCATGGACTTCATCACAGGACTACCGAGGTCGAGCAAGGGACATGACTCTATCTGGGTCATCGTCGACCGACTCACCAAGGTAGCGCACTTCATTCCCGTGCGAACCACCTATCGAGGAGACCAGCTGGCCGACTTGTACATGTCAAGGATCATTTGTCTGAACGGAGTTTCGAAGGAGATTGTGTCTGACCGAGGTACCCAGTTTACCTCCACGTTCTGGAAGCAAGTCCAGGAAGCACTAGGAACCAAGCTCACATTCAGCACAGCCTATCACCCGCAAACTGGAGTCCAGACCGAGCGAGTGAACCAGATACTAGAGGATATATTTCGCGCATGTGCTCTAGCCTACGGTTCCAAGTGGGAGGACTGCTTTCCCTATGCGGAATTCTCCTACAACAACAGCTACCAGTCGAGTTTGCAGATGGCTCCATTTGAAGCTTTGTATGGGAGGAAGTGTCGCACACCCCTAAACTGGTCTCAGACCAGAAAAGGGAAGATTTTCGGACCCGACGTACTGAAGGAGGCAGAAGAGCAGGTCAAGTTGATTCGTGAGCGTCTCAAGACCGCCCAGTCTCGTCGGAAGAGCTATCCCGACCCCAAGCGTCGAGAGGTGACTTTTGCAGTTGGAGACTTTGTGTATCTCCGAGTCACCCCATTGAAGGGGATGCAGCGATTCCATGTGAAGGGAAAGCTAGCACCTCGTTACATTGGACCATTTGAGGTGATAGCCAGGCGAGCTCAAGTTGCTTATCACTTCAGACTGCCAGCAGAGTTATCCGATGTACATGACGTCTTCCACATGTCAGAACTCCGGAAGTGCCTAGAGGTGCCGGACAAGCCCGATGTTTTTGAAGAACATCGATCACCGCACGGTGGATGTCATCTAGGATCTCACATACTGCGAGACACCCCTTCGTATCCTGGAAGAAGCCACCCGAGTCACCCGTAAGCGCGCGATCAAGTTCCACAAGGTCAAGTGGACAAATCAGACAGAGGAGGAAGCCACCTGGGAACGGGAGGACTACCTCAAGCGCGAGTTCCCGCATCTCTTCAATAGCTTGTGAATCTCAGGGACGAGATTCTTTTTAAGGGGGGGAGGTCTGTCACATCCCAACTTTTGTTTCCTTGTTATTAGTATAGATATTTTGAGGGCCAACAAAAACTTTTGTCTTGGAATGGTTTCATGGGTGGATGCATCTATGACCGTTGTGTGTTTATAGATGATCATGATGTGTTGCATGTAGTTGAAAGAGGAACGTTTGTTATTATCATGAGTTGTTGATACACGTGTGTAGTATAGGTCAGTACCACTCTATCATGTTGATAATCTTAGCATGATCACAATTAAGATCAACATAAAACCCCTAGCATTTATATAGCTAAAACCCTCATATCATTTAGCAGTTTTGCACTTGATCACATTATTTGCTTGTAGATTGTTTTGCACTTAGTTTTCATCTTTTTGTTAGGTAAATATATAAGGAATATTAAACCGTATATATTTTTTGTAATATAATTATAGTAATAATAATTTTTAACCACCACAAAATCCTAAGGCATTAACCTGGTGCTTGATAAAAAATAGTTGAATACCATGATCAATTAAAATTTTAAAATGCCACAAACCATAATAAATTATATGCTCATGATAACCCATATCTTAAAAACAAATATTAGGAATTCGAATAAAATTTCATTTTAGGCATTCTCACAAAGACCTTATGTACATTTTATGTAATTGTTTGAATTTTGGATGCAAACCAAATTTAAAAAAAAACTTTAAAACATGAAATAACCTAAGCCTAGTCTAGCCCTAGCCCCCTCTCTCTCCACCTTGACTTGGTGGCTAAGGATTTGGAAAATATTGGAGGGAGGCCGAGAGCCCCTCTCCTCCCTCTCGGTTCCTCACTGGATTCTCTCTCCCCCTCGTTAGCCCTTCCCCAGCTGCACCTCCCCTGCCCACGCCAACCACCCCTCCCTTGTCTCGCTGACAGCCCTCGATCGCCAGGGTCAGCAGCGACGCCATCATCACCTGTCCAGCCTCCTGCACCTTGCATGCTCCCGAGATCCCGCTATAGCACGCCATGCACGCTCCCGATGAGAGCCTGCCTCTCTCCATGCCACCCTACCGTTGCCAGCACGAGAAACAGCCACCCAAGCCTACGAGGAAAGGAAACCTCCAGTGAAAACCATTCCCGAGCCTCGCCCCGAACCTACTCCTCTCTGGCGAACAGCTCTCGAACCATCCCCGTGTTCCTGCCCAAGGACTTGCGCCCACAGTTCTACCCTAGACTCGTTGGTTTACCCTCGCACCGCCTGCTCCGTCAAGTGGGTAACGAGGCCACGGATCGTGCCCTCGGTCTCGTTCCCGCGCTCGCCCTTCCCTCGCTCTCCTCCTTGCCGCCCAGCTTACACCCCTCCACTCGCCTATATAAGGAGGCCCTCGCCCCGCCTCTCCTCCACATCAGCTCACCCAGCCCCGCCCCACCTTGCCTCACCGAGAGAAATAGGAGGAAGGAGAGTAGCACAGACAAAGAAGAGACGAGAAAGGATGTGGAAAGGGGAGGAGGAAGAAGGAGGAGAGGGACGGCGAGGAGGCGACCCTCTCTGCCTCGACGTCGGCGCAGCTCCAGAGACCTCCGGTCGCCCGCGAGTAGGACTTCGACGAGCTTCATGTCTACCCCGACTCCGAGCTGCCTCCACCTTGCCTCTGCACCGAGCCGTCCACGACGAGCTTCCCTGACACCAAAAATGGAGTTGTAGCGCCTCTGCGCACGCTCGCCGCCGGTTGTCGACAAGGCCTCCGGTGAGAGCCCCTGCTCCCTGTGCGCCATGGCCCTGGAGTTCGACCCGTTCAGATCAGCCCGTCGAGAAGAAGCCCCACGGCCGTCAGATCGTGCAGGGATCCGACGGCCGGGAGGCCCCCGTACCCCTTCGCGTTTTTTTAAGAAAAAAAGAAAAAACTTAACACATCAATTCTAGTGCACTCGGGCTCGGCCCACAGTGAAAAAAATGCCCGTGGGCGAGAGTTAACCCTGGGCCGGCCTGCCGCTGCCTTTTTTCTTTTTATTAAAGCGTCAGAATATTAATAATTTTAGAAAATTGAATATATGTCAGAAAAATGTAAAAAACATGTGTGATGTTCCCAGAATTATGCTTTATTTTTCTGCATGTGTAGAATTGTGTTTTGCGAAAGTAAAATTGTGCTCATTTATTATTATTTCTATTGCTAGTTTAATTTGTATAGAATTTATGTTAGTAGTATTAAATTATTAGCTTGTTATTAAAACTGCCTTTGGCAGTAGAAAATTTATATTAATTTAGTTAATAAAAAAATTAAAAGTTGGTAGTGAATAAAATGGGTTAAAAACTTTGCTTTTGGTTAAAGTTGTTTTATTTAATATTGATGTTAATAAATACCCCAAAATTATCCTAGTGCCTTGTTCTAAATTTTAACCTTGTTGAGGTGATATAAAAGTTAAATCTTAATAAATAGAAAATCTTGAAAATTGTTTTGGCCTTTGTTGCTTGTGAATTTGTTTGGAAAATTGAGTTATGTTGTGCTTGCTATTGCCCCGTTGTAATAGTGTGAAATTCCTTGTTTCGCAACGTGTAGACGAGACGATTGACCCTGCAGGACAAGACTACCTCCAAGATGCCCCCGAGAATGACCAAGAGACCACCGCCGACGAAGGAAAGCCACCGTCAAAACTCAAACTCTTCATTACCCTTTTTACTTTTCTTTGTATCACTTATATCATGCTAGTATTATATTCATATGGTTTGGTATTGTATTAGTTGTATTAGGAAAACTCCACACCACCCCATACCCTACCTATTTGGGAAAAACTAAGTAGAACCCCGATGATCCCGACATTCTGTCGAGACCATCACCCAGCTCTAGTAATTAGCAATACATAATAACATGGATAGTCATACTTCACCCTACATGGTACGACATACACCTAAGAAGGTGGTATGGCAGGGTTTGTGGAACATCGTCGGACATGGATAAAGTCTGGAGGGACTCTCTATAAGTGACGCCAAAACCTAGCCTTACAGTACAACCACTATACTCTGGTGTGGGAAAGGGCTAGTTGGAAGCTTGTTTGTCTTAGTATGGGGTTCTTATAACTACACATGGATGCGTGATTCCACTAATCCGATAGCCCTCGAAGTCGATGGGTGAAATTCGCTAGGCTTAGTGTCGGAAGGAACCTTGGTGCTCTTAGACTACGGTGCAGGCTTGGGTCCAAGAGGAGCATGACCTGACACACGGACAATCTATGTCGTACGCAAGGGGTAGATTCACCTGTACTAGGACAGACAAGGGGAATACTAGAGTCGATTATCCGAGACTCGCATACTGAAGTATGACGATCCGTGGGGACACACGGCGGATGTATCGAATTGGTGGGTAAATTTTACAACCTCTACAGAGTGAAAACTATTCGAGTAGCCGGAGTCCACGGTCATGGACAGCTAGTGAGGCCACACTTTGTAAGGAATAGATGTGAAAGCCCGAAACTGAGTTTATGTTTCGCGTTGATGATGTTGATATTGTTGGAAAAAGGTTGGACTTGACTTATCCAAATTCATTTGTGGGAAATAAAATTTGCCAAGTTTAAAACTTTGCCAAGTTAATAATAATCTTGAGTAGATAGGAAATCCCTATGAAAAGCTCCACCATATAGCCATCCCATTATTTTCGTATGCAAAGCTTTGTTTCTTTCTTTAGGTGGTTTGCGAGCACTTTGTATGTACTCATGGATTTGTCCCTGGTTATTCAATCGGCCAGGCTTGGAGGAGCAGGTATTTGACAATGATTCTACCAACTATTATTAGGACGGGCTTTGCTCTGGACTACCCTGTGGATTGTGTCGCTTCTATCTATCATGCTTTTGCTTATTCCGCTGCCATTTGAGCCCGATGAGGCAATGTGAGACTATGTTATTTGTAGGACTTGTATTCGGTATTGTATGAACATTGAGACTAAGATATCCATGTCGAGTAGTGTGTAATGCGAACTGATCATGGGAGCATGACCGTATACACAGTTGGTCGCTTCGGACATATAGTCCGGGGTGCCCACACAAATTCATTCGCCACGTCTGATGCTGCAATGCGCCCGATCCAACTGAGTCCCAAAGGTATCATCCAATTGCATTCCTCTGGACAACAACAGCAGCAGCAGTCGGCAGAAGCAGGAGGGCCAAATGGTCCCAATCGGTGCGAGAGGCGCGAGATCCAGTGGAACAACAACTTCAACAATAACACCCCCAACAACTTCAACAACAACAACAGCAGCACAGGGTTCAACAAAAGGAAGGATAAGCAGCCGAATGCGCAATATGGCAATCGGCAGGTGGCAGTAGTTCAGCGGCAGGATGAACAAGGGGTTGCGGGAGGCAGTCAGAGGAAAAAACCTGCAGAAAGACCGCAAGGTCAGATCAGGCCCCCATATACCTTGGAGGACATGATGAACCAGCCATGCAAAATGCACAGTGGAGTCGGCAAGCCCGCATCTCATACCACTCGGCAATGCATCTAGGTCGAGCGTTTTCGAAGGGAGGAGCAGCAAGCCGATCTGGTTCGAGGTGGCCGACCTGAGCAGTCTGTACCATCTTCTGCTCGAATCGCCTGCAATATCCAAGTTCATGTTCAATATATTCCAGCCCTACCTGAAGATGAAGCTCCCAGGGCCGAATGGTCCCATCATAGTTTGCGGTGACTACAAGAAGTCACTAGAATGTTCATCCGCCGGCTCCAAGCTAGCCGATTCCCTGGTCATCGATGCAGAACGGCACCAACTCGACAAGGTCGTAGTAATGGCCCAAGCTCAGATGAAGGCACCTATGCCGAGCACGAAGACCAAGAGATCAGATGATGAGACTGCATTTCAGGCAGCCAAGGACAGCAAGAGGATTGCTCTGGACACCTTCGACCCAAGCAAGTGCGTCATCATTGGGGCCGGGCTCAGCAGCAAATAGGAAAGCGAGCTCGTTGAGTTCCTCCGTGAGAACCGGGACATCTTTGCATGGTCCCGCAGGACATGCCTGGAGTACCGAGGGAACTTGCCGAGCACAAGCTTCACATCCGACCTGGATCCAAGACGATCAAGCAGCCACTTCCGCGCTTTTCAGAGGACAAGAGAAGAGCAATCGGCGAACAGATCGCCAAGTTGCTCGCAGCAGGATTCATCAAAGAAGTGTTATACCCAGACTGGTTAGCAAATCCAGTTCTGGTTCTGAAGAAGAATGGAACTTGGCGCATGTGTATAGATTAGACTTGTCTAAATAATGCCTGTCCCAAGGATCATTTTTCATTGCCCCGTATCGATCAAGTGATTCATTCTACGATGGGCTGTTGATGGCTTCTCGCCCCTCGTTGGTTACCCAAAGTGGAAGGTTGAGATGTAGACAGCAGCAAATTTCCCTCGGTGAAGATACCAAGGTTTGTCTCCAGTAGGACTCGGACAATGACAGGAAGGTGACAACGGCGCCACAAATTAGGCGGTTGACATGGACCTGCACACACAACAGATAACTTTGCTCCCAACGAGTACAGAGAGGTTGCCAATCCCTCCGGCCTTGTTGTTTACAAAGGATTAAACGCACGGGATAATAATGATAGCGATAGCAACAGAAAAGGAAATAAAGCAGAAAATAAATAGCGGGTGTAAACAGTGGTGGAAATATGGACCGGGGTCCCATGATGTTCACTAGTGATGTCTCTCTCCCAAAATACGATAAAATAGCCATGCAAGGTAAACAAATTACAGCAGGGCAATTGACAGGATTATGTGCGCAAACCAATGCTAACTATGCTACTAAGAAAGGAAGAGGCTCAAAAGCTTGGGCGGTACGCCAAGACAAGTAGACCGAAATCCATCTACATCTACCTACTAATCATCCATCTTGAGATATCTATCCAGAACATCCCGCTGGTATTAAGTTGTGAATCCCACCCAAAGTGTAAACTCAAAGCAACAGACAACTGCATTAAAGAACTTTGCGTAAAGTAAACAATCCTTGCACCCGCAAGTACAAGCACCGTTGTTTTCTCCCTTGTGGAAACAGCACATCCCCTAGACTCATGTTTCTGTCACTCAAGCTAGTCATCAAGGGGCATGAACCCACAATCATGCATAACGCTCCCTCTTGGAGTCACTACCTACTACTTGGCCAAAGCAATAAACAACAACGGAGAACATGCAAGAATTACTCAAGAACATAAATATAAAAGAGGAGAATCAAATATATTACTCAAACACAATCTGAACATAGTCTCATAATCCATCAGATCCCAGCAAACTCAGCATAGCAACAGCAGAAAGATTACATATGTGCCTCGATCATGTAGGGCAGATCACGAGGTCTAAACCATGAAGAACAAATAGGGGAGGAGACCATCACATAGCTACTGATCATGGACACATGGTCCAAGGTGGACTACTCACGGTTCATCCGGGAAGCATCCATGGTGGTGGAGAAGCTCCCGGAGGTGGTTCCTCCCTCCGGCAGGGTGCTGGGAAGAGGGCTCCTGGTGCTCCCGATCTTGGAAGCGTTGCGGCGGCGGAACAGAGGAGAGATCACGAAAAAGGGTTCTGTCCTCGAGGGTTTCGGACGAGAGAGATATATAGGCGAAGGGGGGCAGCCAGAGGTGGACCAGGGCCCCCAGGCGCCCCCTGGCGCGGCCTAGGGGGTGGCCGCGCCAGGTGGCCGCTTGGGCCACCCCTGGCTCTCCTCTGGCCCCACTTTGGCTCTTCGTGAAGCTTCCTGTACGCTGATTTTTCCTATAATTTCCCGGAATTTTTCTGGCACTTTAAGTAATGGGAAAACCTGAAATACAAAAACAGCTGAAAACATGAACTAGCACTGGGGTGCACTGAGTTAATAGGTTAGTCCAAATATGATCAAAAGTGTATGGAAGTGCATCAATATCATAGCAATATCACACAAAAGATGCATGGAGCAAGCAGAAATTATAGATACGTTTTGGACGTATCAACATCCCCAAGCTTAATTCCTGCTCGTCCTCGAGTAGGTAAATGATAACAAGCATAATTTCTGTGGTGACATGCTACCAACCATATAAGAACTTTTAAGTAAAACAATCAAGGCATGTAATTAAATTCAAGTCATAACATGCAAGAGTCTATATTAGCATTGAAACAAGCAACATAAGAACATAAAGGTGCAAGAGCTCTCGCTGTCCGTGACTGGAATGTCTCCAAATGGTATTTGCGTGCAAGAAAGGGGATAGGGATATACGAGAGAGTAAAACATAGTTTTTATTGTTGAGAACTTAATCTACTAAAGTTTCACACTTGGTCTTCTTTGGAATCTTATCTTGACTCATCCCCAGCCACTAGCCAGGTACAAGTCAAAATGATCCACTCCTTTTCAATATTTTGAGCACTCATGCAGTGGATGAGCCTAAGCAAGAAAGTTCGCACTTAGGATGGCAAAGAGAGAAAAATGATGGAGGAGGAAGACAAAAAAGGTGTGAAAGGCTCACATCAATGAGGACAATCATAGGCGAGAGAAAGCCAAATGATAGATATGATGTGAGGAGTAGGAATTGCCATGCAATGGATGCACATATGAGCTAAGGTAAGCTCTCCAATAGATCTAGTGGGGGTGCATCCAACTTGCTTGCTCAAGAAGACCTAGAGCTCATTTGAGGAGGCTCATCATTGGAATATACAAGCTAAGTTCTATAGTGTGAAGGTCCCGACATAGCTATATGCATGAATGATAATCTCTATGGAGTACAAGATATAAGATGGAGTACGAGTGTGGGTCTTCTCAAAAGGAATAGTAGTGTGCCCCCTTCTCTCTTTTTATTTCTTTTTCTCTTTTTTCTATTTTTTTGTATTTTTTGGTGGCCTCAATGGCTCTTTCTATTTAACTCTCATTTGTCCTCTTTGGGATCTTTTGATTTTGTCCTTTTTGAGATCTTTTCCTCACCTTAGGGGCAAACTCTATATATTACAAGAAGTATAGAAGATCTTTCACACTTTACAAAAGTACTCAACATAAAGAAAATGAAACTATCATGAAGTATGCAAATGTATGCCTATGCCAGTGTAGCAGGATATGCAATGATACTAGCGCGTCATGTAGAAATGATTAGGGCAAGGCCCAACTAGCATGCGGCTCATCGATCAAGCAAAATCATGTATGACATGAAGATCAAGTCATGAGGAGGTGGATGTTGCATGGCAATGTATCTCGAAAAGGCTATGGAAATGCCTTGATAGGTAGGTATGGTGGCTGTTTTGAGGAAGGATATAATGAGGCTTATGATGATAGAGTGTATTGTGCCAAGGATTTGGATGCACTGGCGAAGTATGCGCCAACTCTCGAGGTGAGAAAAGGCAATGCACGGTACCGAAGAGTCTAGAAAAATATGGCTAGGTGGAAGTGTCAACTTTCGAATACTCACATTAGTCCGAAGAACTCATGCACTTATTATCGGTAACTCTCAATCTAATTAGGAGGTTCACGAAGAGATAAGTACCCTGAGGAGGAGTGTATGGGGGTTTGGTTATCCTTGCGCATCCTCGACTCATGGTACGTGAGTGTACTATAATATTCGATCCCTCCAAAGATTAGTGATCCATCTAGTAGCTAAAGTTCTCAACTAATTTTGTAGGTTTTTCGAAAATAAACATGGAGTGCCCAAAATACGACATCTACCACTAATAGGCTAAAGCTCTTGACACCAAAAGTTCAAAAATTACTCATAGCAATACCTCAAAACTATTGCAAGTTACTTCTACAATTGAATAGCAACCTCAATTACCTACTTCAAGTCAAGACACACAACTCAGTGCAACAGGAAAACTCTCTAAACAAGATACACATGAAAACTCAAGAGAGTTCCAGCAACAAACTAAACAAAAGCTCTTAAAAAGATAAGCATGAAAACTAAGAGCTAAACATGACAGCAGCTACGAAAAAGATAAAGAACACACACAGCAAAGATAAGCATGAAAATTCTATGTTGTGTTCTAGGGTGAAGTGGAGCGTGTTTCTCTCCCACACAAAGAAAGTTGGGTTCTAACTTGTTATGAACAGCAAGAAAAGCTAAAGAAAACTAAAAAGGAAATAAAGAGCAAGACGCTCCAAGCATAGCACATAACACATGAAGTGATAAAAATATAGTGGAACGAAAGACGAACTGATAATTGTTGATGGAGAAGGGGATGCATGGGGGCATCCCCAAGCTTAGATGCTTGAGTCTTATCGAATATTTCTTGGGGGTGCACGGGGGCATCCCCAAGCTTGAGCGTTTGAACCTCCTGAATCTTCTTTTATCATCTTCCCTCGCACACTTGAAAACTCCCTTCATACATAACTCATCATATTCTGATTAGCGAGGTTAGTACCCACAATAAAATAATTTTTCTCTACTGGAAATAAGGATATTCTTGAAGAGCTACTGTTTCTCAAAATTTCCAAAAAGTTTTTGCAAAGAAAAAGCAAGCTTAAGGTTTGCAAAACGAAGAAAAGGCAAAACAGGACAGAATCTATGAAAAACAGACCAGCAGGTAGTAAATAATTTTTTAGGGGTACATCTGCAACTCAAATCAAAAAATTCAGAACGTACGAAAGTTCCGTGATTGTATAGAGCACGCTGTGTAAACAATTCCGCTCAAAAAGATGAACTGGGAATTCTCTATGATTTTTCCCGTCACGAGGAAAGAATATGTTTTCTGGACAGCATGTCACAACTTTCGCTTCCCTTGTCATATGAGGCTATAAATGTCACAAAGCTTGAAAAGTGTAACACCCTCACTTTCAGTGAACAGTAATCACGGTTACTGTTCATCACTACTGTTCAAAACTTTTGTTTGATCAACTGGTTCAGTTCAAATTCAAATTCTCCTTTGATATTGTTGCAAGAAAATATGAACCATGGACCTTGATCATCATTGGCCAACTAAAGTCCAAGCCATTTGAAATAAAATTCAAACAAACCCTAAAATGCCTTTTGATGAATATTAAAAATAAGTGAAAATAAAACTTTGTTCAAAAATTGTGAAAGCAATTTTATAAAATCACAAATATTCAGTGGACCAAATCCATATGGGTTTGGGTATTTATTAAGCAATAAAATAAATCCAACAATTCAAACAGTAGCCAAACCAGTGGGATTTAATACCTTTTAAATAAAACAAAAATGCAAAAGAATTTATAAAACTCCAAATCTTTTTGTGGCATCTCAATATTGTGTTACACTAATTATGGGCTACGTTACATATTTAAAAAAATATAAAAGCAACTAAAATAAATATAAACAGAAAAGAACAGAAAACAAAAAAATAAATAAAACCCTAAACTACGCCTGGGGGCAAAGCCCACCAGGCCAACCCCCCTGTTCCCCTTGGGCTGAGCCCACCCCAGCCCACCTAACTCCCGTCCCCTGTTTACCCCCCCCCCCCCCCCCCGTGGAGGCCATCCATGGTGCCACGGCGCCCGCCGTCGCCGTGTCGCAAATCCGGGGGCTACCCAGCGACTACAAGTCACGCCCCCCCCCCCCCCGCGCCCATCTCCCGCACCCGAACCCTAGCCACCCCGTTCATTCCCCCCATCCTCGCGCCCCCCTGCTCCTCCTCGAGCTCGCCCAAGCCGCCGTGGGCAGACCTCGCCGGGACTCGCGGCCAACGGCGACGAAAGGCCTAACCACCTTGTCCTGGCGCCTCCCCGGCCTCCCGCTCGTCTCCCCGTGCTGGTCGTCGTCGCCGGAAGCCACAAGAACCACCGAATCGGGTCGCGCTTTCCACCACGGGCGCGCCGCCATTGGCGTCGAATTAGCTCCACCCCGGCCGCCTCCGACTCCCCTGAGTCCCTCCTTGAACTCTATGTGAGCTTCCCCGTTGTTTTCCTTCTTGTCGCGCTCGATTCCTTGCACCGCGACGCCGTCCTCGCCAGGGACTTGCTCCGGCTGCCTCCATTAATGGTGAGGAGCTCTGCTCTGGCCACCCCAAAGTCCCCGTGACCTCCCTTGGATGCGTGCGAGCGAGGGCAACCTGCGGGTGTCCTCGGCTTGTTCCGCCGCCGCCCGTAGCGTCGTCCCGGTAGAGTGCCGCCGTGCGCCTCGCCGCCGGTATGCACTGCGCGGCGCGCCTGGGGATTTAACCAGTGGGTTATCCCACTGACCAGTGGAGCCCACTGGGTTAATTAACCCCCTATTAGCCTAACCCCCTGTATTAACTTAAACAGAGAACCCCCTGGTGTGAATGACATGTGGGCCTCCCATCCATTTTAATTAATAAAATGGTTTAAGTAAATTATGTTAAGTCATGTACCTATGACAAGTGGGCCATGCCCCTGGTTAAATTGAGTAAATTAAATTTATTGTACTAAGCCTATGACATGTGGGACCCCACTTTTATTAGATTAAAAAAAATATTTTTATTAAATTGTCTCAATGACAGGTGGGACCCACTGGTCACTTTGACCAGTCAACAAACTATTCTGGATAATGTCCTGTTTTAATAATAAAAATAAATTAGAAATTGATTTAAAATGATTTAAACTTTGAATTTGAATATCTTTTAAACCGTAAGTCAGATTCAAAAACTTTATACATGAAAATTGATCAGAAAAATATAACAAATACGGATACGCTATCCGTATGTCTACCCCACCCCCCTAACACACCGATCATCGACGTTCCCCCCCCCCTCCGGGCTATCTGTCGAAAATTCCCGGTGCCGGTAAAAACCTGTCGGATGAATTTATTCCGAGCACGAAAGTTGTCCGGAATGGTTCAACTAACACGGATACACCCCCGTTATCTTTGTCGGATGTCCACGACACCTCCGGCATGAACCCTTCCCCCCTCCGGACACCCTGTCCGGTAATCACCCGGAGCTGGCAGTTCATCCCCGGATGAATTCCCGCTCCGAGCATAATACATCGTGCTGCGTTAGAACACCGTTGACATTTCATCTGTCATGTCATGGATCTGTTTGTATATGCTTGCTGTGTATTTACTTTTTCTTCCCCCCTTAATCTCCGGTAGACCCCGCTGCTGTCGTCGACTACACCGTTGCTGAGTACGACTACTTCGTCGACGACCCTACCCCTACCGTCGAGCTTCCAGGCAAGCAGAGCCATTCTCTTCCCCAGATATCGCCTACCTTTCCGTACTTTCTTGCACTCGGCATTGTTACTGCTGCTGCTACGATTACAATCCTATTCAATTGCATAGCCTGATTTTGTCGCCCCTTGATGTACCTCCTTTATCCTATGTTGCCTATTATATTTATGCATTATTCAGCAGTGAACCCTACGCATTGTTAGCTAGGACTAGATAGCGGGCCGTAATCACTCAGGGGGGGTGAACACGGATACAATATATACAACTGCACAGGTACGGTACAAAGCAGACACCGCCAAAGGCCCCTATCTGGGTTATGCCTAGTCACCTCAAGTGTGAGCTATCCAGGAGTAATCCTTGTACTCCACTCGAGGCTGACTTTGTCTTGCCGCCATAGGGTCCTGGACCGCGGTTGTCCTTAAAGGTAAGAATTCGGGCGACCCAATGGTGCCCGCGAGCGGTATTGCGTCGGGAACGAAAGGGAGGGTACGACCGACGTTACTGGCGTGCTTGGCCCCTGTTCGTATCTCGCGAGAGTTACCAAACCACGAAAGTCGAGCTCTACCAAGAGCACACACGAGACAAGGTAAGGAGACGGTTCACCTTGTTGGTAACCGCAGTGACTTGGTGGGACGACAGGGCAGGCACCGATGTACTGGTGGACCTGACTGCTGTCGTTGACCGCGGGTCGGTTAAGTCGAGGCAAAGATAACGGTTGTCACGCAGGTTAATTAAAATGCTAAATGGTTCGGCGGATGTCTTGGGTAGCCTTTTGTCTTGTACGCACTACCTACACGTGGGACGAGGAGTGTGGGCTCCCCTGCATCGTAGTCTCGTTCGAGGGTCTTCAGACGTCAGCAGTACCGCGGGCTGATTGCCGGGAAGTGGTGTTGTCTTCTCTTGCTCGAGCGGTGTATTTGTATTTGCTTTGATTTTGCTTCACCGGCCAGTCACGCACCGTGCAGGAGTACGTTCGGGTTAGGGTCCAAAGCCCGGCGTACATAGGATATAGTCCGGCGGATGACCTCTCTGTTGATTGCCGAAGGATGGGCTACTTTGTGTCGGATAGCTTTGGTGGAGCGTTCCCTAACAAGGTTCCCGCCACCCTGGAGATCCGAGCGTCGTAGAGTCACGCCAGTGCACCCCTGCAGGGAAGATTAATCTATTCGAATAGCCGTGTCCACGGTAACAGGACGCTTTATGCTGAAGCTGGATCTTACCACTAGAAACTATTACTATTAAACTGTATGGTTCCGGGTCTTCTTCCTCGCAGGGAGTCGAGGAAGGGAACTCGGAGGCATTATTATTATTGTTAATCATTACAACTTATATTATACAATGTTGCAGCAACTTCTGCTTCGTTGTTACTTTATGCTTTATATGAACTGTTGGCTGATTCTTACCTCATGCTGCAAGACATCGTCGGAAGATGCTAGTCTTCGATAGGCTTAGCTTCTTATCCTTATTCTGATTTCTATCTTGCAGTCCACTATATACAGCCTCTTCTTTCCGTTGATACAATGCATAATGCTTAGTAGTGGACGTAAGACTCGCGGGTATGCTAGATACTCACCTTTGCTTTATTTCCCCCTTTATGTTTTTCCTGATCGGACGCTGGAGTCGACGTTGGAGCCCAGGAGCAGGAGTACCCCGGAGGCGGATACTACTACGTCGAGACCCCCGCTGACCAGGACCAGGAGTAGTTTCGGGGGCTCCCAGGCAGGAGGCCTTGCCTTTTCGATTTGTATCTCTGATGTTATTTGTGCTAGCCTTCTTAAGGCAAAACTTGACTAACTATGTCTGTACTCAGATATTATGGCTTGTATAACTTATGTATTCGGGTCCGCGTGACCCCCCTTTATTGTAACATATTGGTTTATCCTTTTGTGTTTAGTGTTGTGCTGTGATATTCTCACCGTGGCACCCTAATCTCAGCCGTGTACCCTGCGTGTATGATTACTGTACACGGATTGATTTTGGGGGCGTAACAAGTTGGTATCAGAGCCGACTGCCTGTAGGAAGCCACCCCACCACTACCTGGTCGAAGTTGAGTCTAGACTTTGAAAAACTATTTTGCTAACTTAATATTTGGCTTACGGTCCCACATCGATGTCACTACGTGGGATATCTATGGTATTAGGATCCTTTTCTCCTTACCTATGCTCTGGGAATCTGCTCTCTTATCCTTGCTGGTAAGTTTTACAAACTCTGACATTAGGATCACGTTCTCTTGATTCCACCCGGCGTTTTGGTGCTTCCCCATTGATTGAGTCGTGTTGCAGGAGTTCTACCCCAGGTCCCGGACCGCGGATCCCATTCTCATTCTGGGCAGGCCGCGCGTCCTCTGGCATTAACTCCTATGGCCAACAGTTTTCTTGCGGCGTGATTGACATAGTGGAATCTATGTCGCGTCGTGTAATCCTTACCGCGGTCTGCGCGCCGCCTAGTGTGTCCTTTTTCCTTAATTTCTACGACGTTACGCTGCCCGATTTTCGATTGATTCTATGTGTGGATGTGTATGTCTTATATGACTACTCCTATATATCCGCGCCTCCTCTTTGTTGTCGCTTTATCTCTTACTCGTTTCCGGTATCTCGATAAATGTTCATCGCTGAAATACCCCTGTTAAATTCTAGCAGGATGGCTGGTCGTGGTGGTCGTGGTCGTGGTCGTGGTCGTGGTCGTGGAGCCAACGATCCACCTCCGCCGCCGGACTACATGACCGCGATGATGCAGCAGTTTCAAATGAACCAGGTGTTTATGCAAGGAGTCATAGATCAGCTCCAGAACAAGAATCAGAACCAGAACCAACCGCCTGTGGTTACTCTGCGGGATTTCATGCGTCTCAATCCCCCTCTCTTCCACCAGCCTGAACAGCCGCTGGATGCTGATGATTGGCTTCGTGACATCACTCGACAGCTGGAGTTCGCTAATGTGAGCGCTGCTGATTACGTCAACTTTGCGTCCTATTTCCTGCGTGGCCCCGCTGCTCAGTGGTGGGACACTTACAAGGGCTCGCTAACTGAAGGGATTGTTGTCACCTGGAATGACTTCAAGGCTACCTTCCGTGCTTGTTATGTCCCCCAGGCGATTATGAACCGTATGAAGGCCGAGTTCCGCAACCTCGTTCAGGGCAACAAAACTATCGAGGCATATCAGAGGGAGTTCCTCTGCCTCTCCCGCTATGCTGCAAGTGACCTCCCCAATGATGCAAGTAGGCAAGAGAAGTTCCATGATGGACTCAACCCAGATCTCCAGCTTGCACTAGCTTTGCACGTCTTCCCCGACTTCGCCACCATGGTGAATCAGACTATCACCCTTGAGACCGCTCAGCTTAAGTTCGGTGGTTCGCCGAAGCGCCCCCGTGATGCTGGCTCATCTTCGGGCACAGCACAGAAGCAACGCGTTTGGCTTCCACACAGTGTGTATCGTCCACCTGCCCCTGCACCAAGGTCGTCGTATGTTGCACCTCGTCTGCCTCCGCCCCCGCCGAGACAGCCAAAGACTGAGACTGCACCCCTCCGTCCTCAAGATGGCCTATGCTTCAAGTGCCATCAGCCAGGTCACTTTTCCAGAGACTGCCCTCAGCGACAGAATCAACTGGTAGTTCACCCTGCTGGCCGTGGAAATGGCCGTGGCAACAACAGGACCCCCAACTATACCACTGGGTCTTCTTCTCACACTCGCGGACATGCTTAGAACATTAATGTCGAAGAAGCTCAGGAGCAACCTGCTACCGTGATGGGTACCCTTCTTGTTAATTCAGTACCTGCTACTGTTTTATTTGATTCAGGAGCATCGCATT
Source organism: Bromus sterilis (assembly GCA_950022295.1). NCBI lineage: Eukaryota > Viridiplantae > Streptophyta > Magnoliopsida > Poales > Poaceae > Bromus > Bromus sterilis. Next base: position 165,206,725 of record OX465599.1, on the reverse strand, counting down.
CATTCATGTCGGAAGCATTTGCATTGTCGCATAACTTCATGGTAGAAAGGATGGATCCACCGATGGTTGTCCGCACTCCGATAGGACATTGCAACACCTCCAAGATAGTGCCCAAAACCATCGTCGGAATTGAAGGAATTGAGTTCCTTGCCTCTCCCATCCTCCTGAAGTCTTCCACCGTAGACCTCATTCTGGGCATGGATTGGTTAAAAGTCCACGATGCCGCACTGTATTGTGGCACCAGTTCTGTCCAACTTTTTCACCCCTCTGGCGAGATTGTTAACCACACCACCCGAATTACCCATGATGCGGAAACGCATATCTATATGATGAATGCTCTGAATGTCTCACCCCTTGACAAGATTGAGAACGTTCCAGTCGTTCGTGATTTTCCCGACGTCTTCCCAGAAGAACTCCCGGGAATACCCCCGATCCGAGAGGTTGAATTTGTCATCGACCTGAAACCCGGCACCGTCCCTATTGCCAAGCGTCCCTATAAGATGCCACCTCACCACCTCCTTGAACTGAAGAAGGAGATCGACGAAGCACTTCACAAAGGGTTCATTCGCCCAAGTTCCTCTTCTTGGGGAGCACCTTCGCTCTTTGTTAAGAAGAGCGATGGAACAAATCGTTTGGTCCAAGATTACCGACCCATCAACCAAGCCACCATCCAGAACAAATATCCGCTTCCCCGGATCAACGATCTGTATGATCAACTTGCTGGATCCACGGTGTTTTCGAAACTCGACTTGAGGTTGGGTTACCATCAGATCCGAGTCCGTGAAGAGGACATTCCGAAGACCTCTTTCATTACTCGCTATGGTTCATACGAGTACACTGTCATGTCCTTTGGCTTGACGAATGCTCCAGCCACTTTCACCCGGTTGATGAACTATATATTCATGGAATACCTCGACAAGTTTGTCTTGGTTTATCTGGATGATATCTTAATATACTCCAAGAATAAAGGGGAGCATGCTGAACATCTTCGTCTTATACTGGAGAAGCTTCGAGAACACAAACTCTACGCTAAGTATTCTAAGTGTGAGTTCTGGCTTCCTGAAGTGACCTACCTTGGTCACGTGATTTCCAAGGATGGCATTGCCGTCAACCCAGAACGTATCCAGGCTATTCTTGACTGGACTCCTCTCAAGACTGTCAAACAAGTCAGAAGTTTCCTCGGACTCGCCAGCTATTGCCGCCGTTTCGTCGAGAACTTCTCCAAGATTGCCAGGCCTCTGACTAACCTGCTTCACAAAGGCGTCAAGTTTGAGTGGACAGATAAATGTCAGGAAAGTTTCCAAGCCCTCAAGGACAAGCTCACTTCTCCCCCAGTGCTAGCTCCGCCTGATACTCAGAAGGACTTCGTGATATATTGTGACGCATCTCGTCAAGGATTAGGATGTGTCCTAATGCAAGAGCGCAAAGTGATTGCTTATGGCTCTCGTCAATTGCGTGCTCACGAAGATAAGTATCCAACACATGATCTTGAATTGGCAGCGGTAATTTATGCATTGAAGTTGTGGCGACATTATCTCGTCGGTAATCGTTGCGAGATCTACACCGACCACCAAAGTCTGAAGTACCTGTTTACTCAACCAGACCTGAATCTCCTCCAGCAGAGATGGCTCGAGACAATAGACGACTACAACATGGGAATTTCTTACACCCCTGGCAAAGCTAATGTGGTGGCCGATGCCTTAAGCCGCAAAGCCTATTGTAGTGAACTGGAAGTTCAAGTACAGCAGCCGCCTCTGTATGAAGAGCTCCGCAAGTTGAACATCGAAATTGTTCCGCAGGGATATGTGAACTCCCTGGTGGTCAAATCAGACCTTGACACCCGCATCAAGACGGTACAACATTATGACTCTGAAATTTGGAAGATTAAGCGGCGTGTCGCCGGCGGAGAGCCCTCATTCTTCACTATTGATGCTAACGATGATAATGCGGTGTACTTCAAGGGTCGTTTAGTGGTTCCGGTAGCGAAGGAAAACCTACATTACGCCCCTGATGTCATGAAAGAAGCTCATGATACACCTTTGTCGATCCACCCTGGTAGTACCAAGATGTACCAAGACATTCGTCAGTGGTACTGGTGGTCTAACATGAAGCAAGACATTGCTCGCTATGTTGAAGAGTGTGACGTTTGCCGTCGCGTGAAAGCCGAACATCAAAGACCTGCTGGAACTCTGCAACCACTCTCTATTCCTGAATGGAAATGGGACAAGATTGAAATGGACTTCATCACCGGATTTCCCCGATCACAGAAAGGTCATGATGCCATCTTTGTCGTCATCGACCGATTCTCCAAGGTTGTTCATTTTCTGCCTGTCAAGGAGACGATCTCTGCTAGTCAGTTAGAAGACTTGTATGTTTCGAGAATCGTGTCGCTCCACGGTATTCCGTTGGAGATCAGTTTCGACCGAGGCAGTATTTTCACCTCAAGATTTTGGGATAGTTTCCAAGAAGCTATGGGCACGCATCTGAATTTCAGCACCGCCTATCACCCCCAGTCGCAAGGACAAGTCGAACGAGTTAATCAAGTGCTTGAAGAAATGCTTCGAGCTTGTATCATCTCCTTCGGCAAGAAATGGGAGGAATCTCTTCCATTTGCTGAATTCTCGTATAACAATAGCTATCAAGCTAGTCTGAAGATGGCACCCTTTGAAGTTCTCTATGGAAGTAAGTGTCGAACATCTCTGAATTGGTCAGAAACTGGGGAACGAACCCTCATTAGTCCGGACATTGTTCAGCATGCCGAAGATCAGGTTCGCGTTATCCGTGACCACTTGAAGGCTGCTCAGTCTCGTCAGAAGAGCAACTACGATCGCAAGAACAAGGAAATGGTCTATCAACCTGGCGAATACGCGTACCTCCGTGTCACTCCGATGATAGGCACTCATCGTTTCGGAATCAAAGGCAAGTTAGCTCCTCGCTACATTGGCCCGTTCCGTATCCTTTCCAGGAGTGGACCAGTGGCATACCGATTGGAATTGCCGCCGAACCTCTCCCAAGTACACGATGTATTCCACGTGTCGCAACTCCGACGCTGCTTCAAGGACCCTATTCGAGAAGTGGAACATGATATGATCGATCTGCAATAGGACTTGACTTATCAAGAACATCCGAGCCGCATTCTTGATCAGTCTAAACGCAAAACCCGCAACAAGACGACGAAGTTTCTCAAAGTTCAGTGGTCGAATCATTCTGAAGATGAAGCCACTTGGGAACGCGAAGATCGTCTTCGTGAAGAATACCCCGATCTTTTCACCTCTACCACTTAAATTCTCGAGACGAGAATTCTTGTAGTGGGGGAGATTTGTAACACCCTCACTGTCAGTGAATAGTAATCACTGTTACTGTTCATCACTACTGTTCAAAACTTTTGTTTGATCAACTGGTTCAGTTAAAATTCAAATTCTCCTTTGATATTGTTGCAAGAAAATATGAACCATGGACCTTGATCATCATTGGCCAACTAAAGTCCAAGCCATTTGAAATAAAATTCAAACAAACCCTAAAATGCCTTTTGATGAATATTAAAAATAAGTGAAAATAAAACTTTGTTCAAAAATTGTGAAAGCAATTTTATAAAATCACAAATATTCAGTGGACCAAATCCATATGGGTTTGGGTATTTATTAAGCAATAAAATAAATCCAACAATTCAAACAGTAGCCAACCAGTGGGATTTAATACCTTTTAAATAAAACAAAAATGCAAAAGAATTTATAAAACTCCAAATCTTTTTGTGGCATCTCAATATTGTGTTACACTAATTATGGGCTATGTTACCTATTTTAAAAAAAATATAAAAGCAACTCAAATAAATATAAACAGAAAAGAACAGAAAACAAATAAATAAATAAAACCCTAAACTACGCCTGGGGGCAAAGCCCACCAGGCCAACCCCCCTATTCCCCTTGGGCTGAGCCCACCCCAGCCCACCTAACTCCCCTCCCCTGTTTACCCCCCCCCCCCCCCCCCCGTGGAGGCCATCCATGGTGCCACGGCGCCCGCCGTCGCCGTGTCGCAAATCCGGCGGCTCCCCGGCGACTACAAGTCGCCCCCCCCCCCCCGCGCCCCTCTCCCGCACCCGAACCCTAGCCACCCCATTCATTCCCCCCATCCTCGCGCCCCCTGCTCCTCCTCGAGCTCGCCCGAGCTGCCGTGGGCAGACCTCGCCGGGACTCGCGGCCAACGGCGACGGAAGGCCTAACCACCTTGTCCTGGCGCCTCCCCGGCCTCCCGCTCGTCTCCCCGTGCTGGTCTTCGTCGCCGGAAGCCACAAGAACCACCGAATCGGGTCGCGCTTTCCACCACGGGCGCGCCGCCATTGGCGTCGAATTAGCTCCACCCCGACCGCCTCCGACTCCCCTGAGTCCCTCCTTGAACTCTATGTGAGCTTCCTCGTTGTTTTCCTTCTTGTCGCGCTTGATTCCTTGCACCGCGACGCCGTCCTCGCCGGGGACTTGCTCCGGCTGCCGCCATTAATGGCGAGGAGCTCTGCTCTGGCCACCCCAAAGTCCCCGTGACCTCCCTTGGATGCATGCGAGCGAGGGCAACCTGCGGGTGTCCTCGGCTTGTTCCGCCGCCGCCCGTAGCGTTGTCCCAGTAGAGTGCCGCCGTGCGCCTTGCCGCCGGTATGCACTGCGCGGCGCGCCTGGGGATTTAACCAGTGGGTTATCCCACTGACCAGTGGGGCCCACTAGGTTAATTAACCCCCTATTAGCCTAACCCCCTGTATTAACTTAAACAGAAAACCCCCTGGTGTGAATGACATGTGGGCCTCCCATCCATTTTAATTAATAAAATGGTTTAAGTAAATTATGTTAAGTCATGTACCTATGACAAGTGGGCCATGCCCCTGGTTAAATTGAGTAAATTAAATTTATTGTACTAAGCCTATGACATGTGGGACCCCACTTTTATTAGATTAAAAAAATCTTTTTATTAAATTGTCTCAATGACAGGTGGGACCCACTGGTCAGTTTGACCAGTCAACAAACTGTTCTGGATAATGTTCTGTTTTAATAATAAAAATAAATTAGAAATTGATTTTAAATGATTTAAACTTTGAATTTGAATATCTTTTAAACCGTAAGTCAGATTCAAAAACTTTATACATGAAAATTGATCAGAAAAATAAAACGAATACGGATACGCTATCCGTATGTATACCCCACCCCCCTAACACACCGATCATCGACGTTCCCCCCCCCCTCCGGGCTGTCTGTCGAAAATTCCCTAGCTAGGACTAGATAGCGGGTCGTGATCACTCAGGGGGGGTGAACACGGATACAATATATACAACTGCACAGGTACGGTACAAAGCAGACACCGCCAAAGGCCCCTATCTGGGTTATGCCTAGTCACCTCAAGTGTGAGCTATCCAGGAGTAATCCTTGTACTCCACTCGAGGATGACTTTGTCTTGCCGCCATAGGGTCCTGGACAGCGGTTGTCCTTCAAGGTAAGAATTCGGGAGACCCAACGGTGCCCGCGAGCGGTATTGCGTCGGGAACGACAGGGAGGGTACGACCGACGTTACTGGTGTGCTTGGCCCCTGTTCGTATCTCGCGAGAGTTACCAAACCACGAAAGTCGAGCTCTACAAAGAGCACACGCGAGACAAGGTAAGGAAACGGTTCACCTTGTTGGTAACCGCAGTGACTTGGTGGGACGACAGGGCAGGCACCGATGTACTGGTGGACCTGACTGCTGTCGTTGACCGCGGGTCGGTTAAGTCGAGGCAACGATAACGGTTGTCACGCAGGTTGATTAAAATGCTAAATGGTTCGGCGGATGTCTTGGGTAGCCTTTTGGCTTGTACGCACTACCTACACGTGGGACGAGGAGTGTGGGCTCCCCTGCATCATAGTCTCGTTCGAGGGTCTTCAGACGTCAGCAGTACCGCGGGCTGATTGCCGGGAAGTGGTGTTGTCTTCTCTTGCTCGAGCGGTGTATTTGTATTTGCTTTGATTTTGCTTCACCGGCCAGTCACGCACCGTGCAGGAGTACGTTCGGGTTAGGGTCCAAAGCCCGGTGTACATAGGATATAGTCCGGCGGATGACCTCTCTGTTGATTGCCGAAGGATGGGCTACTTTGTGTCGGATAGCTTTGGTGGAGCGTTCCCTAACAAGGTTCCCGCCACCCTGGAGATCCGAGCGTCGTAGAGTCACGCCAGTGCACCCCTGCAGGGAAGATTAATCTATTTGAATAGCCGTGTCCACGGTAACAGGACGCTTTATGCTGAAGCTGGATCTTACCACTAGAAACTATTACTATAAGTTGTATGGTTCCGGGTCTTCTTCCTCGCAGGGAGTCATGGAAGGGAACTCAGAGGCATTATTATTATTGTTAATCATTACAACTTATATTATACAATGTTTCAGCAACTTCTGCTTCGTTGTTACTTTATGCTTTATATGAACTGTTGGCTGATTCTTACCTCGTGCTGCAAGACATCGTCGAAAGATGCTAGTCTTCGATAGGCCTAGCTTCTTATCTTTATTCTGATTTCTATCTTGCAGTCCACTATATACAGCCTCTTCTTTCCGTTGATACAATGCATAATGCCTAGTAGCGGACGTAAGACTCGCGGGTATGCTAGATACTCACCTTTGCTTTATTTCCCCCTTTATGTTTTGCCTGATCGGCCGTTGCAGTCGACGTTGGAGCCCAGGAGCAGGAGTACCCCGGAGGCGGATACTACTACGTCGAGACCCCCGCTGACCAGGACTAGGAGTAGTTTCGGGGGCTCCCAGGCAGGAGGCCTTGCCTTTTCGATTTGTATCTCTGATGTTATTTGTGCTAGCCTTCTTAAGGCAAAACTTGACTAACTATGTCTGTACTCAGATATTATGGCTTGTATAACTTATGTATTCGGGTCCGCGTGACCCCCCTTTATTGTAAAATATTGGTTTATCCTTTTGTGTTTAGTGTTGTGCTGTGATATTCTCACCGTGGCACCCTAATCTCAGCCGTGTACCCTGCGTGTATGATTACTGTACACGGATTGATTTTGGGGGCGTAACAAAAAGTAAAGATACAATGATGTTTATACTGTAGTAAAAACATCAAGACACAACAAAAGCAAAATAAACCTAATTCGTTGTGGGCTGCCTCCCAAAAGCGCTTTCTTTTACGCCTTTGAGCTAGGCATGAAGATTTTAAAAGATGCTCTCATAAGATTAAGGATTTGAAGAAAAAGAGAGCATCAAGAAGAAACATGGAACACATTTAAGCCTAACCCACTTCCTATGCCTAGGAATCTTGTAAGAAAATAAATCAAAGAAGCACAAAGAGACAAGCATAGGAAAGTGGAACAAGAACAACTTCAAAACTTTCACAATAAAGAGAGGTGTTTTTGTAACATGGAAGTTTCTATAACAAAACTTTCCTCTCTCAAAGTAATTTTCAGTAGTATCATGAACAACATCAAGAATATAACTATCACATAAATCATGTTGTTCATGATCTACAAGCACGCGTGTATAGTTTTCAAAACGATCTTTAGGATCATATGATAAATGCATCCCATCACATTGAGCCTCAATAAGAGCATAATTCTCCGAAATATGATTTGGAGATTTCAAAAGGATAATAGGACAATCAGTGTGGGTGCAATAGCAAAAATTTCATGCTTAACATGAGGAACTATAGTAAGTTCATCTCCGTAAGCAGCATCCATAGTGGCATCACGGCCATAAGCATAGAAGTCATCAACTTCATCAAAAAGGGATATTTCAAAAGAATCCATGGGATCATAACACTCATATAAGGTAAGAGTCAAAGAGTTACTCTCATTAGAAGGTAAACTTGGATGGCTCCATTCTTCCTCCTCTTGTTCGTCACTCTCCTCCTCTTTTTCATCCAAGGAGCTTTCAGGTTCAGCAATTTCTTCTTCCATAGAATCCTGCAAATCATTAGTCTCTTCCTTTGGGGGAGAGATTCTCTCAAGATGATTAGTAATATAATAATTTGCATCGTAATTTTTCAAACAATAGTTAAGTATAGAAAGACTCTCAGATTTTTAAGGGGCATCATCAATATTTGTAAGAAGAGAAGTAATTTCATAGGCACCCTTATAAGCAACAAATTCTTCTATTTGCTCTGCATCATCAAAATCATAATTTCTCTTAGCATAAGAAGCTAAGGTTTCATCATCATTGTACTCACATTGGAAAGCAAGGTGTTTGTGCCTCATAAAGCAACAAGATTCATCCCTGCAGAAAGATATATTATATCTTGAGCACAAGTTTCTAGCATACTCATACAACTGGTGTATTTGTTTCCATAAGTGTATCCCCTTTTGAGACAAGCGGTGTTCCTTGTACCACTTTTCTTGATCCTCGGTGAATCCTCCATGCCAATAAGATCTGGTTTCGAAGAAGTCAGACATTTATTGGCAAGTAAGGAACTAGAAATAAAAAATGGATTTTTTTATAAAGGAAACGAAGATAAAAACTGAAAGGTAAACTAACAAGACTAAAAAGCAAAGATAAAAGATTGTGTGCAACTCCCCTATCTTGAAGAGTGGAGTCCCCTGCAACGGCGCCAGAAATTCGGCGGTTGACGGGACCACTCTTTTGCTGCGCTTCGGAGTCCCCGGCAACGGCGCCAGAAATTAGCTTTGAGGGCTTCTCGCCCCTCGTTGGTTACCCAAAGTGGAAGGTTGAGATGTAGACAGCAGCAAATTTCCCTCGGTGAAGATACCAAGGTTTGTCTCCAGTAGGACTCCGACAACGACAGGAAAGTGACAACGGCGCCAGCAATTAGGCGGTTGACGTGGACCTGCACACACAACAGATAACTTTGCTCCCAACGAGTACAGAGAGGTTGTCAATCCCTCCGGCCTTGTTGTTTACAAAGGATCAAACGCACGGGATAATAATGATAGCGATAGCAACAGAAAAGGAAATAAAGCATAAAATAAATAGCGGGTGTAAACAGTGGTGGAAATATGGACCGGGGTCCCATGATGTTCACTAGTGATGTCTCTCTCCCAAAAGACAATAAAATAGCCATGCAAGGTAAACAAATTACAGCTGGGCAATTGACAGGATTATGTGCGCAAACCAATGCTAACTATGCTACTAAGAAAGGAAGAGGCTCAAAAGCTTGGGAGGTACGCCAAGACAAGTAGACCGAAATCCATCTGCATCTACCTACTAATCATCCACCTTGAGATATCTATCCAGAACATCTCGCTGGTATTAAGTTTTGAATCCCACCCAAAGTGTAAACTCAAAGCAACAGACAACTGCATTAAAGAACTTTGCGTAAAGTAAACAATCCTTGCACCCCCAAGTACAAGCACCGTTGTTTTCTCCCTTGTGGCAATAGCACATCCCCTAGACCCATGTTTCTGTCACTCAAGCTAGTCATCAAGGGGCATGAACCCACAATCATGCATAACACTCCCTCTTGGAGTTACTACCTACTACTTGGCCAAAGCAATAAACAGCAACGGAGAACATGGAAGAATTACTCAAGAACATAAATATAAAAGGGGAGAATCAAATATATTACTCAAAAACAATCTGAACATAGTCTCATAATCCATCAGATCCCAGCAAACTCAGCATAGCAACAGCAGAAATATTACATATGTGCCTCGATCATGTAGGGCAGGTCACGAGGTCTAAACCATGAAGAACAAAGAGGGGAGGAGAACATTACATAGCTACTGATCATGGACCCATGGTCCAAGGTGGACTACTCACGGTTCATCCGGGAAGCATCCATCGTAGTGGAGAAGCTCCCGGAGGTGGTTCCTCCCTCCGGCAGGGTGCCGGGAAGAGGGCTCCTGGTACTCCCGATCTTGGAAGCGCTGTGGCGGCGGAACAGAGGAGAGATCACGAAAAGGGGTTCTGTCCTCGAGGGTTTCAGGACGAGAGAGATATATAGGCGAAGGGGGACAGCCAGAGGTGGACCAGGGGGCCCAGGCGCCCCCCTGATGCGGCCTAGGGGGTGGCCGCGCCAGGTGGCCGCCTGGGCCACCCCTGGCTCCCCTCTGGCCCCTCTTTATCTCTTCCCGAAGCTTCCTGTACGCTGATTTTTCCTATATTTTTCCCGGAATTTTTCTGGCACTTTAAGTAATGGGAAAACCTGAAATACAAAAACAACTGAAAACAGGAGCTGGCACTGGGTTGCACTGAGTTAATAGGTTAGTCCAAATATGATCAAAAGTGTATGGAAGTGCATCAATATCATAGTAATATCACACAAAAGATGCATGGAGCAAGCAGAAATTATAGATACGTTTTGGACGTATCAGCTGTCAGCTCTTGTGCTTTCTAGATGCCACAGCTGGCTATCACCAGATTAAGCTTGATGTAAACGATCAAATAAAGACGCGTTTATCACCCCTTTCGGGGCTTATTGCTATGTCACCATGCCCTTTGGACTGAAAAATGGCGGCACGACTTATCAGCGTACTATGCAGCGATGTGTCCAATCTCAGTTAGGTCGGAACATTCATGTATATGTAGATGACCTTGTGGTCAAGTCAGTGCAAGGGTTAACCCTGCTGGATGATCTCAGAGGAGAAACATTTGCAAACTTGCGGGCGTACAAGATCAAGCTCAATCCAGAAAAATGCATGTTCAGCGTACCAGCCGGCAAATTGCTCGAATTTTTGGTCTCCGAGAGAGGAATCGAGTGCAACCCCGAGAAGATCGCAGCAATCTAGCGGATGAACAAGCCCAGAAACCTCAAAGATGTGCAGCAGTTCACTGGATGCTTGGCATCGCTTAGCCGATTCCTCAGTCGTCTGGGTGAGAAGGCAATTCCTTTGTACCAACCGATGAAGAAGACGGACAAGTTCACCTGGACTCCACAAGCAGACGAAGCATTCAAGAAGCTCAAGCGCATGTTGTCTACTGCTCCAGTGCTAGCAGCTCCAATTGAGAAAGAGCCAATGATGTTATACATCGCAGCAACCAATCGGGTGATCAGTATTGTCATGGAGGTCGAGTGTCCTGAGAAGGATAGGGTACAGTTGGTCCAGAGGCCAGTATATTATGTCAGTGAAGTGCTCTCGACCTCCATGCAAAACTACCGCCATTACCAGAAGATGTGCTATGGTGAGTACATGGCGGCAAAGAAGCTGAATCCCTACTTCCAAGCGCATCTGATTACAGTTGTCAACTCGGCACCGCTGGCAGAAATCATCGGCAATCGGGATGCATTTGGCAGGGTGTCAAAGTGGGCCATTGAAATTGCAACTCATGGAATCAAGTATGAGCCTCGCACTGCAGTCAAGTCCCAAGCTTTGGAAGATTTCCTTGTTGATTGGGCAGAAACCCAGTATGAGCCCCCCTGTCCGGATTCTCGGTTCTGGCAAATTCATTTTGATGGTTCCAAGATGATGACCGGACTAGGGGCTGGCATTATTCTCACCTCTCCAAAGGGCGACAAGCTCAAGTACGTACTGCAGATCCATTTCGCAGCATCAAACAATGTGGCTGCGTATGAAGCATTGGTCCATGGTATCCGATTGGCCAAGGAGATCGGCATTCGGTGGATTTTGTGTTATGGTGATTCTGATCTAGTGGTGCAGCAATGCACTAGCACTTGGGATGCAAAAGATGAAAACATGGCAAGCTACAGATTCCTTGTGCAGCAGATGTCTGGTTTCCTCGAAGGGTGTGAGTTCCACCATGTTCCCCGAGCTGAAAATGAAGCAGCAGACACACTGTCCAAATTGGGGTCCACCATAAAGGATATTCCACCAGGATTTTCTTTGGAAAGTATCCAGAAACCATCTACCAAGCCTTCCCCAGAATCAGAGTCAATCTTTATTCGGGCCGACCTAAAGATGGCAGAACTTGAAGCGCAAAAACTGGCCAAGAAGCAAAAATTAGATAAGCATTAGGTTGCACCACGGGCTGCCGATTGTGAACCAGGGGTTGTTGTTGTCAGCTCGGGGACTGAGGTGGTCATGCAAGATGCAATTGGCTCCTTCTCCTCCGAGCTGCCAGTAGTACAAGCCGAACAGCCAGAACCATAAGCAGTTGTTGTAATGGTGATTGTTGTTGCACCCTCATGGGAAGAACCAATCAGAAATTTTCTGGTGGATGGCATACTCCCCCAAGATGAAGTGGAAGCTCGGAAAATCCAGTGCCGATCTGGAGTATACACCATCATCAACAATGAGCTAGTGCATCGCAGTGCGACTGGAGTCCTCCAACGCTGTGTTGAAGAAGACAAGGGGCTGGAGCTGCTGTGAGACATCAACCAAGGAGAGTGTGGTCACCATGCATCAGCTAGAGCAATAGTTGCCAAGGCTTTCCGCCATGGTTTCTACTGGCCAACTATGAAAGCAGCGGCAGAAGAGCTAGTCAAGCATTGTAATGGGTGTCAAAGATTCAAAGCCAAGAGCCATTTACCAGCCTCAGCACTCAAGACCATTCTGATCACATGGCCGTTCGCAGTATGGGGACTGGATATGGTCGAACCATTCAAGACAGTCAGAGGTGGCATGAAACATTTGTTGGTGGCAGTGGATGTAACAGCCCAGATTTTGCAAAAATTAAAAATTTTGTTTTTGGTGTGAATTGTTTGATTGTCTGATTTGTTTGCGGTGTTTGCATCCCCGATTTATCGATCGGCAAGTATTTCCCCCCCTCTTATCTCGTACCGGACGGAGACCGACCCTTGCCACCTTGACACTCGACCTTTCCGACACCGGGTTTCACCCGATCTCCGTCGCGAAAACCGCACGAGACTTGCCGCAACCAACGGAACGAAAAAACCCCGTTTAATAATTAAACGGGTTATTTTTATAGCGCGCCGGAAAGTGTTCTCGGAACGGTTCCAGCGCGAGGTGAACGCCGCCGGCTCGATGCGCTGATTGCGCGGTTCAAAGTTTTACCCGAATCGGAGGTCCTGCGGACCCCCGGCGGTCAGAAAAGTAAACACCACGCGCGCGAGAGAAAAACTGGGGATGTTTTTGCAAACTTCCAGCCACCTGGGCTATATAAAGACCACCACACTCCCACCTCTTTCTAGGGTTTCCCTAGCCACAAAATTGCAGCCACACCCCTCACAATAGCCCCAATTTTCGCAATTAACCCATTTTTGCTAAAAATCTAGCCTCCCTGCGATCTGGACCGTTGGATCGGCCGATCCAACGGCCCAGGGAGCTCCCCACCTACCCTCCTCCTCTCTCCTCACGCAGCCTCCCGTGGACGCCGCCGCGCCGCTGCCTCGTTCCGGCAGCCGCCACCGCGCTCCAGCCAGCCCCGGTGAGCGTCGCCGCCTCCTCTTCTCCCCTCGCTCGCCCTCACCTCCTCCCCCTCTCCTCTGTCCCAGGGACGCCGGGCCGCCGCGCCGGAGATGGCCACCGCGCGCCATGGTCGCGGCCTCCCGAGCTCATCGCGCCGCCGCTGGGAGCACGCCGGCGTCGCCTCAGCCTCGAATCGGCTAGATCCGCCTCCACCGCACCTCCCCAGCCCTCCTCCGTGCCGCCCTGCGCTGCCCGCCTCGCCGGAGGCCGGCCTGAGCGCCGCCGTCGTCGGATCCGGTCGGGATCGGGACGGGGACGGCCGTCCCAATCGCTGCCGCCGAACTGGAACAGGTCCACGCGTGCCACCGGCGTCCCAGTCCGTCCAGGCCGCCAGCCTCCCGTGCCTGCAGTCCAGTTGGGCCGAGCCCAGCGGGGTGAGGCCCCGTTCCCTTTTTTTCTTCTGTTTTTATTATATTTTATTTATCCAGTACCTCAATTTCACCAAGTCTGGTAAATTTAGTCTGTTGTCCTGTTTTGCAACGTTAATTCCCGTTGACTCGTCGGTCCAAATGAAGTGATTCTGTTTTTGTTTGGTTGTGCTTTGTGTGCTCTAGAGATCATCTTTAGGAAGTTATTTATTTTGAGGTCATCTTAAATACGAAATTGTGTGTTGAACAGGGCACCAGATCGTTAAACTGCTAAACTGTTGTGAATCTGTCCGAAACTGTTAATTTGTTGATACTTCGGGCAACGGTTGCGTCGCAACCGTACGTCGGAATGGAGTGATTACTTTTGCGTTGCGTTAAGCATTGTTTCTACTTCAGTTTCATGCCGTAATTTCTTGTTGCATCATGATTGTATCTTCACCCAAAATAGCTACCTTGCTGTTAGTGTGCTGCTGTTTATATTTTGTTGCAACTTCGGTCGACGAGTGTGTCGCAACCGTTTATCGGAATTGAGTGATTCTTGTTGCATATTGTTAAGCATCATGTCTACTTCCATTACATGTATTGCTTTGTCGTGTTAGCATTCCTGTTCATAGTTATATTTAGCTCCAAAGTTTCTATCCTGCTGTTTTTTTCAACCACCTCCCTTTTTCTCTAAGTCTGTAACGTTCTGATGCCATGTTGCATGCTTAATATCTTTTTATCTATGATGCCTATTTGCGTGATTATTTTTGCCATGCCTTCCTTGTCATGTCTACTTTAGTTCCATATCATTTGTGAGCATGTTTGCATTGATTATCCTGTTTATGCATTGCCCTAAAGTGTGCTTCCTGATGTTGGCAGACTGTGTCCGTAACTTGTTTTGCTTGTATCTTTTTAACCGTAACTCCGTTTGGGGTGTTCTTTATATGTAACATGATTACTTTTTCCTGTTCTTTGTGTTTATGCTTTTGTTTGCTGTTGTTAACCAACCTAAAATATGGTTTAGGACAGAACAGTACCAAATCCTTTAATTGTCGTGGGGTACTTAGTGGAATGCCATGTTTAGGTTGTGCCTCACTTAAATTGACTAGCATAGATAGTCTCCTTTATGCTTCACCTCTTGCCATGTTTGTGTGTTATGCCATGCTTGCTTGAGTTGCCATGTTAACAACCTTTGTTGATCACCTGTAGCTAAACAACTTGAACCCTTGTAAATGTGCGGTGTCGTCGTGTGTGACGAGTACTCCACTTAACTTGTTAGTAACCGCTCTCGATGGTAGGTGTGATATATCGTGTTGCCTTCTTGTTGATGCTTGCTCGTGTTTTCTTCGTAGTAATAGATGCTTGCTCGTTGATTGCTTTCCAGTGTTTATCGTCTTGTGTGCTTCTGCGGGTACCTCTCGGAGGCGATGCGAGCTTGCGATCTACTACACCTTCGGAACCCGACCTATCAACAGGCAAGGACTATACATTAGTTATGATCCATTCTATTTCAACCAGCGGTTTGCATGCTAGTCTAGGTTAGGTTCGATGTTTGATCCTACCACATGTTTACAGCCTCTTTCAAACCGATACATCCATGACCCCTCCCAGCAAACCATGTACTGCTATGTTACTATTGCTCGTTGCTCAGCCCCTGCTTAGTATGCATGCTTAGGATGCTACGATGTTACCTCCTGTCACTCCTTGGTTTGGTATATCACATTATTATATTGTTGTGGATGATATGATTATTATAATGTTGACTATACTCGACGAAGGATGGAAGGTCTAGGCTATCCCGCCCCGACGCTTTGTTCCATTCGAGTCACCTAGGACCCGAGTTCCGGGTATTGGTTTTAAGACTGAGCGTACCTAACCGCGTGTGGGATGCTATGGGGTCCCCTTTTCTTACCTACCTACCTTCCAACATTTCTAGAGGTGGCCCAAGCTGGTTTTACAGTTTGAAAACCATGTGTGTGACTGGTGAGCTCCCAGCAGATTTTCAAACAACTCGGGCCAGCGGAGACATAGTTCCTTTGTTGGTACAAACCTGGAAGCTCGAGGGCTACCCACAGTGATGGGTTAGTTACCCCGACCTCGTCCAGCCGGAAGAGTCCGATCCAATAGCACGACCGGCCTTTGGATTGGGTGTCGGCTCCCCGGGGGCCACCCGGATTTGTTCGTTGTTAGTTAGAGGGACCTGTCATTTCGGATCTCTCTGAACTAAATCATAAAATGGTTGCCTGTGATGGGTAGCAACTGAGAGAGATGGGCGTGCGTGCGGATCCTTGTAATGGGCAGTTGGTACACCCCTGCAGGGTTAAATCTTTTCGAGAAGCCGTGTCCACGGTTATGGACGACTTGAGACCTACTCCTTGTTCATAGACAACAACAACTGAGATAATCTTAATATAACTTGATCAACGTGTGTGTGCCTTGACTGCTTCTTCTTCGTCGGGATGCGAAGAGGAGGACAAGGATAGGATAGGTGTTATGATTGCGTAAGTAGTTGATAGCAAGACTTGTTGGAGGTGATTCCTCATCGAATGCTTGGCTTCTTATCTTACTCTCTAGATCGTTAGCCACTTCATAAATGCTAGTGCGGCAGCAACCTCACCACTTACCTCATCCTTACCGTAAACTACTAGTTTTCCTAGAATGACGAGTGATGAAGTCCTTGCTGGGTCAGATGACCACTACAGTTGGATGCTGGGTACTTGTGTACTCATGATACTACCCCCAAACTCTTTTCAGGGTTCTTGATCGACAACAGGTATGGTGATCGACGTTTCACGTGGAGACTCGACGACGACTGGTTAGGCGGATCCCGGCGGAGGGCCTGGACCCGTGTGGTTATGGGGATCGATGTTTTTCTCTTTGCCACTAGGCATTTGATTGTAGTCTGTACTCAGACATGTATCTTCCGATGTTGTATTGTATTAAGGCAGTTGTATGCCGATTGTATGAGATGTTGTATCCTTGTATTTGTAACGTTGTGATATCATGTTGGAAATCCGGGGCATATGGCTATGTCATATGTCGCGGTGGGACCGATTTTTGCTTCGTCCCCGGATCTGGATGGAAACATCTAGATCTGGAACAGTACCGCATATCGGGCCTTACAGTGGACAAGTTTACCAAGTGGATTTAGGAAAGACCGATCAAGAAGCTAGATTGACCGACTGTGGTCAAGTTCATTTTAGACATCACAATCAGATATGGAGTGCCGAACAGCATCATCACTAACAATGGAACAAATTTCTCCAAAGGGGCGCTAGCTCGGTACGCTTCCTAGCAGGGCATTCGGCTGGATGTAGCGTCCGTAGCTCACCCTCAGTCAAATGGTCAAGCAGAGCGGGCAAACGGCCTCATTTTGTCTGGAATCAAGCCAAGATTGGTGGAACCACTGGAGAGAGCACTTGGTGCATGGCTCGACGAGTTGCCAGCAGTGCTTTGGAGTTTGCGTACCACACCGAACTGTTCAACTGGATTCACTCCCTCCTTCCTCGTATATGGTGCGGAGACAATCATTCCCTTTGATATTGAGTTCGAATCACCTCGCCACGCCATGTACACAGAGGCAGAAGCCAAGGAAGCTCGAGAGGACGGTGTTGATATGAGAGAAGAAGCATGTCTCCTGGCCTTGTCCAGGTCGGCAATATACCAGCAGAAGTTGCGTCATTACCACAGCAAGAAGATCCGTCCCCTAGCTTTTCCTGAGGGTGCCTTGGTGCTGCGCCGAATCCAGAAATCCGATGGCCCGCACAAGTTATCCTCTCCTTGGGAAGGTCCATTCGTCGTCAGTCGGGCGCTCAAGAACAATGCATACTACCTCATCGACCGTAGAAAGCCGACGTGATACATGGACACTTCAGGACAAGAAACAGAACGTCCTTGGAATGCCGAGCAGTTGTGCCCATTTTATAGTTGAGCGGTATCGTTGTATACCCCTTTTGAAATGTTCTGAATGAGAATAGTCGTGCGTCCACGAGACCGCATTCGGCAGGAGTTATAAAAAGTTGTGCATTCATTTCCCAGTACCAAGGTCGGAAAAAGCGGACCCGGGAACTGGTCGGTTTCCCCGAAACGGGCATACTCAAGAAAAGAGCAAGAAGAGGGATGAGTTTGTGAATGTCAGTTCGAACCGAATGCAGACCGCGGGTCGGCTGTAATGTCGGGTGAACGAGGCCGAGCAGAATCATCAATCGGAAAACTCGTACTCTAAAGTATACTTAGTTTGGATTTAGCCGACAGCAAACCTACCGATTGTGACCAGACTGGCTGGCCAACAGTCGGCAGGTTGCAATTGGCCCGTCCGCACAACCTTACCTTTACGCAAAAAACTGAGAGCCTAGATGTACTTGTCAACATTTCCTTCGAGGTCTATTCTCTGATCCGGTCACAGACCGCAGGTCGGCTGTAGGATCGGCAGGAATATCGACCAAGGAAGAAAAGAGGCAAAGAAAAAGCCAATCGGTTCGAAAACGCAAAGGCAAGATAGCATATATAACCTAGCAAGAACCAAGTTCACAAGCAAGCATGGCCGATTGGCCGAATGTTGATTATTACATGAAAGTGGCCCTCGGCGTACGCACTTGAAGTTTGACCAAAGTGTTTGTAAAGGAAAAGCAGGTAAATAAGGGTGCACCGAACTCAAGCAGCCGGCGCGTCTGGAGCAGGTCGGGCAGCAGCTGAAGTAGTAGTGGCATTCGGAGCAGGCGGAGCTGAGGCAGTCGAATTCGTGCTGGCGGCACCTCCCGGAGCTGAAGTAGTAGTGGCCTCGGGCTGAGTGTTCGGTGGGTATCGAGCTACGCTCGCCGAGTGCCCATCAGAGGAGTCCTCAACTTCTTCCTCGTCGTCATCACCTTCTTCATCGTCGTCGGCATAAAGTGAGGAGTGGGAGGTTGTACTTCTAGCTCGGCGGGCAGGCCGAGATTGGGCACCATCTTCGCTGCTGGAGTAGAGAAGCTCGCTGAGTGATGTTGATACGTCCAAAACGTATCTATAATTTATGCTTGCTCCATGCATGTTTTGTGTGATATTGCTATGATCTAGATACACTTTCATACACTTTTGATCATATTTGGACTAACCTATTAACTCAGTGCACCACAGTGCCAGTTCCTGTTTTCTGCTGTTTTTCTATTTCAGTTTTCCCCCATATAAAAAGTGCTCCAAAAATTCGGGAAAAATCAGATAAAAAATCAGCTCAGAAGAACCTTCCGGAAGGACCTGAGTGGGGCCAGAGGGCCACCACCAGGGGCCCAGGCGCCCTGGTGGCGCGCCCCAGGGGCTGGCCGCGCCAGGGGGGCGCCTGGACCCCTGGTGGCCCCCCTCGGTGCCCCCCTTCGCCTATATATTCTCCGTGACGGGAAAACCCTGATTCTAGACCCCTTTCCTCCAGAAGAAATTCCGATCTCCTCCGCCATCGCCGACAAGCTTCGGGGGACCAGTATTCCTGTGCCGGTACCCTTCCGGGACGGGGAAGTGCCCCCGGATTCATCTCCATCGCCGTTTCTTCCCTCCTCCATGAAGCGGGAGTAGTTCTCCCTCGGAGCTGAGGTTTCTACCAGTAGCTATATGTTCTTCTCTCTCTCCCATGATGTGATCTTCGTTGTGATCATAGGCTATGTTAATCTAGGGTGATCCCATGATATTTCCCCTTCTTCTATGTATTGGATTGATGTACTCAATTGATCTTATCTAGTATAATCTCCGAGACCAAGGTGACAGCGGTCTATTGGACATGGGTTAGAAGAATATTATCATGAGTGATTTCCTCTTTTGTGTGTGGATTGAAGATTTAGAGTCTCTTGGTGCTTGTCTTTGACTATCCTTTAGATATGTTGTGGTGATTGTGGCACTCTCTTTGGATGGCTGCGGTGACATTGGGAAATCCATAGATTGAGAACTACAAACTCTGAGGTGTGCTTTTGTAGCCCTACACAATTCTCGTCCTCTCTTGACCACAAAGGAATGACCTCCGAGTACGTCTCCATTGCATGTTTTATGGGAAATATCATGTGATTAGACTATGTTAATGTTGTTGGGAGTTGCCACTAGTGAAAGTATGAGGCCTAGGCCTTGTTGCCATCATTGTTACACCGTTTGCACTCACTTTTGTTACTTTTTTCTTTGCTGCACTTTTTATTACAGATTTATATTACTTTGTTTTATCACACCTATCACCCATATTTTACCATCTCTTCGCTGAACTAGTGCACCTATACAACTCCTAGTTGTATTAGGTGTGTTGGAGACACAAGAGACTTCTTGTATCTTAATTGCAGGGTTGCTTGAGAGAGACCATCTTCAACCTCTACTTCCCTGAGTTCGATAAACCTTAGGTCATCCACTTGAGGGAAATTTCTGCTGTCCTACAAACCTCTGCGCTTGGAGGCCCAACATAGTCTACAAGAATAGAAGCGTGCATAGACATCAGATGTTGGCGGGATCGGCGAGCCTTCATCATCAAGATAGGGAGCAAACTCCAAAAGATTCATGCCCACTGAAAGCTCTTCGGCAACCTTGCAGATCCGTGGCCAGACCTCACCAACACTATTCTCCGACCCAGCTCGCAAGGCGTGCATCAGATCCAAATCCACCTCGGGGTACCAGCTCTTGACAATGGAAAGGCCAGCCTGTACCCCGGATCGGAAGGCAGAATCAAGCATTATGTCCAGCTGGCGAGGCGCGGCCTTGAGGTTCCGGGCCACATCTTCATTCGTTTCACCAGCAATCGGCTTCACCCTGGACTTTAAGAGCATGTCGTTCAGCTTCTGGACCCTAGCTTTGTAGGTGCATAGGGCACCCTTTACATGAGGCACTCGGGCATCTAGAGCCACGACAAAGTCTTCGGCATCCCAGCCAGCGTTAGCATCCAACACCACACCCCTCACTCGGCGGGCCTCGGCAACAGCTTCTTCAGCGGCAAGGGTGGAGTTGGGCCAGGCATCTGGCAGGAGCAATCGGAGAGAAAGTGAGTTTGGAGTGCAATAATATCAGATCAGAATACAAGGACAAGCAGAAAAAGAAAGTACCAGCAAGGTCAAGGTCAACTCTATGGAGGCAGGCGAGGGCAAGGTCGACGTTCGCTTGGGCAGCTTGGATTTGATTGTGATGTTCAGCAGCCATGTCCTCAACCCGTTTGACAGCCAAATCCTTTTCCTTGAGAAGCTGGCTTTCCAACTCATGTCGAGCATCTACCAGCCTCTGCATGTCAGCCTCATGAGCAACCTTCACGGCGGAAAGATCGCTAGTCATCTTCTCGATTTTGGCCTGCATCTCGGTCTCAACATTAGTCAATCGGGCGCGCTCCTTCTCAGCATCTCCGAGCTGGACATTCTTTTCACCGAGCTGATTCTTCAGCTCGGCGATCCTTTTCTGGGCGGTTTCTAGCTCGGGGACGTGCGCAGCAGCAGCTGAAAGAAGAAATACAGTTTAGTCATTTGGGCAGCAGAAAATGGAAGCACGCATGTCAAAACCACAAGTTTACCTGTCAGCTCTTGGATTTTCACAACCTGCGCGTCAGATTTCTTCTACAGAGTGGCAACAGTTTTTTGGATCGCTGAATAAGCGACCAGCAGCCCGTCCAAAACAGCTTGACGTCTGTCGCAAATGGCCTGAAAAATGGGTCGGTCAGATCCAAAATAAGCAGCAAGCATAAGAAAGGAAGATCCGAGCTGATTGCGATCAATCGGCCCGAATCTCGGGGACTACACCAAGTGGGTGCGCTGGCTCGCCCCCACAGGAAGAAAAAACTTACAGAAATAGAATGCTCAGAGGCAAGGATCTGGTTTAGAGCGCCAGTGGAAAAGCTCCTAACTTTGGTCGCAATACCACCTAGTCGGTGCTGAAGATGGGCGGGGATCTGGTCTTCGGACCCAGGAGGAGGAGGAGTAGCGGAGTCTGCAGAGGGTCGGACCGGTGAAACGTGGAGTGTGCCAGTGTACGCCTGGCGGAACCGATCTTCTCGCGAGAGATGGCGGGTCGTGGTCGGTGGTTGACGCACAATGGTGTTGGAAGATGGAGGCACGGAAGTACTGGTCCCAGCAGGGACGTGAGAAGCAATCGAAAAAGATACCTGAGGGGCGTCAAGTGGAGGAGCAGTCGGGTTGATGGGGGCAGCAGCAGCGCTCTCCGATCCGGCTGTAGGAGAAGGATCTTCATGAATATTGGCCTGTGCTGAAGAAGCCTCAGGCTGAGCAGCATCTGCACCGATCGGATCTACGATCGGCACAACAGGGTGCGCGATCCCAGATTGATCGATGAGAATCGGAGTAGTAGTGGCGGTTGTTGCGGGAGTGGCCGACTGCGTGCCAGCAATCGGACCCGTAGTAGTCGCGGAGGTCAGAGAGAAGTTGGCTGGATTTGCTTTGTAGCAGCGGCAGTTTCTGTTTCTTAAAGCCCTCGGCCTTGGAGGTCTCGGCGGCAGTTCTTTTGCGGAAAGCACCGGGCACGGTGGAGGTAGCAGAAGTGACAGGGGGCGCAGTCGGAGCTACCCCGGGCACCACGGGGGCAACAGATCAGGCAACCCTGTGTAACAAAATACAAGTTGAAAAGAGTGATCGGACAAAGTTAGAAAAAGCAAACGGAAGTAGAAGGAAGTACCCAGCAGCTCGGGGCAACTGAGCAGCAAAGTTGGCCATAGAAAAGCTTGGGCGAATGATATTCAGTGGTGCGGGAGCCAGCACGGGCCCAGTTGACTTGGGGGCAGTTGGAGCTGGAGCAGGGCGTCTCACACCCTGTTTTCTTTTCTTCTTGATGACCTTGGAGATGCCAGAGACATCATCAGTTTGGGGGCGCTTTCCCTCAGCCACCGTCTGCGCATTCGGCCAGGACTCTGCGCCGTAGTCACCAGGAGAATCGGCATCACTACTCCATTCGGCCATGAAGCGTTTGATGGAGGAATCATACTCACCCGGCTCATTGAGGCCAAGTACGAAGGAGGCAGTTCGGGCTTCAGTTTCAGAGTCTGATTCTTCTTCGAGCTCCAAGTCCTCGACGTCCTCTTCTGCGCGGTCGGGGTGATAGGTAGAAGCGGCATGCCCATCATGCATGGCCTTGGAGCCGACAAATTCCTGGGGAAGAGTAGCCGATCAGAATCAGCAAGAAGCAAACAAAAATCAGTGCAAGAGTAGAAGCAAAAACATACCACGGGGCAAGGTCGGTATCGACTGTAGGCCCTCATCCCGAAGTCAAAGGGGTCGGGCAGCTTGAGGTCCATCAGATATTTCAATCGGCGACCGAGCACCATTTCATCCATGCGGACGGTGGAGATCCGAGTGGGGTCCAGCCTCTTGCTCATGTCACATATACGGTGGCAGCGGCGCTGGAGAGGGAGCACTCGGCGGCAGAGCCAAGTACCAACCAGGTCGGCGGCGTGCATTCCGTTGGCCATCAGCTCCTGGATCCGAGCCATCTGGCGGTCCAGATCGGTATCTCCGTCCCCCGGCTTCTTGGACCAATTGTGCTTGGTTGGCGGGGGCGCCAGGGAGAACTCCGGCAGGTTCAGCAGATCCTTCCCCTCGGGAGAGGAGACATAGAAGAACCCCATCTGCCAGTCTTTGATAGACTTCGGTGGCTGGGGATGAGGATACAGTCCGGACCTGCGGATGTAGATTATGGCGGCTCCACACTCGGCCGTCACCTTCACCTCTTCTTTCTTCTGAGTCTTAGGATTGATGCCGAACACTCCGGTTCCCACTCGGAAGCTGCGGAGATAGAAGAGCCGGGACCAGAGACCAACAGCCGGCCGCACTACGATATAGCCCTCGCACAAAGTTACGAAGGCCGATAGCAGCATGATGGCGTTGGCACCGAGATGATGTGGCTGCAGTCGGAAGAAGTCGAAAAACTCGTGAAAAAATGTGCTCACCGGGAGCCCGAAGCCACGTTCGAAGTGGGTGAGGAACACCACGCGCTCGTCAGCCTTGGGAGTAGGCGCGAGCTCAGGGCCAGGGACACGGGTGTCGAGGTCCGCCGGGATCTTGCGCGCCCGGCGGAGGAGAGCAATGTGCATCTCATTGACATTGGAGCCCTTCCACGAACCTTTTTGGCGGGCGGCGATGCCGTCGTCCCCCATGGAGGCGTCGGAATCTGTGGCGGGCAAGGAGGATCTCGAGGAGGAAGACGAAGACGGTGGTGGCGGCGGCGGACACTGAGAACCTCGTCCACCAATGGCGACGGAGAAGTGGTGGCGGCGTTAGCGGTGGAGAGCAGCGGGGAGAGAGGAAACGGACTGGACCTATATTCCGGCGGCGACAATAGTGGCACCGGAGCGCACGGCGTGGCGGTGATGGAGGCAGAAGAGAAGAGCGCGAGGAAGAAGATGGAATGGGTGGTGTATGCCGCATCCCCACCCTCGGTCTATTTAAAGAGCCAGCGGGGCGGTAGTGGGATCCGGTGTGCCAGCTCGGTGGTCAGTGTGGCCGCATGTATTTCCAGCACATCACCAGATCGGAGCACAGAGGATCCAGCGGATGGGACGGGACGTGCGCACGTGGCTCGAGGTGACGGTTAGGACATGTCAAATCGTGGCACGTCGTTCCGCATTCCATGGCGAATTCGAAGCGGCAAGTTTTCGGTCAGCATTCCAGTCAAACTAACTGTTAGCCAGATCGGCTGAGGGGCAGAAGCAACCGGTCAGAAGATCAAGAGCAATCGGTAGATCGCGAGCAATCGGTCAGAAGATCAAGAGTGATCAGCAGATCGCGAGCAGTCGGCCAAGTGAGAGCAATCGGTCAGAAGATCAAGAGCAATCGGCCAATGGAGAGCAATCGGTCAGAAAATAAGATTCAAGATTCAAAAAGAAATATGGGAGGAACTTGTGCAGGCCCCGCTGTCTCTTAGTTCGGCGGGACCTCCGCAGCTTCAGGGGCTACTGTCGGGGGAGTGACCCCCCGGTAGGGTCACCCAGGGGAAACATATCATCAAGGCAAAGATCACCGACCTGATGGTCGCCGATCTAATCAAGGCCGAGCCGATCAAGACTAAGCAAACAGTGGGTCGAACTGATCAAGTCGGAGGCCGATTTCCCCAAGAGAGTGCAATCCGCCTCACCTAGGATCATTCGGCCAAAGAGAACAAGGCAACCTCCGAGCAGAATCCCAGGTCGGACACCCGGTACAAGTTCATTCAATGCGCAATCCCAGAAGATCCGGGTTGTCAGAGGCGTGCGGTCTCCTCCAGCGCCGATCACGCGGACAGGCCGATAAGTCTAAGCGCCTAGCTCAACTGTTCACTAGCAAGGTCTACAAGTTAGCGGCATGGTGAGACGAAAGTCTATACCGGGTCATCCGGGATCACACGATGTGAGGACCCTAGCTCGCCTGAGACTGGCAGCTGGGTCCTCCTCTCTGTACATTTACCTTTGTACCCCGGGCTCGTCCTATAAGAGCCCCGGGTACCCCTCCTGCGTGAGGGACGACGGAGCACTTATTTCAACTTCACCCACCAGAGAGAGAGCAAGGAGAGAGTTGTGCTTAGAGCCCTCTTCTCCTTCCTCTCAGACAGCTCAAGGAGTATTCATTGTAGCCAGAGTTATTGCATATAGCTAGCTCGGTAGGACTAGGGGTGTTATCTCTACGGAGAGCCCCGAACCTGGGTACATCGCGGTGTCTCACTGTGTTTGTACCCACTCTTGATTCCGGTACCATCTACACCAACCTCGGTTTGTCCCCCTCTCCAGCCATCCCCATGGCATCTGTCGTTACATATCGACGAAACCCCCCATTTGGAACATATATAAAAATGGTGCATATGCCCCCCCCACACACACAACCTAAGTTGGTGTGGCCCTGGTATCACGTGCTCGTCTCGGCGGCCGTCGTCGCTATTGTGACAACGTTCGCCTCGACTTCGCGTACCCCTAAATTGGTGTGGACCTAGTGTCACGGACTTAAGCCTATCAATTCAAACACTTAAGTCTATCAGTTCAACTATGCCACGCAGGACGATTCTTGGTCACTTCTATCCCCCCCCATTGAAACATATAAAAAATGGTGTGTATGCCCCCCACTACCTAAGCTGGTGTAGCCCTGGTGTCACGTGATCGTCTCGGCATCCGTCGTCGCTATCACGATGACGTCCGCCTCGACTTCGCATACCCTAAGTTGGTTTGGCCCTCGTGTCACGTGCTCGTGTCGGCGACGTCGTCGCTCTGTCTACACTTCGCGTACCCTAAGTTGGTTTGGCCCTAGTGTCACGGACTTAAGTCTATCAGTTCATCTATGCCATGTGGGACGGTTCTGGTTCACTTATGTCCCCTGATGAGGACATCCCTACTACCCTTGCACCTCCAACACCTAATGAAGAACCAATGATGAGTAAGTCCAATGAAATCAGAATTGGACCTATTACAAAAGCTCGTGCAAAGCTACTAGAACAACAGGTGAACTTATTCCTCATAGAATCTGATGTTTTACTTCGTGAGGATTTTATACTGCCTAAGTCCTCGTATATATGTGTTATCAGGTACCAAGGAGTTATACAAGAGGAAGAGAAGGAACAAGGGCAAGTTGCACGAGGAGAGAGTCGCGAGAAGATGAAGCAAAAAGAGGAAGAACTGAAGACGTCGGACGACCGGATTGCAAGTCGGACCGTCCGAGCACCAAGCCGGACCGTCCGACTTATGACGCCAAACATCAGTAGCATTTACGGCTTAGGTCGGACCGTCCGAGTTACAGGCCGGACCGTCCGTCTTGAGGCCGGACCGTCCGAGCTACAGGTCGGACCGTCCGACCTGCCCGATGCCCGCGCGCAGAATTAAGGGTTGCGGCCCATGTATCCCCGTTTGGACACCCTAGCCTATAAATATAGGACCCCCTACGTGATTTTAGGTTAGACCACGTTTAGATAAACCCTAGTTCTTGATAATAGCTCCAAGATTTCATCTTGAATCATATACTTCAATTCGTATCGATCTGAAGTGTTGCTACTGCAAAGTTTGTGTGATCTGTTGTTCCACTGGGAATTAGTAGATTGCAAATTACCGTCTCGTGGTCGACGGCTACGTTGCGCAAGTGTGTGAAGTTGTGAATATCCAAAGGGTAGAGAGCTGTCGCATTGGCCACAAGGATCTAGCGAGGAGAGTTCATCGGCTACATACAAGTTATCTATCATCACCCTCATATTCATCGTCCGCTTACTGAGAAGATCGGGCCACCCCATATCATCTTGGTATCAGATTTCCAGTGTTCCCTCGGTAAGCATCCACCAAATCCCCCGTAGATCGTTTTGTTTCGTCCTATCCAGAAAAATCCATACAAAAATATTAGGGTTTAGTGTTTTTGCCATAACCTAGAGTGCATCTTTTCCAAGTTTTAGTTGTTGATCGTCGTCCAGTTTGCATAACTTGTTTTTGATCGAGTCTTAGTTTTCCTATAATTGTGTCTCACAAGTCGGAGTGTGTTTGTCGTGTTAGACTGGTTTGTGTCGAGTCCGTTTGTTTCGTTGTCTTTTATCTCTCAGATTGTGTCTCCGTTTGTTAGCCATAGTTAGCCTTTTCTTTTGTGTAGCACTTTCCTATTGAGACTAGCATATCTTTGCTCTTCGGGCTGCTCCTATAGGTTTTTGAAGTGCATCAAGTGGTTTGTTCAAAGTTGAGTTGGGTTGTTGTTTACTTCACGTTGAGTCTGAAAATTCAAAAAAACAGAGAGAACGAGAAAAGAGCAAAAAGAATCAAAAAAAAGGGAAAGAGTTGAGCAAAAATCCTAGCAAAACGAGACAGAAAAGGCTAAGTTGATTACATATTTTGTGCAGCCTTGAGTTTCCTTTTTCTACCATGTTCATAGCACTAGTAGATTGAGCAATCTTGTGCCCGTACACTTTGAGCTTTTGCTAGAATTTCTCTCTTGTGCAATCGCAACACGAGCATTACTCCGCCACACATATTGTGCGCTCAATTTCATAGTTGCTTTTGCCCAATTGTTCTCCACCGCGTGTGTTCCCGTAGAACTTCTTGGCATATGATCAGCACTAGGATTTGTGAATTGGTGTCGATAGGGATCCATACCTATAACTCCACTACATAATCCTGTTTTGTCGTGTGACGGTTTCTTATACCCGGGTATTCACTTCATCACATCCGTGCACTAGTCCTCCATCCGAACGGGTACGCATTACTATTCACTTTGGAACGGTAAGATTCACCTTTTCTTGTCAGTTTTGAGTGAGTTGTGAGTGTCCACCACAAGATTTGATTTAGTGCACTAACCTACTAATCATGTCTCAAAGTGGTTTTGATGTGATGCAGAAACAGAACAAGGATGCGCCAGTTACATGGGAGGCATATGAAGGTCTCCGTGATCACTTGACCGGGCTGTTGACTAAATCCGCTGATGCGATTGATACAAATGTTCAAGCGGTTCAACTGAAAGTGGACGCGACTGAAGTGCAGTCACCACTATGCAACAACAACTTGCTGCTATACAGCAGAGCCTACAACAAATGACAACATCTGTCACGGGCATACAAGCAGCTATTGTACAACGCCAACCTGACGTTCAGGAAGATGATGGTAGTGTCCATGGCGACAATGCTGATTTGAGGGGCAATCAAGGCCGTGGGCGTGCTCAAGGGCCGGTTCGCCAACCTCCGCTTGGTTTTGGCGCGCGCCGTCTACCCATTCAGGAAGAAGATGTCTTGAGCAAGCCCAAGTTTAACATCCCCAAATTTGAAGGTTCCACGGATGTGGAAGAGTACCTCACATGGGAGCTTAAGATGGAAAAATTATGGCGTTTGCATGATTATTCGGAGGACAAGAAGATCAAGATTGCTTCTTCCGAGTTTGACGGTTATGCCTTGCGTTGGTAGGAGAGTGTGTTGACCGAGATACAAGAGATCGATGGGCAGCCTATTCGTACATGGCGTGACATGAAGGTGACCATGAAAGCTCGGTTTGTTCCCACAAATTACTTACGAACAGTTTTTGATAAATTGCAACAATTGAAGCAAGGTACTATGTCCGTTGATGCTTACTATATGGAGATGGAGATGTTGCTGCAGCGTGCACGAGTTCGTGAAGAGGTTGAGATGACTATGCAACGTTTTCTCCATGGGCTGAAATTTAACATCAAAAGTATTGTGCGGCATCACCAATACTATAATATGAATGATCTATTGCATCTTGCAAGGGAGGCTGAATCACAGCTTGCAGAAGAGGCACAACTGAAGGCCAAATACACATCCTCTAGCAGATTTTCTCCACGGACACAGTCTGCTGCGCCTCTGGAGAACTATGGTGCCAATACTCGGGCTTCTTCTTCACTTTCCAAGCCAGCCTCCAATGGTTCTATGGCCAAGAAGCCAGCTGCTCCTGCCACTAGTGCAGGCTCCAACATGTCTACAGCTCGCAATCGCGAGATGACTTGTCACTCTTGCGGTAATCCGGGCCACTTCAAGAGAGATTGCCCGAACCGAAAGGTCATGTTCATTAATGAAGAAACCGGCGAGTATGAAACCGGTGATGATGAAGACCCAGCCGCGTTTGATGACGAAGGATACAACAGTGAAGAAGGCATGGATGTTTTTCCGTCGCCTGCTCCTACTATTGTTTTGTCACAACGTGCCCTCACGGTGCAGCCACATGCTGATTTTCAGCGCTGTAATTTGTTTCAGAC
This sequence comes from Bromus sterilis, assembly GCA_950022295.1. Lineage (NCBI taxonomy): Eukaryota > Viridiplantae > Streptophyta > Magnoliopsida > Poales > Poaceae > Bromus > Bromus sterilis. Next base: position 165,177,462 of record OX465599.1, on the reverse strand, counting down.
CAAGGCATTAGTTGGTCCCAACAAAGCTTGCAAAGTGATCATCGATGGAGGTAGCTGCCGCAACCTCGCAAGCAAGGAGTTATGTGCCAAGCTGAATCTGAAATACTTACCTCACCCAAATCCATATTATGTCCAATGGTTGAGTGACAGTGGTGAGATGAAGGTGAATCATATGGTGCGCGTGAATTTTGAGATAGGTCCATACCAAGATTCCATTGATTTTGATGTGGTGCCTATGACAGTTTGCCATCTTCTATTGGGTCGGCCGTGGTTATATGATCGCCATGTGCAACACAATGGCCGAGCCAATACATATCACTTAGAGTTCAAGGGCAAGAAAGTTACTCTCCATCCTATGTCTCCACAGCAAATTGTGAATGAGTCTCGTCAGAAAGTTGGGGTTAATTTAGGACCCACACGAGAGAACAATGTAATAGTTGTGCGTGATTCTATAACGAAAAGTGCGAGAGAGTCTAGTTTGCTTATATTAGCCACCAAAGAAGACATGAGAGAATTTAGTGAGGATCCTACAGCCATGCCACTTGTGCTTATGTACAAAGGTGAGGTCTTACTTTCTAACGATAATCATCCTCTTTCTCCTGGTGTGTCTAATGTTTTGCAGGAATTTGATGATGTGTTTCCGGCGGAGGTACCAGCGGGATTGCCACCATTACGTGGTATTGAGCACCAAATTGATCTTATACCGGGTGCTACACTTCCCAACCGGGAACCATACAGGACCAATCCCCAAGAGACGAAGGAGATTCAACAACAAGTACAAGCACTTCTGGATAAAGGGTATATTCGTGTCAATCTTAGCCCTTGTGTTGTGCCTGTTATTTTGGTTCCTAAGAAAGATGGTACATGGCGTATGTGCGTAGATTGTAGAGCTATAAATAATATCACTATTCGATATCGCCATCCTATTCCACGTTTAGAGGATATGCTTGATGAATTGAGTGGTGCTGCTATTTTCTCTAAAATTGATTTGCGTAGTGGATACCATCAAATTAGGATGAAAGAAGGGGATGAATGGAAAACTGCTTTCAAAACTAAGTTTGGTTTATATGAGTGGTTAGTTATGCCTTTTGGTCTTACTAATGCTCCTAGTACTTTCATGAGATTAATGAACCATGTTTTGAGCGAGTTTATTGGTCGTTTTGTGGTTGTGTATTTTGATGATATACTTATTTACAGCCGCACTGAATTTGAGCATGCTGGTCATATTAGACAAGTTTTGCAAGTGTTGCGTGATGCTAAATTATATGCTAATCTTGAGAAGTGCACATTTGCAAAAGATAAGGTCATATTTCTGGGATATGTTGTCAAGCATGGGGTCGAAGTAGATTCTTCTAAAATTGAGGCAATTCAAAATTGGTCTACTCCCATGAATGTTAGCCAAGTACGAAGTTTTCACGGTCTTGCTGGTTTTTATAGACGTTTTGTGAAAGACTTTAGTACTATTGCTGCACCTTTGAATGAATTGACTAAGAAAGGTGTACCTTTTGTTTGGGGTGTTGCCCAAAACCTTGCATTTGATGAGCTGAAACGTTTGCTTACTTCTGCACCATTACTTGCATTACCTGATTTTGCTAAGCAATTTGAAGTTGAATGTGATGCTAGTGGTATAGGCATTGGTGGTGTGTTGATGCAAGAAGGTCGACCTATTGCTTATTTCAGTGAGAAACTTTCTGGTGCTAGATTGAACTACCCTGTTTATGACAAAGAATTGTATGCACTTGTTCGAGTTCTTGAGGTTTGGCAACATTATTTGTGGCCAAAATAATTTATCATACATTCTGATCATGAAGCTTTGAAACACTTGAAGGCGCAATCTAACTTGCATAGGCGCTTAGCCAAATGGGTTGAGTTCATTGAGTCTTTTCCCTACATCATTAAACATAAGAAAGGGAAAGATAATGTTGTTGCAGATGCTCTATCTAAGAAGAACATGTTATTGACACATCTTGATGTTAAAATTCCTGGTTTAGAGAGCTTGTGTGATTTATATGCAACTGATCCTGATTTTGCTGAACCATATCGTTTGTGTGTGCTTCGAAACGCATGGGACAAGTTCCACATACATGATAGATTTCTGTTTCATGCTAACAAACTTTGTGTTCCAGAATCGTCTGTGCGTTTGCTTTTGTTGCAGGAATCACATGCTCGAGGTTTGATGGGTCACTTTGGGCGTGAGAAGACGCTACTCATGCTTGCTGATCATTTTTATTGGCCCAGGATGAGGCGTGATGTGGACAGGTTTGTTCGTCGTTGCATTGTATGCAACACATCAAAGTCCAAGTTGAAGCCTCATGGTTTGTATACTCCACTATCGGCTCCTACCACACCTTGGGAAGATATTAGTATGGATTTTGTGTTAGATTGCCACGTACTAAACATGGTCATGATAGTATATTTGTAGTAGTGGATAGATTTTCTAAGATGGCACACTTTATTGCTTGCCACAAGAGCGACGATGCGTCGCATGTTGCTAATCTGTTTTTCAGGGAGATTGTACGCTCGCATGGAGTGCCCAAGACAATTTTTTCTGACAGGGATGTAAAATTTGTGAGCTACTTCTGGAAGACACTTTGGGGAAAGCTAGGAACAAAGTTGATGTTCAGCACTACATGTCATCCTCAAACTGATGGTCAAACGGAGGTGGTGAATAGAACATTGTCACAATTGTTGCGCACTATGATCAAGAAAAATCTGAGTGAATGGGAGGACTGTTTGCCACATGTTGAGTTTGCTTACAACAGGGCAGTACACACTACTACTCATCTTTGTCCTTTTGAGGTGGTGTATGGTTTTAAACTTATTACGCCATTTGATTTGTTGCCTCTTCCATTGCAGGAAAGAGTTAATATGGAGGCATCTAAAAGAGCAGATTATGTGAAGCAGATTCATGAGAAAACTCGAGAGGCTATTGAGAAGCAAGGCAAGAACGTTGCTGCTGCAAGGAACCAGTCACGGAAGGAAGTTCTTTTTCAGCCTGGAGATAAGGTTTGGGTGCATTTGCGCAAGGACAGGTTTCCGGCGATGCGGAATTCCAAGTTGAAGCCACGTGGTGCTGTTCCTTACAAAGTGTTAGCCAAGATCAATGACAATGCCTACTCGATTGATATTCCCATTGCTGAGTTTGGAGGTGCTAGCAACAGTTTCACCGTTGCTGATTTGTCACCCTACGATGGAGATGACCTTGGAGCGTCGAGGTCGACGCCTTTTGAAGGGGGGGGAGATGATGAGGACATCCCTACTACCCTTGCACCTCCAACACCTAATGAAGAACCAATGATGAGTAAGTCCAATGAAATCAGAATTGGACCTATTACAAAAGCTCGTGCAAAGCTACTAGAACAACAGGTGAACTTATTCCTCATAGAATCTGATGTTTTACTTCGTGAGGATTTTATACTGCCTAAGTCCTCGTATATATGTGTTATCAGGTACCAAGGAGTTATACAAGAGGAAGAGAAGGAACAAGGGCAAGTTGCACGAGGAGAGAGTCGCGAGAAGATGAAGCAAAAAGAGGAAGAACTGAAGACGTCGGACGACCGGATTGCAAGTCGGACCGTCCGAGCACCAAGCCGGACCGTCCGACTTATGACGCCAAACATCAGTAGCATTTACGGCTTAGGTCGGACCGTCCGAGTTACAGGCCGGACCGTCCGTCTTGAGGCCGGACCGTCCGAGCTACAGGTCGGACCGTCCGACCTGCCCGATGCCCGCGCGCAGAATTAAGGGTTGCGGCCCATGTATCCCCGTTTGGACACCCTAGCCTATAAATATAGGACCCCCTACGTGATTTTAGGTTAGACCACGTTTAGATAAACCCTAGTTCTTGAGAATAGCTCCAAGCTTTCATCTTGAATCATATACTTCAATTCGTATCGATCTAAAGTGTTGCTACTGCAAGTTTTGTGTGATCTGTTGTTCCACTGGGAATTAGTAGATTGCAAATTACCGTCTCGTGGTCGACGGCTACGTTACGCAAGTGTGTGAAGTTGTGAATATCCAAAGGGTAGAGAGCTGTTGCATTGGCCACAGGGATCTAGCGAGGAGAGTTCATCGGCTACATACAAGTTATCTATCATCGCCCTCATATTCATCGTCCGCTTACTGAGAAGATCGGGCCACCCCATATCATCCCCCCCCCCCGCCATTGGAACATATATAAAAATGGTGCCTATGCCCCCACACAACCTAAGCTGGTGTCGCCCTGGTCTCATGCGCTCACCTCGGCGTCCGTCATCGCTATTGTGACAACGTCCGCCTCGACTTAGTGTACCCTAAGTTTGTGTGGCCCTAGTGCCACGGACTTAAGTCTATCAGTTTAAACACTTAATTCTATCAGTTCAACTATGCCATGTGGCACGGTTCTGGTTCACTTCTGTTCCCCCATTGGAACATATATAAAACAATTGTCCCTATGCCCCCCCCCCTGGTGTGGCCCTGGGGTCACGTGCTCACCTCGGCGACTTTGTCGCTCCACCTTGACTTCGCATACACTAAGCTGGTGTGGCCCCAGTGTCACGGACTTAAGTCTATCAATTCAAACACTTAAGTTTAGCAGTTCGAATGTACCGGTGGGTGATGCTCAGTTCGAACACTTAAGTCTATCAATTCAACTATGGCACGCAGGATGGTTCTAGTTCACTTATGTTTCCTCCCCATTGGAACATATATAAAAAATGATGCCTATGCCCCCTACAACCTAAGCTGGTGTGGCCCTCGTGTCATTCGTCTCGGCGTCCGTCGTCGCTATCGCGAGGACGTCTCCCTCGATTTCGCGTACCCTAAGCTTGCGTGGCCTTGGTGTCACAGACTTAAATCTATCAGTTCAAATACTTAAGTGTTGCAGTTCAACTATGCCACACGAGCCGGTTCTTGTTCACTTTTATCCTCCCCATTGGAACATATAAAAAAATGGTGCCTATGACCCCCCCCCCCCCCGGAACCTAAGCTGGTGTGGCCCTAGTGTCACGTGCTCGTCTCGACGACGTCGTCACTCCGCCTGACTTCGCGTATCCTAAGCTGGTGTGGCCGTGGTGTCACAGACTTAAGTCTATCAGTTCAAACACTTAAGTCTATCAGTTCAACTATCCCACATGGGACGGTTCTGGTTCACTTCTTCCCCCCCCCCATTGGAACATATATAAAAATGATGCCTTTGCCCCCCCCCATACACACACACACACACACACACACACAAAACCTAATCCGGTGTGGTCTTGGTGTCACGTGCTCGTCTCGATGGGTGATGCTCGGTTCAAACACTTAAGTCTATCAGTTCAATTGTGCCGATGGGTGATGCTCAGTTCAAAACTGTCCGCAAAGTCGGAATGAAAACAGGTCTCATATGCACAAATTATTCAGATAACTGTTGGTTCAAAATATAATTTTAAAAATATATGGGGTCTTAAGCTCATGTGGCTTAATTCTAAGACAGGCCTCCACATGCGTTGACGCACGCTTTGGCTAAGTATTTTGCATACGTGACATATTGTTTGATCAATTGACCGTGCACATATGTCCTAGGAGTATGAAATTACTCGGTGGTAACTGGACTTGTCTTCAAAATTGACAACACATCACTTTGTCCATACAATTTTCAAAAAGTTCCATACCATTCCAAAATAATTCATGACATTTAAAAAAGGTTCGTGTGTTTGAGAAAAAAAATCTGATATTTTTAAAAAGAAATGTTCACATAAAGTTTTAACTTTTTTGTACCATTCAAAAAAAGTATATAACATTTGAAAAAATAGTCAAACATTTTAAAAATAAGTTCATAATATATTTTTAAATATATTAATATAATATTTTAAATTTCACATAAAATAAAAAATTGACTAACATACAAAATTGTTCATCATTAAATTGTTTAACATTTATTCAAAAAATGTTCAAACACAAATTTAAAAAATGAGCATCTTGTATTTGAAAAATGCTCAACATGTATCAAGCAATTAGCATATATACAAAAAAATACTAACATATAAAAAAATTAGACATCTATCTAAAAAATAAAAAAATACAATGAATAAATCTTTAATAATATAAAAAAGACTTTAGAACCTGTTTGAACCACTCTATAAAACCTTTCAAAAAACCATTTAATGGGTCACCCCCTAAGAGAGTGCACCTATAGTGCTTGACAGGTACCTAGCACTGTGGATCAAAATGTGTAGAATAAGGATTACTTCCAATTGATCATTAGCATCGTTCCCAATTTGTGAACCCAGTCTAACAAAAAAAACTAGCATGGAACAATCTTTATATGCAATAAGCCTATTGTTTCTGAAGTACCACAGTATTATTGTTTATGCACATAGACTCTCCAACAAGAATAGGAAAGAAGCTAGATTATAGTACCATAAGCCATATTCTCTAATGACCAAAATGAATTTTAAAGACAAGTCCAATAACCATCGATGAATATCACGCTACTAGCACATACATTGACGGTCAATTGGTCAGCAAAATACGTAGCCAAAGCATCGGTGTTCACCGATAAAACTTTCATGACCATATTTTAAAAATTTCTAAATACCTAGATCAAACTAACTTTCCATCTTAATTTCAGTGATCACAGGTGAACTTCTCTCATCGATGCCCAAGCTTTTTCACATGATGTGGCCAGACTTGGCTATGTTCCAATTTACTGCTACCACGCGAAACATAGCCGAGCAAACTGAATCAACAATGAGGTTTATTTTAGCAGGCGTGTTTTTATACACTGTTTCAGTTACAACACGGGTATGGACAATGTTACAAGTGGAAATATTGAAACTATACATTGACGTTGCACCTAACTAGTACTATGACGCAGAGCTGACAATTGCCTTTGGAAGCAACAAAATAAAATACCAATTGGCAATATCAAAAATAACATCTGTATTGTGTATCTATAGAACATCACCAGCTATAGATTATCCCAATCGGTGGACTGCAAGGGGATGTACTTTGATCGGTCAGTTTGAATTCCTCTAAACCCTGTTGTTCTCGAGGAAACCATAGGCATTGCAAGCACCGACGAAGCGCTGATGGTCTCCTCCCCAAGGCAAATTGACATGGAGCAAGCCGACTGCAAATAAGACGAAATGAGGAATGCATACCTGCATCAAGGCAACAACATACCTTGATTTTCAAAGAAAAGCACTGACCTTTGCCCTCGACAATATGCGTTTTGCTTTCACTTTTACGGAGGTTGAGAATGAGTCCTTATCATCTACTTCCGGCTCCTCCGTCGGCAACTGTCTGGGCCTACAATTTCCTGATACATGTGCTTCACTGAAAAGGCAAAGTAAAAAATGCCATTCACCGTAAAATGCAATGAAAACTAAGGTTTAACTAGTACTCCCTCCGTCCCATAATATAGTAACGTTTTGCAAACTAGCATAGTTTGCAAAACGTTACTATATTATGGGACGGAGGGAGTAGAAAGAGGAGATAGCAACAAGAACCTGTTCATATCAATTGTCAGGTCCTTTGTAGCATTAGATCCATCTTTGGCGTCGGCTACTGAGAATTTCTATTAGTCAAAATCCTTTTATGTTAATGTAAAAGCACATGAAATCAACTTCTAGCCAAGTGCCTACCTTTATTTTCATCGGGTGCTAGCAAGGATATGCCTATGAAGACAAATGTCATGCCCAACACGAACATTATTATCCTGAGCGTATCAAACACCTAAGGCAAGTCAAAAGCCTCAGTTTGTGCATGAGCAAACGCAAGATTCACTTGACCTCAAAAACACAAGATTCACTTGCCATTACAAACATTCATACATAAAAACTTACTTGATACTCTTGAAAGTACACAAATCCTGTACAAATAGAGAAGAAAGTCCATGCAATCTGAAACATTGGGACAATCAGTATTGCATCAAACAGAGATAGTCCTTCATTCAGTCTCGCCATCTGTACCAAAGTAGTCAGATTACACAACAATATAGATCATAACAGAATGTATACTTGTCTCAGAATGATCCACTACATTACCCAAAATCCAGCTGTACAGAGAAATAACAGAAGAATCGAGTATGTGAACCAGCTGTGGAATTGGTATCTGCTGCTTATGGCCAGCCTCAGCATGTTAGACCTAGTAGCAACCAAAGAAAGGTGGGGAGTATTGCAGGCTAGTCAGAAACTCACAATCAAAGAGGATCAGCATGATGCATAGATCTCGGTCAAACCTACAAAGATTTTGCAAACAAGACGGAGCAAGACCCAACGGCGCCAGATACGATAGCATAAGAAAAGGGCAGCAGTGTTCGCCAATGTGTGCCAGTATCCTTTGCGTTATCTAAAAGAATTGTCTGTCCACTCCTGCAACAGAGTATTGTAACATGTAAGAAACAACATAATCCAATGTTTCGAAAGAGGCTAGGTTTTGTGAGGACAATTTCACCTATAGAGATATTGACTGAGCGCAACAACAAATACCAATGACATGCAATAGAGAACAAAGACCAGGTTGCTGTATTTCACAATCAGCTGCTCCGGAGTATAAACTGTTCATGTATTTATATCATCAGAAGATTTACTTGCAAGTTAGAGCACAGATAAAGATAAAGCTGCGGGCTTACAGCTATACATCGTAATAATATATGTTGAACCCAAGGTTATATGTTCCCTTGCAGGAGCAATGGTGTTACAATTTGCATGGTGACAAAAGCGCACCAAAAATAAAAATAAAAACTAAATGTCCTTACTGCATACTGCTGGAATTTGATCTTAGGTCATAAGTCATAACAGACCGAGAGAAAAGGGGGAACTTTTCTCCCACGTTTGTGCTGTGATCGGAGGCACACGAAAGGTTTTTTTGGTTTAGGTCCCTGTCCCCTTAGCACCACACCTATAAAGAGGAAGTCGCACCCCTTGGGGAAGACACACACGTACAGGAAATCACAAGACCCTCTAACTGCTATTCCTAAAAGGGTGCTATAGGGAATCAGAAGGCCTCCACCTCAAAAAAGAAGGCCTTACCACCGTGGCCACCTCCAACCCTGCTGCCGCTTACGCCTCTGCTGCCCACCTTCTCCAGCCATCACCTCACTACTGGAGATGCCAGGGTGCAGCCATGGGCTACCCTATTGGACTCGCCCAATTATGGTTAGTACCCTATTTCCACATCTGTATTTGGTGTTCTAATTAAGAGATCAAGGTCCAGTTTATGTTAGCCTAAATTTTTAAATCCAACATTAGTATCAGAGCAAGTTTGATGTCTGTTAGAACTCTAATGACGTTCTGTTGACGATAACGACAATGTTTTAGATTACAATGGTTTATGTTTTAAATTAATGCGCTTTGTTAAGTTGATTATGTATGTTTAGGGTTAATTGTTTTGGATAAGGCTATAATTTCTACTGCATAGTCGAATGAGACAGAGGGGGGGGGGGGATGGAAGTCTCGTTAAACGAGACATCATGGTCACTTCTCCTATTAAAATCATAGCATATACAAATAAGAAAAACATGTGTGTTAATGAGTGCAGATTTTGTACCAACACAAGTGGGTACTTGTTATATCCACACCATCCATATATGCATCGAGATCCATACGTTACTTTAACAGTTTAGTTTGATGGGGATGGTTAGTATAGGAAAATTGTCACATCAACATGTACTGTACCTGACAGCTGCCATAATATATTTGATGCATGCTTCACATTTTGGAATGGGATCTGGCGAGATGCAATTGTTGCATTTCTTGTTTTTTTTGTTTACCAACTACAAAGCTTGTGAACTGGACGTCCTTTTGTACCACTGTTTGAGTATTGTTACGAAATTGAGTTTGGCTTAATCAAAAAGTGTGGCCAGCGTATAAGGATTCTTCCGTCATGTTCAGGCCATATTTTATTGGTTGTAGAACTCGATACTTCTCTTTGGACATGCACGATGTTCAGGTCGATACCTGCGTGGCCGGAATGATATTCGTTTTTTTGAATTTCATTGCATAACAGCAACCATACTGTGTGGCCGAAATGATGAGTCTGCAGCTAAATGCTTGTGCGGCTAGAAAATCTTAAAACATTCTCCTTTGGTGCATGGCCATACGGATCTCAAAGCAACATATCTATCAATGAATGGTGTGGATATAACATGTACTCGCTTGTGTAGGTACATATGCATTTTCATGCATTAATTCTCTAATTGAGATGGAACCAACGAGAAGTCTTGTTTGGAGAATGTATGAAAAACACATAATTAAGATGCAACAAGGAATGAAAATCACATGAATGTTCTGAATCCTTTTATCGTGATAATGTGCAGTTACTCCCTTCTTAACACTATGTAACACACATGAATGCTAAAGTGGCGGGCTTGCCATTCTAATGTCGATTATGATTATATTCCTGACCGACGTCATTTATAAGAATGTTTCACAGTTCACTCAAGCGCCAAGTTATGTCAGTAGCATGTGGCTCGCGGTTATATTTCTGACCAACGTCGTTTAAAATCATGAGTCACATTTTATGAAGCTTTTTTTCCATCTACCGCCCAACAGTGTTGTGGTATAGAACTGAGATGATTGTTATCAAGATTTTGGATATATTTTCCATCTTCTAAATATCTTTGTTCATGTGCATCAGGTGTGTTGAGAGTTACGGAATTTCTAATGCAACACTTAAGTGTTGATCCTCAACTATTTCCCTATGATTGATAATGTGTGTGAATGTTCATCTTAGTGGCTTGTTAACATATGGGATAAAGATTATGAGGTCTAATGATGTATGGAACTCAATAGAGTTTCCTCGGTGAGTTGTAATAACACTTGCGTTATTGTTATGACATGCTTGACTTACTTGAGAATGTTTTTTATGACTCAACCGTAAGGATTCATCATGTAGGCAAAGTTGACATAAGGCATGTTGTCTAAATAAATACATTTATGAAATAATACAAGCATTGGGACAACGATACCATAAGACAAGGGGGTAAGTTTACTGCCTTATAGATATGAAGTCTTATTGACAAGCCAAGAGATTTCTATCTTCTATTTATGACACACAGGATCTTGGTGATGCCTCGTATTTTGCTTGCATTGAGATTCATCAAGACAAGTCCTCTATCTCACCTGCTACTAAAGTTAAGGGCGATAAAGGTGGATATTCAGTACGAAAGAAAATAGTATGCATTCGTACTCTATCTCACCTGCTACTAAAGTTAAGGGCGATAAAGGTGATATTTTAGTATCCAAGGAACCATTTTTTAACTGATCAGTTCATGTTGGTTCCTTATGCTTCAACTGTCAGAAGCACCGTATGTATTGAATATGACCGCACCCCTTATTTATGATCGGGATACTTGCCAAAATTGTGTTTATTCCAGAATGGACCACTGGAAAGCCGTTATCATCAGGGAAATCACACGTACGGGAAATCACAAGACCCTCTAACTGCCGATCCTAAAAGGATGTTATAGGGGATTAGAAGGCCTCTACCACCGTGGCCACATCCAATCCTTCTGGCATCTACGCCTCTGCTTCCCATCTTCTCCAGCCATCACCTCGCTACTGGACTCACCCGATTCTGGTTAGTACCCCTATTCCGCATTTGTATGGTGTTCTCATTAAGAGATCAAGGTCCAGTTTAAACAATGTACAGAAACATACTAGTATGTAGACATATAGCACAAATACTGTATTAAATCACTCATACCTGGAGATTGGTGATTACCAAAGGAAACTAAGAACACATTGCCAAAGACAATAAAAGTTGTGGCTACCATGACTCTGAAAATAAAGTGAAATCCTAGTTAGTATCATTTCATGATTCAATGTATTCCTTCCAATATTCATTCATATGGTCCCAAGAAAGCTATACATACTTCACTGAAATGGTCTTGTTCAACACAACATAGGCAAATGCAATATTGGATACAAACTGAATTGATCCAAGAGCAGCAAGAAGTGACTGCAGTAAAATTACACAACCAATCATTTTCCAAATCACCTGATTCGTTAGACTGGAACTGGATATGAAAAACATGGTAGAATGAAATTAATTATATATTATGCTGTACTACAGATATATAGATGGTCACAATGGAAGTATCATAACTAAGCAATTTTGATGACATGGCATAGAATTAAATGAAGAAAGAGAGAGTTGAGTTGCATTTTATGATACCGTATCATAATAAATGCTATACTAGTATGTGTCTTGCATGGCAATAAATAAGATCATCTATAATACTAACCTATGATACTATGCATTGTAGAGGTAGTATCATATACTAGTATCGTATGCATGATACTAATATATGATACTCCCCATTGTGACCAGCCAAGTGAAGCTGTAATCTATGACTTGTACAAAAGCAATAGGGGCTACAATCCCTATAAGGCATTTATTTTCAGTCGCATGTCCACTAGTAGTCTAGTACAAAGAACAGAGTCCGTTCTCCTCCATATCATTCTTTAGTCTTTCATGCTAACTATAGTTGCTTCGAATAGGAGGTAGCAATCCAACCTGTGCAGCATATGCAAAGGACATGAAGTTTAGGCAGTTCCCCGCAGCGAAAAAGAGTATACCTGGATGCATTTTTATATTATTAGATGTGACAGTTTCCTGTTATTTTATCAAATACATAAGTGAGTGAATAGGCATATCAGACAGGTTTACCTATTCTCCAAGTCTGGAAATACATAACTGATTTTGGGATGAATTTGCCATTGCCTTGACTGTTACTTGCATAGAGCTTTTCTCTCTGCCAAAAAGATATATATGAATAATGATCAGGAGGTAGTATCATTTTTACAATAAAATTCTAGTAGTATGTTTCTTTCATAGAATGTTTGGCACAGTAAATAATATGCTCAAACAAGAACAGATGGTAAATAGAGAAATGCATGCAGAAATAATGAGCTACATCATTATGAATAATGGCTTTGAAGCCATGCAAGATTTTCCATGTTGTCTGATACTCTGATTGATTTACATAAAGTGCAAGTTACTGAAAACAACTTGTTCGCCTGAACTTGAGCTGACAAATCACAATCCTAATTTATTACTAGGAAGTTTTTTTATGACAAAAATAGCTAAAAATGGTACATACCACATGGACCCCAGAGTAAATTTATTACAGTTAAGTGATAGGTAAATTAAAAGCAATTATGCAATACCCACCTGATCATGGCCCAATTTGAGAAGATTGGTACCAAAGTTTATGGCAACACTACCCACAATATTGATCAACGCTCCTATAATCCAGTCACCCATAAGCCGAAAAGGTATAAATCCCTCTTACAAATATATGGCATACTCCTCCAACAAGACGATTGTAGAACAGCTCAGTGCATATGTCTTGCTGTAAGCCTGTAAGCAACTGGAAGAGTTTATTTTGTTCACCGCTGCGCAAAAGTAGTATGGAGATGAAACCTGTGGCCGATGACACGGCAAGCTGCAAAAACAAGAGCACAAGTGGCATATGAGTCAGATACATTTAGGAGGACTTATCAGTCAAAAAGAGCATCATTTGTGTCCAGAGACGAGCTAGCACGCCCTGAGGGTGAGGAGCTGGCCAACGTAACAGCAAGAAGCTACAACCTTACTAGCTAGCTGTGCATAGAATCTTCTGGCGAACATTCCCAACTGCAAGCTACAATAATCCGTCCACATCTAGCTACTACCAATTTTAAATAAGCTAGTAGTATTGTTTATTCATTATTTGGGAACTGTAAACACCAAACATTCAACCATTTTGGGGGGAGGTAAGAAGGGTCACTCCCCAAATTAATGCTGATTAAATATTACCGATTGTTTGGCCAATTAATGAACAGATCCATTATCTCAGGCTGTGGCAGCAAGAACTGATCGATTCGAACAAATGATATACGTAATTAATAGTAGTCCCCAACCGTGGAGTTGCAAACCCGGTAGATCTGACCAATAACGCATGAATTAATCACTTTGAAAAATACGCGAGAGAAAGCGTGCGGACGCATTCGCATCTTAGATCTATCGTGGAATCTACGATATACAATCAGGATCGCCCGAAGAACCGAATTCCGAGAAGTAACATGCAAAGAAACATAGCAGCATTTGGGCGCGGAAAAGGAAGGCGAAGGCACGTATGGATCACCTGAGAAAACTGTGGTGTACACTGTCGTGGTAGCCGGTGGCGGAGCTAAAATTCGCGAGGCGCGCTAGGGGAGGGGAATGGAGGGAGGGAAGCAGCGAGCGAGCGAGAGGAGAAATGGCGGAATGGGTGGAGTGGAAACGTAGAAAGACGGGGCGATGCAGGTCAGGTCGGGTCTGGTCAGAAGATGGTTGGCACGTAAAGAGATCAGCGGCAGCCGTCGGATCCCTATGACGAGCACCGTGGTCGGTCATCTGGTGCGGCAGAACCTAAGGCCTCCTGGATAGGATTATCATAGTAATAGGAATTTTGTAGGAAATGAGATGACATGTATCTCCAATCCTATGAGTAGGGATAAAAAAAGAGATGTCATTTGGTTCACATCAAAGGAATTTTTCCATTGAGTCTAGGCTCATTTTTATTTTCCTTTGAAATGTGAAGGATAGGAATCAATCCTATGTAGGAATAGGAATCCATTCCTATGAACCAAAAGGCTCTAAAGGAAAAAATCCTATAAGAATCATATCCTACAAAATTCCTATGATATTCCTCCAAACCAAAGGAAGCCTAAAAGTCAGACAGCCGGGCAGCAGGTTGGTGGTTTCCCTTCCGATGGTCTTCTTTCTCTCCTCTTTGTGAATCTACACTATTAAAGGGTAACGGGTCGTTGTCGTCGTCGTCGTGGTGATGGTTCGACCATCACGCACTCCTTCCACCACCTGTCTCCCACCGATTTTCCCTCATCGATCCTTCTCTCCCGCGTTTCCTTCCGCGATGACGCTAGAAAACCGAAAACCCCAGCCGCAACCAGCGCACCCACGTTCCACGATCTCCCCTCAAACCACCAGGACACCCAGCCCCGTCTCTCTCGGACCTCACCACCGGCCTCCGCTTCCTTCCCAGTGCCGCCGCTCCACACCCTCCTCTCCCCTCATCAGAAGAGAAGTGGGCTGAGGGTAGGGAGATCGAGCGAGCGAGCGGCGGCTCCCAGTCCAAGATCCGCCACGGTCCCGCGAAGGGCTGGGACCTGGAGCTCCATGGCATCGTCTACATCGCCACAATCGTGAGCGACGGGGACAGGAAGGACGACGATGCCATCAACGTGCTTCTGATCGCCCGGGACGCCGCTCGTCAAGGTAGACTCTAGCCCATCTTGATCGATTTGGTTTTCTCCCCTTGGCTTCCCTCCCCTCCCCTCATGGCCGCATGCGCTCTCCTTTCTCACGCAGGTGCACGCACACACGCACTACCAACATTTCCTGGGCATCTACATCAAGCTCGCCCAGGCGGCCAGCCCATCGATGGCCACCCTAAGAACTGCCCTGGAGACGCTGCAGTACGTGCATCGACTCTCTAGCTGTGACGTAGACCATGATGATCGAAACTGGCAGTGACATGTGGTTGCTGCACCCTAACTGCATGGATGGATCGAC
Organism: Bromus sterilis; assembly: GCA_950022295.1. NCBI lineage: Eukaryota > Viridiplantae > Streptophyta > Magnoliopsida > Poales > Poaceae > Bromus > Bromus sterilis. The sequence goes on along the minus strand of OX465599.1, from coordinate 165,161,940 downwards.
GCTCTTCGATCCCAGCAAGTCCACCACATACACCACCTTCTCCTCGAGCACCGCGTCGTTACTCGTCGCAAGGGCGTACATGGTGCTCTCATCGGTGTTCAGGTCTGCGAACGGCGAGCCACCGTGTCAGCCATGGAGGAAGATCCGTCCTGAGGTCGATGGGGGAGCACACCAACCGGTGGCGTCCTGTGCTTGTCAACCTCCTCGAAGTCTCCAACGAATTCACCTTGGTCTCTGTCACCCACGGGGAAGGGGTGGCATGTAGGGTGTATGGGTGTGCATCGGGAGCACAATACCGCCGAAGAAGAGCTCGTCAGCCGTGAGCAGGGAGGGGGGCGGTAACGAGCTAGGCAGGACGAGCTGGGAGCTTGGGACCCCGCGACCGTAGACGCCCTCGCAGAGGAGGGCCTTCATGGACTCATGGTCTCCACCTTCGCTCTCTTCCGGGTAGACTGCTGGTCGTTACTCATCGCAAGGGCGTACATGACGCTCTCATCGGTGTTCAGGTCTGCGAACGGCGAGCCACCGTGTCAGCCATGGAGGAAGATCCGCCCTGAGGTCGATGGGGGAGCACACCAACCGGTGGCGTCCTGTGCTTGTCAACCTCCTCGAAGTCTCCAACGAATTCGCCTTGGTCTCTGTCACCCACGGGGAAGGGGTGGCATGTAGGGTGTCTGGGTGTGCATCGGGAGCACAATACCGCCGAAGAAGAGCTCGTCAGCCGTGAGCAGGGAGGGGGCGGTAACGAGCTAGCCAGGACGAGCTGGGAGGCTGGGACCCCGCGATCGTAGACGCCCTCGCGGAGGAGGGCCTTCATGGACTCATGGTCTCTACCTTCGCTTTCTTCCGGGTAGACTGCTGGTCATAGACTAATAGGTTCAGTGCCTCGGGCCCCCGTAGCAGCAGCAGAGGAGCGGCAACTTGCAACAGCATATACGACACCCGCTGGACGAGCTGCAGGTAGGGTATATGATAAACGAGGATCCAGTGACGTGAGGTATGCCTTCCTCTCTTTGACCTTCAGGCTGACATCAACAAGCCACATGATCTTCAGTCTTTCATAAGTAAGTTTTGCTTCATGTGCTTTGATCTGAGTTGTAATCAAATGACATATATCTATAGCAGCGATATCCTGTTATTTAGGGAACATTGATGATTTGTGCCAATCTAGGAGATTATATTTCTACTTGATCATCAAACAAAGAGTATGCGGGACACAAGTATCAACTGTCAAGCAAGGTGTTCCCACAGTAGTTCCTACACATTTTTTCCCTAATGGACTGTCCACACGAGGATGACTTTTGAAATATTTGATCCATCAAAGGTTAGTGCAAACAATAATCCTTTTTGTCTCTGGATGATAACGTTGAATGGCATTACTAATGATGGACTAGATTCTAAGGTGTTGCATGGGGAATGCCTCTCAACGAATCCGCCATTAAACGTTATCATCCAAGCACAATGCCTCTCAACTTCAAGCAAGTTGCTGGTCCGATGTCACATTATACTATTTCTCCTGCTACATCCTCAAGTACTACAGCAGACAATAACACATTTTCCTCTTATTCACCATTTTATTTTTGATTGTACTGCGGCCTATTTGTGAGGTTATCATATATTTCATTGAATGGTCATTTGTTGTTTCGTACCTTTGTTTACTATTGGACCATCGTTGCTTGATTAACTCGCCAACAATCATGATCTTGACCTATCCTCTTTGTAATTGCAGATTGTCTTACTTTGATCCGGCAACACAGAGAGGAGAGGTTGCAATGAAGCACAAAGAGGGAAAAAGATATGCATTCTTCTTGACTAAGGTAATCCGGTGATCTTATTACGTTTGTTTTCTTATATGATGCCATCCCTTGTGTTGATAAGTATTCTGCCGCAGGTATCAAGAAAAAATAACATGAATATTCAGAAGCAACAAAACATGTATTTGTTGTCTTAGAATGATTATGCTTGTGTAGTTACCCTCTCATATATGTTGCCCTGATTTTTGAACCGGGCAAAAATCGTTGACATAATATTAGATTCAAATGTTTGTATTTGTAGAATTGACCATTAGGGCCTTTTGCACTCTGTAAATTCTGTAAACACAACTTGATGGATGTACTATTGTTTTGCAGGTTTACACACGTTGTATAGGAGCTCCAGCAGGTCATGCTTGTCTTGTGCTTGCAGCAGGAAAGAAAGGCAAACGATGTATGTTTCCTCATGCCGAAGGTAGTAAAGTGGAGGGACTACGGATCACATTTTCTTTTGGTTGATTCTTGCTAACAATGGAAATCTACTTGAATGGCAGCTTTGATTCCTGAAGAAGAATGGTACTCTTTTGCCTTTTGTATCCTGTAGCCCCAACCAAGACGTGTGCAGACCAAGATAAAAAATGTATGGGAAGTGGTTGGTGAACAAGAAGAAGAATGTAATTTTTTTTCTGGTCAACAAATCAAGTTTTGTGGTGCAGTAAACATCAGTGCTGCTTATAAAGTAAACATGAGAATATCAATGGGTAGCATGCACGCATGGTCTGATCTAGAACAAGGAATGTTCTGTTGTAGGTTATTTTATGAATGATAATTATACAAAATCAGCATGAAATATTATTATTTTCTTGATATAATCTGTATATGCTCATGGCATCAAATGTTTATTTCCTAGAGATAAAAATAGCTTCAAGGTAATATTTTATATGTTTGCTTAAAACTAGAGACTCCAATATTTATCTAGCAATCTTTTCAAGGTTTTGAGGCTGCTCCATCATTCCATTACCCATATTGTCGAGCTTCCTATGAGTGGATAGGGACTTGTTGTAGATTCATAATCTATGATCTCAGGAGTTACACTATTTCCTTATTTTCCAAACATTTTGAATGAGTGACTCTTAGCACTCTCAGATAAGTGGCAGTGTTCATTATGTAGTTCTACATAAGTTTATTACCATAATTTAAAGGTTGCTTTTGTGTCCTTCACAAGTGCAACAAAACAGATATGATAAGCTACTAAAATTTCACATTAGAATATTGATGCTATTTATTGTAGATGCACGACTTTGACTATTTATATATACCAAACCAAATTACATGGATTGAACATGTATAAATGGTATGGTAGTATTTTTCTTACAAAGCAATTTTATTTCCTATATGTTTAATTTATACTAATTTTATGGACATACAACAAGTGAAAATAATTGTCAAAATTGTGCGATGAAGACCAAAAAATATCAAGTGTCCCTTACATTTTGGGGAGGAGTATTATTGTATTAGTGTCATTTAATATCTTATGCATTCATTAAAATCAAATTGGATATGATTATCTTGTACTCCAAAGTAAGACATCAAATTGAATAGTGTGATGATTTGCTTGCTAAAATCAAAAAAAATTATATCATGTGGCAACGCACAGGCATTCAGCTAGTAAGTATAGGGTTGGTGTTGGGTTGAACAAGCGCTCATATTTGTTTTTATTTCTTATTTATGATAAACATGCGCATATAATTGATGAAATTGTTGTGATTTGCTTCTTTAAAAAAATCGTTGTGATTTGCTTTGACTGTACATGGTGCATGCATGCATGGTGTCACGAGAAAGTTAATCCATCAAAGTTGTGGCCTGGCCTTTATCCCCGTTTCTCTCCACTTTCCGGTCCCTCCCCTCTCCTCCTCGACCTTCGTTGGTGGCGAGTTGGGTGAGGAACCTAGTATTTTCCTTTCCCAAGCATAGTTATTAGTTCTATATGGTAGTATGAGAATTAACCTTGTTATCTTGAAGAAACTGACAAGATATGTGTGTGTATCTCCTACTAGTTTAAGCGTGACTAGAATGGTCATCGCTCAGGGGGTTTGCCGATTTGCTCTCCCTGCCATGTGGGTCTGCGGGTAGAGTTGAGGCCTTTCCAAAATTGCATGCCAGGCGGGATTAATGCGTTGTGAATGCTCAGGACACCGATAGCCTCATAGTTGCTGACATGTGGAGCTCGTTGTGGATGTGGGCCTTTGGGTGCTATTTTATGGATTGTTGGCTGATTTAGAGACTACTAATTCATCTCTATGATTTGTGGGATCGCTGGATGAGTTATTGTTTGGTTATAATGGGTGTGGGTGAATTTGCTGATGTGTGAAACATCTTTACCGTTTTTTAATGTGTTCACACTCCATGTCACATATCTATACCGGATTAGCATATTAGCTAACGAATCAGTTTTCAGCTCAGTTAACCATCAGAAAGTGCACGACGCTGAGCTAACATGAAATAAAATAAACAGTAAAAGTTCAACAATAATAATATTAATATAATGTAAAAAATCTGATATTTCTTACAATAAAAATTCCTAAATGTTTCATCGGTATGCAAACTTTTGCGATGCACTGATGTTTTTAAAAAACTAGAAAAAAAAACTCAATACATCAAAAGGATTTTTAAAAGTAATCTATTTGAAGTATCAATTACATTTGTTGTCCAAACCTTCACGGGTGTCAATCTTTCACAAAATTTTGCATGATTATCACAAAAAAATTGATTTTTTACTATCTTTTTGGGTTCCATTACTCATATGATGCATATGATCTTAAGATCGAAAACTTTGTATCCGAAAAAATAGGTATCACACATACACCGGATCAACAACACTACAAGGTCAGATCCTACTAAAATCATCATCATACTGCATGCCTATCACTGGGCGCGGTGGAGCGTGCCATTCTTTCTAGTTTTTTTGAAAGTGAAGGCTATCGGCACCCTTGACATTGATTATTTTCTAGTAAGGGTCATATCTTTTCTCCTAAATAATCTATCTATCCGGAGTGCTTTGGATCCAAATTTTTTAATTTTTCTCTTTAGCGGAGAGGCGAATAAATCTATGTCGGGGCTCCTCTTCTAGCGTATAGTTTTTTTAAGCTTTAAAACTGAGGGGTAGAACACCCCCCAGCATTTTATTAAAGGCCCACAATATTTACAGAATTTACAACAAAGCTTCAAAAAAATAGCTCCTCTTTTTAAACCTAGGTTTGATCCTGTAACTAAGCAAGGTGAGGTCATGGATGAAGCCCATTTTCCACTTTGCAAAGGATGGCCTCTCATGTTTGAAGCATTTGGCATTCCTGACCATCCATATATTCCACCAGGCAGTGAAAACAACATCAACAAAGAAAGGTTTCTGAAAAGCCTCTCTAGCTTGTGTTGCTACCTGATCATCGATGCTATTTGCTTGTTGTCGATATTGTCGGGTTTGTTTTCTAAAGTTTTCTTTAACCCGTGATCTAGTTCTTGTTCTTCTCATTTCTCCTCGGCAAGGTCTCTACGAGCTGGTTGCGATTCAAAGCATGTTGTTCATTCCACTTGATCGGCTTCATTTCTTCCTTGAGCTAGAGATGTTCTGCTTGCATATTGGATGCTCTTGCTCGGGAGTGGCTTAATATGTCGGTTTATTCCTCTTCATCCTCCGTCCTGGAGGCCTGCTAGGCAGTTCTTTAGCTTGATGGCCACAAGGTGCTCTCAATGGCATTGTAGAAACTATCATTTGGAGGAGTCTGCCCATTTCAAGGGCGCAACGCACGCTAAGCCTCAATCTTCTAGTCGTCGATGTCTCCCTCAACCTCATAATCTCCATAACGCCCTTCATCCTGATCCTCCTCGGTTTGTCTAGTGGTGGACATCGTTGTGGTGGCCCATCGTCGTCAGAAGCCCGAGCTTCGTGGATGCGTGTGAAGCTTGGTGGCTTCACATGGAATCTCGAGTGGTGCTTCGTGACATGTGTTTACACAGGTCTGTTAAGTCTTTTTTGTTCTATCCTTTGTAGGCGTACATGTATGATGTATTTTTTAGGTAGAGTTTCTACGTCTAGTTTAATATAGCATTGGAAATTGCCAAAAAATCACTCATAGAGCACAATTCAGTAAGACTATTCATCAGTTGAGTGTAAGAACTAAGACAAAAAGAAATGAAGCTAACATGGAGGAAGCTACATGTGGGAAAAAGGCATTACAACACCAGAAAATGAGAGGAGAATAACAGTGCTATGGGCCTAAAATCATGAAAATGCGATGAGAATAACAATGTCATGGTTATAATCATATCCTAATTAAAAATTAGTGCCACTGATTTTCATATTGTAGGAATGATGACATGGTTCAAAGATCACGTAAATTAAATAAGAGGAAAATATAAATTTTGCAACCTACTCATGTATTGTGCTACCCTAACAATAAAATGTCAATAGTTTTCATATCTATAATACCTAAATAGTTTATCCCCGTTAACACCTAAATGCAAGCTATCCACGCCATCAAGTAGGTCCACCATGTAAAAATTATTTTCCACCAACTCTGCATGCGCATGCTCTAATTAATTTTGCATGCACATGCAACCTATCACAAATAAATATTAAAAAAAGCATGCACTCAACCTCACAATTAATAAACATTTTTAATGGAAAATCAAATTATAATTTATGTCGCATTTTATTTTTCTATGTGACATTTTTTTATGAATGTACAGATGTAGTTGTTATCATTGTTTTAGGTTTAGTTAAGGGTGGGTGAAATGACGTGGATGTCGCCTAGAGGGGAGGGGGTGAATAGGCGCTTAAAATAATTATGGTTTCGGCTTGAACAAATGCGGAATAAAACTTAAAGTTTAATTTTCCAAGCAAGAAACCTGAATAAGCTAGGCTCAACTATGTGCACCAACAACTTATACTAAGCAAGATAAACAACTAAGTGATAGCAAGATATATGAAAAGAGCACTATGGCTATCACAAAGTAGGTGCTTAAGTAAATAGGTTGACTAGAAGAACAACCTATGGGACAAGCAATGTACAATAATATGAGCAAGCACAAGATAAACAATGTAATAAGCTTGCTCAAAGTAAAGGTAGAGATAACCGCAAGTGGAGCCGATGAAGACAAGGATTTGTTACCGAAGTTCCTTCTCTTGCGAGAAGTACGTCTCCGTTTGGAGAGGGTGAGGAGCACAATGCTCACACGAAGCCAACGAGGGCCACCCTATTTCTCCTCACGCTCTTACCAATGCAAGATGTCGTGATTACACTATTAGGACACTTGCCGGCGGTCACCGAACCCGTACAAATGGCAACCCTTGGGGGCGGTCACCGAACCGAACCCGTACAAATGCTCGGGGCAATCTCCACAACCGAATTGGAGGCTCCCGTAGCGTCCCGAAGCTTTCCACCACAATGATTGAGCTCCGCAACAACAAGCCTCTGGGTGCCAACACACCCACGAGGTACAAGCTCTAGAGTGCCAATGCACTCAAGAGTAGCTATCTTCTCTACTTCACTCACTACAAAGAATCCTCGGAAAGAACTCAAACCGATGCACCAAATGAAATGGCAAGAGCACACGAAGTGCTCAAGTCCCCCACTCTCAAATCCCACCAAAGAAACAAAAGCTATGGAGGAGTATGAGAGGAAGAACAAGGAGAACACCAAGAACTCCAAGATCTAGATCCACAAGGCTCCCCTCACTTAGAGGAGAGATAAATCGGTGGAGAATGTAGATCTAGATCTCCTCTCTCTTTTCCCTCAAAAAGGAGCAAGAATCATAGGAGGGGAACAGAGTAAGAAAGCTCAAAGAGATCAACAATGGGGGGAAGAACTTGCACAAAAACCGGTGGTGACAAAGGAAGAAGAAGACCCCCTTTTATAGTCCCCCACGAATCCAGCCGTTGGGAACCGTTGGCAGTCCACCAACCACGGCACTACAGCTCTGCGAGCGGTACTACCGTGGTGCGGTACTACCGCAACCGGAGCGGTACTACCGCCCAGCGGTAGTACTGCGGCATAGTACCGTTCCCCACTACCGCCCTATCCAGGAGGTATACGGTAGTGGGTGCGGTACTAGCCACGGTACTACCGTGGCGCGGTACTACCGCCCCGTGGTATTATTGCGGCTCAGTACCGTGCCCACTACCGCCCTATACAGTGGGAATACAGTAGTGGGTGCGGTACTAGCCACGGTACTACCGTGGAACGGTACTACCGTAACCCAAGCGGTACTACTGCCCTACTTGACCCAGGGGGCCCATGCCACAAAACAGATGAACTCCAAATGAAACAGGCAAACCCTGAACAACCGCAACTTCTGCAAATGAACTCCGATTAAGGCAAACTCAAGCTTGATGGAGAGCTAAGGAACATAGCTGCCTAATCACGACTGGAAATATTTCAAAGTGGTAAGGGAGAAATGCCAAACAAATAGAGATGCGAAACCTCTAACCAAGAATAACCGGCAAATCTCCCGCATCGAAAATCATAAGAGAAGATGCATATGAAATCCGTTTTCGATGAACACGAGCTTGTCATGAAGAAGACCACAAGCTCCAAAACTCACACAGATAAAAGCCAAATAAGAACCAATAAAGATGATGCCAAGGATGCAAAGGTTTGAGCTCTCCATGAAAGACTCGTCCTAGCCTATAACACGGTCTCCTACCTACCACCATGAGACGTGTAAACTAGACCCCTATCTAGTCAAACCTTTGTCTTGCGCATAATCCACTTGATCTTGATGATGACGATCATGCCCGCCTCAAGTTGGAACATCTTCCTTGATCCCGCCGGCTCGATGAAGACTAGTAGATTGCTCCCGCATACTCCATTATGGGTGAGCCTCTTTTAGGCATATCTTCACAAGACCATTATCACCAAATCGTCGGAAAGCTCCAAGAATATGATATCTTTGTGATGTTCCTCTTGACCTTGCACACATCACCTTGACCAATCTTTGGATAGCTCCATGAAGAACACATTGGTCAACACGAAATATTCATCCTATAACCTTGAAGCCACCATATGATCTTCAAGCGCTGCCTATGGACAAACCTTAAAGTATAACTCAAGGAAACCATTAGTCCATAAAGATTGTCATCAATTACCAAAACCAAACATAAGGGCACATGCCCTTTCAGTGGGGATGTCTCCACCAGGGGCGCGCCGGGAGCCCGCCTGGACTCTTGGGGCCACCCCCGGCTCCCCCCTCTGGCCTATTTATTCTTCGTCACCCAAAAACCTTAAAGGGAGAGGAGTTTCGCGAGTTCCGCCGCCGCTCCGTGGCGGAAACCTACAGAGAAGAAAAGACATCTCCGGCGGGTAGATTTCGCCAGGGAGAAGATCTCCCGAAAGGGGAGATCGTCGCCATCGTCACGGGCATCATCCAGATCATCATCAACATCATCCCCAACATCAGCACCATCTCCACCACCATCCTATCTCATCTCACAAGTGTAACTTGTGTTGTAATCCATACTATCTATCCTCTCTACTCTACCGGTGTTGATTACTCCTTTGTGGTTAAGGTTATTGAGTTTTGTTGGAGAAATATTGTTATGTACAGATTGTTTATCATCACTGATCATGATCTCATTTATTTCTTGTGAGTAGTTACTTTAGTTCTTGAGGACATGGGAGAAGTTTAGTTGCTAGTAGTCATATGATGTTGAATTAATATGTGTTGTTTGATATTTAAGTTGTGTTGTTATTTTCCTAGTGGTGTCGTGTGAGTCGAACACACAACACTTCGCCTTGTTATGGACCTAGGGGAATGCATTGTGTATAAATAATGCCTACTGTGGGTTGCCGAAGTGACAGAAACCTGAATCCCAATTTGTACACTTTTACACAAGGGAATAATGGGTCCTTGATCTTATTGTTGTGGTTAGGCTTTTGCCTTAATTTCTACCTTGTATTTGCGGATGCTTGCAAGCTGTTTAATCATAAGAGTGCACTTATCTTAGTCTAGAAGGTGTACTAGCATAGATCCACCCACTCAACACTTATCAACACAAAACATAGTACCGACACGGAATATGGCGAAAGCACGTGACTACCTCTCCCGTGTGTCCTCAAGAATGTTTTAACCTTTATAAGTTCAGTTGCTAGGCTTATCCTTTGATCAAGAGTATTGGGCCACTTGTTACTCCTCGGTAACTTTTACTTTGCTTGCTTTTATCTTCTCGTTGCTGATGGCATGGAAGTGGTAATGGCTTCTCGCCCTTTGTTGGTTACCCCAAGTGGAAGGCGAGATGTAGGATAGCAGCAAATTTCCCCTATGTAGAGGATAGGGTTTGTCTCCCGTAGGACTCCGGCGATGATAAGTAGGTGTCAGCGGCGCACCTGATGCGGACCTGCACCCAACACAATTAACTTTGATCCCAACGAAGTTCAGAGAGGTTGTCAATCTCTCCGGTCTTGTTGTTTACAAAGGATCAAACACACTAGATAATGATAATGATAGCAAATGAAAGTAAATGCGAGAAAATAAATGAGCTTGTAAACAGTGATGAGAATATGGACCGGGGTCCCGTGATGTTCACTAGTGATGTCTCTCTCCCAAAAGACGATAAAACTGCTATGCGAGGTAAACAAATTACAAATGGGAAATTGACAGGATTATAAACGCACCGCAATGCTAACTATGCTACAAAAAGAAAGGAAGAGGCTCATAAGCATGGGCAGTACGCCAAAATAAGTAGATCGAAATCCATCTGCATCTACTACTAATCATCCACCTTGAGATATTTATCTAGAACATCTCGCTGGTATTAAGTTGCGAGCCCCACCTAAAGTGTAAACCCAAAGCAATAGACAACTGCATTAAAAAGAACTTTGTGTAAAGTAAACAATCCTTGCAACCGCGGTTACAAGCACCGTTGTTTTCCCCCTTGTGGCCACAGCACATCCCCTAGACTCATGTTTCTGTCACTCAAGCGTGTCATCAGGGGGCATGTACCCACAATCGAGCATAACGTTCCCTCTTGGAGTCACTACCTACCACATGGACAAAGCAATAAACAGCAACGGAAAACATGCAAGAATTACTTAGGAACAAAAATATAAGAGATAAAAACCAAATATATTACTCTATCACGATCTGAACATAATCTCATAATCCATCGGATCCCATCAAACTCAGCATAGCAACAACAGAAGAATTACATAAGTGCCTCGATCATGTAGGGCAGCTCACGAGGTCTAAACCATGAAGAACAAAGATGTGAGGAGAACATCACATAGCTACTGATCATGGACCCATGGTCCAAAGGAAACTACTCACGACACATCTGGGAAGCGTCCATGGTGGAGGAGAAGCTCCCGGAGGTCAATCCTCCCTCCGGCAGGGTGTCGGGAAGGGTCATGACGGTGCTCCCGATCTTGGAAGCGCGGCGGTGGTGGAACAGAGGCGAGTTTGTGAAATAGGGTTCTCTCTTCGAAGTTTCCTCGTGACGGAGAATAAATAGGCGAAGGGGGGCAGCCAAGGGGTCCACCAAGGGTCCAGGCACCCCTGGCACGGCCAGGCCCCTGGCCGCGCCAGGTGGCAGCCTGGGCGCCTGGTGGTGGCCCTCTGGCCCCACTTTGGCTATTCTAGAAGATTCCGTTGCGCTATTTTTGGAGCCTTTTTAATATGGGGGAAACCTGGAATAGAAAAACAGCAGAAAACAGGAACTGGCACTGGGGTGCACTGAGTTAGTAGGTTAGTCCAAATATGATCAAAAGTATATGAAAGTGTATCTAGATCATAGCAATATCACACAAAACATGCATGGAACGGGCAGAAATTATCGATACGTTTGATACGTATCAACATCCCCAAGCTTAATTCCTACTCGTCCTCGAGTAGTGTGACGCCCCCAAAATCGAGTCGTGTACAGTAATCATACACGCAAGGTACACGATCGAGATCAGGGACTCACGGTGAGATATCACAACACAACTCTACAAATAAAATAATACAAGTTGTTTAATACAAGCCAGGGTCCACGAGGGATCGAATACAACAGCTCGAGAGTACAGACACAAGGTACACATGATCTGCCTTAAGAAGGCTAGAACAAAAACAAAAACGATCGAAAAGGCGAGGCCTCCTGCCTGGGAACCTCCAAACTACTCCTGGTCGACGGGAACTCGACGTCGTAGAAGGCATCGGGGATCTTCACATTGCGGTGGTCGGCATTGGGGATATCCTGCTCCTGGACTCCAACGTCGACTGCAGCGGTCGATCAGGCAAAACAAAAAGGGGGAAATAAAGCAAGGGTGAGTATCTAGCATACCTGCGAGTCTTACGTCCTCTACTAAGCATTTATGCATTTGCATGAAATGGAAAGGGGAGGCTGTATATAGTGTACTGCAAGGTAGAAATCAGAATAAGGAAGAGACGCTATGCCTATCGAAGACTAGCATCTTCCGACGAGTCTTGCAGCACAAGAAGAGAAATCAGCCAACAGTTCAATAACATGAATGTAATAACAATGCAGCAGAAGTTGCTGCAACATTGTATAACAGTAAGTTGTAATAATTAACAATTATATATGCCTCCGAATTCCCTTCCTCGACTCCCTGCGAGGAAGAGAAACCAGAACCATCATTTTAATAGTAGTAGTTTGTAGTAGTAGGCTCTGGCTTCAGCATAAAGCGTCATGTTACCGTGGACACGGCTATTCGAATAAATCAAACTCCCTGCAGGGGTGCACTACTGTTGAGCATGCACGCTCGGATCTCCAGGGTGGAGTACACCTTGTTAGGGAATGCCCCACCGAGGCTATCCGACACGCCGAGTCCCATCCTACGTATCATCAGAGAGGTCCCCGCCGGTCTACAGTCCTAAGCGCAAGAGCTTCATGGTGTTGGATATGTGCCCTAGAGACAAATTAATAAAGATATTTGTCACATATCCGTTTTGTTCATAATACGTTTTATACTGTGCTATAACTGTATTACTTGGAAATACTAATACAAGTGTAGTATAAAACATAGGTCCGTAGTTTAACTCGGGTAAACTATCTCATTGGGCAATTGATTTATCAAGCTTTCCTGATCATGGGGACACTTAAGTCCATTGAGAATGAGGTCATGTCATTAGGGGAATGATGTGATGGACATACACCCACCTAAAGTATTGCAATTTGATCGAGTCACATAGTTCAGCGTTGCGATGACTTTGTAATGTATGGCTTAGTCCTTAGACCGTAATGATCATACGTAATTGTCATCTATGAGGAGACTTTGATTTGTATCCCACCGCCTGACTGAAATATGCTGGCTATAACGGTGCACTTTGGGTATTCCGAAATAGATGGTTGATGAGTATGTTAATAGATCAGAGAGGGATTTGTCAGTCCTTGTAACATGACAGGTACTCTGGGCCCACTCGGTGATATTGCATCAATAGCTTGCAAGCAGGTGACTAGGTCACGGGAGATGCAATAGGCACGGACGAGTAAACTTGTTTGTTGTGAACGAGATGTGAACACGGTATGTGGGATACCGACGATTGAACCTCGGACAAACAAAGTACCGCAGCACAAAGGGATTACGTCGTATCGTTAACGGTTTCCAAAAGCGATTGAAGTTCATTCGATGGAAGTGCAGGGGCTGTCAAGGATTGTAACCAGGTCCAACTGACTAGTCATTGATCAATGAGAAGAGTCTCGACCATGTATGCTGTTTTCCGGACCGTTAGGGTGTTACACTTAAGGGCAATCAATGCATAGGACAGTTTCGGGATCAATTGGTGAAATAGGAGAAATCACCGGAATAGTTCTGGAGGAGGACAGAAGTTGTTCCGGACATTTTGAATGGTTCAAAATAAAGTTTAATTTGTTTTAATAATGTTTTTTATTTAATTATCTGAATTAAATATTTAAAAATTATTAAAAATAATTAAAAAATGGAAAAAAGCTATATGGGCCTTTGGGGCCCATTAGGGGAGGAGGGGGTTTCCCCCCTTGGGCTTGGCGCCAAGGTGGGGCCCATCCCCCCTAGGCCGGCGCACTCCCCCCCCTTGGGAGTTCAGTCCCACATGGGGGAGGGAGGAGGATGGCACCCCCCTTGGCCTATATAAGGAGGGGTACACACCCCCTTTTCCAACACACAATTATTCCTCTCTCTCTCTCTCCTTCTCCTTCCTGGAAGTGGACTCCCCTTGTTTGGAGTCTGCACCTGGACTGGAGTTCTCCACCATAAGGCAGGCCGTCGCTCTGCTGGAGTCGGGATCCGAATCCATCTTTACTCCGCTGCTCGCCTGGTTCTGGGGCCCGGGAGGAACATCGATTGCACCGTACGTGTATAATCTCTTCGAGGCACTACACCTGTGGTGCTACTTCATCGCTGGAGGTCAACCGGGAGTCATCCTCGCCGGTGGTCTACACGACAGGGAGGTCGTAGTTTCGAGTCTACGCCAGCCACGTTCGCAAGAACGTTTCCCTCTTTCGGTCTTCAAAGGTATGAACACTGATTCCCTCCATTAGTTTACATCGCCATAGCATAGATCTTGGGTTCGGGTACCGTAGGTATGAAAAAATTGTATTTTTTGCCCCGTATCCCAATAGTGGTATCAAAGCTAGCTATATGTAGATGTATTGTATGGGTAGAACACATCTAGGATGTGGGCATCGAATCTTCATTCGTTACCCTCCCACGTGTACTCATTTATTGTTGCGGCAATGTTTGATGAAACGACCCCCGACCGACCTTACGCGTTTACGCGAGACTGGTTCCACGCTTGACATATGGCTTGTACCATATAAAGTGACTGGGGGGTGTCTGTCTCTCTGCATTAGCGATGCGAAGATGTTTGCAATGGAGGGCCCCGACAGGGGTGTAATAGAGATGGATGGGAAACGGTGTTGTGGCATGTTTTTCGCATGATAGAAACGGTTCTCTCTCTCGAAACCCCTAGCAGCCACGTAAAACTTGCACAAGCTAAAGTAGAAAGGCGTTTGACTTTGCTTTGCATGAAGGGGGATCATAGTTTGTATGATTTACAGTTTTACTTCCTGTTTATGCTAGTATGCTAGATATGACGACAGTAGCACAAATAGGACCATCTCTCACAATACCAACATTGTGTTCTCCCTTGGTGGGCACCGCCTGGAAGGTTCTCCCATATGGCCGACATTCCGTACATACCGGGTGTCACACATATTAAACGGCGTTCGCATGAGGTTGGGTTCGGCAAGCCTGGCATATGCAGATATGGCCTTGCTGAACAGCTAACATCAAGGTTCGATTGGCAGGCTTGACGTATGTAGATGCGGGCCTGGAACACAGTAGATCGAAAGATCGAGCACGAGTCACCTACCAGATGTGATTGGCTTAGAGGCCTACCTGGGTCGCATACTGATGGTCGTGACGATCGGGGGAGGTATGGGGTCTGGGATTGTGTAATCACTTAGTTAAATTGAGAGGTGTTTATCTAAGTGGGAGCTTTCTAGAATTTTGAAGATTAAATTGAAAACTACACATTATGAACAAAAGTCTAAATATGTATCCTTGTGAACCAAACTTTTTAGATGGCAGCACCACGCCCCTCGTTCAACTTAGGATCATTCCTAGAGAAAGACAAACTGAAAACTGATGGGTCAAACTTCACCAACTGGTTCCGCACCCTGAGGATTCTCCTCGTTCCCCTCAAAATGGCATACGTACTAGAGGGAGCTTTAGGTGACGCACCAGCAGATGATGCCAGTCAGGATGAGAAGAATGTCTATCTCTCCAAGACTGATGATTACAACCTTGTCCAGAGTGGCATGCTCTACTCCATGGAGGGTGAGCTGCAGAAACGCTTTGAGAGGATGGGTGCATATGAGATTATCACCGACCTCAAGGCGGTCTTTGCACCTCAAGCCAGGGCTGAACGGTATGAGGCTTCTGAAGTCTTCTTCTCAGCAAAGATGGACGAGCACGACAGCGTGAGTGAGCACGTGGTCAAGATGTCTGGCTACGTTCAACGCTTGAATGCTCTGGAATGTCAGATTCCAGATGAACTTGCTGTTGATAGGGTGTTGCAGTCGCTTCCCCCTAGCTACAAAGGCTTTGTGCTAAACTACAACATGCAGGGGATGACCAAAACCCCTTCTGAGTTGTTCGCCATGCTGAAGAGTGCTGAGGTTGAGATCAAGAAGGACACACTGTCCTCATGGTCAACAAGAGCACTGAGTTTAAGAAGTCAAGCAGGCGAGAGAAGGCTAAGAGAGGTGGCCCCAAAAGGGATGGCAAGTCAGTTGTCGTTCCTCCCAAGGCACCTAAGCCCAAACCCGAAGTTGAGTGCTTCTACTGCAAGGGTGAAGGTCACTGGAAATGCAACTGCCCCAAGTACCTAAAGGACAAGAAGGCTGGCAAGGTCGCCAAGAGAGACGAAGGTATATTTGATATACATATTGTTGATCTTTTCTTGACAAGCGCTGGGAACACATCCTGGATAGTTGATACAGGACTTGTCGCTCATATTTCTAATTCCGTTTAGGGACTAAGGAATAAGAGACGCTTGCTGAAAGATGAAGTGACGATGCGCGTGGGGAATGGCTGTCAAATTGATGTGTTGGCGGTCGGAACGAAGCATCTTAGTCTCCCTTCGGGATTAGTTTTGGTTTTGAATAAATGCTACTATGTACTCGCATTGAGTGTGAACATCGTTAGTGGCTCTTGCTTGAAGCGAGACCACTATTCTTTTAAGTCTGATACAATTGGTTATTCGATTTATAAGGATGAAGTGTTTTATGTTCACGCGTCGGAGCAACGTGGTCTATTCGTACTTGATCTCGATGGTGACGTGTGTCACATTAGCAATATAGAGGCCAAAAGATTAAAGTGTAGTGATGAAGAGCACATGATGATGTGGCATTGCCGACTTGGTCATATTGGTATAAAGCGCATGGAGAGGCTTCATAAGGATGGACTTCTTGATTCATTGGATTTTAGATCCCTTGATACATGTGAACCATGCCTCATGCGCGAAATGACAAGGACTCCATTCAATGGGATAATGGAGCGTGCGGATGACTTATTGGGGATCATACATACAGATGTATGTGGACCCATGAACGTCCCCACACACAATGGTCTTCGTTACTTCGTGACCTTTACTGATGACTTGAGTAGATATGGGTATATTTACTTGATGAAGCATAAGTCTGAAACCTTTGAAAGGTTCAAAGAATTTCAGAATGAGGTCGAGAATCAACTCGGAAAGAAAATCAAGCACCTTCGATCGGATCGAGGTGGCGAGTATTTAAGTAACGAGTTTGGCAATCATCTGAAGTCTTGTGGCATAGTACCACAGCTTACGCCGGCAGGCACACCTCAGAGAAACGGTGTGGCTGAACGATGTAATCGAACCATATTGGATAGCGTATGATCGATGATGTCTCATACTGATTTTCCTGTGTCATTCTGGGGGTATGCATTAGAAACTGCCGCTTACATTCTTAATAGGGCACCATCCAAATCCGTAAAGACAACACCATTTGAAGAATGGCATGGCACGAAACCTAAGTTGTCTCACCTGAAGATTTGGGTTTGTGAGGCTTATGTTAGGAAACTACAGCCTGACAAACTTGAATCCAAGGCGGATAAGTGCATCTTTGTGGGCTATCTCAAGGAAACTTGTGGATACACCTTCTACAACCAGTCTGAGAGCAAAACGTTTGTTGCCAAGACTGGACACTTTCTTGAGAAAGAGTTTCTCTCGAAAGAGTTGAGTGGGAGGAAAATAGACCTCGATGAAGTGATTGACCAATCACTCCAATTAGAAGAAACAACCACATAAATTGTTCTGGAACCTTCTTCCAGAGTGGGAGCTGAAGAGAATGGCCAGAACGACATTCATAACGATCATGACATACATGATGAGAATGAAGAGGAACCTATTATGCCCCGTAGGTCATCAAGAGTCCGTCAAGCTACTGAGTTTTACGGACAGCTTGTGAATGCAATCTCGGCTGATGAGTCAGATGAACCTACGAGTTACAAAGAAGCAATGGAGGGACCCGCGTCCGAGAAATGGCTTGAAGCCATGAAATCCAAAATATACTCCATGTACACCAACAAAGTTTGGACTTTGGTGGATATTCCCAAGGATCGCAAGGCCGTCGAGAATAAATGGATTTTCAAGAAAAAGACTGACGCAGACGGAAACGTATCTGTCTACAAAGCTCGACTTGTCGCGAAGGGGTTCCAACAAATTCAAGGAGTTGACTACGAGGAGACGTTCTCTCCTGTAGCGATGATAAAGTCTATTCCGATCCTACTAGCAATAGATGCATATCATGATTACGAGATATGACAGATGGATGTGAAAACTGCATTCCTAAATGGCAACATTGAGGAAGAGTTGTATATGATGCAACCAGAGGGGTTTATCGATCCAAGGAATGCTGGTAAGGTGTTCAAGCTTCAACGATCCATCTATGGGTTGAAGCAAGCATCTCGGAGCTGGAATCTTCGATTTGATGAGGTCATTAAAGCTTTTGGATTTGTCCAAAACGTCGAAGAGTTCTGCGTCTATAAGAAACTGAGTGGGAGCTCTGTAGCATTCCTTGTGTTATATGTAGATGACATATTGCTAATAGGGAACGATAAGAAATTCTTAGTAGAATTGAAGGAATATCTGAATGGAAAATTTTCCATGAAGGACCTTGGTGAAGCTGCGTACATATTGGGGATTAAGATCTATAGAGATAGACCTAATCGACTATTGGCTTTGAGTCAGAGCACTTATATTGACAAGATATTGAAAAGGTTCAGTATGGATAACTCCAAGAGAGGCCTCTTGCCAGTTATAAAAGGTGTCAAGTTAAGCGTGACTCAGTGCCCGACCACAACAAAAGAGAAGGAGGAAATGTCCTCAAAACCCTATGCCTCAGCCATAGGTTCTCTCATGTACGCTATGTTATGTACCCAGCCGGATCTAGCGCTGGCTATTAGTATGACTAATCGCTACCAGAGTAATCCGGGAATGGCTCACTGGACCGCAATAAAGAACATCCTAAAGTACTTGAGAAGAACAAAGGATCTCTTTCTCGTTTATGGAGGAGTTGATGAGGAGCTCACCGTAAAGGGTTACGTTGACGCAATCCTCGGCTCAGACCTAGATGATTCGAAATCCTAGACGGGATATGTTTTCATGTTGAATGGTGGCGCAATTAGCTGGAGGAGCGGCAAACAGTCAGTCGTCGCCCAATCTACAATGG
Organism: Bromus sterilis; assembly: GCA_950022295.1. Lineage (NCBI taxonomy): Eukaryota > Viridiplantae > Streptophyta > Magnoliopsida > Poales > Poaceae > Bromus > Bromus sterilis. The sequence goes on along the minus strand of OX465599.1, from coordinate 165,142,956 downwards.
AATCAGAGTATATTGCCGCTTCCGACGCGTCAAGCGAGGCGCTGTGGCTGAAGAATTTCGTGATCGAGCTTGGCGTCTTTCCCAGCTGCACTGACCCCGTGGGAATCTTCTGCGACAACACGGGTGCCATTGCTAACGCGAAGGAGCCAAGAACTCACTCTACAGCCAAGCACATTCTCTGAAAGTTCCATGTGACGCGAGACTACGTCCGGGATGGACACACTAGGATTCACAAGATACATACGAATCTGAACGCAACAGACCCGATGACTAAACCTCTTCCACAGGGCAAGTTTGAAGAACACCGAGAGACTATTGGTGTTAGATACATACCTGATGTAAACTAGTGTAATTTGTACTCTAGTGCAAGTGGGAGACTGTTGGATATGTGCCCTACAGACAAATTAATCAAGATATTTTTCACATATCCGTTTTGTTCATAATACGTTTTATACTGTGCTATAATTGTATTACTTGGAAATACTAATACAGGTGTAGTATAAAACATAGGTCTGTAGTTTAACTCGGGTAAACTATCTCATTAGGAAATTGATTGATCAAGCTTTCCTGATCATGGCGACACTTAAGTCCATTGACAATGAGGTCATGCCATTAGGGGAATGATGTGATGGACATACACCCACCTAAAGTATTGTAATGTGATCGAGTCACATAGTTCAGCGTTGCGATGACTTTGTAACGTATGGCTTAGTCCTTAGACCGTAATGATCATACGTAATTGTCATCTATGAGGAGACTTTGATTTGTATCCCACCGCCTGACTGAAATATGCTGGCTATAACGGTGCACTTTGGGTATTCAGAAATAGATGGTTGATGAGTATGTTAATAGATCAGAGCGGGATTTGTCAGTCATTGTAACAGGACAGGTACTGTAGGCCCACTCGGTGATATTGCATCAATAGCTTGCAAGCAGGTGACTAGGTCACGGGAGATGCAATAGACACGGACGAGTAAACTTGTTTGTTGTGAATGAGATGTGAACACGGTATGTGGGATACTGACGATCGAACCTCGGACAAACAAAGTACCGTAGCACATAGGGATTACGTCGTATCGTTAACGGTTTCCAAAAGCGATTGAAGTTCATTCGATGGAAGCGCAGGGGCTGTCAAGGATTGTAACCAGGTCCAACTGACTAGTCATTGGTCAATGAGAAGAGTCTCGACCATGTCTGCTATTTCCCGGACCGTTAGGGTGTTACACTTAAGGGCAATCGATGCATAGGACAGTTTCGGGATCAATTGATGAAATAGGACAAATCACCGGAATAGTTCCGGAGGAGGATGGAAGTTGTTCCAGACATTTTGAATGGTTCAAATAAAGTTTAATTTGTTTTACTATTGAAAATATAAGGGTGACCAAGAACTCAGATCGATGAGGGTAAGGAGAAAAAGAAGCCTTACGTTGTTCCCTTTATACCCAAGTAACTATATAACTATAGAATGCTAGACTCGACTTCGACCAAGGGTTGAATAATCCTACAGACAGTCCTGCTCTGATACCAAGTCTGTCGGGACCCGGAATATGCATATGTAATTCCAGTCACGATACAACCACATGGAGAGCCGAGAGCCGTACCCACTTGTCTAAGCAGACAAGGCCAAGCACTGAACACTCCCGGAAAGCATCGTACGTGAGGGGCATCCCATCCAGGCCGGATGATCAACTGAGATGGGTCCTCATCGCCTCCTCACAAGTCTAAATAATTCTGGGTTGTGAAATCCCATACTCATAGACAAGTCGCCTCAACCATGTTATCGATTGAATCATAACCCTTACATAAACAAACTCCAGCCCGATCACTTAGTCGGGGTCTAGGGCGGGCTCGATCATACAACAAAGTGTGCACGTGACAGAGTCACGAGCAATCGCATCGCGATGCCCCAAGCTGCGCACATCTAAGGGCCACTTGGTGCATAAAAGACCGCTAGCCAGATCACAACTAAGGCCTCGAAAACCCATACTAAGACTTGCATGTTATAATCATACACGCAGCACACATGTCTAGTATGAATAGCAGGTATCATCACATAACTCTACAAAGTACTTATTTATTGACTTACACCTAGAGTATACAAAGATCACATGTCTGTGATCAACATTACATCATACAACAGAAGCAAATTAGGTCTGAGTACAGACAAGATTAACAAATGGATTAGAGAAGCCTTGTTCAACCAACATGCTCTTCCACGAGGGACCAGACTGCTGTCTGGAACTATACTAGCTTAGTCAACGTCGAGCTTCAGGAAGGTGATTCCATCGGGGTCTGGGTTTCCATCTAAAACATAGAATAAGCAAACGTGAGTACAAAGTCGTACTCAGCAAGACTTACATCAGAACTACACTACTCATGCTCAAGTTTCAAGGTAAAGGAGGTGGGGTTTCAACATGCAGAAGTGCCATGTTTGGCTTGGCTAGTCCTGTACTACGAATACCAGACTTGAGGTAAGAAGCGTACACGAGTCCACTATCCAAGTCTCCAACCAATACACCACTATGGTTACTTCCTCGACTTCCCCACGAGGAGCACACCATAGCACTCACGCTTATCTTGCGAGTTTTAGAAGTATCCATTCAAGTTGTCTAATAATCAGGTACAGGTTCCAAGTAGTCCTTAACCGTGGACGCGGCTATTCAAATAGTTTTGTTAACCTTGCAAGGGTGTAAGCTACACACACATGACCATCGGTTACCGCCTTTTGCTCGCCACCGTTCAAGAGGCGACAGCGAGGATGTTTACCACGACACTTCGCTCACAACCGGTCTATTCCAGGAGTCGACTATCTGAGTTGCCTCCGCTCGAGAGCCCGGCCGGATCAACGAAACAGACTCAAACAATGCAAGTGACCGAGACGCCACCTTTGGCAGATGGTTTTCCTGCCTCACAGGTGCACCCACATATCTATATGATGCAACCATTCCTTCATTCTTTTTCTATGCACATGCCAAAAGGAAAGCCCGAACTAATGTGACTCCTGGACGTCAACACGGATCAAGGTACTAGGCCGAGAGGGGTCAGTGAGCCCAATGTGTGGTTGTACTCTTTGTCTTGGATTACCATACAAGAACTCGGTGCTTAAGGCGGTGTTCAACGAGACAACCCACTGTGTACTCCTACACAACCTCTCATCGTTCACCTTGTATTAGGGTGGATTCACCAACACGTTATCATCAGAATCACTGTGATCATCCAATCCGACTCACAAACAATGTAACCTCATTGTATCACTAAGCAGCAATAAGCAGTAACAGTTGCAGGGGCCACATGCTCATCATTCAACTCCTATATCTGCTAGGATTGTGGTTTGCTTAATACGGTGACAAAATGATAGGTCATGCATCGGAATGGGTTCAACTATGCGAAAGAACGTGTCTCGGTGATCTCCTAAACATGCATAAACGAGACTGAGAGGGAAGTAGGATTTTATAGACATGATCAATGGGGTTTGCTCGCCTTGCTGACGAGGTTCGGTACGGTGTCTTCAACGAAGGGGGTGGCCTCCGGTTCCGGTTCGACTTCTATCGAGCAAACATCATAAACATTGCAATCAATATAATGTACAATGCACAATCACATGATCAAGTTGTAGAACATGATGTACATGGTACTGATGTGTTGACAATTCCAATTAATTGAAGTGCATTGCAAAAGAATTGTAAATTCAAACTTCAAATTTGAATTCAAATTAAGCCATATGCAAAATTTCTACTGTTGCCCCATTTTAAAATGGTCAAACATGAAAACAAATTGCATATTCTTAATCCTTGCATTTTTCTGATAATTTTTCATATATTATATGTTAAATTTGGAGTTAAAATAAATTTACTATGATTTATTGAAGTTTAACACATTTTCTGCAATTTCTTTAATTTCTTTTAATTAGAAAAACCACTTTACTGCGTCAGCATGACTTCATGCTGACGTAGGGGGCCTCTGACCTATGGGGCCTGCTTGTCAGCCACAGTGGGGTTAATCCCTGTTTTAAATTAATTAAGCAGAGGGGTTAGGGGGCCTGGCCCCACTGTCATAGACTAGGGTTAGGTTTAGTGGGGGGTTAGGTTAGCTCTAATGGTGGAGCTCGCCGGGGAGTCGTCGGAGTTTCGCCGGAGTATAGTTTTAGGGTACGGGGAGGGGTGTGGAGAGTATGTGCGTGTAGCCCGTGAGCTGGCGCATCCATTCGTGCCATCGGGGCGTCAAGAGGAGGCTTTGGAGCGCGGCCATGACGGCAATGGCGGCGGCCGGACTACTGTCGACGGTGAGAAGACGAAATCTGGCACGGGAAAGGCTGGGGATAGGGGGGAAAAGATGGGGAGCTCACCCCGGAGTCAATGGCGCTGACGGCTATGGCGGGGAGGGCTCGGTGGTGACGTATTTCTCGGCGAGTTCCCGCGGCTCCGGCGAGGCGACGTTGAAGAAATCGGCGGCTCCAGTGCCTCCGGGATCGCGATCTTCGGCTCGGGGATGGAGACGAGTGCGCTGCGCGTGCTGGACAAGGTTTTGGGGGCTGAGGAGCTCGTCGGACACGTGCTTACCACGGCGGTGCTCCGGCGGTTTCCCTGTTGGCGAATAAATTGCGAGAGGGAGAGGGGGAGAGAGTGCAGCGAGAGGGGGAGAGAGTGCGGGGGCTTCTGGGCGTCCTCGTGGCGCGAGGAGAGGGCAGGGGAGAGACGTAGGCGGCGGGGCTGTCGCGGTGGCACCCGCGGCGTGCTCCCCTGCCTCCAGCTAGCAGCTTCGGGGGAGGGGGAAGAAGACGACAAGGAGAGGTGGGCTGGGCCGAGGCCAGGTGGGCCGGGGGGCGGGGGGTTCAGTTGGGCTGGAAGCCAGGGGTTTCCTCTTTTCCTTTTTCTTCTCTCTTTTTCTTTTCTGTAATTCTGTTGTGCCTAGAAATAAATAGCTAGGCAATTTTGTAAAATTCCCAAACATTTTTATAAATCCTAGGTGTCCAGTAGAAAGTCACTTGTAGAATTTGAGCATTTTTGAAATTCAAAACATATTTGAATTTCAATTCAAATAGGGGTCATATTTAATTTCCAAGGCACATTTTGATTTTTAGAAAATTCCATGAGCTTGGGAATGAACCCAAACCACTTTTGCAATGATCAACAACAATTCTAGGAGTTTTCCAAACATTAAAATGATTTTTGGAAAAAGATTTTTATCTGGCAATTTATTTAAATTCTTTAGGGCTTTTCTTTTCTCCATTTTTGAATTTCTTTTTGAATTTTTCACATGATGCAAAGGGGCACTCAAACCCTAGCACTTACCCAAGTTGGGGTTCTGACAACTCGCCCCACTCAAAAGAATCTCGTCTCGAGATTCAGAAGTCGTCGGGAGGAAGGAGGGGTACTCGGCACGGAGGCGGTCTTCTCTTTCCCAGGTTGCTTCTTTCTCGGAGTGATGTGACCATTGAACTTTGAGAAACCTGATCTGCTGACGACGAGTGACACGCTCTGCGGAATCAAGAATACGAACAGGGTACTCTCGATAAGAAAGGTCATCTTGGAGATCAAGCGTTTCATGGTCGACTTCGCGGATGGGGTCCTTGAAGCAACGCCTGAGTTGTGACACATGGAATACATCATGTACTCGGGAAAGGTGCGGGGGTAGTTCAAGTTGGTAGGCAACTTATCCACGTTTAGCTAGAATGCGGAAAGGTCCGATGTAACATGGGGCCAACTTGCCTTTGATACCGAATCGTTGGGTTCCCTTCAGAGGAGTAACCTGGAGGTAAGCCTTCTCATCCAGATGGTAGCTTTCTTTCCTATGATGACGATCATAGTATCTTTTCTGACGAGACTGAGCGGCTTTCAATCGATCACGAACAATGCGAACTTGCTCTTCTGCTTCCTTGATCATATCCGGTCCAAAGAATTGTCTTTCACCGGTTTCTGACCAGTTCAAGGGTGTTCGACATCGTCGTCCATAAAGGAGTTCAAAAGGAGCCAAGTTCTGACTAGATTGGAAACTATTGTTATAAGCAAATTCGGCAAATGGAAGAGATTTATCCCAATTCTTTCCGAATGATATAACACAAGCTCTGAGCATGTCTTCCAAGATTTGATTAACCCTTTCAACTTGACCGCTAGACTGAGGATGGAAAGCTGTACTAAAGGAGAGATGAGTTCCCATAACATTCTGAAAGCTTCCCCAAAATCTAGAGGTGAAAAGGCTACCACGATCAGAATTGATTTCCAAAGAAACACCGTGAAGAGAGACAATTCTAGAGACATACAAGTTCGCTAACTGGCTAGCAGTTATAGACCCACGAACAGGAAGGAAGTGAGCAACTTTGGAAAGTCGGTCAATGACTACGAAGATGGCATCATTTCCTTTCTGGGTTCTTGGAAAGCCGGTGATGAAGTCCATACCGAGTTTGTCCCATTTCCACTCGGGAATAGGCAAAGGTTGAAGTTTACCAGCAGGTCTTTGGTGTTCTGCCTTAATGCGATGACAAACATCACATTCGGCAACATATCGAGCAATGTCTCTCTTCATCCTAGTCCACCAAAATCTCTGGCGTAGATCTCGGTACAATTTTGTGCTACCGGGATGAATCGAGAGGGGTGTGTCATGGGCTTCTTTGAGGATGAGTTGCCTTAGATCCCTATTCTTAGGTACTACTAAACGATTTTTAAAGAATACCGTTCCTTCACTATCCGTGGAGAAACATTTAGCAACTCCGCTAGCAATGTTCTCCTTGATCCGGCGAACACCTCGTGCACGCCTTTGGGCAACTATGATTTGATCCTCAAGGGTTGGTTTCGCCACCAAGTTGAAAAGGGATCCACGAGGAACAATCTCGAGATTAAGCTTTCGAAATTCCTCATGAAGAAGTGGTTGACACTGTTGTAACATGAGGTTGTTACAATACGACTTACGACTTAGTGCATCAGCCATGACATTGGCTTTTCCTAGGGTGTAAGAAATTCCTAAGTCATAATCTTTTATCAACTCTATCCAGCGTCTTTGCCTGAGATTAAGATCTGGTTGGGTGAATATATATTTGAGGCTTTGGTGGTTGGAATAGATCTCACAACGATTACCAAGGAGGTAATGTCGCCAAGTCTTCAGGGCATGAACCACGGCAGCGAGTTCAAGATCATGGGTAGGATAGTTCTCTTCATGTGGCCGCAACTGGCGTGAAGCATAAGCTACCACATGTCTATCTTGCATAAGTATGCATCCTAACCCTTGCCGTGAAGCGTCACAATAGATCTCGAAATCCCTTTTGGTGTCTGGAGGTGCAAGTACGGGTGCAGAAGTCAATCTTCTTTTTAGCTCTCGAAAGCTTTCCTCGCACTTGGGGGTCCATTGGAATTTCTTATCTTTCTTGAGGAGTTCAGTTAGAGGCTTTGCAACTTTAGAAAAGTTCTCGACGAAGCGGCGACAATAGCTTGCTAAGCCAAGAAAACTCCTAACTTGCTTAACCGATTCAGGTGGAGTCCAGTCAAGGACGACCTGAACTCTCTCGGGATTGACAGCAATGCCTTTCGCAGAAATCACGTGGCCTAAGTAGGTCACTTCTGCTAGCCAAAATTCGCACTTAGAGAACTTGGCATATAGGCGATGCTCTCGAAGCTTCATCAATACCAACCTAAGATGTTCTGCGTGCTCTTCTTCGTTCTTCGAGTAGATGAGAATGTCATCAAGATAAACTACAACAAATTTATATAGGTACTCCATGAAGTTCATCAAGCGCGAGAATGTGGCGGGGGCATTTGTTAGACCGAAGGACATGACGGTATACTCGTAAAGACCATAACGAGTAGTGAAAGCCGTTTTTGGAATGTCCTCGTTTTGGATTTTGATTTGATGATAGCCTAATCTCAAATCCATCTTGGAGAAGACAGAGGATCCAGCAAGTTGATCATAAAGATCATTGATCCTGGGCAGTGGGTACTTGTTCTTTATCGTCGCTAGATTTAGCGGGCGATAATCTACGCACATCCTTTCTGTTCCATCTTTCTTCGTTACGAACAGAACAGGGCAACCCCATGGCGATGAGTTAGGGCGGATGAAGCCTTTTGCCAACGAAGCATCAAGTTGGGTTTTTAGCTCAGCTAACTCATGTGGGGCCATTCTATACGGGCGTCTGGAAATTTGGGTTGTGCCTGGTATAAGATCCACTATGAATTCTACACATCTGTCGGGTGGCATGCCCGACATTTCTTCAGGAAAGACATCCGGGAAGTCACGAACCACCGGAACATCTTCAAGGTCTGGAAGGGGAAGCACATTCAAAGTATGCATCTGGATTCTAGAGCTGGTTGATGTGTAGTCAATTGTCTGGCCTGAAGGATGGGCGAGTTTAACTGATTTGGCTTTACAATCAAGGAAATCATTTTGTCTTGATAACCAATCCATTCCTAGGATGACATCGATGTCTGATGACTTGAGGGCAATAAGAGAAGCAAAGAATACTAAACCCTTAATTGCAATTTGATTGCCATGGCTTACCCTATTAGTTTGCCACTTGGAACCAGGGGTTTGAATGATCATTGGAGAAAACATTTCTTCAAAAGGAAACTCATGACGAAGTGCATAACTCTCCGACATGAATGAATGAGAAGCTCTTGGATCGAAAAGAACGGAGGCGGGAACATGATTGACTGGGAGTGTACCAAGGATGACGTCAGAAGCAGCAGTGGTTTCCTCAACTGAGATTTGGTTCACACAACCACTACTAGTGGATGAAGGCTTTGCTTGCAAGGGTTTGGAGGTGGATTTCCTTGAAGGCTTATGTCGAGAATGACGTGGTGTCATCAAGACCTGAGGGCATTGACGAAAGTAATGGCCTGGAAGACCACACTTAAAGCATACCCTGTCTGAATTGTTGGGAGTGGGATTACTTGGTTGCACACCATCATTCCGGGGTGGAATAATGTGTTGGGGTGGATGGCATATATTGGATGGTGGCCTCTGAAGAAGGTTTCGAGGTATGGCACTAGTTGGAATCAATATTCGGCGTTTCTGAGGGGCTGAACTTGAAGAAGGAGCAAGCTCACGAGCATGCTTGCGAGACTCTTCGAACACTTCATTGCCATGCTCAGCTCTGAAGGATCTGTTGACTAAATCCTCAAAGGTGTCAAATTCAAGGAGGTTGAGATCATGGCGAAGGATAGGGCTAAGTACCTTACGGAACCTTGCCTGCTTTCTGGCATCGGTGGTGATCTCATCTTGGGCATACCGAGCAAGACGGTTGAACTCTCTCACATACTCATGAATGGACATCTCTCCTTGAGTCACATTGCAGAACTCTTCCTTCTTGCGCTCCATCAACTCATCCAGAATGTGGTACCCTCGAAAGGCAACACAGAACTCCTGCCAAGTCACTACGTGACCATTTGGCTGCATTGAAACATAGTTCTCCCACCATTGAAGAGCAGCACCTTCCAGGAAGTATACCGCGAAAATAACTCGGTCATCGGAAGCAACATGTGTAGTATCAAGCTTACGCTCGATGGAATGGAGCCAATCATCAGCTTCAAGGGGCTCAGAAGAACATCGGAATACCGGTGGCTTGAGGAGGGTCAAACCCTGAATGCTAACAACCACATTGCGCTGACGAGCGGTGTCCTCCTCAATGAGCTCCAGAAGGCGTGTTTGATCACGTCTATTCCGCTCGGCTTCCATCATGATTTCCGCCGCAGAAGGCGGTGGTGGAGGTTCATCATCATTTCGATTCCGAACACGGTCTCGATTCCGAAGAACAGCACTACGAGTTCCACCTGACATCCTGTGTGATAAAAATGAACAATCAGAACAGGTTGAATGATTGATTCAAGGATAAAAAGGCATGATGAAGTCGGAAAAGATTATAATGCGAAGGCAATGATCCACAGAAACTCGGAATAATTCCGGCAGCATAACAACAACACCGGGATGGAAAACAAGAAAATCTCGAGAAGATGGGACAGAACTTCTTCAAGGACCTCAACAACACGATGACTCTGGACAACCACAACTTTCCTAAGGCTACAAGGAAGCAATCAACGAGATGTTCTAGTCAGACATAGATGAGCCTAGTCCTATCATCCCGTAGAAAAGATAAGGGTGACCAAGAACTCAGATCGATGAGGGTAAGGAGAAAAAGAAGCCTTACGTTGTTCCCTTTATACCCAAGTAACTATATAACTATAGAATGCTAGACTCGACTTCGACCAAGGGTTGAATAATCCTACAGACAGTCCTGCTCTGATACCAAGTCTGTCGGGACCCGGAATATGCATATGTAATTCCAGTCCCGATACAACCACATGGAGAGCCAAGAACCGTACCCACTTGTCTAAGCAGACAAGGCCAAGCACCGAACACTCCCGGAAAGCATCGTACGTGAGGGGCATCCCATCCAGGCCGGATGATCAACTGAGATGGGTCCTCATCGCCCGCTCACAAGTCTAAATGATTATGGGTGGTGAAATCCCATACTCATAGACAAGTCGCCTCAACCATGTTATCGATTGAATCATAACCCTTACATAAATAAACTCCAGCCCGATCACTTAGTCGGGGTCTAGGGCGGGCTCGATCATACAACAAAGTGTGCACGTGACAGAGTCACGAGCAATCGCATCGCGATGCCCCAAGCTGCGCACATCTAAGGGCCACTTGGTGCATAAAAGACCGCTAGCCAGATCACAACTAAGGTCTCGAAAACCCATACCAAGACATGCATGTTATAATCATACACGCAGCACACATGTCTAGTTTGAACAGCAGGTATCATCACAGAACTCTACAAAGTACTTCTTTATTGACTTACACCTAGAGTATACAAAGATCACATGTCTGTGATCAACATTGCATCATACAACGGAAGCAAATTAGGTCTGAGTACAGACAAGATTAACAAATGGCTTAGAGAGGCCTTGTTCAACAAACATGCCCTTCCACGAGGGACCAGACTGCTGTCTGGAACTATACTAGCTTAGTCAATGTCGAGCTTCAGGAAGGTGACTCCATCGGGGTCTAGGTTTCCATCTAAAACATAGAATAAGAAAACGTGAGTACAAAGTCGTACTCAGCAAGACTTACATCAGAACTACACTACTCATGCTCAAGTTTCAAGGTAAAGGAGGTGGGGTTTCAACACGCAGAAGTGCCAGCTTTGGCTTGGCTAGTCCTGTACTACGAATACCAGACTTGAGGTAAGAAGCGTACACGAGTCGACTATCCAAGTCTCCAACCAATACACCACTATGGTTACTTCCTCGACTTCCCCACGAGGAGCACACCATAGCACTCACGCTTATCTTGCGAGTTTTAGAAGTATCCATTCAAGTTGTCTAATAATCAGGTACAGGTTCCAAGTAGTCCTTAACCGCGGACGCGACTATTCGAATAGTTTTGTTAACCTTGCAAGGGTGTAAGCTACACACACATGACCATCGGTTACCGCCTTTTGCTCGCCACCGTTCAAGAGGTGACAACTAGGATGTTCACCACGACACTTCGCTCACAACCGGTCTATTCTAGGAGTCGACTATCTGAGTTGCCTCCGCTGAGAGCCCGGCCGGATCAACGAAACTGACTCAAACAATGCAAGTGACCGAGAAGCCACCTTTGGCAGATGGTTTTCTTGCCTCACAGGTGCACCCACATATCTATATGATGCAACCATTCCTTCATTCTTTTTCTATGCACATGCCAAAAGGAAAGCCCGAACTAATGTGACTCCTGGACGTCAACACGGATCAAGGTACTAGGCCGAGAGGGGTCAGTGAGCCCAATGTGTAGTTGTACCCTTTGTCTTGGATTACCATACAAGAACTCGGTGCTTAAGGCGGTGTTCAACGAGACAACCCACTGTGTACTCCTACACAGCCTCTCATCGTCCACCTTGTATTAGGGTGGATTCACCAACACGTTATCATCAGCATCACTGTGATCATCCAGCCCGACTCACAAAAAATGTAACCTCATTGTATCACTAAGCAACAATAAGCAGTAACCGTTGCAGGGGCCACATGCTCATCATTCAACTCCTACATCTGCTAAGATTGTGGTTTGCTTAATACGGTGACAAAATGATAGGTCATGCATCGAATGGGTTCAACTATGCGAAAGAACGTGTCTCGGTGATCTCCTAAACATGCATAAGAGAGACTGAGAGGGAAGTAGGATTTTATAGACATGATCAATGGGGTTTGCTTGCCTTGCTGACGAGGTTCGGTACGGTGTCTTCAACGAAGGGGGTGGCCTCCGGTTCTGGTTCCACTTCTACCGAGCAAACATCACAAACATTGCAATCAATATAATGTACAATGCACAATCACATGATCAAGTTGTAGAACATGATGTAAATGGTACTGATGTGTTGACAATTCAAAATAATTGAAGTGTATTGCAAAAGAATTGTAAATTCAAACTTCAATTTTGAATTCAAATTAAGCGATATGCAAACTTGCTACTGTTGCCCCATTTTAAAATGGTCAAACAAGAAAACAAATTGCAAATTCTTAATCCTTGCATTTTTCTGATAATTTTTCATATATTATATGTTAAATTTGGAGTTAAAATGAATTTACTATGATTTATTGAAGTTTAACACATTTTCTGCAATTTCTTTAATTTCTTTTAATTAGAAAAACCCCTTTACTGCGTCAGCATGACCTCATGCTGACGTAGGGGGCCTCTGACCTGTGGGGCCTGCTTGTCAGCCACAGTGGGGTTAATCCCTGTTTTAAATTAATTAAGCAGAGGGGTTAGGGGGCCTGGCCCCATTGTCATAGACTAGGGTTAGGTTTAGTGGGGGGTTAGGTTAGCTCTAATGGTGGAGCTCGCCGGGGAGTCGCCGGAGTTTCGCCGGAGTATAGTTTTAGGGTACGGGGAGGGGTGTGGAGAGTATGGGCGTGTAGCCCGTGAGCCGGCGCATCCATTCGTGCCATTGGGGCGTCAAGAGGAGGCTTTGGAGCGCGGCCACGATGGCAATGGCGGCGGCCGGACTACTGTCGACGGTGAGAAGACGAAATCTGGCACGGGAAAGGCTGGGGATAGGGGGGAAAAGATGGGGAGCTCACCCCGGAGTGGATGGCGCTAACGGCTACGGCGGGGAGGGCTCGGTGGCGACGTATTTCTCGGCGAGTTCCCGCGGCTCCGGCGAGGCGACGTTGAAGAAATCGGCGGCTCCAGTGCCTCCGGGCTCGCGATCTTGGGCTCGGGGACGGAGACGAGTGCGCTTCGCGTGCTGGACAAGGTTTTGTGGGCTGAGGAGCTCGTCGGACACTTTCTTACCACGGCGGTGCTCCGGCAGGTTCCCTTTCAGCGAAGAAATTGCGAGAGGGAGAGGGGGTGAGCGTGCAGCGAGAGGGGGAGAGAGTGCGGGGGCTTCTTGGCATCCTCGTGGCGCGAGGAGAGGGCAGGGGAGAGACGTAGGCGGCGGGGCTGTCGCGGTGGCACCCGCGACATGCTCCCCTGCCTCCAGCGAGCAGCTTCGGGGGAGGGGAAAGAAGACGACAAGGAGAGGTGGGCTGGGCCGAGGCCAGTTGGGCCGGGGGGGGTCAGTTGGGCTGGAAGCCAGGGGTTTCCTCTTTTCCTTTTTCTTCTCTCTTTTTCTTTTTCTGTAATTCTGTTGTGCCTAGAAATAAATAGCTAGGCAATTTTGTAAAATGCCCAAACCTTTTTATAAATCCTAGGTGACCAGTAGAAAGTCACTTGTAGAATTTGAGCATTTTTGAAATTCAAAACATTTGAATTTCAATTCAAATAGGGGTCATATTTAATATCCAAGGAACATTTTGATTTTTAGAAAATTCCATGAGCTTGGGAATGAACCCAAACCACTTTTGCAATGATCAGCAACAATTCTAGGAGTTTTCCAAACATTCAAATGATTTTTGGAAAAAGATTTTTATCTAGCCATTTATTTAAATTCTCCAGGGCTTTTCTTTTCCCCATTTTTGAATTTCTTTTTGAATTTTTCACATTATGCAAAGGGGCACTCAAACTGTAGCACTTACCCAAGTTGGGGTTCTGACAAATAATGTTTTTTTTATTTAATTATCTGAATTAAATATTTAAACATATTAAAAAAAATTAAAAAATGGAAAAGGCTATATGGGCCTGTGGGGCCCATTAGGGGAGGACGGGGTTTCCCCCCTTGGGCTTGGCGCCAAGGGTGGGGCCCATCTCCCCCTAGGACGGCGCACTCCCCCCCTTAGGAGTTTAGTCCCACATGGGGGAGGGGAGGAGGATGGCACCCCCTGGCTTATATAAGGAGGGGAACACCCCCCCTTTTTCCAACACACATTTATTCCTCTCTCTCTCCTTCTCCTTACTAGAAGTGGACTCCCCTTGTTTGGAGTCTGCACCTGGACTGGAGTTCTCCACCATAAGGCAGGCCGTCGCTCTCCTAGAGTCGGGATCCGAATCCATCTTTCTTCTGCTGCTCGCCTGGTTCTGGGGCCCGGGAGGAACATCAATTGTACCGTACGTGTATAATCTCTTCGAGGCACTACACTTGTGGTGCTACTTCATCGCTGGAGGTCAACCGAGAGTCATCCTCGCCGGTGGTCTACACGACAGGGAGGTCATAGTTCCGAGTCTACGACAGCCACGTTCGCAAGAACGTTTCCCTCTTTCGGTCTTCAAAGGTATGAACACCGATTCCCTCCGCTACTTTACATCGCCATAGCATAGATCTTGGGTTCGGGTACCGTAGGTATGAAAATTTTGTGTTTTCTGCCCTGTATCCCAACACATGGGCCATCACCTCTCGCACTCCGGGTCGTTGTGCGCCAAGTGGATACAGTGCCGCAGCACGATCCGACCCAACCACAATGCTGAAACTGGACGTCTTTAGAGCTTTCGAACGAGACCACAACGCGGAGGGGCCACACCGTAACCCCACGTGAAGGTAGTGCGTACAGGCCTTTGCGGCCTCTCAAGTCATCCACCTGAACCATTAGCCATTTTATTATTATCTGTCGGGACAATCGTTATCGATGCCCCTTTCTAGGTAAGTCGTGCATAACGACAGCAGTCAGGACCACTAGTAACGTCGGTGCCTGCCCTGTCGTCCCACCAACTCTTGCGGTTACCAACAAGGTGAATCGTCTCCTTTCCTTATCTCGCGTGTGCTCTTGGAAGAGCTCGACTTTCGTACTACATGGTATCTCACGGCCAACGAGCAAGGACCTGGCCCACGATGGTATCCGCCTGTCCTTTCGTCCCGATACAATCCCTGCGCGGGCACCGTTGGGTCACCCGACTCCTTACCTTTAAGGACACCAGTTGATTCGAGTGCCTACCATCAAGTGAAACCAGGAGGAATCACCCTCGATGGTACACTTGAAGAGGTTCGACAGAGACATCAGCGGAATGAACTAAAGAGGTAAACCTCGTATCATCCTGGTGATGCTACGCTACTGAGTCGACGAGAGTGAAATACGAGTCCATCCACTCGTAAGTCAAACTCGAAGCGACTCGACAGAGTCTCTCTGTTGTAGGTTCCCTAGGGCATCTGCATTGATCCGTACTTGTTGCAGATATAATATTTTGTAATCCGCGTTCACTCACCAGAGTGATCACGACCCGCTATTCTAAACCTAGCTAACAATGCGCAGGGTTCACTGCTGAATATTATATATATTTATAAGGCAGCATAGGACAAAGGAAGGTACATCAAGGGGCGACAAAAACAGGCTATGCAATTGAATAGGATTGTAACGTAGCAGTAGCAGCAATGCCTAGTGCAAGAAAATACGGAAAAAGGTAGGCGATATCTGGGGAAGGGAATGGCTCTGCTTTCCTGGAAGTTCGACAGTAGGGGTACGGTCGTCGACGAAGTAGTCGTACTCGGCAACGGTGTCGTCGACGGCAGTCTCAGGGTCTATCGGAGAATAAGGGGGAGAAACAATAAATACAAAACAATAATAGCAATACAAATTCAAGACATGGCAGGCACAGTGTTAGGGGTGAACTAACGCGATGCTACACGTTGCAGACGAAACGGGAATTTTAACCGGCAATTTTACCGGCTCCAGGAATTTCGGGACAGGGCAACCGGAGGGGGAATGTCTCGTGTGCGGTATGTTAGAGGGGTGTGGTGGGGGTATGGGTAGCGTATTCGGATTCTTGATATTTTTTTTATCAACTTTCATGTATAAATTATTTTCATCTGACTTACGGTTTAAAAGATATTGATTTTCTAAATTTAATTCATTTTAAATCAATTTCTAGGATTTCTTTATTAAATAATCCAACATTATCCAGAACTGTATATTTGACTAGTCAAATTGATTGGTGGGACCCCACTGTCAGCCTCACAGTTTAAATAAAATCATTAAATTTAATTATATGACAGTTGGGTCCCACATGTCATAAGGGCATAGTAATTTAACAATAATTAAATTTAACAGTGTATTAAGTGGGGCTGGCCCACATGTCATACTAACATCTTTATTAATAGTGGGGTTTTCCTTTCTTTTATCTTAAACAGAGGATTAGCCTTAATCTAAACAGGAGGGGCCCACGCGTCAGTGAGCCACTACGGCTGCCAAACGCGTGCACGCGCGTTGGAGCCCGCCGGCATTCAGACCGACGACCGACGAGGTCCGTGCGGTGGCTACAGACGGCGGGTTGGCGCGCCGTTCGTTCCTACGGGGGGCTGGGCGAGTTGCGCACCCGATGAGAGGCACGGGAGGCCGCGGCGTGGCCGAAGCTGAGCTTCACGCCAACAATGGCGGCGAGGCCATGGCCCGACGAGTTCGAGCGGGGCGGGCGGCTGCAAGAAGAACGGAGGGTGGGGGAAGAGGGAGTCATAGGGCGCAACTCACTTGGGGGGAGCTGATGGCGAGCTCGAGGGGGGGGGGGGTCTGGGGAGGCGGGGCGATGCAATCGACCGGAGACAACCACCTGAGCCGAAGACGACGACGAGCTCAGGGACGACCCGACCGCGAGGCCCGGCTCGAATTTGCGCGCTAGGTTGAAGAAGACGAGCCTCCCGGAGCTCCTAGACAAGCCGATGGGGCAAATGGACGCTGGTGGCCGCAAGTTCCGGCGAGGTCCGCCCACGGTGGCGCCCGGTTACGCGCGGCCGAGCGGCGGAGGGGGAGAACGGCGCGAGGGGAATGGACAGGGGGCGGGCTAGGGTTTCCGGTGAGAGGGGCGCGGGGCTCAGGGCCTCATGCTCGTCGGGGAGCCGTCGGATAGCCGCCACGGCCTCCCCGTGAGTAGTAGGAAGGGGATGGGGATGGGGATTGGGCCGGGCTGGGCCCAGGGGGGCTCTGCCCATGTGCGAGAGATAACGTTTTTCTCTTTTTTTTTTTCCATTTTACTCTCCTGTTTATATTTTAATTAACCATCAAATGGGATTTTGTAAAACATGGGACCATCTCCAATATTAATATTGCATACTAATACAAGGCTACAAAAAGTCTGGATATTAAATAAAACCATTTGCATTTTGTTTTATTTTAAAAGTGTTTAAATGCTACTGTTTTGCTATTGTTTTGGTTTGTTTACAATATTTAAACCTTGTAATAAATGCCCACTATTATTTTAATATGACCTAATGATTATTATGCATTTAATAAAATTGTTTGCAACATTTTTGGTTTCAATTTTATTTCCACTTTGTTTCGGAAATTCAATTGGGTTGAATTTGAGCTCAAGTTAATAAAGGTTGATTAACCCTTGCTTAATCATGATTTCATGACCATTAACAAGGTTATAACAGTTGAGTTACTATGGCATGACACCCGGGGTGTTACAAGTAGGTAAATGATAATAAACATAATTTTTGTGGTGACATGCTAGCAACCATATAAGAACTTTAAAAAGTAAAGCAATCAAGGTATGTGATTCAATTCAAGTCATAACATGCAAGAGTCTATATTAGCATTGAAACAAGTAACAAAAGAACAATAGGTGCAAGAGCTCTCGCTGTCCGTGACTCGAATGTATCCAAATGGTGTTTGCGTGCAAGAAAGGGGATAGGCAATACGAGAAAAATAATATTTTTGTTGAGAACTCAATCTACTAAAGTTTCACGCTTGGTCTTCTTCGGAATCTTATCTTGACTCGTCCCCAGACCACTAGACAGGTACAAGTCAATTTGATCCACTCCTTTTCGATATTTTGAGCACTCATGCAATGGATGAGTGTAAGCACAAGAGTTGACACTTAGGATGTCAAAGAGAGAATAAGGTGGAGGAGGAAGACAAAAAGGTGAGAAAAGCTCACATCAATGAGGACAATCATAGGCGAGAAGGCCGGATGATAGATATGATGTGAGGAGTAGGGATTGCCATGCAACAGATGCACATAAGAGCTAAAAAGCTCTCCAATGGAACTAGTGGGGGTGCATCTAACTTGCTCGCTCATGAAGTCCTAGAGCTCTTTTGAGGAGGCTCATCCTCGGAATATGCAAGCCAAGTTCTATAGTGTCAAGGTCCCCACATAGTTATATGCATGAATGGTCATCTCTATGGAGTACAAGGATAAGAGGGAGTACTAGTGTGGATCTTTCAAAAGGATAGTAATGTTGCCCCTCTCTCTCTCTTTTTATTTCTTTTTCTCCTTTTTCTATTTTTTTTGTATTTTTTGGTCGCCTCAATGGCTTTTTCTATTCAACTCTCATTTGTCCTCTTTGGGATCTTTTATTTTGTCCACTTTGGGATCTTTTCCTCACTTAAGGGCAACACTCTAATTTACAAGAGGGTATAGAAGATCTTTCACACTTTACAAGGTACTCAAATCATAAAGAGAGAGAGAGAGAGGGGCAACACTACTGCCAGTGTATAGAAGAGGGTATAGAAGATGTAGCTATAATGATGTACGCAATGTATGCCGCTGCCAGTGTAGCAGGAACATGTATGGCATGAAGATCAAGTCATGAAGAGGTGGATGTTGCATGGCAATATATCTCGGAAAGGCTATGGAAATGCCTTGATAGGTAGGTATGGTGGCTGTTGTGAGGAAAGATATAAGGAGGTATATGATGACAGGGCGTATCATGCCAAGGGTTTGGATGTACCGGCGAAGGAGGCAATGCACGACACAAGAAAGGCTAGCAAATATGAGGAGGTGGAAGTGTCAACTTTCAATACTTACATTAGTCCGAAGAACTCATGCACTTATTATCAGTAACTCTCAATCTAATGAGGAGGTTCACAAAGACAAGTACCTCGAGGAGGAGTGTATGGGGGTTTGGTTATCCTTGCGCATCCTCGACTCATGGTACGTGAGTGTACTCTAATATTCGATCCCTCCAAAGATTAGCGATACATCTAGTAGCTAGAGTTCTCAACTAGTTTTGTAGGTTTTGAAAATAAACACGGATTGCCCAAAATACGACACCTATCACTAATAGGCTAAAGCTCTTGACACCAAAAGTTCAAACATTACTGACATCAATACCTCAAAACTATTGCAAGTTACTACTATAATTAAATAGAAACCTCAATCACCTACTTTCAAGACAAGACACAACTCAGTGCAACAACCAACTCTCTTAACAAGATAAACATGAAAACTAAAGAGAGTTCCAGCAACAAACTAAACAAAAGCCAAGGCTCTTGCTAAAGACAAACTAAGACTAGAACTAAACATGGCAGTAGCTACGAAAAGATAAAGAACACACAACAGCAAAAAGATAGGCATGAAAAATCCTATGATGTGTTCTAGATTTTGAAAGTGGAGCGTGTTTCTCTCCCACACAAAGTAAGACAGGGTCTAACTTGTTATGAACAGCAAGCAAAGCTAAATAAAACTAAAAATAAAACCTAAGAGCGAGACGCTCCGAGCATAGCACATAACGCATGAAGTGATAAAAATATAGTGAGACGAAGGACAAACTGATGATTGTTGATGGAGAAGGGGATGCACGGGGGCATCCCCAATGTTAGACGCTTGAGTCTCCTTGAATATTTATTGGGGATTCATGGGGGAATCCCCAAGCTTGAGCGCTTGACACTCCCGAATCTTCTTTCATAATCTTCCATCGCACACTTGAAAACTCCGTTCATACATAACTCATCGTAAGTTGATTAGAGAGGTTAGTACCCTCAATAAATATTTTTCCCCACTGGATATAAAGATATTCTTGAAGAGCTAATGTTTCTCAAGATTTCCAAAAGGTTTTGCAAATAAAAAGCAAGCTTAAGGTTTTCAAAGTTAGGAGAGACAAAACGTGACAGAATCTGTGAAAAACAGAACAGCAGGTAGTAAGGAATTTTTTAGGGGTACTTATGCAACTCAAATCAAAAAACTCAGAACATACGAAAGTTCTGTGATTGTATAGAGCACGCTGTGTAAAAATTTCAGCTCAAAAGGATGAACTGGTGATTTTATACTATTTTTTCCGTCACTAAGACAGAATCTGTTTTCTGGACAACATGTCACAACTTTCACTTCCCTTGTCACATGAGGCTATAACTTGGTATAAAGTTTGAAAATAAAGATACAATGATGTTGCTATAGTAGTAACAGTCATCAAGACCACTAAAAATATAAGTAAAAACATCTTGGGTTGCCTCTCAACAAGCGCTTTCTTTTACGCTTTTAAGCTAGGCATAAGGCAAAAGAAGAATCAAAGGTCTTCAAGATCGTCGGAATCGTAAAAACCTTCAAATTGATTTTCAATAAGCTCATTCTTCTTCTTCCTAGGAAAGAGGTACTTACCTTTCGCCTTACCGCGTAAGCATATGAACCCGTTACCAATATCAATGAAGCCTTTCATGGCTCGGTGGAAGTTCCTTCCAAGCATAATGTTGCTTTGGTTTGGCTCCATGACAAAGAAATCCATCGGTGCAATCCTATGAAGGAATGTAACTTGGACTTCTTTTACCTTTCCTTTAACCTCTGAAATATCTCCATTAGCATGTTCATGATAAGATGACAATTTATCCATATCTAGTTTCAAAGAGTCATAAACTAATTTTGGCATAGTAGAAACCATGGATCCAATGTCACAAAAGCAAGGAAGTCTTGGTTAGAGATGCGAATCCTAACAAAGGGCTCCCAATCATCATCTATCTCCAACATTTCTTTCTTGTTGGACTTTAGTTTTTCTATTTCCCTCAAATCTAGATCATACATCCTCTTTTCAATAGTGGCAAGTCTATCTATAACAGTATCAATACTACGATCATAAACAAAATAACTAGATAGACTATGCAAAATATCAAGAGCTCTAGCTTCATCACACTCTAAGAAGTCTCCTTCAACTATAATATCAAGAGAGTGTTTACACCACTTAAAAAGACCATGGTAAAAATTCCTAAGCACAATTATTATAGGTATCCAAGGCATAATTCTTTTATGTGCTTCAGAAATTCTGTCCCATGCCTTCTTCATATTTTCTCCATCCCTTTGACGGAAATCGAGAACTTCAGATTCCCGCAAAGCACCAAGTCCTAACATGTTCATCTAAACAAGGAGGACTACCAACAACAAGATAAATATTTTTTTTGTGATTTTTGATATAGGACACAAAGATAAAAACAGAAAGGTAAACTAACAAGACTAAAAAGTAAAGGTAAAAGGTAGTGGACAACTCCCCTATCTTATCACTCGGAGTCCCCAGAAACGGCACTAGAAATTTTCTTGATGGCGTGGAAGTGGTAATGGCTTCTTGCCCTTCGTTGGTTACCCCAAGTGGAAGGTAAGATGTAGGATAGCAGCAAATTTCCCCTATATAGAGGATAGGGTTTGTCTCCCGTAGGACTCCGGCGATAATAAGTAGGTGTCAGCGGTGCACCTGACGCGATCCTGCACACAACACAATTAACTTTGCTCCCAACGAAGTTTAGAGTGGTTTTCAATCTCTCCGGTCTTGTTGTTTACAAAGGGTCAAACACACGAGATAATGATAATGATAGCAACCGAAAGTAAATGCGAGAAAATAAATGAGCTTGTAAACAGTGATGTTCACTAGTGATGTCTCTCTCCCAAAAGACGATAAAACTGCTATGCGAGGTAAAAAAATTACAGATGGGCAATTGACAGGATTATAAACGCAATGCAATGCTAACTATGCTACAAAATAAAGGAAGAGGCTCATAAACATGGGCAGCACGCCAAAATAAGTAGACCGAAATCCATCTGCATCTACTACTAATCATCCACCTTGAGATATCTATAAAGAACATCTCGCTGGTATTAAGTTGCGAGCCCCACTGACGGGGATCAGCCCCGGCAAATCCCATGGTCAGGGACCCTGGGTTAGTCATAGAGAAGGCACAGGCTGGACGATACTCGTCGGCTAACAGGAGAAGCTCTTCCTGCTCGATATTATTGCGTGAGGGGGCGATTACAGTGGAGGTCAAGGCGAGTTCTCGCAAGACCAGGAGAGTGGATGCGTATTGGATTGATCTAGATGTCTCCCCTCCCAGCCTTTATATACTAGGCTAGGTCTCGGGGAGTCCGTACTAGGTTACAAAGATAGTTTCCTAGTTCTAGTCTTGCCTTGTACGCCAAGTCGTGCCTTCCATACTAGTCGCAGACTCCTACGTCGGTGCTTGGTTGGGCCAGTCGTGGCTCCCCAGTGGGCCTTCTGTCTTCATATGCACCGGGTATTCTTATACGCAGGAGTCGTGGGGTCACCCCCTCGTCAGTAGCCCCCGAGTGCCTGGGGGACTCGAAGAGTCGCACAGGGACTCGAATTTCATCAACGCTTTATTGTTTGTAGGCGCGGCATTGCCACGGGTCGCTGGCAGTTTTGAGCCATGACAATACCTGTTTTGAGGGATTGCTAAGCTGAAAGGGCCCAAGGAGTCGACTGGTCGAGCCTTGGTGAATTGCGCTAGTGGCAAATACCGCAGTAGCCCAATCAAGCTCATGTCCCTCGACATGAACTTGGAACGACTGGTGTCAAGCAAAGTCATGCCGCTGCAGGTCTTATAGGATCAATTGCTGCCAGTCTAAGCAAATAGCATGAGCGCGTCCGCTCGGCTCTTTCTATCATGCGAGCGCATGGAAAAGGTCGGGAGTGAAATCGCTCCGCGGCAAGTCTCGACCCGGCCGTTCTGCGCAGCGGGGTCTTACCTACACGCTAAGATTGCATGGCATCTGGGTACAGTGTGTCGTAGCCCAGGCATAATTGTTTTTTCGTAGAGGCACGGAGCCTAGTTAGCGATGCACCCACTTGGAATAAACGATCAAGTGAGCTATTTAGCAGTCACTCGCGGAGTTTGTAATGAACTCAGGCGAGGAAAATAAGAAAGCACCCACTCGGAAAAGTCGTCGAGTGCGCGAGTAGATCATATTGTTGAATTGCTGAGTCCTTTCTGTGAGTAGTCACTCGAATGCTTTTCTGACTTCAGGGTGAGGGAGCACCCGAACTCTGAGGGTATGTTATTTCTGCTGGTGCAAGTGATCACTCGAGCACGTCTTTGCCTTCTGGGTGAGGGAGAACCCAAACTCGAATAAAGGTACTCCCGATGGGAGTAAGAGATTTTTAGAATCAGAAAATTTTGACATCAAGAAATAGATGGCTTTTGGAATCTTTTGGTTTTTCCCAAATGCTTTTATCTTGATCCGTCCCTCTTGAGCTGTCACGTTGATATGCATTGTCATGCTGTTTGATGACCTATGATGATGCTTGATTTTTTGATCCGTCATGTCTTCTGGACCGTCATAATGATGATTTGAACGTCATGCTGCCTGTTAGGTTTCCAAGGCTTGTATGGGAAACAGGCGAGATTTGACGTGTCCTTTAAATAATGCTGACTGTGTGAAGG
This sequence comes from Bromus sterilis, assembly GCA_950022295.1. Classification (NCBI taxonomy): domain Eukaryota; kingdom Viridiplantae; phylum Streptophyta; class Magnoliopsida; order Poales; family Poaceae; genus Bromus; species Bromus sterilis. Next base: position 165,119,248 of record OX465599.1, on the reverse strand, counting down.
CATCTTGCCTTGGAATTCGTAACGCCCGACCCATTTGGTCTTTGATGCAATGATGGCGCCGCCTGGGCTTCTGCGTGTTTTCCCTGGTTTGCCTTTGGATTGCGCTATAAATACCTCCTGTGGTTGCCGGTCCTTAGCATCCATTCTTCTTGTCTTTCTCTTCTTCTTCATATGGGGCCCAAACGTGGTGGTGGTGTGACTGGGCGAGGCCGTGGCCGCCGCGGCCGTGGTGGCCGAAAGCCCCGTTCTTCGCGTGGTGGACGTCGTGCTGTTGAGTCGACGCATTCTTCTTCTTCCACGGAGGAGGGTTTTTGGTGCTATGACTTTCTTTTGCGCGTTCTTAGCCGGACCGCTGCTCTGATTCCTCTTCCGTTCTCTTTTGCCTCCATTGCTTCTGAGCATAATTTGAGGGTTTTTTGGCTCCATCTTCACGGATGCGCTCGGTCTTCTACGACGTCCTTCATCCTTGGGTTCAACCGTCGTTGATGATCAACAACCGGCTTAGCATCGGGCTCGAGATTGATAGTATGTTGGCAAATTGATGGACTAATTCCCTTAAGGTCATCAAGGGTATAGCCAATAGCACCACGGTGTTTACGAAGTGTCTCCAATAATCGATCTTCTTCAAATCCTGAAAGGTTAGCATTGATAATAACATGATATATTTATTTTCATCTAAATAAGCGTACTTGAGCGTATCGGGAAGTGGTTTGAGATCAAACACCGGGTCTTCTTTTGGTTGTGTGAGGATTCCTAAAAGTTCAACCGGAAGGTTGTGCTTCAGGATAGAAGATTTCCTTAAGAATATGTCATCTAGCTCGTTTCTTTCCTGCATATTGATGGCACTGAAGTAGTGCTCCTCGTTGGATACCCCAAGTGGAAGGTTGAGATGTAGCGTAGCGTAATTTCTCTCAGTGAAGATACCAATGTTTGTCTCCGGTAGTACTCCGGCAATGACAAGTAGGTGACAACGGTGCTAGAAATTACTAGCACGAGAATTGACGTGGACCTGCACACAGATACAAATAACTATACTCCCAACGAGTACATATAGGTTGTCAATCTCTCCGGCCTTGCTGTTTACAAAGGCTCAAACGCAAGATATAAAAGGTAATGATAACTGCAGTTAGGAAAATAAAACAGAAAGTAAATTGAGGGTGTAAACAATGGTGGAAATATGGACCGGGGTCCCATGATATTAACTAGTGATGTCTCTCTCCCAAAAGACGATAAACAGCCATGCGAGGTAAACAAATTACAGCTGGGCAATTGAAAGGATTACGGACGCAAACCAATGGTAACTATGCTACAAAACAAAGGAAGAGGCTAGCAAATATGAGGAGGTGGAAGTGTCAACTTTCAATACTTACATTAGTCCGACGAACTCATGCACTTATTAGCGGTAACTCTCAATCTAATAAGGAGGTTCACAAAGAGACAAGTACCCCGAGGAGGAGTGTATGGGGGTTTGGTTATCCTTGAGCATCCTCGACTCATGGTACGTGAGTGTACTCTAATATTCGGTCCCTCCAAAGATTAGCGATCCATCTAGTAGCTAGAGTTCTCAACTAGTTTTTGTAGGTTTTGAAAATAAACACGGATTGCCCAAAATAAAACACCTATCACTAATAGGCTAGATCTCTTGACACGAAAAGTTCAAACATTACTCACATCAATACCTCAAAACTATTGCAAGTTACTACTAAAATTAAATAGCAACCTCAATTACCTACTTTCAAGACAAGACAGAACTCAGTGCAACAACCAACTCTCTTAACAAGATAAACATGAAAACTAAAGAGAGTTGCAGCAAAAAAACTAAACAAAATCCAAGGTTCTTTCTAAAGACAAACTAAAACTAAAACTAAACATGGCAGTAGCTATGAAAAGATAAAGAACACACAACAACAAAAAGATAGGCATGAATAATCCTATGATGTGTTCTAGATTTTGAAAGTGGAGTGTGTTTCTCTCCCACACAAAGTAAGATGGGGTCTAACTTGTTATGAACAGCAAGCAAAGCTAAATAAAACTAAAAATAAAACCTAAGAGCGAGACGCTCCAAGCATAGCACATAACGCATGAAGTGATAAAAATATAGTGAGACGAAGGATGAACTGATGATTATTGATGGAAAAGGGGATGCACGGGGGCATCCCCGAGCTTAGACGCTTGAATCTCCTTGAATATTTATTGGGGATGCATGGGGCATCCCCAAGCTTGAGCGCTTGACACTCCTGGATCTTCTTTCATCATCTTCCATCGCACACTTGAAAACTCCCTTCACACATAACTCATCATAAGCTGATTAGAGAGGTTAGTAACCTTAATATAATAATTTTACCCACTAGATATAAATATATTCTTGAAGAGATACTGTTTATCAAGATTGCCAAAAGGTTTTTGCAAAGAAAAGGCAAGCTTAAGGCTTGCAAAATTAAGGAGAGACAAAACGTGGCAGAATCTATGAAAAACAGAACATGAGGTAGTAAAGAATTTTTTAGGAGTACTTCTGCAACTTAAATCAAAAAACTCAGAACATACGAAAGTTCCGCGATTGTATTGAGCACGCTGTGTAAACAATTCAGCTCAAAAAGATGAACTGGTGATTTGATCCGATTTTTTTCCGTCACGAGGACAGAATCTGTTTTCTGGACAGCATGTCACAACTTTCGCTTCCCTTGTCATATGAGGCTATAACTTGGCACAAAGCTTGAAAATAAAGATACAATGATGTTGCTATAGTAGTAACAATCATAAAGACCACTAAAAACAGAAGTAAAAACATCTTGGGTTGCCTCCCAACAAGCGCTTTCTTTTACGCCTTTAAGCTAGGCATAAGGCAAAAGAAGAATCAAGTTTTATCAAGAGAAAGAGAATAGCTAGCCCGTGTAACGGACTCAAATGGTAACTTGACTTTCTTTCTAGGGAAGTGTTCCATCCACTTTTTGAGAGGGAATTGAAATTTTATATTCCACTACTTCATGTCAATGATGGCACCAAAAGTGCGAAGAAAAGGATGTCCCAAAATAATTGGACATAAAGGTTCACACTCTATATCCATAATAATAAAATCAACGGGAACATAGTTGTCATTGACAATGATAAGAACATCGTCGATCTTCCCCAAAGGTTTATTAACGGAAGAACCGACAAGACGAACACCAAAAGAACAAGAATCAAAAGGTTTCAATTCAAACATATCATACATTCTTTTGGGCATGACGGAGGTACTAGCTCCAACTTCACATAAAGCATAGCAAGAGAAATTAATTTAATTTTTTTCATAGGGTACCAACCATCATCTAGATTTCTAGGTATGGAGGCTTCTATCCTAAGCTTCTCCTCCCTAGCTTTGATGAGAGCATTTGTGATATGCTCCGTGAAGGCAAGATTAAGTGTGCTAGTGTGGGGGTCTCTAGACATTTTGTGTAGTAAGCTAATAACTTCTGAGAGGGTGCAACTATCAAAATCAATATCACTACTATCAAAGGTGGTAGTAGTGTCATCTAAGCTCACTTGTTTGAAACCCTCTATGTTCATAGGAGTTTCTTCTTCTACGGTTGAGGTATTAGCATCACCATTAATAGGTCCAATGGGACCAGGAGTGCATTGGGTGCTAATAGTTTCGGTATCCTCAACAATCTGGATAGTGGCAACTGTGTGGTGTGTAGGAAGGCTCTTAATTCTATCCTCTTCCTCTTTTTCTCTAGCCCATCTTTCTTTAAGTTTAGACATCATCCTAATATTTTCATTAATTTGTAATTGGATAGCATTAATAGGAGTGGCCTTGCTCTCCTCAAGGGGAGAGGTTCTAATTTTTAACATCAAGGGCTAAGCTGTCTACCTTCAAACAAAGATAATCTAATTTAGCTAACTTTTGTTCTACATTCTTGTTGAAGGCTTTTTGGGTAGTGATAAAGTCTCTAAGCATGCTTTCTAATTCAGAAGCGGGGTTCTTGTTACTAGGGTAAGTGTTGTTGTTCCCATAATTGGATGGAAACGGTCTAGGATTACTAGCAAAGTTGCCCCTATAAGCATTATTATTAAATTTGTTTCTAGCAATAAAGTTCACATCTACTTGTTCCTGAGCAACCAAAGAATTTAAAGGAACATCTTGAGGATCAATAGAGGGTTGCTTGGTAAGTAGAGACATAATCAAGTCAACTTTTTCATTTAGGGAGGTAATTTCCTCGACAGAATTTACCTTCCTACCTGTTGGAGCGTGTACGGTGTGCCATTGGGAATAATTGGTCATCATCTCATAGAGAAGCTTTGTGGCAGCACCAGGTGTAGTTGACATAAAGGTTCCTCCCGCGGTCGAATCTAAAAGGTTCCGCGAGGTAAAGTTCAAGCCTGCATAAAAAGTCTGGATAACCATCCAGGTAGTCAAACCATGTGTAGGCATTTCTTAACAAGAGATTTCATACGTTCCCAAGTTTGGGCAACGTGTTCATTATCCAATTGCCTAAAATTCATAATGTTACTCCTCAATTGGATAATTTTAGCAGGTGGGTAATACTTCCCAATAAAAGCATATTTGCACTTATCCCAAGAATCTATGCTATTCCTAGGCAAAGATTGAACCAGATTTTAGCTCCGTCCCTCAAAGCGAAAGGAAAAAGCTTGAGCTTAACAACATCACCTTCTACTTCTTTATACTTTTGCATATCACATAATTCTACAAAATTATTCAAGTATAAAGCAGCATCATCTTCAGCACCAGAGAGTTGATCTCTCATAACAAGGTTTATCAAAGCCGGTTTAATTTCATAAGAGGTAGCTGAAGTGGCAGGTGTGGCAATAGGAGTGCAGATAAAGACTTTGTTGTTGTGACTGGTGAAGTCACACAACTTGGGGTTTTCAGTGGAACCCATAATAGCAGCAGGTGTGGCCGATTTTTTTGTAATTTTTGATATAAGACACAAAGATAAAAACAGAAAGGTAAACTAACAAGACTAAAAGTAAAGTTAAAAGGTAGTGGGCAAATCCCCTATCTTACCACTCGGAGTCCCCGGCAACGGCGCCAGAAATTTGCTTGATGGCGTGGAAGTGATAACGGCTTCTTGCCCTTCGTCGGTTACCCCAAGTGGAAGGTGAGATGTAGGATAGCAGAAAATTTCCCCTATGTATAGGATAGGGTTTGTCTCCCGTAGGACTCCGACAATGATAATTAGGTGGTTCGACAAGTGATGCGCCGTCTGAAAAGAATCACTTGCTTCTCCTGGACCTGCACATGACACAAATAACTTTGATCCCAACGAAGTTCAGAGAGATTATCAATCTCTCTGATCTTGTTGTTTACAAAGGATCAAACACAAGGGATAATGATAATGATAATAGAACTGAAAGTAAAAGCTAGAAAATAAATGAGCGTGTAAACAATGATGAGAATATGGCGTCCCGTGATGTTCACTAGTGATGTCTCTCTCCCAAAAGACGATAAAACTGCTATGCGAGGTAAACAAATTACAGACGGGCAATTGACATGATTATAAACGCACCGCAATGCTAACTATGCTACAAAAGAAAGGAAGAGGCTCAAAAGCACGGGTAGTACGCAAAAATAAGTAGACCAAAATCCATCTACATCTACTACTAATCATCCACCTTGTGATATCTATCCAGAACATCTCGCTGGTATTAAGTTGCGAGCCCCACCGAAAGTGTAAACCCAAAGCAACAGACAACTGCATTAAAAGAACTTTGCGTAAAGTAAACAATCCTTGCAACCGCGGTTACAAGCACCGTTGTTTCCCCCCTTGTGGCCACAACACATCCCCTAGACTCATGTTTCTGTCACTCAAGCATGTCATTGGGGGGCATGAACCCACAATCTAGCACAACGCTCCCTCTTGGAGTTACTACCTACCATTGGCCAAAGCAATAAACAACAACGGAGAACATGCAAGAATTACTTCGGAACAAAAATACAAAAGATAAGAACCAATTATATTACTCTATCACAATCTGAACATAATCTCATAATCCATCAGATCCCATTACACTCAGCATAGCAAAAGCAGAAAGATTACATATGTGCCTCGGTCATGTAGGGCAGCTCATGAGGTCTAAACCATGAAGAACAAAGAGGGGAGGAGAACATCACATAACTAATGATCACAGACCCATGGTCCAAAGGAAACTACACACAACACATCCGGGAAGGGTCCATGGTGGAGGAGAAGCTCCCGGAGGTCGATCCTCCCTCCGGCAGGGTGCCCAGAAGGGTCCTGACGAAGCTCCCGATCTTGGAAGCGCGGCGGCGGCGGAACAGTGGCGAGATCTCGAAAAAGGGTTCTTTCTTCGGAGGTTTCCCATGACGGAGATTAAATAGGCGAAGGGGGCAGCCAGGGGGCCCACCAGGAGTCCAGGCGCCCCCTGGCGCGGCCATGGCGGCCAGGCCCCTGGCCGCGCCAGGTGGCCGCCTGGGCACCTGGTGGTGGCCCCGCGACCCTCCTTCGGGGCTCTAGAAGCTTCCGGTATGCTGATTTTTTATCTGATTTTTCCCGGATTATTGGAGCACTTTTCATATGGGGGAAAAGTGAAATAGAAAAACAGCAGAAAACAAAAACTGGCACTGGGGTGCACTGAGTTAATAAGTTAGTCCAAATATGATCAAAGGTGTATGAAAGTGTATCTAGATCATAGCAATATCACACAAAACATGCATGGAGCGAGCAAAAATCATCTATACGTTTGGGATGTATCAGCAGCCAGGGGGGCCACCAGGTGTCCAGGCGGCCTCCCGGTGCGACCCCACCCTAGGTCGTGCCATCCGGCCGCCTGGGCACCAGGTGGAGCCCATCTGGCCCCCCTTCGGGACTCTGGAAGCTTCCGTTACGCTGATATATTTTTTATATTTTCCCCCAGAGTTTTTCTGGCATTTTACGTAATGGGAAAACCTAAAATATAAAGACAACAGAAAACTGGCACTGGGGTGCACTGAGTTAATAGGTTAGTCCAAATATGTTCTAAAGTATATGAAAGTGTATCAAAAGCATAGCAATATCACCCAAAACATGCATGGAGCAAGCAGAAATTATAGATACGTTTGGGACGTATCAACATCCCCAAGCTTAATTCCTGCTTGTCCTCGAGTAGGTAAATAATAACAAGCATAATTTCTGTGGTGACATACTACCAACCCTATAAGAACTTTTAAGTAAAGCAATCAAGGAATGTAATTCAATTCAATTCATAACAAGCAAGAGTCTATATTAGCATTGAAACAAGCAACATAAGAACATAAAGGTGCAAGAGCTCTGTAATAGCCCGAGATTTTGACACCGGGTTTCACCCGAGCACCGTCGGACTTCTGGCACAAGACCAGCCATCGGAACGAAAAACCCCATTTAATAATTAAATAGTTTATTTTATTGGGCGCCAGAAAATATCACCGGAACGGTATCGAAGTGAGGTAGAACTGATGGGCTCGCCGCGCTGAGCGCGTGGTTTAAGATTTCGCCTGAATCGGAGGTCGTATGGACTCCCGGCGGTTAGAAACGTGGAGTATCGGACGCGAGAGAGAAAACCCGAGGGCTTTTGCGTAAACCTGCCATCCAGGCCAGCCTATATATAGACCACTACTCTCCCTTAGCCCCTCTAGGGTTTCCCTACGCAAAAAATGCATCCACCCCCCCCTCCAATTGCCCAAATCTACCCAAAACCACCTCCTCTCCCCGAAACCCTAGATCCAGGGCAATTTCAGCCCTCAGATCTTCAGATCAGTGGCCAGGGAGGTGCCACGTCACCCCAAAACCCTCCACCGCAGCTCCCATACCATACCGGGCCCGATCCAGCCGCCACCGGTCTGAACCGGGCCGCGCGGGCCCGCCTTTCCACCGCCGCTCCCGAGGAGAGCCGCCGCCGCCCAAGTCGGCCTCTGCCTCCACGCCGGCGAGGTCCACCGCCGGCCACCTCCAGCTTGCCGCTCGCCTCCTTTCACTTCTTCTCCCCCTTCCCTCACGGCCCTCTCTCCCGCAGCCCACTGATACGTCCCAAACGTATCTATAACTTCTGCTTGCTCCATGCATGTTTTGTGTGATATTGCTATGATCTAGATACAATTTCATACACTTTTGATAATATTTGGACTAACCTATTAACTCAGTTCACCCCAGTACCAGTTTTTGTTTTCTGCTGTTTTTTTGTTCCAGGTTTCCCCCATATTAAAAGTGCTCCCAAAATTCGGAAAAAATCGGATAAAAAAATCAGCGCATCGGAAGCCTCCAGAACCCCGAAGGAGGGCCGGGGGCCACCACCAGGTGCCCAGGCGGACACCTGGTGCAGCCTATGGCTTGGCCGCGCCAGGGGGGCGCCTGGACCCCTGGTGGCCCCCTGGCTGCCCCCTTCGCCTATATATTCCCCATGACATGAAACTTCCGAAAAGAGAACCCATTTTCGCGATCTCACCTCTGTTCCGCCGCCGCCACGCTTCCAAGATCGGGAGCGCCAACAGACTTCTTCTCGGCACCCTGCCGGAGGGAGGATCGACCTCCGGGAGCTTCCCCTCCACCATGGACGCTTCCCGGATGTGCCGTGAGTAGTTTCCTTTGGACCATGGGTCCGTGATCAGTAACTATGTGATTTTCTCCTCCCCTCTTTGTTCTTCATGGTTTAGACCTCGTGAGCTGCCCTACATGATCGAGGCACATATGTAATCTTTCTGCTGTTGTTATGCTGAGTATGATGGGATCTGATGGATTATTAGACTATGTTCAGATTGTGATAGAGTAATATATTTTGTTCTTATCTTTTATATTTTTGTTCCTAAGTAATTCTTGCATGTTCTCCGTTGTTGTTCATTGTTTTGGCCAAGTAGTAGGTAGTAAATCCAAGAGGGAACGTTATGCTCGATTGTGGGTACATGCCCCCTGATGACACGCTTGAGTGACAGAAACATGAGTCTAGGGGATGTGTTGTTGCCACAAGGGGAAAATAACAGTGCTTGTAACCGCGGTTGCAAGGATTGTTTACTTTATGCAAAGTGCTTTTTAATGCAGTTGTTTGTTGCTTTGGGATTACACTTTGGGTGGGACTCGCAACTTAATACCAGCGAGATGTTCTGGATAGATATGTCAAGGTGGATGATTAGTAGTAGATGCAGTTGGATTTCGGTCTACTTATTTTGGCGTACTGCCCATGCTTTTGAGCCTCTTCCTTTCATTTGTAGCATAGTTAGCATTGCGGTGCGTTTATAATCCTGTCAATTGCCCATCTGTATTTTGCTTACCTCACATAGCAGTTTTATCGTCTTTTGGGAGAGAGACATCACTAGTGAACATCACGGGACCCCGGACCATATTCTCATCATTGTTTACACGCTTATTTACTTTTCTTGCTTTTACTTCCAGTTGCTATCATTATCATTATCCCTTGTGTTTTGATCCTTTGTAAACAACAAGACCGGAGAGATTGACAACCACTCTGAACTTCATTGGGAGCAAAGTTAATTGTGTCTATGTGCAGGTCCAGGTGAAGTAAGCAACCCTGAGGTTGTGAACGACGCCATTGTTCACTTCACCACCTACTTATCATCTACGGAATCCTACGGGAGACAATCTTAAAACCTCGGTATCTTCACCGAGGGAAACTTGCCGCTACGCTACATCTCACCTTCCACTTGGGGTAACCAACGAAGGGCGAGAAGAAATTATCCTCTCTCGCGTATCAAGCAAATTTCTGGCGCCATTGCCGGGGACTCTGAGTGCTAAGATAGAGGATGTGCCCACTACCTTTTACCTTTACTTTTTAGTCTTGTTAGTTTACCTTTCAGGTTTTATGTTTGTGTCCTATATCAAAAATAACAAAAAAAAATTATCTTGCTGTTAGTAGTCCTCCTTGTTTAGATGAACATGTTAGAACTTGGTGCTTTGCGGGAATCGGAAGTTCTCGATTTCCGTCAAAGTGATGGAGAAAATATGAAGAAGGCATGGGACAGAATTTCTGAAGCACATAAAATAATTATGCCTTGGGTACCTATAAAAATTGTGCTTAGAAGTTTTTATGATGGTCTTTTTAAGTGGTGTGAACACTCTCTTGATATTATAGCTGAAGGAGAATTTTTAGAGTGTGATGAAGCTAGAGCTCTTGATATTTTGCATAGTCTATCTAGCTATATTGTTTATGATCGCAGTATTGATACTATTGTAGATAGACTTGCCACTATTGAAAAGAGGATGGATGCTCTAGACTTGAGCAAAGTTGAAGAACTTAAGTCTAACAAGAAAGAAATGTTAGAGATAGATGACGATTGGGAGCCCTTTGTTAGGATTAGCATCTCTAACCAAGACTTCCTTTCTTTTGTGATATTGGATCCATGGTGACGAGGGGGTGACCCCACGACTCCTACGGATGAGCCTACCCGGTGTCCATGAAGGCAGAAGGCCCATGAAGATACAGCCTCGGCCCACTAGTTGGCACCGACGTAGGAGTCCGCGACTCACAAGGAAGGTGCGAAGACCTTCCGTACGGAGCAAGCTAGGGTTAGGAAAGCTTACCTGTAAACGTTGATGAACTCCCCGAGACCTAGCCTGGTATATAAGGGCTAGGAGGGGCGACGCCAAAGACATCTAATATCACCTGTAACCCTAGCCTTGAACGCTCCAGCCTTGGCCTCCATTGTAAACGCATCTCCCCCATTAATAATATCGAACAGGAGAGAGCCTTCCTGTTTGCCGACGAGCTATCGTCCAACCTGTGCATCTCATGACTAACCCAGGGTCCCTGACCATGGGATTTGCCGGGGTTGATCCCCGTCAATTGGCGCCGTCTGTGGGAACCGCGCAGGTTGGGAACGCGATCTCGGCGGCCTCATCATCATCAGCACTCATCGACTCGACGGCTCCGGCAAGATCCAACCTGTTCGAGTCCCTCGGATTCACGGCCCACCTCCCGGCCCTCAAGCCAGTCTTCACCAATCTACACTCCGGCGTCAATCTGATCTTCGGAGCGTATCAGATCTACATCAACCATTGGGGTACCCTTCGCCTCATCGACGGCACCTGTGCGCCCACGGCAACACCTGCAGCAACGACCGTAGCAGACGCCGCCCGCACGGTCAACCTATCAGGCGGTCGTAGCTACCCACCCAACACACGGCTCCACGCCACTCACGACCGCTCGAGTGAAGTCCCAGCATGGAGAAGCACGATCGCACGTATCAGCAAGGAGACGGCAAGGACACCATCGCAGGTGTTCATGGCAGAAGTTGGCGCATCAGCGTCAGTCAACAACGGGCGATTCGACGACCCGAGCACTCGTCAAGACACCCCAACCACCAACAGGGCGGCAGGTCCCGGCAACACCAGTCAGATGGTCGTACAGCTAGGAGAACCGGGGACCATACCAAAGAAAGTCTCGGTGGAACAAGGGCCCAGCGATCAAAAAAGCAGTCAGCCGCTAAGCAGCAAACAGCAAGCACCCGGCCAAGGCAGCCAGCCATCACGCAGCAGGCAGCAAACCCCGGTTGCAGCGGCGGGAGGACCACCCAAAGAAAAAATATACTTGTCCAAGGAATCAATGACAATGGTAAAGGAAGTAGTCGCCCACGGCAGGTTACTACCATCAGATGCCTCAAGAGACGAGCTAAGGGCATACAACAAGTTAGCGGGTGATTTAACCCAGCAGACGAGACAGTGGCGCCTAGCCATGGAGAAGCAAGCAAAAGCGGAACCCGAAAGGAAAAGCAATCGCAGACAATCTCCCAGAAGTGACTCGCCAGGCCACGACTCCCCCATCCGCAACAGATCGAAACTCAACAACCTGCGGAAGACAGAAAGGGCGAGAGTAGTGCAGAAACTGGAAGATGACTTCAGATCAGAGGAGGACGACGACGAAGAGGAGCCCCTCACTCCGGCTGAAGCACTCATAAGCGCCCAGGACTACCTGTCCCGTGCCCAGAAAAGCAGAAAGGGCAAAATGGATCGCTACACTTCCATAGCTCTGCAGATAATGAAGGACGCTATCGACGCCTCGGTACCTAAGAAATCCAACGCAAAGTGGCAGACTCGCGAGCGGACACCAGACAGGGACCCCAGTTCACCGAACGATGACGACGACGACGACGACAGCAATGACGACAGGCGCAGGCGCCCCGACAAGTACAAGAAACAGGACAGCGACGACAACAACAGGCGCCGCAGCACTCGGCGAGATGCGCGAGACGACATCATGCAGAACAGAGTCAACCGCAGCAGGCGAAGACGTGCAACACGCGAGGAGTACTCGGATGAAGAGGCTTCCGACGAGGAAATCGAGCCATGTGGAGCACTCTGCTTCACATGTGCCATACGTGAGACGCGTATGCCAAACGGGTTCAAACTGAACTCCACGACACTAAAGTACAACGGACTCGAGGAGCCGGAGGCATGGCTCGACGATTACCTAACGGTAGTCAAGTTTCAAAGAGGAACCAACGTCACGGCAATGCAGTACGTGCAGCTCATGCTCGAGAGCTCCGCTCGACATTGGCTGAAAAATCTTCGGCGCGGATCCATCAACTCTTGGAGCCAGTTCTGAGGAGCCTTCATAGAAAACTTCAAATCCACATACAAGCGACCAGCCTCACTCGAGGAGCTGCGGGCACGCAAACAAGGAACAAGGGAGGCCCTGCGAGCATACATCCAGCGATGGACGATACTCAAGAATTCAGCGGAAGACATCTCAAACGAAAGTGCGATCGACGCATTCAGGCGAGGTCTTCAGCGCGTTGAATTCAAGGAGCAGCTCGGACAGATGAAAGTCCGAACACTCGCACGACTGTTAGAACTAGCCAACAGCTGGGCAGACGGAGAAGACTCTGTTCGTAATGAAACAGAAACCCACACTGCACGATCAGAGTACGACTACGACTACAACGGAGATAGAGGAGACGGCAGAAGAAGAAAGCGACCCAGACGGAACTTCTACAACGACAGAGGACCTGACATGGTCGCCGCCGGTTTCTCAGACGATTGGAACGGCAGGCACCGCGATGACAACAGACCACAGCGACGAGACAACCCAGAAGACGCGCCCCAGGCTCAGAGACGAGAATGGAGGACAAGGCAGCCACGCGACGGCACTCGCGCATTCCGCTCCGCCAAAGAACAACTCGACGGACCGTGATCTATACACGGATTCAGAAACGAGCGAGGACAGCTCAGATCATCCCACACCCTCAGGAATTGCAGAAGCTTCAACGAGTTGGCCGAGGAGAAAAGCCGCTCCGCGGCCGCAACAGCACAACCACTCGCAAGCATAGAAGTTGGGCCAGTCGCCCACGATGCGCCACCAGCCCCCCCTCTGCCAACAAGACAGGTGGTCGTCATCCAGGAACGGCAAAGGACACCAGAAGAACAAAAGCAGTACCCAGAAGCCCACGGGAGTATCTACATGATACAAGAAGGCAGACCTTCCAACAGGCAGCAGAAACAAGTCACCAGACAAGTCTTCCTAGCAACCTCCGCACACCCGGCCGTCCCAGAGTACCTGCGCGGGTCGGAGACAGATATCTCCTTCTCCCGGGACGACCACCCGCCAGTCGTTCCCCAGCCAGGGCACGCCGCGCTAGTACTCGAGGCCAGAATCGGAAATTACGACATGTCGCGAGTATTCATGGACGACGGCAGCGGGATCAACATCATCTTCACCCGAACACTCGACGACATGCTCATCCAAAACAATGCACTCAAGTCCTCAGGCACAACCTTCCACGGGATCGTACCAGGAAAAGCAGTCTACCCCCTCGGAAGGATAAGCCTGGAGGTAGTCTTTGGGAACGCGACAAACTTCCGCAAGGAAACACTTGACTTTGAAGTGGTCGACTGGAAGTCGCAATACCACGCAATCCTCGGGCGACAAGCTTTCGCTCGCTTCATGGCCGTACCCCACTACGCCTACCTCAAGCTGAAGATGCCAGGCCCAAACGGGGTCATCACAATCAGAGGCAGTTTCGTCAGATCCGACCGCTGCGACAAAGAATTCCACAAGATAGCAGAAGCATTCGTAGCCCACCAAGGCAGCAGGACCACGGGACTCGCAGAAGAAGCGCTCCCGTAGAAGGAAAGGAACATCACCCGAAGAAACCCGGCACTGGGAGACAAAGCTACCAGGCCCTTAAAGGCCACTACATCATCGCTCTAAGCAAAAGGGACCTGTCCTCCACAGAGCCCTCCTACTCTTTGTAAGGGACAGCAGGAAAGATATTACATAAATATTTTTCCCCAAAATTTCTTGGCACTCGGGGGCTCGCCGAAGCAGCCACCCCCCGAGGCGTCCTCCGCAATCGCGGCACATTAACTTGGCACTCGGGGGCTCGCCGAAGCAGCCACCCCCCGAGGCGTCTTCTGCAATCGCGGCACATTAGCTTGGCACTCGGGGGCTCGCCGAAGCATCCACCCCCCGAGGCGTCTTCCGCAATCGCGGCACATTAACTTGGCACTCGTGGGCTTGCCGAATCAGCCACCCTCTGAGGTGTCCTCCGCAATCGCGGCACACTAAACCTGGCACTCGGGGGCTCGCCGAAACAGCCACCCCCCGAGGCGTCTTCCGCAATCGCGGCACATTAACTTGGCACTCGGGGGCTCGCCAAAGCAGCCACCCCCCGAGGCGTCCTCCGCAATCGCGGCACATTAACTTGGCACTCGGGGGCTTGCCGAAGCAGCCACCCTCCGAGACGTCCTCTGCAACCGCGGCACATTAACTTGGCACTCGGGGGCTCGCCGAAGCAGCCACCCCCCGAGGCGCCCCCTGCAACTAAAAATGCAGACGACCCTCCAAGACAACATATATACAACCAAGAAGAAGCATATACAACGAAGAGAAGCACCTAATCTCTAGGCTCCAACTTCGCCTTAATAAGTGCACCCAGATGGCGGTCGTTCTCTTCACAAACTCGCCTCACAACCTGGTGCGCATGCCTATCTATAGCCACGTAGTGCTCATTCATCGGATGATCCCTACCACCTGGAGGACTCGTCACCACCTGAGCAAAATCCACCCTTGGCCAATGACTATGGACCAAGCCCAAAGCAGCTCGGGCTCCAGCACGAATCTGATGATCCATCACTCGACGTAACTCGGCAGGCTGAGAAAATATGCGACAAAGCCTCTCAAGGGACGAAGGAACCACCTCCAACGGATAGAACTCAACATGGATACCGCCCAATACCCGCTGGCAGTAGCTGAGAGCTTCCGGTACCCGCTCAACTCGGCGACGAAGCAAAGCAAATGCTCGAGCACGAGCCCCATCTGCCCAAAAGGGATTGCTCGCCTGCACACTAGGATCATCAAGCCGCGACATCTCCGACTGAACGGCCCTCTCTTCATCCCGAGTTCGCCCTGCCAGCACTTCGAAAGTCAAAAACTACGATCAAGACAGAGACGGCAAAAACCCACCAAGCGGAATCAAGCAACCAAGCAGAGGCAAGACTCACCCCGCAGGAGGTCGGACAACTTCACCACCCACGAAGCAAGGCCCTCAACCACGGACTCGGCACGCTCGCGACGAGTACACTGAACGGCCACGGATCCCTTCAGTCGGACAATATCCCGCTCAGTGTCCTTCAGCCGCAAGCAAACAGACTCGTACGCACCCTCGCGAGCGTCATCCTTCAGCGAACTCCACGGACGAAGAACGCCCGGAGTGGCCTACCGCAGGATGAGCAAAACAAATCAAAAACAGCAAGAGGAACAGCCAAGCAGTCACTCAGATAAAAGTAGCAAAAGATCAACCATCACAACGGAGTCACGAATTACAGACAAAGTTTCAAAGCGGCGCAACACTACTGTGCCTCCCCCTCACCTACGACAGGGGGACCCTGAGCATCTACAACTTGTTGCAGGCGACGAGCCAGCCTATCGGCTCGATCGTCCTGCTCACCAGAATAGTGCGAGATGGTCTCAACCAAGGAATCATCAAAGGAAACCCCATGCCCTATAAGGAAGACCAGGGCCGTGGAAGAACCACTCACCACGCTCTCCGCCACCAGTTCCACCATATATTTCCCATCCGGGCCGAACGCAGCAACCCGAGCACCCAGGCCATCAGGCACCTTCGTACCCTCCGGCATAAGGTGCTCGTGCGCAAGACCCACAAGATTGGAAGCCCGGGCGCAGATGTCCTCGACCACTGCAACAGCATCTGCAATAGCATCAACAACACCTTGGAGAATCCCAGACCCCAACGCAGCAGCCTCCATCGGCTTCGCACCTACAGCAGCTGCACCAAGCAAAGACATGTCATCACGGGAAGACAGTAGAAACAGCAATGGTTGAATACCAAACTTACACACGAGCGAGCCCGCCAAGGCGTGAAGACGTTTGCCCTCGACTGCCTCCACCCGCGCACGCGCGTCCTTAGCCTGGCGAAGGCGAACCAGCTCCTCATGTTGACCATGCAACTCTGCCTCCTTGGAAGCCAAGGCAGCTTTGAGAACGGAAACCGTCTTTTCCGCCTTTTCGGCTTGTTTCTCGGCAGCCTGGCGACGACCTGCAAGAAAAGACAGTACTCAGAACAAAAGACGAAGCGCCCAAAAGCTCAGCAGTGCAAAAATAAAACTCACCATCCATAGCAGATAAGGCATCCTGGGCAGAATCATGGGCCCGTTGCCAACGCTCAGCATCAAGAATCAAACGCTCACAGTGCTGGAAAACAGGCTGCAAGAACCAGGCAATCAGGTGTTAATTAAAGACAAGACTACAAGCAACTGCAAACAGTTACTTCTAGCCTCGGGGGCTACTCCCATCGGGAGCACTGCCGTGCCCCCGATGATAAAACAACACAGACACGAATCATCTTACCAGCTTGGAGACATGGTCGAAAGCACGAACCTTATCTTCAATCGCCAGATCAAGACGGCCAAAGTACGGAGGACCAAGTTCAGTCGGCCTGGGCTCAGGAGAAGCAGCACCAGGCGCCGCAGAAGAAGGTACACCGGGAACTACACCCACAGTCGAAACGACAGGAGTCGCCGCCGGCCCAGATTGGCCAGCGGCAGCCGAGAGGTTCTCAAGATGCTTGGTTGTCGCCCCAGAACTCGTCGACTTCAGATCAGTAGAAGCTGCGCTGGTGCACGAAGCAGCCAGAGCAGGCGCAACACTACAAAATAAAGCATTATCAGACGCAAGAACAAGGAAAAAGGAACGGGCACAAATCCAGCAGACTCTTACCCGACACACGCAGCACGAGGACGCCCCATCCTCCCAAGCCTGGCCCTCTTGGGAGGAGGGGCCGGAGCAGCAGCCGAAGGGGAAGGCCCAGCAACAGGAGCAGCAGGAGGGATTTCATCACCTAACGCAGCATGATCTTCAGCATCCAAAGGGCGCGAGCGCTTCACACGAAAAGGACTCCAGTCTTCACTGTCTCCAGTCTCCACTAGCACAATCTCAGCATTAACAGCCGGCGCAGCATTATCAGCTGCGGAAGCATCATGCTCTTCAAGAATATCGGCGTCCTCCGGCTGCGGAGGATTACACGGCACCGGAGCATGACCGTGCAAGGCAAGCAATGTCAACAACAAAACAAAACTAGGTACTCATCCAGGCAAATGAATGAACATGGGCACCAACCGGCGGCGGAGAATGATCAGAAGCATATGGACGGACAAGATGCATCTCGGAAATACTCGAGCACTTGGTCACTTGCTGGATACGAGCCAGCAAGGCATCAGGTTCTAGCTCTTCAGGTGAGCATCTCGTCGAGTCACCGAGTCCCTTGTACTGCCACATAGGGCGAGCTCGATGCTGCAACGGTTGAACCCGCCTCCCCACAAAAACAGAGATAAGATGACCACCAGTCAAGTTATCCTTTAACACAGAAATCCTCTCCAAAAACGGAGTCATCTCGGACGACTCCACCTCGGTCAAAGAATGAGACCACGAAGGCTGTCTGACCACCCGCGTACCCGGATTGAAAGAAGCAAGACCAAATTGCTGACCAACAACGAAGCGATCCTTCAGATAAAACCAGCCTCTTCGCCATCCACTAACAGAATCGATCTTCTCCAAGTCAAAATATGAATGTTTATCCCCAATGGAGATAACTACTCGACCCACGGCATACTCACAGTTCGTCCTTTTTACATTAAAAAGGCGCCTCCAAAGTCCCCAATGGGGGTAAATCCCCAGGAAGGCCTCGCAAAGAGTGATGAACCACGAATGTGCAAAATCCCATTGGGAGTCAGATCATGCAACTGGAGCCGATAGGAATACAGCAAGCCCCGAACGAAAGGATGCAGTGGAAGAGCAAACCCACGGTAGAAGAAAGTCTGGAAGCATACCCGCTCGTCCGCCGCAGGCGCTGGAATCGATCACCAGGAAGACGGACATCGCCCGCCACCACCATGCCATCAGCAACCAGCGCATCCAGATCTCCAGCCCCGAACATGGACCGCTCCCACTTGCCGGACATCTTGGCCGACTCGACAGCAGCACGGGGGCGCTTGGACATAGATCTCACAGTAGCACGCAGAAGAGAAAAGACGAAGGCTCAGGAACACGAAGGAAGCAGAGAAAGAGGAGGAAGGCAATGGTTGGGTAAAACATAGAATTTACCCAGCCACATGGTATTTAACTCCAAGAGCCTAGCAAGACGGGCCACCATGCAACCTTTTTTGCCCAGTAAAACATGGCACGACCCCATACAGAGGCGAAAAGTATGGAAAATCCAACCGGTGCAGTAACAACACCGCCGACTACGCGCGCAAAAAGAGGACCATGATCGCGCGACGCGAAAATTTCGGCGGGACATCGCCAAGTCATTTCCCACGATAGACCGCAGCGGTCAAAAAAAATTGCAGAAGACCACGCCAACGTCATATCACAGCAAGGCGTGCTGAGTACGCCATCAAGGCCCTCAGATTACATCTCTCAGATCTTTTTCCCGATGAAGAAAAAATATCTTACTCCCATCGGGAGAGTACATCATAAGAGTCCCAGGTGCTCCCTCACCTAAAGGTCAGCCATGTGCTTGAGTGACCACTCGCACTTATGAGAGTCTCGGGTGCTCCCTCAACCCGACGTAAGACAAACATGCATTTGCCAAGACCATACGACGCTAAGAGTCTCAGGTGCTCTCTCACCTCAAGAGCTGAAACGGCATTCGAGTGATCACTCGCGAAAAACCCCCCGACTGAGCACTCGAAACAAAGCTCCTCGGGTGAATGAGTGAACAGCTCGCTTGATGTTTTGTTCCAAGCGGGTGCAATGCTATAAGGCTCCGCGCCTCAAAAACACACATTCCTGGAACACGATACACTGTGCCCAGATGCCACGCAATATTAGCGTGTAGGTAAGACCACGCTGCAAAGTACGGCCGGGATGGGACTTGCCGAAGAGTGATTTCACTCCCAACCTTTCCCATGCGCTGCGCATGATAGAAAAGTCGGGCGGACGCACCTTAGGCTATACACATTACTGGTGGCAAATGAACACCGTAAGACCTGAAGCGGCCGGACTTTTTCTCGACACCAGTGTTCCAAGCTCACGTCGAGGGACGTGGGTTTGATTGGGCTACTGTGGTATTTTCCCTAGTGCAATTCACCAAGGCTCGACCCGTCGACTCCTTGGGCACTTTCAGCTTAGCATCCCTCGAAACAGGTTTTGTCATGGCCACCAGACTGCCAGCGACCCGCGGATGAACCGCGCATACCAATAACCGACGAATGAATGTACTCGAGTCCCTGCGCGACTCTCCGAGTCCCCCAGGCACTCGGGGGCTACTGACGAGGGGGTGACCCCACGACTCCTACGGATGAGCCTACCCGGTGTCCATGAAGGCAGAAAGCCCATGAAGATACAGCCTCGGCCCACTAGTTGGCACCGACGTAGGAGTCCGCGACTCACAAGGAAGGTGCGAAGACCTGCTGTATGGAGCAAGCTAGGGTTAGGAAAGCTTACCTGTAAACTTTGATGAACTCCCCGAGACCTAGCCCGGTATATAAGGGCTAGGAGGGGCGACGCCAAAGACATCTAATATCACCTGTAGCCCTAGCCTTGAGCGCTCCAGCCTTGGCCTCCACTGTAAACGCATCTCCCCCATTAATAATATCGAGCAGGAGCGAGCCTTCCTGTTTGCCGACGAGCTATCGTCCAACCTGTGCATCTCATGACTAACCCAGGGTCCCTGACCATGGGATTTGCCGGGGTTGATCCCCGTCACATGGTTTCTACTATGCTAAAATTTGTTTATGATTCTTTGAAACTAGATATGGATAAATTTTCATCTTATCATGAACATGCTAATGGAGATATTTCAGAGGTTAAAGGAAAGGTAAAAGAAGTCCAAGTTGTGTTCCTTCATAGGATTGCACCGATGGATTTCTTCACCATGGAGCCAAACCAAAGTAACATCGTGCTTGGAAGGGACTTCCTCCGAGCTATGAAAGGCTTCATTGATATTGGTAACAGGCACATACGCTTACCGAAAGGGCATGTGCCCTTATGTTTGGTTTTGGTAATTGATGACAATCTGTATGGACTAATGGTTTCCTTGAGTTATATTTTAAGATTTGTCCATAGGCAACGCTTGAAGATCATATGGTGGCTTCAAGTTTGTAAGTTGAAGATTACGTGTTGACCAAGGTGTTCTTCATGGAGTTATCCAAAGATTGGTCAAGTTGATGTGTGCAAGGTCAAGAGAAGCATCACGAAGATATCATATGCTTGGAGCTTGCCGACCATTTAGTGATAATGGTTTTGTGAAGATATGCCTAAAAGAGGCTCACCCATAATGGAGTATGGGGGAGCAATTTACTAGTCTTCATCGAGCCGGCGCAACCAAGAAAGGTGTTCCAACTTGAGGCGGACATGATCATCATCATCAAGCTCAAGCCGATTATGTGCAAGACAAAGGTTTGACCTTTATAGGTTTCTAGTTTACCGGTCTCATGGTGGTAGTTAGGAGACCGGGTTATAGGCTAGGCCGCATCTTTCATGGAGAGCTCAAACCTTTGCATCCTTGGCATCATCTTTATTGGTTCTTGTTTGGTTTTTCTCTTTGTGAGTGTTGGATCTTGAGTTCGTATTCATTACAAGCCCTTCTTCATCGAAAACGGATTTCATATACATCTACTTTTGTGTTTTCGATGTTGGTGTTCTTGTCGGCTCTTATCTTGTGAAGGTTTCACCTTCTACCTTGTTGGCATTCTAACATTTCCATGATTTGCATCATTTCTTTTTGTTGATCTTGGGTGGTTCTCTATGTGAGGATCTCGAGCTTTTCCATAGCTTTAAAACAAGCCCAAGATCATCAAAATCGGAGTTCGTATGGAAAAGTTATGCTTGTTTTGGTCCTGCTATTTTTTTCCTGTGAGGTAGTACCGCCCGGAGTTGAGGTAGTACCTCCCGAGCGGTAGTACCGCCCGGTAGAGCGGTAGTACCGCTCCAGCTGTACTACCGTGGTTAGTACCGCATCCACTACCGTATTCCTACTGTATAGGGCGGTAGTAGGGCACGGTACTGAGCCCGGTAGTACCGTAGGGCGGTAGTACCGCTCCAGTTGAGGTAGTACCGCTCGCTGTGCGGTAGTACCATGGTTGGTGGGCTTCCAACGGTTGGATTCGTGGGGACCTATAAAAGGGGGTCTTCTTCTTCCTTCGTCCTCACCCGTTTTGTGCAAGTTCTTCCCCCCATTGTTGACCTCTTTGAGCTGCTTACTCCCTTTCCCTCCCATGATTCTTGCTCATTTTTGAGGGAAAAGAGAGAGGAGGTCTAGATCCACATTCTCCACCAAGCCATCTCTCCTCTAAGTGAGGGGAACCTTGTGGATCTAGATCTTGGAGTTCTTGGTGTTCTCCTTGTTCTTCCTCTCATATTCCTCCATAGCTTTTGTTGCTTTGGTGGGATTTGAGAGTTGGGGACTTGAGCACTTCGTGTGATCTTGCCATTGCATTTGGTGCATCGGTTTGAGTTCTCTCAGAGGATTCATTGTAGTAAGTGAAGTTGAGAAGTAGATACTCATGAGTGCTTTGGCACTCTAGAGCTTGTACCTCGTGGGTGCGTTGGGACCTAGAGGCTTGTTGTTGCGGAGCTCAATCATTGTGGTGGAAAGCTTCGGGACGCTACGGGAGCCTCTAATTCGGTTGTGGAGATTGCCCCAAGCATTTGTACGGTTTCGGTGACCGCCCTCAAGGGTCGCCATTTGTGTGGGTTCGGTGACCGCCCTCAAGTGTCCTAATAGTGGAATCACGACGTCTTGCATTGGTAAGAGCATGAGGAGAAATAGGGTGGCCCTCGTTGGCTTCGTGTGAGCATTGTGCTCCTCACCCTCTCCAAACGGAGACGTACTTCTCGCAAGAGAAGGAACTTCGGTAACAAATCCTTGTCTCCATCGGCTCCACTTGCGGTTATCACTACCTTTACTTTGAGCAAGCTTATTACATTGTTTATCTTGTGCTTTCTCATATTATTGTACATTGCTTGTCCCATAGGTTGTTCTTCTAGTCAACCTATTTACTTGTTCACCTACTTTGTGATAGCCATAGTGCTCTTGTCATATATCTTGCTATCACATAGTTGTTTATCTTGCTTAGTATAAGTTGTTGGTGCACATAGTTGAGCCTAGCTTATTTAGGTTTCTTGCTTGGAAAATTAAACGTTAAGTTTTATTCCGCATTTGTTCAAGCCGAAACCGTAATTATTTTAAGCGCCTATTCACCCCCCCTCTAGGAGACATCCACGTCCTTTCAATTGATATCAGAGCCTCGTCTCTCTTAATAGGGCTTTACCGCCTTGAGAGTAAAGATGTCGACTAGGGGATTAGGATTCATTGACACTCTTAGTTTCGATGGCACAAATTTTGATGCTTGGAAAATTCGCATGCTTAATTATTTCCGGGGCATTGACCCGTGTATGGAGCGAATTGTAGATATGGGTTTTTCTCCTCCAAAGGATACTCACCTATCCTTAGTGGATGAGAAAAACTCTTATCTCAATGCTCAAGCTTCTAATGTGCTTGTTGATGCTTTGAGTAATGTAGACATATTTCAACTCCTGCCGTTTCGGGATGCTCATGAGTTGTGGACAAAGCTTCAAGATAAATATGGTGTGTCCAAGATTTGTGGGGATGATTGTTCTCCCTCCACCTCCGGTCGTGATGCTTTCTCAACTTCTTTTACCTCACCAACATGTGGTTTTCCACAAGGTAATGAAATGGTGAGTAGTGTGAGTAATTGCAATGATGATAGTGAACTTATTGTTGATAACCCTTTATCACTCTCTTATCGCAACGCTTCCTTGTTGGACCTCAACACTTCGAGCACCATAAATGTTTTACATGCTTGTGTTGATAGTTCATGCATATCATGTAGAAATCACTTGAATAAATCTCATGATGATATGCTTGCTATATCTTGTTTCCATGATAAGAATGCCTCTATTTCCTCTAGTTATTGTACTAACAATGTAGAGGAAAACCAACGGTCCATGGAACAAGATGTGGTCTTGAATGGTGCCTCAAGAGATCCTACATCATCATCTCGTGTGACTCATTTTTGCCTTATGGCGAAGGAGTTAAAGGTATCTCCTACTTTGACCCCCATATCTAGTGATGGTGATGATTTAGATAATGTTTAAGAGCATGTTAATATTGCTTCCTTAAAAATTAAGGGAGAAATGATTTTTAAAGCTCTTCATAAGAATAAAATTGCTTGCTCCAACTTCATGGAAATCATGTCTATTGCCATTGAGGGCAAGAAATACATTGAGGAGTTGGAAGCTCATATTGAGGAGAATGAGGCCACCATTGAGATAATGGAAAGCCATGCACGTGATTACGCTAATGAAATTGCGGATCTATCTCAAGCTCTTAAGTGTGAAGAAACCACCAAGGAATCTCTTGAGGAGACTTTTGCTTTAGAGTTATCTAAAGTAAAGGAATCTCTTGATAGAACCCTTGAGGTGGATAATTCTATCAAAACTAAACATGTTAAGCTTGAAGTTGCACGTGATAAACTCCTTGAGGATTTTGAGCACCTCGGAAATGGCTCACGGGTCATTAAGGGTGATCTCATCAAAGTCACCGAGTCGCATGCTCAACTAAAAGCTTCATATTTGAAAGAGCTTGACATGTCATCCTCTCCTTCCATTATTCTTGATGATGCTTGTGCTACTAACTCTATTTCTTGTGAAGCATCCATCCTAAAGGAGAATGTTGAGCTAAAGGCTCAACTTGAGTTGCTAACTAGGAAGTATGGGAAATTAGAAGAAAGTCATGAAAAGATCTCAAGCTCTCATGAGGATCTTCTAGTATCCCATAATGTGCTAAAGTTAGCTCATGAGGCTAAGGTTTCTAAATTAGTTCCTCATATGGACATTAGCACTACCTATACTCATTATGCTATATTGCCATGTGCTAGTCCTTGTAATTCATCCACTCATAATGTTGCTACATCATGTGATGAATTACTTTCCTTGCCTTGTTGCTCTAACAATGCTTCTACTTCCTCTAGTACTTGTATTGTTACTAACCATGTAGAGGAAATCAAAGAGCTCAAGGCCCAAGTCACTTCTTTGAAGAAAGACTTGGGAAAGGGTCATGAAGGGAAGTCTACACTTGACAAGGTGTTGTGTGGACAAAAATCCCCCAATTACAAGGGTGGACTTGGATTCAACTCCAACAATAAGAAGTCCATGTTTAACAAGAATAAGGGCCAATCTCAAGTCAAGAATTCGGCCAAGATTATTTGTTTCAAGTGCAAGGTTGAAGGGCACCATGTAAGATCTTGCCCTTTGAAGAAGAATCCCCTTGGTGACAAGCAACTAGGGAAGAGGCCTCAAGTTCAACCGCAAGGTGAAGTGAAGCCACTTCCCAAGAAGACTCAAGTAAATGATCTTCATGTTGAGAAATCAACCATGAAGAAAGGAAATAGTAGATGTTGCTACTTATGTCGTGAGAAGGGTCATCTTGCTTCTTCATGCACGAACGGTACCTTATCCAACCCTATTATAGTTGATGATGTTTATTCTCTTCGGAAGGATAAGGTTGGCAATGTGGTTGCCAAATTTGTTGGCACTCAAAGTGGTGACAAGAAAAGAACCATTTGGGTTGCCAAGCCTATTGTGACTAACCTCTTAGGACCCAACTTGGTTGGGGACCAACAAGCTCAAACTTGATCAATAGGTGATGTGGAGGGCATTGGAAGACTTGGCTACATTATGAAGAATTAAGGGACCTTCATTACTCACATTATCTCAAGCCAAGTCATATGGATTATCTTGTGTCTATCTTATATCCAATGTGCCTCCTTACGGTAACTTGTACTTAAATTGTTTACATTGAAAGTTACTTGCCCCTTTGCATGTTTTGGTTTTGTACCTTGCATGCGTTTGTATATGTTGTGTTTCCAATCTACATATCTTGAGTAATCAATTTTGTGTATATTGGTTTGCACACCATGTATGTGTGAGTGTTTTATTGAGCCTATTTTTCGTCTTGTTTTGCATATTAGTTGGCTCTTGTGAGAGATTAATGGATCATCCCATTTTGGGGGAGTGATGTGCCTTGTGCACTTTACGATTCTAAAATGTGTATACATTAGGAATACCACCTAGTATTGATATTATAAGATTATCTAGTCACTATGTGGTATGTCGTACTCATCAGAAATTCCAACTCTAAAGTATCCATTAATTATCTCTTGTTGGTATTTATTTGCCTCTAGTTGTAAAATTTGGGATATCACATTATGGGGGAGTAATATGCTTTGTGCATATTACACGCCTATAAAATGTGTACATTTGGGGTTTTGCCACTTAGAGTTGATATTGTAAATTATCTAGTTCCTAGGTGGCATGGTTGCTCCTCAAGTTCCAATTTGCTTAAATTGAATTTATTTCTCATCTTATGGATCTTGAGTGTGTGAGATTCTCTTGGTACGGTGTCCCTTCAACATGTACATGTATTTCCTATGTGGGAACCGTTTGCTCCAAGTTATTCTAATCATTGCTTGCATGATTGGATGCATACTTGAAGCCATCAAGAATCTCTTTGTAAGCATTGTGCTCAATTCTTATCTTTTGCCACATGCTTATGATTGTTGTTGTGAAGATGATAATATATATTAATGCTATCTACCACCGGGAAGTAATTCCCTATACCTCTTGTACTCAACAATTGGTACACTTATATGTGGTAGAAATTGTTGATCATCTTTACATTGGCTTGTTTATCATTATCTTATTTCTTGCCAAGATATTGTTGTGATTTTATTTCTCATTGTCTTTCTTGCCACTTGTGGATCATTTGTTCTCGTGATCTTGTCTAGTGTTTATCTAGATATAGTGAAAGTGGCGATCCCATCTTGTGCGTTTTATATCCAAATGAAAATTCTATTTAATGCACATCTTTTGGGGGAGCTAGCATCTTATGATCCATATCAAGTGTGTGTTTTTGGAAGGCATATTCTATGTGGTGCTTTGTGTCATCATAAATTTGTTGAGGGCATAGTTAGTTTGGAATTGTGCTCTCCTTTTGAGAGTTTGATACCTCTTTTCTTTGATATCTTTTATTTTTCGTATCATGCTCTCTATCAATTGATGGTTCAATTGATACCCCATTCTTTGATGAATCTTTTATTTGGTATAGTCCAAGTGACAAGTTTTTTTTTCTTATTTTCAATTGGAATCTTATTTTGGAATCTTATCGTCACTTGGTATCCTTTTCAATTGTTTTCCTATTCAATCATGTGTTGATTGGGTTGTGATTCAATTGGTATTCCTTCTCATTTGTTGGTGAGTGTATCAATTCACCATGTGTTAATTGCTACTTGTCTCCTATCATGTGTTGATTTGGACCTTTGATATAATTTGGAAAACCTTATGTTGTGCCACCTTTGGTGTGCCTTCTTGGTTTACTTGGTGTCTTGTCCAAATTGTATGTCCTTTGGTTCTTAAAAGTCTTGCGCATGCATATTTGCTATTTGTGTAGTACCTATGCCATGTTTTCTTTCTTTGATCCTATATATAGGTTAAACTCCATCCACTTCTTTATTGGCTAATATGTGCATGGAATTCATCTTCATGTCCATATGCACTTATTCGTGTGGAGTTTGTCCTATATATTTTTGTTCCTCTAACTCTTGGGTCCCAATGAGTTTGGGTACCATTTTGTGTGTTAATGTTGATATAGGAACTTTGGAGATGCATTGGAGGATCGTCTCACTTAAGGAAGGTGGTGTCACCATGTGCCTTTTGGAGTCATGCTAGGACGATCATTGAAGACTTTATCTACTACATCATTCCCACGCTATCTCGGTAACAAGTATCTACCTCATGCATACTTTTCTTGCTTCCAACCTTGTGTAGGTTGCATCATGGCATGATATTCTTCATTTGCAATTGTCGCGGTTCTTGATTTGTTCTAGAATTTCAAGATATATTATTGGTTGAGATACTTTTTTCGTTGTTCAAAGCATCTCAACTATATCTTGATACCTTGTTGCTAGTTTTGATGACTTTGATGGTTGATTGTGTGGATTTCATTCTTATACAATAAGACAATATTAAGCCATTGGCTATGCTTTCAAGCAAAGATCTTATTCGTATAATTATGACTTCCGTGTGGATATCTTGTTCTTTCCTTTTATGACTAGTTTGTGTGTACTTGCTTCTTTGTGGATATTTTGTCTACCTAGAATCTCATACACTTGAGAGAAGTTACACTTTTCTTGGATATCCTTGTTCTTTCATGTCCACCTTTATTTTTAATAATTAAATTCTTCGGTGGTTACATGAAAGTGTGTGGGTTTGAGTGCGTCTCTAATTCTATTCATCTTAGCGTGCACTCTTTTGGTGGTGAAGATTGTAGTCCTCATGCTTGTCTTGATGAGCCTTTTATTTTCTATCTTCACCATGGGGTTGTCACAAGCCTTGATTTTACTTTGCATTTTACTTAAGCTTGTGAACCCATTTGTTGTTTGTGTGTGTGACCTTCTTAACTTATGATGGAAGGACATGTCTAGCACTTTGAGTCTCATTTCTTCAAGACTATGTTGATGCTTAAATAGTCATCCTTGTACTAGTCGTATCAAGTGCTTTTCCATGACTAACACACATCTTTTTATGTTGAGCCCATTCCTGTGATTATCTCTTTTGCTATTTTCTCAACCATTGGTTTGGTGCAAGTGCTAGACTTTGTCTCATATCTTTGCACACTTGCACTTGTGTTGTGTTTCTATTTATTTTGGGGGAGTGATGATCCAATTTTTGTGAACTTTGTATTATAATACAAAGATTCTAAATAGTGCACAAATCTTGGGGAACTTCTCTATTTTCTTTATAACACTCCTATGCTCAAATCATAATATCTTATAATCTTTTGGCATGTTGGGTCGTTTGATTGCCTTCATTTTCTTATGCCTTTGTGCCATCTCATCTCTTTGTTTCAATCTTTGGATCCTCTATATAGTTTGTTTTTCCTCCCATCATGTATCTTTGGATGTGTGTATCGTATTCCACTCGTTTCTTGAGAAATACACCCTTTTGGGAGGAACACATTCTATATCGGCCTTCTTAGTTCTCCGCCCATTTTGGCAATCAATGCCAAAGGGGGGGAAGTTTAGAGGGTTTTTGTTTGAGGAGGTTTGTGCTTTGGTTTTGTTCTTAAGCATTTGCCTTCTTGTTCATGCATACTTGCTTTGCATGATTAGCATAATTCATCATATAAACCCTCTTAATGTGTTTGTCATCAATTACCAAAATGGGGGAGATTGAAAGGGCATGTGCCCTTATGTTTTGTTTTGATAATTGATGACAATCTGTATGGACTAATGGTTTCCTTGAGTTATATCTTAAGGTTTATCCATAGGCAACGCTTGAAGATCATATGGTGGCTTCAAGGTTGTAAGGTTAAGATTACGTGTTGACCAAGGTGTTCTTCATGGAGTTATCCAAAGATTGGTCAAGTTGATGTGTGCAAGGTCAAGAGTAGCATCACGAAGATATCATATGCTTGGAGCTTGCCGACCATTTGGTGATAATGGTTTTGTGAAGATATGCCTAAAAGAGGCTCACCCATAATGGAGTATGGGAGAGCAATTTACTAGTCTTCATCGAGCCGACGCAACCAAGAAAGGTGTTCCAACTTGAGGCGGACATGATCATCATCATCATGCTCAAGCCAATTATGTGCAAGACAAAGGTTTGCCCTTTATAGGTTTCTAGTTTACCGGTCTCATGGTGGTAGTTAGGAGACCGGGTTATAGGCTAGGCCGCATCGTTCGTGGAGAGCTCAAACCTTTGCATCCTTGGCATCATCTTTATTGGTTCTTGTTTGGTTTTTCTCTTTGTGAGTGTTGGAGCTTGAGTTTGTATTCATTACAAGCCCTTCTTCATCGAAAACGGGTTTCATATACATCTACTTTTGTGTTTTCGATGTTGGTGTTTTTTGTCAGCTCTTATCTTGTGAAGGTTTCACCTTCTACCTTGTTGTCATTCTAACATTTCCATGATTTGCATCATTTATTTTTGTTGATCTTGGGTGGTTCTCTATGTGAGGATCTAGAGCTTTTCCATAGCTTTAAAACAAGCCCAAGATCATCAAAATCGGAGTTCGTATGGAAAAGTTATGCTTGTTTTGGCCTTGCTGTTTTTTCCTGTGAGGTAGTACCGCTCGGAGTTGAGGTAGTACCGCCGAGCGGTAGTACTGCCCGGTAGAGAGGTAGTACCGCTAGCCCGGTAGTACCGTAGGGCGGTAGTACCGCTCCAGTTGAGGTAGTACCGCTCCACGGTAGTACCGCTCGTTGTGCGGTAGTACCATGGTTGGTGGGCTTCCAACGGTTGGATTCGTGGGGACCTATAAAAGGGGGTCTTCTTCTTCCTTTGTCCTCACCCGTTTTGTGCAAGTTCTTCCCCCCATTGTTGACCTCTTTGAGCTTGCTTACTCCCTTTCCCTCCCATGATTCTTGCTCATTTTTTAGGGAAAAGAGAGAGGAGGTCTAGATCCACATTATCCACCAAGCCATCTCTCCTCTAAGTGAGGGGAACCTTGTGGATCTAGATCTTGGAGTTCTTGGTGTTCTCCTTGTTCTTCCTCTCATATTCCTCCATAGCTTTTGTTGCTTTGGTGGGATTTGAGAGTTGGGGACTTGAGCACTTCGTGTGATCTTGCCATTGCATTTGGTGCATCGGTTTGAGTTCTCTCCGAGGATTCGTTGTAGTAAGTGAAGTTGAGAAGTAGATACTCATGAGTGCTTTGGCACTCTAGAGCTTGTACCTCGTGGGTGCGTTGGGACCTAGAGGCTTGTTGTTGCAGAGCTCAATCATTGTGGTGGAAAGCTTCGGGACGCTACGGGAGCCTCTAATTCGGTTGTGGAGATTGCCCCGAGCATTTGTACGGGTTCGGTGACCGCCCTCAAGGGTCGCCATTTGTATGGGTTCGGTGACCGCCCTCAAGTGTCCTAATAGTCGAATCACGACATCTTGCATTGGTAAGAGCGTGAGGAGAAATAGGGTGGCCCTCGTTGGCTTCGTGTGAGCATTGTGCTCCTCACCCTCTCCAAACGGAGACGTACTTCTCGCAAGAGAAGGAACTTCGGTAACAAATCCTTGTCTCCATCGGCTCCACTTGCGGTTATCTCTACCTTTACTTTGAGCAAGCTTATTACATTGTTTATCTTGTTCTTGCTCATATTATTGTACATTGCTTGTCCCATAGGTTGTTCTTCTAGTCAACCTATTTACTTGTGCACCTACTTTGTGATAGCTATAGTGCTCTTGTCATATATCTTGCTATCGCATAGTTGTTTATCTTGCTTAGTATAAGTTGTTGGTGCACATAGTTGAGCCTAGCTTATTTAGGTTTCTTGCTTGGAAAATTAAACGTTAAGTTTTATTCCGCATTTGTTCAAGCCGAAACCGTAATTATTTTAAGCGCCTATTCACCCCCCCTCTAGGCGACATCCACGTCCTTTCACTTACGCAGTAAGGCGAAAGGTAAGTACCTCTTTCCTAGGAAGAAGAAGAAGGAGCTTATTGAAAATCAATTTGAGGGTTTTTATGATTCCGACGATCTTGGAGACCTTTGATTCTTCTTTTCCTTATGCCTAGCTTAAAGGCGTAAAAGAAAGCACTTGTTTGGAGGCAACCCAAGATGTTTTTACTTCTGTTTTTAGTGGTCTTGATGATTGTTACTACTGTAGCAACATCATTGTATCTTTATTTTCAAGCTTTGTGCCAAGTTATAGCCTCTTATGATAAGGGAAGCAAAAGTTGTGACATGCTGTCCGGAAAATAGATTATGTCTTCTTGACGGAAAAAAATGTATAAAATCACCAGTTCATATTTTTTAGCAGAATTTTTTACACAACATGCTCTATACAATTGTTAAACTTTCGTATGTTATGAGTTTTTTTATTTGAGTTGCATAAGTTCCCCGAAAAAATTCTCTACTACCTGCTGTTCTGGTTTTCACAGATTCTGCCACGTTTTATCTCTCCTTACTTTTGCAAACCTTAAGCTTGATTTTTCTTTTCAAAAACCTTTTGGAAATCTTGAGAAACAGTATCTATACAAGAATATCTTTATATCCAGTGGGGAAAATTATTTATTAAGGGTACTAACCTCTCTAATCAGCTTACGATGAGTTATGTTTGAAGGAAGTTTTCAAGTGTGCGATGGAAGATGATGAAAGAAGATTCGGGAGTGTCAAGCGCTCAAGCTTGGGGATAACCCCATGCATCCCCAATAAATATTCGAGGAGACTCAAGCGTCTAATCTTGGGGATGCTCCCGTGCATCCCCTTCTCCATCAACAATCATCAGTTCGTCCTTCGTCTCACTATATTTTTATCACTTCATGCGTTATGTGCTATGCTTGGAGCGTCTCGCTCATAGGTTTTATTTTTAGTTTTCTTTAGCTTTGCTTGCTGTTCATAACAAGTTAGACCCCATCTTACTCTGTGTGGGGAAGAAACACGCTCCACTCCAATCTAGAAGACATCATAGGATTTTTCATGCTTATCTTTTTACTGTTGTCTGTTCTTTAGCTCTTTGTAGCTACTGCCATGTTTAGTTTTAGTCTTAGTTTGTATTTAGCAAGAGCCTTGGATTTTGTTTAGTTTGTTGCTGGAACTCTTTTTAGTTTTCATGTTTAACTTGTTAAGAGAGTTGGTTGTTGCACTGAGTTGTGTCTTCTAAGAGTACTGGTCCCTCCAAAGAGTAGTGATCCATCTAGTAGCTAAAGTTCTCAACTAATTTTGTAAGTTTTGAAAATAAACACGGATTGCCCAAAATACGACATCTATCACTAATAGGCTAAAGCTGTTGACACCAAAAGTCCAAACATTACTCATGGCAATACCTCAAAACTATTGCAAGTTACTACTACAAAAGAAGAGCAACCTCAACTACCTACTTCAAGTCAAGATACAAAACTCAGTGCAACAGGCAAACTCTCTAAACAAGATAAACATGAAAACTCAAGAGAGTTCCAGCAACAAACTAAACAAAAGCTCTTAAAATGATAAGCATG
Source organism: Bromus sterilis (assembly GCA_950022295.1). Lineage (NCBI taxonomy): Eukaryota > Viridiplantae > Streptophyta > Magnoliopsida > Poales > Poaceae > Bromus > Bromus sterilis. The sequence continues at coordinate 165,086,800 of OX465599.1, read as the reverse complement.
AAAATTAAGAGCTAAACATGACAGCAGCTATGAAAAAGATAAAGAACACACACAGCAAAGATAAGCATGAAGAATCCTATGTTGTGTTCTAGATTTTGAAAGTGGAGCGTGTTTCTCTCCCACACAAAGAAAGCTGGGTTCTAACTTGTTATGAATAGCAAGCAAAGCTAAATAAAACTAAAAAGGAAATAAAGAGCAAGACGCTCCAAGCATAGCACATAACGCATGAAGTGATAAAAATATAGTGGAACGGAAGACAAACTGATAATTGTTGGTGGAGAAGGGGATGCATGGGGGCATCCCCAAGCTTAGACGCTTGAGTGTCCTTGAATATTTCTTGGGGATGCATGGGGGCATCCCCAAGCTTGAGCGTTTGACACTCCTGAATCTTCTTTCATCATCTTCCCTCGCACACTTGAAAACTCCCTTCATACATAACTCATCATAATCTGATTAGCGAGGCTAGTACCCATAATAAAATAATTTTTACTCTACTGGAAATAAAGATATTCTTGAAGAGCTACTGTTTCTCAAGATTTCCAAAAAGTTTTTTCAAAGAAAAAGCAAGCTTAAGGTTTGCAAAACGAAGAAAAGGCAAAACAGGACAGAATCTGTGAAAAACAGACCAGCAGGTAGTAAAGAATTTTTTAGGGATACTTCTGCAACTCAAATCAAAAAACTCAGAACATACGAAAGTTCCGTGATTGTATAGAGCACACTGTGTAAACATTTCAGCTCAAAAACATGATCTGGGAATATTCTGTGATTTTTCCCGTCACGAGGACAGAATCTGTTTTCTGGACAGCATGTCACAACTTTCTCTTCCCTTGTCATATGAGGCTATAATTGGCACAAAGCTTGAAATGTAAAGATACAATGATGTTGCTACAGTATTAACAATCATCAAGACCACTAAAAACAGAAGAAAAACAAAAAGGAAAACCTAAATTCGTTGCGGGCTGCCTCCCGAAAGAGCTTCTTTAAAGCCATTAGCTAGGCTTAATGCAAAAAGATTAAGTTGTATCAATTGAACCATCATCAAGATCATCAAAAAGCTCTTCAATAGTACAACCACTCTTAAGAGGTCTTTCAAATAAAGGCCTAATAAAGATACTTCTAGGGATAAAAGCAAAAGGCGGAAGATCAATGGGAGTTTCATTTATTCTATTAAAGAGAGGTATCTCTTCCAAGGTCTTCACAGTTTCAACCCCTTTGGAAATAGATGGGTTATTTTTGAAACGAGGAGCCTATGGAACGTATACGAACCTAGTTTCCTTCTTTGCCAGAGTTTCTACCTTTTTGGTTTTGATCGAGGAGAGAGTGGTTCCTAGAGTGTCAATGATTTCCTCAATCGTATCTATCCTAGAAGGATCCAAGTCATGGGATTTGATGGTCTCCAAGGTTTTGAAAATTTAATGCATGGAGCTATCGAGTCTATTCAAGTTCCCTTGAATCTTACGATCCAACTCACTTATCTTATTAATGCTTGGCATCTCTAGCTCTATCTTTTCAAGTTTTTTCATAATGTGAGCTAGGGTAATGTCCTCTTGAATGCTAGCAACAGGGGGGTTTCCAACAAGATTTTCCATAATACTAAGAGCTTCCCAAACTGGGACTTCTAGGAAATTCCCATTGATAGCAATATCTAGAAGAAACCTATTCCAAGAAGTAATTCCAACATAAAAGTTTCTAAGCAGGATAGTGGTGGATTGCTTCTTGGTGACCCTTTTTTGAGAATCATTAATTCTATACCAGGCATCTTTCAGACTTTCACCACTTCTTTTTTTAAAGGTGAGCACTTCTGCTTCACCGAAGGAAAAAGGACCAGACATAATGACAACTACTAGCAAGGTAACTATTTTTTTGATTTTTGATAAGGGACACTAAAGCAAAAACTGAAAGGTAAACTAACAAGACTAAAAAGCAAAGATAAAAGATAGTGTGCAACTCCCCTATCTTGAAGAGCGGAGTCCCCGGCAACGGCGCAAGAAATTAGCTTTGATGGCTTCTCGCCCCTCGTTGGTTACCCAAAGTGGAAGGTTGAGATGTAGTTAGCAGCAAATTTCCCTCGGTGAAGATACCAAGGTTTGTCTCCGGTAGGACTCCAGCAACAACAGGAAGGTGACAACAGCGCCAGAAGTTAGGCGGTTGACGTGGACCTGCACACACAACAGATAGCTTTTCTCCCAACGAGTTCAGAGAGGTTGTCAATCCCTCCGGCCTTGTTGTTCACAAAGGATCAAACGCACGAGATAATAATGATAGTGATAGCAACGGAAAAGTAAATTAAGCAGAAAATAAATAGTGGGTGTAAACAGTGTTGGAAATATGGACCGGGATCCCATGATGTTCACTAGTGATGTCTCTCTCCCAAAAGACGATAAAATAGCCATGCGAGGTAAACAAATTACAGCTGGGAAATTGACAGGATTATGTGCGCAAACCAATGCTAACTATGCTATAAAGAAAGGAAGAGGCTCAAAAGCATGGGCGGTACGCCAAGACAAGTAGACCGAAATCCATCTGCATCTACCTACTAATCATCCACCTTGAGATATCTATCCAGAACATCTCGCTGGTATTAAGTTGTGAATCCCACCCAAAGTGTAAACTCAAAGCAACATACAACTGCATTAAAGAACTTTGCGTAAAGTAAACAATCCTTGCACCCGCAAGTACAAGCACCATTGTTTTCTCCCTTGTGGCAACAACACATCCCCTAGACTCATGTTTCTGTCACTCAAGCTAGTCATCGAGGGGCATGAACCCACAATCATGCATAACGCTCCCTCTTGGAGTCACTACCTACTACTTGGCCAAAGCAATAAACAGCAACGGAGAACATGCAAGAATTACTCAAGAACATATATATAAAATAGGAGAATCAAATATATTACTCAAACAAAATCTGAACATAGTCTCATAATCCATCGGATCCCAGCAAACTTAGCATAGCAACAGCAGAAAGATTACATATGTGCCTCGATCATGTAGGGCAGCTCACGAGGTCTAAACCATGAAGAACAAAGAGGGGAGGATAACATCACATAGCTACTGATCATAGACCCATGGTCCAAGGTGGACTACTCACGGATCATCCGAGAAGCATCCATGGTGGTGGAGAAGCTCCCGGAGGTGGTTCCTCCCTCCGGCAGGGTGCTGGGAAGAGGTCTCCTGGTGCTCCCGATGTTGGAAGCGCGGCGGCGGCGGAACAGAGGAGAGATCGCGAAAAAGGGTTCTGTCCCCGAGGGTTTCTCGTCAAGGGGAATAAATAGGCGAAGGGGGCAGCCAGAGGTGGACCAGGGGCCACAGGCGCCCCCCCTGGCACGACCTAGGGGGTGGCCGCGCCAGGTGGCCGCCTGGGCCACCCCTGGCTCCCCTCTGGCCGCACTAGGGCTCTTCTGGAAGGTTCCCGTACGCTGATTTTTCCTATATTTTTCCTGGAATTTTTCTGGCACTTTAAATAATGGGAAAACCTGAAATACAAAACAACTGGAAACAGGAACTGGCACTGGGGTGCACTGAGTTAATAGGTTAGTCCAAATATGATCAAAAGTGTATGGAAGTGCATCAATATCATAGCAATATCACACAAAAGAAGCATGGAGCAAGCAAAAATTATAGATACGTTTTGGACGTATCACTCTGTCATCATAAACCTCCTTATATCTTTCCTTAAAACAACCACCATACCTACCTATCAAGGCATTTCCATAGCCTTTCCGAGATATATTGCCATGCAACATCCACCTCTTCATGACTTGATCTTCATGTCATACATGTTCCTGCTACACTGGCAATGGCATACATTGCATACATCATGATAGCTACATCTTCTTTATGATTTGATACCCTCTTGTAAATTAGTGTGTTGCCCTTAAGTGAGGAAAAGATCCCAAAGTGGACAAAATAAAAGATCGTGAAGAGGACAAATGAGAGTTAAATAGAAAGAGCCATTGAGGCCACCAAAAAAATACAAAAAAGTAGAAAAAAGAGAAAAATGAAAATAAAAAGAGAGAAAGGGGCAACACTACTATCCTTCTGAAAGATCCACACTAGTACTTTCTCTTATCCTTGTACTCCATAGAGATGATCATTCATGCATATAGCTATGTGGGGACCTTCACACTATAGAACTTGGCTTGCATATTCCAAGGATGAGCCTCCTCAAAAGAGCTCTTGGTCTTCATGAGCGAGCAAGTTAGATGCACCCCCACTAGTTCCATTGGAGAGCTTTTTAGCTGATATGCGCATCCGTTGCATGGAAATCCCTACTCCTCACATCATATCTATCATTTGGACTTCTCGCCTATGATTGTCCTCATTGATGTGAGCCTTTCTCACCTTTTTTGTCTTCCTCCTCCACCATATTTCTCTCTTTGCCATCCTAAGTGTCAACTCTCGTGCTTACGCTCACCCATTGCATGAGTGCTCAAAATATCAAAAAGGAGTGGATCAAATTGACTTGTACCCTGCTAGTGGTTTGGGAACGAGTCAAGATAAGATTCCAAAGAAGACCAAGTGTGAAACTTTAGTAGATTGAGTTCTCAACAAAAATTATTTTTTCTCGTATTCCCTATCCCCTTTCTTGCATGCAAACACCATTAGGAGAAATTCGAGTCACAGACAGCGAGAGCTCTTGCACCTAATGTTCATTTGTTACTTGTTCCAATGCTAATATAGACTCTTGCAGGTTATGACTTGAATTGAATCACATACCTTGACTGCTTTACTTTTCAAAGTTCTTATATGGTTGCTAGCATGTCACCACAAAAATTATGCTTCTTATCATTTACCTACTCGAGGACGAGCAGGAATTAAGCTTGGGGATATTGATATGTCCCAAACGTATCTATAATTTCTGCTTGCTCCATGCATCTTTTGTGTGATATTGCTACGATCTAGATACACTTTCATACACTTTTGATCATATTTGGACTAACCTATTAACTCAGTGCACCATAGTGCCAGTTTCTTTTTTCTGCTGTTTTTTTGTTCCAGGTTTCCCCCATATAAAAAGTGCTCCAAAAATTCGGGAAAAATCGGATAAAAAATCAGCGCATCGGAAGCCTACAGAACCCCGAAGGAGGGCCGGGGGGCCACCACCTGGCGCGGCCTAGGGCTTGGCCGCGCCAGGGGGCGCCTAGACCCCTGTTGGCCCCCCTGGTTGCCCCCTTCGCCTATATATTCCCCCTGACGTGAAACTTCTGAAAATAGAAACCCTTTTCGCGATCTCGCCTCTGTTCCGCCGCCGCCGCGCTTCCAAGATCGGAAGCGCCAGCAGACTTCTTCCCGGCACCCTGCCGGAGGGAGGGTCGACCTTCGGAAGCTTCCCTTGCACCATGGACGCTCCCCGGATGTGTCGTGAGTAGTTTCCTTTGAACCATCTGTCCGTTATCAGTAACTATGTGATGTTCTCCTCCCCTCTTTGTTCTTCATGGTTTAGACCTCGTGAGCTGCCCTACATGATCGAGGCACATATGTAATCTTTCTGCTGTTGCTATGCTGAGTTTGATGGGATCTGATGGATTATGAGATTATGTTCAGATTGTGATAGAATAATATATTTGGTTCTTATCTTTTATATTTTTGTTCCTAAGTAATTCTTGCATGTTCTCCGTTGTTGTTTATTGCTGGCCAAGTAGTACGTAGTAACTCCAAGAGGGAACGTTATGCTCGATTGTGGGTTCATGCCCCCTGATGACACGCTTGAGTGACAGAAACATGAGTCTAGAGGATGTGTTGTTGCCACAAGGGGGAAAACAACGGTGCTTGTAACCGCGGTTGCAAGGATTGTTTGCTTTACGCAAAGTGCTTTCTAATGCAGTTGTCTGTTGCTTTGGGTTTACACTTTGGGTGGGACTCGCAACTTAATACCAACGAGATGTTCTGGATAGATATCTCAAGGTGGATGATTAGTAGTAGATGCGATTGGATTTCTGTCTACTTATTTTGGTGTACTACCCATGCTTTTGAGCCTCTTCCTTTCTTTTGTAACATAGTTAGCATTGCGGTGCGTTTATAATCCTGTCTATTGCCCATCTGTAATTTTCTTACCTCGCATAACAGTTTTATCGTCTTTTGGGAGAAAGACATCACTATGGAACATCACGGGACCCCGGTCCATATTCTCATCATTGTTTACACGCTTATTTATTTTCTAGCTTTTACTTTCAGTTCTATTATCATTATCATTATCCCTTGTGTTTGATCCTTTGTAAACAACAAGATTGGAGAGATTGACAACCTCTCTGAACTTCGTTGGGAGCAAAGTTATTTGTGTCATGTGCAGGTCCAGGAGAAGCAAGTGATTCTTTTCAGACGGCGCATCACTTGCCGAACCACCTAATTATCATTGTCGGAGTCCTACGGGAGACAAACCCTATCCTCTATATAGGGGAAATTTGCTGCTATCCTACATCTCACCTTCCACTTGGGGTAACCAACGAAGGGCAAGAAGCCGTTATCACTTCCACGCCATCAAGCAAATTTCTGGCGACGTTGCCGGTATGTTTTGATCCTTTGTAAACAAAAAGACCGGAGAGATTGACAACCTCTCTGAACTTCGTTGGGAGCAAAGTTAATTGTGTCTGTGTGCAGGTCCAGGTGAAGTAAGAAACCCTGAGGTTGTGAACGGCGCCATTGTTTACTTCACCACCTACTTATCATCTCCGGAGTCCTACGAGAGACAATCTTAAAACCTCGGTATCTTCAAAGAGAGAAACTTGCCGCTACGCTGCATCTCACCTTCCACTTGGGGTAACCAACGAAGAGCGAAAAACAATTATCCTATCTCGCGTATCACCCACCGATGCGAAGCAGCAGGCGCCGCCGCGCCATGGACGGTGTGCCGCGAAGCTCGCCGCCACTCGGGAGTCCACTGTGTGGCGCCGCCGTTTTTCACCGCTGTACCGGATCCGGCGGGTCCCCTCTCCACCGTCGCCGTCCAGGCCTCTTCTGTTGCGCCTCCTCCCTGCGCCGCTCACCGCCGGCCGGTGAAGTCGTCGCCGCCGTCTGCCTACCGAGTGGGATCAGGATGGGCCTTATCCGGCCGGCAGCGCCTCCATGGGTCGCCAGAGGCGACCGCGGCCCACCTCACCGAGCCGGCCCACGCGCTCGTCTCGCCCACGGCCTAGATCTCGCCTAGGGGCGAGGTTTTGCTATCCAGCTCCCACTTCGGCCAGATGGGCCTGGCCCAATAGTGAGCAACTTTTTTTTCTCCCTCTGTAGAATTTCTGCAAAGTCTTTTTATACTGCTGCTGTACCCATTTTGCGATGAGAATAACGAGAGATCCGTAGCCCGTATAGCGATGCGCCCAAAATGAAAAGTGCTCAGTTTTGTGTGTTCTACTGTTTTCTTTAGTGACTTAATTGATTTGAAGCCATCTGTTGAAGTGGGCACCATATTGTTTACTACTGCTGCTGTTATTTTCTTGCAAGTTTGATTGATGATTGTGTCATATCCATAAGGTCTATGCTATTGATTCTTCCTTGTATGTGTTAAGCATCATATTTACTCCAACTAGGTGCATTCCTTTGCCATGTTTATCTGATGTAGCTATTTGTGTATAAAGTTGCTACTTTGATGTCTTATAGTTAATGATCCATGCCTCATATGCATTAGCTCCAATGTAATTATTTGCTCCTTGTTATGTACTTTGATGCCAATTTTTTATTTTCCATGATATGGTTGTTGTTCATATAGTTATTGAGCTCCCAAAGTGCATACCTGCTGTTTTCTGTCAACTATCCTGAAATTCTACTAAGTCTGAAATATAATATAGTTGTCTTGCATGCTTAATACTTACTAGATGACCCGTTGCGCCAATTGCACGAGGGGATATAGAATACCAGGTAGGCGCATCAATGTATTTGTGTTGAGGCGAGGCATAATGAAAAACACAAATTGAAGTTTGATAGGCAACCAGGTTCTAAAAGCTGATGATTAGAAAGGCTCTAAGATGAAGGGCAACAACATATACTTCACAAAAGAAGTCATGCCAACATAGTGCACACTGGTTCAGATGTATAAATTAAATCCTAGAGAAGACATGCTGATATAGGGCTTGCTTTCTAATAATATAGCACATACTTAGTGCATGCAGATACATATAGTGGTAGCCTAAATACTTCACAAAAGCACTATAAAAATAGGGATAGTTTTTGCACGAGAGGAAGATGGTAGCGATGGTTATGAACACACTAACTATGTTGTGCCTTAGAGGGCATAAACGGTTAGACGGAGTCCAGCTGATACAGGTTTGAAGGCGAAGGCGTATATGTTCCCTTTGATCATGTCTGTGGGTGATAAAGAGCTTCCAGCCACCTATGATTATAGCTCTGCAGTCAACTCCTTCGATCAGCCGAGTTGATACGTGGGTACTTCTGTCTCCGCTTGTGATTGGCGAGACATTGTTTTTTCAGAGACATGTGTTGAAAACAGTAGGCCTTGAAAAAGCGAGTCTTAAAGTACTGCAAGAAAAAGGTAAATCTGGTGTAAGCATAGCTTGCGAGCAAATAAAGGAATGTGAACAATGGAAGTCTAGTCTAGGATTATTAAGGTTTCATTAGAAACATGCAGTTCTTAAGGTTTCATTAGCAGACATTGCAGTCATAAATGCATAAGAAAGTATCCATGGATATTCTGTAAAATGTCATGTCAAGGTTTAACCACAAAGAGTGGTGCGCATAAGAAAGCATGGATTTGTCTTGATAGCTAACACCAGCTAATCTAAACATTTTCTTTGAAAAATACTGGCCTGAAAATACTATATTTGTCCCTGAACTACAGTCCCACAATGTTCCATAATTGAATTATCTTTTCTAGATTAAAGGAAGGGCCATGACAAAATGCAAAGTTAAAATAGAAGAACATCCTAACAGCCAGCACCTCAGATATAAATGATCCGGTGCCTGATATGTGTTATTTGCATCTTCACGTGACATAATTGGATGGAGCTAGAAACACAGTAAAAGAGTATTGATAATCACATCACACTTGACTAATCAGCATGCCGGTTTAGCACTGAAAATAGACTGTTTTTTCAGTTCTTCTATTCATGGTTTACTAATAAAAGAAGCAAAAGATGATACTATTAGCAGCTAGAAATATTCCATGGAAATAATTTATGTACTCTCCTTATAATCTTTCAAAGCAACATACATGTATATATAGATCTAGAACTTCAAATGTACCAGTGGGGAATAGTAAATCATGACCTGTTTTTGTAAAGGCTTCAGAGGGCAATAAGCCAACCACCCCAACAAGTCCTTGTTTGATCACAAAGTTAAAGACACTTAAGAAATCACCAGGGCATGTAAGAGGTGAAATTGTGCAAAGAATTAACTAAACAAAAAATGATGGTTGGGGGAACACCGGAACAGTAGAATTAACTAAAAAAATGATTGTTCAGGAACACCGGAGCAGTAGAATTAAGCAATGATTACCTGTTCCAAAAACATTTGTAGTTTTAAAAAGCCTAATTAACAAATGCAAAATAAAACACCTCGCGTCTATTATTCAACTGCGTTGATCTAATCAAATTCACATGTGACCAAGCAGTTTTAACTTTAAACAAAAATAGATGTTAGGTCATTCACATTTAGAAAAAAAAATGGGGTAAATACAGTAAGCATGGCATCCCTTTGCTTGAATTGTGAATTTCCTTTTCCTAGAATATGCACATGTTAGAATGCAGAAGCTTGCCATAGAAAATTCAGGGGATTATTTAGTTGGTAAATTTCACTTTGAAAAACATAATTCTTCGAATTCTAGATCATATACCTCTATCGTCACAAAAATAATTTCAGTAGAGAAGATCACTAAGGAAAACCTATTTCTCCGCTATTTCTCATACACATAAAACTTTAGAACATTGATTGTAGGGAACTTGGTACCAAGTACGTACAAGCAGATAAGTGAAAAACAAACGATTAGGAAAATCTGGAGACACATACATAATCAATCTCTACTGACACATAAAATACCCTAGGTTGTTTTTTGACAATGAAATCGCAGACTTGTCATCATATTTCCATCTAAACAATATGCTCTAGAAGATTGCTTTACAACTGAAGCAAAAAAGCAACTACAATGAAAATGTATTAGGTACTGAATGCATATCTTGTGCAGCCAGAAATCATACGCCTAACTAAATCATATGTGGAAACATGGGGTGGAGGCAGAAAAATTGCAACCTGGAGATATCCATTTGTAGCTTCTCCTTGTTCATTCTTTCTACATTTTCATCTAGGGAAAACCTGGAATGAAAATGCATTATGCTAAAAACTGAAATCCACCTTGCAAAAGAACTTATAAAGGCTGAGAGCTAAATGTCTAAAATAAATAAGAGCGGATAATCAAGCATTAATATGTTCACACATGTTTTGAGATGACCGAGTGAAGACATTTTGAACAATAAAGGGTAATGGACCACCTTGGTATTAGCCATCGCTCGCCGGACGCATGGGCTGGCTGCTTCACCATGCAACATGATGCACGAAGCGGTGTGCTCCTTTGTTGCTCCTCTGAGGAAAAAGGCATAACAGAGGAGGTGCAAATAAATTCAGTAAAAATTGTTAATCTAACAAAACAGTGAAAGCACAATTAGTAAAAAATGACAAAGAAAGGAAAAGGAAAGTGATATACATGAACGACCTCACCTATATGGTTGTCAGTAGACTTTAATGGAGGCTACTTGTTTACTTTCAAACTAAAAAATGACCATCTTCACACCACACATCCAGCATTAAATAGAGGAGAGCGCGTTGACGAAACATGATAAAGGAAAATTAAATAAAGGAGAGGTTCTACTCTATGTGCATGGGAAGTGAACACAGTTCAGAAAACATAGCATGCTGCAAATTTCCTACTGGTTCATTGAATCCAAGCATGTGCATTGCCTTGATAAGAAGACAATGCAATCTTAGCTCTAGCCACGCATAAAGTTCATCCTCACCCAATTCAGCACATCTTTGTTATCTTCCATACTTTCAATGTCAGCTTTCATATCTAGAAGCCAACAACAATATTAGTAACCTTTGTTAAGTAAACTTGTACAGCTGGCCTAATAAATTTGCCAAAACACAACTACAATAAGCATAAAGCAAATAATTCATAAATTTCATCCTCACCCAAGTTCAGCTCATCACTGTTATCTTGTTTCACATTTCCAATGGCGTCTTGGATATCTGGAAGCACACAACGATATTATTAACGACTCATACGAAAACTTGTACCGTTGATCTAATAAAAATTAGGAAAGTACAATTTTAAAAAAAATCACAAATCAAAGAATGCAAAAATCTAAACTTACAGTCTACGAAGTACATTTTTTTAATATTAAGCCACAAGCTGAAAATGCGTAACTAAGCACCTCCCACACTGTCACCTGCAAAGTCCTCCTTGCTCTTCTTATTACTCTTACTCTTTCCACCCTCCTCCTTGCTCTCAGGTACCGAAGGCATGCACAATCACTAACATTATCAAAATTGCACTATAACCACCCATAAACAAGTGCAATTAACCTAATACCTTAACATTAAGCCCTCAACTTATCATTTAGTTAAAGAATTACCTCAACCATGTAGACCCAATAGCAGCAGAGCTAACCGATGCCAATAAATTAACTACCACTATTTTCTCCCGTAAATAAACCCCAAACATTTAACATAAGCATCAAACCCGTCACCCTAATTAACCTAATAACTTGACACCTTCCCTTTCCCTAGGGCCTCTGTCTGAGTGAGAGAGGGAGAGAGGGAGATAGGAAGGGGGCTCACCATCCCATTCAATGAGATTGCCACCGCCGCCGAAGAGGTTGGCCTTATCGCCCGCACGACGCCGCGCCCACACGACACGGATCTGGCCGGCTGTCGAGGAAGGGAAGGGGTTGGCCGCTGGACGAGAGAAGGATGAGGACCTGCGGCCTGCTGCCCACCCTCGCCCTCCTTCTCTTTATCTCACGCCAGCGCCGCAGATCGCCGGCCGTCCAAGCCAAGCGCCCGCAGCCTCCGTCGTGCGGGCTGCAGTCCTCCTCGGCCCTGTAGGCCAGGACGCCCGTCGTCCAGGGTCGCCGCCGTCCAAGGCTTCCCGAGCCAAGGCCAAGGACCTCATCCGTGACGTACGGCCGGCGGCCGCGACGTCATCCACAGCCGCGCACAGCCCGCTGGTGGCAGCCGCCGGGGCGCCGTCGTGCTGAATTCGGGAGAGGGGCGGGGCGCACGAGATGGGGAGCGGCGGCGGCTGGGAGGAGAGGTGGTCGGGAGAGGGGCGGCGGCAGACGAGATGGGGAGGGGCGGCTGGGAGGAGAAAGGGGATTGAAGGAGAGAGAGGAGCGGGGACGGTATAGGTTTTCACCGGTGCGCTAGATTAGATCGTATGTCCTGTTGAGGCACGACGGTACGCCACTCTAGCGCAAATCAAAAATTTATACCGCACGCAACGAAGATCACTGCTATTAGAGATAAACTATATGATTAGGGTTTACCATTAGACGCGCAGTCACGACAGCGGAAGCGGAATTGACGATGCGCGTCGGCGGCTTTTGCTCGAATCCCTCGAACCGATCCCACGAACGGAGTCCCGCGATCCGATCCCGCGAACAGTTCGTCCAAGCGCCGCAAGTGCAGCGCCTTCAAGGGATGCGCACGTACAAGGAGGAGCGTCGGGCGGCGGACTGCTAGGTCTGGCGGCTCGGCCAGGAGGTGGAGTGGCTGCTAAGGTTGTGGTCTGACCTGTACCCCTTCGGGGTTCGCCCTAGCCCTTATATAGGTGCCCGTGGAATGGCCTCAACCCTTAAGGCAATCCGGACCCTCCATCCATAATCCATTCGGATCACATCCGAATGGGCTCCTTTCCCCTTAAGCGCGCGACCCTATAGGTTCACGTATACATGGACACGACCCGGACCACATCTGGTTCGATAGTCGGTAGCGGTTCCTAGCAGAACGTGTCGGCTCTCATATATGCGTAAAGTCATAAGACGAACCATTACAAAGTGTCATATGCAACATTCTTTTTGCCTCACGATATTATGTTGTCAAGCTCAAGGCGAGTACTTGTCACCCTTGTGATAGCTTGACCCCTCTTCTCGAAACCGTGATACAGATTCCTGAACCGGGTTAACACTTAATCCATGTCGCATGGCCATGCTTTCTGAATCTTATCACTCGAGAGGGCCCAGAGAATATCTCTCCAGGGTGGAGGGGCAAATCCCATCTTGATCAACCATGTCTCGCGGCATGTATCACGACTCACCCGTAAGCTACCTTTATAACTACCCAGTTACGATGTAGCATTTGATAGTCCCTAAGTGAGTCATTCCTCATCCCGAGAACATGCGAGGACCTCAGGTCTAGGACATGGCATATACATTGTATTGAGACTAACAGATGACAATATCTGGCTGCGTCTCAAAGTGGGTCTCTGTCCAACTCAGTGATCCCATCACTAATTTCATACTATCGGTAGCATCTCCATGCTCATGACTTGTGAAACATAGTCATCAACCGAATCATATACTACTCAAGGATATGTGTCCTCATAACCTTATCAACTAGGGACCATTAGAACAATCATCATATAATATATAGTCTCACAAACAAGTCACATACTTATTGATACATATGACTGATGATGTTCAAGGACGATACAAGTAACTCATGAATACATAAGGAGATAACATGATAACATTATTGCCTCTAGGGCATATCTCCAACAGTCTCCCACTTGCACTAGAGTCAATCAGTTAGGCATCTAAGGCCCATGGCTCTTACGTGCGCCTCATGCTTCGACATCGGGAGAGGCTTTGTCAAAGGATCAACAACGTTTTCATCCGTGTGTACTTTGTATACATTTATATTACCATCATCTACGAATTGTCGTATGAGATGATAACGCCTTTCTATGTGCTTGGATTTCTGGTGATGCCTTGGCTCCTGGCCTGTGCGATGGCACCACTATTATCACAATAGAGGTCCAACGAGTTTGCCGAGTCTGGAACCACACCAAGTAGGGTAATGAAATCCCTTATCCAAACAACTTCCTTTGAAGCTTCAGAAGCTGCAAGGTACTCGGCCTCTGTTGTAGAATCAGCTACCGTCTCTTGCTTGGAACTTTTCCAGCTCACTCCACCTCCGTTCAGAATGAACACATAACCAGATTGCGAACAAAAGTCATCCATGTCGGTTTCGAAACTAGCATTAGTGTAACTCTTTACAACGATCTCATCCTCACCTCCATAAACTAGGACCATATCCTTAGTCCTTCTCAAGTACTTTAGGATGCTCTTAACTGTTGTCTAGTGGCTCTCGCCTGGATTAGCCTGGTATCTGCTCGTAGCACTTAGAGCATAGGAAACATCTGGACGAGTACATACCATAGCATACATGATAGACCCGATGGCCGAAGCATACGGAATCTTATCCATGCGTCTTTGCTCATCATGAGTCGATGGACCCTGAGTCTTGCTTAGATGAATGCCACGTGATGCAGGCAAGAACCCTTTCTTAGCCTCATGCATGTTGAACCTTTTCAACACCTTGTCAATATATGTACTCTGGCTTAATCCAATAAGCCTCCTTGATCTATCTCTATAGATCTTGGTTCCCAAAATGTAAGCTACTTCTCCCAAGTCCTTTATTGCAAAACTATTTTTCAATGAGTCCTTGACAGCTTCAAGCATTGGAATGTCATTCCCAATCAGTAATATGTCATCCACATATAAGATCAGAAATACGATTGAGCTCCCACTAAACTTCTTGAACACACAAGGTTCCTTTTCGTTCTCGATGAAGCCAAACGATTTGACAACCTCTTTAAAACGAATATTCCAACTCCGAGATGCTTGCTTCAATCCATAAATGGATTTCTGAAGTTTGCATACCTTACTAGCATTCTCTGGATCGACAAAACCCTCGGGTTGTATCATATACACGTCCTCATCTAGATTTCCGTTAATGAAAGCTGTTTTGACATCCATCTGCCAAATCTCATAATCGAAATAGGCAGCTATAGCTAGAATAATCCGAACTGATTTAAGCATCGCTACAGGCGAGAATGTCTCGTTGTAGTCAATTCCTTGAACTTGTCGAAACCACTTTGCGACAAGTCGAGCTTTATGGATTTGAACATTTCCATCCATATCAGTTTTCTTCTTAAAGATCCATTTGCACTCAATGGTTCTTGCACCATTTGGCAGATCAACCAAGTTCCAAACTTGATTGTCGTCCATGGACTTTAACTCGGATCTCATGGCCTCAAGCCATAACTCGGAATCTGGATCCACCATCGCTTCCGCATATGTCAAAGGCTCATTGTTGTCCAACAACAATACATTGCTTGCATTACGCAACCTTTCTGACCTTCGTGGTGCGGGTGCTACTTCAACCACGGGTTCACTGACTGGCTCTGCCATAATGGCATCACTTGCCGTGTCTTCCTCAAGTGGTTTATCTCGAACCTCTTCGAGTTGCACCGTCCTCCCACTAGCCTTCCTAGTGAGAAACTCTTTCTCAAGGAAGGTACCGTGTCGAGCGACAAAGACTTTGCCCTCTTATCGGTTGTAGAAGTGATACCCTAAGGTTTCCCTTGGATATCCCACGAATATGCACTTATCCGATTTGGGTGTGAGCTTGTCCGACTGAAGTCGCTTGACAAACTCTTCACAACCCCAAATCTTTAGAAAAGACAAACTGTGACGCTTCCCAGTCCATATCTCATATGGTGTCTTATCTACGGATTTAGATGGTACTCTGTTTAGTGTAAAAGCTGCAGTTTCTAGAGCATAACCCAAAATGACAACGGTAGATCTGACTGGCTCATCATCGATCGAACCATGTCCAACAAGGTGCGATTCCTCCGTTCCGATACACTTTGCGGCATTCCAGGGGGAGTGAGTTGTGGAACTATTCCACGACTCTTGAGATGATCATCAAACTCTTGACTCGGATATTCACCTCCACGATCTGATCGTAGAAGTTTGATCATCTTGCCGAGTTGATTCTCAACTTCATTCTGAAACTCCTTGAACTTTTCAAAGGTTTCCGACTTGTTCCTCATCAAGTAGATATATCCATATCTTCTCAAGTCGTCGGTGCAAGTCACGAAGTACTGGTGACCACCTCTAGCAGTCGTGCTCATTGGTCCACACACATCAGTATGTATGAGTTCCAACAAATCGGATGCCCTCTCGCAACTCTTTGCAAAAGGTGTCTTGGTCATTTTGCCGAGTAGGCACGATTCGCATGTCTCGAATGATTCAAAATCAAACGAATTTAAAGTCCATCATCATGGAGCTTCTTCATGCGCTTTTCACTAATATGACCAAGCCGACAGTGCCAAAAGTAAGTTGTATTCAGATCGTTAGGTTTAAGCCTCTTGGCATTTATATTATAGACAAATTCACCGTCAAGATTCAAAATGAATAACCCATTCACAACGGACGCCAAGCCATAAAACATCTTATTCAAATATATAGAACAACCATTGTCCTTAATAATGAATTCATAACCTTGTCTCATCAAACATGAGGCAAAAATTATGTTTCGACTTAACGATGGAACATAATAACAATTATCAAGCTCCATTACAAATACATAAGGTAAATTAAGTTGCATGGTGCCAACGGCTAATGCAGCAACTCTTGCTTTATTCCTGACGCGAATGTCAACTTCTCCTCTCGCGACATCTCTACTTCTTCTTAGTCCCTGCATCGAGTTGCAAATGTGAACAACCGATCCGGTATCATATACCCAAGAACTATTAGAAATATACGCAAGATAAATGTCTATAACATATGCAACAAGTGTACCTGTAGAAGACGTACTCCCACTGCTCTTGCCCTTGTTGGCGAGCCACTTATTGCGGTTCCTCTTCCAGTGACCATTCTCCTTGCAATAGAAGCAAATGGTATCTGCGTCAGGTCTAGGCTTAGGCGTCGGGGATGGAGTCGGGATCACATCCTTGTCCTTGCCCTTTGCGTTAGCCTTCTTCTTGGTCCATGACTTCTTGAACTTGGCCGTGTTCTGCACCATCAACACTTGATGTGTGCCCTTTTTAATGTCCCGCTCTGCTATCTTAAGCATCCCATGCAATTCAGTGTGCTTCTTTTCCATGCCATGCATATGAAATTTCGTAATGAACGAGTTATAGCTTGGCGGAAGAGAACCCATAATTGTATCTGTAGCTGACTCAGGAGTCAACGGATGCCCAAGACGATCCAAAGCTTGCATGTATCCCATCATTTTGATGACATGCGGGCTCAATGGATCACCCTCTTTCAGCTTGCAATCCATCAGGGATCACCAGACGTTGAACCTTTCGGTCCTAGCCTGAACCTGAAACATGCCCTTAAGACTCTCGATCATATTGAAAGCCCTAATGTCTTCGAACTGCTGTTGCAGCTTGGGCTCCATAGAAGCCAGCATGAGGCAGCTGATCTCAGTAGACTCATCCGTGAGTTTCTGATAGACATTCTTAGCAGCAGCGGTGGCATTGTCAGCCGGTTCCTCTAGAACATTTTCCTTTTTATCATGCTTGAGAACAATTCTCAGATTTCTATACCAGGTGGTAAAGTTTGTTCCATTCAGTTTATCTTTCTCAAGGATGGATTTCAACGCAAAATTGGTAACTGGAGCAGGTGGTGCCATTGATCTACAACATAAAATGCAAAATACTAAGACATGTATTCATGAAGAGCAATTCATATTAAACGCTTTAATAAAATTACTCCCACTAAGTTCAACATCCCTCTAGTTGACACTAAGTGATTCAGGATCCGATGGGGCGAATAGACTAGTGAGATTTTGCATCACTGCTAGCCGACTCGATCTACCGGTAAGCAACTCCTTGCTAATCGCATCAACCATACGACTCCTGTTTGTTGATGCACATCACATACACATCAACACCTATGCCCCGAAGCCCAAAACTGTTTTGATAGCCTCGACAAGTTAACCAAGTGCTATGCGTGTAAGTGACTGACACAAACCCATCATGCCAAGGAGATCTAGCAGCACCCTAATTTTATGGGCCTACTACTAAACATACATGACATGTGATGTGCAGCAATTGTGGAGGCAAATTTTACTTGACATTCTTTGAGGGATCATCCTACTTAAAACACCTACCATGTCAAAGAAGGATGCATAAAGGGATAAGCTTTCACATGCAGTTTATACAAGCGATATCATAGCGCATGGTGATCTCCATATCCATGTGCACGAACCTCCCATGGTGATTTCCATCTCCATGTACGGTTGTCCTCGTGGTGATCTCAATTGCCACGCCATGGTGTCAACCGCCAAGTGTTACATAAGTTACTATGCTATTAGAAACTAATAGCTATGAAAGTAAATTACATTACATGGCTCCACAAGTTGACACGCAGGTCATTAATACAATAATGAGACAACCATATGGCTCCAGCCGGTTGTCAAAACCATGAAACGCAGGTCATGAATAATAACATAAACGATGGGCTATACCAGATCACAATCATACCCTGCAAAACAAGTTAGACGTTCTACCGCCGTCTAAACCTCTTTTAGCACTAGTCAAATTAGGTCTGCGAAAAATCGCCTAATTAACTAAAACCTTGGTTTCGCTGTTTTGCATATCTTTTCATTCTGCATCGTTTGCTAGGTCACGGAGCTCAATTAGAGTTCATATGACCAAGATATGGCCTCTGAACCGAACCTGCTCACAGATTTCTGGACAGCGCGGATCATATCCACGCCGTGTCCTGATCCGTGTCCCGGATCAATCACAAAGTGATCTCCGCGTGCTACAACAGGGTTTACGGCACACTGTCTATCCCAATGGCGGATAACCGACCTCTAGGGATAAGTTGTGGCACGACCTAAGTAGCTCGCGCCTCGGGACAGATCATGAAACCAAGAACCTCAAACACGCAAAAGCAATCTGATCTACCAACACATTATCTGATCTACATATCTCCGTATGAAAATTTATCAAGAATTCAACACCACGCAGCAGAGGCTCTGATACCACTGTTTGGACACGCGGTACGCCACTCTAGTGCAAATCAAAAATTTCTACCGCGCACAACCAAGATCACTGCTACTGGAGATGAACTACATGATTAGGGTTTACCACTAGACGTGCAGTCACGGCAGCGGAAGGAGAGTTGGCGATGCGCGTCGACGGCTACTGTTCGAATCCCTCGAACTAATCCCTCGTACCGATCCCATGAACGGAGTCCCGCGATTCGATCCCACGAACAGTCCGTCCAAGCGCCGCAAGTGCATCACCTCCAAGGGATGCGCACATACAAGGAGGAGCGTCGGGCGGCAGACTGCTAGGAACGGCGGCTCGGCCAGGAGGTGGAGCGACGACTAGGGTTGTGGTCTGACCAGTACCCCTTCGGGGTTCGCCCTAGCACTTATATAGGTGCCCGTGGAATGGCCTCAACCCTTGAGGCAATCCGGACCCTCCATCCATAATCCATTCGGATCACATCCGAATGGGCTCCTTTGCCCTTAAGCGCGCGACCCTATAGGTTCACGTATACATGGACACGACCCGGTTCACATCTGGTTCGATAGTTGGTAGCGGTTCCTAGCAGAACGTGCCGGCTCCCATATATGCGTAAAGTCATAAGACGAACCATTACAAAGTGTCATATGCAACATTCCTTTTGCCTCACGATATTATGTTGTCGAGCTCAAGGCGAGTACTTGTCACCCTTGTGATAGCTTGACCCCTCTTCTCGAAACCGTGATACAGATTCCTGAACCGGGTTAACACTTAACCCATGTCGCATGGCCATGCTTTCTGAATCTTATCACTCGAGAGGGCCCAAAGAATATCTCTCCAGGGTGGAGGGGCAAATCCCATCTTGATCAACCATGTCTCGCGGCATGTATCATGACTCACCCGTAAGCTACCTTTATAACTACCCAGTTACGATGTAGCGTTTGATAGTCCCTAAGTGAGTCATTCCTCATCCCGAGAATATGCGAGGACCTCAGGTCTAGGACATGGCATATACATTGTATTGAGACTAACAGATGACAATATCTCGCTGCGTCTCAAAGTGGGTCTCTGTCCAACTCAGTGATCCCATCACTAAGTTCATACTATCAGTAGCATCTCCATGCTCATGACTTGTGAAACATAGTCATCAACCGAATCATATACTAGTCAAGGATATGTGTCGATGGCTTCTCGCCCCTTGTTGGTTACCCAAAGTGGAAGGTTGAGATGTAGACAGCAGCAAATTTCCCTCGGTGAAGATACCAAGGTTTGTCTCCAGTAGGACTCCGACAACGACAGGAAGGTGACAACGGCGCCAGCAATTAGGCGGTTGACGTGGACCTGCACACACATGATACGTCCAAAATGTATCTATAATTTCTTCTCGCTCCATGCCTCTTTTGTGTGATATTGCTATGATATTGATGAACTTACATACACTTTTGATCATATTTGGACTAACCTATTAACTCAGTGCACCCCAGTGCCAGTTCCTGTTTTCTGCTGTTTTTCTATTTCAGGTTTCCCCCATATTAAAAGTGCTCCAAAAATTTGGGAAAAATCCAATAAAAAATTAGCGTAGAAGAAGCTTCGGGAATCACTGAGGGGGGGGGGGGGGGCAGAGGGGACCCACTAGGGCCCCAGGCGCCCTCCCGGCGCGCCCTAGGGTGGGGCCACGCCAGGGGGCCGCCTGGAGCCCTGGTGGCCCCCCTGACTGCCCCCCTTCGCCTATATAATCCTCGTGACGTGAAACCCCCGTGACGGGAACCCTTTTTCGCGATCTCTCCTCTGTTCTGCCGCCGCCGCGCTTCCAAGATCGGGAGCACCAGAAGATCTCTTCCCGGCACCCTGCCGGAGGGAGGAACCACCTCCAGGAGCTTCTCCACCACCATGGATGCTTCCCGGATGAACCGTGAGTAGTCCACCTTGGACCATGGGTCTATGATCAGTATCTATGTGATTTCTCCTCCCCTCTTTGTTCTTCATGGATTAGACCTCGTGAGCTTCCCTACATGATCGAGGCACATATGTAATATTTCTGATGTTGCTATGCTGAGTTTGCTGGGATCCGATGGATTATGATATTATGTTCAGATTGTGTTTGAGTAATATATTTGATTCTCCTCTTTTATATTTATGTTCTAGAGTAATTCTTGCATGTTCTCCTTTGCTGTTTATTGCTTTGGCCAAGTAGTAGGTAGTGACTCCAAGTGGGAGCGTTATGCATGATTGTGGATTCATGCCCCGCGATGACAAGCTTGAGTGACAGAAACATGAATCTAGGGGATGTGTTGTTTCCACAAGGGGGAAAACAACGGTGCTTGTACTTGCGGGTGCAAGGATTGTTTACTTTATGCAAAGTTCTTTAATGCAGTTGTCCGTTGCTTTGGGTTTACACTTTGGGTGGGATTCACAACTTAATACCAGCGAGATGTTCTGGATAGATATCTCAAGGAGGATGATTAGTAGGTAGATGCAGATGGATTTCGGTCTACTTGTCTTGGCGTACCGCTGATACGTCTCAAACATATCTACTTTTCCAAACACTTTTGCTATTGTTTTGCCCTCATTCTTGCATGATTTGGATGAAACTAACCTGGACTAACGCTGTTTTCAGCAGAGCTGCCTGTATTGTTTTATTGTGCGCAGGAAAATGGATTTTTGGACGTCCCAAAAAATTCCCAGAAAAATACCAGAAAATCCACGCACCCGAAGGAGCCAGATGCCAAAAGTGGTACCAGAGGGGAGCCCAGGGGGCCCCAGGCCCCCCTGGCGCGGCCAGGGGTGGGGCCGCACCCTCTGGCCGCCTGGGGACCTCCCTCCTCCTCTGGTGCCCTACCAGGACTCCTATTTATTCCCGTGACGGAGAAACCCCGAAACAGAAGTCGTTTTCCCAATTCTCGTCGTGGAGCCGCCGCCACCCTCTGTTCTTCTCCGGGAGGGCTAATCTGGAGGCCGTTTTGGCCTCCGGAGAGGGGAGATCATCGCCACTCCATCTTCCCTCCATGACTTCTCCATCCATGTGTGAGTAATTCCCTGCTGTAGGCAAAGGGGATGCTAAGGATTGGATGAGTTAGATCATGTAATAGTTTATCAGATTGTTGGGGGCATGTTGCCTATCATCTAGATTGGTGTTTATCATCTTTGCTTCAACTTGTTGCTCTTAATGCTTGTCACTTTGGGCCCGAGTGCCATGATTTGAGATCTGAACCCTTTGTGTTTTCATGAATATATTTGTGTTCTTGATCCTATCTATGAGTTGTTTGCACCTGTTATAGTCCGGAACCGACAGTCCCAATGGTGACAGCTTGGGACACCAAAGGGGATGGACTATAATTTGAGGATTCCATGTATCCATTGATTGTTAATGCTTTGTTCCGGTGCTCTTTGACAGGAGCACCTTAATCTCCATAAGTTCCTTTTGGCCCCGTTCGTAACGGGATGGTAGGACAAAAGATGGTGTGCAAGTTCTTATTGCAAGCACGTACAACTACCTTTGGGGTACATGCCTGATGTTTGATTTATGCCTAGATGATCATTGCTTTTCTGTGTGCCTTGCCCCAAGGTAAATACATGATGTGTCTTATCCATGCAGCGCCCAACCATCCATCTCCCTAGCCTACAATGTTTTTAATTCTGCTGGTTACTAGTTGTTTACTTTCGCTGTTTTACTATTATCGATGCTATCATCACTTCCATATCACAGTAACTATTAATATCTTGTTGCAAGTAAGTGTATCTCAGGTGTGGTGGAATTGACAACTCCACTGTTAAAGCTTGTGGATATTCTTTGGCTCCCCTTGAGTCGAATCTATAAATTGGGTTATTCTTACCCGCGAAGACTATCTCGATCCCCTGCAGTTGTGGGTTATCAAGCCTTTTTTCTGGCGCCGTTGCCGGGGAGCATAACTTTATTCACAAGTCTACTTGAAGTATTTTACCTGCTGCAATTTATCCGTTATGGGTAAGAAAGAAGACCCCAAGATCCCAATCTTACCATCCCGTACGAGAAAAGGTATTGTTCTGAACACTATTGCTACACTTGATTCACCTTCAGTTATGAGTAAGTTTGCTTCACCTTCACCACATGATGCCTCTACTGAATCTGATACTATGTCCGATACTTTTGATGATGCTTCTACTACTCTTGATGATATTGGTTCACTTAGTCACGCTCTTGAGAAACAGATCGCTGCTGCAAAAAAAAATCCGGAATTGAAATTCCTGATACTTGCTATCCTTTTGATGGAACTTACACTTATCCCGATTTGAGTAAACTCAAGGAGAGACTCCTTGATGATGATTATATTATACTTGATGATGATTTATGCAGGGAGCTAACAGAGTTTGTCGACTTTGACCCTGATGCTATTAAGAAGCTTCTCGAAAAACATTCTCTGAAGAACAAGACCGTTCCTGATCCTACTTTTGCTACGTCTCCTATATGCATCAATGATCCTGATTATAATTTCTCTGTTGATCTTTCACTTATATCTATGGTTGAATCTGACCCCTTTTATGGCAAAGAAAATGATGATGCCATTGCACACCTGACCAAACTCACTGAGTTAGGTGACTTGTTTACTACAGATGAGAAGATACGAAACTTCTATGTTACTAAGTTTTTTCCTTTTTCTTTAAAGGAAGGTGCTAAAGCATGGTACGATGCACTACCGTGTGGTTCCATTAGGAGTCCTCAAGACTTAGCTCACTCTTTTGTTGAAAAGTACTTTCCTGCTCATATGCAAAATGCTGCTTTACAAAGAATTTATAAATTTAAACAGTTGCAGGATGAGAACCTCCCTAAAGCTTGGGGGAGGTATTGTAGTCTGATCCAGGCTAGACCAGGACATGGAGTCCCTAAGAATGAATTAATTGATATATTTTATGCTGGTCTAACTGATGAATCTAGATCCTACTTGGACAGTTGTGCTGGTTGTGTTTTCAGGAAAAGAACACCGGACGATGCAGAAGAATTAATGGGCAAGATTGCCAAGAACCACAAAGATTGGTTCGTCCTTGAACCACCTCCACCACCAAAGAAGAGGGGCATGCTTGTCCTAAGCCCCGAAGACATGCAAGAAGCAAAGAAGTCCATTAAAGAGAAGGGTATTAAAACTAAAGACGTGAAGAATCTACCCCCCATTGAGAAGTTGTGTGAGCTTACCACTCACCCTCCTATGGTAGAGGTACACTCTCTTTTATATTTCAATGCAAGTGACATTCCTCATGGTAAGCCTCCTGATCAATGTTTAGATGAGCTTGATAATTTTATTATGAAGCAAAATCACTTTAATGAGAGGATACAAAGTCAGTTGCATGATAATTCCCTTGCTATCAAAAGTTTGCTTGATGTTCTAGGTAGAACAGTTAACGATGTTAAATGTCTTGTGAAGCATTTTCATATGGTTCAAACTCAGCTCGATCAAATTTCTAATGTGCAAAAAGATTTGCTTGCTAATAATGCCAAACAGGATATACAGGCCTTCGGGATTAAAACCCGAGGGGGAACTAGCACTCAATATCCTCTCTATCCGGAGGGGCATCCTAAGAGGATCGAGCAAGATTCTCAAATACAGGAAGAAGAAATTGTTAGCTCTCCGAAGAAGAAGAAGAAGCACAAAGAAGCTGACAATTCCAATGATCCAAATAGTATATCTACTTCCGATGCTGAGACTGAAGATGGTGCTGAGCCTGAAAAGGATGATGAAAAGAATGATCCACCCGAGGTTCGAGAAGAAGAAGCACCCGACAAACGCAAGAAATACACTAGAGAAGATTTTATCGCAAGAAGACATGGGAAGGAACGGGAACCATGGGTACAGAAACCCATGCCCTTTCCAGGTAAGTCTCTCAAAACTAAAGAAGAAGAGCATTACAATAAGTTTTGTGAGTGGATGAAACCTCTTTTTCTTCAAATTCCTTTGGCTGATGCTATTAAGTTACCTCCTTATTCGAGATATATGAAAGATATTGTTACTAATAAAAGAAAAGTTCCTAATGAAGCAATATCTACTATGCTTGCTAACTACTCCTTTAGTGGCAAGATTCGTGAGAAGCTTGGTGATCCAGGTATACCCACCATTCCTTGTTCCATAAAGAATAATTATGTCAGGACTGCTTTATGTGATCTTGGAGAAGGAGTGAGTGTTATGCCCTTTTCTCTTTACAAGAGACTATGTTTAGAAAAACTAATCCCTACAGATATCTCTCTTCAGATGGCTGACAAGTCAACAGTCGTTCCCATAGGTATTTGTGAGGATGTTCCTGTTGAAGTTGCTAATTGTTTAATCCTTACTGATTTTGTTGTGCTTGACATGCCCGAGGATGGGAGCATGTCTATTATTCTTGGTAGACCTTTTCTTAACACCGCAGGTGCTATTATTGATTGCAATAAAGGAAAGGTTACTTTCAATGTGAATGACAAGGAACGCACTTTGTATTTTCCGAAGAAGATTTACAAGAGGCATGGCCTCAACTCTATAGAGAATATCGAGACCGTGAAGATTGGAGAATGGGATTGTCCTCTACATGTGCACCACAAATACAAAACCATCATGGTGGGGACAATGTCCATTAAAGTAAAGGTGCAATGATCACTTCATAAGGGGTGAGACTTTTTGCTCTATATATCGCCGGTTTGTTGGTAAGACTTGATCAACCTTGCTAGTAAGCATGTTTTATATAGGCAAAAAGTGCAGCTTGTTATGTTTTCATTTGCCTTAACTTTTATTCTCCTTCCTGTACCAAGTTTATATGTTTTTGAAACTTCACAACTCCAATCACTGCTTCAAGTTTTCAGAAAGTTTCGCAGCTTTTTGAACTTCGAAATATTTTCAACAGTGAAGTTGTCAGAAAAATTCCAGAAAAATTATATTAAAAATTTCCATGCCGGGAGTGACCCAGAAACACCTGGGGCTGACCAGGGGGGCACCAATGGCCCAGGCGGCCAGCTGGCGCGGCTTGGCCCCTGGCCGCGCCCACTGGGCGCCTGGGGCCCACAGGGCAGCCAACCAGGTAAGTCTTCTTCCTCCTCCTCTCTGCAAAAACACGAGTTCTGCACTTTGTTCTTGTGTTCTTGCTGCTCTCCGTCCAGAATTTTGATCTCTCTCTACGACCCATCATTTGAGCTGAGATTTGGGCAAATACTCCCTGGTATGTAACTCCTTCACCCCTCCAATTAGATTTTTGATTGGTGGCCTCATTTGTGAGTATTTAGTAACTCTTGGTGCTGTTCATATGAGCTTGCATGCATGTGTAGAATTTTATTTTCGAAGTTTTGATGCAAGTTTATGCCTTAGGTAAGTGAGTAGAGTAGTTTGCCTCAACTCGCTTTGTTTAAATCCTTGTTTTTGTGAATTGTCAAAAAATTCAGAAATAAGTTTCTTTGGGAAAGCAAAGGGGTGTCTTGGGAAGAAGAAGCCCGAGCGCTCCGATCGAGTCACTAGAGCTGCAACTTCACCCTCAGCAGTTAGGGTGAGCTACAATGAAGATCATGTGCCCCTCGAGTTGTTGGAAGAAACAAATCCAGCATGCGCAATGATGTATCCGTGCGATGATTTTCTTACAGCTGTCGGAATTAAGGAGGAATTTTATGGCCTTTGTGCCAATGCATGTTTGACACGGCTAGCTCTATGCCGTGTGGTACAATACAAAAAGCTTATCTCCTGTTTTGTTAACAGTTTTTGTTATAACCATGATGTTGGAATCGTCGAGTTCAAACTTTATAATGATCTCATAACCATGTCTTTGGCACAATTTTGTGATATAATAGGTGTGCCGAACGTTGGTCAGACAGCTAAAATGACCATGCAGCCTTCCGGGTTGAGGACCCTCTTCAACTCCCTTTGCTGCCAGGAGGAGACCGACATTCGACGCACGAAGATTTCCAGCATTTTGTTTCCTCACCTCAGGTATTTTGCGTATTTTGTTGCTAGAGGGGTGTTAGCTCGTGACAATACGAGCAATGGTTCTGCACCAGATTTCGCTATTTATGCGAATGCCCTCTCTGGTAAGAATGAGTATAATGTGGGTGCCTTGATTGCTCGACGTCTTGTTACGAACAGTAACAAGGGCGATTTATATGGTGGCGTTTACGCCACACTTATCCTTGAGTCTCTTGAGCGCACCCCGTATCCTGATGATGTTACCTTTTCATACGCGAGTCTCGATCTTGCGGCTATGAAGATGTAACAGCCCAGATTTCACAAAAATTTAAAATTTGTTTTCGGTGTGAATTGTTTGATTGTCTGAGTTACTTGCAGTATTTGCTTCACCGAAATAATAATCGGTGAATATTTCTCCCCCTTATTCTCGTATCGGACGGAGACCGACCCTTGCCACCCTGACACTCGACCTTTGCGACACCGGGATTTCACCCGAGCACCGTCGCGAAAACCGCACGAGACCAGACGCAGCCAACGGAACGAAAAACCCCGTTTAATAATTAAACGGGATATTTTTATGGGGCGCCGAAAAATGTTGTCGGAACGTCACCGCAGTGAGGTACGATCGAAGTGCTCGACGCGCTGAGCGCGTGGTTCGAGATTTCGTCGGAATCGGAGTCCGTATGCACCTTCGGCGGTCACGAACGCGATCACCGGACACGCGTGAAGGGTACCGAGGGCGTTTGCGTCAACTGGCCAGCCAACCTGCCTATATAAATACCACCACACTTCCCTAGGCCATTTAGGGTTTCCCTGAGCCAAAACTGCAGCCACCCCCCTCACATTAGTCCCAATTTTCGCAGCCTAGCCCCTCAGATCTGAAACCCTAGCTCAGATCTGTTTGGAACCGTCGGATCGGGCGATCGGAGGGCTCCGGGCGCGCCACGTAGCCACCTCTCTCTCTACTCCACCTTCTTCCTCCTCTAGCCCGTGGACACCACGCCCGCAGCCGCCGCCTCCCTCCGGCCGGCGAGCCGCCGGCACGCCACCAGGACGCCGCCACCTCTTCTCCTCCCTCTCCCGCGCCTCCTCTCTCCCTCTGTGCTCACCCCTTGCCCTCCCTGACCAGGTTCGCGCCGCGCCCACCATTGGAGGCTCGAGCTCGAGCTCGGCCGGACCTCAACGCCCAAGAGCTGCCCCGCCGCCGTGACCTCCACATCCGGCGCCGCCACCTCCGGATCCGCGCCCCCGCCGCCTGCGCTCGTCCCAGCCGTCGCCTGGCCTCCCGCGCCGCCCGTCGCCGGCGTAGGGCCGCCGCGCCGCCGCCTCCTGTCCAGGTCGGGACGAGGGCGAGCTGCCCGTTCCAGCCGCCAGGTGGGCTGGGGCCTCTCCAGCGCGGCCCAGATGCGCAGGCCGGCCAGCCCAGCGCCCCAGGCAGCCCAGCCACCAGATCCGGCCGAGTGGGCCTCGGCCCGTTAGGGGTGAGAAGAGGCCCTTCTTTTTTTTTCTGATTTAGAGCCTGCTGGAATTTTGCTAAGTACTGTTATTTTTGCTGCTGATTCAATTCCGCAATGCGATTTCCCGTTAAACGGTAGCTCGTATGACGTTGCCCCCAAAACGAAAACTGCTTAGAATTGCGTGTACTTTAATCTGTCTTTTGTGAGCATTTGCGTTTGAGCTCGTCTTGATTGTGTTATTGTGTGCTGAACAGGGCATCAGGCCGTTAATTGCATCTATTTCCTGTTATTGTGCTGCTATTGCTGAAACTGTTATTTTGTTGCAACTTCGGATGACGATTGCTTCGCAACCGTTCATCGGAATTGAGTGATTCCCATTGCATATTGTTAAGCATGATGTCTACTTTCATCCCATGTATTGATATGTCATGTTGCTGCACTTTTGCATATAGATTTACCCCTGTTTATACAGCATGTGTGCATAAATTATTTTGCTTATATCTTTTTAACCGTAACTCCGTTTGGGGTGTTCTTTATATGTAACTTGATTATTTTTTCGTGTTCTTTGTGTTTATGCTATTGTTTTCTGTTGTTAATCAACCTAAAATATGGTATAGGGCAGAACAGTACCAAATCTTTTAATCATCGTGCGACACTTAGTGTTATGCCATGTTTAGGTTGTGCCCCACTTAAATTGACTAGCATAGATAGTTTACTTTGTGCTTCACCTCTTGCCATGTTTGTGTGCTATGCCATGCTTGCTTGAGTTTCCATGTTAATAACCGTTGTTTGGTCACCTGTAGCTAAACAACTTGAACCACCGTAAACGTGCGGTATCGTCGTGTGTGACGAGTACTCCACTTAAATCGTTAGTAACCGCTCTCGACGGTAGGTGCGATGTTTTGTGTTACTTCTTGTTGATGCTTGCTCGTGTTTGCTCCGTAGTAATAGTGGTGCACCGTTGATTGCTTTCCAGTGTTTACTTCTTGTGTGCTCCCGCGGGTACCTCTCGGAGACGATGCGAGCTTGCGATCAACTACACCTTCGGAACCCGACTTATCAACAGGCAAGGACTATACATTACTTATGATCCATTCTATTTCAACCAGCGGTTTGCATGCTAGTATAGGTTAGGTTCGATGTTTGATCCTACCACATGTTTACAGCCTCTTTCAAACCGATACAGCCATGTCCCTTCCCAGCAAACCTTGTACTGCTATGTTACTATTGCTCGTTGCTCAGCCCCTGCTTAGTATGCATGCTTAGGATGCTACGATGTTACCCTGTTACTCCTGGGTTTGGGATACCACATTATTATATTATTGTTGATGATATGATTATTATTATAATGTTGACTATACTCGACGAAGGATGGAAGGTCTAGGCTTTCCCGCCCCGACGCTTTGTTCCATTCGAGTCACCTAGGATCCGAGTTCCGGGTATTGGTTTTAAGACTGAGCGTGCCTAACCGCGTGTGGGATTTTATGGGGTCCCCTCTTCTTACCTATCTAGCTTCAAACATTTCTAGTGGTGGCCCAAGCTGATTTACCATTTGAAACCGTGTGTGTGCTGGTCAGCTGCCAGTTGTTTTCAAACCAACCCGGACCAGTGAGGACATAGTTCCCTTGCTGGCCCACTTTGTCCGGCTGAGGACCCGGTTATCCCAATGTGCGATGAACCGGCTATCCAAACCCGAGACAGACGGTAGAGACCAGATCGAGAGAGCGGCCGGCTCCTGAGATGGATGTCGACTCACCGGGGGCCACCCGGATTTGTTCGTTGTTAGTTAGAGGGACCTGTCGTTCCGGATCTCTTGGAACTAAATCATAAAATGGTTGCCTATGATGGGTAGCAACTGAGAGTGATGGACGTGCGTGCGGAGCCTCGTAATGGGCAGTTGGTACACCCCTGCAGGGTTAAATCTTTTCGAGAAGCCGTGTCCACGGTTATGGACGACTTGAGACCTACTCCTTGTTCATAGACAACAACAACTGAGATAATCTTAATATAACCTGATCAACGTGTGCGTGTGCCTTGACTGCTTCTTCTTCGCCGGGATGCGAAGAGGAGGACAAGGATAGGATAGGTGTTATGATTGCGTAAGTAGTTGATAGGAAGACTTGTTGGAGGCGATTCCTCATCGAATGCTTGGCTTCTTATCTTACTCTCTAGATCGTTAGCCACTTCATAAATGCTAGTGCGGCAGCAACCTCACCACTTACCCCTTCCTTACCGTAAACTACTAGTTGTCCTAGAATGACGAGTGATGAGTCCTTACTGGGTCAGATGACCACTACAGTTGGATGCTGAGTACCTCTGTACTCATGATACTACCCCCAAACTCTTTTCAGGGTTCTGATCGACAACAGGTACGGTGATCGACGTTTCACGTGGAGACTCGACGACGACTAGTTAGGCGGATCCCGGCGGAGGGCCTGGACCCGTGTGGTTATGGGATCGTTGTTTTTCTCTTTGCCAGTAGGCATTTGACTGTAGTCTGTACTCAGACATGTATCTTCCGCTGTTGTATTATATTTGAGGCAGTTGTATGCCATTTGTATGAGATGTTGTATCCTTGTATCTGTAATGTTGTGATATCATGTTGGAAATCCGGGGCATATGGCTTTGTCATATGTCGCGGTGGGTCCGATATGTGCTTCGTCCTCGGGTTTGGGCGGAAACGTCCGAATCTGAAACAGTACCGCATATCGGGCCTTACAACTTGGTATCAGAGCCTTACCGACCGTAGGATCCCCTCTCTGGCCGAAGTCGAGTGTAGACAAAAATTATTTTGTAGTTACTAAGTTAGTTATCAGAGAGTAGGAATCTTTTTACTCCTTACCCATGCTCTGGTCAGGACAAGTGCCGTAAGTGTTTTACTCTCGACTTATCCCCCTTCAAACTCTATGATCTCGAGTGCGTCGAGTATCGGAACCGTTACAATGCCTTGCTTGCAGCGTATTGTCTCGATTCCGAGCTCAGGTTGGGAATTCCTGTAGTACCTTTAGCTTCTCCGATTTCGGTTATCATCTGGTCGTCCATTGCCATCCATCCTTTTGCCCGGTGTTTTTACGACTTGCGTCGAAAATCACTATCCCTTGATCTGGTTTTCGCGATCGTTTTTCCTCTTGTCACTGACGTCTTCGTTATTCCGACGATGTCGTCTCTCCGCGGAAAATTATTTCGACGGAGCTTCGACGTCGACATGGAGCAGAGTCCCTTGTTGGTGGTGTTGAAGATCGTCGACTCTCTTTTCTCCCCCCCTCCCCCCGGGTCGTCCTGGATCTCGGGTCGAGATCCCTTGTTGGTGGTGTTGCCTGTAACAGCCCAGATTTCACAAAAATTAAAAATTTGTTTTCGGTGTGAATTGTTTGATTGTCTGAGTTATTTGCAGTATTTGCTTCACCGAAATAATAATCGGTGAATATTTCTCCCCCTTATTCTCGTATCGGACGGAGACCGACCCTTGCCACCCTGACACTCGACCTTTGCGACACCGGGATTTCACCCGAGCACCGTCGCGAAAACCGCACGAGACCAGACGCAGCCAACGGAACGAAAAACCCCGTTTAATAATTAAACGGGATATTTTTATGGGGCGCCGAAAAATGTTGTCGGAACGTCACCGCAGTGAGGTACGATCGAAGAGCTCGACGCGCTGAGCGCGTGGTTCGAGATTTCGTCGGAATCGGAGTCCGTATGCACCTTCGGCGGTCACGAACGCGATCACCGGACACGCGTGAAGGGTACCGAGGGCGTTTGCGTCAACTGGCCAGCCAACCTGCCTATATAAAGACCACCACACTTCCCTAGGCCATTTAGGGTTTCCCTGAGCCAAAACTGCAGCCACCCCCCTCACATTAGTCCCAATTTTCGCAGCCTAGCCCCTCAGATCTGAAACCCTAGCTCAGATCTGTTTGGAACCGTCGGATCGGGCGATCGGAGGGCTCCGGGCGCGCCACGTAGCCACCTCTCTCTCTACTCCACCTTCTTCCTCCTCTAGCCCGTGGACACCACGCCCGCAGCCGCCGCCTCCCTCCGGCCGGCGAGCCGCCGGCACGCCACCAGGACGCCGCCACCTCTTCTCCTCCCTCTCCCGCGCCTCCTCTCTCCCTCTGTGCTCACCCCTTGCCCTCCCTGACCAGGTTCGCGCCGCGCCCACCATTGGAGGCTCGAGCTCGAGCTCGGCCGGACCTCAACGCCCAAGAGCTGCCCCGCCGCCGTGACCTCCACATCCGGCGCCGCCACCTCCGGATCCGCGCCCCCGCCGCCTGCGCTCGTCCCAGCCGTCGCCTGGCCTCCCGCGCCGCCCGTCGCCGGCGTAGGGCCGCCGCGCCGCCGCCTCCTGTCCAGGTCGGGACGAGGGCGAGCTGCCCGTTCCAGCCGCCAGGTGGGCTGGGGCCTCTCCAGCGCGGCCCAGATCCGCAGGCCGGCCAGCCCAGCGCCCCAGGCAGCCCAGCCACCAGATCCGGCCGAGTGGGCCTCGGCCCGTTAGGGGTGAGAAGAGGCCCTTTTTTTCTGATTTAGAGCCTGCTGGAATTTTGCTAAGTACTGTTATTTTTGCTGCTGATTCAATTCCGCGATGCGATTTCCCGTTAAATGGTAGCTCGTATGACGTTGCCCCCAAAACGAAAACTGCTTAGAATTGCGTTTACTTTAATCTGTCTTTTCTGAGCATTTGCGTTTGAGCTCGTCTTGATTGTGTTATTGTGTGCTGAACAGGGCATCAGGCCGTTAATTGCATCTATTTCCTGTTATTGTGCTGCTATTGCTGAAACTGTTATTTTGTTGCAACTTCGGATGACGATTGCTTCGCAACCGTTCATCGGAATTGAGTGATTCCAATTGCATATTGTTAAGCATGATGTCTACTTTCATCCCATGTATTGCTATGTCATGTTGCTGCACTTTTGCATATAGATTTACCCCTGTTTATACAGCATGTGTGCATAAATTGTTTTGCTTATATCTTTTTAACCGTAACTCCGTTTGGGGTGTTCTTTATATGTAACTTGATTAGTTTTTCGTGTTCTTTGTGTTTATGCTATTGTTTGCTGTTGTTAATCAACCTAAAATATGGTATAGGGCAGAACAGTACCAAATCTTTTAATCATCGTGCGGCACTTAGTGTTATGCCATGTTTAGGTTGTGCCCCACTTAAATTGACTAGCATAGATAGTTTACTTTGTGCTTCACCTCTTGCCATGTTTGTGTGCTATGCCATGCTTGCTTGAGTTTCCATGTTAATAACCGTTGTTTGGTCACCTGTAGCTAAACAACTTGAACCACCATAAACGTGCGGTATCGTCGTGTGTGACGAGTACTCCACTTAAATCGTTAGTAACCGCTCTCGACGGTAGGTGCGATGTTTCGTGTTACTTCTTGTTGATGCTTGCTCGTGTTTGCTCCGTAGTAATAGTGGTGCACCGTTGATTGCTTTCCAGTGTTTACTTCTTGTGTGCTCCCGCGGGTACCTCTCGGAGACGATGCGAGCTTGTGATCAACTACACCTTCGGAACCCGACTTATCAACAGGCAAGGACTATACATTACTTATGATCCATTCTATTTCAACCAGCGGTTTGCATGCTAGTATAGGTTAGGTTCGATGTTTGATCCTACCACATGTTTACAGCCTCTTTCAAACCGATACAGCCATGTCCCTTCCCAGCAAACCTTGTACTGCTATGTTACTATTGCTCGTTGCTCAGCCCCTGCTTAGTATGCATGCTTAGGATGCTACGATGTTACCCTGTTACTCCTGGGTTTGGGATACCACATTATTATATTATTGTTGATGATATGATTATTATTATAATGTTGACTATACTCGACGAAGGATGGAAGGTCTAGGCTTTCCCGCCCCGACGCTTTGTTCCATTCGAGTCACCTAGGATCCGAGTTCCGGGTATTGGTTTTAAGACTGAGCGTGCCTAACCGCGTGTGGGATTTTATGGGGTCCCCTCTTCTTACCTATCTAGCTTCAAACATTTCTAGTGGTGGCCCAAGCTGATTTACCATTTGAAACCGTGTGTGTGCTGGTCAGCTGCCAGTTGTTTTCAAACCAACCCGGACCAGTGAGGACATAGTTCCCTTGCTGTCCCACTTTGTCCGGCTGAGGACCCGGTTATCCCAATGTGCAATGAACCGGCTATCCAAACCCGAGACAGACGGTAGAGACCAGATCGAGAGAGCGGCCGGCTCCTGAGATGGATGTCGACTCACCGGGGGCCACCCGGATTTGTTCGTTGTTAGTTAGAGGGACCTGTCGTTCCGGATCTCTTGGAACTAAATCATAAAATGGTTGCCTATGATGGGTAGCAACTGAGAGTGATGGACGTGCGTGCGGAGCCTCGTAATGGGCAGTTGGTACACCCCTGCAGGGTTAAATCTTTTCGAGAAGCCGTGTCCACGGTTATGGACGACTTGAGACCTACTCCTTGTTCATAGACAACAACAACTGAGATAATCTTAATATAACCTGATCAACGTGTGCGTGTGCCTTGACTGCTTCTTCTTCGTCGGGATGCGAAGAGGAGGACAAGGATAGGATAGGTGTTATGATTGCGTAAGTAGTTGATAGCAAGACTTGTTGGAGGCGATTCCTCATCGAATGCTTGGCTTCTTATCTTACTCTCTAGATCGTTAGCCACTTCATAAATGCTAGTGCGGCAGCAACCTCACCACTTACCCCTTCCTTACCGTAAACTACTAGTTTTCCTAGAATGACGAGTGATGAAGTCCTTGCTGGGTCAGATGACCACTACAGTTGGATGCTGAGTACCTCTGTACTCATGATACTACCCCCAAACTCTTTTCAGGGTTCTGATCGACAACAGGTACGATGATCGACGTTTCACGTGCAGACTCGACGACGACTAGTTAGGCGGATCCCGGCGGAGGGCCTGGACCCGTGTGGTTATGGGATCGTTGTTTTTCTCTTTGCCAGTAGGCATTTGACTGTAGTTTGTACTCAGACATGTATCTTCCGCTGTTGTATTATATTTGAGGCAGTTGTATGCCATTTGTATGAGATGTTGTATCCTTGTATCTGTAATGTTGTGATATCATGTTGGAAATCCGGGGCATATGGCTTTGTCATATGTCGCGGTGGGTCCGATATGTGCTTCGTCCTCGGGTTCGGGCGGAAAGTCCGAATCTGAAACAGTACCGCATATCGGGCCTTACAGAAGAGGCATAAGTTTGTTACCATGACTTCTCAGTTTGGTAACCTTGATTATATTTTGAGGTTTGAGAGGACCATTACTCGTGAGATCCGTCTACCTGCACCACTTTTGTTTGATAACACTCACAAGAACGGATGGTCCTTCAACGAAATTCAGTTCGATGAGTTCATGGCTAATTATCAGCCGCATAACCCCATGGATGGGGTTGTGCCCGATGAGGAGGAGCATGGTGAGTTCACACCTTTATAGGGAGAGACCTTCACCGAGCATGGCGAGGGATCTTCTTCCGCTTGGAGCGCAGGACCTTCCTCATGGGAGGACCCGAGGACTTCGGTGTATGCACCGGAGGGCTCATACGACTCCTGGACTTACCCTTACCCTAGAGCAGGAGGCTCCTGGGGGCAGTAGCTGCTACCAACTTAGGCCAAAAGCCTAAGCTTGGGGGAGTACGTTCCCTTCTCACCTTTCCATTGTATTATCCGTTTTTATTTTGTTTGCTTTGATCTTTTCAAAGTTTTTGCCCGTTCTTCTTTGTGCTTTTATTTTGCAAAAACAACAAAAAGATTTCTCTTTTCTTTTTCTTTCGTTTAACCTTTGAAAAATCCAAAAATATTTTCTTTTCTCTCTTTAGTTTGCTTTGTTGCAGAGTTCAGCTCGAGTCCGTGATGGCATTTGCACTAGATTATATATTTCCTACGTTCAATCGTGCAAGTGACAAGGCAGTAATGACAAAGATCGACAAAAGGGATACAACAAGGAAAACCGGTATGAACTCTTTTTGTTTCTACTTTTGTACATATGTTTGTACTTATGATTTAGAGACCAACTTGTAGCGACATAGTGCTATGTTTACAATGCTTGCCCAGTGTTCATGCTTTCCTTGTGGCTAATCTCAAATAGCTAGAGTACATAATGTGTTGTTGAAATGATTTACATGCATTGCATTGTTCATGGTTTGGCATACTGAAGTGGTATTTCCCTTTGGAGAATTCTTGGATTGACTTGGCACATGCTTACACATGTTTATGACTGAAAAGTCTACTATGCCTTGATGATCTTTGAATTTCAGAATACTCATATCATTTTCATGCCTGATTCAATGTTACTTTGTCGCTCTGCATGATTATGACTGTTATTGCTCTCTAGTTGGTCGCTTCCCAGTCTTTTGCTAGCCTTCGCTCGCACTAAGCGGATTTCTGCTTGTGCATCCAAAATCCTTGAAACCAGTTTTTCCATATGAGTCCACTATACCTTCCTATGTGGTATTTACCGGCCATCCTAACGAAGACTTTCTTGTACCATCTCGAAATTATTCAAAAGCACTTCCGTGTTGTGCCTCTGTTTTAGCTCATGAGGAAGTAGTAGGTAATTCATGACCGTCTTATGTTAGACATGTTTTATTCCAGGATTGCATGTCTAATCTGCAAAGCCCTAATACGAGGAGGGACTGGCATGAGTGCGCCCAGCTCACAAAAGATAATCACAACCAACAAACCCTCCTTCACGCTTTGTCTATGAGAAATCAGAAAACTTTGGCAGTGATAAACAAAGGAGATTAAGGGGATGTGATCGTCTCCATCTTGGGAGTCGTTCCTCGAAATATGTCTAGTGTAAGAGGCGATTGAGTTGTCTACTAGCATTCGTTGACAGAGCATGCACCTCCCAAAACACTTTTATCTCTGTTTTCAGAACCAAGAGCTCTGGTACAAGTTTAGTCTTTGCTTCCACCCACGGGTTTTCAAACCTTTCCATCAAACTCCACGGTTCGAGAGTCTCCACCTTGTTTCTTCAAAGCACCAACTAGGAGAGCATAATTGTCATTCTGAGTGTAATGTGCATTGTCCCAAAGTGCTATATTGTCTTTTGCATGATTGTGGTATTATTTATTCTGAAATTCTTAGTTCTAGTCTCCTTTAAAACTCTGAAGGAGTTTCTGCATTTATGTTTTGCTTCACTCATGGAGGCTAGCGAAATACCACTCTAGTATGTTCAAGCTTTGCGCATTGTAATCCTGTCTTGATTTTCAGTAGCATATTATTTGCTTATAGTTGTTTGTGATTGATCACTTGAAATAAGGATTGCTTCGTGCATTGTCCTCATAGCATTGTTTTGATACTTGCTAAATTCTTTTCGTAGTACATGCTTATATACATCTATTGAAGCAAAAGAGTTTGTCAAAGTTTTCTTTGTCGCGTTCAGTTCGTTGTACTGAATTGCTTGAGGACAAGCAATA
Source organism: Bromus sterilis (assembly GCA_950022295.1). Classification (NCBI taxonomy): domain Eukaryota; kingdom Viridiplantae; phylum Streptophyta; class Magnoliopsida; order Poales; family Poaceae; genus Bromus; species Bromus sterilis. The sequence goes on along the minus strand of OX465599.1, from coordinate 165,049,041 downwards.
TGCTAAGCTTGGGGGAGTTGATACGCCTTAAATGTATCTACTTTTCCAAACACTTTTGCTATTGTTTTGCCCTCATTCTTGCATGATTTGGATGAAACTAACCCGGACTAACGCTGTTTTCAGCAGAGCTGCCTGTATGGTTTTATTATGCGCAGGAAAATGGATTTTTGGACGTCCCAGAAAATTCCCTGAAAAATACTAGAAAATCCACGCACCCGAAGGAGCCAGATGCCAGAAGTGGGACCAGAGGGGAGCCCAGGGGGCCCCAGGCGCCCCCCTGGCGCGGCCAGGGGTGGGGCCGCGCCCTATGGCCGCCTGGGGGCCTCCCCCCTCCTCTGGTGCCCTACCAAGACTCCTATTTATTCCCGTGACGGAGAAACCCCGAAACAGAAGTCGTTTTCCCAATTCTCGTCGCGGAGCCGCCGCCACCCTCTGTTCTTCTCCGGGAGGGCTAATCTGGAGGCTGTTTTGGCCTCCGGAGAGGGGGGATCATCACCATCGTCATCATCATCGCCACTCCATCTTCCCTACATGACTTCTCCATCCATGTGTGAGTAATTCCCTGCTGTAGGCAAAGGGGATGGTAGGAATTGGATGAGTTAGATCATGTAATAGTTTATCAGATTGTTGGGGGCATGTTGCCTATCATCTAGATTGGTGTTTATCATCTTTGCTTCAACTTGTTGCTCTTAATGCTTGTCACTTTGGGCCCGAGTGCCATGATTTTAGATCTGAACCCTTTGTGTTTTCATGAATATATTTGTGTTCTTGATCCTATCTATGAGTTGTTTGCACCTGTTATAGTCCGGAACCGACGGTCCCAATGGTGACAGCTTGGGACACCAAAGGGGATGGACTATAATTTGAGGATTCCATGTATCCATTGATTGTTAATGCTTTGTTCCGGTGCTCTTTGACAGGAGCACCTTAATCTCCATAAGTTCCTTTTGGGCCCGTTCGTAGCGGGATGGTAGGACAAAAGATGTTGTGCAAGTTCTTATTGCAAGCACGTACAACTACCTTTGGGGTACATGCCTGATGTTTTATTTATGCCTAGATGATCATTGCTTTTCTGTGTGCCTTGCCCCAAGGTAAATACATGATGTGTCTTATCCATGCAGCGCCCAACCATCCATCTCCCTAGCCTACAGTGTTTTTAATTCTGCTGGTTACTAGTTGTTTACTTTCGTTGTTTTACTATTATCGTTGCTATCATCACTTCCATATCACAGTTACTATTAATATATTGTTGCAAGTAAGTGTATCTCAGGTGCGGTGGAATTGACAACTCCACTGTTAAAGCTTGTGGATATTCTTTGGCTCCCCTTGAGTCGAATCTATAAATTGGGTTATTCTTACCCGCGAAGACTATCTCGATCCCCTGTAGTTTTGGGTTATCAACCGCCCATGCTTTTGAGCCTCTTCCTTTCTTCATAGCATAATTAGCATTGGTTTGCGCACATAATCCTGTCAATTGCCCAGCTGTAATTTGTTTACCTCGCATGGTTATTTTATCGTCTTTTGGGAGAGAGACATCACTAGCGAACATCATAGGACCGCGGTTCCTATTTCCAATACTTTTTACACCCGCTATCAATTTACTGCTTTATTTACTTTTCCGTTGCTATCACTATCATTATTATCCCGTGTGTTTTATCCTTTGTAAACAACAAGGCCGGAGGAATTGACAACTCCTCTGTACTTATTGGGAAGCAAAGTTATTTGCTGTATGTGCAGGTCCAGGTGAACTTAGCAACTTTGAGTTGTGAACGGCGCCATTGTTCACTTCACCACCTTCCTGTATCTGGTGGAGTCCTATTGGTTCGACATTCAACCTTAGCATCTTCGCTAAGGGAAACTTGCTGCTGTCTACATCTCAACCTTCCACTTTGGGTAACCAACGAGGGGGCGTTAATTCGTACCATCAAAAGCAATTTCTGGCGCCGTTGCCGGGGACTCCACTCTTCAAGATAGGGGAGTTGCACACTATCTTTTATCTTTGCTTTTTAGTCTTGTTAGTTTACCTTTCAGTTTTTGCTTTTGTGTCTTATATGAAAAACCAAAAAACTAGTTGCTACCTTTTGCCTTTGTCTTGCTTTGCCTAGTTATGCTATCCTCACCATGGGTGTTGAACCACCCAAATATGGTAATCACATCCTTTTCAGTTGTTTTGTGATGCCTCATTGTAAGGTCTAGGCGGAGTTTTGATGCAAGGCAGGATTATTGTGGCATATACCTCACGGAAGTTGAAGACGAGTGAGCGGAATTATCCCACGCACGACTTGGAGCTTGCAGCAGTTGTGCACGCCTTGATCACTTGGCGACACCTCCTCTTGGGGAGGAAGGTGGATGTGTTCACCGACCACAAGAGTCTGAAGTACTTGTTCACTCAGCCAAATCTGAACTTGAGGCAAAGAAGATGGCTTGAAACTATTACTGAGTACATAGTTGATATTCAGTACACGCCTGCGAAGGCGAATGCCATAGTTGATGCGCTGAGCCGCAAGGGCGATTGCAATAATATCCAGGTGCAGAAGATCCACCCTGATTTTTTTGAGTCCTTTCGAAGGCTCAATCTCGAGCTAGTTCCAGCAGGCTACCTTGCCAACCTTGTGGTAGAGCCCACTATCCATGAGAAGATTCGTGAAGCTCAGTCTGGCAGCTCAATGATACAAAAGATCAAACATGGTATTGCTGCCTCAGTTCCAAAGTACGGTTGCTTTTCAATGCATAATGACGACACCGTGTTCTTCGAGGAGAGAGTTGTTGTTCCCAAGGAGGGAGATCTCAGAGAGGTCATCATGAAGGAAGCCCATGATTCCAAGCTGTCTATTCACCCTGGCAGTACAAAGATGTATCAAGATCTCAAGCAAAGCTTTTGGTGGACTCGTATGAAGCGGGATGTTGCCCGTTACGTGTCTCAGTGTGATGTGTGCAGAAGAGTGAAGGCACAACACCAGAAGCCTGCAGGTCTACTTCAGCCACTTGAAATTCCGGAGTGGAAGTGGGATCACATCGAAATGGACTTTGTCACCGGGTTTTCGAGGTCGCAAAAGGGCAATAATGCAATCTTCGTTGTCATTGATAACTTGTCCAAAGTTGCCCATTTTCTGCCTGTCAAAGAAACTATCTCGGCTGGACAGTTGGCGGAGTTGTACACCGCGAGAATTGTTTCACTGCACGACATTCCCAAGAAGATAAGTTCTGATCGTGGAAGCATTTTCACCTCAAACTTCTGGAAGGCCTTTCAAGAGGCATTGGGTACAAAGATTGTCTTCAGTACCGCATATCACCCTCAGACCAGTGGTCAGGTCGAGCGCGTGAACCAAATCCTCGAGGACATGCTTCGAGCATGTGTCATCTCCTTTGGCATGAAGTGGGAAGAGTGCTTGCCGTATGCTGAGTTCTCTTACAACAACAGCTATCAGGCAAGTATGCAGGCAGCACCGTTTGAAGTCTTGTATGGCCGGAAGTGCAGGACACCTTTGAACTGGTCCGAGACAGGTGAGAGGCAGTTGTTCGGTCCAGATGTGATCCAGGAGGCAGAGGATAGAGTGAAGATTGTCCGAGAGCACCTTAAGGCAGCACAGTCAAGGCAGAAGGCCTATTATGACAAAAGACACCGTGGTGTAGCTTTCCAAGTTGGTGAATGGGCATACCTCAAAGTGTCTCCATTGAGGGGAACTCACAGCTTCGACATCAAAGGAAAGCTCGCTCCAAGATTTGTCGGACCTTTCCGCATCCTTGAGACTAGAGGACTTCTTGCCTTTCGGCTCGAGCTCCCAGAGAGTCTATCCATGGTGCATGACGTGTTCCATGTGTCCCAGCTAAAGCAGTGTTTCAAGCAGCCAGAGCAGGCCGTTGACTTGGGCGAGATCCAGCAGAGTGCAGACCTTTCCTACTCAGAGCGTCTGGTCCGTGTTCTTGAGACGTCCGAGCGCAAGACTCGCAACAAGACCATCAACTTCATGAAGGTTCAATGGGCACATCATTCGGAGAAGGAAGCAACGTGGGAGTGGAAGATCATCTCCGTTCCGAGTATCCAGAGTTGTTTCAGGCTTAGATCTCGGGACGAGATCCTGTGTTGGTGGGGGAGTGCTGTAACATCCCAGATGCAATTTGTAAAACATCATTTAATTTTACTTTGTCAGATGACCTTGTAACTTCACATGGTGCTAGCTCATATGAATTCATGTGGTGATTTCTTTTTTGCATTGGGATTGGAGCCCATTTGTTTTGCCTTTTAAATTCACAAGTTTGGCTCAAGAAGGATGTTGGGGGATTTCTCCCATTTGCATTTATGCTCCCCTTGACCCCAAAGTTTGCATAGCCCAATTCTTCCCTTTCACAAGCTTTTACAAATGCTCACTTTGAATTTTAGCGCTCTAGTGATTAAAGTTGTAGTTCAACATGAGTTGAAATTCAAAAAGAGCTCAAAAGTTTGCTTGCTCCAAATTGGTTCAAACCAATTTTGGAAAATCCAGAATATTGAAAGGATTATTTTATCCTATTTTGGGTATTTTAATCTCTCGTAAAACTCCCTAGAAAATTCCCCAAGTGGCCTCTGTTTTATAAAATGGAAAAGGCCAGGGGGTTTTCTTTTCCTTTTTCTCAGTTCCGGGACTCATCCCAGCCCACTTGGGCCTCTCCTTCCCCGCCTGGGCTCTAGCCCACCCCCGAATCGGTAAGTGGAAGCGCGTCCGAGCCTTTGGATTTTGATCGAAGGCCCCTCAGCAATCGCCTTTCCAGCGTGGCCAAGGTCCCCCCTCCTCTCGCTCTCACACCGGCACCGGCCGTCGACGTGGCCAGGGGGCCTTCCCCCTTTTAACCCGCGCTTGAGAGCCCTCCTATAATCCTAGTTCCATTCCCCCCTTGTCTTCCTCTCGCCGCCGCCGCCATGGCCGAATTGGGGTTCCCCTATTCCGCTTGACCCGGCGACCGATTCCGGTGAGAACCGCCACTGCTGTGCATTTTCACTCGTCCGCGAGTTCAATTGAGTCTCACCGCCGTGCGTTCTCGTGCTCCCGAGCTGCAGGTGCACGCTAGGAGTAGCAGAGCAGCCCCGGACCTGCGATCCCCGCTGCGGAAGCCTCCGACTCCGGCGACGTCTCCGTCCTTCTTCCTCGCCTCCGGCACGCCCTACACGTCGACGACACCCCCTAGGTGAGACGCGACATCCCAATTCCCTTGTAGAGCTCGTGCTTGTCTCCCCTCCGAGTCGCTCCGTCTCCGTCCGCGACATGCCGTGCCGTCGTGGCCACTGTGGCCCCGGCGTGCTCTAGGTGCGCGGGCGCGCTCTGTGGACGTCTAGGACGCGTTCTAAGTAGCCAAGGTGTGGCCTTTAGGCCTCGCACACACTTCTTTTGGTGTTGCCGCCGCGATCTGAACCCAGCACGCAGTGCGCCGCCTCAACTTGTGACGAGCTGGCCGTCGCCGTTGATGCAGGGATGGGGCAAGCCCCGGTCCCGTCGCGTAGACGTAGGTGCCGTCTTCATCCCCGTAGGCTTGCTCGAGCCCCCGGCGACCTATATGCGAGTCCGCGGTCGCCGGAAGTCGCCGCTTTGCGTCGTCTGAATCCATCTTCAGGTGACAGTAGCGCCGAAATCGTTTTCATTTGAAGTTTCCGTCACCGTTGTTGCGACTCCGGCGAGATCCCGGCGTACACCTGTGCATGGATGTGCCAGCTAGGGGCTCGTGGTGCCTGCGAAGCCAGCACCGCCGCGTAGGCCATGCTAGCATCGCCTGAACCTCGTCGGGCGCGCGTGTCTGTTTCTTTTCTCGTCGGGTTCAGAAGTTCCCAGGGTCAGTTTATCTTGCTTGGGGCCTGTTCCCTGTCGAGCAACACGCAGTGGCGCAGTGGTCAGGAGTGAGGTGGACGTGAGGTGCGTCGAGGGTTCGAGTCCCAGCCCGGCGCCCCCATTTTTTTGCAATTTTGCGGTGGCTGACCATCGGGGACCGCCTGTCAGTGGCAGGAGCCTGGTGGGCTGTAGCCCAGTGAGATAGAGAGGAGGAGTTGGGCTAGCTGGCCGAATCCAGCCCAGTGGGGCTGAGCCCTTTCTTTTTTCCTTTTTCTTTTCCTTTTTCTTATCTGTTTAAATTCAATTTGAGTTTGAATTCAAATTCAAAATGAATTTAAACCTTGGAGCTCCTTCACCTCAAATGCGGCATCCCATACATGTTTTTGGGGTATTTTTGTCCACTGATCATAGTGGTGATGTCCATTTTGCATCTTGCCCCCTCTAAATTTTGGAGTAGTGGTAATTTTGCAAGAAGCCCCTCACCTCTTTTGAATTTGCCAGGTGTTTTGCAAAATTCAAAGTGTGACATGCCATACATGGTTTTGGGGTAGAAAAATGCAAGGATTAAAATGGTGATGTCCATTTGATGTTCTGTGGAACTTAATGGACATGGTGTGATCACCTAAACCATTTCAAAACCTTGCCTTTCTTTCTTTGCATTCCTTTCAACTTCAGTGCATGTTGAATCCTGTTCATATGATCTTTTCAAGCTTTTCTCCTTGTTGTCTTCGAATCTTTGCCATCTCAATCAACACCTAGCATATTGTCATATGCAATGAGGTTGGATCCTTTCTTCTATTGTACCTTCCCGGTGTCAAATCCACCGTCACTTTTCTCCGTCTCCGGAATCGCTAATTATTTTTCACGATGTTTATTAGTGTTAATTGTTGTTATTGTTTCATGCCATGCCATGTTTCCATGCTACTTACACCCATTGCTTACTTGTGTGCCTTTCCTTGCCGGTACCTTACGTTAGCACCTGAGACTGCCGAGGAGACTTACGTGGAGATTCCCGACACCGAGCCCGAGGACCCTGCTACGTCTGCTCCGTCGACCGATTACCCAGGCAAGGGGAAGATTTATACCATTACTTGATACCTTTCTGCCTACGTGCGTAGCTGTAGTCTAGAACGTTTGTTTGAACCTATCCACCTTGCTTATGCCACAATCAAAAACTAAACAGCCATGATCCCCACATCCCAGCAAACCTTGTATTGCTAAGTTACCGCTGCTCAGCCATTGCTTAGTATGAGTAGGAAAACTTGCTGCTTGCCCTATGCTATGGTTGGGATATCATGTTATTAAAGAAGTTGGTTGATATCTATTACTATGATGTTAATTTTACTTGACGAAAGATGGGAGACCGGGCTGTTCCCCCCAGGTGTTTTGTTCCATTTGAGTCACCTAGGATCCGAGTTCCGGGTATTGGTTCTTTGTTTGAGCGTGCCTAATCGTGTGTGGGGTTCTATGGGGCCCCCTTGTCTTACCTACCTAGCTTCAAACAGTTCTAGTGGTGTCCCAAGCTGATTTACTATTTGCAAACGTGTGTGTGCTTGGTTGGTACCCCAGCAGTTTTCGAAACAACCCGGGCCAGCGGAGACATGGTTTCTCTTGTTGGTCCAAACCTGGAAGCTAGGGGGTTGTCCACACCTGTTTGGGCAACTAACCCGACCTCGTCCAGACGGTAGAGGCCGATTCGAGAGCGCGGCCGGCTTTTGAGTTGGATGTCGACTCACTGGGGGCCACCCGGAATTGTGCGTTGTTAGTTAGAGGGACGCTGACTTTCCGGAGTTTCAGGCGTTTACCTAGCCAAGTGGAAACCGGGCGTACATGCGAAGCCTATGATGGGCAGTTGGTACACCCCTGCAGGGTTAAATCTTTTCGAAAAGCCGTGTCAACGGTTATGGACGACTCAGAGCCTACGTCTTGTTCATAGAATAACATCAAATTGGAATAATAAATAAAACTTGCCTACCGTGTGAGTGCCTTGGCTGCTTTTCTTCATCCAAGGGGACCGAGAGAAGATCAAGGTTGTGTTATGTTTGCCGTAAGTAGGTGGATAGCAGACTTATGACACGATGTCACGTGCATTCTTGGATCTTACCTCTACTCTAATAGAACGATAGCCACCATATATGCTAGTGCGGCTGCAACCTTTACTTTTACCTTGTCTTACCGTAGGAAGTTAGTTATCCTATAATGATATAATCTCACCCCTTGTTTCGTTTTTTTCTTTTACTGTTTTGCCTGACCGGCCGCTGCAGTTGACTACTACCTCGACCCGAGCACCGGACGTTACTTCGTGGAGGTGCCCCCGGAGGACGACGATGAGGACGACTTCGTTCAGTAGATCCTATAGTTGGGTTCCGACGTTCCGTGGGTGGACTTGCTTAGGTGTAGCCCTCTCTAGGGTCATTTGGATTTTGACCGTACTCGGTCGTGATTGTCTTCCGCTTGTCGCATGATGTACTGTTGGGTCTATGGACCTCTGAGATGATGTAATAAATACCAGCGGCGATGTATGCCCTGGACCCTATATATTTATGTGTTAGTATAAAGTTCATAGTTCTTATACCTGTTGTCGAGAATACGGCAGCGACACGAGTGCGAGTGTCGTGAGTCGGTGGACTTTTATGCGCTACTAACTTGAGCAGGACGCGAAAGCGACCAACTTGAGTTAGCACCGCATCGGGGGCCTTACAACTTGGTAACAGAGCAGGACTAACTGTAGGACCCCTTACTGGCCGAAGTTGAGTCTAGAAACTATTTTGTAGTTACTAAGGAAAATCGGAGAGTAGGAACTCTTTCTTTTTCTTCTTACCCCACCCTCCCTCCCCTTTTTCCGTGAGGAAGTGAAACACTGTTTTCTCTCTGCAACTTATCCCCTTCAAAACAAATCTAGGTTCTCGTTTACATGAGGCTCCGATTCCTCTATAATTTTTTTCTAGCGACAAGAAGGGTTGGCGTACGTTGAGAACACTGAGCCGCCACTTGGGGTTGACAGCTCCACCTCGCTTATGGCGTACCTCAGGTGAAACTCCTATACAGGGATGGTTGGCATCCTCCGGATGTGGTTCCTCTCCCTATAGGAGACCGCTTCGGCGGGCCGCTCAGGGCAAATGTGTCAACGTTCAGGTCTTCAACCACTGGTATATATTGTTGTGTGCTCGCTAGCAGATTATTATCTTGGATTCAGATGATCTCGGTTTGGAGATTCAAGTAGCACCTAGCTTTCGACTTTCCGGGTTAACCTTGGTGGAATTTCAGCCTTCGGCTTTCTCATACCTCGTGAGGAAGTTTTGTTGTCAATATTGCTTTATCTTCTGGTTTCGTCAATGTTTCTACCATGTTCTCATAAGTGTTCCTGTATACAGGATGCCAAGAGCGAACATGCCGCCGCCAGAGAGCCCTCTCCTTGGGGAGGCTGTGACCGCAGTGGCTCAGGGCACATCTGCGATCTTATAGATGCTACAGAACCAGACTGCCCAGAGGAGTGATCGGCCACATTACACGACTCTGCAGCAGTTCCTTGCTATCAAGCCCCTCAGGTTCTCTGAGGCTCGAGACCCGCTGGAAGCGGATGATTAGATCGCAGAAATATAGAAGCACTTCAATGCAAACACCGTCAGATCAGTCGACTACGTCACCTTCGCCTCCTTCCATCTTCAGGGTGCAACAGCCAGCTGGTATGATACCTACAAGGCCAACAAGGGCGATGCTATCATCACGTGGGGAGACTTCGTCGCAGACTTCAGAGCAACACATATTCCGAGTGGCTGGATTGATAGGAAGTGAGAAGAGTTCTTGGCTCTGAGACAGGGTGACAGGTCAGTTCAGGAGTACAACCTGGCCTTCGTCACGCTCGCCAGGTACGCTCCGGAGGAGGTCAGCACAGAGGCCAAGCGGATTGCCAGATTCCGCGGGGGTCTCAGCACAGAGATCAAGTACGCACTCACCCCGTGCAACCCCACGCTGTTCTCGCAGTTCGTGGAGCAGGCGATCCGCCAGGAGTCAGCCAGAGCAGAGTGGGATGCAGACAGGAAGTGCCAGAGAGAGCACAACTCCGCAGTGATGGTCCACAAGAAGGCAAAGACTTGGGTCACAGAGGCACCACCGCAGAGGCAACAGTTCCAGTACAGGGGGCAGTTGTCCGCACTTTTTCCCGCCCTCCCGTCCCATTTCAGCAGGGCCTCGCTCTACACCACCACATGGGAGGCCACCCAGGCCGCAACCCCAGCCCAGGCCAGGCGTGATCTGCTACAAGTGCAGAGAGCCGGGGCACACTTCTCCCAACTACACCGATCCACGCTTTTCCCGGCTTCCACCGCCTCCACCTCGCTCTACTCAAAGCACTGCGATGGTGAAGGCACAACCACGTGCAGTTCGGGTGAAAAATGTGATAATGACAGATGCGCAACAGTCTCCAGAGATCGTTCTTGGTAGGTTGCTTGTGTGTTCAGTTCCCGCGACAGTTTTGTTCGATTCCGGAGCTTCCCATTCTTTCGTCTCCCAGAGGTTCGTTGATGAGCAGGTCCTCACCTTGGAGGATTTGCCCGGTTCGTTGTCTATTGTTTCTCCCGGTTCCAAGATGGCTTCTTCTGTCCGTTCCCCGTTTGTAAGAATCGACATTTAGGGTCTCCTTTTCTCCGCTTCCTTGATTTTGCTTCCATGTTCCGACATTGACGTCATCTTGGGCATGGATTGGATTGTGCAGTACAAGGCCAATATTGATTGTCCGACTAGATCCGTGAGGTTGACACATGATTCAGCCGCAGAAGTCTTGTACACTTGTGGCTCTATGGCAGGAGCAGCACAGTTGTATGCCTTGAACGCAGGAGTCGCGCCTTTGCTCGAAGAAGTCAAAGTTGTCTGTGAGTTCCCGGACGTCTTTCCAGAGGAGTTGCTAGGAATTCCCCCAGTTCGAGCTATTGAGTTCGTTATCGAGCAAGAGCCTGGTACCCAGCCGATTTGTCGGCATCCGTACAAGATGTGTTCGAAGGAGTTGATTGAGGTCAAGAAGCAGTTGACAGAGTTGGAGGCAGGCGGTTTTATCCGCGCGAGCACTTCCCCTTGGGGTGCACCAACTTTGTTTATCCAGAAGAAGGATGTCACTAGCCGCTTGGTCTAGGACTATCGTGGTATCAACAAGAAGACCATCAAGAACAAATACCGTTTACCCCGCATCAATGATCTGTTCGAACATTTGAATGGGGCAAAGGTGTTTTCCAAGCTTGAGTTGTGGATGGGGTACCGCCAAATCCGTGTTCGTGAAGAGGACATCCCCAAGACCGTGTTCAACACACGTTATGGGTGTATGAGTTCACAGTCATGACTTTCGGCTTTTCAAACGCACCTCCAACATTCATGAGAGCTATGAACTATTTGTTCCAGGAATGGCTTGATGTGTTTGTAATTCTCTACCTCGACGACATTCTTGTATATTCCAAGTCAGAGGCTGAACATGAGGAACATCTACGCCTGGTGCTGCAGAAGCTGAGAGAGCACCGGTACTATTCCAAGTTCTCCAAGTGTGAGTTTTGGCTGGACAAGGTCAATTTTCTGGGCCCTGTTATTTCCGCTGAGGGAATCGCGGTTGATCCAGAGCGAGTCCGCACTATTCAAGAGTGGGCTCCGCCGAAGAATGTGAAGCAGCTAGGGATTTTTCTCGGCCTCGCCAGTTATTGTAGGAGGTTTGTGCAGAATTTCTCCAAAATAGCGAAACCAATGACTGGATTGTTGTGCAAAGGCAAACGGTACACTTGGTCACCATCTTGCCAGTCAGCCTTTGACTAGTTGAAAGAGAAGTTGACCATAGCTCCAATTCTCACACCGCCAGATGAATCACAACCTTTTTAGGTGTTTTGTGATGCCTCATTGCAAGGTCTAGGCGGAGTTTTGATGCAAGGTAGGAATATTGTGGCTTATACCTCATGGTAGTTGAAGACGAGTGAGAGGAATTATCCCACGCACAACTTAGAGCTTGCAGCAGTTGTGCACGCCTTGATCACATGGCGACACCTCCTCTTGGGGAGGAAGGTGGATGTGTTCACCGACCACAAGAATCTGGAGTACTTGTTCACTCAGCCAAATCTGAACTTGAGGCAAAGAAGATGGCTTGAAACTATTACTGAGTACACAGTTGATAGTAAGTACACGCCTGGGAAGGCGAATGTCATAGCTGATGCGCTAAGCCGCAAGGGCGATTGAAATAATATCCAGGTGCAGAAGATCCACCCTGATTTGTGTGAGTACTTTCGAAGGCTCAATCTCGAGCTAGTTCCAGCAGGCTACCTTGCCAACCTTGTGGTAGAGCCCACTATCCATGAGTAGATTCGTGAAGCTTAGTCTGTCAGCTCAATGATACAAAAGATCAAACATGGTATTGCCGCCTCAGTTCCAAAGTAAGGTTGCTTTTTAGTGCATAATGACGGCACCGTGTTCTTCGAGGAGAGAGTTGTTGTTCCCAAGGAGGGAGATCTCAGAGAGGTCATCATGAAGGAAGCCCATGATTCCAAGCTGTCTATTCACCCTGGCAGTACAAAGATGTATCAAGATCTCAAGCAAAGCTTTTGGTGGACTCGTATGAAGTGGGATGTTTCCCGTTACGTGTCTCAGTGTGATGTGTGCAGAAGAGTGAAAGGCACAACACCAGAAGCCTGCAGGGCTACTTTAGCCACTTGAAATTCCGGAGTGGAAGTGGGATCACATCGAAATGGACTTTGTCACCGGGTTTCCGAGGTCGCAAAAGGGAAATAATGCAATCTTCGTTGTCATTGATAACTTGTCCAAAGTTGCCCATTTTCTTCCTGTCAAAGAAACTATCTCGGCTGGATAGTTGGCGGAGTTGTACACCGCGAGAATTGTTTCACTGCACAACATTCCCAAGAAGATAAGTTCTGATTGTGGAAGCATTTTCACCTCAAACTTCTAGAAGGCCTTTCAAGAGGCATTGGGTACAAAGATTGTCTTCAGTACCGCATATCACCCTGATGGAGGAGAAGTTAATAGGTTTAGTTGGGTTGCCTTCCCTGTTAACCGTACAAAGATAGTCAAGTCACTTTCATCATACTCCGCCAAGTAATATGTATCGTGTTGATAAGTGTCGGTGGGTGGATCAATGCTAGTACACCTTCTAGACTAAGATAAGTGTACTCTTATGATTACACACCTTGCAAGCATCCGCAAATACAAGGTAGTAATTAAGGCATAAGCCTAACCACACCATTACGATCAAGGATCCATAACTCCCTTGTGCGAAAGTCTGCGAACTGGGGTTCAGGTTTCTGTCACTCCGGCAACCCACCATAAGCATCCTTTGTGCAGAATGTATTCCTCTAGGCCCATGAAAGGTGAAGTGTTATGTGTTCGACTCACATAACACCACTAGAGAAATAACAACACAACTTAAGTATGAAACAACACATAGTAATTCAACATAGTATGACTACTAACAACTAGACTTCTCCCATGTTCTCAAGAACTAAAGTAACTACTCACAAGACATAAAAGAGATCATGATCAGAGGTGATAGATGGGTGATAAACAATTTGGACACAATGATATTTCTCCAACAAAACTCAATAGCATTCACCACAAAGTAGTAATCAACACCAACAGAGTAGAGAGGATAGATAGTACGGATTACAACACAAGTTGCAATTGTGAGATGAGATGGGATGGAGATGGTGCTGATGTTGGGGATGATGTTGATGATGATCTCGATGATGCCCGTGACGATGATGATGATGATGGAGACGATCTCCCCTTCCGGGAGGTGATCTCCCCGGCGGAATCTGCCCGCCAGAGATGGCTTTTCTCCTCTGTAGATTTCCGCCCCGTGGCGGCGGCGAAACACGGAAACGACTCTCATTTAGGGGTTTCCTCCCCAGGGGGCTTATATAGGCGAAAGGGGGCACCGAGGGGGGCCACCAGGCACCCAGGAGGGTGCCTGGCGCGGCCAGGAGGGGGGCCGCGCCAGGCACCCTTCTGGCTGCCTGGTGGGTCCCCTCACCTCCTCCTTCGGTGATCCCCTGTCAATCTTCAAAAAAATGCTCCCTGTAAAATTTCATCGCATTTGGACTTGATCTGGTTAAGCAACTTGGTATCCACTTTTTACCGCTGAATTCTGGTTCTGCTGCTTCGGCACCGGAAAGTTGTAAACTGTGTAAAATAAGCCAAAACAACATAAGAACAATACTTTAAGTGGAATATCTCAATGAATAGGGTGAAATCACAATATAAAATAGTGATGATTTTTGGACGTATCAACTCCCCCAAGCTTAGACCTCGCTTGTCCTCAAGCGATTGCTGAGCTCGGTAAGCCTGTCCACAAGTTTAGAGAGTGAAGTGTCGATAAAAGAATACGAACAAGAAGCATCAAGATTCCTCACCAAACTTAGGCATCCTCAACAACAACCTCAACTCATAAGGTCCTTATGAGAAAGTAGTAACAATTATAACAAAGTAGGACCTGGAAAACTCATCAAATCATGACAAACATAGCCTTGGTCAAGGAACAACTAATAACTTTTACTTTTGTTCTTTCACTTATAATGGAACGGTTGAAGCTTTTGAAAGAACATGCTATTAGTCAAGAAGTGCACATATCAACACAATGGAAGATGTTTACTAAGCATAAGCTTTTGTAAACAACTCACTTATCAAAAGATAATGTCAACAAAGATGTAACATGCTAGATTTCAATGCAACTTTATATGCAAGCATCTTTATCAACATCAAATGTCTGTTCTCTCTCAAGAAGGAAGGAAGTAGGAAGGACCGACTCAGCACAAAATAAAGATAAACCCCGTGCAAAAGGGTAAGCAGGGAAAACTTATGTGCCATCTCTAGATCAAACAGAATAAAAACAAACTTTTGGGAGGTGCATGATCCGTCAACGACTGCTGATAGATAACTCACTCACTTCATGATTTGGACAAGTTTCGAGGAACGTCTCCCATGTGGGGACGATCACATCCCCTTGGATTCCTTTGTTTATCACTCGTAAAAGGGCGAAGGAACTTGTGTGTTAGTATTTATCTTTTAGGAGCTGGGCACTCATGCCAGTCCCTTCTCGTATTAGGGGTTTGCAGATTAGACATGCAATCCCAAGATAAAACTTGTCCAAATTAAGAAGATCATGGGTCACCCACCACTTCCTCATGAGCTGAATCAGCGGCACAAAACAGAAGATTTTGAACATCTAAAGATGGCACATAAATTATATACTTTAGGAGTGGTAGTGGAATACCACAAGTAGGAAGGTATGGTGGACTCAAGTGGAAGAAGTTGGTTTCAAGGTATGGAAGTACAAGAAGAATTCTGCTTAGTACAGAGTTTTGGCTAGCAAGGCTTTGAGAGAGAAGACAATTGATGACAACTTAGATGCAAACAATACAAAGCATAAACATTAAAACTAGCATGAAACATCAAGTTGTCTTCCTTGTCAACATAACACTTCAAGCATAATAACACAAAGGTTTTGGCTATGTCGCTACTTTGAGAAAAACATGCTTGTTGTTATGACCAAAGCTATACTTGCCAAGATTAAATAAAGTTTTCGAAGCCATACCTGATATAAGGTCAATACTCCTCATAAGAATCAGCTCATAATGTCGATTGCGTGAAGAGAATACCAAGTGCAGCGAAGAAACCAATAGACTTCTCATTAATATTCCTTCATAGACGACTCCATACTCACAGGTACAAAGCTCTCCACAAAAGGAGTGATAGACCTCAAAGCAACACCTATTTCATAAAGTGACCTCCCTAGACATGATATGACTCTACTTGACTTCTAAAGACAAAGATAAAGATAAAGATAAAGATACCGGGCACTCCCCCAAGCTTGGAACAAGCTCAGGGGGTGCCATTACCCGAGGGAATTTAATCCCACTCTTCCTGCTCCTGCCCTTTTAAATCTTTGATTACGCGTCGCAGGGCTAGGTTTTCACGTTCCAAGATCTCCACTTGTGCCTTCAGCACACAGAAATCCTCACAAAACTGGTTGGTGATACGGTAGGCTTCAGACACGGTAGATGGTACTTGAAAGGCTTCAGTTGAAGGGGCTGTTCCTGCAAGTTTGAGATAAAGATCGTATTGAGGTTGAACAAACCCCACCATAATGGGGTTGCTTGGACCCCCTTCTTGTTGGGCGGTGACGGTCTTGACTTCTTTCCTCATAGAGCGCTCCATCTCCACTTTTCTTGCAGCAATCTCCTCTTCCGTGGCCCACCCGACGTACTTCTTTTGATTGTAGTCTTGCTGGAGTTGTCGTAGACGACGGCCCATGTAATCTTCTCCACTCGAGCCACAAGAAGACATTGCCAATCAATAGCTTTTTCCCTGGCAGAAATAGACCGAGAAAGAAAACACACGAAATCGCGAGATACGGTGTCGGGACTATCCGGGCAAATATATAACAAAAATTTCTGCAACAGAAGGAAGGTTTCAAGCCTAGGTGGAGTCGGAGGCGGAGTCCAGGGCAGCCAGGAGGGTGCCCGGCGCGGCCAGGAGTGGGGCCGCGCCAGGGGGCCTCCTGGCCTCCCTGGAGCTCCTCTCCGGCTCCACTCGGGCTTGGAATTTTCCTAATTTTGCAAAAACTCTGAAAAGTTAACTTTTATTGACGTTCGCGGTGTTTTCTTACCATAATTCATACCTTTTCTAATTCTGCTCCTGCCGGAGTCTGAAACTGGGCTGCAACATGTTCTTCATGAGTACTTGTATATATCATGTTTGCATCTACATTGATTGGATCACCTGCTATATAATGTTTGAGTCTTTGTCCATTCACAACTTGAGGTTTGGTGCCTTCGAAATTGTTGATCTTGATAGCACCGGACCGATATACTTCTTCGATATGAAAAGGTCCTTCCCATCTGGAAAGTAGTTTACCTGGAGAAAACCTGAAACGAGATCTAAACAACAAAACTTTATCACCAACATTAAATTCACGTTTCAGAATTCTTTTATCGTGCCACTTCTTTACCTTTTCCTTGAACATTTTAGCGCTCTCGTAAGCTTCACTTCTCCACTCATCTAGAGAAGTCAAGTTCATGAGACGCTTTTCACCAGCTAACGTTGGGTCAACATTCAGCTCTCTGACAGCCCAGAAAGCTTTATGCTCTAACTCTAATGGTAAATGGCAATCCTTGCCATAGACCATCTTATACGGAGACATGCCCATGGGGTTTTTGTAAGCAGTTCTATACGCCCACAAAGATTCTCCTAACTTCTTTGACCAGTCCTTTATAGAACTGTTTACTGTTTTCTGCAAGATCGACTTGATCTCCCTATTGGTGAGCTCAACTTGCCCACTAGTTTGAGGGTGGTACGGTGATGCAATCCTATGATTGACATCGTACTTGGCTAGAGCTTTCCTAAAAGCTCCATGCGTGAAGTGTGACCCTCCATCTGTCATGAGGTACCTTGGTACTCCAAACCTAGGAAAATTACATCTTTGAGCATTTTCAAAGATGTCTTGTGATCAGCACTCTCAGTGGGGATTGCTTCAACCCACTTGGTTACATAATCAACAACAACTAAGATGTGTGTGTACTTGTGTGAAGGAGGAAAAGGACCCATAAAATCAAAACCCCAGCAATCGAAAGGTTCGATCACTAGTGAGTAATTCATAGGCATCTCATTTCTCCTGCTAATGTTACCAACTCTCTGACACTTATCACAAGATAGAACGTACCTTCGGGCGTCCTTAAAGAGAGTAGGCCAATAAAAACCTGATTGTAAAACTTTATGTGCGGTCCTTTCACCGGCATGATGTCCTCCATAGGGACTATCGTGACATTGTCGAAGAATGTCCTGCTGCTCGTGCTCCGGTATACACCTTCTTACGATCCCGTCCAAACCTTCTTTATAAAGATGTGGATCATCCCAAAAGTAGTGCCTCAAATCTTTGAAGAATTTCTTCCTCTGCTAAAATGTGAAACCTGGAGGCAAAATCTTTGCAACGATAAAATTAGCATAATCTGCAAACCAAGGGTCGGAATGAGATTGTACTTTTACAACAGCAAGCTGTTCATCTGGGAAACTGTCGTTGACTGGAATAGGATCGTGCGGGATATCTTCCATCCTTGAAAGATTATACGCCATAGGATTGTCTTCTCCTTTTCTATCGACAATCTGCAAATCAAATTCTTGAAGGAGTACCCACCTAATGAGTCTTGGTTTGGCATCCTTTTACTGCATAAGATACTTAATGGCAGGATGGTCAGTATGAATAATAACTTTAGAATCAACAATATACTGCCTAAACTTATCACAAGCAAACACCACTGCCAAGAATTCCTTCTCGGTAGTAGCATAATTCTTTTGAACTATCAAGTGTTTTGCTGGCATAGTGGATGACATTCAACTTCTTGTTAACCCTTTGTCCTAAAACAGCTCCAACAGCAAAATCACTAGCATCACACATAATTTCAAAGGGCAAATTCCAGTCAGGTGGTTGTACTATAGGAGCAGTTATCAAGGCTTTCTTAAGAACTTCAAAAGCTTCCTTACAATCTTCATCAAATACAAAAGGAGCATCCTTCTGGAGAAGATTGGTAAGGGGTCTCGAGGTCTTAGAAAAGTCCTTGATAAATCTTCTATAGAAACCAGCATGACCTAGAAAACTACTAATACCTTTGATGTCCCTTGGACAGGGCATCCTTTCAATAGCTTCAATTTTTGCCTTGTCCACTTCAATTCCCCTGTCGGAAATATTGTGTCCAAGAACTATCCCTTCGTTAACCATTAAATGACACTTCTCCCATTTGAGCACCAAATTTGTTTCTTCACATCTCTGCAAAACTTTATTAAGATTGTGGAGACAGTGGTCAAAGGAGTTTCCATAGACGGAAAAGTCATCCATGAAAACTTCTACAATCTCCTCACAGAAACCATGAAATATTGCAGACATACACCTCTGAAAAGTTGCAGGTGCATTACACAAACCGAAAGGCATACGCCTATAAGCATAAGTACCGAAAGGACACGTGAAAGTGGTCTTCTCTTGATCTGCGGTGTTGACGTGAATCTGGGAGAAGCCAGACTACCCATCAAGATAGCAGAAGTGGGTGTTTTTAGACAACCGCTCAAGCATATGATCAATAATGGGCAAAGGATAGTGGTTCTTCCGGGTGGCCTTGTTTAACTTCCTGAAATCAATACACATTCTATATCCAATAATAGTCCTCTGAGGCATTAGTTCATTTTTATCATTAGGAACAACAATCATACCTCCTTTCTTAGGAACACAATGAACGGGACTTACCCACTTACTATCAGCTATATGATAGATGATACCTGCGGCTAGAAGTTTGAGAACCTCCGTCCTAACCACGTCCTTCATCTTTGGGTTCAACCGTCGTTGATGATCAACAACCGGTTTAGCATCGGGCTCGAGATTGATAGTATGTTGGCAAATGGATGGACTAATACCCTTGAGATCATCAAGAGTATAGCCAATAGCACCTCGGTGTCTGCGGAGTTTCTCCAATAATCGCTCTGCTTCATACCCTGAAAGGTTAGAATTGATAATAACAGGATATACTTTCTTTTTATCTAAATAAGCATACTTGAGCGTATCGGGTAGTGGTTTTAGGTCGAACACGGGGTCTTCTTTCGGTTGCGAGAGGATTCCTAAAGGTTCAACCGGGAGGATGTGCTTCAGGATGGGAGTTTGTCTTAAAAATATGTCTTCTAGTTCATCCCTCTCCTGCATATGTATATCATTCTCGTGGTCTTCCATTAATTGCTGCAATGTGTCATTAGGAGGAATAACAATGGAAGCAATTTCTTCAATAATTTTGTCATTACGTGACAGGTCAGGACCACGAGGCTGCTTAGAAAACTTAGAAAAATTAAACTCATACGGCTCACCGTTGAATTCAACAGAAACTTTACCTTTCTTGCAATCTATTATAGCTCTGCAAGTGCTGAGGAAGGGCCTACCAAAGATAATAGGGCAAAAACTATCTTGCACTGAACCAAGTACAAGAAAGTCTGTAGGATATTTTACCTTCCCGCAGAGTACTTCAACATCTCTTACAATCCCAACTGGAGAGATTGTTTGTTTATTTGCAAGATGGATAGTGACATCTATGTCCTCGATCTCACACGGCTGAATCTCGTGCATGATTTCTTGATAAAGTGTGAAGGGAATAGCGCTGACGCTAGATCCCAAATAACATAGCCCATAGTAATTATGATCTCCTATTTTGACAGATACAACTGGTGTACCTGAAATTCGGCTTTTGTTCCTGGCTGTGACAATGTTAGTGGCAACAACACAAAAACTAATAGTGGATTCTTCGATATCACTGGTTACCAGATCCTTGACCATTGCAACTTGAGGCTGGACCTTGATCATGTCCTCAGGTTCGTCAGTGGTCCTTCCTTTCTTGTTTAGAATACCTGTAACAAAATAGTGCTCCTTTATCCTGGAGGGATAAGGAGGCTGTTCATACACAACTGCGGGTAAAACAGGATCAGTAACATTAATCTCAATTGGTGACTCCGTGAAAGGTTTATGATGTTGAATCTCCTTCTTCCTGGAAGAATCAATATGAGAAGCAAAGTCCTTGCAAAAGTCAACCATTAGCTGGGAATCAAGACCAATTTTAGAGCAAAAGGTATTAAAGTAATCAGTCTTCACATAACTCTCAATGTAGTCAAGCTCATAGTTTATAGCGGTTTCAATACCTTTATCAATTTCCCATTCTTCAGTGTTCTTCTGGATCCTTTCTATAAGATCCCATTTTTCTTCCATACTTCTGGTCTGGAATACCCCACTAGAGGAGGCATCCAACATCTCCTTGTCCTGACGAGAAAGCCTGGCATAAAAATTTGTAAGTATAATTTCCTTGGGGAGCTCATGGTTTGGGCATTTGAGCATCAGGGACTTCAGTCTCCCCCAAGCTTGAGCGATGCTCTCTCCGTCGCGAGACCAAAAGTTGTAGATGTAGTTCCTGTCTTGGTGAATTTCACGGAGAGGATAAAACTTTGCATAAAAGAGAGACATAAGCTCTGGCCATTCAAGCAGATCAGAGTTATTGAGTAGCTTATACCAATCTAAAGCTTTAACTTTGAGTGATATGGAGAATAGTTTCTTCATGACGAACTCCATCGTCACACCTGCAAGTTTAAATAAAGAACATAATTGTGATAAATATAGCAGGTGTTCTCCCGGATGTCCTTCTCCTGTATAACAATTAGCCAAGACATAATCAACAATACCAGATGGTATTTTATAGGGCACAATTTCAGTAGGGGTAGGAGTGACCACCACAGTCGTGGGGCGGCTCCTTACCAGCAACGAACCAACAACAGAAGAGTCCATAAGGACTGAAAGTAACAACAGAAAATAAAAGTTCCCTTACCGGCTTCACTTATCAATAGCGCTACACTCCCCGGCAACGGCGCCAGAAAAGCTCGTTGATGGCGGAGAAGTTAATAGGTTTAGTTGGGTTGCCTTCCCTGTTAACCGCGCCAATAAACGATTCTTGATAACCCACAAGTCTAGGGGATCAATTGTAGCTTTTCGATAAATAAGAGTATAGATCCCACGACGAGCAGAAGGTGTTGATAAGTGACACTGGATAAGGAAAGGGCTGCAAACACTCAAAGGTAAATATTTAGGGGTTTTTGGTTTAAGCAACAGAAAAGTAAAAGACAGGCAAAGTAAATAGGGTAACTGAGGAGTAGCAAGTGGCCCAATCCTTTCACAAGGATAAGCCTAGGAACTGAACTTATAAAAGCTAAAGCGTTCTCGAGAAAACATGGGAGAGATAGTCAAGTCACTTTCACCATACTCCGCCAAGTAATATGTATCGTGTTGATAAGTGTCGGTGGGTGGATCAATGCTAGTACACCTTCTAGACTAAGATAAGTGTACTCTTATGATTACACACCTTGCAAGCATCTTCAAATACAAGGTAGTAATTAAGGCATAAGCCTAACCACAACATTACGATCAAGGATCCATAACTCCCTTGTGCGAAAGTCTGCGAACTGGGGTTCAGGTTTCCGTCACTCCGGCAACCCACCATAAGCATCCTTTGTGCACAATGTATTCCTCTAGGCCCATGAAAGGTGAAGTGTTATGTGTTCGACTCACATAACACCACTAGAGAAATAACAACACAACTTAAGTATCAAACAACACATAGTACTTCAACATAGTATGACTACTAACAACTAGACTTCTCCCATGTTCTCAAGAACTAAAGTAACTACTCACAAGACATAAAAGAGATCATGATCAGAGGTGATAGATGGGTGATAAACAATCTGGACACAATGATATTTCTCCAACAAAACTCAATAGCATTCACCACAAAGTAGTAATCAACACCAACAGAGTAGAGAGGATAGATAATACGGATTACAACACAAGTTGCAATTGTGAGATGAGATGGGATGGAGATGGAGATGGTGCTGATGTTGGGGATGATGTTGATGATGATCTCGATGATGCCCGTGATGATGATGATGATGGCGACGATCTCCCCTTCCGGGAGGTGATCTCCCCGGCGGAATCTGCCCACCGGAGATGGATTTTCTCCTCTGTAGGTTTCCGCCCCGTGGCGGCGGCGAAACACTGAAACGACTCTCTTTTAGGGGTTTCCTCCCCAGGGGGCTTATATAGGCGAAAGGGGGCACCGAGGGGGGGCCACCAGGCACCCAGGAGGGTGCCTGGCACGACCAGGAGGGGGCCGCGCCAGGAACCCTTCTGGCTTCCTGGTGGGTCCCCTCACCTCCTCCTTCGGTGATCCCCAGTCAATCTTCAAAAAAATGCTCCCCGTAAAATGTCATGGCATTTGGACTTGATCTGATTCAGCAACTTGGTATCCACTTTTTACCGCTGAATTCTGGTTCTGCTGCTTCGGCACCGGAAAGTTGTAAACTGTGTAAAATAATCCAAAACAACATAAGAACAATACTTTAAAGTGGAATATATCAATGAATAGGGTGAAATCACAATATAAAATAGTGATGCTTTTTGGACGTATCACACCCTCAGACCAGTGGCCATGTCGAGCGCGTGAACCAAATCCTCGAGGAAATGCTTCGAGCATGTGTCATCTCCTTTGGCATGAAGTGGGAAGAGTGCTTGCCGTATGCTGAGTTCTCTTACAACAACATCTATCAGGCAAGTCTGCAGGCAACACCGTTTGAAGTCTTGTATGGCCGGAAGTGCAGGACATCTTTGAACTGGTCCGAGCCAGATGTGATCCAGGAGGCAGAGGACAGAGTGAAGATTGTCCGAGAGCACCTTAAGGCAGCACAATCAAGGAAGAAGGCCTATTATGACAAAAGACACGTGGTGTAGCTTTCCAAGTTGGTGAATGGGCATACCTCAAAGTTTCTCCATTTAGGGGAACTCACCGCTTCGGCATCAAAGGAAAGCTCGCTCCAAGATTTGTCGGACCTTTCCGCATCCTTGAGACTAGAGGACCTCTTGCCTTTCGGCTCGAGCTCCCAGAGAGTCTGTCCATGGTGCATGACGTGTTCCATGTGTCCCAGCTAAAGAAGTGCTTCAAGCAGCCAAAGAAGGCCGTTGACTTGGGCGAGATCCAGCTGAGTGCGGACCTTTCCTACTCAGAGCGTCCGGTCCGTGTTCTTGAGACGTCCGAGCGCAAGACTCGCAACAAGACCGTCAAGTTCATGAAGGTTCAATGGGAACATCATTCGGAGAAGGAAGCAACGTGGGAGCGTGAAGATCATCTCCGTTCCGAGTATCCAGAGTTGTTTCAGGCTTAAATCTCGGGACGAGATCCTGTGTTGGTGGGGGAGTGCCGTAACAGCCCATATGAAATTTTTGAGACATCATGTAATTTTACTTTGTCATATGACCTTGTAACTTCACATGGTGCTAGCTCATATGAATTCATGTGGTGATTTCTTTTTGCATTGGGATTGGAGCCCTTTGTTTTGCCTTTTAAATTCACAAGTTTGGCTCAAGAAGGATGTTGGGGGATTTCTCCCATTTGCATTTATGCTCCCCTTGACCCCAAAGTTTGCATAGCCCAATTCTTCCCTTTCACAAGCTTTTCCAAATGCTAACTTTGAATTTTAGCACTCTAGTGATTCAAGTGGTTTGTTCAACTTGAGTTGAAATTCAAAAGATCTCAAAAGTTTGCTTGCTCCAAATTGGTTCAAACCAATTTTGGAAAATCCAGAATATTGAAAGGATTATTTTATCCTATTTTGGGTATTTTAATCTCTGGGAAAACTCCCTAGGAAATTCCCCAAGTGCCCTATGTTTAATTAAATGGAAAAGGCCAGGGGTTTTTCTCAGTTCTGGGAGTCAGCCCAGCCCACTTGGGCCTCTCCTTCCCCGCCTGGGCTCTAGCCCACCCCCGAATCGGTAAGTGGAAGCGCGTCCGAGACGTTGGATTTTGATCGAAGGCCCCTCAGCCATCGCCTTTCCAGCGTGGCCAAGTCCCCCCTCCTCTCGCTCTCACACCGGCACCGCCCGTCGGCGTCGACGCCCGCCGACGTTGTCAGGGGGCCTTCCCCCTTTTAACCCACGCTTGAGAGTCCTCCTGGAACCCTAGTTCCATCCCCCCTTGTCTTCCTCTCGCCGCCGCCGCCATGTCCGAATTGGGGTTCCCTTGTTCCGCTTGACCCGGCGGCCGATTCCGGTGAGAACCGCCGCTGCTGTGCACTTTCACTCGTCCGAGAGTTCAATTGAGTCTCACCGCTGTGCTTTCTCGTGCTCCCGAGCTGCAGGTGCACGCTAGGAGGAGCAGAGCAGCACCGGACCCACGAGCACCGCCGCGGAAGCCTCCGACCCCGGCGACGTCTCCGTCCATCTTGCTCTCCTCCGACACGCCCTACACGTCGACGACACCCCCTTAGGTGAGACGCGACGTCCCAATTCCCCTATAGAGCTCTTGCTTGTCGCCCCTCCGAGCCGCTCCGTCTCCGTCCGCGACATGCCGTGCCGTCGTGCCACCATGGCCCCAGCGTGCTCTAGGTGCGCGGGCGCGCTCTGTGGACGTCTAGGACGCGTTCTAAGCAGCCAAGGTGTGGCCTTTAGGCTCCGCACACACTTCTTTTGGTGTTGCCGCCGCGATCTGAACCCAGCACGCAGTGCGCCGCCTCAACTTGTGACGAGCCGGACGTCGCCGTTGATGCAGGGATGGGGCAAGCCCCGGTCCCGTCGCGTAGACGTAGGTGCCATCTTCATCCCCGTAGGCTTTCTCGAGCCCCCAACGACCTATGTGTGAGTCCGCGGTCGCCGGAAGTCGCCGCTTTGCGTCGTCTGAATCCGTCTTCAGGTGACAGTAGCGCCCAAATTATTTTCAGTTGAAGTTTTCGTCGCCGTCGGCCAGATCCCGGCGTACACCCGTGCGTGGATGTGCCAGCTAGGGTCTCGTGGTGCCTGCGAAGCCAGCGCCGCCACGTAGGCCATGCTAGTGTCAGAACCCTAATTTAGGTTTGTGCTTTTCTAAGTTAGCATTTTTGCATCATGAAATTTTTTGCAAAAGAAAAAGAATTGGGGAAGCAAAAAGCCTCAAAATAATTTTAATAAAAGGCCAGACAAAAATCTTTTTCCAAAAATGATTTGATTTTTTTTGAAAAGTCTTATAAATGGGCATGATCACATTTCATGTGAAGTGGGTCCCACTCCATGCTCATTGATTATTCTAAAAATCCAAAAGCCATTTGGAAATTAAATATTTAATGTATTTTCAATTGAAATTATTTAAATATAATTTCAATAATTATGAAACTTTATGTGTGGAGTTATATATGTCACACAAGCTCACATTAAAGTTTTTAGAATTTTATAAATTGTTTTGGTTTAGAAATAAAATCAAAAACTAATTGCAGAAAAGAATAAAAAGAGAAAAACAGAAGGAAAGGAAACTTACCCCTTACCTGAGGCCCACCTGGCCTTTGTCTTGGCCCAGCCAGCAGCCCAGCCCACCAGGGTAGGGTTGTCTTCTACCCCGCGCCAGGTAGGCTGGTTGCTGCGTGGCATGCATGCCGGCGGCGCCCGACCACCTCCTGCTTGCCCCCGTCGTCACCTAGCCGCCTGGAAGCCCCCTCGCCCTAGCCTTATCCCCCTCTCTCTGCTCGTCGCCTTCGCCTTCCTCTCGCAAATCCGCGCGAACCCGCAGCTCACCGCCGGCCACCGTAGTGCGCAGCCGTGGCCAACGACGACGAGGGGATCCGCCTTCGTGTCCAGTGGACTCCCCGGGGTCGTCCTCGTCGAACCGCGCCTTCAATTCAAGCCTGAAGACCCCAGAGATGCCGCCCCCTTCTCCAGTTCGCCGTCAGCCACCCGCAACTCCGGCGAGCGATTCCTCTCCGGCCAGACCTTCCCCGGCCCCTCCGTGCCCCTCATCACGCTCACGGTGAGCTCACAGTCTCTCTCCACTCCCCGTGCTCCTCCCCGATGCCTCCTCGTTGATCTCGTCGAGGTCAGTGCCCGGCCGCCGCGTAAAGTCGTCGCCAGCGTGGCCCGAGGCCTCCTCGAGGTCCCCCTCCTGCACCCCTAGATGCGCACGAGCGCGAGGCGCTCCCTCCTACCCTCCTCCGCCCCTCCCATGGCTGGAAACCCTGCTCCGGCAGAGCGCCGCCGTGCACAGAGGCCACCGGTGTCAAGCCGGCCATTAGGCCCTAAACCCCCTCGCTAATCCCCCTTGAGCCAATGACAGATGGGCCTAGCCCCCCTAATTAAACATGTTTAATTTCAACTAACCCACTGTTAACCCCAGTCACTGACCAGAGGGCCCCACTGGTCAGTTGGACCGGTCAACACAGATGACGTCAGCATGACGTGTTGCTTGTGCAAGAATTCCTTTTGCAAATTAAAAATATTCCAGAAATCCCAGAAAATCGCATAAACTTTGAAATTAAATAACTTTTAAACTGTAACTCCAAATGAAAATATTTATATATGAAAAATGATCAACAGAAAATGCTCTAGCCAAATTTCCAACTTTAAACTTTGTTTGAGTTGATCTTAAATTGGGACCAGTAGCTTTTGCTATTTGGTTTAATTGGAATTAATTCAAATTGAATTCAAATGTTATTCCAACTTCAACCAATACAATGCAAACATGATCACTTGTACATCAGAGGCATATCACACACATAATCACATGGTTTACAATGAACAAACATTAGAAAATGCAACTTGGACTAAATTGAATACCATTTGGAGTTTGAATTTGAATTTACTTTTCAAATCAACTTCAATTAACATGTTGCAAGTTAAACATAGGTCACATCAATACATTGCCATGCTATGTTTTGCATATTGTTTGAGCATTGTAATTCATTGAATGTGCTTTACTTCCAGTGCTTCGGTGATCTCTTCTTCTTGGTAGAGTTGATCTCGGAGACGAGTTTAACCTCACGTCAGAAGTACAATACCTCGTGATCGTCAGCAAGGCAAGCACCCCTCTTTGATCATGTCGATAAAATCCCAGTTCCCTCTCATTCTCGCTTATGCATGTTTAGGATGTCACCATGATACGTTCTACCGCTAGTTGAACCTATTCCTTTGCATGACCTATCATTTTGTCACAGTAGTAAGCAAACCACAATCCTAGCAGATGTAGGAGTTGGTTGATATCATGTGGCCCCTGCAACTTTTACAACTTATTGCATGCTTAGAGGTTACAATGAGGCTAATTTGTTGTGAGTCGGGATGGTAGTGATCATGTGAATGATGGTGGTAACGTGTTGGTGAATTTGACCTAAACAAGGTGAACGATGAGAGGCTGTGTAGGAGTACACAGTGGGTTGTCTCGTTGAACACTGCCTTAAGCCCGAGTTCTTGTGTTGTTATCCAAGACTAAGAGTACGACCACACATTGGGCTCACTGACCCCTCTCGGCCTAGTACCTCACCCCGGACCAAGTCCAGGAGTCGCAAGTAGTTCGAGCTTTAAACGATCTCAAGCAGGTACATCAAGGTAAGTGGTGGACGTAGGTTGTGGGCACGTTGAATCAAGTGATTATGATCGAGTTGAGCTTGATGGCGGTCACACAGCGTTTGAGCCCGCATCAAAAAAATTGGACGGATTCCGATTGTGGTCCCAACTCAAATAGGCGACTCCCTAGGACTAGAGATGGTCCTGTCAGTGAAGTGTCGTGGCAACATCCTCGCCGGTACTCCCTTGAAGGGTCCACTCCCAGGCGGTAACTGATGAGGCGTGTGTGTAGCAGTACACCCCTGTAGGGTTAATGAACTATTCGAATAGCCGTGTCCGCGGTTATGGACTACTTGGAGACCTTTACTTGATCATAGACAACTTCAATGGTTACTCTTAAAACCTGCCAAGATAAGCGTGAGTGTTGTGGCGTGCTTCCTCGTGGGGAAGTCGAGGAAGTATCCATAGTGGTGTATTGGTTGGAGACTTGTTACTTGGACTCGTGTACGCTCCTTACCTCATTCTGGTATTCGTAGTATAGGACTAGCCAAGTCAAAGCTGGCACATCTGCATTGAAACCCCACCTCCCTTTGCCTTGATACATGTGCATTAGTAGTATAGTTCCTATGTAAGTCTTGCTGAGTACGTCTTTGTACTCACGTTTTCTTATTATATGTTTTAGAGACGAGACCACTGACCCTGATGGTTGCCTCTACCTCGAGCTCGACGTGGACCAGGTCGTATAGTTCTAGAGAGAAGCCTGTGCCCTTTGGAGTGTCGTTGTATTTTCTTTCAGGCTTCTTAAGCCATTTGTTAAACTTGTCTTTACTAATACATATTTTTCTTCCGTTGATGTTTGATGTAATGTTGGATCACAACCATGTGATCTCTTCTTGTAATACAACTACTATGTCTGCTCTGTTTAGCAGAAGTTATAAAGACTATGAGTTTGTAGAGTTCATGTTGTGATTACCTGCTGTTTACACCGGACATGTATGATGCGTGTATGATTATAACATGCATGTCTTAGTGTGGGGTTCGATAGCTTAGTTGTGTTCTTGCCGGCGGTCTTTTATACACCAAGTGGCTCTTAGATGTGCGCAGCTTGGGGCATCGCGATGCGATTGCTCGTGACTCAGTCACGTGGCACACTTTGTTGTATGATTGAGCCCGCCCGAGACCCCGACTAAGTGATCGGGCTTGAGTCTGTTTGTGTAAGTGTTATGATTCAATCGATAATATGGTTGAGGCGACTTGTCTATGAGTATGGGATTTCACCACCCATAACCATTTAGACTTGTGAGCAGACGATGAGGACCCATCTCAGTTGATCATCCGGCTTGGATGGGATGGCCCTCACGTTCGATGCTTTCCGAGAGTGTTCTGTGCTTGGCCTTGTCTGCTTAGACAAGTGGGTACGACTCTCGGCTCTCCATATGATTGTGTTGTAACAGGAATTACATACACAAACCCCGGGTCCCGACAGCTAGCATCGCCTGAACCTCGTCGGGCGCGCGTGTCTGTTTCTTTTATCGTCACGTTCAGAATTCCCAGTGTCAGTTTATCTTGCTTGGGGCCTGTTCCCTGTCGAGCAACGCGCAGTGGTCAGGAGCAAGGTGGAGGTGAGGTGCGTCGAGGGTTTGAGTCCCAGCCCGCACCCTCATTTTTTTGCAATTTTGCGGTGGCTGACCATCGGGGCCCGCCTGTTAGTGGCAGGAACATGGTGGGCTGTAGCCCAGTGAGATAGAGAAGAGGAGTTGGGCTAGCTGGCCGAATCCAGTCCAGTGGGGCTGAGACCTTTCCTTTTTCCTTTTTCTTTTCCTTTTTCTTTTCTGTTTAAATTCAATTTGAGTTTGAATTCAAATTCAAAATGAATTTGAACCTTGGAGCTCCTTCACCTCAAATGCGGCATCCCATATATGGTTTTGGGGTAGTTTTGTCCACTGATCACAGTGGTGATGTCCATTTTGCATCTTGCCCCCTCTAAATTTTGGAGTAGTGGTAATTTTGCAAGAAGCCCCTCACCTCTGTTGAATTTGCCAGGTGTTTTGCAAAATTCAAAGTGTGACATGCCATATATGGTTTTGGGGTAGAAAAATGCAAGGATTGAAATGGTGATGTCCTTTTGATGTTTTGTGCAACTCAATGGACATGGTGTGATCACCTAAACCATTTCAAAACCTTGCCTTTCTTTCTTTGCATTCCTTTTAACTTCAGTGCATGTTGAATCCTGTTCATCTAATCTTTTCAAGCTTTTCTCCTTGTTGTCTTCAAATCTTTGCCATCTCAACCAGCACCTAGCATATTGTCATATGCAATGAGGCTGGATCCTTTCTTCTGTTGTACCTTCCCGGTGTCAAATCCATCGACACTTTTCTCCGTCTCCGGAATCGCTAATTATTTTTCACGATGTTTATTAGTGTTAATTGTTGTTATTGTTTCATGCCATGCCATGTTTCCATGCTACTTACACCAAAATTAAGGCTAAGACCAAAGCCATTCAACGTAAATAAATTGCATATGAAGTTGTTGACATGTCGTCACCACCTTCATTTAAATCTGACTAGATAGGGTCACATCATGTCTATTGAAATTGATCATACCATCTTTGCCTGTACATTGCACCCATTTCTTACTTGTGTGCCTTTCCTTGCCGGTACCTTACGTTAGCACCTGAGACTGCCGAGGAGACTTACGTGGATATTGCCGACACCGAGCCCGAGGACCCTGCTACGTCTGTTCCGTCGATCGATTACCCAGGCAAGGGGAAGATTTATACCATTACTTGATACCTTTCTGCCTACCTGCCTAGCTGTAGTCTAGAACGTTTGTTTGAACCTATCCACCTTGCTTATGTCACAATCAAAAACTAAACAGCCAGGATCCCCACATCCCAGCAAACCTTGTATTGCTAAGTTACCGCTGCTCAGCCATTGCTTAGTATGAGTAGGAAAGGAAAGATGGGAGACCGGGCTGTTCCCGCCAGGTGTTTTGTTCCATTTGAGTCACCTAGGATCCGAGTTCCGGGTATTGGTTGTTTGTTTGAGCGTGCCTAATCGTGTGTGGGGTTCTATGGGGCCCCCTTGTCTTACCTACCTAGCTTCAAACAGTTCTAGTGGTGGCCCAAGCTGATTGACTATTTGCAAACGTGTGTGTGCTTGGTTGGTACCCCAGCAGTTTTTGAAACAACCCGGGCCAGCGGAGACATGGTTTCTCTTGTTGGTCCAAACCTAGAAGCTAGGGGGTTGTCCACACCTGTTTGGGCAACTAACCCGGCCTCGTCCAAACGGTAGAGGCCGATTCGAGAGTGCGGCCGGCTTTTGAGTTGGATGTCGACTCACCGGGGGCCACCCGGAATTGTGCGTTGTTAGTTAGAGGGACGCTGACTTTCCGGAGTTTCAGGCGTTTACCTAGCCAAGTGGAAACCGGGCGTACATGCGAAGCCTATGATGGGCAGTTGGTACACCCCTGCAGGGTTAAATCTTTTCGAAAAGCCGTGTCCACGGTTATGGACGACTTAGAGCCTACGTCTTGTTCATAGAATAACATCAAATTGGAATCATATATAAAACTTGCCTACCGTGTGAGTGCCTTGGCTGATTTTCTTCGTCCAGGGGGACCGAGAGAAGATCAAGGTTGTGTTATGTTTGCCGTAAGTAGGTGGATAGAAGACTTATGACACGATGTCACGTGCATTCTTGGATCTTACCTCTACTCTAATAGAACGATAGCCACCATATATGCTAGTGCAGCTGCAACCTTTACTTTTACCTTGTCTTACCGTAGGAAGTTAGTTATCCTGTAATGATATAATCTCACCCCTTGTTTTCTTTTGTGCTTTTACTGTTTTGCCTGATCGACCGCTGAAGTTGACTACTACCTCGACCCGAGCACCGGACGTTACTTCGTGGAGGTGCCCCTGGAGGACGACGATGAGGACGACTTCGTTCAGTAGATCCTATAGTTGGGTTCCGACGTTCCGTGGGTGGACTTGCTTATGTGTAGCCCTCTCTAGGGTCATTTGGATTTTGACCGTACTCGGTCGTGATTGTCTTCCGCTTGTCGCATGATGTATTGTTGTGTCTATGGACCTCTGAGATGATGTAATAAATACCAGCGACGATGTATGCCCTGGACTCTATATATTTATGTCTTAGTATAAAGTTCATTGTTCTTATACCTGTTGTCGAGAATCCGGCAGCGACACGAGTGCGAGTGTCGTGAGTCGGTGGCCTTTTATGCGCTACTAACTTGAGCGGGACGTGAAAGCGACCAACTTGAGTTAGCACCGCATCGGGGGCCTTACAACTTCGTATCATAGCAGGACTGAATGTAGGACCTCTTACTGGCCGAAGTTGAGTCTAGAAACTATTTTGTAGTTACTAAGGAAAATCGGAGAGTAGGAACTCTTTCTTTTTCTTCTTACCCCACCCTCCCACCCCTTTTTCCGTGAGGAAGTGAAACGTTGTTTTCTCTCTGCAACTTATCCCCTTCAAAACAAATCTAGGTTCTCGTTTACATGAGGCTCCGATTCCTCTATAATTTTTTGCTAGCGACGAGAAGGGTTGGCGTACGTTGAGAACACTGAGCCGCCACTTGGGGTTGACAGCTCCACCTTGCTTACGGCGTACCTCAGGTGAAACTCCTATACAGGGATGGTTGGCATCCTCCGGATGTGGTTCCTCTCCCTATAGGAGACCGCTTCGGAGGGCCACTCAGGGCAGATGTCTCAACGTTCAGGTCTTCAACCACTCGTATATATTGTTGTGTGCTCGCTAGCAGATTATTATCTTGGATTCGGATGATCTTGGTTTGGGGATTCAAGTAGCACCTAGCTTTCGACTTTCCGGGTTAACCTTGGTGGAATTTCAGCCTTCGACTTTCTCATACCTTGTGAGGAAGTTTTGTTGTCAATATTTCTTTATCTTCTGGTTTCGTCAATGTTTCTACCATGTTCTCATAAGTGTTCCTGTATACAGGATGCCAAGAGCGAACATGCCGCCGCCAGAGAATCCTTTCCTTGGGGAGGCTGTGACCGCAGTGGCTCAGGGCACAGCTTCGGTCTTACAAATGCTACAGAACCAGACTACCCAGAGGAGTGATCGGCCACATTACACGATTCTGCAGTAGTTCCTTGCTATCAACCCCCCCCAGGTTCTCTGAGGCTCGAGACCCGCTAGAAGCAGATGATTGGATCGCAGAAATCAAGAAGCACTTCAATGCAAACACCGTCAGACCAGTCGACTGCGTCACCTTCGCCTCCTTCCAGCTTCAGGGTGCAGCAGCCAGCTGGTACGATACCTACAAGGCCAACAAGGGCGATGCTATCATCACGTGGGGAGACTTCGTCGCAGACTTCAGAGCAGCACATATTCCGAGTGGCTTGATGGACAGGAAGCGAGAGGAGTTCTTGGCTCTGAGACAGGGTGACAGGTCAGTTCAGGAGTACAACCTGGCCTTCGTCAGGCTCGTTAGGTACGCCCCGGAGGAGGTCAGCACAGAGGCCAATCGGATTGCCAGATTCCATGGGGGTCTCAGCACAGAGATCAAGTACGCACTTACCCAGTGCAACCCCACACTATTCTCGTAGTTCGTGGATCAGGCGATCCGCCAGGAGTCAGCCAGAGCAGAGTGGGATGCAGACAGGAAGCGCCAGAGAGAGCGCAACACCGCAGTGATGGTCCACAAGAAGGCAAAGACTTGGGTCACAGAGGCACCACCGCAGAGGCATCAGTTCCAGTAGAGGGGGGAAGTTGTCCACACTTTTTCCCGCCCTCCTGTCCCAGTTCAGCAGGGGCCTCGCTCTACACCAGCACACGCGAGGTCACCCAGGCCGTAGCCCAAGCCCAGGCCAGGCGTGATCAGCTACAAGTGCAGAGAGCCGGGGCACACTTCTCCCAACTGCATCGATCCGCGCTTTTCCCGGCTTCCACCACCTCCACCTCACTCTACTCCGAGCACTACGATGGTGAAGGCACAGCCACGTGCAGTTCGAGTGAACAATGTGATTATGACAGATGCGCAACAGTCTTCAGAGATCGTTCTTGGTAGGCTGCTTGTGTGTTCAGTTCCCCGCGACAGTTTTGTTCGTTTCCAGAGCTTCCCATTCTTTCGTCTCCCAGAGATTCGCTGATGAGTGGTCCTCACCTTGGAGGATTTTCCCGGTTTGTTGTCTACTGTTTCTCCTGGTTCCAAGATGGCTTCTTCTGTCCGTGCCCCGTTTGTAAGAATCGACATTCAGGGTCTCCTTTTCTCCGCATCCTTGATTTTTCTTCCATGTTCCGACATTGACGTCATCTTGGGCATGGATTGGCTTGTGCAGTACAAGGCCAATATTGATTGTCCGACCAGATCCGTGAGGTTGACACATGATTCAGGCGCAGAAGTCTTGTACACTTGTGGCTCTATGGCAGGAGAAACACAGTTGTACGCCTTGAACGCAGGAGTCACGCCTTTGATCGAAGAAGTCAAAGTTGTCTGTGAGTTCCCAGACGTCTTTCCAGAGGACTTGCCAGGAATTCCCCCAGTTCGAGCTATTGAGTTAGTTATCGAGCTAGAGCCTGGTACCCAGCCGATTTCTCGGCATCCGTAAAAGATGTGTTCGAAGGAGTTGATTGAGCTCAAGAAGCAGCTGAAAGAGTTGGAGGCACGCGGTTTTATCCGGGCGAGCACTTCCCCTTGGGGTGCACCATCTTTGTTTGTCCAGAAGAAGGATGGCACTAGCCGCTTGGTCCAGGACTATCGCGGTAACAACAAGAAGACCATCAAGAACAAATACCGTTCACCCCGCATCAATGATCTGTTCGAACAGTTGAATGGGGAAAACGTGTTTTCCAAGCTTGAGTTGAGGATGGGGTATCACAAAATCTGTGTTCGTGAAGAGGACATCCCCAAGACCGCGTTCAACACACGTTATGGGCTGTATGAGTTCACAGTCATGACTTTAGGCTTTTCAAACGCCCCTCCAACATTCATGAGAGCTATGAACTATTTGTTCCAGGAATGGCTTGATGTGTTTGTAATCCTCTACCTCGACGACATTCTTGTCTATTCCAAGTCAGAGGCTGAACATGAGGAACATCTACGCCTGGTGCTGTAGAAGCTGAGAGAGCACCGGTACTATGCCAAGTTCTCCAAGTGTGAGTTTTGGATGGACAAGGTCAATTTTCTGGGCCATGTTATTTCCGCTGAGGGAATCGCGGTTGATCCAGAGCGAGTCCGCACTATTCAAGAGTGGGCTCCGCCGAAGAATGTGAAGCAGCTAAGGAGTTTTCTCGGCCTCGCCAGTTATTGCAGGAGGTTTGTGCAGAATTTCTCCAAAATAGCGAAACCAATGACTGAATTGTTGTGCAAAGGCAAACAGTACACTTGGTCACCAGCTTGCCAGTCAGCCTTCGAGGAGTTGAAAGAGAAGTTGACCATAGCTCCAATTCTCACGCTGCCAGATGAATCACAACCTTTTCAGGTGTTTTGTGATGCCTCATTGCAAGGTTTAGGCGGAGTTTTGATGCAAGGCAGGAATATTGTGGCTTATACCTCACGGCAGTTGAAGACGAGTGAGAGGAATTATCCCATGCACGACTTGGAGCTTGCAGCAGATTTTCACGCCTTGATCACTTGGCGACACCTCCTCTTGGGGAGGAAGGTGGATGTGTTCACCGACCACAAGAGTCTGAAGTACTTGCTCACTCAGCCAAATCTGAACTTGAGGCAAAGAAGATGGCTTGAAACTATTACTGAGTACACAGTTGATATTCAGTACACGCCTGGGAAGGCGAATGTCATAGCTGATGCATTGAGCCGCAAGGGAGATTGCAATAATATCTAGGTGTAGAAGATCCACCCTGATTTGTGTCAGTCCTTTCGAAGGCTCAATCTCGAGCTAGTTCCAGCAGGCTACCTTGCCAACCTTTTGGTAGAGCCCACTATCCATGAGAAGATTCCTGAAGCTCAGTCTGGCAGCTCAATGATACAAAAGATCAAACATGGTATTGCCGCCTTAGTTCCAAAGTACGGTTGTTTTTCCCTGCATAATGACGACACCGTGTTCTTCGACGAGAGAGTTGGTGTTCCCAAGGAGGGAGATCTCAGAGTTGTCATCATGAAGGAAGCCCATGATTCCAAGCTGTCTATTCACCCTGGCAGTACAAAGATGTATCCAGATCTCAAGAAAAGCTTTTGGTGGACTCGTATGAAGCGGGATGTTGCCTGTTACGTGTCTCAGTGTGATGTGTGCAGAAGAGTGAAGGCACAACACCAGAAGCCTGGAGGGATACTTCAGCCACTTGAAATTCCGGAGTGGAAGTGGGATCACATCGAAATGGACTTTGTCACCGGGTTTCCGAGGTCGCAAAAGGGCAATAATGCAATCTTCGTTGTCATTGATAACTTGTCCAAAGTTGCCCATTTTCTGCCTGTCAAAGAAACTATCTCGGCTGGACAGTTGGCGGAGTTGTACACCGCGAGAATTGTTTCACTGCACAACATTCCCAAGGAGATAAGTTATGATCGTGGAAGCATGTTCACCTCAAACTTCTGGAAGGCCTTTCAAGAGGCATTGGGTACAAAGATTGTCTTCAGTACCGCATATCACCCTCAGACCAGTGGCTAGGTCTAGCGCGTGAACCAAATCCTCGAGGACATGCTTCGAGCATGTGTCATCTCCTTTGGCATGAAGTGGGAAGAGTGCTTGCCGTATGCTTAGTTCTCTTACAACAACAACTATCAGGCAAGTCTGCAGGCAGCACCATTTGAAGTCTTGTATGGCCGGAAGTGCAGGACACCTTTGAACTGGTCCGAGACAGGTGAGAGGCAGTTGTTCGTTCCAGATGTGATCTAGGAGGCAGAGGAAAGAGTGAAGATTTTCCAAGAGCACCTTAAGGTAGCACAGTCAAGGCAGAAGGCCTATTATGACAAAAGACACCGTGGTGTAGCTTTCCAAGTTGGTGAATGGGCATACCTCAAAGTGTCTCCATTGAGGTGAACTCACCGCTTCGGCATCAAAGGAAAGCTCGCTCCAAGATTTGTCGGACCTTTCCGCATCCTTGAGACTAGAGGACCTCTTGCCTTTCGGCTCGAGCTCCCATAGAGTCTGTCCATGGTGCATGACGTGTTCCATGTGTCCCAGCTAAAGCAGTGCTTCAAGCAGACAGAGCAGGCCGTTGACTTGGGCGAGATCCAGCTGAGTGCGGACCTTTCCTACTCAGAACGTCCGGTCCGTGTTCTTGAGACGTCCGAGCGCAAGACTTGCAACAAGACCTTCAGGTTCATGAAGGTTAAATGGGCACATCATTCGGAGAAGGAAGCAAAGTGGGAGCGTGAAGATCATCTCCGTTCCGAGTATCCAGAGTTGTTTCAGGCTTAGATCTCGGGACGAGATCCTGTGTTGGTGGGGGAGTGCTGTAACAGCCCATATGCAATTTGTAAAACATCATGTAATTTTACTTTGTCAGATGACCTTGTAACTTCACATGGTGCTAGCTCATATGAATTCATGTGGTGATTCCTTTTTGCATTGGGATTGGAGTCCATTTGTTTTGCCTTTTAAATTCACAAGTTTGGCTCAAGAAGGATGTTGGGGGATTTCTCACATTTGCATTTATGCTCCCCTTGACCCCAAAGTTTGCATAGCCCAATTCTTCCCTTTCACAAGCTTTTCCAAATGCTCACTTTGAATTTTATCCCAGTAGTGATTCAAGTTGTAGTTCAACTTGAGTTGAAATTCAAAAAGAGCTCAAAAGTTTGCTTGCTCCAAATTGGTTCAAACCAATTTTGGAAAATCCAGAATATTGAAAGGATTATTTTATCCTATTTTGGGTATTTTAATCTCTGGGAAAACTCCCTATAAAATTCCCCAAGTGCCCTGTATTTTATTAAATGGAAAAGGCCAGGGGGTTTTCTTTTCCTTTTTCTCAGTTCCGGGACTCATCCGAGCCCACTTGAGCCTCTCCTTCCCCGCCTGGGCTCTAGCCCACCCCCGAATCGGTAACTGGAAGCGCGTCCGAGCCGTTGGATTTTGATCGAAGGGACCTCAGCCATCGCCTTTCCAGCGTGGCCAAGGTCCCCCCTCCTCTCCCGCTCACACCGGCACCGGCCATCGACGTCGACGCACGCCGACGTGGCCAGGGGCCCTTCCCCCTTTTAACCCGCGCTTGAGAGCCCTCCTGGAACCCTAGTTCCATTCCCCCTTGTCTTCCTCTCGCCGCCGCCGCCATGGCCGAATTGGGGTTCCCCTGTTCCGCTTGACCCGGCGACCGATTCCGGTGAGAAGCGCCGCTGCTGTGCATTTTCACTCG
The DNA here is from genome assembly GCA_950022295.1 of Bromus sterilis. Classification (NCBI taxonomy): domain Eukaryota; kingdom Viridiplantae; phylum Streptophyta; class Magnoliopsida; order Poales; family Poaceae; genus Bromus; species Bromus sterilis. The sequence goes on along the minus strand of OX465599.1, from coordinate 165,011,056 downwards.
TCCGTGAGTTCAATTGAGTCTCATCGCCGTGCGTTCTCGTGCTCCAGAGCTGCAGGTGCACGCTAGGAGCAGAGCAGCCCCAGACCCACGAGCCTCGCCGCGGAAGCCTCCGACCCCAGCGACATCTCCGTCCATCTTCCTCGCCTCCGGCACGCCCTACACGTCGACGACACCCCCTAGGTGACACGCTACGTCCAAATTCCCCTATAGATCTCGTGCTTGTCGCCCCTCCGAGCCGCTCTGTCTCCGTCCGCGACATGCCGTGCCGTCGTGGCCACCTTGGCCCCGACGTGGTCTAGGTGCGCGGGCGCGCTCTGTGGACGTCTAGGACGCGTTCTAAGCAGCCAAGGTGTGGCCTTTAGGCCCCGCGCACACTTCTATTGGTGTTGCCGCCGCGATCTGAACCCAGCACGCAGTGCGCCACCTCAACTTGTGACGAGCTGGCCGTCGCCGTTGATGCAGGGGTGGGGCAAGTCCCGGTCCCGTCGCGTAGACGTAGGTGACGTCTTCATCCCCGTAGGCTTGCTCGAGCCCCCGGCGACCTATGTGCGAGTCCGCGGTCGCCGGAAGTCGCCGCTTTGCGTCGTCTGAATCCTTCTTCCGGTGACAGTAGCGCCGAAATCGTTTTCAGTTGAAGTTTCCGTCGCCGTCGTTGCGACTCCGGCAAGATCCCGGTGTACACCCGTGCGTGGATGTGCCAGATAGGGGCTCGTGGTGCCTCCGAAGCCAGCGCCACCGCGTAGGCCATGCTAGAATCGCCTGAACCTCGTCGGGCGCGCGCGTCTGTTTCTTTTATCGTCAGGTTCAGAAGTTCCCAGGGTCAGTTTATCTTTCTTGGGGCCTGTTCCCTGTCGAGCAACGCGCAGTGGCGTAGTGGTCAGGAGCGAGGTGGAGGTGAGGTGCGTCGAGGGTTCGAGTCCCAGCCCGGCGCCCCCATTTTTTTTGCAATTTTGCGGTGGCTGACCATCGGGGCCGCCTGTCAGTGGCAGGAGCATGGTGGGCTGTAGCCCAGTGAGATAGAGAAGAGGAGTTGGGCTAGCTGGCCGAATCCAGTCCAGTGGGGCTGAGACCTTTCTTTTTCCCTTTTTCTTTTCCTTTTTCTTTTCTGTTTAAATTCAATTTGAGTTTGAATTCAAATTCAAAATGAATTTGAACCTTGGAGCTCCTTCACCTCAAATGCGGCATCCCATATATGGTTTTTGGGTAGTTTTTTCCACTGATCACAGTGGTGATGTCCATTTTGCATCTTTCCCCCTCTAAATTTTGGAGTAGTGGTAATTTTTCAAGAAGCCCTCACCTCTGTTGAATTTGCCAGGTGTTTTGCAAAATTCAAAGTGTGACATGCCAAATATGGTTTTGGGGTAGAAAAATGCAAGGATTGAAATGGTGATGTCCTTTTGATGTTTTGTGCAACTCAATGGACATGGTGTGATCACCTAAACCATTTCAAAACCTTGCCTTTCTTTCTTTGCATTCCTTTCAACTTCAGTGCATGTTGAATCCTGTTCATCTGATCTTTTCAAGATTTTCTCCTTGTTGTCTTCAAATCTTTGCCATCTCAACCAGCACCTAGCATATTGTCATATGCAATGAGGATAGATCCTTTCTTCTGTTGTACCTTCCCGGTGTCAAATCCACCGACACTTTTCTCCGTCTCCGGAATCGCTAATTATTTTTCACGATGTTTATTAGTGTTAATTGTTGTTATTGTTTCATGCCATGCCATGTTTCCATGCTACTTACACCAAAATTAAGGCTAAGACCAAAGCCATTCAACGTAAATAAATTGCATATGAAGTTGTTGACATGTCGTCACCACCTTCATTTAAATCTGACTAGATATGGTCACATCATGTCTATTAAACTTGATCACACCATCTTTGCCTGTACATTGCACCCATTTCTTACTTGTGTGCCTTTCCTTGCCGGTACCTTACGTTAGCACCTGAGACTGCCGAGGAGACTTACGTGGAGATTCCGACACCGAGCCCGAGGACCCTGCTCCGTCTGCTCCGTCGACGGATTACCCAGGCAAGGGGAAGATTTATACCATTACTTGATACCCTTCTGCCTACCTGCCTAGCTGTAGTCTAGAACGTTTGTTTGAACCTATCCACCTTTCTTATGCCACAATAAAAAACTAAACAACCATGATCCCCACATCCTAGCAAACCTTGTAATGCTAAGTTACCGCTGCTCAGCCATTTCTTAGTATGAGTAGGAAAACTTGCTGCTTACCCTATGCAATGGTTGGGATAATATGTTATTAATGAAGTTGGTTGATATTTGTTACTATGATGTTAATTATACTTGACGAAAGATGGGAGACCGGGCTGTTCACGCAAGGTATTTTGTTCCATTTGAGTCACCTAGGATCCGAGTTCCGGGTATTGGTTCTTTGTTTGAGAGTGCCTAATCGTGTGTGGGGTTCTATGGGCCCCCCTTGTCTTACCTACCTAGCTTCAAACAGTTCTAGTGGTGGCCCAAGCTGATTTACTATTTGCAAATGTGTGTGTGCTTGGTTGGTACCCCAGCAGTTTTTGAAACAACCTGGGCCAGCGGAGACATGGTTTATCTTTTTGGTCCAAACCTAGAAGCTAGGGGGTTGTCCACACCTGTTTGGGCAACTAACCCGACCTCGTCCAGACGGTAGAGGCCGATTCGAGAGCGCGGCCGGCTTTTGAGTTGGATGTCGACTCACCGGGGGCCACTTGGAATTGTGCGTTGTTAGTTAGAGGGACGCTGACTTTCCGGAGTTTCAGGCGTTTACCTAGCCAAGTGGAAACCGGGCGTACATGCGAAGCCTATGATGGGCAGTTGGTACACCCCTGCAGGGTTAAATCTTTTCGAAAAGCCGTGTCCACGGTTATGGACGACTCAGAGCCTACGTCTTGTTCATAGAATAACATCAAATTGGAATCATAAATAAAACTTGCCTACCGTGTGAGTGCCTTGGCTGCTTTTCTTCGTCCAGGGGGACCGAGAGAAGATCAAGGTTGTGTTATGTTTGCCGTAAGTAGGTGGATAGCAGACTTATGACACGATGTCACGTGCATTCTTGGATCTTACCTCTACTCTAATAGAACGATAACCACCACATATGCTAGTGCGGCTGCAACCTTTACTTTTACCTTGTCTTACCGTAGGAAGTTAGTTATCCTGTAATGATATAATCTCACCCCTTGTTTCCTTTTGTGCTTTTAGTGTTTTTCCTGATCGGCCGCTGCAGTTGACTACTACGTCGACCTGAGCACCGGACGTTACTTCGTGGAGGAGCCCCCTGAGGACGACAATGAGGACGACTTCGTTCTGTAGATCTTATAGTTGGGTTCCGACGTTCTGTGGGTGGACTTGCTTATGTGTAGCCCTCTCTAGGGTCATTTGGATTTTGACCGTACTCGGTCGTGATTGTCTTCCGCTTGTCTCATGATGTACTGTTGTGTCTATGGACCTCTGAGATGATGTAATAAATACCAGCGGCGATGTATGCCATGGACTCTATATATTTATGTCTTAGTATAAAGTTCATTGTTCTTATACCTGTTGTCGAGAATACGGCAACGACACGAGTGCGAGTGTCGTGAGTCGGTGGCCTTTTATGCGCTACTAACTTGAGCGGGACGCGAAAGCGACCAACTAGAGTTAGCACCGCATCGGGGGCCTTACAACTTGGTATCAGAGTAGGACTGAATGTAGGAACTCTTACTGGCCGAAGTTGAGTCTAGAAACTATTTTGTAGTTACTAAGGAAAATCGGAGAGTAGGAACTCTTTCTTTTTCTTCTTACCCCACCCTCCCACCCCTTTTTCCGTGAGGAAGTGAAACACTGTTTTCTCTCTACAACTTATCCCCTTCAAAACAAATCTAGGTTCTCGTTTACATGAGGCTTCGATTCCTCTATAATTTTTTGCTAGCGACGAGAAGGGTTGGCGTACGTTGAGAACACTGAGCCGCCACTTGGGGTTGACAGCTCCACCTTGCTTACGGCGTACCTCAGGTGAAACTCCTATACAGGGATGGTTGGCATCCTCCGGATGTGGTTCCTCTCCCTATAGGAGACCGCTTCGGAGGGCCACTCAGGGCAGATGTCTCAACGTTCAGGTCGTCAACCACTCGTATATATTGTTGTGTGCTCGCTAGCAGATTATTATCTTGGATTCAGATGATCTCGGTTTGGGGATTCAAGTAGCACCTAGCTTTCGACTTTCCAGGTTGACCTTGGTGGAATTTCAGCCTTCGTGAAAGTCCAAGTATGTGATCAGAGGGGGTGGGGGTGAATGATCACTTCAAAATTTTCTACTGAAACTATTGAAGTGAAGCATAAGTAGTGCGTAATAGTGAAGTAAAACTGGAAGCAAAACTAAATGCAGTGAATCAAAACACATTGAAGCATAACTGCGAAGCAAATGCAATACTGAAGGTAAATGTTCGAAGTAAAATGAACTGGGACTCGGCGATGTTTGTTTGACCAGTTCACGCTCTGCAAAGCGCTACGTCTGGTTGGTGGGACTGGTGATTGAACACCTGGAGCAAATCTCTCTCCGTCCGTTGCTCCACTGCACCAAACTCCTTGAGCTTGGCCAGTTCTTCACTCGTGGTTGATTATTGAGGAAATCACCGAAACCTTTGAAAAACTGGACTTCGAGGTGACAATTACTCTTCGCTCTCTGAAGAACAACTCTCTAACCATCTAGGAGAATTGCAGTTCTCCAAGATAAAAAGGCTAGCAAGCTTTCACCTAAGTCATCTCGAATCTACTCAGATCAATGGGACTTAGGCTTCAGTATTCTGGATTTTGGGGTTTGCTTCGGTGGTGTCTTGGGGTTGCTCTCTTCAGTCTCTCTCGGAATATTCTCAGAGCAGCCACCCACAAATGGAGGAGGGGGCGGCGTATTTATAGTTGGCGATCCCGAGGTGCGGAATGACCAAATTGACCCGAGGTGACAGCTTGACACGTGTCCACAACGGTCGGATTTGTCATCACTGCGCAACTTTACTTGCGAAACAAGTAAAGCTGACTCACGGACTTAGTTCTGCTTCAGAAGCCAAAGAACGAAGTCTTTGCTATCGAAACTTAACTCAGTGCACATGAGATTTCTTCGCTCAGGTTTCTCACTTGGTTTAGATTTGATCTGAGCATTTTCTCAATAACTTCGATGTCCACAAACTAAATACCCCTCTTGATAGTACGGTTTGTCCTATGACTCAATGAACCGAAAAAGAACTACACAAAAACATCTAAGTCTTGCGCCGTCTTCTTCATTTCCTTCAATGAGTTGAGCTTCAGGACACCTTCATTTTTGGGGGGTCATCCTCCGTGATTAAGCTTCGCTTAGGGGGTAATGCTTCGATAACTTGAAGACCTTCCCTGAAGCTTTATCTCCTAGCTTGTCCTTCAGGAACCTATACAACTGTTTATACTAGAAAACATTGTTAGTTCCTCTACTGTCTTGTCCAACAATATCCAAAACACACGGGGGCAAAACTTTGCTCTTACAATCTCCCCCTTTTTGGACTATTGTTGACAAAACAGGCATCGATAAAAGATATTGAAGTTTTTGTGAAGTGATGGGACAAACTCTAAGATATGAAGTTTTTGGCTCCCCCTGAATGCAAGCATCGAAGATTTATATAATCGAAGTTAATGCTTGAGATAATTTTCTTCGGTGGAGAGCAAAACAAATATCTTAGCGAATACAATTGCATTTGAAGATACATATCCAGGAATGTATGCAATTGCTTCCAATGACCCGTGACTTAGAATATAATAACCACCTGCAAGATAGAAGATACGAAGCAATACTTGCACGCAAAGGGGTTATTAAAACTTAAGCGTATCATAGAAGTAGCAGGACCGAAGTTAAACTTAAGTTACAACCCAATCGAAGAGAATGGAATGTTTGTTGTAACTTAACCAAACGAAGCAAAAACGAAAGGCAAGAACCCTTTCCCCGATGCAAATCTAACTCATCGATGCCCTCATTCTCCCCCTTTTTGTCAATGATTGGACAAAAGGTTGAGAAGAGGTTCGAGAGAACTAGTGCGCGGCATCAGCACCCTGAGAACCCGACGAAGCTGAGCTTGACGAAGACTCATCCGACGAAGACTGATCGCCTGAGGATTCTTCTTCGGAAGAAGACGTAGGAAGAGCTTCGTGGCGCGACTGAGTGATGAGGTTGATGTCGAGGTCGCTGTCGTCGAGGCCGTCGTCGTCCTTTGAAGTAATGGAGTCGTTCTCGGAGACGGTGTCAGGCCGAATGGGTTCAGGTTCGTTGACGAAGAATACTTCATCAATCTTGTGCAGGGGAGGGATCTGAGCATTTTCTCAATAACTTCGATGTCCACAAACTAAATACCCCTCTTGATGGTACGGTTTGTCCTATGACTCAATGAACCGAAAAAGAACTACACAAAAACATCTAAGTCTTGCGCCGTCTTCTTCATTTCCTTCAATGAGTTGAGCTTCAGGACACCTTCATTTTTGGGGGGTCATCCTCCGTGATTAAGCTTCGCTCAGGGGGTAATGCTTCGATAACTTGAAGACCTACACGACTCTGCAGCAGTTCCTTGCTATCAACCCCCCAGGTTCTCTGAGGCTCGAGACCCGCTGGAAGCGGATGATTGGATCGCAGAAATCAAGAATCACTTCAATGCAAACACCTTCAGGCCAGTCGACTACGTCACCTTCGCCTCCTTCCAGCTTCAGGGTGCAGCAGCCAGCTGGTACGATACCTACAAGGCCAACAAGGGCGATGCTATCATCACGTGGGGAGACTTTTTCGCAGACTTCAGAGCAGCACATATTCCGAGTGGCTTGATGGACAGGAAGCGAGAGGAGTTCTTGGCTCTGAGACAGGGTGACAGGTCAGTTCAGGAGTACAACCTGGCCTTCGTTAGGCTCGCCAGGTACGCTCCGGAGGAGGTCAGCACAGAGGCCAATCGGATTGCCAAATTCCATGGGGGTCTCAGCACAGAGATCAAGTACGCACTCACCTAGTGCAACACCACGCTGTTCTCACAGTTCGTGGATCAGGCGATCCGCCAGGAGTCAGCAAGAGCAGAGTGAGATGCAGACAGGAAGCGCCAGAGAGAGCACAGCTCCGCAGTGATGGTCCACAAGAAGGCAAATACTTGGGTCACAGAGGCATCACCGCAGAGGCAACAGTTCCAGCAGAGGGGGGCAGTTGTCCGCAATTTTTCCCGCCCTCCCGTCCCAGTTCAGCAGGGGCTCGCTCTACACCAGCTATTGAGTTCGTTATCGACCTAGAGCCTGGTACTCCTTCTTGAGCTATTGTACGGATGCCGTCCCAGTTCAGCAGGGGCATCCGTACAAGATGTGTTCGAAGGAGTTAATTGAGCTCAAGAAGCAGTTGACAGAGTTGGAGGCAGGCGGTTTTATTCGCGCGAGCACTTCCCCTTGGGGTGCACCAGCTTTGTTTGTCCAGAAGAAGGATGGCACTAGCCGCTTGGTCTAGGAATATCGCGGTATGAACAAGAAGACCATCAAGAACAAATACCCTTTACCCCGCATCAATGATCTGTTCGAACAGTTGAATGGGGAAAAGGTGTTTTCCAAGCTTGACTTGAGGATGGGGTATCACCAAATCCGTGTTCGTGAAGAGGACATCCCCAAGACCGCGTTCAGCACACGTTATGGGCTGTATGAGTTCACAGTCATGACTTTCGGCTTTTCAAACGCCCCTCCAACATTCATGAGAGCTATGAACTATTTGTTCCAGGAATGGCTTGATGTGTTTGTAATCATCTACCTCGACGACATTCCTGTCTATTCCAAGTTAGAGGCTGAACATGAGAGAGCACCAGTACTATGCCAAGTTCTCCAAGTGTGAGTTTTGGCTGGACAAGGAAAATTTTATGGGCCATGTTATTTCCGCTGAGGGAATCACGGTTGATCCAGAGCGAGTCCGCACTATTCAAGAGTGGGCTCCGCCGAAGAATGTGAAGCAGCTAAGGATTTTTCTCGGCCTCGCCAGTTATTACAGGAGGTTTGTGCAGAATTTCTCCAAAATAGCGAAACCAATGCTGAATTGTTGTGCAAAGTCAAACGGTACACTTGGTCACCAGCTTGCTAGTCAGCCTTCGAGGAGTTGAAAGAGAAGTTGACCACAGCTTCAATTCTCACGCCGTCAGATGAATCACAGCCTTTTCAGGTGTTTTGTGATGCCTCATTGCAAGGTCTAGGCGGAGTTTTGATGCAAGGCAGGAATATTGTGGCTTATACCTCACGACAGTTGAAGACGAGTGAGAGGAATTATCCCACGCACGACTTGGAGCTTGCAGCAGTTGTGCACGCCTTGATCACTTGGCGACAGCTCCTCTTGGGGAGGAAGGTGGATGTGTTCACCGACCACAAAAGTCTGAAGTACTTGTTCGCTCAGCCAAATCTGAACTTGAGGAAAAGAAGATGGCTTGAAACTATTACTGAGTACACAGTTGCTATTCAGTACACGCGTGGGAAGGCGAATGTCATAGCTAATGCGCTGATCCGCAAGGGCGATTGCAATAATATCCAGGTGCAGAAGATCCACCCTGATTTGTGTGAGTTCTTTCGAAGGCTCAATCTCGAGCTAGTTCCAGCAGGCTACCTTGCCAACCTTGTGGTAGAGCCCACTATCCATGAGAAGATTCGTGAAGCTCAGTCTAGCAGCTCAATGATACAAAAGATCAAACAGGGTATTGCCGCCTCAGTTCCAAAGTACGGTTGCTTTTTTAGTGCATAATGACGGCACCGTGTTCTTTGAGGAGAGAGTTGTTGTTCCCAAGGAGGGAGATCTCAGAGAGGTCATCATGAAGGAAGCCCATGATTCCAAGCTGTCTATGCACCCTGGCAGTACAAAGAGGTATCAAGATCTCAAGCAAAGCTTTTGGTGGACTCGTATGAAGCGGGATGTTGCCCGTTACGTGTCTCAGTGTGATGTCTGCAGAAGAGTGAAGGCACAACACCAGAAGCCTGCAGGGCTACTTCATCTACTTGAAATTCCGGAGTGGAAGTGGGATCATATCGAAATGGACTTTGTCACCGGGTTTCCGAGGTCGCAAAAGGGCAATAATGCAATCTTCGTTGTCATTGATAACTTGTCCAAAGTTTCCCATTTTCTTCCTGTCAAAGAAACTATCTCGGCTGGACAGTTGGCGGAGTTGTAAACCTCGAGAATTGTTTCACTGCACGACATTCCCAAGAAGATAAGTTCTGATCGTGGAAGCATTTTCACCTCAAACTTCTGGAAGGCCTTTCAAGAGGCATTGGGTACAAAGATTGTCTTCAATACCGCATATCAAACTCAGACCAGTGGCCAGGTCGAGCGCGTGAACCAAATCCTCGAGGATATGCTTCGAGCATGTGTCATCTCCTTTGGAATGAAGTGGGAAGAGTGCTCGTCGTATGCTGAGTTCTCTTACAACAACAGCTATCAGGCAAGTCTGCAGGCAGCACCGTTTGAAGTCTTGTATGGCCGGAAGTGCAGGACACCTTTGAACTGGTCCGAGACAGGTCAGAGGAAATTGTTCAGTCCAGATGTGATCCAGGAAGCAGAGGAAAGAGTGAAGATTGTCCGAGATCACCTTAAGGCAGCACAGTCAAGGCAGAAGCCTATTATGACAAAAGACACCGTGGTGTATCTTTCCAAGTTGGTGAATGGGCATACTGCAAAGTGTCTCCATTGAGGGGAACTCACCGCTTCGGCATCAAAGGAAAGCTCGCTCCAAGATTTGTCGAACTTTCCGCATCCTTGAGACTAGAGGACCTCTTGCCTTTCGGCTCGAGCTCCCAGAGAGTCTGTCCATGGTGCATGACATGTTCCATGTGTCCCAGCTAAAGCAGTGCTTCAAGCAGCCAGAGCAGGCCGTTGACTTGGGCGATATCCAGCTGAGTGCGGACCTTTCCTACTTTGAGCGTCTGGTCCGTATTCTTGAGACGTCCGAGCGCAAGACTCGCAACAAGACCGTCAAGTTTATGAAGGTTCAATGGGCACATCATTCGAAGAAGGGAGCAACGTGGGAGCGTGATGATCATCTCCGTTCCGAGTATCCAGAGTTGTTTCAGGCTTAGATCTCGGGACGAGATCCTGTGTTGGTGGGGGAGTGCTGTAACATCCCATATGAAATTTGTAAAACATCATGTAATTTTACTTTGACAGATGACCTTGTAACTTCACATGGTGCTAGCTCATATGAATTCATGTGGTGATTTCTTTTTTCATTGGGATTGGAGCCCATTTGTTTTGCCTTTTAAATTCACAAGTTTGGCTCAAGAAGGATGTTGGGGGATTTCTCCCATTTGCATTTATGCTCCCCTTGACCCCAAAGTTTGCATAGGCCAATTCTTCCCTTTCACAAGCTTTTTGAAATGCTCACTTTGAATTTTAGCCCTCTAGTGATTCAAGTTGTAGTTCAACTTGAGTTGAAATTTAAAAAGAGCTCAAAATTTTACTTGCTCCAAATTGGTTCAAACCAATTTTGGAAAATCCAGAATATTGAAAGGATTATTTTATCCTATTTTGGGTATTTTAATCTCTCGGAAAACTCCCTAGAAAATTCCCCAAGTGCCCTCTGTTTTATTAAATGGAAAAGGCCAGGGGGTTTTCTTTTCCTTTTTCTCAGTTCCGGGACTCAGCCCAGCCCACTTGGGCCTCTCCTTCCCCGCCTGGGCTCTAGCCCACTCCCGAATCGGTAAGTGGAAGCGCGTCCGAGCCGTTGGATTTTTATCGAAGGCCCCTCAGCCATTGCATTTCCAGCATGGCCAAGGTCCCCCTCCTCTCGCTCTCACACCGGCACAGGCCCTCGACGCCCGCCGACGTGGCCAGGGGGCCTTCCCCCTTTTAACCCGCGCTTGAGGGCCCTCCTGGAACCCTAGTTCCAATGCCCCCCTTGTCTTCCTCTCGCCGCCGCTACCATGGCCGAATTGGGATTCCCCTGTTCCGCTTGACCCGGCGACCGATTCCGGTGAGACCCTCCGCTGCTGTGCATTTTCACTCGTCCGCGAGTTCAATTGAGTCTCACCGCCGTGCGTTCTCGTGCTCCCGAGCTACAGGTGCATGCTAGGAGGAGTAGAGCATCCCCGGACCCACGAGCCCTGCTGTGGAAGCCTCCAACCCCCGCGACGTCTCTGTCCATCTTCCTCGCCTCCGGCACGTCCTACACGTCGACGACACCCCCTAGGTGAGACGCGACATCCCAATTCCCCTGTAGAGCTCGTGCTCGTCGCCCCTCCGAGCAGCTCTGTCTCTGTCCGCGACATGCTGTGCCGTCGTGGAAACCGTGTCCCCGGCGTTCCCTAGGTGCGCGGGCGCGCTCTGTGGACGTCTAGGATGCGTTATAAGCAGCCAAGGTGTGTCCTTTAGGCCCCGCGCACACTTCTTTTGGTGTTTCCGCTGCGATCTGAACCCAGCACGCAGTGCACCGCCTCAACTTGTGACGAGCCGGCCGTCGCCGTTTATGCAGGGATGGGGCAAGCCGAGGTCTCGTCGCGTAGACATAGGTGCCGTCTTCATCCCCGTAGGCTTGCTCGAGCCCCCGACGACCTATGTGCGAGTCCGCGGTCGCCGGAAGTCGCCGCTTTGCGTCGTCTGAATCCGTCTTCAGGTGACAGTAGCGCCGAAATCGTTTTCAGTTGAAGTTTTCGTCGCCGTCGTTGCGAATCCTTCCAGATCCCATGCGTGGATGTGCCAACTAGGGGCTCGTGGTGCCTGCGAAGCCAGCGCCACCGCGTAGGCCTCGCTAGCATCGCCTGAACCTCATCGGGCGCGCGTGTCTGTTTCTTTTATCGTCAGGTTCAGAAGTTCCCAGGATCAGTTTTTCTTTCTTGGGGCGTATTCCCTGTCGAGCAACGCGCAGTGGCGCTGTGGTCAGGAGCGAGGTGGAGGTGAGGTGCGTCGAGGGTTCGAGTCTGTAACAGCCCATTTGCAATAATAAGAAATCAACATGATATTGTACCTTGTCTGATGACTTTGTAACTTGGCATGATGCTAGAGTTTGACATTTCATGTGGTGATTTAAATTTGCATTGGGATTGGAGCCCATTTAGTTTGTTTGAGTTTGCATCCAAATGGTTCAAGAAGGGTGTTTCAAGATTTTTCAATGTTGCATGCATGCTCTCCTTGACCCCAAACTTGGCATAGCCAATTCCTTGCCCTTCCCAAGCCTTTTAAAAACCTTGCAATATTTTTGCCAACTTAAAAAATGTGGGCCACAGTTCAATGTGATTTGAATTTCCAAAAATGGACCCACATTTTAGTTGCTCCAAAATTGGTCAAACCAATTTTAGAAAATGGAGAATATTCCAAGGTTTCCAAAACATATTTTTATATGTTTTTCCCTTTTGTGGATTGGCCACAAAAACCCTTGGTAATTTCTATTAATTTTTAATGGAAAAAACCTTTTTATTGTTTTATTATTTTCTCTCTGGAGGAAGACCAGCAGACTTGGCCCATCTGGGCCTCCCCTTTTCCGCAGCCCACCTGGGCCTCCGCCAGCGAAGCACTACGCGGAAGAATCCTAGCCGCGCGATCAAGATCCGAGGGAGGGGACGCATCACCTTTCCACCGTGGAGAGGTCCCATCCCCCTCTTCTCTCACACCGACGGGAGGGCGTCGACGTCGACGCCTGCCGACGTGGCTGGAGGCTGTCCCCTCCATATAAGCCGCCCCCTAGAGCCGCAGGAGCCCCCTAGGGTTCTGTTCCTCCCATCGCTTCCCCCTCGCCGCCGATGGGAGAGGTTCCCTCCCCTGCCCTGTTCCACTCCGTTCCGGTGAGGTCCCGAGCAAATTCGCCGCCGTCCTTCCTCAATTTCGGGCCACCGTATGCGAGCGTGGCCTCTAAGCCCTCCTGTGTCTTCCACTTGTAGGTTTTGGCCACGGGGTACTCGAATCGGGCTGCGCGCCGTGAAGCTCCGCCGCAGGACCTTCTTCCTCGTCGACGGCAGCCGCGTCGTCTTCCTCTTCCGTGCACGCGAGCTCGCCTCCAAGCCCCTCTAGGTGAGCCTCGAGTGCCCCTTTTCTCCGTCGTGATCGTGTAGCCAACGGTAGCTGTACCTGCGCGTTGTCGGCCGCCGTGCCACGGACCCCGGCCAGTCCGGTGATCACCGTGGCCCTGGTGATGCCAAGGAGTATGCATGCACGCTCCCTGCTCGTCCAGAGCACGGTTATGACCGCAAAGGAGGGAGTTTTTGCGCGTTTTGCAGTCGAAGTCGCACCCGCGTCTGAAGAAGTGAAGTTTCCAGTGGCTCCGCCGTCAGTTTCAGTCGACCGTGGCGTCGCCGCAGTTGATCTCGCTGCCAGATCTGTGGTGCCGAGGTGTAGAGGAATGTCGCCGCTACGTTTAGGACACCGGAGCTCGGCCGGAGGTGAACTTTACCCGCCGCTAGCTTCACCCGAAAACTCACCGGTGTTGCGCGGGTTCTGAAGCTGCAGAGCAGGCTTGTCGCCGCTCTGTTCCCGTGAGAATTCCGACGAGTTGAGAGAGAGAGGTTGGCCGTGGCTTGCACCATTCTGCAGGGGGCAATGCCACCTCTGTTTTCCTCGTGGTGGCGTGGCAAGAGATGGTCGGAGCGCGAGAAGAGCGTCGCCGGAAGTCGTCGCCGGCTCGGGTTCAGTTGAGCCCTGTGTTTCTTCAGAGAAGCGCGGGATTCAGAGAGGGCACTGATGGCGCGAGAGTTGACGGGTGTAGTCTTCTCGCCCTTCGTTGGTGAGCCCCAAGTGGAAGGCGTGATGTAGCACAACATCAAATTTCCCTCAGTAAAGATACCAAGGTTTGTCTCCAGTAGGACTCCAGAGATGATAAGTAGGTGTCAGCGGCGCAACTGACGCGGACCTGCACACAGACACAAATAACTTTGTTCCCAACGAAGTTCAGAGAGGTTGTCATTCTCTCCGGTCTTGTTGTTCACAAAGGATCAAACACAAGGGATAAAGATAGCAACTGAAAGTAAAAGCAGAAAAGTAAATGAGCGTGGAAACAGTAATGAGGATATGGACCGGGATACGTGATGTTCACTAGTGATGTATTTCTCCCAAAAGACGATAAAACTGCTATGCGAGGTAAACAAATTACAGAAGGGCAATTGACAGGATTATGAACGCACCGCAATGCTAACTATGCTACAAAAGAAAGGAAGAGGCTCAAAAGCAAGGGCAGTACGCCAAAATAAGTAGACCGAAATCCAACTGCATCTACTACTAATCATCCACCTTGAGATATCTATCCAGAACATCTCGCTGGTATTAAGTTGCGAGCCCCACCCAAAGTGTAAACCCAAAGCAACAGACAACTGCATTAAAAAGCACTTTGCGTAAAGTAAACAATCCTTGCAACCGCGGTTACAAGCACCGTTATTTTCCCCCTTGTGGCAACAACACATCCCCTATACTCATGTTTCTGTCACTCACGCGTGTCATCGGGGGGCAAGAACCCACAATCAAGCATAACGTTTCCTCTTGGGGTTACTACCTACTACTTGGCCAAAGCAATAAACAGCAACGGAGAACATGCAAGAATTATTTAGGAACAAAAATATAAAAGATAAAAACCAAATATATTCCTCAATCACAATCTGAACATAATCTCATAATCCATCAGATCCCATCAAACTCATCATAGAAACAACAGAAAGATTACAAAAGTGCCTCGATCATGTAAGGCAGCTCATGAGGTCTAAACCATGAAGAACAAAGAGGGGAGGAGAACATCACATAACTACTGATCACGGACCCATGGTCCAAGGAAAACTATTCACGAGACATCCGGGGAGCATCCATGGTGGAGAGGAGACTCCCAGAGGTCGGCCCTCCCTCCGGCAGGGTGCCGGGAAGAGGTCTTCTGGTGCTCCCGATCTCGGAAGCGCGGCGGCGGCGGAACAGAGGAGAGATCGCGAAAAAGGGTTCTCTTTTCTGAAGTTTCCCGTGACGGAGAATATATAGGCGAAGGGGGGCAGCCAGAGGTGGACCAGGGGCCCCAGGCGCCCCCCTGGCGCTACCAGGGGTGGGGCCGCGCCGGGTGGCCGCCTGGGCCACCCCTGGCTCCCCTCTGGCCCCACTCGGGCTCTTCGCAAAGCTTCCTGTACGCTGATTTTTCCTATATTTTCCCAGAATTTTTCTGGCTCCTTTTATATGGGGGAATACTGAAATTGAAAAACAGCAGAAAACAGGAACTGGCAATGTGGTGCACTGAGTTAATAGGTTAGTACAAATATGATTAAAAGTGTATGAAAGTGTATCTAGATCATAGCAATATCACACAAAACATGCACGTAGCAAGCAGAAATTATAGATACGTTTTGGATGTATCAACATCCCCAAGCTTAATCCTGCTCGTCCTCGAGTAGGTAAATGATAACGGCATAATTTCTGTGGTGACATGCTAGCAACCATATAAGAACTTTGAAAAGTAAAGCAATCAAGGTTAGAAACTCAATTCAAGTCATAACAAGCAAGAGTCTATATTAGCATTGAAACAAGTAACAAAAGAACATTAGGTGAAGAGCTCTCGCTGTCCGTGACTCGAATGACTCCAAATGGTGTTTGCGTGCAAGAAGGGGGATAGGGACTACGAGAAAAACAATTTATTTGTTGAGAACTCAATCTACTAAAGTTTCACACTCGGTCTTTTTCTGGAATCTTATCTTGACTCGTCCCCAGACCACTAGCCAGGTACAAGTCAATTTGATCCACTCCTTTTTCAATATTTTGAGCACTCATGCAATGGATGAGCGTAAGAACGAGAGTTGACACTTAGGATGGCAAAGAGAGAAGTGCAGAGGAGGAAGACAAAAAGGATGAGAAAGGCTCACATCTATGAGGACAATCATAGGCAAGAGATGCCAAATGATAGATATGATGTGAGGAGTAGGGATTGCCATGCAACAGATGCACATACGAGCTAGGAAGCTCTCCAATGGAACTACTGGGGGTGCATCTAACTTTCTCGCTCATGAAGACCTAGAGCTCGTTTGAGGAGGCTCATCCTTGGAATATGCAAGCCAAGTTCTATAGTGTGAAGGTCCCCACATAGCTATATGCATAATGATCATCTCTATGGAGTACAAGGATATAAAGGGAGTACTAGTGTGGATCTCTCAAAAGGATAGTAGTGTTTCCCCTTTCTCTCTTTTTATTTCTTTTTCTCTTTTTTCTATTTTTTTTATTTTTTGTGGCCTCAATGGCTCTTTCTATTTAACTCTCATTTGTCCTCTTTGGGATCTTTTATTGTGTCCACTTTGGGATCTTTTCCTCACTTAAGGGCAACACTCTATTTTACAAGAAGGTAAAGGAGATCTTTCACACTTTACAAGGTACTCAAAATCATAAAGAAGATGTAACTATCATGATGTATGCAATGTATGTCGCTGCTAGTATAGCAGGAACATGTATGACATGAAGATCAAGTCATGAAGAGGTGGATGTTGCATGGCAATATATCTCGGAAAGGCTATGGAAATGCCTTGATAGGTAGGTATGGTGGCTGTTTTGAGGAAAGATATAAGGAGGTTTATGATGACAGAGCGTATCATGCCAAGGGTTTGGATGTACCGGCGAAGGTGGACACCAACTCTCAGAGTGAGAAGAAGGCAATGCATGGCACGGGAGAGGCTAGCAAAATATGGGAAGGTGGAAGTGTCAACTTTCAATACTTACATTAGTCCGAAGAACTCATGCACTTATTATCGGTAACCCTCAATCTAAAAAGGAGGTTCACAAAGAGACAAGTACCCTGAGGAGGAGTGTATGGGGGTTTGGTTATCCTTGCGCATCCTCAACTCATGGTACGTGAGTGTACTCTAATATTCGATCCCTCCAAAGATTAGTGATCCATCTAGTAGCTAGAGTTCTCAACTAGTTTTGTAGGTTTTGAAAAATACACACGGATTGCCCAAAATACGACACCTATCACTAATAGGCTAGAGCTCTTGACACCAAAAGTTCAAACATTACTCACATCAAAACTTCAAAACTATTGCAAGTTACTACTAGAATTAAATAGCAAACTCAATTACCTACTTCCAAGACAAAAGACAACTCAGTGCAACAACCAACTCTCTTTAACAAGATAAACATGAAAACTAAAAAGAGTTCCAGCAACAAACTAAACAAAAGCCAATGCTCTTGCTAAAGACAAACTAAGACTAAGACTAAACATGGCAGCAACTATGAAAAGATAAAGAACACACAACAGCAAAAAGATAAGAAGGAAAGATCCTATGATGTGTTCTAGATTTTGAAAGTGGAGCGTGTTTATCTCCCACACAAAGTAAGACGGGGTCTATCTTGTTATGAACAGCAAGCAAAATTAAAGAAAACTAAAAATAAAACCTAAGAGCGAGACGCTCCAAGCATAGCACATAACGCATGAAGTGATAAAAATATAGTGAGACGAAGGACGAACTGATGATTGTTGATGGAGAAGGGGATGCACGGGGGCATCCCCAAGCTTAGACGCTTGAGTCTCCTTGAATATTTATTGGGGATGCATGGGGGCATCCCCAAGCTTGAGCGCTTGACACTCCTGGATCTTCTTTCATCATCTTCCATCGCACACTTGAAAACTCCCTTCATACATAACTCATCATAAGCTGATTAGAGAGGTTAGTACCCTTAATAAAATAATTTTTACCCACTGGATATAAAGATATTCTTGAAGAGCTACTGTTTCTCAACAGTGCCAAAAAGTTTTTGAAAAGAAAAAGTAAGCTTAAGGTTTGCAAAAGTTAGGAGAGACAAAACGTGGCAGAATCTGTGAAAAACAGAATAGCAGATAGTAAAGAATTTTTTTGGGGCACTTCTGCAACTCAAATAAAAAAAAGTCAGAACATACGAAAGTTTCACAATTGTATAGAGCACGCTGTCAAAAAAATTCAGATCAAAAATATAATCTGGTGATTTGATTCGAATTTTTCTGTCA
Source organism: Bromus sterilis (assembly GCA_950022295.1). Lineage (NCBI taxonomy): Eukaryota > Viridiplantae > Streptophyta > Magnoliopsida > Poales > Poaceae > Bromus > Bromus sterilis. Next base: position 164,993,147 of record OX465599.1, on the reverse strand, counting down.
AGAGAGAGAACCTGTTTTGTGGACAACATGTCACAACTTTTGCTTCCCTTATCATAAGAGGCTATAACTTGGCACAAAGCTGAAAAATAAAGATACAATGATGTTGCTACAGTAGTAACAAACATCAAGACACAACAAAAAGCAAAAAGAAACCTAAATTCGTTGCGGGCTGCGTCCCGAAAGCGCTTTCTTTTATGCCATTAAGCTAGTCATAATGCAAAAGAAGAATCAAGGGTCTCCAAGATCTGAATCATAAAAACCTTCAAATTGATTTTCAATAAGCTCATTCTTCTTCTTCCTAGGAAAGAGGTACTTACCTTTCGCCATACCGCGTAAGCGTATGTGCCCGTTACCAATATCAATGAAGCCTTTCAGAGCACGGAGGAAGTCTCTTCCGAGCACAATGTTACTTTGGTTTGGCTCCATGATGAAGAAATCCATTGGTGCAGTCCTATGAAGGAATGAAACTTGGATTTCTTTTACCTTTCCTTTAATCTCTGAAATATCTCCATTAGAATGTTCATGATAAGATGATACTTTATCCATATCTAGCTTCAAAGAATCATAAACTATTTTTGGCATAGTAGAAACTGTGGATCCAACATAACAAAGAGCAAGGAAGCCTTGGTTAGAGATGCTAATCCTAACAAAGGGCTCCCAATCATCATCTATCTCCAACATTTATTTCTTGTTGGACTTAAGTTCCTCTACTTTCCTCAAGTCTAGAGCATCCAATCTTTTTTCAATAGTGGCAAGTCTATCTATGACAGCATCAATACTACGATCATAAACAAAATAACTAGATAGACTACGCAAAATAACAAGAGCCCTAACTTCATCACACTCTAGAAAATCTCCTTCAGCTATAATGTCAAGAGAGTGTTTACACCACTTAAAAAGACCATGGTAAAAATTTCTAAGCAAAATTTTTATAGGTATCGAAGGCATAATTCTTTTATGTGCTTCAGAGATTCTGTCCCATGCTTTCTTCATATTTTCTCCAGCTCTTTGACGGAAATCGAGAACTTCCGATTCCCGCAAAGCACCTAGCCCTAACATGTTCATCTAAACAAGGAGGACTGCTAACAGCAAGATAAACATTTTTTTTTTGTGATTTTTGATATAAGACACAAAGATAAAAACTGAAAGGTAAACTAACAAGACTAAAAAACAAAGGTAAAGGGTAGTGTGCAACTCCCCTATCTTAGCACTCGGAGTCCCCGGCAACGGCGCCAGAAATTTTCTTGATGGCGCGAGAGTTGACGGGTGTAGTCTTCTCGCCCTTGGTTGGTGAGCCCCAAGTGGAAGGCGTGATGTAGCACAACAGCAAATTTCCCTCAGTAAAGATACCAAGGTTTGTCTCTAGTAGGACTCCAGAGATGATAAGTAGGTGTCAGCGGCGCAACTGACGCGGACCTGCACACAGACACAAATAACATTGTTCCCAACGAAGTTCAGAGAGGTTGTCAGTCTCTCCGGTCTTGTTTTTCACAAAGGATCAAACACAAGGGATAAAGATAGCAACTGAAAGTAAAAGCAGAAAAGTAAATGAGTGTGGAAACAGTAATGAGGATATGGACCGAGATACGTGATGTTCACTAGTGATGTCTTTCTCCCAAAAGACGATAAAACTGCTATGCGAGGTAAACAAATTACAGAAGGGCAATTAACAGGATTATGAACGCACCGCAATGCTAACTATGCTATAAAAGAAAGGAAGAGGCTCAAAAGCACGGGCAGTACGCCAAAATAAGTAGACCGAAATCCAACTGCATCTACTACTAATCATCCACCTTGAGATATCTATCCAGAACATCTCGCTGGTATTAAGTTGCGAGCCCCACCCAAAGTGTAAACCCAAAGCAACAAACAACTGCATTAAAAAGCACTTTGCGTAAAGTAAACAATCCTTGCAACCGCGGTTACAAGCACCGTTTTTCCCCCTTGTGGCAACAGCACATCCTCTAGACTCATGTTTCTGTCACTCGAACGTGTCATCGGGGGGCATGAACCCACAATCGAGCATAACGTTCCCTCTTGGGGTTACACCTACTACTTGGCCAAAGCAATAAACAGCAACGGAGAACATGCAAGAATTACTTAGGAACAAAAATATAAAAGATAAAAACCAAATATATTACCCAATCACAATCTGAACATAATCTCATAATCTATCAGATCCCATCAAACTCAGCATAGCAACAGCAGAAAGATTACAAAAGTGCCTCGATCATGTAGGGCAGCTCACGAGGTCTAAACCATGAAGAACAAAGAGGGGAGGAGAGCATCACATAGCTACTGATCACGGACCCATGGTCCAAGGAAAACTACTCACGAGACATCCGGGGAGCATCCATGGTGGAGAGGAGACTCCCGGAGGTCGGCTCTCCCTCCGGCAGGGTGCCGGGAAGAGGTCTTCTGGTGCTCCCGATCTCGGAAGCGCGACGGCGGCGGAACAGAGGAGAGATCGCGAAAAAGGGTTCTCTTTTCTGAAGTTTTCCGTGACGGAGAATATATAGGCGAAGGGGGGCAGCCAGAGGTGGACCAGGGACCCCAGGCGCCCCCCTGGCGCGGCCAGGGGTGGGGCCGCGCCGGGTGGCCGCCTGGGCCACCCCTGGCTCCCCTCTGGCCCCATTCGGGCTCTTCGCGAAGCTTCCTGTACGCTGATTTTTCCTATATTTTTCCCGGAATTTTTCTGGCACTTTTTATATGGGGGAAAACTGAAATAGAAAAACAGCAGAAAACAGGAACTGGCACTGTGGTGCACTGAGTTAATAGGTTAGTCCAAATATGATCAAAAGTGTATGAAAGTGTATCTAGATCATAGCAATATCACACAAAACATGCACGGAGCAAGCAGGAATTATAGATACGTTTTGGATGTATCAGGCACCTGTCGCCCTGGGCCTGGAGGAGGAGAAAGGCCATGGGCTTGGTCCAGCAGTGGGCTTGGCCCTTTTTCTTTTTCTTTTTTATATTTTTTCCATGTCTCCAGCCGAGTGAGCTTGCTCGTTTGGGCCAGGGAGAGAGAAGTTGGGCCTAGTGTCCGAGGCAGCCCATGTGGCCTGTGCCTTTTTCTTTTTCCTTTTTTTTCTTTTTCTTTTCTGTTTAAATTCAAATTTGAATTTGTTTTCAAATTCAAATCTGTTTTAAACTTCAATCAATTTTGGGCACCCCAGATATGTTTTTGGGGTAGTTTTAACCACTGAACACAGTGGTGATGACCATTTTACAATTTTCCCCCTCAAAATTTTGTGATGGTGGTAATTATGCAAATAGGCCCCTCTTTTCTTTTGTTTTTGCAACCACTTCCCAAAACTCAAATGTGGCAACCCATATATGACTTTTGGGTAGTTTTTCCCAAGGATCAACATGGTGACAGTGTTTTTGCCATTTATATTTTTTCCTGAAATGTAAGTAGTGCAACTTTGCACTCAGGCCCCTGAGTTCATTTGAATTTGCAACTGTGCTTTGCAAATTCAAATGGAGCCATACCTTATATGGTTTTGGGGTAGAAGATTGGTGATTGCAATGGTGATGTCCATGTGATGTTCTGTGCAACTCATGTGGACATGGCGTGAAACACCTAGCCATATCAACCTGTTTTCTTTGCCTTGCATTCTTTCTGTTGGAAATATGCCCTAGAGGCAATAATAAAATTTTATTATATATATATTTCCACGTTCATAATTAATGTTTATATTTCTGTGCTATAATTGCAATGACCCTGACTGTGAGATTCAGTAGAAAACTCATTTGCATGTGTGGAAATGTAAACACCAAGAGTTCCTGGTTTAGCCTCTAAGACCAGCTCATGTGCTAACTGATGATTACGTTTTCTTAATCATGGACATTGTTCTTGTAACAAGGATGTCAGTAGCAATGAGAACATATTGTTAGCAGAACAATGATGTTGAACCGACCCCAGTATTGAATGATATACTTAGAGATCACATCGTAACTACGTTATAAGTCATATCATGAAATGTTTTCATATACGTAATTCCTTAGACCATGAGAGTATCGAGTTGCTTCACACAGGAAGACATGCTTTGGTTCTTAGATGAATCCTCCCGTAAATGGGAAGTAGTAAAATAAGTTCTGGGTATGTCAGATGGTGTGGCTAGTGACTGTGATAGTTCAAGAATGGGATTTGCTCCTTCACGATGAAGAAGATATTCACTTCGGGCCCACTCGGTATGACGGTATCCATTATAGTCTGGCCAGACGCATTGTGATTCAGTCACGGGGATACCGGAATACGATAACGAGAAAAGGGACAAACGAGCAAAGAGGATAACGAGTGGCTTGTGTTCAAAAGTTGTTACACATGGGTGCCAAACTTCTCTCCTCTAACTTTGTCATATATCGCGAAGCAAAGGGAATGGTACATGAATAAACATAATGGTTCACTCGAAGTTTCTTCGTGTATGTGCGGGAGTCAACATGGGTGTCCATGGCTCCGCTGTTGATTATTGGCTATTGACAAAAGGCTGTTGACCTATGTCCGGAAGATGTTCTGAGTCATGTCCGCATTATACCGAACCTATTGGGTCACACACTTAACGAGCAGTAGTCTGTTAGAATACTAGTATGGTAGAAGGTTTAGTGGAAGCAAAGAAGAATAGTTCATACGGGTACCGGAAGTAGTTCCGGAGATTTATGGAATTGTTCATAAGGGCACAAAAAGTAGTTCTGGGTATTTAAGGTTATGTTCGGATCACTCTGGAGTAGTCCCAGGTGGTTCCGAAACATATGAGAATGGTACTGGGGAAGTCCTGGATCAACCGGAATAGTTTCTGGATAATCGCTGGGCGTCCCGACAACCTTCGCGGTCATCCGGTGGCTTAAACTGTAACTCGGATGGTGTTGGAAACTATCCGGATGGCTCCGGAACATCCGAGAACGGTCTCGGAAGGTCCTGGAAGTGCTCCAGAAGTGTCCGGAATGTCCCGAAACGGTCCCGGTATGTCCCGGAAGGTCCTGGAAGCTTCTAGAAGGTCATGGAAGGTTCCAGAAGGTTCCGGACAGTACCACCCACTCCCCTGCGCCCCTAGCCTTGGGGGGCAAGCCACCTAGGCTGCCCTGGCCGGCCAAGGGGTGGGGGCACACCAAGGGGAAGGAATCCCCCTCCAGGTGGAAAGTCCAACTCTCCAATATGGCAGGTTTCCGGTGGGAAGGTTTGAGAGGTTTGGGAGTCCAAGTTGGACTCCCCACCCCCCTTATTGCGCCCCAAGGGCCTCTTGGCCACCTATATAATGTGGGGGAGGGGTGGGGGGCGCAGCACAACTTGTCCCCAAGGCCTATGCGCCACCCTCCCTCCTCTAAACCCCGTTGCTCCACAATTAGACCCCGGTTTAGACGCTGTTCTAGATCGGAATCCGTTAGGGTTTTCTCCCTCTAGTTTTCTCGGTGGCGTTCATCTCTGGACGGTGGAGCGCTGCTGGATTGCTGCTACGGGATGTGTGGATACTAATGGAGGGGTCGTACCTTCGACCCTTCTTCGAGGAGCTTGTTCATGGGACTTGTCCGTGGGACTAGATCGCGGGACTTGTTCGTGGGATTGATCGAGGGACTGTTCGTGGGAGAACTTGCGAGATCTACTTCCACTACATCCACCCGCTTCACCAACTCTTCTTCCGCTGCAACCGTTGGTGAGCAAAGACCTAAACCTTGTATGCAATCTATCTTGGATGATCTTGGGTGCTTGTTACGTACGCACGAATTTTTTTGAATTCTACTACGTTTCCCAACAGTGGTATCATGAGCGATCCTTGATTAGATGCATGTTTAGGTCTAGATCATATGTGTGATATGAGGCATTGATTTTCTTGTTGCTTCCCTGTCATGTGATTTTATCTATGCTTGATGGCAAGTTGAGGTTTTGCTACAAGGATTGAGTTTTCCATCGATCCCTCTATGCTGCTTTCAGTATGCTGGTTGCCTTGATCATGGTCTACATCAAACTCCTTGGATCTCATCTTAATCTCGCAATAGAAGATTTAACATGGAGGGGCTTGTGGATTTTATGAACTCAAATCCACACGGGGGTCACGCGTTTAACGAAGTTTGGCTTGTGGCATTAGTTGCTGCACGCACCCCGTATGTTAAACTAGCAACAAAAGAAGTATCGTGTTTTGTTTTATCTAGGGTTTCTCGTTTGCCTTGTAAACCTACTTAACAACCACGATAAAAGTTGCAACAACCCGTGTAGATGGCGATCTAACTCGTTTTTGCAGAGTATGCATGTGATGTGGTATAGCCTTCAAGATTTGCAATGTGTTTGTATGAGATGCTATATGATGTAATATTTATTCGCGACCTGCGTGTCGTGGTACGGCATGATGACTGGAGTCATATGATTGTCACTTAATTATGGCCTGCGTGCCAGAACTGTTTATTAGCTCGAGGCAAAGCAATAGATAGATGCAAGGTGATGATCCACGATGCGGAGGTGGACCCCGACGCACATGCCGGAAGCCGTGGTGATGTTCCCGGCGCCAAGGACAAAGTTGGTGGACACGGTGACTTCAACCACGACGACGTGAAGACAATGAAGACTTCACGAAGCAAAGGGCTATACTATATCACATAATTTTATGAACTGCTTGTGATGTTTATCCCTTTGATGCACCCTTGTTTGATGCGCGGTAGTCGTGTTTTATTAGGGTGATCTCTCGCAAAACAATATCAAGTTGATAGTGTTCTCCCAACTGTAGCACCGTCTATACTATGTTTCACACCGGAGCAGGTCATGTCACATGGGTGCACACGGTGTGACGCATAAAAGACGGGTGTGTTAAAAGAACACACATCACATTACACTTGGTTATCTTGACGGTTTGGATAAAAGTTTGCTACCGGAACACGCCCATCGAAAGATGAACAAGAATCACCTTAGGCGTGATTGGCAAGTTGGCCTACCGGTCCAGTCTAAGTCATCAGTGATGTCACATCAATGGCGGACGATTGGGTTGGATCTTGAATCACTCCAGCATCAATTACGAGAGATATAGATCTGAGTGGGAGCGCACTAAGTAATTAAATTGATTAATCACAAGTGCAACTTAATTATGAACAAAGTCTTAGTATTTGCATTATCGTTGTAGAATAATGGCTCGCGTTACCACCTTCCCAATTGTTTTTGATTAACTGTATTATCTGGTAAAAACTTTACGATTGGTACCGTATTGTGAGGACTATCCTCAATAGTGCCGAGAAGGACCATGTCCTATCGCTAATTTTCGATGCTCTCCCGCTAATGCAATGGATGATGTGACTTATGTACATAATCCAAAATGCTAGAATTCCATGACAGCTAAGTGCATTGTCTTCACCACCATGAAACCCGAACTTCGAAAAGTTTGGGATAGTTATGTTATATTCATGGAACTGAAAAATAAGTTTTCAGTAGTAAGACAATTAATGTTGGATATAAGATATCTAGTACAATGTATGATTGTAAGCATTAGTGAAAATGTTCATTGTGCTCTAAACAAAACTGATAAGTGTGGGATCCAGAAGAACAATGATCATATGATGATGAGGATTAAGGGAAAGGAAGTTCCATAGGGTGTTAGTAAGACTTACACGCCAGAAAGTCCATGGCCTGCGCCACCCTTGATCATGTGTGATCTTCTGTGAGTAGGAGTGACATTGGAAATAGAACTATGATACGTATAAAGGCAAAACGAAAGAAGACTGGAATAACCAGCTCAGAAATGAAAGTCATACGGAGTTATAGATGAATTCATTGCTGGTCAAGAGATGTAATTCTTGGGAATTATGATTAAGCAGTTAATTATGGGTTCTGTATATTGTGATTAAACTGTTGATCACCGGAATATCACATCGATTGCATATTGTTGCAACTCGATGCAAGAAATACTATGGCCTTTATGACTAGCTAATGATGAGTTTTGACACGCTCGGGAACACGGTAAAAGGTTTACTATACCGTGTGTTGACTCTATGATTATCTTCATAATTCATTTTAGAGTTGAGTAAATTGTTACTACACATTAGCCTTGTTGCAAAACATCATTTTGAATCATGTTTGTTGCAAGAGAGTTGTTCAAAGCTATGAATAACGTAAAGGCCATACTTCCATTATGAATAGGGTGTATGTTATGAATCTTGATAATAATACTAAACATCCATAACAATGACGCTAAACGTCGCAAGACTGACAGAAATACCACATAGATGTGGCACTGCCCTTTATCACAAGTGACATAACATGCATGAAGAATTTCCATAAGTGATGGACTTTCAAGTCATATGATTATGAATCACTTGACGCTTGCGATCTTTGTCTCGAATTAATGTGACTAAAACACCGTTAATAGGCCATACATGAACGGGCAACTAAACCATTGGTAATCATACATGATGATGTGTGTAGTCCAATAAGTGTAGTTGTGTGCAGTGGATTCCCTATCTTCACTCATGAGTTGAAGTAGATATGTGGATATCTGTTCAATAGAGACATACGTCTGAAATCTTTGAAATGTTCAAGGAATTTTAGAGTGAAATAGAAATTCATTGTAACAAGAAAATAAAGCTTCTGCAAATTAGATTGTAGAAAGTAATATTTGAGTTACAAGTTTAGCGAACGTCTGATGAGTTGTGAAGAAGTGTCATAACTTGCGTCTCCCGGAACACCACTATGAGTAAAGTGTTCGAGAGATGTAATCAATCCATGTATGACACGGTAAGATCAAATATGACGTTTATCAATTTGCCATTATACTTATTAAAGTTATGCGTTAGTGACTACAACTTTTACACTGAAAAGAGCACCATCAAATCTGTTGAAATGACACCATATTAGATGTGGTATGGACTGTTAAAACCATGTTGTCTTTTCTTAAAATTTGGGTATATGAGGCATATGTTTGACATACTCAAAACCCCAAATCAGATAAGTGCTACTTTGTTAAGGTTATGCCAAAAGTTTTGGTATTCCTCTATCACTACACAAAAGCAAAACTGTTTGCTGTTAAGAACAATGTATTTTGAAGAAAAATAGTTTCTTACAAAAGAGTGAGTGGGAGGACAGTGCAACTTGTCAAAGATTGTTGAATCTTCAGAGAAGTGTGCAGCTGAACCACACAGGTTAGACAAAAATCGTACAAACATTCATGATATGTAAAACGAGATATTGTTGTTCGACAATGATAAACCTGTGATATACAAAGAAGCGTTGACCCTGACTCCGGAATTTGGCTAAATGCCAAATAATCCGAGATAGTATCCATGGAAGTAAGTCAAGTTTTGAACTTGGTAGACCCTCGGAAAGACTAAAAGTCTGAAGAATATATATATGGATCTATAATTGATTCGGATGAAATTGTTTTATCCATAAAGCTCAACTCGTTGGAAAATTGTTTTCTAGCAAGTTCAAAGGTTGACTACGGCGAAATAGTGTCGACCGTAGAAATGCTTTAGTCAGTTCGGGTTATATTAGCAATTACTACATATCTCATTTATAGGATATGGTAGAATGAACGTCAAAACAAAGTTCCTACACGGAAATATAACAAAGGACGTATATGTCATACGACCGGAATGTTTTGTCGATTCAAAGGATGCTAAAATAGATGCAAGCCTTGGATATCCAGTGATGGACTAAAGCTAGCATAATGGAGTTGGAATTTTCGTTGTGATGAAATTTCCAAAAGAGTTTGTTTTCATCAGGAATAACGAAAATGCTTGAATATTCAAGAAAGTAAGTGGGAGCTGAATAATATTTCTAAAACCTTATGTATATGACATATTGTTGATTAGAAATGATATAAATTTCTTGACACAAATAAGGACTTTATTGAAAATAGTTTTCAGCTGAAGTACTTGGGCTAATATAGCATTAGTATTGAGCGCAGTGATCTATGAAGATAGTAAGTGCCTGATCATGCTAAAGCCAACACTGCATATTGACATGATACTAAAGTAGTTTAGTATGAAAACGCCAGGAAGGATGTTCTTGCCGAGGTCACGGTGAAAAGTTGTTTGCGGAAATCGGTGTTCATGAACATTGATAAGCAAAACACATGAATTGAATTTCACTCACATGTGTGTTTGGATTAATCATGTACACCATAATATGTAAAACGACCAGATATGTCCAACGCTCCAAAAGGTTGTGAGCAAGATACCAAAGTGATCAATATGTTGATCATTGGACAAGCAGTGAAAAGTTAAACTTATGATAGATAAGATATGTTTCTCAGAAAATGGAGATAATGAAGAGCTTGTTGTAACAAGTTACACCAGTTGAATTTTGATGTAAACAGTTACACCAATTCAGTCTTCATACTTACTCCGATCGATTTTCGATTTTAATTGGGATTATGTGTTTCACACGTAAGGGTGGCACAGTATGGAGGAACTATGTCAAGTTCGATACTGTGGCGAATTCTATAACAGAGGCTAAGTATATTGTTGCTTAAAGAAGTAACAAGGAGGGTATTTTGAATCATAAATTCATTTATGAACATGGTATGGTTTCCTAGATGCTTGAAGCTCATGGAACATTGATGAATGATTTCATGACTTATTCTAAAGGAACCAAGGTCCTGCCAAATGATTCAAACATATACAAAGCTAAACTGATAAAATTAGTGAATTTTATGATAGCGTGAAAACGCGAAGATATGCAAGATACAAACGGGCCTGAAACGTCAGATCCGAAGATGAGGTCTATACCACAAATGAAGCATTTCTTACACCGGTATTCCATAGGTGTAAAGTGCTCAAGCACTGACAATATTATTGACTCTAGTGCAAGTGGGAGACTGTTGGAAATATGCCCTAGAGGCAATAATAAAATGTTATTATATATATATTTCCACGTTCATAATTAATGTTTATATTTCTGTGCTATAATTGCAATGACCCTGACTGTGAGATTCAAAAGAAAACTCATTTGCATGTGTGGAAATGTAAACACCAAGAGTTCCTGGTTTAGCCTCTAAGACCAGCTCATGTGCTAACTGATGATTACGTTTTCTTAATCATGGACATTGTTCTTGTAACAAGGATGTCAGTAGCAATGAGAACATATTGTTAGCAGAACAATGATGTTGAACCGACCCCAGTATTGAATGATATACTTAGAGATCACATCGTAACTACGTTATAAGTCATATCATGAAATGTTTTCATATACGTAATTCCTTAGACCATGAGAGTATCGAGTTGCTTCACACAGGAAGACATGCTTTGGTTCTTAGATGAATCCTCCCGTAAATGGGAAGTAGTAAAATAAGTTCTGGGTATGTCAGATGGTGTGGCTAGTGACTGTGATAGTTCAAGAATGGGATTTGCTCCTTCACGATGAAGAAGATATTCACTTCGGGCCCACTCGGTATGACGGTATCCATTATAGTCTGGCCAGACGCATTGTGATTCAGTCACGGGGATACCGGAATACGATAACGAGAAAAGGGACAAACGAGCAAAGAGGATAACGAGTGGCTTGTGTTCAAAAGTTGTTACACATGGGTGCCAAACTTCTCTCCTCTAACTTTGTCATATATCGCGAAGCAAAGGGAATGGTACATGAATAAACATAATGGTTCACTCGAAGTTTCTTCGTGTATGTGCGGGAGTCAACATGGGTGTCCATGGCTCCGCTGTTGATTATTGGCTATTGACAAAAGGCTGTTGACCTATGTCCGGAAGATGTTCTGAGTCATGTCCGCATTATACCAAACCTATTGGGTCACACACTTAACGAGCAGTAGTCTGTGAGAATACTAGTATGGTAGAAGGTTTAGTGGAAGCAAAGAAGAATAGTTCATACGGGTACCGGAAGTAGTTCCGGAGATTTATGGAATTGTTCATAAGGGCACCAGAAGTAGTTCTGGGTATTTAAGGTTATGTTCGGATCACTCTGGAGTAGTCCCAGGTGGTTCCGGAACATATGAGAATGGTACTGGGGAAGTCCTGGATCAACCGGAATAGTTTCCGGATAATCGCTGGGCGTCCCGACAACCTTCGCGGTCATCCGGTGGCTTAAACTGTAACTCGGATGGTGTTGGAAACTATCCGGATGGCTCCGGAACATCCGAGAACGGTCTCGGAAGGTCCTGGAAGTGCTCCAGAAGTGTCCGGAATGTCCCGAAACGGTCCCGGTATGTCCCGGAAGCTTCTAGAAGGTCATGGAAGGTTCCAGAAGGTTCCGGACAGTACCACCCACTCCCCTGCGCCCCTAGCCTTGGGGGGCAAGCCACCTAGGCTGCCCTGGCTGGCCAAGGGGTGGGGGCACACCAAGGGGAAGGAATCCCCCTCCAGGTGGAAAGTCCAACTCTCCAATATGGCAGGTTTCCGGTGGGAAGGTTTGGGAGGTTTGGGAGTCCAAGTAGGACTCCCCACCCCCCTTATTGCGCCCCAAGGGCCTCTTGGCCACCTATATAATGTGGGGGAGGGGTGGGGGGCGCAACACAACTTGTCCCCAAGGCCTATGCGCCACCCTCCCTCCTCTAAACCCCGTTGCTCAACAATTAGACCCCGGTTTAGACGCTGTTCTAGATCGGAATCCGTTAGGGTTTTCTCCCTCTAGTTTTCTCGGTGGCGTTCATCTCTGGACGGCGGAGCGCTGCTGGATTGCTGCTACGGGATGTGTGGATACTAATGGAGGGGTCGTACCTTCGACCCTTCTTCGAGGAGCTTGTTCATGGGACTTGTCCGTGGGACTAGATCGCGGGACTTGTTCGTGGGATTGATCGAGGGACTGTTCGTGGGAGAACTTACGAGATCTACTTCCACTACGTCCACCCGCTTCACCAACTCTTCTTCCGCTGCAACCGTTGGTGAGCAAAGACCTAAACCTTGTATGCAATCTATCTTGGATGATCTTGGGTGCTTGTTACGTAGGCACGAATTTTTTTGAATTCTACTACGTTTCCCAACACTTTCAACTTCAGTGCATGTTGATTTCTGATCATCTGACCATTCGAGGTTTCTTTTCATGTCATCTTCAATTCTTGGCATCGTCAAACCAGCTCCTAACATATTTTCATATGCAATGTGGCTGGCTTCCTTTCTTTTGTTGCACCTTTCCGATGTCAAGTTCATCGACATCTCTCCTTCTCCGGAATCGATGTTTTACTTTCACGTTGTAATTATTTCTGTTAATTGCATTGTTGATCATGTCATGTTGCCATGTTACTTACACTAAAATTAAGGCTAAGGCCAAAGCCATAAAAATATAATAATTGCACATGAAGTTGTTGACGTGTCGTCACCACCTTCATTTAAATTGACTAGATAGGGTCACATCATGTCTATTAAACTTGATCATACCATCTTTTCCTGTGCATTGCACCCCTTGCTTACTTGTGTGACTTTTCCTTGCCGGTACTATACGTTAGCACCCGAGACTGCCGAGGAGACTTACGTGGAGGTTTCCGACACCGAGCCCGAGGACCCGGCTACGTCTGCTCCGTCGACCGATTACCCAGGCAAGGGGAAGATTCATACCATTACTTGATACCTTTCTTCCTACCTTCCTAGCTGTAGTCTAGAACGTTTGTTTGATCCTATCCATTTTTGCTTATGCCCCATTAAAAAAACCAAACAGCCATGATCCCCACATCCCAGCAAAACATTGTATTGCTAAGTTATCGCGGCTCAGCCATTGCTTAGTATGAGTAGGAAAACTTGCTGCTTACCCTATGCTATGGTTTGGGATATCTTGTTATTTAAAGAAGTTGGTTGATATTTATTATTAGTATGATGTTAATTATATACTTGACGAATGATGGGAGACCAGGCTGTTCCCGCCAGGTGTTTTGTTCCATTTGAGACACCTAGGCCCCGAGTTCCGGGTATTGTGTTTCTTGATGAGCGTGCCTAATTGTGTGTGGGATTCTATGAGGTCCCCTTGTCTTACCTACCTAGCTTCATACAGTTCCAGTGGTGGCCCGAGCTGATTTACTATTTGCAACGTGTGTGTGTGTGCTGGTGGTACCCCAGTTGTTTGCAAACCACCCCGGGCCAGGAGGACTTGTTCCTTGGCTAGCCCACCTTGTCCGGCTGAGGACCCGATGTCCCATGTGTGATTAACCGGGTATCCAAACCCGCGACAGATGGTAGAGACCGATTCGAGAGCGCGGCCGACTTTTGAGTTGGGTGTCGACTCACCGGGGGCCACCCGGAATTGTGCGTGGTTAGCTAGAGGGACTCTGACGTTCCGGAGTTTCAGGCGCTTACCTAGCCAAGTGGAAACCGGGCGTACATGCGAGGCCTATGATGGGCAGTTGGTACACCCCTGCAGGGTTAAATCTTTTGGAAAAGCCATGTCCGCGGTTATGGACGACTTGAGACCTACTCCTTGTTCATAGAATAACATCCATTTGAATCATAATTAAAACTTGCCTACCGTGTGAGTGCCTTGGTTGCTTTTCTTCGTCCAGGGGGACCGAGAGAAGATCCAGGTTGTGTTATGTTTGACGTAAGTAGGTGAGTAGTGGACTTATGACACAAGGTCACGTGTATTCTTGGATCTTACCTCTACTCTAATAGAACGATAGACACCATATATGCTAGTGCGGCTGCAACCTTTACCTTTATCATGTCTTACCGTAGGGAGTTAGTTATCCTGTAATGATATAATCTCACCCCTGTTTTCCTTTGTGCCTTTACTATTTTGCCTGATCGGCCGCTGCAGTTGACTACTACCGCGATCTGAGCACTGGACGATACTTCGTGGAGGTGCCTCCGGAGGACGACGATGAGGATGACCTCGTCCAGTAGATCCTGTAGTTGGGTTCCGACGATCCGTGGGTGGACTATTTATGTGCAGCCCTCTCTAGGGCAATTTGGATTTTGACCGTACTCGGTCGTGATTGTCTTCCGCTTGTTGCATGATATACTGTTGGGTCCACGGACCTCTGAGATGATGTAATAAATACCAGTGGTGATGTATGCCCTGGACTCTATTTATGTCTTAGTATAAAGTTCATTGTTCTTATATCTGTTGTCGAGAATCCGCCAGCGACACGAGTGCGAGTGTCGTGAGTCGGTGGCCTTTTATGCGCTACTAACTTGAGTGGGACGCGAAAGCGACTAACTCTAGTTAGCACCGCATCGGGGGCCTTACAACTTGGTATCAGAGCAAGACTGACTGCAGGACCCCTTACGTGCCGAAGTTGAGTCTAGAAATTATTTTGTAGTTATTAAGGAAAAATCGGAGAGTAGGAACTCTTTATTTTTCTTAATACCCCACCCTCCCACCCTTTTTTCCGTGAGGAAGTGAAACGCCGTTTTCTCTCTGCAACTTATCCCCTTTCAAAACAAATCTAGGTTCTCGTTTACATGAGGCTCCGATTCCTCTATAATTTTTTGCTAGCGACGAGAAGGGTTGGCGTACGTTGAGAACACTGAGCCGCCACTTGGGGTTGACATCTCCACCTCGCTTACGGCGTACCTCAGGTGAAACTCCTATACAGGGATGGTTGGCATCCTCCGGATGTGGTTCCTCCCCCTATAGGAGACCGCTTCGGTGGGCCGCTGATACGTCCAAAACGTATCTATAATTTCTACTTGCTCCATGCATGTTTTGTGTGATATTGCTATGATCTAGATACACTTTCATACACTTTTGATCATATTTGGACGAACCTATTAACTCAGTGCACCCCAGTACCAGTTCCTGTTTTCTGCTGTTTTTCTATTTCAGTTTTCCCCCATACAAAAAGTGCCAGAAAAATTCGGGAAAATTCAGATAAAAAATCAGTGTGACGGAAGCTTCGAGAAGAGCTCGGGAGGGGCCAGAGGGGAGCCAGGGGGGCCCAGGCGGCCACCCGGCGCGGCCCCACCCCTGGCCGCGCTAGCGGGGCTCCTGGGGCCCCTGGCCCACCTCAGGCTTCCACCTTTCGCCTATTTATCCCCCGTCACGATAAATCCCCAGAAGCAGAACCCTACTCCGCGAACTCGCCTCTGTTCCGCCGCCGCTCTTCCGAAGATCGGGAGAACCAGAAGACCTCTTCCCGGCACCCTGCCGGAGGGAGGATTGACCTCCTGGAGTCTCCTCTCCACCATGGATGCTCCCCGGATGTCTCGTGAGTAGTTTTCCTTGGACCATGGTTCCGTGATCAGTAGTTATGTGATGTTCTCCTCCCCTCTTTGATCTTCATTGTTTAGACCTCGTGAGCTGCCCAACATGATCGAGGCACTTTTGTAATATTTCTGCTATTGCTATGTTGAGTTTGATAGGATCAGATGGATTATGAGATTATGTTCAGATTGTGATAGAGTAATATATTTGGTTTTTATCTCTTATATTTTTGTTCCTATGTAATTCTTGCATGTTCCCCGTTGCTGTTTATTTCTTTGGCCAAGTAGTAGGTAGTGACTCCAAGAGGGAGCGTTGTGCTAGATTGTGGGTTCATGCCCCCCGATGACATGCTTGAGTGACAGAAACATGAGTCTAGGGGATGTGCTATTGCCACAAGGGGGAAAACAACGGTGCTTGTAACCGCGGTTACAAGGATTGTTTACTTTACGGAGAGTTCTTTTTAATGCAGTTGTCTGTTGCTTTGGGTTTACACTTTGGGTGGGGCTCGCAACTTAATACCAGCGAGATGTTCTGGATAGGTATGTCAAGGTGGATGATTAGTAGTAGATGCATATGGATTTCGGTCTACTTACCTTGGCGTACTGCCTGTGCTTTTGAACCTCTTCCTTTCTTTTGTAGCATAGTTAGCATTGCGGTGCGTTCATAATCCTGTCAATTGCCTTTCTGTAATTTGTTTACCTCGCATAGCAATTTTATCGTCTTTTGGGAGAGAGACATCACTAGTGAACATCATGTATCCCGGTCCATATCCTTATCATTGTTTCCACGCTATATTTACTTTTCTGCATTTACTTTCAAGTTGCTATTATTATCCCTTGCGTTTTATCCTTTGTAAACAACAAGACCGGAGAGATTGACAACCTCTCTGAACTTCGTTGGGAACAAAGTTATCTGTGTCTGTGTGCAGGTCCGCGGCAGTTGCGCGGCTGACACCTAATTTTCATCTCCGGAGTCCTACTGGAGAAAAACCTTGGTATCTTTACCGAGGGAAATTTGCTGCTGTGCTGCATCACGCCTTCCACTTGGGGCTCACCAACGAAGGGCGAGAAGACTACACCCGTCAACCCTCGTGCCATCAAGCAAATTTCTGGCGCCGTTGCCGGGGACTCCAAGTGCTAAGATAGGGGAGTTTCACACTACCCTTTACCTTTGTTTTTTAGTCTTGTTAGTATACCTTTCAGTTTTTACCTTTCTGTCCCTTATCATAAATACCAAAAATACTTGCTAATGCTATCTTCACCATGGGTGTGGAACCACCCAAATATGGTAGGATGGACGTGTTTCACTTGGATCGTCTTCGATCAATTTGCGGTCGCGCTAAAAACCCAACCGACTTGGTTGAGGGAAAATCATTGGTGAGCATGCTCATTATACGCGGCACCGCCTATCTCAAAAAGGGAAACACTTATGAGATCAAATACATGTTTCTTATTGCCATGCTAAACTTTTGTGCCACATTTATGATTTCAGTTGCTGTTCTAATATAGATCATAAACACCTCCCTTTCCAATGTGAGTTTAACGAAACTGAGATCTTATCTTCTTATGCTAAAGGTGTTTATGATTACTTTGATGTTGAAAAGATTGAAGAGTTTGTTTCTTTTAAAGGTTCCTATGAGATTGCTTCTTTGATTGAAAAATATCACGATACTATTTTCGAGTCTGAAAACTTTGCAGTTCTTGCTTATTGCTTCGAGAATTATACTTCCAATTCTTATATTGAGGATTTAAAAAATAAAATGTTTGCTTCCCAAGAAGAGGCCAATGATTGCATTGAGGAGGAATCCCATGATTCCGAGGACTCACTTGAAATATCCCTTTCTGAAAATTTTGATACTTGCTTTGTTGATGGCCAAGATGCCACAATGGATGATGCCGACAAAAATGAACTCTCTATAGTTCCTTATGTTAAGCATGAAATTGTTGCTATTGCACCCACACTTGATTGTCCTATTATCCTTTTGAAATCTCCAAATCCGGAGAACTTTTCTCTTATCAAGGCTCAATGTGATGGGTTGCATTTATCTTATAATCCTAAAGACCGTGTTGAAAACTATACACGTGTGCTTGCAGTTCATGAACAACATGATTTATGTGATAGTTATATTCTTGATGTTGTTCATGATACTACTGAAAATTACTTTGAGAGAGGAAAGTTTGGTTGTAGAAACTTCCATGTTACAAAAACACCTCTCTTCATGTTGAAAGTTTTGAAGCTGTTTTTGTTCTACCTTCCTATGCATGTCACTTTGTGCTTCTTTGATTTATTTTCTTACAAGATTCCTATGCATAGGAAGTGGGTTAGGCTTAAATGTGTTTCACATTTGCTTCTTGATGCTCTCTTTTGCTTCAATTCTTATTCTCTTGTGAGCATCTTTCATAATCTTTAAGCCTAGCTAATGGCTCTAAAGAAGCGCTTTCGGGAGGCAGCCCGCAACGAATTTAGGTTTTTTTTTGCTTTTGTTGTGTCTTGATGATTGTTACTTCTGTAGCAACATCATTGTATCTTTATTTTTCATCTTTGTGCCAAGTTATAGCCTCTTACGGCAAGGGAAGTAAAAGTTGTGACATGCTGTCCAGAAAACAGATTCTGTCCTCGTGACCAGAAAATTCCAGAAAAATACCAGTTCATCTTTTTGAGCTGAAATTTTTACACAGTATGCTCTATACAATTACAAAACTTCGGTATGTTCTGAGTTTTTTTATTTGAGTTGCAGAAGTACCCTGAAAAAATTCTTTACTATCTGCTGTTCTGTTTTTCACAGATTCTGCCACGTTTTGTGTCTCCTAACTTTTGCAAACCTTAAGCTTGCTTTTTCTTTGAAAAAACTTTTTGGCACTCTTGAGAAACAGTAGATCTTCAAGATTATCTTTATATCCAGTGGAGAAAAATTATTAATTAAGGGTACTAACCTCTCTAATCAGCTTGTGATGAGTTATGTATGAAGGGAGTTTTCAAGTGTGCGATGGAAGATGATGAAAGAAGATCCAGGAGTGTCAAGCGCTCAAGCTTGGGGATGCCCCCATGCATCCCCAATACATATTCAAGGAGACTCAAGCGTCTAATCTTGGGGATGCCCCCGTGCATCCGCTTCACCATCAACAATCATCAGTTCGTCCTTCGTCTCACTATATTTTTATCACTTCATGCGTTATGTGCTATGCTTGGAGCGTCTCGCTCTTAGGTTTCATTTTTAGTTTTCTTTAGCTTTGCTTGCTGTTCATAACAAGTTAGATCCTTTCTTACTTTGTGTGGGAGAGAAACACGCTCCACCTTCAAAATTTAGAACACATCATAGGATTTTTCCTGCCTATCTTCTTGCTGTTGTGTGTTCTTTATCTTTTCATAGCTACTGCCATGTTTAGTCTTAGTTTTAGTTTGTCTTTAGCAAGAGCCTTGGCTTTTGTTTTAGTTTGTTGCTGGAACTCTCTTTAGTTTTCATGTTTATCTTGTTAAGAGAGTTGGTTGTTGCACTAAGTTGTGTCTTGTCTTGAAAGTAGGTAATTGAGGTTGCTATTTAATTTTAGTAGTAGCTTGCAATAGTTTTGAGGTATTGATGTGAGTAATGTTTGAACTTTTGGTGTCAAGAGCTCTTGCCTATTAGTGATAGGTGTCGTATTTTGGGCAATCCATGTTTATTTTCAAAACCTACAAAACTAGTTGAGAACTCTAGCTACTAGATGGATCACTACTCTTCTGAGGGGTCGAATATCAGAGAACACTCACGTACCATGAGTCGAGGATGCGCAAGGATAACCAAACCCCCATACACTCCTCCTCGGGGTACTTGTCTCTTTGTGAACCTCCTTACTAGATTGAGAGTTAACGATAATAAGTGCATGAGTTCTTCGGACTAATGTAAGTATTGAGAGTTGACACTTCCACCTTCCCATATTTTGCTAGCCTTTCCCGTGCCGTGCATTGCCTTCTTCTCACTCCGAGAGTTGGTGTCCACCTTCGCCGGTACATCCAAACCCTTGGCATGATACGCTCTGTCATCATAAGCCTCCTTATATCTTTCCTCAAAACAGCCATCATACCTACCTATCAAGGCATTTCCATAGCCTTTCCGAGTTACATTGCCATGAAACTTCCACCTCTTCATGACTTGATCTTCATGTCATACATGTTCCTGCCACACTGGCAGCGACATACCTTGCATACATCATGATAGTTACATCTTCTTTATGATTTTGAGTACCTTGTAAAGTGTTAAGATTTCCTATACCTTTTTGTAAAATAGAGTGTTTCCCTTAAGTGAGGAAAAGATCCCAAAGTGGACACATTAAAAGATCCCAAAGAAGACAAATGAGAGTTAAATAGAAAGAGCCATTGAGGCCACCAAAAAAATACAAAAAAATAGAAAAAAGAGAAAAAAGAAATAAAAAGAGAGAAAGGGGCAACACTACTATCCTTTTGAGAGATCCACACTAGTACTCCCTTTATATCCTTGTACTCCATAGAGATGATCATTATGCATATAGCTATGTGGGGACCTTCACACTATAGAACTTGGCTTGCATATTCCAAGGATGAGCCTCCTCAAAAGAGCTCTAGGTCTTCATGAGCGAGCAAGTTAGATGCACCCCCACTAGTTCCATTGGAGAGCTTCCTAGCTCGTATGTGCATCCGTTGCATGGCAATCCCTACTCCTCACATCATATCTACCATTTGGCATCTCTTGCCTATGATTGTCCTCATTGATGTGAGCCTTTCTCATCCTTTTTGTCTTCCTCCTCCACCATATTTCTATCTTTGGCATCCTAAGTGTCAACTCTCGTGCTTACGCTCATCCATTGCATGAGCGCTCGAAATATCGAAAAGGAGTGGATCAAATTGACTTGTACCTGGCTAGTGGTCTGGGGACGAGTCAAGATAAGATTCCAAAGAAGACCAAGTGTGAAACTTTAGTAGATTGAGTTCTCAACACAAAAATACTTTTTTCTTGTATTCCCTATCCCCCTTCTTGCACGGAAACACCATTTGGAGACATTCGAGTCACGGACAGCGAGAGCTCTTGAACCTTTTGTTCTTTTGTTACTTGTTTCAATGTTAATATAGACTCTTGCATGTTATGACTTGAAATGTTCTTATATGGTTTCTAGCATGTCACCACAGAAATTATGTTGTTATCATTTACCTACTCGAGGACGAGCAGGAATTAAGCTTGGGGATGTTGATACGTCCAAAACGTATCTATAATTTCTGCTTGCTCCATGCATGTTTTGTGTGATATTGCTATGATCTAGATACACTTTCATACACTTTTGATCATATTTGGACTAACCTATTAACTCAGTGCACCCCAGTGCGAGTTCCTCTTTTCTGCTGTTTTTCTATTTCAGTTTTCCCCCATACAAAAAGTGCCAGAAAAATTCGGGAAAATTCAGATAAAAAATCAGCGTGACGGAAGCTTCGAGAAGAGTCCGGGAGGGGCCAGAGAGGAGCCAGGGGGCCCGAGGCGACCACCCGGCGCGGCCCCACCCCTGGCCGCGCCAGGGGGGCGCCTAGGTCCCCTGGCCCACCTCTGGCTGCCCCCTTTCGCCTATTTATCCCCCGTCACGAGAAAACCCCAGAAGCAGAACCCTATTCCGCGAACTCGGCTCTGTTCCGCCGCCGCCGCGCTTCCGAAGATCGGGAGCACCAGAAGTCCTATTCCCGGCACCCTGCCGGAGGGAGGATTGACCTCCGGGAGTCTCCTCTAAACCATGGATGCTCCCCGGATGTCTCGTGAGTAGTTTTTCTTGGACCATGGGTCCGTGATCATTAGCTATGTGATGTTCTCCTCCCCTCTTTGATCTTCATTGTTTAGACCTCGTGAGCTGCCCAACATGATCGAGGCACTTTTGTAATATTTCTGCTATTGCTATGTTGAGTTTGATAGGATCTGATGGATTATGAGATTATGTTCAGATTGTGATAGAGTAATATATTTGGTTTTTATCTCTTATATTTTTGTTCCTAAGTAATTCTTGCATGTTCCCCGTTGCTGTTTATTGCTTTGGCCAAGTAGTAGGTAGCGACTCCAAGAGGGAACGTTATGCTCGATTGTGGGTTCATGCCCCCCGATGACACGTTCGAGTGACAGAAACATGAGTCTAGAGGATGTGCTGTTGCCACAAGGGGGAAAAACGGTGCTTGTAACCGCGGTTGCAAGGATTGTTTACTTTACGCAAAGTGCTTTTTAATGCAGTTGTTTGTTGCTTTGGGTTTACACTTTGGGTGGGGCTCGCAACTTAATACCAGCGAGATGTTCTGGATAGATATCTCAAGGTGGATGATTAGTAGTAGATGCAGTTGGATTTCGGTCTACTTATTTTGGCGTACTGCCCGTGCTTTTGAGCCTCTTCCTTTCTTTTGTAGCATAGTTAGCATTGAGGTGCGTTCATAATCCTGTTAATTGCCCTTCTGTAATTTGTTTACCTCGCATAGCAGTTTTATCGTCTTTTGGGAGAAAGACATCACTAGTGAACATCACGTATCTCGGTCCATATCCTCATTACTGTTTCCACACTCATTTACTTTTCTGCTTTTACTTTCAGTTGCTATCTTTATCCCTTGTGTTTGATCCTTTCTGAACAACAAGACCGGAGAGACTGACAACCTCTCTGAACTTCGTTGGGAACAATGTTATTTGTGTCTGTGTGCAGGTCCGCGTCAGTTGCGCCGCTGACACCTACTTATCATCTCTGGAGTCCTACTGGAGACAAACCTTGGTATCTTTACCGAGGGAAATTTGCTGCTGTGCTGCATCACGCCTTCCACTTGGGGCTCACCAACGAAGGGCGAGAAGACTACACCCGTCAACCCTCGCGCCATCAGCCGCTCAGGGCAGATGTCTCAACGTTCAGGTCTTCAACCACTCGTATATATTGTTGTGTGCTCGCTAGCAGATTATTATCTTGGATTCAGATGATCTCGGTTTGAGGATTCTAGTAGCACCTAGCCTTCGACTTTCCAGGTTAAGCTTGGTGGAATTTCAGCCTTCAGCTTTCTCATACCTCGTGAGGAAGTTTTGTTGTCAATATTTGCTTTATCTTCTGGTTTCATCAATGTTTCAACCATGTTCTCATAAGTGTTCCTGTATACAGGATGCCAAGAGCGAACATGCCGCCGCCAGAGAACCCTCTCCTTGGGGAGGCTGTGACCGCAGTGGCTCAGGGCACATCTGCGATCTTACAGATGCTGCAGAACCAGACTGCCCAGAGGAATGATCGACCACAGTACACCACTCTGCAGCAGTTCCTTGCTATCAACCCCCCAGGTTCTCCGAGGCTCGAGACCCGCTGGAAGCGGATGATTGGATTGCAGAGATCAAGAAGCACTTCAATACAAACACCGTCAGACCAGTCGACTACGTCACCTTCGCCTCCTTCCAGCTTCAGGGTGCAGCAGCCAGCTGGTACGATACCTACAAGGCCAACAAGGGCGATGCTATCATCACGTGGGCAGACTTTGTCGCAGACTTCAGAGCAGCACATATTCCAAGTGGCTTGATGGACAGAAAGCGAGAGGAGTTCTTGGCTCTGAGACAGGGTGACAGGTCAGTTCAGGAGTACAACCTGGCCATCGTCAGGCTCGCCAGGTACGCTCCGGAGGAGGTCAGCACAGAGACCAAGAGGATTGCCAGGTTCCGTGGGGGTCTCAGCACAGAGATCAAGTACGCACTCACTCAGTGCAGCCCCACGCTGTTCTCGCAGTTCGTGGATCAGGCTATCCGCCAGGAGTCAGCCAGAGCAGAGTGGGATGCAGACAGGAAGCGCCAGAGAGAGCACAGTTCCGCAGTGATGGTCCACAAGAAGGCAAAGACTTGGGTCACAGAGGCACCACCGCAGAGGCAGCAGTTCCAGCAGAGGGGGCAGTTGTTCGCACTTTTGCCCGCCCTCCCGTCCCAGTTCAGCAGGGGCCTCGCTCTACACCACCACACGCGAGGCCACCCAAGCCGCAGCAGCAGCCCAAGCCGGGCGTGATCTGCTACAAGTGCAGAGAGCCGGGGCACACTTCTCCAAACTGCACCAATCCGCGCTTTGCTCGGCTCCCATCGCCTCCACCTCGCTCTACTCCGAGCACCGCGATGGTGAAGGCACAGCCACGTGCAGTTCGTGTGAATAATGTGATGCTCACAGATGCTTAGCAGTCTTCAGAGATCGTTCTTGGTAGGTTGCTTGTGTGTTCAGTTCCCGCGACAGTTCTGTTCGATTCCGGAGCTTCCCGTTCGTTCATATCCAATGCCTTTGCTATGTCACTTGTCCTTCCGAGAGAGCAGTTGCCTAGACCACTCTCAGTTTGTTCTCCGGGCTCTAGAGTGGAGTCTTCCAGGGTTGTTCCAGATGTGGAGATCCGTATTCAGGGCGTTGTTTTCACAGCATCCCTGATTGTCTTGCCTCGTTCCGACATTGATGTCATTTTGGGCATGGATTGGCTTGTGCAGCACAAGGCCAATATTGATTTTCCAACCAGATCAGTGAATTTGACTCATGATTCAGGTGCAGAAGTCTTGTACACTTGTGCCTCTGTGACAGGACCAGCACAGTTGTACGCTTTGAACGCAGGAGTTGCACCTTTGCTCGAAGAAGTCAAAGTTGTCTGTGAGTTCCCAGACGTCTTTCCGGAGGAGTTGCCAGGAATTCCCCCAGTTTGATCTATTGCGTTCGTTATTGAGCTAGAGCCTGGTACCCAGCCAATTTCTCGGCATCCGTATAAGATGTGTTCCAAGGAGTTGATTGAACTCAAGAAGAAGTTGACAGAGTTGGAGGCAGACGGTTTGATCCGCGCAAGCACTTCCCCTTGGGGTGCACCAGCTTTGTTTGTCCAGAGGAAGGGTGGGACTAGCTGCTTGGTCTAGGACTATCGCGGCATCAACAAGAAGACCATCAAGAACAAGTACCCTTTACCCCGCATCAATGATCTGTTCGAACAATTGAATGGGGCTAAGGTGTTTTCCAAGCTTGACTTGAGGATGGGGTATCATCAAATCCGTGTTCGTGAAGAGGATATTCCCAAGACCGCGTTCAGCACACGTTATGGGATGTATGAGTTCACATTCATTACTTTTGGGTTCTCAAATGCCCCTCCGACATTCATGAGAGCTATGAACTATTTGTTCCAAGAATGGCTTGATGTGTTTGTGATTCTCTACCTCGACGACATTCTTTTCTATTCCAAGTTAGAGGTTGAACATGAGGAACATCTACGCCTGGTGCTGCAGAAGTTGGGAGAGCACCGTTACTATGCCATGTTCTCCAAGTGTGAGTTTTGGCTGGACAAAGTCAATTTTCTGGGCCATGTTATTTCCGCTGAAGGAATTGTGGTTGATCCAGAGCGAGTCCACACTATTCAAGAGTGGGCTCCGCCGAAGAATGTGAAGCAGCTAAGGAGTTTTCTCGGCCTCGCCAGTTATTGCAAGAGGTTTGTGCAGAATTTCTCCAAAATAGCAAAGCCAATGACTGAGTTGTTGTGCAAAGGCAAACGGTACACTTGGTCACCAGCTTGCCAGTCAGCCTTCGAGGAGTTGAAAGAGAAGTTGACCACAGCTCCAATTCTCACGCCGCCAGATGAGTCACAACCTTTTCAGGTGTTTTGTGATGCCTCTTTGCAAGGTCTAGGCGGAGTTTTGATGCAAGGCAGGAATATTGTGGCTTATACCTCACGGCAGTTGAAGACAAGTGAGAGGAATTATCCCATGCACGACTTGGACCTTGCAGTAGTTGTGCACGCTTTGATCACTTGGCGACACTTCCTCTTAGGGAGGAAGGTGGATGTGTTCACCGATCACAAGAGTCTGAAATACTTGTTCACTCAGCCAAATCTGAACTTGAGGAAAAGAAGATGGCTTGAAACCATTACTGAGTACACAGTTGATATTCAGTACACACCTGGGAAGGCGAATGTCATAGCTGATGCGCTGAGCCGCAAGGGCGATTGCAATAATATCCAGGTGCACAAGATCCACCTTGATTTGTGTGAGTCCTTTCGAAGGCTCAATCTCGAGCTAGTTCCAGCAGGCTAACTTGCCAACCTTGTGGTAGAGCCCACTATACATGAGAAGATTCGTGATGCTCAGTCTGGCAGCTCAATGATACAAAAGATCAAGCAGGGTATTGCCGCCTTAGTTCCAAAGTACGGTTGCTTTTCAGTGCATAATGATGGCACCGTGTTGTTCGAAGAGCGAGTTGTTGTTCCCAAGGAGGGAGATCTCAGAGAGGTCATCATGAAGGAATCCCATGATTCCAAGCTGTCTATTCTCCTTGGCAGTACAAAGATGTATCAAGATCTCAAGCAAAGCTTTTGGTGGACTCGTATGAAGCAGGATGTTTCTCGTTACGTGTCTCAATGTGATGTGTGCAGGAGAGTGAAGGCACAACAGCAGAAGCCCGCAGGGTTGCTTCAACCACTTGAGATTCTGGAGTGGAAATGGGATCATATAGAGATGGATTTCATCACAGGCTTCCCCTTGTCGCAGAAGAAGAACAATGCCATCTTTGTTGTCATTGACAATCTTTCCAAAGTTAACCACTTCTTTCCAGTGAAGGACTCCATTTCAGCAGCTCAGTTGGCGGATTTGTACACCGCAAGAGTTATATCTTTGCATGGCATTCCCAAGAAGATCAGTTCTGATAGAGGCAGCCTTTTCACCTCTAAGTTCTGGCAAGCCTTTCAAAATGCGATTGGTACGACAGTGTTGTTCAGTACCGCTTATCACCCTCAGACAAGTGGGCAAGTCGAGCGCGTGAACCAAATTCTCGAGGACATGCTTCGAGCATGTGTCATATCCTTTGGCATGAAGTGGGAAGAGTGATTGCCGTATGCTGAGTTCTCTTACAACAATAGCTATCAAGCAAGTCTGCAGGCAGCGCCGTTTGAAGTCTTGTTTGGCCGCAAGTGCAGGACACCTTTGAACTGGTCCGCGATAGGTGAGAGGCAGCTGTTCGGTCCAGATGTGATCCAGGAGGCAGAGGATAGAGTGAAGGTTGTCCGAGAGCACCTAAAGGCAACACAGTCTAGGCAGAAGGCCTATTATGACAAAAGGCACCGTGGTGTAGCATTTCAGGTTGGTGATTGGGCGTACCTGAGAGTGTCTCCGTTGAGGGGAACTCACCGCTTTGGCATCAAAGGAAAGCTCGCTCCAAGATTTGTCGGACCTTTCCACATCCTTGAGACTAGAGGACCTCTTGCCTTTCGGCTTGAGCTTCCAGAGAGTCTGTCCATGGTGCATGACGTGTTCCATCTGTCCCAACTAAAGCAGTGCTTCAAGCAGCCAGAGCAGGCTGTTGACTTGGGCGACATACAGCTGAGTGCGGACCTTTCCTACTCAGAGCGTCCAGTCCGTGTTCTTGAGACGTCCGAGCGCAAGACTCGCAACAAGACCGTCAAGTTCATGAAAGTTCAGTGGGCACATCATTCAGAGAAGGAAGCAATGTGGGAGCGTGAAGATCATCTCCGTTCTGAGTATCCTGAGTTGTTTCAGGCTTAGATCTCGGGACGAGATCCTGTGTTGGTGGGGGAGTGCTGTAACAGCCCATTTGCAATAATAATAAATCAACATGATATTGTACCTTGTCGGATGACTTTGTAACTTGGCATGATGCTAGAGTTTGACATTTCATGTGGTGATTTAAATTTGCATTGGGATTGGAGCCCATTTGGTTTGTTTGAGTTTGCATCCAAAATGGTTCAAGAAGGGTGTTTGCAGAATTTTCAATGTTGCATGCATGCTCTCCTTGACCCCAAACTTGGCATAGCCAATTCCTTGCCCTTCCCAAGCCTTTTAAAAACCTTGCAACATTTTTGACAACTTAAAAATGTGGGCCACAGTTCAATGTGATTTGAATTTCCAAAAATGGACCCACATTTTAGTTGCTCCAAAATTGGTCAAACCAATTTTAGAAAATGGAGAATATTCGAAGGTTTCCAAAACATATTTTTATATGTTTTTCCCTTTTGTAGATTGGCCACAAAAACTCTTAGTAATTTCTGTTAATTTTTAATGGAAAAAAACTTTTTATTTATTTATTCTTTTCTCTCTGGAGGCAGACCAGCAGACCACCTGGGCCTCCGCCAGCGAAGCAGTACGCGGTAAGAATCCTAGCCGCGCGATCAAGATCCGAGGGAGGGGACGCATCGCCTTTCCACCGTGAAGAGGTCCCCTCCCCCTCTTCTCTCACACCGGAGGGAGGGCGTCGACGTCGACGCCTGCCGACGTGGCTGGAGGCCGTCCCCTCCATATAAGCCGCCCCCAAGAGCCGCAGGAGCCCCCTAGGATTCCATTGCTCCCATCGCTTCCCCCTCGCCGCCGCCGGGAGAGGTTCCCTCCCTTGCCCTGTTCCGCTCCGTTCCGGTGAGGTCCCGAGCAAATTTTCCACCATCCTTCCTCAATTTCGAGCCACCGTCTACGAGCGCGGCCTCTAAGCCCTCCTGTGTCTTCCACTTGTAGGTTTTGGCCGCGGGGTATTCGAATCGGGCTGCGCGTCGTGAATCTCCGCCGCGGGACCTTCTTCCTCGTCGACGGCAGTCGCGTCGTCTTCCTCTTCCGTGCACGCGAGCTCGCCTCCAAGCCCCTCTAGGTGAGCCTCGAGTGCCCCTTTTCTCCATCGTGATCGTGTAGCCAACGGTAGCAGTACCTGCGCGTTGCAGGCCGCCATGCCATGGACCCGGCCAGTCCGGTGATCACCGTGGCCCTGGTGATGCCAAGGAGTATGCGTGCACGCTCCCTGCTCGTCCAAAGCATGGTTATTACCGCAAAGGAGGGAGCTTTTGCGTGTTTTGCAGTCGAAGTCGCACCCGCGTCTGAAGAAGTGCAGTTTCCAGTGGCGCCGCCGTCAGTTTCAGTCGACCGTGGTGTCGCCGCAGTTGATCTCGCGGCCAGATCTGTGGTGCCGAGGTGTAGAGGAATGTCGCCGCTACGTTTAGGACACCGGAGCTCGGCCGGAGGTGAACTTTACGCGCCGCTAGCTTCACCCGAAAACTCGCCGGTGTTGCACGGGTTCTGAAGCTGCAGAGCCGGCTTGTCGCCGCTCTGTTCCCGTGAGAATTTCGACGAGTTCAGAGAGAGAGGTTGGCTGTGGATTGCGCCGTTCTGCACGGGGCAGTGCCACCTCTGTTTTCCTCGTGGTGGCGTGGCAAGAGATGGTCGGAGCGTGAGAAGAGCGTCGCCGGAAGTTGTCGCCGGCTCGGGTTCAGTTGAGCCCTGTGTTTCTTCAGAGACGCACGGGATTCAGAGATAGCACCTGTCGCCCTGGGCCTGGAGGAGGAGAAAGGTCGTGGGCTTGACCCTTTTTCTTTTTCTTTTTTTTATTTTTTCCATGTCTCCAGCCGAGTGGGCTCGCTCGTTTGGGCCAGGGAGAGAGAAGTTGGGCCTGGTGTCCGAGGCAGCCCATGTGTCCTGTGCATTTTTCTTTTTCCTTTTTTGTTTCTTTTTCTTTTCTGTTTAAATTCAAATTTGAATTTGTTTTCAAATTCAAATCTGTTTTTAAACTTCAACTCAATTTTGGGCACCCCAGATATGTTTTTGGGGTAGTTTGAACCACTGAACACAGTGGTGATGACAATTTTACAATTTTCCCCCTCAAAATTTTGTGATGGTGGCAATTATGCAAATAGGCCCCTCTTTTCTTTTGTTTTTGCAACCACTTCCCAAAACTCAAATGTGGCAACCCATATATGACTTTTGGGTAGTTTTTCCCAAGGATCAACATGGTGACAGTGGGTTTTCCATTTGAATTTTTTTCCTGAAATGCAAGTAGTGCAACTTTGCACTCAGGCCCCTGAGTTCATTTGAATTTGCAACTGTGCTTTTCAAATTCAAATGGAGCCATACCTTATATGGTTTTGGGGTACAAGATTGCAGGGATTGCAATGGTGATGTCCATGTGATGTTATGTGCAACTCATGTGGACATGGCGTGAAACACCTAGCCATATCAACCTGTTTTCTTTGCCTTGCATTCTTTCAACTTCAGTGCATGTTGATTTCTGATCATCTGACCATTCCAGGTTTCTTTTCATGTCATCTTCAATTCTTTGCATCGTCAAACCAGCCCCTAACATATTGTCATATGCAATGTGGCTGGGTTCCTTTCTTTTGTTGCACCTTTCCGATGTCAAGTTCATCGACATCCCTCCGTCTCCGGAATCGATGTTTTACTTTCACGTTGTAATTATTTCTGTTAATTGCATTGTTGATCATGTCATGTTGCCATGTTACTTACACTAAAATTAAGGCTAAGGCCAAAGCCACAAAAATATAATAATTGCACATGAAGTTGTTGACGTGTCGTCACCACCTTCATTTAAATTGACTAGATAGGGTCACATCATGTCTATTAAACTTGATCATACCATATTTTCCTGTGCATTGCAACCATTGCTTACTTGTGTGCCTTTTCCTTGCTGGTACTTTACGTTAGCACCTGAGACTGCCGAGGAAACTTACGTGGAGGTTTCCGACACCGAGCCCGAGGACCCGGCTACGTCTGCTCCGTCGACCAATTACCCAGGCAAGGGGAAGATTCATACCATTACTTGATAGCTTTCTGCCTACCTGCCTAGCTGTAGTCTAGAACGTTTGTTTGATCCTATCCATTTTTGCTTATGCCCCATTAAAAAAACCAAACAGCCATGATCCCCACATCCCAGCAAAACATTGTATGTCTAAGTTACCGCTGCTCAGCCATTGCTTAGTATGAGTAGGAAAACTTGCTGCTTACCCTACGCTATGGTTTGGGATATCTTGTTATTTAAATAAGTTGGTTGATATTTATTATTAGTATGATGTTAATTATATACTTGACGAATGATGGGAGACCAGGCTGTTCCCGCCAGGTGTTTTGTTCCATTTGTGTCACCTAGGCCCCGAGTTACGGGTATTGTGTTTCTTGACGAGCGTGCCTAATCGTGTGTGGGATTCTATGGGGTCCCCTTGTCTTACCTACCTAGCTTCATACAGTTCCAGTGGTGGCCCGAGCTGATTTACTATTTGCAACGTGTGTGTGCTGATGGTACCCCAGTTGTTTGCAAACCACCCCGGGCCAGGAGGACTTGTTCCTTGGCTAGCCCACCTTGTCCGGCTGAGGACCCGATGTCCCATGTGTGATTAACCGGGTATCCAAACCTGCGACAGATGGTAGAGACCGATTCGAGAGCGCGGTCGGCTTTTGAGTTGGGTGTCGACTCACCGGGGGCCACCCGAAATTGTGCGTGGTTAGCTAGAGGGACTCTGACGTTCCGGAGTTTCAGGCGCTTACCTAGCCAAGTGGAAACCGGGCGTACATGCGAAGCCTATGCTGGGCAGTTGGTACACCCCTGCAGGGTTAAATCTTTTCGAAAAGCCGTGTCCACGGTTATGGACGACTTGAGACCTAATCCTTGTTCATAGAATAACATCAATTTGAATCATAATTAAAACTTGCCTACCGTGTGAGTGCCTTGGTTGCTTTTCTTCGTCCAGGGGGACCGAGAGAAGATCCAGGTTGTGTTATGTTTGACGTAAGTAGGTGAATACTGGACTTATGACATGAGGTCACGTGTATTCTTGGATCTTAGCTCTACTCTAATAGAATGATAGATACCATATATGCTAGTGCGGCTGCAACCTTTACCTTTATCATGTCTTACCGTAGGGAGTTAGTTATTCTGTAATGATATAATCTCACCCCTGTTTTCCTTTGTGCTTTTACTGTTTTGCTTGATCGGCCGCTTTAGTTGACTACTACCTCGATCTGAGCACTGGACGATACTTCGTGGAGGTGCCTCCGGAGGACGACGATGAGGATGACCTCGTTCAGTAGATCATATAGTTGGGCTCCGACGATCCGTGGGTGGACTATTTATGTGCAACCCTCTCTAGGGAAATTTGGATTTTGACCATACTCGGTCGTGATTGTCTTCCGCTTGTTGCATGATATACTGTTCGGTCCACGGACCTCTGAGATGATGTAATAAATACCAGTGGAGATGTAATAAATACCACGGACTCTATTTATGTCTTAGTATAAAGTTCATTGTTCTTATATCTGTTGTCGAGAATCCGGCAGCGACACGAGTGCGAGTGTCGTGAGTCGGTGGCCTTTTATGCGCTACTAACTTGAGCGGGACGCGAAAGCGACTAACTCGAGGTAGCAACGCATCGGGGGCCTTACAAAGTCCCAGCCCGGCGCCCCCATTCTTTTGCAATTTTGCGGTGGATGACCATCGGGGCCCGCCTGTCAGTGGCAGGAGCCTGGTGGGCTGTAGCCTAGTGAGATAGAGAAGAGGAGTTGGGCTAGCTGGACGAATCCAGCCCAGTGGGGCTGAGCCCTTTCTTGTTTCCTTTTTCTTTTCCTTTTTCTTTTCTGTTTAAATTCAATTTGAGTTTGAATTCAAATTCAAAATGAATTTGAACCTTGGAGCTCCTTCACCTCAAATGCGGCATCCCATATATGGTTTTGGGGTAGTTTTGTCCACTGATCACAGTGGTGATGTCCATTTTGCATCTTGCCCCCTCTAAATTTTGGAGTAGTGGTAATTTTGCAAGAAGCCCCTCACCTCTTTTGAATTTGCCAGGTGTTTTGCAAAATTCAAAGTGTTACATGCAATATATGGTTTTGGGGTAAAAAATGCAAGGATTCAAATGGTGATGTCCATTTGATGTTTTGTGCAACTCAATGGACATGGTGTGATCACCTAAACCATTTCAAAAACCTTGCCTTTCTTTCTTTGCATTCCTTTCAACTTCAGTGCATGTTGAATCATGTTCATCTGATCTTTTCAAGCTTTTCTCCTTGTTGTCTTCAAATCTTTGCCATATCAACCAACACGTAGCATATTGTCATATGCAATGAGGCTGGATCCTTTCTTCTGTTGTACCTTCCCGGTGTCAAATCCACCGACACTTTTCTCCGTCTCCGGAATCGCTAATTATTTTTCATGATGTTTATTAGTGTTAATTGTTGTCATTGTTTCACGCCATGCCATGTTTCCATGCTACTTACACAAAAATTAAGGCTAAGACCAAAGCCATTCAACGTAACATATGAAGTTCTTGACATGTCGTCACCACCTTCATTTAAATCTGACTAGATAGGGTCACATCATGTCTATTAAACTTGATCATACCATCTTTGCCTGTACATTGCACCCATTGCTTACTTATGTGCCTTTCCTTGCCGGTACCTTACATTACAACCTGAGACTGCTGAGGAGACTTACGTGGAGATTCCGGACACCGAGCCCGAGGACTCTGCTACGTCTTCTCCGTCGACCGATTACCCAGGCAAGGGGAAGATTTATACCATTACTTGATACCTTTCTGCCTACCTGCCTACCTGTAGTCTAGAAAGTTTGGTTGAACCTATCCACCTTTCTTATGCCACAATCAAAAACTAAACAGCCATGATCCCCACATCCTAGAAAACCTTGTATTGGTAAGTTACCGCTTCTCAGACATTGCTTAGTATGAGTAGGAAAACTTGCTGCTTACCCTATGCTATGGTTGGGATATCATGTTATCATTGAAGTTGGTTGATATTTATTACTATGATGTTAATTATACTTGACGAAAGATGGGAGACCGGGCTGTTCCCGCCAGGTGTTTTGTTCCATTTGAGTCACCTAGGATCCGAGTTCCGGGTATTGGTTCTTTGTTTGAGCGTTCCTAATCGTGTGTGGGGTTCTATGGGGCCCCCTTGTCTTACCTACCTAGCTTCAAACAGTTCTAGTGGTGGCCCAAGCTGATTTACTATTTTCAAACGTGTGTGTGCTTGGTTGGTACCTCAGCAGTTTTTGAAACAACCTGGGCCAGCGGAGACATGGTTTCTCTTGTTGGTCCAAACCTGGAAGCTAGGGGATTGTCCACACCTATTTGGGCAACTAACCCGACCTCGTCCAGACGGTAGAGGCGGATTCGAGAGCGCGGACGGCTTTTGAGTTGGATGTCGACTCACCGGGGGCCACCCGGAATTGTGCGTTGTTAGTTAGAGGGACACTGACTTTCCGGAGTTTTAGGCGTTTACCTAGAAAAGTGGAAACCGGGCGTACATGCGAAGCCTATGATGGGCAGTTGGTACACCCCTGCAGGGTTAAATCTTTTCGAAAAGCCGTGTCCACGGTTATGGACGACTCAGAGCCTACGTCTTGTTCATAGAATAACATCAAATTGGAATCATAAATAAAACTGGCATACCGTGTGAGTGCCTTGGCTGCTTTTCTTCGTCCAGGGGGACCGAGAGAAGATCAAGGTTGTGTTATGTTTGACGTAAGTAGGTGGATTGCAGACTTATGACAAGATGTCACGTGCATACTTGGATCTTACCTCTACTCTAATAGAACGATAGCCACCATATATGCTAGTGCGGCTGCAACCTTTACTTTTACCTTGTCTTACCGTAGGAAGTTAGTTATCCTGTAATGATATAATCTCAGCCCTTGTTTCCTTTTGTGCTTTTACTGTTTTGCCTAATCGGCCGCTGCAGTTGACTACTACCTCGACCCGAGCACCGGACGTTACTTCGTGGAGGTGCCCCAGGAGGACGACGATGAGGACGACTTCGTTCAGTAGATCCTATAGTTGGGTTCCGACGTTCCATGGGTGGACTTGCTTATGTGTAGCCCTCTCTAGGGTCATTTGGATTTTGACCGTACTCGGTCGTGATTGTCTTCCGCTTGTCGCATGATGTACTATTGGGTCTAAGGACCTCTGAGATGATGTAATAAATACTAGCGGCGATGTATGCCCTGGACTCTATATATTTATGTCTTAGTATAAAGTTCATGGTTCTTATACCTGTTGTCGAGAATCCGAAAGCGACACGAGTGCGAGTGTCGTGAGTCCGTGGCCTTTTATGCGCTACTAACTTGAGCGGGATGCGAAAGCGACCAACTTGAGTTAGCACCACATCGGGGGCCTTACAGTTTTCAACACAAAAATACTTTTCTCTCGTATATCCATATCCACTTTCTTGCACGCAACCACCATTTGGAGACATTCGAGTCACGGACAGAGAGAGCTCTTGCACCTTTATGTTCTTATGTTGCTTGTTTCAATGCTAAATATAGACTCTTGCCTGTTATGACTTGAATTGAATTACATTCCTTGATTGGTTTACTTAAAAGTTCTTATATGGTTGTTAGCATGTCACCACAGAAATTATGCTTTTATCATTTACCTACTCGAGGACGAGCAGGAATTAAGCTTGGGGATGTTGATACGTCCAAAACGTATCTATAATTTCTGCTTGCTCCATGCCTGTTTTGTGTGATATTGCTATGATATTGACGAACTTCCATACACTTTTGATCATATTTGGACTAAACTATTAACTCAGTGCACCCCAGTGCCAGTTCTTGTTTTCTGTTGTTTTTCTATTTCAGGTTTCCCCCATATTAAAAGTGATCCAAAATTTTGAAAAATCCAATAAAAAATCAGCGTAGAAGAAGCTTCGGGAATCACAGAAGGGGGTTGGGCAGAGGGGACCCACCAGGGCCCTAGGCGCGCCCTAGGGTGGGGCCGCGCCAGGGGGCCGCCTGGACCCCTGGTGGCCCCCTTGGCTGCCCCCTTGGCTGCCCCCTTCGCCCATATAATCCTCGTGATGTGAAACCCCTGTGACGGGAACCCTTTTTCGCGATCTCTCCTCTGTTCCGCCGCCGCCGCGCTTCCAAGATCGGGAGCACCAGAAGACCTCTTCCCGGCACCATATCGAAGGGAGGAACCACCTCCGGGAGCTTCTCCACCACCATGGATGCTTCCCGGATGAACCGTGAGTAGTCCACCTTGGACCATAGGTCTATGATCAGTATCTATGTGATGTTCTCCTCCCCTCTTTGTTCTTCATGGATTAGACCTCGTGAGCTTCCCTACATGATCGAGGCACATATGTAATATTTCTGCTGTTGCTATTCTGAGTTTGCTGGGATCCGATGGATTATGAGATTATGTTCAGATTGTGTTTGAGTAATATATTTGATTCTCCTCTTTTATATTTATGTTCTAGAGTTAATTCTTGCATGTTCTCCGTTGCTGTTTATTGCTTTGGCCAAGTAGTAGGTAGTGACTCCAAGAGGGAGCGTTATGCATGATTGTGGGTTCATGCCCCCGATGACTACCTCGAGTGACAGAAACATGAGTCTAGGGGATGTGCTATTGCCACAAGGGGGAAAACAACGGTGCTTGTACTTGCAGGTGCAAGGATTGTTTATTTTACGCAAAGTTCTTTAATGCAGTTGTCCGTTTCTTTGAGTTTACACTTTGGGTGGGATTCGCAACTTAATACCAGCGAGATGTTCTAGATAGATATCTCAAGGTGGATGATTAGTAGGTAGATGCAGATGGATTTTGGTCTACTTGTCTTGGCGTACCACCCATGCTTTTGAGCCTATTCCTTTCTTCATAGCATAATTAGCATTGGTTTGCGCACATAATCATGTCAATTGCCCAGCTGTAATTTGTTTACCTCGCATGGTTATTTTATCGTCTTTTGGGAGAGAGTCATCACTAGTGAACATCATAGGACCCCGGTCCATATTTCCAATACTGTTTACACCCTCTATCAATTTACTACTTTATTTACTTTTCCGTTGCTATCACTATCATTATTATCTCGTGTGTTTTATCGTTTGTAAACAACAAGGCCGGAGGAATTGACAACTCCTCTGTACTCGTTGGTAAGCAAAGTTATTTGCTGTGTGTGCAGGTCCAGGTGAAGTTAGCATCTTTGTGTTGTGAACGGCGCCATTGTTCACTTCACCACCTTCCTGTATCTGTTGGAGTCCTATTGGTTCGACATTCAACCTTAGCATCTTCTCTAAGGGAAACTCGCTGCTGTCTACATCTCAACCTTCCACTTTTGGTAACCAATGAGGAGGCGTTAATTCGTACCATAAACACAATAGATAACTTTGCTCCCAACGAGTTCAGAGAGGTTGTCAATCCCTTCGGTCTTGTTGTTTACAAAGGATCAAACACATGGGATAATAATGATAGCGATAGCAACGGAAAAGGAAATAAAGCAGAAAATAAATAGCGGGTGTAAACAGTGTTGGAAATATGGACCGGGGTCCCATGATGTTCACTAGTGATGTCTCTCTCCCAAAAGACGATAAAATAGCCATGTGAGGTAAACAAATTACAGCTGGGCAATTGACAGGATTATGTGCGCAAACCAATGCTAACTATGCTATAAAGAAAG
Organism: Bromus sterilis; assembly: GCA_950022295.1. NCBI lineage: Eukaryota > Viridiplantae > Streptophyta > Magnoliopsida > Poales > Poaceae > Bromus > Bromus sterilis. The sequence goes on along the minus strand of OX465599.1, from coordinate 164,955,906 downwards.
GAAGAGGCTCATGAATACATAAGGAGATAACATCATAACATGATTGCCTCTAGGGCGTATCTCCAACAATCTCCCACTTGCACTAGAGTCAATCAGTTAGGCATCTAAGGCCCATGGCTCTTACGTGCGCCTCATGCTTCGGCATCGGGAGAGGCTTTGTCAAAGGATCAACAACGTTTGCATCCGTGTGTACTTTGGATACATTTATATTACCATCATCTACGAATTGTCGTATGAGATGATAACGCCTTTCTATGTGCTTGGATTTCTGGTGATGCCTTGGCTCCCTGGCCTGTGCGATGGCACCACTATTATCACAATAGAGGTCCAACGGGTTTGCCGAGTCTGGAACCACACCAAGTAGGGTAATGAAATCCCTTATCCAAACACCTTCCTTTGAAGCTTCAGAAGCTGCAAGGTACTCGGCCTTTGTTGTAGAATCATCTACTGTCTCTTGCTTGGAACTTTTCCAGCTCACTGCACCTCCGTTCAGAATGAACACATAACTAGACCGCGAGAAAAAGTCATCCCTGTCGGTTTCGAAACGAGCATCAGTGTAACCCTTTACAACGAGCTCATCCTCACCTCCATAAACTAGGACCATATCCTTAGTCCTTCTCAGGTACTTTAGGATGCTCTTAACTGCTGTCCAGTGGCTCTCGCCTGGATTAGCCTGGTATCTGCTCGTAGCACTTAGAGCATAGAAAACATCTGGACGAGTACATACCATAGCATACATGATAGTCCCGATGGCCGAAGCATACATAATCTTATCCATGTGTCTTTGCTCATCATGAGTCGATGGACCCTGAGTCTTGCTTAGATGTCATGTGACGCAGGCAAGAACCCTTTATTAGCCTAATGCATGTTGAACCTTTTCAACACCTTGTCAATATACGTACTCTGGCTTAATACAATAAGCCTCCATCTATCTCTATAGATCTTGATTCCCAAAATGTAAGCTGCTTCTCCCAAGTCCTTCATTGCAAAGCTATTTTTCAATGATTCCTTGACAGCTTCAAGCATTGGAATGTCATTCCCAATCAGTAATATGTCATCCACATATAAGATCAGAAATACGATTGAGCTCCCACTAAACTTCTTGAACACACAAGGTTCCTTTTCGTTCTGGAAGAAGCCAAACGATTTGACAACCTCTTTAAAACGAATATTCCAACTCCGAGATGCTTGCTTCAATCCATAAATAGTTTTCTGAAGTTTGCATACCTTACTAGCATTCTCTGGATCGACAAAACCCTCGGGCTGTATCATATACACGTACTCATCTAGATTTCCGTTAAGAAAAGCTGTTTTGACATCCATCTGCCAAATCTCATAATCGAAATAGGCAGCTATAGCTAGAATAATCCGATCTGATTTAAGCATCGCTACAGGCGAGAAGGTCTCGTTGTAGTCAATTCCTTGAACTTGTCCAAACCCCTTCGCGACAAGTCGAGCTTTATGGATTTGAACATTTCCATCCATATCAGTTTTCTTCTTAAAGATCCATTTGCACTCAATGGTTCTTGCACCATTTGGCAGATCCACCAAGTTCCAAACTTGATTTTCATCCAAGGACTTTAACTCGGATCTCATGGCCTCAAGCCATAACTCGGAATCTGGATCCACCATCGCTTCCGCATATGTCAAAGGCTCATCGTTGTGCAACAACAATACTATGCTTGCATTACGCAACCTTTCTGACCTTCGTGGTGCGGGTGCTACTTCAACCACGGGTTCACTGACTGGCTCTGCCATAATGGCATCACTTGCCGTGTCTTCATCAAGTGGTTTATCTCGAACCTCTTCGAGTTGCACCGTCCTCCCACTAGCCTTCCTAGTGAGAAACTCTTTCTCAAGGAAGGTACCATGTCGAGCGACAAACACGTTTCCCTCTTATCGATTGTAGAAGTAATACCCTAAGGTTTCCCTTGGATATCCCACGAATATGCACTTATCCGATTTGGGTGCGAGCTTGTCCGACTGAAGTCGCTTGACAAACGCTTAACAACCCCAAATCTTTAGAAAAGAAAAATTGTGACGCTTCCCAGTCCATATCTCATATGGTCTCTTATCTATGGATTTAGATGGTACTCTGTTTAGTGTAAAAGCTACAGTTTCTAGAGCATAACCCCAAAATGACAACGGTAGATCTGACTGGCTCATCATCGATCGAACCATGTCCAACAAGGTGCGATTCCTCCGTTCTGATACACCATTTCTTTCCGGTGTAACAACCCAGTTTTTGCAAAAATTAAAAATTTTGTTTTCGGTGTGAATTGTTTGATTGTATGATTTGTTTGCGGTATTTTCATCCCCGATTTATCGATCGGTGATTATTTTCCCCCTCTTATCTCGTACCGGACGGAGACCGACCCTTGCCACCCTGACACTTGACCTTTGCGACACCGGGTTTTACCCGATCACCGTCGCGAAAACCGCACGAGACCAGCCGCAGCCAACGGAACGAAAACCCCGTTTAATAATTAAACGGGTTATTTTTATAGCGCGCCGGAAAGTGTTTTCGGAAAGGTTCCAGCGCGAGGTGAACGCTGCCGGCTTGACGCACTGATCGCGCAGTTTGAAGTTTTACCCAAATCTGAGGTACTGCGGACCCCCGGCGGTCAGAAACATGAGCACCGCGCGCGCGAGAGAAATACCGGAGATGTTTTTGCAAACTACCAGCCACCGGGGCTATATAAAGACCACCACACTCCCACCCATTTCTAGGGTTTCCCTAGCACAAAATTTGCAGCCACAACCTTGTTTTTGCCCCAAAATTGGCCCAATACCCCAATTTTTCGCAGCAGTTCCAGCCCAGCAGATCTGGACCCTCAGATCGCCCGATCTGACGGCCGAGATCGCCTCCAGCCTTCCCTCTCCTCACCTCCTCTCCCCTGCCGTGGACGCGCTGCCACCATGCCCGTGGGCAAGCCGCCTCCAACTCCGGCCGGCGACCCGCCCGCCGCCGGCGACCCCTTCTCCTCCTTCCCCGCACTCTTTCCCTCTCCTCCCTCTTCCTCTCTCACCCTCGCCGTCCCCTTGCTGCAGGACGCCGTCGACAGGAGCCGCGCCATGGCCGACATGCCATGGAGCTCCGCCGAGCTCGTCTCGCGCAGCCGCGCCCGCACACCGCGGACGGCCGCCGCCACCTGGGTCCTTCCCCCGCCGCCGGTCCTGCCTCTCCATCGCGCCTCCTCGCGCCCCTCCAGTGCCGCGCCACCGTGCCGGAGGGCCACCAGCCGTCGACGTCAACGAGCTCAGCCTCGATCCGATCTGGATCGGGCGAGCTGGAGCCACCGCGCCGCGTGGGCCGGCCTGCCCTGCGCGGCCCACTCCCTCCCCGAGCCTAGCCGGCCTAAAGCCAAGCCGCCGCCCAGCCGGCCTGTTGGGCCGTGGCCCATGAGGTCTTATTTATTTTCCCGACCCTGCAATTTTTTTTGCTAAGTCTGGAGTAGTTTAGCTGCTGATCTGTTTTTGTGATTAGATCTGCGATCAAACCGTAGCTCCGATGAACGTGCCCCCAAAACGAAAGTTGCTCAGTTTTGCGTGCTCTAGTGTTCGTATGTAGAAAGTTTTCCCGTTTGAGGTCGTCTTGATTGTGTATTTGTGTGCTGAACAGGGCATCATGCCGTTAAACTGCTACAAATTGTTGTTAAGTGCTGCTGTTATTATTTTATTGCAACTTCGGGTGACGATTGCTTCGCAACCGTGCGTCGGAATTGATTGATTCCTTTTGCATCTTGTTAAGAATTGTTTCTACTTCAGTTACATGCATTCACATGCCATATTTTCTTGCTGCATGTTGATTATATCTTGCTCCAAAGTAGCTATCATGATGTTAATGTGCTGCTGTTGCTGAAACTGTTATTTTGTTGCAACTTCGGTCGACGAGTGTGTCGCGACCGTTTATCGGATTTCAGTGATTCCAATTGCATATTGTTAAGCATCATGTCTACTTTCATCCCATGTATTGCTCTGTCATGTTGCTGCACTTTTGCATATAGATTTACCCCTGTTTATACAGCTTGTGCCTGTAACTTGTTTTGCTTATATCTTTTTAACCGTAACTCCGTTTGGGGTGTTCTTTATATGTAACTTGATTAGTTTTTCGTGTACTTTGTGTTTATGCTATTGTTTTATGTTGTTAACCAACCTAAAATATGGTTTAGGGCAGAACAGTACCAAATCCTTTAATTATCGTGCGGCACTTAGTGTATGCAATGTTTAGGTTGTGCCTCACTTAAATTGACTAGCATAGATAATTTATTTTGTGATTCACCTCTTGACATGTTTGTGTGCTATGCCATGCTTGCTTGAGTTGCCATGTTAATAACTGTTGATTGATCACCTGTAGCTAAGCAACTTGAACCACCGTAAACGTGCGGTATTCGCCGTGTGTGACCGATACCCCACTTAAACTGTTAGTAACCGTTCTCGACGATAGATCCGTATCGCGTTGACGTGCCTTGTGTTGTCTCTTTGATCTTGTATTGCTCCGTAGTAATAGTGATGCACCGTTGATTGCTTTCCAGTGTTTATCGTCTTGTGTGCTTCCGCGGGTACCTCTCGGAGACGTTGCGAGCTTGCGATTCACTACACCTTCGGAACCCGACTTATCAACAGGCAAGGACTATACATTACTTATGATCCATTCTATTTCAACCAGCGGTTTGCATGCTAGTCTAGGTTAGGTACGATGTTTGATCCTACCACATGTTTACAACCTCTTTCAAACCGATACAACCATGTCCCTTCCCAGCAAACCTTGTACTGCTATGTTACTATTGCTCGTTGCTCAGCCCCTGCTTAGTATGCATGCTTAGGATGCTACGATGTTACCCTGTTACTCCTGGGTTTGGGATATCACATTATTATATTGTTGTTGATGATAGGATTATTTTAATGTTGACTATATTCGACGAAGGATGGAAGGTCTAGGCTATCCCGCCCCGACGCCTTGTTCCATTCGAGTCACCTAGGACCCGAGTTCCGGGTATTGGTTTTAAGACTGAGCGTGCCTAATCGCGTGTGGGATTTTATGGGGTCCCGTCTTCTTACCTACCTAGCTTCAAACATTTCTAGAGGTGGCCCAAGCTGATTTACCATTTGAAACCGTGTGTGTGCTGGTCAGTTGCCAGTAGTTTTCAAACAACTCGGGCCAGCGGAGACTTAGTTCCTCTGTTGGTCCACACTTGGTGAGCTAGGTAAGTCCCCTGTTATTTAGGCGAGACTAACCCCGACCTTAGCCTTACGGAAGAGTCCGATCCGAGAGCGTGGCCAGCTTTTGGATTGGGTGTCGACTACCCGGGGGCCACCCGGATTTGTTCGTTGTTAGTTAGAGGGACCTGTCGTTTCGGATCTCTTGGAACTAAATCATAAAATGGTTGCCTATGATGGGTAGCAACTGAGAGAGATGGGCGAGCATGCGACGCCTCGTAATGGGCAGTTGGTACACCCCTGCAGGGTTAAATCTTTTCGAGAAGCCGTGTCCACGGTTATGGACGACTTGAGACCTACTCCTTGTTCATAGACAACAACAACTGAGATAATTTTAATATAACTTGATCAACGTGTGTGTGTGCCTTGACTGCTTCTTCTTCGTCGGGATGCGAAGAGGAGGACAAGGATAGGATAGGTGTTATGTTTGCGTAGTATTTGATAGCAAGACTTGTTGGAGGCGATTCCTCATCGAATGCTTGGCTTCTTACCTTACACTCTAGATCGTTAGCCACTTCATAAATGCTAGTGCGGCGGCAACCTCACCACTTACCCCTTCCTTACCGTAAACTACTAGTTGTCCTAGAATGACGAGTTCTGAAGTCCTTGCTGGGTCAGATGACCACTACAGTTGGATGCTGAGTACCTCTGTACTCATGATACTACCCCCAAACTCTTTTCAGGGTTCTTGATCGACAACAGGTATGGTGACCGACGTTTCACGTGGAGACTCGACGACGACTAGTTAGGCGGATCCCGGCGGAGGGCCTGGACCCGTGTGGTTATGGGATCGTTGTTTTTCTCTTTGCCAGTAGGAATTTAATTGTAGTCTGTACTCAGACATGTACCTTCCGCTGTTGTATTGTATTTGAGGTAGTTGTATGCCGATTGTATGAGATGTTGTATCCTTGTATCTGTAATGTTGTGATATCATGTTGGAAATCCGGGGCATATGGCTTTGTCATATGTCGTGGTGGGACCGATATGTGCTTCGTCCCCGGATCTTGGTGGAAACACCTAGATCTGGAACAGTACCGCATATCGGGCCTTACAACTTGGTATCAGAGCCTTACCGACCGTAGGATCCCTTTTCTGGCCGAAGTTGAGTCTAGACAAAACTATTTTGTAGTTACTAAGTTAGTTATCGAAGAGTAGGATCTTTTTACTCCTTACATTGGCTCTGGTCAGGACAAGTGTCGTAATTGTTTTACTCTCGCCTTATCCCTTTCAAACTTTAGGATCTCGAGTGTGTGGAGTATCGGAACCGTTACAATGCCTTGCTTGCAGCGTATTGTCTCGATTCCGATCTCAGGTTTGGGAATTCCTGTAGTACCTTTAGCTTCTCCGGTTTCAGATATCATCTGTGTCGTCCATTTCCATCCCTCCTTTTACAGGTGTTTTCATGACTTGCGTCGAAAATCACTATCCCTTTGACCAGGTTTGATTGTCATTCTTCCTCTTGATCACCTGATGGTTTCGTTTTTCGACGTCGCCATCTCCCTGCGGAAATTTATCTCGACGGAAGCTCGACATCGACATGGAGCAGAGTCCCTTGTTGGTGGTGTTGAAGATCGTCGTCTCCTTTTTCTCTCCCCCCCTCTCCCCCGGATCGTCCTGGATCTCGGGACGAGATCCCTTGTTGGTGGTGTTGTATTGTAACAGCCCAGTTTTTGCAAAAATTAAAAATTTTGTTTTCGGTGTGAATTGTTTGATTGTCTGATTTGTTTGCGGTATTTGCATCCCCGATTTATCGATCGGCGATTATTTTTCCCCCTCTTATCTCGTACCGGACGGAGACCGACCCTTGCCACCCTGACACTCGACCTTTGCGACACCGGGTTTTACCCGATCACCGTCGCGAAAACCGCACGAGACCAGCCGCAGCCAACGGAACGAAAACCCCGTTTAATAATTAAACGGGTTATTTTTATAGCGCGCCGGAAAGTGTTTTCGGAACGGTTCCAGCGCGAGGTGAACGCTGCCGGCTCGACGCACTGATCGCGCAGTTTGAAGTTTTACCCGAATCGGAGGCACTGCGGACCCCCGGCGGTCAGAAACGTGAGCACCGCGCGCGCGACAGAAAAACCGGAGATGTTTTTGCAAACTGCCAGCCACTTGAGCTATATAAAGACCACCACAGTCCCACCCATTTCTAGGGTTTCCCTAGCACAAAATTTGCAGCCACACCCTTGTTTTTGCCCCAAAATTGGCCCAATACCCCAATTTTTCGCAGTAGTTCCAGCCCAGCAGATCTGGACCCTCAGATCGCCCGATCTGATGGCCGAGATCGCCTCCAGCCTTCCCTCTCCTCACCTCCTCTCCCCTGCCGTGGACGCGCCGCCACCATGCCCGTGGGCAAGCCGCCTCCAACTCCGGCCGGCGAGCTGCCCGCCGCCGGCGACCCCTTCTCCTCCTTCCGCGTGCTCTTTCCGTCTCCTCCCTCTTCCTCTCTCACCCTCGCCGTCCCCTTGCTGCAGGACGCCGCCGACGGGAGCCGCGCCATGGACGGCGTGCCATGGAGCTCCGCCGAGCTCGGCTCGCGCAGCCGCGCCCGCACACCGCCGACGGCCGCCGCCACCTGGGTCCTTCCCCCGCCGCCGGTCCTGCCTCTCCATCGCGCCTCCTCGCGCCCCTCCAGTGCCGCGCCACCGTGCCGGAGGGCCACCAGCCGCCGGCGTCAACGAGCTCAGCCTCGATCCGATCTGGATCGGGCGAGCTGCAGCCACCGCGCCGCGTGGGCCGGCCTGCCCTGCGCGGCCTACTCCCTCCCCGAGCCGAGCCGGCCTCCAGCCAAGCCGCCGCCCAGCCGGCCTGTTGGGCCGTGGCCCATGAGGTCTTATATTTTTTCCCGACCCTGCGATTTTTTTGCTAAGTCTGGAGTAGTTTAGCTGCTGATCTGTTTTTGCGATTAGATCTGCGATCAAACCGTAGCTCCGATGAACGTGCCCCCAAAACGAAAGTTGCTCAGTTTTGCGTGCTCTAGCGTTCGTATGTAGAAAGTTTTCCCGTTTGAGGTCGTCTTGATTGTGTATTTGTGTGCTGAACAGGGCATCATGCCGTTAAACTGCTACAAATTGCTGTTAAGTGCTGCTGTTATTATTTTATTGCAACTTCGGGTGACGATTGCTTCGCAACCGTGCGTCGGAATTGATTGATTCCTTTTGCATCTTGTTAAGAATTGTTTCTACTTCAGTTCCATGCATTCACATGCCATATTTTCTTGCTGCATGTTGATTATATCTTGCTCCAAAGTAGCTATCATGATGTTAATGTGCTGCTGTTGCTGAAACTGTTATTTTGTTGCAACTTCGGTCGACGAGTGTGTCGCGACCGTTTATCGCATTTGAGTGATTCCAATTGCATATTGTTAAGCATCATGTCTACTTTCATCCCATGTATTGCTCTGTCATGTTGCTGCACTTTTTCATATAGATTTACCCCTGTTTATACAGCTTGTGCCTGTAACTTGTTTTGCTTATATCTTTTTAACCGTAACTCCGTTTGGGGTGTTCTTTATATGTAACTTGATTAGTTTTTCGTGTACTTTGTGTTTATGCTATTGTTTTCTGTTGTTAACCAACCTAAAATATGGTTTAGGGCAGAACAGTACAAAATCCTTTAATTATCGTGCGACACTTAGTGTATGCAATGTTTAGGTTGTGCCTCACTTAAATTGACTAGCATAGATAATTTATTTTGTGATTCACCTCTTGACATGTTTGTGTGCTATGCCATGCTTGCTTGAGTTGCCATGTTAATAACTGTTGATTGATCACCTGTAGCTAAGCAACTTGAACCACCGTAAACGTGCGGTATTCGTCGTGTGTGACCGATACCCCACTTAAACTGTTAGTAACCGTTCTCGACGATAGATCCGTATCGCGTTGACGTGCCTTGTGTTGTCTCTTTGATCTTGTATTGCTCCGTAGTAATAGTGATGCACCGTTGATTGCTTTCCAGTGTTTATCGTCTTGTGTGCTTCCGCGGGTACCTCTCGGAGACGTTGCGAGCTTGCGATTCACTACACCTTCGGAACCCGACTTATCAACAGGCAAGGACTATACATTACTTATGATCCATTCTATTTCAACCAGCGGTTTGCATGCTAGTCTAGGTTAGGTACGATGTTTGATCCTACCACATGTTTACAACCTCTTTCAAACCGATACAACCATGTCCCTTCCCAGCAAACCTTGTACTGCTATGTTACTATTGCTCGTTGCTCAGCCCCTGCTTAGTATGCATGCTTAGGATGCTACGATGTTACCCTGTTACTCCTGGGTTTGGGATATCACATTATTATATTGTTGTTGATGATAGGATTATTTTAATGTTGACTATATTCGACGAAGGATGGAAGGTCTAGGCTATCCCGCCCCGACGCCTTGTTCCATTCGAGTCACCTAGGACCCGAGTTCCGGGTATTGGTTTTAAGACTGAGCGTGCCTAATCGCGTGTGGGATTTTATGGGGTCCCCTCTTCTTACCTACCTAGCTTCAAACATTTCTAGAGGTGGCCCAAGCTGATTTACCATTTGAAACCGTGTGTGTGCTGGTCAGTTGCCAGTAGTTTTCAAACAACTCGGGCCAGCGGAGACTTAGTTCCTCTGTTGGTCCACACTTGGTGAGCTAGGTAAGTCCCCTGTTATTTAGGCGAGACTAACCCCGACCTTAGCCTTACGGAAGAGTCTGATCCGAGAGCGTGGCCAGCTTTTGGATTGGGTGTCGACTACCCGGGGGCCACCCGGATTTGTTCGTTGTTAGTTAGAGGGACCTGTCGTTTCGGATCTCTTGGAACTAAATCATAAAATGGTTGCCTATGATGGGTAGCAACTGAGAGAGATGGGCGAGCATGCGACGCCTCGTAATGGGCAGTTGGTACACCCCTGCAGGGTTAAATCTTTTCGAGAAGCCGTGTCCACGGTTATGGACGACTTGAGACCTACTCCTTGTTCATAGACAACAACAACTGAGATAATTTTAATATAACTTGATCAACGTGTGTGTGTGCCTTGACTGCTTCTTCTTCGTCGGGATGCGAAGAGGAGGACAAGGATAGGATAGGTGTTATGTTTGCGTAGTATTTGATAGCAAGACTTGTTGGAGGCGATTCCTCATCGAATGCTTGGCTTCTTACCTTACACTCTAGATCGTTAGCCACTTCATAAATGCTAGTGCGGCAGCAACCTCACCACTTACCCCTTCCTTACCGTAAACTACTAGTTGTCCTAGAATGACGAGTTCTGAAGTCCTTGCTGGGTCAGATGACCACTACAGTTGGATGCTGAGTACCTCTGTACTCATGATACTACCCCCAAACTCTTTTCAGGGTTCTTGATCGACAACATGTATGGTGACCGACGTTTCACGTGGAGACTCGACGACGACTAGTTAGGCGGATCCCGGCGGAGGGCCTGGACCCGTGTGGTTATGGGATCGTTGTTTTTCTCTTTGCCAGTAGGAATTTAATTGTAGTCTGTACTCAGACATGTACCTTCCGCTGTTGTATTGTATTTGAGGTAGTTGTATGCCGATTGTATGAGATGTTGTATCCTTGTATCTGTAATGTTGTGATATCATGTTGGAAATCCGGGGCATATGGCTTTGTCATATGTCGAGGTGGGACCGATATGTGCTTCGTCCCCGGATCTTGGTGGAAACACCTAGATCTGGAACAGTACCGCATATCGGGCCTTACAACTTGGTATCAGAGCCTTACCGACCGTAGGATCCCTTTTCTGGCCGAAGTTGAGTCTAGACAAAACTATTTTGTAGTTACTAAGTTAGTTATCGAAGAGTAGGATCTTTTTACTCCTTACATTGGCTCTGGTCAGGACAAGTGTCGTAATTGTTTTACTCTCGCCTTATCCCTTTCAAACTTTAGGATCTCGAGTGTGTGGAGTATCGGAACCGTTACAATGCCTTGCTTGCAGCGTATTGTCTCGATTCCGATCTCAGGTTTGGGAATTCCTGTAGTACCTTTAGCTTCTCCGGTTTCAGATATCATCTGTGTCGTCCATTTCCATCCCTCCTTTTACAGGTGTTTTCATGACTTGCGTCGAAAATCACTATCCCTTTGACCAGGTTTGATTGTCATTCTTCCTCTTGATCACCTGATGGTTTCGTTTTTCGACGTCGCCATCTCCCTGCGGAAATTTATCTCGACGGAAGCTCGACATCGACATGGAGCAGAGTCCCTTGTTGGTGGTGTTGAAGATCGTCGTCTCCTTTTTCTCTCCCCCCCTCTCCCCCGGATCGTCCTGGATCTCGGGACGAGATCCCTTGTTGGTGGTGTTGTATTGTAACAGCCCAGTTTTTGCAAAAATTAAAAATTTTGTTTTCGGTGTGAATTGTTTGATTGTCTGATTTGTTTGCGGTATTTGCATCCCCGATTTATCGATCGGCGATTATTTTTCCCCCTCTTATCTCGTACCGGACGGAGACCGACCCTTGCCACCCTGACACTCGACCTTTGCGACACCGGGTTTTACCCGATCACCGTCGCGAAAACCGCACGAGACCAGCCGCAGCCAACGGAACGAAAACCCCGTTTAATAATTAAACGGGTTATTTTTATAGCGCGCCGGAAAGTGTTTTCGGAACGGTTCCAGCGCGAGGTGAACGCTGCCGGCTCGACGCACTGATCGCGCAGTTTGAAGTTTTACCCGAATCGGAGGCACTGCGGACCCCCGGCGGTCAGAAACGTGAGCACCGCGCGCGCGAGAGAAAAACCGGAGATGTTTTTGCAAACTGCCAGCCACTTGGGCTATATAAAGACCACCACAGTCCCACCCATTTCTAGGGTTTCCCTAGCACAAAATTTGCAGCCACACCCTTGTTTTTGCCCCAAAATTGGCCCAATACCCCAATTTTTCGCAGTAGTTCCAGCCCAGCAGATCTGGACCCTCAGATCGCCCGATCTGATGGCCGAGATCGCCTCCAGCCTTCCCTCTCCTCACCTCCTCTCCCCTGCCGTGGACGCGCCGCCACCATGCCCGTGGGCAAGCCGCCTCCAACTCCGGCCGGCGAGCCGCCCGCCGCCGGCGACCCCTTCTCCTCCTTCCGCGCGCTCTTTCCGTCTCCTCCCTCTTCTTCTCTCACCCTCGTCGTCCCCTTGCTGCAGGACGCCGCCGACGGGAGCCGCGCCATGGACGGCGTGCCATGGAGCTCCGCCGAGCTCGGCTCGCGCAGCCGCGCCCGCACACCGCCGACGGCCGCCGCCACCTGGGTCCTTCCCCCGCCGCCGGTCCTGCCTCTCCATCGCGCCTCCTCGCGCCCCTCCAGTGCCGCGCCACCGTGCCGGAGGGCCACCAGCCGCCGGCGTCAACGAGCTCAGCCTCGATCCGATCTGGATCGGGCGAGCTGCAGCCACCGCGCCGCGTGGGCCGGCCTGCCCTGCGCGGCCTACTCCCTCCCCGAGCCGAGCCGGCCTCCAGCCAAGCAGCCGCCCAGCCGGCCTGTTGGGCCGTGGCCCATGAGGTCTTATATTTTTTCCCGACCCTGCGATTTTTTTGCTAAGTCTGGAGTAGTTTAGCTGCTGATCTGTTTTTGCGATTAGATCTGCGATCAAACCGTAGCTCCGATGAACGTGCCCCCAAAACGAAAGTTGCTCAGTTTTGCGTGCTCTAGCGTTCATATGTAGAAAGTTTTCCCGTTTGAGGTCGTCTTGATTGTGTATTTGTGTGCTGAACAGGGCATCATGCCGTTAAACTGCTACAAATTGCTGTTAAGTGCTGCTGTTATTATTTTATTGCAACTTCGGGTGACGATTGCTTCGCAACCGTGCGTCGGAATTGATTGATTCCTTTTGCATCTTGTTAAGAATTGTTTCTACTTCAGTTCGATGCATTCACATGCCATATTTTCTTGCTGCATGTTGATTATATCTTGCTCCAAAGTAGCTATCATGATGTTAATGTGCTGCTGTTGCTGAAACTGTTATTTTGTTGCAACTTCGGTCCACGAGTGTGTCGCGACCGTTTATCGGATTTGAGTGATTCCAATTGCATATTGTTAAGCATCATGTCTACTTTCATCCCATGTATTGCTATGTCATGTTGCTGAACTTTTGCATATAGATTTACCCCTGTTTATACAGCTTGTGCCCGTAACTTGTTTTGCTTATATCTTTTTAACCGTAACTCCGTTTGGGGTGTTCTTTATATGTAACTTGATTAGTTTTTCGTGTACTTTTTGTTTATGCTATTTTTTGCTGATGTTAACCAACCTAAAATATGGTTTAGGGCAGAACAGTACCAAATCCTTTAATTATCGTGCGACACTTAGTGTATGCAATGTTTAGGTTGTGCCTCACTTAAATTGACTAGCATAGATAGTTTATTTTCTGCTTCACCTCTTGACATGTTTGTGTGCTATGCCATGCTTGCTTGAGTTGCCATGTTAATAACCGTTGATTGATCACCTGTAGCTAAGCAACTTGAACCACCGTAAACGTGCGGTATTCGTCGTGTGTGACCGATACCCCACTTAAACTGTTAGTAACCGTTCTCGACGATAGATCCGTATCGCGTTGCCGTGCCTTGTGTTGTCTCTTTGATCTTGTATTGCTCCGTAGTAATAGTGGTGCACCGTTGATTGCTTTCCAGTGTTTATCGTCTTGTGTGCTTCCGCGGGTACCTCTCGGAGACGTTGCGAGCTTGCGATCCACTACACCTTCGGAACCCGACTTATCAACAGGCAAGGACTATACATTACTTATGATCCATTCTATTTCAACCAGCGGTTTGCATGCTAGTCTAGGTTAGGTTCGATGTTTGATCCTACCACATGTTTACAACCTCTTTCGAACCGATACAGCCATGTCCCTTCCCAGCAAACCTTGTACTGCTATGTTACTATTGCTCGTTGCTCAGCCCCTGCTTAGTATGCATGCTTAGGATGATACGATGTTACCCTGTTACTCCTGGGTTTGGGATATCACATTATTATATTGTTGTTGATGATAGGATTATTATAATGTTGACTATATTCGACGAAGGATGGAAGGTCTAGGCTATCCCGCCCTGACGCCTTGTTCCATTCGAGTCACCTAGGACCCGAGTTCCGGGTATTGGTTTTAAGACTGAGCGTGCCTAATCGCGTGTGGGATTTTATGGGGTCCCCTCTTCTTACCTACCTAGCTTCAAACATTTCTAGAGGTGGCCCAAGCTGATTTACCATTTGAAACCGTGTGTGTGCTGGTCAGTTGCCAGTAGTTTTCAAACAACTCGGGCCAGCGGAGACTTAGTTCCTCTGTTGGTCCAGACTTGGTGATCTCGGGAAGTCCCCTGTTATATAGGCGAGACTAACCCCGACCTTAGCCTTACGGAAGAGTCCGATCCGAGAGCGTGGCCAGCTTATGGATTGGGTGTCGACTCCTCGGGGGCCACCCGGATTTGTTCGTTCTTAGTTAGAGGGACCTGTCGTTTCGGATCTCTTGGAACTAAATCATAAAATGGTTGCCTATGATGGGTAGCAACTAAGAGAGATGGGCGAGCATGCCACGCCTCGTAATGGGCAGTTGGTACACCCCTGCAGGGTTAAATCTTTTCGAGAAGCCGTGTCCACAGTTATGGACGACTTGAGACCTACTCCTTGTTCATAGACAACAACAACTGAGATAATTTTAATATAACTTGATCAACGTGTGTGTGTGCCTTGACTGCTTCTTGTTCGTCGGGATGCGAAGAGGAGGACAAGGATAGGATAGGTGTTATGTTTGCGTAGTATTTGATAGCAAGACTTGTTGGAGGCGATTCCTCATCGAATGCTTGGCTTCTTACCTTACTCTCTAGATCGTTAGCCACTTCATAAATTCTAGTGCGGTAGCAACCTGACCACTTACCCCTTCCTTACCGTAAACTACTAGTTGTCCTAGAATGACGAGTGATGAAGTCCTTGCTGGGTCATATGACCACTACAGTTGGATGCTGAGTACCTCTGTACTCATGATACTACCCCCAAACTCTTTTCAGGGTTCTTGATCGACAACAGGTATGGTGACCGAAGCTTCACGTGGAGACTTGACGACGACTAGTTAGGCAGATCCCGGCGGAGGGCCTGGACCCGTGTAGTTATGGGATCGTTGTTTTTCTCTTTGCCAGTAGGCATTTAATTGTAGTCTGTACTCAGACATGTACCTTCTGCTGTTGTATTGTATTTGAGGCAGTTGTATGCCGATTGTATGAGATGTTGTATCCTTGTATCTGTAATGTTGTGATATCATGTTGGAAATCCGGGGCATATGGCTTTGTCATATCTCGTGGTGGGACCGATATGTGCTTCGTCCCCGGGTCTGGGTGGAAACACCTAGATCTGGAACAGTACCGCATATCGGGCCTTACAACTTGGTATCAGAGCCTTACCGACCATAGGATCCCTTTTCTGGCCGAAGTTGAGTCTAGACAAAAACTATTTTGTAGTTACTAAGTTAGTTATCGGAGAGTAGGATCTTTTTACTTCTTACCTTGGCTCTGGTCAGGACAAGTGTCTTAATTGTTTTACTCTCGCCTTATCCCTTTCAAACTTTAGGATCTCGAGTGTGTGGAGTATCGGAACCATTACAATGCCTTGCTTGCAGCGTATTGTCTCGATTCCGATCTCAGGTTTGGGAATTCCTGTAGTACCTTTAGCTTCTCCGGTTTCGGACATCATCTGTATTGTCCATTTCCATCCCTCCTTTTACCGGTGTTTTCACGACTTGCGTCGAAAATCACTATCCCTTTGACCAGGCTTGATTGTCATTCTTCCTCTTGATCACCTGATGGTTTCGTTTTCCGACGTCGCCATCTCCTTGCGGAAATTTATCTCGACGGAAGCTCGACATCGACATGGAGCAGAGTCCTTTGTTGGTGGTGTTGAAGATCGTCATCTCCTTTTTCTCTCCCCCCCTCTCCCTCGACTCGTCCTGGATCTCGGGACGAGATCCCTTGTTGGTGGGGTTGTATTGTAACAGCCCAGTTTTTGCAAAAATTAAATATTTTGTTTTCGGTGTGAATTGTTTGATTGTCTGATTTGTTTGCGGTATTTGCATCCCCGATTTATCGATCGGCGATTATTTTCCCCCTCTTATCTCGTACCGGACGGAGACCGACCCTTTCCACCCTGACACTCGACCTTTGCGACACCGTGTTTTACCCGATCACCGTCGTGAAAACCGCACGAGACCAGCTGCAGCCAACGGAACGAAAACCCCGTTTAATAATTAAACGGGTTATTTTTATAGCGCGCCGGAAAGTGTTTTCCAGCGCGAGGGGAACGCTTCCGGCTCGACGCACTGATCGCGCAGTTTGAAGTTTTACCCGAATCGGAGGTACTGCGGACCCCCGGCGGTCAGAAACGTGAGCACCGCGCGCGCGAGAGAAAAACCGGAGATGTTTTTGCAAACTGCCAGCCACCGGGGCTATATAAAGACCACCACACTCCCACCCATTTCTAGGGTTTCCCTAGCACAAAATTTGCAGCCACATCCTTGTTTTTGCCCCAAAATTGGCCCAATACCCCAATTTTCCGCAGCAGTTCCAGCCCAGCAGATCTGGACCCTCAGATCGCCCGATCTGACGGCCGAGATCGCCTCCAGCCTTCCCTCTCCTCACCTCCTCTCCCCTGCCGTGGACGCGCCGCCACCATGCCCGTGGGCAAGCCGCCTCCAACTCCGGCCGGCGAGCCGCCCGCCGCCGGCGACCCCTTCTCCTCCTTCCCCGCGCTCTTTCCCTCTCCTCCCTCTTCCTCTCTCACCCTCGCCGTCCCCTTGCTGTAGGACGCCGCCGACGGGAGCCGCGCCATGGCCGGCGTGCCATGGAGCTCCGCCGAGCTCGTCTCGCGCAGCCGCGCCCGCACACCGCGGACGGCCGCCGCCACCTGGGTCCTTCCCCCGCCGCCGGTCCTTCCTCTCCATCGCGCCTCCTCGCGCCCCTCCAGTGCCGCGCCATCGTGCCGGAGGGCCACCAGCCGCCGACGTCAACGAGCTCAGCCTCGATCCGATCTAGATCGGGCGAGCTGGAGCCACCGCGCCGCGTGGGCCGGCCTACCCTGCGCGGCCTACTCCCTCCCCGAGCCTAGCCGGCCTAAAGCCAAGCCGCCGCCCAGCCGGCCTGTTGGGCCGTGGCCCATGAGGTCTTATTTATTTTCCCGACCCTGCAATTTTTTTTGCTCAGTCTGGAGTAGTTTAGCTGCTGATCTGTTTTTGTGATTAGATCTGCGACCAAACCGTAGCTCCGATGAACGTGCCCCCAAAACGAAAGTTGCTCAGTTTTGCGTGCTCTAGCGTTCGTATGTAGAAAGTTTTTCCGTTTGAGGTCGTCTTGATTGTGTATTTGTGTGCTGAACAGGGCATCATGCCGTTAAACTGCTACAAATTGCTGCTGTTATTATTTTATTGCAACTTCGGGTGACGATTGCTTCGCAACCGTGCGTCGGAATTGATTGATTACTTTTGCATCCTGTTAAGCATTGTTTCTACTTCAGTTCCATGCATTCACATGCCATATTTTCTTGCTGCATGTTGATTATATCTTGCTCCAAAGTAGCTATCATGATGTTAATGTGCTGCTGTTGCTGAAACTGTTATTTTGTTGCAACTTCGGTCCACGAGTGTGTCGCGACCGTTTATCGGATTTGAGTAATTACAATTGCATATTGTTAAGCATCATGTCTACTTTCATGACATGTATTGCTATGTCATGTTGCTGCACTTTTGCATATAGATTTACCCCTGTTTATACAGCTTGTGCCCGTAACTTGTTTTGCTTATATCTTTTTAACCGTAACTCCGTTTGGGGTGTTCTTTATATGTAACTTGATTAGTTTTTCGTGTACTTTGTGTTTATGCTATTGTTTGCTGTTGTTAACCAACCTAAAAATGGTTTAGGGCAGAACAGTACCAAATCCTTTAATTATCGTGCGGCACTTAGTGTATGCAATGTTTAGGTTGTGCCTCACTTAAATTGACTAGCATAGATAGTTTATTTTGTGATTCACCTCTTGACATGTTTGTGTGCTATGCCATGCTTGCTTGAGTTGTCATGTTAATAACCGTTGATTGATCACCTGTAGCTAAGCAACTTGAACCACCGTAAACGTGCGGTATTCGTCGTGTGTGACCGATACCCCACTTAAACTGTTAGTAACCGTTCTCGACGATAGATCCGTATCGCGTTGCCGTGCCTTGTGTTGTCTCTTTGATCTTGTATTGCTCCGTAGTAATAGTGGTGCACCGTTGATTGCTTTCCAGTGTTTATCGTCTTGTGTGCTTCCGCGGGTACCTCTCGGAGACGTTGCGAGCTTGCGATCCACTACACCTTCGGAACCCGACTTATCAACAGGCAAGGACTATACATTACTTATTATCCATTCTATTTCAACCAGCGGTTTGCATGCTAGTCTAGGAAAGGTTCGATGTTTGATCCTACCACATGTTTACAACCTCTTTCAAACCGATACAGCCATGTCCCTTCCCAGCAAACCTTGTACTGCTATGTTACTATTGCTCGTTGCTCAGCCCCTGCTTAGTATGCATGCTTAGGATGCTACGATGTTACCCTGTTACTCCTGGGTTTGGGATATCACATTATTATATTGTTGTTGATGATAGGATTATTTTAATGTTGACTATATTCGACGAAGGATGGAAGGTCTAGGCTATCCCGCCCCGACGCCTTGTTCCATTCGAGTCACCTAGGACCCGAGTTCCGGGTATTGGTTTTAAGACTGAGCGTGCCTAATCGCGTGTGGGATTTTATGGGGTCCCCTCTTCTTACCTACCTAGCTTCAAAAATTTCTAGAGGTGGCCCAAGCTGATTAAACATTTGAAACCGTGTGTGTGCTGGTCAGCTGCCAGTAGTTTTCAAACAACTCGGGCCAGCGGAGACTTAGTTCCTCTGTTGGTCCACACTTGGTGAGCTAGGGAAGTCCCCTGTTATATAGGCAAGACTAACCCCGACCTTATCCTTACGGAAGAGTCCGATCCGAGAGCGTGGCCAGCTTTTGGATTGGGTGTCGACTCCCCGGGTGCCACCCGGATTTGTTCGTTGTTAGTTAGAGGGACCTATCGTTTTGGATCTCTTGGAACTAAATCATAAAATGGTTGCCTATGATGGGTAGCAACCGAGAGAGATGGGCAAGCATGCGACGCCTCGTAATGGGCAGTTGGTACACCCTTGCAGGGTGAAATCTTTTCGAGAAGCCGTGTCCACAGTTATGGACGACTTGAGACCTACTCCTTGTTCATAGACAACAACAACTGAGATAATTTTAATATAACTTGATCAACGTGTGTGTGTGCCTTGACTGCTTCTTCTTCGTCGGGATGCGAAGAGGAGGACAAGGATAGGATAGGTGTTATGTTTGCGTAGTATTTGATAGCAAGACTTGTTGGAGGCGATTCCTCATCGAATGCTTGGCTTCTTACCTTACTCTCTAGATCGTTGGTCACTTCATAAATGCTAGTACGGCAGCAACCTCACCACTTACCCCTTCCTTACCGTAAACTACTAGTTGTCCTAGAATGACGAGTGATGAAGTCCTTGCTGGGTCAGATGACCACACAGTTGGATGCTGAGTACCTCTGTACTCATGATACTACCCCCAAACTCTTTTCAGGGTTCTTGATCGACAATAGGTATGGTGACCGACGTTTCACGTGGAGACTCGACGACGACTAGTTAGGCGGATCTCGGCGGAGGGCCTGGACCCGTGTGGTTATGGGATCGTTGTTTTTCTCTTTTCCAGTAGGCATTTAATTGTAGTCTGTACTCAGACATGTACCTTCCGCTGTTGTATTGTATTTGAGGCAGTTGTATGCCGATTGTATGAGATGTTCTATCCTTGTATCTGTAATGTTGTGATATCATGTTGGAAATCCGGGGCATATGGCTTTGTCATATGTCGCGGTGGGACCGATATGTGCTTCGTCCCCGGGCCTGGGTGGAAACACCTAGATCTGGAACAGTACCGCATATCGGGCCTTACAGCGGCGTTCCAGGAGGAATGGGTTGTGGAACTATTCCACGACTCTTGAGATGATCATCAAACTCTTGACTCGGATATTCACCTCCACGATCTGATCGTAGAAGTTTGATCGTCTTGCCGAGTTGATTCTCTACTTCATTTTGAAACTCCTTGAACTTTTCAAAGGTTTCCGACTTGTGCCTCATCAAGTAGATATATCCATATCTTCTCAAGTCATCGGTGCAAGTCACGAAGTACTGGTAACTACCTCTAGAAGTCGTGCTCATTGGTCCACACACATCAGTATGTATGAGTTCCAACAAGTCGGATGCCCTCTCGCAACTCTTTGCAAAAGGTGTCTTGGTCATTTTGCCGAGTAGGGACGATTCGCATGTCTCAAATGATTCAAAATCAAACGAATTTAAAGTCCATCATCATGGACCTTCTTCATGCGCTTTTCACTAATATGACCAAGCCGACAGTGCCAAAAGTAAGTTGTATTAAGATCGTTAGGTTTAAGCCTCTTGGCATTTATATTATAGACAAATTCACCTTCAAGATTCAAAATGAATAACCCATTCACAACGGGCGCCAAGCCATAAAACATCTTATTCAAATATATATAACAACCATTGTCCTTAATAATGAATTCATAACCTTGTCTCATCAAACATGAGGCAGAAATAATGTTTCGACTTAACGATGGAACATAATAACAATTATCAAGCTCCATTACAAATCCAGAAGGTAAATTAAGTTGCATGGTGCCGACGGTAATGCAACAACTCTTGCTTTATTCCCGACGCGAATGTCAACTTCTCCTCTCGCGACATCTCTACTTCTTCTTAGTCCCTGCATCGAGTTGCAAATGTGAACAACAGATCTGGTATCATATACCCAAGAACTATTCAAAATATCCACAAGATAAATGTCTATAACATATGCAACAAGTGTACCTGTAGAAGATGTACTCCCACTGCTGTTGCCCTTGCTGGCGAGCCACTTGTTGCAGTTCCTCTTCCAGTGACCATTCTCCTTGCAATAGAAGCAAATGGTATCTGCGTCAGGTCCAGGCTTAGGAGTCGGGGCTAGAGTCGGGATCACATCCTTGTCCTTGCCCTTTGCGTTAGCCTTCTTCTTGGTCCATGACTTCTTGAACTTGGCCGTGTTCTGCACCATGAACACTTGATGTGTGCCCTTCTTAATGTACCGCTCTGCTATCTTAAGCATCCCATGCAATTCAGTGCGGTTCTTTTCCATGCCATGCATATGAAAGTTCGTAATGAACGAGTTACAACTTGGCGGAAGAGAACCCATAATTGTATCTGTAGCTGACTCAGGAGTCAAAGGATGCCCAAGACGATCCAAAGCTTACATGTATCCCATCATTTTGATGACATGCAGGCTCAATGGATCACCCTCTTTTAGCTTGCAATCCATCAGGGATCGCCAGACGTTGAACCTTTCGGTCCTAGCCTGAACCTAAAACATGCCCTTAAGACTCTCGATCATATCGAAATCCCTAATGTCTTCGAACTGTTGTTGCAGCTCGGGCTCCATAGAAGCCAGCATGAGGCAGCTGATTTCAGTAGACTCATCCTTGAGTTTCTGATAGGAATTCTTAGCAGCAGCGGTGGCATTATAAGTCGGTTCCTCTAGAACATTTTCCTTTTTATCATGCTTGAGAACAATTCTCAGATTTCTACACCAGGTGGTAAAGTTTGTTACATTCAGTTTATCTTTCTCAAGGATGGATTTCAACGCAAAATTGGTAACTGGAGCATGTGGTGCCATTGATCTACAACATAAAATGAAAAATACTAAGACATGTATTCATGAAGAGCAATTCATATTAAACGCTTTAATAAAATTACTCCCACTAAGTTCAACATCCCTCTAGTTGACATTAAGTGATTCAAGATCCGATGGGGCGAATAGACTAGTGAGCTTTTGCATCACTGCTAGCCGATTCGATCTACCGGTAAGCAACTCCTTGCTAATCGCATCAACCATACGACTCCTGTTTGTTGATGTGCATCACATACACACCAACACCTATGCCCCGAAGCCCAAAACTGTTTTGATAGCCTCGACAAGTTAACCAAGTGCTATGCGTGTAAGTGTCCTAATATTAAACATACATGACATGTGATGTGCAGCAATTGGGGAGGAAAATTTTACTTGACATTCTTTGAGGGATCATCCTACTTAAAACATCTACGATGTCAAAGAAGGATGCATAAAGGGATAAACTTTCACATGCAGTTTATACAAGCGATATCATAGCACATGGTGATCTGCATATCCATGTGCACGAACCTCGCATGGTGATCTCCATCTCCATGTACGGTTGTCCTCGTGGTGATCTCAATTGCCACGCCATGGTGTCAACCGCCAAGTGTTACATAAGTTACTATGCTATTACAAACTAATAGCTATGAAAGTAAATTACATTACATGGCTCCACAAGTTGACACCCAGGTCATTAATACAATAATGAGACAACCATATGGCTCCAGCCGGTTGTCAAAACCATGACACATAGGTCATGAATAATAACATACACAATGGGCTATACCAGATCACAATCATACCCTACAAAACAAGTTAGACGTTCTACCGCCGTCTAAACCTATTTTAGCACTAGTCAAATTAGGTGTGCGAAAAATCGCCTAATTAACTAAAACCTTGGTTTCGCTGTTTTGCATATCTTTTCATTCTGCATCGTTTGGTAGGTCACGGAGCTCAATCAGAGTTCATATGACCAAGATATGGCCTCTAAACCGAACCTGCTCACAGATTTCTGGACAACGCGGATCATATCCACGCCGTGTCCTGATCCGTGTCCCGGATCAATCACAAAGTGATCTCCGCGTGCTACAACAGGGTTTATGGCACACTGTCTATCCCAATGACGGATAACCGACCTCTAGGGATAAGTTCTGGCACGACCTAAGTAGCTCGCGCCTCGGGAAAGATCATGAAACCAGGAACCTCAAACATGCAAAACCAATCTGATCTACCAACACATGATCTGATCTACATATCTCCATATGAAAATTTATCACGAATTCAACACCACGCAACAGAGGCTCTGATACCACTGTTGGGGCACGCGGTACGCCACTCTAGCGCAAATCAAATTCTACCGCGCACAACCAAGATCACTACTACTGGAGATGAACTACATGATTAGGGTTTACCACTAGTATTGCAGTCACGTCAGCGGAAGGAGAGTTGGCGATGCGCGTCGGCGGCTGCTGCTCGAATCCCTCAAACCGATTCCTCGTACCGATCCCACGAACGGTGTCCCGCGATCCGATCCCGCGACCAGTTCGTCCAAGCGTCGCAAGTGCAACACCTCCAAGGGATGCACACGTACAAAGAGGAGCGTCGGGCGGCGGACTGCTAGGTCGGCGGCTCGGCCAGGAGGTGGAGTGGCGGCTAGGGTTGTGGTCTGACCAGTACCCCTTTGGGGTTCGCCCTGGCCCTTATATAGGCGCCCGTGGAATGGCCTCAACCCTTGAGGCAATCCGGACCCTCCATCCAAAATCCATTCGGATCACATCCGAATGGGCTCCTTTCCCCTTAAGCGCGCGACCCTATAGGTTCAGGTATACATGGACACGACCCGGTTCACATCTGGTTCGATAGTCGGTAGCGGTTCCTAGCAGAACGTGTCGGCTACCATATATGCGTAAAGTCATAAGACGAACCATTACAAAGTGGCATATGCAACATTCCTTTTGCCTCACGATATTATGTTGTCAAGCTCAAGGCGAGTACTTGTCACCCTTGTGATAGCTTGACCTCTCTTCTCGAAACCGTGATACAGATTCCTGAACCGGGTTAACACTTAACCATGTTGCATGGCCATGCTTTCTGAATCCTATCACTCGAGAGGGCCCAGAGAATATCTCTCCAGGGTGGAGGGGAAAATCCCATCTTGATCAACCATGTCTTGCGGCATGTATCATGACTCACCCGTAAGCTACCTTTATAACTACCTAGTTACGATGTAGTGTTTGATAGTCCCTAAGTGAGTCATTCCTCATCCCGAGAACATGTGCGGACCTCAGGTCTAGGACATGGCATATACATTGTATTGAGACTAACAGATGGCAATATCTCGCTGCATCTCAAAGTGGGTCTCTGTCCAACTCAGTGACCCCATCACTAAGTTCATACTATCAGTAACATCTCCATGCTCATGACTTGTGAAACATAGTCATCAACCGAATCATATACTAGTCAAGGATATGTGTTGATGGCTTCTCGTCCCTCGTTGGCTACCCAAAGTGGAACGTTGAGATGTAGACAACAACAAATTTCCCTCGGTGAAGATACCAAGGTTTGTCTCCAGTAGGACTCCAACAACGACAGGAAGGTGACAACGACGCCAGCAATTAGGCGGTTGACGTAGACCTGCACACACATGATACGTCCAAAACGTATCTATAATTTCTTCTTGCTCCATGACTCTTTTGTGTGATATTGCTATGATATTGATGTACTTCCATACACTTTTGATCATATTTGGACTAACCTATTAACTCAGTGCACCCCAGTGCCAGGTCCTGTTTTCTGCTGTTTTTCTATTTCAGGTTTCCCCCATATTAAAAGTGCTCCAAAAATTCGGGAAAATCAAATAAAAAATCAGCGTAGAAGAAGCTTCTGGGATCACCGAGGGGGGCCAGAGGGGACCCACCAGGAGCCAGGCGCCCTCCCGGCGCGCCCTAGGGTGGGGCCGCGCCAGGGGGCCGCCTGGACCCCTGGTGCCCACTAGCTGCCCCCCTTCGCCCACATAATCCTCGTGACGTGAAACCATTGTGACAGGAACCATTTTTCGCGGTCTCCCCTCTGTTCCGCCGCCGCCGTGCTTCCAAGATCGGGAGCACCAGAAGACCTCTTCCCAGCACCCTGCCGGAGGGAGGAACCACCTCCGGGAGCTTGTCCACCACCATGGATGCTTCCCGGATGAACCGTGAGTAGTCTGACCTTGGACCATGGGTCTATGATCAGTAGCTATGTGATGTTCTCCTCCCCTCTTTGTTCTTCATGGATTAGACCTCGTGAGCTGCCCTACATGATCGAGGCACATATGTAATATTTCTGCTGTTGCTATGCTGATTTTGCTGGGATCCAATGGATTATGAGATTATGTTCAGATTGTGTTTGAGTAATATATTTGATTCTCCTCTTTTATATTTATGTTCTAGAGTAATTCTTGCATGTTCTCCGTTGCTATTTATTTCCTTGGCCAAGTAGTAGGTAGTGACTCCAAGAGGGAGCGTTATGCATGATTGTGGGTTCATGCCCCCCGATGACTAGCTTGAGTGACAGAAACATGAGTCTAGGGGATGTGTTGTTGCCACAAGGGGGAAAACAACGGTGCTTGTACTTGCGGGTGCAAGGATTGTTTACTTTACGCAAAGTTCTTTAATGTAGTTGTCCGTTGCTTTGAGTTTACACTTTGGGTGGGATTCGCAACTTAATACCAGCGAGATGTTTTGCATAGATATCTCAAGGTGGATGATTAGTAGGTAGATGCAGATTGATTTCGGTCTACTTGTCTTGGCGTATCGCCCATGCTTTTGAGCCTCTTCCTTTCTTCATAGCATAATTATCATTGGTTTGCGCACATAATCATGTCAATTGCCCAGCTGTAATTTGTTTACCTCGCATGGTTATTTTAACGTCTTTTGGGAGAGAGACATCACTAGTGAACATCATAGGACCGCGGTCCCTATTTCCAATATTGTTTACACCCGCTATCAATTTAATGCTCTATTTACTTTTCCGTTGCTATCACTATCATTATTATCCCGTGCGTTTTATCCTTTGTAAACACCAAGGCCGGAGGAATTGACAACTCCTCTGTACTCATTGGGAAGCAAAGTTATTTGCTGTGTGTGCAGGTCCAGGTGAAGTTAGCAACTTTGAGTTGTGAACGGCGCCATTGTTCACTTCACCACCTTCCTGTATTTGTTGGAGTCCTATTGGTTCGACATTCAACCTTAGCATCTTCGCTAAGGGAAACTTGCTGCTGTCTACATCTCAACCTTCCACTTTGGGTAACCAACGAGGGGGCGTTAATTTGTACCATCAAAAGCAATTTTTGGCGCCGTTGCCGGGGACTCCACTCTTCAAGATAGGGGAGTTGCACACTATCTTTTATCTTCGCTTTTTAGTCTTGTTAGTTTACCTTTCAGTTTTTGCTTTTGTGTCTTATATGAAAAACCAAAAAACTAGTTGCTACCTTTTGCCTTTGTCTTGCTTTGCCTAGTTATGCTATCCTCACCATGGGTGCTGAACCACCCAAATATGGTAGGATGGACATATTTTACATGTTTCACTTGGATCGTCTTCGATCAATTTGTGCTCGCGCTAAAAATGCAACCGACTTGGTTGAGGGAAAATCATTGGATGAGCATGCTTATTATACGCGGCACCGCCTATCTCAGAAAGGGAAACACTTATGGGATCAAATACATGTTTCTTATTGCCATGCTAAACTTTTGTGTTACAATTATGATTTTACTTGTTGCTCTAATATAGATCATAAACACCTCCCTTTCCAATGTGAGTTCAATGAAAATGAGATCTTATCTTCTTATGCTAAAGGTTTTTATGATTACTTTGATGTTGAAAATATTGAAGAGTTTGTTGCTTTTAAAAGTGCTTATGAGATTGCTTCTTTGATTGAAAGGTATCACGATACTATTCACCAGTCCAAAAACTTTGCAGTTCTTGCTTATTGCTTTGAGAATTATACTTCCAATTCTTATATTGAGGATTTTAAAAATAAAATGTTTGCTGCCCAAGAAGAGGCCAATGATTGCTTTGAGGAGTAATCCCATGATTCCGAGGACTCACTTGAAATATCCCTTTCTGAAAATTTTGATACTTGCTTTGTTGATGGCCAAGATGCCACTATGGATGATGCTAACAAAAATGAACTCTCTATAGTTCCTTAGGTTAAGCATGAAATTGTTGCTATTGCACCCACACTTGATTGTCCTATTATCATTTTGAAATCTCCAACTCCGGAGAATTTTCCTCTTATCAAAGCTCAATGTGATGGGTTGCATTTATCTTATGATCCTAAAAACCGTGTTGAAAACAATACACGTGTGCTTGAAGGTCATGAACAATATGATTTATGTGATAGTTATATTCTTTATGTTGTTCATGATACTACTGAATATTATTTTGAGAGAGGAAAGTTTGGTTATAGAAACTCCCATGTTACAAAAACTCATCTCTTCATGCTTAAAGTCTTGAAGTTGTTCTTGTTCCACCTTCCTATGCTTGTCTCTTTATGCTTCTTTGATTTATTTTCTTACAAGATGCCTATGCATAGGAAGTGGGTTAGGCTTAAATGTGTTTCATATTTGCTTCTTGATGCTCTCTTTTGCTTCAGAATTCTTATTCTTGTGAGAGCATCTTCTATAATCTTTAAGCCTAACTAATGGCTTTAAAGAAGTGCTTTCGGGAGGCAGCCCAAAAGGAATTTAGGATTTCCTTTTTGGTTTTCTTCTGTTTTTAGTGGTCCTTATGATTTTTACTACTGTAGCAACATCATTTTATCTTTACTTTTCAAGCTTTGTGCCATTTATAGCCTCATATGACAAGAGAAGTGAAAGTTGTGACATGCTGTCCAGAAAACAGATTCTGTCCCCGTGACTTGAAAAATCACAGAAAAATCCCAGTTCATCTTTTTGAGCTGAAATTTTTACAGTGTGCTCTATACAATTACGGAACTTTCATATGTTCTGAGTTTTTTGATTTGAGTTGCATAAGTGTCCCTAAAAAATTCTTTACTGCCTGCTGGTCTGTTTTTCACAGATTCTGTCCCCGTTTTGCCTTTTCTTCGTTTTGCAAACCTTAAGTTTGTTTTATATTTGCAAAAACTTTTTGGAAATCTTGAGAAATAGTAGCCCTTCAAGAATATCTTTATTTCTAGTAGAGAAAAAATATTTTATTATGGGTACTAACCTCGCTAATCAGATTATGATGAGTTATGTATGAAGGGAGTTTTCAAGTATGCGAGGAAAGATGATGAAAGAAGATTCAGGAGTGTCAAGCGCTCAAGCTTGGGGATGCATGGGGCATCCCCAAGAAGTATTCAAGGAGACTCAAGTGTCTAAGCTTGGGGATGCCCCCGTGCATCCCCTTCTCCATCAACAATTAGCACTATGCGTTATGTGCTATGCTTGGAGCATCTCGCTCTTAGGTTTTATTTTTAGTTTTCTTTAGCTTTTCTTTCTGTTCATAACAAGTTAGAACCCAACTTTCTTTGCGTGGGAGAGAAACACGCTCCACTTTCAAAATCTAGAACACAACATAGGACTTTTTATGCTTATCTTTGTTGTGTGTGTTCTTTATCTTTTTCATAGCTACTGCCATGTTTAGCTCTTAATTTCCATGCTTATCTTTTTAAAGAGATTTTGTTTAGTTTGTTGCTGGAACTCTCTTGATTTTTCATGTTTATCTTGTTTAGAGAGTTTGCCTGTCGCACTGAGTTTTGTGTCTTGACTTGAAGTAGGTAATTGAGGTTGCTATTCTTTTGTAGTAGTAACTTGCAATAGTTTCGAGGTATTGTTTTGAGTAATGTTTGGAATTTTGGTGTCAAGAGCTTTAGCCTATTAGTGATAGATGTCGTATTTTGGGCAATCCGTGTTTATTTTCAAAACTTAGAAAATTAGTTGAGAACTTTAGCTACTAGATGGATCACTACACTTCTGATGGGTCGAATATTAGAGTACACTCACGTACCATGAGTCGAGGATGCGCAAGGATAACCAAACCCCCATACACTCCTCCTCGGGGTACTTGTCTCTTTGTGAAACCTCCTTATTAGATTGAGAGTTACCGATAATAAGTGCATGAGTTCTTCGGACTAATGTAATTATTTGAAAGTTGACACTTCCACCTTCCCATATTTTTCTAGCCTCTCCTGTGACGTGCATTGCTTTCTTCTCACTCCGAGAGTTGGCGTCCACCTTCGCCGGTATATCCAAATCCTTGGCATGATACGCTCTGTCATCATAAACCTCCTTGTATCCTTCCTCAAAACAGCCACCATACCTACCTATCAAGACATTTCCATAGCCTTTCCGAGATATATTGCCATGCAACATCCATCTTCTCATGACTTGATCTTCATTTCAAACATGCTACTTGCTTGATCGATGAGCCGCATGCTAGTTGGGCTTTGCCCTAATCATTGCTACATGACGTGCTAGTATCATTGCATATCCTGCTACACTGGCAGAGGCATACATTTGCATACATCATGATAGTTACATCTTCTTTATGATTTGAGTACTTTGTAAAGTGTGAAAGATATTCTATACTCCTTGTAATATATAGATTGTTTCCCCTAAAGTGAGGAAAAGATCCCAAAGAGGAAGAATGAAAAGATCCCAAAGAGGACAAATTAAAAGATCCCAAAGAGGACAAATGAGAGAAATAGAAAGAGCCATTGAGGCCATTAAAAAAATACAAAAAAATAGAAAAAAGAGAAAAAGAAATAAAAAGAGAGAAGGGGGCACACTACTATTCCTTTTGAGAGATCCACACTCGTACTCCCTCTTATATCTTGTACTCCATAGAGATTATCATTTATGCATATAGCTATGTGGGGACCTTCACACTATAGAACTTGGCTTGTATATTCCAATGATGAGCCTCCTCAAATGAGCTCTAGGTCTTCTTGAGCAAGCAAGTTGGATGCACCCCCACTAGTTCCATTGGAGAGCTTACCTTAGCTCATATGTGCATCCGTTGCATGGCAATCCCTACTCCTCACATCATATCTATCATTTGGCTTTCGCTCGCCTATGATTGTCCTCATTGATGTGAGCCCTTCACACCTTTTTTGTCTTCCTCCTCCACCATATTCTCTCTTTGCCATCCTAAGTGTCAACTTTCTTTCTTACGCTCATCCATTGCATGAGTGCTCAAAATGTCGAAAAGGAGTGGATCATTTTGACTTGTACCTGGCTAGTGGTCTGGGGATGAGTCAAGATAAGATTCCCAAGAAGACCAAGTGTGAAACTTTAGTAGATTGAGTTTTCAACACAAAAATACTTTTCTCTCGTATATCCCTATCCCATTTCTTGCACGCAAACACCATTTGGAGACATTCGAGTCACGGAAAGCGAGAGCTCTTGCACCTTTATGTTCTTATGTTGCTTGTTTCAATTATAATCAAAATTAGGGCTAAGGAAACTCATCAAATCATGGAAAACAAGTCCTTTGGTCAAGGGACAACTAAAAGCTTTTACCTTTGCTCTTTCTCTTTATATTTTGAATAGATAATTTGGAACTTTTTGAAAGAACAAGCTATTAGTCATGAAGTGCAAATGTTAACACAAAGGAAGATGTTTGCTTGACAAATGCTTTTGCAAACAACTTACTTATCAAAAGATAATTTCAACAATGATATGGCATGGCAAAACTTTAATGCAGCATTATATGGATGAATCTTCATCATCATCAAGTGTCTGTTCTCTTTGGGGAAGGAGGAAGTAGGGAAAACTGACTCAACACAAAAGTAAAGGAACTAAGAGCCTTGTTAAAGGCAAGCAAGGAAAACTCAAGTGCTATCCTTAGATCAAACATAATGAAAGCAAGTTTTGAGAGGTGCATGTTTTGTCAACGAATGCTAATATATAACTCAATTGCTTCTCAGATTGGACAAGTTTCGAGGAACGGCTCCCAAACGGGGACGATCACATCCCCGCAATCTCCTTTGTTTATCACTGCCAGAGTTTTCTGATTTCTCATGAACAAAGCGTGAAGGAGGGTTTGTATGTTGTATTATCTTTTGTGAGCTGGGCGCACTCATGCCAGTTCCTCCTCGTATTAGGGGTTTGCAAATTAGACATGCAATCCCGGGGTTAAACTTGTCCAACTTAAGAAGGTCATGAATTAACTACCACTTCCTCATGAGCTAAAACAGGGACACAAAGCAGAAGATTTTGAACATCTAAGGATAACACAAAAATTCTATGCTTTAGGAGTGGTAATGGAATACCAAGAATAGGAAGGTATGGTGGAGTCAAATGGGAGGCACTGGTTTCAGGGTATGGATGTACAAGCAGAATTCCTCTTAGTACAGGGGTTTGGCTAGCAAAGGCTTTGAGAGAACAGAAAATTGATGATGACTTGGATGCAAAGCAATATAAAGCATAAACATTAAAACAAGCATAGCACATCAACTTGTCTTCCTTGTCAACATAACACTACAAGCATATTAACAAAGAGGGTTTTGGCTATGTCGCTACTTTGAGAAAAATAACATGCTTTTTGTTATGACCAAAGCTATGTTTGCCATGATTAAATAAAGTTTTCAAAGCCATACCTGATATAAGATCAATACTCCCCATAAGAATCGTCATAAGGTCGATTGCGTGAAGAGAATACCGAGTGCAGCGAAGGGATCAATAGACTTCTCATTAATATTCCATCATAGACGACTCCACACTCACGGATACATAACTCTCCAGAAAGGGGTGATAGACCTCAAAGCAAACACCTATTTTATAAGATAACTTCCCTAGACATGATACGACTCTACGTGACTCTAAAAGACATAGATAAAGATAAAGATACCGAGCACTCCCCCAAGCTTGGAACAAGCTAAGGGGATGCCATTACCCGAGGAGATTTACTCCTCATCCTTGTTCTTGTCGGTCACGTACTCCTTGGCGAAGCGCTTCCATGGCAGCTGTTCTCCAGTCTCAAAGGACATTCCCGTCTCCAACATCCTGCACTCAGCACCTAAACCCATGCGCAGAAACTTTAGTTCATACTCACAGTTCTGGTTCTGTAGATCATAGATTTGTGCTTGGAGCCCATAAATTTTTTATTCTAGTGCGGCCAGACTTTACCACATCACCTTCATCTCTTTCTTGTGGGAAGCCTCGATCTCGTTCATGATGTCCAAGTTAGCTTCAACACCACGCTCCACCATCTTCTTGAACTTGAAGACCTCATGTTCCATCTCCTTCAGCGCTCCTCGGTGCTCCCCTCCTTGACTGTCCCCTTCAGATCCTCCTTGTGGAGGTCACCTTCCTTCACACGAAGGATCTAGGGGTGCTTCTTCACCTCAGCGAGGTAAGGGTTGATGACGTTGACGACGAACTTGTCCTTCGGGGAACTTGGGGAAGCCATGGCACCTAGGTCTAGCTGAAAGTTTTCCTGGAAGAAACAGATCGAAAAGAAAACACACGAAATCGCGAGATACGTTGTCGGAACGATCCGGGCAAATATATAGCAAAAATTTCTACACTGAAAGGAAGGTAACAGGTCAAAGCGGAGTCGGAGACGGGCTCCGGGGTGCCCAGGCGGCCTCCCGACGCGGCCAGGGGTGGGGCCGCGCCAGGGGGGCGCCTAAGCCCCCTGGAGCTGGTCTCCGTCACCACTTAGGCCTCAAATTTTCTATATTTTGCAAAAACTCATAATCTAGAACTTTTATGGAGGTTTCGCGATGTTTCCTTACTGTAATACATACCTTTCCTTATTCTGCTTCTGCTGGTGTCTGAAACGGGGCTGCAACATGTTCTTCATGGGACTTTGTGTATACCAAATCCACATCAACATTAACAGGATCTCCTTCTATGTAATGCTTAAGTCTTTGCCCAATCACCACTTGAGGTTTGGTGCCTTCGAAATTGTTAATCTTGATTGCACTTGAGCGGTAGACTTCCTCAATATGAAATGGCACTTCCCACCTGGAAAGTAGTTCACTTGGAGAAAACCTGAAACGGGATCTAATGAACAAAACTTTATCACCAACATTAAATTCACGTTTCAGAATCCTCCTATCATGCCACTTCTTTACCTTTTCCTTGAACATTTTAGCGCTCTCGTAAGCTTCACTTCTCCACTCATCTAGAGAAATCAAGTTCATGAGGCGCTTTTCACCAGCTAACTTTGGTTCAGCATTAAGCTCTCTAATAGCCCAGAAAGCTTTGTGCTCTAATTATAATGGCAGATGGCAAGCCTTGCCATAGACCATCTTATAAGGAGACATGCCAATGGGGTTTTTGTAAGCATTTCTATACGCCCACAAAGCATCTCCTAGTTTATTTGACCAATCCTTTCTATTTCTATTGTCTGTCTTCTGTAAGATCAACTTGATCTCTCTATTGGTGAGCTCAACTTGCCCACTAGTTTGGGGGTGGTACCATGAAGCAATTCTATGATTGACATCGTACTTGGCTAAATATTTTCTAAAAGCTCCATGTGTAAAGTGTGAACCCCCATCAGTCATGAGGTACCTGGGTACTCCAAACCTAGGAAAGATTATATCCTTGAGCATTTTCAAAGATGTCTTGTGATCAGCACTTTCAGTGGGGATTGCTTCTACCCACTTGGTTACATAATCAAGAACAACTAAAATGTGAGTGTACTTGTGTGAGGAAGGAAAAGGACCCATAAAATCAAAACCCCAGCAATCAAAAGGCTCGATCACTAGAGAGTAATTCATAGGAATCTCATTCCTCCTACTAATATTACCAACTCTTTGACACTTATCACAGTATAAAACATAATTTCTAGCATCCTTAAAGAGAGTAGGCCAATAGAAACCTGATTGAAGAACCTTATGTGGAGTCCTCTCACCGGCATGATGTCCTCCATATGGACTATCGTGACATTGTTTGAGAATGTCCTTCTGTTCGTGTTCCGGTACGCATCTTCTCACGATCCCGTCTGGACCTTCTCTGAAAATATGTGGGTCATCCCAAAAGTAATGCCTCAAATCATGAAAGAACTTCTTCCTTTGATGAAATGTTAAACCTGGAGGCAAAAACTTCGCAACGATAAAGTTAGCATAATCTGCAAACCAAGGATCGGAGAGAGATTGTACTTTAGCAACAGCTAGCTGATCGTCTGGAAAACTGTCGTTGACTGGAATGGGATCATGCGGTATATCTTCCATCCTTGAAAGATTATCCGCCACCGGATTGTCTGCTCCTTTCCTATCGACAATCTGCAAATCAAATTCTTGAAGGAGTACCGATCGGATAAGCCTTGGTTTTGCGTCCTTCTTCTCCGTAAGATACTTAATAGCAGCATGGTCAGTATGAAGAATAATCTTAGAATCAACAATATACTGCCTAAACTTATCACAAGAAAACACTACTGCCAAGAATTCCTTCTCAGTAGTAGCGTAATTCTTTTGAGCACTATCAAGGGTTTTGATAGCATAAGATATAACATTCTACTTCTTATCAACCCTTTTCCCTAGAACAGCTCCAACAACAAAATCACTAGCATCACACATAATTTCAAATGGTAAATTCCAATCAGGTGGTTGTACTATAGGAGCAGTTATTAAAGCTTTCTTAAGAACTTCGAAGGCTTCCTTACCATGTTCATCAAAAACAAAAGGAACATCCTTCTAGAGAAGATTAGTGAGGGGTCTCGAAGTTTTAGAAAAGTCTTTAATAAATCTTCTATAGAAACCAGCATGACCGAGAAAACTACGAATACCTTTGATGTCCGTTGGGTAGGGCATCCTTTCAATTGCTTCGATCTTGGCTCTGTCCACTTTAATTCCCCTCTCGGAAATCTTGTGGCCAAGAACAATTCCCTCATTGACCATAAAGTGGCACTTCTCCCAGTTAAGCACCAGGTTTGTCTCCTCACACCTCTGCAAAACTTTATTAAGGTTGTGGAGACAATGGTCAAAAGAGGTTCTATAGACGGAGAAATCGTCCATGAATACCTCCACAATTTCTTCACAAAAACCATGAAAGATAGCAGACATACACCTTTGAAAAGTAGAAGGGGCTTTACATAAACCAAAAGGCATACGTCTGTAAGCATAAGTACCATAGGGACAAGTAAAAGTGGTCTTCTCTTGATCAGCAGTGTTAACATGAATTTGAGAGAAGCCAGAATAACCATCAAGATAACAAAAGTGAGTATTTTTCGATAACCTTTCAAGCATTTGGTCGATGAACGACAACGGGTAGTGGTCCTTCCTGGTTGCCTTGTTCAGCTTCCTGTAATCAATAAACATTCTATATCCAATAATAACTCTCTGGCGTATTAGTTCATTCTTATCATTAGGAACCACATTCCTTCCTCCTTTCTTTGGAACACAATGAACCGGGCTTACCCACTTACTATCAGCTATAGGGTAGATAATACCTGCGGCTAGAAGCTTGAGAATCTCAGTCCTTACAACATCCATCATTTTTGGATTCAACCGTCGTTGATGGTCAACAACTGGTTTAGCATCAGGTTCAAGGTTGATGGTATGTTGACAAATAGACGGACTAATCCCGTTAAGGTCATCAAGGGTATAGCCAATTGCACCTCGATGTTTGCGAAGTACTTCCAATAGACGCTCCTCTTCATACCCTGAAAGTTTAGAATTTATAATAACAGGATATACTTTCTTTTCATCTAAATAAGCATATTTGAGTGTATCGGGAAGAGGTTTAAGATCAAACACTGGATCTTCTTTTGGTTGCGACAAAATTCCCAAAGGCTCAATTGGAAGGTTGTGCTTTAGGATAGCAGGTTGTCTTAAGAATATTTCGTCCAGCTCATTCCTCTCCTGCATATGCAAATCATTCTCGTGGTCCTCCATATATTGCTGCAAAGGATCATTAGGAGGAATAGCAATGGAAGAAATATCTTCAATAATCTTATCATTACTAGGCAAATCAGTACCACGAGGCTGCTTTGAGAACTTTGAAAAATTAAATTCATATGGCTCACCATTGAATTCAACAGAAACTTTACCTTTCTTGCAATCTATTATAGCTCCACAGGTTCTGAGAAAAGGTCTACCGAAAATAATAGGACAAAAATTGTCCCTTACTGAACCAAGTACTAGAAAGTCGGTAGGATACTTCAGCTTTCCGCATAGGACTTCAACGTCTCTCACAATTCCGATAGGAGAGATAGTTGCTCTGTTCGCAAGATGAATAGTAACATCAACTTCTTCAAGTTCACAAGGTGAAATTTCACCCATGATCTCTTGATAAAGTGAATACGGGATAGCACTAGCACTCGATCCCAAATCGCATAGCCCATAATAATTATGATCTCCTATTTTAACAGATACCACTGGAGTACCTGAAATTGGGCCCTTATTCTTGGCTGTGACAAGGTTAGTGGAAACAACACAAAAAATTATATTGGAATCTAAAGCATCATTAGTAATAAGATCCTTAACCAATGCAACTCGAGGATGGACCTTGATCTGGTCCTCAGGTTCATCAATTCTTCTCTCACTTTATTCATTATGCCTGTCACAAAAGAGTGCTCCCTTATTCTTACGGGAAAAGGGGGCTTTTCATATATAACTGCAGGCACAATAGGGTCAGCAACATGAATATCAATAGGTAATTCTTTGAAGGGTTTATGATGCTGACTCTTCTTCTTCTTAGAAGAATCAATATGAGAGGCAAAATCCTTACAAAAATCAATCATTAGATGGGAATCAAGACCAATCTTAGAGCAAAAGGCATTAAAGGAATCATTTTTCACATAGCTCTCTATATAATCATGCTCATAATTTATAGTGGGTTCAATACCTTTATCTATTTCCCAATCTTTGGTATTCTTCTGGATCCTCTTAAGGAGATCCCATCTTTCTTCAACGCTTTTTGTCTGCAATACCCCACTAGAGGAGGCATCCAACATCTCCTTATCCTGACGGGAAAGTCTAGCATAAAAGTTTGTAAGTATAGTTTCCTTGGGGAGCTCATGAATAGAACATTTGAGCATTAGAGGTTTCAATATCCCCCAAGATTGAGCGATGCTTTCTCTGTCACGAGACCAAAAGTTATAGATATAATTCCTGTCTCGATGAATTTCATGAAGAGGATAAAACTTGGTATAAAAGAGAGACATAAGCTCATGCCAATCTAGCAAATGAGAGTTATCGAGAAGCTTATGCCAATCTGAAGCTTTATCTATAAGAGATACGGAGAACAATTTCTTCATGACAAATTCCTTTGATACACCTGCAAGCTTAAATAATGAACATAGTTGTGATAAATATAGCAAGTGTTCACTGGGGTATCTATCTCCTGCATAACGATTAGCCAAGACACAATCGATAATACCAGCTGGTATTTTGTAAGGCACAATTTCAGTAGGGGAAGGTATAACCACCACAGATGTGGGGCGTTCCCCATAAGCAGCGATCCAATAGCTAAGTTGTCCATACGGACAAAGAACAACAACATCAAAATAAAATCAACAATATAAAATTTTCCTTACCAACTTCACTTACCAATAGCGCTATGCATCCCCGGCAACGGCGCCAGAAAACGTAGCTTGATGACCCTCAACGTAAAGGGATCTATTGTAGCGTTTTCGATAAGTAAGAGTGTCGAACCCAACGAGGAGCGAAAGGTATTGATAGGTGATGGTGGACAAGGAATAAATGCAAACACTAGAAGATAACTTTTAGGGGTTTTCGATATAAGAAGCGATAAGATAAAAGCAAGCAAAGTAAATAGCACTGAGGAGAAGCAAGTGTCCCAATCCTTTTGTGCAAAGGATAATCCTGACAACTGAACTTATATATACTAAAGTGTTCTTGAGGACACATGGAGAGGTAGTCACGTTCTTTCGCCATACTCCGTATCGATAACAAGTGTTGTGCTGATAAGTGTTGAGTGGGTGGATCTATGCTAGCACACATTATAGACTAAGATAAGTGCACTCTTATGATTAAACATCTTGCAAGCATCCGCAAATACAAGATAGAAATTAAGGCAAAGCCTAACCACAACAATAAGATCAAGGATACATTACTCCCTTTTGCAAAAGTGTGCAAACTGGGGTTCAGGTTTCTGTCACTCAGGCAACCCACCGTAAGCATTCTTAATACACAATGCATTCCCCTAGGTCCTTAAGAAGGCGAAGTGTTGAGTGTTCGACTCACACAACACCACTAGGAAAATAACAACACAACTTAAATATCAAACAACACAAATTACTTCAACATCATATGACTACTAGCAACCAGACTTCTCCCATGTCCTCAAGAACTAAAGTAACTACTCACAAGACATAAAAGAGATCATGATCAGAGGTGATAAATATATGATAAATAGTCTGGACATAATGGTATTTCTCCAACAAAACTCAATAGCATTCACCACAAAGTAGTAATCAACACCGGTAGAGTAGAGAGGATAGATAGTACAGATTACAACACAAGATGAACTTGTGAGGTGAGATTGGATGGTGGTGGAGATGGTACTGATGTTGGGGATGATGTTGATGATGATCTCGATGATGCCCGTGACGATGGTGATGACGATGGCGATGATCTCCCCTTCTGGAAGGTAATCTCCTCGGCGGAATCTGCCCGCAGGAGAACCCTTTTCTTCTCTGTAGGTTTCCGCCACGGAGCGGCGGCGGAACTCCGTGAAAGCTTCTCTTTTTAGGGTTTTCGCGTAACGAGGAGTATATATGCCAGAGGGGGGAGCCGGGAGTGGCCCCAGGGCTCCAGGCGCCCTCCAGGCGCCCTCCCGGCGCGGCCAGGGGTGGGGCCGTGCCAGGTGGCCGCCTTGGGCTCCTATGGCCCCCTCTGGCCCCTCTTCGGCGAGTCTTCGTGAATCTCCTGGAAAATACCCCATGTCGATTTTCAGGTAATTTGGAGGTATTCTTCTTCAGCAACTCAGCGTTCACTTTTTACCGATGAATCCTGCGTCTGCTGCTTCGGCACCGGAAAGTTTCAAACTGTGTAAAACAAGCCAAAACAACATAAGAATATCATCGTAATGTGAAATATATCAATGAATAAGGATGAATTACGATATAAAATAGTGATGCATTTTGGACGTATGAATGACTCAGCATCAGCACTACTCTGCCTCAGTGCCTGAGATTGTGGCGATTCTTCAGCTCCCTCCTTCTGATGCTTCAGTCCCCAGCACCTACGGTGCTCCACTTCTTCGGGATGAACTGATGAATATGATGATGAAGCCACAAGCCCCTGAAGCTTCGCCCCGTACCAAGTTCCTAGTCTCTAAGATTCAGTATCTGCCCAGCACCTTGTACAGAATTTAGGTCAAGTCCTTCTGCCCTATCAAGGGATATGAATCAACCGCTGAGGAAGTTGTGGGAATCATGAAGAACATTCTGTATAGCCTCTGCATGTCGGCTCCTATTGATGTCTCAGACTTCTTCTTCAGGACATTGGTGGATGCTGCTCAGAATCCTCATATTCTGAAGCCATATGCTCCATGGATTATGAAGCTCATCTGCACCAAGACTGGCATCAACTTCAAGCCTGATAGGGCTAATCATCGCCCGTATGTTCCTCCAGTTGAAGTGCTTCAACACACTCTTGACGCTAATGCCAAGGGCAAAGCGCCTTTTTATGAAGCAGTACTTCCTCAGGACTCGCTCGGTAGAAATATTCGTCAGCCTCAGTCTCGCACCAGTCAGGAGGAACGCACCCATGCCTCGACTGAGGAAACAACTCAAGCTCGCCTGATGATTGATCGCGAGCTCCTCATCAGTCTGCATCAGAAGGTGGATCAGAATCATGACTGGACGAAGCGTCAGATCAGAGACATTCTCAGCTATATGCCGCAGATGCATACAACTTAGAAGAAAGTTCATCAATATGATCATCATGCGTATCAGCGACTTGATGCTCTTTTGACTGAAGTCATCACTCCTGAAGATCTCGCCAAGCTTGGCCTCAAACAACCTCCACTTCCTGAGATTCGGCCTCCTCTTCAGTTCACCAAGAGCAAGACCCCACCTCTGGCGATGGACTCCTTTTCTTCAGCTCAAGAATTCTCGCCTGAAGAAATTGAAAAAACTGCGGCTTGTTCTCACACTGCAACGGCGTGCCTTCGACCTGATGCTCAGCACCGAGGCACTACTTTTGGGACGCTAGTTGTATTCTCTCCTTTTTGTTCATTTAATGACAAAGGGGGAGAAATATTTAGTTGTCTTCAAGCGGGTTCTTATGGGTTCCTCAGTTACAACTCTCGTTCTTCCAATCATTTTTGCAATGAGTTGTACACTGATATTTTGTGTGGTTTCTGATACTCTTAAGTTACCTCATGAAATTTCTTCAAGTTTATCTATTACTCATGATATTCCTCAGCAACCACCGTACTCAGTGCTATGTTTGATTTATCAATTATTCCATATGATGCACTGTTTCAAATAATCCGGGATATAGGGGGGGCTCCTCATGTTTTTCAAAAATTATATCAAGTCCTTAGAACATGCATATCCTCAGGGGGAGCATCTCTATATCCAGAAACAATGAATTTTTTTCTTCAAGTCCTTCCTCAAAATTATTTATTTTCTCCCGTTGAAGCTTTAACATGATTGTCATCAAATCACCAAAAAGGGGGAGATTGTAAGTGCATCTAGTGCCCCCTTTGAGGTTTTGGAGTATTTGATGACAAAACGGTTAAGGGATTGATGTGTTTGTGAGTATACACAGGAAACAGTCCCCGAGGATGAAGTTAACCACCGTTGTCGACCCCCCAAAATGTGGAGGAACATGGGAGAAATCGGTGTGTTTCCTAAAGACTAAAGTTGTACGAAATCCTGAGGAATCAGGATCCTGAAGCGTTCGGCTGAAGCAGTACCTGATACTGAGGACGTTCGCGCTGAAGACAAAGTCGAAGCATAGTCTTCGCTAAGACTTTTTATACTTCTGGAGTCGTAGGAAAACACCGCACTGTTGGAGGGGTTGAGGAAAATGAGTTATGTATTTCTGAGGAAGTGCTCAATTAGAAATCCTGAAGAAAACCCAGTGAAATCTCTTGAAGTAGAAGTTCAATTCCTCAGGTGTCTGAGACGATGTTCTTCAGGACACTGAGGAGTTTGTATTCGGCCGAGGAGTCAGGAAACTGCCAGTGCAGTTCGCCTAAAGAAAGAGAGAGAGATTCCGACCGTTCCACGTGTCACGTGGTGAGCGCTGATACTGATCCAGCCAACGGTCCGAAGGGTGGGCATGATAGTAATTTCATGCATGGGCATTTATGTCCTTTCACCTGGGGTTGCTCCGCGGCTATAAATAGCCACCCCCAGCCCCATTTGTGAGTTGGCTGCTCTGAGAGAAAAACTGACACTTGTCATTTGAGAGCAACCCACCTCTGAGGATACTGAAGAACCTAAGTGAGGAAAACCACCATCCTGAGTAGTTGAGCATTTCTGAGGAAGTCGGTTCGAGTGATCCGAAGATTTTTACTCTTGAAGACTATGATCTTCCAGCCGGTGTAGAAGTCTTCAGTCTGAGGAAGTCAAGATGCAATTGTGACTTCCCTGAGTGACTGAGTCTGTGAAGGTTTCGGGAGTCTACCTTGAA
Source organism: Bromus sterilis (assembly GCA_950022295.1). Classification (NCBI taxonomy): domain Eukaryota; kingdom Viridiplantae; phylum Streptophyta; class Magnoliopsida; order Poales; family Poaceae; genus Bromus; species Bromus sterilis. The sequence continues at coordinate 164,914,407 of OX465599.1, read as the reverse complement.
GACTCACCTGAGTTATTGGACGGAGTCTGAGGACTTTAGTTCAAGGAGAATAAGGTGAAGACTATGTCTTTTGAGTTCAATCTCAGCCTCTCCAACCAGACGTAGAGTTGTCATAGCAACTCGAACTGGTTCATCAAGTCTATGTCTTCAGTGCCCTGGTGCTATTTCTTCAACCTCAGCTATTATGTTTATGCACTGATGACTTATCCTGATGCCTTACTTTCTGAGTTCACTTGACGAGGATGGACCTCGGCAATCCCATGGTCAGGGACCCTGGGTTAGTCATGAGAGGCACAGATTGGACGATACCTCGTCGGCTAACAGGAGGATACGTTCCTGCTCGATATTATTGCTTGGAGATGCGATTACAGAGGAAGCCAATGCTAGTGCGCACAAGGCTAGGGTTACAGATTGTGTATTGGATGATCTTGATGTCTCCCCTCCTAGCCCTTATATACTAGGCTAGGTCTTGGGGAGTCCGTCCTGGATTACAGATGAGGTTTCCTAACCCTGATCTTGTACCGTACGACAGGTTTGTAACTTCCGTATGAGTCGCGTACTCCTACGTCGGTGCCACTAGTGGGCCAAGGCTGGGCCCAGGCAACATCTTTGTGGGCCTTCTGTCTTCGGGTACACCTGGTAGGCCCATCCATAGGAGTCGGTGGGTCACCCCCTCGTCTGTAGCCCCCGAGTGCCTAGGGGGCTCGAAGAGTCGCGCAGGGACTCGAGTTCATTCTTGCGTCGTTTCGATGTATGCACGGTTCAACCGCGGGTCGCTGGCAGTCTGGGGCCATGACAAAAACCTGTTTCGAGGGAATGCTAAGCTGAAAGGGCCCAAGGAGTCAACTGGTCGAGCCTTTGTGAATTGCACTAGTGGAAAATACCGCAGTAGCCCAATCAAACTCACGTCCCTCGACATGAGCTTGGAACACTGGTGTCGAGCCAAAGTCTTGCCGCTGCAGGTCTTAAAGTGATCAATTGCCGCCAGTAAAGTTCGTAGCCTAGGCGCATCCTCCCGGCTTTTTCTATCATGCAAGCGCATGGAAAAGATTGGGAGTGAAATCGGTCTGCGGCAAGTTCCAGTCTGGCCGATCTGCGCAGCGGTGTCTTACCTACATGCTAAGCTTGCGTGGCATCTGGTCACAGTGTATCGTGTTCAAGGAATATGTATTTTTAATTGAGGCGCGGAGCCTAGTTAGTGATGCACTCACTTGGAATAAACAATCAAGTGAGCTGTTTTAGAGGTCACTCGTGAAGCTTTTGTCGAGCGCTCGGGCGAGGAGTAATGTAGAGGAGTACTTTGCTCGGAAGGTCTTCGGGTGCTCGGGTACTCAGAGTTTTGCGAGTAATCACTCGAGTAGCGCCTTCGCTCTCGGGGTGAGGGAGCACCCGATACTCTGGGCCCGTACAATCTGGTGAGTGAAGGTCTGTTTATCTTGTGTCCTGGTGAGGGAGCACTCGAAACTCTTTATGGGTGCGAGTAATAACTCGAGCACGTCTTATCTTCTTTCGGGTGGTAAAGTACCTGAGCACGTTTTTTCTCCTAGGTGAGGGAGCACCCGAAACTCTTATGGGTGCGAATAATCACTCGAGCACGTTTTTTCTTCTAGGTGACGGAGCACCCGAAACTCTTATGGGTGCGAGTAATCACTCGAGCACGTTTTTTCTTCTAGGTGAGGGAGCACGCGAAACTCTCATGGGTGGATACGCTCCCGATGGGAGTTAAATATATTTGAGAAATGTATTTGAGTCAGTAAAAATGGTGCTTGCAGGCTGCATTTTTCTTTTTGCGCTGCCATTTTAATTTACCTCTTCTTGGTAAGGATAACGATCTCCTTGCTGGAGGACCGTCAAAGATGCTGTGTCTGCGAACCGTCATGTCTTCATGACCGGTCATAATGATGGTCTTTGTGGCGTGCTGCAGCCGCCTGTTGGGTTACCGATGCATGTATTGAAAACGCGCGAGATTTGACACGTCCAGCGCACAGTGCCACCCGTGTGAAGACATCTTTGTCTCGGAATTCACATCGACCGGCATGCTTGATCTTTGAATTAATTGCTCCCATCGTCTAGGCTTCTGCGTGCTCTTGGGTTTGTGCTATAAATAGACCCCTCTTCTTCATCTAGCATTAGAGTTCGTCCTCTGCCTATCTTTCTCCTCTTATTCATCTTCCTCTTTCTGTTCCTCTTCTCATGGGGCCCAAGCGAGGTGCATGCATGACTGGCCGCGGCCGTGTTCGCCGTGGCCGCGGTGGTCGTACTCCGCCCTCTTCTCGCGGTGGTCGTCGTGATGCAGCGTTGATGCCTTCCTCCTCTTCCTCAGAGGAAAGTGTTTGGCGCTATGACTTTCTTCTATGCGTCCGTGGCCGGAACGCTGCTCGCATTCTTCTTCCTTCTGCATTTGCTGCTATTGTTTCTGAGCGTAGCCTGGATGGTCTGCTTCTTTGTCTTCAGGGGTGCTCTCGGCCTCCTTCTTATGTTGAGTTGGAGACCGACAGCTCTCGCTTGATTTTCCTCGGTTTCGGCTGGAAGTCGTTTTCTCGGCGTTTGAACTTGCGTGATGGTGACACTCTTTGTTGCCGTTTCGATGGCGAAAGTACTCTCACCATTCGTGCTTTTGACCCGAGTGGCAATCGCATGGACCCGTGCTGGCAGGAGATGAGCAGAGACAATTCTGGTAGGTCGGTCTGTCCTACGCCCACGTCTTCAACGGCTTCATCCTCTGGCGATTCCTCGGGTGGTGATACTGTGCCTTCGAGCTCTGAAGAGGACCTCGATGTCAAGCCAGCCATCAAGAGGGCACGCCAGGCGACCTTGTAGAACTGGAGGCAGCGGCGTCATCTTCGCCGACAGCTCGTGTGGAGCTGGAGAAGAAGCTGGTGGAGAAGGAGAAGAAGCTGGTGGAGCATCGTCTTCAGTGCTCCGCAAATAAGTCGAGCTTCACCTTTTGTTATGTCATTGACATCATGAGCTGGCTTCTTCGACTCCTCCTTTGTCTGTGATGATGCTCGTTGTCTTAGTGCCAATCATCCAAGCATGGGCACACATGTAGAAATCGTAATTCCTTGGGTGATTGATGATGTAGGCGTATTGGATGTTTGCGTCTTTTGTAACTAGGTTAGTTCTCCATGTAATGAGGTTTGCCTTCGAGTAATCAGAGCTTCCTTCTATCCAATGTACTTCGAGTCTTTTGTACTGAGAATGATCTTCGGGTCCTTGTAATGCGAACTGTGTTTGAGTCTTTGTAATGGAATCTGTCTTCGAGTCCTTTGCGATGTGATCTATCTTTAAGTCTTTCAACGAGAGCTGTCTTCGAGTCCGTCAAGTTCTTGTACTGTGGATTTTATCGGGTGCGCGACAGCGCTCCCGATGGGAGTAGCCCCCGAGGCTATGTTAGAGTTGTAGATTCGAACGTAGGCTGAGATTTGTTTCCTTCATCGTTCTTCTGTTAACTGTCGTCTTTTATCGGGCGCGCGATAGCGCTCCTGATGGGAGTAACCCCCGAGTCTTTAGGTGATCTTTGGTGATGAGGTGAAGACTGAAGGATTGTCTGTGTCCTGTGCTCCATCCATATTTCTCCAAAGTGCTCGGTGTTCCACCTGGTTGTAGTCGTGTCCTCCCTTTGATTCCAAACGGTTTTCAGCAGGTGGCGCCTATCGGGTTTTTTTGCTTGGACCCTTTGATTTACGGGCTGCGCGGGGGATGATAGTGTTTCTTCGGGGGAGGTGTGCCCGAGCCCCCGGGCGCTTTTAGGTAAAGGTCGTGTGAGCGATGAAAGCGTCTCTGGTGCTCGAGCCCCCGAGTGCTTTAAGTAAAGATCGCGTGAGCGACAATAGCGTCTCTCGGGGGGAGTTTGTGCTCGAGCCTCCAAGTGCTTTAAGTAAAGATTGCGTGAGCGACGATAGCATCTCTCGGGGGGAGTTTATGCTCGAGCCCCCGAGTTCTTTAAGTAAATATCGCATGAGCGACGATAGCGTCTCTCAGGGGGGAGTCTGTGCTCGAGCCCCCGAGTGCTTTAGTGAAAGATCGCGTGAGCGACGATAGCATCTCTCGGGGGGAGTCTGTGCTCGAGCCCCCGAGTGCTTTAAGTAAAGATCGCGTGAGCGACGATAGCATCTCTCGGGGGGAGTCTGTGCTCGAGCCCCCGAGTGCTTTAAGTAAAGATCGCGTGAGCGACGATAGCGTCTCTTGGGGGGAGTTTGTGCTCGAGCCCCCGAGTGCTTTAAGTAAAGATCGCGTGAGCGACAATAGCGTCTCTCGGGGGGAGTCTATACTCGAGCCCCCGAGTGCTTTAGTGAAAGATCGCGTGAGAGACGATAGCATCTCTCGGGGGGATTCTGTACTTGAGCCCCCGAGTGCTTTAGTGAAAGATCGCGTGAGTGACGATAGCGTCTCTCGGGGGGTCTGTGCTCGAGCCCCCGAGTGCTTTGGGTTGGTAGCATTTGGGCAACATCATTTTATTGCGTCGGACGGTTACATGAGTCGCCAGTCAAGCCTGACTGGTAGAGACTTATGGGTAGAACAGGTGTAGGTTCGCTACGTTACATGGATTTCCCACGTCCTCGTCAGTCTCCGGGTTCTTCAGTCTATAGGCGCCTCCTCCTATGAATTCTGAAACTATGAACGGTCCTTCCCATTGGGGGGAAATCTTGTGGACTTTCTCTTGTATGAGCCGTAGGACAAGGTCGACTTTGTTGAAGGTTCTGGTGCGCAGGCGGCTGCTTTGGTAAGTGCGCAGCTTGTCTTGGTACCCCTCTGACCTTGCTAGGGCTGTGTCTCTTGCTTCGTCTGCTCTGTCCTTTTCATCTTGCAGTGCTTCTTCTTCTTCCTCTTCCTCGTACCCTGAGATCCTGGGCGCCCCGAATTTGAGGTCATGTGGTAGCACTGCCTCCGACCCGTACACCATGAAGAAAGGTGTATATTGGGTTGCAGTATTTGGGGTAGTGCGCGGGCTCCATAGTACTGCATGGAGTTCTTCTACAGTTGCCCACGGCCTGCTCAAGTGGTGCAAGGAGCCGTTTTTTGATTCCTCTGCATACTAGGCCATTTGCTTTTTCCACCTGGCCGTTGGACTGCGGGTGCACGACTGATGCGTAGTTGATTTTGATGCCCAGTTCTTCGCAGAAGTTCTGGAATTCTGCCGCTGTGAAGTTCGTACCTTTGTCCGTGATGATGTTGTGTGGTATCCCGAACCTGAAGATGATTGATTTGATGAAATTCACTGCCGTGAGGGCTGTGGAGCTGGAGATGGGCACCGCTTCGATCCACTTGGTGAACTTGTCTACTGCTACTAGCAGGTGTGCTCTTCCTCCCTTTGATGATTTCTTGAGTGGGCCCACCATGTCGAGTCCCCAGGTGGCAAACGACCATGATAGTGGTATGGTCTTGAATGCTGAGGCTGGAGCGTGTGGTCTGCTGGCGAATTTTTGACAGGTAATGCAACGCCGCATGATATCCTCTGCGTTTCTCATGACTGTTGGCCAATAGAGTCCTGCTCGAAGAGCTTTTGCCACGAGTGCTCGATGCTGGTGTGATGCCCGCAGGTGCCTTCGTGAATGTCTAGTAGTAGGGCTTTGCCTTCTTCTTCATCTATGCACTTTTGGAGTACCGTGAATACTTTAGATCGTCGACTGACGCATCGGGCTTCTGCGGCGTCCTGAGGTAGGGTGTCTTGTATTAGGAATCTGAGGAGCGGTTCTCTCCAAGATGGGTCTTCTGGTGCGGCTGGCTCTAGCTCCTCGACTGCGTTGTTGGCTTCTTCATTAATGATTGGGTTTGCGTCTGCCACTTGCGCTGGTTCACCTATGTTGAACTCCACTTGCGGCTTCCACTTGCTAGCGGAAATATACTTTTTTCTGTCACCATGGCTATTTCTGTGAGTTCTTGCTCGGCTCCGAAGGTGTCGGAGACTTTGTGGAAATCGCAATCACATTGGTCTGATTTGGTGAAGCTCCCGTTGACTGTAATGACGCCAGCGGATCCTGACATCTTGAGTTTGAGGTAGGCATAGTGCGGAATCGCCATGAATTGTGCGAATGCTGGACGTCCCAGTATGGCGTGGTACTGCGACTTCCAATTGAGCACTTTGAACTCGAGGGTGTGTCTTGCAAAATTGCGTCTGCTGCCAAAGAAAACTTCGAGCTCGATTATTCCAAGGGAAGTAGCCGCTTCTCCTGGGACTACTCTGTATAACACTGTGCTTGATTTCTTCCTTACTGATCGTGGGATCAGCATCTTGTGTAGGATGCTGACGAAGATTATGTTCATGCTGCTGCCTCCATCCATGAAGATTTTGTCCATGTCGTACCCTCCAATTTGAGCGTCGAGTACCAGGGGCGCGTGCCCCGGCCTTGGGAATGCAGGTGGGTGATCACTCTGGTCGAACGTGATGCTGGTTTCTGCGTCGTGTAGCTGGTAGACTTCAACTGCTGTTAGGTTCTCGGCTGCTCTGGCTTGCAGGGTGTAGGCGTCCTGTTGGATCGTGTACACCTGTCCTTGAGTCGGGTTGGAGCGTCTTTCGGGACTTGGAGTCGGCGACTGCTCGGTTCGTCGGTTGCACTTGGCTTCTCGCTGTTTTTCCTCCTTGAGGGTGTCGGCGAGTTCGTTGAACAGGCGGCAGTTTCCCAGAGTGTGGCCCGATCTGATGTATCCCCGGTCGTCTTCGAAGCAGTGGATCGTGCAGGGTCCTTCTAGCTGCTCCATGACCGTGAGTTTGCTGGATCCGGCGTGCCGTTTCCTCCTTGAGATTCAGAAGAGCAGCGCGTGATCCGCCGGGTGCTCGTGGATGCGCGGGTCGATTTCAATCCCCACGCTCAGATTCTGGTTCTTTATGAGGTTGGAGAATTCGTCTGGTCTTCGATCTGGGTCGTAGTATTCACCGGTCTGAGTCTCAGAGTCGCTGTCATGGCGGGCGACGGCTGTCCGCACGGCGGCGGGTCGTCGAGTGGTCGGCGAGCGCGTAGCTCTATAGTGCGACTCGTCGAGTGTGGTCTCCTCGTAGAATCCTCGAGCCTGTCTTCTAGGTCGTCGATTTCTTCCTCTTTGGCGATGATCGTGATGATCGCTGATCTCGAGCTCGGAGTCGGTGTCTTGTTGCGCGGCGGGTGCCTGGGTGGCGGCGGGTCGTCGAGTGCTCGACGGGTCCTCTGCTTCGTGTTGTAGCTCGTCGACCGGGATCTCTGTGTGGAACCTCGGCGTCTTTCTTTTGGGTCGCCGAGTTCTCCTTCGCAGGTGGTGGGCTCGGTTGCCGCCATAGTATTGGTCCTGGCATAGCTGCAGGCCGAGCGATCTCGATGGGGAGGCAGAGATGTTTGACGTGATCTTGAATTCTTCTGGTGGATTGCATCTGGCTCTTGCTCTTGATTTGTGGCTTGCTGAAGACGGAATCGCCGAGATTGTAATTCCAACCTGTGTAGTTCCCACAGACGGCGCCAATTGACGAGGATGGACCTCGGAAAATCCCATGGCCAGGAACCCTAGGTTAGTCATGAGAGGCACAGGTTGGACGATAGCTCGTCAGCTAACAGGAGGATTCCTTCCTGCTCGATATTATTACTTGGAGATGCGATTACAGAGGAAGCCAAGGCTAGAGTTACAGATTGTGTATTGGATGATCTTGACGTCTCCCCTCCTAGCCCTTATATAATAGGCTAGGTCTCGGGGAGTCCGTCCTGGATTACAGATGAGGTTTCCTAACCCTGATCTTCTACCGTACGGCAGGTTTGTACCTTCCATATGAGCCGCTGACTCCTACGTCGGTGCCACTAGTGGGCCAAGGCTGGGCCCAGGCGGCATCTTTGTGGGCCTTCTGTCTTCGGGTACACCGGGTAGGCCCATCCATAGGAGTCATGGGGTCACCCCCTCGTCATCACTCTACACTGATTCCTCAGTTCGTGCTTTGATCTTACCTTAGCTATGCAATAGGTTGATTTCCATTCACGCCATTGCTTTTGTATTGCATTTGCTCTTCCTCGTGTTTCAACTTCCTCAATTTCGTATTGCCTCAGTCCTGAGGAAATATAAATTCCTCAAGATATTTGAAAATTTCCCATTCACCCCCCCTCTGGTCGATATATTGCACTTTCAGTAGATGATAGGCAACATGCCCCCAACAATCTGACGAACTATTACCTTATCAAACTCATACAATCCCTACCATCCCCTTTGCCTACAGCAGGGAATTACTCACACATGTGAAAAGAAGTCGTGGAGGGAGGATGGAGTGGTGATGATGATGACGATGGCGATGATCTCCCCTCTCCGGAGGCGAAATCAGCCTCCAGATGAGCCCTCCGGAGGAAGAACAGAGGGTGGCGGCGGCTCCGCGACGGAAACTAGAAAAGAGGCTCCTCTTCTGGGGTTTTCCCGTCACGAGAATAAATAGGGGCCTCGGTAGGGCACCAGAGGAGGGGGAGGCCTCTAGGAGGCCTCTCACGGCCAGGGGTGGGGCCGCGCCAGCAGGGCGCCTGGAGCCCCTGTGGCCCCCCTCTGGCCCCACTTCAGGCTCGTGGGAGCTTTGGGTGCGTGGATTTTTCCTGAATTTTCCTGGAATTTTCCGAGATACCTAAAAATCCATTTTCCTGCACACAATAAAACCATACAGGCAGCTCTGCTGAAAACAGTGTCAGTCCGTGTTAGTTTAGTTCAAATCATGCAAGAATGAGGTCAAAACAATAGCGAAAGTGTTTGGAAAACTAGATACATTTGAGATATGTCAACTCCCCCAAGCTTAGAATATTGCTTGTCCTCAAGCAATTCGGTTCAACGAACTGGACGCGACAAAGAAAACTTTGACAAACTCTTTTGCTTCAATAGATGTATATAAGCATGTACTACAAAAAGAGTTTAGCAGGTATTGAACCAATGCTATGAGGACAATGCACGAAGCAATCCTCCATTCAAGTGATCAATCACAAACACCAAAATTAAATAATAAGCTGCTGAAAATCAAAACAGGATCACAATGCACATAGCTTGAACATATTAGAGTGGTATCTCGTTAGCCTCCATGAGTGAAGCAAAACATAAATGTAGAAACTCCTCCAGAGTTTTAAAGGAGACTAGAACTAAGAATTTAAGAACAAGCAATATCACAATCATGCAGAAGACAATATGGTACTTTCGGAGAATGCATGTTACACTAAGAATGACAATTATGCTCTCAATAGTTGGTGCTTTGAAGAAAGAAGGGGATACTCTTGAACCGTGGATTTTTTATGGCAAGGTTGAAAACCCGTGGTTGGAAGCAAAGACTAAACAAGTACCAGAGCTCTTGGTTTTGAAAACAGAGATAAAATTATTTTTGAGAAGTGCAACTTTCCAGTCAATGGTGAACGGCAAAGGTCTCTCAATATCTCCCATGCCAACCATGTTAATGCTTTTTGCTTACACTTTTGTTCCCTTATCCATAAATCCTTTGACGGTCTATGGTGCCTTTTTATTTTTCCTCAAGTATGGAAGGAAGTTTTCTCGTTCCATCTATCATTAGCAGCATTTGGCCCATTTCATTCCATCATCAAGTATGGGGGAGGTGGAACTTTTTTTTATGACTAGTTAAAACTTCCGTCAAAATATTTTTGGCAAGGTAGATACTGATTTTCCCTCACCGCACCATGAGCTTGTACGGTTACAAAAGGGAAGCTTTTGAATAAATTTTCAGATGGCATAAGAAAGTCTAAGTTAGGGATGGCTGGTAAATACCATATATAGGAAGGTATGGTGGACTCAAGTGGAATAACTGGTTTGAAAAGGAGTTTGGAAACACAAGTAGAATTCCGCTTAGTGCAAGTGAAGGCTAGCAAAAGACTGGGAAGTGGCCAACTAGAGAGAAATAATTGCCATAATCATGCAAAGCGACAAAGCAACATTGAATCAGGCATGAAAGTGATATAACTATTCTGAAACAAAAAGATCATGAAGGCATGATAGACTTTTTAGTCATAAACATGTGTGAACATGTCCCAAGTCAATCCAAGAATTCTCCGAAGGGAAATACCACTTCAATATGCCAAACCATGAGCAATGCAGTGCATGTAAATCATTTCAACAACACATTATGCACTCTACCTATTTGAGATCAACCACAAAGAAAGCATGAACACTGGGAAAGCATTGTAAACATAGCAGTATGTCGCTAGAAGCTGGTCTCTAGATCATAAGTACATTCATATGTACAAAACTAGAAACAAGAAGAGTTCATACCGTTTTTCCTTGTTGCTTCCCTTTCATTGATCTTCGTCATTACTGTCTTGTCACTTGCACGATCGAACGTGGGAAATATAATCAAATGCCATCAAGGACTCGAGCTGAACTCTGAAAACAAACCAAACTAAAGAGAGAAAGGAAAATCTTTTTGGGTTTTTCAAAGGTTAAACGAAAGCAAAAGAAAAGAGAAATATTTTTGTTGTTTTTGCAAATTAAAAGAGAACAAAGAAGAATAGGAAAAAACTTCGAAAAGATCAAAGCGAACAAAATAAAAACAGATAATACAATGGAAAAAGGGAGAAGGGCATGTACTCCCCCAAGCTTAGGCTTTTGGCCTAAGTTGGTAGCAGCTATTGCCCCTGGGAGCCTCCTGCTCCGGGGTGGTATGGGTAAGTCCATGAGTTGTACGAGCCTTATGGTGCGTACACCGAAGTGCTCGGGTCCTCCCATGAGGAGGACTCCGCGCTCCAAGAAGAGGAAGACCCCTCACCCAACTGGGTGACGGTCTCTCCCTGGAAAGGTGGGAACTCACTATGCTCCCCCTCGTCAGGCACAACCCCCTCCATGGGGTTATGAGACTAATACTGGGCCATGAACTCATCAAACTAGGTATCGTTGAAGGACCATCCGTTCCTGTGGGTATAATCAAACAAAAGTGGTGTGGACGGATCTCTCGAATAATAGTCTTTTCAAACCTCAAAATATAAATAAGGTTACCAAACTCGGAAGTCATGGTAACAAACTTATGCCTCTTCATAGCAAGAAGATCAAGACTTGAGTAAGTAAAAGGAACATCATCAGGATCTGGGGTGCCGTTAAGATACTCAAGGATAAGTGTGGTGTAGACGCCACCAAATAAATCTCCCTTGTTACCATTCATAGCAAGGCGTCCAGCAATTAAGGAACCCACATTATAATCATTCCTACCAGAGAGGGCGTTCGCATAGATAGAAAAATGTGGTGTGGAACTGTTGCTCGTGTTGTCATGAGCCAACACACCTCTAGCAATAAAATATGAAAAATACGTGAGGTGGGGGAATAAGATGCTGGAAATCTTTATTTTTATTTTTCTGGATTTTTTTCCGAAAACTTCACTGTTGAATTTTTTTCGAAGTTCTAAAAGCTGCGAAACTTTCTGAAACTTGAAGTAGTGATTAGAATTGTGAAGCTTAAAAACATAAAAACTTAGCACAACAAGGAGAAAAAAATCTAAGGAAAATGAAAACATAACAAGCTCCACTTTTTACCTATGTAAAACATGCTAGCTAGCAAGGTTGATCAAGTCTGACCAACAAACCGGCTATATATAGAGTAGAAAGTCCCACCTCTCATGAAGTGATCATTGAACCTTTACTTTAATGGACATTGTCCCCACCATAATGGTTTTTTTATTTGTGGTGCATGTGTAGAGGACAATCCCATTCTCTAATCTTCACGGTCTCGATATTCTCTATAGAGTTAATGACATGCCTTTTGTCGATTTTCTTCGGAAAATACACCATGTGTTCTTTATCATCTACGTTGAAGGTAACCTTTCCTTTATTGCAATCAATAATAGCACCTACGGTGTTAAGAAAAGGTCTACCAAGAATAATGGACATGCTCCCATCCTCGGGCATGTCAAGCACAACAAAATCTGTAAGAATTAAGCAATTAGCAACTTCAACAGGAACATCCTCACAAATACCTAACGGGAAGGCTGCTGACTTGTCAGCCATCTGAAGAGAGATATCTGTAGGGATTTGTTTTTCTAAACATAACCTCTTATAAAGAGAAAAAGTCATAACACTCACTCCTGCTCCAAGATCACATAAGGCAGTATTGACATAATTATTTTTTATGGAGCAAAGAATGGTGGGTATAACTGGATCACCCAGCTTCTCGGGAATCTTTCCACTGAAAGAGTAGTTAGCAAGCATAGTAGATATTGCCTCATTAGGAACTTTTCTTTTATTAGTAACAATATCTTTCACATATTTGGAATAAGGAGGTAACTTAATAGCATCAGTCAAAGGAATTTGTAGAAAACGAGGTTTCATCCATTCACAAAGTTTATTATAGTGCTCTTCTTCTTTGGATTTGAGAGACTTACCTGGAAAGGGCATGGGTTTATGTACCCATGGTTCTCTTTCCTTCCCGTGTCTTCTTGCGATGAAGTCTTCTCTAGTATACTTTTTACGTTTATCGGGTGCTTCTTCTACTCGCACCTCGGGAGGATCATTCTTCTCCTTATCATTTTCTTCGGGCTCGGCACCGTCTTTAGTTTCAGCATCGGAGGTAGATATGCTGTTAGGATAAACAATGGGTTATTCACTTGTAATAGGATCATTTGAGTTGTCAGCTTCCTTGTGTTTCTTCTTCTTTTTTTTTCTTCTTTGGAGAGCTAACAATCTCGTCTTCTACTTGCACTTGAGAATCTTGCTCGATCCTCTTCGAATGCCCCTCGGGATAGAGTGGGTCCTAGGTGTGTGTTCCACCCCTAGTCTTTATACCATAAGCCTGTATATCCTGTTTGGGATTATTAGCAAGCAAATCTTTTTGCACATTCGAAATTTGTTCAAGCTGAGTTTGAACCATATGAAAATTCTTAACAAGACATTTAACATCATTAACTGTTCTACCTAGAACATCAAGTAAACTTTTGATAGAAAGATTATTATAATGCATCTGACTTTGTATCCTCATATTAAAGTGGTTTTGCTTCATAATAAAATTATCAAGCTCATCTAAACATTGGTCGGGAGCCTTACCTTTAGGGATGTCACTTTCATTGTAATCTAAAAGAGAGTGTACCTCTACCAAGGGAGGGTGAGTAGTAAGCTCACACAACTTCTCAATAGGAGGAAGATTCTTCACGTCTTCGGCTTTAATGCCTTTCTCCTTTATTGACTTCTTTGCTTCTTGCATATCTTCGGGGCTCAAGACAAGCATGCCTCTCTTCTTCGGTGGTGGAGGTGGTTCAGGGACGGACCAATCTTCGTGGTTCTTGGCAATCTTGCCCATTAGTTCTTTATCATCGTCCAGAGTTCTTTCCCTAAAAACACAACTAGCACAACTTTCCATATAGGATCTAGATTCGTCGGTTAGAACAACATAAAATATATCAACTAATTCATTCTTTGGGACTTCATGCCCCGGTCTAGCCTTAATTAAACTGCAATCCCCCAAGCTTTAGGGAGGTGCTCATCCTGCAACTGTTTAAAGCTATAGATTATTTGTAAAGAAGCATGTTGCATATGAGCAGGAAAATATTTATCAACAAAAGTTTGAGCTAAGTCCTGAGGACTCTTAATGGAACCATATGGTAGTGCATCATACCATGCTTTAGCGTCTTCCTTTAAAGAGAAAGGAAAGAAGCTTGGACACATAAAAGTTTCGTATTCTCTCATCAGTAGTAAACAAGCCACCCAACTCAGTGAGTTTGGTCAGGTGTGCTATAGCATCATCATTTTCTCTGCCATAAAAGGGGTCAGCTTCGGCTGTAGATATAAATGAAAGATCAACACAGAAATCATAATCAGGATCAGTGATGCATATAGGAGATGTAGCAAATTCAGGATCAGGAGTAATCTTGTTCTTCATAGAGTGCTTTTCAAGCAACTTCTTAATAGCTCCAAGGTCAGAGTCGGCACACTTTGTGAGTTCCCTGAAAAAATCATCATCAAGAATAACATAATCATCCTCAAGGAGTGTCTCCTTGAGTTTATCTAAATCAGGGTAACCAAAGGCTTTGAAAGTAGAAAAATAGGCAGCATGAGTTTCTGTCTCCATCTGTGCTGCAACCTTAGCAATTTGAGATTCAACAAAGTGACCAAGAAAACCAGTTTCATCAAGATTAGTGGAAGCATCATGAAAAGTATCGGACATAGTAACAGACTCAGTAAAGTAGCATGTGGTGGTGGTGAAGCAAACTTACTTATAACAGAAGGTGAATCAAGCGTAGCACTAGTGCTCAGAACGGTACCTTTCCTTGTAGTGGATGGTAAGATTGGAACCTTGAGGTCTCCTTTCTTACCCATAGTGGATGAAGTGCAGCAGGCAAAATACTTCAAGTAGACTTGTAAATAAAGCTATGCTCCTCGGCAACGGCGCCAGAAAACAGTACTTGATGACCCTCAACTGTAGGGGACCGAGATAGTCTTCGCGGGTAAGTTAACCCAATTTATTGATTCGACACAAGGGGAGCCAAAGAATATTTATAATCTTTGACAGTTGAGTTGTCAATTCAACCGCACCTAAAATATACTTGCTTGCAACAAAATATTAATTGCAACTGTGGTATGATAGTGGTAGTGGTAACAACGAAAGTAAAATGGCAAAAGTAAACTAGTAGTAACCAGCAGGATTAAAAGCACTATAGTCTAGGGAGATGGATGGTTGGGTGCTGCTTGGATAAGAGGGAACATGTAATAGATTTTAACACGGGGCAAGACTCATAGAAAAGCAAGGATCATCTAGGCATATATCAAACATTAGGCATGTATCCCGTAGGTAGTTGTGCGTGCTTGCAATAAGAACTTGCACACCATCTTTTGTCCGACCATCCCGCTATGAACGGGGCCAAAAGGAACTTCCGGAGATTAAGGTGCTCCTGTCAAAGAGCACCGGAACAAAGCAGTAAACTCAATGGATACATGAAATCCTGAAATTATGGACCATCCCCTTTGGTGTCCCAAGCTATCACCTTTGGGATTGCCGGTTCCGGACCATAATAGGTGCATACAACTCATAGATCGGATCAAGAACATAAATATACTCATGAAAACACAAGTGGTTCAGATCTAAAAACATGGCACTCGGGCCCAAAGTGACAAGCATTAAGAGCAAAAATTTGTAGAAAAGATGATAAACACCAAAGTAGATGATAGGCAACATGCCCCAAACAATCTGACGAACTATAACATGATCAAACTCATCCAATCCCTACCATCCCCTTTGCCTACAGCAGGGAATTACTCACACATGTGAATAGAATTCATGGAGGGAGGATGGAGTGGTGATCATGATGACGATGGCGATGATCTCCCCTCTCCAGAGGCCAAATCAGCCTCCAGATTAGCCCTTCCGAGGAAGAACAGAGGGTGGCGGCGGCTCCGCGACGGAAACTGGAAAAGAGACTCTGCTTCTGGGGTTTCCCCGTCACGAGAATAAATAGGGGCCTCGGTAGGGCACCAGAGGAGGGGGGAGGCCTCCAGGCGGCCTCCTGGCGCGGCCAGGGGTGGGGCCGCGCCAGCAGGGCTCCTAGAGCCCCTATATCCCCCTTTGTCCCCACTTCTGGCTCGTGGGAGCTTCGGGTGTGTGAATTTTTCCTGAATTTTCCTGGAATTTTCCGAGATACCTAAGAATACATTTTCCCGCACACAATAAAACCATACAGACAGCTCTGCTGAAAACAACGTCAGTCCGGGTTAGTTTAGTTCAAATCATGCAAGAATGAGGTCAAAACAATAGAAAAGGTGTTTTCTAAAGTAGATACGCTTGAGTCGTATCAGACTATCTTTGGGTTTTAAGTTGAGCAGAGCAAATTCACTTCGACTAAGATTTCAACTAGCAAACCCCTCTTGATAGTACGGTTTTTCCTACGACTCAAGAAAATAAAGAGAAACTAGTAAAAAGACTAAGTCTTCGTCCACCTTCAGCTTTCTCCTCGTTGCGCTTTTACTCGAGAGCATCTTATTTTCGACGACATTTTTAGGGGTCGTCCTTCTTCAAAGGCTTCGGTAATGGATTGCAGCTTCGCTGCAGTGAGTTGTCCTTCGACCATCTACCAGCAAAATCGAGTCTTTCGGAACCTAAATATTAGTTCCTCTACTGCTTTGTCCAACAATCTCCAAAACATTCGGGGGAAAAACTTGCTCTTACAATCTCCCCCTTTCTGGACGATTGTTGACAAAACAGGCATCGATAAATAATTGAAAAGTTTTGCGTTTTCGATGTTAAACCAAAGCTAAGATTGATGATATACTCCCCCTTGATGTATGCACGAAAGATGTAAATTTCCAGTGAAGTGCATATTTGCTAAGGATTGAGTCGAGGGAAAACATCATAATCTTAGTGAGCAATATTGCAGTCCAAATGATATCCAATGAGAAATATGCAATCTCCTCGATTAACCTGTGATTTGATATGATAGATAAATTCCTGCAAAAGGTTATGTATCACAAGCATAACAGATAGATATCTTACGATAAAAGTAGCAGTTCACAGACCTAAATTAGTTACAACCAGATCGAATATGAATCGAATGTTTGTTGAAACTACTCGGAAACTCAAAGTTTAAAGTTCATTGACCAAAAGAAAATCCCTTAACCCCGCATGCGAACTATTTCTTCGATGCCACTACATCTCCCTCTTTTTGTTACAACGAACAAGAAGATTGAGAATAGGGTGATACGGTGAGGATAGTTCTCTCACTTCTCATTGGTTACCCCAAGTGGAAGGTGAGATGTAGCGTAGAAGCAATTTCCCTCGGTAAAGATACCAAGGTTATCGAACCAGTAGGACTCCAAGGGATACAAGAAGGTGTCAACGGCGCAGAAATTGTTGCCAGCTGGAGACAAGGTTGACATGGACCTGGACACACAACAAGTAACTTTGCTCCCAACGAGTACAGAGGAGTTGTCAATTCCTCCGGCCTTGCTGTTTACAAAGGATCAACGCAAGAGATAATAATAGTGGCAACTGAAAGTAAGAACTAAAAGTAATTTGAAGGTGTAAACAATGGTGTGAATATGGACCGGGATCCCGTGATGTTCACTAGTAATGTCTCTCTCCCAAAAGACGATAAAAGTTCTAGCGAGGTAAAATAATCACAGCTGGGCAATTGACAGGATTATAAACGCACCGCAATGCTAACTATGCTACAAAAGAAAGGAAGAGGATCAAATGCAATGGGCAGTACGCCAAGGTAAGTAGACCGAAATCCATCTGCATCTACTACGAATCATCCACCTTGAGATATCTATCCAGAACATCTCGCTGGTATTAAGTTGCGAATCCCACCCAAAGTGTAAACTCAAAGCAACAGACAATTGCATTAAAAGAACTATGCGTAAAGTAAACAATCCTTCACCCGCAAGTAAAAGCACCGTTGTTTTATCCCTGGTGGCAACAACACATCCCCTAGTCTCATGTTTTTGTCACTCAAGCTAGACATCAAGGGACTGAACCCACAAGCAAGCATAACGCTCCCTCTTGGAGTTGCGACAAATCACTTGGCCAAAGTAAAATACGGCAACGGAGAAATGCAAGAGTTTACTAAGGAACACAAATATAAAAGAGAACCAAATATATTACTCATCACAATCTGAACATAATCTCATAATCCATCAAATCCCAGCAAACTCAACATAGCAACACAGAAAATTACAAAAGTGCCTCGATCATGTGAGGCAGCTCACGAGGTCTCGAAAGTGGAAGCACAAAGAGGGGAGGAGAACATCACATAGCTACTAATCACGGACCCATGGTCCAAGGGGGACTACTCACGGTACATCCGAGATGCGTCCATGGCAATGGATGGTCTCCCGGAGGGGATTCCTCCTTCCGGCAGGGTGCCGGGGCAGCTTCTCCTGGCAGCCCCGATCTTGAAACGGTGGCGGCGGAGGAACAGAGAGGAGAACAGGAATAGCAGATCGATATTAGGGGTTTCAGTCACGGGGGGGGGGGGGGGTAAATATAGGCCAAAGGGGGCACCGAGAGGGGTCACAGGGCAGCCAGGAGCCCTCCTGGCGCGACCTAGGGTGGGGCTGCGCCGGGACCCTCCTGGGGCCCTGGTGGGTCCACCCCCATCCTTCCTTGGTGATTCGGGAAGCTTCCGGGTCGCTGATTTTTTATATAATTTTTCCGGGATTTATTTGGCACTTTTAATGGCCGGAAAACCTGAAATACAAAAACAGCAGAAAACAGGAACTAGCAACTGGGTGAACTGAGTTAATAGGTTAGTCTAAATATGATAAAAAGTGTATGAAAGTTCAAGCAAAACATGGCAAAGTCACACAAATCATGCATGGAGCAAGCAGAAATTATAGATACGTTTGGGACGTATCATAGGGTCAAAAGAAAACTACGGCTCGGCAGAATGGCAGCGGCGACGGCGTGAAGATTCCAGCGGTGGAGAGCGTGGCCTTGGCTTGTTTGCTCGACGATGATTCGGAAGATCACGCTAGGGCGTCAGCTTCACGGGGAATGAATGGTGGTCACCCGAGGAGTTGAGCGCTGATGAAGCAGGGGTCCTTGGACTTGTGGGGAACGGCTGGAAGATGGAGTGAGCATTTTGGTCTTCAGCTTCGGCTTCAGAGGATTCTTCTTCGATGGCCACATGATAAAAATCATCCATCCACAAGATGTATTTATTCTTCAACAGAGTCGGAATATCTCTGTCTGGCCTATCCACTCGGTCATTGCCAAACCAACGTCGATCAAGATGGGGCGGATACTGGACAAATCCAGAGTGTTGCAGTTGGCCCACTGAGTTAAACTTTCGAAGGCCTTTCCAGTGGCGACGAAGAGATTCTCGAAGAAGTTGTCCATTGTTTACCACAATGTTCCTGAGAAAATTCATTTCATTCATAATCTCTTGCTTCTGAAGCTTATCTTCTTTGATGTGATGTTGAAGTATTTGCTGATTGCAAAGTGAAACTTCCATGTGATGCACAGGTTTGATAAATCTGGTGCACATATTTCTTTCGGTGATATGTGCTCGAATGCCAGTGTATTCAGCAAAGGGGTCATTCTGGCGAGCAATAACTTTCAGAACCTCTCGGTCAGGTGGAGTAAATATCGTAGGATATTTAGTCGAAGGGAATGGTTCTTCCCGAGAGTAATTTCACAGAGACATTAGCCAAGGTGCATATGGCTTGAGTGAAGCAGGATAAGTAGTACAGGAAACTAACACTCGAATGAAGCAGTCTTCAAAGTCGAAAGGATGTCCATTGACTAGCTTCATGATAGCATGCTTGGAAAGATCTGGAATGGGATAATCATCGTTCACATTCAACATCGGTAGCAAAGTCTTCGACAATATATAAAACCATGATTTTTCTTCGAAGATCAAGTGCTTGGGCATAGCTTCTTCAGGATATGCATCGCCAACGACATCAGGATCCATGAGAACAGCAAATTCAGCTGGAGTCATGGGTGGCGAAGTGTGAATCTTGTCGGGCAATCCTTCGAACCGAGGAAGATTTACCACAGATAAAATTTCATCGACAGTCAAGTGGAAATCCTTGCCTTGTACCATGAAATAAAACTTCCATGTTGAAGGGTCTTGATGGTTTCCAGTGACATAAAGAGTGTCAAAGAATTTCTTGATTACTTCTGGATTATAGCCAGAGCGAGAGAAAACATGCGGTGAGAGTGCAGATCATCAATAGTCTCGGCCAGATTCTGGAAGCAGTGGTTGGCATACAACGAAGGCATATCCAAGTATTGGTGCTGGAAAATCTTGTCCTTGTTCAGCAATGTGTGCGCATAATATATTGCTTGCTCTTGAGTCCAAAAGCGAAGCGAATAAGAATTACAAGCCTTCAAATATGTATTATCACCGAAGAATTTGGGCTTATGCTCACGGGGATTGAAAATGGGGCCTCCACGAGGAACATCTGCCCTGAAGAGCGGCATCATTTCTCTCGGGTGATTGGAGTGAAGCAATTCATCAACTGGAAAACCTTCGGCCACATTACCTTGAAATTGCAGGCGAGTAATATCAACGCGAGAATTGGAAGATGGTATATTGATGATATCCTGATTTGCCTCGGTCATTTCCACATCAGCATTTCTGTTGGCAGCAATTTCTTCAGCTGCAGCTTGATTCTCGGCCTCTTCTGTTTCCATGGCCTCCAGATCAGCATCTAGTTCATCTAACATCTCTTCGTTGGATGAAGAAGATGAGGATGAGGAGATGTCATCAGAACTTTCGTCACCAGAACCATCTACCTCGGCATCCGCCTCATCAGTGACAGGCGGTGCCTCTTGGCGAGAGAAAACTGTGGTACCATCCACATGTTCTTCTTCGTGCAAAGTGCGGGCAGAGGAATAATCCTTCTGAACTCCTGGAATTGGAGCAGGAGCTTCTTTCTCGACCTGAGAATTTTGCTCGGTTTCAGCTTGAGCATTGGGCTCGGCAGGAGGTGTTGCTTGTCGGGGTGGTGAAGGGGCGGGTGATGGCGATGGTGTTTTTGGTGGAGTTGGTTGGTGATGTGCGAGACGATGATAATGGTTTCTCACCCTTTGTTGGTTACCCCAAGTGGAAGGTGAGATGTTGGATAGCAGCAAAATTCCCCTATGTAGAGGATAGGGTTTGTCTCCCGTAGGACTCCGGCAATGATAAGTAGGTGTCAGCGGCGCAACTGACGTGGACCTGCACACATAAACAAAAACCTTTGCTCCCAATGAAGTTCATATAGGTTGTCAATCTCTCCGGTCTTGTTGTTTACAAATGATCAAACGAAAGGGATAATGGTGATATTCATAACAACTAGAAAGTAAAAGTAGGAAATTAAATGAACGTGTAAACAGTGATGAGAATATGGACCGGGGTCCCGTGATGTTCACTAGTGAAGTCTGTCTCCCAAAAGACGATAAAACTGCTATGCAAGGTAAATAAATTACAGCTGGGCAATTGACAGGATTAAAAACGCACCGCAATGCTAACTATGCTACAAAGAAAGGACGAGGCTCAAAATCATGGGAGGTACGCCAAAATAAGTAGACCAAAATCCAACTACATCTACTACTAATCATCCACCTTGAGATATCTATCCAGAACAACTCGCTGGTATTAAGTTGCGAGCCCCACCCAAAGTGTAAACCCAAAGCAACAGACAACTGCATTAAAAATCACTTTGCATAAAGTAAACAATCCTTGTAACCGCGGTTACAAGCACCATTGTTTTCCCCCTTGTGGCAACAACACATCCCTTAGACTCATGTTTCTGTCACTCAAGCATGTCATCGGGGGGCATGAACCCACAATCGATCATAACGTTCCCTCTTGGAGTTACTACCTACTACTTGGCCAAAGCAATAAACAGCAACGGAGAACATGAAAGAATTACTTAAGAACAACAATATAAAAGATAAGAACCAAATATATTACTCAATCACAATCTGAACATAATCTCATAATACATCAGATCCCGGCAAAATCAGCATAGCAACAGCAGAAAGATTACATATGTGCCTCGATCATGTAGGGCATCTCACGAGGACTAAACCATGAAGAACAAAGAGGGGAGGAGAAAATCACATAGCTACTGATCACGGACCCATGGTCCAAATAAAACTACTCAAGGAACATCCGGGAAGTGTCCATGGTGGAGGGGAAGCTCCCGGAGGTCAATCCTCCGTCCGGCAGGGTGCCGGGAAGAAGTCTGTTGGCGCTCCAGATCTTGGAAGCGTGGCTGCGGCGGAACAGAGGCGAGATCGCAAAAAGGGATTGTGTCTTCCGGGTTTCGCATCACGGAGATTAAATAGGCGAAGGGGGCAGCGAGGGGGCCACCAGGGGTCCAGGCGCCCTGGTGGCGCGGCCAAGCACTAAGCCGCGCCACCTGTCCGCCTGGGCACCAGGTGGGCCCCCTCTGGCCCTCCTTCACAGTTCCGGAAGCTTCCGTTGCGCTGAATTTTTATATTATTTTTCTCGGATTTTTGGAGTACTTTTAATATGGGGGAAAACTGAAATAGAAAAACAACAGAAAACAAGAACTGGCATTGTGGTGCACTGAGTTAATAAGTTAGTCCAAATATGATCAAAAGTGTATGAAAGTGTATCTAGATCATAGCAATATCACACAAAACATGCATGGAGCAAGCATAAATTATAGATACGTTTGGGACGTATCAACATCCTCAATCTTAATTCCTTCTCGTCCTCGAGTAGGTAAATGATAAGAAGCATAATTTCTGTGGTGACATTCTAGCAACCATATAAGAACTTTGAAAAGTAAAGCAATAAAGGTATGTGATTCAATTCAAGTCATAACATGCAAGAGTCTATATTAGCATTGAAACATGCAACGAAAGAACATTAGGTGCAAGAGCTCTCGCTGTCCGTGACTCGAATGTCTCCAAATGGTGTTTGCGTGCAAGAAGGGGGATAGGGAATACGAGAAAAATGTATTTCTTGGTGAGAACTCAATCTACTAAGGTTTCACACTTGGTCTTCTTTGGAATCTTATCTTGACTCGTCCCAGACCACTAGCCAGGTACAAGTCAATTTGATCCACTCCTTTTCGATATTTTGAGCACTCATGCAATGGATGAGCGTAAGCAAGAAAGTTGACACTTAGGATGGCAAAGAGAGAAATATGGTGGAGGAGGAAGACAAAAAGGGTTAGAAAGGCTCACATCAATGAGGACAATCATAGGAGAGAAGGCCAAATGATAGATATGATTTGAGGAGTAGGGATTGCCATGCACTGGATGCACATATGAGCTAAGAAAGATCTCCAATGGAACTAGTGGGGGTGCATCCAACTTGCTCGATCATGAAGACCTAGAGCTCTTTTGAGGAGGTTCTATAGTGTGAAGATCCCCACATAACTATATGCATAAGTGATCATCTCTATGGAGTACAAGGATAAGAGGGAGTACTAGTGTGGATCTTTCAAAAGGATAGTAGTGTTGCCCCTTTTTCTCTTTTTATTTTCTTTTCTCTTTTTTCTCTTTTTTTGTATTTTTTTTGGTGGCCTCAATGGCTCTTTCTATTTAACTCTCATTTGTTGTCTTTGGGATCTTTTATTTTGTCCACTTTGGGATCTTTTCCTCACTTAAGGGCAACACTCTATTTTACAAGAGGGTATAGAAGATCTTTCACACTTTACAAGGTACTCAAACATAAAGAAGATGTACCTATCATGATGTATGCAATGTATGCCTCTGCCTGTGTAGCAGGAACATGTATGGCATGAAGATCAAGTCACGAAGAGGTGGTTGTTGCATGGCTATATATCTCGGAAAGGTTATGGAAATGCTTTGATAGGTAGGTATGGTGGCTTTTTTGAGGAATAATATAAAGAGGTTTATGATGACAAAGCGTATCATGCCAAGGGTTTGGATGTACCGGCGAAGGTGAATGCCAACTCTCGGAGTGAGAAGAAGGCAATGCACGGTACGAAAGAGGCTAGCAAATATGAGGAGGTGGAAGTGTCAACTTTCAATGCTTACATTAGTCCGAAGAACTCATGAACTTATTATCGGTAACTCTCAATATAATGAGGAGGTTCACAAAGAGACAAGTACCCCGAGGAGGAGTGTATGGGGGTTTGGTTTTCCTTGCGCACCCTCGACTCATGGTACGTGAGTGTACTCTAATATCCGATCCCTCAAAAGATTAGCGATCCATCTAGTAGCTAGAGTTCTCAACTAGTTTTGTAGGTTTTTGAAAATAAACACGGATTGCCTAAAATATGACACCTATCACTAATAGGCTAGAGCTCTTGACACCAAAAGTTCAAACATTACTCACAACAATACCTCAAAACTATTGGAAGTTACTACTAAAATTAAATAGCAACCTCAATTACCTACTTTCAAGACAAGACACAACTCAGTGCAACAACAAACTCTCTTAACAAGATAAACATGAAAACTAAAGAGAGTTCCAGCAAAAAACTAAACAAAAGACAAGGCTCTTGCTAAAGACAAACTAAGACTAAAACTAAACATGGCAGTAGCTACGAAAAGATAAAGAACACACAACAACAGAAAGATAAGCATGAAAAATCCTATGATGTGTTCTAGATTGGAGTGGAGCGTGTTTCTTTCCATCACAAAGTAAGCTGGGGTCTAACTTGCTATGAACAGCAAGCAAAGCTAAAGAAAAATAAAAAGTAAACCTAAGAGTGAGATGCTCCAAGCATAGCACATAACGCATGAAGTGATAAAAATATAGTGAGACGAAAGACGAACTGATGATGCTTGATGGAGAAGGGGATGCACGGGGGCATCCCCAAGCTTAGACGCTTGAGTATCCTTGAATATTTATTGGGGATGCATGGGGGAATCCCCAAGCTTGAGCGCTTGATACTCCCGGATCTTCTTTCATCATCTTCCATCGCACACTTGAAAACTCCCATCATACGTAACTTATCATAAGCTGATTAGAGGGGTTAGTACCCTTAATAAAATAAATTTTCCCCACTGGATATAAAGATATTCTTGAAGATCTACTGTTTCTCAAGATTTCCAAAAGGTTTTTGCAAAGAAAAAGAGAGCTTAAGGTTTGCGAAAGTAGGGAAAGGCAAAACGTGGCAGAATCTGTGAAAAACAGAACAACAGGTAGTAGAAAATTTTTTCGGGGCACTTCTGCAACTCAAATCAAAAAGCTCACAACATACGAAAGTTTCACAATTGTATAGAGCAGGCTGTGTAAAAAAATTCATCTCAAAAAGATGAACTGGTGATTTGTTCCGATTTTTGCCGTCAAGAAGACAGAATCTGTTTTCTGGACAGCATGTCACAACTTTTGCTTCCCTTATCATAAGAGGCTATAACTTGGCACAAAGCTTGAAAATAGAGATACAATGATGTTGATACAGTAGTAACAATCATAAAGACCACTAAAAACATAAGTAAAAACATCTTGGGTTGCCTCCCAACAAGCATTTTCTTTTACGCCTTTAAGCTAGGCATAAAGATTATGGAAGATGCTCTCACAAGAATAAGAATTTTGAAGCAAAAGAGAGCATTAAGAAGCAAATATGAAACACATTTAAGCCTAACCCACTTCCTATGCATAGGCATCTTGTAAGAAAATAAATCAAAGAAGAACAAAGTGATATGCATAGAAAGGTGGAAAAAGAACAACTTCAAAAATTTCAGCATGAAGAGAGGTGTTTTAGTAATATGGAAGTTTTTACAACCAAACTTCCCTCTCTCGAAATAATTTTTAGTAGTATCCTAAACAACATCAAGAATATAACTATCACATAAATGATGTTATTCATGACCTACAAGCACACATGTATAGTTTTCAACACGGTCTTTAAGATCATAAGATAAATGCAACTCATCACATTGAGCCTCAATAAGAGCACAGTTCTCTGGAATATGAGTTGGAGATTTCAAAAGGATAATACAACAATCAAGTGTGGGTGCAATAGCAACAATTTCATGCTTAACATAAGGAACTATATCAAGTTCATCTTCGCAAGCATAATCCATATTGGCATCATAGCCATCAACAAAGCAAGTATTCAGTTCATCAGAAAGGGAAGTATCAAGTTAGTCCTCGGAATCATGGGATTCCTCATCAAAGCAATCATAAGCCTCTTCTTGGGCAACAAACATTTTATTTTTAAAATCCTCAATATAAGAATTGGAAGTATAATTCTTGAAGCAATAAGCAAAAATGCAAAGTTTTCAGACTTGTGACTAGTATCAAAATACTTTTCAATCAAAGAAGCAATCTCATAATCACCTTTAAAAGCAACAAACTCTTCAATCTTTTCAACATCAAAGTAATCATGAACACCTTTAGCATAAGAAGATAAGATCTCATTTTCATGAAACTCACATTGGAAAGGAAGGTGTTTATGATCTATATTAGAGCAACAAGTAAAATCATAAATGTGGCACAAAAATTCAGCATGGCAATAAGAAACATGTATTTGATCCCATAAGTGTTTCCATTTCTGAGATAGGCGGTGCCGCGTATAATGAGCATCGACATCCAATGATTTTCCCTCAACCAAGTCGGTTGGGTTTTTAGCGCGAGCACAAATTGATCGAAGACGATCCAAGTGAAACATGTCCATCCTAGCATATTTGGGTGGTTCCACACCCATGGCAAAGATAGCATCAGTAGGCAGACAAAGGCAAAGACAAAAGGTGGCAACTATTTTTTTGGTTTTACATAAAGAACACTAAATCAAAAACTGAAAGGTAAACTAAAAAGCAAAGGTAAAAGTTAGTGGGCAACTACCCTATCTTAGCACTCGGAGTCCCCGGCAACGGCGCCAGAAATTTGCTTGATGTGCGAGATGATGATAATGGTTTCTCGCCCTTCGTTGGTTACCCCAAGTGGATGGTGAGATGTAGGATAGCAGCAAATTTCCCCTATGTAGAGGATAGGGTTTGTCTCCGATAGGACACCGACAATGATAAGTAGGTGTCAGCGTCGCAACTGACGTGGACCTGCACACAGAAACAAATAACTTTTCTCCAAACGAAGTTCAGAGAGGCTATCAATCTCTCCGGTCTTGTGCTTTACAAAGGATCAAACGCAAGGGATAATGGTGATAGTGATAGCAACTAGAAAGTAAAAGCAGGAAATTAAATGAACGTGTAAACACTGATGAGAATATGGACCGGGGTCCCGTGATGTTCACTAGTGATGTCTCTCTCCCAAAAGACGATAAAACTGCTATGCGAGGTAAACAAATTACAACTAGGCAATTGACAGGATTAAAAATGCACTGGAATGCTAACTATGCTACAAAGGACGAGGCTCAAAAGCATGGGAGGTAAGACAAACTAAGTAGACCGAAATCCAACTACATCTACTACTAATCATCCACCTTGAGATATCTATCCAGAACATCTCGCTGGTATTAAGTTGCGAACTCCACCCAAAGTGTAAACCCAAGGAACAGACAACTGCATTAAAATGCACTTTGCGTAAAGTAAAAAATCCTTACAACCGCGGTTACAAGCACCGTTGTTTTCCCCCTTGTGACAACAACACATCCCCTAGACTCATGTTTCTGTCACTCAAGCATGTCATCGGGGGGGCATGAACCCACAATCCAGCATAACGTCCCTCTTGGAGTTACTACCTACTACTTGGCCAAAGCAATAAACAACAACGGAGAACATGCAAGCATTACTTAAGAACAACAATATAAAAGATAAGAACCAAATATATCACTCAATCACAATCTGAACATAATATCATAATCCATCAGATCCCAGCAAACTCAGCATAGCAACAGCATAAAGATTACATATGTGCCTCGATCATGTAGGGCAGCTCACGGGGACTAAACCATGAAGAACAAAGAGGGGAGGAGAACATCAAATAGATATTGATCACGGACCCATGGTCCAAAGAAAACTACTCATGGCATATCCGGGAAGCGTCCATGGTGGAGGGGAAGCTCTCGGAGGTCAATCCTCCATCTGACAGGGTGCAGGGAAGAAGCCTGCTGGCCCTCCCAATCTTGGAAGCGCGGCAGCGGCGGAACAGAGGCGAGACCGCGAAAAGGGGTTCTGTCTTCGGGGGTTTCGTGTCACGGAGATTAAATAGGCGAAGGGGGCAGCCAGGGGGGCCACCAGGGGTCCAGGCACCCTGGTGGCGCGGCCAAGCCCTAGGCCGCGCCACCTGGCCGCCTGGGCACCAGGTGGGGCCCCTTTGGCCCTCCTTCGGGGTTCCGGAAGCTTTCTTTGCGCTGATTTTTTATCTGATTTTCCGGATTTTTGGAGTACTTTTAATATGGGGGAAAACTGAAATATAAAAACAGCAGAAAACAGGAACTGGCACTATGGTGCACTGAGTTAATAAGTTAGTCCAAATATGATCAAACGTGTATGAAAGTGTATCTAGATCATTGCAATATCACACAAAACATGCAAGGAGCAAGCAGAAATTATAGATACGTTTGGGACGAATCAGTTGGCGAGGTGGAGGAGTTGGAGCTCTAGGTGGAGTAGGTACTCTGGCAGGGGGTGCGGTTTATTGTCGTGCTGATGCAGCATCGACTTCAATAGACTTTTGCTTCTTCTTCTTTGCAGGCTCTGGCGTCCCACGCCCAGAGGATGTGTAACAGCCCGGGATTTTCACCCAAATTAAAAGTTTTGTTTGTTTCTTTATTTTATTGCTTGATATAATTTTTTGCAGTATTTGCTTCGCTGATTTATTACTTGATGAATATTTTCCCCCTCGCTCTCGTATGGATGCGGGACCAAACCTTTTTCCCAAACGGCACACGACAGTTGCGAAACCGGGTTCACCCGAGCACCATCGCAACTTCCGGCACAAGACCAGCCGTCGCCATCGGAACAAAAAAACCCCATTTAATAATTACATGTATTATTTTATTGGGCATCGGAAAATATTCTCGGAACGCTATCAAAGTGAGGTACGATTGACGGGCTCGACGCGCTGAGCGCGTGGTTTGAGATTTCGCCCGAATCGGAGGTCGTATGCACTCCCGGCTGTCTGAAACATGGAGTATAGGACGCGGGGGGAAAACCCCGAGGGCTTTTGCGTAAAATTGCTAGCCAGACCACCTATATAAAGACCACCACTCTCCCACCCCTTTCTACGGTTTCCCCTAACACAAATTTGCAGCCACCCCCTCAAATTGCCCCAAAATTCTGTCCACAGCCCCCAGTTTTCGAAACCCTAGCTCTCCCTCAGATCTGGACAATCAGATCTGAGATCTGATGGCCCAGATGAGGCCACCTCGCCCCCATCGGAGCAGCCCCAGCCTCCTGCGGATCCGCCCGCCCGCAGGGCCCTCACCGTCGCCGCCGGGCCCGATCTGGGCCCGGGAAGCTCGCCGCCGCCCGTGGAGAGCACGGCCACCCCTCGCGGCCACTGTTTGCCGGCGACCTCGCCGTGGCCGCCGCCCTGGTGAGGAGCTCCTCCACGTCGTGCCTCTCCTCTCCTCCCTCACCTCCTCCCCTTCTCCCGCAGACCACGGCGCCGCCGCTCGCCGCGACCGGAGCTCGGAGCCGTCGCCGGTTCCATGGAAGGCTTCGGGCCAAAGCTCGCTGCGCCGCCTCACCGCCTCCACGCCAGGCAACCCCGCCGCCGTCCTCTGCCTCCGCAGCACCCGGTCCACCCCTGCCTCGACTTCCCCAATCCTCGCCGTGCCGCCGCGCGACAGCCGCCGCCGGTGGAATCCCGATCGGGATCGGGAGGAACCAACCGATCCAGCCAGATGGGCCTCCAACGCCCAGCAAGCCCACCAGCAACCGCGGCCTGTTGCGTCCCCTCCAAGGCCCAGCAGCACACCTCCGCCCCGGGCGAGAGGATGCTATCCAGCGCCCTCCCCACCGAGCTGGGCCTCGGCCCACACGGTGAGCGCCCCTAAACCTTTTTTTCTTTTTTTTTGTGCCACGGTAGTGGGCTCGACCCGATAATCTGCTGCGCCCGTGGGCGTTCCATAGTATCTAGAGCGCCCCTGTTGAGCCTGTTAAGAGTAGTTTCAGCCCGTTGAGGCTTTTTGTTTCTCTGGGCATGTATATTTTGGAGGATTATTGTTGTTGTTTTGCGATGCACGTATCTTTTCACCGGTAGCTCGGATCGCGACGCGTTAAACATGAACGTTGCTTAGTTTTTCGTGTAGAATAATAAAATGTTGTTGTTTTCCATGTTTGAACTTGTTAACTTGTTTTTTACTGCTAATTATGTCGCATTCCACTGTAAACTGTAATAGCCATAACTTTCTAACCGTTGCTCTGTTTAAAAATTTTCTTATATATAACTTGACTAGAATTTTGTGTACTTTTTGTTTATGCTATTGTTTGCTGCTGTTAACAAATATAAAATATTGTTTAGGGTAGAACAATACTAAAAGCTTAATTATCACGGGGTAATTAGTGTTGTGCCATGTAAGATTAATTTTGCCCCACTTAAATTAAATAGCATAGATAGTTTACTTTATGCTTCACCTCTTTACATGATTGTGCAAGGCCTGATATGCGGTATTGTTCGAGATCTAGATGTTTCCATCCAGATCCGGGGACGAAGCACATATCGGTCCCACCGCGACATATGACGAAGTCCTATGCCCCGGATTTCCAACATGATATCACAACATTACAGATACAAGGATACAACATCTCATACAATACAACAGCGAAAGATACATGTCTGGGTACAGACTACAAGCAAATGCCTACTGCAAAGAGAAAACATCGATCCCATAACCACACGGGTCTAGGCCCTCCGCCGGGATCCGTCTAACTAGTCGTCGTCGAGTCTCCACGTGAAACGTCGCTCACCATACCTTTTGTCGATCAAGAACCCTGAAAAGAGTTTGGGGGTAGTATCATGAGTACAGAAGTACTCAACATCCAACTGTAGTGGTCCACTGACCCAGCAAGGACTTCATCACTCGTCATTCTAGGACAACTAGTAGTTTACGGTAAGGAATGACTAAGTGGTGAGGTTGCTTTCGTACTAGCATTTATGAAGTGGCTAACGATCTAGAGAGTAAGGTAAGAAGCCAAGCATTCGATGAGGAATCGCCTCCAACAAGTCTGCTATCAACTACTTTCGCAAGCATAACACCTATCCTATCCTTGTCCTCCTCTTCGCATCCCGACGAAGAAGAAGCAGTCAAGGCACACACACACGTTGATCAAGTTATATTAAGATTATCTCAGTTGTTGTTGTCTATGAACAAGGAGTAGGTCTCAAGTCGTCCATAACCGTGGACACAACTTCTCAACAAGATTTAACCCTGCAGGGGTGTACCAACTGCCCATTACAAGGCTCCGCACGCACGCCCATATCTCTCAGTTGCTACCCATCACAGGCAAACATTTTATGATTTAGTTCCAAGAGATCCGAAACGACAGGTCCCTCTAACTAACAACGAACAAATCCGGGTGGCCCCCGGTGAGTCGACATCCAGCTCAGGAGCCGGCCACGCTCTCGATCTGGTCTCTACCGTATGACTCCAGGTTTGGATTGCCGGTTCATCACACATGGGAAACCGGGTCCTCAGCCGGTCATGATGGGCCAGCAAGGGAACTATGTCCTCATCAAGGGGCAACACGAGACATCGCACCTACCGTCGAGAGCGGTTACTAACAGGTTAAGTGGAGTACTCGTCACACACGATGATACCTCACCTTTACAAGGGTTCAAGTTGTTTAGCTTTAGGTGATCAACAAAGGTTGTTAACATGGCAACTCAAGCAAGCATGGCATAGCACACAAAAATGGCAAGAGGTGAAGCATAAGAAACTATTTATGCTAGTCAATTTAAGTGAGGCACAACCTAAACATGGCATAACACTAAGTACCCCACGACAATTAAAAGATTTTGTACTGTTCCGTCCTAAACCATACTTTAGGTTGGTTAACAACAGCAAACAATAGCACAAACACAAAGTACACAAAAAACTAACCAATTTTCATATAAAGAACACCCCAAACGGAGTTACAGTTAAAAAGATACAAGCAAAACAAGTTACGGGCACAATCTGCCAACATCACGAAGCACACTTTAGAGCAATGCATAAAAAGGATAATCAACGCAAACATGATCACAAATGATTTGGAACTAAAGTAGACATGACAGGGAAGGCATGGAAAAAAGAATCATGCAAATAGGCATCATAGATCAAAAGATATTAAGCATGCAACATGGCATCGAAACGTTACAGACTTAACAGAGGTGGCTGTCAAAAACAGCGGCATAGAAACTTTGGAGCTCAATAACTAGATGACCAGCAAGCATATCATGACAATGTAATACATATAATGGAAGTAGACATGATGCTTAACAATATGCAATTGGAATCACTCAATTCCGATAAACGGTTGCGATGCAACCGTCACCCGAAGTTGCAACAAATTAACAGTTTTCAGCACAGCAACACATTAACATCAGGGTCACCAGTTTGGAGCAAGATTTAATATAGCTAAAGCACCCAAAAATGACAAGTTAAAGCATGGAAATGAAGTACACATGATGCTTAACACATAGGAAAAAGAATCAATGCAATAGGCTTCATGGATTTGTCACAATCATCAATCAAAGTTGCAATAAAATAACAACAGCAACACATAACAGCAATTAGTAGCAGTTTAACGACCTGATGCCCACTTCAACCCAGATTAACATCATCAAGATGGCCTCAAATCAAAATGCTCACAAAAGATGGATTGACGTACACACAATTCTAAGAAATTTTCATTTTGGGCGCATCGCCATCCGAGCTACAGATCACTCGTTAACTACAGCGCAAAATTGAATCAGCAGCAGCATTTTTCAGACTTAGCAAAATTCGCAGGGGTTAGACAGGGAAAAAAATAAACAATAAAACAAAACAAAACAAAAAAGAAAAATGGCCTCACCCCTTGGGCTTCGGCCCAAGTTGGCCTAGTGCTGGAAAGCTGTTGGGCCGTGGTCGCTGGGCCAGCTGGAGGCGCGTGTGGCCGGCCCAGACGGTCACACAGGCGAGCGGGCACGGGGTCTTCGTCCTCTCCACGAGCAGAGGCGGGGCCGACGGGATTCCAGCGAGGGGTGCAGGTCCGGCGAGGTGGAACGGGTGGAGCGGCTCGGGCGCTCGTCGGCGCGAGGGGCAGACGGATCTCGCCAGCAGTCGCCGGGATCTTGGCCGGAGAGGGCGGTGCGGGGTCGAGCCGGCGGTCGGGTTGGTGGGGGCTGGCGTCTGCGCTGTGGAGGAGGAGGCGGCGACATTGGAGACGGTGGCACGAGCTCGGCCATGGGGCGGCGGCGGCGCAACGCCGGCCAGTGCCCAGTTCGGCTGCCGACAACGACAACCTTCACGGCAGAGAAGGGGTGAGGGAGAGGAGACAAGAGAGGGGTTCGGCGCCGAGCTCACCGGAGCAGGGGCATCGTGGCTGCTGAGGCGAGGTCGCCGGAGGCGCGGGCGGCGCGACATCTCGGTCGGCTGCATGCGGTTGAGGAGAGGTTGGAGGAGACGGCTTCCTAGCCGTCAGATCGGGCGATTTGACGGTCCAGATCTGATGGCTAGCAAAAGGACGAAAGTGGGGGTGTTTTTGGGGCAGATTGGGGCAAAGTGGAGGGGGTCACTGCAAGATTTAGGCTAGGGAAACCCTGGAAAGGGGTGGGAGTGTGGTGGTCTTTATATAGCCCAGGTGGATGGCAGTTTGCAAAAACATCTCCGGTTTTTCTCTCGCGCGCGCGGTGCTCACGTTTCTGACCGCCGAGGGTCCGCAGTACCTCCGATTCGGGTAAAACTTCAAACTGCGCGATCAACGCGTCGAGCCGATGGTGTTCACCTCGCGTTGTAACCGTTTCGAGAACACTTTCCAGCGCGCTATGAAAATAACCCGTTTACTTATTAAACGGGGTTTTTCGTTCCGTTGGCTGCGGCTGGTCTCGTGCGGTTTTCGCGATGGTGATCGGGTGAAACCCGGTGTCGCAAAGGTCGAGTGTCAGGGTGGCAAGGGTCGGTCTCCGTCCGATACGAGATAAGAGGGGGAAAAATAATCGCCGATCGATAAATCGGGGATGCAAACACCGCAAACAAATCAGACAAACAAACAATTCACACCGAAAACAAAAATTTTAATTTTTGTGAAATCTGGGCTGTTACAATACAACACCACCAACAAGGGATCTCTTCCCGAGATCCAGGATGATCCGGGGGAGAGGGTGGAAGAGAAAAGAGAGACGACGATCTTCAACATCACCAACAAGGGACTCTGCTCCATGTCGAACGAGGGTCTTCCGTCGAGAAGCTTTTCGCAGGGAGACGACATCGTCGAGAAACGAAACCATCAGGTGTCAAAAGGAAGAACGATAGTTAAAAGCGACGATCAAGGGAAGCACTCTCTCTCAGATCGTGAGCATACTAGGCAGAAGGAATGAAGTCAACAGACGACCAAGATGTTTACCCGAGCCGGATAGACTAAAGGTACTACAGGATTTCCAACCTGAGATCGGAATCGAGACAATACGCGCAAGCAAGGCATTGTAACGGTTCCGAAACTCCACACACTCGAGACCCTAGAGTTTGAAAGGGATAAGAGAGAATAAAACACTTACGACATTTGTCCTGACCAGAGTAAGGATAAAAAGTAAAATGATTCCTACTCTCCGATAACTAACTTAGTAACTACAAAATAGTTTTTTTCTAGACTTGACTTCGGCCAGAAAAAGGATCCTATGGTCGGTAAGGCTCTGATACCAAGTTGTAAGGCCCGATATGCGGTACTGTTCCAGATCTAGAGGTTTCCATCCAGATCCGAGGACGAAGCACATATCGGTCCCACCGTGACATATGACGAAGTCTTATGCCCCGGATTTCCAACATGATATCACAACATTACAGATACAAGGATACAACATCTCATACAATCGGCATACAACTGTTTCAAATACAATACAACAGCGAAAGATACATGTCTGGGTACAGACTACAAGCAAATGCCTACTGCAAAGAGAAAACATCGATCCCATAACCACACGGGTCTAGGCCCTCCGCCGGGATCCGTCTAACTAGTCGTCGTCGAGTCTCCACGTGAAACGTCGCTCACCATACCTTTTGTCGATCAAGAACCCTGAAAAGAGTTTGGGGGTAGTATCATGAGTACAGAAGTACTCAACATCCAACTGTAGTGGTCCACTGACCCAGCAAGGACTTCATCACTCGTCATTCTAGGACAACTAGTAGTTTACGGTAAGGAATGACTAAGTGGTGAGGTTGCTTTCGTACTAGCATTTATGAAGTGGCTAACGATCTAGAGAGTAAGGTAAGAAGCCAAGCATTCGATGAGGAATCGCCTCCAACAAGTCTGCTATCAACTACTTTCGCAAGCATAACACCTATCCTATCCTTGTCCTCCTCTTCGCATCCCGACGAAGAAGAAGCAGTCAAGGCACACACACACGTTGATCAAGTTATATTAAGATTATCTCAGTTGTTGTTGTCTATGAACAAGGAGTAGGTCTCAAGTCGTCCATAACCGTGGACACAACTTCTCAACAAGATTTAACCCTGCAGGGGTGTACCAACTGCCCATTACAAGGCTCCGCACGCACGCCCATATCTCTCAGTTGCTACCCATCACAGGCAAACATTTTATGATTTAGTTCCAAGAGATCCGAAACGACAGGTCCCTCTAACTAACAACGAACAAATCCGGGTGGCCCCCGGTGAGTCGACATCCAGCTCAGGAGCCGGCCACGCTCTCGATCTGGTCTCTACCGTATGACTCCAGGTTTGGATTGCCGGTTCATCACACATGGGAAACCGGGTCCTCAGCCGGTCATGATGGGCCAGCAAGGGAACTATGTCCTCACTGGTCTGGGTTGGTTTAAAAACTACTGGCAGCTGACCAGCACACACACGGTTTCAAATGGTAAATCAGCTTGGGCCACCACTAGAAATGCTTGAAGCTAGGTAGGTAAGAAAAGGGACCCCATAAAATCCCACACGCGGTTAGGTACGCTCATTCTTAAAACCAATACCCGAAACTCGGATCCTAGGTGACTCGAATGGAACAAAGCGTCGGGGCGGGATAGCCTAGACCTTCCATCCTTCGTCGAATATAGTCAACATTATAATAATCATATCATCAACAAAAATATAATAATGTGATGGACCAAACCAAGAAGTAACAGGGTAACATCGTAGCATCCTAAGCATGCATACTAAGCAGGGGCTGAGCAACGAGCAATAGTAACATAGCAGTACAAGGTTTGCTGGGAAGGGACATGGCTGTATTGGTTTGAAAGAGGCTGTAAACATGTGGTAGGATCAAACATCGAACCTAACCTAGACTAGCATGCACACCTCTGGTTGAAATAGAATGGATCATAAGTAATGTATAGTCCTTGCCTGTTGATAAGTCGGGTTCCGAAGGTGTAGTGGATCGCAAGCTCGCATCGTCTCCGAAGGTACCCGCGAGAGCACACAAGAGGGTAAACACTGGAAAGAAATCAACGAGCAAGCATCTATTACTATGAAGCAAACATGAGCAAGCATCAACAAGAAGGCAACACGACACATCGCACCTACCGTCGAGAGCGGTTACTAACAGGTTAAGTGGAGTACTCGTCACACACGACGATACCGCACCTTTACAAGGGTTCAAGTTGTTTAGCTACAGGTGATCAACAAAGGTTGTTAACATGGAAACTCAAGCAAGCATGGCATAGCACACAAACATGGCAAGAGGTGAAGCATAAGAAACTATTTATGCTAGTCAATTTAAGTGAGGCACAACCTAAACATGGCATAACACAAAGTACCCCACGGCAATTAAAAGATTTGGTACTGTTCTGTCCTAAACTATATTTTAGGTTGGTTAACAACAGAAAACAATAGCATAAACACAAATTACACGAAAAACTAATCAAGTTTCATATAAAGAACACCCCAAACGGAGTTACGGTTAAAGAGATACAAGCAAAACAAGTTACGGGCACAATCTGCCAACATCACGAAGCACAGTTTAGAGCAATGCATAAAAAGGATAATCAATGCAAACATGCTCACAAATGATATGGAACTAAAGTAGACAGGACAGGCAAGGCATGGCAAAAATAATCATGCAAATAGGCATCATAGATCAAAAGATATTAAGCATGCAACATGGCATCGGAACGTTACACACTTGGAATACAAATAACTAGAGGTAGACATGATGCTTAACTAGAGAAAAACAGAGGTGGCTGTCAAAAACAGCGGCATTGCAACTTTGGAGCTCAATAACTAGATGACCAGCAAGCCTATCATGACACTGCAATACAAATAATGGAAGTAGACATGATGCTTAACAATATGCAATTGGAATCACTCAATTCCGATAAACGGGTTGCGACGCAACCGTCACCCGAAGTTGCAACAAATTAACAGTTTTCAGCACAGCAGCACATTAACATCAGGGTCACCACTTTGGAGCAAGATTTAATATATCTAAAGCACCCAAACATGACAAGTTAAAGCATGGAAATGAAGTACACATGATGCTTAACACATAGGAAAAAGAATCAATGCAATAGGCCTCATGGATTTGTCACAATCATCAATCAAAGTTGCAATAAAATAACAACAGCAGCAGATAACAACGATTAGTAGCAGTTTAACGGCCTGATGCCCACTTCAACCCAGATTAACAACATCAAGATGGCCTCAAATCAAAATGCTCACAAAAGATGGATTGAGGTACACACAATTCTAAGCAATTTTCATTTTGGGCGCATCGCGATCTGAGCTACAGATCACTCGTTAACTACATCGCAAAATTGAATCAGTAGAAGCATTTTTCAGACTTAGCAAATTTTGCAGGGGTTAGACAGGGAAAAAAATAAACAACAAAAAAAAACAAAAAAGAAAAAGGTCCTCACCCCTTGGGCTTCGGCCCAAGTTGGCCTGGTGCTGGAGAGCTGTTGGGCCGTGGTCGCTGGGCCAGCTGGAGGCACGTGTGGCCGGCCCAGACGGTCACACAGGCGAGCGGGCACGGGGTCTTCGTCCTCTCCACGAGCAGAGGCGGGGCCGAAGGGATTCCAGCGAGGGCTGCAGGTCCGGCGAGGTGGAACGGGTGGAGCGGCTCGGGCGCTCGCCGGCGCGAGGGGGCAGACGGATCTCGCCGGAAGCCGCCGGGATCTTGGCCGGAGAGGGCGGTGCGGGGTCGAGCCGGCGGTTGGGTTGGTGGGGGATGGCGTCGGCGCTGTGGAGGAGGAGGCGGCGACGTTGGAGACGGCGGCACGAGCTCGGCCATGGCCGGGACATGGGGCGGCGGTGGCGCAACGCCGGCCAGCGCGCGACTCGGCTGTCGCCGACGACGACCTGCACGTCATAGAAGGGGTGAGGGAGAGGAGACAAGAGAGGGGTTCCGCGCAGAGCTCACCGGAGCAGGGGCGTCGTGGCTGCTGAGGCGAGGTCTCCGGAGGCGTGGGCGGCGCGGCAGCTCGGTCGGCTGCATGCGGTTGAGGAGAGGTTGGAGGAGACGGCTTCCTGGCCGTCAGATCAGGCGATCTGACGGTCCAGATCTGATGGCTAGCAAAAGGACGAAAAGGGGGTGTTTTTGGTGAAGATTGGGGCAAAGTGGAGGGGGTGGCTGCAAGATTTAGGCTAGGGAAACCCTAGAAAGGGGTGGGAGTGTGGTGGTCTTTATATAGCCCAGGTGGCTGGCAGTTTGCAAAAACATCCCCGGTTTTTCTCTCGCACGCGCGGTGCTCACGTTTTTGACCGCCGGGGGTCCGCAGTACCTCCGATTCGGGTAAAACTTCGAACTGCGTGATCAGCGCGTCGAGCCGGCGGCGTTCACCCCGCGTTGGAACCGTTCCGAGAACACTTTCCGGCGTGCTATAAAAATAACCCGTTTACTTATTAAACGGGGTTTTTTGTTCCGTTGGCTGTGGCTGGTCTCGTGCGGTTTTCGCGACGGTGATCGGGTGAAACCCGGTGTCGCAAATGTCGAGTGTCAGGGTGGCAAGGGTCGGTCTCCATCCGATACGAGATAAGAGGGGGAAAAATAATCGCTGATCGATAAATCGGGGATGCAAACACCGCAAATAAATCAGACAAACAAACAATTCATACCGAAAACAAAATTTTCAATTTTTGTGAAATCTGGGCTGTTACAGATTGTGTGATACGCCATGCTTGAGTGAGATGCCATGTTAATAACCCACTGTTCACCTTGTGTAGCTAAACAACTTGAACCATTCTTAATGTGCGGTATCGTCGTGTAAGACGAGTACTCCACTTAACCTGTTAGTAACCGCTCTCGACGATAGATGCGATACCGTAGTGCGTTGTCTCATGTTGCCTTCTTGTTGATGATTTCTCGTGATTGCTCCGTAGTAATAGATGCTTGCTCGTCGATTGCCTTTTCCAGTATTTCCTTCTGGTGTGCTTCCGCGGGTACCTCTCGGAGACGTTGCGAGCTTGCGATCGACGGCACCTTCGGCTTCGTCTTCTCATCAGGTAAGGGGGAGCATATATCATGCTTATAACTTTCAGCTCACTCGCGCCTAGGTGTAGGATAGAACGATTGCTTGATCCTATCACTTCATATTCATGCCTCTCAAATAAACCCAAACAGCCATGTCCCCCACATCCCAGCAAACCTTGTTCGGCTATGTTACTATTGCTCGCTGTTCAGCCACTTCTTAGTATGCATGCTAGGATGTTATCAACTGTTATCCTGTTACTCCTTGGATTGGGCTATCACACTATTATATTGTTGTGGATGATATGATTATTATAATGTTGACTATATTCGACGAAGGTTGGAAGGTCTAGGCTATCCCGCCCCGACGCTTTGTTCCATTTGAGTTACATAGGATCCGAGTTCCGGGTATTGGTTTTAAGACTGAGCGTGCCTAACCGCGTGTGGGATTTTATGGGGTCCCCTTTTCTTACCTATCTAGCTTCAAACATTTATAGTGGTGGCCCAAGCTGATTTACCATTTTAAAACCGTGTGTGTGTTTGTCGGGTCGCTCCTTGCAGATAATCTTAAAAATAACCCGGGCCAGCGGAGACATGGTTTCTCTGTTGGTCCACACTGGTGAGCTACGGGGCTCCCCACATGTGTGGGGATCAGTTACCTCGACCTTGTCCAGACGGAAGAGTCCGATCCGAGAGCGTGGCCGGCTTTTGGATTGGTGTCGACTCCCTGAGGGCCACCCGGATTTGTTCGTTGTTAGCTAGAGGGACCTGTCGTTTCGGATCTCTCGGGACTAAATCATAAAATGGCTGCCTGTGATGGGTAGAAACTAAGAGAGATGGGCGTGCGTGCGGAGCCTTGTAATGGGCAGTTGGTACACCCCTGCAGGGTTAAATCTTTTCGAGAAGCTATGTCCACGGTTATGGACGACTTGAGACCTACTCGTTCATAGACAACAACAGAGATAATCTTAATAACTTGATCAATGTGTGTGTGCCTTGACTGCTTCTTCTTCGTCGGGATGCGAAGAGGAGGACAAGGATAGGATAGGTGTTATGCTTGCGTAAGTAGTTGATAGCAAGACTTGTTGGAGGCGATTCCTCATCGAATGCTTGGTTCTCATTTTACTCTAAAATAGACCGTTAGCCACTCATATATTGCTAGTGCGTCTGCAACCTGACCACTACCCCCATCTTACCCGTGAGAAGTTAGTTACAAGACTTTTGATATAGCTCGCCTCTTTCTTTTCTCTTTTACGCACGTTATGCAACGATCTTGGACTTCAGAGGAGCTCGATGATCCTTCTTCTGGACGCCTTCACGAAGACTTGACGACGACTAGTTAGGTGGATCCCGGTGGAGAGCCTGGACCCGTGTGGTTATGGGAACGGTGTGTTTTACCTTTGCCACTAGGCATTTGATTGTAGTTTGTACTCAGACATGTATCTTCCGTTGCAATGTTTTTAAGGCAATTGTATGCCGATTGTATGAGATGTTGTACCCATGTAGCTGTAATGTTGTGATATCATGTTGGAAATCCGGGGCATATGGCTTGTCATATGTCGCGGTGGGACCGAT
Source organism: Bromus sterilis (assembly GCA_950022295.1). Taxonomy (NCBI): domain Eukaryota; kingdom Viridiplantae; phylum Streptophyta; class Magnoliopsida; order Poales; family Poaceae; genus Bromus; species Bromus sterilis. Next base: position 164,874,057 of record OX465599.1, on the reverse strand, counting down.
ATGTGCTTCGTCCCCGGATCTGGATGGAAACATCTAGATCTGGAACAGTACCGCATATCGGGCCTTACAGGATGTGGCAGGATTCTTCTCGGTGGACTTTCTCTTTCGAGATTGACGCTCGGCGAGGGCATCATTGTGATCTTTGCACATGTCTGGCACAATCTTTCTGACCTTATCATGGACATCAGAGATGTTGTCTTTCTGAATTCTCCTTGACTCAGCAAGCGTCGAAAGTTTTGACTTGAAAAACTTTCGTGACTCAACGTCCTCAGTTTCTTCTCGAAGTTGATTTGCATAAAAAGTTTCTTGTGAACGATCCTTTCGGTCTTGGGTCAAATAGTTGTCCCAGCGAAGCATGTATCTATTTACTCGTTCTTGTATATCCTTCGGAACTAAATCCTCGGGAGTCACATGCTTGGGAGAGGTGGCCATCTTCAGAAGAGTGATTGTGATCTCAACAGCATTCCACTCGGCTCGACTGGAGAAATTTCCTTCATTTGAGGTCTCTTCATCTTGTCGAGGGCCCGTCCCAATAGGCACAGCTTGGGCAGAGGGTGCCGGTGTAGCATGAGTAATTTGAGTAGCCTGAGGTTTCAGTCTCGCCTCCTTGGATTTCCTTTCGGCCTCCTTGGTTGCCTTTGCAGTAGCAACAGTTTTTGGTATGGCACTCTGGGCCGCAACCTTCTCCTTCGAGGCACCAGCAGCCTCAGCTTTCTTCTTCGCAGCGCTAGTGGTTGCAACCTTTTCGTTCGTGACTATGGGAGTCACATCTTTCTTGGTGGCACTTGGGGCCACGTCCTTTTCTGTCGTTGCACTGGGGGCAGGGTATTTCTCAAGCTGGAGTCTGTACTTGTCAGAAACCAGATGAATTATTCCCTACTGCTTGGCAATCATAGATTTTTTTTCCTTGGGCTGGTCGTAGAAACTAATCAGATTTGCCTTCTCCAAATATTTGGCCTCAAGTTCTTGTTGCTTGGACAAGCTTTCCTTCCTAGGTCGCATATTCTCTTCTTCTTCGGCCACAGCTGCTTGCTTTCCCTTGGACTTAGCCGATGGTTTTGATCGACGAGGGGGAGCGGTGGCAAGCGGTGGATCCGTGACTAGATTGGTCATATCAATTGTTGCTCGTGGAACCGCTTCAGCTGGCTCCTTGATCATTATCCCCTTGGGGCCTGATTTCTTCTTCGAATCAGGCGGAGGATGATCTTCGACATCAGCCTCAGTACCTGGATCTTGTTGCTCGGTACTAGGTTGTTCTTCATCTGAGGTTGCCTCAGGTGGTGAAACAACATCGACCTTTTTCTGATGCTTGGCTGATTTATTGCCATCCTTTATCTTGGTACTAGGACCAACTTCTTCGGCAACTCCTTCGTTGCCAGCAGCAGCAACATCATCTTTTCTAGCCTTTGCTTGCTTTCTCTTTTCCGCTCGTGCAACTCGAGCATCAACCAAGTACTGGAAATTCGCGGGAGTCTTGAGAGTAGATGGGTCAGCGTTATCTGGTAGAGGGGGTCGATTTTCTCGGGTCCACTTGGGCCTTAGAGCGGTGACATCCGACCACAGATTCTTCAAAGAAAACAATCTTTCCCATCGAGGAATAATTGTCTTGTACTCATACCACCGAAGAGCTTGAAGTCTTCGAATCTCTTGCAATCTATTATCTCTCGTTCTGGCATCTTCAACCGAACCTTCTGGCGTTCTCAGTTTTTTCTAGATAATCATATCTTCAGACAAGCCTTCAACATTGTTTGTGATCTTGGTTCGACCGCCTGGACGCTTGGGTTGCCTGATGTTTCCTGCGTTCTCAGAAATTTTCCTGCGAAGAAGAAAGGTACGAGGGAAAAATATGCAAGATATGAACATGTACTAGATATTTTCGAAGAAAATCACTTTGAACGCAGCAATCATATAGAGAGATTTTTCTTTGAGGCAGATTTTCATGCGAGTGCTAAGCTAGATTTCCATTGGGTGCAAATCTAACTAAGAACTTGTATGAATAAAGTTCTCAAAGTGTAAATCTATCGATATGAATCTGAGAGATTTGTCTAACTGAGAAATTCCATGGGACGAGGGATTTCCTACCTAGATCTGATGGGAATTCGAGTGGAAACGCTAGAAACCGATTTCCCAAAGTGCAAAGATCCAAACGGATCTAACAGAGCTAATAAAAGAAAAGAAAATCAAGAACAAATCTATAACTCGAAGAACAGATTTGAGCAGATTCGAGTCTAGTCTCGCACATACCCTAACTTGGTGATGTGTGAGATCTACGGCGGCGCGGATGATCATCCTTGTCGATTGGAAGTCCTCCAGCGGTGTCCTTCCGGCGGCGGTGGCGGCGAGAAGTGCACGGTGGCGCGCAAGAGCACGGGGGTGAGAGGGAGAGATGAAGTCGAGGAAGTGTGAGGTCTGTGCCGGTGGGGTGGATCGGTATTTATAAGGGGTCTGACTGACATAATTGTCACATCCAATCCAACGGCGCAGATCTTGCATCTCTCCGAATTCAACAGACGGATTTTGTGGCGGAAATCTCGGGAAAACCCCAACGAACCGAAAGAAAGTTGCTCCACGTCCGAGAACAAACTCATCGAACATCGAGTGAAAAATTAGATAAGAGTTCAACAGATTTTCCTTCGGAACCAATGAAACTCGAAGGAAATCTAATCGAGTACAAATATACATGTTCACGAGAGAAAATCAAGGATAGGGTAGGGAAATAATAGAGAGAAATAGGATCCGATACTTAATCATTCCGAGGGAAAAACAAAACGATAAAAAACTCGGAATGACAAGTGTATAGGAGAAACATCAAACGAACAAGAAATAAAAGTAAAAAGAAACACGACAGAAAACCAGCGAAAGTAAGCTACTGCTAGTAAGAATACATATAATACAAAGTATAGTTAGTTTTGATCTTACTGCACGTTGCGTGAGTCCAATATGTTTAACTCACACCTTAGTGCACATAACCTATTCTCATCCAGGGGCTTCGTAAAGATATCAACTAATTGATCTTCGGTACGGACATGGCTGACAACAATATCTTCTCGGTGAACATGATCTCGAAGAAAATGATGACGAATATCAATATGCTTCGTTCGAGAGTGTTGCACATGATTATGAGCAATTTTGATAGCAATCTCATTGTCACATAGCAGAGGAATTTTTTCACATGAATATTGTAATCCTTCTGCGTTTTCTTGAGCCGCAGAATTTGAGTGCAGCATGACCCAGCAGCAATATACTCGGCTTCAGCCATAGAGATTGGTACACAATTATGTTTCTTTGAAGCCCAACAGACAAGAGATCTACCGAGAAAATGACATGTGCCTGAGGTAGATTCACGGTCGACACGATCACCAACCTAGACAGAATCATAATATCCAAGAGACAAACTGGGGACCTTTGGGATACCAAAGTCCCAAGGTGGGCGTATGAGCAAGATATCGAAGAATTCGCTTGACAACAATATAATGTGAATCTTTTGGATTTTCCTGAAAACGAGCACACATACAAACTGATAGCATAATGTCAGGTCTAGATGCACATAGATAAAGGAGAGAACCAATCATCGAGCGATATTTCTTCTGGTCGAAAGGTTTTCCCTTCTCATCTACATCTAAGTGAACTTTCGTTGGCATTGGTGTCTTGATTGTTTTGCAATATACAAGATCAAACTTCTTCAGGCAATCTCTGAGGTACTTCTCTTGAGAGATAAATGTCCCATTCTTCTGTTGACGGATTTGAAGTCTGAGAAAGAACTTCAATCACCCATCATTGACATTTCGTATTTCTTCGACATCATTCGTTCAAATTTTTCGTTGATATTAGGGTTAGTACAGCCAAAGATAATATCATCGACGTAAATTTGACACACAAAAATATCATTTTTGTATGCACGAGTAAAAAGAGTCGGGTCAGTTGTTCCTGGTTTGAAGCCTTTCTTTAGAAGAAAGTCCTTGAGTGTTTCATACCAAGCACGAGGTGCTTTCTTTAACCCATAGAGGGCCTTGTGGAACTTGTACACCTTGTCTGGATTCTTCGAGTCTTCAAAACCTGGTGGCTGCATAACATACACTTCTTCCTTGATTTCTCTGTTAAGAAATGCACTTTTGACATCCATTTGATATAGAATAATACCATTGTAATTTGCAAAAGCAAGCATGACACGAATGGACTCAAGTTGTGCAACTAGAGCATAAGTCTCACCAAAATCAATACCTTCGATTTGGGTGTAACCTTGTGCAACCAATCGAGCTTTATTCCTTACCACAATACCATCTTCATCTTGCTTGTTTCTAAAAATCCACTTTGTACCAATGATATTGTGCTTCTTGCTATCAGGTCTTTCAACAAGGGACCAAACTTTATTTCTCTCGAACTGATTAAGTTCTTCGAGCATTGCAGTCATACAGTCTGAGTCCTTCATGGCTTTATCAAATTTCGATGGTTCTATAATGGATACAAACGAGAAATTTCCAAAGAAATTAGCTAAACGAGTGTGAGAACGAGTAGTGGAACGACCTGGTTGAAGAATCTCTTCGAGCATTGAGTCGACGTCCACTCTTCTTCGAACGCGAGACATTGCTACTTCATTTGCTTGTGTCTCAGGTTCTCCTTCGGAATCAGCTTGGCCTTCGGGATTAGCATCTCCTTCGGGAACAGCATTTCCTTCGGGTTCATCTTGTCCTTCGGGTTGAGCATTTTCTTTGTTCATGTGTTCTCCTTCTTCTTGTTCACTGATGTTTTCAGGATGTGGATCTCCAGTGCCCCGTGCTATGTGTGGGAACAATGGATCATCACCATCCCTGTTGACTTGAGGTACATTTCCGTCGACAGGACGGATATCTCCAATAGCCATGGACCTGATCCCTTCATCCAAAGGTGGTTCATCTAGGTTAAGATGTAATTTCTCCTTTTGAGAGTCGTTAGTTTCATCAAATCTAACACTTGCAGTTTCTACAACTTTGCCAAGATGGGAGTTGTACACTTTGTAAGTGTGAGAGTTCGAACCATAACCTAGAAGAAAACCATCGTGACCCTTTGGGGAAAACTTGGAGCTATGATTCTTATCTCTGATATAACATGGAGCAGCAAAAACCCTGAGATATGACACATTTGGCTTTTTACCAGTGATAAGCTTATGTGAAGTTTTCTTCAGAAATTTTTGCAAATAAACCTTGTTGATGATATGACATGCAGTATTAATTGATTCGGCCCAGAACCTGATAGGAGTCTTGTATTCAGCAAGCATTGTTCTGGCCATTTTAGTAAGAGTTCGGTTCTTTCTCTCGACCACACCATTTTGTTGCGGTGTATAAGCAGCCGAGAATTCATGAGTAAAGAAAATTCATCAAGAAATTCTTCGATGTGAGTATTTTTTAATTCAGTACCCTTATCACTTCTGATATGCTTGAGAGATAGTTCATGCTCGGTCTGTGCTCTCTTAGAAAATTTTTTGAGTATTTCGACAACTTTGCTCTTGTTATCTAGAAGTAAAACCCAAGTATATCGAGAGAAATCATCAACAATAACTAGACCATACTTGTTACCTCCAAGACTAGCATAATTTTGAGGACCAAATAAATCCATATGAAGCAATTCAAGAGGACGAGTAGTAGTCATGATAGTCTTTGTTGAATGATGTTTCTTGGCAATCTTTCCAGCTTCACATGCACTGCATAGACGATCTTTTTCGAATTTCACATTTTCAATACCAACGATATTTTTCTTCGAGATAAGAGTTTGAAGATTTTTCATCCCTGCATGACCAAATCTTCTATGCCATAAAAAAAAGATGTGGATTTAGTCATTAGACATGTTTATACAACAGGTCCCGAAGAGAAATCAACAATGTAAAGATCACCCTTGTGATATCCTTCGAAAACGAAGGTATAATCATCCTGTGAAAACACAACACAACAATAAGTAGAGAACATTACAAGCATACCCATATCACAAAGTTTTGATATAGACATAAGATTATATCCGAGAGATTGAACAAGCATAACTTTGTCAATATGCTTATCCTTCGATATAGCAACCTTACCAAACCAAGTACTTCTCCTTTGTTATTGTCACCAAAGGTAATATATCTCTGAGAATATTCAGTAAGTTTTTCTTCGGTGAACAACTCTTTGTCTTCAGTCATATGATTAGTGCAACCACTGTCCATGACCCATTCGGTTCCACCGGAGACATAGACCTGCAGAAGAATTAGTTCTTCTTAACCACCTACAAACGAGCAAGTGACTGAGAAGGTATGGAAGTGCTAGATGAAGCAGCAGTATTATAGCGAACAAGATCATATTGGCGAGGGGGACCATCAAGCAGACCATAAACATAATTCCTCGGTGATGGGTTAGAGTACTGGTAGGTAAAAGAAAATTTGTCATTGTTATCACGATGACGATAAACATTTCTATCTACTCGATAGTATTTCTTCTGAGGAACATTTGATGCAGGCTCCAGAGGTTCATTTCTATCCTCGAGAGAATAGTAGTGTCTCGGTGGTACTAGAGATTTTCCCTGCATAGAATGGTTAGGGGGCAGTTTCTCTACGAGAGATTTGCGGACCCAAATCTGTCGCTTGTGGAAACCATTCTTTGGTGGAGTACCAACGAATTCAGCGAAAACCTTCTCTTCCTGATTTTTGATAAGCTTGTAGTCAGAATCAAGTGATTCATCAACAATAGCCTTATCAATTTTGCAGTTGAAACCTGAAAGGTTAGCAATGTCAATAGGATTTTCCTTCGCTAGAACCCAGACAATTTTAGTATACTGCTTGGGCTCCCAATAGGTGCCATCAGGGTTGAGTTTCCTCTCGAAACCAACACCTTCCTTTCCAGGATTCCTATGAAGAAGAGCCTTCTTTAGGATATCACACAGGTACTGGTGTCCCTGAACACTTTTGAACATGCATGTATCAAATAAATCTTTCAACCTGAGGAGTTTCTTGGTAACAGCTGAATTTTCCTCGATCGAGGGATTAGTATCATCAATGACAATAGGTTCCTTTCCTTTCGATCGCTTAGAAATAGACTCAGTTTTACTCCATTCCAAACAAGTTCATCAATATGAAGTATTCATTTTTAGTTTCTAAGCCATGTTGAGCAATGAGAGTGAGATTGACATTCTCCAACTCTTCATGAGCCTCTCTCAGTTTTTGAGAGCCATTTTCCTTTGAAGGAATTCGTAAGTTAGCTTCTCGTAGTCCACTGAGAGAAGATCATGCCGAGAGGAATGTTTGTCATACTTTTCCTTCAGAGCAGCATGCTCATTCGTCAAAGTTTGACCTTTCTAAATCTCATCGATCAAAAAGGTCTCAGATTTTTGAATAGTTTCAATTAGAGAATCTAGTTCATCTTGTTGGATAAAATCAAATTTAGCAAGTTTGGCATAACTTATCCTAGAGTGACTTTCATAAGCATATCCATCAGAAGTATCATAGGAATTCTTAGAAGAGGATACCTTTGCCTTGGCCATGAAGCAGTAAGCTGGAGTTTCATCTTCTCTGCTTTTGTTGGATAAGAATGAACTCGATGCCTTGTTTGAAGGAAATGCTAGACCAAAAACACCATCAGACTCAGAACTAGAACTAGATCTTGAGTATGATTCAGCTTCGGTCCCAGAGGCTTCATCTTCAGAGTTCATCTCTTTACCCTGATAGGCCTTGGCACGGTGAGAATTCTTGCGTCGAGAGGAATGTGATTTCGAGGAAGAACTCTCTCGATTCTTCTGATACTTCTTCTTCTTGTCATCATCAGAATCATCTTTCTTGTCTTTTCTGGATTTTGAATCATATCTCTTCGACTCATAGTTTTTGCTCGATCGATGCAACTTTATTGACGAGTTGATGTGTGAATGTTTAAACCTATGTTCAATTTCCCAGAGAGGACAATCAGCGATGAATTGACCTGGCTTCTTGCACTTTTAACAGCAATTATCATTTGCTGAAGAGTTTCTGGATGATGATCGATGCTGTGATGAATTGCTTGAGTGTCTGGAGGAGTAGCTTTTCTTCAGTGAATAGGAATTCTTTCTTTGGAAGCGGTTGAACTGTTTCATTATCAGTGCCAGATCTTTTCCAATGTTCTCCGGGTCATCTGAGGCACCTCCAGAGTCAGAACTACCTTCAGGAGAGGAGTGGTGTGAGGCTTTGGCCTTGAGAGCATGATATCTCCTTCGAGTTCCATTCACATCACGTTTTTCTTCTTCTTCCATTTCAAAGGTGGTAAGTCTCTCGAGAATATCAGCAGCGACGAGATTTCTGAAATCAGTCCTTTCCTTGATTATCAGCACAATGTGATCGAAGGAATCATCAAGAGAACGAAGCAAAGTCCTAACAATTATGTGACTGGTGATATCTTTAGCACTGAGGGAAATCAGCTCATTTGATAAAGTGGTGAGTCTGATGTAGATGGAGTTAACCTTTTCTCCCTTGTGCCGCTTGAACCGATAGAATTTGCTTCGAAGAGTGTCAATGCGAGCATCTTTCTGAGTAGAAACACCTTCACCAATCTTCTCAAGATAGTCCCAGACACCTTTGGCCGTAGGAATATTGTTGACCTCATGGTATTTTTCTGGAGTCAGATGATTCGTGATAAATACCCAGACTTCAGAGTCAAGAGCCATGTTCTTTCCCTCAGAACGAGTGATAACTTTTTCATCTTTGACCAGAACTCCACTATTGACAATTTCCCAAGCATCAGAGTTGATCGCCATGATGTTCCTCTTCATTTTGTCCTTCCAATAAGGATAGTCCTTCCCATTGTAGATAGGAATCAGTTCGCCCAAGAGAATAGCTGCAAATGACATTCTTGATAACACCCCAGGTGGTTAGACCAAAATACACAGAGCATAGGGAGTGCCTAGCTCTGGTACCAATTGAAAGCTCAAGAATGATCAGAGGGGAGGGGTGAATGATCACTTCTAAAAATTGTATGGAACTTAGAAGGAAATCATGCAAACTGCGAAAGACAGAAACAATCTCGAAGGAATTGCAACAGCGAAGGACATGTCTAAGTAGAAGGAATGGGGACGAGGGGAAACATCGAAGGCAAACAGACAATAGAGTAAATACTGAATGTAAGTGCGAGTAAGAAAACGAGCCTGACACTGCGATGTTTGGTAAAACGGTTCACACTCTGCAAAGTGCTACGTCTGGTTGGAGGGACTGGTGATTGAACACCTGGAGCAAAACTCTCTCCGTCCTATTCTTCACTGCAACAAACTCCTCGAGCTTGTCCAGTCCTTACTCGGGTAGATGATTTAGGACATCTCCAAAACCTTTACAGACTTCCTTCAACGGTGACAATTACTCTTCGACTGCTTGATAGGCGACGCCTAACCGTCTAGGAGACTTGCAGTTCTCCAAGATAAAAAGATCGGCTAATATCAACCTAAGTCTCAGTGAATATCTCAAATCAGTTTGGACTTGGGTTTTGGTTTTCTCTTGATATCTTTCTCAGGAAGCTCACAACTCTTATGTCTTAGAATATTCAGTGGAGCAGCCAACCGCAAATGGCAGGTAGGTGCGGGGTATTTATAGGTGGCGATCCCAATGAGTGAAATGACTGAAGTGACCCAATGCAACCGCTTGACGCGAGTCCACAACGGTCGGATTTTCAATCACTGCGCAACTTTTCTTGCGGAGCAAGTAAGATGATTTACCGAACGAGTTCTCTCTCGAAGGCACAAAGTGCGATGAATTTTCCTTCGAGCTATTACTTGATCCAATAAGATGTCTCTTGGTAGGCTATCTTTAGGTTTCAAGTTGAGCAGAGAAAATTCACTTCGACTAAGATTTCACCTAGCAAACCCCTCTTGATAGTACGATTTTTCCTACGACTCAAGAAAATAAAGAGCAACTAGTAAAAAACTAATCTTCGTCTAGCTTCAGCTTTCTCCTCATCACGCTTTTACTCGAGAGAATCTTATTTTTCGACAACAATTTTAGGGTTCATCCTTCTTCAAAGGCTTCGGTAATGGGCTGCAGCTTCGCTGCAGTGAGTTGTCCTTCGACCTTCTACCAGCAAACTCCATTCTTTCGGAACCTAAGTATCTTTTTATACTCGAAAAAATATTAGTTCCTCTACTGCTTTGTCCAACAATCTCCAAAACCTTCGGGGGCAAAACTTGCTCTTACAAAGTGTCAACTTTCGAATACATACATTAGTCCGAAGAACTCATGCACTTATTATCAATAACTCTCAATCTAATCAGGAGGTTCACAAAGAGACAAGTACCCTAAGGAGGAGTGTATGGCGGTTTGGTTATCCTTGTGCATCCTCGACTCATGGTACGTGAGTGTACTCTAATATTCGATCTCTCCAAAGATTAGTGATCCATGTAGTAGCTAGAGTTCTCAACTAGTTTTTGTAGTTTTTTGAAAATAAACACGGATTTCCCAAAATACGACATCTATCACTAATAGGCTAAAGCTCTTGACACCAAAAGTTCAAACAATGCTCACAACAATACCTCAAAACTATTGCAAGTTACTACTACAATTGAATAGCTATCTCAATTACCTACTTCAAGTCAGGACACACAACTCGGTGCAACAAGACAACTCTCTAAACAAGATAAACATGAAAACTCAAGAGAGTTCCAGCAACAAACTAAACAAAAGCCCGTAAAAAGATAAGCATGAAAACTAAGAGCTAAACATGACAGCAGCTACGAAAATATAAAGAACACACAACAAAAATAAAGATAAGCATGAAAATCCTATGATGTGTTCTAGTTTAAAGTGGAGCGTGTTTCTCTCCCACACAAAGAAAGTTGGGTTCTAACTTGTTATGAACAGCAAGCAAAGCTAAAGAAAACTAAAAAAGGTAAAGAGCAAGACGCTCCAAGCATAGCACATAACGCATGAAGTGATAAAAATATAGTGGAACGAAGGACGAACTGATAATTGTTGATGAAGAAGGGGATGCACGGGGGCATCCCCAAGCTTAGACGCTTGAGTATCCTTGAATATATCTTGGGGGTGCATGGGGGCATTGTAAGGCCCGATATGCGGTACTGTTCCAGATATAGATGTTTCCATCCTGATCCGGGGACGAAGCACATATCGGTCCCACCGCGACATATGACAATGCCATATGCCCCGGATTTCCAACATGATATCACAACATTACAGCTACAAGGATACAACATCTCATACAATTGGCATACAACTGCCTTAATACAATACATCAGCAGAAGATACATGTCTAGGTATAGACTACAATCAAATTCCTAGTTGTAAAGGTAAAGCAAACCATTCCCACATCCACACGAGTCCAGGCTCTCCGTCAGGATCCGCCTAACTAGTCATCGTCGAGTCTCCACGAAGGCGTCCAGAAGAAGGGTCGTCGAGCTCCTCTGAATTCCAATATTGTTTTCATAACGTGTGTAAAAGAGAAAAGAAGGGGTGAGCTATATCAACAAGTCTTGTAACTAACTTCTCACGGTAAGGTGGGGGTAGTGGTGACGTTGCAGCCGCACTAGCAATATATGAGTGGATAACGATCTATTTTAGAGTAACATGAGGAGCCAAGCATTCGATGAGGAACCGCCTCCAACAAGTCTGCTATCAACTACTTACGCAAACAAAAAACCTATCCTATCCGTGTCCTCCCCTTCGCATCCCGACGAAGAAGAAGCAGTCTAGGCACACACACATTGATCAAATTTTAGTTATGATTCAGTTGATGTTATCTATGAAAAAAACATAGGTTCCAAGTCATCCATAACCGTGGACACGGCTTCTCGAAAAGATTTAACCCTGCAGGGGTGTACCAACTGCCCATTACAAGGCTCCGCACGCACGCCCATCTCTCTCAGTTGCTACCCATCAAAGGCAAGCATTTTATGATTTAATTCCGAGAGATACAGTACGACAGGTCCCTCTAACTAAAAACGAACAAATACGGGTGGCTTTCGGAGAGTCAAAATCCAACTCAAAAGCCGGCCCCGCTCTCGAATCGGTCTCTATCGTCTGTCACAGTTTTGGATTGCTGGTAAATTCTCACATGAGGCCGAGTCCTCAGCCGGACAGGTTGGACCAACAAGGAAACCATGTCCCCGCTGGCCCAGGTTGTTTAAAAAAATATCTGCCAGGAGCGACCCGACAGACAGACAGACACACACACGGTTTCAAATGGTATATCATCTTGGGCCACCACTAGAAATGTTTGAAGCTAGGTAGGTAAGAAAAGGGGACCCCATAAAATCCCACATGCGGTTAGCATGCTCAGTCTTAGAACCAATACCCAGAATTTTTTGGGGTACTTCTGCAACTAAAATCAAAAAACTCAGAACAGACGCCCGAAAGCTAATTGTATAGAGCACGCTGTCAAAAAAATTCAGATCAAAAAGATGACTGGTGATTTATCATGAATTTTCTATCCAATGACAGAATTTGTTTTCTGAACAACATGTCACAACTTTTGAACTTTCTTGCAATCGGAGGCTAAACTTGGCACAAAGCTTGAAAATAAAGATACAATGATGTTGCTACAGTAATAAAAATCATCAAGACCACTAAAAACAGAAGGAAAAACATCTTGGGTTGCCTCCCAACAAGAGCTTTCTTTTACGCCTTTAAGCTAGGCAAGAACTAAAAAGAAGAAGCAAGTTGTATCAATTGAACCATCATCGAGATCATCAAAAAGCTGTTCAATTGTACAACTAGTTTTAAGATTTCTTTCAAATAAAGGTCTAATGAAGATACTTCTAGGGATAAAATAAAAGGCGGAAAATCAATTGGAGTCTCATTTATAACTCTATCCAAGAGAGGTATTTCTTCCAAAGTTTTCACAGTTTCAACTCCCTTGGTAATAGGTGGATTGTTTTTGGGTCAAGGAACCTTAGGGACGTAAGTAAATTTAGGTTCCTTCTTTGCCGGAGTTTCTACCTATTTGGTTTTGATTGAGGAGAAAGTAGTTCCTAAAGTGTCAATGATGTCCTCAATTTTATCTATCCTAGAAGGATCCAAATCATGGGATTTGATGGTCTGCAAAGTTTTGATAATTTTATGCATGGAGCTATCAAGTCTATTCAAATTCCCTTGAATCTTACGGTCCAACTCATTTATCTTATTGTTTCTTGGTATTTCTAGCTCTATCTTTTCAAGTTCTTTCATAATGTGAACTAGAGTGATATCCTCTTGAATGCTAGCAACAGGGAGATTTCCAACAAGATTTTCAATAACATTAAGAGATTCCCAAATTGGGGCTTCTAGGAAATTCCCATTGATAGCAGTATCTAGAACGAACCTATTCCAAGGAGTAATTCCAACATAAAAGTTTCTAAGCAGGATAGTAGTGGATTGCTTCTTGGTGGCTCTTTTTTTAGAATCATTAATTCTATACCAAGCATCTTTTAGACTTTCAGCACCTCTTTGTTTAAAGGTGAGCACTTCTGCCTCACAAAAGTGAAAAGGACCACACATGATGACAACTACTAGCAAGGTAAAAAAATTTTGTTATTTTTATAAAGGATACAAAGTTAAAAACTGAAAGGTAAACTAACAAGACTAAAAAACAAAGATAAAAGATAGCGTGCAACTCTCCTATCTTGAAGAGTGGAGTCCCCGGATACGGCACCAGAAATTAGCTTGATGGCACTGAAGTAGTGGTCCACGTTGGCTATCCCAAGTGGAGGTTGAGATGTACCGTAGCGTAATTTCCCTCAGTGAAGATACCAAGGTTTGTCTCCAGTAGGACTCCGGCAACGACAAGTAGGTGACAACGGTGCTAGAAATTACTAGCACGAGAGTTGCCGTGGACCTGCACACAGATACAAATAACTTTGCTCCCAACGAGTGCAGAGAGGTTGTCAATCTCTCCGGCCTTGCTGTTAATAAATGGTCAAACGCAAGAGATAAAAGGTAATGATAACTGCAGCTATAAAGTAAAACAGGAAGTACATTGAGGGTGTAAACAATGGTGGAAATATGGACTGAGGTCCCATGATGTTCACTAGTGATGTCTCTCTCCCAAAAGACAATAAACAGCCATGCGAGGTGAACAAATTACAGCTCGGCAATTGACAGGATTGCAAACGCAAACCAATTCTAACTATGCTACATTAGAAAGGAAGAGGCTCAAAATCATGGGTAGTACGCCAAAACATGTAGACCGAAATCCATCTGCATCTACTCACTAATCATCCACCTTGAGATATCTATCCAGAACATCTCGCTTGTATTAAGTTGCGAGCCCCACCCAAAGTGTAAACACAAAGCAACAAACAGATGCATTAAAAGAACTTTGCGTAAATAAACAATCCTTGCAACCGCGGTTACAAGGACCTATGTTTTCCCTCTTGTGGCAACAACACATCCCTTAGACTCATGTTCTGTCACTCAAGCTAGTCATCAGGGGGCATGAACCCACAATCATGCATAGCGCTCCCTCTTGGAGTTACTACCTACTACTTGGCCAAAGCAATAAACAACAATGGAGAACATGCAAGAATTAATCAAGAACTCAAATATAAAAGCAGAAGAACCAAATATATTACTCATTACAATCTAAACATAGTCTCATAATCCATCAGATCCCAGCAAACTCAACATAGCAACGGAAGAAAGAATTACATATGTGCCTTGATCATGTAGGGCAGCTCAGAAGCTCTAATCCAAGAAGAACAAAGAGGGGGAGAGGACACCACATAGCTACACATCATGGACCCATGGTCCAAGGTGGACTCCTCACGACTCATCTGGGAAGCGTGCATGGTGGTGGAGAAGCTCCCGGAGGTCAATCCTCCCTCCGGAAGGGTGCCTAGAAGAAGTCTTCTGGTGCTCCCGATCTTGGAAGCGCGGCGGCGGCGGAACAGATGCAAGATCACGAAAAAGGGTTATGTCTTCGGGGGTTTCGGGACGATGGAAATATATAGGCGAAGGGGGGCAGCCAGAGGGGCCACCAGGTGTCCAGATGGCCTCTCGGCACGGCCTCACCCTAGGCCGCGCCACTTGGCCACCTAGGCACCAGGTGGGCCCCTCTGGCCCCCCTTCGGGACTCTTCTGTTACGCTGATTTTTATATATATTTTTCCCGGAATTTTTCTGGCATTTGCGTAATGGGAAAACCTGAAATAAAAAGACAGCAGAAAACAGAAACTGGCACTGGGGCACACTGAGTTAATAGGTTAGTCGAAATATGATCAAATTTATATGTAAGTGTATCAAAAGAATAGAAATATCACCCAAAACATGCATGGATCAAGCAGAATTATAGATACGTTTGGGACGTATCACATATGCATATCATTCTCGTGGTCTTCCAGATATTGCTGCAAAGGATCATTAGGAGGAATAGCAATAGAAGCAATATCTTCAATAATGTTATCATTACTAGAGAAATAAGTACCACACGGCTTCTTAGAGAACTTGGAAAAATTAAATACATATGGCTCACCTTGAATTCAACAGAAACTCTACCTTTCTTGAAATCTATTATTGCTCCACAAGTTCTGAAAAAAGGCCTACCAAAGATAATAGGGAAAAACTATCTTGCATTGAACCAAGTACTAAAAATTCGGTAGGATACTTTACCTTTCCACATAGAACTTCAACATCTCACACAATTCCAATAGGAGAGGTAGTTTCTCTGTTTGCTAGATAAATAGTAACATCAATCTCTTCAAGTTCACAGGGTGAAATCTCACCCATGATCTCCTGATAGAGTGAATAAAAAATGGCGCTAGCACTCGATCCCAAATCACATAGCCCATAATAATTATGATCTCCTATTTTAACAGATACAACTGGTGTACCTGAAATTGGGCCTTTATTCTTGGCTGTAACAATGTTAGTGGAAACAACACAAAAATTTATATTGGAATCTAAAACATCATTAGTAACTAGATCTTTAACCAATGCAACTTGAGGACCGACCTTGATCTCACCCATGATCTCCTGATTGAGGTTTTTTTTCATATATAACTGCAGGCAAAATAGGGTCAGCAACATTAATAGCAACAAGTAGTTCCTTGAAGGGTTTATGGTACTGATCCTTCTTCTTCTTAGAAGAGTCAACACGAGAGGAAAAATCCTTACACAAATCAATCATTAACTGGGAATGAAGACCAATCTTAGAGAAAAAGGTATTAAAGTAATCAGTTTTCACATAGCTCTCAATCTAATCATGCTCATAATTAATAACGGGTTCAATACCTTGATCAATTTCCCAGTCTTAAGTGTTCTTTTGAATCCTTTCAATGAGATCCCACCTCTCTTCAATGCTTCTCGTTTGAAATACCCCACTAGAGGAGGCATCCAACATCTCCTTATCTAGACGAGAAAGTGTTCACCTTTATGTCTGTCTCCTTCATAACGATTATCCAAGACATAATCGATAATACCAGTTTGTATTTTATAAGGCAAAATTTCAGTAGGGGTGGGAGTAACAACCATAGTAGTGGGGTGCTTCCCCACAAGCAAAGAACCAAGAGTAGAGTTGTGCATAAGGACTTAAAGTAGCAACAGCAAAATAAAAACAGCACGCAAAATATAAAGCTTTCCTTACCAGCTTCACATACCAATACTGTTACGCTCCCCAGCAACGGCGCCAGACAGTACTTGATGACCCTCAATTGTTGGGGATCTATTGTAGCATTTTGATAAGTAGGAGTGTCGAACCCAACGAGGAGCACAGGATATTGATAAGTGATTTTGGCCAAGGAATAACTGCAAGCACTGAAAGATAACTTTTTTAGGGGTTTTCGGTATAAGCAACTAGAAGGTAAAAACAAGCGAAGTAAAAGGTACTAAGGAGCAACAAGTGGCCCAATCATTCTGAGTGAAGGATAAGCCTAGCAACTGAACTTACAAAGACTAAAGAGTTCTTGAGGACACATGGGAGAGGTAGTCATGTGCTTTCGCCATATTCCGTATTGGTACTATGTGTTACAACCCTCTTTTAGGTATGTGCTAGGGTTAGGTTGCTCCTTTGCATCATGTAAATTTTTTCAAAAGAAATCCAATTGGGGAAAAAGAAAAGCCCCAAAAGAATTTAATTAAATGGCCAGACAAAAATTGCTACCAAAAATTCCTCTGTTATTTTTGAAAAGTCTGATAAATAAGCATGATCACATATAAAGTGAAGTGGGTCCCACTCCATGCTCCAAGATTTTTCAAAAAGTCCAAACAGAGCTTGGAAATTAAATAAATACCCTATTTGATTTGAAATTCAAATTATTTGAATTTCAAAAATCTTCAAATCTGCGAAATAAAAGTTTTGGAGATTTTATAAAATTCTTTGCTATTTATTTCAAAGCAAAACACAAAACACAAAAAGGAAAACAGAGCAGAAGAAAAAGGAAAAAGAATCCCAGTCAAACCCCACTAGCCTCGGGCCCAACTAAACGCACCCCGGCCCAAGCCCACTACCCCTGTGTCGTCTTCCTCCCCGGCGCCCGAAGCAGCTCGGTGGCAAGCTCACCGCCGCGCACGCCACCGAGGAGCTTCGAGGTCCCCCTCTTCTCCCCCAGGACACCACGACGACGCCCAGACCGTCCCGCAACTTTTCCCCCTAGCTCCTGGTCACCCTCCCCTCTCTCTCGCTCTATTTCACCGCCGTCAGTGAGCTCACTGGAGCGCCGCCGAGCACAACGCGTGGCCACCGAGCTCATCTCGCCGCGCAAGATTGTCAAGAAGACTCCACGACGTCGCCTTCGTCTGCACGTGCGGGAAATCGAGCCGGGAAGCTCCGCAGACGCCGCCCCTTCGTCGTCTTCACCGCCAGCCACAGCAAGATCCCGGCGAGGAATTGGACGCCGCCGAGCCCCCTCCGGCCTCTCCGTGCTCGCCATCGAGCTCTGGTGAGCATCGCGCTCCGTTTGCCCCCTCCCAACGCTCTCCCCGTGATGTGCATCGTCGTGCTCGTCTAGGTCAGTGGCCAGTCGCTGCTAGCCTCGACGCCGGCGTGGCCCGAGAGCTCCCCGTGACCCCCAGATCGCACTAGCAGACGCGGACGAGCGCGGGCTACGCCCCAGTGCTCCCCATCCCCTTCCCCGTGGCCGAAAATGCGAATCCGGCGAAGTTCCGGCGAGTATAGTGACGGCGCCGGCGAGCCCCGCCATTAGGGCCCTAATTACCTAGCTAATTACCCCCTAACCCCACAGACAGGTGGGCCCAGCCCTAAACTAACCCCCCTGTTTATTTTAAACAGGGTTTAAATCCCACTAAGGCTGACAGGGATGGCCCACTGGTCAGGGCCCTCCACGTCAGCATGACCTCATGCTGACGCATTAAGTCCTTTTCTAATTAAATTTAAATCCAGAAAATTCCAGAAAATAGAATAAACTTTGAAATTCAATAACTTTTTAATCCTAACTCCAAATTTAATAAATAATATATGAAAAATTATCAGAAAAATGCAAGGAATATGAATATGCAATTTGTTTTCATGTTTTATCCTTTTAAAATAGGGTAACAGTATAAAATGTGCATATGGCATATTTTGAAATCACATTTGAAGTTTGAATTTGCAACTCAAATGCAATACACTTCATTTAAATGGAATTGTCCACACATCAGCAACATGTACATCATATTATACCACTTGATCATTTGTATGTGCATTGTACATTCTTTTGATAGCTTGTTTGCATTGTTTGCTATCGAATAGAGGTGGAGCCGGAACCCGAGATCACTCCCTCCGTTGAAGACACCGTGTACGACCCTCGTCAGCAAGGCAAGCAAACCCCCATTGATCATGTCTATAAAATCCCACTTCCCTCTCAGTCTCGCTTATGCATTGATTAGGATGATCACCTTGTTATCGATTCTAATGCATAGTTGAACCCATATCCGATGCATGACCTATCATCTTGTCACAGTAGTAAGCAAACCACAATCCTAGCTGGCATAGGAGTTGATTGATATCATGTGGCCCCTGCAACTGTTACTTCTTATTACATGCTTAGAGTTTACAATGAGGATACTTTTGATGTGAGTAGGAATGGTAGTGAACATGGTGTTGATGAAGGTGAAGCTGTGTTGATGAATCTACCCTAATACAAGGTGAACGATGAGAGGCTGTGTAGGAGTACACAGTGGGTTGTCTCGTTGAACACCGCCTTAAGCCCGAGTTCTTGTATGGTAATCTGAGACAAAGAGTACAACCAAACATTGGGCTCACTGACCCCTCTCGACCTATTAACTCACCCCGATCCAAGTCCAGGAGTCACACCTAGGTCGGGTTTTCCATTCCGCATATGCATAAAAATATAAAGGAAATGAAATGTGGCATTCATGGTAGGGCTTGTAGAACATGGCTTGTCAAGCGGAGAACCATCCGTCGAGGTGGGCTTGTCAGTCGTGGCTACATGGTTTGAGTCCTGACTGGAAACTCGGCCGGAATTCCAGTTGGGTTTGGAACTCAGACAGTTGACTCCTTGGACTAGAACGATGCGGTGAGGTAAGTGTTGTGGTGAACATCCTCGCCGGCACCCCTTGAATGGTGACGAGTACTTGGCCGTAACTGATGGTCATGTGTGTGTAGCGGTACACCCCTGCAGGGTTAACAAACTATTCGAATAGCCGCGTCTGCGGTCATGGACTACTTGGAAAGCTATGCTTGATTATTAGACAACTTGAATGGATACTCTAAAACTCGCAAGATAAGTGTGAGTGCTATGGTGTGCTTTCTCGTGGGGAAGTCGAGGAGGTATCCATAGTGTTGTATTGGTTGGAGACTTGGTAGTGGACTCGTGTACGCTTCTTACCTCAAGTCTGGTACTCGTAGTACAAGACTAGCCAAGTAAAAGCCGACACTTCTACATGTTGAAACTCCACCTCCCTTTACCTTGAAACTTGAGCATGAGTAGTATAGTTCTGATGTAAGTCTTGCTAAGTACGAATTTGTACTCACGTTTGCTTATTCTATGTTTTATATTGGAAACCCAGACCCCGATGGAGTCATCTTCCTGAAGGTCGACGTTGACTAAGCTAGTATAGTTCCAGACAGCAGTCTGGTCCCTCGTGGAAGAGCATGTATGTTGAACAAGGCTTCTCTAAGCCATTTGTTAATCTTGTCTGTATTCATACCTAATTTGCTTCCGTTGTTTGATGTAATCATGGATCATAGTCATATGATCTTTGTGTACTCTATGTGTAAGTCAATAAAGATATACTTTGTAGAGTTCATGCAATGTGTACCTGCTGTTTACACTGGACATGTATGCTGCGTGTATGGTTATAACATGCATGTCTTAGTGTGGGGTTCGATAGCTTGTCGTGTTCTTGCTGGCGGTCTTTTATACACCAAGTGGCCCTTAGATGTGCGCAGCTTGAGGCATCGCGATGCGATTGCTCGTGACTCTGTCACGTGTTACACTTTGTTGTATGATTGAGCCCGCCCGAGACCCCGACTAAGTGATCGGGCTGGAGTCAATCGATAATATGGTTTGAGGCGACTTGTCTATGAGTATGGGATTTTACCACCCATAAACATTTAGACTTGTGAGCGGGCGATGAGGACCCATCTCAGTTGATCATCCGGCCTGGATGGGATGCCCCTCACGTTCGATGCTTCCCGAGAGTGTTCTGTGCTTGGCCTTCTCTGCTTAGACAAGTGGATACGACTCTCGGCTCTCCATATGATTGAGTTGTGACTGGAATTACATACGCATATTCCGGGTCCCGACAGAGTTGGTATCAGAGCAGGACTGTCTGTAGGATTATCAAACCTTTGGTCGAAGTCGAGTCTAGCATTCTATAGTTATATATTTACTTGGGTATAAGGGAACAACGTAAGGCTTCTTTTTTTCTCCTTATCCTCATCGATCTGAGTTCTGAGTCACCCTCATCTTTTCTACGGGAAGATAGGACTAGGATCATCTATGTCTTACTAGAACATCTCGTTGATTGCTTCCTTGTAGCCGTAGGAAAGTTGTGTTCGGTTGTCTAGAGTTATAGTGCTTCCTGTTTTGGGACTTTTTATGTAAGTGCTCTTGAAATGTTGTGAGGATTTCCATTTCTCTTGCAATTACAGCCGTTATGCTGTCCAAGTCATCCCAGGTTTCTTCATAATCTGATGCATTTGCAAAATCCTTCTCTCTATTTCGGTTGTCTTTTCAGAAGATTTGTTAGGTCGCATGCCCGACAGTTCCATAGTGTTTGTTGTAGGTTTTATTCTAGAACCCTATATTGATGCGTTTGCAGTTCTTCCTCTCATTTAGATGTCTTCTAGCCAGAATAACCACACTAAACATCGTGTTGGGGTACTTTGCTACTCTGACATATCTGTTGTTACCCTAGTAAGCCGTGGTCATCCTCTAGAAAACCACCCAGTAATCCAACCCCTTAAACCTAGCCACCCAACAGATGTGTATAATTCATTGTAGATCTTTCCCCAGGAACTGCCCCAATTTCCAGACGCCCATACAAAATGGCCCCACATGAGTTAGCTGAGCTTAAAATCCAACTTGAAGCTTTGTTGGCAAAAGGCTTCATCCGCCCTAGCTCATCTCCATGGGGCTTCCCCATTCTGTTCGTAACAAAGAAAGATGGAACAGAAAGGATGTGCGTAGACTATCGCCCACTAAATCTAGCGACGATAAAGAACAAGTACCCACTGCCCAGGATCAATGATCTTTATGATCAACTTGCAGGATCCTCTGTCGTTTCCAAGATGGATTTGAGATTAGGCTATCATCAAATCAAGATCCGAAACGAGGACGTTCCCAAGACGGCTTTCACTACTCGATATGGTCTTTACGAGCTCACCGTCATGTCCTTCGGTCTAACCAATGCCCTCGCCACTTTCTCGCGCATGATGAATTAAATCTTCATGGAGTATTTGGACAAGTTCGTCGTGGTTTACTTCAATGACATCCTTATATACTCGTAGAACGAAGAAGAACATGCCGAGCATCTTAGGCTGGTATTGATGAAACTTCGAGAGCACCGCCTTTATGCCAAGTTCTCTAAGTGCGAATTTTGGCTGCCAGAAGTGACCTACCAATAGCATTCACCACAAAGGAGTAATCAACATCGATAGAGTAGAGAGGATATGATGAGGACATGACTACCATAGTTACAGCCACAACCCCTGCTAATATACCTACTGGAGCAATTACTAGAGATCGTGCACACCAATTAAATTATCAGGTACTTTCGCTTCTTGGTAATGTTTCTAATGCTCATGTGAATATGATGCTGCCTAACGTCGATATATTTCTGTTGCTGACAAATGAAGGACCTAGCATGGACAAGAAGGATGAGCATTGGAGCATGTTCAAGCATGAAGATGACGAGGACATAATTATCATGGATATGACCATTAATTACTCTATATTTGATCAAGAAATGAATTCAATACAAAGGGGCATGATTGTGTGCTGTACAAGAAGTTATTTCACGTCACTTTTGGCCCAAGAGAAGATAGAGACCAAGTCTTTCACGTCATGGACTCAGATTCGGACAGCAGAGATATACCCAACTTCAAACAGCCGCCGTTTCTACATACGAACTCCAAATTGGGTGATTCTTTTTTCTGGTGATAGCTTATCTCGTCTAGTTTCCAACGCAATTGGTTTCACCTTAAAATTCCTTCGGAGCGTGGAGATATTGCAAAAACGGTGCGACCCAGCAGCAGAATCCGAATCAAAGTCCAACTCAATAGGTGTTGCATCACCTCCACTTGGGCCCAAGTGCCTTGTACGACCTAGGTTTAGTTTTAGGACTCCTTGGGATGTCCTTCCACCCCCTTGGCCTCCACCCTTTAGTCCTATATAAGTAGATCAACCCCTAGGTTTTTTCTTTGGATTTCTTTTAGTTAAAAAGACTGCTTAGCTAATTGCTGCATCTTCGTGTACTCGGTTTGTGTCCAACGACCAGATCAAGACCGCTTTCGGAATCCCAACTTTATTCATACTTCATCTACATATTCGCAATATTCAGATTGCTTTATCATAGTTCTTGCTTGTTCTTCGATTGCTTGCAGGCACTAGACCTTCGTGGTCAGGTTGATCGTGCTCCGACGTGGTCAATAACCTCCGGAGATTGGTTTAGCGATTGCTAAGGCGCGACGTTGTTGCACGTTCGTAGTCGGATCGTCAGAGTCGTCTCCACCAAATCGATAGTTATCTCTCATCAAAAGATCGGGACACCCCGCCTCTATCAGGATATATAGTACGGGTTACAACACAAGTTGCAATTGTGAGATGAGATGGGATGAAGATGGAGATGTCACTGATGTTGGGGATTATTTTGATGATGATCTCGATGTTGCCGGTGACGAAGGTGACGACGGTGGTGATGATCGCCCCTTCCAGGAAGTGTTCTCCCAAGTGGAATCTGCCTGCCGGAGATGATTTTTCTTCTCTGTAGGTTTCCGCCACGGAGCGGCGGCGGAACTCGCGAAACTCCTCCTCCTTTAGGGTTTTTGGATGACGGGGATATATATGCCAAAGGGGGTATCCTGGAGTGGCCCCAGGGGTCCAGGCGGCCTCCCGGCACCCCCCTAGTGAGGGCCGCGCCAGGGGGGCGCCTAGGCACCTGGTGGCCCCCCAC
The DNA here is from genome assembly GCA_950022295.1 of Bromus sterilis. Lineage (NCBI taxonomy): Eukaryota > Viridiplantae > Streptophyta > Magnoliopsida > Poales > Poaceae > Bromus > Bromus sterilis. Next base: position 164,850,543 of record OX465599.1, on the reverse strand, counting down.
TGGCTCCGTTTCGGTGAGCCTTCGTTGTTCTTAGAAAAAATAACCTCCGTCGATTTCAGCTCATTTGGAGATGTTCTGTTTCAGCAACTCAATGTCCACTTTTCTCTGTTGAATCATGTGTCTGCTGTTTCGGCACTGGAAAGTTGCAAACCGTGTAAAACAATCCAAAACAACATAAGAACAACATCATATCGTGAAATATATAAATGTATAGGGGTGAATTACGATATAAAATAGTGATGCATTTTGGACGTATCAACTCCCCCAAGCTTAGACCTCGCTTGTCCCCAAGCGAATACTGAGCTCGGTAAACCTGTCCACAAGTTTAGAGAGTGAAGTGTCGATAAATAGAATACGTACAAGAAGAATCACGATTTCTTCACCAAACTCAAGCATCCTCAACAGCAACCTCAACTCGTAAGGCCCTTATGAGAAAGTAATAAAAATTATAATCAAAAGTAGGGCTAAGGAAACTCATCAAATCATGGCAAACATATTCTTGGTCAAAGGACAACTAATAACTTTTACTTTTGCTCTTTCCCTTTATAATGAATCACTTTGAAGATTTTTAAAGAACATGTTATTAGTCATGAAGTGAAAATGCTAACACAAAGGAAGATGTTTTCTTGGCATAATCTTTCGCAAACAACTTACTTATCAAATGACAGTGTCAACAAGGATATGGCATGACAAAACTTAATGCAACATTATATTAATGAATCTTTGTCAATATCAAGTGTCTGTTCTCTTTAAGAAAAGAAATAAGTAGGGAAAACCGACTCAACATAAAAGTAAAGGACATGCCCTGCTATAGGGAAGTAGGGAAAACTCATGTGCTATCCTTAAATCAAACAGAATGAAAACAAGTTTTGGGAGGTGCATGGTTTGTCAAGGAATGCTAATAGATAGCTCAATTACTTCTCAAGGTGGACAAGTTTCGAGGAACGGCTCCGAAGTGGGGACGATCACATCCCCTTAATCTCCTTTGTATATCACTGCCAAAGATTCTGATTTCTCATAGACCAAGCATGAAGGAGGGTTTGTTTATTGTATTACCTTACGAGTTGGGTGCACTCATGCCAGTTCCTCCTCGTATTAGGGGTTTGCAGATTAGACATGGAATCCCAGGGTAAAACTTGTCCAACTTAAGAAGACCATGAATTACCTACTACTTCCTCATTAGCTAAACAAGAGGTACAAAAGAGAAGATTTTGAACATTTAAGGATAACACATGAATTCTATACTTTTAGAAGTGGTAGTGAGATACCACAAATAGGAAGGTATGGTGGACTCATATGGAAGATATTGGTTTCAGGGTACAGATGCACAAGCAGAAATCTACTTAATAAATAGTTTGGCTAGCAAAGGCTTTGAGAGAACGGACAATTGATTATGACTTGGATGCAAAGCACATAAAGCATAAACATTAAAGTAAGCATAACACATCAAGTTGTCTTCCTTGTCAACATATAACTTCAAGCATAATTACATAAAGGTTTTGTCTATGTCGCTACTTGAGAAAATCATGCTTGTTGTTATGACCAAAGCTATGTTTGCCAAGATTTAAATAAAGTTTTCATAGCCATACCAGATATAAAGCTAAGACTCCCCATAAGAATCAGCATATAAGGTTGATTGCGTGAAGAGGATACCGAGTGCAGTGAAGTAACCAATAGACTTCTCATTAATATTCCATCATAGACGACTCCACACTCACGGATACAAGACTCTCCACAAAGCAGTGATAGACCACAATGCAAACACAAATTTCATAAGATAACTTCCCTAGACATGATACGACTCTACATGACTCTAAAAGACGAAGATAAAGATAAAGATACCGGGCACTCCCCAAGCTTGGAACAAGCTAAGGGGATGCCATTACCCAAGGATATTTCACTCCTCATTCTTGTTCCTGTTGATCACGTAGTCCTTGGCGAAGTGCTTCCATGGTAGAGGTTCTCCAGTCTCATATAAAGCTTCAATCTCCAAGATCCTTCTTTCAGCACCTAAACCCCATGCGCAGAAACTTTAGTTCATACTCCCAATTCTAGTTCTAAAGATCATAAATCTTCCCTTGAAGCTCGAACACTTTTTCTTCCAGTGCGGTCAGGCTTGACCACATCTCCTTCATCTCCTTCTTGTGATGTGCCTTCAGATCGTTGATGATGTCGAAGTTGGCTTCAACACCACGCTTGATATGCGAGAGATGATAGTGGCTTCTCGCCCTTCGTTTGTTACCCCAAGTGGAAGGTGAGATGCAGCGTAGCGGCAAGTTTCCCTTGCTGAAGATACCAAGGTTGAGATCGACCAGTAGGACTCCAAGGTCGAAAAGTAGGTGGTAAAGTGAAAAATGGCGCCGTTCACAACCGAGGTTGCTTACTTTACCTGGACCTGCACACACAACAAATGAATTTTCTCCCAACGAAGTTCAGGGAGGTTGTCAATCTCTCTGGCCTTGTTTTTTACAAAGGATCAAACGCAAGGGTTAAATGATAATAGTGACTGCAACTGAAAAGTAAAAGCAAGTAGTAAATTGAGGGTGTAAACAGTGATGGAAATATGGACCGGGGACCCATGATGTTCACTAGTGATGTCTCTCTGCCAAAAGACAATAAAACTTCTATGTGAGGTAAACAAATTACAACTGGGCAATTGACAGGATTAAAAATGCACCGCAATGCTAACTATGCTTCAAAGAAAGATAGAGGCTCAAAAGCATGGGCGGTACGCCAAAATAAGTAGACCGAAATCCATCTGCATCTACTCACTAATCATCCACCTTGAGATAAATATCCAAAACATCTCGCTGGTATTAAGTTGCAACAACACATCCCCTAGACTCATGTTTTTGTCACTCAAGCTAGTCATTAGGGGGCATGAACCCACAATCAAGCATAATGCTCCCTCTTGGAGTCACTACCTACTACATGGAAAAACCAATAAACACCAACGGAGAACATGCAAGAATTACTCAAGAAAAAAAATATAAAAGATAAGAACCAAATATATTACTCAATCACAATCTGAACATAGTCTCATAATCCATCTGATCTCAGCAAACTCAGCATAGCAATAGCAGAAAGAATTACATATGTGCCTTAATCATGTAGGGTAGCTCACAAGGTCTAATCCATGAAGAACAAAGAGGGGAGGAGAACATCACATAGCTACTGATCATGGACCCATGGTCCAAGGTGGACTACTCACGGATCATCCGGGGAGTGTCCATGGTGGAGGATAAGCTCCCGGAGGTCAATCCTCCCTCCGCCAGGGTGCCGGGAAGAGGTCCACTGGTTCTCCCGGTCTTGGAAGCGCGGCGACGGCGGAACAGAGGCGAGATCGCAAAAAAGGGTTCTGTATTCGGAAGTTTCCCGTGATGGAGAATATATAGGCGAAGGGGGGCAGCCAGGGGGGTTGACGAGGATTGACCTCGGAAAATCCCATGGTCAGGGACCCTGGGTTAGATCGTAGAGAGGATGAGCAGGTTGGCGATAATCATCGGCTAACAGGAGACAACACCTCCTGCTCGCTTGTATTATGCGGGAGGTGATTACAGTGGCGGTCGAGGCGAGTTCACTCAAGACCGAAGGTGTTGATTGAAGATTGGATGCCCTGAGCCGTCACCCCTCCCAGCATTTATATACTAGGATGGGTCTCGGGGAGTCCGACTCAGGTTACAGGGACGATTGCCTAATCTAGCTTTGCCTTGGACGCCAAGCCTGGACTTCCATGTTGGTCGCGGACTCCTACATTGGTGCCTTGAATGGGCCAATCATGGGCCCGTAGAGGCTTCCAGCGGGTCTTCTATCTTCATATGCACCAGGTATCCTCACACGCAGGAGTCGTGGGGTCACCCCCTCGTCAGTAGCCCCCGAGTGCCTGGGGGACTCGAACAGTCGCGCAGGGACTCGAATCCGTCATCACTTGCCTTCACATGTGAAGCGTGGCTGCGAGTCGTTGGCTGTTAGCCATAAAAATGTTTATTCGAGGGATGATAAGCTGAACGGGCCCAAGGTAGTCGACTAGTCGATCCTTGGTGAATTGCGCTAGTGGAAAATACCTCAGTAGACCAATCAAGCGCGTGTCCCTCGACACGAACTTGGAAACGACCGGTGTCTAGCAAAATCCATGCCGCTGCAGGCCTTACAGGATCAATGCCGCCGGTGTCAGCAAACAACCTTAACGCGTCCGTTATCGGCTCTTCTTTCTTCATGCAAGCGCATGGAAAACACCGGGAGTTAAGTCGCGTTATGGCAAGTCCCGGCCCGGCCGACTGCGCAACGGGGTCTTACCTACGCGCTAAGCTTGCACGACATCTGGGGTGTAGTGTGTCGCCGCCCAGGCATCATTTTTTATAGAGGCACGGAGCCTAATTAGAGATGCACCCACTTGGAATAAACAGATCAAGTGGACTATTAGTAGTCACCCACAGAGCTTTTGCGAGCTCAGGCGAGGAGTCGATAAGAGATGCACCCACTCGGATAGTCGTCGAGTGCGTGAGCAGATTGTCCTCCTGGGTATTAGTCGAGTGCGAGTGATCACTCTAGCACATCTTTGCCTTCTGGGTGAGGGAGCACCCGAACTCTGTAGATGTAGCGATTATTGTTAGTGCGAGCGGTCACTCGAGCAGATCTTTGCCTTTTGGGTGAGGGAGTGCCAAAACTCTGTATATGTATTTGTTTTTGATAGGGGGGAATAGCCACCCGCATCCTCGAAGTTTGGACCTTGCTCTATTTTTAGCAAAGGCAAGGCGCTCCCGATGGGAGTAATTTTTTTGGAACAAAGTCAAAAATTTGGCACAAAGAGACAGGGAGTCTTTACCGGGCTTGATTTTACCAGTTGTTTTTATCTTGAATCAGTCTTCTTGGATTGTCGCAAGGATAAGCATCGTAATAATGCTTTTGGTGACCGCTTGGTTTCCGAACCGTCACATCTCCTGACCAGCCATAATGACAACTTGGACTCTGCGCTGCAATCCTGCGCTGTTGCTGCCCGTTGGGTTTTCGAGGCGTGTATGGGAAACATGCGAGATTTTATGCGTCCTTTATCGAATAGTGTTGGTTGTGAAGAGGCATCTTGTCTTGGAATTCGTAGTGCCAAGCGTGTTGATCTTGAATTAATGATAGCGCCGTCTAGGTTTCTGCGTGTTTTCCTTGCTTGCCACTGGTCTGTGCTATAAATACCTGTTGTTATTTGCCTGAGCTCGACGTCTGTTCTTCTCCCATCTTTTCCTTCACCTTCTTTATGATATGGCGCCCAAGCGTGGTGGCGGCGTAATTGTTGTTAGCTCTTCTGGCGGCGTGGTTGGCCGAGGTCGTGGCCGACGCGGCCGTGGTGGCCGCACGCCTCGTTCTTCTCGTGGTGGACGTCGTGGAGCTATGAAAACACCTCCCTCTTTTTACATGGAGGAGGGTGTTTGGCGCTACGACTTTCTTCTGCGTGTTCTTAGCCGGACCGCTACTCGGATCCCTCTTCCGTCTTCATTTGCCTCCATTGTTTCTTTGCTCAATTTGAGGGGTCTGAGGCTCCAGCTTCAAGGGTGTGCTCGATCTCCCTCATGGGTTGAGATCGAGGTTGATAATTCGTTTCTAATTTTCTTTGGATCTGGCTGGAGGTCATTTTTTCGACGGCTGAATTTGCGTGATGGAGATAGACTTTACTGTGGTTTTGATGGAGAAGATACTCTCATCGTCCGTGCGTTTGATGCCGGCGGCAATCGTCTGGACCCGTACTGGGAGGACTCGAGCAGTAGTGGTTCTGGAGAGTCAAATGGTTCTTCGGCTTCAACGTCTTATTCTGCCGACTCCTCGACTGATGGTACTTGCTCTTCTAGTTCTAGGGAGAACTCAGACGTCAAGCCACCAGCCAAGCGGGTGCGCCGGTAGGCAAGGTCACCAGGCTCAGGAAGGTGGCGAGTTTCTCTTCGCAGGCTTAATTCTTACTTTGTCTGTGACGATGCTCGTCAAGATGTGGACCAAAGTGCCAATTATCTCAGCATGTGCGCACATGTATAAGTCATAATTCATGGTGGTGTTTGGTCTTGTGGTCCTCTGATGTGTAGTAGGGCTTTTGTCTTTTGGTACCGAGCCTTGAATCACTCTGACATGTAATTTGTGCTGCCTTCGGGTCCTTTGTAATGGAAATTGTCTTCGAGTCCTTTGTAATGGAAACTGCCTTCGGGTCCTTGTTTAATGAAAACTTTCTTCGAGTGCCTTGCAGTACTATCGGGTGCGCGGCAGCGCTCCCGATGGGAGTAGCCCCCGAGGTGACGTTCGACTTGTAGAGTTGGACGTAGACTTTGAGCTTTATTTGTCCCTGCTGGCCTTTCTTGCGGCTGCACTGTTGTTCCAAATTTTCATCTGGTGCGCGGCAGCGCTCCCGATGGGAGTAGCCCCCGAGTCTTTTGGTGATCACTTGTGATCAGGTGAAGCCTTTAAAAAAATTTCTTTGATGTCTGCTTTATCCTTATCTTTGGGAAATAGATTATGCTGATGCAAAAACTTTGAGTGGGGCTTCTTTTTTTAAAACGATGCGAGCGAAGTAATGTCTTTCGTGGGAAGTCTTTGCTCGATCCCCCAAGTGATGTAGGTTTCGTCGTGTAAAGGAAATGGCGTCTCTCGGGGGGAGCCTGCGCTCGAGCCCCCGAGTGCTTTAAGTGTCGTCGTGTAAGCGAAATAGCGTCTCTCGGGGGGGGGGGGGGGGTCTACGCTCGAGCCCCCGAGTGTTTTAAGTATCAGCCCGTAAGCGAAATAGCGTCTCTCGGGGGGAGTGTGCGCTCGAGCCCCCGAGTGCTTTAAGTATCGTCGCTTAAGAGAAATAGAGTCTCTCGGGGGGAGTCAGCGCTCGAGCCCCCGAGTGCTTTAAGTATCATCGCGTAGGTGAAATAGCGTCTCCCGGGGGGAGTCTGCGCTCGAGCCCCCGATTGCTTTAAGTATCGCCGCGTAAGAGAAATAGAGTCTCTTGGGGGGAGTCTGCGCTCGAGCCGCCGAGTGCTTTAAATAGTATTATTTGGGCAACACCTCATTTATTGCTTCGGGTTTTTACACGAGTTGCCGATCGGTTCTGCTGCCGATACTGCTTTGCTGGTCGAGAGTGCCTATGGGTAGTATATGGGTAGAACAGGCACATGTTTTCCACGTTCCACGGATTTTCCACGTCTTTGTCGGTCTTCGGGTTCTTCAGCATGTATGCTCCTCCTCCTATGACCTCCGAGACTATGAAGGGTCCTTCCCACTACAGGGAAAGCTTGTGGACTTTCTCTTCTATTAGTCGCAGGACAAGATATCCTTTGCGGAAAGTTCTTGTCCGCAGGCGGCTTCTTTGGTACGTGCATATTTTATCTTGGTATCCTTCTGACCTTGCTAGATCTGTGACCCTTGCTTCATCTGCGATGTCTTTATCATCCTGGAGTGCTTCTTCTGCCTCTTCCTCTTCGTATCCCGAGATTCGGGGAGCTCCGAACTTTAGGTCGTGTGGCAGCACAGCTTCCGCTCCGTATACCATGAAAAAAGGTGTGTACTGGGTTGAGGCGTTAGGGGTGGTGCGCAAGCTCCATAGGACTGCGGGGAGTTCTTCTACCCATTTTCCTGCTTCCTGTTCGAGTGGTGCGAGGAGCCGCTTTTTTATTCCTCCGCACACTAAGCCGTTTGCTTTTTCCACCTGGCCGTTGGACTGTGGGTACGCGACCGATGCGTAGTTGATCCTGATGCCCAATTCTTGGCAGAAGTTCTGAAATTATGCTGCTGTGAAGTTTGTACCGTTATCTATGATGATGTTATGTGGTACGCCGAATCAGAAGATGATTTAACTGTCGTGAGGGATGTTGAGCTGGTGATTGGTACTGCCTCAATCCACTTGGTGAACTTGTCCAATGCAACTAGGAGATGTGTTCGACCTCCTTTTGAGGATTTATTGAGTGGACCCACCATGTCGAGTCACCATGTGGCGAAAGGCCAGGATAGTGGTATGGTTTTGAGTTCTGATGCTGGAGCGTGTGGCATGCTGGCGAATTTTTGACATGCGATGCAGCGTCGCACGATGTCTTCCGCGTTTCGCATTGCGGTTGGCCAGTAGAAACCTGCTCGAAAAGCTTTGGCCACGAGTGCGCGACCGCTCGCGTGGTGCCCGCAAGTGCCTTCATGGATCTCGAGAAACAGGTCCTTGCCGACTTCTTCCTCGATGCACTTTTGGGGTACCTGAGAAATGTTGCGCTTGTAAAGTTGTCCGTTGATTACTGTGAACGCTTTAGATCGCCGACTGATGCGTCGGGCTTCCGTAGTGTCTTGAGGAAAAGTGCCTTGTATTAGGAATCTGAGGAACGGTTTTTTCCAAGATGGGTCTTCGGGTGCAGCTGGCTCTTCCTCCTCGACTGCGTTGTTGCCTTCTTCATCAGCGGTTGGGTTCGCTGCTACTACTTGCGCTGGTTCACTTGTGTGGTCATCCTCTGCGGCTGCTTCTGGCGCGAGTTCTTTGGTTTTAATTGATCTCTGGCTGATACTCTCGAGGAAAACGCCTGGGGGAACTGGTCCTCAAGTTAATCCAATGTTTGCAAGCTCGTCTGCTTCTGTGTTATTTTCTCTGGTGACGTAGTTTAGATCGCAGCGGTCGAATTCTCCTTCCAGAGTGTTGTAAAGCTTTTGGTATGCTAACATGTTTTCTGCGACTGCTTCACAGTCCCTCATTGTTTGCTGGACGACGAGGTTGGAGTCGCCGTAGATTACGAGGAGGGTGGCGCCGCAAGCTTTTGCCAGGCACATGCCATGGAGTAGTGCCTCATATTCTGCTTCGTTGTTTGATGCCTTGCTGAAGTTGATCTGGAGCACGTATATGAGTTTATATCCTTTGGGAGAGATTAACACGACGCCTGCTCCGGGTCCTTGATGTCTTCTTGATCCATCAAAGAACATCGTCCATGAGTTGGAGAGGTCTGGAGGGCCAGGTGTTCGCACCTACATCCACTCGACCAGAAAGTCTGGGAGTACTTGGGCTTTGATTGCCGTTGGATGCTTGAACTGTAGGTCGCGGGGGCTGAGCTCGATGTTCCACTCGGCGACTCGACTCGTTGCTCCAAGGTTGTTAAGGATGTCGGCGAGTGGTGCGGTGCTCACAACCGTGATGAGGTGCTCGTCGAAGTAAGGTGTTACTTTCCTTGAAGTCATGACGATGGCATATACGAGCTTCTAGTAGTGCGGGTACGGCTGCTGAGATTTTGTGACAACCTCGCTCAGGTAGTAGATTGAACTTTGTATGCTCTAGGCTTTGCCTTCTTCCGCGCGCTCGACAACGAGTGATGTGCTGACTATGCTGCTGGGTGCCGCTATGTAGAGGTAGAGAGGTTCTCGCTCCTTGGGCACCGCCAGGATTGGTGGGGTCGAGAGAGCCTTTTTTAGGTCTGCGAATGCGTTCCAGGCTTCTTCAGTCCACTCGAATTTTCTCTCCTTTTCTGAGCAACTGGTAGAATGGTAGAGTTCTTTCTCCCAGCCTGCTGCTGAAGCGGTTCAGTGCTGCGAGTCTTCCTGTGAGTTGTACGCCTTTGATGTTCACCGGCTCTTGCATCCTGGCGAGTGCTTGGAATTTTTCCGGGTTGGCTTCGACTTCTCGGGCAGAGACCATGTATCCGAGCAGTTTTCCGGCTAGGACGCCGAACACGCACTTTTCTGGGTTGAGCTTGATTCTGTATCTGTTGAGTGCTGCTAAGTTTTCACGGAGGTCGTCGAGTAGCGTGTTCGCACTTTAAGTTTTGATGACGATGTCGTCGACGTAGACTTGGACGTTTCGGCTGATTTCGTATATTAAGCATGCTTGCATCATCCGCTGGTACATGGCTTCGGCATTTTTTAGTCTGAAAGGCATTTTCCTGTAGCAGAATACGCCGTAGGGTGTGATGAATGAGGTGTTCTCTTCGTCTTCTTCCTTCATCCTGATTTGGTTGTATCCTGAGTAGGTATCGAGGAAAGACAAGAGGTCGCACCCCGCGGAAGATTCGATTATCTGGCCTATCCTTGGCAGAGGGAAGTGATCCTTTGGGCAGTGTTTGTTGACGGGCCCGTGGTCAATGCACATGCGTAGTACGTCAGTGTCCTTTTTAGGCACTAAGACTGGGTTTGCGACCCAGGTGGCCTTCTTCGTCTTCCGCATGAATTGCGCATCGAGTAGTCGATTTAATTCTTCTCCAATGGCTCTACGCTTGGGTTCGGAAAATCTGCGCAACGCCTGCTTCACTGGTTTGGTGTTTGGATGTATATGTAGTGCGTGCTCTGCGAACTCTCGTTGTATTCCGGGCATGTCGGCCGGGCACCAGGCAAAAAAAATCCACTCCTCGCGGAGGAAGATCATTAGGGCAATTGCTTGTTCTTCTGGGAGATGAGCATGGATTCGGACCGTCTTATCCGGGTCCGTTGGGTGCACCTGATGGGTGACTGTGTCGCTGTCGACGCTGAAGTCGCGAGTGAATTCTTTTGATTCGCTTATGCTTGCTAGTGGGAAAATGCTCTTGTCTGTCACCGTGGCTATCTCTTCTAGCTGTTGCTGAGCTCTGAACGTGTCGGAAACTTCATGAAAGTCTCGGTCGCATTGGTCTGATTTGATAAAACTCCCGTTGACCGTGATGACCCCTGAGGGTTCTGGTATCTTGAGCTTGAGGTACGCGTAGTGCGGGACCGCCCTAAATTGCGCGAATGCGGGCCGCCCGAGTATGGCGTGGTATTGGGACTGCCAGTCGAGTACTTCGAACTCAAGAACTTTTCTTGCGAAGTTTCCCTTGCCGCCGAAGACGACAGCGAGCTCGATTGTTCAGAGGGAGGAGGCTTCTTCACCTGGAGCTACACCGTAGAGTGTAACGCCTGACTTCTTACAGACTGATCATGGAATCATCATCTTGCACAAAGTGCTGGTGAAGATTATGTTTAAATTGCTGCCCCGTCCATGAAAACTCGGTCCATGTCATAACCGCCGATTTGAGCTTCGAGGACCAATGGTGCGTGCCCTAGCCTTGGAATTGCGGGTGGGTGATCGCTTTGTGAGAAAGTAATGTAGGTCTCTGCGCCGTACAAATGGTAGGTTTCTACTGTTTTTAGGTCCCCGGCTGCTCGAGTTTGCAGGGTGTGGGCGTCCTGTTTTGCTTTTGAGGGTCGTCCTTCTTGGATCATCCAGACCCTTCCATGCGATGGAGGGTATTACTCTTCTGCATTGGGTGCTGGCGGCTGCGCGGTTCCTCGAGCCCGTTTGGCTTCGCGTTGCTTTTCTTCCTTGAGGCTGTTGGAGAGTTAGGTGAACAAACGACAACCTTTCAGGGTGTGGCCTGCTCTAAGGCGCCCCCGGTCGTCTTCGAAAGAGTGGATTGTGCAGGGTCCATCCAGCTGTTCTTTGGCTGTGAGCTTGCTAGAGCCGGCGTGCCTTCTTCTTCTTGCGACGAGGAACGACTGCGAGTGGTCTTCCGAACGGGAGTGGAACCTTGGGTCGAGCTCTATTCCATCGTTGATCGAGTGGTTGCGAATCATCTTTGCGAACTTGTCTGGTCTTCGATCTGGGTCGTAGTACTTTCCGGACTGAGTTTCGGATTCGCGGTCATGTCCCGCAGTGGGTGCCCGAGTGGCGGTGTGTGTTCGAGTGGTGGGAAAAGCTGCTGCGACACGTTGCTGCTCCTCGAGTGAGATTTCTATGATGACTTCTTGTACTTGCTCTAGCATCCTGGCTGGCTTCATGGTCGCGGCTTGCGCTTGCCTTCTGGATCGTCGAGTTCTTTTTTGCCGATCACGACTTTGGTAGTCGCCGAAAGATCGAACTTGGCCTATTTGCGGGTCGAGTGATCTTGGTGGTGCGATGGAGAGGTCTGCGATGAACTTGCTTCGAGTGGATAGGATCTTGCTCGAGTCCTTGAATTGTGACTTGCTGATGACAGGACCGCCGAGATCGTGATTCCAACCTGCGTAGTCCCCACGGTCAGCGCCAATTTACGAGGATTGACCTCTGCAAATCCCATGGTCAGGGATCCTGGGTTAGATAGTAGAGAGGATGAGCAGGTTGGCGATACTCGTCGGCTAAAAGGAGACAACACTTCCTTCTCGATTGTATTATGCGGGAGGTGATTACAGTGTCGGTCGAGGCGAGTTCTCTCAAGACCGAAGGTGTTGATTGAAGATTGGATGCCCTGAGCCGTCACCCCTCCCAGCCTTTATATATTAGGCTGGGTCTCGGGAAGTCCGACTCAGGTTGCAGGGACGCTTGCCTAATCTAGCTTTGCCTTGGACGCCAATCCTTGACTTCCATGTTGGTCGCGGACTCCTACGTCGGTGCCTTGAATGGGCCAGTCATGGGCCTGTCGAGGCTTCCAGCGGGCCTTTTGTCTTCATATGCACCAAGTATCCTCACACGCAGGGGTCGTGGGGTCACCCCCTCGTCAAGGACCACCAGGGGTCCAGGCTGCCCCCTTGCGCAGCCTCTCTCTAGGGCGCGCCGGGAGGGCGCCTGGAGCCCTGGTGGGTCCCCTCTGGCCCCTCCTCGGTGATTCCCGAAGCTTACGGTGCGTTGATTTTTTATTGTATTTTCTCGGAATTTTTGGAGCATTTTTAATACGGGGGAAACGTGAAATAGAAAAACAGCAGAAAACACGAACTGGCACTGGGGTGCATTGAGTTAATAGGTTAGTCCAAATATGATCAAAAGTGTATGAAAGTGTATATAAAACATAGGAATATCACACAAAACATGCATGGATCAAGCAGAGAATTATAGATACGTTTGGGACGTATCAATATCTCGAAGCTTAATTCCTGCTCGTCCTCGAGTAGGTAAATGATAACATGCATAATTTCTGTGGTGACATGCTAACAACCATATAAGAACTTTGTAAATAAAGGAATCAAGGTATGTAATTCAATTCAAGTCATAACATACAAGAGTCTATATTAGCATTGAAACAAGCAACATAAGAACATAAAGGTGCAAGAGCTCTTGCTGTCCGTGACTCGAATATCTCTAGATGTTGTTTGCGTTCAAGAAGTTGGAGATGGGAATACGAGAAAAAAATATGTATTTGTTGAGAACTCAATCTACTAAAGTTTCACACTTAGTCTTCTTTGGGATCTTATCTTGACTCGTCCCCAGGCCACTAGCCAGGTACAAGTCAATTTCGTCCACTCCTTTTCGATATTTTGAGCACTCAACAATGGATGAGCGTAAGCACGAGAGTTGCCACTTAGGATGGCAAAGAGAGAGAGATGGTGGAGCAGGAAGACAAAAAGGGTGTGAAAGGCTCACATCAATGAGGACAATCATAGGCGCGAGAAAGCCAAATGATAGATATGACGTGAGGGGTAGGGATTGCCATGCAACGGATGCACATATGAGCTAAGAAAAGATCTCCAATGGAACTAGTGGGGGTGTATCCAACTTTCTCGCGCAAGAAGACCTAGAGCTCGTTTGAGGAGGCTCATCCTTGGAATATGAAAGCCAAGCTTTTTAGTGTGAAGGTCCCCACATAGCTATATGCATATATGATCATCTCTATGGAGCAAAAGATATAAGAGGGAGTACGAGTGTGGATCTTTCAAAAGGGATAGTAGTGTTGCCCCCTTCTCTCTTTTTATTTCTTTTTCTCTATTTCTATTTTTTTGTATTTTTTGTGACCTCAATGGCTATTTCTATTTAACTCTCATTTGTCCTCTTTTGGGATCTTTTCCTCACATAAGGGCAGCACTCTATTTTACAAGAAGTAATAGAAGATCTTGACACTTTACAAGGTACTCAACATAAATAAGATGTAGCTATCATGATGTATGAAAATGTATGCCTCTGCCAGTGTAGCAGGAACATGTATGACATGAAGATCAAGTCATGAGAAGATGGATGTTGCATGACAATATATTTCGGAAAGGCTATGGAAATGCCTTGATAGGTAGGTATGGTGGCTGTTTTGAGGAAATATATAAGGAGGTTTATGATGACGGAGCGTATCATGCCAAGGGTTTGGATGCACCGGCGAGGTGGACGCCAACTCTCGGAGTGAGAAGAGAGGGCAATGCGCGGTACCGAAGAGGCTTGTAAATATGAGGAGGTGGAAGTGTCAACTTTCAATACTTACATTAGTCCGAAGAACTTACGCACTTACTATCGGTAACTCTCAATCTAATAAGGAGGTTCACAAAGAGACAAGTACCCCGAGGAGAAGTGTATGGGGTTTTGGTTATCCTTGCGCATCCTCGACTCATGGTACGTGACTGTACTCTAGTATTTGATCCCTCCAAAGATTAGTGATCCATCTAGTAGCTAGAGTTCTCAACTAGTTTTTGTAGTTTTTTAAAATAAACACGGATTGCCCAAAATACGACACCTAACACTAATAGGCTAGAGCTCTTGACACCAAAAGTTCAAACATTACTCACAACAACACCTCAAAACTATTGCAAGTTACTACTACAATTGAATAGTAACCTCAATTACCTACTTAAAGAGAAGACACAACTCAGTGAAACAACCAACTCTCTTAACAAGATAAACATGAAAATTAAATAGAGTTCCAGCAACAGACTAAACTAAAGCTCTTCAAAAGGATAAACATGAAAACTAAGAGCTAAACATGGCAGCAGCTACGAAAAGATAAAGAACACACAACAACGAAAGATAAGCATGAAATCCTATGATGTGTTCTAGTTTGAAGTGGAGCGTGTTTCTCTCCCACACAAAGTAAGCTAGGTTCTAACTTGTTATGAATATCAAAAAAATCTAAAGAAAACTAAAATGTAAACCTAAGAGCGAGACGCTCCAAGCATAGCACATAATGCATGAAGTGATAAAAATATAGTGAGACGGAGGACGAACTGATGATTGTTGATGGAGAAGGGGATGCACGGGGGCATCCCCAATCTTAGACGCTTGAGTCTCCTTGAATATTTATTGGGGATGCATGGGTTAATCCCCAAGGTTGAGCGTTTGACACTCCCGGATCTTCTTTCATCATCTTGCCTCCCACACATGAAAACTCCCTTCATACATAACTCATCAAAAGCTGATTAGAGAGGTTATTACCCTTAATTAAATTTTTTGCCACTACTAGAAACAAAGATTTTCTTAAAGGGCTACTGTTTCTCAAGATTTCCAAAAACTTTTTTCAAAGAAATAGCTAGCGCAAAACTTGCAAAAGTGAGGAAAAGCAAAACGTGGCAGGATCTGTGAAAAACAGACCAACAGGTAGTAAATAACTTTTTCGTGGTACTTCTACAACTTAAATAAAAAAATCAGAACATTCGCTCGAAATCCAATTGTATAGAGCACTATGTCAAAACAATCAGATCAAAAAGCTGATCTGGTTATTTTAGGCAAATTTTTCCGTCCAAGGACAGAATCTGTTTTCTGGACATCATGTCACAACTTTTAAATTTCTTGCAATCGGAGGGTAAACTTGGCACAAAGCTTGAAAATAAAGATACAATGATGTTGCTAGGGTAGCAACAATAATCAAGACCACTAAAAACAAAAGTAAAAACATCTTGGGTTGCCTCCCAACAAGTGCTTTCTTTGACGCCTTTAAGTTAGGCATAAAGCAAAAAGATCAAGTTTTATCAAGAGAGAGAGAAAAACTAGCCCGTGTGACGGACTCAAAAGGTAACTTAATCTTCTTCCTAGGGAAGTGTTCCATCCCCTTTTTAAGAGGGAATGGAAATTTTATATTCCCCTCTTTCAAGTCAATAACAGCACCAACGGTGCGAAGAAAAGGACGTCCCAAAATAATTGGACACAAAGGTTCACACTCTATGTCCATAATAGTAAATTCAACGGGAACATAATTGTCATTGACAATGATAAGAACATCGTCGATCTTCCCCAAAAGTTTCTTTACGGAACAATCAATGAGACTAACACCAAAAGAACAAGGATCAAAAGGTTTCAATTCAAACATATCATACATTCTTTTGGGCATAGCGGAGGTAATAGCACCAACATCACATAAAGCATAGAAAGAGAGGTTATTCAATTTAATTTTTATCATAGGACCCCAACAATCTTCTATCTTCCTAGGTATGGAGGATTCTACTCTAATCTTCTCCTCCCTATCTTTAATGAGAGCATTAATGATATGCTCCATGAAGGCAAGATTTAGTGTGCTAGTGTGGGGGTCTCTAGACATTTTGTGTTGTAAGCTAATAACTTCTGAGAGGGTGCAACTATCAAAATCAATGTCACTACTATCAAAGGTGGTAGTGGTGTCATCTAGGCTCACTTGTTTGCAAGCCTCTATGTTCATAGGAGTTTCTTCTTCTATGGTTGAGGTAATAGCATCACCATTAATAGGTCCAATGGGACTTGGAGTGTGTTGGGTGCTAAAAGTTTGGGTATCCTCAACAACTTGGATAGTAGCAACAGTGTGGTGTGTAGGAAGGCTCTTAATTCTATCTTCTTCCACAGGGATAACTTCTGCTTTGGCTGCCATATGATTTATCAAAGTATATTGGGTGTGAGACATGTTTGAAACATAGGTTTCAGTGGCGGTAAGTCTAGTTTGGAGATTAGAAATCTCACTGTTTAGGCTCTCAAGTTGCTTACTAATGTTTTGCAAAATGGAAGTGTGCTCACCTAATTGTCTAGAGAAGGCTTTGTTTTGTTCAAACTGGGTGCGTGTCACATCCCAACTTTTTCCTTCTTGTTAATTTAGATAACCAAAAATTAGGAGCCAACAAAAACTTTGCATGAAGTGTGATGTTGTTTGATTCCATGTTTGAAATTTTGTGAGTTCTTCTTGTAGTTGTGATCATGAAAATTATTGCATGTGCTTAGAAAAGATAGTAGTTGGGCAAGATCATTTCTTCCCCACATAACTAAATCATCTTAAGATGATCACATCACAACAAACATGATCAAGCATAGTAGTAACTCAAACCCTACTTTCATTTACCACTTTTGCATTTTAACTTGCAATTCCTTTTAATTTCTTGTGTTCCCGTTTGTAAGAAAAATATATAAGGAATACAAAACCTTATATATTCTATGTAGTTTATTTTTATTAAAAATTTAACTAAAAATTCTATGGAGGCATTTTCACAAACACCTTTTGTGCCCTAATCTTGTTTGTTGAGCTTTGTACAAAAATAATCATCTAAAATTTATTTAATCAGCAAATCTAAAAAAAAGAGGTTAGCAAACTAACCTAACCACCCCCATAAATCTCTCCCTAATCTCTAAACCTCCCTCCCTCTCACACATCTCTCTCTCCCGAAGAGAGAACCCCCCCTCTCTCGGTTCCCTCTCTCCCTCACGATTATTTCTCTCTGTCCCCCTCCCATTGGCCCACTATCATCCCCTCACGCCATCGCTTGCTCTAGATCGTGCATATGCCTACCAAGAGTCGACGCCATGGATCAATGGCGTGGCTTGCCAGCACGATTTGTACCCCTAGTCCGCGACTGCAATGTGGCCGGCGACGTCCAGGATGGATTCTAGCCGCACCTCTCCTGTCTCCCGCGCGCCCGCCGCCCCTCTCGGCCAGCCCCGAGCGAGCTCGCGGATCGCCAGCATGGCATCCGGCCGTTGCCACGCTCAGCCCCGCTCGCCTCTCTCTTGTGCTATAAAAGGGACCCCAAGCCTCTCCCTCACCACTCCACACCTCTACACACAGCCACCTAACCACACCACCCCATCCCGTCCGAAACAGAAGCAAGGAACGAGGAGAAGGGAGAAGCAAGCTAGGAAGAAGGAGGAGGAAGGGAAGAAGGGAGGTGGGAGGGTCGGCCGGCGAGCCGCCTCTCCTCTCCGGTGCCGGAGCTCCGCCGGCGAGGAGCCGCCTGCGAGGAGCACAGGAGGAGCCACCCTCTGCCCAAGCCGCCGTTGTTCGTCTACCCCAAGCAGCAACTCTACCGATGTCCCCGGCCGCCCCTTTTCCGCAAAAACGGAACCGCAACACCTCCGAGACCACGCGCCACCGCTCCCCGTCGACAGCCGCCGCCCCGAGCACCTCCGGTGAGCGTCCCCAACCCCTCCTGTCCGCCATGAACAACCCGTTTGCACACGTCGAGGGCCTCCGTTTTCGGGGGAAAAGGAACCCCCTGTCCGCGCCGCGCCTCCCACGCCACTTTCCGCTGTCCGCCGGCCACCGAAGGACCTCCGGTGAGGCCTGCACCGCCCCTGGCCGCCATGGCAGGCTCCCCCGTGTCCTGCATGTAACGCCCCAGGTGTCACGCAACAATAATCACTTTTGGTTAATGCCAAGTTATCTTGATTGCATGTAATGATCACCCTTGATCATATCTCGTTTGAATCCCAACCCTATTAAAATTTTAAAATAAAAATGAAAAGTAAAGTTGCACTAAAAATTAATGAAAAATATCCAAAAACTTTCTAATAATCATTTGACCACGGTATGTTAGAAACACTAATTATTGAAGTGTTTAAACAACCTATATAATTAATAACAGTAGAAAAACATCACAAAAAGGCCTTTTAAAATAAACAACAATATTCAAATGAGTTTAGTTGTGACCCAAATTTTTTGTAGCAATGATGTATAGTGCAACATTTTTTTTGGGACTAGCTACATATTTTACAAAATTCAAATGTTGTCCAAATAAATTAGAAATAGAAAAGATTGGTGCAAAGAAAACGTAAAAAAGGAAAAGACTTATTCTACGCCACGGACAATCCTACCCGGCCCAGCCCACTTGCCATCTTCCCCCTCCTCCACTGTTCCCCTAACCTCTCCCCACCCCCATGTCGGCAAGCCGACCGAGGCCTTCACGCCGTTGCCATCGGACCTCGACGCCCTCGCGTCGCTACAGTCGCCCTGGAGGAAATAAGCCCCCCCCCCCCCCGTGAACCCTAGATCTCGCTGCGCCATTCCCCGCCCCTCTCCTTCTTCCTCCCTAGGCCGCCTGTGTGCGCCACCGGGTCTGCCATGGCCGCGCCTCCATGGCCGTCGTGGACACTGAGCCCCCCGGTGCGGGACAGCTTGTCCGGGAGGACCGCCATGGTCATCCCTATCTCCCGCCGCGGTCAAACGTGCCTAGGGCACCCTCGAGTCGCCGCCCGCATCGCTTACCCCGTCGGCCGGTTTCGGTCGTGCCTGGCCGTCCTGGCCGCTGCCATTGTGGCCCGGTCGCCTTCTGACGCCCTCGTCCTCAACTTGGAGCCACACGTCCTCTCAAGGTCTGGCCTGGCCCGCTGCACCCCCCTGTGTGCTTTTCCTCTGTCTCCCCACTCGCCCTGCTGCTCGGCTGCTGGCCACGGCCGCCATGGCCGGTGGGCGCGCTCGTCGCGCCCCGTGAGCACCCACGCTCCCGACTGTGTGTGGCCACGGTCACCGCACACGCATTCTCGCTGTGCCCGCGCCCCCTTCAGCTCGCTGCCGCCCGGTGCCGCTCGCCGTCGTGCGCCCTCCGTCGCCGGCATGCTCGGCCGCGGGCAGAACTTCCCCACCACTAATCCCTCCCCAGCGTGACTGACTAGTGGGGCCGACCTTGGTTTAAGTGGGGGCTAATCCCCATTAGTCGTAACCCCCACCCCCCCCCCCCATTGTTTATTAACTTGGGAAAATGACGTGTGGGCCCAATGCCAGAAAATTAGCTAAAAAGTTGTTAAGTTAATTGCCTCCAGAGTGCATGACATGTGGACCCCTCCGGATAAACTCATTGGATTAGATTAAATAGAAAACTATTAGACTCACAGATGGGTCCCACTATTAATTGATTAGTTAAAATGATTTTTATAGCTAGCTGGGTATGACATGTGGGTCCAATGAATTTTAGAGTAAAAATAAGGATTTAATTAAATGACTAGAGGCTCACATGTGGGACCCACTTTTCAGTTGACCAGTAAACCTTACAGGTGGGTCCCCTTTGTCAGATTGACCAGTCAAACCTACTATTGTGGATAATGTTGAATTAAATAATATCAATAAGCCCAGAAATTCTATTAATGTATTTAAAACTTTGAAATTGAATATCTTTTAAACCGTAACTCCGATGAAAATATTTTATACATGAAAATTGATCAGAAAATGTAACGCATACGGATACGCAACCCATACCCCCACCACACCCCTCTAACATACCGAACCGAGACTTTCCCCCTCCGGCTCGTCTGTCCGGTAATTATCCGGTACCGGTAAAACTTTCCGGATGGAAATGTTCTGAACATAAAAGTTGTTCGGAATGCATCAACGATCATGGATACACTATCCACATGTCTGTCAGATATCCACGACACTGCAGACATGGAACCTTCCCCTCCGGATCATCTGTTCGGTAATCAAACTGGTACTGATGAGTAATCCCTGGATAAATGCCCACTCTGCGTAAAAATACTTGACACTGCGTTAGAACATCGTGTACAACGTATTTCCATGTCTTGCATTTGTATTGCTATTATTATCGTGTATTTATTGTTTCTTCCCCCTCTCTTATTGTACGGTAGAGCCGACGATCGCTGCCGATGCTCCTGTGATCGACTACGTCATCGACGACCGTACCTCTATCGTCGAGCTTCCACGAAAGCAGAGCCATGCTCTTCCCCAGATATCGCCTATATTTTCCGTACATTTCTTGCACTAGGCATGGTTACTGTTTCTGCTACGATTACAATCCTATTCAATTGCATAGCCTGTTTTTTTCGCCCCTTGATGTACCTTCCTTCATCCTATGCTGCTTATTATAATTATGCATTATTCAGCAGTGAGCCCTGCGCATTATTAGCCAGGATTAGATAGCGGGCCGTGATCACTCTGGGAGTGAATGCGGATACGATGATTATAACTGCACAGGTACGGTACAATGCAGACACCGCCTAAGGCCCCTACCTCGGCTCTTCCGAGCCACATAGGGTGGAGCTATCCAGGAGTAATCCTCGTACTCCACTCCTTGCTGATTCTGTATAGCCGCCCTAAAGTCCTGAACACGGATGTCCTTAAAAGGTAAGAAGTCGGGTGACCCAACGGTGCCCGCGAGTGGTATTGTGACGTGACGACAGGGAGGGTACGACCAGTGTACAGGTGTGCTTGGACCCTGATCGTTGGCTGCGAGAGTTACCAAACCACGAAAGTCGAGCTCCTTCAGGAGCACACGCGAGATAAGGTAAGGACTAGGTTCACCTTGTTGGTAACCGCAGAGACTTGGTGGGACGACAGGGCACGCACCGATGTACTGGTGGTCCTGACTGTTGTCGTTGTCCGCGGGTCAGTTAAGTCGAGGCAACGATAACAGTTGTCCCGAAAGTTAATAAATTGACTAATGGTTCGGTGGATGTCTTGAGTTGGCTATATGCCATGTACGTACTACCTACCCGTGGGAATTACGAGTTATGGGCTCCCCTGCTTCATAGTCTCGTCCGAGGACTCTTCAGACGTCAGCATTACCACGGCCTGCGCCGGGAAGTGGTGTTGTATTCTTTACTCGAGCAGTGTGATTTGTATTTTCTTTAACTTCACCGGCCAGCCTCGCACCGTGCAGGAGTACATCGGGGTTAGGGTCCAAAGCTCCGCGTACATAGGATATAGTCCGGCAGATGACCTCTCTGTTGAGTTTGAAAGATGGGCTACGGAGTGTAGGATAGCCTTGGTGGAGCGTTCCCTAACAAGGTACCCGCCACCCTGGAGATCCGTGCGTGTAGTGTAACACAAGTGAACCCTTGCAGGGAAGATTAATCTATTCGAATAGCCGTGTCGATGGTAACCGGACGCATTATGCTGAAGCCAGATTCTATAACTACAAACTACTACTATATAAACTGTTGGTTCCGGGTTTTCCTCCTCGAAAGGGAGTTGAGGAAAGGATCTCGAAGGCATTGCAAATCATTACAACTTACCATTATACAATGCTGCAACAACTTCTGCTGCATTGTTACTTTATGCTTTATATAAACCGTTGGCTATTCTCTTCTTGTGCTTCAAGACTCGTCGGAAGATGCTAGTCTTCGATAGGCCTAGCTTCTTATCCGTATTCTGATTTCTACCTTGCAGTCCACTATATACATCCTCCACTTTCCATTTGATACAAATGCATAAATGCTTAGTAGCGGACATAAGACTCACGGGTATGCTAGATACTCACCCTTGCTTTATTTCCCCCTTTTTGTTTTTCCTGAGCGGCCGCTCCAGTCAACGTTGGAGCCTTGGAGTCTAGGAGCAGGAGATCCCCGATGCCGACCACCGCAACATGAAGATCCCCGATGCCTTCTACGACGTCGAGTTCCCCGTTGACCAGGAGTAGTTTGGAGGTTCCCAGGCTGGAGGCCTCGCCTTTTCGATCGTTGTTGTTTATGTGCTAGCCTTCTTAAGGAAGATATTGTGTACCTTGTGTCTGTACTCAGATACTATTGCTTCCGCTGACTTTGTGTTTTCGAGCTGTTGTATTCGAGCCCTCTTGGCCCCTGGCTTGTATTAAACAACTTGTATTATTTTATTTGTAGAGTTGTGTTGTGATATCTCACCGTGAGTCCCTGATCTTGGCCGTATACCTTGTGTGTATGATTATTGTACACGGTTCGATTTTGGGGGCATGACAAGTTGGTATCAGAGCCGACTTCCTGTAGGACACCCCTTCCAACTCCTTGGTCGAAGTCGAGTCTAGTCGTTCCAAAACTACTTTACTAACAGTGTCGTGTGGCTTATCGGCCCACGTCACAAACTGGGTGGTATTAGGATCTTTTACTCCGTACCTTTACTCTGGGACTCTGAGCTCTCTTCTATTTCAGGTTAAAGATTTTTTTAACTCTGACATTAGGTTCTCGTGACTACTTCCTCCCGGAGAGTCCCTCATTACAGATGATCGCTTGCTTCACGAGAAGATACAGAAGATTACTCTCCGATAAAATTCTTGAGACCATATGTGCCGATCACCTTTACAATTCCCTGCCACCAATAATTCCGTATGTATAACCACATACACGTTCCGTTCACCCATTCAATCCCAGTTGCTCTTGTGTTCACAAGATGCATCGAAATACTTTCCGTTGTTTTGGGAATCCTTTGAGCCTACTGCCTTGCAGCTTCTTTTCACCCTGCGGACAATTCCTCACATTTATCGAGGATCCGTTCATCCTAAGTGGTTCATGTGATTCCCAAAAATACTTTGAAATACTATTCGATCTCGTGACAATCCTCGGCAGCCTACTGCTTTGGGGATGCTTCTTATCTGGTTGCACTATGATTAATATCGTTTGTCTTGTAGTCTTTGATGACCTCCCTTGGCATTGCCATTCCGATCTGTTCAATCATCATGCGCGCAAGTGCACGCAATCATCAGTTGATCCCTATGAATCCATACTTCTGGCTTAGACGTCATTCCGGACATGAGCTGGTTCTCGGTAAGTCATACCTTAATTGACTAACCGTCAAGCTTCTATTCAACTTATTCATGTATGATCGATGTATCTGAATCTGATACACCGATATGTAAGTCATAATTCCTTTGTACTACAGCATCGAAATATTCAGATGCTTCTATCATCTGATGCCTTTGTATTGTTTCTTCTTATGGGTGAGTACCTATACTCACGCCAGACTCTCTGTACACCACCTGACCTTTTGGGTGGATTACTACCTACCGTCCCCTTGTGCCCTAAGTCATTCATGAATTTTCCCTGATATCAGATGCCTTTGGCGAATGATATCATCTACTCCTTGTCGTCAGCCTTCTGCTTTCAAACTTGTATCCCTCGCTTATGATGTTTGTTGTATGGGTTTAAAAATGCCCCGATGGGTTAACCCTATGCTTCCCCTAATATGTATGAACCCAAACTTTATGTGGGTTATACTCTACTGGCCTCCTATCAGATGAGGTTGCAATCTTACCACCTCCCTAAAAGCGAGAAGTGAATGAGGGGTTATGCATTGATGAAGTGGGAGTCGACCCTGAACCTTTGTGTTCATGCCCATGGATACTATGTAGAACTTATCATGAAAGCTTCTCTTAAAGATAATTAACCCCCTTGGTATAAATTCTTCTACACCTATGACCCCCCATTCTACCTTCGAGTATTACCCCTGGTATCTCGAGGATATCATGCCTTTGCTCTACATCTTATGAATTTTGATGACACAATGCCTATCCCTGTCATAGCCATTTCATGGTTCTGGGTTGTCGTCAACCGGGAACACAGAATACTTTTGCTTCACCATCCCTTTTGCTTGATGTCGCCGTTGTTCGATTATATTTTCTTGAAACCTTTTGACATGATGTGTCGTGGTAATCATCGACATTCTGACTTCTCCCAAGTGTTACTTGGATGCATCGTGAGAAATACCATCCTTGCCCTCGATGATTTGTGTTATCATTGACAACCTCCCTTGACTCCCTGCCAATACGACTTGGTCGAGTGTATCGTGCTCTTCTTTCCCTTGGGAAAGATATACACCTGATACTTGTGTATCATCATAGTTTCCTTTCCATTGGTCTGTTTAACCTTTCTTGTGATATAACTTGTTTGAGTAGTGATAAATCATTGCTTATGTAAACCCTTCGGTGTACTACCTTGTCCGTACCACCTGTTACTATTGTTGATGACATTTCGGTAGCCACCGATGGACGAGAACTTTGCCTATTGGTCCGCCTCGTCTTAACGAGAAGGAAAATGGTTATGTTCGTCCCTCGCCGTTGGCACCGACGTTGTTTCCGACATTGCTAACAAGCTGTTCTCTGACTTACCTTGCAACTTGATCGCATTGTTTTTCACCACCCTTCGTATTCAATGTGGGCCCATAACCCACAGTTCCACAGGATCGAAACCTGACTCTCTTGTACCTTTTTGTTCTCGAGGTTATTCCTCTTGTCTAACCTCATATGAAACTCACAAGTCCTCTACCTTGTGATATTCAGTTCAATATCAGACTCACTGCTTATGCCTGATGCTTTGGACCCCTTTTATCCTCCGTTATCATCGTCGAATGCTTGCATATCCGCCTGAAAACTTCTCATGCCTTCTTTTGTTTCTCTCGATGTATCTCCGTGAGTTTAACTCATGAGATACTTGGTATCCCATTACATTGGAGAACCTCGGTTGATTAACCTGGTACCGATCCGACCCCCTTAGGTGTTTCCTCCTAGCCTATCCGTAGGTACGATGAAGACCCTGAAGGAAATATGACAACACGTCGAGATGCACTGATGCAGAGAAATGAAGACGTCAAGGTGGAGGATTAACTTCTTCGAGAAGGACAACAAGCCCCAGAAGAATCGCTAGAATACGAAACCGAAACTTTCCCCTTACCCTACTTTTAATTCTCGGGACGAGAATTCTTTATAGTGGGGGGAGATTTGTTACGCCCCGGGTGTCACGCAACAGTAATCACTTTTGGTTAATGCCAAGTTATCTTGATTGCATGTAATGATCACCCTTGATCATATCTCATTTGAATTCCATCCCTATTAAAATTTCAAAATAAAAATGAAAAGTAAAGTTGCACTAAAATTAAGGAAAAATATCCAAAAACTTTCTAATAATCATTTGACCACGGTATGTTAGCAACACTAATTACTGAAGTGTTTAAACAACCTATATAATTAATAATAGTAGCAAAAAATCACAAAAGGCCTTTTAAAATAAACAACAATATTCAAATGAGTTTAGTTGTGACCCAAAATTTTTGTAGCAATGTTGTATAGTGCAACATTGTATTTGGGACTAGCTACATATTTTACAAAATTCAAATGTTGTCCAAATAAATTAGAAAAAGAAAAGATTGGTGCAAAGAAAACCTAAAAAAGGAAAAGACCTATCCTACGCCACGGGCAATCCTACCCGGCCCAGTCCACTTGCCCTCTTCTCCCTCATCCACTGTTCCCCTAACCTCTCCCCACCCCCATGTCGGCAAGCTGACCGAGGACTTCACGCCATTGTCATCGGACCTCGACGCCCTCGCGTTGCTACAATCGCCCTGGAGGAGATAAGCATCTCGCTGCGCCATTCCCCGCCCCTATCCTTCTTCCTCCCTAGGCCGTTTGTGTGCGCCACCGAGTCTGCCATGGTCGCGCCTCCATGGCCACCGTGGCCACTAAGCCCCCCGGTGTGGGAAAGCTTGTCCGGGAGGACCGCCGTGGTCATCCCTGTCGCCCGCCGCGGCCAAACATGCCTAGGGCACCCTTGAGCCGCCGCCCGCATCGCCTACCCCGCCGGCTGGTTCCATCCGTGCCTGGCCGTCCTGGCCACTGCCGCTGCGGCCCGGTCGCCTCCCGACGCCCTCGTCCTCACCTTGGAGCCACGCCTCCTCTCCGAGCCTGGCCTGGGCCGCTGCACCCCCCTATGAGCTTTTCTTCCGCCTCCCCACTCGCCCTGCTGCTGGGCTGCTGGCCACGACCTCAATGGCCGGTGGGCGCGCTCATCGCGCCCCGTGCGCGCCCACGCTCCCGACTGCGCATGGCCACGGTCAATGCACACACTTTCTCGCCGTGCCCACGCCCCCTGCTGCTCGCTGCCACTCCGGCGCCGCTCGCCGCCGTGCGCCCTCCGCCCGTCGCCGGCATGCTCGGCCGTGGGCAGAGCTCCCCCACCACTAATCCCTCCCAGCTGACTGAACATTGGGGCCGACCCTGCTTTAAGTGGGGGCTAATCCACATTAGTTGTAACCCCCCACAGTTTGTTAACTTGGGAAAATGACGTGTGGGCCCAATGCTAGAAAATTAGCAAAAAAGTTGTTAAGTTAACTTCCTCCAGAGTGTATGACATGTGGACCCCTCCAAATAAACTCATTGGATTAGATTAAATAGAAAACTATTAGACTGAAAAATAGGTCCCACTATTAATTGATTAATTAAAATGATTTTTATAGCTAGCTGGGTATGACATGTGGGTCCAATGAATTTTAGAGTAAAAATAAGGATTTAATTAAATGACTAGAGGCTGACATGTGGGACCCACTTTTCAGTTGACCAGTTAACCTCACAGCTGGGTCCACTCTGTCAGGTTGACCAGTCAAACCTAATTTGTGGATAATGTTGAATTAAATAATATAAATAAGCCTAGAAAATCTTTTAATTCATTTAAAACTTTGAAATTGAATATTTTTTAAACCGTAACTCCGATGAAAATATTTTATACATGAAAATTGATTAAAAAAATGTAACGAACACGGATACGCCACCCATACCCCCATCACACCCCTCTAACATACCGAACCTGAGACTTTCCCCCACCGGCTCGTTTGTCCGGTAATTATCCGGTACCGGTAAAACTTTCCGGATGGAAATGTTCTGAAAGTAAAAGTTGTTCGGAATGCATCAACGATCATGGATAAACTATCCACATGTCTTTCCGATTTCCACGACACTCAAAACATGGAATCTTCCCCTCTGGATCATCTGTCCGGTAATAAACTGGTACTGATGAGTAATCCCCGGATAAATGCCCACTCCGCCTAAATACTTGACACTGCGTTAGAACATCATGTACAACGTATTGGCATGTCTTGCTTTGTATTGCTATTATTGCCGTGTATTTATTATTTCTTCCTCCTCTCTTATTGTACGGTAGTCCCGACGGCCGCCGCCGATGCTCCTGTGATCGACTACGTCGTCGACGACCGTACCTCTACCATCGAGATTCTAGGCAAGCAGAGCCATTCTCTTCCCTAGATATCGCCTATCTTTTCCGTACATTTCTTGCACTAGGCATGGTTACTGCTGCTGCTACGATTACAATCCTATTCAATTGCATAGCATGTTTTTGTCGCCCCTTGATGTACCTTCCTTTATCCTATGCTGCCTATTATAATTATGCATTATTCAGGAGTGAGCCCTGCACATTGTTAGCTAGGATTAGATAGCGGTCCGTGATCACTCTGGGAGTGAATGCGGATACAATGATTATAACTGCACAGGTACGGTACAATGCAGACACCGCCTAAGGCCCCTACCTCGGCTCTACCGAGCCACATCAAGTGGAGCTATCGAGGAGTAATCATCGTACTCCACTCGTTGTTGACTCTGTATAGCCTCCCTAGGGTCCTGAACACGGATGTCCTTAAAGGTAAGAAGTCGGGTGACCCAACGGTGCCCGCGAGTGGTATTGCGACGGGACGACAGGGAGGGTACGAACAGTGTACAGGTGTGCTTGGACCCTGATCGTTGGCCGCGAGAGTTACCAAATCACAAAATTCGAGCTCCTCCAGGAGCACACGCGAGATAAGGTAAGGACTCGGTTCACCTTGTTTGTAACCGCAGAGACTTTGTGGGACGACAGGGCAGGCACCAATGTACTGGTGGTCCTGACTGCTGTCATTGTCTGCGGGTCAGTTAAGTCGAGGCAACGATAACGGTTGTCCCGCAAGTTAATAAATTGACTAATGGTTCGGTGGATGTCTTGAGTTGGCTATATGCCATGTACGCACTGCCTACCCGTGGGAATTACGAGTTCTGGGCTCCCCTGCTTGATAGTCTCGTCTAAGGACTCTTCAGATGTCAGCAGTACCGCGGCCTACGCCGGGAAGTGGTGTTGTCTTCTTTGCTCGAGCACTGTGATTTGTATTTGTTTTAACTTCACCGACCAGCATCGCACCGTGCAGGAGTACGTCGGGGTTAGGGTCCAAAGGCCCGCGTACATAGGATATAGTCCGGCGGATGACCTCTCTGTTGAGTTTGAAAGATGGGCTACGGAGTGTCGGATAGCCTTGGTGGAGCGTTACCTAACAAGGTGCCCGCCACCCTGGAGATCGGTGCGTGTAGTGTAACACAAGTGCACCCCTGCAGGGAAGATTAATGGGACAATTACATTTCAGCCCTTAGTTGGGTCACACCCGTGGGATTTACCCCTAAATTCAAAAAACCCACAGTTTTGTCCAAGCGACTTAAGTTCTCCTATGCTTTTGCCCTTTGACCATTTGACCGTAACTTTCAAAACTTCATAAAATATTCATACTAAGTCGGAAAAATGCAAAACCCACGGGTGTGACCCAACTAAGGGCTCAAATGTAATTGTCCCAAGATTAATCTATTCAAATAGCCGTGTCCTCGGTAACAGGACGCTTTATGCTGAAGCCAGATCCTAGTACTACAAACTACTACTATATAAACTGTTGGTTCTGGGTTTTCTTCCTCGCAAGGGAGTCGAGGAAGGGATCTCGGAGGCATTGCTAATTATTACAACTTACTACTATACATTGTTGCAGCAACTTCTGCTGCATTGTTACTTTATGCTTTATATAAACTGTTGGCTATTCTCTTCTTGTGCTTCAAGACTCGTCGGAAGATGCTAGTCTTCGATAGGCCTAGCTTCTTATCCTTATTCTGATTTCTACCCTGCAGTCCACTATATACATCCTCCCCTTTACATTTGATACAAATGCATAAATGCTTAGTAGCAGGCGTAAGACTCGCGGGTATGCTAGATACTCACCCTTGCTTTATTTCCCCCTTTTTGTTTTGCCTGATCGGCCGCTGTAGTCGACGTTGGAGCCTTGGAGTCTAGGAGAAGGAGATCCCCGATGCCGACCACTGCAACATGAAGATCCCCGATGCCTTCTACGACGTCGAGTTCCCCGTTGACCAGGAGTAGTTTGGAGGTTCCCAGGAAGGAGGCCTCGCCTTTTCGATCGTTGTTGTTTATGTGTTAGCCTTCTTAAGGCAGATAATGTGTACCTTGTGTCTGTACTCAGATACTATTGCTTCCGCTGACTTTGTGTTTTTGAGTTGTTGTACTCGAGCCCTCGTGGCCCCTGGCTTGTATTAAACAACTTGTATTATTTTATTTGTAGAGTTGTGTTGTGATATCTCACCGTGAGTCCTTGATCTTGGCTGTGTACCTTGCGTGTATGATTACTGTACACGGTTCAATTTTGGGGGCATCACACTTCCCTAGTGGGAGGAAGAAGACGGCCCCTGGCCGTCCGATCACACTTGATCCAACGGCCAGGGCAAGCCCATACCTCTTCGTTTTGTTAAAAAAACACAGGCACCGCACTGCGCAAAGGCTCGGCCCACTGGATAAAATTTCCCGAGAGCGCAGTTTAGCCACGGGTCGGTCTGTTATTTCCTTTTCTCTTTTATTGTATCTGCAAAAGCATTAGAATATTAGAAAAATATTTATATCTCAGAACAATATGGAATAAATTTTGTAATGTTCATAGAATTATGCTTTATTTCTCTGCAGGAGTGGAATATTGTTTTGCTTAGATAAAATTGTGACCCTTTATTATTATTGCTTTTGCTAGTTTATTTCTTATATAATTTATGTTAGTAATATTAATCTATTAGATTAATATTAAATTTTCATATGGCCAGTAGCAAATTGATATGCATTTAGTTAATAAAAATAAAATAAATTTAAAAGTTGTTATGGAATAAAATGAGTTAAAAACATTGCTTTAGGTTAAAGTTGTTTTATTTAATATTGATGCTAATAAATCCACCAAAATTATCCTAATGCCTTGTTGTGATCTTCAACTTTCATGTGTTGTTATAGTATTTCAATGCTAGTAAAATAATAAAACTTTACAACTGTTCTTTTAATTTCTTGTTGGGTGATAATAAAATTTGAGTGTTGTGTGCATTTCTTGTTTTTGCCCCGTTGTAATGGTGATTTTATTTTCGCAACGTGTAGACGATACGCCTTACGCTGCAGGTGAAGACTCCTCCCTAGCCGCCGAAGAAACTGATCCAGGGTACTTCGCCGAGGAAGGCAAGCCACCGTCAAACTCAAAACCCAGCATTACCCTTTTTACTTTCCTTTATATCACTTATATTATATCATTCTAGTATTGTAATCATATGGTTTTGGGATTATATTAGTTTTAGTAGGAAAACTCCACACACCCCATGGCCTACCTATTTGGGAAAAACAAAGTAGAACCCCGGTGATCCCGATACTCCGTCGAGACCATCACTCAGCTCGAGTATTATCATTACATAACAACTTGGATAGTCATACTTCACCCTATATGGTACGGCATACACCTAATAAGGTGGTATGGCCGGGTTTGTGGAACATCGTCGGACATGGACAAAGTCTGGAGGGACTCTCTATAAGTGCCGCCAAAACCTAGCCTTACAGTACAACCACTATACTCTGGTATGGGACAGGGCTAGTTGGAAGCTAGTTTGTCTTAGTACGGGGGTCTTATAATTACACATGGATGGATGATTCCACGAATCCGATAGCCCTCGAAGTCGATGTGTGAAATTATCTAGGCTTAGTGTCGGAAGGAACCTTGGTGCTCTTCGACTACGGTGCAGGCTTGGGTCCAAGAGGAGCATGAATTGACACACAGACAGTCCATGCAGTACGCAAGGGGTAGATTCACATGTACTAGGACAGACAAGGGGAAGACTATGGTCGATTATCCAAGACCCGCATACTGAGGTATGACGATCCGTGGGGACACACGACGGATGTATCGAATGTTGTGGCTAAAGTGTACAACCTCTGCAGAGTGAAAACTATTTGAGTAGCCGGAGTCCACGGTCATGGACAGCTAGTGAGGCCACACTTGTGGGGAATAGATGAGAATCCCCGGTACCGAGCTTATGGTTCGCGATGATGTTGTTGGTATTGTTGGAAAAAGGTTGGACTTGACTTATCCAAATTCATTTGTGGGAAATAAAATTTTCCAAGTTTAAAACTTTGCCAACTTAATAATAATCTTGAGTAGATAGGAAATCCCTATGAAAAACTCCACCATATAGCCATCCCATTATTTTCGTATGCAAACTTTGTTTCTTTCTTTAGGTGGTTTGCGAGTACTTTGTATGTACTCATGGCTTTGTCCCTGCCTATTCAATCGGCCAGGATTGGAGGAGCAGGTATATGATGATGATGCTACCGGCGATTACTAGGACGTGCTATGCTCTGATCTACCCTGTGGATTGTGCCGCTGCTACCTTTGATGCTTTTTCTTATTCCGCTGCCATTTGAGCCCGTTGAGTCCATGTAAGACTATGTTATTGTATTCGGTATTGTATGAACATTGAGACTATGGTATCCATGTCGAGTTGTGTGTCATGCGAACTGATCATGGGAGCATGACCGTATACACAGCTGGTCGCTTCGGACATATAGTCCGGGGTGCCAATAGACTTGGTATCAAAGCCTATGTTCAGACTGTAGCAGCCTAGTTAGCATGGACGTTAGTTAGAAAAAATTTGGTAAAAAAAATATATCTTATACCTCTTACCCCTTTCAAAATGTTTTAAATCAAGCAAGACCGAAGATTAAGAGGGAATGGTGTCCCGAAACAGATGAGAACTAGTGGAAGTTTTGCCTTAGTCCCTATTCGAATGCGTGATTTTATGATTGTTTGAATTGTGTCATTTAGTCTTAGAGTGACCCTACCCCCACTTAGGATGACACTAACATGTGCACTCTTATCTTACGCCACAACCTCAGGTTGTCGAGGCACACCCGCGCTAACCCAAGTGGATCCGGTGATGTGCCACCGCCACCACCCGACCCGAACATGGCACAGCTTCTACGACTGCTGATGGAGGAGCGCCAGGATGCTCGTGCCAAGCGCTAGGAGAAATGGCTGCACTCCAGCAGATAGTCCATGCCGCCACCAATGCCAACCAAGGAGGTGGACGAGCTGGTGGGAATGAGGAGCCCAGGTCTCGGCTCCGAGATTTCCAGAACACCAACCAGCCCGTGTTCTCGCAGACGAAGGAGCCTTTGGATGCTTAGGATTGGCTTCGCACCATGGAGAACAATATCGCTGTCGCCGTTGTTGACAACAACGAGAAGGTCTTGTACGCCACCCACTACCTCGCCGGCACCGCTAGGAGCTGGTGGGAAGGAGTGCGTGCCCGTCTTCCAGAAGGGCAAGTACTCACCTGGGTTGAGTTCTCCGAGAAGTTAAAAAAGAAGCACATCCCCTCCGCACTGATCAGGAGGATGAAGGATGAGTTCCGCCACCTCAAGCAAGGGGGTATGACCGTGGTCCATTATCTTGATCGATTCACTCAGTTGTCGAGGAATGCCCCAGAGGAGGTGGACACCGAGGAGAAGCGGAAGGGTCGTTTCCTAGATGGACTGCACGATGAGCTAAAGGTTGTCCTGGTGGCCATGCAGCTCCCCGATCTTGAGTCTCTTGACAATGCTTCTATCATGATGGAGGGAAAGCTCAAGATGGCTTCTGAGAACCGTGCGCAAGTGCCGCATGATGCAACAGGGTGGGTCCAGCAACCCCCGACTGTGTCCGACACAACCGCCAAGGCCAACACCCCAGCCTCAGAGGAGCCCTTATCCAGCGCCACGCCCAGTGCTCCTGCTCGCCCTGTTGGAGTTCCGCGTCTAGCAGGCGGAGTTCCCCGCGACCCTGCATCATAAGTGGTCTGCTTCAAGTGTGGCCAGAAGGGTCACTATGCCATTAGCTGCACAAATAAGGAGATTGCTGCCCCACGCCCCAATGCTCCAACACCAGCCAGAGGGAACCCCGGCCGCAACAATGCCCAGCGTGGTGCATCCAACGCCGCCAAGGGACGTCTGAACCATGTGCAAGCCGAGGAAGCCCTGGTGGGGGCTGACGTTATCTTGGGTACGGTTCCGGTTAATTCAGTACCTGCCCAATTATTGTTTGATTCTGGTGCGTCACAGTCGTTTGTTACGAAGACATTTGTGGATAGAAGTAAGTTGTTACCTAGTGAAATGAGGAGGCCCATGATAGTCCAGATACCCGGATCCAAAACCCGAGCCAGTTTAGCTTGTTCCGGAGTTCCCATAGCGATTCATGGCGTCGAGTTCCCAGCTGACCTGATCGTGTTAGGGACTGAAGGTATAGATGTGGTACTTGGTATGAATTGGTTGTCCAGATACCGAGGCCGGATAGATTGCACAGAGAGGACAGTCAACCTCATGAGTGCCGATGGAGTTCAGATAGAGTACACTGACAAGGAAGACACTGCCCGAGCCTTCTGTCATCAGAGTTTCTCGGTGCCATCACTTGAGGAGGTGAAGTTTGTATGTGAATTTCCGTATGTCTTTCCGGAGGAGTTACCCGGTATGCCGCCTGATCGGGATATCGAGTTCATCATCGAGTTAGTGCCCGGCACAACCCCAATTGCACAGAGACCCTACCGGATTAATGCCGAAGAGCTGATTGAATTAAAGAAGCAGTTGAATGACATGCTCCAGAACGGACTGATTCGACCCAGTGCTTCACCCTGGGGTTCGCCAGTTCTCTTTGTGGACAAGATAGACAACACTATACGCATGTGTGTGGACTACCGTAAGCTGAATGAGGTGACCATCAAGAACAAGTATCTGCTCCCTAAGATCGAGGATCTGTTCGACCAGTTGAACGGAGCCCGAGTCTTCTCCAAGACAGCCTTCACAACCCGCTATGGTTTTTTCGAGTACACTATGATGTCCTTCGGACTTACCAATGACCTGGCTTATTTCATGAACCTCATGAACAAGATCTTCATGAAGTACCTTGACAAGTTTTTCGTGGTGTTCATTGATGATATCCTGATATACTCCAAGACCAAAGAAGAGCATGCCGAGCATCTGAGCTTAGTTCTCGAGACTTTGCGAGAGCACCAGCTATACGCCAAGTTCAGCAAGTGCGAATACTGGCTCAAGGAAGTCGGATTTTTGGGACATGTATTGTCAGAAGGAGGAATATCTGTCGACCCAGCCAAGATTCAGTCCATCATAGACTGCATAGCTCTGACCACTCAGACTTAAGTTAGAGGATTCCTCGGACTAGCGGAATACTACCGCAAGTTCGTGGAAGGCTTCTCCAGCATTGCCCGCCCCATGACGCAATTGCTGAAGAAGGATCAGAAGTTTGTGTGGACAGAGAAGTGTGAAGCCAGTTTCCAAGAGTTGAATAGGAGATTGGTATCCTCCCCAGTGTTGACGATGCCTGACCTGACCAAGAACTTTGATGTGTACTGCGACGCATCGAAGGTTGGTTTGGGTTCTGTTCTTATGCAAGTGGGCAAGGTGATTGAGTACCTGTCACGACAGTTGAAGCCGCACGAGTTGAACTACCCCACACACGACTTGGAGCTAGCCGTTGTTGTGCTTGCTCTCAAGATATTGAGGCATTACCTAATGGGTCACCGTTGTGACATCTACACAGACCATAAGATCCTGAAGTACATTTTCTCGCAGAAGGAGTTGAACATGAGGCAGAGGAGATAGATCGAGTTGATCAAAGACTACGATCTCGAAATCCACCACCATCCTGGCAAGGCCAACGTGGTAGCAGATGCCCTCAGCCGCAAGCCCTGCACAATTAATGCAATGATCAGAGAGAAGCAGCTAGCTCTGCACGAGGAGTTCGAGAGGCTGGGTTTGGAGCTTGTGACACCCGGTTTTCTTGCTCACCTCGAGCTGACTACGACTCTGTTTGATCAGATCAAGGAGGCACAAAAGGGACAGAATAGTATCGAGGGAATCAAGAAGAAGATGCCCCTCGGCAAGGCCCCGAAGTTCACGATAGATGATGAAGGAGTTCTTTGGTTCGATGGCCGATTGTGTGTGCCTGATGTAGAGGAGTTGAAGCTCACTATCCTGAAGGATGATCACGATACACCTTACTCCATCCATCCTGGAGTGACTAAGATGTATCAAGACCTGAAGGACTTGTTCTGGTGGCACGACATGAAGCGTGAAATTGCCTTGTATGTCGCCAAGTGCGACATTTGCCAGAGAGTGAAAGCAGAGCACCAGAGACCTGCAGGATTGCTGCAACTGCTCCGAGTTCATGAATGGAAGTGGGAACGAATAGGAATGGACTTCATGACAGGTATATCGAGGTCGAGCAAAGGACATGACTCTATCTGGCTCATTGTCGACCGACTCACCAAGGTAGCACACTTCATTCTAGTGCGAACCACCTATCGAGGAGACCAGCTGGCAGACTTGTACATGTCAAGGATCGTATGCCTGCACGGAGTCCCGAAGGAGATCGTGTCTGACCGAGGTACCCAGTTTACCTCGAGGTTCTGGAAGCAATTCCAGGAGGCACTAGGCACCAAGCTCACATTCAGCACAGCCTATCACCCGCAGACTGGAGGCCAGACCAAGCGAGTGAACCAGATACTAGAGGATATGCTCAGCGCATGTGCTCTAGCATATAGTTCCAAGTGGGATGACTATTTTACGTATGAAAAATTCTCTTACAACAACAGCTATCAGTCGAGTCTGCAAATGGCCCCATTTGAAGCACTGTATGGACGGAATTGTCGCACACCCCAAACTGGTCTCAGACCGGAGAAGGGAATATTTTCTGACCCGACGTTCTGCAGGAGGCAGAAGATCAGGTCCAGTTGATTCGTGAATGTCTCAATACCGCCCAGTCTTGTCAGAAGAGCTATGCCGACCCCAAGCGTCGAGAGGTGAATTTTGCAGTTGGAGACTTTGTGTATCTCCGAGTCACCCCATTGAAGGGAATGCAGCGATTCCATGTGAAGGGGGAGCTAGCACCTTATTACATTGGACCATTTGAGGTGATAGCCAGACGAGGCCAAGTTTCTTACCAGTTGAGACTTCCAGCAGAGCTATCTGATGTGCACGACGTCTTCCATGTCTCACAGCTCCGGAAGTGTTTGGAGGTGCCGAACAAACCCGATGTTTTCAAGAACATCGTTCACCGCACGGTGGACATCAACCAGGATCTCACATACCGAGAGACACCCCTTCGTATCCTGGAAGAAGCCACCCGTAAGCGCGCGATCAAGTTCCAAAAGGTCTAGTGGACAAACCACACCGAGGAGGAAGCCACCTGGGAACAGGGGGACTACCTCAAGCGCGAGTTCCCGCACCTCTTCGCTCGCTTGTGAATCTCGGGACGAGATTCTTTTTAAGGGAGGAAGGTCTGTCACATCCCAACTTTTGCCTTCTTGTTAATTTAGATAACCAAAAATTAGGAGCCAACAAAAACTTTGCATGAAGTGTGATGTTGTTTGATTCCATGTTTGAAATTGTGTGAGTTCTTCTTGTAGTTGTGATCATGAAAATTGTTGCATGTGCTTAGAAAAGATAGTATTTGGGCAAGATCATTTCTTCACCACATAACTAAATCATCTTAAGATGATCACATCACAACAAACATGATCAAGCATAGTAGTAACTCAAATCATACTTTAATTTACCACTTTTGCATTTTAACTCGCAATTCCTTTTAATTTCTTGTGATCCTGTTTGTAAGACAAATATATAAGGAATAAAAACCTTATATATTCTATGTAGTATATTTTTATTAAAAATTTAACTAAAAATTCTATGGAGGCAATTTCACAAACACCTTTTGTTCCCTAATCTTGTTTGTTGAGCTTCGTACACAAATAATCATCTAAAATTTATTTAAGTAGCAAATCTAAAAAAAGAGGTTAGCAAACTAACCTAACCACCCCCCTAAATCCTCCCTAATCTCTCAACCTCCCTCCCTCTCACTTTCTCTCTCCCGAAGAGAGAACCCCCCTCTCTCGGTTCCCTCTCTCCCCCTCCCGTTGGCCCACTGTCATCCCCTCATGCCCTCGCTTGATCTAGATCGTGCGTATGCCTACCAGGAATCGACGCCATGGATCGATGGCATGGCTTGCCAGCACGATTTGTACCCCCGGTCCGCGGTACAATGTGGCCGGCGACGTCTAGGATGGATTCTAGCCGCGCCTCATCTCTCTCCCGCGCGCCCGCCGCCCCTCTTGGCCAGCCCCGAGCGAGCTCGCGGATCGCCAACATGGCATCCGGCCGTTGCAACGCTCAGCCCCGCTCTCCCCTCTCCTGTGCTATAAAAGGGACCCCAAGCCTCTCTCTCACCACTCCACACCACTACCCACAGCCACCTCGCCACACCACTGATGACCCACAACCGTAAGGGATCTATTGCAGCATTTTCAATAAGTAAGAGTGTCGAACCCAACGAGGAGCGAATGGTATTTATAAGTGATTTTGGACAAGGAATAACTGCAAGTACTAAAAGATAACTTTTTAGGGGTTTTCGGTATAAGCAACAATAAGACAAAAGAAAGAAAAGTAAATGGTGCTGAGGAGCAGCAGGTGGCCTAATCCTTTTGAGAAAAGGAGAAGCCTTGCAACTGAACTTATAAGGACTAAAGCGTTCTTGAGGACACATGGAGAGGTAGTCATGCGCTTTCGCCATATTCCGCATTGATAACATGTTTTGTGTTGATAAGTGTTGAGTGGGTGGATCTATGCTAGCACACCTTCTAGACTAAGATAAGTACACTCTTATGATTGAACAACTTGCAAGCATCCGCAAATACAAGGTATAAATTAAGGAAAATCCTAACCACAACAATATGACCAAGGATCCATTATTGCCTTGTGCAAAAGTGTGCAAACTGGGGTTCAGGTTTCTGTCACTCCGGCAACCCACCGTAAGCATTCTTTATACACAATGTATTCCCCTAGGTCCTTAATAAGGCGAAGTATTGAGTGTTCGACTCACACAACACCACTAGGAAAATAACAACACAACTTAAATATCAAACAACACATATTACTTCAACATCATATGACTACTAACAACAAGACTTCTCCCATGTCCTCAAGAACTAAAGTAACTACTCACAAGACATAAAAGAGATCATGATCAGAGGTGATAAATAGGTGGTAAAAAATCTGGTCATAATGATATTTCTCCAACAAAACTCAATAGCATTCACCACAAAGTAGTAATCAAAACCGGTAGAGTAGAGAGGATAGATAGTACGAGTTACAACGCAAGTTGCAATTGTGAGATGAGATTGGATGAAGATGAAGATGGTGCTGATGTTGGGGATGATGTCGATGATGATCTCAATGATGCCCGTGACGATGGTGATGACGATGGAGATGATCTCCCCTTCCGGGAGGTGATCTCCTCGGCGGAATCTGCCCGCCGGAGAACCCTTTTCTTCTCTGTAAGTTTCCGCCACGGAGCGGCGGCGGAACTCCGTAAAAACTCCTTTTTTAAGGTTTTCCGGATGAAGAAGAGTATATAGGACAGAGGGGGGAGCCTGGGGTGGTCCCAGGGCTCTAGGCGCCCTCCCGGCACGGCCAGGGTGGGGGCCGCGCCAGGTGGCCGCCTGGGCACCCTATGGCCCCCTTCTGGTCCCTCTTTTGCGTGTCTTCGTCAATCCTCCCAAAAACACCCTCGTAAATTTTCAGGTAATTTTGAGGTGTTCTTCTTCAGCAACTCAGCGTCCACTTTTTACCGCTGAATCCTGCGTCTGCTGCTTCGGCACCGAAAAGTTGCAAACTATGTAAAACAAGCCAAAACAACATAAGAACATCATCTTAATGTGAAATATATCAATGAATAAGGACGAATTATGATATAAAATAGTGATGCATTTTGGACGTATCAACTCCCCCAAGCTTAGAACTCGCTTGTCCCCAAGCGAAAACTGAGCTCGGTAAACCTGTCCACAAGTTTAGAGAGTGAAGTGTCGATAAATAGAATACAGACAAGAAGCATCATGATTTCTTCACCAAACTCAAACATCCTCAACAGAAATCTTCAACTCATAGGGCCCTTATGAAAGAGTAATAACAATTATAATCAAGAGTAGGGCTAAGGAAACTCATCAAATCATGGAAAACATGTCCTTTGGTCAAAGAACAACTAATAGCTTTTACTTTTGCTCTTTCTTTTTATATTTTGATGCGATCAATTGAAGCTTTTGAAAGAACATGCTGTTATGCATGAAGTGAAGATGTTAACACAAAGGAAGATGTTTGCTTCAGCCATGCTTAACAAACAACTTACTTATCAAATGATAATGTCAACAAGGATGCGGTATGACAGATCTTAATGCAGCTTTATATGAATGAATCCTTGTCACATCAAGTGTCTGCTCTCTTTAAGAATAAAAAGAAGTAGGAATAACTGACTCAACCTAAAACTAAAAGATAGGCCCTGCTCTAGGGAAGTAGGGAAAACTCATGTGCTATCCTTAAATCAAACAGAATGAAAACAAGTTTTGAGAGGTGCATGATTTGTCAACGAATGCGAATAGATAAATCAATTACTTCTCAAATTGGGCAAGTTTCGAGGAACGGCTCCCACACTGGGACGATCACATCCCCGCAATCTCCTTTGTTTATCACTGCCAAAGTTTTCTGATTTCTCATGAACAAAGCGTGAAGGAGGGTTTGTTTGTTGTATTATCTTTTATGAGTTGGGGGCACTCATGTCAATTCCTCCTCGTATTAGGGGTTTGCAAATAGACATGCAATCCCGGGATAAAACTTGTCCAACTTAAGAAGATCAAGAATTAACTACTACTTCCTCATGAGCTAAAACAGGGGCACAAAATAGAAGATTTTGAACATTTAAGGATAACACATAAATTCTATACTTTAGGAGTGGTAGTTGAATACCACGAATAGGAAGTTATGGTGGACTCATATGGAAAATATTGGTTTCAGGGTATGGATGCACAAGAAGAATTCCGCTTAGTACAGAGGTTTGGGTAGAAAAGGCTTTGAGAGAACAGACAATTGATGATGGCTTAGATGCAAAGCAATATAAATCATCAACATTAAAATAAGCATAGCACATCAAGTTGTCTTCCTTGTCAACATAACACTTCAAGCATAATAACATAAAGGTTTTGGCTATGTCGCTACTTTGAGAAAATCATGCTTGTTGTTATGACCAAAGCTATGTTTGCCAAGATTAAATAAAGTTTTCAAAGCCATACCTGATATAAGGTCAATACTCCCCATAAGAATCATCACATGGTCGATTGCGTGAAGAGAATACTGAGTGCATCGAAGGAATCAATAAACTTCTCATTAATATTCCATCATAGACGACTCCACACTCATGGATACATAACTCTACAAAAAGGAGTGATAGACCTCAATGCAAACACCTATTTTATAAGATAACTTCCCTAGACATGATACGACTCTACTTGACTCTAAAAGAAAAAGATAAAGATAAAGATACTGGGAACTCCCCCAAGCTTGGGACAAGCTAAGGGGATGCCATTACCCAAGGAGATTTCACTCCTCATTCTTGTTCATGTTGATCACGTAGTCCTTGGCAAAGCGCTTCCATAGCAGTGGTTCTCCAGTCTCATATGAAGCTTCAGTCTCCAAGATCCTGCACTCAGCACCCAAACCCATGCGCAGAAACTTTAGTTCATACTCACAGTTCTGGTTCTGCAGATCATAGATCTTCCCTTGAAGCTCGAACACTTTTTCTTCCAGCTCGTTGATGCTTGACAACATCTCCTTCATCTCCTTCTTGAAATGTGCCTTCAGCTCGTTGATGATGTCAAAGTTAGTTTCAACACCACGCTCGACCATCATCTTATACTTGAAGACTTCTTGCACCACTTCTTCTAGGCTGGTCTGGACGCTCCCCTCCTTGATAGGTCCCTTCAGATCTTCTTGATGGAGGACACCGTCCTCCATCTGAACAACCTGAGGGTGCTTCTACACCTCAGCGAGGTAAGGGTTGATGACTTTGACGATGAACTTGTCCTTGGGGGAACTTGGGGAAGCCATGGCACCTAGGTCTAGCTGAAAGATTTTCTGGAAGAAAAAGATCATAAAGAAAACACACGAAATCGCGAGATACGTTGTCGGAACAATCCGGGAAAATATATGGCAAAAATTTCTGCACAGAAAGGAAGGTAACGAGCCAAAGTGGGGTCGGAGACGGACTCCTGGGTGCCCGATGGCTGTCGGACGTCCGAAACTTTGAATTTTCGGACGTTCGAACCTTGTCGAACGCCCGAAAGCAGTGATCAGATTTTTACATTTTAGCTCCGATTTTGTGTCGGAATGTTTTTGTTTTAATTAGCTTTGAGAAAATCTTAAACACAAACCCACTGATCCCCTCTTAATAGTGCGGGGATCCCTATACTCAAGATTAACCGAAAAGCTTACGCTTCAACTTCATTGGTTCCGTATCTTGAGCAATTTGATAAAATCCAATGGTCCTTGACCCACCACCACAACGAACCGAGGACTAAAACCTGAGATGCACTTGGCAAACATTATTAGTCCTTTATATGTACATTGTCATCAACATCAAAATATAATTAAGGGCAAGATTTCACTTTCAATCTCCCCCTTTCTGGTAGTTGATGACAACATACATATAGCTCCCAAATTATTCAGATTTAACCTTTTAGTGGGAGCAATTTTACTATGAACTCCCCCTTAATGTGTGCATATAAGATCATTTACTTTACGCAAGATGCACACATTTGGGGTGAGTCACAATACATGATATCAAGGAAAACAATCATTGATTATGGAGATGACAAATTAGATTGCACCCAAACAGAACAAAACCATATCCCAATAAGTTTTTAAGCCAGCCAGACGCAAGAGAAACACCATGCATAACACAGTCAGAAGTATAGCATGAGACACATAAAACCACATAAAACAAGTCTTAACACAACCAGGTCCCATACAACGACATAATCAAGTCTCGAAAACCTAGACAACATAAGTAAAACACATATGACTCTCCCCCTTTTGCACCAAGTACCAAAAAGGGGCACACACACTGACGATACTAGTGAGTCCCACTGCCGCTCGCGCCAGGGTATCCAGGGAAGAAATCCGCCCACTCTGGTCCCGTAGGAAAACCGAAACCAAGATCAGCGGGAGGAGCATCGGGAAGACGCTCTTCATCACTGACGGAGGTCTCTCCAGCTGCACGCAGACGGGCCTTCAGGGAGTTCTTGGACTTGATGAGACTGGAAACCACCGTGTGGTTGGAGTGGCAGTTGAACGAGATGGCCCTCATCATAGCAGCTTGGGCTTTACCCAAAAACTCAGCCATGCGACGCATAGGAGCCTGCTCCACAGACTGACGGTGAAGGTTACCACGAACAGTGGTGTGCATCGGAACAGGGCGCGTCAGGACAACCTCAGGGGCATCGAAGTACATGTGCTACGGAATGGACCAAACAGCGTGGGGCTGAGTGATCTCCAATGGAGAGGAGACGACGTACTGAATGAGCTCCATGATGAAGGGTGCATGGGGA
The DNA here is from genome assembly GCA_950022295.1 of Bromus sterilis. Lineage (NCBI taxonomy): Eukaryota > Viridiplantae > Streptophyta > Magnoliopsida > Poales > Poaceae > Bromus > Bromus sterilis. The sequence continues at coordinate 164,807,667 of OX465599.1, read as the reverse complement.
TATTGCCGACGCTGCTGAAGGCTCGCCATATGAATCTCATGCCAAAGATAGTGGGGCACATCAAGACGCTTGAGGGGGGTGTCATGGATATGGCACATCAATGTGATGGCAGAGCTGCTACAATGAGTCTTATCACCAGACTTGGGATACAGAGTCCTGAGCACGCACTGGTACAGGAACCTATAGGGATGCTTCCAAATGGATATGTCATTGGGCTTCCTGAAGCAGTCATCACCTTCAATCCCAGAGTTAACAAAGCATAGACAGTCATTGATCCCCTTGGGATTCTCCTTGGCAGATGCATGAATCCGGACACCAGAGGAGCGAATGTTCAGAGCTTTCTGAAACTGAGCAAACGTGGCAGTGCACTGCTGCTCACCAGTCATCCCTGAGATCTCTCGGTGATTGGTGTGGAAGTAGAATGTGGCATAGAACTGGAGGATCGCAGCAGTGTTCCAGTCACGTCGAAAGCTGAAGACTGGACCGAGCCTCACAGAATCAATAAGATCCATCACACCGGGAAACTTGTCCGGATTGGCCTGGATGAAGTCAAGGGGAATACAGGCATGAGAGTTTGCAAGTTCCTGACGAACTGCAACTAACGTGAAGATATCTTCCTGCATATTGGTCTGGAACCTGCCATCCAGACAATCCTGAGGAGCCACAAACTGATTGACACGGTGAAGCTTGTGGTATGCATCCAGATAAATCTTCGAGTAGTCCGCCATCATACGTCCAGTAGCAACCACCGGCTCGGAGGATATATGTATCGGAGGCATAGGAGGAGCATCGGCAGGATCCTCAGCATCACGAGCACCGGACGCCGAAGAGGATCCCTTAGTCGGGCGACGCACTCCAAGTTTGGAGGGGCGAGTCACCACCGGGGGATCTTCTTCTTCAACCACAATTTCCTCCTCATCCTCAAATTTGGATCCATAGGCGCTATCCTCCGCGCTAGGCGTGTGCTCACTGTCCGAGGATAGATCCGTGTACATCGGTTGCTTCATGCGGCGACGAAGGCGAGGCGGTTCATCCCCGGAACCACCTAACCATACGGGAGGTATATTAGCAAGAAACCCTAACCATCAAAACGGAGACACACGAAGAAGGGAATGATAAGAATGAGCATACCACGAGAACCGGAGGCCTCACGATTCTTGTGACCGCAAGTTTTCGTCCTCACCATCTTGAACCCCTAGAGGAAGAAGAGGCAAGAATGAGGCAAGAAACCGGGAAAAATGGCAAAACCCAATTGGATGAGCAGATAGATCGGGACGAGAGGTACCACGGTTGAAGAGATCCGGAGGAGAGGAGCACCGGGGAGGCCGGGGCGGCCGGCGGCGACGTCAGGCGGCGGAAACACAGTGGGAGGAAAGGGGAAAAGAAGGCCGATGGGGAGAAGAACCGCCCCCCGCGGCCCAACGCCGAGTTTATATAGCACAGCCAACTTCAGATGTCCGATGAGTTTCGGACGTCTGACGTGTCGGACGTCCGAAATCCAACGGATTTCCGAAGATGGCTGAGTCTGCGAAGTCAGGTCAGGAAGGGCAATCAGGTGCAGGACAGCACGGAATGTCGGAAATCCGACGAGTTTCGGATGTCCGACGTGTTGGACATCCGAAAGCCAACGGATGTCCGACAAGCTACTGATCATTGTCATATAAACCCGAAAATGTTGAAAAATAATTTACTCAATCAGTTAAAACAACTATAATAGGGGCCAAAGGTAGAGAAACACACAAAAACATAGGCACACATGGATGAGCACACAAAACCTTTCACAAAGGAGAGGCGGTGGCCGAGGCCACCATGTTTGAGTGTATAGTGCTTTGACACCGCGAAGATGTACCTTGGGTCCCAAGACACTTACTCCATCGATAACCGCTACACATGGGTTCACCGTGGTGAGCACGCGGATTGTTGATGTGTGAATCCATTTATGCATCACGTAGAGAGTAGAGAACTCATTGATTGAGTTTCTCCCCGTACATACATGCCTACATCTAGACAAGTTACTTGCTATGTGCATGAATGAGAGCAAGATACCCCTAGGTTGAGAAGCTATAACGTTCCAAGATACCAAGTTCACCCCTTAGTTGGCAAAATCTTGCTTCATCCAATGGCTTGGTGAAGATATCGGCAAGTTGCTTCTCGGTGCCCACATGTGCAAGAACAATATCACCCTTTTGAATATGATCCCGTATCTTGATAGCACTTTCGTTGTCACATAGAATGGGTACCTTCTGAAAGGTCAGGCCATAATCCTTCAAAGTCTGCCTCATCCACAAGATTTGAGTGGCACAACTTGCGGAGGCCACATACTCGGCTTCGGCGGTGAAGAGAGAGACACAATTCTGCTTCTTGGAGTGCTAACTTACCAATGAGCGCCCAAGAAATTGGCATGAACCGGATGTTGACTTCCGATCCACCTTGTCTCCGGCCCAATCCGCATCGGTGTAACCCAAGAGATCAAACTTGGATTCCTTGGGGTACCAAAGGCCCAACAAAGGAGTATGAACAAGGTATCTAAGAATGCGCTTAACCGCCAAATGATGACTCTCCATAGGAGAGGCTTGATATCTTGCACACATTCCTACGCTAAGCATAATATCCGCTCTAGATGCACAAAGGTAAAGCAATGACCCTATCATAGAACAATAAAGAGTAGCATCAAACGGAATACCGGAAAGGTCTTGATCTAGATAGCCCTTGGTTGGCATGGGTATCTTGCATGGCTTGGCATCCTTCATACCAAACTTCACGAGCATGTCTTGAATGTACTTTTTTTGGGAGATGAAGGTTCCTTCGGCAAATTGCTCGATTGGAAATCCAAGGAAATACTTCAAGCTCCCCATCATCGACATCTCAAAGTTCTTGGTCATAGTTTCCAAGAACCACTTGCACAAAGATGGATTAGGAGAACCAAATATTATGTCATCTACATAGATTTGGCATATGAGCAATTCACCATTGGTTGTCTTGGTAAAAAGTGGCATCAATGACACCCCTCACAAATCCTTCCTCTAGTAAAAACTTCCTAAGATGGTCATACCAAGCCCTAGCGGATTGCTTAAGACCATATAATTCCTTATGAAGTTTGTACTCGTGGTCCTTGTGATGAGGGTCACAAAAGCTGGGTGGTTGTGCTACATATACATCCTCTTGTAGAGGACCATTAAGAAAAGCACTTTTTACATCCATTTGAAATAATGGAAATCCATTGAATGTGGCATAAGCAAGAAACATGCGTATAGATTCAAGACGGGCAACGGGAGCAAAGGTCTCATCAAAACCCAAGCCTTCAACTTGGGAGTACCCTTGAGCCACTAGCCTTGCCTTCTTTCGAATGATATTACCATATTCATCTTGCTTGTTTTTGAAGATCCACTTGGTTCCAATGATGTTATGATCTTGACCGGAAGGCCTCTCCACGAGAGACCAAACTTCATTCCGGGTGAAACTAGTGAGAGCATCTTGCATTGCAATGAGCCAATCCGCATCCTCAAGTGCTTGTTAAACCCTAAGTGTTTCAATGCAAGACACAAACGAGAAGTGAGCACAAACGTTCATAAGTTGACGACGAGTAACTATACCTTGCCCCAATCCCGTGAGAATCTTGTCAAAATCAACACGTCTAGCCACCAATGGCATGATGGAAGTTGGAGTTTCAATAGGCTCCACCCATTCAGGCTCATGAACAACATTTGGTTCATCATCAAGGGCGGATCCATTATCAATTTCATCATTTTCTCCAAAGCAAATGCGGTCAAGCCGATCTCGTGGATCAACCGCATCCTCAACTTGTGGTTGAGCAACAACATCGGATTATGGAGGGTCTTGTTCTTGTTCTTGGATAATGGGCTCATCATGAGAAATTGGATCTTGAGTGGTAGGAGGAGGTGCTTGTGGTGGTAGAACACTTGGCCCATCACACACCTCATCATCTCTAGGAACTTGAGCAATGGGCACAAGATCTCCAATTACCATAGACAAGATGTCTTGAGAAGGATCTTCATTATTTCCTACATCACTTAGATCAACTTGCTCCCCATGGGAGCCATTAAATGCATCAAACTCCACGTAACAAGTTTCCACAACACATCCGGTGGATTTGTTGTAGACCCTATAGGCATGAGAGTTTGAAGCATACCCAACAAATATACCCGCAATTGTTTTGGATTGAAACTTACTTAGACGGTCTTTATTATTGAGGAAGAAAAACTTACAACCGAATACTTGGAAGTATTTGACGTTTGGCTTGTGACCGGTTAGAAGCTCATAGGGGGTCTTCAACAAGATCTTGAGAAGGAAGAGCCGGTTTGATGCATGACATGCGGTGTTGATGGCTTCGGCCCAAAAACTATATGGTGACTTGTACTCATCCAACATGGACCGGGCCATCTCCACAAGAGTGCGGTTCTTCCTCTCGGCTACACCATTTTGTTGAGGGGTGTAAGGTGCGGAATATTGATGTTCTATCCCTTCATCTCTCAGGAATTCTTCCAAAGTGTAATTCTTGAATTCGGAGCCATTGTCACTTCGTATTACCAAGATAGACATGTTGTATTTCCTTTGTGCTTGCTTGGCAAAATCAATGAAGGTGGCCTTCGTCTCTTCCTTGGACTTGAGAAAGAACACCCATGTGTATCTTGAATAATCATCAACAATGACAAGACCATATTTCTTCCCACCAAGACTATCCCATGATGGAGGACCAAAGAGATCCACATGAAGGAGCTCCAAAGGCCTTGAAGTTGACACGATATTCTTGGGGGTATGTTTTGCTTGATGTTGCTTCCCGGCTATGCATGCACTACACACACGATCTTTCTCAAAAAACACGTTTGTTAGTCCGAGTATGTGTTCACCCTTTAGGATATCTTTTAGATTTCTCATACCGACATTGGCTAGCCGGTGATGCCATAGCCACCCCTTGTTGGCCTTGGCCATTAGACAAGTTGCATGGTAAGTACTCTCTTTCGAGAAATCAACCGTATAAAGGTTGCCATCCAACTCTCCAACAAAGGCCACTTCGAGAGTATCTCTCCTAAAGACTTTCACACTTGTTAGACCAAATAGTCTATCATAACCAACGGAAGCTAATTGACGAACGGAAAGAAAATTGTATTGAAGGGATTGGAAAAGCATGACATTTTCAAGAGACATGTCATTAGTAATAGCACCTTGCCCAACCCAAGTACCTTTCCCTTGGAACCACCACCAAAGACAATGCTCATGTATGGTTGAATTGCATCCATGAAGTCCTTGAGAAAATGGCTTTCTCCGGTCATATGATTGGTGCATCCACTATCAATCACCCATTTGACTCCACCAGAGATAGCATCTTACACATAGATTTAAGCTTTGGTTAGAGGTGCCCATTTTGCAATGGGACCTCTAAGGTTAGTAACAAGGGTCTTTGGAACCCAAATGGTATAGAAATGGAAAGCATTACAGAGCCCAATGAATTTTGCAAACACCTCTCCATCCTTTGCCTTACGGAGCACATAGGATGGAGGCATTTTCTCCTTCTTCTTGTTATGAGTGGGCTTGCCCCTAATGGCATTCCCATTGCCAACACCAACCTCATCAACAATTTTCTTACCTTTGTCCTTGTGCCCTTCACGAACAAAGATCACCTTTTGGGGAGTTGATTCCTTGCTAAGGGTGACATCCTTTGTCACACTCGTACTTGGATCAAACCCAAGTCCCTCCTTAGCAAAGGACCCTTGTGATGACTTAATACATCATTTAGGTTTTTCTCGCCTTGGGCACAAGTCAAGAGGCCCTTCTTTAGTTGAGCATGAAGGGCTAAGTTCTCCTCAATGAGAGATACTTGATCAAGGGTAGAGTTAGTAGCACAAGCATCAATATGCACAATAGTGGGAGGAGACATCTTAGTAAGTGTTTTTATATGAGCAAGTTTGTGGGCCTCAAGATTTTTCTTAAGGGTGGTGAGTTCCTCATCTTTTGTCTTGAGGGACAAGGTGAGTACCTCAACATCCTTAGAAAGGGAGGTGTTTAGCTCCACAAGTTTTCTCATATCATTAGCAAGTTCCTTACATATTTCATTATCCTTTTTCAAGGAGGCAACATGCTTGTCATTTAATTCATTTGATGCGTGAACAACTTTGCACAAGTTGTCATTTTGAGCTTCCTCAAAGTCAACTTTTCGCTCAAGGAGAGTATAGTTGTCCTTTTCCTCGGTGAGGACGATTTCAAGATACTTAATGGTTGTGGAGTGCTTACCCACCACATCCATAAGTAATTGAAACATTTTGAGCTTGTTTCCTTTGAGAGAGATCATCATTTTGTTCACTTTGGCAAACAACAAATCTTCACAAATAGCATATGCATCATCACTTTCCGCATCATGAAATTCATCATGAGGTTCGGAAGAGAACATGAAGGACTCATCAATAGGAGTTACCTTGATCTTAGACGAGGAGGAGGGAGTGTCATCATCAAACAACTTGGCCATCACACACTTGTGTGCATTGCCAGTGTAGTCACTCATGTAGTTGTAGTTTACAACTTCACCCTCCTTGTTGAGGAGCTTCAAGGTCTTTTGTGTATCTTGAGAAACTCCGGCCACAACACCAACATCCTCGGGATCGGACCCTTCAAGTGCCAACAATGCTTTCTTCTTGAACTTGTTGTTGAGAGGGTTTGGGAGCTTCTTGGCAACTTCCTTTCGAGGAAATCGAGGTTTGTCCTCTCTTTTCTCATATGGACAATCCTCCGCAAAGTGTCCCGGTCTCTCACAGTTGTAGAAGTTTCTCGTCTTCTTCTTTTGGAATCTTCCCTTGAAGTCCCCTTTGGTGAACTTCTTCACAAAGAGAGCTATATCATCATATGAGGGAGTATCATCGGAGTTATCATCATCTTCATACTCATCTTCTTCCTCATCATCATCAAACTCCTCGAGCCTAGCCTTGAGTGCAAGGTTTGAGGACGGACCACCATATGTGGCAAGTGGTCTCTTGCACTCCTTTAGGTGCTCTTCATATTGCAAGAAGGTGGCAATCACATCATCTGGTGTCATATTGAAGAAGTCGGGCATACGCCTCAATTCCCACACCATTTGATGAGAATACACCGTGAGAGCATTCAACATCTTGTACACAAGGTAACGGTTGGTGATTTGATATCCATCCAAAGATTTCTCACATGTGAAGGACTGGACATGAGCAGAGAGAACTTTGAGACGCATATGAAGTTGTTGGGGAGTCTCATCTTTCTTCATGTCAAGGTTGTGCAATGCATTCTTTGCGGTCTCATATCTTGTCATTTGAAGCGACCCGGTGCCAGACTTGGCAATGAGAAGAGTATCCCACATTTCCTTGGCATTGGTGATATGAAGAAATGGTGCACGTGTCAACTCATCCATTCCTATTTTCAAGAACCCAATAGCCGCAAGGTTGAGATGTCGATCAAACACTTCACTTGGAGTAACGTTGTTTGGATCAACGGGATAATAGCCTTTCCCGGAGTCGATGAGGTTCCACATGGGTTCGCACACAAACCTAAGATAATCTGCCATAAGACTTTTCCAATCCAAAAAGTTGGTGTTTTCGGTTAGTACCGGAGGATTGCCGTTAAAGTTATACTTAGGTTCCACAAGCTTAGGAGTAGGATAGTCCCATTAGTAGGGACCACCTCTTTGCAACGGAGCCTCGGAACCGGGGTGCACAAAGGTCGCTTGTGGGGACCTAGGGGCTGCACCACTTGACGTTTGTGACTCCGATGCCGAAGCCATCATTCTTGCAAAGGAGGCTTCCATTTCCTTCCTTTGATTGTCCAAAGCCTTTTGCAAGGCTTTTTCCATATCTCCGGAGGTGAATAACTTGGGATCCTCAATCTGATAACTAACATGCCCCGTGGAAGCAGGTAACGCAGTTCGGCAGCCAATCACTCGGCTTCCGAACTCGCGGCATCCGCAGCAATTGCGACCTCCTCCACATTGGCACCCGAAATTTCGGGGATGACGTTCTTGGTCATCTCGCTCTAGGGCGGTTAAGCCACAAGAATAGAGCACGAGGCTCTGATACCAATTGAAAGGATCGAGAGAGACCTAGAGGGGGGGGGAATAGGTCTTATACAAATTTTATCACTACTTAGCAATTTTTAGGCAATAATGCGGAAGATAAAGGTGTGCCTAACAAATTGCAAGGTCTATTTAGAAAAGACAAGATAAACAATAAGCACAATATAATAAATCAAGTGAGGGGGAAATAATACAGTAGCACAAGTAATAAGGGGAAAGAGTAGGGATAACCGAATGACGCGGAGACAACGATGTATCCCAATGTTCACTCCCTTGGAGGGAAGCTACTCACCGTTCGGAGAGAGTGGGTGAAACCACGAAGGCATACCAACGCCACGAAGGCTCACTCTATTACCCTTGAGATTGTTGGGGATCGGCGTAGAAAACAATATATTTTCCTACCTACGAGTCCCGAACCCAAGATCTATGCTATGCTGATGTATGTAACGGAAGGAATCGGTGTTCATACCTTTGAAGACCGAAAGAGGGAAACGTTCCTCGAACGTGGTTGGCGTAGACTCTGATCCTATGACCTCTGACGGGGATCAACCCCGGCAAATCCCATGGTCAGGGACCCTAGGTTAGCCATGAGAAGCACATGTTGGACGATAGCTCGTCGGCAAACAGGAGGACACGTTCCTGCTCGATATTATTGATGAGGGAGATGCGATTACAGTGGATGCCAAGGCCGGAGTGCTCAAGGCTAGGGTTACAGATGATATTGGATACCTTTGGCGTCGCCCCTCCTAGCCCTTATCTACTGGGCTAGGTCTCGGGGAGTTCATCTACGTTTACAGGTAAGCTTTCCTAACCCTAGCTTGCTCCGTACGACAAGTCTTCGCACCTTCCTTGTGAGTCGCAGACTCCTATGTCGGTGCCAACTAGCGGGGCAAGGCGGGTCCAGGCGTGTCTTCATGGGCCTTCTATCTTCAGGTACATCGGGTAGGCTTATCCGTAGGAGTCGTGGGGTCACCCCCTCGTCAGTAGCCCCCAAGTGCCTGGGGGACTCGAAGAGTCGCGCAAGGACTCGAGTACATCTATTTGTCGGTCATTTGTGTGCGCGGTATAACCGCGGGTCGCTGGCAGTCTGGTGGCCATGAAAAAACCTGTTTCGAGGGATGCTAAGCTGAAAGGGCCCAAGGAGTCGACTGGTCGAGCCTTGGTGAATTGCACTAGTGGCAAATACCGCAGTAGCCCAATCAAACCCACGTCCCTCGACATGAGCTTGGAACACTGGTGTCGAGCAAAAGTCCTGCCGCTTCAGGTCTTACGGTGTTCATTTGCCGCCAGTAATGTGCGTAGCCTAAGGCGCGTCCACCCGGATTTTTCTATCATGCGCAGCGCATGGAAAAGGTTGGGAGTGAAATCGCTCTTCGGCAAGTCCCATCCCGGCCGAACTTCGCAGCGGGGTCTTACCTACACGCTAATCTTGCGTGGCATTTGGGCACAGTGTATCGTGTTCCAGGAATGTGTGTTTTTGAGGCGCGGAGCCTAATATTATTTCACCCACTTGGAACAAAACATCAAGCAAGCTGTTCACTCATTCACCCGCGGAGCTTATTTCGAGTGCTCAGGCGGGGGGTTCTTCGCGAGTAGTCACTCGAATACCATTTCGGCTCTTGAGGTAAGGGAGCACCTGAAACTCTAGCGCCGCATGATCTTGGCGAGTGAATGTTTGTCTTGCATCGGGTTGAGGGAGCACCCGAGACTCTCGTGAGTGTGAGTGATTACTCGTGCACATTGCTGACCTTTGGTTGAGGGAGCACCTGGGACTCGGTTTTGAATGGGTACGCTCCCGATGGGAGTTTAAGTATATTTGAAAAATGTGTTTAAGAGATCATTCTTGATGTCTGTTGGCATTCTTCGCCGCTTGTCAGGATAATGATGACTCTGTTTGATGGCTATCAGGGATGCTCCGCCAGTGAACCGTCATGTCTTCATGACCGGTCATAATGATGACCACTGTGGCGTGCGGCAGGCGCTGGTTGAGTTTCCAATACGCGCGTTTGGAAACGCGCGTGAATTGACGCGTCTCACGCACAGTGCGTCCCGTGGGAAAGCATCTTGGTCTTGGAATCTGAGACGTCTGCGACGTTTGGTCTTTGAATTAATTGCTGCTGTCGTCTTGGCTTCTCTGTGCTGGGAGAATTTTGTTCTATAAATAAGCCTTTTTATTCCACATCGTTTCGCCTCTATCCAGTTTGCTGCTTTTCCTCTTCCTTCTTCTCTTCTTCCTCTCATGGCTCCCAGGAGAGGTGTTGGCCGTGGCCGTGTTCGTCGTGGCCGTGGTGGCCGTACACCACGCTCATGCCGTGGTGGTCGCCATGGTATGGCGCCAATGCCTTCCTCCTCTCCCTTGGAGGAGGGATTCTGGCGCTATGATTTTCTTTTACGCATTCGTGGCCAGAGCGCCAATCGCGTTCTTCTTCCCTCTGCTTTTTCCGCCATTGTCTCTGAACGTGACTTAGATGGCTTGCTTCTGCATCTTCAAGGGAGCTGTCGATCTCCTTCTTATGTTGACTTGGAGGTTGATAGCTCCCACTTGATTTTTCTTGGCTCTGGTTGGATTTTGTTTGCTCGGCGGTTGAATTTGCGAGATGGCGATATGCTCAGCTGTCATTTTGACGGCGAAAGCACTGTCACTGTCCGTGCGTTCGACCCGAGCGGCAACAGCATTGATCCGCACTGGCAGGAGTCGAGCAGCGACAGCTTCACAAGGTCGAGGAGTCCTACGCCTGCATGTTCTACAGCTCCGTCTTCTGGCGACTCCTCAGGTGGTGATGCCGTCTCCATCAGCTCCGAAGAGGACATCGACGCCAAGCCGTCGATCAAGCGGGGGCTCCAAGCGCTCCTGTAGAACTGGAGGCGGCCTCATCTTCGCCGGCAACTCGGAGAAGAAGTTGTGCAGCCGGAGAAGAAGGCGTGCAGCTGCAGCTTGGAGAAGAAGCTGGTGGAGCGGGAGGAGAAGCTGGTGGAGCATCGACAAATAAGTCAAGCTTCACCCTTTTGTTATGTCATTGGCATCCTCTGCTAGCTTCCTTTTTTCCTTTGTCTGTGGTGAGGCCCTTGTATCAGAGTCGATTAGCCCTCATGGGCACACATGTAGAAGTATTAATTCCTTGGGTAATTCCCTCTTGTAACAGGAGTTGCCTTCTATTCAAGTGTAGTTGAGTCTTTTATACCTTTATGGTTGACTTCAAGCTGTGGTTGAGATCTTGCAATAAACTGTGTTTTCGACTCCTGTGATGCATGACTTCGATTCCTTCTGATAGCGCAGAATGTCTTCGATTCCATCTGATAGCGCGAAATGTCTTTGACTCCATCCGATAGCGTAAAATGTCTTCGACTCCATTTGATAGCGTGAAATGTCTTCGACTCCTCCCGTGATGTACTGACTTTAACTTTCTAGTGTGTTCTATCGGGTGCGCGACAGCGCTCCCGATGGGAGTAGCCCCCGAGGCTACGTTTGAGTCGTAGAGTCAAACGTAGGCTTAAAACTTTGCGTATTTCCTTGCGGTTCAACTCTGGAGTAGTACCCGAGTCTTGGTTGTTTGTCTTCCGGGTGAAGACTTGAAGATTGCTAACTTGGTGTTTTTGAATAGGACCGTAGCGTGTCTCGGGGAATGCTTATGCCTGAGCCCCCGAGTTTTTAAGGTGAGCTCGCGTAGGTGGTGATAGCGTCTCTCGGGGGGATTTTGTGCTTAAGCCCCCGAGTGCTTTGGTGAAGATCGCTTGAGTGGCGATAGCGTCTTTCGGGGGGATTTTATGCTTAAGCCCCCGAGTGCTTTGGTGAAGATCGCTTGAGTGGAGATAGCGTCTCTCGGGGGGATTTTATGCTTAAGCCCTCGAGTGCTTTGGTGAAGATCGCGTAGGCGATAGCGTCTCTCAGGGGGATTTTATGCTTAAGCCCCTGGGTGCTTTGGTTAAGATTGCGTAGGCGATAGCGTCTCTCGGGGGGATTTTATGCTTAAGCCCCCGAGTGCTTTGGTTAAGATCGCGTAGGCGATAGCGTCTCTCGGGGGGATTTTATGCTTAAGCCCCGAGTGCTTTGGTTAAGATCGCGTAGGCGATGATAGCATCTCTCGGGGGGAGTGTGTGCTCGAGCCCCCGAGTGCTTTGGTTAAGATCGCGTAGGCGATGATAGCGTCTCTCGGGGGGAGTGTGTGCTCGAGCCCCCGAGTGCTTTGAGATTGCAGTATTTGGGCAACATTTATTTTTATTGCGGTCGAGCGGCTACATGAGTTGTCAGTCATGTCTGACCGATAGGGACTATGGATAGAACAGTTGCAAGTTTGCTACGTTCCATGGGTTACCCACGTCCTCGTCTGTCTTCGGGTTCTTCGACCTGTAGGCGCCTCCTCCTATGACTTCTGAGACTATAAATGGTCCTTCCCATTGGGGGCAAGTTTATGGACCTTCTCTTGTATCAGCCGTAGGACTAGGTCACCTTTGTTGAAGGTTCTAGTGCGCAAGCGACTGCTTTGGTAGGTGCGTAGCTTGTCCTGGTACCCCTCTGATTTTGTCAGGGTTGTATCTCTTGCTTCGTCAGCTGTATCTTTGTCATCTTGTAATGCTTCTTTTGCTTCTTCTTCTTCGTACCCGGTGACCCGAGGTGCTCCGAACTTGAGGTCATGTGGTAGTATTGCCTCTGCCCCGTACACCATGAAGAAGAGTGTGTATTGGGTCGCGGTGTTTGGTGTAGCTCGTAGGCTCCATAGTACAGCGGGCATTTCTTTTACCCAGTTGCCGGCGGCTTGCTCGAGTGGTGCGAGGAGCCGCTTCTTGATTCCCCTGCATACAAGGCCGTTTGCTTTTTCCACTTGGCCGTTGGACTGCGGGTGCGCGACTGATGCATAATTGATTTTGATGCCCAGTTCTTCGCAAAAGTTCTGGAATTCTGCGGCTGTGAAGTTCGTGTCATTGTCCGTGATGATGTTGTGTGGCACTCCGAACCTGAAGATGATCGATTTGATGAAGTTGGCAGCCGTGAGGGCTGTGGAGCTGGTGATGGGCACTACTTCGATCCATTTAGTGAACTTGTCGACCGCGACGAGCAGGTGTGTCCTTCCGCCTTTTGAAGATTTCTTGAGTGGGCCCACCATGTCGAGTCCCCAGGTGGCGAACGGCTAGGATAGTGGTATGGTCTTGAGCTCTGAGGCGGGAGCGTGTGGCCTGTTGGCGAATTTCTGGCAGGCGACACAACGTCGCACGATTTCCTCTGCGTTTTTCATGGCCGTGGGCCAATAGAACCCGGCTCGGAATGCTTTGGACACGAGTACTCGACTGCTCGCATGGTGCCCGCAGGTGCCTTCGTGGATTTCAAGAAGTAGGGCTTTGCCATCCTCTTCGTCGATGCACCTTTGGAGTATCTGGGTGATGCTACGCTTGTATAGCTGTTTGTTGATCACCGTGAACGCCTTGGATCGTCGGCTGATGCGTCGTGCTTCGGCCGCGTATTTTGGTAGCGTACCTTCGATTAGGAATCGGAGGAACGGTTTTTCCCAGACAGATCCTTCGAGCTCTGTCGGAGCTGTGCTGTCGGGTGTGCTAGTGCTTGTGCCTTCTGATGGACTTGCTGTTGCCACCTGCGCCAGGTCTGTTGCGTCCTCGCCGTCCACGACTTCTTCAGGTGCTGTTGCCTGTACCTTGATGGATCTCTGGCTGATGCTATCGAGAAAAACGCCGGGTGGTATTGGTCCTCGGGTCGAGCCAATGTTCGCGAGTTCATCAGCTTCTGTGTTGTTGGCCCTGGTGATGTAGTTGAGCTCGCAACCATCGAAACTTCCTTCGAGTGCGTTGTAGAGCTTCTGGTAGGCCGCCATGTTGTCGGCTATTGCGTCGCAGTTTCTCATCGTCTGCTGGACGACGAGATTGGAGTCCCCGTAGATTATGAGGTGAGTGGCTCCGCACGTTTTGGCCATGCGCATGCCATGGAGGAGTGCCTCGTATTCTTCTTCGTTGTTGGAGGCACGACTGAAGTTGATCTGGAGGACATATTTTAGCTTTGTTCCTTTAGGGGAGATGAGCACAACTCCTGCCCCGGCTCCTTGTTGTCTCTTGGACCCATCGAAGAACATTGACCATGAATTTGATAGGTCTGGGGGGCCTGGTGTCTGAACCTCCGTCCACTCGACCAGGAAATCTGGGAGTACTTGGGCTTTGATGGTTGTTGGGTGCTTGAACTGCAGGTCCCGTGGGATGAGCTCAATGTTCCACTCGGCGACTCGTCCAGTCGCTCCAGGGTTGTTGAGTATGTCAGCGAGTGGTGCGCTGCTCACGGTTGTGATAGGGTGCTCGTCGAAGTAGTGGGACACCTTTCTTGAGGTCATGATGATGGCCAGTAGTAGCTTTTGATAATGCGGGTACCGCTGCTGGGATTTGGTCAGGAGCATGCTGAGGTAGTAGATTGGTCTCTGGATGCTCTGGACCTTGCCTTCTTCTGTGCGTTCGACAACGAGTGTTGTGCTTACTACAGTGTTACGTGCTGCCACGTAGAGGTATAGCTTCTCTCGTTCCTTGGGTACCGCCAGGATTGGTGGGGTCGAGAGTGTCTTTTTCAGGTCCGCGAATGCTTGGCATGCTTCCTCCGTCCACTCAGATTTCTTTCCTTTCCTGAGCAGCTGATAGAAAGGCAGCGTGCGTTCTCCCAGCCTGCTGATGAAGCGGCTTAGGGCTGCGAGTTTTCCAGTGAGCTGATGTACTCCTTTGATGTCGGTTGGTTCTTGCATTCGGGCGATGGCTTGGACTTTCTCAGGGTTTGCCTCGATTCCTCAGGCAGAGACCATATAGCCGAGCAGCTTCCCCGCCGGTACGCTGAATGCGCACTTCTTTGGGTTGAGTTTGATTCTGTATTTGTTGAGCGCTGCGAAGGTTTCGCGCAGGTCGTCGAGTCGTGTGGCTGCTTTGTAGGTCTTGATGACGATATTCGTCCACATAAACTTGCACATTTCTTCCGATTTTCTCTTTCAGGCAGGCCTGCATCATTCGCTGGTATGTGGCACCTGCATTCTTGAGCCCGAAGGGCATGGTCCTGTAGCAGAATACGCCATAGGGGGTGATGAACGATGTGTGCTCTTCGTATTCTTCCTTCATCCTGATCTGGTTGTATCCTAAGTAGGCATCAAGAAAGGAAAGTAGATCGCACCCTGCTGTCGAGTCGATTATCTGATCGATTCTAGGCAGGGGGAAGTGGTCCTTTGGGCAATGCTTGTTGACTGGTCCGTAGTCGACAGACATGCGCAGCACGGTCGTGTCTTTCTTGGGAACCAGCACTGGGTTGGCTATCCAGGTGGCTTTCTTCGTTTCTCGGATGAACTGGGCGTTGAGTAGCCGGTTGACTTCCTCTCCGATTGCTCTGCGCTTGGGCTCCGAGAATCGTCTCAGAGCTTGCTTCACCGGTTTCGTGTTTTGCTTGATGCGTAGGGCGTGCTCCGTGAATTCGCGTGGTATTCCAGGCATGTCGGCTCGGCACCAGGCGAATATTTCCCACTCGTCTCGAAGGAAAGCGACGAGAGCTGTCGCCTGCTCCTCTGGTTGGTGGGCGTACACGCGGACTATTTTGTCCGGGTCCGTCGGGTGCACTTGGTGAGTGACTGTGTCGCTGTCGATGCTGAAGTCGCGTCCGTACTCCTTAGATTCTCTTCGGCTCACCAATGGGAAGGTACTCTTGTCCATCACCATGGCTATTTCTCTGAGTTCTTGTTCGGCTCCGAATGTGTCGGAGATTTTGTGAAAGTCACGGTCACATTGATCTGATTTGATGAAGCTTCCGTTGATCGTGAGGACTCCCGTTGATCCTGGCATCTTGAGCTTGAGGTAGGCGTAATGTGGAACCGCCATGAACTGCGTGAATGCTGGCCGTCCCAATATGGCGTTATACTGCGATTGGCAGTCGAGTACTTCGAACTCGAGGACGTGCTTTGTGAAGTTGCATCGGTTGCCGAAGACAACTTCGAGTTCGACGACTCCGAGGGATGTGGCTGCTTCTCCTGGGACTACCCCGTGTAACACAGTGCTCTATTTCTTCCATACTGATCGTGGGATCAGCATCTTTTCCAGGGTGCTGGCGAAGATGATATTCATGCTGCTGCCTCCGTCCATGAAGACCCTATCCATGTCGTACCCTCCGATTTTTTCATCGAGCACCAGGGGCGCGTGCCCCGGTCTTGGGACTGCGGGTGGATGGTCGTCCTGTGAGAACGTGATGCTGGTCTCCGCATCATGTAGCTGGTAGACTTCGACTATATTTATGCTCTTGGCTGCTCTAGCTTGCAGGGTGTAGGCGTCGCGTTGTGCTTGCGGCACCCTTCCCTCTTGGATCATGAGCATCTGTCCTTGCAGCGGGCTATGACGTCCTTCCGGGCTTGAGGGCGGCGATTGTTCGGGTCGCCGGTTGCGCTTGTCTTCTTTCTGTTTCTCCTTCTTAAGGTCATTGGCTAGCTCGTTGAACAGGCGGCAGTCTCCCAAAGTGTGACCTGACCTGACCTGACGCGTCCCTAGTCATCCTCGAAGCTGTGGATCGTGCAGGGTCCTGCTAGCTGCTCTCTAACCGTGAGTTTGCTAGATCCGGCGTGCCTCTTCCTTCTTGAGATTCTGAATATTTGCTCGTGATCCTCCGAGTGTTCGTGGAAGCGAGGGTCGGTTTCGATTCCTCGACTCATATCTTGGTTCTTGATGAGGTTGGAGAATTCAACTGGCCTTCGATCTGGGTCATAGTACTCTCCCACCGGCGTTTCGGAGTCGCTGTCCGGTTTGGCGGCAGCTGCTCGTGCGACGGCGTGTCGTCGAGTGGCCATCGGTTGCGCGGCTGCGTGACGTGGCTCGCTCAGTTGGGCCTCGTCGTAGATCTCCCGTGCGCGCCTTTTGGGTCGTCGATTCCTTCTTGCTTGGCGATGGTTCTGCTGATCGCTGGTTTCGATCTCGTAGTCATCGTCTTGATGTGCGGCGGGTGCCCGGGCGGCGGTGGGTTGTCGAAATATTTGCGAGTCCTCCGCTGCGCGTCGCGGTTCGTCGAGTGGAATTCCTTCGTAGAGGCTTCTCGCTGTTCTTTTGGGTCGTCGATTCCTTCGCTGCTGACGCTGCACTCGGCCGTTACCGTAGTATCGGTCCTAGCACAGCTGTAGCCCGAGCGATCTTGATGGGGTGGCAGAGATGTTCGCCGTGATCTTGAATCTTTCGAGTGGGCTAGATCTGGTCCTTGCCCTTGAGTTGTGGCTTGCTGGGGATGGGACCGCTGCGATCGTGATCCCAACCTGTGTAGTCCCCACGGACGGCGCCAATTGACGGGGATCAACCCCGGCAAATCCCATGGTCAGGGACCCTGGGTTAGTCATGAGAATCACAGGTTGGACGATAGCTCGTCGGCAAACAGGAGGACATGTTCTTGCTCGATATTATTGATGAGGGAGATGCGATTACAGTGGATGCCAAGGCCGGAGCGCTCAAGGCTAGGGTTACAGATGATATTGGATGCCTTTGGCGTCGCCCCTCCTAGCCCTTATCTACTAGGCTAGGTCTCGGGGAGTTCATCTACGTTTACAGGTAAGCTTTTCTAACCCTAGCTTGCTCTGTACGACATGTCTTCGCACCTTCCTTGTGAGTCGCAAACTCCTATGTCGGTGCCAACTAGCGGGCCAAGGCAGGTCCAGGCGGGTCTTCATGGGCCTTCTATCTTCACGGACACCAGGTAGGCTTATCCGTAGGAGTCGTGGGGTCACCCCCTCGTCAACCTCTCTGTCGTGTTGAAGAACCTCCGATGATGAAGTAGCACCACACGTGTAGTGCCTCGCGGGATTACACACGTACGGTGCAACCGACGTCCCTCCGGGCTCCGAACCAGAAGAGTAGCGGAAAGAAGATTGATCCAGATCGCGATTCCGGCAGCGCGACGACGTCCGGATGATGGTGAAACCCCCTACCAGGTGCAAACTCCAAACCAGGGGAGTCCGCTCTAGGTCGTAGATAGAGAGAGAGAGAAACTCAATGTTGTGTTGAAAAAGGCACCCCCACCCCTCCTTATATAGGCCAAGGAGGGGCTCCACCCCCTCCCCTTCCCCCATGTGGGACTAAACCCCCAAGGGGGGGGGAGTGGTGCGGCTAGGAGGGGGGATGGGCCCCTCCCTTGGCGCCAAGCCCAAGGGGGGAGGCTCCCCCTTCCCCTCATGGGCCTTTTAAGGCCCAAATACCTTTTCACCTTTTTAATTAATTATTTAAATCATTATAATATTTAATTCCGTCAATTAAATAATAAAACATATTTAAACATTAATATATATTATTTTGAACCTTTCAAATTATCCGGAACAGCTTCCCGCATCTCCCGGTACATTTCCGATGTTTTCTCTCTTTTCACCGATGATCCCGAATCAATCCTTAATGCATCGATTGCCCTTAACTGTGATACCCTACGGTCCAGGAGACAGTAGACATGATCGAGACACTCTCTGACCAATGACCATAATGTGGGATCTGGTTACAATCCTTGATGTGCCCCTACGCTTGCATCTAATAAACTTCATCGATGTTGAACCGTTAACAATATGACTTGATCCCTTTGTGCTTCGGTACTATGTTTGTCCGAGGTATGATCGTCGGTATCCAATACCTAGTTCTTCCTCGTCTCCGACATAACATGTTTACTCGTCTGTGAATATTACATCTCTTGTGACCTAGTCACTTGCTTGCAAGCTATTGATGCAACACCACCGAGTGGGCCTAGAGTACCTATACGTCACTCGGATTGACAAATCCCGCTCTGATCTATTTCATACTCCTCAACATATCTACTTCGGAATACCCAAGATACACCTTTTCAGTTACCATGTTTCAGTGTAACGGTTAATGCACTCAAAGCATCCTAATAGATAGCAATTATGTATGATCATCACGGTCTAAGGATTCAGTCACTATGTTATTAAGTCATCGCAATGCTGAACTTATGTGACTGGATCACATTGCAATGCTTAAGGTGGGTGTGTGTCCATCACAACATTCTCCTAATGATATGACCTCATTGTCAATAGACTATTATGTTCTCATGATCAGGAAACCTTGATCATCAATTGCCCAATGAGCTAGTATGCCTGAGTTTAACTAGGGACCAGGTTGTTATATATCACACATGTATTAATTTTTCCGCTTAATACAGTTCTAGCACAATATATAACGTATTATGAAAAAACAGATATGTGACAAATATCTTTATTAATTTGCCTCTAGGGCACATATCCAACAGTCTCCCACTTGCACTAGAGTACAATTTACACTAGTTTACATCATGTATGTATCTAACACCAATAGTCTCTCGGTGTTGTTCAAACTTGGCTTGTGGAAGAGGTTTAGTCATTGGGTCTGACAGATTCAGATCCGTATGTATTTTTCAAATCCTAGTATGACCATCCTTGACGTAGTCCCGCGTCACATGGAAACGCCGGATAATATGCTTGGCTGTAGAGTGAGTCCTCGGCTCCCTTGTGTTAGCAATGGCACCCGTATTGTCGCAATAAATGCTAACCGGGTCAGCGCAACTAGGAAATACGCCAAGCTCGATGACGAACTTCTTCAGCCAATGCGCTTCATTTGACGCTTTGCAAGCGGCAATATACTCCAACTCCATCGTAGATTGGGCGATGACTGACTGCTTGCCGCTCCTCCAGCTAATCGCACCACCATTCAACATAAACACGTATCCCGTCTGGGATTTTGAGTCATCGGGATCAGTACCAAGACTGGCATCGACGTAACCTGTTACGGCGAGCTCTTCTTCACATCCTCCATAGACAAGAACCAGATCCTTAGTTCTTCGTAAGTACTTAAGGACGTTCTTCACTGCAATCCAATTATCCATTCCAGGATTACTTTGGAAACGATTAGTCAGACTAACCGCCAGGGCCACATCTGGTCGAGTACACAGCATAGCATACATGATAGAACCTATGGCTGAGGCATAGGGCTTTGAGGACATTTCCTCCCTTTCTTTTATTGTTGCTGGGCATTGAGTCACACTCAATTTACTTCCTTTCATAACGGGCAAGATGCCTCTCTTGGCGTTATCCATATTGAACCTCTTCAATATCTTCTCAAGGTAAGTTCTCTGACTCAGTGCTAATAGGCATCTTGATCTATCTCTATTGATTTTAATGCCTAATATGTATGCAGCTTCACCTAGGTCCTTCATGGAAAATTGTCCATTCAAATATTCCTTTACCCCCTCTAGAAATTTCACATCATTCCCTATCAATAATATGTCATCCATATATAGTACTAGGAATGCCACAGAGCTCCCACTCGCTATCTTATAAACACATAATTCTTCTTCATTTTGGACAAATCCAAAAGCTTTGATCACCTCATCAAAACGAAGATTCCAGCTCCGAGATGCTTCTTTCAACCCATAAATGGACCGTTGAAGTTTGCATACCTTACCAGCGTCCTTAGGATCAATAAAACCTTCCGGTTGTACCATATACAACTCTTCATCAATGTTGCCATTTAGGAACGCGGTTTTCACATCCATTTGCCATATTTCATAATCGTAATAGGCAGCAATTGCTAGCAATATCCGGATAGACTTTAGCATCGCTACGGGAGAGAAAGTCTCTTCGTAGTCGACTCCTTGAATTTTTCGGAAACCTTTTGCGACAAGTCGAGCTTTATAGACAGATACGTTTCCGTCTGCATCAGTCTTTTTCTTGAATATCCACTTATTCTTGACGGCCTTTCGGTCCTCGGGAATATCCACCAAAGTCCATACTTTGTTGGCATACATGGAGTCTATCTCGGATTTCATGGCTTCCAGCCATTTCTCGGACCCAGGTCCCTCCATTGCTTCTTTGTAGTTCGCAGGTTCGTCAGGTTCATGTAACATGATTGTATTGACAAGTTGCCCATAAAACTGAGTTTTTACTCGGGCTCTTGATGACCTGCGGGGTACAATAGGATCCTCTTCATCTTGATCATGATCATCATGTATGCCACGATCGTTATGAATATCATGATGACCGTTCTCTTCAGCTCCCACTACGGAAGATGGTTCCGGAACAACTTCCATTGCCATTCCTTCCACTTGGAGTGATTGGTCAATCATCTCGTTGAGGTCTATTTTCCTCCCACTCAATTCTTTTGAAAGAAACTCTTTCTCAAGAAAGCATCCAGTCTTGGCGACAAACGTTTTGCCCTCAGACTGGTTGTAGAAGGTGTATCCAACGGTTTCCCTTGGATATCCCACAAAGATGCACTTATCCGCTTTTGATTCGAGTTTGTCAGGCTGAAGTTTCCTAACATAAGCCTCACAACCCCAAATCTTCAAGTGAGACAACTTTGGTTTCTTGCCATGCCATTCCTCAAATGGTGTTGTCTTTACGGATTTGGACGGTTCCCTATTAAGAATGTAAGCGGCAGTTTCTAATGCATACCCCCAGAATGACACAGGTAAGTCGGTATGAGACATCATCAATCGTACGCTATCCAATAGAGTTCGATTACGTCGCTCAGAAACACCGTTACGCTGAGGTGTTCCTGCCGGCGTAGGTTGTGGTACGATGCCACAAGTCTTAAGATGATCGCCAAACTCGTGACTTAAATACTCGCCTCCTCGATCGGATTGAAGGTACTTGATTTTCTTCCCGAGTTGATTCTTGACCTCACTCTGAAATTCCTTGAACCTTTCAAAGGTTTCAGACTTATGTTTCATTGAGTAGATATACCCATATCTTCTTAAGTCATCTGTGAAGGTCACGAAGTAACGAAGACCATTGCGTGTGGGGACGTTCATAGGTCTACATACATCTGAATGTATGATCCCTAACAAGTCTTCCGCACGCTCCATTGTTCCATTGAATGGAGTCCTTGTCATCTTGCCCATAAGGCATGGTTCACATGTGTCAAGGGATCCAAAATCCAATGACTCCAGAAGTCCATCATCATGAAGCTTCTTCATGCGCTTTTCACCAATATGACCAAGTCGACAATGCCACATCGTCATGTGTTCTTCGCCACTAGGTTTTAATCTTCTGTCCTCTACGTTATCAATATGAAGTATATCACAATCGAGATTAAGAATGAATAAGACATTTTTCTCCGGTGCGTGAACATAAAACACATCATCCTTATAAATCGCACAACCAATTGTATCTGACTTAAAAGAATAGTGGTCTCGCTTCAAGCAAGAACCACTAACGATGTTCACACTCAATGCGGGTACATAGTAGCACTTATTCAAAATCAAAACTAATCCCGAAGGGAGACTAAGATGCTTCGTGCCGACCGCCACCACTTCAATCCGGCAGCCGTTTCCCACGCGCATCGTCACTTCATCTTTCATCAAGCGTCGCCTATTCCGTAGCCCCTGAGAGGAGTTAGATATATGAGCAACAGATCCTGTATCAAATATCCATGATTTGTTCCCAGCGCTTGTTAAGAAAAGATCAATAACGTGTATATCAAATATACCTTTGTCTCTTCTGAAAATCTTGCCAACCTTCTTATCCTCTAGGTACTTGGGGAAGTTGCGTTTCCAGTGACCATCACCCTTGCAGTAGAAGCACTCAAGCCGGGCTTGGGTCCAGGTTTGGGTGCCTTACGAGGAGTGACAACTGGCTTGTCATCCTTCTTCGGGCTTTCCTTCTTTCCCTTCTCCTTCTTGCCAGACTTCTTGAATTCAACGGTCTTGTTGACCATGAATACAGCATGCTCCTTCTTGATCTCAACCTCAGCAGTTTTCAGCATAGCGAACAACTCAGAAGGGGTCTTAGTCATCCCCTGCATGTTCTAGTTCAACACAAAGCCTTTGTAGCTAGGGGGCAGCGACTGCAGCACCCTATCAACAGCAAGTTCATCTGGAATCTGACATTCCAGAGCATTCAAGCGTTGAACGTAGCCAGACATCTTGACCACGTTCTCACTAACACTGCTATGCGTAAGATCCGATATGCGGTACTGTTCCAGATCTAGATGCTTCCATCCAGATCCGGGGACGAAGCACATATCGGTCCCACCGCGACATATGACAAAGCCATATGCCCCGGATTTCCAACATGATATCACAACATTACAGATACAAGGATACAACATCTCATACAATCGTCATACAACTGCCTCAAATACAATACAACAGCGGAAGATATATGTATGAGTACAGACTACAATCAAAAGCCTACTTGCAAAGAGAAAAAATCGATCCCCATAACCACACGGGTCCAGGCCCTCCGCCGGGATCCGCCTAACTAGTCTTCGTTGAGTCTCCACGTGAAACGTCGATCACCATAACTATTGTCGATCAAAAACCCTGAAAAGAGTTTGGCGGTAGTATCATGAGTATAGAAGTACTCAGCATCCAACTGTACTGGTCATCTGACCCAGCAAGGACTTCATCATTCGTCATTCTAGGACAACTAGTAGTTTACGGTAAGGAAGGGGTAAGTGGTGAGGTTGCTGCCGCACTACAATTTATGAAGTGGCTAACGATCTAGAGAGTAAGGTAAGAAGCCAAGCATTCGATGAGGAATCGCCTCCAACAAGTCTTGCTATCAACTACTTACGCAATCATAACACCTATCCTATCCTTGTCCTCCTCTTTGCATCCCGACGAAGAAGAAGCAGTCAAGGCACACACACGTGTTGATCAAGTTATATTAAGATTATCTCAGTTGTTGTTGTCTATGAACAAGGAGTAGGTCTCAAGTCGTCCATAACCGTGGACACGGCTTCTCGAAAAGATTTAACCCTGCAGGGATGTACCAACTGCCCATTACAAGGCTCCGCACGCACGTCCATCTCTCTCAGTTGCTACCCATCACAAGCAACCATTTGATGATTTAGTTCCAAGAGATCCGAAACGGCAGGTCCCTCTAGCTAACAACGAACAAATCAGGGTGGCCCCCGGTGAGTCGACATCCACCTTAGGAGCCGGCCGCGCTCTCGATCTAGTCTCTACCGTATGACTCCAGGTTTGGATTTCCGGTTAATCACACATGGGAAACCGGGTCCTCAGCCGGTCATGATGGGCCAGCAAGGGAACTATGTCCTCACTGGTCCGGGTTGGTTTAAAAACTACTGGCAGCTGACCAGCACACACACGGTTTCAAATGGTAAATCAGCTTGGGCCACCACTAGAAATGCTTGAATCTAGGTAGGTAAGAAAAGGGGACCCCATAAAATCCCACACGCGGTTAGGCACGCTCAGTCTTAAAACCAATACCCGGAACTCGGATCCTAGGTGACTCGAATGGAACAAAGCGTCGGGGCGGGATAGCCTAGACCTTCCATCCTTCGTCGAATATAGTCAACATTATAATAATCATATCATCAACAACAATATAATAATGTGATATCCCAAACCAAGGAGTAACAGGGTAACATCGTAGCATCCTAAGCATGCATACTAAGCAGGGGCTGAGCAACGAGCAATAGTAACATAGCAGTACAAGGTTTGCTGGGAGGGGACATGGCTGTATCGGCTTGAAAGAGGCTGTAAACACGTGGTAGGATCAAACATTGAACCTAACCTAGACTAGCATGCAAACCGCTGGTTGAAATAGAATGGATCATAAGTAATGTATAGTCCTTTCCTGTTGATAAGTCGGGTTCCGAAGGTGTAGTGGATCGCAAGCTCGCGTCGTCTCCGAGAGTATCTGCGGGAGCACACAAGAAAGAAACACTGGAAAGCAATCAACGGGCAAGCACTCTATTACTACGGGGCAACACAAGATCAAGAAGACATCACACGACACAGCAACGCGATACGGATCTATCGTCGAGAACAGTTACTAACAGTTTAAGTGGGGTATCGGTCACACACGACGAATACCGCACGTTTACGGTGGTTCAAGTTGCTTAGCTACAGGTGATCAACCAACGGTTATTAACATGGCAACTCAAGCAAGAAATGCATAGCACACAAACATGGCAAGAGGTGAAGCACAAAGTAAACTATCTATGCTAGTCAATTTAAGTGAGGCACAACCTAAACATGGTATACACTAAGTGCCGCACGACAATTAAAGGATTTGGTACTGTTCTGTCCTAAACCATATTTTAGGTTGGTTAAGAACAGCAAACAATAGCATAAACACAAAGTACACGAAAAACTAATCAAGTTACATATAAAGAACACCCCAAACGGAGTTACGGTTAAAAAGATATAAGCAAAACAAGTTACGGGCACAATCTGCCAACATCACGAAGCACACTTTAGAGCAATGCATAAACAGGATAATCAATGTAAACATGCTCACAAATGATATGAAATTAAACTAGACATAACAGGGAAGGCATGGCAGAAAGAATCATGCAAATAGGCATCATAGATCAAAAGATATTAAGCAAACAACATGGCATCGTGACGTTACAGAGAAAAATAGAGGTGGCTGTCAAAAACACAGCATAGCAACTTTGGAGCTCAATATCTATATGACCAGGAATGCTAACATGAATATGCAATACATGTAATGAAAGTAGACATGATGCTTAACAATATGCAATTGGAATCACTCAATTCCGATAAACGGTCGCGACACACTCGTTGACCGAAGTTGCAACAAAATATAAACAGCAGCGCACTAACAGCAGGATAGCTACTTTGGAGCAAGATATAATCATGATGCATAAAGAAATTATGGCATGTGAATGCATGAAACTGAAGTAGAAACAATACTTAACGCAACGCAAAAGGAATCACTCAATTCCGACGTACGGTTGCGAAGCAACCGTCGCCCGAAGTTTCAATCAAGCAACAGTTTTCAGACAGTTTAACAGCAACAGTTGCAATTAACGATCTGATGCCCTGTTTAGCACACAATTACACAATCAAGATGACCTCAAATGCAAATGCTCACAAAATATGAATTAAAGTGCACACAATTCTAAGCAATTTTCATTTTGGGCGCAACGTCATACGGGCCACGGATTGATCGCAAACGACAGTGCAAAACTGAATACAGCAGTAAAATTCTCCAGACTTAGCAAAAAACCTAATAGCTAGGGAAAAAAAATAAAACAACAAAAAAAAGGAAAAAGGTTACCATGGGCCAGGGAGGCCGGCTCGGGCTGGGCCAGCTCGCCCTGGAGGTGGGTCGTGGCCCACGTGGCGGGCTGGAGGGGCGGTCGTGCACGCTCGTCGTCCTGAGCGGGACAGGCGGCGGCGGCTCGACGGGGGTGGCGCTCCGGCGGCCGTCCGGCGTGGCAGGGAGGCGGTGTAGCGACGAGGAGCGCGCGGATCCGGCCGGAGGTGGCCGGCGGCGAGGCTTGCAGCCGGGCTCGGGCGGCGGTCCGTGTGCAGGGGCGGCAGCGCTCGGGCTTGAGCTCGCCGGCTGCTGGAACCATGACGGGCGGCGGCCTGCGGAGAGGAACGGGGCAGTGAGAGAGGGAAGAGGGAGAGGAGGAGAAGGGATAGAGGAGAGGAGGTGGCGCGCGGCTTGCCGGCGCACGGCGGTCGGACGGGCGGCCGGAGTGGTGCGGCGGCGCGGAGACGAGGCCGAACCGGCTCGGGCGGCGTGGGCTCAAACGGCTGCAGGTTGCTGGGGGTGACGTGGCACGATCTGGGCCATTGGTGCCCAAATCTGACGGTGGGGATCAGATCTGGCTAGGGTTTGCTGCGAAAATTGGGAATTTTGGGCCAGATCTGAAATTAGTGAGGGGTGTGGCTGCAAATTTTGGCTAGTGAAACCCTAGAAATGGGTGGTAGTGTGGTGGTCTTTATATAGCCCAGATGGCTGGCAGTTTACAAAAACATCCCCGGTTTTTCTCTCTCGCGCGCGGTGCTCACGTTTCTGACCGCTGGGGGTCCGCAGGACCTCCGATTCGGGTAAAACTTCGAACTGCGCGATCAGCGCGACGAGCTGGCGGCGTTCACCTCGCGTTGGAACCGTTCCGAGAACACTTTCCGGCGCAGTATAAAAATAAACCGTTTAATTATTAAACGGGGTTTTTCGTTCCGTTGGCTGCGGCTAGACTCGTGAGGTTTTTGCGACGGTGATCGGGTGAAACCCGGTGTCGCAAAGGTCGAGTGTCAGGGTGACAAGGGTCGGTCTCCGTCCGATACGAGATAAGAGGGGGGGAAATAATCGACGATCGATAAATCGGGGATGCAAACACCGCAAACAAATCAGACAATCAAACAATTCACACCGAAAACAAAAATTTTAATTTTTGTGAAATCTGGGCTGTTACAATACAACACCACCAACAAGGGGAGAGAAAAGGGAGACAACGATCTTCAACGCCACCAACAAGGGACTCTGCTCCATGTCGACGTCGAACTTCTGTCGAGATAAATTTCCGTATAGAGACGGCAATGTCGAAAAACGAAACCATCAGTGCCAAGAGGAAGAACGGCAATGAAACCTTGTCAAAGGGATAGTGCTTTTCGACGCAAGTCGTGAAAACACTAGGAAATAGGAGGGAGGGCAAAGGACGACCCAGATGATATCTGAAACCGGAGAAGCTAAAGGTACTACAGGAATTCCCACCTGAGATCGGAATCGAGACAATACGCTGCAAGCAAGGCATTGTACCGGTTCTGATACTCCACACACTCGAGATCCTAGAGTTTTGAAAGGTTTAAGATGAGAATAAAACACTTACGGCACATGTCCTGACCAGACCAAGGGTAAGGAGTAAGAAGAATCCTATTCTCCGATAACTAACTTAGTAACTACAAAATAGTTTTTGTCTAGACTCGACTTCGGCCAGAAAAGGGATCCTACGGTCGGTAAGGCTCTGATACCAAGTTGTAAGGCCCGATATGCGGTATTGTTCCAGATCTAGATGTTTCCATCCAGATCCGGGGACGAAGCACATATCGGTCCCACCGCGACATATGACAAAGCCATATGCCCCGGATTTCCAACATGATGTCACAACATTACAGATACAAGGATACAACATCTCATACAATCGGCATACAACTGCCTCAAATACAATACAACAGCGGAAGATATATGTCTGAGTACAGAATACAATCAAAAGCCTACTGGCAAAGAGAAAAACATCGATCCCCATAACCACACGGGTCCAGGCCCTCCGCCGGGATCCGCCTAACTAGTCGTCGTCGAGTCTCCACGTGAAACGTCGATCACCATACCTGTTGTCGATCAAGAACCTTGAAAAGAGTTTGGGGGTAGTATCATGAGTACAGAAGTACTCAGCATCCAACTGTAGTGGTCATCTGACCCAGCAAGCACTTCATCACTCGTCATTCTAGGACAACTAGTAGTTTACGGTAAGGAAGGGGTAAGTGGTGAGTTTGCTGCCGCACTACCATTTATGAAGTGGCTAACGATCTAGAGAGTAAGGTAAGAAGCGAAGCATTCGATGAGGAATCGCCACCAACAAGTCTTGCTATCAACTACTTACGCAATCATAACACCTATCCTATCCTTGTCCTCCTCTTCGCATCCCGATGAAGAAGAAGCAGTCAAGGCACACACACGCGTTGATCAAGTTATATTAAGATTATCTCAGTTATTGTTGTCTATGAACAAGGAGTAGGTCTCAAGTCGTCCATAACCGTGGACACGGCTTCTCGAAAAGATTTAACCCTGCAGGGGTGTACCAACTGCCCATTACAAGGCTCTGCACGCACGTCCATCTCTCTCAGTTGCTACCCATCACAAGCAACCATTTTATGATTTAGTTCCAAAAGATCCGAAACGACAGGTCCCTCTAGCTAACAACGAACAAATCCGGGTGGCCCCCGGTGAGTCGACATCCAGCTCAGGAGCCGGCCGCGCTCTCGATCTAGTCTCTACCGTATGACTCCAGGTTTGGATTTCCGGTTAATCACACATGGGAAACCGGGTCCTCAGCCGGTCATGATGGGCCAGCAAGGGAACTATGTCCTCACTGGTCCGGGTTGGTTTAAAAACTACTGGCAGCTGACCAGCACACACACGGTTTCAAATGGTAAATCAGCTTGGGCCACCACTAGAAATGCTTGAAGCTAGGTAGGTAAGAAAAGGGGACCCCATGAAATCCCACACGCGGTTAGGAACGCTCAGTCTTAAAACCAATACCCGGAACTCGGATCCTAGGTGACTCGAATGAAACAAAGCGTCGGGGCGGGGATCTTAAACACAAACCCACTGATCCCCTCTTAATAGTGCGGGGATCCCTATACTCAAGATTAACCGAAAAGCTTACGCTTCAACTTCATTGGTTCTGTATACTGAGCAATTTGATAAGATCAAATGGTCCTTGACCCACCGCCACAATGAACCGAGAACTAAATCCTGAGATATAATTGGCAAACATTATTAGTCCTCTATATGTACATTGTCATCAACATCAAAATATAATTAAGGGCAAGATTGCACTTTCAGTATAGCCAATTGCACCTCGATGTTTGCGAAGTACTTCCAATAGTCGCTCTTCTTCATACCCTGAGAGGTTAGAATTGATAATAACAGGGTATACTTTATTTTCATCTAAATAAGCCTATTTGAGCGTATCGGGAAGAGGTTTAAGATCAAACACTGGATCTCCTTTTGGTTTTGATAAAATTCCCAAAGGCTCAACCGGAAGGTTGTGCTTTAGGATAGCAGGTTGTCTTAGGAATATTTCGTCCAGCTCATTTCTCTCCTGCATATGCAAATAATTCTCGTGGTCCTCCATATATTTCTTCAAAGGATCATTAGGAGGAATAGCAATGGAAGAAATATCTTTAATAATCTTATCATTACTAGGAAAATTAGCACCACGAGGCTGCTTAGAGAACTTAGAAAAGTTAAATTCATACGGCTCACCATTGAATTCAACAGAAACTTTACCTTTCTTGCAATCTATTATAGCCCCACAAGTTCTGAGAAAATTTCTACCGAAAATAATAGGACAAAAATTATCCCTTACTGAACCAAGTACTAGAAAGTCGGTAGGATATTTTACCTTTCCGCATAAGACTTCAACGTCTCTCACAATTCCGATAGGAGAGATAGTTGCTCTGTTTGCAAGATGAATAGTAACATCAACTTCTTCAAGTTCACAAGGTGAAATCTCACCCATGATCTCTTGATAAAGTGAATATGGGATAGCACTAGCACTCGATCCCAAATCGCATAGCCCATAATAATTGTGATCTCCTATTTTAACAGATACTACTGGAGTACCTGAAATTGGGGCTTTATTCTTGGTTGTGACAAGGTTAGTGGAAACAGCACAAAATTTATATTGGAACTAAAGCATCATTAGTAACAAGATCCTTAACCAATGCAACTTGAGGATCGACCTTGATCTGGTCCTCATGCTCATCAATTCTTCTCTCACTTTTATTTATTATGCCTGTCACAAAAGAGTCATCCCTTATCCTTGCGGAAAAAGGGGGCTTTTCATATATAACTGCAGGCAAAATAGGGTCAGCAACATGAATATCAATAGGTAATTCTTTGAAGGGTTTAGGATGCTGATCCTTCTTCTTCCTAGAAGAGTCAACATGAGAGGCAAAGTTCTTACAAAAATCAATCATTAGATGGGAATCAAGACCAATCTTAGAGCAAAAGGTATTAAAGTGATTAGTTTTCACATAGCTCTCTATATAATCATGCTCACAATTTATAGTGGGTTCAATACCTTTATCTATTTCCCAATCTTCGGTATTCCTCTGGATCCTTTCAATGAGATCCCATCTTTCTTCAACGCTTTTCGTCTGAAATAACCCACTAGAGGAGGCATCCAGCATCTCCTTATCCTGACGAGAAAGTCTAGCATCAAAATTTGTAAGTATAACTTCCTTGGGGAACTCATGAATAGGACATTTGAGCATTATGGATTTCAATCTCCCCCAAGCTTGAGCGATGCTTTCTCCGTCATGAGACCTAAAGTTATAGATATAGTTTCTATCTCAATGAATTTCATGAAGAGGGTAAAACTTGGTATAAAAGAGAGACATAAGCTCTTGCCAATCAAGCAAATGTGAGTTATCAAGAAGCTTATACCAATCTGAAGCTTTATCTATAAGAGACATGGAGAACAATTTCCTCATGACAAACTCCATTGATACACCTGCAAGCTTAAATAGTGAACATAGTTGTGACAAATATAGCAAGTGTTCACAGGGATGTCTGTCTCCTGCATAACGATTAGCCAAAACACAATCGGTAATACCAGCTGGTATTTTATAAGGCACAATTTCAGTAGGGGGAGGAACAACCACCACAGATGTGGGGCGTTTCCCCGCAAGCAACGATCCAATAGCTAGGTTGTCCATATGGAAAAACAGCAGCAACAACAAAATAAAAAAATAGCAATATAAAAATTTCCTTACCAGCTTCACTTACCAATAGCGCTATGCTCCCCAGCAACGGCGCCAGAAAACGGTACTTGATGACCCACAACCGTAAGGGATCTATTGCAGCGTTTTCGATAAGTAAGAGTGTCAAACCCAACGAGGAGCGAAAGGTATTGATAAGTGATTTTGGACAAGGAATAACTGCAAGTACTGAAAGATAACTTTTTAGGGGTTTTCGGTATAAGCAACAATAAGACAAAAGAAAGAAAAGTAAATGGTGCTGAGGAGCAGCAGGTGGCCCAATCCTTTTTAGTAAAGGATAAGCCTTGCAACTGAACTTATAAAGACTAAAGCGTTCCTGAGGACACATGGAGAGGTAGTCATGCGCTTTCGCCATATTTCGCATTGATAACATGTTTTGTGTTGATAAGTGTTGAGTGGGTGGATCTATGCTAGCACACCTTCTAGACTAAGATAAGTGCACTCTTATGATTAAACAACTTGCAAGCATCCGCAAATACAAGGTAGAAATTAAGGCAAAGCCTAACCACAGCAATACGACCAAGGATCCATTATTCCCTTGTGCAAAAGTGTGCAAACTGGGGTTCTGGTTTCTGCCACTCTGGCAACCCACCGTAAGCATTATTTATACAAAATGTATTCCCCTAGGTCCTTAATAAGGCAAAGTATTGAGTGTTCGACTCACACAACACCACTAGGAAAATAACAACAGAACTTAAATATCAAACAACACATATTACTTCAACATCATATGACTACTAACAACAAGACTTCTCCCATGTCCTCAAGAACTAAAGTAACTACTCACAAGACATAAAAGAGATCATGATCAGAGGTGATAAATAGCTGGTAAACAATCTGGTCATAATGATATTTCCCCAACAAAACTCAATAGCATTCACCACAAAGTAGTAATCAACACCGGTAGAGTAGAGAGGATAGATAGTACGAGTTACAACGCAATTTGCAATTGTGAATTGAGATTGGATGAAGATGAAGATGGTGCTGATGTTGGGGATGATGTCGATGACGATCTCGATGATGCCCGTGACGATGGTGATGGCGATGGCGATGATCTCCCCTTCCGGGAGGTAATCTCCTCGGCGAAATCTGCCCGCCGGAGAGCCCTTTTCTTCTCTGTAAGTTCCCACCACGGAGCGGCGGCGGAACTCCAAAAAAACTCCGAAGAGTATATAAGCCAGACGGGGGAGCCTGGGGTGGTCCCAGGGCTCCAAGCGCCCTCCCGGCGCGGCCAGGGCGGGGGCCGCGCCAGGTGGCCGCCTGGGCACCCTGTGGCCCCCCTCTGGTCCCTCTTTTGCGTGTCTTCGTCAATCCTCCCAAAAACACCCTCCGTAAATTTTTCAGGTAATTTGGAGGTGTTCTTCTTCAATAACTCAGCGTCCACTTTTTACAGTTGAATCCTGCGTCTGCTGCTTCGGCACTGGAAAATTGCAAACTGTGTAAAACAAGCCAAAACAACATAAGAACATCATCGTAATGTGAAATATATCAATGAATACGTAGGAATTACGATATAAAATAGTGATGCATTTTTGACGTATCAACCACCCCATCCCGTCCAAAACATAAGCAAGGAAGGAGGAGAAGGGAGAAACAAGCTAGGAAGAAGCAGGAAGAAGGGAAGAAGGGAGGCGGGAGGGCCGGCCGGCGAGCCGCCTCTCTTCCCCGGCGCCGGAGCTCCGCCGGCGAGGAGCCGTCTGCGAGGAGCACAGGAGGAGCCACCCTCTGCCCCAAGCCGCCGCTGTTCGTCTACCCCGAGCAGCAACTCTACCGACGTCCCCGGCCGCCCCTTTTCCGCAAAAACGGAACCGCAACACCTCCCAGACCACGCGCCACCGCTCCCCGTCGACAGCTACCGCCCCGAGCACCTCCGGTGAGCGTCCCCAACCCCTCCTGTCCTCCATGAACACCCTGTTTTCACACGTCGAGGGCCTCGTTTCCGGGGAAAATGGAACCCCCTGGCCGCGCCGCGCCTCCCCCACCACTTGCCGCTGTCCGCCGGCCATCGGAGGGCCTCCGGTGAGGCCCGCATCGCCCTTGGTCTCCATGGCAGGCTCCCTCGTGTCCTGCCCTAGCCGAAGGAAGAAGACGGCCCTTGGCCGTCCGATCACACTTGATCCAACGGCCAGGGCAAGCCCATACCTCTTTGTTTCATTAAAAAAACAAAAAAAACACAGCCACCACACTGCGCAAGGGCTCGGCCCACTGGATAAAATTGCCCTAGAGCGCAGTTTAGCCACGGGCCGGTCTGTTATTTCCTTTTCTATTTTATTGCATCTGCAAACCTTTAGAATATTAGAAAAATAATTATAGCTCAGAAAAATATAAAATAAATTTTGTAATGTTCATAGAATTATGCTCTATTTTTCTGCATGAGTGGAATATTGTTTTGCTTAGATAACATTGTGACCCTTTATTATTATTGCTTTAGCTAGTTTATTTCCTATATAATTTATGTTAGTTATATTAATCTGTTAGATTAATATTAAATTTGTCTATGGTCAATAGCAAATTGATATGCATTTAGTTAATAAAAATAAAATAAATTTAAAAGTTGTTAGTGAATAAAATGGGTTAAAAGATTGCTTTTAGTTAAAGTTGTTTTATTCAATATTGATGTTAATAAATCCACGACAATTATCCTAGTGCCTTGTTGTGATCTTCAACTTTGATGTGTTGTTATAGTATTTCAATGCTAGTAAAATAATAAAACTTTATAACTGTTCTTTTAATTGCTTGTTGGGTGATAATAAAATTGAGTGTTGTGTGCATTGCTTGTTTTTGCCCCGTTGTAATGGTGATTTTATTTTCGCAACGTGTAGACAATACGCCTTACGCTGCAGGTGAAGACTCCTCCCTAGCCACCGAAGAAACCGATCCAGGGTAATTCACCGAGGAAGGCAAGCCACCGTGAAACTCAAAACCCAGCATTACCCTTTTTACTTTCCTTTATATCACTTTTATTGTATCATGCTAGTATTGTAATCATATGGTTTTGGGATTATATTAGTTTTAGTAGGAAAACTCCACACACCCCATGGCCTACCTATTTGGGAAAAACAAAGTAGAACCCCGGTGATCCCGATACTCCGTCGAGACCATCACTCAGCTCTAGTATTATCATTACATAACAACTTGGATAGTCATACTTCACCCTATATGGTACGGCATACACCTAAGAAGGTGGTATGGCCGGGTTTGTGGAACATCGTCGGACATGGACAAAGTCTGGAGGGACTCTCTATAAGTGCCGCCAAAACCTAGCCTTACAGTACAACCACAATACTGTGGTATCGGACAGGGCTAGTTGGAAGCTTGTTTGTCTTAGTACGGGGGTCTTATAACTACACATGGATGGGTGATTCCACGAATCCGATAGCCCTCGAAGTCGATAGGTGAAATTCTCTAGGCTTAGTGTCGGAAGGAACCTTGGTGCTCTTCGACTACGGTGCAGGCTTGGGTCAAAGAGGAGAATGACTTGACACACGGACAGTCCATGTAGTACGCAAGGGGTAGATTCACATGTACTAGGACAGACAAGGGGAAGACTATGGTCGATTATCCGGGACCCGCATACTGAGGTATGACGATCCGTGGGGACACACGGCGGATGTATCGAATGTGGTGGGTAAAGTGTACAACCTCGGCAGAGTGAAAACTATTCGAGTAGCCGGAGTCCACGGTCATGGACAGCTAGTGAGGCCACACTTTGTGGGGAATACATGAGAAATCCCGGTACCGAGTTTATGGTTCGCGATGATATTGTTGATATTGTTGGAAAAAGGTTGGACTTGACTTATCCAAATTCATTTGTTGGAAATAAAATTTTCCAAGTTTAAAACTTTGCCAACTTAATAATAATCTTGAGTAGATAGGAAATCCCTATGAAAAACTCCACCATATAGCCATCCCATTATTTTTGTATGCAAACTTTGTTTCTTTCTTTAGGTGGTTTGCGAGTACTTTGTATGTATTCAAGGCTTTGTCCCTGGTTATTCAATCGGCCAGGCTTGGAGGAGCAGGTATATGATGATGATGCTACCGGCGATTACTAGGACGTGATATGCTCTGATCTACCCTGTGGATTGTGCCGCTGCTACCATTGATGCTTTTGCTTATTCTGCTACTATTTGAGCCCGTTGAGGCCATGTAAGACTATGTTATTGTATTCGGTATTGTATGAACATTGAGACTATGATATCCATGTCGAGTTGTGTGTCATGCGAACTGATCATGGGAGCATGACCGTATACACAGTTGGTCGCTTTGGAAAAATAGTCCGGGGTGCCCACAGTGCGCATATAATTCTTAGTAGCCTTCTCTATTTCTACCATTTTCTCATAGCTAGGTAAATCTCTTTCCTTATAAGTTTGACCATAGGAGTTGTTGTTCCTAGGATACGTGTTGTTGTTCCCATAGTTGGATGGGAACGGTCTAGGATTGCTAGCAAAATTACCCCTATAAGCATTACTGTTGAAGTTGTTTCTAGAGATAAAGTTCACATCTACTTGTTCTTGAGAAACCAAGGAATTTAAAGAAACATCATGAGGATCAATAGGAGATTGCTTGATAAGTAGAGACATAATCAAATCAACCTTTTAATTTAGGGAGGAAATCTCCTCGACAAAGTTTACCTTCCTACCTGTTGGAGCTCGTTCGGTGTGCCATTGGGAATAATTGGTCATCATCTCATCTAGGATTTTGTGGCAGCACCAAGTGTTGTTGACATAAAGGTTCCTCCCGCGGACGAATCTAACAGGTTCCGCGAGGTAAAGTTCAAGCCTGCATAAAAAGTCTGGATAACCATCCAAGTAGTCAAACCATGTGTAGGACATTTCTTAACAAGAGATTTCATTCGTTCCCAAGCTTGGGAAACGTGTTCATTATCCAATTGCTTAAAATTCATAATATTACTCCTTAATTGGATAATTTAGCAGGTGGGTAGTACTTCCCAATAAAAGCATCCTTGCACTTATCCCAAGAATCTATGTTATTCCTAGACAAGGATTGAAACAAAAATTTAGCTCCTTCCCTCAGGGAGAAAGGAAAAAAGCTTAAGCTTAACAATATCACCTTCTACTTCTTTATAATTTTGCATTTCACAGAGTTCAACAAAATTATTTAAGTGTAAAGCAGCATCATCTCCAACACCTGAGAATTGATCTCTCATAACAAGGTTCAGCAAGGCAGGTTTAATTTCACAAGAGGTAGCTGAAGTAGCAGGTGTAGCAATAGGGGTGCAGATAAAATCATTGTTGTTGTGACTAGTGAAGTCACACAACTTGGTGTTTTCAGTGGAACCCATAGTAGCAGCAAGTGTGACCAACAATTTTGTTGTGATTTTCGATAAAAGTCACTAAGATAAAAACTGAAAGGTAAACTAACAAGACTAAAAATCAAAGGTAAAAGATAATGTGCAACTCCCCTATCTTGAAGATTGGATTCCCCGGCAACGGCGCCAGAAATTTGCTTGATACGCGAGAGATGATAGTGGCTTCTCGCCCTTCGTTGGTTACTCCAAGTGGAAGGTGAGCTGCAGCGTAGCGGCAAGTTTCCCTTGGTGAAGATACCAAGTTTGAGATCGACCAGTAGGACTCCAAGGTCGACAAGTAGGTGGTAAAGTGAAAAATGGCGCCGTTAACAACCGTGGTTGCTTACTTTACCTCGACCTTCACACACAACAAATAACTTTTCTCCCAACGAAGTTCAGAGAGGTTGTCAATCTCTCCGGCCTTGTTGTTTACAAAGGATCAAACGCAAGGGATAAAGGATAATAGTGACTGCAACTAAAAAGTAAAAGCAAGTAGTAAATTGAGGGTGTAAACAGTGATTGGAATATGGACCGGGGTCCCATGATGTTCACTAGTGTTGTCTCTCTCCCAAAAGACGATAAAACTGCTATGTGAGGTAAAAAAATTACAGCTGGGAAATTGAAAGGATTAGAAATGCACCGCAATGCTAACTATGCTACAAAGAAAGGAAGATGCTAAAAATCATGGGCGGTACGCAAAAATAAGTAGACCGAAATCCATCTGCATCTACTACTAATCATCCACCTTGAGATATCTATCCAGAACATCTCGCTCGTATTAAGTTGCGAGCCCCACCCAAAGTGTAAACCCAAAGAAACAAATAATTGCATTAAAAGAACTTTGGGTAAAGTAAACAATCCTTGCAATCACGGTTACAAGCACCGTTGTTTTCCCCCTTGTGGAAACAGCACATACCCTAGACTCATGTTTCTGTCGCTCAAGCTAGTCATCAGGGGGCATGAACCCGCAATCAAGCATAACGCTCCCTCTTGGAGTCACTACCTACTACTTGGCCAAAGCAATAAACAGCAACGGAGAACATGCAAGAATTAATCAAGAACAAAAATATAAAAGATCAGAAACAAATATATTACTCAATCACAATCTGAATTGTGACGCCCCCAAAATCAATCCGTGTACAGTAATCATACACGCAGGTTACACGACCAAAATCAGGATGTCACGGTGAGAATATCACAGCACAACACTAGACACAATTAAGATAAGTATTTAAGTTAAAAACCAGGGATCACGAGGATCCGAATACATAAGTTATATAAGACATAATATCTGAGTACAGACATAGTTAGTCAAGTTTTGCCTTAAGAAGGCTAGCACAAATAACACCACAGATACAGATCAAAAGGAAAGGCCTCCTTCCTGGGAACCTCCGAAACTATTCCTGGTCCTGGTCAGCGGGGGTCTCGACGTAGTAGTATCCGCCTCCGGGGTACTCCTGCTCCTGGGATCCAACGTCTGATTGTGGAAATCCGGGTATATAAAAAAGGGGGAAATAAAGAAAGGGTGAGTATCTAGCATACCCGCGAGTCTTACGTCCGCTACTAAGCATTTATGCATTTGTATCAAATGGAAAGGGGAGGCTGTATATAGTGGACTGAAAGGTAGAAAGTCAGAATAAGGATGAGAAGCTAGGTCTATCGAAGACTAGCATATTCCGACGAGTCTTGCAGCACAAGAAGAGAACAACCAATAGTTTATATAAAACATAAAGTAACAATGCAGCAGAAGTTGCTGCAGCATTGTATAATAGTAAGTTCTAATAATTAAAAATTTATAAATGCCTCCGATTTTCCCTCCTCGACTTCCCTGCGAGGAAGAAAACCCGGAACCAACAGTTTAATAGTAGTAGTTTATAGTAGTAGGATCCGGCTTCAGCATAAAGAGTCCTGTTACCGTGGACACGACTATTCGAATAGATTAAACTCCCTGCAGGGGTGCACTACTGTTCAGCCTGCACGCTCGGATCTCCAGGGTGGCGTACACCTTGTTAGGGAATGCCCCACTGAGGCTATTCGACACGCCGCAGCCCTTCCTAGGCTCAACAGACATGTCATCCGCCGGACTAAATCCTATGCGCTCAGTGGTCCAGGTCCCTCACCCTTCCACGCTCCTAGACGGTGTGAGTCTGGTCGGGGAAGCAAAACCAAATCCAAATACACCATCCGGACGAAGAATACACACCACTTCCCGGTAATCAGGCAGCAGTACTGCTGGCGTCTGAAGAGCTTTCGAATGAACTACGACGCAGGGGAGCCCATAACTCCTTATCCCACGTGAAGGTAGTGCGTACAGACCAACGGGCCTCTCAAGTCATCCACCGAACCATTAGTCATTTTATTATTAGCTTGCGGACAACGGTTATCATTGCCCTACTAATTCACCCAACGGACAACGAACAGCAGCCAGGACCACCAGTACATCGGTGCCTGCCCTGTTGTCCTGTCAAAGCTTTGCGGTTACCAACAAGGTGAACCGACTCCTTAACTTATCTCGCGTGTGATCTTGTAAGAGCTCGACTTTTGTGGTTTGGTAACTCTCGCGGAATACGAGCAGGGGCCAAGCACGCCAGTATGTCGGCCGTACCCTCCCTGTCGTTCCGGACGCAACACTGCTCGCGGGCACCGTTAGGGCGCCCAACTTCTTACCTTAAGGACAACCGGGGCTCAGGACCCTAGGGCGGCTATACAAAGTCAGCAACGAGTGGAGTGCGAGGTTACTCCTCGATAGCTCACATTTGATGTGGCTCGGCAGAGCCGAGGTAAGGGCCTTAGGCGGTGTCTGATTTGTACCGTACCTGTGCAGTTATAATAAGTCGTACCCGCGTTCACTCCCCTGAGTGATCACGGCCCGCCATGTAATCCTAGTTGACTAACAAAGCGCAGGGAGCACTGCTGAATATAATATATATTTATAGGCAGCATAGGATAAAGGAAGGTACATCAAGGGGCGACAAAAATAGGCTATGCAATTGAATAGGATTGTAACGTAGCAGCAGCAGTAACAATGCCTAGTGCAAGAAATATACGGAAAAGATAGGTGATATCTGGGGAAGGAAAATGGCTCTACTTTCCTGTAAGCTCGACGGTAGGGGTACGGTCGTCCAAGCAGTAGTCGTACTCAGCAGCGGTGTAATCGACGGCAGCAGCAGGATCTACCGAAGAATAAGGGGGAGAAACAGTAAATACAAAGCAAGCATATGCAAACAGATGCATGACATGACATATGCAATGTTAACGGTGTTCTAACGCAGTGCAAAGGGTTATGCTCAGAGCGGGAATTCATCCGGGGATGAAATACCGGCTCCGGTTGATTATCGACACACGGCCCGGAGGGGGAATGTCTCGCGTTTGTTGTGTTAGGGGGGTGTGGTTGACATACGGATAGCATATTCTTATTTGTTGTATTTTTCTGATCAAGTTTCATGTACTGAGCTACGGTTTAAAATATATTAATTTCTGAAGTTTAAATCAATTTAAAACAATTTATGTATTTATTTTAATTATTTAATAAACATTATCCAGAACAGTGTAGGGGTTGACTGGTCAAACCTGACCAAGGGGACCCACCTGTCAGCCCCACAGTATTAACAAATCATTTTATTAAATTCAATTATCCACTGAACCCACATGTCAGCCACTGTTCTATTAAACTAAATTCATTTTATTATTAAACTGACAGTGGGGCCCATGTGTAAGTGGCACAGGTTTTAATTAACTAGTATAATTAATCCAGTGGTTATTTTCATGGACAGGGTCCACATGTCATAGACTTACTGTGTTATTTTAATTTTAATTTAATCTGGGACAATTAGAAGGGGCATGGCCCACATGTAAGTCACACACAAGGGGGATTAGTGTTGATTAACCATTTGACCACGGGGCCCACATGGTCGTGACTCACCGGAGCTCACCGGCGGCGGACGCCAGCGACGTCGACGGCGCGCTTGATTCCGGACAAGGCTTGACGCGTGGCTAGGTCCTACCGACGTGTCTCGACGTCACGAGCACGCTGGTGGTGGTGGCTAGGGCAGGGGTGACCGGACTGATGCCGGAGACGAGGAAAGCGGCGACGAGTGCACGGCGGTTGACGACGACGTCGATTCTGAGCGAGACTTGGGGCGTTCTCTACAGGGTTCTGCTCCGGGGAACATTGCGAACAAAAAGGACGCGCTTAGGGAACCAAACGCGTGCTACAGACGACGGCGGTGAGCTCGCCGGAGGCAGCGCGGCCGCTGATACGTCCAAAACGTATCTATAATTTTTGGTTGCTCCATGCCTCTTTTGTGTGATATTGCTATGATATTGATGAAGTTCCATACACTTTTGATCATATTTGGACTAACCTATTAACTCAGTGCACCCCAGTGCCAGTTCCTGTTTTCTGTTGTTTTTCTATTTCAGGTTTCCCCCATATTAAAAGTGCTCCAAAAATTCGGGAAAATCCAATAAAAAATCAGCGTATAAGAAGCTTCGGGAAACACCGAGGGGGGCCAGAGGGGACCCACCAGGGCCCCAGGCGCCCTCCCGGCGCGCCCTAGGGTGGCGTCGCGCCAGGGGGCCGCCTGGACCCCTGGTGGCCCCCCTGGATGTCCCCCTTCACCCATATAATCCCCGTGACATGAAACCCCCGTAATGGGAACCACTTTTCGAGATCTCTCCTATGTTCCGCCGCCGCCGCTTCCAAGATCGGGAGCACCAGAACACCTCTTCCCGGCACCCTGCCGGAGGGAGGAACCACCTCCGGGAGCTTCTCCACCACCATGGATGCTTCCTGGATGAACCGTGAGTAGTACACCTTGGACCATGGGTCTATGATCAGTAGCTATGTGATGTTCTCCTCCCCTCTTTGTTCTTCATGGATTAGACCTCATGAACTTCCCTACATGATCGAGGCACATATGTAATATTTCTGGGATCCGATGGATTATGAGATTATGTTCAGATTGTGTTTGAGTAATATATTTGATTCTCCTCTTTTATATTTATGTTGTAGATTAATTCTTGCATGTTCTCCGTTGTTGTTTATTGCTTTGGCCAAGTAGTAGGTAGTGACTCCAAGAGGGAGCGTTATGCATGATTGTGGGTTCATGCCCCCCGATGACTAGCTTGAGTGACAGAAACATGAGTCTAGGGGATGTGTTGTTGCCACAAGGGGTAAAACAACGGTGCTTGGACTTGCGGGTGCAAGGATTGTTTACTTTACGCAAAGTTCTTTAATGCAGTTGTCCGTTGCTTTGAGTTTACACTTTGGGTGGGATTCACAACTTAATACCAGCGAGATGTTCTGGATAGATATCTCAAGGTGGATGATTAGTAGGTAGATGCAGATGGATTTCGGTCTACTTTTCTTGGCGTAGCACCATGCTTTTGAGCCTCTTCCTTTCTTTATAGCATAATTAGCATTGGTTTGCGCACATAATCCTGTCAATTGCCCAGCTGTAATTTGTTTACCTCACATGGCTATTTTATCGTCTTTTGGGAGAGAGACATCACTAGTGAACATCATGGGACCCCGGTCCATATTTCCAATACTGTTTACACCCACTATCAATTTACTGCTTTATTTAATTTTCTGTTGGTATCACTATCATTATTATCCCGTACGTTTTATCCTTTGTAAACAACAAGGCCGGAGGGATTGACAACCTCTCTGTACTCGTTGGGAGCAAACCTATCTGTTGTGTGTGCAGGTCCAGGAGAAGCAAGTGATTATCAAACGGCGCATCACTTGCCGAACCACCTACTTGTCGATCTTGGAGTCCTACTGGTTCGATACTAAACCTTAGCATCTTCGCTAAGGGAAACTTGCTGCTGTCTACATCTAAACCTTCCACTTTGGGTAACCAACGAGGGGGGGTTATTTCGTACCATCAAAAGCAATTTCTGGCGCCGTTGCCGGGGACTCCACTCTTCAAGATAGGGGAGTTGCACACTATCTTTTATCTTTGCTTTTTAGTCTTGTTAGTTTACCTTTCAGTTTTTGCTTTAGTGTCCTTTATCAAAAACCAAAAAAATAGTTATCTTGCTTGCTGCTACTATGGGTTCCTCCGAGAACACCAAGTTGTGTGACTTCACTAGTCACAACAACAGTGACTTTATCTGCACTCCTATTGCTACACCTGCTACTTCAGCACCTTCTTATGAGATTAAACCTGCTTTGTTGAACCTTTCTATGAAAGATCAATTCTCCGGTGCTAGAGATGATGTTGCTTTGCACTTAAATAATTTTATTGAGCTTTGTGATATGCAAAAGTAC
Organism: Bromus sterilis; assembly: GCA_950022295.1. NCBI lineage: Eukaryota > Viridiplantae > Streptophyta > Magnoliopsida > Poales > Poaceae > Bromus > Bromus sterilis. The sequence goes on along the minus strand of OX465599.1, from coordinate 164,764,775 downwards.
AAAGAAGTAGATGGTGATATTGTTAAGCTTAAGCTTTTTCCTTTCTCCTTGAGAGATGAAGCTAAAATCTGGTTTCAATCCTTGCCTAGGAATAGCATAGATTCTTGGGATAAGTGCAAGGATGCTTTTATTGGGAAGTACTACCCCCTGCTAAGATTGTTCTCAAGGTGGATGATTAGTAGGTAGATGCAGATGGATTTCGGTCTACTTGTCTTGGCGTACCGCCCATGCTATTGAGCCTCTTCCTTTCTTTATAACATAATTAGCATTGGTTTGCGCACATAATCCTGTCAATTGCCCAGCTGTAATTTGTTTACCTTGCATGGCTATTTTATCGTCTTTTGGGAGAGAGACATCACTAGTGAACATCATAGGACCCCGGTCCATATTTCCAATACTGTTTACACCCACTATCAATTTACTCCTTTATTTACTTTTCCGTTGCTATCACTATCATTATTATCCCGTACGTTTTATCCTTTGTAAACAACAAGGCGGGAGGGATTGACAACCTCTCTGTACTCGCTGCGAGAAAATCTATCTGTTGTTTATGCAGGTCCAGGAGAAGCAAGTGATTATCAAACGGCGCATCACTTGCCGAACCACTTACTTGTCGATCTTGGAGTCCTACTGGTTCGATACTAAACCTTAGCATCTTCGCTAAGGGAAACTTGCTGCTATCTACATCTAAACCTTCCACTTTGGGTAACCAACGAGGGGGCGTTATTTCGTACCATCAGTCGCGGCTCTAATGGCAACTACGGCTACGAGGTACGGGAGGCAAAGGGGGAAGTTGGGGAAGGTGGCCGTGCTCACCAGGATGATTTAGTCGTTTAAATGAGCTCGGGGAAGGGTCGACGTTGGCCGGAATTGTGTTGCGACGCCGACGAGGTGGAACAAGGGGAACGACGGCGTGTGCTCCACTCTGGCCTCCACTTTTCGATTCCTTGCGCACGGTGACGAAGACAACGACGAAGGGGACGCCAGGCACGACGGTGGAGGCTAATTCGGCCGATGGCCGCGAGCGTTCACCAATCCGCGTCCATGGCGGGCTTGGTGATAGAGGCGAAGGTGTCCCGATGTTTCGATGAGATGATGGAGATCGATTTTGGTGGAGTAGACTTTCACGACCCGACTACGAACGTGCGAAGACGTTGCGCCTTAGCAATCGCTAAACCAACTCCGAGAGGTTATTGATCCCGCGGATGCACGATCAACCTGACCACGAAGGTCAATTCCTGCAAGCAATCGAAGAACAAGCAAGAACTAAGAATTGCAATCTGGATATTGCGAGTATAAGATGAAAGATTAACAGAAGTTGGGGTTCCAATGCGGTCTTGGCCTGGTCGGACGACACAAACGAAGAACTCGAAGTTGCGGCTATGGCTAACTTAAATCTAATTAAAACCCAAGTCTAAACGACGCCCTAAGGGCTGTATATATGGGGGAACAGAGGGGAATTTCGTGGCCCCTTGGAGGAGGCGTCCGAAAACAACCCTAACTCTGTTTCCCCACACATACGGACTCTAAAAAATAGCCTATTAAGTGTATTTCGAAATTACATGGGCCTGGCCCAATAATAAGGTGACGCAGCACCTATAATAACCCTTGGACGAAAATATTAATGTGGCGTCTTGTGTCTCTCGTCCAAGTCTTCATGCACGCCTTATGGTGGCCTCAAAGTGCGAAAATCACCACTGGAAGCTCCATTGTCCTTTCCCGCGCGCACACCTCCTTCTCCATGCTTGATCCCGCTCCAATGACCATCCTTCTTATCCATTCTAGGTCCTTCATTCATAAGACAAACAAAAGTATCTAATTTAGGCAGCATCATATGTTCCGGAACATTAGAAGGATTCGCAAGAAACGAAAGTACCTGATAATTTAGTTGACGTGCGCGTGCTCTAGTAACTGGTCCAGTATGTGTAGTTGGTGAAGATGTGGGTGTAACATTAGTAGAGATGTCCTCGTCATCCTCCCCTTCTTGAATTGAAGTCGTCCTCGACGGAAGCTCATCATCTTCTCCCAAATAAGGTTTCAAATCTGCAATGTTAAATGTGGGACTAACCCCAAAATCTGCAGGTAGCTCAAGTTTATATGCATTATCATTAATTTTCTGTAAAACCTTAAAGGGACCATCAGCTCGTGGCATTAACTTAGACTTGCGCAAATCAGGAAACCTATCTTTACGTAGATGTAACCAAACAAGATCTCCTGGTTCAAACACAACATGCTTTCTACCCTTATCACCAGCAAGCTTGTATCTAGCATTCATTTTCTCAATGTTTTCTTTAGTTAACTCATGCATTTTTAATATCAATTCAGCACGTTGCTTAGCATCAAAATTAACCTTCTCCGAAGATGGAAGAGGCAGCAAATCAATAGGTGCACGAGGTAGAAAACCATAAACAATCTCAAAAGGGCACATTTTAGTGGTAGAATGAAATGAACGATTATAAGCAAATTCAATATGAGGTAAACATTCTTCCCACATTTTCAAGTTACTCTTTAAAACAGCCCTAAGCATAGTAGACAAAGTCCTATTGACTACTTCAGTTTGTCCATCAGTTTGGGGATGACAAGTAGTACTAAAAAGTAGTTTAGTCCCCAACTTAGCCCATAAGCATCTCCAAAAATAGCTAAGAAACTTAGTATCACGATCCGAGACAATAGTATTGGGCACACCATGTAAGCGAATAATCTCACGAAAGAATAAATCAGCAACATTAGCAGCATCATCGCTTTTATGACATGGTATAAAATGTGCCATCTTAGAAAATCTATCCACGACAACAAATATGCTATCCCTCCCCTGCTTTGTTCGAGGCAAACCTAAAACAAAGTCCATGGATATGTCCTCCCACGGAACACTAGGTACAGGTAAAGGCATGTATAAACCATGAGGATTGAGTCGTGACTTAGCTTTTTGACATGTAGTGCAGCGAGCAACAAAACGCTCAACATCCCGTCTCATCTTTGGCCAAAAGAAATGTGTAGCAAGTACGTCCTCCGTCTTCTTCACGCCAAAGTGTCCCATTAATCCTCCTCCATGCGCCTCCTGCAACAACAAAAGACGAATAGAGCTAGCTGGAATGCATAGCTTGTTAGAACGGAACACAAAACCATCATTAAGCACAAACTTGTTCCATGTTCTACCCTCTCTACAATTCTGCAATACATCTTTAAATTCCGCATCATGTACATATTGATCTTTGAGTGTCTCTAAACCGAATATCTTGAAGTCAAGTTGTGAAAGCATAGTATAACGACGAGACAAAGCATCAGCAATAATATTATCTTTCCCCTTCTTGTGTTTAATGACATAAGGGAAAGTCTCAATAAATTCAACCCACTTAGCATGTCTACGATTAATTTTTGCTTGGCTTCTTATGTGTTTCAAAGATTCATGATCAGAATGTATAACAAATTCTTTGGGCCATAAATAATGTTGCCAAGTTTCTAATGTCCGAACAAGAGCGTATAATTCCTTATCATAAGTAGAATAGTTCAGACTAGGCCCACTCAATTTTTCAGAAAAGTATGCAACAGGTTTAGCATCTTGTAATAACACACCTCCCAAACCAATCCCACTAGCATCGCATTCAAGCTCAAAAGTCTTATTAAAATCAGGAAGTTGGAGCAAAGGAGCATGTGTTAACTTATCTTTCAATACCGTGAAGGCTTCTTCCTGTGCGGTACCCCAAGTAAAAGGCACATCCTTGCGTGTAAGCTCATTGAGAGGTGCAGCAATGGTGCTGAAATCTCTCACAAAACGCCTATAGAATCCAGCGAGGCCAAGAAAACTCCTCACTTGTGTGACGGTTTTGGGCTGCGGCCAACTCTCAATCGCCTCGATCTTGGCTTTATCAACTTCAATTCCCTGCGGAGTAACAACATAGCCAAGAAATGATACTCGGTCGGTGCAAAAGGTGCACTTCCCAAGGTTACCAAACAAACGTGCATTACGTAGAGCAATAAAAACAGCACGTAAATGATCCAAATGTTCCTCCAAAGATTTGCTATAAATCAGTATATCATCAAAATAGACTACCACAAATCGTCCAATGAAAGCACGTAAAACCTCGTTCATTAATCTCATGAAAGTGCTAGGTGCATTAGTTAACCCAAAAGGCATGACTAACCACTCATATAATCCAAACTTAGTTTTAAATGCCGTTTTCCATTCATCCCCTAATTTCATGCGAATTTGATGGTATCCACTACGCAAATCAACTTTGGAAAACATGGTAGAGCCACTTAATTCATCAAGCATATCATCTAACGTAGGAATAGGATGACGATAACGAATAGTAATATTATTAATGGCTCTACAATCAACACACATACGCCAAGTTCCATCCTTTTTAGGCACTAATATAACAGGAACAGCACAAGGACTAAGGGATTCACGTATGTAACCTTTGTCGAGTAGCTCTTGTACTTGACGCTGAATCTCCTTCGTCTCCTCCGGATTGGTACGGTATGGCGCACGGTTGGGCAGCGAAGCACCGGGAATTAAGTCAATCTGATGCTCAATCCCTCGAATAGGTGGTAATCCCGGTGGTACGTCTTGTGGAAAGACGTCAATAAACTCCTGCAAAAGGTCAGTGACAACAGGAGGCAAAGAAGGAGGCAATTCCTCAAATGAAAACAAAGCTTCTTTGCACACAAAAGCATAGCACACATATTGACTAACATCCAAATCCGAAATATCAACCTTAGTAGCAAGCAAAGTTGGACTAGCCAATTTAATTTCATTAGAAACAGCAGAAGAAGATTTTCTATTAGTCTTATGTTGTTGCTCAAATTCTTTAGCTGCTATCTCATTTTCACTCTTATTTTTCTCCTGTTTAGCTTTACTAGCTCTAGCAAGAACATCTTTCACAATTTGTTCAGGAGACATAGGAAGTAAAGCAATAGTTTATCCTGATGAACCAGAGTAAACTGATTTGTCCTACCACGGTGTACAACATTCCTATCAAATTGCCATGGTCTACCAAGTAAAAGAGAGCATGCTTGCATGGGTACCACATCACAATCAACATAATCAGCATATGCAGCAATGCTAAAGTGCACACGAACAGAACGCGTTACCTTAATCTTACCACTATTGTTAAACCACTGAATATAGTACGGATGGGGGTGTGGTCTTGTGGTGAGAGATAGCTTCTCCACCAACTCCATGCTTGCCAAGTTGTTGCAACTCCCTCCGTCAATGATGATGCGAACCGAACGTTCTTTCACCACTCCCTTTGTGTGGAACAAATTATGCCTCTGGTTTTGCTCGGCCTTCGTTACCTGCACACTTAACACACGTTGAGCAACCAAACTAGCATATTTATCTGCATCATCAGGAGCCATATACTCTATATCATGAGCATCATCATGGGCACCCTGTTCCTCATGAGCAATGAGAACTAAAGTCTCCTCATCATAGTCACTCGCTGACTCATACCCACCATCCGCCGTAATAGTCATCACACGCTTGGAGGGACAGTCTTTTGCGAAGTGACCTCCACCTTGGCACCTGCGACATTTAATATCACGATCTCGTGTTTGCCCTGTGGAAGCCATGGATGAAGAAGAACTCGCCGCTGGACCACTCTGTGCACCCTTGAATGGTGGCGCTGGCTGTTTTGGTGGCTCCCTGTAAGAATGAGCGGCTGAAGTAGATGGTGGTGCAGCAGGACGTGTGGATGTAGAAGCTCCACGCGATGTCCATGATGTATTTCGTCCTGCAGAAAAGTTAGGTCTCGTAGCGGCCTGTCGATCCTGCACTTCACGTTCAGCTTTACAAGCAAGATGAAACAAACGAGTGATAGTAGCAAAGTCCTTGTATTCTAGAATAGTTTGTATCTCCCTGTTTAAACCACCCATAAAACGTGCAAGCATAGCTTCATTATCCTCTACTAGGCCACATCTAATCAATCCAGTTTGTAATTCTTGATAATATTCCTCTAAAGAATTTTTTCCTTGGCTCAAACGCTGTAATTTTTGTAACAATTCACGTTGATAATAAGGAGGAACCCAGCGAGTACGCATAGCATCTTTTAAAGCAGGCCAAATAGTTGGAATATTATTAGCATGCAATCTACAATGTTCAGACCACCAAATAGATGCAAATCGCGTGAATTCACAAACAGCCGCAGTAACACGTCTATTCTCAGGATATTGTAAACATGTAAAGCGTTGTTCAGTTTCTAACTCCCAAGTAAGATAAGCATCAGGAATATATCTACCCTCAAACGGCTTAAGATTCAATTTCAGTTTAGGCACATGTTCATCATCGCGTACCTGAGGGGGTGGTTGGTGTTGACCGTGGCGAATGTTGGGACGTGGACGTCCAGCTGGCTGTTCATAGGCCGCTTCCTGTTCCACCTCCTCCTCGTAATCACCCTCGTAGTTGTCGTCCTGGCCGACGTCAGAAGCAGCAGCAGCAGGTACTGCAGCAGCAGGAGGAGCACCAATACCAGCAGCTTGTCCTCTCGGAAACAGAATCCGTCGTGCACGTGGTAGTGGCGGTGGCTGTGGCTGTGCTGGAGCGGCAGCGGGCTGTGTAGGTAGGCGTGTGATCAACTCAGTAAACTTGGCGTCGAGCTTGGTGTCGATCATCTTTTCCACGCCATCAATTTCCTCTGTAAATCTGGTCTCGATGTCATTCACCTGTTCAGACATCATTTGTGCAAATTTATCATGTAGCTCCTTGTTTGTCATGTTCTCCCAATCGGGTGCATCCCGCGCCACTTCATCATGTGATCCTGGCATGGTTAGCAGAAATAGAAAACACACAGGAATATGATCCTACTTCTACTAATGGGATGTGGGATGGTGGAAAGCACAAATCCGTCAAGCTTTTCTTTCGTTCTTACCGATTCTTACCTAGCAGCAGGTGGTGATGTACAACCAACGGGTCAAAACTCTCCAGAGATATGGTGGAGCGATGGCCAGGAGGTGTCAAACGCACGATGTAGAATATATGTGGAGCTGTAGGAAGGCTGACAAGTATGGTAGCAAAAGCTCAACAGTAATCAAAACAGAGATGCAAAGCTGAATAAACACTCAACGTCGGTACTGTGCTGATCCTAGGCTAGACCGTACTAGAGACGCGAGCCTAAAACACCAACGAAAGCACGGCGCGGCACATAAACAACTGATAAGCACACTCTGAATTTTTTTTTTCTCTCTTTTTTTTTTGCGATGCGGGACTGCGGTGGCTGAAAAAGTGCGAAAAAATCACTATGGTGGCGAACGTCTCAAAATGAGTTTCTGGACCTAAGGAACGTATGGGCACGAAATTTTTTTACCCCTGAAATTTTTGGCCTAAAAACTGCTCTGGAAAGCGTGGCAGACTTTTTTTTTTTTTTGCTAATCACCCCCCTTCTCTGTACAGAAAAAGTTTGATGAAATCCGACTCTAACAACTGAAAACTAATCTGGCTACAGAGAGATCAGGAGCCGTACTGATGGTGGAACTCAACTCGGACTCGTGAGACGTGGTGGTGTATATGGACTCTGCTTGGCGGAAAGTGGTGGTGTATCTGGACTCGGATTAGCGGAACGTGGTAGGATGACTACTTGTGCGGCGGCGACGTGGAAAACTGTGATCAGAACTCGAAACTCTAAGGGAACTAGACGCTAAGATCAGCAACTTGACACAACGATGCAACCGTAAATTCAACAAAGCAAGTACTGAAAAGAAAACTGGACAAAGGCTAGGACTGTCTTGGGACGTGATGATCTAACCCTAATTTTTTTTTTGTTGGCTTTTTCGTGGACTGTAGGTATGAAGAACAGAACCAATCTAGACTATGAAAACTGGTAAATCTCACCGAGCAACCTGGAAATCTGATACCACTTGATAGAGGCGAAGGTGTCCCGATGTTTCGATGAGATGATGGAGATCGATTTTGGTGGAGTAGACTTTCACGACCCGACTACGAACGTGCGAAGACGTTGCGCCTTAGCAATCGCTAAACCAACTCCGAGAGGTTATTGATCCCGCGGATGCACGATCAACCTGACCACGAAGGTCAATTCCTGCAAGCAATCGAAGAACAAGCAAGAACTAAGAATTGCAATCTGGATATTGCGAGTATAAGATGAAAGATTAACAGAAGTTGGGGTTCCAATGCGGTCTTGGCCTGGTCGGACGACACAAACGAAGAACTCGAAGTTGCGGCTATGGCTAACTTAAATCTAATTAAAACCCAAGTCTAAACGACGCCCTAAGGGTTGTATATATGGGGGAACAAAGGGGAATTTCGTGGCCCCTTGGAAGAGGGGTCCGAAAACAACCCTAACTCTGTTTCCCCACACATACGGACTCTAAAAAATAGCCTATTAAGTGTATTTCGAAATTACATGGGCCTGGCCCAATAATAAGGTGACGCAACACCTATAATAACCCTTGGACGAAAATATTAATGTGGCGTCTTGTGTCTCTCGTCCAATTCTTCATGCACGCCTTATGGTGGCCTCAAAGTGCGAAAATCACCACTGGAAGCTCCATTGTCCTTTCCCGCGCGCACACCTCCTTCTCCATGCTTGATCCCGCTCCAATGACCATCCTTCTTATCCATGCTAGGTCCTTCATTCATAAGACAAAAAAAAGTATCTAATTTAGGCAGCATCATATGTTCCGGAACATTAGAAGGATTCGCAAGAAACGAAAGTACTTGATAATTTAGTTGACGTGCGCGTGCTCTAGTAACTGGTCCAGTATGTGTAGTTGGTGAAGATGTGGGTGTAACATTAGTAGAGATGTCCTCATCACTTGGGGTGTTGGGGGAACGAGCAGGGGATGCCGTGAGGGAAGGAGAGGGAGGAGATTAGGGTTAGGGTTGGGGTGCGCCGAGCCTCGGGGGATCTTATCCCCGCCGGCTAGTCGTGGATGGCCGCCACGGCGGCACGGCCGGCCATGGCGGGCGTGGATGTTTGCCACGCACTAGATGAACAGGGAGAAGAAGAGATGGGCACCTGGGTGGGCTGGGCTAGGGGTTGGGCCAGGCTGACAGTTGCCCTGAGCATTGAATAGGTCTTCTCTTTCATTTTTGTTTATTAGATTTTCTTTTCTGTTTGTATTTACTTTATTGCCTTTTGTATTTTTTTAAATGTGTAACCTGTTCCATAAGTAGTATTGCATATTACTAGAGTGCCAAAAAAAGTTGGGTGGAAAAATAAATCCATTTGATATTTCTTTTATAAATGCAACCAGCAAATGGTGTTGTTTTTCCATTGGTTTGAATTGTTTGAATTTTCAAGTGGCTTAATAAATACTCTAAGTTGATTTACCCTGGTCCAATGATTATTGTGCATTTAACAAAAGTGGTTGCACAAGTTTTGGAAAACGTTTTATTTGTCACCTATTTTTAATAACCACCAAAAGGCATTTTGAGTTTGATACGATTCAAAGATGAACAAGGCATCATTAGCAACAGTAATAGTCAACAGTCAAAGTGATTACTGTTACAGACACTGAGGTGTTACATGAACATAGTCTCATAATCCATTAGATCCCAGCAAACTCAGCATAACAATAGCAGAAAGAATTACATATGTGCCTTGATCATGTGGGGTAGCTCACAAGGTCTAATCCATGAAGAGCAAAGAGGGGAGGATAACATCACATAGCTACTGATCATGGACCCATGGTCCAAGGTGGACTACTCACGGATCATACAGGGAGCGTCCATGGTGGAGGAGAAGCTCCCGGAGGTCAATCCTCCCTCTGGCAGGGTGTCGGGAAGAGGTCTGCTGGCGCTCCCGATCTTGGAAGCGCGGTGGCGGCGGTACAGAGGCGAGGTCGCGAAAAATGGTTCTGTCTTCGGAAGTTTCCCGTGACGGAGAATATATAGGCGAAGGGGGCTTCCAGGGGGGCCACCAGGGGTCCATGCGGCCCCCTAGCGCGCCCTCTCTCTAGGGCGCGCCGGGGAGCGCCTGGGGCCCTGGTGGGTCCCCTCTGGCCCCTCCTCGGTGATTCCCGAAGCTTCCGATGCGCTGAATTTTTATTGTATTTTCCCGGAATTTTCGGAGCATTTTTAATACGGGGGAAATCTGAAATAGAAAAACAGCAGAAAACAGGAACTGGCACTGGGGTGCACGGAGTTAATAGGTTAGTCCAAATATGATCAAAAGTGTATGAAAGTGTATATAAAACATAGAAATATCACACAAAACATGCATGGAGCAAGCATAAATTATAGATACGTTTGGGACATACCAACGCTCGACCATCTTCTTGTACTTGAAAACTTCGTGCTCCACTTCTTCCAGCCTGTCCTGGATGCTCCCCTCCTTGACATCTGTAACGACCCAGTTCACATAGAATTGAAGTCTCTGTGCTCAAGTGCCAGTCCCTAGATCGAACTCGCTGGCACACACAGTATCATAGATGTATATCAAAGTACAAGTGCATCATTATTACAACGTATGATCCAGAATAAAACAGATAACAAGTTTCATAGCTCAAGGCTAGCTTATTCAACATAAATGTAGCGGAAGCAAAAACAAGTAACATGGAGTCCCATCAACAGCCACATGCGAACATGCTGAGTGTAGACTCGCAACCCTAAACGCACCTTACTGGTCGTCTGAAAAGCCTGCAACACCGAAGGTTACATGTCGGGACCCGGGGTTTGCATATGTAATTCCAGCCACAACTCAATCATATGAAGAGCCGAGAGCCATACCCACTTGTCTAAGAAGACAAGGCCAAGTACAAGACACTCTCGGAAAGCTCGAACGTGAGGGGCATCCCATCCAGGCCCGGATGATCAACTGATATGGGTCCTCATCGTCCGCTCACAAGTCTAAATGATTACGGGTGGTGAAATCCCATACTCATAGACAAGTCGCCTCAACCATATTATCGATTGAATCATAACACTTACATAAACAGACTCCAGCCCGATCTCTTAGTCGGGGTCTCGGGTGGGCTCAATCATACAACAAAGTGTGCCACGTGACAAAGTCACGAGCAATCGCATCGCGATGCCCCAAGCTGCGCACATCTAAGGGCCACTTGGTGTATAAAAGACCGCCGGCGAGAGCACAACTAACGTATCGAACCCCACACATGACATGCACGATATAAACATACACGCAGCATGCATGCCAAGTGTATAACAGTAGGTAACACAACATGAACTCTACAAACTCATAGCTTTATTGCATCTGCTATACAGAGCAGATATAGTAGTGTTACAAGCAGAGATCACATCACTGTGATCCAACATTACATCATACAAAAACGGAAGCAAATTATGTATTAGTAAAGACAAGGTTAACAAATGGCTTAAGAAGCCTTTAAGAAAACACAACGACCCTCCAGAGGGACCGGGCTGCTGTCTGGGACTACATTACTTCGTCGGCGTCGAGCTTGAGGGGGAGGCCACCTTCAGGGTCAGTGGTCTCGTCTCTAAAACATAGAATAAGCAAACGTGAGTACAAAGTCGTACTCAGCAAGACTTACGTCAGAACTATACTACTCATGCTCAGGTATCAAGGTAAAGACAAGTGGGGTTGTAATGCAGAAAGCTTTGACTTGGCTATCCTGTACTACGACTACATAGAGTTGAGATGAGAGGCGCACACGAGTCCATCTAATCTTGATCACCACATCAATACACAACCATGGATCCTTCCTCGACTTCCCCACGAGGAAGCAACCCAAAGCACTCACACTTATCTTGCGATTTTTAGAGTATCCATTTGAGTTGTCTAATAATCAAGTAAAGATCTCCAAGTAGTCCATAACCGCGGACACGGCTATTCGAATAGTTCATTAACCCTGCAGGGGTGTACTTCTTCACATACGTAGCTACCACTTACCGCCTAGAACTCGTCACCTTCAAGCGGTGTCGGCGAGGATAGTACCACGACATTTACCTCACGGCTCCAAATCTAGTCCAGGGGATCGCCTATCTGAGTATGTACCCCAATCGGGAATCCGGCCGGGGTTTCCGTTCAGGACCCAGACGATGTATGGATGGTCCAACAAGCCCACCTCGACGGATGGTGCTGCGCTTGCCTAAAACCGTGCTACGATATGAAATCAAATAGAAGAAATTTAACCCATGCGAATCCTGGACCATAGTCGGGGTGAGTTAACAGGTCGAGAGGGGTCAATGAGCCCAACATGTGGTAGTAATCTGTGTCTTGGATCACAACACAAGAACTCGGGGCCTAGGGCAGTGTAAATGAGACAACCCACTGTGTACTCCTACACAGCCTCTCATTGTTCACTTATATTCGGGTGATTTCATCAACACGTTACCACCTTGTTGCATGTGTTCACTACCATCCCGATACATCACCCATATGGATCAACTTTATTGCAAACAACTCTAGCATGGCATAGCATAACATGGATGAAGGGCCACATGATGAACACAAACAATCTTGTATCTGCTAGGTTGAGGTTTGCTTAATACTGTGGCAGCAATGATAGGTCATGCAAAGGATGGGTTCAACTAGCGATAGAACAGTAACATGTGAATCACCTAATCATGCATAAGAGAACAAGAGGGAAACTGGTTTTTTATAGATATGACCAAAGGGGGTTTGCTTGCCTTATTGTCGGGACTCAGGGGTGCCACTCTTCGGAGAAAATAGGGATTACGTCCGGCGATGGATCTATCGAGAAGAAGCAAACACCGAGACAACAACAATGTAAACATCACATTGCAATGCCCATTCAAGAAATGAATCATGTCATGGTACTGATGTGATCTAGGTTCAATTTGCAACAAGTTAATTGAAGTTGATTTGAATAAGAAATTCAAATTCAAACTCCAAATGAAGTTTAAATTATCCAAAGTTACATTTGCTAATGTTGGTATATTGTAAACCATGTTGTCATGTGTATGATATGCCTCTGATGTTCATGTGATAAGGTTGGCATTACAAAGATTTAATTTGAAATGATTTAAACATTTATTTTGAATTATTCCAAATAGCCCAAATAGCTAAATGCTACTGGTCCATCATCATAGATGTGTTTTTCATCCATGAAAATATGATATTTGGAATCCTTGCATTTTTCTGATGATTTTTCATATATTACACTTTTGATTTGGAGTTATGGTTTAAAAGTTATTGAATTTCAAAGATTTAATCAATTTCTGCAATTTCTGTAATTATTTTTAATCTGGAAAAGGTTTACTGCATCAGCATGGCATCATGCTGACGTCAGGGGTGCTGACTGGTCAAACTGACGCCTGGGACCCACCTGTCATTGACACAGGGGGTTAATCCCTTTTTAATTTAAAAAAAGGGGGGTTATTAGGGCGCTGGCCCCCACCAGTCAGTGACCCAGGGTCAACTAACCACGGGGTTAGTCCCTAATCTAAACGGCCACGTCTAGCCGCCGGTGGCCACTGGATGCGGCGGCGCCCACGCAGCAGGCGGCTCCGGACACGGGAGGCCACGCCAAGGGCACCGGGGTGCTCCTTGAGCTCGCCCGCGTCGCCCAGAGCACACGGAGGCCACCAGGAGGCACTGGAGGCATGCCGGCGACGAGAGGCGCGGCGGCCGGAGCTTGGGCTCGGCGAAGATGGCTACCGCGGCTCCAAAATTAGCGCAAGGAGAGGGGAAAGGACCGCCGGCTCACCAGGAAAGCATTGGAGGTGACGGCGTGGTCAACGGTGGCGCGATGACGACGGAATCGATGGCGAGGCCTTGCGGGTCCGGCGAGAGCTCGATGAAAAATCCGGCGGCTTGAGGTCGAGGGGTCTTGCGATCTTCCTCTCGAAGACGAAGACGACGTCGCTGCGCTTCCTGGACAAACTTGTCGGGGCTTTTGAGCTTGTTGGCCGCGCGGATGCACGCCCGTGCTCCGACGAGCTCACGGGTGGAGCGGGGAAACGGCGAGGGAGGATGGGAAGAGGGAACCAGAGGGAGGGGAAAGAACAGGGGGGCTTCGAGGGGCTCCTGGCGAAGAGATGAGGACGGGGAGCAGCTCCGTGGCCAGAAGCAGGAGGTGGCGGCCATGCGAGGCGCACGGCTCGGCCGTCCCTCCTTCTGGCAGAGGAGGAAGAAGACAAGGAGGCCAGCTGGGCTAGGCCAAGCCTCTGGGCCAGATGGGCCAAAAGGTGAGGTTGCTCTGTCCTTTTTCTTTTCTTTTAATGCTTTCTGTTTTTATTTGTTTTGTATTGGATAAAATACCCAAACATTTTTATAAAATCTCCAAATATTTTATTTGGACTTATGTGACATAGAACTAGTCACTCCCAAGATTTGAAGATTTTTGGAATTCAAATTATTTGAATCCAATTCAAATAGCATTTAAATTTAATTTCCAAGACTCTGTTTGAATATTTGAAAAATCCATGAGCATGGGTTTGACTCCAAATCATTTTTAAAATGATCATACTCATTTATAGGACTTTTCAAAATTGTTTGCAGGAATTTTGGAAAAACTTTTTATCTGGCCTTTTATTTAAATTCTTTTTGAGGCTTTTCCAAATCCCCAATTCTTAAACCATAGAAATTAAATATGATGCAATTATTCTAGTAATAAAAGCACATACCAAAACTAGGGTTGTGACATTACAGCCCGACAACGGGTCAGTACATCTGATTTGTACGGCAAGTGTAAGGCCCGATATGAGGTACTGTTCCAGATCTAGATGTTTCCATCCAGATCCGGGGATGAAGCACATATCGGTCCCACCGCGACATATGACAAAGCCATATGCCCCGGATTTCCAAGATGATATCACAACATTACAGATACACGGATACAACATCTCATACAATCGGCATACAACTGACTTAATACAATACAACAGCGGAAGATATATGTCTGAGTACAAACTACAATCAAATGCCTAGTGGCAAAGAGAAAAACATCGATCCCCATAACCACACTGGTCCAGGCCCTCCGTCGGGATCCGCATAACTAGTCATCGTCGAGTCTCCACATGAAACGTCGATCACCGTACCTGTTGTCGATCAAGAACCCTGAAAAGAGTTTGGGGGTAGTATCATGAGTACAGAAGTACTCAGCATCCAACTGTAGTGGTCATCTGACCCAGCAAGGACTTCATCACTCGTCATTCTAGGACAACTAGTAGTTTACGGTAAGGAAGGGGTAAGTGGTGAGATTTCTGCCGCACTAGCATTTATGAAGTGGCTAACGATCTAGAGAGTAAGGTAAGAAGCCAAGCATTCGATGAGGAATCGCCTCCAACAAGTCTTGCTATCAACTACTTACACAATCATAACACCTATCCTATCCTTGTCCTCGTCTTCGCATCCAGACGAAGAAGAAGCGGTCAAGGCACACACACACGTTGATCAAGTTATATTAAGATTATCTCAGTTGTTGTTGTCTATGAACAAGGAGTAGGTCTCAAGTCGTCCATAACCGTGGACACGGCTTCTCGAAAAGATTTAACCCTGCAGGGGTGCACCAACTGCCCATTAGAAGGCTCCGCACGCACGCCCATCTCTCTCAGTTGCTACCCATCACAGGCAACCATTTTATGATTTAGTTCCAAGAGATCTGAAATGATAGGTCCCTCTAGCTAACAACGAACAAATCTGGGTGGCCCCCGGTGAGTCGACATCCAACTCAAAAGCCGGCCGCGCTCTCGAATCGTCCTCTACCGTCTGTACGAGGTCGGGTTAGTTGCCCAAACAGATGTCGACAACCACCTAGCTCCCTGAGGTGGACCAACAAGATAAACCATGTCTCCGTTGGCCCGGGTTGTTTGAAAACTACTGGCGGCCGACCAGCACACACACGGTTTCAAATGGTAAATCAGCTTGGGCCACCACTAGAAATGTTTGAAGCTAGGTAGGTAAGAAAAGGGGACCCCATAAAATCCCACATGCGGTTAGGCACGCTCAGTCTTAAAACCAATACCCGGAACTCGGGTCCTAGGTGACTCAAATGGAACAAAGCGTCGGGGCGGGATAGCCTAGACCTTCCATCCTTCGTCGAATATAGTCAACATTTATAATGATCATATCATCAACAACAATAGTAATAATGTGATAGCCCGAACCAAAAGTAATTGGGTAACATCGTAGCATCCTAACCATGCATACTAAGCAGAGGCTAAGCAACGAGAAATAGTAACATAGCAGTACAAGGTTTGCTGGGAAGGGACATGGCTGTATCGGTTTGAAAGAGGCTGTAAACATGTGGTAGGATCAAACATCGAACCTAACCTAGACTAGCATGCAAACCGCTGGTTGAAATAGAATGGATCATAAGTAATGTATAGTCCTTTCCTGTTGATAAGTCGGGTTTCGAAGGTGTAGTTGATCTCAAGCTCGCACGTCTCCGAGAGGTACCCGCGGAAGCACACTAGAGGGTAAACACTAGAAAGCAATCAACGAGCAAGCATCTATTACTACGAAGCAAACACGAGCAAGCATCAAAAAGAAGGCAACACGAGACATCGCACCTACCGTCGAGAGCGGTTACTAACAGGTTAAGTGGAGTACTCGTCACACACGACGATACCGCACGTTTAGCAAGGTTCAAGTTGTTTAGCTACAGGTGATCAACAAAGGTTGTTAACATGGCAAAGAACAAAAGCATGGCATAGCACACAAACATGTCAAGAGGTGAAGCATAAATAAACTACCTAAGCTAGTCAATTTAAGTGGGGTGAAATCCTAGACATGGCAAACTATTGCGGACCCCACGATAAAAATGGAATTTGGTACTGTTTTGCGCTAAACAATATTTTTATTAGCAAGCAAGAGAAGCATAAACACAATCTACATGCAATTCTAGTCAAGTTACATATAAGAAACATTTTAATCAGAGCAGCGGTTAAAAAGTTATGGCAGTTACAGTTTTAGTGGCAAGCAGTTGTAAATAGCATGTAAACAGCATGTAAACAAAGTCAAACATGGCAACAAGCAACATTTTATTAAACTGCACGAAAAACTAAGCAACTTTCATGTAGAAAGCGTCTCCATCCGAGCAACGGGCTAAAAGTTATCGCCTACGACAAATTACACAAGGAAAAACCTAAAACAGAAAAAGAAAAGAGGAGAAGACCCTATTTGGGCTCCCCTCGGCCGAACAGGCGCAGCCACGCTATACTACGCGCGCGGGCGTGAGATAGTTATGGGCCGAGCCCAACTAATGCAGCAGAAAAAAAAAGAAAAAAAAGAAGAAGAAGAAAGGAAAAGGGGTGGGCGCTCACCCATGTGCTGGCCCATGAGGCTAGCGGATCTGGGCTGTGGAGGCGGCCGACTGCTGAGTCGGCCCACACGGGCGTCCACGCAGGCGAGTGGTTGGAGGGATCGGGGCGTCGGCTCTCGGGCTCGTGCCACACGGGGCAGCTGATGGCGCGAGGGTTGACGGGTGTAGTCTTCTCGCCCTTCGTTGGTGAGCCCCAAGTGGAAGGCGTGATGCAGCACAGCAGCAAATTTCCCTCGGTAAAGATACCAAGGTTTGTCTCCAGTAGGACTCCAGAGATGATAAGTAGGTGTCTACGGCGCAACTGACGCGGACCTGCACACAGACACAGATAACTTTGTTCCCAATGAAGTTGAGAGAGGTTGTCAATCTCTCCGGTCTTGTTGTTTACAAAGAATAAAATGCAAGGGATAATAATAGCAACTTGAAAGTAAATGCAGAAAAGTAAATATAACGTGGAAACAATGATAAGGATATGGACCGGGATACGTGATGTTCGCTAGTGATCTCTCTCTCCCAAAAGACAATAAAATTTCTATGCGAGGTAAACAAATTACAGAAAGGCAATTGACAGGATTATGAACGCACCGCAATGCTAACTATGCTACAAAAGAAAGGAAGAGGTTCAAAAGCACAGGCAGTACGCCAAGGTAAGTAGACCGAAATCCATCTGCATCTACTACTAATCATCCACCTTGAGATATCTATCCAGAACATCTCGCTGGTATTAAGTTGCGAGCCCCACCCAAAGTGTAAACCCAAAGCAACAGACAACTGCATTAAAAAGAACTCGGCGTAAAGTAAACCATCCTTGTAACCGCGGTTACAAGCACCGTTGTTTTCCCCTTGTGGCAACAGCACATCCCCTAGACTCATGTTTCTGTCACTCAAGCATGTCATCGGGGGGCATGAACCCACAATCTAGCACAACGCTCCCTCTTGGAGTCACTACCTACTACTTGGCCAAAGCAATAAACAGCAACGGGGAACATGCAAGAATTACTTAGGAACAAAAATATAAGAGATAAAAACCAAATATATTACTCAATCACAATCTGAACATAATCTCATAATCCATCAGATCCTATCAAACTCAACATAGCTATAGCCGAAATATTACAAAGGTGCCTCGATCATGTTGGGCAGCTCACGAGGTCTAAACAATGAAGATCAAAGAGGGAGGACAACATCACATAGCTACTGATCACGGACCCATGGTCCAAGGAAAACTACTCACGAGACATCCGGGGAGCATCCATGGTGGAGAGGAGACTCCCGAAGGTCAATCCTCCCTCCGGCAGGGTGCCGGGATGAGGTCTTCTGGTGCTCCCGATCTTCGGAAGAGCGGCGGCGGAGGAACAGAGGCGAGTTCGCGGAATAGGGTTCTGCTTTTGGGGTTTTCCCGTGACGGCGGATAAATAGGCGAAAGGGGGCAGCCAGAGGTGGGCCAGGGGCCCTAGGCGCCCCCCTGGCGCGGCGAGGGGTGGGGCCGCGCCGGGTGGCCGCCTGGGCCCCCCTGGCTCCCCTCTGGCCCCTCCCGGGCTCTTCTCGAAGCTTCCGTCACGCTGATTTTTTATCTGAATTTTCCTGAATTTTTCTGGCACTTTTTATATGGGGGAAAACTGAAATAGAAAAACAGCAGAAAACAGTCACTGGCACTGGGGTGCACTGAGTTAATTGGTTAGTCCAAATATGATCAAAAGTGTATGAAAGTGTATCTAGATCATAGCAATATCACACAAAACATGCATGGAGCAAGCAGAAATTATAGATACGTTTTGGACGTATCAACATCCCCAAGCTTAATTCCTGCTCGTCCTCGAGTAGGTAAATGATAACAACATAATTTCTGTGGTGACATGCTAGCAACCATATAAGAACTTTGAAAAGTAAAGCAATCAAGGTTAGAGATTCAATTCAAGTCATAACAGGCAAGAGTCTATATTAGCATTGAAACAAGTAACAAAAGAACAATAGGTGCAAGAGCTCTCGCTGTCTGTGACTCGAATGTCTCCAAATGGTGTTTGCGTGCAAGAAGGTGGATAGGGAATACGAGAAAAAATTATTTTTGTGTTGAGAACTCAATCTACTAAAGTTTCACACTTGGTCTTCTTTGGAATCTTATCTTGACTCGTCCACAGACCACTAGCCAGGTACAAGTCAATTTGATCCACTCCTTTTCGATATTTCGAGCACTCATGCAATGGATGAGCGTAAGCACGAGATTTGACACTTAGGATGGCAAAGAGAGAAATATGGTGGAGGAGGAAGACAAAAAGGATGAGAAAGGCTCACATCAATGAGGATAATCATAGGCAAGAGATGTCGAATGATAGATATGATGTGAGGAGTAGGGATTGCCATGCAACGGATACACATACGAGCTAGGAAGCTCTCCAATGGAACTAGTGGGGGTGCATCTAACTTGCTCGCTCATGAAGACCTAGAGCTCTTTTGAGGAGGCTCATCCTTGGAATATGCAAGCCAAGTTCTATAGTGTGAAGGTCCCCACATAGCTATATGCATAATGATCATCTCTATGGAGTACAAGGATATAAAGGGAGTACTAGTGTGGATCTCTCAAAAGGATAGTAGTGTTGCCCCTCTCTCTCTTTTTATTTCTTTTTTTCTCTTTTTTCTATTTTTTGTATTTTTTTGTGGCCTCAATGGCTCTTTCTATTTAACTCTCATTTGTCCTCTTTGGGATCTTTTAATGTGTCCACTTTGGGATCTTTTCCTCACTTAAGGGCAACACTCTATTTTACAAGAAGGTAAAGGAGATCTTTCACACTTTACAAGGTACTCAAAATCATAAAGAAGATGTAACTATCATGATGTATGCAATGTATGTCGCTGCCAGTGTAGCAGGAACATGTATGACATGAAGATCAAGTCATGAAGAGGTGGAAGTTGCATGGCAATGTAACTCGGAAAGGCTATGGAAATGCCTTGATAGGTAGGTATGGTGGATGTTTTGAGGAAAGATATAGAGAGGCTTATGATGACACAGCGTATCAGGCCAAGGGCTTGGATGTACCGGCGAAGGTGGACACCAACTCTCGGAGTGAGAAGAAGGCAATGCACGGCACGGGAAAGGCTAGCAAAATATGGGAAGGTGGAAGTGCCAACTCTCAATACTTACATTAGTCCGAAGAACTCATGCACTTATTATCGGTAACTCTCAATCTAATAAGGAGGTTCACAAAGAGACAAGTACCCCGATGAGGAGTGTATGGGGGTTTGGTTATCCTTGCGCATCCTCGACTCATGGTACGTGAGTGTTCTCTAATATTCGACCCCTTAGAAGAGTAGTGATCCATCTAGTAGCTAGAGTTCTCAACTAGTTTTGTAGGTTTTGAAAATAAACACGGATTGCCCAAAATACGACACCTATCACTAATAGGCAAGAGCTCTTGACACCAAAAGTTCAAACATTACTCACATCAATACTTCAAAACTATTGCAAGCTACTACTAAAATTAAATAGCAACCTCAATTACCTACTTTCAAGACAAGACACAACTCAGTGCAACAACCAACTCTCTTAACAAGATAAACATGAAAACTAAAGAGAGTTCCAGCAACAAACTAAAACAAAATCCAAGGCTCTTGCTAAAGACAAACTAAAACTAAGACTAAACATGGCAGTAGCTATGAAAAGATAAAGAACACACAACAGCAAGAAGATAGGCAGGAAAAATCCTATGATGTGTTCTAGATTTTGAAAGTGGAGCGTGTTTCTCTCCCACACAAAGTAAGAAAGGATCTAACTTGTTATGAACAGCAAGAAAAGCTAAAGAAAACTAAAAATAAAATCTAAGAGCGAGACGCTCCAAGCATAGCACATAACGCATGAAGTGATAAAAATATAGTGAGACGAAGGACAAACTGATGATTGTTGATGGAGAAGGGGATGCACAGGGGAATACCCAAGCTTAGACGCTTGAGTCTCCTTGAATATTTATTGGGGATGCATGGGGGCGTCCCCAAGCTTGAGCGCTTGACACTCCTGGATCTTCTTTCATCATCTTCTATCGCACACTTGAAAACTCCCTTCATACATAACTCATCACAAGCTGATTAGAGAGGTTAGTACCCTTAATAAATAATTTTTCTCCACTGGATATAAAGATACTCTTGAAGAGCTACTGTTTCTCAAGAGTTCAAAAAAGTTTTTGCAAAGAAAAAGCAAGCTTAAGGTTCGCAAAAGTTAGGAGAGACAAAACGTGGCAGAATCTGTGAAAAACAGAACAGCAGATAGTAAAGAATTTTTTATGGGTACTTCTGCAACTCAAATCAAAAAAACTCAGAACATACAGAAGTTTCGTAATTGTATAGAGCATACTGTGTAAAAATTTCAGCTCGAAACGATGAACTGGGATTTTTCTGGAATTTTTCTGGTCACGAGGACAGAATCTGTTTTCTGGACAGCATGTCACAACTTTTACTTCCCTTGCCGTAAGAGGCTATAACTTGGCACAAAGCTGAAAAATAAAGATACAATGATGTTGCTACAGAAGTAACAATCATCAAGACACAACAAAAGCAAAAAATAAAACCCCTAAGTTCGTGGCGGGCTGCCTCCCAAAAGCGCTTCTTTAAAGCCATTAGCTAGGCTTAATGCAAAAGAAGAATCAAGTTTTATCAAGAGAAAGAGAATAACTAGCCCGAGTAACGGACTCAAAAGGTAACTTGATTTTATTTCTAGGGAAGTGTTCCATTCCCTTTTTAATTGGGAATTGGAATTTTATATTCCCCTCTTTCATGTCAATAACCGCACCAACAGTGCGAAGAAAAGGACGTCCCAAAATAATTGGACATAAAGGTTCACACTCTATATCCATAACAATAAAATCAACGGGAACATAGTTGTCATTGACAATGATAAGAACATCTTCGATCTTCCCTAAAGGTTTCATTACGGAAGAATCAACAAGACGAACACCAAAAGAACAAGGCTCAAAAGGTTTCAATTCAAACATATCAAATATTCTTTTGGGCATAACGGAGGTACTAGCTCCAACATCACATAAAGCATAGCAAGAGAAGTTATTTAATTTAATTTTGATCATAGGATCCCAACCATCCTCTGGCTTCATAGGTATGGAGGCTTCTGCTCTAAGATTCTCCTCCCTAGCTTTGATGAGAGCATTTGTGATATGCTCCGTGAAGGCAAGATTAACTGTGCTAGTGTGGGGGTCTCTAGACATTTTTTGTAGTAAACTGATAACTTCTGAGAGGGTACAACTATCAAAATCAATATCACTACTATCAAAGGTGGTAGTAGTGTCATCTAGGCTCACTTGTTTGAAACCCTCTATGTTCATAGGAGTTTCTTCATCTATGGTTGAGGTATTAGCATCACCATTAATAGGTCCAACGAGACTAGGAGTGCTTTGGGTGCTAATAATTTGTGTCCTCAACAATTTGGATAGTGGCAACTGTGTGGTGTGTAGGAAGGCTCTTAATTCTATCCTCTTCCTCTTTTTCTCTAGCCCATCTTTCTTTAAGTTTAGCCATCATCCTAATGTTTTCATTGATTTGTAACTGGATAACATTAATAGGAGTGGCCTTATTCTCCTCAAGGGGGGAGGTTCTAATTTTGAGCATCTCAATATCAAGGGCTAAGCTTTCTACCTTCAAAGAGAGATTATCTATTTTAGATAATTTCTCTTCTACATTTTTTTGAAGGCTTTTTGGGTAGTGATAAAGTCTCTAAGCATGCTTTCTAATTCAGAAGAGGGGTTCTTGTTGCTAGGGTAGGTGTTGTTGTTCCCACAGTTGGATGAAAACGGTCTAGGATTGCTAGCAAAATTTCCCCTATAAGCATTGTTGTTGAAGTTGTTTCTAGCAATAAAGTTCACATCTACTTGTTCTTGAGCGACCAAAGAATTTAAAGGAACATCATGAGGATCAATAGAGGGTTGCTTGGTAAGTAGAGACATAATTAAGCAACTTTTTCATTGAGGGAGGTAACTTCCTCGACAGAATTTACCTTCCTACCTGTTGGAGCACGTTCGGTGTGCCATTGGGAATAATTGGTCATCATTTTATCGAGAAGCTTTGTGGCAGCACCAAGTGTAGTTGACATAAAGGTTCCTCCCGCGGCCGAATCTAACAGGTTCCGCGAGGTAAAGTTCAAGCCTGCATAAAAAGTCTGGATAACCATCCAGGTAGTCAAATCATGTGTAGGGCATTTCTTAACAAGAGATTTCATCTGTTCCCAAGCTTGGGCAACGTGTTCATTATCCAATTGCTTAAAATTCATAATATTACTCCTCAATTGGATAATCTTAGCAGGAGGGTAGTACTTCAATATAAAAGCATCTTTGCACTTATCCCAAGAATCTATGCTATTCCTAGGCAAAGATTGAAACCAGATTTTAGCGTCTCCCCTTAAAGAGAAAGGAAAGAGCTTGAGCTTAACAACATCACCTTCTACTTCTTTATACTTTTGCATATCACATAATTCAAAAAAATTATTCAAGTGTAAAGCAGCAGCATCTCCAGCACCAGAGAATTGATCTCTCATAACAAGGTTTAGCAAAGCAGGTTTAATTTCATAAGAGGTAGCTGAAGTGGCAGGTGTGGCAATGGGAGTGCAGATAAAGTCTTGGTTGTTGTGACTAGTGAAGCCACACAACTTGGTGTTTTCAGTGGAACCCGTAGTAGCAGCAAGTGTGGCAGTTTTTTTGCAGTTTTTGATAAAATACACAAAGATAAAAACTGAAAGATAAACTAACAAGACTGGAAAACAAAGGTAAAGGGTAGTGTGCAACTCCCCTATCTTAGCACTTGGAGTCCCCGGCAACGGCGCTAGAAATTTGCTTGATGGCGCGAGGGTTGACGGGTGTAATCTTCTCGCCCTTCGTTAGTGAGCCCCAAGTGGAAGGCGTGATGCAGCACAGCAGCAAATTTCCCTCGGTAAAGATACCAAGGTTTGTCTCCAGTACGACTCCAAAGATGATAAGTAGGTGTCAGCGGCGGAACTGACGCGGACCTGCACACAGACACAGATAACTTTGTTCCCAACGAAGTTCAGAGAGGTTGTCAATCTCTCCGGTCTTGTTGTTTACAAAGAATAAAACGCAAGGGATAATAATAGAAACTTGAAAGTAAATGCAGAAAAGTAAATATAACGTGGAAACAATGATAAGGATATGGACCGGGATACGTGATGTTCGCTAGTGATGTCTCTCTCCCAAAAGACGATAAAATTGCTATGCGAGGTAAACAAATTACAGAAAGGCAATTGACAGGATTATGAACGCACCGCAATGCTAACTATGCTACAAAAGAAAGGAAGAGGTTCAAAAGCATAGGCAGTACGCCAAGGTAAGTAGACCGAAATCCATCTGCATCTACTACTAATCATCCACCTTGAGATATCTATCCAGAACATCTCGCTGGTATTAAGTTGCGAGCCCCACCCAAAGTTTAAACCCAAAGCAATAGAGAACTGCATTAAAAAGAACTCTGCGTAAAGTAAACCATCCTTGTAACCGCGGTTACAAGCACCGTTGTTTTCCCCCTTGTGGCAACAGCACATCCCCTAGACTCATGTTTCTGTCACTCAAGCATGTCATTGGGGGGCATGAACCCACAATCTAGCAAAACGCTCCCTCTTGGAGTCACTACCTACTACTTGGCCAAAGCAATAAACAGCAACGGGGAACATGCAAGAATTACTTAGGAACAAAAATATAAGAGATAAAAACCAAATATATTACAAAGGTGCCTCGATCATGTTGGGCAGCTCACGAGGTCTAAACAATGAAGATCAAAGAGGGGAGGACAACATCACATAGCTACTGATCACGGACCCATGGTCCAAGGAAAACTACTCACGAGACATCCGGGGAGCATCCATGGTGGAGAGGAGACTCCCGGAGGTCAATCCTCCCTCCGGCAGGGTGCCGGGAAGAGGTCTTCTGGTGCTCCCAATCTTCGGAAGCGCGGCGGCGGCGGAACAGAGGCGAGTTCGCGGAATAGGGTTCTCTTTTGGTGTTATCCCGTGACGGGGGATAAATAGGAGAAATGGGGCATCCAGAGGTGGGCCAGGGGCCCCAGGCGCCCCCCTGGCGCGGCCAGGGGTGGGGCCGCGCCGTGTGGCCGCCTGGGCCCCCTAGCTCCCCTCTGGCCCCTCTCGGGCTCTTGTCGAAGCTTCCGTCAAGCTGATTTTTATCTGAATTTTCCCGAATTTTTCTGGCACTTTTTATATGGGGGAAAATTGAAATAGAAAAACAGCAGAAAACAGGAACTGGCACTGGGGTGCACTGAGTTAATAGGTTAGTCCAAATATGATCAAAAATGTATGAAAGTGTATCTAGATCATAGCAATATCACACAAAACATGCATGGAGCAAGCAGAAATTATAGATACGTTTTGGACGTATCAGCAGCGGCGGCGGCGGGCGACGCCGGTGCTACTCCGGCGAGCGGTCGCGGGGATGAACAGCGACGGCGCGGCGGGAATCGCTGGATCCGCCCGATCCAGTGGAGGGGAGGCGGTTCGTCGCAGGCCTGGGCGCAAGCCGAGCTCGGCGGAGCTCCATGGCACGCCATGGTGGCGGCTTCGGCCGCCGACCTGCGAGGGAACAGCGGGGGAGGCAGTCAGGGGCGAGGGGGGAAGAGGGAAAGGAGGAGGAGATGGAGGAGAGGGAGGGGTGGCCACGGCTGCTGCGGCCTGCCGGCGGCGTCCTCGGGCCCGGCGGCGCGCGGTGGAGGCTGACGGCGGTGATGCGCTCGGGAGAGGGTGGAGAGAGAGAGGAGAGGCTGGAGAGCTGACGTGGCGCACTCCTGGCCGTCAGATCGGCCGATTTGACGGTCCAAAACTCATTGGGCTGATCTCAGATCTGGAATTAGGGTTTGGTGCAAAAATGGGGGTGTTTTTGGGGCAAAGTGGAGGGGGCTGGCTGCAATTTGTGTCTAGGGAAACCCTAGAAAGAGGTGGGAGTGTGGTGGTCTTTATATAGCCCAGGTGGCTGGCAGTTTGCAAAAACATCCTCGGTTTTTCTTGCACGCGCGCGGTGTTTACGTTTCTGACCGCCGGGGGTCCGCAGTACCTCTGATTCGGGTAAAACTTCGAACTGCGCGATCAACACGTCGAGCCGGAGGCGTTCACCTCGCGCTGGAACCGTTTCGAGAATACTTTCTGGCGCGCTATAAAAATAACCCGTTTAATTATTAAACGGGGTTTTTGTTCCGTTGGATGCGGCTGGTCTCGTGCGGTTTTCACGACGGTGATCGGGCGAACCCCGGTGTCACAAGGTCGAGTGTCAGGGTGCCAAGGCTCGGTATCCGTCCGGTACGAGATAAGAGGGGGGAAATAATCGCTGATCGATAAATCGGGGATGCAAACACCGCAAACAAATCAGACAATCAAACAATTATAACCGAAAACAATTTTTTTAATTTTTCTGAAATCTGGGTTGTTACAATACAACACCACCAACAAGGGATCTCGTCCCGAGATCCAGGACGATCCAGGGGAGAGGGGAAGGGGGAAAGAAAAGAGATTCGACAATCTTCAACACCACCAACAAGGGACTCTGCTCCATGTCGACGTCTAACTTCTGTCGAGATAGTTTTCCGCAGGGAGACGACATCGTCGGAAAAACGAAACCGTCGGTGTCAAGAGGAGGAACGACAACGATAACCGGATCAAACGATAGTGTTTTCGACGCAAGTCGTGAAAACACCGACAAAAGGAGGGAGGGCAAAGGACGACCCAGATGATATCCAAAATTGGAGAAGCTAGAGGTACTACAGGAATTCCCAAACCAGAGGATCGGAATCGAGACAATACGCTGCAAGCAAGGCATTGTAACTACTCCGAAACTCCACTCTCATCGAGATCCTAGAGTTTGAAGGGGATAAGAAGAGAATTTAAAACATTTACGACACTTGTCCTGACCAGAGCAAGGGTAAGGAGTAAAAAGATTCCTACTCTCCGATAACTAACTTAGTAACTACAAAATAGTTTTTGTCTAGACTTGACTTCGGCCAGAGAAGGGATCCTACGGTCGGTAAGGCTCTGATACCAAGTTGTAAGGCCCGATATGCGGTACTATTTCAGATCTAGATGTTTCCATCCAGATCCGGAGACGAAGCACATATTGGTCCCACCGCGACATATGACAAAGCCATATGCCCCGGATTTCCAACATGATATCACAACATTACAGATACACGGATACAACATCTCATACAATCGGCATACAACTGACTTAATACAATACAACAGCGGAAGATATATGTCTGAGTACAGACTACAATCAAATGCCTAGTGGCAAAGAGAAAACATCGATCCCCATAACCACACGGGTCCAGGCCCTCCGCTGGGATCCGCCTAACTAGTCGTCGTCGAGTCTCCACGTGAAACGTCGATCACCGTACCTGTTGTCGATCAAGAACCCTGAAAAGAGTTTGGGGGTAGTATCATGAGTACAGACGTACTCAGCATCCAACTGTAGTGGTCATCTGACCCAGCAAGGACTTCATCACTCGTCATTCTAGGACAACTAGTAGTTTACGGTAAGGAAGGGGTAAGTGGTGAGGTTGCTGTCGCACTAGCATTTATGAAGTGGCTAACGATCTAGAGAGTAAGGTAAGAAGCCAAGCATTCGATGAGGAATCGCCTCCAACAAGTCTTGCTATCAACTACTTACGCAATCATAACACCTATCCTATCCTTGTCCTCCTCTTCGCATCCCGACGAAGAAGAAGCAGTCAAGGCACACACACACGTTGATCAATTTATATTAAGATTATCTCAGTTGTTGTTGTCTATGAACAAGGAGTAGGTCTCAAGTCGTCCATAACCGTGGACACGGCTTCTCGAAAAGATTTAACCCTGCAGGGGTGTACCAACTTCCCATTACAAGACTCCGCACGCACGCCCATCTCTCTCAGTTGCTACCCATCACAGGAAACCATTTTATGATTTAGTTCCAAGAGATCCGAAACGACAGGTCCCTCTAGCTAACAACGAACAAATCCGGGTGGCCCCCGGTGAGTCGACATCCAACTCAAAAGCCGGCCGCGCTCTCGAATCGGCCTCTACCGTCTGGACGAGGTCGGGCTAGTTGCCCAAACAGACGTGGACAACCCCCTAGCTCCCTGAGGAGGACCAACAAGAGAAACCATGTCTCCGCTGGCCCAGGTTGTTTGAAAACTACTGGCGGCCGACCAGCACACACACGGTTTCAAATGGTAAATCAGCTTGGGCCACCACTAGAAATGTTTGAAGCTAGGTAGGTAAGAAAAGGGGACCCCATAAAATCCCACACGCGGTTAGGCACACTCAGTCTTAAAACCAATACCCGGAACTCGGGTCCTAGGTGACTCGAATGAAACAAAGCGTCGGGGCGGGATAGCCTAGACCTTCCATCCTTCGTCGAATATAGTCAACATTTATAATAATCATATCATCAACAACAATAGTAATAATGTGATAGACCGAACCAAAAGTAACAGGGTAACATCGTAGCATCCTAAGCATGCATACTAAGCAGGGGCTGAGCAACGAGCGATAGTAACATAGCAGTACAAGGTTTGATGGGAAGGGACATGGCTATATCGGTTTGAAAGAGGCTGTAAACATGTGGTAGGATCAAACATCGAACCTAACCTAGACTAGCATGCAAACCGCTAGTTGAAATAGAATGGATCATAAGTAATGTATAGTCCTTGCCTGTTGATAAGTCGGGTTCCGAAGGTGTAGTTGATCGCAAGCTCGCACGTCTCCGAGAGGTACCCGCGGAAGCACACAAGAGGGTAAACACTGGAAAGCAATCAACGAGCAAGCATCTATTACTACGAATCAAACACGAGCAAGCATCAACAAGAAGGCAACACGAGACATCGCACCTACCGTCGAGAGCGGTTACTAACAGGTTAAGTGGAGTACTCGTCACACACGACGATACCGCACGTTTAGCAAGGTTCAAGTTGTTTAGCTACAGGTGATCAACAAAGGTTGTTAACATGGCAAAGCACAGAAGCATGGCATAGCACACAAACATGTCAAGAGGTGAAGCATAAATAAACTACCTAAGCTAGTCAATTTAAGTGGGGTGAAATCCTAGACATGGCAAACTATTGCGAACCCCACGATAAAAATGGAATTTGGTACTGTTTTGCCCTAAACAATATTTTAATATTTTTATTAGCAAGAATGAGAAGCATAAACACAATCTACATGCAATTCTAGTCAAGTTACATATAAGAAACATTTTAATCAGAGCAGCGGTTAAAAAGTTATGGAAGTTACAGTTTCAGTGGAAAGCAGTTGTAAATAGCAGGTAAACAGCATGTAAACAAAGTCATAAAAGGAAACAAGCAACATTTTATTAAACTATACGAAAAACTAAGCAACTTTCATGTAGACAGCGTCTCCATCCGAGCTACAGGCTAAAAGTTATCGCCTATGACAAATTACACAAGGAAAAAGCTAAAACGGAAAAAGAAAAGAGGAGAAGACCCTATTTGGGCTCCCCTCGGCCGAACAGGCCCAACAGGCGTAGCCACGCTATACTACGCGCGCGGGCGTGAGATAGTTATGGGCCGAGCCCAACTAACGCGGCAGAAAAAAAAAGAAAAAAAAAAGAAGAAAAAAAAGGAAAAGGGGAGGGCGCTCACCCATGGGATGGCCCATGAGGCTAGCGGATCTAGGCTGTGGAGGCGGCCGACTGCTAGGCCGGCCCACACGGGCGTCCACGCAGGCGAGCGGTTGGAGGGATCGGGGCGTCGGCTCTCGGGCTCGTGCCGCACGGGCAGCGGCGGCGGGCGACGCCGGTGCAACTCCGGCGAGCGGTCGCGGGGACGAACAGCGACGGTGCGGCGGGAATCGCTGGATCCGCCCGATCCAGTGGAGGGGAGGCGGTTCGTCGCGGGCTTGGGCGCGAGCCACGCTCGGCGGAGCTCCATGGCACGCCATGGTGGCGGCTTCGGCCGGCGACCTGCGAGGGAACAGCGGGGGAGGCAGTCAGGGGCGAGGAGGAAAGAGGGAAAGGAGGAGGAGATGGAGGAGAGGGAGGGGTGGCCGCGGCTCCTGCGGCCTGCCGGCGGCGGCCTCGGGCCCGGCGGCGCGCGGTGGAGGCTGGCGGCGGTGAGGCGCTCGGGAGCGGGTGGAGAGAGAGAGGAGAGGCTGGAGAGCTGACGTGGCGCACTCCTGGCCGTCAGATCGGCCGATCTGACGGTCCAGAACTCATTGGGCTGATCTCAGATCTGGAGTTAGGGTTTGGTGCGAAAATGGGGGTGTTTTTGGGGCAAAGTGGAGGGGGCTGGCTGCAATTTTGTGGCTAGGGAAACCCTAGAAAGAGGCGGGAGTGTGGTGGTCTTTATATAGCCCAGGTGGCTGGCAGTTTGCAAA
Source organism: Bromus sterilis (assembly GCA_950022295.1). Taxonomy (NCBI): domain Eukaryota; kingdom Viridiplantae; phylum Streptophyta; class Magnoliopsida; order Poales; family Poaceae; genus Bromus; species Bromus sterilis. Next base: position 164,734,237 of record OX465599.1, on the reverse strand, counting down.
AACATCCCCGGTTTTTCTCGCACGCGCGCGGTGTTTACGTTTCTGACCGCCGGGGGTCCGCAGTACCTCGAATTCGGGTAAAACTTCGAACTGCGTGATCAACGCGTCGAGCCGGAGGCGTTCACCTCGCGCTGGAACCATTCCGAGAACACTTTCCGGCGCGTTATAAAAATAACCCGTTTAATTATTAAACGGGGTTTTCGTTCCGTTGGCTGCGGCTGGTCTCGTGCGGTTTTCACGACGGTGATCGGGCGAACCCCGGTGTCGCAAGGTCGAGTGTCAGGGTGGCAAGGCTCGGTCTCCGTCCGGTACGAGATAAGAGGGGGGGGGAATAATCGCCGATCGATAAATCGGGGATGCAAACACCGCAAACAAATCAGACAATCAAACAATTCACACCGAAAACAAATTTTTTATTTTTTCTGAAATCTGGGCTGTTACAGCAAGTGACACGGAAAATGTATATATAAAGGACCTACATCTACATGCAAGGTGAGTCAAAGGAAAGGCTTATGGTTTTGTTTTGCAGAAAGCCAATTTTCTCCTGAACTAAACTAGTCAAAATTTTAAGTTGAATTCTACCTGAAACACACAGCAACCCATGCTACTCTTTCCCACCAAATTATTATTAAGTGTTCATCTTTCAAGATCATTCATCAACAGTAATGACTAGTTGCTCAAAGTTCATCAGTAACCGTGGACACGGCTAATCATGATCAGTTATACGCTCTGTAGAGGTTGTACACGTTCCCCACTGGAATCAACCCGAAGATTGAGACGAAGATTTTCTGATGAGGTTGCCTCCACCCTTTGGTAGCCTGTACACCTATCACACATCTACATCAGCTAGCTACCAGGGCCAGGTTCCCCACAACGTACTCGTGCTAAGCCAGAGCCCATATAGCCAGTGGCTGTACACGGAAGCTACTAGTAATATTGCATGTCTGATCTTTTTGAGTCTGGACGGCGCCCACTGCGTTCAGAGGGTAGACACCATGTCGCACCCGGTTCACCACCAAAACAACCATTGGGTGCATTTAACCCCGGCACTGTCCTTAGACAAGGCACAGCCACCAGGATGCAACCCGCCCGTCCAGAAGTGATTTCTATTTATTATAAAGTTGGTACACAAATTATTAATAGCTCACATGCACTCCATGAAATCTCACAACCCAATCCACGTCTATAAAGCATAGCAATAAAGTAACACCACGTGCTAGGTTGATCTACAAATACAATTCAAGACATGTGGCTATCCTAACTAGTTTTGCAGCAACAGTAAAGTAAACTACCTATCATGCAATAAGGTGATATTCTTAACATAATGCATATAGAAAATATAGGTATGAGTATGGTCAAAGCATCACTTGCCTTCTTCCTGTTCCTGACGATCACAATCCTCACAAAACGAGGCGGCGCACTCCGGACAATCTATACGAGCAAACATAGCACCAATCAACATATATTCAACACAAATATGCACAAACAATAATAAACGTTCAAATAACAGTAGAAAAACTTGCCTAACAGAATCTAAACTTAAAGTACTCGACAAAATAAAACCAACGCAAAAATAAACGGCGCAAACGGGCGCACCGTTAAAAATATACGGCTACCGGAAGTTCAAATTTGGATCTGCTTGGGATTCAAATTTGAAAACTTCAAACTTCTGTAAAACTTAGTCTACTGGCTAGAAAATTTCGTCACGGTCGCAACGCAACTAGAATCACTCGATTCTGAGTTAGGTTAAAAAGTACTCGCGAAAACGGTACCGGGCGAAATCGGGGTCTTCACTGCGAAAAGGACCCATACGTAAATATAATAACGCGAAAAAAACGATCGGGTCCCCGGCCGGCGGTTGACCGGATCTGGCCGGGTTTAACCGGCCGCCCGGCGGCGGCGCACTCCGGCGCAGCGGCTGCCAGGCCCGGTGGCGCACGGCGAGAGGCGGCGGGGTGGCGGCGGCGGCTTACCGCGGCGGCGAGAGGCGGCGGCGGCGGCTTACCGCGGGGGCGACAGGCGGCGGCGGCGGCGGCGGCGCGGCGGGTTCGCGGGTGCGGGTTTGCGAAACCCTAATCCGCGGACCCGCGGGAATTTTTATAACCCGCCTCGGATTTTTTTTAAATCTGAAATAAAAACGAATTCGGCCAGGCAGAAAAAAAACAGAACAGGCCCATAAGGCCCAAAACAGTTTTAGAAAAATCACGGATAATTATTTTTAATTTCCGTTTTCACCAAATATTTTAAAATAATAAAATTGAATTTTTGGCTTTACCAAAATATTAAATAATAATAAAAACTTTGCAACTTATTTTTAAATATTTTTAAATACTTTTCCGACAATTTAAAAATATCAAAAAATTCCGAAAATGATTTTAAAAATTTTCTGGAGCATAAATAAATTCCCAACATATTTTTAGAAATTATTTATAACCCCAAAGTAAATTCAAAAAGTCTCCCAAAAACATTTTAAACTATTTTCCAACAATTTAAAAATGGGGATAAGTCATATTATATCCTCTCCAATAAATTGCCTTAATTTGAAAAATGTTTAAAATATTTTTAAAACTCCAGAAAAATGCGGAAACAGCATGAGATGCATATGATTATCTATTAACATCCAAATTTAAAAAATTGGGATGTTACAACAGGTCCCTTCAGATCTTCTTAATGGAGGACACCATCCTCCACCCGAACGGTTTGAGGGTGATTCTTCACCTCAGCGAGGTAAGGGTTGATGCCGTTGACGACGAACTTGTCATTGGGGGAACTTGGGGAAGCCATGGCACCTAGGTCTAGCTGAAAGAATCCTGGCAGAAACAACTCGAAAAGAAAACAGACGAAATCGCGAGATACGGTGCCGGGACGATCATGGCAAATATATAGCAAAAACTTCTGCACCGAAAGGAAGGTAACAAGCCAAAGTGGAGTCGAAGATGGACTCCGGGGTGACCAGGCGACCTCCCGGCGCGGCCAGGATGCAGACCGCGCCAGGGGGCGCATGGACCCCCTAGAGCTCCTCTCCGGCTCCACTTAGGCTTCGAATTTTCCCAATTTTGCAAAAACTCATAATATGGAACTTTTATGGATGTTCGCGATGTTTCCTTACCGTAATACATACATTTTTTTATTCTGCTTCTGCTGGTGTCTGAAATAGGGCTGCAACATATTCTTCATGAGTTGATGTGTGTATCAAATTCACATCAACATCGACAGGGCCTCCTACCATGTAATGCTTGAGTCTTTGCCCATTCACAACTTGAGGTTTGGTGACGTCAAAATTGTTAATATTGATTGCACCAGAGTGGTAGACTTCTTCGATATGAAATGGCCCTTCCCATCTGGAAAGTAGTTTACCTAGAGAAAACCTGAAACGAGATCTAAACAACAAAACTTTATCACATATTCATCTGGAAAGTAGTCGAAGCCATAGACAGACGAGCATCAACCACCGAGGGAAGACGCCTGTGTGAGGCGTCGTCAAGGGTGCCATATGCACCAGCACTGCCGATGAAAGTCGCGAGAGGAGTCGATGTACATCGATGATACGTCCCAAAGGTATCTATAATTTCTTCTTGCTCCATGCATGTTTTGGGTGATATTGCTATACTTTTGATGCACTTTCATACACTTTTGATCATATTTGGACTAACCTATTAACTCAGTGCACCCCAGTGCTAGTTTCTGTTTTCTGCTGTTTTTGTATTTCAGGTTTTCACATTACTTAAAGTGCTAGAAAATTCCGGGAAAAATATATAAAAAATCAGCGACACGGAAGTTTCCAGATGCCCGAAGGGGGGCTGAGGGGACCCACCTGGTGCTTAGGCGGCCAAGGGTCGCGGCCCCACCCTAGGTCGCGCCAGGGGGCCGCCTGGACCCCCTGGCTGCTCCCCTTCTCCTATATTTACCTCTCGTCCCGAAACCACCGAGGACAGAACCCTTTTTCGCGATCTCCCCTCTGTTCCGCCGCTGCCGCGCTTCCAAGATCGTGGCTACCACGAGACCCGGTCCCGGCACCCTGCCGGAGGGAGGATTTACCACCACCATGGACGCTTCCCGGATGAGCCGTGAGTAGTCCACCTTGGACCATGGGTCCATGATCAGTAGCTATGTGATGTCCTCTCCCCCTCTTTGTTCTTCATTGTTTAGACCTTGTGAGCTGCTCTACATGATCAAGGCACATATGTAATTCTTCTGCTGTTGCTATGTTGAGTTTGCTGGGATCTGATGGATTTTGAGATTATGTTCAGATTGTGATGAGTAATATATTTGGTCTTCTCCTTTTATATTTATGTTCTTGAGTAATTCTTGCATGTTCTGTGTTGCTTTTTATTACTTTGGCCAAGTGATTGATCTTAACTCCAAGAGGAAGCGTTATGCTTGATTGTGGGTTCATGCCCCTAATGACTAGCTTGATTGACAAAAACATGAGTCTAGGGGATGTGTTGTTGCCACAAAGGGGAAACAACGGTGCTTGTACTTGCGGGTGCAAGGATTGTTTAATTTACGCAAAGTACTTTTAATGCAGTTGTCTGTTGTTTTGGGTTTACACTTTGGGTGGGGCTCGCAACTTAATACCAGCAAGATGTTCTGGATAGATATCTCAAGGAGGATGATTAGTGAGTAGATGCAGATGAATTTTGGTCTATTTGTCTTAGTGTACCGCCAATGCTTTTTGAGTCTGTTCCTTTTTTTGTAGCATAGTTAGCATTGCGGTGCGTTTTTAATCCTATCAATTGCCCAGATATAATTTGTTCACCTCGCATAGCTGATTATCGTCTTTTGGGAGAGAGACGTCACTAGTGAACTTCATGGGACCCCGATCCATATTTCCACCATTGTTTACATCCTTAATTTACTTCCTGCTTTTACTTTTAGCTGCAATTATCACTATCATTATCTGTTGCGTTTGATCCTTTGTAAACGACAAGGCTGGAGAGATTGAAAACCTCTCTGTACTTGTTGGGAGCAAAGTTATTTATTTCTGTGTGCAGGTCCAGGTAAAGTAAGCAACCTCGGTTGTGAACGCCGTCATTGTTCACTTACCACCTACTTATCGTCATTGGAGTCCTACGGGAGACATAAACCATACCCGACGAACAAGACATTGTATGATAGAGGCGGGGTGTCCCGATCTTTCGATGAGATGATAACTACGATTTGATGGAGTCGACTTTGACGATCCGACTACAAACGTGCAACGACGTTGCGCCTTAGCAATCGCTAAACCAATCACCTGAAGGTTATTGACCACGCCGGAGCACGATCAACCTGACCACGAAGGTCTAGTGCCTGCAAGCAATCGAAGAACAAGCAAGAACTATGATAAAGCAATCTGAATATTGCGAATATGTAGATGAAGTATGAATAAAGTTGGGATTCCGAAAGCGGTCTTGATCTGGTCGTTGGACACAAACCGAGTACACGAAGATGCAGCAATTAGCTAAGCAGTCTTTTTAACTAAAAGAAATCCAAAGAAAAACCCTAGGGGTTGATCTACTTATATAGGACTAAATGATGGAGGCCAAGGGGGTGGAAGGACGTCCCAAGGAGTCCTAAAACTAAACCTAGGTCGTACAAGGCACTTGGGCCCATGTGGAGGTGATGCAACACCTATTGAGTTGGACTTTGATTCGGATTCTGCTGCTGGGTCGCACCGTTTTCGCAATATCTCCACGCTCCGAAGGAATTTGAAAGTGAAACCAATTGCGTTGGAAACTAGACGAGATAAGCTATCACCAGAAAAAAGAATCGCCCAATTTGGAGTTCGTATGTAGAAACGGCGGCTGTTTGAAGTTGGGTATATCTCTGCAGTCCGAATCTGAGTCCATGACGTGAAAGACTTGGTCTCTATCTTCTCTTGGGCCAAAAGTGACGTGAAATAACTTCTTGTACAGCACACAATCATGCCCCTTTGTATTGACTTCATTTCTTGATCAAATATAGAGGAATTAATGGTCATATCCATGATAATTATGTCCTCGTCATCTTCATGCTTGAGCATGCTCCAATGCTCATCCTTCTTGTCCATGCTAGGTCCTTCATTTGTCAGCAACAGAAATATATCGACGTTAGGCAGCATCATATTCACATGAACATTAGAAACATTACCAAGAAGCGAAAGTACCTGATAATTTAATTGGTGTGCACGATCTCTAGTAATTGCTCCAGTAGGTATATTAGCAGGGGTTGTGGCTGTAACTATGGTAGTCATGTCCTCATCATCCTCCCCTTCTTGAAAATAAAGCCGTCCCCGGCGTTTCTTAATCTGAAATGTGGCTAACAAAAGAGACAAGGTGTACATGTTGTATATATATATGTCATCCATTCTTACTTTCCTTAGTTTTTGGACATGTAACACATGTATATATGAGTAACTTTCGTATGTTGTGAAATATAAACATATATGATCATCACAATACATAAACGACATGAAAGTATTGCAACTCAGTTTGCATATATAAGTGAAGCTCTTATTCATATCTAAAGATGTACAATGCTCATCATTAAACCATCCCAATACCGGTGAAGAAACGTTAATGTTTTTCGAAGGACATGCTACAACAGGCTTAACTAAGTAGTCATGCAACAAGTCATTCGACGCAGAATCATCACCAAGATTAGAGGTCATATCAAAATGATTAAGCATTGGCAGTTTCATAATAGTAACATGATTATCCAAAATAGATGGTGTGCTCAAATCAACATGTAACTCAAGACATGATGTATTAAAGTCTATTAGGCAAGCAACATCTTCATGTGAAGTTATGACATTCTCGAAAATTGGTTGTGTGATGAAACTACTGGATAGCTCAACACATGTTGCTTTTAAATCAGCAAGGTTCTCATGTGGAGGGGAAAGATCCATACCTTTGTCATTACCTTTTTGTGATGATAGATCAGATATTGGAGGAGTGCTTACGACAATTGATGTGGTTATGGTAGTGCTCATAGTGGTTGAAGGAACAACCTTCTCAACTTGTGGTATTTGCACATTCCGCTTGTTCGTCTTCTGGGCAACACGTCTGTCGATTTCCTGTTCAGCTTTACAAGCAAGACGAAACAAACGATCCATAGGATAACACTTTTCATGAATTAGGATATCCTGAGTGTCACGGTTTAAACCTTTCCAAAATATGTCCATGAAATATTCTTCACTTTCCTCTAAAAGAGAATGCAAGAATGTAGTTTCTAAAGCATCATAATATTCTGAAACAGTTTTAGTACCTTGTTTTAATTTTTTTTAATTTCCTAACCTTGTCACGAGTATAATAAGAGGGAACGAATCTATATCGCATAGCAAGTTTGAGATCATTCCAAGTATTAGGTATATAATCAGGATATAAACTACAATATTCATTCCACCAAATAGAAGAAAAATCTTGGAAAACACTAATTGCAGTTTTTACTTTCTTATGCTCAAGAAAATTATGGGAAACAAATATATCATTTATTTCAAACTCCCACTCAATGTATAAATCAGGTCTTAGACGTCCATGAAATTTTGGTATAGAAACAATAAACTGATCATGTGCATGCTTATGTGTGTTTACCTTTTGCAGTGACTGTTGTGTAGTTGTAGGTGGTGGCAAATCTCCAACTATAGTTGCCGCCCAAGAAGATCTAACTCCAGAACCTGCCATGATTAGTAGAAAACAAGAAACAAATCACAAGTATATGTCCCTATGAACTACTAGGATGTGGTGGTAAAACGCTCACATGATAGCAAATATCAATGTCTTACTAGTTCTTACCATGCAGCAGGTGGTGATCGGCAACCAACGGTGTCAAAGAACTCCAAAGATTAAGTAGAGCGATTGCCAGGTGAACACACGTATACACGATGTAGAAATATGTGGAGCTTGGAAGGCTTTAATATGGTGGCAAAAATATCAGCAATAATCAATTCAGAGATGCAAAATTGAATTAACGCTCAACGACGATACTGTGCTGGTCCTAGTCTAGACCGGACTAGAGACGCGAGCCAAGAACACTAATGTGGTCACGGCGTAGCACAACTAGCAGCAATGAATGATATGAAGTAGCTCTGAATAGCAAGATATAAGTGAAGATCATCAACAGAGTAAAGATAATAGTGAAAATAGGCTCCAAATCAAGATACACCAATATTCTCGCTACAACTTTCCTCTGAAATATATTTGCTAATTTTTTGATATTTTTCCTCCAATAGGGCACTGACTTAAGCTTTCCGACGCAATAAGAATCACTCAATTTAGAGTTCGGATGAGGTGTCAAAAAAATTGAGAATCAGCCCGAAATCTGACAAAAACTGTGTTCGGAAACTTTAGAGGTCAAAAAGTCCGTCTTAGAAGTCGATCTGGAGTTTTAAATAACACACTTGCTCCAGAACTATTTAGAAGCGGCTCGGAAATATCTTTAATTTGAGTACTCGTGGAGCCAAAACGGACTTCGGATGACAAAGTTATACCCGTTTTAGTGGACACTGCTCAAAACTGATTCCGACGAGATTTCAAATACGAGTTCAACTAGAGATAGATCCGAAATTTTTCTTCTTTTTTCTCTTTTTTCCTTTTTTCTTTCTTTTTTTTCCTTTTTCTCTTTTCTCTCTTTTTTCAACTCTTTTTCTCTCTTTTTCTATGGTGGATGGTAGAAGTAGGCAGCGGATGGGATGATGGTGCAGCGGCGGCGGTGACTAACGTGAACAGAACTCGAAACTCTAAAGGACTAGATACTAAGACTAGCAACTGAACACGACGATGCAACCGATAATTCAATAAAGCAAAGCACCGAAAAGAAAATTGCGAAGTCTCAGATTGGTTTGGATATGATGATCTAATCCTATTTTTATGGGTTTTTTGTGTGGATGATAGGTGATAAAAAACAGATCTAATATATGGATGTGGAATTCTCACCGAGCAACCTGAAAACTGATACCACTTGATAGAGGCGGGGTGTCCCGATCTTTCGATGAGATGATAACTACGATTTGATGGAGTCGACTTTGACGATCCGACTACAAACGTGCAACGACGTTGCGCCTTAGCAATCGCTAAACCAATCTCCTGAAGGTTATTGACCACGCCGGAGCACGATCAACCTGACCACGAAGGTCTAGTGCCTGCAAGCAATTGAAGAACAAGCAAGAACTATGATAAAGCAATCTGAATATTGCGAATATGTAGATGAAGTATGAATAAAGTTGGGATTCCGAAAGCGGTCTTGATCTGGTCGTTAGACACAAACCGAGTACACGAAGATGCAGCAATTAGCTAAGCAGTCTTTTTAACTAAAAGAAATCCAAAGAAAAACCCTAGGGGTTGATCTACTTATATAGGACTAAAGGATGGAGGCCAAGGGGGTGGAAGGACGTCCCAAGGAGTCCTAAAACTAAACCTAGGTCGTACAAGGCACTTGGGCCCATGTGGAGGTGATGCAACACCTATTGAGTTGGACTTTGATTCGGATTCTGCTGCTGGGTCGCACCGTTTTCGCAATATCTCCACGCTCCGAAGGAATTTGAAAGTGAAACCAATTGCGTTGAAAACTAGACGAGATAAGCTATCACCAGAAAAAAGAATCACCCAATTTGGAGTTCGTATGTAGAAACGGCGGCTGTTTGAAGTTGGGTATATCTCTGCAGCCCGAATCTGAGTCCATGACGTGAAAGACTTGGTCTCTATCTTCTCTTGGGCCAAAAGTGACGTGAAATAACTTCTTGTACAGCACACAATCATGCCCCTTTGTATTGACTTCATTTCTTGATCAAATATAGAGGAATTAATGGTCATATCCATGATAATTATGTCCTCGTCATCTTCATGCTTGAGCATGCTCCAATGCTCATCCTTCTTGTCCATGCTAGGTCCTTCATTTGTCAGCAACAGAAATATATCGACGTTAGGCAGCATCATATTCACATGAACATTAGAAACATTACCAAGAAGCGAAAGTACCTGATAATTTAATTGGTGTGCACGATCTCTAGTAATTGCTCCAGTAGGTATATTAGCAGGGGTTGTGGCTGTAACTATGGTAGTCATGTCCTCATCATTGTACCTGTTTTTTATTTATTTTTCTTTTCTTCTTTTCTTTTGCAAATCAACCAGATTAGAAATATCAGATCAGTCGATACAGCCAATACTGGCGAAGCAACCGTACTGGGATCGAGAATAAACAACTATCAACGCATGAAAAACATGCGTGCTAGTTAACACCAAAGTGGATGGATGGATCCAGGGAGGGCAACCAGCCGTACAAGAGGGCAGCCAGTAGGGGCAACGACTAGCAGCGGACAAGCAGCGGCGGACCAATCATACAGGACGGAGACCGGTGGTGAGAGGCGGAGCCGGCGGACGGGCCAGCGGACGGGGGTCGGCGGCAGGCGGACGGGTCAGGCCACGACGTCACGGACACGCGGACGCCAGAGACAGGAACGCGGGCGGCTGTACGGGTGCGCTCCAGATGGCGGCTCGTGACGGGCGGCCAGAACCGGGCTGGCGGCCGGCGAACGGGGCCGGCGGCGGACGGGGAGACGGCGCCCGGCGGCGACGGTCACAGACGTGAGATTGTATCGGAAATGGCACGAGTTGCGTCGTGCGAAAAAAAAATCTAATGCTTTAATATCATGTTAGAAATACGGAAATGATACGCACACATGTGGGCGGAGCGCTTCCGCCCACACGTTTTTAGATGACAATTTTAGTTATATATAGATGATAATTATGAACTAAAATTGTCATGTTGAAGCAAATGTTGTCATGTATGTTTCAATATGGCAAATTTGGTTTATAATTGCCGTCTATACATAATTAAAATTGTCATTTAAAAACGTGTGGGAGGAAGCACTTTGCCCACACGTGTGGCAACTATCGGAGTTCTAGAAATAAGCAACTTGTATTACACGAAGTCAAAGTCCACAATATATAATACATGTACATATGACAAATACGCAGGAAACCTCTAGCTAATAGGGATATTGTAATCTAGTCAGGTTCCGCCATTGGTTTTTCTGATTTGGGTTTTCAGGAGACAAAACTTGGTGCCTATGTTCGATCGAGCATGGAAGACAGGGTCATGCAGGGGAGCGCAAAAGATGGCTCGTGCGGGCGAGCGATGAGCGGGTGAAGATGACGCGCTCGGCCGAGTGGGAAAGATGGTGCACACACGGAGATGGAGAAGAGACGGGGCGGTGTGAAGAGGAAGAAGAGTGGGAGACGGACCCATGTATCAGTTCAAGGGAACGGAGAGGTGTGTTACGGTGGAAGCGTGCTCCACTAGCAGTCATGATGAACTTACAGGGTGAGGCTGACTTGGTGACGGAACCATGCATAACCATTGATGTAGGAAAATCGAAAAGCATTCCTCCTTTTACATATCAGCCGTCAATCATTGTGATTTAACATATACGAATGTAAAGAGAGAACCAAGAAATCTTCTTCCCTTTAATGCTAGGTAGAGATGGAGATGGAGAAGAGATATATCAGGAATCGACATAAAAAACCAACATGTGTAACCAAGAAAACACTACCAAGGTATGATCAATCCAGATTGATGCTCTTACTAAAATCCAATCCAACAAAGTCTTGTTATGGAGCTTCAAGAAGGCAGGCTCATCTCTCTTGCATCATTGACCAGGGGAGTGCAGCACCAGACGAAGTTCTCAGAAGAGCAGGTACACGTTTCGCGATAAAAAAGGCCTCACTGAGACGTGCTGCGCGGTCTGCAAACTGGGAGGCCCTCTGCATTGTTCACATCAAAGAAAAAACACAGGGTTAGAGGCCGAAAGCTTATAACACATAGGTAACGATATTGATGTCATCTCAAATGATAGCCATCGATAGCTGAGAACTTGAAATTTATTAGTACATCCCACAGTGACATGTGGTCAAGAAGGGGCAGCACGTGGCTCAAGCACCGCCAAGACATGTCTGACCAGACCTGGAATTCAGATTAATTACAATGGGAGACTTTGACACATGCCTTGGGAGGCTTTGACACATGCCTGACCAGACCTGGAATTCAGATTAATTACAGTAAAGATGTCTAATACTTCCAGTCCTGACTTGGCATGAAATACCTAGAACTAAAAACACACCAAATTCAGACTCGTAATTGGTTGGCGATGGATAGGTATAGTATCAGTTTTATGTAATCAAGGCGTTTCTAGTCCATCCTCCATATTTCTAACAAAAAAGCCCATCCCACATAACTTAATTTCCCATCCTATCTCACATCCTTTAATTCCCGATTTTTGCCCATCCTATCATGCCGTGCTTTAATTCCCTTTGTTTGAGAATTTTATTTTTGTTCTTCAAGCCCACCCCTCAAAACTTAATTCCAGAATATATTATTTTGCAAATTCATCAAAAAGCTTGTGCAAACAATCTAAATAAATGCAACATATTTCAACACAAACTTAAACAATTCAAATGCACCACATCATAACTCATCTGTGAATATAAACAAACTTCATCCAATCCTACAAACAACTAAAAAATAATCATAATTATGCCAAAAGACATAGAATGAGCAAGTTCATTCCAAAAAATAACGAAACACATGGTGGATCAACAGCCATCACCAATCACAAAGGTATCAAGCTTTTTCCTCAGTGTACCCTCTCCATGAGATCAAGACCTCTTTCGGGAGAAGAATCTTCGAATTATAAGACTGCTCATAGTGAGAGTAACATAGGTAGTAACATAGCGGAAATCCCAAACGACTCACGCGGGCATATGCACCCACTAACTAGAAAATTCAAAAAAAAATGCAAAGCAATTCAAAAAAATCTGAATTTTTGTGGAATCCAACATGCTCATGCATGTGACATCCGTGCAAAATTTCATGGTATTTCGACATTCGATTTCCAAAAACCCATGACCATCTTGATTCTTGATGAATAGTGCCATTTTGCAAAAACCCTCATAGTCCCAAAATTTGTCATTTTTGCCAAGGATTACTCGAATGTTCAAACTTCACGAATTTTGGCATGGACTTCGCACACATGACCATCTTGCATCATACAAAAGATCTGAATTTTTTGGTTTTGTTTACTTTTTAAAATGATGTCCGTATTACTAATAGGAGCAAATGCACCTATGACCCAAAAAGCCGCTCTCGTAACATAGATGCCACATAAGCAAAAGAGATGATGTGGCAAACAATTAAAGAGGAGAGAGATGAATAAAGTAACATAATATGTTACCATCACATAGCGGTTCTCAATGCAAAATGACTCTACAAGAAAATTAATGAACCTCTCTATGTTACTACTCACATGACACTATCCACTATAAGAGTAGTAACATAGACTAGTAACATGTGCATGTTACTAGTTTAAGTTACTCTCCACTATGACCAGCCTAAGATCTCTTTCGGGAGAAGAATCTTTGAATTAAAAGAGATCTCTCGGAAAAAGAATCTTCAAATTATAAGATCTCTTTCTAGAGAAGAATCCAATGGTAAGACCTCCACTTCCTAGAAGTTGGAAAGAACTGCCGCTCAAGACCTCTATCCCTCCTAGAGATTTGGGGATAAACTACCCAAGTTGCATTTCATTCCACTGTTCTTGTTTGGATCTTGAAGTGTATCCTAACTTGTCTTCTGGTTTGAGTACTTGTGTGTGGATCTTCTCCACGAGAGTGTGTTTCCTATAGAGCTTTGTCCCTTGTTCATCGTATTCATTGTGATTCACCTCAAATCCACCTCTAAATCATGAAGAACAGGCCACCCAACGGCTTGCTAGTATCAACACTCCACTCAACGGTGCTAGGTTGACTTTGATCAACACAACTGGACCATCGGTTGCACTAGTTTTGGATCACACTTAATCGGTTAGTGAGAGAACCGATTATGCGGTTGAAAGGAATGGACACATGGCTACCATAGTACTCCTCGATCCTTCTCCAAACCTTCGTTTGATCAGTCTCAAACGTGGCATTAAGGGAGATGTCCATCCATGCATCGCGCAAAGCAATATCTTGTTTTCATGGTAATTGAACGAACTTTGAGCCCTCTTTGTCATTGTCTGGGTCTCCGGCTGCTTCACTTCCCCCACCTCTTCAACCTGCTCCTCCACCACTACCGTGGCATTTCTTATCATTTCTTGGTCATAGGGCCAGGCCGAGGGTGTGACTTGCGTCCAATTGTGACATGAACTTGTTCATCTCATCTGGCGCACTAAAATAGCGAAGGAACATTGTAGCAATTAGCAACATATCAGCGGCCGCGCATCTCATCATTCAGTTGAGCAATTCCACAAGTAAAAGATTTTTTTTACCTTGCTAGCATTTCCTCAAGCACATTAGTGCTGCTTGTTGTCACGTCCAAATCCGGCTCCTCTTCGGTCGCCGGAGGTGGAGGGGGTGGAGGCGCGGCTAGGAGAGGTCAAGGGGTTGGCGTCAGCGCCACAGGAGGCCGAGGGGGATACGGAGGGACATGCGGTGCCGTTTTCTTCACCGGCGCCGCCGGGTTGTCCGCTGCCTTGGTCGACGGTCAACGCTTCAATTTGTGGGTCGGCGGGGCCAAGTGCGGTTGCATTGTGACGTTGTGGCAGCCGCACGAGTACCGAGTCGATGAGCTCTCGATGATGAGCATGCCTTTGCGGCGCCATTTCAGTGCTTGCGACACGGAATTGGCGGTCAGCGGTGGGTCTACAACGTCGGCGAGGGTGGCCAGGGCTGCGTTGGGGGTGGGCTTTACATTCGGGCGATCATCGGTGCCGAAAAAGGGCGGCAGTGGGGTGAGCATGCGAGCGTTAGGGGCTGAGCGGGAAGGTGTGCAACCTGTCTATATGTTTGTTGAGACTTGCCTCTACGAGAGTATGAAAACAAACATGGGCTAGGGGGGATTTTGGGGGAAAACTAAATAGGGGGAACTAAAGAAAATGGGGAATGCGCTAGATTCGTCTTAATTACCGAATCAGAAATCCCCCCCGCCAATACTTTAGCTTTTGGGGAATAGACCAAAGATGGCCTAAGGCCAACTGCTATGTAGTTCACACCAATAGAGAAGAAACAGAGAGATAATGTGCTTGTGGTAATAATCATGATCATGATCTGCATTATCCAAGATGGGGTTAGTCATGAGAATCTGGAAAAGGTTCTGTCAATTTGAATAGTTTCATATACAGTGCGGGAAACATTCACTAAAATCTAGTTGAATTATACAAAGGCTGCCACTGGGAACCAAAACGGAATTATCAGGTATGGCTTCATGCAGCAGTTTACATTCACCAATAATTTGAGAATGATGAAATTGCAAAGTCCCACTATTGACTACATTGCTGAGAAATATGTAAAATGAGAAAAGAGAAATCTCTGAGTACAACATTGCAAGTATTTGTTTCAGGTAGGAACAAAGACGATATAATCATGAAAGGGGTTTTTCTTTTTGTCATTACTGCAGATGTAGCTTCTCGTGTTTACACACTGATTACCTTAAATTGAATCAGCAAGCAGGTTCTATCGACAGCGAAAAAGTGGTATACACTAACATCTATACTACTATATAGTGTAGCAATTTTAAAAGTTTGAATCCAAGCATCCAAATGCAATTTCTACCATTGATTAGATTTGGACCCATGCGACAGCCTATGACGCTAGGATTTGCAGCCAGAGTAGTGAGAACATTTCTCTACATTGTTCTGGAAGCATCTGTGAATTAGCACTAACCCCTTTCCATCCCTAAAAAAAGGCACTAGTCCCTTCCACATCCCCTTTTCTTGTCATCAGCGTGTTTGTCGAGCAGTTCAATGGAACCGCGTCGACGGCCAGAGTCGTTATCTAGCGTGAGACTGCTATTGATGGCTAGGAAGCGAAATGTACATAATTCAACCAAGCTCATATGTTGGTATCAATTTTCATGTGTGGAAACATGCGAAGCATGTGAAACTAACTGGTACTCCCTCTGTTCCGTAATATAGGTCGTTGGCGTCTGTCACGTAGAAAATCTCGACCGAAGCATTTTTTCCACTCTTTCCCGTTTTACCCTCGTCGCTCGGTCACTCTCCTTTCTCGCTCGGCCGCTCAGCTCTCCTCTCCCCGCTCGCGTCGCCCGCTCTGTTCCCCACTCCTTTCCCCGCTCGCGTCAACGCCGCCTTGGCCTCGTCGCTGCCGCACCCCACCGTCGTCTTCCACCTCTTCCTCTCCACGGCCCTCGTCTTCGTCGTCCTCCTCCTCTCCATGGCTCTGTGCAGTGAAGAAGGACACAAAGATCTGGTTTTTATCCACTGAGTAGCTCGATCTGTAGCGGATTAGCTCGATTTGGTGGTTAGGAGGCGAGGAGGAGGTAGATCTGGCGGTGACGACGGTGTACCCTCCGGATCTGACTGTGAAGGTGAGGGCGGTAGCGCCTGCTGTCCCGCTGAGCTAGCACGGCTGCGGAAACCCGTCGGCCACGTCCGGCGACAAGAGCGGAAGATTGGGGCCTGCAGCTGCTGAATTTTACACTCATTTGCTGAGTGGGCCTTTGGTCCAAAGCACTTTGTAAATTCTGAAATTCTCTTGGCCCATTCATGCATAGCAAGTGGTGGGAAGTTTAGTACCACCT
The DNA here is from genome assembly GCA_950022295.1 of Bromus sterilis. Taxonomy (NCBI): domain Eukaryota; kingdom Viridiplantae; phylum Streptophyta; class Magnoliopsida; order Poales; family Poaceae; genus Bromus; species Bromus sterilis. The sequence continues at coordinate 164,717,707 of OX465599.1, read as the reverse complement.
CGCTAGTGGAGGGAGAGCCACACCTCTTTATAAGGTGAGCTCCACTAGCACTTGTAAGAGCTTGAGAAGAGAAGTGCTACACGCGCGCTCCTCCTCCTCGCTCGCCTCGCCACGCCTCGCCTCGTCACGACGCGCGCGCTTCGGGAATGAGCCGAGCCGAGGACAAAGCTATGCGTACGCTTATATTTTTGCAGCTCGGGAAAAATTAATGAGGCATTAATTGTAATTAACGGACGCGTTAATTATGCTTAATTGGTGCGCCGTTTTTCGTGGGCTCTACTCCCACGTCGGCCCGTCCCGCTGCGTTTATATAAACAGCGCAAACCCTACCTTGGCCGCACCGCCATATGGTTCCTCCTCGTTCCAGATCGTTGCGCCGCTCAAGTCTTCTCCATCCCTTCTTCCGGCGTGCACCGCAAGAAGGGACAGCAGGCCTTCGAAACTCCGCCTCTCGAGATCCTGTACGGGAGAGGGGCAATCAGGTTTTTGGGGAGCGCACTCGCGCGACTGCTGACAGCTACGACTACTTCTCCGACGACGACTTCTTCCCGGACGTCGGCAGCCTCTCCATCAACGACATGGGCGACACCAACACCAACGCCAGCGGCTCCACACCCGCTGCACCGTACGTGATCTGTTCTTCCGTGTTTGAGATCATGTTGCATGTCGTGTTCCTAGTATTTGCTTTAGATGTGATCTCGTTGTCTACTGTTTTAGTAGATCGCATGGCTAGTTTGATCTGTTTCATTATTGCCATGGATTGTTTGTCTATTTCCTGGATTAAATCATATGCTAAATTGCTAATATATTCAACAATCCAAAAACCTGATTATAGGCAATTTACTGCATCTGGCTTACTTGCGTCTATGAAGCCGCCGCCTTTCAAGGGGGTGCACTATAAGCGGTGGCGCACGAGAGCAGTGTACTGGCTTCAGTCCATGCAATGCTATGACGCCACCAAGGGCAAGCCCGAGGGCGATCTTAATCCTGCACAGCAGGAGGCTTATGAGAAGATCGATACTCTCTTTAAGGGTGCCCTCCTTGGTATTCTTGATGATTCCATTGTGGATTCATATATGTCGTTTGATAACGGCAAGGACATGTGGGATGCGCTCGAGGCCAGGTTTGGGGCCTCAGACGCTGGCAGCGAGTTGTATGTCATGGAACAATATTATGACTACAAGATGACTGATGAGCGCTCTGTTGTTCAACAAGCGCATGAGATACAGTCGCTTGCCAAAGAACTTGAGCACTTCAAGTGTGTGTTGCCGGACAAGTTTGTGGCCGGAGGCATTATTGCCAAACTTCCACATTCGTGGAACAACTTTGCTACTTCTTTAAAACACAAGAGGCAAGAGTTTTGCGTTGCGAATCTCATTGGGACTCTTGATGTTGAAGAGAAGGCAAGAGCAAAGGATACACGCGCTCGAGTTCCTGAGGGTGGTTCAAGTGCCCATATGGTACATAAAAAGAACTACCAGCCCAACAAGTTCAACTTCAAGAATAAATCTGGTGGAAAAGGCAAGTTCGATAAAAAGAACAAGCCGTCACAGCCTACCAACTTCAAGAAGAATCCTAATAAGAAGAAGGGAGTGTGCCATGTTTGCGGCAGTGAAAAGCATTGGGCCTCCAGCTGCCCTAATCGCTATGAGGAGCGCGGACCTGAGAATGGCGGCAAGACCGCCAATGTTGTCATTCACACGGAGATGAAAGACTCTGGGTACGTCCCTACAATTCTTTCATTATGTCAGTCTCCTGATTGGTTGATTGATACTGGTGCCAATGTTCATGTCTGTGCTGACGCCTCTATGTTTTCTTCTTATCAGGTCACAGGGACTTCCCCCGTGCTGATGGGGAACGGGTCATATGCTACTGTTCGTGGGGTCGGTACGGTGGATCTGAAGTTTACTTCGGGGAAGATCGTGCGACTGAAGAACGTTCATCATGTGCCCTCCATCAATAAAAATCTCGTTAGCGGTTCGCGTTTGTGTCGAGATGGTTTTAAGTTGGTTTTCGAGTCCAATAAAGTTGTAATTTCCAAGTATGGACAATTCATTGGGAAAGGCTATGAATGCGGAGGCTTGTTCCGCCTATCTTTGTCAGATATTTGCACCAAAGTTGTTAATCACATTTGTTATGATAATGAGTCCAATGTTTGGCATTCTCGACTCTGTCACATTAACTTTGGTAGCATGACGCGGTTAGCTAATATGAGTTTAATTCCGAAGTTTCCTACTGTCAAGGGTTCCAAGTGCCAAGTATGCGTTCAAGCTAAGCAACCTCGCAAGTCCCATAAGACTGCAGAGGCAAGAGACTTGGCACCACTGGAACTTATACATTCAGACCTCTGTAAGATGAATGGTGTGATGACAAAAGGTGGAAAGAAATATTTCATGACGTTGATTGATGACTCTACTAGATATTGTTATGTGTATCTTCTGAAATCTAAAGATGAGGCTTTAACTTACTTCAAAAACTATAAAGCTGAAGCAGAGAACCAACTTGATCGAAAGATTAAACGGCTTAGGTCTGATCGTGGTGGAGAATACTTTTCCAATGAATTTGATTTGTTTTGTGCGGAACATGGTATAATACATGAGAGGACGCCTCCCTATTCACCTCAGTCAAATGGGGTGGCCGAAAGAAAGAACCGAACTCTAACTGATTTGGTTAACGCCATGTTAGATACTTCGGGTCTCTCCAAGGCATGGTGGGGGGAGGCGCTAATGACTGCATGTCATGTCCTAAACCGAGTTCCCACAAAGACAAAAACTGTTACCCCATTTGAGGAATGGGAAAGGAAAAGGCTGAAACTCTCTTACTTACGTACTTGGGGCTGTTTGGCAAAGGTCAATATACCGATCCCCAAGAAGCGCAAGCTTGGACCAAAAAACGTAGATTGTGTTTTGTTGGGTTATGCTTTTCATAGCATTGGCTATAGATTTTTGATAGTAAAATCTGAGGTATCCGACATGCGTGTTGGTACAATTATGGAGTCGAATGATGCGACTTTCTTTGAGGATATATTTCCTATGAAGGATATGCCTACCTCATCAAACCAGGAGATTCCTACTTTATCTGGTCAGGATTTAACTGAGATTCCTGAGACCACCATTTCGATAGAACACGTTGAGAACCCTGAGGAGGATGACAATGAAACTCTTGCAAGGAGCAAGAGACAGAGGACTGCAAAGTCCTTTGGTGATGATTTCATTGTGTACCTCGTGGATGACACACCCAGTACTATTTCAGAAGCCTATGCATCTCTTGATGCTGACTACTGGAAGGAAGTTGTTCGTTGCGAGATGGATTCCATCTTGGCTAACGGAACCTGGGAAATTACTGAACGTCCTTATGGGTGCAAACCTGTAGGATGTAAGTGGGTGTTCAAGAAAAAGCTTAGGCCTGATGGTACTATTGAGAAGTACAAAGCAAGGCTTGTGGCCAACGGCTATACTCAAAAGGAAGGTGAAGACTTCTTCGATACTTACTCACCAGTGGCCAGATTGACCACTATACGGGTGCTACTTTCATTGGCTGCCTTGCACGGTCTTCTCGTTCATCAAATGGACGTTAAGACAGCTTTCCTCAATGGAGAGTTGGACGAGGAAATTTACATGGAGCAGCCAGATGGTTTTGTAGTACCTGGTCAAGAGGACAAGGTGTGTAAGTTATTGAAGTCGTTGTATGGCCTTAAGCAAGCTGTTAAGCAGTGGCACGAAAAGTTTGAAAGGACTTTAACTGCTGAAGGCTTTCTTGTAAACGAGGCCGACAAGTGTGTGTACTATCGCCATGGTGGGGGTGAGGGAGTCATTCTTTGTCTATATGTCGATGACATATTGATTTTTGGGACCAACCTCGATTTAATCAAGGAGGTCAAGGATTTCTTATCTCGCTGTTTTGAGATGAAAGATCTGGGGGTAGCTGATGTTATCTTGAACATCAAGCTACTAAGAGATGATGATGGTGGGATTACTCTGCTTCAGTCTCACTATGTGGAAAAGGTCTTAAGTCGTTTTGGGTATAGCGATTGTAAGCCCTCTCCAACACCATATGATCCTAGCGTGCTACTTCGTAAGAATAAACAGATTGCTAGAGATCAACTGAGATACTCTCAGATTATTGGCTCGCTTATGTACTTGGCAAGTGCCACGAGGCCTGACATCTCGTTTGTTGTTAGCAAACTGAGCCGATTTGTGTCAAATCCGGGAGATGATCATTGGCATGCGCTTGAAAGAGTTATGCGATATTTGAAAGGCACTGCGAGCTATGGGATTCACTATACTGGGTATCCTAGGGTACTTGAGGGTTATAGTGATTCCAACTGGATATCTGATGCTGATGAGATTAAGGCCACAAGTGGGTATTTGTTTACACTTGGTGGTGGCGCTGTTTCCTGGAAGTCTTGCAAGCAGACCATCTTAACGAGGTCAACTATGGAAGCAGAACTCACAGCATTAGACACAGCCACTGTTGAAGCAGAGTGGCTTCGTGAGCTCTTGATGAACTTACCTGTGGTTGAAAAACCAATACCCGTTATCCTGATGAACTGTGATCGTCAAAATAAACGGTTCTAAGGATAATATGAAGTCATCAAGACATGTGAAGAGGAGACTGAAATCTGTCAGAAAATTGAAGAACTCCGAAGTTATTACATTGGATTATATCCAAACGTCTAAAAATCTGGCGGATCCCTTCACAAAGGGTCTATCACGTAATGTGATAGATAATGCATCGAGGGAGATGGGTTTGAGACCCACCGTTTGAGTTGTCCACAGTGGTAACCTACTCTATGTGATCGGAGATCCTGTGAAGTAGAAGTAGGAGACAAGCTATTGGTCAGCTGAGAGGAGAGTATCCTTATATTGGTTACCCCACTCCGTTATGATGCAATACTCTCCTGATCTGCATGGTAGGTTGATATTTATCTTAATGTGTTCCAAATGGCTTATGTATATAAGCAAAGATGTCGTCCTGCAGAGCATCTTTTGAGGAATACACCTATATGAGCTTGGCTGTTAAACGTCGCAGTCCGTGAGAGTTGGGTGCTCTCTAATAAACTCATGAAAGGCTTTGGAGTATGACGTATAAGCTCCACCCGCGGGGAAGCCTTGCGGCAGCCCAGTATCGATCAAGGGTTTGTGTGAAACTAGATTTACAAAAAGCTTGTAGTTCAAGGCATAGTCCACTATTCAAGTTGTGAACTAGTGCAGCATGAATTCTACGTGGAAGTTCAACTTAACAGTCTCCACTAAAACATCGGTATATAAACAATGATTTGGAACAAAAATGATGAGATGAGCCAATAAGACTTTGTGGGGGATTGCTGAATTTTACACTCATTTGCTGAGTGGGCCTTTGGCCCAAAGCACTTTGTAAATTCTGAAATTCTCTTGGCCCATTCATGCATAGAAAGTGGTGGGAAGTTTAGTACCACCTCGCTAGTGGAGGGAGAGCCACACCTCTTTATAAGGTGAGCTCCACTAGCACTTGTAAGAGCTTGAGAAGAGAAGTGCTACATGCGCGCTCCTCCTCCTCGCTCGCCTCGCCACGCCTCGCCTCGTCACGACGCGCGCGCGCGCGTCGGGTTTCGGGAATGAGCCGAGCCGAGGACAAAGCTATGCGTACGCTTATATTTTTGCAGCTCGGGAAAAATTAATGAGGCATTAATTGTAATTAACGGGCGCGTTAATTATGCTTAATTGGTGCGCCGTTTTTCGTGGGCTCTACTCCCACGTCGGCCCGTCCCGCTGCGTCTATATAAACAGCGCAAACCCTACCTTGGCCGCACCGCCATATGGTTCCTCCTCCTCGTTCCAGATCGTTGCGCCGCCGCTCAAGTCTTCTCCGTCCCTTCTTCCGGCGTGCACCGCAAGAAGGGACAGCAGGCCTCCGAAACTCCGCCTCTCGAGATCCTGTACGGGAGAGGGGCGATCAGGTTTTTGGGGAGCGCACTCGCGCGACTGCTGACAGCGACGACTACTTCTCCGACGACGACTTCTTCCCGGACGTCGGCAGCCTCTCCATCAACGACATGGGCGACACCAACACCAACGCCAGCGGCTCCACACCCGCTGCACCGTACGTGATCTGTTCTTCCATGTTTGAGATCATGTTGCATGTCGTGTTCCTAGTATTTGTTTTAGATGTGATCTCGTTGTCTACTGTTTTAGTAGATCGCATGGCTAGTTTGATCTGTTTCATTATTGCCATGGATTGTTTGTCTATTTCGTGGATTAAATCATATGCTAAATTGCTAATATATTCAACAGCAGCTCCCGTGACGACCCATGCCGATGCGGCGACCGAAAGCCGGGCGTGGCGTGCTGGACGAGCCTACTTTTTCCGTTTTGCGGCGCGGGCCAGCAGAACCCGAAAAGATGGATACGCTCCCGGTGCGTTGCTTTCTCTAGAAGAGGAGCCGGCATCCGCAGCGGCGCAGCGCGTGGCGGAAACGAAGGCGCCGAAAGCAGTTCGAGCGGCGGGCGTACATGGTGGCCGCCGTCATGTCCAGCCTCCGGCGTCACCTCCATGACCGTCGCCTCCGTGTACACCTGGAGGTATGTCTCGCCTTTCACTTCCGTCGCTCCATGTACACCTGCTCTGCTTCTCCTCCATGAAAAACAATCTCACCTTTCACTTGCAGCACCGGCCAACACCACAAAGACAGAGGATGGAAATTTTCAGGTAGTAGCAACAATTTCTTGACATGTTCATCACTGATGTGTGCTGGTGTCATCTCTAAATGGTTGATGTTTACTCCTAGGAGAGTTTGCTATTCATAGGTCTAAGATACAATCACCCCTGGTGGTATTCCGTATACACCTTGCAGTGCGTGTCTGCTATTTTTTAACAGTTTCTTCAGGTGATTTTGGCTTTTGTCACTGGTTCTTTGTTGCATGTTCCTGCATTTTATGCTTCCTGATATGTGCTCTGTTTTCATGAATTATTTTGGCTGATGTTAAAAGACTGGAAGCATTTGAGGGTCTTGCTGATATCACAGATGATTGCAGAGGTAGGTGATCTATCAGCCGCCCCCGAGCGACCTCCTGACAGTCAAGCTCCAAGGTGATTGCTCCGGTGTACCAACATTTGGAGACCCAGCAGAGCAGCCCTGGCCTCGACTGACACACAGCAAGGTACGTAGTGTTTTTGCCGAGGAAGCAATGACCAGACGATCATCTGGCCTCCAACTCAGTGAAGGAACTAGCATCAGAATTGATCTTAACTAGCATCAGGAATAGAACAGTAGCTTGGCACTTAAATTAATTCACTGGAGAATGTGTGAGTACTACTGGAGTAGTGAACCTATTCTGTAAATTAAAATCAAATGAACCTATTCTGTTAATTAAAATTAATTGAAACCTTTTCTGTTAATTGAATTTAATTGAAACCTAGAGTAGTTGTTGAGCAGTACCAGTAGTTGCAGGTTACATATGCACTACTCCTGAAATTTAACTTGCAGTGCTGCTGTTATATGGAGTAGTTTAACTTGGTATTCCTCTGATCGCTTTACTTACACAGGCAATATGTTTTTTTATTTTTGCAGCACTTCCCGATCGAGTAACGAAGGCTAGTAGTAAAAGGAATAGATGTGCAGGTGCAGAGCTTGATCTCTCAGTATTTGGGGCATGGGAGCTTCGACAAATCTCTACTGTTGTGATTTTAAGTGTATTTCCTCACTGTCAAGAAAGTGTGCTTATGAATTTTACTGAATTGTTTGCGCTCACCGTCTGCATTTTGATTGGGATCACTGTCCTCTTCTTCTTGATCGGGACCGGTGCCGTTGTCTTCTTCCATGTTGATATTAGCATGTTGATCAATGTCCTCTTCTTGACCGGGACCGGTGCCGTCGTCTTCTTCCATGTTGATATTAGCATGTTGGTCATCTTGGATTGCTTCAGGTATGTCATCTTGTTCTTCGGGTGGAGTATGATTGAGGTCAAATTCCATGTTGTGATGTTGTTGCTGTTGTGATGCAGCTGCTATTCTGATGGTGACTTTGTTGTGTTGTCTGTCTTCCTACTGCTTGTTGTTCATGTCAATTAAGATAAGTGATGTCTGCCTGCCTGTCTACACACAGTTGTTGCCTGCACTATATTTCCTGCTATACTGGTTGTTGATTTGAGCTGCCTGGAGTATACCGATTTGTGCCTGTACTGCCTGCTATACTGATTGCTGAATTGGGTTGCCTGGAGTATACTGATTTGTGCCTGTACTACCTGCTATACTGATTGTTGAATTGTGCTGCCTGGAGTATACTGATTTGTGCTGCCTGGAGTATACTGATTACTGATTTGTTCCTGTACTGCCTGCTATACTGATTGCTGAATTGCTGATTTTCTGTTGTTGCTTTGCTGGAGCAGGGAATGGATCAGCAATTTTACTGGAGAATGCATCAGGTATTGGATCAGCAGTAGTGCACAACAGGGGATGGGAGCCGACACTGGATCATGGGCTTCTGGAGCAGGGGCTGGGAGCAGGCGCTGGATCCACCTCTGCAGCAGCCCCTGGGAGGAGGAGCAGCCCTTGGGAGGAGCAGTTCCTGGGAGGAGGAGCGCCTTGGAGGAGGAGCAGCGCCTCCCCCAGTCCCAGGGCGCCTGGGAGGAGGAGCGCCTCCCCCAGCCCAAGGGCGCCTGGGAGGAGCAGCGCCTGGGGGCGCAGTGGGGGACGAGCGCTTCCCAGTGCCTGGAGCAGAGGGAGGTGGGCGGAGGTGGAAGACGACCCAGATCGGGATTTCAAATTAGCGATGGGAGGGGTAATCTGGTCTTTTTAGCGCTTTTCACCTGGTCGGAAGGGATGTCCCAACGACTTATATTACGGAACAGAGGGAGTACATTACTACCTAGAATCTGGCATCTCCACAATAAATACTCCCTCCAACCCATAGGTAGCTTGCAAAATGATCTTATATTATGGGACGGAGGGAGTACATGAGAAAAGAAAGGTTCATAAAAATAGTGGCAAACCCTACCAGACAATACGTGATGGTGCAATTTTCACATAAAATAAATTACACCATCTGGATTTTCAATTTGAATCGTGATGTTTTTTTCTGATCAGTGCGGCAATGACAACATGAGGTGAGAATTCCTTAGGCAGGAATTCACCTTACAAACTATTCCCTAATACAACTCAACTATACACCGTTGTAGGGAATTGTGCATTTCAATCAGACGAACAAACAGGTGCGAACTCTAATTTCACTCTTCAGGATTTGATCACTGGTAGTAGTTGTGAAGAGAAATTATGCAAGCATAAATCAACCCACAGAACAGTACTGTAACAGTTAGTGAAATTGTTACCTTATCATCAAATGAGATCTTAATCTGGGGAAGGCCCCGGGTCTTGCGCCTCATCCTGTACATCCTCCTCCCGAGCACAGCGAGCCCCAGCAACGCTGTGGCAATGGACATTGACCAAACCGGCCTCATCTTCCAAGCAAAGTATTGGATGAGCCTGAAAGGCAGCCTCCACCATACAAGCACTTGCCTCTCTCCCTCACCGGTGACCGGAGCTGCAGCTGCAAACAGACGGGAAGAACCATCGTTGCCATCGCCACCCGGTTCAGCATAACCAGGAGTGGCACTAGCATCCTTCCCTTGTTCCGTCTCTTCCTGCAGAGTCTGCATCGCGCCGCTTGTTGCAGCAGCTTGAAGAACGGAGCTTTCGCTAATGGCATCAGCCCCTCCATCTTTCAATTGCAAACTAGATTTATCTGATGGTTCTGTCTGAAGCCTTACATTGGCGACCGCAGTTGCATCGGACTCCGAAATTTCCTCCACCCCTTGAAGCGCGGCTTGTGGAACCAAATCAAACTCGCCGTAACTTAACACCTCGGCTTGCTTCTCCTGTGCGCCCCCACCACATCCCACGGAGGCTCCAAGAACCGACGAGGCTTGTGCAATCACATCGACCCCACCTAATCGCAACTGTGCGCTCGAATCCACCGCCGCAATAAGATCCATCAGTTCTTGCGGTTGCGGAGCAGAACCAAATCTTTCCAGTGATCCTAAACCGGATTCAATTTCCACGTCGTCGGAGGCAGCCTCCGACCACGAGCGGTTGCCCGAGAAGCCGGCGGGGGAAGAGGGATAGAGGGCGAAGTGGTCGTGGAGGATGTCGCCGCCTTCCCCGGACACAAGAACAGCGTCTTCATGGCCTCCGGCCCCTGAGGCTGCAGATAGCACCTCCCAGTCGCTGAAATCCGAGGCCTCGTCCTCCATGGCGCGGTGGCTCTGGCGCTCTGCCGGGGGCTGAGAGACCCGAGAGAGATGGGAAAAGACACTTCCACACAGCGGGTTGCGTCCCGATGTATTGTTGGGCCCGCTTGACAGGACGAGGGAGGATGGGAACAAAATCTTGTAACCGGGTCGTCGGCTCCAATCCGAACTGCCTTTTTCATCGATGGCTTCGCGAATCTCCAAGCAAACAATCCGCTTCCATCTTCTCGTTAGGTCATCGGCGGATTCGTGATATGGATGCTAATTTAAATCTTCAAACTGAACCTATAATCCTTTCATATTTGTTTGGATAAAACTTTTTAGATTGTTTGTATCATTTACCGTGATTTTGTATCCGTTTGTGGATCAATTCATATGTTCATTTCCCCGCAGCGGCGAAACCAACCTAAACTAATTGTGGAGTCATTGCTATTTTTTAAAAACATATCTTTAAAATAAGATGTAAATAAATAGTGTTTTTAGGCTATTTTTCTTAAATATTTTTTTATTGTTCTCTTAATTATCAATTAAATATATTTAAAAACAATTTTTGAAAGTACGTAGTCCGTTGAGTTCCAAGAAATTCAGGGACCGCAAAATATACCCATGTACAAATACCTGGGATGCCTAAGACCTCGTATCGAAATAAATCTCATTTGCATTAACCACTGTTCAAAATATCTTTTAATATTTTTGTACATATGCCGATTTATCGCTTATCGGTGTCTGACCGATAAGATAAATCAGTCGGTAAATTGTCCGATATGCCGATAAACGGACCGATTTACCCCTTATCATAGGTCATGTGATATCCCCCAACATTGGAATTAACACGATCGTCTGGTCAAAACGTGTAAAGCTCGATCGTCTGATACAGTACTATGATCTTCGAATACCGTGCTTAGTCGAAATCTTGATTGCCTCGCTTTTGAGATCGTCGCTCCGGTTTCGCTTATGCGATCGAGTATAAGCACCTTAAGCACTTATTGTATGCCTTAAAGCCGAGGAGGTAGAACTCGACAGATGAATCAACACAAACTTTCACACCAAAGTACGTTGAAGATAAACTCCATGGCAAGATCAAGTTACCTAAATAAGCAACTAAATACTAAAGATTGTGTTTTAGCAATAACATCAGGATTGCCTTGCTAATGATGGCCCTTAAAAGGCCTATGAGGTAGAAGCCGATGGATAACCAACAAACTATGACATCTCAAGACCGACATAAAGTTAGGGTAAGCATCAACCCCCACAAAATTAAGCATAAAGTGTTAATAACATCAAACTAGGATGAGACTTGAGTTTTTACATCTTACCCACGACATGCGGAGGTCCAATAAATTGTCTTTCTCTAACTCATACTCTATGAATTCTTCTAACAGGCAATCTGCCACAGTGAGTATGGCAGCACGCAACACATTCTCGAAATAGATGGATGGACCCACCTCCTACTAGTTAGCATCCAGTAGGTTCAATGTCAAAAGGGGAAGGACTTCCAATGATGGATAATATGGCTTGATCACCACCCATGCCTAACGAGCCCCATGAAGTGCACTTGTGATGTCTACTATACGCTTCTATTCTTGTAGACTATGTTGAGCCTCCAAGCACAGAGATTTGTAGGACAACAACAAGTTTCTCTTAGGTAGGTAACTGTAACAGCCCAGATTTTGCAAAAATTAAAATTTTTGTTTTCGGTGTGAATTGTCTGATTTGTTTGCGGTGTTTGCATCCCCGATTTATCGATCGGCGATTATTTCCCCCCTCTTATCTCATACCGGACGGAGACCGACCCTTGCCACCCTGACACTCGACCTTTGCGACACGGGGTTTCACCCGATCACCGTCGCGAAAACCGCACGAGACCTGCCGCAGCCAACGGAACGAAAACCCCGTTTAATAATTAAACGGGTTATTTTTATAGCGCGCCAGAAAGTGTTCTCGGAACGGTTCCAGCGCGAGGTGAACGCCTCCGGCTCTACGTGCTGATCGCGCAGTTCAAAGTTTCACCCGAATCGGAGGTCCTGCGGACCCCCGGCAGTCAGAAACGTAAACACCGCGCGCGAGAGAGAAAAACCGGGGATGTTTTTGCAAACTGCCAACCACCTGGGCTATATAAAGACCACCACTCTCCCACCCCTTTCTAGGGTTTCCCTAGCTACAAAATTGCAGCCACCCCCCTTTGTTTTGCCCAAATCTGCCCAATTTAGGCCCAATTTTCGTCCAAACCCTAGCCCCATCTGATCTGGACCGTCAGATCCGCAGATCCGACTGCCCAGATCGGCCCTGGCCAACCCCTCGCTCCTCTCTCTCTCCTGGACGCCTCCACGGCCACGCTGACCGCCTCACCGCCGCCAGCCCGAGGAAGCCAGCGTCGCCGCCGATAGGAGCCCATGCAGGACGCCGCCGTGCCGGACCTCGCAGCTGCCATGGCCGACGAGGAAGTGCGCCGTGGAGCTCGGCTCCACCGCGGGACGCCGTGTCGTCGCTGGATCCGGCGGCATCCCGGCCGCCACCTCCCGATATGTCGCCTCCGCGCCCCCTGGACCCTACCGTGCCGCCTCCCCTCGCCGGAGTTGCGTGCGCCGCCGCCGGTCGTCGTCGGGCCGAGCCGAGCCGGTCGAGCCTCCGCCCACGTCTGCCAGCTGGGCCGGCGAGCCCAGCGGTCCATCTCCCTCGCCCGCGTGGGCCGACCCAGCACCACCGAACCGCCGGCCTCCTCCCGCCTTGGGCCGAGCCCATCAGGGGTGAGGCCCTCCTTTTGTTTCTTTTATGGTTTTTTTTCTTTTGTCTATTTTTTTGGCTAAGTCCTGTGTAAATTTTTGCTGTTACGTTTTTGCGTTTTTAATTGCGGGTAAACCGTAGCTCGGATCACGTTGCGCCCAAAAGGAAAATTGCTTAGAATTGTGTGTACTTCAGTTCATCTTTTGTGAGCATTTTGATTTGAGGCCATCTTGATGTTGTTAATCTGTGTTGAAGTGGGCATCAGGATGTTAAACTGCTACTAATTGCTATTATGTGATGTTGTTGTTATTTTATTGCAAGTTTGCTTGATGATTGTGACTCATCCATGAGGCCTATTGCATTGATTCTTTTTGCATACTGTTAAGCATCATGTATACTTCCATTATATGTATTGCATTGTCATGATATGCTTGCTGGTCATATAGTTATTGAGCTCCAAAGTTGCTATCCCGCTGTTTTTGACAGCCACCTCTGTTTTTCTCTAAGTCTGTAACGTTCCGATGCCATGTTGAATGCTTAATATCTTTTGATCTATGATGCCTACCTGGATGATTCTTTTTGCCATGCCTTCCTTATCATGTCTACTTTAATTTCATATCATTGTGAGCATGTTTGCATTCATTATCCTGTTTATGCGTTGCTCTAAAGTGTGCTTCGTGATGTTGGCAGATTGTGTTCCAAACTTGTTTTGCTCGTATCTTTTTAACCGTAACTCCGTTTGGGGTGTTCTTTATATGTAACTTGATTAGTTTTTCGTGTACTTTGTGTTTATGCTATTGTTTGTTGTTTTTAACCAACCTAAAATACGGTTTAGGACAGAACAGTACCAAATCCTTTAATTGTTGTGCGGCACTTAGTGTATGCCATGTTTAGGTTGTGCCTCACTTAAATTGACTAGCATAGATAGTTTCCTTTATGCTTCACCTCTTTTCATGTTTGTGTGCTATGCCATGCTTGCTTGAGTTGCCATGTTAACAACCTTTGTTGATAACCTGTAGCTAAACAACTCGAACCTTTCCAAATGTGCGGTATCGTTGTGTGTGACGAGTACTCCACTTAACCTATTAGTAACCGCTCCCGACGGTAGGTGCGATGTCTCGTGTTGCCTTCTTGTTGATGCTTGCTCGTGTTTGCTTTGTAGTAATAGATTCTTGCTCGTCGATTTCATTTTCCAGTGTTTCCTTCTTGTGTGCTTCCGCGGGTACCTCTCGGAGACGATGCGAGCTTGCGATCAACTACACCTTCGGAACCCGACTTATCAACAGGCAAGACATTACTTATGATCCATTCTATTTCAACCAGCGGTTTGCATGCTAGTCTAGGTTAGGTTCGATGTTTGATCCTACCACATGTTTACAGCCTCTTTCAAACCGATACAGCCATGTCCCCTCCCAGCAAACCTTGTACTGCTATGTTACTATTGCTCGTTGCTCAGCCCCTTCTTAGTATGCATGCTTAGGATGCTATGATGTCACCCTGTTACTCCTTGGTTTGGTCTATCACATTATTATATTGTTGTTGATGATATGATTATTATAATGTTGACTATATTCGACGAAGGATCACTACTGGAAATTAGGCTATAGATAATATGATAGCTAATGGCGCACTGCCCATGAGGTGCGCCACTGCTATATAGCAATGGCGCACAGTCATCAAGTGCGCCATTACTATCCACTTTTCTAATGGCGCACTCCTCATCTAGTGCGCTACTACTAAATTGCTTCTGGACCAGCCCCCTCCCCTTACATAGCTATGGCGCACCTCTCTGGAATGCGCCATTAGTAACCAGGGATGCTAATGGCACACTTCTTGTGGATGCGCTATTGGTATGTCTCTGGGTTGGCCTGGGCAACATACCGGCCCAAACGCCATAACCCTAGCTAGCACATCATCCCCCCCCCCCCCCGCGCCGCAACCCTAGCCTATCGACCCCGCCCCCTCCCCCTCCCCCTCTCGATCCAATCCCACCTCTCCCGCAACCCTAGCCTATCGCCCTCGCCCCCCTCCCAGTCTCCGGCGACCCCCTCCCCACCTCTCCGGCGACCGCTCCGGTGGCCTCGCTCTCCCTCCCGCCCCCTCCCCCTCCCCCGTCGCGGACCCGCCCGATAGTGCCGCCGCCCGTCTGCTACCACCTACGCCCGAATCGACGCATCCCCGAGCTATCGACGCTCGCCATCGACGCGTCCATCGACGACGACGACGCCCGCCATCGACGCGTCCCCGAGCTATCGGCGCTCGTCGCGGGAGTCTTCTTCCTCGGCTACGTCGTCTTCTTCCCCTACGGCGTGTTCGAGCTCGTCTCCAAGCCACCCTAGGTGAGTAGTCCACCTGCTGTTGTGGCTTTTTCCCTTCCATTCGTGCGCGTGCTCACTGCTCACTGTTGTTGCTTACTGACAAAAAGGAACGAGAAAGACATGTTGTTCGTGGATGACGGGCTCTCCTGGTCACCACATATAATTTGCGTTTGCATAATGGTACCTTTGCGCTATGAATGAATGTCATACGCCCACCGGAGATGTGCATTAGCCAAATCATTTCACTGCTAAATGTCTCAAGAACTAAATCTAAGCACGCATAGATCACTGCTACACTTGTCCTACTTAATTCTGTTGTGAAATAAAGCTGTCATGAATGATCATATAAGTAAAGTGCTCATTTGAAGTAGTCTGATTAAGTGAAAATTGTGATTAAGTAAATTGTGTTTTCTGATTAAGTGTTCCTAGGTTGAAGTAGTTTGAAGTAGTCTGATTAAGTAAATTCTCTTCTTCCTCCTCCTTGGGTTGTGCTCTGCGTGAAAAATACATACTCATGTGCCAAGTTTTTGAAACCAGTAATGAGTGCTTGTTCTTAATTCTGCATATTCATTTATGTTGCATTATCTATTTGGTTTTGGCCTGGGAAGCAACTATTATACTAGCATGTTGGATACTAGCATTATCAAGATATATATGTTTTTGTACATCCAGTTGACCTGTAGAAGTATTTTAAGCACGTATCAAGTTCTGTGATTTTAAAAAAGTTTTCGAGCAAACACTTTGCTTCTCATTTGATACCCAATCACTAATCATGCCATAGTCTGAACAATGTAGCTAGGACTCGTTCTATTAAAAACTGCACATCTATACTACACAATAGATGTTTTGGTTAATTTTTGCTTTTGCACATTTATACTACAAAATTGCACATCTTCTGGAACTGACACATGTAAAAAACTGCACATCTTCTGGAACTGACACATCTAGATTTTCTAAATATATTTTTGCTACACTAGAAAAACTGACACATCTAGAAGTGATGCTTTAATTTTGACACTCTACTTTAATTGATGCTGTGATTTTGCTCATGTCAGTTATCTGCCTAATCATCTTATCTTGCAGAAATGGTTCGCTGTCGCCAAACCTGCCGCATCACCACCGGCATCCGTATACCACCCCACCCCCGAGCCGCCACCCCCGAGCCGGAGACCGCGCCCGTGTCAGCGCGGCCCGCACCCGTGCCCGCGCCCGCCTTGTCGGGCTGCTCCACGGGCTCGCGCCTCTCTGCATCGACGGCGTCCTCGGATGTCTCTGGCTTTTCGACGATAAGCTCAGACATTCAGCCCACTGCTTCAGAGCTGTCTCGAAATAGGCGGGACATAGAAGAGGAGGACGCAGCAGAGGAAGCAGAGTTCAATGCCGTTTGGGAGCGCAAGTACCCGGTGGGCATACCAGACCTGGCGCGCCAAGCAGTTGTATGGGAAGGAGCTCAGGCCAAAAAAAGAGAACAAGCTCATCGCCATTTCGTCTTCTGACGACGAGGAGTGAAGTGTCTTTAGTGTAATCTATAATATGTTGGTTAAGAATGTGTGAACTCTCTCATGCTATACTTGTTGATTTGCCCTCTTGTTAATAAATGGTGTTGGTTAAGAATTCCGATGTGGCTGTTCATATGATGATGATGTCATGTTATAACTGTCATGTTGATGCTGTTGTTTAATTATATGGGTGATGTATTTTATAACCCCTCTGAAAATACGGAATAAGCAATTTTTTACAAATATTCATAGTAGTAATAGCGCACCTTTGCCGTCAGTAATGGCGCACTCCAGGCGCGCCATTAGTGTCAGAGGTAGTAATGGCGCACCGAATGTGCGCCATTACTATCACTTACCAATGGCGTGCTAGTAATGGCGCACCGTATCTGCGCCATTAGTACCCAAAACAGGTGCGCCACTAATGACCTTTTTTCCAGTAGTGGATGGAAGGTCTAGGCTATCCCGCCCCGACGCTTCTTTCCATTCGAGTCACCTATGATCCGAGTTCCGGGTATTGGTTTTAAGACTGAGCGTGCCTAACCGCGTGTGGGATTTTATGGGGTCCCCTCTTCTTACCTACCTAGCTTCAAACATTTCTAGTGATTTCCCAAGCTGATTTACCATTTGAAAACCGTGTGTGTGCTTGGTTGGGCCCCCAGCTATTTTAAAACAACTTGGGCAAGTGGAGACGTGGTTTCTCTGTTGGTCCACCCGATCATCTAGGACCCGGTTTCCCATGTGTGATTAACCGGCTATCCGACCTGCGTCATACGGAAGAGTCCGATCCGAGAGCGTGGCCGGCTTTTGGATTGGGTGTCGACTCCCCGGGGGCCACCCGGATTTGTTCGTTGTTAGCTAGAGGGACCTGTCGTTTCGTATCTCTTGGAACTAAATCATAAAATGGTTGCCTTTGATGGGTAGCAACTGAGAGAGATGGGCATGCGTGCGGAGCCTTGTAATGGGCAGTTGGTACGCCCCTACAGGGTTAAATCTTTTCGAGAAGCCGTGTCCACGGTTATGGACGACTTGAGACCTACTCCTTGTTCATAGACAACAACAACTGAGATAATCTTAATATAACTTGATCAACGTGTGTGTGTGCCTTGACTGCTTCTTCTTCGTCGGGATGCGAAGAGGAGGACAAGGATAGGACAGGTGTTATGCTTGCGTAAGTAGTTGATAGCAAGACTTGTTGGAGGCGATTCCTCATCGAATGCTTGGCTTCTTATCTTACTCTCTAGATCGTTAGCCACTTCATAATTGCTAGTGCGGCAGCAACCTCACCACTTACCCCTTCCTTACCGTAAACTACTAGTTGTCCTAGAATGACGAGTGATGAAGTCCTTGCTGGGTCAGATGACCACTACAGTTGGATGCTGAGTACTTTTGTACTCATGATACTACCCCAAACTCTTTTCAGGGTTCTTGGTCGACAACAGGTACGGTGATCGACGTTTCACGTGGAGACTTGACGACGACTAGTTAGGCGGATCCCGGCGGAGGGCCTGGACCCGTGTGGTTATGGGGATCGATGTTTTTCTCTTTGCCACTAGGCATTTAATTGTAGTCTGTACTCAGACATATATCTTCCGTTGTTGTATTGTATTAAGGCAGTTGTATGCCGATTGTATGAGATGTTGTATCCTTGTATCTGTAATGTTGTGATATCATGTTGGAAATCCGGGGCATATGGCTATGTCATATGTCGCGGTGGGACCGATATGTGCTTCGTCCTCGGATCTGGATGGAAACATCTAGATCTGGAACAGTACCGCATATTGGGCCTTACAACTTGGTATCAGAGCCTTACCGGCCATAGGATCCCTTTTCTGGCCGAAGTCGAGTCTAGACAAAAACTATTTTGTAGTTACTAAGTTAGTTATCGGAGAGTAGGATTCTTTTTCCTCCTTACCCATGCTCTGGTCAGGACAAGTGTCGTAAGTGTTTTAAATTCTCGTCTTATCCCCTTCAAACCTCTAGGATCTCGAGTGTGTGGAGTATCGGAACCGTTACAATGCCTTGCTTGAAGCGTATTGTCTCGATTTCGATCTCAGGTTTGGGAATTCCTGTAGTACCTTTACCTTCTCCGAATTTGGGTATCATCTGGGTCATCCATTGACATCCCTCCTTTTACCGGTGTTTTTACGACTTGCGTCGAAAATCACTATCCCTTGATCTGGTTTTCGCGATTGTTCTTCCTCTTGTCACTGACGGTTTCATTTTTCCGACGATGTCATCTCTCTGCGGAAAGTTTCTCGAAAGAAGCTCGACATCGACATGGAGCAGAGTCCCTTGTTGGTGGTGTTGAAGATTCTCGACTCTCTTTTTCTCTCCCCCCTCTCCCCCGGATCGTCTTGGATCTCGGGACGAGATCCCTTGTTGGTGGTGTTGTATTGTAACAACCCAGATTTTGCAAAAATTAAAAAAAATGTTTTCGGTGTGAATTGTTTGATTGTCTGATTTGTTTGCGGTGTTTGCATCCCCGATTTATCGATCAACGATTATTTCCCCCCTCTTATCTCGTACCGGACGGAGACCGACCCTTGCCACCCTGACACTCGACCTTTGCGACACCGGGTTTCACCCGATCACCTTCGCGAAAACCGCACGAGACCTGCCGCAGCCAACGGAACGAAAACCCCGTTTAATAATTAAACGGGTTATTTTTTATAGCGCGCCGGAAAGTGTTCTTGGAACGGTTCTAGCGCGAGGTGAATGCCTCCGGCTCGACGCGCTGATCGCGCACTTCAAAGTTTCACCCGAATCGGAGGTCCTGCGGACCCCCGCCGGTTAGAAACGTAAACACCGCGCGCGCGAAAGAAAACCGGTGATGTTTTTGCAAACTGCCAACCACCTGGCCTATATAAAGACCACCACTCTCCCATCCCTTTCTAGGGTTTCCCTAGCCACAAAATTGCAGCCACCCCTTCTGTTTTGCCAAAATCTGCCCAATTTAGCCCCAATTTTCGTCCAAAACCTAGCCCCATCAGATCTGGACCATCAGATCCGGAGATCCGACGGCCCAGATCGGCCATGGCCAACCCCTCGCTCCTCTCTCTCTCCTGGACGCCTCCACGGCCAAGCCGTCCGCCTCACCGCCGCCATCCCGAGGAAGCCAGCACCGCCGCCGACAAGAGCCCGCGCAGGACGCCGCCGTGCCGGACCTCCCAGCTGCCATGGCCGACGAGGAAGCGCGCCATGGAGCTCGGCTCCACCGCGGGACGCCGTGTCGTCGCTGGATCCGGCGGGATCCCGGCCGCCACCTCCCGATCTGTCGCCTCCGCGCCCCCTGGACCCCACCGTGCCGCCTCCCCTCGCCGGAGTTGCGTGCGCCGCCGCCGGTCGTCGTCGGGACGAGCCGAGCCGGCCGAGCCTCCGCCACGTTTGCCAGCTGGGCCGGCGAGCCCAGCGGCCCATCTCCCTTGCCCGCGTGGGCCGGCCCAGCACCACCGAACCGCCAGCCTCCTCCCGCCTTGGGCCGAGCCCATCAGGGGTAAGGCCCTCCTTTTTTTTCTTTTATGTTTTTTTTGTCTATTTTTTTGGCTAAGTCCTGTGTAAATTTTTGCTGTTACGTTTTTGCGTTTTTAATTGCGAGTAAACCCTAGCTCGGATCACGTTGCGCCCAAAAGGAAAATTTCTTAGAATTGTGTGTACTTCAGTTCATCTTTTGTGAGCATTTTGATTTGAGGCCATATTAATGTTGTTAATCTGTGTTGAAGTGGGCATCAGGCCGTTAAACTGCTACTAATTGCTGTTATGTGTTGCTGTTGTTATTTTATTGCAAGTTTGCTTGATGATTGTGACTCATCCATGAGGCATATTGCATTGATTCTTTTTGCATACTGTTAAGCATCATGTATACTTCCATTATATGTATTGCATTGTCATGATATGCTTGCTGGTCATATAGTTATTGAGCTCCAAAGTTGCTATCCCGCTGTTTTTGACAGCCACCTCTGTTTTTCTCTATGTCTGTAACGTTCCGATGCCATGTTGCATGCTTAATATATTTTGATCTATGATGCCTATTTGCATGATTCTTTTTTCCATGCCTTCCTTGTCATGTCTACTTTAATTTCATATCATTGTGAGCATGTTTGCATTCATTATCCTGTTTATGCGTTTCTCTAAAGTGTGCTTCGTGATGTTGGCAGATTGTGTTCCAAACTTGCTTTGCTCGTATCTTTTTAACCGTAACTTCGTTTGGGGTGTTCTTTATATGTAACTTGATTAGTTTTTCGTGTACTTTGTGTTTATGCTATTGTTTGTTGTTGTTAACCAACCTAAAGTATGGTTTAGGACAGAACAGTACCAAATCCTTTAATTGTTGTGCGGCACTTAGTGTATGCCATGTTTAGGTTGTGCCTCACTTAAATTGACTAGCATAGATAGTTTCCTTTATGCTTCACCTCTTTTCTTGTTTGTGTGCTATGCCATGCTTGCTTGAGTTGCCATGTTAACAACCTTTGTTGATAACCTGTAGCTAAACAACTCGAACCTTTCCAAATGTGCGGTATCGTCGTGTGTGACGAGTACTCCACTTAACCTGTTAGTAACCGCTCCTGACGGTAGGTGCAATGTCTCGTGTTGCCTTCTTGTTGATGCTTTCTCGTGTTTGCTTCGTAGTAATAGATTCTTGCTCGTCGATTGCCTTTTCCAGTGTTTCCTTCTTGTGTGCTTCCGCGGGTACCTCTCGGAGACGATGCGAGCTTGCGATCAACTACACCTTCGGAACCCGACTTATCAACAGGCAAGGACAATACATTACTTATGATCCATTCTATTTCAACCAGCGGTTTGCATGATAGTCTAGGTTAGGTTCGATGTTTGATCCTACCACATGTTTACAGCCTCTTTCAAACCGATACAGCCATGTCCCCTCCCAGCAAACCTTGTACTGCTATGTTACTATTGCTCGTTGCTCATCCCCTGCTTACTATGCATGCTTAGGATGCTACGATGTTACCTTGTTACTCCTTGGTTTGGGCTATCACATTATTATATTGTTGTTGATGATATGGTTATTATAATGTTGACTATATTCGACGAAGGATGGAAGGTCTAGGCTATCTGTAAGGCCCCCGATGCGGTGTTAACTCGAGTTAGTTGCTTTCGCGTCCCGCTCAAGTTAGTAGCGCATAAAAGGCCACCGACTCACGACACTCGCACTCGTGTCGCTGCCGGATTCTCGACAACAGGTATAAGAACAATGAACTTAATACTAAGACATAAATATAAGAGTCCAGGGCATACATCGCCATTGGAATTTATTACATTATCTCAGAGGTCCATAGACCCAACAGTACATCATGCAACAAGCGGAAGACAATCACGACCGAGTACGGTCAAAATCCAAATTACCCTAGAGAGGGCTGCACATAAATAGTCCACCCACGGATCGTCGGAACCCAACTATAGGATCTACTGAACGAAGTCGTCCACATCGTCGTCCTCCGGGGGCACCTCCACGAAGTATCGTCCAGTGCTCGGGTCGAGGTAGTAGTCAACTGCAGCGGCCGATGAGGAAAAACAGTAAAGGCACAAAAAGAAAACAGGGGTGAGATTATATCATTACAGGATAACTAACTCCCTACGGTAAGGCAATGTAAAAGTAAAGGTTGCAGCCGCACTAGCATATATGGTGGCTATCATTCTATTAGAGTAAAGGTAAGATCCAAGAATACACGTGACATCGCGTCATAAGTCTGCTATCCACGTACTTACGTCAAACATAACACAACCTGGATCTTCTCTTGGTCCCCCTGGACGAAGAAAAGCAACCAAGGTACTCACACGGTAGGCAAGTTTTAATTATGATTCAAATTGATGTTATTCTATGAACAAGGAGTAGGTCTCAAGTCGTCCATAACCGCGGACACGGCTTTTCGAAAAGATTTAACCCTGCAGGGGTGTACCAACTGCCCATCATAGGCGTCGCATGTACGCCCGGTTTCCACTTGGCTAGGTAAGCGCCTGAAACTTTGGAACGTCAGAGTCCCTCTAACTAACAACACATAATTCCGGGTGGCCCCCGGGGAGTCGACATCCAATCCAAAAGCCGGCCACGCTCTCTGGTCGGCCTCTTCCATATCAACAGGGTTTGGGTTACCGGTTAAGCCTTACATGAGGACCGGGCCCTCGCCGGTCAGTCTTGGACCAATAAGGGAACCATGTCCCCACTGGTCCGGGTTGGTTTGTAAACAGCTGGGGTACCACCAGCACTCACACGTTGCAAATGTAAATCAGCTCGGGCCACCACTAGAATTTTATGAAGCTAGGTAGGTAAGACAAGGGAACCCCATAGAATCCCACACACGATTAGGCACGCTCGTCATGAAACACAATACCCGGAACTCGGGACCTAGGTGACTCAAATGGAACAAAACACCTGGCGGGAACAACCTGGTCTCCCATCTTTCGTCAAGTATAAGTTAACATAATAATAATAATAAATATCAACCAACTTCTTTAAATAACATGATATCCCAAACCATAGCATAGGGTAAGCTGCAAGTTTTCCTACTCATACTAAGCAATGGCTGAGCAGCGGTAACTTAGCAATACAATGTTTTGCTGGGATGTGGGGATCATGGCTGTTTGGTTTGATTATGGCATGAACAAGGTGGATAGGATCAAACAAACATTCTAGACTACAGCTAGGCAGGTAGGCAGGAAGTTATCAAGTAATGGTATAAATCTTCCCCTTGCCTGGGTAATCGGTCGTCGAAGCAGACGTAGCAGGGTCCTTGGGCTCGGTGTCGGGAACCTCCACGTAAGTCTCCTCGGTAGTCTCAGGTGCTAACGTAAAGTACCGGCAAGGAAAAGTCACACAAGTAAGCAACGAAAACTAATGCACATTCATGGATGGGGTGATCAGGTTTAATAAGCAGAATGTGACCCTTATCTAGTCAATTTAAATGAAGGTGGTGACGACACGTCAACAAATTCATATGAAATTATTTATATTTTTATGGATTTGTTCTTAGCCTTAATTTGTGGTGTAAGTAATGTAACAGCCCAGTTTTCACAAAAATTAAAAATTTGTTTTCGGTGTGAATTGATTGATTGTCTGATTTGTTTGCGGTGTTTGCATCCCCGATTTATCGATCGGCGATTACTTTTCCCCCTCTTATCTCATACCGGACGGAGACCGACCCTTGCCACCCTGACACTCGACCTTTGTGACACCGGGTTTCACCCGATCACCGTCGCGAAACCGCACGAGACCAGCCGCAGCCAATGGAACGAAAAACCCCGTTAAATAATTAAACGAGATATTTTTATAGCGCGCCGGAAAGTGTTCTCGGAACGGTTCCAACGCGAGGTGAACGCCTCCGGCTCGACGCACTGATCGCGCAGTTCGAAGTTTTACCCGAATCGGAGGTACTGCGGACCCCCGGCGGTCAGAAACGTGAGCACCGCGCGTGCGAGAGAAAAACCGGTGATGTTTGCAAACTACCCTCCACCGGGGCTATATAAAGACCACCACACTCCCACCCATTTTTAGGGTTTCCCTAGCCACAATTTTGCAGCCACCCCCTCAAACATAGCCCCAATTTTCGCAGCCTAGCCCCTCAGATCTGAAACATCAGCCCCAGGCGCTCTGGACCGTCAGATCTGGCGATCCGGCGGCCTCTGGGCCGCCACGTCCCCCCTGGATCGTCTCTATCCTTCCTCCACCTCCAGCCCGTGGGCAACACCAAGCCGCCGCTGCCGGGCCCGAGGCGCCGCCGGCGAGCCGCCCGCAGCAGCCGCGCCCGCACCTCTCCTCTCCTCCTCCTCCTCGCGCCGCTCCCCTCCTCCTCACCTCTCCTCTTTTCTCTCTCCCTCAGGCAGCCCCGCAGCCGAGCGCCATGGACGCCAGGAGCCGGAGCTCGCGCCGCCGCACTCCCCTGGCTCCCCGTCGCTGCCATCAACGGATCCGGCCGCCAGCCGGCCTGCCGCGCCCGCCGTGCCCCTCGGCCTCCTCGTCACCTTGCCGGCGCCAGCCACGGTCGCCGGAGTCGCCGGCAGCCGGCTGCCCCCTCGCTGGGATCCCGATCGGGATCGGGAGGACCCGGGCACCTCCAACCGCCGCTTGGGCCGGCCTGCCCAGGGCGGCCCACCAACCCCAGCGCCCCAAGGCCCAGCGGCCGCCAGCCGGCCTGCCACGCCTCTAGGCTTCCTTGGGCCGAAGCCACTTGGGTGAGAGGCCCAAGCCCTTTTTTTATTTTTTTCCCGAGACTGCTGAAATTGCTAAGTCTTTTGTATTTTTACTGCTGTTAGCTTTTTGCGACGTAAATAACGATCAATCCGTAGCTCCGATGAACGTGCCCCCAAAACGAAAGTTGCTCAAAATTGCGTGTACTTTAATTTATCTTTTGTGAGAATTTGCATTTGAGGTCATCTTGATTGTGTAATTGTGTGCTGAACAGGGCATCAGGCCGTTAAACTTCTACAATTCCTGTTATGTGCTGCTGTTATTATTTTGTTGCAACTTTGCATGATGATTGTAACAAATCCATGAGGCCTATTGCATTGATTCTTTTTCCATTGTGTTAAGCATCATGTGTAATTCAATTCCATGCTTTAACTTGTCATGTTTGGGTGCTTTAGCTGTATTAAATCTTCCTCCAAAGTGGTGATCCTGATGTTATTGTGCTGCTGTTGCTGAAACTGTTATTTTGTTGCAACTTCGGTCGACGAGTGTGTCGCGACCGTTTATCGGAATTGAGTGATTCAAATTGCATATTGTTAAGAATTATGTCTACTTTCATTACATGTATTGCATTGCCATGATATGCTTGCTGATCATATAGTTATTTAGCTCCAAAGTTGCTATGCTGCTGTTTTTGACAGCCACCTCTGTTTTTCTCTAAGTCTGTTACTTTGCGATGCCATGTTGTTTGCTTAATATCTTTTGATCTATGATGTATTTTTGCATGATTATTTTTGCCATGCCTTCCTTGTCATGTCTACTTTAATTGCAAGTCATTTGTGAGCATGTTTGCATTGATCATCCTGTTTATGCATTGCTCTAAACTGTGCTTCGTGATGTTGGCAGTTTGTGCCCGTAACTTGTTTTGCTTATATCTTTTTAACCGTAACTCCGTTTGGGGTGTTCTTTATATGTAACTTGATTAGTGTTTCGTGTACTTTGTGTTTATGCTATTGTTTTCTGTTAACCAACCTAAAATATGGTTTAGGACAGAACAGTACCAAATCTTTTAATCATCGTGCGGCACTTAGTGTTATGCCTTGTTTAGGATTGTGCCTCACTTAAATTGATTAGCATAGATAGTTTACTTTGTGCTTCACCTCTTGACATATTTGTGTCCTATGCCATGCTTGCTTGAGTTGCTATGTTAATAACCGTTGTTTGGTCACCTGTAGCTAAGCAACTTGAACCACCGTAAACGTGCGGTATTTGTCGTGTGTGACCGATACCCCACTTAAACTGTTAGTAACCGTTCTTGACGATAGATCCGTATCGTGTTGCTTCTTGTTGATGCTTTCTCTTGTATTGCTCCGTAGTAATAGTGGTGCACCGTTGATTGCTTTCCAGTGTTTACCGTCTTGTGTGCTTCCGCGAATACCTCTCGGAGACGATGCGAGCTTGCGATCGACTACACCTTCGGAACCCGACTTATCAACAGGCAAGGACTATACATTACTTATGATCCATTCTATTTCAACCAGCGGTTTGCATGCTAGTCTAGGTTAGGTTCGATGTTTGATCCTACCACATGTTTACAGCCTCTTTCAAACCGATACAGCCATGTCCCTTCCCAGCAAACCAGGTACTGCTATGTTACTATTGCTCGTTGCTCAGCCCCTGCTTAGTATGCATGCTTAGGATGCTACGATGTTACCCTGTTACTTCTGGTGGGCTATCACATTATTATTATTGTTATGGATGATATGATTATTATAAATGTTGACTATATTCGACGAAGGGTGGAAGGTCCAGGCTATCCCGCCTCGACGCTTTGTTCCATTCGAGTCACCTAGGACCCGAGTTCCGGGTATTGGTTCTAAGACTGAGCGTGCCTAACCGCGTGTGGGATTTTATGGGGTCCCCTTTTCTTACCTACCTAGCTTCAAACATTTCTAGAGGTGGCCCAAGCTGGTTTTACCATTTGAAAACCGTGTGTGTGACTGGTGAGGTCCCAGCAGATTTTCAAACAACTCGGCCAGCAGAGACAGAGTTCCTTTGTTGGTCCAAACCTGGAAGCTCGAGGGCTATCCAAAGTGTTGGTTTAGTTACCCCGACCTCGTCCAGACGGTAGAGGCCGACTCGATAGCGCGACCGGCTTTTGAGTTGGATGTCGACTCACCGGGGGCCACCCGGATTTGGGCGTTGTTAGTTAGAGTGATTTGTCGTTCCGGATCTCTTGGGACTAAATCATAAAATGGTTGCCTATCATGGGTAGCAACTGAGAGAGATGGGCGTGCGTGCGGAGCCTCGTAATGGGCAGTTGGTACACCCCTGCAGGGTTAAATCTTTTCGAGAAGCCGTGTCCACGGTTATGGACGACTTGAGACCTACTCCTTGTTCATAGACAACAAAAACTGAGATAATCTTAATATAACTTGATCAACGTGTGTGTGTGCCTTGACTGCTTCTTCTTCGTCGGGATGTGAAGAGGAGGACATGGATAGGATAGGTGTTATGTTTGCGACAGTAGTTGATAGCAAGACTTGTTGGAGGCGATTCCTCATCGAATGCTTGGCTTCTTATCTTACTCTCTAGATCGTTAGCCACTTCATAAATGCTAGTGCGGCAGCAACCTCACCACTTACCCCTTCCTTACCGTAAACTACTAGTTGTCCTAGAATGACGAGTGATGAAGTCCTTGCTGGGTCAGATGACCACTACAGTTGGATGCTGAGTACCTCTGTACTCATGATACTACCCCAAACTCTTTTCTGGGTTCTTGATCCACAACAGGTATGGTGATCGACGTTTCACGTGGAGACTCGACGACGACTAGTTAGGCGGATCCCGGCGGAGGGCCTGGACCTGTGTGGTTATGGGATCGATGTTTTCTCTTTGCCACTAGGCATTTGATTGCAGTCTGTACTCAGACATGTATCTTTCGCTGTTGTATTGTATTTAAGGCAGTTGTATGCCGATTGTATGAGATGTTGTATCCTGTATCTGTAATGTTGTGATATCATGTTGGAAATCCGGGGCATATGGCTTTGTCATATGTCGCGGTGGGACCGATATGTGCTTCGTCCCCGGGTCTGGGTGGAAACACCTAGATTTGGAACAGTACCGCATATCGGGCCTTACAAGTAACATGGCAACTTGGCATGATCAATAAAGTAATTAATAGAAATAATTACAACGTGAAGGTAAAACATCGATTCCGGAGACGAAGAGATGTCGATGAACTTGACATCGGAAAGGTGCAACAAAAGAACGGGACCCAGCCACTTTGCATTTGACGATATGCTAGGGGCTAGTTTGATGATGCAAAGAGTTGAAGATGATATGAAAAGAACTTGGAATTGATCAGATGACTAAGATTCAACATGCACTGAAGTTGAAAGAAGGCAAGGTCATGCAAAGCAGGTTTGATATGGTTAGGTGCTTCACACCATGTCCACTTGAGTTGCACAAAACACCACATGGACATCACCATTGTAATCCCTGCATTTTTCTACCCCAAAACCATATAAGGTATGGCTCCATTTGAATTTGCAAGCACAGTTGCAGATTCAGATGAATTCAGGGGCCTGAGTGCAAAGTTGCACTACTTGCATTTTTGGAAAAGTTCAAATGGCAATTGCAATGTATCCATGTTGTTCCTTGGGAAAAACTAACCCAAGGTCATATATGGGTTGCCATATTTGAGTTTTGGGAAGTGGTTGCAAAAACAAAAGAAAAAGGGGGGCCTATTTGCATAATTGCCACCATCACAAAATTTTAGGGGGGCAAATTGCAAAATGGTCATCACCACTGTGTTCAGTGGGTCAAACTACCCCAAAAACATGTATGGGGTGCCCAAAATTGAGTTGGAAGTTTAAAAACAGATTTGCATTTGAAAACAAATTCAAATTTGAATTTAAAC
Organism: Bromus sterilis; assembly: GCA_950022295.1. Lineage (NCBI taxonomy): Eukaryota > Viridiplantae > Streptophyta > Magnoliopsida > Poales > Poaceae > Bromus > Bromus sterilis. The sequence goes on along the minus strand of OX465599.1, from coordinate 164,688,884 downwards.
AGAAAAGAAAAAGAAAAGAAAGGAAAAAGAAAAGGGCACAACCCACATGGGCTGCCTCGGACACTAGGCCCAACTTCTCTCTCCCTGGCCCAAACGAGCAAGCCCACTCGGCTGGAGACATGGGAAAAAAATAAAAAGAAAAAGGGCCAAGCCCACTGTTGGACCAAGCCCAGGACCTTTTCTCCTCCTCCAGGTCCAGGGCGACAGGTGCCCTCTCTGAATCCCGCGCGTCTCTGAAGAAACACAGGGCTCAACTGAACCCGAGCCGGCGACGACTTCCGGCGACGCTCTCCTCGCGCTCCGACCATCTCCTGCCTCGCCACCATGAGGAAAACAGAGGGGGAACTGCCCTCTGCAGAACGGCGCAAGCCATGGCCAACCTCTCTCTCTCAACTCGGTGGAACTCTCACGGGAACAGAGCGGAGAAAAGCCTGCTCTGCAGCTTCAGAACCCGCGCAACACCAGCGAGGTTTTCGGGTGAAGCTAGCGGCGCGTATTGTTCACCTCCGGCCGAGCTCCGGTGTCCTAAACGCAGCGACGACATTCCTCTACACCTCTGCACCACAGATCTGGCCGCGAGATCAACTGCGGCGACGCTACGGTCGACTGAAATTGACGGCGACGACACTGGAAACTGAACTTCTTCAGACGCGGGTGCGACTTCAACTGCAAAACGCGCAAACGCTCCCTCCTTTGCGGTCATAACCGTGCTCTTGACGAGCATGGAGCGTGCACGCATACTCCTCGGCATCACCAGGGCCACGGCGATTGTAACAGCCCAGATTTCACAAAAATTAAAATTTTTGTTTTCGGTGTGAATTGTCTGATTGTCTGATTTGTTTGCAGTGTTTGCATCCCCGATTTATCGATCAGTGATTATTTCCCCCCCTCTTATCTTGTACCGGACGGAGACCGACCCTTGCCACCCTGACACTCGACCTTTGCGACACCGGGTTTCGCCCGATCACCGTCGCGAAAACCGCACGAGACCAGCCGCAACCAACGGAACAAAAAACCCCGTTTAATAATTAAACGGGTTATTTTTATAGCTCACCGGAAAGTGTTCTCGGAACGGTTCCAGCGCGAGGTGAACGCCGCCGGCTCGATGCGCTGATCGCACAGTTCGAAGTTTTACCCGAATCGGAGGTACTGCGGACCCCCGGCGGTCAGAAACGTGAGCACCGCGCGCGAGAGAGAAAACCCGGGGATGTTTTTGCAAACTGCCAGCCACCTGGGCTATGTAAAGACCACCACACTCCCACCTCTTTCTAGGGTTTCCCTAGCCACAAAATTGCAGCCACCCCCCTCCACTTTGCCCCAGAAATACCCCATTTTCGACCAAACCCTAGCCTCAGATCTGAAAATCAGTCCCAGGCACTCTGGACCGTCAGATCTGGCGATCCGACGGCCCAGAGGCCGCCACGTCAGCGCCTGGCCTTCTCTCTCCTCCCCGAGCCGCCTCCACGGCCGTGGGCAACCGCCGCGCGCCGCCGGACCCGAGGCCGCCGCCGGCCAGGATGCAGCAGCCGCCGGTGCCCCTCCTCCTCTCTTCCCGCTCTCCCCTTTCCTCCTTCTCTCCTCTCCCTGACCCTGCCTCCCTCTTCTCCCTCGCAGAACATCCGCGCCGCTCGCCATGGAGTCCGGGCCGAGCTCCGTCGCGCCGCCGTCCTCTGCCTTGAGCCTCGCTGCCGATGGGAGTCCGGCCTGCCGCGCCCCATACGCGTCCGCCTCGCCTGTACCGCGCCCCGTCCGCGCCGCCTCGATGCGCCGCCCGTCGCCGGCGTAGGGCGCCGCCGCCGCCTCGCTGGTCCTGGACGAGGGCGAGGTCGCCGCTCGATCCGGCCAGGCTGGGCTGGCCTGTCCAGCGCCGCGGCCCACCTCCCTCCAGCAGCCCGGGCCGGCCTCCGAGCCCAGGCATCCACTGTTGGGCCAAGCCCAGTTGGGTGAGGCCCGTTACCTTTTTTTCTGTTTGTTTTTTTCCTTTTCCTGATTTTGGCTAAGTCTGGAGAATTTTTGCTACTGATTCATTTTTGTGCTGCGAATAGCGATTAATCCGTAGCTCCGATGAACGTGCCGCCAAAACGAAAACTGCTTAGAATTGCGTGTACTTCAATCCATATTTTGTGAGAAACTTGATTTGAGGTCACCTTGATTGTGTAATTGTGTGTTGAAGTGGGCATCAGGCCGTTAAACTGCTACTAATTCTGTCTAGTGCTGCTGTTATTATTTTGTTGCAACTTTGAGTGATGATTGTGATAAATCCATGAGGCCTATTGCATTGATTCTTTTTCCTATGTGTTAGCATCATGTGTACTTCATTTCCATGCTTTAACTTTTCATGTTTGGGTGCTTTAGTTATATTAAATCTTGCTCCAAAGTGGTGACCCTGATGTTAATGTGCTGCTGTGCTGAAAACTGTTAATTTGTTGCAACTTCGGGTGACGGTTGCGTCGCAACCGTTTATCGGAATTGAGTGATTCCAATTGCATATTGTTAAGCATCATGTCTAATTCTATTACATGTATTGCATTGTCATGATATGCTTGCTGGTCATATAGTTATTGAGCTCCAAAGTTTCTATCCCGCTGTTTTTGACAGCCACCTCTGTTTTTCTCTAAGTCTGTAACGTTCCGATGCCATGTTGCATGCTTAATATCTTTTGATCTATGATGCCTATTTGAATGATTCTTTTTGCCATGCCTTCCCTGTCATGTCTACTTTAGTTCCATATCATTTGTGAGCATGTTTGCATTGATTATCATGTTTATGCATTGCTCTAAAGTGTGCTTCCGGATGTTGGCAGATTGTGCCCATAACTTGTTTCTCTTATATCTTTTTAACCGTAACTCCGTTTGGGGTGTTCTTTATATGTAACTTGATTAGTTTTTCGTGTAATTTGTGTTTATGCTATTGTTTGCAGCTTTTAACCAAACTAGAATATGGTTTAGGGCAGAATAGTACCAAATGTTTTAATCATCGTGCGACACTTAGTGTTATGCCATGTTTAGGTTGTGCCTCACTTAAATTGACTAGCATAGATAGTTTTCTTTATGATTCACCTTTTGCCATGTTTGTGTGCTATGCCATGCTTGCTTGAGTTGCCATGTTAACAACCTTTGTTGATCACTTGTAGCTAAACAACTTGAACCCTTGTAAATGTGCGGTATCGTCGTGTGTGACGAGTACTCCACTTAACCTGTTAGTAACCGCTCTCGACGGTAGGTGCGATGTCTCGTGTTGCCTTCTTGTTTATGCTTGCTCGTGTTTGCCTCGTAGTAATAGATGCTTGCTCGTTGATTTCTTTCCAGTGTTTACCCTCTTGTGTGCTTCCGCGGGTACCTCTCGGAGACGATGCGAGCTTGCGATCAACTACACCTTCGGAACTCTACTTATCAACAGGCAAGGACTATACATTACTTATGATCCATTCTATTTCAACCAGCGGTTTGCATGCTAGTCTAGGTTAGGTTCGATGTTTGATCCTACCACATGTTTACAGCCTCTTTCAAACCGATACAGCCATGTCCCTTCCCAGCAAACCTTGTACTGCTATGTTACTATTGATCGTTGCTCAGCCCCTCCTTAGTATGCATGCTTAGGATGCTACGATGTTACCCTGTTACTCCTTGGTTTGGGATATCAAATTTTTATATTGTTGTTGATGATATGATTATTATAATGTTGACTACATTCGACGAAGGATGGAAGGTCTAGGCTATCCCGCCCCGACGCTTTGTTCAATTCGAGTCACCTAGGATCCGAGTTCCGGGTATTGGTTTTAAGACTGAGCGTGCCTAATCGCGTGTGGGATTTTATGGGGTCCCCTCTTCTTACCTACCTAGCTTCAAGCATTTCTAGAGGCGACCCAAGCTGATTTACCATTTGAAACCGTGCGTGTGCTGGTCAGCTGCCAGTAGTTTTCAAACAACTCGGGCCAGCGGAGACAGAGTTCCTCTGTTGGTCCACACTGGTGAGCTAGGGAAGTCCACTGTTATATAGGTGAGACTAAACCCGACCTTGGCCATACGGAAGAGTCCGATCCGAGAGTGTGGCCAACTTTTGGATTGGGTGTCGACTCCCCGGGGGCCACCCGGATTTACTCGTTGTTAGCTAGAGGGACCTGTTGTTTCGGATCTCTTGTAACTAAATCATAAAATGGTTGCCTGTGATGGGTAGCAACCGAGAGAGATGGGAGAGCATGCGACGCCTCGTAATGGGCAGTTGGTACACCCCTGCAGGGTTAAATCTTTTCGAGAAGCCGTGTTCGCGGTTATGGACGACTTGAGACCTACTCCTTGTTTATAGACAACAACAACTGAGATAATTTTAATACAACTTGATCAACGTGTGTGTGCCTTGACTGCTTCTTCTTCGTCGGGATGCGAAGAGGAGGACAAGGATAGGATAGGTGTTATGTTTGCGTAAGTAGTTGATAGCAAGACTTGTTGGAGGCGATTCCTTATCGAATGCTTGGCTTCTTATCTTACTCTCTAGATCGTTAGCCACTTCATAAATGCTAGTGCGACAGCAACCTCACCACTTACCCCTTCCTTACTGTAAACTACTAGTTGTCCTAGAATGACGAGTGATGAAGTCCTTGCTGGGTCAGTTGACCACTACAGTTGGATGCTGAGTACTTCTGTACTCATGATACTACCCCCAACCTCTTTTCAGGGTTCGTGATCGACAACTGGTATGGTGATCGACGTTTCACGTGGAGACTCGACGACGACTAGTTAGGCAGATCCCGGCGGAGGGCCTGGACCCGTGTGGTTATGGGGATCAATGTTTTTCTCTTTGCCACTAGGCATTTGTTTGTAGTCTGTACTCAGACATATATCTTCTGCCGTTGTATTGTATTAAGGCAGTTGTATGCCGATTGTATGAGATGTTGTATCCTTGTATCTGTAATGTTGTGATATCATGTTGGAAATCCGGGGCATATGACTTCGTCATATGTCGCGGTGGGACCGATATGTGCTTCGTCCCCGGATCTGGATGGAAACATCTAGATCTGGAACAGTACCGCATATCAGGCCTTATAGTGATCACCGGACTGGCCGGGGTCCGTGGCACGACGACCGGCAACGCGCAGCTACGGCTACCGCTGGCTACACGATCACGACGGAGAAAAGGGAGCACTCGAGGCTCACCTAGAGGGGCTTGGAGGCGAGCTCGCGTGCACGGAAGAGGAAGACGACGCGGCTGCCGTCGACGAGGAAGAAGGTTCCGTGGCAGAGCTTCACAACGCGCGGCCTGATTCGAGTACCCCGCGGCCAAAACCTACAAGTGGAAGACACAGGAGGGCTTAGAGGCCGCGCTCGCAGACAGTGGCTCGAAATTGAAGAAGGACGTCGGCGAATTTTCTCGGGACCTCACCGGAACGAAGCGGAACAGGGCATGGAAGGAAACCTCTCCCCGCGGCGGCGAGGGGGAATCGATGGGAGGAACGGAACCCTAGGGGGCTCCTGCGGCTCTGGGGGGCGGCTTATATGGAGGGGACGACCTCCAGCCACGTCGGCAGACGTCGACGCCCTCCCGCCGGTTTGAAAGAAGAGGGGGAGGGGACCTCTCCACGGTGGAAAGGCGATGTGTCCCCTCCCTCGGATCTTGATCGCGCGGCTAGGATCCTTCCCGCGTACCGCTTCGCTGGTGGAGGCCCAGGTGGGCTGCGGAAAAGGGGAGGCCCAGATGGGCCGGGTCTGCTGGTCTGCCTCCAGAGAAAAAAAGAATAAAAGAAGGGGTTTTTCCATTAAAAAATAACAGAAAATACCAAGAGTTTTTGTGGCCAATCCCCAAAAGATAAAAACATATAAAGATATTTTTTGGAAACCTTGGAATATTCTGAATTTTCTAAAATTGGTTTGACCAATTTTTGTGCAAGTAAAATGTGGGGGCATTTTGAAAATTCAAACCACTTTGAACTGTGGCCCACAATTTTGGAGTTGGCAAAAATGTTTCAAGAATTTTAAAAGCTTGGGAGGGGCAAGGAATTGGCTATGCCAAGTTTGGGGTCAAGGAGAGCATGCATGCGAGAAAGAATAATCTTCAATCACCCTTCTTGAACCATTTTGGATGCAAATTCAAACAAACCAAATGGGCTCCAATCCCAATGCAAATTTAAATCACCACATGAGATGTCAAAATCTAGCATCATGCCAAGTTACAAAGTCATCAGACAAGGTACAATATCATGTTGATTTCTTATTATTGCTAATGGGCTGTTACACTATCCCGCCCCAATGCTTTGTTCCATTCGAGTCACCTAGGATCCGAGTTCCGGGTATTGGTTTTAAGACTGAGCGTGCCTAACCGCGTGTGGGATTTTATGGGGTCCTCTCTTCTTACCTAGCTAGCTTCAAACATTTGTAGTGGTGGCCCAAGCTGATTTACCATTTGAAAACTTTGTGTGTGCTTGGTTGGGCCCCCAGCTGTTTTAAAACAACTTGGGCTAGTGGAGACGTGGTTTCTCTGTTGGTCCACCCGATCAGCTAGGACCCGGTTTCTCATGTGTGATTAACCGGCTATCCGACATGCGTCATACGAAAGACTCCGATCCGAGAGCGTGGCCGGCTTTTGGATTGGCTGTCGACTCCCCGGATTTGTTCGTTGTTAGCTAGAGGGACCTGTCGTTTCGGATCTCTTGGAACTAAATCATAAAATGGTTGCATGTGATGGGTAGTAACTGAGAGAGATGGGCGTGCGTGCGGAGCCTTGTAATGGGGAGTTGGTACACCCCTGCAGGGTTAAATCTTTTCGAGAAGACGTGTCCACGGTAATGGACGACTTGAGACCTACTCCTTGTTCATAGACAACAACAACTGAGTTAATCTGAATATAACTTGATCAACGTGTGTGTGTTCCTTGACTGCTTCTTCTTCGTCGGGATGCGAAGAGGAGGACAAGTATAGGATAGGTGTTATGCTTGCGTAAGTAGTTGATAGCAAGACTTGTTGGAGCGATTCCTCAAAGAATGCTTGGCTTCTTATCGTACTCTCTAGATCGTTAGCCACTTCATAATTGCTAGTGCGGCAGCAACCTCACCACTTACCCCTTCCTTACCGTAAACTACTAGTTGTCCTAGAATGACGAGTGATGAAGTCCTTGCTGGGTCAGATGACCACTACAGTTGGATGCTGAGTACTTCTGTACTCATGATACTACCCCAAACTCTTTTCAGGGTTCTTGGTCGACAACAGGTACGGTGATCGACGTTTCACCTGGAGACTCGACGACGACTAGTTAGGCGGATCCCGGCGGAGGGCCTGGACCCGTGTGGTTATGGGGATCGATGTTTTTCTCTTTGCCACTAGGCATTTGATTGTAGTCTGTAGTCAGACATATATCTTCCGCTGTTGTATTGTATTAAGGCAGTTGTATGCCGATTGTATGAGATGTTGTATCCTTGTATCTGTAATGTTGTGATATCATGTTGGAAATCCGGGGCATATGGCTATGTCATATGTCGCGGTGGGGCCGATATGTGCTTCGTCCCCGGATCTGGATGGAAACATCTAGATCTGGAACAGTACCGCATATCGGGCCTTACAGTAACCAAAGGTTTATCGAACCACGAAAGGTGTAGGTTGGAGATGGTCACTCTCAAGCAACCCTACAATCGAATACAGGAAATCTCTTGTATCCCCAACACAACTAGTACAATGGTAAGTTGTATAGGTACACTAGTTCGGCGAAGAGATGGTAAAATATGAGTGACAGGGGTGGTAAACGAAAGTAATATATATCTATTATAAAAATTACAACATGGTAGCAAGTGATAAAAGTGAGCATAGTATAGCAATGCTTGAAAACAAGGCCTAGGCTTCATACTTTCACTAGTGGTAACTCTCAACAACATTAACATAATTGAAACTCATGATATTTCCTCCAAAAGCATGCAAGGAAGACGTTACTCGGAGATCATTCTTTTGTGGATCAAAAGAGGATGGGAATTATGTAGGGCCACAAAAGCACACCTCAGAGTTCGCATTCCACATCTATAGACACCCCAATTTCACCGCGAGCATTGATACGTCCTAAACGTATCTATAATTTCTGCTTGTTCCATGCACTTTTATGTGACATTGCTACATGTTTTGCCACACTTTTATATCATTTTTACACATATTTGGACTAACCTACTAACTCAGTGCACCCAGTGCCAGTCCTCTTTGCTGATGTCTTTAATTGCAGTGATTTTTCATAAATTTAAAATGACAGAAAAATTCCAAAAAAATCAAAATAAAAATCAGCGTCAAGGAAGATTCCGGAGCCACCGAAGAAGTGCCGGAGGGGACACCCCCTCCCAGGCGGCTAGGTCGCGCAGCCCTACGCCTGGTCACGCCACTAGGGCGCCTGGGAGGTGGGGCCCACCGCTGGTGCCCCCCTTCGGCCTATTTTACCCCTCGTCGCAGAAACCCTCGAGGAGAATCCCGCATCGCAAATTACCTCTCTGTTCCGCCGCCGCAGCTCTGCCAAGATCGAGAGCGCCAGAAGACCCCTTCCTGGCACCCTGCCGGAGGGAGGATTGACCTCCGGGGACATCTCCACCACCATGGACGCCTCTCGGATGTGCCATGAGTAGTTTCCCTTGGACCATGGGTCCATGAACAGTAGCTATGTGATGTCTTCTCTCCATCCTTGTTCTTCAATGTTTAGACCTTGTGAGCTTCCCTACATGATCAAGGCACCTATGTAACTTTCCTGCTGTTACAATGCTGTGTTTGCTAGGATCCGATGGATTATGAGATTATGTTCAGATCGGGATGATTTATATATTTGGTTTACCTTTTATATTTTTATTTAGTAATTCTTGCATGTTCTCTGTTACTTTTTATTGCTTTGGCCAAGTAGTAGATAGTGACTCCACGAGGGAGTGTTATGCATGATTGTGGGTTCATGCCCCCCAATGTCTAGCTTGAGTGACAAAAACATGAGACTAGGGTATGAGATATTTCCACCAGGGAGAAAACAACGGTGCTTGTAACCGCGGTTGCAAGGATTGTTTACCTTACGCATAGATTGTTAATGCAATTGTCTGTTGTTTTGAGTTTACACTTTGGGTGGGGCTCGCAACTTAATACCAGCGATATGTTCTGGGTAGATATCTCAAGGTGGATGATTAGTAGTAGATGCAGATGGATTTCGGTCTACTTGTCTTGGCGTACTTCCCATACTTTTGATCCTCTTACTTTCAAGTAGCATAATTAGCATTGTGGTCCGTTTATAATTCTGTCAATTTCCCAGCTGTAATTTGTTCACCCAGCTTAGCTGTTTATTGCCTTTTGGGAGAGAGACATCACTAGTGAACATCATGGAACCCGATTCCATACTTCCACCATTGTTTGCACCTCCACTTTTATTTCCTGTTTTTACTTTCAGTTGCAATTATCATTATCATTACCTCTTGCGTTTGACCCTTTGTAAACGAAAAGGCCGGAGGGATTGACAACCCCTCTATACTCGTTGGTAGAAAATTTATTTGTTGGTGTGTGCAGGTCCAGGTCAAGTAAGCAACCTCGATTGTAAACGACGCCATTGTTTCCTTGGCAAATACTTGCAGAATTCGAAGTCCGCCGGAGACATAAACCTTGGTATCTTCACTAAGGGAAACTTTCTGCTAGGCTACATCTCAACCTTCCACTTGGGGTAACTGTCGTGGGAAAGTCACGACAGATGTTCGAAGAGTAGAACTGACATGGTACCTTTGCTGCGAGATGGATACGAGGAGAGAGTCGACATGGACAAGAGACTCGACGATTTACCCTGGTTTCATCCCCTCTTTGTCTCGAGGTAAAATCCTACTCCTGCTTCTTATTATTATGGGTTACGACTCTCCCAATAGAAGAGTCGGTGGATCAATTATAGGTGATACGGATCGTAACCTTAGTCTCCAGGAGATCTAGGTCACGCCGAAAAGTGTCTAGTCCTATCGTGGATTGAGATTGTCCCGACCCTGGATCTTGTGGACCTGGACTTATAAAGGCGTCGGGTCCCGGGATTCCGCGAGTCCGACTCCGACACGAGGTGGAGTCCTATTCTACTTTACAAATATACTACATGCTTTACAAGGTAAGTCGAATTCTTTCTACGGCTTCGATCTTCATGCTTGGCGCAGCCGGCTCGTGGTCGGATCTTCTTTTGTGGGCCTTCCCTATGGGAGTCGGCCCATGGATCCTAATGCCGGGTTATGGGCTTGGTCCATCCCCACGACATTAGCCCCCAGGATTGGTACGATGCTTCAGTCTTCGCAACAATCTTCTTGCCTTCATTTTGGTTTCCAAATCTTTAATAGGACAAACCGACTCTCATATCCCTTTTGAGGTTTATAAGGAGTCGGTGTCAATCCTTTTGGTCTTTTCGTTTCATCTTCCGGTCAAAGAATTTATTTTGACTTTTTAGTCAAAGATCCGTTATTTCTTTTATGATTTCACTGCCCGAAACGCCATTGTTTGAAGGCATTGATATTGTGGTGGGAATCGAGGAGTCTTTCCATAAATGTCACCCACCATGGGTAGTTTACCCACATCATTATGGCATTGATTGATCCTCTCTTCATGGCTATATAAACGGCCACCTGATTTTTTTACTTTCCTGAGTTCTTGTATCGTCTCCTTCCTTTCCTCTTCTCTTCTCACAATTCTCCATGGCTCCCAAGCTCAACACCCGAGCACCTTCGACCGCCGGTGATCCTGGTTCTAGTGCTGGTTCTCGTGGTGGTCGCGGCCGTGGCTGTGGTCGTGGCCGTGGACGGGGTCGTGGCCGTGGTACAGGAAGAAGTGCTCACACTACTCATCTTTCGCTAGATCTTGAATATCCTCCTTCTTCTCCTGAGAGGAGTGAGTTCTTGGTAAAAGTTCAAACGATCCGTCGTTTGGTCAAACTTTCAAAGGGGTGACACCATTATCTTTAGATATGATGGTGATGAGACCCTGTGGGCCAGGATTTTCGACTCGGATGGTGATCGAGCCGGCGGCTCCATGGAGAGTTCTAGCAGTAGTGATGAAGAATTCTACAATAATGAAGAGGAGGCCCGAGTCTCTTCATCTGAAGACGAAGCCGACTCTGAAGACGACTACTGAAGTTGTAGTTTCTTAGTAGTATCTGTCAACTTTGATCTTGTTTTTCTTTTGATTTAAGGCTCTTCTTTTGATGTAAGACTCGGCCACTGATGAATGAAGATTTTAATTTCCCATCAAATTTTGTAAGTCGGGATTTGATGCCTGACGTGGAATATTTTATGAGAGTCGTCTTATGTTTGTAGCCCCCTGAGTCGATTAAAAGTACTTGCATCTTGTGTCGACTCATAGGACAGATCGACTTGTAGCCCCCATGACTTGGTGTGGTCACCTTGTGTGTCAGACCAAATCATTCAAGGTTTTTTAAGTGATACTCCCCAACAGTCGGCACAAATATCATTGCGTGGTGTCGAGTTTTTTAGAAGAGATTTTGAAGTAATACTCCCCAAGAGTCGGCACGAACATCATTGCGTCGTGTCGAATCTTTTGAGAAGAAATTTTGAAGTGTAGTCCCCATGAGTCGGTATATGCATCTGGGTGCTATGCCGAGTCACATAGGTCTAACTTTTATCTGAAAAGGAAAAAATTACTATGGTTAATTGAGCATGATGCTTGTATGCAAAAATGAAATGCAAAGGCTAGTAGAAGTCGAATCATGCCTCATATTCTCGCTTTGAGAGAGATTATTGGTTCAAGAGTAGAAACTTCTCTGTAAAACCGGCTTATATCACTAGTGTGCCCGACTCTCAGGACTAAACTCGATAGGCGTTTTATGTAAGCCCCCATAGTTTAGACTAACCGGGTTCGCGTTAGTCATATGAGCTTGAGCTATACATGCGAAACGGCGTGGGTGGCCAAATCATGTATATGCCGAGATTTCTTCAGTTCAGAGTCGCTGGGTGCCATCGAACTCCCCTACTTCCTCTGAATTAGTCATACACATATGGAGTTTTACATATATATTCCGGCTTCTCAGTTAAGAGTCGATGACTATCATCGAGATCCCTGATTCTCCTGACTAAGCAATATAGATGCTCAAAGAAGATAGAGGGTTGATCAAGCCCCTAGGTCTCTGAGAAAATGTGTAAAAATATGTAATTGATGCAATATGATGCAATATGTATGGTGCGATGTATTTAAGAAATAGGAAAAGACATGCAATATGAAAGTGGACTTTATGCATAAGTGTGGCGAGAGCCTGGTGCGACGTGAGTCGACTTTAGATATGGCGAAGGCCTAGTGCGATAAAAATCGACTTTAAATACTGCGGGAGGCTGAGTGCGATGAAGATCGACTTTAATTATGGCGAAAGACTGGTGCGATGATAATCGACTTATATATTAGATATGGAGAGAGCCGAACGCGATGAAAACTGACTTATAAATTTAAATATGGCGAAAGCCCAATGCAATGAAATTCGACTTATACTTATTTATTATGCGGCCTGAGGCGGTGAGACGAATGTTGACTTATATATATATTTACAACAGTGTCCCTGTTCTACTAAGGTATAATATGAAAGGAGTTGTGCAATGTTCCACGACCTGGGAGTCTCCTCCATGCATGTTCATGACTTTGCCTTCTCGGGTATATCAACCAGGTAGTAGGATCCATTGTACAAGTTCTTGCTGACCACAAAAAGTCCTTCCCATGGAGAGGATAACTTGTGCATTCCATCCTTTTTCTGTATGAGGCGGAGAACCAAGTCACCTTCCTGGAAAGTCCGACTTCTGATACGACGGCTATGATATCGTCGCAGATCTTGTTGGTATATAGCCGACTGAGCTGCTGCTAGTTCTTGTTTTTCATCAAGAACATCCAAGGTGTCCTGCCTCGCTTTCTCATTGTCGGCTTCCACATAAGCTGTGACTCTTGGTGAGTGGTGACGGATGTCACTTGGGAGAACGACTTCTCCTCCATAGACCAGAAAGAAGGGTGTGTAGCCTGTCGACCTATTAGGAGTCGTCCTGATAGTCCACAATATTAAGGGTAATCCTTCCTCCCAGCAACCCGGCGTCCTTTCCAAGGGAACAAAGAGTCGGGGTTTCATGCCTCGGAGCAACTCTTGGTTGGCTCTCTCGGCTTGTCCATTGGTCTGTGGGTGAGCCACTGATGCAAGGTCGAGTCGGATGTGCTCATTTTGGCAGAATTGCTGCATAACCCCCTCTGATAGGTTATATCCATTATCAGTGATGATGCTGTGGGGGTAGCGAAATCTGTATATTATCTTTTTCAAGAATTTGAGTGTCGTGGCCGCATCACATTTGCTGACCGGCTCTGCCTCAACCCATTTGGTGAATTTGTCGACTGTCACTAGTAAGTGTGTATTCTTGTTGTCTGACCTTTTGAAAGGTCCCACCATATCAAGTCCCCACACTGCAAAGGGCCAGGTGATAGGGATCATCCTGAGTTCTTGAGCCGACACATGTGCTTGCTTTGCGTAGCGCTGACATCCGTCGCACTTCTTGACTATATCCTCTGTGCCTGCATGTGCCGTGAGCCAGTAGAATCCGTGTCTATAGGCTTTAGCCACCAGCGAAGAAGAGCCGGCATGATGCCCGCAGTGTCCAGAGTGTATTTCATTGAGGATTTCTCTGCCTTCTTCTGGCGACACACATCTCTGAAAAACATCTGCAGGGCTCCGCCGATGTAACTCATCGTTGATGAGTACAAAGGATTTGCTCCTCCTGACAATTTGTCTGGCCAGTACCTCATCCGTAGGTAGGATTCCCCGGGTCTTGTAATCCAAGTATGGTACAACCCATGATGGAGTGGCATGTATTGCGGCCACCAGAGCCGGTTCTGGATCCGGCTCTGCTATGTCTTGCTCCGTCGGTATCTGTACGGACGACTTTGTTAGGATGTCCAGGAACACATTTGGTGGCACCAGTTTTCGCTGAGAGCCGATCCGGGATAGAGCGTCTGCAGCTTCATTTAGCTTGTGCTTCACATAGTCCACTTGGTACCCAACAAAGAAACCGACTTGTCTTTCTACCTCTCGCCGATAAGATGCCATGGCGGCATCTTTGGAATTCCATTTTCCTGACACTTGTTGAGAAACAAGGTCGGAATCGCCCTAGCATTGGATCCGGCTTATGTTTATCTCACGACCCAGCCATATCCCATGGAGTAGGGCCTCATATTCTGCTGCATTGTTAGTGCAAGTGAACTGTGATACGTCCCAAACGTATCTATGATTTCTGCATGCTCCATGCATGTTTTGTGTGATATTGCTATAATCTAGATACAGTTTCATACACTTTGGATCATATTTGGACTAACTTATTAACTCAGTGCACCCCAGTGCCAATTCCTTTTTTCTGTTGTTTTTCTATTTCAGGTTTCCCCCATATTAAAAGTGCTCCAAAAATTCAGGAAAAATCAGATAAAAAAATCAGCGTAGAAGAACCTTCCGGAAACACCTGGGTGGGGCCAGAGGGCCACCACCAGGGGACCAGGTGCCTTGGTGGCGCGCCCTAGGGCTAGGCCGCAACAGGGGGCCGCCTGGACACCTGGTGGCCCCCTGGCTTCCCCCTTCGCCTATTTATTCTCCGTGAAGGGATTCTTCCGAAGACATAGCCCTTTTTCGTGATCTTGCCTCTGTTCCGCCGCTGCCGCACTTCCAAGATCGGGAGCGCCAGCAGAACTCTTCCCGGCACCCTGCCGGAGGGAAGGTTGACCTCCGGGAGCCTCTCCTCCACCATGGACGCTTCCCGGATGATCCGTGAGTAGTATACCTTGGACCATGGGTCCGTGATCAGTAGCTATGTGATGTTCTCCTCCCCTCTTTGTTCTTCATGGATTAGACTTTGTGAGCTGCCCTACATGATCAAGGCACATATGTAATTTTCTGCTGTTGCTATGCTAAGTTTGCTAGGATCTGATGGATTATGAGACTATGTTCCGTTTGTGATTGAGTAATATATTTGGTTCTTATCTTTTATATTTTTTGTTCTTGAGTAATTCTTGCATGTTCTCCATTGTTGTTTATTGCTTTGGCCAAGTAGTAGGTAGTGACTCCAAGAGGGAACGCTATGCTCGATTGTGGGTTCATGCCCCCTGATGACTAGCTTGAGTGACAGAAACATGAGTCTAGGTGGATGATTAGTAGTAGATGCAGTTGGATTTCGGTCTACTTATTTTGGCGTACCGCCCATGCTTTTGAGCCTCTTCCTTTCTTTGTAGCATAGTTAGCATTGCGGTGCGTTTTTAATCCTGTCAATTGCCCAGCTGTGATTTGTTTACCTCGCATATCAGTTTTATCGTCTGGGAGAGAGACATCACTAGTGAACATCACAGGACCCCGGTCCATATTCTCATCACTGTTTACACGCTCAACTTATTTCCTGCTTTTACTTTCTAGTTGTTATTACTATCCTTTATCCCTTGCGTTTGATCCTTTGTAAACAAGAAGGCCGGAGAGATTGACAACCTCTCTGAACTTCGTTGGGAGAAAAGTTATTTGTGTCGTGTGCAGGTCTAGTTTAAGGAAGCAACTTTTGTCTAAAACTGTGCCATTGTTTCCTTGCCACCTACTTATCACGTTCGGAGTCCTACAGGAGACAAACCCAACCCTCTACATAGGGGAAATTTGCTTCTATCCTAACTCACCCTCCACTTGGGGTAACCAACAAAGGGCGAGAATCCATTATCACTTCCTCGCCATCAAACTGTAGCTGCAAGGCATGGAAGTATTTCTCTCCTTTGGGAGAAATAAGGACCACGCCGACTCCGAACCCTTGGAGCTGCCGACTCCCATCGAAGTGCATTGTCCAATATTTGGTGATGGGCTTCTCTGGAGGCGCTTGGATTTCCGTGCAATCATTGATGAAGTGGACTATCGCTTGGGATTTGATGGTCGTGTGTGGTTCATACTTGATGTGATAAGCCCCCAACTCTATAGCCCACTTTGCAATCCTTCCCATGGCTTCACGGTTCTGGATGATATCTGCTAGTGGTGTTCAGCTGACTATAGTTATGGGGTGCTCCTGGAAGTAATGCTTGAGCTTCCGACTCGCCATGAACACACCAAGGACTAGTTTCTGCTAGTGAGGGTAGCGTTGCTTCGATGAATTCAGGACCTCACTAACATAATAGACCGGTCTTTGCAAAGGGTGCTCTTTACCAGATTTCATACGTTCAACCACAACCACAACACTGACTGCTCGATTGTTGGATGAAATATAAAGTAGCATCGGTTCCTTTGGCTTAGGAGCCCCCAAGATTGGAGCCTGGGACAACTGTTTCTTCAGTGCTTCCAGATCTTGATCAGCCTCGTCATCCGAGATGAATTTATTCGACTTTCGCAGGAGTCAGTACAGGGGGATTACTTTTTCTCCAAGTCGGCTAATAAACCGACCCAGGGCAGCTACACATCCAGTGAGTCGTTGGACTCCCTACACTGAGGCCGGCTTCTGGAGGGCCATGATAGCATTGATCTTCTCCAGGTACGCCTCAATGCCTCTCTTAGATACTATGTATCCAAGGAGCTTTCCTGCAGGGACCCTCATACGTCCCAAACGTATCTATAATTTATGCTTGCTCCAAGCATGTTTTGTGTGATATTGCTATGATCTAGATACACTTTTGATCATATTTGGACTAACTTATTGACTCAGTGCACCACAGTGCCAGATCCTGTTTTCTGCTGTTTTTCTATTTCAGGTTTCTCCCATACTAAAAGTGCTCCAAAAATTTGGGGAAAATCAGAAAAAAAATCAGCGCAGAAGAACCTTCCGGAATCACCTGGGTGGGGCCAGAGGGCCATCATCAGGGGTCCAGGCGCCCTGGTGGCGCGGCCTAGGACTTGGCCGCGCCACGGGGGCCTGGACACCTGGTGGCCCCCTGGCTGCCCCTTTCACCTATTTAATATACGTGACGGGATTCTTCCAAAGACAAAACCCTTTTTCACGAACTCGCCTCTGTTCCGCCGCCGCTGCGCTTCCAAGATCGGGAGAGCCAGCAAACCTCTTCCCGGCACCCTGCCGGAGGGAGGATTGACCTCTGGGAGCCTCTCCTCCACCATGGACGCTTCCTGGCTGATCCGTGAGTAGTCTAGCTTGGACCATGGGTCCGTGATCAGTAGCTATGTGATGTTCTCCTCCCCTCTTTGTTCTTCATGGATTAGACCTCGTGAGATTCCCTACATGATCGAGGCACATATTTAATTTTATGTTGTTGCTATGCTGAGTTTGCTGGGATCTGATGGATTATTAGACTATGTTCAGTTTGTGATTGAGTAATATATTTGGTTCTTATCTTTTATATTTATGTTCTTGAGTAATTATTGCATGTTCTCCGTTGCCGTTTATTGCATTGGACAAGTAGTAGGTAGTGACTCCAAGAGGGAACGCTATGCTCGATTGTGGGTTCATGCCCCCTGATGACTAGCTTGAGTGATAGAAACATGAGTCTATGGGATGTGTTGTTGCCTCTAAGGGGAAAACAATGGTGCTTGTAACCGCGGTTGGAAGGATTGTTTACTTTACGCAAATTTCTTTTAATGAAGTTGTCTGTTGCTTTGGGTTTACACTTTGGGTGGGGCTCGCAACTTAATACCAGCGAGTTGTTCTAGATACATATCTCAACGTGGATGATTAGTAGTAGATGCAGTTGGATTTCGGTCTACTTATTTTGGCGTACCGCCCATGCTTTTGAGCCCCGTCCTTTCTTTGTAGCATAGTTAGCATTGCGGTGCGTTTTTAATCCTTTCAATTTCCCAGCTGTGATTTGTTTACCTCGCATAGAAGTTTTATTGTCTTTTGGGAGAGAGACATCACTAGTGAACATCATGGGACCCCGGTCCATATTCTCATCACTGTTTACACGCTTAGTTCATTTCCTTCTTTTACTTTCTAGTTGCTATCACCATTATCATTATCCCTTGCGTTTGATCCTTTGTAAACAACAAGGCCGGAGAGATTGACAACCTCTCTGAACTTCATTGGGAGAAAAGTTATTTGTGTGTGTGCAGGTCCAGGTCAAGGAAGCAACTTTTTTCTAAAACGGTGCCATTGTTTCCTTTCCACCTACTTTTCACTACCGGAGTCCTACGGGAAGACACTCTAAACCTTGGTATCTTCGCCAAGGGAATTTTGCTGCTATCCTACATCTCACCTTCCACTTGGGGTAACCAATGAAGGGCAAGAAGCCATTATCATCTCTCGCACATCAAGAAAATTTCTGGCGCCGTTGCTGGCGACTCCGAGTGATAAGATAGGGGAGTTGCACACTATCTGTTACCTTTGCTTTTTAGTCTTGTTAGTTTACCTTTCAGTTTTTATCTTAATGTCCTTTATCAAATATCACAAAAAAATTATTTACTTTGCTAGTAGTTGTCGTCATGTCTGGTCCTTTTGCCTTTGTTGAGACAGAAGTTCTCACCTTTAAACAAAAAGGTGGTGAAAGTTTAAAAGATGCTTGGTATAGAATTAATGATTCTCAGAAAAGAGCCACCAAGAAGCAATCCACTACTATTCCGCTTAGAATTTGTTTTGTTGGGATTAATCCTTGGAATAGGTTCGTTCTAGATACTGCTATTAATGGGAATTTCCTAGAAGCCCCAATTTGGGAGTCTCTTCATGTTATTGAAAATGTTGTTGGAAATCTCCCTGTTGCTAGCATACAAGAAGATATTACTCTAGCTCACATTATGATTTTTTTGAAAAGATAGAGTTATAAATACCAAGTATAAGTAGGATAAATGAGTTGGATCGCAAGATTCAAGGAAATTTGAATAGACTTGATAGATCCATGCATAAAATTATTAAAACTTTGGAGACCATCAAATCCCATGATATGGATCGTTCTAGGATTGATAAGATTGAGGAAATCATTAACACTTTAGGAACTACTTTCTCCTCAATCAAGCCAAAAAAGGGTAGAAACTCTGGCAACAAGGGAACCTAAGTTCAATTATGTCCCTAAGGTTCCCCTACCTAAAACTAATCCACCCATTGCCAAGGGAGTTGAAACTGTGAAAACTTTGGAAGAAATACCGCCTTAAATAAATTTATAAATGAAACTCCCATTGATTTTCTGCCTTTTGGTTTTATCCCTAGAAGTATCTTTATTAGGCCTTTATTTAAAAGACCTCTTAAAGCTAGTTGTACAATTGAAGAGCTTTTTGATGATCTTGATGATGGTTTGATTGATACAACTTGATTCTTCCTTTTGCCTTATACCTAGCTTAAAGGCGTAAAAGAAAGCGCTTGTTGGGAGGCAACCCAAGATGATTTTTCTTATGTTTTTAGTGGTCTTAATTATTGTTACTACTGTAGACACATCATTGTATCTTTATTTTCAAGCTTTGTGCCAAGTTCTAGCCTCTTATGATAAGGGAAGCAAAAGTTGTGACATTGTAAGTGCATCTAGTGCCCCCTTTGAGGTTTTTGAGTATTTGATGACAAAACGGTTGAGGGACTGATGTGTTTGTGAGTATACACAGGAAGAAAGTCCCTGAGGATGAGGTTAACCACCGTTGTCGACCCCCAAAATGTTGAGGAACATTGGAGAAATCGGTGTGTTTCCTGAAGAATGAAGTTGCGCGAAATCCTGAGGAATCAGGATCCTGAAGCGTTCGGTTGAAGCTGAAGCTGAGGACGATCCTGAGGATGTTCGCGCTATAAGCGTAGCTAAGACTTTTTATACTTCTTGAGTCGTAGGAAAACACCGCACTGTTGGAGGGGTTGAGGAAAATGAGTTATGTATTTCTGAGGAAGTGCTCAATTAGAAATCCTGAAGAAAACTCTGAGGAAATCTCCTGCAGTAGAAGTTCAGTCCTCGGGTGTCTGAGACGTTGTTCTTCAGGACACTGAGGTAACTAACTTCGGTTGAGGAGTCGGAAGATCGCCAGTGCGATTCTTCTGAAGAATGTGAAGAGAGAGAATAGTTTGACCGTGCCACGTGTTGCGTGGTGAGAGGCTAGTACCTGTCTAGCAACGGTCATATCCGAGGGCACGAGAGTAATTGCGTGCATGGGCATTTATGTCCTTTCACCTCGGGTTGCTCCACGGCTATAAATAGCCACCCCCAGCCCCATTTGTGGGTTGGCTGCTCCGAGAGAAAAACTGACAGTTGTCATTTGAGAGCAACCCACCTCTGAGGACATTGAAGAACCTAAGTGAGGAAAACCACGAGCCTGAGTAGTTGAGCATTTCTGAGGAAGTCGGTTCGAGTGATCCGAAGCTTTTTACTCTTGAAGACTGTGATCTTCCAGCCGGTGTAGAAGTCTACAGTCTGAGGAAGTCAAGATGCAATTGTGACTTCCCGGAGTGACTGAGTCTGGGAAGGTTTCGGGAGTCTACCTTGAAGACTCACCTGAGTTATTGGACGGAGTCTGAGGACTCTAGTTCAAGGAGAATAAGGTGAAGACTATGTCTTCTGAGTTCAATCTCATCCTCTCCAACCAGACGTAGAGTTGTCACAGCAACTCGTACTGGTTCATCAAGTCTTCGTCTTCAGTGTCCCGGTGCTATTTCTTCAACCTCAGTTATTCTGTTTATGCACTGATGACTTATCCTGATGCTTTACTTTCTGAGTTCACTCTGCACTGTTTCCTCAGTTTGTTCCTCAATCTTACCTTAGCTGTGCAATAGGTTGTTTTTACATTCACGTCATTGCTATTGTACTTCGTGTGTTCTTCCTCAGGTTTCAACTTCCTCAATTTCGTATTGCCTCAGTCCTGAGGAACTAGAAATTCCTCGAGATATTTTAAAATCTCCCATTCACCCCCCCTCTGGTTGATATATTGCACTTTCAATTGGTATCAGAGCAAGGTACTCCCTTGTTCTATGTGATTCGGTTTAACCACCTGCAGTTTTAGTTATGTTGACCTCAGGTACAATGAGCATTGCTTCAAACTGCCCCATCATCGACGGGACAGACTACCCCTACTGGAAGAACAAGATGAGGATGCATCTTGAAGCCATTGACAAGGATCTGTGGGATATTGTTGATCAAGATATTCCTGAAGCAAATTTGATGACTGCTCCTGAAGTTGTCAAGAAAAACTGGCAACTTGATGCAAAAGCTTGAAGCATTATAGGTGGTCATCTCAACAAGGCTCAGTTCAACCGTATCAGTGGTCTGGATACAGCAAAGAAGATATGTACTAGACTCTCAAAAGTAAATGAAGGAGTCTCAACTCAACGAGACTCACGAGTTGATACACTCCGCAGTCTATTCAACAGGTTTAAGAGGCTGGACAACGAGCATGTGCAACAGAACTTTGATAGACTCACTGCCATATCCAATGAACTTCAAGCACTGGGTGCTGCTGATATCACAGATCATGAGGTGGTGAAGAAACTACTGAGGTCACTGGATGACTCATTTGAGTTCCTATCACTGATGATTCAAGAAAGGCCTGATTTCAAGACTCTAGATCCTGCTGACATTCTCGAGCGCCTCAATGCTCATGAACTGAAGCTCTCTGAAAAACGAGACTTGTACAACTCCACGCCTAAAGTCCGCGCGCTAAAAGCTAGAGCTCGAAGAGTATCCTCTGATGAGGAATCTGAGGCTGATACAGATGATCCTGAAACCCTTAGCCGGGAACTTGCTCTCCTCACCCAGTGCTTCCTCAAGATTCACGAAGAAGAATCGCTTCGGAAATTCTTCAAGATCTTCCTCAAGAAAAAGCAAAGATGATGACTCTTTCGAAACAAGAAAGAGAGTCTGCCACAAGTGCAAGAAACCTGGGCATTACATCGCTGAGTGTCCTCTATGGGAAAAGGAAGCTAGACTGAAGAAGAAGAAGAAAGGGAAAGATGACAGTTCTGATGAAAAGCATAAGAAGAAATCCTCAAGATCCTCAAAGCCCGCTGGATACAGAAATAGCAACTCCCGCAAAGCTAGCGCATATCTCGGAAAAGAATTGGACTCTGAAGAATCTGGTTCCGACCCTGATGCTGAGGAAGAAACTGAAGAATCTGAGGGTGTGGCTGGACTGGCTCTTGCCACGTCACTTGTCTCCAAGTCAATCTTCAGCACTGAGGAATCTGATCCATCACATGTCGATGATGAAGCTGAAGACACAACCCCTACCTTCTGCTTCATGGCCAAGTCCTCCAAGGTATCTACTTACTCATCATCGGATGATCCCTCTGATGAAGAACCTGATGAAAACTATGCTAAACTTGATAAACTTGCATCTAAATAACAACGTGCACTTGAAAAGATCCAGATCTCACTAAACAAGAGTGATGACATGTTGGTTGAGGAAATGACGAAGACTCAAAAGTTGACTGAGGAATCAAAAATTCTTCAGTCAAAGTTTGATGACTTGTTCAATCGTCATGAGGCACTCCTCACCGATCATGAGAAGCTGGCTCATGAGTTCCTCATGAGGAAGCAAGAACTTGAACGCGTGAAGATGTCTCATGACGATCTGAGGAAAGAAAATGATTCACTCCTTGCCCAACAGATCATCATCCCACAAGAAGGATTCAATCCTCCCTGTTCAATATGCATTGAACATGACCGTATCACCTCTGTGCCTAGTTCTTCAATATCTTCAGACTCTGTTATTTCTGTTGCCTCTGTGGTATCTAACCCCTCATCTGAGGATACCATAGACATTGTTGAAGAAAATGCTAGGTTGAAGAGTCTACTGGAAATCGGCATGTTCAAGAGTCTAAAAGGAAATCAGATTCTTTGTGACGTCCTCAAGAAACAGATCCTCAACAGGAACCCGAGGAAAGAAGGTGTTGCATTCACTCGTAAACTCAACCCTGATGGGTTTACTGGAAACCTGAACAATGTCCTGAGACCACTTGGATTCGGGAAAAGATGCCTCCTCCTGATCCCTATACCTTATCTGGTTATGATGCTGTTTCTTCAGATGTGGTGTGTAACACCCTCAGTTCCTGTAACAGTAATCATCATCACTGTTGACCATCACTGTTTGTTAATCACTGTTATCCCCTGTCCCTAATCAAACTTTGCTTCTCCTCTTTTCAAAACCATGTTGGTTGGTAATCAAAACCCAAAGCACAATGCATCTTGCTCATCAAGAAATCCAACCCTAGTTGAAACTACTTTAAATGGAAATTAAAACAAAAGTGCTCAAATAAAGTTGTTCCAAAAATCATGAAACTATTTTTGTAAATTGCCTAAAATCATTATAATCATGTTGGACCAACTTTGGTAATTTTTGGAGTTGCAGAAAATTCCAAACAATTCATGGAAACTTTCGGGACTCGTCTGAATCTCAGCACCGCTTATCACCCCCAGTCGCAAGGCCAAGTTGAACGAGTTAATCAAGTGCTGGAAGGCATGCTTCGCGCTTGTGTCCTTTCTTTCGGCATGAAATGGGAGGATGCCCTCCCGTACGCGGAATTCTCGTACAACAATAGCTATCAGGCTAGCTTGAAGATGGCCCCCTTCGAAGTTCTGTACGGACGTAAATGTCGAACCCCTCTGAATTGGTCAGGAACTGGGGAACGACCCTACTTCGGACCGGATCTTGTCCAAGAAGCTGAAGAACAAGTTCGCATTGTGCAAGAAAATCTCAAGGTCGCACAGTCTCGTCAGAAGAGCAACTATGACCGCAAACACCGTGAAATGAAGTATCAGCCTGGTGAATACGCATACCTCCGTGTCACTCCCATGAGGGGCACTCATCGCTTCGGTATCAAGGGCAAGTTGGCTCCTCGCTACATTGGCCCGTTCCGTATCCTTTCCAGGAGTGGACCCGTGGCATACCGTTTGGAATTGCCGCCGAACCTCTCCCAAGTCCATGATGTCTTCCATGTGTCGCAACTCCGTCGCTGCTTCAAGGATCCTATCCGAGAAGTGGAACATGATATGATCGAGTTGCAGCAAGACTTGACTTATCGAGAACATCCGAGCCGCATTCTCGATCAGTCTGAGCGTCGAACCCGCAACAAGACCGTCAAGTTCCTCAAAGTCCAGTGGTCGAATCATTCTGAAGATGAAGCCACGTGGGAACGCGAAGATCGCCTTCGCGATGAATACCCCGATCTTTTCCTCGCTACAACTTAAATTCTCGGGACGAGAATTCTTGTAGTGGGGGAGATTTGTAACACCCTCAGTTCCTGTAACAGTAATCATCATCACTGTTGACCATCACTGTTTGTTAATCACTGTTATCCCCTGTCCCTAATCAAACTTTGCTTCTCCTCTTTTCAAAACCATGTTGGTTGGTAATCAAAACCCAAAGCACAATGCATCTTGCTCATCAAGAAATCCAACCCTAGTTGAAACTACTTTAAATGGAAATTAAAACAAAAGTGCTCAAATAAAGTTGTTCCAAAAATCATGGAACTATTTTTTTAAATTGCCTAAAATCATTATAATCATGTTGGACCAACTTTGGTAATTTTTGGAGTTGCAGAAAATTCCAAACAATTCAAACAGTAGGTTAAAACCCCTACTTTGGGCATTTAATAATTAAAAGAAATATCCAATGATTTTATTTTGCAGCAAAATATTTTGTGACACCTCAGAAATATGTAACACTAATTTACAAACACTAATAACCTTTTACAAAAATGCTAGGGTTAATAAATCAATTACAGAAAGAAATTGGGGAAACAGCAAAACAAAATAAATTGAAAAGGCTAAAAACCCGCCCAGGGCGAGGCCCACCCCAGCCCAGCCACCCCGGCCCGTCTTCCACCTCCCACCTGCTCCCGTCCTGTCGGCCACCTGCTCGACGCCGTGGCGCCGCCGTGGCCACGGGCGCCACTGGAGCCCTCCCCTCCCTCACCTGCTCCCTGCGACCGCGGACGCGATAAGAACGAAGCCCCCGACCCCCTGGACACCCCCGCACCTCCATTCCCCTCCTCCTCCTCTCTCACGCTTCGGGGAAAGTTTCCCGAGCGCCGCCGTCGCCATGGCCGTGAGCTCACGCGGCCAGTGAGCTCGCGTCGCCACCCCGCCGTGTCCAGCGTGTCCCACGTCGTCGTCCTCGTCTCCGAGCGCAAGGAATCGAGGCGGGAGCCTCCACCCCGAGCACACGGTCACCTTCCCCAACTCCGGCCGCCGCGACATCGCAGAGGAAATCCGGCGCCACCACGACGTCCCCGAGCCCGCTGCCAACCCCGACGCGTTCGTGGTGAGCACCCTCACCACCCCCAACCGACCGATGAGTCCCGATAATGCCGTAGCCTTTTCCCCTAACTCGCTTGCTCCGGTCGCCGTGGCACGTCGTCGTAGTCGTCGTTTTGGTTCGTCCCAGCCCACGCCAAGTGCACCAGTAGGTTCCCCGTGGTGCGTGTGATCGTTTTGGACCGATAGTTAGCTCGAATTCGACTCGTATATGCATTCGCCATTGGAGCCCGACGCCCTTCGCCGCCATTGTTGAAGCTGCGCTCACCTCCGTGCGTCCCAGCCCGCGAGACCACTCCAGATCGACGCGGTATCGAGTTCTCCGTCGACTGCCACCAGCGGCGCCTCAAACAACGCTCGGAATCGTGGGCTAGCTCGACCTCGCCGCCGGCGAGCCTCCGGTGAGCCCTCCGGTGAGGCTGCCAGGTGGGGCCCCGGTGTCAGTTAATTAATTAGGGCTTAAATCAAACCCCTGGGCCACTGACAACGGGCCCCACTCACTAACCACCCCGGCTAATCTCTTATTAGCTTAACAGAAAAATTAAAACCCCCTTGGGTCACTTACTAGTGGGCCCATGTAGTTAGGTTAGCCTCTGGATTAATTAGACTGATTAAATATGCCCCTGTGTCACTTACATTGGGGTCCCACCTGTCAGTTTATTATTTTTAAGAATTATAAGAATTAACCAGTGTATGACATGTGGGTCCAGGGTAAATTTTCCAATTTAATTAAATGTTTTATAAATAACAGAGGATTAAATATGCACTGTTCTGGATAATGTTATGGATAATGTTCTGGATAATGTTTAATAAATAATAAAAGAAATCCAGAAAATCATTTAAATTGATTTAAACTTTGAAATTCAATAACTTTTAAACCGTAACTCGGATTCAAAAACTTTATACATGAAAATTTATCAGAAAAATATAACGAATACGAATACGCTATCCGTATGTCTACCGCCCCCCTCTAACACAACGAACCTCGAACATCCCCCCTCCGGACCGTCTGTCCGATAAATTGTCCGGTACTGTTAAAGTGCCTGGATGAATTTATTCCGAACACGAAAGTTGTCCGGAATGGTTCAAATAGCACGGATACACCCCCCTTATGTTGTTACGGTAACCACGACACCTCCGGCTTGATCCTTCCCCCTCCGGACACCCTGTCCGGTAATCACCCGGAGCCGGTAGTTCATCCCCAGATGAATTCCCGCTCCGAGCATATTGCATTACACTGCGTTAGATCACCGTTAACATTTCATTTATCATGTCATGCATCTGTTTGTTTATGCTTGCTGTGTATTTACTGTTTCCTCCCCCCTTAATCTCCGGTAGACCCCGCTGCTGCCGTCGACTACACCGCTGCTGAGTACGACTACGTCGTCAACGACCCTACTACTACCGTCGAGCTTGCAGGCAAGCAGAGCCATTCTCTTCCCCAGATATCGCCTACCTTTCCGTACATTTCTTGCACTAGGCATTGTTACTGCTGCTGCTACGATTACAATCCTATTCAATTGCATAGCCTGATTTTGTCGCCCCTTGATGTGCCTTCCTTTATCCTATGCTGCCTATTATTATTATTATGCTTTATTCAGCAGTGAGCCCTGCGCATTGTTAGCTAGGATTAGATAGCGGGCCGTGATCACTCAGGGGAGTGAACGCGGATACAAATATTATAACTGCACAGGTACGATACAATGCAGACACCGTCGAAGGCCCCTATCTGGGTTATGCCTAGTCACCTCAAGTGTGAGCTATCAAGGAGTAATCTTTGTACTCCACTCGAGGCTGACTTTGTCTTGCCGCCATAGGGTCCTGTAAACGGTTGTCCTTCAGGTAAGAAGTCGGGCGACCCAACGGTGCCCGCGAGAGGTATTGCGACGGGACGACAGGGAGGGTACGACCAGTGTACCGGTGTGCTTGGCCCCTGTTCGTTGGCCGCGAGAGTTACCAACCCACGAAAGTCGAGCTCCTCCAGGAGAACACGCGAGACAAGGTAAGGAGACGGTTCACCTTGTTGGTAACCGCAGTGACTTGGTGGGACGACAGGGCAGGCACCGATGTACTGGTGGTCCTGGCTGCTGTCGTTGTCCGCGGGTCATATAAGTCGAGGCAACGATAACGGTTGTCACGCAGGTTAATTAAAATGCTAAATGGTTCAGTGAATGTCTTGAGTTGGCTATATGCCATGTACGCACTACCTACCCGTGGGAACTACGAGTTATAGGCTCCTCCGCTTCTTAGTGTCGTCCGAGGACTCTTCAGACGTCAGCAGTACCGCGGCCTGCGCCGGGAAGTGGTGTTGTCTTATTTGCCGCGGCAGTGTGGTTTGTATTTGCTTTGATTTAACTTCACCGGCCAGCCTCGCACCGTGCAGGAGTACGTCGGGGTTAGGGTCCAAAGCCCCGCGTACATAGGATATAGTCCGGCGGATGACCTCTCTGTTGAGTTTGAAAGATGGGCTATGAAGTGTCGGATAGCCTCGGTGGAGCGTTCCCTAACAAGGTTCCCGCCACCCTGGAGATCCGTGCGTGTAGCGTAACACAAGTGCACCCCTGCAGGGAAGATCAATCTATCGATAGCCGTGTCCACGGTAACTGGACGCTTTATGCTGAAGCTGGATCTTACCACTAGAAACTATTATTAAACTGTATGGTTCCGGGTTTTCTTCCTCGCGGGGATGTCGAGGAGGTGAACTCAGAGGCATTGTTAATTATTACAACTTATTATTATTCAATGTTGCAGCAACTTCTACTTCATTGTTACTTTATTGCTTTATATAAACTGTTGGCTGATTCTTACCTCATGCTGCAAGACCTCGTCGGAAGATGCTAGTCTTCGTTAGGCCTAGCTTCTTACCTTTGCTCTGGATTTCTGTCTTTCAGTCCACTATATACAACCTCTTCTTTCCGTTGAAACAATGCATAATGCTTAGTAGCGGACGTAAGACTCGCGGGTATACTAGATACTCACCTGCTTTATTTCCTTTACTGTTTTGCCTGATCGGCCGCTGCAGCCGACGTTGGAGCCCAAGAGCAGGAGTACCCCGGAGGCGCCTACTACGACGTCGAGTTCCCCGTTGACCAGGAGTAGTTCGATGGATCCCAGGCAGGAGGCCTCGCCTTTTCGTTCTGTATCTCTGATGTGGTTTGTGCTAGCCTTCTTAAGGCAAAACTTGACTAACTATGTCTGTACTCAGATATTATGGCTTGTATGACTTATGTATTCGGGTCCGCGTGACCCCTCTATTGTAACATATTTGTTTATCCTTTTGTGTTTAGTGTTGTGCTGTGATATTATCACCGTGGCACCCTAATCTCAGTCGTGTACCCTGTGTGTATGATTACTGTACACGGTCTGATTTTGGGGGCGTCACAAGTTGGTATCAGAGCCGACTGCCAGTAGGAAGCCACCCCACCACTACCTGGTCGATGTTGAGTCTAGACTTTGAAAAACTATTTTGCTAACTTAATATTTGGCTTATGGGCCCACATCGATGTCACTACGTGTGATATCTATGGTATTAGGATCCTTTTCTCCTTACCTATGCTCTGAGAATCTGCTCTCTTATCCTTGCTGGTAAGTTTTACAAAATCTGACATTAGGATCACGTTCTCTTGATTCCACCCGGCGTTTTTGGTGCTTCCCCCCCATTGATTGAGTCGTGTCGCAGGCGTCGTACGCCAGATCCCAGACCGCGGATCCCATTCTCATTCTGGGCAGGCCGCGCGTTCTCTGGCATCAACTCCTGTGGCCAACAGTTTTCTTGCGGCGTGATTGACATAGTGGAATCTATGTCGCGTCGTGTAATCCTTACCGCGGTCTGCGCGCCGCCTAGAGAGTCCTTTTTCCTTAATTTCTACGACGTTACGCTGCCCGATTTTCGATCGATTCTGTGTGCGAATGTGTATGTCTTATATGACTACTCCTTTATATATCTGCGCCTCCTTTTCGTTGTCGTTTTACTTCAGGCTTGATTCCGGTATCTCGTTAAATTTTCATCGCTGAAATACCCCTGTTAAATTCTAGCAGGATGGCTGGTCGTGGTGGTCGTGGTCGTGGTCGTGCTGCCAACGACCCACCTCCGCCGCCGGATTACATGGCCGCGATGATGCAGCAGTTCGAGATGAATCGTCAGTTCTTGCAGAATATCATGGCTCAGTTCCCCCAGCCGAATCAGAATGGGCACCACCATCAGCATGCCACTGTGACTCTGCACGACTTCACCCGCCTCAACCCCACTATGTTCCGCAACACTGTTCAGCCGCTGGATGCTGATGACTGGCTTTGCGACATCACTCACGAGCTGGAGTCTGCTAATGTCGATCCAGCCGACTATGTGAACTTTGCGTCTTATCATCTGAAAGGCACCGCTGCTCAGTGGTGGAGCACCCACAAGCGTTCCCTGCCAGTTGAAGAAGTCATCACTTGGGATGACTTTCAGTCTTCTTTCCGCGCCCGCTACATTCCTCAGGGGATCATGGATCGTAAGGCGGAAGAATTCCGTAACCTCACTCAGGGCGATATGACTGTTGAAGCCTATCAGCGCGAGTTCCTCAACCTCTCTCGCTATGCGGAAGGAGAGATCACCACTGATGCTCGCAGGCAGCAGAAGTTCCGTCGAGGCCTCAACCCAGAACTCAGGCTCGCTCTTGCCGTTCATGATTTCGCCAACTTCGCCACCATGGTGAACAAGGCTATCACCGTCGAGACTGCCCAGATGGAGCACAAGAACTCTCTGAAGCGTTATCATGACGTTGGCTCATCTTCGGGCGCAACGCAGAAGCGTCGTATCTGGCTCCCTACCAGTGTGACTCATTCAGCTGTCCCTGCTCCAAGGCCGTCTTATGCTGCACCCCGTCTGCCTCCGCCACCGCAGATGCCAAGAGCTCTGCCTGCACCACCCAATGCTACCCCACTTCGTCCTCAGGATGGATTATGCTTCACGTGCCGCCAACCGGGGCATTTTTCCAGAGAGTGCCCCCAGAAACAGAAGCAACTGGTAGTTCACCCCGCTGGCCGTGGAAATGGTCGTGGCAACAACAGGAACCCCAACTATAATACTGGGTCTGCTGCTTATGCTCGTGGACATGCTAACAACGTCAATGTTGAAGAAGCTCAGCAACAACCCGCTACCGTGATGGGTACCCTTCTCGTTAATTCCGTACATGCTGCTATTTTATTTGATACAGGAGCATCACATTCATTCATGTCGGAAACATTTGCATTTTCGCATAACTTCAAGTACGAAACGATGAAACCACCGATGGTTGTTCGCACCCCGATTGGCCAATGCCGAACCACCATGATAGTGCCAAACACCACCATTGAAATCGAAGGAGTTGAATTCTTTGCGTCACCCATCCTCCTGAAGTCTTCCACCATAGACCTCATTCTGGGAATGGATTGGTTAAAATTTCACGATGCCGCACTGTATTGTGGCACCAAGTCTGTCCAGCTTTTTCACCCCTCCGGTGGGATTGTTAACCACACCGCCCGAGTTACCCGTAATGCTGAAACACAGATCTTTATGATGAATGCTTTGAATGTCTCACCTTTGAAAGGCATCGAGAACGTTCCGGTCGTTCGCGATTTTCCCGACGTCTTCCCAGAAGAACTGCCGGGAATACCCCCGATCAGAGAAGTTGAATTCGTCATCGACTTGAAGCCAGGCACTGTTCCTATTGCCAAACGTCCTTACAAGATGCCGCCACATGAACTCCTTGAACTTAAGGAGGAAATCGACAAGGCACTTCAGAAAGGATTCATTCGCCCCAGTTCCTCAGCTTGGGGAGCACCTTCGCTCTTTGTCAAGAAGAGCGATGGGACAAACCGATTGGTCCAAGATTATCGGCCCATTAACCAAGCCACCATCCAGAACAAATACCCCCTCCCCCGGATCAACGACCTGTACGATCAACTTGCCGGATCCAAGGTGTTTTCTAAACTCGACTTGAGGTTGGGTTATCACCAAATCCGAGTCCGTGATGAGGACATTCCGAAGACTTCCTTCATTACTCGCTATGGTTCATACGAGTACACTGTCATGTCCTTTGGCTTAACCAATGCTCCAGCCACCTTCTCCAGATTGATGAATTATATTTTCATGGAGTACCTCGACCAGTTCGTCGTGGTTTATCTGGACGATATATTGATATATTCCAAGAATGAAGAAGAACATGCTGAACATCTTCGTCTTATACTGGAGAAGCTTCGAGAACACAAACTCTACGCTAAGTTTTCTAAGTGTGAATTCTGGCTTCCCGAAGTAACCTACCTTGGGCATGTAATTTCCAAGGATGGCATTGCCGTCACCCCAGAACGTATCCAGGCTATTCTGGACTGGACTCCTCCCAAGAACGTCAAACAAGTCCGCAGTTTCCTCGGGCTCGCTAGCTATTGCCGCCGTTTCGTCGAGAATTTCTCAGAGATTGCCAGACCTCTGACTAATCTGCTTCACAAAGGCGTCAAGTTTGAGTGGACGGATAAATGTCAAGAAAGTTTTCAAGCACTCAAGGACAAGCTAACTTCTCCCTCGGTGCTCGCTCCCCCTGATACTCAGAAGGACTTCGTGATATATTGCGACGCGTCTCGTCAAGGATTAGGCTGTGTCCTATTGCAAGAGCGCAAGGTGATTGCTTATGGCTCTCGTCAGTTGCGTACTCACGAAGACAAATACCCAACCCATGATCTCGAATTGGCAGCAGTGATTTATGCATTGAAGCTGTGGCGACATTACCTCGTCGGTAATCGTTGCGAGGTCTATACCGACCACCAAAGTCTGAAGTACCTGTTTACTCAGCCAGACCTGAATCTTCGTCAACAACGATGGCTCGAAACAATAGCCGACTTCAACATGGATATTTCGTATACCCCGGGCAAGGCTAATGTGATGGCGATGCCTTGAGCCGCAAAGCTTACTGTTCTGAACTTGAGGTTCAGGTGCAGCAACCACCTCTGTATGAAGAGTTTCGCAAGTTGAATCTCGAGATTGTTCCTCAAGGTTACGTCAATAACCTGGTTCTCGAGTCAAAGCTCGACGCCCTCATCAAGAGTAGACAATATCTGGCCCCTGACATTGTGAAGATCAAGCAGGACATCGCCGAAGGAAAGCCTTCCTCTTTTGCCATTGATGCTAATGATGGTGATACTGTGTACTTCAAGGGTCGCTTGGTAGTTCCTGTGAGCCCGCCCCTCATTAACTGTGGTCCGGATATCATGGAAGAAGCCCATAACTCTACCTTGTCAATCCACCCTGGCAGTACCAAGATGTATAAAGACCTTCGTCAACGGTACTGGTGGCCTTACATGAAACAAGACATCGCCCGCTATGTTTCTCAATGTGACGTTTGCAGTCGCGTCAAAGCCGGACATCAGAAACCTGCTGGTTGGTTGCGACCACTCCCTCCTCCTGATTGGAAGTGGGACAAAGTCGAAATGGACTTCGTCACCGGTTTTCCTAAGTCACAGAAGGGTAACGATGCCATCTTTGTCATCATCGACCGATTTTCCAAGATTGCACACTTCCTGCCGGTCAAGGAGACGATCACTGCTAGTCAATTAGCACACTTGTATATCTGCCGAATTGTGTCACTCCACGGTATTCCGTTGGAGATCAGTTCAGACCGTGGCAGCATTTTCACCTCACGATACTGGAATAGTTTCATGGAAGCTTTCGGGACTCGTCTGAATCTCAGCACCGCTTATCACCCCCAGTCGCAAGGCCAAGTTGAACGAGTTAATCAAGTGCTGGAAGACATGCTTCGCGCTTGTGTCCTTTCTTTCGGCATGAAATGGGAGGATGCCCTCCCATACGCGGAATTCTCGTACAACAATAGCTATCAGGCTAGCTTGAAGATGGCCCCCTTCGAAGTTCTGTACGGACGTAAATGTTGAACCCCCCTGAATTGGTCAGGAACTGGGGAACGACCCTACTTCGGATCGGATCTTGTCCAAGAAGCTGAAGAACAAGTTCGCATTGTGCAAGAAAACCTCAAGGCCGCACAGTCTCGTCAGAAGAGCAACTATGACTGCAAACACCGTGAAATGGAGTATCAGCCTGGTGAATACGCATACCTCCGTGTCACTCCCATGAGGGGCACTCATCGCTTCGGTATCAAGGGCAAGTTGGCTCCTCGCTACATTGGCCCGTTCCGTATCCTTTCCAGGAGTGGACCCGTGGCATACCGTTTGGAATTGCCGCCGAACCTCTCCCAAGTCCATGATGTCTTCCATGTGTCGCAACTCCGTCGCTACTTCAAGGATCCTATCCGAGAAGTGGAACATGATATGATCGAGTTGCAGCAAGACTTGACTTATCGAGAACATCCGAGCCGCATTCTCGATCAGTCTGAGCGTCGAACCCGCAACAAGACCGTCAAGTTCCTCAAAGTCCAGTGGTCGAATCATTCTGAAGATGAAGCCACGTGGGAACGCGAAGATCGCCTTCGCGATGAATACCCCGATCGTTTCCACGCTACCACTTAAATTATCGGGACGAGAATTCTTGTAGTGGGGGAGATTTGTAACACCCTCAGTTCCTGTAAAAGTAATCATCATCACTGTTGACCATCACTGTTTGTTAATCACTGTTATCCCCTGTCCCTAATCAAACTTTGCTTCTCCTCTTTTCAAAACCATGTTGGTTGGTAATCAAAACCCAAAGCACAATGCATCTTGCTCATCAAGAAATCCAACCCTAGTTGAAACTACTTTAAATGGAAATTAAAACAAAAGTGCTCAAATAAAGTTGTTCCAAAAATCATGGAACTATTTTTGTAAATTGCCTAAAATCATTATAATCATGTTGGACCAACTTTGGTAATTTTTGGAGTTGCAGAAAATTCCAAACAATTCAAAAAGTAGGTTAAAACCCCTACTTTGGGCATTTAATAATTAAAAGAAATATCCAATGATTTTATTTTGCAGCAAAATATTTTGTGACACCTCAGAAACATGTAAAACTAATTTACAAACACTAATAACCTTTTACAAAAATGCTAGGGTTAATAAATCAATTACAGAAAGAAATTGGGGAAACAGCAAAACAAAATAAATTGAAAAAGGCTAAAAACCCGCCCAGGGCGAGGCCCACCCCAGCCCAGCCACCCCGGCCCGTCTTCCACCTCCCACCTGCTCCCGTCCTGTCGGCCACCTGCTCGACGCCGTGGCGCCGCCGTGGCCACGGGCGCCACTGGAGCCCTCCCCTCCCTCACCTGCTCCCTGCGACCGCGGACGCGATAAGAACGAAGCCCCCGACCCCCTGGACACCCCCGCACCTCCATTCCCCTCCTCCTCCTCTCTCACGCTTCGGGGAAAGTTTCCCGAGCGCCGCCGTCGCCATGGCCGTGAGCTCACGCGGCCAGTGAGCTCGCGTCGCCACCCCGCCGTGTCCAGTGTGTCCCACGTCGTCGTCCTCGTCTCCGAGCGCAAGGAATCGAGGCGGGAGCCTCCACCCCGAGCACACGGTCACCTTCCCCAACTCCGGCCGCCGCGACATCGCAGAGGAAATCCGGCGCCACCACGACGTCCCCGAGCCCGCTGCCAACCCCGACGCGTTCGTGGTGAGCACCCTCACCACCCCCAACCGACCGATGAGTCCCGATAACGCCGTAGCCTTTTCCCCTAACTCGCTTGCTCCGGCCGCCGTGGCACGTCGTCATAGTCGTCGTTTTGGTTCGTCCCAGCCCACGCCAAGTGCACCAGTAGGTTCCCCGTGGTGCGTGTGATCGTTTTGGACCGGTAGTTAGCTCGAATTCGACTCGTATATGCATTCGCCATTGGAGCCCGACGCCCTTCGCCGCCATTGTTGAAGCTGCGCTCACCTCCGTGCGTCCCAGCCCGCGAGACCACTCCAGATCGACGCGGTATCGAGTTCTCCGTCGACTGCCACTAGCGGCGCCTCAAACAGCGCTCGGAATCGTGGGCTAGCTCGACCTCGCCGCCGGCGAGCCTCCGGTGAGCCCTCCGGTGAGGCTGCCAGGTGGGGCCCCAGTGTCAGTTAATTAATTAGGGCTTAAATCAAACCCCTGGGCCACTGACAACGGGCCCCACTCACTAACCACCCCGGCTAATCTCTTATTAGCTTAACAGAAAAATTAAAACCCCCTTGGGTCACTTACTAGTGGGCCCATGTAATTAGGTTAGCCTCTGGATTAATTAGGCTGATTAAATATGCCCCTGTGTCACTTACATTGGGGTCCCACCTGTCAGTTTATTATTTTTAAGAATTATAAGAATTAACCAGTGTATGACATGTGGGTCCAGGGTAAATTTTCCAATTTAATAAATGTTTTATAAATAACAGAGGCTGACATGTGGGTCCCACATGTCAGCACTGTTCCGGATAATGTTATGGATAATGTTCTGGATAATGTTTAATAAATAATAAAAGAAATCCAGAAAATCATTTAAATTGATTTAAACTTGAAATTCAATAACTTTTAAACCGTAACTCGGATTCAAAAACTTTATACATGAAAATTGATCAGAAAAATATAACGAATACGAATACGCTATTCGTATGTCTACCACCCCCCTCTAACACAACGAACCTCGAACATCCCCCCTCCGGACCGTCTGTCCGATAAATTGTCCGGTACTGTTAAAGTGCCCGGATGAATTTATTTCGAACACGAAAGTTGTCCGGAATGGTTCAAATAGCACGGATACACCCCCCTTATGTTGTTCCGGTAACCACGACACCTCCGACTTGATCCTTCCCCCTCCGGACACCCTGTCCGGTAATCACCCGGAGCCGGTAGTTCATCCCCAGATGAATTCCCGCTCCGAGCATATTGCATTACACTGCGTTAGATCACCGTTAACATTTCATTTATCATGTCATGCATCTGTTTGTTTATGCTTGCTGTGTATTTATTGTTTCCTCCCCCCTTAATCTCCGGTAGACCCCGCTGCTGCCGTCGACTACACCGCTGCTGAGTACGACTACGTCGTCGACGACCCTACTACTACCGTCGAGCTTGCAGGCAAGCAGAGCCATTCTCTTCCCCAGATATCGCCTACCTTTCCGTACATTTCTTGCACTAGGCATTGTTACTGCTGCTGCTACGATTACAATCCTATTCAATTGCATAGCCTGATTTTGTCGCCCCTTGATGTGCCTTCCTTTATCCTATGCTGCCTATTATTATTATTATTATGCTTTATTCAGCAGTGAGCCCTGCGCATTGTTAGCTAGGATTAGATAGCGGGCCGTGATCACTCAGGGGAGTGAACGCGGATACAAATATTATAACTGCACAGGTACGATACAATGCAGACACCGTCGAAGGCCCCTATCTGGGTTATGCCTAGTCACCTCAAGTGTGAGCTATCAAGGAGTAATCTTTGTACTCCACTCGAGGCTGACTTTGTCTTGCCGCCATAGGGTCCTGTAAACGGTTGTCCTTCAGGTAAGAAGTCGGGCGACCCAACGGTGCCCGCGAGAGGTATTGCGATGGGACGACAGGGAGGGTACGACCAGTGTACCGGTGTGCTTGGCCCCTGTTCGTTGGCCGCGAGAGTTACCAACCCACGAAAGTCGAGCTCCTCCAGGAGCACACGCGAGACAAGGTAAGGAGACGGTTCACCTTGTTGGTAACCGCAGTGACTTGGTGGGACGACAGGGCAGGCACCGATGTACTGGTGGTCCTGGCTGCTGTCGTTGTCCGCGGGTCATATAAGTCGAGGCAACGATAACGGTTGTCACGCAGGTTAATTAAAATGCTAAATGGTTCAGTGAATGTCTTGAGTTGGCTATATGCCATGTACGCACTACCTACCCGTGGGAACTACGAGTTATGGGCTCCTCCGCTTCTTAGTGTCGTCCGAGGACTCTTCAGACGTCAGCAGTACCGCGGCCTGCGCCGGGAAGTGGTGTTGTCTTATTTGCCGCGGCAGTGTGGTTTGTATTTGCTTTGATTTAACTTCACCGGCCAGCCTCACACCGTGCAGGAGTACGTCGGGGTTAGGGTCCAAAGCCCCGCGTACATAGGATATAGTCCGGCGGATGACCTCTCTGTTGAGTTTGAAAGATGGGCTATGAAGTGTCGGATAGCCTCGGTGGAGCGTTCCCTAACAAGGTTCCCGCCACCCTGGAGATCCGTGCGTGTAGCGTAACACAAGTGCACCCCTGCAGGGAAGATCAATCTACCGATAGCCGTGTCCACGGTAACCGGACGCTTTATGCTGAAGCTGGATCTTACCACTAGAAACTATTATTAAACTGTATGGTTCCGGGTTTTCTTCCTCGCGGGGATGTCGAGGAGGTGAACTCGGAGGCATTGTTAATTATTACAACTTATTATTATTCAATGTTGCAGCAACTTCTGCTTCATTGTTACTTTATTGCTTTATATAAACTGTTGGCTGATTCTTACCTCATGCTGCAAGACCTCGTCGGAAGATGCTAGTCTTCGTTAGGCCTAGCTTCTTACCTTTGCTCTAGATTTCTGTCTTTCAGTCCACTATATACAGCCTCTTCTTTCCGTTGAAACAATGCATAATGCTTAGTAGCGGACGTAAGACTCGCGGGTATACTAGATACTCACCTGCTTTATTTCCTTTACTGTTTTGCCTGATCGGCCGCTGCTGCCGACGTTGGAGCCCAGGAGCAGGAGTACCCCGGAGGCGCCTACTACGACGTCGAGTTCCCCGTTGACCAGGAGTAGTTCGATGGATCCCAGGCAGGAGGCCTCGCCTTTTCGTTCTGTATCTCTGATGTGGTTTGTGCTAGCCTTCTTAAGGCAAAACTTGACTAACTATGTCTGTACTCAGATATTATGGCTTGTATGACTTATGTATTCGGGTCCGCGTGACCCCTCTATTGTAACATATTTGTTTATCCTTTTGTGTTTAGTGTTGTGCTGTGATATTATCACCGTGGCACCCTAATCTCAGTCGTGTACCCTGTGTGTATGATTACTGTACACGGTCTGATTTTGGGGGCGTCACATGGTGATTGAGTCTTCTGACTCAAACTATAAACTGTTTAAGGATGTTAATGGTGAGGTATTCGCCAGATACATCGGAACTAACTGCAGGAACGACCCTCCAGTCAAGCAGATCTGGGTTCAGAAGGACCTCATCACTAACCTTGGTGTGAATGCAGATGCAAATGAGCTTAGGGTATCATCTGAGGACGATACCTCAAATGGAAATGGTTATAATCATGTGTCTGCTAACCGTTTTGTTCACAGGGAAGCCCCTCATAAGAATGCTTATTCATTTTCTTATCCTGATACCACCATCTCACGTCCCATTAGGTCTCATCGCCCTCATCAGCCCTCATGTACCTCAAAACCACCCATCAAGATGTGGGTGGTAAAGAAGAACTAATCATCTGTGCAGGGACATGTCCTGTGGCAATCATAAATTTTGCAGATCATATGCCCAGGACAACATCAATTGAGTCAGTTGAAAGATATTTTTATTGTTTGGTTTCATTGAATCAATCCTGAGGAACATCATGAGGAATTAATTCTGAGGAACCATAAAACCCTCAAACTGAGACTGGCTCATAACTTGCTGTATGAGATACTAATTACTTTGCAGGGAAAGACTGTATGGGTGATGGACAATGGATGCACAAATCACATGACTGGTGACAGAAGCCTTCTTATGGAATCATCTCTGAGTCCTTCTTCAAAGAAAACCACCACCTACGCCGATAAAGGTAAAAGTAAGGTATTGGGTCTCGGCAGAGTGGCCATCTCACGAGACCAACACATTGACAAAGTCATACTTGTTGAATCTCTTGGATACAACTTGATGTCTTTCTCTATGCTATGTGATCTTGATCTCGTTGTTGTCTTCGGAAAATATGGTTGTATTGTCTATATGGTTAGCGATCACTCCATTATCTTCAGTGGAGTTAGGAAAGGTGATCTATATATTGTAGATTTCTCTGAAGGTCCTCAGGTTGCTACATGCCTCATGGCTAGAGCTTCAGAATGCTGGCTATGGCATCGAAGACTCGGCCACGCCGGAATGAGGAATCTCCAGAAACTGGTGCTGAAGAAACATGTCCTCGGGATTGAGGAAATCAGATTCTCAAAGGACCGGCTGTGTGGTGCGTGCGAAGCTGGAAAGATGACCAAGGCCAAGCATCCAGCGAAGACCATCATGACTACTACGAGACCTCTGGAATTGCTTCACATGGATCTATTCGGTCCTCCAAAGTATTCAAGCTTTGGAGGTAATATGTATGGTATTGTTATTGTTGATGACTTCTCACGATACACTTGGGTGCATTTTCTTCTCTATAAGTCAGAAACCCCAGCAATCCTCAAGCGCTTCGCCCAGCGAGTCATGAACAACTACAACCTGAAGATCAAGCAC
Source organism: Bromus sterilis (assembly GCA_950022295.1). Classification (NCBI taxonomy): domain Eukaryota; kingdom Viridiplantae; phylum Streptophyta; class Magnoliopsida; order Poales; family Poaceae; genus Bromus; species Bromus sterilis. Next base: position 164,649,447 of record OX465599.1, on the reverse strand, counting down.
ATTCGAAGCGACAACGACACTGAGTTCAAGAACTTCGGTGTGGAAGAATTCCTCGATGACTTGGGAATCACTCATGAATTCTCTGCGCCTTACACTCCTCAGCAAAATGGAGTTGTTGAGAGGAAGACCCGAACCCTCATCGAGATGGCTCGCACGATGTTGGCTGAGTACAATACTCCACTCAAGTGGTGGGCTGAAGCAATCAACACTGCATGCCACATCGTCAATCGATTGTATCTGCACAAGTTCTTCAATAAAACATCATACGAGTTAATGGTCGGTAAGAAACCCAATGTAAGTTACTTCAAAGTATTCGGTGCACCTTGTTGGATTCATGATCCTCATCACCAGTCCAAATTTGCACCCAAAGCATGTGAGGGTTTCATGCTTGGTTATGGTATCAACTCGCACACCTAAAGAGTCTTCAATATTAGTCATTATAATTTTTTTGAAACTGTAGACGTGCGATTTGATGAATCTGACGGCTCCCAAAGAGAGAACTTGCCACATGATTTAGATGAAGCACCACCATAAGAACAAATCAAGAAGATGGGTGCTGGTGATATCATTCCTGTAGATCATCCTGAAGAAACACACATACCTCCTGCTCCTGAAGAACATCCAAATCCTGATGCAAACAATCCTGATGACGATCCTGATCCTGAGGCTCCTGATACTCCTGAAGCTCCTGAAGCACCTGAAGCAGATGCAGATGAATCTGATAGCAGTGACGAAGATGCGCCTCAAGATCATCCTACTCGACTTCCTCGCGTGGCGAATGAAGTTCAAGTGGACAAAATCCTCGCTGACGTCAACCTACCAGGTCCTCTTACTCGTGCAAGAGCTAATCGTATAACTAACTTTTGTGGGCATTTCTCGTTTGTATCAATTTCAGAGCCACCAAAGTCACCGAGGCATTCCAAGAAGCGGAATGGATTCAGGCGATGCAAGACGAACTTCTTCAGTTCAAACTGAATGATGTTTGGGAATTAGTCAAACGACCGGATCCTCGAGTTCACAATGTCATCGGCACGAAGTGGATCTACCGCAACAAGCTCGATGAAGATGGACAAGTCATCAGAAACAAAGCTCGTCTCGTAGCTAGGGGATATACACAAGTCGAGGGGATCGACTTCGGTGAAACCTTCGCTCCTGTTGCTAGACTTGAGTCCATTCATATTATGCTTGCATTCGCTAACCATCATAATATCAAGTTATATCAAATGGATGTGAAAAGTGCCTTCCTCAATGGTAATATCGAGGAAGAAGTATATGTTGCTCAACCCCCAGGTTTTGAAGACGCAAAGAAACCTGATATGGTGTACAGATTGAAGAAAGCCCTCTATGGACTGAAGCAAGCCCCTCGGGCTTGGTATGACACACTAAGGGACTTCCTCATCAGCAAGGGCTTCAAATCTGGTTCCCTCGATCCAACTCTTTTCACAAAACGATATGATGATGCATTATTCATATGTCAAATTTATGTTGATGACATTATATTTGGATGCACTAACAAGAAATATAGTGAAGAATTTGCATTCTTGACGAGTGAACAATATCACATGTCCATGATGGGCGAACTGAAGTTCTTCTTGGGGCTTCAAATTCGTCAACAACGCAACGGCATCTTCATCTCTCAGGAGAAGTACCTCAAAGAGTTACTGAAGAAATTCGGGATGCAAGACTGCAAGGGTATCAAGACACTGATGCCTACAAATGGACAACTTGGTCCTGATGAAAATGGCAAGGACTATGATCAGAAGGTATACCGCTCCATGATAGGTTCTCTGCTATATTTATGTGCATCTAGGCCTGATATAATGTTGAGCGTTTGCATGTGTGCCTGATTCCAAGCGGCACCTAAGGAATCGCATCACCAAGCGGTGAAACGAATTCTTTGATATTTGGCTCACACCCCGTCGCTAGGCTTATGGTATCCAAAAGGCACACAGCTGGATCTCATTGGGTACTCAGACTCAGATTATGCTGGAGATCGAGTGGATCGGAAGTCTACCTCAGGAACATGTCATTTCCTCGGACGTTCTATGGTATGCTGGTCATCGAAGAAGCAGAACTGCGTCTCACTCTCCACCGCTGAAGCTGAATACATTGCTGCTGGTGCTAGCTGCTCACATCTTCTTTGGATGAAGCAAACTCTGAAGGACTATGGCATCAACCTGAAGAAAGTACCACTACTATGTGACAATGAGAGCGCCATCAAGATCTCTCAGAACCCAGTACAACACTCGAGGACAAAGCACATTGAGATTCGGTATCACTTTCTTCGGGATCATGTATTGAAGGAAGACATCGTCATCAGCCACGTGAAGACTGAAGACCAACTTGCTGATATATTCACTAAGCATTTGGATGAGAAGCGATTTAGCACTCTGAGGTGCGAGCTAAATATCTTAGATTCCTCAAACGTCCAGTGAATGGACACACATCCTAACGCTTAAACAATATTGAAGAATCCTGATGTACAACACACGATGCGTCGTACTCCTCAAATCATGAGGAACTACCTTGCTAAGTGTGAAGAAATTAACGTGGAATTGACTCAAGATCCATACGACAGTTCTATGGTATCAAGTGTCTCATTCCCTATAAGGTGGGTAGCGCCACCGCCCAAACACCTCAGGATTTGTTGTTCCTCAGCTTCCTCAGTTGAAGTCTTCATTACTGATGATTACCGTGTTTGTCCTCAACAACGTTCACCTATAGTTATTATTCTTCAGCTTTTGCTTCTTCATCTAGGTGAACGTGATCGGACCCGTCTCTCTGTGCTCACTTATCTAATCTGTCTATCTCATATGCGCTCATCTGGAAATCATGTATTCCTCAGGCTGAGACCATTAGTCTTCATCATCAGCCTGAGACCATTTGTCTTCATCCTCAGCCCTTGTCCTCAAGTTCCTAAAATCAAGGATTTACAGTTACAACTGTCTTCAATTTGTTGCGATTTTACCGCACGTAGTGCTTTTCCATCATTATGATATCCACTGAGGATCCTAACAATCAGGGGCAATCTGGTCCACAAATTTCGCAACCCCTCAGCCTTCACCCCTCTATAAATAGCCCTGTACCCCCCGGTCATTTTCCCCCACCTCATCTCTCACTCTCACGCCACCGCCCTTGAGCTCCTCAAGCTCTCGTGCTAACGTCGCCGGAGTTCACCGTCGCCGAGGAAGAACTGACTCGTGGTTCCTCAGCATTCGCCTCAGTTCTGGTATGCCTATTCCTCAGTGGCTTATTCCTCAGTGTCATATTCCTCGGTACTGTTTTGTCCTCAAACCATTCATTCCTCAACTGTACTGCTAGCTTTCTGAGACCTATACCTATGCCTCATTCATTTGCTTTCCTCAGCCTATTCCTCATGAACGCATATAACCGTACCCCACTTCCCTCGCAACTTAATTCTGTCATAGGTACATGTCTGCTGAGGAATCATATGGTTCTCATAGTCTCACTTCATTTGCAGCTCAGCTTGAGCGTACCATTCCTCAGTCTCCACCACTGAAGAAAATGGCTCCTCGGCGTAAGCTCACTGATACTGCTAAAGACCTGCCTCCTGAGCTCTATGAGAAGCTGAAGAATCCCGAACGTGAAACTGCTGATGATCGTAAGAAAAGGGTCCAGAAGATCACGAGGGAATGGGCCAAGCGTTGGGTGGCATATCAATGGCTTAATCCTCAGCATGAGGAAATGATTGCTGTCAATCCGCCGCGGAAGACTTTGGGTATCAAGGCTCGACCTCCACCTACACCGGGTGTCACTCCTGATCCAACAACAATGCACACTCCTGATGACTTTCCTGATGCATATGAACAATATCTCAAGCGCAGTAGCAGCCGTGTCAAGAATCTGGTCCGTGACTTGACTGCCTTAATTTAGATTCCGCCTCAGGCTCAGTCTCAATCCAGGCCACAACCCCCGCCTCAGCACCGCAAAAAGGCTCCTGGCATCAAGCCCTCCACGAAGTCCTCAGCTAAGCCTCAAGTTGCTGGTTCCTCATGTCAACGAACGGATGGTGCTGCTCCCTCCTCAAGGATTCGCACTTATGAATCTGGTAATACTCCTGAGGCCTCAACCACAATGCCTCAGTCTCATCTGGAGACCAAAATTGTTCTTCAACGCGGCCCACGCCCCTCACCAAAGAAAACTGCTATGCGTGGCGCCATTCATCATAATCCTCAAACCTCTGATGATGAAGATGAATTTGAGGATTTGGTCGGTTTCGTCGCCATTGAAGATGATAAGATTGAATATGTGCGTGCTGCGGCCAGACGCAAAGCTGAAGCAACGGGTTTAGAAATCCCGCTTCTCTTGATCCCAAGAAGATCTTGGAGTATATTGAAATTTGGTCTGTCAAGCCTGACACTCCTCTTGATGATTTGGACATTCCCAAAGACATCAAGTTCTATGTTCAACAATTCCTCATCAATGAGATTCATCAACGTGATCTTCAGAAACAGTTGAAGGCCAAACTGAAGAAAGTCCTCAGTGACTTCAAAAAGAAACCTATCACTGATGTTACTCCTCAGGAGTTTATCGAGCATCAATGTGAAGTTCAACGTCTCAACACTGAGTGTGCCGCAAACCGTGCTTATATCGGCAGATCCAAGGAACGGATGTCTCAGCAGATGGCAAAGTTGCTGAAGCTTCAACAACCTGCTTCCTCAGTACCCCCTGCTGCCTCTGCCAAAGGCCTCAAGCGCCTGCCCGAAGCCCAACCCTCCACTCCACCTGCCGCAAAGAAGCCCACTGTTGAGGACCCCATTAATGCCACACCACTTTCCTCAGCTCCTCCGGTAGCTAAGGCCACTGATACCACTGTTCTTATTACTGCTGCCTCAACTCCACCTCCAAATCCTCAGCGCATCTTAATCGTCTTCACTCCACCCACTATAGCAACACCCATTGTTACAACTTCTCAGTGCCCACCGCCAACAATTATCACTGAGATTGAAGACATGGACGTAGACATTATGGATCATGGTACTCCTCGCGTCCATGATGAGGAATATGGGCTGACAAACTCTCCCACTCATACTATCTTTTCCCCAGAGCCTCACTCCCCCACCGTGACCGAGGTGCTTCCTGATACTTCTCGGCAGTCTGAAGAATCAGTTGGTGCATCGTCCTCAGCGTCTGATGCTAATGAACCGGATGCCACAAGGGATCCCACAAATTCGGTTGCTGATACTGATGCTGCAGCAACCACTACTGCTGATACTGATGCTGCGGAGACAACCACTGCCAATCCTAAGACAGATCCCCCCGCCGCTGAAACTGAAGCTGAAGCCGAACACAGCACAAATGATGATACTGAGGCTGCACCTGATCGCACTGAGGATCGCCATCTCTCCTCTCCCTCAGCAACTGCCACTTCACCAAAGGCTGTGCCCGAGTCCCATGCTGAAGACCATACTTCTCCACCTCAGCCACCCTCACCCTTAGAATCACCAGCTCATCAGGAGCCTGAGCCATTTCTCTGTGTCCGAAGCAGAAGAAGCCATTCTACATAAACCTTGAAGCTGATGCTCGTCCCAACTTCAACACTGATGCTTTCTTCAATGCCATGAGGTTCTTTCAGACTGGGATTCAAAATCCATACCACTCCCCCCACCCAGCAAGCTCCTGAGATTCTGGACGGCTACTCCGAAGAATTACTATGCCTCAGTCCTCTACATGGTCCAAAAGATTTTTCCTCATAAACATATTCCTCATTTGGATATGGAGGCCATCCCTTGATTCAACAATGTGCTTCAGGATTTGCATCATGCCAAGTTGCTTCAGTTCTGCTGTGAGTGCATCCACTGGAATGAAGAACTTGTGCTTCAGTTCTATGCCACATTATATGTCTCTGGGGACCCCAAAGACATCAATACATGGGAACTTGAATGGATGACTAAGCATCACCATTACACTGCCTCAGTACCTGAGATTGTGAACATTCTTCAGCTTCCTCCCTATGAAGCCTCAGTTCGAAGCACATATGGTGCTCCACTTCTTCGGGATGACCTGATGAATATGCTGATGAATCCGCAGGCCCCTGAAGCTCCGCCCCGCACCAAGTTCCTCGTTTCTGAGCTTCAGTACTTGCCAAGCACATTGTACCGCATATTGGCTAAGTCCTTCTGCCCCATCAAAGGCTATGAATCAACTACTGAGGAAGTCGTCGGCATCATGAAGAACATCCTGTACAACCTCTGCATGTCGGCTCCAATTAATGTCTCAGACTTCTTCTTCAGGACGCTTGTGGATGCCGCTCAAAATCCTCATATTCTGAAACCATATGCTCCATGGATCATGAGGCTCATCTGCACCAAGACTGGCATCAAATTCAAGCCTGATCAGGCTAATCATCGCCCGTACGTTCCTCCGGTTGAAGTGCTTCAACACACCAAGGGCAAAGCGCCATTTTATGAAGCCGTACTTCCTCAGGACTCGCTCGGTGGCAATATTCGTCAACCTCAGTCTCGAACCACTCATGAGGAGCGCACCCATGCCTCGACTGAGGAAACCACTCAAGCTCGCCTGATGACTGATCGCGAGCTCCTCATAAGTCTCCATCAGAAAGTGGATAGGAATCATGACTGGACAAAGCGTTAGATTGGTGACATCCTCAGCTATATGGCGCAAATGCATGCCACTCAGAAGAAGGTTCATCAGTATGCTCATCATACGTATCAGCGACTTGATGCTCTGATGTCTGAGGTGATCACTCCTGAAGACCTCGCCAAGCTTAATCTCAGACAGCCTCCACTTCCTGAGATTCGGCATCCTCGTCAGTTCACCAAAAGCAAGATTCCACCTCTGGCGATGGACTCCTTTTATTCAGCGCAAGAATTTTCGCCTAAAGATGTTGAAGACACTGCGGCTTGTCCTCACACTGCCACGGCGTGCCTCCGTCCTGATGATCAACCCTGAGGCACTTCTTTGGGACGTTAGTAGTAGTCTCTCCTTTTTGTTCATTTAATGACAAAGGGGGAGAAATTTAGTTGTCTTCAAGCGGGTCATTATGGGTTCCTCAGTTACAACTCTCGTTCTTCTGATCATTTTTGTAATGAGTTGTACACTGATACTTTGTGTGGTTTCTGATACTCTTAAGTTACCTCATGCTATTCTTCAAGTTTATCTATTACTCATGTTATTCCTCAACAACCACATTACTTAGTGTTATTCCTCGAATTACTTTATATAATGCACTGTTTCAAACAAACCGGGATATAGGGGGAGCTCCTCATGTTTTTCAAAAATTATATCAAGTCTTCAAAACATGCATATCCTCAGGGGGAGCATCTCTATATCCGGAAACAATGAATTGTTTTCTTCATGTCTTTCCTCAAAAATACTTATTTTATCCCGTTGAAGCTTTAACCTGATTGTCATCAAATCACCAAAAAGGGGGAGATTGTAAGTGCATCTAGTGCCCCCTTTGAGGTTTTGGAGTATTTGATGACAAAATGGTTGAGGGACTGATGTGTTTGTGGGTATACACAGGAAGACAGTCCCTGAGGATGAGGTTAACCACCGTTGTTGACCCCCCAAAATGTTGAGGAACATTGGAGAAATCGGTGTGTTTCCTGAAGAATGAAGTTGCGCGACATCCTGAGGAATCAGGATCCTGAAGCGTTCGGTTGAAGCTGAAGCTGAGGACGATCCTGAGGACGTTCGCGCTGAAGACGAAGTTGAAGCGTAGTCTTCGCTAAGACTTTTTATACTTCTTGAGTCGTAGGAAAACACCGCACTGTTGGAGGGGTTGAGGAAAATGAGTTCTGTATTTCTGAGGAAGTGCTTAATTAGAAATCCTGAAGAAAACCCTGAGGAAATCTCCTGCAGTAGAAGTTCAGTCCTCGGGTGTCTGAGACGTTGTTCTTCAGGACACTGAGGTAAATAACTTCGGTTGAGGAGTAGGAAGATCGCCAGTGCGATTCTTCTGAAGAATGTGAAGAGAGAGAATAGTTTGACCGTGCCACGTGTTGCGTGGTGAGAGGCTAGAACATGTCTAGCAACGGTCATATCCGAGGGCACGAGAGTAATTGCGTGCATGGGCATTTATGTCCTTTCACCTCGGGTTGCTCCACGGCTATAAATAGCCACCCCCAGCCCCATTTGTGGGTTGGCTGCTCCGAGAGAAAAACTGACACTTGTCATTTGAGAGCAACCCACCTCTAAGGACATTGAAGAACCTAAGTGAGGAAAACCACCAGCCTGAGTAGTTGAGCATTTCTAAGGAAGTCGGTTCGAGTGATCCGAAGCTTTTTACTCTTGAAGCTGTGATTTTCTAGCCGGTGTAGAAGTCATCAGTCTGAGGAAGTCAAGATGCAATTGTGACTTCCCGGAGTGACTGAGTCTGTGAAGGTTTCGGGAGTCTACCTTGAAGACTCACCTGAGTTATTGGACGGAGTCTGAGGACTCTAGTTCAAGGAGAATAAGGTGAAGACTATGTCTTCTGAGTTCAATCTCAGCCTCTCCAACCAGACGTAGAGTTGTCACAACAACTCGAACTGGTTCATCAAGTCTTCGTCTTCAGTGTCCCGGTGCTATTTCTTCAACCTCAGTTATTCTGTTTATGCACTGATGACTTATCCTGATGCTTTACTTTCTGAGTTCACTCTGCACTGTTTCCTCAGTTTGTGCCTCAATCTTACCTTAGCTGTGCAATAGGTTGTTTTTACATTCACGTCATTGCTATTGTACTTCGTGTGTTCTTCCTCAGGTTTCAACTTCCTCAATTTCATATTGCCTCAGTCCTGAGGAACTAGAAATTCCTCGAGATATTTTAAAATCTCCCATTCACCCCCCCTCTGGTCGACATATTGCACTTTCAGACATGCTGTCCAGAAAGCAGATTATGTCTGCTTGACGGAAAAAATTAAAACAAATCACCAGGTCATCATCTTAAGCTGAATGTTTTACACGGCATGCTCTATAAAATTGTGAAAATTTCATATGTTCTGAGTTCTTTTATTTGAATTGCAGAAGTACACCGAAAGAATATTTACTACCTGCTGTTCTGTTTTTCACAGATTCTGCCACGTTTTTCCTTTCCTCACTTTTGCAAACCATAAGCTTTCTTTTTCTTTGCAATTTTTTTTGGAAATATTGAGAAACAATAACTCTTCAAGAATATCTTTATTGCCAGTGGAGAAAAAATATTTTATTAAGGGTACTAACCTCTCTAATCATCTTATGATGAGTTATGTATGAAGGGAGTTTTCAAGTGTGCGAGGGAAGATGATGAAAGAAGATCCGGGAGTGTCCAACGCTCAAGCTTGGGGATGCACCCATGCATCCCCAATAAATATTCAAGTAGACTCAAGCCTCTAAGCTTGGGGATGCCCCGTGCATCCTCTTCTCCATCAACAATCATCAGATCGTCCTTCGTCTCACTATATTTTTATCACTTCATGCGTTATGTGCTATGCTTGGAGCGTCTCGCTCTTAGGTTTACTTTTTAGTTTTATTTAGCTTTGCTTGCTATTCATAACAAATTAGACCCCATCTTATTTTGTGTGGGAGTGAAACACGCTCCACTTTGAACTAGAACATATCATAGGATATTCATGCTTATCTTTCTGCTGTTGTGTTTTCTTTATCTTTCGTAGCTACTGATACGTCCCAAACGTATCTATAATTTCTGCTTGCTCCATGCATGATTTGTGTGACTTTTCCATGTTTTTCTTGAACTTTCATACACTTTTGATCATATTTGGACTAACCTATTAACTCAGTGCACCCAGTTGCCAGTTCCTGTTTTCTGCTGTTTTTGTATTTCAGGTTTTCCGGCCATTAAAAGTGCATAATAAAATCCGGAAAAATTATATAAAAAATCAGCGACCCGGAAGCTTCCCATAGAACTAAAGTTGTAAGGGGGTGGACCCACCAGGGCCCCAGGAGGGTTCCTGGCGCGGCCCCACCCTAGGCCGCTCCAGGAGGCCTCCTGGCTGCCCTGTGGCCCCTCTCGGTGCCCCATTTGGCCTATATTTAGCCCCCGTGACGGAAACCCCTAAGATCGATCTGCTATTCCCGTTCTCCTCTCTATACCGCCGTCGCTGCCGTTTCAAGATCGGGGCTGCCAGGAGAAGCTGCCTCGGCACCCTGCCGGAAGGAGGAATCCCCTCCGGGAGACCATCCATCACCATGGACGCCTCCCGGATGTCTTGTGAGTAGTCCCCCTTGGACCATGGGTCCATGACCAGTAGCTATGTGATGTTCTCCTCCCCTCTTTGTGCTTCCACTTTCGAGACCTCGTGAGCTTCCTCACATGATCGAGGCACCTTTGTAATTTTCTGTGTTGCTATGCTGAGTTTGCTGGGATCTGATGGATTATGAGATTATGTTCAGATTGTGATGAGTAATATATTTGGTTCTCTTTTATATTTGTGTTATTTAGTAAATTCTTGCATGTTCTCCGTTGCCGTATTTTATTTTGGCCAAGTGATTTGTTGCAACTCCAAGAGGGAGCGTTATGCTTGATTGTGGGTTTAGCCCCCTGATGTCTATCTTGAGTGACATAAACATGAGACTAGGGGATGTGATGTTGCCACCAGGAATAAAACAACGGTGCTTGTACTTGCGGGTGCAAAGATTGTTTACTTTACACATAGTTCTTTTAATGCAGTTGTCTGTTGCTTTGAGTTTACACTTTGGGTGGGATTCACAACTTAATACCAGCGAGATGTTCTGGATAGATATCTCAAGGTGGATGATTCTTAGTAGATGCATATGGATTTCGGTCTACTTACCTTGGCGTACTGCCCATTGCTTTTGAGCCTCTTCCTTTCTTTTGTAGCATAGTTAGCATTGCGGTGTGTTTATAATCCTGTCAATTGCCCAACTGTGATTTGTTTACCTCGCAGCAGTTTTACCGTCTTTTGGGAGAGAGACATCACTAGTGAACATCATGGGACCCCGGTCCATATTCCCACCATTGTTTACATCATCAATTTACTTTCAGTCTTTACTTTTAGTTGCCACTATTATTATCTCTTGCGTTGATCCTTTGTAAACTGCAAGGCCGGAGTAATTGACAACTCCTCTGTATTCGTTGGGAGCAAAGTTATTTGCTGTGTGTGCAGGTCTAGGCGAAGTTAGCAACCTCGGCGCCACTGTTAACTTTACCACCTTCTTGTACCTCTGCGAGTCCTACGGGAGACAAACCCTATCCTCCACATAGGGGAAATCTGATGCTACACTACATCTCACCTTCCACTTGGGGTAACCAATGAGAAGTGAGAGAACTATCTTCCTCACTGTATCAAGAAAATTTCTGGCGCCGTTGCCGAGGACTCCAGTCTACAAGATAGGGGAGTTGCACACTATCTTTCACCTTTGCTTTTTAGTCTTGTTAGTTTACCTTTTAGTTTTTACTTTTGTGTCCCTTATAAAAAATACCAAAAATACTTGTTACCTTTCTCGTGTGGTCAATTATGTTAGGAATTGGTACTATGAGGGAATCCGAGGTCTTGAATTTCCATCAAAGGAACGGGGAGAATATGAAGAAGGCATGGGACAAAATTTCTGAAGCACATAAGGAAAACATGCCTTGGTTACCTATAAGAATTGTGCTTAGAAATTTTTACTTTGGCCTCTTTAAGTGGTGTAAGCATTCTCTTGATCTTATAGCCAAAGGAGACCTTTTAGAGTGTGATGAAGCGAGAGCTCTTGAAATTATACATGGTTTATCTAGTTATTTTGTTTATGATGGTGTTGATATTGTTGTAGACAGAATTACTACTATCGAGAAGAAGCTTGATGCTCTAGACTTAAAAGAAGTAGAGAAGCCAAACCCTCCTAAAGAGGAGATTTTGGAAATAGAAAATGATTTGGAGCCTTTTGTTAGGATTGTTATCTCTAACCAAAACTTCGTTGCTTTTTGTGACATTGGATCTACAGTTTCTATAAATCCAAGCTTTATTTATGATTCTTCGTACCTTGCAAGCATGGACAAATTTCCATCTTTCCATCAACATTCTAATGGTGATATTTCTGAGATCCAGGGAAGATTAACAGATGTCCAAGTCATGTTACTTAAAAGGAGCGTAGAAATTGACTTTGCCATCATGAAGACCAAACAAGGAAATATAGTGCTTGGAAGGTGTAACAGCCCAGATTTCTCAAAAATTAAAATTTTTGTTTTCGGTGTGAATTGTTTGATTGTCTGATTTTTTGCGGTGTTTGCATCCCCGATTTATCGATCGGCGATTATTTCCCCCCTCTTATCTCGTACCGGACGGAGACCGACCTTGCCACCCCGACACTCGACCTTTGCGACACCGGGTTTCACCCGATCACCGTCGCGAAAACCGCACGAGACCAGCCGCAGCCAACGGAAAGAAACCCCGTTTAATAATTAAACTGGTTATTTTTATAGCGCGCCGAAAAGTGTTCTCGGAACAGTTCCAGTGCGAGGTGAACGCCGCCGGCTCGACGCGCTGATCGCGCAATTCAAAGTTTTACCCGAATCAGAGGTCCTGCGGAACCCCGACGGTCAGAAACGTAAACACCGCGTGCGCGAGAGAAAAAACCGAGGATGTTTTTGTAAACTGCCAGCCACCTGGGCTATATAAAGACCACCACACTTCCACCCCTTTCTAGGGTTTCCCTAGCCACAAAATTGCAGCCACCCCCTCTACTTTGCCCCTAAAATACCCCCTTTTTCGTCCAAAACCTAGCTCCCAGATATGGAAATCAGCCCAATGGATCTGGCCCGTTAGATCGGACGAACTGACGGCCAGGATTGTGCCACGTCGCCCTGGCTGCCCACCAACCGCACCTCCTCCTCTCTCCTCCATGCCGCACGGAGTGCGCCGCCGCCTCTGGCCGAGCTCGCCGCCGGCTACCGGCGAGCCGCGCCCCAGCCGGGCACCACCTCCCCGCGCCTGTCCCTCTCCTCCTCCTTCCTCCTCCCTCTCTTCCCTCCTCATCTCCTCCTTCCTTCGTGCCTGCAGGTCACAGCTGCGTCGCCGGAGACGCCATGGAAGCCGACCACCGCGTCTTCCCTCGCCGCAACCGCCCCCTGCTCCGGATCCGGTCGGCCCCGACACGGCTCGCCCGCCTCCTCGCGCTGCGCTGCCTCCCGCGCCGGCGAGCGCCGCATGTGGCCGCCGCCAGCCGCCGGCCGCCACCAAGCCCGGATCCGGTCGGGAACCGGTGCCAGGCCGGACATCGCGTGGGCCAGGCGTCCCCACGGCCCGAGTACCCCGCGGCCTGCCCCAGCCGAGGCCCAGCGCCAGCCAGCCCAGCGCACCCCGAGCCCAGTCCGCCTCCCAGGCCGACTTGGGCCGAGCCCAACAGGGGTGAGGCCCCTTTTTATTTTTTCCCTAGCCCTCTGTTTTTTTCCTAAGTCTGGAGTATTTGTACTGCTGTTTCAGTTTTGTGCTTAAATTTGCGAGTAAACCGTAGCTCGGATCGCGTTGCGCCCAAAAGGAAAATTGTTTAGAATTGTGTGTACTTTAGTTTATCTTTTGTGAGCATTTTGATCTGAGGCCATCTTGATGTTGTTAATCTGTGTTGAAGTGGGCATCAGGCCGTTAGCTGCTACTAATTGCTGTTATGTGCTGTTGCTGTTATTTTATTGCAACTTTGGTTGATGATTGTGACACATCCATGAGGCCTATTACGTTGATTCTTTTTGCATACTGTTAAGCATCATGTCTACTTCCATTATATGTATTGCATTGTCATGATATGCTTGCTGGTCAACTAGTTATTGAGCTCCAAAGTTGCTATGCCACTATTTTTGACAGCCACCTCTGTTTTTCTCTAAGTCTGTAACGTTCCGATGCCATGTTGCATGCTTAATATCTTTTGATCTATGATGCCTATTACCATGATTCTTGTTTGTACCTGATCACCATCATGTCTAGTTCATGCTCATATATTTCTATGTCATGTTGCTGCACTTTTGCATATAGATTTGCCCCTGTTTATACAGCATAAAAATAACAGTTTCTGCCGTGTTTAGGTTGTGCCTCACTTAAATTGACTAGCACAGATATTTTATCTTATGCTTCACCTCTTGACATGTTTGTGTGCTATGCCATGCTTGAGTGAGATACCATGTTGACAACCTTTGCTCACCTTGTGTAGCTAAACAACTTGAACCTTTCTAAATGTGCGGTATCGTCGTGTGTGACGAGTACTCTACTTAACCTGTTAGTAACCGCTCTCGACGATAGGTGCGATCTCTCGTGTTGCCTTCTTGTTGATGCTTTCTCGTGTTTGCTTCGTAGTAATAGATGATTGCTCGTTGATTGCTTTCCAGTGTTTACCGTCTTGTGTGCTTCCGCGGGTACCTCTCGGAGACGATGCGAGCTTGCGATCAACTACACCTTCGGAACCCGACTTATCAACAGGCAAGGACTATACATTACTTATGATCCATTCTATTTCAACCAGAGGTTTGCATGATAGTCTAGGATAAGTTCGATGTTTGATCCTACCACATGTTTACAACTTCTTTCAAATTGATACAACCATGTCCCCTCCCAGCAAACCATGTACTGCTATGCTACTATTGCTCGTTGCTCAGCCCCTGCTTAGTATGCATGCTTAGGATGCTACGAGGTTACCCTGTTACTCCTTGGGTTCGGCTATCACATTATTATATTGTTGTTGATGATATGGTTATTATAATGTTGACTATATTCGACGAAGGATGGAAGGTCTAGGCTATCCCGCCCCGACGCTTTGTTCCATTCGAGCCACCTAGGATCCGAGTTCCGGGTATTGGTTCTAAGACTGAGCGTGCCTAACCGCGTGTGGGATTTTATGGGGTCCCCTCTTCTTACCTACCTAGCTCCAAACATTTATAGAGGTGGCCCAAGCTGATTTACCATTTGAAACCATGTGTGTGCTTGGTTGGGCCCCCAGCAGTTTTAAAACACTCGGGCCAGCGGAGACAGAGTTCCTCTGCTGGTCCACACTGGTGAGCTAGGGAAGCCCCTGATTCCAGGTGAGGCTAACCCCGACCTTAGCCATACGGAAGAATCTGATCCGAGGGCGCGGCCGGCTCTTGGGTTGGGTGTCGACTCCCCGGGGGCAACACAGATTTTTGCGTTGTTAGTTAGAGGGACCTGTCATTTCGGATCTCTTGGAACTAAATCATAAAATGGTTGCCTACGATGGGTAGCAACTGAGAGAGATGGGGGTGCATGCGGAGCCTTGTAATGGGCAGTTGGTACACCCCTGCAGGGTTAAATCTTTTCGAGAAGCCGTGTCCACGGTTATGGACGACTTGAGACCTACGTCCTGTTCATACACAACAACAACAACTGAGATAATCTTAATATAACTTGATCAACGTGTGTGTGTGCCTTGACTGCTTCTTCTTCGTCGGGATGCGAAGAGGAGGACAAGGATAGGATAGGTGTTATGTTTGCGTAGTATTTGATAGCGAGACTTGTTGGAGGCGATTCCTCATCGAATGCTTGGCTTCTTACCTTACTCTCTAGATCGTTAGCCACTTCATAAATTCTAGTGCGGTAGCAACCTCACCACTTACCCCTTCCTTACCGTAAACTACTAGTTGTCCTAGAATGACGAGTGATGAAGTTCTTGCTGGGTCAGATGACCACTACAGTTGGATGCTGAGTACTTCTGTACTCATGATACTACCCCCAAACTCTTTTCAGGGTTCTTAATCGACAACAGGTATGGTGATCGGCGTTTCACATGGAGACTCGACGACGACTATTTAGGCGGATCCCGGCGTAGGGCCTGGACCCGTGTGGTTATGGGGATCGATGTTTTTCGCTTTGCCACTAGGCATTTGATTGTAGTCTGTACTCATACATGTACCTTCCGCTGATGTATTGTAATTAAGGTAGTTGTATGCCGATTGTATGAGATGTTGTACCCTTGTATCTGTAATGTTGTGATATCATGTTGGAAATCCGGGGCATATGACTTCTTCATATGTCGCGGTTGGACCGATATGTGCTTCGTCCACGGACCTGGATGGAAACATCTAGATCTGGAACAGTACCGCATATCGGGCCTTACAGAAGGGACTTCCTCTGAGCCATGAAAGGCTTCATTGCTATAGGTAAAGGATAAATACGCTTGCGTGGTAAGGAAAAAGGTACGTACCTCTTCCCTCGGAAGAACAAGGATGAGCTTATTGAAAACCCTTTTGAAATTCTTGGTGATTCTGATGATTTTGGAGAAACTTGATCTTTTTCTTTATGCCTAGCATAAAGGCGCAAAATAAAGTGCTTGTTGAGAGGCAACCCAAGTTATTTTTACTTCTATTTTTAGTGGTCTTGATGATTGTTACTACTCTAGCAACATCATTGTATCTTTATTTTTCAAGCTTTGTGCCATTTATAGCCTCATATGACAAGGGAAGTGAAAGTTGTGACATGCTGTCCAGAAAACAGATTCTGTCCTCGTGACGGAAAAAATCATACAAAATCACCAGTTCATATTTTTGATCTGAATGTTTTACATAGCGTGATCTATACAATCACAGAACTTTTGTATGTTCTGAGTTTTTTGATTTGAGTTGTAGAAGTACCCCTAAAAAATTCTTTACTACCTGTTGTTCTGTTTTTCACAGATTCTGCCACGTTTTGTCTCTCCTAACTTTTTCATACCTTAAGCTTGCTTTTTCTTTGCGAAAACTTTTTGGCAATCTTGAGAAACAGTAGCTCTTCAAGAATATATTTATTTCCAGTTTTAATAGGGTACTAACCTCTCTAATCAGCTTATGATGAGTTGTGTATGAAGGGAGTTTTCAAGTGTGCGATGGAAGATGGAGAAAGACGATCCTGGAGTATCAAGTGCTCAAGCTTGGGGATGCACCCATGCATCCCCAACAATTATTCAAGGAGACTTAAGCGTCTAATCTTGGGGATGCCCCCGTGCATCCCCTTCTTCATCAACAATTATCAGTTCGTCCCTCGTTGCACTATATTTTTATCACTTCATGCGTTATGTGCTATGCTTGGAGCGTCTCGCTCTTTACTTTTCTTAGGTTTATTTTTGCTTTTTTTGCTGTTCATAACAAGTTAGACCCCAACTTTATTTTGTGTGGGAGAGAAACACGCTCCGTTTGAACTAGAACTTCTCATAGGATTTGCATGCTTATTTTCTTAGCTGTGAGTTGTTCTTTTTCTTTTCTTAGCTGCTGCCCTGTTTAGTTGAAGTGCTTTAGTTTTCTTCTAGAGCTTTTCTTTTGTCTTAGGTTGAATTTTCTATAGGTTGCATGTTTTATCTTGTTTATAGAGTTTTCTTGTTGCGCTGAGCTTTGTGTCTTGACTAGAAAGTAGGTAGTTGAAGTTGCTATTCTCTTTGTAGTAGTAACTTGCAATAGTTTTGAGGTATTGATGTGAGTAATGTTTGAACTTATGGTGTCAAGAGCTTTAGCCTATTAGTGATAGATGTTGTATTTTGGGAAATCCGTGTGATTTTCAAAAATCAAAACCCTTGTTGAGAAATCTAGCTACTAGATGGATCACTAACCTCTGGAGGGTTCGAATATTAGAGTACAATCACGTACCATGGAGTCGAGGATGCGCAAGGATAACCAAACCCCCATACACTCATCCTCGGTGTACTTGTCTCTTTGAGAACCTCCTGATTATATTGAGAGTTACCGATAATAAGTGCATGATTTCTTCTTTCTAATGTGAGTAATCGAAAGTTGACACTTCCACCTTCCCATATTTTTCTAGCCTCTCCTGTGCCGTGCATTGCCTCCTTCTCACTCCGAGAGTTTGCGTCCACCTTCGCCGGTACATCCAAACCCTTGGCATGATACGCTCTGTCAACATAAACCTCCTTATATGCTTCCTCAAAATAGCCACCATACCTACCTATCAAGGAATTTCCATAGCCTTTCCGAGATATATTGCCATGCAACATCCACCTTCTCATGACTTGATCTTCATGTCATACATGCCACTTGCTTGATCGATGAGCCGCATGCTAGTTGGGCCTTTGCCCTAATCATTGCTACATGACGCGCTAGTATCATTGCATATCCTGCTACCCTGACAGAGGCATACATTTTCATCATGATAGTTACATCTTCTTTATGTGAGTACCTTTGTAAAGTGTGAAAGATCTCCTATATACTTGTAAAATATAGAGTGTTTCCCCTAAAGTGAGGAAAAGATCCCAAAGAGGACAAATCAAAAGATCCCAAAGAGGACAAATGAGAGAAATAGAAAGAGCCACTGAGGCCACCAAAAAAATACAAAAAATAGAAAAAAATAAAAATAAAATAAAAAGAGAGAAGGGGGCACACTACTATTCCTTTTGAGAGAACCACACTAGTACTTCATCCTTTATCCCTTGTACTCCATAGAGATCATCATACATTCATATAGCTATATGTGGACCCTTCACACTATAGAACTTGGCTTGTATATTCCAATGATGAGTGACGAGGATCAGCCTCGACAAATCCCATGGTCAGGGACCCTGGGTTAGTCATAGAGAAGGAACAGGTTCGACGATTCTCATCGGCTAACAGGAGAAGCACTTCCTGCTCGATATTATTGCGTGAGGGGGCGATTACAAGGGAGGCCAATGCGATTTCTCGCAAGACCAGGAGAGTAGATTGAGTATTGGATGTCTTAGACGTCTCCCCTCCCAGCCTTTATATACTAGGCTAGGTCTCGGGGAGTCCGTATTAGATTACAGAGATAGTTTCCTAGTTCTAGTCTTGCCTTGTGCGCTAAGTCGTGCCTTCCATGTCAGCCGCGGACTCCAACGTCGGTGCCTTGATTGGGCTAGTCGTGGGCTTGTCGTGGCTTCCCAGCGGGCCTTCTGTCTTCATACGCACCGGGTATCCTCATACGCAGGAGTCGTGGGGTCACCCCTGTAACACCCTCGGTGTCTGTAACAGTAATCACTTTGACTGTTGACGATTACTGTTGCTAATCACTGTTACTAATCTTGGCCTTGATCAACTTTGAATCAAAACCAATTTAAATGCCTTTTGGTGGTTATTAAAAATAGGTGACAAATAAAACTTTGCCAAAAATTCATGCAACCAATTTTGGAAAATCCCTAAAAATCAGTAGACCATGTTCAACCAACATTGGGTATTTCTTTGAATATTTAGGTATTGCAAACAAATCTTAACAGTAGCGAAACAACAATATTTAATCATTTTAAATATAGCAATGACTCAAATGATTTTATATTGGCCCCAAACTTTTTGTGGCACTTAAGTAAGGTGCAACACTAATATGGAAACAACTAAAACCTATTATAAAAATGTAAAAGCAATTAAAACAAATACAAAGAAAAAAGACAGCAAGAAAAAAGATTAAACGGAACTAAACCTTGCCCAGGGCGAGGCCCACCTCGGCCCAGCCCACCCCCACCCCTTGTCATCTTCCTCCCCCCACCCACTCCCACCTGCCCCGCCGCGGTGGCGCGCGCGCCGTGGTCGACGCCTCTGCCGGCCTCCCCCACCTCCCCTGTGTGCCTTAGATGATAAGCACGCCCCCACGGCCCGTCTGGATCTCACCCTGCTCCATTACCGCTCCCCCTCGCCTCGCACCCCTCGGGGGAAAACCCACCCGCGCTGCCGTGGCCATGGACGCGAGCTCACGTGGCCAGTGAGCTCGTCTCGCCTCTCCACTGTGTCTACTCGCCACGCCATCGTCCACTATATCATCACGCGCGCGTAATCGGACCGAGGCGCATCACGGGAGACTTCATCGTCGTCATCTTCAACATCGGGCCGGCGAGATCCTCGAGCAATTCCGATCGCCACCGCGCCCTCCCCGAGCCTGCCGCCCCCTCTTCACGTTCCCGGTGAGCATTATAGCCACCGCCAAGTGCTCACGCTTGCCCGCATTGCCCGTAGCCGTTTCCCCCAAATGCGCATGTCCTGGCCGCCGCCATTGAAGACCTAGCCGAGCTCCCCGTCCACCGTAGCGCGCACTTTTGGCACCATGGACTTGCACGTGCCCCGTACGTTTGATTCGACGCAAGCTTTGGTTAGATTTCGTTGCCGTTTAACTTCCGCCATTAGAGCCCAAGACCCCCTCCGCCATTTTTGACCTTGCGCTCACCTCCGTCCGTCCCAGCCCATGAAACCGCTGCCAATCGACGCGCGAGGCATCCCCGGTTCGAACAAGCCCGACCATGTCTGCTCTCGTGCCCTAGAGCGTGATCCCGCTCAACCTCGTCGGCGTCGGCCGTCGCCGGCGAGCTCCACGGTCACTGCCAGGCGGGCCCCATCTGTCAGTTGCATTTAGCACTAATTAAATCGGCCCCCAGTGTCACTTACATGTGGGGCCCCATGCCTATTAATTATCTCTGTTTAGAAGTAACTGGAATAACACTGCGTCTCCATGACATGTGGGCCCAGCCCCTTAATATGTCTCTACCACTGACATGTGGGTCCCCCATGTCAGTGGTACTGTTGTGGATAATG
Source organism: Bromus sterilis (assembly GCA_950022295.1). Lineage (NCBI taxonomy): Eukaryota > Viridiplantae > Streptophyta > Magnoliopsida > Poales > Poaceae > Bromus > Bromus sterilis. The sequence continues at coordinate 164,629,037 of OX465599.1, read as the reverse complement.
TTCTAATTTAATAATAAAAGAAATTTAGAAAATCTTTTAAAATGTTTAAATCTTTGAAAATTAATATATTTTAAACCGCAATTCAGATTCAAAAACTTTATACATGAAAATTGATCAGAAAAATATAACGAATACGAATACTCTATCCGTATGTCAATCACACCCCTCTAACACAACGAACATCGACATCCTCCCCCTCCGGGCCGTTGTCGATAATCACCCGGAGCCAGAATTTCATCCCGGATGAATTCCCGCTCCGAGCAACGTGCATTACACTGCGTTAGAGCATCGTTAACATTGCATCTGTCGTTTCATGCATTTGTTGGTATATGCTTGCTTTGTATTTACTGTTTCTCCCCCCCCTTAATCTCCGGTAGACCCCGCTGCTGCTGCCGACACACTGCTGCTGAGTACGACTACATCGTCGACGAACGCGTACCCCTACCGCGAGCTTCCAGGCAAGCAGAGCCATTCTCTTCCCCAGATATCGCCTATCTTTCCGTACTTTTCTTTCACTAGGCATTGTTACTGCTGCTGCTACGTTACAATCCTATTCTATTGCATAGCATGTTTTTGTCGCCCCTTGATGTACCTTCCTTTATCCTATGCTGCCTATTATATATATTATATTCAGAAGTGAGCCCTGCGCATTGTTAGTTAGGATTAGATAGTGGGCCGTGATCACTCAGGGGAGTGACGCGGATACAACTTATTACAACTGCACAGGTACGGTACAATGCAGACACCGCCTAAGGCCGCCTAGCTTGGCTCTGCCGAGCCACCACCAAGTGTGAGCTATCAAGGTGAAATCCTTGTACTCCACTCGTTGCTGACTCTGTATAGCCGCTCTAGGTACCTGAGTAACGGCTGTCCTTCAGGTAAGAAGTCGGGCGATCCAATGGTGCCCGCGAGTGGTATTGCGACGGGACGACAAGGAGGGTACGACCAGTGTATCGGTGTGCTTGGCCCCTGATCGTTGGCCGCGAGAGTTACCAAACCACGAAAGTCGAGCTTCTCCAGGAGCACACGCGAGACAAGGTAAGGAGACGGTTCACCTTGTTGGTAACCGCAGAGACTTGGTGGGACGACAGGGCAGACACCGATGTACTGGTGGTCTTGACCACTGTCGTTGTCCGCGGGTCAGTTAAGTCGAGGCAACGATAACGGTTGTCCCGCAAGTTAATAAAATGACTAATGGTTCGGTGGATGTCTTGAGTTGGCTATATGCCATGTACGCACTACCTACCCGTGGGAATTACGAGTTATGGGCTCCCCTGCTTCATAGTCTCGTCCGAGGACTCTTCAGACGTCAGCAGTACCGCGGCCTGCGCTGGGAAGTGGTGTTGTCTTATTTTCTCGCGTGGTGGTGTCTTATTTGGTTTGCTTATGCTTCACCGGCAAGCATCTGATGGCTTCTCGCCCTTCGTTGGTGAGCCCCAAGTGGAAGGCGTGATGTAGCACAACAACAAGTTTCCCTCGGTGAAGATACCAAGGTTTGTCTCCAGTAGGACTCCAGAGATGATAAGTAGGTGTCAGCGGCGCAACTGACGTGGACCTGCACACAGACACAGATAACTTTGTTCCCAAAGAAGTTCAGAGAGGTTGTCAATCTCTCCGGTCTTGTTGTTCAGAAAGGGTAAAACACAAGGGATAATGGTAGCAATTGAAAGTAAAAACAGAAAAGTAAAGATAGCGTGGAAACAGTAATAAGGATATGGACCGGGATACGTGATGTCTCTCTCCCAAAATACGATAAAACTGCTATGCGAGGTAAACAAATTACAGAAGGGCAATTGATAGGATTATGAACGCACCGCAATGCTAACTATGCTACAAAAGAAAGGAAGAGGCTCAAAAGCACGGGCAGTACGCCAAAATAAGTAGACTGTAATCCAACTGCATCTACTACTAATCATCCACCTTGAGATATCTATCCAGAACATCTCGCTGGTATTAAGTTGCGAGCCCCACCCAAAGTGTAAACCCAAAGCAACAGACAACTGCATTAAAAAGAACTTTGCGTAAAGTAAACAATCCTTGCAACCGCGGTTACAAGCACCGTTGTTTTCCCCCTTGTGGCAACAGCACATCCCCTAGACTCATGTTTCTGTCACTCAAGCGTGTCATCGGGGGGCATGAACCCACAATCGAGCATAACGTTCCCTCTTGGAGTCACTACCTACTACTTGGCCAAAGCAATAAACAGCAACGGAGAACATGCAAGAATTACTTAGGAAAAAAAATATAAGAGATAAAAACCAAATATATTACTCAAACACAATCTGAACATAATCTCATAATCCATCAGATCCCATCAAACTCAGCATAGCAATAGCAGAAAGATTACAAAAGTGCCTCGATCATGTAGGGAAGCTCACGAGGTCTAAACCATGAAGAACAAAGAGGGGAGGAGAACATCACATAGCTACTGATCACGGACCCATGGTCCAAGGAAAACTACTCACGAGACATCCGGGGAGCATCCATGATGGAGAGGAGACTCCCGGAGGTCAATCCTCCCTCCGGCTGGGTGCCGGAAAGAGGTCTTCTGGTGCTCCCGATCTTGGAAGCGTGGCAGCGGCGGAACAGAGGCGAGTTTGAGAAATAGGGTTCTGTCTTCGGAGTTTCCCCGTGACGAAGAATAAATAGGCGAAGGGGGGCAGCCAGAGGTGGACCAGGGGCCCTAGGCGCCCCCCTGGCGCGGCCAGGGGTGGGGCCGCGCCGGGTGGCCGACTGAGCCCGCTGGCTCCCCTCTAGCCCCACTCGGGCTCTTCGCGAAGCTTCCTGTACGCTGATTTTTCCTGTATTTTTCCTGGAATTTTTCTGGCACTTTTTATATGGGGGTAAACTGAAATAGAAAAACAACAGAAAACAGGAACTGGCACTGGGGTGCACTGAGTTAATAGGTTAGTCCAAATATGATCAAAAGTGTATGAAAGTGTATCTAGATCATAGCAATATCACACAAAACATGCATGGAGCAAGAAGAAATTATAGATACGTTTTGGACATATCAACATCCCCAAGCTTAATTCCTGCTCGTCCTCGAGTAGGTCAATGATAACAGCATAATTTCTGTGGTGACATGCTAGCAACCATAAAAGAACTTTGAAAAGTAAAGCAATCAAGGTTAGAGATTCAATTCAAGTCATAACATGCAAGAGTCTATATTATCATTGAAACAAGTAACAAAGGAACATTAGGTGCAAGAGCTCTCGCTGTCCGTGAATCGAATGTCTCCAAATGGTGTTTGCGTGCAAAAAGGGGGATAGGGAATACGAGAGAAAACATTTTTGTGTTGAGAACTCAATCTACTAAAGTTTCACACTTGGTCCTCTTTGGAATCTTATCTTGACTCATCCCCAGACCACTAGCCAGGTACAAGTCAATTTGATCCACTCCTTTTCGATATTTTGAGCACTCATGCAATGGATGAGCGTAAGCACGAGAGTTGACACTTAGGATGGCAAAGAGAGAAGTTCGGAGGAGGAAGACAAAAAGGAAGAGAAAGGCTCACATCAATGGGGACAATCATAGGCAAGAGATGCCAAATGATAGATATGATGTGAGGAGTCGGGATTGCCATGCAACGGATGCACATACGAGCTAGGAAGCTCTCCAATGGAACTAGTGGGGGTGAATCTAACCCTCTCGCTCATGAAGACCTAGAGCTCTTTTGAGGAGGCTCATCCTTGGAATATGCAAGCCAAGTTCTATAGTGTGAAGGTCCCCACATAGCTATATGCATAATGATCATCTCTATGGAGTACAAGGATATAAAGGGAGTACTAGTGTGGATCTCTCAAAAGGATAGTAGTGTTGCCCCTTTCTCTCTTTTTATTTCTTTTTCTCTTTTTTCTTTTTTTTGTAGTTTTTGTGTGGCCTCAATGGCTCTTTCTATTTAACTCTCATTTGTCCTCTTTGGGATCTTTTATTGTGTCCACTTTGGGATCTTTTCCTCACTTAAGGGCAACACTCTATTTTACAAGAAGGTAAAGGAGATCTTTCACACTTTACAAGGTACTCAAAATCATAAAGAAGATGTAACTATCATGATGTATGCAATGTATGTCGCTGCCAGTGTAGCAGGAACATGTATGACATGAAGATCAAGTCATGAAGAGGTGGAAGTTGCATGGCAATGTAACTCGGAAAGGTTATGGAAATGCCTTGATAGGTAGGTATGGTGGCTATTTTGAGGAAAGATATAAGGAGGTTTATGATGACAGAGCGTATCATGCCAAGGGTTTGGATGTACCGTCGAAGGTGGACACCAACTCTCGGAGTGAGAAGAAGGCAATGCACGGCACGGGAGAGGCTAGCAAAATATGGGAAGGTGGAAGTGTCAACTTTCAATACTTACATTAGTCCGAAGAACTCATGCACTTATTATCGGTAACTCTCAATCTAATAAGGAGGTTCAAAAAGAGACAAGTACCCCGAGGAGGAGTGTATGGGGGTTTGGTTATCCTTGCGCATCCTTGACTCATGGTACGTGAGTGTACTCTAATATCCGATCCCTCCAAAGATTAGTGATCCATCTAGTAGCTAGAGTTCTCAACTAGTTTTGTAGGTTTTGAAAATACACACAGATTTCCAAAAACACGACACCTATCACTAATAGGCTAGAGCTCTTGACACCAAAAGTTCAAACATTACTCACATCAATACCTCAAAACTATTGCAAGTTACTACTAGAATTAAATAGCAACCTCAATTACCTACTTTCAAGACAAGACACAACTCAGTGCAACAACCAACTCTCTTTAACAAGATAAACATGAACACTAAAAAGAGTTCCAGCAACAAACTAAACAAAAGCCAAGGCTCTTGCTAAAGACAAACTAAGACTAAAACTAAACATGGCAGTAGCTACGAAAAGATAAAGAACTCACAACAGCAAAAAGATAGGCAGGAAAAATCCTATGATTTGTTCTAGATTTTGAAAGTGGAGCATGTTTCTCTCCCACACAAAGTAAGACGGGATCTAAATTGTTATGAACATCAAGAAAATCTAAAGAAAAATAAAAATAAAACCTAAGAGCGAGACGCTCCAAGCATAGCACATAACGCATGAAGTGATAAAAATATAGTGAGACGAAGGACGAACTGATGATTGTTGATGGAGAAGGGGATGCACGGGGGCATCCCCAAGCTTAGACTCTTGAGTCTCCTTGAATATTTGTTGGTGATGCATGGGGGCATCCCCAAGCTTGAGCGCTTGACACTCCTGGATCTTCTTTCATCATCTTCCATCGCACACTTGAAAACTCCCTTCATACATAACTCATCATAAGCTGATTAGAGAGGTTAGTACCCTTAATAAAATAATTTTTCCCCACTGGATATAAAGATATTCTTGAAGAGATACTGTTTCTCAAGAGTTCCAAAAAGTTTTTGCAAAGAAAAAGCAAGCTTAAGGTTTGCAAAAGTTAGGAGAGACCAAACGTGGCAGAATCTGTGAAAAACAGAACAGCAGGTAGTAAAGAATTTTTTAGGGGCACTTCTACAACTCAAATCAAAAAACTCAGAACATATGGAAGTTTCACAATTGTATAGAGCATGCTTTCAAACAAATTCAGATCAAAAAGATGATCTGGTGATTTTATTCGAATTTTTTGTCAAGGGACATAATCTGTTTTCTGGACAGCATGTCACAACTTTTTCTTCCCTTATCATAAGAGGCTATAACTTGGCACAAAGCTGAAAAATAAATATACAATGATGTTGCTACAGTAGTAACAAACATCAATACACTACAAAAGCAAAAAGAAACCTAATTCGTTGTGGGCTGCCTCCCAAAAGAGCTTCTTTAGAGCCATTAGCTAGGCTTAAAGATTATAAAAGATGCTCTCACAAGAGAATGGGAATTTTAGCAAAAGAGAGCATCAAGAAGCAAATTTGAAACACATTTAAGCCTAACCCAATTCCTATGCATAGGCATCTTGTAATAAAATAAATCAAAGAAGCACAAAGTGACATGCATGGGAAGGTGGAACAAGAACAACTTCGAAAGTTTCAGTTTAGAGAGAGGCGTTTTTGTCGCATGGAAGTTTCTATAACCAAACTTTCCTCTCTCAAAGTAATTTTCAGTAATATCATGAACAACATCAAGAATATAACTATCATATAAATCATATTGTTCATGACCTACAAGCACACGTGTATTTTTTTCAACACAGTTTTTAGGATCATAAGATAAATGCAACCCATCACATTGAGCTTTGATAAGAGGAAAATTCTCCGGAGTTGGACATTCTAAAAGGATAATAGGACACTCAAGTGTGGGTGCGATAGAAAAAATTTCATGCTTAACATGAGGAACTATAGCAAGTTCATCTCCGTAAGCATCATCCATAGTGGCATCACGGCCATAAGCATAGAAGGCATCAACTTCATCAAAAAGGGATATTTCAAAAGAATCCATTGTATCATAATACTCATATAAGGTGAGAGTCAAAGAGTTACTCTCATTAGAAGGTAGACATGGATGGCTCCATTCTTCCTCCTTTTGTTCGTCACTCTCCTTCTCTTCTTCATCCAAAGAGCTTTCAGGTTCAGTAATTTCTTCTTCTATAGAGTCCTGCAAAACATTAGTCTCTTCCTTTTGGGGAGATATTCTCTCAAGATGATCAGTAATATAATAATTTGCATCATAATTTTCCAAACAATAGTTAAGTATAGCAAGAGTCTCAATATTTTCAAGAAAAGAAGTAATTTCATAGGCACCCTTAAAAGCAACAAATTCTTCTATTTGTTCTGCATCATAAAAATCATAATTTCCCTTAGCATAAGAAGCTAAGGTTTCATCCTCATTGTACTCACATTGGAAAGCAAGGTGTTTGTGCCTCATAAAGCAACAAGATTCATCCCTGCAGAAAGATACATTATATATTGAGCACAAGTTTTTAGCATACTCATACGATTGATGTATGAGTCTCCATAAGTGTATCCCTTTTTGAGACAAGCGGTATTCCTTTTAATATTCTTGTTGATCCTCGGTGAATCCTCCATGCCAATAAGATCTAGTTTCAAAGAAGTTAGACATTGATTGGCAAGTAAGGAACTAGACATACTATATATATATTTTTTGATTTTTGATACAAGACATAAAGATAAAAACTGAAAGGTAAACTAACAAGACTAAAAAAACAAAGGTAAAGGGTAGTGTGCAACTCCCCTATCTTAGCACTCGGAGTCCCCGGCAACGGCGCCAGAAATTCGCTTGATGGATTCTCGCCCTTCGTTGGTGAGCCCCAAGTGGAAGGCGTGATGTAGCACAACAGCAAGTTTCCCTCGGTGAAGATACCAAGGTTTGTCTCCAGTAGGACTCCAGAGATGATAAGTAGGTGTCAGCGGCGCAACTGACGTGGACCTGCACACAGACACAGATAACTTTATTCCCAACAAAGTTCAGAGAGGGTGTCAATCTCTCCGGTCTTGTTGTTCACAAAGGGTAAAACACAAGGGATAATGATAGCAATTGAAAGTAAAAACAGAAAAGTAAAGATAGCGTGGAAACAGTAATAAGGATATGGCCGGGATACGTGATGTTCGCTAGTGATGTCTCTCTCCCAAAAGACGATAAAACTGCCATGCGAGGTAAACAAATTACAGAAGGGCAATTGACAGGATTATGAACGCACCGCAATGCTAACTATGCTACAAAAGAAAGGAAGAGGCTCAAAAGCACGGGCAGTACGCCAAAATAAGTAGACTGTAATCCAACTGCATCTACTACTAATCATCCACCTTGAGATATCTATCCAGAACATCTCGCTGGTATTAAGTTGCGAGCCCCACCCAAAGTGTAAACCCGAAGCAACAGACAACTGCATTAAAAAGAACTTTGCGTAAAGTAAACAATCCTTGCAACCGCGGTTACAAGCACCGTTGTTTTCCCCCTTGTGGCAACAGCACATCCCCTAGACTCATGTTTCTGTCACTCAAGCGTGTCCTCGGGGGGCATGAACCCAAAATCGAGCATAACGTTCCCTATCACAATCTGAATATAATCTCATAATCCATCAGATCCCATCAAACTTAGCATAGCAATAGCAGAAAGATTACAAAAGTGCCTCGATCATGTAGGGAAGCTCACGAGGTCTAAACCATGAAGAACAAAGAGGGGAGGAGAACATCACATAGCTACTGATCACGGACCCATGGTCCAAGGAAAACTACTCACGAGACATCCGGGGAGCATTCATGGTGGAGAGGAGACTCCCGGAGGTCAATCCTCCCTCCGGCAGGGTGCCGGGAAGAGGGCTTCTGGTGCTTCCGATCTTGGAAGCGCGGCGGCGGAGGAACAGAGGCGAGTTTGTGAAATAGGGTTCTGTCTTCGGAGTTTCCCCGTGACGGAGAATAAATAGGCGAAGGGGGGCAGCCAGAGGTGGACCAGGGGCCCCAGGCGCCCCCTGGCGCGGCCAGGGGTGGGGCCGCGCCGGGTGGCCGCCTGAGCCCCCCTGGCTCCCCTCTGGCCCCACTCGGGCTCTTCGCGAAGCTTCCTATACGCTAACTTTTCCTGTATTTTTCCCGGAAATTTTCTGGCACTTTTTATATGGGGAAAACTGAAATAGAAAAACAGCAGAAAACAGGAATTGGCACTGGGGTGCACTGAGTTAATAGGTTAGTTCAAATATGATCAAAAGTGTATGAAAGTGTATCTAGATTATAGAAATATCACACAAAACATGCATGGAGCAAGCAGAAATTATAGATACGTTTTGGACGTATCAGCCACGCACCGTGCAGGAGTACGTTCGGGTTGAGGTCCAAGGCCCGGCGTACTTAGGATTTAGACCGGCGGATGGCCTCTCTGTTGAGTTTTAAAGATGGGATACTGAGTGAAGGAGAGCCTCGGTGGAGCGTTCCCTAACAAGGTGCCCGCCTCCCTAGAGATCCATGCGTGTAGTGTAACACAAGTGCACCCCTGCAGGGAAGATTAATCTATTCGAATAGCCGTGTCCACGGTAACAGGACGCTTTATGCTGAAGCTGGATCTTATCACTAAAAACTATTATTATTAAACTTTATGGTTCCGGGTTTGCTTCCTCGCAGGGAAGTCGAGGAGGTGATCTCGGAGGCATTGCTAATTATTACAACTTACTATTATACAATGCTGTAGCAACTTCTGCTGGATTGTTACTTTATGCTTTATATAAACTATTGGCTATTCTCTCCTCATGCTGCAAGACTCGTTGGAAGATTCTAGTCTTCGATAGGCCTAGCTTCTTACCCTTATTCCGATTTCTACCTTGTAGTCCACTATATATAGCATCCCCTTTCCATTTGATACAAATGCATAAATGCTTAGTAACGGACGTAAGACTCGCGGGTATGCTAGATACTCACCTTTGCTTTATTTCCCCCTTTTTGTTTTGCCTGATCGGCCACTGCAGTCTTGGAGCCCTGGAGTCCAGGAGCAGGAGATCCCCGATGCCTTCTACGACGTCGACTTCCCCGTTGACCAGGAGTAGTTTGGAGGTTCCCAGGCAGGAGGCCTCGCCTTTTCGATCTGTTGTTATTTGTGCTAGCCTTCTTAAGGCAACCTTGTATTTCTTATGTCTGTACTCAAACAGTATTGCTTCCACTAACTTTGTTCTTTCGAGATGTTGTATTTGAGCCCTCGTGGCCCCTGGCTTGTATTAAACAACTTGTATTATTTTATTTGTAGAGTTGTGTTGTGATATCTCACCGTGAGTCCCTGATCTTGATCGTGTACCTTGCCTATATGATTACTGTACACGGTTTGATTTTGGGGTTGTCACAACCCCCTAGTCAGTAGCCCCCGAGTGCCTGGTGGACTCGAGGAGTCGCGCAGGGACTCGAATTCGTTTAATGCTTTATCATTTGTAAGCGCAGAATACCCGTGGGTCGCTGGCAGTTTTGAGCCATGACAATACCTGTTTCGAGGGATTGCTAAGCTGAAAGGGCCCAAGAAGTCGACTGGTCGAGCCTTGGTGAATGGCGCTAGTGGCAAATACCGCAGTAGCCCAATCAAGCTCACGTCCCTCGACATGAACTTGGAACGACCGGTGTCTAACAAAGTCATGCCGCTGCAGGTCTTATTGGATCAATTGCTGCCAGTCTAAGTAAATAGCCTAAGCGCGTCCGCTCGACTCTTTCTATCATGCGAGCGCATGGAAAAGAACATGAGTGAAGTCGCTCTGCGGCAAGTCTCGGCCCGGCCGTTCTGCGCAGCAGGGTCTTACCTACACGCTAAGCTTGCGTGGCACCTGGGTACAGTGTGTCGTAGCCCAGGTATAATTGTTTTTTGTAGAGGTACGGAGCCTGGTTAGCGACGCACCCACTTGGAATAAACAATCAAGTGAGCTATAAGCAGTCACTCGCGGAGCTTTTCACGAACTCAGGCGAGGAAAATAAGAAAGTGCCCACTCGGAAAGTCGTCGAGTGCGCGAGTAGATCATGTTGTCGAATATTTGTTGCACCTCTGTGAGTAGTCACTCGAATGCTTTACCGTTTTCAGGGTGAGGGAGCACCCGAACTCTGAAGGTACATTGTGTCTGCTAGTGCGAGTGATCACTCGAGCACGTGTCTGCCTTCTGGACGAGGGAGCACCCGAAACTCTGTAGATGTTGTGATTATTTGTTGGTTCGAGTGGAAACTCGAGCACGTCTTTGCCTTCTGGGTGAGGGAGCACCCGAACTCGAATAAAGGTACTCCCAATGGGTGTAAGAGATTTTTGGAATAATATAAAAAAACTTGTGAGTAGCGGGATGATGACCAAGGATGCGTTCTTAATACACATTGCTGACATGTGACGTTTCTGGTCTGCCGTGGCGTGTGAATGGAAGTGACTTGACGCCCTGCCGCCGAAAATTTTGCACTGTGTGATGATGGCCCTCTTTTTTCGCGCGTAGTGGGCGGTATGGTTAATGCGCCAGTTGAGTTTTCCATGCTTCTCGGCTATCGTGGCATCGTGCCATGTATGCTGATTCCAAGATGAACGATGATGATTTGCGTGCCCCTACTGCTGGTTAAATACCAGGGAGTCTGGTGGGTTTAGGTTTTCACCCAACCATTGCCTTCTGCTTTTCCTTCTTCTTCCTTCTTCGTTCTTTGCCTCCTCCTTTTCTCTTTGCACGGTTTGCTGGTGAGATCCATGTCCAAGCGTCCTCGCAGTGCAGCATAGGAGTCGGCGATGATGACTGGTAGATGTGAGCGGTCTGCTTTTGGAGCCGCGGATCTGGATGATTTGGTGGAGGACGGCATGGTGGTGGATGGTGCCGCCCAGATTCCTGGGGATGAGGAGGTTCCTACGCCCCGTCCAGATGAGCGGGTATGCTTTCAGAGCTTCTTCCCTCGTGGTTTTACGCTTCCAGTTCATCCTTTTCTTCGGGGGTTGCTTTTTGCCTATCAATTTCAACTGCATGACTTGACCCCCAATGGGATTCTGTACATTGCCTGCTTCATCATGCTCTGTGAGGGTTTTTTGGGGATCTATCCCCATTGGGCCCTCTGGAAACGTCTTTTCAATGTGAAGAGGACGAACTCTGAATATGCCATTGGGGGCATGGGTATTTCCATTAAGGAGAAGGCTGCCTATTTTTATCTGGAGAAGCTGGACTCCGTCTTTTCATGTCGGAGGAGTTGGTTTTATCTGAAGGATCAGCGCGTTGAGGGTCAGAAATTTGGTCTTGCCCCTTCCGATCCTGCTGCGCGGGCGGTTAAGCGGTCTTCACGGGCACATCTTTTGTCTGCTCGCGAGGTGTCTCTTGTGGAGCCATTGGTGCAAAAGATCACTGCTTTGAAGGATGAGTTGACTGGCGGTCAGCTTATCTCCGTGTTTGTCAGGAGACGCGTGCAGCCACTTCAGCATCGGGTGCGTCCCATGTGGCAATACACTGGGCCCAACGACTCGACCAGGTGTTCGCCCGAGGAGTTCTCCGATGGTGACCTTTTGACTTGGGTTCAGCAAGTTACAAAGTGTACGAGTATTGGGGAGGAGAGCCTCGTCCGTACTTAGGCTGCTGATTTTCCTCTTCCTCATGTACTTGTCTTGAATTTTCTATTTGTGATTTTTGATCGTTTCTGTTGATTACTGATGTTGTTCTGATCTGTAGGATCATACTCCCTTGTTGAACAATCCACCGCAGCCTGAAGATGCGGAAATTCTTGATGAACCTGGTGCGGCTGACGCTGGTCCTGTGCTTGCGAGTGACAGGGGTGCTTCGGGTGCTGATGTTGTCGAGTCGATGAGTGGTCGGCCGTCGGTTGCAGAGGACTCTGGGGAATCGAGTCCTCTGCGTGTCAAACGCACTCGCCCTTTGAGTGTGAGTGGTCTTGACGCGGCGGGTGATGGTGACTATTTGCTAGCAGTTGTACAACCTGCTGTTCCGTCTCCTCCTTCGGTTGCCCCGAAAAAACGTAAGTTCGGGATATTGCTTCATCCGGGCACTGCACGTGTTGGGTTAGTATAACTTTCTGCTTGGTCATTCGGCTGTTTTTTGTTTTGACTTATGTTCTGAAGATATGTCGTTTGTAGGACTGCTCTTGTTTCGGCTGCTTCTTCTGCGAGTGCCGCTGCTATTGATGCTCGTTCGACTGATTCTGGCGCAGTGCCTGATCTGCCGGCTGACTCTGCGACTCCTGTGGCTTCAGGTGCGAGGACGACCCCTGTGACCGTGGGTGCGGGGGGAACTCCTACGACTGCTCCGTCTGGGGGATCCGCCGCCGCTGCTGCGGCTCCTGGAGGGGACTTTCCTCCGGATGTCAAACCATTGATTCCTGAGGAGCACTTCTTGGAAAGGCGGGACCTTTCTGCTGAAGATAAGGCGAAGTTCTTTGATCGCATGGCGGAGCAGGTATGGGACTTCTTGTCCTTCTGAACTTTTTTGTAGTGGACCCCGAGGCTGCAAGCGATCATTTTTTATTGGTTACAGTTTTTAGCTTTGGTTTTTCTCTCCTATTGTCCTTTTGAATATTGGGAGCACGGCAGTGCTCCCAATGGGAGTAGCCCCCGAGGCTACAAGCAATCATTTGTGATTGGTTGTAGTTTTGAGCTTGATTTTCTTCTTTCTTCCTCTTTGACTGTTGCATTTACTTGAATTCAGCCTTTGTTCCGGATATGCGAACGTGTGCTGATTGAGACTGATCGGTGGCGACGTGCTCATGACTCGGTCCAGGGGAGCTTGACCGCTATGAGACGTGAGATCTTGATTCTTGGTTTTTTTTCCTTTGCTAGTTGGTTTTGACTGACTGGTGTCCATTCCGCAGGGCTCAAAAAGGGGGTTGACAAGCGGACAGAGGCTGCAAAAAAGGAGCCCGCTGAGCTTCGGGCCGTTCTGGAGTCCAAGGACAGGGACCTGCAGGCGCAACGTGGCGAGCTCGAGCGGTTGCAGCGGGTTGAGGAGCAGTTTCTTCAGGTTGAGAAAGTTGAGAGCGAGCGCCCGCGGGACTTGGAGGGTTCTTTGGCTGGTTCGTGGACTGTTGCTGTCGTCCGTTTGCTTTGGTATGTTCATCTCTGAAATTTCTAGGCATTGAGTATTTTTCTTTCTTCTAGGTTCTGCGAGTATTGGGGCGGTGGAGGTTGCTGCTGCAGGATCAGGCACTCTTCGTGGCGCTGTGGATGCTGTCTCGGGCGCTGTTGTAACTGTGGGGGATGTTTGCGCTCGGGCTTCAACTCTCATGAAGCTTCTTCATGAGCATATGTTCCCGGATGAGGATACGAGGCCTGAGGGTCTTGATTCTCTGGTTGTTGGCTTTGGTCCGGACGGTGATCAGCTGGAGGGCTTGGTTCGTGAGAACATGGTGAGTGGGCTTGCCACGTCTATTGTTGTTCTTCTTGGGCATGGTGTTCCCATTGAGGATTCCATGGTGGATAGTTTGCCTGATTATACGGACGAGCAGAGTGCTCAAGCCACTCGGCTGGCCCGCCAGCTGCAGCTGGTTGTGGAGGCTGATAACTGTAATTCTTCAGCCGAGGAGTAGGGCGAACTTGTTTTTGCTTTGAAACTTTGAGCTGTAATGTGCCTCCTGCGGGACGGTGGATCTCTTTTTTTTAATTCATGGAACTGCTTTTCTTTTTTCTGCTTCTTGTTGTCTCGTTTCCTTTGATTTGTTCCTCTTTGGGGTAGGCCATCCCGGGCGTTTCTCGGGCTTGGAATTTGATGAAGGAGGATCCTCGCGAGGGTGCCTACGAGTCTGTTTTCTTGAGGCCAAAAGAGGCCGAGCGAGAGATCGTTCGCCTGAAAGGTGCTATTGCAGTCCATTGATACGTCCAAAACGTATCTATAATTTCTGCTTGCTCCATGCCTCTTTTCGATGATATTACTATGATATTGATGAACTTCCATACACTTTTGATCATATTTGGACTAACCTATTAACTCAGTGCACCCAAGTGCCAGTTCCTATTTTCTATTGTTTTTCTATTTCAGGTTTCCCCCATATTAAAAGTGCTCCAAAAATTAAGGAAAAATCCAATAAAAAACCATCAATACGGAAGCTTCGAGAATCACCGAGGGGGGGGGGGGGCAGAGGGGACCCACCAGGGCCCCAGGCGCCCTCCCGGCGCGCCCTGGGGTAGGGCCGCGCTAGGGGGCCGCCTGGACCCCTGGTGGCCCCCTGGCTTCCCCCCTTCGCCCATATAATCCTCGTGATGTGAAACCCCCGTGAGGGGAACCCTTTTTTGCGATCTCTCCTCTGTTTCTCCGCCGCCGCGCTTCCAAGATCGGGAGCAATAGAAGACCTCTTCCCAGCACCCTGCCGGAGGGAGGAACCACCTCCGGGAGCTTCTCTACCACCATGGATGCTTCCGGGATGAACTGTGAGTAGTCCACCTTGGACCATGGGTCTATGATCAGTAGCTATGTGATGTTCTCCTCCCCTCTTTGTTCTTCATGGATTAGACCTCATGAGTTGCCCTACATGATCGAGGCTCATATGTAATATTTCTGCTGTTGCTATCCTGAGTTTGCTGGGATCCAATGGATTATGAGATTATGTTCAGATTGTGTTTGAGTAATATATTTGATTCTCCTCTTTTATATTTATGTTCTAGAGTAATTCTTGCATGTTCTCCGTTGCTGTTTATTGCTTTGGCCAAGTAGTAGGTAGTGACTCCAAGAGGGAGCGTTATGCATGATTGTGGGTTCATGGCGCCCGATGACTAGCTTGAGTGACAGAAACATGATGTAAGGCCCGATATGCGGTACTGTTCCAGATCTAGATGTTTCCATCCAGATCCGGGGACGAAGCACATATCGGTCCCACCGCGACATATGACGAAGTCATATATCCCGGATTTCAACATGATATCACAGCATTACAGATACAAGGATACAACATCTCATACAATCGGCATACAACTGGCCTCAAATACAATACACAGCGGAAGATATATGTCTGAGTACAGACTACAAGCAAATTCCTAGTGGCAAAGAGAAAAACATCGAGCCCATAACCACACGGGTCCAGGCCCTCCGCCGGGATCCGCCTAGCTAGTCGTCGTCGAGTCTCCACGTGAAATGTCGATCACCATACCTGTTGTCGATCAGAACCCTGAAAAGAGTTTGGGGTAGTATCATGAGTACAGAGGTACTCAGCATCCAACTGTAGTGGTCATCTGACGCAGCAAGGACTTCATCACTCGTCATTCTAGGACAACTAGTAGTTTACGGTAAGGAAGGGGTAAGTGGTGAGGTTGCTACCGCACTAGCATTTATAAAGTGGCTAACGATCTAGAGAGTAAGATAAGAAGCCAAGCATTCGATGAGGAATCGCCTCCAACAAGTCTTGCTATCCACCTACTACGCAAATATAACACCTATCCTATCCTTGTCCTCCTCTTCGCATCCCGACGAAGAAGAAGCAATCAAGGCACACACACACACGTTGATCAAGTTTATATTAAGATTATCTCAATTGTTGTTGTCTATGAACAAGGAGTAGGTCTCAAGTCGTCCATAACCGTGGACACGGCTTCTCGAAAAGATTTAACCCTGCAGGGGTGTACCAACTGCCCATTACGAGGCTCCGCACGCTCGTCCATCTCTCTCGGTTGCTACCCATCATAGGCAACCATTTTATGATTTAGTTCCAAGAGATCCGAAAACGACAGGTCCCTCTAACTAAGAACGAACAAATCCGGGTGGCCCCCGGGGAGTCGACACCAAATCCAAAAGCTGGCCACGCTCTCGGATCGGACTCTTCCGTATGGCCAAGGTCGGGTTTAGTCTCACCTATATAACAGAGGACTTCCCTAGCTCACCAGTGTGGACCAACAAAGGAACTATGTCTCTGCTGGCCCGAGTTGTTTTAAAACCACTGGCTGCAGACCAGTTACGCACACGGTTTCAAATGGTAAATCAGCTTGGGCCACCTCTAGAAATGTTTGAAGCTAGGTAGGTAAGAAAAGGGGACCCCATAAAATCCCACACGCGGTTAGGCACGCTCAGTCTTAAAACCAATACCCGGAACTCGGATCCTAGGTGACTCGAATGGAACAAAGCGTCGGGGCGAGATAGCCTAGACCTTCCATCCTTCGTCGAATATAGTCAACATTATAATAATCATATCATCAACAACAATATAATAATGTGATATCCCAAACCAAGGAGTAACAGGGTAACATCGTAGCATTCTAAGGATGCATACTAAGCAGGGGCTGAGCAACGAGCAATAGTAACATAGCAGTACATGGTTTGCTGGGAGGGGACATGGCTATATCGGTTTGAAAGAGGCAGTAAACATGTGGTAGGATCAAACATCGAACCTAACCTAGACTAGCATGCAAACCGCTGGTTGAAATAGAATGGATCATCAGTAATGTATAGTCCTTGCCTGTTGATAAGTCGGGTTCCGAAGGTGTAGTCGATCGCAAGCTCGCATCGTCTCCGAGAGGTACCCGCGGAAGCACATAAGAAGGAAACACTGGAAAGCAATCAACGGTGCACCACTATTACTACGGAGCAAACACGAGCAAGCATAAACAAGAAGGAAACACGAGACAACACACCTACTGTCGATAGCGGATACTAACAATTTAAGTGGAGTACTCGTCACACACGACGATACCGCACATTTACAAGGGTTCAAGTTGCTTAGCTACAGGTGATCAACAAACGGTTATTAACATGGCAACTCAAGCAAGCATGGCATAGCACACAAACAGGTCAAGAGGTAAAGCACAAAGTAAACTATCTATGCTAGTCAATTTAAGTGAGGCACAACCTAAACATGGCATAACACTAAGTGCCGCACGATGATTAAAACATTTGGTACTGTTCTGTCCTAAACCATATTTTAGGTTGGTTAACAACAGAAAACAATATCATAAACACAAAGTACACGAAAAACTAATCAAGTTACATATAAAGCACACTACGGTTAAAAAGATACAAGCAAAACAAGTTACGGGCACAAACTGCCAACATCACGAAGCACACTTTAGAGCAATGCAAAAACAGGTTAATCAATGCAAACATGCTCACAAATGATATGAAATTAAACTAGACATGACAAGGAAGGCATGGCAAAAAGAATCATGCAAAAAGGCATCACAGATCAAAAGATATTAAGCAAACAACATGGCATCGCAAAGTAACAGACTTAGAGAAAAATAGAGGTGGCTGTCAAAAACAGCAGCATAGCAACTTTGGAGCAGAATATCTATATGACCAGAAAGCATATCATGGCAATGCAATACATGTAATGGAACTAGACATGATGCTTAACAATATGAAATTGGAATCACTCAATTCCGATAAACGGTCGCGACACACTCGTCGACCGAAGTTGCAACAAAATAACAGTTTCAGCAACAGCAGCACATTAACATCAGGATAACTACTTTGGAGCAAGATTTAAACATGATGCAGCAAGAAAATTTGGCATGTGAATGCATGAAACTGAAGTAGAAACATTTCTTAACGCAACGCAAAAGGAATCAATGCAATAGGCCTCATGGATTTGTTACAATCATCATGCAAAGTTGCAACAAAATATTAACAGCAGCATCTAAACAGGAAAATTAGCAGTTAACGGCCTGATGCCCTGTTCAGCACACAATTACACAATCAAGATGAGCTCAAATGAAAATTCTCACAAAAGATGAAAGCTAGAGCACGCAATTCTAAACAATTCGTCTTTTGGGCGCGAAGTCATCCGGGCTACGGATCGCTTGTAAACTACATCGCGAAAACGATTACAGCAAGCAGTACACCTGGGACTTAGCAGAAATTTAGTACAAGAGAAAAAAGAAAAAAAAAGAGGCTGAAAAAAAAACAAAAAAAGGGGGCCTCACCCATGGGCCGAGCCCATCAGGCTGGAGTGGCCGGCTCGGGCTGAGGCGGCCAGGCTGGGCCTCGCAGGCGTGCCGGCCCACGAGGTGGAGGCGGCCCACCCTGGCTGGCTGGACGGAGCCGCCCGTGCTCCCGAGCGAGCGGGCAGGGGCGGCTGGGTCGTCGCCGGCCAGCTGCAGGGGCGGCGCGCTACAGGGGCGAGGAGGCGGCGGATCTGGAGGCGGGGAACGGCGTAGGAGGCGGCGGCCTTTGTCGCTGGAGAGGGCCGGGGGCGCGAGGACCTCCCGTGGACTCCATGGCGGCCCGAGCTCCGCTCGACCGGCCATGGCGGCTGGCTTTGGCGGCGACCTGCGCAAAGGACGAGGAGGAGAGCTTAGGGGGAAGAGAGGAGAGAGGGATGAAGAGAAGGGGAGAGGGGGCGCGGCCCGGGGTCCTGCTGCTCCGGCGGCCGGAGTTGGGGCCGGCGGCTGCGGTGCCTCCACGGGCTGGAGGGAGTCCAGGAGAGAGAGAGAGAGGAGAGGTGGGTAACGTGGCGCGATCTGGGCCGTCGGATCTCCGGATCTGACGGTCCAGAACTCATTGGGCAAAAAGAGAAAATTGGGCTATTGTGAGGGGGGTGGCTGCAGTTTTGTGGCTAGGGAAACCCTAAAAATGGGTGGGAGTGTGGTGGTCTTTATATAGCCCCGGTGGCTGGCAGTTTGCAAAAACATCTCCGGTTTTTCTCTCGCGCGCGCGGTGCTCATGTTTCTGACCGCCGGTGGTCCGCAGTACCTCCGATTCGGGTAAAACTTCGAACTGCGCGATCAGCGCGTCGAGCCAGCGGCGTTCACCTCGCGCTGGAACCGTTCCGAAAACACTTTCCGGCACGCTATAAAAATATCCCGTTTAATTATTAAACGGGGTTTTTCGTTCCGTTGGTTGCGGCTGGTCTCGTGCGGTTTTCGCGACGGTGATTGGGTGAAACCCGGTGTCGCAAAGGTCCAATGTCAGGGTGGCAAGGGTCGGTCTCCGTCAGGTACGAGATAAGAGGGGGAAAAATAATCGTCGATCGATAGATCGGGGATGCAAACACCGCAAACAAATCAGGCAATCAAACAATTCACACCGAAAACAAAATTTTTAATTTTTGCAAAAACTGGGCTGTTACACATGAGTCTAGGGGATGTGTTGTTGCCACAAGGGAGAAAACAATGGTGCTTGTACTTGCGGGTGCAAGGATTGTTTACTTTACGCAAAGTTCTTTAATGCAGTTGTCCGTTGCTTTGAGTTTACACTTTGGGTGGGATTCGCAACTTAATACCAGCGAGATTATCTGGATAGATATCTCAAGGTGGATGATTAGTAGGTCCAGGTGTGCAGGTCCAGGTGAAGTTAGCAACCTCGGTTGTAGACGGTGCCATTGTTCACTTCACCAACTTCTTGTATCTGTTGGAGTTCTATTGGTTCGACATTCAAACTTAGCATCTTCGCTAAGGGTAATTTGCCGCTACGCTACATCTCACCTTACACTTTGGGTTAAACAACGAGGGGCGAGAAGTAAACTCTTGTAACATCAAAGCAATTTATGGTGCCGTTGACGGGGACTCCACTGTTCAAGATAGGGGAGTTGCACACTATCTTTTATCTTTGATTTTTAGTCTTGTTTGTTTACCTTTCAGTTTTTTCCTTAGTGTCCTTTATCAAAAATCAAAAAAATAGTTACCTTGCTAGTAGTTGTCATTATGTCTGGTCCTTTTTCCTTTGGTGAAGCAGAAGTGCTCACCTTTAAACAAAGGGGTGGTGAAAGTCTGAAAGATGCCTGGTATAGAATTAATGATTCTCAAAAAAGAGCCACCAAGAAGCAATCCACTACTATCCTTCTTTGAAACTTTTATGTTGGAATTACTTCTTGGAATAGGTTTATTCTAGATACTGCTATCAATGGGAATTTCCTAGAAGTCCCAGTTTGGGAAGCTCTCAGTGTTATGGAAAATCTTGTCGGAAATCTCCCTGTTGCTAGCATTCAAGAGGACATTACCCTAGCTCAAATTATGAAAAAACTTGAAAAGATAGAGCTAGAGATGCCAAGAATTAACAAGATAAGTGAGTTGGATCGTAAGGTTCGAGGGAATTTCAATAGACATGATAGATCCATGCATAAAATTTTCAAAACCTTGGAGACCATCAAATCCCATGACTTGGATCCCTCTAGGATTTATAAGATTGAGGAAATTATCGACACTCTAGAAACTACTTTCTCCTCAATCAAAACCAAAAAGGTAGAAACTCCGGAAAAGAAGGAACCTAGGTTCGTTTACGTTCCAAAGGCTCCTCGTTTCAAAAATAATATATCTATTGTCAAAGGGGTTGAAACTGTGAAGACTTTGGAAGAGATACCTCTCTTTAATAGAATAATGAGACTCCAATAGCTCTTTCGCCTTTTGCTTTTATTCCTAGAAGTATCTTTATTAGGCCTTTATTTGAGAGACCTCTTAAGAGTGGTTTTATTATTGAAGAGCTTTTTGATGATCTTGATGATGGTTCAATGGATACAACTTGATCTATTTGCATTATGCCTTTCTAATGGCTTTAAAGAAGCGCTTTCGGGAGGTAGCCCATAACGAATTTAGGATTTCCTTTTTGTTTTTCTTCTGTTTTTAGTGGTCTTGATGATTGTTAGTACTGTAGCAACATCATTGTATCTTTACTTTTCAAGCTTTGTGCCATTTATAGCCTCATATGACAAGGGAAGTGAAAGTTGTGACATGCTTTCTAGAAAACAGATTCTGTCCTCGTGACTAGAAAACAGCGTACTCTATACAATTCCGGAATTTTCGTATGTTCTGAGTTTTTTGATTTGAGTTGCAGAAGTATCCCTAAAAAATTCTTTACTACCTGCTGGTCTGTTTTTCCCAGATTCTGTCCTGTTTTTCCTTTCCTTCATTTTGCGAACCTTAAGCTTGCTTTTTCTTTGCAAAAACTTTTTGGAAATCTTGAGAAACAGTAGCTCTTCAAGAATATCTTTATTTACAGTAAGGGAAAAGTTATTTTATTATGGGTACTAACCTCGCTAATCAGATTATGATGAGTTATGTATGAAGGGAGTTTTCAAGTGTGCGAGGGAAGATGGTGAAAGAAGATTCAGGAGTGTCAAGCGCTCAAGCTTGGGATGCTCCATGCATCCCCAATAAATATTCAAGGAGACTTAAGCGTCTAAGCTTGGGGATGCCCCCGTGCATCCCCTGCTCCATCAACAATTATCAGTTCGTCTCTCGTTTCACTATATTTTTATCACTTCATGCGTTATGTGCTATGCTTAGAGCGTCTCGCTCTTAGGTTTCATTTTTAGTTTTCTTTAGCTTTTCTTTCTGTTCATAACAAGTTAGAACCCAGATTTCTTTGTGTGGGAGAGAAACGCGCTCCACTTTCAAAATCTAGAACACAACATAGGATTTTTCATGCTTATCTTTGCTGTGTGTGTTCTTTATCTTTTTCATAGCTACTGTCATGTTTAGCTCTTAGTTTTCATGCTGATCTTTTTAAAGAGCTTTTGTTTAGTTTGTTGCTGGAACTCTCTTGAGTTTTCATGTTTATCTTGTTTAGAGAGTTTGCCTGTTGCACTGAGTTTTGTGTCTTGACTTGGAGTAGGTAATTGAGGTTGCTATTCTTTTGTAGTAGTAACTTGCAATAGTTTTGAGGTATTTTTTTGAGTAATGTTTGGACTTTTGGTGTCAAGAGCTTTAGCCTATTAGTGATAGATGTCGTATTTTGGGCAATCCGTGTTTATTTTCAAAACTTACAAAATTAGTTGAGAACTTTAGCTACTAGATGGATCACTACTCTTCTGAGGGGTCGAATATTAGAGTACACTCACGTACCATGAGTCGAGGATGCGCAAGGATAACCAAACCCCCATACACTCCTCCTCGGGGTACATGTCTCTTTGTGAAACCTCCTTATTAGACTGAGAGTTACCGATAATAAGTGCATGAGTTCTTCGGACTAATGTGAGTATTCGAAAGTTGACACTTCCACCTTCCCATATTTTTCTAGCCTCTCCTGTGCCGTGCATTGCCTCCTTCTCACTCCGAGAGTTGGCGTCCACCTTCGCCGGTACATCCAAACCCTTGGCATGATACGCTCTGTCATCATAAACCTCCTTATATCCTTCCTCAAAACAGCCACCATACCTACCTATCAAGGCATTTCCATAGCCTTTCCGAGATATATTGCCATGCAACATCCATCTTCTCATGACTTGATCTTCATGTCTTACATGCTACTTGCTTGATCGATGATCCGCATGCTAGTTGGGCCTTGCCCTAATCATTTCTACATGACGCGCTAGTATCATTGCATATCCTACTACACTGGCAGAGGCATACATTTGCATACATCATGATAGTTACATCTTCTTTATGACTTGAGTACTTTTGTAAAGTGTGAAAGATCTTCTATACCTTTTGTAATATATAGAGTGTTGCCCCTAAAGTGAGGAAAAGATCCCAAAGAGGACAAATCAAAAGATCCCAAAGAGGACAAAATTAAAAGATCCCAAAGAGGACAAATGAGAGAAATAGAAAGAGCCATTAAGGCCACCAAAAAAATACAAAAAAATAGAAAAAAGAGAAAAAGAAATAAAAAGAGAGAAGGTGGCACACTACTATTCCTTTTGAGAGATCCACACTCATACTCCCTCTTATATCTTGTACTCCATAGAGATTATCATTTATGCATATATGTATGTGGTGACCTTCACACTATAGAACTTGGCTTGTATATTCCAATGATGAGCCTCCTCAAATGAGCTCTAGGTCTTCTTGAGCAAGCAAGTTAGATGCACCCCCACTAGTTCCATTGGAGAGCTTACCTTAAGCTCATATGTGCATCCGTTTCATGGCAATCCCTACTCCTCACATCATATCTATCATTTGGCTTTCTCTCGCCTATGCTTGTCCTCATTGATGTGAGCCTTTCACACCTTTTTGACTTCCTCCTCCACCATATTCTCTATTTGCCATCCTAAGTGTCAACTTTCTTGCTTACGCTCATCCATTGCATGAGTGCTCAAAATGTTGAAAAGGAGTGGATCATTTTGACTTGTACCTGGCTAGTGGTCTGGGGATGAGTCAAGATAAGATTCCAAAGAAGACCAAGTGTGAAACTTTAGTAGATTGAGTTCTCAACACAAAATACTTTTTCTCGTATATCCCTATCCCCTCTCTTGCAAGCAAACACCATTTGGAGACATTCGAGTCACGGACTTCGAGAGCTCTTGCACCTTTATGTTCTTATGTTTCTTGTTTCAATGCTAAATATAGACTCTTGCACCTCGATTGCTATACTTAAAAGTTCTTATATGGTTGTTAGCATGTCACCACAGAAATTATGCTTTTTTCATTTACCTACTCGAGGACGAGCAGGAATTAAGCTTGGGGATGTTTATACGTCCAAAACGTATCTATAATTTCTTCTTGCTCCATGCCTCTTTTGTGTGATATTGCTATGATATTGATGAACTTCCATACACTTTTGATCATATTTGGACTAACCTATTAACTCAGTGCATCCCAGTGCCAGTTCCTGTTTTCTGCTGTTTTTCCATTTCAGGTTTCCCCCATATTAAAAGTTCTCCAAAAATTCGGGAAAAAATCCAATAAAAAATCAGCGATACGGAAGCTTCGAGAATCACCGAGGGGGGGGGGGGGGCAAAGGGGACCCACCAGGGCCCCAGGCGCCCTCCCGGCGTGCCCTGGGGTGGGGCCGCGCCAGGGGGCCGCCTGGACCCCTGGTGGCCCCCCTGGTAGCCCCCTTCGCCCATATAATCCTCGTGACGGGAAACCCCCGTGACGGGAACCCTTTTTCGCGATCTCTCCTCTGTTCCGCCGCCGCCGCGCTTCCAAGATTGGGAGCACCAGAAGACCTCTTCCCGGCACCTTGCCGGAGGGAGGAACCACCTCCGGGAGCTTCTCCACCACCATGGATGCTTCCCGGATGAACCGTGAGTAGTCCACCTTGGACCATGGGTCTATGATCAGTAGCTATGTGATGTTCTCCTCCCCTCTTTGTTCTTCATGGATTAGACCTCGTGAGCTACCCTACATGATCGAGGCACATATGTAATATTTCTGCTGTTGCTATGCTGACTTTGCTGGGATCCGATGGATTATGATATTATGTTTAGATTGTGTTTGAGTAATATATTTGATTCTCCTCTTTTATATTTATGTTCTAGAGTAATTCTTGCATGTTCTCCGTTGTTGTTTATTGCTTTGGCCAAGTAGTAGGTAGTACTCCAAGAGGAGCATTATGCATGATTGTGGGTTCATGCTCCCTGATGACTAGCTTGAGTGACAGAAACATGAGTCTAGGGGATGTGCTGTTTCCACAAGGGAGAAAACAACGATGCTTGTACTTGCGGGTGCAAGGATTGTTTACTTTACGCAAAGTTCTTTAATGAAGTTGTCCGTTGCTTTGAGTTTACACTTTGGGTGGGATTCGCAACTTAATACCAGCGAGATGTTCTGGATAGATATCTCAAGGTGGATGATTAGTAGATAGATGAAGATGGATTTCGGTCTACTTGTCTTGGCGTACTGCCCATGCTTTTGAGCCTCTACCTTTCTTTGTAGCATGGTTAGCATTGGTTTGCGCACATAATACTGTCAATTGCCCAGCTGTACTTTGTTTATCTCGCATGGCTATTTTTATCGTCTTTTGGGAGAGAGACATCACTAGTGAACATCATAGGACCCCGGTCCATATTTCCAATACTGTTTACACCCGCTATCAATTTACTGCTTTATTTACTTTTCCGTTTCTATAACTATCATTATTATCTCGTGCGTTTTATCCTTTGTAAACAACAAGGCCGGAGGAATTTACAACTCCTCTATACTCGTTGGGAAGCAAAGTTATTTGCGGTGTGTTGTAAGGCCCTCGATGCGGTGCTAACTCAAGTTAGTCGCTTTCGCGTCCCGCTCAAGTTAGTAGCGCATAAAAGGCCACCGACTCACGACACTCGCACTCGTGTCGCTGCCGGACTCCCGACAACAGATATGAGAACAATGAACTTTATACTAAGACATAAATATATAGAGTCCAGGGCATACATCGCCACTGGTATTTATTACATCATCTCAGAGGTCCATCAACCCAACAGTACGTCATGCAACAAGCGGAAGACAATCACGACCGAGTACGGTCAAAATCCAAATGGCCCTACAGAGGGCTGCACATAAAGTCCACCCGCAGAACGTCGGAACCCAACTATAGGATCTACTGAACGAAGTCATCCTCATCGTCGTCCTCTGGGGGCACCTCCACGAAGTATCGTCCGGTGCTCGGGTTGAGGTAGTAGTCAACTGCAGCGGCCGATCAGGCAAAACAGTAAAAGCACAAAAGGAAAACAGGGTTGAGATTATATCATTAGAGGATAACTAACTTCCTATGGTAAGACAAGGTAAAGTAAAGGTTGCAGCCGCACTATCATATATGGTGTCTATCGTTCTATTAGAGTAGGGGTAATATCCAAGTATGCACGTGACATCGTGTCATAAGTCTGCTATTCACCTACTTACGTCAAACATAACACAACCTGGATCTTCTCTCGGTCCCCCTGGACGAAGAAAAGCAACCAAGGCACTCACAAGGTAGGCAAGTTTTACTTATGATTCAAATCTGATGTTATTCTATGAACAAGGAGTAGGTCTCAAGTCGTCCATAACCGCGGACACATCTTTTCGAAAAGATTTAACCCTGCAGGGGTGTACCAACTGGCCATCATAGGCTTCGCATGTACACCCGGTTTCCACTTGGCTAGGTAAACGCCTGAAACTCCAGGACGTCAGAGTCCCTCTAACTAACAATGCACAATTCCGGGTGGCCCCCGTGGAGTCGACACCCAACCCAAGAACAAGCCACGCTCCCGGGTCGGACTCAACCGTATGACGCAGGTCGGATTGCCGGTAATTCTCACATGAGACCGGGTCCTAGCTGATCAGGTGGACCAACAAAGGAACCATGTCCCCGCTGGCCCGGTTTGTTTCAAAAACTGATGGGGTACCAACAAAGCACACACACGTTTTCAAATAGTAAATCAGCTCAAGCCACCACTAGAATTGTTCGAAGCTAGGTAGGTAAGACAAGGGGACCCCATAGAATCCCACACACGATTAGGCACGCTCGTCAAGAAACACAATAACCGAAACTCGGGACCTAGGTGACTCGAATGGAACAAAGCACCTGGCGGGAACAGCCCGGTCTCCCATCCTTCGTCAAATATAAATTAACATCATAATAATAAATATCAACCAACTTCTTTAAATAACATGATATCCCAACCATAGCATAGGGTAAGCAGCAAGTTTCCTACTCATACTAAGCAATGGCTGAGCAGCGGTAACTTAGCAATACAAGGTTTTGCTGGGATGTGGGGATCATGGCTGTTTAGTTTTTGATTGTGGCACAAGCAAGGTGGATAGGTTCAAACAATCGTTCTAGACTACCGCTAGGCAGGTAGGCAGAAAGGTATCAAGTAATGGTATAAATCTTCCCCTTGCCTGGGTAATCGGTCGACGTAGTAGACGTAGCAAGGTCCTCGGGCTATGTGTCTGAAACCTCCACATAAGTCTCCTCGGCAGTCTCAGGTGCTATCCTAAGGTACCGGCAAGGAAAGGCACACAAGTAAGAAATGGGTGCAATGCACAGGCAAAGATGGTATGACCAAGTTCAATAGACATGATGTGACCCTATCTAGTCAAATTAAATGGAGGTGCTGACGACACGTCAACAACTTCATATGCAATTATTTATTTTAATGGCTTTGGTCATAGCCTTAATTTTGGTGTAAGTGGCATGGCAACATGACAGGTCATGAAACAATAACAACAATTTAACAGTAGTAAACATCGTGAAATAAATCTATCGATTCCGGAGACGAAAAGGTGTCGATGAGAGTTGACACCGGATAAGTTTTCAAAAGAAGGATCGGAGAGCAGCCACTCTCATATAACAATATGTGTGGGGCTGTCCAAAGGATCAAGATCACGGATTGATGACATGGTGCATTGATGAGGACATCTCTACTAATGTTACACCCACATCTTCACCAACTACACATACTGGACCAGTTACTAGAGCACGTGCACGTCAACTAAATTATCAGGTACTTTCGTTTCTTGCGAATCCTTCTAATGTTCATGAACATATGATGCTGCCTAAATTAGATACTTTTGTTTTGCTTATGAATGAAGGACCTAGCATGGACAAGAAGGACGGTCATTGGAGCGGGATCAAGCATGGAGAAGAAGGTGCGCGCGCGGGAAATAACAATGGAGCTTCCAGTGGGGATTTTCGCACTTTGAAGCCACCATAAGGCATGCATGAAGGCTTGGACGAAATACACGAGATGCCACTTCATTATTTTCGTCCAAGAGCAATTATAGGTGCTGCGTCACCTTAATATTGGGATGGGCCCACGTAATTTCGAAATACCACATTATAGGCTGTTTTTAGAGTCCGTATGTGTGGGGAAACCGAGTTAGGGTTGTTTTCGGGCCCCACCTCCAAGGGGTCACGAAAACCCCCTCTGTTCCCCCATATATACAGCCCTTAGGGCGTCGTTTAGACTTGGGTTTTAATTAGATTTAAGTTAGCCATAGCCGCAACTTCGAGTTCTTCGTTTGTGTCGTCCGACCAGGCCAAGACCGCATTGGAACCCCAACTTCTGTTAATCTTTCATCTTATATTCGCAATATCCAGATTGCAATTCTTAGTTCTTGCTTGTTCTTCGATTGCTTGCAGGAATTGACCTTCGTGGTCAGGTTGATCGTGCATCCGCGGGATCAATAACCTCTCGGAGTTGGTTTAGCGATTGCTAAGGCGCAACGTCTTCGCACGTTCGTAGTCGGGTCGTGAAAGTCTACTCCACCAAAATCGATCTCCATCATCTCATCGAAACATCGGGACACCTTCGCCTCTATCAAGTGGTATCAGATTTCCAGGTTGCTCGGTGAGATTTACCAGTTTTCATAGTCTAGATTGGTTCTGTTCTTCATACCTACCGTCCACGAAAAAGCCAACAAAAAAAATTAGGGTTAGATCATCACGTCCCAAGACAGTCCTAGCCTTTGTCCAGTTTTCTTTTCAGTACTTGCTTTGTTGAATTTACGGTTGCATCGTTGTGTCAAGTTGCTGATCTTAGCGTCTAGTTCCCTTAGAGTTTCGAGTTCTGATCACAGTTTGCCACGTCGCCGCCGCACAAGTAGTCATCCTACCACGTTCCGCTAATCCGAGTCCAGATACACCACCACGTTCCGCCAAGCAGAGTCCATATACACCACCACGTCTCACGAGTCCGAGTTGAGTTCCACCATCAGCACGGTTCCTGATCTCTCTGTAGCCAGATTAGTTTTCAGTTGCTAGAGTCGGATTTCATCAAACTTTTTCCGTACAGAGAAGGGGGGTGATTAGCAAAAAAAAAAGAGCAAAAAAAAAAAGAGAGAGAAAAAAAATTCAGAGTGTGCTTCTCAGTTGTTTACGTGCCGCGCCGTGCTTTCGTTGGTGTTTTAGGCTCGCGTCTCTAGTACGGTCTAGCCTAGGATCAGCACAGTACTGACGTTGAGTGTTTATTCAGCTTTGCATCTCTGTTTTGATTACTGTTGAGCTTTTGCTACCATACTTGT
Source organism: Bromus sterilis (assembly GCA_950022295.1). NCBI lineage: Eukaryota > Viridiplantae > Streptophyta > Magnoliopsida > Poales > Poaceae > Bromus > Bromus sterilis. The sequence continues at coordinate 164,600,107 of OX465599.1, read as the reverse complement.
CAGCCTTCCTACAGCTCCACATATATTCTACATCGTGCGTTTGACACCTCCTGGCCATCGCTCCACCATATCTCTGAGAGTTTTGACCCGTTGGTTGTACATGACCACCTGCTGCTAGGTAAGAATCGGTAAGAACGAAAGAAAAGCTTGACGGATTTGTGCTTTCCACCATCCCACATCCCATTAGTAGAAGTAGGATCATATTCCTGTGTGTTTTCTATTTCTGCTAACCATGTCAGGATCACATGATGAAGTGGCGCGGGATGCACCCGATTGGGAGAACATGACAAACAAGGAGCTACATGATAAATTTGCACAAATGATGTCTGAACAGGTGAATGACATCGAGACCAGATTTACAGAGGCAATTGATGGCGTGGAAAAGATGATCGACACCAAGCTCGACGCCAAGTTTACTGAGTTGATCGCACGCCTACCTACACAGCCTGCTGCCGCTCCAGCACAGCCACAGCCACTGCCACTACCACGTGCACGACGGATTCTGTTTCCGAGAGGACGAGCTGCTGGTATTGGTGCTCCTCCTGCTGCTGCAGTACCTGCTGCTGCTGCTTCTGACGTCGGCCAGGACGACAACTACGAGGGTGATTACGAGGAGGAGGTGGAACAGGAAGCGGCCTATGAACAGCCAGCTGGACGTCCACGCCCCAACATTCGCCACGGTCGACACCAACCACCCCCTCAGGTACGCGATGATGAACATGTGCCTAAACTGAAATTGAATCTTAAGCCGTTTGAGGGTAGATATATTCCTGATGCTTATCTTACTTGGGAGTTAGAAACTGAACAACGCTTTACATGTTTACAATATCCTGAGAATAGACGTGTTACTGCTGCTGTCTGTGAATTCACGGGATTTGCATCTATTTGGTGGTCTGAACATTGTAGATTGCATGCTAATAATATTCCAACTACTTGGGCTGCTTTAAAAGATGCTATGTGTACTCGCTGGGTTCCTCCTTATTATCAACGTGAATTGTTACAAAAATTACAGCGTTTGAGACAAGGAAAAAATTCTGTAGAGGAATATTATCAAGAATTACAAACTGGATTGATTAGATGTGGCCTAGTAGAGGATAATGAAGCTATGCTTGCACGTTTTATGGGTGGTTTAAACAGGGAGATACAAACTATTCTAGAATACAAGGACTTTGCTACTATCACTCGTTTGTTTCATCTTGCTTGTAAAGCTGAACGTGAAGTGCAGGATCGACAGGCCGCTACGAGACCTAACTTTTCTGCAGGACGAAATACATCATGGACATCGCGTGGAGCTTCTACATCCACACGTCCTGCTGCACCACCATCTACTTCAGCCGCTCATTCTTACAGGGAGCCACCAAAACAGCCAGCGCCACCATTCAAGGGTGCACAAAGTGGTCCAGCGGCGAGTTCTTCTTCATCCATGGCTTCCACAGGGAAAACACGAGATCGTGATATTAAATGTCGCAGGTGCCAAGGTGGAGGTCACTTCGCAAAAGACTGTCCCTCCAAGCGTGTGATGACTATTACGGCGGATGGTGGGTATGTGTCAGCGAGTGACTATGATGAGGAGACTTTAGTTCTCATTGCTCATGAGGAACAGGGTGCCCATGATGATGCTCATGATATAGAGTATATGGCTCCTGATGATGCAGATAAATATGCTAGTTTGGTTGCTCAACGTGTGTTAAGTGTGCAGGTAACGAAGGCCGAGCAAAACCAGAGGCATAATTTGTTCCACACAAAGGGAGTGGTGAAAGAACGTTTGGTTCGCATCATCATTGACGGAGGGAGTTGCAACAACTTGGCTAGCATGGAGTTGGTGGAGAAGCTATCTCTCACCACACGACCACACCCCCATCTGTACTATATTCAGTGGTTTAACAATAGTGGTAAGATTAAGGTAACGCGTTCTGTTCGTGTGCACTTTAGCATTGCTGCATATGCTGATTATGTTGATTGTGATGTGGTACCCATGCAAGCATGCTCTCTTTTACTTGGTAGACCATGGAAATTTGATAGGAATGTTGTACACCATGGTAGGACAAATCAGTTTACTCTGGCTCATCAGGATAAAAATATTGCTTTACTTCCTATGTCTCCTGAACAAATTGTGAAAGATGATCTTGCTAGAGCTAGTAAAGCTAAACAGGAGAAAAATAAGAGTGAAAATGAGATAGCAGCTAAAGAATTTGAGCAACAACATAAGACTAATAGCAAATCTTCTTCTGCTGTTTCTAATGAAATTAAATTGACTAGTCCAACTTTGCTTTCTACTAAGGTTGATATTTCAGATTTGGATGTTAGTCAATATGTGTGCTATGCTTTTGTGTGCAAAGAAGCTTTGTTTTCATTTGAGGAATTGCCTCCTTCTTTGCCTCCTGTTGTCACTGACCTTTTGCAGGAATTTATTGACGTCTTTCCACAAGACGTACCACCGGGATTACCACCTATTCGAGGGATTGAGCATCAGATTGACTTAATTCCCGGTGCTTCGCTGCCCAACCGTGCGCCATACCGTACCAATCCGGAGGAGACGAAGGAGATTCAGCGTCAAGTACAAGAGCTACTCGACAAAGGTTACATACGTGAATCCCTTAGTCCTTGTGCTGTTCCTGTTATATTAGTGCCAAAAAAGGATGGAACATGGCGTATGTGTGTTGATTGTCGAGCCATTAATAATATTACTATTCGTTATCGTCATCCTATTCCTCGGTTAGATGATATGCTAGATGAATTAAGTGGCTCTACCATGTTTTCCAAAGTTGATTTGCGTAGTGGATACCATCAAATTCGCATGAAATTAGGAGATGAATAGAAAACGGCTTTTAAAACTAAGTTTGGATTATATGAGTGGTTAGTCATGCCTTTTGGGTTAACTAATGCACCTAGCACTTTCATGAGATTAATGAACGAGGTTTTACGTGCTTTCATTGGACGATTTGTGGTAGTCTATTTTGATGATATACTGATATATAGCAAATCTTTGGAGGAACATTTGGATCATTTACGTGCTGTCTTTATTGCTCTACGTAATGCACGTTTGTTTGGTAACCTTGGGAAGTGCACCTTTTGCACCGACCGAGTATCGTTTCTTGGCTATGTTGTTACTCCGCAGGGAATTGAAGTTGATAAAGCCAAGATCGAGGCGATTGAGAGTTGGCCGCAGCCCAAAACGGTCACACAAGTGAGGAGTTTTCTTGGCCTCGTTGGATTCTATAGGCGTTTTGTGAGAGATTTCAGCACCATTGCTGCACCTCTCAATGAGCTTACACGCAAGGATGTGCCTTTTACTTGGGGTACCGCACAGGAACAAGCCTTCACGATATTGAAAGATAAGTTAACACATGCTCCTTTGCTCCAACTTCCTGATTTTAATAAGACTTTTGAGCTTGAATGCGATGCTAGTGGTATTGGTTTGGGAGGTGTGTTATTACAAGATGCTAAACCTGTTGCTTACTTTTCTGAAAAATTGAGTGGGCCTAGTCTGAACTATTCTACTTATGATAAGGAATTATATGCTCTTGTTCGGACATTAGAAACTTGGCAACATTATTTATGGCCCAAAGAATTTGTTATACATTCTGATCATGAATCTTTGAAACACATAAGAAGTCAAGCAAAACTTAATCGTAGACATGCTAAGTGGGTTGAATTTATTGAGACTTTCCCTTATGTCATTAAACACAAGAAGGGGAAAGATAATATTATTGCTGATGCTTTGTCTCGTCGTTATACTATGCTTTCAAAACTTGACTTCAAGATATTCGGTTTAGAGACAATCAAAGATCAATATGTACATGATGCGGAATTTAAAGATGTATTGCAGAATTGTAGAGAGGGTAGAACATGGAACAAGTTTGTGCTTAATGATGGGTTTGTGTTCCGTTCTAACAAGCTATGCATTCCAGCTAGCTCTATTCGTCTTTTGTTGTTGCAGGAGGCGCATGGAGGAGGATTAATGGGACATTTTGGCGTGAATAAGACGGAGGACGTACTTGCTACACATTTCTTTTGGCCAACGATGAGACGGGATGTTGAGCGTTTTGTTGCTCGTTGCACTACATGTCAAAAAGCTAAGTCACGACTCAATCCTCATGGTTTATACATGCCTTTACCTGTACCTAGTGTTCCGTGGGAGGACATATCCATGGACTTTGTTTTAGGCCTGCCTCGAACAAAGAATGGGAGGGATAGCATATTTGTTGTCGTGGATAGATTTTCTAAGATGGCACATTTTATACCATGTCATAAAAGCGATGATGCTGCTAATGTTGCTGATTTATTCTTTCGAGAGATTATTCGCTTACATGGTGTGCCCAATACTATTGTCTCGGATCGTGATACTAAGTTTCTTAGCCATTTTTGGAGATGCTTATGGGCTAAGTTGGGGACTAAACTACTTTTTAGTACTACATGTCATCCCCAAACTAATGGACAAACTGAAGTAGTCAATAGGACTTTGTCTACTATGCTTAGGGCTGTTTTAAAGAGTAACTTAAAAATGTGGGAAGAATGTTTACCTCATATTGAATTTGCTTATAATCGTTCATTTCATTCTACCACTAAAATGTGCCATTTTGAGATTGTTTATGGTTTTCTACCTCGTGCACCTATTGATTTGCTTCCTATTCCATCTTCGGAGAAGGTTAATTTTGATGCTAAGCAACGTGCTGAATTGATATTAAAAATGCATGAGTTAACTAAAGAAAACATTGAGAAAATGAATGCTAGATACAAGCTTGCTGGTGATAAGGGTAGAAAGCATGTTGTGTTTGAACCAGGAGATCTTGTTTGGTTACATCTACGTAAAGATAGGTTTCCTGATTTGCGCAAGTCTAAGTTAATGCCACGAGCTGATGGTCCCTTTAAGGTTTTACAGAAAATTAATGATAATGCATATAAACTTGAGCTACCTGCAGATTTTGGGGTTAGTCCCACATTTAACATTGCAGATTTGAAACCTTATTTGGGAGAAGATAATGAGCTTCCGTCGAGGACGACTTCAATTCAAGAAGGGGAGGATGATGAGGACATCTCTACTAATGTTACACCCACATCTTCACCAACTACACATACTGGACCAGTTACTAGAGCACGTGCACGTCAACTAAATTATCAGGTACTTTCGTTTCTTGCGAATCCTTCTAATGTTCATGAACATATGATGCTGCCTAAATTAGATACTTTTGTTTTGCTTATGAATGAAGGACCTAGCATGGACAAGAAGGACGGTCATTGGAGCGGGATCAAGCATGGAGAAGAAGGTGCGCGCGCGGGAAATAACAATGGAGCTTCCAGTGGGGATTTTCGCACTTTGAAGCCACCATAAGGCATGCATGAAGGCTTGGACGAAATACACGAGATGCCACTTCATTATTTTCGTCCAAGAGCAATTATAGGTGCTGCGTCACCTTAATATTGGGCTGGGCCCATGTAATTTCGAAATACCACATTATAGGCTGTTTTTAGAGTCCGTATGTGTGGGGAAACCGAGTTAGGGTTGTTTTCGGGCCCCACCTCCAAGGGGTCACGAAAATCCCCTCTGTTCCCCCATATATACAGCCCTTAGGGCGTCGTTTAGACTTGGGTTTTAATTAGATTTAAGTTAGCCATAGCCGCAACTTCGAGTTCTTCGTTTGTGTCGTCCGACCAGGCCAAGACCGCATTGGAACCCCAACTTCTGTTAATCTTTCATCTTATATTCGCAATATCCAGATTGCAATTCTTAGTTCTTGCTTGTTCTTCGATTGCTTGCAGGAATTGACCTTCGTGGTCAGGTTGATCGTGCATCCGCGGGATCAATAACCTCTCGGAGTTGGTTTAGCGATTGCTAAGGCGCAACGTCTTCGCACGTTCGTAGTCGGGTCGTGAAAGTCTACTCCACCAAAATCGATCTCCATCATCTCATCGAAACATCGGGACACCTTCGCCTCTATCATGCATGATCCAAGGAAAAGAAAGTATTTGGGCAAGGTGGTGTATGTGAAAGGTTCACCCCAACTTGTATTTAGCAAAATACAAAAGGGTCAGCACCCATTAGCCAACACTCTAAAGAATCTGCCCCATCTAAATGGCATGGCCACCATGAGGCAAAAGCAAAGGACTTGATAAGCAGAAAAAAGAAGGTGGCATACATATGGGTAACCTCATATAACATCATATTTATGTTGCTCAGAACCTAAAAAGTTGCCGCCACAATAATCCTTGGATTTTTCTACCCCATAAACATGTACAACATGTCAGCACTTGATTTGAGGTTCAAAATATACAAGGGTTTGAATAAAATGCTAAAAGAAAAAGAAAACAGACATAAGAGAAACAAAAGAAGAAGAGGGGCTCGGCCTCTGTGACACTGGGCCGAAACAAGCCCACCTGGCCGAACCAGCAGCCCACCGTGGCCTCTCTCCACTGGCAGGTGGGGCCTGGCTGACAGCCACCCACCCAAAAAAAGAAAGAAACAGGGCCAACTCCACATGCCCGGGGGGGATCGAACCCGAGACCCCTTGGTCAGGACATAGCGCACCAACCAGTCGGGCTAGGAGAGTTTTTACAGCAAGGGAGCAAACAGAACGAGGGTTACATGAGATGCTGAAAAATTTGAATCCAACGTGATGTGCACTGAAGAACTGAAAGTTCAGGCAACAAACGCATGCAGACGACCAAACTCCGGCGTCCGTGGCCTCATCTAGAGTGCTCCGGCGACTCGCCGGCGCAGCGCAGAGCGAAGCTGGGACATCCCAAAGCCCATTTCTCCATCAAGCTCGACTCGGGGCTTCAAATGGTGGCAACTTGGTTCGCCGAAAGACCACGGCGGAGGACCTCCTCTGCATCACATGGGGATCACGCCGGGGTCACTGCCCACGGGCAACACAACCCTGGGGTGCTCTGCTACACTCTCCACGCTCTCCACGCGCGCATGCACACTGCTAGAACGCCAGGGACACGCGCATGGCGTGCACGGCGGCGCGACTCGACAGGAACGTCTCTGGCGACAACAAAACTACGACGGCGACTCTAGTACGACCTACAGCGACTGCGTACGGGAACGAGGGCCACTAAGCTCACCTAGGGGTGCTCGCGGTAGCCTCGTCCGAGCCGTAGAAGAGGGAGACAAGCAGGCCAGCGTCGGGGAAGAAGGAGGACGCGGCAGGCGTCGACGTCTCGGGGAAGATTCCCGGACGCCGGCTCGAGCTGCACGTCAGGGAAGGGAGGTGAGGAACAGGGGAAGGTGTGCTTGAGCGCACGGCCGACGAGATGCGACGGCGGCGACGAATCGGATGCTCACCAGCGAGGAGCAGGGAAGGGGGCGTTGTGGCCCTGGCGGCGGAGGGAGAAGAATTGCGAGGGGAAGGAACCCTAGGCGCTCGGGGCCTCTTATAGGGGGGCGCGGACGTCAAAGGGACGGCAGGAGACGGCGAGATGAGACGGCTCCGGGATCCTTTTCTCTGTTCCGGCGTGGACTGTGCTGGCACGGAGCAGGTCGCTGTTAAGTCGTGGCCGTCGATCACATCCGACGGCTACGCGCGCGTCCGTACCGGTTGGGCGGGCCAGGCCACTCGAGTGGGCCGGGTTTCAGCTCTTTCTTCCAGAAAAAAAAAAGAACCCAGCATTTTCCCATAAAAGAAATAGTGGCTGCCTTTAAGTTTTTTCCAGAGAAGATAACAGAGGGAAAAAACATTCAAAAATATGTTTTGGGATCCTTGGAATATTCCTGATTTAATAAAATTGGTTTCAACCAATTTTGAGCACCCAAAATATTGAGCCCATTTTGAATTCAAAAACACTTTGAACTGCAACTCAACTTTTGGGAGGCTTAAAATTCAAGGCAAGGTTTTTCAAAGGCTTAGGATGGGGAAAGATTTGGCTAGGACAAAGTTGGGGCTAAGGGGAGCACAGATGCAACATGGGAAAAATCTTCAAACACCTTTCTTGAATCAACTTGCATGAATTCAAAAGCAATTCAAATGAGCTCAAAACCTTTTGGTATTTAAAATCCTCACATGGAATTACATCCTCTTGCAGTGTAACAAGTTTCAAAGCCACTGATGAGAGAAAAATTACATCATGAAAACATAATTTGCTCTTGGGCTGTTACAGCACTCCCCCACCAACACAGGATCTCTGCCCGAGACCTGAGCCTAAAACAACTCTGGATACTCGGAACATATATGATCTTCATGTTCCCACATTGCTTCCTTCTCCGAATGATGTGCCCACTTCACCTTCATGAACTTGACGGTCTTGTTGCGAGGCTTGCGCTCAGACGTCTCAAGAACACGGACTGGACGCTCTGAGTAGGAAAGGTCCGCACTCGGTTGTATCTCTCCCAAGTCAACGGCCTGCTCTGGCTGCTTGAAGCACTGCTTTAGCTGGGACACATGGAACACGTCATGCACCATGGACAGACTCTCTGGAAGCTCAAGCCGAAAGGCAAGTGGTCCTCTAGTCTCAAGGATGCGGAAAGGTCCGACAAATCTTAGAGCGAGCTTTCCTTTGATACCAAAGCGGTGAGTTCCCCTCAACGGAGACACTCTCAGGTACGCCCAATCACCAACCTAAAACGCTATACCACGGTGCCTTTTGTCATAATAGGACTTCTGCCTAGATTGTGATGCCTTTAGGTTCTCTCGGACAATCTTCACTCTGTCCTCTTCCTCTTGGATCACATCTGGACCGAACAACTGCCTCTCGCCCGTCTCGGACCAGTTCAAAGGTGTCCTGCACTTGCGGCCGTACAAGACTTCAAAAGGCGCTGCCTGCAGACTTGCCTGATAGCTTTTGTTGTAAGAGAACTCAGCATACGGCAAGCACTCTTCCCACCTTATGCCAAAGGAGATGACACATGCTCGAAGCATGTCCTCGAGGATTTGGTTCACGCGCTCGACTTGCCCACTTGTCTGAGTGTAACAGCCCAGATTTCACAAAAATTAAAATTTTGTTTTCGGTGTGAATTGTTTGATTGTCTGATCTGTTTGCGGTGTTTGCATCCCCGATTTATCGATCGGCGATTATTCCCCCCCTCTTATCTCGTACCGGACGAAGACCGACCCTTGTCACCCTGACACTCGACCTTTGCGACACCGGGGTTTCACCCGAGCACCGTCGCGAAAACCCGCACGAGACCAGCCTGTCAGAACCCTCTGTTAGGTAATGTGCTAGGATCAAAGTCATCTTGCATCATGTTAAAATTTTCAAAAGAAATCATTGAAATCAATTTCAAAAGCAAAATGGGGGAAGGAATCCCCCCAGATGAATTAATTCAAAAGGCCAGAAATAAATCTTCTACAAAAATTCATGTTTGATTTTTGAAAAGTCTTATAAATGAGTGTGATCACATATCAATTGATGTGGGACCCACCCCATGCTCATGGATTTTTCAAATATTCAAACAGTGCCTTGGAATTAATCAAAAACACCTATTTGATTTAAAGTTCAAATAATTTAAATTTTAAAAATGTTCCAACTTTACAAGTGGCTAGCCTAGTATATTGTGAAGCCACATAAAAAGTTTCAGCATTTAATGAAATGGTTTGCTATTTATTTTTAGCTAACCAAAACAAATGTGAGAAGAAAACAGAAAAGAAAAATAAGAAAAAGAGGCAGAGAAGCTTACTACTCGCCCAGGGGCGAGGCCCACTCACCTTAGCCGTCCCAGCCCACCTGGAGGGGGTACATGCGTCTTCTTCCCCTCCAGACAGGCAAGCAGGTCGCCGGCGAGCGGCGAGGGCGCGCCAGGCAGCTCCCTGCTTCCCTGGACCCTATCCCCTCGCCCGGAGACGTCTGGGAGACGCCCAGCTCCATTCCCCTTCCTCCAGAGCCACCTCCCCCTCCTCCCTCGCCGTGTTCGTTGTCAACAGAAGAAACCGCCGGAGCACGACGACGTGCTCGCGTGGCCATCGACGTCCCGGAGCCCGTTGAAGCTGTCCCCCGTGTCCCCCTTCGAGCGCATCACCGAGCTGCAGAAGATGGCGTAGCCGGAGCCCACCTAGCCGACGAATTCGAGCTCGAGCCGCCGCCGGAGCCGAAAGAGAGCGACGTCGATTACCTCGCTGTCAAGCCCTCCCAGCTCAAGCCGTCACCGCCGTTGAACTCCTGTTGAGCAGGCGGTTCAAACCCCTCTCTTCCCGCCCCCTATTGCTGCCTCTGTCACGATCCGCCATGAAGGCCGAAGAAGCTCGCCGCCGTTGACGTCCCCCCTAGCTCCCGTGCTCCCCGCGTTGCTCCAGTGCGCGCGTTTGACTCCCAGCTTCCCCATCTTGCGAACGCACCACCACCCGGTCCAAATCGCTCACGCTAGCTCCATCCCCAACCTCGCCGAACTTCTGTTTCCGCCCAGCACGTCGCCGTCGTTGCTCTAGACCTCCCCGTGACCCCTGGCTACCTCCATTCGATGCACGACGCCACCAGGAACACGCCGGTGCCCTCCTCGTCGCCTTCCGTGCCCAGAATCCCGATCCTGAGCAACTCCGGCGACTTCAGTACCTCGCCGGCGACGACCCCTCCATTAGAGCTTAACCACAGAGCTTAATTAAGCTTAATTCCCCCACAGTGACTGCCATGTGGGCCCAAGGCCACACTTAACCCCCTGGTTAAGTTTAAATCGAATTAAACAGTTTTAATTAACACCCCAGAGGCTGACCAGTGGGTCCCCCTTGTCAGTGGCCCCCTGACGCCAGCATTGCATCACAGTGACGCAATAAAGAGTTTTTCTATTTATGAAATAAATCAGAAATGGCAGAAAATACCCCAAACTTTGAAAATTCATAGAAAATTCACATTAACTCCAAATTTAACAAATAATATATGAAAAATGATCAGGAGAAAATAAGATATCGGAATATCCAACTTTCAACTATGTTTGAGTTGAATTTAAAATGTGACCAGTAGCATTTGCTATTTGGTTTAAATGGAATTAAATCAAATCCTTTTCAAATTCTTTTGCAACTTGAACCATAGCAACATACCACATTATACATGAACTTCAGAGGCATATCATACACATTTCAAATTGGTTCAACTTGATCAAACAATGTCATATGTAACTTGGCTAAATTGGAAATCATATGTGGAGTTTAAATTTGCAAATTCATTTGCAGATACCCCATTCAAGTGGAATTGCTTCACACATCAAAGCATATACATCAAGTTTCAACTTTCAACCATGTGATTGTGCATTGTATTTACTTTGCTACCTTGTTTGTTGTTTGTCGAGTAGAGGTGGAACCGGAACAGGAGGCTGCCCCCTTCGTTGAAGACCCCGAACCCGAACCTCGTCAGCAAGGCAAGCAAACCCCCATTGATCATGTCGATAAAATCCCACTTCCCTCTCATGCCTCGCTTATGCATTGTATATGATGATTACCATGCTACGTTTCTACCGCATAGATGAACCCATTCCTTCGCATGACCTATCTTTTGTCACAGTAGTAGGCAAACCACAATCCTAGCAAATGTAGGAGTTGATTGATATCATGTGGCCCCTGCAATTGTTACTGCTTATTGCATGCTTAGAGTGATACAATGATGTTACTGTTATGTGAGTCGGGATGGTAGTGATCATGATGATGTTGGTGGAAAGGTGTTGGTGAATCTACCCTAATACAAGGTGAACGATGAGAGGCTGTGTAGGAGTACACAGTGGGTTGTCTCGTTGAACACCGCCCTAAGTCCGAGTTCTTGTGTGGTGATCCAAGATGAAGAGTACAACCACACATTGGGCTCACTGGCCCCTCTCAACCTATTAACTCATCTCTTTCGATGTCCAGATGTCGCAGTAGTTCGGAGTTCTGGTAGGCTTGTGGCCTGGATGCTAAGTGAGAGAACGGCTCAACCGAGACCGGCTTATGCACCACGCACACATCACTTGGGTCCACTTCGGTAAACCGGCCGGGTTCACGATAGTGGTAGCCAACCCAGGTAGGTGGCTTTCTTGGACTAGATAGGCTATGAGGTAACAGTTGTGGTGAGCATCCTCGCTGACACCCCTTGAATGGTGTCGAGATCAAAGGCGGTAAATGATGATCATGTGTGTGTAGCGGTACACCCCTACAGGGTTAACAAAACTATTCGAATAGCCGCGTCCGCGGTTAAGGACTTCTTGGAAAGATTAGCTTATTATTAGACAACTTAAACTGGATACTTCTAAAACACACCAAGATAAGTGTGAGTGCTATGGCGTGCTTTCTCGTGGGGAAGTCGAGGAAGGCACCATAGTGGTGTAATTGGTTGGAGAAAGTAGTGGACTCGTGTACGCTTCTTACCTCAAGTCTGTTACTCGTAGTTCCGTATTAGCCAAGTCAAAGCTGGCACTTCTGCAACTGAAACCCACCTACCGTTACCTTGATACATGTGCATGAGTAGTATAGCTCCTATGTAATTCTTGTTGAGTACGACTTTGTACTCACGTTTTAGATGAACCCACTGACCCCGAAGGTGGCTTCTTCATCGAGCTCGACGACTGAAGATCAAGCTAGTCTAGTCCCAGTCAGACGACTGGTTCCCTCGTGGAGGGCTTGTGTTTAAATAAGGCTTCTTAAGCCATTTGTTAAACTTGTCTGTACTCAGACATACTTTGCTTCCTCTTGTTTGTTGTAATGTTGGATCAAATGCTTGTGATCTCTGTGTGCACTCTGTGAGAGTTATCAATAAAATGTATACTTTGTAGAGAATTGCAATGATACCTGCTGTTCATACAAGGCATATGTGTTGCGTGTATGTTTATAACATGCATGTCTTTGTATGGATTTTCGAGACCTTAGTTGTGACCTGGCTGGCGGTCTTTCATACACCAAGTGGCCCTTAGATGTGCGCAGCTTGGGGCATCGCGGTGCGATTGCTCGAGACTCTGTCTCGTGCACACTTTGTGGTATGATCGAGCCCGCCCTAGACCCCGACTAAGTGATCGGGCTGGAGTAAGTCTATGTAAGAGTTATGAGATAGTCGATAGTATGGTTGAGGCGACTTGTCTGTGAATATGGGAGTTCATCACCCATATGATTAGACTTGTGTGCGGACGATGAGTACCCATCTCAGTTGATCATCCGGCCTGGATGGGATGCCCCTCACGTACGATGCTTTCCGAGAACGTTCTGTGCTTGGCCTTGTCTGCTTAGACAAGTGGGTACGGTTCTCGGCTCTCCATATGACTATGTCGTAGCGGGTCTTGCATACGCTAACGCCGGGTCCCGACAGACTTGGTATCAGAGCAGGACTGACTGTAGGACTAGCAGCCTTGGCCGAAGTCGAGTCTAGCTTGCTATAGTTATATAGTTACTCTGGGCATATAAGGGAACAACGTAAGGCTTCTTTTTTTTCTCCTTACCCCCTTTGTTCTGAGTTCTGAGTCAACCTCATCTTGTTCTACGGGAAGATAGGACTAGGCTGACCTCTGTCTGATTAGAACATCTCGTTGTTTGCTTCCTTATAGCCGTAGGAAAGTTGTGTCCGGTTTCCTAGTATTGTTGTAATGTTGATTTCATACATCGTATTATGTAAGTGCTGTTTCCATGTTGTAAGAAATTGTCTTTTTCTTGCAATTACAGCCGTTATGCTGCCCGAGTCATTCCAAGTTTCTTCATAATCTGATGCATTTGCAAACTCCTTCATTCTGTTTCAGATGGAAGATCTTCCCCCTCGGCAGATTGTTCGTTTGACAAGGTGCCTCGGTGTGCGTGGCCATCCCGCCATGCTGATCGAGATGACGTCCTACATTGGATAGCCATGGTACCCTGAGTACACAGTTGAGGAGCAGTTCCTTGACTTCAACCAGACTCAGTTCCACTGCATTGTCAGGATCTACCCGCACCACAATGGAGTCACTCAGCCTATCCACTTTGGACATGGCATTGGCATGACTGAGAACATGGCTGTGCAGGATGCTGCATACTCATGTATTACCCTGCTGAGAGAGGAGCACACTATGCTGAGAGAGACCTCGTTCCGCTATATCCCTGCTGCACTTCCAGGAGAAGAGGGATATTACACCGGACTCTACAGAGATCACTCTGCAAAGGATCCAGTACTTCAGATGACTGCTAGGTTTGCTTGTGATCGAGATCGTGATGCACGCGCTCTCCGTTTTGAGCTTCACGCCACCCGTGTTCGTCTGTATCGAGCACTGAAACTCTTGGCACCCTTCGTGAGTGTTGGATCAGTCGAGTATGATGCTATCTACCTAGTCAGGACACAAATGCCTTCTCGAGTTGCTTTGCCCGAGATTGGAGGCATTTTTCCACCCCGTGGTCCTCTGCTTCCACCCTACGCTGGACCTAGGCCCCATCCTTGCCCAAATGGATATCAGGGTCCACATGCCTCCGTGTTTTCCGATGGTCACCTTCAGCTACCGGGTTACGCGGGTAACTTTTACGAGGACTACTATGGAGATGGAGATGAGTGAGACCGCCTGTGGTCTTACTTAGTGAGGTTGTAGTAGTATCTTAGTATATTATACGCAAGATGTTCTAAGTTCCAGAGGCTTAGATAAATAATGTATAGGAAGTCAGAGTGCCTCTGAAGGATGTATCATCTTCATCACGTTTGTATTAGCTTGGTGCTTGTACTAAAACGATGTATGCTTTGTATGACAGCTTGTGAATATATGGCTTGTATGCTTTTATCACCATGTTGTCAAGATGATTACTTCCTTTGCTCTGTAATCCTTCCAGTACTTCAATACCTTGTTTAGACTCTTCCAATCAACTCTTTTTGAATTTGGTTTTCACCTTCAGGATGTCTCAAGGAACCCGTGGCCAGCTTGGTCGTGCCCAGGGTCGTGGGAATGAACAGGAGGAAGGCAACCTTCCACCCCCACCCACGATGGCTCAGGTTCTGATGGAGGTTGAGAGGAACCGCCGAGACTCTCACCATTTGCTGGAGGTCATTGCCCGCAACACCACTCAATAGCGCAACGAGTTGGTGTCTCTGAACGACTTCATCCGGCTTCATCCCCCGGTTTTCAGTTACTCCACCGAGCCCCTTGACGCTGATGAATGGCTTCGCAGCATCGAGAGGAAGCTCCAGGCAGGCCATGTTGCAGATGGCGACAAGGTCAGCTATGGCACTTACCACCTTGAGGGTGCAGCTAGCTCTTGGTGGGAGAACTTCCTGAACATGCGTCCCGTTGGACCGCCCACATCTTGGGATGAATTCTGCACTTCCTTCGCGAGCACCACATTCCAAAGGGTCTTATGGACCGCAAGCGTGAGGAGTTCTACAACCTCACCCAAGGCAGAAGGACCGTTGGTGAGTTTAGTCGTGAGTTCAACCGACTTGCTCGTTATGCTACTGAAGAAGTCTCCACTGGCACAAAGAAGCAAGAGAGATTCCATCGTGGACTCAGTTCTAGACTCCGTCGTGAGCTCAACCTGCATGAATTTTCCACCTTCCAGGTCCTTGTCAACAAGGCCATCAAGGCAGAGGACATGAACACCCCCAATGACTTCCGCAAACACCCTAGAGATGATGGATCATCCAGTTCCGGCTCTCAGAAGCGCAAGATCTGGATCACCAACAGTATGTTCCGCCAGAACAACCCACCGAGGCCATCCTCTGTGGCGCCTCGTCCCCCAGCTTCGTTCCACCCCGCTCCACCGAACAACCCATCTCCACGCACTGTCTTTGGAGCCTGTTACAAGTGTGGTCAGGCAGGCCACTACTCCCGTGAGTGTCCCCAGAACCAGCTCCAGAATCCAAATGCTCCACCCCGTGCCGGAGGCAACAAAAATGGTCGTGGCAAGCCACCCCAGAAGGTCTACACCACCAAACCCGCTCCTCTCGCCACTCGTGGACGTGTGAACCAGATTGCCTCCGAAGAGACTGACGACACCACTGACGTCATTCTTGGTACGCTCCCAGTCAATTATGTTCCTACTTCCGTTCTTTTCGACCCAGGAGCATCACATTCATTCATGTCGGAAAGTTATGCACTTCGTCATGAGTTATCTTTTGTTGAATTTTCCACCCCAATGATTATTCAAACTCCAGGGTCAAGATGGAAAACTAATAGAGTAAGCCATGGTAATCAAATTGCAATTGAGGGCTTAGTATTCCTTGCTTCACTCATAGCCCTCAAGTCTTCAGACATCGATGTAATCCTTGGCATGGATTGGCTATCAAGGCAGAATGCCTACCTTGATTGCAAAGGCAAATAAGTGAAACTAACCCACCCTTCAGGCAAGACCGTCAAGTACACCTCACCCAGAACAAGAACCCAAGAGCATTCTTTGAATGTACTTCCCCTTCCCGACCTTGAAGATGTTCCGGTGGTTCGTGACTTCCCGGATGTCTTTCCTGAAGAGCTGTCGGGAATGCCACCCGACAGATGTGTAGAGTTTATAGTGGATCTTGTGCCAGGAACCGCACCAATTTATAGACGCCCATACAAAGTGGCCCCACGTGAGTTAGCTGAGCTTAAAACCCAACTGGAAGCTTTGTTGGAAAAAGGCTTCATCCGCCCTAGCTCATCGCCATGGGGTTGCCCCGTTCTGTTCGTAACGAAGAAAGATGGAACAGAAAGGATGTGCGTAGACTATCGCTCGCTAAATCTAGCGATGATAAAGAACAAGTACCCACTACCCTGGATCAATGATCTTTATGATCAACTTGCAGGATCCTCTGTCTTCTCCAAGATGAATTTGAGATTGGGTTATCATCAAATCAAAATCCGAAACGAGGACATTCCAAAAACGGCTTTTACTACTCGTTATGGTCTTTACGAGTACACCGCCATGTCCTTTGGTTTAACCAATGCCCCTGCCACTTTCTCGTGCATGATGAATTCGATCTTCATGGACTACTTAGATAAATTTGTTGTAGTTTATTTTGATGACATTCTCATCTACTCAAAGAACGAAGAAGAACATGCCGAACACCTAAGGCTGGTATTGATGAAACTTAGAGAGCATCGCATGTATGCTAAATTCTCCAAGTGTGAATTTTGGCTACCAGAAGTGACCTACTTAGGCCACGTGATTTCTGCAAAAGGCATTGCTGTGAATCCCTAGAGAGTTCAGGCCGTCCTTGACTGGACTCCACCTGAATCGGTTAAGCAAGTTAGGAGTTTTCTTGGCCTAGCCAGCTATAGCCGTCGCTTCGTCGAGAACTTTTCTAAAGTTGCAAAGCCTCTAACTGAACTCCTCAACAAAGATAAGAAATTCCTACGGACTCCCAAGTGCGAGGAAAGCTTTCAAGAGCTAAAAAGAAGATTGACTTCTGCACCCGTACTTGCGCCTCCAGACACCAAAAAGGATTTCGAGATCTATTGTGACGCATCACGGCAAGGGTTAGGATGCATACTTCTGCAAGATAGACATGTGGTAGCTTATGCTTCACGCCAGTTGCGGCCACATGAAGAGAACTATCCTACCCATGACCTTGAACTCGCGGCCGTAGTTCATGCCCTAACATCTTGGCGACATTACCTCCTTGGTAATCGTTGTGAGATCTATTCCGATCACCAAAGCCTCAAATACATTTTCACCCAGCCAGATCTTAATCTCAGACAAAGACGCTGGATTGAGTTGATAAAAGATTACGACGTAGGAATTTCTTACACCCCAGGCAAAGCCAATGTCATGGCTGATGCACTAAGTCGTAAGTCAGATTGTAACAACCTCATGTTACAACAGTATCAACCACTTCTTCATGAGGAATTTTGCAAACTCAATCTTGAGATTGTTCCTCATGGCTATCTTTCTACCTTGGTGGCGAAACCAACTCTTGAGGATCAAATCATAGTTGCCCAAAGGCGTGCACGAGGTGTTCGCCGGATCAAGGAGAACATTGCTAGCGGAGTTGCTAAATGTTTCTCCACAGATAGCAAGGAGAAGGTATTCTTTGGAAATCGTTTGGTAGTACCTAAGAATAGGGAACTAAGGCAACTCATCCACAAGGAAGCCCATGACACACCCCTCTCGATTCACCCCGGTAGCACTAAAATGTACCGAGATCTACGCCAGAGATTTTGGTGGACTAGGATGAAGAGAGACATTGCTCGATTTGTTGCCGAATGTGATGTTTGTCGTCGCATTAAGGCAGAACACCAAAGACCTGCTGGTACACTTCAACCTTTGCCTATTCCAGAGTGGAAATGGGACAAAGTCGGTATGGACTTCATCACCGGCTTTCCAAACACCCAGAAAGGAAACGATGCTATCTTCGTTTTCATAGATAGGCTTTCCAAAGTTGCTCACTTCCTTCCAGTTCGCGAGTCTATAACTGCTAGCCAGTTAGCGGACTTGTACGTCTCTAGAATTGTATCCCTTCACGGTGTTCCTTTGGAAATCAATTCTGATCGTGGTAGCCTTTTCACCTCTAGATTCTGGGGAAGCTTTCAGAATGCTATGGGAACTCATCTCTCCTTTAGTAGAGCTTTCCATCCTCAGTCTAGCGGTAAAGTCGAAAGGGTTAACCGAATTCTTGAAGACATGCTCAGAGCTTGTGTTATCTCATTCGGAAAGAATTGGGAGAAATCTCTTCCATTTGCCGAATTTGCTTATAACAATAGTTTTCAATCTAGTCTGAACATGGCTCCTTTTGAACTCCTATATGGACGACGATGTCGAACACCTTTAAACTAGGCAGAAACCGGTGAAAGACAATTCTTTGGACCGGATATGATCAAGGAAGCAGAAGAGCAAGTTCGCATTGTTCGTGATCAATTGAAAGCAACCCAGTCTCGTCAGAAAAGCTACTATGATCGTCATCATAGGCAAGAGAGCTACAATCTGGATGAGAACGCTTACCTTCGGGTTACTCCTCTGAAGGGAACCCAACGTTTCGGTATCAAAGGCAAGTTGGCCCCACATTACATCGGACCTTTCCGCATTCTTGCTAAACGTGGAGAAGTTTCCTACCAACTTGAACTACCCCTGCACCTTTCCCGAGTACATGATGTATTCCATGTGTCCCAACTTAGGCGTTGCTTCAAGGACCCCATCCGCGAAGTCGACCATGAAACGCTTGATCTCCAAGATGACCTTTCTTATTGAGAATACCCCGTTCGTATTCTTGATTCCGCAGAGCGTGTCACTCGTCGTCAGAAGATTAAGTTTCTGAAAGTGCAATGGTCACACCACTGTGAGAGAGAAGCCACGTGGGAAAGAGAAGACCGTCTCAGTGCTGAGTACCCCTCCTTCCTCCCGCAGACTTCTGAATCTCGGGACGAGATTCTGTTGAGTGGGGGCGAGTTGTCAGAACCCTCTGTTAGGTAATGTGCTAGGATCAAAGTCATCTTGCATCATGTTAAAATTTTCAAAAGAAATCATTGAAATCAATTTCAAAAGCAAAATGGGGGAAGGAACCCCCCCAGATGAATTAATTCAAAAGGCCAGAAATAAATCTTCTCCAAAAATTCATGTTTGATTTTTGAAAAGTCTTATAAATGAGTGTGATCACATATCAAGTGATGTGGGACCCACCCATGCGCATGGATTTTTCAAATATTCAAATAGTGCCTTGGAATTAATCAAAAACCCCTATTTGATTTAAAGTTCAAATAATTTTAATTTAAAAAATGTTCAAACTTTACAAGTGGCTAGCCTAGTATATTGTGAAGCCACATAAAAAGTTTCAGCATTTAATAAAATGGTTTGCCATTTATTTTTAGCTAGCCAAAACAAATGTCAGAAGAAAACAGAAAAGAAAAATAAGAAAAAGAGGCAGAGAAGCTTACCTCTCGCCCAGGGGCGAGGCCCACTCACCTCAGCCGGCCCAGCCCACCTGGAGGGGGTACATGCGTCTTCTTCCCCTCCAGACAGGCAAGCAGGTCGCCGGCGAGCGGCGAGGGCGCGCCAGGCAGCTCCCTGCTTCCCTGGACCCTATCCCCTCGCCCGGAGACGTCTGGGAGACGCCCAGCTCCATTCCCCTTCCTCCAGAGCCACCTCCCCCTCCCCCTCGCCGTGTTCGTCGTCGATAGGGAGAAACCGCCGGAGCACGACGACGCGCCCGCGTGGCCATCGACGTCCCGGAGCCCGTTGAAGCTGTCCCCCGTGTCCCCCTTCGAGCGCATCACCGAGCTGCAGAAGATGGCGTGGCCGGAGCCCACCTAGCCGACGAATTCGAGCTCGAGCCGCCGCCGGAGCCGAAAGAGATCGACGTCGATTACCTCGCCGTCAAGCCCTCCCAGCTCAAGCCATCACCGCCGTTGAACTCCTGGTGAGCAGGCGGTTCAAACCCCTCTCTTCCCGCCCCCTATTGCTGCCTCTGTCACGATCCGCCATGAAGGCCGAAGAAGCTCGCCCCCGTTGACGTCCGCCCTAGCTCCCGTGCTCCCCGCGTTGCTCCAGTGCGCGCGTTTGACTCCCAGCTTCCCCAGCTTGCGAACGCACCACCACCCGGTCCAAATCACGCACGCTAGCTCCATCCCCAACCTCGCCGAACTTATGTTTCCGCCCAGCACGTCTCCGTCGTCGCTCTAGACCTCCCCGTGACCCCTGGATACCTCCATTCGATGCACGACTGATAGAGGCGAAGGTGTCCCGATGTTTCAATGAGATAGTGGAGATCGATTATGGTGGAGACGACTTTCACGATCCGACTACGAACGTGCGAAGACGTTGCGCCTTAGCGATCGCTAAACCAACTCCGAGAGGTTATTGATCCCGCGGATGCACGATCAACCTGACCACGAAGGTCTAATTCCTGCAAGCAATCGAAGAACAAGCAAGAACTAAGAATTGCAATCTGGATATTGCGAATATAAGATGAATGATTACGAAAGTTGGGGTTCCAATGAGGTCTTGGCCTGGTCGGATGACACAAACGAAGAGCTCGAAGTTGCGGCTATGGCTAACTTAAATCTAATTAAAACCCAAGTCTAAACGACGCCCTAAGGGATGTATATATGGGGGAACAGAGGGGAATTTCGTGGCCCCTTGGAGGAGGGGTCCGAAAACAACCCTAACTCGGTTTCCCCACACATACGGACTCTAAAAAATAGCCTATTAAGTGTATTTCGAAATTACATGGGCCTGGCCCAATAATAAGGTGACGCAGCACCTATAATAACCCTTGGACGAAAATATTAATGTGGCGTCTTGTGTCTCTCGTCCAAGTCTTCATGCACGCCTTATGGTGGCCTCAAAGTGTGAAAATCACCACTTGAAGCTCCATTGTCCTTTCCCGCGCGCACATCTCCTTCTCCATGCTTGATCCCGCTCCAATGACCATCCTTCTTATCCATGCTAGGTCCTTCATTCATAAGACAAACAAAAGTATCTAATTTAGGCAGCATCATATGTTCCTGAACATTAGAAGGATTCACAAGAAACGAAAGTACCTGATAATTTAGTTGACGTGCGCGTGCTCTAGTAACAGGTCCAGTATGTGTAGTTGGTGAAGATGTGCGTGCTCATCAACGACGCCACCAGGAACACGCCGGTGCCCTCCCCGTCGCCTTCCGTGCCCAGAATCCCGATCCTGAGCAACTCCGGCGACTTCAGTACCTCGCCGGCGACGACCCCTCCATTAGAGCTTAACCATAGAGCTTAATTAAGCTTAATCCCCCCACAGTGACTGCCATGTGGGCCCAAGGCCACACTTAACCCCCTAGTTAAGTTTAAATCGAATTAAACAATTTTAATTAACACCCCAGAGGCTGACCAGTGGGTCCCCCTTTTCAGTGCCCCCCTGACGCCAGCATTGCATCACACTGACGCAGTAAAGAGTTTTTCTATTTATGAAATAAATCAGAAATGGCAGAAAATACCCCAAACTTTGAAAATTCGTAGAAAATTCATATTAACTCCAAATTTAACAAATAATATATGAAAATGATCAGGAGAAAATAAGCTATCCAAATATCCAACTTTCAACTATGTTTGAGTTGAATTTAAAATGTGACCAGTAGCATTTGCTATTTGGTTTAAATGGAATTAAATCAAATTCTTTTCAAATGCTTTTGCAACTTGAACCATAGCAACATACCACATTATACATGAACTTCAAAGGCATATCATACACATTTCAAATTGGTTCAACTTGATCAAACAATGTCATATTTAACTTGGCTAAATTGGAAATCATATGTGGAGTTTAAATTTGCAAATTCATTTGCAGATACCCCATTTAAGGGGAATTTCTTCACACATCAAAGCATATACATCAAGTTTCAACTTTCAACCATGTGATTGTGCATTGTATTTACTTTGCTACCTTGTTTGTTGTTTGTCGAGTAGAGGTGGAACCGGAACAGGAGGCTGCCCCCTTCGTTGAAGACCCCGAACCCGAACCTCGTCAGCAAGGCAAGCAAACCCCCATTGATCATGTCGATAAAATCCCACTTCCCTCTCATGTCTCGCTTATGCATTGTATAGGATGATTACTATGCTACGTTTCTACCGCATAGATGAACTCATTCCTTCGCATGACCTATCTTTTGTCACAGTAGTAGGAAAACCACAATCCTAGAAAATGTAGGAGTTGATTGATATCATGTGGCCCCTGCAATTGTTACTGCTTATTGCATGCTTAGAGTGATACAATGATGTTACTGTTATGTGAGTCGGGATGGTAGTGATCATGATGATGTTGGTGGAAAGGTGTTGGTGAATCTACCCTAATACAAGGTGAACGATGAGAGGCTGTGTAGGAGTACACAGTGGGTTGTCTTGTTGAACACCGCCCTAAGTCCGAGTTCTTGTGTGGTGATCCAAGATGAAGAGTACAACCACACATTGGGCTCACTGGCCCCTCTCAACCTATTAACTCATCCCTTTTGATGTCCAGATGTCGCAGTAGTTCGGAGTTCTGGTAGGCTTGTGGCCTGGATGCTAAGTGAGAGAACGGCTCAACCGAGACCGGCTTATGCACCACGCACACATCACTTGGGTTCACTTCGGTAAACCGGCCGGGTTCATGATAGTGGTAGCCAACCCAGGTAGGCGGCTTTCTTGGACTAGATAGGCTATGAGGTAACAGTTGTGGTGAGCATCCTCGCTGACACCCCTTGAATGGTGTCGAGATCAAAGGCGGTAAATGATGATCATGTGTGTGTAGCGGTACACCCCTGCAGGGTTAACAAAACTATTCGAATAGCCGCGTCCGCGGTTAAGGACTGCTTGGAAAGCTTAGCTTGATTATTAGACAACTTAAACTGGATACTTCTAAAACACACCAAGATAAGTGTGATTGCTATGGCGTGCTTTCTCGTGGGGAAGTCGAGGAAGGCACCATAGTGGTGTAATTGGTTGAAGAAAGTAGTGGACTCGTGTACGCTTCTTACCTCAAGTCTGGTACTCGTAGTTCAGGATTAGCCAAGTCAAAGCTGGCACTTCTGCAACTGAACCCCACCTACCTTTACCTTGATACATGTGCATGAGTAGTATAGCTCCTATGTAAGTCTTGCTGAGTACTACTTTGTACTCACGTTTGCTTATTCTATGTTTTAGATGAACCCACTGACCCCGAAGGTGGCTTCTTCATCGACCTCGACGACTGAAGATCAAGCTAGTCTAGTCCCAGTCAGACGACTGGTTCCCTCGTGGAGGGCTTGTACTTAAATAAGGCTTCTTAATCCATTTGTTAAACTTGTCTGTACTCAGACATACTTTGCTTCCGCTTGTTTATTGTAATGTTGGATCACATGCTTGTGATCTCTGTGTGCACTCTGTGAGACTTATCAATAAAATGTATACTTTGTAGAGAATTGCAATGATACCTGTTGTTCATACAAGGCATGTGTGCTGCGTGTATGTTTATAACATGCATGTCTTTATATGGGTTTTTGAGACCTTAGTTGTGATCTGGCTGACGGTCTTTCATACACCAAGTGGCCCTTAGATGTGCGCAGCTTGGGGAATCGCGATACGATTGCTCGAGACTCTGTCTCGTGCACACTTTGTGGTATGATCGAGCCCGGCCTAGACCTCGACTAAGTGATCGGGCTGGAGTAAGTCTATGTAAGAGTTATGAGATAGTCGATAGTATGGTTGAGGCGACTTGTCTGTGAATATGGGAGTTCATCACCCATATCATTAGACTTGTGTGCGGACGATGAGGACCCATCTCAGTTGATCATCCGGCCTGGATGGGATGCCCCTCACGTACGATGCTTTCCGAGAACGTTCTGTGCTTGGCTTTGTCTGCTTAGACAAGTGGGTACGGTTCTCAGCTCTCCATATGACTATGTCGTAGCGGGACTTGCATACGCTAACCACGGTTCCCAACACAGCCGCAGCCAACGGAACGAAAAACCCCGTTTAATAATTAAACGGGATATTTTTATAGCGCGTCGGAAAGTGTTCTCGGAACGGTTCCAGCGCGAGGTGAACGCGCAGTTCGAAGGTTTACCCGAATCAGAGGTACTGCGTACCCCCGGCGGTCAGAAACGTAAACACCGCGCGCGAGAGAGAAAAACCGGGGATGTTTTTGCAAACAGCCAGCCACCTGGGCTATATAAAGACCACCAGTCTCCCACCCCTTTCTAGGGTTTTCCCTAGTCCAAAATTGCAGCCACCCCCCTCCAATTGCCCCAAAACACCCCTATTTTCGCACAAAACCCTAGCTCAGATCTGATTTTTTCTCCCCTGCGCTCTGGACCGTCGGATCGGCCGATCCAACGGCCCAGATGCGCCCCAGCTCCCCACCAACCTCTCTCCTCTCTCCTCACCTCCACGCCGCAAGCCCACGGCAGCCCGAGCGCCGCCGCCGGCCGGGACCGCCACCGCCGCGTTCCACTGCCCGGTGAGGCCGCCGTCCACCTCCGCTCCCTCTTCACTCCTCTCACCCTGCGTCCTCCCCGCCTGCAGGTCGCCGCTGGCGAGCGCCAGGGCCGCCCGAGCCGCGCCATGGATAGCCGACCCTGAAGATTCAACGCGCCGCCCTCGGGACGCTGCCCCCGTGCCGGATCCGGTAGCCCGCACCTCGCCGGGCCCGGTCCCCGCCTCATTGCGCCGCCCCGGAACCCCGGCTGCTCCTTGCCAGTCGCGCAGGTCCGGCGAGACCTCGCCGGCATCGACATCCTAGCGGGATCGGGAGAGCCGAGCCGCCCGCTCGTCGCGTTGACCCGCCACGTGAGCCCCCTTGTGCCATGAGGCCCACTGGCAGCCTAGTAGCCCAGCGCCTCGGCCGATGCCTCCTCTCGCCCAGGCGACGCGGCGCTAAGCGTCGCCCACTTCTTCCTGGGACGAGGCCCGTAGAGGTGAGCTGCCTTTTTTTTCTTCTTCTTTTTTTCTTTTTTTTTCTTTTCTGCAGCGGTAGTTGGGCCGGCCTAGTAGCTTTCGGCCCGTTAGAGTTTTTTTTTCCTTTTCTAGATTATTATTTTGGCAGATTGTGTAGTATATTTGCAATGCCTGTATCTTTTAAACGGTAGCTCGGATCGCGACGCGTTAAACATGAAAATTGCTTAGAATTTTGTGTAGATTAATAAAATGTGTTCTTTTTCCATGTTTGACTTTGTTTACATGTTGTTTTACTGCTAATTACAACTGCTTGCCACTGTAAATGTAATTGCTTATATATTTTTAACCGTAACTCCGTTTGGAGTGTTCTTTATATGTAACTTGATTAGTTTTTCATGTACTTTGTGTTTATGATATTGTTTGCTGTTGTTAACCAACCTAAAATATGGTTTAGGGCAGAACAGTACCAATTAATTAATTTCTCGTGGGGCACTTAGTGGTATGCCATGTTTAGGTTGTGCTCCACTTAAGTTGACTAGATTAGATAGTTTACCTTATGATTCACCTCTTGTCATGATTGTGTGATATGCCATGCTTGTGTGAGATGCCATGTTAACAACCTTTGCTCACCTTGTATAGCTAAACAACTTGAACTATTCTAAATGTGTGGTATTGACGTGTGTGACGAGGACTCCACTTAACCTGTTAGTAACCGCTCTCGACGGTAGGTGCGACGTCTCGTGTTTCCTTCGTGTTGATGCTTGCTCGTGTTTGCTTCGTAGTAATAGATGCTTGCTCGTTGATTGATTTCAGTGTTTGCCGTCTTGTGTACTTCCGCGGGTACCTCTCGGAGACGATGCGAACTTGTGATCAACTAGACCTTCGGAACCCGACTTATCAACAGGCAAGGACTATACATTACTTATGATCCATTCTATTTCAACCAGCGGTTTGCATGCTAGTCTAGGTTAGGTTCGATGTTTGATCCTACGACATGTTTACAACCTCTTTCAAACGGATACAGCCATGTCCCCTCCCAGCAAACCATGTACTGCTATGTTACTATTGCTCGTTGCTCAGCCCCTGCTTAGTATGGATGCTTAGGATGCTACGATGTTACCTCCTGTTACTTCTTGGTTTGGGATATCACATTATTATATTGTTGTTGATGATATGATTATTGTAAATGTTGACTATATTCGACGAAGGATGGAAGGTCTAGGCTATCCCGCCCCGACGCTTTGTTCCATTCGAGTCACCTTGGATCCGAGTTCCGGGTATTGGTTTTCAGACTGAGCATGCCTAACCGCGTGTGGGATGCTATGGGGTACCCTTGTTTTACCTAGCTAGCTTCAAACATTTCTTGTGGTGGCCCAAGCTGATTTTACCATTTGAAAACCGCATGCATAACTGGTCTGCAGCCAGTGGATTTAAAACAAACCGGGCCAGTGGGATGGTATATCCTATTGGTCCAAATCTGGAAGCTAGGGAGCCTTCCCGGGCGAGGGTAGGTTATCCCGACCTCGTCCAGACGGTAGAGACCGATTCGAGAGCGGGGCCGGCTTTGAGTTGGATGTCGACTCACCGTGGGCCACTCGGATTTGTGCGTTATTAGTTAGAGGGACCTGTCGTTCCGGATCTCTTGGGACTAAATCATAAAATGGTTGCCTATCATGGGTAGCAACTGAGAGATATGGGCATGCGAGCAGAGCCTTGTAATGGGTAGTTGGTACACCCCTGCAGGGTTAAATCCTTTCGAGAAGCCGTGTCCACGGTTATGGACGACTTGAGACCTACTCCTTGTTCATAGACAACAACAACTGAGATAATCTTAATATAACTTGATCAACATGTGTGTGCCTTGACTTCTTCTTCTTCGTCGGGATGCGAAGAGGAGGAAAAGGATATGATAGGTGTTATGCTTGCGTAAGTAGTTGATAGAAATACTTGTTGGAGGCTTCTTATCTTACTCTCTAGATCGTTAGCCACTTCATAAATGCTAGCGCGGCAGCAACCTCACCACTTACCCCATCCTTACTGTAAACTACTAGTTGTCCTAGAATGACGAGAGATGAAGTCGTTGCTGGGTCAGTTGACCACTATAGTTGGATGCTGAGTACTTCTGAACTCATGATACTACCCCCAAACTCTTTTCAGGGTTCTTGATCGACAACAGGTATGGTGATCGACGTTTCACGTGGAGACTCGACGACGACTAGATAGGCGGATCCCGACGGAGGGCCTGGACCCGTGTGGTTATCGGGATCGATGTTTTTATTTTTCCACTAGGCATTTGATTGTAGTCTGTACCCAGACATGTATCTTCCGCTGATGTATTGTATTAAGGCAGTTGTATTCCGATTGTATGAGATGTTTTATCCTTGTATCTGTAATGTTGTGATATCATGTTGGAAATCCGGGGCATATGGCTTCGTCATATGTCGCGGTGGGACCGATATGTGCTTCATCCCCGGATCTAGGTGGAAACATCTAGATCTGGAACAGTACCACATATCGAGCCTTACAACTTGGTATCAGAGCCTTACCGACCGTAGGATCCCTTTTTTGGCTGAAGTCGAGTCTAGACAAAAACTATTTTGTAGTTACTAAGTTAGTTATCGGAGAGTAGGAATCTTTTTACTCCTTACCCTTGGTCTGGTCAGGACAAGTGTTGTAAGTGTTTTAATTCTTATTTGACCCCCTTAAAACTCTTAGGATCTCGCTGAGTGTGGAGTTTTGGAACCGTTACAATGCCTTGCTTGCAGCTTATTATCTCGATTGCGAGCTCAGGTGGGAATTCCTGTAGTACCTTTAGCTTCTCCGGTTTCGGATATCATCTGGGTCGTCCTTTGCCCTCCCTCCTTTTGCCCAGTGTTTTCACGACTTGCGTCGAAAATCACTATCCCTTGATCTGGTTTTCGCGATCGTTCTTCCTCTTGTCACTGACGGTTTCATTTTTCTGACGATGTCGTATCTCTGCGGAAAGTTTCTCGACGGAGGTTAGCCATTCGACATGGAGCAGAGTCCCATGTTGGTGGTGTTGAATATCATCGACAATCTTTTTTCCCCTTCCCTCTCCCCCGGATCGTCCTGGATCTCGGGACGAGATCCCTTGTTGGTGGTGTTGTATTGTAACAACCCAGATTTCACACAAATTTAAAATTTTGTTTTCGGTGTGAATTGTTTGATTGTCTGATCTGTTTGCGGTGTTTGCATCCCCGATTTATCGATCTGCGATTATTCCCCCTTTCTTATCTCGTACCGAACGAAGACCAACCCTTGCCACCCTGACACTCGACCTTTGCGACACCGGGGTTTCACCCGAGCACCGTCGCGAAAACCCGCACGAGACCAGCCGCAGCCAACAGAACGAAAAAACCCCGTTTAATAATTAAACGGGATAATTTTATAGAACGCCGGAAAGTGTTCTCGGGACGGTTCCAGCGCGAGGTGAACGCCGCCGGCTCGACGCGCTGATCGCGCAGTTCGAAGTTTTACCCGAATCAGAGGTACTGCGGACCCCCGGCGGTCAGAAAAATAAAAACCGCGCGCGCGAGAGAAAAACCGGGGATGTTTTTGCAAACTTCCAGCCACCTAGGCTATATAAAGACCAACACTCTCCCACCCCTTTCTAGGGTTTTCCCTATTCCAAAATTGCAGCCACCCCCCTCCAATTGCCCCAAAGCACCCCTATTTTCGCACAAAACCCTAGCTCAGATCTGATTTTTGGTCCCCTGCGATCATGACCGTCGGATCGGCCGATCCAACGGCCCAGATGCGCCCCAGCTCCCCACCAACCTCTCTCCTCTCTCCTCACCTCCACGCCGCAAACCCACGGCTGCCCGAGCGCCGCCGCCGGCCGGGACCGCCACCGCCGCTTTCCACTGCCCGGTGAGGCCGCCGTCCACCTCCGCACCCTCTTATCTCCTCTCACCCTGCGTCATCTCCGCCTACAGGTCGCCGCTGGCGAACGCCTGGGCCGCCCGAGCCGCGCGATGGATGGACGACCCTGAAGCTTCGACGCGCCGCCCTCAGGACGCTGCCCCCGTGCCGGATCCGGTAGCCCACACCTCGCCGCGCCCGTTCCCCGCCTCCTTGCGCCGCCCCGGGACCCCGGCTACTCGCCGCCAGTCGCGCAGGTCCGGCGAGACCTCGCCGGCGTCGACATCCTAGCGGGATTAGGAGAGCCGAGCCGCCCGCTCGTCGCGTTGACCCGCCACGTGGGCCCCCTCGCGCCACGAGGCCCACTGGCAGCCCAGTAGCCCAGCGCCTCGGCCGCTGCCTCCTCTCGCGCAGGCGACGCGTCGCTAAGCGTCGCCCACTTCTTCCTGGGCCGAGGCCCGCAGAGGTAAGCTGCCTTTTTTTTCTTCTCCTTTTTTATATTTTTTCTTTTCTGCAGCGGTAGTTGGGCCGGCCTAGTATCTTTCGGCCCATGAGAGTTTTTTTCCTTTTATAGATTATTATTTTGGCAGATTGTGTAGTATTTTTGCGATGCCCGTATGTTTTAAACGGTAGCTCGGATCGCGATGAGTTAAACATGAAAATTGCTTAGAATTTTGTGTAGGTTAATAAAATGTGTTCTTTTGCCATGATTTACTTTGTTTACATGCTGTTTTACTGCTAATTACAACAGCTTGCCACTGTAAATGTAATTGCTTATATCTTTTTAACCGTAACTCCGTTTGGATTGTTCTTTATATGTAAATGATTAATTTTTCATGTACTTTGTGTTTATGCTATTGTTTGCTGTTGTTAACCAACCTAAAATATGGTTTAGGGCAGAACAGTACCAATTACTTAATTTGTCGTGGGGCACTTAGTGGTATGCCATGTTTAGGTTGTGCTCCACTTAAATTGACTAGAGTAGATAGTTTACCTTATGATTCACCTCTTGTCATGATTGTGTGATATGCCATGCTTGAGTGAGATGCCATGTTAACAACCTTTGCTCACCTTGAGTAGCTAAACAACTTGAACTATTCTAAATGTGTGGTATTGTCGTGTGTGACGAGTACTCCACTTAACCTGTTAGTAACCGCTCTCGACGGTAGGTGCGACGTCTCGTGTTGCCTTCATGTTGATGCTTGCTCGTGTTTGCTTCGTAGTAGTAGATGCTTGCTCGTTGATTGCTTTCAGTGTTTACCGTCTTGTGTGCTTCCGCGGGTACCTCTTGGAGACGATGCGAACTTGCGATCAACTACACCTTCGGAACCCGACTTATCAACAGGCAAGGCTATGCATTACTTATGATCCATTCTATTTCAACCAGCGGTTTTCATGC
Source organism: Bromus sterilis (assembly GCA_950022295.1). Classification (NCBI taxonomy): domain Eukaryota; kingdom Viridiplantae; phylum Streptophyta; class Magnoliopsida; order Poales; family Poaceae; genus Bromus; species Bromus sterilis. Next base: position 164,569,708 of record OX465599.1, on the reverse strand, counting down.
TAGTCTAGGTTAGGTTCGATGTTTGATCCTACCACATGTTTACAGCCTCTTTCAAACCGATACAGCCATGTCCCCTCCCAGCAAACCATGTACTGCTATGTTACTATTATTCGTTAGTCAGCCCCTGCTTAGTATGCATGCTTAGGATGCTACGATGTTACCTCCTGTTACTCCTTGGTTTGGAATATCACATTATTATATTTTTATTGATGATATGATTATTGTAAATGTTGACTGTATTCGACGAAGGATGGAAGGTCTAGGCTATCCCGCCCTGACGCTTTGTTCCATTCGAGTCACCTAGGATCCGAGTTCCGGGTATTGGTTTTAAGACTGATTGTGCCTAACCGCGTGTGGGATGCTATGGGGTCCCCTTGTTTTACCTAGCTAGCTTCAAACATTTCTAGTGGTGGCCCAAGCTGATTTTACCATTTGAAAACCCCATGCATAACTGGTCTACAGCCAGTGGATTTAAAACAAACTGGGCCAGTGGGATGGTATATCCTATTGGTCCAAATCTGGAAGCTTGGGAGCCTGCCCGGGCGAGGGTAGGTTATTCCGACCTCGTCCAGACGGTAGAGACTGATTCGAGAGCGCGGGCGGCTTTTGATTTGGATGTCGACTCATCGGGGGCCACCCGGATTTGTGCGTTTTTAGTTAGAGGGACCTATCGTTCCGGATCTCTTGGGACTAAATCATAAAATGGTTGCCTATCATGGGTAGCAACTGAGAGAGATGGGCGTGCATGCTGAGCCTTGTAATGGGCAGTTGGTATACCCCTGCAGGGTTAAATATTTTCGAGAAGCCGTGTCCACGGTTATGGACGACTTGAGACCTACTCCTTGTTCATAGACAACCACAACTGAGATAATCTTAATATAACTTGAACAACGTGTGTGTGTGCCTTGATTGCTTCTTCTTCGTCGGGGTGCGAAGAGGAGGACAAGGATAGGATAGGTGTTATGCTTGCGTAAGTAGTTGATTGCAAGACTTGTTGGAGGCGATTCCTCATCGAATGCTTGGCTTCTTATCTTACTCTCTAGATCGTTAGCCACTTCATAAATGCTAGCACGGAAGCAACCTCACCACTTACCCCATCCTTACCGTAAACTACTAGTTGTCCTAGAATGACGAGTGATGAAGTCCTTGCTGGGTCAGTTGACCACTACAGTTGGATGCTGAGTACTTCTGTATTCATGATACTACCCCCAAACTCTTTTTAGGGTTCTTGATCGACAACAGGCACGGTGATCGACGTTTCACGTGGAGACTCGACGACGACTAGATAGGCGGATCCCGGCGGAGGGCTTGGACCCTTGTGGTTATGGGGATCGATGTTTTTATTTTTCCACTAGGCATTTGATTGTAGTCTGTACCCATACATGTATCTTCCGCTGATGTATTGTATTAAGGCAGTTGTATGCCGATTGTATGAGATGTTGTCTCCTTGTATCTATAATGTTGTGATATCATGTTGGAAATCCAGGGCATATGGCTTCGTCATATGTCGCGGTGGGACCAATATGTGCTTCGTCCCCGGATCTGGGTGGAAACATCTAGATCTGGAACAGTACCGCATATCGGGCCTTACACTGAGGGTGATAAGCGGTACTGAACAACACCGTCGTACCAATCACCTTTTGAAAGGCCTTCCAGAACTTAGAGGTGAAAAGGTTGCCTCTATCTGAACTGTTCTTCTTGGGAATGCCATGCAAAGATACAACTCTTGCGTTGTACAAATCCACCAACTGAGCTGCAGAAATGGAGTCCTTCACTGGAAAGAAGTGAGCAACTTTTGAAAGATTGTCAATGACAACGAAGATGGCATTGTTCTTCTTGTGCGACAAGGGGAAGCCTATAATGAAATCCATCTCTATGTGATCCCATTTCCACTCCGGAATCTCAAGTGGCTGAAGCAATCCTACAGGCTTCTGGTGCTGTGCCTTCACTCTCCTGCACACATCACATTGAGACACGTAACGGGCAACATCCCGCTTCATACGAGTCCACCAAAAGCTTTGCTTGAGATCTTCATACATCTTTGTACTGCCAGGGTGAATAGACAGCTTGGAATCATGGGCTTCCTTCATGATGACCTCTCTAAGATCTCCCTCCTTTGGAACAACAACTCGCTCTTCGAACAACACGGTGCCGTCATTGTGCACTGAAAAGCAACCGTACTTTGGAACTGAGGCGGAAATACCCTGTTTGATCTTTTGTATCATTGAGCTGCCAGACTGAGCTTCACATACCTTCTCATGGATAGTGGGCTCTACCACAAGGTTGGCAAGGTAGCCTGCTGGAACTAGCTCATTGAGCCTTCGAAAGGACTCACACAAATCAGGGTGGATCTTCTGCACCTGGATATTATTGCAATGGCCCTTGCGGCTCAGCGCATCAGCTATGACATTCGCCTTCCCAGGAATGTACTGAATATCAACTGTGTACTCAGTAATGGTTTCAAGCCATCTTCTTTGCCTCAAGTTCAGATTTGGCTGAGTGAACAAGTACTTCAGACTTTTGTGGTCGGTGAACACATCCACCTTCCTCCCTAGGAGGAGGTGTCGCCAAGTGATCAAAGCGTGCACAACTGCTGCAAGCTCCAAGTCGTGCGTGGGATAATTCCTCTCACTCGTCTTCAACTGCCATGAGGTATAAGCCACAATATTCCTACCTTGCATCAAAACTCCGCCTAGACCTTGCAATGAGGCATCACAAAACACCTGAAAAGGTTGTGACTCATCTGGCGGCGTGAGAATTGGAGCTGTGGTCAACTTCTCTTTCAAACCCTCGAAAGCTGACTGGCAAGTTGGTGACCAAGTGTACCGTTTTCCCTTGCACAACAATTCAGTCATTGGCTTTTCTATTTTGGAGAAATTCTGCACGAACCTCCTGCAATAACTGGCGAGGCCGAGAAAACTCCTTAGCTGCTTCACATTCTTCGGCGGAGCCCACTCTTGAATAGTGCGGACTCTCTCTGGGTCAACCGCGATTCCCTCAACGGAAATAACATGGCCCAGAAAATTGACTTTGTCCAGCCCAAACTCGCACTTGGAGAATTTGGCATAGTACCGGTGCTCCCTCAGCTTCTGCAGCACCAGGCGCAGATGTTTCTCATGTTCAGCCTCTGACTTGGAATAGACAAGAATGTCTTCGAGGTAGAGGATCACGAACACATCAATCCATTCTTGGAACAAATAGTTCATAACTCTCATGAATGTTGGAGGGGCGTTTGAGAACCCGAAAGTCATGACTGTGAACTCATATAACCCATAACGTGTGCTGAACGCGGTCTTTGGAATGTATTCTTCGCGAACACGGATTTGATGATAACCCATCCTCAAGTCAAGCTTGGAAAACACCTTAGCCCCATTTAACTGTTCGAACAGATCATTGATGCGGGGTAAAGGGTATTTGTTCTTGATGGTCTTCTTGTTGATACCGCGATAGTCCTAGACCAAGCGGCTAGTCTCATCTTTCTTCTTGAAAAACAAGGTTGGTGCGCCCCAAGGGGAAGTGCTGGCACGGATAAAACCGCCTGCCTCTAACTCTGTCAACTGCTTCTTTAACTCAATCAACTCCTCCGAACACATCTTGTACGGATGCCGAGAAATCGGCTGAGTACCAGGCTCTAGCTCAATAACGAACTCAATAGCTCGAACTGGGGGAATTCCTGGCAACTCCTCTGGAAAGACGTCTGGGAACTCACAGAAAACTTTGAATTCTTCGAGCAAAGGTGCGACTCCTGCGTTCAAGGCGTACAACTGTGCTGCTCCTTCCATTGAGACACAAGTGTAGACTTCTGCGCCTGTTTCATGTGTCAACTTCACGGATCTGGTGGGAAAATCAATATTGGCCTTGTATTACACAAGCCAATCCATGCCCAAGATGACATCAATGTCGGAACGAGGCAAGACAATCAAGGATGCTGAAAAGGGAACTCCCTGAATACGGATCTCTACATCGGGAACTGACCAGGAAGAAGTGAATTTGGAACCCGGAGTAACAACTGAGAGTACCCTCAGAAGCTAGTCTCTTGGAAGATCAATCATTGTTGCAAAAGACTGGGAGATAAAAGAGTGAGTTGCTCCGGAATCGAACAACACTGTCGCGGGAACTGAACACACGAGAAACCTACCAAGAACGATCTCTGAAGACTGTTGCGCATCTGTCATCATCACATTGTTCACCCGAACTTCACGTGGTCTGCCTTCACCATCGCAGTGCTCGGAGTAGAGCGAGGTGGAGGCGGTGGGAGCCGAGCAAAGCGAGGATCAGTGCAGTTGGGAGAAGTGTGCCCCGGCTCTCTGCACTTGTAGCAGATCACACCTGGCCTGGGCTGGGACTGCGGCCTGGGTGGCCTCGCGTGTGGTGGTGTAGAGCGAGGCCCCTGCCGAACTAGGACGGGAGGGCGGGCAAAAGTGCGGACAACTGCCCCCCTCTGCTGGAACTCCTGCCTCTGCGGTGGCACCTCTGTGACCCAAGTCTTTGCCTTCTTGTGGACCATCACCGCGGAGCTGTGCTCTCTCTGGCGCTTCCTGTCTTCATCCCACTCTGCTCTGGCCGACTCCTGGCGGATAGCCTGATCCACGAACTGCGAGAACAGCGTGGGGTTGCACTGTGTGAGTGCGTACTTGATCTCTGTGCTGAGACCCCCACGGAATCTGGCAATCCGCTTGGCCTCTGTGCTGACCTCCTCCGGAGCATACCTAGCGAGCCTGACGAAGGCCAGGTTGTACTCCTGAACTGACCTGTCACCCTATCTCAGAGCCAAGAACTCCACTCGCTTCCTGTCCATAAAGCCACTCGGAATATGTGCTGCTCTGAAGTCTGCGACGAAGTCTACCCACGTGATGATAACATCGCCCTTGTTGGCCTTGTAGGTATCGTACCAAGTTGCTGCTGGACCCTGAAGCTGGAAGGAGGCGAAGGTGACGTAGTCGACTGGTCTGACGGTGTTTTCATTGAAGTGCTTCTTGATTTCTGCGATCCAATCATCCGCTTCCAGCGGGTCTCGAGCCTCGGAGAACCTAGGGGGGGTTGATAGCAAGGAACTGCTGCAGAGTCGTGTACTGTGGCCGATCACTCCTCTGGGCAGTCTGGTTCTGCAGCATCTGTAACATCGCAGCTGAGCCCTGAGCCACTCGGTCACAGCCTCCCCAAGGAGAGGGTTCTCTGGCGGCGGCTTGTTCGCTCTTGGCATCCTGTATACAGGAACACTTATGAGAACATGGTAGAAACATTGATGAAACCAGAAGATAAAGCAATATTTACAACAAAACTTCCTCATGAGGTACGAGGAAGGCGAAGGCTTAATATCCACCAAGGTTAACCCGGAATGTCGAAAGCTAGGTGCTACTGGAATCCCCAAACCGAGATCATCCGAATCCAAGATAATAATTTTCTAGCGAGCACACAACAATATATACGAGTGGTTGAAGACCTGAACGTTGAGACATCTGCCCTGAGCGGCCCGCCGAAGCGGTCTCCTATAGGGGGAGGAACCACATCCGGAGGATGCCAACCATCCCTGTATAGGAGTTTCACCTGAGGTACGCCGTAAGCGAGGTGGATTTGTCAACCACAAGTGGCGGCTCAGTGTTCTCAACGTACGCCAATCCTTCTCGTCGCTAGAAAAAATTATAGAGGAATCGAAGCCCCATGTAAACGAGAACCTAGATTTTTTTTGAAAGGGGATAAGTTGCAGAGAGAAAACAACGTTTCACTTCCTCACGGAAAAAAGGGTGGGAGGGTTGTAACAGCCCAGTTTTTGCAAAAATAAAAAAAAATTGTTTTCGGTGTGAATTGTTTGATTGTCTGATTTGTTTCCGGTGTTTGCATCCCCGATTTATCGATCGACGATTATTTCCCCCCTCTTATCTCGTATCGGACGGAGACCGACCATTGCCACACTGACACTCGACCTTTGCGACACCGGGTTTCACCCGATCACGTTCGCGAAAACCGCACGAGACCAGCCGCAGCCAACGGAACGAAAAACCCCGTTTAATAATTAAACGGGATATTTTTATAGGGCGCCGGAAAGTGTTCTCGGAACGGTTCCAGGGCGAGGTGAACGCCTCCGGCCCGACTCGCTGATCACGTAGTTCGAAGTTTTACCCGAATCGGAGGTGCTGCGGACCCCCGGTGGTCAGAAACGTGAGCACCGCGTGCGCGAGAGAAAAACCGGAGATGTTTTTGCAAACTGCCAGCCACCGGGGCTATATAAAGACCACCACACTCCCACCCCTTTTTTAGGGTTTCCCTAACACAAAATTTGCAGCTATCCCCTCCACTTTGCCCAGTTTTTCCTCCCAGATCCGAGATTTTTCGGACCGTCGGATCTGCGAATCAGACGCGCCCGGCTGTGCCACGTCACCCCCTGGAGTCACCTCTCTCCTCTCTCCTTGCGCAGCCGCCATGCCCGTGGAGCTGCCGCCGCTCCTCCGTCTCCGGCCACGGCAGGCCGCCGACCCCCCATCCTTCCCTCTCCTCCCATCTCCCCTCCTCTCACCCTCTCTTCCCTCCTCTCCTCTTACCTCGCGTCTCTCTCTCTCAACAGGAACCAGCCGCCCGCCATTGGAGGCCCGAGCCGGAGCTCGCCCGAAGCCGCGCCAGCCGCAGCCCCTCCTCCAAGGTCCGGCCGGATCCGGCACCCCCTCGCCCGCCGCCTCCGCTTCCTGGGCGCCCCGCTGCCCCTCGTCGCCAGTGGTCGGCGCGCCACCGGGAGGCAGCCGCAACCGCCGCCTGCGGTCGTGCTCGGGAGGGTGCCCGAGCCGGTCAGCCCCTCAACCTCCCACGTGGGACCGCGGCCGAGATCTGCTGGCGCCAGCCCAGCCACCAGCCCGGGCCAGATCCGCCAGGCCGGCCTTCCAACGCTGCTGATGGGCCGAGCCACACTGGGTGAGCCCAGGCCGCCCAGCACCCCTTTTTTTTCTGTCTGTTTTTTTCTTTTAGCTCTGTATTTTTTTCTAAGTCCCTGAAAATTGCTGCTGTGATCTGTTTTGCACCGTTAATAAGTCTTAAACCGTAGCTCCGATGAACGTGCCCCCAAAACGAAAGTTGCTCAGTTTTGCGTGCTCTAGCATTCGTATGTAGAAAGTTTTTCCGTTTGAGGTCGTCTTGATTGTGTAATTGTGTGCTAAAGTGGGCATCAGGCTGTTAAACTGCTACAAATTCCTGTTAGATGCTGCTGTTATTATTTTGTTGCAACTTTGCATGATGATTGTGACTCATCCATGAGGGCTATTGCATTGATTCTTTCTCCTATGTGTTAAGCATCATGTGTACTTCAATTACATGCTTTAACTTGCCATGTTTGGGTGCTTTAGCTGTATTAAATCTTGCTCCAAAGTGGTGATCCTGATGTTATTGTGCTGCTGTTGCTGAAACTGTTATTTTATTGCAACTTCGGTCGACGAGTGTGTCGCGACCGTTTATCGGAATTGAGTGATTCCAATTGCATTTTGTTAAGCATCATGTCCACTTTCATCCCATGTATTGCTATGTGATGTTTCTGCACTTTTTCATATAGATTTACCCCTGTTTATACAGCATGTGTGCATAGCTTGTTCTGCTTGTATCTTTTTAACCGTAACTCCGTTTGGAGTGTGCCTCATATGTAACTTGATTAGTTTTTCGTGTACTTTGTGTTTATGCTATTTTTTGCTGTTGTTAACCAACCTAAAATATGGTTTAGGACAGAAAAGTACCAAACGTCTTAATCATCGTGCGACACTTAGTGTTATGCCATGTTTAGGTTGTGCCTCACTTAAATTGACTAGCATAGATAGTTTCATTTGTGCTTCACCTCTTGCCATGTTTGTGTGCTATGCCATGCTTGCTTGAGTTGCCATGTTAATAACCGTTGGTTGATCACCTGTAGCTAAGAAACTTGAACCACCGTAAATGTGCGGTATCGTCGTGTGTGACGAGTACTCCACTTAACCTTTTAGTAACTGTTCTCGACGGTAGGTGCGATGTCTCGTGTTGCTTCTTGTTGATTCTTTCTCGTGTTTGCTCCGTAGTAATAGAAGCTTGCTCGTTGATTGCTTTCCAGTGTTTACCGTCTTGTGTGCTTCGCGGGTACCTCTCGGAGACGATACGAGCTTGCGATCGACTACACCTTCGGAACCCGACTTATCAACAGGCAAGGACTATACATTACTTATGATCCATTCTATTTCAACCAGCGGTTTGCATGCTAGTATAGGTTAGGTTCGATGTTTGATCAACCACATGTTTACAGCCTCTTTCATACCGATACAGCCATGTCCCCTCCCAGCAAACCTTGTACTACTATGTTACCATTGCTCGTTGCTCAGCCCCTACTTAGTATGCATGCTTAGGATGCTACGATGTTACCCTGTTACTCTTTGGTTTGGGATATCACATTATTATATTGTTGTTGATGATATGATTATTATAATGTTGACTATATTCGACGAAGGATGGAAGGTCTAGGCTATCCCGCCCCGAGGCTTTGTTCCATTCGAGTCACTTAGGATCCGAGTTCCGGGTATTGGTTTTAAGACTGAGCGTGCCTAACCGCGTGTGGGATTTTATGGGGTCCCCTTTTCTTACCTACCTAGCTTCAAACATTTCTAGTGGTGGCCCAAGCTGATTTACCATTTGAAACCGTGTGTGTGCTGGTCAGCTGCCAGTTGTTTACAAACCAACCCGGACCAGTGAGGACATAGTTCCCTTGCTGGCCCACCCTGTTCGGCTGAGGACCCGGTTTCCCATGTGTGATTAACCGGCTATCCAAACCCGCGACAGACGGTAGAGACCAGATCGAGAGAGCGGCCGGCTCCTGAGATGGATGTCGACTCACCGGGGGCCACCCGGATTTGTTCGTTGTTAGTTAGAGGGACCTGTCGTTTCGGATCTCTTGGAACTAAATCATAAAATGGTTGCCTGTGATGGTTAGCAACTGAGAGTGATGGACGTGTGTGCGGAGCCTCGTAATGGGCAGTTGGTACACCCCTGCAGGGCTAAATCTTTTCGAGAAGCCGTGTCCACGGTTATGGACGACTTGAGACCTACTCCTTGTTCATAGACAATAACAACTGAGATAATCTTAATATATTTTGATCAACGTGTGCGTGTGCCTTGATTGCTTCTTCTTCGTCGGGATGCGAAGAGGAGGACAAGGATAGGATAGGTGTTATGTTTGCGTATTAGCTGATAGCAAGACTTGTTGGAGGCGATTCCTCATCGAATGCTTGGCTTCTTACCTTAGTCTCTAGATCGTTAGCCACTTCATAAATGCTAGTGCGGCAGCAACCTCACCACTTACCCCATCCTTACCGTAAACTACTAGTTGTCCTAGAATGACGAGTGATGAAGTCCTTGCTGGGTCAGATGACCACTACAGTTGGATGCTGAGTACCTCTGTACTCATGATACTACCCCCAAACTCTTTTCAGGGTTCTTGATCGACAACAGGTATGGTGATCGACGTTTCACGTGGAGACTCGACGACGACTAGTTAGGCGGATCCCGGCGGAGGGCCTGGACCCGTGTGGTTATGGGATCGATGTTTTTCTATTTGCCACTAGGCATTTGCTTGTAGTCTGTACTCAGACATATATCTTCCGCTGTTGTATTGTATTTGAGGCAGTTGTATGCCGATTGTATGAGATGTTGTATCTCGTATCTGTAATGTTGTGATATCATGTTGGAAATCCGGGGCATATGGCTTTGTCATATGTCGCGGTGGGACCGATATGTGCTTCGTCCCCGGATCTGGATGGAAACATCTAGATCTGGAACAGTACCGCATATCGGGCCTTACAAGGGTGGGGTAAGAAGAAAAAGAAAGAGTTCCTACTCTCCGATTTTTCCTTAGTAACTACAAAATAGTTTCTAGACTCAACTTCGACCAGTAAGGGGTCCTACAGTCAGTCCTGCTCTGATACCAAGTTTTAAGGCCCCCGATGCGGTGCTAACTCAAGTTAGTCGCTTTCGCATCCCGCTCAAGTTAGTAGCGCATAAAAGGCCACCGACTCACGACACTCGCACTCGTGTCGCTGCCGGATTCTCGACAACAGATATGAGAACAATGAACTATATACTAAGTCATAAATATATAGATTCCAGGGCATACATCGCCACTAGTACTTATTACATCATCTCAGAGGTCCATCAGCCCAACAGTACGTCATGCAACAAACGGAAGACAATCACGACCGAGTACGGTCAAAATCCAAATTGCCCTAGAGAGGGCTGCACAGAAATAAGTCCACCCACGGAACATCGGAACCCAACTATAGGATCTACTGAACGAAGTCATACTCATCGTCGTCCTCCGGGGGCACCTCCACGAAGTATCGTCCGGTGCTCGGGTCGAGGTAGTAGTCAACTGCAGCGGCCGATCAGGAAAAATAGTAAAAGAAAAAAAGGAAAACACGGGTGAGATTATATCATTACAGGATAACTAACTTCCTACGATAAGACAAGGTAAAGTAATGGTTGCAGCCGCGCTAGCATATATGGTAGGTATCGTTCTATTAGAGTAGGGGTAAGATCCAAGAATGCACATGACATCGTGTCATAAGTCTTCTATTCACCTACTTACGTCAAACATAACACAACCTGGATCTTCTCTCGGTCCCCCTGGACGAAGAAAAGCAACCAAGGCACTCACAAGGTAGGCAAGTTTTACTTATGATACAAATCTGATGTTATTCTATGAACAAGGAGTAGGTCTCAAGTCGTCCATAACCGCGGACACGGCTTTTCGAAAAGATTTAACCCTGCAGGGGTGTACCAACTGCCCATCATAGGCTTCGCATGTACGCCCGGTTTCCACTTGGCTAGGTAAACTCCTGAAACTCCGGGACGTCAGAGTCCCTCTAACTAACAACACACAATTCCGGGTGGCCCCCGGGGAGTCGACACCCAACCCAAGAACAAGCCACGCTCCCGGGCCGGACTCTACCGTATGACGCAGGTCGGATTGCCGGTAATTCTCACATGAGACCAGGTCCTAGCTGATCAGGTGGACCAACAAAGGAACCATGTCCCCGCTGGCCCGGTTTGTTTCGAAAACTGCTGGGGTACCAACCAAGCACACACACGTTTGCAAATCGTAAATCAGCTCGGGCCACCACTAGAATTGTACGAAGCTAGGTAGGTAAGACAAGGGGACCCCATAGAATCCCACACACGATTAGGCACGCTCGTCAAGAAACACAATACCCGGAACTCGGTACCTAGGTGACTCGAATGGAACAAAGCACCTGGCGGGAACAGCCCGGTCTCCCATCCTTTGTCAAATATAAATTAACATCATAATAATAAATATCAACCAACTTCTTTAAATAACATGATATCCCAACCATAGCATAGGGTAAGCAGCAAGTTTCCTACTCATACTAAGAAATGGCTGAGCAGGGGTAACTTAGCAATACAAGGTTTTGCTGGGATGTGGGGATCATGGCTGTTTTAGTTTTTGATTGTGGCACAAGCAAGGTGGATAGGTTCAAACAATCGTTCTAGACTACCGCTAGGAAGGTAGGCAGAAAGGTATCAAGTAATGGTATAAATCTTCCCCTTGCCTGGGTAATCGGTCGACGGAGTAGACGTAGCAGCGTCCTCGGGCTCTGTGTCGGAAACCTCCACGTAAGTCTCCTCGGCAGTCTCAGGTGCTATCGTAAGGTACCGGCAAGGAAAGGCACACGAGTAAGCAATGGGTGCAATGCACAGGAAAAGATGGTATGATCAAGTTTAATAGACATGATGTGACCCTATCTAGTCAAATTAAATGGAGGTGTTGACGACACTTCAACAACTTCATATGCAATTATTTATTTTAATGGCTTTGGTCATAGCCTTAATTTTGGTGTATGTGGCATAACAACATGACATGTCATGAAACAATAACAACAATTTAACACTAGTAAACATCGTGAAATAAATCTATCGATTCCGGAGACAAAAAGGTGTCGATGAGAGTTGACACTGGATAAGTTTTCAAAAGAAGGATCAGAGAGCAGCCACTCTCATATAACAATATGTGTGGGGCTGTACAAAGGATCAAGATCACGGATTGATGACATGGTGCATGATCCAAGGAAAAGAAAGGATTTGGGAAAGGTGGTGTATGTGAAAGGTTCACCACAACTTGTATTTAGCAAAATACAAAAGGGTCAGCACCCCTTAGCCAACACTCTAAAGAATCTGCCCCATCTAAATGGCATGGCCACCATGAGGCAAAAGCAAAGGACTTGATAAGCAGAAAAAAAGAAGGTGACATACATATGGGCAACCTCATATAACATCATATTTATGTACAACATGTTAGCACTTGATTTGAGGTTCAAAATCTACAAGGGTTTGAAAAAAATGCTAAAAGAAAAAGAAAACAGACATAAGAGAAAAAGAAGAAGAAGAGGGGCTCGGCCTCTGTGACACTGGGCCGAAACCAGCCCACCTGGAAGAACCAGCAGCCTACAATGGCCTCTCTCCACTGGCAGGTGGGGCCTGGCTGTCAGCCAGCCAACCAAAAAAAAGAAAGAAAGAGGGCCAACTCCCCATGCCCGGGGGGGATTCGAACCCGAGACCCCTTGGTCTGGACACAGCGCACCAACCAATCAGGCTAGGAGAGTTTTTACAGGAAGGGAGAAAACAGAACGAGGATTACATGAGATGCTGAAAAATCTGAATCCAACGTGATGTGCACTGACGAACTGAAAGTTCAAGCAACAGGCGCATGCGGACGGCCAAACTCCGGCGTCCGTGGCCTCATCTAGAGTGCTCCGGCGACTCGCCGGCGTAGCGCAGAGCGAAGCTGGGACATCCCAAAGCCCATTTCTCCATCAAGCTCGACTCGGGGCTTCAAAAGGCGACAGCTTGGTTCGCCAGAAGACCACGACAGAGGACCTCCTCTGCATCACAGGGGGATCACGCCGGGGTCGCTGCCCGCGGGCAACACAGCCCTAGGGCGCTCTGCTGCACTCTCCACGCTCTCCACACGTGCACGCACGCTGCTAGAACACCAAGGACACGCGCATGGCGTGCACGGCGGCGCGACTCGACAGGAACGTCTTTGGCGACGACAGAACTACGACGGCGACTCTATTACGGCCTACGGCGACTGCGTACGGGAACAAGGGCCACTAAGCTCACCTAGGGGTGCTCGCGGTAGCCTCTTCCGAGACGTAGAAGAGGGAGACAAGCAGGCCTGCGTCGGGGAAGAACGAGGACGCGGTAGGCGTCGACGTCTCGGGGAAGATTCGTGGACGCCGGCTCGAGCTTCACGTCAGGGAAGGGAGGTGAGGAACAGGGGAAGGTGTGCTTGACCGCACGGTCGACGAGATGCGACGGCGGCGAAGAATCAGATGCTCACCGGCGAGGAGCAGGCAAGGGGGCGCTGCGGCCCTGGCGGCGGAGGGAGAAGAATTGCGAGGGGAAGGAACCCTAGGCGCTCGGGGCCTCTTATAGGGGGGCGTGGACGTCGAAGGGACGGCCGGAGACGGCGAGATGGGATGGCTCCGGGAGCCTTGTCTCTATTCCGGCGTGGACTGTGCCGGCACGGAGCAGATCGCCGCCAGGGCGCCATTAAGTCGTGGTCGTCGATCGCATCCAACGGCTACGCGCGCGTCCATACCGGTTGGGCGGGCTAGGCCACTGGACAGGCTAGCAGGCCACCCGAGTGGGACGGGTTTCAGCTCTTTCTTTCCAGAAAAACAAAACAACCCAACATTTTCCCATAAAAGAAATACTGGCTGCCTTAAAGTTTTTTCCAGAGAAGAAAACAGAGGGAAAAAACATTCAAATTTTTTTTTTGGGATCCTTGGAATATTCCTGATTTTATAAAATTGGGTTTCAACCAATTTTGAGCACCCAAAATAGTGAGCCCCTTTTGAATTCAAAAACACTTTGAACTGCAACTCAACTTTTTGGAGGCTTAAAATTCAAGGCAAGGTTTTTCAAAGGCTTAGGATGGGGAAGGATTTGGCTAGGACAAAGTTGGGGCTAAGGGGAGCACACATGCAACATGGGAAAAATCTTCAAACACCTTTCTTGAATCAACTTGCATGAATTCAAAAGCAATTCAAATGATCTCAAAACCTTTTGGTATTTACAATCCTCACATGGAATTACATCCTCTTGCAGCATAACAAGTTTCAAAGCCACTGATGAAAGAAAAATTACATCATGAAAACATAATTTGCTCTTGGGCTGTTACATGTGTGCAGGTCCAGGTGAAGTTAGCAACCTCAGTTGTAAACGGCGCCTTTGTTCACTTCACCACCTTCTTGTATCTGTTGGAGTCCTATTGGTTCGACATTCAGCCTTAGCATCTTCGCTAAGGGAAATTTGCCGCTACGGTACATCTCACCTTCCACTTTGGGTTAACCAACGAGGGGCGAGAAGTAAACTCTCGTAACATCATCCATCGCTCGAAACGTGAACGTGCTGAAGCCGTCTTGGATAGCATGGTGGCTTGGATGATAAAGTTGTCTGATCTTCTGAAGGGTGAGTTTGTCTCTCTTCGAGTGCTCGACTGTGCGAGTTCTTTTCCTTGTGCTTGCGGCTGATATTTTGTTCTTCGTTGCGAAGTGCTTGCTGGGCGTTCTTGCGAGGAAGAGGAAGCTGTACAATCGGAGTTGTTGCGGCTGGAGGACCCAATTGTGCAGGCGAACAATCCTTTCTGGATGGATAGGGCGCGTGCTCGGGTGTTCGCCGTTCCGCGGATGCGGGTTGAGAGGGTACCGCGAGCTCTTGAGTACTTTTGCGGGGTGTTTGGCAGGATCTTTGCTGAGTTTTATCCTTTGGATCCTGTCCCGTCTTCTCTTGAAAAGCTTTGTCAGGTGTTCTCCTAGCCTACGGACCTTCGGCGTGTAGTTAATCACCAGATTTATGCATGGGCTCGCTGTGCTTTTGCCTTTTTCCATATTCATTGGCCGGGGGTGGACATTATGCTGGCAGCTCAAGGTCCTCCTGGTGGTCGAGTACAACCGATGGACGATCATTACGCCGTAGCGGACAAGCCTGCAAGTCAAGTTGTGAAGTGGGTGGTCGAGGATAACGACCTTCGGTTGGGTGCTCTGTGCAAAGTAAAATCAGAGCGTGGAGATTAGGCTTTGCTTGGCGCTGGTTCCTTTGATGGACAATATGTGCTGCTATTCCCTTTTGTTTTACTTTCCTTTTCCGTTGTGAATGAATCCTGTGTGGTACGGGTTAGGCTTGCCGGTTGCTCAGTCTTTGGCGAGGAAGTCCTTTGGTGGGTGGCTGCTGAGCGCGAGCCCTCGGGTGCTGATTTTTAAGTCGTGTAGGCGAACAACGCCTCGGGGGGGGGTGGCTGTTCCTGCAAGCCCCCGAGTGCCAATTTTTTGAGTCGCGTAAGCGAAGAACGCCTCGGGGGGTGGCTGATGGTACAATTTAAGGCCCCCCTACTTGGTTACCCAAAGTGGAAGGTTGAGATGTAGACAGCAGCAAGTTTCCCTTAGTGAAGATGCTAAGGTTGAATGTCGAACCAATAGGACTCCAAAAGATACAAGAAGGTGGTGAAGTGAACAATGGCGCCGTTTACAACCGAGGTTGCTAACTTCACCTGGACCTGCACACACAACAAATAACTTTTCTTCCCAACGAGTACAGAGGAGTTTTCAATTCCTCCGGCCTTGTTGTTTACAAAGGAAAAAACGCACGGGATAATAATGATAGTGATAGCAACGGAAAAGTAAATAAAGCAGTAAATTGAAGGTGTAAGCAATATTGGAAATATGGACCGGGGTTCTATGATGTTCACTAGTGATGTATCTCTCCCAAAAGACGATAAAATAGCCATGCGATGTAAACAATTTACAGCTGGGCAATTGACAGGATTATGTGCGAAAACCAATGCTAATTATGCTATAAAGAAAGGAAGAGGCTCAAAAGCATGGGTGGTACGCAAGGACAAGTAGACCGAAATCCATCCGCATCTACCTACTAATCATTACCTTGAGATATCCATCCAGAACATCTCGCTGGTATTAAGTTGCGAATCCTACCCAAAGTGTAAACTCAAAGCAACAGAAAACTACATTAAAGAACTTTGCCTAAAGTAAACAATCCTTGCACCCGCAAGTACAAGCACCGTTGTTTTCCCCCTTGTGGCAATAGCACATCCCCTAGATTCATGTTTCTGTCACTCAAGCTAGTCATCGGGGGGCATGAACCCACAATCATGCATAACACTCCCTCTTGGAGTCACTACCTACTACTTGGCCAAAGCAATAAATAGCAACGAAGAACATGCAATAATTACTCAAGAACATAAATATAAAAGAGGAGAATCAAATATATTACTCAAACACAATCTGAACATAATCTTAAAATCCATCGGATCCCTGCAAACTCAGCATAGCAACAGCAGAAATATTACATATGTGCCTCGATCATGTAGGGCAGCTCACGAGGTCTAATCCATGAAGAACAAAGAGGGGAGGAGAACATCACATAGCTATTGATCATAGACCCATGGTCCAACGTGGACTACTCACGGTTCATCCGGGAAGCGTGCATGGTGGTGGAGAAGCTCCCGGAGGTGGTTCCTCCCTCCGGCAGGGTGCCGGGAAGAGGTTTTCTGGTGCTCCCGATCTTAGAAGCGCGACGGCGGCGGAACAGAGGAGAGATTGCGAAAAAGGGTTCCTGTCGCGGGGTTTTTGCACGGGGAATAAATAGGCGAAGGGGGGCAGCCAAGGGGACCCACCCTGGGGCGCGCCGGGAGGGCGCTTTGGGCCCTGGTAGGTCCCCTCTGCCCCCCTCGGTGATTCCGGAAGCTTCCTGTACGCTGATTTTTTATTGGAATTTTCCCGAATTTTTGGAGCACTTTTAATATGGGGGAAACCCGAAATAGAAAAACAGCAGAAAACAGGAACTGGCACTGGGGTGCACTGAGTTAATATGTTAGCACAAATATGATCAAAAGTGTATGTAAGTTCATCAATATCATAGCAATATCACGCAAAAGAGGCATGGAGCAAGCATAAATTATAGATACATTTTGGACGTATCAACATCCCCAAGCTTAATTCCTGCTCGTTCTCGAGTAGGTAAATAATAAAAGCATAATTTCTGTGGTGACATGCTACCAACCATATAAGAACTTTTAAGTAAAGAAATCAAGGCATGTAATTCAATTCAAGTCATAACAGGCAAGAGTCTATATTTAGCATTGAAACAAGCAACATAAGAACATAAAGGTGCAAGAGCTCTCGCTGTCCGTGACTCGAATGTCTCCAAATGATGTTTGTGTGCAAGAAAGGGGATAGGGATATACGAGAAAAAGTATTTTTATGTTGAGAACTTAATCTACTAAAGTTTCACACTTGGTCTTCTTTGGAATCTTATCTTGACTCATCCCCTGACCACTAGTCAGGTACAAGTCAAAATGATCCACTCCTTTTTTACATTTTGAGCACTCATGCAATGGATGAGCGTAAGCAATAAGTTGACACTTAGGATGACAAAGAGAGAATATGGTGGAGGAGGAAGACAAAAAGGTGTGAAGGCTCACATCAATGAGGACAATCATAGGCGAGAGAAAGCCAAATGATAGATATGATGTGAGGAGTAGGGATTGCCATGCAACGGATGCACATATGAGCTAAGGTAATTTCTCCAATGGAACTAGTGGGGGTGCATCCAACTTGTTTGCTCAAGAAGACCTAGAGCTCATTTGAGGAGGCTTATCATTGGAATATACAAGCCAAGTTCTATAGTGTGAAGGTCCCCACATAGCTATATGCATGAATGATAATCTCTATGGAGTACAAGATATAAGAGGGAGTACGAGTGTGGATCTCTCAAAAGGAATAGTAGTGTGCCCCCTTCTCTCATTTTCTTTATTTTTCTCTTTTTTATATTTTTTTGTATTTTTTTGGTGGCCTCAATGGCTCTTTCTATTTCTCTCATTTGTCCTCTTTGGGATCTTTTAATTTGTCCTCATTGGGATCTTTTAATATTGTCCACTTTGGGATCTTTTCCTCACTTTAGGGGCAACACTCTATATATTACAAGGAGTATAGAAGATCTTTCACACTTTACAAAGTACTAAAATCATAAAGAAGATGTAACTATAATGATGTATGCAAATGTATGTCTCGGCCAGTGTAGCAGGATATGCAATGATACTAGCGCGTCATGTAGCGATGATTAGGGCAAGGCCCAACTAGCATGCGGCTCATCGATCAAGCAAGTAGCATGTATCACATGAAGATCAAGTCATGAGAAGATGGATGTTGCATGGCAATATATCTCGGAAAGGCTATGGAAATGCCTTGATAGGTAGGTATGGTGGCTGTTTTGAGAAAGGATATAAGGAGGCTTATGATGATAGAGCGTATCGTGCCAAGGGTTTGGATGTACCGGCGAAGGTGTACGCCAACTCTCGGAGTGAGAAGAAAGCAATGCACGACACAGGAGAGGCTAGAAAAATATGGGAAGGTGGAAGTGTCAACTTTCGAATACTCACATTAGTCCGAAGAACTCATGCACTTATTATCGGTAACTCTCAATCTAATAAGGAGGTTCACAAAGAGACAAGTACCCCGAGGAGGAGTGTATGGGGGTTTGGTTATCGTTGCGCATCCTCGACTCATGGTACGTGAGTGTACTCTAATATTCGACCCCTCAGAAGAGTAGTGATCCATCTAGTAGCTAAAGTTCTCAACTAATTTTGTAAGTTTTGAAAACAAACACAGATTGACCAGAATACGGCATCTATCACTAATAGGCTAAAGCTCTTGGCACCAAAAGTCCAAACATTACTCAAAACAATACCTCAAAACTATTGCAAGTTACTACTACAAAAGAATAGCAGCCCCAGTTACCTACTTCAAGGCAAGACACAAAACTCAGCGCAACAGGCAAACTCTCTAAACATGAAAACTCAAGAGAGTTCCAGCAACAAACTAAACAAAAGCTCTTTGAAAAGATAAACATGAAAACTAAGAGCTAAACATGGCAGTAGCTATGTAAAAGATAAAGAACACACACAACAAAGATAAGCATGAAAAATCCTGTGTTGTGTTCTAGATTTTGAAAGTGGAGCGTGTTTCTCTCCCACACAAAGAAAGCTGGGTTCTAACTTGTTATGAACACCAAGCAAATCTAAAGAAAACTAAAAATAAAACCTAAGAGCGAGAAACTCCAAGCATAGCACATAATGCATGAAGTGATAAAAATATAGTGAAACGAGAGACGAACTGATAATTGTTGATGGAGAAGGGGATGACGGGGGCATCCCCAAGCTTAGACGCTTTAGTCTCCTTGAATATTTCTTGGGGATGCATGGGGACATCCCCAAGCTTGAGCGCTTGACACTCCGGAATCTTCTTTGATCATCTTCCCTCGCACACTTGAAAACTCCCTTCATACATAACTCATCATAATCTGAATAGCGAGGTTAGTACCCATAATAAAATAATTTTTCTTTACTGGAAATAAATATATTCTTGAAGGGCTACTGTTTCTCAAGATTTCCAAAAAAATTTTTGCAAAGAAAAAGCAAGCTTAAGGTTCGCAAAACGAAGAAAAGGCAAAACAGGACAGAATCTGTGAAAAACAGACCAGCAGGTAGTAAAGAATTATTCAGGAATACTTCTGCAACTCAAATCAAAAAACTCAGAACATACGAAAGTTTCGTAATTGTATAGAGCACTCTGTGTAAAAAATTCAGCTCAAAAAGATGAACTGTGATTTTTCTATGATTTTTCTAGTCACGAGGACAGAATCTGTTTTCTGGACAGCATGTCACAATTTCACTTCCCTTGTCATATGAGGCTATAGAAGGCACAAAGCTTGAAAAGTAAAGATACAATGATGTTTCTACAGTAGTAACAATCATCAAGATCAATAAAAACAGAAGAAAAAAAACAAAAAGGAAATCCTAAAGTCGTTGCGGGCTGCCTCCCGAAAGCATTTCTTTAAAGCCATTAGCTAGGCTCAATGCAAATAGATCAAGTCTTTTCAAGAAAATAACTAGCCCGTGTGACGGACTCAAAAGGCAACTTAATCTTTTTCCTAGGGAAGTGTTCCATTCCTTTCTTGAGAGGGAATTGGAATTTTATAATCCCTTCTTTCATATCAATAAAAATACCCACGGTGCGAAGAAAAGGGCGTCCCAAAATAATTGGACAAGAAGGTTCACATTCAATGTCCATAATTGTAAAATCAACGGGAACATAATTGTCATTGACAATGATAAGAACATCATCTATCTTCCCGAAAGGTTTCTTTACGGAAGAATCGACAAGAAGAACACCAAAAGAACAAGCATCAAAAGGTTTCAATTCAAATATATCATACTCCCTCCGTTCCTTGAAGTAAGGTGTATAGTTTTCTCGCACGAATATTAACGCAGGGGTTTGAAGAGCATATTTGGCTCTGGTTGGACTAAAAAGCCCCTAGGAGGATTCGTGTGAGTAGAGAGGAAAAAATGAAGGTGAGAAAATCCCTCTTTCCAGATCAGTTATTAAGCCTAATTAATCTCCTTCAAAAAACTAAAACTTGCCAATTTCTCACGTTTTCCATCCACAGCCAGGCATGCAACGCTCCAAGTAATGTGAATACAAGGCAATAAATCTGCGTGATTAAAGCTGTTAGCGCATGATCATTTCTTTATTTTTCTTCAGCTCACGTTTGGCAACTAATTAAAAGAAAAAAAACATATGGTGAAGGGTACTATTGGAAACAAACTCTCTCACACCCTATATTATGAAAGTTATTTAAAAAAACTATACACCTTACATCAAGGAATGGAGGGAGTACATTCTTTTGGGCATAACAGAGGTACTAGCTCCAACATCACATAAAGCATAGCAAGAAAAATTATTCAACTTAATTTTGATCATAGGATCCCAACCATCTTCTAGCTTTCTAGGTATGGAGGCTTCTACTCTAAGCTTCTCCTCCTTAGCTTTGATGAGAGCATTAGTGATATGCTCTGTGAAGGCAAGGTTAAGTGTGCTAGTGTGGGGGTCTCTAGACATCTTGTGAAGGAAACGAGTAACTTCAGAAAGGGTGCAATTATCAAAATCAAGGTCACTACTATCAAGTAGAGTAGTAGTGGTGTCCTTTAGGCTCACTTGTTTGGTAGCTTCTATAGTCATACGAATTTCTTCTTCTACGGTTGAGGTCATAGCATCACCATTAATAGGTCCTATGGGACTAGGTGTGCATTGGGTGCTAAGAGTTCGGATATCCTCAACCAATTGGATAGTAGCAATGGTATGGTGTGTAGGAAGGCTCTTAATTCTACCTTCTTCCTTTATGATCGAAACCACTTCAGGTTTAGCCGCCATTTGGTTTATCAAAGTAGCCTGAGTATGAGACATATTGGAAACTTGGGTTTCCGTAGTGGTGAGCCTAGTCTGAAGGTTAGAGATCTCAGTGTTCAGACTCTCTAGTTGTCTACCAATGTCCTGCAAGATATAAGTGTGCTCATCTAATTGTCTAGAGAAGGTCTTATTTTGTTCATACTGGGTGTGCATGTAGTTCTTAGTGGCCTTCTCTATTTCCAAAAGTTTCTCGTAACTAGGCATGTCTCTATCTCTAGGGGTAGAGTTTCTGGTGCTAAGATAAGTGTTGTTGTTCCCATAGTTGTTGGAGGGGAACGGTCTAGTATTTCTACCAAAATTACTCCTATAAGCATTATTATTGAAGTTGTTTCTAGAGATAAAGTTCACATCTACTTGATCTTGAGCAATCAAAGAATTTAAAGGAACATCTTGAGGATCAATAGTAGATTTCTTGGTAAGTAGAGACATAATCAAGTCAACTTTTTCATTTAGGGAGGAGATCTCCTCGACAGAGTTTACCTTCCTACCTGTTGGATCTCTTTCGGTGTGCCATTGGGAATAGTTGGTCATCATCTCATCGAGAAGTTTTGTGGCAGCACCAAGTGTAGTTGACATAAAGGTTCCTCTCGCGGCCGAATCTACCAAGTTCCGCGAGGTAAAGTTCAAGCCTGCATAAAAAGTTTGGATAACCATCCAAGTAGTCAAACCATGTGTAGGGCAATTCTTAACAAGAGATTTCATGCGTTCGCAAGCTTGGGCAACGTGTTCATTATCCTATTGTTTAAAATTCATAATAAATCTCCTCAATTGGATAATCTTAGCAGGGGGATAGTACTTCCCAATAAAAGCATCCTTGCACTTATCCCAAGAATCTATGCTATTCCTAGGCAAGGATTGAAACCAGATTTTAGCTTCATCTCTCAAGGATAAAGGAAAAAGCTTAAGCTTAACAATATCACCATCTAATTCCTTGTACTTTTGCATATCACAAAGCTCAATAAAATTATTTAAGTGAAAAGCAGCATCATCTCTAGCACCAGAGAATTGATCTTTCATAACAAGGTTCAGCAAAGCACGTTTAGTCTCATAAGAAGGTGCTGAAGTAGCAGGTGTAGCAATAGGATTGCAGATAAAGTCACTGTTGTTGTGACTAGTAAAGTCACACAACTTGGTGTTCTCAGAGGAACCCATAGTAGCAGCAAGCAAGATAACTATTTGTTTGATTTTTGATAAAGGACACTAAAGCAAAAACTGAAAGGTAAACAAACAAGACTAAAAAGCAAAGATAAAAGATAGTGTGCAACTCCCCTATCTTGAAGAGTAGAGTCCCCGGCAACGGCGCCAGAAATTGCTTTTGATGGTACGATTTAACGCCCCTCGTTGGTTACCCAAAGTGGAAGGTTGAGATGTAGACAGCAGCAAGTTTCCCTTAGCGAAGATGCTAAGGTTGAATGTCGAACCAATAGGACTCCAACAGATACAAGAAGGTGGTGAAGTGAACAATGGCGCCGTTTACAACCGAGGTTGCTAACTTCACCTGGACCTGCACACAAAGCAAATAACTTTGCTTCCCAAAGATTACAGAGGAGTTGTCAATTCCTCCGGCCTTGTTTTTTACAAAGGATAAAATGCCCGGGATAATAATGATAGTGATAGAAACGGAAAAGTAAATAAAGCAGTAAATTGCAGGTGTAAACAATATTGGAAATATGGACCGGGGTTCTATGATGTTCCCTAGTGATGTCTCTCTCCCAAAAGACGATAAAGTAGCCATGCGAGGTAAACAAATTATAGCTGGGATTATGTGCGCAAACCAATGCTAATTATGCTATAACGAAAGGAAGAGGCTCAAAAGCATGGGAGGTACGCCAAGACAAGTAGACCGAAATCCATCTGCATCTACCTACTAATCATCCACCTTGAGATATCTATCCAGAACATCTCGCTGGTATTAAGTTGCAAATCCCACCCAAAGTGTAAACTCAAAGCAACAGACAACTGCATTAAAGAACTTTGCGTAAAGTAAACAATCCTTGCACCCGCAAGTATAAGCACCGGTGTTTTCCCCCTTGTGGCAACAAAACATCCCCTAGACTCATTTTTCTGTCACTCAAGCTAGTCATCGGGGGGCATGAACCCACAATCATGCATAACGCTCCCTCTTTGAGTCACTACCTACTACTTGGCCAAAGCAATAAACAACAACGGAGAACATGAAAGAATTACTCAACATAAATATAAAAGAGGAGAATCAAATATATGACTCAAACACAATTTGAACATAATCTCATAATCCATCGGATCCCAGCAAACTCAGCATAGCAATAGAAAACATATTACATATGTGCCTCGATCATGTAGGGAAACTCACGAGGTCTAATCCATGAAGAACAAAGAGGGGAGGAGAACATCACATATCTACTGATCATAGACCCATGGTCCAAGGTGGACTACTCACGGTTCATCCGGGAAGCGTCCATGGTGGTGGAGAAGCTACCGGAGGTGGTTCCTCCCTCCGGCAGGGTGCCGGGAAGAGGTCTTCTGGTGCTCCTGATCTTGGATGCGCGGCGGCGGCGGAACAGAGGTGAGATCGCGAAAAAGTGTTCCCGTCTCGGGGTTTTTGCGTCACGGGGAATAAATAGGCGAAGGGGGGAAGCCAGGGGGCCACCAGGGTTCTAGGCGCCGCCCTGGCGCGGCCCCACCCTGGGGCGCGCCGGGAGGGCGCCTGGGGCCCTGGTGGGTCCGCTTTCCCCCCCCCCCCCCCCCCCGCTCGGTGATTCCGGAAGCTTCCTGTACGCTGATTTTTTATTGGATTTTAACGAATTTTTGGAGAACTTTTAATATGGGGGAAACCTGAAATAGAAAATAGCAGAAAATAGGAACTGACACTGGTGTGCACTGAGTTAATAGGTTAGTCCAAATATGATCAAAAGTGTATGGAAGTTCATCAATATCATAGCAATATCACACAAAAGAGGCATGGAGCAAGCATAAATTATATATACGTTTTGGACGTATCAGTGGCTGCTGTTGCGAGCCCTTGAGTGCCAATTTTTGAGTCGCGTAAGCGAAGAACGCCTCAGGGCGTGCCTGCTGCTGCAAACCCCCGTGTGACAGTTTTTGAGTCGTGTAAGTGAAGAACGCCTCGGGGGGTGGCTGCTGCTGCGAGCCCCTGAGTGCCAATTTTTGAGTCGCGTAAGCGAAGAACGTGTCACAACCATAGTTTTGGTATGTGCTTTTATTACTAGAATAATGGCATCATGTTTAAATTTCCTTTTTAATAATTGAGGATTTGGAAAAGCCTCAAAATGAATTTAAATAAAAAGGCCAGATAAAAAGTTTTTCCAAAATTCCTCCGAACAATTTTGAAAAGTCCTATTAATTAGTGTGATCATTTTAAAACTGATTTGGAGTCAAACCAATGCTCAAGGAATTTTCAAATATTCAAACAGAGGTTTGGAATTAAATTTAAATGCTATTTGAATTAAAATTCAAATATTTTGAATTTCAAAAATCTTCAAAACTTGGGAGTGGCTAGTACTATGTCACCTATGTCCAAGATAAATATTCGGGGATTATTAAAAATGCTTTGGTATTTTTTCAGAGCAAAACAAATAAAAACAAAAGTAGAAAAAGAAAAATAAGACAAAGGGCAGAGCCACTTACCTGGCCCACCTGGCCCAGCAGAGGAGGCCCAACCCAAAAGGGCATGGTCGTCTTCCTCCCAGGCCAAGCAGGCAGGCAGCTCGCCGCCGGCCGCGGCATGGCCGTCAGGCAGCTGCCTGGCTGCTCCCCCCGTCCTTATCTAGCTCCGTGGACGCCCCATGCTTTCCCTCCTCCACTACCCCCTTCCTCCCGTGCGTTCCCGCAAGAACCCGAGAGCACCCGCCGTCCGCCGTCGTGCACCTGCGTGCCCACCGGCCACCCCTCGCCAAGCCAACGTGTCAAGGAGATCCATGACGTCGCGAAGCCCCTCTACGCTGAAGGAATTGAAGTCGGGCGCCCTATAGACACGGGAGCTTCACCGCGGAGCTCCGGCCGCCGTGGCCTCTCTCCGACAAATTACGCCGCCGCTGGTCACTCTCCGGCATCCTCGAGCCCGCCTTCGCGCTCAGGTGAGGCTCACCGATGTTTTGCTCCTAACCGCGCCCTTTTCCGTGCCCCCCGACGTCGATTCCGTCACGGCCGAGCCGGGGCCGCCGCAGGAGTCGTCGCCGGCGTAGCTCCGGTGCCCCCCCAGGGTCCCCCGTGTACACCATGCGATGCGGACGAGCTTGAGGAGCAGTCCCATGCTCTCCCCTTGCCAAGCCGTGGCCGGGAGCACCACTCCAGCGAGGCGCCGCCGCCTCCCGTGGTCGCCGGCGGCTAACCGCCGGCCGGCTGGATTAATTAGGGGGCTAACCCCTGATTAGTTTGGCCCTAGGACACTAACAGGTGGGGCCACCCCCTCTAATTAAATCAAAAATTTAAATTAAACAGGAATTAACCACTGTGCCTAAGACAATGCTGGCCCACATGTGAGCCCCCCTGGTGACATCAACATTGCATCATGCTGATGCAATAAGTGCTTTTCTCTGTTTAATTTAATTCCAGGAAATTCCAGAAATTGTTTAAATCTTTGAAATTCAATAACTTTTAAACCATAATCCAAATCAAAAGTGTTATATATGAAAAATCATCAGAAAAATGCAAGGATTCCAAATATCATATTTTCATAGATGAAAAAGAAATCTATGATGATGGACCAGTAGCATTTAGCTATTTGGGTTATTTGGAATAATTCAAAATAAATGTTTAAATCATTTCAAATTAAATCTTTGCAATGCCAACCTTATCACATGAACATCATAGGCATATCATACACATAAAAACATAGTTTACAAAGACCAAACTTTAGCAAATGCAACTTTGGCTAATTTAAACAACATTTGGAGTTTGAATTTGAATTTTTTATTCAAATCAACCTCAATTAACTTGTTGCAAATTGAACATAGATCACATCAGTACCATGCCATGATTCATTTCTTGTTTGTGCATTGCAATGTAATGTTCATACTTGTGTCTCGGTGTTTGCTTCTTCTCGATAGATCCATCGCCGGACGTAGTTCCTGTTTTCTCCGAAGAGTGGCACCCCCCGAGTCACGAAAATAAGGCAAGCAAACCCCCTTTGATCATATCTATACAAACCCAGTTTCCCTCTTGTTCTCTTATGCATGATTAGGTGATTCACATGTTACCGTTCTACCGCTAGTTGAACCCATCCTTTGCGTGACCTATCATTGCTGCCACAGTATTAAGCAAACCTCAACCTAGAAGATACAAGTTTGTTTGTGTTCATCATGTGGCCCTTCATCCATGTTATGCTATGCCATGCTAGAGTTGTATACAATGAAGATGATCCATCTAGGTGATGTATCGGGATGGTAGTGAACGCATGCAACAAGGTGGTAACGTGTTGATGAAGTCACCCTAATATAAGTGAACAATGAGAGGCAATGTAGGAGTACACAGTGGGTTGTCTCATTTACACTGCCCTAGGCCCCGAGTTCTTGTGTTGTGATCCAAGACACAGATTACTACCACATGTTGGGCTCATTGACCCCTCTCGACCTATTAACTCACCCTGACTATGGTCCAGGATACGCATGGGTTAATTGTTCTTCTATTTGATTTCATAACGTAGCACGGTTTTAGGCAAGCGCATCACCATCCGTCGAGGTGGGCTTGTCGGACCGTCCATACATCGTCTGGGTCCAGAACGGAAACCCCGACCGGATTCCCGATTGGGGTACATACTCAGATAGGCGATCCCCTGGACTAGAGTTGGAGCCGTGAGGTAAGTGTCGGGGTACTATCCTCGTCGACACCGCTTGAAGGTGACGAGTTCTAGGCGGTAAGTGGTAGCTACGTATGTGAAGAAGTACACCCCTGCTGTGTTAATGAACTATTCGAATAGCCGTGTCCGCGGTTATGGACTACTTGGAGATCTTTACTTGATTATTAGACAACTCAAATGGATACTCTAAAAATCTCAAGATAAGTGTGAGTGCTTTGGGTTGCTTCCTCGTGGGGAAGTCGAGGAAGGATCCATGGTGGTGTATTGATGTGGTGATCAAGATTAGATGGACTCGTGTGCGCCTCTCATCTCAACTCTATGTAGTCGTAGTACAGGATAGCCAAGTCAAAGCTTTCTGCATTACAACCCCACTTGCCTTTACCTTGATACCTGAGCATGATTAGTATAGTTCTGACGTAAGTCTTGCTGAGTACGACTTTGTACTCACGTTTGCTTATTCTATGTTTTAGAGATGAGACCACTGACCCTGATGGTGGCCTCCCCCTCAAGATCGACGTCGACGAAGTAATGTAGTCCCAGACAGCAGCCTGGTCCCTCTGGAGGGTCGTTGTGTTTTCTTAAAGGCTTCTTAAGCCATTTGTTAACCTTGTCTTTACTAAGACATAATTTGATTTCGTTGTTGTATGATGTAATGTTGGGTCACAGTTATGTGATCTCTGCTTGTAACACTACTATATCTGCTCTGTTTAGCAGATGCAATAAAGCTATGAGTTTGTAGAGTTCATGTTGTGTTACCTGCTGTTTACACTAGACATGTATGTTGCGTGTATGATTATAACGTGCATATCTTAGTGTGGGATTCGATAGCTTAGTTGAGTTCTTGTCGGCGGTCTTTTATACACCAAGTGTGCCTTAGATGTGCGCAGCTTGGGGCATCGCGATGCGATTGCTCGTGACTCTGTCACGTGGCACACTTTGTCGTATGATTGAGCCCGCCCGAGATCTCGACTAGGTGATCGGGCTGGAGTCTATTTATGTACGTTTTATAATTCAATCGTTAATATGGTTGAGGCGACTTGTATATGAGTATGGGATTTCAGCCCCAGAATCATTTAGACTTGTGAGCGGGCGATGAGGACCCATCTCAGTTGATCATCCGGCCTGGATGGGATGCCCCTCACGTGCGATGCTTTCCGAGAGTGTTTTGTGCTTGGCATTGTCTGCTTATACAAGTGGGTACGACTCTCGGCTCTCCATATGATTGAGTTGTGACTGGAATTACATATGAAAACTCCGGGTCCCTACAGACTTGGTATCAGAGCAGGACTGCCTGTAGGATTACTAAACCTTGGCCGAAGTCGAGTCTAGCATTCTATAGTTATATCGTTACTTTGGGTATAAGGGAACAACGTAAGGCTTCATTTTTCTCCTTACCCTCATCGATCTGTGTTCTGAGTCACCCTCATCTTTTCTACAGGAAGATAGGACTAGGCTCATCTATTTCTATACTAGAACATCTCGTTGTTTGCTTCTTATTAGTCGTAGGAATGTTTTGGTTGTCTAGAGTCACCGTTCCTTCGAGCCTTTTGAGAAGGTTCTGATCATTCTTGCAGATTGATTCATTTTTCCACCCCGGTACGGCCGTTATGCTGTCCGACTTGTCCCGTGTTTCCAGTGATTCCAATGCTTTTGCATTACAATCTTGTCCGCTCTTAAATTATGTCATCTTTGCTTTGATTCCATCATAAATCCTACTCTGATTGTTGATTTTTACCACACAAAATGTCAGGTGGGACTAGATGTGTTGAATCTGGTCATGGTAATCAAAGTGGTGATGATGATCCTCCTTCACCGCCCTCTGCAACGGAAATCATGATGGAGGCTGAGCGAAATCGACATGATCAAACACGCCTTTTGGAGCTCATTGAGAAGAATACTTCTCTTCGGCGAGATGCGGTAATGTCCATCCAGGATTTTATCCTTTTGAACCCGCCAGTTTTCCGATGTTCATCTGAGCCCCTTGATGCCGATGATTGGCTCCGTTCCATCGAGCGTAAGCTTGAGACGGCGCATGTTTCCCCAGATGATCGTGTGATGTTTGCGGCATACTTCCTGGAAGGTGCTGCTGGTGAATGGTGGGAAATTTTTGTTGCAATGCAGCCTGATGGTCACGTAGTGACTTGGCAGGAGTTCCGTGATGCCTTCCAAGGGTACCACATTCTGGATGAGCTGATGGAAAGAAAGAGGGAAGAGTTCTGCAACCTATCTCAGGGAAATATGAATGTTCATCAGTACAGGACTGAGTTTAATCGTCTTTCTCGTTATGCCCCTGAGAAGATATCAACCGATGCCAAGAAGCAGGCAAGGTTCCGCAAGGGACTTAACCCTGTCCTTCGTCATGATATCAATCTCATTGAATTTGTCAACTTCGAGGATTTGGTCAATAGATCATTCAGAGCTGAGCATGGAAATGAGGTCTTTGAAGAGTCTCGCAAGCGTGATCGTGATCTTGCTTCCACTTCTAGTTTGGGTTCTCAGAAACGTCGAATTTGGATCCCAACTAGTGCCCTTCCTTCGCACTTGATTTCAAGACCATTTCCACAAAGCAAGAAAACCCAGAAAGATAGTAGAGAGCTTGCCATCCAAACTCCACAACCTAACACCCGTTTGTGCTACAAGACTGGTAATCCTGGCCACATTGCACGACAGTGTTCATTGCATGAGAATGTTCCTCCTCGTCCAAGACATAAAGCCAAATCTAAGCCACCAAAGCCTTCCAAAGCCAAGTCCGCTATTGTTGAATACGGACGTGTGAACCATGCCACCATCAAAGAAGCCCAAGAGGATACTAAGGTTGTACTCGGTACACTTCCTGTTAACTCCAAACCTGTTTCTGTTCTATTTGATTCTGGAGCTTCTCATTCCTTTTTGTGTGAAAAGTTCGCACTCCTGCATGACATTTCATTTGAGGAGTTGCCTACCCCTTTCATGATTAAAACTCCAGGATCCATATGGCGTACCAGTAGGGTAAGTCATGACAATGAAATTGCCGTTGAGGATGTTGTATTCCTCGCTTCTCTCTTAGCCCTCAAATCTTCAGATATCGATATCATCTTAGGTATGGATTGGTTGTCAAAACACCGTGCCAATATTGATTGTGCCACTAAATCGGTTCAACTCACTCATCCTTCCGGCAAGATAGTCCATTTCGCATCTCAAGGTTCAGAAACCCAGCTATATTTGTTGAATGAACATCCCCTTCCTAACCTTGAAGATATTCCGATAGTTTGTCACTTTCCGGACGTCTTTCCAGAAGAGATGCCAGGAATGCCTCATGACAGATGTGTAGAATTCATCGTAGATCTTATCCCAGGAACCGCCCCAATTTCCAGACGCCCATATAGAATGGCCCCATATGAGTTAGCTGAGCTTAAAATCCAACTTGAATCTTCGTTGGCAAAAGGCTTCATCCGTCCTAGCTCATCGCCATGGGGGTGCCCCGTTCTGTTCGTAACGAAGAAAGATGGAACAGAAATGATGTGCGTAGACTATCGCCCGCTAAATCTAGCGACGATAAAGAACAAGTACCCACTTCCCAGGATCAATGATCTTTATGATCAACTTGCTGGATCCTCTGTCTTCTCCAAGTTGGATTGGAGATTAGGTTATCATCAAATCAAAATCAGAAACGAGGACATTCCCAAGACGGCTTTCACTACTCGTTATGGCCTTTATGAGTACACCGTCATGTCCTTCGGTTTAACCAATGCCCCAGCCACCTTTTCACGCTTGATGAATTCGATCTTAATGGAGTACTTAGATAAATTTTTTGTGGTTTATCTTGATGACATTCTCATCTACTCGAAGAACAAAGAAGAGCATGCTGAGCATCTTAGGCTGGTATTGCTGAAACTTAGAGAGCATCGCCTTTATGCTAAGTTTTCCAAATGTGAATTCTGGCTTCCAGAAGTGACCTACCTAGGCCACGTGATTTCTGCAAAAGGCATTGCTGTGAATCCCGAGAGAGTTCAGGCCGTCCTTGACTGGACTCCACCTGAATCGGTTAAGCAAGTTAGGAGTTTTCTTGGCCTAGCCAGCTATTGTCGCCGCTTCGTTGAGAACTTCTCCAAAGTTGCAAAGCCTCTAACTGAACTCCTCAAGAAAGATAAGAAATTCGAATGGACCCCCAAGTGCGAGGAAAGCTTTCAAGAGCTAAAAAGAAGATTGACTTCTACACCCGTACTTGCGCCTCCAGACACCAAAAGGGATTTCGAAATCTATTGTGATGCTTCACGGCAAGGGTTAGGATGCATACTTATGCAAGATCGACATGTGGTAGCATATGCTTCACGCCAGTTGCGTCCACATGAAGAGAACTATCCTACCCATGATCTTGAACTCGCTGCCGTAGTTCATGCCCTGAAGACTTGGCGACATTACCTCCTTGGTAATCCTTGTGAAATCTATACCGACCACCAAAGCCTCAAATACATATTCACCCAGCCAGATCTTAATCTCAGGCAAATACGCTGGATTGAGTTGATAAAAGATTATGACTTGAGTATCTCTTACACCCCAGGCAAAGCCAATGTCATGGCTGATGCACTAAGTCGTAACTCGTATTGTAACAACATCATGTTACAACAGTATCAACCTGATGAGGACATGACTACCATAGTTACAGCCACAACCCTTGCTAATATACCTACTGGACCAATTACTAGAGATCGTGCACACCAATTAAATTATCAGGTACTTTCGCTTCTTGGTAATGTTTCTAATGTTCATGTGAATATGATGCTGCCTAACGTCGATATATTTCTGTTGCTGACAAATGAAGGACCTAGCATGGACAAGAAGGATGAGCATTGGAGCATGTTCAAGCATGAAGATGATGAGGACATAATTATCATGGATATGACCATTAATTCATCTACATTTGATCAAGAAATGAAGTCAATACAAAGGGGCATGATTGTGTGCTGTACAAGAAGTTATTTCACGTCACTTTTGGCCCAAGAGAAGATAGAGACCAAATCTTTCACGTCATGGACTCAGATTCGGACTGCAGAGATATACCCAACTTCAAACAGACGCCGTTTCTACATACGAACTCCAAATTGGGTGATTCTTTTTTCTGGTGATAGCTTATCTCGTCTAGTTTCCAACGTAATTGGTTTCACTTTCAAATTCCTTCGGAGCATGGAGATATTGTGAAAACGGTGCGACCCAGCAGTAGAATCCGAATCAAAGTCCAACTCAATAGGTGTTGCATCACCTCCACATGGGCCCAAGTGCCTTGTACGACCTAGGTTTAGTTTTAGGACTCCTTGGGACGTCCTTCCACCCCCTTGGCCTCCACCCTTTAGTCCTATATAAGTAGATCAACCCCTAGGGTTTTTCTTTGGATTTCTTTTAGTTAAAAAGACTGCTTAGCTAATTGCTGCATCTTCGTGTACTCGGTTTGTGTCCAATGACCAGATCAAGACCGCTTTCGGAATCCCAACTTTATTCATACTTCATCTACATATTCGCAATATTCAGATTGCTTTATCATAGTTCTTGCTTGTTCTTCGATTGCTTGCAGGCACTAGACCTTCGTGGTCAGGTTGATCGTGCTCCGACGTGGTCAATAACCTCTGGAGATTGGTTTAGCGATTGCTAAGGCGCGACGTTGTTGCACGTTCGTAGTCAGATCGTCAGAGTCGTCTCCACCAAATCGATAGTTATCTCTCATCGAAAGATCGGGACACCCCGCCTCTATCAAGTGGTATCAGTTTTCAGGTTGCTCGGTGAGAATTCCACATCCATATATTAGATCTGTTTTTTTATCACCTATCATCCTTACAAAAAGCCATAAAAATAGGATTAGATCATCATATCCAAACCAATTTGAGACTTCGCAAGTTTCTTTTCGGTGCTTTGCTTTATTGAATTATTGGTTGCATCGTCGTGTTCAGTTGCTGGTCTTAGTATCTAGTCCTTTAGAGTTTCGAGTTCTGTTCACGTTAGTCACCGCCGCCGCTGCACCATCGTCCCATCCGCTGCCTACTTCTACCATCCACCATAGAAAAAGAGAGAAAAAGAGTTGAAAAAAGAGAGAAAAAAAAGAAAAAAGGAAAAAAAGAAAGAAAAAAGGAAAAAAGAAGAAAAATTTCAGATCTATCTATAGTTGAACTCGTATTTGAAATCTCGTCGGAATCAGTTTTGAGCAGTGTCCACTAAAACGGGCATAACTTTGCCATCCGAAGTCCGTTTTGGCTCCACGAGTACTCAAATTAAAGATATTTCCGAGCCGCTTCTCAATAGTTCTGGAGCTAGTGTGTTATTTGAAACTCCAGGTCGGCTTCTAAGACAGACTTTTTGACCTCTCAAGTTTCCGAACACAGTTTTTGTCAGATTTCGGGCTGATTCTCAATTTTTTTGACACCTCATCCGAACTCTAAACTGAGTGATTCTTATTGCGTAGGAAAGCTTAAGTCAGTGCCCTATTGGAGGAAAAATATCAAAAAATTAGCAAATATATTTCAGAGGAAACTTGTAGCGAGAATATGGGTGTATCTTGATTTGGAGCCTATTTTCACCATTATCTTTGCTCTGTTGATGATCTTCACTTATATCTTGCTATTCAGAGCTACTTCATATCATTCATTGCTGCTAGTTGTGCTACGCCGTGACCACATTAGTGTTATAGGCTCGCGTCTCTAGTCCGGTCTAGACTAGGACCAGCACAGTATCGTCGTTGAGCGTTAATTCAATTTTGCATCTCTGAATTGATTATTGCTGATATTTTGCCACCATATTAAAGCCTTCCAAGCTCCACATATTTCTACATCGTGTATACGTGCGTTCACCTGGCAATCGCTCTACTTAATCTTTGGAGTTCTTTGACACCGTTGGTTGCCGATCACCACCTGCTGCATGGTAAGAACTAGTAAGACATTGATATTTGCTATCCTGTGAGCGTTTTACCACCACATCCTAGTAGTTCATTGGGACATATACTTGTGATTTGTTTCTTGTTTTCTACTAATCATGGCAGGTTCTGGAGTTAGATCTTCTTGGGCGGCAACTATAGTTGGAGATTTTCCACCACCTACAACTACACAACAGTCACTGCAAAAGGTAAACACACATAAGCATGCACATGATCAGGTTATTGTTTCTATACCACACTTTCATGGACGTCTAAGACCTGATTTATACATTGAGTGGGAGTTTGAAATAAATGATATATTTGTTTCCCATAATTTTCTTGAGCATAAGAAAGTAAAAACTGCAATTAGTGCTTTCAAAGATTTTGCTTCTATTTGGTGGAATGAATATTGTAGTTTATATCCTGATTATATACCTAATACTTGGAATGATCTCAAACTTGCTATGCGATATAGATTCGTTCCCTCTTATTATACTCGTGACAAGGTTAGGAAATTAAAATTTTAAAAACAAGGTACTAAAACTGTTTCAAAATATTATGATGCTTTAGAAACTACATTCTTGCATTCTCTTTTAGAGGAAAGTGAACAATATTTCATGGACATATTTTGGGAAGGTTTAAACCGTGACATTCAGGATATCCTAATTGATGAAAAGTGTTATCCTATGGATCGTTTGTTTCGTCTTGCTTGTAAAGCTGAACAGGAAATTGACAGACGTGTTGCCCAGAAGACGAACAAGCGGAATGTGCAAATACCACAAGTTGAGAAGGTTGTTCCTTCAACCACTATGAGCACTACCATAACCACATCAATTGTCGTAAGCACTCCTCCAATATCTGATCTATCATCACAAAAAGGTAATGACAAAGGTATGGATCTTACCCCTCCAATATCTGAACTATCAGTATCTTGTTGCATGACTACTTAGTTAAGCCTGTTGTAGCATGTCCATCGAAAAACATTAAAGTTTCTTCACCGGTATTGGGATGGTTTAATGATGAGCATTGTACATCTTTAGATATGAATAAGAGCTTCACTTATATTTTTAAACTGAGTTGCAATACTTTCAT
Organism: Bromus sterilis; assembly: GCA_950022295.1. NCBI lineage: Eukaryota > Viridiplantae > Streptophyta > Magnoliopsida > Poales > Poaceae > Bromus > Bromus sterilis. The sequence continues at coordinate 164,534,607 of OX465599.1, read as the reverse complement.
GTCGTTTATGTATTGTGATGATCATATATCTTTATATTTCAAGACATTCAAAAGTTACTCATATATACATTTGTTACATGTACAAAAACTAAGGGAAGTAAAAATTGATGACATATATATACAACATCTACACCTTGTCTCTTTTGTTAGCCACATTTCAGATTAAGAAACGCCGAGGACGGCTTTATTTTCAAGAAGGGGAGGATGATGAGGACATGACTACCATAGTTACAGCCACAACCCCTGCTAATATACGTACTGGACCAATTACTAGAGATCGTGCACACCAATTAAATTATCAGGTACTTTCGCTTCTTGGTAATGTTTCTAATGTTCATGTGAATATGATGCTGCCTAACGTCGATATATTTCTGTTGCTGACAAATGAAGGACCTAGCATGGACAAGAAGGATGAGCATTGGAGCATGTTCAAGCATGAAGATGATGAGGACATAATTATCATGGATATGACCATTAATTCCTCTATATTTGATCAAGAAATGAAGTCAATACAAAGGGGCATGATTGTGTGCTTTACAAGAAGTTATTTCACGTCACTTTTGGCCCAAGAGAAGATAGAGACCAAGTCTTTCACGTCATGGACTCAGATTCGGACTGCAGAGATATACCCAACTTCAAACAGCCGCCGTTTCTACATACGAACTCCAAATTGGGTGATTCTTTTTTCTGGTGATAGCTTATCTCGTCTAGTTTCCAACGCAATTGGTTTCACTTTCAAATTCCTTCGGGGTGTGGAGATATTTCGAAAACGGTGCGACCCAGCAGTAGAATCCGAATCAAAGTCCAACTCAATAGGTGTTGCATCACCTCCACATGGGCCCAAGTGCCTTGTACGACCTAGGTTTAGTTTTAGGACTCCTTGGGACGTCCTTCCACCCCTTTGGCCTCCACCCTTTAGTCCTATATAAGTAGATCAACCCCTAGGGTTTTTCTTTGGATTTCTTTTAGTTAAAAAGACTGCTTAGCTAATTGCTGCATCTTCGTGTACTCGGTTTGTGTCCAACGACCAGATCAAGACCGCTTTCGGAATCCCAACTTTATTCATACTTCATCTACATATTCGCAATATTCAGATTGCTTTATCATAGTTCTTGCTTGTTGTTCGATTGCTTGCAGGCACTAGACCTTCATGGTCAGGTTGATCGTGCTCCGACGTGGTCAATAACCTCCGGAGATTGGTTTAGCGATTGCTAAGGCGCAACGTTGTTGCATGTTCGTAGTCGGATCATCAGAGTCGTCTCCACCAAATCGATAGTTATCTCTCATCGAAAGATCGGGACACCCCGCCTCTATCACAACCACTTCTCTATGAGGAATTTCGAAAGCTCAATCTCGAGATTGTTCCCCATGGATTCCTTTCCACCTTGATAGTGAAACCAACCCTTGAGGATCAAATCAAAGTTGTTCAACAACGTGCTCGAGGTATCCGGTATATCAAACTGAACATTGCTAGCGGTAAGGCAAAATGTTTTACCCTAGACAATGAGGGTACTGTGTACTTAGAGAATAGGATGGTAGTTCCGAAGAATAGGAATCTAAGGCAGCAGATCCTTAAGGAGGCTCATGACACCCCTCTCTCGATTCATCCTGGTAGTACTAAGATGTATCAAGATCTACGCAAGAGATTTTGGTGGACTAGGATGAAGCGAGAAATCGCTCGATATGTTGCTGAGTGCGATGTTTGTCGTCGTGTGAAAGCAGACCATCAAAGACATGCTGGTACTCTTCAACCTTTAGATTTTCCTGAGTGGAAATGGGATAAAGTCAGTATGGATTTCATCACTGGCTTTCCAAAGTCTCAGAAGGGAAAAAATGCCATCTTCGTGGTCATTGACCGTCTTTCCAAAGTTGCCCATTTTCTTCCTGTTCGCGAGAGTATAACTGCTAGCCAGTTAGCGGATTTATATGTCTCCCGGATCGTGTCTCTCCATGGTGTTCCTTTGGAAATCAATTCAGACCGTGGAAGTCTTTTCACCTCTTGATTTTGGGAATGTTTTCAAAATGCTATGGGAACCCATCTTTCCTTTAGCACCGCCTTTCATCCCTAGTCAAGTGGTCAAGTAGAAAGAGTCAATCAAGTTCTAGAAGACATGCTCAGAGCCTGTGTTATCTCATTCGTAAAGAGTTAGGAGAAATCTCTTCCATTCACCGACTTTGCTTATAAAAATAGCTTCCAATCTAGCTTGGGCATGGCACCCTTTGAATTTCTCTATGGACAAAAATGTCGAACACCATTGAACTGGTCAGAAACCGGTGAAAGACAATTCTTTGTACCGGATATGATGCAGGAAGTAGAAGAGAAGGTTCGCATTGTTCATGAGCAATTGAAAACAGCCCAGTCTCGTCAGAAAATCTACTATGATCGTCATCATAGACCAGAAAGCTACGAGCTGGACGAGAAGGCTTACCTCCGGGTTACTCCTCTGAAAGGAACCCATCGCTTCGGTATCAAAGGAAAATTGGCCCCACGTTACATCGGTCCCTTTCGCATTGTAGCTAAACGTGGAGAAGTTGCCTACCAACTTGAACTACCCCCGCATATTTCTCAGGTTCACGATGTCTTCCACGTATCTCAACTCAGGCGGTTCTTCAAGGACCCCATCCGCGAAGTAGACCACGAAACGCTTGATCTCCACGAAAACCTGTTGTATCGAGAGTATCCTGTCGTATCCTCGATGAAGCTGAGCGCACCACCCGACGTCAGAAGATCAAGTTCCTCAAAGTGCAGTGGTCCAACCATTCTGAGAAGGAAGCCACCTGGGAACAAGAAGATCATCTTCGAGTTGAATACCCCACCCTCTTCCCGACGACTTCTAAATCTCGGGACGAGATTCTTTTGAGTGGGGGCGAGTTGTCACAATCCTAGTTTTGGTATGTGCTTTTATTACTAGAATAATGGCATCATGTTTAAATTTCCTTTTTAATAATTGAGGATTTGGAAAAGCCTCAAAATGAATTTAAATAAAAAATCAAGATAAAAAGTTTTTCCAAAATTCCTCCAAACAATTTCGAAAAGTTCTATAAATGAGTGTGATCATTTAAAAAATGATTTGGAGTCAAACCCATGCTCAAGGAATTTTCAAATATTCAAACAGAGGCTTGGAAATTAAATTTAAATGCTATTTGAATTGAAATTCAAATTTTTTGAATTTCAAAAATCTTCAAAACTTGCGAGTGGATAGTACTATGTCACCTATGTCCAAGATAAATATTTGGGGATTTTTAAAAATTCTTTGGTATTTTTTTCAGAGCAAAACAAATAAAAATAAAAGTAGAAAAAGAAAAATAAGACAAAGGGCAGAGCCACTTACCTGGCCCACCTGGCCCAGCAGAGGAGGCCCAACCCAAAAGGGCATGGTCGTCTTCCTCCCAGGCCAAGCAGGCAGGCAGCTCGCCGCCGGCCGCGGCATGGCCGTCAGGCAGCTGCCTGGCTGCTCCCCCCGTCCTTATCTAGCTCCGTGGACGCCCCGTGCTTGCCCTCCTCCATTTCCCCATTCCTCTGGTTCTTCTCCCCTCTCTCCCGCACGTTCCCGCAAGAACCCGAGAGCACCCGCCGTCCGCCGTCGTGCACCCGCGTGCCCACCGTCCACCCCTCGCCAAGCCAACGTGTCAAGGTGATCCACGACGTCGCGAAGCCCCTCTGTGCTTAAGGAATTGAAGTCGGGCGCCCTGTAGACGACGGGAGCTTCACAGCGGAGCTCCGGCCAATGTGGCCTCTCTTCGAAAAATTGCGTCGCCGCTGGTCACTCTCCAGCATCCTCGAGCCCGCCTTCGCGCTCATGTGAGTCTCACCGACGTTTTGCCCCTAACCACGCCCTTTTCCGTGCCCCCCAATGTCGATTCCGTCATGGCCGAGCCGGGGCCGCCGCGGGAGTCATCGCTGGCGTAGCTCCGGTGCCCCCCAGGGTCCCCCGTGTGCACCACGCGAAGCGGACGAGCTTGAGGAGCAGTCCCATGCTCTCCCCGTGCCAAGCCGTGGCCAGGAGCGCCACTCCGGCGAGGCGCCGCCGCCTCCCGTGGTCGCCGGCGGCTAACCGCCGGCCGGCTGGATTAATTTGGGGGCTAACCCCTGATTAGTTTGGCCCTAGGCCACTGACAGGTGGGGCCAGCCCCTCTAATTAAATCAAAAATTGAAATTAAACAGGAATTAACCACTGTGCCTATGACAATGCTGGCCCACATGTCAGCCCCCCTGGTGACATCAGCATTGCATCATGCTGATGCAATAAGTGATTTTCTCTGTTTAATTTAATTCCAGGAAATTCCAGAAATTGTTTAAATCTTTGAAATTCAATAACTTTGAAACCATAACTCCAAATCAAAAGGTTATATATGAAAAATCATCAGAAAAATGCAAGGATTCCAAATATCATATTTTCATAGATGAAAAACACGTCTATGATGATGGACCAGTAGCATTTAGCTATTTGGGTTATTTGGAATAATTCAAAATAAATGTTTAAATCATTTGAAATTAAATCTTTGCAATGCCAACCTTATCACTAACACATGACAACATAGTTTACAAAGACCAAACTTTAGCAAATGCAACTTTGGCTAATTTAAACAACATTTGGAGTTTGAATTTGAATTTCTTATTCAAATCAACTTCAATTAACTTGTTGCAAATTGAACATAGATCACATCAGTACCATGCCATGATTCATTTCTTGTTTGTGCATTGCAATGTAATGTTCATACTTGTGTCTCGGTGTTTGCTTCTTCTCGATAGATCCATCGCCGGACGTAGTTCCTGTTTTCTCCGAAGAGTGGCACCCCCCGAGTCACGACAATAAGGCAAGCAAACCCCCTTTGATCATATCTATACAAACCCAGTTTCCCTCTTGTTCTCTTATGCATGATTAGGTGATTCACATGTTACCGTTCTACCGCTAGTTGAACCCATCCTTTGCATGACCTATCATTGCTGCCACAGTATTAAGCAAACCTCAACCTAGCAGATACAAGTTTGTTTGTGTTCATCATGTGGCCCTTCATCCATGTTATGCTATGACAGACTAGATTTTTATGCAATGAAGATGATCCATCTGGGTGATGTATCGGGATGGTAGTGAACACATGCAACAAGGTGGTAACGTGTTGATGAAGTCACCCTAATTTAAGTGAACAATGAGAGGCTGTGTAGGATTACACAGTGGGTTGTCTCATTTACACTGCCCTAGGCCCCGAGTTCTTGTGTTGTGATCCAAGACACAGATTACTACCACATGTTGGGCTCATTGACCCCTCTCGACCTATTAACTCACCCCGACTAGGGTCCAGGATTCGCATGGGTTAATTGTTCTTCTATTTGATTTCATAACGTAGCACGGTTTTAGGCAAGCGCATCACCATCCGTTGATGTGGGCTTGTCGGACCGTCCATACATCGTCTGGGTCCTGAACGGAAACCCCGACCGGATTCCTGATTGGGGTACATACTCAGATAGGCGATCCCCTGGACTAGAGTTGGAGCCGTGAGGTAAGTGTCGTGGTACTATCCTCGCCGACACCGCTTGAAGGTGACGAGTTCTAGGCGGTAAGTGGTAGCTACGTATGTGAAGAAGTACACCCCTGCAGGGTTAATGAACTATTCGAATAGCCGTGTCCGCTGTTATGGACTACTTGGAGATCTTTACTTGATTATTAGACAACTCAAATGGATAATCTAAAAATCTCAAGATAAGTGTGAGTGCTTTGGGTTGCTTCCTCGTGGGGAAGTCGAGGAAGGATCCATGGTGGTGTATTGATGTGGTGATCAAGATTAGATGGACTCGTGTGCGCCTCTCATCTCAACTCTATGTAGTCGTAGTACAGGATAGCCCAGTCAAAGATTTCTGCATTACAACCCCACTTGCCATTACCTTGATACGTGAGCATGAGTAGTATAGTTCTGACATAAGTCTTGCTGAGTACGACTTTGTACTCACGTTTGCTTATTCTATGTTTTAGAGACGAGACCACTGACCCTGATGGTGGCCTCCCCCTCAAGCTCGACATCGACGAAGTAATGTAGTCCCAGACAGCAGCCTGGTCCCTCTGGAGGGTCGTTGTGTTTTCTTAAAGGATTCTTAAGCCATTTGTTAACCTTGTCTTTACTAAGACATAATTTGCTTCCGTTGTTGTATGATGTAATGTTGGGTCACAGGTATGTGATCTCTGCTTGTAACACTACTATATATTCTCGGTTTAGCAGATGCAATAAAGCTATGAGTTTGTAGAGTTCATGTTGTGTTACCTGCTGTTTACACTAGACATGTATGTTGCGTGTATGATTATAACGTGCATGTCTTAGTGTGGGATTCGATAGCTTAGTTGAGTTCTTGCCGGCGGTCTTTTTTACACCAAGTGGCACTTAGATGTGCGCAGCTTGGGGCATCGCGATGTGATTGCTCGTGAATCTGTCACGTGGCACACTTTGTCGTATGATTGAGCCCGCCCGAGATCCCGACTAGGTGATCGGGCTGGAATCTGTTTATGTATGTGTTATAATTCAATCGTTAATATGGTTGAGGCGACTTGTCTATGAGTATGGAATTTCACCACCCATAATCATTTAGACTTGTGAGCGGGAGATGAGGATCCATCTCAGTTGATCATCCGGCCTGGATGGGATGCCCCTCACGTGCGATGCTTTCCGAGAGTGTTCTGTGCTTGGCCTTGTCTGCTTAGACAAGTGGGTACGACTCTCGGCTCTCCATATGATTGAGTTGTGACTGGAATTACATATGAAAACCCCGGGTCCCGACAGAACGCCTCGGGGGGTGGCTGCTGCTGCGAGCCCCTGAGTGCCAATTTTTGAGTCGCGTAAGCGAAGAACGCCTCGGGGGGGTGGCTGCTGCTGCAAGCCCCCAAGTGCCAATGAGCAATTTTATTTGGAAAAATATTTTTAATATTCTTCCTATTGTTTCTTACACGAGGGGGGGGGGCTGTTGAAGACAACCCTTTTATTTGGATTGGTGGCTTGGTAGCCTTGAAAACTGTAAGTTGTTGCGGTGTACTGGCATGGGTTCTTGATGTGCGAACCCTGCGGACCTTCTGGTGGCTCCTCTTGTTTCTATGGGAGGGCTTCTTCTTCTGATACTGCGGTTCTGCTGCCTTGGTGTGCTTCGAAGGTTTCTGATATCTTGTGGAACTCTTTGTCGCAGCGATCGGATCTGATAAAGCTGCCGCGGAATGTGATTACTCCTCGCGGACCCGACAGTTTCAGCTTGAGGTAGGCGTAGTGTGGAACTGCCATGAAGCCCACGAAAGCTGGGCGTCCTAGGATGGCATGGTATTGTGATTTCCAGTCGACCACTTCGAAGTCCAATGTTTCCTTGCACAAGTTACTCGTTCTGCCAAAAACCACCTCGAGTCTTGTTTTTCCGAGGGGGTAGACTGCTTTACCTAGCACAATTCCATGGAAGGTTGTGCCTGAGGTTTTTTGTGCCAAATTTTGGATGAGCATTTCTTCCAGGGTTCTGGTGAATATGATGTTGATTCCGCTGTCACTGTCCATGAAGACTCGTGACATGTCGTAACTTCCGATTCTTGCTTCGAGCACTAATGCGGCGTATCCTGGACGCGGGATGGCTGGTGGGTGATCTTCTCGGGAGAAGGTAATTTCGGTCTCGGACCCGCGTAAGTATTCTGGGACGGCAGGGTGCGAGGGGACTGCGAGAAAAACTTATCTTGTGACCTGCTTGTACTTCCTGTTTGATGGCCTTTCTTCTTGTATCATGTAGATCCGGCCATTAGATTCTGGGTATTTTTCTTCTTCTTCGGGTGTCATGCTCCGCTCTTGGATTGCCGCTACTTTCCTTGATGGCATTGTAGGGGCTGGTGGTGCGTTGTGTGCGATGGTCCCGACTGCTACGCTTGCGAGAGGCTGTTGTTGTAGATCGGCTTTTTTCTTCTGAGAGCTCGATGAAGCGCCTGCAGTTTCTGAGGGTGTGTCCTGATCTGAGCTCTCCGCGCTCGGTTCTGAACCCGTGTAGTGTACACGGTCCGTCGAGCTGTTCGTTGGCTGAGCGATATGCTCGGGCGTCGTCTCGCGGCTGCCTTGATCTCCAATCTCGTTTCTGAACTTGGGGTGCGTCTTCTTGGTTGTCCCTGCGCTGCATTCTACGGTCGTCGCGATTTCTTCCTTCACTGTCGTCCGGGAAGCCGGCCGCGACTATATCGGGTCCTCTGTCGTCGTAGAAGTTACGCCTCGGGCGTTTTCTTCTTCTGTCGAATCCTCTGTCGCTTGTGTGGTAATCATAGTCTCGTTCTGAGCGCGCTGTCTGGATCTCTGATTCGTTCCGCACGGAGTCTTCTCCGTCTTCCCAGTTGTTGGCTTGCTCTAGTAGTCGTGCCAGTGTTCGGACCTTCATCTCCCCGAGTTGCTCCTTGAAGTCGATGCGTTGCAAGCCCCTCCTGAATGCGTCGATTGCTCTTTCGTCTGATATGTCCTCGGCAGAAATTTTTAGTATGGTCTATCGTTGGATGTATGCTCGCAGGGACTCTACGGATCCTTGCTTGCAGGCCCTCATCTGCTCGAGTGATGCTGGCCGCTTGTAGGTGGACTTGAAGTTCTCGATGAAGGCACTGCGGAACTGCTTCCAGGAACTGATTGATCCTCGCGGCATGTTTTTCAGCCAGTGTCGCGCTAAGCTCTCGAGCATGAGTTGTACGTACTGCATTGCTGTGATATTGGTTCCTCGCTGTAATTTGACGGCCATTAGGTAGTCTTCGAGCCATGCTTCTGGCTCCTCCAGCCCGTTGTACTTGTGTGTTGTGGAGTTTAGCTTGAAACCTTTTGGCATCCATGTTTCTCGTATGGATCACGTGAAGCACAGTGCTCCACTTGGTTCTATGTCCTCGTCGGAAGCTTGCTCGTCTGAGTGTTCTTCGCGGGCTGCCCGTCTTCGTCTCCCGCAGTTGACCTTTTTATGTGTTATGTCGTCGCGTGCGTCTCGTCGATTGCTGTTGCGTCTATTGCCGTTGCCGTCGCTGTCATGGTTTTTGTTTTTGTTTGGGCGCTTGCGCCAGTCGTCGTTGTTGTCGTCGTCGTGGGGTGAACTGGGATACCTGTCTGGAGTCTGCTCGCGGGGGACTCTTCTTGCTCCTGCTTTTTTAGGTGCTGAGGCGGTGATGGCGTCTTTCATTATTTTGAGTGTCATCGTTGTGTTGCGGTCTAAACTGCCTTTCTTGCCCCTCTGAGCACGAGATAGGTATTCTTGGGCAATTATGAGGACTTCGGCCGGTGTGAGTTGTTCTTCTTCTTCGTCGTCCTCTTCTAGCTTGAAGTCGTCGTCTAGTTTGCGGGCTACCTTCTTCTTGTCCGTGCGTTTTAGATTGCTGAATCTGGATCTAGCTCGGACAGGGGAGTCGTAGTCGGAGGAGTCGCTTCTAGAAGATGGTATGTGGTTGGTCCTTGAGTCGATGGCGGTTTTTCCTTGCTTCTCTAGTTCTAGACATTGCTGTCTTGTTGTTTTGGTGACGTCACTCGTCAAGTTGTTGTACGCTCTGAGCTCGTCTCGTGTTGCGTTCTCGAAGAGTAATTTTCCGCGTTTTACTGCGTCTCTTACTTTGGCGATTGCTTCTTTGGATAGGTAGATTTTTTCTACGTGATTGTCATCTTTCGCCATGCCTGGGGTCTGGTGCTTGCCGCTTTCTGGCTCGTCTCTCCTATGATTGCTATGCTCCAGTCCTTTGTATACTTTTCTTGGTATGGTTCCTGGTTCTCCAAGTGTGACGGTGACCTGGCCGGTGTTGTCGGGGTCACTATTTTTGCTGTTCGAGCGAGTGTCTCGGCGACTGCTCGGGTCGTCGTCTTGGCCTTTGTCATCTGCGGTTGGCTCGTGAACGTCTGCCATGAACACTTGGGACGGTGTCCTTACTGTCGTCTTGCTTGCGCGTGTGTTGTGCTTCTTCCATGGTGTAAGGCCCCCGATGCGGGGCTAACTCGAGTTAGTCGCTTTCGCATCCCTCTCAAGTTAGTAGCGCATAAAGAGCCACCGACTCACGACACTCGCACTCGTGTCGCTGCCGGATTCTCGACAACAGGTATATGAACAATGAACTTTAAACTAAGACATAAATATATAGAGTCCAGGGCATACATCGCCACTGGCATATATTACATCATCTCAGAGGTCCGTGGACCCAACAGTACATCATGCAACAAGCGGAAGACAATCACGACCGAGTACGGTCAAAATCCAAATTTCCCTAGAGATGGCTGCACATAAAGAGTCCACCCACGGATCGTCGAAGCCCAACTATAGGATCTACTGAACGAGGTCGCCCTCATCGTTGTTCTCCGGAGGCACCTCCACGAAGTATCGCCCGGTGCTCGGGTCGAGGTAGTAGTCCACTGCAGCGGCCGATCAGGCAAAACAGTAAAAGCACAAAAAGGAAAACAGGGGTGAGATTATATCATTACAGGATAACTAACTCCATCCGGTAAGACAGGTAAAAAGGAAAGGTTGCAGGCGCACTAGCATATATGATGGCTATCGTTCTATTAGAGTAGAGGTAAGATCCAAGAATACACGTGACATCGTGTAATAAATCCACTATTCACCTACTTACGTCAAACATAACACAACCTGGATCTTCTCTCGGTCCCCCTGGACGAATAAAAGCAACCAAGGCACTCACACGGTAGGCAAGTTTTAATTTATGATTCAAGTTGATGTTATTCTATGAACAAGGTGTAGGTCTCAAGTCGTCCATAACCGCGGACACGGCTTTTAGAAAAGATTTGACCCTGCAGGGGTGTACCAACTGCCCATCATAGGATTCGCATGTACATCCGGTTTCCGCTTGGCGGGTGAAGGCGCCTGAAACTCCGGAACGTCAGAGTCCCTCTAACTAACAACGCACAATTCCGGGTGGCCCCCGGTGAGTCGACATCCAACTCGAAAGCCGACCGCGCTCTCAAATCGGCCTCTACCGTCTGGACGAGGTCGGGGTAACTAACCCATCACTATGGGCAGCCCTTGAGCCTCCAGGACTGGACCAACAAGGGAACTCTGTCCTCGCTGGCCCGAGTTATTTTAAATCTACTGGAGCGCTAACCAGACACACACACATTTTGCAAATGGTAAATACAGCTTGGGCCATCACTAGAATTGTTTGGAGCTAGGTAGGTAAGACAAGGGGACCCCATAGAATCCCACACACGATTAGGCACGCTCGTCAAGAAACACAATACCCGGAACTCGGGACCTAGGTGACTCAAATGGAACAAAACACCTGGCGAGGACAGCATGGTCTCCCATCTTTCGTCAAGTATAAAATAACATCAATATAATAATAAATATCAATCAACTTCTTTAATAACATGAGATTCCAACCATAGCATAGGGTAAGCAACAAGTTTTCCTACTCATACTAAGCAATGGCTGAGCAGCGATAACTTAGCAATACAAAGGTTTGCTGGGATGTGGGGATCATGGCTGTTTGGTTTTTGAATGTGGCATGAGTAAGTGGTTAGGAGCAAACAAACGTTCTAGACTACAGCTAGGCAGGTAGGCAGAAAGGTATCAAGTAATGGTATAGATCTTCCCCTTGCCTGGGTAATCGGTCGTCGAAGCAGACGTAGCAGGGTCCTCGGGCTCGGTGTCGGAAAACTCCACGTAAGTCTCCTCGGCAGTCTCAGGTGCTAACGTAAGGTACCGGCAAGGAAAAGCACACAAGTAAGCAATGGGTGCGATGCACAGTCAACGATGATATGATCAAGTTTAAAGACATGGTGTTACCCTATCTATTCAAATTTAAATGGAGGTGTTGACGACACGTCAACAACTTCATATGCAATTACTTATATTTTTATGGCTGTGGTCATAGCCTTAATTTTGGTGTAAATAACCTGGCAACATGGCATGGCATGAAACAATAACAACATGTTAACAATAATAAGCATCGTGAAATAATTATCGATTCCGGAGACGAAGGAATGTGTCGGTGAAATTGACACCAAGGGGTGTATCAAAGGGGAAAAAGGCACATGGCAACTTGAGGGTGTTGCACAAGGCAAGAGTTACGACAAAGAAGAAGAAGGGGGTACATGGGCAAGGCAAAAGAGTGTGCACCACCTCATCAACATGACGTGATCACATGTGGGTAATCTCTTCCCTCCACATACTTGCATTTTATGTTGCTCAAACACAAAAACCAATGTGACCATCATGATCAGTGCATTTTTCTACCCCAAAAAGATATATGCCAGGAGCACAAAGCATTTGAATTCAAACAGAATTCAAATTGCAAAAGGAAGGAGTAAACAAAAAAAAAAGAAACACAGAAGTGAAAAAAAAGAAACAGAGGGAGGCCAACTGGGCCAACCTCGGGTAGCCTCGGGCCCAAGAGCATCTGCTCCACCTCACACAGCCCGCACTGGGCCGAGCCCATCGCACCAAGCAACCCACTGAACAAACAAAGGAAAAAAATAAAAAGAAAGGGTTGTGCACCCGACGGGATTCGAACCCACGCCGCTGCACTCCACCACCCAGCCCTCCTACCACTACGCTACGGAACGGGATCTGAACAGAACCCCGATTCAGGCAAGGTGAGGGTTAAAAAAGGCGCTCTCACAGAGAAGTTCAGACCCGCGTCAACTGACGACGGCGAGGTATTCCGGTGGGGCTGGCCTCGGGCACTGGCCACCCTCGACGCCTCCGGTGCGTGGGATCTGGAGCTGGTACACCCAGCTGCAGGATCCGGCCTCACGTTGCAAATAAATCGCACCAGGGGGTTCACTATCTCCGAAGGGAGATCATGGCGGCGACAGCCTGACGAAACTGAACCCGACGACAGCACGGGCGGTGCCGGCGACTTACGACGGCCTCGCCTTGGCTACGGTGCTCCGGCGGCTCGAAGGAGGCAGCACGCTCAAAGATGGGACCCCAAAGGACCCATTTTTACTCACACCTGCACCGGGGACGCGACAACGGCGACGTGCCTCTCGCCGGAAACTCACGGTGGGCGGAAACAGGGGAGCACGACGAGCTACTATGCGAAGCACTACGGGGAACAGGGGACGGCGGCGTCCTCATCTAGGGGTGCTTGGAGGTGAACTCGGTGGCGCTGGAGACGAAGCGAACGGGGGGGTCGTCGTCGAAGCAGAGAGGCGACGAGGCAGACGACCACGGCGAAGGGACGCGGCTTGCCTCCTAGCTCCGACCTGCCGACGGGAAGGCGTGAGGAAGATGAGAGGAAACGCAAAGGAAGAGCACGCGCTCGACGAGGTGACGAGGCGGCAACGGATTTCGAGCTTCTCACCGGCTCCCATGGCAGAACAGGGGAGGGCTATCCCGAGCGAGGCGGCGGCGAGGGGGAAAAACGGGGGGAAGAAGAACCCTAGGGCAGCAGGGGCTCTTACAGGGCGCGTCGGGTCGACAAGACGGCCGGAGACGGCGAGGGAAACGGCACCGGCGTCCGCGCCTGACAGCAAACAGAGGGGATGGCGGCCGTCTGCTCCGTTATATCCCAGTCGTGGATCAGATCCAACGGTTGCGGAGGGGGTCCGTACCCCTTCACTGGGCTGGGCTGCGGGAAGAGGAGGAAAAAGGCCTGCTGGACCGGCCGGGCCGGCATGATCCTTGGGAGAAAAGAAGAAAAAAAAGGAAAAAGCAATCCTTTTCCAAATAAAAATCCATGCAAGCCCTAGGACTTTTACAGAGAAAAAAGGAGAGATAAAAACAAAACTCCAGCGCCAAAATTCCTCCTGGAATATTTCTGATTTTATAAAAATGGTTTGACCATTTTTGGAGCAAGTGGAATTCGAACCTTTTGAATTTGAATTCAAATGTTTTCCATTTTTCTCCCTATTTTTCAAAGGTGAAAAATAGTTATAAAATCATGAAAAATTCCCTAAACCCCAAAGTATTGGCTTGGCAAAGTTTGGAGTTCAAATAGGCACACATGAATTTGCAACAGAACACAATTCCTTTCTTTTGGCATTTGATCAATTCATACAAAATGAAAAGACAAGTGGGAACAACTTATTCATGACCCCCATGTCCAGATGAAAAGTCACACCTAACATGATCACAACTTGAACACCAAAAGAGGGAAAGGTACAAATACATGGTGAACAGAGGAATGCCACTCTTGGGCTGTTACACATGGTCCACTCGAGTAGTCGGGTTGGGAGTCGTGGCTGACTCGCAGGGTCGCCACGCGGGCGGGTGCTGCCTCGATCGTTGTTGTAGCGACTGTTGTTGCGGGTGCTCGAGTGCTATTCGTGAGGCGGAGGGCTCCCCAGTGGTTGATGTAGATCTGGTACGCTCTGAAGGTCAGGTTGACGCCGGTGCGCAGGTCGGCGAAGGTCGGTCGAAAGGCCGGAAGGTGAGCCATGAAGCCGAGGGACCCGAACAGATCGGAGTCTGTTCGAGTCGTGGAGTCGATGAATGCTGACGGAGTTGCTGCTTTGATGGTTGCTGGTGATGAGGTCGCCGAGATCGCGATTCCAACCTGTGTAGTTCCCACAGACGTTGCCAATTTAAGAGGATCAGCCTCGACAAATCCCATGGCCAGGGACCCTGGGTTAGTCATAGAGAAGGAACAGGTTGGACGATTCTCGTCGGCTAACAGGAGAAGCACTTCCTGCTCGATATTATTGCGTGAGGGGGCGATTACAAGGGAGGCCAAGGCGAGTTCTCGCAAGACCAGGAGAGTAGATTGAGTATTGGTTTTCTTAGACGTCTCCCCTCCCAGCCTTTATATACTAGGCTAGGTCTCGGGGAGTCCGTATTAGATTACATAGATTGTTTCCTAGTTCTAGTCTTGCCTTGTGCGCCAAGTCGTGCCTTCCATATCAGCCGCGGACTCCTACGTCGGTTCCTTGATTGGGCCAGTCGTGGCTTCCCAGCGGGCCTTCTGTCTTCATACGCACCTGGTATCCTCATACGCAGGAGTCGTGGGGTCACCCCCTCGTCAATGAGCCTCCTCAAAAGAGCTCTAGGTCTTCTTGAGCAAGCAAGTTGGATGCACCCCCACTAGTTCCCTTAGAGAGCTTTTAGCTCACATGTGCATCCGTTGCATGTCAATCCCTGCTCCTCACATCATATCTATCATATGGCCTGCTCACGCCTATGATTGTCCTCATTGATGTGAGCCTTTCACACCTTTTTGTCTTTCTCCTCCACCTTCTTTCTGTTTCTCCTTTTAGGTGTGAACTTTCTTGCTCACGCTCATCCATTGCATGAGTGCTCAAAATATCGAAAGGGATTGGATAAGTTTGACTTGTACTTGACTAGTGGTCTGGGGACGAGTCAATATAAGAATCCAAAGGAGACTAAGTGTGAAACTTTAGTAGATAGTAGTTCTCAACAACTATTTTTTATCTCGTATTCCCATATCCCCCTTTCTTGCATGCAAACACCATCTGGAGACATTCGAGTCACGGATAGTGAGAGCTCTTGCACCCTTTGTTCTTTTGTTACTTGTGTCAATGCTAATATAGACTCTTGCTTGTTACGACTTGAATTGAATTGCATGCTTTGATTGCTTTACTTAAAAGTCCTTATATGGTTTTGTTGCATGTCGCCACAGAAATTATGCTTGTTATCATTTCCCTTCTCGAGGACGAGCAGAAATTAAGCTTGGGGATGTTGATACGTCCCAAACGTATCTATAATTTCTTCTTGCTCCATGCATGATTTGTGTGACTTTGCCATGTTTTCCTTGAACTTTCATACACTTTTGATCATATTTGGACTAACCTATTAACTCAGTGCACCCAGTTGCCAGTTCCTGTTTTCTGCTGTTTTTTTATTTCAGGTTTTCCAGCCATTAAAAGTGCGTAATAAAATCCGGAAAAATTATATAAAAAATCAACGACCCGGAAGCTTCCCGAAGAACGAAAGTTGGAAGGGGGTGGACCCACCAGGGCCCCAGGAGGGTCGCTGGCGCGGCCCCACCCTAGGCTGCGCCAGGAGGCCTCCTGGCTGCCCCGTGGCCCTTCTAGCCCCCTTTGGCCTATATTTAGCCCCCGTGACGGAAACCCTAAAGATCGATCTGATATTCCCTTTCTCCTCTCTGTACCGCCGCCGCCGTTTCAAGATCGGGGCTGCCAGGAGAAGCTGCCCCGATACCCTACCGGAAGGAGGAATCCCCTCCGGGAGACCATCCATCACCATGGACACCTCCCGGATGTCTTGTGAGTAGTCCCCCTTGGACCATGGGTCCCCCTTGTGCTTCCACTTTTGAGACCTCGTGAGCTGCCTCACATGATCGAGGAACCTTTGTAATTTTCTGTGTTGCTATGCTGAGTTTGCTGAGATCTGATGGATTATGAGATTATGCTCAGATTGTGATGAGTAATACATTTGGTTCTCTTTTATATTTTTGTTCTTTAGTAAATTCTTGCATGTTCTCCGTTGCCGTATTTTACTTTGGCCCAGTGATTTGTTGCAACTGTAAGAGGGAGCGTTATGCTTGATTGTGGGTTCAGCCCCCTGATGTCTAGCTTGAGTGACAGAAACATGAGACTAGGGGATGTATTGTTTCCACCAGGGATAAAACAATGGTGCTTGTACTTGTGGGTGCAAGGATTGTTTACTTTACACATAGTTCTTTTAATGAAGTTGTCTGTTGCTTTGAGTTTACACTTTGGGTGGGATTCACAACTTAATATGAGCGAGATGTTCTATATAGATATCTCAAGGTGGATGATTCCTAGTAGATGCAGATGGATTTCGGTCTACTTACCTTGGCGTACTGCCCATTGCTTTGGAGCCTCTTCTTTTCTTTTGTGGCATAGTTAGCATTACGGTGCATTTATAATACTGTCAATTGCCCAGTTGTGATTTGTTTACCTCGCTAGCACTTTTACCATCTTTTGGGAGAGAGACATCACTAGTGAACGTCATGGGACCCCGGTCCACATTCCCATCATTGTTTACATCATAAATTTACTTTCAGTTTCCACTATTATTATCTCTTGCATTGATCCTTTGTAAATAGAAAGGCCGGAGGAATTGACAACTCCTCTGTACTCGTTGGGAGCAAAGTTATTTGTTGTGTGTGCAGGTCCAGGCAAAGTTAGCAACCTCGGCGCCACTGTTCACTTTACCCCCTTCTTGTATCTTTGCGAGTCCTACGGGAGAGAAATCCTATCCTCCACATAGGGGAAATCTGCTGCTATGCTACATCTCACCTTCCACTTGGGGTAAGCAACGAGAAGTTATAGAACTATCTTCCTCACCGTATTAGCTACTGCCATGTTTAGTTTTAGTTTGTCTTTTGCAAGAGGTTTCGCTTTTGTTTAGTTTGTTGCTGGAACTCTCTTTAGTCTTCATGTTTATGTTGTCAAGAGAGTTGGTTGTTGCACTGAGTTGTCTCTTGTCTTGGAAGTAGGTAATTGAGGTTGCTAGTCGATTGTAGTAGTAACTTGCAATAGTTTTGAGGTATTGTTGTGAGTAATGTTTGGACTTTTGGTGTCAAGATCTCTATCCTATTAGTGATATGTGTAGTATTTTGGGCAATCTGTGTTTATTTTCAAAAACTACAAAAACTAGTTGAGAACTCTAGCTACTAGATGGATCACTAATCTTTGGAGGGATCGGATATTAGAGTACACTCACGTACCATGAGTCGAGGATGCGCAAGAATAACCAGAACCCCATACACTCCTCCTCGGGGTACTTTTCTCTTTGTGAACCTTATCATTAGATTGAGAGTTACCGATAATAAGTGCATGAGTTCTTCGGACTAATGTAAGTATTGAAAGTTGATACTTCCACCTCCTCATATTTGCTAGCCTCTTCGGTACCGCGCATTGCCCTCTTGTCACTCCGAGGGTTGGCGTCCACCTCGCCGGTACATCCAAACCCTTGGCTTGATACGCTCTGTCATCATAAACCTCCTTATATCTTTCCTACCAACAACCACCATACCTACGTATCAAGGCATTTCCATAGCCTTTCCGAGATATATTGCCATGAACCTTCCACCTCTTCATGACTTGATCTTCATGTCATACATGTTCCTGCTACAATGGCAGAGGCATATATTTTCATACATCATGATAGCTACATCTTCTTTATGTTGAGTACCTTGTAAAGTGTGAAGATCTTCTATACCTTCTTGTAAAAAAGAGTGTTGCCCTTAAGTGAGGAAAAGATCCCAAAGTGGACAAATAAAAGATCCCGAAAGATGACAAATGAGAGTTGAATAGAAAGAGCCATTGAGGCCACCAAAAATACAAAAAAATAGAAAAAATATAAAAAGAAAATAAAAAGAGAGAAAGGGCAACACTACTATTCCTTTTGAAAGATCCACACTCGTACTCCCTTATATCTTGTGCTCCATAGAGATGATCATTTATGCATATAGCTATGTGGGGACCTTCACACTATAAAACTTGGCTTGCATATTCCAAGGATGAGCCTCCTCAAACGATCTCTAGGTCTTCATGAGCGAGCAAGTTGGATCCACCCCTACTAGTTCCATTGGAGAGATATTCTTAGCTCATATGTGCATCCGTTTCATGGCAACACCGACTCCTCACATCATATCTATCATTTGGCCTTCTCGCCTATGATTGTCCTAATTGATGTGAGCCCTTCTCACCCTTTTTTCTTCCTCCTCCACCATATTTCTCTATTTGCCATCCTAAGTGTCAACTCTCGTTCTTACGCTCATCCATTGCATGAGTGCTCAAAATATCGAAAGGGAGTGGATAAAATTGACTTATACCTGCCTAGTGGTCTGGGAACAAGTCAAGATAAGATTCCAAAGAAGACTAAGTGTGAAACTTTAGTAGATTGAGTTCTCAACAAATATTTTTTTTCTCGTATTCCCATCTCCCACTTCTTGCACGCAAACACCATTTTGAGACATTCGAGTCATGGACAGCGAGAGCTCTTTCACCTAATGTTCTTATGTTGCTTGTTTCAATGCTAATATAGAATCTTGCCTGTTATGACTCAAATTGAATTACATAACTTGTTTGCTTTACTTTCAAATTTCTTATATGGTTGTTAGCTTTTCACCATAGAAATTATGCTTGTTATCATTTACCTACTCGAGGATGCGCAGAAATTAAGCTTGGGGATGTTGATACATCCCAAACGTATCTATAATTTCGGCTTGCTCCATGCATGTTTTGTGTGATATTGCTATGATCTAGATACACTTTCATACACTTTTGATCATATTTGGACTAACTTATTAACTCAGTGCACCACAATGCCAGTTCCTGTTTTCTGCAGTTTTTCTGTTTCAGGTTTCCTCCATATTAAAAGTGCTCCAAAAATTCGGGAAAAATCAGATAGAAAATCAGCGCGGAAGAACCTTTCGGAATCACCTGGGTGGGGCCAGAGGGCCTCCACCAGAGGTCCAGGCGCCTTGGTGGCGTGACCTAGGGCTTGGCCGTGCCAGGGGGGGGCGCCTGGACACGTGGTGGCCCCCCTGGCTGCCTCAAGACCCCTCTTTCCACGACGCGCAAGAGCAAGCAGGTGGCGAACGATGGGACCCCAATCCTGCTCCGGGATAAGAAGCGTGCGGCGGCTCGCGACACTCCTGTAATCGGTACGCCTCTTCGTTCTTCTCCCAAACGCACACTGCTTTCTGATTTCCCGGATGAGCATTTCATTAAGGTTGCTGACGATTTGGGTGTGTCTTTCGCGTCGGATTTGGTCTCGGCTTCGGCTATGATGTCTGTTCTGCGGGTCAATGAATGTGCCAAGCTAGCCTTGCTAAGGCTGCGGAGGCAGCGCGCTCGGATGCGGCGGCTTCTGCCCCTGTTGCCAAAGCTGAGTTACAGAGTCCTGGTAGAGGCCAGGCCTTATCTTTGTCCCGTACTAGAACGCGAGCCAAGAAATCCTTGCTTTCTAGTGCCCCTCGGCGTTCTAGTCTTCGCATCCGTAATCTCTCTTCCAAACGAGAATTTTATTTTGGAATATTCGTGGTTTTGGTACTATAGGGCACCGAAACCAGCTTCGCGATCTCCTTCTTACTGAGCATATTGATATTCTTTGTCTTCAAGAAATCGAATGCAAACATTTCTCTGCTTTGGATTTTGGGGCCCTTGGAGGGTCTGACTTTTCTTGGAGTTGGGTGCCTGCGGTTGGGTCATCGGGAGGTATCCTCATTGGTTCTAAAAATGACTTGTTTGATGTTACTAACGTGGAGGTGGAGGAATTTTTCCTTAGCATCCATGTGGTGTGTTGTGATTCTTCTGATTCTTGGGATATCATTTTGGTTTACGGACGTTCGAACCATTTCCATTCCAATCGTTTTTTGTCTGCTCTTGATGAGCGTCTGTCTAATCAGGTGGTGCCAGTTTTGTTAGCAGCGATTTCAACCTCCTCCGTACCCCTGCTGATAAAAGTTCCACCAATTTCTCTTGGGTTAGGGCAGCAGCCTTTAATGGTTTTATTGTTGATTTTGCCTTACGGGAACTTCCACGGTCCGGGGCTCGCTTTACATGGTCCAACCACCAGCTTCAGCCTGTTCGGTCGGTGCTGGAAAGGGTTCTCATGTGTGTGGGTTGGGAGGCCCTGTACCCCCGGTGCTCGCTGCTTGCCATCCCTTCGGTGGATTATGATCACACGCCTCTGGTGCTTGACTCTGGTGGGTTTGCTAGGATCCCTCCTAGGTTCCGGTTTGATTCCTCCTGGCTCCACTGTGAAGGGTTTATTCCCCTGCTTTCTGCTAAGATTGTTGCTTTTCTCTCTGGAAACCATCGTTCGTTTGGCCCTGTGGATAACTGGCGTATTTGTTCGAGAAGGCTGCGTCAATTCCTTAGAAGCTGGGGGGCCAACAAGGCGTCGTGTGAGCATGTGGTCAAAGCTGACCGCTAGATAAGATCCAAGATTTAGATGCTACTGCTGATGCTTCTGACCTGGACCCTGATGGCTGGGAACATAGATACGAACTGGAGAAAAACCTCCTGGATATTCACCAGGATGAGGAGGAATTATGGAGACAACTGGGTCGCATTTCCTGGGTCCTTCAGGTGATTCCCTCACGACATATTTCATTTCCATTGCTAACGGCAGGAGGAGGCGCTGTCTTATCTCTAGGTTGATTATTGATGGTGTGGTTTGCGACGATATGACCTTGATTACTAACCACATATTTCAGTTATACTCCTCCCTCTTGGCTGCTAGGCCTAACTCGGGAGTGTGTCTCAGTGAGTCCTTTTGGTCCAGGGGATCCTGGGTTTCGGATGATGATAATTATCAGTTGATGCTCCCTCTTACGGAGGACGAAATTTACTTCGCGGTATTCTCCTCTAACGCGAACTCTTCCCCAGGTCCGGATGGCTTCTCGATCACGTTCTTTCTAAAAATTTGGGCCTCTATTCATTTCCTTGTGTATTCGGTCATCCAAGGTTTCTGCCTTGGCACGATCGATATCTCTCGCTTGAACTATGTTGTCCTGTCCCTGATTCCTAAGGTCAAAGGTGCAGATAATATAAGACTTTTCCGGCCCATTGCGCTCATGAAAAGTATTGTGAAGTTTCCGTCCAAGGCGTTTGCCTCTCGGTTGGGGCCAATTGCGCATAAGGTGATCAATCCTAACCAGACGACATTTATCAAAGGTCCTTTTATCCTCGGCCGCATCCTTAGTCTTCATGAGGTGTTATATGAGATCAAACTCTCCAAGGCCAACGTTATTTTCCTCAAGCTTGACTTTGATAAAGCTTATGAATGTGTTAGCTGGTCCTTCCTCCGTATGGTGCTCCTCGCTAAGGATTTCGTGGGGGCATACGTGCATCGTATTATGCAGTTGGTGACTGGCGGGCACACTGCTGTTGCTGTCAATGGACAGGTTGGACAATTCTTCCCCAATGGTAGAGGCATGAGACAAGGAGATCCCATCTCCCATTTATTGTTCAATTTTTTGGTCGAGGCCCTATCAGAAATGCTCAATCTGGCTGCCAGGGCTGGCCATATTTTGGCTACGGTGTGCTCTCTTATCCCCTCGGGCTTAACCCACCTTTAGTATGCGGATGACACGGTGGTCATGGTGGAAAATAACGACCTTTGTTTGACGAATCTAATTTTTTTGCTTCTTTTGTTTGAAGCCTTGTCGGGGCTGAAAATCAATTTCTCTAAGAGTGAGCTCTTTGCTTTTGGGTGCACTGGTGTGGAGGCCCATAGAGTGGCCGCCATGATGAATTGTGTGCTGGGTGCTTTTTCGCTCAAATATCTGAGGATGGCTATCTCCCCTGACCTTGTGACGGCTAAAGATCTTGCCCCATTAGTTTAGAAAGTTGGCAATAGAGTGCTGCCTTGGAGGGGTAGACACTTGATGTCGTGGAAGTGGTAATGGCTTCTCGCCCTTCGTTGGTTACTGTAAGGCCCCATATGCGGTACTGTTCCAGGTCTAAATGTTTCCATCCAGATCCGGGGACGAAGCACATATCGGTCCCACCGCGACATATGACACTGCCATATGCCCCGAATTTCCAACATAATATCACAACATTACAGCTACAAGGTTACAACATCTCATACAATCGTCATACAACTGCCTTAAATACAATACATCAGCGGAAGATATATGTCTGAGTACAAACTACAATCAAATGCCTAGCGGCAAAGATAAAACACACCATTCCCGTATCCACACGGGTCTAGGCTCTCCGCCGGGATCCACCTAACTAGTCGTCGTCGAGTCTCCACGAAGGCGTCCAGAAGAAGATTCGAGGTAGTAATCAACTGAAGTGGCCGATCAGGCAAAAAATAAAAGGGAAAAGAAAAGAAAGGCGTGAGAATATATCAAAAGTCTTGTAACTAACTTCTCACGAGTAAAATGGGGGTAGTGGTGAGGTTGCAGTCACACTAGCAATATATGAGTGGCTAACGGTCTATTTTAGAGTAAGATGAGAACCAAGCATTCGATGAGGAATCGCCTCCAACAAGTCTTGATATCAACTACTTACGCAAGCATAACATCTATCCTATCCTTGTCCTCCTTTTCGCATCCCGACGAAGAGGAAGCAGTCGAGGCACACACATGTTGATCAAGTTCATTATGATAATATCATTTTTTGTTGTCTATGATCAAGGAGTAGGTCTCAAGTCGTCTGGGAGGCCGATGCAGGCCGCGGCTGGCTGGGCCGTGGTGGGCTACGGCTGCGCTGGCCCACTCGGGCGAGGTTCCTGGGCCGGCCAACCCCGTCCCGATCCGATTTGGCGGCGGCGGGCGGCGGTGGCTACTCCAGCGAATGGCGGCGCTAGGTGGCGGTGAGGTCGGCGCGGCGCCGCGAGGAGACGTGGCGCGTTCTGGAGTGTCGGATCGCAGATCCGATGGCTCTAGAGGGGGCAGGGGCTAGGGTTTCTGGATATGGGGCTAATTTGGGGCAGATTTGGGCAAAGTGGAGGGGGGTGGTTGCAATTTTGGCTTAGGGGAAACCATAGAAAGGGGTGGGAGAGTGGTGGTCTTTATATAGCTCAGGTGGTGGGCAGTTTGCAAAAACATCCCCGGTTTTTCTCTCGCGCGCGCGGTGTTGACGTTTCTGACCGCCGGTGGTCCGCAGGACCTCCGATTCGGGTAAAACTTCGAACTGCGCGATCACCTCGCGTTGGAACCATTTCGAGAACACTTTCCGGCGCGCTATAAAAATAACCCATTTAATTATTAAACGGGGTTTTCGTTCCGTTGGCTGCGGCTGGTCTTGTGCGGGTTTTCACGACGGTGATCGGGTGAAACCCAGTGTCGCAAAGGTCGAGTGTCAGGGTGGCAAGGGTCGGTCTCCGTCCGGTACGAGATAAGAAGGGGGGAATAATCGCCGATCGATAAATCGGGGATGCAAACACCGCAAACAAATCAGACAATCAAACAATTCACAACGAAAACCAAAATTTTATTTTTTGTGAAAACTGAGCTGTTACAATACAACACCACCAAAAAGGGATCTCGTCCCGAGATCCTGGACGATCCGGGGGAGAGGAGAAGGGGAAGAGAAAAGAGTCGGGATCTTCAACACCACCAACACGGGACTCTGCTCCAGGTCAACGACGAACCATTGTCGAGGAACTTTCCGTAGGGAGATGGCGATGTCGAAGAACGAAGCCATCAGGAGATCAAGAGGAAGAACGAAAATTCAAACCGACGATCAAGGGAAACATTCTCACTCAAATCGTGAGGATACTGGGTAAGAGGACTGAAGTCAATGAAAGACCAAGATGTTTAACCAGAGTCGAAAGAACTATAGGTACTATCGGATTTCCCAACCTAATATCGAAATCGAGACAATACGCTGCAAGAAAGGCATTGTAACGGTTCCAAAACTCGACACACTCCTAAGGTTTGAAAGGGGATAAGTCGAGATTAAAACACTGACGACACTTGTCCTGACCAAAGCAACGGTAAGGAGTAAAAAGATTCCTACTCTCCGACAACTATCTTAGTAACTACAAAATAAATTTTGTCTAGACTCGACTTCGGCCAGAAAAGGGATCCTACGGTCGGTAAGGCTCTGATACCAAGTTGTAAGGCCCGAAATGTGGTACTGTTCCAGATCTAGATGTTTCCATCTAGATCCGAGGAGGAAGCACATATCGGTCCCACCGCGACATATGACACTGCCATATGCCCCGGATTTCCAACATGATATCACAACATTACAGCTACAAGGTTACAACATCTCATAAAATCGGCATACAACTACCTTAAATACAATACATCAGCGGAAGATACATGTCTGAGTACAGACTACAATCAAATGCCTAGTGGCAAAGGTAAAACAAACCATTCCAGTAACCACACGGGTCCAGGCCCTCCAACGGGATCCACCTAACTAGTCATCGTTGAGTCTCCACGAAGGCGTCCAGAAGAAGAGTCGAGGTAGTAATCAACTGCAGTGGCCGATCAGGCAAAACATAAAAGGGAAAAGAAAAGAAATGGGTGAGAATATATCAAAAGTCTTGTAACTATCTTCTCACGGGTAAAATGGGGGTAGTGGTGAGGTTGCAGTCGCACTAGCAATATATGAGTGGCTAACGGTCTATTTTATAGTAAGAGTAGAACCAAGCATTCGATGAGGAATCGCCTCCAACAAGTCTTTCTATCAACTACTTACACAAGCATAACACCTATCCTATCCTTGTACTCCTCTTCGCATCCCGACGGAGAGGAAGCAGTCAAGGCACATACACGTTGATTAAGTTCATTATGATTATCTCAGTTGTTGTTGTCTATGAACAAGGAGTAGGTCTCAAGTCGTCCATAACCGTGGACACGACTTCTCGAAAAGATTTAACCCTGCAGGGGTATACCAACTGCCCATTACAAGGCTCCGCACACACGCGTATCTCTCTCAGTCGGGCCTGTTAAAGACACTCATTGAAGAGTTGTTCCGAGAGATCCGGTACGACAGGTCCCTCTAACTAGCAACGCACAAATCCGGGGGGCCCCGTGAGTCGAAAGCCAACTCGAAAGATGGTCGCGTTCTCGAATCAGTCTCTACCATCTGGATGAGTTAGGGATGGCTAACCCTCGCCCGGGAAGGCACCCCTAGCTCCCTGAGGTGGACCAATAGGATATACCATCCTACTGGCCCGATTTGTTTTAAAATCCACTGGCTGTAGACCAGTTATGCATGCAGGTTTGAAATGGTAAAATCAACTTGGGCCTCCACTAGAAATGTTTGAAGCTAACTAGGTAAGACAAGGGGACCCCATAGAATCCCAAACGCGGTTAGGCACGCTCAGTCTTAAAACCAATACCCAGAACTCGGATCCTAGGTGACTCGAATGGAACAAAGCGTCGGGGCGGGATAGCCTAGACCTTCCATCCTTCGTGGAATATTGTCAACATTATAATAATCACATAATCCAAAATAATATAATAATCTGATAGCCCAATCCATGGAGTAACAGGATAACAGTTGATAACATCCTAGCATGCATACTAACATTTGGTTGAGCAGCGAGCAATAGTAACATAGCCGAACAAGGTTTGCTGGGATGTGGAGGACATGGCTGTTTGGGTTTATTTAAGAGGCATGAATATGAGGTGGTAGGATCAAGCAATCATTCTATCCTACACCTAGGCGCGAGTGAGCTGAACATTATAAGCATGATATATGCTCCCCCTTACCTGATGAGAAAACGAAACCGAAGGTGTAGTCGATCGCAAGCTCGCAACGTCTCCGAGAGGTACCCGCGGAAGCACACAAGAAGGAAACACTGGAAAAGGCAATCGACGTGCAAGCGTCTATTACTACGAAGCAATCAAGAGAAAGCATCAAAAAGAAGGAAACACAAGACAACACACTACGGCATCACGTCTATCGTCGAGAGCAGTTACTTACAGGTTAAGTGAAGTATTCGTCACACATGACGATACCGCACATTTAGAAAGGTTCAAGTTGTTTAGCTACTCAAGGTGAGCAAGGTTGTTAACATGACATCTCACTCAAGCATGGCATAGCACACAAACATGACAAGAGGTGAAGCATAAGATAAACTATCTATGCTAGTCAATTTAAGTGAGGCAGAACCTAAACATGGCATATCACTAAGTACCCCACGACAATTAAAGCATTTGGTACTGTTCTGCCCTAATCCATATTTTACGTTGATTAACAACAGAAAACAATAGCATAAGCACAAATTACATGAAATTCTAATCAAGTTACATATAAAGAACACTCCAAACGGAGTTACGGTTAAAAAGATACAAGCAAAACAAGTTTGGAACACAATCTGCCAACATCGGGAAGCACACTTTAGAGCAACGCATAAACAGGATAATGAATGCCAACAAGCTCACAAATTGCATGCAACTAAAGTAGACATGGCAGGGAAGGCATGGCAAAAGGAATCATGCAAATAGGCATCATGAACAATTAATTATAGCCCAAGCAAAATGCAATAAAACATTACTGGTCTAGGACTTAGTGAAAATCAGGAAAATAGGGAAGAAACTGTTATTTTCATGTTGTATAAACAGGAGCAAAACTATATGCAAATGTGCAGCAACATGACATACAAATATATGAGCATGGAGTAGGCATGATGATGATCAGGTACAAACAAGAATCAAGGTTATAGGCATAACAGATCAAAAGATACTAAGCATGCAACATGGCATCGGAAAGTTAAAGACTTTTTGAAGAACAGAGATGGCTGTCAAAAACAGTGGCATAGCAACTTTGGAGCAGAATATAACTATGACCAAGAATGTAAACATGACAAGTGATTGCATAGAACAGAAGTAGACATGATGCTTAACAGTATGCAACAAGAATCAATAGCATAGGCATCATGGATGTGTCACAATCATCAATCAAGCTTGCAATAAAATAATAGCAGCATCACACTAAATGAAAATAATAGTAGTTAACAGTCTGATGCCCACTTCAACAGTAATTAACAACATCAAGATGGCCTCACATCAAAATGCTCACAAAAGATGAACTGAAGTACACACAAAACTAAACAATTTTCCTTTTCAGCTCAACATGATCTGGGCTACGGTTTGATCGCAATCTACAGCGCAAAATTGAATTAGCAGCAACAATTCTCAGACTTAGAAAAAATAACAGATAAAAAGAAAAGAAAAAAAAACATAACATAAAAAAAAGGGCCTCACCCCTTAGTGGGCTCGGCCCACTAGAGGCGGTTGGGAGGCTGGGCGCTGGGAGGCCGACTGCGGGCCTCGGTTGGCGGGGCCGTGGTGGGCTGAGGCTGCGCTGGCCCACTCGGGCGCGGAGCCTGGGCCGGCCAACCCCGTCCCGATCCGATCTGGTGGCGCTGGGTGGCGGTGGCTACGCCGGCGAAGGGCGGTGCTAGGTGGCGGTGAGGTCGGCGTGGCGCCGCGAGGTGACGTGGCGCGCTCTGGTGCGTCGGATCGCAGATCCGACGGCTCTAAAGGGGGCAGGGGCTAGGATTTCGGGATTTGGGGCTAATTTGGGGCAGATTTGGGGAAAGTGGAGAGGGTGCTGCAATTTTGGCTTAGGGGAAACCCAAGAAAGGGGTGGGAGAGTGGTGGTCTTTATATAGCACTGGTGGCTGGCAGTTTGCAAAAACATCACCGTTTTTTTCTCGCGCGCGCGATGTTTACGTTTCTGACCGCCAGGGGTCCGCAGGATCTCCGATTCGGGTAAAACGTCGAACTGCGCGATCAGCGCGTCGAGCCGGCGGCGTTCACCTCGCGCTGGAACGATTTTGAGAACACTTTACGACGTGCTGGTCCTGTGCGGGTTTTCACGACGGTGATCGAGTGAAACCCGGTGTCGCAAAGGTCGAGTGTCAGGGTGGCAAGGTTCGGTCTCCGTCTGGTACGAGATAAGAAGGGGGGAAATAATCGCCGATCGATAAATCGGGAATGCAAACACCGCAAACAAAGCAGACAATCAAACAATTGACACCGAAAACCAAATTTTTTATTTTTGTGAAAACTGGGCTTTTACAATACAACACCACCAACAAGGGATCTCGTCCTGAGATCCTGGACGATCCGGGGGAGAGGAGAAGGGGAAGAGAAAAGATTCGGGATCTTCAACAGCACCAACAAGGGACTCTGCTCCATGTCAACGACGAACCATTGTCAAGGAACTTTCCGCAGAGAGATGTCGACCTCGAAGAACGAAGCCATCAGGAGATCCAGAGGAAGAACGACAATACAAACCGACGATCAAGGGAAGCATTCTCACTCAAATCGTGAGGATACAGGGTAAGAGGAATGAAGTCAACGGACGACCAAGATGTTTAACCAGAGTCGAAAGAACTAAAGGTAGTACCGGATTTCCCAACCTGAGATTGGAATCGAGACAATACGCTGCAAGCTAGGCATTGTAACGGTTCCGAAACTCGACACACTCGAGATCCTAAGGTTTGAAAGGGGATAAGTCGAGATTAAAACACTGACGACACTTGTCCTGACCAGAGCAAGGGTAAGGAGTAAAAAGATTCCTACTCTCCGACAACTATCTTAGTAACTACAAAATAATTTGTGTCTAGACTCGACTTCGGACAGAAAAGGGATCCTACGATCGGTAAGGCTCTGATACCAAGTTGTAAGGCCCGATATGCGGTATTGTTCCAGATCTAGATGTTTATATCTAGATCCGGGGACGAAGCACATATCGGTCCCCCCCGCGACATATGACACTGCCAGATGCCCCGGATTTCCAAAATGATATCACAACATTACAACTACAAGGTTACAACATCTCATACAATCGGCATACAACTGCCTTAAATACAATACATCAGCGGAAGATACATGTCTGAGTACAGACTACAATCAAATGCCTTGTGGCAAAGGTAAAACACACCATTCCCGTAACCACAAGGGTCCAGGCTCTACGCCGGGATCCACCTAACTAGTCGTCGTTGAGTCTCCACGAAGGCGTCCAGAAGAAGAGTCGAGGTAGTAATCAACTGCATCGTCCGATCAGGCAAAACATAAAAGGGAAAAGAAAAGAAAGGGGTGAGAATATATCAAAAGTCTTGTAAATAACTTCTCACGGGTAAAATGGGGGTAGTGGTGAGGTTGCAGTCGCACTAGCAATATATGAGTGGCTAACGGTCTATTTTTGAGTAAGATGAGAACCAAGCATTCGATGAGGAATCGCCTCCAACAAGTCTTGCTATCAACTACTTACGCAAGCATAACACCTATCCTATCCTTGTCCTCCTCTTCGCATCCCGACGAAGAGGAAGCAGTCAAGGCACACACACGTTGAACAAGTTCATTAAGATTATCTCAGTTGTTGTTGTCTATGAACAAGGACTAGGTCTCAAGTCGTCCATAATCGTGGACACGGCTTCTCTAAAAGTTTTAACCCTTCAGGGGTGCACCAACTGCCCATTACAAGGCTCCGCACGCACGCCCATCTCTCTCAGTCGGGCCCGTTAAAGACACTCATTGAAGAGTTGTTCCAAGAGATCCGGTACGACAGGTCCCTCTAACTAGCAACGCACAAATCCGGGTGGCTCCCGGTGAGTCGACTTCCAACTCAAAAGTCGGTCGCTCTCTCGAATCAGTCTCTACCATGTGGATGAGGTCGGGATGGCTAACTCTCGCCCGGGCAGGCACCCCTAGCTCCTTGTGGTGGACCAACAGGATATACCATCCCATTGGCATGATTTGTTTTAAAATCCACTGGCTGCAGAGCAGTTATGCATGCAGGTTTCAAATGGTAAAATCAGCTTGGGCCACCACTAGAAATGTTTGAAGCTAAATAGGTAAGACAAGGGGACCCCATAGAATCCCACACGCGGTTAGGCACACTCAGTCTTCAAACCAATACCCGGAACTCGGATCCTAGGTGATTTGAATGGAATAAAGCGTCGGGGCGGGATAGCCTAGACTTTCCATCCTTCGTCTAATATAGTCAACATTATAATAATCACATAATCCAAAATAATATAATAATGTGATAGCCCAATCCAAGGAGTAAGAGGATAACAGTTGATAACATCCTAGCATGCATACTAACATTTGGTTGAGCAGCGAGCAATAGTAACATAGCCGAACAAGGTTTGCTGGGATGTGGAGGACATGGCTGTTTGGGTTTATTTGAGAGGCATGAATATGAGGTGGTAGGATCAAGCAATCGTTCTATCCTACACCTAGGCGCGAGTGAGCTGAACATTATAAGCATGATATATGCTCCCCCTTACCTGATGAGTAGACGAAACCGAAGGTGTAGTCGATCGCAAGCTCGCAACGTCTCCGAGAGGTACCCGCGGAAGCACACAAGAAGGAAACACTGGAAAAGGCAATCGACGTGCAAACGTCTATTACTATGAAGCAATCACGAGAAAGCATCAACAAGAAGGAAACACAAGACAACACACTACGGCATCACGTCTATCGTCGAGAGCAGTTACTAACAGGTTAAGTGAAGTATTCGTCACACATGACGATACCGCACATTTAGAAAGGTTCAAGTTGTTTAGCTACTCAAGGTGCGCAAGGTTGTTAACATGACATCTCACTCAAGCATGGCATAGCACACAAACATGACAAGAGGTGAAGCATAAGATAAACTATCTATGCTAGTCAATTTAAGTGAGGCAGAACCTAAACATGGCATATCACTAAGTACCCCACGACAATTAAAGCATTTGGTACTGTTCTGCCCTAAACCATATTTTACGTTGGTTAACAACAGAAAACAATAGCATAAGCACAAATTACATGAAATTCTAATCAAGTTACATATAAAGAACACTCCAAACGGAGTTACGGTTAAAAAGATACAAGCAAAACAAGTTTGGAACACAATCTGCCAACATCGGGAAGCACACTTTAGAGCAACGCATAAACAGGATAATGAATGCCAACAAGCTCACAAATTACATGCAACTAAAGTAGACATGGAAGGGAAGGCATGGCGAAAGGAATCATGCAAATAGGCATCATGAACAATTAATTATAGCCCAAGCAAAATGCAATAAAACATTACTGGTCTAGGACTTAGTGAAAATCAGGAAAATAGGGAAGAAACTTTTATTTTCATGTTGTATAAACAGGAGCAAAACTATATGCAAATGTGCAGCAACATGACATACAAATATATGAGCATGGAGTAGGCATGATGATGATCAGGTACAAACAAGAATCAAGGTTATAGGCATAACAGATCAAAAGATACTAAGCATGCAACATGGCATCGGAAAGTTATAGACTTTGTGAAGAACAGAGATGGTTGTCAAAAACAGTGGCATAGCAACTTTGGACCAAGAATATAACTATGACCAACAATGTAAACATGACAAGTGATTGCATAAGAACTGAAGTAGACATGATGCTTAACAGTATGCAACAAGAATCAATAGCATAGGCATCATGGATGTGTCACAATCATCAATCAAACTTGCAATAAAATAACAGCAGCATCACACTAAATGAAAATAATAGCAGTTAGCAGTCTGATGCCCACTTCAACAGTGATTAACAACATCAAGATGGCCTCGAATCAAAATTCTCACAAAATATGAACTGGAGTACACACAAAACTAACTTTTTTTCCTTTGCAGCGCAATGTGATCCGGGCTACGGTTTGATCGCAATCTACAGCGCAAAATTGAATCAGCAGCAACAATTCCCAGACTTAGCAAAAATAACAGATAAAAATAAAAGAAAAAAAAACATAACAGAAAAAAAGAGGGCATAACCCCTTAGTGGGCTCGGCCCACTAGAGGCTGCTGGGAGGCCGACTGCGGGCCGCGGCTGGCTGGGCCGTGGTGGGCTGCGGCTGCGCTGGCCCACCCGGGCGAGGAGGCTGGGCCAGCCAACCCCGTCCCGATCCGATCTGGCGGCGGCATGCGACAGTAGCTACGCCGGAGAAGGGCGGCACTAGGTGGCGGTGAGGTTGGCGCGGCGCCGCGAGGTGACGTGGCGCGCTCTGGAGCTTCGGATCGCAGATCCCAAGGCTCTGGAGGGGGCAGGGGCTAGGGTTTCGGGATTTGGGGCTAATTTGGGGCAGATTTGGGCAAAGTGGAGGGGGTGGCTGCAATTTTCTCTTAGGGGAAACCCTAGAAAGGGGTTGGAGAGTGGTGGTCTTTATATAGCCCAGGTGGCTGGCAGTTTGCAAAAACATCCCCGGTTTTTCTCTCTCGCGCGCGGTGTTTACGTTTCTGACCGCCGGGGTCCGCAGTACCTCCGATTCGGGTAAAACTTCGAACTGCACGATCAGCGTGTCGAGCCGGCGGCGTTCATCTCGCGCTGGAACCATTTCGAGAAAACTTTCCGACGCGCTATAAAAATAACCCATTTAATTATTAATCGGGGTTTTCGTTCCGCTGGCTGCGGCTGGTCTTGTGCGGGTTTTCATGACGGTGATCAGGTGAAACCCGGTGTCTCAAAGGTCGAGTGTCAGGGTGGCAAGGGTCGGTCTTCGTCCGGTAAGAGATAAGAAGGGGGGAAATAATCGCCGATCGATAAATCGGGAATGCTAACACCGAAAACCAAATTTTTATTTTTTGTGAAAACAGGGTTGTTACAATACAACACCACCAACAAAGGATCTCGTCCCGACATCCTGGACGATCCAGGGGAGAGGAGAAGGGGAAGATAAAAGAGTCAGGATCTTCAACACCACCAACAAGGGACTCTGCTCCGTGTCAACGATGAACCATTGTCTAGGAACTTTACGCAGGGAGATGGCGAAGTCGAAGAACGAAGCCATCAGGAGATCAAGAGGAAGAACGACAATTCAAACCGACGATCAAGGGAAGCATTCTCACCCAAATCGTGAGGATACTTGGTAAGAGGACTGAAGTCAACGGACGACCAAGATGTTTAACCAGAGTCGAAAGAACTAAAGGTACTACTGGATTTCCCAACCTGAGATCGGAATCGAGACAATACGCTTCAAGCAAGGCATTGTAACGGTTCCGAAACTCGACACACTCAAGATCCTAAGGTTTGAAAGGGGATAAGTCGAGATTAAAACATTGTCGACACTTGTCCTGACCAGAGCAAGGGTAGGGAGTAAAAAGATTCCTACTCTCCGACAACAATCTTAGTAACTACAAAATAATTTTTTTCTAGACTCGACTTCGCCCAGAAAAGGGATCCTACGGTCGGTAAGGCTCTGATACCAAGTTGTAAGGCCCGATATGCGGTACTATTCCAGATCTAGATGGAAACAATACATCATGATATCACGGGACGAAGCACATATCGGTCCCACCGCGACATATGACACTGCCACATGCCCCAGATTTCCAACTTGATATCACAACATTACAGGTACAAGGTTACAACATCTCATACAATCGGCATACAACTGCCTTAAATACAATACATCAGAGGAAGATACATGTCTGAGTACATACTACAATCAAATGCCTAGTGGCAAAGGTAAAACACACCATTCCCGTAACCACACGGGTCCAGGCTCTCCGCCGGGATCCACCTAACTAGTCGTCGTTGAGTCTCCACGAAGGCGTCCAGAAGAAGAGTCGAG
The DNA here is from genome assembly GCA_950022295.1 of Bromus sterilis. Lineage (NCBI taxonomy): Eukaryota > Viridiplantae > Streptophyta > Magnoliopsida > Poales > Poaceae > Bromus > Bromus sterilis. The sequence goes on along the minus strand of OX465599.1, from coordinate 164,500,722 downwards.
GTAGTAATCAACTGCAGCGGCCAATCTGGAAAAACATAAAAGGGAAAATAAAAGAAAGGGGTGAGAATATATCAAAAGTCTTGTAACTAACTTCTCACGGGTAAAATGGGGGTAGTGGTGAGGTTGCAGTCGCACTAGCAATATATGAGTGGCTAACGGTCTATTTTAGAGTAAGATGAGAACCAAGCATTAGATGAGGAATCGCCTCCAACAAGTCTTGCTATCAACTACTTACGCAAGCATAACACCTATCCTATCCTTGTCCTCCTCTTCGCATCCCGACGAAGAGGAAGCAGTCAAGTTCATTATGATTATCTCAGTTGTTGTTGTCTATGAACAAGGAGTATGTCTCAAGTCGTCCATAACCGTGGACACGGCTTCTCGAAAAGATTTAACCCTTCAAGGGCGTACCAACTGCCCATTACATGGCTCCGCACGCACGCCCATCTCTCCCAGCCGGGCCCGTTAAAGAGACTCATTGAAGAGTTTTTCCGAGAGATCCGGTATGATAGGTCCCTCTAACTAGCAACGCACAAATCCGGGTGGCTCCCGGTGAGTCGACAACCAAGTCAAAAGCCGGTCGCGCTCTCGAATCAGTCTCTACCGCCTGGATGAGATCGCGATGGCTAACCCTCGCCCGGGCAGGCACCCCTAGCTCCCTGAGGTGGACCAACAGGATATACCATCCCACTGGCCCAATTTGTTTTAAAATCCACTGGCTGCAGAGCAGTTATGCATGCAGGTTTCAAATGGTAAAATCAGCTTGGGCCACCACTAGAAATGTTTGAAGCTAAATAGGTAAGACAAGGGGACCCCATAGAATCCCACACGCGGTTAGGCACGCTCAGTCTTAAAACCAATACCCGGAACCCGGATCCTAGGTGACTCGAATGGAACAAAGCGTCGGGGCGGGATAGCCTAGACCTTCCATCCTTCGTCTAATATAGTCAACATTATAATAATCACATAATCCACAATAATATAATAATGTGATAGCCCAATCCTAGGAGTAACAGGATAACGGTTGATAACATCCTAGCATGCATACTAAGATTTGGCTGACCAGCGAGCAATAGTAACATAGCCGAAAAAGGTTTGCTAGGATGTGGAGGACATGGCTGTTTGGTTTTATTTGAGAGGCATGAATATGAGGTGGTAGGATCAAGCAATCATTATATACTACACCTAGGCGCGAGTGAGCTGAACATTATAAGCATGATATATGCTCCCCCTTACCTGATGAGAAGACGAAACCGAAGGTGTACTCGATCGCAAGGTCGCAACGTATCCGAGAGGTACCCGCGGAAGCACACAAGAAGGAAACACTTGAAAAGGCAATCGACGAGCAAGCATCTATTACTAAGAAGCAATCACGAGAAAGCATCAACAAGAAGGCAACACAAGATAACACACTACGGTAACGCGTCTATCGTCGAGAGCGGTTACTACTAGGTTAAGTGAAGTATTCGTCACACGCGACGATACCGCACATTTAGAAAGGTTCAAGTTATTTAGCTTCTCAAGGTGATCAAGGTTGTTAACATGGCATCTCACTCAAGCATGGCATAGCAAACAAACATGACAAGAGGTGAAGCATAAGATAAACTATCTATGCTAGTCAATTTAAGTGAGGCACAACCTAAACATGGCATATCACTAAGTACCCCACGACAATTAAAGCATTTGGTACTATTCTGCCCTAAACTATATTTTACGTTAGTTAACAAGTGAAAACAATAGCATAAACACAAAGTACATGAAATTCTAATCAAGTTACATATAAAGAACACTCCAAACGGAGTTACGGTTAAAAAGATACAAGAAAAACAAGTTTGGAACACAATTTGCCAACATTGGGAAGCACACTTTAGAGCAACGCATAAACAGGATAATGAATGCCAATTGCTCAAAAATGATATGCAACTAAAGTATACATGGCAGGGAAGGCATGGAAAAAGGAATCATGCAAATAGGCATCATGAACAATTAATTATAGCCCAAGAAAAATGCAATAAACATTACTGGTCAGGCATGATGATATGGCAGAAACTGTTATTTTCATGCTGTATAAACAAGAGCAAAACTATATGCAAATGTGCAGCAACATGACATAGAAATATATGAGCATGAAGTAGGCATGATGATGATCGGGTACAAACAAGAATCAAGGTCATAGGCATAACAGATCAAAAGATACTAAGCATGCAACATGGCATCGGAAAGTTACAGACTTTGTGAAAAACAAATGTGGCTGTAAAAAAAAGTGGCATATCAACTTTGGAGCAGAATATAACTATGACCAAGAATGTAAACATGACATGTGATTGCATAGAACTGAATTAGACATGATGCTTAACAGTATGCAATAAGAATCAATAGCATAGGCATCATGAATGTGTCACAATCATCAATAAAACATGCAATCCAATAACAACAACATCACACTAAATGAAAATAATAGCAGTTAACAGTCTGATGCCCACTTCAACAGTGATTAAAAAAATCAAGATGGCCTCAAATAAAAATGCTCACAAAAGATGAACTGAAGTACACACAAAACTAAACAATTTTCCTTTTTCGGCGCAACGTGATCCGGGCTACGGTTTGATCGCAATCTACAACAAAAAATTGAATCAGCAGCAACAATTGTCAGACCTAGCAAAATAACAGATAAAAAAATAAAAAAAACATAACAGAAAAAAAAGAAGGCCTCACCCCTTAGTGGGCTAGGCCCACTGGAGGTGGCTGGGAGGCCGACAGCGGGCCGCGGTTGGCTGGGCCGTGGTGGGCTGCGGCTACGCTGGCCCACTCAGGCAAAGAGGCTCACTACTAGGAAAATAGCTATACATGGAAAGCTTATTAGTGGCGCATATAGAAGGTCATGCGCCACCATCTGTTAGGGATGGCGCACTCGAAAATAATGCGCCACCCATAAGACCTTATGGGTGGCGCATTATTTTCCAGTGCGCCACCCCTAAGAGTGGGCCAGCCTAGATGATCTTATACGTGGCGCATCTAGAAATATGCGCCACCCCTAAGAACCTTATAGGTGGCGCATATACAGAATGCGCCACCCCTAAGAGCTTAGGGGTGGCGCATTCTGTAAATGCGCCACCCATAAGGTCCTTAGGGGTGGCGCATTTCTCTAATGCGCCACCCATAAGAGCTTAGGGGTGGCGCATTTCACCAATGCGCCACCACTGACTTTATATATGCGCCACTAAATGCCTAGATCTGCCCTTATCTACTCCACCCCACCTACCACCTCGCATTCACTCCACACAATTCTCAAACTAGATCCACTCTTCTCACCCTAGATCTATTCGGTTTTCTCCTCCTCCCCACCTCATTTCTTCCATTTATCCATCGATACTTGGCATTACATCTATTTTGTTTCATATTGAAGTAAGTGGACCTCCTCCCAAACTCTTTTGTTCCATTTATGACCCATATACTTGCCTTTATTAGCTTGGGGTTTGTTGTATATGTGAAGCTTGGGTTTGATGTATATGTGAAGCTTGTGGTGGTTTGATGTATGTGTGAAGCTTATGGTGGTTTGATGTATATGTGTATCTTGAGTGGCAAATGTTTTGCCGAAATGTCGATTCATTTCCGTTTCGGCAAATTTCTAGCGCACTCTCCGCATGCTCCCATGCATTATTAGGGAAGGTCATGCCGAATTTTTCCGGCGACGACTGTGATATATAATTGTGTTGCTCTCTCCGTGCACGCAGGTGATCGACCATGGTCCGCGAGATGCTGAGCGATATTACCGTGGCTAGGTGGATGCAATGTGCGACAAACGACATGATAAGGAATAATAGGTCGGATATAAGATGTCCGTGTCGGAGATGCAAACTGCAGTGCGTGACCGAGCCTGATTCCGGAATATTGCAAAGACACCTGAAGCGTAATGGTTTGATGGATGGCTACACACGATGGATAAGTGATGAAGCTGGTGAGGAGGAGGACATCAATGGTGGGGCGCCAGTAAATGAGGAAGGGCAACCAGAAAACAGCGGCGGGCAAAATGACGAAGAGCATCCCGTACATGATCATGAAGAAGATGCCGAAGAGGATCATGTAGATCAAGATGCCAGACATGAAGATCAAGATGTCGGACATGATGATTCAAGCTGGGTGCGGGACCGTCATGTTCAAGAGCTGCTTGTCAAAGAGGCGTTGAACGCAAGAGGTGCAGCTAGAGAGAAAGCCAAGATGGCGCAACTCGAGAAAGACGCGATTACGAAGTCGTACGAAGGATGCAACGACGAGGATACCCGCTTGAATGTAACACTTGGGGCTATGGAGATGAAGGCAAAACACAAATGGACCGACGAAAGCTTCGATGATAACATGGCATTCTGGCACGATCGTCTTCCGAAGGGCAACACGTGCCCAACTAGTATCGCTGAGGCCAAGAAAGTCCTTTGCCCTCTCGATCTTCCGCACGTTAAATACCACGTCTGCATAAATGATTGCATGATCTATCGGGGTGAGGACGAAGATAAAACCACATGTTCGATGTGCGGTGTTAGTCGCTACAAGAGAGGGAAGAAAGTTCCTAGAAAAGTGGTATGGTACTTTCCGATCACTCCTCGTCTGCAGAGGTATTTTGTAGATCCCGAGGAAGCAAAGCTCATGACCTGGCACGCGGATAGAAAGAAGCTAAAAGAGGATGACCCGAACCCGGATCCGGAAAAGGAGGACATGCTGAGGCACCCTTCAGATGGTAGCCAATGGACTGCGTTGGACCTCGAATACCCAGATTTTGGGAAAGAACCAAGGAACCTCAGGATTGGTGTGAGCGACGATGGAGTCAATCCGTTTGGCGGCCAGAGCAGCACACACAGTACCTGGCCCGTGTTTGTATGCATATACAACCTTCCCCCCTGGAAGTGCATGAAGAAAAAGTACATAACAATGTGTATGCTAGTTCAAGGGCCGAAACAACCAGGTACGGGCCTCAATCTATATCTGCAGCTGTTGAAAGAGGAGCTAGAAACGTTATGGAAAGACGGAGTCAATACGTGGGACGCCGCGGCAAAAGAATATTTCCCAATGAAAGCCGCGGTGATCACGACGGTGCACGACTATCTTGGATACGGATATTTCTCAGGGCAGGTGGTCCAAGGATTCTGTGCATGCGTTAGGTGCATGGATAATACAACGTACCGCCAGCTACCAAAAGATCCCGGATCTTCAAAAACCGTGTTCCAGGGGTCTCGGAGGTGGCTTCCCAAGAAACACGCGTGGAGAAAACAGGGACATCTGTTCGATGGAAGCGAGGAGCTCCGAGCACCCCCAGCTCGAAGGAGCGGCAAAGAAATCGACAACTTGCTGAAAACTTGGAAAGAGTGCCCCGCGCCGGGAAAGAAAAAAAAGAAGACTCAGCCGTTGATGAGGGTATGGAAAGCGAGGTCTGTTTTCTGGGATTTGCAATACTGGAGTCTACTCCGCAGTCCTCATAGCCTTGATCTAATGCATATCACAAAGAACGTGTGCGAGAGCTTGTTTGGCACGCTCCTCAACATGCCGGAGAAGACCAAGGATGGGCCAAAAGCAAGGAATGAGTTGAAATTTATGGGCATCAGGAGGGAACTTCACCCCCCTAGTGACGACGATGATGAGCCGGAGGAGGAAGAGGATACGGAAACGCAAAACTCTCGCAAACGAAAAAGGACGACCAAGAAGAAGACCGGTATTGATCACTGCCCCCCGGCATCCTTCACTCTGTGCGAGGAGGAGATCAAGCGGTTTATCCACTGCCTCATAGGAGTAAAATTTCCGAACGGCTACGCGGGGAAGATAAGCAGATACCTAGACGAGGCGAAGCAGCGTTTCAGCGGGATGAAATCTCACGACTGTTTCATGTTGATGACGCAGATTCTCCCGGTTGCGATGCGAGGGATAATGGACGAGCACGTCCGTAAAACGTTGTTTGGCCTTTGCAACTTTTTTGACGTCATCTCCCGGAAGTCGGTTTGCGCTACGCAACTCAAAAGGCTACAGGAGGAGATCGTGCTCATACTATGCGAGCTTGAGATCTATTTCCCGCCCGCGTTCTTCGACATTATGGTGCATCTGCTGATTCACGTCGTGGAGGATATCGTCCAACTCGGGCCTGCGTTTCTGCGCAGCATGATGCCGTTCGAAAGGATGAATGGGCACATCAAAAAATACGTTCGTAACAGGTCCCGTCCAGATGCAAGCATAGCGAAGGGCTTTCTAACCGAAGAGTGCATCTCTGTTTGCATGAATTATCTCAACACCAAGAACCCTGTTGGTCTGGCCGTCAACAAGCACTTTGGCAGGACCGATGGGTGTGGTCACCACGAGGGATGCCGCGCAATGCATGTCAACTTTGACGGTCGAGACATCGACTTTGAAAGAGCAAGCCTAGTCGCGCTACAACACATCCAGCTGGTCGATCCTTGGATAGTAAAGCACAAGGATTTAATCAGGAAGAAGTACAGTGACCAGGGCCTGCAGATAACGGACCGAGATCCACGGCTAATCAAAGAGCACAACTCCGGTTTCATGACTTGGTTCAGGGACGAGCTTCGTGCTAATCCCCCGCGAAGGAACGCTTCCGAGGACGAAAAGATGATATTCACCTTGTCACAGGGTGCCGCACGCAACCTGATGACCTATCAAGCGTATGATATCAACGGCTACACATTTTACACGGAGGAAAAGGACAATAACTGCGATTACCAGAACTCAGGGGTAACGGGGATATTCTACACCGATGACGTCAAGGAAAGATTCTATGGAAGGATCGAGGACATATGGGAGCTCGACTACTTTGGAGAGAAGGTGTCGATGTTCCGTGTGAGATGGGCCAAGAGCGTCGTAAAAGAAGACCGGTACTTCACCACCATGGTTATACCCGAAGCCAAATCCAAGTCTACGGGCGCAAACGTCACCGCGAAAAATGAGCCATGGGTACTGGCTAGCCAAGTGGACCAATGCTTCTTCATTACCGACCCATCAAAGCCGAGCCGCGTTGTAGTGAGGAGAGGCAAAAGAAACATCATCGGAATGGATGGAGTCGCCAACGAGCAAGACTTTGACAAGTACGGCGACCCGAAGATGGAGGATGACTACGCCGCTCAGGATACATACACCACAACCCTACCGAAGAAAGGTCTCCTCCCGTTCAAGAGGAAAAGTGAAGGCGTCCCGGGCCTAAATTATTCAACCACGACAAAGAAGGGAAAGAAGAAGATCGTGAGGAAACGATAGCTAGATAGCTAGCTCCAAATTTAAGAAAAATATTTTGTAATTCATGATCACTTTGTGTATGCATGGATTTAATATGACTTTGCTGTTGTTTGTTGGTGTTGCTGCTTGTGCTTTCTCCCCTCTCACATTACACCTAGTATTTTGTCAAAGATTTTCCTTGTTTGCATCCAATTAAAAAAATGAAATGGTTAAACTTTAATTAAAAAAATGAAATGGTTAAACAAATATAATGAAATGGTTAAACTTTAATTAAAAAAATGAAATGGTTAAACAAATATAATGAAATGGTTAAAGTTTAATTAAAAAATCAAATGGTTAAACAAATAGATAGATAGCTAGTCCAATTAATAAAAAAAAATTAAAAACTCTTATGGGTGGCGCATCATTCATAAATGCGCCACTAAATGTGCTTAGGGGTGGTGCATATTTCCCAAATGCGCCACTAAGTTCTCTTATGCGCGGCGCATCTAGCTGGTATGCGCCACCCATAAGGTTTCTTATGCGTGGCGCATTTCGCCGAAATGCGCCACGGATAAGAAACCTTATGCGTGGCGCATATCAGCTAGATGCGCCGCGCATAAGACTTAACCGCTCCATCACCCCCTCCCCTTGCACGTAACCACACACATTCCCCACCATCTCTCCCAGCTCCACGCCGTCGACCGCCACCGGAGCCACCCCCTGTCGTTCGAGTCCCCCTCTCCGTCCACCGCCCTCGCCGCCACCGGAGCTGCCGCCCTCGCCGCCCCCGCCGCCCCCTCCCTGGTGGAGCAGCCGCGCCTCCCTCCCTGGAGCCGTCGCTCCCGCCCAGCAACGCCACCGCCCGGAAGCTACGCCGGCGAGCAGTCCATAGGCAGGTAGCCACCCCTCCCACCTTCCTCTCGCACCCTCTGTTTGTTCAATTTTGTCCTGACGATCTTTGTATTGGATGAGTACTTGATGTCTGAATATTTCCTTTGTATCTGAATATTAAGGAATCACCCATCTGCAGATCATAGTTATCAAGCAGATAGTAGAAACATCATTGCTCTTAATAAAAGTACAGATAGGAATAACAGGGCTACCATCGCATTTTGGAAATCACCCAACAGAAGCACCAAGAAGTACTTCTTTTCATCATCCAAATTCTTGTAGTATTGCTCATCTCGCAAGTTGCAGCTTCCAGAAGACGTGTCCATCCTTTTAGCAACCCCTCTGCAGTGCAAAATCAATTTATAGTGATAGGTGGTAAGAGGACATAAAGTCATGAACAACAAGAAGACATGTACTTAACCCGATTTCATGTACTCAATGTGAATTTGGAAGTTTGATTCTATCATTGTTCAAAAACAATAACCGAAGACCACAAGCTATATATTAACCAACTCCAAGATTTACAAGAACACCCCTTGTTGAAGATAAAAGATTACAAACATGCCTGAGGGGAATGTCATCCTCTCCCGACTTGCAAAAATTATGGCTTGCCTTGAGCCTATCTTACTGAAGCCGGGAACTAAACCGGAACAAGCCACCTCGGAATAGGATGATTAGATTTTATCAAGCCCCAAGGAACAAGCGACCTGGAAATGAGCCTATCTCCCGACTTGCAATTTTCTCTATGCACTCGGCAAAGATGTTGTTTTCCGTGTGCTCAATAAGATGCACACATGATATTCGTTGCGCGTTGCATCATTTCATACTACTGTTATTATTGTGTCATCGTTGGTGTTTGTGGTTCATTTGTGCCAGGGTATGAGTATGTATTTATATCTTGGCAACATGAGTAGGGTGAATGACTTAGTTATAAGATATTTCAACTGAATATGAAAAAACCCAAGCAAGTGCCAATTTGCAATGCATTGTTTATCATATGAAATTTACCTATATATATGATGTTTGAATATCTATTTTAGTGCATTGTTCTACACTATATATGTGATGGTTGTGCCTACATGTAGGCATTTTTTATGTGCAGGGACTCTCATTATCCCCTTTCTCCCGAAATGTTGATTAACTTCCGTTTCGGTTGAGAATGGGGCACTCTCATGTTAAGAAAAAGAGCAAAGGTCATGCCGAATTTTTCCGTGAATTCGTGCATGACCTTTGTTATTTTTCTTAACCTGAGAGTATTTGCATTTATTTATTGTGCTAATTAATTAAGTAGTTGCATTTTTTAATATTGTAGTAGTGCAAACATGTCGACCGGAGCCGACGCCGGTCCTTCTTCTCAGCCGGGTACAAAAAGGAAGCAATTTTGGGAATACTCCCAGGAGGAGGTCGAGGAGCAGAGAGAAGAGGAAGTACCTCCGGGCGAGGAGGAGTATGAGGAGGAGATAGAGTCGGAGTCCGACTCATCGGATGATGACTTGGAGGAGGAGGCCGGTACGACAGACGGCGAGAGGAACATCGGCGAGGATGATGGGACCGGTGGCTCCAACACAGATGGTACTCAGTCGAAGAAGAGGAATCGGAAACCGACCAAGGTCGGCGTCATCAGGCAAGAGTTTACTGTTGTGACCGCCGTCGGGATTCCTAAAGAGCCCGAACGTTTTTCGGAAGGGTACGGCCGTCAAGTCGCGGCGATCCTCCGCAACACCGTGCCGATCACCACGATTAACCTCAGGAGTCGTGAGAATATTCATTATTGTCAGCTTCTTATCAACAAGCTGCACGGACGATACAAGTTTCCGGAGCCGTACGATAACACCAAACTCAGAGGGAACAAAGTAAACACATGGGCCCTCAGGAAGATGAGCAAGGCCTTGTCCAGTTGGAAAACCCGGGTGAAGAGGGCAATTTTTTAAAAGAACAAAACCTGGGAGGAGCTGAAGGAGAAAGAGCCGTTGATCGACGAAGCTACCTACAACCTTTTCAAGGCTAGGTGTGAGTCCGAGCAAGCCAAGGCCGCGAGTGCAAAGGGCAAGGCCATGCGGTCGCAGGTCATAGGTAACCATCGTCTCGGAGCCGGTGGTTACAAAAGTTCCAAGCCTAAATGGGACAAGGAGGATGCCGAGTACGCCGCTGCGGGCATACCTAACCCCTTCCAGCAATACAAAGATGATCCGCAGACCGAATTCTTTGTGAGGGCCCGGAGCTATAAGGACAAAGCAACCTCGAAAATAATTATCGATCCTAAGATTCAAGAGTTTACGACTGCCGTGGTAAGTAGTTTACCACGCGACCCTGTCGATTGAATTCTCGAGTGAAGTTCACAATTTCTTAACGTTTCACATTCTTTTTGCAGCAAGCGGAAATGAAAATCGCCTCATCGCAGGAGTCGTCGGTTAGGCCGGCCGGCCCGTGGGACAACGCCTTCAACAGGGCGTTGAACAAGGTCAAGAAGGTTGACGACGTGACGGCGAAGCCATCGTCAGCCGGCCGTGTGGTCGGCTTTGGTGCGGACCTAAATTGGTCCGAATATTATGGAAAATTGGCGGAGCAGTCCGGTTCGAGGGGGCGCAAGGCGAGAAGGACTGAAGAAGATGCCTCTTATGTTCGTGGACTGGATGAGAAGGTGAACATGCTTCCGCAGCTTGTCCAGGACGAAGTGGCGAAGACGATGAACGCTCTCCTTCCAGATATGATGCAGTCGATCGCGAATTGGCAAGCGCGTGGTGGACAAGGGCCCATACCAGTCCCCAGCATGGTCGGCAGCAACTCGGGCCCCGCGGCGCCTGCAGTCCCGACTCCAGCCATAGTGGTGGCTCCCGCACCGATTCCCGGCGTATTGGTGACTCCGGCCGCCAACACCGCGGCGGCGACGCCGGACGTGATGGTAACTCCTCCGGCCACGATCGAGCAACCGGGGCATAACAATAATGCACCCGGCGGTAGCACAAATAGGGCGACCGACGCCACGGGAGGCAGCGCGCCCTCCGTCTCTTGCATGCCCGCCGTCATCGGCGGGGTCTCTTCACTAGCCGACCTCGACGCCCTCAAGGTAACTATAAGTGTCTGCAACTCAAACGAGGACTTCATCTCCTTGCCTTTTTTAGTGGAATCTCTCTGATGCCGTACATGCATATATATATATATATATATATATATATATATCTTTCGCAGGAGGACACTCCATGCATTCTATTACAAGTCGTGGACGGCGAGTTGAAGGATGTTGCCAAAGGTAAAATCATTCAACCACAAAATCGAATCATGCACAATATGCCGATGGCACCGGAGATGCATAGGGTTCAAATCTCTCTCGTGATTTCGGGCTACGAGAGAGTTGAACCTCCCATTCAACCCCCCGGATACGATGAGGACGAGCCGGCAGTCCTCAGTGACTGTTTCAACCAAATATGCCTATGGCCGAAGAGCCAAATGCGTTTAATGACGGGGGAAAGGGGCACCACACCTAGGACAACACCGCTAGTCATCGTGTCGGCACCACATGATTCCATCGGAGCACAACAAGAAGACGATGATCTTGATGATGATATCAGCGCCGACCAGTTCATCAATACTTTGTATGATGCTGATGACTTATTCATGCCTCCTGCTGAAGGAGCCTATCAGCATGACGTGGAAGCTCGAGGTCCAGCTGATCCTGCGGCGAAGCCTGCTTGCTCCACGCGTCTCTTTGCTGCTTCTCAGGACATGTCTCCAGCAGCTTGCGCCTTCACCGAGCCTCAAGCAGATGCTACAAGATCTATTCTCAGCCCGTCCACACTCCATAAGGCGACCACTGAGCAGATAAAGGCCGGTGACTGCTCAAAATCAGAAAAGAAGAAGGGACGGAAAAGAAAGAAGAGCATCACTTCTAGTAGCCAACCTTCGATGCCGATCCGGGCTCAGGACGGGCCACCAAGACCCAAGGATCTCTCGTTTGAAATCCATGTGGCTGGTAGGGCGATGCTACCTAAGGACATGCTGGACCTTGCAACTTCGGATATGCAGAGTGTGCATCATAGTATTATGGCATTAGAGAAGATTCTTCTTCGAGAAGAGAATCCCTCGTACCCGGTTTTCATGGCCAAGGTGCCAATCAACATGGGCTTCATCAACACTATCCCCGCGGATATGATAATCCTGCGGTTTTCGGAGATCTTCAATTTGTACCATCTCAAGCGGCTGGACCATAGCCTTATCCGTCTGTTCTCGCTTAGCCTTTCGATGAGTATCAGGAGAGACAAGACCCCGAGCGTCGCGATATTGGACCCCTTCTACATGCGTGAAAGCATCTTGATGGACGACGGGGACGCCGCTCTCGCGGCGGGGTACATCACAGACTTCATGCTACGGAACGCCGACAAAGATTCATTTCTTATGACCTACTCTCCCAAGTAAGTCATTCGCTCGCCTCCGTAGCGTATATGCTTTCTTAGCTTTCCATTGTCCTCTTCCAACATTCCTTTTGGATTGTTTTAATTATGCAGTGAGGATCAAGACTGCGTGCTCATCTTCTTTTCACCGCAACACTCGCATGCCGTGTATTTAGACTCGGGGAGTGTGAAGAAGAAAGATTACAAGTATATCATGAGAGTTTTGGATGATGCTCTCGTCGGCTACATAAAAGCCGGAGGAAAGATCATGAAGCAGAAGTTCAGGAAAAATCAGCCTGGCGTGAACGTGTTCAACCACGTAACGCAGTTCCCGTGCGTCAAGCAGCCGACTGGCAGTGTGAGGGATGCGTACTACGCCCTTCATCACATGAGGGCGATTGTACAGGAACAACGCAACCTTACGCTGCCAAGTCATCTCAGAGCGTGGGCCGAAAGGAAGGCGGAAATCGCCGATGCAAATCTGAAGGAGGAGTTCTTTCACATCCAAGCGCAGATGGCGACTATCATCCGTCATGAAGTACAAATGAGGGGGTCGATCTTCCACTCGAACATTGCACCATCCAATGGGGAGATAGAAGTCTGCCTAAAGGCCCTGCGTGACACAAGGCCTTTCATGACGAAAGAAGGATGCCGCCCATTCCCCGAGCCGAGTCAAAACAATTGAATGTACTCTTTGTGTAATTTGGATGTAATTTGGATGTACTCTTTGTGTAGTAGATGGTACGTAGTGTCAAATACTCTTGGTGCTCTTTGGATGTAATTTGGATGTACTCTTTCACCATTCATCGACTTGCTTTAAGTTGTTGATAAGAATAGATGCTAGATTGCTTTGTTCTCCTTTGGTATGATTCATATGGATGTGACCTCTAAAGCTTTGTTTTGTGCAGGTTGAAGAGCAAACAAGTAGTGATGACGAAAGTAGCTTTCGGTTTTCAATAATTGTTGGACTCATTGTAATTTTGTGATGGAATGTAATCTTGTGAATCTTGTTGGCCTCTAAACCTTTGTAATAAAAATTATATTGCAATTCTTTTGTATCAATAATTGTTGGCCTCATTGTTATATTGTATTTTGCATTTCTGTAATATAATAAAAATATCTGTAATGCTTTTATTCTTTTATGTAATTCTTTTTTTTTGTTTTCTGTAATTATTTAGTGGCGCATCTTTTTAGGATTTAGTGGCGCACTGTGAATGCGCCACCCCTAAGGCCCTTAGGCGTGGCGCATACCAGAATGCGCCACCCCTAAGAGCTTAGAGGTGGCGCATTCTGAGATGCGCCACGCCTAAGGGCCTTAGGGGTGGCGCATCCAGAATGCGCCACCTCTAAGCCCTTATTAGTGGCTTGTAGTTAGTGGCGCACTGTGAATGCGCCACTAAACTCAAAAGCAGTGCGCCACCATAAGGGTATTCCCTAGTAGTGGTTGGGCCGGCCAACCCCGTCCCGATCCGATCTGGCGGTGGCGCGCGGTGGTGGCTACACCGGCGAAGGGCGGCGCTAGGTGGCCGTGAGGTCGGCGCGGCGCCGTGAGGTGATGTGGCGCGCTCTGGAGCGTCGGATCTCAGATCTAACGGCTTTGAGGGGCCAGGGGCTAGGGTTTCGGGATTTGGGGCAGATTTGGGCAAAGTGGAGGGGGGTGGCTGCAATTTTGGCTTAGGGGAAACCCTAGAAAGGGGTGGGAGAGTGGTGGTCTTTATATAGCCCAGGTGGTTGGTAGTTTGCAAAAACATCCCTGGTTTTTCTGTCGCGCACGTGGTGTTTACGTTTCTGACCGTCGGCGGTCCGCAGGGCCTCCGATCGGGTAAAACTTCGAACTGCGTGATCAGTGCGTCGAGCCAGCGGCGTTCACCTCGCGCTGGAACCGTTTCGAGAACACTTTCCGGCGCGCTATAAAATAACCCGTTTAATTATTAAACGGGGTTTTCGTTCCGTTGGCTGCGGCTGGTCTTGTGCGGGTTTTCACGACGGTGATCGGGTGAAACCCGGTGTCCCAAAGGTCGAGTGTCAGGGTGGCAAGGGTCGGTCTCCATCCGGTACGAGATAAGAAGGGGGGAAATAATCGTCGATCGATAAATCGGGGATGCAAAGACCGCAGACAAATCAGACAATCAAACAATTCACACCGAAAACCAAAATTTTATTTTTTGTGAAAACTGGGCTGTTACAGTTACCCCAAGTGGAAGGTGGGATGTAGGATATCAGCAAATTTCCCTTATGAAGAGGATAGGGTTTGTCTCCCGTAGCACTCCGGCAATGATAAGTAGGTTGTTCGGCAAGTGATGCGCCGTCTGAAAAGAATCACTTGCTTCTCCTGGACCTGCACATGACACAATTAAATTTCTCCCAACGAAGTTCAAAGAGGTTGTCAATCTCTCTGGTCTTGTGGTTTACAAAGGGTCAAACACACAAGGGATAATGATAATGATAGCAACTGAAAGTAAATACTGATGGGAATATAGACCGGAGTCCCGTGATGTTCACTAGTGATGTCTCTCTCCCAAAAGATGATAAAACTGCTATGCAAGGTAAACAAATTACAGATGGGCAATTGACGGGATTATAAACGCACCGCAATGTTAACTATGCTACAAAAGAAAGGAAGAGGCTCATAAGCATGGGAATTACGCCAAAATAAGTAGACTGAAATCCATCTGTATCTACTACTAATGATCCACCTTGAGATATCTATCCAGAACATCTCGCTGGTATTAAGTTGCGAGCCCCACCCAAAGTGTAAACCCAAAGCAACAGACAACTTCATTAAAAAGAACTTTGCGAAAAGTAAACAATCCTTTCAACCGCGGTTACAAGAACCGTTGTTTTCCCCCTTGTGGCCACAACACATCCCCTAGACTCATGTTTCTGTCACTCAAGCGTGTCATCAGGGGGCATGTACCCACAATCGAGCATAACGTTCCCTATTGGAGTTACTACCTACCACTTGGCCAAAGAAATAAACAGCAACGGAGAACATGCAAGAATTACTTCAGAACAAAAATACAAAATATAAAAACTAATTATATTACTCTACCAAAATCTGAACATAATCTCATAATCCATCAGATCCCATCAAACTCAGCATAGAAAAAGCAGAAATATTACATATGTGCCGGGCATAATGATAATGATTGCAACTGAAAGTAAATACTGAAAAAAGAAATAGCTTGTAAACAGTGATGATAATATGGACCGGGGTCCCGTGATGTTCACTAGTGATGTCTCTCTCCCAAAAGACGATAAAACTGCTATGCGAGGTAAACAACTTACTGATGGGAAATTGACAGGATTATAAATGCACCGCAATGCTAACTATGCTACAAAAGAAAGGAAGATGCTCATAAGCATGGGCAGTACGCCAAAATAAGTAGACCAAAAACCATCTGCATGTACTACTAATCATCCTCCTTGAGATATCTATCTAGAACATCTCGCTGGTATTAAGTTGCGAGCCCCACCCAAAGTGTAAACCCAAAGCAATAGACAACTGCATTAAAAAGAACTTTGCGTAAAGTAAATAATCCTTGCAACCGTGATTACAAGCACCGTTGTTTTCCCCCTTGTGGCCATATCACATCCCCTAGACTCATGTTTCTGTCACTCAAGCTTGTCATCCGGGGGTATGTACCCACAATCCAGCATAACGTTCCCTCTTGGAGTTACTACCTACCACTTGGCCATAGCAATAAACAGCAACGGAGAACATGCAAGAATTACATGGGAAAAAAAATATAAGAGATAAAAACCAAATATATTACTCTATCATGATCTGAACATAATCTCATAATCCATCAGATCCCATCAAATTCAGCATAGCAACATGAGAAGAATTAAATATGTGTCTCTCTCATGTAGGGCAGCTCACGAGGTCTAAACCATGAAGAACAAAGAGGGGAGAACATCACATAGCTACTGATCACGGACCCATGGTCCAAAGGAAACTAGTCACGACACATCCGGGAAGCGTCCATGGTGGAGGAGAAGCTCCCGGAGGTCGATCCTCCCTCCGGCAGGGTGCCGGAAAGGGTCCTAATGGTGCTCCCGAACTTGGATGCACGGAGGCGGAGAAACAGAGGCGAGATTGCGAAATAGGGTTCTCTCTTCGGAAGTTTCCCATGACGGAGAATAAATAGGCGAAGGGTGTCAGCCAGGAGGGCCACCAGGGGTCCAGGCGCCCCCCCTGGCGCGGCCAGGCCCCTGGCCACGCCAGGTGGCCACTTGGGCGCCTGGTGGTGCCCCCCTGGCCCTCCTTCGGGCTTCGGGAAGCTTCTGGCACGCTGATATTTATCTCATTTTTCCCGGATTTTTGGAGCACTTTTTATACGGGGGAAAACTGAAATTAAAAAAAATAGCAGAAAACAGGAACTGGCAGTGGGGTGCACTGAGTTAGTAGGTTAGTCCAAATATGATCAAAAGTGTATGAAAGTGTATCTATCATACCAATATCACACAAAACATGCATGGAACGAGGAGAAATTATCGATATGTTTGAGACGTATCAACATCCCCAAGCTTAATTCCTGCTCTACCTCGAGTAGGTAAATGATAACAAGAATAATTTCTGTGGTGATATGCTAGCAACCATATAAGAACTTTTAACAGTAAAGCAATCAAGGTATGTAATTAAATTCAAGTCATAACATGCAAGAGTATATATTAGCATTGAAACAAGCAACAAAAGAACATTAGGTGCAAGATCTCTCGCTGTTCGTGACTCGAATGTTTCCAAATGGTGTTTGCGTGCAAGAAGGCAGATAGGGAATACGACAAGAAAACGTATTTATGTTGAGAACTCAATCTACTAGAGTTTCACACTTGGTCTCCTTTGGAATCTTATCTTGACTCGTCCCCAGACCACTAGCTAGGTACAAGTCAATTTGATCCACTCATTTTAGATATTTTGAGCACTCATGCAATGGATGAGCGTAAGCACGAAAGTTGACACTTAGGATGGCAAAGAGAGAATATGGTGGAGGAGGAAGACAAAAAGGATGAGAAAGGCTCACATCAATGAGGACAATCATAGGAGAGAAGGCCAAATGATAGATATGATGTGAGGAGTAGGGATTTCCATGCAACGGATGCACATATGAGCTGAAAAGCTCTCCAATGGAACTAGTGGGGGTGCATCTAACTTGCTCACTCATGAAGACCTACAGCTCTTTTGAGGAGGATCATCATTGGAATATGCAAGCCAAGTTCTATAGTGTGAAGGTCCCCACGTAGCTATATGCATGATCATCTCTATGGAGTACAAGGATAAGAGGGAGTACTAGTGTGGATCTTTTAAAAGGATAGTAGTGTTGCCCTATCTCTTTTTTTATTTATTTTTCTCTGTTTTCTCTTTTTTGTATTTTTTGATGGCGTCAATGGATCTTTCTATTGAACTCTCATTTGTCCTCTTTGGGATCTTTTATTTTGTCCACTTCGGGATCTTTTCCTCACTTAAGGGCAACACTCTAATTTACAAGAGGGTATATAAGACCTTTCACACTTTACAAGGTACTCAAATCATAAAGAAGATGTAGCTATCATGATGTATGCAATATATGCCGCTGCCAGTGTAGCAGGAACATGTATGACATGAAGATCAAGTCATGAAGAGGTGGATGTTGCATGGCAATATATCTCGGAAAGGCTATGGAAATGCCTTGATAGGTAGGTATGGTGGCTGTTTTGAGGAAAGATATAAGGAGGTTTATGATGACAGAGCGTATCATGCCAAGGGTTTGGATGTACCGGCGAAGGTGGACGCCAACTCTCGGAGTTAGAAGGAGGCAATGCACGGCACAGGAAAGGATAGAAAATATTGGGAGGTGGAAGTGTCAACTTTCAATACTTATATTAGTCCGAAGAACTCATCCAATTATTATCGATAACTCTCAATCTAATAAGGAGGTTCACAAAGAGACAAGTACCCCGAGGAGGAGTGTATGGGGGTTTGGTTATCCTTGCGCATCCTCGACTCATGGTACGTGAGGGTACTCTAATATTTGATCCCTCCAAAGATTAGCGGTCCATCTAGTATCTAGAGTTCTCAACTAGTTTTTTAGGTTTTGAAAATAAAGACGGATTGCCCAAAAACGACACATATCACTAATAGGCTAAAGCTCTTGACACCAAAAGTTCAAACATTACTGACATCAATACCTCAAAACTATTGCAAGTTACTACTGAAATTAAATAGCAACCTCATTTACCTACTCTCAAAACAAGACACAACTCAGTGCAACAACCAACTCTCTTAACAAGATAAACATGAAAACTAAATAGAGTTCCAGCAACAAACTAAACAAAAGCCAAGGATCGTGCGAAAGAAAAACTAAAACTAAAACTAAACATGGCAGTAGCTACGAAAAGATAAAGAACACACAACAGCAAAAAGATAGGCATGAAGAATCCTATGATGTGTTCTAGATTTTGAAAGTGGAGCGTGTTTCTCTCCCACGCAAAGTAAGACGGGGTCTAACTTTCTATGAACAGCAAGCAAAGCTAAAGAAAACTAAAAATAAAACATAAGAGCGAGACGCTCCAAGCATAGCACATAACGCATGAAGTGATAAAAATATAGTGAGACGAATGATGAACTGATGATTGTTAATGGAGAAGGGGATGCACGGGGGCATCCCCAAGCTTAGATGCTTGAGTATCCTTGAATAATTTTTGGGGATGCATGGGGCATCCCCAAGCTTGGGCGCTTGACAATCCCGAATCTTCTTTCATCATCTTGCATCGCACACCTGAAAACTCCCTTCATACACAACTCATCATAAGCTGATTAGAGAGGTTAGTACCCTTAATAAATAAATTTTCCCCACTGTATATAAAGATATTCTGTAAGATCTACTGTTTCAAAAGATTTCGAAAAGGTTTTTTTAAAGAAAAAGCAAGCTTAAGGTTTGCAAAAGTTAGGAGAGACAAAACGTGGCAGAATCTATGAAAAACAGAACAACAGGTAGTAAAGAATTTTTTAGGGGTACTTCTGCAACTCAAATAAAAAAACTCAGAACATACGAAAGTTCAGTGATTGTATAGAGCACTCTGTGTAAAAAATTAAAGTAAAAAAGATGAACTGGTGATTTGATCT
The DNA here is from genome assembly GCA_950022295.1 of Bromus sterilis. Lineage (NCBI taxonomy): Eukaryota > Viridiplantae > Streptophyta > Magnoliopsida > Poales > Poaceae > Bromus > Bromus sterilis. The sequence goes on along the minus strand of OX465599.1, from coordinate 164,481,129 downwards.
AATTTTTCCCGTCACGAGGACATAATCTGTTTTCTGGACAGCATGTCACAACTTTCACTTCCCTTGTCGTATGAGGCTATAACTTGGCACAAAGCTTGAAAATAAATATACAATGATGTTGCTATAGTAGTAAAAATCATCAAGACCACTAAAAACAGAAGTAAAAACATCTTGGGTGGCCTCCCAGCAAGCGCTTACTTTTACGCCTTTAAGCTAGGCATAAAGATTATAGAAGATGCTCTCACAAGAATAAGAATTTTGAATCAAAAGAGAGCATCAAGAAGCAAATATGAAACACATTTAAGCCTAACCCACTTCCTATGCATAGGCATCTTGTAATAAAATAAATCAAATAAGCACAATGTGACATGCATAGGAAGGTGGAACAAGAACAACTTCAGAACTTTCATCATAAAGAGAAGTGTTTCTGTAACATGAGAGTTTCTACAACCAAACCTTCCTCTCTCAAAATAATTTTCAGTAGTATCATGAACAACATCAAGAATATAACTGTCACATAAATCATGTTGTTCATGAACTACAAGCACACGTGTATAGTTTTCAACACGGTCTTTAGGAACATAAGATAAATGCATCCCATCACATTGAGCCTTAATAAGAGCACAGTTCTCCAGAATACGAGTTGGAGATTTCAAAAGGATAATAGGACAATCAAGTGTGGGTGAAATAGCAAAAAAATCATTCTTAACATGAGAAACTATATCTCCGAAAGCATCATCCATAGTGGTATCACGTCCATAAGCATAGAAGGCATCAACTTCATCAAAAAGGGATATTTCAAAAGAATCCATAGGATCATAACACTCATATAAGATAAGAGTCAAAGAGTTACTCTCATTAGAAGGTAGACATGGATGGCTCCATTCTTCCTCCTCTTGTTCGTCACTCTCCTCCTCTTTTTCAACCATGGAGCTTTCAGGTTCAGTAATTTCTTCTTCCATAGAGTCCTGCAAAACATTAGTCTCGTCCTTTGGAGGAGAGGTTCTCTCAAGACGATTAGTAATATAATAATTTGCATCGTAATTTTCCAAACAATAGTTAAGTATAGCAAGACTCTCAGATTTGTAAGGGGCATCATCAATATTTTTAAGAAGTGAAGTAATTTCATAGGCACCCTTATAAGCAACAAATTCTTCCATTTCCTCTGCCTCATAAAAATCATAGTTTCTCCTAGCATAAGAAGCTAAGGTTTCATCATCATTGTACTCACATTGGAAAGCAAGGTGTTTGTGCCTAATAAAGAAACAAGATTCATCCCTACAGAAAGATATATTATATATTGAGCACAAGTTTCTAGCATACTCATACAACTGATGTATTTGTTTCCATAAGTGTATCCCCTTTTGAGACAAGCGGTGGTCCTTGTACCACTTTTGTTGATCCTCAGTGAATCCTCCATGCCAGTAAGATCTGGTTTCAAAGAAGTCAGACATTGATTGGCAAGTAAGGAACAAGACATAATATATATATATTTTTGATTTTTGATATAAGACTCAAAGACAAAAACAGAAAGGTAAACGAAAAGGACTAAAAAGTAAAGGTAAAAGGTAGTGGGAAACTCCCCTATCTTATCACTCGGAGTCCCCGACAACGGCGCCAGAAATTTGCTTGATGGCGTGGAAGTGGTAATGGCTTCTCACCTTTCGTTGGTTACCCCAAGTGGAAGGTGAGATGTAGGATAGCAGCAAATTTCCCCTATGTAGATGATAGGGTTTGTCTCCCGTAGGACTCCGACAATGATAAGTAGGTGGTTCGGCAAGTGATGTGTCGTCTAAAAATAATCACTTGGTTCTCCTGGACCTGCACACAACATAATTAACTTTGCTCCCAACGAAGTTCAGAGAGGTTGTCAATCTCTCTGGTCTTGTTGTTTACAAAGGGTCAAACACACAAGGGATAATGATAATGATAGCAACTGAAAGTAAATACTGAAAAAGGAAATAGCTTGTAAACAGTGATGACAATATGGACCGGGGTTCCGTGATGTTCACTAGTGATGTATCTCTCCCAAAAGACGATAAAACTGCTATGCGAGGTAAAAAAATTACAGATGGGCAATTGACAGGATTATAAACGCACCGCAATGCTAACTATGCTACAAAAGAAAGGAAGAGGCTCACAAGCATGGGAAGTACGACAAAATAAGTAGACCAAAATCCATCTGCATCTACTACTAATCATCCACCATGAGATATCTATCCAGAACATCTCAATGGTATTAAGTTGCGAGCCCCACCCAAAGTGTAAACACAAATCAATAGACGTCTGCATTAAAAAGAACTTTGCGTAATGTAAACAATCCTTGCAACCGCGGTTACAAGCACCGTTGTTTTCCCCCTTGTGGCCATATCACATCCCCTAGACTCATATTTCTGTCACTCAAGCTTGTCATTAGGGGGCATGTACCCACAATCTAGCATAACGTTCCCTCTTGGAGTTACTACCTACCACTTCGCCAAAGCAATAAACAGCAACAGAGAACATGCAAGAATTACATAGGAAGAAAAATATAAGAGATAAAAACCAAATAAATTACTCTATCACGATCTGAACATAATCTCATAATCCATCAGATCCCATCAAACTCAGCATAGCAACAACAGGAGAATTACATATGTGCCTCGATCATGTAGGACTTATCACGAGGTCTAAACCATGAAGAACAAAGAGGGGAGGAGAAAATCACATAGCTACTGATCACGGACCCATGGTCCAATGGAAACTACTCTAGACACATCCGGGAAGCGTCCATGGTGGAGGAGAAGCTCCCAGAGGTCGATCCTCCCTCTGGCAGGGTGCCGAGAAGGGTCCTGACGGTGCTCCGATCTTGGAAGTGTGGCGGCGGCGGAACAGAAGCGAGATTGCGAAATAGGGTTCTCTCTTCGAAAGTTTCCCGTGACGGAGAATAAATAGGCGAAGGGGGCAGCTAGGGGGGCCACCAGGGGTCCAGGTGCCCCCCCTGGAGCAGCCAGGCCCCTGGCCGCCTCAGCGCCTGGTGGCCGCCTCAGCGCCTGGTGGTGGCCCCCTGGCCCTCCTTCGGGATTCTTGAAGCTTCTGGCACGCTGATTTTTATCTGATTTTTCCCGGATTTTGGAGCACTTTTTATACGGGGGAAAACTAGAATAAAAAATAGAAGAAAATAGGAACTATCACTGGGGTGCACTGAGTTAGTAGGTTAGTCCAAATATGATCAAAATTGTATGAAAATGTATCTAGATCATAGCAATATCATACAAAAAATGCATGGAACGAGAAAAATTTATCGATACGTTTGAGACGTATCAACACCATTCTGTGGCCGCGAAATTAAGTCTTATCAATGCGTCTCTTTCCTCCCTCCCCACCTATACCATGTGGTTTTATAAGATGCCTGGCATTACCCATGAAGGGATGAATAAACACCGTAGTGCTTTCTTCCAGAATTCGACGGACAACCGTCGAAAGTACCGTTTAGTTAAATGGAATAATATGTGCCTCCCAAAGAATATGGGTGGCTTGGGCATTATTAATACCTCAGTTATGAATGAGTATCTCTTATTAAGTGGTGCTGGAATATTTGTACTGGAAACCCTGATGCCCTTTGGCTAAAATTACTCAAGTTGAAATATTTTCCATATTCCTCTCCCATGTTCTCTGTGGGCATGAGAGGCTCTCAGGTTTGGAGATCTCTTTGCAAGGTTCGTGACTCCTTTTGCAAGTTCGTTCACTTTTCGGTTAAGGACGGGTCCTCGGTTCGGTTCTGGTTAGACTTCTGGTCTCCGACGGGTTGCCTTTGTGACGTTGTTCCGGTGCTATTTTTGTTTAGTTGTAAGCCTGGCATTTCTATCTCAGAGCTTGCGGCTGCTAACTAGGACTTTGGTTTTTGTCGTGTCTTGTCTCTCGTAAAGTTGGAAGATTGGCTCCGTCTTTCTTCTCTCTTCCCAGTGCTTTCGGAGGGAAGGGACGAGGTTACGTGGACCCTCTGTAGGTCGGGCCTTTTTACGGTCAAGTTGCTTTAAGTTCTCCTAGCTGGCGGGAGGAGAACCTCTCACTTCTCTCGTGTTTGGAAAGCTCGTATTCCCCATAAGATCAAAGTGTTTCTCTAGAAAGCCTTTAAGAAGAAGCTGCCTTCGTCCGAGTAGATTCATAAGCGCAACGCGGCTAGGGCCGCTGAATGCGTTGTGTGTGATATCGTGTAAGATACTTTGCATATCTTCTTTCATTGTTCGCTTGCCAATTTCATGTGGGGCTGCTTTCGGGATTGGATGGGAAACTCTTGGTGCCCTCGTTCCTTTGTAGAGGTCCGAGACCTTTCCCGTTCCTTTTCGGCTCGCCACCATCGGCTCTTCTGGACGATTTTTGCTGGTGCTTGTTGGGTCCTTTGGAATATTCGAAATAAGATGACCATAGAGCACATCTTTCCAAAATACCCCACGGTCTTTATTTTTAAGCTTATCGATTTTTACAGATCTGGAAGCCTTTGTGTAAGAGCGACGAACTGGAGGACATGGAAGCTATCATCGCTCGAATGAAGACCACTGCTGCGGCCTGTCTTCCTCCACGTCCTTGAGTTGTGTCCTCTGGTGGTGGCCGGTCTCCGCTATGTTCATCTGCTCCCTCTTAGTTTGGGCTTGCGTTCCTGGTTGTGGACTTTAGTGTCTGTATGAACTTCTTTGCACTTTATGTGCGGGCAAACTTTCTCCCCCTGGTTTGTAATCCTTATTCCTATTCTGCTCCTATGGTGCTGCAGTGGCAGCGTTGTGAACTCGTGGCCGGTTATGGCTTTATTTATAAAGTCAGACAATGCCTTTTATCTAAAAAGCTTGATTTTTATTTGCAAAAACTTTTTGGCAATATTGAGAAACAGTAGATCTTCAAGAATATATTTATTTCAGTAGAGGAAAAAACATTTTATCGTGGGTACTAACCACTCTAATCAGCTTATGATGAGTTTCGTAAGAAGGGAGTTTTCAAGTATGCGAAGGAAGATGATGAAAGAAGATTCAGGAGTGTCAAGCGCTCAAGCTTGGGGATGCCCCCATGCACCCCCAAGAAATATCCAAGGGGACTCAAGCATCTAAGCTTGGGGATGCCCCCGTTGATACGTCCCAAACGTATCTATAATTTCTGCTTGCTCCATTAATGTTTTGGGTGATATTGCTATGCTTTTTATACACTTTCATACCACTTTTATCATATTTGGACTAAGCTATTAACTCAGTGCACCCCAGTGCCAGTTTCTGTTTTCTTCTGTCTTTTTATTTCAGGTTTTTCCAATATTTAAATTGCCGGAAAAATTCATGAAAAATATATAAAAAATCAAAGTTCCAGAAGACTCCATACGCCCGAAGGAGAGCTGAAGGGGCCCCACCTGTCACCCAGGCGGCCACCGGGAGCGACCTAGGGTTGCGCCTCCCCTGGTTGCGCCTCCCCTGGTTGCGCCTCTTGGCCCTTATTTATTGTCCCGACGCGAAAACCCTGATTCCAGAACCCTTTTCTCGAGAAGAAATTCCGATCTCCGCCGCCATCGCCAACAAGCTTCGGGGGACCAGAATTTCTGTGCGGGCACCCTGTCGGGACAGGGAAGTGCTCCCTGATTCATCTCCATTGATGTTGCTTCTTCTCTCCATGATGCGGGAGTATTTCCTCCTCGGGGCTGAGGTCTTCTACAATAGCTATGTTAATCTGGGATGATCTTGATTGTGATCATAGGCTATGTTAATCTAGGATGATCCCATGATGTTTCCCCTTCTTCTATATATTGGATTTGATGTACTCACTTGTCTTTATCTAGTATAATCCCCAAGACCAAGGTGACAACGGTCTATTGGACATGATTTCCTCTTTTGTGTGTATTGAAGATTGAGAGTCTCTTGGTGCTTGTCTTTGACTATCCTTGAGATATGTTGTGGTGGTTGTGTTACTCTCTTTGGATGGCCGTGGTGACATTGGGAAATCCATAGATGAGAACTACGAACTCTAAGGTGTGCTTTTCTAGCCCTACACAATTCTTGTCCTCTCTTAACCACAAAGGAATGACCTCCGAGTACGTCTCCAATGCATATTTTAGTGGAAATATCATGTGATTAGACTATGTTAATGTTGTTGGAAGTTGCCACTAGTGAAAGTATGAAGCCTAGGCCTTGTTTCCATTATTGCAATACCGTTTGTGCTCACGCTTACTACTTGTTTTCTTGCTGTAATTTTTATTACAGATTTATATATATTACTTCATTTTGCCACACCTATCACCCATATTTTACCATCTCGTCGCCGAACTAGTGCACCTATACAACTCCTAGTTGTATTAGGTGTGTTGGGGACACAAGAGACTTCTTGTATCTTAATTTCAGGGTTGATTAAGACAGACCATCTTCAACCTCTACTTCCCTGAGTTTGATAAACCTTAGGTCATCCACTTGACGGAAATTGCTGCTGTCCTACAAACCTCTACAAGAATAGAAGCGTGCGTAGACATCAAGCTATTTCTGGTGCCATTGCCGGGGAGGTAAGGTTTGAAGGTATATCTTTAGATCTTGCAATTAAATCTTTTCATTTCTTGTTTTTATTTTCACTAGTTAGGCTTTATGGAAAACAACAACAAAAATTATGAGAGAGCTTTATGAGCTCTGTCTTGTGTTAGGACATGAAGTGTTTGAGGAGGAGATCAAAAAGCCTATGGACCTTTATTATTTTCATAACTCTCATGTTAGTAGTAATGTTATTAGTATGTCTTCTTTGAATACCTTTGATGCTAATGATATGCAAAGACATAAGCTTGGGGATGCTATGTTTTATGAAGATGATCTTTTTAGCCCCCCAAGTTTTGATGAGGATATTAATTTTGATGATACTTTGCCTCCTATCTATGATGATTATTTTGATGACACTTATGCTATAAAGAATAAACTTTTTCAAGTGGATCATGATAAGAATGATGCATGTGATAGGTATCTTCTTGAGTTTGCTCCCACTATTACTAATGAGAAGGATTTTTCTTATGTGGGGAGTAATGAATTTTCTATGCTTGTGGATCATGATAAGAATTTTTTATGTCATACTTATATTGTTGAGTTTATTCATGATCCCACTGAAAATTATTATGAGAGGGGAACATATGCTCATAGATATTTCAATAATATCAGGTTCCCTCTCTTCATGTTGAAGGATTTGAAGTTGCACTTGTTTTGCCTTCCTATGCTTATTGCTTTGTTCTTCAATGAATTATTCTATTGTAATATTCCTTTGCATAGGAAGCATGTTAGACTTAAATGTGTTTGGTATTTGCTTCTTGATGCCCTGTTTTGTTCGTCAACTCTTATTCCTATGAGAGCATCATTAAAATCTTAAGCCTATCTTTATGGCTATAAAGAAAGAGCTCTAGGGAGACAACCCTTGTTATCTTTACTTTGAGTTTTTACTTCCACTTCTTAGTGGTCTTGATGCTTGTTACTACTGTAGCAAACTCATTGTATCTTTATTTTTAAGCTTTGTGCCAAGTTTTAGCCTCCGATTGCAAGAAAGTTCAAAAGTTGTGACATGCTGTCCAGAAACAGATTCTATCCCCTTGACGGAAAAATTGGTCATAGATCACCAGATCATCTTTTTGATCTGACTATTTTGACAGCATGCTCCATACAATTGGCTTTCGTGCATATGTTCTGAGTTTTTTTATTTGAGTTGCAGAAGTACCCCTAAAAAATTATTTACTACATGCTGGTCTGTTTTTCACGGATTGTGCCACGTGTTTCCTTTCCTCAGTTTTGCAAGTCTTGCACTAGCTTTTTCTTTGCAAAAACTGTTTGGCAATCTTGAGAAACAGTAGCCCTTCAGGAAAATCATTATTTCCAGTAGAGGAAAATTGTTTTATTGTGGGTACTAACCTCTCTAATAAGCTTATGATGAGTTATGTATGAAGGGAGTTTTCAAGTGTGCGAAGAAATATGATGAAAGAAGATCCGGGAGTATCAAACGCTCAAGCTTGGGGATGCCCCCATGCACCCCCATGAAATATTTAAGGAGACTCAAGCGTCTAAGCTTGGAAATGCCCCCGTGCATCCCCTTCTTCATCAAAAATTACCAGTTCGTCCTTCGTTCCACTATATTTTTATCACTTCATGCGTTATGTTCTATGCTTGGAGCCTCTTGCTCTTTACCTTTTAGTTTTCTTTAGCTTTTTTCTATGCATAAAAATTTAGAACCCAACTTTCTTTGTGTGGGAGAGAAACACACTCCATTTTAAACTAGAACACATCATAGGATTTTCATGCTTATATTTCTTTTGTTGTGTGTTCTTTATCTTTTCGTAGCTGCTTTCATGTTTTTATCTTAGTTTTCATGCTTATCTTTTTAAAGGGCTTTTGTTTAGTTTGTTGCTGGAACTCTCTTGAGTTTTCATGTTTATCTTGTTTAGAGAGTTGGCTTGTTGCACTGAGTTGTGTCTTGACTTGAAGTAGGTGATTTAGGTTGCTATTAAATTGTAGTAGTAACTTGCAATAGTTTTGAGGTATTGTTGTGAGTAATGTTTGAAATTTTGGTGTCAATAGCTCTAGCCTATTAGTGATAGATGTCGTATTTTGGGAAATCCGTGTTTACTTCAAAAAACTACAAAAACTAGTTGAGAACTCTAGCTACTACATGGATCACTAATATTTGGAGGGATCGGATATTAGAGTACACTAACATACCATGAGTCGAGGATGCGCAAGGATAACCAAACCCCCATACACTCCTCCTCGGGGTACTTGTGTCTTAGTGAACATCCTGATTAGATTGAGAGTTACCGATAATAAGTGCATGAGTTCTTCAGACTAATGTAAGTATTCAAAAGTTGACACTTCCACCTCCTTATATTTGCTAGCATCTTCGGTACCGTGCGTTGCCTTTTCTCACTCCGAGAGTTTGCGCCTACCTCGCCGGTGCATCCAAACCCTTGGCATGATACACTCTATCATCATAAACCTCCTTATATCTTTCCTCAAAACGACCACCATACCTACCTATAAAGGCATTTCCATAGCCTTTCCGAGATATACTGCCATGCAACATTAATCCTCTCATGACTTGATCTTTATGTCATATATGTTCCTGCTACACTGGCAGAGGCATACATTTGCATACATCATGATAGCTTCATCTTCTTTATGTTGAGTACTTTTGTAAAGTGTGAAAGATCTTATATACTTCTTGTAAAATAGAGTGTTGACCCTAGTGAGGAAAAGATCCCAAAGAGGACAAATGAGAGTTAAATAGAAAGAGCCATGTAGGCCACAAAAAAATACGAAAAAGAGAAAAAAGAGAAAAAGAAAAAAAAAAGAGAGAAGGGGGCAACACTAATATTCCTTTTGAGAGATCCACACTCGTACTCCCTCTTATATCTTGTACTCCATAGAGATGATCATACATGCATATAGCTATGTGGGGAACCTTACACTATAGAGCTTGGCTTGTATATTCCAATGATGAGCCTCCTCAAATGAGCTCTAGGTCTTCTTCAGCAAGCAACTTGGATGCACCCCCAGTAGTTCCATTGGAGAGCATTCCTTAGCTCATATGTGCATCCGTTGCATGGCAATCCCTACTCCCCATATCATATCTATTATTTGGCTTTCTCTCGCCCGTGATTGTCCTCATTGATGTGAGCCTTTCACACATTTTTGTCTTCCTCCTCCACCATCTCTCTCTTTGCCATCCTAAGTGTCAATTTTCTTGCTTACGCTCATCCATTGCATGAGTGCTCAAAATGTCGAAAGGGAGTGGATCCATTTGACTTGTACCTGGCTAGTGGTCTGGGAACGAGTCAAGATAAGATTCCAAAGAAGACTAAGTGTGAATCTTTAGTACATTGATTTCTCATAAAAAACTATGTTTTTAATCTCTCGTATTCCCATCTCCCACTTCTTGCATGCAAACACCATTTGGAGATATTCGAGTCACAGACATCGAGAGCTCTTGTACCTTTATGTTCTTATGTTGCTTGTTTCAATGAAAATATAGACTCTTTCTTGTTATGACTTGAATTGAATTTCATGCCTTGCTTGCTTTACTTAAAAGTTCTAATATGGTTGGTAGCATGTCAATGCAGAAATTGTGCTTGTTATCATTTACCTACTCGAGGACGAGCAGGAATTAAGCTTGGGGATGTTGATATGTCCCAAACGTATCTATAATTTCTGCTTGTTCCATGCATGTTTTGGGTGATATAATTATGCTTTTGATACACTTCCATAGACTTTTGATAATATTTGGACTAACCTATTAACTCAATGCACCCCAGTGCCAGTTTCTGTTTTCTGTTGTCTTTTTATTTCAGGTTTTTCCAATACTTGAATTGCCAGAAAAATTCTGGGAAACATATATAAAAAATCAACGTTCCAGAAGACTCCAGACGCCCGAGGAGAGCCGGAGGGGTGCCCTCTAGGAGTTGGAAGTGACCCCATGGCCAGGGGCGCCGTGTTCACGACGCAGTCATCAATCAAAGTTCGTGCTTTTGCTTCAGTCAGTCTGAAGTTCAGAGCCGCTCGCTGCCGTGTTGTTCCCGTGAGATTTGCGAAGAGGTGGAGAGGAGTTGGTGGCCATGGCGAACACCCCTGTGTAGAGCAAGGTGCCCTCTTGGGTTTTCCTCATGGCGTGGTGGCCGGAGCACGCCTGTCCGCGATGCGAGGTTCCTCGGAGTTGCGCGTCGTGTCGGGTTCAGGTGACTGCAAGTGTTCGAAGTTCAGAAAGCAGGGGAGACTGAAGCTTACCTAGGTTGAAGCTCGTTTCGTTTCAGAAAACGGTTCGTAGCACAGTGGTAGGGGGCTATGGCGTAACGCAGCGCGGCTTGGGTTCGAATCCCAGCCCAGCGCCCCCTTTTTTTTGCATTTTTGCGGTGGCTGACCATCGAGCCCGCCTCTCAGTGGCAGGAGCCTGGTGGGCTGAGGCCCAGAGAGAGAGAGAGAGGAGAGAAGTTGGGCCAGCTTTGTCCGAGAGCAGCCCATCTGGGCAGAGCTCTCCTTGTTTTTCTCTTCTTTTATTTTTTTTCCTTTTCTTTTCTGTTTAAGTTCAAATTCTCATTTGAATTCAAATTCAAATCTGAATTTGAACTTTATCCTTTTTTGTCACCATCATGGCATCCCATATATGATTTTGGGGTAGTTTTGCCCACTGATCCCAGTGGTGATGTCCTTTTAACTTTTTGCCCCCTCTAAATTTTGGAATTGTGGTAATTTGGCAAAGAAGCCCCTCATTTCTTTTGGATTTGCAAAGTGTCTTGCAAATTCAAAGTGTGACATGCCATATATGGTTTTGGGATAGAAAAATCCAAGGAATTGAATGGTGATGTCCATTTGATGTTTTGTACAACTCAAATGGACCATGGTGTAATCACTTGACCATTTCAAAATTTTCCTTGCATTCCTTTCAAATTCAGTGCATGTTGAATCTTGTTCATCTGATCAGTCAAGTTCTATTCCATGTTGTCTTCACATCTTTGCGATCTCAAACCAGCCCCTAGCATATTGTAATATGCAATGTGGCTGGATCATTTCTTCTTTTGTACCCTCCGGTGTCCATTTCACCGACACCTTTTTCTCCATCTCCGGAATCATTAGTTTAATTTTACGATTCTTTACTTTGATAACTTGTTGTTTTTGTTTCATACCATGCCATGTTTCCATGCTACTTATACCAAAGTTAAGGCTAAGACCAAATCCATTCAACGTAAATAAATTGCATACGAAGTTGTTGACGTGTCGTCACCACCTTCATTTAAATCTGACTAGATAGGGTCACATCATGTCTACTAAATTTGATCATACCATCTTTGCCTGTGCATTGCACCCATTGCTTACTTGTGTGCCTTTCCTTGATGGTACCTTACGTTAGCACCTGAGACTTCCGAGGAGACTTACGTGGAGGTTTCTGACACCGAGCCCGAGGACCCTGCTACGTCTGCTCCGTCGACTGATTACCCAGGCAAGGGGAAGATTCATACCATTACTTGATACCTTTCTGCCTACCTGCATAGCTGTAGTCTAGAACGATTGTTTGATCCTATCCACCTTGCTTATGCCACAATCAAAAACCAAACAACCATGATCCCCACATCCCAGCAAAACCCTTGTATTGCTAAGTTACATCTGCTCAGGCATTGCTTAGTATGATTAGGAAAACTTGCTGCTTACCCTATGCTATGGTTGGGATATCATGTTAATAAATAAGTTGGTTGATATTTATTATTATGATGTTAATTTATATCTGACGAAGGATGGGAGACCGGGATGTTCCCTCCAAATGTTTTGTTCCATTTGAGTCACCTAGGTCCCAAGTTCCGGGTATTGTGTTTCTTGACGAGCGTGCCTAATAGTGTCTGGGGTTCTATGGGCCCCCCTTGTCTTACCTACCTAGCTCCAAACAGTTCTAGTGGTGGCCCGAGCTGATTTACTATTTGCAACGTGTGTGTGCTGGTGGTACCCCAGTTGTTTACAAAACACCCCAGGCCAGGAGGACTTGTTCCTTGGCTGGCCCACCTTGTCCAGCTATGGACCCAGTTTCCCATGTGAGATTAACCGGCTATCCAAACCTACGACAGACGGTAGAGACCAATTCGAGAGCGCGGCCGACTTTTGAGTTGGGTGTCGACTCACCGGGGGCCACCCTGAATTGTGCGTTGCTAGTTAGAGGGACTCTGACGTTCCGGAGTTTCAGGCACTTACCTAGCCAAGTGGAAACCGGGCGTACATGCGAAGCCTATGATGGGAAGTTGGTACACCCCTGCAGGGTTAAATCTATTCGAAAAGCCGTGTCCGCGGTTATGGACGACTTGAGACCTACTCCTTGTTCATAGAATAACATCAATTTGGATCATAATTAAAACTTGCCTACCGTGTGAGTGCCTTGGCTTCTTTTCTTCGTCCAGGGGGACCGAGAGAAGATCAAGGTTGTGTTATGTTTTCCGTAAGTAGGTGAATAGCAGACTTATGACTCGATGTCACGTGTATTCTTGGATCTTACCTCTACTCTACTAGAACGATAGCCACCATATATGCTAGTGCGGCTGCAACCTTTCCAATTACTTTGTCTTACCATAGGAACTTAGTTATCCTGTAATGATATAATCTCAATCCTTGTTTCCTTTTGTGCTTTTACTATTTTTCCTGATCGGCCGCTGCAGTTGACTACTACCTCGACCCGAGCACCGAACGTTACTTCGTGGAGGTGCCCCCGGAGGACGACGATGAGGATGACTTCGCTCAGTAGATCCTATAGTTGGGTTCCGACATTCCGTGGGTGGACTTGCTTATGTGTAGCCCTCTCTAGGGTCATTAGGATTTTGAGCGTACTCGGTCGTGATTGTCTTCCGCTTGTTGCATGATGTACTGTTGGGTCTATGGACCTCTGAGATGATGTAATAAATACCAGCGGCGATGTATGCCCTGGACTCTATATTTATTTCATAGTTTAAAGTTCATTGTTCTTATATCTGTTGTCGAGAATCCGGCAGCGACACGAGTGCGAGTGTCGTGAGTCGGTGGCCTTTTATGCGCTACTAACTCGAGCGGGACGCGAAAGCGACTAACTTGAGTTAGCACCGCATCGGGGGCCTTACAAAACTTTTCTACCACGGGTGTGGTAAAGCGACCTTCCCCAAGCAGCGAGCTAAGAGTGCAGTTTTCCATAAACATAACTAGTGAAAAATAAAAACAAGAAACGAAAAGATTTAATTGCAAGATCTAAAGATATACCATCAAACCTTACTTCCCCGGAAACGGCACCAGAAATAGATTCATGTCCACACACGCTTCTATTCTTGTAGACTATGTTGGGCCTCCAAGCGCAGAGGTTTATAGGACAACAACAATTTCCCTCAAGTGGATGACCTAAGGTTTATCGAACTCAGGGAAGTAGAGGTTGAAGATGGTCTCTCTCAAGCAACCCTGCAATTATGATACAAGAAGTGTCTTGTGTCCCCAACACACCTAATACAACTAGGAGTTGAATAGGTGCACTAGTTCGGCGAAGAGATGGTAAAATACGAGTGATAAGTGTGGCAAAGCAAGGAAATATAAATCTGTAATAAAAAGTGAAGCAAGCAAACATGTGAGAAAAGTGAGCACAAACGGTGTAACAATGGTGGAAACAAGGCCTAGGCTTCATACTTTCACTAGTGGCAACTCTCAACAACATTAACATAGTCTAATCACATGATATTTCCACTAAAACATGCATTGGAGACGTACTCGGAGTTCATTCCTTTGTGATCAAGAGAGGATGATAATTATGTAGGGCTACAAAAGCACACCTCATAGTTCGTAGTTCTCAATCTATGGATTTCCCAATGTCACCGCGGCCATCCAAAGACAGTACCACAATCACAACAACATATCTGAAGGATAGTCAATAACAATCACCAAGAGACTCTCAATCTTCAATCAATTCACAAAAGAGGAAATCACACTTGATAATATTCTTCTAACCCATCTCCAATAGACCGCTGTCACCATGGTCTCGGGGATTATACTAGATAAGATCAAGTGAGTACATCAATCCAATACATAGAGGAAGGGAAAATATCATGGGATCACCCTATATTAATATAGCCTATGATCACAATGAAGATCACATCATGGGAGAGAGAGAAGACCACATAGCTACTGGTAGAAACATTAGCCCCGAGGAGGAACTACTCCCACTTCATGCAGGGAGGAAGCAACGTCAATGGAGATGAATCCGGGGGCACTTCTCCGTCCCGGCAGGGTGCCGACACAGGAATTCTGGTCCCCCGAAGCTTGTTGGCTATGGCGGCGGAGATCGGAATTGCTTCTGGAGAAAAGGGTTCTGGAATCAGGGTTTTCGCGACGCGAGTAAAAATAAGGGCCAAAGGGGGCCACTAGGGGAGGTCCAAGCCGCCCAGGCGGCCTCCCCGCGCAGCCCCACCCTAGGCCACGCCGGGTGGCTGCCTCGGTGACAGGTGGCCCCTCCAGCTCTCCTTCGGTCGTCTGGAGTCTTCTGGAATGCTGCTTTTTTATATATTTTTCTCTGAATTTTTCGGACACTTTAAGTAATGGGACAACCTTAAATACAAAAACAGCAGAAAACAGAAACTGGCACTGGGGTGCACTGAGTTAATAGGTTAGTCCAAATATGATCAAAAGTGCACTACTAGGAAAAACCTTATAGGTAGAGGCTTAACAGTAGCACCCCTATCCTGAGGGCGCTACTTCTAATTAGAAGTAGTGCCTTCTAAGGGTGCCCGCTAGTGCTAGGCCTCTATGAGTAGCGCCTCATACGTGCGCCCGCTACTACTAAAGGTGGTCGCCACCAAACCCAGCTGACAAGTTGCAGTAGTAGCGCTTTCATGTAAAGCGCGCTACTACTAGTGCCGTAGCAGTAGCGCCCCCGACCTATCGCCCGCAGCTGTTAAAGTGGATCGCACATAGCCGGCCTAACCCTCTCCTCTCTCTCACATTTCTCTCTCTCACTCTCCTTCTCTTCTGCCCCCGCGTCGCCGCCCCTACCGCGCCGTCGCCCCGACCCGCCGTCGCCCGACCCGCCGCCGCCCCGACCGCGCCTTCTCCCCGACCCGCCGCCGTCCAGTCGCCGTACTCCACTCGACGTCGTGGCCATTGCCACCGTACTGTAACAGCCCAAATGCAATAAACCCCACTTGAACTATCTTTCATCATTTTTCTTTTTCTTCAGTCTCTATGTATGAGACTTGGCATGGATGTTATGTGACTTATATCATGTGATGATAAATAGTCAGATTCTTTTTTTAAGGTTTTGGTCCATTTTATTTAATTGCATCCATATAAGTCAAGTGACATCTTTGTGAATTTATCCATGGTTGGGAAGTCATCCCCTAAACCTCTTCTTTTGGGTATCAACATGTTTTGCCATGTATTAGCCCCCCCCTCCCAACTTCCAAGATTTTTTTCCTTTTAAGAAAATGGGGTTGTAATTCAAAAGCATTTGAATTTATTTAAATTCCATGTGAATTACTTAAATATTTGGACCCATACCATTCTCAAAAAAAATCTATAATTGCTAAGGATTCACAATCATATTTCTTTATGATTTTTGGAATCCATTTGCTTTTTTTCAGCCTTTTCCTCTGCTGTCTTTTGTAAAAGAATAAAACGCAGAAAATCTTTCTAGCCAGTTGAGCCCAATCCTCTCTTTTCCCTCTAGCCCACCTTCTTTTTCCCCAGCCCAAACTGCAGTCCAATTTCCCAATGCCCCACATGTCATTCCCCTCCACCTCATCTCCCTCTCACCTTTTTTCCCTCTCCTCCACGATGACACCAAAAAACAGAGAGGAGGAGCCGGCGTGGAGCCCTCCTGTAGCCTCCTCTCCCCCTCCCCTTATAGCTGCGTCCTCTCCCGAACCCTTGCTCCCCCTTCTCCCTCCCAGCCGCCGCCATATCTTCTTCCTCTCCTCTGTTCTTCTTCTCTTCCAGCCTCCCATGTTTCCTCTGAAGCCCACATGGACAGGAGGTCCAGGAGCTCGATCGCACCGTTGATCGTCATTGCCTTCGTCCTGGAGCTTCCTGGCGTCGTCTCCAGCCTCACCCGTGACCTCTCCTTCGTCCCAAGCAAGCCGGAGATCATCCCCTGTTTCTTCGCTGCGTTCGGTCGCCATCAAGCTGCCTCGTCTCCGTCGAGCCGTCGCCTCGCCGAACCCCTGATCGACGACGCCAGCAAACCCCCCTGTGAGCCTCCATCCCTCCTCCCCGTTCTTTTCTGCGTCGCGTAGGATAGCTGCAGGTCGCCGCCGTTCCTTTGATCTTCGTCTTTCCACCGCGACTCCCTGCGAGCAGGATGTGCGCGCACTGCATGTTCGGACTTCCCAAGTCGTGGTTTTGGCCGCCGGGTGCACGCCCGGTTCACTCGCGTTCTCTCCATGTCCAGCTCGCGACCCTGCATGCTCACGCGCGTGCGTGCATGATCCGTGCAGCCCCATCTCGTCGTTGTCCTCTACAGCCGACGCCATTGCACTGAAACCCAGTTTCAGTTTCGTCAGTGCCCCCTGGCGTTTTTCTTCAGAGTTGGTTCCGTTAGCCGCGCTGGTGCATCTATCTTCCCTAGTTTGCGATCTCTGACGTGATCCATATGTTAGCGCAGTGGCAGGCAACCGTGCGCTCGACATGGAGGTTGTGCGATCAATTCCCTTGTAACACAAGGCGCCCCTTTTAATTTTTTTGCGCCTCTATTCTTGTTCAGTTTCAGTGTGGTTTGATCGTAGATTCAGTTAACACCTCTTTGTTGGCTCATGTCATGTTCTTGTTCAGTTTTGTTTGTCATTCGACCAGCAGCTCAGCTGGTAGCGCAGCGTGTCTTGGAACCTTTTGGTCCAGGGATCAAATCCCCTACCCAGCGCAAAGCTTCAGTCTCATCAGCCTGATACTAGACCTAGAGAAGCAACCGGTTTTATTTCAAAACTGATTGTCTAGCCCAGTGGTAGGGCGCACGTTCTAGTAACCGAGAGATCCCTGGATCGATTCCCACCTGGAGCAAAGTCTCCCCTTTTTGCTCCTTCCTTTTTGGATTAAATTCAGAGAGGACTTGAATTGAACCGAAATTTGTCCCTTTCTTTGCACTCTTTGTGTCATGTGCATTTTTGCTCGGAATAAGTCATGTCATACATGCTTTCGGGGTAGAAATTCATGAGGAACAAGATGTTGCTGCTTATTTGTTCGTATGACCTAGTATTATTAGGTGATGGTGTAACTTTTTGCACTTGTCTCCCCTCATTATTGCCCGTGGTGCAATTATTCCACCATTCTCCTGTTGTTTTCCTTCGTTGACTGTAGATTGCCAGTAGCCGAGTCTTGCGCTCCATTTAATTGTTTGCAATAAAATGCATTAGGTGCATCATACCATGTCATGTCACTGCATCTATATTGTGTTAAGGAATCCCATCTTGAGGTTATCCTCGTGTGTGGGCTATTCTTGTTCATATTATATTTAAGTCTTCGCATATGCCATGATCATGCATCGTAACAACCGCAACATAAAGAATCCTTTGGATTCATTAATCACCTACCTAATGCATATGAAGGTTGTCGGGAGCATCGCACACTTGGCTTCCCGGGCTTCATTTAAACTTGTCTATCCTAATGTTTATGCCATGCTTTTAAAATTTCATGCATCATATTTGACCATACTTGTTTGATTATTGCTTGCTCGTGATTTCTCCGTAGTGATAGTGGTATCTCCGTTGATTTCCTTTCCAGTGTTTACTTATTGTGTGCTCCTGCGGATACCTTCGGAGACGTTGCGAGTTTGCGATCGACTACACCTTCGGAACCCGACTTATCAACAGGCAAGGACTATACATTACTTATGATCCATTCTATTTCAACCAGCGGTTTGCATGCTAGTCTAGGTTAAGTTCGATGTTTGATCCTACCACATGTTTACAATCTCTTTCAAACCGATACAGCCATGTCCCCTCCCAGCAAACCTTGTACTGCTATGTTACTATTGCTCGTTGCTCAGCCCCTGCTTAGTATGCATGCTTAGGATGCTACGAATGTCACCCTGTTACTCCTTGGATTGGGCTATCACACTATTATATTGTTGTGGATGATGTGATTATTATAATGTTGACTATACTCAACGAAGGATGGAAGGTCTAGGCTATCCCGCCTCGATGCTTTGTTCCATTCGAGTCACCTAGGACCCGAGTTCCGGGTATTGTGTCTCTTGACGAGCGTGCCTAACCACGTGTGGGATTCTATGGGGTCCCCTCTTCTTACCTACCTAGCTTCAAACATTTCTAGTGGTGGCCCAAGCTGGTTTTCATTTGCACCGTAGGAGAGGCGGGAAGGGGCCTGCAGGTTCTCAGAATAGGTTCACGCGGGCCAGCGGAATGGTATATCCTGTTGGTCCAAAACTTTGCGGAGCGCGGGATGCCTACCTGCTTTGCAGATGTCATTCCAACCTGACGTGAGACGGAAGAGGACAATTCGAGAGACGGCCGACTCTTGAGTTGGGTGTCGACTCTACCGGGGGCCACCCGGATTTGTTTGTTGTTAGTTAGAGGGACTATGATGTTCGGATCTCTCGGGACAAATCTTCAATGGGTGCCTTTAACGGGCCTGACTGAGAGAGCCGGCGTACATGCGGAGCTTATAATGGGCAGTTGGTACACCCCTGCAGGGTTAAATCTTTTCTAAAAGCCGTGTCCACGATTATGGACGACTTGAGACCTACTCCTTGTTCATAGACAACAACAAATGAGATAATCTTAATATAACTTGATCAACGTGTGTATGCCTTGACTGCTTCTTCTTCGCCGGGATGCGAAGAGGAGGACAAGGATTGGATAGGTGTTATGCTTGCGTAAGTAGGTGGATAGCAGACTTGTTGGAAGCGATTCCTCATCGAATGCTTGGCTTCTTATCTTACTCTCTAGATCGTTAGCCACTTCATAAATGCTAGTGCGGCAGCAACCTCACCACTGACCCCATCCTTACCGTAAACTACTAGTTGTCCTAGAATGATGAGTGATGAAGTCCTTGCTGGGTCAGTTGACCACTACAGTTGGATGCTGAGTACTTCTGTACTCATGATACTACCCTCAAACTCTTTTCAGGGTTCTTGCTGAACAACAGGTATGGTGATCGACGTTTCACGTGGAGACTCGACGACGACTAGTTAGGCGGATCCCGGTGGAGGGCCTGGACCCGTGTGGTTATGGGGATCGATGTTTTTTTCTCTTTTGCAACTAGGCATTTGGTTGTAGTCTGTACTAAGACATATATCTTCCGTTGATGTAATGTAATTAAGGCAATTGTATGCCGATTGTATGAGATGTTATGTCCTTGTAGCTGTAATGTTGTGATATCATGTTGGAAATCCGGGGCATGTGGCATTGTCATATGTCGCGGTGGGACCGATATGTGCTTCGTCCCCGGATCTGGATGGAAACATCTAGATCTGGAACAGTACCGCATATCGGGCCTTAAAACTTGGCATCAGAGCCTTACCGACTGTAGGGTCCCTTTACTGGCCGAAGTCGAGTCTAGAGAATATTTTGTAGTTACTAAGGAAAAATCGGAGAGTAGGAACTCTTTCTTTTTCTTCTTACCCCGCCCTCCATCCCTCTTTTCTGTAAGGAAGTGAAACGATGTTTTTTCTATGCAACTCATCTTATTCAAAAAATTAGGTTCTCGTTTAGGAGATTTCAGTCGGACCAATGCTTTATCAGCAGCGGGTTGGTCGGTGTACTTCGAACTGGCTGAGCATGGCTCGTGGGCTTGTCGCTCTACATCGACAAATGTGCGGCCCGCGTGAAACAGTTGAACCGGGTTGTGTGGTTATTATCCAACTAATGGATTAGGAACCTCCCGCTTCGGTTGTCCCCCTTTGTCCGCTGTAGTCGGCACTGTGTGTGGATCCTCCTCTGTCCCGTCTCGTTGTCCAGGTTTTCGCACCTTCCTGAGTGATGTTATTGTAGAAATGCTGGTATGGTATTGTTTAGTCTCGGATTCTCAATTGCGTGCTTTCCTGTAGCACCTAGGTTTCATCCTTTTGGGCTTCCAGATGGAGTACTTCTTTCAATTCCAGTATACTCACACCTTGTGAGAATTCTTGTGGCTATCCTTTCTTCTTTATGCAATTCTCCATTCCTTTATCCTTCATATTTCATCTATCATGGTTCTTATTCAAATTCAAGATTCCTTTCAACAGAATGGTTGACACTCAAAGTGGCAGTTGTCGAGGTCGGTCTGTTGACCCTAGACCTCATCCTCCTTCACCTCCCCCAAAGGACCCGCCGCCCGATGAGGCAGTTGCAGCGATGGTCCAATCTCAAGCTATGTTGGTGCAGTTGCTCCAAATGCATATGAACAACCAGCCGAGACAGGATACTGCGCCGTCCACGACGCTCTCCCAGTTCCTGCAAAATGGTCCCCCATCTTTGTCAGAGTCCAAGGAGCCGCTTGATGCGGATGATCGGGTAGAAGAGATCAAGAAGTATCTGTCTTGCAACAATATCAGCCCAGAGGATTACATGAGCTTTGCGATGTTCCAACTTAATGGTGTTGCAGCTAGCAACCACGAAGGAGAGACTATCTCCTGGGATGGTTTTATCCGGGACTTCAGGTCCGCTCACATACCTCAGAGTTTTCTAGACATGAAGCGTGAGGAGTTTCTCAGGTTGCAGCAGGGCACCATATCGGTGTACCAGTACTACCTTGAGTTCACCAAGCTGGCAAGATATGCAGCAGAGGAGATCAGTTCCGAGGCGAGGAAGATTGAGAAGTTTCGTAGGGGCCTTGAACCAGAGATCAAGTATGCCCTCAACTTATGCAGGCCAGAGAAGTTCTCTGATTTCGTCAGCTTTGCTATATCTCAAGAGTCAGCGATGATTCTGCTAGAGGAGCAGAGGAAGAAATCTCGTGAAGCCAGTCCTCGTCCTCCAGTAGTGTCCCAGAAGAAGAAACGTGTGTTGGTTCCAGTTGGTCACTTCAGTAAGGCGTCGTTTCTTCTGAAGGGTGACCCGAAGAGATCATTTTTCCGCCCACCCTCCCAACCTCAGCCTTCAAGGTTTCCAGATAGTCAGCCTGGGACGTATCTTCAGAAACCAGCTCAGAAGAAGAAACTTATTTGTGCCCGATGTCAACTTGAGGGGCACTATCCTCGAAAGTGTCCCCTTAACAAGCGTTCCCCTACACCCCCATTTGCCCCTACATCGACATCTGCAAGTCTGAAGGTGCCTTCTCATGCTGTCAGGGTCAACATCGTCCGCTTGTTAGATGCTCAGGGTGCAAGCAAGACCGTGTTGGGTCAGCTGTTTGTGAATGACACGCTAGCGAAAGTTTTGTTTGATCCAAGTGCTTCACACTCCTTTATCTCTCAGACCTTTGCTCAAGTTCACAACTTTGTTGTCGATAAGATGCCTCAGTCCCTCACTATCATTTCTCCGGGAAGCAAGGTCAACACTTCCACGATATGCCTTGATGTTGAGATATACATTCAGGTTCGTTACTTCGACTATTCCTTGGTGATGCTGCCCAACACAAATATCGATATTATCCTTGGGATGGATTGGCTCTCTTTGCACGAAGCCGTGATTGATGATCTTTCCAAGACAGTGCAGTTGACGCACTCTTCAGGCGCTGTGGTGACCGTTTCAGCTCAGTCGAGTTCTCGCCCTGCCACTGTTCCGAGTTGTTCTTGCTCGTAAATCTCGGGACGAGATTTCTTGTTAGTGGGGGAGAATTGTAACAGCCCAAATGCAATAAACCCCACTGTTGACACCGATTTTCGCCAGGGAAAATACGATGCAATCTATTATCAAATATAATAAATTAATTCAAATGGTAAAAATAAGAGATGATGAATCACCAAATAGACAAAGAAATTGACTATGATGAATTGCGACCGCTCTATATAAAATGGCACGCCCAGAAAAAAAAATCAAGCTAATATCTTGCAAAATTTGTGGAAAGAGATAAATAAATAAGACACCATAATATTTTTTTTCTCACACGTAGCTCGCACATATGAACACCGCTGTTAGTGGCGAGTACCTAATACCAACATAAAATGACCATAGGCGGCACTATTGCCAAAATATCGATTATATGCCCATCAACAAGGCCGGCGACGGTTTTTTCTATTGCCAACGTAAAATGATCATAGGCATAGCAATAATATCACCAAAATATTGACTATACGATAAATGTTTGGCCTTATCCCATCGACAAGGTGAAATATCGGCGCGACACAAGAAATACATCACGCTAACAAAATATATGCATGATATATGAAAATATATTGCACTGATGAAATATATGTGTGGTGTATAGAATAATAACTAATTGACACTAATAAATTATCGGCATCGTTCCAACATCCCTATAAAATACAATCAAATTATATTAAAACAAATGGCAAAAATATGTACAAATAGGTCATCAAAAGAAAGTTTACAATACATATTAATGATTCTAGCCAACCTTAAAACTTTGCTTGCTAGCTAACTTATTGCTATCGGGGCCACATGCGCATAGCACACGTCCATACATGCTACTAGAAGAACAACGTGCACCCACATAGCTATGTACGTAAATGTGGATTAGGCGACGTTGCATGGCTAGTAAATTGCAAAGGGGTAATTAGCAGCCCATGGCCCAAATGCATATGGCTTCGTGTATAAGAAGAAGGAAAAGCAGCCCCCACGTTACAATCTTCCACGATCCCACGATTGAGAGGAAGTGGGCATGCACGTTCCAGTGCTCCGCTGCCTCTGGCTCTCCTATAAATACAGTTGGACCAGCGTCTATATCCGCTGCTCCTCCCCTACTCATTCTTTCTTTACTGGCCGCTGCTCATTTTCTTTCCCGGCTAAGCTGCTGCTCATCTACGCATACATCTTGCTGCTGCTCACATCCACATATACGCAAAAGCTGCTGCTAGAAGATAGCCAACCAGGCAAGGAGTTTGGAGGACGTCTGCTGAGGAGCTTGAAGAAGATAGACAAGGTGAGAATCATGAGTCTCTCCTAATCCCCTTGCTGTTTGGGTGGTCATATTGACACATTGAAAGGGCTATCTCCTCATATTATTTGCAACATGCTATTTTGCTGTTTGGGTGGTCATATTGACACATCTAAAGGGTATCGCCTCATATTATTTGCAACATGCTATTTTGCTGTTTGGTTGGTCATATTGACACATTCAAAGGGGCTATCTCCTCATATTGTTTGCAACATGTTATTTTGCTGTTTGGGTGGTCATATTGACACATCTAAAAAGCTATCGTCCCCATTTCATTGCAACATATATGTTGTCTTGCTTCATGGATGGTTATGTTGACACATCCATGGAGTTTATTACTCTTGATCTGTAGTTGGGTTATGTTGACACAAACTAAGGATCTATGAATATTTGCTACATGTGTTCTTATATCCATAGGGGCTAAGTTGTTTTGCTAATACTCATGAGAATCTAACCCTTGTGACACTAAAAGCATATGAGCATGCCCCTTTGTTTAGTCACGATAACATAGTGCAAACTATATAAAATATCGGCTCTTGGTTTGGTCATGTTGACACGGACCAAGTCGCATTAAATCATATATATATCAACAAAATATTGGCTCTTGGTTTGGTCATATGGACATGAACCAAGTTGCATTACAATCACATATATGGACAAGTATCGGCTCTTGGTTTGGTCATGTTGACACGAACCAAGTCGCTTGAGAATCACATATCTTGCTAAATTTGGCTCTTGGTTTGGTCATATCGACACAAACCAAGGTGCACTCCAAATTCACCTATCACTAAATATGTGCTTGGTTCGGTCATATTGACACAAATCAAGTCATTTCAAATATATATACATCTCATTAAATCGTCCCTCTGGTTTGTTCATATTGACACAAATTAAAGAGCGTGCTTCGTGTAAGAAAAACTAGAGACTTGAATCTATAAAAGAAGGAAATAAAATAGTGCTCATTAAATCGCACTCCCCACATACAAAATAAACATGGCAATCAAATACTCATGTAAGATAATTACTCCATGCATTGTTTAGTCTCATATAACTAAACTGAGTTGATAATCTACATCATGCTCATGAAACATATAAACTGATACATGCTCTTGTTTGGCTACACTTCAAGCATACATTCTATGCTATGATAGTGATAGTACAAATAAAGAGAAATCACCTTGCTCCATTCGGTTATGCTACACGTGGGCATATTTCTACACGACGCTAGCCATAATACGAGTGAAGTGAAACTGCATTAAAATATGCTCATATAGTTATGTCACTAGTTTCTCATATAAAACTAGTTGGAATCATATTACACCATTAATCCCATGCGGTTATGATCGTGTCATGCACTACATATAGGTGTAGGCATATATAAACTAAACATGAGTTAAAATATACAAATTGCATGTAAGCATTGAATTCTCATGTCATGAGAAAATCTCCCATATAGATTAAAATCAAACCATGCGTTCCTCTCATGTAGGTGTGTGCATATACATAATTAAAAGATAAATAGGATCATAAAATATGATCAAATATAAAATACTCCGATGCCTTAAGAGTATAAACTACGGTAAAATATTCAAAATATTACTCCATTGCCTTAAGAGTATAAACTATGGTAAAATATTCAAAATACTACTCCGATGCCTTAAGAGTATAAACTACGGTAAAATAGTCAAAATTACTCTGATGCCTTAAGAGTATAAACTATGGTAAAATATTCAAAATATTACTCCGATGCCTTAAGAGTATAAACTATGGTAAAATATTCAAAATATTACTCCGCTGCCTTAAGAGTATAAACTTTGGTAAAATATTCAAAATATTACTCCGATGCCTTAAGAGTATAAACTACTGTAAAATATTCCAAATATTGAAAGTACTCCAATACCTTAAGAGTGTAAACTATGGTCAAATACCAAAACTACTCCAATGCCTTAAGAGTATAAACTACGGTCAAATATCAAAATACTCCAATACCTTAAGAGTATAAAATATGGTCAAATACGAAAACTACTCCAATACCTTAAGAGTATAAACTATGGTCGAATATATAAAATACTCCGATGCCTTAAGAGTATAAACTACGGTAAAAATATCACAGTACTCCGAAACCATAGAGTATAAACTACGGTCATATATACAAAATATACTCCAATGCCTTAAGAGTATAAACTACGGTCAAATATACAAAATACTCCGATGCCTTAAGAGTATAAACTATGGTAAAATATTCAAAAACTACTCCAATACCTTAAGAGTATAAACTATGGTAGAATATCAAAACTACTCCGATGCCTTAAGAGTATAAACTATGGTAAAGTATATAAAATACTCCAATACCCTAAGAGTATAAACTATGGTCAAATATAGAAAATACTCCAATACCTTAAGAGTATAAACTATGGTTAGTCAAATATCTAAACTACTCCAATACCTTAAGAGTATAAACTATGGTCAAATATAAAATTACTCCAATACCTTAAGAGTATAAATTATGGTTCAATATGATAAAATTACTCCAACACCTTGAGAGTATAAACTATGGTCAAGCAAAATATTACTCCAATACCTTATGAGTATAAACTATGGTCAAGAATGGAAAATACTCCAATACCTTAAGAGTATAAACTATGGTCAAATGCGGAATTACTCCAACAACTTATGAGTATAAACTATGGTGCCAAATATAAGGCAAATACTCCAAACTACAGATGATAACATATACAAAACTATCAAATAGATAGGTGCATGTGTTGACAACAACAAAGATAAATAGGATCATAGCCCATGTCACTTGCACTAAACATACCATGGTGCAACTGAATATCTCATCATAAAATTCCATATAGCCTCTTCATATGTTGGCTTGATGTAATGCTATATATATTCCTTCAAAGTGAACCAAATATTTCCTCTTTCATGCATCCATATAGAATCACATGCGTGATCAAATTAACTCATAAAAAAAGAGTTATCCCCTATATTGCACGTATGCTCACTGAATTGGCTAGTAAACCATTAAATAAATATTTATATGAAAACACTTCTTATTACTAAAATAGCAAATGGTTAATGAGCTAGGGATAAATGGCCAAAGAATCCACGTGTTATATATATGAACATCAAATGTCATATGATATGAATGAATCGAATCATGTATATTATGCTACCCATATGTTAGCATAGACAAATTCAAGGCCCCCAACCACGCCGAAGTCGACAACAACAAGGAGGAAGACTTTTCTTTTTATATTTTGTAGACTTCTTTTATTTCTACATTTGTAATGCTCATATGTTGTAAATGCCATGTAATAGCTATGTTGGAATTCTTAATCAGGGGTTTTCTCTCCGGAGATGTAATTAACAGTTCTTTTAAGTATATGTAAGAGTTCTGGAAATAAAGTACCTGCAATGTTTGATCTCTCTTTTATGCTATGCATTTATGCATCTAAATTATACTATCTGTCTCTATGACGTGGACGCTTTAGTATTATTTATTCTATCGCCCCATTTTCCCGTCATCACCCACTTGAACTATCTTTCATGATTTTTATTTTGCTTCAGTCTCTATGTATGCGACTTGGCATGGATTTTATGTGAATTATATCATGTGATGATAAATAGTCAGATTCTATTTTTAAGGTTTTGGTCCATTTTATTTAATTGCATCCATATAAGTCAAGTGGCATCTTTGTGAATTTATCCATGGTTGGGAAGTCATCCCCTAAACCTCTTCTTTTGGGTATCAACATGTTTTGCCATGTATTAGCCCCCCCTCCCAACTTCCAAGATATTTTTCCTTTTAAGAAAATGGGGTTGTAATTCAAAAGCATTTGAATTTATTTAAATGCCATGTGAATTACTTAAATATTCGGACCCATACCATTCTAAAAAAAATCTATAATTGCTAAGGATTCAAAATCATATTTCTTTATGATTTTCGTAATCCATTTGCTTTTTTTAGCCTTTTCCTCTGCTGTCTTTTGTAAAAGAATAAAACGCAGAAAATATTTCTAGCCAGTTGAGCCCAATCCTCTCTTTTCCCTCTAGCCCACCTTCTTTTTCCCCAGCCCAAACTGCAGCCCAATTTCCCAATGCCCCACATGTCATTCCCCTCCACCTCTCCTCCCTCTCACCTTTTTTCCCTCTCCTCCACGATGACACAGAAAAGCAGAGAGGAGGAGCCGGCGTGGATCCCTCCTGCAGCCTCCTCTCCCCCTCCCCTTATAGCTGCGTCCTCTCCCGAACCCTAGCTCCCCCTTCTCCCTCCCAGCCGCCGCCATATCTTCTTCCTCTCCTCTGTTCTTCTTCTCTTCCATCCTCCCATGTTTCCTCTGAAGCCCACATGGACAGGAGGTCCAGGAGCTCGATCGCACCGTTGATCGTCATTGCCTTCGTCCTGGAGCTTCCGGGCGTCATCTCTAGCCTCACTCACGACCTCTCCTTCGTCCCAAGCAAGCCGAAGATCATCCCCTGTTTCTTCGCTGCGTTCGGTCGCCATCAAGCCGCCTCGTCTCCGTCGAGCCGTCGACTCCCCGAACCCCTGATCGACGACGCCAGCAAACCCCCCTGTGAGCCTCCATCCCTCCTCCCCGTACTTTTCTGCGTCACGTAGGATAGCTGCAGGTCGCCGACGTTCCTTTGATCTTCGTCTTGCCACCGCGACTCCCTGCGAGCAGGATGTGCGCGCACTGCATGTTCGGACTTCCCAAGTCGTGGTTTTGGCCGCCGGGTGCACGCCCGGTTCACTCGCGTCCTCTCCATGTCCAGCTCGCGACCCTGCATGCTCACGCGCGTGCGTGCATGATCCGTGCAGCCCCATCTCGTCGTTGTCCTCTACAGACGACGCCATCGCACTGAAACCCAGTTTCAGTTTCGTCAGTGCCCCCTGTCTTTTTTCTTCAGGGTTGGTTCCGTTAGCCGCTCTGGTGCATCTATCTTCCCCAGTTTGCGATCTCTGACATGATCCACATGTTAGCGCAGTGGCAGGCAACCGTGCACTCGACATGGAGTTTGTGGGATCGATTCCCTGGCAACACAAGGCGCCCCTTTTAATTTTTTTTGCGCCTCTGTTCTTGTTCAGTTTCAGTGTGGTTTGATCGGAGATTCAGTTAACACCTCGTTGTTGGATCATGTCATGTAAGTCTCTGTTTTTTTTGTCATTCGACCAGCAGCTCAGCTGGTAGCGCAGCGTGTCTTGGAACCTTTTGGTCCAGGGTTCAAATCCCCTACCCGGCGCAAATCCTCTGCATATTTTTTCCTTGCCCACTTTATTTTGTTGCAGCTTCTCGTCACGTGTTGATCGCTGCTATTTTCTCTTCAGTTTCAGTCTCATCGGCCTGATACTAGACGTAGAGCAGCAGCCAGTTTTATTTCAAAACTGATTGTCTAGCATAGTGGTAGGGCGCACGTTCTAGTAATCGAGAGATCCCTGGATCGATTCCCACCTGGAGCAAAGTCTCCCCTTTTTGCTTCTTCCTTTTTGGATTAAATTCAGAGAGGACTTGAATTGAACTGAAATCTGTCCCTTTCTTTGCATTCTTTGTGTCATGTGCATTTTTTCTCGGAATAAGTAATGTCATACATGCTTTCGGGGTAGAAATTCATGAGGAACAAGATGTTGCTGCTCATTTGTTCATATGAGCTAGTATTATTAGGTGATGGTGTAACTTTTTGCACTTGTCTCCCCTTATTATTGCCCATGGTGCAATTCTTCCACCATTCTCCTGTTGTTTTCCTTCGTTGACCGTAGATTTCCAGTAGCTGAGTCTTGCGCTCCATTTAATTGTTTGCAATAAAATGCATTAGGTGCATCATACCATGCCATGTCATTGCATCTATATTGTGTTAAGGAATCCCATCTTCAGGTTATCCTCGTTTGTGGGCTATTCTTGTTCATATTATATTTAAGTCTTCGCATATGCCATGATCATGCATCGTAACAACCGCAACATAAAGAATCCTTTGGATTCATTAATCACCTACCTAATGCATATGAAGGCTGTCGGGAGCATCGCACACTTGGCTTCCCGGGCTTCATTTAAACTTGTCTATCCTTATGTTTATGCCATGCTTTTAAAATGTCATGCATCATATTTGACCATAATTGTTTGATCATTACATGCTCGTGATTGCTCCGTAGTGATAGTGGTATCTCCGTTGATTTTCTTTCCAGTGCTTACTTATTGTGTGCTCCTCCGGATACCTTCGGAGACGTTGCGAGTTTGCGATGGACTACACCTTCGGAACCCGACTTATCAACAGGCAAGGACTATACATTACTTATGATCCATTCTATTTCAACCAGCGGTTTGCATGCTAGTCTAGGTTAAGTTCGATGTTTGATTCTACCACATGATTACAGCCTCTTTCAAACCGATACAACTATGTCCCCTCCCAGCAAACCTTGTACTGCAATGTTACTATTGCTCGTTGCTCAGCCCCTGCTTAGTATGCATGCTTAGGATGCTACGAATGTTACCCTGTTACTCCTTGGATTGGGCTATCACACTATTATATTGTTGTGGATGATGTGATTATTATATTGGGGTTCCAGATGGAGTACTTCTTTCAATTCCAGTATACTCACACCTTGTGAGAATTCTTGTGGCTATCCTTTCTTCTTTATGCAATTCTCCATTCCTTTATCCTTCATATTTCATCTATCATGGTTCTTATTCTAATTCAAGATTCCTTTCAACAGAATGGTTGACACTCAAAGTGGCAGTTGTCGAGGTCGGTCTGTTGACCCTAGACCTCATCCTCCTTCACCTCCCCCAAAGGACCCGCCGCCCGATGAGGCAGTTGCAGCGATGGTCCAATCTCAAGCTATGTTGGTGCAGTTGCTCCAAATGCATATGAACAACCAGCCGAGACAGGATACGGCGCCGTCCACGACGCTCTTCCAGTTCCTGCAAAATGGTCCCCCATCTTTCTCAGAGTCCAAGGAGCCGCTTGATGCGGATGATTGGGTAGAAGATATCAAGAAGCATCTGTCTTGCAACAATATCAACCCAGAGGATTACATGAGCTTTGCGACGTTCCAACTTAAGGGTGTTGCAGCTAGCTGGTGGTATGCTTATCAAGAGAACCACGAAGGAGAGACTATCTCCTGGGATGGTTTTATCCGGGACTTCAGGTCCGCTCACATACCTCAGAGTTTTCTAGACATGAAGCGTGAGGAGTTTCTCAGGTTGCAGCAGGGCACCATGTCGGTGTACCAGTACTACCTTGAGTTCACCAAGCTGGCAAGATATGCAGCAGACAAGATCAGTTCCGAGGCGAGGAAGATTGAGAAGTTTCGTAGGGGCCTTGAACCAGAGATCAAGTATGCCCTCAACTTATGCAGGCCAGAGAAGTTCTCTGATTTCGTCAGCTTTGCTATATCTCAAGAGTCAGCGATGATTCTGCTAGAGGAGCAGAGGAATAAATCTCGTGAAGCCAGTCCTCGTCCTCCAGTAGTGTCCCAGAAGAAGAAACGTGTGTTGGTTCCGGTTGGTCACTTCAGTAAGGCGTCGTTTCCTCTGACGGGTGACCCGAAGAGTTCATTTTTCCGCCCACCCTCCCCACCTCAGCCTTCAAGGTTTCCAGATAGTCAGCCTGGGACGTATCTTCAGAAACCAGCTCAGAAGAAGAAAATTATTTGTGCCCGATGTCAACTTGAGGGGCACTATCCTCGAAAGTGTCCCCTTAACAAGCGTTCCCCTACACACCCACTTGCCCCTACATCGACATCTGCAAGTCTGAAGGTGCCTTCTCATGCTGCCAGGGTCAACATCGTCTTCTTGTTAGATGCTCAGGGTGCAAGCAAGACCGTGTTGGGTCAGCTGTTTGTGAATGACACGCTAGCGAAAGTTTTGTTTGATCCAAGTGCTTCACACTCCTTTATCTCTCAGACCTTTGCTCAAGTTCACTACTTTGTTGTCGATAAGATGCCTCAGTCCCTCACTATCATTTCTCCGGGAAGCAAGGTCAACACTTCCACGATATGCCTTGATGTTGAGATATACATTCAGGGTCGTTACTTCGACTCTTCCTTGGTGATGCTGCCCAACACAGATATCGATATTATCCTTGGGATGGATTGGATCTCTTTGCACGAAGCCGTGATTGATGATCTTTCCAAGACAGTGCAGTTGACGCACTCTTCAGGCGCTGTGGTGACCGTTTCAGCTCAGTCGAGTTCTCACCCTGCCACTGTTCCGAGTTGTTCTTGCTCGTAAATCTCGGGACGAGATTTCTTGTTAGTGGGGGAGAATTGTAACAACCCAAATGCAATAAACCCCACTTGAACTATCTTTCATGATTTTTCTTTTGCTTCAGTCTCTATGTATGAGACTTGGCATGGATTTTATGTGACTTATATCATGTGATGATAAATAGTCAAATTCTGTTTTTAAGGTTTTGGTCCATTTTATTTAATTGCATCCATATAAGTCAAGTGGCATCTTTGTGAATTTATCCATGGTTGGGAAGTCATCCCCTAAACCTCTTCTTTTGGGTATCAACATGTTTTGCCATGTATTAGCCCCCCCTCCCAACTTCCAAGATATTTTTCCTTTTAAGAAAATGGGGTTGTAATTCAAAAGCATTTGAATTTATTTAAATGCCATGTGAATTACTTAAATATTTGGACCCATACCATTCTCAAAAAATATATATAATTTCTAAGGATTCACAATCATATTTCTTCATGATTTTCGGAATCCATTTTCTTTTTTTTAGCCTTTTCCTCTGCTGTCTTTTGTAAAAGAATAAAACGCAGAAAATATTTCTAGCCAGTTGAGCCCAATCCTCTCTTTTCCCTCTAGCCCACCTTCTTTTTCCCCAGCCCAAACTGCAGCCCAATTTCCCAATGCCCCACATGTCATTCCCCTCCACCTCTCCTCCCTCTCACCTTTTTTCCCTCTCCTCCATGATGACACAGAAAAGCAGAGAGGAGGAGCCGGCGTGGAGCCCTCCTGCAGCCTCCTCTCCCCCTCCCCTTATAGCTGCGTCCTCTCCCGAACCCTAGCTCCCCCTTCTCCCTCCCAGCCACCGCCATATCTTCTTCCTCTCCTCTGTTCTTCTTCTCTTCCAGCCTCCCATGTTTCCTCTGAAGCCCACATGGACAGGAGGTCCAGGAGCTCGATCGCACCGTTGATCGTCATTGCCTTCGTCCTGGAGCTTCCGGGCGTCGTCTCCATCCTCACCCGCGACCTCTCCTTTGTCCCAAGCAAGCCGGAGATCATCCCCTGTTTCTTCGCTGCGTTCGGTCGCCATCAAGCCGCCTCGTCTCCGCCGAGCCGTCGCCTCCCCGAACCCCTGATCGACGACGCCAGCAAACCCCCCTGTGAGCCTCCATCCCTCCTCCCCGGTCTTTTCTGCGTCGCGTAGGATAGCCGCAGGTCGCCGCCGTTCCTTTGATCTTCGTCTTGCCACCGCGACTCCCTGCGAGCAGGATGTGCGCGCACTGCATGTTCGGACTTCCCAAGTCGTGGTTTTGGCCGCCTGGTGCACGCTCGGTTCACTCGCGTCCTCTCCATGTCCAGCTCGCGACCCTGCATGCTCACGCGCGTGCGTGCATGATCCGTGCAGCCCCATCTCGTCATTTTCCTCTACAGCCGACGCCATCGCACTGAAACCCAGTTTCAGTTTCGTCAGTGCCCCCTGTCGTTTTTGTTCAGGGTTGGTTCCGTTAGCCGCGATGGTGCATCTATCTTCCCCAGTTTGTGATCTCTGACGTGATCCACATGTTAGCGCAGTGGCAGGCAACCATGCGCTCGACATGGAGGTTGTGGGATCGATTCCCTGGCAACACAAGGCGCCCCTTTTGATTTTTTTTGCGCCTCTGTTCTTGTTCAGTTTCAGTGTGGTTTGATCGGAGATTCAGTTAACACCTCGTTGTTGGATCATGTCATGTAAGTCTCTGTTTTTTTTGTCATTCGACCAGCAGCTCAGCTGGTAGCGCAGCGTGTCTTGGAACCTTTTGGTCCAGGGTTCAAATCCCCTACCCGGCGCAAATCCTCTGCATATTTTTTCCTTGCCCACTTTATTTTGTTGCAGCTTCTCGTCACGTGTTGATCGCTGCTATTTTCTCTTCAGTTTCAGTCTCATCGGCCTGATACTAGACGTAGAGCAGCAGCCAGTTTTATTTCAAAACTGATTGTCTAGCATAGTGGTAGGGCGCACGTTCTAGTAATCGAGAGATCCCTGGATCGATTCCCACCTGGAGCAAAGTCTCCCCTTTTTGCTTCTTCCTTTTTGGATTAAATTCAGAGAGGAATTGAATTGAACCGAAATCTGTCCCTTTCTTTGCATTCTTTGTGTCATGTGCATTTTTTCTCGGAATAAGTAAAGTCACACATGCTTTCGGGGTAGAAATTCATGAGGAACAAGATGTTGCTGCTCATTTGTTCATATGAGCTAGTATTATTAGGTGGTGGTGTAACTTTTTGCACTTGTCTCCCCTCATTATAGCCCATGGTGCAATTCTTCCACCATTCTCCTGTTGTTTTCCTTCGTTGACCGTAGATTTCCAGTAGCTGAGTCTTGCGCTGCATTTAATTGTTTGCAATAAAATGCATTAGGTGCATCATACCATGCCATGTCATTGCATCTATATTGTGTTAAGGAATCCCATCTTCAGGTTATCCTCGTTTGTGGGCTATTCTTGTTCCTATTATATTTAAATCTTCGCATATGCCATGATCATGCATCGTAACAACCGTAACATAAAGAATCCTTTGGATTCATTAATCACCTACCTAATGCATATGAAGGTTGTCGGGAGCATCGCACACTTGGCTTCCCGGGCTTCATTTAAACTTGTCTATCCTTATGTTTATGCCATGCTTTTAAAATGTCATGCATCATATTTGACCATAATTGTTTGATCATTGCATGCTCGTGATTGCTCCGTAGTGATAGTGGTATCTCCGTTGATTTTCTTTCCAGTGTTTACTTATTGTGTGCTCCTCCGGATACGTTCGGAGACGTTGCGAGTTTGCGATCGACTACACCTTCGGAACCCGACTTATCAACAGGAAAGGACTATACATTACTTATGATCCATTCTATTTCAACCAGCGGTTTGCATGCTAGTCTAGGTTAAGTTCGATGTTGGATCCTACCACATGTTTACAGCCTCTTTCAAACCGATACAACCATGTCCCCTTCCAGCAAACCTTGTACTGCTATGTTACTATTGCTCGTTGCTCAGCCCCTGCTTAGTATGCATGCTTAGGATGCTACGAATGTTACCCTGTTACTCCTTGGATTGGGCTATCAAACTATTATATTTTTGTGGATGATGTGATTATTATAATGTTGAGTATACTCGACAAAGGATGGAAGGTCCAGGCTATCCCGCCTCGATGCTTTGTTCCATTTGAGTCACCTAGTACCCGAGTTCCGAGTATTGTGTCTCTTGACGAGCGTGCCTAACCGCGTGTGGGATTCTATGGGGTCCCCTCTTCTTACCTACCTAGCTTCAAACATTTCTAGTGGTGGCCCAAGCTGGTTTTCATTTGCACCGTAGGAGAGGCGGGCAGGGGCCCGCAGGTTCTCATAATAGGTTCACGCGGGCCAGCGGAATGGTATATCGCGTTGTGCCAAAACTTTGCGGAGCGCGGGATGCCTACCTGCTTTGCAGATGTCATTCCAACCTGACGTGAGACGGAAGAGGCCAATTCGAGAGACGGCCGACTCTTGAGTTGGGTGTCGACTCTACCGGGGGCCACCCGGATTTGTTTGTTGTTAGTTAGAGGGACTATGATATCCAGATCTCTCGGGACAACTCTTCAATGGGTGCCTTTAACGGGCCTGACTGAGAGAGCCGGCGTACATGCGGAGCTTATAATGGGCAGTTGGTACACTCCTGCAGGGTTAAATCTTTTCGAAAAGCCGTGTCCACGGTTATGGACGACTTGAGACCTACTCCTTGTTCATAGACAACAACAACTGAGATAATCATAATATAACTTGATCAACGTGTGTATGCCTTGACTGCTTCTTCTTCGCCGGGATGCGAAGAGGAGGACAAGGATTGGATAGGTGTTATGCTTGCGTAAGTAGGTGGATAGAAGACTTGTTGGAGGCGATTCCCTATCGAATGCTTGGCTTCTTATCTTACTCTCTAGATCGTTAGCCAGTTCATAAATGCTAGTGCGGCAGCAACCTCACCACTGACCCCATCCTTACCGTAAACTACTAGTTTTCCTAGAATGACGAGTGATGAAGTCCTTGTTTGGTCAGTTGACCACTACAGTTGGATGCTGAGTACTTCTGTACTCATGATACTACCCTCAAACTCTTTTCAGGGTTCTTGCTCAACAACAGGTATGGTGATCGACGTTTCACGTGGAGACTCGACGACGACTAGTTAGGCGGATCCCGGCGGAGGGCCTGGACCCGAGTGGTTATGGGGATCGATGTTTTTTTTCTCTTTTTCCACTAGGCATTTGGTTGTAGTCTGTACTCAGACATATATCTTCCGCTGATGTAATGTATTTAAGGCAATTGTATGCCGATTGTATGAGATGTTGTATCCTTGTAGCTGTAATGTTGTGATATCATGTTGGAAATCCGGGGCATGTGGCATTGTTATATGTCACGGTGGGACCGATATGTGCTTCGTCCCCGGATCTGGATGAAAACATCTAGATCTGGAACAGTACCGCATATCGGGCCTTACACGTACACTCCACGTCGTCGCCGCCTCCGTACCAGGTGAGATCTCTCGCCTCCTCCCCACTCCCGCATCCACCTTTACCTCATGCATTGTTAGGGTTTGAAAAATTGCTATTGCTATGAAAAATTGCTATTGCTATGGATTCATTGTTAGGGTTCATATTATTGCTAGGGAAAAAATATTATAACTTGAGCAGCACATAAGATCATTAGCGATCCTCCTCTAGTTTAAATATGCGTGTATGGTGCTTGTGCAGTTTAAATTGTCCTTTTGTTAGCATATTGAGTAACTAGGATCATTGTTTGCAGGGTTATGAGTGACCAATGTTTTGCCAGAATGTCGATTAATTTCGGTTCCGACAAATTTCTGGCGCTCGATATGTCCATTTTTTAGCAAATGTAATGCCGAAAATTTCCGTGGATTTTGGCGTGACTTGTGCTAGAAAAGTAGGACATATCGATTGCCCGGGATTTGTCGAAACGGGTGTTGTCGAAACGAAAAATTTTCCGGAAGTATTTTTGTCTTATTTTGTTAATTTGTTAGTTAGTATAATTTTTTCACTCGTTCATTTCAATAAAACTTTGTATATTAAATAAGTTCTCAGCAACGATGCCTGGCCCGCATCCCCGTCATCGCCGCATCGGAGAGCACCTGCTTGATGGGATGGGCGATGTCTGGGACTAGGCTCCCCCGGGTTAGCACTAGGAGGTGATCTCCGAGGCGCGCCGCTTAGTAAGGAATCAGGGTCCTGTCATCGACCCGGATCTTCTTTGTTGGCGGTCGCGTGGGCCACAGTCGGCGCAAAGGCAGCCGACCCCCGAGTGGATTGTACGCCGATGTGTCAGGGAGGAGGACGAGCACGTCCGCCGCTACTTGGTGGCGTTGGACGCCGGGTCATGGAGGACCTGGAAGGTTCTTCAGGGATCTCACCCGAGCTATGAGTTCGTGGTGGGTCCTTCTGTTTGGGTGGCCACCTTCCGCACCCGATGTTGTTTAGTGTATTAGTCATGCATTATATATATGAGTCTTAAGATATATATGTATGACCAAGCACTACGCAAGTCATGTTGTTTACCATTGTATTACTCGATATATATGTATGAGTGATATTATTGTTGCATTCACTGATATTATTGTTCATCATTATTTTCCTTCTTTTTAGAATGTCGATGATTAAACTACATTATTGTGACACTATGTGACGTTAGGGATGGGCCAATAATCCTTGTGATATGCACAAGTACGTAACTTGTGCATCCTAGTTGGGTCACTGGCTCCATCCTTGAAATCACTTGTGTGTGTCCAATGTAAGTATGAGCGAAAAACTGATATGCCGATGATTAAAACACCGTTGTGACACCATGTGACAGCAGGGATGAGTAAGCGAGCCTGTTGATATACACAAATACGAATATTGTGCATCCTACTTGGCTCGCTTACGCCATCGCTGTAGTTGTTTGTGTGTGTTCAACCTAATTAAGTATGAGGCAAAAACAGATATGTGTGTTCCTTTTTAAGAATGTCGAGGATTAAAACCGTTGTGACACCATGTGGCAGAAGGGATGGGTTAGCGAGCCTTGTGATATACACAAATAAAAATTTTGTGCATCCTACTTGGCTCGCTAACGCCATCCCTGTAGTTGTTTGTGTGTGTTCAACCTAAGTATGAGGCAGAAACCGATATGTTGCATTTTTATTCGAGTTCATCCTTTTTTCCTTTCGTTTTAAATGCCAATGATTAAAACCGTTCTGACACAATGTGGTATCGGGGGAGAGGGTGCAGCTACCCTTGCGATATGTACAAGTACGGAACTTGTGAACCCTACTTGGGTAGCTGCCACGCTCCCCCCTGATTCGCTTATGTGTTCAATCTAAATATGAGGCACTAATTGGGATTGTATCATCCCATAGTCTTTTTTGTTAATTTGTTAGTTAGTATAATTTTTCCGAGCAGAAGGAATGTAGTGACATATGCTAGAATACTTTTCCTACTTTTAATCATTACTTTTGCAATTTGAGTTCATCTGTTTTTCCTTTTGTTTTAAATGCCTAATTTTTGAATTATGAACACAGAAAATGGCTGACGACGATAGAATCCCCGAATGCGACTATTGTGGCAATGACTCGGGTCGGTGCGACAAGTTTCCAGAGTTGGATGGGGAGGAAGAAAGGTACTTCTCCATCACGCTTAGGGAGGGCTTCGAATTTCAAACGGTATGCAACTTCTGCGACATCTTCTTATTTAAGCACGCTTCACTTACTTTTTGTTTTGACGTGCATATTTTTTATAATGAACTAGCACGTCCCTTGCTAAACAAGACCTCATGTCTGCAACTTTGTCAAAATCGATGAGTGGCGTGAGAATGCCAAAAAATATGTCAATATTAAGACGAAAGATGGTATAACCGTAAAGGTCGAGGTCTTTAATGAACCAAATAGCACATATTTTTGACTGTCCAAATTGGTATGCACTATGCAAGGCATATGCATTAGAGGATGATTTGCAAATAACATTTGATCTTGGACTTCGTCGTCGAGATGGTAAAACATTTCGAAATAAGGACATTTGGATGCTAGTGGACGACATTAAGCTGGTTCTATCTCCAGGTGAGTTTCTTAAACAACTTTGACTTGTTTACTTCCTTATTTTCTTGCTTCCCAAGTTGCAACTTATTTATAATTGTTAGTTTATCTCCAAGCTCCAAAAGAAGTTCGGAAGATGTTTGATAATACTTTTCATAATGGTGGCTTTGGCCTGACAATGGATGAAGAAGATGATTTCATCAATGTTCTTAAAGGTGTTCCTTCGTTTGTGAACTTGAATAATATTGGCGAACCTTATACACCATATGTTCCATTTGTTTTCAAGTTGTTTCCAGGACATGTAAAAGATAATATCATGGTAAGATTTTTTACTATTCTATCACACTAGTCCATTTTCAGAAATCTTTTGACCTCACATTAAGTATAATGTATTACTATGTATTTTACTCGTATGTCTTCAACAGAGAATCCTGACAGCATGTACCCCTAAGTGGATGCCTCCTCAAGGCGAGCTTACATATGTTTCTGCACGGGCATGGGATGTCCTCTTCAGCACTGACTACTCCACTGAAGCTGGAGATGATGGCTGCGTAAGAATAAGAGGATGGAAAAGGATAGTGAATTGGATGAACATCAAACATGGAGACAAGTTGTTCTCCATATTAAATAATGGAATGTGGGGGTGTCTTTTGTTTTTTTTTTCATTTCACCTTGTGGTGGTGATCAGTAGGTTGGTTCGTAGTTGTTGTTAAACATTATGTTGTTGGATATTAGCGAAGTTAAAATAGTAAAAGTTCACCTTTGTGTTCGATATTAACCTTTGTGTTGGATATTATGATCATGTGATAATATATATGAGATGATCGATTTAGACTATTGTTTGTGTATGAGATATTGAGGTGTGTATGTCTATGAATTGATGATACTATTGTGTGCATTATACTATGAAACTTGTACAAACAAATAGGAGAAAATAGGCAGAACAGGAAAAAAATGGAAAAATATAACTAGTAGCGCCTGACAGAGGCAGGCGCTGCCGCTATATCTATTAGTAGCGCCCAATCCAGGAGGCGCTACTGCTAAACCTATGTAGCAGTAGCGGTTGCCAGTGCACGCTGCTGCTACAAGTTAGCTGTAGCGTGCTATCAGTAGCGCGCCGTGGGGCGCTACTGATAAGCCAAAATGGGGCGCTACTACTACCCTTTCTCCTAGTAGTGGTTTATGAAAGTGTATCAAAAGCATAGCAATATCACACAAAACATGCATGGAGCAAGCAGAAATTATAGATACGTTTGGGACGTATCACATAGCAGCAGGCAAACTAGGCCAAGCCCATTAGCGCAAGGCAAAAGAAAAATCGGGGTCGTGCTCACCATGGGCCAAGGCCCAGTTCGCGTGGGTGGATCTTAGCAGTCGCGCGCCATTGGCGATGGGGGAGAAGCGGGCTGGGGAGCAGACTGGGAAGCCAGAGGCGAGGCAGGTAGGCCGCCGAAACGTTGGCCCAGCTGGCGGCGTTCGGCTGGATCGGGACAACGTCCCCTTCCTCGTCTCCCAGCGAGGCGGCTGAGGAGGCAGGCGGCGCCGACGTCCAAGCTCCGGTAGGGGCGACGCATGGCGATGGGGAGGTAGGGAATGGACTGGATCCACCCGGATCTGGTCCTGGTGGCGACGTGTTGTACTTTGGCGAGCAGATCGACGGCGGCTCGGGCTGGAAATCCATGACCATGGCGGGGCATCTTCCTAGACATAGAAGAGGAAGGGAGAGATGAGAGGGAGGAAAGGAGAGGGAAGGAGAGGAGAAGCTGTGGGGAGGAAGTCCTGCGGGGCTACTCGGATTCCACTCGTCGGGGTGCGGCGGCTTGCCGGCCAGTGCAGGGGCGACGGGCGAGGAGGCTCCACGGGAGGGAGAGCACGGGAGGAAGGAGCTCCACTGCTGGTTGGGGCTGCAAGTGGTGACATGGACGACCGGGAGCCGTCCGATCTGGATCCGACGGTCTAAATCGGGCCGCCAGATCTGGGAAGATGTGGTTGGTGGGGAGGGTTTCTCCATGTGGCGGCGGGGGAGATTAGGTGCACCGAAATTGATGGAGGCTAGCTAGGGTTTTGCCTAAAATGGCTAGGGTAGCTTGCTATATATAGCAGGTGGATGTTAGGAGGGTATTCCGGCCACAAAACGGCCCGTTTCAGATCAATTTTTTTGGGTGGGCTAGATTTCGAAGATAAGAGGGGAAACCGGGAGGCCAGCTAATAGAGCACACGATAATTTGTAAATACGCCCCTGGAGTTATACCGTCTACTATGCCTGGAACCTTCGATCGTCCATCTACCAGACGAAGTCGGAATCGCACAAAAGTTGAAACACCGCCCGATAAAATAACCCATTTAAATTAAAATGGGTTTTTTTGCACCGATGGTGAAGGCTAGTCATGTGCCGGAAGTTGCGACGGTGATCGGGTGAAACCCGTTGTCGCAAAAGGTCGTGTGCCATGGTGGAAAGGTTTGGTCACGCATGCCGGTACGAGAAGGAGGGGGAAATATAATCACCAATTAATAAATCGGCGAAGCAAATACTACAACCAATGTTAGCAATCAACAAGAATAATTGTAGCAACCAAATGTTTTAATTTGCGTGAAAATCATGGGCTGTTACAATAAGCTCACGTGAAGTTGTCTTCAGAAACTTGTGGAGATAAACCTTGTTGATGATATGGCATGTAGTGTTAATTACTTCGGCCCAGAACCGGATATGAGTTTTGTATTCAGCAAGCATAGTTTCGGCCATTTCAATCAGAGTTCGGTTCTTTCTATCGATCACACCATTTCGTTGTGGTGTGTAAACAACATAGAATTCATGATTAAAGCCATATTCATCAATAAAATCTTTGATATGAGTATTTTTGAATTCAGTACCATTATCACTTCTGATATGCTTGAGAGTAAGTTCATACTCGGTCTGATCTCTCTTTGCAAAAGTTTTGAAGATCTCGACAACTTTGCTCTTGTCATCTAGAAAGAAAACCCATGTATAGTGAGGAAATCATCAACAATAACGAGACCATACTTTATGCCTCCAAGGCTAGCATAATTTTGAGGGCCAAATAAATCCATATGGAGCAATTTAAGGGGACTAGTAGGGGTCATGATTTCCTTCGCTGAATGATGTTTCTTGGTTATCTTTCCATCTTCACATGCACTGCATAGAAGATCTTTATCGAATTTCACATTGCCAAGACCAATGATATTTTTCTTTGAGATAAGAGTCTAAAGATTTTTCATTCCTGCATGACCAAGTCTTCTGTGCCATCACCACCCAGAAGTATCTTTGGCCATTAAACATGTTGATACAGCAGGCCCCGAAGAAAAATCAACAATATAAAGATCTCCTTTGCGATATCCTTTAAAGACGAAGGTATAGTCATCTAGTGAAAACACAACACAACGAGAAATAGAAAAAGATAAAAGCATAACCATATCACATAGCTTGGACATAGACATAAGATTATATCTGAGCGATTGAATAATCATTACTTTGTCAATATGCTTATCCTTCGATATATCAACCTTACCCAAACCAAGTACTTTTCCTTTGTTGTTGTCACCGAAGGTAATATATCTCTGTGAAGATTGTGTAAGTTTTTCTTTGGTAAACAACTCTTTGTCTCAGTCATAATATTAGTGCAACCACTTTCCATGAACCATTCGGATCCATCGGAGACATAGACCTGCAGAAGAATTAGTTCTTCTTAACCACCCACAAACGAGCAGGTGACCGAGAAGGAGTAGATGTACTAGTGGATGCAGCAGAAGTATTGTGAGTAGAAGTATTTCTACGAGGGGAACCATCAAGCACACCATAAACATAATTCCTCATCGAGGGGTTAGTGTACTGGTAAGTATAGGAAATTTAACCATTGTTATCGCGATGGTGATAAACATTTCTATCAACTTGATAGTATTCCTTCTGGGGAACATTTGATGCAGGTACTAGAGGTTCATTTCCATCCTCGAGAGAATAGTAGGGTCTCGGTTGTACCGTAGATTTTCCCTACATAGAATGGTCAGCGGGCAGTTTTTCTAAGAGAGATTTGC
Source organism: Bromus sterilis (assembly GCA_950022295.1). Classification (NCBI taxonomy): domain Eukaryota; kingdom Viridiplantae; phylum Streptophyta; class Magnoliopsida; order Poales; family Poaceae; genus Bromus; species Bromus sterilis. Next base: position 164,438,325 of record OX465599.1, on the reverse strand, counting down.
GAACCCAAATCTGTCTCTTATAGAAATCATTCTTTGGAGGAGTAGCAACGAATTCAGCGGAAACCTTTCCTTCCTGATCTTTGATAAGCTTGTAGTCATAATCAAGTGATTCATCAACAATTGCCTTATCAGTTTTTCAGCTAAAACCTGAATTAACTATATGAATGGGTTTTTCCTTCGCTAGAACCAAGAATGTTTTAGGATACTCTTCGGTCTCTCAGTAAGTGCCATTAGGGTATATTTTCCTTTCAAAACCAACACCTTCTATTTGAGGATTCCTATGATGAAGGGTTTTCATTAGGATGTCACATAGGTACTGGTGTCCGTGAACACTTTTAAAAATTCCTGTATCAAATAAATCTTTGAACCCGAGGAGTTCCTCGGTAACAACAGAATTTTCCTCGACCAAGGGGTATCATCAATGATAATAGGTTCTTTTCCTTTCGATAGATTAGAAATAGACTCAATTTTACTTCGTTCCAAACAAGTTAGGCATGGTGAAATAGCATCATTTAAAGGACCTGAGCCTTGTTGAGCAATGAGAGTGAGATTGAAATTTTCCAACTCTTCATGAGCCTCTCTCAGTTTCTCGAGAGCCATTTTCCTTTGAAGGAATTCGTAATTCAGCTTCTCATAGTCCACTGAGAGAAGATCATGTTGAGAGGAAACCTCATCAAACTTCTCTTTTAGAGCTGCATGCTCATTTGTCAAAGTTTGGTCTTTCTCAATCTCATCGATCAACAAAGTTTCAGATTTTTGAATAGTTTCACTCAGAGAATCTAGTTCATCTTGTTGGATGGAAGCACTTTTTAGCAAGTTTGGCATTCCTTACTCTAGAGTGAATTTCAAAAGAAGATCCATCAGAAGTATCGTAGGAATTCTTAGAAGAGGATACCTTAGCCTTGGCCATGAAGCAGTAAGCTAGAGTTTATCTTCACTTCTTTTTTTGGTGAAGAATGAGCTTGATGCTTTGTTCGAAGAAAATGCTAGGCCAACAACACCATCAGACTCAGAACAGACCCTGATTTTGATTCAGCTTCGGTCCCAGAGGCATCATCTTCAGAGTTCATCTCTTTATCCAGATAGGCCTTGGCACGGTGAGAATTATTGCGTCGAGAGGAATGAGACTTCGAGGAAGAACTATCGCGCCTCTTATGATACTTCCTATTCTTATCATCATCAGAATCATCTTTCTTGTCTTTTCTAGACTTTGATTCATGTCTCATTGACTCATAGTTCTTACTCAACCTATGAGACTTGCTGGACGAGTTGCTGTGTGAATGCTTGGATCTATGTTAAATTTCCTAGAGAGGAAAATCAGCAATGAAATGACCTGGTTTCTTGCATTTGTAGCAAAAGTTATCCTTCTCCGAAGAGTTCTTTGATGATGATCGGTGATGGGAGGAATTGCTTGAATGTATGGAAGAGTAAATTTTCTTCGGTGAAGAGGAGTTGCTTCTCTGGAAGCGGTTGAATCGTTTCATGATCAGTGCCAGATCTATACCAATGTTCTCGGGGTCATCTAAGCCACCTCCAGAGTCAAAACTTGCATCAGGAGAGGAGTGACGTGAGGCTTTGTCCTCGAGCGTGTGTGTTCTCCTTCGAGTACCATTAACATCACGCTTCTCTTCTCAAAGGTAGTAAGTCTCTCGAGAATATCAGTAGGTAAAAGGTCTTTGAATTCAGTTCTCTCTTTGATCATCAACACAATGTGAGAGAATGAGTCATCCAGAGAATGAAGCAAAGTTCTCACGACAATATGACTGGTGAAAGAAGTAGCACCAAGGGAAACCAACTCATTAGAAAGAGTAGTGAGTCTGTTGTAGATAGAGGCAACTTTTTCTCCCTCGTGTCGCTTGAACTGATGGAATTTTCTTCGGAGAGCTTCAATGCGAGCATCTTTCTGAGTAGAGACACCCTCACCAATCTTCTCAAGATAGTCCCATACACCTTTGGCCGAAGGAATATTCTCCACTTCATGATACTTCTCAGGAGCCGAGTGATTTGTGTTGAAAACCCCTACCTGAGAATCAAGGGCCAGCAACTTCATCTCATCAGCAGTAAGACTGTCTTCATCAACAACATCAACTCCATTTTGAACAACAACCCAGGTGGCCTTGTCAATGGATATGATGTTTCTCATCATTTTGTCCTTCCAATATGGGTAATCTTTTCCATTGTACACAGGAATGGGTTCACCCTAGGGAATAGCTGCAAACGACATTCTTGACAACACTCCAGGCGGTTAGACCAAAATACGCAGAGCGTAGGGAGTTCCTAGCTCTGATACCAATTGAAAGCTCAAGAATGATCAGAGGGGGAGGGGGTGAATAATCACTTCTAAAATTTCTGTGAAACTTAGAAGTGAAACAGAGAAACTTTAAACAACCAAGTGTAACACGAAGGAATTGCACGATCGAAAAACATGCTTAGGTCGAAAGTAAATGGGACGAGGGGAAACATCGAAGGCAAATAGGGAATATAGTAAATACTGAATTTAAATACGAGAAAGAAAATGAGCCTGACACAATGATGTTTGATGAACTAGTTCACACTCTGCAAAGTGCTATGTCTGGTTGGAGGACTGTTGATTGAACATCTGGAGCAAAACTCTCTCCGTCCTATTCTCCACTACAATAAACTCCTCGAGTTTGTCCAGTTATTACTCGGGGTAGATGATTCAGGACATCTCCGAAACCTTTACAAACTTCCTTCAGCAGTGACAATTAGTCTTCGACTGCTTGACAAGCGACGCCTAACCGTCTAGGAAACTTGCACATCTCCAAGATAAAAGGCCGTCTAATATCAACCTAAGTCTTTGTGAGTTGCTCCACTCAGTTTGGGACTTGGGTTGGTTTTCTCTCGAGATCTTCCTTGGGAAGCTCACAACACTTCTGTGTCAGAATATTCAGTAGAGCAGCCACCCGCAAATGGCGGGAGGGTGCGCGGTATTTATAGGTGGCGATCCCAATGGCGAAATGACTGAAGTGACTAGATGCAACAGCTTGACGCATGTCCAGAACGTTTGGATTTTCAATCAAGGTGCAACTTTTCTTGCGGAGAAAGTAAGCTGACTCACCGAACGATTTCTCTCTTGGAGACACAAAGTGCGATGACTTTGCCTTCGAGCTATTACTCGACTCAGTGAGATTTCTCTCGGGAGGCTATATTTGGGTTTTAAGTTGAGTAGAGAAAATTCACTTTGACTAAGATTTCAAGTAGCAAAGCCCTCTTGATAGTACTGTTTTTCCTACGACTCAAGAAAGTAAAAGAGAAACTAGCAAAAATACTAAGTCTTCGTCCAGCTTCAACTTTCTCCTCGTTGCGATTCTTCTCGATAACACCTTCATATTGACGAAATTTTTAGGGGTCGTCCTCCATCAAAGGCTTCGGTATTTGACTGCAGCTTCGCTGCAGTGAGTTGTCCTTCGACCTTCTACTTGCAAACTCCCTTCTTCAGGAACCTAAGCATCTGCTTATACTCGAAAACACATTAGTTCCTATACTACTTTGTCCATCAATCTCCAAAATTTACAGGGGCAAAACTTGATCTTACAATAATGATGTTAATATATCATACGAAGGATGAAAGGTCAGTATATCCTGTCATGGCGTTTTTTTCCATTCAAGTGACCTAAAATTCAAGTTTCGGGTATTGTGTTTCAAGATGAGAGTTCCTACCATGTGCGGGGTTTTATGGCCCCCCTTGACTTACATACCTAGCGTCAAAAATTTCTAGTGGTAACAGTGATGGTTTCCCTCTTACGAGTTACGATCACCCACATGCATTGCAGTCTGATCAGACGAGAGGTGCACAATACATTGTGAAGTGGGGGGTGGTGGAATTCCCTATTCGTCAAAACTTTGAATAGTATGTGGATGGATAATTCAAGGACTCAGTTCTTAGCCTTATCTAGGATGCCGCGAGATAGTTCTCGACCGACTCTCGTTTCGAGTGTCAAATCACCGTGGCCAAACGAATTTTTTCGTTGTAAGTCTAGAGGGCTTTGTCGTTTCACAAATTCTGGTACTAGCTCATCAAATGGGCTTTTGTAATGTTTATACTCTAGTTGGATAGAGTGTGTGTCACAACCCAGATTTCACAAAAATTATTTTTTTTGTTTTCGGTGTGAATTGTTTGATTGTCTGATTTGTTTGCGGTGTTTGCATCCCTGATTTATTGATCGTCGATTATGTTCCCCCCTCTTATCTCGTACCGGACGGAGACCGACCCTTGCCACCCTGACACTCGACCTTTGCGACACCGGGTTTCACCCGATCACGGTCGCGAAAACCTCACGAGACCAGCCGCAGCCAACGGAACGAAAAACCCCGTTTAATAAGTAAACGGGATATTTTATAGCGCGTCGGAAAGTGTTCTCGGAACAGTTCCAGCGCGAGGTGAACGCCACCGGCTCGACGCGCTGATCGTGCAATTCGAAGTTTTACCCGAATCGGAGGTCTTGCGGACCCCCGGCGGTCAGAAACGTAAACACCGCGCGCGCGAGAGAAAAACCGGGGATGTTTTGCAAACTGCCAGCCACTTTGGCTATATAAAGACCACCACTCTTCCACCCCTTTCTAGGGTTTCCCTAGCCACAAAATTGCAGCCACCCCCTCCACTTTGCCCCAAAATTGCCCCATTTTCGTCAAACCCTAGCCTCCCTCTGATCTGAGCCGTCAGATATGAGATCCAACGGCTCAGATCAAGCCACCGCAGCACAGCATCCCCAGATCCGATCCGGGCCCCGCAGGGCCCGAGCCAGCCCCCCACGGCCCGTGAGGGCGCCGCCGCCGCTCCCGAGGGCGACCCCGGCGAGCAGCCGCGCCACGCGCCACCCCGGCGACCACGACAGCCCGCAGGTCGCCTCCTCCTCCTTCCCTCGCACCTCCCTTCCCTCCTCCTCTCCCTCAACTCCCTCGCCCTCTCTGTGTGAGCAGGACGTCGCCGCCGTGCGCCATGAAGCCATGGCAGGAGCTCGTGGCCTCCCCGCCGCCCGTTCCCACGACGTGGAGAGCCCGCGCGCCCTCGCCCGATCCAGCCGGGTGCGCCAGCCAAGGCGCCACCGTGGCCCAGCAAGCCGCAGCCCCAACGGTCCAAGCCCGAGACGCCACGCCGCCAGCGCCCGCCGGCCAGATGGGCCTCGTGGCCCACTAGGGTTGAGGCCCCGTTTCTTTTTTTTTCTGCCTTTTTATTTTTGCTAAGTCTCTGGAAACTTGCTGCTGATTCATATTCGCGTTGAAGTTTGCGAGTAAACCGTAGCCCGGATGATGTTGCGCCCAAAAGGAAAGTTCTTTAGAATTGTGTGTACTTCAATCCATATTTTATGAGCACTTTGATTTGAGGCCATCTTGATGTTGTTAATCTGTGTTGAAGTGGGCATCAGGCTGTTAACTGCTATTATTTTCTGCTAGTGTACTGCTGCTGTTATTTTATTGCAAGTTTGCTTGATGATTGTGACATATCCATGAGGCCTATTGCATTGATTCTTTTTGCATACTGTTAAGCATCATGTCTACTTTCATTATATGTATTGCATTGTCATGTTTACATTTCTGGTAATAGATATGTTTAGCTCCAAAGTTGCTATGCTGCTGTTGTTGACAGACACCTCTGTTTTTCTCAAAGTCTGTAACTTTCCGATGCCATGTTGCATGCTTAATATCTTTTGATCTGTTATGCCTATGACCTTGATTCTTGTTTTTATCTGATCTCCATCATGTCTAGTTCATGCCCATCTATTGCTATGTCATGTTGCTGCACATTTGCATATAGTTTTGATACTGTTTGTGCATCATAAAAATAACAGTTTATGCCCTGTTTTCTTGATTTTCACTAAGTCCTAGACCAGTAATGTTTTATAGCTTTTTGTGTTGCTTATAACTTGTGAACCATGATGCCTTTTTGTATGATTCCTTTTTCCATGCCTTCCCCGCCATGTCTACTTTAGTTGCATATCAATTTTGAGCATGTTTTCATTCATTATCTTTTTTATTCATTGATCTAAAGTGTGCTTCCTGATGTTGGCAGATTGTGTTCCAAACTTGTTTTGCTTGTATCTTTTTGACCGTAACTCCGTTTGGAGTGTTCTTTATATGTAACTTGATTAGTTTTTCGTGTACTTTGTGTTTCTGCTATTGTTTTATGTTGTTAACCAACCTAAAATATGGTTTAGGGCAGAACAGTACAAAATTCAATAATTATCGTGGGGTCTGTAATAGTTGTCATGTATAGGTTTTACCCCCCACTTAAATTGACTAGCATAGATAGTTTACCTTATGCTTCACCTCTTATCATGTTTGTGTGCTATGCCATGCTTGCTTGAGTTGCCATGTTAACAACCTTTGTTGATAACCTGTAGCTAAAAACCTTGAACCAATGTAAATGTGCGGTATCGTCGTGTGTGACGAGTACTCCACTTAACCTGTTAGTAACCGCTCTCGACGGTATGTGTGATGTCTCGTGTTGCTTTCTTGTTGATGCTTGCTTGTGTTTGCTTCGTAGTAATAGATGCTTGCTCGTTGATTGCTTTGCAGTGTTTACCGTCCTGTGTGCTCCCGCGGTTACTCTCGGAGAGATGCGAGCTTGCGATCAACTACACCTTCGGAACCCGACTTATCAACAGGAAAGGACTATACATTACTTATGATCCATTCTATTTCAACCAGCGGTTTGCATGCTAGTCTAGGATAGGTTCGATGTTTGATCCTACCACATGTTTATAGCCTCTTTCAAACCGATACAGCCATGTCCCCTCCCAGCAAACAATGTACTGCTATGTTACTATTGCTCGTTGCTCAGACCTTGCTTAGTAAGCATGCTTAGGATGCTACGATGTTACCCTGTTACTCCTTGGTTTTGGGCTATCACATTATTATTATTGTTGTTGATGATATGATTATTATAATGTTGACTATATTCGACGATGGATGGAAGGTCTAGGCTATTCCCGCCCCTATGCTTTGTTCCATTCGAGTCACCTAGGACCCGAGTTTCGGGTATTGTGTCTTTTGAAGAGCGTGCCTAACCGCGTGTGGGATTCTATGGGGTCCCCTTTATTTACCTACCTAGCTTCAAACATTTCCAGTGGTGGCCCAAGCTGATTTACCATTTGAAACCATGCATATATATCTGTCGGGTCGCTCCTAGCAGATATCCTTTAAAACAACCGGGACCAGTGAGGACATGCTCCCTTGCTGGCCCATCATGATCGGCCGAGGACCCGTTCTCATGTGAGATTAACCGGAAATCCAAACCTGGAGTCATACGGTAGAGACCAGATCGAGAGAGCGGCCAACTCCTGAGATGGATGTCGACTCACCGAGGGCCACCCGGATTTGTTCGTTGTTAGCTAGAGGGACCTGTCGTTTCAGATCTCTTGGAACTAAATCATAAAATGGTTGCCTGTGATGGGTAGCAACTGAGAGAGATGGGCAGTTGGTACACCCCTGCAGGGTTAAATATTTTTGAGAAGCCGTGTTCATGGTTATGGACGACTTGATACCTACTCCTTGTTCATAGACAACAACAACTGACATAATCTTAATAAACTTGATCAACGTGTGTGTGCCTTGACTAATTCCTCTTTGTCGGGATGCGCAGAGGAGGACAAGGATAGGATACGTGTTATGCTTGCGTAAGTAGCTGGATAGCAGACTTGTTGGAGGCGATTCCCCATCGAATGCTTGGCTTCTTACCTTAATCTCTAGATCGTTAGCCACTTCATAAATGCTAGTTCGGAAACAACCTCACCACTTAACCCATCCTTACCGTAAATTACTAGTTATCCTAGAATGACGAGGGATGAAGTCCTTGCTGGGTCAGTTGACCACTAAAGTTGGATGCTGAATACTTCTGTACTCATGATACTACCCCAAACTCTTTTCAGGGTTCTTGATCGAGAAAAGGTATGGTGATCGACGTTTCACGTAGAGACTCGACAACGACTAGTTAGGCGGATCCCGGCGGAGAGCCTGGACCCGTGTGGTTACAGGAATGGTGTGTTTTACCTTTGCCACTAGGCATTTAAATGTAGTCTGTACTCAGACATGTATCTTCCGCTGATGTAATGTATTAAGACAGTTGTGTGGCGATTGTATGAGATGTTGTATCCTTGTATCTGTAATGTTGTGATATCATGTTGGAAATCCGGGGCATATGGCTATGTCATATGTCACGGTGGGACCGATATGTGCTTCGTCCCCGGATCTGGATGGAAACTTCTAGATCTGGAACAGTACCGCATATCGGGCCTTACAACTTGCTATCAGAGCCTTACCGACGGTAGGATTCCTTTTCTGGCCGAAGTCGAGTCTAGACAAAAACTATTTTTTACTTACTTAGTTAGTTATCAGAGAGTAGGATTCTTTTTCCTCCTTACCTTTGCTTTGGTCAGGACAAGGGTCGTAAGTGTTTTATTCTCGCCTTACCACCTTCAAAACTCTAGGATCTCGAGTGTGTGGAGTTTCGGAATAGTTACAATGCCTTGCTTTGCACAATATTGTCTCGATTCCGATCTCAGGTTGGGAAATCATGTAGTACCTTTAGTTTCTTCGACCTCGGGGTAACAACTTGTCGTCTATTGACTTCCGTTCTCTTGCCCAGTATCCTGAAGATTTCAGTGAGAATGTTTACCTTGATTGTCACTTTCAACTATCGTTCTTCCTCTTGATCTCCCGATGGTTTCGTTTTTTGACGTTGTCGTCTCTCTGTGGAAATTTATGTCGACAAGAGTTCGACGTTGACATGGAACAGAGTCCCTTGTTGGTGGTGTTGAAGATCATCGTCTCTCTTCTTTCCCCCTTCCCCTCTTCCCCGGATCAGCCTGGATCTCGGGACGAGATCCCTTGTTGGTGGTATTGTATTGTAACAACCCAGATTTCACAAAAATATTTTTTTTTTCGGTGTGAATTGTTTGATTGTCTGATTTGTTTGCGGTGTTTGCATCCCCGATTTATTGATCGGCAGTTATTTCCCCCCCTCTTATCTCGTACCGGACGGAGGCCGACCCTTTCCACCCTGACACTCGACCTTTGCGACACCGGGTTTTACCCGATCACCGTTTAGCTCCAAAGTTGCTATGCTTCTATTGTTGACAGACACATCTATTTTTCTCCAAGTCAGTAACTTCCCGATGCCATGGATGATGCTTAATATCTTTTGATCTGTTATGCCTATGACCTTGATTCTTGTTTGTATCTGATCACCATCATGTCTAGTTCATACCCATCTATTGCTATGTCATGTTTCTGCACATTTTCATATAGTTTTTCTCCTGTTTGTACAGCATAAAAATAACAGTTTATGCCCTGTTTTCTTGATTTTCACTAAGTCCTAGACCAGTAATGTTTTATAGCTTTCTGTGTTCCTTATAACTAGTGAACCATGATGCCTTTTTGCATGATTCCTTTTTCCATGCCTTCCCTGCCATGTCTACTTTAGTTTCATATCATTTGTGAGCATGTTTGCATTCATTATATTGTTTATACATTGCTCTAAAGTGTGCTTCCGGATGTTGGCAGATTGTGTTCCAAACTTATTTTGCTTGTATCTTTTTAACCGTAACTCCGTTTGGAGTGTTCTTTATATGTAACTTGATTAGTTTTTCGTGTAATTTGTGTTTATGCTATTGTTTGTTGTTGTTAACCAACCTAAAATATGGTTTAGGGCAGAACAGTATCAAATTCACTAATTATCGTGGGGTCTGTTATAGTTGTCATGTATAGGTTTTACCCCCCACTTAAATTGACTAGCATAGATAGTTTACCTAATGCTTCACCTCTTATCATGTTTGTGTGCTATGCCATGCTTGCTTGAGTTTCCATGTTAACAACCTTTGTTGATAACCTGTAGCTAAACAACTTGAACCAATGTAAATGTGCGGTATCATCGTGTGTGACGAGTACTCCACTTAACCTATTAGTAACCGCTCTCGACGGTAGGTGCGATGTCTCGTGTTGCCTTCTTGTTGATGCTTGCTCGTGTTTTCTTCGTAGTAATAGATGCTTGATCGTTGATTGCTTTCCAGTGTTTACCGTCTTGTGTGCTCCCGCGGTTACTCTCGGAGACGATGCGAGCTTGCGATCAACTATACCTTCGGAACCCGACTTATCAACTATAAGGATTATACATGCAAGGCCCGATATGCGGTACTGTTCCAGATCTAGCTGTTTCCATCCAGATCCGGGGACGAAGCACATATCGGTCCCATCGCGACATATGACATAGCCATATGCCCCGGATTTCCAACATGATATCACAACATTACAGATACAAGTATACAACATCTCATACAATCGGCATACAACTGCCTTAATACAATACAACAGCGAAAGATACATGTCTGAGTACAGACTACAATCAAATGCCTACTGGCAAAGAGAAAAACATCGATCCCATAACCACACGGGTCCAGGCCCTCCGCCGGGATCCTCCTAACTAGTCGTCGTTGAGTCTCCACGTGAAACGGCCATCGCCATACCTGTTGTCGATCAAGAACCCTGAAAAGAGTTTGGGGTAGTATCATGAGTACAGAAGTACTCAGCATCCAACTGTAGTGGTGAACTGACCCATCAAGGACTCCGTCACTCGTCATTCTAGGACAACTAGTAGTTTACGGTAAGGAAGGGGTAAGTGGTGAGGTTGCTGCCGCACTAGCATTTATGAAGTGGCTAACGATCTATAGAGTAAGATAAGAATCCAAGCATTCGATGAGGAATCGCCTCCAACAAGTCTTGCTATCAACTACTTACGCAAACATAACACATATCCTATCCTTGTCCTCCTCTTCGCATCCCGACGAAGAAGAAGCAGTCAAGGCACACACACGTTGATCAAGTTAAATTAAGATTATCTCAGTTGTTGTTGTCTATGAACAAGGAGAAGGTCTCAAGTCGTTCATAACCGTGGACACGGCTTCTCGAAAAGATTTAACCCACACGCACGCCCATCTCTCTCAGTTGCTACCCATCACAGGCAACCATTTTATGATCTAGTTCCAAGAGATCCAAAACGACAGGTCCCTCTAACTAACAACGAAAAAATCCGGGTGGCCCCCGGGGAGTCGACACCCAATCCAAAAGCTGGCCACGCTCTCGGATCGGACTCTTCCGTCTCAACGGGGTTTGGGTTATCGAGACGCCTCACGTGAGGCCTCGGACCCTCTCCGATCAAAGGTGGACCAACAGAGAAACCATGTCTCCGCTGGTCCGGGTTGTTTAAAAACTGCGATGGGATCCACCAAGCACACACACGGGGTTTCAAATGGTAAGTCAGCTCGGGCCACCACTATAAATGTTTGAAGCTAGATAGGTAAGAAAAGGGGACCCCATAAAATCCCACACGAGGTTAGGCACGCTCAATCTTAAAACCAATACCCGGAACTCGGATCCTAGGTGACTCGAATGGAACAAAGCGTCGGGGCGGGATAGCCTAGACCTTGCATCCTTCGTCGAATATAGTCAACATTATAATAATCATATCATCCAAAACAATATAATAATGTGATATCCCAAACCAAGGAGTAACAGGATAACATCGTAGCATCCTAAGCATGCATACTAAGCAGGGGCTGAGCAACGAGCAATAGTAACATAGAAGTACATGGTTTGCTGGGAGGGGACATGGCTGTATCGGTTTGAAAGAGGCTGTAAACATGTGGTAGGATCAAACATCGAGCCTATCCTAGACTAGCATGCAAACCGCTGGTTGAAATAGAATGGATCATAAGTAATGTATAGTCCTTGCCTGTTGATAAGTCGGGTTCCGAAGGTGTAGTTGATCGCAAGCTCGCATTGTCTCCGAGAGGTACCGCGGGAGCACACAAGACGGTAAACACTGGAAAGCAATAACGAGCAACCATCTATTACTACGAGGCAAACACGAGAAAGCATCAACAAGAAGGCAACACGAGACATCGCACCTACCATCGAGAACGGTTACTAACAGATTAAGTGGAGTACTCGTCACACACGACGATACAGCACATTTAGAAAGGTTCTATTTGTTTAGCTACAGGTGATCAACAAGGTTTGTTAACATGGCAACTCAAGCAAGCATGACATAGCACACAAACATGTCAAGATGTGAAGCACAAAGTAAACTATCTATGCTAGTCAATTTAAGTGAGGCACAACCTAAACATGGCAAATATTGCGGACCCCACGATAAAATGGAATTTGGTGCTGTTTTTCCCTAAACAATATTTTATTATTTTTATTAGAAAGCAAGAACAGCATAAACACAATCTACATGCAATTCTAGTCAAGTTACATATAAAGAACACCCCAAACGGAGTTACGGTTAAAAAGATACAAGCAATAGAAGTTTGGAACACAATCTGCCAACATCACGAAGCACACTTTAGAGCAATGCATAAACATGATAATGAATGCAAACTTGCTGACACATGATATGCAATTAAAGTAGACATGACAAGGAAGGCATGGCAAAAATAATCATGCAAAAAGGCATCATGTAAAACTAATTATAGCCCAAGAAAAATGCAATAAAACATTACTGGTCTAGGACTTAGTGAAAATCAGAGGTGGCTGTCAACAACAACAGCATAGAAACTTTGGAGCTGAATAACTATATGACCAGAAAGCATATCATGACAATTCAATACATATAATGAAAGTAGACATGATGCTTAACAATATGCAATTGGAATCACTCAATTCCGAAAAACGGTCGCGACACACTCGTCGACCGAAGTTGCAACAAAATATACACAGCAGCACACTAATAGCAGGGTAGCTACTTTGGTTGAAGATACAGTCAACATGAAACAAGAAAATATGGCATGTGAATGCATGGAACTGAAGTAGAAACAATGCTTAACAGGATGCAAAAGGAATCAATAATTTCCGACGAACGGTTGCGACGCAACCGTCGCCCGAAGTTGCAATAAAATAACAGTTCAGCAACAACAGCACAGCTAACGATCTGGTACCCGCTTCGACGCAGAAATAAATTATCTAGACGGCCTCAAACGGAAAAACTTTCTACATACGAACGAAAGAGCACGTAAAACTGAGCAATTGATATTTTGGGCGCTACACGATCCGAGCTACGGTTTGATCGTTATTAACGTCGCAAAACAGCTAACAACAGTAAAATTACAGGACTGGGCTCACCCACTGGGAAAAGACAGGGGAAAAAAATAAAAAAGAGGGATGGGCCTCACCCACTGGGCTCGGCCCATCTGCAGAGGAGGCCGGTGGCCTGCGTGGCGGCGGACTGGCCGGGGCGCGCGACCCACGTGCTGGAGGAGCCCAGCCGGGCAGCGGTTGGGGCTCGTCCCGATCCCGATCGGGGATGCCGACGACGCCGACGGCTGGTGGCTCTGTCCGGCCACCGGAGACGGCGACGGCGAGCGGAGAGGCGGTGCAGGGGGGCTCGGTGCGGATCCGGTGTGGGGGAGGCACGAGGAGGCGGGGCCGGCAGTTGCGGGGGGTCACGGCGGCTCGGCCTCCCGTTCATGGCGCGCGACGGCGCGGGATCAGCGGTGGGCGGCGCACCTGCGAGGAGGAGGAGGTGAGGAGGGAAAACGAGGAGGAGAGGGAGCGCGGGGGAGCGAGGACCTGCTGGGCTGCGGCCGTCGGAGCACAGTAGCTCGCCGGGGCGCGGGCGGCGCTGCGGCCTGGGCTGCTGCCACGGGAGGAGAGAGGAGAGAGCAAGCTGGGTGGATCTTGGCCGTCGGATCGCCAGATCTGACAGTCCAGATCGCCTGGGGTTGATTTCCAGATCTGGGCTAGGGTTTAGAGCGAAAATGGGGTAGTTTTTGGGGCAAAGTGGAGGGGGTGGCTGCAATTTTGTCTAGGGGAAACCCTATAGAGGGGGTGGGAGTGTGGTGGTCTTTATATAGCCAGGTGGCTCGCAGTTTGCAAAAACATCCCCGATTTTTCTCTCTCGCGCGTGGTGATTACGTTTCTGACCTCCGGGGGTAAAACTTCGAACTGCGCGATCAGCGCGTCGAGCCGGCGGCGTTCACCTCGCGTTGGAACCGTTCCGAGAACACTTTCCGGCGCGCTATAAAAATAACATGTTTAATTATTAAACGAGGTTTTTCGCTCCATTGGCTGCGGCTGATCTCGTGCGGTTTTCGCGACGGTGATCGGGTGAAACCCGGTGTCGCAAAGGTCGAGTGTCAGGGTGGCAAGGGTCGGTCTCCGTCCGGTACGAGATAAGAGGGGAAAAAATAATCGTCGATCAATAAATCGGGGATGCAAACACCGCAAACAAATCAGACAATCAAACAATCCACACTGAAAACAAAATTTTTAATTTTTGCAAAATTTGGGCTGTTACAATACATTACTTATGATCCATTCTATTTCAACCAGCGGTTTGCATGCTAGTCTAGGATAGGTTCGATGTTTGATCCTACCACATGTTTATAGCCTCTTTCAAACCGATACAGCCATGTCCCCTCCCAGCAAACAATGTACTGCTATGTTACTATTGCTCGTTGCTCAGACCTTGCTTAGTAAGCATGCTTAGGATGCTACGATGTTACCCTGTTACTCCTTGGTTTTGGGCTATCACATTATTATTATTGTTGTTGATGATATGATTATTATAATGTTGACTATATTGGACGATGGATGGAAGGTCTAGGCTATTCCCGCCCCTATGCTTTGTTCCATTCGAGTCACCTAGGACCCGAGTTCCGGGTATTGTGTCTTTTGACGAGCGTGCCTAACCGCGTGTGGGATTCTATGGGGTCCCCTTTTCTTACCTACCTAGATTCAAACATTTCTAGTGGTGGCCCAAGCTGATTTACCATTTGAAACCATGCATATATATCTGTCGGGTCGCTCCTAGCAGATATCCTTTAAAACAACCGGGACCAGTGAGGACATGCTCCCTTGCTGGCCCATCATGATCGACCGAGGACCCGTTCTCATGTGAGATTAACCGGAAAGCCAAACCTGGAGTCATATGGTAGAGACCAGATCGAGAGAGCGGCCAACTCCTGAGATGGATGTCGACTCACCGGGGGCCACCCGGATTTGTTCGTTGTTAGCTAGAGGGACCTGTCGTTTCAGATCTCTTGGAACTAAATCATAAAATGGTTGCCTGTGATGGGTTGCAACTGAGAGAGATGGGCGTGTGTGCGGAGCCTTGTAATGGGCAGTTGGTATACCCCTGCAGGGTTAAATCTTTTTGAGAAGCCGTGTCCACGGTTATGGACGACTTGAGACCTACTCCTTGTTCATAGACAACAACAACTGAGAAAATCTTAATAAACTTGATCAACGTGTGTGTGCCTTGAATTCTTATTCTTCGTCGGGATGTGAAGAGGAGGAAAATGATAGGATAGGTCTTATGCTTGCGTAAGTAGCTGGATAACAGACTTGTTGGAGGCGATTCCTCGTCGAATGCTTGGCTTCTTACCTTACTCTCTAGATCGTTAGCCACTTCATAAATGCTAGTGCAGCAACAACCTCACCACTTACCCCATCATTACCATAAACTACTAGTTGACCTAGAATGAAGAGTGATGAAGTCCTTGCTAGGTCAGTTGACCACTAAAGTTGGATGTTGAGTACTTCTGTACTCATGATACTACCCCCAAACTCTTTTCAGGGTTCTTTATCGACAACAGGTATGGTGATCGACGTTTCACGTGGAGACTCGACGACGACTAGTTAGGCGGATCTCGGCGGAGAGCCTGGACCCGTGTGGTTACGGGAATGGTGTGTTTTAGATTTGCCACTAGGCATTTGAATGTAGTCTATACTCAGACATGTATCTTCCGCTGATGTATTGTATTAAGGTAGTTGTATGCCGATTGGATGAGATGTTGTATCCTTTTATCTGTAATGTTGTGATATCATGTTGGAAATCCAGGGCATATGGCTATGTCATATGTCGCGGTGGGACCGATATGTGCTTCATCCCCGGATCTGGATGGAAACATCTAGATCTGGAACAATACCGCATATCGGGCTTTATAGTGTGCATGTGGAGCTTATATTGGGAAGTTGTACACCCCTACATTGTTAAATATTTTTGACAAGTAGTGTCCACGGTTATGGATGACTTGAAGCCTACTCCTTGTTCATAGATAACATCAACATGAATCAATGTAAAACTTACCAATGTGCGTGTGCCTTGATTGTATCTTCTTTGTCCGGATCTGAAGGAGAGGACAAAGCTAGGTATTATGTTTTCATAGTAGGTGTATAACAGACTTACTCGGGTTCTCTAACGTATGCTTGGCCTCTCATCTTACTCTCTATATCATAGCCACTTGATATATTGTTTAGTGCGGAAGCAGCAAACTCACCACTGATCCCTTCCTTACCATGAACTAGGTGCTTGTGGTAGTGTGATATGTCACTTAACTTGCGGAGTATCCCCGAGTACCCACAGATACATTCATAGCATTTTCGGTAGAGGTCTATGATGAACACTTCAACTTGTATGAGGATCGACGACATTCCATTGGAGACTTTGGCGGCGTCTAGTTTAGCGAGTCCTGACTGGAATCCTAGAATTAATCAAAGTTATGGGATCGTTACTTCTTCTTACAGCCTTGCATTTTGGATGTTGTCCGTACTCAAACTCTATATCTTTCTTTGTTGTATTTGTATTAACGCACTTATATGCCTTGTTTTAATATATTTTCTATCATTTTAACTAGTAATGTATTGATATGATATTGAAATCCAGGGCATATGGCAGTGCCATATGTCGTGGGGGTTCGATATGCGCTAATATTATGGAAATGGATGGGGACGTCTATATCTGTAATAGAACCGTGTATGGACATTCACTCTTAATGAGGGTTTTGGTGTTAATGACATTATTGATTAGGTCCCTCATACGTCCCAAACGTATCTATAATTTTTTCTTGCTCCATGCTTCTTTTGGTGATATTGCTATATGTTTTGATGCACTTTCGTATCATTTACAACATATTTTTGACTAACCTACTAATTCAGTGCCTAGTGCCAGTTTTTCTCTATTTTTTCCTTGCATTGCAGAGAAAGGTGAAAAATAAAAGTGTTCGAAAAAATCCAGAAAAAATCTAAAACAAATCCTCAATATAAGACTCCAGAAACCCGAAGGGGGCCCGGAGGGGGCCACCCCCTGGCCAGGCGCCTCGATGGAGCGACCAGGAGGGTGGCCGCGCCACCTGGCCGCATGGGCTAGGGGGCCACCCCTCAGGCTGCCCTTTGGCCTATATTTACATATCGCTCCGAAAACACTCAGAGATCCCCTCGTCACGCGATTTCATCTTCTTTTCCACCGCCGCGGCGATTCCGATCATAGGAGTGCCTCAAGAACCTGTCCCGGCACGCTGCCGGAGGGAGGATTGACCAGAAGAGGCTTCTCCATCACCATGACCGCCTCCGGGATGCGCCGTGAGTAGTCCCTCTTGGAACATGGGTCCATGATCATTAGCTAGATGATGTCTTCTCTCCAATCTTGTGCCTCAATTCTTAGCCCTTGTGAGCTGCCCTACATGATCATGGCACTTATGTATTAATTCCCGCTTTGCTTTGCTGTGTTTGCTGGGATCCGATGGATTATGAGACTATGTTCAGTTTGTGTTGAGTAATATATTTGGTTTACCTTTATATTTTTGTTCTTGAGTATTTTTGTATGTTCTACATTGCGTTTGTTGATTTGACCAAGTAGTAGATTGCAACTCCAAGAGGGAGCGTTATGCTCCATTGTGGGTTCATGCCCCTGGTGTCTAGCTTGAGTGATAGAAACATGAGACTAGGGGATGTGCTGTTGCCATTGCTTTGAGATTACAATTTGGTTGGGCTTTAGAACTTAATACCAGCGAGATTTCTGGATATCTATCTCAAGGTAGTTTATTGGTGAGTAGATGCTGATGAATAAACGGTCTACTTGTTTTAGTGTAATGCCCATACGATTGAGCCTCTTTACTTTCCAGTAGCATAATTAGCATTGCGGTGAGTTTATAATTCTGTCAATTTCCCAGCTGTAATTTGTTCACCCAATATAGTTGTTTACTGTCTTTTGGGAGAGAGACATCACTAGTGAAAGTCATGGAACCCCAGTCCATATTTCCATCATAGTTTACACCGTTCTCATTTACTTTGTTTATTTCCTTTCAGTGGCACAATTATTAGTTTCCCCATGTGATTGGATCCTTTGTAAACAGCAAGCTCGGAGAGATTGACAACCTCTCTGAACTCGCTGGGAGCAAAGTTATTTGTGTTCTTGTGGGCAGGTCCTCGTCAAGATAGGGGAGTTGCACACTACCTTTTATCTTTGATTTTTAGTCTTGCTAGTTTACTTTCCATTTTTTTCTTTTGCTTGTGAGTCTTATACCAAAAAAATAGTTTCTTTTTCTTGTTTGCTACTATTACTATGGGTTCCACTGAAAACACTATGTTTTGTGACTTCACAAGTCACAACAACAGTGACTTTATTTGCACTCCTATTGCTCCACCCGCCACTTCGGTGCCTTCCTGTGAAATCAAACCTACTTTTCTTAACCCTATTATGAAAGAAAAATTATCTAGAGCGGGAGATGCTGCTGCTTTGCATTAGAATAACTTTTTTGATCTTTGTGATATGCAAAAGTATAAGGAATTATATGGTGATATTGTTAAACTTTAGATTATTACTTTGAGAGGAAGAGCTAAGGATTGGCTCCAATCCTTACCTAGATACAACATAGATTGTTGGGATAAATCTAAGGATGCTTTTATTGGGAAGTACTACCCAGTTGCTAAGATTATTCAGTTGAGGAGCAATATTATGAACTTTAGACAACTTGATAATGAACATGTTGCTCAAGCTTGGGAACATATGAAATATCTTGTTAAGAATTTCCCTACTCATGGATTAACTACGATGGTTATCCAGACTTTTTATGCAGGATTGAACTTTACCTCACGGAGACTCAGCCGTGGGTGGAGCCTTTATGTCAACCACACTGCGTGTTGATACAAATCTATTAGATGATATGATGACAAACTACTCTCAATGGCACACTGAACGATCTCCAACAAGTAGAAAGGTAAACTCCGTTGAGGAGATCTCCTCTTTAAATGATAAGGTTGAATTGATCATGTCTTTACTCACTAATAAAGCTCCTATTGATCCTCATGATGTTCCTTTAAATTCTTCGGATGCTCAAGAGAAAGAGCAAATATATGTTAATTTTATTTCTAGGAACAACGTCAACAATAGTGCTTATAGGAGTAATTTTGGTAACAACAATCCTAGACCGTTCCCCTCAAACACCTCTTATGGGAACAACAACACTTACCCTAGTGCCAAAAACTCCACTTTTGAATCATAGACCATGCTTATTATGTTGAGATGCTTAAGATTGGGAATTCTCCCCTTGAGGAGAAGAAAACCACACCTTTAAATGCTATCCACGTGCAAATTAATGAGAACATTAGAATGCTAGCCAAACTTAAGGATAGATGGGCTATGGAAAAATATGAGGAAGAGAGAGTTAAGAACCTTCCTACACACACTACACTTGCTACTTTACATGTTGTTGAGGACCTCAAAACTTATAGCACCCATCACATGCCTAGTCCAACTAATGGACCTATCAATGGTGATGCTAAAACCACAACCTTAGGACAAGAAATTCCTTGAATTTGGAGAGTGTCAAAGAGAAAATGAGCCTAAACAATATCACTAGCACTTTAATTAATGGTAGTGAACTTGATTTTGATAATTGTAGCCTCTTCGAAGTTATTAAGTTCTTCCAAAGGATGGCCAAAGACCCCCACACTAGACCACTTAACATCGCCTTCACCGAGCATATCACTAATGCTCTTATCCAAGATAGGGAGGAAAACTTTAAACTAGAAGTTTCTATTCCTACAAAACTATAAGATGGTTGTGATCCTATGGTCAAGATCAAATTGAAAAACTTTTCTTGCTTTGCCTTACGTGATGTTGGAGCTAGTGCCTCCGTTTTACCCAAAAGAATGTATGATATGCTTGATTCGAAACCTTTTGATACGTGTTCTTTTGGTGTTCGTCATGTTGACTCTTCCGTTAAAAATCCTTTAGGTAGAATATATGATTTGCTTATTTTTGTCAATGAAAATTATGTTCCCGTTGATTTTCTTGTCATGGATATTGAGTGTGATCCCTAATGTCCTATTATTTTGGGACGACCTTTTCTTCGCACTGTTGCTGCTATTATTGACATGAAAGAAGGGAATATAATATTCCAATTTCCCCTCAATAAGGGCATGTAACATTTCCCTAGAAAGAAGATGAAGTTACCTGTTGAGTCTCTTATACGGGCAAGCTATGCTTTTGATATCTACAAAACTTGATCTTCTTGCTTCATGCCTAGCTAAAGACATAAAAGAAAGCGCTTATTTGGAGGAAACCTAAAATGTTTTTCATTTCAGTTTTAGTGATCTTGATTCTTTGTTACTACTGTAGCAACATCATTGTCTGTTTATTTTCATGCTTTATGCCAAGTTTTAGCCTCTGGTGACAAATGAATCAAAAGTTGTGACATGTTGTCTAGAAAACAGATTCTGTCTGACCCCCAAAACAATTTGTGTAAAATCACCAGATACTCCTTTTGATCTGTTTTTTGAAAGTATGCTCTATACAATTGTGAAACTTCCACCTTTTCAGAGTTATTTGATTTGAGGTACAGAAGTGCCCCGAAATAATTATTTGCTACCTGTTGTTCTGTTTTCCCAGATTCTACCGTATATTTCGCTTCTTCAATTTTGAAAATCTTGCGCATGCTTTTCTATGGAAAAACATTTTGGCAATCTTGAGAAACAGTAGACATTGTTGAAAATATTGTTTAAAACAAAGGGTAAGTGGAATTAATTTATTTAAGGCACTAACCGCTCTAATCAGTTTATGATGAGTTTTGTATGAAGGGAGTTTTCAAGTGTGCGAAGGGAGATGATGAAAGAAGATTCAGGAGTCCCAAGAGCTTAAACTTGGGGATGCCCTCGGCACCCCGAAGAAATATTCAAGGAGACTCAAGCGTCAAAGATTGGGGATGCCCCCGCGCATCCACTTCTTCATCAACAATCATCAGTTCGACCTTCTCCACACTATATTTTTATCACTTCATGTGGTATGTGCTTTGCTTGGAGCGTCTTGCATTTACTTTTCAGTTTTATTAGCTTATGTTAGTTTAGTTTGCTGGTCATAACAAGTCGTATCCTAGCATGCCTTTTTTGGGAGAGAAACACGCTCCACTTTTTCCTAGAATGCTCATAGTTTTCACTTCAATCTTTGTCGAGTGTTCGTTCATCTTTGTAGCTGCTATCATGTTTAGATCTTGTTATTCATGTTTATCTTTAAGAGTTGTGATTTAGGATATTATTATTAGTACCCTCTTGAGTTGCAGGATTGGTGTTTAGAGAGTTGGCCTGTTGCACTGAATGTGTGTCTTACTTTGAGTAGGTAATCAAGGTTGCTATGCTAAGTTTAGTAGTAACTTGCAATAGTTTTGAGTTATTGTTTCAAGTAATGTTTGGAATTATTTGTGTCAAGAGCTCAAGCCTATTAGTGATAGGTGTCATAGTTTGGTTCAATGTGCTTATTTTCGAAAACTATAAAAAATAGTTGAGAACAATAGCTACTAGAAGGATCACGAACCTCTGGAGTGGTTGTAATATATAGAGTACCCTCACATTATCATGGGTCGAGGATGCACAAAGATTACCAAGCCCCCAAACACTCCTCTTACGGTGCTTGTCTCTTTGTGAATCTCCTGACTAGATCGAGAGTTACCGATAATAAGTGGATGAGTTCCTTTGACTAATGCGAGTATTCGATTCTTGGCACTTCCACCAGCCATATTTTGCTAGCCTCTTCGGTACCGTGCATTGCCCTTTCTCACATTGAGATTTGGTGCAAACTTCGCCGGTGCATCCAAATTCTTGGAACGATACGCTCTGTCACCATAAGCCTCATTATATCTTCCTCAAAACAGCCATCATATCTACCTATCAAGGCATTTCCATATCCTTTCCAAGATATATTGCCATGCAACATCCGTTTTCTCATGACTTGATGTTATTCTTCACTGTCATACATGATTTTGCTTGACCGTAGAGCTGCATGCTAGTTGGGCCTTGCCCTTATAATTGCTGCATGACGCGCTAGTATCATTGCATATCCTGCTACACTGGCAGAGACATACATTTTCATAGATCATGATACATTTTCAGTTTTTCTGTATGTTGAGTACTTTTCAAAAAGTGTGTTGATCTTCTTCATTCTTGTAATGTATAGAGTGATGCCCTTAAGTGAGGAAAAGATCCCAAAAAGGACAAAAATAAAAGACACCAAAAGAGGACACATGAAAAGATCCCAAAGAGGACAAACGAGAGATAACTAGAAAGAGCCAAAGAGGCCACAAAAAATAGAAAAAATTAATAAAGAGAAAGAAAAAAAGAGAAGGGGTCAATACTAATATTCCTTTTAAAACATCCACACTTGTGCTTCAAAGTAGCACTTATACTTCATAGAGAGTTTTCATATCATTCATGCATAACTATGTGGGGACCTTTACACTATAGAACTTGGCTTGTATATTCCAATGATGAGCCTCCTCAACAGAGCACTATGTCTTCATGAGCAAGCGAGTTGGATGCACCCCCACTAGTTCCATTAGAGAGGTTTTATATACTCATAGCTCATTTGTGCATCCGTTGCATGGAAATCCCTACTCCTCACACCAGATATACCGTTAGGCATACCCTAGCCTAAGGTTGTTCTCATTGGTGTGAGACTTTAATACGTTTTTGACCTTCTTCCCCATCATTCATTCTTTTGGCCATCCTAAGTGCCAACTAATCTTGCTCGCTCTCATTCTTTGCATGAGTGCTCGAAATCAAAAGGGAGAGGATCGAATTTACTTGTACCTGGTCGATAGTCTGGGTATGAGTCATAATAATATTCCAAAAGAGAACAAGTGTGAAATTTAGTAGATTGAGTTCTCAACAACTATTCCATATTTTTATGCTCTAAACCCATCTCCCACTTTCTGCACGGGAACAACGATTGAAGACATTCGAGTCACGGACAGCGAGAGCTTCTTGCACCTTTATCTTATTACTTTGCTAGTTTCAATACTAGATATAGACTCTTGCTTGTTATTATCTTGACTTGAATTGCATCTCTTGCTTGCCGTACTTTAAAGTTCAAATCTTTGTTGGTAGCATATCACCAAAAAAATTATATTTGTTGTCATTACCTACTTGAGGACGAGATGGAATTAAGCTTGGGGATGTTGATACGTCCCAAACGTATCTATAATTTTTCTTGCTCCATGACTATTTTGGTGATATTGCTATATGTTTTGATGCACTTTCATATAATTTACAACAAGTTTCTGACTAACCTACTAATTCAGAGCCCAGCGCCAGTTTATGTCTGCTTTTGTCCGTGCATTGCATAGAAAGGTTAAAATAAAAGTGCTCAGAAAAATCCAAAAAAATTCTAGACAAATATTCTAAATAGAAGACTCCAAACGCTCGAAGGGGGCCCCGAGGGGGCCCACCCATTGGCCAGGTGCCTCCACTGCACGGCCAGGGAGGTGGCAATGCCACCTACCCGCCTGTGCCAGGGGGGCTACCCCTCAGACTCCCATTTGGCCTATATTTACATATCGCTCCGAAAACCCTCAGAGAGCCACCGTCACGCGATTTCATCTATTGTTCCGCCACCGCGGCAATTCTGATCTCTCGATTGCTTGAAGAACCTGTCCCGACACGCTGTCAACGGGAGGGATTGACCTTTGGAGGCTTATCCATCACCATGATCGCCTCCGGGATGCGCCATGAGTATTCCCTCTTAGACCATGTGTCCATGATCAGTAGCTAGATGATGTATTCTCTCCAATCTTGTGCTTCATTTCTTAGCCCTTGTGAGCTTGCCTACATGATCAAGGCACTTATGTATTAATTCGTGCTTTGCTATGTTGTTTGCTAGGATCCGATGGATTATGAGATTCTGTTCAGTTTGTCTTGAGTAATATATTTGGTTACCTTTATATTTTTGTTCTTGAGTATTCTTTCATGTTCTCCGTTGTGTTTGTTGCTTTGGAAAAGTACTAGATTGCAACTCCAAGAGGGAGCGTTGTGCTTGATTGTGGGTTCATTTCCCCTCGATGTCTAGTTTGAGTGACAAAAACATTAGACTAGGGGATGTGCCGTTGCCACCAGGGGTAAAATAGTGGTGCTTGTGACTGCTTGTTGCAAGGCTTTCTTACATTACACATATAATGTTAAGGAAGTTCTCCGTTGTATTGAGCCTAAAATTTGGTTAGGGTTTGCAACATAATACAATCCACATGTTCTGGATAGATATCTCAAGGTGGATGATTAGTGAGTAGATGATGATGAATAAACGGTCTACTTGTTTTGTTGTGAGGCCCATACGATTGAGCCTTCTTACTTTCCAGTAGCATAATTAGCATTGCGGTAAGTTTATAATTTTGTCAATTCGCCAGCTGTGATTTTTTCACCCACTATAGTTCTTTACCTTCTTTTTGGAGAGAGACATCACTAGTGAAAGTCATAGAACCCCGGTCCATATTTCCATCATAGTTTACACTTTTCTCATTTACTGCTTTTATTTCCTTTCAGCCACACAATTATTATTTCCCCATGTGTTTTGACCCTTTGTAAACAACAAAGCCGGGGAGATTGACAACATCTCTGAACTCGTTGGGAGCAAAGTTATTTGTGTTCTTTTGTGCAGCTCCACTTCAACTCCATCCCAGGAGGGAATTTCTGGCGCCGTTGTCACCTACTTTTTGCTCTTGCCTTGTTGTTTACAAAGGATAAAACACAACGGGTAAATAATAGTGGGTGCAAACTATGGTGGAAGTATGGACCGGGTGTCATGACTCTCATTAGCGACGTCTCTCTCCCAAAAGACGATAAAAACTATGCTGGGTGAACAAATTACAGCTAGGCATTTGACAGAACTATAAACGCACCGCAATGCTAATTATGCTACTAGAAAGTAAAGAGCCTCAATCGTATGGGCATTACACCAAAACAAGTAGACCGTATATCCAACAGCATGTACTCACTAAGCATCCACCTTGAGATATCTATCCAAAACATCTCGGTGGTATTAAGTTGAGAACCCCAACCAAATTATAGGCTCAAAGCAACGGATAATTGCCTTAACACTATATGCGTAATGTAAGAAATCCTTACAACCGCAGTTAAAAGCACTGCTGTTTTCTCCCTAGTGGCAACAAAACATCCCCTATTCTCATGTTTCTATCACTCAAACTAGAAAGTGGGGGTGGTGTCGGGGGGATGCATCAAGACCATAACCCGACATGCAAGAAACCCAGGCCGACTCATCAGAGGAGGGCCCAGAAGAGGACTCGGCAGTAGGCCGGGTCATACCAAGCGTGAAGACCAAAGGATTTAGAAGGAAATAGACTTGCCTTGAGGAGTAAGGAAACCACTTTTAATTAGACTAGGTTTCTATCTCGTGTAGGAGTCGGATTGTGTAAACCTTAGGACCCGACATCTATATAAGTCGGGTCCCGGGACGTCAAAGGGACAACTCAACTTAGAACCTCTCGAGGCATAGGTAGCGATTCCGCACCCTTGTAATCGAGAATTCGACACCCAATACTAGAAAAGAAGGAGTAGGTCTTTACCTTACGAGGGGACGAAACCTGGGTAAACTAGTGTGTTCCGTGCTTCCGCCGATTCTCTCCTCGTATCCACCTCGTAGCAAAGGCCCCATGCTAAGTTCTTCAATGAGGACATCTGCCGTGACATTCCCACTATAGTTGGTGCCCACCGTGTGGCCTGCGCATGCAGGCATCATCATCTTGGAGGGAGCTCTGCGAGGCATCGAAGGTTTCGTCATCAGCCGGATCTCCAGAAGTCGGCAAAGGAAGCTCTACATGGACGACACTGCCTGGGGTCCCGAGGCCGGCTCTGTTGAGTCGGGCTATCGGGTCCTAGTCGGCTCCATCCACCTCTTGATCGGCAGGTTCAACTGATCTAAGCCGGAGCCAGATCATGATGTCCCCACTGAGGTTGCGAGTCGGCTAAACCCCGACTCCAGGAACGCCTTTGTCGGATTCGCCAACGGATCTCCAGAGCCGACGCGTTCTGTCGAGACCTTGGTGCAAAATGACTCGGCGGAACTATCAGATGCCGGCTCGTACCCTAGCGAAGGAAAGTATGTAGATACCGGGTCAATTTGCTCCGTCGGGAGTGATAGGATCGGACTAGGTTCAGATGAGTACGGCCCGGATTTCCCGTACTTCCAGACGCCGCTCTGTGCCACCGTGTACATGGCATATACTCAGGTACCGTAACCAGAATACAACGGCCAACACAGTTGTGAACCCGGCCAGAGCCGCAACCGCCCATACTGCAGAGCCGACTCTTTCTAGAACGGAGGCCCTCGCAGCTGCCGTGAACGCTTTGCAGACAGTTATCGCCACACCAATCACTGCAGAAAATCAGGACTCACTGAACACAGAGATCGACGATCTCGAGAAGCAGGTATTCAGAATACGTGGGGAAATACAGTTGGATAAGGAAAGAATGGCGGAAGAAGCAGACCGACTTCCACGAGAAGCCAGGCACATGCAGGAAGAGTCCGCACAGTTGAATGCTCAGATAGAAAACTTCTCAGCCACCCACCAAGGCAGGCACGCGAGTCGGATCCCGCTGGGGATGGTAGGGCAAGCACTTTTCCAAAGTCCGCAGCAGGCAACTACCCCGCCAGGGTTCACCCCCCCCACAAGAACTGTCTAGGTTTCACACCCCGCCTAGCCACTACAACAAACCAATGCAGAACGTCCTGGCTGGGACACACTATCTGACCAACATCCCTATCCATGGAAATACCCCCGCAGACCTCGCCACGCGAGAAGCAGTGGAGATACTCCAAACCGAAGTCGCCCAATAGGCGCAATACTCTCAAGGTTTCTCGTATCTACACGGGACTCCTAATCAAAGTGTAAGTCGGCAAGCAGAATCACCGGCAGACTTGTGAGCCAACCCACCACCATCATCCCTGAACGTAACCGGGAGCCGGCTTTCTAGCTTCTGCCTCAGGACGAGGACACGAGATTTGTCAAATGTTCAATCGGGAACCGGTGTTTGGTTTCGGCTCTACGAAACATCCGTCTCCCGCCAGATTTCAAAGAACCCCGCAAGATCCCGAATTACACGACCGATATGGACCCAGCGGCATGGATTGATAGCTATGACCTAGCAATGGATATGCTGCAAGTCAGCGACGGGGTTTGTGCCAGATACCTGACGATGATGATAGAAGGGCCGGATCGCTCCTGGGTCAAGAATGTCCTCGAAAACTCAATCCATTCTTGGTCATAATTGAAAGAGAAGTTCATCAAAAATTTCCAAGGCACATGCCGATGAGCCACCACCATCGTTGATCTGGAGAACTGTGTTCAGAAGGAAGGGGAGTCAGCCCACCACTAGGCACGACGAGTCGCCGAGATAATCCACTCTTCAAATTGGAGAGTCAGCCCATCAAAGCCCAGACTGCCGGCTTGGTCCTAGAGAGGAACTAAAAATTTGAGCCTCTAATCCGTAAACTCGGTCGCATCAAACGAACGGTCAAAGAAGGCGACTCTACTGAGGTCAAACCGGCCAGGGGAAGAAGAATGGAGGCAAAGGATAGCAAAGTGGTGGAAATCAAAATCAGCAGAACAAGCGCCGGCTTGATCAGAGTGCTTTCGACTTGGCCGCCAACACCAATGTCGGCTTCCAAAGACAGAAGCAGGGGGGAAACTATAGGAAGCCTGGTCAACCAGCCAATCACTCCTGGGAGGATTGTTTCTTCATGAAGAAGTTTAAACGATGAGTAGGAAATAGTGGAGGACACCAAGGAGCCCTCGGATCAGGAGGAGGAACCGGCTACAATAATGGCAATCAACAATCCGGTCAGCAAGGAGATGGTACAGGGCCTCAACATCAAGGACCCAGAGGAGGGCAACATATGCAAGTAGGACTTGCTGGATTTCAAGCCAACCAGAAGCAACTCAATGATCGCGGAGCGTATCACATCTTCACTACCAGCAGTTTTCGGAGAGACAACAAACTCCAGCAGTGAGCTGCCGTGTCTGTGGCTACTACACTATCTTGTCTAGATGGCTTAATTGGTATGAGCAACCTATAACCTGGAGAAGGGCCGACCATGATGTGGTGGTAGATAACTGAGCGGCCCTGGACCTCATAGTGGCACCACAAATTGGAGGGTACACACTTGACAATGTACTCATGGACAGAGGAAGCGGCATCAACATCCTTTACTATAAGACCTTTCGGAGGATGGGCCTCACTCATAAACAACTGCAACCCTCCAATACTGTTTTCCAAATAATTGTCCCGGGCAAGTCTTCCCGACCCATAGGCAAGGTGTACCTCGAGACGGCCTTTGGAAACTCTGATAATTTTCGCTCGAAAATTATACCTTTCGAAGTGGTCAAACTCGAGAGTCCATACCACGCCATTTTGGGAAGGCCGGCCTAGCTCGATTCATGGCTCGCCCATGCTACATCTATCTCAAGCTCAAAATGTCGGGACCGAACAGGCCGATCACGGTCGAGGGAAGCCGGTCCATGGCAATTAAGTGCGAGGAGCACCATGTCAAGTATGCCGAGTCGTCCTATGCTAAAGAGGATATGTCGGCATATCAGGAGAAAGTGGAGCCTCCTAACCCCACGATCTTGAAAAATCTGACTCTTGATTCCGATCCAAAGATTCAGCCGGCTTAAGATACTAAGAAAGTTGACTTTGTCCCTGGGGACCCCTTGCAACAGTTCACCATTGTGACATGATTGTCTGATAAATAAGAATGCATGCTCATAGAGTTCCTCTGTGAGAATCGAGACATTTTTGCATGGAAACCTTCTGACATGCCAGGTGTCCCGAGGGAACTCGCTGAGCACCACCTTAACATTGATCCAAACCAGAAGCCGTTCAGGCATTTCCTTCGCCTCTTCAACAATGAGAGAAGAGATGCTATTGAAGAAGAGATAGTCTGACTCCTTGATGCAGGAATCATCATGGAGGTCTTCCATCCTGACTGGTTGGCAAACCCAGTCCTTGTTTTGAAAAAGTACGGGACTTGGCGTATGTGCATCGACTACACCGATCTGAATAAATCTTGCCCAGAGGATCCATTCGCTCTACCCCGCATAGACCTGATCATAGATTCAACTTCGGGATGCGAACTCTTATGTTTTCTTGATGCTTAATATGGATACAATCAGATTAAGATGGCCATTGAGGATCAGGAGAAGACGGCCTTCATCACACCGTATGGTTCTTTCTTCTACACTTCTATGCCTTTTGATTTGAAGAATGTAAGAGCTACTTATCAACAAACAGTGCAAAAATTGCCTCAAGGAATAGATTGGGTGAAATGTGCATGCTTATGTTGATGACATAGTGATAAAGTCCTAGTTGGCCGACTCGTTGATCAGCGATCTACAGGAGACTTTCAAAAATCTGCGCACATACCAGATGAAGTTAAACCCGGCCAAGTGTACTTTTGGAATCCCTGCAGGAAAACTTCTTGTATACATCCTATCTGAAAGGGGCATTGAGGCGAATCTAGAGAAAATCAATGCTATCATGACACTCCAGAAGCCCGTTTCTGTCAAAGGGGTTCATTGACTCACGGGGTGTGTTGCCTCCCTAAGTCGGTTAATAATCCAGCTCGGTGAAAAAGCTATCCAGCTATACCGACTTTTGAGAAAAACGGAGAAATTTGTTTGGGACGCAGACGCTGATGAGGCGCTTAATTCATTAAAGAAACAACTGTCCCAAGCACCCATCTTGGCGACTCCCAGAACAAAGGAACCTATGCTCCTGTACATTTCGACTAACAATAGGGAGGTTAGTGCTGCAGTTGTTGTTGAATGCAAGGAAGAGGGAAAGGAACATCCCCTGCAGAGGCCTGTTTACCATGTCAGCGAAGTCCTGACATCATCCAAGAAACGCTACCCTGAATGGCGGAAGTTGGTACTAGGCATGTTTATGGCGAGCAGGAAACTGAAACACTATTTTTTATAGCACCCCATTACGGTGGTCAGTTGTAGCACCACTCTCCGACATCATCCAGAATCGGGATGATACTAGAAGAATTGCTAAGTGGGCTATCGAACTAGGAGCTTATCACATCAAGTATGAGCCATGCACAGCTATCAAATCCTAGGCCCTGGTCGACTTTATCAAAGATTGGACGAAACTCCAGGCACCACCGGATAAAACGACTACCAAGTACTGGACGATGCATTTTGATGGAAGTCGACAACTCCAGGGGTCAGGAGCCGGATTCGTCCTCACCTCACCCAATGGGGAGATGTTCTGCTACGTCTTGCAATTGCAATTTACCTGCACCAATAATGCAGCAGAATATGAAGCCCTACTCCACGGTTTATGTTTGGCACGGTAGATGAACATAAGTCGGATCCAGTGTTTTGGCGCTTCCGACCTTGTTTCTCAACAAGTATCACGAACAAGGGACTCCAATCATGTTTTTCTCTTATACAATAAGCATGCTAAGTTTTCAATATTCTAGGGTTTTTACTAATCTCCAACTGCTAGTATTTATATACATCATTAGATGCACTAAAGGTTGGTATTTGGGGTTTTTATATTTTCTCTACTATGAGTCGACATAGCATAAATTGACTATGGCGACCCATGGGGGCTACATATTTGCTCTATTATAAGTCAACATGACAATTGATCATACATACTCATGGGGGCTACATATTGATTTTACTATGACTTGGCATGACATGAAAATTTTCTATACCGATTCATGGGGGCTAAATATGGTCAAGGGACAGACTCCTCAAAAAGACTATTTGTCATACAATAAGTGAGTGATGACCGGCTAACTGGCATACTGAAAAATAATCATTTACAATCTTAGATTCATCAGACCAAAGAGGATATTTGCCGAATATTCAAATATTTATTTTATAAAAATTCTTCCCTCATAAAGGCAAAACATTACAAGCATGAACAACACTTGAAAGAAAACTACTTTGAAAAATGAAGCATCATGGATTGATCTCTTCACCTTCATCATCGCTGCTGGAAACACCATTATCGTCAGTTGATGCGGAACTATAGGTTTCGTCTTGTCCATTGTAAAATTCACTATCATTGCTACTGGAGCTCTCCAAGCAGCACTCCACGCGGTCCCCGTCAAAATCAAAGCATCTAGCCCACAAGGTTTCGTCTCTGTCATAACTGAAGACGATGCTATCTCGCTTTTTAAGATTGCGAGAGCGGATGAAAGTCTTCCAACCTTTCTCCAAGAACAAGGAGCCGTTGCTGGAGAAGCTTGTGGTCACCAAGATAGGCCCGTGAGGGCAGTCATCAGACCGAAGCCACAACCCGGGGGGCTTTGAGTTTTCCATGATTTGAGCGACGGAGCTGGGAAGATGAACCCATCGGCGATGTTTTGAGCGGAGCTTTATGAGGAACTCATGTCTAAGCGCTCCCTCATGAGCGGCACTACGAGTGGTAGAAGAAGATAATCCCCCGCGGAGTCAACGCCCTTGCGCAGCGCATCCACCTCTACCCCTTCGACCTCGACCACGACTTCCACGGGAACCAACGCCTCCGCGAGTGTTGGTATTTGTCCCATCCAAGGCCGTGGATTCATGGTTGCGGAGCTTAGGAGCCATGAGCAGGAAAACTCATAGAATGTTAAGGAAGGAAGAAGAAGGGAATATACGGTTCATTTTATACCATGGTCAGTTATATATTGATAAGAAGTGGTGTGAGTTAAAGGAATATCATTATGGCGTTGAAGATTACCCATGCCGAGCGATATTTCAGATGAAGACTCTTTGATTTCTGCCATGGCTTGAATGGTTAATTTAATGATGATGCTTCGTTTTCTGGAGGCACTTTATGAGGATTTACCAGTTAGAATAGTGGTGAATTTTTTATTCCCACTATTGTGAATTTTGTTGTTGAAAAAAGATTCGAGAGAAGAGACGGTCAATATCATAAAAAACGAAGCCACGAAGATTTTTCTTGGAAATATTATCTATGAAGCAAATCACAAGATTCGACATTTATGTTTACAAAGGAGTTGATAACCCTCAACTGTAGGGGATCGAGATAGTCTTCGCGGGTAAGATAACCCAATTTATTGATTCGACACAAGGGGAGCAAAAGAATATTTATAAGATTTAACAGTTGAGTTGTCAATTCAACCGCACGTAAAATACACATCTTGCAACAAAATATTAATAGCAAGGTGATATGGAAGTGATGGTGGCAACGGAGATAGTGGTGGTGAAACAGCGAAAGTAAAACAAAAAAAGTAAACTACTAGTAACTAGTAGGATTAAAAAACTGTACGCTAGGGAGAAGGATGGTTGGGCCCTGCTTGGATGACAGTGAACATGTAATATATTCTAACATGGGGCAAAGCACACAACAAAGCAAGGATCATCTAGGAACTATCAAACATTAGGCATGCATCCCGTAGGTAGTTGTATGTGCTTGCAATAAGAACTTTCACAACATCTTTTGTCCTAATATCCCGCTACGAACGGGGCCAAAAGGAATTTATGGAGATTAAGGTGCTCCCGTCAAAGAGCACAGGAACAAAGAATTTACACTCAATGGATACATGAAATCCTAAAATTATAGTCCATCCCCTTTCGTGTCCCAAGTTGTTACCTTTGGTATCGCTGGTTCCGGACCATAATAGGTGCATACAACTCATAAATAGGATCAAGAACACAAATAAACTCATGAAAACACAAGTTGTTCAGATCTGAAAACATGGCACTCGGGCCCAAAGTGACAAGCATCAAGAGCAACAAGTTGTAACAAAGATGATAAACACCAAAGTAGATGATAGGCAACATGCCCCCAACAATCTGACGAACTATTACATGATCTAACTCATCCAATCCCTAACATCCCCTTTGCCTACAACAAGGAATTAGTCGCACATGAAAGGAGAAGTAATGGAGGGATGATGGAGTGGTGATGATGAGGACGATGGCGATGATCTCCCCTCACCGGATGCCAAAACAGCCTCTAGATTAGCCCTCCCGAAGAAGAACAGAGGATGGCGGCGGGTCCGCGACGAGAATTGGGAAAACGACTTATGTTCTGGGGTTTCCTCGCGACGGGTAAAAATAGGAGTCCTGGTAGGGAAGCAGCGGGGCGAGGACCCACCCAGGCGGCCTCCCGACGCAGCCAGGGGGTGGCCGCGCCAGCAGGGCGCCTGGTTACCCCTGGCTGCCCTCTGGGCCCCCTTCTGGCTCTGGGCCCCTCTGGGTACGTAGATTTTTAGTGAATTTTCTGGGAATTGTCTGAGGTACCTAAAAATCCATATTCCTGCACGCAAGAAAAACATACGGGCAACTCTACTAAAAACAGCGGCAGTCCGGGTTAGTTTCGTTCAAATCATGCAAGAATGAGGCCAAAACAATAGAAAAACTGTTTGTAAAAGTAGATACGTTTGAGACGTATCAACTCCCCCAAGCTTAGCATATGTCTTGTCCTCAAGAAACTCAGTTCAACGAATTGGACGGGACAAAGAAAACTTTGACAAACTCTTTTGCTTTATTAGATGTATATAAGCATGCACTACAAAAAGATTTTAGTAGGTATTGAACAATGCTACAAGGACAATGCACGAAGCAATCCTTCTTTCAAGTTATCAATCACAAACAACCAAAAGTAAATAATATGGTGCTAAAAATCAAGACAAGATCACAATGCACATAGCTTAAAGGAGACTAGAATTACGAGTTTTAGAACAAGTAATATCACAATCATGCAAAAGACAATGTGGTACTTTGGGACAATGCACATTACACTCAGAATAACAATTAGGCTCGCAATAGTTGGTGCTTTGAAGAAAGAAGGGGAGACTCTCGAACCGTGGCTTTTGATGGCAAGGTTGAAAACCCATGGCTGTAAGCAAAGACTAAACATGTACCAGAGCTCGTGGTTTTTGAAAACAGAGATAAAACTCTTTTTGGGAGGTGCAACTTTCCAGTCAGCGGTTGACGGTAAAGGTCTCTCAATATCTCCCATACCAACCACATTAATGGTGGTTCCCATGGTTTTTTCTTACACTTATGTTCCCTTATCCATCTATCCTTTGATGGTCTATGGTGCCTTTTATTTTGCCTCAAGTATGGAAGGAAATTTCTTGTTCCATTTATCATTAGAAGAATTTGATCCATTTCATTCCATCATCAATTATGGGGAAACTGTAAAAAAATTTAAATTGTGAAACAAGTGAGAACTGGGCATTCTCCAGACCGGCCTCGGCCTCATAAATTTGACTAGTTAAAATTTGGTCAAGGAGTAAATCATATTTGGCATGGAAGATATTGATTTTCCCTCACCGCACCATGAGCTTGTACGGTTACAAAAAGGAAACTTTTGAAAGAGTTTTGAGATGGTATAAGAAATTCTTCGTTAGGGATGGCAGGTAAATACCATATAAAGGAAGGTATGGTGGACTCAAGTGGAATAACTGGTTTGAAAAGGAGTTTGGATGCACAAGAAGAATTCCACTTAGTACGAGAGAAGGCTAGCAAAAGACTGGGAAGCGACCAACTAGAGAGCAATAACGGTCATAATCATGCAGAGAGACAAAGAAACATTAAACCGGGCACGAAAGTGATATAACTATTCTGAAATAAAAAGATCATCAAGGCATGATAGACTTTTTAGTCATAAACATGTGTGAACATGTGCCAAGTCAATCCAAGAATTCTCCGAAGGGAAATACCACTTCAATATGCCAAACCATGAACAATGCAATGCATGTAAATCATTTCAACAACATATTATGCAGTCTAGCTATTTGAGATTAGCCACAAAGAAAGCATGAACCAATGGGAAAGCATTGTAAACATAGCACTATGTCTCTACAAGCGGGTCTCTAGATCATAATTACATGCATATGTACAAAAGTAGAAACAAAAAGAGTTCATACCGGTTTTCCTTGTTGCATCCCTTCCGCCGATCTTTGTCATTACTTCCTTATCACTTGCACGATCGAACATAGGAAAATATAAGAAAAGGCCATCACGGACTCGAGCTGAACTCTGGGAAAAAAGCAAACTAAAGAGAGAAAAAGAATCGTTTTAGGGTTTTCAAAGGTTTAACGAAAGCAAAAGAAAGGAGAAATCTTTTTGTTGTTTTTACAAATTAAGAGAAAACAAAGAAGAACAACGAAAACTTCGAAAAGATCAAAGCGAACAAAATAAAACGGATAATACAATGGAAAAGAGAGAAGGGCACGTACTCCCCCAAGATTAGGCTTTTCGCCTAAGTTGGTATCGACTACTGCGTTCCCCAGGAGCCTCCAGCTCCGGGGTAGTATGGGTGAGTCCAAGGGTCGTACGAGGCTTTAGGTGCGTACACCGAAGTCCTGGAATCCTCCCATGAAGAAGGCTCCGCGCTCCAAGAAGCAGACCCTTCACCCCACTGGGTAATGGTCTCCCCCAGTGCAGGTGGAAACTCCGCGTGCTCCTCCTCATAGGGCACAACCCCCTCCATGGGGTTTTGAAACTCTTGCTGGACCACGAACTCATCGAACTGGATGACGTATCTCCCAAATAGTGGTCAGTCCAAACATCATATTATAATTAAGGTTACCAAACTCAAAAGTCCTGGTAAAATACTCATTCCTCTTCATAGCAGCAAGGTCAAAGCTTATAAAAGTAAAAGGCTCATCATCAGGATGTGCGGTGCGCTCAAGAGACTCAAGAATAAGTATGGCGTAAACGCCATCAAAGAGATCTCCCTTGTTTCCATTAGCAGCAAGGATGCGAGTAATCAAGGCACCCACATTATACTTACTCTCCCCTGAGAGGGCGTTCGCCAGGATAGCAACATCCTGTGCAGAACTGTTGCTCGTGTTGTCACGAGCTAACACCCCTCTAGCAATAAAATACGCGAAATACCTGAGGTGGGGAAACAAGATGCTGGAAATCTTTGAACGTTGGATATCCTTCGTGTCCTGGCTGCAAAGGGAGTTGAAGAGGGTTCTCAGCTCGGTGGGCGGAGAGTTCATCTTTGCCGTCTTTCCAATGTTCGGCACACCTATTATTTCATAAAATCTTGACAAAGGCATGGTCAAAAGATCATCATAAATTCTAAATTCAAAAATACCAGCATCATGATTATATCTGAAACTATTAATAAAACAGGAGGCGAGTTTGCGATACTAAGCAACACAACATGTTGCAAGCCGTGTCAAACCTGCATTAGCACAAAGGTTGTAAAACGCCTCCTTGATTCCTGCAGCTTCAAGGAAAACTTCGCACGGATATGTCATTACACGTGCTGGACTTGTATCTTCTAGAAACTCGAGTGGTACATGATCTTCATTATAGGTCACCCTAGCAGCTGAGGATGAAGCTGCAGCTCTAGTAACTCGGTCGGTACACTCGGGATTCTTCTTCCCAAGCCACCCCTTTTCTTTTCCTAACAAGCTCATTTCTGAAATTTTTGACAAATCACAAAAACAAGGATTTAAGGAAATTGAGTTGAGTCAAACTACTCTACTCACTTACCTAAGGCATAAACTTGCATCAAAACTTCGAAAATAAATTTCAGGACATGCATACAAGCTCATATGAACAACACCAAGAACTACTAAATACTCACAGATGAAGCCACCAATAAAAAATCTAATTGGAGGGGTGGAAGAGTCACATACCAGAGAGTATTTGATCAAAATTTCAGCTCAAACAATGAGCTGTGGAGGGAGATCAAAGTTTTGGGTGGAGAGCAGCAAGAACGCAAGTTCCAGCTGAAGAACTCATGTTTTTGGTGCAAGGGAGAGAGAGAGAGGAAGAAGACTTACCAACAAAGGTGACCTGGGGGCCCAGGCGCCCTGTGGGCACAACCAGGGGGGAGGCCGTGCCAGCTGGCCGCCTGGACCAGGGGTGGCCCCCTTGGTCAGCCCCAGGTGCCTCCCGGTCACTTTTTCTGTGGAAAAATTGATTTTTATTTTTGCCGAATTTTTCTGACAACTTCACTTTTGAAAAAAATTCGAGGTCCAAAAAGCTGCAAAACTTTCTGAAAAATTGAAACAGTGGTTAGAAATGTGAAGCTTCAAAATCATAAAACTTTGGTAGAGCAAGGAGAACAAAATACAAAGGAAATGAAAACATAACAAGCTCCACTTTTTACCGATATAAATCATGCTAGCTAGCAAGGTTGATCAAGTCTTACCAATAAACCGACAATATATAGGGCAGAAAGTCTCACCTATTATAAAGTGATCATTGTACCTTTACTTTAATGGACATTGACCCCACCATAATGGTTATTTTATTTGTGGTGCACATGAAGAGGACAATTCCAATCTCCAAACTTCACGGTCTTGATATTCTCTATAGAGTTAAGGCCATGCCTTTTGTCAATCTTCTTCGGAAAATACACCGTGTGTTCTTTATCATCCACGTTGAAGGTAACCTTTCCTTTATTGCAATCAATGATAGCACCTGCGGTGTTAAGAAAAGGTCTACCAAGGAAAATGGACATGCTCCCATCCTCGGGCATGTCAAGCACAACAAAATCAGTAAGAATTAAGCAATTAGCAAATTCAACAGGAACATCCTGACAAATACCAATCGGGACGGCTGTTGACTTGTCAGCCATATGAAGAGAGATATCTGTAGGGATTAGTTTATCTAAACAAAGCCTCTTGTAAAGAGATAAAGCATAACACTCACTCCTGCACCAAGATCACATAAAGCAGTTTTGACATAATTATTCTTTATGGAGCAAGGAATGGTGGGTATACCTGGATCACAAGGCTTCTCAGGAATCTTTCCACTGAAAGATTAGTTAGCAAGAATAGTAGATATTTCCTCATTAGGGTCTTTTCTTTTATTAGTACCAATATCTTTCATATTTCTCGAATAAGGAGGTAACTTAATAGCATAAGTCAAAGGAATTTGAAGAAAAAGAGGTTTCATCCATTCACAAAACTTATTGTAGTGCTCTTCTTCTTTGGTTTTGAGAGACTTACCTGGAAAGGGCATGGTTTTTGTACCCATGGTTATCTTTCCTTCCCATGTCTTATTGCGGTGAAGTCTTCTCTAGTGTATTTCTTTCATTTATCGGGTGCTTCTTCTTCTCGCACTTCGGGAGGATCATTCTTCTCCTTGTATTTTTCAGGCTCAGCACCGTCTCCAGTCTCAGCATCGTAGGTATATATACTTTTTGGATCAGCAACAGGCTCTTCTTCAACTATGGGATCATTTGAATTGTCATCTTCCTTGTGTTTCTTCTTCTTCTTCTTCGGAGAACTAAAAATACTTCTTCCTACATTTGAGAATCTTCCTCGATCATCTTCGGATGCCCCTCTCGATAGAGAGGATCTTGAGTGTGTGTCCCTCCTTGGGTTTTAATCTCGAACGCATGTATATCCTGTTTGGCATTGTTAGCAAGCAAATCTTTTTGCACATCAGAAATTTGTTCAAGCTGAGTTTGAACCATATGAAAATGCTTAACAAGACATTTAAAATCATTAACTGTTCTACCTAGAACATCAATCAAACTTTTGATAGCTAGGGTATTATCATGCAACTGACTTTGAATCTTCATATTAAAGTGATTTTGCTTCATAATAAAATTATCAAGCTCATATAAACATTGATAAGTAGGCCTACCTCGAGGGACGCCACTTGCATTGAAATCTGAAAGAGAGTGTACCTCTACCATGGGAGGGTGAGTAGTAGGCTAACACAACTTCTCAATAGGAGGTAGATTCTTCACGTCTTCAGCTTTAATACCATTCTCTTTTATAGGATTCTTCGCTTCTTGCATCTCTTCAAGGCTTAGCACAAGCATGCCCGTCTTCTTTGGTGGTGGAGGTGGTTCAGAGACGGACCAATCTTCGTAGTTCTTGGCATTCTTTCCCATTAGTTCTTTAACATCGTCCAGTGTTCTTTCCCTGAAGACACATCTAGCAGAACTATCCAGATAGAATCTGGATTCATTAGTTAGACCAGCATAAAATATATCAAGTAATTCATTCTTAGGGACTCCATGTCCTGTTCTAGCCTTGATTAAACCGTGATACCTCCCCCAAGATTTAGGGAGGTGCTCATCCTCCAACTGTTTAAAGTTATAAATTCTTTGTAAAGCAGCATGTTGCATATGAGCAGGAAAGTACTGATCAACAAAAGATTGAGATAAGTCTTGAGGACTCTGAATGGATCCATATGGTAGTGCATCGTACCATTCTTTAGAACCTTCCATCAAAGATAAATGAAGAAGCTTAGTCACATAAAAGTTTTGTATCTTTTCATCAGTAGTAAACAAGCCACCCAACTCAGTGAGTTTGGTCAGGTGTGCAATAGCATCATCATTTTCTCTGCCATAAAAGGGGTCAACTTCAACTGTAGATATAAGTGAAAGATCAACAGAGAAGTCATAATCAGGATCATTGATGCATATAGGAGATGTAGAAAATTCAGGATCAGAAGTGATCTTGTTCTTCATGGAGTGTTTTTCAAGAAGCTTCTTAACAACACCAGGGTCAGAGTCAGCACACTCTGTAAGTTCCCTGCATAAATCATATCAAGGATAATATAGTCATCCTCAAGGAGTCTCTCCTTGAGTACACTCAAGTCTGGGTAACTAAAGGATTCGCAAGTGGGGTAATATGTAGCAGGAGTTTCAGTGTCAGACTGTTCTGCAACCTTACAAATTTGAGATTCAAGATAGTGACCAAGAAAATCAATGCAATCAAGAGTAATGGAAGCATCATCAAAAGTATCAGACATAGTAACAGACTCAGTGGAAGCAGCATGTGGTGGTGGTGAAGAAAACTTACTTATAACTGAAGGTGAATCAAGTTTAGCACTAGTGCTCGGAACAATACCTTTTCTTGTAGTGGATGGTAAGATCGGAACCTAGGGGTATCCGTTCTTACCCATAGTGAATAAAGTGCAGAAGGCAGAATACTTTGAATAGACTTCTAAATAAAGCTATGCTCCCCAGCAACGGCGCCCGAAAACAGTATTTGATAACCCTTAGCTGCAGGGGATCGAGATAGTCTTCGCGGGTAAGATAACCCAATTTATTGATTCGACAAAAGGGGAGCCAAAGAATATTTATAAGCTTTAACAGTTGAGTTGTCAATTCAACCGCACCTGAAATACACTGCTTGCAATGAAATATTAATAACAACGGTGATATGGAAGTGATGGTGGCCATGGAGATAGTGGTGGTGAAACAGTGAAAGTAAAACAGCAAAACTAAACTACTAGTAACCAGCAGGATTAAAACACTATAGGCTAGGGAGATGGATGGTTGGGCGCTGCTTGCATGAGAGTGAACATGTAATAGATTCTAACACGAGGCAAAGCACACAACAAAGCAAGGATCATCTAGGCAACATCAAACATTAGGAATGCATCCCGTAGTAGTTGTACGTGCTTGAAATAAGAACTTGCACAACATCTTTTGTCCTACCATCCAGCTACGAGCGGGGCCAAAAGGAACTTATGGAGATTAAGGTGCTCCCGTCAAAGAGCACCAGAACAAAGCATAACACTCAATGGATATATGAAATCCTCAAATTATAGTCCATCCCCTTTGGTGTTCCAAGTTGTCACCTTTGGGATCGCCGGTTCGGTACCATAATAGGTGCATACAACTCATAGATAGGATCAAGAACACAAATAAACTCATGAAAACACAAGTTGTTCAGATCTGAAAACATGGCACTCGGGCCCAAAGTGACAAGCATTAAGAGCAACAAGTTGTAGCAAAGATGATAAACAACAAAGTAGATGATAGGCAACATGCCCCCAACAATCTGACGAACTATTACATGATCTAACTCATCCAATCCCTACCACCCCCTTTGCCTACAACAGGGAATTACTCACACATGAAAGGAGAAGTCCTGGAGGGATGATGGATTGGTGATGATGATGACGATGGCGATGATCTCCCCTCACCGGAGGCCAAAACAACCTCCAGATTAGCCCACCCGGAGAAGAACAAAGGGTGGCGGCGGCTCCACGACGAGAATTGGGAAAACTACTTCTGTTCAAGGGTATCCTCGCGACGGGTAAAAATAGGAGTCCTGGTAGGGCACCAGAGGGTGGTGGACCCACCCAGGAGGCCTCCCGGCACGGCCAGGGGGATGGCCGCGCCAGCAGGGCGCCTGGGCCCCCCTGGCTGCCCTCTGGCCCCCTTCTAGCTCTGGGCCCCTCCGGGTACTTGGATTTTTCGTGAATTTTCTAGGAATTTTCTGAGGTACCTAAAAATCCATATTCCTGCACACAAGAAAACCATACAGGCAGCTCTGCTGAAAACATTGTTAGTCCGGGTTAGTTTCGTTCAAATCATGCAAGAATGAGGCCAGAAAATAGCAAAAGTGTTTGCAAAAGTAGATACGTTTGAGACGTATCAGGAGTCTAGGAAGATTGTCGTGAAACTAAAGTGTCGCGCTAATCTTGGAGGCTAATGTCGAGGGGATGGATCAAGACTATAACCCGACATGCAAGAAACCTAGGCCGACTGATCAAAAGACGGCCTAGAAGAAGACTCTGAAGTAGGCCATGTCGTACCAAGCGTGAAGACTGAAGACTTTTGAAGGAAATAGACTTGCCTTGAGGAGTAAGGAAACCACTTTTAATTAGACTAGGAATCTATCTCATGTAGGAGTTGGATTATGTAAACCTTAGGACCTGGCATCTATATAAGCCGGGTCCCGGGGACGTCAAAGGGAAAACTCAACTACAACCTCTCGAGGCATAGGTAGCGATTCCGCACCATTGTAATCGAGAAGTTGACACCCAATAATAGAAAAGTAGGAGTAGGTATTTACCTTACGAGGGGCCGAAACCTGGGTAAACTCGTGTGTTCCGTGCTTCCGCCGATACTCTCCTCGTATCCACCTCGTAGAAAAGGCCCTGCGCTAAATTTTCTAATGAGGACATTGATGCCCCACAGGCGTAAGGGATCGAGATAGTCTTCGCGGGTAAGTTAACCCAATTTATTGATTCGACACACGGGGAGCCAAAGAGTATTTATAGGCTTTGACAGTTGAGTTGTCAATTCAACCGCACCTGAAATATACTTGCTTGCAACAAAAGATAAGTGGTAATGGTAATAGGATAATGATGGTGACGACAGCAAAAGTAAACAACAAAAGTAACAACTAATGACCAGCAGGATTGAAAACACTGTAGGCTAGGGAGATGGATGGTTGGGCGCTGCATGGATGAGAGTGAACATGTAATAAATTCTAACACGGGGCAAGGCACACAGAAAAGCAATGATCATCTAGGAAAATATCAAACATTAGGCATGTATCCCGTAGGTAGTTGTGCGTGCTTGCAATAAGAACTTGCACAACATCTTTTGTCCTACCATCCCGCTACGAACGGGGCCAAAGGGAACTTATGGAGATTAAGGTGCTCCTATCAAAGAGCACCGGAACAAAGCAATCAACTCAATGGATGCATGGAATCCTCAAATTATGGACCATCCCCTTTGATGTCCCAAGCTGTCACCTTTGGGATCGCCGGTTCCGGGCCATAATAGGTGCATACAACTCATACATAGGATCTAGATCACAAATATATTCATGAAAACACATAGGGTTCAGATCTGGAAACATGGCACTCGGGCCCAAAGTGACAAGCATTAAGAGCAACAAGTTGAAGCAAAGAAGATAAACACCAATCTAGATGATAGGCAACATGCCCCAAACAATCTGACGAACTATTACATGATCAAACTCATCCAATCCCTACCACCCCCTTTGCCTACAGCAGGGAATTACTCACACATGTGAAGAAAAGTCATGGAGGATGGATGGAGTGGTGATGGTGATGACGATGGTGATGATCTCCCCTCTCCGGAGGCCAAATCAGCCTCATGATTAGCCCTCCCGGAGAAGAACAGAGGGTGGCGGCGGCTCCGCGACGGAAACTGGGAAAACGACTTCTGTTCTGGGGTTTTCCCATCACGGGGATAAATAGGAGTCTCGGTAGGGCACCAGAGGAGGGGGGAGGCGCCCAGGCGGCCAGAGGGTGTGGCCCCACCCCGCGCCGCGCCAGGGGGGCGCCTGGGGCCCCCAGGGCTCCCCTC
Source organism: Bromus sterilis (assembly GCA_950022295.1). Classification (NCBI taxonomy): domain Eukaryota; kingdom Viridiplantae; phylum Streptophyta; class Magnoliopsida; order Poales; family Poaceae; genus Bromus; species Bromus sterilis. Next base: position 164,395,209 of record OX465599.1, on the reverse strand, counting down.
TGGTCCCACTTCTGGCTTCTGGCTCCTTCGGGTGCGTGGATTTTCTGGTATTTTTCTGGGAATTTTCTGGAACGTCTAAAAATCCATTTTCCTGCACACAATAAAACCATACAGGCAGCTCTGCTAAAAACAGCGTTAGTCCGGGTTAGTTTCGTCCAAATCATGCAAGAATGAGGGCAAAACAATAGCAAAAGTGTTTGGAAAAGTAGATACGTTTGAGACGTATCAACTCCACCAAGCTTAGCATATTGCTTGTCCTCAAGCAATTCAGTTCAACGAACTGGACGCGACAAAGAAAACTTTGACAAACTCTTTTTCTTCATTAGATGTATATAAGCATGTACTACGAAAAGAGTTTAGCCGGTAATGAAACAATTCTATAAGGACAATGCACGAAGCAATTCTTCTTTCATGTGATCAGTCACAAACAACTAAAAGTAAATAATAAGCTACTGAAAATCGAGACAGGATCACAATACACATAGCTTGAACATACTTGAGTGGCATTTCGCTAGCCTCCATGAGTGAAGCAAAACATAAATGCAGAAACTCCTCCGGAGTTTTAAAGGTGACTAGAACTCAGTATTTCAGACTAGCAATAACACAAGCATGCAGAAGACAATGTAATACTTTGGGACAATGCATGTTACACTAAGAATGACAATTATGCTCTCATAGTTGGTGCTTTGAAGAAGGAGGGGGAGACTCTCGAACCGTGGCTTTTGATGGCAAGGTTGAAAACCCGTGAAAGGAAGCAAAGACTAAACATGTGCCAGAGCTCTTGTTTTGGAAAACAGAGATCAAACTCTTTTGAGAGGTGTAACTTTCCAGTCAACGGTGAACGGTGAACGGTAAAGGTATCTCAATATCTCCCATGACAACCATATTAATGCCTTTTGCTTACACATATTCCCTTATCCATAAATCCCTTGATGATCTACGGAACCTTTTATTTTGCCTCAAGGATGGAAGGAGGGTATCGTTCCATCTATCATAAGCAGCACTTGGTCCATTTCACTCCATCATCAAGTATGGGGGAGGTGTAACTCTCATATATTTTTTTCTTGACTAGTTAAAACTTCCGTCAAAATATTTTTGGCATGCAAGATACTAATTTCCCCTCACCGCACCATGAGCTTGTACGGTTACAAAAGGGAAGCTTTTGGATAAATTTCGAGATGGCACAAGAAATTCTAAGTTAGGAGTGGCCGGTAAATACCACATATAGGTAGGTATGGTGGACTCAAATGGAACAACTGGGTTTGAAAAGGAGTTTGGAAGCACAAGCAGAATTCCGCTTAGTGCGAGCGAAGGCTAGCAAAAGACTGGGAAGCGACCAACTAGAGTGCAATAACTGTCATAATCATGCAGAGCGACAAAGCAACATTGAATCGGGCATGAATTGATATAACTATTCTGAAACAAAAAGATCATCAAGGCAAAATAGACTTTTTAGTCGTAAACATGTGTGAACATGTGCCAAGTCAATCCAAAAATTCTCCGAAGGGAGATACCACTTCAGTATGCCAAACCATGAACAATGCAATGCATGTAAATCATTTCAACAACACATTATGTACTCTAGCTATTTGAGACTAGCCACAAGGAAAGCATGAACACTGGGAAAGCATTGTAAACATAGCACTATGTCGCTACAAGCTGGTCTCTAGATCATAAGTACAGGCATATGTACAGAAGTAGAAACAAGAAGAGTTAATACCAGTTTTCCTTGTTGCTTCCCTTCCGTCAATCTTCGTCATTACTGCCTGGTCGCTTGCACGATCGAACGTGGGAAATATACTCAAATGCCATCACGGACTCGAGCTGAACTCTGAAAACAAAGCAAACTAAAGAGAGAAAAGAAATCTTTTTGGGTTTTTAAAGGTTTAAACGAGAGTAAAAGAAAAGAGAAAATCTTTTTGTTGTTTTTGCAAAGAAAGAAAGAAAGAAGAACAAGCAAAAACTTCGAAAAGATCAAAGCGAACAAAAATAAGACGGATAATACAATGAAAAAGTGAGAAGGGCACGTACTCCCCAAAGCTTAGGCTTTTGGCCTAAGTTGGTAGCAGCTAATGTCCCCAGGAGCCTCCTGCTCCAGGGTAGTACTGGTGAGTCCAAGGGTCGTATGAGGCTTCCGGCGCGTACACCGAAGTCCTCGGATCCTCCCACGAAGAAGGATCCGCGCTCCAAGCAGAGGAAGAACCTTCACCCAACTGGGTGACAGTCTCCCCCTGGAAAGGTGGGAACTCACCATGCTCCTCCTCGTCGGGCACAACCCCCTCCATGGGGTTATGGAATTGATGCTGGACCACGAACTCATCGAATTGGGTAGCATCAAAGGACCATCCGTTCCTGCGAGAAAAATCGAACAAAAGAGGTGCAGGTAGACGCATCTTGTGTTCCGTGGTAGCTCCGAAACGCAAGATATAATCAAGGTTACCAAACTCGGAAGTCATGGTAACAAACTTATGCCTTTTCATAGCAGTAAGATCAAAACTTAAATAAGTAAAAGGCTTATCATCGGGGTGTGGGGTGGCATTAAGAGACTCTAGGATAAGTGTGGCATAAACGCCACCAAATAAATATCCCTTGTTACCGTTCATAGCAAGGCGTCGAGCAATTAAGGCACCCACATTATAATCAAACCTCCCCGAAAGGGCGGATGCCAGGATAGCAATATCCGGCGCAGATATGTTGCTCGTGTTGTCACGAGCTAACACCCCTCTAGCAATATAATACGCAAAATACCTGAGGTGTGGGAATAAGATGCTGGAGATCTTTGACCGATGAATATCCCTTGTATCCACACTATAGAGATAGTTGAAGACGGTTCTCAGCTCGGAGGGCTGAGATCTCATCTTCGCCGTCAGTCCAACATTCGGTACACCTATTATTTCACAAAACTTTTCCAAAGGCATGGTCAAAAGATTATTGTAAATTTTAAACTCAACAGAACCAGCATCAAGGTTATATCTGGGAATGTCATGGCAGATGTTCGAAGAGTCGAACTTGACATGGGACCTTTGTTGCAAGGTGGATACGAGGAGAGAGTCGACATGGACGAGAGACTCGGTGATTTACTCAGGTTTCAGCCCCTCTTTGTCTCGAGGTAAAAGCCTACTCCTTCTTCTTATTATTATGGGTTCCGACTCCCCGAATAAAACAGTCGCTGCATCGATTACAGATGAGCCCGATCGCAACCTTAGTCCCGAGGAGATCTAGGTTACGCCGAAAAGTGTCTAGTCCTATCTTGGATTGAAATTGTTCTGACTTTGGGTCCCGTAGACCTCGACTTATAAAGGCGCCGGGTCCCGGGGTTCCGCGAGTCCGACCCCGACACGAGGTGGAGTCCTATTCTACTTTACAAATATGCTACGTGCTATACAAGGTAAGTCGAATTCCTTCTACGGCTTCAATCTTCATGCTTGGTGCGTCCAGTCGTGGACGGGTATTCTTTTGTGGGCCTTCCTTAGGTGAGTCGGCCCATGGATCCTAATGCCGGGTTATGGGCTTGGTCCGTCCCCCGTACATTAGCCCCCAAGATTGGTGTGATGCTTCAGTCTTCATAGTAAACTTCTTGATTCCATCGTGGTTGCCGACTCTACAATTGGTCAAACCGACTCTCACACTTTGAGTTTTATAAGGAGTCGGTGCCAATTCTCTCAGTTTTTTCGTTTCTCCTTCGAACCAGAAAATTTCTTTTGACTTTTTTTGTCAAAGATCCGTTACTGCATTTATGATGTTTACTGCCCGAAGCGCCACTGTTGAAGGCATTGATAACGTGGTGAGAATCGAGGAGTCTTTCCATAAATATCACCTAACATAGGTAGTTTACCCACGCCTTTATAGCATTGATTGATCATCTCCTCGTGACTGCTAAAAATAGCCATCTAGTAGTCTATCTTCTGAGTGCTCGTATCTTCTTCTTCCTCTTCTCCCTTTGCCACTTTTCTCCAAGGCTCCCAAGCTTAGCACCGTTTTCCTTTGGATGTCGATGATCCTGGTTCTAACGAAGGTTCTCGTGGTGGTCGAGGTCGTGGCCGCGGTCGTGGCCGTGGACGGGGTCGCGGCCGTGGTAGAGTAAGAAGTGCACGCACTACTCAACCTTCGCCAGATCTTGAATCTCCTCCTTCTTCTTCTGAGAGGAGTGAGTTCTTGGTAGAAGTTCAGACGATCCATCATTGCGTCAATCTTCCTGAATCTTTTGCCCAGCTCATGGTGGATTCCAAGCCGCCAGGTCTGTGGCTTCGCTCTGAGGGGTGTCCTCATGGACCCATATGGGTGGCTACTAGCTTCTCTGGTCAGGACTCCATGTTCCTGGAGAAAGGATGGAAAACTTTTCTTTGCTCCAGGAACATTGAAAGGGGAGACACTATCGTCTTCAGATATGATGGTGATGAGACCCTGTGGGCTAGGGTTTTTGAATCGGATGGTGATCGAGCCGGCTGCTGTATGGAGAGTTCCAGAAGTAGCGATGAAGAATTTCACAACAATGCAAGAGAGGCCCGAGTCACCCCATCTGACGATGAAGACGACTCTTGAAGACGACTACTTGAAGCTGTAGTTTTTATCAAGTAGTACTCTGCCGACTTTGCTCGTTGTTTTCTTTGATGTAAGGTACTTCTTTTGATCGATGTAAGACTTGGTCACTGATGAATGAAAATTTTAATTTCCCATCATACTTATAAGTCCATTTGATACGTGACTTTGAATATTTATGAATGAGAGCCGATGTTTTCGGCGATGTCTATATCTGTAGCCCCCTGGGTTGATACAAATGTACTTTGTACATTTATCAACTCATGAGTAACCTAGATCGACTTGTAGCCCCCATGATTTGGTGGGGTCACCTTGTGTGCCGACCCAAAGCATGATGTTTTTTATTGAAGTGATACTCCCCAAGAGTCGGAACGAACATCATTGCGTCGTGGAGGATCTTTGAGAAGAAAATTTGAAGTGATACTCCCCAAGAGTCGGTACGAACATAATTGCGTCGTCGCGAATCTTGAGAAGAATTTTTGAAGTGTAGTCCCCATGAGTCGGCATATTCATATGGGAACTGTGCCGAGTCACATAGGTCTAATGTTTATCTGAAAAGGAAAAAAATATTATGCATTACTAAAAATGAAGTATGATATGATGTTTTTATGTAGAGGCTAATAGAAGCCGAATCATGCCTCATCTTCTCGCGTTGAGAGAGATTATTGGTTCAAGAGTCGAAACTTCTTTGTAAGTCGTCTTATATGACTAGCGTGCCCGGCTCCCAGGACTAAACTCAATAGGCGTTTTATGTAAGCCCCCAAAGTTTAGACTAACCTGGTTCGCATTAGTCATATGAGTTTGAGCTATACAGGCCACACGGCGTGGGTGGCCAACTCATGTATATGCCGGGATTTCTTCGGTTAAGAGTTGATGGGTGCCATCGAACTCCCCTACTTCCCCTGAATAGGTCAAAAAAGTTTTACATATATATGTCGGCTTGTCAGATAAGAGTCGATAGAGGGTTGATCAAGCCCCCAGGTCTCTGTGTATCATCGAGCTCCCCAATTCTCCTGACTAAGCAATATACATGCTCAGAGCCGATAGAGGGTTGATCAGGCCCCCAGGTCTCTGACAAAAGATGTAAAAATGTGCAATGTATGATGCAATATGAAAAATATGAAGGTAGTAAAGAAAAAGTTGGTTATGATGAAAATTGACTTTTATGCATATGTGTGGCAAAAGCCGGTGCGACGAGAGTCAACTTTAGATATGGCGAAGGCCTAGTGCGATGAAAATCGACTTTGTATATTTAAACATGGCGAAAGCCTAGTGCGATGAAGATCGACTAATAGATTTAAGTATGGTGAAAGTCCAATGCGATAAAAATCGACTTACGCTTATTCATTATATGGCGAGAGCCCGTGCGACGAATGTCGACTTATATGGATGTACAATAGTGTTCCTGCTCTACTCAAGTATAATATGGACGGAGTTGTCCAATGTTCCACGGCCTGGGAGTCTCCTCCATGGATGTGCGTGATTTTCCCTTCTTGCGTATATCAACCAGGTAGTAGGATCCATTGTACAGGTTTTTGCTGACCACAAACGGTCCTTCCCATGGAGAGGATAACTTGTGAATTCCATCATTTTTCTCTATGAGGCGGAGCACTATGTCACCTTCCTGGCAAGTCCGACTTCTGATACGACGGCTATGATATCGTCGCGGATCTTGTTGGTAGATAGCCGACTGAGCTGCTACTAGTTGTCGTTTTTCATCAAGAACATCCAAGGCGTCCCACCTCGCTTTCTCATTGTCGCTTCCACATAAGATGTGACCCTTGGGGAGTCGTGACGGATGTGACTTGGGAGAACGGCTTTTGCTCCATAGACCAGGATGAAGGGTGTGTATCCTGTCGACCTGTTAGGAGTCGTCCTGATACTCCACAATATTGAGGGTAATTCTTCCTCCCAGCAACCCGGCGTCCTTTCCAAAGGGACAAAGAGTCGGGGTTTGATGCCTCGGAGCAACTCTTGGTTGGCTCTCTCGGCTTGTCCATTGGTCTGTGGGTGAGCCACTGGTGCAAGGTCGAGTCGGATGTGCTCGTTCTGGCAGAATCGCTGCATAACCCCCTCTGATAGGTTTGATCCATTATTAGTGATGATGCTGTGGGGGTAGCCAAATCTGTATATTATATTTTTCAAGAATTTAAGTGTTGTTGCCGCATCACATTTGCTGACCGGCTCTGCCTCAACCCATTTGGTGAATTTGTCAACTGCCACCAGTAAATTTGTAGTCTTGTTGGCTGACCTTTTGAAAGGTCCCACCATATCAAGCCCCCACACTTCAAAGGGCCAAGTGATAGGGATCATCCTGAGTTCTTGAGACGGCACATGAGCTTGCTTTGCGTAGCGCTGACATCCGTCGCACTTCTTGATTATATCCTCTCCGTCCGCATGTACTGTGAGCTAGTAGAATCCATGTCTAGAAGCTTTATCCACCAGCGAACGAGAGCCGGCGTGATGCCCACAATCTCCAGAGTGTATTTCATTCAGGATCTCTCTACCTTCTTCTGGTGACACACATATGTGAAAAACGTCTGCGGGGTTTCGCCGATGTAACTCACCGTTGATGAGCACAAAAGATTTGCTCCTCCTGATAATTTTTCTGGCGAGTACCTCATCCGTAGGTAGGATTCCTCGGGTCTTGTAATCCAAATATGCCACAAGCCATGAGGGGATGGCGTGTATTGCAGCCACCAAAGCCGGTTCGGGATCCGGCTCTGCTATGTCTTGCTCCGTTGGTGTTTGCACAGACGGCTTTGTCAGGACGTCCAGAAACACATTTGGTTGAACCAGCTTTCGCTGAGAGCCAACCCGGGATAAAGCATCTGCGGCTTCATTTAGCTTGCGCTCCACATAGTCCACCTGGTATCCAACAAAGAAACCGGCTTGTCTTTCCACCTCTCGCTGATAAGCTGCCATGGTGCGATCTTTGGAGTTCCATTTTCCCAAAACTTGTTGGGAAACAAGGTCGGAATCGCCGTAGCATTAGGCTTATGTTCATTTCACGAGCATGCTATAGCCCATGAAGTAGGCCCTCATATTCTATTGCGTTATTGGTGCAAGTGAACTGCAGCTGCAAGACATAGAAAAATTTCTCTCCTTTGGGAGAAGTGAGGACCACGCCGGCTCCTGACCCTTGGAGCTGCCGACTCCCATCGAAGTGCATTGTCCCGTATTTGGTGAACGGCTTCTCCGGAGGCACCTGGATTTCTGTCCATTCATTGATGAAGTCGACTAGCTCTTGGGACTTGATGTCCGTGCGTGGTTCATACTTGATGTGATAAGCCCCCAAATCTATAGCCCACTTTGCAATCCTTCCCGTGGCTTCCCGGTTCTAGATGATATCTACAAGTGGTGCTGAGCTGACTACAGTAATGGGGTGATCCTGGAAGTAGTGCTTGAGTTTGCGACTTGCCATGAATACACCAAGGACCAGTTTCTGCTAGTGAGGGTAGCGTTGCTTCGATGAAGTCAAGACCTCACTAACATAATAGACTGCCCTCTGCAAGGGGTGCTCTTTATCGGCTTCCATACGCTCAACCACAACCACATCACTTAAAACTAGATTGTTGGATTTGATATAGAGCAGCATTGGCTCCTTTGGCTTAGGAGCCGCTAGGATTGGAGCCTGGGACAACTGTTTCTTCAGTGACTCCACAGCCTGATCAGCCTCATCATCCCAGACAATTTTTTCCGACTTTCGCAAGATTCGGTACAGGGGGGTTGCCTTTTCTCCAAGTCGGCTTATGAACCGACTCAGGCAGCTACACACCCTGTGAGTCATTGGACTTCTTTCACTGAGGCCAGCTTCTGAAGAGCCATGATAGCATTGATTTTTTCCGGGTTCGCCTCAATGCCTCTCTCCGACACTATGTATCCGATGAGCTTTCTTGCAGGGACCCCGAAGGTGGTTTTGGCCGGGTTTAACTTCATCTGGTATTTGTGCAGATTCTTGAAGGTGTCCTGGAATTCACTGATGAGTAAGTCGGCCAGCTGAGATTTGATCACAATATTGTCCACATATGCGTGTACGTTGCGCCCAATTTGCTCTTTGAGGCAATTCTGCACCGTTCGCTGATGTGTGGCTCCTGCATTTTTCAAGCCGAAAGGCATGGAAGTATAGCAGTATATTCCAAAGGGAGTGATGAAAGCCGTTTTCTTCTGGTCTTCAAGACATTTTGTTTTGGTGATAGCCAGAGTAGGCATCGAGAAAACACAGGATCTCGCATACCGCAGTGGAGTCTATGATCTGATCAATGCGAGGCAGTGCGAAGGGATCCTTAGGGCAAGCCTTGTTTAAGTCGGTGTAGTCAATGCACATATGCCAAGTCCCGTTCTCTTTCAAAACGAGGAATGAGTTTGCAAGCCACTCCGGATAGAACACTTCCATGATGAAACCGGCAGCAAGGAGCCGGGCTATCTCTTCCCCAATGGTATTCCTCCTCTCGTCATTAAAACGACGATGGAATTGCTTGACCGACTTCAGTTTTGGATAAATATTTAGGTGGTGCTCAGCGAGTTCCCTTGAGACACCTGGCATGTCAGAAGGTTTCCATGCAAAAATATCCCGATTCTCACGGAGGAAATCGATGAGCGCGCTTTCCTATTTATCAGATAACCATGTCCCGATGATGAACTGCTGGGAAGCGTCACCAGGGACAAAGTTGACTTTCTTTGTGTCCTGAGCCGCTTGGAACTTGGGGTTGTTGTCAGGAGTCGGTTTCTTCAGGATGATGGTGTCTGCTGGATCTACCTTCTCCTGATATGCTGTCAAGTCCTCCTTCGCACATGCCGAGTCGGCAAACTTGACGTGTTGCTCGTCGCATTCCGAAGCACTGGACCGGCTCCCATCTACCGTATTTGGGCCGAAAGGACCCGTCAACTTTAGCTTTAGATAGACATAGCATGGCCGAGCCATGAACCTGGCATAAGCCGGTCTGCCCAAGATGGTATGATATGGGCTCTCGAGTTTTACCACCTCATAGGGTATGATCTCGGAGTGAAAATTTTCAGCAGTTCCAAAGGCTATCTCCAGGTAGATTTTGCCTATATGGCGTGCCGACTTGCCTCGGACTATTCCATGGAACACGGTGTTGGAGGTTTGCAGTTGTTTATGAGTCAATCCCATCCTGCGTAAAGTCTCGTAGTGAAGGATATTAATACTGCTTCCTCTGTCCATGAGTACTTTTTCAAGCGTGTAGCACCCAATTTTTAGAGAAACTATCAGGGCTAGGGTTCCCGGGTTTTCTACCTCTGGGGGTGGTCATCCCTTATCCAGGTGATCGGCTATTCAGACCAGTTAAGTCACCTTGGAAAAGCCGGCTCCGTGGCCACAGACATCGCGGCTCTCTACTATAGCTTCCTCTCCCTTCGACAGCTGCTTGTAGTGAAGACATGATAAGCTGAGTGGTCTTTGAGATGTTTTGGGTTTGCTTGGAATCCAGCAAGCCCTAACTGGTTTTGCTATCCTCATCGCCTGGATCCTTGGTGTTGAGGTGCTGCGCCGGCTCCCTGATGACCAAAATTTTGGTTATTGTTGCTCGGAACGGCTCCTCCACCTGACGCGGGGGGTCCCTGGTCTCCACCCCGTGAAAACTCTTTCATGAAGTTGCAATCTTCCCAGGTGTGATTGGATGAACGGCCCGGTTTACTATGTGTTGGGAAAGGTCTTTTCCAAGCTTCTTCAAAGCTTCTTGGGCTCAGAAACCTCCTTCCGGCTTGCGGTAGTTGTTTCCCCTCTGCTTCTGCCTTTGGAAGCCGACATTTGTGTTGGCTACCAAGTCGGAAGCATTCTGATCGAGTCGATGCTTGTTCTATTGATTCTGGCCCTGGGATCCGTTGCCATTGTTCTTTTATTCTGGGAAGCTTTGTCCTCTTCTGGATCAGCATCCTTGTTTTGTCAGACTCGGCATACTTGATGACCTCATTCATGAGCTCTCCCATGTTACTGACCGTCCTCTTGAGTCGGCCAAGCTTGTGCTCTAGGGGCTCAAACTTGCAGTTTCTTTCCAAGACGATCACTGTTGTCTGAGCGGTAATAGTGTCCGAGGAATGGACTATATCTGCGACTTGTCATGCTGTAACAACCCAGATTTCACAAAAAATTAAAAAAATTGTTTTCGGTGTGAATTGTTTGATTGTCTGATTGTTTGTGGTGTTTGCATCCCCGATTTATCGATCGACGATTATTTTTCCCCTCTTATCTCGTACCGGACGGAGACCGACCCTTCCCACCCTGACACTCGACCTTTGCGACACCGGGTTTCACCCGATCACCGTCGCGAAAACCCGCACCAGAACAGCCATAGCCAACGGAACGAAAAACCCCGTTTAATAAGTAAACAGGATATTTTTATAGCGCGCAGGAAACTGCTCTCGGAATGGTTCCAGTGCGAGGTGAACGCCGCCGGCTCGACGCACTGATCGCGTAGTTCAAAGTTTTACCCGAATCGGAGGTCCCGCGGACCCCCGGCGGTGAGAAACGTAAACACCGCGCGCGCGAGAGAAAAACCGGGGATGTTTTTGCAAACTGCCAGCCACCTGGGCTAAATAAAGACCACCACTCTCCCACCCCTTTCTAGGGTTTCCCCTAAGCAAAAATTGCAGCCACCCCCCTCCACATTGCTCAGATCTGCCCAATTTATCCCAAAATCCCGAAATTCCTATTTTCCTGCGATTTGGACCGTCGGATCGGCTGATCCTACGGCCCAGATCCACCCAGCCAACCACCTCCTCTCTTTTTTCTCCCCGATCCGCCTCCACGCCGTGGACGCCGCCGCCTCCGGCCGGCGAGCCGCCCGCCGTCGGCAGCTGCCCAAGTGAGCTCACCTCTCTCCTCTCCTTCTTCTCCCCTCGCCTCACCGCCTCGTCCTCCGCGCAGGTCGCCGCCGACGACGACGCCATGGCCGCTGCGGCCCTCTCCTCATATCTGCCACACCAGAGCTCAGACCGCGCCGCCCGGGCCACAACGGCGAGCCGTCGACCGAATCCGCACCGAGCCCCTGCGCTGCGCCCCTCCACTGGCCTGCCTCGCCACGCTGGCCACCTCGCCGAAGGGCACAGCCGCCGCCGCCGCTCGGGTGCAGTCGGGAGGAGCCCGACGCCCCAACCACCGCATGCTACTGGTGGGCCGGCCCAGCGTCCCGCGGCCCAACCCGAGCCAGCCAGCCGGCCTCTCCAGCGCCAGACGCCCCAGCCCAGCCGAGCCATCAGCCAGATGGGCATGGCCCATGGGTGAGCCAGACCGCCCCGTTTTTTTTCCTATTATTTATTTCTTTTTATTTTTTTCTAATTCTGGAACGTTTTGCTGCTGATTCAGTTTTGCGTTCTAGTTTGCGAGTAAACCGTAGCCCGGATCATGTTGCGCCCAAAAGGAAAATTGTTTAGAATTGTGTGTACTTCAATTCATCTTTTGTGAGCATTTTGATTTGAGGCCATCTTGATGTTGTTAATCTTTGTTGAAGTGTGCATCAGACTGTTTACTGCTACTAATTTCTGTCATGTGCTGGTGATGTTATTTTATTGCAAGTTTGCATGATGATTGTGACACATCCATGAGGCCTATTGCATTGATTCTTTTTGCATACTTTTAAGAATCATGTCTACTTCCATTATATGTATTGCATTGACATGTTAGCATTCCTGGTCATAGTTATATTTCAGCTCCAAAGTTGATATGCCACTGTTTTTGACAGCCACCTCTATTTTCTCTAAGTCTGTAACTTTCTAATGCTATGTTGCATGCTTAATATCTTTGATCTGTTATGCCTATGACCTTGATTCTTGTTCGTACCTGATCATCATCTTGCCTAGTCCATGCCCATATATTGCTATGTCATGTTGCTGCACTTTTTCATATAGCTTTACCCCTGTTTATAAAGCATGAAAATAACAGTTCTGCCATGTTTTCCTGATTTTCACTAAGTCCTAGACCAGTAATGTTTTATTGCATTTTGCTTGGGCTATAATTAACTGTTCATGATGCCTATTTGCATGATTCCTTTTGCCATGCCTTCCTTGTCATGTCTACTTTAGTTTCATATCATTTGTGAGCATGTTTTCATTCATTATCCTGTTTATGCATTTCTCCAAAGTGTGCTTCCCGATGTTGGCAGATTGTACCCGTAACTTGTTTTGCTTATAACTTTTTAACCGTTGCTCCGATAAAAATGTTCTTTATATGTAACTTGATTAGAATTTCATGTACTTTGTGTTTATGCTATTGTTTTCTGTTGTTAACCAACCTAAAATATGGTTTAGGGAAGAACAATACCAAATCCTTTAATTGTCGTGGGGTACTTAGTGTTATGCCATGTTTAGGTTGTGCCTCACTTAAATTGACTAGCATAGGTATTTTATATTTGTGCTTCACCTCTTGTCATGTTTGTGTGCTATGCCATGCTTGAGTGAGATGAAATGTTAACAACCTTTGTTGATCACCTGTAGCTAAACAACTTGAACCATCGTAAACGTGCGGTATCGTTGTGTGTGACGAGTACTCCACTTAACATGTTGGTAACCGCTCTCGACGATAGATGCGATGCCGTAGTGCATTGTCTCGTGTTGCCTTCTTGTTGATGCTTGCTCGTGTTTGCCTCGTAGTAATAGGGTGATTGCTCGTTGATTGCTTTCCAGTGTTTACCGTCTTGTGTGCTTCCGCGTGTACCTCTCGGACACGATGCGAGCTTGCGATCGACTACACCTTCAGAACCCGACTTATCAACATGCAAGGACTATCCATTACTTATGATCCATTCTATTTCAACCAGCGGTTTGCATGCTAGTCTAGGTTGGGTTCGATGTTTGATCCTACCACATGCTTACAACCTCTTTCAAACCGATACAGCCATGTCCCCTCCCAGCAAACCATGTATTGCTATGTTATTATTGCTAGTTTCTCAGCCCCTTCTTAGTATGCATGCTTAGGATTCTACGATGTTACCCTCTATTACTCCTTGGATTGGGCTATCACATTATTATTATTGTTGTGGATGATATGATTATTATAATGTTGACTATGTTCGACGAAGGATGGAAGGTCTAGGCTATCCCGCCCCGGCGCTTTGTTCCATTCGAGTCACCTAGGATCCGAGTTCCGGGTATTGGTTTTAAGACTGAGCGTGCCTAACCACGTGTGGGATTTTATGGGGTCCCCTTTTCTTACATATCTAGCTTCAAACATTTCTAGAGGTGGCCCAAGCTGATTTTACCATTTGCAAACCATGCAAATATGTCTGTCGGGTCGCTCCTAGCAGATATCCTTTAAAATAACCCGGGCCAGCGGAGACATAGTTTCTCTGTTTGTTCACACCTGGTGAGATAAAGGCCTGCCACATGTGAGGGGATCAGTTACCTCGACCTTGGCCAGACGGAAGAGTCCGATCCGAGAGCGTGGCCATCTTTTGGATTGGGTGTCGACTCCCCGGGGGCCACCCGGATTTGTTCGTTGTTAGCTATAGGGACCTATCGTATCGGATCTCTCGGAACTAAATCATAAAATGGTTGCCTATCATGGGTAGCAACTGAGAGAGATGGGCGTGCGTGTGGAGCCTCGTAATGGGCACTTGGTACACCCCTGCAGGGTTAAATATTTTCGAGAAGCCGTGTCCACGGTTATGGAGGACTTGAGACCTACTCCTTGTTCATAGACAACAACAACTGAGATAATCTTAATATAACTTGATCAACGTGTGTGTGCCTTGACTGCTTCTTCTTCGCCGGGATGCGAAGAGGAGGACAAGGATAGGATAGGTGTTATGCTTGCGTAAGTAGGTGGATAGCAGACTTGTTGGAGGCGATTCCTCATCGAATGCTTGGCTTCTTACCTTACCCTCTAGATCGTTAGCCACTTCATAAATGCTAGTGTGGCAGCAACCTCACCACTTACCCCATCCTTACTGTAAACTACTAGTTGTCCTAGAATGACGAGTGATGAAGTCCTTGCTGGGTCAGATGACCACTACAGTTGGATGCTGAGTACTTCTGTACTCATGATACTACCCGCAAACTCTTTTCAGGGTTATTGATTCAACAACAAGTACGGTGATCGACGTTTCACATGGAGACTCGACGAAGACTAGTTAGGCGGATCACGGCGGAGGTTCTGGACCCGTGTGGTTATGGGATCGATGTTTTTCTCTTTGCCACTAGGAATTTGTTTGTAGTCTGTACTCAGACATGTATCTTCCGCTGTTGTATTGTATTAAGGCAGTTGTATGCCGATTATATGAGATGTTGTATCCTTGTATCTGTAAAGTTGTGATATCATGTTGGAAATCCGGGGCATATGGCATTATCATATGTCGCGGTGGGACCGATTTGTGCCTCGTCCCTGGATCTAGATGGAAACATCTAGATCTAGAACAATACCGCATATCGGGCCTTACAACTTGGTATCGGAGCCTTACCGACCGTAGGTTCCATTTTCTAGCCAAAGTCGACTCAAGACAAAAATTATTTTGTAGTTACGAAGTTAGTTATCGGAGAGTGGTAATATTTTTACTCCTTACCCTTGCTCTGGTCAGGACAAGTGTCGTAAGTGTTTTAATTCTCGACTTATCACCTTCAAACTTTAGGATCTCGAGGTGTGGAGTATCAAAATCGTTTAAATGCCTTGCTTGCAGCGTATTGTCTCGATTCCGATCTCAGGTTGGGAATTCCTGTAGTACCTTTAGTCTATCCGACTCTCGGTCATCTATTGACTTCATTCCTTTTTCCCAGTATCCTCACGATTTGAGTGAGAGTACTTCCCTTGATTGTCGTTTTGAATTGTTGTTCTTCCTCTTGATCTCCCGATGGATTCATTTTCCGACGTTGTCGTCTCTCTGCAGAAATTTATCTCGACCGAAGTTCGACGTCGACATGGAGCAGAGTCCCTTGTTGGTGGTGTTGAAGATTGTCGTCTCTCTTTTCTCTCCCCCCTCTCCCCCGGATCGTCCAGGATCTCGGGACAAGATCCCTTTTTGGTGGTCTTGTATTGTAACAGCCCAGATTTCACAAAAAATTAAAATTCTTAGTTCCCCCTGAGGGTTCAGAGGCGGCGATGCTCCGTGCTGGACATGGCTAATTGAGGCTGCAGGGGCCGGTGACTCTGCTTGCTGGCTCACGCTTCGATATGGAGTCCCATGTATGTATGTGAATCCTTGTGAGTATTGAGCTTGTTGTGTGATCGTAGTCTTGAGCAAGTCAATGGCTTCTTGAGCGGCATGATCTGCTGGAGTGTCCCCCTGAATTGGCGCATTGGTGAGGAAGTGAGTTGCTTCCATGACATTAGCCATGGGGTTATTGAAGTGATGAGGAGGTGTATGGAAACGATATTGGCATGGCGAAGGAGCCGGTTGTCTAGGAGGCGTGAATCCTGAGGGATACAGATCAGGGCTGTGGAAGAGTGTTCGTCCTTGGTAGTCAGGGGGGAGCCGACTCGCGTATTCCTGTGGGTGCGTATGGGCGAGGCTTAGTCGCTAGGCTTCTACCAGTTCCGACTCTCCCCGGAGGCGTCTGGCTTCCTAAACGAGTCGGGCTTCTCTGTCAGCGATTTGCTCCTTTTTGGTGTTGATTTCCCTCCGTATGCTCGCTACCCGTGCCTTGAGTCCGTTGACCCTTGTCCTCCAGGCCTGCTGGTGTTCAGTTGTCACCGTCATCGCCAAGGCCTTGTCAAGAGAGTTCAAGGCATCTGTGAGGGCTTCTACTCTAGTGGGGACTTCTTCCGATGAGCGGGCTGCCAACTCCCTATCTGAATTAGGGGCCGCACTGGCAGCCGGCTCCGCCCCTTGATTTTGGGCTGCCTGATTGCCTGTCCTCTAGTGTTGGCCATAAACACCGTGGCGCAGTATGGAGGTTCAAAGCGAGGATAATTAGGGTTGTATTCTGGCACATCGGTGCCAAGTCTGTTCCTTCCCACGGATCCGATGGATCCGTCATCTGAGAAGCTTCCTTCACTTGGGTATGAGTCAGCATCTGTCAGCTCTTCCGAGGTGTCGTGCATTGGGGACTCGTCAGAGCGCTCCGGCCCTGGAGACTCCTCATGAATCCGAGAAAGGCGTATTTGGAGCTGGAATGTCGCCGACTCGATGTTTCAATGGGGACTTCAGGATCTGGCTCTGGCTCAGATCCGTCCGTCCTACCAATGAAGATGTGGATAGACCCGATCGGGACCCGATATCCGGATTCGACAAAATCGGATTCAGGGCCCCAAGTTGAGTCGTCGATGCAGAGCCTTCCGCGCCGGCTTTTGGTGATCCATCCGGCGACGAATCCTTCCATGGCTTGCAGAGCTCCCTCTAGAATCTCAAGACCTGCATGCGCAGGCCCCACGGTGGGCACCAACTGTCGTCGGAAAGTCACGGTAGATGTTCGAAGAGTCGAACTTGGCAAGGGACCTTTGCTGCGAGGCGGATACGAGGAGAGAGTCGACATGGACGACAGACTCGGTGATTTACCCAGGTTTCAGGCCCTCTTTGTCTCGAGGTAAAATCCTACTCATGCTTCTTATTATTATGGGTTCCGACTCCCCGAATAGAAGAGTCGATGGATCGATTACAGATGAGCCGGATCGCAACCTTAGTCCCGAGGAGATCTAGGTTACGCCGAAAAGTGTCTAGTCCTATCTTGAATTGAGATCGTTCTGAGTCTGGATCCCGTGGTCCTCGACTTATAAAGGCGTCGGCTCCCGGGGTTTCGCGAGTCCGACTCCGACACGAGGTGGAGTCGTATTCTACTTTACAAATAAGCTATGTTCTATAAAAGGTAAGTTGAATTCCTTCTACGGCTTCGATCTTCATGCTTGGTGCGTCCAGCTTGTTGTCGGGTCTTCTTTTGTGGTCCTTCCTTAGGTGATTCGTCCCATGGATCCTAATGTCAGCTTATGGGCTTGGTCCATCCCCCCGACAGGATGCCCGATTCACCCGCAGGCCGATGGAGTTAAGTACCCGTCACTACCAGCAAGTCGTGGTAACTTCCCGCGGTTACTCCCCCTCGGGCATTAGGTCGAGGCGACCCTTGGCCTCCGCGGCCTCCATCAAGTACCTATCCTTCATACTCCTTGCGGCACGTGTCGGTTTCTGCCGCCAAGAGGGCCCGGAACCCCACGCCTTCTCACTACAAAGACTACACCCGGATGTCTCAACTTCCCGGACCGTCAGACCTGGCCAGACCCGGGGGCTACTGTTGAGGAGCAGGAGTTCGCTCTCCCGTCCCGGAAGCCTTAGATAGATCACCGAGAAAGGTCGCCTCCTGGTACAAGCAATGCAGGAAACCGGCAGAAGCAACATCGCCCTCTCCCTTAAGCGGTGCGGGGGGACAAGACGGTCCCAACACATGTAGAACATCCCAAAGGACATTCAATGTGCCGCCCACTGGTCTGGAAGATAGGTGTAACAGCCAAGTTTTCACAAAATTAATTTTTGTTTGTTTTCGGTGTGAATTGATTCATTGTCTGTGTTGTTTGTAGTGTTTGCTTCACCGAAATAATAACCGGTGAATATTTCTCCCCCGTATTCTCGTATCGGATGCGTGACCGACCTTTTCCCCAACGGCACACGACTTTGCGACACCGGGGTTTCACCCGAGCACCGTCGCAACCGGCACAGGACCAGCCATCGCCACCGGATCGAAAACCCCGTTTATTTAATAAACGTATTATTTTATGGGGCGCCGAAAAATGTTGTCGGAATGTCACCGTAGTGAGGTACGATCGAAGATCTCGTCGCGCTGAGCGAGTGGGTCGAAGTTTCGTCGGAATCGGAGTCCGTATGCAACTTCGGTGGTCACGAACGTATTCACCGGACGCACGAGAGGGGTACCGGGGGCATTTGCGTAAACAGACCAGCCAACCCTGCCCTATATATCACCCCACCTCCCAAACCATCCAATTAGGGTTCCCCCTTGCACATTTTGCAGCCACACCCCCAATTTCTAGTCCAATTTTCGCCCAGATCCCTCTCCCCACCGAAACCCTAGCCCTCCAAGCCACCAGAGCCGTCGATCTGGCCGATCTGCGGCTCAGATCGAGTCCCACAGCCTCCCAGCCACCTCTCCAGCCAATCCGGGCCGCGCGGGGCCGCACCACCGCCGCCGGGCCCGCCTCAGACCGATCTGGACCGCGCCACCCCGTGGAGCTCGGCCGCGCCGCCCGCGATTCCGGCGAGCCGCCGGCTGCCGTCCAGCCGCGGCCGCCTCTCCTCCTCGCCTCCTTGTTCCTCGCGCCCCTCCTCTCCTCGCTCACCTCCTCCCTCTCTTCCCTGCAGGTCCGCCGCCGCCGTGATTGGCCGAAGAGGCCGTGCGCCGCCGCGCGCCATCGGGTCTGTCCCCGAGCTCGCACCACCCCCTGGAGCTGCACCAGTCGCCGACGACCCTTCAACGGCCGGATCCGGCGACTCCAGCGCCCCGCGCCTCGTCCCGAGCCCTGCTCCGCCCCCTCGCCGGACCTGCAGCGCCGCCGGCGTCGCGGTTCGCTCGGGTGGCCGATCCAGTGGTAGCCGAGCCGCTCGCCTCGTCGGGTGGGCCGGCTCCAACCGAACGACCACCGTGGGCCGGCCTGCTCCACGGCCCAGCTGCCCAGCCAGCGCCCCCAGCCCAGGCCGCCTCCTTTCTCCAGTGGGCTTCGGACCGATAGGGGTGAGAAGAGGCCCGAGCTCCTTTTTTTCCCTGTTGAAGTACCTGTGATTTTTGCTAAGTCCGAGAAAAACTGCTGCTGATTCTTTTTTGCACCGTTAATAGCGATTAATCCGTAGCCCGTATGAACGTGCCCCCAAAACGAAAGTTCCTCAGTTTTGCGTGCTCTAGCATTCTTATGTACAAAGTTTTTGCATTCGAGCTCATCTCGATTGTGTAATTGTGTGCTAAACAGGGCATCAGGCCGTTAAACTGCTACTTTTTCTTGTTAAGTGCTGCTGTTTATATTTTGTTGCAACTTTGCATGATGATTGTAACTCATCCATGAGGCCTATCGCATTGATTTTTTTTCCTATGTGTTAAGCATCATGTGTACTTCAATTCCATGCTTTAACTTGCCATGTTTGGGTGCTTTAGCTATATTAAATTTTGCTCCAAAGTGGTGATCCTGATGTTATTGTGCTGCTGTTGCTGACACTGTTATTTTGTTGCAACTTCGGTCGACGAGTGTGTCGCGACCGTTTATCGGAATTGAGTGATTCCAATTGCATTTTGTTAAGCATCATGTCTACTTTCATCCGATGTATTGCTATGTCATGTTTCTGCACTTTTTCATATTTATTTACCCCTGTTTATACAGCTTGTGCACGTAACTTGTTTTGCTTGTATCTTTTTAACCGTAACTCCGTTTGGAGTGTTCTTTATATGTAACTTGATTATTTTTTCGTGTACTTTGTGTTTATGCTATTGTTTTCTGTTGTTCACCAAGCTAAAATATGGTTTAGGACAGAACAGTACCAAATCTTTTAATCATCGTGCGGCACTTAGTGTTATGCCATGTTTAGGTTGTGCCTCACTTAAATTGACTAGCATAGATAGTTTACTTTGTGCTTCACCTCTTGAAATGTTTGTGTGCTATGCCATGCTTGCTTGAGTTTCCATGTTAATAACTGTTGTTTGATCACCTGTAGCTAAGCAACTTGAACCACCGTAAACGTGCGGTATTCGTCGTGTGTGACCGATACCCCACTTAAACTGTTAGTAACCAATCTCGACGATAGATCCGTATCGCGTTGCCGTGTCTTGTGTCGTCTCTTTGATCTTGTATTGCTCCGTAGTAATAGTGGTGCACCGTTGAATGCTTTCTAGTGTTTACTTCTTGTGTGCTCCCGCGGGTACCTCTCGGAGACGATGCGAGCTTGCGATCGGCTACACCTTCGGAACGCGACTTATCAACAGGAAGGACTATACATTACTTATGATCCATTCTATTTCAACCAGCGGTTTGCATGCTAGTCTAGGTTAGGTTTGATGTTTGATCCTACCACATGTTTACAGCCTCTTTCAAACCGATACAGCCATGTCCCTTCCCAGCAAACCTTGTACTGCTATGTTACTATTGCTCGTTGCTCAGCCCCTGCTTAGTATGCATGCTTAGGATGCTACGATGTTACCCTGTTACCCCTGGGTTTGGGATATCACCTTATTATATTGTTGTGGATGATATGATTATTATAATGTTGACTATATTCGACGAAGGATGGAAGGTCTAGGCTATCCCGCCCCGACTTTGTTCCATTCGAGTCACCTAGGATCCGAGTTCCGGGTATTGGTTTTAAGACTGAGCGTGCCTAACCGCGTGTGGGATTTTATGGGGTTCCCTTTTCTTACCTACCTAGCTTCAAGCATTTCTAGTGGTGGCCCAAGCTGATTTTACCTTTTGAAACCGTGTGTGTGCTGGTCGTACGCTAGTAGTTTTCCAACCAACCCGGACCAGCGGAGACATGGTTTCCCTGTTGGTCCACCTTTGACCTCACGTGAGGCGTCTCGGTAACCCAAACCCTGTTGAGACGGAAGAGTCCGATCCGAGAGCGTGCCCAGCTTTTGGATTGGTTGTCGACTCCCCGGGGGCCACCCGGATTTTTTCGTTGTTAGTTAGAGGGACCTGTCGTTTCGGATCTCTTGGAACTAAATCATAAAATGGTTGCCTGTGATGGGTACCAACTAAGAGAGATGGGCGAGCGTGCGGAGCCTTGTAATGGGCAGTTGGTACACCCCTACAGGGTTAAATCTTTTCGAGGAGCCGTGTCCGCGGTTATGGACGACTTGAGACCTACTCCTTGTTCATAGACAACAACAACTGAGATAATCTTAACAACTTGATCAACGTGTGTGTGTGTGCCTTGATTGCTTCTTCTTCGTTGGGATGCGAAGAGGAGGACAAGGATAGGATAGGTGTTATGCTTGCGTAAGTAGCTGATAGAAAGACTTGTTGGAGGCGATTCCTCATCGATTGCTTGGCTTCTTATCTTACTCTCTAGATCGTTAGCCACTTCATAAATTCTAGTGCAGCAGCAACCTCACCACTTACCCCATCCTTACCGTAAACTACTAGTTGTCCTAGAATGACGAGTGATGAAGTCCTTGCTGGGTCAGATGACCACTAAAGTTGGATGCTGAGTACCTCTGTACTCATGATACTACCCCCAAACTCTTTTCAGGGTTCTTGATCGACAACAGGTACGGTGATCGACGTTTCACGTGGAGACTCGAAGACGACTAGTTAGGCGGATCCCGGCGGAGGGCCTGGACCCGTGTGGTTATGGGGATCGATGTTTTTCTCTTTGCCACTAGGCATTTGATTGTAGTCTGGACTCAGACATATATCTTCCGCTGTTGTATTATATTTGAGGCAGTTGTATGCCGATTGTATGAGATGTTGTATCCTTGTATCTGTAATGTTGTGATATCATGTTGGAAATCCGGGGAATATGGCTTTGTCATATGTCGCGGTGGGACCGATATGTGCTTCGTCCCCGGATCTGGGTGGAAACACCTAGATCTGGAACAGTACCGCATATCGGGCCTTACAATAGGATGACAGCGGTGCCTTCGCTCCAGTTCTATTCCTCGTACATACCGAGGCCCCGCGCACCGACTCAAGAGGAGTGGCGTCGCCTCGCGCGCACCCTCTCGGGAAATGACCTCCCGGTGACACCCGTCGCCTCCGGCTCCAGAAGAACAACACCGCCTATGACCATTTGTGGTGACCCCCTTGAACTATAAAAGGGAGTACCAAGCTACTGAAAGAGGGGGATCGGTCAACAACAACACCCCTATATCATCTAGAGATCGTATCCATCTCGGAGGAGCTCCACACCTTTGTAGCATACACAGTATCAATCCAGACAAGCAAGAGTAGGGCTTTTAGTCTTCGGACGGCCCAATCCTGGGTAAATCCCAGTGTGTCTCAGCATCAGAGATCCTCATTGTGTTTCGCGTGCGCGTCCCAGGGGGGTCTGACCCCTGACATAACCTACATAAATCTGATTTGTGTACATAAGTTTATTCGCTGAATTTGGAATTGTCTGTCTTTTTGCACCATTTCTACCATATAGATGAGGTAAGCAAAACATTTTTGATATTTTTAGGGATAACAATGATAATATATTTTTGCTTTGGGCTCTAGAAAATGTACCAAAATTTCTGATCTTTTATACTAATTTCTGATCTTTGGGCTGTAGCAAAAAGTACCAAAATTTCTGATCTTTAATGGAGACTCGCCGGGCGACGGGGACGGCGACAGTGAGGACAACAACAACAGCGGCGGGAAGAAGGAGGAGACGACGGCGGTGGGGAGAGGGAGAGGGAGGGGACGACCACGGCAGCGGCATGGAGAGGGAGAGGGAGGGGACGGCGATGACGATGGCGACAACAGGGAGAGGGAGAGAGTGAGTTGCATGAGAGATCGAGTGAGAGAGGGAGGCATCGGGCCGGCCGTTTTAGGTATACAATATGACGCGCGGGCCGGTGGACATGCGTTGTAGATAACTGGAACATCTACAGTGTGGGATCCCAGGGGCGCGCTGCTGACATGTGCGCCCAAAAAACCGTTTTTGTGGTAGGAATATTAGCAGCGCGGCCCTGTCACCTCGCGCTACAGATGTTCTATGGATCTGCAGCGCAGGTTCTAAACCCGACGCTACTAAAGTGGATAACCATGGGAACCCCAGTTGTGGCCCCATATTAGCAGCGTAGGCTACTGCAACCGACGATGCTAATGCCTCATCTCCTGCATCACATCACAGTACTCCGCGCTACTAGTGTTTACCTGCAGCACGGCAACTGAACTCCGTGCTGCTAATGTGAATACTTGTATGGCCAAAATCCTATTAGTGATCCTTTTCCCTATAAATGGATCAATTATCAGTCATAAGTGGTACCTTGTGATGGAAATTCGTCCACAGTTGAAAATGGGAGACAACAATTTGCTCTATCTGTATGAAGGCATTGAAGGCCTTCTCATGTTCATTCAAGATGTTCTGTAACGCATATCCTAGGAAATATTTTGCTCAAATCCTTGTTGCTAAGTACTGTATTATTTGTATAATTGTATATTATGTACATGTGAACTCAAATGTTGTTAAGTAATCCTTGCTATGTATTAACTTAATTAGATGTTCTTTGCAGAAATAGTAGTTTCTAGTAATGTGCATATATATATGATAAGGACGAAGTTCATTTCATGCAACAACTAAGATAACTGATTACCCTTACAAAAACTAAGATAACTGATTACACTTACAGAAACTAAGTTAACTTATTAATATAGCCATAGGGAAACGGCCTAATTGTGGCCACTGCCACGCTGATCGCGTAGTTGTGGCCACGGTGACAAAAACCTCTGCCATGGTGACCGCCTAGATGTGGCCACGGTGACCACCGCCTAGTCCATGTCCGGCTCCACCACGGCCACAACCAACTCCGCCACATCTGGCTCCGCCACGACCACCACCGCCTCCACCATGTATGGCTCCACCACCACGGCCACCACTGCCTCCGTCACGTCCAGCTCCACCGCCATGGCCACCATCGCCTCCGCCATATCCGACTCCACCAACAGGGCCGAAAAAGAAGTGAATTGCATAGAAACAGCCTTCACCGTCAGGGAAGTAGGCTCCCACGTCATTGGCCGACTATGGCCAGTCGTCGAGAGGCGCGGGCACAGGCATCTGCTTCTCAGCCCCCGCCTCCATCTGCGCAATCATCTCCAGTGTCCGGTCGAACTCCGCCCAAAGGGGGGCCAGCCATGCCCGTTCTTCCTTGCCGTCCTCGAAATATGACTAGCATTGCTGCCTGTTTCGGGGCGCCATGGACGAAGTGGTTGTGCTGGATAGTAGATTGAAGATGAAGTTGCAATAAGTGTTTGTGCTGGTTTAGATTGACAGTGTACACTGATCGCCGCTATATTATAGGCCCCCCTCTTGCGAGCTCTGCATTAAAGACATGTACATGAATTGGCTTGTAGTTGAGAGGCCGGAGCATGGTCAAAGGGTGCCGATTGTGTTTCTGTTCTCATGCAACATTCAGGGAGCACAGATAACCAAGGTGGACAATGGACGGAGGACGGTCAATGTCTCATGGTCAGAAGATTTGACAATGGATGCTCGCACGCCTCCTGTCTAATCGCATATGTTCGCACGCCTCCTGTCTAATCACCTATGCTGGAACGCCTCCTGTCTAATCGCCTATGCTCGCACGAAATCTCCTGAAATCACTAGTAAAATCGTTGTTTCGAAATTTTATGTGACTCCGAATTTGAATCTCTCAGACTGCTTTTTTTATACTATTTCTTATTTAATTTTCCTATCTTCAACCCGACAAACATACTTATTTTCGTACACTAAGACATTTTTATTTTTTTATTTGCCGAGAATCGAAATAAAATCGTGTTGACGAGTTAAACCATGTTTTGTGACACGTAAGACTGTTGCAGTAAATAAGAAGGCCCGGTGACATCCCAATATGTCCTCTAAAATCAGGCGGGACTATCACCGAAATCGGCTCGTGCGCTGGGACAGGAGGGTGATTACCTGTTTACGGTATCCGTCAAAGAAAAACATACTTCATTGACGTTTGTCCCTCTGTCACGAGGTTTTTTGTCAAAAAATATCACCGATTTTGTAGTGTGGCCAAGTAGTAGATAGTAAATCCAAGAGGGAGCGTTATGCTTGATTGTGGGTTCATGCCCCTGATGTCTAGCTTGAGTGACGGAAACATGACACTAGGGGATGTGCTGTTGCCACCAGGGAAAAAATAACGGTGCTTCTAACCGCGGTTACAAGGATTGTTTACCTTACACAAAGTTTGTTAATGCAGTTGTGTATTTCTTTGGGTTTACACTTTGGGCGGGGCTTGCAACTTAATACCAACGAGATGTTCTGGATACATATCTCAAGGTGGATAAATTGTCTACTTGTCTTAGCGTACTAGTTTCTCACACCAATGGCACTTTGCTATTCATGCTCGCTTATGGTATAGACTTCTTCAAATCGCTTAACGCTTGTAGGATTGTCTCAATCATGCATATGCTAATGTACCACATCATATTTATGAAGTATTTGAAGATAGGGCACTATCGCTCAACATGTTTGGACTACACTGAGCTCTTAGCTTACTTTTGCTTTGATCATGATTCTCATATGAAATTATGGTTTGTGTACATCAAACACTTCGGAACTATGCCAATCACTATGATGGTGTTCCTGATCCAAAAACCCTCCTACGCAACTTCCAAAGTTGTCATGTTTCACGTCTACCTTGTCTAAATCCCGCTATGTGCCTTAGCTTGAAAAATAATTTTCAACATTCTATTTTTCTACCTAGCTATACACCGATTAAAAAAATACTAAAAATCATTATGAAACTTTCATTCATCTCTTCGTAATGACTCTTTAGTTTTCCTCTAACAATATGATGTGATTTATTTTTTCTAAAATATTTATTCTCAATCACTCATATGTTATTCACTCATATCTTATATGATTATTGATGAAATAATAACTTTTATAACTTCATCAAAACTATTACTCCAGCTCTGTGATATTTTCTTGAACTATGGACTAATGTTTGAAGCATTCTCACTTTTACTAATATCGTATAGATCATTAAATCCTTTCAGGTTGTATCATGCATACACCCTTTGTTTAATTTTCTCAGAAGCAAATTCCATATGTCATACTTCGGAAGTATGCCGCGATTATCAGTAATTTTCCGTATGACCATTTGCATCACTACACATATTGTAGTCAACCTTTTGAACTCTATCAGAAAACTTATTTTGCGATAAGTCGAGCGTTATCAACGATGAAGCTATCTTCTATGTTCATATCTATGAAAAATCCAACCCACTCTAATGATCAGGTATCCTTAGGAGGGTTTTACCAAGTTCTCAACTTCATTCAGGTGAATGGCTTTCATTTCGTTTTTCATGGTGTTTAAACCATATTGTGGAGTTAGTGCCCGTCATGGGGTCTTGTAGTTCACATGTTTATCACACTTCAAAACTACATTGGTTCAATGTGAATTTATTAAGTTGTGTGATATAACATCAGACTTGATCATTTCATCTCTAGAACACATTTCAGAGTTTCATCGTTCCTTTTCATCAGATGTAGGAATGTCAGGTTTGGTCACAGAATTTATCTCTAGATCGAATTTCGAGTTCCATTCTATATAACCAAATGATTCAATGTAATCATTATCAAGATATTCGTCCTCCCACTTAATTGTTTGAATAGAGCTATTTTCTCAAGAGAAATCCCAGGTCCCGCGATAAACAATTTTCTCGAGTATGGTAGTGGAAGTGTTGTTTGTAACATTATGTTTCTACAATACTTATATTCAAGATAGAGTATATTATAAATATATATATCTGAAATTATGAAACAACAATTGGATTTCTTATCCATGCCATATTCTTATAGGGCATTGTTTCGAAAGTCATATGACGGCGCTCTCTTTAGTTTGAGTGGTTTCTCTAAAGCGTTAAGCAGTATAGTGAATAGGAGTGTGTTTTAAGTACATCACCGACCTCATCAGGCCATGTTAAGAAAACAATTTTAATTCCAACATGTCATATAGGGCTTGGTTGTGCGTCAAGATACTCCGTAGCTATACGGGGGTTCGGGTGATGGCAGTTTATGAACTAACGTCATAAAATCTATAATGTTTGCTGAATTCTTTAACTTATTTATTTTACGATCATATCTTCAAATATTTGATCTATGTGTGATGATGATTCTCTTTGTGTTGAAACCGTTTTGAACATATTCAAAATTGCAGACTTTATGTCTTGTCTAAATGTCGGTATATCTATACAAGTCATTATCACAAAGTAATATATAAAGTAGTATTTATTGATTCTTCACGCATCGATATGTGTTATTACAAATAGTTTACTAAACACTTGATCAATTCATCTAATCAATGGTTTTTTCTATTAGAAAAACATTGCATGTGTCAAATGACTCAAAGTCAAGAGATTGAATGACTTCATCGATATGAAGCTTTCGCATGCGCTTTCTTCTACTGTGACGAAGACATTTATGCTACTACAATTTTAGCATTATCATCACATAACTTAATTTATTTAGCAATCAATAAAATAGACATAACGTCAAGATTTCAACTTAAATAATTCACCACGAAGAGTGAAATTTTGAGAGCATTAACTTTGAACAACCATTATTCAAACTGTGGATAAGGTATCCGCCGTGTAGACGACATAATACGATGTTAATGTTTTACACATCCTCTAACTCAAATAACATTTATTTAAAATATAAGATAAATCTTGATAGATGAACGCCAACGGCCTTGGGTGACTTGGGCACCACTTCCAATTCGGACTTGCACTTCATTCACTCTTCTCCTTCGAATTCTGTGAATTCCCTGTACCGAGTTGCAAAACAAGTGCAATCGGTATGGTATCAATTATACCTATGAAGGTGAAATAATGAAATTGTCTATTAACTTAGTATAATTTATTTATACCTTTGGTGATCAGACCATTCTTCATATCTCCCATATACTTCTTGCAATTTCTCTTCAAGTGCCCCTTATTCTTGAAGTAGAAACACTAAATGTCTTTAGTTGGGCCATTATTTGACTTTCCTTGAGCTTTGGTCTTACCACCACTTTCTGGGATAGCACCCCTGGGTTATCCTCCGACAATCATCGCACTTCCAGATTGATAGGATATGGTAACTAAACCTCTTCCGAGAGGGTGATTCACCCTTTGTTTGACATGCGTAGGTCGTTTTCTGGTTTGGCGGGACATTTATTGTGGAAGGAGACAAATCGCACCGAGCAGTAGGATGACCACGACACCTGGCGGGAGCGTCTCGCCCATGCGACGTGCCAGAGCCACATTATCGCAATGACCGCGCCCAAAGTTTCCCGGAAGGCGTCCTCATGGTCCACATAGCTCGCGTATGTGTGTGTGTCTTTTCTGTAAATTTGTGTAAACACCCGTGGCACTTTGTGGCTATCCCCTCTCGTTTATAAAAGGGAGAGGTCGGCTCGAGGGAAGGGGGGATTCTCCCAGAAAAACATTGTATCCATTTCAGCTACCCTCAAGAAAGATCAGACAAGAAAGAGTAGGGCTTTTAGTCTCCGGACGGCCCGAACCTGGGTAAACCCCGTGTTTGCTCACATCATCCCAAAGCTCGAATGTCGTTTCGACGCCACAGCAACCTCCATCTTCATCAAGCTCGCGGGGACCTGACGTGTTCCCCATCCCGCGCGGTCCCCGGGTCGTGCTCTACCGGAAGCAGCCCTTCCAGAAGGATCTTTTGAGTCGGCGTCGCCGCCATTCTCCCCGACTTCTTGTGCCGGACAAGGGCTGGGCCCGAACCCGCGACATCTGGCGCTGGGAAGAGGGTCCGAGATGCAACCCCTGACATCTGGCGCTAGAAGGAGGGTCGGCGGTTACGTCGGCTATTATCTTCCCTCTTCATCGACCATGTTCTTTAAGGGCAAGCTGCTACGAGGGGAGACTCCTTCTATGTCGGCACAACAGCGCCACACTGCGAGCAGTTCCCCTGTCCCTCCAATGGATGCACGTTTTGCAGAAGAAGCACTGGGCGCCGGTCACTGAGCGTAGCTTGGCAGCAGCAAAAACGACTGGGATCTTGCTACAGATCCCCTCGCGGTTTTCCCCTCCCATGAGATCACCGGTTCCGCCTCAGCTGGGGCGCGAAGGATCCCGTGTGATTCCCTGCTGTGAATCCCCCCTATCGCGGTTGGCCCCTCCCAAAAGCAGCCTCCAGAGGTGACCGCAGTCCTACCACCTCCTCGACATGCGAGCACCCTGAGCCTGGCTACCCCTATCCTCTCTCGGACACTGTCCCGGAAGGAAACCACACAGGGCGCTATGGGAAGGTTCGGCTTCGTGTGGATTGTGCTCAGGGTCCGTCCCACAGCCTGGTGCAAGGTTCCTGCAAAGCTTTCGCTCCATGTGAACATGCACAAACGTATTGCTACCGGTAAATTCCCACTAGTCGGGTGCATCATGGGGACCCGATTCCCTGTGTCCCCGGTTCCCGAAAACTTCTGTTCCCTGAGAAGGAGTTTCCGGAATCGGGACTAGAGTTCTCGAAAAATCCTCCTCGTCCATGGAGCCTGGGTACCGGATGCTGCTATCGGCCTGTCAAAGACACAGGTAAGATTTTTGCACTCTTTCAAGAGGCAGCGAGGCCCGTCTCGCGGCCATATCCCGGGCGACACGCCCAACCCCCCTCTCGTATGCAAACATGCGCAAAACCCTTTCACGGATTCACAACATTCACACGAAGAAGACCCGACATACGTCCAAGAAACCGATGCTTCAAGGTATCTTACGGCTCGCCTCGCGGAAGATGAGGTACCAAGTGCATTATTACAACTCACAAGGTTCATCCCGGAAAAGCTAAAACTAGGTAAAATACAAATGCATGAGATCATTTCCTCCTAGCCACCATGGTGCTAATCTTCTCAGCGTGCTTACGGTATTTCTCCTCCACGCGTTTCTGCTCTGCTGGGTCCGGAATGCTCATGTACATGGTGTTCAAGTCCAGGTCCGGTTTGTGGAACTTCAGCCACGTGAACGCCAACCTGCAGATCTCTGAGCACACATATTTCACGATCTGGGATGCTCGCTCCGTGCGCCCCGCGTGGTACATGTCCATCACGTCTGCTGCACTCAAGAAGAAAGCCATGAGTCGCTCGATCATGTGGTCCTGTGGATCCTCTTGTAAACCAACATGGGGCAGCTGCATCTTGTTCAACACCGTGGTGAAACTGGCTGCCACGCTCCAGATGGACTTTAGCCCCTCGCTGTTCAAAGCACTCTGTCGTGCATACTCATGTTTCAGGTTGGTGTAGGCCTTGGTTGCAATATCCAGCTCCTTCATGAGGCGTGGAGAATCCGCACGGGCAACGGTCGCCGTTTTCTCTGTCCCCGAGAGGCTGGCTTCCAGCTTCCGGATATAGGACTCCCTCTCAACCAAGCTCTGCTTCAGACCATCACACTCCCCTTGCAACTTGCGCGTCACCTCCCTGTGAGCGCTCTGCACAGCTCCCAGTTCCTTTTTGTGCAATTCCACCAGATTGCAGCGCACTTCAGCCACCGTTGCCTCCAGTGCGTCCTCGTGGTGCTTGAGAGACTGGCTTTCCTCCGCGATGTCTTCGTCTTGCTTGGCTTGGTCTTAGATCACCCTGTGGAGGTCCATCCATATGTGTAGCCTCTCCGCTTCCTGGCCTACATGTTCCACGTGCGTCTCCTCCATCTTCGCTGCCCACGTGCTCAGCGCCTTTCTGGTGTCCGAGACCAGTCGGGCCACGGCAGCGTCTCGGGAAGCCACCCGCTGCGCCTAGTCGTCCACTTGTTTCTCTCGTGCGAGATGCTTGTTCCTGAGCTCCTCAAACTCCCTCTGGATATTGATCCAGAATTCGGCCCCGATCGGCGCCGTGACATCGTCCAAGTCAACATATGCCGGGAGGCTTTCCCGAAGAGCTTCTTCTAGGGACAACACACTTGTCTGGCACTCCTTCCTCTTGTCCGCCACCGAGACGGAAGAATCGGAATTCGCCTACACCCAACATTTATGTGTTTAAAACAGAGGCCAAGTTTCCGAGAAATGTGTTGGTTCCGACAACTGCGTACCTGAATAATGCTGGCGCTGGTTCCTGAAGCCTTCGCTTGGGGGCACCTCCCCCTTGCACACTCCCCTCTCCTTGACAGGGGTCCGTGACCGCGAGTCTTGTTTCCCCCACGCCGGGGGCCATCCTTCCGCCACTGTAAATTTAGTCCAGCTGCCTGGTTCCTATCGAGGAAGGGTGACCCTCGCCTTCTGCCCGCGATGCAGATGGCGTCTTCGCTGGCGCCATGAAGGGAGGCTCCCATGCCACGAAAAATAGCGATGTTAAGACTCCCTCCTGACACACAAGATCCATAACAGACTAAGGCAACACGAACCTGGGATGGAATGTCCGACTTCCTCCGCTATCGGTGTGCCTGTCGACTCCCATCCGTGCGTTTCTTCCTGATGCTGCTCCTTCGACATGTGAGCCCTCTTCGCCGGGATCTCGCCAGTCTCCTACCTGTTTTGTGATTCGGAAATTTTCAAACGCGTCCGGATATGCATACAACATGGTTGAAATAGTAACTTACTCGTCATCCTGCAGCGACGATAATGTCGAATCTGGGAGGCCTAGCCCCAATCCCTCAGCTGCCGGTTGCGTCACCCCCGGAACCTTCTCCTCTGTGGTGTCTGCTGTTTGCTCGGTCCCGACCGAGGCTGTGGGATATGGGAGGCTGGATCCAGACCATGGGCTCGGCCCAAGTGGCTGGGCTGGAGGTGGCTTGGGCGCTGGGCCGAGAGGGGGCAAGTGGGCCGTGGCCGAGCTGGGCCAGCCCAGCTGGAGGTGTCGGCTCCCTCCCGAGCGGCTGCTCGGTCCCGACCGAGACTGTCCGGTGGCCAGCGGCGGCGCAGCTCGCGGCGAGGGGCGAGACGGGGCGCGGCGTAGAGGGGCAGGGGCGGCCGGGAGGCGCGGATCGAGGGGCGGCGCGGTGGTTGGTCGAGAGCCGGCGGCGACCGCGGGCTTGCACGGCGACGGATCTTGTAGAGGCCGAGGCGGCGGCGCAGCTTCCGCAGCAATGGCGCCGGGCGCGGTCCTGGACAGAGGCAAGGGGAGAGGTGAGGTGAGGGAAGAGGTGAGGCGAGGTAGGTGGTGGCTCACCGGAGCAGGGAGCGCTGCGGCGCGGTGCTCATCGGCCGGTACGCGGCGACGGGCGGCGGCTCCATGGGACGGGGGCGGCGCGGCCCGGTTCGCCCCGGCGGCGCCGGAGGCGGGCCCGCGCGGCCCGGGCGCGGCTGGAAGCTGAGGTTGGTGGGAGGAGGCCAGATCTGGGCCGTCAGATCCCAGATCTGACGGTCTGGATCCAGGGAAGAGCTAGGGTTTTGAATTAGGGTGGTTTGGGAGGCAAATTTCTGCAAACTTCAGGGGGGTGGCTGCAAATTTGCCATAGGGGAACCCTAATTGGCTGGTTTGTGAGGTGGGGGTCATTATATAGGCAGGTTGGCTGGCCAGTTTACGCAAATGCCCCCGGTACCCCTCTCGCGTGTCCGGTGAATACGTTCGTGACCGCTGAAGTTGCATACGGACTCCGATTCCGACGAAACTTCGACCCATGCGCTCAGCGCGTCGAGCTCTTCGATTGTACCTCATTGCGGTGACATTCCGACAACATTTCTCGGCGCCCCATAAAATAATCCGTTTATTAAATAAACGGGGTTTTCGATCCGATGGCGATGGCTGGTCCTGTGCCGGTTGCGACGGTGCTCGGGTGAAACCCTGGTGTCGCAAAGTCGTGTGCCGTTGGGGAAAAGGTCGGTCACGCATCCAATACGAGAATACGAGGAGAAATACTCACCGATTATTATTTCGGTGAAGCAAACACCGCAAACAAATCTGACAATCAAACAATTCACACCGAAAACAAAATTTTTAATTTTTGCAAAAACTGGGCTGTTACAATACAACACCACCAACAAGGGATCTCGTCTCGAGATCCAGGACGATCCGGGGGAGAGGGGAAGAGAAAAGAAAAAAGACGATCTTCAACACCACCAAAAAGGGACTCTGCTCCATGTTGACGTCGAACTTCTGTCGAGATAATTTTCCGCAGAGAGACGACATCGTCGGAATAACGAAAACGTCAGTGACAAGAGGAAGAACGATCGCGAAAACTAGATGAAGGGATAGTATTTTTTGACGCAAGTCGTAAAAACATCGGGCAAAAGGAGGGAGGGCAAAGGATGACCCAGATGATATCCGAAACCGGATAAGCTAAAGGTACTACAGGAATTCCCACCTGAGATCGGAATCGAGACAATATGCTGCAAGCAAGGCATTGTAACGGTTCCGATACTCCACACTCTCGAGATCCTAAAGTTTTGAAGGGGATAAGGCGAGAATAAAACACTTACGACACTTGTCTTGACCAGAGCAAAGGTAAGAAGTAAAAAGATCCTAATCTCCGATAACTAACTTAATAAATACAAAATAGTTTTTGTCTAGACTCGACTTCGGCCAGAGAAGGGATCCTACGGTCGGTAAGGCTCTGATACCAAGTTGTAAGGCCCGATATGCGGTACTGTTCTAGATCTCGATGTTGCCATCCAAATCCGGGGACGAAGCACATATCGGTCCCACCGCGACATATGACATAGCCATATGCCCCGGATTTCCAACATGATATCACAACATTACAGATACAAAGATACAACATCTCATACAATCGGCATACAACTGCCTCAAATACAATACAACAGCGGAAGGTACATGTCTGAGTACAGACTACAAGCAAATGCCTAGTGGAAAAGAGAAAAACATCGATCCCATAAACACACGGGTCCAGGTCCTCCGCCGGGATCCGCCTAACTAGTCGTCGTCGAGTCTCCACGTGAAACGTCGATCACCATACCTGTTGTCGATCAAGAACCCTGAAAATAGTTTGGGGGTAGTATCATGAGTACAGAGGTACTCAGCATCCAACTGTAGTGGTCATCTGACCCAGCAAGGACTTCATCACTCGTCATTCTAGGACAACTAGTAGTTTACGATAAGGAAGGGGTAAGTGGTGAGGTTGCTGCCGCACTAGCATTTATGAAGTGGCTAACGATCTAGAGAGTAAGGTAAAAAGCCAAGCATTCGATGAGGAATCGCCTCCAAAAAGTCTTGCTATCAGCTACTTACGCAATCATAACACCTATCCTATCCTTGTCCTCCTCTTCGCATCCCGACGAAGAAGAAGCAGTCAAGGCACACACACACGTTGATCAAGTTATATTAAGATTATCTCAGCTGTTGTTGTCTATGAACAAGGAGTAGGTCTCAAGTCGTCCATAACCGTGGACACGACTTCTAGAAAAGATTTAATCCTGCAGGGGTGTACCAACTGCCCATTACAAGGCTCCGCACGCACGCCCATCTCTCTCAGTTGCTACCCATGATAGGCAACCATTTTATGATTTAGTCCCAAGAGATCCGGAACGACAGGTCCCTCTAACTAACAACGCACAAATCCGGGTGGCCCCCGGTGAGTCGACATCCAACTCAAAAGCCGTCCGCGCTCTCGAATCGGCCTCTACCGTCTGGATGAGGTCGGGTTAGCTACCCAAACAGTTGTGGGCAGCCCCCTAGCTCCCTGAGGTGGACCAACAAAGAAACCATGTCTCCGCTGGCCCAAGTTGTTTTAAATAATATCTGCCAGGAGCGACCCAACAGACACACACGATTTTCAAATGGTAAATCAGCTTGGGCCACCACTAGAAATGTTTGAAGCTAGATAGTTAGAAGAGGGGACCCCATAAAATCCCACACGCGGTTAGGAATGCTCAGTCTTAACACCAATACCCGGAACTCGGATCCTAGGTGACTCGAATGGAACAAAGCGTCGAGGCGGGATAGCCTAAACCTTCCATCCTTTGTCGAATATAGTCAACATTTATAATAATCATATCATCAACAACAATATAATAATGTGATATCCCAAACCCAGGAGTAACAGGGTAACATCGTAGCATCCTAAGCATGCATACTAAGCAGGGGCTGAGCAACGAGCAATAGTAACATAGCAATACAAGGTTTGCTGGGAAGGGACATGGCTGTATCGGTTTGAAAGAGGCTGTAAACATGTGGTAGGATCAAACATCGAACCTAACCTAGACTAGCATGCAAACCGCTGGTTGAAATAGAATGGATCATAAGTAATGTATAGTCCTTGCCTGTTGATAAGTCGGGTTCCGAAGGTGTAGTTGATCGCAAGCTCGCATCGTCTCCGAGAGGTACCCGCGGAAGCACACAAGACGATAAACACTGGAAAGAAATCAACGAGCAACCATCTATTACTACGAGGCAAACACGAGCAAGCATCAACAAGAAGCAACACGAGACATCGCACCTACCGTTGAGAGCGGTTGCTAACAGTTTAAGTGGGGTATCGGTCACACACGACGATACCGCACGTTTACGGTGGTTCAAGATGTTTAGCTATAGGTGATCAACAAAGTTGTTAACATGGCAGCTCAAGCAAGCATGGCATAGCACACAAACAATTAAAGAGATGAGGCACAAAGTAAACTATCTATGCTAGTCAATTTAAGTGGGGCACGACCTAAACATGGCATAACACTAAGTGCCGCACGATGATTAAAAGATTTGGTACTGTTCTGTTCTAAACCATATTTTAGGTTGTTTAACAACAGGTAACAAAAGCTTAAACACAAAGTACATGAAAAACTAATCAAGTTACATATAAAGAACACCCCAAACGGAGTTACGGTTAAAAAGATACAAGCAAAACAAGTTACGCACACATGCTGTATAAACAGGGGTAAATCTATATGCAAAAGTGCAGCAACATGACATAGCAATACTTGGGATGAAAGTAGACATGATTCTTAACAATATGCAATTGGAATCACTCAATTCCGATAAACGGTCGCGACACACTCGTCGACCGAAGTTGCAACAAAATAACAGTTTCAGCAACAGCAGCACAATAACATCAGGATAGCTACTTTGGAGCAAGATTTAATATAGCTAGAGCACCCAAATATGACAAGTTAAAGCATGGAAAATAAGTACACATGATTCTTAACACATAGGAGAAAGAATCAATGCAATAGGCCTCATGGATTTGTTACAAGCATCATGCAAAGTTGCAACAAAATAATAACAGCAGCACATAATAGAAATTTGTAGCAGTTTCACGACCTGATGCCCACTTCAGCACACAATTACACAATCAAGATGAGCTCAAATGCAAATGCTCACAAAAGATGAATTAAAGTACATGCAATTCTGAACAACTTTCGTTTTGGGGGCACGTTCATCGGAGCTACGGTTCAACGGGAAATCACATTACAAAACGGGATCAGCAGCAGTTACAGACTTAGAAAAAAACAGGAAAAGGAATAAAGAAAAAAAACAGAGGAGGGGTCGGGCCGGCTCACCATGGGCTCGGCCCAAGTGGCTGGGCTGGAGGCGGCTTGGGCGCTGGGCCGAGAGGGGGCGAGTGGGCCGTGGTCGAGCTGGGCCAGCCCAGCTGGAGGTGTCGGCTCCCTCCCGAGCGGCTGCTCGGTCCTGACCGAGGCTGTCCGGTGGCCAGTGGCGGCGCAGCTCGCCGGCTCCGGCGAGGGGCGAGACGGGGCGCGGCGTAGAGGGGCAGGGGCGGCCGGGAGGCGCGGATCGAGGGGCGGTGCGGTGGTTGGTCGAGAGCCGGTGGCGACCGTGGGCTTGCACGGCGACGGATCTTGCAGAGGCCGAGGCGGCGGCGCAGCTTCCACAGCAATGGCGCCGGGCGCGGTCCTGGACAGAGGCAAGGGGAGAGGTGAGGTGAGGGAAAAGGTGAGGCGAGGGAGGTGGTGGCTCACCGGAGCAGGGAGCGCTGCGGCGCGGTGCTCGACGGCCGGTATGCGGCAACAGGCGGCGGCTCCATGGGACGGGGGCGGCGCGGCCCGGTTCTGCCCGGCGGCGGCCGGAGGCAGGCCCGCGCGGCCTGGGCGCGGCTGGAAGCTGAGGTTGGTGGGAGGAGGCCAGATCTGGGCCGTCAGATCCCAGATCTGGGCCGTCAGATCCCAGATCTGACGGTCTGGATCCAGGAAAAGAGCTAGGATTTTGAATTAGGGTGGTTTGGGAGGCAAATTTGTGCAAACTTCAGGGGGGTGGCTGCAAATTTGCCATAGGGGAACCCTAATTGGCTGGTTTGGGAGGTGGGGGTCATTATATAGGCAGGTTGGCTGGCCAGTTTACGCAAATGCCCCCGGTACCCCTCTCGCGTGTCCGGTGAATACGTTCGTGACCGCTGAAGTTGCATACGGACTCCGATTCCGACGAAACTTCGACCCATGCACTCAGCGCGTCGAGCTCTTCGATTGTACCTCATTGCGGTGACATTCCGACAACATTTCTCGGCGCCCCATAAAATAATCCGTTTATTAAATAAACAGGGTTTTCGATCCGGTGGCGATGGCTGGTCCTGTGCCGGTTGCGACGGTGCTCGGGTGAAACCCCGGTGTCGCAAAGTCGTGTGCCGTTGGGGAAAAGGTCGGTCACGCATCCGATACGAGAATACGGGGAGAAATATTCACCGATTATTATTTCGGTGAAGCAAACACCGCAAACAAATCAGACAATCAAACAATTCACACCGAAAACAAAATTTTTAATTTTTGCAAAAACTGTGCTGTTACAATACAACACCACCAACAAGGGATCTCGTCCCGAGATCCAGGACGATCCGGGGGTGAGGGGAAGAGAAAAGAAAGACGACGATCTTCAACACCACCAACAAGGGACTCTGCTCCATGTCGACGTCGAACTTCTGTCGAGATAATTTTCCGCAGAGAGACGACATCGTCGGAATAACGAAAACGTCAGTGACAAGAGGAAGAACGATCGCGAAAACCAGATGAAGGGATAGTGATTTTCGACGCAAGTGGTAAAAACACCGGGCAAAAGGAGGGAGGGCAAAGGAAGACCCAGATGATATCTGAAACCGGAGAAGCTAAAGGTACTACAGGAATTCCCACCTAAGATCGGAATCGAGACAATACGCTGCAAGCAAGGCATTGTAACGGTTCCGATACTCCACACTCTCGAGATCCTAAAGTTTTGAAGGGGATAAGGCGAGAATAAAACACTTACGACACTTGTCCTGACCAGAGCAAAGGTAAGAAGTAAAAAGATCGTACTCTCCGATAACTAACTTAGTAAATACAAAATAGTTTTTGTCTGGACTCGACTTCGGCCAGAGAAGGGATCCTACGGTCGGTAAGGCTCTGATACCAAGTTGTAAGGCCCGATATGCGGTACTGTTCTAGATCTCGATGTTGCCATCCAGATCCGGGGACGAAGCACATATCGGTCCCACCGCGACATATGACAGAGCCATATGCCCCGGATTTCCAACATGATATCACAACATTACAGATACAAAGATACAACATCTCATACAATCGGCATAAAACTACCTCAAATACAATACAACAGCGGAAGGTACATGTCTGAGTACAGACTACAAGCAAATGCCTAGTGGCAAAGAGAAAAACATCGATCCCATAACCACACGCCAAGAAGTTCTGTATTTCCGTCTCCGACATGGAATTCCATTCCGGGTCCATCAACCCCTTGGCACTGCAAGGGGGCATATCCCCCAGTAGCAAGTCCCGGGCCTGGTTGTTGTGTAGAGGGATCACCTTCTCCGTCAGGATTGTTTTCCATCCTCCGACGAACATTTCCTTGAACGTATGGTAAAACCTGATCATAGACAGATTGTGCTCCGCCCCAGGATGGAGCAGACCAGCCATCTCCATTGGAACGAAAACCCTGTTTATTCAATAAACAAATTATTTTATTGGGCACCAGAAAATGTTCTAGGAACGGTATCGAAGTGAGGTAGAAGTGACCGGCTCGACGCACTGAGCGCGTGGTTCAAAGTTGTACCCGAATCGGAGGTTGTATGGACTCCCGGCGGTCAGAAACGTAAACACCGGACGCGAGAGAGAGAACCTAATGGCGTTTGTGTAAACTTGCCAGCCAACCAGCCTATAAATAGACCACCACTCTCTTCCACACATTTTAGGGTTCCCCCTATTCCATTTTTGCAGCCACCCCCTCAAAAAATTGCCAGATCTGCCCAATAGCTCTCCAAATCCAAAACCCTAGCCCTTGGCCATCCAGGACCGTCAGATCTGAGATCCGACGGCCCTGGAGGCCTCCACATCGCCTCAGCCTCTCTCCCAGCCGAACAGGGCCCCGCAGGGCCCGAGATCAATCGTCGCGGCCCGCACGGCCCGGAACCGCGTCGCTGCCACCCATGGAGGCTCACCCGAGTCGACCACCTCCACCCGGCCGCCGCGGCGCCGCCGGTGGCAGCAACCGCCGCCAGCCGCCATCGCCTCTGCAGGTCACGCCGGTGCGCCACCCCTCCTCTTCCCTCCCTTCTTCTCGGTCTCATCTCACCTCTCTTTCTCTCACATCTAGTGAGCCGCCATGGACGCCTCCCGAAGGAGCTCGCCGCGCGGCCACGGACAATCGTCGATGACGGACCCAACCTCCAGATCCGGCCGCCCTCCCGTCCACGCGCTCCTTCTTGGTCTCGGCTCGTCACCGGAGGGCAGCCGCCCCTCGCAGGAGCACCGCTGCAGCTCTGTTCATCGGAAACGAGCATGCGTGCTCGCTTTCCCCGATCCAGCCGTCGCACATGCCCACATGGGCCTAGCGGCCCAGCACCTCGAGCGGCCCACGATGACCTCTCGGCCCGCGGCCTCCCCTTCGCCCTGGGCGACGCCTAGCTAAACAGCGCCCACCCAACAAGCCTGGGCCAGGCCCAGCTCGGTGAGCTCTCGACCTCCACTTTTTTCTCCTTTGCAAATGGGCTAGGACAGAATATATCTCTGTTATATGATGCTCTGTGTTATTATTTTGGGACGGCAATATCTCTTTAACGGCAGCTCGGATCCAAATGCTTTCTACATGAAACTTGCTTAGTTTTTTATTTAGAGTAATAAAATGTGCTTCTTTGCCCTGTTTGCACTTTTCTACATGATGTTTACCTGCTAATTACAACCCTTTCCACTATAAAATGTAATAGGCCATAACTTAATAACCGTAGCTTGATTAAAATGTTCCTTATATGTAACTTCACTAGAATTTCATGTAGATTGTGATTGTGCTATTGTTTGTTCTCGTTAAACAATCTAATGTATGTTTTTGGGAAGAACAGTACCAAATGCCTTAATCGGCGTGGGGCACTTAGTGGTATGCCATGTTTAGGGTGTTGCCTCACTTAAAATGACTAGCATAGATAGCTTACTTTATGATTCACCTCTTGCCATCATTGCGTGATATTCCATGTTTGGGTCAGATGCCATGTTAATAACCTTTACTCATGTTGTGTAGCCAAACAACTTGAAACGATTCTAAATGCGCGGTATTTTCGTGTGTGACGAATACTCCACTTAACTTGTTAGTAACCGCTCTCGAAGATAGATGCGATACCGAGGTGCGTTGTCTCGTGTTGCCTTCTTGTTGTTGCTTGCTGGTGTTTGCTTCGAAGTAATAGATGCTTGCTCGTCGATTGTTTTTCCAGTGTTTCCTTCTTGTGTGCTTCCGCGGGTACTCTCGGAGACGATGCGAGTTTGCGATCGACTACACCTTCGGCGTCGTCTTCTCATCAGGTAAGGGGGAGCATATATCATGCTTATAACTTTCTTCTCACTTTCCTAGGTATAGGATAGAACGATTGCTTGATCCTACCACTTCATATTTATGCCTCTCAAATAAACCCAAACAGCCATGTCCTCCACATCCTAGCAAACCATTGTTTGGCCTACCTTGCTTGCTTAACCACTTCTTAGTATGGATGCTTAGGATGCTACAATTGTTCCCCTATTACTCCTTGGATTGGGCTATCACATTATTATTGTTGTGGATGATATGATTATTATAATTTTGACTATATTCGACGAAGGATGGAAGGTCTAGGCTATCCTGCCTCGATGCTTTGTTCTATTCGAGTCACCTAGGATCTGAGTTCCGGGTATTGGTTCTAAGTGTGAGCGTGCCTAATCGTGTGTGGGATTCTATGGGGTCCCCTTGTCTTACCTACCTAGCTTCAAACAGTTCTAGTGGTGGCCCAAGATAATTTACCATTTGCAAAAGGTGCATATGTCTGTCGGGTCGCTCCTAGCAGAATTTTTCTTTTAAACATACCGGGCCAGTGGGGACATGGTTTCCTTGTTGGTCCAACCTGTCCGGTTGAGGACCCGACCTCATGTGAGAATTTACCGGCAATCCAAACCTGCAACAGACGGTAGAGACCGACTCGAGAGCGCGGTCGGCTTTTGAGTTGGATGTCGACTCACTTGGGGCCACCCGGAATTGTGTGTTGTTAGTTAGTGGGACTCTGACGTACCGAAGTTTTAGGCGTTTCACACAGCCAAGCGAAAACCAGGCGTACATGCGACGCCTATAATGGGCTGTTGGTACACCCCTCTAGGGTCAAATATTTTCGAGAAGCCGTGTCCACGGTTATGGACGACTTGGGACCAACGTCTTGTTCATAGATAACATCAACTGAATCATAACTATAACTTGATCAACGTGTGTGTGCCTTGACTGCTTCTTCTTCATCTGGTGATGAAGGGGAGTACAAGGATATGATAGGTGTTATGTTTGCTTAAGTAGCTTATAGCAGACTTGTTGGAGGTGATTCCTCACCGAATGCTTGGCTCCTCATCTTACTCTAAATAGAACGTTAGCCACTTATATAATGCTACTGCGGCTGCAACCTCAACCACTACCCCCATCTTACCGTGAGAAGTTAGTTATCTGACTTGTTGATATAGCTCACACCTTATTCTCGCTTTTACGCACGTTATGCAAATGACCTTGGACTAAGGAGGACCTCGACGACCTATCTTTCGGACACCTTCGTGGAGACTCAACGACGACTAGTTAGGTATATCCCGGCGGAGAGCCTGGACCCGTGTGGTTACATGAACGGTGTGTTTTATCTTTGCCAGTAAGCATTTGATTGTCTTCTGTACTCATCCAATAT
The DNA here is from genome assembly GCA_950022295.1 of Bromus sterilis. Classification (NCBI taxonomy): domain Eukaryota; kingdom Viridiplantae; phylum Streptophyta; class Magnoliopsida; order Poales; family Poaceae; genus Bromus; species Bromus sterilis. The sequence continues at coordinate 164,353,103 of OX465599.1, read as the reverse complement.
CTTCCGCTGATGTATTGTATTAAGGCAGTTGTATGCCGATTGTATGAGATGTTGTATCCTTGTAGCTGTAATGTTGTGATATCATGTTGAAATCCGACACATATGGCTTCGTCATATGTCACGGTGGGTCCGATATGTGCTTCGTCCTCGGCTCTGGACGGAAACATCCAGATCTGAAACAGTAGCGCATATTGGGTCTTACACTATGTAATTTTCCTGCTGTTGCTATGTTGTGTTTGCTGGGATCCGATTGATTATAAGATTATGTTCAGATTGTGATGAGTTATATATTTGGTTTACCTTTTATATTTTGTCCTTGAGTAATTCTTGCATGTTATCCATTGCTTTTTATTGCTTTGGCCAAGTAATATATAGTAACTCCAAGAGGGAGAATTTATTCATGATTGTGGGTTCATGCCCCCCAATGTCTAGCTTGAGTGACAAAAACATTAGACTAGGGGATGTGATGTTTCCACCTGGGAGATATAAACGGTGCTTGTACCAGCGATTGCAGGGATTGTTTACCTTACGCATAGATTGTTAATGAAATTATTTGTTGCTTTGAGTTTACACTTTGGGTGGGCTCGCAACTTAATACCAACGAGATGTTCTGGATAGATATCTCAAGGTGGATGATTAGTGAGTAGATGCAGATGGATTTCGGTCTACTTGTCTTGGCGTAGTGCCCATAATTTTGAGCCTCTTACTTTCAAGTAGCATAATTAGCATTGCAGTGCGTTTATAATTCTGTCAATTGCCCAACTGTAATTTGTTCACCCAACTTAGTTGTTTTATCGTCTTTTGGGAGAGATACATCACTAGTGGACATCGTGAGACCTCAGTCCATATTTCCACAACTATTTACACATCCACTTTCTTTACTGCTTTTACTTTCAGTTGCTATCATTGTCACTACTATCATTATCCCTTGCATTTGATCCTTTGTAAACAACAAGGCCGGAGAGATTGACAACCTCTCTGTACTTAGTTGGGAGAAAAGTTACTTGTTGTGTGTGCAGGTCCAGGTTAAGGGAGCAATATCATTCAACCGGCGCATTGCTCGCTTCACCGCCTACTTGTCGACCTTGGAGTCCTCCTGGATTCGATAAACCATATAGCCACCGCGTAAGGGAAATTTGCTGCTATCGACATCTCAACCTTCCACTTGGGGTAACCAACGAATGGCGAGAAACCGTTATCATCTCTGGTACCATCAAGCTAATTTCTGGCGCCATTGTCGGGGACTCCAATCTTCAAGATAGGGGAGTTGCACACTATCTTTTATATTTTCTTTTAAGTCTTGTTTGCTTACCTTTCAGTATTTATCTTAGTGTCCTTTATCAAAAATCACAAAAAAATTGTTTACCTTGTTCTTGCTTGCTGCTACTATTATGGGTTCCACCGAAAACACTAAGTTGGGTGAATTCTCTAGTCACAACAACAATAACTTTACCAGTTCTTGTATTTCTCCAATTAACACTATAGGGATCAATAAAATTAATAAAACTTGTCATTATGTTAGTTATGACGGAGAATTATGCCCATGGCATGGTCTCCCAGGAAAGAAATTTGAGCCTTGGTTTGAAGTTTCTCCTAAATGTCCTCAAACTTGGGAAGACGTTCAAACCCTTATAATAGAAAGCAATTAAAATATAGAGGATGACACTGCAATTTTATTTAATAGTGATGAAATTGATTTTGACAATTGTAGTCTCTCTGATGTTATCACCATTTTGCAAATAATGGCTAAAGACTCCCATACTAGCACACTTAACATTGCCTTTACCGAGCATATCACCAATGCTCTTATCAAAGCTAGGGAGGAGAAGCTCAAACTTGAGACTTCCATCCCTAGAAAGGTAGAAGATGGTTGGGATCCCATAGTCAAAATTATATTGAACAATGTCTCTTGCTTTGCTCTATGTGTTGTTGGGGCTAGTGCCTCCGTTATGCCCAAAAGAATGTATGATATGCTTAACTTGAAACCTTTTGATACTTATTCTTTTGGTGTTCGTCTTGTTGATTCTTCCATAAAGAAACATTTAGGAAGGATTGATGATGTTCTTATTATTTTCAATGATAATTACGTCCCCGTTGATTTTCTTGTTATGGACATTGAGTGTGATCCCTCATGTCCAATTATTTTGGGATGTCCTTTTTTTCAGACCGTTGGTGCTATCATTGACATGTAAGAGGGGACCATTAGATTCCAATTCCCAATTAAAAATGTAATGGAACACTTCCCTCGAAAGAAGATCAAGTAACCTTATGAGTTCGTTACACGGGCAAGCTATTCTTTCGATATTGATAAAACATGATTTTCTTGTATCATGCCTAGCTCAAAGGCATAAAAGAAAGCGCTTGTTGGGAGGCAACCCAAGATGTTTTTAATTTAGGTTTTAGTGGTCTTGATGCTTTTTACTGCTTTAGTAACATCATTGTATCTTTATTTTCAGGCTTTGTGCCAAGTTTTACCTCGGATTGCAAGAAAGTTCAAAAGTTGTGACATGCTGTCCAGAAACAGATTCCGTCCCCTTGACGGAAAAATTGGCCACAAATCACCGGATCATCTTTTTGATCTGATTTTTTTACCGCATGCTCTATACAATTTGATTTCATGCGTCTGTTCTGAGTTTTCTGATTTGAGTTGCAGAAGTACCCCAAAATATTTATTTACTACCTGCTGGTCTGTTTTTCACAGATTCTTCCACGTTTTGCGTTTTCATTGTTTTGCAAACCTTAAGCTTGCTTTTACTTTTAAAAAAATTTGGAGATCTTGATAAACAATATATCTTCAAGAATATCTTTATTTCCAATGGAGAAAAAATATTTTATCATGGGTACTAACCACTCCAATCAGCTTATGATGAGTTTCGTATGAAGGGAGATTTCAAGTATGTGAAGGAAGATGATGAAAGAAGAGTCGGGAGTGTCAAGCGCTCAAGCTTGGGGATAGCCCCATGCACCCCCAAGAAATATCAAAGGAGACTCAAGCTTCTAAGATTGGGGATGCCCCCGTGCATCCCCTTCTCCATCAACAATCATCACTTCGTCCTTCTCCATGCTATATTTTTATCACTTCATATGTTATGTGCTAAACATGGAGCGTCTCGCTCTTTAATTTTTAGATTTTTTAGTTTTTCTTTCTGTTCATAACAAGTTGGATCCTGGCCTTCATTGTTTGGGAGAGAAACACGCTCCACTCCACCGTAGAACACAAAATAGGCTTGCATGCTTATCTTTTTGTGTGTTCTTTATCTTTTCATAGCTGCTGTCATGCTTAGATCTTAGTTTTCATGCTTATATTTTTAAGAGCATTTGTTTAGGATTGTTCTAGTAACTCTCTTGAATTTTCATGCTTATCTTGTTTAGAGAGTTGGCTTGTTGCACTGAGTTGTGTGTTTTGCATGAGTAGGTAATTAAGGTTTCTATTACAAGTGTAGTAGTAACATGCAATAGTTTTGAGGTATTGATTTTAGTTATGTTTGGACATTAAGGTTCCAAGAGATTGAGCCTATTAGTGATAGGTGTCGTATTTGTGGAAATCAGTGCTTATTTTCAAAAACTACAAAAATTAGCTAAGAACTCTAGCTACTAGACAGATCGCGAACCTCTGGAGGGGTTGGTATATATAGAGTACCCTCACGTACCATGGGTCGAGGATGCGCAAGGATAACCAAACCCCCATACACTCCTCCTCGGGTTACTCGTCTCTTTGTTAACCTCCCGACTAGATAGATAGTTACCGATAATAAGTGCATGAGTTCTTCAGACTAATGCGAGTATTCGATTGTTGGCACTTCGACCTTCCATATTTTGCTAGCCTCTTCGGTACCGTGTATTTCCCTTTATCATCTTGAGAGTTGGTGCATACTTCGCCGATGCATCCAAACCCTTGGCATGATACGCTCTATCATCATAAACCCCCTTATATCATCCTCAAAACAGCCACCATACCTACCTATCAAGGCATTTCCATAGCCTATCCGAGATACATTGCCATGCAACATCCACCATCTCATGACTTGATCTTCATGTCATACATGCTTTTGCTTGATCGAGGAGTCGCATGCTAGTTGGGCTTTGCCCTTATTATTTCTACATGATGTGCTAGTATCATTGCATATACTTCTACACTAGAAGCGGCATACATTTATATACATCATGATAGTTTTCATTCTTTCTTTATGTTGAGTACTTCTTGTATAGTGTCAAGATCTTATTTATTCTTATAAATATAGAGTGTTGCCCTTAAGTGAGAAAAAGATCCCAAAGAGGACAAATGAAAAGATCCCAAAGAGGACAAATGAGAGATAAATAGAAAGAGCCAAAGAGGCCACAAAAATACAGAAAAAGAGAAAAGAGAAAAAAAGAAATAAAATGAGAGAAGGGGGAAACACTACTATTCCTTTTTAAAAGATCCACACTCGTACTCCATTGTTATATTTGTACTCCATAGAGATTATCATTCATGCATAACTATGTGGGGACCCTTTCACTATAGAACTTGGCTTGCATATTCCAAGGACGAGCCTCCTCAAATGAGCTCTAGGTCTTCATGAGTAAGAAAGTTGGATGCACCCCCACTAGTTCCATTGGAGAGCTTACCTTAGCTCATATGGGCACCCGTTGCATGACAATCCCTACTCCTCACATCATATCTATCATTTGGATTTCTCTCGTTTATGATTTTCCTCATTGATGTCAACCTTTCACAGCCTTCCGTCTTCCTTCCCCCATCATTTTTTCTTTGCATCCCATCGCGCTCATCCATTGCATGAGTGCCCAAAGTAGAAACGGAGAGGATCAGTTTGACTTCTACCTGAATAGTGGTCTGGGGATGAGTCAAAATAAGATCCCGAAGGAGACCAAGCGTGAAACTTTATTAGATTGAGTTCTCAATTAAACTAATTTTTTTATCTCTAAACCCATCTCCCATTGCATGCATGCAAACACCACTTGGAGACATTTGATACACGGACAGCGAGAGCTCTTTCACCTTTATGTTCATGCTTTGCTGGTTTCAATACTAGATATAGACTCTTGCTTGTTATTACTTGACTTGAATGCAACATCTTACTTTCTTTACTTTGCAGTTCTTATATGTGTGTTAGCATGTCACCACAGAAATTATCTGTGTTATCATTTACCTACTGGAGGACGAGCATGAATTAAGCTTAGGGATGTTGATACATCCCAAATGTATCTATAATTTCTGCTTGTTCCATGCGCTTTTATGTGTTATTGCTACATGTTTTTATACACTTTTATATCATTTTACACATATTTTGAGTAACCTACTAACTCAGTCCACACAGTGCCAGTTTCTGTGCTGATGTCTGTAAGTTGCAGTTATTTTTCCCCAATTTACAGTGCTCCAAAAATTCCAGAAAAATAAGATAAAAAATCAACGAGACGAAAGGTTCCGGAGCCCCGAAGGAGAGCGGGAGGGGGCCACCCCCCCTCCCAGGCGTCCAGGTGGCGCGATCCACCTCCTGTTCGTGCCACCAGGGCACCTGGGAGGTGGGGACACCCCCTCGTGCCCCCCTTCGGCCTATATTACCTTCTCGTCCCGAAAACCCTTTAGGAGAACCCCACATCGCAAATTTCTTCTCTGTTTTTCCGCCGCCGCGCTTCAAAGACCGGGAGCACCAGAAGACCTCTTCCCGGCACCCTGCCGGAGAGAGGATTGACCTCCGGGAGCTTCTCCACCACCATGGAAGCTTCCCGGATGACCCATAGCTATGTGATGTCATCTCTCCAATCTTGCTCTTCAATTCTTAGTCCTTATGAGCTGCCCTACATGATCAAGGCACCTATGTAATTTTCATGTTGTTGATATGTTGTGTTTGATGGGATCCGATGGATTATGAGATTATGTTCAGATCGTGATGAGTTATATATTTGGTTTACCTTTTATATTTTGTTCTTGAGTAATTCTTGCATGTTCTCCGTTACTTTTTATTGCTTTGGCTAAGTAGTAGATAGTAACTCCAAGAGGGAGCGTTTATGCATGATTGTGGATTCATGCCCCCCGATGTCTAGCTTGAGTGGAAGAAATATGAGAATAGGGGATGTGCTACTGCCACCAGGGAGAAAAAAACGGTGCTTGTAGCTGCGGTTGCAAGGATTGTTTACCTTACGCAAAATTTGTTAATGCAGTAGTTTGTTGCTTTGAGTTTACACTTTGGGTGGGGCTCGAAACTTAAAACCAGCGAGATGTTCTGGATAGATATCTCAAGGTGGATGATTATTGAATACATGCAAATGGATTTCGGTCTACTTGTCTTGGCGTACCGTCCATAATTTTGAGCCTCTAGCTTTCCAATAACATAATTAGCATTGCGGTGCATTTATAATTCTGTCAATTGCCCAACTGTAATTTGTTTACCCAGCTTAGCTATTTTATCAAATTTTGGGAGAGATACATCACTAGTGAAATCATGGGACCCCGGTCCATATTTCCACCACTGTTTACACCTCCACTTTATTTCCTGCTTTTACTTTCCGTTGCAATTATCACTATCATTATCCTCTTGCGTTTGATCCTTTGTAAACAACAAGGCCGGAGAGATTGACAACCTCTCTGTAATCGTTGGGAGCAATGTTACTTATTGTGTGTGCAGGTCTAGGTTAAGCAAGTGATTATCTTCAAACGGTGCATCTCTTTCTGCGCCACCTACTTGTCGTCCTTGGAGTCCTACGGGAGACATAAACCCTATCCTCTAAGTTAGGGGAAATTTACCGCTATGCTGCATCTCAACCTTCCACTTGGGGTAACCAGTGAGGAGCACTCCGTCAGTGCCATCAACAGGTTAGGAAAAACTCGTACAAACATTCAGGATATGTATACGAGATATTGTTTTTCGATAATAATAAATCTGTGATATACAACGAAGCGTTGAAGGGCCCTAACTCCGGGATTTGGCTAATTGCCAAATAATCCGAGATAGTATCCATGGAAGTAAGTCAAATTTTAAACTTGGTAGACCCCCAAAAGACTATATAAATGGATCTATAACTGATTCGGATGAAAATGTTTGATCCATATAGCTTGACTCGCTGGAAAGATGTTTTGTAGCAAGTTCAAAGGTTGACTACGACAAAGTAGTCTCGACCGTAGAGACGCTTTAGTTAGTTCAGGTTATACTAGCAATTACTACATATCTCATTTATATGATATGATAGAATGAACGTCAAAACAAAGTTCCTACACAGAAATATAACAAAGGACGTATATCTGATACGACCAGAATGGTTTGTCTATTCAAAGGATGCTGGAATAGATGCAAGCCTCGAATATCAGTAATGGACTGAAGCTAGCATAATGGAGTTGGAATTTTCGTTTTGATGAAATGGACAAAAGAGTTTGATTTCATCCGGAATAACGAAATGCTTGAATATTCAAGAAAGTAAGTGGGATATGAATAATATTTCTAAAATCTTATGTAGATGACATACTGTTGATTACAAATAATATAAATTTCCTGGCACAAATAAGGACTTCATTGAAAATGGTTTTTAGCTGAAGTACATGGGCTCATATAGCATTAGTATTAAGAATAGTGATCTATGAAGGTAGTTAGTGCCAGATCATGCTAAAGAGAACATTATATATTGAAATGAAACTAAAGTAGTTTATTATTAAAACGCCAAGAAAGATATTCTTACCGAGGTCATGGTGAAAAGTTGTTTGCAGAAAGCAGTGTTCATGAACACAGATAAGAAAAACACATGAATTCAATTTCAATCACCTATGTGTTTGGATTAATCATGTACACCATGATATGTAAAATAACTAGATATGTCCAGTGCTCCAAAAGGTTGTGAGCATGATACTAAAGTGTTCAAGATGTTGATCGTTAGAAAAACAGTGAAAAGTTAAACTTATGAAAGATAAGATATGTTATTAGGAAATTGGAGATAATGAAGAGCTAGTTGTAATGAGTTACACCAGCTTAATTTTCATGTAAATAGTTACACCAATTCAGTCCTCATACTTACTCTGATAAATTTTCAACCTTAATTTGGATTATGTGTTTCACACGTAAGGGTGGCATAGTATGGAAAAACTGTGTTAATTTAGATACTATGGCGAATTCTATAATAGAGGCTAAGTATATAGTTACTTAAAGAAGTAAGAAGGAGGTTATTTTGAATAATAATTTCATTTACGAAGTTGGTATGATTTCCTAGATGTATAGGTTCATGGAACATTGATGAATGATTTCATGAATTATTCTGAGGAACCAAGGTCGTAGAAAATGATTCAAACATATATAAAGCTAAACTGATAAAATTAGTGAATTTTATGATAGCATAAAAACGCAAAGATATGCAAGATACAAACGGGTCTGCAACGTAAGATCCAGAGATGAAGTCCGTACCACAAATAAAGCATGCATTACACCGGTATGCCATAGGTGTAAAGTGATCAAAGAAATGAAAATATTATTGACTCCAGTACAATTGGGAGAGTGTTGAAAATATGCCCTAGAGGAAATAATAAAATGTTATTATTTATATTTCCACGTTCGTAATTAATGTTTATATTTCTGTGCTACAATTTAAATGACCCTAACAGTGAGATTCAGAAGAAAACTCATTTGCATGTGTGGAAATGTAAACACGAAGAGTTCCTGGTTTAGCCTCTAAGACCAGCTCATGTGCTAACTGATGACTACGTTTTATTAATCATGGACATTTTTCTTGTAACAAGGATGTCAGTAGCAATGAGAACATATTTTTAGCAGAACAATGATGTTGAACCGACCACAATATTGAACGATATACTTAGCTCAAATCAAAAATTCGTTCTAGGTTATATCATGAAATGTTATCATATACGTAATTCCTTAGACCATGAGAGTGCCGAGTTCCTTCACAAAAGAAGATGTACTTTGGTTCGATGAATCTTCCCGTTACTAGGAACTAGTAAAATAAGTTCTGGGCACATCAGATAGTGTGTCTAGTAACTGCGATAGTTCAAGACTGGGATTTTCTCCTTCACGATGAAGAGATATTCACTTCATGCTCACTCGGTATTACGGTATCCATTATAGTCTGGCCAGACGTAGTGTGACATAGTCACGGGGATACTGGAATACGATAACAAGAAAAGGGACAAATGAACAAAGAGGATAATGAGTGTCTTGTGTTCAAGAAGTTGTTACACATGGGTGCCAAACTTCTCTCCTCTGACTTTGTCATATATCGCGAAGCAAAGGGAATGGTACATGACTAAACATAAAGGTTCACTCGAAGTTTCTTCGTGTTTGTGCGGGATTCAACATGGGTGTCCATAGCTCCGCTGTTGATTATTGGCTATTGAAAAAAGGCTGTTGTCTATGTCTGGAGGATGTTCTGAGTCATGTACGCATAATAACATACCTATTGGGACACACACTTAACAAGCAGTAGTCTGTTAGAATACTGGAATGGTAAAGATTTAGTGGAAGTAAAACAGAATAGTTCATATGGGAACCAGAAGTAGTTCCGAGTATTTATGGAATTGTTCATAAGGTCACCAAAAGTAGTTCTAAGTATTTAAGGATATCTCCGGGTCACTCTGGAGTAGTTCCAGTTGGTTCCGAAACATATGAGAAGGGTACCAGGAAAGTCCTAGATCAAGCACAATGGTTTCCATATGATCATCGGGCGTCCGACAAACTTTCACGGTCATCGGGTTTCTTAGACTGTAACTCAGAGGGTCCTCGAACATATCAAGATAGTTCCGGAACATCCGAAAATGGTCCCTGACGAGGGGGTGACCCCACGACTCCTACATGTGAGACTACCTGGTGCGCATGAAAACAGAAGGCCCTTGGGAAGCTACGACAAGCCCACGATTGGCCCAACCAAGCACCGACGTAGGAGTCTGCGACTAACATGGAAGGTGCAACTTGGCGTACAAGGCAAGACTAGAACTAGGAAACTATCTCTGTAACCTAGCATGGACTCCCCGAGACCTAGCCTAGTATATAAAGGCTGGGAGGGGAGACATCCAGATGAACTCAATACGCATCTACTCACCCTAGCCTTGCGAGAACTCGCCTTGGCCTCCACTGTAATCGCCCCCTCACGCAATAATATCGAGCAGGAAGTGCTTCTCCTGTTAGCCGATTAGTATCGTCCAACCTGTGCCTATCTCTATGACTAACCAAGGGTCCCTGACCATGGGATTTGCCGGGGTTGATCCCCGTCAATTGGCGCCGTCTGTGGGAACTACACAGGTTGGAATCACGATCTCGGCCGTCCCGCCCTCAACAGATCAAGACTCGAGGACTAGAGCCAGATCTAGCCTGCTCGAGAGATTCAAGTTCACTGCAAGCATCTTCATCGCCCCATCAGGATCACTCAGCCTGCAGCCGAACCAAGTCCAGCACCTCGATGGCTGTCAGATCCATCACCGACGGAAAAGAACCTGACGACCCAGAAGACATGCACAAGGAAGCCACTTGAGAAACCCACTCGAGGAGTCGCGGCATGTGGCCGACGGCTCGCCTATCAGTCGACGACCCGCCGCCGCCCGGACTCCCACCACACGCCAAGACAGCGACTCCGAGACCCAGACCGGAGATTACTACGACCCAGATCGAAGGCCGGATGAATTCGCCAACTTCATCCGGAATCAATCACTCAGCGACGGGATAGAGCTCGACCCAAGATTTCACAGCCGAGCAGAAGATCGCTCGCAGATCTACAAGTCTCAAGGAGGAGAAGGCACCCCGTCTCCAGCAAACTCACAGCTAAAGAGCAACTGGAAGGACCTTGCGCGATCCATTGTTTTGAAGACTGTCGAGGACACCTCAGAGCAAGCCACACACTGGGAGACTGCCGCCTATTTGCCGAACTCTCCAACAGCCTCAGGAGGAGAAGTAGCGTGAAGCCAAACGCACTCGAAGAAGCACGCAGTCACGGGCACCGAGTGCAGAGGAGCAATACCCCACGTCCCATGAACGAATCTGCATGATCCAAGAAGGAAGACCCTCGAAAGCAAAGCAAGATGCCTACACCTTGCAGGCCGAAGCAGCCGAAAACCTAAAAACAACAGAGACCTACAAGTTGCATGGCGCGGAGACCAGCATCACTTTCTCACAGAGCGACTACCCGCCTGCAGGCCCAAGGCCCGGACACGCACCCTTGGTCCTCGAAGCCCAAATTGGAGGATACGAAATGGATAGAATCTTCATGGATGGAGGCAGCAGCTTAAACATAATCTTCACCAGCACCCTACGCAAGATGTTCATCCCACGATCAGTTTGGAAGAAGTCAGGAACCACAATATACGGCGTCGTCCCGGGCGAAGCGGCCACCTCCATCCGAGCAATACAGCTTGATGTGATCTTCGGCAGCAAGCGCAACTTCGCAAAGAAAGCACTCGAGTTCGAGGTGCTCGACTGGCAGTCGCAGTACCACGCCATACTCGGGCGACCAGCATTCGCACAATTCATGGCGGTTCCACAGTACGCATATCTCAAGCTCAAGATGCCAGGACCTGCAGGAATCATCACAGTCAAGGGAAGCTTCATCAAATCGGACCAGTGTGACCGCGACTTCCACAAAGTCTCCGACACATTTGGAGCCCAACAACACCTCAAAGAAATAGCCATGGTGACGGATAAAAGCATATTTCCGCTGGCAAACAGAAGCGAGACAAAAGAATTTGGCCGCGACTTCAGCGTCGACAGCGACACGACCATACACCAAGTACACCCAACAGACCCAGAGAAGACAGTCCGCGTATATGCCCACCTTCCAGAAGAGCAAGCAACAGCCCTCATAACCTTCTTTCGCGAAGAGTGGAAAATTTTCGCCTAGTGCCCAGCTGACTTGAAGAAGACCCTCTCTACCCCACCAATCTTGGCGGTGCCTAAAGAAAGGGAAAAGTTGTATATCTACATAGCAGCACGCAGCAGCGTCGTGAGCACAGTACTCGTCGTCGAGCGTACAGAAGAAGGAAAAATCCAGAGCATCCACAGACCAGTTTATTACCTCAGCACGCTACTCACGAAGACACAGCAGCGGTACCCACATTACTAGAAGCTCCTGCTCGCCATTATCATGACATCCAGGAAAGTATCGCACTACTTCGACGAACACTCCATCACAATCGTAAGTAGTGCACCACTCGCGGACATCCTCATCAATCCCGGCGCGACCGGTCGAGTCGCCGAGGGGAACATGGAGCTCAGCCCGCGAGACCTACAGTTCAAACACCCAACATAAATCAAAACCCAAGTACTCCCAGACTTCCTGGTCGAGTGGGCAGAAGTCCAAACACCAGGCCACCCAGACCTATCCAACTCATGGACGATGTACTTCGACGGATCCAAAAGACAGCAAGGAGTCGGAGCAGGCGTCGTCCTAGTCTCCCCCAAAGGAACCAATCTCAAATACATCCTCCAGATCAACTTCAGCAACGCCTCCAACAATGAAGCAGAATACGAGGCACTAATTCATGGCATGCGCATGGCAAAAACTTGTGGTGCCACTCGCCTATCAATCTATGGCGACTCCAGCCTCGTCGTCTAGAAGGCGATGAGAGACTGTAATGCAGTCGCAGAAAACATGGCAGCCTACCAGAAGCTCTACAACACGCTAGAAGGAGGATTCAACGACTGTGAACTCAACTACATCCCCAGAACAAACAATAAAGAAGCCGACGAACTTGCGAACATCGGATCGACTCGAGGACCAATACCACCGGGAGTCTTCCTCGAGAGCATCAGCTAGAGATCAATAAAAGAAAAACCAGCGGAGCCCAAAGCAGCTGCAGAAGAAGACGAAACAAATGAGCCAGCACAGGTGGCTGCAACGACCGCAGCTGATGCTTCAAACAGCCAAGAAATCGAAGTTGAAGCACCAGCAGCACTCGAAGACCCGGCCTGGGCAAGACCTTTTCTTTGATTCCTAATCGACAGCATCCTACCGCAAGACGTTGAAGAAGCTCGATGCATCAGTCGACGATCTAAAGTATTCACGGTAATCAACAGAAAGCTATACAAGCACAACATCTCTCAGGTTCTCCAAAAGTGCATAGAAGAAGAAGACGGCAAAGCCCTTCTACTAGAGATTCATGAAGGCACATGCGGGCATCATGGCAGCAGTCGAGCAATTGTGGCAAAAGCCTTTTGAGCAGGATTCTATTGGCCAACCGCCATGAGAAACGCAGAGGATATCGTGCGGCATTGCATCGCCTGCCAAAAGTTCGCCAACAGGCCGCACGCCCCAGCATCAGAACTCAAAACCATACCGTTATCGTGGCCATTCTCCACATGGGGACTCGACATGGTAGTCCCACTCAAGAAATCATCCAAAGGAGGAAGAACACACCTACTGGTCGCAGTCGACAAATTCACCAAATGGATTGAAGCAGTACCAATCACCAGCTCAACATCCCTCACGGCAGTCAACTTCATCAAATCAATCATCTTCAGATTCGGAGTACCACACAACATCATCACAGACAATGGTACCAACTTCACAGCAGCAGAGTTCCAAAACTTATGTCAAGAGTCGGGCATCAAAATCAACTATGCATCAGTCGCACACCCGCAGTCCAATGGCCAAGTGGAGAAAGCAAATGGCTTAGTATGCGGAGGATTAAAAAAGCGACCCCTAGCACCACTTGAACAGGCCGCAGGCAACTGGACAGAGGAGCTCCCCGCAGTCCTATGGAGCCTACGCACCACCCCAAACAGCTCCACCCAGTATACGTCTGTCTTCTTGGTATACGGGGCAGAACCAGTGCTACCGCATGACCTAAAATTCGGAGCACCCAGAATCTCAGGATACGAAGAGGAAGAGGCAGAAGAAGCGCTGCAGAACGACAAAGACACATCAGATGAAGCACGAGACACAACCCTCACAAAATTTGAAGGATACCAGGACAAGCTGCGCACCTATCAAAGCAGTCGCCTACGGACCAGATCATTCAATAAAGGAGATCTTGTGTTACGACTAATACAGGAAAAAGTGCATAAACTTGCCCCTCAATGGGAAGGACCATTCATCATCTCGGAAGTCATAGGAGGAGGAGCATACAGATTGAAAAATCCGAAGACCAACGAGGACGTGGGAAATCCATGGAACGTAGCAAACTCACGCCTGTTCTACCCATAGCCCTCCAGGCATTATCAGAGACATCGGCAGCAGCACCGATCGGCAACACATGTAAAATACGAAGGAATAAAATAATGTTGCCCAAAGCACCTTACTTAAAAGCACTCGGGGGCTCGAGCCTAGAACTCCCCCTCCCCGAGAGACGCTATCTTCGCAAACGCGACCTTTATTTCCAAAGCACTCGGGGGCTCGAGCCGAGAACTCCCCCCGAGAGACGCTATCTTCGCAAACGCGACCTTTATTTCAAAAGCACTCGGGGGCTCGAGCCTAGACCCCCCCCCCCGAGAGACGCTATCTTCGCAAACGCGACCTTTATTTCCAAAGCACTCGGGGGCTCGAGCCGAGAACTCCCCCCGAGAGACGCTATCTTCGCAAACGCGACAATTATTTCAAAAGAACTCGGGGGCTCGAGCCTAGAACCCCCCCCCCCCGAGAGACGCTATCTTCGCAAACGCGAACTTTATTTCCAAAGCACTCGGGGGCTCGAGCCTAGAACTCCCCCCCCCCCCCCGAGAGACGCTATCTTCGCAAACGCGACCTTTATTTCCAAAACACTAGGGGGATCGAGCGAAGAACTCCCCCCGAGAGACGCTATCTTTGCAAACGCAACTTTTTCTTAAAAAAGACTCGGGGGCTCGAGCATAAAACTTCCCCCGAAGGACGTTACCTTCGCTAAAAACGCGACTATCACCAAAAAACAGAACAGGCAAGGGAAAATTGCATCTTTTAGTCTTCACCCGATCACAAGCGATCGCCTAAAGACTCGGGGGCTACTCCCATCGGGAGCGCTGACGCGCACCCAATCTAAACTCGGAAAAATTCAAAGACAAGCCACAAACTAGTGAAGATAGAAAAATACATAGAGCCTACGTTTGATTCTGCAAATCAAACGTAGCCTCGGGGGATACTCCCATCGGGAGCGCTTGCGCGCACCCGAGAAGACACTTTCATTAAAAAGGAGTCGAAGACACATTCATTACAAAGGAGTCGAAGACACTTTCATTACAAAGGAGTCGAAGACACTTTCATTACAAAGGATTCGAAGACACTTTCATTACAAAGGAGTCGAAGACATTTCATTACAAAGAAGTCGAAACGACAGTTTGACATTACAGAAGGATCTACAGAAATACAAGCTGGGCTACATTCCAAACTTCTACATGTGTGCTCATGCTAAGATAATTGGCACTTTCGTACCAGACGGGCATCATCACAGACAAAGTAGCAGCCTCGCCAGCGAAGGATAAGCTCGCCGTTCTCCAGCTCTACAAGGTGCCCCGCCTATTGCCGCTGTCGCTTGACGACTGGCTTGACGTCCAGATCATCCTTAGAACTAGAAGAGCAAACACCATCGCCTGAAGGATCAGCCGAAGACGAAGACACGGGAGAAATAGGCGAACCACCACTCGAGTCATCGGAATCACTGCTGCTTGTTTCCTCGCAGTACGGATCAGGACGATTTCCACCAGAATCAAAAGCGCGGATAATAACAGTATCTTCGCCGTCAAAACGACAGCAAAGGCTGTCCCCGCCGCGCAAATTCAACTGACGAGAAAACGTCCTCCAGCCAAACCCAAGGAAGATCAAGGACGAACTATCAAAATCCAGTTCCACCCAAGAAGAAGAATGAGAGCATCCACGAAGACGGAGCCAGAAGCCCCTTAAGCCACGCTCAGAAGCAAGGGAGGCAAACGAGGCAGGAAGAAGAATCTGGGCAGCATTCCGCCCAAGAACATCCAAAAGAAAATCATGGCGCCAAAATCCCTCTTCCATGGAAGAAGAGGAAGAAAGCGCCAACGTAGTGCCATGACGCCCACCGCGCGAGGAACGAGGGGTGCGGCCACCACGACCACGGCGGCCACGACCTCGCCCTGCAGCACCACCGCTGAAGTCTGGCTACACTGCTACCACGTTTGGGTGCCATATGGAGAAGAAGAAGCAGAAGGGACAAGACGCAAAGATTGGATGCCAAGGACGGGCAACCAAAGGAAGTATTTATAGCTCAATCCAAGGGCAAAAGAGGAAAAACACACAGAAGCCCAGGCGGCGCCATCATTGCATCAAAGACCGAACGGGTCGGGCGTTATGAATTCCAAGACGAAGATGCCTTCACACGGTCAGCATTATTTACAGGACGCGTCAAATCTCGCTTGTTTCCCATACCAAGCCTTGGAAACCGAACAGGAAACAGGTTGCGCGCCGTCCAAATCGTCATTATGACAGTCCAGAAGACATGACGGATCAAAAAAATCAAGCATCATCATAGGTCATCAAACAGAATGACAATACATATCAGCACAGCATCCCAAAGGGAACGGGTCAAGGTAACAACAGTTGGAAAAAATCAAATTATTCCAAGAGCCAGCCATACGTTTAAATTTTCTGACTATAAAAATTCTTACTCCCATCGGGAGTACCCTTTTAAGTCCGGGTGCTCCCTCACCCAGAAGGCAAAGATGTGCTCGAGTGATCACTCGCACCGGCAAAAAACAAGATACTCTCAGAGTTCGGGTGCTCCCTCACCCTAAGAGAAGAAAAGCATTCGAGTGACCACTCGCAGTAAAAAAGACTCAGCAATTCAGCAAGCATGACTTACTCGCGCACTCGACGACATTCCGAGTGGGTGCTATCTTATTTTACTCGCCTGAGTTCATTACAAGCTCCGTGAGTGACGACTAAAACAGCTCACTTGATTGTTTACTCCAAGTGGGTGCATTGCTAAATCAGGCTCCGCGCCTCAATAAAAACAAATTATGCATTGACTACGACACACTGTACCCAGATGCCACGCAAGCTTAGCGTGTAGGTAAGATCCCGCTGCGAAGAACGGCCGGGCCGGGACTTGCCGCAGAGCGATTTCACTCCCGAACTTTTCCATGCGCTCGCATGATAGAAAGAGCCGAGCGGACGCGCTCAGGCTATGTGCTTAGACTGGCGGCAATTGATCCTATAAGACCTGCACCGGCATGACTTTGCTTGACACCAGTGTTCCAAGTTCATGTCGAGGGACATGAGCTTGATTAGCCTACTGTGGTATTTGTCACTAGCACAATTCACCAAGGCTCGACCAGTCGACTCCTTGGGCCCTTTCCGCTTAGCAATCCCTCGAAACAGATATTGTCATGGCTCAAAACAGCTAGCGACCCGTGGCGATGCCGCGCTTACAAACAATAAAGGCGCAAAAGAATTCGAGTCCCTGCGCGACTCTTCGAGTCCCCCAGGCACTCGGGGGCTACTGACGAGGGGATGACCCCACGACTCCTACATGTGAGACTACCTTGTGCGCATGAAGACAGAAGGCCCGTTGGGAAGCTACGACAAGCCCACGATTGGCCCAACCAAGCACCGACGTAGGAGTCTGCGACTAACATGGAAGGTGCAACTTTGCGTACAAGGCAAGACTAGAACTAGGAAACTATCTCTGTAACCTAGCACGGACTCTCCGAGACCTAGCCTAGTATATAAAGGCTGGGAGGGGAGACATCCAGATCAACTCAATACGCATCTACTCATCCTAGCCTTGCGAGAACTCGCCTTGCCTCCACTGTAATCGCCCCTCATGCAATAATATCGAGCAGTAAGTGCTTCTCCTGTTAGCCGACGAGTATCGTCCAACCTGTGCCTATCTCTATGACTAACCAAGGGTCCCTGACCATGGGATTTGTCGGGGTTGATCCCCGTCAGTCCCAAAAGGTCTTGGACGTGTTCCTGAAGGTTCCGAAATGTCTCGAAACCATCCCGAAAGGTCCCAGAATGGTCTTGGAGGGTCCTGGAAGGTTTTGGAAGCTTCTAGAAGGTGATGCTAGCGACGAAGTTGTCATCTTATCGCCCCTCATTAGTTACCGCAAGTGGAAGGTTGAGATGTAGCTAGTGGAAAATTTCCCTCCTTAAAGATACCAATGTTTGTCTCCGGCGGACTCCGAATTCTTCAAGTAGGTGTCAACGGTGCCAAAGATTAAGTTGCCTAAAGGAGATAAGGTTGACGTGGACCTGCACACATCAACAAATAACTTTTCTCCTAATGAGTTCAGAGAGGTTGTCAATCTCTCCGGCGTTGTCGTTCACAAAGGATCAAACGCACGTGGAAATAGTGATGGTGATTGCAACTGAAAGGAAATAAAGCAATAAAGAGTTGAGGTGTAAACAATGGTGGAAATATGGACCGGGGTCCCATGATATTCACTACTGATGTCTCTCTCCCGAAAGACGATAAAGCACCTAAGCTGGGTGAACAAATTACAGCTGGGCAATTCACAGAATTATAAACACACCGCAATGCTAATTATGCCACAAGAAAGTTAGAGGCTCAAAAGTATGGGACGTACGCCAAGACAGGTAGACCGTTTATTCATAAGCATATATTTACTAATCATCCACCTTGAGACATCTATCTAGAACATCTCGCTGGTATTAAGTTGTGAGCCCCACCCAAAGTGTAAACCCAAAGCAACAGATAAATGCATTAAGAATCTTTGCTTAAGGTAAACAATCCTTGCAACCGCGGTTACAAGCACCGATGTTTCCTCCCTGGTGGCAACATCACATCCCCTTGTCTCATGTTTCTGTCACTTAAGCTAGACATCGGGGGGCATGAACCCACAATCAAGCATAACACTCCCTCTTAGAGTTACTATCTACTACTTGGCCAAAGCAATAAAAAGAAACGGAGAACATGCAAAAATTAATCAAGAACAAAATGTTAAAGGAGAACCAAATATATAACTCATAACGATCTCAACATAATCTCATAATCCATTGGATCCCAGCAAACACAACACAATAAAGTAGAAAGATTATGTAGGTGCCTTGATCATGTAGGGAAGCTCACAAGGGCTCTGAATTGAAGCACAAGATTGGAGAGAATACATCACATATCTACTGGTCTTGGACCCATGTTCCTAGGGGGACTACTCAAGGCACATCCGGTAAGCGCTCCTAGTGGTGGAGAAGCTCCCGGAGATCAATCCTCCCTCCGGCCAGGTGCCGGGACGAGTTCTTCTAGCGATCCCGATCCCAAGATCGCGGTGGCGGCGGAACAGTGGTGAAATTCGCGACGCGGGGTCTCTTTTCAGGGTTTCTGCAGCGAGAAGTAAATAGAGGCCGAAGGGGGCACCGGGGGAGGTGTCCTCCTCGCAGGCGGCCTATGGGCGAGGCCCCACCCCTGTCCGCGCCAGGTGCCGCTTAGGAGGGGGTGGCCTCTCTCCGGCTTTCCTTCGCGCCTCTGGAAGCTTCCGTTACGCTGATTTTTTTTTCTTGGAAATTTTTGGGCACTTTAATATGGGTATGAACTTGCAAACAAAAACTGGCATTGGGTGCACTGATTTAGTAGGTTAGTCCAAATATGTGTAAAAGGGTATGAAAGTGTAGTAAGACATATAGCAATGTCACCCAAATGAGCATGGAACAAGAAGAAATTATAGATATGTTTGGGACGTATTAACATCCCCAAGCTTAATTCCTGCTCGTCCTCGATTAGGTAAATGATAACACAAATAATTTCTTTGGTGACATGCTAACACACATATAAGAACTTCAAAGTAAAGCAAGTAAGATATGTAATTCAAGTCAATACAATAACAAGCAAGAGTCTATATCTAGTATTGAAACTAGTAAAGAAAGAACATAAAGGTGCAAGAGCTCTCGCTGTCCATGACTCAAATCTATCCAAATTGTGTTTACGTGCAAGAAGTGGGAGATGGGTTTAGAGCATAAAAATACTATATAGTTTAATTTAGAATTCAATTTAATAAAACTTCACACTTGGTCTCCTTCGTAATCTTATTTTTACTCCTCCCTAGACTAGTAGTCTGGCACAAGTCAAACTTATCCTCTCCCTTTCCACTTTGAGCACTCATGCCATGGATGATCGCAAGCAAGATATGTTGGCACTTAGGATAGCGAAGAGAAAAATGATGGGGAATGTAGACAAAAAGGTGTGAAAGGCTCACATCAATGAGGACAATGATAGGCGAGAGAAAGCCAAATGATAGATATGATGTGAGGATTAGGGATTGTCATGCAACGGATGCACATATGAGCTAACGCAAGCTCTCCAATGGAATTAGTGGGGGTGCATCCAACTTGCTTGCTCATGAAGACCTAGATCTCTTTTGAGGAGGCTCATCCTTGGAATATGCAAGCCAAGTTCTATAGTGTAAGAATCCCCACATAGTTATGCGTGAATGATATGAAAATCTCTATTGAGTACACATATAACTATGGAGTACGAGTGTGGATCTTTCAAAAGGATTAGTAGTGTTGCCCTCTTCTCTCTCTCTTTTTCTTTTGTTTTCTTTATTTTTCTATTTTTTGTACGTTTGTGGCCTCATTGGCTCGTTCTATTTATCTCTCATTTTCCCTCTTTGTGATCGTTTAGTTTGTCCTCTTTTGGGATCTTTATTTTTTCCTCTTTGGGATATTTTTATCACTTAAGGGAAACACTCTATATTTTACAAGAATATAGAATATCTCACACTTTAAAAGAAGTACTCAACATAAAGAAAAAATAAAAATATCATGATGTATGAAAATGTATGGCTCTGCTAGTGTAGCGGGATATGAAATGATAGTAGCGCGTCATGTAGAAATTATAAGGGCAAGGCCAAACTAGCATGTGGCTCTACGATCAAGCAAAAGCTTGTATCACATGAAGATCAAGTCATGAGATGATGGATGTTGTATGGCAATGTATCCCGGAAAGGCTATGGAAATGCCTTGATAGGTAGGTATGGTGGCTGCTTTGAGGAAGATATAAGGAGGTTTATGGTGACAAAGCGTATCATGCCAATGGTTTGGATGCACCGGCGAAGTTTGCACCAACTCTCAAGATGAGAAAGGGAAATGCACGGTACCGAAGAGGCTAGCAAAATATGGAAGGTGGAAGTGCCAACAATCGAATACTCGCATTACTCTGAAGAACTCATGCCCTTATTATCGGTAAGTCTCTATCTATACAGGAGGTTCACAAAGAGACAAGTACCCCAAGGAGGAATGTATGGGGGTTTGGTTATCCTTGCGCATCCTCAACCCATGGTGCGTGAGGGTACTCTATATATTCCAACCCCTCCAAGGGTTCGCGATTCATCTAGTAGCTATAGTTCTCAACTTTTTTTTTGAAAATAAACACGGATTCCCAAAAATACGACACCTATCCCTAATAGGCTTAAGCTCTTCGCACAAAAAGTCCAAACATTACTCAAATCAATACCCCAAAACTATTGCAAGTTAATACTACACTTATAATAGCAATCTCAATTACCTACTCATGCAAGACACACAACTCAGTGAAAGAGACCAACTCTCTAAACAAGATAAGCATGATAACTCAAGAGAGTTTTAAAAGCAACAACCTAAATAAAATCTCTCAAAAATATAAGCATGAAAAATAAGATCTTAGCATGACAAAAACTACGAAAATATAATTAAAGAACACAAAAAAGGATATCATGCAAGCCTATGTTGTGTTCTTGGGTGAAGTGGAGCGTGTTTCTCTCCCAAAAAATGAAGGCTAGGGTCCAACATGTTATGAACAACAATCAAAACTAAAACAAACTAAAAAGTAAAGAGCGAGACGCTCCAAGCATAGCACATAACACATGAAGAGATAAGAATATAGCATGGAGAAGGACGAACTGATGATTGTAGATGGAGAAGGGGATGCACGGGGGCATCCACCAGCTTAGACACTTGAGTCTCCTTGGATATTTCTTGGGGTGCATGGGGGCATCCCCAAGCTTTAGCTTTTGTGTAAGGCCCGATATGCGGTACTGCTCCAGATCTAGATGTTTCCATACAGATCCGGGGATGAAGCACATATCGGTCCCACCGCGACATATGACATAGCCATATGCCCCGGATTTCCAACATGATATCACAACATTACAGATACAAGGATACAACATCTCATACAATCGGCATACAACTGCCTTAATACAATACAACAGCGGAAGATATATGTCTGAGTACAGACTACAATCAAATGCCTAGTGGCAAAGAGAAAATCATCGATCCTCATAACCACACGGGTCCAGGCCCTCCGCCGGGATCCGCCTAACTAGTCGTCGTCGAGTCTCCACATGAAACATTGATCACCGTACCTGTTGTCGATCAAGAACCCTGAAAAGAGTTTGGTGGTAGTACCATGAGTACAGAAGTAATCAGCATCCAACTGTAGTGGTCAACTGACCTAGAAAGGACTTCATCACTCGTCATTCTAGGACAACTAGGAGTTTACGGTAAGGGTGGGGTAAGTGGTGACGTTGCTTCCGCAATAGCATTTATGAAGTGTCTAACGATCTAGAGAATAAGATAAGAAGCCAAGAATTCAATGAGGAATCGCCTCCAACAAGTCTTGCTATCCACCTACTTACGCAAACATAACACCTATCCTATCCTTGTCCTCCTCTTCGCATCCCGACGACGAAGAAGCAGTCAAGGAACACACACGTTGATCAAGTTATTTTAAGATTATCTCAGTTGTTGTTGTCTATGAACAAGGAGTAGGTCTCAAGCCGTCCATAACCGTGGACACGGCTTCTCGAAAAGATTTAACCCTGCAGGGGTGTACCAAATGCCCATTACAAGTCTCCGCATGCACGCCCATCTCTCTCAGTTTCTACCAATCACAGGCAGCCATTTTATGATTTAGTCCCGAGAGATCCGAAACGACATGTCCCTCTAACTAACAACGAACAAATCCGGGTGGCCCCGGTGAGTCGACATCCAGCTCAGGAGCCGGCCGCTCTCTCGATCTGGTCTCTACCATTTGTCGTAGGTTTGGATTGCCGGTAATTCTCACATGAGGCCGGGTCCTCAGCTGAACAGGTTGCATTACCGGGTCACCTCACATGGGGCCGGGTCCTAGCTGATCGGGTGGACCAACAGAGAAACCATGTCTCCACTGGCCCAAGTTGTTTTAAAGGATATCTTCTAGGAGCGACCCGACATACATATATGCATGGTTTGCAAATGGTAAATTAGCTTGGGCCACCACTACAAATGTTTGAATCTAAATGGTAAGAAAAGGGGACCCCATAAAATCCCACATGCGGTTAGGCACACTAAGTCTTAAAACCAATACCCGGAACTCGGATCCTAGGTGACTCGAATGGAACAAAGCGTCGGGGCGGGGTAGCCTAGACCTTCCATCCTTCGTCGAATATAGTCAAAATTTATAATAATCATATCATCCACAATAGATATGCTAAAGTGATATCCCAAACCAAGGAGTAACAGGGTAACATCGTACATCCTAAGCATGCATACTAAGCAGGGGTTGAGCAACGAGCAATAGTAACATAGCAGTACAAGGCTTGCTGGGAGGGGACATGGCTGTATCGGTTTGAAAGAGGTTGTAAACATGTGGTAGGATCAAACATCGAACCTATCTTAGACTAGCATGAAAACCGCTGGTCGAAATTGAATGGATCATAAGTAATGTATAGTCCTTGCCTGTTGATAAGTCGTGTTCCGAAGGTGTAGTTGATCGCAAGCTCGCATCGTCTCCGAAAGTACCCACAGAAGCACACAAGATGGTAAACACTGGAAAGCAATCAACGAGCAAGCATCTATTACTATGAAGAAAACACGAGCAAGCATCAACAAGAAGGCAACACGAGACATCGCACCTACCATCGAGAGCGGTTACTAACAGGTTAAGTGGAGCATTCGTCACACACGACGATACCGCACATTTAGAATGGTTCAAGTTGTTTAGCTACACAAGGTGAGCAAAGGTTATTAACATGGCAACTCAAGCAAGCATGGCATAGCACACAAATATGACAAGAGGTGAAACATAAGATAAACTATCTTTGCTAGCCAATTTAAGTGAGGCACAACCTAAACAAGGCATCCACTAAGTGCCACACGATGATTTAATTATTTGGTACTGTTCTTCCCTAAACCATATTTTAGGTTTCTTAACAACAACAAACAATTGCATAAACACAAAGTACACGAAAAACTAATCAAGTTACATATAAAGAACACTCCAAACGGAGTTACGGTTAAAAAGATACAAGCAAAACAAGTTTGGAACACAATCTGCCATCATCAGGAGGCACACTTTAGAGCAATGCATAAACAGGATAATGAATGCAAACATGCCCACAAATGATATGCAACTAAAGTAGACATGGCAGGAAAGACATGGCCAATGGAATCATGCAAATAGGCATCATGAACAATTAATTATAGCCCAAGCAAAATGCAATAAAACATTAATGGTCTAGGACTCAGTGAAAATCAGGAAAATAGAGCAGAAACTGTTATTTTCATGCTGTATAAACAGGGGTAATATTATATGCAAATGTGCAGCAAAATGACATAGCAATATATGAGCATGGAGTAGACATGATGGTGATCAGGTACAAACAAGAATCAAGGTCATAGGCATAACAGATCAAAAGATATTAAGCATGCAACATGGCACCGGAAAGTTACAGACTTGGTGAAAAACAGAGGTGGCTGTCAAAAACAGCAGGATAGCAACTTTGGAGCTAAACATATCTATGACCAGGAAGGTAAACATGACAATGCAATACATATAATGGAAGTAGACATGGCATAGATCAAAATGACATATTGCAATGCTCAATAGGATGCACGGTTAAAAATATATAGGGCAGCAAAGTTGCAACTTTATATAAACAACATCACACTAATAGCAGGTTCACCACTTTGGAGAAAGAATTAATATAGCTATAGCAGGCAAATATGACAAGTGATTGCATAGGATTGAAGTAGACATGATGCTTAACACACACAAAAAAGAATCAACATCATAGGCCTCATGGATGTGTTACAATCATCAATAAAACTTGCAATAAAATAACAGAGGCAACACACTAACAGGAAAAACTAGCAGTTAACAGTCTGATGCCCACTTCAACAGTGATTAAAAACATCAAGATGGCCTCAAATCAAAATGCTCACAAAAGATGAACTGAAGTACACACAATTCTAAACAAAATTCCTTTTGGGAGCAACGTGATCCGGGCTACGGTTTACTCGCAATATTACGTGCAAAACAGAAACAACAGTGAAATTATAGGGACTTAGCAGAAATAATAGAAAGGAAAAAAAGAACAAACATAACATAAAAAAGAGGGAGCTCGGTGGGCTTCTCACCCATGGGTTGGCCCATGATGCTGAGGGCGGCCTGGCGCTGGTGGGTCGCAAGCCTGGCAGGCCGGCTAGGCCGGGGACGCGGGCCGGCCCACGGCGCCGCAGCGAGCGGGTGGCCGGGACGCTCGATCCCGAGCGCATCCCACGGCGGTGGCGGCGGCTGGTGGCTCCGGCGAGGGCAGGGCGCAGGGCATGCGCGGCGGTCGGCGGTTGCGACCGATGGTCGTGGAGGGTCGCCGGCGAGATGGAGAGCGCGGCCCTCCCGGTGCAGTGGCGGTTGCCGGATCGAGGAGCTCGGGTAGCGCCTCTAATGGCGGCGGCAGCTGCTGCTCTCGCCGGCGGCGGCCCTGCGCAGAGGAGGATGCGGTGAGGAGGGGAACCAGAGGAGAGGAAGAGGAGGAGACTGGCGGGAGGAGAGAGGAAGGCCGGCGGCGTGCTCGTCGGAGGCGGCGGCTTGGCCTCCATTGGCTGGAGAGAGAGGAGAGAGAAGGTGGGGCTGAGGAGCTCCCTGGGCCGTCGGATCACGAGATCTGACGGTCCAGGATGGATCTGGATAGGATTTGGGAAAGAAAATGGGCTAATTGCGAAAATGGGGTATTTTTGGGGCAAAGTGGAGGGGGTGGATACAATTTTTGGCTTAGAGGAACCCTAGAAAGGGGTGGGAGAGTGGTGGTCTTTATATAGCACAGGTGGCTGGCAGTTTACAAAAACATCCTCGGTTTTTCTCTCGCGAGCACGGTGTTTACGTTTCTGACCGCGGGGGGTCTGCAGGACCTCCGATTCGGGTAAAACTTTGAACTGCGTGATCAGCGCGTCGATCCGGCGGCGTTCACCTCGCGCCGGAACCGTTCCAAGAACACTTTCTGGTGCGCTATAAAAATAACCCGTTTAATTATTAAACGGTGTTTTCCTTGCGTTGGCTGCGGCTGGTCTCGTGTAGTTTTAGCGACGGTGATCGGGTAAAACCTGGTGTCGCAAAGGTCGAGTGTCAGGGTGGCAAGGGTCGGTCTTTGTCCGGTACGAGATAAGAGGGGAAAATAATCGCCGATCGATAAATCGGGGATGCAAACACCGCAAACAAATCACACAATCAAACAATTCACACCGAAAACAAAAATTTTATTTTTTGTGAAATCTGGGCCGTTACATTTTGACACTCCCATATATTCTTTCATCATCTTCCTTCACATACTTGAAAACTCTCTTCATACGAAAATCATCATAAGATGATTAGAGTGGTTAGTACCCATGATAAAACATATCATACATGAAGAGCTACTATTTCTCAAGATTGCCAAAAAGGCGAAAAAGTAAGCTTAAAATTTTTAAAATGGAGAAGAAGGAAAACGTGGCAGAATCTGTGAAAAACAGACCAACAAGTAGTAAATAAATTTTTGGGAAATTTTGTAACTTAAATCAAAAAACTCAGAATAGACGCTAGAAAGTCAACTGTATAGAGCATACTGTCAAAACAATTCAGATCAAAAAGATGATCTGGTGATTTATGGTGAATTTTTCTGTCAACCAGACATTAGCTGTTTCCGGACAGCATGTGAGAACTTTTGAACTTTCTTGCAATCGGAGGCTAAAACATGGCAAAAAGCTTGAAAATAAAGATACAATGATTTTGCTACAGTAGTAACAAGCATCAAGACCACTAAAACTGAAAGTAAAAACATTTTGGGTTGCCCCCTAATAAGCGCTTTCTTTTATGCCTTTGAGCTAGGCATGATGCGAAAAGATCAAGTTTTGTCAACTCCAAAATAATAACTTGCCCGAGTAACGGACTCATAAGGTAACTTAATCTTGTTTTGAGGGAAGTGTTCCATTCACTTTTTGAGGAGGAATTGGAATCTAATGGTCCCTTCTTTTATATCAATGATAGCACCAATAGTGTGGAGAAAAGGACGTCCAAAAATAATTGGACATGAGGGATCACACTCGATGTCCATGACAAGAAAATAAACGGGAACATAATTATCAATTACAATAATAAGAACATCATCAATTCTTCCTAAAGGTTTATTTACAGAAAAAATAACAATATGAACACCAACAGAACAAGGATTGAAAGGTTTTAATTCAAGCATATCATACATTCTTTTGGGTAAAACGCAGGCACTCCAACATCACATAAAGCAAAGTAAGAAAAAATATTCATTTTGATTTTGACTATAGGATACCAACCATCTTATAGTTTTCTAGGAATAGAAACCTCTAACTTAAGTTTCTCCTACCTATATGCTCGGTGAAGGCAATGTTAAGTGAAATAGTGTGGGGGTCTTTAGCCATTATTTGCAAAAAAGTGTTAACTTAAAAAAGACTAAAATTAATTATCAAAATCAAGATCACTACCAATAATTAAAATGGTGGTGATGTCATCTAAGCTCATTTTCTTGGTAGTCTATAAATTCATAGCACCTTCTCGTCCTAAATTTGAGGTGTTAGCATGACCATTGATAGGTCCATTGGGACTAGGGCTGTGATGGGTGCTAAAAGTTTTTTGATCCTCAACAACTTGTATTGTAGCAATAGTAGTGTGTGTAGGAAAGCTCTTTATCCTATCTTCCTCTTCTTTCTCTCTAGCCCATCTATCCTTAAGTTTTGCTAGCATTATAATGTTCTCATTAATTTTCACTTGAATAGCATTCATGGCTGTAGTTTTTCTTTCCTCAAGGGGAGAACTTCTAATTGTAAGCATCTCTACATCATGAGCTATGTTGTCTACCTTCAAAGAGAGACTATCTAATTTTTCTAATTTCTTTTCTACACTCTTATTGAAGGCCTTTTGAGAAGTGATGAAGTCCTTAAGCATGCTCTCTAATTCAAAAGTGGAGTTTTTGGGTGCTAGGATAAGTGTTGTTGTTCCCATAGTTGTTGGATGGGAACGGTCTAGGATTGTTGCTACCAAAATTACTCGTATAAGCATTATTATTAAAGTTGTTCCTAGAAATAAAATTAACATCAACTTGCTCTCTTTCTTGAGCATCCAAAGAAATTAAAGGAACATCATGAGGATCAATAGGAGCTTGCTTAGTAAGTAGAGACATGATCAAGTCAACCTTTTAATTTAAAGAGGAGATCTCCTCAGCAAAGTTTACCTTCCTACCTATTGGAGATCTTTCGGTCTGCCATTGAGAATAATTTGTCATCATCTCGTCCAATAGCTTTATGGCAGCACCAAGTGTGGTTGACATGAAGGTTCCTCCCGCGGTCGAGTCCAACAGATTCCGCGAGGTAAAGTTCAATCTTGCATAGAAAGTCTGGATAACCATCCATGTAGTCAAACCATGTGTAGGACAATTCTTAACAAGAGATTTCATACGTTCCCACTCTTGGGAAACATGTTCATTATCCAATTGTCTAAAATTCATAAATGTTACTTCTAAACTAAATAATGTCAACAGGGGGGTAGTATTTCCCAATAAAAGCATCCTTGCACTTATCTCAAGAATCTATGCTATTCCTAGGCAAGGATTGGGGCCACTATTATCTCTTCCTCTCAAGGAGAAAGGAAAAAGCTTAAGTTTAACAATGTCATCATCTACTTGTTTCTACATTTGCATATCACAAAGCTCAACAACATTATTTAAGTGGAAAGCAACATAATCTCCAACACCCGACAATTATTCTTTCATAACAAGATTCAGCAAAGAAGGTTTGATTTCAGATGAAGGTGTTGAAGTGGCAGGTGGATCAATAGGAGTGCTAATAAAGCCATTGTTATTGTGACTAGTGAAGTCACACAACTTGGTGTTTTCAGCGGAACCCATAGTAACAAGCAAGAGCAAAGTAACTCTTTTTTTGTGGTTTTTGGTAAAAGACTATTGAAAAAACTAGAAAGTAAACTAAAATGACTAAAACGCAAAGGTAAAAGATAGTGTGCAACTCCACTATCTTGAAGATTGGAGTCCCCGACAACGGCGCCAGAAATAATCTTGAGGCTAGCGAGGAAGTTGTCTTCTTCTCGCCCATCGTTGATTACCCCAAGTGGAAGGTTGATATGTAGCTAGCGGCAAATTTCCCTCGGTAAAGATACCAAGGTTTGTCTCCGCCGGACTCCGAATTCTTCAAGTAGGTGTCAACGGCGCCAGCGATTAAGTTGCCTAAAGGAAGTAAGGTTGACGTGGACCTGCACACCGCGACAAATAACTTTGCTCCCAACGAGTTCGGAGAGGTTGTCAATCTCTCATGCCTTGTCGTTTACAAAGGATCAAACGCACAGTGGAAATAGTGATGGTGATTGAAACTGGAAGGAAATAAAGTAGTAAAGAGTTAAGGTGTAAACAATGGTGGAAATATGGACAAGGGTCGCATGATATTCACTAGGGATGTTTCTCTCCCAAAAGATGATAAAATAACTAAGTTGGGTGAACAAATTACAGCTAGGCAATTGACAAAATTACAAACGCATCGCAATGCTAATTATGCCACAAGAAAGTTAGACGCTCAAAAGTATGGGCAGTATGCCAAGAAAAGTAGACCGTTTATTCATCAACAACTAGTTACTATATCCAGAACATCTCGCTTGTATTAAGTTGCGGTCCCCACCCAAAGTGTAGACCCAACGAAACAACCAGCCGCATTAACAAACTTTGCGTAAGGTAAACAATCCTTGTAACCATGCTTACAAGCACCGTTGTTTTCTCCCTGGTGGCAACAACACATCCCCTAGTCTCATGTTTATATCACTCAAGCTAGACATCGGATGGCATGAACCCACAATCAATCATAACGCTCCCTCTTGGAGTTACTATCTACTACTTGGCCAAAGCAATAAAGAGCAACGGAGAACATGCAAGAATTACTCAAGAACAAAATATAAAAGTAGAACCAAATATATAACTCATCACGATCCGAACATAATCTCATAATCCATCGAATCCCAGAAAACACAACATAACAATAGTATAAAGATTACATAGGTGTCTTTATCATGTAGGGAAGCTCACAAGGGAGAAGATTTGAAGCACAAGATTGGAATGAAGACATCACATAGCTACTGGTCATGGACCTATGGTCCAAGGGGGACTACTTACGGCACATCCGGGAAACGCTCATGATGGTTGAGAAGCTCCCGAAGATCAATCCTCCCTCCGGCAGGGTGCCGGGACTAGGTCTTCTGGCGATCCCGATCTCAGGATCGCGGCGGCGGCGAAACAGTGGTGAAATTTGCGATGTGGGGTCTCTTTTCAGGGTTTCTGCATCGGGAAGTAAATAGAGGCCGAAGGGGGCACCGGGGGAGGTGTCCTCCTCCCAGGCAGCATATGGGTGCAGCCCCACCCCTGGCCGCGCCAGGTGGCCGCCTGTGAGGGGGGTGGAATTTTTATGGGCGCCAGGCACTGGGATTCTGGAAGCTTCCATTACGCTGATTTTATATAATTTTTTCTTGGAATTTTTTGCGCACTGTAAATGTAACAGCCCATTTGCAAAAATAATAAATCAGCATGATATTGTACCTTGTCTCATGACTTTGTAACTTGGCATGATGCTAGAGTTTGACATTTCATGTGATGATTTAAAATTGCATTGGGATTGGAGCCCATTTGGTATGATTCAAATTGCTCCCAAGTTCATTCAAGTGCCATGTTCATGCAATTGTTCTGTTTGCATGCTTGCTCTCCTTGATCCCAAGCTTGGCCCATCCTTTTCTTTTGCAAGGCCACTAGTTTTCAAATGGTCAAATCATTTTTGTCATCACCAAGAACAGTGGCTATAGTTCAAAGTGATTTTGAATTCAAAAATGAGCTCACATTTTGTTGTTGCCAAAAATGCCCTAACCATTTTTGGAAATTGGCTAATATTACAAGGATAATTTTACATAATTTTATATATTTTTAGCCCTTGTAATTAATTCGGGAAAACCACAAAGTCCTTTTCTGTTTTTATTTTTGGAAAAGGGTCCAGAGAGGGGGGCTTTCTTTTTCTTTTCTTTTTTTATCTTCCGGGACTCAGCCCAGCCCACCTGGGCCTGATTCCCTCTCGGCCCAGCCGCAGCGAACCGGCACGCCCCCATCTTCTTCTTCTTTCCAGCGTGGAGCTCCCCTTTTCCCCTCTCCTCTCTCACAGCGAGCTGCCACGGCGACGGGTGGAGCCCCGACGACAGCGAGACCTTACCCCTCCATATAAGTGCGTGGAGAGCGCCCTGGAAACCCTAGGAGCCCATTCCCCCCTTCGTTTTCTCCGCCGCCGCCCTCCTTCACCCGCTCCGACATCCTCTGTTCCGTCGGTGAGCCTCCAAATTCGCCGTCGTTGTGCGACACCGTTGAACGAGCGCGCGTGTGCGCCTTCCTGCACCTCTTCCTCATCGTTTCCACCCTGCAGGAACGCGGAGGGAGCCGCGGATTTTTTCCCGAGCCGATGACCTCCGCCTCGACTCCTTCTTCCCCGACGTCGATGATGTCGACTCCGTCCCCTCCGCGCGCGAGTTCGTCGATGACAGCCACCCTCTAGGTGAGCTGCTGACTGCCCTGTTCCCTCCCGTAGACGCCGTGGTAGTTCCGTGCCGAGTTCCGCCTCGTAGTCCGCCGCCGTAGCGTTGTCATCGGCGTGCAGTAGTCGCCGCGTCCGTGCCGTGCGTGGGCGAGCTCTGCGTGTAGCCAGAGAGTGCGCGGTGCAGCCATAAGTCGCCCTCTAGACACGCACGCCCGTGCCTCCAAGTCGTTGCCTTTCTGAACTGATGAGCAGAGTTGCGCCGCCTCCTTTCCCGACGAGGCTAGCGTCACCGCCGTGTGACCTCCGGCCAGATCCCGGTGTGCGATGTGTTCGTGGATGTGCCTTCTAGAGGCCCCTCGCGTTAGTGGAGAGAACGCCGCCCCGTAGCCGACGTGAGGGTCGTCGGAACCTTCTGTCTCCGGCGTCTGTCGGGTGTCGTCGCGGAATTTCAGTCAAGGCTCCAGTGTTTGTTCATGTTTGCTGCTACACCTTCTCTGTCAAGGTCAGTCGAGCAGCGCAGTGGTGATCGAGCAGTGCAGCCAGGGCTGCGGCTGGGGTTCGAACCCCGCCGGAGGCAAAATGCCCCCTCTTTTTCCTTTTTGTGTGGGAAGCTGACCACTGGGCCAGTCTGGTCAGTGGCTCGGGCCACAGTGGCCTTGCTGGGCACAACCCAGCAGCCCCTTGTCAGCCGCACGGCTTGCTGGGCCAGCACCAGCCGAGGCCAGTCCATTGGGGCCAATGCCTATTTCTTTTCTTTTGTTTCTCTTATTTTTAAGTCTTTTCAAAATTCAAATTCCATTTGAGTTTGAATTTCAATGCTCACTACCTCAAACAGATATTCCAATATATGACCTTGGGGTAGTTTTGCCCACTGACCACAATGTTGATGTTCATTTTTTTTGCATCTTGCCTCTCTAATTTTGGAGTAGGGGTAATTTTGCAAGGAAGCCCCTCACTTCTTTTGAATTTGCAAAGTGTTTTGAAAATTCAAAGTGTGACATGCCATATATGGTTTTGGGTAGGAAAATGCAAGGATTCAGATGGTGATGTCCATTTGGTGTTTTGTGCTACTCTAATGGACATGGTGTGATCACCTTGCCATTTTAAACCCTGACTTCCTTTCTTTGCGTTCTTTTCAACTTCAGTGCATGTTGAATTTTTGTTCATCCGATCTGGTCAAGTTCTGTTCCATGGTGTCTTCAATTCTTGCAATCTCAAACCAGCCACTAGCATATTGTCATATGCAAAGTGGCTGGATTCCTTTTCTTCTGTTGTACCTTCAGGTGTCAATTTCACCGACACTTTTCCCCGTCTCCGGAATCGATAGTTTTTTTTGCAATGTTTATTATTGTTAATTGTTGTTATTGATTCATGCCATGTCATGTTGCCATGATACTTACACCAAAATTAAGGCTGTGACCAAATCCATAAAAATATAAGTAATTGCATATGCAGTTGCTGACGTGTCGTCAACACCTTTATTTAAATCTGACTAGATAGGGTCACATCATGTCGATTAAACTTGATCATGCCATCTTTGTCTGTGCATTGTACCCATTGCTTACTTGTATGTTTTCCTTGCCGATACTTTACATTAGCACCTGAGACTGCCGAGGAGACTTACGTGGAGATTTTCGACACCGAGCCCGAGGACCCTGCTACATCTGCTTCCACGACCGATTACCCACGCAAGGGGAAGATTTATACCATTACTTGATACCTTTATGCCTACCTGCCTAGCTGTAGTCTAGAACGTTTGTTTGATCCTATCCACTTTTCTTATGCCACATTCAAAAATCAAACAACCATGATCCCCACATCCCAGCAAACCTTGTATTGCTAAGTTACCGCTGCTCAGCCATTGCTTGGTATGAGTAGGAAAACTTGCTGCTTACCCTATGCTATGGTTTGGTATATCATGTTATTTGAAGAAGTTGGTTGATATTTATTTTTATTATGATGTTAATTATATACTTGACGAATGATGGGAGACCAGGCTGTTCCCGCCAGGTGTTTTGTTCCATTTGAGTCACCTAGGTCCCAAGTTCCGGGTATTGTGTTTCTTGACGAGCGTGCCTAATCGTGTGTGGGATTCTATGGGGTCCCCTTGTCTTACCTACCTAGCTTCATACAATTCTAGTGGTGGCCCGAGCTGATTTACTATTTGCAAATGTGTGTGTGCTTGGTTGGTACCCCAGCAGTTTTCGAAACAAATCGGGCCAGCGAGGACATGGTTCGTTTGTTGGTCTACCTGATCAGCTAGGACCCGGTCTCATCTGAGAATTACCGGCAATCCGACCTGCGTCATACGGTAGAGTCCGACCCGGGAGCGTGGCTTGTTCTTGGGTTGGGTGTCGACTCCCCGGGGGCCACCCGGAATTGTGCGTTGTTAGTTGGAGGGACTCTGACGTTCCAGAGTTTCAGGCGCTTACCTAGCCAAGTGGAAACCGGGCGTACATGCGAAGCCTATGATGGGCAGTTGGTACACCCCTGCAGGGTTAAATCTTTTCGAAAATCCGTGTCCGCGGTTATGGACGACTTGAGACCTACTCCTTGTTCATAGAATAACATCAATTTGAATCATAATTAAAACTTGCCTACCATGTGAGTGCCTTGGTTGCTTTTCTTCGTCCAGGGGGACCGAGAGAAGATCCAGGTTGCGTTATGTTTGACGATAGTAGGTGGACAACAGACTTATGACGCGATGTCACGTGCATTCTTGGATCTTACCCCTACTCTAATAGAATGATAGCCACCATATATGCTAGTGCGGCTGCAACCTTTACCTTTATCTTGTCTTACCATAGGGAGTTAGTTATCCTGTAATGATATAATATCACCCCTGTTTTCCTTTTGTGCTTTTACTGTTTTGCCTGATCGGCCGCTGCAGTGGACTACTACGTCAATCCGAGCACCGGACGATACTTCGTGGAGGTGCCCCCGGAGGATGACGATGAGGATGACTTTGTTAAGTAGATCCTATAGTTGGGCTTCGACGATCCGTGGGTGGACTCTTTATGTGTAGCCCTCTCTAGGGAAATTTGGTTTTTGACCGTACTCGGTCATGATTGTCTTCCGCTTGTTGTATGATGTACTGTTGGGTCCACGGACCTCTGAGATGATGTAATAAATTTCAGTGGTGATGTATGCCCTGGACTCTATATATATTATGTCTTAGTGTTAAGTTCATTGTTCATATACCTGTTGTCGAGAATCCGGCAGCGTCACGAGTGCGAGTGTCGTGAGTCGGTGGCCTCTTATTGGCTACTAACTTGAGCGGGACGCGAAAGCGACTAACTCGAGTTAGCACCGCATCGGGGGCCTTACAACTTTGTAACAGAGCAGGACTGACTGTAGGACCCCTTACTGGCTGAAGTTGAGTCTAGAAACTATTTTGTAGTTACTAAGGAAAAATCGGAGAGTAGGAACTCTTTCTTTTTCTTCTTACCCCACCCTCCCACCCATTTTCCGTGAGGAAGTGAAACGTTGTTTTCTCTCTGCAACTTATCCCCTTACAAAACAAATCAAGGTTCTCGTTTACATGAGGCTCCGATTCCTCTATAATTTTTTGCTAGCGACGAGAAGGGTTAACGTACGTTGAGAACACCGAGCCACCACTTGGGGTTGACAGCTCCACCTTGCTTACGGCGTACCTCAGGTGAAACTCCTATACAGGGATGGTTGGCATCCTCCGGATGTGGTTCCTCCCCCTATAGGAGACCGCTTCGGCGGGCCGCTCAGGGCAGATGTCTCAACGTTCAGGTCTTCAACCACTCGTATATATTGTTGTGTGCTCGCTAGCAGATTATTATCTTGGATTCGGATGATCTCGGTTTAGGGATTCCAGTAGCACCTAGCTTTCGACTTTCCGGGTTAACCTTGGTGGAATTTCATCCTTCGGCTTTCTCATACCTCATGAGGAAGTTTTGTTGTCAATATTGCTTTATCTTCTGGTTACGTCAATGTTTCAAATCATGTTCTCATAAGTGTTCCTGTATACAGGATGCCAATAGCGAACATGCCGCCGCCAGAGAACCCTCTCCTTGGGGAGGCTGTGACTGTAGTGGCTCAGGGCACAGCTGCGATCTTACAGATGCTGCAGAACCAGGCTGCCGAGAGGAATGATCGACCACAGTACACCACTCTGCAGCAGTTCCTTGCTGTCAACCCCCCAGGTTCTCCGAGGCTCGAGACCCGCTGGAGGCGGATGACTGGATCGCAGAGATCAAGAAGCACTTCAATGCAAACACCGTCAGAACATTCAACTACGTCACCTTCGCCTCCTTCCAGCTTCAGGGTGCAGCAGCCAGCTGGTACGATACCTACAAGGCCAACAAGGGCGATGCTGTCATCACGTGGGAAGATTTCATCGCAGACTTCAGAGCAGCACATATTCCGAGTGGCCTGATGGACAGGAAGCGAGAGGAGTTCTTGGCTCTGAGACAGGGTGATAGGTCAGTTCAGGAGTACAACCTGGCCTTCGTCAGGCTCGCCAGGTACGCTCCGGAGGAGGTCAGCACAGAGGCTAAGAAGATTACCAGGTTCCGTGGGGGTCTCAGCACAGAGATCAAGTACGCACTCACTCAGTGTAGCCCCACCTGTTCTCGCAGTTCGTGGATCAGGATATCCGCCAGGAGTCAGCCAGAGCAGAGTCGGATGCAGACAGGAAGCGCCAGAGAGAGCACAGTTCCGCAGTGATGGTCCACAAGAAGGCAAAGACTTGGGTTACAGAGGCACCACCGCAGAGACAGCAGTTCCAGCAGAGGGGGGCAGTTGTCCGCACTTTTTCCCGCCCTCCCGTCCCAGTTCAGCAGGGGCCTCGCTCTACACCACCAAACGCGAGGCCACCCAGGCCGCAGTCCCAGCCCAGGCCAGGCGTGATCTGCTACAACTGCAGAGAGTCGGGGCACACGTCTCCCAACTGCACCGACCCGCGCTTTGCTCGGCTCCCACCGCCTCCACCTCGCTCTACTCCGAGCACCGCGATGGTGAAGGCACAGCCACGTGCAGTTCGTGTGAACAACGTGATGCTCACAGATGCTCAGCAGTCTTTAGAGATCGTTCTTGGTAGGTTGCTGGTGTGTTCAGTTCCCGCGATAGTGTTGTTCGATTCCGGAGTAACTCACTCTTTTATCTCCAAGTCTTTTGCAACAATGATTGATATTCCAAGAGACCAGCTTCCGAGGGTACTCTCATTTGTTACTCCTGGTTCCAAATTCACTTCTTCCTGGTCAGTTCCCGATGTAGAGATCCATATTCAGGGAGTTCCTTTTTCAGCATCCTTGATTGTCTTGCCTCGTTCCGACATTGTTGTCATCTTGGGCATGGATTGGCTTGTGCAACACAAGGCCAATATTAATTGTCCGACCAGATCTGTGAAGTTGACACATGGTTCAGGCGCAGAAGTCTTGTACACTTGTGGCTCAGTGGCAGGAGCGGCACAGTTGTACGCCTTGAACGCAGGAGTCGCGCCTTTGCTCGAAGAAGTCAGAGTTGTCTGTGAGTTCACAGACGTCTTTCCATAGGAGTTGCCAGGAATTCCCCCAGTTCGAGCTATTGAGTTCGATATTGAGCTAGAGCCTGGTACCCAGCCAATTTCTCGGCATCCGTACAAGATGTGTTCGAAGGAGTTGATTGAGCTCAAGAAGCAATTGACAGAGCTGGAGGCAGGCGGTTTTATCCGCGCGAGCACTTCCCCTTGGGGTGCACCAGCTTTGTTTGTGCAGAAGAAGGATGGTACTAGCCGCTTGGTCCAGGACTATCGCGGTATCAACAAGAAGACCATCAAGAACAAGTACCCTTTACCCCGCATCAATGATCTGTTCGAACAGTTGAATGGGGCTAAGGTGTTTTCCAAGCTTGACTTGAGGATGGGGTATCACAAAATCCGTGTTCTTGAAGAGGATATTCCCAAGACCGCGTTCAGCACACGTTATGGGCTGTATGATTTCACAGTCATGAATTTTGGGTTCTCAAATGCCCCTCCGACATTCATGAGAGCTATGAACTATTTGTTCCAAGAATGGCTTGATGTGTTTGTGATCCTTTACCTCGACGACATTCTTGTCTATTCCAAGTCAGAGGCTTGGAACATCTACGCGTGGTGCTGCAAAAGTTGAGAGAGCACAGGTACTACGCCAAGTTCTCAAGTGTGAGTTTTGGCTGGACAAGGTTAATTTTCTGGGTCATGTTATCTCCGCTGAGGGAATTGCGGTCGATCCAGAGCGAGTCCGCACTATTCAAGAGTGGGCTCCGCCGAAGAACGTCAAGCAGCTAAGGAGTTTTCTCGGCCTCGCCAGTTATTGCAGGAGGTTTGTGCAGAATTTCTCCAAAATAGAGAAGCCAATGACTGAATTTTTGTGCAAGGACAAACGGTACACTTGGTCACCAGCTTGCTAGTCAGCCTTCGAGGAGTTGAAAGAGAAGCTGACCACAGCCCCACTTCTCACGCCGCCAGATGAGTCACAGCCTTTTCAGGTGTTTTGTGATGCCTCCTTACAAGGTCTAGGCGGAGTTTTGATGCAAGGCAGGAATATTGTGGCTTATACCTCACGGCAGTTGAAGAGAAGTGAGAGGAATTATCCCACGCACGACTTGGAGCTTGTAGCAGTTATGCACGCTTTGGTCACTTGGCGACACCTCCTCTTAGGGAGGAAGGTGGATGTGTTCACCGACCACAAGAGTATGAAGTACTTGTTCACTCAGCCAAATCTGAACTTGAGGCAAAGAAGATGGCTTGAGACCATTACTGAGTACACAGTTGATATTCAGTACACGCCTGGGAAGGCGAATGTCATAGCTGATGCGCTGAGCCGCAAGGGAGATTGCAATAATATCCAGGTGCAGAAGATCCACCCTGATTTGTGTGAGTCCTTTCGAAGGCTCAATCTCGAGCTAGTTCCAACAGGCTATCTTGCCAACCTTGTGGTAGAGCCCACAATCCATGAGAAGATTCGTGAAGCTCAGTCTGGCAGCTCAATGATACAAAAGATCAAACAGGGTATTGCCGCCTCAGTTCCAAAGTACGGTTGCTTTTCAGTGCATAATGAAGGCACCGTGTTGTTCGAAGAGCGAGTTTTTGTTCCAAAGGAGGGAGACCTCAGAGAGGTAGTCATGAAGGAAGCCCATGATTCCAAGCTGTCTATTCACCCTGGCAGTACAAAGATGTATCAAGATCTCAAGCAAAGATTTTGGTGGACTCGTCTGAAGCGGGATGTTGCCCGTTACATGTCTCAGTGTGATGTGTGCAGGAGAGTGAAGGCACAACACCAGAAGCCTTCAGGGTTGCTTCAGCAACTTGAAATTACGGAATGGAAATGGGATCATATAGAGATGGATTTCATCACAGGCTTCCCCTTGTCGCAGAAGAAGAACAACGCCATCTTTGTTGTCATTGACAATCTTTCCAAAGTTGCCCACTTCTTTCCAGTGAAGGACTCCATTTCAACCGCTCAGTTGGCGGATTTGTACACCACAAGAGTTGTATCTTTGCATGGCATTCCCAAGAAGATCAGTTCTGATAGAGGCTGCCTTTTCACCTCTAAGTTCTGGCAGGCCTTTCAAAAGGCGATTGGTATGACAGTGTTGTTCAGTACCGCTTATCACACTCAGACAAGTGGGCAAGTCGAGCGCGTGAACCAAATCCTCGAGGACATGATTCGAGCATGTGTCATCTCCTTTGGCATGAAGTGGGAAGAATACTTGTCGTATGCTGAGTTCTCTTACAAGAAAAGCTATCAGGCAAGTCTGCAAGCAGCGCCGTTTGAAGTCTTGTATGGCCGC
Organism: Bromus sterilis; assembly: GCA_950022295.1. Lineage (NCBI taxonomy): Eukaryota > Viridiplantae > Streptophyta > Magnoliopsida > Poales > Poaceae > Bromus > Bromus sterilis. Next base: position 164,313,635 of record OX465599.1, on the reverse strand, counting down.
AAGTGCAGGACACCTTTGAACTAGTCCGAGACAGGTGAGAGGCAGCTGTTCGGTCCAGATGTGATCCAAGAGGCAGAGGACAGAGTGAAGATTGTCCGAGAGCACCTAAAGGCAGCACAGTCTAGGCAGAAGGCCTATTATGACAAAAGGCACCGTGGTGTAGCGTTTCAGGTTGGTGATTGGGCGTACCTGAGAGTGTCTCCATTGAGGGCAACTCACCGCTTTGGCATCAAAGGAACGCTCGCTCCATGATTTGTCAGACCTTTCCGCATCCTTGAGACCAGAGGACCTCTCGCCTTTCGTCTTGAGCTTCCGGAGAGTCTGTCCATGGTGCATGACGTGTTCCATGTGTCCCAGCTAAAGCAGTGCTTCAAGCAGCCAGAGCAGGCTGTTGACTTGGGTGAGATACAGCTGAGTGGGGACCTTTCCTACTCAGAGCGTCCAGACCGTGTTCTTGAGACGTCCGACCGCAAGACTCGCAACAAGACCGTCAAGTTCATGAAAGTTCAGTGGGCACATCATTCGGAGAAGGAAGCAACGTGGGAGCGTGAAGATCATCTCCGTTCTGAGTATCCTGAGTTGTTTCAGGCTTAGATCTCGGGACGAGATCCTGTGTTGGTGGGGGAGTGCTCTAACAGCGCATTTGCAAAAATAATAAATCAGCATGATATTGTACCTTGTCTCAAGACTTTGTAACTTGGCATGATGCTAGAGTTTGACATTTCATGTGATGATTTAAAATTGCATTGGGGTTGGAGCCCATTTAGTTTGATTCAAATTGCTCCCAAGTTCATTCAAGTGCCATGTTCATGCAATTGTTCTGTTTGCATGCTTGCTCTCCTTGATCCCAAGCTTGACCCATCCTTTTCTTTTGCAAGGCCACTAGTTTTCAAATGGTCAAATAATTTTTGTCATCACCAAGAATAGTGGCTATAGTTCAAAGTGATTTTGAATTCAAAAATGAGCTCACATTTTGTTGTTGCCAAAAATGCCCTAACCATTTTTGTAAATTGGCTAATATTACAAGGATAATTTTACATACTTTTATGTATTTTTAGCCCTTGTAATTAATTCGGGAAAACCCCAAAGTCATTTTCTGTTTTTAGTTTTGGAAAAGGGTCCGGAGAGGGGGGCTTTCTTTTTCTTTTCTTTTTTTTCCTTCCGGGACTCAGTCCAGCCCACCTGGGCCTGATTCCCTCTCGGCCCAGCCGCAGCGAACGGGTACGCTCCCATCTTCTTCTTCTTTCCAGCGTGGAGCTCCTCTTTTCCCCTCTCCTCTCTCACAGCGAGCTGCCACGGTGACGGGTGGAGCCCCGACGCCAGCGAGACCTTCCCCCTCCATATAAGTGCGTGGAGAGCGCCCTGGAAACCATAGGAGCCCATTCCCCCCTTAGTTTTCTCCGCCGCGGCCCTCCTTCACCCGCTCCGGCATCCCCTGTTCCGCCGGTGAGCCTCCAAATTCGCCGTCGTTGTGCGACGTCGTTAAACGAGCGCGTGTGTGCGCCTTCCTGCACCTCTTCCTCATCGTTTCCACCCTGCAGGAACGTGGAGGGAGCCGCGGATTTTTCCCCGAGCCGACGACCTCCGCCTCGACTCCTTCTTCCCCGATGTCGACGACGTCGACTCCATCCCCTCCGCGCGCGAGTTCGTCGATGACAGCCACCCTCTAGGTGAGCTGCTGACTGCCCTGTTCCCTCCCGTAGACGCCGTGGTAGTTCCGTGCCGAGTTCCGCCTCGTAGTCCGCCGCCGTAGCGTTGTCACAGGCGTGCAGTAGTCGCCGCGTCCGTGCCGTGCGTGGGCGTGCTCTGCGTGTAGCCACAGCGTGCGCAGTGCAGCCATAAGTCGCCCTCTGGACACGCACGCCCGTGCCTCCAAGTCGTTGCCTTTCTGAACTGATGAGCAGAGTTGCGCCGCCTCCTTTCCCGACGAGGCTAGCGTCACCGCCGTGTGACCTCCGGCCAGATCCCGGTGTGCGATGTGTTCCTGGATGTGCCGTCTAGAGGCCCCCCGCGTTAGTGGAGCGAGCGCCGCCCCGTAGCCGACATGAGGGTCGTCGGAACCTTCTGCCTCCGGCGTCTGTCGGGTGTCGTCGCGGAATTTCAGTCAAGGCTCCAGTGTTGGTTCATGTTTGCTGCTACACCATCTTTGTCAAGGTCAGTCGAGCAGCGCAGTGGTGATCGAGCAGTGCAGCCAGGGCTGCGGCTTGAGTTCGAACCCCGCCGGAGGAAAAATGCCCCCCTTTTTTTCTTTTTGTGTGGGAGGCTGACCACTGGGCCAGCCTGGTTAGTGGCTCGGGCCACTGTGGCCTTGCTGGGCTCAGCCCAACAGCCCCTTGTCAGCCGCACGGCTTCCTGGGCCAGCACCAGCCGAGGCCAGCCCATTGGGGCCAGTGCCTATTTCTTTTCTTTTGTTTCTCTTATTTTTAAGTCTTTTCAAAATTCAAATTCCATTTGAGTTTGAATTTCAATGCTCAGTACCTCAAACAGATATTCCAATATTTGACCTTGGGGTAGTTTTGCCCACTGGCCAGAATGTTGATGTTCATTTTTTTGCATCTTGCCTCTCTAATTTTGGAGTAGGGGTAGTTTTGCAAGGAAGCCCCTCACTTCTTTTGAATTTGCAAAGTGTTTTGCAAATTCAAAGTGTGACATGCCATATATGGTTTTGGGTAGGAAAATGCAAGGATTTAGATGGTGATGTCCATTTGGTGTTTTGTGCTACTCAAATGGACATGGTGTGATCACCTAACCATTTTAAACCCTCACTTCCTTTCTTTGTGTTCTTTTCAACTTCAGTGCATGTTGAATTTTTGTTCATCCGATCTGGTCAAGTTCTGTTCCTTGTTGTTTTCAATTCTTGCAATCTCAAACCAGCCCCTAGCATATTGTCATATGCAAAGTGGCTGGATTCCTTTTCTTCTGTTGTACCTTCCGGTGTCAATTTCACCGACACTTTTCCCCGTCTCCGGAATCGATAGTTTTTTTTTGCAATGTTTATTATTGTTAATTGTTGTTATTTATTCATTCCATGTCATGTTGCGATGATACTGACACAAAAATTAAGGCTGTGACCAAAGCCATAAAAATATAAGTAATTGCATATGCAGTTGTTGACGTGTCGTCAACACCTTCATTTAAATCTGACTAGATAGGGTCACATCATGTCTATTAAACTTGATCATGCCATCTTTGTCTGTGCATTGTACCCATTGCTTACTTGTGTGTTTTCCTTGCCGGTACTTTACATTAGCACCTGAGACTGCCGAGGAGACTTACGTGGAGATTTCCGACACCGAGCCCGAGGACCCTGCTGCGTCTGCTTCGACGATCGATTACCCAGGCAAGGGGAAGATTTATGCCATTACTTGATACTATTCTGCCTACCTGCCTAGCTGTAGTCTAGAACGTTTGTTTGACCCTATCCACTTTGCTTATGCCACATTCAAAAATCAAACAGCCATGATCCCCACATCCCAGCAAACCTTGTATTGCTAAGTTACCGCTGCTCAGCCATTGCTTAGTATGAGTAGGAAAACTTGCTGCTTACCCTATGCTATGGTTTGGGATATCATGTTATTTGAAGAAGTTTGTTGATATTTATTTTTATTATGATGTTAATTATATACTTGACGAATGATGGGAGACCAGGCTGTTCCCGCCAGGTGTTTTGTTCCATTTGAGTCACCTAGGTCCCGAGTTCCGGGTATTGTGTTTCTTGACGAGTGTGCCTAATCGTGTGTGGGATTCTATGGGGTCCCCTTGTCTTACCTACCTAGCTTCATACAATTCTAGTGGTGTCCCAAGCTGATTTACTATTTGCAAATGTGTGTGTGCTTGGTTGGTACCCCAACAGTTTTCGAAACAAATCGGGCCAGCGAGGACATGGTTCCTTTGTTGGTCCACCTGATCAGCAAGGACCCGGTCTCATGTGAGAATTACTGGCAATCCGACCTTCGTCATACAGTAGAGTTCGACCCGGGAGCGTGGCTTGTTCTTGGGTTGGGTGTCGACTCCCCGGGGGCCACCCGGAATTGTGCGTTGTTAGTTGGAGGGACTCTGACGTTCCGGAGTTTCAGGCGCTTACCTAGCCAAGTGGAAACCGGGCGTACATGCGAAGCCTATGATGGGCAGTTGGTACACCCTGCAGGGTTAAATCTTTTCGAAAAGCCGTGTCCGCGGTTATGGACGACTTGAGACCTACTCCTTGTTCATAGAATAACATCAATTTGAATCATAATTAAAACTTGCCTACCGTGTGAGTGCCTTGGTTGCTTTTCTTCGTCCAGGGGGACCGAGAGAAGATCCAGGTTGCGTTATGTTTGACGTAAGTAGGTGGATAGCAGACTTACGATGCGATGTCACGTGCATTCTTGGATCTTACCCCTACTCTAATAGAACGATAGCCACCATATATGCTAGTGCGGCTGTAACCTTTACCTTTATCTTGTCTTACCATAGGGAGTTAGTTATCCTGTAATGATATAATCTCACCCCTGTTTTCCTTTTGTGCTTTTACTGTTTTGCCTGATCGGCCGCTGCAGTGGACTACTACCTCGATCCGAGCACCGGACGATACTTCGTGGAGGTGCCCCCGGAGGACGAAGATGAGGATGACTTCGTTTAGTAGATCCTATAGTTGGGCTTCGACGATCCGTGGGTGGACTCTTTATGTGCAGCCCTCTCTAGGGCAATTTGGATTTTGACCGTACTCGGTCGTGATTGTCTTCCGCTTGTTGTATGATGTACTGTTGGGTCCACGGACCTCTGAGATGATGTAATAAATTTCAGTGGCGATGTATGCCCTGGACTCTATATATATTATTTCTTAGTGTTAAGTTCATTGTTCATATACCTGTTGTCGAGAATCCGGCAGCGACACGAGTGCGAGTGTCGTGAGTCGGTGGCCCCTTATGCGCTACTAACTTGAGCGGGACGCGAAAGCGACTAACTCGAGTTAGCACCGCATCGGGGGCCTTACAGTAAATATGGGTCTAAACCTGCAATTCACAAACATCACAAGACAGAAACTGACACTGGGTGCATTGAGTTAGTAGGTTAGTTAAAATATGTGTAAAAGGGTATGAAAGTGTAGCAAAACACATAGCAATGTCACCCAAATGAGCATGGAACAAGAAGAAATTATAGATACATTTGGGACGTATAAAAAGGTTCTAGAAGTTTCCGGAAAGTACCATATGCGCTAGCCCTCCTTATATTGGGGGGGGGGGAATCTCCCCATAGGGGTTGGCCGAAATTTGGCCCTAGTCGAATTAGTACTATGACTTTCGAAAGTGGAAAGGGTTCCCTATAGGAAGGAGTCCAAGGGGAAAGTTTCCTCCCCAAGGGAGGATTCCTGGAAGGACTCCAACCCCCTTAGGTTGACCAAGGGGCCTCTTGGCCATCTATATAATGAGGGGAGGGGGTCAGGGCGCAACACACTTGATCCCCAAGGCCCTGTGCCACCCTCCCTCGCTCTAAACCCCATTGCTCCACAATTAGACCCCGGTTTAGACCCTATCCTAGATCGGAATCTGTTAGGATTTTCTCCCTCTAGTTTTCTCGGTGGCATCCTTCTCTGGACGGTGGAGTGCTGCTGGATTGCTGATACGTGATGGTGAATACTAATGGAGGGGTCATGCATTCGACCCTTCTTCGAGGAGTTTGGTCATGGGACTTGTCCCCAGGACTAGATCGCGGGACAGTTCGAGGGATCGATGTCCTCGCGGTTGGGAGGTCATTGAAATTCCTAGCTGCGGGGATCTGCACCGACGGTCTTCACCAACTCTACTTCCGCTACATCGGTAGGTGAGCCATGACCTAAAACCTTGTATGCAATCTTCATAGATGATCTTGGGTGATTGCTACGTAGGCCGATTTTTTTTGTTTTCTACTATGTTTCCAAACACGAAGATGAGGTGTCTTATAGTACTTCCTTTATGCTCTTCTTAATCCTCGTAGCCGAACTCTACAGTTTTCTAGTCTGCACAAGTTTCATTGTTTGTAGCAGGAGGAGTCGGTTAAAAGGCAAAGAACTCAAGTGTCGGGTCTTGAGTATGATTTTTGTTCCGACGATACTGATGCATCGCGTCGGGTTTTGGAAAAGGTGATGTCGTGCATCCATGAGCAGGATCTCCTCCGGTAATAGATTCTCGGATGACGACTAACTTGATTTTCGAGTGGCTAAAGGGTAAGTTTGCATGGAAGATTCCCTATTTCTTGTATGTAAGAAAAATGTATTGTTCCGTATTGATCATGTAGAGCACAGGTTGCTTGCAAAGATCTTCTAGGTCCTTCTAAGCCGACTGCTGAGGGGCACATCGTGCTAGAATCTGGCAGCCATAAGGTATGGCTCCATTAAAGGAGGGTACGTCTTTTCCCGAGCTATATGATGGTCTAATGAGACAGATAGATCGTCAACGTGATGTCTTGATGGGTGTAGATAACCCCTCCTCGTTGGTTACCCCAAGTGAAAGGCTATAATGTAGATATCAGCAAATTTCCCGCGGTGAAGATACCAAGGTTTATGTCTCCCGTAGGATTCCAAGAGAAACAAGAAGTTGGAAAAGCAAACAATGGCTCTGTTACAAACCAAAGGTTGTTTACAAGACCTATACCTGACACAAGACACAATTTTTTTTCTCCCAACTAAAAAAGAGAGGTTGTCAATCTCTTCAGCCTTACTGTTTACAAAGGATAAAAAAACAAGAAAATAATAGTGATGGTGCAACCGAATGGAAATAAAAGAAGTAAATTAGAGCGGTGTAAACTATGAGGGAAATATGGACCGGGGTGTAAACTATGAGGGAATTTCACTAATGATGTCTCTGGCCCAAAAGAAAGTAAAAGAACTATGTCGGGTGAACAAATTACAGTTGGGCAGTTGAAAAAATTATAAACGCACCGCAATGCTAATTATGCTACTGCAAAGTAAAGAGGCTAAATCCTATTGGCATTGCACCGAAACAAATAGATCGTTTATTCATCAGCATCTAGTCTCTAATCATCCACCTTGAGATATCTATCCAGAACATCTCGCTGGTATTCAGTTTCGAACCCCAATAAAATTGTAGGCTCAAAGCAACGGACAACTGCCTTAACACTCTATGTGTAATGTAAGCAATTCTTGCAACATGCAGTCACAAGCACCACTGTTTTACCCCTAGTGGCAAACACAAATCCCCTAGTGTAACAGCCCAGGATTTTCACCCTAATGAAAAAATTGCTTGTTATTGATTATTAGTGTTGTCTGTAGTATTTGTTTTCTCCATATTAATAATTTGTGAATTATATTCCCCCCTGCTTCTCCTACCGGAATGCGAGTCTGAACCTTTCCACCATGGCACACGACCTCCTTGCGCCATCGGGTAGTCACCCGATCACCATCGCAATTTCCAGCACAAGGCCAACCTTCACCATCAAAACAAAAACCCCATTTATTTAATAAATGGTATATTTTATGGGTTGTGCTAGGCGTCTGCCGGAAGATCCTCCGAAAGGATCCGCCGGCTCGATTTCCGTCCGATTAGTGTCGTGGGAAAGTCACGGCAGATGTCCGAAGAGTCGAACTTGACATGGGACCTTTGCTGCGAGATGGATACGAGGAGAGAGTCGACATGGACAAGAGACTTGATGGTTTACCCAGGTTTCAGCCCCTCTTTGTCTCGAGGTAAAAGTCTACTCATGCTTCTTATTATTATGGGTTCCGACTCTCTGAATAGTAAAGTCGATAGATCGATTACAAGTGAACCGGATCGTAACCTTAGTCTCGAGGAGATCTAGGTCATGCCGAAAAGTGTCTAGTGCTATTGTGGATTCAGATTGTTCTGACTCTGGCTCCCGTGGACCTCAACTTATAAAGGCGCCGGGTCCCGGGATTCCGGGAGTCTGACTTCGACACGAGGTGGAGTCCTATTATACTTTACAAATATGCTACGTGTTATACAAGGTAAGTCGAATTCCTTCGACGGCTTCGATCTTCTTTGCTTGGCACAACCGGCTCGTGGCCGGGTCTTCTTTCGTGGGCCTTCCGTAGGTGAGTCGGCCCATAGATCTAATTTCGGGTTGTGGGCTTGGTGCATCCCCCTGACATTCGCCCCCAAGATTGGTGTGATGCATCAGTCTTCGCAGCAATCTTCTTGAAACCATTGCGGTGGCCAACTCTTTAGTTTGGACAAACCGACTCTCATATCCCTTGAGGTTTAATAAGGAGTCGGTGTCAATCCTTTTGGTCTTTTTGTTTCATCTTCTGGTCAAAGAATTTCTTTTGACTTTTTAGTCAAAGATCCTTCTATTTCTTTTATGATTTCACTACCCGAAATGCCACTGTTGAAGGCATTGATATTGTGGTGGGAATCGAGGAGTATTTCCATAAATGTCACCCACCGTGGGTAGCTTACCCACATCATTGTAGGATTGTTTGGTCCTCTCCTTGTAACTGTTATAAATAGCCACCGGGTAGTTCTATCTTTTGAGTGCTCATATCTTCTTCTTCCTCTTCTTCCTTCGCCAATTTCCTCCATGGCTCCCAAGTGAAGCACCCGTGTTCCTTTGGCGGCCGATGATCCTTGTTCCAGCGCCGGTCCTCGCGGTGGTCGAGGCCGTGGCCGCGGTCGTGGCCGTGGCCAGGGCCGTGGCCGTGGCAGGGGCAGGGGAAGAGGCGCGCGTAGTGCTTATCCATCTGAATCTCCACCTTCTTCTCCTGAAATGAGTGAGTTCTTGGTGAAGGTTCAGACAATCCGTCCTTGGGTAAAACTTCCTGAATCTTTTGCTCAGCTCGTAATGGATTCCAAGCCTCCGGGTCTTTGGCTTCGCTCTGAGAGGTACCCTCATCGACCCATCGGGATAGCCACCAGTTTCTCTGGTCAAGACTCCATGTTTCTAGAGAAAGGTTGGAAAACTTTTCTTCGCTCTACGAACATTCAAAGGGGTGACAATATCATCTTTATATATAATGGCGATGAGACCCTTAAGACCTTATTTAACAACATTAAAGTGCTTATTGTGCCAACACCCGAATTGTTCTCGTAGATATAAATAACTGATAGAAAACCGCCCTACCTTATCCTCTCCCCCCCACCCACGCACGGACTCCTCTCTCTCACATGCCAGCCCAGTCCCCATGGCCGGCGCACCCCACGCTCCAACCTCCGGCGCCCCCTCACCCCCACCTACCTCCTACCGTCAGTGCCCCCACGCCCACCTACCTCCTACCGCCGTCGCGCCCCACCCCAGCCTACCTCCTACCCGCGGCGTCCCCCACGTCCACCAACCTCCTACGGCCGACAGCGAGGCGCGCCGTCAACCACCTTCGACCGCCGGCCGGCGCGCTCGGGCGGCCATGGCGGGTTCTGGCCGCCGCCTACCCCAGGCCAACACCCTGCTGTAGCCACCACGCCCTCCCGTGGTCGCCGCCCCTTGATGATCTGAGAGACCATGCCGCCCTAGAGCAATGGATCCGTCGCGCGCGGGACTCATGGATGATGTCGCGCACGGGACTTCGGCGTCCCCCTTTAGTTCCTCGCTCTTAGTTCTTAGAGTTGTACTTGACCAGGTGGTTCCATGGATTTTTTTGCCTGTTCGAGTTTTGGAAATATTTGCATCAGGTTCCCCTTGACCTGTCGCGCTGCAGAGGTCGCGGATTTGATGTGCAAGATGTCCCTGGATCCCAAAGGCGTCATGTCTGGACAGACCAAAGAGGCCAGTAAGAAGGTATGACCAGCCCGTCTTTGCGCTCTCATCTTGTTTGCGCCGCTGTGTCTGAATTTACGGTGGAGTTCTATGGTCTAAATTTTGAATCGCGGTGCAGGTCTTGGCGGCGCCCAATGGCAGGCCGAACGGCGTGGTGGCGGCATCTGCAAACCCTCAGGCGGCTTCGACTGGGCAGCAAGATTACAGCAAGAATGCCAACATGTATGCTGGCACTGACGCCTACCAGTATTACTATGGAGGTGAACCACTGAGGCACCATTTACATTTAGTCTGCTACCATCTGTTTCCTATCGAATTAGTGATGGCAGCGCACAATCTTGTAGTAGTTAAATCATATTTATTTCTATGAAATTGCTGATAGCGATTCCTTTTTGTGGGTTGCGGGCTGGGGGGATTATTCAGTGTATGTGGGCCTTGATGGAGCAGAGTCACTTAACCCTGTGAGTGTTATATCCTGTACTTTTACATACCTTGCAGACACTTGGTGTTACTTGGTGTTACTTGATCCCCGTCAACGCCGCAAGTCAGCGTCCAGCGCTCCGGCGTGTGAGCGGATGGCATCCCCGACCCCTGAAGCTCGCGCCCTGGTGATTTGCAGTCCGAGTTGAGCACCTTGGCATGTTTGCACATGACGAGGTCGTCGTTGAAGCAATTCATACGGTGGAAGTGCGCAGATGACTCTCCAAAGCAGTGCACTTTGCTATTGTTTGTTGTTATGCAAAAAAGAGACAAGGGGATCATATTACATTGTGTATTTATGTATTTTGAAGGCCATTGAGTAAAATTCAATGACTATGTATCAATTTTAGTAAACATATGTAGTTCGCTGTAGGCAGTCATCTGGTTTATGCTTTGTAAAAAAAATCTCACGAAGAGTTCACTTCCCATTCTGAATGATGTGTAAAAAATGACGCAGTTTATTTTTTATTGGTATTGTGGTTCACTTGCTCGTTTTTGCTATGCACTTTTATTACAAAAAAGTTGGAGAAAAAATAAGATATCATTCAGTTCGTTGCCTGATGCAGTGCGTTTTTCAATATGATGCAATGCGATTGACACGTCGAATGAAGTGCGCTAGATGCAATACACAGTATATAAATGTTGCAAAAAATAAGTAAAGGTAGTCGTGTAGTTCACTTCGTTTTTGCCCGTGGTTCACATTCCTCGAATGGCGCTGCAAAGTTTTGATAAAATAATCAAAAGACGTGTGCAGTGCTCTTTGTCGACAAATGCGGTGCGATTGCCCGACCGATGCAGTTCGCTTCAAAGATTTCAGATCCACGGAAAAAAATGTGAATTTTTGTTTGCCGATAATGCAGTGCGGTTGCACGTCGGATGCAATCACATGCAATTCGCTTCGTCGAGTTTGGATCCAAGAAAAACACGAGCATTTCTGTTTGGCGATAATGCAGTGCGCTTTCCCGTCGGATGCGGTGCGGTTGCCCAGCGAATGCAGTTCACGTGGTCGATTTCGGGTCCGCGAAGAACACGTGTGCTCTGTTTGGCGATAATGCAGTGTGCTTGACTGTCGGATGCAAACCAATGCAGTTCACTGGCCGATTTTTTGTTCCGCGAAAAAAGTGACTCCGCGTTTAAGTAAAATCAACGCTACTATTAAACCGTAAGGAGTTAGAGATAAAGTTATACATGAAAATCGAGCGGCTCGACAATACCTATCCAAACGTGTAACAATTTAATCGATCAGACGAATGAATCAAAAAGAATTACGCAAATACGCCCGCTGTCCACAAGAGGGCAGCTCCACCGTTTTCGAAATTCCTTCAAAACCGTGAAGAATCTCGAAAAGTGTTCAACATGTCGGAGATGCTCCTACTCCATAGGAATCCAACGGCGTATCATACGCATTTTTTTGACAAACGGTTAAAAAGTTTGACTCTCTACGAAATTCGAAACCAAAAACAAAGTTGCTGCATTTTTTTATCTGAAATTACTCTCAAACCGTGAGGAATTAGAGAAAGTGTTATACAAATGGATGGAGAGCCTGATCAATACCTTTCCAATGGTGTATCATACGCGTCATTCGGACAAACGGTTTAAAAGAAATCGCGAAAATACGCCCGCTGCAAAAGTATGTTGCCGCACCGTTTTCGAAACTTCTCTTAATGCGTGACGTATTAGAAGAATCCAACGGTGTATCATACGCTCAATTCCGACAAATGGTGAAAAAGTTGAAGCGAAAACAGTGTATGCAGTTCTGTTTTACCCGAGCTGTAGTGCTCCGAATTCAGCATTGCGGTTCTCTTTGCGATATGATGCAGTTCTAAAGTGTTGGCAGAATAGTTATTCTGACAACAATGTGAGAATAGACCGGCTGTATATATATATATATATGGCGAAAGCCGGTGCGACGAATGTCGACTTATATAGATGTACAATAGTGTTCTTGTTCTACTCAAGTATAATATGGACGGAGTTGTGCGATGTTCCACGGCCTGGGAGTCTCCTCCATGGATATGCGTGACTTTGCCTTCTCGCGTATATCAACCAGGTAGTAGGATCCATTGTACAGGTTCTTGCTGACCGCAAACGGTTCTTCCCATGGAGAGGCTAATTTGTGCATTCCGTCCTTTTTCTGTATGAGGCGGAGCACCAAGTCACCTTCCTGGAAAGTCCGACTTCTGATACGACGGCTATTATATCGTCGCAGATCTTGTTGGTACATAGCCGAATGAGCTGCTGCTAGTTCTTGTTTTTCATCGAGAACATCCAAGGCGTCTTGCCTCGCTTTCTCATTGTCGACTTCCACATAAGTTGTGACTCTTGGCGAGTCGTGGCGGATGTCACTTGGGAGGACGGCTTCTTCTCCATAGACCAGGAAGAAGGGTGTGTAGCCTGTTGACCTGGTAGGATTCATCCTGATACTCCACAATACTGAGGGTAATTCTTCCTCCCAACAACCCGGCGTCCTTTCCAAGGGAACAAAGAGTCGGGGTTTGATGCCTCGGAGCAACACTTGGTTGGCTCTCTCAGCTTGTCCATTGGTCTGTTGGTGAGCCGCTGATGCCAGGTCGAGTCGGATGTGCTCGTTTTGATAGAATTGTTGCATAACCCCTCTGATAGGTTAGTCCCATTATCAGTGATGATGCTGTGGGGGTAGACGAATCTGTATATTATCTTTTTCAAGAATTTTAGTGTTGTTGTCGCATCACATTTGTTGACCGACTCTGCCTCAACCCACTTGGTGAATTTATCCACTGCCACTAAAAAGTGTGTATTCTTGTTGGCTAACCTTTTGAAAGGTCCCACCATATCAAGACCCCACACTGCAAAGGTCCAAGTGATAGGGATCATCCTGAGTTCTTGAGCCGGCACATGTGCTTGTTTTGCGTAGCGCTAACATCCGTCGCACTTCTTGACTATATCCTCTGCATCTGCATGTGTTGTGAGCCAGTAGAATCCGTGTCTATAGGATTTAGCCACCAGCGAACGAGAGCCGACATGATGCCATGTCGGGACCCGGGGTTAGCGTATGCAAGCCTCGCTACAACACAATCATATGGAGAGCCGAGAATCGTACCCACTTGTCTAAGCAGACAAGGCCAAGCACAGAATGTTCTCGGAAAGCATCGAACGTGAGGGGCATCCCATCCAGGCCGGATGATCAACTGAAATGGGTCCTCATCGTCCGCACACAAGTCTAAATGATATGGGTGGTGAACTCCCATACTCATAGACAAGTCGCCTCAACCATACTATTGATTGTATTATAACCCTTACATAGACTTACTCCAGCCCGATCACTTAGTCGGGGTCTAGGGCGGGCTCGATCATACATCAAAGTGTGCACGTGACGGAGTCACGAGCAATCGCATCGCGATGCCCCAAGCTGCGCACATCTAAGGACCACTAGGTGTATAAAAGACCGCCAGCCCGATCACAACTAAGGTCTCGAAAACACATACTAAGACATGCATGTTATAATCATACACGCAGCACACATGTCTAGTATGAACAGCAGGTATCATTGCAATTCTCTACAAAGTTTACAACTTTATTGATAACTCTTACAGAGTGCACACAGAGATCACAAGTCTGTGATCCAACATTACATCAAACATGCGGAAGCAAAGTAGGTCTGAGTACAGACAAGTTTAACAAATGGCTTAGAGAAGCCTTATCTATAAACAAGCCCTTCCACGAGGGACCAGTCGTCTGACTGGGACTACACTAGCTTGATCAGTCGTCGAGGTCCAGGAAGAATCCACCTTCGGGGTTAGGGGGGTTCATCTAAAACATAGAATAAGCAAACATGAGTACAAAGTCGTACTCAGCAAGACTTACGTAGGAGCTATACTACTCATGCACATGTATCAAGGTAAAGGGAGGTGGGGTTTCAATTGCAGAAGTGCCAGCTTTGACTTGGGTAGTCCTGAACTACGAGTACCAGACTTGAGGTAAGAAGCGTACACGAGTCCACTACATGTCTCCAACCAATTACACCACTATGTTTCCTTCCTCAACTTCCCCACGAGAAAGCACGCCATAGCACTCACGCTTATCTTGTCAAGTTTTATAAGTATCCAGTTCAAGTTGTCTAATAATCGAGCACAGCTTTCCAAGTAATCCCTTACCGCGGACGCGACTATTCGAATAGTTTATTAACCTTGCAGGGGTGTACTGCTACACACATGAAACTATCAGTTAACGCCTTGGCCTCGACACCATTCAAGCGGGTGTCAGTGAGGATAATTTCCACAACTTTTACCTCACAGCCAACTCAAATTCAATGGAGACGCCTATCTGGGCTGGAGTCCACATCGTGAACCCAGCCGGTTTACCGATGTGGTCCCAGAAGATGTGTGCAGGGTCCCAAGCGGGTCTAAATAGCCGTTCTTCCACTTCGCAGACCGTGCCACAGACCTACCAGAACTCCGAACTAATGCGACTCATTGAACCAAGAAGAAGTGAGTTAGTAGGTTGAGCGGGGGTCCGTTTGCCCAACATGTGGTAGTACTGTTCATCTTGGATCACCACACAAGAACTCGGGCTTAAGGCGGTGTTCAACGAGACAAACCACTGTGTACTCCTACACAGCCTCTCATCGTTCACCTTGTATTTGGGTAGATTCACGAACACAATTCCACCATCATCAACATGATCACTACCATCCCGACTCACAAAAGAGTAACCTCATTGTAACTCTAAGCATGCAATAAGCAGTAACAGTTGCAGGGGCCACATGATATCATTCAACTCCTACATTTGCTAGGATTGTGGTTTGCTTACTACTCTGACAAAATGATAGGCCATGCAAAGGAATGGGTTCAACTATGCGGTAGAAACGCATCATGGTAATCATCCCAAACAATGCATAAGCGAGACTGAGAGGGAATTGGGATTTTATCGACATGATCAATGGGGGGGGGTTGCTTGCCTTGCTGACGGGGTTCACACATGGGGTCTTCAACGAAGGGGGTGATCTCGGGTTCCGGCTCCACTTCTATCCGAGCAAACAATACAAACAAAGTGATCAACATAAGGTACAATGCACAAGCACATGATCAATTGTATAAGGTGATGTTCATGGTACTAATGTGTGGAGCATTCCATTTAAAAGGAGTATATTGCATTTTAAATGCAAATTCAAACTACATATGATTTATCTATGAATTTCAAATGCAATTTGAATCCATGAATGTTCATTTGAAAAGGTTGATCATGAAGTGATGTTGTAAAGGTGAGGTAAAGTCTCTGATGTATGGATGAAACATTTAAAAGAAGTGTGTTGCAAAGTCATCTGGAAATTCACTCCAAATTTGAATTCAAATTAAATGCATATGGATGTTTGCCACTGTTCACCCAATTTAAATTGGTCAAACATGAAAACAAAGTCCATATTCAGAATCCTTGCATTTTTTTTATAATTTTAGACATATTATTTGTCCAATTTGGAGTTGAAATGAATTAATTATGAATTTCCAAAGTTTGGCCTAATTTCTGGATTTTTCTGAAATTAAATTAAATCAATTAATCGTTTTACTGCGTCATCATGACGTCAGTGTGACGTCAGAGGGCTGCTGACGTGTGGGGGCCTTGCTGTTAGTGGCTGGGGGGATTAAACCGTTCTGTTTAATCTAAACCTAATTAGATTAGGGCCTTGGGCCCACTGTCAGTGAGGGGGGAAGGGTGATTAGCAGGGGGATTAGGGCTGTTAATGGAGGACGTCACCGGCGTCCACTGGAGCTCGCCGGAGTTCACGCTGGAACCGGCTAGGAGGCTCGGGAGAGGAGAGGGGAGGCACTGGCGTGAAGCTCTCGACGCCGCGCGTCTGCTGGACTAGGAGGGGCTCGAGGGGGAGGCCTCAGGCCATGGCTGCGTTAAGGAGCCGGCGGCCGGAGCTCTGGTCTTGGCGAGCACGAAGACAGAGGGCACAGGGAGGAAAACAAAGAGGGGGAAAATGATGGAGGGCTCACCACGTGCACGTAGGGAAGGTCGCCGGGGACGGGGGCTTCTTGTAGACGGAGAATCGGACGAGGGCACGCAGCGGTCGGAGTTTGGGAAGGAGGTCACGGGCGTCGCTTCCAGAGGGCTTTGGCTCGATTTTATAGCACGGGAGGACGATTGCGAGGTCGACGGTTCTCCTGGACAGCAAGGACTGGCGGGAGGAAGCTGTTGGACGCGGCGGCCACGGCGTCACGCTCCGGCGGCTCTCTGGGTGGCTCAATTTGGAAGAGCGGGAGGGTTAGCTGCCAGGTAAAAGGGGGGGAAAGGTGCGGTGCGTCTCCAGTGTCTCCTAGGCAAAGAGAGAAGAGGGGGGGGGAAAGGTTGCGTGGCCAGGAGGGGGATGTGGCGTGCATGCGGGGTGCACGGCGCGGGCTGTGCTCCTTCTAGCAAGAGGAGGAAGACGACATCCGCTACAGGTGGGCTGGGCCGGCCAAGGTAAGTTGGGCCATCGCCCTGGGCAACAGGTAAGGTGGCCCTTTCCTTTTCCTTTTATTATTTCTGCATTTTGTTTGACCTAGCTAATAAAAATAGCTAGGCATTTTATTAAATGCCAATATTTTTTATATGGCCTCATAATAATTAGATCTAGCCACATATAAAATTTGAACATCATTAAAATTCAAATTATTTGAACTTTAATTCGAATAGGGTTTAAATTTAAATCCATGCTCCTGTTTGAATATTTGAAAAAATCCATGAGCATGGGGTTGGTCCCACATCACTTGATATGTGATCACACTCATTTATGGGAGTTTTAAAAAATGCAAAAGGAATTTTTGGAGCAACTTTATTTCTGGCCATTTGAATTAATTCATCTGGGTGGTGTTCTCTCTCCCATTTTGATTATTTTTTGAAATTTTTAACATGATGCAATGTTACTTGCTAACCCTAGCACATACCTAACTTGGGGTTGTGACAACTCGCCCCCACTCATAAGAATCTCATCCCGAGATTCAGAAGTCTGCGGGAGGAAGGAGGGGTACTCGGCGCTGATACGGTCTTCTCTTTCCCACGTGGCTTCTCTCTCAGAGTGGTGTGACCATTGCACTTTTAGAAACTTGATCTTCTAACGACGAGTGACACGCTCTGCTGAATCAAGAATACGAACAGGGTACTCTCGATAAGAAAGGTCATCTTGGAGATCAAGCGTTTCATGGTCGACTTCGCGGATGGGGTCCTTGAAGCAACGCCTGAGTTGTGACACATGGAATACGTCATGTACTCGGGAAAGGTGCGGGGGTAGTTCAAGTTGGTAGGAAACTTCTCCACGTTTAGCAAGAATGCGGAAAGGTCCAATGTAACGTGGGGCCAACTTGCCTTTGATACCGAATCGTTGGGTTCCCTTCAGAGGAGTAACCCGAAGGTAAGCCTTCTCATCCAGATTGTAGCTTTCTTGCCTATGATGACGATCATAGTAGCTTTTCTAACGAGACTGGGCTTGTTTCAATTGATCACGAACAATGTGAACTTGCTCTTCTGCTTCCATGATCATATCCGGTCCAAAGAATTGTCTTTCACCGGTTTCTGACCAGTTCAAGGGTGTTCGACATCGTCGTCCATATAGGAGTTCAAAAGGAGCCATGTTCAGACTAGATTGGAAACTATTGTTATAAGCAAATTCGGCAAATGGAAGAGACTTCTCCCAATTATTTCCGAATGAGATAACACAAGCTCTGAGCATGTCTTCAAGAATTTGGTTAACCCTTTCGACTTGACCGCTAGACTGAGGATGGAAAGTTGTACTAAAGGAGAGATGAGTTCCCATAGCATTCTGAAAGCTTCCCCAGAATATAGAGGTGAAAAGGATACCACGATCAGAATTGATTTCCAAAGGAACACCGTGAAGAGACACAATTCTAGAGACGTACAAGTCCACTAACTGGCTAGCAGTTATAGACTCCCGAACTGGAAGGAAGTGAGCAACTTTGGAAAGTCTATCCACCACAACGAAGATGGCATCATTTCCTTTGTAGGTTTTTGGAAAGCCAGTGATGAAAGCCATACCGACTTTATCCCATTTCCACTCAGGGATAGGAAATGGTTCGAGAGTGCCAGCAGGTCTTTGGTGCTTGGCCTTAATGCGACGACAAACATCACATTCAGAAATGAACTTAGCAATTTCTCTCTTCATCCTAGTCCACCAAAATCTCTGGCGTAGGTCTCGGTACATCTTTGTGCTACTAGGATGAATTGAAAGGGGAGTGTCATGAGCTTATTTGAGGATTAGCCTCCTAAAATTGTGTTTTCATGGTACAACCAATCGAGTGCCAAAGAAAACAACACCTTCATCATTTATGGAGAAACATTTAGCAACTCCTCTAGCAATGTTCTTCTTGATCTCTCGAATACAACTATCACGTTTCTGGGCGGCTATAATTTTATCCTCAAGGGTTGGTTTCGCCACCAAGGTAGAAAGATAACCATGAGGAACAATCTCGAGATTGAGCTTTCGAAATTCCTCATGAAGAAGTGGTTGATACTGTTGTAACATGAGGTTGTTACAATACGACTTATGACTTAGTGCATCAGCCATGACATTGGCTTTGCCTGGGGTGTAAGAAATTCCTACGTCGTAATCTTTTATCAACTCAATCCAGCGTCTTTGCCTAAGATTAAGATCTAGCTGGGTGAAAATGTATTTGAGGCTTTGGTGGTCGGAATAGATCTCACAACGATTACCAAGGAGGTAATGTCGCCAAGTTGTCAGGGCATGAACTACTACAGCGAGTTCAAGATCATGGGTAGGATAGTTCTCTTCATGTAGATGCAACTGGCGTGAAGCATAAGCTACCACATGTCTATCTTGCATAAGTATGCATCCTAACCCTTGCCATGAAGCATCCAAAAGATCTCGAAATCCTTTTTGGTGTCTGGAGGCGCAAGTACGGGTGCAAAAGTCAATCTTCTTTTTAGCTCTTGAAAGCTTTCCTCGCATTTGGGAGTCCATAGGAATTTCTTATCTTTCTTGAGGAGTTCAGTCAGAGGCTTTGCAACTTTGGAGAAGTTCACAACGAAGCGGCGACAATAGCTTGCAAAGCCAAGAAAACTCCTAACTTGCTTAACCGATTCAGGTGGAGTCCAGTCAAGGACGGCCTGAACTCTCTCAGGATTCACAACAATTCCTATTGCAGAAATCACGTGGCCTAAGTAGGTCACTTCTTGTAGCAAAAATTCACACTTGGAGAATTTAGCATACAAGCGATGCTCTCTAAGTTTCATCAATACCAGCCTAAGATGTTCGACATGTTCTTCTTCGTTCTTCGAGTAGATGAGAATGTCATCGAGATAAACTACAACAAATTTATCTAGGTACTCCATGAAGATCGAATTCATCATGCGCGAGAAAGTGGCGGGGGCATTGGTTAAACCAAAGGACATGACGGTGTACTCGTAAAGACCATAACGAGTAGTGAAAGCCATTTTTGGAATGTCCTCGTTTTGGATTTGGATTTGATGATATCCTAATCTCAAATCCATCTTGGAGAAGACAGAGGATCCAGCAAGTTGATCATACAGATCATTGATCCTGGGCAGTGGGTACTTGTTCTTTATCGTCGCTAGATTTAGCGGGCGATAGTCTACACACATCCTTTCTGTTCCATCTTTCTTCGTTACGAACAGAACGGGGCAACCCCATGGCGATGAGCTAGGGCGGATGAAGCCTTTTTCCAAAAAAGCTTCAAGTTGGATTTTAAGCTCAGCTAACTCACGTGGGGCCATTTTGTATGGGCGTCTGGAAATTGGTGCGGTTCCGGGCATAAGATCCACTATGAACTCTACACATCTGTCGGGTGGCTAGTTTTAAGGGGTTGGGTTACTGGATGGTTTTCCTGAGGATGACCAAGGCTTACTAGGGGCTACAACAGATATGTCAGAGTAATAAAGTACCCCAACACGATGGTTAGTGTGGTTCTTCTTGCTAGAAGACATCTAAAGTGGGAGGAAGAGCTGCAAATGATCCAGTATAGTTTTCTAGGACAAAACCTACAACAACATTATGGAACTGTCGGGAATGCCACCTAGAAATTCTTCTGGAAAGACATCCGAAAGGGGGAGAAGGAATTTTGCAAATGCATCAGATTATGAAGAAACCTGGAATGACTCGGACAGCATAACGGCTGTAATTTGCAAAAGACAATTTCTTACAACATGGAAACAACACTTACGATTTAAGAAATCAGGAAGCACAACAACTCTAACAAACCGATCAAAACTTTCCTACGGCTACAAGGAAGCAAACAACGAGATGTTCTAGTAAGACATAGATGAGCCTAGTCCTATCTTCCCGTAAAATAAGATGAGGGTGACTCAGAACTCAGAACGATGAGGTAAGGAGAAAAAAGAAGTCTTACGTTGTTCCCTTATATACCCAGAGTAACTATATAACTATAGAAGGCTAGACTCGACTTCGGCCAAGGCTGATAATCCTACAGTCAGTCCTGCTCTGATACCAAGTCTGTCTGGACCCGGGGTTAGCGTATGCAAGCCTCGCTACAACACAATCATATGAAGAACCGAGAACCGTACCCACTTGTCTAAGCAGACAAGGCCAAGCACAGAACGTTCTCGGAAAGCATCGAACGTGAGGGGCATCCCATCCAGGCCGGATGATCAACTGAAATGGGTCCTCATCGTCCGCACACAAGTCTAAATGATATGTGTGGTGAACTCCCATACTCATAGACAAGTCGCCTCAACCATACTATCGATTGTATTATAACCCTTACATAGACTTACTCCAGCCCGATCACTTAGTCGGGGTCTAGGGCGGGCTCGATCATACATCAAAGTGTGCACGTGACGGAGTCACGAGCAATCGCATCGCGATGCCCCAAGCTGCGCACCTCTAAGGGCCACTTGGTGTATAAAAGACTGCCAGCCAGATCACAACTAAGGTCTAGAAAACCCATACTAAGACATGCATGTTATAATCATACACGCAGCACACATGTCTAGTATGAACGGCATGTATCATTGCAATTCTCTACAAAGTTTACAACTTTATTGATAACTCTTACAGAGTGCACACAGAGATCACAAGTCTGTGATCCAACATTACATCAAACATGCGGAAGCAAAGTAGGTCTGAGTACAGACAAGTTTAACAAATGGCTTAGAGAAGCCTTATCTATAAACAAGCCCTTCCACGAGGGACCAGTCGTCTGACTGGGACTACACTAGCTTGATCAGTCGTCGAGGTCCAGGAAGAATCCACCTTCGGGGTTAGGGGGGTTCATCTAAAACATAGAATAAGAAAAGGTGAGTACAAAGTCGTACTCAGCAAGGCATACGTAGGAGCTATACTACTACTGCACATGTATCAAGGTAAAGGGAGGTGGGGTTTCAATTGCAGAAGTGCCAGCTTTGACTTGGCTAGTCCTGAACTACGAGTACCAGACTTGAGGTAAGAAGCGTACACGAGTCCACTACATGTCTCCAACCAATTACACCACTATGTTGCCTTCCTCGACTTCCCCACGAGAAAGCACGCCATAGCACTCACGCTTATCTTGGCAAGTTTTATAAGTATCCAGTTCAAGTTGTCTAATAATCGAGCACAGCTTTCCAAGTAGTCCCTTACCGCGGACGCGGCTATTCGAATAGTTTATTAACCCTGCAGGGGTGTACTGCTACACACATGAGACTATCAGTTATCGCCTTGGCCTCGACACCATTCAAGCGGGTGTCGGCGAGGATAATTTCCACAACTTTTACCTCACAGCCAACTCAAATTCAATGGAGACGCCTATCTGGGCTGGAGTCCACATCGTGAACCCGACCGGTTTACCGATGTGGTCCCAGAAGATGTGTGCAGGGTCCCAAGCCGGTCTGAATAGCCGTTCTTCCACTTCGCAGACCGTGCCACAGACCTACCAGAACTCCGAACTAATGCGACTCATTGAACCAAGAAGGGGTGAGTTAGTAGGTTGAGCGGGGGTCCGTTTTCCCAACATGTGGTAGTACTCTTCAGCTTGGATCACCACACAAGAACTCGGGCTTAAGGCGGTGTTCAACGAGACAACCCACTGTGTACTGCTACACAACCTCTCATCGTTCACCTTGTATTAGGGTAGATTCACCAACACAATTCCACCATCATCAACATGATCACTACTATCCCGACTCACAAAAGAGTAACCTCATTGTAACTCTAAGCATGCAATAAGCAGTAACAGTTGCAGGGGCCACATGATATCATTCAACTCCTACATTTGCTAGGATTGTGGTTTGCTTACTACTGTGACAAAATGATAGGCCATGCAAAGGAATGGGTTCAACTAGGCGGTAGAAACGCATCATGGTAATCATCCTAAACAATGCATAAGCGAGACTGAGAGGGAATTGGGATTTTATCGACATGATCAATGGGGGGGGGGTTGCTTGCCTTGCTGACGGGGTTCATACACGGGGTCTTCAACGAAGGGGGTGATCTCGGGTTCCGGCTCCACTTCTATCCGAGCAAACAATACAAACAAAGTGATCAACATAAGGTACAATGCACAAGCACATGATCAATTGTATAAGGTGATGTTCATGGTACTGATGTGTTGAGCATTCCATTTAAAAGGAGTATATTGCATTTGAAATGCAAATTCAAACTCCATATGATTTATCGATGAATTTCAAATGCAATTTGAATCCATGAATGTTCATTTGAAAAGGTTGATCATGAAGTGATGTTGTAAAGGTGAGGTAAAGTCTCTGATGTATGGATGAAACCGTTTAAAAGAAGTGTGTTGCAAAGTCATTTGCAAATTCACTCCAAATTTGAATTCAAATTAAATGCATATGGATGTTTTCCACTGTTCACCCAATTTAAATTGGTCAAACATGAAAAGAAAGTCCATATTCAGAATCCTTGCATTTTTCTGATAATTTTTGACATATTGTTTGTCCCATTTGGAGTTGAAATGGATTAATTATGAATTTCCAAACTTTGTCCTAATTTCTGGATTTTTCTGAAATTAAATTAAATCAATTAATCGTTTTGCTTCATCATGACGTCAGTGTGACGTCAGAGGGCTGCTAACGTGTGGGTCCCTGTTGTTAGTGGCTGGGGGGATTAAACCGTTCTGTTTAATCTAAACCTAATTAGATTAGGGCCTTGGGCCCACTATCAGTGAGGGGGGAAGGGTGATTAGCAGGGGGGTTAGGGTTGTTAATGGAGGACGTCGCCGGCGTCCACTGGAGCTCGTCGGAGTTCACGCCGGAACCGGCTAGGAGGCTCGGGAGAGGAGAGGGGAGACACTGGAGTGAAGCTCTCGACGCCGCGCGTCTGCTGGATTAGGAGCGGCTCGAGGGGGAGGCCTCAGGCCATGGCTGCGTTAAGGAGGCGGCGGCCGGAGCTCTGGTCTTGGCGAGCATGAAGACAGAGGGCACGGGGAGGAAAACGAAGAGGGGAAAAATTATGGCGGGCTCACCACGAGCACGTAGGGAAGGTCGCCGGGGACGGGGGCTTCTTGTAGCTGGAGAATCGGACGAGGGCACGCGGCGGCCGGAGTTGGGGAAGGAGGTCACGGGCGTCGCTTCCAGAGGGCTTCAGCTCGATTTGCTAGCACGGGAGGACGATTGCAAGGTCGCCGGTTCTCCTGGACAGCAAGGACTGGCGGGAGGAATCTGTTGGACGCAGCGGCCACGGCGTCACGCTCCGGCGGCTCTCGGGGTGGCTCGAATTTGGAAGAGCAGGAGGGAGAGCTGACAGGGAGAAGGGGGGAAAGGTGCGGTGCCTCCCCAACGTCTCCTAGGCGAAGAGAGAAGAGGGGGGGGGGGGAAGGTTGCGTGGCCAGGAGGGGGAGGTGTCGTGCATGCGGGGTGCACGGCGCGGGCAGTGCTCCTTCTGGCAAGAGGAGGAATACGATGTAAGGCCCGATATGCGGTACTATTCCAGATCTAGGTGTTTCCACCCAGACCCGGGGACGAAGCACATATCGGTCCCACCGCGACATATGACAAAGCCATATGCCCCGGATTTCCAACATGATATCACAACATTACAGATACAAGGATACATCATCTGATACAATCGGCATACAACTGCCTTAAATACAATACAACAGCGGAAGATACATGTCTGAGTAAAGACTACAAGCAAATGCCTACTGGAAAAGAGGAAAGCATCGATCCCATAACCACACGGGTCCAGGCCCTCCGCCGGGATCCGCCTAACTAGTCGTCGTCGAGTCTCCACGTGAAACGTCGATCACCATACCTGTTGTCGATCAAGAATCCTGAAAAGAGTTTCGGGGTAGTATCATGAGTACAGAGGTACTCAGCATCCAACTGTAGTGGTCATCTGACCCAGCAAGGACTTCATCACTCGTCATTCTAGGACAACTAGTAGTTTACGGTAAGGAAGGGGTAAGCGGTGAAGTTGCTGCCGCACTAGCATTTATGAAGTAGCTAACGATCTAGAGAGTAAGGTAAGAAGCCAAGCATTCGATGAGGAATCGCCTCCAACAAGTCTTGCTATCAACTACTTACGCAAACATAACACCTATCCTATCCTTGTCCTCCTCTTCGCATCCCGACGAAGAAGAAGCAGTCAAGGCACACACACACATTGATCCAATTATATTAAGATTATCTCAGTTGTTGTTGTCTATGAACAAGGAGTAGGTCTCAAGTCGTCCATAACCGTGGACACGGCTTCTCGAAAAGATTTAACCCTGCAGGGGTGTACCAACTACCCATTACGAGGCTCCGCATGCACGTCCATCACTCTCAGTTGCTACCCATTATAGGCAACCATTTTATGATTTAGTTCCAAGAGATCCGCCGGGAGCGACCCAACAGACACACACACGATTTTCAAATGGTAAATCAGCTTGGGCCACCACTAGAAATGTTTGAAGCTAGATAGGTAAGAAGAGGGGACCCCAAAAAATCCCACACGCGGTTAGGCACGCTCAGTCTTAAAACCAATACCCGGAACTCGGATCTTAGGTGACTCGAATGGAACAAAGCGTCGGGGCGGGATAGCCTAGACCTTCCATCCTTCGTCGAATATACTCAACATTATAATAATAATCATATCATCAACAATAATATAATAATCAGGTGATATCCCAACCCAAAGAGTAACAGGGTAACATCGTAGCATCCTAAGCATGCATACTAAGCAGGGGCTGAGCAACGAGCAATAGTAACATAGCAGTACAAGGTTTGCTGGGAGGGGACATGGATGTATCGGTTTGAAAGAGGCTGTAAACATGTGTTATGATAGAGGCGAAGGTGTCCCGATGTTTCGATGAGATGGTGGAGATCGATTTTGGTGGAGTAGACTTTCACGACCCGACTACGAACGTGCGAAGACGTTGCGCCTTAGCAATCGCTAAACCAACTCCGAGAGGTTATTGATCCCGCGGATGCACGATCAACCTGACCACGAAGGTCAATTCCTGCAAGCAATCGAAGAACAAGCAAGAACTAAGAATTGCAATCTGGATATTGCGAATATAAGATGAAAGATTAACAGAAGTTGGGGTTCCAATGCGGTCTTGGCCTGGTCGGACGACACAAACGAAGAACTCGAAGTTGCGGCTATGGCTAACTTAAATCTAATTAAAACCCAAGTCTAAACGATGCCCTAAGGGCTGTATATATGGGGGAACAGAGGGGAATTTCGTGGCCCCTTGGAGGAGGGGTCCGAAAACAACCCTAACTCGGTTTCCCCACACATACGGACTCTAAAAAATAGCCTATTAAGTGTATTTCGAAATTACATGGGCCTGGCCCAATAATAAGGTGACGCAGCACCTATAATAACTCTTGGACGAAAATATTAATGTGGCATCTTGTGTCTCTCGTCCAAGTCTTCATGCGCGCCTTATGGTGGCTTCAAAGTGCGATAATCACCACGGGAAGCTCCGCTGTCCTTTCCCGCGCGCGCACCTTCTTCTCCATGCTTGATCCCGCTCCAATGACCATCCTTCTTGTCCATGCTAGGTCCTTCATTCATAAGACAAACAAAAGTATCTAATTTAGGCAGCATCATATGTTCTTGAATATTAGAAGGATTCGCAAGAAACGAAAGTACCTGATAATTTAATTGACGTGCGCGTGCTCTAGTAACTGGTCCATTATGTGTAGTTTGTGAAGATGTGGGTGTAACATTAGTAGAGATGTCCTCATCATCCTCCCCTTCTTGAATTGAAGTCGTCCTCGACGGAAGCTCATCATCTTCTTCCAAATAAGGCTTCAAATCTGCAATATTAAATGTGGGACTAACCCCAAAGGCTGCAGGTAGCTCAAGTTTATATGCATTATCATTAATTTTCTGCAAAACCTTAAAGGGACCATCAGCTCGAGGCATTAACTTAGACTTGCGCAAATCAGGAAACCTATCTTTACGTAGATGTAACCAAACAAGATCTCCGGGTTCAAACACAACATGCTTTCGACCCCTATCACCAGCAAGCTTGTATCTAGCATTCATGCGCTCAATGTTTTCTTTAGTTAACTCATGCATTTTGCTTAGCATCAAAATTAACCTTCTCCGAAGATGGAAGAGGCAGCAAATCAATAGGTGCACGAGGTAGAAAACCATAAACAATCTCAAAAGGGCACATTTTAGTGGTAGAATGCAATGAACGATTATAAGCAAATTCAATATGAGGTAAACATTCTTCCCACTGTTTCAAGTTACTCTTTAAAACAGCCCTAAGCATAGTAGACAAAGTCCTATTGACCACTTCAGTTTGTCCATCAGTTTGGGGATGACATGTAGTACTAAAAAGTAGTTTAGTCCCCAACTTAGCCCATAAGCATCTCCAAAAATGGCTAAGAAACTTAGTATCACGATCCGAGACAATAGTATTGGGCACACCATGTAAGCGAATAATCTCACGAAAGAATAAATCGGCAACATTAGCAGCATCATCGCTTTTATGACATGGTATAAAATGTGCCATTTTAGAAAATCTATCCATGACAACAAATATGCTATCCCTCCCATTCTTTGTTCGAGGCAAGCCTAAAACAAAGTCCATGGATATGTCCTCCCACGGAACACTAGGTACAGGTAAAGGCATGTATAAACCATGAGGATTGAGTCGTGACTTAGCTTTTTGACATGTAGTGCAGCGAGCAACAAAACGCTCAACATCCCGTCTCATCTTTGGCCAAAAGAAATGTGTAGCAAGTACGTCCTCCATCTTCTTCACGCCAAAGTGTCCCATTAATCCTCCTCCATGCGCCTCCTGCAACAACAAAAGACGAATAGAGCTAGCTGGAATGCATAGCTTGTTAGAACGGAACACAAATCCATCATTAAGCACAAACTTGTTCCATGTTCTACCCTCTCTACAATTCTGCAATACATCTTTAAATTCCGCATCATTGACGTATTGATCTTTGATTGTCTCTAAACCGAAAATCTTGAAGTCAAGTTGTGAAAGCATAGTATAACGACGAGACAAAGCATCAGCAATAATATTATCTTTCCCCTTCTTGTGTTTAATGACATAAGGGAAAGTCTCAATAAATTCAACCCACTTAGCATGTCTACGATTAAGTTTTGCTTGACTTCTTATGTGTTTCAAAGATTCATGATCAGAATGTATAACAAATTCTTTGGGCCATAAATAATGTTGCCAAGTTTCTAATGTCCGAACAAGAGCATATAATTCCTTATCATAAGTAGAATAGTTCAGACTAGGCCCACTCAATTTTTCAGAAAAGTAAGCAACAGGTTTAGCATCTTGTAATAACACACCTCCCAAACCAATCCCACTAGCATCGCATTCAAGCTCAAAAGTCTTATTAAAATCAGGAAGTTGGAGCAAAGGAGCATGTGTTAACTTATCTTTCAATACGGTGAAGGCTTCTTCCTGTGCGGTACCCCAAGTAAAAGGCACATCCTTGCGTGTAAGCTCATTGAGAGGTGCAGCAATGGTGCTGAAATCTCTCACAAAACGCCTATAGAATCCAGCGAGGCCAAGAAAACTCCTCACTTGTGTGACCGTTTTGGGCTGCGGCCAACTCTCAATCGCCTCGATCTTGGCTTTATCAACTTCAATTCCCTGCGGAGTAACAACATAGCCAAGAAACGATACTCGGTCGGTGCAAAAGGTGCACTTCCCAAGGTTACCAAACAAACGTGCATTACGTAGAGCAATAAAAACAGCATGTAAATGATCCAAATGTTCCTCCAAAGATTTGCTATAAATCAGTATATCATCAAAATAGACTACCACAAATCGTCCAGTGAAAGCACGTAAAACCTCGTTCATTAATCTCATGAAAGTGCTAGGTGCATTAGTTAACCCAAAAGGCATGACTAACCACTCATATAATCCAAACTTAGTTTTAAATGCCGTTTTCCATTCATCTCCTAATTTCATGCGAATTTGATGGTATCCACTACGCAAATCAACTTTGGAAAACATGGTAGAGCCACTTAATTCATCAAGCATATCATCTAACCTAGGAATAGGATGACGATAACGAATAGTAATATTATTAATGGCTCGACAATCAACACACATACGCCATGTTCCATCCTTTTTAGGCACTAATATAACAGGAACAGCACAAGGACTAAGGGATTCACGTATGTAACCTTTGTCGAGTAGCTCTTGTACTTGACGCTGAATCTCCTTCGTCTCCTCCGGATTGGTACGGTATGGCGCACGGTTAGGCAGCGAAGCACCGGGAATTAAGTCAATCTGATGCTCAATCCCTCGAATAGGTGGTAATCCCGGTGGCACGTCTTGTGGAAAGACGTCAATAAACTCCTGCAAAAGGTCAGTGACAACAGGAGGCAAAGAAGGAGGCAATTCCTCAAATGAAAACAAAGCTTCTTTGCACACAAAAGCATAGCACACATATTGACTAACATCCAAATCCGAAATATCAACCTTAGTAGCAAGCAAAGTTGGACTAGTCAATTTAATTTCATTAGAAACAGCGGAAGAAGATTTGCTATTGGTCTTATGTTGTTGCTCAAATTCTTTAGCTGCTATCTCATTTTCACTCTTATTTTTCTCCTGTTTAGCTTTACTAGCTCTAGCAAGATCATCTTTCACAATTTGTTCAGGAGACATAGGAAGTAAAGCAATAGTTTTATCCTGATGAACCAGAGTAAACTGATTTGTCCTACCATGGTGTACAACATTCCTATCAAATTGCCATGGTCTACCAAGTAAAAGAGAGCATGCTTGCATGGGTACCACATCACAATCAACATAATCAGCATATGCGGCAATGCTAAAGTGCACACGAACAGAACGCGTTACCTTAATCTTACCACTATTGTTAAACCACTGAATATAGTACGGATGGGGGTGTGGTCTTGTGGTGAGAGATAGCTTCTCCACCAACTCCATGCTCGCCAAGTTGTTGCAACTCCCTCCGTCAATGATGATGCGAACCGAACGTTCTTTCACCACTCCCTTTGTGTGGAACAAATTATGCCTCTGGTTTTGCTCGTCCTTCGATACCTGCACACTTAACACACGTTGAGCAACCAAACTAGCATATTTACCTGCATCATCAGGAGCCATATACTCTATATCACGAGCATCATCATGGGCACCCTGATCCTCATGAGCAATGAGAACTAAAGTCTCCTCATCATAGTCACTCGCTGACTCATACCCACCATCCGCCGTAATAATCATCACACGCTTGGAGGGACAGTCTTTTGCGAAGTGACCTCCACCTTGGCACCTGCGACATTTAATATCACGATCTCGTGCTTGCCCTGTGGACGCCATGGATGAAGAAGAACTCGCCGCGGGACCACTCTGTGCACCCTTGAATGGTGGCGCTGGCTGTGTCGGTGGCTCCCTGTAAGAATGAGTGGCTGAAGTAGATGGTGGTGCAGCAGGACGTGTGGATGTAGAAGCTCCACGCAATGTCGATGATGTATTTCGTCCTGCAGAAAAGTTAGGTCTCGTAGCGGCCTGTCGATCATGCACTTCACGTTCAGCTTTACAAGCAAGATGAAACAAACGAGTGATAGTAGTAAAGTCCTTGTATTCTAGAATAGTTTGTATCTCCCTGTTTAAGCCACCCATAAAACGTGCAAGCATAGCTTCATTATCCTCTACTAGGCCGCATCTAATCAATCCAGTTTGTAATTCCTGATAATATTCCTCTACAGAATTTTTTCCTTGTCTCAAACGCTGTAATTTTTGTAACAAGTCACGTTGATAATAAGGAGGAACCCAGCGAGTACGCATAGCATCTTTTAAAGCAGCCCAAGTAGTTGGAATATTATTAGCATGCAATCTACAATGTTCGGACCACCAAATAGATGCAAATCCCGTGAATTCACAAACAGCAGCAGTAACACGTCTATTCTCAGGATATTGTAAACATGTAAAGCGTTGTTCAGTTTCTAACTCCCAAGTAAGATAAACATCAGGAATATATCTACCCTCAAATGGCTTAAGATTCAATTTAAGTTTAGGCACATGTTCATCATCGCGTACCTGAGGGGGTGGTTGGTGTCGACCGTGGCGAATGTTGGGACGTGGACGTCCAGCTGGCTGCTCATAGACCGCTTCCTGTTCCACCTCCTCCTCGTAATCACCCTCGTAGTAGTCGTCCTGGCCGACGTCAGAAGCAGCAGCAGCAGTAGCAGCAACTGCAGTAGCAGGAGGAGCACCAATACCAGCAGCTTGTCCTCGCGGCAACAGAATACGTCGTGCACGTGGTAGTGGCGGTGGCTGTGGCTGTGCTGAAGGTAGGCGTGCGATCAACTCAGTAAACTTGGCGTCTAGCTTGGTGTCGATCATCTTTTCCACGCCATCAATCGCCTCTGTAAATCTGTTATGGATGTCCTGCACCTGTTCAGACATCATACGTGCAAATTTATCATGTAGCTCCTTGTTTGTCATGTTCTCCCAATCGGGTGCATCCCGCGCCACTTCATCATGTGATCCTGTCATGGTTAGCAGAAATAGAAAACACACAGTAATATGATCCTACTTCTACTAATGGGATGTGGTGTGGTGGAAAGCACAAATCCGTCAAGCTTTTCTTTCGTTCTTACCGATTCTTACCTAGCAGCAGGTGGTGATGTACAACCAACGGGTCAAAACTCTCAGAGATATGGTAGAGCGATGGCCAGGAGGTGTCAAACGCACGATGTAGAATATATGTGGAGCTGTAGGAAGGCTGACAAGTATGGTAGAAAAAACTCAACAGTAATCAAAACAGAGATGCAAAGCTGAATAAACGCTCAACGTGGGTACTGTGCTGATCCTAGGCTAGACCGTACTAGAGACGCGAGCCTAAAACACCAACGAAAGCACGGCGCGGCACGTAATCAACTGAGAAGCATACTCTGAAAAAAAAAAATTCTCTTTTTTTTTTTTTTTTTTTTTTTTTTTTTGCGATGCGGGACTGCGGTGGCTGAAAAAGTGCGAGAAAGTCACTAGGGTGGCGAATGTCTTAAAATGAGTGTCTGGACCTAAGGAACGTATGGGCACAAATTTTTTTTACCCCTGAAAATTTTGGCCTAAAAACTGCTCTGAAAAGCGTTCCAGACTCTTTTTTTTTTTTTTGGAAATCACCTCCCTTCTACGTACGACAAAAGTTTGGTGAAATCCGACTCTAATCAACTCAAACTATTCTGGCTACGGAGAGATCACAAACCGTACTGATGGTGGAACTCAACTCGGACTCGTGTAGCTCGTGGTGGTGTATATGGACTCGGATTGGCGGAACGTGGTGTATCTGGACTCGGATTACTACTGTGCGGCGGCGACGTGGCAAACTGTGATCAGAACTCGAAACTCTAAGGAAACTAGACGCTAAGATCAGCAACTTGACACAACGATGCAACCGTAAATTCAACAAAGCAAGTACTGAAAAGAAAACTGGACAATGGCTAGGACTGTCTTGGGACGTGATGATCTAACCCTAATTTTTTTTTTGGCTTTTTCGTGGACTGTAGGTATGAAGAACAGAACCAATCTAGACTATGAAAAACTGGTAAATCTCACCGAGCAACCTGGAAATCTGATACCACTTGATAGAGGCGAAGGTGTCCCGATGTTTCGATGAGATGGTGGAGATCGATTTTGGTGGAGTAGACTTTCACGACCCGACTACGAACGTGCGAAGACGTTGCGCCTTAGCAATCGCTAAACCAACTCCGAGAGGTTATTGATCCCGCGGATGCACGATCAACCTGACCACGAAGGTCAATTCCTGCAAGCAATCGAAGAACAAGCAAGAACTAAGAATTGCAATCTGGATATTGCGAATATAAGATGAAAGATTAACAGAAGTTGGGGTTCCAATGCGGTCTTGGCCTGGTCGGACGACACAAACGAAGAACTCGAAGTTGCGGCTATGGCTAACTTAAATCTAATTAAAACCCAAGTCTAAACGATGCCCTAAGGGCTGTATATATGGGGGAACAGAGGGGAATTTCGTGGCCCCTTGGAGGAGGGGTCCGAAAACAACCCTAACTCGGTTTCCCCACACATACGGACTCTAAAAAATAGCCTATTAAGTGTATTTCGAAATTACATGGGCCTGGCCCAATAATAAGGTGACGCAGCACCTATAATAACTCTTGGACGAAAATATTAATGTGGCATCTTGTGTCTCTCGTCCAAGTCTTCATGCGCGCCTTATGGTGGCTTCAAAGTGCGATAATCACCACGGGAAGCTCCGCTGTCCTTTCCCGCGCGCGCACCTTCTTCTCCATGCTTGATCCCGCTCCAATGACCATCCTTCTTGTCCATGCTAGGTCCTTCATTCATAAGACAAACAAAAGTATCTAATTTAGGCAGCATCATATGTTCTTGAATATTAGAAGGATTCGCAAGAAACGAAAGTACCTGATAATTTAATTGACGTGCGCGTGCTCTAGTAACTGGTCCATTATGTGTAGTTTGTGAAGATGTGGGTGTAACATTAGTAGAGATGTCCTCATCATGTTAGGATCAAACATCGATCCTAACCTATACTAGCATGCAAACCGCTGGTTGAAATAGAATGGATCATAAGTAATGCAAGTCCTTTCCTGTTGAAAAGTCGGGTTCCGAAGGTGTAGTTGATCGCAGGCTCGCATCGTCTCCGAGAGGTACCCGCGGGAGCACACAAGAAGTAAACACTGGAAAGCAATCAACGGTGCACCACTATTACTACGGAGCAATACAAGAGCAAGCATCAACAAGAAGCAACACGAGACATCGCACCTACCGTCGAGAGCGGTTACTAACAAGTTAAGTGGAGTACTCGTCACACACGACGATACCGCACATTTACGGTGGTTCAAGTTGCTTAGCTACAGGTGACCAAACAACGGTTATTAACACGGCAACTCAAGCAAGCATGGCATAGCACACAAACAGGTCAAGAGGTGAAGCACAAAGTAAACTATCTATGCTAGTCAATTTAAGTGAGGCACAACCTAAACATGGCATAATACTAAGTGCCGCACGACAATTAAAAGATTTGGTACTGTTCTGTACTAAACCATATTTTAGGTTGGTTAACAACAGCAAACAACAGCATAAACACAAAGAACACGAAAAACTAATCAAGTTACATATAAAGAACACCCCAAACGGAGTTACGGTTAAAAAGATACAAGCAAAACAATTTATGCACACTTGCTGTATAAACAGGGGTAAATCTATATGCAAAATTGCAGAAACATGACATAGCAATACATGGGATGAAAGTAGACATGATGCTTAACAATATGCAATTGGAATCACTCAATTCCGATGAACGGTTGCGAAGCAATCGTCATCCGAAGTTGCAACAAAATAACAGTTTCAGCAATAGCAACACAACAACATCAGGACAGCTACTTTGGAGCAAGATATAAACATGATGCAGCAAGCAAATATGGCATGTGAATGCATGAAACTGAAGTAGAAACATTGCTTAACACAACGCAAAAGGAATCAATGCAATAGGCCTCATGGATTACTCACAATCATCATGCAAAGTTGCAACAAAATAATAACAGCAGCACAATAACAGTAAAAGTAGCAGTTTAACGGCCTGATGCCCACTTTAGCACACAATTACATGATCAATATGAGCTCCAAAGCAAATGCTCACAAAAGATGAATTAAAGTACACGCAATTCTAAGCAACTTTCGTTTTGGGGGCAACGTCATCGGAGCTACGGATTAATAGCTATTCGCAGCACAAAAATGAATCAGCACAAGTTTTCCTGGGACTTAGCAAAATATAACAGAGCTAGGCAAAAAAAAAAGGGGCACGGGCTGGCTCACCCAGTGGGCTCGGCCCACTGGCCGTGGCTTGCTTGGCCTTCGCGCCTGGGCCTGGCTGCTGGCTGGTGGGCCTCGCTGGTGGGTCGCGGGCCCACGTGCGGTTGGAGGGGAGGCAGCCGGCTGGCTCCTCCCGAGCGGGCACGCGCGGCGGCTGCGGTGGCCTGCCGGCCGGCCACCGGCGGCGGGCGGCGCTAGGCGAGGAGGGCAGAGGAGGGGCGCGCGAGGAGGGGACCAGGAGCGGCGGGGGCAGCCGGATCCGCGCGGTGGCTCGCCGGATCCGCGCGGCGGCGGCGCGAGGTCCTCTGATGCGGCGGCGGCCATGGCGTCGTCTTCGGCGGTGACCTGCGCAGAGTACGAGGAGGAGAAGTTAGGGGGCAGGGAGGAGACAGGGAGGAAGAGAAGGGGAGAAGGTGCAGCGGCGGGCTCGGCCGGCCAAGGTAAGTTGGGCCATCGCCCTGGGCGACAGGTAAGGTGGCCCTTTCCTTTTCCTTTTATTATTTCTGCATTTTGTTTGACCTAGCTAATAAAAATAGCTAGGCATTTTATTAAATGCCAATATTTTTTATATGGCCTCATAATAATTAGAGCTAGCCACTTATAAAATTTGAACATTATTAAAATTCAAATTATTTGAACTTTAATTCAAATAGGGTTTAAATTTAAATCCATGCTCCTGTTCGAATATTTGAAAAAGCCATGAGCATGGGGTTGGTCCCACATCACTTGATATGTGATCACACTCATTTATGGGAGTTTTAAAAAATGCAAAAGGAATTTTTGGAGCAACTTTTTTTCTGGCCATTTGAATTAATTCATCTGGGGGGTGTTCTCTCTCCCATTTTGATTATTTTTTGAAATTTTTAACATGATGCAATGTTACTTGCTAACCCTAGCACATACCTAACTTGGGTTGTGACATGCCAGCTGTTTCTAGAGTGTATTTCATTGAGTATTTCTCTGCCTTCTTGTAACAGCCCAGTTTTCACAAAAAATCAAAAAAATTGTTTTCGGTGTGAATTGTTTGATTGTCTGATTTGTTTGCGGTGTTTGCATCCCCGATTTATCGATCGACGATTATTTTTCCCCCTCTTATCTCGTATCGGACGGAGACCGACCCTTGCCACCCTGACACTCGACCTTTGCGAAACCCGGTTTCACCCGATCACCGTCGCGAAAACCGCACGAGACCAGCCGCAGCCAACGGAACAAAAAACCCCGTTTAATAAGTAAACGGGATATTTTTATAGCAAGCCGGAAAGTGTTTTCGGAACGGTTCCAACGCGAGGTGAACGCCGCCGGCTCGACGCACTGATCGCGCAGTTCGAAGTTTTACCCGAATCGGAGGTACTGCGGACCCCCGGCGGTCAGAAACGTGAGCACCGCGCGCGAGAGAGAAAAACCGGGAATGTTTTTGCAAACTGCCAGCCACCGGTGCTATATTTAGACCACCACCCCACTTAGGGTTTTCCCTAAGCACCTAGGCAGCCACTAGCCCCCCAGATCTGGAAAAATCCCCCATTTTCGCAGCAAAACCTAAATTCCAGATCTAGGATTCGCCCAAATGATCCTGGACCGTCAGATCCTCGGATCCAACGGCCTGGGATCGTCCACGTCTCCTCTCTACTACCTCCAGGCAGCCTCTGCCCGTGAGCAAGCCTCCTCGCGCCGCCTCCCTCCGGCCAGGGCGCCTCCACCACCGGCCAGCCCTCCTCCCGCGGCTCCCCTCTCCTCTCTCTTCTCCTCCCTCTCCTCCCTGGCCTCACCTCCCTCACCCTCCCTCTCGCAGGCGCCCGAGGCGCCCTAGCCAGGACGCTGCAGCCGCAGCCGCGCCATGGCTTGAGGCCGGCGAGCCCGAGCTCTGCGCGCCCCGCCGCCCGTGGCCACCACCGGACCCGGCCCCCTCGTCCTTCGCCGCGCCCCTCCTCGTTCCACTGCGCCGCCGGCCGCCGATGGGAGGCGCCGCCACCGCCTGCTGCCCCGGTCGGGACCGAGTAGCCGCACGGGAGGAGCCGCCGGGCACGGGAGACGCCCGCACCAGCCACCGGCCAGGCTGGGCCGACCTCCTCCAACAGGCCAGCCAGGCCTCCAAGGCCCAGTCGCCCCCCTCAAGGCCCAGATCTGAGACGGCCAGATCCAGGCCGAGATGGGCCTTTAGAGCCCATGGTGAGAAATCAGCCCGAGATCCTTTTTTTCCCCTGAGAACCTGATTTTTTTTACTAAGTGCTGATAAAACTGTGTGCTGATTCGATTCCGCGTTGACGATAGCAAGCAAACCGTAGCTCCGATGAACGTGCCCCCAAAACGAAAGTTGCTCAGAATTGCG
The DNA here is from genome assembly GCA_950022295.1 of Bromus sterilis. NCBI lineage: Eukaryota > Viridiplantae > Streptophyta > Magnoliopsida > Poales > Poaceae > Bromus > Bromus sterilis. The sequence continues at coordinate 164,276,927 of OX465599.1, read as the reverse complement.
TGTACTTTAATTCATTTTTTGTGAGCATTTGCATTTGATCTCATATTGATTGTGTAATTGTGTGCTGAACAGGGCATCAGGCCGTTAAACTGCTACTTTTTCCTGTTAAGTGTTGTTGTTATTATTTTGTTGCAACTTTGCATGATGATTGTGACTCATCCATGAGGCCTATTGCATTGATTCTTTCTCCTATGTGTTAATCATCATGTGTACTTCAATTCTATGATTTAACTTGCCATGTTTGGGTGCTTTAGCTGTATTAAATCTTGCTCCAAAGTGGTGATCATGATGTTAATGTTCTGCTGTGCTAAAAACTGTTATTTTGTTGCAACTTCGGTCGACGAGTGTGTCGCGACCGTTTATCGGAATTGATTGATTCCAATTGCATCTTGTTAAGCATCATGTCTACTTTAATTAAATGTATTGCATTGCCATGATATGCTTTCTGGTCATATAGTTATTCTGCTCCAAAGTTGCTATGCTGCTGTTTTTGACAGCCACCTCTGTTTTTCTCTAAGTCTGTTACTTTGCGATGCCATGTTGTTTTCTTAATATCTTTTGATCTATGATGCCTATTTGCATGATTCTTTTTGCCATGCCTTCCATGTCATGTCTAGTTTAATTCCGTATCATTTGTGAGCATGTTTGCATTCATTATGTTGTTTATGCATTGCTCTAAAGTGTGCTTTGTGATGTTGGCAGTTTGTGCCCGTAACTTGTTTTGCTTATATATTTTTAACCGTAACTCCGTTTGGAGTGTGCCTTATATGTAACTTGATTAGTTTTTCGTGTACTTTGTGTTTATGCTATTGTTTTCCGTTGTTAACCAACTTAAAATATGGTTTAGGACAGAACAGTACCAAATGTTTTAATCATCATGCGGCACTTAGTGTTATGCCATGTTTAGGTTGTGCCTCACTTAAATTGACTAGCATAGATAGTTTACTTTGTGCTTCACCTCTTGACCTGTTTGTGTGCTATGCCATGCTTGCTTGAGTTGCCATGTTAATAACCGTTGGTTGATCCCCTGTAGCTAAACAACTTGAACCACCGTAAACGTGCGGTATCGTCGTGTGTGACGAGTACTCCACTTAAATTGTTACTGACCGCTCTCGACGGTAGGTGCGATGTCTCGTGTTGCTTCTTGTTGATGCTTTCTCGTGTATGCCTCGTAGTAATAGATGGTTGCTCGTTGATTGCTTTCCAGTGTTTCCTTCTTGTGTGCTTCCGCGGGTACCTCTCGGAGACGATGCGAGTTTGCGATCGACTACACCTTCGGAACCCGACTTCTCAACAGGCAAGGACTTTACATTACTTATGATCCATTCTATTTCAACCAGCGGTTTGCATGCTAGTCTAGGTTAGGTTCGATGTTTGATCCTACCACATGTTTACAGCCTTTTTCAAACCGATACAGCCATGTCCCCTCCCAGCAAACCATGTACTGCTATGTTACTATTGCTCGTTGCTCAGCCCCTGCTTAGTATGCATGCTTAGGATGCCACGATGTTACCCTGTTACTCCTGGCTTTGGGATATCACATTATTATATTGTTGTTGATGATATGATTATTATAATGTTGACTATATTCGACGAAGGATGGAAGGTCTAGGCTATCCCGCCTCGACGCTTTGTTCCATTCGAGTCACCTAGGATCCGAGTTCCGGGTATTGGTTTTAAGACTGAGCGTGCCTAACCGCGTGTGGGATTTTATGGGGTCCCCTTTTCTTACCTACCTAGCTTCAAACATTTCTAGTGGTGGCCCAAGCTGATTTACCATTTGAAAATCGTGTGTGTGTCTGTTGGGTCGCTCCCGGCAGATATTATTTAAAACAACTTGGGCCAGCGGAGACATGGTTTCTTTGTTGGTCCACCCCAGGGAGCTAGGGGGCTGTACACATCTGTTTGGGCAACCTATCCGACCTCGTCCAGACGGTAGAGGCCGATTCGAGAGCGCGGCCGGCTTTTGAGTTGGATGTCGACTCACCGGGGGCCACCCGGATTTGTTCGTTGTTAGTTAGAGGGACTTGTAGTTTCGGATCTCTTGGAACTAAATCATAAAATGGTTGCCTATAATGGGTAGCAACTGAGAGTGATGGGCGTGCGTGCGGAGCCTCTTAATGGGCAGTTGGTACACCCCTGCCGGGTTAAATCTTTTCGAGAAGCCGTGTCCACGGTTATGGATGAGTTGAGACCTACTCCTTGTTCATAGACAACAACAACTGAGATAATCTTAATATAATTTGATCAACGTGTATGTGTGCCTTGATTGCTTCTTCTTCGTCGGGATGCGAAGAGGAGGACAAAGATAGGATAGGTGTTATGTTTACGTAGTAGTTGATAGCAAGACTTGTTGGAGGCGATTCCTCATCGAATGCTTGGCTTCTTATCTTACTCTCTAGATCGTTAGCTACTTCATAAATGCTAGTACGGCAGCAACCTCACCACTTACCCCTTCCTTACCGTAAACTACTAGTTGTCCTAGAATGACGAGTGATGAAGTCCTTTCTGGGTCAGATGACCACTACAGTTGGATGCTGAGTACCTCTGTACTCATGATACTACCCCCAAACTCTTTTCAGGGTTCTTGATCGACAACAGGTACGGTGATCGACGTTTCACGTGGAGACTCGACGATGACTAGTTAGGCGGATCCCGGCGGAGGGCCTGGACCCGTGTGGTTATGGGATCGTTGTTTTTCTCTTTGCCACTAGGCATTCACTTGTAGTCTTTACTCAGACATGTATCTTCCGCTGTCGTATTATATTTAAGGCAGTTGTATGCCGATTGTATGAGATGTTGTACCTGTATCTGTAATGCTGTGATATCATGTTGAAATCCGGGATATATGACTTCGTCATATGTCGCGATGGGACCGATATGTGCTTCGTCCTCGGGTTCGGACGGAAACGTCCGGATCTGAAACAGTACCGCATATCGGGCCTTACACTTCTTCTGGCGACACACATCTCCGAAAAACGTTCACAGGGCTCCGCCGATGTAACTCACCGTTGATGAGTACAAAGGATTTGCTCCTCCTGACAATTTGTCTTGCCAGTGCCTCGTCCGTAGGTAGGATTCCCCGGGTCTTGTAGTCCAGATAAGGCACAACCCATGAGGGGGTGGCATGTATTACGGCCACCAGAGCCGGTTCTGGATCCATCTCTGCTATGTCTTGCTCTGTTGGTATATGTACAAACGGCTTTGTCAGGACGTCCAGGAACACATTTGGTGGAACCGACTTTCGCTGAGAGCCGAGCTGGGATAGAGTGTCCGCGGCTTCGTTTAGCTTGCGCTCCACATAGTCCACCTAGTACCCAACGAAGAATCCGGGTTGTCTTTCTACCTCACGCCGATAGGCTACCATGGTGGTATCTTTGGAGTTCCACCTTCCCGACACTTGCTGAGAAACAAGGTCGGAATCGCCATAGCATAGGATCCGACTTATGTTCATCTCACGAGCCAGCCGCAGCCCATGAAGTAGAGCCTCATATTTTTCTGTGTTGTTGGTGCAAGTGAACTGTAGCTGCAAGACATATAAATTTTTTTCTCCTTTGGGGGAAATGAGGACCACGCCGGCTCCTGACCCTTGGATTTGTCGACTGCCATCAAAGTGCACTGTCCAGTATTTGGTGATCGGCTTCTCCGGAGCCGCATGGAATTCTATCCAGTCATTGATGAAGTCGACTAGCGCTTGGGACTTGATGGCCGTGCGTGGTTCATACTTGATGTGATAAGCCCCCAACTCTATATAGCCCACTTTGCAATCCTTCCCGTGGCTTCACGGTTCTGGATGATATCTGCAAGTGGTGCTGAGCTGACTACAGTTATCGGGTGCTCCTGGAAGTAATGTTTGAGCTTCCGACTCGCCATGAACACACCAAGGACCAGTTTCTGCCAGTGAGGGTAGCGCTGCTTCGATGAAGTCAGGACCACGCTAACATAATAGACCGGTCTTTGCACAGGGTTCTCTTTACCGGCTTCCATATGTTCAACCACAACTACAACACTGACTGCTCGATTGTTGGATGAAATATAGAGTAGCATCAGTTCCTTTGGTTTGGGAGCCGCCAGGATTGGTGCCTTGGAGAACTGTTTCTTCAGTGCTTCTAGTGCTTGATCACACTCGTCATCCCAGATGAACTTCTCCGACTTTCGCAAGAGTCGGTACAGGGCGATTGATTTTTCTCCAAGTCGGATGATAAACCGATTCAGGGCAGCTACACATCATGTGAGTCGTTGGACTCCCTTCACTGAGGCTGTCTTCTGAAGAGCCATGATAGCATTGATCTTCTTCGGGTTTGCCTCAATGCCACGCTCCGATACTATGTATCCGAGGAGCTTTCCTGCAGGGACCCCAAAGGTGCATTTGGACAGGTTTAACTTCATCTTCTACTGACGCAAATTCTTGAAGGTTTCCTGGAGGTCACTGATGAGTGAGTCGGCCACCTGAGACTTGATAACTATGTCATCCACGTAAGAGTGCATGTTGCGCCCGATTTTCTCCTTGAGCCAATTCTGCACGGTTCGCTGATATGTGGCTCCTGCATTCTTCAAGCCAAAAGGCATAGAAGTGTAGCAGTATATCCCAAAAGGAGTGACGAAATCTGTTTTCTCCTGGTCTTCAAGAGCCATGTTGATTTAGTGATAGCCAGAGTAGGCGTCGAGAAAACACAAGATCTCGCACCCTGCAGTAGAGTCGATGATCTGATCAATGCGAGGTAGTTCGAAAGGATATGATATAGGGAAAGCCTAGGGTTTGGCCCAATCTTCACAATTTGGAGGTGGGGATCCACAACAATAACAAGCACAAGGGGAATCACAAACACAATCAACACAAGCGGGGAAGGGGAACAAGATCCAAACACTTAGAACACTCAAATCCACACACAAATACCATACACCTCAAAATCCATACATCCACAAGTGGTAGTCTTGGTAGTTCCCTTTCCTTCTACTACTAGAAGAGGGGCTTCTTCTTCTACTACTAGGAAGAGGAAGGTAGATTGAGAGAGGATCTGAAGGAGAGCAATTTCCCAAGGGGAAAAGGAGCTAAGCTCTCTCATGGTTTAGATTTGTTCTTAGCTAACCCTAAAACTGAGGTAGAAGAGAAGTACGTATAGTCTAGGGTGGAAGAAGGGGGTACAAGGAGCTCATGCCCAGATCTAGCTGCCGGAGACCGGGCACCAGGGGTACCAGGGACCGGGCACCCGGGGTGGTCAGGGGGTCTTGGGCTCCAGCCGAGGGGGACCGGGCACCGGGGGTCGAGGAGTCCGGGCACCCAGAGTGGTCAGAGAGCTCGTCGTCTTGCTCCTTGGGGGACCGGGCACCCGGGGGTCGAGGAGGCCGAGCACCCGGAGTGGTCAGAGAGGTCTCGGTCTTGTGCCGGGGGAGACCGGGCACCCGTGGTGGTCAGGAGCCTCAGGTTTTCCTCCTCTTCATCCTCCCGCGGTTCCTCTCCAAGCGTGGCTCGCCCTTGTTCCATGGCTTCTTCTTGGATGCCTCCTTGGTACCTGATGATGCACAGAGTGTCTGCGTGAGGTAGCGCCCAAGTCTCACACATGTTTAAGCGTGGTTCGGAAAGGAGCGAGTTCACCATAGCTTCAATGCCTCGCGCTTGTGCTCTCGTCAAGGGTCCACGTGTAGGAGATGTATCCATGGTGATGTCGGTAGGATGCTCCGCATCATCTCCCCCCCCCCTTGGGGAAGATCTGTCCACGGATCAAAGTCTCCATCACCATGGTAAGGCGCGAGGTCAGAGATGTTGAACGTGTTGCTCACTGAGTACTTGTCCGTGGGGATGTCCACCGTGTAGGCGTTGTTGTTGACCTTGGTGAGAATATTGAATGGTCCGTCGGCGCGAGGAATAAGCATTGACTTGCGGGCGTCCGGGAAACGGCCTTTGCGGAGATGTATCCACACTAAGTCACCCGGTTGAAACGTGCTTGGCTTCTTGTGGATATTAATCTTTTGTGCATGGGCTTGAACATGTTTCTTGATAGTTGCCCTTGTATCTTCATGAAGCCTCTTGAGGAAGCTTGCCCTTGCATTAGCATCCATGTTGGCGCGTTCTTGGAGTGGTAGGGGTACGATGTCCAATGGGCACAACATATTGAACCCATAGACAACCTCAAATGGAGATCGCTTCGTGGTGGAGTGCATAGCACGGTTGTAGGGTAACTCCGCCATCGAGATGTGTTCTTCCCACTCCTTGATGTTCTTCTTGATGAGCGTGCGAAGTAGAGTTGAGAGGGATCGATTCACCACTTCCGTTTGCCCGTCCGGTTGTGGGTGATACGCCGTGGAGAAGAGGAGCTTGATGACGACCTTGGTGCATAGTGTCTTCCAAAAATAGCTTAGGAACTTGACGTCATGGTCGGAGACGATAGACTTGGGCACACCATGGAGTCGGAGAATATCCCTAGAAAAGATGTTAGCAATATGCGAGGCATCATCCGTTTTATTGCAAGGGAGGAAATGTGCCATTTTGGATAATCTATCCACTACCACAATTATAGAGTCCTTGCCATTCCTTGTACGAGGTAAACCAAGAACGAAATCCATACTAATGCGTTCCCATGGCACATGAGGAATAGGCAAAGGCATATAGAAACCATGTGATAGAGATTTTGATTTAGCATTTTGACAAGTGTGGCACCATTGTACAAGCCGTCCCACGTCACGGAACATCTTTGGCACAAAGAAGTTGGCGGAGAGTGTAGCGTATGTCTTGTCGCGACCAAAATGTCCCATGAGGTCACCTCCATGAGATTCCTGCAAAAGGAGAAGACGCAAAGAACACTCGGGAATGCAAAGCTTGTTAGCGCGCATGAGATATCCATCAATGATATAATATTTGTCCCAAGTTGTGTGCTGCTTGCAATTGGCAAAAGGTGTAGCAAAGAAAGGGTCATGTGCATAAAGATCTTCGATGTGCTCAAAGCCCACAATGTCAAATTCAAGTTTGCTTGTAAGCATGCATCTACGTGACAAGGCATCCGCCACGACTTTGTCATTGCCCTTTATATACATGATGATGTAAGGAAAAGACTCAATGAATTCACTCCATCTAGCATGCCTACGGTTCAATATGGTTTGAGACTTCAAGTATTTTAGAGATTCATGGTCCGAGTGAATTACGAATTCCCTAGGGCGAAGGTAGTGTTCCAAAAGTTGCAAGATGCGGATCAACGCATAGAGTTCCTTATCATATATAGGGTAATTCAATTGGGCGCCGGAGAGTTTTTCGCCAAAGTAAGCTACTGGTCGTCTCTCTTGCATAGGCACGCCTCCTATACCCGTTCCACTAGCGTCACAATGAACTTCAAATGGTTTATCAAAATTCGGCAACACAAGTTAGGGAGCATGGGTGAGACGATATTTGAGTTCTTGGAAATCCTTTTCTTGGGAGGGTCCCCAAACAAAAGGCACATTATTTTTACTCAAAGTGTGCTAAGTGATGCAATGGTGCTAAAGTCTTTAACGAAACGGCGGCAGAATCCGGCTAGTCCAAGGAAACTCCGGACTTGGGATAATGTGGTAGGTTGTGGCCAAGTTTTAATTGAGTTTAATTTAGTTTCATCAACTTCAATGCCATTGGAAGAAACCACAAAGTCAAGGAATATGAGTTTAGAAGTGTAAAAAGTACATTTTCCAAGATTAGCATATAATTGTTCCTTACGCAAGACTTGGAGCACTTCACGAATATGACTAGCATGGTCCTCCACGGATTTGCTATAAATGAGGATATCATCAAAGTAAACTACAACAAACTTGCCAATGATATAACGGAGAACATGGTTCATAACACGCATGAAAGTGCTAGGAGCTTCGGATAAATTGAATGGCATAACCAACCATTCATAGGGACCACTTTTGGTCTTGAAGGAGGTTTTCCACTCGTCACCAACTTGCATAAGTATTTGGTGATAGCCGCTCTTAAGATCAATTTTGGTGAAAATGATGGCACCGGATAGTTCGTCAAGCATGTCATCTAAGCGAGGAATGGGGTGTCTATAGCGCACGGTAATGTTATTGATCGGACGACAATCACAACACATACGCCACGTCTCATCTTTCTTGGGAACAATTAGGACCGGCACCGCACAAGGGCTAAGGCTTTCGCAAACGTACCCTTTCTCTAGCAGTTGTTCCACTTGACGTTGAATCTCCTTTGTTTCCTCAGGATTGGTGTGGTAAGGTGCTCGATTGGGGAGGGGAGCACCGGGTATGAGCTCGATGCGGTGCTCAATGCCACAAAGTGGGGGAAGACCCAGTGGTAGCTCGGCGGGGAACACGTCCTCAAATTCCTGCAAAATAGTAGCTATGGCACCAGGAAGAGGGGCTGAGTCGTTAGGTAAAAGAACCTCATCCTTGTACAAGAGTACAAAATGAGGGATATGGGATGGGTTATTCCGCACTTCTTGGACCTCTCGTTTAGTGGCTAGTAATATGGTGTCATTGGTGATACGCCTCATGGGTTCACTCATATTTGGCTCGTGGCTCTCACTACTATTTGGTGGCTCTCTCTCTCACTTTTGTCCCCATGAGGGTTGGTAGTGTGTATTTTGTCGGTGATCACTTGACTTGGGGTCATGGGACGAAGTACCAACTCTTGGCCCCTCCACTTGAAGATAATTGGTTGGTGCAACCATTGTATAGAACACTCCTATCAAATTTCCAAGGGCAGCCCAAGAGAAAATGGCATACGCTCATTGGTACCACGTCGCATTCCAATGTGTCTTCGTAGGCGCCGATTTTGAATGAGACTTCCACCGTGTGGTCCACTTTGATAGAGCCGGAGTCACTAAGCCATTGCACCTTGTATGGGTGAGGGTGTTTATTCTTGATGAGGTTGAGCTTGGTACAAAGTTCTTCACTTGCCAATTTGTGGCAACTTCCTCCATCTATGATTACCTTCACGGATCTACCTTTTATGCTCGCCTTTGTATGAAAAATGTGGCTTCTTTGATTCTCATCGAGATCTTGTTGAAGGGTCAACACCTTGGACACCACTAGGGAGGGACTTGCATCATTTTCACAATATACTTGGCCATCTTCATCTTGATTTGCTTCTATCTGTTGAGAGACTTGAGCCAAAGCATCCATTTCACCATCACTTATAGAATCATAATCGTCGTCTTCGGTGATGATCATGGTCCGCTTGGTCTGGCACTCAAAGGACTTGTGGCCACGGCCCTTGCAAGTGAAGCATGCAATGGAGCTTTTCTTTTCATCTTTTGGTGGAAAAGCCTTGGTAGGCTCTCTTGGATTGAAGCTTGTTGTGGTTGATGAAGAACGCGTTGAACAATGTGCCGGTGGCCTTGTGTTTGAAGGACCCCTACTTGATGATTGAGCTCGGGTATAGGGTGTTGTGCTTGTCGGCGCTTGAGAGGTAGAAGGTGTACCCTGAGTGTTGGAGGACTCAAATTTGGAGTACTTCGCATCTTCTTGAACTTGTCGCTCCGTTTTTGTGGCTTGATGGACCAATTCTTCAATGGTGTTGTATGGTTGGAGGTTGGTGATCTTCTTCACTTGGTAATGGAGAACGTTGAGGAAGTGGACCATGGTTTGTTCGACGGATTACTTCATATTGGCTCGGATCATTGCCGACTCCATTCCCTTGTAATACTCTTCTACCGTCTTGTATCCTTGCTTGAGGGCTTGTAACTTTTGGTAGAGGTCACATGTATAATGTTGTGTCACAAACCGGGCTCTCATCACGTTTTTCATTTCTTCCCATGTGCACACTTGTGGGGTGCCTTGCTCGAGACAGAGATCTTGTACTTGCTCCCACCAATTGAGAGCATAGTCTTAAAATTCAAGTGATGCCATGGAAACTTTCATGGACTCATCATAATTGTGCACACGGTATATCTTGTCCACTTTGAGGGCCCATGAGAGGTAGTCCTCAGGGTTTTTTCCTCCCTAGAACTTGGGCATTGTGAACTTGAGCCTTCCAAAACGCTCTTCATTGTGTTGAGGTTGATGAACCCGTAGGTGCTCAAGCGGCGGGGGTGCTCTAGCTCGCCAGTCATTCTGATTGATGTTGTCGTTGTACTAATATGGATGATCAAAGTTTGGCACGTGAGGTGCATTTGGGCGCCCCTCCAATGTGTCGAAGGTATGTTGTCTTGACGTGTGTGAAATGGCGGTCTTGGATGACGATCATCTCGAAGCACATGAGATTGAAATTGTTCTCCATGAATGACCCGAGGAATGTGTATGTCATGTTCTTGGTGCCTATGGTGATCTTCGCCTTCATGTATTGTTGACCGGGCATTATAAGTTGTTGCCCCTTGGTGGTGAAGGTTGAAGGTGAGGGTGTCTTGCACTTGTCTCTCAAGGTGGAGACGCCTTTCGCGCTCTATGGCTTGGTCTTGTGGCTCCTTGCTGGGACGAAACTGGGTGTGCTCGACGTGCTCATGGTTGGACTTGGAACGGTGAGAAGACCGGTGTGAAGAGGCGGATGATGAAGAATGATGACGTCGAGAAGAGAGCATTGCCTTGAGCTAGGTAATACTTGCGTCTTGGTGTGCCGTGATATGAGCAAGAATTTATTTCTTTAAGTCCTCCATGGTGTTGGACATTTGTTCTTGACCTTTGTGTAGGTCCACCACAATCGTGGCGATGCGGTTGCTCAAGCTCTCGTGCGCCACTAATAGAGAAATAGCTATACATGGAAACCTTATTAGTGGCGCATATATTAAGCTATGCGCCACCATCTATTAGGGGTGGCGCACTGATAAATAATGCGCCACCCATAAGCCCTTAGGGGTGGCACATTATTTTCCAGTGCGCCACCCTAAGAGTGGGCCAGCCTGGATGAGCTTATATGTGGCGCATTCTTAGAAATGCTCCACCCCTAAGAAACTTATAGGTGGCGCATTTCAGAAATGCGCCACCCCTAGGCTCTTATGGGTGGCGCATATTGAACATGCGCCACCCCTAAGCTCCTAGGGGTGGCGCATTCCCAATATGCGCCACCCCTAAGAGCTTAGGGGTGGCGCATTTCCAAAATGCGCCACCACTGAGATGCAATATGCGCCACTAAATACCTGGAGCTTCCCTTATCTACTGCACCCCACCTACCACCTCTCATTCACTCCACACACTTCTCAAACTAGATCCACTCTTCTCACCCTAGATCTATTCGGTTTTCTCCTCCTCCCCACCTCATTTCTTCCATTTATCCATCCATACTTGGCATTAAATATACTTTGTTCCATATTAAAGTAAGTGGATTTTCTTCCATTTATCACCCATATACTTGCCTTTATTAGCTTGGGGTTTGTTGTATATGTGAAGCTTGGGTTTGATGTATATGTGAAGCTTGGGTTTGATGTATATGTGAAGCTTGTGGTGGTTTGATGTATATGTGAAGTGTATATGGGAAGCTTGTGGTGGTTTGATGTATATGTGAATTGTATATGTGAAGCTTGTGGTGGTTTGATGCATATGTGAAGCTTATGGTGGTTTGATATATATGTGAAGCTTATGGTGGTTTAATGTATATGTGAATCTTGAGTTGCCAATGTATTGCCGAAATGTCGATTCATTTCCGTTTCGGCAAATTTTTGGCGCACTCTCCGCGTGCTCCCATGCATTATTAGGGAAGGTCATGCCGAATTTTTCCGGCGACGACTGTGATATATAATTGTGTTGCTCTCTCTGTGCACGCAGGTGATCATGGTCCGCGAGATGCTAAGCGATATCACCGTGGCTAGGTGGATGCAATGTGCGACAAACGACATGCTACGGAATAATAGGTCGGATATAATATGTCCGTGTCGGAGATGCAAACTGCAGTGCGCGACCGAGCCTGATTTCGGAATATTGCAAAGACACCTGAAGCGTAATGGTTTGATGGATAGCTACACACGATGGATAAGTGATGAAGCTGGTGAGGAGGAGGACGTCAATGGTGGGGCTCTAGTAAATGAGGAAGGGCAACCAGACAAAAACGGCGGGCGAAAAGACGAAGAGCATCCCGTACATGATCATGAAGAAGATGCCGAAGCAGATCATGAGGACTCAAGCTGGGTGCGGGACCCTCATGTTCAAGAGCTGCTTGTCAAAGAGGCGTTGAACGCAAGAGGTGCAGCTAGAGAGAAAGCCAAGATGGCGCAAATCGAGAAAGACGCGGTTACGAAGTTGTATGAAGGATGCAACGACGGGGATGCCCGCTTGAATGTAACACTTTGGGCTATGGAGATGAAGGCAAAACACAAATGGACCGACGAAAGCTTCGATGATAACATGGCATTCTGGCACGATCGTCTTCTGAAGGGAAACACGTGCCCAACTAGTATCGCTGAGGCCAAGAAAGTCATGTGCCCTCTCGATCTTCCACATGTTAAATACCACGTCTGCATAATTGATTGCATGATCTATCAGGGTGAGGACGAAGAGAAAACCACATGCTCGGTGTGCGGTGTTAGTCGATACAAGAGAGGGAAGAAAGTTCCTAGAAAAGTGGTATGGTACTTTCCGATCACTCCTCGTATGCAGAGGTATTTCTTAGATTCCGAGGAAGCAAAGCTCATGACCTGCACGCAAATAGAAAGAAGCTAAAACAGGATAACCCGAACCCGGATCCGGAAAAGGAGGACATGCTGAGGCACGCTTCAGATGGTACCCAATGGACTGCGTTGGACCTCGAATACCGATATTTTGGGGAAGAACCAAGGAACCTTAGGATTGGTGTGAGCGTCGATGGAGTCAATCCGTTTGGCGGCTAGAGCAGCACACACAGTACCTAGCCCGTGTTTGTATGCATATACAACCTTCCCCCCTGGAAGTGCATGAAGAAAAAGTACATAACAATGTGTCTGCTTGTTCAAGGGCCGAAACAACCAGGTACGGACCTCAATCTGTATCTCCAGCTGTTGAAAGAGGAGCTAGAAACATTATGGAAAGACGGAGTCAATACGTGGGACGCCGCCGCAAAAGAATATTTCCCAATGAAAGTTGCAGTGATCACGATGGTGCACGACTATCTCGGATACATATATTTCTCAGGGCAGGTGGTCCAAGGATTCTGTGCATGCGTTAGGTGCATGGATAATACAATGTACCGCCAGCTAGCGAAAGATCCCGGATCTTCAAAAACCTTGTTCCAGGGGTCTCGGAGGTGCCTTCCCAAGAAACACGCATGGAGAAAACAGGGACATCTGTTCGATGGCAGCGAGGAGCTCCGAGCACCCCCAGCTCGAAGGAGCGGCAAAGAAATCGACAACTTGTTGACAACTTGGAAAGAGTGCCCTGCGCCGGGAAAGAAAAAAAGAAGACTCAGCCGTTGATGAGGGTATGGAAAGCGAGGTATGTTTTCTGGGATTTGGAATACTGGAGTCTCCTCCGCAGTCCTCATAGGCCTTTTTCTCATGCATATCACAAAGAATGTGTGCGACAAATTGTTTGGCACGCTGCTCAACATGCCGGAGAAGGCCAAGGACGGGACAAAAGCAAGGAATTACTTGAAATTTATGGGCATCAGGAGGGAATTTCACCCCCCTAGTGACGACGATGATGAGACGGAGGAGGAGGAGGATATGGAAACGCAAAACTCTCGCAAACAAAAAATGGCGACCAAGAAGAAGACCGGTATTGATCAATGCCCCCGGCATGCTTCACTTTGTGCGAGGAGGAGATCAAGCGGTTTATCCACTACCTCATAGGAGTAAAATTTCCTAACGGCTACGCGGGGAAGATAAGTAGATACCTAGACGAGGCGAAGCAGCGTTTCAGCGGGATGAAATCTCACGACTGTGCCGTGATGGTGACGCAGATTCTCCCGGTTGCGATCCCAGGGATAATGGACGAGCACGTCCGTAAAACGTTGTTTGGCCTTTGCAACTTTTTTGACGTCATCTCCCGGAAGACGATTTGCGCTATGCAACTCAAAAGGCTACAGGAGGAGATCGTGCTCATACTATGCGAGCTTGAGATCTATTTCCCGCCCGCGTTCTTCGACATTATGGTGCATCTGCTGATCCATGTCGTGGAGAATATCGTCCAACTCGGGACTACGTTTCTGCGTGGCATGATGTCGTTCGAAAGGATGAATGGACACATCAAAAAATACGTTCGTAATAGTTGCTCTACAACAAATTCATCTGGTCGATCCTAGGATAGTAAAGCACAAGGATGTAATCAGGAAGAAGTACAGTGACCAGGGTGATAGAGGCGAAGGTGTCCCGATGTTTCGATGAGATGGTGGAGATCCATTATGGTGGAGGCAACTTTCACGATCCGACTACGAACGTGCGAAGACGTTGCGCCTTAGCGATCGCTAAACCAACTCCGCGAGGTTATTGATCCCGCGGATGCACGATCAACCTGAACACGAAGGTCTAATTCCTGCAAGCAATCGAAGAACAAGCAAGAACTAAGAATTGCAATCTGGATATTGCGAATATAAGATGAATGATTACGAAAGTTGGGGTTCCAATGAGGTCTTGGCCTGGTCGGATGACACAAACGAAGAGCTCGAAGTTGCGGCTATGGCTAACTTATATCTAATTAAAACCCAAGTCTAAACGACGCCCTAAGGGCTGTATATATGGGGGAACAGAGGGGATTTTCGTGACCCCTTGGAGGTGGGGTCCGAAAACAACCCTAACTCGGTTTCCCCACACATACGGACTCTAAAAACAGCCTATAATGTGGTATTTCGAAATTACATGGGCCCAGCCCAATATTAAGGTGACGCAGCACCTATAATTGCTCTTGGACGAAAATAATGAAGTGGCATCTCGTGTATTCCGTCCAAGCCTTCATGCATGCCTTATGGTGGCTTCAACGTGCGAAAATCCCCACTGGAAACTCCACTGTACTTTCCCCCGCGCGCACCTTCTTCTCCATTCTTGATCCCGCTCCAATGACCATCCTTCTTGTCCATGCTAGGTCCTTCATTCATAAGCAAAACAAAAGTATCTAATTTAGGCAGCATCATATGTTCATGAACAATAGAAGGATTCGCAAGAAACGAAAGTACCTGATAATTTAGTTGACGTGCACGTGCTCTAGTAACTGGTCCAGTATGTGTAGTTGGTGAGGGTATGGGTGTAACATTAGTAGGGATGTCCTCATCATCCTCCCCTTCTTGAATTGAAGTCGTCCGCGACGGAAGCTCATCATCTTCTCCCAAATAAGGTTTCAAATCTGCAATGTTAAATGTGGGACTAACCCCAAAATCTGCAGGTAGCTCAAGTTTATATGCATTATCATTAATTTTCTGTAAAACCTTAAAGGGACCATCAGCTCGTGGCATTAACTTAGACTTGCGCAAATCAGGAAACCTATCTTTACGTAGATGTAACCAAACAAGATCTCCTGGTTCAAACACAACATGCTTTCGACCCCTATCACCAGCAAGCTTGTATCTAGCATTCATGCGCTCAATGTTTTCTTTAGTTAACTCATGCATTTTTAATATCAATTCAGCACGTTGCTTAGCATCAAAATTAACCTTCTCCGAAGATGGAAGAGGCAGCAAATCAATAGGTGCACGAGGTAGAAAACCATAAACAATCTCAAAAGGGCACATTTTAGTGGTAGAATGCACTGAACGATTATAAGCAAATTCAATATGAGGTAAACATTCTTCCCACAGTTTCAAGTTACTTTTTAAAACAGCCCTAAGCATAGTAGACAATGTACTATTGACCACTTCAGTTTGTCCATCAGTTTGGGGATGACATGTAGTACTAAAAAGTAGTTTAGTCCCCAACTTAGCCCATAAGCATCTCCAAAAATGGCTAAGAAACTTAGTATCACGATCCGAGACAATAGTATTGGGCACACCATGTAAACGAATAATCTCTCCAAAGAATAAATCAGCAACATTAGCAGCATCATCGCTTTTATGACATGGTATAAAATGTGCCATCTTAGAAAATCTATCCACGACAACAAATATGCTATCCCTCCCCTTCTTTGTTCGAGGCAAGCCTAAAACAAAGTCCATGGATATGTCCTCCCACGGAACACTAGGTACAGGTAAAGGCATGTATAAACCATGAGGATTGAGTCGTGACTTAGCTTTTTGACATGTAGTGCAGCGAGCAACAAAACGCTCAACATCCCGTCTCATCTTTGGCCAAAAGAAATGTGTAGCAAGTACGTCCTCCGTCTTTTTCACGCCAAAATGTCCCATTAATCCTCCTCCATGCGCCTCCTGCAACAACAAAAGACGAATAGAGCTAGCTGGAATGCATAGCTTGTTAGAACGGAACACAAATCCATCATTAAGCACAAACTTGTTCCATGTTCTACCCTCTCTACAATTCTGCAATACATCTTTAAATTCCGCATCATTTACATATTGTTCTTTGATTGTCTCTAAACCGAATATCTTGAAGTCAAGTTGTGAAAGCATAGTATAACGACGAGACAAAGCATCAGCAATAATATTATCTTTCCCCTTCTTGTGTTTAATGACATAAGGGAAAGTCTCAATAAATTCAACCCACTTAGCATGTCTACGATTAAGTTTTGCTTGACTTCTTATGTGTTTCAAAGATTCATGATCAGAATGTATAACAAATTCTTTGGGCCATAAATAATGTTGCCAAGTTTCTAATGTCCGAACAAGAGCATATAATTCCTTATCATAAGTAGAATAGTTCAGACTAGGCCCACTCAATTTTTCAGAAAAGTATGCAACAGGTTTAGCATCTTGTAATAACACACCTCCCAAACCAATCCCACTAGCATCGCATTCAAGCTCAAAAGTCTTATTAAAATCAGGAAGTTGGAGCAAAGGAGCATGTGTTAACTTATCTTTCAATACCGTGAAAGCTTCTTCCTGTGCGGTACCCCAAGTAAAAGGCACATCCTTGCGTGTAAGCTCATTGAGAGGTGCAGCAATGGTGCTGAAATCTCTCACAAAACGCCTATAGAATCCAGCGAGGCCAAGAAAACTCCTCACTTGTGTGACCGTTTTGGGCTGCGGCCAACTCTCAATTGCCTCGATCTTGGCATGATCAACTTCAATTCCCTGCGGAGTAACAACATAGCCAAGAAACGACACTCGGTCAGTGCAAAAGGTGCACTTCCCAAGGTTACCAAATAAACGTGCATTACGTAGAGCAATAAAAACAGCACGTAAATGATCCAAATGTTCCTCCAAAGATTTGCTATAAATCAGTATATCATCAAAATAGACTACCACAAATCGTCCAATGAAAGCACGTAAAACCTCGTTCATTAATCTCATAAAAGTGCTAGGTGCATTAGTTAACCCAAAAGGCATGACTAACCACTCATATAATCCAAACTTAGTTTTAAATGCCGTTTTCCATTCATCCCCTAATTTCATGCGAATTTGATGGTATCCACTACGCAAATCAACTTTGGAAAACATGGTAGAGCCACTTAATTCATCAAGCATATCATCTAGCCTAGGAATAGGATGACGATAACGAATAGTAATATTATTAATGGCTCGACAATCAACACACATACGCCATGTTCCATCCTTTTTAGGCACTAATATAACAGGAACAGCACAAGGACTAAGGGATTCACGTATGTAACCTTTGTCGAGTAGCTCTTGTACTTGACGCTGAATCTCCTTCGTCTCCTCCGGATTGGTACGGTATGGCGCACGGTTGGGCAGCGAAGCACCGGGAATTAAGTCAATCTGATGCTCAATCCCTCGAATAGGTGGTAATCCCGGTGGTACGTCTTGTGGAAAGACGTCAATAAACTCCTGCAAAAGGTCAGTGACAACAGGAGGCAAAGAAGGAGGCAATTCCTCAAATGAAAACAAGGATTATTTGCACACAAAAGCATAGCACACATATTGACTAACATCCAAATCCGAAATATCAACCTTAGTAGCAAGCAAAGTTGGACTAGTCAATTTAATTTCATTAGAAACAACAGAAGAAAATTTGCTATTAGTCTTATGTTGTTGCTCAAATTCTTTAGCTGCTATCTCATTTTCACTCTTATTTTTCTCCTGTTTAGCTTTACTAGCTCTAGCAAGATCATCTTTCACAATTTGTTCAGGAGACATAGGAAGTAAAGCAATATTTTTATCCTGATGAACTAGAGTAAACTGATTTGTCCTACCATGGTGTACAACATTCCTATCAAATTTCCATGGTCTACCAAGAAAAAGAGAGCATGCTTGCATGGGTACCACATCACAATCAACATAATCAGCATATGCAGCAATGCTAAAGTGCACACGAACAGAACGTGTTACCTTAATCTTACCACTATTGTTAAACCACTGAATATAGTACGGATGGGGGTGTGGTCTTGTGGTGAGAGATAGCTTCTCCACCAACTCCATGCTAGCCAAGTTGTTGCAACTCCCTCCGTCAATGATGATGCGAACCGAACGTTCTTTCACCACTCCCTTTGTGTGGAACAAATTATGCCTCTGGTTTTGCTCGGCCTTCGTTACCTGCACACTTAATACACGTTGAGCAACCAAACTAGCATATTTATCTGCATCATCAGGAGTCATATACTCTATATCATGAGCATCATCATGGGCACCCTGTTCCTCATGAGCAATGAGAACTAGAGTCTCCTCATCATAGTCACTCGCTGACTCATACCCACCATCCGCCGTAATAGTCATCACACGCTTGGAGGGACAGTCTTTTGCGAAGTGACCTCCACCTTGGCACCTGCGACATTTAATATCACGATCTCGTGCTTGCCCTGTGGACGCCATGGAGGAAGAAGAACTCGCCGCTGGACCACTCTGTGCACCCTTGAATGGTGGCGCTGGCTGTTTTGGTGGCTCCCTGTAAGAATGAGCGGCTGAAGTAGATGGTGGCGCAGCAGGACGTGTGGATGTAGAAGCTCCACGCGATGTCCATGATGTATTTCGTCCTGCAGAAAAGTTAGGTCTCGTAGCGGCCTGTCGATCCTGCACTTCACGTTCAGCTTTACAAGCAAGATGAAACAAACGAGTGATAGTAGCAAAGTCCTTGTATTCTAGAATAGTTTGTATCTCCCTGTTTAAGCCACCCATAAAACATGCAAGCATAGCTTCATTATCCTCTACTAGGCCACATCTAATCAATCCAGTTTGTAATTCTTGATAATATTCCTCTACAGAATTTTTTCCTTGTCTCAAACGCTGTAATTTTTGTAACAATTCACGTTGATAATAAGGAGGAACCCAGCGAGTACGCATAGCATCTTTTAAAGCAGCCCAAGTAGTTGGAATATTATTAGCATGCAATCTACAATGTTCAGACCACCAAATAGATGCAAAGCCCGTGAATTCACAAATAGCAGCAGTAACACGTCTATTCTCAGGATATTGTAAACATGTAAAACGTTGTTCAGTTTCTAACTCCCAAGTAAGATAAGCATCAGGAATATATCTACCCTCAAACGGCTTAAGATTCAATTTAAGTTTAGGCACATGTTCATCATCGCGTACCTGAGGGGGTGGTTGGTGTCGACCGTGGCGAATGTTGGGACGTGGACGTCCAGCGGGCTGCTCATAGGCCGCTTCCTGTTCCACCTCCTCCTCGTAATCACCCTCGTAGTTGTCGTCCTGGGCAACGTCAGAAGCAGCAGCAGCAGCAGCAGTAGCAGCAACTGCAGCAGTAGGAGGAGCACCAATACCAGCAGCTTGTCCTCGCGGAAACAGAATACGTCGTGCACGTGGTAGTGGCGGTGGCTGTGGCTGTGCTGAAGGTAGGCGTGCGATCAACTCAGTAAACTTGGCGTCGAGCTTGGTGTCGATCATTTTCTCCACGCCATCAATCGCCTCTGTAAATCTGGTCTCGATGTCCTGCACCTGTTGAGACATCATACGTGCAAATTTATCATGTAACTCCTTGTTTGTCATGCTCTCCCAATCGGGTGCATCCCGCGCCACTTCATCATGTGATCCTGGCATGGTTAGCAGAAATAGAAAACACACAGGAATATGATCCTACTTCTACCAATGGGATGGATGTGGGGTGGTGGAAAGCACAAATCCGTCAAGCTTTTCTTACGTTCTTACCGATTCTTACCTAGCAGCAGGTGGTGATGTACAACCAACGGGTCAAAACTCTCAGAGATATGGTAGAGCGATGGCCAGGAGGTGTCAAAACGCACGATGTAGAATATATGTGGAGCTGTAGGAAGGCTGACAAGTATGGTAGGAAAAACTCAACAGTAATCAAAACAGAGATGCAAAGCTGAATAAACACTCAACGTCGGTACTGTGCTGATCCTAGGCTAGACCGTACTAGAGACGCGAGCCTAAAACACCAACGAAAGCACGGCGCGACACGTAAACAACTGAGAAGCACACTCTGAATTTTTTTTTCTCTCTCTTTTTTTTTTGCTCTTTTTTTTTGCGATGCGGGACTGCGGTGGCTGAAAAAGTGCGAAAAAATCACTATGGTGGCGAACGTCTCAAAACGAGTTTCTGGACCTAAGGAACGTATGGGCACGAAATTTTTTTACCCCTGAAAATTTTGGCCTAAAAACTGCTCTGAAAAGCGTGCCAGACTCTTTTTTTTTTTGGAAATCACCCTCTTCTACGTACGACAAAAGATTGGTGAAATCCGACTCTAATCAACTCAAAACTATTCTGGCTACGGGGATATCAGGAACCGTACTGATGGTGGAACTCAACTCGGACTCGTGAGACGTGGTGGTGTATATGGACTCTGCTTGGCGGAACGTGGTGGTGTATCTGGACTCGGATTGGCGGAACGTGGTAGGATGACTACTGGTGCGGCGGCGACGTGGCAAACTGTGATCAGAACTCGAAACTCTAAGGGAACTAGACGCTAAGATCAGCAACTTGACACAACGATGCAACCGTAAATTCAACAAAGCAAGTACTGAAAAGAAAACTGGACAAAGGCTAGGACTGTCTTGGGACGTGATGATCTAAACCTAAATTTTTTTTGTTGGCTTTTTCTTGGACTGTAGGTATGAAGAACAGAACCAATCTAGACTATGAAAACTGGTAAATCTCACCGAGCAACCTGGAAATCTGATACCACTTGATAGAGGCGAAGGTGTCCCAATGTTTCGATGAGATGGTGGAGATCGATTATGGTGGAGGCAACTTTCACGATCCGACTACGAACGTGCGAAGACGTTGCGCCTTAGCGATCGCTAAACCAACTCCGAGAGGTTATTGATCCCGCGGATGCACGATCAACCTGACCACGAAGGTCTAATTCCTGCAAGCAATCGAAGAACAAGCAAGAACTAAGAATTGCAATCTGGATATTGCGAATATAAAATGAATGATTACGAAAGTTGGGGTTCCAATGAGGTCTTGGCCTGGTCGGATGACACAAACGAAGAGCTCGAAGTTGCGGCTATGGCTAACTTATATCTAATTAAAACCCAAGTCTAAACGACGCCCTAAGGGCTGTATATATGGGGGAACAGAGGGGATTTTCGTGACCCCTTGGAGGTGGGGTCCGAAAACAACCCTAACTCGGTTTCCCCACACATACGGACTCTAAAAACAGCCTATAATGTGGTATTTCGAAATTACATGGGCCCAGCCCAATATTAAGGTGACGCAGCACCTATAATTGCTCTTGGACGAAAATAATGAAGTGGCATCTCGTGTATTCCGTCCAAGCCTTCATGCATGCCTTATGGTGGCTTCAACGTGCGAAAATCCCCACTTGAAACTCCACTGTACTTTCCCCCGCGCGCACCTTCTTCTCCATTCTTGATCCCGCTCCAATGACCATCCTTCTTGTCCATGCTAGGTCCTTCATTCATAAGGAAAACAAAAGTATCTAATTTAGGCAGCATCATATGTTCATGAACAATAGAAGGATTCGCAAGAAACGAAAGTACCTGATAATTTAGTTGACGTGCACGTGCTCTAGTAACTGGTCCAGTATGTGTAGTTGGTGAGGGTATGGGTGTAACATTAGTAGGGATGTCCTCATCACAGGGCCTGCAGATAATGGATCGAGATCCACGGTTAATCTAAGAGCAGAACTCCAGTTTCATGACTTGGTTCAGGGACGAGCTTCGTGCTAATCCCTCGCGAAAGAACGCTTCCGAGGATGAAAAGATGATATTCACCTTGTCACAGGGTACCGCACGCATCCTGATGACCTATCAAGCGTATGATATCAACGGCTACAGATTCTACACGGAGGAAAAGGACAATAACTGTGATTACCATAACTCAGGGGTAACGGGGATATTCTACACCGATGACGTCAAGGAAAGATTGTACGGAAGGATCGAGGACATATGGGAGCTCGACTACTCTGGATAGAAGGTGTCGATGTTCCGTGTGAGATGGGCCAAGAGCGTCGTAAAAGAAGACCGGTACTTCACCACCATGATTATACCCGAAGCCAAATCCAAGTCTGCGGGCAAACGTCACCGCGAAAAATGAGCCATGGGTACTGGCTAGCCAAGTGGACCAATGCTTATTCATTACCGACCCA
This sequence comes from Bromus sterilis, assembly GCA_950022295.1. Lineage (NCBI taxonomy): Eukaryota > Viridiplantae > Streptophyta > Magnoliopsida > Poales > Poaceae > Bromus > Bromus sterilis. The sequence continues at coordinate 164,254,515 of OX465599.1, read as the reverse complement.
TCAAAGCCGAGCCGCGTTGTAGTGAGGAGAGGCAAAAGAAACATCATCGGAATGGATGGAGTCGCCAACGAGCAAGACTTTGACAAGTACAGTGACCCGAAGATGGAAGATGAGTACGCCGCTCAGGATACATACACCACAACCCTACCGAAGAAAGGTGTCCCGTTCAAGAGGAAAAGTGAAGGCGTCCCGGGCCTAAATTATTCAACCACGACAAACAAGGGCAAGAAGAAGATCGCGAGGAAACGCTAGCTAGATAGCTAGCTCCAAATTTAAGAAAAATATTTTGTAATTCATGATCACTTTGTGTATGCATGGATTTAATATGCACTTTCTAATTGATGATCACATTCTTATGTTTCCAAATGCCGCTACACCTTGTGTTTGTGGATCTTGGTTCGGCGACGACACGGTTAAGGCATGGTACGTGGATCGATAGGATGAGTAACACACCGATGGGAAGCAAGGCCACGGTGATAAAAAACCAGATATTTAGTAGCGATAAAAAAACTAGTAGCGATAAAAAAACCCAGATAGATAGCTAGGCCAATTAATTCAATTTTTTTTTTAAAAACTCTTAGGTGTGGCGCATTCTGTGTAAATGCGCCACTAAGTGTGCTTAGGGGTGGCGCATTTCGCCATAATGCGCCACCAAGAGGTTCCTTATGTGTGGCGCATTCCGGCTTATGTGTGGCGCATTCTTCCGGAATGCGCCACGCATAAGGAACCTCTTGGTGGCGCATTATGGCGAAATGCGCCACCCCTAAGAACTCTTAGGTGTGGTGCATTCTGTATAAATGCGCCACTAAGTGTGCTTAGGGGTGGCGCATTTCGCCATAATGCGCCACCAAGAGGTTCCTTATGTGTGGCGCATTCTGCCGGAATGCGCCACGCATAAGAAACCTCTTGGTGGCGCATTCTGGCAAAATGCGTCACCCCTAGGCCTTAACCTCCAACGGCCCCTCCCCATTCGAGCCCTTCCCCATTCCCCATTCGAGCCGCACCGGAGCCCTAGCACCGCCGCACCGGATTCCTCGCCGCACTAGAGCCCTAGCCTCCGCACCGGAACCGCCCCGCGCCACCGGATGAGGCCCCCCTCTCCTCGCCGACGACCACCACCGGAGCCGCCCCCGCCCCCGCCGTTCGAGCCATCGCCGCCGTCAATCATCCGGCGACCCCTCCCCGTCGTCCCGCAACCGGAGCCCAGGTACTCCCCCCTCCCCTACTCCCCCTCGCCTCCATATTTTCCTGTGCTTTAGCTTTAGATGTTGTGATCATCATTATGCAGAGAGAAATCCATAGCATGCGTAGGTTTTTGTCCGGGATCTTAGCCAAATTACAGTTGTTGTTGATGTTTACTCATGATAGAAACAAAAAAAGTTGGGTTTTGAAGAACAGATGCTATACTTGGATTAGATTTTACTTAATAAGAACCTTTGCTCAAGATTACTACAGTTAACATATGCAGCTCTAGATCTTACTAATGGTTAATTCCTCAAATTGATCCCCTCTTTATTAGGTAAATTCTGCAGCAGCAAATTAAAGGAGCAATCCATTGATATATGCAAGATCACACCATTGATTTTGATGTTTGGGCACATCAACATGTTTGATATCTATACACATATGTAAATCAAATACCAACAATCAATGCAATTTTGATAAAGCTTGTCACAGAAACCTTACCACCATCTTGGGAGTACAATGCATCGTCAATATCAAACATCAACAAGTAATTGAAACTATATGCTTAACCGGTCACCAACTTGGGAGTACATGATTGACATAGGTCGAGTGCATTGACAATTTGACATTGATAACTGAATGTCATAGGAACCACTCAAGATTTAACTAAGAGTAGTGCACCACTTAGAGCCATATATAAAGTTGCAGTAAACTGATCACAGAAATTCACCAGTAAGCATATTGAGCTAATAACTATAGGATACATATGTTTCAGACTATAATTCATATGCCAATGCCACATTTCAACCACCCTAGTGATTTTGCACAACATGAAAACAACTAACAGCTTGACCTTAGGTTTCAAAGAAACATAAAAGAGTATTAAACAGATTGTTATATCATTGTTGCTTGTGGTAGCATGCAAATCAAGCTTAAGGTATAGTCTTGGTTTAGTTGTACTGGTGTAGGCTGTGATGAGTATATGCATCAAAGCTTGAAAGTCCTGTTATATGCAGATATGCAATCCTGTGATGAGTATATGGCTGGCCTCTTTACCACAATAATATCTTATTAAATATTTTTTTTGCTTGCTGCCATTGCTTGCTGGTTATTGTCACATACATGTTATTTTATATTCTGCATCAATTTTGCTAGCCTATATATATGTTGTGCAGGGACTCTCATTATCCCCTTTCTCCCGAAATGTTGATTAACTTCCGTTTCGGTTGACAATGAGGCACTCTCACGTTAAGAAAAATAGCAAAGGTCATGCCGAATTTTTCCGTGAATTCGTGCATGACCTTTGCTATTTTGTTTAACATGAGAGTAGTTGCATTTATTTATTGTGCTAATTAGTTAATTAGTTGTATTTGTTAATATTGTACTAGTGCAAACATGTTGACAGGAGCCGACGCCGGTCCTTCTTCTCATCCGTGAACAAAAAGGAAGCAATTTTGGGAACACTCCCAGGAGGAGGTCGATGAGCACAGAGAAAAGGAAGTACGTCCGGGCGAGGAGGAGTATGAGGAGGAGATAGAGTCGGAGTCCGACTCATCGGATTATGACATGGAGGAGGAGGCAGGTACGACAGACGGCGAGAGGAACACCGGCGAGGATGATGCGACCGGTGGCTCCAACACAGATGGTACCCAGTCGAAGAAGCGGAATCGGAAACCGACCAAGGTCGGCACCATCAGGAAAGAGTTTACTTCCGTGACCGCCATTGGGATTCCTAAACAGACCGAACGTTTTTCGGAAGGGTACGGCCGTCAAGTCGCGGCGATCCTCCGCAACACCGTGCCGATCACCATGATTAACCTCAGGAGTCATGACAATAGTCATTATTGTCAGCTTCTTATCAACAAGCTGCACGGACGATACAATTTCCAGGAGTCGTACAATAACACCAAACTCAAAGGGAACAAAGTAAATGCAAGGGCCCTCAAGAAGATTAGCAAGGCCTTTTCCGTGAGGAAGTCAAACGTTGTTTTCTTTCTTTTTCTTCTTACCCCACCCTCCCACCCCTTTTCCGTGAGGAAGTCAAACGTTGTTTTCTCTCTACAACTTATCCCCTTTCAAAACAAATCTAGGTTCTAGTTTACATGAGGCTCTAATTCCTCTATAATTTTTTGCTAGCGACGAGAAGGGTTGGCGTACGTTGAGAACACTGAGCCGCCACTTGGGGTTGACACCTCCACCTCGCTTACGGAGTACCTCAGGTGAAACTCCTATACAGGGATGGTTGGCATCCTCCGGATGTGGTTCCTCCCCCTATAGGAGACCGCTTCGGCGGGCCGCTCAGGGCAGATGTCTCACCATTCAGGTCTTCAACCACTCGTATATATTGTTGTGTGCTCGCTAGCAGATTATTATTTTGGATTCGGATGATCTCGGTTTGGGGATTCAAGTAGCATCTAGCTTTCGACTTTCCGGGTTAACCTTGGTGGATTTTCAGCCTTCGGCTTCCTCATACCTCGTGAGGAAGTTTTGTTGTCAATATTGCTTTATCTTCTGGTTTCGTCGATGTTTCTACCATCTTCTCATAAGTGTTCCTGTATACAGGATGCCAAGAGCGAACATGTCATTGCCAGAGAACCCTCTCCTTGGGGAGGTTGTGACAGGTGTGGCTCGGGGCACAACTGTGGCTCGGGGCACAGCTGCGATCTTACAGATGCTCCAGAACCAGACTACCCAGAGGAGTGATCGGCCACAGTACACGACTTTGCAGCAGTTCCTTGCTATCAACCCCCCTCCCCCAGGTTCTCTAAGGCTCGAGACCCGTTGGAAACAGATGATTGGATCGCAGAAATCAAGAAGCACTTCAATGCAAACACTGTTAGACCAGTCGACTACGTCACCTTCGCCTCCTTCCAGCTTCAGGGTGCAGCAGCCAGCTGGTACGATACATACAAGGCCAACAAGGGCGATGATATCATCACATGGGGAGACTTCGTCGCAGACTTTAGAGGAGCACATATTCGGAGTGGCTTGATGGACAGGAAGCGAGAGGAGCTCTTAGCTCCGAGACAGGGTGATAGGTCAGTTCAGGAGTACAACCAGGCCTTCGTCAGGCTCGCCCGGTACGCTCGGGAGGAGGTCTCCACAGAGGCCAAGCGCATTGCCAGATTCCGTGGGGGTCTCAGCACAGAGATCAAGTACGCACTCAACCAGTGCAACACCACGCTGTTCTCGCAGTTCGTGGATCAGTCTATCCGCCAGGAGTTAGCCAGAGCAGAGTGGGATGCTGACAGGAAGCGCCAGAGAGAGCACAGCTCCGCAGTGATGGTCCATAAGAAGGCAAAGACTTGGGTTACAGAAGCACCACCGCAGAGGTAGCAGTTCCAGCAGAGGGGGGCAGTTGTCCGCACTTTTTCCCGCCCTCCCGTCCTAGTTCAGCAGGGGCCTCGCTCTACACCACCACATGCGAGGCCACCCAGGCCGCAGACCCAGCCCAGGTCAGGCGTGATCTGCTACAAGTGCAGAGAGCCGGGGCACACTTCTCCCAACTGCATCGACCCGCGCTTTGCTCGGCTCCCACCGCCTCCACATTGCTCTACTCCGAGCACTGCGATGGTGAAGGCACAGCCACGTGCAGTTCGAGTGAACAACGTGATGCTCACAGATGCTCAGCAGTCTTCAGAGATCGTGATTGGTAGGTTACTTGTGTGTTCAGTTCCAGCGACAGTTCTTTTCGATTCCAGAGCTTCCCATTCGTTCGTATCCAATGCCTTTGCTATGTCACTTGACCTTCCGAGAGAGCAGTTGCCTAGGCCTCTCTCAGTTTATTCTCCGGGCTCTAGAGTGGAGTCTTCCAGGGTTGTTCCAGATGTGGAGATTCGTATTCAGGGTGTTGTTTTCACAACTTCCCTGATTGTCTTGCCTCGTTCCGACATTGATGTCATTTTGGGGATGGATTGGCTTGTGCAGCACAAGGCCAATATTGATTGTCCGACCATATCCGTGAAGCTGACACATGATTCAGGCGCAGAAGTCTTGTACACTTGTGGCTCTATGGCAGGACCAGCACAGTTCTACGCCTTGAACGCAAGAGTCACACCTTTGCTCGAAGAATTCAAAGTTGTCTGTGAGTTCCCAGTCGTCTTTCCAGAGGAGTTGCCAGGAATTCCCCCAGTTTGAGCTATTGAGTTCATTATTGAGCTAGAGCCCGGTACTCAGCCGATTTCTTGGCATCCGTACAAGATGTGTTCGAAGGAGTTGATTGAGCTCAAGAAGCAATTGACAGAGTTGGAGGCACACGGTTTTATCCGCGCGAGCACTTCCCCTTGGGGTGCACCAGCTTTGTTTGTCCAGAAGAAGGATGGGACTAGCCGCTTGGTCCAGGACAATCGTGGTATCAACAAGAAGACCATCAAGAACAAATACCCTCTACCCCGCATCAATGATTTGTTCGAACAGTTGAATGGGGCAAAGGTGTTTTCCAAGCTTGACTTGAGGATGGGGTATCACCAAATCCGTGTTCGTGAAGAGGATATCCCCAAGACCGCGTGCAGCACACGTTATGGGCTGTATGAGTTCACAGTCATGACTTTCGGCTTCTCAAACGCCCCCCCAACATTCATGAGAGCTATGGACTATTTGTTCCAAGAATGGCTTGATGTGTTTGTGATCCTCTACCTCGACAACATTCTTGTCTATTCCAAGTCAGAGGCTGAACATGAGGAACATCTGCGCCTGGTGCTACAGAAGCTGAGAGAGCACCGGTACTACGCCAAGTTCTCCAAGTGTGAGTTTTGGCTGGACAAGGTCAATTTTCTGGGCCATGTTATCTCCGCTGAGGGAATTGCGGTTGATCCAGAGCGAGTCCGCACTATTCAAGAGTGGGCTCCGCCGAAGAATGTGAAGCATCTAAGGAGTTTTAACGGCCTCGCCAGTTATTGTAGGAGGTTTGTCCAGAATTTCTCCAAAATAGCAAAGCCAATGACTGAATTGTTGTGCAAAGGCAAACGGTACACTTGGTCACCAGCTTGCCAGTCAGCCTTCGAGGAGTTGAAAGAGAAGTTAACCACAACTCCAATTCTCACGCCGCCAGATGAATCACAGCCTTTTCAGGTGTTTTGTGATGCCTCCTTGCATGGTCTAGGCAGAGTTTTGACGCAGGGAAGGAATATTGTGGCTGATACCTCATGACAGTTGAAGACAAGTGAGAGGAACTATCCCACGCACGACTTGGAGCTTGCAACAGTTGTGCACGCTTTGATCGCTTGGCGACACCTCCTCTTAGGGAGGAAGGTGGATGTGTTCACTGACCACAAGAGTTTGAAGTACTTGTTCACTCAGCCAAATCGGAACTTGAGGCAAAGAAGATGCCTTGAAACTATTACTGAGTACACAGTTGATATTCAGTACACGCCTGGAAGGCGAATGTCATAGCTGATGCGCTGAGCCGCAAGGTCGATTGAAATAATATCCAGGTCCAGAAGATCCACCCTGATCTATGTGAGTCCTTTCGCAGGATCAATCTCGAGCTAGTTCCAGCAGGCTACCTTGCCAACCTTGTGGTAGAGCCCACTATCCATGAGAAGATCCGTGAAGCTCAGTCTGACAGCTCAATGATACAAAAGATCAAACAGGGTATTGCCGCCTCAGTTCCAAAGTACGGTTGCTTTTCAGTGCATAATGATGGCACCTCTTGTTCGAAGAGCGAGTTGTTGTTCCCAAGGAGGGAGATGTAACAGCCTAGATTTCACAAAAATTAAAAAAATTGCTTTAGGTGTGAATTGTTTGATTGTCTGATTTGTTTGCAGTGTTTGCATCCCCGATCTATCGATCGACGATTATTTTCCCCCCTCTTATCTCGTATCGGACGGAGACCGACCCTTTCCACCCTGACACTCGACCTTTGCGACACCGGGTTTCACCCGATCACCGTTGCGAAAACCGGCACAAGACCAGCCGTAGCCACCGGAACGAAAACCACGTTTAATAAATAAACGGGTTATTTTTATAGCGCGCCGGAAAGTTTTCTCGGAACGGTTCCAGCGCGAGTTGAACGCCGCCGGCTCGACGCGCTGATCGCGCAGTTTGAAGTTTTATCCGAATCAGAGGTCCTGCGGACCCCCGGCGGTCAGAAACGTAAACACCGCGCGCGCGAGAGAAAAACCGGGGATGTTTTTGCAAACTGCCAACCACCTGGGCTATATAAAGACCACCACACTCCCCCAGCCCTTTCTAGGGTTTCCCTAAGCCAAAATTTGCAGCCACACCCCCAGAACTGCTCCAATCGTCCATAGCCCCAAGTTCCCCGAAACCCTAGATCTGGACGCGTTCCAGCCGTCAGATCGGGAGACGGACGCACCAGATTGCGCCACGTCGTCCCACCGGAGCAGCCTCCCACCTCCAGCCGCGTCCGGGCCCCGCCAGGACACTCCTCCGCCGCCGCGGGCCCGCCAAGCCCATCTGGGTCGCTTCGCCGCCCGTGGAGAGCACGGCCACCCCGCGCCGTCGCCGTTTTCCTGCGACCTCGTCGCGGCCGCCGCCCTGGTGAGGAGCTCCTCCACCTCGCGCCCCTCCTCTCCTCACTCACCTCCTCCCCTTCTCCCGCAGACCACGGCGTCGCCGCTCGCCGTGACTGGAGCTCCGAGCCGCGCAGGCCGCCATTGACGGAGCTTCGAGGAGCTCGAGCCGCCTCCCCTGGAACCACGCCGCGTCCCCATGTACCCCGCCGGCGGCCAGGCCAGCCCCGGATCCGGCGACGCCTCGACCTCGCGCCGCCCCTGGACCCTCGCCGGACCTCCCTCGCTGCGCCGCTCACAGGCGTCGTGCGCGCCGCCGCCGCGACCTCGGTCCCGATCGGGATCGAGTGGCGTCCCAACCGCCACCGCTCCTTGGGCCGGCCTGCCCCGAGCGGCCCAGCAGCCACCAGCGCCCCCACGGGCCACCTCCGCCTTGGCCCAGCGAGCAGCCCACCCGGCCGCTACTTACTCTTCACCCAGGCGGGAGATGACTATCCAGCGCCCACCAGCCGGTCTGGGCCTCGGCCCAGCAAGGTGAGGACGCCTTCCTTTTTTTTATTTTACTCTTTTTCCGTGGTTGACTTTGTTTACATGTTGTTTACCTGCTAATTACAATCCTTGCCACTGTAAACTATAACTACAAATAACTTTTTAACCGTTGCTCCGATTAAAATGTTTCTTATATGTAACTAGACTAGAATTGCATTTAGATTGTGTTTATGCTGCTCTTGCTTGCTAACAACAAATATAAAATATGGTTTAGGACAGAACAGTACCAATTGCAATAATTATCGTGTGGTCCGCAATAGTTGGCATGTATAGGTTTTACCCCCACTTAAAATGACTAGATTAGATAGTTTACTTTGTGCTTCACCTCTTGTCATGTTTGTTTGCTATGCCATGCTTGAGTGAGATGCCATGTTAACAACCTTGCTCACCTTATGTTGCTAAACAAATTTAACCTTTCTAAATGTGCAGTATCGTCGTGTGTGACGAGTACTCCACTTAACCTTTTAGTAACCGCTCTCGACGCTAGGTGCGATGTCTCGTGTTGCCTTCTTGCTGATGCTTGCTCGTTTTGCTTCGTAATAGAGTGCTTGCTCATTCATTGATTTACAGTGTTTACCCTCTTGTGTGCTTCCGCGGGTACCTCTCAGAGACGTTGCGAGCTTGCGATCAACTACACCTTCGGAACCCGACTTATCAACAGGCAAGGACTATACATTACTTATGATCCATTCTATTTCAACCAGCGGTTTGCATGCTAGTCTAGGTTAGGCTCGATGTTTGATCCTACCACATGTTTACAGCCTCTTTCAAACCGATACAGCCATGTCCTCTCCCAGCAAACCATGTACTGCTATGTTACTATTGCTCGTTTCTCAGCCCCTGCTTAGTATGCATGCTTAGGATGCTACGATGTTACCCCTGTTACTCCTTGTTCTGGGATATCATATTATTATATTGCCGTTGATGATATGATTATTATAATGTTGACTATATTCGGCGAAGCATGGAAGGTCTAGGCTATCCCGCCCCGACGCTTTGTTCCATTCGAGTCACCTAGGATCCGAGTTCCGGGTATTGGTTTTAAGACTGACCGTGCCTAACCGCGTGTGGGATTTTATGGGGTCCCTTTTCTTACCTACCTAGCTTCAAACATTTCTAGTGGTGGCCCAAGCTGGTTTTACCGTTTGCAAAACGTGTGTGTGCGAGTGTCGACCTCGCAGATTTTGAAACAACTCAGGCAATCGGAGACATGGTTTCTTTGTTGGTCCACACATGGAAGCTCGGGGGTTGCCCACATAGTTTGGCTAGCTAACCCGACCTCGTCCATACGGTAGAGGCCGATTCGAGAGCGCGGCCGGCTTTTGAGTTGGATGTCGACTCACCGGGGGCCACCCGGATTTGTGCGTTGTTAGTTAGAGGGACCTGTCGTTCCGGATCTCTTGGGACTAAATTATAAAATGGTTGCCTATCATGGCTAGCAACTAAGAGAGATGGGCGTGCGTGCGGAGCCTTGTAACGGGAAGTTGGTACACCCCTGCAGGGTTAAATCTTTTCGAGAAGCCGTGTCCACGGTTATGGACGACTTGAGCCCTACTCCTTGTTCATAGACAACAACAACTGAGATAATCTTAATAAACTTGATCAACGTGTGTGTGCCTTGACTGCTTCTTCTTCGTCGGGATGCGAAGAGGAGGACAAGGATAGGATAGGTGTTGTGTTTGCGTAAGTAGCTGATAGCAAGACTTGTTGGAGGCGATTCCTCATTGAATGCTTGGCTTCTTATCTTACTCTCTAGATCGTTAGCCACTTCATAAATGCTAGCGCGGCAGTAACCTCACCACTTACCCCATCCTTACCGTAAACTACTAGTTGTCCTAGAATGACGAGTGATGAAGTCCTTGCTGGGTCAGATGACCACTACAGTTGGATGCTGAGTACCTCTATACTCATGATACTACCCCCAAACTCTTTTCAGGGTTCTTGATCAATGACAGGTATGGTGACCGACGTTTCACGTGGAGACTCGACGACGACTAGTTAGGCGGATCCCGGCGGAGGGCCTGGACCCGTGTGGTTATGGGGATCGATAATTTTCTCTTTGCCAGTAGGCATTTGATTGTAGTCTGTACTCAGACATGTATCTTCCGCTGATGTATAGTATTTAAGGCAGTTGTATGCCGATTGTATGAGATGTTGTATCCTTGTATCTGTAATGTTGTGATATCATGTTGGAAATCCGGGGCATATGGCTATGTCATATGTCGCGGTGGGACCGATATGTGCTTCGTCCCCAGATCTGGATGGAAACATCTAGATCTGGAACAGTACCGCATATCGGGCTTTAAACTTAGTATCAGAGCCTTACCGACCGTTGGATCCCTTCTCTGGCCGAAGTCGAGTCTAGACAAAAACTATTTTGTAGTTACTAAGTTAGATATCGGAGAGTAAGAATCTTTTTACTCCTTACCTGATGCGGAGCATCCTACCGACATCACCATGGATACATCTCCTACACACGGACCCATGATGAGAGCACAAGCACGTGCCATAGAAGCAAAGGTGCATTCACTCCTTGCCGATACTCAATACCATACGCACGAGAACTGGATGCTACCTCAAAACAGTGTGCTTTGTTCCATTAGGTCCAACAGCGAGGAGGCAACCGAAGGAGAAGAAGACTCGACTCCAGAGAGCTTTCGAACGTCCGAAGGCTTTTGGACTTCCGACAGCTCGGACGTCCGAAACTCGTCGGACTTCCGACATGCTACGGTCAGGAGCTCCTCCATCGGAGCGGGCGCGCGACAGACTTCGGACGACCGACAGACTTCGGACGTCTGACAGATCGGACGTCCGAAACTTGTCGGATTTCCGACATCTACTACTCCAGGCCACCAGGTCGTCTACAGGACCCCGCCGATGCAGCCACTTCCGTATATCCGAAGCTAAACGGACGTCCGACGTCCCAAAAGTTTGGACATTCGAAACCCAACGGACGTCAAAAACCTGCCTGCGCGCAGATTCAGCTGGGCCACAGCCCGTGTATCCCCTTCTCCCTCCTAGCCTATGTATAGTTGCGTCCTATCTCAGTTCTAGGGTTAGCTAAGAAATTACCAAAGACTTGATAGCTTAGCTCCTTCTTCCCCCTAGGGAATTAGATCTCCTTGAGATCCTCTCAAGCCTACCTCCTACCTCCTCTCCCCACTCATAGAAGAAGAGGGACCCAATCCTATTCATAGAAGGAGAGGGAGACTACCAAGCTTACCTCTTGTGGTGTGTGGATTTTGTGATGTGTGGTATTTGGGAGTGGATTTGAGTGTTTATGTGTTTGGATCTTGTTCCCCCTTTGTCTCTTGTGTTGAATGTGTTTGTGATCCCCTTTTATTCTTGTTCTTGTTGTGGATCCCCACCTCCAAATTGTGAAGATTGGGCCAAACCCTAGGCTTTCCCTACATCATTTGGTATCATGAGCAAGGTTGACACAATTTGGAGTCCCTCCCCCTCACTTTTCTAGCCAATTTTTGTTTGTTCTTGTCCAATTTCGAAAATCCCCACCAAAAATAGCCATACCCAAGATCTTGCAACTTGTTGGTTCTTGTGAAATTTTGTTGTTTTCGATCCATGGATGTGGTGTTTTACTAGTGGATCTCCCACCTTTTTGTGTTGCTTTAGCCTCCCCACCAACAATTTTCCCCAAGATTTTTCTTTCTTTCCACCCATTTGTGTTTGGGAAACCCAAGGACTCCACCTACATCAACAACGAAGATCCAATCGACCTCCACACCGGAAGCAAGGCTGGTACAACCTTTCTTCGCGAGGGTAAGGTGACGTGAGGTATCATTTCCGTCCTAACCACCCTCTCCTTGCAACTTACCTTTGAGAACCCATCTCCCTTTTGTGAACACCTTCCTTGTCCTATTGAGACTAGCTCTCCGAGTATTGCCGGCTCTCACAACTCGTGCACCTTAGTAGTCATACAATTAATACTCCGTGCATTACTCATAGCGCTTCAAGTATCTTGGTCAAAAGTGAGTTCCATTAAAAAAAACAGAGCGAAAGAGCACAAGATATCAAAAGCTTTTAAGCAAACGAGTGCGCAAATAGGGAGCATCCACCAAAATCACGTTTAGAGTTCATCCATTCATCTAGGTTGGTGCACTTGTGCGAATCAAGCCGTTGAGCAATCGAGCTAGTGACTCTCTTTGTACTTGTGCAACGCGAGCATTAGTCTTCGTTAGGCTCACTTATCTTGCTCATTTTCTTGGTTGCATGAGTCCCAATATCTTTGCGCGTGCGTTTTCTTTTTCTATTTTTCTCTTTTGATCTACTTGTATTACATTGCTTCTTTTGGACCACTACCAATTTTATTAACACCTTGTTCCACTTGTCGCATTTCTTTGGCCACTAATTCCTTCCAAGCTCCACGATAAGCCTTTGTAGGTGTGCGTGTGGGGAACGAGACTCAAACAAGAACATTCTTTTCATTTCAAGAAGCTATACATCAGTTGCCCCATTACATCTTCGAGAAGGTATCCTTGTTATTGCTCTCTCTCTCTTTTACTCTCACATCTACCCGCTTGTTGTCATGGCTAGGCAAGACTCCCCTACCTCACCGGTGAATGGCACACTTTGCGATACAAGCCATATGGTTACTCAAGAAGCTTACCTACAACTCCAACATGAGATGTGCGACGCACACGAGAAGTTGAGCAACCGCATCGCCATGATTGGGGTAGACCTCCATCAAGGCCAAGCTCTTATGTCACAAAAAATGGAAGAGCTATCTGAGCGCAATGAAGCGAAAATGGAGGAATTCCAACAACAAATGATCGCTCGTGACAAAGCCAATATGGCCGAGCTCAAGGTCATGCTCTCTTCTCGACATCACCATTCATCATCATCTGCCTCTACACACCGGTCTTCTCACCGTTCCAAGGCCAACCATGACCACGTCGATCACACCCAACCTCGCGCCGGCAAGGAGCCTCAAGCCCAAGCCACGGAACGCGACAAACGCCTCCTCCTTGAGAGACGAGTGCACGGCACTCTCAACTTCCATCTTCAACACCAAGGGGCAACAAATTATAATTCCCGGTCAACAAGACATGAAGGCCACGAACATGGAGAGCCATCTTACTCTCATGTGCCTCGAGATGACCGTCATCCAAGACCACCACTTCACTCGCGTCAAGACAACATACCCCCAATGGATCTTCGCACATTTGAGGGGCACCCAAATGCACCTCACGTGCCACACTTTGATCATCAAGAGTACTACAACGACAACATCCATCACAATGACCGCCGAGCTCGAGCACCTCCGCCACCCGAGCACCTCCGGGTTGGCCAACCCCAACACAATGAAGAGCGTTTTGGGCGACTCAAGTTCACAATGCCCAAGTTCCCGGGAGGAACAAACCCCGAGGACTACCTCTCATGGGCCCTAAAGGTGGACAAGATATACCGTGTGCATAATTATGAGGAGTCCAAGAAAGTTGCCATGGCGTTACTTGAATTTGAAGACTACGCTCTCAATTGGTGGGAGCAAGTACAAGATCTCCGCCTCGAGCAAGGCACCTCACAAGTGTGCACATGGGAAGAAATGAAGCAAGTGATGAGAGCCTGGTTTGTTCCACAACATTACACACGGGACCTCTACCAAAAGTTACAAGCCCTCAAGCAAGGATACAAGACGGTGGAAGAGTACTACAAGGAAATGGAGTTGGCCATGATCCGTGCCAATGTAAAGGAATCCGCCGAACAAACATGGCCCGCTTTCTCAACGGTCTCAATTACCAAGTGAAGAAGATCACCAACTTGCAACCTTACAACACCATTGAAGAATTGGTCCATCAAGCCTCAAAAGCGGAGAGGCAAGTTCAAGTAGATGCGAAGTACTCCAAATTTGTGTCCTTCAACACTCGGGGTACACCTTCTACTTCTCAAGCGCCGCCAAGCACAACGCCCTATAACCGCACTCCAACATCAACCGGTGGTCCTTCAAACACACGGCCACCGGCAAATTCTTCAACACGTTCTACATCAACCACAACCACAACAAGTTTCAAGCCACGAGAGCCTTCCAAGATCTTCCCACCCAAAGATGAAAAGACTAGCTCCATTGCATGCTTCACTTGCAAGAGTCGCGACCACAAGTCTTTTGAGTGCCCCACCAAGAGGACCATGATCATCACCGAAGATGGCGAGTATGATTCCATAAGTGAGGGTGAAATGGATGCTTTGGCTCAAGTCTCTCAAAATATCCAAGCAAACGATAATGATGAAGACGACCACATATATTGTGACAATGATGCAAGCCCTTTCCCTCGTGGTATCCAAGGTGTTGACTCTTCAACAAGAGCACGATGAGAATCAACGGTGCCACATCTTCCACACCAAGGAGGGCATCAAAGGGCGATCCGTGAAGGTCATTATTGATGGCGGAAGTTGTCACAACTTGGAAAGCGAAGAACTTTGTACCAAACTCAATCTCATAAAGAAGAAGCACCCTCACCCATACAAGGTGCAATGGCTTAGTGACTCCGGCTCAATAAAAGTGGACCACACGGTGGAAGCCTCATTCAAAATCGGCGCCTACAAAGACACATTGGAATGCGACGTGGTACCCATGAGAGTGTGCCATTTTCTCTTGGGCCGGCCTTGGCAATTTGATAGGAGTGTTCTACACAATGGTCGCACCAATCACTATATCTTCAAGTGGAGGGGCAAAGAATTGGTCCTTCGTCCCATGACCCCAAGTCAAGTGATCGCCGACAAAATACCCACCTCCAACCCTCATGGGGACAAAAGTGACAGAGAGAACCACCACAAAGTGAGTGAGATCCACAAGCCAAATATGAGTGCCCCCATGAGGCGTCCCACCAATGACACCATCTTACTAGCCACCAAACGAGAGGTCCAAGAAGTGCGGAATAACCCATCCCATATTCCTCATTTTGTACTTTTGTACAAGGATGAGGTGCTCTTACCTAACGACTCACCCCCTCTTCCTCGTGATATAGCTACTTTTTTGCAGGAATTTGAGGACGTCTTCCCCGACGAGCTACCACCGGGTCTCCCACCACTTCGTGGAATTGAGCACCGCATCGACCTCATAACCGGAGCACCCCTCCCTAACCGGGCAACTTAACGCACCAACCCCGAGGAGACAAAGGAGATTCAACGCCAAGTCGAACAACTACTGGAGAAAAGGTATGTTCGCGAAAGTCTTAGCCCTTGCGCGGTACCGGTCCTAATTGTGCCAAAGAAAGATGGCACGTGGCGCATGTGTTGTGATTGTCGTCCCATCAATAAGATTACCGTGCTCTATAGACACCCCATTCCTCTCTTAGATGACATGCTTGACGAACTATCCGGTGCCATAATTTTCACCAAAATTGATCTTAAGAGTGGCTATCACCAAATACGTATGCACGTTGGCGAGGAGTGGAAAAGCGCCTTCAAGACCAAGAGTGGTCTCCATGAATGGTTGGTTATGCCATTCGGCCTATCCGAAGCACCTAGTACTTTCATGCGCGTTATGAACCATGTTCTTCGCTATCTCATTGGCAAGTTCGTTGTCGTCTACTTTGATGATATCCTCATTTATAGAAAATCCATAGAGGAACGTGCTAGCCATATTCGTGAAGTGCTTCAAGTGTTGCGTAAAGAACAATTATATGCTAACCTTGAAATATCTACTTTTTGCACTTCCAAACTCATATTCCCTGGCTTTGTTGTTTCCTCCAATGGCATTGAAGTTGATGAAACTAAAGTAAACGCAATTAAAACTTGGCCTCACCCTACCACCCTATCTCAAGTCCAGAGTTTCCTTGGACTAGCCGGCTTTTACCGCCGTTTCGTTAAAGACTTTAGCACCATTGCATCACCTTTACACGCTTTGAGCAAAAAGAATGTGCCTTTTATTTGGGGGCCCTCCCAAGAAAAGGCTTTCAATGAACTCAAACATCGCCTCACCAACGCCCCGTTACTTGTGTTGCCCAATTTTGATAAACCTTTCGAAGTTCATTGTGACGCTAGCGGCACGGGTATAGGAGGTGTACTTATGCAAGATAGACGACCGGTAGCCTACTTTAGCGAGAAACTCTCCAGCGCCCAATTGAACTACCCTATATACGATAAGGAACTCTATGCCTTGATCCGCGTCTTACAAGTTTGGGAACACTATCTTCGCCCGAGAGAATTCGTCATTCACTCGGACCATGAATCCATTAAGTACTTGAAGTCTCAAACCAAATTGAATCGTAGACATGCTCAATGGAGTGAATTCATTGAGTCCTTCCCTTATATCATCATGTATAAAAAGGGCAATGACAATGTTGTCGCGGATTCCTTGTCACGTAGATGCATGCTTACCACCAAGATTGAATTTGACATTGTGGGATTTAAACACATCAAAGATCTATATACACATGACCCTTTCTTTGCTACCCCTTTCGTCAATTGCAAGCGGCACACCACTTGGGACAATTATTATATCATTGATGGATACCTTATGCGCGCTAACAAGCTTTGCATTCCTGAGTGTTCTTTGCGTCTTATCCTTTTGCAGGAATCTCATGGCGGTGGCCTCATGGGACACTTTGGCCACGACAAAACATACGCTACTCTCTGCCAACTTCTTTTGGCCAAAAATGTTCCGTGACGTGGTTCGCCTTGTACAACGGTGCCACACTTGTCAAAAGGCTAAGTCAAAATCTCTATCACATGGTCTATATATGCCTTTGCCTATTCCTCATGTACCATGGGAACATATTAGTATGGATTTCGTTCTTGGTCTACCGCGTACAAGAAATGGCAAGGATTCTATATTTGTGATAGTGGATAGATTCTCCAAAATGGCACACTTCCTACCTTGTAATAAAATGGATGATGCCTCGCACATTGCTAACATCTTTTGTAGGGAGATTCTTCGACTCCATGGCATACCCAAGTCCATCGTCTCCGACCGCGACATCAAATTCCTAAGCTACTTTTGGAAGACACTATGCGCCAAGCTCGGCATCAAGCTCCTCTTCTCCACCGCATATCACCCACAAACGGACGGGCAAACGGAAGTTGTGAACCGCTCCCTATCAACTCTACTCCCCACACTCATCAAGAAGAACATCAAGGAGTGGGAAGATCACCTTCCGGTGGCGGAGTTCGCCTACAACCGTGCCATGCACTCCACCACGAAGTGGTCTCCCTTCGAGGTTGTCTATGGGTTCAATCCCTTGTGCCCATTGGACATCCTACCTCTCCCACTCCAAGAACGCGCCAAAATGGATGCTAGCGCACGGGCAAACTTCCTCAAGCGACTCCATGAAGATACGCGGGCAACTATCGAGAAACATGTCCAAGCCCATGCACGCTAGATGAATATCCACAAGAAACCAAGAACGTTCCAATCGGGTGACTTAGTGTGGATACATCTCCGCAAAGACCGGTTCCCGGACGCCCGCAAGTCCAAGCTTCTTCCTTGAGCCGACGGACCATTCAACATACTCACCAAGGTCAACAAAAACGCCTACACGGTGGACATCCCCACCGACAAGTACTCGGTGAGCAACACCTTCAACCTCTCCGACCTCGCGCCTTACCATGGTGATGGAGACCTTGATCCGTGGACGGATCTTCCCCAAGGGGGGAGATGATGCGGAGCATCCTACCGACATCACCATGGATATATCTTCTACACACGGACCCATGACGAGAGAACAAGCACGTGCCATACAAGCAAAGGTGCATTCACTCCTTGCCGATACTCAATACCATACGCACGAGAACTGGATGCTAGCTCAAAACAGTGTGCTTTGTTCCATTAGGTCGAACAGCGAGGAGGCAACCGAAGGAGAAGAAGACTCGACTCCAGAGAGCTTTCGGACGTCCGAAGGCTTTCGGACTTCCGACATCTCGGACGTCCGAAACTCGTCGGACTCCCGACATGCTACGGTCAGGAGCTCCTCCATCGGAGCGGGCACGCGACAGACTTCGGACGACCGACAGACTTCGGACGTCCGAAACTTGTCGGATTTCCGACATCTACTACTCCAGGCCACCAGGTCGTCTACAGGACCCCACCGATGCAGCCACTTCCGGAAATCCGAAGCTCAACGGACGTCCGACGTCCCAATAGTTCGGACGTCCGAAACCCAACGGACGTCTGAAACCTGCCTGCGCACAGATTCAGCTGGGCCACGGCCCGTGTATCCCTTTCTCCCTCCTAGCCTATGTATAGTTGCCTCCTATCTCAGTTCTAGGGTTAGCTAAGAAATTACCAAAGACTTGAGAGCTTAGCTCCTTCTTCCCCCTAGGGAATTAGATTTCCTTGAGATCCTCTCAAGCCTACCTCCTACCTCCTCTCCCCACTCATAGAAGGAGAGGGACCCAATCCTATTCATAGAAGGAGAGGGAGACTACCAAGCTTACCTCTTGTGGTGTGTGGATCTTGTGATGTGTGGTATTTGGGAGTGGATTTGAGTGCTTATGTGTTTGGATCTTGTTCCCCCTTTGTCTCTTGTGTTGATTATGTTTGTGATCCGCTTTTATTCTTGTTCTTGTTGTGGATCCCCACCTCCAAATTGTGAAGATTGGGCCAAACCCTAGGCTTTCCCTACATCATTACCCATACTCCGGTCAAGAGAAGTATCGTAAGTGTTTTATTCTCGACTTATCCCCTTTCAAACTTTAGGATCTCGAGTGTGTGGAGTTTCGGAATAGTTACAATGCCTTGCTTGCAGCGTATTGTCTCGATTCCGATCTCAGTTTGGGAAATCCTGTAGTACCTTTAGCTCTTCCGACTCTGGGTAAACATCTTGGTCGTCTGTCGACTTCAGTCCTCTTGCCCAGTATCCTCACGATTTTAGTGAAAATGCTTCCCTTGATCGTCTCTTTCAACTATCGTTCTTCCTCTTGATCTCCAGATGGTTTCGTTTTCCGACGTTGCCGTCTCTCTACGCAAAATTTATCTCGACCGAAGTTCGACGTCGACATGGAGCAGAGTCCCTTGTTGGTGGTGTTGAAGATTGTCGACTCTCTTTTCTCTTCCCCCCTCTCCCCGGGGTCGTCCTGGATCTCGGGACGAGATCCCTTTTTGGTGGTGTTGTATTGTAACAGCCTAGATTTCACAAAAATTAAAAAAATTGCTTTCGGTGTGAATTGTTTGATTGTCTGATTTGTTTGCAGTGTTTGCATCTCCGATCTATCGATCGGCGATTATTTTTCCCCCTCTTATCTCGTATCGGACGGAGACCGACCCTTGCCACCCTGACAATCGAATTTGTGACACCGGGTTTCACCCGATCACCGGCACAAGACCAGCCGTAGCCAACGGAAAGAAAACCCCGTTTAATAAATAAACGGGTTATTTTTATAGCGCGTCGGAAAGTGTTCTCGGAACGGTTCCAGCGTGAGTTGAACGCCGCCGGCTCGATGCCCTGATCGTGCAGTTCGAAGTTTTACCCGAATCGGAGGTCATGCGGACCCCCGGCGGTCAGAAACGTAAAAACCGCGCGCGAGAGAGAAAAACCGGGGATGTTTTTGCAAAATGCCAGCCACCTGGGCTATATAAAGACCACCACACTCCCCCACCCCTTTCTAGTGTTTCCCTAAGCCAAAATTTGCAGCCACACCCCCAGATCTGCTCCAAATTTTCGTACATAGTCCCAAGTTCCCTGAAACCCTAGATCTGGACGCGTTCCAGCCGTCAGATCGGGAGACGGACGCACCAGATTGCGCCACGTCGTCCCACCGGAGCAGCCTCCCACCTCCAGGCGCGTCCGGGCCCCGCCGGGCCGCTCCTCCGCCACCGTGGGCCCGTCAAGCCCATCCGGGTCGCGTCGCCGCCCGTGGAGAGCACGGCCACCCCGCGCCGCCGCCGTTTGCATGCGACGTCGTCGCGGCCGCCGCCCTGGTGAGGAGCTCCTCCACCTCGCGCCCCTCCTCTCCTCACTCACCTCCTCCCCTTCTCCCGCAGACCACGGCGTCGCCTCTCGCCACGACTGGAACTCCGAGCCGCGCAGGCCGATATTGATGGAGCTTCGAGGAGCTCGAGCCGCCTCCCCTGGAACCACACCGCGTCCCCATGTACCCCGCCGGCGGCCAGCCAAGCCCCGGATCCGGTGACGCCTCGACCTCGCGCCGCCCCTGGACCCTCGCCGGACCTCCCTCGTCGCGCCGCTCACCGGCGTCGTGCGCGCGCCGCCGCCGCGACCTCGGTCCCGATCGGGATCGAGCGACGTCCCAGCCGCCACCGCTCCCTGGGCCGGCCTGCCCCGAGCGGCCCATCAGCCGCCAGCGCCCCCACGGGCCACCTCCACCTCGGCCCAGCGAGCAGCCCACCCGGCCATTTCTTCCTCTGCACCCAGGCGGGAGATGACTATCCAGCGCCCACCAATCGGTCTGGGCCTCGGCCCAGCAAGGTGAGGACGCCTTCCTTTTTTTATTTTATTTGTTTTTTTCTGCTGTTGGGTTGGGCTCGGCCCACCGCTATCCTTCGCCCGTGGGCGTTTGATAGTATCTAGCGCCCCCCTGTTTCAGCCTGTTTAGTTTTTTCTTTGCTAGGGTTTTATTAATAGTTTGCAGATTGTATTAGTTTTTTTTGCGGTGCCCGTATCTTGTTAACGGTAGCTCGGATCGCGACGCTTTAAACATGAAACTTGCTTAGTTTTTTGTGTAGAATAATAAATTGTACTCTTTTGCCATGTTTGACTTTGTTTACATGTTGTTTACCTGCTAATTACAACCCTTCCCACTGTAAACTATATATGCAAATAACTTTTTAACCGTTTCTCCGATTAAAATGTTTCTTATATGTGACTAGACTAGAATTGCATGTAGATTGTGTTTATGCTGCTCTTGCTTGCTAATAACAAATATAAAATATTGTTTAGGACTGAACAGTACCAATTGCAATAATTATCGTGGGGTCCGCAATAGTTGGCATGTATAGGTTTTACCCCCACTTAAAATGATTAGATTAGATAGTTTACTTTGTGCTTCACCTCTTGTCATGTTTGTGTGCTATGCCATGCTTGAGTGAGATGCCATGTTAACAACCTTGCTCACCTTGTGTATCTAAACAACTTTAACCTTTCTAAATGTGCGGTATCGTCGTGTGTGACGAGTACTCCACTTAACCTTTTAGTAACCTCTCTCG
This sequence comes from Bromus sterilis, assembly GCA_950022295.1. Classification (NCBI taxonomy): domain Eukaryota; kingdom Viridiplantae; phylum Streptophyta; class Magnoliopsida; order Poales; family Poaceae; genus Bromus; species Bromus sterilis. The sequence goes on along the minus strand of OX465599.1, from coordinate 164,233,191 downwards.
ACGCTAGGTGCGATTGTGTTGCCTTCTTGTTGATGCTTGCTCGTGTTTGCTTCGTAGTAATAGAGTGCTTGCTCGTTGATTGATTTCCAGTGTTTACCCTCTTGTGTGCTTCCGCGGGTACCTCTCGGAGACGTTGCGAGCTTGCGATCAACTACACCTTCGGAACCCGACTTATCAACAGGCAAGGACTATACATTATTTATGATCCATTCTATTTCAACCAGTGGTTTGCATGCTAGTCTAGGTTAGGCTCGATGGTTGATCCTACCACATGTTTACAGCCTCTTTCAAACCGATACAGCCATGCCCCCTCCCAGCCAACCATGTACTGCTATGTTACTATTGCTCTTTGCTCAGCCCCTGCTTAGTATGCATGCTTAGGATGCTACGATGTTACCCGTGTTACTCCTTGGTTTGGGCTATCATATTATTATATTGATGTTGATGATATGATTATTATAATGTTGACTATATTTAGAGAAGTATGGAAGGTCTAGGATATCCCGCCCCGACGCTTTGTTCCATTCGAGTCACCTAGGATCCGAGTTTTATGTATTGGTTTTAAGACTGAGCTTGCCTAACCGCGTGTGGGATTTTATGGGGTCCCCTTTTCTTACCTACCTAGCTTCAAACATTTCTAGTGGTGGCCCAAGCTGGTTTTACCTTTTGCAAAACGTGTGTGTGCGAGTGTCGACCTCGCAGATTTTCAAACAACTCGGGCCAGCGGAGACATGGTTTGTTTGTTGGTCCACACCTGGAAGCTCGCGGGTTGCCCACATAGTTTGGGTAGCTAACCCGACCTCGTCCAGACGGTAGAGGCCGATTCGAGAGCGCGGACGGCTTTTCAGTTGGATGTTGACTCACCGAGGGCCACCCGGATTTGTGCGTTGTTAGTTAGAGGGACCTGTCGTTCCGGATCTCTTGGGACTAAATCATAAAATGGTTGCCTATCATGGGTAGCAACTAAGAGAGATGGGTGTGCATGCGGAGCCTTGTAATGGGCAGTTGGTACACCCCTCCAGGGTTAAATCTTTTGGAGAAGTCGTGTCCACGGTTATGGACGACTTGAGACCTACTCCTTGTTCATAGACAACAACAAATGAGATAATCTTAATAAACTTGATCAATGTGTGTGTGCCTTGACTGCTTCTTCTTCGTCGGGATGCGAAGAGGAGGACAAGGATAGGATAGGTGTTATGTTTGCATAAGTAGCTTATATCAAGACTTGTTGGAGGCGATTCCTCATCGAATGCTTGGCTTCTTATCTTACTATCTAGATCGTTAGCCACTTCATATATGCTAGCGCGGAAGCAACCTCACCACTTACCCCATCCTTACCGTAAACTACTATTTGTCCTAGAATGACGAGGGATGAAGTCCTTGCTGGGTCAGATGACCACTACAGTTGGATGCTGAGTACCTCTGTACTCATGATACTACCCCCAAACTCTTTTCAGGGTTCTTGATCGACGACAGGTATGGTGACCGACGTTTAACATGGAGACTCGACGACGACTAGTTAGGAGGATCCCGGCGGAGGGCCTGGACCCATGTGGTTATGGGGATCGATGATTTTCTCTTTGCCAGTAGGCATTTGATTGTAGTCTGTACTCAGACATGTATCTTCCGCTGATGTATTGTATTTAAGGCAACTGTATGCCGATTGTATCAGATGTTGTATCCATGTATTTGTAATGTTGTGATATCATGTTGGAAATCAGGGGCATATGGATATGTCATATGTCGCGGTGGGACCGATATGTGCTTCGTCCCCAGATCTGGATGGAAACATCTAGATCTGGAACAGTACCGCATATTGGGCCTTACAGGAGATCTCAGAGAGGTCATCATGAAGGAAGCCCATGATTCCAAGCTATCGATTCGACCTGGCAGTACAAAGATGTAGCAAGATCTCAAGCAAAGCTTTTGGTGGACTCGTATGAAGCGGGATGTTGCCCGTTACATGTCGCAGTGTGATGTGTGCAGGAGAGTGAAGGCACAACACCAGAAGCCTGCAGGGTTGCTTCAGCCACTTGAGATTTCGGAGTGCAAATGGGATCACATAGAGATGGATTTCATCACAGGCTTCCCCTTGTCGCAAAAGAAGAACAATGCCATCTTTGTTGTCATTGACAATCTTTCAAAAGTTGCCAACTTCTTTCCAGTGAAGGACTCCATTTCAGCAGCTCGGTTCGCGGATTTGTACACCGCAAGAGTTGTATATTTTCATGGCTCTCCCAAGAAGATCAGTTCCGATAGAGGCAGCCTTTTCACCTCTAAGTTCTGGCAGGCCTTTCAAAAGGCGATTGGTACGATAGTGCTGTTTAGTACCGCTTATCACCCTTAGACAATTGGGCAAGTCGAGCGCGTGAACCAAATCCTCGAGGACATGCTTCGAGCATGTGTCATATCCTTTGGCATGAAGTGGGAAGAGTGCTTGCCATATGCTGAGTTCTCTTACAACAACAGCTATCAGACAAGTCTGCAGGCAGCACCGTTTGAAGTCTTGTATGGCTGGATGTGCAGGACACCTTTGAACTCGTCCGAGACAGGTGAAAGGCAGTTGTTCGGTCCAGATGTGATCCAGGAGGCAGAGGACAGAGTGAAGATTGTCCGAGAGCACCTAAAGGCAGCACAGTCTAGGCAGAAGGCCTATTATGACAAAAGGCACCGTGGTGTAGCGTTTCAGGTTGGTGATTGGGCATACCTAAGAGTGTCTCCATTGAGGGGAACTCACCGCTTCGGCATCAAAGGAAAGCTCGCTCTAAGATTTGTCGGACCTTTCCGCATCCTTGAGACTAGAGGACCTCTTGCCTTTCGGCTCGAGCTTCCAGAGAGTCTGTCCATGGTGCATGACGTGTTCCATGTGTCACAACTAAAGCAGTGTTTCAAGCAGACAGAGCAGGCCGTTGACTTGGGCGAGATCCAGCTAAGTGTGGACATTTCCTACTCAGAGCGTCCAGTCCGTGTTCTTGAGACGTCCGAGCACAAGACTCGCAACAAGACTGCCAAGTTCATGAAGGTCCAGTGGGCACATCATTCGGAGAAGGAAGCAACGTGGGAGAATGAATATCATCTCCGTTCCGAGTATGCAGAGTTATTTCAGGCTTAGATCTCGGGACGAGATCCTGTGTTGGTGGGGGAGTGCTGTAACAGCCCATTTGCAATAATTGTAAATCAACATGAAGTTGTACCTTGTCTGATGACCTTGTAACTTGGCATGATGCTAGTGTTTATCATTTCATGTGGTGATTTAAATTTGCATTGGGATTGGAGCCCATCTGATTTGTTTTCAATTGCTCCAAAGATGGTTCAAGATGCATGTTGGGGGGTTTGTTCCATTTGCTTTTCAACTCCCCTAGACCCCAAACTTGGCCTAGTCTTTTCCATTGCAATGCCAAGGGTTTTCAAAACCTCATTTCATTTTTGCCATCACCAAAAACAGGGGCTCAAGTTCAAAGTGTTTTTGAAATTCAAAAGAGCTGTAAGGCCCCCGATGCGGTGCTAACTCGAGTTAGTCGCTTTCGCGTCCCGCTCAAGTTAGTAGCGCATAAAGAGCCACCGACTCACGACACTCGCACTCGTGTCGCTGTCGGATTCTCAACAACAAGTATAAGAACGAAGAACTTTAACTAAGACATAAAATATAGAGTCCAGGGCATACATCGCCACTGGATTATTATTACATCATCTCAGAGGTCCGTGGACCCAACAGTACATCATGCGACAAGCGGAAGACAAACACGACCGAGTACGGTCAAAAGCCAAATTGCCCTAGAGAGGGCTGCACATAAAGAGTCCACCCACGGATCGCCGAAGCCCAACTGTAGGATCTACTGAACGAGGTCGTCCTCATCGTCATCCTCCAGGGGCACCTCCACGAAGTATCGTCCAGTGCTCGGGTCAAGAAAGTACTCCACTGCAGCGGCCGATCAGGCAAAACAGTAAAAGCACAAAAGGAAAACAGGGGTGAGATTATATCATTACAGGATAACTGACTTCCTACGGTAAGACAAGATAAAGGTAAAGGTAGCAGCCGCACTAGCATATATGGTGGCTATCGTTCTATTAGAATAGGGGTAAGGTCCAAGAAATACACGTGACATCGTGTCATAAGTCTGCTATTCACCTACTTACGTCAAACATAACACAACCTGGATCTTCTCTTTGTCCCCCTGGACAAAGAAAAGCAACCAAGGCACTCAAACAGTAGGCAAGTTTTAATTATGATTCAAATTGATGTTATTCTATGAACAAGGAGTAGGTCTCAAGTCGTCCATAACTGCGGACACGGCTTTTCGAAAAGATTTAACCCTGCAGGGGTGTACCAACTGCCCATCATAGGCTTCGCATGTACGCCCGGTTTCCACTTGGCTAAGTAAACACCTGAAACTTCGGAACGTCAGAGTCCCTCTAACTAGCAACGCACAATTCCGGGTGGCCCCCGGGGAGTCGACATCCAATCCAAAAGCCGGCCAAGCTCTCAGATCGGCCTCTTCCGTATGGCCAAGGTCGGGTTTAGTCTCATCTATAAATCAGGGGACTTCCCTAGCTCACCAGTGTGGACCAACCAAAGGAACTATGTCTCCGTTGGTCCGGGTTGTTTCGAAAACAGCTGGGGTACCAACCAAGCACACACACGTTTGCAAATAGTAAATCAGCTCGGGCCACCTCTAGAACTGTATGAAGCTAGGTAGGTAAGACAAGGGGACCCCATAGAATCCCACACACGATTAGGCACGCTTGTCAAGAAACACAATACCCGGAACTCGGGACCTAGGTGACTCAAATGGAACAAAACACCTGGCGGGAACAGCCTGGTCTCCCATCTTTCGTCAAGTATAAATTAACATCATAAAATATAATAAATATCAACCAACTTCTTTAAATAACATGATATCCCAAACCATAGCATAGGGTAAGCAGCAAGTTTTCTACTCATACTAAGCATTGGCTGAGCCGCGGTAACTTAGCAATACAATGTTTTGCTGGGATGTCGGGATCATGGCTGTTTGGGTTTCCAGAAATGGCTTAATCAAAGTGGATAGGGTCAAGCAAACATTCTAGGCTACAGCTAGGCAGAAAGGTATCAAGTAATGGTATGAATCTTCCCCTTGCCTGGGTAATCGGTCGTCGAAGCAGACGCAACAGGGTCCTCGGGCTCGGTGTCGGAAACCTCCACGTAAGTCTCCTCGGCGGTCTCAGGTGCTAACATAAGGTACCGGCAAGGAAGAGGCACACAAGTAAGTAACGGGTACAATGCACAGGAAAGGATGGTATGATCAAGTTTAACTTACATGATGTGACCCTATCTAGTCAGATTTAAATGAAGGTGGCGAAGACACGTCAACAACTTCATATGCAATTTATTTACGTGAAGATGGCTTAGGTCTTAGCCTTATTTTAGGTGTAAGTAGCATGTCAACATGGCATGATCAACAATGCATAACATAAATTAAACAACGTGAAAAGTAATCATCGATACCAGAGACGGAGTAGTGTCGGTGAATTTGACACAAGGAAGGTGCAACAATAGTTGGAAACCAGCCACATTGCATATGACAATATGTTAGGGGTTGACTTTGAAGAAAGATGATTTGAAGATGACATGAAACAAAACTTGAAAAGGACTGATGATCATCATCTCAAAATGCACTGAAGATGAAATGATGCAATCAGGGAAAGATAGATTGGTCCTGGTTGAGGTGGTCACACCTTGTCCAAATGGGTTGCACAAAACATCATGAGGACATCACCCTTGCAATCCTTGCAGAAAGCTACCCCAAAACCATATATATTATGGTAGCATTTGAATTTTGCAAACACAGTTGCAAATTCAACTGGAGTTCAGGGGGCTGAGTGCAAGAATTAGACTACATGCATTTGGAAAAAAGGCTCAAATGATTAAATCATTATCACCATGCAACTCCTTGGATGAAACTACCCATAATCCATATATGGCATGGCCAATCTTGAATTTGGATAAAACTTGATCAAAACAAAAGAAAGGAGGGGTTATATTTTAAAGTTACCACACCCCAATTATTAGAGGGGGCAAAGTGCAAAATAGACCTCACCATGCTGTTCAGTAGCTCAAGCTACCCCAAAAGCATATATAATATGCTCTTGGATGAAGTTGGAGTCAAAAATCCAATTTGAATTTGAATTCAAATTCAAATTTGAATTAAATCTGAAAAGAAATGGAAAAAGAAAACAAGAAAAAAAAAGAGAGAGAGCCCAGACCCTCATGGGCTGGCTTCGGGCGAAGAGGCCCAGCTCCAGAACTCAACAGTGGGCTCAGCCCACTGCCCACACGCAAAAAAAAAGAAAAGGGGGGCTTGCACTGGCTGGGGATCGAACCCAGGTCGTGCCCCTACTCCACAGCCCCCTCTACCACTACGCTACTGCACGTTTCTGAACCGAAACAGGCACGAAAACAGAAGAGGTATGCAACCCGGAATTGAGCTTCGAAAAACCGGCGACGACGACGACTTGCGGCGAACCTCGCCTCGCCGTTTCAACGCCGGCAGCCCCGCGGTCACTGGGGAACGGAAGCTGGCACATCCAGCTATGGATCGCGACACTCCAAGCCCGCGGGAACGCACTTCTCCACTCGGTACTCTCCTCTGAACATGGCGGCGGCAACTACTGCAACTGAAGAAAAAGACAGGCCTTTGCCTGCAAACCCGACGCGCGCTCGAACTCAGGCGAGGCTCCCCTCGCGCTCCGGTCACCTCCAGCCACGCCGTCACAGCCAAACGCGAGAGGGCACATCCCTCTACACACGGGACCACTCCAAGGCTAGGCTCCACACATCTCCTCGCCGGGAACCTGCCGGGAACAGCACGGCGACGACCCTCCTCTGCAATCTTCAGACGCACGGCGGCGCAGCCATCTTCAGAGGACGCGGGCGTCGAGCACACCCCGTTTCCGGCCACGGCACTGGCAGCAAACGAAAGGGGGCAGTACCACGATCACGTGGGTGCCCTAGTTCCGACCTGGATTTCACCGGAGGGGAGGCCAGGCTCGCCTGAAACCATGGCGGCTCTGACGAAACAAACACCGCACGTAGCTTCAGACACGCGCACCTTCTTCTCCTTGCGCACACACGATTCTACGGGCCAAAGACGCGCCCTGGACGCACTCTGGACACGCGTGGACACGTCCCTGCGGTGCACTGGACACGGCGACTCCGAAAACCTCATCGGCGGCGAGTCGAGCGGCCGAAGTCCTACAGCTACGCGAACGGGAACACTACGCTCATCTACGGGAGGAGGACGTCGAGGTTCTCACCTAGAGGATCTTGGGGACGACCTCGGCGCCTTGGAGGAGACGACGGAGCAACGGGTTGACGGCGAGGCAGGAAGGTGGCGCTGCGGGTGCTCTCGTCGCGGGCTCGAAGCACTGCTTCTACCTGCGACCTGTCAACGGGAAAGGGTCAGGAACACGCGCAGACAGGTGACAACGAGCGCACGCACGACGGCGAGGCAAGACGTCGGGGAATCGATGTCTCCACGGCCCTGGCGGCGGCGGCGTGAAAAATAGGGGGGGGGGGAAAGTGGAACCCTAGGTTCCCCGGGGCTCTTCCGGCGGCCTCAAATAGGGAGCTCCCGCTCTCCCTGGCCGGAGGGCTCCACTGGTCTTGGCCGGACTTGCGCCGTGAGAGGAGAGGAGTGGGGGGACCTGTCCAGCGTGGAAAGAAGACGACGGGGCACCGTCGGATCTCGATCGAACGATCAGGGCGGTGTCCACTTACCGCTTCGCGGCTGGGCTCTAGCCCGAGAAGCAAACCGAGGCCCAAGTGGGTTGGGCCTCCAACAGCGAATTGGGATAAAGAAAACCCTGCTGCTCTATCCTTTTCCATTTATCATAAAACAGAAAGGATTTGGAGTTATTCTGGATTAAATACAAGTGGTAAAAATACATAAAAATATGTATAATTAACCTTGCATTATTCCTCAATTTCCAAAAATGGTTTGAGCATTTTTGGCAACAACAAAATTGTGAGCTCATTTCTGAATTCAAAATCACTTTGAACTAGAGCAACCTATTTGGATGATGGCAAAAATAATTTGAGGATTTTAAAACCCTTGCCATAGCAATTGAAATGGCTAGGCCAAGTTTGGGGGCAAGGAGAGCAAGCATGCAACAAAGAAAATTCCTCAAACACCCTTCTTGAACCATTTTGGATGCAAAAACAAACAAACCAAAAGGACTCCAATCCCAATGCAAATTTAAATCACCACATGAAATTATAATGTTTAGCATCATGCCAAGTTACAAAGTCAACAGGCAAAGTACAATCTCATGGTGTTTTATTTTTATTGCACATGGGCTGTTACAGCACTCCCCCACCAACACAGGATCTCGTCCCGAGATCTAAGCCTAAAACAACTCAGGATACTCAGAACGGAGATGGTCTTCACGCTCCCACGTTGCTTCCTTCTCCGAATGATGTGCCCACTGAACTTTCATGAACTTGACGGTCTTGTTGCGAGTCTTGCGCTCGGACGTCTCAAGAACACGGACTGGACTCTCTGAGTAGGAAATGTCCGCACTCAGCTGTATCTCGCCCAAGTCAACAGCCTGCTCTGGCTGCTTGAAGCACTACTTTAGCTGGGACACATGGAACACGTCATACACCATGGACAGACTCTTTGGAAGCTCGAGCCGAAAGGCAAGAGGTCCTCTAGTCTCAAGGATGCGGAAAGGTCCAACAAATCTTGGAGCGAGCTTTCCTTTGATGCCAAAGCAGTGAGTTCCCCTCAATGGAGACACTCTCAGGTACGCCCAATCACCAACCTGAAACGCTACACCACGGTGCCTTTTGTCATAATAGGCCTTCTGCCTAGACTGTGCTGCCTTTAGGTGCTCTCGGACAATCTTCACTCTGTCCTCTGCCTCTTGGATCACATCTGGACCGAACAGTTGCCTCTCACCTGTCTCGGACCAGTTCAAAGGTGTCCTGCACTTGCGGCCATACAAGAATTCAAACGGCGCTGCTTGCAGACTTGCCTGATAGTTGTTGTTGTAAGAGAACTCAGCATACAGCAAGCATTCTTCCCACTTCATGCCAAAGGAGATGACACATGCCCGAAGCATGTCCTCGAGGATTTGGTTCACGCGCTCGACTTTCCCACTTGTCTGAGGGTGATAAGAGGTACTGTACAACACTGTCGTACCAATCGCCTTTTGAAAGGCCTGCCAGAACTTAGAGGTGAAAAGGCTGCCTCTATCTGAACTGATCTTCTTGGGAATGCCATGCAAAGATACAACTCTTGCGGTGTACAAATCCGCCAACTGAGCTGCTGAAATGGAGTCCTCACTGGGAAGAAGTGGGCAACTTTGGACAGATTGTCAATGACAACAAAGATGGCATTGTTCTTCTTCTGTGACAAGGGGAAGCCTGTGATGAAATCCATCTCTATATGATCCCATTTCCACTCCGGAATCTCAAGTGGCTGAAGCAACCCTGCTGGCTTCTGGTGCTGTGCCTTCACTCTCCTGCACACATCACACTGAGACACGTAACGGGCAACATCCCTCTTCATACGAGTCCACCAAAATCTTTGCTTGAGATCTTGATACATCTTCGTACTGCCAGGGTGAATAGACAGCTTGGAATCATGGGCTTCCTTCATGATGACCTCTCTGAGATCTCCCTCCTTGGGAACAACAACTCGCTCTTCGAACAACACGGCGCCGTCACTATGCACTGAAAAGCAACCGTACTTTGGAACTGAGGCGGCAATACCCTGTTTGATCTTCTGTATCATTGAGCTGACAGACTGAGCTTCACGAATCTTCTCATGGATAGTGGGCTCTACCACAAGGTTGGCAAGATAGCCTGCTGGAACTAGCTCGAGGTTGATCCTTCGAAAGGACTCACACAAATCAGGGTGGATCTTCTGCATCTGGATATTATTGCAATCGCCCTTGCGGCTCGTCGCATCAGCTATGACATTCGCCTTCCCAGGCGTGTACTGAATATCAATTGTGTACTCAGTAATGGTTTCAAGCCATCTTCTTTGCCTCAAGTTAAGATTTGGCTGAGTGAACAAGTACTTCAGACTCTTGTGGTCCGTGAACACATCCACCTTCCTCCCTAAGAGGAGGTGTCGCCAAGTGACCAAAGCGTGCACAACTGCTGCAAGCTCCAAGTCGTGCGTGGGATAATTTCTCTCACTTGTCTTCAACTGCCGTGAGGTATAAGTCACAATATTCCTGCCTTGCATCAAAACTCCGCCTAGACCTTGCAAGGAAGCATCACAAAACACCTGAAAAGGCTGTGACTCATCTGGCGGCGTGAGAATTGGAGCTGTCGTCAGCTTCTCTTTCAACTCCTCGAAGGCTGACTGGCAAGCTGGTGACCAAGTGTACCGCTTGTCCTTGCACAACAATTCAGTCATTGGCTTGGCTATTTTGGAGAAATTTTGCACAAACCTCCTGCAATAACTGGCGAGGCCGAGAAAACTCCTTAGCTGCTTCACGTTCTTCGGTGGGGCCCACTCTTGAATAGTGCGGACTCGCTCTGGGTCAACCGCAATTCCCTCGGTGGAGATGACACGGCCCAGAAAATTGACCTTGTCCAGCCAAAACTCACACTTCGAGAACTTGGCGTAATACCGGTGCTCTCTTAACTTCTGCAGCACCAAGCGCAAATGTTCCTCATGCTCAGCCTCTGACTTGGAATAGACAAGAATGTCGTCGAGGTAGAGGATCACAAACAGATCAAGCCATTCTTGGAACAAATAGTTCATAGCTCACATGAATGTCGGAGGGGCATTTGAGAACCCAAAAGTCATGACTGTTAACTCGTACAGCCCATAACGTGTGCTGAACACGGTCTTGGGAATATCCTCTTCACGAACACGGATTTGATGATACCCCATCCTCAAGAAAAGCTTCGAAAACACCTTAGCCCCATTTAACTGCTCGAACAGATCATTGATGCGGGGTAAAGGGTACTTGTTCTTGATGGTCTTATTGTTGATACCGCGATAGTCCTGGACCAAGCGGCTAGTCCCATCCTTCTTCTGGACAAACAAAGCTGGTGCACCCCAAGGGGAAGTGCTCGCGCGGATAAAACCGCCTGCTTCCAAATCTGTCAACTGTTTCTTGAGCTCAATCAACTCCTTCGAACACATCTTGTACGGATGCCGAGAAATCGGCTGGGTACCAGGCTCTAGCTCAATAACGAACTCAATAGCTCGAACTGGGGGAATTCCTGGCAACTCCTCCGGAAAGACGTCTCGGAACTCACAGACAACTCTGACCTCTTCGAGAAAAGGCGCAACTCCAGCGTTCAACGCGTACAACTGTGCTGGTCCTGTCATAGAGCCACAAGTGTACAAGACTTCTGCGCCTGATTCATTTGTCAACTTCACTGATCTGGTCGGACAATCAATATTGGCCATGTGCTGCACAAGCCAATCCATGCCCAAAATGACATCAATGTCGGAACGCGGAAGCAAAATCAAGGAAGCGGAAAAAAGGAGGCCCTAAATCTAGATCTGCACATCAGGAACTCTGACAGCTGAACTGAACTTGGAGCCCGGTGTAGAGATAGCCATAGGAGACGACATCATCTCTGAATGCAAATCATGTGCGCGATTAAAAGACTTGGAAACGAAAGAGTGAGAAGCTCCGGAATCAAAAAACACTGTTGCGGGAACTGAACACACCAGCAACCTACCAAGAACGATCTCTGAAGACTGCTGAGCATCTGAGAGCATCACGTTGTTCACCCGAAGTGCACGTGGCTGTGATTTCACCATCGCGGTGCTCAGAGTAGAGGGAGGTGGAGGCGGTGGGAGCCGAGCAAAGCGCGGATTGGTGCAGTTTGGAGACGTGTGCCCTGGCTCTCTGTACTTGTAGCAAATCACGCCCGGCCTGGACTGCTGCTGCGGCTTGGGTGGCCTCGCGTGTGGTGGTGTAGAGAGAGGCCCCTGCTGAACTAGGACGGGAGGGCGGGCAAAAGTGCGGACAACTGCCCCCCTCTGCTGGTACTGCTGTCTCTGCGGTGGTGCCTCTGCAACCCAAGTCTTTGCCTTCTTGTGGATCATCACTGCGGAACTGTGCTCTCTCTGGCGCTTCCTGTCTGCATCCCACTCTGCTCTGGCTGACTCCTGGCGGATAGCCTGATCCACGAACTGTGAGAACAGCGTGGGACTGCACTGAGTGAGCGCGTACTTGATCTCTGTGCTGAGACCTCCACGAAACCTCGCAATCTTCTTAGCCTCTGTGCTGACCTCCTCTGGAGCGTACCTGGCGAGCCTGACGAAGGCCAGGTTGTACTCCTGAACTGACCTGTCACCCTGTCTCAGAGCCAAGAACTCCTCACGCTTCCTGTCCATCAGGCCACTCGGAATATGCGCTGCTCTGAAGTCTGCGACGAAATCTGCCCACGTGATGATGGCATCGCCCTTGTTGGCCTTGTAGGTATCGTACCAGCTGGCTGCTGCACCCTGAAGCTGGAAGGAGGCGAAGGTGACGTAGTCGACGGGTCTGACGGTGTTTGCATTGAAGTTCTTCTTGATCTCTGCGATCCAGTCATCCGCCTCCAGCGGGTCTCGTGCCTCGGATAACCTGGGGGGGGGGGGTTGATAGCAAGGAACTGCTGCAGTGTGGTGTACTGTGGTCGATCATTCCTCTGAGCAGTCTGGTTCTGCAGCATCTGTTAGATTGCAGCTGTGCTCTGACCCACTGCGGTCACAACCTGTAACAGCCCAGTTTTCATAAAAATTAAAATTTTTGTTTTCGGTGTGAATTGTTTCATTGTCTGATTTGTTTGCGGTGTTTGCATCCCCGATTTATCGATCGGCGATTATTTCCCACCTCTTATCTCGTATCGGACGGAGACCGACCCCTGCCACCCTGACACTCGACCTTTGCGACACCAGGTTTCACCCGATCACCGTCGCGAAAACCGCACAAGACCAGCCGCAGCCAACGGAACGAAAAACCCCGTGTAAACGAGATATTTTTATAGCGCGCCGGAAAGTGTTTTCGGAACGGTTCCAGCGCGAGGTGAACGCCGCTGGCTCGACGCGCTGATCGAGCAGTTCGAAGTTTTACCCGAATCGGAGGTACTGCGGACCCCCGGCGGTCAGAAACGTGAGCACCGCGCGCGCGAGAGAAAAACCGGAGATGTTTTTGCAAACTGCCAGCCACCGGGGTTATATAAAGACCACCACAATCCCACCCATTTTTAGGGTTTCCCTAGCCACAAAACTGCAGCCACCCCCCTCACAATAGCCCAATTTTCTCTTTTTGCCCAATGAGTTCTGCACCGTCAGATCCGGAGATCCGACGTCCCGGATCGCGCCACGTCACCAACCTCTCCTCTCTCTCTCTCTCCTGGACTACCTCCAGCCCGTGGAGGCACCGCAGCCGCCGGCCCCAACTCCGGCCGCCGGAGCAGCAGGACCCCGGGCCGCGCCCCCTCTCCCCTTCTCTTCCTCCATCTCTCCTCTCTGCCTCCTAACCTCTCCTCCTCGTCCTCTGCGCAGGTCGCCGCCGAAGCCAGCCGCCATGGCCGGTCGAGCGGAGCTCGGGCCGCCATGGAGTCCACGGGAGGTCCTCGCGCCCCGGCCCTCTCCAGCGACGAAGGCCGCCGCCTCCTGCGCCGTTCCCCGCCTCCAGATCCGCCGCCTCCTCGCCCCTGCTGCGCGCCGCCCCTGCAGCTGGCCGGCGACGACCCAGCCGCCGCTGCCCGCTCGCTCGGGAGCACGGGCGGCTCCGTCCAGCCAGCCAGGGTGGGCCGCCTCCACCTCGTGGGCCGGCGCGCCTGCGAGGCCCAGCCTGGCCGCCTTAGCTCGAGCCGGCCACTCCAGCCTGATGGTCTCGGCCCATGGGTGAGGCCGCCTTTTTTTTATTTTTCAGCCTCTGTTTTGTTTTCTCTCTTGTACTAAATTTCTGCTAAGTCCCAGGTGTACTGCTTGCTGTAATCGTTTTCGCGATGTAGTTTACATGCGATCCGTAGCCCGGATGACTTCGCGCCCAAAAGACGAATTGTTTTGAATTGCGTGCTCTAGCCTTAATATTTTGTAAGCATTTGCATTAGAGCTCATCTTCATTGTGTAATTGTGTGCTGAACAGGGCATCAGGCCGTTAACTGCTAATTTTCCTGTTTAGATGCTGCTGTTAATATTTTGTTGCAACTTTGCATGATGATTGTAACAAATCCATGAGGCCTATTGCATTGATTCCTTTTGCGTTGCGTTAAGCAATGTTTCTACTTCAGTTTCATGAATTCACATGCCATATTTTCTTGCTGCATCATGTTTAAATCTTGCTCCAAAGTAGCTATCCTGATGTTATTGTGCTGTTGTTGCTGAAACTGTTATTTTGTTGCAACTTTGGTCGACGAGTGTGTCGCGACCGTTTATCGGAATTGAGTGATTCCAATTGCATATTGTTAAGGATCATGTCTACTTTCATCCCATGTATTTCATTTCCATGATATGCTTGCTGGTCATATAGTTATTTAGCTCCAAAGTTGCTATGCTGCTGTTTTGACAGCCACCTCTATTTTTTCTCTAAGTCTGTTACTTTGCGATGCCATCTTGTTTGCTTAATATCTTTTGATCCGTGATGTCTTTTTGCATGATTCTTTTTGCCTTCCCTTCCCTATCATGTCTACTTTATTTCCATATCATTTGTGAGCATGTTTGCATGGATTATCCTATTTATGCTTTGCTCTAAAGTGTGCTTCGTGATGTTGGCAGTTTGTGCCCGTAACTTGTTTTTCTTATATCTTTTTAACCGTAACTCTGTTTGGAGTGTTCTTTATATGTAACTTGATTAGTTTTTCGTCTACTTTGTGTTTATGCTATTGTTTGCTGTTGTTAACGAACCTAAAATATGGTTTAGGACAGAACAGTACCAAATCTTTTAATCATCGTGCGGCACTTAGTGTTATGCCATGTTTAGGTTGTGCCTCACTTAAATTGACTAGCATAGATAGTTTACTTTGTGCTTCACCTCTTGACATGTTTGTGTGCTATGCCATGCTTGTTTGAGTTGCCATGTTAACAACCGTTGGTTGATCACTTGTAGCTAAACAACTCGAACCATCGTAAAACGTGCGGTATTGTCGTGGGTGACGAGTACTCCACTTAACCTGTTAGTAACCGCTCTCGACGGTAGGTGCGTTGTCTCGTGTTGCCTTCTTTTTTATGCTTGCTCGTGTTTTCTCCATAGTAATAGTGGTGCACCGTTGATTTCTTTCCAGTGTTTCCTTCTTGTGTGCTCCCGCGGGTACCTCTCGGAGACGATGCGAGCTTGCGATCAACTACACCTTCGGCACCTGACTTATCAATAGGCAAGGACTATACATTACTTATGATCCATTCTATTTCAACCAGCGGTTTGCATGCTAGTCTAGGTTAGGTTCGATGTTTGATCCTACCACATGTTTACAGCCTCTTTCAAACCTATATAGCCATGTCCCTTCCCAGCAAACCTTGTACTGCTATGTTACTTTTGCTCGTTGCTCAGCCCCTGCTTAGTATGCATACTTAGGATGCTACGATGTTACCTTGTTACTCCTTGGGTTGGGATATCACATTATTATATTGTTGTTGATGATATGATTATTATAATGTTGACTATATTCGACGAAGGATGGAAGGTCTAGGCTATCCCGCCCCGACGCTTTGTTCCATTAGAGTCACCTAGAACCCGAGTTCCGGATATTGGTTTTAAGACTGAGCGTGCCTAATCGCGTGTGGGATTTTATGGGGTCCCCTTTTCTTACCTACCTAGCTTCAAACATTTCTAGAGGTGGCCCAAGCTGATTTACCATTTGAAACCGTGTGTGTAACTGGTCTGCAGCCAGTGGTTTTAAAACAACTCGGGCCAGTGGAGACATAGTTCCTTTGTTGGTCCACACTGGTGAGCTAGGGAAGTCCCCTGTTATATAGGTGAGACTAAACCCGACCTTGGCCATATGGAAGAGTCCGATCCGAGAGCGTTGCCAGCTTTCGGATTGGGTGTCGACTCCCCGGGGGCCACCCGGATTTGTTCGTTGTTAGTTAGAGAGACCTGTAGTTTCGGATCTCTTGGAACTAAATCATAAAATGGTTGCCTGTGATGGGTAGCAACTGAGAGATATGGCGTGCGTGCGGAGCCTTGTAATGGGCAGTTGGTACACCCCTGCAGGGTTAAATCTTTTCGAGAAGCCGTGTCCACGGTTATGGACGACTTGAGACCTACTCCTTGTTCATAGACAACAACAACTGAGATAATCTTAATATAACTTGATCAACGTGTGTGTGTGCCTTGACTGCTTCTTCTTCATCGGGATGCGAAGAGGAGGACAAGGATAGGATAGGTGTTATGCTTGCGTAAGTAGTTGATAGCAAGACTTGTTGGAGGCGATTCCTCATCGAATGCTTGGTTTCTTACCTTACTCTCTAGATCGTTAGCCACTTCATAAATGCTAGTGCGGCAGCAACCTTACCACTTACCCTTTCCTTACCGTAAACTACTAGTTGTCCTAGAATGACGAGTGATGAAGTCCTTGCTGGGTCAGATGACCACTACAGTTGGATGCTGAGTACCTCTGTACTCATGATACTACCCCCAAACTCTTTTCAGGGTTCTTGATCGACAACAGGTATGGTGACCGACGTTTCACGTGGAGACTCGACGACGACTAGTTAGGCGGATCCCGGCGGAAGGCCTGGACCCGTGTGGTTATGGGATCGATGTTATCTCTTTGCCAGTAGGCATTTGATTGTAGTCTGTACCCATACATATATCTTCCGCTGATGTAATGTAATAAGGCAGTTGTATGCCACTTGTATGAGATGTTGTATCGTTGTATCTGTAATGTTGTGATATCATGTTGGAAATCCGGGGCATATGGCTATGTCATATGTCGCGGTGGGACCGATATGTGCTTCATCCCCGGATCTGGATGGAAACATCTAGATCTGGAACAGTACCGCATATCGGGCCTTACAACTTGGTATCGGAGCCTTACCGACCGTAGGATCCCTTTTCTGGACGAAGTCGAGTCTAGACAAAAACTATTTTGTAGTTACTAAGTTAGTTATCGGAGAGTAGGAATCTTTTTACTCCTTACCCTTGCTCTGGTCAGGACAAGTGTGGTAAGGGTTTTAATTCTTGTCTTATCCCCTTCAAACTCTAGGGTCTCGAGTGTGTGGAGTTTCGGAACCGTTACAATGCCTTGCTTGCAGCGTATTGTCTCGATTCCGAGCTCAGGTGGGAATTCCTGTAGTACCTTTAGCTTCTTCGATTTCGAATATCATCTGGGTCGTCCTTTGCCCTCCCTCCTTTTGCCCGGTGCTTTCACGACTTGCGGCGAAAAGCACTATCCCTTTGACCAGGTTTTAACTATCGTTCTTACTCTTGACACTGACGGTTTCGTTCTTCCGACGATGTCGTCTCTCTGCGGAAATTTGTCTCGACAGAATTTCGACGTCGACATGGAGCAGAGTCCCTTGTTGGTGGTGTTGAAGATCATCGTCTCTCTTTTCTCTTCCCCCTCTCCCCCGGATCGTCCTGGATCTCGGGACGAGATCCCTTGTTGGTGGTGTTGTATTGTAACAGCCCAGTTTCCATAAAAATTAAAATTTTTGTTTTCGGTGTGAATTGTTTGATTGTCTGATTTGTTTGCGGTGTTTGCATCCCCGATTTATCGATCGGCGATTATTTCCCCCCTCTTATCTCGTATCGGACGGAGACCAACCCCTGCCACCCTGACACTCGACCTTTGCGACACCGGGTTTCACCCGATCACCGTCGCGAAAACCGCACGAGACCAGCCGCAGCCAACGGAACGAAAAACCCCGTTTAATAATTAAACGGGATATTTTTATAGCGCGCCGGAAAGTGTTTTCGGAACGGTTCCAGCGCGAGGTGAACGCCGCTGGCTCGACACGCTGATCGCGCAGTTCTTTTACCCGAATTAGAGGTACTGCGGACCCCCGGCGGTCAGAAACGTGAGCACCGCGCGCGCGAGAGAAAAACCGGAGATGTTTTTGCAAACTACCAGCCACCGGGGCTATATAAAGACCACCACACTCCCACCCATTTTTAGGGTTTCCCTAGCCACAAAACTGCAGCCACCCCCCTCACAATAGCCCAATTTTCGCTTTTTGCCCAATGAGTTCTGGACCGTCAGATTCGGAGATCCGACGGCCCGGATCGCGCCACGTCACCCACCTCTCCTCTCTCTCTCTCTCTCCTGGACTACCTCCAGCCCGTGGAGGCACCGCAGCCGCCGGCCCCAACTCCGGCCGCCGGAGTAGCAGGACCCCGGGCCGCGCCCCCTCTCCCCTTCTCTCCCTCCCTCTCTCCTCTCTGCCTCCTAACCTCTCCTCCTCGTCCTCTGCGCAGGTCGCCGCCGAAGCCAGCCGCCATGGCCGGTCGAGTGGAGCTCGGGCCGCCATGGAGTCCACGGGAGGTCCTCGCGCACCGGCCCTCTCCAGCGACGAAGGCCGCCGCCTCCTGCGCCGTTCCTCGCCTCCAGATCCGCCGCCTCCTCGCCCCTGCTACGCGCCGCCCCTGCAGCTGGCCGGCGACGACCCAGCCGCCGCTGCCCGCTCGCTCGGGAGCACGGGCGGCTCCGTCCAGCCAGCCAGGGTGGGCCGCCTCCACCTCGTGGGCCGGCGCGCCTGCGAGGCCCAGCCTGGCCGCCTCAGCCCGAGCCGGCCACTCCAGCCTGATGGGCTCGGCCCATGGGTGAGGCCCCCTTTTTTTATTTTTCAGCCTCTGTTTTTTTTCTCTCTTGTACTAAATTTCTGCTAAGTCCCAGGTGTACTGCTTGCTGTAATCGTTTTCGCGATGTAGTTTACAAGCGAACCGTAGCCCGGATGACTTCGCGCCCAAAAGACGAATTGTTTAGAATTGCGTGCTCTAGATTTCATATTTTGTGAGCATTTGCATTAGAGCTCATCTTCATTGTGTAATTGTGTGCTGAACAGGGCATCAGGCCGTTAACTGCTAATTTTCCTGTTTAGATGCTGCTGTTAATATTTTGTTGCAACTTTGCATGATGATTGTAACAAATCCATGAGGCCTATTGCATTGATTCCTTTTGCGTTGCGTTAAGAAATGTTTCTACTTCAGTTTCATGCATTCACATGCCATATTTGCTTGCTGCATCATGTTTAAATCTTTCTCCAAAGTAGCTTTCCTGATGTTATTGTGCTGCTGTTGCTGAAACTGTTATTTTGTTGCAACTTCGGTTGATGAGTGTATCGCGACCGTTTATTGGAATTGAGTGATTCCAATTGCATATTGTTAAGCATCATGTCTACTTTCATCCCATGTATTGCATTTCCATGATATGCTTGCTGGTCATATAGTTATTTAGCTCCAAAGTTGCTATGCTGCTGTTTTGACAGCCACCTCTATTTTTTCTCTAAGTCTGTTACTTTGCGATGCCATCTTGTTTGCTTAATATCTTTTGATCCGTGATGTCTTTTTGCATGATTCTTTTTGCCATGCCTTCCCTATCATGTCTAATTTATTTCCATATCATTTGTGAGCATGTTTGCATTGATTATCCTGTTTATGCTTTGCTCTAAAGTGTGCTTCGTGATGTTGGCAGTTTGTGCCCGTAACTTGTTTTGCTTATATCTTTTTAACCGTAACTTTGTTTGGAGTGTTCTTTATATGTAACTTGATTAGTTTTTCGTGTACTTTGTGTTTATGCTATTGTTTGTTGTTGTTAACGAACCTAAAATATGGTTTAGGACAGAACAGTACCAAATCTTTTAATCATCTTGCGGCATTTAGTGTTATCCCATGTTTAGGTTGTGCCTCACTTAAATTGACTAGCATAGATAGTTTACTTAGTGCTTCACCTCTTGACATGTTTGTGTGCTATGCCATGCTTGCTTGAGTTTCCATGTTAACAACCGTTGGTTGATCACTTGTAGCTAAACAACTCGAACCATCGTAAAACGTGCGGCATCGTCGTGTGTGACGAGTACTCCACTTAACCTGTTAGTAACCGCTCTCGACGGTAGGTGCGTTGTCTCGTGTTGCCTTCTTGTTTATGCTTTCTCGTGTTTGCTCCGTAGTAATAGTGGTGCACCGTTGATTGCTTTCCAGTGTTTCCTTCTTGTGTGCTCCCGCGTGTACCTCTCGGAGACGATGCGATCTTGCAATCAACTACACCTTCGGCACCCGACTTATCAACAGGCAAGGACTATACATTACTTATGATCCATTCTATTTCAACCAGCAGTTTGCATGCTAGTCTAGGTTAGGTTCGATGTTTGATCCTACCACATGTTTACAACCTCTTTCAAACCTATATAGCCATGTCCCTTCCCAGCAAACCTTGTACTGCTATGTTACTTTTGCTCGTTGCTCAGCCCCTGCTTAGTATGCATGCTTAGGATGCTACGATGTTACCCTGTTACTCCTTAGGTTGGGATATCACATTATTATATTGTTGTTGATGATATGATTATTATAATGTTGACTATATTCGACGAAGGATGGAAGGTCTAGGCTATCCTTCCCCGACGCTTTGTTCCATTAGAGTCACCTAGGACCCGAGTTCCGGGTATTGGTTTTAAGACTGAGCGTGCCTAAGCGCGTGTGGGATTTTATGGGGTCCCCTTTTCTTACCTACCTAGCTTCAAACATTTCTAGAGGTGGCCCAAGCTGATTTACCATTTGAAACCGTGTGCATAACTGGTCTGCAGCCAGTGGTTTTAAAACAACTCGGGCCAGCGGAGACATAGTTCCTTTGTTGGTCCACACTGGTGAGCTAGGGAAGTCCCCTATTGCATAGGTGAGACTAAACCCGACCTTGGCCATACGGAAGAGTCCGATCCGAGAGCGTGGCCAACTTTTGGATTGGGTGTCGACTCCCCGGGGGCCACCCGGATTTGTTCGTTGTTAGTTAGAGGGACCTGTCATTTCGGATCTCTTGGAACTAAATCATAAAATGGTTTCCCATAATGGGTAGCAACTGAGAGAGATGGGCGAGCATGCGACGCCTCGTAATGGGCAGTTGGTACACCCCTGCAGGGTTAAATCTTTTCGAGAAGCCGTGTCCACGGTTATGGACGACTTGAGACCTACAACTTGTTCATAGACAACAACAACTGAGATAATCTTAATATAACTTGATCAACGTGTGTGTGTGCCTTGACTGCTTCTTCTTCGTCGGGATGCGAAGAGGAGGACAAGGATAGGATAGGTTTTATGCTTGCGTAAGTAGTTGATAGCAAGACTTGTTGGAGGCGATTCCTCATCGAATGCTTGGCTTCTTACCTTACTCTCTAGATCATTAGCCACTTCATAAATGCTAGTGCGGCAGCAAGCTCACCACTTACCCCTTCCTTACCGTAAATTACTAGTTTTCCTAGAATGACGAGTGATGAAGTCCTTGCTGGGTCAGATGACCACTACAGTTGGATGCTGAGTACCTCTGTACTCATGATACTACCCCCAAACTCTTTTCAGGGTTCTTGATCGACAACAGGTATGGTGACCGACGTTTGACGTGGAGACTCGACGACGACTAGTTAGGCGGATCCCGGCGGAAGGCCTGGACCCGTGTGGTTATGGGATCGATGTTATCTCTTTGCCAGTAGGCATTTGATTGTAGTATGTACCCAGACATATATCTTCCGCTGATGTAATGTAATAAGGCAGTTGTATGCCGCTTGTATGAGATGTTGTATCGTTGTATCTGTAATGTTGTGATATCATGTTGGACATCCGGGGCATATGGCTATGTCATATGTCGTGGTGGGACCGATATGTGCTTCGTCCCCGGATCTGGATGGAAACATCTAGATCTGGAACAGTACCGCATATCAGGCCTTACACAGCCTCCCCAAGGAGAGGGTTCTCTGGCGGCGGCATGTTCGCTCTTGGCATCCTGTATACAGGAACACTTATGAGAACATGGTTGAAACATTGAAGTAACAAGAAGATAAAGCAATATTGACAACAAAACTTCCTCACGAGGTATGAGAAAGCCGAAGGCTGAAATTCCACCAAGGTTAACCCGGAAATTCGAAAGCTATGTGCTACTGGAATCCCCAAACCAAGATCATCCGAAACCAAGATAATAATCTGCTAGCGAGCACACAACAATATATACGAGCGGTTGGAAACCTGAACAATGAGACATCTGCCTTGAGTGGCCCGCCATCACGGTCGTCCATAGGGGAAAAGACACCACATCCATATTACCATAGGATGCCCGCCAATCCTGTATGGACGTTTCACCTGGGGTACGCCGTAAGCGAGGTAGAGCAGCCAACCCCAAGTGGCGGCTCAGTGGTCTCAAAGACGCCAACACATCTCATCGCTAGCAAAAAAATTATAGAGGAATCGGAGCCTCATGTAAACGAGAACCTAGATTTGTTTTTGAAAGGGGATAAGTTGCAGAGAGAAAACAACGTTTCACTTCCTCACGGAAAAAGGGGTGGGAGGGTGGGGTAAGAAGAAAAAGAAAGAGTTCCTACTCTCCGATTTTTCCTTAATAACTACAAAATAGTTTCTAGACTCAACTTCGGCCAGTAAGGGGTCCTACAGTCAGTCCTGCTCTGATATCAAGTTGTAAGGCCCCCGATGCGGTGCTAACTCGAGTTAGTCGCTTTCGCGTCCCGCTCAAGTTAGTAGCGCATAAAGAGCCACCGACTCACGACACTCGCACTCGTGTCGCTGCCGGATTCTCAACAACAAGTATAAGAATGAAGAACTTTAACTAAGACATAAAATATAGAGTCCAGGGCATACATCGCCACTGGATTATTATTACACATCTCAGAGGTCCGTGGACCCAACAGTACATCATGCGACAAGCGGAAGACAAACACGACCGAGTACGGTCAAAAGCCAAATTGCCCTAGAGAGGGATGCACATAAAGAGTCCCGCCACGGATCGTCGAAGCCCAACTGTAGGATCTACTGAACGAGGTCGTCCTCATCGTCATCCTCCGGGGGCACCTCCACGAAGTATCGTCCAGTGCTCGGGTCAAGAAAGTACTCCATTGCAGCGGCCGATCAGGAAAAACAGTAAAAGCACAAAAGGAAAACAGGGGTGAGATTATATCATTACAGGATAACTGACTTCCTACGGTAAGACAAGATAAACGTAAAGGTAGAAGCCGCACTAGAATATATGGTGGCTATCGTTCTATTAGAATAGGGGTAAGGTCCAAGAAATACACGTGACATCGTGTCATAAGTCTGCTATTCACTTACTTACGTCAAACATAACACAACCTGGATCTTCTCTTGGTCCTCCTGGACGAAGAAAAGCAACCAAGGCACTCACACAGTAGGCAAGTTTTAATTATGATTCAAATTGATGTTATTCTATGAACAAGGAGTAGGTCTCAAGTCGTACATAACTGCGGACACGGCTTTTCGAAAAGATTTAACCCTGCAGAGGTGTACCAACTGCCCATCATAGGCTTCGCATGTACGCCCGGTTTCCACTTGGCTAAGTAAACGCCTGAAACTCCGGAACGTCAGAGTCCCTCTAACTAGCAACGCACAATTCCGGGTGGCCCCCGGGGAGTCGACATCCAATCCAAAAGCCGGCCAAGCTCTCAGATCGGCCTCTTCCGTATGGCCAAGGTCGGGTTTAGTCTCACCTATAAATCAGGGGACTTCCCTAGCTCACCAGTGTGGACCAACGAAAGGAACTATGTCTCCGTTGGTCCTGGTTGTTTCGAAAACAGCTGGGGTACCAACCAAGCACACACACGTTTGCAAATAGTAAATCAGCTCGGGCCACCTCTAGAACTGTATGAAGCTAGGTAGGTAAGACAAGGGGACCCCATAGAATCCCACACGCGATTAGGCACTCTCGTCAAGAAACACAATACCCGGAACTCGAGACCTAGGTGACTCAAATGGAACAAAACACCTGGCGGGAACAGCCTGGTCTCCCATCTTTCGTCAAGTATAAATTAACATCATAAAATATAATAAATATCAACCAACTTCTTTAAATAACATGATATCCCAAACCATAGCATAGGGTAAGAAGCAAGTTTTCTACTCATACTAAGCATTGGCTAAGCAGCGGTAACTTAGCAATACAATGTTTTGCTGGGATGTCGGGATCATGGCTGTTTGGGTTTCCAGAAATGGCTTAATCAAAGTGGATAGGATCAAGCAAACGTTCTAGGCTACAGCTAGGCACGTAGGCAGAAAGGTATCAAGTAATGGTATGAATCTTCCCCTTTCCTGGGTAATCGGTCGTCGAAGCAGACGAAGCAGGGTCCTCGGGCTCGGTGTCGGAAACCTCCACGGAAGTCTCCTCGGCGGTCTCAGGTGCTAACGTAAGGTATTGGCAAGGAAGAGGCACACAAGTAAGTAACGTGTACAATGCACAGGCAAGGATGGTATGATCAAGTTTAACTTACATGATGTGACCCTATCTAGTCAGATTTAAATGAAGGTGGCGACGACACGTCAACAACTTCATATGCAATTTATTTACGTGAAGATGGCTTTGGTCTTAGCCTTATTTTAGGTGTAAGTAGCATGTCAACATGGCATGATCAACAATGCAAAACATAAATAAAACAACGTGAAAAGTAATCATCGATTCCGGAGACGAAGTAGTGTCGGTGAATTTGACACAAGGAAGGTGCAACAATAGTTGGAAACCAGCCACATTGCATATGACAATATGTTAGGGGCTGACTTTGAAGAAAGATGATTTGAAGATGACATGAAACAAAACTTGAAAAGGACTGATGATCATCATCTCAAAATGCACTGAAGATGAAATGATGCAATCAGGGAAAGATAGATTGGTCCTGGTTGACGTGGTCACACCTTGTCCAAATGGGTTGCACAAAACATCATGAGGACATCACCCTTGCAATCCTTGCAGAAATCTACCCCAAAACCATATATATTATGGTAGCATTTGAATTTTGCAAACACAGTTGCAAATTCAACTGGAGTTCAGGGGGCTGAGTGCAAGAATTACACTACATGCATTTGGAAAAAGGCTCAAATGATTAAATCATTATCACCATGCAACTCCTTGGATGAAACTACCCAAAATCCATATATGGCATGGCCAATCTTGAATTTGGATAAAACTTGATCAAAACAAAAGAAAGGAGGGGTTATAGTGCAAAATTACCACACCCCAATTATTAGAGGGGGCAAAGTGCAAAATAGACCTCACCATGCTGTTCAGTAGCTCAAGCTACCCCAAAAGCATATATAATATGCTCCTGGATGAAGTTGGAGTAAAAAATCCAATTTGAATTTGAATTCAAATTCAAATTAAATCAGAAAAGAGATGGAAAAAGAAAAGAAGAAAAAAAAGAGAGCCCAGACCCTCATGGGCTGGCTTCGGGCGAAGAGGCCCAGCTCCAGAACTCAACAGTGGGCACAGCCCACTGCCGACACGCAAAAAAAAAGAAAAGGGGGGCTTGCACTGGCTGGGGATCGAACCCAGGCTATGCCCCTACTCCACAGCCCCCTCTACCACTACGCTACTGCACGTTTCTGAACCGAAACAGGCACGAAAACAAAAGAGGTATGCAACCCCGAATTGAGCTTCAGAAAACCGGCGACGACGACGATTTGCGGCGAACCTCGCCTCGCCGTTTCAACGCCGCCAGCCCCGCGGTCACTGGGGAACGGAAGCTGGCACATCCAGCTATGGATCGCGAAACTCCAAGCCCGCGGGAACGCACTGCTCCACTCACTACTCTCCTCTGAACATGGCGGCGGCAACTACTACAACTGAAGAAAAAGACAGGCCTTTGCCTGCAAACCCGACGCGCGCTCGAACTACGGCGAGGCTCCCCTCGCGCTCCGGTCACCTCCAGCCACGCCGTCACAGCCAAACGCGAGAGGGCACATCCCTGTACGCGCGGGACCACTCCAAGGCTAGGCTCCACACATCTCCTCGCAGGGAACCTGCCGGGAATAGTACGGCGACGACCCTCCTCTGCAATCTTCAGACGCACTGCGGCGCAACCATCTTCAAAGGACGCGGGCGTCGAGCACACCTCGTTTCCTGCCTCGCCACTGGCAGCAAACGAAAGGGGGCAGTACCACGATCACGTGGTGCCCTAGTTTCGACCTGGATCTCACCGGAGGGGAGGCCAGGCTCTCCTGAAACCACGGCGGCTCTGACGAAACAAACACCGCACGTAGCTTCAGACACGCGCACCTTATTCTCCTTGCGCACACACGATTCTACGGGCCAAAGACGCGCCCTAGACGCGCTCTGGACACGCGTGGTCACGTCCCTGCGGTGCACTGGACACGGCGACTCCGAAAACCTCATCGGCGGCGAGTCGAGCGGCCGAAGTCCTACAGCTACGCGAACGGGAACACTACGCTCATCTACGGGAGGAGGACGTCGAGGTGCTCACCTAGAGGATCTTGGGGACGACCTCGGCGCCTTGGAGGAGACGACGGAGCAACGGGTCGACGGCGAGGTAGGAAGGCGGCGCTGCGGGTGCTCTCGTCGCGGGCTCCCTGCACTGCTTCTACCTGCGACTTGTCGACGGGAACGGGTCAGGAACACGCGCAGACAGGCGACAACGAGCGCACGCACAACGGCGAGGCAAGATGGCGGGGAATCGAGCTCACCGGCGGTGAAACAGGGGAGATGCCTCCACGGCCCTGGCGGCGGCGGCGCGCAAAATTGGGAGGGGGGAAGTGGAATCCTAGGTTCCCCTGGGCTCTTCCGGCGGCCTCAAATAGGGAACTCCCGCTCTCCCTGGCCGGAGGGCTCCACTGGTCTTGGCCGGACTTGCGCCGTGAGAGGAGAGGAGCGGGGGGACCTGTCCAGCGTGGAAAGAAGACGACGGGGCGCCGTCGGATCTCGATCGAACGATCAGGGCGGTGTCCACTTACCGCTTCGCGGCTAGGCTCTTGCCCGAGAAGCAAACCGAGGCCCAAGTGGGCTGGGCCTGCAACAGCGAATTGGGATAAAGAAAACCCTGCTGCTCTATCCTTTTCCATTTATCATAAAACAGAAATGATTTGGAGTTATTCTGGATTAAATACAAGTGGGGAAAATACATAAAAATATGTATAATTAACCTTGCATTATTCCTCAATTTCCAACAACAAAATTGT
This sequence comes from Bromus sterilis, assembly GCA_950022295.1. Classification (NCBI taxonomy): domain Eukaryota; kingdom Viridiplantae; phylum Streptophyta; class Magnoliopsida; order Poales; family Poaceae; genus Bromus; species Bromus sterilis. Next base: position 164,206,110 of record OX465599.1, on the reverse strand, counting down.
GAGCTCATTTCTGAATTCAAAATCACTTTGAACAAGAGCCCCCTATTTTGATGATGGCAAAAATAATTTGAGGATTTTAAAACCTTTGCCATAGCAATTGAAATGGCTAGGCCAAGTTTGGGGGCAAGGAGAGCAAGCATGCAACAAAGAAAATTCCTCAAACACCCTTCTTGAACCATTTTGGATGCAAAAACAAACAAACCAAAAGGGCTCCAATCCCAATGCAAATTTAAATCACCACATGAAATTATAATGTTTAGCATCATGCCAAGTTACAAAGTCAACAGACAAAGTACAATCTAATGGTGTTTTATTTTTATTGCACATGGGCTGTTACAAGAGCCCACATTTTTGTTGTTGCCAAAAATGACCAAACCAATTTTAGTAATTGGCAAATATTCCAAGGTTAATTTTACATATTTTTATGCATTTTTAAACCTTGAGAATGTTCCTGGAAAACCCCAAGGGCTTTTCTGTTTTATTTTAAATAGAAAAGCAGCAGCAGGGGTTTCTTTTTCTTTTCTTCTCTTCTGGCCGCAGCCCAGCCCACCTGGGCCTCGTTTCCCCGCAGCCCATCTGGACCCAACAGCGAAGCGGTACGCAGCGTGTCCCTTGGCCGTCCGATCGCGATCAAGCACTCTCCCTTCGTCACCTTTCCACGCTGGAGAGGTCCCCGCCGGACTCCCTCTCACAACCGGCCGGAGCGTCGACGTCGATGCGGCCGACGTGGCTAGGAGGGCTCCCTCCTATTTAATCCAATCTCCCGAGCCCCCCAGGACCCCTAGAGTTCCCTTCCTCCCAGCAGTTCCCCCTCACCGCCGCCGGGGTGGTTTCCCCTCTTCGTTTCTGATCCGCTTGAGTCCGGTGAGCTCCGATGGAATTCGCCGCCGACTCGCCATGTTCTTGACCAAGTGCTCGTCTGCACGGACCTCATGCTCACTTCACCCCGTTTCTGTGGTCAGATTGGAGCCCGGTGGAGCGAGGCGATCCCAGAGAAGGCCGCCGTGGACCTCTTCGTCCCCGACGACGGCCACGAATCACTTCCTCCTCTACGGATGGGTTGGGACGTCCTTTGCGACCCACAAGGTGAGCTGATGCCCGCGCCCTTGCCCGTAGTTCCGCATAGCCATCTATCCACGGTAGCAGTAGCGGATCCGCCGCATTTGAACGTCGCCGGCGAGGAATTCGAGCACGCCGTGCCGTGGCATGCCTCGGGTGTTCTCCCACGTGCTCCTGAAGTGCCCAGAGCATGCCTTTGGCCCTCAAGGACCCGCCTTTTCGCGCGTAGTGAAGTTTGACGTTCGCGTCTGAATCTGCCTGCCACAGTAGTGCAGCTCCGCAACGAGTTCAGTTGAAGCTGGACACCGCTCTGGTGAGGTTCAGGACAGGGCAGGGGTACCCACGGGTTCGTGGTGATTCCCTAGGATCTAGAAGTGACCCCATGGCCAGGGGCGTCGTGGTCTCAACGCACGCATCAACGAAAGGTCGGGTTTTGTCTCTGTCAGTCTGAAGTTCAGAGCAACTCGATGTCATGTTGTTCCCGTGAGATTTGCGAGGAGATGGAGAGGAGTTGGTGGCCATGGCGAGCACCCCTGTGTAGAGCAAGGTTCCCTCTCGGGTTTTCTCCATGGCGTGGTGACCGGAGCACGTCTGTGCGCGATGCGAGGGTCACCGGAGTTGCGCGTCGTGTTGGGTTCAGGCGTCTGCAAGTGTTCGAGTTGATGTAGGGCAAGCCTATGGATTGGCCCGATCTTCACGAATTGGAGGTGGGGGTGGAGTATATATAGTGAAAGGGGTAAGTGAGAGGGATACATGGGTCGTGGCCCAGCCATCTCTGCGCGCAGGAAGGTTTCGGACGTCCGTTGGAGTTCGAACGTCCGAACTTTCCAGGCGTCGGACGTCTGTGGGATCTCGGATGTCCGAAAGGTGCTGTGTCGGTGGAGTCCTGTAGAAGGTACGGCGAGCTGGGGTAGGAGATGTCGGATGTCCGTCGAGTTTCGGACGTCCGAGGTGTCAGAAGTCCGAAGACTGTCGGATATCCGCTTCGATGGAGGGCCTTTTGTCCTTGGCATGTAGGACGTCCGAAAGGCGTCGGACGTCCAAACTTGTGCTGCTTCTTCACCTTTCCGTCTCTTCCTCCTTCTCTTCCATGCTTCCCTCACGGACGGTGTAGTCGTTCCCTTGTGCTTCACCTCCTCCGTTGCACGTTCGGCATGTGGCTCCAACCTATAAGTGCACAAAGTAGGAGGGTCAAGTAGTATACCATCCTCGAGAGCACCAAGTAGACACGTGTAAAGGAGAAGGTTCACCTTTATGTGTGATATGTGTATGTCACACGTGTCTCTCGATGAAGGGGAGCGTAACATGGTGATGTACATAGGATGCTCCGCATCATCTCCCCCCCCCCTTGGTGAAGATCCTTCGACGGATCCAAAACCACATCACCATGAAAGTGGTAAAGCATCGGTGGTATAGCGGAAGGAGTCATGCAATTCTTGTCCACCCCATGTTGACGCAAGTAGTTGTCTCCAAAATATTCATGAAAAAGGTGCAAAGGAAACAAATTCTTGAAAGCTTGGCCTTGTGTGTCCTTCATACTGATGTAGGGCAAGCCTATGGATTGGCCCGATCTTCACGAATTGGAGGTGGATTTCACGAAGAGCACGAAGAACACGAAGAACACAAGGGGAGATCCACAAGGAATCAACACAAACAAGAGGAAAGGAACAAGATCCACTAGCACAAACACTCAATCATACACATATCATACACACACAAGGTTCAACAACAACATGAGTAAAGATACAAGGGTAGTTCATCCAAATCTCTAGGAGAGATGGAAGCTTGAGAGAGATAGGTAGATCTAGTCTTCCTCCATGTGCTATAACATGGAGGTCTAAGGCTCAACCGCAGAAGAAGCTTCTCTCCCTCAGGAGTAGTAGATCTCAAGAAGGGGGAAGATCCCCAAGAGGGAAGGAAGATGAGAAAAGCTCTCTCAAGTTAGTCTAATCTTTGCTAACCCTAGAAAGGAGGAGGGGAAGGGGTATTTATAGTACAAGGGGTAAGAGAGAGGGATACATGGCCCAAGGCCCGAGCTGCACACAGGCAGTTTTCGGACGTCCGTTGGATGTCGGACGTCCGATGTGGATGGGTACGCCACTAGACAAGGTCGTCGGAATTCCGACACATGTCGGACGTCCGTTGTCTCCAGGTTTCGGACGTCCGATGTATGTCAGACGTCCGACGTCTGCAGCTTCTTCGCTCCGCTTCCGTCTTCTCTTCCAGGCCTCCCTCGCGGATGGTGTAGTCGTTCTCCTGTGCTCGCCCTCCTCCATTGTGCGCTCATCATGTGTCTCCAAGCTATAGGTGCACAAAGTAGGAGGGTCAAGTAGTATACCATCCTCGAGAGCACCAAGTAGACACGTGTAAAGGAGGAGATTCACCTTTATGTGTGATATGTGTATGCCACGTGTGTCTCTTGATGAAGGGGAGCGTAACATGGTGATGTGCGTAGGATGCTCTGCATCATCTCCCCCCCCTTGGGGAAGATCCGTCCTCGGATCAAGATCTTCATCGCCATGGAAAAGAGATTTCGTCAGCGTATGGAATGTGACGCTCACCAAGTACTTGCCATCAAGATGAACCAGATAGCCTTGTGCCAAGGTCGTGTCGCCTTGTGATTCCTTCATAACCATAAAGCACAACAAACACTTGGAAAAAAGAAAGCGGTTAGCGTTAGTGCAAAACCAAACCTTCAAGTGGTTATTCACCGAACAAGTGGAGTCATCATGCATATCATGTGTGGTGTGAAGGAAGTGTACCATGGCAACACGTATGAAATGAGCACATTCAAAGGAAATAGGCATATGGGCAACAAGCATAACCAAACTAGGAGGGAGCATGTGCATGATGGTGTTGTACGGGATAAGCAATCACAAGAGAAAGAGAATCCACTCATGATCAATGCTACACTCAACACAATGGAAAGATAAATTGGTTCAAATGTGTGAGGCAACAAAGTGAGACATATAGAAATTATGGGTGCATGGCATATGAGTAGCAAGGCCATAGTTGTAATGAAACATGTGAAGGTGGGTTGGAAGGCACAAGTTTGATGCAACACACAAGGCAACTATATGAAACATGGAAGCATGGCAATCAAGGGGAGCAAGATGGACTCTAGCATGTGAGAAAATGAAAGGTCCAAGATGACCAAAGTGTAACGTAGTGGAAGCAACAGATGTAAATGAGAAGGATGTCACCTTGAAAGCTTGTCCTTGTGCATCCTTCATAATGTCATGGCCGAAGCATATGTGTCAGGGAATCGTGTCAATGGGCACCATCCATAGCTCACTCTCAAGAGCTTAAATTGTCAACTCATGATGAGTAGTAGTTGACACGCGGGCGGAGTGTCCTACACATGCACGGGACATAACAAAGAAAGTGTGTGCATGGTAGATGAACACATCATCAAATATGATGTGCCTCTTCACTTGCATATTAGCATTAGTCATATAAGTGCATGGATAAGAGTATGCATTAATGTTTATACTCATGGCACGAGGAATATGGTGCAAGGAAGGCAAACAAGCATGCTTCACATGGAAACTAGTTGTGTAACAATCAAAGCATAACATGTGCAAAGCATGGGCTACACCAATAACATGGCAATAAGAGCGAAAATCTCCACCAAGCATGCAAGTACTCATACAAGACGTAGGATGGTGAAACATGTGTAAATGCAAGCATGGGTCACACGAGCATGTCATATTAAGAGGAACTAGCATAACATGCAAAGTGAACATGGAAAAATGGGCATTGAGGAAAAAGTGGAATAGAACCCATATCCATGTGAGAGCCAGGTAGAAGAAATGCGTGAAGTTCTTGCATGAAGAGGGATGGAGAACTAGTGCTCCGGAGTGTCCTAAAGCTTCCTTGCTCTCAAGAGCTCGTTTTTTCAACTCATGGGATGTCAAAGTTGACAAGTATGGGTGAGTACCTACAAACCATAGACACAAACGAAACAAAGTGTGTGCATGGTAGATGTACACATCATCCATCATGATGTGTATGTGCACGTGAGTGTTAGCACAAGATAGGCAAGTCGGAAATAAATTTGATGCCCGTTATAAGAAGACATCATCCATCATGCAATGGTATATATTAGGCTCAACATGAATTGGATGCAAAGTGTAGCACGAATATGGGGCATCAATGTTAGAGGTCATGGCATGCATATCAACATTTAGCATAGGGTGCACACCAATATGGGGATCATGCAACGGAGTACATGAATCCAAATCCCCCAATGTGTATGAGGAAACTATGGGTGTTTCCACAAGAGAAAAAGTGGAGGGAGAACATGGAGAATATGGATTACATGAGGATCGAAGCATGTCCAAAACGAGGTAGTCATGGCAAGGCATGTGAAGTGTATTGCTAGAATGCAAAGGTAACATGGCAATATCATCACAACATATGCAAATACCATGAACCAAGAAAATGTCATCTATGCCATATTCACAAATGGGTTTTATTTTAATGGGCATGACATAGTTATTATGATGAGATTGCAAAGATGCAATATGGGAGATCTCATGCATAACATATGACAAATCAAGCGGAGTGTCAAACATGATGTGACCTAAGGAATTATCACAATGTATCCTATGCAACATCGCATCATAAATAATGTATTTCACATGCTCATCATCATATTTATCATAAATAGGTGGCTTATCAAAGCATGTCGTGGGCACACAAGCATGAAGCATGGCAATAGGAAGATCATCATCATGCAAGCAATCAAAGTCCACTAGTGGGACAAGCACATCACCATCACCTAATATACCTTTGTTGTCCCGCTCATGTGAAGTAGGTGTGGTGGAAAAGACCATCTTGTGGTCACCGTCATCATCCACGAGACCTAACACCAAGGGAGAAGACACAATAGAAAGAGAGGTTATGTTGTTAGAATGGTAAATGGTCTCACATGGCCTATCAACAACCTCACTCCTCGCATGTAGTGGTGGCTCACTCACTCCCTCAAGGTGGATGCTCGCCAAATCACATATGGTGGAGTCACTCAATTGGTGGTGGTTGTATTTGTGGTTGACGTGGTGGCTCTCCTCACATGTGAAAGGTGGAAACTCATCATAAGTGGGGCTAGTGGCGAATCTCTCACTCTCCCAATATGTGTGTGTATGTCTCGCAAATCATCACCATACGCCGTTGTTGTTGAAGGGAAATTCCCATGCTCAACCATCTCGTCACCATCACCATGAATGAAGGCTCTAGAAGGTGGCACATCATCACTCGTCTCCATGAGAACATCATGATGTCATCAAGACAGTAGTGGCTCCGGAGTAGCATAGCCTCGATGATGGATTGGTCCTTCAAACCAATAAGGAAGTGGTGCTTCATCCAAGCGGGGTCATCCTCGCCGGCTCGTTGCAATGTTTGCTTCATCTCCAAGAAGTACTCGTTAAGTGGCTTGCATCCTTGACTAGTGTTCTCCAAATGGTGGCGAAGATCTTCGGAAAGTGTGGAAGGAACAAACTCTTGCCGCATAGCGCCCTCCAAGATGGACCAACTCATGTGTGGGCTCGGCGAAGATTGGTGCACTGTAAGGCCCCCGATGCGGTGCTAACTCGAGTTAGTCGCTTTCGCGTCCCGCTCAAGTTAGTAGCGCATAAAGAGCCACCAACTCACGACACTCGCACTCGTGTCGCTGACGGATTCTCAACAACAAGTATAAGAACAAAGAACTTTAACTAAGACATAAATAAATAGAGTCCAGGGCATACATCGCCACTAGAATTATTACATCATCTCAGAGGTCCGTGGACCCAACAGAATATCATGCAACAAGCGGAAGATAAACACGACCGAGTACGGCCAAAATCCAAATTTCCCTAGAGAGGGCTGCACATAAAGAGTCCACCCACGGACCGTCGAAGCCAAACTGTAGGATCTACTGAACGAGGTCGATCTCATCGTCATCCTCCGGGGGAACCTCCACGAAGTATCGTCCAGTGCTAGGGTCGAGGTAGTAGTCTACTGCAGCGGCCGATCAGGAAAAACAGTAAAAGCATAAAGGTTGCAGGGGTGAGATTATATCATTACAGGATAACTGACTTCCTACGGTAAGACAAGTAAGGGTAAAGGTTGCAGCCGCACTAGCATATATGGTGGCTATCATTCTATTAGAGTAGAGGTAAGATCCAAGAAATACACGTGACATCGTGTCATAGGTCCCCTATTCACCTACTTACGTCAAGCATAACACAACCTGGATCTTCTCTCGGTCCCCCTGGACGAAGAAAAGCAACCAAGGCACTCACACGGTAGGCAAGTTTTAATTATAATTCAAATTGATGTTATTCTATGAACAAGGAGTAGGTCTCAAGTCGTCCATAACCGCGGACATGGCTTTTCGAAAAGATTTAACCCTGCAGGGGTGTACCAACTGCCCATCATAGGCTTCGCATGTACGCCCGGTTTCCACTTGGCTAGGTAAACGCCTGAAACTCCGGAACGTCAGAGTCCCTCTAACTAACAACACACAATTTCGGGTGGCCCCCGGGGAGTCGACATCCAATCCAAAAGCCGGCCAAGCTCTCGGATCGGCCTCTTCCGTATGGCTAAGGTCGGGTTTAGTCTCACCTATAAATCAGGAGACTTCCCTAGCTCACCAGTGTGGACCAACGAGAGGAACTATGTCTCCGTTGGTCCGGGTTGTTTCGAAAACAGCTGGGGTACCAACCAAGCACACACACGTTGCAAATAGTAAATCAGCTCGGGCCACCACTAGAACTGTATGAAGCTAGGTAGGTAAGACAAGGGGACCCCATAGAATCCCACACACGATTAGGCACGCTCGTCAAGAAACACAATACCCAGAACTCGGTACCTAGGTGACTCAAATGGAACAATACACCTGGCGGGAACAGCCTGGTCTCCCATCTTTCGTCAAGTATAAATTTAACATCATCAATAATAAATATCAACCAACTTCTTTAAATAACATGATATCCCAAACCATAACATAGGGTAAGCAGCGAGTTTTCCTACTCATACTAAGAATTGGCTAAGCAGCGGTAACTTAGCAATACAATGTTTTGCCGGGATGTGGGGATCATGGTTGTTTGGGTTTGAATGTGACATAAGCAAAGTGGATAGGATCAAACAAACTTTCTAGACTACAGCTAGGCAGGTAGGCAGAAAGGTATCAAGTAATGGTATAAATCTTCCCCTTGCCTGGGTAATCGGTCGTCGAAGCAGACGCAGCAGGGTCCTCGGGCTCGGTGTCGGAAATCTCCACGTAAGTCTTCTCGGCGATCTCAGGTGCTAACGTAAGGTAGCGGCAAGGAAAAGACACACAAGTAAGTAACGGGTACAATGCACAGGCAAGGATGGTATGAGCAAGTTTAATTAGACATGTTGTGACCCTATCTAGTCAATTTAAATGAAGGTGGTGACGACACATCAACAATTTCATATGCAATTTATTTACGTGAAAATGGCTTTGGTCTTAGCCTTATTTTAGGTGTAAGTAGCATGTCAACATGGCATGATCAACAAAGCATTTAACAGAAACAAAACAACGTGAAAAGTAATCATCGATTCCGGAGACGGAGTAGTGTCGGTGAATTTGACACAAGGAAGGTGCAACAAAATTTGGAAACCAGCCACATTGCACAGACAATATGTTGGGTCCTGGTTTGAAGAAAAGATTTGGAGATGACATGAAACAGAACTTGAAAGAATCAAAAGATCATCACTTCCAACATGCACTGATATTGGAATGATGCAAGAAAGGAAAAAGACAGATTGATTCTGGATGAGGTGGTCACACCCTGTCCAAATGAGTTGCAAAAACATAATGAGGACACCATCATTTTAATCCTTTCAAAATCTACCCCGAAACCATATATGATACGGTAGCCTCAGGATTTGCAAACACAGTTGCAAATCAAAAGAATTTTCAGGGGGGCTGAGTGCAAAATTGCACTAGATGCATTTTTTAAAAGGCTTAAATGGTTAAACCATTATCACCATGCAACTCCTTGTTTGGAACTACCCAAAAATCATATATGGCATGGCCATTTTTAATTTGGGTAAAATTTGACTAAAAAACAAAGAAATGAAAAGGGGTTTATTTGCAAAATTGCCACACTCCAAAATTCAGAGGGGCAAAAAGCAAAAAGGACCTCACCATGATGGTCAGTAGCTCAAGCTAACCCAAAAATATATATGGGATGCCCCATTGAGGTGAAAAAAACTCCAAGGTTCAAATATAGTTTGAATTTGAATACAAACTCAAATTTGAACTTAAACAGAAAAGAAAAGAAATCCAAAAGAAGAAGGAAAAAAAATAGTGGGCGCAGCCACTGGGCTGGCCTCGGCGCACTGGGGGAAGTTCAAAACCCACCAGTGGGCTCAGCCCACTCCACTCAGGCAGCCTCGCTGACACGAGGGGCCCGCTCGTCAGCCTCTTCTTAACTCCAAAAAAGGGGAGAGGCAAAGCCTCGCGTGGGACTTGAACCCACGACCTGCTGAACTGTTGCGGTTCCTCGCTACCACTGAGCCACTGCATGATTTCTGAACCGAAGCAGGTACAAAAACAGAAGAGGTATGCAACCCCCGAATTGAGCTTCAGAAAACTGGCGACGACGACGACTTGCGGCGAACCTCGCCTCGCCGTTTCAACGCCGGCAGCCCCGCGTTCACTGGGGAACGGAAGCTGGCACATCCATCTATGGATTGCGACACTCCAAGCCCGTGGGGACGCACTTCTCCACTCGCCACTCTCCTCTGAACATGGCGGCGGCAACTACCGCATCTATTGACAGAAAACCAGACGGCGGCGACAGCAAGTTCAGGCGAAGCTAACCACGGCTCCAGGGCTCCTCCGGCGACACCGCGAGTTCCTACACGCACCTGGGACAACCAGCTACTCCTCCCCACATCGATACCTCATCGGAGCACAACAGATCGGACCCCTGCCTCACCGGAAAACTCCACGGCTGCGGATCTGAACCGGGTTCAGATCTACAACACGAGAAGCACCCAAAGGCTACCCCTTTGAGGCCATACGCACATCCTGGACGTGCCCAGAGCACGCCTGCTCACTCCTCGGCAACGTCCTGGTCACGGTGATCACCGGCTTGGCGGGGACCCGTGAACACGGCGCCGAGAAACGCAACTACGGGGCTACCTATCCGCGAGCGAACGAGGAAGCAGGGGAGCACCAGAGGCTCACCTTGGGGTGCTCGGGGACGTCCTCGACAGCTCGGAGGGGACGGCGGAGCGGTCGGTCGACGGCGAGGCAGACCTGCTGCGCCGCGGAGGTGCTACGTGACGGGACCGCGGCGAAGCTCCTGCAACCACGACACCGACGGGAAAGGCAGGACGACCTACAGGAGGGCGAGCGTGAACACGCGGACAACGACTCGGCTCAACGGCGGCGAATTGAACTCGGGTCACTTGCGTCCGTGGCGGGACGGATCGATGCAATTGAGCGCGGTGGCGGCGAGCCAAGGGGGAAAATGGAGGAGGGAAACCCTAGTTTCCCGGGGCGCTCCCGGTGGCCTCAAATAGGGAGCTCTCGCTCTCCCTGGCCGGAGGGCTCCACCTCCCGTGGCCGGACGCGCTCGTGAGAGAGGAGGGGGAGGGGACCTCACTCCAGCGTGGAAAGAAGACGACGGGGAGGCCGTCGAATTCAGATCGAACGAACAGGGCGCGCTCCACTTACCCCTTCGCGGGTGGGCTCTAGCCCGAGAAGCAATCCAAGGCCCAGGTGGGCTGGGTCTGCAACAGGGAATTAAAAAAAAAACCCCTGCTGCTCTATCCTTTTCCATTTAACATAAAACATAAAGGATTTGGAGTTTTTCAGGATTAAATACAAGTGGGAAAAATACATAAAAATATGTATAATTAACCTTGCATTATTCCTCAATTTCCAAAAATGGTTTGGGCATTTTCGGCAACAACAAAATTGTGAGCTCATTTTTGAATTCAAAATCACTTTGAACTATGGCCCAAATTTTTAGAGCTGCAAAAAATTGAGCAAGGCTTTTGAAAAGCTTAGGAGGGGCAAGGAATTTGCTATGCCAAGTTTGGGGTCAAGGAGAGCATGCATGTAACAATTAAAATTCCTTAAACACCCTTCTTGAACCATTTTGGATGCAAAATAAAACAAACCAAATGGGCTCCAATCCCAATGCAAATTTGAATCACCACATGAAATTATAATGTTTAGCATCATGCCAAGTTACAGAGTCATCAGACAAAGTACAATCTCATGGTGATTCTTATTTATTGCACATGGGCTGTTACAGCACTCCCCCACCAACACAGGATCTCGTCCCGAGATCTAAGCCTGAAACAACTCAGGATACTCAGAATGGAGATGACCTTCACGCTCCCACGTTGCTTCCTTCTCCGAATGATGTGCCCACTGAATTTTCATGAACTTGACGGTCTTGTTGCGAGTCTTGCGCTCGGACGTCTCAAGAACACGGACCGGACGCTCTGAGTAGGAAAGGTCCGCACTCAGCTCGATCTCGCCCAAGTCAACAGCCTGCTCTGGCTGGTTGAAGCATTGCTTTAGCTGGGACACATGGAACACGTCATGCACCATGGACAGACTCTCTGGAAGCTCATGCCGAAAGGCAAGAGGTCCTCTAGTCTCAAGGATGCGGAAAGGTCCGACAAATCTTGGAGCGAGCTTTCCTTTGATGCCAAAGCGGTGAGTTCCCCTCAATGGAGACACTCTCAGGTACGCCCAATCACCAACCTGAAACGCTACACCACGGTGCCTTTTGTCATAATAGGCCTTCTTCCTAGACTGTGCTGCCTTTAGGTGCTCTCGTACAATCTTCACTCTGTCCTCTGCCTCCTGGATCACATATGGACCGAACAGCTGCCTCTCACCTGTCTCGGACCAGTTCAAAGGTGTCCTGCACTTGCGGCCATACAAGACTTCAAACGGCGTTGCCTGCAGACTTGCCTGATAGCTGGTGTTGTAAGAGAACTCAGCATACGGCAAGCACTCTTCCCACCTCATGCCAAACGAGATGACACATGACCGAAGCATGTCCTCGAGGATTTGGTTCACGCACTCGACTTGCCCACTTGTCTGAGGGTGATAAGCGGTACTGAACAACACAGTTGTACCAATCGCCTTTTGAAAGGCCTGCCAGAACTTAGAGGTGAAAAGGCCGCCTCTATCAGAACTAATCTTCTTGGGAATGCCATGCAAAGATACAACTCTTGCGGTGTACAAATCCGCCAACTGAGCTGCTGAAATGGAGTCCCTCACTGGAAAGAAGTGGGCCACTTTGGAAAGATTGTCAATGACAACGAAGATGGCATTGTTCTTCTTCTGCGACAAGGGGAAGCTTGTGATGAAATCCATCTCTATGTGATCCTATTTCCACTCCGGATTCTCAAGTGGCTGAAGCAACCCTGCAGGCTTCTGGTGTTGTGCCTTCACTCTCCTGCACACATCACACTGAGACACGTAACGGGCAACATCCCGCTTTAGACGAGTCCACCAAAATCTTTGCTTGAGATCTTGATACATCTTTGTACTGCCAGGGTGAATAGACAGCTTGGAATCATGGCCTTCCTTCATGATGACCTCTCTGAGGTCTCCCTCCTTGGGAACAACAACTCGCTCTTCGAACAACACGGTGTCGTCATTATGCACTGAAAAGCAACCGTACTTTGGAACTGAGGCGGCAATACCCTGCTTGATCTTTTGTATCATTGAGCTGCCAGACTGAGCTTCACGAATCTTCTCATGGATAGTGGGCTCTACCACAACGTTGGCAAGATAGCCTGCAGGAACTAGCTCGAGATTGATCCTTCGAAAGGACTCACACAAATCAGGGTGGATCTTCTGCACCTGGATATTGTTCCAATCGCCCTTGCGGCTCAGCGCATCAGCTATGACATTCGCCTTCCCAGGCGTGTACTGAATATCAACTGTGTACTCAGTAATGGTTTCAAGCCATCTTCTTTGCCTCAAGTTCAGATTTGGCTGAGTGAACAAGTACTTCAGACTCTTGTGGTCCGTGAACACATCCACCTTCCTCCCTAAGAGGAGGTGTCGTCAAGTGACCAAAGCGTGCACAACTGCTGCAAGCTCCAAGTCGTGCGTGGGATAATTCCTCTCACTTGTCTTCAACTGCCGTGAGTTATAAGCCACAATATTCCTGCCTTGCATCAAAACTCCGCCCAGACCTTGCAAAGAGGCATCACAAAACACCTGAAAAGGCTATGACTCATCTGGCGGCGTGAGAATTAGAGCTGTGGTCAGCTTCTCTTTCAACTCCTCGAAGGCTGACTGGCAAGATGGTGACCAAGTGTACCGCTTGTCCTTGCACAACAACTCAGTCATTGGCTGGGCTATTTTGGAGAAATTCGGCACAAACCTCCGGCAATAACTGGCGAGGCCGAGAAAACTCCTTAGATGCTTCACATTCTTCGGCGGAGCCCACTCTTGAATAGTGCAGACTCGCTCTGGGTCAACCGCAATTCCCTCAGCGGAGATGACATGGCCCAGAAAATTGACCTTCTCCAGCCAAAACTCACACTTGGAGAACTTGGCGTAATACCGGTGCTCTCTTAACTTCTGCATCACCAAGCGCAAATGTTCCTCATGCTCAGCCTCTGACTTGGAATAGACAAGAATGTCGTCGAGGTAGAGGATCACAAACACATCATGACATTCTTGGAACAAATAGTTCATAGCTCTCATGAATGTCGGAGGGGCATTTGAGAAGCCAAAAGTCATGACTGTGAACTCATACAACCCATAACGTGTGCTGAACGCGGTCTTGGGAATATCCTCTTCACAAACACGGATTTGGTGATACCCCATCCTCAAGTCAAGCTATGAAAACACCTTATCCCCATTCAACTGTTCGATTCGATCATTGATGCGGGGTAAAGGGTACTTGTTCTTGATGGTCTTCTTGTTGATACCGCGATAGTCCTGGACCAAGCGGCTAGTCCCATCCTTCTTCTGGACAAACAAAGCTGGTGCACCCCAAGGGGAAGTGCTCGCGCGGATAAAACCGCCTGCCTCCAACTCTGTCAACTGCTTCTTGAGCTCGATCAACTCCTTCGAACACATCTTGTACGGATGCCGAGAAATCGGCTGGGTACCAGGCTCTAGCTCAATAACGAACTCAATAGCTCGAACTTGGGGAATTCCTGGCAACTCCTCCGGAAAAACGTCTGGAAACTCACAGACAACTCTGACCTCTTCGAGCAAAGGCGCAACTCCTGCGTTCAACGCGTACAACTGTGCTGGTCCTGTCATAGAGCCGCAAGTGTACAAGACTTCTGCACCTGACTCATGAGTCAACTTGACAGATCTGGTCGGACAATCAATATTGGCCTTGTGCTGCACAAGCCAATCCATGCCCAAAATGACATCAATTTCAGAACGGGGAAGCAAAATCAAAGAAGCGGAGAAAAGGAGACCCTGAATCTGGATCTGCACATCAGGAATCCTGACAGCTGAACTGAACTTGGAGCCTGGGGTAGAGATGGCCAAAGGAGACGGCAACACCTCTGCTTGGAAATCAAACTGCTGAGCGAAAGACTTGGAAATGAAAGAATGAGATGCTCCGGAATTGAACAAAATTGTCGCGGGAACTGAACACACAAGCAACCTACCAAGAACAATCTCTGAAGACTGCTGAGCATCTGAGAGCATCACGTTGTTCACCCGAAGTGCACGTGGTTGTGCCTTCACGATCACGGTGCTCGGAGTATAGCGAGGTGGAGGCGGTGGAAGCCGAGCAAAGCGCGGATCGGTGCAGTTGGGAGACGTGTGCCCTGGCTCTCTCCACTTGTAGCAAATCACACCCGGCCTGGGCTGCTGCTGCGGCTTGGGTGGCCTCGCGTGTGGTGGTGTAGAGCGAGGCCCCTGCTGAACTGGGACGGGAGGGCGGGCAAAAGTGCGGACAACTGCCCCCCTCTGCTGGTACTGCTGCCTCTGCGGTGGTGCCTCTGCAACCCAAGTCTTTGCCTTCTTGTGGATCATCACTGCGGAACTGTGCTCACGCTGGCGCTTCCTGTCTGCATCCCACTCTGCTCTGGCTGACTCCTGACGGATAGCCTGATCCACGAACTATGAGAACAACGTGGGACTGCACTGAGTGAGCGCGTACTTGATCTCTGTGCTGAGACCTCCACGGAACCTCGCAATCTTCTTAGCCTCTGTGCTGACCTCCTCTGGAGCGTACCTAGCGAGCCTGACGAAGGCCAGGTTGTACTCCTGAACTGACCTGTCACCCTGTCTCAGAGCCAAGAACTCCTCATGCTTCCTGTCCATCAGGCCACTCGGAATATGCGCTGCTCTGAAGTCTGCGACGAAATCCGCCCACGTGATGATAGCATCGCCGTTGTTGGCCTTGTAGGTATCGTACCAGCTGGGTGCTGCACCCTGAAGCTGGAAGGAGGCGAAAGTGACATAGTCGACAGGTCTGACGGTGTTTGCATTGAAGTGCTTCTTGATCTCTGCGATCCAGTCATCCGCCTCCAGCGGGTCTCGAGCCTCGGAGAACCTGGGGGGTTGATCGCGAGGAACTGCTGCATCTGTAGGATCGCAGTTTTGCCCTGAGCCACTACGGTCACAGCCTCCCCAAGGAGAGGGTTCTCTGGCGGCGGCATGTTCGCTCTTGGCATCCTGTATACAGGAACACTTATGAGAACACGGTCGAAGCATTGATGTAACCAGAAGATAAAGCAATACTGACAACAAAACTTCCTCACGCGGTATGAGAAAGCCGAAGGCTGAAATTCCACCAAGGTTAACCCGGAAAGTCGAAAGCTAGGTGCTACTGGAATCCCCAAAACGAGATCATCCGAATCCAAGATAATAATCTGCTAGCGAGCACACAACAATATATACGAGTGGTTGGAAACCTGAACAATGAGACATCTTCCCTGAGCGGCCCGCCATCACGGTCGTCCATAGGGGAAACTACACCACATCCATATTACCATAGGATGCCCGCCAATCCTGTATGGACGTTTCACCTGGGGTACGCCTTAAGCGAGGTAGAGCAGTCAACCCCAAGTGGCGGCTCAGTGGTCTCAAAGACGCCAACACATCTCGTCGCTAGCAAAAAATTATAGAGGAATCGGAGCCTCATGTAAACGAGAACCTAGATTTGTTTTGAAAGGGGATAAGTTTCAGAGAGAAAACAACGTTTCACTTCCTCACGAAAAAAGGGGTGGGAAGGTGGGGTAAGAAGAAAAAGAAAGAGTTCCTACTCTCCGATTTTTCCTTAGTAACTACAAAATAGTTTCTAGACTTAACTTCGGCCAGTAAGGGGTCCTACAGTCAGTCCTTCTCTGATACCAAGTTGTAAGGCCCCCGATGCGGTGCTAACTCGAGTTAGTCGCTTTCGAGTCCCGCTCAAGTTAGTAGCGCATAAAGAGCCACCGACTCACGACACTCGCACTTGTGTAGCTGCCGGATTCTCAACAACAAGTATAAGAACAAATAACTTTAACTAAGACATAAATAAATAGAGTCCAGGGCATACATCGCCACTGGAATTATTACATCATCTCAGAGGTCCGTGGACCCAACAGAATATCATGCAACAAGCGGAAGACAAACACGACCGAGTACGGCCAAATCCAAAATTTCCCTAGAGAGGGTTGCACATAAAGAGTCCACCCACGGATCGTCGAAGCCCAACTGTAGGATCTACTGAACGAGGTCGATCTCATCGTCATCCTCCGGGGGCACCTCCACGAAGTATCGTCCAGTGCTAGGGTCGAGGTAGTAGTCCACTGCAGTGGCCGATCAGGAAAAACAGTAAAAGCACAAAAGGAAAACAGGGGTGAGATTATATCATTACAGGATAACTGACTTCCTACAGTAAGACAAGTAAGGGTAAAGGTTGCAGCCGCACTAGCATATATGGTGGCTATCGTTCTATTAGAGTAGAGGTAAGATCCAATAAATACACGTGACATCGTGTCACAGGTCCCCTATTCACCTACTTACGTCAAGCATAACACAACCTGGATCTTCTCTCGGCCCCCCCTGGACGAAGAAAAGCAACCAAGGCACTCACACGGTAGGCAAGTTTTAATTATAATTCAAATTGATGTTATTCTATGAACAAGGAGTAGGTCTCAAGTCGTCCATAACCGCAGACACGGCTTTTCGAAAAGATTTAACCCTGCAGGGGTGTACCAACTGCCCATCATAGGCTTCGCATGTACGCCCGGTTTCCACTTGGCTAGGTAAACGCCTGAAACTCCGGAACGTCAGAGTCCCTCTAACTAACAACACACAATTCCGGGTAGCCCTCGGGGAGTCGACATCCAATCCAAAAGCCGGCCAAGCTCTCGGATCGGCCTCTTCCGTATGGCTAAGGTCGGGTTTAGTCTCACCTATAAATCAGGGGACTTCCCTAGCTCACAAGTGTGGACCAACCAGAGAAACTATGTCTCCGTTGGTCCGGGTTGTTTCGAAAACAGCTAGGGTACCAACCAAGCACACACACGTTGCAAATAGTAAATCAGCTCGGGCCACCACTAGAACTGTATGAAGCTAGGTAGGTAATACATGGGTACCCCATAGAATCCCACACACGATTAGGCACGCTCGTCAAGAAACACAATACCCGAAACTCGGGACCTAGGTGACTCAAATGGAACAAAACACCTGGCGGGAACAGCCTGGTCTCCCATCTTTCGTCAAGTATAAATTTAACATCATCAATAATAAATATCAACCAACTTCTTTAAATAACATGATATCCCAAACCATAACATAGGGTAAGCAGCGAGTTTTCCTACTCATACTAAGCAATGGCTGAGCAGCGGTACCTTAGCAATACAATGTTTTGCTGGGATGTGGGGATCATGGCTGTTTGGTTTTGAATGTGGCATAAGCAAAGTGGATAGGATAAAAAAATGTTCTAGACTACAGCTAGGCAGGTAGGCAGAAAGGTATCAAGTAATGGTATAAATCTTCCCCTTGCCTGGGTAATCGATCGTCGAAGCAGACGCAGCAGGGTCCTCGGGCTCGGTGTCGGAAATCTCCACGTAAGTCTCCTCGTCGGTCTCAGGTGCAAACGTAAGGTACCGGCAAGGAAAAGGCACACAAGTAAGTAACGGGTACAATGCATAGGCACGGATGGTATGAGCAAGTTTAATTAGACATGCTGTGACCCTATCTAGACAATTTAAATGAAGGTGGTGACGACACGTCAACAACTTCATATGCAATTTATTTACGTGAAAATGGCTTTCGTCTTAGCCTTATTTTAGGTGTAAGTGGCATGTCAACATGGCATGATCAACAAAGCATTTAACAGAAACAAAACAACGTGAAAAGTAATCATCGATTCCGGAGACGTAGTAGTGTCGGTGAATTTGACACAAGGAAGGTGCAACAAAAGTTGGAAAGCAGCCACATTGCACATACAATATGTTGGGTGCTGGTTTGAAGAAAAGATTTGGAGATGACATGAAACAGAACTTGAAAGAATCAAAAGATCATCACTTCCAACATGCACTGAAATTGGAATGATGCAAGAAAGGAAAAAGACAGATTGATTCTGGATGAGGTGGTCACACCCTGTCCAAATGAGTTGCAAAAACATAATGAGGACACCATCATTGCAATCCTTGCAAAATCTACCCCAAAACCATATATGATACGGTAGCCTCAGGATTTGCAAACACAGTTGCAAATCAAAAGAATTTTCAGGGGGGCTGAGTGCAAAATTGCACTAGATGCATTTTTGAAAAGGCTTAAATGGTTAAACCATTATCACCATGCAACTCCTTGTTTGGAACTACCCAAAATTCATATATGGCATGGCCATTTTTAATTTGGGTAAAACTTGACAAAAAACAAAGAAATGAAAAGGGGTTTATTTGCAAAATTTGCACACTCCAAAATTCAGAGGGGCAAAAAGCAAAAAGGACCTCACCATGATGGTCAGTAGCTCAAGCTACCCCAAAAACATATATGGGATGCCCCATTGAGGTGAAAAAAACTCCAAGGTTCAAATTCAGTTTGAATTTGAATTCAAACTCAAATTTGAACTTAAACAAAATTGAAAAGAAATCCAAAAGAAGAAGGCAAAAAATAGTGGGCGCAGCCACTGGGCTGGCCTCGGCGCACTGGGCCAAGTTCAAAACCCACAAGTGGTCTCAGCCCACTCCACTCGGGCAGCCTCGCTGACACGAGGGGCCCGCTCGCCAGCCTCTTCTTAACTCCAAAAAAGGGGGGAGGCAAAGCCTCGCGTGGGAGTCGAACCCACGACCTGCTGAACTGTTGCGGTTACTCGCTACCACTGCGCCACTGCATGCTTTATGAACCGAAGCAGGTACGATAAAAGAAGAGGTATGCAACCCCCGAATTGAGCTTCAGAAATCCGGCGACGACGATGACTTGCGCCGAACCTCGCCTCGCCGTTTCAACGCTGGCAGCCCCGCGGTCACTGGGGAACGGAAGATGGCACATCCAGCTAAGGATTGCGACACTCCAAGCCCGCGGGGACGCACTGCTCCACTCGCCACTCTCCTCTGAACATGGCGGCGGCAACTACTGCATCTACTGACAGAAAACCAGACGGCGGCGACAGCAAGTTCAGGCGAAGCTAACCACGGCTCCAGGGCTCCTCCGGCGACACGGCGAGTTCCTATGCGCACCTGGGACAACCAGCTACTCCTCCCCACATCGATACCTCATCGGAGCACAACAGATCGGACCACCGCCTCACCGGAAAACTCCACGGCTGCGGATCTGAACCGGGTTCGGAGCTACTAAACGAGAAGCACCCAAAGGCTACCCCTTTGAGGCCATACGCACATCCTAGACGTGCCCAGAGCACGCCTGCTCACTCCTCGACAACGTCCTGGTCACGGTGATCACCGGCTTGGCGGGGACCCGTGAACACGGCGGCGAGAAACGCAACTACGGGGCTACCTATCCGCGAGCAAACGAGGAAGAAGGGGAGCACCAGAGGCTCACCTTAGGGTGCTCAGGGACGTCGTCGACAGCTCGGAGGGGACAGCGGAGCGGTCGGTCGACGGCGAGGCAGAACTGCTGCGCCGCGGAGGTGCTACGTGGCGGGACCACGGCGAAGCTCCTGCAACCACAACGCCGACGGGAAAGGATCAGGACGACCTGCAGGAGGGCGAGCGTGAACACGCGGACAACGACTCGGCTCAACGGCATCGAATTGAACTCGGGTCACCTGATGCCGTGGCGGGACGGATCGATGCAATTGAGCGCAGCGGCGGTGAGCCAAGGGGGAAAATGGAGGAGGGAAACCCTAGGTTCCCCAGGGCGCTCCCGGTGGACTCAAATAGGGAGCTCCCGCTCTCCCTGGCCGGAGGGCTCCACCTCCCGTGGCCGGACGCGCTCGTGAGAGAGGAGGGGGAGGGGACCTCACTCCAGCGTGGAAAGAAGACGACGGGGAGGCCGTCGGATGCAGATCGAACGAACAGGGCACGCTCCACTTACCCTTTCACGGGTGGGCTCTAGCCCGAGAAGCAATCCAAGGCCCAGGTGGGCTAGGTCTGCAACAGCGAATTAAAAAGAAAGAAAAACCCCTGCTTCTCTATCCTTTTCCATTTAACATAAAACATAAAGGATTTGGAGTTTTTCAGGATTAAATACAAGTGGGAAAAATACATAAAAATATGTATAATTAACCTTGCATTATTCCTCAATTTCCAAAAATGGTTTGGGCATTTTTGGCAACAACAAAATTGTGAGCTCATTTTTGAATTCAAAATCACTTTGAACTATGGCCCAAATTTTTAGAGCTGCAAAAAATGGAGCAAGGCTTTTGAAAAGCTTAGGAGGGGCAAGGAATTTTCTATGCCAAGTTTGGGGTCAAGGAGAGCATGCATGTAACAATTGAAATTCCTTAAACATCCTTCTTGAACCATTTTGGATGCAAAATCAAACAAACCAAATGGCTCCAATCCCAATGCAAATTTAAATCACCACATGAAATTATAATGTTTAGCATCATGCCAAGTTGCAGAGTCATCAGACAAAGTACAATCTCATGGTGATTCTTATTTATTGCACATGGGCTGTTACATGCACCCACCATGTGAACGCGTAGTCGAAGAAGTGTCTTGTGGCACGCTCCACATGTTCTTCCAAGTCGACTTGGTGATGCGCGAAGTAGGACTCCAACTTCTCCTCCCACTCGAGGTACTCCTCCGGGTCATGAGTACCATGGAAGTGGAGCTCAACATCGTCGTCGGAGTCGAAGTAGCTCGTGAGCGTGGTGGTCTTGAGCTCGGAACATGTACCTTCCCTATCCATCATAGCACTCGAGGTGGATGTGAGTAGAAATGGAAAGAACAATACCAAATTTACCTTTTCCCCAAGTTGATGAAGAATCAAGCGGTGTAGTACTTGGTGAATGGAAAAGAGTCTCCTAGGTAGTGAACCTTGTTCCAACACACACCTACAACCAAAGGCTTATAGTGGAGCTTGGTAGGGATTAGTGGCACAAAAATCAAGAAAATTGAAGTCCAAGATATTTTAAGAGTTGAAAGCAATCCAAAGAACTCCAAATGCAAAGCAAGTGATCACAAATATAGAGGAGGGCAATAAAAGAACACACGCGCAAAGATAGTGTGGCTGGTGCAACCAAAGGAATGAACATACAAAATAATGGCCTATCGAATACTAAGCTCGTGTTGCACAAACAAAAGGAGAGACACTAGCTCGATTGCACGAGAGGGCATGATTCACTACTTGGCACCAACCTATATGCATGCAAGCGTAGGCTTTCCCTTCCACGTGTCTTTGGCACAAGTATTTCTTTGCATGAACTCTCTCTTTTGCTTAAAAGCTTGTGATTCTTTCCTTTTTGGATCTTGCTTAAAAGCTTGCCTCTCTTTTTTTTTGAATTTTCCCACTTGTACCACTTGCCTTGAGGCTCAACCAACTATGTGCTACTAGTCTCACAATATATGCACGGGAGCAAGCTATCACACTATATGATATAGTAATGATGTAACAAGATATGCTATCACTATGGTGCTCAAGTTTTCGCGAAGCCCGGCAATACTCGACTAGCTAGGCTCAATAGGTATGAGGTAATCACAAAGATGGTGGGCTATCAAGGTAAAAGCAAGGAAGGAAAAGGATGTGACGAGATGGATACCTTCGTCACACATAACCTTTCACGAAGTCGGAGAAGACCGGCCTTGCATCCGGTTGACGGGGTCTAAGGATGGGTGCTCGTCGTCGATGATGAAGCTCGTAGGTTGATGTAGTCGATGGAGAGGCTCTCCTTGTTGTTGGTGATGGTCCCGATAGTTGAAAACGGAGAAGATGCACGGTTTCGAGCTTCCGTGCTCAAGGACCTAGGCAAAGATGCCAAAATTCCGAAAATTGGATGGGAGAAAAAGGTGAGGGAACCTATCTAGAATGATAGGGGATGTCAAGAGCTACAAAACGAGCTCAAGAACGTCGAAATCGGACTCCGGATAAAGAAGTTACGGCCAAAAAACAATTTCCCGGGTTGTCAGGTATCGGACGTCCGAACTACGACGGAAGTCCGACTCCGGAAGCAGTCGTTCTGTTAAAGAATTTCGGAATTCCGAAAAATTTCGGACGTCCGAAATGGGTGTCGGCTGGAGTCGCGATCTGAGCCCGAAAACTCGATTTGGGACGGCAAATGGCCACTTTGAAGACCAAAATTGATGGGGAAGAAGAAAAATTAGGCCTAGGGAACGCAAAGTAAGTTAGATCCACTTGCTAAACACTAGATCCATGGATCAAAATCAACAAAAACTCACAAGAACAACAAATCACAAGAAATTTGGTATGGCTATTTTTTTATAGGGATTTTCGAAATAGGGAAGAACAAAGCAAAAATTGGCTAGAAAAGTGAGGGGAGGGGCTCCAAATTCGTGGCAACCTTGCTCTTGATACCAACTTATGTACGACAAGCCTATGGATTGGCCCGATCTTCACGAATTGGAGGTGGATTTCACGAAGATCACGAAGAACACGAAGAACACAAGGGGAGATCCACAAGGAATCAACACAAACAAGAGGAAAGGAACAAGATCCACTAGCACAAACACTCAATCACACACATAGCATACACACACAAGGTTCAACAACAACATAGTAAAG
This sequence comes from Bromus sterilis, assembly GCA_950022295.1. Taxonomy (NCBI): domain Eukaryota; kingdom Viridiplantae; phylum Streptophyta; class Magnoliopsida; order Poales; family Poaceae; genus Bromus; species Bromus sterilis. The sequence continues at coordinate 164,182,934 of OX465599.1, read as the reverse complement.
ATACAAGGGTAGTTCATCCAAATCTCTAGGAGAGATGGAAGCTTGAGAGAGATAGGTAGATCTAGTCTTCCTCCATGTGCTATAACATGGAGGTCTAAGGCTCAACCGCAGAAGAAGCCTCTCTCCCTCAGGAGAGTAGATCTCAAGAAGGGGGAAGATCCCCAAGAGGGAAGGAAGATGAGCAAATCTCTCTCAAGTTAGTCTAATCTTTGCTAACCCTAGAAAGGAGGAGGGGAAGGGGTATTTATAGTACAAGGGGGAAGAGAGAGGGATACATTGCCCAAGGCCCGAGCTGCACACAGGCAGTTTTCGGACGTCCCATGTGGATGGGTACGCCACTGGACAGGGTCGTCGGAATTCCGACACATGTCAGACGTCCGTTGTCTCCAGGTTTCGGACGTCCGATGTATGTCAGACGTCCGACGTCTGCAGCTTCTTCGCTCCGCTTCCGTCTTCTCTTCCAGGCCTCCCTCGCGGATGTTGTAGTCGTTTTCTCCTGTGCTCGCCCTCCTCCATTGTGCGCTCATCATGTGTCTCCAACCTATAGGTGCACAAAGTAGGAGGATCAAGTAGTATACCATCCTCGAGAGCACCAAGTAGACACGTGTAAAGGAGGAGATTCACCTTTATGTGTGATATGTGTATGCCACACGTTTCTCTTGATGAAGGGGAGCGTAGCATGGTGATGTGCGTAGGATGCTTCGCATCACGAGTTCAGAAGCAGGGGAGGCTGAAGCTTACCTAGGCTGATGCTCGTTTCGTTTCAGAAAACGATTCGTAGCGCAGTGGTAGTGGGTTGTGGAGCAACACAGCGCGGCTCTGGTTCGAATCCCAGCTGGCGCCCCCATATTTGCATATTTTGCGGTGGCTGACCATCGAGGCCCGCCTGTCAGTGGGAGGAGCCTGGTGGGATGAGGCCTAGAGAGAGAGAGAAGAGGAGTTGGGCCAGCTTTGGCCGAGAGCAGCCCACCTGGGGCAGAGCTCTCCTTTTTTTTCTTTTTTTTCTTTTCTTTTTCTTTTCTGTTTAAGTTTAAATTCTCATTTGAATTCAAATCCAAATCTGAATTTGAACTTTATCCTTTTCTGCCACAATCATAGCATCCCATATATGATTTTGGGGTAGCTTTTCCCAAGGATCATCATGGTGATAAGTGTTTTTCCATTTGAGCTTTTTTCCAAATGCAAGGTGGTGCACTTTTGCACACAGACCTCTGAATTCCTTTGTATTTGCAACTGTGTTTTGCAAATTCAAATGGTGTCATATCTTATATGGTTTTGCGGTAGGAAAATCCAAGGATTCTGATGGTGATGTCCATTAGGTGTTTTGTGCAACTCAAATGGACATGGTGTGATCACTTAGCCATTTCAAAACCATGCCTTCTTTTCTTCGCATTCCTTTCAACTTCAGTGCATGTTGAATCTTGTTCATCTGATCATTCAAGTTCTGTTCCATGTCGTCTTCAATTCTTTGCAATATCAAACCAGCCCCTAGCATATTGTCATATGCAATGTGGCTGGATCCTTTTCTTCTGTTGTATCTTCTGGTGTCAATTCACCGACACATTTCTCCGCCTCCGGAATCGTTAGTTTAATTTTACGATGCTTTACTTTGATAACTTGTTTTGTTGTTCATGCCATGCCATATTGCTATGATATTTACACCAAAGTTAAGGCTATGACCAAAGCCATAAAAATATAAGTAATTGCATATGAAGTTGTTGACGTGTCGTCAACACCTCCATTTAAATTTGACTAGATAGGGTAACACCCTGTCTTTAAACTTGATCATCTCATCCATGCTTGAGCATTGTTTGTCTCGATGTTTACTTGTGTGCTTTCCTTGCCGGTACCTTACGTTAGCACCTGAGGCTGTCGAGGAGACTTACATGGAGATTTCCGACACCGAGCCCGAGGACCCTGCTACGTCTGCTCCGTCGACCGATTACCCAGGCAAGGGGAAGATCTATACCATTACTTGATAACTTTCTGCCTACCTGCCTAGCTGTAGTCTAGAACGATTGTTTGATCCTATCCACCTTGCTTATGCCACAATCAAAACTAAACAGCCATGATCCCCACATCCCAGCAAAACATTGTATTGCTAAGTTACCGCTGCTCAGCCATTGCTTAGTATGAATAGGAAAACTTGCTGCTTACCCTATACTATGGTTGGGATATCATGTTAATAAAGAAGTTGGTTGATATTTATTATTATGATGTTAATTATATTTGACGAAGGATGGGAGACCGGGCTGTTCCCGCCAGGTGTTTTGTTCCATTTGAGTCACCTAGGTCCCGAGTTCTGGGTATTGTGTTTCTTGACGAGCGTGCCTAATCGTGTGTGGGGTTCTATGGGTCCCCCTTGTCTTACCTACCTAGCTCCAAACAGTTCTAGTGGTGGCCCGAGCTGATTTACTATTTGCAAACGTGTGTGTGCTGGTGGTAACCTAGTTGTTTACAAACCACCCTAGCCCAGGAAGACTTATTCCTTGGCTGGCCCACCTTGTCCGGCTGAGGACCCGGTCTCATGTGAGATTAACCGGCTATCCAAACCTGCGACAGACGGTAGAGACCGATTCGAGAGCGCGGCGACCTTTTGAGTTGGGTGTCGACTCACCGGGGGGCACCCGGAATTGTGCGTTGTTAGTCAGAGGGACTCTGACGTTCCAGAGTTTCAGTCGCTTACCTAGCCAAGTGGAAACCGAGCATACATGCGAAACCTATGATGGGAAGTTGGTACACCCCTGCAGGGTTAAATCTTTTCGAAAAGCCGTGTCCGCGGTTATGGACGACTTGAGACCTACTCCTTGTTCATAGAATAACATCAAATTGGATCATATTTAAAACTTGCCTACCGTGTGAGTGCCTTGGCTGCTTTTCTTTGTCCAGGGGGACCGAGAGAAGAACAAGGTTGTGTTATGTATGCCGTAAGTAGGTGGATAGCAGACTCATGACACGATGTCACGTGCATTCTTGGATCTTACCTCGACTCTATTAGAACGATAGCCACCATATATGCTAGTGCGGCTGCAACCTTTCCTAATTACTTTGCCTTACCGTAGGAAGTTGGTTATCCTGTAATGATATAATCTCACCCCTTGTTTCCTTTTGTGCTTTTACTGTTTTGCCTGGTCGGCCGCTGCAGTTGACTACTACCTCGACCCGAGCACCGGACGATACTTCGTGGAGGTGCCCCCGGAGGACGATGATGAGGAGGACTTACCTCATTAGATCCTATAGTTGGGTTCTGACGTTAAGTGGGTGGACTTGTTTATGTGCAGCCCTCTTTAGGGCCATTTGGATTTTGACTGTACTCGGTCGTGTTTGTCTTCCGCTTGTTGCATGATGTACTGTTGGGTCTATGGACCTCTGAGATGATGTAATAAATACCAGCGGCGATGTATGCCCTGGACTCTATATTTATGTCTTAGTTTAAAGTTCGTTGTTTTATATCTGTTGTCGAGAATTCGGAAGCGACACGAGTGCGAGTGTCGTGAGTCGGTGGCCTTTTATGCGCTACTAACTCGAGCGGGACGCAAAAGCGACTATCTTGAGTTAGCACCGCATCGTAGGCCTTACAGTAGATCTAGTTTGTTCTCTCTCGAACGCACTTCTTGTCGGTGTATATGTGTCGGGGGTTGCTTCTCAGGCCCTCCTTATAACACCAAATGTCGAGAGTTGCTGCTCAGGCCCTCCTTCTAGCGCCAAATGTCGGGGGTTGCTTCTCAGGCCCTCCTTCTAGCGCCAGATGTCGGGGGTTCGTGCCCAGCCCTTTCCAGCACCAGAAGTCGGGGAGAACAATGGCGACGCTGACGGTAAAGGTCCTTCCGAAAGGGCTCCTTCCGGCAGGGCGCGGCTCCGGAGGCCACGCGATACTGGGAGCACGTAAAGCTCCCGCTTGCTTGATGTAGACGGAGGTTACTGTTGGTGTCGAAACGACATTCGAGCTGATGAAATGGCATGAGAAAAGACAGAGTTTACCCAGGTTCAGGTCGTCCGGAGACTAAAATTCCTACTCCTGCTTGTCTGATCTTTCTTGTGGGTGGAGCATAATGGTACAAAGTGATCATCCGGGAAGGATTTCCTATACTACGCTCTTGTATTATTCTTGTGTCTAGCTAGAATGAATTGGGGATCATCCAAAAGTTGGATATGAGGTGGCCGACATATCCCTTTTATATCTCAAGGGGATCGTCACAGATGTCACCGCTGTTGAGGGGATATGATGCATGGCGCTACTCCGCGCCTTCTGGAAAGCTTCGGGGAAGGCGCCGCGCCAGGTGGGTGCATGCACGCGTTGAGTCGCTAGGAGGCGCGTGCCAAGTGTCGCTTCGCACCCTCCACATTTGGAAACTTGTCTCTTGATCCTCCAGAAAGGCCTTTTGGGAAAAAAAGCCTCCCTACTCTCTAGCTATACCATGCCTTTTATACTAGGGGAGGATGAAGTTCCTTGTCCCCTACTCCAAATTCTTCCTTAATCTTCAAGACGGCTGCTCCTTGGTCTTCAAGCCAGCTGCCCCTTGGCCCTCAAGCGAACCATTCCTTGGCCCTTAAGCTAGCTTTTGTCTTGTTCTGTTTGCCTTGCACAACAGTGATAGACATATATTTTCGAGCTCCCAGATGACCTCAGATGAAAAAGTTGCCAACAACAAAGTTGTAGCCTTTGAAATTTCCAACAACTTTCATGTTGGATGTTTTTTGATTCGAGGCCATCTTGAAGGCGTATTATCCTGATTTCGCTGCTGCCTGTCACTTGTAGATAGATCCGGGAAGGCTTGTGCTGAGATGCCTTCGGCTTCTAGGAAGTGATATTATCTATCCGGCAAGGTTCCTGTTTGGCACTGTGTGTATCAAGGTTCTTGGAGACCCCTGTTTCCACGGTACCGACAATATGTGTGGTATGATGTGATGTGATGATCATGGGGTATGTATGTGTGTTGTGATAATGCGTGCGATGATCATGGGATATGTATGTGTTTTCAGGTACCTCACATGCGATAGTTGCCAATATTTTGTCAGAATGTTGATTCATTTCTGTTTCGGCAAAAATTTGTCCCACTTTGCATTCTCTTTTGTCCTAATAATTAGGCATGGTCATGCCAAATTATTTTTTGGTTCTAAAATATCGTTTTTCACTATGCCCCATAGGCGAACATTGCCGCAAGATGACTGAAGGCATCATGGATAGATTTTTGAGCTTCGCGAAGGTCGAGATGATTCAAAAGAACGAGATGGAGATAAGATGTCCGTGTCGAATATGCAAGTTGAAGAGCCTTATGGACTCAGATTTGGAAACCATAAAGGGGCACCTGATCACGTGTTGTTTCATGGATGGCTATCAGTGGCAAGGTGATGAAGATGATTATGAATTCATCCACAGTGGTCGGGCAACAGTAAGAAAAAATAAAGGAGAGGGCGGGCGAGAAAACAAAGAATCTCCCGGACATGATCACGATGCCTCAGGACACAATCATGTAGAAGATGCCGGACATGATGATGAGGAAGATCAAGACGAAATGCATGATCATCATCAAGATCATGAAGATGTCGGAGAAGATGACGATGGACCATCATCGATGGACTGGGTGCAGGACCCTCATCTTTAAGAGTTGTATCGTTACTTCGTTGATTGTGGTTGATTTTTTTTCACAGCTGTCACGCGTCTATACGTGATATGTCTTCGAATTTGGACGCATCCTTGTTATTTTGGTATTTTTAAACTTTTTTTGCGCTTACAAGATGGAAAAAGAGTTAAATACAATATCCACCGGAACTGCGGCAGCATGATGTTGGTTCATTGGTGACCATTTGATCCGTGCGCATTGGACGGTGCAGGGCATGTGATCCGTGGTGCTGCGTTCTGGCAAATCAGAACGCACCGGCGAATTTCGCAGGGTATAGGTTAAGAAAATGGTTGTAGTACACGAACCGTGTGCTTTACCGTGTCACCGAAATTTTGTCATCTAACGGGACGTGTTTGATACATGTAAGTCATTAAATGTGGATTAGACAGTTGCTATCGATTTATTTACACTTGACCTATGATTTTTTTTGTCATTTTCATCTTTCGTTTGATATATGGCGCTAAGTCAGTTTCATGTCCACTCGATATGAATTTATTTGTATTTGAAGTATGAGTGCAACGAAAATTTGACTAAATGTGTGCTTAAATATCATGTATATGCTCTCAGGTTAACTTGTAGCACACAACGTGGAATTGGACTGAACTTGCTGCACTCGATCACGTCTTTTGAAGATGAAACATTGAGTTCGCTGGTTTATAAATTACAACAAAATTAAAAAATTGAGACTCACTCGGAAATACACGTGACTTTGCATGGCGCCGTGAGAAGGTAAAACTATCAAGTGGTAAAAATTTCAGACATTTTGAGAATGGCTATCATGTGATCGCCTTGCAAACCGGGCCATCTCACATGAAGGACCATGATTTCGATATGTATGGAACAAGTCGTGAAATGTTCGGGTTACAAGTAGATTGTATCGTTACTTCGTCGATTGTGGTTGATTTTTTTTCACAGCTGCCACGCGTCTATACATAATATGTCTTCGAATTTGGACGCATTCCTGGTTATTTTGGTATTTTTAATTTTTTTTGCACTTACAAGACGGAAAAACGAGTTAAATACAATATCCAATGAAACTGTAGCAGCATGATGTTCGTTCATTGGAGACCGTTCGATCCGTGCGCATTGGACGATGCAGGGCGTTGGATCCGTGGTGCTGCATTCTGGCCAATCAGAACGCACGGGCGAATTTCACAGGGTATAGCTGAAGCAAACGGTTATGTACACGAACCGTGTTCTTTACCGTGTGACGGGAATTTTAGTTCTGATTAATTTCAATCTTCAGATTGAAAACATAACTACATTGAAATTCCACGAGCCCATGACTGGTTGATCACCATCAACATCGCAATTCAGAATCATACATGACCGGAAGGCAACTTCATTTGCAATCAATTCTATAATCGATGATAGAATAATATTCTGCAATAATCTCGTACTATCCTAGATGACGATCTAGTACTGCTTCTGCATTACACTGCCGTACTTCTTTTTTGTGAAGTCGGTACTGCTCTTTACGTACTTGTTTAGTAATTCGCTCGTAAATTATAAACCGCTAATCGGAATTGCACAAATGATATAATGTTGAAAAGCTACAAAAAAATTCTCAACTTGTTTGTATTGTGACTTTTTTCAAAAATTTAGATTTTTTATTATGAATTTTCAAAAAACGCAAATCATCACAAGCTGATTGAAAAGTGTTTTGAACGAAAAATTTTACCCCTTTTCTCGGAATTGCGCAAATGATATACCGTTGGAAAGCTAGTGAAATTTCCAAACGTTTATATGTTTTAATGTTTTTCAAATTTTGCATATTTTTTGAAGAATTTTGAAAATACTAAAAATCAGTTTTATTAAATGATGATTATGGAAAAACTTTAGACCCCAAAATGACGCTAATGATATGGCGTTGGAAAGCTATTGAAATTTCCCATCTTTTTCGTGTATTAAGGTTTTTAAAATTTTACATAATTTTTGAGCAATTTTTAAAATACCGAGATTCATTAGAAATTGATGAAAAGTAATTTAACATTAATTTTTTAACCAATTCTCGGAATAGCACAAATGATATACCATTGGAAAGCTATTGAAATTACGAACGTTTTCATGTTTTAAGTTTTTTAAATTTATGCATAATTTTTGAACAGTTTTGAAAATACTAAAATTCAGTTTTATTAAAATATGATTATGGATAATTTTTACACCTTGGAATGATGACAATGATATGGCGTTGGAAAGGTATTAAAATTTGGGGACTTTTTCGTGTTTTAACATTTTTCAAATTCTTCACGGTTTTTAAACAATATTCAAAATACCGAGATTTTTGTTGTTCCAAGGAAACATAGTATTGTATTTCTGTGGAATATGAGTTTCGTACTGCCCGGCAATAAAGAAGTTTTTGTACTTCTCAAAAAGATTAAATTGTCATGATCATAACCTTTCTCCAGAGAACTGAAATTCCCTCCTCATGTACCTTGTACTTCTGTGTTTTTGAGTTTCGTACTTCCCAGCAATAGAGGAATTTTTACTGCCCTAGATGAATATTTGGTACTGCTTGTAAAAAGATTCCATGGAACTCAATTTCCCTTGATACATATCTTGGTACTTCTATGGATTATAAGTTTCGTACTTCCAAGAAAATAAAAAAGTTTTGTACTGTTCATAATGACTTTTTTGTACTATCTGTAATTTTATCATTAGAACTCAGTTTCGCTTGACATGTATCTTGTACTTCTATGGAATATAAGTTTCGTACTGCCCGATAATAAACAAATCTATGGCAGTACCCAAAATGAATCTACGAAACTGCCCAAAGTAAATCAATGGTACTTCCCAAAGTGATCAATGATACTGCCCCATAGTAAATAAATGGTACTGCCCATGATGAATCAGGCGGTACTGCTTAGAATGTATCAATGGTACCGTGCAGAGTGTTTTGTTGGTACTGTTTGATAATAAAAAGGTTGGCACTATCCAAAATGAATAAATGGTACTCTCCAGAATGATTCAACGGTACTGCACGAAGTGATCCAATGGTACTGTCGATAATGAAAAATGTTTGTACCACACACAATGACTAGACGTGCACAAAGGTTTGACATCGACTCCTTCTTAGATGTAAGGTCCTACCTGCATCTATCTACAAGATTGGGTGGTTCAACAATATCAAAAGAATTTCTCAATTACATTCGTTTGGTATAAAACTCCAAAATTTACATCCCTCCTAAATCAATTCAAGAATACTCTCCCACTGTACCTCACGAATTTCTCACATTCCACAAACACAAGTTCATTTATAAAAAGTAAATACTGTTGCACAATCGTTGAGAAGATACACAAGCAAGTAGTAGTTTCCTAGTCTACTTTAATTCAATCCAAAGTATTCCCACGGCCTAGTAGTGAACCTGCTGGGTCTAGTGTGTACTGTGAAGTGGCTCCCAGCCACTAAAACCAGAATTTTATGTTACTCATGATTTCCAATTGGACTACCCACGCAAGTAACAGGGGAAACACTGGCTTAGCCGCTGCTTATTCACATCACAGAGGGGTTAATCAAGTTTGACGCACCGAGCAAGTAAAATCCTACTTATGTATTTACAAGGGTGGTGTACTACTCTCTCATAAAGACCCTGGTCATAAGATGATTTGTCCTCCTAGCCCATTTGCTTCATCGATCTCCTTTTTATTTGAGAAAAAAAAGATCATCTCCTTGTATAGTGTCGGCTCATCCTCTTGTTCTGATGATGGTTATGGTGCCCTTGCCTCCGGTCCTGATCCTGGTGAGGCTGATGACGGCCTTGCCGGACAGCCCCGGCGCGCGAGGCGATGCCACGACGAGGCCGCATGCGAACTCGCCGACGGGGTGCCGGACGGGCCTCTCCGGGCGCTTGAGGATCCTCCGGTTGACGTCGCTGAGCGTGTCGCTGCCGTCCAGCCCCAGCGGCTTCACCACGGCGAACGGGTACACCACTCCGGCGCCCCTCCCACCCCCTGCATCCACCCAAAAACCGTTCACACGCGTCCAACCAAACAAGCAAACAAACAAAGGCGGCCCGTCCTAGAAGCCTGACTGACACTGCAAGTCTGCAAGGTGTTTCAGTTGGGCTGGCACGGGCGCATGCACACATGCGCGGGTACTAATTGCTCACCGGTCGGCCACCCACCTGCCATTGCCAGCGAGGAGAAGGACGACGACGACGCCGGCTCGAAGTTATTGCCGCGCCCTGCCGTTTCCTTTTGCAGCGGTGGCTGGGTACCCTGCATGCCCCCCCGGTGGCCTCCGCGACACTACCAGGACGCAGCTCGAGCAAAAAAAAGACGCCGACAACCTGATCCTCAAGGTCGCCATGACCATAACAGCAACATCCTCACACAAGAATGGCGAGAATTTTTTTTTGGAGTTGCCGAGTGATTATTATAGATAAATATTCTACAATCAATTGTAGAATAGACATACAATAAATATCACCAATCATGCTCAAAAGCAATAATTTAAAAACACTTCACTATTTCACACACATCTAGATAATTATGGCCTGCATAATATAGCTACTACCCTTACGTTATTCGTCATGCATCCATATAGCGTTGTCGTGCTTGTACTCGATCGGCGTGCGTCAAAGTTTTACCATCGCAGATCTCTCTGCGTGCTCTCAGTATGTGCCACTGGCGGAGGAGGAGCTTGTCGGGTCAACGATCTCCATACCGTGCCCGAATGTGGTGTCCAAGGCACGAGCATGCGCTCCCTTCCTGCGCCGCGGTGCTACTGACTCGGACGATGACATTTCCTAGACTGCAGCCATGGCCTCCGCATCTTTCTGCTCCTCCGGCTCGAACTCGTACACGAGCCTGCGACGGCGCCTTCGGGTGCACTCCTCCTCCTCCTGTCGAAGCCTCTTCTCATCAGGCCTCTCCCGTTCACGCAGTACTAATCGCTGTCGATCCCTATTCACGTCGAGGGCCTCGACAAAAGCGATGGACTGCACTAACCCAAGTTGGAGCTCGCACTCGTCCAGGTCATGGAGATCCGTGTTGAAGCGCGAATCCTCGAGGGACCGGGCTATGGCCATCTTCATCATGCTATTGAAGTTGGGGTTGTCGTCGTCGTCGGGAGTGACGGGCTGTGCGCTCAACACAATGCCACGCAACAATGTGTTGGACACGTCCACTCCTCCGTCCTCCACCTCCATCCAGGCGCGTTCCATATGCAATGGTTGTGATGGTGGGGGTGGCGAGCAATAGGTGATGAGGTGAAGGATGTGTTGGTAGTGGTGGCGAACTAAAGGATGAGCGTGTGTTTGTGTGTTGCCGCCGCCGCATGCCATGGCGAGCTTTATTTGTAGAGCTAGCGCTCGGATTGGGGATCGATATTGGCCCTAGTGGGCGCTTGCACGGGAAGGATCGGCTAAAGCGCGCAGGAGGATATAACAAAAGTTCAAAAATCCTTGTGGAGCCCATGCTTTGGTTGCCGCGACGATCGTGCTGTGATGAGATAGCTAGTCTGCCGGCGAGAGAAGTGGAGGTGGCGACGCGTGGCAAACGGTTATTCCCATCCCCTCGTCGTTGTTAGTATGACGGAACTCATCACCAACGGCTATTTAATTAGATTCATGTACGTTTACTTAATTTCATTTTAATTAATTTCATTCTCCCCGCATATAATGCAAGGTTTTCAACTATGATACCCAAAATAGATCACTAAAAGTTCCTTGTTAAGGCCATACGAAACTAAAAAGAGACTAAATTAATTCCCTATTCGAAGTCGAAGTCGGACACTGCGGAGAAGGCGCCTAGATGCACTGATGGTAACCTTGATGGGCTGCTGTGGTGTGCACTCCTCCGGCTGGGGCAGGAGTGCACACCGCAGCAGCCCGTCGAGGATACCATGAATGCAGCTGGGAGCCTTCGCCGCACTGCCGCCGTCGAAGAAGGTCCACTCGTTGCGTGCATGCTGGACATGGACATGGATTCCGGCTCCGACTCCGACTACGCCGACGACGTGCGCCCCATCCGACAGCTTCACGATCTGGAGTGCCTCCACATGCAGGTGTTTGGAGTTGGGGAGCGGGAGAGCGCACCCCGCCTACTCTGTGATGCAGCGCTCCTCAACGGTGTCGGTGTCGTAGTCGTTCTCCATATCCAGCATGCACGCAATGAGTGGTCGTGCATCGACGGCGGCACTGCGGCGAAGGCAACCAGCTGCACTCATGGTAACATCGAGGGGATGCTGCGGTGTGCACTCCTCCACGCGCAGGTGTTTGGAGTGCGGGAGCGGGAGAGAGCACCACACATGCTCTGTGATGCAGCGCTCCTTGACGGCGTCGGTGTCAGAATCGTTCTTTATGTCCATTATGCGCGCAATGAGTGGTCGTGCATCCACGGCGGCACTGCGGCGAAGGTGCCCATCTGCACTCATGGTAACCTCGAGGGGTTGCTGTGGTGTGCATGCCTCCACCCGAAGGTGTTTAGAGTGGGGGAGCGGGATAGCGCGCCCCGCCTTCTTTATGATGCAGCGCTCCTCGTCGGTGTCGAAGTCGTTGTGCATATCCATGACCACCATGCACGCAACGAGTGACTGTGCTTCGACGGTGGCACGCCTGCCGCGAAGCCGCCCGGCTGGACCGCTAATAACCTTGCCGAGCTGCGGGGGCGTGCACACCAGCACGTGTTGACATCCCGACTTGGGGAGCTAGAGATCGCGTTCCTGCTACTCTGCAATGGGGCGCTCGTCGTCGGTGTCAGTGTCGTTGTCAATGACGTGGAGCTTGTCGTCGGTGTAGTCGGGGTCAGAGTCGGTCTCCATGTCTATGTACAACATGCGCACAATGTGTGGCTTTTCTACACCGGCGGCACTGCAGCAAAGCCGCCCTACGGCACCGCGGGTCACCTCGCCGGGCTGCCAGGGCGTGCACTTCTGAACGCACATCTGTCCTGGCCGATGTAGCGGGAGAGCACGCACCTGCTGCTCTGCGATGGAGCGCTCGCTGTCGTGATCGGAGTCGTTGTCGAGGAGCTTGTTGTGGGTGTACTCGGAGTCGGAGCTAGAGTTCATGTCCATGTCGAGCATGCGCGCAATGTGTGGCCCTGCATCGACCGCGGCACCGCGGCGATAACCTGAGCGCTCGGATGAGCGTCTGCCCGTTTGCCCTGTCGCCTGCACCGCACCGTCTCCTAGGTCCAGATCAATGTAAAGCGACGCGGCATGAGGATCTCTCGCCGCAGCGAATAAGCTTCGCCAACTCGTTGAGGTCAATCAGTTGGTTTTTCCAGGTGGTGTTTTTTGTGCTAGGGATGCCTCGAGTTGGCTCCTCCATTGTTGAGTGAGATCCGAGAAACTGGAGGGGAAATAGATACTACTGTGTGTTGCCGGAGTAGCCGCCCTGCTTTAGCACTAGCTATGCTAGACAGTTCTGAAAGTAGAGTCGTTTGTTTAAACCATCTTAGTAGATCAGTACAGTGAAACTGTATGCTGGAAGGCATGCAGTTTTCCAAGTAATAATAACACGTGTGGTGATTGATCTGAACAAACCACATACAGTATTACCAAGCATAAGATATTGTCTATTATTTGTTTGCATACCTAAGGTATCGAGATAAATTAAAATTAGCTGTGGGACATATACCATCGATTTTACATTAAAATTCATGCAGATATTTTATTTTTTCTTTTTCTTCCTAGTTTTATTGAACAATTTATACAAACACAATAAACTAGATGATTGCCGTCGTGTTGCTGTTGTAACTTTATTGAAAAATATATGCATGAATAGTTATTGAAAATAACTAAATCTAATGAAAAAGTAAGCTTGAAAATCAATAAAACAGTTTGTCTAAAAATAGAATAAGAAAGTTTGAATTATTGTTAAAAATATCATTTTGAACAAAAATGTGAAGGACATGCATGTATGATGTGGTTGCATTACATGCATAGACTAATGCAAACACAATTTTAATTTCTAAATTCGCTTATGTGGCATGTTTTGCATGGCATAGTGGAAGAGAATATTTGAATGCATGGCTTAGTGGGGATGTTGAGGTGGACGCTTTAAATGTTGAGAGAATTGGGAGCAACTTCTTAATATGTAAGATCAATAATCAAACCCACAAAATATAGACCATGACCTGTTATACAATTATTTCAGTATGTAGTTGACTACTTAATAAAACACACACATTAGTACTTTAAATAATAAGACGAGTAAAATTATAAACTCCAACTTTGACCATACATCGTTCGTGTCTATCCATGGTGGAATGGAAGGCACATATTACAGAGGGTTTGAGCTTCAGTGACTCATGCCACATGACTTTGGGTGAATGACATGTGGGTCCGATAGCTGTTGGGCCCACCTGACATGCCCTCAAAGTCATTTCACTTGTGTCACTGAAGCTGTATCCATTATTTAGAACATAACGGCGCACTTCGGCATCAGTTCTTGGTGCCACGAGCGCCGGAGATATCTTTAATGGGGCGGTTGACAACCGTGGCCGTGGTATCCACGCTGAGGTTGACGAAAGCCACTGCCGGAGCAACGACCGGGCGGTTGTTGGCGATAAGTGTGTGCCTGGTCTCGACGCTGCGGGGCAAGTCGTTGGAGTAGGCGGTCGGCACCTTTAGGGCGGCGAGGAAAACTACAAAACTCCAGAGTTCTTCTGGATCCATCGCATGTACGGGGCTCGCTGCCGGCTGATGCATCTCAACCGCCGCGGTGGTGCGTCGAGACTCAGCTTTTTAAATCAGTGACGAGATCCCCATGACGTCGGTCGTACTGGGGTTGTGCGTCGCGACCTCATGACCGGGCCCATTGGCAGAGGGACATAGAAAAAAATTTAGCCAACAGTTTTTTAAATCAGTCAATTTATTTGTTAGCCTAAAATTAACAGACTAAGCAGACGTCCAAAAATGACAGATGTTTCTCCATCCCACACGAAAAATTACAGCGATGTGACTCGTCGTCATCAAACCGTCAGCAAATATTTTCTCCATCGAATACGCAATACTTTACAGAGTGTGTGTTGTCTTTTCGTTCACCCCGCCGGTCATGATGGCACACGTCGTCAATCAAGATTAAAATTAGTAGGAACCGTCTCGTCGCTTCAGAAATATAACCGTGCGGTATAGTTAAGTACGCAAACACATTTATCTTTCCGCACAACCCAAGTTTAGGTATGTGCTAGGATCAAGTCTCACTTTGCATCATGTCAAAAATTTCAAAAACAAAATGAAATGGGAGAGAGAACACCCCCCAGATGAATTTAATTCAAATGGCCATAATAAAAGTTGCTCCAAAAATTCCGTTTGTATTTTTGAAAAGTCTTATAAATGAGTGTGATCACCTATAAAGTGATGTGATAGCATTCCCACGCTCATGGAATTTTCAAAAATTCAAACAGGAGCTTGGAATTAAATTTAAACCCCTATTTGAATTAAAGTTCAAATAATTTGAATTTTAAAAATGTCCAAACTTTATAAGTGGCTAGCTATATTTATTGTGAGACCATATAAAAATTTGGGGAATTAATAAAAATGTATACGTATTTTGTTTAGCCAAGACAAAACAAATGTCAGAAAAGAAAACAGAAAGAAAAGAGAAAAGGCTTACCTGCGAAGAAGACCAACTAGCCGCACCACGGTCCAGGCCCACCTCCTCCTCCTTGTCGTCTACCTCCCCGCGCCCACAAGCTGCTCGCTGTATTGCATGCAGACGCCGCCGACGCCGCCTTTCCACCTCCTGCTCACCGTGGACGAACCCGAGACCCCTAGACGTGCCACCACGACGCCTTGGGCTGCCCTGCATCCATTCCGCCTCTCCCCAGCCACTTTCCCCCTAGCCCTGGCCGTTTCTTCCATCGCCCGAGCGCCGCTGTAGAGCACCGTCGCACCCCGGCGTGGCCAGCGTCAACGAGGATCCCAGTCGTCTTGTCCTCCGCATTCGCCATGGTCGTCTTCGTCTATGAGCGGAAGGAATCGAGCTAGGACGCCTTCATCGCGTCGTTCCCTTCGTCGTCCTCCCCGCCGGCCGCCGTGGGTCGCAGCCAAAATTCTTCCCCGTCGAGGCCTCCCCGACCGAGCCGCTACCTCCGTCGAGTTCCTGGTGAGCTCAGCTCCCGTCCCCATCTATTATCGTGCCCCCCTCGCACTCTATCCACGGTCGCCATTAGAGCCGAGCACGGTCGTCGCCATGGACGAGCTCGAGCTCACTCCAGTGCTTCTACGTTCCGTCCATGGAGTCCTTCGTGCTCCTGGAGCTTCCCGGATGCCGAGGAAATAGCGCATGCCCAATATGGCGCTCGGTTTCGACGAGTTCGCAGTCGACATTCCACGGCCGCCGCTAGGGCTCAACGTCGGCGTCGTTCTGGTGATCCCACGTGGCCCTCTTGTGCTCAAACAGATGCCGGCGCGCACGGGCTTCATCATGGTGGTCGCGGCGTGCCATTTGGTCGCCGGAGACGTCGTCCAGAGCATCGCCGCCGCGTCGGATGTCGTCGTCGTCATGCCGCCGGTGACCCTGCTGACGTGGCCACCATTAGCCACTAATTAACCCCCCCCCCCTCAGCCACTGCCAGGTGGGCCCCAGGCCCCCTAATCCCCTATGTTAAGCTAATTTAACCCGGGTTTTAAACAGAGCCTATGACAGATGGGGCCCCATGTCAGTCAAACCCCCTGATGTCATGTGTTACCTCATAGTGACGCAATAATAGAAATTTTCATATAAAGAATAATTCAGAAAAATCCAGAAAAGGTTTAAACTTTGGAAAATCATAACTAATTCATTTTAACTCCAAATTGGAAAAATAATATATGTAAAATTATCAGAAAAATGTAAGGATTCTGAATATGGACATTGTTTTCATGTTTGACCAATTTAAATTGGGTGAACAGAAGCAAATGTGTATATGGAGTTCTTTTGAATTCAAATTTGGAGTGAATTTGCAAATGACTTTGCAATGCACTTCTTTTAAATGGAATTGTACCCACATTGCAACCATGAACATCACCCTACAATCTTGATCATGTGTTTGAGCATTGCATTTATATTTATCCCTTGTTTGCCATGTTTTCTCGATAGAAGTGGAGCCGGAACCGGAGGCCACCCCCTTCGTTGAAGACACTGTGTTTGAACCTCGTCAGCAAGGCAAGCAAACCCCCATTGATCATGTCGATAAAAGCCCACTTCCCTCTCAGTCTCGCTTATGCATTGTTTAGGATGATTACCATGATAACGTTTCTACCGCATAGTTGAACCCAATCCTTTGCATGACCTATCATTTTTTCACAGTAGTAAGAAAACCACAATCCTAGCAGATGTAGGAGTTGATTGATATCATGTGTCCCCTGCAACTGTTACTGCTTATTGCATGCTTAGAGTGATACAATGTTGTTACCGTTATGTGAGTCGGGATGGTAGCAATCATGTTGATGATGGTGAAAATGTGTTGGTGAATCTACCCTAATACAAGGTGAACAATGAGAAGTTGTGTAGGAGTACACAGCGGGTTGTCTCGTTGAACACCGCCTTAAGTCCGAGTTCTTGTGATAGAGGCGAAGGTGTCCCGATGTTTCGACGAGATGGTGGAGATCGATTATGGTGGAGGCGACTTTCACGATCCGACTACGAACGTGCGAAGACGTTGCGCCTTAGCGATCGCTAAACCAACTCCGAGAGGTTATTGATCCCGCGGATGCACGATCAACCTGACCACGAAGGTCTAATTCCTGCAAGCAATCGAAGAACAAGCAAGAACTAAGAATTGCAATCTGGATATTGCGAATATAAGATGAATGATTACGAAAGTTGGGGTTCCAATGAGGTCTTGGCCTGGTCGGATGACACAAACGAAGAGCTCGAAGTTGCGGCTATGGCTAACTTAAATCTAATTAAAACCCAAGTCTAAACGACGCCCTAAGGGCTGTATATATGGGGGAACAGAGGGGATTTTCGTGACCCCTTGGAGGTGGGGTCCGAAAACAACCCTAACTCGGTTTCCCCACACATACGGACTCTAAAAACAGCCTATAAGGTGGTATTTCGAAATTACATGGGCCCAGCCCAATATTAAGGTGACGCAGCACCTATAATTGCCCTTGGACGAAAATAATGAAGTGGCATCTCGCGTATTTCGTCCAAGACTTCATGCGCGCCTTATGGTGGCTTCAAAGTGCGATAATCACCACGGGAAGCTCCGCTGTCCTTTCCCGCGCGCGCACCTTCTTCTCCATGCTTGATCCCGCTCCAATGACCATCCTTCTTGTCCATGCTAGGTCCTTCATTCATAAGCAAAACAAAAGTATCTAATTTAGGCAGTATCATATGTTCATGAACAATAGAAGGATTCGCAAGAAACGAAAGTACCTGATAATTTAGTTGACGTGCACGAGCTCTAGTAACTGGTCCAATATGTGTAGTTGGTGAGGATATGGGTGTAACATTAGTAGGGATGTCCTCATCATCCTCCCCTTCTTGAATTGAAGTCGTCCTCGACGGAAGCTCATCATCTTCTCCCAAATAAGGCTTCAAATCTGCAATATTAAATGTGGGACTAACCCCAAAGGCTGCAGGTAGCTCAAGTTTATATGCATTATCATTAATTTTCTGCAAAACCTTAAAGGGACCATCAGCTCGAGGCATTAACTTAGACTTGCGCAAATCAGGAAACCTATCTTTACGTAGATGTAACCAAACAAGATCTCCGGGTTCAAACACAACATGCTTTCGACCCCTATCACCAACAAGCTTGTATCTAGCATTCATGCGCTCAATGTTTTCTTTAGTTAACTCATGCATTTTTAATATCAATTCAGCACGTTGCTTAGCATCAAAATTAACCTTCTCCGAAGATGGAAGAGGTAGCAAATCAATAGGTGCACGAGGTAGAAAACCATAAACAATCTCAAAAGGGCACATTTTAGTGGTAGAATGCAATGAACGATTATAAGCAAATTCAATATGAGGTAAACATTCTTCCCACAGTTTCAAGTTACTCTTTAAAACAGCCCTAAGCATAGTAGACAAAGTCCTATTGACTACTTCAGTTTGTCCATCAGTTTGGGGATGACATGTAGTACTAAAAAGTAGTTTAGTCCCCAACTTAGCCCATAAGCATCTCCAAAAATGGCTAAGAAACTTAGTATCACGATCCGAGACAATAGTATTGGGCACACCATGTAAGCGAATAATCTCACGAAAGAATAAATCAGCAACATTAGCAGCATCATCGCTTTTATGACATGGTATAAAATGTGCCATCTTAGAAAATTTATCCACGACAACAAATATGCTATCCCTCCCATTCTTTGTTCGAGGCAAGCCTAAAACAAAGTCCATGGATATGTCCTCCCACGGAACACTAGGTACAGGTAAAGGCATGTATAAACCATGAGGATTGAGTCGTGACTTAGCTTTTTGACATGTAGTGCAGCGAGCAACAAAACGCTCAACATCCCGTCTCATCTTTGGCCAAAAGAAATGTGTAGCAAGTACGTCCTCCGTCTTCTTCACGCCAAAGTGTCCCATTAATCCTCCTCCATGCGCCTCCTGCAACAACAAAAGACGAATAGAGCTAGCTGGAATGCATAGCTTGTTAGAACGGAACACAAATCCATCATTAAGCACAAACTTGTTCCATGTTCTACCCTCTCTACAATTCTGCAATACATCTTTAAATTCCGCATCATTTACGTATTGATCTTTGATTGTCTCTAAACCGAAAATCTTGAAGTCAAGTTGTGAAAGCATAGTATAACGACGAGACAAAGCATCAGCAATAATATTATCTTTCCCCTTCTTGTGTTTAATGACATAAGGGAAAGTCTCAATAAATTCAACCCACTTAGCATGTCTACGATTAAGTTTTGCTTGACTTCTTATGTGTTTCAAAGATTCATGATCAGAATGTATAACAAATTCTTTGGGCCATAAATAATGTTGCCAAGTTTCTAATGTCCGAACAAGAGCATATAATTCCTTATCATAAGTAGAATAGTTCAGACTAGGCCCACTCAATTTTTCAGAAAAGTAAGCAACAGGTTTAGCATCTTGTAATAACACACCTCCCAAACCAATCCCACTAGCATCGCATTCAAGCTCAAAAGTCTTATTAAAATCAGGAAGTTGGAGCAAAGGAGCATGTGTTAACTTATCTTTCAATACGGTGAAGGCTTCTTCCTGTGCGGTACCCCAAGTAAAAGGCACATCCTTGCGTGTAAGCTCATTGAGAGGTGCAGCAATGGTGCTGAAATCTCTCACAAAACGCCTATAGAATCCAGCGAGGCCAAGAAAACTCCTCACTTGTGTGACCGTTTTGGGCTGCGGCCAACTCTCAATCGCCTCGATCTTGGCTTTATCAACTTCAATTCCCTGCGGAGTAACAACATAGCCAAGAAACGATACTCGGTCGGTGCAAAAGGTGCACTTCCCAAGGTTACCAAACAAACGTGCATTACGTAGAGCAATAAAAACAGCACGTAAATGATCCAAATGTTCCTCCAAAGATTTGCTATAAATCAGTATATCATCAAAATAGACTACCACAAATCGTCCAATGAAAGCACGTAAAACCTCGTTCATTAATCTCATGAAAGTGCTAGGTGCATTAGTTAACCCAAAAGGCATGACTAACCACTCATATAATCCAAACTTAGTTTTAAATGCCGTTTTCCATTCATCTTCTAATTTCATGCGAATTTGATGGTATCCACTACGCAAATCAACTTTGGAAAACATGGTAGAGCCACTTAATTCATCAAGCATATCATCTAACCTAGGAATAGGATGACGATAACGAATAGTAATATTATTAATGGCTCGACAATCAACACACATACGCCATGTTCCATCCTTTTTAGGCACTAATATAACAGGAACACCACAAGGACTAAGGGATTCACGTATGTAACCTTTGTCGAGTAGCTCTTGTACTTGACGCTGAATCTCCTTTGTCTCCTCCGGATTGGTACGGTATGGTGCACGGTTGGGCAGTGAAGCACCGGGAATTAAGTCAATCTGATGCTCAATCCCTCGAATAGGTGGTAATCCCGGTGGTACGTCTTGTGGAAAGACGTCAATAAACTCCTGCAAAAGGTCAGTGACAACAGGAGGCAAAGAAGGAGGCAATTCCTCAAATGAAAACAAAGCTTCTTTGCACACAAAAGCATAGCACACATATTGACTAACATCCAAATCTGAAATATCAACTTTAGTAGCAAGCAAAGTTGGACTAGTCAATTTAATTTCATTAGACACAGCAGAAGAAGATTTGCTATTAGTCTTATGTTGTTGCTCAAATTCTTTGGCTGCTATCTCATTTTCACTCTTATTTTTCTCCTGTTTAGCTTTACTAGCTCTAGCAAGATCATCTTTCACAATTTGTTCAGGAGACATAGGAAGTAAAGCAATATTTTTATCCTGATGAACCAGAGTAAACTGATTTGTCCTACCATGGTGTACAACATTCCTATCAAATTTCCATGGTCTACCAAGTAAAAGAGAGCATGCTTGCATGGGTACCACATCACAATCAACATAATCAGCATATGCAGCAATGCTAAAGTGCACACGAACAGAACGCGTTACCTTAATCTTACCACTATTGTTAAACCACTGAATATAGTACGGATGGGGGTGTGGTCTTGTGGTGAGAGATAGCTTCTCCACCAACTCCATGCTAGCCAAGTTGTTGCAACTCCCTCCGTCAATGATGATGCGAACCGAACGTTCTTTCACCACTCCCTTTGTGTGGAACAAATTATGCCTCTGGTTTTGCTCAGCCTTCGTTACCTGCACACTTAACACACGTTGAGCAACCAAACTAGCATATTTATCTGCATCATCAGGAGCCATATACTCCATATCATGAGCATCATCATGGGCACCCTGTTCCTCATGAGCAATGAGAACTAAAGTCTCCTCATCATAGTCACTCGCTGACTCATACCCACCATCCGCCGTAATAATCATCACACGCTTGGAGGGACAGTCTTTTGCGAAGTGACCTCCACCTTGGCACCTGCGACATTTAATATCACGATCTCGTGTTTGCCCTGTGGAAGCCATGGATGAAGAAGAACTCGCCGCTGGACCACTCTGTGCACCCTTGAATGGTGGCGCTGACTGTTTTGGTGGCTCCCTGTAAGAATGAGCGGCTGAAGTAGAGGGTGGAGCAGCAGGACGTGTGGATGTAGAAGGTCCACGCGATGTCCATGATGTATTTCGTCCTGCAGAAAAGTTAGGTCTCGTAGCGGCCTGTCGATCCTGCACTTCACGTTCAGCTTTACAAGCAAGATGAAACAAACGAGTAATAGTAGCATAGTCCTTGTATTCTAGAATAGTTTGTATCTCCCTGTTTAAGCCACCTATGAAACGTGCAAACATAGCTTCATTATCCTCTACTAGGCCACATCTAATCAATCCAGTTTGTAATTCTTGATAATATTCCTCTACAGAATTTTTTCCTTGTCTCAAACGCTGTAATTTTTGTAGCAATTCACGTTGATAATAAGGAGGAACCCAGCGAGTACGCATAGCATCTTTTAAAGCAGCCCAAGTAGCTGGAATATTATTAGCATGCAATCTACAATGTTCAGACCACCAAATAGATGCAAAACCCGTGAATTCACAAACAGCAGCAGTAACACGTCTATTCTCAGGATATTGTAAACATGTAAAGCGTTGTTCAGTTTCTAACTCCCAAGTAAGATAAGCATCAGGAATATATCTACCCTCAAACGGCTTAAGATTCAATTTAAGTTTAGGCACATGTTCATCATCGCGTACCTGAGGGGGTGGTTGGTGTCGACCGTGGCGAATGTTGGGACGTGGACGCCCAGCTGGCTGCTCATAGGCCGCTTCTTGTTCCACCTCCTCCTCGTAATCACCCTCGTAGTTGTCGTCCTGGACGACGTCAGAGGCAGCAGCAGCAGTAACTGCAGCAGTAGCAGGAGCACCAGCAGCTTGTCCGCCCGGAAACAGAATACGTCGTGCACGTCGTGGTGGCGGTGGCTGTGCTGGAGCGGCCGCAGGCTGTATAGGTAAGCGTGCGAGCTACTCAGTAAACTTGGCGTCGAGCTTGGTGTCGATCATCTTCTCCACACCATCAATCGCCTCTGTAAATCAGTTCTCGATGTCATTCACCTGTTCAGACATCATTTGTGCAAATTTATCATGTAATGCTTTGTTTGTCATATTCTCCCAATCAGGTGCATCCCGCGCCACTTCATCATGGGATCCTGGCATGGTTAGCAGAAATAGAAAACACACAGAAGTATGATCCTACTTCGACTAATGGGATGTGGGGTGGTGGAAAGCACAAATCCGTCAAGCTTTTCTTCAGTTCTTACCGATTCTTACCTAGCAGCAGGTGGTGATGTACAACCAACGGGTCAAAACTCTCAGAGATGTGGTAGAGCGATGGCCAGGAGGTGTCAACCGCACGAAGTAGAATATATGTGGAGCTGTAGGTAGGTTTGACAAATATGGTAGCAAAAAGCTCAACAGTAATCAAAACAGAGATGCAAAGTTGAATAAACACTCAACGTCGGTACTGTGCTGATCCTAGGCTAGACCGTACTAGAGACGCGAGCCTAAAACACCAACGAAAGCACGGCGCGGCACGTAATCAACTGAGAAGCACACTCTGAATTTTTTTTTTTTTTTGGAAATCACCCCCCTTCTCTGGACGGAAAAAGTTTGGTGAAATCCGACTCTAACAACTCAAAACTAATCTGGCTACAGAGAGATCAGGATCCTTACTGATGGTGGAACTCAACTCGGACTCGTGAGACGTGGTGGTGTATATGGACTCTGCTTGGCGGAACGTGGTGGTGTATCTGCACTTGGATTGGCGGAACGTGGTAGGATGACTACTGTGCGGCGGCGACGTGGCAAACTGTGATCAGAACTCGAAACTCTAAGGGAACTAGACGCTAAGATCAGCAACTTGACACAACGATGCAACCGTAAATTCAACAAGGCAAGCTACTGTAAAGAAAACTGGATAAGGGCTCGGACTGTTTTGGAACGTGATGATCTAACCCTAATTTTGTTTTTGGCTTTTTCGTGGACTGTAGGTATGAAGAACAGAACCAATCTAGACTATGAAAACTGGTAAATCTCACCGAGCAACCTGGAAATCTGATACCACTTGATAGAGGCGAAGGTGTCCCGATGTTTCGATGAGATGGTGGAGATCGATTATGGTGGAGGCGACTTTCACGATCCGACTACGAACGTGCGAAGACGTTGCGCCTTAGCGATCGCTAAACCAACTCCGAGAGGTTATTGATCCCGCGGATGCACGATCAACCTGACCACGAAGGTCTAATTCCTGCAAGCAATCGAAGAACAAGCAAGAACTAAGAATTGCAATCTGGATATTGCGAATATAAGATGAATGATTACGAAAGTTGGGGTTCCAATGAGGTCTTGGCCTGGTCGGATGACACAAACGAAGAGCTCGAAGTTGCGGCTATGGCTAACTTAAATCTAATTAAAAACCAAGTCTAAACGACGCCCTAAGGGCTGTATATATGGGGGAACAGATGGGATTTTCGTGACCCCTTGGAGGTGGGGTCCGAAAACAACCCTAACTCGGTTTCCCCACACATACGGACTCTAAAAACAGCCTATAAGGTGGTATTTCGAAATTACATGGGCCCAGCCCAATATTAAGGTGACGCAGCACCTATAATTGCCCTTGGACGAAAATAATGAAGTGGCATCTCGCGTATTTCGTCCAAGACTTCATGCGCGCCTTATGGTGGCTTCAAAGTGCGATAATCACCACGGGAAGCTCCGCTGTCCTTTCCCGCGCGCGCACCTTCTTCTCCATGCTTGATCCCGCTCCAATGACCATCCTTCTTGTCCATGCTAGGTCCTTCATTCATAAGCAAAACAAAAGTATCTAATTTAGGCAGTATCATATGTTCATGAACAATAGAAGGATTCGCAAGAAACGAAAGTACCTGATAATTTAGTTGACGTGCACGAGCTCTAGTAACTGGTCCAATATGTGTAGTTGGTGAGGATATGGGTGTAACATTAGTAGGGATGTCCTCATCATCTTGTGTGGTGATCCAAGAAGAAGAGTGCAACCACACATTGGGCTAACTGGCCCCTCTCAACCTAGTACCTCACCCCGTTCGAACCCCAGAAGTCGCATTAGTTCACAAGTTCTGGTAGGGCTGTGGCACGGTCTGCAAAGTGGATGAACGGCTATTCAGACCGGCTTGGGACCCTGCACACATCGTTTGCGGATGTACTAGAACCTCGGCCGGACTTCCTTACGGATCCCCCTCAGATAGGCGACTCTCTGGACTAGATCGGAGCTGTGGGCGAAGTGTTGTGGTGAATATCCTCGCCGTCACCCCTTGAATGGTGCCGAGACCTGGTGGTAACTGATGGTCATGTGTGTGTAGTAGTACACCCCTGCAGGGTTAACAAAAACATTCGAATAGCCGCGTCCGCGGTTAAGGACTTCTTGGAAAGCTTAGCTTAATTATTAGACAACTTGAATTGGATACTTATAAAACTTGCCAAGATAAGCGTGAGTGCTATGGCGTGCTTTCTCGTGGGAAGTCGAGGAATGACCCATAGTGGTGTAATTGGTTGGAGACATGTAGTGGACTCGTCTACGCTTCTTACCTCAAGTCTGGTACTCGTAGTTCAGGACTAGCCAAGTCAAAGCTGGCACTTCTGCTTTTGAACCCCACCTCCCTTTACCTTGATACATGTGCATGAGTAGTATAGTTCCTACGTAAGTCTTGCTGAGTACGACTTTGTACTCACGTTTGCTTATTCTATGTTTTAGATGAACCCACTGACCCCGAAGGTTGATTCTTCCTGGAGCTCGACGACTGAAGCCAAGCTAGTGTAGTCCCAGTCAGATGACTGGTCCCTCGTGGAAGGGCTTGTTTGTAAATAAGGCTTCTCTAAGCCATTTCTTAAAATTGTCTGTACTCAGACCTACTTTGCTTCCGCATGTTTGATGTAATGTTGGATCACAGTCTTGTGATCTCTGTGTGCACTCTGTAAGAGCTATCAATAAAGTTGTAAACTTTGTAGAGAATTGCAATGATACCTGTTGTTCATACTAGGCATGTGTGCTTCATGTATGATTATAACATGCATGTCTTAGTATGGGTTTTTGAGACCTTAGTTGTGATCTGGCTGGCGGTCTTTTATACACTACTAGAAAAATAGCTATAGCTAATATGGACACTAATGGCGCACGGGGAAAGTGGTGCGCCATTACTATTTAGTAATGGTGCACCAGTGCATAGTGCGCCATTAAGCACCACGTTAGTAATGGCGCACCTGGTCACAGGTGTGCCATAACTCTCTTTCTCCTGGTCCCACACCACTCCCCAGTCTTAGTAACGGCGCACCTGGAAGAGGTGCGCCATTACTATCCATGGAAACTAATGAAGCACCTTATACCAGGTGCGCCATTGCTAATCTAATCCCACCCGGTCGGCCCACTCCACCCTTAATCCCCACCCCGGCCTGGCCCCGGCTCCACTCGCAAAACCTACCTCTCTCTCTCCCCATCTCGCCGCCTCTCACGACCGTGGTCCACTCCGGTAAGCCTCGTCGGGCCGCCCTCCCTACCTCTCTCTGTCCCTCTCTCTCTCACACACACATCGCGCCGCCCTTGCAGATCCCATCTTCTCCGCCGTCGCTCCCCTCACCGGACGCCACCTCTCCTCCGTCTTCCTCCACCGCATGCGACCCCGCTCCTCCGGTAAGCCTCCCCCTCCCTCCCTCCCTCCCTCTCTCTCTCTCCCTATATCTCTCTAACCCCGTGCCCCCTCGCAGATCGACCGCCGCCGCCGTAGCGTGCACCCGACCTCCGCGACGCCTCCCCCCTCCTGATCTCCTCCAACGCGTCGTCGGGCGCCAAATCTCCCTCGGCCCTAGCCGCCACTGCGATCCGCCCGGTGAGTCCCCTTCCCTCCCTCCGCGATCCTGGTATATCTAGGCATTAGTATGAGATTCAAGCGTGTAAAAAAAACTGGGGTAAAAGAGCTTGTTGTTCAGTTTTTGCTATTGCTTTGTTATTCTTGCTATTGCTTTGATCTAGTCCTATATTATTAACCCGGGGCTAGAGTAAAGTAAAAAACTTTCTGATTAGTTCGTACTGCGATTAATACTACATGCCGAGGGATCTTAGATTACACCAAAGCAAAGGTAAAAAACTTCAAAAGAAAATCATCGCAGCTGGAAAATTACATGTTGGTGTTAGTGAATGTGACTATGTGAGCTTTTTTTTGGTAACCTAATGACCCTATGTTCTTGATAATAATCGTTGGTTGGGCGACTGGAAGCCCGCACGCGTTGCTTTAGTCCATTTTTTCGGTCTTACAGTTTGAGAGCAAAAATATGTTTTCAAGGAAATGAATTATCAAGCTAACTAGACGGGCTTAGAGCAATCGATGTTGATGCGGGGTGATAATATCAGTACTCACGTATGGCAAACAAGCTTCCTGAGAAAGAACCAAATCGCTTCACTTTCACCGAAACTATAGCCCCCCACTGTTGAAATCCAATTTTACCCAAGTTTCTACATTGTTGTCACCTGAAGTTAGTAAAAACTAGTAGCAAGGCCGTCGCCGGGGCAGAGGTCTTTTTAAAACCTGCCCGGTGTAGTGAGTGTCCATGCCATGGACAAGAACAATTCAGCTGGCTGTGTGCTGCTGTTCTATTCCATTTATAGAAAGGGTGGGGGAAAAGGGACATGAATGTTCCCTGAACACTGGTCAACCATGTGGCTGGCTGTCTGGCTCCTCAGGTTGTTGGAATCGTTGCAGGTGTTTTTTAATAGTAATATAATTCAAGGGTATGCTAGAGATTTTTTATTTCTGGTCTAGTGGTCTTCTGTTTTATCTTATGTTTAATCGTGCCACAAAACCTTATTATACATTTGTACTTACTGTTCTATGCATTATAGTTCATCAACTAAAGGGAGAACATTATCTACCATCACTTGTTGGATAGTCCATAATTTTTGCTGTCAATAGTTATCACACCTTGTACTGTCAATCCCCATATGCCTTTTGCCTCTGTTGCTCTGTAATGAGAGTCACAACACATAACAAATACCTAGCATTTGTACTCACAAGTATGTTGTAACAAGAATCAATACTGCCTTTACCATTTTGTGGAGGTGAACAATCAGATAGGTGGTAGCAATGGTTAACAAGAAGACAATGGATTGTAGATCAAGGCTTTCTTTATAGCTCATCTACTACTAATATAAAAAGCACGAGAGGGGCTGGAACATTTGATCTTGTACGTCCAATGCTATTCATCCAATGATCCAAATTACTCCCATGCTGTATGGCACAACACCTCTAAACATCCTTATCCCGCAAAACAAAAACGTTCGATGGTAATCTAATTCCTCCCCTCGAGAGAACGGGATTCCCCTGAAACCGCCCCCGCGCCAACCCCGTCGCCCCATCCCCGCACTCCCCCGCCGCCGCCGCCCTCTGCCACCGCCCATTCCTGATGCTCATCACCGCCTCCCCTCCCCTCTGCCCCTCCCCTCCGCCCCCCCGCCGTCACCCTCCCTCCCGTCAAGCCACCTCCGCGGGCACCAGCGCCAGGCGAGACGGACCCGAAATGGGGCGTCTTCTAGGCCGGCGGCCTGCGCTGCTTCGCCCCCCATTGGACGCCCCTCCCTGCACGCAGCCGGTCACCTCCATCCCCAGCGGCGCACACAGGTTCTGGCTCCTGTGCCTTGTCAGGACTGTGACATTCAGAGTAATCTTCAGACAACACTTGTCCTGTTCATCATCCGACATCAGCAATCAACGGTTCAGATGACACCATACCGTTTCACTTCGAAGTAGAACACTGATCGCCAAGTTACCATTGTAACAGTAACTGAAGTTACCACTTACTGTGCTGGTTAAACTAGCTCCTATAAATGCCGCTCGGGTTGTGGGTGTTGGCTATCTTCTTCCTTTTCCTGGAACCCTAGCCGCCATGGCAGGAGATATACTCTATATGCGTATCTGAAAGTAAAGTAGATCCTTAAATTCGTCCCAAATAGTTCATAAATCTTCTCTTAGACATACTTACTTCCTAGTTCGTGACAAAGTGGTATCAGAGCTGGTTCTTCCTCGGCAATGACCAAGAAATTGGGCGAAAAAAAATTCCTCAGCTCGAGGTAAAGTCCCACCCTCCCCTCCCGAGTTGGTAGTGGTTCTTGGAGGCGATTTGGCGGCGGTTCTCTATTTGGAGGCGCTGGCGGCGGTAGATTGCTCGAACGCAGATTAGTAGTGCAGATTGGTTGCGGGGAAACATTTTTCTCGTGGTAAAATTCCAGATCGAGCGCTGATCCGTGCGTTTTGGTGGCGAATTCTTGCGGCGGCGGTAGGTTCTAACAGTAGTGATTGGGTTGCCGTGAATTCGGTGGTAAAATTCCTCTTGCTACTGTTAGATCTGTGGAGATGGGCAAGGCACGCTCTATTGACCCCACTGAGCTGTAGGAGGTTCTTTCCATGAAGGATGATATTCTGTCAGTTCAATTGGATAACAAATCCATTCGTTTGGAAGTGTCCAAACTCCGTGAAGATGTGCAATCCATCAGTTCTAAACAAGGGGACATTGCTATTCAGGTTGGGAATGTGGAAGGAGCAGTGGTTGAGTTGGGGAAACAGTTATCATCGATTAGTTCTATTCTCCAGACGATAGTTCCTCGCAGCAATCAAGATCCAGGACCTAGTGCTCGAGATCAGATTAAATCTCCAACTCTTCAGCAAAGTGAAGTGCATGTGCAACAGGCAAGAAATGAAATGCTTCGGAAACAGTTAGCTGCAGAACAGGAGAAAACCAAGCAGACTGAAGAACTCCAACTCCATAATTTATGACCCATTAGAACTGGTAGACCCTCAAAACCCCCAGGATTTTATCAAGGAGTCCCAACTGAAAGAGGAAGCAAGCTGGGTACACCAATTACAGAAAGAGACAGAGTTCATACTCCTGAATTTCATCAGTTTCCACAGTTTCAGAATAGAGAGAGACAGGTGTGGCAAGGATATTTTCGCACTTACGAACAGGATATGCAAGCTCAGTTTCTTAAGGCAATCACTCAGGGAGCAAAGATGGAATTTCCAAGGTTTTATGGTGAAGATCCTGTTGGCTGGATTAGGCAATGCAACAAGTATTTCCAGATGTTAGCTGCACCTGAAGAGTATAAAGTTTCATTAGCTCAACTGTATATTGCTGGAAAAGCTGATAAGTGGTTGAGAAGATCTGGGATTTTAGAGCATTATATCACCTGGCCTGAGTTCTGTAAAGAATTGGTTAAGCGCTGGTCAGCACAGGGCTCTTATGGTCTGACGGAGAAATTCAATTCTATGAAAAAGTGGACTAAATCAGTGACTGAGTATACCAAATTTTTTGAGGATCTCATGGCAGATGTGAAGGACGAAAACCCAGCAATTCCTGAGTTGTGGTTTGTCAAGTGCTTTGTCAATGGATTAAGACATGGTCTCAAATATCACATTCGACCTCTTATTCCACCCACTTTGACTGATGCTATTTGTGTAGCTAAAGAACTTGAGCCATGCTATCCTCCAGTTCATAAGAAAGCACTGGTTCCTTATACAAACTATTATAACAAAACTCAATACCATCAACCAGCCCCAATCCCTGGAGTGATACAAGGGTCCCAAGCAAACCAAGTTCAGATCCTTGCTCGACAAGCAGAGCTTCCTGTAGCAAATCAGAAAATCAGAAAACCAGGGGAATGTTGGAGATGTGGTGACGAAAATTGGAATCCCAGCCATAAGTGTAAATTTGTGCCTCAAGTCCACTTGTTACAGCAGGAAATGCAAGAAGACGAATTAGCACAAGTTATGGCTGAAATTGAGTACCAAGAAAAAGAAGAAGGTGTATCAGTTAAAGAAGAAGTCATGTTTATACCCCTGGCAGCTATGGGGAAACAACCATTATCCCCAACTCCAACTGTGATTATTCACATTAATGGAAAGAGTGTTGTATCCTTATTGGATTCTGGTAGTACTACTTCATTCATAAGTGAACAGTTTGCTATCAAATCTCATTGCAACTTATGTCCAGTTCCAGCAGTACAGATTTCAGTGGCTGGAGGTGGTACTATCCATTCTGCAGCTGTAATTCCTGAGTGTTCCTTTGTATTAGCAAAGCACCTGCTGCAACATAATTTCAGAGTGCTCAACCTACCAAGTCATGATGTTATTTTGGGATATGATTGGTTTGCTGTGGTCAGTCCAATATCCTTTGATGTTCCAGTGGGGATGTTCTATTTCACTGGACCTGCTAAGCAATCATTACAGGACAAAATAAGTAATTCTCCATCTCACATAAAAGAAGTGACAGTGGAACAACTGTTTAAAATGAAAGAAAAAGGGATAGAGAGCATTGTTCTCCAAGTCCATAACATTATGCTCAAACAACCTATTGATCATACCATTTATCCTGAACTGAAGCAATTGTTGGAGCACTTTGAGGATGTCTTTGTAGAGCCAACTGAGCTACCTCCTCATAGAAATCAAGACCATACCATCCCATTAATTCCTGGTGCTGCTCCCACTCATGCCAGACCTTATAGAGTACCTCAACATCAGAAGCAAGAAATGACAGATCAAATTCAAAAGCTGTTGGCAGCTCATTTTATCAGACACAGTCAGAGTCCCTACTCTGCCCCCGTGATTTTGGTCAAGAAGAAAGATGGCACAATGAGGTTGTGCACTGATTTTAGAATGCTAAATGCAATAACCATAAAAAACAAGTATCCTATTCCTATCATAGAGGATTTATTGGATGAATTGGGGGAAGCTAAGATTTTTTCTAAGCTCGATTTGAGATCAGGGTATTACCAGATCCGAATGCATCCTGATGATATTGAAAAGACAGCTTTCACAACCTTTCTGGGGCACTTTGAATACCTGGTCATCCCTTTTGGTTTAGCTAGAGCCCCAGGACCTTTTCAGGCAGTCATGAATGAGGTTTTTGGTCCATATCTAAGGATTTTCATCTTAGTTTTCTTTGATGACATCTTGGTGTACAACAAGAACATGAAAGAGCATTTGGAGCATTTGAAGATTGTGTTGGAACTGTTGAGGAAACACAAACTTTTTGCAAAACCTTCCAAATGTGTGTTTGCTGTGAAAGAAGTTGAATACCTGGGACATGTAGTTTCTGCAAAAGGAGTTTCTACAGATCCTGCAAAAATACAAGCTATTGCTGACTGGACAACTCCATCCAATGTTAAACAATTGCGGAGTTTCCTTGGTCTGGCAGGGTATTATAGAAGGTTTATTAAAACCTTTGGGCAAATCAGTCGACCCCTCCATGAGTTGCTTAAAAAAGGGCAATTCCAATGGACCCAACAGCATACCACAACATTTCAATCTCTCCAACAAGCCTTGATTAGTGCTCCTGTGTTGGCATTACCTGACTTTTCCAAGGAATTTGTTTTGGAAACAGATGCTAGTGGTCGAGGAATTGGAGCGGTGTTGATGCAACAAGGGAGGCCTTTGGCTTATAATAGTTCTGCTCTTTGCCCTAGAAATGCAGCTCTGTCTACATATGAAAAAGAGGCACTAGCTATATTAGAAGCTCTTAAAAAGTGGAGACAATATTTGGTGGGACACCAGTTGATTAATAAAACTGATCAACAGTCTCTCAGGTTTATCACAGACCAGAAGATCACTGAATGAGTTCAGCATAAGCTCATGATGAAATTACTGGAGTTTGATTTCCCAATTCAGTATAAGAAAGGTGTGGAGAAAAAATTAGCAGATGCTGTTTCTAGAATTCCACTCCAAGTCTTCTCCATTTCTGTAGCAACTCCTATGTGGGCTCAAGAATTGGTAGATAGCTATGAATGTGATCCAGTGAGCAAACAGTGGTTGGAAAAGTTGTTACTGCACCCAGATGCATCTGTGGATAATTATACATTGAAGAATGGCATAATTCGGTTCAAGGGAAAAATACTAGTAGGCCATGTCCCTACTTTGCAAGAAAAACTTTTGCAAGCCTTGCATGATTCACCAATTGGGGACATTCTGGCAGAAGGGCTACATATCAAAGAATTAAAAATATTTTCTATTGGCCTGGGCTCAAGAAATCAGTGGAGAATTTTATTGCTTCTTTCCCAGTATGTCAAAGAGCCAAGCATGAAAATTTCTTACAGCCAGGGCTGTTGGAACCCTTACCAGTAGCAGATATGGCGTGGCAACACATTTCAATGGATTTCATTGAGGGTCTGCCCAATTCTCATGGCAAAGAGGTCATTTTGGTAGTAGTAGACAGGTTCACTAAGTCTGCACATTTCATTCCTCTATCTCATCCACACTCTGTTCATTCTGTGGCACAGGCCTTTGTGGACAATGTGATTAAGTTACATGGGCCTCCTCAGCTGATTATTTCAGATAGAGATAGAATCTTTACTAGTAACCTGTGGAAAGATATCTTTGCTGCTTTAAGAGTGGAGTTAAGGTATAGCAGTGAATACCATCCTCAAACCGATGGACAAACAGAGCGAGTCAATCAATGTTTGGAGACATATTTAAGGTGCATGGCTAACTCTGAACCCAAAAAGTGGACTGCCTGGCTACCTCTGGCTGAATATTTGTACAATTCAACTTACCATACAGCTCTGCAGATGTCTCCATTTCAAGCTTTATATGGTTTTCCCCCTCCCCTGATTACTAAGATACCTATTCCTGGCCCGGATAATGAAGAAGCACAGGATTTTCTCGCATCTAAGCAAGTCATGCTGGAACAGTTGAAGCATAATCTCCATCAAGCTCAAAACAGAATGAAAAAGTATGCTGATCTCAAGCGTAGTGAACGCAGTTTTGAGGTGGGTGATCCAGTTTATTTGAAAATGGAACCCTACAGATTGGCATCCTTTGGCTTCAGAGGTGCACTTAAGCTGCAGTACAGATACTATGGACCATTCCAAGTTATTGAGCGTGTGGGAAAGGCTGCTTATAAGTTACAACTCCCTGACCATGTGAAGATACATCCAGTCTTCCATGTTAGTCAACTCAAGAAACATACTGGGGCAAAGTCTATTCCTAGTCCTGATCTACCGTTGGTGAATGCGGATGGAACTCTCAAAACTGAACCTCTACAAGTGCTAGAAGTGCGTCAGGTACCTCGTAACAATGTTGTTGTTGTTCAGTGGAAGATCCTCTGGGAAAATTTGCAGGAAGCTGAAGCAACCTTGGAGGACGCCGATTACATCAAGCACACCTTTCATGCCTTCTTTAAGAAGACGACTGAGGAGTGGCGTGAAGCAGCCCAGGCGTCGTGAGGACACGCCGCTTCCTTAGAGGGGGCAATGTCAGGACTGTGACATTCAGAGTAATCCTCAGACAACACTTGTCCTGTTCATCATCCGACATCAGCAATCAACGGTTCTGATGACACCATACCGTTTCACTTCGAAGTAGAACACTGATCGCCCAGTTACCGTTGTAACAGTAACTGAAGTTAACACTTACTGTGCTGGTTAAACTAGCTCCTATAAATGCCGCCCGGGTTGTGGGTGTTGGCTATCTTCTTCCTTTTCCTGGAACCCTAGCCGCCATGGCAGGAGATATACTCTATATGCGTATCTGAAAGTAAAGTAGATCCTTAAATTCTTCCCAAATAGTTCATAAATCTTCTCTTAGACATACTTACTTCCTAGTTCCTGACATGCCTTCTATAGATTCTTCATGCTAGCAGGTTTCTTCAAGTTAATTCGTATAGTTTAAAATCTGAATTCAGTATTCTTCAGTTCAATTTATCTCTATCAACAAGCAGGACACCCACATATTTGTCTCTATCAGATTATTCATTGTGATCTCTTTGCTATTGTCTATTCATTCTCAAGTTGTAATAGCATGATTTTCTCAATTTTTTATGTCTTTTGCCCTTCAGTTCTTTCCATGGATGAATGATAGGCATATGTTTAGGGAACACTCCTAATTAAATTAGAATAGGAAATTTCTTGCAATCTATTTGCAATGTTGATTTATTGTTGTTGGCACTGACGTGCATGTAATACATTGGAAACTGAGTGTTGTTGGCAAATTTTTATGTCTATTTGTAGGTAGAGTTGTTGATTGTTTTTTTGGGTAGCATCAGGCAATATGCAAACTGATCTTTCTTGTGTCCGTAGGAATCTGTGGATCCCCTCCCTTCTCCTCCCTGGTTCCCTCCATCGCCTAGCTATATTACATACTTGAAGAGAAATAGCCTAACCGGTCTCCTGTGGCTGTAGTTGTAGAAGGAGACTAAAAACCTGCTTCGTTCAGGTAGGCTGCATACTATATCACATATAGGCAGAAACAAGAACCAGGTGAGTCACAAAGCTAGCTTATATGGGGCGGGCTGTTCCCCGGATGGCGGTCTGGCTGCGCAAAGAACCGGGTGAAATTAGCTATATGTGCCACTTGGACTGTATTAACTCTCCTTAATCAATACAAGTCCTTTTCACACACAAAAAAGATGTAATGCCTAGCTAGGTTTCTTGTGCAGACCTGGCATATGTTAGAGGCATAAGTTTATTGGTTCGACATGTCGAGCTTAGGTTCGGCGTGTCGAGCATGTAAAGATAAAATAATTCACCTATTGATAAAAAATCGAGCTTAGGTTCAGATTTCTCGAATCAGTGGTGCTTCATTATGTTAACTGAAATTTCAGTATTCTATTATTATTGAAAATAAAGTTTCAACAGTGGTATTGCAGTTTGAAATAGTGAATGTATATAGTTTATTTACTAACCATCATGAAAAATTCATCTCCCTACTGTATAGAATTTGAACTTGCAAGTAAGTTCTTATTTTAATTGAATCAGGATTTGTGTGCCATTCTGCAAAACCTGCAAATAGGTTATTTTGTTCGAACGGTATCAAATTATTCATTTGTTTTCCATCAAGTATTCATTTTTTTTATTACCAATAACAACAATGGTAATCTTCCAACATATTCTTCTAAATTCATTCTTTTTATAGAGTTTTGTGCTTTATGTGTCTTCAATAATTCTGTTCAAAACCTCCAGTGACTAACTTCACAGCACAGTATGTAAACAACCACTCAATTATAAGATACCGATCAACATTTTAGGTGATTCTTTTAGGGAACAGTATCATAGGAGATGGTACCACAAAAATACTAGGATGACAACTTCTCCCTCTGTTAGTGTTTTCAGTTAGGTGGAGATTTAAATATATAAGCCTCGCCTCCTCTTTCTGCTGCAAACGCCGCGCCCTCCACCAAGTTAGTATCTCCACAACCCCTGCTCATATCTTCTCAACTTCTATGATTCAATGTTCGTGTGTTTAGAGTTTCATGTGAAGAATTTAGTTGAGATCAGCCTGGGTGCTGTTAAGATCAAGGTAATTTATTCAAGAAAATTCTCCCGCATTATATGTCTCAACAAGTTAATTTATTCGATTAGTGTTGTCATCAAAATTTAAGTAGGATGCTCTTTTGATTCGCCTTTTGGTTGTTTTTGCACTGATAGGACCAGTTGTCCAGACAAATTACACTGAATTAGATCACTGGTTCAAATAAGATCACATATTCACCTGTTGATTCAAATAGGATGCTCTTTTGATTTATCTTTTGGTTTTTTTGCACTGAATAAGATCACTGGTCGATAGAAATCCCTGCCACCATGATTACAAATTCTTCAGTTTGTACCTAATGCCGTAGGAACATTACATCTAAAGTGCACATTTCATGAATTCTTATTGCTCATACATAAAGTACAGAGCAGTGTGGTCTATATAAAAGGTCTGATGTTTTGTCTTTCTAGATAGTTTAAAGATAAATTATAGACATTATGCATTTTTGGTGCATCTTGTAATAGATAAAGATGCTCAAATTATATTTAACATTTATTTGAATCTGGATAACAGCAAAGCTAAATTATTGTCTGTGTGTCACTCATACATATTGAAATACATATGGATTGCAAACCCGTTGATGTAGGCCCCGAGGCGATAGATTTGGAAGGGATTGAAAACTCAGATAGTTGTGAAAATCCAACGGAGGCGTAGATGGAGTTTATTATGTCTTGTCATAATGAACTAACGAACGCGAACACTCAAATTATCCCGTAAGATACTTATCTCTATATGGTTATCTATTTTTTGCCTTTTCATGTATCTACTATTTAATCTTCCTAATTTTTACTGCAAATATAGATTTATCTGTTATTCAATATATTAAGTCTGTACCTCCGAAAACCAAACTTGTGGCCATTGGTGATGACGTCTTGTCAGTTCAGGTTTTCGCATGTCATACAAATAGTGGTGCACTTTTGGATGATGGTGTGAGTCCTGTTGTGTCAGTAAAAATTAGTATCATTCTTATAAATAAATAATAAATATATTTTAATTAATCATTATTTTTTTCTTTCAATTATAGGTCATCAATGGGTAATGTTGTTTCCTTATATAGTACTACTTCTTGTCATGGTTTAGTTCAAGTTTAAACTAAAACCATGACAAGAATTATGGGACGGACGGATAGGGTCGTGATTTTTTTTCTAAATAATACATACTATTTGCATATCCTATTTCCATATGCTCGCCTTGACCATTATATCTTGTTCGTCATTGATCAACATGCCAATACTATCTCTATATTGGAATGCCTTGGAATTTCTGTTACCTCAGTCGAGCTTCATGATTCTGTTACCTTAGATATTCATCGAAACTCCAGAGAATCTCATTGTAATACATCCCAAAAGGAATGATGATATTTTTTCTGGCATCGTCGATTAACAATTTTTGTTCCAAAAATCATGGACATGTGACTTCTTTTGAAACCAATTAAAGCATCTTGTTTAGTTTTTCGAACAATCAATGTAATTATAATGTACTTATCTATATGACTTGTCCAATTATTTTTCTTTTACTTTTATATTTTCATGCAATGGTAAAGATTTAAATCAACCAATTTGCAGGCTCGGTATCATTGTTTAACAATTTTACATTCTACTATGTGAAACCCCCGAGATAATGATTTATTATTCTCATCCAGGATGGTGATCAACTAAGGGCCTGTTTGGTACTACTCCGCTCCACAAAAATTAGCTTCACTTTGCTAAATTCACTTTGGAGCAGCTTTATATAGAAGTTGTAACTTTATTAAGGATTTTATTATCATGTTTGGCTTCCATCTAGCTTTAGCTTTAAGAATAGAAAATTTGGTGGAATAGATCTATTTGATTGGATGATGAAGGGGTATCCACTTACTGATGGCAGCGGTGGGTAATTTTCTCCCAACTCTAACTTCTAGATTTTATCTGGAGCACCCCCTCAAGAGCTTCACAAAAAACTGGGAGTTGTACCCTAGATTCAATTTTTTTGCGGAGCGGCATATCGTGGAGTTATCATGTTTGGGTTGCATTTCTTGAAGCGGAGCTAGATTTTCGGGAGCGAAGTAGCCCCAAACAGGCCCTAAGGAAGCGACTTTTGATACATCTACCCAACTATGTTCACAGTGAAGTTGCACACAACATTTTGGATGTTGTGCAAGAGAACTGATTAGGCATATTGAGAATCGAACTCCTCTCAATATATTTTTACAGTTACACGTGTGTTGCACGTGCAAGCTTACTAGTGCTTTAGTTAAGTTATGCACTCGCTTTCCTGTTGCACATCTATACTACACATCTATACTACACATCTATACTACAAAATTTCACATCTTCTGGAACTAACACACTAGAGTAACCGAATTGTGCCAGTTCTGAAGATGCATTGCTCTAATGTTTGGACTATAAAAATTAAGCAGGCCTAACTTGCTATGGTTTAATTTGTAAATATTAGCACTGATGATATGGGATTGACATCGATCGTAAATTGTGTGAGTAGCCAATTGATGCGGTTCTGCAGTATGCTTTAATTTGTTAGTAAGTGATGCTTTAATTTTGGCACTCTACTTTAATTGATGCTGTGATTTTGCGCATGTCAGATATGTGCCTAATTAATCATCTTATCTTGCAGAAATGGTTCGCTCTCGCCAAACCTGCCGCATCACCACCGGCATCTGTATACCACCCCACTCCCGAGCCGCCACCCCTGAGCCGGAGACCGCGCCCGTGCCCGCCTTGTCGGGCTGCTCCACGGACTCGCGCCTCTCTGCATCGACGGCGTCCTCTGATGTCTCTGGATTTTCGATGGCAAGCTCTGACATTCAGCCCACTGCTTCAGAGTTGTCTCGAAATAGGCGGGAGATAGAAGAGGAGGACGCTGCAGAGGAAGCGGAGTTCAATGCCGTTTGGGAGCGCAAGTACCCGGTGGGCATACCAGACCTGGCGCGCCAAGCGGTTGTATGGGAAGCAGCTCAGGCCGAAAAAGTGAACAAGCTCATCGTCATTTCGTCTTCTGACGACGAGGAGTGAAGCGTCTTTAGTGTAATCTATAATATGTTGGTTAAGAACGTGTGAACTCTCTCATGCTATACTTGTTGAGTTGCCCTCTTGTTAATAAATCGTGTTGGTTAAGAATTCTGATGTGGCTGTTCATATGATGATGATGTCATGTTATAACTGTCATGTTGATGCTGCTGTTTAATTATATGGGTGATGTATTTCATAACCCCTCTGCAAATACGGAAGAAGAATTTTTTTACAAATATTCATAATAGTAATAGCGCACCTCTGCCTCCAGTAATGGCGCACTCCCGGTGCGCCATTAGTGTCAGAGGTAGTAATGGCGCACCGAATGTGCGCCATTACTATCACATACTAATGGCGTGCTAGTAATCGCGCACCATATGTGCGCCATTAGTACCCAAAATAGGTGCGCCACTAATGACCTTTTTTCCAGTGGTGATACACCAAGTGGCCCTTAGATGTGCGCAGTTTGGGGCATCGCGATGCGATTGCTCGTGACTCCGTCACGTGCACACTTTGATGTATGATCGAGCCCGCCCTAGACCCCGACTAAGTGTTCGGGCTGGGGTAAATCTATGTAAGTGTTATAATACAATCGAGAGTATGGTTGAGGCGACTTGTCTATGACTATGGGAGTTCACCACCCATATCATTTAGACTTGTGTGCGGACGATGAGGACCCATCTCAGTCTATCATCTGGCCTGGATGGGATGCCCCTCACGTTCGATGCTTTCCGAGAACGTTCTGTGCTTGGCCTTGTCTGCTTAGACAAGTGGGTACGGTTCTCGACTCTCCATATGATTGTGTTGTAGCGGGTCTTGCATACGCTAACCCCGGGTCCCGACAGACTTGGTATCTGAGTAGGATTGTCCATAGGATTATCAAACCCTTGGTCGAAGTCGAGTCTAGCCTTCTATAGTTATATAGTTACTCTCGGTATATAAGGGAACAACGTAAGGCTTCTTTTTTCTCCTTACCTTCATCGTTCTGAGTTCTGAGTCACCCTCATCTTTTCTACGGGAAGATAGGACTAGGCTCATCTATGTCTTACTAGAACATCTCGGTGTTTTCTTCCTTGCAGCCGTAGGAAAGTTGTGTTCGGTTGTCTAGAGTCGTTGTGCTTCCTATTTTTTTTGAACTTCTTATGTAAGTGTTGTTGTAATGTTGTGAGGATTTCCATTTCTCTTGCAATTACAGCCGTTATGTTGTCCGAGTCATTCCAGTTATCTTCGTAATCTGATGCATTTGCAAAATCATTTAACTCTGTTTGACGTTGATCTTATCCTTCAGGATGTCACAAGGAACCCGTGGCCACCTTGGTCGTGCCCAAGATCATGGGAATGATCCAGAGGAAGGCAATCTTCCACCGTCACCCACGATGGCTCAAGTTCTCATGGAGGTTGAAAGAAACCGAAGGGACTCTCATGAGTTTTTGGGGGTCATTGCTCGGAACACTGCCCAGCAGCGGAATGAGATTGTGTCGTTGAATGACTTCATCCAGCTTCATCCCCCAGTTTTCAGCTATTCCACTGAGCCCCTTGACGCTGATGACTGGCTTCGCAGCATCGAGAGAAATCTCCATTTTGGACATGTTGCAGATGGTGACAGAGCCAACTATGCCACCTACCACCTCGAGGGTGCAGCTAGCTCTTGGTGGGAGAACTTTCTGAACATGCGTCTGATACGTCCAAATTGCATCACTATTTTATATTGTAATTCATCCTTATTCATTGATATATTTCACATTACGATGATGTTCTTATGTTGTTTTGGCTTATTATACACAGTTTGCAACTTTCCGGTGCCGAAGCAGCAGATGCAGGATTCAGCGGTAAAAAGTGGACACTGAGTTGCTGAAGAAGATAACTTCCAAATTACCTGAAAATCGACGGGGGGTATTTTCCAGAAGAATAACGAAGACTCGCCGAAGAGGGGCCACAGGGGCCCCAGGCAGTCACCTGGCGCGGCCCCACCCCTGGCCGAGCCGGGAGGGCGCTTGGAGCCCTGGGGCCACTCCCGGCTCCACCCTATGGCCTATATACTCCTCGTTACGCGAAAACCCTAAAAAAAGCTTTCACGGAGTTCCGCCGCCGCTCCGTGGCGGAAACCTACAGAGAAGAAAAGGGCTCTCCGGTGGGCAGATTCCGCCGAGGAGATCACCTCCCGGAAGGGGAGATCATCGCCCTCGTCATCACCATCGTCACGGGCATCATCGAGATCATCATAAACATCATCCCCAACATCAGCACCATCTCCACCACCATCCAATCTCACCTCACAAGTTCATCTTGTGTTGTAATCCGTACTATCTATCCTCTCTACTCTACCGGTGTTGATTACTACTTTGTGGTGAATGCTATTGAGTTTTGTTGGAGAAATACCATTATGTCCAGATTGTTTATCATATATTTATCACCTCTGATCATGATCTTTTTTCTGTCTTGTGAGTAGTTACTTTAGTTCATGAGGACATGGGAGAAGTCTGGTTGCTAGTAGTCATATGATGTTGAAGTAATTTGTGTTGTTTGATATTTAAGTTGTGTTGTTATTTTCCTAGTGGTGTTGTGTGAGTCGAACACTCAACACTTCCCCTTCTTAAGGACCTAGGGGAATACATTGTGTATTAAGAATGCTTACGGTGGGTTGCCGGAGTGACAGAAACCTGAACCCCAGTTTGCACACTTTTGCACAAGGGAATATTGGATCCTTGATCTTATTGCTGTGGTTAGGCTTTGCCTTAATATCTATCTTGTATTTGCGGATGTTTGCAAGATGTTTAATCATAAGAGTGCACTTATCTTAGTCTAGAAGGTGTGGTAGCATAGATCCACCCACTCAACACTTATCAACACAACACTTGTTATCGATACGGAGTATGGAAAACCACGTGACTACCTCTCCATGTGTCCTCAAGAACGCTTTAGTCTTTATAAGTTCAATTGCCAGGCTTAACCTTTGCACAAAAAGGATTGGGCCACTTGCTGGTCCTCAGTGCTATTTACTTTGCTAGCTTTTATCTTATCGTTTCTTATATCGAAAACCCCTAAAAAGTTATCTTTTAGTGTTTGAAGTTATTCCTTGTCCACCATCACCTATCAGTACCTTTCGCTCCTCGTTGGGTTCGACACTCTTACTTATCGAAAATTCTACAATATACCCCTTTACGTTGAGGGTCATCAAGCTACGTTTTCTAGAGCCGTTTCCGGGGAGCATAGCGCTATTGGTAAATGAAGCTGGTAAGGAATTTTTATATCATTGCTTTTATTTTGCTGTTGCTGTTCTTTGTCCGTATGGACAACCTAGGTATTGGATCGTTGCTTATGGGGAAACGCCCCACAACTGTGGTGGTTGTACCTCCCCGTACTGAAATTGTTCCTTACAAAATACTAGCTAGTATTATCGATTGTGTTTTGGCTAATCGTTAT
Organism: Bromus sterilis; assembly: GCA_950022295.1. Classification (NCBI taxonomy): domain Eukaryota; kingdom Viridiplantae; phylum Streptophyta; class Magnoliopsida; order Poales; family Poaceae; genus Bromus; species Bromus sterilis. The sequence continues at coordinate 164,140,530 of OX465599.1, read as the reverse complement.
GCAGGAGATAGACATCCCAGTGAACACTTGCTATATTTATCACAACTATGTTCATTATTTAAGCTTGCAGGTGTATCAAAGGAGTTTGTCATGGAGAAATTGTTCTCTGTATCGCTTATAGATAAAGCTTCATATTGGTATAATCTTCTCGATAACTCTCATTTGCTTGATTGGCATGAGCTTATGTCTCTCTTTTATACCAATTTTATCCTCTTCATGAAATTCATCGAGACATGAATTATATCTATAACTTTTGGTCTCGTGACGGAGAAAGCATCGCTCAAGCTTGGTGGAGATTGAAATCCCTAATGCTCAAATGTCCTATTCATGAGCTCCCCAAGGAAACTATACTTACAAATTTTTATGCTAGACTTTCTCGTCAGGATAAGAAGATGTTGGATGCCTCCTCTAGTGGGGTATTCCAGACAAAAAGCGTTGAAGAAAGATGGGATCTCCTTGAAAGGATCCAGAAGAATACCGAAGATTGGGAAATAGATAAAGGTATTGAACCCACTATAAATTATGAGCATGATTATATAGAGAGCTATGTGAAAACTGATTCCTTTAATACCTAATTTCTCTAAGATTGGTCTTTATTCCCATCTGATGATTGATTTTTGTAAGGATTTTGCCTCTCATATTGACTCCTCTAAGAATAAGAAGAGTCAGCATCATAAACCCTTTAAAGAATCATCTATTGATATTCATGTTGCTAATCCTATCGTGCCTGTAGTTATATATGAAAATCCCCCTTTTCCCGTAAGAATAAGGGAGCACTCTTTCGTGACAGGCATAATGAATAAGAGTGAGAGAAGAATTGATGAGCCTGAGGACCAGATCAAGGTCGATCCTCGAGTTGCATTGGTTAAGGATCTTATTACTAATGATGCTTTAGATTCCAATATAAAAAATTGTTCTGTATCTACTAACCTTGTCACTGCCAAGAACAAAGGCCCAATTTCAGGTACTCCAGTAGTATCTGTTAAAATAGGAGATCATAATTATTATGGGCTATGCGATTTGGAATCGAGTGCTAGTGCTATCACGTATTCACTTTATCAAGAGATCATGGGTGAAATTTCACCTTGTGAACTTGAAGAAGTTGATGTTACTATTCATCTTGCAAACAGAGAAACTATCTCTCCTATCGTAATTGTGAGAGACGTTGAAGTCTTATGCGGAAAGGTAAAGTATCCTACCGACTTTCTAGTACTTGGTTTATTAAGGGACAATTTTTGTCCTATTATTTTCGGTAGACCTTTTCTCATAACCTGTGGAGCTATAATAGATTGCAAGAAAGGTAAAGTTTCTGATGAATTCAATGGTGAGCCATATGAATTTAATTTTTCTAAGTTCTCTAAGAAGCCTCGTGGTACTGATTTACCTAGTAATGATAAGATTATTGAAGATATTGCTTCCATTGCTATTCCCCCTAATGATCCTTTGCAACAATATATGGAGGACCACGAGAATGATTTGCATATGCAGGAGAGGAATGAGCTGGACGAAATATTCTTAAGACAACCTGCTATCCTAAAGCACAACCTTCCAGTTGAGCGTTTGGGAATTTTGTCTCAACCAAAAGAAGATCCAGTGTTTGATCTTAAACCTCTTCCCGACACGCTCTAATATGCTTATTTAGATGAAAAGAAAGTATATCATGTTATTGTCAATTCTAACCTTTTAGGGTATGAAGAGGAGCGTCTATTGGAAGTACTTCGCAAACATCGAGGTGCAATTAGCTATACCCTTGATGACCTTAAGGGGATTAGTCCGTCTATTTGTCAGCATACCATCAATCTTGAACCTGATGCTAAACCAGTTGTTGATCATCAACGACGGTTGAATCCGAAAATGATGGATATTTTAAGGACTGAGATTCTCAAGCTTCTAGCCGCAGGTATTATCTACCCTATAGCTGATAGTAAGTGGGTAAGACCGGTTCATTGTGTTCCAAAGAAAGGAGGAACAACTGTGGTTCCTAATGATAAGAATGAACTAATACCTCAGAGAATTATTATTGGATATCGAATGTGTATTGATTATAGGAAGCTGAACAAGGCAACCAAGAAGGACCACTACCCGTTGCCGTTCATCTACCAAATGCTTGAAAGGCTATCCAAAAATACTCACTTCTGTTATCTTGATGGTTATTCTGGCTTCTCTCAAATTCATGTTAACACTGCTGATCAAGAGAAGACCACTTTTACTTGTCCCTATGGTACTTATGCTTACAGACGTATGCCTTTTGGTTTATGTAATGCCCCTGCTACTTTTCAAAGGTGTATGTCTGCTATCTTTCATGGTTTTTGTGAAGAAATTGTGGAGGTATTCATGGGCGATTTCTCCGTCTATGGAACCTCTTTTGACCATTGTCTCCACAACCTTAATAAAGTTTTGCAGAGATGTGAGGAGACAAATTTGGTGCTTAACTGGGATAAGTGCCACTTTATGGTCAATGAGGGAATTGTTCTTGGTCACAAAATTTCCGAGAGGGGAATTGAAGTGGACAGAGCCAAGATCAAAGCAATTGAAAGGATGCCCTATCCAAGGGACATCAAAGGTATTCGTAGTTTTCTCGGTCATGCTGGTTTCTATAGAAGATTTATTAAAGACTTTTCTAAGATTTCGAGACCCCTCACTAATCTTCTCCAGAAGGACGTCCCTTTTGTTTTTGATGAAGATTGTAAGGAAGCCTTCGAAGTTCTTAAGAAATCTTTAATAACTACTTCTATAGTACAACCACCTGATTGGAATTTACCTTTTGAAATTATGTGTGGTGCTAGTGATTTTGCAGTTGGAGCTATTTTAGGGCAAAGGGTTGATAAGAAGTTGAATGTTATATCTTATTCTAGCAAAACCCTTGATAGTGCTCAAAATAATTATGCTACTACTGAGAAGGAATTCTTGGCAGTAGTGTTTGCTTGTGATAAGTTTAGGCAGTATATTATTGATTTTAAGATTATTGTTCATACTGACCATGCTTCCATTAAGTATCTTATGGAGAAGACGGATGCCAAACCAAGGCTCATCCGATGGGTACTCCTTCTTCAAGAATTTTATTTGCAGATTGTCGATAGGAAAGGAGCAGACAATCCGGTGGCGGATAACCTTTCAAGGATGGAAGATATACCGCATGATCCCATTCCGGTCAACGACAGTTTTCCAGGCGAACAGCTAGTTGTTGTTAAAGTACAATCTCTCTCCGATCCTTTGTTTGCAGATTATGCTAACTTTATCGTTGCAAAGTTTTTGCCTCCAGGTTTAACATTTCAGCAAAGGAAGAAGTTCTTTCATGATTTGAGGCATTACTTTTGGGATGACCCACATCTTTTCAAAGAAGGTCCAGATGGGATCGTGAGAAGATGTGTATCGGAACACGAGCAGAAGGACGTTCTCAAACAATGTCACGACAGTCCATATGGAGGACATCATGCTGGTGAGAGGACCGCACATAAGGTTCTTCAATCAGGTTTTTATTGGCGTCAGAGAGTTTGTAATATTAGTAGAAGGAATGAGATGCCTATGAATTACTCTCTAGTGATTGATCCTTTTGATTGTTGGGGTTTTGATTTTATGGGTCATTTTCCTTCCTCACACAAGTACACTCACATTCTAGTTGCTGTTGATTATGTAACCAAGTGGGTAGAAGAAATCCCCAGTGAAAGTGCTGATCACAAGACATCTTCTAAAATGCTCAGAGATGTAATTTTTCCTAGGTTTGGAGTACCCAGGTACCTCATGACTGATGGGTGTTCACACTTTACACATGGAGCTTTTAGAAAAGCTTTAGCCAAGTACGATGTCAATCATAGAATTTCTTCACCGTACCACCCTCAAACTAGTGGGCAAGTTGAGCTCACTAATAGAGAGATCAAGTTGATCTTACAGAACACAGTCAATAGAAATAGAAAGGATTGGTCAAATAAGTTAGGAGATGCTTTGTGGGCGTATAGAACTGCATACAAAAACCCCATGGGCATGTCTCCTTATAAGATGGTATATGGCAAGGCCTGCCATTTGCCATTAGAATTAGAACACAAAGCTTTCTGGGCTATTAGAGAGCTTAATGCTGACCCGAAGTTAGCTGGTGAAAAGCGTCTCATGAACTTGATTTCTCTAGATGAGTGGAGAAGTGAAGCTTACGAGAGCGCTAAAATGTTCAAGGAAAAGGTAAAGAAGTGGCACGATAGGAGGGTTCTGAAACGTGAATTTAATGTTGGTGATAAATGTAACAACCCATATTTCACAAAAATTAAAAATTTTGTTTTCGGTGTGAATTGTTTGATTGTCTGATTTGTTTGCGGTGTTTGCATCCCGGATTTATCGATCGGGGATTATTCCCCCCCCCCTCTTATCTCGTACCGGACGGAGACCGACCTTTGCCACCTTGACACTCGACCTTTGTGACACAAGGTTTCACCCGATCACCGTCGCGAAAACCGCACGAGACCAGCCTCAGCCAACGGAACGAAAAACCCCGTTTAATAAGTAAATGGGATATTCTTATAGCGCGCCGGAAAGTGTTTTCGGAACGGTTTTAGCGCGAGGGGAACGCCGCCGGCTCGATGCGCTGATCGCGCAGTTCGAAGTTTTACCCGAATTGGAGGTCCTGCGGACCCCTAGCGGTCAGAAACGTAAACACCACGCGCGCTAAAGAAAAACCGAGGATGTGTTTGCAAACTGCTAGCCACCTGGGCTATATAAAGACCACCACTCTCCCACCCCTTTGTAGGGTTTCCCTAAGCCAAAATTGCACTCACCCCCCTCACATTTTCCCCAAAAACTCCCCCTAGCCCTCCAAATCTGAGATTTTTGCTCCCCTATGATCTGGACCGTCGGATCGGCCGATCCAACGGCCCAGATGCGCCTTGGCCTTCTCCCACCTCCTCCTCTCTGTCCTCACACCCGCGCCGCCGCCTCCAACTGCTCCGGCGACCGGCCGCACTCCGGCGAGCCCAGCCGCCATGGCCACCCCTCCCTTCCTCCTCATCCTCGCCGCCTCCCTCTTCTCTCCACCCCGCGCTCTCACCTCACCCCTCCTGTTTCTTCCCGCAGGCCGCCATTGGAGCCTCCCGTGGAGCTCGCCACCACCCCGGAGGCTGCCGGCGCCCTCCGCCTCGCCTGGATCCGGCGCTGCCCCGCCCCAGGTTCCGCACCGCCGCCTCAGGAGCTGCTTGTCCGCGCCGCCCGGGCCCTGCAGCGTTCCGGTTGCCGCGCTGCCATCCGCCGGCGGGGGCGCCAGCTCGCGGGAGCTCCAAGGATGAGCGTCCCGTGCGTCCCAACCGCCGCCGCTGACCTGGGCCAGGACCACGTGCACCCATGGCCCAGCTCTCCCCCCTCGGCCTAGGACGCCCCAGCCGCCAGGCCTCACCAGCCAGATGGGCCGAGCCCAATGGGTGAGGTCCCATATCCCTTTTTTTTCCAGAAACCCTGTGAATTTTTACTAAGTCTGGGATTGTTTTGCTGCTGTTTCAGTTTTTCGAATAGAATTGCGAGTAAACCGTAGCTCGGATGACGTTGTGCCCAAAAGGAGAATTGTTTAGTTTTGTGTATACTTCAATCCATCTTTTGTGAGCATTTTGATTTGAGGCCATCTTGATGTTGTTAATATCTGTTGAAGTGGGTATTAGGCTGTTAACTGCTACTAATTCCTGTTTATGCATTGCTCTAAAGTGTGCTTCCTGATGTTTGGCAGTTGTGTTCCAAACTTGTTTTGCTTGTATCTTTTTCACCGTAACTCCGTTTGGGGCTGTTCTTTATATGTAACTTGATTAGTTTTTCGTGTACTTTGTGTTTATGCTATTGTTTTCTTTTGTTAACCAACCTAAAATATGGTTTAGGGAATAACAGTACCAAATGCTTTAAATTGTCGTGGGGTACTTAGTGGATGCCATGTTTAGGTTGTGCCCCACTTAAATTGACTAGCATAGAAAGTTTCTCTTATGCTTCACCTCTTGCCATGTTTGTGTGCTATGCCATGCTTGAGTGAGATGGCATGTTAACAACCTTTGCTCACCTTGTGTAGCTAAACAACTTGAACCTTTCTAAATGTGCGGTATTGTAGTGTGTGACGAGTACTCCACTTAACCTGTTAGTAACCGATCTCGACGGTAGGTGCGATGTCTCGTGTTGCCTTCTTGTTGATGTTTGCTCGTGATTGCTTCGTAGTAATAGATGCTTGCTCGTCGATTGTCTTTTCCAGTGTTTACCGTCTTGTGTGCTTCCGCGGGTACCTTTCGGAGACGATGCGAGCTTGCGATCAACTACACCTTCGGAACCCAACTTATCAACAGGCAAGGACTATACATTACTTACGATCCGTTCTATTTCAACCAGCGGTTTGCATGCTTGTCTAGGATAGGTTTGATGTTTGATCCTACCACATGTTTACAGTCTCTTTCAAACCGATACAGCCATGTCCCCTCCCAGCAAACCTTGTACTTCTATATTAATATTGCTTGTTGCTCAGCCCCTGCTTAGTATGCATGCTTAGGATGCTACGATGTTACCCTGTTACTCCTTGGTTTGGGCTATCACATTATTATATTGTTGTTGATGATATGATTATTACAATGTTGACTATATTCGACGAAGGATGGAAGGTCTAGGCTATCCCGCCCCGACGCTTTGTTCCATTCGAGTCACCTAGGATCCGTGTTCCGGGTATTGGTTTTAAGACTGAGCGTGCCTAACCGTGTGTGGGATTTTATGGGGTCCCCTTTTCTTAACTACCTAGCTTCAAACATTTCTAGCGGTGGCCCAAGCTGATTTACCAATTGAAAAACATGCATATATGTCTGCCGGGTCGCTCCTAGCAGATATCCTTTAAAATAACTTGGGCCAGCGAAGACATGGTTCCTCTTCTTGGTCCACCCCAGGGAGCTAGGGGGCTGCCCACATTAGTTTAGGTAGCTAACCCGACCTCGTCCATACGGTAGAGGCCAATTCGAGAGCGCGGCCGGCTTTTGAGTTGGAAGTCGACTCATCGGGGGCCACCCGGATTTCTTCGTTGTTAGCTAGAGGGACCTGTCGTTTCAGATCTCTCGGAACTAAATCATAAAATGGTTTCTTATGATGGGTAGCAACTGAGAGTGATGGACGTGCTTGCGGAGCCTTGTAATGGGCATTTGGTAAACCCCTGCAGGGTTAAATCTTTTCGAGAAGCCGTGTTCATGGTTATGGACGACTTGAGACTTACTCCTTGTTCATAGACAACAACAACTGAGATAATCTTAATAAACTTGATCAACGGGTGTGTGCCTTGACTGCTTCTTCTTCGTCGGGATGCGAAGAGGAGGACAAGGATAGGATAGGTGTTATGCTTGCGTAAGTAGTGGATAGCAAGACTTGTTGGAGGCGATTCCTCATCGAATGCTTGGTTCTTATCTTACTCTAAAATAGACCGTTAGCCACTCATATAATGCTAGTGCGGCAGCAACCTCACCACTTACCCCTTCCTTACCGTAAACTACTAGTTGTCCTAGAATGACGAGTGATGAAGTCCTTGCTGGGTCAGTTAACCACTACAGTTGGATGCTAAGTACTTCTGTACTCATGATACTACCCTCAAACTCTTTTCAGGGTTCTTGATCGACAACATGTATGGTGATCGACGTTTCACGTGGAGACTCGACGACGACTAGTTAGGCGGATCCCGGCGGAAGGCCTGGACCCGTGTGGTTATGGGGATCGATGTTTTTCTCTTTGCCACTAGGCATTTGATTGTAGTCTGTACTCAGACATGTATCTTCCAATGTTGTATTGTATTGATGCAATTGTATGCCAATTTTATGAGATGTTGTATCCTTGTATCTGTAATGTTGTGATATCATGTTGGAAATCCGGGGCATATGGCATTGTCATATGTCGCGGTGGGACCGATATGTGCTTCGTCCCCGAATCTGGATGGAAACATCTAGATCTGGGATAGTACCGCATATCGGGCCTTACAATAAAGTTTTGTTGTTTAGATCCCGTTTCAGGTTTTCTCCAGGTAAACTACTTTCCAGGTGGGAAGGGCCATTTCATATTAACGAAGTCTACCGCTCAGGTGCAATCAAGATTAACAATTTTGAAGGCACCAAACCTCAAGTGGTGAATGGGAAAAGACTTAAGCATTACATAGCAGGAGATCCTGTCAATGCTGATGTGGATTTCGTATACACAAAGTCTCATGAAGATCATGTTGCAGCCCTGTTTCAGACACCAGCAGAAGCAGAATAAGGAAAGGTATGTATTACGGTAAGGAAACATCGCGAAACCGCCATATAAGTTCCAGATTACGAGTTTTTCAAAATATAGAAAATTTGAGGCCAAAGTGGAGCCGGAGATCAGCTCCAGGGGGGCGAGGCGCCCCCCTGGCGCGGCCCACCCCTGGACGCGTCGGGAGGCCACCTGGGCACCCCGGAGCCCGTCTCCGACTCCTCTTTGACCTGTTACCTTCCTTTATCTGCAGAAATTTTTGCTATATATTTGCCCGGATCATTCCGGCAACGTATCTCGCGATTTCGTGTGTTTTCTTTTCGAGCTATTTCTGCCAGGAAAACTCTCAGCTAAACCTAGGTGCCATGGCTTCCCCAAGTTCCCCCAAGGACAAGTTCGTCGTCAACGTCATCAACCCTTACCTCGCTGAGGTGAAGAAGCACCCCCAGATCCTTCGTGTGGAGGATGGTGACCTCCATAAGGAGGATCTGAAGGGACCAGTCAAGGAGGCGATCACCGAGGAGCGGCTGAAGGAGATGGAACATGAGGTCTTCAAGTTCAAGAAGATGGTGGAGCGTGGTGTTGAAGCTAACTTCGACATCATGAACGAGATCGAGGCTTCCCACAAGAAGGAGATGAAGGAGATGTGGTCAAGTTTGGACGCATTAGAAGAAAAAGTTTATGGGCTCCAAGCACAGATCTATGATCTGTAGAACCAGAACTGTGAGTATAAACTAAAGTTTCTGCGCATGGGTTTGGGTGCTGAGTGCAGGATCTTGGAGACGAGAATGTCCTTCGAGACTGGAGAAAAGCTGCCATGGAAGCGCTTCGCCAAGGACTACGTGACCGACAAGAACAAGGATGAGGAGTAAATCTCCTTGGGTAATGGCATCCCCTTAGCTTGTTCCAAGCTTGGGGGAGTGCCCGGTATTTTTATCTCTATCTATGTCTTTTAGAGTCAAGTAGAGTCGTATCATGTCTAGGGAAGTTATCTTATAAAATAGGTGTTTGCTTTGAGGTCTATTACTCCTTTCTGGAGAGTTATGTATCCGTGAGTGTGGAGTCATCTATGATGGAATATTAATGAGAAGTCTATTGATCCCTTCGCTGCACTCGGTATTCTCTTCACGCAATTGACCTTATGATGATTCTTATGGGGAGCATTGACCTTATATCAGGTATGGCTTTGAAAACTTTATTTAATCTTGGCAAACATAGCTTTGGTCATAGCAACAAGCATGTTATTTTTCTCAAAGTAGCGACATAGCCAAACCCTGTATGTTATTATGCTTGTAGTGTTATGTTGACAAGGAAGACAACTTGATGTGCTATGGTTATTTTAATGTTTATGATTTATATTGCTTTGCATCCAAGTCATCATCAATTGTCTGTTCTCTCAAAGCCTTTGCTAGCCAAACCACTATACTAAGTGGAATTCTGCTCGTACATCCATACCCTGAAACCAGTATCTTCCATATGAGTCCACCATACCTTCCTATTCGTGGTATTCCACTACCACTCCTAAAGCATAGAATTTTTGTGTTATCCTTAGATGTTCAAAATCTTCTGTTTTGTGCCCCTGTTTTAGCTCATGAGGAAGTAGTAGTTAATTCATGACCTTCTTAAGTTGGACAAGTTTTACCCCGGGATTACATGTCTAATCTACAAACCCCTAATACGAGGAGGAACTGGCATGAGTGCGCCCAGCTCACAAAAGATAATACAACATACAAACCCTCCTTCATGCTTTGTTCATGAGAAATCAGAAAACTTTGGCAGTGATAAACAAAGGAGATTGCGGGGATGCGATCGTCCCCGTTTGGGAGAAGTTCCTCGAAACTTGTCCAATCTGAGAAGCAATTGAGTTATCTATTAGCATTCGTTGACAAATCATGCTCCTCTCAAAACTTGTTTTCATTCTGTTTGATCTAAGGATAGCACTTGAGTTTTCCCTGCTTGCCTTTAACAAGGCTTTTTCCTTTTACTTTTGTGTTGAGTCAGTTTCCCCTACTTCCTCCTTTCCCAAAGAGAACAGACACTTGATGCTGATGAAGATTCATCCATATAATGATGCATTAAAGTTTTGCCATGCCATATCATTATTGACATTATCTTTTGATAAGTAAGTTGTTTGCAAAAGCATGTGTCAAGCAAAAATCTTCCTTTGTGTTAGCATTTGCACTTCATGACTAATAGCTTGTTCTTTCAAAAATTTCCAAATCATCTCTTCAAAATATAAAGAGAAAGAGCAAAGGCAAAAGCTTTTAGTTGTCCCTTGACCAAAGGACTTGTTTGCCATGATTTGATGAATTTCCTTAGCCTTACTTTTGATTATAATTGTTATTACTCTTTCATAAGGGCTTTATGAGTTGGAGATTGCTGTTTAGGATGTTTGATTTTGGTGAAAAGATCATGATGCTTCTTGTCCGTATTTTATTTATCGACACTTCACTCTCTAAACTTGTGGACAAGTTTACCGAGCTCAGTTTTCGCTTGGGGACAAGCGAGGTCTAAGCTTGGGGGAGTTGATACGTCCAAATTGCATCAATATTTTATATCGTAATTCATCCTTACTCATTGATATATTTCACATTACGATGATGTTCTTATGTTGTTTTGGCTTATTATACACAATTTGCAACTTTCCGGTGCCGAAGCAGCAGACGCAGGATTCAGCGGTAAGAAGTGGACGCTGAGTTGCTGAAGAAGAATACCTCCAAATTACCTGAAAATCGACGGGGGGTATTTTCCAGAAGAATAACGAAGACTCGCCGAGGAGGGGCCAGAGGGGGGCCACAGGGGCCCCAGGCGGCCACCTGGCGTGGCCCCATCCCTGGCCGCGCCGGGAGGGCGCTTGGAGTCCTAAGGCCACTCCCGGCTCCCCCCTCTGGCCTATATACTCCTCGTTACCCGAAAACCCTAAAAAAAGCATTCACGGAGCTCCGCCGCCGCTCCGTGGCGGAAACCTACAGAGAAGAAAAGGGCTCTCCGGCGGGCAGATTCTGCCGAGGAGATCACCTCCCGGAAGGGGAGATCATCGCCATCGTCATCACCATCGTCACGGGCATCATCGAGATTATCATCAACATCATCCCCAACATCAGCACCATCTCCACCACCATCCAATCTCACCTCACAAGTTGATCTTGTGTTGTAATCCGTACTATCTATCCTCTCTACTCTACCAGTGTTGATTACTACTTTCTGGTGAATGCTATTGAGTTTTGTTGGAGAAATACCATTATTTCTAGATTGTTTATCATATATTTATCACCTCTGATCATGATCTCTTTTATGTCTTGTGAGTAGTTACTTTAGTTCCTGAGGACATGGGAGAAGTCTGGTTGCTAGTAGTCATATGATGTTGAAGTAATTTGTGTTGTTTGATATTTAAGTTGTGTTGTTATTTTCCTAGTGGTGTTGTGTGAGTCGAACACTCAACACTTCGCCTTCTTAAGGACCTAGGGGAATACATTGTGTATTAAGAGTGCTTACGGTGGGTTGCCGGAGTGACAGAAACCTGAACCCCAGTTTGCACACTTTTGCACAAGGGAATACTGGATCCTTGATCTTATTGTTGTGGTTAGGCTTTGCTTTAATTTCTATCTTTTATTTGCGGATGCTTGCAAGATGTTTAATCATAAGAGTGCACTTATCTTAGTCTAGAAGGTGTGCTAGCATAGATCCACCCACTCAACACTTATCAGAACAACACTTGTTATCGATACGGAGTATGGCGAAAGCACGTGACTACCTCTCCATGTGTCCTCAAGAACGCTTTAGTCTTTATAAGTTCAGTTTCCAGGATTATCCTTTGCACAAAAAGGATTGGGCCACTTGCTGCTCCTTAGTGCTATTTACTTTGCTTGCTTTAATCTTATTGTTGATTATATCAAAAACCCCTAAAAAGTTATCTTTCAGTGTTTGTAGTTATTCCTTGTCCACCATCACCTATCAGTACCTTTCACTCCTCGTTGGGTTCGACACTCTTACTTATCAAAAACGCTACAATAGATCCCTTTACGTTGAGGGTCATCAGCGTCCAGCTGGACAGTTGACTTCGTCGAATGAGTCCTGTGACACTTTTCGCGAGCATCACATTCCTAAGGGACTCATGGACCGCAAGAGAGAGGAGTTCTGCAATCTCACCCAAGGAAGAAGGTCCGTTGATGAGTTTAGTCGGTAGTTCAATCGTCATGCCCGCTATGCTCCCGAGGAGATCTCCACTGACTCCAAGAAGCAAGAGAGGTTCCGCAAGGTACTAAATTCTGGACTTCGTCGCGAGCTCAATCTTCATGACTTCGCCACATTCCAGATCCTTGTCAACAAGGACATCAAGGTGGAGGATATGATCACTCCCGAGGATTCCCGGAAGCACCCTAGAGATGATGGTTCATCCAGTTCAGGCCGTCAGAAGCGCAAGATCTGGATCCCCAATCGCATGTTCCGCCAGAACAACCCAACGAGGCCATCCTCTGTGGCGCCTCATCCACCAGCTCTGTTCCATCCAGCTCCACCTAACAACCCAGCTCCCTGCACTGTCTTTGGAGCCTGCTTCATATGTGGCCAGCCTGGTCACTATTCTTGTGAGTGCCCCATAAATCAGAATGATCCACCTCATGCCAAACGGAGCCCCAATGTTCGTGCCAAGCCACCCCTGAAGGTCTCCACCACCCAGCCAGCTTCTTCCGCAAATCTTGGACGTGTGAACCAAATCTCAGCTGAGGATACTGATGGTACTTCTGACGTCATTCTTGGTACGCTCCCAGTCAATTATGTTCCTACCTCCGTCCTTTTCGATCCAGGAGCATCTCACTCATTCATGTCGGAGAGTTATGCACTTCGGCATGAGATATCCTTTGATTAAATGTTTACCCCAATGATTATTCAAACTCCTGGTTCGAAGTGGCAAACTAATAGAGTAAGCCATGGCAATCAAATTGCAATTGAGGGTTTAGTATTCCTTGCTTCACTCATAGCCCTCAAGTCTTCAGACATTGATGTCATCCTTGGTATGGATTGGTTATCAAGACAAAATGCTTTTCTTGATTGTAAAGCCAAGTCAGTTAGACTTACACATTCTTCAGGCCAGACAATAGATTATTCCTCACCAAGAACAAGAACCCAGATGCATTCTTTGAATGTACTTCCGCTTCCCGACCTTGAAGATATTCCGGTGGTTCGTGACTTCCCGGATGTCTTTCCTAAAGAGCTGCCGGGAATGCCACCCGAAAGATGTGTAGAGTTCATAGTGGATCTTATGCCAGGAATCGCACCAAATTCTAGACGTCCATACAAAATGGCCCCACGTTAGTTAGCTGAGCTGAAAATCCAACTTGAAGCTTTGTTGGAAAAAGGCTTCATCCGCCCTAGCTCATCGCCATGGGGTTGCCCTGTTCTGTTCGTAACGAAGAAAGATGGAACAGAAAGGATGTGCGTAGACTATCGCCCGCTAAATCTAGCGACGATAAAGAACAAGTACCCACTGCCCAGGATCAATGATCTTTATGATCAACTTGCTGGATCCTCTGTCTTCTCCAAGATCGGTTTGTGATTAGGTTATCATCAAATCAAAATCCGAAACGAGGACATTCCAAAAACGGCTTTCACTACTCGTTATGGTCTTTACGAGTACACCGTCATGTCCTTCGGTTTTAACCAATGCCCCCGCCACTTTCTCGCGCATGATGAATTCGATCTTCATGGAGTACTTGGATAAATTTGTTGTAGTTTATCTTGACGACATTCTCATCTACTCGAAGAACGAAGAAGAACATGCCAAACATCTCAGGCTGGTATTGATGAAACTTCGAGAGCATCGCCTTTATGCCAAGTTCTCCAAGTGTGAATTTTGGCTACCAGAAGCGACCTACTTAGGCCACGTGATTTCTGAAAATGCATTGAAGTGAATCCCGAGAGAGTTCAGGCCGTCCTTGACTAGACTCCAACTCAATGGGTTAAGCAAGTTAGGAGTTTTCTTGGCCTAGCAAGTTATTGTCGCCGGTTCGTTGAGAACTTCTCTAAAGTTGCAAAGTCTCTAACTGAACTCCTCAAGAAAGATAAGAAATTCCAATGGACTCCCAAGTGCGAGGAAAGCTTTCAAGAGCTAAAAAGAAGATTGACTTCTGCCCCCGTACTTGCGCCTCCAGACACCAAAAAGGATTTCGACATCTATTGTGATGCCTCACGGCAAGGGTTAGGATGCATACTTATGCAAGATAGACATGTGGTATCTTATGCTTCACGCCAGTTGCGTCCACATGAAGAGAACTATCCTACTACCCATGATCTTGAACTCGTTGCCATAGTTCATGCCTTGAAAACTTGGCGACATTAACTCCTTGGTAATCGTTGTGAGATCTATTCCGATCACCAAAGCCTCAAATATATATTCACCCAGCCAGATCTTAATCTCAGGCAAAGACGCTGGATAGAGTTGATAAAAGATTATGACTCAAGAATTTCTTTCACCCGAGGAAAAGCCAATGTCATGGCTGATGCACTAAGTCGTAAGTCGTATTGTAACAACCTCATGTTACAACAGTATCAACCACTTCTTCATGAGGAATTTCGCAAGCTCAATCTTGAGATTGTTCCTCATGGCTATCTTTCTACCTTGGTGCCGAAACCAACTCTTGAGGATCAAATCATAGTTGCCCAAAGGCGTGCACGAGGTGTTCGCCGGATCAAGGAGAACATTGCTAGCGGAGTTGCTAAATGTTTCTCCATGGATAGGAAAGGAACAGTATTCTTTGAAAATCGTTTGGTAGTACCTAATAATAGGGATCTAAGGCAACTCATCCTAAAAGAAGCCCATGACACACCCCTCTTGATTCATCCCGGTAGCACAAAAATGTACCGAGATATACGCCAGAGATTTTGGTGGACTAGGATGAAGAGAGACATTGCTCGATTTGTTGCCGAATGTGATGTTTGTCATCGCATTAAGGCCGAACACCAAAGACCTGCTGGTACACTTCAACCTTTGCCTATTCCAGAGTGGAAATGGGACAAAGTCAGTATGGATTTCATCACTGGCTTTCCAAAAACCCAGAAAGGAAATGATGCCATCTTCGTTGTTGTTGATAGACTTTCCAACGTTGATCACTTCCTTCCCGTTCGCGAGTCTATAACTGCTAGCCAGTTAGAGGACTTGTATGTCTCTAGAATTGTGTCTCTTCATGGTGTTCCTTTGGAAATCAATTCTGATCGTGGTAGCCTTTTCACCTCTAGATTTTGGGGAAGCTTTCAGAATGCTATGGGAACTCATCTCTCCTTTATTACAACTTTCCATCCTCAGTCTAGTGGTGTAACAGCCCAGTTTTCATAAAAAAATAAAATTTTTGTTTTCGGTGTGAATTGTTGATTGTCCGTGTTGTTTGCAGTGTTTGCTTCGCCGAAATAATAATCGGTGAATATTTCTCCCCCTTATTCTCGTATCGGATGCGTGACCGACCCCTTTTCCACCACGGCACATGACCTTGCGACACAGGGATTTCACCCGAGCACCGTCGCGAAAACCGCACGAGACCAGCCGCAGCCAACGGAACGAAAAACCCCGTTTAATAATTAAACGGGATATTTTTATAGCGCGTCGGAAAGTGTTTTCGGAACGGTTCCAACGTGAGGTGAACGCCTCCGGCTCGACACGCTGATCGCGCAGTTCGAAGTTTTACCCGAATCGGAGGTACTACGGACCCCGACGGTCAGAAACGTGAGCACCGCGCGCGCGAGAGAAAAACCGATGATGTTTTTGCAAACTGCCAGCCACCGGGGCTATATAAAGACCACCACACTCCCACCCCTTTCTAGGGTTTCCCTAGCCACAAATTGCAGCCACCGCCCTCCACTTTGCCCCAAAAACACCCCCATTTTCGCAGCAAACCCTAGCCTCAGATCTGGAAAACTGCCTCCTACGATCTGGACCGTCAGATCCGGAGATCCGACGGCCCAGATCGGATCTAGCCTCCCACCTACCCATCTCTGTCCTCCAACTCCTCTCCCGCGCCGCCTCCATGCCCGAGGGCGCGCCGCCGCCTCCGGCCAGCCGGGCCGCCGCCCGCCGGCTCCCCTCCTCTCCTCCTTCCCTTCCTCCCGCGCCTCCCCTCTGCCTTCTCTCACCGCCACCCCGTCCCTCTGCTGTAGGTCCGCCGCCGCCACGAAGCGCCATGGACGCCGGCCTCCCGCGCGAGGAGCTCGCCCCGCCGCCGCATTGGAGTCGCCGGCAGCCGAGCCTGGCCACGCTCGTCGCCTCCTCCGGCCCTCACGCGCCTCCCTCGGACCCCTGCCCCATCGCCTCTAGCAGCCGCCGCTGGCCGGCCGGCGAGCCGCCGCCACGGTCGGGCTGGCGCGGGCGCACGAAGAAGCCGGCTGCCTCCTCCCCAGCCTGGGCCGCCACCTCCTCAAGGCCCACCGGAGCAAGGCGCCTCCAGGTCAGGCCCGAGGCCCAGATCCAGCCGGCCTGCCAGGCCACCCCCAAACCCACTGTTGGGCCGAGCCCACAGAAGGTTTAGCCCAAGATCTTTTTTTTTCTTGAGAACCTGTAACTTTGCTAAGTCCCTGTGATACTGTTGCTGGTCCGTTTTTGCGCTGCGATTTCCCGTTATACCGTAGCTCCGATGAACGTGCCCCCAAAACGAAAGTTGCTCAGTTTTGCGCGCTCTAGCGTTCGTATGTACAAAGTTTTTCCGTTTGAGGCCATCTAGATAGTTTATTTCTGCGTTGAAGTGGGCATTAGGCCGTTAAACTGCTACTAATTCCTGTTAGGTGCTGCTGTTATTATTTTGTTGCAACTTTGCATGATGATTGTGACTCATCCATGAGGCCTATTGCATTGATTCTTTCTCCTGTGTGTTAAGCATCATGTGTACTTCATTTCCATGCTTTAACTTGTCATATTTGGGTGCTTTAGCTATATTAAATCTTGCTCCAAAGTAGCTATCCTGATGTTAATGTGTTGTTGTTGCTGAAACTTTTATTTTGTTGCAACTTCGGTCGACGAGTGTGTCGCGACCGTTTATCAGAATTGACTGATTCCAATTGCATATTGTTAAGAATCATGTCTAATTTCATTACATGTATTGCATCTTCATGTTAGCATTCCTGGTCATATAGATATTTAGCTCCAAAGTTGCTATGCTGCTGTTTTTGACAGCCACCTCTGATTTTCACTAAGTCTGTTACTTTGCGATGCCATGTTGCTTGCTTAATATCTTTTGATCTATGGTGCCTATTTGCATGATTCTTTTTGCCATCCCTTCCCTGTCATGTCTACTTTAGTTCATATCATTTGTGAGCATGTTTGCATTCATTGTCCTGTTTATGCATTACTCTAAAGTGTGCTTCGTGATGTTGGCAGTTTGTGCCCGTAACTTGTTTTGCTTGTATCTTTTTAACCGTAACTCCGTTTGGGGTGTTCTTTATATGTAACTTGATTAGTTTTTCGTGTACTTTGTGTTTATGCTGTTGTTTGCTGTTGTTAACCAACCTAAAATATGGTTTAGGGCAGAACAGTACCAAATGTTTTAATCACCGTGTGGCACTTAGCGTTATGCCATGTTTAGGATTGTGCCTCACTTAAAATTGACTAGCATAGATAGTTTACTTTGTGCTTCACCTCTTGACTTGTTTGTGTGCTATGTCATGGTTGCTTGAGTTGCCATGTTAATAACCGTTGGTTGATCACCTGTAGCTAAGCAACTTGAACCACCGTAAACGTGCGGTATTCGTCGTGTGTGACCGATACCCCACTTAAACTGCTAGAAACCGCTCTCGACGGTAGGGGCGATGTCTCGTGTTGCTTCTTGTTAATGCTTGCTCGTGTTTTCTCCGTAGTAATAGTGGTGCACCGTTGATTGCTTTCCAGTGTTTCCTTCTTGTGTGCTTCCGCGGATACCTCTCGGAGACGATGCGAGCATGCGATCGGCTACACCTTCGGAACCCGACTTATCAACAGGCAAGGACTATGCATTACTTATGATCCATTCTATTTCAACCAGCGGTTTTCATGCTAGTCTAGGTTAACTTCGATGTTTGATCCTACCACATGTTTATAGCCTCTTTCAAACCGATACAGCCATGTCCCTTCCCAGCAAACCTTGTACTGCTATGTTACTATTGCTCGTTGCTCAGCCCCTGCTTAGTATGCATGCTTAGGATGCTACGATGTTACCCTGTTCCTCCTTGGTTTGGGATATCACCTTATTATTATTGTTGTTGATGATATGATTATTATTAATGTTGACTATATTCGACGAAGGATGGAAGGTCTAGGCAATCCCGCCCCGACGCTTTGTTCCATTCGAGTCACCTAGGATCCGAGTTCCGGGTATTGGTTTTAAGACTGAGCGTGCCTAACCGCGTGTGGAATTTTATGGGGTCCCCTTTTCTTACCTACCTAGCTTCAAGCATTTCTAGTGGTGGCCCAGGCTGATTTACCTTTTGAAACCATGTGTGTGCTGGTCGTACGCCAGTAGTTTTCCAACCAACCCGGACCAGCGGAGACATGGTTTCCCTGTTGGTCCACCTTTGACCGGCGAGGGCCCGAGGGCCTCACGTGAGGCGTCTCGGTAACCCAAACCCTGTTGAGACGGAAGAGTCCGATCCGAGAGCGTGGCCAGCTTTTGGATTGGTTGTCGACTCCCCGGAGGCCACCCGGATTTGTTCGTTGTTAGCTAGAGGGACTTGTCGTTTCGGATCTCTTGGAACTAAATCATAAAATGGTTGCCTGTGATGGGTAGCAACTGAGAGAGATGGGCGTGCGTGCGCAGCCTTGTAATGGGCAGTTGGTACACCCCTGCAGGGTTAAATCTTTTCGAGAAGCCGTGTCCACGGTTATGGACGACTTGAGACCTACTCCTTGTTCATAGACAACAACAACTGAGATAGTCTTAATATAACTTGATCAACGTGTGTGTGTGCCTTGACTGCTTCTTCTTCGTCGGGATGCGAAGAGGAGGACAAGGATAGGATAGGTGTTATGTTTGTGTAAGTAGTTTATAGCAAGACTTGTTGGAGGCGATTCCTCATCGAATGCTTGGCTTCTTATCTTACTCTCTAGATCGTTAGCCACTTTATAAAATGCTAGTGCGGCAGCAACCTCACCACTTACCCCTTCCTTACCGTAATCTACTAGTTTTCCTAGAATGACGAGTGATGAAGTCCTTGCTGGGTCAGATGACCACTACAGTTGGATGCTGAGTACCTCTGTACTCATGATACTACCCCCAAACTCTTTTCAGGGTTCTTGATCGACAACATGTATAGTGATCGACGTTTCACATGGAGACTCGACGACGACTAGTTAGGCGGATCCCTGCGGAGGGCCTGGACCCGTGTGGTTATGGGATCAATGCTTTTCTCTTTGCCAGTAGGCATTTGCTTGTAGTTTGTACCCAGACATGTATCTTCCGCTGTTGTATTGTATTTGAGGCAGATGTATGCCGATTTTATGAGATGTTGTATCCTTGTATCTGTAATGTTGTGATATCATGTTGGAAATCCGGGGCATATGGCTTTGTCATATGTCGCGGTGGGACCGATATGTGCTTCGTCCTCGGATCTGGGTGGAAACACCTAGATCTGGAACAGTACCGCATATCGGGCCTTACAAGTGGTTAAGTTGAAAGGGTTAACCAAATTCTCGAAGACATGCTCAGAGCTTGTGTTATCTCATTCGGAAAGAATTGGGAGAAGTCTCATCCATTTACCGAATTTTCTTATAACAATAGTTTCCAATCTAGTCTGAACATGGCTCCTTTTGAACTCCTCTATGGACGACGTTGTCGAACACCCCTTAACAGGTCAGAAACTGGGGAAAGACAATTCCTTGGACTGGATATGATCATGGAAGCAGAAGAGCAAGTTCGCATTGTTCGTGATCAATTGAATGCAGCCCAGTCTCGTCAGAACAGCTACTATGATCATCATCATAGGAAAGAAAGCTACAATCTGGATGAGAAGGCTTACCTTAGGGTTACTCCTCTAAAGGGAACCCAACGCTTCGGAATCAAAGGCAAGTTGGCCCCACATTACATTGGACCTTTCCGCATTCTTGCTAAACGTGGAGAAGTTGCGTACCAACTTGAACTACCCCCGCACCTTTCCCGATTACATGATGTATTTCATGTGTCACAACTCAGGCGTTGCTTCAAGGACCCCATCCGCGAAGTCGACCATGAAATGCTTGATCTCCAAGATGACCTTTCTTATCGAGAATACCCCGTTCGTATTCTTGATTCAGCAGAGCGTGTCACTCGTCGTCAGAAGATTATGTTTCTGAAAGTGCCATGGTCACACCACTCTGAGAAAGAAGCCACGTGGGAAAGAGAAGTCTGTCTCCGTGCCGAGTACCCCTCCTTCCTCCCGATGACTTCTGAATATCGGGATGAGATTCTTTTGAGTGGGGGCGAGTTTTCACAACCCAAGTTTAGGTATGTGCTAGGATCAAGTCTCACTTTGCATCATGTCAAAAATTTCAAAAATAAAATAAAATGGGAGAGAGAACACCCCCATGATGAATTTAATTCAAATGGCCAGAATAAAAGTTGCTCCAAAAATTCATTTTGTATTTTTGAAAAGTCTTATAAATGAGTGTGATCAACTATAAAGTGATGTGGTAGCATTCCCATGCTCATGGAATTTTCAAAAATTCAAATAGGAGCTTGGAATTAAATTTAAACCCCTATTTGAATTAAAGTTCAAATAACTTGAATTTTAAAAATGTCCAAACTTTATAAGTGGCTAGCTATATTTATTGTGAGGCCATAAAAATATTTGGGGCATTTATAAAAATGTCTAGCTATTTTGTTTAGCTAAGACAAAACAAATGTCAGAAAAGAAAACAAAAAGAAAAGAGAAAGGGCTTACCTACGAAGAAGCCCAACTAGCCGCACCACGGCCCAGGCCCACCTCCTCCTCCTTGTCGTCTACCTCCCCGCGCCCACAAGTTGCTCGCTGTATTGCATGCAGACGCCGCCGACGCCGCCTTGCCACCTCCTGCTCACCGTGGACGAACCCGAGACCCCTAGACGCACCACGACGACGCCTTGGGCTGCCCTGCATCCATTCCCCCTCTCCCCAACCACTTTCCAACCCGCCCTGGCTGTTTCTTCCATCGCCCGAGCGCCGCCGTAGAGCACTGTCGTGCCCCGGCGTGGCCAGCGTCGACGAGGATCCCAGTCGTGCTATCCTTCGTATTCGCCATGGTCGTCTTCGTTTCTGAGCGGAAGGAATCGAGCTAGGACGCCTTCATCGCGTCGTTCCCTTTGTCGTCCTCCCCGTAGGTCGCCGTGGGTCGCAGCAAAAATTATTCGCCGTCGAGCCCTCCCTGACCGAGACGCTACCTCCGTCGAGTTCCTGGTGATCTCAGCTCCCGTCCCCATCTATTATCGTGCCCCCCTCGCACTCTAGCCACGGTCGCCATTAGAGCCGAGCACGGCCGCCGCCATGGACGAGCTCGAGCTCACTCCAGTGTTGGGGAACGGGGCAGAAAACAATAATTTTTCATAACCTACGCGTCCCGAACCCAAGACCTATGCTATGGCGATGCATGTAACGGATGGAAATAGGTCACATACCAGTATGTAGTCCGTTAAGCGGGAAACGTTCCCGCGTGAACGTGGTTGATGTAGTCGTACCGGCAATCCCCGATGCCGCGCAGATCCACGATGACTCCAGTAGCCACCCGGTCCTTGTAGACCGATGATGGGATTACGTCCCTGTCAGAACGTTGTCGTTGAAGACGTCGGGACACGGCCTCAACGATGAAGGAGCACCACAAGTGCAGTGCCTCACGAGATTACACACATACGGTGTACCCGACGTCCCTCCGAGCTCCGAACCAGGCGAGCAGCGAAAAGAAGATGGATTCGGATTCCAGCAGCACGACGGCGTGCATATAGTGGATAAACCTCCAACCTAGTGCAACCTCCAAACAAGGGGAGTCCGCTCAAGGAAGGAGAAAATAGAGAGAGAGATCAACATAATTTATTTGTATTTTTCAGGATTCTTGATCGACAACAGGTATGGTGATCGACGTTTCACGTGGAGACTCGACGACGACTAGTTAGGCGGATCCCGGCGGAGGCCCTGGACCCGTGTGGTTATGGGGATCGATGATTTTCTCTTTGCCACTTGGCATTTGATTGTAGTCTGTACTCAGACATATACCTTCCGCCGATGTATTGTATTTAAGGCAGTTGTATGCCGATTGTATGAGATGTTGTATCCTTGTATCTGTAATGTTGTGATATCATGTTGGAAATCCGGGGCATATGGCTATGTCATATGTCGCGGTGGGACCGATATGTGCTTCGTCCCCAGATCTGGATGGAAACATCTAGATCTGGAACAGTACCGCATATCGGGCCTTACAACTTGGTATCAGAGCCTTACCGACCGTAGGATCCCTTTTCTGGCCGAAGTCGAGCCTAGACAAAAACTATTTTGTAGTTACTAAGTTAGTTATCGGAGAGTAGGAATCTTTTTACTCCTTACCTTTGCTCTGGTCAGGACAAGTGTCGTAAGTGTTTTAACTCTCGCCTTGTCCCCTTCAAACTCTAGGATCTCGAGTGTGTGGAGTATCATAACCGTTACAATGCCTTGCTTGCAGCGTATTGTCTCGATTCCGAGCTCAGGTGGGAATTCCTGTCGTACCTTTAGCTTCTCCGGTTTCGGATATCATCTGGGTCGTCCTTTGCCCTCCCTCCTTTTGCCCGGTGTTTTCACGACTTGCGTCGAAAAGCACTATCATTTGACCAGGTTTTAGCTCTCGTTCTTACTCTTGACACTAACAGTTTCGTTTTTCCGACGATGTCGTCTCTCTACGGAAAGTTTTCTCGACGGAAGATCCTCGTTCGACATGGAGCAGACTCCCTGGATCTCGGGACGAGATCCCTTGTTGGTGGTGTTGTATTGTAACAGCCCAGATTTCACAAAAAAATGAAAATTTTTGTTTCCGGTGTGAATTTTTTGATTGTCTGATTTGTTTGCGGTGTTTGCATCCCCAATTTATCGATCGGCGATTACTTTTCCCCCTATTATCTCGTACCGGACGGAGACCGACCCTTGCCACTTTGACACTCGACCTTTGCGACACCGGGTTTCACCCGATCACAGTCGCGAAAACCGCAGGAAACCAGCCGCAGCCAACGGAAAGAAAAACCCCGTTTAATAATTAAATGGGTTATTTTTATAGCGCGTCAGAAAGTGTTCTCAGAACGGTTCCAGCGCGATGTGAACGCCACCGGATCGACGCGCTGATCGCGCAGTTCGAAGTTTTACCCGAATCGGAGGTCCTGCGGACCCCCGGTGGTCAGAAACGTAAACACCGCGCGCGCGAGAGAAAAACCGGGGATGTTTTTGCAAACTGCCAACCACCTGGGCTATATAAATACCACCACACTCTGATAGAGGCGAAGGTGTCCCGATGTTTCGATGAGATGGTGGAGATCGATTATGGTGGAGACGACTTTCACGATCCGACTACGAACGTGCGAAGACGTTGCGCCTTAGCGATCGCTAAACCAACTCCGAGAGGTTATTGATCCCGCGGATGCACGATCAACCTGACCACGAAGGTCTAATTCCTGCAAGCAATCGAAGAACAAGCAAGAACTAAGAATTGCAATCTGGATATTGCGAATATAAGATGAATGATTACGAAATTTGGGGTTCCAATGAGGTCTTGGCCTGGTCGGATGACACAAACGAAGAGCTCGAAGTTGCGGCTATGGCTAACTTAAATCTAATTAAAACCCAAGTCTAAACGACGCCCTAAGGGTTGTATATATGGGGGAACAGAGGGGATTTTCGTGACCCCTTGGAGGTGGGGTCCGAAAACAACCCTAACTCGGTTTCCCCACACATACGGACTCTAAAAACAGCCTATAATGTGGTATTTCGAAATTACATGGGCCCAGCCCAATTTTAAGGTGACGCAGCACCTATAATTGCCCTTGGACGAAAATAATGAAGTGGCATCTCGCGTATTTCGTCCAAGACTTCATGCGCAACTTATGGTGGCTTCAAAGTGCGATAATCACCACTGGAAGCTCCATTGTCCTTTCCCGCGCGCGCACCTTCTTCTCCATGCTTGATCCCACTCCAATGACCATCCTTCTTGTCCATGCTAGGTCCTTCATTCATAAGCAAAACAAAAGTATCTAATTTAGGCAGCATCATATGTTCATGAACAATAGAAGGATTCGCAAGAAACGAAAGTACCTGATAATTTAGTTGACGTGCGCGTGCTCTAGTAACTGGTCCAGTATGTGTAGTTGGTGAAGATGTGGGTGTAACATTAGTAGAGATGTCCTCATCATCCTCCCCTTCTTGAATTGAAGTCGTCCTCGACGGAAGCTCATCATCTTCTCCCAAATAAGGTTTCAAATCTGCAATGTTAAATTTGGGACTAACCCCAAAATCTGCAGGTAGCTCAAGTTTATATGCATTATCATTAATTTTCTGTAAAACCTTAAAGGGACCATCAGCTCGTGGCATTAACTTAGACTTGCGCAAATCAGGAAACCTATCTTTACGTAGATGTAACCAAACAAGATCTCCTGGTTCAAACACAACATGCTTTCTACCCTTATCACCAGCAAGCTTGTATCTAGCATTCATTTTCTCAATGTTTTCTTTAGTTAACTCATGCATTTTTAATATCAATTCAGCACGTTGCTTAGCATCAAAATTAACCTTCTCCGAAGATGGAAGAGGCAGCAAATCAATAGGTGCACGAGGTAGAAAACCATAAACAATCTCAAAAGGGCACATTTTAGTGGTAGAATGAAAAGAACGATTATAAGCAAATTCAATATGAGGTAAACATTCTTCCCACATTTTCAAGTTACTCTTTAAAACAGCCCTAAGCATAGTAGACAAAGTCCTATTGACTACTTCAGTTTGTCCATCAGTTTGGGGATGACAAGTAGTACTAAAAAGTAGTTTAGTCCCCAACTTAGCCCATAAGCATCTCCAAAAATGGCTAAGAAACTTAGTATCACGATCCGAGACAATAGTATTGGGCACACCATGTAAGCGAATAATCTCACGAAAGAATAAATCAGCAACATTAGCAGCATCATCGCTTTTATGACATGGTATAAAATGTGCCATCTTAGAAAATCTATCCACGACAACAAATATGCTGCTATCCCTCCCGTTCTTTGTTCGAGGCAAGCCTAAAACAAAGTCCATGGATATGTCCTCCCACGGAACACTAGGTCCAGGTAAAGGCATGTATAAACCATGAGGATTGAGTCGTGACTTAGCTTTTTGACATGTAGTGCAGCGAGCAACAAAACGCTCAACATCCCGTCTCATCTTTGGCCAAAAGAAATGTGTAGCAAGTACGTCCTCCGTCTTCTTCACGCCAAAATGTCCCATTAATCCTCCTCCATGCGCCTCCTGCAACAACAAAAGACGAATAGAGCTAGCTGGAATGCATAGCTTGTTAGAACGGAACACAAACCCATCATTAAGCACAAACTTGTTCCATGTTCTACCCTCTCTACAATTCTGCAAAACATCTTTAAATTCTGCATCATGTACATATTGATCTTTGATTGTCTCTAAACCGAATATCTTGAAGTCAAGTTGGGAAAGCATAGTATAACGACGAGACAAAGCATCAGCAATAATATTATCTTTCCCCTTCTTGTGTTTAATGACATAAGGGAAAGTCTCAATAAATTCAACCCACTTAGCATGTCTACGATTAAGTTTTGCTTGACTTCTTATGTGTTTCAAAGATTCATGATCAGAATGTATAACAAATTCTTTGGGCCATAAATAATGTTGCCAAGTTTCTAATGTCCGAACAAGAGCATATAATTCCTTATCATAAGTAGAATAGTTCAGACTAGGCCCACTCAATTTTTCAGAAAAGTATGCAACAGGTTTAGCATCTTGTAATAACACACCTCCCAAACCAATACCACTAGCATCGCATTCAAGCTCAAAAGTCTTATTAAAATCAGGAAGTTGGAGCAAAGGAGCATGTGTTAACTTATCTTTCAATACCGTGAAGGCTTCTTCCTGTGCGGTACCCCAAGTAAAAGGCACATCCTTGCGTGTAAGCTCATTGAGAGGGGCAGCAATGGTGCTGAAATCTCTCACAAAACGCCTATAGAATCCAGCGAGGCCAAGAAAACTCCTCACTTGTGTGACCGTTTTGGGCTGCGGCCAACTCTCAATTGCCTCGATCTTGGCTTTATCAACTTCAATTCCCTGCGGGGTAACAACATAGCCAAGAAACGATACTCGGTCGGTGCAAAAGGTGCACTTCCCAAGGTTACCAAATAAACGTGCATTACGTAGAGCAATAAAAACTGCACGTAAATGATCCAAATGTTCCTCCAAAGATTTGCTATAAATCAGTATATCATCAAAATAGACTACCACAAATCGTCCAATGAAAGCACGTAAAACCTCGTTCATTAATCTCATAAAAGTGCTAGGTGCATTAGTTAACCCAAAAGGCATGACTAACCACTCATATAATCCAAACTTAGTTTTAAATGCCGTTTTCCATTCATCCCCTAATTTCATGCGAATTTGATGGTATCCACTACGCAAATCAACTTTGGAAAACATGGTAGAGCCACTTAATTCATCAAGCATATCATCTAACCTAGGAATAGGATGACGATAACGAATAGTAATATTATTAATGGCTCTACAATCAACACACATACGCCAAGTTCCATCCTTTTTAGGCACTATTATAACAGGAACAACACAAGGACTAAGTGATTCACGTATGTAACCTTTGTCGAGTAGCTCTTGTACTTGACGCTGAATCTCCTTCGTCTCCTCCGGATTGGTACGGTATGGCGCACGGTTGGGCAGCGAAGCACCGGGAATTAAGTCAATCTGATGCTCAATCCCTCGAATAGGTGGTAATCCTGGTGGTACGTCTTGTGGAAAGACGTCAATAAACTCCTGCAAAAGGTCAGTGACAACAGGAGGCAAAGAAGGAGGCAATTCCTCAAATGAAAACAAAGCTTCTTTGCACACAAAAGCATAGCACACATATTGACTAACATCCAAATCTGAAATATCAACCTTAGTAGCAAGCAAAGTTGGACTAGTCAATTTAATTTCATTAGAAACAGCAGAAGAAGATTTGCTATTAGTCTTATGTTGTTGCTCAAATTCTTTAGCTGCTATCTCATTTTCACTCTTATTTTTCTCCTGTTTAGCTTTACTAGCTCTAGCAAGATCATCTGTCACAATTTGTTCAGGAGACATAGGAAGTAAAGCAATATTTTTATCCTGATGAACCAGAGTAAACTGATTTGTCCTACCATGGTGTACAACATTCCTATCAAATTGCCATGGTCTACCAAGTAAAAGAGAGCATGCTTGCATGGGTACCACATCACAATCAACATAATCAGCATATGCAGCAATGCTAAAGTGCACACGAACAGAACGCGTTACCTTAATCTTACCACTATTGTTAAACCACTGAATATAGTACGGATGGGGGTGTGGTCTTGTGGTGAGAGATAGCTTCTCCACCAACTCCATGCTCGCCAAGTTGTTGCAACTCCCTCCGTCAATGATGATGCGAACCGAACGTTCTTTCACCACTCCCTTTGTGTGGAACAAATTATGCCTCTGGTTTTGCTCGGGCTTCGATACCTGCACACTTAACACACGTTGAGCAACCAAACTAGCATATTGATCTGCATCATCAGAAGCCATATACTCTATATCATGAGCATCATCATGGGCACCCTGTTCCTCATGAGCAATGAGAACTAAAGTCTCCTCATCATAGTCCCTCGCTGACTCATACCCACCATCCGCCGTAATAGTCATCACACGCTTGGAGGGACAGTCTTTTGCGAAGTGACCTCCACCTTGGCACCTGCGACATTTAATATCACGATCTCGTGTTTGCCCTGTGGAAGCCATGGATGAAGAAGAACTCGCCGCTGGACCACTCTGTGCACCCTTGAATGCTGGCGCTGACTGTTTTGGTGGCTCCCTGTAAGAATGAGCGGCTGAAGTAGAGGGTGGTGCAGCAGGACGTGTGGATGTAGAAGGTCCACGCGATGTCCATGATGTATTTCGTCCTGCAGAAAAGTTAGGTCTCGTAGCGGCCTGTCGATCCTGCACTTCACGTTCAGCTTTACAAGCAAGATGAAACAAACGAGTAATAGTAGCATAGTCCTTGTATTCTAGAATAGTTTGTATCTCCCTGTTTAAGCCACCTATAAAACATGCAAACATAGCTTCATTATCCTCTACTAGGCCACATCTAATCAATCCAGTTTGTAATTCTTGATAATATTCCTCTACAGAATTTTTTCCTTGTCTCAAACGCTGTAATTTTTGTAGCAATTCACGTTGATAATAAGGAGGAACCCTGCGAGTACGCATAGCATCTTTTAAAGCAGCCCAAGTAGCTGGAATATGATTAGCATGCAATCTACAATGTTCAGACCACCAAATAGATGCAAAACCCGTGAATTCACAAACAGCAGCAGTAACACGTCTATTCTCAGGATATTGTAAACATGTAAAGCGTTGTTCAGTTTCTAACTCCCAAGTAAGATAAGCATCAGGAATATATCTACCCTCAAACGGCTTAAGATTCAATTTAAGTTTAGGCACATGTTCATCATCGCGTACCTGAGGGGGTGGTTGGTGTCGACCGTGGCGAATGTTGGGACGTGGACGCCCAGCTGGCTGCTCATAGGCCGCTTCCTGTTCCACCTCCTCCTCGTAATCACCCTCGTAGTTGTCGTCCTGGCCGACGTCAGAAGCAGCAGCAGTAGCAGCAACTGCAGCAGCCGCAGGAGCAGCAGCAGCTTGTCTGCCCGGAAACAGAATACGTCGTGCACGTCGTGGTGGCGGTGGCTGTGCTGGAGCGGCCGCAGGCTGTGCAGGTAGGCGTGCGAGCAACTCAGTAAACTTGGCGTCGAGCTTGGTGTCGATCATCTTCTCCACACCATCAATCACCTCTGTAAATCTGTTCTCGATGTCATTCACCTGTTCAGACATCATTTGTGCAAATTTATCATGTAACGCTTTGTTTGTCATATTCTCCCAATCGGGTGCATCCCGCGCCACTTCATCATGGGATCCTGGCATGGTTAGCAGAAATAGAAAACACACAGAAATATGATCCTACTTCTACTAATGGGATGTGGGGTGGTGGAAAGCACAAATCCGTCAAGCTTTTCTTTCGTTCTTACCAATTCTTACCTAGCAGCAGGTGGTGATGTACAACCAACGGGTCAAAACTCTCAGAGATGTGGTAGAGCGATGGCCAGGAGGTGTCAAAACGCACGATGTAGAATATATGTGGAGCTGTAGGAAGGCTGACAAGTATGGTAGCAAAAGCTCAACAGTAATCAAAACAGAGATGCAAAGCTGAATAAACACTCAACGTCGGTACTGTGCTGATCCTAGGCTAGACCGTACTAGAGACGCGAGCCTAAAACACCAACGAAAGCACGGCGCGGCACGTAAACAACTGAGAAGCACGTAAACAACTGAGAAGCCTAAAACACCAACGAAAGCCAGACTCTTCGTGGACTGTAGGTATGAAGAACAGAACCAATCTAGACTATGAAAACTGGGAAATCTCACCGAGCAACCTGGAAATCTGATACCACTTGATAGAGGCGAAGGTGTCCCGATGTTTCGATGAGATGGTGGAGATCGATTATGGTGGAGACGACTTTCACGATCCGACTACGAACGTGCGAAGACGTTGCGCCTTAGCGATCGCTAAACCAACTCCGAGAGGTTATTGATGCCGCGGATGCACGATCAACCTGACCACGAAGGTCTAATTCCTGCAAGCAATCGAAGAACAAGCAAGAACTAAGAATTGCAATCTGGATATTGCGAATATAAGATGAATGATTACGAAAGTTGGGGTTCCAATGAGGTCTTGGCCTGGTCGGATGACACAAACGAAGAGCTCGAAGTTGCGGCTATGGCTAACTTAAATCTAATTAAAACCCAAGTCTAAACGACGCCCTAAGGGCTGTATATATGGGGGAACAGAGGGGATTTTCGTGACCCCTTGGAGGTGGGGTCCGAAAAACAACCCTAACTCGGTTTCCCCACACATACGGACTCTAAAAACAGCCTATAATGTGGTATTCCGAAATTACATGGGCCCAGCCCAATTTTAAGGTGACGCAACACCTATAATTGCCCTTGGACGAAAATAATGAAGTGGCATCTCGCGTATTTCGTCCAAGACTTCATGCGCAACTTATGGTGGCTTCAAAGTGCGATAATCACCACTGGAAGCTCCATTGTCCTTTCCCGCGCGCGCACCTTCTTCTCCATGCTTGATCCCGCTCCAATGACCATCCTTCTTGTCCATGCTAGGTCCTTCATACATAAGCAAAACAAAAGTATCTAATTTAGGCAGCATCATATGTTCATGAACAATAGAAGGATTCGCAAGAAACGAAAGTACCTGATAATTTAGTTGACGTGCGCGTGCTCTAGTAACTGGTCCAGTATGTGTAGTTGGTGAAGATGTGGGTGTAACATTAGTAGAGATGTCCTCATCACACTCCCACCCCTTTCTAGGGTTTCCCTAGCCAAAAATTCCAGCCACCCCCTGTTTTTGCCCCAAAAACTCCCCCCAGCCCTCCAAATCTGAGATTGTTTGCTCCCCTGCGATCTGGACCGTTGGATCGGCTGATCCAACGGCCCAGATGCGCCCTGGCCTTCTCCCTCCTCTCTCCTCCAACCTCCTCACGCAGCCGCCCGTGGAGTCCCGCCGCCGCCGGGCCCGAGGCCAGCACCGGCAGGCCACAGCAGCCGCTGGCGCACCACCTCTCCTCTCGCGCCTCTCCTCCCCGCGCCCCCTTCTCTCCTCCTGTCTATCCTCTTCCCCTGACCTCTCTCTCTCCCGTAGGTCCCTCCGTTGGCCGCCGCGCCATGGCAGGGAACCACGAGCTCGTCCGTCGCCGCCCTGGAAGTGTCATCGCCGTCCAGTCCCGGATCCGGTGAGATCCAGCAGACCCGCGTCGCCCTCCCCTCGCGGGACCCCTCACACCGCGCCTGCACCGCCCCTCGCCGGCCAGCGCCGCCACGCCGCTGCCAGAGCCGGTCGGGACGGGGCCGACAACTCTGGCGGCCACCAACCGACGGCCAGTGGGCCAGCCCACCGAGCGCCCCCAGCGGCCCAGCCCGAGAAGAGCCGACCTCTGCCAGGCCAGATCCAGCCGCCGCCATGGGCCGAGCCCAATTGGGTGAGGCCCCTTTTTATTTTTTTTCCTTGCCTCTATTTTTTTCTAAGTCTAGAAATATTGCTGTTGTGATCTGTTTTGTGACGTAATTTGCGAGTAAACCGTAGCTCAAATCACGTTGCGCCCAAAAGGAAAATTGTTTAGAATTGTGTGTACTTCAATTCATCTTTTGTGAGCATTTTAATTTGAGGTCATCTTGATGTTGCTAATCTGTGTTGAAGTGGGCATCACGCCGTTAAACTGCTACTAATTGCTGTTATGTGTTGTTGCTGTTATTTTATTGCAACTTTGGTTGATGATTGTGACACATCCATGAGGCATATTGCATTGATTCTTTTTGCATACTGTTAAGCATCATGTCTACTTCCATTACATGTATTGCATTGTC
Source organism: Bromus sterilis (assembly GCA_950022295.1). NCBI lineage: Eukaryota > Viridiplantae > Streptophyta > Magnoliopsida > Poales > Poaceae > Bromus > Bromus sterilis. The sequence goes on along the minus strand of OX465599.1, from coordinate 164,108,700 downwards.
ATAATATGCTTGCTGGTCATCTAGTTATTGAGCTCCAAAGTTGCTATGCCACCGTTTTTGACAGCCACCTCTGTTTTTCTCTAAGTCTGTAACGTTCCGATGCCATGTTGTTTGATTAATATCTTTTGATCTGTTATGCCTATGACCTTGATTCTTCTTTGTACCTGATCCTCATCATGTCTACTTCATGCCCATGTATTGCTATGTCATGTTGCTGCACTTTTGCATATAGTTTTGCTCCTGTTTATACAGCATAAAATAACAGTTTCTGCCTTGTTTTCATTATTTTCGCTAAGCCCTTGACCAGTAATGTTTTATTGCATTTTGCATGGGCTATAATTAGTTGTTCATGATGCCTATTTGCATGATTCCTTTTGCCATGCCTTCCCTGCCATGTCTACTTTAGTTTCATATCATTTGTAAGCATGTTTGCATTCATTACCCTGTTTATGCATTGCTCTAGATTGTGCTTCCTGATGTTTGCAGATTGTGTTTCAAACTTGTTTTGCTTGTATCTTTTAAGCCGTAACTCCGTTTGGGGTGTACTTTATATGTAACTTGATTAGATTTTCGTGTACTTTGTGTTTATGCTATTGGTTGCTGCTGTTAACCAACCTAAAATATGGTTTAGGGAAGAACAGTACCAATTACTTAAATTGTCGTGGGGCACTTAGTGATATGCCATGTTTAGGATTGTGCCTCACTTAACTTGACTAGTATAGATAGATTATTTCGAGCTGCACCCCTTGTAATGTTTGTGTTCTATGCCATGCTTGAGTGAGATGCCATGTTAAGAACCTTTGTTGATAACCTGTAGCTAAACAACTTGAACCTTTCTAAATGTGCGGTATCGTCGTGTGTTACGAGTACTCCACTTAACCTGTTAGTAACTGCTCTCGACGGTAGGTGCGATGTCTCATGTTTCCTTCTTGTTGATGCTTGCTCGTGTTTGCCTTGTAGTAATAGAGTGCTTGCTCCTTGATTGCTTTCCCGTGTTTACCGTCTTGTGTGCTTCCGCGGGTACCTTCGGAGACGATGCGAGCTTGCGATCAACTACACCTTCGGAACCCGACTTATCAACAAGCAAGGATTATACATTACTTATGATCCATTCTATTTCAACCAGCGGTTTGCATGCTAGTCTAGGATAGGTTCGATGTTTGATCCTACCACATGTTTACAGCCTCTTTCAAACCGATACAGCCATGTCCCCTCCCAACAAACCATGTACTGCTATGTTACTATTGCTCGTTTCTCAGCCCCTGCTTAGTATGCATGCTTAGAATGCTACGATGTTACCCCCTGTTACTCCTTGGTTTTGGGATATCACATTACTATATTGTTTTGAATGACATGATTATTATAATGTTGAATATACTCGACTCGACGAAGAATGGCGTGGTCTATTATATTATAATGTTGAATATAATGACGAAGGATGGAAGGTCTAGGCTATCCCGCCTCGACGCTTTGTTCCATTCGAGTCACCTAGGACCCGAGTTCCGGGTATTGGTTTTAAGACTGAGCGTGCCTTACCGCGTGTGGGATTTTATGGGGTCCCCTTTTCTTACCTACCTAGCTCCAAACATTTCTAGAGGTGGCCCAAGCTGACTTACCATTTGAAACCGTGTGTGTGCTTGGTTGGGCCCCCAGCAGTTTAAAACAACTCGGGCCAGCGGAGATAGAGTTCCTCTGTTGGTCCACACTGGTGAGCTAGGGAAGTCCCCTGTTATATAAGTGAGACTAACCCCGACCTTAGCCATACGGAAGAGTCCGATCCGAGGGCGTGGCCGGCTCTTGGATTGGGTGTCGACTCCCCAGGGGCCACCCGAATTTGCGCGTTGTTAGTTAGAGGGACCTGTCGTTTCGGATCTCTCGGAACTAAATCATAAAATGGTTGCCTATGATGGGTAGCAACTGAGAGAGATGGGCGTCCATGCGGAGCCTTCTAATGGGAAGTTGGTACACCCCTGCGGGGTTAAATCTTTTCGAGAAGCCATGTCCACGGTTATGGACGACTTGAGACCTACTCCTTGTTCATAGACAACAACAACTGAGATAATCTTTATATAACTTGATCAACGTGTGCGTGCCTTGACTGCTTCTTCTTCGTCGGGATGCGAAGAGGAGGACAAGGATAGGATAGGTGTTATGATTGCGTAAGTAGTTGATAGCAAGACTTGTTGGAGGCGATTCCTCGTCGAATGCTTGGCTTCTTACCTTACTCTCTAGATCGTTAGCCACTTCATAAATGCTAGTGCGGCAGCAACCTCACCACTTACCCCTTCCTTACCGTAAACTACTAGTTGTCCTAGAATGACGAGTGATGAAGTCCTTGCTGGGTCAGTTGACCACTACAGTTGGATGCTGAGTACTTCTGTACTCATGATAGTACCCCCAAACTCTTTTCAGGGTTCTTGGTCGACAACAGGTATGGTGATCGACGTTTCACGTGGAGACTCGACGACGACTAGTTAGGCGGATCCCGGCGGAGGGCCTGGACCCGTGTGGTTATGGGGATCGATGATTTTATCTTTGCCACTAGGCATTTGATTGTAGTCTGTACTCAGACATATACCTTCCGCTGATGTATTGTATTTAAGGAAGTTGTATGCCGATTGTATGAGATGTTGTATCCTTGTATCTATAATGTTGTGATATCATGTTGGAAATCCGGGGAATATGGCTATTTCATATGTCGCGGTGGGACCGATATGTGCTTCGTCCCCGGATCTGGATGGAAACATCTAGATCTGGAACAGTACCGCATATCGGGACTTACAGGTATCCAATATACCTAGTTCGTCCTCGTTCTCAACAAACAAGTTTACTCGTTCATGTGATATTACAACTCCGTGACCTATTCACACGTTTGCACAAACTTTATGATGCAATATCACCGAGTGGGCCCAGAGTACCTATCCGTCACTCGGATGGACAAATCCCGTTTTGATCTATTTTCATACTCATCAACATATCTACTTCGGAATACCCAAGATACACCTTTATGGTTACCATGTTTCAGTGTAACGGTTAATGCACTCAAAGCATCCTGGTAGATAGCAATTATGTATGATCATCACGGTCTTAAGGATCGGGTCACTACGTTTATAGTTATCGCAATGTTGAACTATGTGACTGGATCACATTGCAACACTTCCGGTGGGTGTGTGTCCATCATGTCATTCTCCCAATGACATGACCCCATTGTCAATAGACTGTTCACATCTCATGATCAGGAAACCTTGATCATCAATTGCCCAATGGACTAGTATACTAGAGTTAACTAGGGACCTGGTTGTTTGCATACCACACGTGTATTAAATTTTCCGCTTAATACAGTTATAGCACAGTATAAAACTTATTATGAAGTAATGGAATATACCAATAAACATATTTTATTTGCCTCTAGGGCACATTCCCAAAAGTCTCCCACTTGCACTAGAGTACAAATAATCTAGTTGCATTTTTCTGTGGATCATAACTCCATATCATCTATATGGTTATAGATCATGCTTGCTTGTGGAAAAGGTTATATCAACGGTTTGGGTACCATTCATATACGTATGTCTTTTGCAAATCATTAATGTCACCTAGTTTGACATTACTTTCATTGTCCATTATAATGATGAGGTATATATTTGGCGGTAGAGTGAGACTTCGTTTGTTGTGTTTCCACAATGACATCCGTTGGGTCACGCGGACTTTCCCTTAGTCATGCACACTAAAACTCACTCAGTCAGAAGTCAAACTTCCTCAGCCAGAATATAACTCTTGCCACTTCTAAAGCAGCCATATCATTGTAGATTTAATCCTTAGTGCATTGTATGCAACTTTGATGCCTAACCATGTTTCTTTCAACTTAGGCATTTATTAGCATGATGTCTCAATTTTCTAGGTTAGTGTCAGAACTTGAACCAGCATAACTTTTATGGTCAAGTTCACTATCCACTACAAATTAGAGATGTATCCTCAGTTCTCTCCAGACACTGAAGGATAAACTTAACTCTTTGTTCCATGATTTACTCATAAATCATACCACAACATGTTCTTCTTACTAAGAACTTGGGTCACATTACGTCGAGTACAAAACTTTGGTTTTATATGAAAGAACCTATGACAGGGGCATAGAGGATTTAGCACATCCATTTCTTTCATTGAACCATCATTTAACCATTGTTCTTGTACTGAGATTAACTCGATACTTCTCTTGTATATAAAAGTAAGAACTACCTTCTTGACTTGTCCCATTCTGAACTTCTTCAGATTCTTATCTAGGAAAGTATTCCGACTCAATGTTATTAAACGCATTAATCTATCTTAATAGATTTTCAATGCTTAACTTCATTCATGAAAGATATCAATAATCATTAATACCAACTACATCATTCACACTATGTTATATATGAGAATGTTGTCACGCTCCCACTCAAATATGTCAGCCACATATAAGACTTGGATAACACTCCCATAGCTCCCACTCAAAATATGTCGTCCACATATTAAGTTTAGGAAACTATTCAGCTCCCACTCAGTTTCATGCAAATGCATGTTTCTCAATATTTTGGCTAAGTTCAAAATCACTTTGATCATCCATCAAATTGAGAATTCCGGTTACGAGACACTAGCATCCATATGTTTTCCAAAATCTTGTTGTTGTACCAATTACAACACTTCTTCAAATACAGGATTTGAGGAAGTCACGGTATTGATAACAATTTGGATCAATCATAGTGAATATCCCATTGACTCAAGCATCGCTACATATTGTAGTCAACCTTTTTGAATTTGTCAGAAACATCCTTCATGACAAATCGATCTTGATGTCTTCCTTTGATGTTCACATTTAATCCTTATAACCTTGAAGTTATTGAGAATATCAAGTAACCTTTTTACTCGATAAGATTCAAGTAATCTTAAATGTAACTCAATATAGGATTTCATGACTCATAGTCATTTCTCGTACTCAGGTCCACCATTGCTTCTTCGTAGTCCGTAGGTATGTCTTTTTCCATCAACATGACAAGTGAATCATGAATATTACTTTGCACAAGGGGCAAACATGTATTCTTGAATCCTAATTTATTTAGTAAAAGTTTCAAGCGAAACACCATGATCATTATCATCATTTTCTCCTCTAACTGTAGAGCTTTGGTTTCGGAACACATTTCGTTGCGCTACTCTGACATATGGAGGCAAGGTCAATTACCTTGGTTGAACTTTCACTTTCTTCCATTAACAAATTTATCAAGAACACTTCTTGACAAAGACCAAACTTAGCAACACAGGTTTTGCTCTTTGGTTCCAGTTGTGGAAGATGTATCCATAATTGACTAAGGATACACTACAAAGATAATTTATCATATAAATCATTTTCCTAGAAACCACGATTCACCATGGCTCATATGGTGTTGGTTTCCACGAACTCAGATGGTTTCCTACTCTGAAGTGAGTGTTTCCATATTAAATTAATAACTCTAAACTATAATAACGTAACTCGATAAGAGATAACTTTAGACTATACACTATTCAATAGAGTATGACTATAATGGTCAGGCACATCAACAATATTGAAGTGTTCTAAGTATTGTAGTTTGTGAAACAACTTTCACACAAGTCTGTATGCCCAAGGCTAACTCAAAACATTTGTCACTTTGATCAAATCGTAGAGACTTGTCTTTCTTGTTAATTTAATACCCGTCTTCATTCTCCCTTTGATCACACCAAACTATTTCAGACTCATGTTTCATTAGTAAATACACATATTCATCTAAGTCCACATATGAAGTTCACGAAATAATGAAATTCACTACATGCTGAAATATGATACATCATTATGTATGATATTCAACAATCAGCGCAAACTCTATTTTACCAGAATGCGGAGTTTCAGTCATCTCACCTAAAGAGGCATGGTTTGCATGTGTCAAGGGATCAAGTATCTCAAGACTTCATCAAACCAATCATGACTTCAACGGTAGTGTCATTATTAGGTTTGGATAATTCTTGGCATTACAATATTTCTTATAAATGATCAAACTACTATCATCAATATAAGAATAAGTCATTCATAACCGTAATGTGACCATAAAAGATATCATTCATAAAAGGAGAACAACTGACTTGTTTCTCACTAATATGAATAATTGTCTCCGCAAGATGCAATACACACTAATAAAGTCCTCATTCAAATGATCATAAATTTATTCATATATTAATCAAATGATAGACGTAGAGGGAGATGTTGTCGACCATCAACTATCTTGATTATCGTCAGCACACATTGTCACCTCATCCCTTTCAAGCCACTCCTTAAGAAGTAAGTTCAAGCATCGAATACTTAATCATCCGCAATTAGTGTTTTGTGGGGAAAGACATTTATAACCCGTATATCAAATATACTTTCTCCGTCGATGACAATTCCTGCATTGGTTCTACCTTTAAAGTTCATAACTTTAACCATGACCTCATGAACGGTGAACAATTCTCTTTCATGACATAGTCTAGACATGGTCTTTGTAGCTGGGTGGAAGCGAACACAACTCCCTAGTTATCGCAAAGTAACCAGTCATTCAGTGGTCCAAGTTGTGCACAAGGTGTTCATGTATCTTATACATTTTCCAAGTGACTTTCTTAGCAGGTTGTTCCTTCAACCATGGTTGAAAGAAACCCCGTCCATATACTCATATTCCACAATATGAAGTATGGTGTTTTGGACAGTCATCTAAGTGACGATGAGTACAATACTCATCATCATCTTCCTCAATTACAGAGTTATCTGGTGTATCTCCTAGCAGTTCTCGTATTACGTTTTGTAAGTCATTACTAATGAGTATATTTCTAATGGTGTTGGTACCAATCAATGAAGTAAGACCCATTTACCTTAAGTTCTACATCACACTAAAAGAGCCATAGTTATAAACATTTGGTATTACATTATCTACAATGATATTTGCTAAGACATGAAGATTAAGTTCATAATAGGAGTTCATGTTTTAAATAATTCTAGAACTCCCACTCAGACAAACATCCCTCATAGTTTATTCTAAGTGATTACACAATCCTTGAGAACTATACCTCCCCCGTCTGACACGACCATCAGTACATTCTCAAGGTAGGCCATCATGCCAATCACATCATCTATGTGACTCATGCTCGATCTTTCGATCATTGTGTCCCGATGCCATATCTGTATATGCCAGGCTCGCCACAATAACCTTAGTGATTATATGCCGCGTATGCAAGGCCATGTTTCTGGACATGCTAGGCTTGCTCCACCCTTATCATTTGAACGCTAATATGTTTGACACCCGTGTGACACGCGATGCCTCTATAATGGAGATCTTTCCAGATGGTGCTTCACTAAGGAAGGACACTTTGTTGGATTAGTGAGGGATCATCCTATAATGCTACCGTCGTATATCTAATACAAGAAAAATAGTATGCAACAGTATAAATCATACTAACTATGATGCCCCCTGCAAATTAAAGTTTAGACGCCTCTACTTTATCTTTTTCAAGTTTTACGTGGCTGATAGGGCTTTCGAGATAGAACCGTTTCTATGCCTACGAACATACAACCACAACACCAATCCTGCAATTGTCTCTATTACACCCCTGTCGGGGCCCTCCGTTGCAAACATATTCACATCACTAAATGTTAGATAGACAGACACCCCCCAGCCACTTATATGGTACAAGCCATATGTCAAGTGTGGAACCAGTCTCGCGTAAACGCGTAAGGTCGGTCGGGGCCGCTTCATCAGGAGGTTGCCGCAATGCTAAAGAGTATACGTGAGAGGGTAACAATTGGAGAATTGATGGCCACATACTAGATGTGTTCTATCCGTATAATACATCTACGCATAACCTTGCTCTGATACCACTGTTGGGGAACGGGGCAGAAAACAATAATTTTTCATAACCTACGCGTCCCAAACCCAAGACCTATGCTATGGAGATGCAAGTAACGGATGGAAATAGGTCACATACCAGTATGTAGTCCGTTAAGCGGGAAACGTTCCCGCATGAACGTGGTTGATGTAGTCGTACCGGCAATCCCCGATGCCGCGCAGATCCACGATGACTCCAGTAGCCACCCGGTCCTTTTAGACCGATGACGGGATTACGTCCCCGTCGGAATGTTGTCGGTGAAGACGTCGCGACACGGCCTCAACGATGAAGGAGCACGACAAGTGTAGTGCCTCGCGGGATTACACACATACGGTGTACCCGACGTCCCTCCGGGCTCCGAACCAGGCGAGTAGCGGAAAGAAGATGGATTCGGATCCCAGCAGCACGACGGCGTGCGTATAATGGAGAAACCTCCAACCTAGTGCAGCCTCCAAACAAGGGGAGTCCGCTCAAGGAAGGAGAAAATAGAGAGAGATCAACAGAATTTATCTGTATTTTTCTAAAATTTTCTGTGTTGAAAAAGGGGCACCCACCACATCTATATATAGGGGAAAAGGGGGGTACGCAGGTACGTGGACTAGCAATGTGGTACTAATACCACAAGTGCTTGCCCCGCACTAGCACATGGCCGTGGCCATGCTAGTGGCCGGCGGCCACATGTGGCCAAGTGGCCAAGTGGTCAATATGGGCCTTATCCCATGGCGCCACTTCCACTCTTTTTTTCTTTTTTTTTCTTTTTCTTTTTCTCTTTCTTTCTTTTAAAGAAAAATAAAAGAACTTTATTCCTTTTAATTATTTAAATTACATTTTAATATTTAATTCATTTAATTAAATAATAAAACATATCTAAATAACTTTCCGAACAATTCGGAACTACAGAACTTTTTCCGTCTCCCCTCTGAAACGATTTCGGAGTTCTCTCTTATTTCTCCGGCGATCCCGAATCTATCTTTATTGCGTCGAATACCCTTAAGTGTGAAACCCTACGGTCCGGGAAACAACAGACATGATCAAGACACTTCCTTGACCAATGACCATCAATCAGACCTGGTTACAATCCTAGATGGCCCCTGCACTTCCATCGAATTAACTTCATCGTTGAACCGTTAAAGTTGAGTCCTGATCCCTTTGTCATACGGTACTTTTTTTGTCCGAGGTTTGATCGTCGGTATCCAATATACCTAGTTCGTCCTCGTTCTCAACAAACAAGTTTACTCGTTCCTGTGATATTACAACTCCGTGACCTAGTCACACGTTTGCGCAAACTTTATGATGCAATATCACCGAGTCGGCCCAGAGTACCTATCCGTCACTCCGATGGACAAATTGTCAGAACCCCAACTAGGGTAAGTGCTAGGGTTTGTTTGTGCCCTTTGCATCATGCAAATATTGAAAATAAATTCAAAAATGGGGAAGCAGAAAGCTCTGAGAAATTAATTCAAATGGCCAGATAAAAATCTTTTTCCAAAAATCATTTGAACATTTGGAAAATTCCTATAAATGATGCTGATCATTTCAAAAATGGTTTGGGATCAATCCCATGCTCATGGAATTTTCTAATTTTCAAATAGTGCCCTGGAAATTAAATTTGACCCCTATTTGATTTGAAATTCAAATGTTTTGAATTTCAAAAATGCCCAAAAGTCATAGTGGTTTGCTACTGACCACCTAGGGTTTTTAAAATTATTTGGGCATTTTATTAAATTGCCTAGGTATTTATTTATCAAGGCACCACAAAATTACAGAAAGAAAAGGAGAAGAAAAAGGAAAAGACTCCCCCCTGGCCATTCTGGCCCAACTGAAGCCCCCACCCGGCCCAGCGCACCGAGCCACCCGTCGTCTTCCTCCCCGCGGCTCAAAGCAGCTCGGTGGCGACGACAGAGCGCGCCGACGCCACGTCGTCGCCGTGAGAGGCGTCTAGGCCTCCCCTGCCTCTCCTCTCTCGCCACGCAGACGCCCGCAAGACTCCTCTTCCTTTCCCCCTAGCCCGTGGTCCTCTCATCCTCTCTGCGTCGCCATTGCCAGACAGCCCGAGAGCTCGCCGGAACACAGCAGCGCGCACACCGTGATCACCGGCCGACCCAAGCATATCCACCGTGTCCCTGACGTCCGCCGTGGAGCTCCACTTCACCTCGGCCCTCCAATTTGATCATAGCGGCTTCGGAGACGACGGCCACCTCAAGAACTCGCCACCGGCCGCCGAACACATCTCCGACGAATTCGCCGCAACCCGAGCACCCCGGCCTCTCCGACTCCATCTTCGTGCTCCGGTAAGTTTCAGGCTTTGAATCCCCCTTCTCCCTCTTTTTCCCATGCCCCCGTGCCAGAGTCCCTCGTCTCCAGTGCGCCGGCCGCCGCCTTTGCCGTCGTCGCCGAGCACCAGGTCCTCCCCTTGACGCCCCAATGGCACCATTGGGTGTGGGAGCCTGCGAGGAGCGCGCCCGTGCCCTCCAACCCCCACCCCGTGCTCAAAAGAGCAAATCCGGCGAAGTTCCGGTGGCTCGCCGGCGACTTGCTCCATTAGAGCCACTAACCCGAGCCCTAACCCCCCTAATCACTCGCTGACAGGTGGGCCCCGGGCCACCTCTAACCCCTAACTTAACTAAACAGAGAGGGATTAGCCCCTCTCCCACTGACAGTGCTGGCCCACTGGCCAGAGCCCCTGTGACGTGACCCTCACGTCATGCTGACACAATAATACATTTTCCAGAGAATTAAAATAATCCGGAAAATTCCATAAAATCATTTAAACTTTGGAAATTCATAACTAATTCATATTAACTCCAAATTTAATAAATAATATATGAAAAATTATCAGAAAAATGCAAGGATTAATAATATGCACTTTGTTTCTATGTTTGACCATTTTAAAATGGGTGAACAGTAGCAAACATGCATATGGAGTTCTTTTGAATTCAAATTTGGAGTGAATTTGCAAATGATTTTGCATTCCACTTCTTTTAAATGGAACTGTACCCACATTGCAACCATGAACATCACCATTGCAATCTTATTCATGTGCTTGTGCATTGTAATTTATTTTGATCCTAGGATTGTCATGTTGCTAAAAGAAGTGGAACCGGAACCGGAGGCCACCCCCTTCGTTGAAGACCCCGATACTGAACCTCGTCAGTAAGGCAAGCAAACCCCATTGATCATGTCTATAAAATCCTACTTCCCTCTCAGTCTCGCTTATGCATGTTTAGGAGATCATCGAGACAAGTTCTTTCGCATAGTTGAACCCATTCCGATGCATGACCTATCATTTTGCCACCGTATTAAGCAAACCACAATCCTAGCAGATATAGGAGTTGAATGATGAGCATGTGGCCCCTGCAACTGTTACTTCTTATTGCTGCTTAGTGATACAATGAGGATGTTATGATTGTGAGTCGGGATGGAATGAACACAGTGATGCTGATGATAAACGTGTTGGTGAATCCACCCTAAACAAAGGTGAACGATGAGAGGCTGTGTAGGAGTACACAATGGGTTGTCTCGTTGAACACTGCCCTAGGCCCCGAGTTCCTGTTTTGTGATCCAAGACAAAGAGTATGACCACATGTAGGGTTTTATGGGAGCCCCGTTTGGCCTCTTTACGTACCCGATCCGGTCCAGGAGTCACACTAGATTCGGGCTTTACATTTGATTTATGCATAGATATGTGGGTGGACCTGTGAGGCAGTGAAACCATCTGTCAAAGGTGGCGTCTCGGTCCCTTACATTATCTGAGTCCGTTCCGTGGAACCGGCCGGAATCTCGAGCGGTGACAAACTCAGGTAGTCGACTCCTGGATTAGAGAAGGTGATGTGAGGGTAGTGCCTTGGTTTCATCCACGTCCGACACCCGCTTGAAGGGTGACAAGAACGAGGCGATAAGTGATGACACGCGTGTGAAGATGTACACCCCTGCAGGGTTAATGAACTATTCGAATAGTCGTGTCCGCGGTTATGGACTACTTGGAGACCTTTACTTGATCATAGACAACTTGAATGGATACTTATAAAACTCGCAAGATAAGCGTGAGTGCTATGGCGTGCTTTCTCGTGGGGAAGTCGAGGAAGTATCCATAGTGGTGTATTGGTTGGAGACTTGGTAGTGGACTCGTGTACGCTTCTTACCTCAAGTCTGGTACTCGTAGTACAGGACTAGCCAAGTCAAATCTGGCACTTCTGCATGTTGAACCCCACCTCCTTTACCTTGATACTTGAGCATGAGTAGTGTAGTTCTGATGTAAGTATTGCTGAGTACAACTTTGTACTCACGTTTGCTTATTCTATGTTTTAGATGAGAAACCGGACCCCGATGGAGTCATCTTCGTGAAGCTCGGTGTTGACCTTGGTAGTATAGTTCCAGACAGCAGTCTCGTCCCTCGTGGAAGGGCATGTATGTTTACAAGGCTTCTCTAAGCCATTTGTTAAACTTGTCTGTACTCAGACCTAATTTGCTTCCGTTGTAAGATGTAATGTTGATCACAGACATGTGATCTTTGCATTCTCTATGTGTAAGTTAATAAAGAAGTACCTTGTAGAGTTATGTGATGATACCTGCTGTTCATACTAGGCATGTGTGCTGCATGTATGTTTATAACATGCATGTCTTAGTATGGGTTTTCGAGACCTTAGTTGTGATCTGGCTGGCGGTCTTTTATACACCAAGTGGCCCTTAGATGTGCACAGCTTGGGGCATCGCGATGCGATTGCTCGTGACTCTGTCACGTGCACACTTTGTTGTATGATCGAGCCCGCCCTAGACCCCGACTAAGTGATCGGGGTGGAGTAAGTCTATGTAAGAGTTAGGATTCAATCGATAACATGGTTGAGGCGACTTTTCTATGAGTATGGGATTCACCACCCATAAGCATTTAGACTTGTGAGCGGACGATGAGGACCCATCTCAGATGATCATCCGGCCTGGATGGGATGCCCCTCACGTTCGATGCTTACCGAGAACGTTCTGTGCTTGGCATTGTCTGATTAGACAAGTGGGTACGGTTCTCGGCTCTCAATGTGATTGCATCGTGACTGGAATTACATACGCTAACCCCAGGTCCCGACAGACTTGGTATCAGAGCAGGACTGTCCATAGGATTATTTAACCCTTGGTCGAAGTCGAGTCTAGCACTCTATAGTTATATAGTTACTCTGGGTATAAGGGAACAACGTAAGGCTTCTTTTTCTCCTTACCCTCATCGATCTGAGTTCTCAGTCACCTTATCTTTTCTACGGGATGATAGGACTAGGCTCATTTATGTCTTACTAGAACATCTCGTTGAGTGCTTCCTTGTAGCCGTAGGATTGTTGTGATCGTCCAGAGTCTCCGTGTTTTGAGTTCCTTGGGGAAGTTCTGTCCAATATCCTCGAGGTTGTCTTGTTTTCCATCCCGGTGTAGCCGTTATGCTGCCCGATTTTTTCCGTGTTTCTTGAATCTTTGCCTTTGCATTACAATATTTCCGCCTTCATCATGTCCTTCTTGTCTTTGATTCCATCGTACAACCTGTTCTGATTGTTGAATTTTTATCACACAGGATGTCAAGTGGAACTCATAGTGCTGTTCGTCGGAATCGAGACCGTGTTCGGAATCGAAATGATGATGAACCTCTACCACCGCCTTCTGCGGCGGAAATCATGATGAAAGCTGAGAAGAATCAACGTGATCAAACACGCCTTCTGGAGCTCATCAAGCAGAATACCTCACGTCATTGCAATGTGGTTGTGAGCATTGACTTCATCCTCCTCAAGCCACCGGTATTTCGATGTTCTTCTGAGCCCCTTGAAGCTGATGATTGGCTCCGTTCCATCGAGCGTAAGCTTGATACGGCACATGTTGCTCCCAATGACCGAGTTATTTTCGCGGTATACTTCCTGGAAGGTTCTGCTCTTCAATGGTGGGAGAACTATGTTGCTATGCAGCCAGATGGTCACCTAGTGACTTGGCAGGAGTTCTGTGTTGCCTTTCGAGGGTACCACATTCTGGATGAACTGATGGAGCGCAAGAAGGAAGAGTTCTGCAATCTGACTCAAGGAGAGATGTCCATTCACGAGTATGTGAGAGAGTTCAACCGTCTTGCTCGTTATGCCCAAGATGAGATCACCACCGATGCCAGAAAGCAGGCAAGGTTCCGTAAGGGACTTAGCCCTATCCTTCGCCATGATCTCAACCTCATCGAATTTGCCACCTTTGAGGATTTAGTCAACAGATCCTTCAGAGCTGAGCATGGCAATGAAGTGTTCGAAGAGTCCCGCAAGCATGCTCTTGAGCTTGCTCCTTCTTCAAGTTCAGCCCATCAGAAACACAAAATATGGATTCCAACTCGTGCCATACCTCAAAACTTTCTTCATAGGCCACCATCCAATATATGCCATCCACCTCAACACATTGTTCCTCCCAGGAATGATGGTGTGCAATCAAGTAATCCTGCTCCCAGCAATTCAGGCAGGGTGTGTTTCACGTGTGGTCTGACAGGCCATTACTTCCGACAATGCCCTACAATGTTAGTGGCACCACGTCGACCTAGTCACAAGCCTCCAAATAAATCAACCACCAAAGCCATCCCAGCAAAGCTTTCAGCCACAAGTAGTGGTTGTGTGAACCAAATCTCAGTTGAGGAAACCACCAGTGCTTCTGACGTCATCCTTGGTACACTCCCAGTCAATCATTTTCCCGCCTCCGTTCTTTTCGATCCAGGAGCTTCTCATTCATTCATGTCGGAGAGTTATGCACTTCGGCATGGATTTTCTTTTGAAGAAATGTTTTCTACAATGATCATTCAAACTCCTGGTTCAAAGTGGCAAACTAATAGAGTAAGCCATGGTAGTCAAATTGCAATTGAGGGTTTAGTATTCCTTGCCTCTCTTATAGCCCTCAAGTCTTCGAACATTGATGTCATCCTAGGAATGGATTGGTTATCAAGGCAGAATGCTTTCCTTGATTGTAAAGCCAAATCAGTTAAACTCAACCATCCTTCAGGCCAGACCATTGACTACACATCACCCAGCTCTAGAATCCAGATGCATACTTTGAATGTGCTTCCACTTCCAGACCTCGAAGATATTCCGGTGGTTCGTGACTTCCCGGAGTTCTTTCCTGAAGAACTCCCAGGCATGCCACCCGATAGATGTGTAGAATTCATAGTGGATCTTATACCAGGCACAACCCCAATTTTCAGACGCCCATATAGAATGGCCCCACATGAGTTAGCTGAGCTAAAAACCCAACTTGATGCTTCGTTGGCAAAAGGCTTCATCCGCCCTAGCTCATCGCCATGGGGTTGCCCCGTTCTGTTCGTAACGAAGAAAGATGGAACAAAAAGGATGTGCGTAGACTATCGCCCGCTAAATCTAGCGACGATAAAGAACAAGTACCCATTGCCCAGGATCAATGATCTTTATGATCAACTTGCTGGATCCTCTGTCTTCTCCAAGATGGATTTGAGATTAGGCTATCATCAAATCAAAATCCGAAATGAGGACATTCCCAAGACGGCTTTCACTACTCGATATGGTCTTTACGAATAGACCGTCATGTCCTTCGGTTTAACCAATGCCCCCGCCACATTCTCGCGCTTGATGAATTCAATCTTCATGGAGTACCTAGATAAATTTGTTGTGGTTTATCTTGATGACATTCTCATCTACTCGAAGATAGAAAAAGAGCACGCAGAACATCTTAGGTTGGTATTGATGAAACTTAGAGAGCACCGCCTTTATGCCAAGTTCTCCAAGTGTGAATTTTGGCTACCATAAGTGACCTACTTAGGCCACGTGATTTCTGCGAAAGGTGTTGCTGTCAATCCCGAGAGAGTTCAGGCCGTCCTTGAATGGACTCCACCTGAATTGGTTAAGCAAGTTAGGAGTTTTCTCGGCCTAGCAAGCTATTGCCGCCGCTTCGTTGAGAACTTCTCCAAAGTTGCAAAGCCTCTTACTGAACTCCTCAAGAAAGATAAGAAATTCCAATGGACCCCAAAGTGCGAGGAAAGCTTTCAAGAGATAAAAAGAATATTGACTTCTGCACCCGTACTTGCACCTCCAGACACCAAAAGGGATTTTGAAATCTATTGTGATGCTTCACGGCAAGGGTTAGCATGCATACTTATGCAAGATAGACATGTGGTAGCTTATGCTTCACGCCAGTTGCGGCCACATGAAGAGAACTATCCTACCCATGATCTTGAACTCGCTGTCGTAGTTCATGCCCTGAAGACTTGGTGGCATTACCTCCTTGGTAATCGTTGTGAGATCTATTCTGATCACCAAAGCCTCAAATACATATTCACACAGCCAGATCTTAATCTCAGGCAAAGACGCTGGATTGAGTTGATAAAAGATTATGACTTAGGAATTTCTTACACCCCAGGCAAAGCCAATGTCATGGCTGATGCACTAAGTCGTAAGTCGTATTGTAACAACCTCATGTTACAACAGTATCAACCACTTCTTCATGAGGAATTTTGCAAACTCAATCTTGAGATAGTTCCTCATGGATTTCTTTCTACCCTGGTGGCGAAACCAACCCTTGAGGATCAAATCATAGCCGCCCTGAAACAAGATAGTAGTATTCAAGAGATCAAGCAGAACATTGTTAGCGGAGTTGCTAAATGTTTCTCTGCAAATGATCAAGGAACGATATTCTTTAAAAATCGTTTAGTAGTTCCTGAGAATGAAGACCTAAGGCAGCTGATCCTTAAGGAAGCTCATGACACTCCCCTCTCCATTCATCCCGGTAGCACAAAAATGTACCGAGATCTACGCCAGAGATTTTGGTGGACCCGGATGAAGAGAGACATTGCACAATTTGTTGCCGAATGTGATGTTTGTCATTGCATTAAGGCAGAACACCAAAGACCTGCTGGTACTCTTCAACCATTGTCTATTCCCGAGTGGAAATGGGACAAGGTCGGTATGGACTTCATCACCGGCTTTCCAAGAACCCATAAAGGAAATGATGCCATCTTCGTTGTCATTGACCGACTCTCAAAAGTTGATCACTTCCTTCCAGTTCGCGAGTCTATAACTGCTAGCAAGTTAGCGGACTTGTATGTCTCTAGAATCGTGTCTCTTCACGGTGTTCCTTTGGAAATCAACTCTGATCGTGGTAGCCTTTTCACCTCTAGATTCTGGGAAAGTTTCAAAATGCTATGGGAACTCATCTCTCCTTTAGTACAGCTTTCCACCCTCAAGCTAGCGGTCAAGTTGAAAGGGTTAATCAAATCTTGGAAGACATGCTCAGAGCTTGTGTTATCTCTTTCGGAAAGAATTGGGAGAAATCTCTTCCATTCGCCAAATTTTCTTATAACAATAGCTACCAATCTAGTCTGGACATGGCTCCCTTTGAATTCCTCTATGGCCGACGATGTCGAACACCCCTAAACTGGTCAGAAACCGGTGAAAGACAACTCTTTGGACCGGATATGATCAAGGAAGCAGAAGAGCAAGTTCGCATTGTTCGTGAACGTTTGAAAGACGCTCAGTCTCGTCAGAAAAGCTACTATGATCGTCATCATAGAGAAGAGAGCTACAATCTTGATGAGAAGGCTTACCTTCGGGTTACTCCTCTGAAGGTAACCCAAAGATTCGGTATCAAAGGCAAGTTGGCCCCACGTTACATCGGACCTTTCCGCATTCTTGCTAAACATGGAGAAGTTTCCTACCAACTTGAACTACCCCCTCATCTTTCCCGAGTACATGATGTATTCCATGTGTCACAAGTCAGGCGTTGCTTCAAGGACCCGATCCGCGAAGTCGACCATGAAACGCTTGATCTCCAAGATGACCTTTCTTATCGAGAGTACCCTGTTCGTATTCTTGATTCAGCAGAGCGTGTCACTCGTCCTCAGAAGATCAAGTTCCGGAAAGTGCAATGGTCACATCACTCCGAGAAAGAAGCAACGTGGGAAAGAGAAGACCGCCTCCGTGCCGAGTACCCCACCTTCCTTCCGACGACTTCTGAATCTCGGGACGAGATTCTTTTGAGTGGGGACGAGTTGTCAGAACCCCAACTAGGGTAAGTGCTAGGGTTTGTTTGTGCCCTTTGCATCATGCAAAAATTCAAAAGAAATTCAAAAATGGGGAAGCAGAAAGCCCTGAGAAATTAATTCAAATGGCCAGATAAAAAACTTTTTCCAAAAATCATTTGAACATTTGGAAAATTCCTATAAATGATGCTGATCATTTCAAAAATGGTTTGGGATCAATCCCATGCTCATGGAATTTTCTAATTTTCAAATAGTGCCTTGGAAATTAAATTTCACCACTATTTGATTTGAAATTCAAATGTTTTGAATTTAAAAAATGCCCAAAAGTCATAAGTGGTTTGCTACTGACCACCTAGGGTTTTTAAAATTATTTGGGCATTTTATTAAATTGCCTAGGTATTTATTTATCAAGGCACCACAAAATTACAGAAAGAAAAGGAGAAGAAAAAGCAAAAGACCCCCCCTGGCCATTCTGGCCCAACTGAATCCCCCAGCCGGCCCAGCCCACCGAGCCGCCTGTCGTCTTCCTCCCCGCGGCTCAAAGCGGCACGGTGGGGACGACAGAGCACGCCGACGCCACGTCGCCGCCGTGAGAGGCGTCTAGGCCTCCCCTGCCTCTCCTCTCTCGCCACGCATACGCCCGCAAGGCTCCTCTTCCTTTCCCCCTAGCCCGTGGTCCTCTCCTCCTCTCTGCGTCGCCATTGCCAGGCAGCCCGAGAGCTCGCCGGAACACAGCAACGCGCACACCGTGGCCACCGGCCGACCCAAGCATAGCCACCGTGTCCCTGACGTCCGCTGTGGAGCTCCACTTCACCTCGGCCCTCCAATTCGATCATAGCGGCTTCGGAGACGACGGCCGCCTCAAGAAGTCGCCGCCGGCCGACGAATTCGCCGCAACCCGAGCACCCCGGCCTCTCCGACTCCATCTTCGTGCTCCGATAAGCTTCAGGCTTCGAATCCCCCTTCTCCCGCATTTTTCCCATGCCCCCGTGCCCGAGTCCCTCGTCTCCAGTGCGCCGGCTGCCGCCTTTGACGTCGTCGCCGAGCACCAGGGCCTCCCCTTGACGCCCCAATGGCACCATTGGGTGCGGGAGCCTGCGAGGAGCGCGCCCGTGCCCTCCAACCCCCACCCGGTGCACAAAAGAGCAACTCCGGCGAAGTTCCGGTGGCTCGCCGGCGACTTGCTCCATTAGAGCCACTAACCCGAGCCCTAACCCCCCTAATCACTCGCTGACAGGTGGGCCCCGGGCCACCTCTAACCCCCTAACTTAACTAAACAGAGAGGGATTAGCCCCTCTCCCACTGACAGGGCTGGCCCACTGGCCAGAGCCCCTGTGACGTCACCCCCACGTCATGCTGACACAATAATACATTTTCCAGAGGATTAAAATAATCCAGAAAATTCCAGAAAATCATTTAAACTTTGGAAATTCATAACTAATTCATATTAAATCCAAATTTAATAAATAATATATGAAAAATTATCAAAAAGATGCAAGGATTAATAATATGCACTTTGTTTCTATGTTTGACCATTTTAAAATGGGTGGACAGTAGCAAACATGCATTTGGAGTTCTTTTGAATTCAAATTTGGAGTGAATTTGCAAATGATTTTGCATTCCACTTCTTTTAAATGGAATTGTACCCACATTGCAACGATGAACATCACCATTGCAATCTTATTCATGTGATTGTGCATTGTAATTTATTTTGATCCTATGATTGTCATGTTGCTAATAGAAGTGGAACCGGAACCGGAGGCCACCCCCTTCGTTGAAGACCCCGATACTGAACCTCGTCAGCAAGGCAAGCAAACCCCATTGATCATGTCTATAAAATCCTACTTCCCTCTCAGTCTCGCTTATGCATGTTTAGGAGATCATCGAGACACGTTCTTTCGCATAGTTGAAGCCATTCCGATGCATGACCTATCATTTTGCCACCGTATTAAGCAAACCACAATCCTAGCAGATATAGGAGTTGAATGATGAGCATGTGGCCCCTGCAACTGTTACTTCTTATTGCTGCTTAGTGATACAATGAGGATGTTATGATTGTGAGTCGGGATGGAATGAACACAGTGATGCTGATGATAAACGTGTTGGTGAATCCACCCTAAACAAAGGTGAACGATGAGAGGCTGTGTAGGAGTACACAGTGGGTTGTCTCGTTGAACACTGCCCTAGGCCCCGAGTTCCTGTTTTGTGATCCAAGACAAAGAGTATGACCACATGTAGGGTTTTATGGGAGCCCCGTTTGGCCTCTTTACGTACCCGATCCGGTCCAGGAGTCACACTAGATTCGGTCTTTACATTTGATATATGCATAGATATGTGGGTGGACCTGTGAGGCAGTGAAACCATCTGTCAAAGGTGGCGTCTCGGTCCCTTACATTATCTGAGTCCGTTCCGTGGAACCGGCCGGATCTCGAGCGGTGACAAACTCAGGTAGTCGACTCCTGGATTAGAGAAGGTGATGTGAGGGTAGTGCCTTGGTTTCATCCACGTCCGACACCCTCTTGAAGGGTGAAAAGAACGAGGCGATAAGTGATGACATGCGTGTGAAGATATACACCCCTGCAGGGTTAATGAACTATTCGAATAGCCGTGTCCGCGGTTATGGACTACTTGGAGACCTTTACTTGATCATAGACAACTTGAATAGATACTTATAAAACTCGCAAGATAAGCGTGAGTGCTATGGCATGCTTTCTCATGGGGAAGTCGAGGAAGTATCCATAGTGGTGTATTGGTTGGAGACTTGGTAGTGGACTCGTGTACGCTTCTTACCTCAACTCTGGTACTCGTAGTACAGGACTAGCCAAGTCAAAGCTGGCACTTCTGCATGTTGAACCCCACCTCCTTTACCTTGATACTTAAGCATGAGTAGTGTAGTTCTGATGTAAGTCTAGCTGTGCACGACTTTGTACTCACGTTTGCTTATTCTATGTTTTAGATGAGAAACCGGACCCCGATGGAGTCATCTTCGTGAAGCTCGATGTTGACCTTGGTAGTATAGTTCCAGACAGCAGTCTCGTCCCTCGTGGAAGGGCATGTATGTTTACAAGGCTTCTCTAAGCCATTTGTTAAACTTGTCTGTACTCAGACCTAATTTTCTTCCGTTGTAAGATGTAATGTTGATCACAGACATGTCATCTTTACATGCTCTATGTGTAAGTTAATAAAGAAGTACCTTGTAGAGTTATGTGAGGATACCTGCTGTTCATACTAGGCATGTGTGCTGCGTGTATGTTTATAACATGCATGTCTTAGTATGGGTTTTCGAGACCTTAGTTGTGATCTGGCTGGCGGTATTTCATACACCAAGTGGCCCTTAGATGTGCACAGCTTGGGGCATCGCGATGCGATTGCTCGTGACTCTGTCACGTGCACACTTTGTTGTATGATCGAGCCCGCCCTAGACCCCGACTAAGTGATCGGGGTGGAGTAAGTCTATGTAAGAGTTAGGATTCAATCGATAACATGGTTGAGGCGACTTTTCTATGAGTATGGGATTCACCACCCATAAGCATTTAGACTTGTGAGCGGACGATGAGGACCCATCTCAGATGATCATCCGGCCTGGATGGGATGCCCCTCATGTTCGATGCTTACCGAGAATGTTCTGTGCTTGGCCTTGTCTTCTTAGACAAGTGGGTACGGTTCTCGGCTCTCCATGTGATTGCATCGTGACTAGAATTACATACGCTAACCCCGGGCCCCGACACAAATCCCATTTTGATCTATTTGCACACTCATCAACATATCTACTTCGGAATACCCAAGATACACCTTTATGGTTACCATGTTTCAGTGTAACGGTTAATGCACTCAAAGCATCCTGGTAGATAGCAATTATGTATGATCATCACGGTCTTAAGGATAGGGTCACTACGTTTATAGTTATCGCAATGTTGAACTATGTGACTGGATCACATTGCAACACTTCCGGTGGGTGTGTGTCCATCATGTCATTCTCCCAATGACATGACCCCATTGTCAATAGACTGTTCACATCTCATGATCAGGAAACCTTGATCATCAACTGCCCAATGGACTAGTATACTACAGTTAACTAGGGACCTGGTTGTTTGCATACCACACGTGTATTAAAGGTTCCGCTTAATACAGCTATAGCACAATATAAAAGTTATTATGAACTAATGGAATATACCAATAAACATATTTTATTTGCCTCTAGGGCACATTCCCAACATCCAGTGCTTCTACGTTCCGTCCATGGAGTCCTTCGTGCTCCTAGAGCTTCCATGATGCCGAGGAGCTAGCGCATGCCCAATATGGCACTCGGTTTCAACGAGTTCGCCATCGACATGCCACGGCCGCCGCTAGGGCTCAACGCCGGCGTCGTTCTGGTGATCCCCCGTGGCCCTATTGTGCTCAAACAGATGCGGGCGCGCACGGGCTTCATCCTGGTGGTCCCGGCGTGCGATTTGGTCGTCGGAGACGCCGTCCAGAGCATCGCCGCCACGTCGGGTGTCGCCGTGGTCATGCTGCCGGTGACCCTGCTGACGTGGCCACCATTAGCCACTAATTAACCGCACCTCAGCCACTGCCAGGTGGGCCCCAGGCCCCCTAATCCCCTATGTTAAGCTAGTTTTACCCGGGTTTTAAACAGAGCCTATGATAGGTGGGCCCCCATGTCAGTTTGACCTGGGTCAAACCCCCTGATGTCATGTTTACCTCTCAATGACGCAATAAAAGAAATTTCCACATAGAGAATAATTCAGAAAAATCCAGAAAAGGTTTAAACTTTGGAATATCATAACTAATTCATTTTAACTCCAAATTGGACAAATAATATATGTAAAATTATCAGAAAAATGCAAGGATTCTAAATATGGACTTTGTTTTCATGTTTGACCAATTTAAATTGGGTGAACAGAAGCAAATGTGCATATGGAGTTCTTTTGAATTCAAATTTGGAGTGAATTTGCAAATGACTTT
This sequence comes from Bromus sterilis, assembly GCA_950022295.1. Taxonomy (NCBI): domain Eukaryota; kingdom Viridiplantae; phylum Streptophyta; class Magnoliopsida; order Poales; family Poaceae; genus Bromus; species Bromus sterilis. The sequence continues at coordinate 164,085,848 of OX465599.1, read as the reverse complement.
GCAATGCACTTCTTTTAAATGGAATTGTACCCACATTGCAACCATGAACATCACACTACAATCTTGATCATGTGTTTGAGCATTGAATTTATATTTATCCCTTGTTTTCCTTGTTTGCTCGATAGAAGTGGAGCCGGAACCGGAGGCCACCCCCTTCGTTGAAGACACTGTGTTTGAACCTCGTCAGCAAGGCAAGCAAACCCCCATTGATCATGTCGATAAAAGCCCACTTCCCTCTCAGTCTCTCTTATGCATTGTTTAGGATGATTACCATGATAACGTTTCTACCGCATAGTTGATCCCAATCCTTTGCATGACCTATCATTTTTTCACAGTAGTAAGCAAACCACAATCCTAGCAGATGTAGGATTTGATTGATATCATGTGGCCCCTGCAACTGTTACTTCTTATTGCATGCTTAGAGTGATACACTGTTGTTACTGTTATGTGAGTCGGGATGGTAGCAATCATGTTGATGATGGTGGAAATGTGTTGGTGAATCTACCCTAATACAAGGTGAACGATGAGAGGCTGTGTAGGAGTACACAACGGGTTGTCTCGTTGAACGCCGCCTTAAGTCTGAGTTCTTGTGTGGTGATCCAAGAAGAAGAGTGCAACCACAAATTGGGCTCACTGACCCCTCTCAACCTAGTACCTCACCCCGTTCGAACCCCAGAAGTCGCATTAGTTCGCAAGTTCTGGTAGGGCTGTGGCACGGTCTGCGAAGTGGATGAACGGCTATTCAGACCGGCTTGGGACCCTGCACACATCGTTTGAAGCTCTACTGGAACCTCGGCCGGACTTCCTTACGGATCCCCCTCGAATAGGCGACTCTCTGGACTAGATCGGAGTTGTGGGCGAAGTGTTGTGGTGAACATCCTCGCCGTCACCCCTTGAATGGTGCCGAGACCTGGCGGTAACTGATGGTCATGTGTGTGTAGTAGTACACCCCTGCAGGGTTAACAAAACTATTCGAATTGTCGCGTCCGCGGTTAAGGACTGCTTGGAAAGCTTAGCTTGATTATTAGACAACTTGAATTGGATACTTATAAAACTTGCCAAGATAAGCGTGAGTGCTATGGCGTGCTTTCTCGTGGGAAGTCGAGGAAGGACCCATAGTGGTGTAATTGGTTGGAGACATGTAGTGGACTCGTGTACGCTTCTTACCTCAAGTCTGGTACTCGTAGTTCAGGACTAGCCAAGTCAAAGCTGGCACTTCTGCTTTTGAACCCCACCTCCCTTTACCTTGATACATGTGCATGAGTAGTATAGTTCCTACGTAAGTCTTGCTGAGTACGACTTTGTACTCACGTTTTGATGAGGACATCCCTACTAATGTTACACCCATATCCTCACCAACTACACATATTGGACCAGTTACTAGAGCTCGTGCACGTCAACTAAATTATCAGGTACTTTCGTTTCTTGCGAATCCTTCTATTGTTCATGAACATATGATACTGCCTAAATTAGATACTTTTGTTTTGCTTATGAATGAAGGACCTAGCATGGACAAGAAGGATGGTCATTGGAGCGGGATCAAGCATGGAGAAGAAGGTGCGCGCGCGGGAAAGGACAGCGGAGCTTCCCGTGGTGATTATCGCACTTTGAAGCCACCATAAGGAGCGCATGAAGTCTTGGACGAAATACGCGAGATGCCACTTCATTATTTTCGTCCAAGGGCAATTATAGGTGCTGCGTCACCTTAATATTGGGCTGGGCCCATGTAATTTCGAAATACCACCTTATAGGCTGTTTTTAGAGTCCGTATGTGTGGGGAAACCGAGTTAGGGTTGTTTTCGGACCCCACCTCCAAGGGGTCACGAAAATCCCCTCTGTTCCCCCATATATACAGCCCTTAGGGCGTCGTTTAGACTTGGGTTTTAATTAGATTTAAGTTAGCCATAGCCGCAACTTCGAGCTCTTCGTTTGTGTCATCCGACCAGGCCAAGACCTCATTGGAACCCCAACTTTCGTAATCTTTCATCTTATATTCGCAATATCCAGATTGCAATTCTTAGTTCTTGCTTGTGCTTCGATTGCTTGCAGGAATTAGACCTTCGTGGTCAGGTTGATCATGCATCCGCGGGATCAATAACCTCTCGGAGTTGGTTTAGCGATCGCTAAGGCGCAACGTCTTCGCACGTTCGTAGTCGGGTCGTGAAAGTCTACTCCACCATAATCGATCTCCACCATCTCATCGAAACATCGGGACACCTTCGCCTCTATCAAGTGGTATCAGATTTCCAGGTTGCTCGGTGAGATTTACCAGTTTTCGTAGTCTAGATTGATTCTGTTCGTCATACCTACAGCCCACGAAAAAGCCAAAAAAAAATTTAGGGTTAGATCATCACGTCCCAAGACAGTCCGAGCCTTTGTCCAGTTTTCTTTTCAGTACTTGCTTTGTTGAATTTACGGTTGCATCGTTGTGTCAAGTTGCTGATCTTAGCGTCTAGTTCCCTTAGAGTTTCGAGTTCTGATCACAGTTTGCCACGTCGCCGCCGCACAGTAGTCATCCTACCATGTTCCGCCAATCCAAGTCCACATACACCACCACGTTCCGCCAAGCAGAGTCCATATACACCACCACGTACCACGAGTCCGAGTTGAGTTCCATCTCAGTACGGTTCGTGACCTCTCCATAGCCAGATTAGTTTGAGTTGATTAGAGTCGGATTTCACCAATCTTTGTCGTACGTAGAAGGGGGTGATTTCCAAAAAAAAAAAAAAAAAAAAATTCAGGGGTAAAAAAAATTCGTGCCCATACGTTCCTTAGGTCCAGAAACTCGTTTTGAGACGTTCGCCACCATAGTGATTTTTTCGCACTTTTTCAGCCACCGCAGTCCCGCATCGCCAAAAAAAAAAAACAAAAAAAAAGAGAGACAAAAAAAATTCAGAGTGTGCTTCTCAGTTGATTACGTGCCGCGCCGTGCTTTCGTTGGTGTTTTAGGCTCGCGTCTCTAGTACGGTCTAGCCTAGGATCAGCACAGTACCGACGTTGAGTGTTTATTCAACTTTGCATCTCTGTTTTGATTACTGTTGAGCTTTTTGCTACCATATTTGTCAAGCCTACCTACAGCTCCACATATATTCTACTTCGTGCGGTTGACACCTCCTGGCCATCGCTCTACCACATCTCTGAGAGTTTTGACCCGTTGGTTGTACATCACCACCTGCTGCTAGGTAAGAATCGGTAAGAACTGAAGAAAAGCTTGACGGATTTGTGCTTCCCACCACCCCACATCCCATTAGTCGAAGTAGGATCATACTTCTGTGTGTGTTTTCTATTTCTGCTAACCATGCCAGGATCCCATGATGAAGTGGCGCGGGATGCACCTGATTGGGAGAATATGACAAACAAAGCATTACATGATAAATTTGCACAACTGATGTCTGAACAGGTGAATGACATCGAGAACAGATTTACAGAGGCGATTGATGGTGTGGAGAAGATGATCGACACCAAGCTCGACGCCAAGTTTACTGAGTTGCTCGCACGCTTACCTATACAGCCTGCGGCCGCTCCAGCACAGCCACCGCCACCACGACGTGCACGACGTATTCTGTTTCCGGGCGGACAAGCTGCTGGTGCTCCTGCTGCTGCTGCAGTTACTGCTGCTGCTGCCTCTGACGTCGGCCAGGACGACAACTACGAGGGTGATTACGAGGAGGAGGTGGAACAAGAAGCGGCCTATGAACAGCCAGCTGGACGTCCACGTCCCAACATTCGCCACGGTCGACACCAACCACCCCCTCAGGTACGCGATGATGAACATGTGCCTAAACTTAAATTGAATCTTAAGCCGTTTGAGGGTAGATATATTCCTGATGCTTATCTTACTTGGGAGTTAGAAACTGAACAACGCTTTACATGTTTACAATATCCTGAGAATAGACGTGTTACTGCTGCTGTTTGTGAATTCACGGGTTTTGCATCTATTTGGTGGTCTGAACATTGTAGATTGCATGCTAATAATATTCCAGCTACTTGGGCTGCTTTAAAAGATGCTATGCGTACTCGTTGGGTTCCTCCTTATTATCAACGTGAATTGCTACAAAAATTACAGCGTTTGAGACAAGGAAAATTTTTTGTAGAGGAATATTATCAAGAATTACAAACTGGATTGATTAGATGTGGCCTAGTAGAGGATAATGAAGCTATGTTTGCACGTTTCATAGGTGGCTTAAACAGGGAGATACAAACTATTCTAGAATACAAGGACTATGCTACTATTACTCGTTTGTTTCATCTTGCTTGTAAAGCTGAACGTGAAGTGCAGGATCGACAGGCCGCTACGAGACCTAACTTTTCTGCAGGACGAAATACATCATGGACATCGCGTGGACCTTCTACATCCACACGTCCTGCTGCTCCACCCTCTACTTCAGCCGCTCATTCTTACAGGGAGCCACCAAAACAGTCAGCGCCACCATTCAAGGGTGCACAGAGTGGTCCAGCGGCGAGTTCTTCATCCATGGCTTCCACAGGGCAAACACGAGATCGTGATATTAAATGTCGCAGGTGCCAAGGTGGAGGTCACTTCGCAAAAGACTGTCCCTCCAAGCGTGTGATGATTATTACGGCGGATGGTGGGTATGAGTCAGCGAGTGACTATGATGAGGAGACTTTAGTTCTCATTGCTCATGAGGAACAGGGTGCCCATGATGATGCTCATGATATGGAGTATATGGCTCCTGATGATGCAAATAAATATGCTAGTTTGGTTGCTCAACGTGTGTTAAGTGTGCAGGTAACGAAGGCTGAGCAAAACCAGAGGCAAAATTTGTTCCACACAAAGGGCGTGGTGAAAGAACGTTCGGTTCGCATCATCATTGACGGAGGGAGTTGCAACAACTTGGCTAGCATGGAGTTGGTGGAGAAGCTATCTCTCACCACAAGACCACACCCCCATCCGTACTATATTCAGTGGTTTAACAATAGTGGTAAGATTAAGGTAACGCGTTCTGTTCGTGTGCACTTTAGCATTGCTGCATATGCTGATTATGTTGATTGTGATGTGGTACCCATGCAAGCATGCTCTCTTTTACTTGGTAGACCATGGCAATTTGATAGGAATGTTGTACACCATGGTAGGACAAATCAGTTTACTCTGGTTCATCAGGATAAAAATATTGCTTTACTTCCTATGTCTCCTGAACAAATTGTGAAAGATGATCTTGCTAGAGCTAGTAAAGCTAAACAGGAGAAAAATAAGAGTGAAAATGAGATAGCAGCCAAAGAATTTGAGCAACAACATAAGACTAATAGAAAATCTTCTTCTGCTGTGTCTAATGAAATTAAATTGACTAGTCCAACTTTGCTTGCTACTAAAGTTGATATTTCAGATTTGGATGTTAGTCAATATGTGTGCTATGCTTTTGTGTGCAAAGAAGCTTTGTTTTCATTTGAGGAATTGCCTCCTTCTTTGCCTCCTGTTGTCACTGACCTTTTGCAGGAGTTTATTGACGTCTTTCCACAAGACGTACCACCGGGATTACCACCTATTCGAGGGATTGAGCATCAGATTGACTTAATTCCCGGTGCTTCACTGCCCAACCGTGCGCCATACCGTACCAATCCGGAGGAGACAAAGGAGATTCAGCGTCAAGTACAAGAGCTACTCGACAAAGGTTACATACGTGAATCCCTTAGTCCTTGTGCTGTTCCTGTTATATTAGTGCCTAAAAAGGATGGAACATGGCGTATGTGTGTTGATTGTCGAGCCATTAATAATATTACTATTCGTTATCGTCATCCTATTCCTAGGTTAGATGATATGCTTGATGAATTAAGTGGCTCTACCATGTTTTCCAAAGTTGATTTGCGTAGTGGATACCATCAAATTCGCATGAAATTAGGAGATGAATGGAAAACGGCATTTAAAACTAAGTTTGGATTATATGAGTGGTTAGTCATGCCTTTTGGGTTAACTAATGCACCTAGCACTTTCATGAGATTAATGAACGAGGTTTTACGTGCTTTCATTGGACGATTTGTGGTAGTCTATTTTGATGATATACTGATTTATAGCAAATCTTTGGAGGAACATTTGGATCATTTACGTGCTGTTTTTATTGCTCTACGTAATGCACGTTTGTTTGGTAACCTTGGGAAGTGCACCTTTTGCACCGACCGAGTATCGTTTCTTGGCTATGTTGTTACTCCGCAGGGAATTGAAGTTGATAAAGCCAAGATCGAGGCGATTGAGAGTTGGCCGCAGCCCAAAACGGTCACACAAGTGAGGAGTTTTCTTGGCCTCGCTGGATTCTATAGGCGTTTTGTGAGAGATTTCAGCACCATTGCTGCACCTCTCAATGAGCTTACACGCAAGGATGTGCCTTTTACTTGGGGTACCGCACAGGAAGAAGCCTTCACCGTATTGAAAGATAAGTTAACACATGCTCCTTTGCTCCAACTTCCTGATTTTAATAAGACTTTTGAGCTTGAATGCGATGCTAGTGGGATTGGTTTGGGAGGTGTGTTATTACAAGATGCTAAACCTGTTGCTTACTTTTCTGAAAAATTGAGTGGGCCTAGTCTGAACTATTCTACTTATGATAAGGAATTATATGCTCTTGTTCGGACATTAGAAACTTGGCAACATTATTTATGGCCCAAAGAATTTGTTATACATTCTGATCATGAATCTTTGAAACACATAAGAAGTCAAGCAAAACTTAATCGTAGACATGCTAAGTGGGTTGAATTTATTGAGACTTTCCCTTATGTCATTAAACACAAGAAGGGGAAAGATAATATTATTGCTGATGCTTTGTCTCGTCGTTATACTATGCTTTCACAACTTGACTTCAAGATTTTCGGTTTAGAGACAATCAAAGATCAATACGTAAATGATGCGGAATTTAAAGATGTATTGCAGAATTGTAGAGAGGGTAGAACATGGAACAAGTTTGTGCTTAATGATGGATTTGTGTTCCGTTCTAACAAGCTATGCATTCCAGCTAGCTCTATTCGTCTTTTGTTGTTGCAGGAGGCGCATGGAGGAGGATTAATGGGACACTTTGGCGTGAAGAAGACGGAGGACGTACTTGCTACACATTTCTTTTGGCCAAAGATGAGACGGGATGTTGAGCGTTTTGTTGCTCGCTGCACTACATGTCAAAAAGCTAAGTCACGACTCAATCCTCATGGTTTATACATGCCTTTACCTGTACCTAGTGTTCCGTGGGAGGACATATCCATGGACTTTGTTTTAGGCTTGCCTCGAACAAAGAATGGGAGGGATAGCATATTTGTTGTCGTGGATAGATTTTCTAAGATGGCACATTTTATACCATGTCATAAAAGCGATGATGCTGCTAATGTTGCTGATTTATTCTTTCGTGAGATTATTCGCTTACATGGTGTGCCCAATACTATTGTCTCGGATCGTGATACTAAGTTTCTTAGCCATTTTTGGAGATGCTTATGGGCTAAGTTGGGGACTAAACTACTTTTTAGTACTACATGTCATCCCCAAACTGATGGACAAACTGAAGTAGTCAATAGGACTTTGTCTACTATGCTTAGGGCTGTTTTAAAGAGTAACTTGAAACTGTGGGAAGAATGTTTACCTCATATTGAATTTGCTTATAATCGTTCATTGCATTCTACCACTAAAATGTGCCCTTTTGAGATTGTTTATGGTTTTCTACCTCGTGCACCTATTGATTTGCTTCCTCTTCCATCTTCGGAGAAGGTTAATTTTGATGCTAAGCAACGTGCTGAATTGATATTAAAACTGCATGAGTTAACTAAAGAAAACATTGAGCGCATGAATGCTAGATACAAGCTTGCTGGTGATAGGGGTCGAAAGCATGTTGTGTTTGAACCCGGAGATCTTGTTTGGTTACATCTACGTAAAGATAGGTTTCCTGATTTGCGCAAGTCTAAGTTAATGCCTCGAGCTGATGGTCCCTTTAAGGTTTTGCAGAAAATTAATGATAATGCATATAAACTTGAGCTACCTGCAGCCTTTGGGGTTAGTCCCACATTTAATATTGCAGATTTGAAGCCTTATTTGGGAGAAGATGATGAGCTTCCGTCGAGGACGACTTCAATTCAAGAAGGGGAGGATGATGAGGACATCCCTACTAATGTTACACCCATATCCTCACCAACTACACATATTGGACCAGTTACTAGAGCTCGTGCACGTCAACTAAATTATCAGGTACTTTCGTTTCTTGCGAATCCTTCTATTGTTCATGAACATATGATACTGCCTAAATTAGATACTTTTGTTTTGCTTATGAATGAAGGACCTAGCATGGACAAGAAGGATGGTCATTGGAGCGGGATCAAGCATGGAGAAGAAGGTGCGCGCGCGGGAAAGGACAGCGGAGCTTCCCGTGGTGATTATCGCACTTTGAAGCCACCATAAGGCGCGCATGAAGTCTTGGACGAAATACGCGAGATGCCACTTCATTATTTTCGTCCAAGGGAAATTATAGGTGCTGCGTCACCTTAATATTGGGCTGGGCCCATGTAATTTCGAAATACCACCTTATAGGCTGTTTTTAGAGTCCGTATGTGTGGGGAAACCGAGTTAGGGTTGTTTTCGGACCCCACCTCCAAGGGGTCACGAAAATCCCCTCTGTTCCCCCATATATACAGCCCTTAGGGCGTCGTTTAGACTTGGGTTTTAATTAGATTTAAGTTAGCCATAGCCGCAACTTCGAGCTCTTCGTTTGTGTCATCCGACCAGGCCAAGACCTCATTGGAACCCCAACTTTCGTAATCTTTCATCTTATATTCGCAATATCCAGATTGCAATTCTTAGTTCTTGCTTGTTCTTCGATTGCTTGCAGGAATTAGACCTTCGTGGTCAGGTTGATCGTGCATCCGCGGGATCAATAACCTCTCGGAGTTGGTTTAGCGATCGCTAAGGCGCAACGTCTTCGCACGTTCGTAGTCGGGTCGTGAAAGTCTACTCCACCATAATCGATCTCCACCATCTCATCGAAACATCGGGACACCTTCGCCTCTATCACGTTTGCTTATTCTATGTTTTAGATGAACCCACTGACCCCGAAGGTGGATTCTTCCTTGAGCTCGACGACTGAAGCCAAGCTAGTGTAGTCCCAGTCAGACGACTGGTCCCTCGTGGAAGGGCTTGTTTATAAATAAGGCTTCTCTAAGCCATTTGTTAAACTTGTCTGTACTCAGACCTACTTTGCTTCCGCATGTTTGATGTAATGTTGGATCACAGTCTTGTGATCTCTGTGTGCACTCTGTAAGAGCTATCAATAAAGTTGTAAACTTTGTACAGAATTGCAATGATACCTGCTGTTCATAATAGACATGTGTGCTGCGTGTATGATTATAACATGCATGTCTTAGTATGGGTTTTCAAGACCTTAGTTGTGATCTGGCTGGCGGTCTTTTATACACCAAGTGGCCCTTAGATGTGCGCAGCTTGGGGCATTGCGATGCGATTGCACATGACTCCGTCACGTGCACACTTTGATGTATGATCGAGCCCTCCCTAGACCCCGACTAAGTGATCGGGCTGGAGTAATTCTATGTAAGTGTTATAATACAATCGAGAGTATGGTTGAGGCGACTTGTCTATGACTATGGGAGTTCACCACCCATATCATTTAGACTTGTGTGCGGACGATGAGGACCCATCTCAGTTGATCATCCGTCCTGGATGGGATGCCCCTCACGTTCGATGCTTTCCGAGAACGTTCTGTGCTTGGCCTTGTTTGCTTAGACAAGTGGGTACGGTTCTCGGCTCTCCATATGATTGTGTTGTAGCGGGTTTTGCATACGCTAACCTCGGGTCCCGACACTTTCCACCCGTCTGCTTCAGTTTCCCCCTCATTGAACAACACAGACTCTACAAATTTTCCCGCTCGCCTTCCCAACCATATCCATCATGATTTCTTGGGTTCATCCAGAGGACTGGCATGGTCACACCAGCGACTCCAGAAGCGACGACGACAACGGTCATGTCTATCTGAGTGAGGACGACCTCCCGCTACCTCCAACAATGCCGCCATTCGGCCCTGATGGCCCCACATTCTTGGAGATCATGAAAGGGCCATCCCCGGAGCCAAAGGCCGACTCGGAACTTGAGTGGCCCAAGTCGAAAGAGTAGCAACAACAGGGGGAGGAGGAGGAGGATGAGGAGAATCCGCAGCCGCAGCAGCAGGAGGACGAGGAGGATGAGGAGCATATGCAGCCATTGTAGGAGGAGGAGCATCCACAGCCGCAGTAGCCGAAGGATGATGACGATGATGTCGCCTACGCCACCGCCGCTGCCCAGCAAGCATCGTCGCAACGACGATGGCGCGGACCCTTCCAAGACCAAGTAGTTTGCGCTAGCGGCGATCAGGCAGTTACCTAGATAGGTTTAGGTAGTTATAGATTTAGATGTTCAGATCCTTCCATGCATACATATACAATGGGTAATTTAGATGCAATCTTTTGTTCGTTGCTTTTCTCTGCAATGCAAGCACCTTGTCTGCACTATTCTGATGCAAACTTCGTCAGTATGAATATTTCCTTTCGTAAAATTGTCAGCATGCATGGTAACATAGGTGTATGTTATATATGCTTCAACAGATCCTTTCTTGCATATGTTGTGGAGTATGTTATTTCTTCAGTTTTATGGGATGTAACACAGGAGTAAAATCATCCACACTTTCGGAAATCAATCCGTCGGAGACACGAATTACTATGCTTACAGGTCATTCAGTTTAATTAGTTGTTTGGCAGAGTAGACAATTCTCAATACAGAAATTTTTGTTTTGAGAAGTATATATCAAACGGGTGGGAGTTGCAAAAATGTGTACCTAGATAGCAGACATTTTTGATAACTAACATGTTTCTGTTTCACTACATCATTGCACAAATATTTTTATTTCCGAATGTCTGCAAGAGAAGCTAGACAACTTTTAGAAAACAAAGAAAATAAAAATAAGACGTTGTGCATCACCAACCCTTAGATTTTCAAAAACGTTTCTGATATGTCTTACTTCCCACACCTTGTTTTAATTAAGAACGTTTGCTTTACTACGGTAGCGATTCATTTTTTAGAAACGTAGGTGTTCTAAGGAATTATCACAAACACTTGATTGTAGGAACTGTGTGCGGTGCATAACCAACACTAAGATTTACAGAAACATGCCTGATAGATTAGACATCCCACATGTTTCAGTAAATACAAATGATTGTGAAGATGGGATAGCGGTTCATTCTTTGCAACCGTGGGTGTTCTGGTTGGTCATGCGCACGGTTGTTTGAACGAATCGTCAACCATTGTTTCACACACGACAGGATTTTCAGAAGCATGCCTGATAGATTAGGCATTCAATACAATTTAGTTACTATGAACGATTGCGTAGACAGGCTGGCGGTCTTTTATTTGCAACCGTGGGTTTTCACCCTAAACATCCCAGACCGATTTTCAAAGACCCGTCAGCCCTACATCACCCACGCAATAATTTTTAGAATTGTGGTCTTTCGGTTATGTTTCCCAAACGGTTCCGTTTCGCCCAAACGGTTTTTTATTTATACCGTTTGCGTTGATAGCATCGCAAACAGTTTCGTAAAAGGGACTGGGAAGCGAGCTTCGCGTTATCCCCTCTTTTCACTAGTGATAAGATACTTAGTAGAATCATGGTCAGTATGAATAATGATTTCGGAATCAACAATATAAGGTCTAAATTGATCACAAGAAAACACTACTGTTGAAATCTCTTTTTCAGTAGTAGCATAATTCTTTTGATCAGTATCAAGGGTCTTGCTAGCATAATGTATAACATTCAATTTCTTATCAACCCTTTGTCCTAACACAACTCCAACAGCAAAGTCACTAGCATCACACATAATTTTAAAAGGTAAATTCCAATCAGGCAGTTGGACTATAAGAGAAGTTATCAAGCTTTCTTAAGAACGTCGAAGGCTTCCTTACAATCCTCATCAATTCACCGTTCGGCTTTGGTGAACCAATGAATCGGCACTGCCATTTATGGCCAGGCTAAAAGAACTTGCAAGGAAACAAAATCGAAGGGAAGCGGAGTGCATTACCTGAGAGGGGCCGCCGTTGAGTAGAATGTTCTTGAGAGCACTCTTCATATCGGTGCGCTTCTCGCGGACGTTGAACCGGATCAGAGGCTGCACGCAAGAATAACCCAGAAACCATCAAGCTCAAGTCCAAAGAAATCGGATAATTCACGGTATACCATGCCGCTTTGCAAGCGCTCAGGCATCAAGCTATGCTCACGGTTTTCTTCTTTTCTTTTGTGTTGTTACATACTGCTTGTACATCAAGAACTATGTATAGGAAATGCATCTAGGACGATGTGTACAGAGCCGGTAGAGCTGAATGGCACGACCATACTTGAAATTGCAGCAAATATTCATCTATGACAGACTAGCTCAAACTGACCTGCTCAAATTCTTCATCACAGTCCACGATCCGCATGTGGATCACCAGCGCATTTTCATTGGCATACAACCTGCCTGCTCAAACCAAAATCCAGGGGATGAGCGGCTCGTGCTCCTGCAGCTCGTCGGCGCGCTGCAGGTAGGGCAGCAGCCCCTTGGCCGGCACACGTTTCTCCCCATCGGCCGCGGGGGACGGCTGCCTCGCTAGTCAAGAGGGTGGCTTCCACCGCCGGATTTTCCGCCTTGCGGGGCACCGCTCCCTCCCTCTTCACCAGTCACCACTTCCAGATCCCGCGCCGCCGCCGCCTTCCGATCCGCAGCCTCCGAGCTCGGTCTCCTTGTCTGTGACTGCCGCGAGGAGGCACGGAGGGGACAGGAGCGAGAGGAGGGTAGGGGCGCGAGGGCCGCCGCGCAGGAAGAGGGAGAGGCGGCGTGGATCGGGGCTGGAAGAGGGCGAGAGGCGTGCATGTGTGGTGACTGGTCAGGGAGAAGAGGATAAGGTTCGGTGGGAGAGAGAGAGATCAGAGAGATGGTGGGCCGCGGCGCTAGGTTGTTTTACCACTTGCGTAAATAATGTGAGTACGCCAGTGATAAAATAAATATTTCTGGTGGACGTATAAATGTGTACGCCAGTAATCTGTTTGTACGTCATATGTAAACTAAGTACCGCTGGTGGGCATATAAATGTGTACGCCAGTGAGAATTTTCCGCACCTGTTCGCATTCGGACACATTTACCGCTGGCGTACATTTTTGTTTATACGCCAGTGGTACTTTATTACCGCTGGTGCACACATTATTTTGTCCGCCATTACCGCCGGCGTACGCATTTTTTAGTCCGCCATTGGTAGCAGTGCGGCTATAGCCTATTTCCTATTAGTGTTGTCTCAAGAAGGCTTCATCTAGTTCATTTCTTTCCTGCATATGCATATTATTCTCGAGGTCCTTCATATATTGTTGCAAAGGATCGTCAGGAGGAATAACAATAGAGGCAATATCTACAATAATTTTATCATTACTAGGCAATCAGTACCACGGTTTTTTTTGGAGAATTTAGAAAAATTAAATTTGTATGGCTCACCATTATATTCAACAGATACTTTCTCTTTCCTCCAATCTATAATAGCTCCACAAGTTTTGAGAAAAGGTCTACCAAATATAATAGGACAAAAATTATCTTGTACTGAACCAAGTACAAGAAAGTCGGTGGGATACTTTAGCTTTTCGAATAAGAATTCAACATCTCTCACAATTCCAATATGAGAGATAGTTTCTATGTTTGCAAGATAAATAGTAACATCAATTTCTTCAAGTTCACAAGGAGAAATCTCGCTCATAATCTCCTGATAGATTGAATAAGGAATGGCACTAGCACTAGATCCCAAATCGCATAGCCCATAATAATTGTGATCTCCTATTTTAACAGATACTACTGGAGTACCTGAAATTGAGTCTTTATTCTTGGATTTGAATAGGTTAGTGGAAACAACACAAAAATTTATATTGGAATCTATAATATCACAAGTAACAAGATCTTTAACCAATGCAACTTGAGGATCGACTTTGATCTGCTGCTTAGGCTCATCATTTCTTCTCTCACTTTTATTTAATATGCCTATAACAAAAGAATGCTCCCTCATCCTTGCAGTAAAAGGGGGATTTTCGTATATAACTACAGGCAAGATAGGGTCAGCAACATGAATATCAATAGGTATTTCCTTAAAGGGTTTATGATGCTCATCCTCCTTCTTTTTAGAGGAATCAATATGAGAGGCAAAGTTTTTACAAAAAACAATTAGAATCTGGGAATCAAGACGAATGTTAGCACAAAATTTATTGAAGTAATCAGTTTTCACATAGATCTCAATGTAATCTTGCTCATAATTATAAGGGGTTCAATACCTTTATCAATCTCCCAATCTTCAGTGTTCTTATGTATCCCTTCGATAAGATCCCACCTTTCTTCAACGCTTCTAGTGCGGAATCACTACTAGAATCTGCTAGTTTGCCGTCTGTTTTTTCTTTGCCGTCAGCATTTTTTCGAGGCATACGGCAAAGAGGAGGTTTGCCATCGGCTGCGGACGGCAAAGAATGGCTGACGGCAAAGACGACTTTGCCGTCAGCTTTTTTTTGGCTGACGGCAAAGACGTCCTTTGCCATCCGCTTTTTTTTGGCTGACGGCAAAGACCGCCTGTGCCGTTCGCTTTTTTTTGGCTGACGGCAAAGATGGCCTTTGCCATCCGCTTTTTTTTGGCTGGTGGCAAAGATAGCTCTAGGCATAATGGTTGCATCAGGTTTTATTTTTTTTGAAAATGCAAGCAATGTCTAAAAAACATGAAATTTGGTGTGGTGTTGGTCTATGTCCCTAGAGAATGTCGAATATTTTTTTTTCGAATTATTAAACTTGTTATTTTCTTAAAATTTATATGCCAAAGAAACACAAAAAATTTCTCGTTTCCTATTGGCCGGGGTAGCCCTCCCACGGACCGATGATGTGGCAGGAGAGCCACCCCACCCACCAACCGCATCGTCCTCCCCATCGGCCCCACCACACCCCACCCACCTATCGCACGCCCCCTGCTCTCTCTCCTTTATCCTCTCGTTCAACATGCGCCCCCTACCTCCCCAACTCGCCGGCTGCCCCTGCCTCCTTAGCTCGCCAGCCGCTCCTGCCTCCACCCGGCGCACCTGCCTCCCCAACCCCGTTGGCCGCCCCTGCCTCCACGGCTCACCGGCCGCCTCGCCTACCCAACCCCGCCGACCGCCCTGCCTCCCCAACCGTGACGGCCGCCCCTGCCTCCCCAACTTGCCGGCGCCCCTGCCTCCCCAGCTCGCCGGCCGCCTCGCCTCCCCAACCCCGGTAGTCGCCCTGGCTCTCCAACCCCGTCGGTCGCACCTGCCTCCCCAACCCCGTTAGGCGCCCCTGCCTCCCCGGCGAGCCGACCGCCCTGCCTCCCCAGCTTGACGGTTGCGTTTCCTCCCCGCACCTCCACTGCGACGCCGCTCCTCCCTTACTTGACCGTTCCACCCTTCCCTACCTGCGACGGCTGCTCGATCCTATAATGTGAAGCACATCTATGGAACGGGAGAGAGAACAAGAACGGGAACGGGAAAGGGAACAGGAACGAGAACATTGTTTAAGAACAAAAAAATCATTGCCGTCCGCTTAATAGAAACTAAAGTTTTATCGGGCCCACCTATAAACAGATGCCTAGAATCAGTACGTTGTCGTCAGCCGGTTAGAAAGACTGACGGAAAAGCCTTTGCCGTGGGTCGATTTTTGACTGACGGTAAAGAACGCCTTTGCCGATAAAATTGTGGAAGACTCCTTTGCCGTCAGCAAGCTGACGGCAAAGCCATTGACGTTAGGGTTTCATGACTTTGCCGTCAGATCTGGTTGACGGCAAATCAGCAGATTCCAGTAGTGAATACCCCACTAGAGGAGGCATCAAGCATCTCTCTATCCTGACGATAAAGCCTTGCATGACAATTTGTAAGAATAATTTCCTTCAGGAGCTCATGATTGGGGCATTTGAGTATTAGGGACTTCAATCTCCCCCAAGCTTGGGCGATGCTTTCTCCGTCACGAGACCAAAAATTATAAATATAGTTCATGTCCCGATGTATTTCATCAAGAGGATAAAACTTTGCATTAAAGAGAGGCATAAATTCTGGCCAATTTAGTAAATTAGTGTCGGTACCCGGGGTTAGCGTATGCAAGACTCGCTACAACACAATCATATGGAGAGCCGAGAGCGTACCCACTTGTCTAAGCAGACAAGGCCAAGCACATAACGTTCTCGGAAAGCATCGAACGTGAGGGGCATCCCATCCAGGCCGGATGATCAACTGAAATGGGTCCTCATCATCCTCACACAAGTCTAAATGATATGGGTGGTGAACTCCCATACTCATAGACAAGTCGCCTCAACCATACTATCGATTGTATAATAACCCTTACATAGACTTACTCCAGTCCGATTACTTAGTCGGGGTCTAGGGCGGGCTAGATCATACATCAAAGTGTGCACGTGACAGTCACGAGCAAAAGGCCTAAGTAGGTCACTTCTGGTAGCCAAAATTCACACTTGGAGAATTTAGCATACAGGCGATGCTCTCTAAGTTTCATCAATACCAGCCTAAGATGTTCGGCATGTTCTTCTTCGTTCTTCAAGTAGATGAGAATGTCATCAAGATAAACTACAACAAATTTATCTAAGTACTCCATCAAGATCGAATTCATCATGCACGAGAAAGTGGCGGGGGCATTGGTTAAACCAAAGGACATGACGGTGTACCCGTAAAGACCATAACGAGTAGTAAAAGCCGTTTTGGGAATGTCCTTGTTTCTGATTTTGATTTCATGATAACCTAATCTCAAATCCATCTTGGAGAAGACAAAGGATCCAGCAAGTTGATCATAAAGATCATTAATCTTGGGCAGTGGGTACTTGTTCTTTATCGTCGCTAGATTTAGCGGGCGGTAGTCTACGCACATCCTTTTTGTTCCATCTTTCTTCGTTACGAACAGAACGGGGCAACCCCATGGCGATGAGCTAGGGCGGATGAAGCCTTTTGCTAACAAAGCTCCAAGTAGGATTTTAAGCTCAGCTAACTCACGTGGGGCCATTTTGTATGGGCGTCTGGAAATTCGGGTTGTGCCTGGCATAAGATCCACTATGAACTCTACACATCTGTCGGGTGGCTAGATTTATGGGGTTGGGTTACTGGATGGTTTTCCTGAGGATGACCATGGCTCACTAGGGGCTAGAACCGATATGTCAGAGTAGCAAAGTACCCCAACACGATGGTTAGTGTGGTTCTTCTTGCTAGAAGACATCTAAAGTGGGAGGAAGAGCTGCAAATGATTCAGTAAAGGTTTCTAGAAGAAAACCTACAACAAACACTATGGAGCTGTCGGGAATGCCACCTAACAAATCTTCTGGAAATACATCCGAAAAAGATAGAAGGATTTTGCAAATGCATCAGATTATGTAGAAACCTGGGATGACTCGGACAGCATAACGGCTGTAATTGTAAGAAATGTCTTTTCTTGCAATGTAGAAACAACACTTACATAATAAGATGTAAGAAATCAGGAGTACAACAACTCTAGAAGACTGAACACAACTTTCCTACAGCTACAAGGAAGCAAACAACGAGATGTTCTAGTAAGACATAGATGAGCCTAGTCCTATCTTCCCGTAGAACAAGATGAGGGTGACTCAGAACTCAGAACGATGAGGGTAAGGAGAAAAAGAAGCCATACGTTGTTCCCTTATATACCCAGAGTAACTATATAACTATAGAGTGCTAGACTCGACTTCGGCCAAGGCTAATAATCCTACAGTCAGTCCTGCTCTGATACCAAGTCTGTCGGGACCCGGGGTTAGCGTATGCAAGACTCGCTACAACACAATCATATGGAGAGCCGAGAACCGTACCCACTTGTCTAAGCAGACAAGGCCAAGCACAGAACGTTCTCGGAAAGCATCGAACGTGAGGGGCATCCCATCCAGGCCGGATGATCAACTGAAATGGGTCCTCATCGTCTGCACACAAGTCTAAATGATATGGGTGGTGAACTCCCATACTCATAGACAAGTCGCCTCAACCATACTATCGATTGTATTATAACCCTTACATAGACTTACTCCAGCCCGATCACTTAGTCGGGGTCTAGGGCGGGCTCGATCATACATCAAAATGTGCATGTGACAGAGTCACGAGAAATCGCACCGCGATGCCCCAAGCTGCGCACATCTAAGGGCCACTTGGTGTATAAAAGACCGCCAGCCAGATCACAACTAAGGTCTCGAAAACCCATACTAAGACATGCATGTTATAATCATACACGCAGCACACATGTCTAGTATGAACAGCAGGTATCATTGCAATTCTCTACAAAGTATACAACTTTATTGATAACTCTTACAGAGTGCACACAGAGATCACGAGACTGTGATCCAACATTACATCAAACATGCGAAAGCAAAGTAGGTCTGAGTACAGACAAGTTTAACAAATGGCTTAGAGAAGCCTTATCTATAACAAGCCCTTCCACGAGGGAACCAGTCTGCTGACTGGGACTACACTAGCTTAGCTTCAGTCGTCGAGCTCCAGGAAGAATCCACCTTCGGGGTCACTGAGTTAATCTAAAACATAGAATAAGCAAACGTGAGTACAAAGTCGTACTCAGCAAGACTTACGTAGGAGCTATACTACTCATGCACATGTATCAAGGTAAAGGGAGGTGGGGTTCATAAGAAGAAGTGCCAGCTTTGACTTGGCTACTCCTGAACTACGAGTACCAGACTTGAGGTAAGAAGCGTACACGAGTCCACTACATGTCTCCAACCAATTACACCACTATGGTGCCTTCCTCGACTTCCCCACGAGAAAGCATGCCATAGCACTCACGCTTATCTTGGCAAGTTTTATAAGTATCCATTGAAGTTGTCTAATAATCGAGCACAGCTTTCCAAGTAGTCCCTTACCGCAGACACGGCTATTCGAATAGTTTATTAACCCTGCAGGGGTGTACTGCTACACACATGAAACTATCAGTTACCGCCGGGATCTCGTCACCCTTCAAGCGGGTGTCGGCGAGGATAAATTTCCACAAATTTTACCTCACATCCAACTCAAATTCAATGGAGACGCCTATTTGGGCTGGAGTCCACATCGTGAACCCGACCGGTTTACCGATGTGGTCCCAGAAGATGTGTGCAGGGTCCCAAGTCAGTCTGAAAAGCCATTCTTCCACTTCGCAGACCATGCCACAGACCTACCAGAACTCCGAACTACTGCGACTCATTGAACTGAGAAGGGGTGAGTTAGTAGGTTGAGCGGGGGTCCATGTGCCCAACATGTGGTAGTACTCTTCGTCTTGGATCACCACACAAGAACTCGGGCTTAAGGCGGTGTTCAACGAGACAACCCACTGTGTACTCCTACACAACCTCTCATCGTTCACCTTGTATTGGGGTAGATTCACCAACACATTTCCACCATCATCAACATGATTACTACCATCCCGACTCACAGATCAAAGTATCCTCATTGTAAACTCTAAGCATGCAATAAGAAGTAACAGTTGCAGGGGGCCACATGATATCAACCAACTCCTACATTTGCTAGGATTGTGGTTTGCTTACTACTGTGACAAAATGATAGGTCATGCAAAGGATATGTGTTCAACTATGCGGTAGAAACGTTATCATGGTGATCATCCTAATCAATGCATAAGCGATACTGAGAGGGAAGTGGAATTTTATCGACATGATCAATGGGGGTTTGCTTGCCTTGCTGACGAGGTTCAAACACAGTGTCTTCAACGAAGGGGGTGGCCTCCGGTTCCGGTTCCACTTTTATTCGACAAACAACAATAAATGGAGCAAGATAAGTACAATGCACAAACACATGAGCTAAAGATTGAAACTTGATGTATTTGCCACTGATGTGTGAGTGATTCAATTTAAATGAAGTGTATTGCAAAGGTTTTGCAAATTTAAACTCCATTTCGAATTTAAAAGGAATGCATATGCCTTGTTTCCACCGCTAACCCAAGAAAACTTGGTCAAACATGAAAACAGTTTGCATATTCAGAATCCTTGAATTTTTCTGATAATGTTAGACATATTATTTGCCCCATTTGGAGTTAAAATGAATTTATTATGATTTTCCAAAGTTTGGGCTATTTTCCGGAATTTCTGGAATATTTTTAATCGATTTAATCATTTATGGCGTCATGCTGACGCATGGATGACGTGTGGGGATGGCTGACAGGTGGTCCTGGCTTGTCAATGAGTGGGGTTAGTTTAAACTTCTGTTTAATCTAATTCTAATTACATTAGTGTCCTGGGCCCACTGGTCTGTGGCCCAGGGTGGTGATTAGTGGGGGTTTAGTCCTAATTAAGCCGGCAGGCCGGCGATTAGCCGCCGGTGGCCACGGCTACGGCGGAGGGGTCGCCGGAGTGGCGATTCCGGCAACGGGAAGGCACGGGAGAGGCACCAAAGTGCTCCCCGTGGCCTTGCGCACACACTGGTGCAGGACAGCGAACTCGGGGCGGCCTGGAGCCACGCCGGCGACGGGGGGTGCGGCGGCCGGAGTGCTGCCTCGAGGGGAATGACGACTAGGGCGCTAGAGCGATCGGGGTTAGGGGGCAATGAGCTCGTGCTCACCCTGAGCGTGATGGCGCAGACGGGAGTGGCGGAGGAGCGACGGAGACGACTAATTCGGCGGTGAGGTCTTGCGGGTCCGGCGAGCTGTCGAGGACGAATACGGCGGCTCGGGGTAGTCCTGGCCCTTTATTTCCTGCAGGGCGACGAAGACGACGGCGGTGAACTCCCTGTACACAGCGGTTAGGCTCGTCAACGTCGTTGGCCGCGAGTGCGCGCACGCGGCGTTCCGGCGAACTTTCTGGCGGCGCGGGATTTGCGAGAGGGAGAGGGGAAGAGTGACCAGAGAGAGAGGGGAAAGGATGGGGACGCTCTAGGCATCTCCACGGCGAGGGGGGAAGGACGGAGGGGAGGCCGCCACGGCGAAGCAGGAGGTGGCGCGGCGGCTGCATGCTCTCCAGCGAGCAGCATCGGGGCCGGGGGAGGAAGAAGACAAGAAAAAAGGCTGCTCGGCCGGGCCGGCCTAGGTGAGTTGGGCCTCTTCCCTCTCTTCTCTGTTATTTTTTCCTTTTTGTTTTTCTTTTCTGCCATTTGTTGTGCCTTGCTAAAAAAATAGCTAGGCATTTTATTAAATGCCCCAAATTTTTATATGGCCTCACAATAATTATGGCTAGCCACTTATAAAGTTTGGACATTTTTAAAATTCAAATAATTTGAACTTTGATTCAAATAAGGGTTTAAATTTAATTCCATGCTCCTGTTTGAATATTTGAAAAATCTATGAGCATGGGTTTGAATCCAAATCACTTTATTTGTGATCACACTCATTTATGTGAGTTTTCAAAAATACAAAAGGAATTTTTGGAGCACCTTTTTATCTTAGCATTTGAATTAAATTCATCTGGGGGTGTTCTCTTCCCATTTCAATTTCTTTTGGAATTTTTAACATGAATGCAATGAAGATCTTAAACCTAGCACATACCTAACTTGGGGTTGTGACAATTAGAGTTAGCAAGAAGCCTATACCAATATGAAGCCTTATCTTTTAGTGATAAAGAGAATAGCTTTCTCATAACAAAGTCCATCGATATGCCTGCAAGATTAAATAAGGAGCATAGTTGTGAAAGATATAGCAAGTTTTCACTTGGATGTCTATCTCCTTCATATCGATCAGGCATAACACAATCAACAATACCAGTTGGTATTTTAAAGGGCACAATTTTAGTAGGTGGGGAGCCTTCTCCACCACAGTAATGTTGGGGCGGTTCCCCGCAAGCAAAGAACCAAGAGCAGAGTGGTCCATAGGGACAAAACGGAATAACAACAAAATAAAAACAACACGTGTAGTATAAAGGTTTCCTTACCAATTTCACTTACCAATAGCGGTACACTCCCCCGCAATGGCGCTAGAAAATGGTCTTGATGACCCACAAATGTAGGGGATCAATCGTATACTTTTCGATAAGTAAGAGTGTCGAACGCAACGAAGAGCAGAAGGTATTGACATGTGATCTTGAGATAGGAATAACTGCAAGTACTGAAAGGTAACTTTTTATGGGTTTTCTAGTATAAGCGATAAGAGGATAAAAGCAAATAAAGTAAATTATGATAAGGTGAAGAAAGTGGCAATCCTTTTGTACAAAGGATAAGCCTAAGGTTCAAACTTATAAAAGCTAAAACGTTCTTGAGGACACACGGGAGAAATAGTCATGTGCCTTCGCCATATTCTGTCTCGGTACTATGTTTTGTGTTGATAAGTGTTGTGTGGGTGAACCTATGCTAGTGGACATTCTATACTAAGATAAGTAAACTCTTACGATTAAACCTCTTGCAAGCATCCGCAAATACAAGAGAGAAATCAAGGCAAAGCCAAACCATAGCAATAAACATTAGGATCCAACAATCCCTCGTGCAAAAGTGTGCGAACTGGGGTTCAGGTTTCTGTCACTTCGGCAACCCACCATAAGCATAATTTATACACAATGCATCCCCCTAGGTCCTTAAAAGGTGAAGTGTTGTCTAGTAGACGTTCACACAACACCACTAGAAGAATAACACCACAACTTAAATATCAAACAACACATATTACTTCAACATCATATGACTACTAACAACTAGACTTCTCCCATGTCCTCAAGAACTAAAGAACTACTCACAAGACATAAAGGAGATCCTAATCATAGGTGATAAATATATGATAAAAAATCTGGTCATAACAATAATTCTACAATAATACTCAATAGCATTCACCACAAAGAGTAATCAACACCGGTAGAGTAGAGGGGATGTATATTACAAGTTACAACTTGGATTGCAATGGTGCGATGAGATGGGATGTAGATCGAGTGGTGTTGATGCTGAGGATGATGGTGATCATGATCTCGATGATTCCTATGACGATGGTGATGACGATTGTAACAGCCCAGATTTCACAAAAATTAAAAAATTTGTTTTCGGTGTGAATTGTTTGATTGTCTGATTTGTTTGCGGTGTTTGAATCCCCGATTTATCGATCAACGATTATTCCCCCCCTCTTATCTCGTACCGGACAGAGACCGACCCTTGCCACCCTGACACTTGACCTTTGCGACACCGGGTTTCACCCGATCACCGTCGTGAAAACCCACACAAGACCAGCCGCAACCAACGGAATGAAAAACCCCGTTTAATAATTAAACGAGTTATTTTTATAGCGCGCCGGAAAGTGTTCTCGGAACGGTTCCAGCGCGAGGTGAACGCCGCCGGATCGACGCGCTGATCCCGCAGTTTGAAGTTTTACCCGAATCGGAGGTCCTGTGCACCCCCGGCGGTCAGAAACGTAAACACCGCGCGTGAGAGAGGGAAATCGGGGATGTTTTTGCAAACTGCCAGCCACCTGGGCTATATAAAGACCACCACTCTCCCACCCCTTTCTAGGGTTTCCCCTAATCCAAAATTGCAGCCGCCCCCTTCACTTTGCCCCAAAACACCCCCATTTTCGTCCATAAACCCTAAAATATGAGATTTTTTCCCCCGGCGGATCTGGACCGTCGGATCGACCGATCCAACGGCCCAGATCGCGCCCTGCCTTTCCACCTACCTCCTCTCTCCTCCGCCCGTCCGGCGAGCCGAGGCACCGCCGCCGACGACCGCAGGTCCACCCGCGCCCCTCCTCCTCTTCCCTTCCTCCTTCCCCTTTCCTCTCTCATCTCCCTCTCCCTCTCCTTCCGTAGGACGCCGCCGCGTCGCCGTTGTGCCAAGGCCGATGAGGAGCAACCGCCATGGCTGGCCCGAAACTCCTCCGCCCGAGATATGTGCCAAGGACCTCCGCCACCAGCAGATCTGCGCGAGGGCGCATGTTCCAGTCCGTCGCCGACCCGTCCCTCATTGCCGGAGCACCGCCGAGCTCCTGCCGGACTCAGACACCACCGGCGACCTCCTGCGCGGGACGTCGTCCCTGCCCCGATCCAGCACGCCCGCAGCGCCCGTGGTGGGCCACCGCACGCTCCGCAGCCCAACGCCTCCTGGCCCCCTTGTCCCATCTCGCCCGCGGCTTGGATCTCGCCCAGAGGCGAGTATCTACTATCTGTCGCCCACGCCACGCCATGGGCCACGGCCCACTTGGTGAGCGCTCAGCCATCTCTTTTTTTCCTTTTGATGTGCTTCTGTTGGGCCGGCCCAGTAGGCTGTTGCGCTATGTATCGCCTGTGTGCGCTAGTTAGCTATTAGGCGCTCGTCTGTTTGGCCCATTAAAGTAGCTTTTGGCCCACTACTTGTTTTATTTTTATTTTTCGAGGCTTATTATTTTGGCAGATTGTATTATTATTTTTGCGATGCCCGTATCTTTTTCACAGTAGCTCGGATCGCGACGCTTTAAACATGAAACTTGCTTAGAATTTTGTGTAGATTAACAAAATGTGATTCTTTGCCATGTTTGACTTTGTTTACATGTTGTTTAATGTTAATTACCATTGCATGCCACTGTAAAATTGTTTATTTAATAACTTTTTAACCGTACCTTTGATTAAAATGTTCTTTATATGTAACTTGACTAGAATTGCATGTAGATTGTGTTTATGATGCTCTTGCTTGCTAATAACAAATATAAAATATTGTTTAGGGCAAACAGTACCAAACATTATAATTTTGTGCGGTAAATAGTGATAAGCATGTTTAGGAGTTTGCCCCACTTAAACTGAATAGCTTAGATAGTTTACTTATTCTTCACCTCTTGCCATGCTTTTGTGATATGCCATGCTTGGGTGAGATGCCATGTTAACAACCTTGCTAATCTTGTGTAGCTAAACAACTTGAACCCTTGTAAATGTGCGGTATCGTCGTGTGTGACGAGTACTCCACTTAACCTTCTAGTAACCGCTCTCGACGGTTGGTGTGATGTCTCGTGTTTCCCTGTTGTTGATGCTTGCTCGTGTTTGCTTCGTAGTAATAGATGCTTGCTCGTTGATTGCTTTCCAGTGTTTACCGTCTTGTGTGCTTCCGCGGGTACCTCTCGGAAACGATGCGAGCTTGCGATCAACTACACCTTCGGAACCCGAATTATCAACAGGCAAGGACTATACATTACTTATGATCCATTCTATTTCAACCAGCGGTTTGCATGCTAGTCTAGGTTAGGCTCGATATTTGATCCTACCACATGTTTATAGCCTCTTTCAAACCGATACAGCCATGTCCCCTCCCAGCAAACCATGTACTGCTATGTTACTATTGCTCGTTGCTCAGCCCCTGCTTAGTATGCATGCTTAGGATGCTACGAGGTTACCCTGTTACTCCTTGGTTTGGGCTATCATATTATTATATTGTTGTGAATTAATTATTATTATAATGTTGACTATATTCCACGAAGGATGGAAGGTCTAGGCTATCCCTGTAAGGCCCGATATGCGGTACTTTTCTAGATCTAGATGTTTCCATCCAGATCCATGGACGAAGCACATATCGGTCCCACCGCGACATATGACAATGCCATATGCCCCGGATTTCCAACATGATATCACAACATTATAGCTACATGGATACAACATCTCATAAAATCGCCATACAACTGCCTTAATACAATACATCAGTGGAAGATACATGTCTGAGTACAGACTACAATCAATTGCCTACTGACAAAGAGAAAAACATCAGTCCTCATAACCACACGGGTCTAGGCCCTCCGCCGGGATCCGCCTAACTAGTCGTCGTCGAGTCTCCACGTGAAACGTCGATCACCATACCTTTTGTCGATCAAGAACTCTGAAAAGAGTTTGGGGGTAGTATCATGAGTACAGAGGTACTCAGCATCCAACTGTAGTGGTCATCTGACCCAGCAAGGACTTCATCACTCGTCATTCTAGGACAACTAGTAGTTTACGGTAAAGATGTGGTAAGTGGTGAGGTTGCTGCCGCACTAGCATTTATGAAGTGGCTAACGATCTAGATAATAAGATAAGAAGCCAAGCATTCGATGAGGAATCGCCTCCAACAAGTCTTGCTATCCACCTACATACGCAAGCATAACACCTATCCTATCCTTGTCTTCCTCTTCGCACCCCGATGAAGAAGAAGCATTCAAGGCACACACACGTTGATCAAGTTACATTAAGATTATCTCAATTGTTGTTTTCTATGAACAAGGAGTAGGTCTCAAGTCGTCCATAACCATGGACATGGCTTCTCAAAAAGATTTAACCCTGCAGGGGTGTACCAACTGCCCATTACAAGGCTCCGCACGCACGCCCATCACTCTCAGTTTCTACGCATCACAGGCAGCCATTTTATGATTTAGTCACGAGAGATCCGAAACGACAGGTCCCTCTAGCTAAGAATGAACAAATCCGGGTGGCCCCCGGTGAGTCGACATCCAACTCAAAAGCCGGCCGCGCTCTCGAATTGGCCTCTACCGTCTGGATGAGGTTGGGTTAGCTACCTAAACTAATGTGGGCAACCCAATAGCTCCCTGGGTGGACCAACGAAGGAACTCTGTCTCCGCTGGCCTGAGTTGTTTTAAAGAATATCTGCTAGGAGCGACCTGACGGACACACACACGGTTTTCAAATGGTAAATCAGCTTGAGTCACCAGTAGAAATCTTTGAAGGTAGAAAGGTAAGAAAAGGGGATCCCATAAAATCCCACACGGGGTTAGGCACGCTCAGTCTTAAAACTAATACTTGGAACTCGGATCCTAGGTGACTCGAATGGAACAAAGCGTCGGGGCGGGATAGCCTAGACCTTCCATCCTTCGTCGAATATAGTCAACATTATAATAATCATATCATCAAAAACAATATAATAATGTGATAACCAAACCAAGGAGTAATAGGGTAACATCGTAGCATCCCAAGCATGCATACTAAGCAGGGTCTGAGCAACGAGCAATAGTAACATAGAAGTACATGGTTTGCTGGGAGGGGACATGGCTGTATCGGTTTAAAAGAGGTTGTAAACATGTGGTAGGATCAAACATTGAACCTATCCTGTACTAGCATGCAAACCGCTGGTTGAAATAGAATGGATCATAAGTAATGTATAGTCCTTACCTGTTGATAAGTCGGGTTCCGAAGGTGTAGTTGATCGCAAGCTCGCATCGTCTCCGAGAGATACCCGCGGAAGCACACAAGACGGTAAACACTGGAAAGCAATCAACGAGCAAGCACTCTATTACTACGAAGCAAGCACGAGCAAGCATCAACAAGAAGGCAACACGACGATACCGCACGTTTAGAAGGGTTTAAGTTGTTTAGCTACACAAGATGAGCAAAGGTTGTTAACATGGCATCTCACTCAAGCATGGAATAGCACACAAACATGGCAAGAGGTGAAGCATAAGAGAAACTATCTATGCTAGTCAATTTAAGTGGGGCACAACCTAATCATGGCATCCACTAAGTACCCCACGACAATTTCAAGCAGTTCGTATTGTTATGCCCTAAACCATATTTTAGGTTGGTTAACAGCAGAAAAAATAGCATAAACACAAAGTACATGAAAAAATAATCAAGTTAAATATAAAGAACACCCCAAACGGAGTTACGATTAAAAATATACAAGAAAAACAAGTTTGGAACACAATATGCCAACATCAGGGAGCACACTTTAGAGCAATGTATAAACAGGATAATGAATGCAAACATGCTCACAAATGATATGCAACTAAAGTAGACATGACAGGGAAGGCATGGAAAAAGGAATCATGCAAAAAGACATCATGGATCACTAGTTATAAGCAACACAAAAAGGTATAAAACATCATTGGTCAAGGACTTAGTGAAAATCAGAGAAACATGGAAGAAACTGTTATTTTTATGCTGTATAAACAGGAGAAAAACTATATGCAAAAGTGCAGCAACATGACATAGCAATATATGAGCATGAACTAGACATGATGGTGATCAGGTACAAACAAGAATCAAGGTCATAGGCATAGCAGATCAAAAGATATTAAGCATGCAACATGGCATCGGAAAGTTATAGACTTAGAGAAAAACAGAGGTGGCTGTCAAAAACAGTGGCATAGCAACTTTGGAGCTAAACATAACTATGACTAGGAATGTAAACATGACAATGCAATACATATATTGGAAGTAGACATGATGCTTAACAGTATGCAACAAGAATCAATGCAATAGGCCTCATGGATGTATCACAATCATCATGCAAACTTGCAATAAAATAACAACAACAACACTTAACAGGAATTAGCAACAGTTAACAGTCTGGTTCCCACTTCAACAGTGATTAACAACATCAAGATGGCCTCAAATCAAAATGCTCACAAAAGATGAATTTAAGTACACACAATTCTAAACAATTTTCCTTTTGGGCGCAACGTGATACGAGCTACAGTTTGATACAACGCAAAACAACAATCAGCAGCAGTAATATTCCAGACTTAGAAAAAATAACAGGGCAGAGGGAAAAAGAGAAAAAAAATAAAAAAAAGAACTCATCCAGTGGGCTCGGCCCAGCTGCGGTGGTGGGCGGCAGATACGAGGGCCTCGCCTAGGGCGAGAGGAAGCGGGCCAACGAGGGGAGGCGTCGGGCTGGGCCTTGGCGCGATTGGGCAGCATGGGTCGGGCTGGGGGCGCTGGCCCAGCTGGCAGGCCGACCCGATCCAGATCGGGACCATGGCGGCGGCCGGCGGCCTCCTCCGGCGAGGGCTCGGTCCGGCGACGAGGCACAGGCGGCGGTGGAGTTGGGCGGCGAGGCCGACTTGGTGGCGTCGCGGGGAGGTCGACAGGCGACGAGCTCTTAGCCGCGGATCCATGGCGGCTGCGACGCTTCGTCTCGCCGGCCATGGCACGCGGCGGCGCCGACGTGGTGACCTACGGCAAGGGAAGGAGAGAGATCAGGGAGAGAGGAGGGGCTAGGAGAAGAGGAGGCGCGGGGAGAGGAAGGAGGGTGGTGTGGCGGCCGGCTCGCCGGCGACGGCGGCTGCTCTCCACGGGCAAGGGCACGACAGCCAGGAGAGAGAGAGGAGAGGTGGGGCTAAAGAGCTCCCTGGGCCGTCGGATCTCCAGATCTGACGGTCCAGATCGCCTGGGATGGAATTCCAGATTCTGGGCTAGGGTTTGCTGCGAAAATGGGGTAGTTTTTGGGGAAAAGTGGAGGGGGTGACTGCAATTTTTGCAAGGGGGAAACCCTGGAAAGGGGTGGGATAGTGGTGGTCTTTATATAGCCCAGGTGGCTGTCAGTTTGCAAAAACATCCCGGTTTTTCTCTCTCGCGCGCGGTGTTTACGTTCCTGACCGCCGAGGGTCCTCAGGACCTCTAATTCGGGTAAAACTTCGAACTGCGCAATCAACGCGTTGAGCCGACGGTGTTCACCTCGCGCTGGAACTGTTTCGAGAACACTTTCCGGCGCGCTATAAAATATCCCATTTAATTATGAAACGGGGTTTTTCGTTCCATTGGTTTCGGCTGGTCTGGTGCGGGTTTTCGCGATGGTGATCGGGTGAAACCCGGTGTCGCAAAGGTAGAGTGTCAGGGTTGCTTTCCAGTGTTTACCATCTTGTGTGCTTCCGCGGGTACCTCTCGGAGACGATGCGAGCTTTCGATCAACTACACCTTCGGAACCCGACTTATCAACAGGCAAGGAGTATACATTACTTATGATCCATTCGATTTCAACCAGCTGTTTGCATGCTAGTCTAGGTTAGGTTCGATGTTTGATCCTACCACATGTTTACAACCTCTTTCAAACCGATACAGCCATGTCCCCTCCCAGCAAACCATGTACTGCTATGTTACTATTGCTCGTTGCTCAGCCCCTGCTTAGTATGCATGCATAGGATGCTACGAGGTTACCCTGTTACTCCTTGGTTTATGCTATCATATTATTATATTGTTGTGAATGAATGATTATTATAATGTTGACTATATTCGACGAAGGATGGAAGGTCTAGGCTATCCCGCCCCGACGTTTTGTTCCATTCGAGTCACCTAGGACCCGAGTTCCTGGTATTGTGTCTCTTGACG
Source organism: Bromus sterilis (assembly GCA_950022295.1). Taxonomy (NCBI): domain Eukaryota; kingdom Viridiplantae; phylum Streptophyta; class Magnoliopsida; order Poales; family Poaceae; genus Bromus; species Bromus sterilis. Next base: position 164,055,871 of record OX465599.1, on the reverse strand, counting down.
AGCGTGCCTAACCGCGTGTGGGATGTTATGGGGTCCCCTTTTCATAACTACCTAGCTTCAAACATTTCTAGTGGTGGCCCAAGCTGATTTACCATTTGAAACCGTGTGTGTGTCTGTTGGGTCACTCCTGTCAGATATTCTTTAAACCAACCCGGACCAGTGGGGACATGGTTTCCCTGTTGGTCCACCTTTGACCGGCGAGGGCCCGGGACCTCACGTGAGGTGTCCCGGTAACCCAAACCCCGTTGAGATGGAAGAGACCGATCTGAGGGCGCGACCGGCTTTTGGATTGGATGTCGACTCCCCGGGGGCCACCCGGATTTCTTCGTTGTTAGCTAGAGGGACCTGTCGTTTCAGATCTCTCGAAACTAAATCATAAAATGGTTTCCTGTGATGGGTAGCAACTGAGAGAGATGGGCGTGCATGCGGAGCCTTGTAATGGGCAGTTGGTACACCCCTGCAGGGTTAAATCTTTTCGAGAAGCCGTGTCCACGGTTATAGACGACTTGAGACCTACTCCTTGTTCATAGACAAAAACAACTGAGTTAATCTTAATATAACTTGATCAACGTGTGTGTGCCTTGACTGCTTCTTCTTCGTCGGGATGCGAAGAGGAGGACAAGGATAGGATAGGTGTTATGCTTGCGTAAGTAGGTGATAGAAAGACTTGTTGGAGGCGATTCCTCATCGAATGCTTGGCTTCTTATCTTACTCTCTAGATCGTTAGCTACTTCATACCTGCTAGTGCGGCAGCAACCTTACCACTTACCCCATCCTTACCGTAAACTACTAGTTGTCCTAGAATGACGAGTGATGAAGTTCTTGCCGGGTCAGTTGACCACTACAGTTGGATGCTGAGTACTTCTGTAATCATGATACTACCCCCAAATTCTTTTCAGGATTCTTGATCGACAACAGGTATGGTGATCGACGTTTCACGTGGGGACTCGACGATGACTAGTTAGGCGGATCCCAGCGGAGAGCCTGGACCCGTGTGGTTACGGGAATGGTGTGTTTTATCTTTGCCAATAGGCATTTGATTGTAGTCTGTACTCAGACATGTATCTTCTGCTATTGTATTGTATTTAAGGCAGTTGTATGCCGATTGTATGAGATGTTGTATCCATGTAGCTGTAATGTTGTGATATCATGTAGGAAATCCGGGGCATATGACAATGTCATATGTCACAGTGGGACCGATATGTGCTTCGTCCCCGGATCTGGATGGAAACATCTAGATCTGGATCAGTACCGCATATCGGGCCTTACAACTTGGTATCAGAGCCTTACCAACTGTAGGATCCCTTCTCTGGCCGAAGTCGAGTCTAGACAAAAATTATTTCGTAGTTACTAAGTTAGTTATCGGAGAGTAGGAATCTTTTTACTCCTTATCCTTGCTCTGGTCAGGACAAGTGTTGTAAGTGTTTTATTCTCGACTTATCCCTTCAAACTCTAGGATCTCGAGTGTGTGGAGTTCGAAATTGTTACAATGCTTTGCTTGGAAAGTATTGTCTCGATTCCTAGCTCAGGTGGGAATTCCTGTAATACCTTTAGCTTCTCCTATTTCGGGTATCATCTGGGTAATCCATTGCCATCCATCCTTTTGCCGGTATTTTCACGACTTGCGTAAAAAACACTATCCTTTGATCGGTTATCGTTGTCGTTCCTCCTCTTGACACCGACGGTTTCGTATTTTCGACGGTGTCGTCTCCCTGCGAAAATTTATCTCGACGGAAGCTCGACGTCGACATGGAGCAGAATCCCTTGTTGGTGGTTTTGAAGATCGTCGACTCCCTTTTCTCTCTCCGCTCTCCCCCGGATCGTCCTGTATCTCGGGACGAGATCCCTTGTTGGTGGTGTTGTATTGTAACAACACCGATTTCAAAAAAAAATTTGTTTTCGGTGTGAATTGTTTGATTGTCTGATTTGTTTGCGGTGTTTGCATCCCCGATTTATCGATCGACGATTATTCCCACCCCCCTCTTATCTCGTACCGGACAGAGACCGACCCTGGCCACCCTGACACTTCATATTTGCGACACCGGGTTTCACCCGATCACTGTCGTGAAAACCCACACAAGACCAGCCACAGCCAACGGAATGAAAAACCCCGTTTAATAATTAAACGAGTTATTTTTATAGCGCGCCAGAAAGTGTTCTCGGAACGGTTCCAGCGCGAGGTGAACGCCGCCGGCTCGACGCGCTGATCGTGTAGTTTGAAGTTTTACCCGAATCGGAGGTCCTGTGCACCCCCGGCCGTCAGAAACGTAAACACCGCGCGCGAGAGTGAGAAATCGGGGATGTTTTTGCAAACTGCCAGCCACCTGGGCTATATAAAGACCACCACTCTCCCACCCCTTTCTAGGGTTTCCCCTAAGCCAAAATTGCAGCTACCCCCTTCACTTTTCCCCAAAACACCACCATTTTCGTCCATAAACCCTAAAATATGTGATTTTCCCCCCAGCGGATCTGGACCGTCGGATCGGCCAATCCAACAGCCCAGATCGCGCCCTGCCTTCCCACTTACCTCCTCTCTCTTCCGCCAGTGGAAGCCGCCGCCGCCCGGCCGGCGACCGCAGGTCCTCCCGTGCCCCTCCTCCTCTTCCCTTCCTCCTTCCCCTTTCCTCTCTCATCTCCCTCTCCCTCTCGTTCCGTAGGACGCCGCCGCGCTGCCGTTGTGCCATGGCCAATGAGGAGCAACCGCCATGGCTGGCCCGAAGCTCCTCCGCCCGAGATCTGTGCCAGGGACCTCCGCCACCAGCAGATCCGCGTGAGGGCGCCTGTTCCAATCCGTCGCCGACCCGTCCCTCACTACCGGAGCACCGCCGAGCTCCTGCCGGACTCAGCCACCGCCGATGACCTCCTGCGCGGGACGTCGTCCCTTCCTCGATGCAGCACGCCCGCAGCGCCCGTGGTGGGCCACCGCACGCTCCGCGGCCCAACGCCTGCTGCCCCTCTTGGCCCATCTCGCCCGCGGCATGGATCTCGCCCAGAGGCGAGTTTCTGCTATCTGTCTCCCACGCCACGCCATGGGCCGCGGCCCACTTGGTGAGCGCCCAGCCATCTTTTTTTTCCTTTTGATGTGCTTCTGTTGGGCCGGCTATAAGACCCGATATGCGGTACTGTTCCAGATCCAGATGTTTCCATCCAGATCCGAGGACGAAGTATATATCGGTCCCACCATGACATATGACATAGCCATATGCCCCAGATTTCCAACATGATATCACAACATTACAGATACAAGGATACAACATCTCATACAATCAGCATACAACTGCCTTAGTACAATATAACAGCGGAAGATACATGTCTGAGTACAAACTACAATCAAATAGCTAGTGGCAAAGAGAAAAACATCGATCCCCATAACCACACGGGTGTAGTCCCTCCGCCGGGCAACTACTACGCAAACATAACACCTATCCTATCCTTGTCCTCCTCTTCGCATCCCGACGAAGAAGAAGCAGTCAAGGCCACACACACGTTGATCAAGTTATATTAAGATATCTCAGCCGTTCTTGTCTATGAACAAGGAGTAGGTCTCAAGTCGTCGATAACCGTGGACACGGCTTCTCGAAAATATTTAACCCTGCAGGGGTGTACCAACTGCCCATTACAGGCTCCGCACGCACGCCCATCTCTCTCAGTTGCTACCCATGATAGGAAACCATTTTATGATTTAGTCCCAAGAGATCCGGAACGACTGGTCCCTCTAACTAACAACGCAGAAATCTGGGTGGCCCCCGGGGAGTCGACACCCAATCCAAAGGCCGGCCGCGCTATCGGATCGGACTCTTCCGGCTGGACGAGGTCGGGTTAGCTACCCAAACAGATGTGGGCATCCCCCTAGCTTCCAGGTGTGGAGCAACAAAGATACCATGTCTCCGTTGGCCCGAGTTGTTTGAAAATCTGTTGGGAGCTCGCCAGTCACACACACGGTTTTCAAATGGTAAAACCAGCTTGGGCCACCTCTAGAAATGTTTGAAGCTAGGTAGGTATGAAAAGGGGACCCCATAAAATCCCACACGCGGTTAGGCACGCTCAGTCTTAAAACCAATACCCATAACTCAGATCCTAGGTGACTCGAATGGAACAAAGCGTCGGGGCGGGATAGCCTAGACCTTCCATCCTTCGTTTAATATAGTGAACATTTATAATAATCATATCATCAACAACAATATAATAATGTGATATCCCAAACCAAGGAGTAACAGGAGGTAACATTGTAGCATCCTAAGCGGCATACTAAGCAGGGGCTGAGTAACGAGCAATAGTAACATAGAAGTACATGGTTTGCTGGGAAGGGACATGGCTGTATCGGTTTGAAAGATGCTGTAAACATGTGGTAGGATCAAACATCGAACCTATCCTAAACTAGCATGCAAACCGCTGGTTGAAATAGAATGGATCATAAGTAATGTATAGTCCTTGTCTGTTGATAAGTCGGGTTCCGAAGGTGTAGTGGATCGCAAGCTCGCATCGTCTCCGAAGGTACCCGCGGGAGCACACAAGGCGACAAACACTAGAAAGAAATCAACGAGCAAGCATCTATTACTACGAGGCAAACACGAGCAAGCATCAACAAGAAGGCAACACGAGACATCGCACCTACCATCGAGAAGGGTTACTAACAGGTTAAGTGGAGTACTCGTCACACACAACGATACCGCACATTTAGAAAGGTTCAAGTTGTTTAGCTACAGGTGATCAACAAAGGTTGTTAACATGGCATCTCACTTAAGCATGGCATAGCACACAAACATGAAAAGAGGTGAAGCATAAGATAAACTAACTATGCTAGTCAATTTAAGTGGAGGTAAAAACCTATACATGGAAAACTATTGCGGACCCCACGATAAAATGGAATTTGGTAATTTTTTCCCATAAACATATTTTGTTATTTTTATTAGCAAGCAAGAGCAGCATAAACACAATCTACACGCAATTCTAGTCAAGTTAAATATAAAGAACATTTTAATTAGAGGTACGGTTAAAAAGTTATTAAATAAACAATTTTACAGGGCCAAGCAGTTGTAATTAGCAGTTAAACAACATGTAAACAAAGTCAAACATGGCAAAGGAGCACATTTTCATAATCTACATGCAATTCTAAGCAACTTTCATGTCTTATGCGTCGCGATCCGATCTACCGTTAAAAAGATACGGGCACCGCAAAAATTAATACAATGTGCTAAATAATTAAACTAGAAAAGAAAAGAAGAAAAAAAAAGATCTACCGGGCCAACAGTACTGGGCCGAGCCCAACTACGCAGCAACTAATAAAAAAACAAACAAAAAAAGAAAGAAAAAAAATGGCTGGGCGCCTCGCCTCATGGGCCTGGCCCATCAGGGGGGCTGCTGGAGGTGGGCTTGGAGGGGGGGCGCCTGGGCCTTGGTGGCGCGCCTGGACCACGCGGGCGCAGCGGGGTTCGTCCCGAGCTGGTCGATCCCGATCCACGGGAGGCCGGCGAGTGGCGGCGCTGGAGCCAGCCCGCGAGCGGTGGCGGGGTCGGCGTGGAGTTCAGGAGGGGAGGAACGGGGCGCGGTAGCCGGATCTGGTGACTAGGGGGGTTGTCGGCGTGGATCCAGGTGACGGAGGTGTTGAGGGCGTCCGTGACGAGCTCTTGGACGCGGGCTGCCATGGCGGGCGGCGGTTCCTGGGAACCAGAGAAAGGTGAGGAGAGGGAAAGGGAGAAGGAGGAGGGAGACGCGGACTGGCCTGTAGGGGCGACGTTGGCTGGCGGCGGCTCGCCGGACCTCGGCGACGGCGGGATGGAGGCGTCCGCGGGCGAGGGCGCTCGGGCTCGAGGAGTCTCCACGGGAGAGGAGTTCGGGCGTGGGGAATTTGGTGTGCTGACGTGGCGCAATCCTGGCCGTCAGATCGGCCGATCTGACGGTCCAGAACCCATTGGGCTGGATCTCAGATATGGACCTAGGGTTTGGTGCGAAAATGGGGTAATTTTTGGGGCAAAGTGGAGGGGGTGGCTGCAAATTTTGGCTAGGGAAACCCTAGAAAAGGGGTGGGAGTGTGGTGGTCTTTATATAGCCCACGTGGCTGGCAGTTTGCAAAAACATCCCTAGTTTTCTCTCGCGCGCGCGGTGCTCACGTTTCTGACCGGCGGGGGTCCGCAGGACCTCCGATTCGGGTAAAACTTTGAACTGCGCGATCAGAGCATCGAGCCGGCGGCGTTCACCTCGCGCTGAAACCATTTCGAGAACACTTTCCAGCGCGGTATAAAAATATCCCGTTTAATTATTAAACGGGGTATTTCGTTTCGTTGGCTGCGGCTGGTCTTGTGCGGTTTTCGCGACGGTGATCGGGTGAAACCCGGTGTCGCAAAGGTCGAGTGTCAAGGTGGCAAGGGTCGGTCTCCGTCCGGTACGAGATAAGAGGGAAAAAAATAATCGTCGATCGATAAATCAGGGATGCAAACACCGCAAACAAATCAGACAATCAAACAATTCACACCGAAAACAAAAATTTTAATTTTTGTGAAATCTGGGCTGTTACAATACAATACCACCAACAAGGGATCTCGTCCCGAGATCCAGGACGGTCCGGGGGAGAGGGGTGAGAGAAAAAGAAAGTCGACGATCTTCAACACCACCAACAAGGGACTCTACTCCATGTCGACGTCGAACTTCGGTCGAGATAAATTTCCGCAGAGAGATGGCGACGTCGAAAAACGAAACCATCGAAGGATCACGAGGAGGAACGATAATTGAAAGCGACGATCAAAGGAAGCATTCTCACTGAAATCGTGAGGATACTAGGCAAGAGAACTGAAGTCAATAGACGACCAAGATGTTATCCGGAATCAGAGAAGCTAAAGGTACTACAGGAATTCCCAACCTGAGATCGGAATAGAGACAATACGCTGCAAGCAAGGCATTGTAACGGTTCCGAAACTCCACACACTCGAGATCCTAGTGTTTTGAAGGGGAGGTAAGTTGTAAGGCCCGATATGCGGTACTGTTCCAGATCTAGGTGTTTCCACCCAGATCCGGGGACGAAGCACATATCGGTCCCACCGCGACATATGACAAAGCCATATGCCCCGGATTTCCAACATGATATCACAACATTGCAGATACAAGGATACAACATCTCATACAATCGGCATACAACTTCCTTAAATACAATAAATCAGCGGAAGATAAATGTCTGAATACAGACTACAATCAAATGCCTACTGGCAAAGAGAAAACATCGATCCCATAACCACACGGGTCCAGGCCCTCCGCCGGGATCCGCCTAACTAGTCGTCGTCGAGTCTCCACGTGAAACGTCGGTCACCATACCTGTTGTCGATCAAGAAACCTGAAAAGAGTTTGGGGGTAGTCTCATGAGTACAGAGGTACTCAACATCCAACTGTAGTGGTTATCTGACCCAGCAAGGACTTCATCACTCGTCATTCTAGGACAACTAGTAGTTTACGGTAAGGAAGGGGTAAGTGGTGAGGTTGCTACCGCACTAGCATTTATGAAGTGGCTAACGATCTAGAGAGTAAGATAAGAAGCCAAGCATTCGATGAGGAATCGCCTCCAACAAGTCTTGCTATCAACTACTTACGCAAACATAACACCTATCCTATCCTTGTCCTCCTCTTCGCATCCCGACGAAGAAGAAGCAGTCAAGGCACACACACACGTTGATCAAGTTATATTAATATTATCTCAGTTGTTGTTGTCTATGAACAAGGAGTAGGTCTCAAGTCGTCCATAACCATGGACACGGCTTCTCGAAAAGATTTAACCCTGCAGGGGTGTACCAACTTCCCATTACAAGGCTCCGCACGCACGCCCATCTCTCTCAGTTGCTACCCATCACAGGCAACCATTTTATGATTTAGTTCCAAGAGATCCGAAACGACATGTCCCTCTAGCTAACAACTAACAAATTCGGGTGGCCCCCGGTGAGACGACATCCAGCTCAGGAGCCGGCCGCGCTCTCGATCTGGTCTCTACCGTATGACTCCAGGTTTGGATTGCCGGTTAATCACACATGGGACACCGGGTCCTCAGCCGGTCATGATTGGCCAGCAAGGGAACTATGTCCTCACTGGTCCGGGTTGGTTTAAAAACTACTGGCATACGACCAACACACACATAGTTTCAAATGGTAAAATCAGCTTGGGCCACCACTAGAAATGCTTGAAGCTAGGTAGGTAAGAAAAGGGGACCCCATAAAATCCCACACACGGTTAGGCACGCTCAGTCTTAAAACCAATACCCGGAACTCGGATCCTAGGTGACTCGAATGGACAAAGCGTCGGGGCGGGATAGCTAGACCTTCCATCCTTCGTCGAATATAGTCAACATTATAATAATCATATCATCAATAACAATATAATAATGTGATATCCCAAAACCAAGGAGTAACAGGGTAACATCGTAGCATCCTAAGCATGCATACTAAGCAGGGGCTGAGCAACGGGCAATAGTAACATAGCAGTACAAGGTTTGCTGGGAAGGGATATGGCTGTATATGTTTGAAAGAGGCTGTAAACATGTGGTAGGATCAAACATCGAACCTAACCTAGACTAGCATGCAAACCGCTGGTTGAAATAGAATGGATCATAAGTAATGTATAGTCCTTGCCTGTTGATAAGTCGGGTTCCGAAGGTGTAGTTGATCGCAAGCTCGCATCGTCTCCGAAGGTACCCGCGGAAGCACACAAGACGATAAACACTGGAAAGAAATCAACGAGCAAGCACTCTATTACTACGGGGCAACACAAGATCAATAAGACATCACACGACACGGCAACACGATACGGATCTATCGTCGAGAACGGTTACTAATAGTTTAAGTGGGGTACTCGTCACACACGACGATACCGCACATTTACGTGGTTCAAGTTGTTTAGCTACAGGTGATCAACAAAATTGTTAACATGGCAACTCAAGCAAGCATGGCATAGCACACAAACATGGAAAAAGGTTAAGCACCAAGTAAACTATCTATGCTAGTCAATTTAAGTGAGGCACAACCTAAACATGGCGTACCACTAAGTGCCGCACGATGATTAAAACAATTGGTACTGTTCTGTCCTAACCCATATTTTAGTTTAGTTAACAACAACAAACAATAGAATAAACACAAAGTACACGAAAAACTAATCAAGTTACATATAAAGAACACCCCAAACGGAGTTACGGTTAAAAAGATATAAGCAAAACAAGTTACGGGCACAATCTGCCAACAACACGAAGCACACTTTAGAGCAATGCATAAACAGGACAATGAATGCAAACATGCTCACAAATGATATGGAACTAAAGTAGAAATGACAGGTAAGGCATGGCAAAAATAATCATGCAAAAAGGCATCATAGATCAAAAGATATTAAGCATGCAACATGGCATCGCAAAGTAACACACTTAGTGAAAATCAGAGGTGGTTGTCAACAATAGCAGCATAGCAACTTTGGAGCTAAAAATCTATATGACCAGGAAGGCTAACATGAAGATGCAATACATGTAATGAAATTAGACATGATGCTTAACAATATGCAATTGGAATCACTCAATTCCGATAAACGGTCGCGTCACACTCGTCGACCGAAGTTGCAACAAAATAACAGTTTCAGCAACACACTAACAGCATGGGTAGCTACTTTGGAGCAAGATACAGTCATGATGCAGCAGGAAATTATGGCATGTGAATGCGTGAAACTGAAGTAGAAACAATGCTTAACGCAACGCAAAAGGAATCACCCAATTCCGACGTACGGTTGCGAAGCAACCGTCGCCCGAAGTTTCAATCGAGCAACAGTTTCAGCAGCAGTTAATCAACAGTTTGCAATTAATGACTAGTGGCCCTGTTTAGCACACAATTACACAATCAAGATGACCTCAAATGCAAAAGCTCACACAAGATGAATTAAAGTACACGCAATTCTAAGCAACTTTCGTTTTGGGGGCACGTTCATCTGAGCTACGGATTACTCGCAAATTACCGTGCAAAACTGAAACAGTAGTAAACATACTCAGACTTAGCAAAAAAAATTACAGGGTGCTAGAAAAAAAAATGGACGGGGCCTCACCCTACTGGGCTCGGCCCAAGTGGCTTGGGAGGTGGCTGGATCTGGCTCATGCTGGCGGCTTGGGCCGTGGATCTGGGCCAGGGGCGCCGGCTGGCTGCTGGGCCGGCCCACACGGAGGGGGGAGGTGCTGGAGCTCGGGCGTCCTGCCTGCTCGTCCTTCCCGAGCGGGAGCCGGCGGCGGCCTGTGCTTGCTGGACTCCGGCCAGGAACCGGGCGGCGAGGAGGCGGTTATGGGCGCGGCGAGGGGGCTACAGGGGCTCGGCGTGGAGGCACGGTGGGGCGGCGACCCGGTGGTGAGGAAGGCGCACGGCGGCGCGGGCTCCCGTTGCGGCGGCTCCGGTGGCACGCCGGCCATGGCGCAACGGCGGCCCGCGGCTGGTTGCTGCGACCTGCAAGGAAGGAGAGGGAGGAGGTGAAGGCTAGGAGGAGAGAAGGGGAGGCGCAAGGGAGGAGGAGAGGACCTGGCGGCGACCTGCTAGACTGCCGGCGGCGGCGCGCCCTCGGGCATGGAGGCGGCGCGGGAGAGGAGAGAGGAGGAGAGAGAAAGAGGATGGTGGGAGGCTGGGTGCTCCTTGGGCCGTCGGATCGCGAGATCTGACGGTCCAGGATTGATCTGGCTAGGGTTTGGACGAAAAATGGGCTAAAAATGCGAAAATGGGGGGGGGGGATTTTCCAGATCTGGGAGGCTAGGGGCTGCCTAGGTGCTTAGGGAAAACCCTAAGTGGTGGGTTGGTCTTTTTATAGCGCGGGTGGCTGGCAGTTTGCAAAAACATCTCAGGTTTTTCTCTCGCGCGTGCGGTGCTCACGTTTCTGACCGCCGGGGGTCCGCAGTACCTCCGATTCGGGTAAAACTTCGAACTGCGCGATCAACGCGTCGAGCTGGAACCATTCCGAGAACACTTTCCGGCGCGCTATAAAAATATCCCGTTTAATTATTAAACGGGGTTTTCGTTCCATCGGCTGCAGCTGGGCTCGTGAGGTTTTCGCGACGGTGATCGGGTGAAACCCGGTGTCGCAAAGGTCGAGTGTCAGGGTGGCAAGGGTCGGTCTCCATCCGATACGAGATAAGAGGGGGGAAAATAATCGCCGATCGATAAATCGGGGATGCAAACACCGCAAACAAATCAGACAATCAAACAATTCACACCGAAAACATTTTTTTTAATTTTTGTGAAATCTGGGCTGCTACAATACAACACCACCAACAAGGGATATCGTCCCGAGATCCTGCACGATCCGGGGGAGAGGGGGGAGAGAAAAGAGTCGACGATCTTCAACACCACCAACAAGGGACTCTACTCCATGTCGACGTCGAACTTCTATCGAGATAAATTTCCGCAGAGAGACGGTAACGTCGGAAAACGAAACCACCAGTGTCAAGAGGAAGAACGACGACAATAACCAGGTCAAAGGATAGTGTTTTCGACGCAAGTCGTGGAAACACCGGTAAAAGGAGGGATGGCAATGGATGACCCAGATGATACCCAAAATCGGAGAAGCTAAAGGTACTACAGGAATTCCCAACCTGAGATCGGAATCGAGACAATACTTCCCAAGTAAAGCATTGTAACTATTCCGAAACTCCACACACTCGAGATCCTAGAGTTTGAAGGGGATAAGGCGAGAGTAAAAACAATTACGGCACTTGTCCTGACCAGAGCAAGGGTAAGGAGTAAAAAGATTCCAACTCTCCGACAACTAACTTAGTAACTACAAAATAGTTTTTTTTTCTAGACTCGACTTCGGCCAGAGAGGGGATCCTACGGTCGGTAAGGCTCTGATACCAAGTTGTAAGGCCCGATATGCGGTACTATTCCAGATCTAGGTGTTTCCACCCAGATCTGGGGACGAAGCACATATGACAAAGCCATATGCCCCGGATTTCCAACATGATATCACAACATTACAGATACAAGGATACAACATCTCATACAATTGGCATACAACTGCCTTAAATACAATACATCAGCGGAAGATAAATGTCTGAATACAGACTACAATCAAATGCCTACTGGCAAAGAGAAAACATCGATCCCATAACCACACGGGTCCAGGCCCTCCGCCGGGATCCGCCTAACTAGTCGTCGTCGAGTCTCCACGTGAAACGTCGGTCACCTACCTGTTGTCGATCAAGAACCCTGAAAAGAGTTTGGGGGTAGTATCATGAGTACAGAGGTACTCAGCATCCAACTGTAGTGGTCATCTGACCCAGCAAGGACTTCATCACTCGTCATTCAAGGACAACTAGTAGTTTACGGTAAGGAAGGGGTAAGTGGTGAGGTTGCTGCCGCACTAGCATTTATGAAGTGGCTAACGATCTAGAGAGTAAGATAAGAAGCCAAGCATTCGATGAGGAATCGCCTCCAACAAGTCTTGCTATCAACTACTTACGCAAACATAACACCTATCCTATCCTTGTCCTCCTCTTCGCATCCCGACGAAGAAGAAGCAGTCAAGGCACACACACACGTTGATCAAGTTATATTAAGATTATCTCAGTTGTTGTTGTCTATGAACAAGGAGTAGGTCTCAAGTCGTCCATAACCGTGGACACGGCTTCTCGAAAAGATTTGACCCTGCAGGATTGTACCAGCTGCCCATTACAAGGCTCCGCACGCACGCCATATCTCTCAGTTGCTACCCATCACAGGCAACCATTTTATGATTTAGTTCCAAGAGATCCGAAACGATAAGTCCCTCTAGCTAACAACTAACAAATCCGGGTGGCCCCCGGTGAGACGACATCCAGCTCAGGAGCCGGCCGCGCTCTCGATCTGGTCTCTACCGTATGACTCTAGGTTTGGATTGCCGGTTAATCACACATGGGACACCGGGTCCTCAGCCGGTCATGATGGGCCAGCAAGGGAACTATGTCCTCACTGGTCCGGGTTGGTTTAAAAACTACTGGCGTACGACCAACACACACACGGTTTCAAATGGTAAAATCAGCTTGGGCCACCACTAGAAATGCTTGAAGCTAGGTAGGTAAGAAAAGGGGACCCCATAAAATCCCACACGCGGTTAGGCACGCTCAGTCTTAAAACCAATACCCGGAACTCGGATCCTAGGTGACTCGAATGGAACAAAGCGTCGGGGCGGGATAGCCTAGACGTTCCATCCTTCGTCGAATATAGTCAACATTATAATAATCATATCATCAATAACAATATAATAATGTGATATCCCAAAACCAAGGAGTAACAGGGTAACATCGTAGCATCCTAAGCATGCATACTAAGCAGGGGCTGAGCAACGAGCAATAGTAACATAGCAGTACAAGGTTTGCTGGGAAGGGACATGGCTGTATCGGTTTGAAAGAGGTTGTAAACATGTGGTAGGATCAAACATCGAACCTAACCTAGACTAGCATGCAAACCGCTGGTTGAAATAGAATGGATCATAAGTAATGTATAGTCCGTGCCTGTTGATAAGTCGGGTTCCGAAGGTGTAGTTGATCGCAAGCTCGCATCGTCTCCGAAGGTACCTGCGGAAGCACACAAGACGATAAACACTGGAAAGCAATCAACGAGCAAGCACTCTATTACTACGGGGCAACACAAGATCAAGAAGACATCACACGACACGGCAACGCGATACGGATCTATCGTCGAGAACGATTACTAACAGTTTAAGTGGGGTACTCGTCACACACGACGATACCGCACATTTACGGTAGTTCAAGTTTTTTAGCTACAGGTGATCAACAAAGTTGTTAACATGGCAACTCAAGCAAGCATGGCATAGCACACAAACATGGCAAAAGGTTAAGCACCAAGTAAACTATCTATGCTAGTCAATTTAAGTGAGACACAACCTAAACATGGCGTAACACTAAGTGCCGCACGATGATTAAAACAATTGGTACTGTTCTGTCCTAACCAATATTTTAGGTTGGTTAACAACAACAAACAATAGCATAAACACAAAGTACACGAAAAACTAATCAAGTGACATATAAAGAACACCCCAAACGGAGTTACGGTTAAAAAGATATAAGCAAAACAAGTTACGGGCACAATCTGCCAACAACACGAAGCACACTTTAGAGCAATGCATGAACAGGACAATGAATGCAAACATGCTCACAAATGATATGGAACTGAAGTAGACATGACAGGTAAGGCATGGCAAAAATAATCATGCAAAAAGGCATCATAGATCAAAAGATATTAAGCATGCAACATGGCATTGCAAAGTAACAGACTTAGTGAAAATCAGAGGTGGCTGTCAACAACAGCAGCATAACAACTTGGGAGCTAAAAATCTATATGACCAGGAATTCTAACATGAAGATGCAATACATGTAATGAACGTAGACATGATGCTTAACAATATGCAATTGGAATCACTCAATTCCGATAAACGGTCGCGACACACTCGTCGACCGAAGTTGCAACAAAATATAAAAAGCAGCACACTAACAGCAGGGTAGCTACTTTGGAGCAAGATACAATCATGATGCAGCAAGAAATTATGGCATGTGAATGCATGAAACTGAATTAGAAACAATGCTTAACGCAACGCAAAAGGAATCACCCAATTCCGACGTACGGTTGCGAAGGAACCGTCGCCCGCAGTTTCAATCAAGCAACAGTTTCAGCAGCAGTTAATCAACAGTTTGCAATTAACGACCAGTGGCCTTGTTTAGCACACAATTACACAATCAGGATGACCTCAAATGCAAAAGCTCACAAAAGATGAATTAAAGTACACGCAATTCTAAGCAAATTTCGTTTTGGGGCACGTTCATCTGAGCTACGGATTACTCGCAAATTACCATGCAAAACTGAAACAGCAGTAAAAATACTCAGACTTAGCAAAAAAAATTACAGGGTGCCAGAAAAAAAAACGGACGGGGCCTCACCCTACCTGGCTCGGCCCAAGTGGCTTGGGAGGTGGCTGGATCTGGCTCAGGCTGGCGGCTTGGGCCGTGGATCTGGGCCAGGGGCGCCGGCTGGCTGCTGGGCCGGCCCACGCGGACGGGGGAGGCGCTGGAGCTCGGGAATCCTGCCTGCTCGTCCTTCCCGAGTGGGAGCCGGCGGCGGCCTGTGCCGGCTGGACTCCGGCCAGGAACCGGGCGGCGAGGAGGCGGTTACGGGCGCGGCAAGGGGGCTACAGGGGCTCGGCGTGGAGGCACGGTGGGGCGGCGACCCGGTGGCAAGGAAGGCGCACGACGGCGTGGGCTCCCGTGGCGGCGGCTCCGGTGGCACGCCGGCCATGGCGCAACGGCGGCCCGCGGCTGGTTGCTGCGACCTGCAAGGAAGGACAGGGAGGAGGTGAAGGCTAGGAGGAAAGAAGGGGAGGCGCAAGGGAGGAGGAGAGGACCTGGCGGCGACCTGCTGGACTGCCGGCGGCGGCGCGCCCTCGTGCATGGAGGCGACGCGGGAGAGGAGAGAGGAGGAGAGAGAAAGAGGATGGTGGGAGGCTGGGTGCTCCTTGGGCCGTCGGATCGCGAGATCTGACGGTCCAGGATTGATCTGGCTAGGGTTTGGACGAAAAATGGGCTAAAAATGCGAAAATGGGGGGGGCGATTTTCCAGATCTGGGAGGCTAGGGGCTGCCTAGGTGCTTAGGGAAAACCCTAAGTGGTGGGTTGGTCTTTTTATAGCCCGGGTGGCTGGCAGTTTGCAAAAACATCCCCGGTTTTTCTCTCGCGCGCGTGGTGCTCACGTTTCTGACCGCCGGGGGTCCGCGGTACCTCCGATTCGGGTAAAACTTCGAACTGCGCGATCAGCGCGTTGAGCCGGAGGCGTTCACCTAGCACTGGAACCGTTCCGAGAACACTTTCCGGCGCGCTATAAAAATATCCCATTTAATTATTAAACGGGGTTTTCGTTCCGTCGACTGTGGTTGGGCTCGTGCGGTTTTCGCGACGGTGATCGGGTGAAACCCGGTGTCGCAAAGGTCGAGTGTCAGGGTGGCATGGGTCGGTCTCCGTCCGATACGAGATAAGAGGGGGAAAAATAATCGACGATCGATAAATCGGGGATGCAAACACCGCAAACAAATCAGACAATCAAACAATTCACACCGAAAACAATTTTTTAAATTTTTGTGAAATCTGGGCTGTTACATAAGTCGAGAGTTAAAACACTTGTCCTGACAATGGATTACCCAGATGATACCCGAAATCGGAGAAGCTAAAGGTATTACAGGAATTCCCACCTGAGCTAGGAATCGAGACAATACTTTCCAAGCAAAGCATTGTAACAATTTCGAACTCCACACACTCGAGATCCTAGAGTTTGAAGGGATAAGTCGAGAATAAAACACTTACAACACTTGTCCTGACCAGAGCAAGGATAAGGAGTAAAAAGATCCTACTCTCCGATAACTATCTTGGTAACTACAAAATAGTTTTTATCTAGACTCGACTTCGGCCAGAAAATGGATCCTACGGTCGGTAAGGCTCTGATAGCAAGTTGTAAGGCCCGATATGCGGTACTGTTCCAGACCCAGATGTTTCCATCCAGATCCGGGGACAAAGCACATATCGGTCCCACTGCGACATATGACATAGCCATATGCCCCGGATTTCCAACATGATATCACAACATTACAGATACAAGGTTACAACATCTCATACAATCGGCATACAACAGCCTTAATATAATATAACAGCGGAAGATACATGTCTGAGTACAGACTACAATCAAATGGCTAGTGGCGAAGAGAAAAACATCGATCCCCATAACCACACGGGTCCAGGCCCTCCGCCGGGATCCGCCTAACTAGTCGTCGTCGAGTATCCACGTGAAACGTCGATCACCATACCTGTTGTCGATAAACAACCCTGAAAAGAGTTTGGGGGTAGTATCATGAGCACAGAAGTACTCAGCATCCAACTGTAGTGGTCATCTGACCCAGCAAGGACTTCATCACTCGTCATTCTAGCACAACTAGTAGTTTACCGTAAGGAAGGGGTAAGTGATGAGGTTGTTTCCACACTAGCATTTATGAAGTGGCTAACGATCTAGAGAGTAAGATAAGAAGCCAAGCATTCAATGAGGAATCGCCTCCAACAAGTCTTGCTATCAACTACTACGCAAACATAACACCTATCCTATCCTTGTCCTCCACTTCGCATCCCGGCGAAGAAGAAGCAGTCAAGGCCACACACACGTGGATCAAGTTATATTAAGATACCTCAGCTGTTGTTGTCTATGAACAAGGAGTAGGTCTCAAGTCTTCCATAACCGTGGACACGGCTTCTCGAAAAGATTTAACCCTGCAGGGGTGTACCAACTTCCCATTACAAGGCTCCGCACGCACGACCATCTCTCTCAGTTTCTACCCATGATAGGAAACCATTTTATGATTTAGTCCCAAGAGATCCGGAACGACTGGTCCCTCTAACTAACAACGCACAAATCCGGGTGGACCCCGGGGAGTCGACACCCAATCCAAAGGCCGACCGCGCTATCGGATCGGACTCTTCCGGCTGGACGAGGTCGGGATAACTAACCCATCACTGTGGGAAGCCCTCGAGCTTCCAGGTGTGGACCAACAAAGGAACTCTGTCTCCGCTAGCCCGAGTTGTTTGAAAATCTGCTGGGAGCTCACCGGTCACACACACGGTTTTCAAATGGTAAAACCAGCTTGGGCCACCTCTAGAAATGTTTGAAGCTAGGTAGGTAAGAAAAGGGGACCCCATAAAATCCCACACGCGGTTAGGCGCGCTCAGTCTTAAAACCAATACCCGGAACTCGGATCCTAGGTGACTCGAACGGAACAAAGCGTCGGGGGGGGATAGCCTAGACCTTCCATCCTTCGTCGAATATAGTAAACATTTATAATAATCATATCATTAACAACAATATAATAATGTGATATCCCAAACCAAGGAGTAACAGGAGGTAACATCGTAGCATCCTAAGCATGCATACTAAGCAGGGGCTGAGCAACGAGCAATAGTAACATAGCAGTACATGGTTTGCTGGGAAGGGACATGGCTGTATCGGTTTGAAAGAGGTTGTAAACATGTGGTAGGATCAAACATCGAACCTATCCTAAACTAGCATACAAACCGCTGGTTGAAATAGAATGGATCGTAAGTAATGTATAGTCCTTGCCTGTTGATAAGTCGGGTTCCGAAGGTGTAGTGGATCGCAAGCTCGCATCATCTCCGAAGGTACCCGCGGGAGCACACAAGACGACAAACACTGGAAAGGAATCAACGAGCAAGAATCTATTACTACGAGGAAAACACGAGCAAGAATCAACAAGAAGGCAACATGAGACATCGCACCAACGTCGAGAACGGTTACTAACAGGTTAAGTGGAGTACTCGTCACACACGACGGTACCGCACATTTAGAAAGGTTCAAGTTGTTTAGCTACAGGTGATCAACAAAGGTTGTTAACATGGCATCTCACTCAAGCATGGCATAGCACACAAACATGAAAAGAGGTGAAGCATAAGATAAACTAACTATGCTAGTCAATTTAAGTGGAGGTAAAAACCTATACATGGAAAACTATTGCGGACCCCACGATAAAATGGAATTTGGTACTGTTTTTCCCCTAAACATATTTTATGATTTTTATTAGCAAGGAAGAGCATCATAAACACAATATACACGCAATTCTTGTCAAGTTACATATAAAGAACATTTTAATTAGAGGTACGGTTAAAAAGTTATTAAATAAACAATTTTACAGTGGAAAGCAGTTGTAATTAGCAGTTAAACAGCATGTAAACAAAGTCAAACATGGCAAAGGAGCACATTTTCATAATCTACATGCAATTCTAAGCAACTTTCATGTTTTAAGCAACTTTCATGAGGAATGCTTGGCTTCTTATCTTACTCTCTAGATCGTTAGCTACTTCATAACTGCTAGTGCGGCAGCAACCTCACCACTTACCCCATCCTTACCGTAAACTACTATTTTGTCCTAGAATGACGAGTGATGAAGTCCTTGCTGGGTCAGTTGACCACTACAGTTGGATGCTGAGTACTTCTGTACTCATGATACTACCCCCAAACTCTTTTCAGGGTTCTTGATCGACAACAGGTATGGTGATCGACGTTTCACGTGGAGACTCGACAACGACTAGTTAGGCGGATCCCGGCGGAGAGCCTGGACCCGCGTGGTTACGGGAATAGTGTGGTTTATCTTTGCCACTAGGCATTTGATTGTGTTCTGTTCTCAGACATGTATCTTCCGCTGTTGTATTGTATTTAAGGCAGTTGTATGCCGATTGTATGAGATGTTGTATCCATGTAGCTGTAATGTTGTGATATCATGTTGGAAATCCGGGGCATATGGCAATGTCATATGTCGCGGTGGGACCGATATGTCCTTCGTCCCCGGATCTGGATGGAAACATCTAGATCTGGAACAGTACCGCATATCGGGCCTTACAACGATGAGGACGATCTCCCCCTCCGGGAGGAGTTCACCCCGGTGGAATCTTCCCGTCAAAAAGGTCTTTTATTCTCTGTAGATTTCCGACACGGAGCGGCGGTGGAACTCCGGAAACTCTTCTTGTTCTGGGGCTTTTAGGTCACGGTGAAGATATAGGCCAAAGGGGGGGTCCTGGGAGTGGGGCCCACCTCCCAGGCGGCCACCTGGCACGTCCTGGAGGGGGGCAGCGCCACCAGGGCGCCTGGGAGCCTAGTGTCCCCCTCCAGATGCCCTTCGGCTGGTCTTCGTCAATTGTTCACAAAATTGTACCCCGTGAATTTCAGGTCATTTGGAGATGTGCTGATATGGGCACTTGATGTGCACTTTTCCCCGCTGATTCCTGCGTCTGCTGTTTCGGCAACGGAAAGTTGCAAACTGTGTAAAACATGCCAAAACACTATAAGAACATCATCATGACATTAAATATATCAATGAATAGAGGTAAATTATGATGTAAAATAGGGATGCATTTTGCACGTATTAGACGTTGAACTTCGAAGAGGGCTTTGGTAAGGATCCAAGAAACGTCGTGTTGGTGGCGATCACCAATGGAGTCAATTCTTTTGGCAAACATAGCAGCACACATAGCACCTGGCCAGTGTTTGTGTGCATGTGCAACACCCCCCCTGGGAGTGCATGAAGAGGAAGTACATGCACTTGAGTGCGCTAATTGAAGGGCCGAAACAACCAGGAATCAACGTCAATCTGTAGATGGGGCTCCTGAAATAGGAGCTAGATACGCTATGGAGAACGCCAGCCAACACGTGGCATGCCCTAGAGGGAGCATATTTCCCTATAAAAGACGCACTGCTCACGACGGTGCACGACTATCTCAGTTTAAGATAGGTCGCGGGGCAGGTGGTCCACGGATTTTGGGGATGTGCCAGGTGCATGGATGACACAACGTATCGCCAGCTAGATAGGGACCCCGCGTCTTCGAAAACCGTGTTTGTGGGACATCTAAGATGGGTTCCTCACAATGACCCATGGAGAAAACGCAAGGATCTGTTCGATGGAATAGCCGAACCCCGAAGGCCCCACGTAGGAGGAGAGACACCGAAATAGACATGTTGTTGAAAAATTGGAACCATTGCCCACCGCCAAGAAAGATCAGTTCTAAGTGAATGGCGCTAGAGCCACTCCTGAAGGTATGGAAAACGAGGTCTATTTTTGGGGACTTGCCGTACTGGAATATCCTCGGTGTGCCGAACAACCTAGATGTCATGCATATCACGAAGAACGTGTGCGAGAGTCTGCTTGCTACCATGCTCAACATGTTAGAAAAGACAAAAGATGGGCTAAAAGGAAGGGCAGACTTGCTATCAATGCGAATCAGGGAGGTGCTTCACGCAAACCGCCCTAATGATGATGACGATGAGCCACCGGAGGACACCAAAATTCGTCGCAAAGGCAAAAAGGACAAGAAGCATAGCGAACATTACTGCCCCCTCCCCACCCGCCCGCGTGCTTCACTCTAAGTCAGAAGGAGATCCAACAGTTTATCAACTGCCTCCTAGGAATAAAACTTCCTTACGGTTTCGCGGGGAAGATCACCAGATACCTAGACTCAGCGAAGCAGAGGTTCAGCAGGATGAAGTCTCACAACTGTCACATGCTGATGACGAAGCTACTTCCGGTTGCAATGCGCGGGGTCATGGAAGACCATGTCCGTGAAATGCTATTTTGCCTATGCAACTTTTTCTACATCATCTGTCAGAAGTCATTTGGCATGAGGCCACTCAGAAGGCTATAGTAAGTGATTGGGGTGATACTATGCGAGCTCGTTTTTTACTTCCCGCCCTCATTCTTCGACGTCATGGTGCATATTCTCGTCCATATCTTGGATGATATCATCCAACTCGGGCCGACGTTCCTGCACAACACGATGTTGGTCGAAAGGACGAATGGTGTCATCAAAGGATAAGTTCGCAACAGTTCACGTACAATGGAAGCATAGCCCAGGGATTTCTGACCAAAGAGTGCATCTCCTTCTACATGAATTATCTATGCATCGATAACCCTGTTGGTCTTCCCGTCAACAGGCACCTCGGTAGGCTCGTTGGATGTGGTCACCGCGAGGGTCGCTGCGAAATGCATGTCGACTTCCAGGATCGACGCAGCGACTTTGAAAGAGAAAACCTAGTCGCACTACAACACATTGACTTGGTCGATCCTTGGGTAGTAGAGCACAAAACCTCTATTGAGAAGACGCACAATGACAGAGGCCAACATTGGACGGACATAGATGTACTCAAAGAGCACAACTCATGCTTCGCGCATTGGTTCAAGCACAAGCTTCTATCATACACTTTACATGAGGATTCTTTCGAGGAAGAAAAACTCGTATTGACCTAGTCACATGGCGCCTAGAACAACCTAATGACATATCAGGCGTACGATATCAACGGCTACATATTTTACACCAAGCAAAAGTACATGAAGAGCGATTATCAGAACTCTGGGGTAACGATGGAAGCCTACACCAGTAACGTCAAGAAAAATACTACGGAAGGATCGAGGAGATCTGGGAGCTCAACTATGCTGGAGAGAGGGTGCCGATGTTCTGCGTCAGATGGCCACGAGCATCGTAAAATAAAGCCGGTATTTCACCACCATGGTTATACCAGAAGCCAAAACCAAGACTGCGGGCGCAAACGTTACAAAGAAAAATGAGCCATGGGTACTGGCTAGCCAAGTGGACCAATGCTTCTTCGTTACCGATTTATCAAAGCCCAGCCATGTTGTTGTGGGGAGAGGAAAACGGAACATCATCGGAATAGATTGATGAGGGCATCCCTACTAATGTTACACCCATATCCTCACCAACTACACATACTGGACCAATTACTAGAGCACGTGCACGTCAACTAAATTATCAGGTACTTTCGTTTCTTGTGAATCCTTCTATTGTTCATGAACATATGATGCTGCCTAAATTAGATACTTTTGTTTTGCTTATGAATGAAGGACCTAGCATGGACAAAAAGGATGGTCATTGGAGCGGGATCAAGCATGGAGAAGAAGGTGCGCGCGCGGGAAAGTACAGTGGAGCTTCCAATGGTGATTATCACACTTTGAAGCCACCATAAGGCGCGCATGAAGTCTTGGACGAAATACGCGAGATGTCACTTCATTATTTTCGTCCAAGGGCCATTATAGGTGCTGCGTCACCTTAATATTGGGCTGGGCCCATGTAATTTCGAAATACCACATTATAGGCTGTTTTTAGAGTCTGTATGTGTGGGGAAACCGAGTTAGGGTTGTTTTCGGACCCCACCTCCAAGGGGCCACGAAATTCCCCTCTGTTCCCCCATATATACAGCCCTTAGGGCGTCGTTTAGACTTGGGTTTTAATTAGATTTAAGTTAGCCATAGCCGCAACTTCGAGCTCTTCGTTTGTGTCATCCGACCAGGCCAAGACCTCATTGGAACCCCAACTTTCGTAATCATTCATCTTATATTCGCAATATCCAGATTGCAATTCTTAGTTCTTGCTTGTTCTTCGATTGCTTGCAGGAATTAGACCCTCGTGGTCAGGTTGATCGTGCATCCGCGGGATCAATAACCTCTCGGAGTTGGTTTAGCGATCGCTAAGGCGCAACGTCTTCGCACGTTCGTAGTCGGATCGTGAAAGTCATCTCCACCA
This sequence comes from Bromus sterilis, assembly GCA_950022295.1. NCBI lineage: Eukaryota > Viridiplantae > Streptophyta > Magnoliopsida > Poales > Poaceae > Bromus > Bromus sterilis. The sequence continues at coordinate 164,032,765 of OX465599.1, read as the reverse complement.
TAATCGATCTCCACCATCTCATCGAAACATCGGGACACCTTCGCCTCTATCATAGATGGAGCCGCCAATGAGCAAGACTTCGATAAGTACCTTGTCCCGAAGATTGAAGATGACGACGATGATGCAGTACCACATAAATCAACAAGAAGAAGCAGGACCACCCTACCTAAAGGCGTTCGCCCGTTCATGACAAGAAATCAAGGGGTTCCGGGGGTAAATTATGCAACCGCGAGAAAGAAGTGCCAAAATATTGTGAAAAGATGATAGCTAAGATCCAATCACGAAGTGTGTTCCGCGTGTGTGTCTTTTAGTGCCAAGCTCAATCTTTGATGACTGTAATTTCATGTCACTTGATTTCAACCATGTCATTTATGAGCATTAATTGTAAATGATTCTCTATTGTGATTGAGTAAAGGAGATATATGGTTTAATTGGTCTAAGTGAAAATATTTTTAGAGATCTTTGATGACTGTTATTTCATGTCACTTGATTTACAATCATTTCTAAGCATTGCACTTGATTTTATTGTGATTGAGTAAAGGAGATGCATTGTAAAAAAATATATTTAGGAATGGAGGGAGTATTAAAATTGCCATGTGTCTATTTTAAAAGGTGTTTGGATGTTTATCATAAGGTTAAAATAATTGTTTTTAAATGGTGCAAAAAGTGGGGTTGCCAGGATTTGAACTTGTGTGGCTTGCTTAATGTATCAAGGGGCCAACTACTAGGCTATGTAAGTGGTTCTGTCCATAACCACACACGCAATTATTTTAACCTATTACTACTAATGCTAATGGCGCACCCTGTAAAAGTGCGTCATTGCTATCCCGATGCTTTTGGCGCACATCCTAAAAAGGGAGACATTGCTATCGCCATACCATACAGGACTTCCTAACCCCACCACACATCTCGCCCCTCTCCCGCAAAACCTAGATCTCGCCGCCGCATGCCCATCCCCACCTCTCCCGCGACCGCGCCGCCGCGCCGCTCGTCTCTCGCGACACCGTCCACTCTGGTGGCCTCCCTCTCTCTCTCTGTCTCACAGTGCGCCCCTCCTCTGCAGCAGAGCCCGTCTCTGGAGACCCCTCATCTCCGGTGACCACCTCCGCTTCGGTAAGACTACCCCTCCATGCCTCTCTCTCTCTCTCTCTCGCCGTGCGACACCTCCTCTATAGCAGAGCCCGTCTCCGGCGACCCCCTCCGCTCCGGTAAGCCTCCCCTCTTTCCCTCCCTCCCTCCCTCTCTCTTTCGCTCCCTCCCTCTATATCTCTCTCTCACTGTGCGCTCCCTCCTCTGCAACAGAGCCCGTCTAAGCCGTCGGTCCAGGACCCCCCTCCCAGGAGCAATGTCGGCGCGCACTTGATACTTCCCAAACGTATCTATAATTTCTGCTTGTTCCGTGCTCATTTGGGTGACATTGCTATGTGTTTTACTACACTTTTATACCTTTTACAGATATTTGGACTAACCTACTAACTCAGTGCACCCAGTGCAGTTTTTGTGTGCTGATGTCTGTGAATTTCATGTTTTTACCCATATTTACAGAGCCCAAAAATTCCAATAAAAAATATAAAAATCATTGAGTCAGAAGCTTCCGGAAGACCGAAGGTGGACCGGAGGCGGCCAGGGGGCACGACCCTACCCTAGGTCGCGCCAGTAGGGCGCCTGGGGGGAGGGGCCACCCCCTGGTTCCCCCCTTCGGCCTATATGTAAAACTCATTCTAGAAACCCTCACGAGGAACCCCACATCATGATTTTCACCTCTGTTCCGCCGCTGCTGCGCTTCCAAGATCGGGAGCACCAGAAGACCTCTTCCCGGCACCCTACCGGAGGGAGGATTGACCTCCGGGAGCTTCTCCACCACCATGAGCTCCTCCCGGATGTGCCGTGAGTAGTCCCCCTTGGACGATGGGTAGCTATGCAATGTCTTCTCTCCAATATTGTCTTTCAATCCTTAGACCTTGTGAGCTTCCCTACATGATCAAGGCACCTATGTAATTTTGCTGCTGTTGCTATGCTGTGTTTGCTGGGATCCGATGAATTATGACATTATGTTCAGTCTGTGATGAGTTATATATTTGGTTCTCCTTTTATATTTTGTTCTTCAGTAATTCTTGTGTTTTCTCCGTTGTTCTTATTGCTTTGGCGAAGTAGTAGACAGTAACTCGAAGAAGGAGCGTTTTATGCTTGATTGTGAGTTCATGCCCCCGATGTCTAGCTTAAGTGACAGAAACATGAGACTAGGGCTTGTGTTGTTTCCACCAGAGAGAAAACAACGGTGCTTGTCACCGCGGATGCAAGGATTGTTTATCTTATGCAAAGTTTGTTAATGCAGTTGTCTGTTGCTTTGGGTTTATACTTTGGGTGGGGCTCGCAACTTAATACCATCGAGATGTTCTGGATAGATATCTCAAGGTGGATGATTAGTGAGTAGATGTTCATGGATAAACGTTCTACTTGTTTTGGCGTACTTCCCATACTTTGGATTATCTAACTTTCTTGTGGCATAATTAGCATTGTGGTGCGTCTATAATTCCGTCAATTGCGCAGCTGTAATTTTTTCACCCAACTTAGCTGTTTTATCGTCTTTTGGGAGAGAGACATCACTAGTGAACATCATGAGACCCCGGTCCATATTTCCACCATTGTTTACACCTAAACTCTGTACTGCTTTTATTTTCTTTTCATTGTAATCACCACTACTATTTCTCGCTTGTGTTTGATCCTTTGTAAACAACAAGACCGGAGATATTGACAACCTCTCTAAACTCGTTGGGAGCAAAGTTATTTGTTGGTTTGAGCATGTCCACGTCAACTCCTAGATAGACAATTTCTTGCGCCATTGCCACCTACTTGCAGAACGTGGAGTCCTACTAGAGACATAAAGCTTGGTATCTTCACCGAGGGAAATTTACTGTTAGCTACATCTCATCCTTCCACTTGAGGTAACCAACGAGGAGCGAGAAGCCATCACCACTCCATAGGTAGGTAGCCACCGCTCATTCTTCCTCTCTCCTGTTTCTTTCTACTAGTTTATTTTTCCTTAATTCGAGATTGTTTCATAGTAGCTAGACATTGAGATACGATTTGGATAAATGCAGAAGTGGATGACCTGCCCTTCTCGGGTTGGTTGAGAACAAAGTCTTGGAGAATTATATTGCTGCATGCTTTTGGTTTCCATTAAAACTATTCTTATTGGTAATATGCTCATGGAATTTGCAACCTAGTCTTCGTAATTCTTATTCATGCATAGTAGTTATATTTCATTGAGATGCTATTTGGGGAAATGTAGCATATGGTGCTCTATTTCAGAGCAGAGCCTTGGAGTATGATTTTCCTGGAGGCTTTTTTTATTTATAACATGTAACAACCACAGTCCTTTTCTACATGTTTCTTTAGGAAAAGTATTTAGAGGTTATTTTATCTTTATCTATAACATGTAACAACCACGGTCCTTTTCTACATTTTTCTTTAGGAAAAGTATTTATAGGTTATTTTATCTTTTGTTGGAAGTTTACAGTGAGCTTATTTGAGAAGGAGAATAGGAGAACAATTATACTTGTACACATGCAAATCATCTGAATTTTGATGTTTTACTAAAACAAGGAGATCGACCAGCAGGTACAAACTTTTCCTAAAGAAAACTGTTGTGTCGTGTGGCTGGATTTAAAAGCTGGATTTTTGTGTGTGGAAAGCAAACCTCTAAAATAGTTTTAAAAGACTTTCTCTTGGATATTTTCCTATTTGACAAACATAAAACGTTTACTTGACTCCAGCATTCACAATATTTTTCAGCCCAGAGCACTATTTATGTCCAGCATATGAAATTGTAAACTCGAATGTTTGCAAGTCTGTTTTGAGCTCTTTATCACTAACTAGCAATTTGGTCAAAACAACGCATTATCATCAAAATTTGATGACCTTATTTCTTTTTTCCATGTCTGAAGTATATCAAAGTGTATTCCATAGCAGGTGATGTTGGATTACTGCATTATAAAGCACTTTAGCATCTATTCGAACCTAGAAGATCTAATTTGGCACAGCATGAACATTATGGTTGTTTAGCACAAAATGAGCACACTCTTGTTTCATGCCAATTTGTGTTGCTACCTCTATTATTTTTTTGAAAGTTTGCTACCTCTATAGCACTGAGTATAGTTCCAACATGCCATGTCGTTTGCATACATTGACTTCGACTTTACTCCTAACGCGTAGTGTGTAAACATCTGTTAGGCTTTGCCTGGGGCTAACTCTATACTTGTATGTTGACTTGCCTTATGTTGTTGCATTGAACTGGTTTTGTTGTGATATGACTGTTAATATGGACTGGTTTGTCCATCTATTTCCTGCAGTGTTGCATGTAGATGTTTCTTTGCGGAATGTGGTTTTAAGTCTCCTAGCAGTTTCACTGTTTGTCTAATGCATGTCATAGTGGCAGCCATCGAAAGCGGGTACTGAGCTGAAGACAGATCACTATACTGCTTTATTTTTAGTAGATATCGTCTGTATGAACTTTATAAACCATCATCGTAAGAGGGTACTGAGCTGATGATTCTTGGATTGAGAACAAACTTGTCCACTACTCCTGTTCACTGAAACATGAAGCTAGTACCTCTCGTCACGTGAGCGTGCGTCAACAAGGTCCTGCTCTTTCGCATCAGCATTCGTGGCGGGGGCCAGCTCTTCCTCATCAGCTGTTCAGGAGGCAGAATGGTGTCTTGATGTCCATGTTTTGCACTTCAAAACTGAATAGAGTAAAATGAACAATCAAAGACATAAACTTTAGAATTTTTGTAGTAATATAAGAAATAGTATTACTTGAAAACCCCTTATTGGTGTTAAAGAATTAGAAGAAAAACCTTGTAGAGTAGCTGTTTCTGTTTTCCGTGTGAAATTAACGGGAAATGGGGTTGCTTGCACAGGTGTTTGGATTCGGGGGCAGACACGGAGGCTTTTGATCAAAATTAACTCCTCTGATCATAGTTTGAAAAAAATATAACTGCTCTGATCACAATTAGCATTTGCAAAAGTGATTATATTAGTTTTTTCTGTTCATGAAAACTTTTGATGGGTGTTATACAAGTCAGTAATTCCTCTCTGTAGCAGAGAGAGATATATTACAATAAGCATCAACTGTATTTCTGTCTAGATTTGAATCATTGTTATGACTTACTGCTTGAATTTTGACAGAAATATTTTGGTGTTGCTCTGGGTAAAGGAGGACAATCTGCAAAAACGTAAGCCAGTCTAATTCATTACTTCCTTTTGTTGATTTTATATTTTTTTCTTCTAATTCATTCCTGTAAGTTAACACTTTGATTGGTTCATTTATTTTATGTATATTGCTTTTCTTTCGCACTAGTTGCTGGGATTAAGGGAAAGGATAAAGCCACATGGGAGCTCCAAACTTTAGCTGCTCATCTAAACAAGATTCAAAACATCAGGTATGTAGTGTACATCAAATCTCACCATGATTTCCATACACTGTTCCTGCACTTACTCGACCAAGATTGGAAATGAAATAACATCATTTTTAGACCTTTGGTGTGGGCATTATTAGGCTTTACCATCTAGCCTTAGTGTGTTCCATCTTCATTTTTTACTTAGACAGTAAAACATCCATATTGTCCTGCCTTTTGTTCCGTTTTTCATTCCTGATGCCTCTTTAGTGTGAGATTTTGTTTGTGCATTGCTATTACATACAGTAGTACCACTTGTCAATAACAACTTAGCATACATACATGGAAAATGGATCCTACACTCTGCTGATGTGACCAGTCTTCCCACCGTGTAGATGCTCTGTTAGTTCGTTCACTCCTTGATGTTGCTAATCACATTTTTCACTTGTCCTTGTGCACCTGGTTGTGTCTATATATAAGCTTCTTGTGCCTATATGTAGGCATTTTCTTGTGCAGGTACAAATAATGAACCCACTCTCCCAAAATGTCAATTAATTTCCGTTTCGGTTGCCAATGGGGTCCTAGATCAAGAAAATTACCAAAGGTCATGCCGAATTTTTCCGTGAATTCGTGCATGACCTTTGTTAATTTTCTTGACCTAGAAGGTGCTTTGCATGCACTTTTTCTAGTTATTTATATTGACTAGTTATTTTCTGGTTGCACATCATTCACTTGACCAATTTTTTTAAAACGTTCCTTTATTTTTTATTTTCTAGTTTTCCTCTAAATCTGAGAAGAATAGATACTAGCTACCCTGATCTCATCCAATCACTCTAGTAGCATTTTTTCTTATCCTATTTAGTGGGTGTATATGGCCGACAACGATGGTTCCTCCAGTTCGCGCTAGAAGAAATTTTTGGAGATGACCACGGATATGGAGGAACAACCTCAACCCTGCTACGAGGGCATCGAGGATGACTCTACCGATCTCGAGTACACAACCGCCGGTGACACCAGTGACGGTGCTGCCGCCGAAGCCGATCCCACCACTGATGATGGCATCGAACACACAAATGGCAGCCAATCGAAGAGGCGAAAAAAGGAATGGTGCCCGAGCGTGCTCGACACCGTCAAGGAGGAATTTACTGAAGTGGGAAAAAATGGGCATCCAACGGCGCCCACACAATTAGTCGCTGGGTACGCCGGACAACTCGGGTGCATTCTCTGGGCCAACATCTCGATCAACACCGAGAACCTAAGTCATCCTGACCGAGAGAATTTGCACAACGTCCTCTTTGGCAAGCTGCACAACCGATACAAGTTCCCCGCTCAATTCGCAAACACACACCTCTTAGGGAACAAAGTGAAGAGTGCTGCCCTCACGAAGATGAGCACATCCCTCGCTCCATGGAGGATCACGGTGAAGAAAATGATTCTTAAGGGTGATAGTTACGAGAAGATCAAGGAGGCAAATCCTTCGATCAGTGAAACTGACTACCAGGAGTTCAAGCTCAAGTTCGAGAGCACCGCATCCGACGAATCGAGTCAGTGGGGGAAAGATATGCGGGAATTGAACTTAGGGGTCCACAGATTTGGTCCCTGTCGCTACAGAGTGAAGGAACCAAAATTGGAAAAGGAGAATGCGAAGCGTGCCGCGCAAGGCCTACCGCCCATCTTCAATAAATACGGAGATAACAACACCGATAATTATGTTCGGACCCGGTACAAGTTGGACCCGGTAACAAAGGAGATTTCGACGGATCCGAAGGTGTTGGATCTTCGTCGTCTTCTGGTAAAGAATACATCCCCTCTACTTAATTAGTTCCAAATGGTTGCATTTTGAAATTAATGAAGCCAAATTTCTGAATGGTTCAGGTTCCTTGTGCAGCAAACTACAAGCAGCAGCGCAGGGTCCCCGCCCGTCGCCCATTGGGACAACCGTTGTGACACCCCCAAAATCAGACCGTGTATAGTAATCATACACAAAAGGTACACGATCGAGATCAGGGACTCACGTTAAGGTATCACAACATAACTCTACAAACAAAAATAATACAAGTTGTTTAATACATGCCAGGGGTCACGAGGGCTCGAATACAACAGCTCGAGAGAACAAAGTTAGCTGAAGCAAAAGTATCTGAGTACAGACAAAAGAATACAAGGTTGCCTTAAGAAGGATACCACAAATAACAACAGATCGAAAAGGCGAGGCATCCTGCCTGGGAACCTCCAAACTACTCTTCGTCAACGGGGAACTCGACGTCGTAGAGGGCATCGGGGATCTCCTGCTCCTGGACTCCAAAGCTCCAACGTTGACTGCAGCGGCCGATCAGGCAAAACAAAAAGGGGAAAATAAATCAAGGGTGAGTATCTAGCATACCCGCGAGTCTTACGTCCGCTACTAAGCATTTATGCAATTGTATCAAATGGAAAGGGGAGGCTGTATATAGTGGACTGCAAGGTAGAAATCAGAATAAGGATAAGAAGCTAGGACTATCGAAGACTAGCATCTTCGGACGATGTCTTGCAGCATGAGAAGAGAATAGCCACTAGTTTATATAAAGCATCAAGTAACCCTCCTCGACTTCCCTGCGAGCAAGAAAACCCGGAACCATACAATTTAATAGTAGTAGTTTGTAGTGGTAAGATCCAGCTTCAGCATAAAGTTTCCTGTTACCGTCGACACGGCTATTCGAATAGATTAAACTCCCTGCAGTGGTGCACTACTGTTCAGCGTGAACGCTTGGATCTCTAGGTTGGCGGGCACCTTGTTAGGGAACGCTCCACCAAAGCTATCCGACACGCCGCAGCCCATCGTAGGCTCAACAGAGAGGCCGTCAGCCGGACTATATCCTATGCGATCAGGGGTCTAGGAACCCTCACCCTTCACGCTCATGCACGGTGCGTGGCTGGCCGGTGAAGCAAAAGAAAAATCCAAATACACCGTCTGGACGAAGAAGACACCACTTCCCGGCGCAGGCCGTGGTACTGCTGACGTCTGAAGAACTTTCGGACAAACTACGACGCATGGGAGCCCATAACTCCTTATCCCACGCGAAGGTAGTGCGTAAAGACGAACGGGCCTCTCAAGTCATCCACCGAACCATTTAGCATTTTAATATTATCTCTCAGATAACCGTTATCGCTGTCTGACTAACAACACAATGGACAAAGAACAGCAACAAGGACCACCAGTAACGCCGGGGCCTGCCCTGTCGTCCCGTCAAAGCACGCGGTTACCAACATGGTGAATCGTCTCCTTACCTTGTCTCGCGTTTGCTCTTGGTAGATCTCGACTTTTAGAGGTTTGCTAACTCTCGCGAGATACGAGCAGGGGCCAAGCACGCCAGTAACATCGGTCGTACCCTCCCTGTCATTCCCGACGCAATACCGCTCGCGGGCACCGTTGGGTCGTCCGAATCTTACCTTTAAGGACAGCCGCGGTCCAGGACCCTAAGGCGGCTATACAGAGTCAGCAACGAGTGGAGTACGAGGATTACTCCTCGGTAGCTCCACTTGATGTGGCTCGGCAGAGGCGATGTAGGGGCCTTAGGCGGTGTCTGCATTGTACCGTACCTGTTGCAGTTATATATATTGTATCTCCGTCACTCCCCTGAGAGATCACGACCCGCTATCTAATCCTAGTTGACTAACAAAGTGCAGGGCTCACGGCTGAAAATAATATATATTTATAGGGCAGCATAGGATAAAGTAAGGTACATCAAGGGGCGACAAAAACAGGCTATGCATTTGAATATGATTGTAATCGTAGCAGCAGCAGTAACAATGCCTAGTGCAAGAAAAGTACGTAAGAGATAGGCGATATCTGGGGAAGAGAATGGCTCTGCTTGCCTGGAAGCTCGCGGGAGGGGTACGGTCGTCGATGACGTAGTCGATCACAGGGGCATCGGCATCGGTCGTCGTGACTGCCGGACAATAATAGAGGGGGGAAACAATAAATACACAACAATAATAGCAATAAAATTACAAGACAAAGTAGGTACAAAGCAACGGGGCTCTAACGCAGTGTTCGGTGATCTGCCCGGAGCAGGAATTTATCCGGGGTTGACTCACCAGTACCGGTTGATTACCGAACAGACGATTCGAAGGGGAAGGTTCTATCTCGGCAGTGTTAGAGACATCTGACATATATGTGGTTTGTGTATCCGTGCTCACAAATCCATTCTGAATAACTTTCGTATACGGATCATTTTCATCAGGAAAGTTTTACCGGCCCCGGGTGATTACCAGACAGTGCGATCGGACGGTAGTGTCTCGTGTGCGGTATGTTAGATGGTTTGGTGGGGGTATGGGTAGTGTATTCAGGTTTGTTGTATTTTTATGATCAATTTTGATGTATAAAATATTTTCATCGGAGTTACGGTTTAAAAGATATTGAATTTCTAATATTTAAATGTTTTATAGAATTACTGGATTTTCTTTTATTATTAAAGCAACATTATCCACAATCTTATCCACAACAATGCCACTGACAAGGGGGTCCCACATGTCATAGGCAGAGACATTTATATTTAGTTTTACTTTAATTAAATAGCACATGGCCTACATGTCATAGGCACATCATTACATTAACAATTGTAACACCCTCATTGTCAAGCAACAGTAATCCTTTTTTTGTTAAAGTCAAATCACTGTGCTAATCATGCCTTGATCATCTTTGGATAAACACAAACTCAAAATTCCTTTTTGGTGAATATTAAAAATATGTGACAACTAAAACTTTGTCCAAAAATTATGAAGCCAATTTTATTAAATCTCAAATAATCACTGGACCCTGCCAGTGTGGTTGTGGGCATTTATCAAGCTATGGAAAATTGCAAACAAATCATACCAGCAGCAAAACATCACCGTTTGCTATTTGCAAATTCCAAACAAATATCAAATGAGTTTATAAAAGCCCAATCTTTTTGTGGCACTCTGGTTATGTGCCATGATCATTATGGAGCAAGAATTATATTTTACAAAAAGGCCAAAGACATTAAATAATTACTAACAGAAAGAAAAAGAAAAAAAAGAAAAAAAGAAAAACAAAAGGGGAAGGGGTAAAACCCGCCTAGGGCAACCCCCCCATCCGGCCCAGCCCACCTCTGCCTAGGCCCCCTAGTCAACCGGCCGAGCCGACCCCATCCCCACCCCCTCCTATCTCCCCCGATCTCGTCTCCTCCCACCCCGATCCCCTCCCTCCCCTGGAACCGCGGCGGCGGCTACGCCGACCGATTCCGGCCGCCGCCGACCCTCCCACCGCTACGCTGCACCGCTGTGAAGCCCCCTCGATCCGCTGCCCCCCTCAGCCACGGAGATCCGACGTTCGCCTCCTCCTGGCGCCCGCCCTGGCCAACCCTAGCCGCCATGGCTCATGGGTCCTCGGCGCTGCTTTTGGGATACGGGGCAGAAAACACAAATTTTTCATACCTACGGTACCCGAACCCAAGATCTATGCTATGGCCATGTAAAGTAACGGAGGGAATCGGTGTTCATACCTTTCAAGACCGAAAGAGGGAAACGTTCTTGCGAACGTGGCTGGCGTAGACTCGGAACTACGACGTCCCTGTCGTGTAGAAGACCACCACCGGCGAGGATGACTCCCGGTAAACCTCCAGCCACGAAGTAGCACCACAGGTGTAGTGCCTCGAAGAGATTATACACGTACGGTACAATCGATGTTCCTCCCGGGCCCCGAACCAGGCGAGCAGCGGAAGAAAGACGGCTATGGATCCCGACTCCAGCAGAACGATGGTCTGCCTTATGGTGGATAACTCCAATCCAGGTGCAGACTCCAAACAAGGGGAGTCCACTTCCGGGAAGGAGAAGGAGGAAGAAGGAGATATTGGTGTGTTGGAAAAAGGGGGGTCTACCCCTCCTTATATAGGCCAAGGGGGGGCATCCTCCTCCCCTCCCCCATGTGGGACTAAACTCCCAAGGGGGGGGAGTGCGCCGACCAAGGGGGGTGGTGGGCCCCACCCTTGGCGCCAAGCCCAAGGGGGGAGACCCCCTCCTCCCTTAATGGGCCCCATGGGCCCATTTAGCCTTTTCCCATTTTTTAAATTTATTTCATATGTTTTAAATATTTAATTCAGATAATTAAATAATAAAACATTATTAAAACAATTAAACTTTATTTTGAACTATTCAAAATGTCCGGAAACCATTTCGTCCTCCTCCGGAACTATTCCGGTGATTCCTCCTATTTCACTGATTGATCCCGTAACTGTCCTATGCATCGATTGCGTTTAAGTGTAACACCCTAACGGTCCGGGAAACAACAGACATGGTCGATACTCTTATCATTGACCAATGACTAGTCAGTTGGACCTGGTTACAATCCTTGACAGCCCCTGCGCTTCCATCAAATGAACTTCGATCGCTTTTGGAAACCGTTAACGATACGACGTAATCCCTTTGTGCTGCGGTACTTTGTTTGTCCGAGGTTTGATCGTCGGTATCCTACATACCGTGTTCACATCTCGTTCAGAACAAACAACTTCTCTCGTCCATGATCATTGCATCTCTTGTGACCTAGTCACGTCCTTGCAAGGTGTTGATGCAATATCACCGAGTGGGCCCATATTACCTGTCCTGTCACAAGGACTGACAAATCCCGCTCTGATCTATTGACATACTCATCAACCATCTATTTCGGAATACCCAAAGTGCGCCGTTATAGCCAGCATATTTCAGTCAGGCGGTGGGATACAAATCAAAGTCTCCTCATAGATGACAATTACGTATGATCGTTACGGTCTAAGGACTAAGCCATACGTTACAAATTCATAGCAACGCTAAACTATGTGACTCGATCACATTGCAATACTTTAGGTGGGTGTACGTCCATCACATCATTCCCCTTAACGATATGACCTCATTGCCAATGGACTTAAGTGTCGCCATGATTAGGAAAGCTTGATCAATCAATTGCCCAATGAGATAGTTTACCCGAGTTAAACTACGGACCATGTTTTATACTACACCTGTATTAGTATTTCCAAGTAATACAATTATAGCACAGTATAAAACGTATTATGAACAAAACGGATATGTGACAAATATCTTTATTAATTTGTCTCTAGGGCACATATCCAACAGTCTCCCACTTGCACTAGAGTACAAATTTCACTAGTTTACATCAGGTATGTATCTAACACCAATGGTCTCTCGGTGTTCTTCAAACTTGCCCTGTGGAAGAGGTTTAGTCATCGGGTCTGTTCCGTTCAGATCCGTATGTATCTTGTGAATCCTAGTGTGTCCATCCCTGACGTAGTCTCGCGTCACATGGAACTTTCGGAGGATGTGCTTGGCTGTAGAGTGAGTTCTTGGCTCCTTCACGTTAGCAATGACACCCGTGTTGTCGCAGAAGATTCCCACAGGGTCAGTGCAGCTGGGAAAGACGCCAAGCTCGATCACGAACTTCTTCAGCCACAGCGCCTCGTTAGACGCTTCACAAGCGGCAATATACTCCGACTCCATTGTAGATTGGGCGACGACTGACTGTTTGCCGCTCCTCCAGCTAATTGCGCCACCGTTCAACATGAAAACATATCCCTTCTGGGATTTTGAGTCATCTATATCTGAGCCGAGGCTTGCGTCAACGTAACCCTTTATGGTGAGCTCCTCATCAACTCCTCCATAAACGAGAAAGAGATCCTTGGTTCTTCTCAAGTACTTAAGGATGTTCTTTACTGCTGTCCAGTGAGCCATTCTCGGGTTACTCTGGTAGCGATTAGTCATACTAATGGCCAGCGCTAAATCCGGTCTGGTACATAACATAACATACATGAGAGAACCTATGGCTGAGGCATAGGGCTTTGAGGACATCTCCTCGTTCTCTTTTGCTGTGGTTGGGCATTGAGTCACGCTTAATTTGACACCTTTTATAACTGGAAAGAGGCCTCTCTTGGAGTTACCCATACTGAACCTTTTCAATATCTTATCAATATAAGTGCTCTGACTCAAGGCCAACCGTCGATTAGGTCTATCTCTATAGATCTTAATCCCCAATATGTACGCAGCTTCACCTAGGTCCTTCATGGAAAATTGTCCATTCAGATATTCCTTCACTTCCTCTAAGAATTTTTTATCGTTCCCAATTAGTAATATGTCATCTACATATAACACAAGGAATGCTACAGAGCTCCCACTCAGTTTCTTATAGACGCAGAACTCTTCGACGTTTTGGACAAATCCAAAAGCTCTAATGACCTCATCAAATCGAAGATTCCAGCTCCGAGATGCTTGCTTCAACCCATAGATGGACCGTTGAAGCTTGCACACCTTACCAGCGTTCCTTGGATCGACAAACCCCTCTGGTTGCATCATATACAACTCTTCCTCAATGTTGCCATTTAGGAATGCAGTTTTCACATCCATCTGCCATATCTCGTAATCATGATATGCAGCTATTGCTAGTAGGATCCGAATAGACTTTATCATCGCTACAGGAGAGAACGTCTCCTCGTAGTCAACTCCTTGAATTTGTCGGAACCCCTTCGCGACAAGTCGAGCTTTGTAGACAGATACGTTTCCGTCTGCGTCAGTCTTTTTCTTGAAAATCCATTTATTCTCGACGGCCTTGCGGTCCTCGGGAATATCCACCAAATTCCATACTTTGTTGGTGTACATGGAGTCTATTTCGGATTTCATGGCTTCAAGCCATTTCTCGGACTTGGGTCCCTCCATTGCTTCTTTGTAACTTGTAGGTTCATCCGACTCATCAGCCGAGATTGCATTCACAAGTTCTCCGTAAAACTCAGTAGGTTGACGGACTCTTGATGACCTACGGGGCATAAAAGGTTCCTCTTCATTCTCATCATGATCATCATCAATGTCATGATCGTTATGAATGTCGTTCTTGCCATTCTCTTCAGCTCCCACTGTGGAAGATGGTTCCAGAACAATTTCCGTAGCCGTTTCTTCCAATTGGAGTGATTGGTCAGTCACTTCATCGAGGTCCATTTTCCTCCCACTCAATTCTTTCGCGAGAAACTCCTTCTCAAGAAAGTGTCCCGTCTTGGCAACAAACGTTTTGCTGTCAGACTTGTTGTAGAAGGTGTATCCACAAGTTTCCTTGGGATAGCCCACAAAGATGCACTTATCCGCCCTGGATTCAAGTTTGTCAGGGTGTAGTTTCCTAACATAAGCCTCACAACCCCAAATATTCAGGTGAGACAACTTAGGTTTCGTGCCATACCATTCTTCAAATGGTGTTGTCTTTACGGATTTGGATGGTGCCCCATTAAGAATATGAGCGGCAGTTTCTAATGCATACCCCCAGAATGACACAGGCAAATCAGTATGAGACATCATCAATCGTACTCTATCCAATAGGATTCGATTACGTCGCTCAGCCACACCGTTTCTCTGAGGTGTGCCTGCCGGCGTAAGCTGTGGTACTATGCCACAAGACTTCAGATGATTGCCAAACTCGTGACTCAAATACTCGCCACCTCGATCCGATCGAAGGTGCTTGATTTTCTTTCCGAGTTAATTTTCGACCTCATTCTGAAATTCCTTGAACTTTTCAAAGGTTTCAGACTTGTGCTTCATCAAGTAAATATACCCATATCTACTCAAGTCATCAGTAAAGGTCACGAAGTAACGAAGACCATTGCTAGTGGGGACGTTCATGGGTCCACATACATCCGTGTGTATAATCCCCAATAAGTCATCCGCACGCTCCATTATCCCATTGAATGGAGTCCTTGTCATTTTGCCCATGAGGCATGGTTCACATGTATCAAGGGATCCAAAATCCAATGACTTAAGAAGTCCATCCTTATGGAGCTTCTCCATGCGCTTTATACCAATATGACCAAGTCGGCAATGCCACATCTTCATGTGATCTTCATCATTCTTCAATCTTTTGGCCACAATATTGTTAATGTGACACACGTCACTATCGAGATCAAGTATGAATAAACCATGCAACTCCGGTGCCTGAACATAAAATATTTCATCCTTATAAATCGAACAACCAATTGTATCAGACTTAAAAGAATAGCGGTCTCGCATCAAGCAAGAGCCACTAACGATGTTCACACTCAACGCGGGTACATAGTAGCAATTATTCAGAACTAAAACCAATCCCGAAGGGAGAGTAAGATGCTTCGTGCCGACCGCCAAGACTTCAATTTGACAGCCATTCCCCACGCGCATCGTCACTTCATCTTTGAGCAAGCGTCTCCTATTCCTTAGTCCCTGAATGGAATTAAAAATATGAGCGACAGATCCTGTATCAAGTATCCAGGATGTGTTCCCGGCGCTTGTCAAGAGAAGATCAACAATATGTATATCAAATATACCTTCGTCTCTCTTGGCGACCTTGCCAGCCTTCTTGTCCTTTAGGTACTTGGGGCAGTTGCGTTTCCAGTGACCTTCACCCTTGCAGCAGAAGCACTCCACTCTAGGTTTAGGCTTGGGTGCCTTGGGAGGAGCGGCAACTGACTTGCTATCCCTCTTGGGGCCACCTCTCTTGGCCTTCTCCCGCCTGCTTGACTTCTTGAAGTCAGTGGTCTTGTTGACCATGAAGACGGCGTGCTCCTTCTTGATCTCAACCTCGGCGCTCTTCAGCATGGCGAACAACTCAGAAGGGGTTTTGGTCATCCCCTGCATGTTGTAGTTCATCATAATGCCTTTGTAGCTAGGGGGAAGCGACTGCAACACCCTATCGACAACAAGTTCATCTAGAATCTGGCATTCCAGAGCATTCAAGCGCTGAACGTAGCCAGACATTTTGACTACGTGCTCACTCACGCTGCCGTGCTCATCCATCTTTGCTTAGAAGAAGGCTTCAGAAGACTCGTACCGTTCAGTCCTGGCTTGAGGTGCGAAGACCGCCTTGAGGTCGGTGATAATCTCATATGCACCCATCCTCTCAAAGAGTTTCTGCAGCTCAGCCTCCATGGAGTAGAGCATGCCACTCTGGACAAGGTTATAATCATCAGCCCTCGAGAGATAGACATTCTTCTCGTCATGACTGGCATCATCTGCTGGTGCGTCACCTAACGCGCCCTCTAGTACGTATGCCATCTTGAGGGGAACGAGGAGAATCCTCAGGGTGCGGAACCAGTTGGTGAAGTTTGTCCCATCTGTTTTTAGCTTATCTTTCTCTAGGAATGATCCTAAGTTGAGTGAGGGGCGAGGTGCTGCCATCTACAAGGTTGATTCACAAGGATACATATTTAGACTTTTGTTCATAATGTGGAGTTTCAATTTAATCTCAAAATTCTAGAAAGCTCCCACTTAGATAAACACCTCTCAATTTAACTAAGTTATTACACAATCCCAGCCCCCATACCTCCCCCGATTGTCACGGCCATCAGTATGCGAACCAGGTAGGCCTCTAAGCCAATCACACCAGGCATGTGACTCGTGCTCGACCTTTCGGTCTCCTGTGTTCCAGGCCCGCATCTACATACGTCAAGCCTGCCAATCGAACCTTGATGTTAGCTGTTCAGCAAGGCCATATCTGCATATGCCAGGCTTGCCGAACCCAACCTCATGCGAACTCCGTTGAATATGTAGGACAACTCCGGTATGTATGGAGCATCAAGCCATATGGGAGAACCTTCCAGGCGGTGCCCACCAAGGGAGAACACAATGTTGGTATTGTGAGAGATGGTCCTGTTTCGTGCTACCGTCGATATATCTAGCATACTAGCATAAAACAGGAAGTAAAACTGTAAATCATACAACCTATGACCCCCCCTTCATGCAAAGCAAATTTAAACGCCTTTCTAATTTATCTTGTGCAAGTTTTACGTGGCTGCTAGGGGTTTTGAGAGAGAGAACCGTTTCTATCATGCGAAAAACATGCCACAACACCGTCTCCCATCCGTCTCTATTACACCCCTGTCGGGGCCCTCCATTGCAAATATCTTCGCATCGCTAATGCAGAGAGACAGACACCCCCCATCCACTTTATATGGTACAAGCCATATGTCAAGCGTGGAACCAGCCTCGCGTAAACGCGTAAGGTCGGTCGGGGGCCGCTTCATCAAACATTGCCGCAACGCTAAATGAGTACACGTGGGAGGGTAACGAATGAAGATTCGATGCCCACATCCTAGATGTGTTCTACCCGTACAATACATCTACGCATAGCTAGCTCATGATACCACTTTTGGGATACGGGGCAGAAAACACAAATTTTTCATACCTACGGTACCCGAACCCAAGATCTATGCTATGGCGATGTAAAGTAACGGAGGGAATCAGTGTTCATACCTTTGAAGACCGAAAGAGGGAAACGTTCTTGCAAACCTGGCTGGCGTAGACTCGGAACTACGACCTCCCTGTCGTGTAGAAGACCACCACCGGCGAGGATGACTCCCGGTAAACCTCCAGCGACGAAGTAGCACCACAGGTGTAGTTCCTCGAATAGATTATACACGTACGGTACAATCGATGTTCCTCCCGGGCCCCGAACCAGGCGAGCAGCAGAAGAAATACGGCTACGGATCCCGACTCCAGCAGAACGACGGTCTGCCTTATGGTGGAGAACTCCAATACAGGTGCAGACTCCAAACAAGGGGAGTCCACTTCCGGGAAGGAGAAGGAGGAAGAAGGAGATAATTGTGTGTTGGAAAAAGGGGGGTCTACCCCTCCTTATATAGGCCAAGGGGGGTGCCATCCTCCTCCCCTCCCCCATCTGGGACTAAACTCCCAAGGGAGGGGGGAGTGCGCCGGCCAAGGGGGGTTGTGCGCCCCACCCTTGGCGCCAAGCCCAAGGGGGGAGACCCCCTCCTCCCTTAATAGGCCCCATGGGCCCATTTAGCCTTTTCCCCATTTTTTAATTTATTTAATATGTTTTAAATATTTAATTCAGATAATTAAATAATAAAACATTATTAAAACAATTAAACTTTATTTTGAACTATTCAAAATGTCCGGAAACCATTCCGTCCTCCTCCGGAACTATTCCGGTGATTCCTCCTATTTCACTGATTGATTCCGTAACTGTCCTATGCATCGATTGCCTTTAAGTGTAACACCCTAACGGTCCGGCAAATAACAGACATGGTCGAGACTCTTCTCTTTGACCAATGACTAGTCAGTTGGACCTGGTTACAATCCTTGACATCCCCTGCGCTTCCATCGAATGAACTTCGATCGCTTTTGGAAACCGTTAATGATACGACGTAATCCCTTTGTGCTGCGGTACTTTGTTTGTCCGAAGTTTGATCGTCGGTATCCTACATACCGTGTTCACATCTCGTTCACAACAAACAACTTCTCTCGTCCATGATCATTGCATCTCTTGTGACCTAGTCACGTCCTTGCAAGGTGTTGATGCAATATCACCGAGTGGGCCCAGAGTACCTATCCTGTCACAAGGACTGACAAATCACGCTCTGATCTATTAACATACTCATCAACCATATATTTCGGAATACCCAAAGTGCACCGTTATAGCCAGTATATTTCAGTCAGGCGGTGGGATACAAATCAAAGTCTCCTCATAGATGACAATTACATATGATCGTTACGGTCTAAGGACTAAGCCATACGTTACAAATTCATAGCAACGCTGAACTATATGACTCGATCACATTGCAATACTTTAGGTGGGTTTACGTCCATCACATCATTCCCCTTAACGATATGACCTCATTGTCAATGGACTTAAGTGTCGCCATGATCAGGAAAGCTTGATCAATCAATTGTCCAATGAGATAGTTTACCCGAGTTAAACAACAGACCATGTTTTATACTATACCTGTATTAGTATTTCCAAGTAATACAGTTATAGCACAGTATAAAACGTATTCTGAACAAAACAGATATGTGACAAATATCTTAATTAATTTGTCTCTAGGGCACATATCCAACAGCCTCCGTGGCCACGGCCGGCTCCGGCGCCTCCGCGTGCTCGCCCCTGGTGGCCATGCCACCTCCTCACGCCGCTGCGACGCCCACCCCCCCACCGTGTGCCCCCATCCCTCAGTCTCCCCTCGCCCCGTAGCTTTCGGCCGCCATCCCCGGGGTCGCCGTGCTCACCACGCCCTGAGCTCGCGCCCTGACACGCCTCGCCACACCCCCGCCGCTCCTGGCCGCGCCCAGCACCCGATGTGGACGCGCCTTGGGCATGCTGCACGCCCGTGGCCGCAAGATGCTGATGCGCTGCTTGCTGCTGTTCTGGCCGCATCGTGGAAGGCCCATGCCATGCTCGCGCTCGCGCCCAGGCCCCCCATTCATGCCAGCGTCCACCTGCTCCTTGCCTCGCACGAGCGTGGCCTCGTGCGCCCCCGCTTTCCCCTGAACCCAATACTCGTGTGTTGCTGCTGAATGTTGCTGCTACTATATTCAGTGCTGCTGCTGATTGCTCTAGTACTGTTGGTCGAGCTCCTTTGGACAGTAGCAAAAATAGATCAACGCAATTCTAAAATTCTGTAAAATTAATATGTGCAAGTAGTTGGTGTAACCAGCTTCAATTTGTTCTATTGGACCAAGTTCAGAAGATGTAAGGATTTAATGCTATGAAAATTGTAAAAAGCAGATTTCTAATTAACAAAAAATGTTATGTGCTGAAAACTGCCGCTGCACGCCCCCGCCTCTGCGGTGTCCACGCCCCTACCCCCACACCTACTGCTTGTTTCCCCCGCCCCCGCAGGGGCTGGCCGGAACGACCGCTCTGATGTGGCCCTCGTCGGCGGCGTGCACAGTCGGCTCGATGGTGGGCAAAATCCACCCCCTCACTGCTAATTAAAAGGATTAAATTAACTTAATACCCCCTAAGTATATGACAGGTGGATCCCTTACTAATTGGTTACATAAAATTGAATTTATTAAAGAAACAGAGTATGACATGTGGAGCCCACTGGGTAATTAATTAACTAAATAGATTTAATCTTCTGGTTAAAATGTCTGGTCAATGACATGTCTGGCCCACCTGTCAGGTTGACCCAGTCAACAAACACTGTTCTCGATAATCCTAATATAATGAATTAAATAAATTCTAGAATATTGCAAAACTTCAGAAAATCATATAAAATTAAACGTAACTCCGATGAAAATAATTTATATATCAAACTTGATCAGAAAAATATCACGAATCCGAATACGCTAGCCATATACCCACCGCACCCCTCTAACCTAACGAACGTGGAACATTTTGTAACAGCCCAGTTTTCACAAAAAGCTAAAATTTTTGTTTTCGGTGTGAATTGTTTGATTGTCTGATTTGTTTGCGGTGTTTGCATCCCCGATTTATCGATCGGCGATTACTTTTTCCCCTCTTATATCGTATAGGACGGAGACCGACCCTTGCCACCCTGACACTCGACCTTTGCGGCACCGGGTTTCACCCGATCACCGTCGTGAAAACCGCACGAGACCAGCCGCAGCCAACGGAACGAAAACCCCGTTTAATATTTAAACGGGATATTTTTATAGCGCGACGGAAAGTGTTCTCCGAACGGTTCCAGCGCGAGGTGAACGCCGCCGGCTCGACGCATTGATCGCGCAGTTCGAAGTTTTACCCGAATCAGAGGTACTGCGGACCCCCGGCGGTCAGAAACGTGAGCACCGCGCGCGAGAGAAAAACCGGGGATGTTTTTGCAAACTGCCAGCCACCGGGGCTATATAAAGACCACCACAATCCCACCCATTTCTAGGGTTTCCCTAGCCACAAATTGCAGCCACCCCCTCAAGCTTAGCCCCAATTTTCGCAGTTTTTACCCCAAATCTAGCAAATCCCAGCCAGAATCATCCTGGACCGTCCGATCGGGCGATCCGACGGCCCAGGAGCCGCCATGTCAGCCCCAGCCAGCCTCCTCTCTCCCCGAGCCGTCTCCACGCCCGTGGAGCCCGAGCAGGCCGCGCCGCCGTCTCCACCCGAGGCCGCCGCCGCCGTGAGCCGGCTAGCCACGGCCGCCCCTCTCCCTTCTCCTCCCCTCCGCGCCTCCTTCTTCCCCTATCCCTCCTCACCGTCCTCTCCCTCTCTTCCCGCAGGTTCAGCACGCCCGCGCCATGGAAGCCGGGAGCTTGAGCTCGCTGCGCCGCCGCGAGTGCTCCTCTTCGCGCCGCCCTAGACCCGCTGCCGGACGGATCCAGCCTGGTCCCCTGCGCGCCGCCCTCCTCCGGCCTCTCAAGTGGCGGGATCCGCCTCGCCGGTCAATGGCGCCGCCCTCCTCCGGCCTCTCAAGTGGCGGGATCCGCCTCGCCGGTCAATGGCGCCGCCGGCAAACTGCCTCCACGGCCGCTGCGCGGCCAGGTCCCGAGCATGGACGCAACGCCGCAGGATTTGGGCCCAGGCGGCCCAGAACGCCCCAGCCTGCGAGGCCCAGCCGGCCAGCCACCAGGCGCCCCAGCCAGATGGGCCGAGGCCCATGGTGAGCCGGCTTCCACATTTTTTTTTCTCTGCTCTGTTATTTCTGCTATGTCTGAAACTTTTTGCTGCTGATTCAATTTTGCATGGTAATTTGCAAGTAATCCGTAGCTCCGATGAACGTGCCCCCAAAATGAAAGTTGCTTAGAATTGCGTGTACTTTAATTCACCTTTTGTTAGCATTTGCATTTGAGGTCATCTTATTGTGTAATTGTGTGCTAAACAGGGCATTAGATCGTTAATTGCAACTGCTGCTGTTAAACTTGCTGAAACTGTTGCTTGATTGAAAGTTCGGGCGACAGTTGCTTCACAACCGTACGTCGGAATTGAGTGATTCCTTTTGCGTTGCGTTAAGCATTGTTTCTACTTCAGTTTCATGCATTAACATGCCATAATTGCTTGCTGCATCATGATTGTATCTTGCTCCAAAGTAGCTACCCTTCTGTTAGTGTGCTGCTGTTTATATTTTGTTGCAACTTCGGTCGACGAGTGTGTCGCGACCGTTTATCGGATTTGAGTGATTCCAACTGCATATTGTTAAGCATCATGTCTAATTTCATTAAATGTATTGCATTGTCATGATATGCTTGCTGGTCATATAGTTATTGAGCTCCAAAGTTGCTATGCTGCTGATTTTGACAGCCACCTCTGTTTTTCACTAAGTCTGTTACTTTACGATGCCATGTTGTTTGCTTAATATCTTTTGATCTGTGATGTCTTTTTGCGTGATTCTTTTTGCCATGCCTTCCCTGTCATGTCTACTTTAGTTGCTTATCATTTGTGAGAATGTTTGCATTGATTATCATGTTTAATCATTGCTCTAAAGTGTGCTTCGTGATGTTGGCAGATTGTGCCCATAACTTGTTTTGCTTGTATCTTTTTAACCGTAACTCCGTTTGGAGTGTGCCTTATATGTAACTTGATTAGTTTTTCGTGTACTTTGTGTTTATGCTATTGTTTTCTGCTGTTAACCAACCTAAAATATGGTTTAGGGCAGATCAGTACCAAATGTTATAATTTTCGCGGGGTAAATAGTGAGAAGCATGTTTAGGAGTTTGCCCCACTTAAACTGACTAGCATAGATAGTTTACTTTGTGCTTCACCTTTTCCCATATTTGTGTGCTATGTCATGCTTCTGTTCTTGCCATGTTAACAACTTTGTTGATCACCTGTAGCTAAACAACTTGAACCACCGTAAACGTGCGGTATCGTCGTGTGTGACGAGTACTCCACTTAACCTGTTAGTAACCGCTCTCGACAGTAGGTGTGATGTCTCGTGTTGCCTTCTTGTTGATGCTTGCTCGTGTTTGCCTCGTAGTAATAGATGCTTGCTCGTTGATTGCTTTCCAGTGTTTATCGTCTTGTGTGCTTCCGCGGGTACCTCTCGGAGACGATGCGAGCTTGCGATCAACTACACCTTCGGAACCCGACTTATCAACAGGCAAGGACTATACATTACTTATGATCCATTCTATTTCAACCAGCGGTTTGCATGCTAGTCTAGGTTAGGTTCGATGTTTGATCCTACCACATGTTTACAGCCTCTTTCAAACCGATACAGCCATGTCCCTTCCCAGCAAACCTTGTACTGCTATGTTACTATTGCTGGTTGCTCAGCCCCTGCTTAGTATGCATGCTTAGGATGCAACGATGTTACCCTGTTACTCCTTGGTTTTGGGATACCACATTATTATATAGTTGTGAATGATATGATTATTATTAATGTTGACTATATTCGACGAAGGATGGAAGATCTAGGATATCCCGCCCCGACGCTTTGTTCCATTCGAGTCACCTAGGATCCGAGTTCCGGGTATTGGTTTTCAGACTGAGCGTGCCTAACCGCGTGTGGGATTTTATGGGGCCCCCTTTTCTTACCTATCTAGCTTCAAGAATTTCTAGTGGTGGCCCAAGCTGATTTTACCTTTTGAAACCGTGTGTGTGCTAGTCGTACGCCAGTAGTATTCAAACAACCCGGGCCAGCGGAGACATGGTTTCTCTTGTTGGTCCACCCCAGGGAGCTAGGGGGTTGTCCATATTTGTTTGGGCAACTAACCCGACCTCATCCAGACGGTAGAGGCCGATTCGAGAGCGCGGCCGGCTTTTGAGTTGGGTGTCGACTCACCGGGGGCCACCCGGATTTGTTCGTTGTTAGCTAGAGGGACTTGTCGTTTCGGATCTCTTGGAACTAAATCATAAAATGGTTGCCTGTGATGGGTAGCAACCGAAAGAGATGGGCGTGCATGCGGAGCCTTGTAATGGGAAGTTGGTACACCCCTGCAGGGTTAAATCTTTTCGAGAAGCCGTGTCCACGGTTATGGACGACTTGAGACCTACTCCTTGTTCATAGACAACAACAACTGAGATAATCTTAATATAACTTGATCAACGTGTGTGTTCCTTGACTGCTTCTTCTTCGCCGGGATGCGAAGAGGAGGACAAGGATAGGATAGGTGTTATGATTGCGTAAGTAGTTGATAGCAAGACTTGTTGGAGGCGATTCCTCATCGAATGCTTGGCTTCTTACCTTACTCTCTAGATCGTTAGACACTTCATAAATGCTAGTGCGGCAGCAACCTCACCACTTACCCCATCCTTACCGTAAACTACTAGTTGTCCTAGAATGACGAGTGATGAAGTCCTTGCTGGGTCAGATGACCACTACAGTTGGATCCTGAGTACCTCTGTACTCATGATACTACCCCAAACTCTTTTCAGGGTTCTTGATCGACAACAGGTATGGTGATCGACGTTTCACGTGGAGACTCGACGACGACTAGTTAGGCGGATCCCGGCGGAGGGCCTGGACCCGTGTGGTTATGGAATCGATGTTTTTCTCTTTGCCACTAGGCATTTGCTTGTAGTCTGTACTCAGACATGTATCTTCCGCTGTTGTATTATATTAAGGCAGTTGTATGCCGATTGTATGAGATGTTGTATCCTTGTATCTGTAATGTTGTGATATCATGTTGGAAATCCGGGGCATATGACTTCGTCATATGTCGCGGTGAGACCGATATTTGCTTCGTCCCCGGATCTGTATGGAAACATCTAGATCTGGAACAGTACCGCATATCAGGCCTTACACATTTCTCCTCCGGTTCATCTGTCTGTCAGACGACCGGAGCCGGTAAAACTTTCCGGATGAATTTATTCCGAACACGAAAGTTGTTCAGAATGGATCAACTAACACGGATACACCCTCCTTATGTTCGTTCGATGTCCACGACACCTCCGGTATGATACCTTCCCCCTCCGGACACCTTGTCCGGTAATCACCCGGAGCTGGCAGTTCATCCACGGATGAATTCCCGCTCCGAGCATATTGCATCGTACTACGTTAGAGCACCGTTAACATTTCATCTGTCATGTCATGCATTTGATTTCTATGTTTGCTTTATATTTACTGTTTCTCCCCCCCCCCCTTTATTCTCCGATAGACCCTGTTGATGCCGCCGACTGAACCGTTGCCGAGTACGACTACTTCGGCGACGACCATACCTCTACAATCGAGCTTCCAAGCAAGCAGAGCCATTTTCCTTCCCCAGATATCGCCTATCTTTCCGTACATTTCTTGCACTAGTCATATGCTGCTGCTACTACGTTACAATTCTATTCTATTGCATAACCTGTTTTTGTCGCCCCTTGATGTACCTTTCCTTGTCCTATGCTGCCTTATAAATGTATATAATATTTAGCAGTAAACCCTCCGCATTGTTAGCTAGGTTTAGAATAGCGGGCCGTGATCACTCTGGTGAGTGAACGCGGATTACAAAATATTATAACTGCAACAGGTACGGATCAATGCAGACGCCCTAGGGAACCTACAACGGCGAGACTCTACCGAGTCGCTTCGAGTTTGACTTACGAGTGGACGAACTCGTATTTCACTCTCGTCGGCTCAGTAGCGTAGCATCACTGGGATGATACGAGGGTATTCCTCTTTAGTTCATTCCGCTGGTGTCTCGGCACCACCGGGGTGATACGAGAATATTCCTCTTTAGTTCATTCCGCTGATGTCTCTGTCGAACCTCTTTAAGTGTACCATCGAGGCTGATTCCTCCTGGTTTCACTTGATGGTAGGCACTGGAATCAACTGGTGTCCTTACAGGTAAGGAGTCGGGTGACCCAACGGTGCCCGCGCAGGATATCTTAGAGGAACGACAGGTCCGGTGTATTCCACCGGTGTGCGGCGGGCCTGGTACTGTTCGTGGCCGAGAGGTATCCTGTTGTACGAAAGTCGAGCTCTTCGGAGCAAACGCGAGACAAGGTAAGGAGACGGTTCACCTTGTTGGTAACCGCACGAGTTGGTGGGACGTTAGGGAAGGCATCGACGTTACAGGTGGTCCTGGCTGCTGTCGTTGTCCGCGACTCACCCAGATAAGGGGCAACGATAACGGTTGTCCCGACATATAATAATAAAACGACTAATGGTTCAGGTGGATGACTTGAGAGGCCGCAAAGGCTTGTACGCACTACCTTCACGTGGGATTACGGTGTGGGCCCTCCGCGTTGTGGTCTCGTTCGAAAGCTCTAAAAGACGTCCAGTTAAGCATTGTGGCACGGTCGGATCCGCATCCATGATAGAGTTGCGTGGTATCCACCGTCCTCACAACGACCCGGAGAGCGAGGGGTGATAGACCCATGACCCCCTTGCATTTAGGGCTGTAGAACGGCGGGGACCTCTTTGATGAGCCGTAGGATGGGCCTCGGCGTTTTGGATAGCCTCGGTGGGGTGTTACCTAACAAGTTGTACGCCCCCCTGGAGATCCGAGCATGTAGTTTGACACCAGTGCACCCCTGCAGGGAGTTTGATCTATTCAAATAGCCGTGTCCACAGTAACAGGACGCTTTATGCTGAAGCCAGAGCCTACTACTACAAACTACTACAATTAAACTGTTGGTTCCAATTTCTCTTCCTCGCAAGGAAGTCGAGGAGGGGATCTCGGAGGCATATATAATTGTTATCTAATACAACTTACTATTATACAATGCTGCAGCAACTTCTGCTGCATTGTTACTTTATGCTTTATATAAACTGTTGGTTATTCTTTCCCCATGCTGCAAGACTCGTCGGAAGATGCTAGTCTTCGATAGGCCTAGCTTCTTATCCTTATTCTGATTTCTACCTTATAGTCCACTATATACAGCCTCCCCTTTCCATTTGATACAAATGCATAAATGCTTAGTAGCGGACGTAAGACTCGCGGGTATGCTAGATACTCACATTTGCTTTATTTCCCCCTTTTTGTTTTGCCTTATCGGCCGCTGCAGTCGACGTTGGAGTCCAGGAGCAGGAGATCCACGATGCCGACCACCGCAACATGAAGATCCCCGATGACTTCTACGATGTCGAGTTCCCCTTTGACCAGGAGTAGTTTGGAGGTTCCCAGGAAGGAGGCCTTGCCTTTTCGATCGAGTGTTGATTTTGTGCTGGCCTTCTTAAGGAAACCTTGTACCCTTGTGTCTGTACTCAGATACTATTGGTTCCGCTAACTTTGTGCTCTCGAGCTGTTGCATTCGAGCCCTCGTGGCCCCTGGCTTGTATTAAACAACTTGTATTATTTTATTTGTAGAGTTGTGTTGTGATATCTCACCGTGACTCCCTGATCTCGATCGTGTACCTTGCGTGTATGATTACTGTACACGGTCTGATTTTGGGGGCGTCACAAGTTGGTATCATAGCGGACTGCCGATAAGAAACCCCCTTCCAACTCCTTGGTCGAAGTTGAGTCTAGTCTTTGCAAAACTACTTTACTAACAGTGTCGTGTGTCTTATCGGCCCACGTCGCAAACTGGATGGGATTAGGATCATTTTTCTCCGTACCTTTACTCTGGGATTCTACTCTATTATCCGTTCGGGAAATTTTGCTAACTCTGACATTAGGATCTCGTGGTCACATCTACCCAGAGAGCCCTTAACCCAAGATGATCGCTTGGTTCACCTGAAGATTCCGAAGATGCTCTCCAATAACTTCCCAGGAACCTACGTGTTCATCGCCCGTGTTCATCGCCTTTGCAAACCCATGCACCGATAAGTCTGTATGGATAATTAAATCCACCTCCTTATCTGGAAATCATAATTCCCTTGTACTTAAGCATCGAATTATTCCGATGCTTCTATCACCCGATGCCTTTGCATTCTTCCT
This sequence comes from Bromus sterilis, assembly GCA_950022295.1. Classification (NCBI taxonomy): domain Eukaryota; kingdom Viridiplantae; phylum Streptophyta; class Magnoliopsida; order Poales; family Poaceae; genus Bromus; species Bromus sterilis. The sequence continues at coordinate 164,004,875 of OX465599.1, read as the reverse complement.
TCTTCTGGTTGAGTGTCGATACTCACATCAGATTCTTTGCGACCACCCGACCTTTGGTGGATTATTATCCAACTAATTTTGCATGGCTTCTTCCATGTGTCAATTGGATTCATCGTGTGAAATACCATCCCTGCCCCTCGATGATTTGTGTTATCATTGACAACCTCCCTTGACTCTCTGACAATACAACTTGGCTTGTATAACTTGCTCTGCTTTCCATTGGGAAAGATATACACCGGATACTTGTGTATCATCACATTTTCCTTTCCGTTGGTCTGATTAATCTGATAATCACATCTTCCTTTCCATTGGTCTACTTCATCTTAACGAGCAGGAAGATGGTTCTCATTGTCCCTCACCCTTGGTACCGACCTTGTTAGCGACAAAGCTGACAAACCGTTCCTTGACAAACCTTGCGTCGTGACCGCATAAAATGTCACCATCCTTCTTATACATTGTGGGCCCATAACCCACAGTTTCACAGGATCGAAACCTGACTCTTGTCACCTACCTTGTGAAATTCAGTCCGGTATCAGACACAGTTCTTATGACTGATGCTCTGGATTCCTTTTTCGTCATACATCATCGATATGGAATGCATGCCTAACCGCTTGAAATTTCTCATACATTCTTATGTTTCTCTCGATGTATTCCCCTGAGTTTAAATTCGAGGGATACCCTGTATCTCATTCCCTCGGACAACCTCGGTTGATTAACCGGCTACCAATCCGACACCCTTAACTTTTTCCTCCTAGCCCATGCGTAAGTACGATGAAGACCCCGAAGGAAAGATAACAACTCGTCGAGATGCATTGATGCAAGGAAATGAAGACATCAACGTGAAGGATTAAATCCTTCGATAAGGGAAACAAGCACCAGAAGAATCGTTAGAATACGAAGCCGAAGCCTTACCCCTTACACTACTGTTAATTCTCGGGACGATAATTCTTTGTAGTGGGGGAGATTTGTAACACCCTCACTGTCAAGCAACAGTAATCCTTTTTTTGTTAAAGTCAAATCACTGTGCTAATCATGCCTTGATCATCTTTGGATCAACACAAACTCAAAATGCCCTTTTGGTGAATATTAAAAATATGTGACAACTAAAACTTTGTCACAAAATTATGAAGCCAATTTTATTAAATCTCAAATAATCACTGGACCCTGCCAGTGTGGTTGTGGGCATTTATCAAGCTATGGAAAATTGCAAAAAAATCATACCAGCAGCAAAACATCACCGTTTGCTATTTGCAAATTCCAAACAAATATCAAATGAGTTTATAAAAGTCCAAGTCTTTTTGTGGCACTCTGGTTATGTGACATGATCATTATGGAGCAAGAATTATATTTTACAAAAAGGCCAAATACATTAAATAATTACTAACAGAAAGAAAATGAAACAAAAAAGAAAAAAAAACAAAAAGAAAAGGGGAAGGGGTAAATCACGCCTTGGGCAACCCCCCATCCGGCCCAGCCCACCTCTGCCTAGGACCCCTAGTCAACCGGCCGAGCCGACCCCATCCCCACCCCCTCCTATCTCCCCCGATCTCGTCTCCTCCCACCCCGATCCCCTCCCTCCCCTGGACCGGCGGTGGCGGCTGCGCCGACCGATTCCGGCCACCGCCTGCCCTCCCACCGCTACGTTGCACAGCTGTGAAGCCCCCTCGAGCCGCTGCCCCCCTCAGCCACGGAGATCCGCCGTCCGCCTCCTCCTGGCGCCCGCCCTGGCCAAGCCTAGCCGCCATGGCTCATGGGTCCTCGGCGCCGCCGTGGCCACGGCCGGCTCCGGTGCCTCCGCGTGCTCGCCCTTGGTGGCCACGCCACCTCCTCACGCCGCCGCGACGCCCCCCCCTCCCCGTGAGCCCCCAACCCCCCGTCTCCCCTCGCCCCATAGCTGTGGGCCGCCATCCCCGGGGTCGCCTTGCTCACCACGCCCTGAGCTCGCGCCCTGACACGCCTCGCCACACCCCGGCCGCTCCTGGCCGCGCCCAGCACCCGCCGTGGCCGCGCCTTGCGCATGCTGCACGCCCGTGGCCGCAAGATGCTGATGCGCTGCTTGCTGCTGTTCTGGTCGCGTCGTGGAAGGCCCATGCCATGCTCACGCTCGCACCCAGCCTCCCATTCATGCCAGCGTCCACCTGCTCCTTGCCTCGCCCGAGCATGGCCTCGTGCGCCCCCGCTTTCCCCTAAATCCAATACTCGTGTGTTCATGTTGAATGTTGCTGCTGCTATATTCAGTGCTGCTGCTGATTGCTCTACTACTGTTGGTTAAGCTCCTTTCGACAGCATCAAAAATAGATCAACGTAAATTCTAAAGATCTGTAAAATTAATATGTGCAAGTAGTTGGTCTAACCAGCTTCAATTTGTTCTATTGGACCCAGTTCAGAACATGTAAGGCTTTAATGTTATGAAAATTGTAAAAATCAGATTTCTAATCAACGTAAAATGCTATGTGCTGAAAACTGTCGCTGCACGCCCCCGCCTCCGCAGTGTCCACGCCCCTGCCCCCACACCTACTGCTGGTTGCCCCCGCCCCCGCCGGGGCTGGCCGGAACGACCGCTCTGCCGTTGCCCTCGTCGGCGGCGTGCACAGCCAGCTCGGTCGTGGGCAAAATCCACCCCCTCACTGCTAATTAAAAGGATGAAATTAACTTAATACCCCCTATGTATATGACAGGTGGACCCCTTACTAATTGGTTACATAAAATTGAATTTAGTAAAGAAACAGAGTATGACATGTGGAGCCCACTTGGTAATTAATTAACTAAATAGATTTAATCTGCTGGTTAAAATGTCTGGTTAATGACATGTCTGGCCCACATGTCAGGTTGACCCAGTTAACAAACACTGTTCTGGATAATCCTAATATAATGAATTAAATAAATTCTTGAATATTGCAAAACTTCATAAAATCATATAAAATTAACCGTAACTCCGATGAAAATAATTTATATATCAAACTTGATCAGAAAAATATAACGAATCCGAATACGCTAGCCGTATACCCACCGCACCCCTCTAACCTACCGAACATGGAACATTTCTCCTCCGGTTCATCTGTCTATCAGACGACCGGAGCCGGTAAAACTTTCCGGATGAATTTATTCCGAACACGAAAGTTGTTCAGAATGGATCAACTAACGCGGATACACCCTCCTTATGTTCTTTCGATGTCCACGACACCTCCGTCATGATACCTTCCCCCTCCGGACACCTTGTCCGGTAATCACCCGGAGCTGGCAGTTCATCCACGGATGAATTCCCGCTCCGAGCATATTGCATCGTACTACGTTAGAGCATCGTTAACATTTCATCTGTCATGTCATGCATTTGATTGCTATGTTTGCTTTATATTTACTGTTTCTCCGGCCCTTTTTTCTCCGATAGACCCCCGTTGATGCCGCCGACTGCACCGTTGCCGAATACGACTACTTCGGCGACGACCGTACCTCTACTATCGAGCTTCCAAGCAAGCAGAGCCATTTTCCTCCCCAGATATCGCCTATCTTTCCGTACATTTCTTGCACGAGGCATTCGCTGCTGCTACTAAGTTACAATTCTATTCTATTGCATAACCTGTTTTTGTCGCCCCTTGATGTACCTTTCCTTGTCCTATGCTGCCTTATAAATGTAAATAATATTTAGCAGTAAACCCTGCGCATTGTTAGCTAGGTTTAGAACAGCGGGCCGTGATCACTCTGGTGAGTGAACGCGGATTACAAAATATTATAACCGCAACAGGTACAGATCGATGCAGACGCCCTAGGGAACCTACAACGGCGAGACTCTGCCGAGTCGCTTCGAGTTTGACTTACGAGTGGACGAACTCATATTTCACTCTCGTCGGCTCAGTAGCGTAGCATCACTGGGATGATACGAGGGTATTCCTCTTTAGTTCATTCCGCTGGTGTCTCGGCACCACCGGGGTGATATGAGAATATTCCTCTTTATTTCATTCCGCTGATGTCTTTGTCGAACCTCTTTAAGTGTACCATTGAGGGTGATTCCTCTTGGTTTCACTTGATGGTAGGCACTCGAATCAGTTGGTGTCCTTACAGGTAAGGAGTCGGGTGACCCAACGGTGCCCGCGCAGGATATCTTAGCGGAACGACAGGTCAAGTGAATTCCACCGGTGTGCGGCAGGCCTGGTACTATTCGTGGCCGAGAGGTATCCTGTTGTACGAAAGTCGAGCTCTTCGGAGCAAACGCGAGACAAGGTAAGGAGACGATTCACCTTGTTGGTAACCGCACGAGTTGGTGGGACGTCAGGGCAGGCACTGACGTTACTGGTGGTACTGGCTGCTGTCGTTGTCCGCGACTCACCCACATAAGGGGCAACGATAACGGTTGTCCCAACATATAATAATAAAACTTGTAACGGTTCAGGTGGATGACTTGAGAGGCCACAAAGGCTTGTGCGCACTACCTTCACGTGGGATTACGGTGTGGGCCCTCCGCGTTGTGATCTCGTTCGAAAGCTCTGAAAGACGTCCAGTTCAGCATTGTGGCACGGTCGGATCCGCATCCATGATAGAGTTGCGTGGTGTCCACCGTCCTCACAACGACCCGGAGAGCGAGGGGTGATATGCCCATGACCCCCTTGCACTTTGGGATGTAGACCGGCGGGGACCTCTCTGATGAGCCGTAGGATGGGCCTCGGCGTGTCGGATAGCCTCGGTGGGGTGTTCCCTAACAAGGTGTACACCACCCTGGAGATCCGAGCGTGTAGTATGACATCAGTGCACCCCTGCAAGGAGTTTGATCTATTCGAATAGTCGTGTCCACGGTAACATGACGCTTTATGCTGAAGCGAGAGCCTACTACTACCAACTACTACTATTAAACTGTTGGTTCCGATTTCTCTTCCTCGCAGGGAAGTCGAGGAGGGGATCTCGGAGGCATATATAATTGTTATCTAATACAACTTACTATTATACAATGCTGCATCAACTTCTGCTGCATTGTTACTTTATGCTTTATATAAACTGTTGGTTATTCATTCCCCATGCTGCAAGACTCGTCGGAAGATGCTAGTCTTCGATAGGCCTAGCTTCTTATCCTTATTCTGATTTCTACCTTGCAGTCCACTATATACAGCCTCCCCTTTCCATTTGATACAAATGCGAAAATGCTTAGTAGCGGACGTAAGACTCGCGGGTATGCTAGATACTCACATTTGCTTTATTTCCCCCTTTTTGTTTTACCTGATCGGCCGCTGCAGTCGACGTTGGAGTCCAGGAGCAGGAGATCCCCGATGCCGACCACCGCAACATGAAGATCCCTGATGCAATCTACGACGTCGAGTTCTCCTTTGACCAGGAGTAGTTTGGAGGTTCCCAGGCAGGAGGCCTTGCCTTTTCGATCGAGTGTTGATTTTGTGCTAGCCTTCTTAAGGCAACCTTGTACCCTTGTTTCTGTACTCAGATACTATTGTTCCGCTAACTTTGCGCTCTCGAGCTGTTGTATTCGAGCCCTCGTGGCCCCTGGCTTGTATTAAACTTCTTGTATTATTTTATTTGTAGAGTTGTGTTGTGATATCTCACCGTGAGTCCCTGATCTCGATCGTGTACCTTGCGTGTATGATTACTGTACACGGTCTGATTTTGGGGGCGTCGCAACAATTTAATTAACCCCTTGGATTAACTTAAGGCCTAGGGCCCACCTGTCATACATAGGGGTTTTTCCCATGGTTATATTTTTTGCATTTTAATTAGGGGGGATTAACTCTGGTTATTTAATTCATCAATAATTAGGGGGTATGGGGGGCCACTGTCATAGACCATTTAGTAGGGGGGGGAGGGGGTTAGCAAGGGGGTGGTTGCGTTTTCCCATGGACGAGCCAGGTGTATCGCCGACGGTGAGGGGCCTGGCGGCGAGGCCAAATCGGTCAGCCCCGGCGAGGAAGGGGCGACTGGCAGCGGTCCTAACAAATGTGCGGCATGGGAGGCTTGTGTGCGGGAGGGGGGGCTCACCCGAGCAGGCGGCGTCGAGGTGCGCGGCCATGGCGTGGACAGCACGGGGAGCGCTGGCACGGCGAGCAGGTCGAGCGGGGTGTGGCTAGCGGGGCGAGCAGTGCGGGTGGGGGCGCGGTTGCGCATGCAGGTGTCCTAGGGCGCGGCCTAGTGCGGCTAGAGAACTAGGTAGAGCTGCAGCGAGCGCGGACCCGGCCATGGCGGCCAGGGTGGGGGCAAGGTCCTGCGGCGGTGCATCGATACCGGGAGGAGGTGGAACGGGTCCAGCAGCTCACCTCGAGGGCAGGAAAGAGGTCAGGGGGGCCAGGGGTTGTGTCGCGGCGGAAAATTCACCGCCGGGGTGCAGCGGCCGTGGCAAGGGATTTAGCGCGGCGGCGAGCTTGCGTTGGCTTCCAGCGTAGATGGGCTGGAAGGGGAGGCGAGGACGACAGTGGGGAGCCTCCTGGTCGAGGTTGCGGTCGCCGCGGAGGCCGGTGGCCACGGCAAGCACGGCGACGCGGCCACAGTCGTGGCCGAGCCAGCGCTAGTAGAGACAGACAGCAAGGGAGAGGGGGAACATGGCACATCTAGGGTTAGGGTTATTGCGATGGAGAGATGGGAGCTTATCCATGCGGTGAGCCGTGGGATGCGCGACAGCTGCACATCTGGCGCTGTGAACGGCCATGGAGTCGACCACGCAGGGGCCCGGAGCAGTAGGAGGAAGAAAAGGGGAAGGGGAGTTAGGTTGGGCCTAGGCTGGATTTTGCCTAGGGCGAAAAATAACCCCTTCCCTTTTTATTCTTATTTTCCTCTGATCTATTAGGTTTCTATTTTAATTAGCTAGCCTTTGATTTTTGTAACAATTGAAACTAGTTCAAATATTAGTGTTACATGATATTACAGTGCCACAAAAAGTTTGGTGGCATAATAAAATCATTTAGGTTTTTGTTTTATTTAAAAAGGATTAAAAGTGGTTGGTTTAGACACTTTTTGTTTTGTTTGCAATATTTAAACAATGTAATAAAATACCATTTCTATTTTATGGTGACCTACTGATTTTTAGACATTTAATTAAAGTGGTTGCAATATTTTTGGATTAATTTTTATTTCCACTTGTATCTGGAATTTTTATTTGGTTTGAATTTGAACAAGCTTTGATCAAGGTGATCATCACAAGTTAATCAAGGTGACTTTGCATTAGCACAAGGTGATTACTGTAGCGTGACACCCGGGGTGTTACAACCCTTTAAATAGGGCGTTGAACAGACTGAAGAAAAATGATAAGTTCAGTAAGTCGTCGTCAGCTAGTCGTGAGGACGGCCAAGGTTGTTCCGCGAAATAGACAAAATACTATAGCTTTGGGCGAAAGGATAAAAATACTAGAAGCTCGGCGAACCAGGCGGAGGCACAACTCAAGGAAAAAATTGCGCAGATTCCACAGATTATCGAACAACAATTGAGAGAGGCGCTCAACAGCATGATGTCTTACTTGTTTATGGCGATGCGGAACTGGCTTGCGAGCGGTCAATAGGGTTTGACCCCGATTCCAAGCTTCAAAGGCAAAAACTCTCACAACACAGCGCCATTGGTGTCTTCGGAGGCGGCCGCGGTGGTGTCCCCGGCTGCAGCCGCATTGGTATTCCCGGCGGCGGATGCGTTTGTGACCCCCGCGGCAGCGCCAATAATGGAGTTTAAAACACCAACGCCCGGCACCTCAGGAGCAAGCGCCCCCTCTGTCACATGCACGCCCGCCGTTGGTGGTCCCTCGACATTAGCCGAGCTCGGCGCCATCACGGTAACTAAGCATCGGCTGATGACTTCATCTCCTTTTGCCTTTCACTGCGCATCCCTTACGCCCTACATGTTTTTGCAGGACGCTGCCATGGTTCCATGCACTCTCCTGCACTTCGTGGACGAGGAGTTGGTCGATGTTGCCGTGGGAAGTATCGTTCAACTGGGCAACCACGTGTTGCACGGTATGACGATTTCATCCAACATGTATAGGATTCAACTGATTCAGGTGTTGGATGGCTACGACGAGGTGTTACCTCACTATCGAGCCCATGGAGCCGACGATGATGATGAGATGGACCTGGAACATGCTTTGGCCGAAGTGCCAGATTCGTTTGGGGGCGGGGTACTCCACCCCACGGACAACACCGCTAGTCGTGCCGGCGCCAAGCCATGGCAAGACCGCAGCAACGCCGTCAACTGATCCGGGCCACCACCCCACTGGGTCAGAAGACCGGAGCAACACCAACACCAACACACTATTTGGCCGTGTGTATGAGTTCATCGATGAACACGGGTGCGAGATGAACGACTTTTTCCTGCCGTTTTGTCCAGAATGGCCTCATTCTGTGGAGCATGCGTCGTGATGCACCACTGAATAGCCTCATTCTGTGGCGCATGCGTGGTGGTGCGCCATTAAATTTAGTTGGGGCCCACCATGTGCAAAGGTGGTCAATTTTCTATGGCCCATGTGGACTAATGTACCACAGAAATTTGATGTCCAACTGGCCCAACACACAAACATGGGCCGGAAAGGGAACCGTTGTGATAGAGGCGAAGGTGTCCCGATGTTTCGATGAGATGGTGGAGATCGATTATGGTGGAGACGACTTTCACGATCCGACTACGAACGTGCGAAGACGTTGCGCCTTAGTGATCGCTAAACCAACTCCGAGAGGTTATTGATCCTGCGGATGCACGATCAACCTGACCACGAAGGTCTAATTCCTGCAAGCAATCGAAGAACAAGCAAGAACTAAGAATTGCAATCTGGATATTGCGAATATAAGATGAATGATTACGAAAGTTGGGGTTCCAATGAGGTCTTGGCCTGGTCGGATGACACAAACGAAGAGCTCGAAGTTGCGGCTATGGCTAACTTAAATCTAATTAAAACTCAAGTCTAAACGACGCCCTAAGGGCTGTATATATGGGGGAACAGAGGGGAATTTCGTGGCCCCTTGGAGGAGGGGTCCAAAAACAACCCTAACTCGGTTTCCCCACACATACGGACTCTAAAAAATAGCCTATTAAGTGTATTTCGAAATTACATGGGCCTGGCCCAATAATAAGGTGACGCAGCACCTATAATAACCCTTGGACGAAAATATTAATGTGGCGTCTTGTGTCTCTCGTCCAAGTCTTCATGCACGCCTTATGGTGGCCTCAAAGTGCGAAAATCACCACTGGAAGCTCCATTGTCCTTTCCCGCGCGCACACCTCCTTCTCCATGCTTGATCCCGCTCCAATGACCATCCTTCTTATCCATGCTAGGTCCTTCATTCATAAGACAAACAAAAGTATCTAATTTAGGCAGCATCATATGTTCCTGAACATTAGAAGGATTCGCAAGAAACGAAAGTACCTGATAATTTAGTTGACGTGCGCGTGCTCTAGTAACTGGTCCAGTATGTGTAGTTGGTGACGATGTGGGTGTAACATTAGTAGAGATGTCCTCATCATCCTCCCCTTCTTGAATTGAAGTCGTCCTCGACGGAAGCTCATCATCTTCTCCCAAATAAGGTTTCAAATCTGCAATGTTAAATGTGGGACTAACCCCAAAATCTGCAGGTAGCTCAAGTTTATATGCATTATCATTAATTTTCTGTAAAACCTTAAAGGGACCATCAGCTCGTGGCATTAACTTAGACTTGCGCAAATCAGGAAACCTATCTTTACGTAGATGTAACCAAACAAGATCTCCTGGTTCAAACACAACATGCTTTCTACCCTTATCACCAGCAAGCTTGTATCTAGCATTCATTTTCTCAATGTTTTCTTTAGTTAACTCATGCATTTTTAATATCAATTCAGCACGTTGCTTAGCATCAAAATTAACCTTCTCCGAAGATGGAAGAGGCAGCAAATCAATAGGTGCACGAGGTAGAAAACCATAAACAATCTCAAAAGGGCACATTTTAGTGGTAGAATGAAATGAACGATTATAAGCAAATTCAATATGAGGTAAACATTCTTCCCACATTTTCAAGTTACTCTTTAAAACAGCCCTAAGCATAGTAGACAAAGTCCTATTGACTACTTCAGTTTGTCCATCAGTTTGGGGATGACAAGTAGTACTAAAAAGTAGTTTAGTCCCCAACTTAGCCCATAAGCATCTCCAAAAATGGCTAAGAAACTTAGTATCACGATCCGAGACAATAGTATTGGGCACACCATGTAAGCGAATAATCTCACGAAAGAATAAATCAGCAACATTGGCAGCATCATCGCTTTTATGACATGGTATAGAATGTGCCATCTTAGAAAATCTATCCACGACAACAAATATGCTATCCCTCCCCTTCTTTGTTCGAGGCAAGCCTAAAACAAAGTCCATGGATATGTCCTCCCACGGAACACTAGGTACAGGTAAAGGCATGTATAAACCATGAGGATTGAGTCGTGACTTAGCTTTTTGACATGTAGTGCAGCGAGCAACAAAACGCTCAACATCCTGTCTCATCTTTGGCCAAAAGAAATGTGTAGCAAGTACGTCCTCTGTCTTCTTCACGCCAAAGTGTCCCATTAATCCTCCTCCATGCGCCTCCTGCAACAACAAAAGACGAATAGAGCTAGCTGGAATGCATAGCTTGTTAGAACGGAACACAAAACCATCATTAAGCACAAACTTGTTCCATGTTCTACCCTCTCTACAATTCTGCAATACATCTTTAAATTCCGCATCATGTACATATTGATCTTTGAGTGTCTCTAAACCGAATATCTTGAAGTCAAGTTGTGAAAGCATAGTATAACGACGAGACAAAGCATCAGCAATAATATTATCTTTCCCCTTCTTGTGTTTAATGACATAAGGGAAAGTCTCAATAAATTCAACCCACTTAGCATGTCTACGATTAAGTTTTTCTTGGCTTCTTATGTGTTTCAAAGATTCATGATCAGAATGTATAACAAATTCTTTGGGCCATAAATAATGTTGCCAAGTTTCTAATGTCCGAACAAGAGCATATAATTCCTTATCATAAGTAGAATAGTTTAGACTAGGCCCACTCAATTTTTCAGAAAAGTATGCAACAGGTTTAGCATCTTGTAATAACACACCTCCCAAACCAATCCCACTAGCATCGCATTCAAGCTCAAAAGTCTTATTAAAATCAGGAAGTTGGAGCAAAGGAGCATGTGTTAACTTATCTTTCAATACCGTGAAGGCTTCTTCCTGTGCGGTATCCCAAGTAAAAGGCACATCCTTGCGTGTAAGCTCATTGAGAGGTGCAGCAATGGTGTTGAAATCTCTCACAAAACGCCTATAGAATCCAGCGAGGCCAAGAAAACTTCTCACTTGTGTGACCGTTTTGGGCTGCGGCCAACTCTCAATCGCCTCGATCTTGGCTTTATCAACTTCAATTCCCTGCGGAGTAACAACATAGCCAAGAAACGATACTCGGTCGGTGCAAAAGGTGCACTTCCCAAGGTTACCAAACAAACGTGCATTACGTAGAGCAATAAAAACAGCACGTAAATGATCCAAATGTTCCTCCAAAGATTTGCTATAAATCAGTATATCATCAAAATAGACTACCACAAATCGTCCAGTGAAAGCACGTAAAACCTCGTTCATTAATCTCATGAAAATGCTAGGTGCATTAGTTAACCCAAAAGGCATGACTAACCACTCATATAATCCAAACTTAGTTTTAAATGCCGTTTTCCATTCATCCCCTAATTTCATGCGAATTTGATGGTATCCACTACGCAAATCAACTTTGGAAAACATGGTAGATCCACTTAATTCATCAAGCATATCATCTAACCTAGGAATAGGATGACGATAACGAATAGTAATATTATTAATGGCTCTACAATCAACACACATACGCCAAGTTCCATCCTTTTTAGGCACTAATATAACAGGAACAGCACAAGGACTAAGGGATTCACGTATGTAACCTTTGTCGAGTAGCTCTTGTACTTGACGCTGAATCTCCTTCGTCTCCTCCGGATTGGTACGGTATGGCGCACGGTTGGGCAGCGAAGCACCGGGAATTAAGTCAATCTGATGCTCAATCCCTCGAATAGGTGGTAATCCCGGTGGTACGTCTTGTGGAAAGAAGTCAATAAACTCCTGCAAAAGGTCAGTGACAACAGGAGGCAAAGAAGGAGGCAATTCCTCAAATGAAAACAAAGCTTCTTTGCACACAAAAGCATAGCACACATATTGACTAACATCCAAATCCGAAATATCAACCTTAGTAGCAAGCAAAGTTGGACTAGTCAATTTAATTTCATTAGAAACAGCAGAAGAAGATTTGCTATTAGTCTTATGTTGTTGCTCAAATTCTTTAGCTGCTATCTCATTTTCACTCTTATTTTTCTCCTGTTTAGCTTTACTAGCTCTAGCAAGATCATCTTTCACAATTTGTTCAGGAGACATAGGAAGTAAAGCAAAAGTTTTATCCTGATGAACCAGAGTAAACTGATTTGTCCTACCATGGTGTACAAAATTCCTATCAAATTTCCATGGTCTACCAAGTAAAAGAGAGCATGCTTGCATGGGTACCACATCACAATCAACATAATCAGCATATGCAGCAATGCTAAAGTGCACACGAACAGAACGCGTTACCTTAATCTTACCACTATTGTTAAACCACTGAATATAGTACGGATGGGGGTGTGGTCTTGTGGTGAGAGATAGCTTCTCCACCAACTCCATGCTCGCCAAGTTGTTGCAACTCCCTCCGTCAATGATGATGCGAACCGAACGTTCTTTCACCACTCCCTTTATGTGGAACAAATTATGCCTCTGGTTTTGCTCGGCCTTCGATACCTGCACACTTAACACACGTTGAGCAACCCAACTAGCATATTGATCTGCATCATCAGGAGCCATATACTCTATATCATGAGCATCATCATGGCACCCTGTTCCTCGTGAGCAATGAGAACTAAAGTCTCCTCATCATATTCGCTCGCTGACTCATACCCACCATCCGCCGTAATAATCATCACACGCTTGGAGGGACAGTCTTTTGCGAAGTGACCTCCACCTTGGCACCTGCGACATTTAGTATCACGATCTCGTGTTTGCCCTGTGGAAGCCATGGATGAAGAAGAACTCGCTGCTGGACCACTCTGTGCACCCTTGAATGGTGGCGCTGGCTGTTTTGGTGGCTCCCTGTAAGAATGAGCGGTTGAAGTAGATGGTGGTACAGCAGGACGTGTGGATGTAGAAGGTCCACGCGATGTCCATGATGTATTTCGTCCTGCAGAAAAGTTAGGTCTCGTAGCGGCCTGTCGATCCTGCACTTCACGTTCAGCTTTACAAGCAAGTTAGGTCTCGTAGCGGCCTGTCGATCCTGCACTTCACGTTCAGCTTTACAAGCAAGATGAAACAAACGAGTAATAGTAGCATAGTCCTTGTATTCTAGAATAGTTTGTATCTCCCTGTTTAAGCCACCTATAAAACGTGCAAACATAGCTTCATTATCCTCTACTAGGCCACATCTAATCAATCCAGTTTGTAATTCTTGATAATATTCCTCTACAGAATTTTTTCCTTGTCTCAAACGCTGTAATTTTTGTAGCAATTCACGTTGATAATAAGGAGGAACCCAGCGAGTACGCATAGCATCTTTTAAAGCAGCCCAAGTAGCTGGAATATTATTAGCATGCAATCTACAATGTTCAGACCACCAAATAGATGCAAAACCCGTGAATTCACAAACAGCAGCAGTAACACGTCTATTCTCAGGATATTGTAAACATGTAAAGCGTTGTTCAGTTTCTAACTCCCAAGTAAGATAAGCATCAGGAATATATCTACCCTCAAACGGCTTAAGATTCAATTTAAGTTTAGGCACATGTTCATCATCGCGTACCTGAGGGGGTGGTTGGTGTCGACCGTGGCGAATGTTGGGACGTGGACGCCCAGCTGGCTGCTCATAGGCCGCTTCCTGTTCCACCTCCTCCTCGTAATCACCCTCGTAGTTGTCGTCCTGGCCGACGTCAGAAGCAGCAGCAGTAGCAGCAACTGCAGCAGCCGCAGGAGCACCAGCAGCTTGTCTGCCCGGAAACAGAATACGTCGTGCACGTCGTGGTGGCGGTGGCTGTGCTGGAGCGGCCGCAGGCTGTGCAGGTAGGCGTGCGAGCAACTCAGTAAACTTGGCGTCGAGCTTGGTGTCGATCATCTTCTCCACACCATCAATCGCCTCTGTAAATCTGTTCTCGATGTCATTCACCTGTTCAGACATCATTTGTGCAAATTTATCATGTAACGCTTTGTTCGTCATATTCTCCCAATCGGGTGCATCCCGCGCCACTTCATCATGGGATCCTGGCATGGTTAGCAGAAATAGAAAACACACAGAAATATGATCCTACTTCTACTAATGGGATGTGGGGTGGTGGAAAGCACAAATCCGTCAAGCTTTTCTTTCGTTCTTACCGATTCTTACCTAGCAGCAGGTGGTGATGTACAACCAACGGGTCAAAACTCTCAGAGATGTGGTAGAGCGATGGTCAGGAGGTTTCAACCGCACGAAGTAGAATATATGTGGAGCTGTAGGTAGGCTTGACAAATATGGTAGCAAAAAGCTCAACAGTAATCAAAACAGAGATGCAAAGTTGAATAAACACTCAACCTCGGTACTGTGCTTATCCCAGGCTAGACCGTACTAGAGACGCGAGCCTAAAACACCAACGAAAGCACGGCGCGGCACGTAATCAACTGAGAAGCACACTCTGATTTTTTTTCTCTTTTTTTTTTGCTTTTTTTTTGCGATGCGGGACTGCGGTGGCTGAAAAAGTGCGAAAAAATCACTATGGTGGCGAACGTCTCAAAATGAGTTTCTGGACCTAAGGAACGGATGGGCACGAAATGTTTTTACCCCCGAATTTTTTGGCCTAAAAACTGCTCTGGAAAGCGTGCCAAACTTTTTTTTTTCGTGGACTGTAGGTATGAAGAACAGAACCAATCTAGACTACGAAAACTGGTAAATCTCACCGAGCAACCTGGAAATCTGATACCACTTGATAGAGGCGAAGGTGTCCCGATGTTTTGATGAGATGGTGGAGATCGATTATGGTGGAGACGACTTTCACGATCCGACTACGAGCGTGCGAAGACGTTGCGCCTTAGCGATCGCTAAACCAACTCCGAGAGGTTATTGATCCCGCGGATGCACGATCAACTTGACCACGAAGGTCTAATTCCTGCAAGCAATCGAAGAACAAGCAAGAACTAAGAATTGCAATCTGGATATTGCCAATATAAGATGAATGATTACGAAAGTTGGGGTTCCAATGAGGTCTTGGCCTGGTCGGATGACACAAACGAAGAGCTCGAAGTTGCGGCTATGGCTAACTTAAATCTAATTAAAACCCAAGTCTAAACGACGCCCTAAGGGCTGCATATATGGGGGAACAGAGGGGAATTTCGTGGCCCCTTGGAGGAGGGGTCCGAAAACAACCCTAACTCGGTTTCCCCACACATACGGACTCTAAAAAATAGCCTATTAAGTGTATTTCGAAATTACATGGGCCTGGCCCAATAATAAGGTGACGCAGCACCTATAATAACCCTTTGACGAAAATATTAATGTGGCGTCTTGTGTCTCTCGTCCAAGTCTTCATGCACGCTTTATGGTGGCCTCAAAGTCCGAAAATCACCACTGGAAGCTCCATTGTCCTTTCCCGCGCGCACACCTCCTTCTCCATGCTTGATCCCGCTCCAATGACCATCCTTCTTATCCATGCTAGGTCCTTCATTCATAAGACAAACAAAAGTATCTAATTTAGGCAACATCATATGTTCCTGAACATTAGAAGGATTCGCAAGAAACGAAAGTACCTGATAATTTAGTTGACGTGCGCGTGCTCTAGTAACTGGTCCAGTATGTGTAGTTGGTGACGATGTGGGTGTAACATTAGTAGAGATGTCCTCATCACGTTGCCCCCCTGTTATTTCCCCTTTGCACTCCGCCTCCGCACTCCCCTCTCCCCCTGGTACGCCGCCTCCACCTCCACTGGTACGCCGCTCCTCTCCCATCTCTTGGTACGCCGCCCCTCCCCTGCTTTGGTACGCCGCCCCTCTCCTCTCCTATCTCCCTCGATCTGCGCGTCCCCTCTCCGGTTCTCTCCCGCATCGCCCGTCTCGGTCCGGTTCTCTCCCTCGCTGCCGGCTGGCCTTTCTCCCCACATGATAACTGTCACGGAAGCCTATATTGCTTTCGTGCCTCCTCGACTTCGATGATGGCCGGCGGCGGATGTGGCGAATGGAAGCCGGAACCCATCACCTCCTCATCCCGGCGGCGGAAGCCCAAGGGCTCGCGCGAGTTCGTACGTGCCTCCTTGCCCTAACCATTTCTGTACCTCTATTCTTGGATTAGGTAAATTAAGGATAGCATCTTGTTCCTTGCTTCGCTAGCTAGTACAAATGGAGCAATGCTTTTTCGAAAGAAAAAGAAACTATTAAATAAAAAGGAACAGAAGAAGAGGGTAAGCTTCTGGCTTTTTTTAGGTTATCAGTTTGGTGTAAAATATTTGGGATCACTTTTCTTGTGGGAATGTAGCGATTCATTAGAAAAATCAAAAGAAGCACATTTATTTCTTCCTCGAGCTTTGCCAAATCATCAAGACAAAGTACCATTTTTGTATTGGTTGGAACCTGGGTTTGCACATGCATGCCATTACTACAAACAGGCACATGACTTTGGCAATTTTCTTTATTATACCTTGCATATTAGCAGTTTATTGCCGCCATTTTCTTTTGCAGCAAGATGGTAGCAATGTATCATTAATAGAATTGGGGTCTTACATTCATATTTTGTTTCGAATGGGTATTATTTCTGGGAATTTTAGAGCGATATTCTCCTATTTGGTTAGTGAGGATTCGATGGATGAGAAAGCAATTTATGATCAATAGTCAAGTTATGGTCAATATACTTTTAATGTTTCATTGACATGTATTGCATTGCATACTAGAAAAATTGTGATAGGAACACCTAGAAAAATTGAATGTTGTCTTAGATATGCATGAATAATGGTACCTACATTCAGTCCATGGCATCCAAACCTAAAAAAGACAATTGTGCCTATCACTCAGCAGTGTTTTAATCTTTCACAATATCAAGTTTGTCATACTGATGATAGAACTAATGACTTCAATTCATGCAGTTAGCACCTATTAAGATAGAAATCACAAGCAGTGCCACTATGTCAACTGAAGATGAATACAACACTGGTGATAATTCTCCTCAAGATATTGTGGAAACATGTGAGTCTGAAGACCAGATAATCATGTCCAGCATCTTAACTCCAGTTTATTCTTTCATTTGGTTACTCAACCTAGATATTTACATAATTTGCAGCTGAAGATACATCAGGCACTGGTGAGGATTCTTGTGAAGATGACATGAGCACATCTGAGACTGAAGATAAAATCAGTACATATGGCATGGTTACTTACATTCATCCTTGATTTATGTTCCTTACCGTGTTAAATAGATTGCAGCTTTATATGTCCAGCACATAGAAAGTAATTCTATTCAAATGAGTTTATAAAAGTCCCAATATTTTTGTGGCACTCTGGTTATGTGCCATGATCATTATGGAGAATGAATTATATTTTACAAAAGGCCAAAGACATTAAATAATTACTAACAGAAAGAAAATGAAACAAAAAAGAAAAAAAAGGAAAACAAAAGGGGAAGGGGTAAAACCCTCCTAGGGCAACCCCCCCCCCATCCACGGCCCAGCCCACCTCTGCCTAGGCCCCCTAGTCAACCGGCCGAGCCGACCCCATCCCCACCCCCTCCTATCTCCCCCGATCTCGTCTCTTCCCACCCGATCCCCTCCCTCCCCTGGACCCGCGGCGGCGGCTGCGCCGACAGATTCCGACCGCCGCCGACCCTCCCACCGCTACGCTGCACCGCTGTGAAGCCCCCTCGATTGGCTGCCCCCCTCAGCCACGGAGATCCGTCGTCCGCCTCCTCCTGGCGCCCGCCCTGGCCAACCCTAGCCGCCATGGCCACGGCCGGCTCCGGCGCCTCCGCGTGCTCGCCCCTGGTGGCCATGCCACCTCCTCACGCCGTTGCGACGCCCCCATCCCCCCCCCCCACCGTGTGCCCCCATCCCTTAGTCTCCCCTCGCCCCGTAGCTGTGGTCCGCCATCCCCAGGGTCGCCGTGCTCACCACACCCTGAGGTCGCGCCCTGACATGCCTCGCCACACCCCGGCCGCTCCTGGCCGCGCCCAGCACCCGCCGTGGCTGCCCCTTGCGCGTGCTGCACGCCCGTGGCCGCAAGATGCTGCTGTGCTTCTTGCTGCTGTTCTGGCCGCGTCGTGGAAGGCCCATGCCGTGCTCACGCTCGCGCCCAGGCCCCCCATTCATGCTAGCGTCCACCTGCTCCTTGCCTCGCCCAAGCGTGGCCTCGTGCGCCCCCGCTTTCCCCTGAACCCAATACTCGTGTGTTGGTGCTGAATGTTGCTGCTACTATATTCAGTGCTGCTACTGATTGCTCTACTACTGTTGGTTGAGCTCCTTTGGACAGCAGCAAAAATAGATCAACGCAAATTCTAAAAATCTGTAAAATTAATATGTGCAAGTAGTTGGTCTAACCAGCTTCAATTTGTTCTATTGGACCCAATTCAGAAGATGTAAGGATTTAATGCTATGAAAATTGTAAAAAGCAGCTTTCTAATTAACAGAAAATGCTATGTGTTGAAAACTGCCGTTGCACGCCCCCGCATCCGCTGTGTCCATGCCCCTGCCCCCACACCTACTGCTTGTTGCCCCCGCCCCCGCCGGGGCTGGCCGGAACGACCGCTCTGTCGTGGCCCTCATTGGCGGCGTGCACAGTCGGCTCGGTCGTCGGCAAAATCCACCCCATCACTGCTAATTAAAAGGATTAAATTAACTAAATACCCCCTAAGTATATGACAGGTGGACCCCTTACTAATTGGTTACATAAAATTGAATTTAGTGAAGAAACAGAGTATGACATGTGGAGCCCACTTGGTAATTAATTAACTAAATAGATGTAATCTGCTGGTTAAAATGTCTGGTCAATGACATGTCTGGCGCACCTGTCAGGTTGACCCAGTCAACAAACACTGTTTTGGATTATCCTAATATAATGAATTAAATAAATTCTAGAATATTGCAAAACTTCAGAAAATCATATAAAATTAACCGTAACTCCGATGAAAATAATGTATATATCAAACTTGATCAGAAAAATACCACGAATCCGAATACGCTAGCCGTATACCCACCGCACCCCTCTAACCTACCGAACATGGAATATTTCTCCTCCGGTTCATCTGTCTGTCAGACAACCGGAGCCGGTAAAACTTTCCGGATGAATGTATTCCGAACACGAAAGTTGTTCAGAATGGATCAACTAACACGGATACACCCTCCTTATGTTCGTTCGATGTCCACGACACCTCCGGCATGATACCTTCCCACTCCGGACACCTTGTCCGGTAATCACCCGGAGCTGGCAGTTCATCCACGGTGTGCGGCGGGCCTGGTACTGTTCGTGGCCGACAGGTATCCTGTTGTACGAAAGTCGAGCTCTTCGGAGCAAACGCGAGACAAGGTAAGGAGACGGTTCACCTTGTTGGTAACCGCACGAGTTGGTGGGACGTCAGCGCAGGCATCGACGTTACTGGTGGTCTTGGCTGCTGTCGTTGTCCGCGACTCACCCAGATAAGGGGCAACGATAACGGTTTTCCCGACAGATAATAATAAAAGGAGTAACGGTTCAGGTGGATGACTTGAGAGGCCGCAAAGGCTTGTACGCAGTTCCTTCACGTGGGATTCCGGTGTGGGCCCTCCGCGTTGTGGTCTCGTTCGAAAGCTCTGAAAGACGTCCAGTTCAGCATTGTGGCACGGTCGGATCCGCATCCATGATAGAGTTGTGTGGTATCCACCGTCCTCACAACGACCCGGAGAGTGAGGGGTGATAGGCCCATGACCCCCTTGCACTTAGGGCTGTCGACCGGCAGGGACCTCTCTGATGAGCCGTAGGATGGGCCTCGGCGTGTCGGATAACCTTGGTGGGGTGTTCCCTAACAAGGTGTACGCCACCCTGGAGATCCGAGCGTGTACTATGACACCAGTGCACCCCTGCAGGGAGTTTGATCTATTCGAATAGCCGTGTCCACGGTAACAGGACGCTTTATGCTGAAGCCAGAGCCTACTACTACAAACTACTACTCTTAAACTGTTGGTTCCGATTTCTCTTCCTCGCAGGGAAGTCGAGGAGGGGATCTAGGAGGCATATATAATTGTCATCTAATACAACTTACTTTTATACAATGCTGCAGCAACTTCTGCTGGATTGTTACTTTATGCTTTATATAAACTGTTGGTTATTCTTTCCCCATGCTGCAAGACTCGTCGGAAGATGCTAGTCTTCGATAGGCCTAGCTTCTTATCCTTATTCTGATTTCTACCTTACAGTCCACTATATACAGCCTCCCCTTTCCATTTGATACAAATGCATAAATGCTTAGTAGCGGACGTAAGACTCGCGGGTATGCTAGATACTCACCTTTTCTTTATTTCCCCCTTTTTCTTTTACCTGATCCGCCACTGCAGTCGATGTTGGAGTCCAGGAGCAGGAGATCCCTGATGCCGACCACCGCAACTAGAAGATCCCCGATGCCTTCTACGATGTCGAGTTCCTCTTTGACCAGGAGTAGTTTGGAGGTTCCCAGGCAGGAGGCCTTGCCTTTTCGATCGAGTGTCGATTTTGTGCTAGCCTTCTTAAGGCAACCTTGTACCCTTGTGTAAGTACTCAGATACTATTGCTTCCGCTAACTTTGTGCTCTCGAGCTGTTGTATTCGAGCCCTCGTAGCCCCTAGCTTGTATTAAACAACTTGTATTATTTTATTTCTAGAGTTGTGTTGTGATATCTCACCGTGACTCCCTAATCTCGATTGTGTACCTTGCGTGTATGATTACTGTACACGGTCTGATTTTGGGGGCGTCACAAGTTGGTATCAGAGCCGACT
The DNA here is from genome assembly GCA_950022295.1 of Bromus sterilis. Classification (NCBI taxonomy): domain Eukaryota; kingdom Viridiplantae; phylum Streptophyta; class Magnoliopsida; order Poales; family Poaceae; genus Bromus; species Bromus sterilis. The sequence continues at coordinate 163,983,929 of OX465599.1, read as the reverse complement.
GCCTGTAGGAAACCCCCTTCCAACTCCTTGGTCGAAGTTGAGTCTAGTCTTTGCAAAACTACTCTACTAACAGTGTCGTGTGGCTTATCGGCCCACGTCGCAAACTGGATGGGATTAGGATCATTTTTCTCCGTACCTTTACTCTGGGATTCTACTCTATTATCCTTTCGGGAAATTTTGCTAACTCTGACATTAGGATCTCGTGGTCACATCTACCTGGAGAGCCCTTAACCCAAGATGATCGCTTGGTTCACCTGAAGATTCCGAAGATGCTCTCCAATAACTTCCCAGGAACCTATGTATTCATCGCCCGTGTTCATCTCCTTTGCAAACCCCTGCACCGATAAGTCTGTATGGATAATTAAATCCACCTCCCAATCTGGAAATCATAATTCCCTTGTACTTAAGCATCGAATTATTCCGATGCTTCTATCACCCGATGCCTTTGCATTCTTCCTTCTTCTGGTTGAGTGTCGATACTCACATCAGATTCTTTGCGACCACCCGACCTTTGGTGGATTATTATCCGACTAATTCTGCATGGCTTCTTCCATGTGTCAATTGGATTCATCGTGTGAAATACCATCCCTGCCCCTCGATGATTTGTGTTATCATCGACAACCTCCCTTGAATCTCTTCCAATACAACTTGGTCTTGTATAACTTGCTCTGCTTTCCATTGGGAAAGATATACACCAGATACTTGTGTATCATCACATTTTCCTTTCCGTTGGTCTGATTAATCTGATAATCACATCTTCCTTTCCATTGGTCTACTTCATCTTAACTAGCAGGAAGATGGTTCTCATTGTCCCTCACCCTTGGTACCGACCTTGTTAGCGACAAAGCTGACAAACCGTTCCTTGACAAACCTTGCGTCGTGACCGCATAAAATGTCACCATCATTCTTATACATTGTGGGCCCATAACCAACAGTTCCACAGGATCGAAACCTGACTCTTGTCACCTACCTTGTGAAATTCAGTCTGGTATCAAACACAATGCTTATGACTGATGCTCTGGATTCCTTTTTCGTCAGACATCATCGATATGGAATGCATGCCTAATCGCTTGAAATTTCTCATACATTCTTATGTTTCTCTCGATGTATTCCCCTGAGTTTAAAATCGAGGGATAACCTGTATCTCATTCCCTCGGACAACCTCGGTTGATTAACCGGGTACCAATCCGACCCCCTTAAGTTTTTCCTCCTAGCCCATGCGTAAGTACGATGAAGACCCCGAAGGAAGGATAAGTCCTCGTCCAGATGCATTGATGCAAGGAAATGAAGACATCAACGTGAAGGATTAACTCCTTCGATAAGGGCAACAAGCACCAGAAGAATCGTTAGAATACGAAGCCGAAACCTTACCCCTTACACTACTGTTAATTCTCGGGATGAGAATTCTTTCTAGTGGGGGAGATTTGTAACACCCTCACTGTCAAGCAACAGTAATCCTTTTTTTGTTAAAGTCAAATCATTGTGCTAATCATGCCTTGATCATCTTGGGATCAACACAAACTCAAAATGCCTTTTTGGTGAATATTAAAAATATGTGAGAACTAAAACTTTGTCCAAAAATTATGAAGCCAATTTTATTAAATCTCAAATAATCACTGGACCCTGCCAGTGTGGTTGTGGGCATTTATCAAGCTATGGAAAATTGCAAACAAATCATACCAGCAGCAAAACATCACCATTTGCTATTTGCAAATTCCAAACAAATATCAAATGAGTTTATAAAAGTCCCAGTCTTTTTGTGGCACTCTGGTTATGTGCCATGATCATTATGGAGCAAGAATTATATTTTACAAAAAGGCCAAAGACATTAAATAATTACTAACAGAAAGAAAATGAAACAAAAAAAAAGAAAAACAAAAGAGGAAGGGGTAAAACCCGCCTAGGGCAACCCCCCCCCATCCGGCCCAGCCCACCTCTGCCTAGGCCCCCTAGTCAACCGGCCGAGCCGACCCCATCGCCACCCATTCCTATCTCCCCCGATCTCGTCTCCTCCCACCCCGATTCCCTCCCTCCCCTGGACCCGCGGCGGCGGCTGCGCCGACCGATTCCGGCCGCCGCCTGCCCTCTCACCGCTATGCTGCAGCGCTGTGAAGCCCCCTCGAGCCGCTGCCCCCCTCAGCCACGGAGATCCGCCGTCCGCCTCTTCTTGGCGCCCGCCCTGGCCAACCCTAGCCGCCATGGCTCATGGGTCCTCGGCGCCGCCATGGCCACGGCCGGCTCCGGTGCCTCCGCGTGCTCACCCCTGGTGGCCACGCCACCTCCTCACGCCGCCGCGACGCCCCCCCTCCCCGTGAGCCCCCATCCCCCCATCTCCCCTCGCCCCGTAGCTGTGGGCCGCCATCCCCGGGGTCGCCGTGTGCACCACGCCCTGAGCTCGCGCCCTAAAAAGCCTCGCCACAGCCCGGCCGCTCCTGGCGGCGCCCAGCACCCGCCGTGGCCGCACCTTGCGCATGTTGCACGCCCGTGGCCGCAAGATGCTGTTGCGCTGCTTGCTGCTATTCTGGCCGCGTCGTGGAAGGCCCATGCCATGCTCAAGGTCGCACCCAGGCCCCCCATTCATGCCAGCGTCCACCCGCTCCTTGCCTCGCCCGAGCGTGGCCTCGTGCGCCCCCGCTTTCCCCTGAACCCAATACTCGTGTGTTGATGTTGAATGTTGCTGCTGCTATATTCAGTGCTGCTGCTGATTGCTCTACTACTGTTGGTTGAGCTCCTTTGGACAACATCAAAAATAGATCAACGCAACTTCTAAAAATCTATAAAATTAATATGTGCAAGTAGTTGGTCTAACCAGCTTCAACTTGTTCTATTGGACCCAGTTAAGAAGATGTAAGGATTTAATGCTATGAAGATTGTAAAAATTAGATTTCTAAATAACATAAAATGCTATGTGCTGAAAACTGCCGCTGCACGCCCCCGCCTCCGCGGTGTCCACGCCCCTGCCCCCGCCGGGGCTGGCCGGAACGACCGCTCTGTCGTGGCCCTCGTCGGCGGCGTGCACAGTCGGCTCGGTCGTCAGCAACATCCACCCCCCCCTCACTGCTAATTAAAAGGATTAAATTAACTTAATACCCGCTAAGTATATGAAAGGTGGACCCCTTACTAATTGGTTACATAAAATTGAATTTAGTAAAGAAACAGAGTATGACATGTGGAGCCCACTTGGTAATTAATTAACTAAATAGATTTAATCTGCTGGTTAAAATGTCTGGTCAATGACATGTCTGGCCCACCTATCAGGTTGACCCAGTCAACAAACACTGTTCTGGATAATCCTAATATAATGAATTAAATAAATTCTAGAATATTGCAAAACATCAGAAAATCATATAAAATTAACCGTAACTCCGATGAAAATAATTTATATATCAAACTTGATCAGAAAAATATCACGAATCCGAATACGCTAGCCGTATACCCACCGCACCCCTCTAACCTACCGAACGTGGAACATTTCTCCTCCGGTTTATCTGTCTGTCAGACGACCGGAGCCGGTAAAACTTTCCGGATGAATTTATTCCGAACATGAAAGTTGTTCGGAATGGATCGACTAACACAGATACACCCTCCTTATGTTCGTTCGATGTCCACGACACCTCCGTCATGATATCCTCTCCGGACACCTTGTCCGGTAATCACCCGGAGCTGGCAGTTCATCCACGGATGAATTCCCGCTCCGAGCATATTGCATCGTACTACGTTAGAGCATCGTTAACATTTCATCTGTCATGGCATGCATTTGATTGCTATGTTTGCTTAATATTTACTGTTTCTCCGGCCCTTTATTCTCCGATAGACCCCGTTGATGCCGCCGACTGCACCGTTGCCGAATACGACTACTTCGGCGACGACCGTACCTCTACTATCGAGCTTCCAGGCAAGCAGAGCCATTTTCCTTCCCCAGATGTCGCCTATCTTTTCGTACATTTCTTGCACTAGGCATATGCTGCTGCTACTACGTTACAATTCTATTCTATTGCATAACCTGTTTTTGTCGCCCCTTGATGTACCTTTCCTTGTCCTATGCTGCCTTATAAATGTATATAATATTTAGCAGTAAACCCTGCGCATTGTTAGCTAGGTTTAGAATAGCGGGCCGTGATCACTCTGGTGAGTGAACGCGGATTACAAAATATTATAACCGCAACAGGTACGGATCAATGTAGACGCCCTAGGGAACCTACAACGGCGAGACTCTGCCGACTCGCTTCGAGTTTGACTTACGAGTGGACGAACTCATATTTCACTCTCGTCGGCTTAGTAGCGTAGCATCACTGGGATGATACGAGGGTATTCCTCTTTAGTTCATTCCGCTGGTGTCTCGGCACCACCGGGGTGATACGAGAATATTCCTCTTTATTTCATTCCGCTGATGTCTTTGTCGAACCTCTTTAAGTGTACCGTCGAGGGTGATTCCTCTTGGTTTCACTTGATGGTAGGCACTCGAATCAACTGGTGTCCTTACAAGTAAGGAGTCGGGTGACCCAACGGTGCCCGCGCAGGATATCTTAGCGGAACGACAGGTCAGGTGAATTCCACCGGTGTGCGGCAGGCCTGGTACTATTCATGGCCGAGAGGTATCCTGTTGTACGAAAGTTGAGCTCTTCGGAGCAAACGCGAGACAAGGTAAGGAGACGATTCACCTTGTTGGTAACCGCACGAGTTGGTGGGACGTCAGGGCAGGCACTAACGTTACTGGTGGTACTGGTTGCTGTCGTTGTCCGCGACTCACCCAGATAAGGGCCCATAACCCACAGTTCCACATGATCGAAACCTGACTCTTGTCACCTACCTTGTGAAATTCAGTCCGGTATCAGACACAGTGCTTATGACTGATGCTCTAGATTCCTTTTTCGTCATACATCATCGATATGGAATGCATGCCTAACCGCTTGAAATTTCTCATACATTCTTATGTTTCTCCCTATATATTCCCCTGAGTTTAAACTCGAGGGATACCCTGTATCTCATTCCCTCGGACAACCTCGGTTGATTAACCGGGTAGCAATCCGACCACCTTAAGTTTTTCCTCCTAGCCCATGCGTAAGTACGATGAAGACCCCGAAGGAAGGATAACAACTCGTCGAGATGCATTGAAGCAAGGAAATGAAGACATCAACGTGAAGGATTAACTCCTTCGATAAGGGCAACAAGCACCAGAAGAATGAATACGAAGCCGAAACCTTACCCCTTACACTACTGTTAATTCTCAGGACGAGAATTCTTTGTAGTGGGGGAGATTTGTAACACCCTCGCTGTCAAGAAACAGTAATCCTTTTTTTGTTAAAGTCAAATCACTGTGCTAATCATGCCTAGATCATCTTTGGATCAACACAAACTCAAAATGCCTTTTTGGTGAATATTAAAAATATGTGACAACTAAAACTTTGTCCAAAAATTATGAAGCCAATTTTATGAAATCTCAAATAATCACTGGACCCTGCCAGTGTGGTTGTGGGCATTTATTAAGCTATGGAAATTGCAAACAAATCATACCAGCAGAAAAACATCACCGTTTGCTATTTGCAAATTCCAAACAAATATCAAATGAGTTTATAAAAGTCCCAATCTTTTTGTGGCACTCTGGTTATGTGCCATGATCATTATGGAGCAAGAATTATATTTTACAAAAAGCCAAAGACATTAAATAATTACTAACAGAAAGAAAATGAAACAAAAAAGAAAAAAAAAGAAAAACAAAAGGGGAAGGGGTAAAACCTGCCTAGGGCAACCCCCCCCCCATCCGGCCCAGCCCACCTCTGCCTAGGCCCCCTAGTCAACAGGCCGAGCCGACCCCATCCCCACCCCCTCCTATCTCCCCCGATCTCGTCTCCTCCCACCCCAATCCCCTCCCTCCCCTAGACCCGCGGCGGCAGCTGCGCCGACCGATTCCGGCTGCCACCTGCCCTCCCACCGCTACGCTGCACTCTATGAAGCCCCCTCGAGCCGTTGCCCCCCTCAGCCACGGAGATCCGCCGTCCGCCTCCTCCTGGCGCCCACCCTGGACAAACCTAGCCGCCATGGCTCATGGGTCCTCGGCGCCACCATGGCAACGGCCGGCTCCGGCGCCTCCGCGTGCTCGCCCCTGGTGGCCACGCCACCTCCTCACGCCGCCGCGACGCCCCCCATCCCCCCTTCTCCCCTCACCCCGTAGTTGTGGGCCGCCATCCCCGGGGTCGCCGTGCTCACCACGCCTTGAGCTCGCGCTCTGAAACGCCTCGCCACACCCCGGACGCTCCTGGCCACGCCCAGCACCCGCCGTGGACGCGCCTTGCACATGCTGCACGCCCGTGGCCGCAAGATGCTGCTGCGCTGCTTGCTGCTATTCTGCCCGCGTCGTGGAAGGCCCATGCCTTGCTCACGCTCGCACCCAGGCCCCCCATTCATGCCAGCGTCCACCTGCTCCTTGCCTCGCCCGAGCGTGGCCTCGTGCGCCCCCGCTTTCCCCTGAACCCAATACTCGTGTGTTGCTGCTGAATGTTGCTGCTGCTATATTCAGTGCTGCTGCTGATAGCTCTACTACTGTTGGTTGAGCTCCTTTGGACAACAGCAAAAATAGATCAACGCAAATTCTAAAAATCTGTAAAATTAATATGTGCAAGTAGTTGGTCTAACCAGCTTCGATTTGTTCTAGTGGACCCAGTTCAGAAGATGTCAGGATTTAATGCTATGAAAATTGTAAAAATCAGACTTCTAATTAACAGAAAATGCTATGTGCTCAAAACTGCCGCTGCACGCCCGCCTCTGCGGTGTCCACGCCCCTTCCCCCACACCTACTTCTAGTTGCCCCCACCCCCGCCGGCGCTGGCCGGAACGACCGCTCTGCCGTGGCCCTCGTCGGCGGCGTGCACAGCCGGCTCGGTCGTGGGCAAAATCCACCCCCCCTCACTTCTCATTAAAAGGATTAAATTAACTTAATACCCCCTAAGTATATGACAGGTGGACCCCTTACTAATTGGTTACATAAAGTTGAATTTAGTACAGAAACAGAGTATGACATGTGGAGCCCACTGGGTAATTAATTAACTAAATAGATTTAATCTGCTGGTTAAAATGTCTGGTCAATGACATGTCTGGCCCACCTATCAGGTTGAACCAGTCAACAAACACTGTTCTGGATAATCCTAATATAATGAATTAAATAAATTCTAGAATATTGCAAAACATCAGAAAATCATATAAAATTAACCGTAACTCCGATGAAAATAATTTATATATCAAACTTGATCAGAAAAATATCACGAATCCGAATACGCTAGCCGTATACCCACCGCACCCCTCTAACCTACTGAACGTGGAACATTTCTCCTCCGGTTTATCTGTCTGTCAAACGACCGGAGCCGGTAAAACTTTCCGGATGAATTTATTCCGAACATGAAAGTTGTTCGGAATGGATCGACTAACACAGATACACCCTCCTTATGTTCGTTCGATGTCCACGACACCTCCGTCATGATATCCTCTCCGGACACCTTGTCCGGTAATCACCCGGAGCTGGTAGTTCATCCACGGATGAATTCCCGCTCCGAGCATATTGCATCGTACTACGTTAGAGCATCGTTAACATTTCATCTGTCATGGCATGCATTTGATTGCTATGTTTGCTTAATAATTACTGTTTCTCCGGCCCTTTATTCTCCGATAGACCCCGTTGATGCCGCCGACTGCACCGTTGCCGAATACGACTACTTCGGTGACGACCGTACCTCTACTATCGAGCTTCCAGGCAAGCAGAGCCATTTTCCTTCCCCAGATGTCGCCTATCTTTCCGTACATTTCTTGCACTAGGCATATGCTGCTGCTACTACGTTACAATTCTATTCTATTGCATAACCTGTTTTTGTCGCCCCTTGATGTACCTTTCCTTGTCCTATGCTGCCTTATAAATGTATATAATATTTAGCAGTAAACCCTACGCATTGTTAGCTAGGTTTAGAATAGCGGGCCGTGATCACTCTGGTGAGTGAACGCGGATTACAAAATATTATAACCGCAACAGGTACGGATCAATGTAGACGCCCTAGGGAACCTACAACGGCGAGACTCTGCCGACTCGCTTCGAGTTTGACTTACGAGTGGACGAACTCATATTTCACTCTCGTCGGCTTAGTAGCGTAGCATCACTGGGATGATACGAGGGTATTCTTCTTTAGTTCATTCCGCTGGTGTCTCGGCACCACCGGGGTGATACGAGAATATTCCTCTTTATTTCATTCCGCTGATGTCTTTGTCGAACCTCTTTAAGTGTACCGTCGAGGGTGATTCCTCTTGGTTTCACTTGATGGTAGGCACTCGAATCAACTGGTGTCCTTAGAGGTAAGGAGTCGGGTGACCCAACGGTGCCCATGCAGGATATCTTAGCGGAACGACAGGTCAGGTGAATTCCACCGGTGTGCGGCAGGCCTGGTACTATTCGTGGCCGAGAGGTATCCTGTTGTACGAAAGTTGAGCTCTTCGGAGCAAACGCGAGACAAGGTAAGGAGACGATTCACCTTGTTGGTAACCGCACGAGTTGGTGGGACGTCAGGGCAGGCACTAACGTTACTGATGGTACTGGTTGCTGTCGTTGTCCGCGACTCACCCAGATAAGGGCCCATAACCCACAGTTCCACAGGATCGAAACCTGAGTCTTGTCACCTACCTTGTGAAATTCAGTCCGGTATCAGACACAGTGCTTATGACTGATGCTCTAGATTCCTTTTTCGTCATACATCATCGATATGGAATGCATGCCTAACCGCTTGAAATTTCTCATACATTCTTATGTTTCTCCCTATATATTCCCCTGAGTTTAAACTCGAGGGATACCCTGTATCTCATTCCCTCGGACAACCTCGGTTGATTAACCGGGTAGCAATCCGACCCCCTTAAGTTTTTCCTCCTAGCCCATGCGTAAGTACGATGAAGACCCCGAAGGAAGGATAACAACTCGTCGAGATGCATTGATGCAAGGAAATGAAGACATCAACGTGAAGGATTAACTCCTTCGATAAGGGCAACAAGCACCAGAAGAATGAATACGAAGCCGAAACCTTACCCCTTACACTACTGTTAATTCTCAGGACGAGAATTCTTTGTAGTGGGGGAGATTTGTAACACCCTCGCTGTCAAGAAACAGTAATCCTTTTTTTGTTAAAGTCAAATCACTGTGCTAATCATGCCTAGATCATCTTTGGATCAACACAAACTCAAAATGCCTTTTTGGTGAATATTAAAAATATGTGACAACTAAAACTTTGTCCAAAAATTATGAAGCCAATTTTATGAAATCTCAAATAATCACTGGACCCTGCCAGTGTGGTTGTGGGCATTTATTAAGCTATGGAAATTGCAAACAAATCATACCAGCAGAAAAACATCACCGTTTGCTATTTGCAAATTCCAAAAAAATATCAAATGAGTTTATAAAAGTCCCAATCTTTTTGTGGCACTCTGGTTATGTGCCATGATCATTATGGAGCAAGAATTATATTTTACAAAAAGCCAAAGACATTAAATAATTACTAACAGAAAGAAAATGAAACAAAAAAGAAAAAAAAAGAAAAACAAAAGGGGAAGGGGTAAAACCTGCCTAGGGCAACCCCCCCCCCCCATCCGGCCCAGCCCACCTCTGCCTAGGCCCCCTAGTCAACAGGCCGAGCCGACCCCATCCCCACCCCCTCCTATCTCCCCCGATCTTGTCTCCTCCCACCCCAATCCCCTCCCTCCCCTAGACCCGCGGCGGCAGCTGCGCCGACCGATTCCGGCCGCCACCTGCCCTCCCACCGCTACGCTGCACTCTGTGAAGCCCCCTCGAGCCGTTGCCCCCCTCAGCCACGGAGATCCGCCGTCCGCCTCCTCCTGGCGCCCACCCTGGACAACCCTAGCTGCCATGGCTCATGGGTCCTCGGCGCGACCATGGCCACGGTCGGCTCCGGCGCCTCCGCGTGCTCGCCCCTGGTGGCCACGCCACCTCCTCACGCCGCCGCGACGCCCCCCATCCCCCCGTCTCCCCTCACCCCGTAGTTGTGGGCCGCCATCCCCGGGGTCGCCGTGCTCACCACGCCTTGAGCTCGCGCTCTGAAACGCCTCGCCACACCCCGGACGCTCCTAGCCACGCCCAGCACCCGCCAAGGACGCGCCTTGCACATGCTGCACGCCCGTGGCCGCAAGATGCTGCTGCGCTGCTTGCTGCTATTCTGCCCGCGTCGTGGAAGGCCCATGCCTTGCTCACGCTCGCACCCAGGCCCCCCATTCATGCCAGCGTCCACCTGCTCCTTGCCTCGCCCGAGCGTGGCCTCGTGCGCCCCCGCTTTCCCCTGAACCCAATACTCGTGTGTTGCTGCTGAATGTTGCTGCTGCTATATTCAGTGCTGCTGCTGATAGCTCTACTACTGTTGGTTGAGCTCCTTTGGACAACAGCAAAAATAGATCAACGCAAATTCTAAAAATCTGTAAAATTAATATGTGCAAGTAGTTGGTCTAACCAGCTTCGATTTGTTCTAGTGGAACCAGTTCAGAAGATGTCAGGATTTAATGCTATGAAAATTGTAAAAATCAGATTTCTAATTAACAGAAAATGCTATGTGCTCAAAACTGGCGCTGCACGCCCGCCTCTGCGGTGTGCACGCCCCTTCCCCCACACCTACTTCTGGTTGCCCCCACCCCCGCCGGCGCTGGCCGGAACGACCGCTCTGCCGTGGCCCTCGTCGGCGGCGTGCACAGCCGGCTCGGTCGTGGGCAAAATCCACCCCCCCTCACTTCTCATTAAAAGGATTAAATTAACTTAATACCCCCTAAGTATATGACAGGTGGACCCCTTACTAATTGGTTACATAAAGTTGAATTTAGTACAGAAACAGAGTATGACATGTGGAGCCCACTGGGTAATTAATTAACTAAATAGATTTAATCTGCTGGTTAAAATGTCTGGTCAATGACATGTCTGGCCCACCTATCAGGTTGAACCAGTCAACAAACACTGTTCTGGTTAATCCTAATATAATGAATTAAATAAATTCTAGAATATTGCAAAACATCAGAAAATCATATAAAATTAACCGTAACTCTGATGAAAATAATTTATATATCAAACTTGATCAGAAAAATATCACGAATCCGAATACGCTAGCCGTATACCCACCGCACCCCTCTAACCTACTGAACGTGGAACATTTCTCCTCCGGGTTATCTGTCTGTCATGCATTTGATTGCTATGTTTGCTTTATATTTACTGTTTCTCCCGCCCTTTATTCTTCGATAGACCCGTTGATGCCGCCGACTGCACCGTTGCCGAGTACGATTACTTCGGCGACGACCGTACCTCTACTATCGAGCTTCCAGGCAAGCAGAGCCATTTTCCTTCCCCGGATATCGCCTATCTTTCCGTACATTTCTTGCACTAGGCATATGCTGCTACTACGTTACAATCCTATTCTATTGCGTAACCTGTTTTTGTCTCCCCTTGATGTACCTTTCCTTGTCCTATGTTGCCTTATAAATGTATATAATATTTAGCAGTAAACCATGCACATTGTTAGCTAGGTTTAGAATAGCGGGCCGTGATCACTCTGGTGAGTGAACGCGGATTACAAAATATTATAACTGCAACAGGTACGGATCAATGCAGACGCCCTAGGGAACCTACAATGGCGAGACTCTGCCGAGTCGCTTCGAGTTTGACTTACGAGTGGACGAACTCGTATTTCACTCTCGTCGGCTCAGTAGCGTAGCATCACTGGGATGATACGAGGGTATTCCTCTTTAGTTCATTTCGCTGGTGTCTCGGCACCACCGGGGTGATACGAGAATATTCCTCTTTAGTTCATTCCGCTGATGTCTTTGTCGAACCTCTTTAAGTGTACCATCGAGGGTGATTCTTCTTGGTTTCACTTGATGGTAGGCACTCAAATCAACTGGTGTCCTTACAGGTAAGGAGTCGGGTGACCCAACGGTGCCCGCGCAGGATATCTTAGCGGAACGACAGGTCAGGTGTATTCCACCGGTGTGCGGCGGGCCTGGTACTGTTCGTGTCCGAGAGGTATCCTGTTGTACGAAAGTCGAGCTCTTCGGAGCAAACGCGAGACAAGGTAAGGAGACGGTTCAACTTGTTGGTAACTGCACGAGTTGGTGGGACATTAGGGCAGGCACTGACGTTACTGGTGGTCCTGGCTGCTGTCGTTGTCCACGGGATCAAGGAGGCATATATAATTGTTATCTAATACAACTTACTATTATACAATGCTGCAGCAACTTCTGCTGCATTGTTACTTTATGCTTTATATAAACTGTTGGTTATTCTTTCCCCATGCTGCAAGACTCGTCGGAAGATGCTAGTCTTCGATAGGCCTAGCTTCTTATCCTTATTCTGATTTCTACCTTGCAGTCCACTATATACAGCCTCCCCTTTCCATTTGATACAAATGCATAAATGCTTAGTAGCGGACGTAAGACTCGCTGGTATGCTAGATACTCACCTTTGCTTTATTTCCCCCTTTTGGTTTTGCCTGATCGGCCGCTGCAGTCGACGTTGGAGTCCAGGAGCAGGAGATCCCCGATGCCGACCACCGCAACATGAAGATCCCCGATGCAATCTACGACGTCGACTTCCCCTTTGACCAGGAGTATTTTGGAGGTTCCCAGGCAGGAGGCCTTGCCTTTTCGATCGAGTGGTTATTTTGTGCTAGCCTTATTAAGGAAACCTTGTACCCTTGTGTCTGTACTCAGATACTATTGCTTCCGCTAACTCTGTGCTCTCGAGCTGTTGTATTCGAGCCCTAGTGGCCCCTGGCTTGTATTAAACTGCTTGTATTATTTTATTTGTAGAGTTGTGTTGTGATATCTCACCGTGAGTCCCTTGCGTGTATGATTACTGTACACGGTCTGATTTTGGGGGCGTCACAAAAATTTAATTAACCCCTTGGATTAACTTAAGGCCTAGGGCCCACTGGTCATACACAGGGGTTTTTCCCATGGTTATATTTTTTGCACTTTAATTAGGGGGGATTAACTCTGGTTATTTAATTCATCAATAATTAGGGGGTATGGGGGGCCACTGTCATAGACCATTTAGTAGGGGGGGGGGTTAGCCAGGGGTGGTTGCGTTTGCCCATGGCCGAGCCAGGTGTATCGCCGACGACGAGGGGTCTGGCGGCGAGGCCAAATCGGCCAGCCCCGGCGAGGAAGGGGTGACTGGCAGCGGTCCTGACAAAGGTGCGGCATGGGAGGATTGTGTGCGGAAGGCGGGCTCACGCGAGCAGGCGGTGTCGAGGTGCGCGGCCATAGCGTGGACAGCACGGGGAGCGCATGCGCAGCGAGCAGGTAGAGCGGGCTGTGCCTAGCAGGGCGAGCAGTGCGGGTGGGGGCGCGGTTGCGCACGCATGTGTCCTAGGGCGCGGCCTGGAGCGGCTAGAGCACTAGGTAGAGCCGCGGCGAGCGCGGACCCGGCCATGGCGGCCAGGGTGGGGGCAAGGTCCTTCGGCGGTGCATCGATACCAGGAGGAGGTGGAACGGGTCCAGCAGCTCACGTCGAGGGCACGGAAGAGGTCAGGGGGGCGGGGGTGGTGTGGTGGTGGCAAATTCACCGCCGGGGTGCAGCGGCCGTGGCAAGGGATTTAGCGCGGCAGCGAGCTTGCGTTGGCTTTCGTCGTCGATGGGCTGGAAGGGGAGGCGAGGATGACGGCGGGGAGCCTCCTGGACGAGGTTGCGGTCGCCGTGGAGGCCGGTGGCCACGGCAAGCACGATGACACGGCCACAGCCGTGGCGGAGCCAGCGCTAGCAGAGACAGAGAGCAAGGGAGAGGGGGAACTAGGCGCATCTAGGGTTAGGGTTATTGCGAGGAAGAGATGGGAGCTTATCCATGCGGTGAGCCGCGGGATGCGCGACAGCGGCGCATCTGGCGCTGAGAACAGCCATGGAGTCGACCACGTAGGGGCCAGGAGCAGTAGGAGGAAGAAAAGGGGAAGGGGAGTTGGGTTGGGCCTAGGCTGGATTTTGCCTAGGGCGAAAAATAACCCCTTCCCTTTTTTATTCTTATTTTCCTCTGATCTATTAGGTTTCTATTTTAATTAGCTAGCCTTTGATTTTTGTAACAATTGAAACTAGTTCAAATATTAGTGTTACATGATATTACAGTGCCACAAAAAGTTTGTTGGCATAATAAAATCATTTAGGTTTTTGTTTTATTTAAAAAGGATTAAAAGTGGTTGGTTTAGACACTGTTTGTTTTGTTTGCAATATTTAAACAATGTAATAATATACCATTGCTATTTTATGGTGACCTACTAATTTTTAGACTTTTAATAAAAGTGGTTGCAATATTTTTGGACTAAGTTTTATTTCCACTTGTATCTGGAATTTTTATTTGGTTTGAATTTGAACAAGCTTTGATCAAGGTGATCATCACAAGTTAATCAAGGTGACTTGGCATTAGCACAAGGTGATTACTGTAGCGTGACACCCGGGGTATTACAACCCTTTAAATAGGGCGTTGAACAGACTGAAGAAAAATGATAAGTTCGGTAAGCCATCGTCAGCTAGTCTTGTGGACGGCCAAGGTTGTTCCGCGAAATGGACAAACTACTATAGCTCTCGGCGAAAGGATAAAAATACTAGAAGCTCGGCGAACAAGGCGGAGGCACAACTCAAGGAAAAAATTGCGCAGATTCCACAGATTGTCGAACAACAAGTGAGAGAGGCGCTCAACAACATGATGTCTTACTTGTTTGTGGCGATGCGGAACTGGCTTGCGAGCGGTCAATAGGGTTTGACCCCGATTCCAAGCTTTAAAGGCAACAACTCTCACAACACAGCGCCATTGGTGTCTTCGTAGGCGGCCGCGCTGGTGTCACCGGCTGCAGCCGCATTGGTATTCCCGGCGACGGATGCGTTTGTGACCCCCGCGGCGGCGCCAATAATGGAGCTTAAAACACCAACGCCCGACACCTCGGGAGAAAGCGCCCCCTCTATCACATGCACGCCCGCCGTTGGTGGTCCCTCGACATTAGCTGAGCTCGGCGCCATCATGGTAACTAAGCCTCGGTTGATGACTTCATCTCCTTTTTCCTTTGACTGCGCATCCCTGAAGCCCTACATGTTTTCGCATGACGCTGCCATGGTTCCATGCACTCTCCTGCACTTCGTGGACGAGGATTTTGTCGATGTTTCCGTGGGAAGTATCGTTCAACTGGGCAACCGTGTGTTGCACGGTATGACGATTTCATCCAACATGTATAGGATTCAACTGATTCAGGTGCTGGATGGCTACGACGAGGTGTTACCTCCCTATCGAGCCCATGGAGGCGACGACGATGATGTGATGGACCTGGAACATGCTTTGGCCGAAGTGCCAGATTCGTTTGGGGGCGGGGTACTCCACCCCACGGACAACACCGCTAGTCGTGCCGGCGCCAAGCCATGGCAAGACCGCCGCAACACTGTCAACTGATCTGGGCCACCACCCCACTGGGTCAGAAGACCGGAGCAACACCAACACCAACCACTATTTGGCCGTGTGTATGAGTTCATCGTTGAACACGGGTGCGAGATGGATGACTTTTTCCTGCCGTTTTTTCCAGAATAGCCTCATTATGTGGAGCATGCGTCGTGATGCACCATGGAATAGCCTCATTCTATGGCGCATGCGTGGTGGTGCGCCATTAAACTTAGTTGGGGCCCACCATGTGCAAAGGTGGTCAATTTTCTATGGCTCATGTGGACTAATGCGCCACAGAAATTTGATGTCCAACTGGCCCAACACACAAACATGGGCCGAAAAGGGAACCATTGCCCCCTGGTTATTTCCCCTCTGCACTCCGCCTCCGCACTCCCCTCTCCCCCTGGTACGCCACCTCCACCTCCACTGGTACGCCGCTCCTCTCCCATCTCTTGGTACGCCGCCCCTCCCCTGCTCTGGTACGCCGCCCCTCTCCTCTCCTATCTCCCTCGATCTACGCGTCCCCTCTCCGGTTCTCTCCCGCATCGCCCCTCTCGATCCGGTTCTCTCCCTCGCTGCCGGCTGACCTTTCTCTCCACATGATAACTGTCACGGAAAACTGCATTGCTTTCCTTCCTCCTCGACTGCGACCATGGCCGGCGGCGGCCGTGGCGAATGGAAGCCGGAAACCACCACCTCCTCATCCCGGCGGCGGAAGCCCAAGGGATCACACGAGTTCGTACGTGCCTCCTTTCCCTAACCATTTCCGTACCTCTACTCTTGGATTAGGTAAATTAAGGATAGCATCTTGTTCCTTGCTTCGCTAGCTAGTACAAATGGAGCAATGCTTTTTCAAAAGAAATAGAAACTATTAAATAAAAAGGAACAGAAGAAGAGGTTAAGCTTCTGGCTTTTGTTAGGTTATCAGTTTGGTGTAAAATATTTGGGATCACTTTTCTTGTGGGAATGTAGCGATTCATTAGAAAAATCAAAAGAAGCACATTTATTTCTTCCTCCAGCTTTGCCAAATCATCAAGACAAAGTACCATTTTTGTATTGGCTGGAACCTGGGTTTGCACATGCATGCCATTACTACAAACAGGCACATGGCTTTGGATTTTTTTTATTATACCTTGCATATTAGCAGTTTATTGGCACCATTTTCTTTTGCAACAAGATGGTAGCAATGTATAATTAATAGAATTATATAGTGTGATGTGGGTGCATGAGATACACTAAAAAATCAAGCATTCACAAATTTTTTGATACAACTATGTTCTACATATGTGTCTCTTTGGTTTCAAAAAATGATTATAATTCTCACTTTCATTACCAACAAATGTTGATACTCATGGGCTGCTGGAATTGGGGTCTTACATTCATATTTTGTTTCGAATGGTATTATTTCTGGGAATTTTAGAGAGATATTCTCATGTTTGGTTAGTGAGGATTCGATGGATGAGAAAGAAAGTTATGATCAATAGTCAAGTTAATGGTCAATATACTTTTAATGTTTCATTGACATGTATTGCATTGCATACTAGAAAAATTGTGATAGGAACACCTAGAAAAATTGAATGTTGTCTTAGATATGCATGAATAATGGTACCTGCATTCAGTCCATGGCATCCAAACCTAAAAAAGACAATGGTGTCTATCACTCAGCAGTGTTTTAATCTTTCACAATATCAAGTTTATCATACCGATGATAGAACTAATGACTTCAATTCATGCAGTTAGCACCTATTAAGATAGAAATCACAAGTAGTGCCACTATGTCAACTGAAGATGAATACAACACTGGTGATGATTCCCCTCAAGATATTGTGGAAACATGTGAGTCTGAAGAACAGATAATCATGTCCAGCATCTTAACTCCAGTTTATTCTTGCATTTGGTTACTCAACCTAGATATTTCCATAATTTGCAGCTGAATATACATCAAGCACTGGTGAGGATTCTTGTGAAGATGACATGAGCACATCTGAGACTGAAGATAAAATCAGTACATATGGCATGGTTACTTACATTCATGCTTGATTTAGGTTCCTTATTGTGTTAAATAGATTGCAGCTTTATATGTCCAGCACATAGAAAGTAATTATATTCAAATGCCTTTTCAGTCTGCACCAAGAAAAGCCCTCTTCGAGACTATGTAGTGTGTGGTTTGGGCTCCCCTTTCAATATCTATGCGACATGTACTCATTATATCATCATGCCGCTTTGTTACTTATCAAACCTCGGTAAACAGGCATTCCTGGGATTTACAATATTGATGAATTCAACATTGTATGTGTCTGGGAAACATAGTTACCCTCTATAGAAACCATGTCATGCGCCTACGTCGCCTGATCAATAATAAGAAACCCTCCATCCCCTACTATGTTTGTCAACTAAACAAAGACATTTGCAGATCCAAATATGTCAAGTATGGTAACAACCTAATATTTCAAATTTTACACATCTATTT
Organism: Bromus sterilis; assembly: GCA_950022295.1. Lineage (NCBI taxonomy): Eukaryota > Viridiplantae > Streptophyta > Magnoliopsida > Poales > Poaceae > Bromus > Bromus sterilis. The sequence goes on along the minus strand of OX465599.1, from coordinate 163,966,029 downwards.
GCTAAAAACTATGCATACACCAAATTTGCCTTTCTCTTACATTACTTCGGGATTGGATTTTATAAGGAGCACCTCCTTCACCACATGCATGAAAGAACCACTAACCTACCAATTACAAATGGAAATGGAACTGCGCACGTGTCAGCTCAGCTGATCAAAGGAGTTAACAACAGAAACACAATTACATCAGGTTGGAAAGCCTTCATCATGCAGACAAACATGGTCCAAGGAAACGTCTATGTTTTTGCCTTCAAACGTGCATCTGCTGGCCTCCGTCTTACTATCTATAGCCTCTAAGGCATGGCGTGATTAACTTGCCTTTTGTATGGACTGTAATATATGCAACTTTCATAAGCATCTGCACCTTCCGTTGCCCCGTACTTAGCTTGCTTTTGTATGCATAGACTGTAATATAAGCTACTACTGTGATCAATCTGTATGGTGCCATCTGGCTATCTACTCCACTTCTAAACTCTGATCAATCTGTTTGATAATTTCTGATGATCAATATGTCCGTATTAATCTGCATAGTTATCTGCTATTTGTATCTGTTTTTAGTTTGTTTAAATTGTTTATATAATTCTATGGCGCATCAGACGGGCAGTGCGCCACATTAAAGTCAGGTTTTTGTGGCGCATATCCGCATGCGCCACCAAAATCAAATTTTAGTGGCGAGGTTTCTGAGGCTTACCACCATATGCGCCATATAAAGTCGAAATGGGTTTGCCATAGATATCCAGTTTCCTAGTAGTGTGAGAGAGATGGGCGTGCGTGCAGAGCCTTGTAATGGGCAGTTGGTAGACCCCTGTAGAGTTAAATCTTTTCGAGAAGCCGTGTCCACGGTTATGGACGACTTGGAACTTATGTGTCTTGTTCATAGATAACATCAACTGAATCATAACTAAAACTTGATCAACGTGTGTGTTCCTTGACTGCTTCTTCTCCGTTGCGATACAAAGAGGAGGACAAGGGTAGGATAGGTGTTATGATTGTGTAAGTAGACGGATAGCAGACTTGTTTGAGGCGATTTCTCATCGAATGCTTGGCTTCTCTTCTTACTCTAAATAATACGATAGCCACTAATATATTCCTAGTGCGGCTGCAACCTCAACCACTACCCCCTTCTCATCGTGAGAAGTTAGTTATACTTTTATGATATATACTCACCCCGTTCTTCTCTCTTTATGTACCTTGTACGCATGATCTTGGACTACAGAGGTACTTGACGACCCTTCTTTCGGACGCATTCGCGGAGACTCGACGAAGACTAGTTTAGCGGACCCCAGCGGGAAGCCTAGACCCAAGTGGATTGGACGCGGTGATTTTTTCTCTGACACGGCAATATACACAACCGTGCGTGATCGTGCGCGATGTACCAAAGCAGGTGCTTGACCGCCGCAAGATGATCGCTGGCAGGAGCCTCCATGAACCGGCTCAGGAACTCGACGGAGAACGACATGTCAGGCTGTGTGTGCACGAGATACTTGATGATATGGGCACGACAAAAATAGGACGGAGGAGGCGATGATATGCGCTGGACGGAGGAGGCGAAGATGGACAAGATTCTGGACATCGGACGTCCGACCCAATTCGGACGTCCGACATCAGCGAAAAGGATGGCGACCTCCGTATCCAGAAGACCTCCAAAACCGAAGCCGGATTTCCGACAGGATTCGGACGTCCGACGCATCGGACGTCCGACATATGACGGACGTCCGACATGAAGGTCCTCGAGAAGAACTCCCAATCCAGGACACCTCACCGCCAGAGTCGGATTTCCGACACGTTTCGGGCGTCCGACGTGACGGACGTCCGAAACGGCCTGCGCGCGGATTTGACGGGCTACAGCCCATGTATCCCAAGTTTTATCCCCTAGCTTATAAATAGAACACCCCCTACGAGTTTTAGGGTAAGCTTAAGTTTAGACAAGAATTTTAGGGTTAAGAGTTGTATCTCTTGGTGAAGCTTCCCTCCGGGGTTGGCGATGCCGTTTGTCCAATAAAGATTGCCGCGGAGGTTCTTGTGTTCATCAAGGATTGTCGTGTTTTGGTGTGAGGCGTGGTGATCTCCATCACGTTGCTTGCTGGATTCGTTCCTCTTCTTTAGGTTGCGTTCATCGCGTGATTGGAAGGATTTCTACCCAGGTTGCTCGCTGTGAAAGGTCGGGACAAACTCAAGAGGATTCCCCCGGTGGTTCGTATCATCAGGTGTCTCGTTCTTTATCATGTGGTATCAGATTTTTGGGTTGATCACGGCGAGGTTGTGTTGATCGATCCCATCTAGATCGGTTTTGTTGGGAGGAGTTTGCTTGGAGGATTTCTCGTTCAGATTGATTTGTTTGGAGGAGATTGTGCATAGAGGCTGCAGATTGCTGCTGTGTTTGTGCAGATTTGTTTCCGCTAGATTGATTTGCGAGGAGATTGCTAGAGGTTGAAGAGAAGAAATCCCGTAATTGGATTTGGCTGTCGGCAGTCCCGAAATTGATATAGGTGCAGAATCCGCATCCGTGCTCGAAATAAGGCGTGTAAGCACAAATTGGAAAGGATATCCTGTGTGCTTTCCAGATTGTATGGCCACCACTTCCGGTTCGCAGCGGTACAGCCGCAAACGCAAAAACAATACTGTGGTTGGTCCATATTATGCAGATTTGGATGATATATCAAAGATTTTGCAGATATTAGCGAAGGCTGAAACACAAGCGGCAGCTATATCCAAAACAATCTCAGATTTTTCTGATAGCTCTCAAAAGGAGTTGATTCCAAATAATTTTGAGATTAGTCAGATGGTTGTTCCACTACAGAAAATTGATGAGGCAGCAGCCATGATTTCTGACTTGGCGGATGATGTTGGAAAGGATGTTGTGGATGATGTTGTACCATTGAGTGGGCTGAATGTGCAACTCAAGAGAGTGCATGGTGATACTTGTATGAAACTGGATAGATGTCAGCGATGGAATTTATTTCAGGCGCAGTGTATGATTAAAGGCAAAGCATGCAAGTTGATGATTGATGGTGGTAGTTGTACCAATGGCATTAGCAAAGCGATGGTGGAAGCATTGAGGTTGTCCACATGGCGTATTCCTGAACCGAAGCATCTCGAGTGGTTGAATAGCTGCGGTATGCTGAAGGTTACTCATAAGGTGCGTGTGCCATTTACAGTTGGTGACTATGTTGATGAGGTTGAGTGCGATGTGTTGCCATTGGAGGTGTGTGGACTGTTACTTGGGCGTCCATGGCAGTATGATCGCAATGTTATACATGCGGGCCGAGCAAATACATATTCTTTTATGCATGATGGCAAACAGAGGACTTTGAAGCCTATGGGAGATGATCATATCAAGTCCGATGTGGTGCTGGTGGTTCGCAAGGAGAAGTTGCACAAGGCTAAACCACAACCAAGTTTAGCTAAGTTGCAACCTGAGGAACATGATGCTAGGAGCATCAGTACTAAAACTAATTCAGCCATGCCTGTAGATGACAAGCGAGTTGTACTTGTTGGTGACAAGCCGGTTGAAGTTACGCCTCTTCGTGATGAAAGGAAGGAAATTGCAGCATGTTATACACCTTCAGTTTGTGTTGACAAAGGTGTTCAGACTGATGACAGTGGTACTGTTCGTGACTCGGTGCGTATGGCGACGAGGTTCGATGACCACAGTTTTGTTTGCACACCTCTTGCAGCATGTTATACACCTTCAGTTTGTGTTGACAAAGGTGTTCAGACTGATGACAGTGGTACTGTTCGTGACTCGGTGCGTATGGCGACGAGGTTCGATGACCACAGTTTTGTTTGCACACCTCTGCGACATTTTGTTGGAGTAGCCGTGCATGTGCACAAAGGAAAGGATGGACGTGTTCGTCAGTTGTGTGGCCCGGGCATTACCAGTTTGCAGGGTCATACAAAGAAGATTCATGTTCAGCAATAAAGGGCTCTAGCAAGAGTTGAGAAGAAGAAGGTGGTGGCGCCAAAGTCCAAACTCATGTGGAGAAGAAAGGAGGCGCTCAGTGCTGCATCAAGTCAAGTGGCAAAGACGTGTGATGTTGTTGATATCACGCCACCCTTTCGAGCAGACCTCACGCGTTGGGGACAACGCTTTTTGAAGGGGGGGAGGATGATATGGGCACGACAACAACAGGACGGAGGAGGCGATGATATGCGCTGGACGGAGGAGGCGAAGATGGACAAGATTCTGGACATCGGACGTCCGACCCAATTCGGACGTCCGACATCAGCGAAAAGGATGGCGACCTCCGTATCCAGAAGACCTCCAAAACCGAAGCCGGATTTCCGACAGGATTCGGACGTCCGACGCATCGGACGTCCGACATATGACGGACATCCGACATGAAGGTCCTCGAGAAGAACTCCCAATCCAGGACACCTCACCGCCAGAGTCGGATTTCCGACACGTTTCGGGCGTCCGACGTGACGGACGTCCGAAACGGCCTGCGCGCAGATTTGACGGGCTACGGCCCATGTATCCCTAGTTTTATCCCCTAGCTTATAAATAGAACACCCCCTACGAGTTTTAGGGTAAGCTTAAGTTTAGACAAGAATTTTAGGGTTAAGAGTTGTATCTCTTGTTGAAGCTTCCCTCCGGGGTTGGCGATGCCGTTTGTCCAATAAAGATTGTCGTGGAGGTTCTTGTGTTCATCAAGGATTGTCATGTTTTGGTGTGAGGCGTGGTGATCTCCATCACGTTGCTTGCTGGATTCGTTCCTCTTCTTCAGGTTGCGTTCATCGCGTGATTGGAAGGATTTCTACCCAGGTTGCTCGCTGTGAAAGGTCGGGACAAACTCAAGAGGATTCCCCCGTTGGTTCGTATCATCAGGTGTCTCATTCTTTATCACTTGCGGCTGCCGATGACACTCCGATAGAATGTAGCATCCACCGGCTTCTCGGAGCACTCTTTGCTTAGCTTGAGCTCTGCCTCCATTGGGTAGTGAACAGTGGCGTAGGCTGCTTGAGTGATCGTCGTGCGGCCATGCTCCTGGTTCACCTCTAGCCCGAGGTAGTACCGGAGTAGCCCGAGGTCGCTCATCTTGAAGAGTCGCTTCATTTCCTCCTTGAAGTGGAGAACGTCCATGTGCTCGGCACCGAAGTTGACGACGCCGTCGACGTAGATGCCGACGATGATCATCCCATCACAGGTTCCACGCGCGTACACGCCATGCTCGGAGGCGCTATGACGGGGATCTACCCCGGAAAATCCCATGGTCAGGGATCCTGGGATAGTCATGAGAGGCACAGGTTGGACGATAGCTCGTCGGCAAACAGGAAGGCACGCTCCTGCTCGATATTATTGAAGGGGTAGATGCGATTACAGTGGATGCCAAGGCTGGAGCGCTCAAGGCTAGGGTTACAGATGATATTGGTTGCCCTTTGGCGTCGCCCCTCCTAGCCCTTATATACTGAGCTAGGTCTCAGGGAGTTCATCTATGTTTACAGGTAAGCTTTCCTAACCCTAGCTTGCTCCGTACGGCAGGTTTTTGCACCTTCCTTGTGAGTCGCAGACTCCTACGTCGGTGCCAATTAGCGGGCCGAGGCTGTATCTTCATGGGCCTTCTGTCTTCAGGGACACCAGGTAGGCTTATCCGTAGGAGTCATGGGGTCACCCCCTCGTCAGTAGCCCCCGAGTGCCTGGGGGACTCGAAGAGTCGCGGAAGCACTCGAGTTCATCCATTTGTCAGTTATTTGTATGCGCGGTACAACCGCGGGTCGCTGGCAGTCTGGTGGCCATGAAAAAACCTGTTTCGAGGGATGCTAAGCTGAAAGGGCCCAAGGAGTCGACTAGTCGAGCCTTGGTGAATTGCACTAGGGCAAATACCGCAGTAGCCCAATCAAACCCACGTCCCTCGACATGAGCTCGGAACACTGGTGTCGAGAAAAAGTCTTGCCGCTTCAGGTCTTACGGTGTTCATTTGCCGCCAGTAATGTGCATAGCCTAAGGCGCGTCCGCCCGGCTTTTTCTATCATGCACAGCGCATGGAAAAGGTTGGGAGTGAAATCGCTCTTCGGCAAGTCCCAGCCCGGCCGAACTTCGCAGCGGTGTCTTACCTACACGCTAATCTTGCGTGGCATCTGGGCACAGTGTATCGTGTTCCAGGAATGTGTGTTTTTGAGGCGCGGAGCCTAATAGTATTGCACCCGCTTGGAACAAAACATCAAGCGAGTTGTTCACTCGTTCAGCCGTGGAGTTTGTTTCGAGTGCTCAGACGGGGAGTTCTTCGCGAGTAGTCACTCGAATGCCATTTTGGCTCTTGAGGTGAGGGAGCACCTGGGACTCTTAGTGTCGTATGATCTTGGCGAATGCATGTTTTGTCTTGTGTCGGGTTGAGGGAGCACCCGAGACTCTCGTGAGTGCGAGTGGTCACTCGAGCACATTGCTGACCTTTGGGTGAGGGAGCACCTGGGACTCTCATGATGTGCTCTCCCGATGGGAGTAAGATATTTTTCTTCATTGGGAAAAAGATCTGAAAGATGTAATCTCTTAGCCTTGATGTTTGTTTGTATTCTTCACCGCTTGTCAGGATAACGATGCCTCTGTTTGATGGCTGTCAGGGATGCTCCGCCAGTGAACCGTCACTTTTTTATGACCGGTCATAATGATGACCGCTGTGGCGTGCGGCAAGCGCTGGTTGATTTTCCGATACGCGCGTTGGAAACGCGCGTGAATTGACGCGTCTCACGCACAGTGTGTCCCGTGGGAAAGCATCTGGGTCTTGGAATCTGGGACGTCTGCGACGTTTGGTCTTTGAATTAATTGTTGCTGTCGTCTCGGCTTCTCCGTGCTGGGAGATTTTTGTTTTATAAATAAGCCTTTCTCTTCCACAACGTTTCACCTCCATTCGGCTTGCTGCTTTGCCTCTTCTTTATTCTCTTGTTCCTCTCATGGCTCCCAAGCGGGGTGTTGGCCGTGGCCGTGTTCGTCGTGGCCGTGGTGGCCGTACACCACGCTCATGCCGTGGTGGTCGCCATGGTACGGCGCCAGTTCCTTCCTCTTCTCCCTTGGAGGAGGGATTCTGGAGCTATGTCTTTCTTTTACGTGTTCGTGGTCAGAGTGACAATCGCGTTCTTCTTCCCTCTGCTTTTTCCGCCATTGTCTCTGAACGTGGCTTGGATGGCTTGCTTCTGCATCTTCAAGGGAGCTGTCGATCTCTTTCTTATGTTGACTTGGAGGTTGATAGCTCCCACTTGATTTTTCTTGGCTCTGGTTGGAGTTTGTTTGCTCGGCGGTTGAATCTACGAGATGGCGATATGCTCAGTTGTCGTTTTGACGGCGAAAGCACTGTCACTGTCCGCGCGTTCGATCCGAGCGGAAATAGCATGGATCCACACTGGCAGGAGTCGAGCAGCGACAGCTCCACAAGGTCGAGGAGTCCTACGCCTGCATCTTCTACAGTGTAACAGCCCAGTTTTCATAAAAATAAAAAAATTTGTTTTCGGTGTGAATTGTTTGATTGTCTGATTGTTTGCGGTGTTTGCATCCCCGATTTATCGATCGGCGATTATTTTCCCCCCTCTTATCTCGTACCGGACGAAGACCGACCCTTGCCACCTCAACACTCGACCTTTGCGACACTGGGTTTCGCCCGATCACCGTCGCGAAAACCGCACGAGACCAGCCGAAGCCAACGGAACGAAAACCCCGTTTAATAGTTAAACGGGATATTTTTATAGCGCGCCGGAAAGTGTTCTCGGAACGGTTCCAGCGCGAGGTGAACGCCGCCGGCTCGACGCATTGATCGCGCAGTTCGAAGTTTTACCCGAATCGGAGGTACTGCGGACCCCCGGCGGTCAGAAACGGGAGCACCGCGCGCGCGAGAGAAAAACCGGAGATGTTTTTGCAAACTGCCAGCCACCGGGGCTATATAAAGACCACCACACTCCCACCCATTTCTAGGGTTTCCCTAGAGCAATTTTGCAGCCACCCCCCTCACATTGCCCCAAAAATACCCCATTTTCGTGTTGTTGCTAGCCCATCAGATCTGGACCGTCAGATCGTCCGATCTGACGGCCAGGAGGCTGCAACGTCACCAGTTGGGCATCTCCCGCGGAGGCTCTCCTCCCTGCCCGAGACACCATGCCCGAGCCGCCTCACCCGAGCTCCTCCCACCCCGCAGCCATGGAGGCAGCCGCCGCACCTCCGGCTCCGGCGAGCCGCCGCCCCTGCCAGGCTGCCGCGCCACCCCTTCTCCTCTCTCTCCCTTTCCTCCTCGCCTCCTCCCTCTCACCTCTTCTTCTTCCCCCGCAGGTCCACCGCGCCATGGAGCTCGAGCCGAGCTCGGCCTCGCGTCGGGCCGCCCTTGGAGCGTGCTGCCCGGAGCTCCTCCGGCCGGATCCGGCGAGCAGCCGGCTGGATCCGCCGCCCCACGCCCGTTCCCCGCCTCCAGCGCCTCCCTCCGGCCGCCCCTCACCGGCGGGCGCCGCCGCCAGCCACCGGCCGGCTCGGTCCGAGCCGCCTGCCCCGATCCCGACCGGCTGGCCTCCCCAGCGCACGTGTGGGCCGGCCTCCCACACGGCCCAGCCAGGCCGCCACAGCCCGAGCCGGCGTGCCAGATCCAGCCCAGCCGCCAGATGGGCTCGGCCCATGGTGAGCCGGCCTCCACTTTTTTTTTCTTATCTCTGCTCCGTTATTTTGCCAAGTTCCAGAAAAACTGCTCCTGATTCGATTTTGCACCGTTAATAACGCTTGATCCGTAGCTCCGATGAACGTGCCCCCAAAACGAAAGTTGCTCAGTTTTGCGTGCTCTAGCATTCGTATGTAGAAAGTTTTTGCATTTGAGTCTGTCTTGATTGTGTAATCGTGTGCTGAACAGGGCATCAGGCCGTTAAACTGCTACAAATTGCTATTATGTGCTGCTGTTATTATTTTTTGTTGCAACTTTGCATGATGATTGTAAAAAATCCATGAGGTCTTTTGCATTGATTCTTTTTCCATTGTGTTAAGCATCATGTGTACTTAAATTCCATGCTTTAACTTGCCATGTTTGGGTGTTGTATCTATATTAAATCTTGCTCCAAAGTGGTGATCCTGATGTTATTGTGCTGCTGTTGTTATTTTGTTGCAACTTCAGTCGAATAGTGTGTCGCGACCGTTTATCGGAATTGAGTGATTCCAATTGCATATTGTTAAGCATCATGTCTACTTTCATCCCATGTATTTCTATGTCATGTTGCTGCACTTTTGCATATAGATTTACCCCTGTTTATACAGCATGTGTGCATAGCTTGTCTTGCTCATATATTTTTAACAGTAACTCCGTTTGGGGTGTTCTTTATATGTAACTTGATTACTTTTTCGTGTACTTTGTGTTTATGCTATTGTTTGCTGCTGTTAACCAACCTAAAATATGGCTTAGGGAAGAACAGTACCAAATCTTTTAATCATCGTGCGGCACTTAGTGTTATGCCATGTTTAGGATTGTGCCTCACTTAAATTGTCTAGCATAGGTAGTTTCTTTTGTGCTTCACCTCTTGACTTGTTTGTGTGCTATGCCATGCTTGCTTGCGTTGCCATGTTAATAACCGTTGATTGATCACCTGTAGCTAAACAACTTGAACCTTTCCAAATGTGCGGTATCGTCGTGTGTGACGAGTACTCCACTTAAATTATTAGTAACCGCTCTCGACGGTAGGTGCGATGTCTCGTGTTGCCATCTTGTTTTTGCTTGCTCGTGTTTGCTTCGTAGTAATAGATTCTTGCTCATTGATTGCTTTCCAGTGTTTCCGTCTTGTGTGCTTCCGCGGGTACCTTCGGAGACGATGCGAGCTTGCGATCAACTACACCTTCGGAACCCGACTTATCAACAGGCAAGGACTATACATTACTTATGATCCATTCTATTTCAACCAGCGGTTTGCATGCTAGTATAGGTTAGGTTCGATGTTTGATCCTACCACATGTTTACAGCCTTTTTCAAACCGATACAGCCATGTCCCTTCCCAGCAAACCTTGTACTGCTATGTTACTATTGCTCGTTGCTCAGCCCCTGCTTAGTATGCATGCTTAGGATGCTACAATGTTACCCTGTTACTCCTTGGGTTTGGGATATCACAATTTTATATTGTTGTTGATGATATGATTATTATAACTGTTGACTATATTCGACGAAGGATGGAAGGTCTAGGCTATCCCGCCCCGACGCTTTGTTCCATTCGAGTCACCTAGGACCCGAGTTCCGGGTATTGGTTTTAAGACTGAGCGTGCCTAACCGCGTGTGGGATTTTATGGGGTCCCCTTTTCTTACCTATCTAGCTTCAAGCATTTCTAGTGGTGGCCCAAGCTGATTTTACCTTTTGAAACTGTGTGTGTGCTGGTCGTACGCCAGTAGTTTTCAAACAACCCGGGCCAGCGGAGACATGGTTTCTCTTGTTGGTCCACCCCAGGGAGCTAGGGGGTCGTCCACATCTGTTTGGGCAACTAACCCGACCTCATCCAGACGGTAGAGGCCGATTCGAGAGCGCGGCCGGCTTTTGAGTTGGGTGTCGACTCACCAGGGGCCACCCGGATTTGTTCGTTGTTAGCTAGAGGGACTTGTCGTTTCGGATCTCTTGGAACTAAATCATAAAATGGTTGCCTGTGATGGGTAGCAACTGAGAGAGATGGGCGTGCGTGCGGAGCCTTGTAATGGGCAGTTGGTACACCCCTGCAGGGTTATATCTTTTTGAGAAGCCGTGTCCACGGTTATGGACGACTTGAGACCTACTCCTTGTTCATAGACAACAACAACTGAGTTAATCTTAATTATAACTTGATCAACGTGTGTGTGCCTTGAATGCTTCTTCTTCATCGGGATTCGAAGAGGAGGACAAGGATAGGATAGGTGTTATGTTTGCGTAGTAGTTGATAGCAAGATTTGTTCGAGGCGATTCCTCATCGAATGCTTGGCTTCTTATCTTACTCTCTAGATCGTTAGCCACTTCATAAATGCTAGTGCGGCAGCAACCTCACCACTTACCCCTTCCTTACCGTAAACTACTAGTTGTCCTAGAATGACGAGTGATGAAGTCCTTGCTGGGTCAGATGACCACTACAGTTGGATGCTGAGTACCTCTGTACTCATGATACTACCCCCAAACTCTTTTCAGGGTTCTTGATCGACAACAGGTATGGTGATCGACGTTTCAGGTGGAGACTCGACGACGACTAGTTAGGCGGAACCCGGCGAAGGGCCTGGACCCGTGTGGTTATGGGATCGATGTTTTTCTCTTTGCCTTTAGGCATTGGATTGTAGTCTGTACTCAGACGTATATCTTCCGCTGTTGTATTGTATTTGAGGCAGTTGTATGCCGATTGTATGAGATGTTGTATCCTTGTATCCGTAATGTTGTGATATCATGTTGGAAATCCGGGGCATATGACTTCGTCATATGTCGCGGTGGGACCGATATGTGCTTCGTCTCCGGATTTGGATGGAAACATCTAGATCTGGAACAGTACCGCATATCGGGCCTTACAACTTGGTATCAGAGCCTTACCGACCGTAGGATCCCTTCTCTGGCCGAAGTCGAGTCTAGACAAAAACTATTTTGTAGTTATTAAGTTAGTTATCGAAGAGTAGGATCTTTTTATTTCTTACCTTTGCTCTGGTCAGGACAAGTGTCGTAAGTGTTTTATTCTCGCCTTATCCCCTTCAAAACTTTAGGATCTCGAGAGTGTGGAGTATCGGAACCGTTACAATGCCTTGCTTGCAGCGTATTGTCTCGATTCCGATCTCAGGTGGGAATTCCTGTAGTACCTTTAGCTTCTCCGGTTTCGGATATCATCTGGGTCTTCCTTTGCCCTCCCTCCTTTTGCCCGGTGTTTTACGACTTGCGTCGAAAATCACTATCCCTTGATCTGGTTTTCGCGATCGTTCTTCCTCTTGGCACTGACGGTTTCGTTCTTCCGACGATGTCGTCTCTCTGCGGAAAAATTTAACTCGACGGAAGTTCGACGTCGACATGGAGCAGAGTCCCTTGTTAGTGGTGTTGAAGGTCGTCGTCTCTCTTTTCTCTCCCCCCCCTCTCCCCCGGATCGTCCAGGATCTCGGGACGAGATCCCTTGTTGGTGGTGTTGTATTGTAACAGCCCAGTTTTCATAAAAATTTGTTTTCGGTGTGAATTGTTTGATTGTCTGATTGTTTGCGGTGTTTGCATCCCCGATTTATCGATCGGCGATTATTTGTCCCCCTCTTATCTCGTACCGGACGAAGACCGACCCTTGCCACCTCGACACTCGGCCTTTGCGACACCGGGTTTCGCCCGATCACCGTCGCGAAAACCGCACGAGACCAGCCGAAGCCAACGGAACGAAAACCTCGTTTAATAGTTAAATGGGTTATGTTTATAGCGCGCCGGAAAGTGTTCTCGAAACGGTTCCAGCGCGAGGTGAACGCCGTCGGCTCGACGCATTGATCGCGCAGTTCGAAGTTTTACCCGAATCGGAGGTACCGCGGACCTCCGGCGGTCAGAAACGGGAGCACCGCGCGCGCGAGAGAAAAACCGGAGATGTTTTTGCAAACTGCCAGCCACCGGGGCTATATAAAGACCACCACACTCCCACCCATTTCTAGGGTTTCCCTAGCGCAATTTTGCAGCCACCCCCCTCACATTGCCCCAAAAATACCCCATTTTCATGCTGTTGCTAGCCCATCAGATCTGGACCGTCAGATCGTCTGATCTGACGGCCAGGAGGCCGCCACGTCACCAGTTGGGCATCTCCCGCGGCGGCTCTCCTCCCTGCCCGAGCCACCATGCCCGAGCCGCCTCACCCGAGCTCCTCCCACCGCACAGCCATGGAGGCAGCCGCCGCACCTCCGGCTCCGGCGAGCCGCCGCCCCTGCCAGGCCGCCGCGCCACCCCTTCTCCTCTCTCTCCCTTTCCTCCTCGCCGCCTCCCTCTCACCTTGTCTGTGATGATGCTTGTTTTCTTAGTGCCAATCATCCCAGCATGGGCGCACATGTAGAAGTCATAATTCCTTGGTTGATTGATGTTGTAGGACTGTTTGCGTCTTTTGTAACTAGTTTGGTTCTCGATGTAATGAGGATTGCCTTCGAGTGATCGGAGCTGCCTTCTATCCAACATTCTTTGAATCTTTTTGTACTGAAGATGGTCCTTGTGGTGTAAACTGTGCTTGAGCCTTTGCGATGGAATTTATCTTTGGGCCTTCTACAGCCGAGATTTGTGTTCGAGTCCTTGGCGATCAGGAACTGTCGTCGAGTTCTTTGCAACCGAGAGCTGTGTTCGGGTTTTTGGCGATCAGGAGCTGTCTTCGAGTTCTTTGCAACCGGGAGCTATGTTCAAGTCCTTTGCGATCGAGATCTGTTCTCGAGTCCGTCCAAACTTTAAACTGTGGGTTGTATCGGGTGCGCGACAGCGCTCCCGATGGGAGTAGCCCCCGAGGCTACGCTTGAGTCGGAGGGTCGAGCGTAGGCTGAGAATTGTTTCCCTTGTCGTTCTTCCGTTAATTTCTATCTTTTAACGGGTGCGCGACAACGCTCCCGACGGGAGTAGCCCCCGAGCCTTTAGGTGATCGTTGGCGATCGGATGAAGACTAAATGAGTCTGTGTCTTGTGCTCCCTCCAAAGTTTCTTCCGAGTACTTGGTGCTCCATCTGATTGTGGCCAAGTCTTTCGAGCCTTGCTCTCAGCAGGTGGGGCTGGCCGGGTATTTTTGCTTGGGTTTTAAGCTTCAGACTGCGCGAGCGGTTCTCGGGAGGAGGTGGTACTCGAGCCCTCGAGTCCTTAGATGTAGAGGTCGCGTGAGCGACGATAGCGTTTTCGGGGGGAGTTTTTGTGCTCGAGCCCCCGAGTGTTTGTGTTTAAGATCGCTTGAGTGGCGATAGCGTCTCTCGGGTATTCTTGAGCCCCCGAGTGCTTTTGGTTAAGATCGCTTGAGTGGCGATAGCGTCTCTCGGGGGGATTTTATTCTTAAGCCCCTGAGTGCTTTGGTTAAGATCGCGTAGGAGATAGCGTCTCTCGGGGGGATTTTATGCTTAAGCCCCTGAGAGTTGTGGTTAAGATCGCGTAGGCGATAGCGTCTCTCGGGGGGATTTTATTCTTAAGCCCCCGAGTGCTGTGGTTAGGATCGCGTAGGCGATAGCGTCTCTCGGGGGGATTTTATTCTTAAGCCCCCGAGTCCTGTGGTTAAGATCGCGTAGGCAATAGCGTCTCTCGGGGGGATTTTATTCTTAAGCCCCCGAGTGCTTTGAGATGGCAGTATTTGGGGAACGTTCATTTTATTGCGGTTGAGCGGCTACATGAGTTGCCAGTCATGTCTTCCCGATGGGGACTATGGATAGAACAGTCGCAAGTTTTCTACGTTCCATGGGTTGCCCACGTCCTCGTCTGTCTTCGGGTTCTTCAGCCTGTAGGTGCCGCCTCCAATGATTTCTGAGACTATGAATGGTCCTTCCCATTCGGGTGCAAGTTTATGGACCTTCTCTTGTATCAGCCGTAGGACTAGGTCACCTTTGTTGAAGGTTCTAGTGCGCAAGCGACTGCTTTGGTAGGTGCGTAGATTGTCCTGGTACCCCTCTGATTTTTCCAGGGCTATATCTCTTGCTTCTTCAGCCGTATCTTTGTCATCTTGTAGTGCTTCTTCTGCTTCTTCTTCTTCGTATCCGGTGACCCGAGGTGCTCCGAACTTCAGGTCATGTGGTAGGACTGCTTCTGCCCCGTATCCCATGAAGAAGGGTGTGTACTGGGTCGCGGTGTTTGGTGTAGTTCGTAGGCTCCATAATACCGGGGGAGTTCTTCTACCCAGTTGCCGGCGGCTTGCTCGAGTGGTGCAAGGAGCCGTTTCTTGATTCCCCCGCACACAAGGCCGTTTGCTTTTTCCACCTGGTCGTTGGACTGCGGGTGCGCGACTGATGCATAATTGAATTTGATGCCCAGTTCTTCGCAGAAGTTCTGGAATTCTGCGGCTGTGAAGTTCGTGCCGTTGTCCGTGATGATGTTGTGTGGCACTCCGAACCTGAAGATGATCGATTTGATGAAGTTGACAGCCGTGAGGGGTGTGGAGCTGGTGATGGGCACTGCTTCGATCCATTTAGTGAACTTGTGGACTGCGACGAGTAGGTGTGTCCTTCCGCCCTTTGATGATTTCTTGAGTGGGCCCACCATGTCGAGTCCCTAGGTGGCGAACGGCCAGGATAGTGGTATGGTCTTGAGCTCTAAGGCGGGAGCGTGTGGCCTGTTGGCGAATTTCTGGCAGGCGACACAACGTCGCACGTTTTCCTCTGCGTTTTTCATGGTTGTGGGCCAATAGAACCCGGCTCGGAATGCTTTGGACACGAGTACTTGACTGCTCGGATGGTGTCCGCAGGTTCCTTCGTGGATTTCGAGCAGTAGGGCTTTGCCGTCCTCTTCGTCGATGCACCTTTGGAGTATCTGGGTGATGCTGCGCTTGTATAGTTGTTTGTTGATCACCATGAACACCTTGGATCGTCGGCTGATGCGTCGTGCTTCGGCCACGTCTTGTGGTAGCGTACCTTCGATTAGGAACCGGAGGAACGGTTTTGTCCAGACAGGTCCTTCGAGCTCTGTCAGAGGTGTGCTGTCGGGTGTGCTGGTGCTTGTGCCTTCTGATGGGGTTGCTGCTGCCACCTGCGCCAGTTCTGTTGCGTCTTCGCCGTCCACGACTGCTTCAGGTGTTGCTGCCTGTACCTTGATGGATCTTCGGTTGATGCTTTCGAGAAAAACGTCGGGTGGTACAGGTCCCCGGGTCGAACCGATGTTCGCGATCTCGTCAGCTTCTGTGTTGTTGGCCCTGGTGATGTAGTTGAGCTCGCAACCGTCGAAACTTCCTTCGAGTTCGTTGTAGAGCTTCTGGTAGGCCGCCATGTTGTCGGCTATTGCGTCGCAGTTTCTCATCGTCTGCTGGACGACGAGATTGGAGTCCCCGTAAATTATGAGGCGAGTGGCTCCGCACGTTTTGGCCATGCGCATGCCATAGAGGAGTGCCTCGTATTCTGCTTCGTTGTTGGAGGCGTGACTGAAGTTGATCTGGTGGACATATTTCAGCTCTGTTCCTTTAGGGGAGATGATCACAACTCCTACCCCAGCTCCTTGTTGTCTCTTGAACCCATCGAAGAACATTGACCATGAACTTGATAGGTCTGGGGGGGGGGGGGGGCTGGTGTCTGAACCTCCGTCCACTCGACCAGGGAATCTGGGAGTACTTGGGCTTTGATGGCTGTTGGGTGCTTGAACTGCAGGTCCCGTGGGCTGAGCTCAATGTTCCACTCGGCGACTCGTCCAGTCGCTCCATAGTTGTTGAGTATGTCAGCGAGTAGTGCGCTGCTCACGATTGTGATAGGGTGCTCGTCGAAGTAGTGGGACACCTTTCTTGAGGTCATGACGATGGCCAGTAGTAGCTTCTGATAGTGCGGGTACAGTTGCTGGGATTTGGTCAGGAGCATGCTGAGGTAGTAGATTGGTCTCTGGATGCTCTGGACCTTGCCTTCTTCTGCGCGTTCGACAACGAGCGCTGTGCTTACTACACTGTTACGTGCTGCCACGTAGAGGTATAGCTTCTCTCGTTCCTTGGGTACCGCCAGGATTGGGGGGCTCGAGAGTATCTTTTTCAGGTCCGGGAATGCTTGGCGGGCTTCCTCCGTCCACTCAAATTTCTCTCCTTTCCTGAGCAGCTGATAGAAAGGCAGCGTGCGTTCTCCCAGCCTTCCGATGAAGCGGCTTAGGGTTGCGAGTTTTCCAGTGAGCTGTTTTACTCCTTTGACGTCGGTTGGTTCTTGCATTCGGGTGATGGCTTGGACTTTCTCAGGGTTTGCCTCGATTCCTCGGGCAGAGACCATATAGCCAAGCAGCTTCCCCGCCGATACGCCGAATGCGCACTTCTTTGGGTAGAGTTTGATTCTGTATTTGTTGAGCGCCGCGAAGGTTTCGCGCAGGCCGTCGAGTAGTGTGGATGCTTTGTAGGTGTTGATGACGATGTTGTCCACATAGAATTGCACGTTTCTTCCGATTTTCTCCTTCAGGCAGGTCTGCATCATTTGCTGGTAAGTGGCGCCTGCGTTTTTGAGCCCGAAGGGCATGGTCCTGTAGCAGAATACGCCATAGGGGGTGATGGACGATGTGTGCTCTTCGTCTTCTTCCTTCATCCTTATCTGGTTGTATCCTGAGTAAGCCTCAAGAAAGGAAAGTAGATCGCACCCTGCTGTCGAGTCGATTATCTGATCGATTCTAGGAAGGGGGGAGTGGTCCTTCGGACAATGCTTGTTTACTGGTCCGTAGTCGACACACATGCGCCGCACGGTCGTGTCTTTCTTGGGCACCAGCACTGGGTTGGCTATCCAGGTGGCTTTCTTCGTTTCTCGGATGAACTGGGCGTCGAGTAACCGGTTGACTTCCTCTTCGATTGCTCTGCGCTTGGGCTCCGAGAATCGTCTCAGCGCTTGCTTCACCGGCTTCGTGTTTTTCTTGATGCGTAGGGCGTGTTCCGCGAATTCGCGTGGTATCCTAGGCATGTCGGCTGGGCACCAGGCGAATATTTCCCACTCGTCTCGAAGGAAAGCGACGAGAGCCGTCGCCTGCTCCTCTGGTAGGTAGGCGTACACGCGGACTATTTTGTCCGGGTCCGTCGGGTGCACTTGGTGAGTGAATGTGTCGCTGTCGATGCTGAAGTCGCGTCCGTACTCCTTGGATTCGCTTTGGTTCACCAATGGGAAGGTACTCTTGTCCGTCACCGCGGCTATTTCTCTGAGTTCTTGTTCGGCTCCGAATGTGTCGGAGATTCTGTGGAAGTCACGATCACACTGATCTGATTTGATGAAGCTTCCGTTGATCATGAGGACTCCTACTGATCCTGGCATCTTGAGCTTGAGGTAGGCGTAGTATGGGACCGCCATGAACTGCGCGAATGCGGGCCGTCCCAATATGGCGTGGTACTGCGATTGCCAGTCGAGTACCTCGAACTCGAGGACGTGCTTTGCGAAGTTGCGTTGGTTGCCGAAGGCAACTTCGAGTTCGATGACTCCGAGGGATGTGGCTTCTTCTCCTGGGACTACCCCGTGTAACTCGGTGCTCGATTTTCTCCATACTGATCGTGGGATCAGCATATTTTGCAGGGTGCTGGTGAATATGATGTTCATGCTGCTGCCTCCGTCCATGAAGACCCTATCCATGTCGTACCCTCCGATTTCTGCATCGAGCACCAGGTGCGCGTGCCCCGGTCTTGGGACTGCGGGTGGATGGTCGTCCTGTGAGAACGTGATGCTGGTCTCCGTATCATGTAGCTGGTAGACTTCGACTATGTTTATGCTCTCGGCTGCTCTAGCTTGCAGGGTGTAGGCGTCGCTTCGTGCTTGCGGCACCCTTCCCTCTTGGATCATGAGCACCTATTCTTGCAGCGGGCTATGACGTCCTTCCGGGCTTGAGGGTGGCGATTGTTCGGGTCACCGGTTGCGCCTGTCTTATTTCTTCTTCTCCTTCTTGAGGTCGTCGGCTCGCTCGTTGAACAGGCGACAGTCTCTCAAAGTGTGACATAACTTGACGCGTCCCCAGTCATCCTCGAAGCTGTGGATCGTGCAGGGTCCTGCCAGCTGCTCTCTAGCCGTGAGTTTGCTAGATCCAGCGTGCCTCTTCCTTCTTGAGATTCTGAAGATTTGCTCGTGATCCTCCGGGTGTTCGTGGAAGCGGGGATCGGTTTCGATTCCTCGACTCATGTCTTGGTTCTTGATGAGGTTGGTGAATTCATCCGGCCTTCGATCTGGGTCATAGTACTCTCCCACCGGTGTCTCGGAGTCGCTGTCCTGGCTGACGGTAGGCGCTCGTGTGACGGCGTGTCGTCGAGCGGTCGTCGGTTGCGCGGCTGCGTGTCGTGGCTCGTTCATTGGAGCCTCGCCGTAGATCTCCCATGCGCGCCTTTTGGGTCGTCGATTCCTTCTTCCTTGGCGATGGTTCTGCTGATCTCTGGTTTCGATCTCGTAGTCATCGTCTTGATGTGCGGCGGGTGCCCGGGCGGTGGTGGGTTGTCAAAAGATTTGCGAGTCCTCCGCTGCGCGTCGCGGTTCGTCGAGTGGAATTCCTTCGTAGAGGCCCCTCGCCGTTCTTCTGGGTCGTCGATTCCTTCGGCGCTGACGCTGCACTTGGCCGTTACCGTAGTATCGGTCCTGGCAGAACTGTAGCCCGAGCGGTCTTGATGGGGTGGCAGAGATGTTCGTCGTGATCTTGAATCCTTCGAGTGGGATAGATCTGGTTCTTGTCTTTGAGTTGTAGCTTGCTGGAGACGGGGCCGCCGAGATCGTGATCCCAACCTGTGTAGTTCCCATAGACGGCGCCAATTGACGGGGATCAACCCTGGCAAATCCCATGGTCAGGGACCCTGGGTTAGTCATGAGAGGAACAGGTTGGACGATAGCTCGTCGGCAAACAGGAAGGCACGCTCCTGCTCGATATTATTGATGGGGGAGATGCGATTACAGTGGATGCCAAGGCTGGAGCGCTCAAGGCTAGGGTTAGAGATGATATTGGTTGCCCTTTGGTGTCGCCCCTCCTAGCCCTTATATACTGGGCTAGGTCTCAGGGAGTTCATCTATGTTTACAGGTAAGCTTTCCTAACCCTAGCATGCTCCGTACGGCAGGTTTTTGCACTTTCTTTGTGAGTCGCAGACTCCTACGTCGGTGCCAATTAGCGGGCCGAGGTTGTATCTTCATGGTCCTTCTGTCTTCCGGGACACCAGGTAGGCTTATCCGTAGGAGTCGTGGGGTCACCCCCTCGTCACGCTATGAGTGAAACCGAGTGAGGCCAAGCTTGCCACCAGCTGGCGTTCCATTCCCTTGGTGCCTGTAGGAGAACGTACAGGGACTTCTGTAGCTTGTACATGTCCTTCTCGCATTCTTCGGCGATGAAGCCAGGAAACTGAAGACATAGACCTCCTCATCGAGGTCTCCATTGAGGAACACCGACTTGACGTCCATGTGATGGACCTCCCAGCCTCGATGTGCTGCCAGGGCAAGGATCAGTCCAATGGATCGAGCCTTGCCATGGGTGCGGAGACTTCCTCGAAGTCCACCCCTGTGCGTTGCACATACCCTTTTGCAATGAGTCGGGCCTTGCGCTGATGATGGCGCTATGCTCATCCTTCTTTACCTTGAACACCCACTTTAGCCCAAAAGCACAATGCCCAGCAAGCAATGTGGTGAGTGTCCAAGTAGCATTGTCGTCGATCAATGACAACACTTCCAGCATCACGCGCCGCCAACAGTCCTCGCGCTCCGCTTCAACGAACGTGGATGTCTCCTCACCGGCCATCAGATGCAACGCATCATCATCGTCGTCGATAGTGTTCGCCACTTGTGGCGTCTCGACAAGGAGGTCGTCGATGCGTTTCTACCGGTGTGGGATGTCGGCACTATCATCGGTGTCAAACATGTCCGAGCATGCAGTCGGAGGAGTTGCGAACTAAACCGGCATGACCTCGCTTGAGGTCTGCGGGGTTGATGAGCGCGGGGTTTCTACAGCCATTGTGCTCGGAGCCACTAGGCTTGGGCCCGTAGTACCCAGAGTTTCTATACATGGGGTCGTTGAGGTCGAGGCAACCGTTGTGCTCGGGGTTGCTCAAAGACCAACCATTGTGCACACCATTTACTCCACATTGAAGGAGCTGCTCGCTGGCGCCTCTCCTGGTGCCTCCCAGCTCCATCGAGCCTCCTATCGTCAATAGATGTGTATGCGCTTTGAGACGGGGTCGTACATTTTTTATGCCTTGGATCCCGTGTCATAGCAAAAGAAAACCATCAGGGTGCTCCTATCGTCAAGTTTCTTCAACTGTGGGTGTGTAACCTTGACATGCCCAACATAGCCGAAGATGCGGAGAAATCCTACGTCGGGATTCCTCCTGTACCACGCCTCATACAGTGTCATGCCATCGACGGTCTGTGTTAAGGAGCGGTTGAGGATGAAGACTGCAGTGAGCATCCACTACTAGGATAATGGCCATACAAGAATGGTCATTAGCAGCGCGGACATCACTACGCGCGCTGCAGTTAAATATTGGAAGTGCGGCCTGTCGTCGTGTGATGGCTTCTCGCCCCTCGTTTGTTACTCCATGTGGAAGGTTGAGATGTAGCTAGCAGTAAATTTCCCTCAGTCAAGATACCAAGGTTATCATACCAGGAGGACTCTGAATTCCTCAAGTAGGTGTCAACGGCGCTAGAGATTAAGTTGCCTAATTGGAGATGAGGTTGACGTCGACCTTCACAGAGAAACTAATAACTTTTCTCCCAACGAGTACAGAGAGGTTGTCAATCCATCTGGCCTTATCATTTAGAAAGGATCAAACGCACGATGGAAATAGTGATGGTGATTGCAACTGAAAGGAAACAAAGAAGTAAAGAGTTGAGGTGTAAACAGTGGTGGAAATATGGACCGGCGTCCCATGATGTTCACTAGTGATGTCTCTCTCCAAAAAAGATAAAACAACTAAGCTGGGTGAACAAATTATAGCTGGGAAATTAACAGAATTATAAACGCACCGCAATGCTAATTATGCCACAAGAATTTAGAGGCTCAAAAGTATGGGCAGTATGCCAAGACAAGTAGACCGTTTATTCATCAGCGTCTACTTACTACTCATTCACCTTGAGATATCTATCCAGAACATCTCGCTGGTACTAAGTTGCGAGCCCCACCCAAAGTGTAAACCCAAGGCAACATACGATTGCATTCACAAAATTTGCGTAAGGTATACAATCCTTGCAACCGCGGTTACAAGCACCGTTGTTTTATCCCTGGTGGCAACAACACATCCCCTAGTTTCATGTTTCTGTCACTCAAGATAGACATCGGGGGGCATGAACCCACAATGAAGAATAATGCTTCCTCTTGGAGTTACTATCTACTACTTGGCCAAAGCAATAAAAAGCAACAGAGAACATGAAAAAATACTCAAGAACAAAATATAAAAGGAGAACCAAATATAAAACTCATCACGATCTGAACATAATCTCATAATCCATTGGATCCCAGAAAACACAGCATAGCAACAACAAAAAGATTACATAAGTGCCTTGATCGTGTAGGGCAGCTCACAAGGGCTAAGAATTGAAGCACAAGATTGGAGAGAAGACATTACGTAGCTACTCCCTCCGTCCCATAATATAGTAACGTTTTTTGAGCTAGACTAGCTCAAAAAACGTTACTACATTATGGGACGGAGGGAGTACTAGTCATGGACCCATGGTCCAAGGGGGACTACTCACGGCACATCCGGGAAGCGCTCATGGTAGTGGAGAAGCTCCCAGAGATCAATCCTTCCTCCAGCATGGTCCTGGGACGAGGTCTTATTTCGATCCCGATCTCGGGATCGCGGTGGCGTAGGAACAGAGGTGCCATTCGCTATGAGGGGTCTCTTTTCATGGTTTCTGCATCGGGTGGTAAATATAGGCCGAAGGGGGGCACCGGGGAGGTGTCCTCCTCCTAGTCGTCCTGTGGGTGCGGCCCCACCCCTGGCCAGGCCAGGTGGCCGCCTTGGAGGGGGGTTTCCCCCCTCCGGCTCCCCTTCGGGCTTTTGGAGGCTTTCGTCATGCTGTTTTTTATATAATTTTCTTGGAATTTTTTGGGCTCTGTAAATATGGGTAAAAACCTGCAATTCACAGATATCAGCAGACAAAAGCTGGCTCTACATGCACTGAGTTAGTATTTTAGTCCAAATACGTGTAAAAAGGTATGAAAGTGTAGCAAAACACATAGCAATGTCACCCAAATGAGCATCGAACAAGCAGAAATATAGATACGTTTGGGACGTATCATCGCGCGATGTAGAAGATTGGTCACTAGCAGCGCGGGCCCTGGGGACCCGCACTGCTACTATGGGGAAACTAGGGGGTTCCCGTGGCTGGCCACTTCAATAGCGCACAAGATAGCACCCGCGCTGTAGAGGTATAGGACATCTGCAGCGCGGGCCTCACGTATGCGCTGCTTATTTGGCTACCACACACCTAGTTTTTTGGGCCCACATGTCAACAGCACGCCCGTGTGTGCACACGTTGTAGATGTCCCAGTCATCTACAGCGCGGTGCCTCCTACCCGCGCTACAGACGGTATACCTAAAAACGGGCCGCACTTCCTCCCTCCCTCACTCTCTCCCTCACAAAACACACTCTCTCCCTCTCCCCGCCGACGTCGTCGCCTTCCCCTCCTTCTCCGTCTCCCCGCCGCTGTCGTCGCCTCCCTCTACCCGTTGCCGCTGTCGCCTCCCTCTCCCCTCCGTCCCCTACCTCTCCATGTCGCTGTTGTCGCCTTCCTCACCGTTGTCGTCGCATCCAAGCCTTCGTCGTAGCCTCATCATCGTCGCTGTCGCGCGGTGAGTCTCCGCCCCTCGATCTCGCTATGTGTGTTGCATATTTGTGCCGAAAAATACTATGCTACCGCTCTCAAAAATTTACAAGCTGAAATTTGACAATTGCATCTATATAACATCTATTTGTTAACAGTAGCAATTAGTTAGTTTAAATAGGAGTTTTGTTCCACCAGATTTACTGCCCTGTTTTATTAATAAATTATATACATTCATTCTTGCAAAAATAGTGACTCTCTTTGTTAATAAGAATATTTAAACTATAAATGGAGTGATCCAACTATAACTTAAGTAAACACACAACTTTTTAGATGAACAAGTGCACTATGCTGTGTTGTTTTATAGATTTTATTGTTAGCTTTATAATTAGTAATATGTACTGTGCCTTTACAAAAAATATGGAAAGTTGATATTGTTTGCATGATATGAGTGGCCTATGTTTTTCCCCTGAATGTCGATTTATTTCCGTTCTAGCAAATTTCAGGAGCTCGATATGTCGATTTTTTAGCAAATGTCATGCCAAAAAATTCCGTGGATTTTGGCATGACTTCTGCTAGAAAAATAGGACATATCGAGTGACCGAGATATGTTGAAACGGGATTTAAACGGTGTTCCGGCATCACATTACTTTTTATCATTACTTTGCTCCATTTTTTAGAATATCGATGATTAAAAAATATTGTGACACTATGTGACATCGGGGAGAGTCTGAAGCAAACCCTTGTGATATGTACAAGTACGGAACTTGTGCATCCTACTTGGGTTTGCTGCCACACTCTCCCTGTAATCGCTTTTGTGTCCAATCTAAGTATGAGACATTATTTAAAAGTACTTTCGTCTTAATTTGTCAATTTGTTAGTTAGTACTCCCTCTGTTCCTTGAAGTAAGGTGTATAGTTTTCTCGCACGAATATTAACGCAGGGGTTTGAAGAGCATATTTGGCTGTGGTTGGACTAAAATGCCCCTAGAGAGGAAAAAAGGAAGGTGAGAAAACCCCTCTTTCCAAATCAGTTATTGAGCCTAATTAATCTCCCTCAAAAAAACTTGCCAATTTCTCACGGTTTCCATCCATAGACAGGCAATCAAATCCCAAATTATATCTACTCTCCCCCGATCCTGGTTTCTCCCCAAATCAATTCCTCTCTCTCCCGCGAATCCTCCCGCGCGTAGCTATTCTAATGCATCTCTCTCGCGCGTTGCTCTCTCTCTCTCTCTCTCTCTCTCTCTCGCATGAAAACATGGCCAAAAATCTCTTATTCCAACGCAAGTGCATGCATCCCTCCAAGTCATGTGAATACAAGGCAATAAATCTGCGTGATTAAAGCTGATCATTTATTTCCTTTTCTTCAGCTCACGCTTTGGCAACTAATTAAAAGAAAAAAACATATGGTGGAGGGGTACTATTGGAAACAAACTCCCTCACACCCTATATTATGAAAGTTATTTTAAAAAACTATACACCTTACATCAAGGAATGGAGGGAGTATAATTTTTCACCCATTTTAATAAATCTTTGTATTAAATAAGTTCTCAATGACGATGCCCGACCCGCATCCTCGTCTACGCCGCGGCGGTGAGCACCTGCTTGATCAGATATGCAATGTCCAGGACTGGGCTGCTCAGGGCTGGCACTTGGAGGTGGTATCCGGGATGCGTCGCTTGGTGATAAATCCGGGAATTGTTGTCGACCCGAAGCTTCTTTGGTGGCAGTCATGTGGGCCATAGTCGGTGTAGAGGGAGCTGGCCCCCGAGGAGGTGGTACGTCGCCATGTCAGGGAGGAGGACCAGCACGTCCGTCACTACTTGGTTGCGTTGGACGTCGGGTTCTCCACGGCCAATACCTGGCAGGTTGTTCAAAGCTATCATCTAAGCCATGTTTCTATGATGGTTCCTTATCTTTGGGTGTTTACCGCCCGCGACTCGGCTCCGGGTCGACGTCGAGTTTGATTTTCCGAGATGGAGTAGTGATATTTTATTGTTGCATTAATTGGATTACTCGAGATGTATTGGTGATATTATTGTTGCATTAATTGGATTACTCGAGATGTATTGGTGATATTATTGTTGCATTAACTGGATTATTTGAGATGTATTAGAAATATTATATGATAAAATATTATTGTCGCATTTTATTCGAGTTCATAATTTTATCCTTTTGTTTTAAATGCCGATGATTAAAACCATTGTGACACAATGTGACAACAGGGTTGGTCGACTGAGCCTTGTGATATGCACAAATATGGAATGTGTGCATCTTACTTGGATCGCTCGCTCCATCCTTGTAGTTGCTTGTTTATGTCCAATCTAAATATGAGGCACAAATCACAAATAAGTTGTCAAATTTTCATGATATGTTTGTTGACTTTGAATTAATATTTTGAATTATGACCACAGAAAATGTCTCCCACATGCGAGTATTGTCACGATGACTCGGGTCGATGCAACGATCCTGTGTTGGATGTAGAGACATACTTCTCCCTCATGCTTAGAGCATCTCCAGCCGTTCGCCCCCCAAGCCATTTTTTGGTGCTATTTTAGCGCCGCTTGGGGGGCGCTCGGGCGGCAAAAAGTCTTGGGGCGACAGACCCCCCAGCCGCGGCCCCAAGGTCGCCTGGATTCGGCACAGATTCGTCCCAGATTCGGCCCCAATTCGCTACTTTCTGCTAAATTCAACGCAAACATAAAATTTCGGCGCAAATTCGGCGCAGCTCGGCGCACAACATGCAGTACAAATACATAGTTTGACACAAAATACTAAAAACAGTACAAACCAAACTAGGCATTGCCTTTGCTTCTTGCATTTAACGATGCACTTGCGGGTCTCGGATCTCCTGACGCATGTTGAGGTACTCTGTCCAATCTGGCGGTATCTCATGATCAACAACTGCAAGAGGCCCCTGGCTCAGATATGGTTCAGAGTCATTGATGGCTTCTCGCCCCTCATTGGTTACACAAAGTGGAAGGTTGAGATGTAGACAGCAGCAAATTTCCCTCCGTGAAGATACCAAGGTTTGTCTCCAGTAGGACTCCGAAAACGACAGGAAGCTGACAACGGCGCCAAAAATTTCACGGTTGACGTGGACCTGCACACACAACAGATAACTTTGCTCCCAACGAGTACAGAGATGTTGTCAATCCCTTCGGCCTTGTTGTTTACAAAGAATCAAATGCACGGGATAATAATGATAGCGATAGCAACGGAAAAGGAAATAAAGAGGAAAATAAATAACGGGTGTAAACAGTGTTGGAAATATGGATCGGGATCCCGTGATGTTCACTAGTGATGTCTCTCTCCCAAAAGACGATAAATAGCCATGCGAGGTAAACAAATTATAGCTGGGTAGTTGACAGGATTATGTGCGCAAACCAATGATAACTATGCTACTAAGAAAGGAAGAGGCTCAAAAGCTTGGGTGGTACGCCGAGACAAGTAGACCGAAATCCATCTGCATCTACCTACTAATCATCCACCTTGAGATATCTATCCAGAACATCTCGCTGGTATTAAGTTGCGAATCCCACCTAAAGTGTAAACTCAAAGCAACAGACAACTGCATTAAAGAACTTTGCGTAAAGTAAACAATCCTTGCACCCGCAAGTACAAGCAACGTTGTTTTCTCCCTTGTGGCAACAACACATCCCCTAGACTCATGTTTCTGTCACTCAAGCTAGTCATCAGGGGGCACGAACCCACAATCATGCATAACGCTCCCTCTTGGAGTTACTACCTACTACTTGGCCAAAGCAATAAACAGCAACGACGAACATGCAAGAATTACTCAAGAACATAAATATAAAAGAGGAGAATCAAATATATTACTCAAACACAATCTGAACATAGTCTCATAATCCATCAAATCCCAGCAAACTCAGCATAGCAACAGCAGAAAGATTACATATGTGCCTCGATCATGTAGGGCAGCTCACGAGGTCTAAACCATGAAGAACAAAGAGGGGAGGAGAATATCACATAGCTACTGATCATCGACCCATGGTCCAAGGTGGACTACTCACGGTTCATCTGGGAAGCATCCATGGTGGTGGAGAAGCTCCCGGAGGTGGTTCCTCCCTCCGGCAGGGTGCCGCAAAGAGGGCTCCTGGTGCTCCCTATCTTGGAAGCACTGCGGCGGCGGAACAGCGGAGAGATCGCAAACAAGGGTTCTGTCTTCGAGGGTTTCGGGACAAGAGAGATATATAGGCGAAGGGGGGCAGCCAGAGGTGGACCAGGGGCCCCAGGCGCCCCCTAGCTTGGCCTAGGGGGTGGCCGCGCCAGGTTGCCACCTGGTCCACCCCTGGCTCCCCTCTGGCCCCACTTTGGCTCCCCTAAATAATTTTTTAGGGGTACTTATGCAACTCAAATCAAAAAACTCAGAACATACGAAAGTTTCGTGATTGTATAGAGCACCCTGTGCAAAATATTCAGCTGAAAAAGATGAACTGGGAATTTTGTATGATTTTTCCCGTCACGAGGATAGATTCTGTTTTCTGGACAGCATGTCACAACTTCCACTTCCCTTGTCATATGAGGCTATAAATGGCACAAAGCTTGAAAAGTAAATATACAATGATGTTGCTACAGTAGTAAAAAACATCAAGACACAACAAAAGCAAAATAAACCTAATTCGTTGTGGGCTGCCTCCCAAAAGTGCTTTCTTTTATGCCTTTAAGCTAGGCATGACAAAAAGAGAAGATCAAGTTTTATCAAGAGTAAGAGAATAGCTAGCCCGTGTAACGGACTCAAAAGGTAACTTAATCTTCTTTCTAGGGAAGTGTTCCATCCCTTTCTTGAGAGGGAATTGGAATTTTATATTCCCTTCTTTCATATCAATGATAGCACCAACGGTGCGAAGAAAAGGGTGTCCCAAAATAATTGGACATGATGGTTCACATTCAATGTCCATAATAGTAACATCAACGGGAACATAATTGTCATTGACAATGATAAGAACATCATCGATCTTCCCCAAAGGTTTCTTTACGGAAGAATCAACAAGACGAACACCAAAAGAACAAGGATCAAAAGGTTTTAATTCAAACATATCATACATTCTTTTGGGCATAACAGAGGTACTAGCTCCAACATCACATAAAGCATAGCAAGAGAAGTTATTCAACTTAATTTTAATCATAGGATCCCAACCATCTTCTAGCTTTCTAGGTATGGAGGCTTCTACCCTAAGCTTCTCCTCCCTAGCTTTAATGAGAGCATTAGTGATATGCTCCGTGAAGGAAAGATTAAGTGTGCTAGCGTGGGGATCTCTAGACATATTGTGAAGGAAACCAATAACTTTAGAAAGGGTGCAATTATCAAAATCAAGGTCACTACTATCAAGTAAAGTGGTAGTGGTGTCCGTTAGGCTCACTTGTTTGGTAGCTTCTATAGTCATATGAGTTTCTTCTTCTACGGTTGAGGTCATAGCATCACCATTAATAGGTCTTATGGGACTAGGGGTGCATTGGGTGCTAAGAGTTTGGATATCCTCAACAACTTGGATAGTAGCAACGGTATGGTGTGTAGGAAGGCTCTTAATTCTATCTTCTTCCTCCTTTTCTCTAGCCCATCTCTCTTTAAGTTTAGCCATCATCCTAATGTTTTCATTAATTTGCACTTGAATAGCGTTCATAGGAGTGACCTTCCTCTCCTCAAGAGGAGAAGTTCTAATTTTAACCAATTCTACTTCATGGGCTAAATTGTCTACCTTCGACGAGAGATTATCTAATTTGTCTATATTTTCCTCTACACTCTTGTTGAAGGCTTTTTGGGTAGTGATGAAGTCTTTAAGCATACTCTCTAGTTCAGAAGTGGAGTTTTTGGTGCTAGGATAAGTGTTGTTGTTCCCATAGTTGTTGGAGGGGAAGGGTCTAGGATTGCTACCAAAATTACTCCTATAAGCATTGTTATTGAAGTTGTTTCTAGAGATAAAGTTCACATCTACTTGATCTTGAGCAATCAAAGAATTTAAAGGAACATCATGAGGATCAATAGGAGATTGCTTGGTAAGTAGAGACATAATCAAGTCAACCTTTTCATTTAGGGAGGAGATTTCCTCGACAGCGTTTACCTTCCTACCTGTTGGAGCTCTTTCGGTGTGCTATTGGGAATAGTTGGTCATCATCTCATCGAGTAGTTTTGTGGCAGCACCAAGCATTGTTGACATAAAGGTTTCTCCCGCGGCCGAATCTAGCAAGTTTCGCGAGGTAAAGTTCAAGCCTGCATAAAAAGTTTGGATAACCATCCAAGTAGTCAAACCATGCCTAGGGAAATTCTTAACAAGAGAATTCATGCGTTCCCAAGCTTGGGCAACGTGCTCATTATCCAATTGCTTAATATTCATAATATTACTCCTCAATTGGATAATCTTAGCTGGGGGATAGTACTTCCCAATAAAAGCATCCTTGCACTTATCCCAAGAATCTATGCTATTCCTAGGCAAGGATTGAAACAAAATTTTATCTCCTCCTCTCAAGGAGAAAGGAAAAAGCTTAAGCTTAACGATATCACCATCTACTGCTTTGTACTTTTGCATATCACAGAGCTCAAAAAAATTCTTTAAGTGGAAAGCAACAACATCTCCAGCACCGGAGAATTGATCTTTCATAACAAGGTTCAGCAAAGCAGGTTTAATCTCATAAGAAGGTGCTGAAGTGGCAGGTGGAGCAATAGGAGTGCAGATAAAGTCACTGTTGTTATGACTAGTGAAGTCACACAACTTGGTGTTCTCGGTGGAACCCATAGCAGCAGTAAGCAAGATAACTATTTATTTGATTTTTGATAAGGGACACTAAAGCAAAAACTAAAAGGTAAACTAACAAGACTAAAAAGAAAAGATAAAAGATAGTGTGCAACTCCCCTATCTTGAAGAGTGGAGTCCCCGGAAACGGCGCCAGAAATTAGCTTTGATGGCTTCTCGCCCCTCGTTGGTTACCCAAAGTGGAAGGTTGAGATGTAGACATCAACAAATTTCCCTCGGTGAAGATACCAAGGTTTGTCTCCAGTAGGATTCTGACAATGACAGGAAGGTGACAACGGCGCCAGCAATTAGGCGGTTGACGTGGACCTGCACACACAACAGATAACTTTGCTCCCAGCGAGTACAGAGAGGTTGTCAATCCCTTCGGCCTTGTTGTTTACAAAGAATCAAACGCACGGGATAATAATGATAGCGATAGCAACAGAAAAGGAAATGAAGAGGAAAATAAATAATGGGTATAAACAGTGTTGGAAATATGGACCGGGATCCCGTGATGTTCACTAGTGATGTCTCTCTCCCAAAAGACGATAAAATATCCATGCGAGGTAAACAAATTATAGCTGGGTAGTTGACAGGATTATGTGCGCAAACCAATGAAAACTTTGCTACTAAGAAAGGAAGAGGCTCAAAAGCTTGGGCGGTACGCCAAAATAAGTAGACCGAAATCCATCTGCATCTACCTACTAATCATCCACCTTGAGATATCTATCCAGAACATCTCGCTGGTATTAAGTTGCGAATCCCACCAAAAGTGTAAACTCAAAGCAACAGACAACTGCATTAAAGAACTTTGCGTAAAGTAAAAAATCCTTGCACCCACAAGTACAAGCACCGTTGTTTTCTCCCTTGTGGAAACAACAGATCCCCTAGACTCATGTTTCTGTCACTCAAGCTAGTCATCAGGGGGCATGAACCCACAATCATGCATAACGCTCCCTCTTGGAGTTACTACCGACTGCTTGGAAAAACCAATAAACAGCAACGGAGAACATGCAAGAATTACTCAAGAACATAAATATAAAAGAGGAGAATCAAATATATTACTCAAACACAATCTGAACATAGTCTCATAATCCATCAGATCCCAGCAAACTCAGCATAGCAATAGAAGAAAGATTCATGTGTGCCTCGATCATGTAGGGCAGCTCACGAGGTCTAAACCATGAAGAACAAAGAGGGGAGGAGAACATCACATAGCTACTAATCATGGACCCATGGTCCAAGGTGGACTACTCACGGTTCATCCGGGAAGCATCCATGGTGGTGGAGAAGCTCCCGGAGGTGGTTCCTCCCTCCGGCAGGGTGCCGGGAAGAGGGCTCCTGGTGCTCCCGATCTTGGAAGCGCTGCGGCGGCGAAACAAAGGAGAGACCGCGAAAAAGGGTTCTGTATTTGAGGGTTTCGGGACGAGAGAGATATATAGGCGAAGGGGGGCAGCCAGAGGTGGACCAGGGGCCCCAGGCGCCCCCTGGCGCGGCCTAGGGGGTGGCCGCGCCAGGTGGCCGCCTGGGCCACCCCTGGCTCCCCTCTGGCCCCACTTTGGCTCTTCCCGAAGCTTCCTGTACGCTGATTTTTCCTATATTTTTCCCGGAATTTTTCTGGCACTTTAAGTAAGGGGAAAAAATGAAATACAAAAACAGCAGAAAACAGGAACTGGCACTATGGTGCACTGAGTTAATAGGTTAGTCCAAATATGATCAAAAGTGTATGAAAGTGCATCAATATCATAGCAATATCACACAAAAGATGCATGGAGCAAGCAGAAATTATAGATACGTTATGGACGTATCAGTCATACACTGGATCCTCTTTCTCGCTCTCAGTGATCATGTTGTGCAAGATGACACAACAATTCATCACCTCCCACATTTGATCTTTCGGCCAAGTCTAAGAGGGGTACCAAACAACGGCAAATCGAGATTGGAGCACCACAAATGCCCGCTCGAAATCCTTCCTGCAAGACTACTGGCACTTGGCGAAGTGGGTGTACTTCCCTCCCGGCACAGGGTTTGAGATAGTCTTCACAAATACTGGCCATCTTGGATAGATGCCATCAGCTAGGTAGTATCCCTTGCTGTACTGGTGTCCATTGACCTCGAAGTTCACCGGAGGAGCATGACCTTCGACAAGCCTGGCAAAGACATTTGAGCACTGCAGGACGTTGATGTCATAGTCTGTTCCTGGCATGCCAAAGAAGGAGTGCCAAATCTCTGGTCATGTGTAGCAACTGCCTCAAGTATCACACTCCTGTGACCTTTTGCATCCTTATACATCCCCTGCCAAGAAAATGGATAGTTCTTCCATTCCCAATGCATGCAGTCGACGCTTCCAAGCATCCCAGGAAATCCTCTTGCTTCATTCTCTGCTAGGATCCGAGCAGTTTCTTCAGCATTGGGTTGTCGCAAGTACTGTCCTCCAAAGCATCACACCACTGCTCTGCAAAACTTGTACATACAGTCAAGGGCGGTGGACTCGGCCACACGTGCATAATCATCATGTTGATCACCAGGAGCTCCGTATGCAAGCATCCTCATGGACGTTGTGCACTTCTGAAGTGAGGAGAACCCAAATGTGTCGGTGCAATCTTTATTGCAAACAAAACAACTTTAGTACTCTCGGAGTGAATAGATAATGCGAAGAAAGAGCTTTCGGCCCATACGATACCAACGCAGGAATACCCTCTCGCCGTGCATGGGAACATCGGAAAAGTAGTCGGGGTAGATAAAGCAGTAGCGCTCCGAACGTCGCCTCTCTTTTTCCTTCCGGCGACCCATTTTGGAGCCGCCTC
Organism: Bromus sterilis; assembly: GCA_950022295.1. Taxonomy (NCBI): domain Eukaryota; kingdom Viridiplantae; phylum Streptophyta; class Magnoliopsida; order Poales; family Poaceae; genus Bromus; species Bromus sterilis. Next base: position 163,933,191 of record OX465599.1, on the reverse strand, counting down.
GCTGCGGCGCCATTTCGGCGGCAAACAGGTCACCCAGGGTGGTGAGCATCAGGACGAGCTCCTCGTCCTGGGCGTTGGCGGCGGCCTCTTCCTCCATCAGCACGACGAACAGTGCCTCGTCGTCGGAGTCCATCACAGCATGTGATCCAGGCAATTCGCCGAACACTTGGGGCACGGGGTGGGCGCGACCAGGCGCCGGTGTGCTCGGCTGTGCGCCGCGAGCCGCCAAGCCGCCGCTGTGCTAGGTCGAGAAAGGACAGTGGGGTGAGCAACGAACCTTTTGCGACGTGTTTGGCGGTGGGGCAGCGGCTGCCTTGCGGTGGCGCTGCGCCGGCAAGGGTGGTGGGGAGAGAGGTGGCCAATTTTGGACGGTTTGACCTGACAGTGGGTCACTCGGCGCTTTTCTCTTCGTTCAGCGCCCCAAGCGACCCCCTGCGCACCGGGTCGGCTTGGGATCGCCGGACTCAATTTTATCCCAATTCGGCGCTATTTGGGCCCTTGGTGGCGCGACTAGGCGAAATTCATCCGTTCGGCGCAAATAGCGTCGGCTTGAGGGCCTCTTGGGGGCGCGGCTGGAGATGCTCTTAGGTCTGGCTTCCAAAATCATACAGTGTGCAACTTCAATGACATGTTCTTCTTATTTAAGCATGCATGACTTAAGTTTTGTTTTAACGCGACATTTTTTTACAATTCAACTAGTGTATTTATTGCTTTGGAAGACGTCACGTTTGTGACAAGATCCATGTTGATGATTTCGAAGAAAATGTTAGAAAAGGGGTTAAACTTAAGACGAAACATTACGTTCTTAAGGTTAACCTATTTAATGAACCAGAGGCCACATTCTTTGTCTGTTCAAAATGGGATGCATTATGCAAGACATATGCATTTGATGATAATATGAAAATAGCATTCGATCTTGGACGTCGTCGTCGAGGCACCAATGTTTTTTGTGATGGTGAAATTTCGGTGGAACTAGGCGACGTGATTCCAGTTCAATCTTCATGTGAGTTTGTTCAACATTTTTTTTAATTCTACAACTTATTTTTCTTTGCTTCTAAATTTTGACAACTTATTTATAATTGCCAGCTTATGTTCTTGCCATGGAAGAAGTACGGAAGCTTGTTGATAATACCTTTTATAATGATGGCATGGACCTAAGTATGAATAAACAAGATCAATTTATCGAAGTTCTTAAATTTGTACCTTCGTATGGGATCCATTTCAAGGTTGGCCCACCTTTTGGAGCATACGTGCCAGTTGTCCTTCAGTTGGAGGACTATATGCTTGAATGGCCTAGCTTGGTAAGATTTTTACCATTTTGTCAGTAGCCTATATTCTTCAAAAATTCATTCTTATTAAGTATACTCCATTGCTAACTATGCTACTAATATGTATGTTCTTCAACAGAGGATCCCGCAAGCTGCTACGCCTAGTTGGATGTTGGGATTGAAAGGCGGCGAAGTGAACATTGTTTGTGCATGTCCATGGAGTGATCCTTTCAAACATGATTACAACATTGAAAGTGGAACAAATGGCTGTGTCAAAACCAAAGCATGGAGGAAGACAGTGTACGAGAAGAAACCAAAACCGGCAGACAAGTTGTTCTCTGTTCTCTACTATGGAGAATTTGGACGTGATTTTTGGTTTTAATTCCTTTCACCTTCGCGTGTGGATTAGGTCCTAGTTAGTAGTAGTGAAAAATCTTTGTGTTGGATATTATGGCTTTCGTACTTGTTGACTGATACGTCTCAAACGTATCTATAATTTCTGCTTGCTCCATGCATGATTTCTGTGACTTTGCCATGTTTTGCTTGAAATTTCATACACTTTTGATCATATTTGGACTAATCTATTAACTCAGTGCACCCAGTTGCCAGTTCCTGTTTTCTGCTGTTTTTTTATTTCAGGTTTTTCCAATAATTAAAGTGCCAAATAAATCCCGGAAAATTATATAAAAAAATAGCGCTCTGGAAGCTTCCAGAATAACCAAGACATGGCAGGAGGGCCACCACCAGGGGCCCAGGAGGGTGCCCGGCGCGGGTCCACCCTAGGTCGTGCCACCTGCCCTCCTGGCTGCTCTGTTCCCCCCCCCCTTGGCCCCCGCAGAGGAAATCCCTAATATCGAAGTACTTTTTCCAGAAGTGATTCCGATCTCCGCCGCCATCGCCGACAAGCTTCGGGGGACCAGAATTCCTGTGACGGCACCCTGCCAGGACAGGGAAGTGCCCCCGGATTCATCTCCATCGACGTTTCTTCCTCCCTCCATGAAGTGGGAGTAGTTCTCCCTCGGGTCTGAGGTTTCTACCAGTAGCTATGTGTTCTTCTCTTTCTCCAATGATGTGATCTTCGTTGTGATCATAGGCTATGTTAATCTAGGGTGATCCCATGATATTTCCCCTTCCTCTATGTGTTGGATTGATGTACTCACTTGATCTTATCTAGTATAATCCCTGAGACCGTGGTGACAACGGTCTATTGGACATGGGTTAGAAGAATATTATCATGAGCGATTTCCTCTTTTGTTTGTGGATTGAAGATTGAGAGTCTCTTGGTGCTTGTCTTTGACTATACTTGAGATATGTTATGGTGATTGTGGTACTCTCTTTGGATGGCCGCGGTGACATTGGGAAATCCATAGATTGAGAACTACGAACTCTGAGGTGTGCTTTTGTAGCCCTACATAATTCTCGTTCTCTCTTGACCACAAAGGAATGACCTCCGAGTACGTCTCCATTGCATGTTTTATGGGAAATATCATGTGATTAGACTATGTTAATGTTGTTGGGAGTTGCCACTAGTGAAAGTATGAAGCCTAGGCCTTGTTCCATCATTGTTACACCGTTTGTGCTCACTTTTGTCACATGTTTGCTTGCTGCACTTTTTATTACAGATTTATATTACTTTGTTTTGCCACACCTATCACCCATATTTTACCATCTCTTCGCCGAACTAGTGAACCTATGCAACTCCTAGTTGTATTAGGTGTGTTGGGGACACAAGAGACTTCTTGTATCTTAATTGCAGGGTTGCTTGAGAGAGACCATCTTCAACCTCTACTTCCCTAAGTTCGATAAACCTTAGGTCATCCACTTGAGGAAAATTGTTGCTGTCCTACAAACCTCTGCGCTTGGAGGCCCAACATAGTCTACAAGAATAGAAGCGTGCGTAGACATCAAGCTATTTTTGGCGCCATTGCCGAGGAAGTAAGCGTCTGAAGGTATATCTTTAGATCTTGCAATTAAATCTTTTCATTTCTTGTTTTTACTTTTCACTAGTTATGCTTATGGAAAACTGCACTCTTAGTTCATTGTTTGGGGAAGGCCGCTTTACCACACCCGTGGTAGAGAAGTCTCCTCCACCTACTGAATGTATCCCGTTCAAAATACCACTTGGGATAGTTGAAATAATTATTAATGATTGTTATGATGGGACAATCAATCCTAGTATTCATTTTTTGAAACTTACAGAACTTTGTGAGTTATTTAAGATTTCAGGTTTGACAAGAGGTGAAGTCATGAAGAAATTATTTGCCTTGTCACTGAAAGGAAAAGCATTAGAATGGTATAGGCTACTAGATGATTCTCACCTACGGGATTGGGAAGAGACCCAGTATTTCTTTTACTCCAAGTTTTATCCTCTTCATGAAGTCCATGAGAATAGGAATTACGTTTATAATTTCTATCCTCATGACGGAGAGAGCATATCTCAAGCTTGGGGGAGACTGAAAACTTTAATGCTAAAATGTCCTAACCATGGGCTCCCCAAAGATATAATTGTTACTAATCTTTATGCGAGGCTCTCTCGACAGGATAAAGACTTGCTCAACGCTTCCTCTATGGGTTCTTTCACAAACGAAAAGATTGATCCTAAATGGGAACTCCTTGAAAGAATTCAACGCAATACTGAAGATTAGGATATCGACAAAGGTAAAGAGTCAGGTATAAATTATGAGTATGATTTAATTAAGTCCTTTGTTGAAACTGCAAGTTTTAATAAGTTTAGTGCTAAGTTTGGGCTTGATTCTCAACTCCTTGTTGATTTCCTCAAATCTTTTGCTTCACATCTTAATATGCCTAAGGAGAATTGGATCAAGCATCATGAACCTTTTAAAGAGATTTGCAAAGAAAATGAAATTGTTCATGATGATTGCAACATGCATGATCCAATTCCTGAAAATGAAGTTTTATATAAGCATGTTAATTTTTGTGGAGTGGATAGACCTTGTGAAAGGCCTATGATTGAAGAAAATAAGTATTGTAAGCAACATAAGCATGAAAGAACAATCACTTGGGTCAAAGATTTAAATGAAATTGCTAGAGAATTGTGTGACCTTTATCCTTTTACTTGTGAACTTTGCTGTATAGAGGGTCACTTCAATTTTCAATGCATGAACTTTCAAAACATAACTGTTAACCAATTGTGTGATAACATGATCACTTCTGATCTTTATGATGAACTTATGTTTTTTTTATGTGTGAAGAGTTATCAGAAAAGATTTCTTGGCTAGATGTTAATGCCTTAGGAATTAGCAACACTTTGCAAAATTGCCATCTCTATTGTGTTATTAATTGCCATGAAAATGATTACATAAGTAAGATTAGAAAGGAGGGAACTTTACCAAAGTATAAAAATGCCTCTTATATCTCTACTAATAAAAAGGAGAGTTTCTCCCAAGTTTCCCCTATTGTTTCTAATGATAAACTAGGATATGTGGAGAAACATCATCTTCAACCACTCCCTCCTAAGGTGAATAAGAAGAAAAATAAGAGGAGGAGGAAGAGGAGAAAGAAGGAAGAAGAATGGGTATCAACCTGGCCTGAGCATATTCCTCGCATCAATTTTTATCCTAACGGGCAGAAATTTTTGGACGACGGTGAGCTTGATTGCATTCATTATTATCCTGATGTTAAGTCCATAGGAACTATTGAAGATGATTTTGATTATGATATGCATGTTGGTTTTTGTGATTGGGAAAATGATGATAATGCTACTTATGACCTTGAAAATCTTTTTGGTACCAACTCTGAGAGTGATGATATGGAAAGCTCCAAGCTTGGGGATGATAGGATTGCAAGTCCTTTAACCATTAGTGATGTGGTAATTGATAATTCTTTTGCTAGTAAGAATAAACACATCATGTTTACAAATATAGTTGCTAGCAATGATAATGCTCTTCTCTACTATGATGATGTTATAACTCCTATCTATAGTGATTTTAAAGGTACCTATGACATAAGGATAAATCATCCTTATGAAACTAGTCATAATCATGGAGGTAATTACTCCCTTGTTGAACACTATCTTCCTAATACACAATTAATCTATAGTGTTCAAGTTGTTTATGATAGTCCTACTCCCACTATTACCAATGAGAAAGATTATGCTTATGTGGAGAGTAAGAGTACCCTTTTGCATGTGGATCATGGTAACAATGCTTTATGTGATGCTTATATTTTTTAGTTTATTCATGATCCTACTGGAAATTATTATGAGAAGGGAACATATTCTTATAGATATTCAATAATATCAAGTTCCCTCTCTTTATGTTGAAGGCTTTGAAGTTGCACTTATTTTGCCTTCCTATGCTAATATCTTTATGCTTCAATGAGTTTTTCCTCTACCAGGTCCCTTTGCATAGAAAGCATGTTAGACTTAAATGTGTTTGTTATTTGCTTCTTGATGCTCTCTTTTGGTCTTCAACTCTTATTCCTTATTCCTATGAGAGCATCATTAAAATCTTAAGCCTATCTTTATGGCTATAAAGAAAGAGCTCTAGGGAGACAACCCTTGTTATCTTTAGTTTGAGTTTTTACTTTCACTTTTTAGTGGTCTTGATGATTGTTACTACTGTAGCAACATCATTGTATCTTTATTTTAAATCTTTGTGCCAAGTCTAGCCTCCGATTGCAAGAAAGTTCAAAAATGTGACATGTTGTCCAGAAAACAGATTATGTCCTTGGACGGAAAAATTATCCTAAAATCACCAGATCATCCTTTTGATCTGAATTTTTTTGACAGCGTGATCCATACAATTGAATTTCGAGCGTCTGTTCTGAGTTTTTTGATTCGAGTTGCATAAGTACCCCTAAAAAATTATTTACTACCTGTTGTTCTGTTTTTCACAGATTCTGCCACGTTTTGTCTCTCCTAAATTTTGCAAACCTTAAGCTTGCTTTTTCTTTGGAAAAACTTTTTGGCAATCTTGAGAAACAGTAGATATTCAAGAATATATTTATATCCAGTGGAAAAAAATTATTTATTAAGGTTACTAACCTCTCTAATCAGCTTATGATGAGTTATGTATGAAGGGAGTTTTCAAGTGTGCGATGGAAGATGATAAAAGAAGATTCGGGAGTGTCAAGCGCTCAAGCTTGGGGATGCCCCCATGCATCCCCAACAAATATTCAAGGAGACTCAAGCGTCTAAGCTTGGGGATGCCCCCGTGCATCCCCTTCTTCATCAACATTTATCAGTTCGTCCCTCGTTGCACTATATTTTTATCACTTCATGCGTTGTGTGCTATGCTTGGAGCGTCTCGCTCTTTACTTTTCTAGGTTTGTTTTTGCTTGGTTTTCTGTAGTAACAAGTTAGACCCCAGATTACTCTTTTGTGTGGGAGAGTTACACGCTCCGCTTGAACTGGAACTCCTCATAGGATTTGCATGCTTATTCTTTTAGCTGTGAGTTGTTCTTTTTCTTTTCTTAGCTACTGCCATGTTTAGTTTTAGTATTAGTTTGTCTTTAGCAAGAGCCTTGGCTTTTGTTTAGTTTATTGCTGTAACTCTCTTTAGTTTTCATGTTTATCTTGTTAAGAGAGTTGGTTGTTGCACTGAGTTGTGTCTTGTCTTGAAAGTAGGTAATTGAGGTTGCTATTTAATTTTAGTAGTAACTTGCAATAGTTTTGAGGTATTGATGTGAGTAATGTTTGAACTTTTGGTGTCAAGAGCTCTAGCCTATTAGTGATAGGTGTCGTATTTTGGCAATCCGTGTTTATTTTCAAAAACCTACAAACTAGTTGAGAACTCTAGCTACTAGATGGATCACTACTCTTCTGAGGGGTCGGATATTAGGGTACACTCACGTACCATGAGTCGAGGATGCGCAAGGATAACCAAACTCCCATACACACCTCCTCGGGGTACTTGTCTCTTTGTGAACCTCCTTATTAGATTGAGAGTTACCGATAATGTGAGTATTCAAAAGTTCACACTTCCACCTTCCCATATTTTTCTAGCCTCTCATGTGCCGTGCATTGCCTCCTTCTCACTCCGAGAGTTGGCGTCCACTTTCGCCGGTACATCCAAACCCTTGGCATGATACGCTCTGTCATCATAAACCTCCTTGGATCAGATGATGTCAAGACATATGCAAACGACAAAAGAATCCTAGAATGGCGTACCTACTTGAGAGAGCATAAAAAATAATGATTATTTGTAGTAGGCTGCATGCGCATGAAGAGTTAGTGGAAGCATGTGCATAAATAGTTAGTGGGAAAATGTTGTTACATAGTAGATGATGAGGACATCTCTACTAATGTTACACCCACATCTTCACCAACTACACATACTGGACCAGTTACTAGAGCACGCGCACGTCAACTAAATTATCAGGTACTTTCGTTTCTTGCGAATCCTTCTATTGTTCATGAACATATGATGCTGCCTAAATTAGATACTTTTGTTTTGCTTATGAATGAAGGACCTAGCATGGACAAGAAGGATGGTCATTGGAGCGGGATCAAGCATGGAGAAGAAGGTGCGCGCGCGCGGGAAAGGACAATGGAGCTTCCAGTGGTGATTATCGCACTTTGAAGCCACCATAAGTTGCGCATGAAGTCTTGGACGAAATACGCGAGATGCCACTTCATTATTTTCGTCCAAGGGCAATTATAGGTGCTGTGTCACCTTAAAATTGGGCTGGGCCCATGTAATTTCGAAATACCACATTATAGGCTGTTTTTAGAGTCCGTATGTGTGGGGAAACCGAGTTAGGGTTGTTTTCGGACCCCACCTCCAAGGGGTCACGAAAATCCCCTCTGTTCCCCCATATATACAGCCCTTAGGGCGTCGTTTAGACTTGGGTTTTAATTAGATTTAAGTTAGCCATAGCCGCAACTTCGAGTTCTTCGTTTGTGTCTTCCGACCAGGCCAAGACCGCATTGGAACCCCAACTTCTGTTAATCTTTCATCTTATATTCGCAATATCCAGATTGCAATTCTTAGTTCTTGCTTGTTCTTCGATTGCTTGCAGGAATTGACCTTCGTGGTCAGGTTGATCGTGCATCCGCGGGATCAATAACCTCTCGGAGTTGGTTTAGCGATTGCTAAGGCGCAACGTCTTCGCACGTTCGTAGTCGGGTCGTGAAAGTCTACACCACCAAAATCGATCTCCATCATCTCATCGAAACATCGGGACACCTTCGCCTCTATCAAGTGGTATCAGATTTCCAGGTTGCTCGGTGAGATTTACCAGTTTTCATAGTCTAGATTGGTTCTGTTCTTCATACCTACAGTCCACGAAAAAGCCAACAAAAAAAATTAGGGTTAGATCATCACGTCCCAAGACAGTCCTAGCCTTTGTCCAGTTTTCTTTTCAGTACTTGCTTTGTTGAATTTACGGTTGCATCGTTGTGTCAAGTTGCTGATCTTAGCGTCTAGTTCCCTTAGAGTTTCGAGTTCTGATCACAGTTTGCCACGTCGCCGCCGCACAGTAGTCATCCTACCACGTTCCGCCAATCCGAGTCTAGATACACCACCACGTTCCGCCAAGAAGAGTCCATATACACCACCACGACCTACCGATCCGAGTTGAGTTCCATCACCCGTTCGGTTTGTGATCTCTCCGTAGCCAGATTAGTTTGAGTTGTTTAGAGTCGGATTTCACCAATCTTTGTCGTACGTAGAAGAGGGTGATTTCCAAAAAAAAAAAAAAAGTCTGGCACGCTTTCCAGAGCAGTTTTTAGGCCAAAAATTTCGGGGGTAAAAAATTTTCGTGCCCATACGTTCCTTAGGTCCAGAAACTAATTTTGAGACGTTCGCCACCATAGTGACTTTTTCGCACTTTATCAGCCACCGCAGTCCCGCATCGCAAAAAAAAAACAAAAAGAGAATTTTTTTTTCAGAGTGTGCTTCTTAGTTGATTACGTGCCGCGCCGTGCTTTCGTTGGTGTTTTAGGCTCGCGTCTCTAGTACGGTCTAGCCTAGGATCAGCACAGTACCGACGTTGAGTGTTTATTCAGCTTTGCATCTCTGTTTTGATTACTGTTGAGTTTTTGCTACCTACTTGTCAGCCTTCCTACAGCTCCACATATATTCTACATCGTGCGTTTTGACACCTCCTGGCCATCGCTCCACCATATCTCTGAGAGTTTTGACCCGTTGGTTGTACATCACCACCTGCTGCTAGGTAAGAATCGGTAAGAACGAAAGAAAAGCTTGACGGATTTGTGCTTTCCACCACCCCACAACCCATTAGTAGAAGTAGGATCATATTTCTGTGTGTTTTCTATTTCTGCTAACCATGCCAGGATCCCATGATGAAGTGGCGCGGGATGCACCCGATTGGGAGAATATGACAAACAAAGCGTTACATGATAAATTTGCACAAATGATGTCTGAACAGGTGAATGACATCGAGAACAGATTTACAGAGGCGATTGATGGTGTGGAGAAGATGATCGACACCAAGCTCGACGCCAAGTTTACTGAGTTGCTCGCACGCCTACCTGCACAGCCTGCGGCCGCTCCAGCACAGCCACCGCCACCACGACGTGCACGACGTATTCTGTTTCCGGGCAGACAAGCTGCTGCTGCTCCTGCGGCTGCTGCAGTTGCTGCTACTGCTGCTGCTTCTGACGTCGGCCAGGACGACAACTACGAGGGTGATTACGAGGAGGAGGTGGAACAGGAAGCGGCCTATGAGCAGCCAGCTGGGCGTCCACGTCCCAACATTCGCCACGGTCGACACCAACCACCCCCTCAGGTACGCGATGATGAACATGTGCCTAAACTTAAATTGAATCTTAAGCCGTTTGAGGGTAGATATATTCCTGATGCTTATCTTACTTGGGAGTTAGAAACTGAACAACGCTTTACATGTTTACAATATCCTGAGAATAGACGTGTCACTGCTGCTGTTTGTGAATTCACGGGTTTTGCATCTATTTGGTGGTCTGAACATTGTAGATTGCATGCTAATAATATTCCAGCTACTTGGGCTGCTTTAAAAGATGCTATGCGTACTCGCTGGGTTCCTCCTTATTATCAACGTGAATTGCTACAAAAATTACAGCGTTTGAGACAAGGAAAAAATTCTGTAGAGGAATATTATCAAGAATTAAAAACTGGATTGATTAGATGTGGCCTAGTAGAGGATAATGAAGCTATGTTTGCACGTTTTATAGGTGGCTTAAACAGGGAGATACAAACTATTCTAGAATACAAGGACTATGCTACTATTACTCGTTTGTTTCATCTTGCTTGTAAAGCTGAACGTGAAGTGCAGGATCGACAGGCCGCTACGAGACCTAACTTTTCTGCAGGACGAAATACATCATGGACAGCGCGTGGACCTTCTACATCCACACGTCCTGCTGCACCACCATCTACTTCAACCGCTCATTCTTACAGGGAGCCTCCAAAACAGCCAGCGCCACCATTCAAGGGTGCACAGAGTGGTCCAGCAGCGAGTTCTTCTTCATCCATGGCTTCCACAGGGCAAACACGAGATCGTGATATTAAATGTCGCAGGTGCCAAGGTGGAGGTCACTTCGCAAAAGACTGTCCCTCCAAGCGTGTGATGATTATTACGGTGGATGGTGGGTATGAGTCAGCGAGCGACTATGATGAGGAGACTTTAGTTCTCATTGCTCACGAGGAACAGGCTGCCCATGATGACGCACATGATATAGAGTATATGGCTCCTGATGATGCAGATCAATTTGCTAGTTTGGTTGCTCAACGTGTGTTAAGTGTGCAGGTATCGAAGGCCGAGCAAAACCAGAGGCATAATTTGTTCCACACAAAGGGAGTGGTGAAAGAACGTTCGGTTCGCATCATCATTGACGGAGGGAGTTGCAACAACTTGGCGAGCATGGAGTTGGTGGAGAAGCTATCTCTCACCACAAGACCACACCCCCATCCGTACTATATTCAGTGGTTTAACAATAGTGGTAAGATTAAGGTAACGCGTTCTGTTCGTGTGCACTTTAGCATTGCTGCATATGCTGATTATGTTGATTGTGATGTGGTACCGATGCAAGCATGCTCTCTTTTACTTGGTAGACCATGGCAATTTGATAGGAATGTTGTACACCATGGTAGGACAAATCAGTTTACTCTGGTTCATCAGGATAAAAATATTGCTTTACTTCCTATGTCTCCTGAACAAATTGTGCAAGATGATCTTGCTAGAGCTAGTAAAGCTAAACGGGAGAAAAATAAGAGTGAAAATGAGATAGCAGCTAAAGAATTTGAGCAACAACATAAGACTAATAGCAAATCTTCTTCTGCTGTTTCTAATGAAATTAAATTGACTAGTCCAACTTTGCTTGCTACTAAGGTTGATATTTCAGATTTGGATGTTAGTCAATGTGTGTGCTATGCTTTTGTGTGCAAAGAAGCTTTGTTTTCATTTGAGGAATTGCCTCCTTCTTTGCCTCCTGTTGTCACTGACCTTTTGCAGGAATTTATTGACGTCTTTCCACAAGACGTACCACCGGGATTACCACCTATCGAGGGATTGAGCATCAGATTGACTTAATTCCCGGTGCTTCGCTGCCCAACCGTGCGCCATACCGTACCAATCCGGAGGAGACGAAGGAGATTCAGCGTCAAGTACAAGAGCTACTCGACAAAGTTTACATACGTGAATCACTTAGTCCTTGTGCTGTTCCTGTTATATTAGTGCCTAAAAAGGATGGAACTTGGCGTATGTGTGTTGATTGTAGAGCCATTAATAATATTACTATTCGTTATCGTCATCCTATTCCTAGGTTAGATGATATGCTTGATGAATTAAGTGGCTCTACCATGTTTTCCAAAGTTGATTTGCGTAGTGGATACCATCAAATTCGCATGAAATTAGGGGATGAATGGAAAACGGCATTTAAAACTAAGTTTGGATTATATGAGTGGTTAGTCATGCCTTTTGGGTTAACTAATGCACCTAGCACTTTTATGAGATTAATGAACGAGGTTTTACGTGCTTTCATTGGACGATTTGTGGTAGTCTATTTTGATGATATACTGATTTATAGCAAATCTTTGGAGGAACATTTGGATCATTTACGTGCTGTTTTTATTGCTCTACGTAATGCACGTTTATTTGGTAACCTTGGGAAGTGCACCTTTTGCACCGACTGAGTATCGTTTCTTGGCTATGTTGTTACTCCGCAGGGAATTGAAGTTGATAAAGCCAAGATCGAGGCAATTGAGAGTTGGCCGCAGCCCAAAACGGTCACACAAGTGAGGAGTTTTCTTGGCCTCGCTGGATTCTATAGGCGTTTTGTGAGAGATTTCAGCACCATTGCTGCCCCTCTCAATGAGCTTACACGCAAGGATGTGGCTTTTACTTGGGGTACCGCACAGGAAGAAGCCTTCACGGTATTGAAAGATAAGTTAACACATGCTCCTTTGCTCCAACTTCCTGATTTTAATAAGACTTTTGAGCTTGAATGCGATGCTAGTGGTATTGGTTTGGGAGGTGTGTTATTACAAGATGCTAAACCTGTTGCATACTTTTCTGAAAAATTGAGTGGGCCTAGTCTGAACTATTCTACTTATGATAAGGAATTATATGCTCTTGTTCGGACATTAGAAACTTGGCAACATTATTTATGGCCCAAAGAATTTGTTATACATTCTGATCATGAATCTTTGAAACACATAAGAAGTCAAGCAAAACTTAATCGTAGACATGCTAAGTGGGTTGAATTTATTGAGACTTTCCCTTATGTCATTAAACACAAGAAGGGGAAAGATAATATTATTGCTGATGCTTTGTCTCGTCGTTATACTATGCTTTCCCAACTTGACTTCAAGATATTCGGTTTAGAGACAATCAAAGATCAATATGTACATGATGCAGAATTTAAAGATGTTTTGCAGAATTGTAGAGAGGGTAGAACATGGAACAAGTTTGTGCTTAATGATGGGTTTGTGTTCCGTTCTAACAAGCTATGCATGCCAGCTAGCTCTATTCGTCTTTTGTTGTTGCAGGAGGCGCATGGAGGAGGATTAATGGGACATTTTGGCGTGAAGAAGACGGAGGACGTACTTGCTACACATTTCTTTTGGCCAAAGATGAGACGGGATGTTGAGCGTTTTGTTGCTCGCTGCACTACATGTCAAAAAGCTAAGTCACGACTCAATCCTCATGGTTTATACATGCCTTTACCTGTACCTAGTGTTCCGTGGGAGGACATATCCATGGACTTTGTTTTAGGCTTGCCTCGAACAAAGAACGGGAGGGATAGCATATTTGTTGTCGTGGATAGATTTTCTAAGATGGCGCATTTTATACCATGTCATAAAAGCGATGATGCTGCTAATGTTGCTGATTTATTCTTTCGTGAGATTATTCGCTTACATGGTGTGCCCAATACTATTGTCTCGGATCGTGATACTAAGTTTCTTAGCCATTTTTGGAGATGCTTATGGGCTAAGTTGGGGACTAAACTACTTTTTAGTACTACTTGTCATCCCCAAACTGATGGACAAACTGAAGTAGTCAATAGGACTTTGTCTACTATGCTTAGGGCTGTTTTAAAGAGTAACTTGAAAATGTGGGAAGAATGTTTACCTCATATTGAATTTGCTTATAATCGTTCATTTCATTCTACCACTAAAATGTGCCCTTTTGAGATTGTTTATGGTTTTCTACCTCGTGCACCTATTGATTTGCTGCCTCTTCCATCTTCGGAGAAGGTTAATTTTGATGCTAAGCAACGTGCTGAATTGATATTAAAATGCATGAGTTAACTAAAGAAAACATTGAGAAAATGAATGCTAGATACAAGCTTGCTGGTGATAAGGGTAGAAAGCATGTTTTGTTTGAACCAGGAGATCTTGTTTGGTTACATCTACGTAAAGATAGGTTTCCTGATTTGCGCAAGTCTAAGTTAATGCCACGAGCTGATGGTCCCTTTAAGGTTTTACAGAAAATTAATGATAATGCATATAAACTTGAGCTACCTGCAGATTTTGGGGTTAGTCCCACATTTAACATTGCAGATTTGAAACCTTATTTGGGAGAAGATGATGAGCTTCCGTCGAGGACGACTTCAATTCAAGAAGGGGAGGATGATGAGGACATCTCTACTAATGTTACACCCACATCTTCACCAACTACACATACTGGACCAGTTACTAGAGCACGCGCACGTCAACTAAATTATCAGGTACTTTCGTTTCTTGCGAATCCTTCTATTGTTCATGAACATATGATGCTGCCTAAATTAGATACTTTTGTTTTGCTTATGAATGAAGGACCTAGCATGGACAAGAAGGATGGTCATTGGAGCGGGATCAAGCATGGAGAAGAAGGTGCTCGCGCGGGAAAGGACAATGGAGCTTCCAGTGGTGATTATCGCACTTTGAAGCCACCATAAGTTGCGCATGAAGTCTTGGACGAAATACGCGAGATGCCACTTCATTATTTTCGTCCAAGGGCAATTATAGGTGCTGCGTCACCTTAAAATTGGGCTGGGCCCATGTAATTTCGAAATACCACATTATAGGCTGTTTTTAGAGTCCGTATGTGTGGGGAAACCGAGTTAGGGTTGTTTTCGGACCCCACCTCCAAGGGGTCACGAAAATCCCCTCTGTTCCCCCATATATACAGCCCTTAGGGCGTCGTTTAGACTTGGGTTTTAATTAGATTTAAGTTAGCCATAGCCGCAACTTCGAGTTCTTCGTTTGTGTCTTCCGACCAGGCCAAGACCGCATTGGAACCCCAACTTCTGTTAATCTTTCATCTTATATTCGCAATATCCAGATTGCAATTCTTAGTTCTTGCTTGTTCTTCGATTGCTTGCAGGAATTGACCTCCCTGGTCAGGTTGATCGTGCATCCGCGGGATCAATAACCTCTCGGAGTTGGTTTAGCGATTGCTAAGGCGCAACGTCTTCGCACGTTCGTAGTCGGGTCGTGAAAGTCTACTCCACCAAAATCGATCTCCATCATCTCATCGAAACATCGGGACACCTTCGCCTCTATCCGTAGACCTACTTGATGATGTGAAAATGTTGCATGTCAACATAAATAAGATAGTGGGGATGAATCTCTTAGGTATATAGGATGTGCACTCCATAGGTTGAGCAATAAAAGCATCTAAAATAGTGGAGTAGATATAAATTTTTGTTAATCAAATAAACTTTAGGTATAAAAGAGAGAATATATAGGTAGACAATAAAAGTATACTTTTACAACATACCTAAAATAGAATACCCAAAAATTTAGAACCACTTCACATGTAAATACCAAACAAGCATCGTGGTGTAGACGTAGTGTTGGATATGTGCCCTAGAGGCAAATTAATAAAGATATTTGTCACATATCCGCTTTGTTCATAATACATTTTATACTATGCTAAAACTGAATTACTTGGAAACACTAATACACATGTGGTATAAAACACAAGTTCCTAGTTTAACTCAGGTATACTAGCTCATTGGGCAATTGATTGATCAAGGTTTCCTGATCATGGCTATACTTAAGTCCATTGACAATGAGGTCATATCATTGGGAGAATAATGTGATGGACACACATCCACCTAAAGCATTGTAATGTGATCGAGTCACATAGTTCAGCATTGCGATGATTTTGTAACATATGGCTTAGTCCTTAGACCGTAATGATCATACGTAATTGTCATCTATAAGGAGACTTTGATTTGCATCTACCGCCTGACTGAAATATGCTGGCCATAACGATGTACTTTGGGTATTCCGAAATAGATGGTTGATGAGTATGTTAATAGATCAGAGCGGGATTTGTCAGTCCAAGTGACGGACAGGTACTTTGGGCCCACTCGGTAATATTGCATCAATAGCTTGCAAGCAAGTGACTAGGTCACAAGAGATGTAATAGGCACAGACGAGTAAACTTGTTTGTTGTGAACAATATGTGAACCCGGTATGTTGGATACCGACGATCAAACCTCGGACAAACAAAGTACCGCAGCACAAAGGGATTATGTCGTATCGTTAACCGTTTTCAAAAGCGATTGAAGTTCATTCGATGGAAGCGCAGTTGCTATCAAGGATTTTAACCAAGTCCAACTGACTAGTCATTGGTCAATGAGAATGTCTCGATCATGTTTGTTGTTTCCCGGACCGTAGGGTTTTACACTTAAGGTGCAATCGATGCATTGGGATAGATTCAGGATCATCGGTGAAATAGGAAATATCACTGGAATAGTTCTGGGGGAGAACGGAAGTTATTCCGAATATTGTGAAAGGTTCAAAATAAAGTTTAATTGTATTTAATAATGTTTTATTATTTAATTATCTGAACTAAATATTTAAATATAATTAAATTAATTAAAAAAGTGGAAAAGGCTTAATGGGCCATGTGGGCCCATTAGGGGAGGAGGGGTTCCCCCCTTGGGCTTGGCGCCAAGGGGTGGGGCCCATCCCCCCTTGGCCGGCGCACCTCCCCCACTTGGGGGGTTTAGTCCCACCTCGGGAAGGGGAGGAGGATAGCACCCCCCTTGGCCTATATAAGGAGGGGTACACCCCCCTTTTCCAACACACAGAAATATCTCTCCCTCTCCTTCTTCTCCTACCTAGAGAGTGGACTCCCCTTGTTTGGATTCTGCACCTGGTTTAGGAATTCTCCACCATAAGCAGGCCGTCATTCTGCCGGAGTCGGGATCTGAATCCGTCTTTCTTCCGCTGCTCGCCTGGTTCAGGGCCCGGAGGGAACATCGATTGTAATGTACGTGTATAATATCTTCGAGGCACTACACCTGTGGTGCCACTTCATCGCCGGAGGTCAACTGGGAGTCTCCATCGCCGGTGGTCTTCAACACGACAGGGAGGTCGTAGTTCCGAGTCTACGCCAGCCACGTGCGCAAGAACGTTTCCCTCTTTCGGCCTTCAAAGGTATGAACTCCGATTCCCTCCGTTACTTTACATCGTCATAGCATAGATCTTGGGTTCGGGTAACGTAGGTATGAAAAAATTGTGTTTTCTGCCCCGTATCCCAACAGTGTTATCATGAGCTAGCTATGCGTAGATGTATTGTGCGGGTAGAACACATCTAGGATGTGGGCATCGAATCTTCATTCGTTACCCTCCCACGTGTACTCATTTAGCATTGAGGCAATGTCCTGATGAAGCGGCCCCAACCGACCTTACGCGTTTACGTGAGAATGGTTCCACGCTTGACATATGGCTTGTACCATATAAGTGGTTGGGGGGTGTCTGTCTCTCTAACATTAGCGATGCGAAGATGTTTGCAACGGAGGGCCCCGACAGGGGTGTAATAGAGACAATTGGGGAATCGGTGTTGTGGCATGTTTTCGCATGATAGAAACGGTTCTCTCTCGAAACCCTAGCAGCCACGTAAAAACTTGCATAAGCTAAAGTAGAAAGGTGTTTAACTTTGCTTTGCATAAAGGGGGATCATAGCTTGTATGATTTACAGTTTTACTTCCTGTTTCAGCTAGTATGCTAGATATATCGACGGTAGCATAAATAGGACCATCTCTCACAATACCAACATTGTGTTCTCCCTTGGTGGGTACCGCCTGGAAGGATCTCCCATATGGCCGACATACCACACAATGGGTGTCACACATATTAAACGGTGTTCGCATGAGGTTGGGTTCGGCAAGCCTGGCATATGCAGATATGGCCTTGTTGAACACCTAACATCAAGGTTGGATTGGAAGACTTGACGTATGTAGATGCAGGACTGGAACACAGTAGCTCGAAAGACCGAGCACGAGTCACATATCTGATGTGATTGGCATAGTGGCCTACCTGGACCACATACTGATGGCCGTGACGATCTGGGGAGGTATGGGGGTTTGGGATTGTGTAATCACTTAGTTAAGTTGAGAGGTGTTTATCTGAGTGGGAGCTTTCTAGAATTTTAAAGATTAAATTGAAAACTCCTCATTATGAACAAAAGTCTAAATATGTATCTTTGTGAATCACCATTGTAGATGGCAGCACCATGCCCCTCGTTCAACTTAGGGTCGTTCCTAGAGAAAGACAAACTGAAAAATGATGTGTCAAACTTCACCAACTGGTTCCGCACTCTGAGGATTCTCCTAGTTCCCCTCAAAATGGCATACGTACTAGAGGCCGTGTTAGGTGACGCATCAGCAGATGATGCCAGTCAGGATGATAAGAATGTCTATCTCTCCAAGACTGATAATTACAACGTTGTCCAGAGTGGCATGCTCTACTCCATGGAGGCTGACTGCAGAAGCATTTTCAGAGGATGGGTGCATATGAGATTATCACCGACCTCAAGGTCGTATTTGCACCTCAAGCCAGAGCTGAACGATACGAGGCTTCTGAAGCCTTCTCTTGGTCAAGATGGATGAGCACAGAAGTGTGAGTGCGCACATGGTCAAAATGTCTGGCTACGTTCAACACTTGAATGCTCTGGAATGTCAGATTCTAGACGAACTTGCAGTTGATAGGGTGTTGCAGTCGCTTCCCCCTAGCTACAAAGGCTTTATGTTGAACTACAATATGCAGGGGATGACTAACACCCCTTCTGAGTTATTCGCCATGCTGAAAAGTGATGAGGTTGAGATCAAGAAGGAGCATGTTGTATTCATGGTTGATACGCGAGAGATGATAATGGCTTCTCGCCCTTCGTTGGTTACCCCAAGTGGAAGTTGAGATGCAGCATAGCGGCAAGTTTCCCTTGGTGAAGATACCAACGTTTAGATTGTCTCCAGTAGGACTCCGATAACTACAAGTAGGTGGTAAAGCGATCAACGCGCCGTTTGAGATATTGCTCCCTTCACCTGGACCTGCACACACAACAAGTAACTTTGCTCCCAACGAAGTTCAGAGAGGTTTTCAATCTCTCTGGTCTTGTTGTTTACAAAGGATCAACGTAACAGATAATAGTGGTGGTGATGGCGTGAGAGTTGATAATGGCTTCTCTCCCTTCGTTGGTTACCCCAAGTGGAAGGTGAGATGTAGGATACCAGCAAATTTCCCCTATGTAGAGGATAGGGTTTGTCTCCCGTAGGACTCCGGCGATGATAAGTAGGTGTCAGCGGCGCACCTCACGCGGACCTGCACATAACACAATTAACTTTGCTCCCAACGAAGTTCCGAGAGGTTGTCAATCTCTCCGGTCTTGTTGTTTAAAAAGGATCAAACACAAGGGATAATGATAATGATAGCAACTGAAAGTAAATACTGAAAAGTAAATGAGCTTGTAAACAATGATGAGAATATGGACTGGGGTCCCGTGATGTTCACTAGTGATGTCTCTCTCCCAAAATACGATAAAACTGCTATGCGAGGTAAACAAATTACAGATGGGCAATTGACAGGATTATAAACGCACCGCAATGCTAACTATGCTACAAAAGAAAGGAAGAGGCTCACAAGCATGGGCAGTACGCCAAAATAAGTAGACCGAAATCCATCTGCATCTACTACTAATCATCCACCTTGAGATATCTATCCAGAACATCTCGCTGGTATTAAGTTGTGAGCCCCACTGAGGAGGGGGTACCCCCACGACTCCTCGTCGTGAGGGTACCTGGTGCGTGTCATGGCTGGCAGCCCACTAGAATACTCATGAGCCGACATGAAGCCCAAGACTTGAGGCGCAAGACAAGGACTCCTACTTGTAGTCGACTAGGACTCATGTAAACCCCTACCTGGTTATCTATATAAAGCTAGGAAGGGGCACCTCTCTAGAAAACTCACAACTCAATCCCCCCACGCATGGGACTAGACAGATCTCTCTCCACCAAAGCCCTCGCGTCACCCCTGTACATCATCATCAATACAAGATCAGACAAGCAACATGTAGGGTTTTCCCTCCAGGGGCCTGAAGCTGGGTAAATCGTGCCCCATGTGTCACTTGTCACCGTCCAAATCCTACCAACGTGTAGGCCACTTCGCTCTCTTTCCTCCTACACGAAACCTAGGGTACCTAACCCTAGGATTTGCCGAGGCCGATCCTCGTCAATTAGTGTCGTCTGTGGGAAAGACATGCGCGTTGGAATCACGGATCAGCGGCTCCAATCTACATCGACAATCGACGATCCATCGACTTCGAAAGGACCCGATTCAAGTTGGTTTCATTGCAATCTCAGCTTCTTAAACAACTACATCAAGATCTAGATCAAGCTCACGGAGAAAACTATAAAATTTTCAAGCGCGTCACTCGAAGATCGACATCAACAAAAGCGCTCACGCGCAGCCTACAGGACAGAAAAACGTCTCTGTTGCGGGCACTCGCGACGGTGACTTGGAGCTCATCTCGACGATCCCTTCGGTATAAATATGCGAAATCCTATTTTCGAAAATCTGTGAAAATTTCAGCAAATTCCAACGGCTGGAACTCCGTCGGCGACTCCCGCACTGAAGCACTTTCGGAATCTGACGGAACTCCGTGCGACTCCACCACAAATATTCCTAACATTAGCTCGGACATCAACTTGAAGATCCCTCCGGTGAAAGCATGCGGGATTCAATCCCTCATCAGCACAAAACATTTCAGAAAATTCAAACGGTTAGATCTTCGTCAGCAGCTCTCGCACTGAAACGCATTTTTGGATCTACGCGAGATCGCGAATTTTCCAATCGCGAATTCGGGTTCAATGTTGACCCACAAGGCTTCTTGATGAGGACATCCCTACTAATGTTACACCCATATCCTCACCAACTACACATACTGGACCAGTTACTAGAGCACGTGCACGTCAACTAAATTATCAGGTACTTTCGTTTCTTGCGAATCCTTCTATTGTTCATGAACATATGATGCTGCCTAAATTAGATACTTTTGTTTTGCTTATGAATGAAGGACCTAGCATGGAAAAGAAGGATGGTCATTGGAGCGGGATCAAGCAGGGAGAAGAAGGTGCGCGCGCGGGAAAGTACAGTGGAGCTTCCAGTGGTGATTATCACACTTTGAAGCCACCATAAGGCGCGCGTGAAGTCTTGGACAAAATACGCGAGATGTCACTTCATTATTTTCGTCCAAGGGCAATTATAGGTGCTGCGTCACCTTAATATTGGGCTGGGGCCATGTAATTTCGAAATACCACATTATAGGTTGTTTTTAGAGTCCGTATGTGTGGGGAAACCGAGTTAGGGTTGTTTTCGGACCCCACCTCCAAGGGGCCACAAAATTCCCCTCTGTTCCCCCATATATACAGCCCTTAGGGCGTCGTTTAGATTTGGGTTTTAATTAGATTTAAGTTAGCCATAGCCGCAACTTCGAGCTCTTCGTTTGTGTCATCCGACCAGGCCAAGACCGCATTGGAACCCCAACTTCTGTTAATCTTTCATCTTATATTCGCAATATCCAGATTGCAATTCTTAGTTCTTGCTTGTTCTTCGATTGCTTGCAGGAATTGACCTTCGTGGTCAGGTTGATCGTGCATCCGCGGGATCAATAACCTCTCGGAGTTGGTTTAGCGATTGCTAAGGCGCAACGTCTTCGCACGTTCGTAATCGGGTCGTGAAAGTCTACTCCACCAAAATCGATCTCCATCCTCTCATCGAAACATCGGGACACCTTCGCCTCTATCAAGTGGTATCAGATTTCCAGGTTGATCGGTGAGATTTTCCAGTTTTTCGTAGTCTAGATTGGTTCTGTTCTTCATACCTATAGTCCACGAAAAAGCCAAACAAAAAATAGGGTTAGATCATCACGTCCCAAAACAGTCCGAGCCTTTGTCCAGTTTTCTTTTCAGTACTTGCTTTGTTGAATTTGCGGTTGCATCGTTGTGTCAAGTTACTGATCTTAGCGTCTAGTTCCCTTGGAGTTTCGAGTTATGATCACAGTTTGTCACGCCGCCGCCGTACAGTAGTATACACCACCACGTTCCGCCAATCCGAGTCCATATACTTCATCACGTTCCACCAATCCGAGTCCATATACACCACCACGTTCTGCCACTCCGAGTCCATATACATCACCACGGTCTGAGTTGTTAGAGTCGGATTTCACCAATCGTTCGTCGTACGTAGAAGGGGGTGATTTCCAAAAAAAAAAGTCTGGCACGCTTTCCAGAGCAGTTTTTACGCCAAAAATTTCAGGGGTAAAAAAATTTCGTGCCCATACGTTCCTTAGGTCCAGAAACTCATTTTGAGACGTTCGCCACCATAGTGATTTTTTCGCACTTTTTCAGCCACCGCAGTCCCGCATCGCAAAAAAAAGAGAGAGAAAAAATCAGAGTGTGCTTCTCAGTTGTTTACGTGCCGCGCCGTGCTTTCGTTGGTGTTTTAGGCTCGCCTCTCTAGTACGGTCTAGCCTAGGATCAGCACAGTACCGACGTTGAGTGTTTATTCAACTTTGCATCTCTGTTTTTGATTACTGTTGAGCTTTTGCTACCATACTTGTCAGCCTTCCTACAGCTCCACATATATTCTGCATCGTGCGTTTTGACACCTCCTGGCCATCGCTCTACCACATCTCTGAGAGTTTTGACCCGTTGGTTGTACGTCATCACCTGCTGCTAGGTAAGAATTGGTAAGAACGAAAGAAAAGCTTGACGGATTTGTGCTTTCCACCACCCCACATCCCATTAGTAGAAGTAGGATCATATTTCTGTGTGTTCTCTCTTTCTTCTAACCATGCCAGGATCACATGATGAAGTGGCGCGGGATGCACCCGATTGGGAGAACATGACAAACAAGGAGCTACATGATAAATTTGCACAAATGATGTCTGAACAGGTGAATGACATCGAGAACAGATTTACAGAGGCAATTGATGGCGTGGAAAAGATGATCGACACCAAGCTCGACGCCAAGTTTACTGAGTTGCTCGCACGCCTACCTACACAGCCTGCGGCCGCTCCAGCACAGCCACCGCCACCACGACGTGCACGACGTATTCTGTTTCCGGGCGGACAAGCTGCTGGTGCTCCTGCTGCTGCTGCAGTTGCTGCTACTGCTGCTGCTTCTGACATCGGCCAGGACGACAACTACGAGGGTGATTACGAGGAGGAGGTGGACCAGGAAGCGGTCTATGAGCAGCCAGCTGGACGTCCACGTCCCAACATTCGCCACGGTCGACACCAACCACCCCCTCAGGTACGCGATGATGAACATGTGCCTAAACTTAAATTGAATCTTAAGCCGTTTGAGGGTAGATATATTCCGGATGCTTATCTTACTTGGGAATTAGAAACTGACCAACGCTTTACATGTTTACAATATCCTAAGAATAGACGTGTTACTGCTGCTATTTGTGAATTCACGGGGTTTGCATCTATTTGGTGGTCTGAACATTGTAGATTGCATGCTGATAATATTCCAACTACTTGGGCTGCTTTAAAAGATGCTATGCGTACTCGCTGGGTTCCTCCTTATTATCAACGTGAATTGCTCCAAAAATTATAGCGTTTGAGACAAGGAAAAAATTCTGTAGAGGAATATTATCAAGAATTACAAACTGGATTGATTAGATGTGGCCTAGTAGAGGATAATGAAGCTATGCTTGCACATTTTATGGGTGGCTTAAACAGGGAGATACAAACTATTCTAGAATACAAGGACTTTGCTACTATTACTCGTTTGTTTCATCTTGCTTGTAAAGCTGAACGTGAAGTGCAGGATCGACAGGCCGCTACGAGACCTAACTTTTCTGCAGGACGAAATACATCATGGACATTGCGTGGACCTTCTACATCCACACGTCCTGCTGCACCACCATCTACTTCAGCCGCTCATTCTTACAGGGAGCCACCAAAACAGCCAGCGCCACCATTCAAGGGTGCACAGAGTGGTCCAGCGGCGAGTTCTTCTTCATCCATGGCTTCCACAGGGCAAACACGAGATCGTGATATTAAATGTCGCCGGTGCCAAGGTGGAGGTCACTTCGCCAAAGACTGTCCCTCCAAGCGTGTGATGACTGTTACGGCGGATGGTGGGTATGAGTCAGCGAGTGACTATGATGAGGAGACTTTAGTTCTAATTTCTCATGAGGAACAGGGTGCCCATGATGATTCTTATGATATAGAATATATGGCTCCTGATGATGCGGATAAATATGCTAGTTTGGTTGCTCAACGTGTGTTAAGTGTGCAGGTAACGAAGGTCGAGCAAAACCAGAGGCATAATTTGTTCCACACAAAGGGAGTGGTGAAAGAACGTTCGGTTCGCATCATCATTGACGGAGGGAGTTGCAACAACTTGGCTAGCATGGAGTTGGTGGAGAAGCTATCTCTCACCACAAGACCACACCCCCATCCGTACTATATTCAGTGGTTTAACAATAGTGGTAAGATTAAGGTAACGCGTTCTTTTCGTGTGCACTTTAGCATTGCTGCATATGCTGATTATGTTGATTGTGATGTGGTACCCATGCAAGCATGCTCTCTTTTACTTGGTAGACCATGGCAATTTGATAGGAATGTTGTACACCATGGTAGGACAAATCAGTTTACTCTGGTTCATCAGGATAAAAATATTGCTTTACTTCCTATGTCTCCTGAACAAATTGTGAAAGATGATCTTGCTAGATCTAGTAAAGCTAAACAGGAGAAAAATAAGAGTGAAAATGAGATAGCAGCCAAAGAATTTGAGCAACAACATAAGACTAATAGCAAATCTTCTTCTGTTGTTTCTAATGAAATTAAATTGACTAGTCCAACTTTGCTTGCTACTAAGGTTGATATTTCAGATTTGGATGTTAGTCAATATGTGTGCTATGCTTTTGTGTGCAAAGAAGCTTTGTTTTCATTTGAGGAATTGCCTCCTTCTTTTCCTCCTGTTGTCACTGACCTTTTGCAGGAGTTTATTGACGTCTTTCCACAAGACGTACCACCGGGATTACCACCTATTCGAGGGATTGAGCATCAGATTGAATTAATTCCCGGTGCTTCGTTGCCCAACCGTGCGCCATACCGTACCAATCCAGAGGAGACGAAGGAGATTCAGCGTCAAGTACAAGAGCTACTCGACAAAGGTTACATACGTGAATCCCTTAGTCCTTGTGTTGTTCCTGTTATATTAGTGCCTAAAAAGGATGGAACTTGGCGTATGTGTGTTGATTGTAGAGCCATTAATAATATTACTATTCATTATCGTCATCCTATTCCTAGGTTAGATGATATGCTTGATGAATTAAGTGGCTCTACCATGTTTTCCAAAGTTGATTTGCGTAGTGGATACCATCAAATTCGCATGAAATTTGGGGATGAATGGAAAACGGCATTTAAAACTAAGTTTGGATTATATGAGTGGTTAGTCATGCCTTTTGGGTTAACTAATGCACCTAGCACTTTCATGAGATTAATGAACGAGGTTTTACGTGCTTTCATTGGACGATTTGTGGTAGTCTATTTTGATGATATACTGATTTATAGCAAATCTTTGGAGGAACATTTGGATCATTTACGTGCTGTTTTTATTGCTCTACGTAATGCACGTTTGTTTGGTAACCTTGGGAAGTGCACCTTTTGCACCGACCGAGTATCGTTTCTTGGCTATGTTGTTACTCCGCAGGGAATTGAAGTTGATAAAGCCAAGATCGAGGCGATTGAGAGTTGGCCGCAGCCCAAAACGGTCACACAAGTGAGAAGTTTTCTTGGCATCGCTGGATTCTATAGGCGTTTTGTGAGAGATTTCAGCACCATTGCTGCACCTCTCAATGAGCTTACACACAAGGATGTGCCTTTTACTTGGGGTACCGCACAGGAAGAAGCCTTCACGGTATTGAAAGATAAGTTAACACATGCTCCTTTGCTCCAACTTCCTGATTTTAATAAGACTTTTGAGCTTGAATGCGATGCTAGTGGGATTGGTTTGGGAGGTGTGTTATTACAAGATGCTAAACCTGTTGCATACTTTTCTGAAAAATTGAGTGGGCCTAGTCTGAACTATTCTACTTATGATAAGGAATTATATGCTCTTGTTCGGACATTAGAAACTTGGCAACATTATTTATGGCCCAAAGAATTTGTTATACATTCTGATCATGAATCTTTGAAACACATAAGAAGCCAAGCAAAACTTAATCGTAGACATGCTAAGTGGGTTGAATTTATTGAGACTTTCCCTTATGTCATTAAACACAAGAAGGGGAAAGATAATATTATTGCTGATGCATTGTCTCGTCGTTATACTATGCTTTCACAACTTGACTTCAAGATATTCGGTTTAGAGACAATCAAAGATCAATATGTACATGATGCAGAATTTAAAGATGTATTGCAGAATTGTAGAGAGGGTAGAACATGGAACAAGTTTGTGCTTAATGATGGATTTGTGTTCCGTTCTAACAAGCTATGCATTCCAGCTAGCTCTATTCGTCTTTTGTTGTTGCAGGAGGCGCATGGAGGAGGTTTAATGGGACACTTTGGCGTGAAGAAGACGGAGGACGTACTTGCTACACATTTCTTTTGGCCAAAGATGAGACGGGATGTTGAGCGTTTTGTTGCTCGCTGCACTACATGTCAAAAAGCTAAGTCACGACTCAATCCTCATGGTTTATACATGCCTTTACCTGTACCTAGTGTTCCGTGGGAGGACATATCCATGGACTTTGTTTTAGGCTTGCCTCGAACAAAGAAGGGGAGGGATAGCATATTTGTTGTCGTGGATAGATTTTCTAAGATGGCACACTTTATACCATGTCCTAAAAGTGATGATGCTGCTAATGTTGCTGATTTATTCTTTCGTGAGATTATTCGCTTACATGGTGTGCCCAATACTATTGTCTCGGATCGTGATACTAAGTTTCTTAGCCATTTTTCGAGATGTTTATGGGCTAAGTTGGGGACTAAACTACTTTTTAGTACTACATGTCATCCCCAAACTGATGGACAAACTGAAGTGGTCAATAGGACATTGTCTACTATGCTTAGGGCTGTTTTAAAGAGTAACTTGAAACTATGGGAAGAATGTTTACCTCATATTGAATTTGCTTATAATCGTTCATTGCATTCTACCACTAAAATGTGCCCTTTTGAGATTGTTTATGGTTTTCTACCTCGTGCACCTATTGATTTGCTGCCTCTTCCTTCTTCGGAGAAGGTTAATTTTGATGCTAATCAACGTGCTGAATTGATATTAAAAATGCATGAGTTAACTAAAGAAAACATTGAGCGCATGAATGCTAGATACAAGCTTGCTGGTGATAGGGGTCGAAAGCATGTTGCGTTTGAACCAGGAGATCTTGTTTGGTTACATCTACGTAAAGATAGGTTTCCTGATTTGCGCAAGTCTAAGTTAATGCCACGAGCTGATGGTCCCTTTAAGGTTTTACAGAAAATTAATGATAATGCATATAAACTTGAGCTACCTGCAGATTTTGGGGTTAGTCCCACATTTAACATTGCAGATTTGAAACCTTATTTGGGAGAAGATGATGAGCTTCCGTCGAGGACGACTTCAATTCAAGAAGGGGAGGATGATGAGGACATCCCTACTAATGTTACACCCATATCCTCACCAACTACACATACTGGACCACTTACTAGAGCACGTGCACGTCAACTAAATTATCAGGTACTTTCGTTTCTTGCGAATCCTTCTATTGTTCATGAACATATGATGCTGCCTAAATTAGATACTTTTGTTTTGCTTATGAATGAAGGACCTAGCATGGACAAGAAGGATGGTCATTGGAGCGGGATCAAGCAGGGAGAAGAAGGTGCGCGCGCGGGAAAGTACAGTGGAGCTTCCAGTGGTGATTATCACACTTTGAAGCCACCATAAGGCGCGCATGAAGTCTTGGACGAAATACGCGAGATGTCACTTCATTATTTTCGTCCAAGGGCAATTATAGGTGCTGCGTCACCTTAATATTGGGCTGGGCCCATGTAATTTCGAAATACCACATTATAGGCTGTTTTTAGAGTCCGTATGTGTGGGGAAACCGAGTTAGGGTTGTTTTCGGACCCCACCTCCAAGGGGCCACGAAATTCCCCTCTGTTCCCCCATATATACAGCCCTTAGGGCGTTGTTTAGATTTGGGTTTTAATTAGATTTAAGTTAGCCATAGCCGCAACTTCGAGCTCTTCGTTTGTGTCATCCGACCAGGCCAAGACCGCATTGGAACCCCAACTTCTGTTAATCTTTCATCTTATATTCGCAATATCCAGATTGCAATTCTTAGTTCTTGCTTGTTCTTCGATTGCTTGCAGGAATTGACCTGCGTGGTCAGGTTGATCGTGCATCCGCGGGATCAATAACCTCTCGGAGTTGGTTTAGCGATTGCCAAGGTGCAACGTCTTCGCACGTTCGTAGTCGGGTCGTGAAAGTCTACTCCACCAAAATCGATCTCCATCCTCTCATCGAAACATCGGGACACCTTCGCCTCTATCACTTCTACTCCAACTCGACATGTCACGGATGACTCGCCAATGTTTCTACATCGACTCGAGCCGCTGCAACAACATCACACAACGAGCAATCGACAACTCGACGACTCGACGACTCGGCGACTTTTCAACAATGATTTACTATGAAGATCAACAGGTCGTTCAACGATGTTCACTGCGATGCGTCGTCTGCAGCCAAAATTTCAGCGAGCTACTTCGGTTGCTACGGACATGAAGATCAAGTTAATCCATCCAAGTCAAGACGAAGGAGAAGATTCGCCTACGCAACCAGATCAATGGACTCGAGTTTTCTTTGTAAGGGCTTCATCGCGCAGGCGTCGACTGCATCTGCCGCGTCGACCTCGTCTACCGCGCGACAACCACCCGCCGCCCAACTTCACCACGTCGACTCCACCACCTCAACACTCGGGGGCTCGCAGACTCGGGGGCTGAACGTCGCAGTCTCCATCACATCGACTTCGTCCACTGCATCGACTTCATTATCCGCATCAAGACCGTCCGCCACATCGACTCTGTTTCGCCACGTCAACTGCTCATCTTCGACTGCTTATCTTTGACTCCCTCCGCCGCGTCGATTCTACATCTAAGTCTCTTTACACTCTTAAATGCTATGATTCGAAAACCTCTATGCATTCTCCATCAGTCGCCAAAGACGACTACGCAGTCGCACACAAACATCTGAGGGCTATAAAATTATCCTGCCGGCTATGCAATCGTGTAGAAACATCTGAGGGCTACAAAATTATCCTGTCGGCTATGCAGTCGTGCAGAAACATCTGAGGGCTACCAAATTATCCTTCCGGCTATGCGGTCATGCAGAAACATCTGAGGGCTACAAAATCATCAAGACGACTATGCAGTCGCACACAAACCTCGAGGGCTTCAAAACTATCCTCTGGATCATGCTTAGTTTTATATGTTGTTTATTTGCGTTCGTCAAAGTAGTGAGGCTGGGTACCAAAAGGCCGATCTTGTCTCTGGGTCCAACAAGTCTGGCATCGCGTCCCTGTTGCCCGGCAAGAGTATGCTGCTTGAGGGCCTACTCATGAAAAGACACGCATAAACCTTATATACTGCTACATTATCCACTCGACAAAAGTGCAATGTCTACAAATCACGTACCTTACAATTGTTTTGTATATTGCAAGTACACCTTAATACAGTTGCACCTTTTTTCCTTCTCAGCAGATGCTCGGGGGCTGGGCGCCCTCGTGACGCGGCGACGCCAACCTCCTCGTCCAAGACTGGTCTCTACAACAACTCACGCCTACGGTGCAAGACCCGAGTCAAGCACTTCCTCGGATGACAATTACTCGACGATGAAGAAGTCTTGAGTCTATGTTCGACTGCAAGCAGTCGAACATAGCATCGGGCGCTACTCCCATCGGGAGAGTTGGCGCGCACCCGATGAGCACTACTCGCACATCCGACAAGAACGACGGGATTAGCTTAACTACAGCTTGAGCCCATGCCTGACTCTACGAGTCGCCCATAGCCTCGGGGGCTACTCACATCGGGAGCGCTGAAGCGCACCCAACGACCGCTCGACTGCGCAACTTCTCTCCACCCGACGATGAAATACAAAGACGAAACGAACTGCAATTTCGATGCTTCATCCAAATACTCCCATCAGGAGTATACTCACGGAAACTTTGACTTCTCATCAGCAAATGATGTATCCTCAATAGAAGATCCCGAAAGGTTCAAGAGCTCACTCGACAAAGTGACACACACCACGGCGGCTACTGCAGATTCGAGTCCCTGCGCGACTCTTCGAGTCCCCCAGGCACTCGGGGGCTACTGACGAGGGGGTACACCCACGACTCCTCACCGTGAGGGTACCTGGTGCGTGTCATGGTTGGCGGCCCACTAGAAGACTCACGAGCTGACATGAAGCCCAAGACTTGAGGCGCAAGACAAGGACTCCTTCTTATAGTCGACTAGGACTCATGTGAACCCCTACCTGGCTATCTATATAAAGCAAGGCAGGGGGCACCTCTCTAGACAACTCACAACTAAATCCCCCCACGCTTAGGACTAGACAGATCTCTCTCCACCAAAGCCCTCGCAGCACCCCTGTACATCATCATCAATACAAGATCAGACAAGCAGCATGTAGGGTTTTCCCTCCGGGGGCCTGAAGCTGGGTAAATCGTGCCACATGTGTCTCTTATCACCGTCTGAATCCTACCAACGCGAAGGCCACGTCGCTCTCTTTCCTCCTACACGAAACCTAGGGTACCTAACCCTAGTATTTGCCGAGGCCGATCCTCGTCACCCACCCAAAGTGTAAACCCAAAGCAACAGACAACTGCATTTAAAAGAACTTTGCGTAAAGTAACAATCCTAGCAACCGCGGTTACAAGCGTCGTTGTTTTCCCCCTTGTGGCCACAGCACATCCCCTAGATTCATGTTTCTGTCACTCAAGCGTGTCATCAAGGGGCATGTACCCAAAATCGAGCATAACGTTCCCTCTTGGAGTCACTACCTACTACTTGGCCAAAGCAATAAACAGCAACGAAGAACATGCAAGCATTACTTAGGAACAAAATATAAGAGATAACAACCAAATATATTACTCTATCATAATCTGAACATAATCTCATAATCCATCAGATCCCATCAAACTTAGCATAGCAACAGCAGAAGAATTACATATGTGCCTCGATCATGTAGGGCAGCTCACGAGGTCTAAACCATGAAGAACAAAGAGGGGAGGAGAACATCACATAGCTACTGATCACGGACCCATGGTCCCAGGTAGACTACTCACGGCACATCCGGGAAGCGTCAATGGTGGAGGAGAAGCTCCCAGAGGTCGATCCTCCCTCCGACAGGGTGCTAGGAAGGGTCCTGACGGTGCTCCCGATCTTGGAAGCGCGGTGGCGGCAGAACAGAGGTGAGTTTGCGAAATAGGGTTTTGTCCTCAGAGGTTTCCCGTGAGGGAAATTAAATAGGACAAGGGGGGCAGCCAAGGGGCACCAGGGGTCCAGGGCCCCCCCTGGCGCGACCAGGCCCCTGGCTGCGCCACGTGGCCGCCTCGGCACCTGGTGGTGGCCCCCTGGCCCTCCTTCGGGGTTCGGGAAGCTTCTGGTACGCTGATTTTTTATCTAATTGTTCCCGGATTTTTGAGCACTTTTTATATGGGGGAAAACTGAAATAGAAAAATAGCAGAAAACAGAAACTGGAACTGGGGTGCACTGAGTTAATAGGTTAGCCAAATATGACCAAAAGTGTATGAAAGTGTATCTAGATCATAGGAATATCACACAAAACATGCATGAAGAGAGCAGAAATTATCGATACATTTGGGACGTATCAACATCCCCAAGCTTAATTCTTGCTCGTCCTCGAATAGGTAAATGATAATAAACATAATTTCTGTGGTGACATTCTAGCAACCATATAAGAACTTTGAAAAGGAAAGCAATCAAGGTATGTGATTCAATTCAAGTCATAACATGCAAGAGTCCATATTAGCATTGAAACAAGTAACAAAAGAACATTAGGTGCAAGAGCTCTCGCTGTCCGTGACTCGAATGTCTCCAAATGGTGTTTGCGTGCAAGAAGGGGGATAATGAATACGGGAAAAAGTATTTTTGTTGACTAAAGTTTCACACTTGGTCTTCTTTGGAATCTTATCTTGACTCGTCCCCAAACCACTAGACAGGTACAAGTCAATTTGATCCACTCCCTTTCGATATTTTGAGCACTCATGCAATGGATGAGTGTAAGCACGAGAGTTGACACTTAGGATGGCAAAGAGAGAAATATGGTGGAGGAGGAAGACAAAAAGGTGAGAAAGGATGACATCAATGAGGACAATCATAGGCGAGAAGGCCAAATGATAGATATGATGTGAGGAGTAGGGATTGCCATGCAACAGATGCACATATGAGCTGAAAAGCTCTCCAATGGAACTAGTGGAGATGCATCTAACTTGCTCGCTCATGAAGACCTAGAGCTCTTTTGAGGAGGCTCATCCTTGGAATATGCAAGACAAGTTCTATAGTGTGAAGGTCCCCACATAGCTATATGCATGATCCTCTCCATGGAGTACAAGTATAAGAGGGTGTACTAGTGTGGATCTTTCAAAAGGATAGTAGTGTTGCCCCTTTCTCTCTTTTTATCTTATTTTTCTCTTTTTCTATTTTTTGTATTATTTGGTGGCCT
Organism: Bromus sterilis; assembly: GCA_950022295.1. Taxonomy (NCBI): domain Eukaryota; kingdom Viridiplantae; phylum Streptophyta; class Magnoliopsida; order Poales; family Poaceae; genus Bromus; species Bromus sterilis. The sequence goes on along the minus strand of OX465599.1, from coordinate 163,900,505 downwards.
CAATGGCTCTTTCTATTTAACTCTCATTTGTCCTCTCTGGGATCTTTTATTTTTTCCACTTTGGGATCTTTTCCTCACTTAAGGGCAGCACTCTAATTTACAAGAAGGTATAGAAGATCTTTCACACTTTACAAGGTACTCAAATCATAAAGAAGATGTAGCTATCATGATGTATGCAATGTATGCCGCTGCCAGTGTAGCAGGAACATGTATGACATGAAGATCAAGTCATAAAGAGGTGGATGTTGCATGGAAATATATCTCGGAAAGGCTATGGAAATGCCTTGATAGTTAGGTATGGTGGCTGTTTTGAGGAAAGATATAAGGAGGTTTAAGATGACAGAGCGTATCATGCCAAGGGTTTGGACGTACCGGTGAAGGTGGACGCCAACTCTTGGAGTGAGAAGGAGGCAATGCACGACACGGGAAAGGCTAGCAAATATGAGGAGGTGGAAGTGTCAACTTTCAATACTCACATTAGTCTGAAGAACTCATGCACTTATTATCGGTAACTCTCAATCTAATAAGGAGGTTCACAAAGAGAGAAGTACCCCGAGGAGGAGTGTATGTGGGTTTGGTTATCCTTGCGCATCCTCGACTCATGGTATGTGAGTGTACTCTAATATTCGATCCCTCCAAAGATTAGCGATCCATCTAGTAGCTAGAGTTCTCAACTAGTTTTGTAGGTTTTGAAAATAAACACGGATTGCCCAAAATACGACACCTATCACTAATAGGCTAGATCTCTTGACACCAAAATTTCAAACATTACTCACATCAATACCTCAAAACTATTGCAAGTTACTACTAAAATTAAATAGCAACCTCAATTACCTACTCTCAAAACAAGACACAACTCAGTGCAACAACCAACTCTATTAATATGATAAACGTGAAGACTAAAGAGAGTTCCAGCAACAAACTAAACAAAAGACAAGGCTCTTGCTAAAGACAAACTAAGAATAAAACTAAACATGGTAGTAGCTACGATAAGATAAAGAACACACAATAGTAAAAAGATAGGCATGCAAAATCCTATGATTTGTTCTAGATTTTGAAAGTGGAGCATGTTTCTCTCCCACACAAAGTAAGACGGGGTCTGACTTGTTATGAACATAATTAAAAACTAAAGAAAACTAAACAAATAAAACCTAAGAGCGAGACTCTCCAAGCATAGCACATAACGCATGAAGTGATAAAAATATAGTGAGACGAAGGACGAATTGATGATTGTTGATGGAGAAGGGGATGCATGGGGGCATCCCCAATCTTAGACGCTTGAGTCTCCTTGCTTGAGCGCTTGACACTCCTGGATCTTCTTTCATCGTCTTCCATCGCACACTTGAAAACTCCCTTCATACATAACTCATCATAAGCTGATTAGAGAGGTTAGTACCCTTAATATAATAATTTTTACCCACTGGATATAAACATATTCTTGAAGAGCTATTGTTTCTCAATATTTCCAAAAGGTTTTTTCAAATAAAAATCAAGCTTAAGGTTTGCAAAAGTAAGGAGAGATAAAATGTGGCAGAATCTGTGAAAAACAGAACGGCAGGTAGTATGGAATTTTTAGGGGTACTTCTGCAACTCAAATCAAAAAACTCAGAACATACGAAAGTTCCGAGATTGTATAGAGCACTCTTCGTAAACAATTCAGCTCAAAAATATGAACTGGTGATTTGATCCGATTTTTCCCGTCACGAAGACAGAATCTGCTTTCTGGACAGCATGTCACAACTTTCGCTTCCCTTGTCATATGAGGCTATAACTTGGCACCAAGCTTGAAAATAAAGATACAATGATGTTGCTACAGTAGTAACAATCACCAAGACCACAAAAAACAGAAGTAAAAACATCTTGGGTTGCCTCCCAACAAGCGCTTTCTTTTACGCCTTTAAGCTAGGCATAAAGATTATAGAAGATGCTCACATAAGAATAAGAATTTGGAGCAAAAGAGAGCATCAAGAAGCAAATATGAGACATTTAAGCCTAACCCACTTCCTATGCATAGGCATATTATAAGAAAATAAATCAAAGAAGCAAAAATAAACCAGCATAGGAAGGTGGAACAAGAACATCTTCAAAACTTTCAACATAAAGAGAGGAGTTTTAGTAATATGGAAGTTTCTACAACCAAAATTCCCTCTCTCAAAATAATTTTCAGTAGTATCATGAACAACATCAAGAATATAACTATCACATAAATCATGTTGTTCATGACCTACAAGCACACATGTATAGTTTTCAACACGGTCTTTAGGATTATAAGATAAATGCAACCCATCACATTGAGTCTTGATAAGAGCACAATTCTCCGGAATATGAGTTGGAGATTTCAAAAGGATAATAGGAAAATCTAGTGTGGGTGCAATAGCAAAAATTTCATCCTTAACATGAGGAACTATAGCAAGTTCATCTCTGTAAGCATCATCCATAGTGGCATCACGGCCATAAACATAGAAGGCATCAACTTCATCAAAAAGGGATATTTCAAAAGAATCCATGGGATCATAACACTCATATAAGGTAAGAGTCAAAGAGTTACTCTCATTAGAAGTTAGACGTGGATGGCTCCATATTTCCTCCTTTTGTTCATCACTCTCCTCCTCTTTTTCATCCAAGGAGCTTTCAGGTTCAATAATTTCTTCTTCCATAGAGTCCTGCAAATCATTAGTCTCTTCCTTTCGGGGAGAGATTCTCTCAAGATGATCAGTTATATAATAATTTGCATCGTAATTTTCCAAACAATATTTAAGTATAGCAAGACTCTCAGATTTGTAAGGGGCATCATCAATATTTTTAAGAAGAGAAGTAATTTCATAGGCACCCCTATAAGCAACAAATTCTTCTATTTCCTCTACATACTAAAAATCATAGTTTCTCTTAGCATAATAAGCTAAGGTTTCATCATCATTCTACTCACATTGGAAAGCAAGGTGTTTGTGCCTCATAAGGCAACAAGATTCATCCCTGCAGAAAGATATATTATATATTGAGCACAAGTTTCTAGCATACTCATACAACCAATGTATTTGTTTCCATAAGTGTATCCCCTTTTGAGACAAGCGGTGTTCCTTGTACCACTTTTGTTGATCCTCGGTGAATCCTCCATGCCAATAAGATCTGGTTTCAAAGAAGTCAGACATTGATTGACAAGTAAGGAACTAGACATACTTTTTATTTTATTTTTGATAAATCACACGAAGATCAAAACTGAAAGGTAAACTAACAAGACTAAAAAGTAAAGGTAAAAGGTAGTGGGCAACTCCCCTATCTTATCACTCGGAGTCCCCGGCAACGGCGCCACAAATTTTCTTGATGGCGTGAGAGTTGATATGGCTTCTCTCCCTTCGTTGGTTACCCCAAGTGGAAGGTGAGATGTAGGATAGCAGAAAATTTCCCCTCTGTAGAGGATAGGGTTTGTCTCCCGTAGGACTCCGGCGATGATAAGTAGGTGTCAGAGGCGCACCTGACGCGGACCTGCACACAACACAATTAACTTTTCTCCCAACGAAGTTCAGAGAGGTTGTCAATCTCTCAGGTCTTGTTGTTTACAAAGGATCAAACACAAGGGATAATGATAATGATAGCAACTGAAAGTAAATACTGAAAAGTAAATGAGCTTGTAAACATTGATGAGAATATGGACCGGGGTCCCGTGATGTTCACTAGTGATGTCTCTCTCCCAAAAGACGATAAAACTGATATGCGAGGTAAACAAATTACAGATGGGCAATTGACAGGATTATAAACGCATCGCAATGCTAACTATGCTACAAAAGAAAGAAAGAGGCTCATAAGCATGGGCAGTATGCCAAAATAAGTAGACCGAAATCCATCCGCATCTACTACTAATCATCCACCTTGAGATAACTATCCAGAACATCTCGCTGGTATTAAGTTGCGAGCCCCACCCAAAGTGTAAACCCAAAGCAACAGACAACTGCATTAAAAAGAACTTTGCTTAAAGTAAACATTCCTTGCAACCGCGGTTACAAGCACAGTTGTTTTCCCCCCTTGTGGCCACAGCACATCCCCTAGACTCATGTTTCTGTCACTCAAGTGTGTCCTCAGGGGGCATGTACCCACAATCGAGCATAATGTTCCCTCTTGGAGTCACTACCTATTACTTGGCAAAAGCAATAAACAACAACGGAGAACATGCAAGAATTACTTAGGAACAAAAATATAAGAGATAAAGACCAAATATATTACTCTATCACAATCTGAACATAATCTCATAATCCATCAGATCCTATCAAACTCAGTATAGCAACAGCAGAAGAATTACATATGTGCCTCGATCATGTAGGGCATCTCACGAGGTCTAAACCATGAAGAACAAAGATGGGAGGAGAACATCACATAGCTACTGATCACGGACCCATGTTCCAAGGTAGACTACTCACGGCACATCAGGGAAGCGTCCATGGTGGAGGAGAATCTCCCGGAGGTCGATCCTCCCTCTGGCAGGGTGCCGGGAAGGGTCCTGGCGGTGCTCCCGATCTTGGAAGCGCAGCGGCGGCAGAATAGAGGTGAGTTTGCGAAATAGGAGATTAAATAGGCGAAGGGGGCAGCCAGGGGGGCACCAGGGGTCCAGGCACCCCCTGGCCACGCCGGGTGGCCGCTTGGGCACCTGGTGGTGGCCCCCTGGCCCTCCTTCGGGGTTCGGGAAGCTTCCGGTACGCTGATTTTTTATCTGATTTTTCCCGGATTTTTGGAGCACTTTTTATATGGGGGAAAGCTGAAATAGAAAAACAGCAGAAAACAGAAATTAGCACTGGGGTGCACTGAGTTAATAGGTTAGTCCAAATATGATCAAAAGTGTATGAAAGTGTATCTAGATCATAGCAATATCACACAAAACATGCATGGAACGAGCAGAAATTATCAATACGTTTGGGACGTATCAGGTGGTAATTGCAACTGGAAAGTAAAAGCAAGAAATAAATTGAGCGTGAAAACGGTGATGAGAATATGGACCGGGATCCCATGATGTTCACTAGTGATGTCTCTCTCCCAAAATACGATAAAACTTCTATGCGAGGTAAACAAATCACAGTTGGGCAATTGATAGGATTACGGGCGCAAACCAATGCTAACTATGCTACAAAGAAAGGAAGAGGCTCAAAAGCATGGGTGGTACGCCAAAATAAGTAGACCGAAATTCAACTGGATCTACTACTAATCATCCACCTTGAGATATCTATCCAAAACATCTCGCTGGTATTAAGTTGCGAGCCCCGCCCAAAGTGTAAACCCAAAGCAACGGACAACTCCATTAAAATAAATTTGCATAAAGTAAACAATCGTTACAACCGCGGTTACAAGAGTCGTTGTTTTCCCCCTTGTGGCAATAGCACATCCCCTAGACGCATGTTTCTGTCACTCAAGCTAGTCATCAGGGGGGCATGAACCCACAATCAAGCATAACGCTCCCTCTTGGAGTCACTACCTACTACTTGGCCAAAGCAATAAACAGCAATGGAGAACATGGAAGAATTACTCAAGAACAAAAATATAAAAGATAAGAACCAAATATATTACTCAATCACAATCTGAACATAGTCTCATAATCCATCAGATCCCAGCAAACTCAGCATAGCAGCAGCAGAAAGAATTACATATGTGCCTTGATCATGTAGGGAAGATCACAAGGTCTAATCCATGAAGAACAAAGAGGGGAGGAGAACATCACATAGCTACTCATCATGGACCCATGGTCCAACGTGGACTACTCACGGATAATCCGGGAAGCGTCCATGGTGGTGGAGAACCTCCCGAAGGTCAATCCTCCCTCCAGCAGGGTGCCGGGAAGAGGTTTGCTGGCGCTCCTGATCTTGGAAGCGCGGCGGCGGTGGAACAGAGGCGAGATCGCGAAAAAGGGTTCTGTCTTCGGAAGAATCCCGTGACGGGGAATACATAGGCGAAGGGGGTTAGCCAAGGGGGCCACCAGGGGTCCAGGAGACCACCTGGCACGGCCACCCCCTAGGGCGCGCCACCAGGGCGCCTGGGCCACTGTGGTGGCCCTCTGGCCCCACTTTGGTGATTCCGGAAGCTTCTGGTGTGCTGATTTTTTTATTGTATTTTCCCGGAATTTTTGGAGCATTTTTAATATGGGGGAAACCTAAAATAGAAAAGCAGCAAAAAACATGAACTGGCACTAGGGTGCACTGAGTTAATAGGTTAGTCCAAATATGATCAAAATTGTATGGAAGTGTATGTAAAGCATAGCAATATCACACAAAATATGCATGGAGCACGCAAAAATTATAGATACGTTTGGGACGTAACAACATCCCCAAGCTTAATTCCTGCTCGTCCTCGAGTAGGTAAATGATAACAAGCATAATTTCTGTGATGACGTGCTAACAACCATATAAGAACTTTGTAAGTACAACAATTAAGGTATGTAATTCAATTCAAGTAATAACAGGCAAGTGTCTATATTAGCATTGGAATAAGCAACATAAGAACATAAAGGTGCAAGATCTCTTGTTGTCCGTGACTCGAATGTCTCCAGATGGTGTTTGCGCGCAAGAAGTGAGAGATGGGAATACGAGAAAAAAATGTATTTGTTGAGAACTCAATCTACTAAAGTTTCACACTTAGACTTCTTTGGAATCTTATCTTGACTCGTCCCCATACCACTATCCAGGTACAAGTCAATTTGATCCACTCCCTTTCGATATTTTGAGCACTCATGTAATGGATGAGCGTAAGCACGAGAGTTAACACTTAGGATGGCAAAGAGAGAGATATGGTGGAGGAAGAAGACAAAAAGGGTGTGAAAGGCTCACATCAATGAGGACAATCATAGGCGAGAGAAGGCCAAATGATAGATATGATGTGAGGAGTAGGGATTGCCATGCAACGGATGCACATATGAGTTAAGAAAAGCTCTCCAATGGAACTAGTGGGGGTGCATCCAACTTGCTCGCTCAAGAAGACCTAGAGCTCGTTTGAGGAAGCTCATCCTTGGAATATGCAAGCCAAGTTCTATAGTGTGAAGGTTCCCACATAGCTTTATGCATAATGATCATCTCTATGGAGTACAAGGTATAAGAGGGAGTACGTGTGTGGATCTTTCAAAAGGAATAGTAGTGTTGCCCCTTTCTCTCTTTTTATTTTATTTTTCTCTTTTTCTATTTTTTGGTATTGTTGGTGGCTTCAACGGCTCTTTCTATTTAACTCTCATTTGTCCTCTTTGGGATCTTTTCCTCACTTAAGGGCAACACTCTATTTTAAAAAAATTATAGAAGATCTGCACACTTTACAAGGTAGTCAACATAAAGAAGATATAGCTATCATGATGTATGCAAATGTATGCCTCTACCAGTGTAGCAGGAACATGTATGACATGAAGATCAAGTCATGAGGAGGTGGATGTTGCATGGCAATATATCTCGGAAAGGCTATGGAAATGCCTTGATAGGTAGGTATGGTGGCTGTTTTAAGGAAAGATATAAGTAGGTTTATGATGACAGAGCGTATCATGCCAAGGGTTTGGATGCACCGGCGAGGTGGACGCCAACTCTCAGAGTGAGAAGAGGGAAATGCACGGTACCGAAGAGGCTAGCAAATATGAGGAGGTGGAAGTGTCAACTTTCAATACTTACATTAGTCCGAAGAACTCATGCACTTATTATCGGTAACTCTCAATCTAAGAAGGAGGTTCACAAAGATACAAGAAACCCGAGGAGGAGTGTATGGGGGTTTGGTCATCCTTGCGCATGCTCGACTCATGGTACGCGAGTGTACTGTAATATACGAACCCTCCAAAGTTTAGTGATCCATCTAGTAGCTAGAGTTCTCAACTAGTTTTTGTAGTTTTTGAAAATAAACATGGATTTCCCAAAATACGACACCTATCACTAATATTCTAGAGCTCTTGACACCAAAATTTCAAACATTACTCACAACAATACCTCAAAATTATTCCAAGTTACTACTACAATTGAATAGCAACCTCAATTACCTACTTTAAAGACAAGACACAACTCAGTGCAACAACCAACTCTCTTAACAAGATAAACATGAAAACTAAAGAGAGTTCCAGCAACAAACTAAACAAAATCTAAAGCTCTTGAAAAGACAAACAAGAAAACTAAGAGCTAAACATGGCAGTAGCTACGAAAATATAAAGAACACACAACAAAAGAAAGATAACCATGAAATCCTATGATGTGTTCTAGTTTGGAGTGGAGCGTGCTTCTATCCCACACAAAGTAAGCTGGGTTCTAACTTGTTATGAACAGCAAGCAAATCTAAATAAAACTAAAAAGTAAACCTAAGAGCGAGACACTCCAAGCATAGCTCAGAACGCATGAAGTGATAAAAATATAGTGAGACGAAGGACGAACTGATGATTGTTGATGGATAAGGGGATGCACGGGGAATCCACAAGCTTAGATGCTTGAGTCTCCTTGAATATTCATTGGGGATGCATGGGGGCATCCCCAAGCTTGAGCGTTTGACACTCCCGGATCTTCTTTCATCATCTTCCCTCACACACTTGAAAACTCCCTTCATACATAACTCATCATAAGCTGATTAGAGAGGTTAGTACCCTTAATAAAATAATTTTCCTCTACTGGAAATAAAAAAAATCTGAAGGGCTACTGTTTCTCAATATTTCCAAAAAGTTTTTGCAAAGAAAAAGCTAGCGCAAGTCTTGCAAAAGTAAGGAAAGGCAGAACGTGGCAGAATCTGTGAAAAACAGAACAGCAGGTAGTAAATAATTTTTTCGGGGTACTTCTGCAACTCAAATCAAAAAACTCGGAACAGACGCTCGAAAGTCCATTGTATGGAGCACGCTGTCAAATAGATGATCTGGTGATTTTAGGCGATTTTTTCGTCCGAGGACAGAATCTGTTTTCTGGACAACATGTCACAACTTTTGAACTTTCTTGCAATCGGAGGCTAAACTTGGCACAAAGCTTGAAAATAAAGATACAATGATGTTGCTACAGTAGTAACAATCATCAAGACCACTAAAAATAGAAGAAAAAACATCTTGGGTTGCCTCCCAACAAGTGCTTTCTTTTACGCCTTTAAGCTAGGCATAAAGTAATAAAGATCAAGTTTTGTCAAGTGAAAGAGAATAGCTAGCCCGCGTAACGGATTCAAAAGGTAACTTAATCTTCTTCCTAGGGAAGTGTCCCATCCCCTTTTAGAGGGAATTGAAATTTTATATTCCCCTCTTTCATGTCAATAACAGCACCAACGGTGCGAATAAAAGGACGTCCTAAGATAATTGGACATAAAGGTTCACACTCTATGCCCATAATAGTAAAATCAACGGGAACATAATTATCATTGACGATGATAAGAACATCATCGATCTTCCCACAGGTTTCTTTAAGCAAGAATCAACGAGACGAACACCAATAGAACAAGGATCAAAAGGTTTCAATTCAAACATATCATACATTCTTTTAGGTATAACGGAGGTACTAGCTCCAACATCACATAAAGCATAGCAAGATAAGTTATTCAATTTAATTTTGATCATAGGATCCCAACCATCTTCTAGCTTCCTAGGTATGGATGCTTCTACTCTCTAAGCTTCTCCTCCCTAGCTTTAATGAGAGCATTAGTGATATGCTTCGTGAAGGCAAGATTTAGTGTGCTAGTGTGGGAGTCTCTAGACATTTTGTGTAGTAAGCTAATAACTTCTGAGAGGGTGCAACTATCAAAATCAATGTCACTACTATCAAAGGTGGTAATGGTGTCATCTAGGCTCACTTGTTTGAAAGCCTCTATGTTCATAGGAGTTTCTTCTTCTATGGTTGAGGTAATAGCATCACCATTAATTGGTCCAATGGGACTAGGAGTGTGTTGGGTGCTAAAAGTTTGGGTATCCTCAACAACATGGATAGTAGCAAAAGTGTGGTGTGTAAGAAGGCTCTTAATTCTATCCTCTTCCATGGGGATAACTTCTGGTTTGGATGCCATCTGATTTATCAAAGTAGATTGCGTGTGCGACATGTTTGAAACATAGGTTTCAGTGGCGGTAAGTCTAGTTTGGAGATTAGAAATCTCACTGTTCAAGCTCTCAAGTTGCTTAATAATGTTTTGCAAAATGGAAGTGTGCTCACCTAATTTTCTAGAGAAGGCTTTGTTTTGTTCAAACTGGGTGTGCATATAATTCTTAGTAGCCTTCTCTATTTCTACCAGTTTCTCATAGCTAGGTAAATCTCTTTCCTTATAAGTATGACCATAGGAATTGTTGTTGCTAGGATAGGTGTTGTTGTTCCCATAGTTGGATGGAAACGGTCTAGGGTTGCTAGCAAAATTACCCCTATAAGCATTATTGTTGAAGTTGTTTCTAGAGATAAAGTTCACATCTACTTGTTCTTGAGAACCCAAAGAATGTAAATGAACATCATGAGGATCAATAGGAGATTACTTGGTAAGTAGAGACATAATCAAGTCAACTTTTTCATTTAGGGAGGAAATATCCTCAACAGAGTTTACCTTCCTACCTATTGGAGCTCGTTCGGTGTGCCATTGGGAAAAGTTGGTCATCATCTCATCTAGAAGTTCTGTGGCAGCATCGAGTGTTGTTGACATAAAGGTTCCTCCCGTGGCCGAATCTAATAGGTTCCGCGAGGTAAAGTTCAAGCCTGCATAAAAAGTCTGGATAACCATCCAGGTAGTCAAACCATGTGTAGGGAATTTCTTCATAAGAGATTTCATTCGTTTCCAAGCTTGGGCAACGTGTTCATTATCCAATTGCTTAAAATTCATAATGTTACTCCTCAATTGGATAATTTTAGCAGGTGGGTAGTACTTCCCAATAAAAACATCTTTGCACTTATCCCAAGAATCTATACTATTCCTAGGCAAGGATTGAAACCAAATTTTAGCTCCTTCCCTCAAAGAGAAAGGAAAAAGCTTAAGCTTAAAAAATCACCTTCTACTTCTTTATACTTTTGCATATCACAGAGTTCAACAAAATCATTTAAGTGTAAAGCAGCAGCATCTTCGACACCGTAGAATTGGCCTCTCATAACAAGGTTCAGCAAGGCGGGTTTAATTTCATAAGAGGTAGCTGAAGTAGCAGGTGATGCAATAGGAGTGCGGATAAAAGCATTGTTGTTGTGACTAGTGAAGTCACACAACTTGGTGTTTTCAGTGGAACCCATAGTAGCAGCAAGTGTGACAAACAATTTTTTTTAATATTTTTGATAAAGTACACTAAGATAAAAACTAAAAGGTAAGCTAACAAGACTAAAAAGCAAGGATAAAAGATAGTGTGCAACTCCCCTATCTTGTAGATTGGAGTCCCCGGCAACGGCGCTAGAAATTTGCTTGATACGCAAGAGATGATAATGGCTTCTCACCCTTCGTTGGTTACCCCAAGTGGAAGGTGAGATGCAGAATAGCGGCAAGTTTCCCTTGGCGAAGATACCAAGGTTTAGATTGTCTCCAGTAGGACTCCGATAACTACAAGTAGGTGGTGAAGCGAGCAACGCGCCATTTGATATATTGCTCCCTTAACCTAGACCTGCACACACAACAAGTAACTTTGCACCCAATGAAGTTCAGAGAGGTTGTCAATCTCTCCGGTCTTGTTGTTTACAAAGGATCAACGTAATAGATAATAGTGGTGGTAATTGCAACTGGAAAGTAAAAGCAAGAAATAAATTGGTGTGTAAATAGTGATGAGAATATGGACCGGGGTCCCATGATGTTCACTAGTGATGTCTCTCTCCCGAAAGAGGATAAAACTGCTATGCGAGCAAAACAAATCATAGCTGGGCAATTGACGGGATTACGGGCTGTCGGGACCCGGGGTTAGCGTATGCAAGTCCAATTAAGGCATAGTCATATGGAGAGCCGAGAACCGTACCCACTTGTCTAAGCAGACAAGGCCAAGCACAGAACGTTCTCGGAAAGCATCGTACGTGAGGGGCATCCCATCCAGGCCGGATGATCAACTGAGATGGGTCCTCATCGTCCGCACACAAGTCTAATGATATGGGTGGTGAACTCCCATATTCAAAGACAAGTCGCCTCAACCATACTATCGACTATCTCAAAACTCTTACATAGACTTACTCCAGCCCGATCACTTAGTCGGGGTCTAGGGCGGGCTCGATCATACCACAAAGTGTGCACGAGACGGAGTCTCGAGCAATCGCATCGCGATGCCCCAAGCTGCGCACATCTAAGGGCCACTTGGTGTATGAAAGACCGCCAGCCAGAACACAACTAAGGTCTCGAAAACCCATACAAAGACATGCATGTTATAAACATACACGCAGCACACATGCCTTGTATGAACAGCAGGTACCATTGCAATTCTCTACAAAGTGTACATTTTATTTATAACTCTTATAGAGTACGCACAGAGATCACATACATGTGATCCAACATTACAACACAGGCGGAAGCAAATTATGTCTGAGTACAGACAAGTTTAACAAATGGCTTAAGAAGCCTTATTTAAACACAAAGCCCTCCACGAGGGAACCAGTCGTCTGACTGGGACTAGACTAGTTGGTCTTCAGTCGTCCAGCTCGATGAAAAAGCCACCTTCGGGGTCAGTGGCATCATCTAAAACATAGATTAAGCAAACGTGAGTACAAAGTCGTACTCAGCAAGACTTATATAGGAGCTATACTACTCATGCACATGTATCAAGGTAAAGGGAGGTGGGGTTCACTTGCAGAAATGCCATCTTTGACTTGGCTAATCCTGAACTACGAGTACCAGACTTTGAGGTAAGAAGCGTACACGAGTCCACTACTTTCTCCAACCAATACACCACTATGGTGCCTTCCTCGACTTCCCCACGAGGAAGCACGCCATAGCACTCACACTTATCTTGGTGTGTTTTAGAAGTATCCAGTTCAAGTTTTCTAATAATCAAGCTAAGCTTTCCAAGCAGTCCATAACCGCGGACGCGGCTATTCGAATAGTTTTGTTAACCTTGCAAGGGTGTACCGCTACACACAAATGATCATCATTTACCTCCTTTGTACTCGACACCGTTCAAGAGGTGTCGGCGAGGATGCTCACCACAACTGTTACCTCATAGCCGATCTAGTCCGAGAAAGCCGCCTACTTGGGTTGGTTACCACAATCGTGAACCCGGCCGGTTTACCGAAGTGGACCCAAGTGATGTGTGCGTGGTGCATAAGCCGGTCTCGGATGAGCCGTTCTCTCACTTAGCATCCAGGCCACGGACCTACCAGAACTCCGAACTATTGCGACATCTGGACATCGAAAGGGATGAGTTAGTAAGTTGAGAGGGGTCAGTGAGCCCAATGTGTGGTTGTACTCTTCATCTTGGATCACCACACAAGAACTCGTACTAGGGCGGTGTTCAACGAGACAACCCACTGTGTACTCCTACACAGCCTCTCATCGTTCACCTTGTATTAGGGTCGATTCACCAACACTTTTCTACCATCATCAACATGTTCATTCCCATCCCGACTCACATCACAGTAACAACATGGTATCATACTAAGCATGCAATCAACAGTAACATTGCAGGGGTTACATGATATCACATGAATAAGATTGAAAGGGTGATGTTCATGGTACTGATGTGTTGAGCATTCCATTTAAATGGAGTATATTGCAAATTGAATTGCAAATTCAAACTCCACATTTGAATTCAAATTAACCAAGTTGTATATGACATGGTTTGATCATTTCGAATTATCTTCAATTGAATAAGATATGCCTCTGATGTGTGATTGAAATGTAGCATGTTGCCATGGTTCAAGTTGCAAAATATTTGATTTGAATTTGATTTAATTCCATTTAAATCAAATAGCAAATGCTACTGATCACATTTTAAATTCAACTCAAACAGAGTTGAAAGTTGCATATTTGGAAAGATAATTTTCTCCTGATCATTTTTCATATATTATTTGTCCAATTTGGAGTTAATATGAATTTTCTATGAATTTCCAAAGTTTGGGGTATTTTCTGGAATTTCTGGAATTCTTTTAAATCAAATAATCTCTGGAAATTCATTTAATTTGATTTATTGCGCAATTGCTGACGTCAGGGGGGGGCTGACATGTGGGGTCACCTTGTCAGTGACTGGGTTAATTAACCCGTGGGTTAAATTAATCCAGTGACTTAATTAAGCCACTGGGCCCACTGGTCAGTGACCCAGGGGTCACTAACTGGGTGATTAACAGGGGGGGTTAGAGCTGACACGCCGGCGGCTAAACGCCGGCGACTGGACCGCGGCGGCGCTGCACGGGGAGGACGAATCCGGCCACGGGAGGGGAAACGGGGGGCACCGGCTTGCTCCTGGAGGTCGTCCGCGTCTTCTGGAGGCAACAGGGGGTCGCGGGGTGGTCGGGAGCGACGACGGCGACGTCCTTGGCGGCGACAGAACCACGGCGAGGTCGGAGTCGACGTTGTAGTGCAAGACTTGAGGCGATTCGGGGGACGTTCGAAAGCTGGCATGTTCAGGAGCCAAACGCACGCACTGGGGGTTCACGATGAGCACTGGAGCGAGGAGGACAACGACCATGGCGGAGACCTTCCTCTGCTCTCATGGCGAAATCGTCTAGGGGGGATTGAGGGGCCGCAAGATTAGGGGTTCTGCTCACCAGGAGGTGGTGAACGCAACGGCGCAGGCGGTGGAGACGGAGAGGCTTCAACGACGACGAATTCGCCGGAGTTGGCTTGCGGGTCCGGCGGCAACGTGGAGAAGATTCCGGCGGCTACAGAGCGTCCAAGCTCGATTCCTTCTGCACGGAGTCGAAGTCGAGGATGGCGAGGAGGATGGACAGCACGGCGCAGCTCGGGGACGTCGTTGGTCACGCGGGCTTCAAGCTATGGTGACGGCGGCGTCCTGTTCTCCTCGGGGCTCAGCGAGAGAGAGGAGGATAGGCACTGGGGAGGGGGGGAATGGACTGCGGAGGCTGCGGGGAGTCTCCAGACGCGAGAAGAGGCCACGGGGAGGCCTGGAAGCTCTCGGCGGCGACGTGGCGTCCATGGCTGGCTCGGTGGCATTCCACCGAGCAGCTTGGAGGCGCGGGAGGGGGAAGAAGACGCCGCTGCCCCTGTGGGCCGGCTGGGCTGGGGTGGGCCGGCTTCGCCTGGGCGCCAGGTAAGGATTTTCTTTCTTTTCTGTTTTTATTTTCTGCTATTTGTTCTGTTTAGCCAATTAAAATAGCTAAACATTTTTTTAAATGCTGAAAATTTTTATGTGGCCTCATAATAATAAAGACTAACCACTTATAAAATTTCAACATTTTTAAAATTCAATTAATTTGAATCTTAAATCAAATAGGGGTATTTCTTTAATTCCAAGGCACTGTTTGATTATTTGAAAAATCTATGAGCATGGGATGGGTCCCACATCACTTGATATGTGATCACACTCATTTATAAGAGTTTTCAAAAATCTAACATGAATTTTTGGAGAAGATTTTTATCTGGCCTTTTGAAATAATTCATCTGGGGGGTTTCCTTCTCCCATTTTGATTTTGAAGTTGAATTTCCTTTGAATTCTTTCATGAATGCAAAGTGAAAAAGACCCTAGCACATTACCTAACAGAGGGTTCTGACAACTCGCCCCCACTCAACAGAATCTCGTCCCGAGATTCAGAAGTCGGCGGGAGGAAGGAGGGGTACTCGGCACTGAGACGGTCTTCTCTTTCCCACGTAGCTTCTCTTTCAGAGTGGTGTGACCATTGCACTTTCATAAACCTAATCTTCTGACGACGAGTGACACGCTCTGCGGAATCAAGAATACGAACGGGGTATTCTCGATAAGAAAGGTCATCTTGGAGATCAAGCGTTTCATGGTCGACTTCGCGGATGGGGTCCTTGAAGCAACGCCTGAGTTGGGACACATGGAATACATCATGTACTCGGGAGAGGTGCGGAGGTAGTTCAAGTTGGTAGGCAACTTCTCCACGTTTAGCAATAATGCGGAAAGGTCCGATGTAACGTGGGGCCAACTTGCCTTTGATACCGAAACGTTGGGTTCCCTTCAGAGGAGTAACCCGAAGGTAAGCCTTCTCATCCAGATTGTAGCTCTCTTGCCTATGATGAAGATCATAGTATCTTTTCTGACGAGACTGGGCTGCTTTCAATTGATCACGAACAATGCGAACTTGCTCTTCTGCTTCCTTGATCATATCCGGTCCAAAGAATTGTCTTTCACCAGTTTCTGACCAGTTTAAAGGTGTTCGACATCGTCGTTCATATAGGAGTTCAAAAGGAGCCATGTTCAGACTAGATTGAAAACTATTGTTATAAGCAAATTCGGCAAATGGAAGAGACTTCTCCCAATTCTTTCCGAATGAGATAACACAAGCTCTGAGCATGTCTTCAAGAATTTGGTTAACCCTTTCGACTTGACCGCTAGACTGAGGATGGAAAGATGTACTAAAGGAGAGATGAGTTCCCATAGCATTCTGAAAGCTTCCCCAAAATCTAGAGGTAAAAAGGCTACCACGATCAGAATTGATTTCCAAAGGAACACCATGAAGGGATACAATTCTAGAGATGTACAAGTCCGCTAACTGGCTAGCAGTTATAGACTCGCGAACCGGAAGGAAGTGAGCAACTTTGGAGAGCCTATCTATGACAACGAAGATGGCATTGTTTCCTTTCTGGGTTCTTGGAAAGCCGGTGATGAAGTCCATACCGACTTTGTCCCACTTCCACTCGGGAATAGACAAAGGTTGAAGTGTACCAGCAGGTCTTTGATGTTCTGCCTTAATGCGACGACAAACATCACATTCGGCAACAAATTGAGCAATGTCTCTTTTCATCCTAGTCCACCAAAATCTCTGGCGTAGATCTCGGTACATTTTTGTTCTACCGGGATGAATCGAGAGGGGTGTGTCATGGGCTTCCTTGAGGATGAGTTGCCTTAGTTCCCTATTCTTAGGTACTACCAAACGATTTTCAAAGAATACCGTTCCTTTGCTATCTGTGGAGAAACATTTAGCAACTCCGCTAGCAATGTTCTCCTTGATCCGGCGAACACCTCGTGCACGCCTTTGGGCAACTATGATTTGATCCTCAAGAGTTGGTTTCGCCACCAAGTTGAAAAGAGATCCACGAGGAACAATCTCGAGATTAAGCTTTCGAAATTCCTCATGAAGAAGTGGTTGATACTGTTGTAACATGAGGTTGTTACAGTACGACTTACGACTTAGTGCATCAGCCATGACATTGGCTTTGCCTGGGGTGTAAGAAATTACTACGTCGTAATCTTTTATCAACTCAATCCAGCGTCTTTGCCTGAGATTAAGATCTGGCTGGGTGAAAATGTATTTGAGGCTTTGGTGGTCGGAATAAATCTCGCAACGGTTACCAAGGAGGTAATGTCGCCAAGTTGTTAGGGCATGAACTACGGCAGCGAGTTCAAGGTCATGGGTAGGATAGTTATCTTCATGTGGCCGCAACTGGCGTGAAGCATAAGCTACCACATGTCGATCTTGCAGAAGTATGCATCCTAACCCTTGCCGTGATGCGTCACAATAGATCTCGAAATCCTTTTTGGTGTCTGGAGGTGCAAGTACGGGTGCAGAAGTCAATCTTCTTTTTAGCTCTTGAAAGCTTTCCTCGCACTTGGGAGTCCATAGGAATTTCTTATCTTTCTTGAGGAGTTCAGTAAGAGGCTTTGCAACTTTAGAAAAGTTCTCGACGAAGCGGCGACAATAGCTTTCTAAGCCAAGAAAACTCCTAACTTGCTTAACCGATTCAGGTGGAGTCCAGTCAAGGACGGCCTGAACTCTCTCGGGATTCACAGCAATGCCTTTTGAAGAAATCACGTGGCCTAAGTAGGTCACTTCTGGTAGCCAAAATTCACACTTGGAGAATTTAGCATACAGGCGATGCTCTCTAAGTTTCATCAATACCAGCCTTAGGTGTTCGGCATGTTCTTCTTCGTTCTTCGAGTATATAAGGATGTCATCGAGGTAAACCACGACGAACTAGTCCAAATACTCCATGAAGATTGAGTTCATCATGCGTGAGAAAGTGGCGGGGGCATTGGTTAAACCAAAGGACATGACGGTGTACTCGTAAAGACCATAACGAGTAGTAAAAGCCGTTTTGGGGATGTCCTTGTTTCGGATTTTGATTTGATGATAACCTAATCTCAAATCCATCTTGGAGAAAACGGAGGATCCTGCAAGTTGATCATAAAGATCATTGATCCTGGGCAATGGGTACTTGTTCTTTATCGTCGCTAAATTTAGCGGGTGATAGTCTACGCACATCCTTTCTGTTCCATCTTTCTTCGTTATGAACAGAACGGGGCAACCCCATGGCGATGAGCTAGGGCGGATGAAGCCTTTCTCCAACAAAGCTTCCAGTTGGGTTTTAAGCTCAGCTAACTCACGTGGGGCCATTTTGTATGGGCGTCTAGAAATAGGTGTGGTTCCTGGGGCAAGATCCACTATAAACTCTACACATCTTATACTCGCAATATCCAGATTGCAATTCTTAGTTCTTGCTTGTTCTTCGATTGCTTGCAGGAATTGACCTTCGTGGTCAGGTTGATCATGCATCCGCGGGATCAATAACCTCTCGGAGTTGGTTTAGCGATTGCTAAGGCGCAACGTCTTCGCACGTTCGTAGTCGGGTCGTGAAAGTCTATTCCACCAAAATCGATCTCCATCATCTCATCGAAACATCGGGACACCTTCGCCTCTATCAAGTGGTATCAGATTTCCAGGTTGCTCGGTGAGATTTACCAGTTTTCATAGTCTAGATTGGTTCTGTTCTTCATACCTACAGTCCACGAAAAAGCCAACAAAAAAAAATTTAGGGTTAGATCATCACGTCCCAAGACAGTCCTATCCTTTGTCCAGTTTTCTTTTCAGTACTTGCTTTGTTGAATTTACGGTTGCATCGTTGTGTCAAGTTGCTGATCTTAGCGTCTAGTTCCCTTAGAGTTTCGAGTTCTGATCACACTTTGCCACGTCGCCGCCGCACAAGTAGTCATCCTACCACGTTCCGCTAATCCGAGTCCAGATACACCACCACGTTCCGCCAAGAAGAGTCCATATACACCACCACGTCTCACGAGTCCGAGTTGAGTTCCACCATCAGTACGGTTCCTGATCTCTCTGTAGCCAGATTAGTTTTCAGTTGTTAGAGTCGGATTTCATCAAACTTTTTCCGTACAGAGAAGGGGGGTGATTAGCAAAAAAAAAAAAAGTCTGGCACGCTTTCCAGAGCAGTTTTTAGGCCAAAATTTTCAGGGGTAAAAAAATTTCGTGCCCATACGTTCCTTAGGTCCAGAAACTCATTTTGAGACGTTCGCCACCATATTGATTTTTTCGCACTTTTTCAGCCACCGCAGTCCCGCATCGCAAAAAAAAAAAAAGAGAGAGAAAAAAAAATTCAGAGTGTGCTTCTCAGGTTTTTACGTGCCGCGCCGTGCTTTCGTTGGTGTTTTAGGCTCGCGTCTCTAGTACGGTCTAGCCTAGGATCAGCATAGTACCGACGTTGAGTGTTTATTCAGCTTTGCATCTCTGTTTTGATTACTGTTGAGCTTTTTGCTACCATATTTGTCAAGCCTACCTACAGCTCCACATATATTCTACTTCGTGCGGTTGACACCTCCTGGCCATCGCTCTACCACATCTCTGAGAGCTTTGACCCGTTGGTTGTACATCACCACCTGCTGCTAGGTAAGAATCGGTAAGAACGAAAGAAAAGCTTGACGGATTTGTGCTTTCCACCATCCCACATCCCATTAGTAGAAGTAGGATCATATTCCTGTGTGTTTTCTATTTCTTCTAACCATGCCAGGATCACATGATGAAGTGGCGCGGGATGCACCCGATTGGGAGAACATGACAAACAAGGAGCTACATGATAAATTTGCACAAATGATGTCTGAACAGGTGAATGACATCGAGACCAGCTTTACAGAGGCAATTGATGGCGTGGAAAAGATGATCGACACCAAGGTCGACGCCAAGTTTACTGAGTTGATCGCACGCCTACCTACACAGCCTGCTGCCGCTTCAGCACAGCCACAGCCACCGCCACTACCACGTGCACGACGGATTCTGTTTCCGAGAGGACAAGCTGCTGGTATTGGTGCTCCTCCTGCTGCTGCAGTACCTGCTGCTGCTGCTTCTGACGTCGGCCAGGAAAACAACTACGAGGGTGATTACGAGGAGGAGGTGGAACAGGAAGCGGCCTATGAACAGCCAGCTGGCCGTCCACGTCCCAACATTCGCCACGGTCGACACCAACCACCCCCTCAGGTACGCGATGATGAACATGTGCCTAAACTGAAATTGAATCTTAAGCCGTTTGAGGGTAGATATATTCCTGATGCTTATCTTACTTGGGAGTTAGAAACTGAACAACGCTTTACATGTTTACAATATCCTGAGAATAGACGTGTTACTGCTGCTGTTTGTGAATTCACGGGATTTGCATCTATTTGGTGGTCTGAACATTGTAGATTGCATGCTAATAATATTCCAACTACTTGGGCTGCTTTAAAAGATGCTATGCGTACTCGCTGGGTTCCTCCTTATTATCAACGTGAATTGTTACAAAAATTACAGCGTTTGAGACAAGGAAAAAATTCTGTAGAGGAATATTATCAAGAATTACAAACTGGATTGATTAGATGTGGCCTAGTAGAGGATAATGAAGCTATGATTGCACGTTTTATGGGTGGTTTAAACAGGGAGATACAAACTATTCTAGAATACAAGGACTTTGCTACTATCACTCGTTTGTTTCATCTTGCTTGTAAAGCTGAACGTGAAGTGCAGGATCGACAGGCCGCTACGAGACCTAACTTTTCTGCAGGACGAAATACATCATGGACATCGCGTGGAGCTTCTACATCCACACGTCCTGCTGCACCACCATCTACTTCAGTCGCTCATTCTTATAGGGAGCCACCAAAACAGCCAGCGCCACCATTCAAGGGTGCACAAAGTGGTCCAGCGGCGAGTTCTTCTTCATCCATGGCTTCCACAGGGCAAACACGAGATCGTGATATTAAATGTCGCAGGTGCCAAGGTGGAGGTCACTTCGCAAAAGACTTTCCCTCCAAGCGTGTGATGACTATTACGGCGGATGGTGGGTATGAGTCAGCGAGTGACTATGATGAGGAGACTTTAGTTCTCATTGCTCATGAGGAACAGGGTGCCCATGATGATGCTCATGATATAGAGTATATGGCTCCTGATGATGCAGATAAATATGCTAGTTTGGTTGCTCAACGTGTGTTAAGTGTGCAGGTAACGAAGGCCGAGCAAAACCAGAGGCATAATTTGTTCCACACAAAGGGAGTGGTGAAAGAACGTTCGGTTCGCATCATCATTGACGGAGGGAGTTGCAACAACTTGGCTAGCATGGAGTTGGTGGAGAAGCTATCTCTCACCACAAGACCACACCCCCATCCGTACTATATTCAGTGGTTTAACAATAGTGGTAAGATTAAGGTAACGCGTTCTGTTCTTGTGCACTTTAGCATTGCTGCATATGCTGATTATGTTGATTGTGATGTGGTACCCATGCAAGCATGCTCTCTTTTACTTGGTAGACCATGGCAATTTGATAGGAATGTTGTACACCATGGTAGGACAAATCAGTTTACTCTGGTTCATCAGGATAAAAATATTGCTTTACTTCCTATGTCTCCTGAACAAATTGTGAAAGATGATCTTGCTAGAGCTAGTAAGCTAAACAGGAGAAAAATAAGAGTGAAAATGAGATAGCAGCTAAAGAATTTGAGCAACAACATAAGACTAATAGAAAATCTTCTTCTGCTGTTTCTAATGAAATTAAATTGACTAGTCCAACTTTGCTTGTTACTAAGGTTGATATTTCAGAGTTGGATGTTAGTCAATATGTGTGCTATGCTTTTGTGTGCAAAGAAGCTTTGTTTTCATTTGAGGAATTGCCTCCTTCTTTGCCTCCTGTTGTCACTGACCTTTTGCAGGAATTTATTGACGTCTTTCCACAAGACGTACCATCGGGATTACCACCTATTCGAGGGATTGAGCATCAGATTGACTTAATTCCCGGTGCTTCGCTGCCCAACCGTGCGCCATACCGTACCAATCCGGAGGAGACGAAGGAGATTCAGCGTCAAGTACAAGAGCTACTCGACAAAGGTTACATACGTGAATCCCTTAGTCCTTGTGTGGTTCCTGTTATATTAGTGCCAAAAAAGGATGGAACATGGCGTATGTGTGTTGATTGTCGAGCCATTAATAATATTACTATTCGTTATCGTCATCCTATTCCTCGGTTAGATGATATGCTTGATGAATTAAGTGGCTCTACCATGTTTTCCAAAGTTGATTTGCGTAGTGGATACCATCAAATTCGCATGAAATTAGGAGATGAATGGAAAACGGCTTTTAAAACTAAGTTTGGATTATATGAGTGGTTAGTCATGCCTTTTGGGTTAACTAATGCACCTAGCACTTTCATGAGATTAATGAACGAGGTTTTACGTGCTTTCATTGGACGATTTGTGGTAGTCTATTTTGATGATATACTGATTTATAGCAAATCTTTGGAGGAACATTTGGATCATTTGCGTGCTGTCTTTATTGCTCTACGTAATGCACGTTTGTTTGGTAACCTTGGGAAGTGCACCTTTTGCACCGACCGAGTATCGTTTCTTGGCTATGTTGTTACTCCGCAGGGAATTGAAGTTGATAAAGCCAAGATCGAGGCGATTGAGAGTTGGCCGCAGCCCAAAACGGTCACACAAGTGAGGAGTTTTCTTGGCCTCGCTGGATTCTATAGGCGTTTTGTGAGAGATTTCAGCACCATTGCTGCACCTCTCAATGAGCTTACACGTAAGGATGTGCCTTTTACTTGGGGTACCGCACAGGAAGAAGCCTTCACGATATTGAAAGATAAGTTAACACATGCTCCTTTGCTCCAGCTTCCTGATTTTAATAAGACTTTTGAGCTTGAATGTGATGCTAGTGGTATTGGTTTGGGAGGTGTGTTATTACAAGATGCTAAACCTGTTGCTTACTTTTCTGAAAAATTGAGTGGGCCTAGTCTGAACTATTCTACTTATGATAAGGAATTATATGCTCTTGTTCGGACATTAGAAACTTGGCAACATTATTTATGGCCCAAAGAATTTGTTATACATTCTGATCATGAATCTTTGAAACACATAAGAAGTCAAGCAAAACTTAATCGTAGACATGCTGAGTGGGTTGAATTTATTGAGACTTTCCCTTATGTCATTAAACACAAGAAGGGGAAAGATAATATTATTGCTGATGCTTTGTCTCGTCGTTATACTATGCTTTCAAAACTTGACTTCAAGATATTCGGTTTAGAGACAATCAAAGATCAATATGTACATGATGCAGAATTTAAAGATGTATTGCAGAATTGTAGAGAGGGTAGAACATGGAACAAGTTTGTGCTTAATGATGGGTTTGTGTTCCGTTCTAACAAGCTATGCATTCCAGCTAGCTCTATTCGTCTTTTGTTGTTGCAGGAGGCGCATGGAGGAGGATTAATGGGACATTTTGGCGTGAAGAAGACGGAGGACGTACTTGCTACACATTTCTTTTGGCCAAAGATGAGACGGGATGTTGAGCGTTTTGTTGCTCGCTGCACTACATGTCAAAAAGCTAAGTCACGACTCAATCCTCATGGTTTATACATGCCTTGACCTGTACCTAGTGTTCCGTGGGAGGACATATCCATGGACTTTGTTTTAGGCCTGCCTCGAACAAAGAATGGGAGGGATAGCATATTTGTTGTCGTGGATAGATTTTCTAAGATGGCACATTTTATACCATGCCATAAAAGCGATGATGCTGCTAATGTTGCTGATTTATTCTTTCGCGAGATTATTCGCTTACATGGTGTGCCCAATACTATTGTCTCGGATCGTGATACTAAGTTTCTTAGCCATTTTTGGAGATGCTTATGGGCTAAGTTGGGGACTAAACTACTTTTTAGTACTACATGTCATCCCCAAACTGATGGACAAACTGAAGTAGTCAATAGGACTTTGTCTACTATGCTTAGGGCTGTTTTAAAGAGTAACTTAAAAATGTGGGAAGAATGTTTACCTCATATTGAATTTGCTTATAATCATTCATTTCATTCTACCACTAAAATGTGCCCTTTTGAGATTGTTTATGGTTTTCTACCTCGTGCACCTATTGATTTGCTTCCTATTCCATCTTCGGAGAAGGTTAATTTTGATGCTAAGCAACGTGCTGAATTGATATTAAAATGCATGAGTTAACTAAAGAAAACATTGAGAAAATGAATGCTAGATACAAGCTTGCTGGTGATAAGGGTAGAAAGCATGTTGTGTTTGAACCAGGAGATCTTGTTTGGTTACATCTACGTAAAGATAGGTTTCCTGATTTGCGCAAGTCTAAGTTAATGCCACGAGCTGATGGTCCCTTTAAGGTTTTACAGAAAATTAATGATAATGCATATAAACTTGAGCTACCTGCAGATTTTGGGGTTAGTCCCACATTTAACATTGCAGATTTGAAACCTTATTTGGGAGAAGATAATGAGCTTCCGTCGAGGACGACTTCAATTCAAGAAGGGGAGGATGATGAGGACATCTCTACTAATGTTACACCCACATCTTCACCAACTACACATACTGGACCAGTTACTAGAGCACGTGCACGTCAACTAAATTATCAGGTACTTTCGTTTCTTGCGAATCATTCTAATGTTCATGAACATATAATGCTGCCTAAATTAGATACTTTTGTTTTGCTTATGAATGAAGGACCTAGCATGGACAAGAAGGACGGTCATTGGAGCGGGATCAAGCATGGAGAAGAAGGTGCGCGCGCGGGAAATAACAATGGAGCTTCCAGTGGGGATTTTCGCACTTTGAAGCCACTATAAGGCATGCATGAAGGCTTGGACGAAATACACGAGATGCCACTTCATTATTTTCGTCCAAGAGCAATTATAGGTGTTGCGTCACCTTAATATGGGGCTGGGCCCATGTAATTTCGAAATACCACATTATAGGCTGTTTTTAGAGTCCGTATGTGTGGGGAAACCGAGTTAGGGTTGTTTTCGGGCCCCACCTCCAAGGGGTCACGAAAATCTCCTCTGTTCCCCCATATATACAGCCCTTAGGGCGTCGTTTAGACTTGGGTTTTAATTAGATTTAAGTTAGCCATAGCCGCAACTTCGAGTTCTTCGTTTGTGTCGTCCGACCAGGCCAAGACCGCATTGGAACCCCAAATTCTGTTAATCTTTCATCTTATATTCGCAATATCCAGATTGCAATTCTTAGTTCTTGCTTGTTCTTTGATTGCTTGCAGGAATTGACCTTCGTGGTCAGGTTGATCGTGCATCCGCGGGATCAATAACCTCTCGGAGTTGGTTTAGCGATTGCTAAGGCGCAACGTCTTCGCACGTTCGTAGTCGGGTCGTGAAAGTCTATTCCACCAAAATCGATCTCCATCATCTCGTCGAAACATCGGGACACCTTCGCCTCTATCAGGAAGTACATTCAAGGAATGCACTTGGGTTCTTGTTCTGGGTGAGGTATAGTTGACGGTTTTGCCTGAAGGGTGGGTGAGTTTCACGGATTTTCCTTTGCAATCCAGGTAGGCATTCTGCTTTGATAGCCAATCCATGCCAAGGATGACATCAATATCTGAAGACTTGAGGGCTATGAGTGAAGCAAGGAATACTAAACCCTCAATTGCAATTTGATTACCATGGCTCACTCTATTAGTTTGCCATCTTGACCCTGGAGTTTGAATAATCATTGGGGTGGACAATTCAACAAAGGGTAACTCATGACGAAGTGCATAACTTTCCGACATGAATGAATGAGATGCTCCTGGGTCGAAAAGAACGGAAGTAGGAACATAATTGACTGGGAGCGTACCAAGAATGACGTCAGTGGTGTCGTCAGTCTCTTCGGCGGCGATCTGGTTCAAACGTCCACGAGTGGTGGGAGGAGCGGGTTTGGCGGTGTAGACCTTCTGGGGTGGCTTGCCACGACCATTGTTGATGTTGCCTCCGGCACGTGGTGGAGCATTCTGATGCTGGATCTGGTTCTGGGGACACTCACGAGAGTAGTGGCCTGCCTGACCACACTTGTAACAGGCTCCGAAGACAGTGCGTGGAGCTGGGTTGTTTGGTGGAACTGGGTTGGTGGACGAGGCGCCACATAGGATGGCCTCGGGGGGTTGTTCTGACGGAACATGCTGTTGGGGATCCAGATCTTGCGCTTCTGGGAGCCAGAACTGGATGAACCGTCATCTCTAGGGTGTTTGCGGAAGTCGGTGGGGGTGTTCATGTCCTCTGCTTTGATGGCCTTGTTGACAAGGACCTGGAAGGTGGCAAAGTCATGAAGGTTGAGTTCACGACGAATTCCAGTGTTGAGGCCACGACGGAACCTCTCTTGTTTCTTGGAGTCGGTGGAGACTTCTTCGGTAGCATAACGAGCCAGTCGGTTGAACTCACGACTAAACTCATCAACGGTCCTTCTGCCTTGAGTGAGGTTGCAGAACTCCTCACGCTTGCGGTCCATAAGACCCTTGGGGATGTGGTGCTCGCGGAAGGACGTGCAGAATTCCTCCCAAGATGCAGGCGGTCCAACGGGACGCATATTCAGAAAGTTCTCCCACCAAGAGCTAGCTGCACCTTCAAGGTGATAGGTGGCATAGCTGACCTTGTCACCAATTGCAACACGGCCTGCTTGGAGCTTCCTCTCGATGTTGCGAAGCCAGTCATCGGCGTCAAGGGGCTCGGTGGAGTAACTGAAAACCGGGGGATGAATTCGGATGAAGTCGTTCAGGGACACCAGCTCATTGCGCTGCTGAGTGGTGTTGCGTGCGATGACTTCCAGCAGGTGGTGAGAGTCACGACGGTTCCTCTCGACCTCCATCAGAACTTGTGCCATCGTGGGTGGGGGTGGAAGGTTGCCTTCCTCCTGGTCATTCCCACGACCTTGGTTACGACCAACCTGGCCACGGGTTCCTTGAGACATCCTGAAGGTGAAAACCAAAGTCAAACAGAGTTGATTTGAAGAGTCTAATCAAGGTATTGAAGTACTGGAAGGATTACAGAGCAAAGGAAGTAATCATCTTGACAACATGGTGATAAAGCATACAAGCCATATATTCACAAGCTGTCATACAAACCATACATCGTTTTAGTACAAGCACCGAGCTAATACAAACGTGATGAAGATGATACATCCTTCAGAGGCACCCTGACTTCCTATACATTATTTATCTAAGCCTCTGGAACTTAGACACCTTGCGTACAATACACTAAGATACTACTACATCAACACTAAGTAAGACCACAGGCGGTCTCACTCATCTCCATCTCCATAGTAGTCCTCATAAAAGTTACCCGCGTATCCCGGTAGCTGGAGGTGACCATCGGAAAACACGAAGGCCTGTGGACCCTGATATCCATTTGGGCAAGGATGGGGCCTAGGTCCAGCGTAGGGTGGAAGCAAAGGACCACGGGGTGGAAAAATGCCTCCAATCTCGGGCCAAGCAATTCGAGAAGGCATCTGAGTCCTCACTGGGTAGATAGCATCATGCTCAACTGATCCCACGCTCACAAAGGGTGCCAAAAGTGTCAGTGCTCGATACAGACGAACACGGGTGGCGTGGAGCTCGAAACGGAGAGCGCGTGCATCACGATCTCTGTCACTAGCAAA
Source organism: Bromus sterilis (assembly GCA_950022295.1). Classification (NCBI taxonomy): domain Eukaryota; kingdom Viridiplantae; phylum Streptophyta; class Magnoliopsida; order Poales; family Poaceae; genus Bromus; species Bromus sterilis. Next base: position 163,872,850 of record OX465599.1, on the reverse strand, counting down.
CCTAGCAGTCATCTGAAGGGCGGGATCCTCTGCAGAGTGATCTGAGTAGAGTCCGGTGTAATACCCCTCTTCTCCTGGAAGTGCAGCAGGGATATAGCGGAAAGAAGCCTCTTTCAGCAAAGTGTGCTCCTCTCTCAGCAGTGTCATACATGAGTATGCAGCATCCTGCACAGCCATGTTCTCGGTAACGCCAATGCCATGTCCAAAGTGGATAGGCTGAGTGACTCCAACGTGGTGCGGATAGATCCGGACAATGCAGTGGAACTGCGTCTGGTTGAAGTCGTGGAACTGCTCCTCGACGGTGTACTCAGGGTACCATCGATATCCTACATAGGACATCATCTCGATCAACGTGGCGGGATGGCCACGCACACCGAGGCACCTGGTCAAACAAACAATCTACAGAGGGGGAAGATCTGCCATCTGAAATAGAAAGGAGTTTGCAAATGCATCAGATTATGAGATAAACCTGGAATGACTCGGACAGCATAACGGCTGTAATTGCAAGAAAAAGACAATTTCTTACAACATGGAAACAACACTTACATACGATGTAACAAAACAGGGAGCATAACCACTCTAACAATTCGATCACAACTTTCCTACGGCTATGAGGAAGCAAACAACGAGATGTTCTAATCAGACAGAGGAGAGCCTAGTCCTATCTTCCCGTAGAATGAGATGAGGGTGACTCAGAACTCAGAACGAAGCGGGTAAGGAGAAAAAAGAAGCCTTACGTTGTTCCCTTATATACCCAGAGTAACTATATAATTATAGAAGGCTAGACTCAACTTCGGCCAAGGCTACTAGTCCTACAGTCAGTCCTGCTCTGATACCAAGTCTGTCGGGACCCGGGGTTAGCGTATGCAAGTCCAATTAAGGCATAGTCATATGGAGAGCCGAGAACCGTACCCACTTGTCTAAGCAGACAAGGCCAAGCACAGAACGTTCTCGGAAAGCATCGTACGTGAGGGGCATCCCATCCAGGCCGGATGATCAACTGAGATGGGTCCTCATTCTGATGCTGGATCTGGTTCTGGGGACACTCACGAGAGTAGTGGCCTGCCTGACCACACTTGTAACAGGCTCCGAAGACAGTGCGTGGAGCTGGGTTGTTTGGTGGAACTGGGTTGGTGGACGAGGCGCCACATAGGATGGCCTCGGGGGGTTGTTCTGACGGAACATGCTGTTGGGGATCCAGATCTTGCGCTTCTGGGAGCCAGAACTGGATGAACCGTCATCTCTAGGGTGTTTGCGGAAGTCGGTGGGGGTGTTCATGTCCTCTGCTTTGATGGCCTTGTTGACAAGGACCTGGAAGGTGGCAAAGTCATGAAGGTTGAGTTCACGACGAAGTCCAGTGTTGAGGCCACGACGGAACCTCTCTTGTTTCTTGGAGTCGGTGGAGACTTCTTCGGTAGCATAACGAGCCAGTCGGTTGAACTCACGACTAAACTCATCAACGGTCCTTCTGCCTTGAGTGAGGTTGCAGAACTCCTCACGCTTGCGGTCCATAAGACCCTTGGGGATGTGGTGCTCGCGGAAGGACGTGCAGAATTCCTCCCAAGATGCAGGCGGTCCAACGGGACGCATATTCAGAAAGTTCTCCCACCAAGAGCTAGCTGCACCTTCAAGGTGATAGGTGGCATAGCTGACCTTGTCACCAATTGCAACACGGCCTGCTTGGAGCTTCCTCTCGATGTTGCGAAGCCAGTCATCGGCGTCAAGGGGCTCGGTGGAGTAACTGAAAACCGGGGGATGAATTCGGATGAAGTCGTTCAGGGACACCAGCTCATTGCGCTGCTGAGTGGTGTTGCGTGCGATGACTTCCAGCAGGTGGTGAGAGTCACGACGGTTCCTCTCGACCTCCATCAGAACTTGTGCCATCGTGGGTGGGGGTGGAAGGTTGCCTTCCTCCTGGTCATTCCCACGACCTTGGTTACGACCAACCTGGCCACGGGTTCCTTGAGACATCCTGAAGGTGAAAACCAAAGTCAAACAGAGTTGATTTGAAGAGTCTAATCAAGGTATTGAAGTACTGGAAGGATTACAGAGCAAAGGAAGTAATCATCTTGACAACATGGTGATAAAGCATACAAGCCATATATTCACAAGCTGTCATACAAACCATACATCGTTTTAGTACAAGCACCGAGCTAATACAAACGTGATGAAGATGATACATCCTTCAGAGGCACCCTGACTTCCTATACATTATTTATCTAAGCCTCTGGAACTTAGACACCTTGCGTACAATACACTAAGATACTACTACATCAACACTAAGTAAGACCACAGGCGGTCTCACTCATCTCCATCTCCATAGTAGTCCTCATAAAAGTTACCCGCGTATCCCGGTAGCTGGAGGTGACCATCGGAAAACACGAAGGCCTGTGGACCCTGATATCCATTTGGGCAAGGATGGGGCCTAGGTCCAGCGTAGGGTGGAAGCAAAGGACCACGGGGTGGAAAAATGCCTCCAATCTCGGGCCAAGCAATTCGAGAAGGCATCTGAGTCCTCACTGGGTAGATAGCATCATGCTCAACTGATCCCACGCTCACAAAGGGTGCCAAAAGTGTCAGTGCTCGATACAGACGAACACGGGTGGCGTGGAGCTCGAAACGGAGAGCGCGTGCATCACGATCTCTGTCACTAGCAAACCTAGCAGTCATCTGAAGGGCGGGATCCTCTGCAGAGTGATCTGAGTAGAGTCCGGTGTAATACCCCTCTTCTCCTGGAAGTGCAGCAGGGATATAGCGGAAAGAAGCCTCTTTCAGCAAAGTGTGCTCCTCTCTCAGCAGTGTCATACATGAGTATGCAGCATCCTGCACAGCCATGTTCTCGGTAACGCCAATGCCATGTCCAAAGTGGATAGGCTGAGTGACTCCAACGTGGTGCGGATAGATCCGGACAATGCAGTGGAACTGCGTCTGGTTGAAGTCGTGGAACTGCTCCTCGACGGTGTACTCAGGGTACCATCGATATCCTACATAGGACATCATCTCGATCAACGTGGCGGGATGGCCACGCACACCGAGGCACCTGGTCAAACAAACAATCTACAGAGGGGGAAGATCTGCCATCTGAAATAGAAAGGAGTTTGCAAATGCATCAGATTATGAGATAAACCTGGAATGACTCGGACAGCATAACGGCTGTAATTGCAAGAAAAAGACAATTTCTTACAACATGGAAACAACACTTACATACGATGTAACAAAACAGGGAGCATAACCACTCTAACAATTCGATCACAACTTTCCTACGGCTATGAGGAAGCAAACAACGAGATGTTCTAATCAGACAGAGGAGAGCCTAGTCCTATCTTCCCGTAGAATGAGATGAGGGTGACTCAGAACTCAGAACGAAGCGGGTAAGGAGAAAAAAGAAGCCTTACGTTGTTCCCTTATATACCCAGAGTAACTATATAATTATAGAAGGCTAGACTCAACTTCGGCCAAGGCTACTAGTCCTACAGTCAGTCCTGCTCTGATACCAAGTCTGTCGGGACCCGGGGTTAGCGTATGCAAGTCCAATTAAGGCATAGTCATATGGAGAGCCGAGAACCGTACCCACTTGTCTAAGCAGACAAGGCCAAGCACAGAACGTTCTCGGAAAGCATCGTACGTGAGGGGCATCCCATCCAGGCCGGATGATCAACTGAGATGGGTCCTCATTCTGATGCTGGATCTGGTTCTGGGGACACTCACGAGAGTAGTGGCCTGCCTGACCACACTTGTAACAGGCTCCGAAGACAGTGCGTGGAGCTGGGTTGTTTGGTGGAACTGGGTTGGTGGACGAGGCGCCACATAGGATGGCCTCGGGGGGTTGTTCTGACGGAACATGCTGTTGGGGATCCAGATCTTGCGCTTCTGGGAGCCAGAACTGGATGAACCGTCATCTCTAGGGTGTTTGCGGAAGTCGGTGGGGGTGTTCATGTCCTCTGCTTTGATGGCCTTGTTGACAAGGACCTGGAAGGTGGCAAAGTCATGAAGGTTGAGTTCACGACGAAGTCCAGTGTTGAGGCCACGACGGAACCTCTCTTGTTTCTTGGAGTCGGTGGAGACTTCTTCGGTAGCATAACGAGCCAGTCGGTTGAACTCACGACTAAACTCATCAACGGTCCTTCTGCCTTGAGTGAGGTTGCAGAACTCCTCACGCTTGCGGTCCATAAGACCCTTGGGGATGTGGTGCTCGCGGAAGGACGTGCAGAATTCCTCCCAAGATGCAGGCGGTCCAACGGGACGCATATTCAGAAAGTTCTCCCACCAAGAGCTAGCTGCACCTTCAAGGTGATAGGTGGCATAGCTGACCTTGTCACCAATTGCAACACGGCCTGCTTGGAGCTTCCTCTCGATGTTGCGAAGCCAGTCATCGGCGTCAAGGGGCTCGGTGGAGTAACTGAAAACCGGGGGATGAATTCGGATGAAGTCGTTCAGGGACACCAGCTCATTGCGCTGCTGAGTGGTGTTGCGTGCGATGACTTCCAGCAGGTGGTGAGAGTCACGACGGTTCCTCTCGACCTCCATCAGAACTTGTGCCATCGTGGGTGGGGGTGGAAGGTTGCCTTCCTCCTGGTCATTCCCACGACCTTGGTTACGACCAACCTGGCCACGGGTTCCTTGAGACATCCTGAAGGTGAAAACCAAAGTCAAACAGAGTTGATTTGAAGAGTCTAATCAAGGTATTGAAGTACTGGAAGGATTACAGAGCAAAGGAAGTAATCATCTTGACAACATGGTGATAAAGCATACAAGCCATATATTCACAAGCTGTCATACAAACCATACATCGTTTTAGTACAAGCACCGAGCTAATACAAACGTGATGAAGATGATACATCCTTCAGAGGCACCCTGACTTCCTATACATTATTTATCTAAGCCTCTGGAACTTAGACACCTTGCGTACAATACACTAAGATACTACTACATCAACACTAAGTAAGACCACAGGCGGTCTCACTCATCTCCATCTCCATAGTAGTCCTCATAAAAGTTACCCGCGTATCCCGGTAGCTGGAGGTGACCATCGGAAAACACGAAGGCCTGTGGACCCTGATATCCATTTGGGCAAGGATGGGGCCTAGGTCCAGCGTAGGGTGGAAGCAAAGGACCACGGGGTGGAAAAATGCCTCCAATCTCGGGCCAAGCAATTCGAGAAGGCATCTGAGTCCTCACTGGGTAGATAGCATCATGCTCAACTGATCCCACGCTCACAAAGGGTGCCAAAAGTGTCAGTGCTCGATACAGACGAACACGGGTGGCGTGGAGCTCGAAACGGAGAGCGCGTGCATCACGATCTCTGTCACTAGCAAACCTAGCAGTCATCTGAAGGGCGGGATCCTCTGCAGAGTGATCTGAGTAGAGTCCGGTGTAATACCCCTCTTCTCCTGGAAGTGCAGCAGGGATATAGCGGAAAGAAGCCTCTTTCAGCAAAGTGTGCTCCTCTCTCAGCAGTGTCATACATGAGTATGCAGCATCCTGCACAGCCATGTTCTCGGTAACGCCAATGCCATGTCCAAAGTGGATAGGCTGAGTGACTCCAACGTGGTGCGGATAGATCCGGACAATGCAGTGGAACTGCGTCTGGTTGAAGTCGTGGAACTGCTCCTCGACGGTGTACTCAGGGTACCATCGATATCCTACATAGGACATCATCTCGATCAACGTGGCGGGATGGCCACGCACACCGAGGCACCTGGTCAAACAAACAATCTACAGAGGGGGAAGATCTGCCATCTGAAATAGAAAGGAGTTTGCAAATGCATCAGATTATGAGATAAACCTGGAATGACTCGGACAGCATAACGGCTGTAATTGCAAGAAAAAGACAATTTCTTACAACATGGAAACAACACTTACATACGATGTAACAAAACAGGGAGCATAACCACTCTAACAATTCGATCACAACTTTCCTACGGCTATGAGGAAGCAAACAACGAGATGTTCTAATCAGACAGAGGAGAGCCTAGTCCTATCTTCCCGTAGAATGAGATGAGGGTGACTCAGAACTCAGAACGAAGCGGGTAAGGAGAAAAAAGAAGCCTTACGTTGTTCCCTTATATACCCAGAGTAACTATATAATTATAGAAGGCTAGACTCAACTTCGGCCAAGGCTACTAGTCCTACAGTCAGTCCTGCTCTGATACCAAGTCTGTCGGGACCCGGGGTTAGCGTATGCAAGTCCAATTAAGGCATAGTCATATGGAGAGCCGAGAACCGTACCCACTTGTCTAAGCAGACAAGGCCAAGCACAGAACGTTCTCGGAAAGCATCGTACGTGAGGGGCATCCCATCCAGGCCGGATGATCAACTGAGATGGGTCCTCATTCTGATGCTGGATCTGGTTCTGGGGACACTCACGAGAGTAGTGGCCTGCCTGACCACACTTGTAACAGGCTCCGAAGACAGTGCGTGGAGCTGGGTTGTTTGGTGGAACTGGGTTGGTGGACGAGGCGCCACATAGGATGGCCTCGGGGGGTTGTTCTGACGGAACATGCTGTTGGGGATCCAGATCTTGCGCTTCTGGGAGCCAGAACTGGATGAACCGTCATCTCTAGGGTGTTTGCGGAAGTCGGTGGGGGTGTTCATGTCCTCTGCTTTGATGGCCTTGTTGACAAGGACCTGGAAGGTGGCAAAGTCATGAAGGTTGAGTTCACGACGAAGTCCAGTGTTGAGGCCACGACGGAACCTCTCTTGTTTCTTGGAGTCGGTGGAGACTTCTTCGGTAGCATAACGAGCCAGTCGGTTGAACTCACGACTAAACTCATCAACGGTCCTTCTGCCTTGAGTGAGGTTGCAGAACTCCTCACGCTTGCGGTCCATAAGACCCTTGGGGATGTGGTGCTCGCGGAAGGACGTGCAGAATTCCTCCCAAGATGTAGGCGGTCCAACGGGACGCATATTCAGAAAGTTCTCCCACCAAGAGCTAGCTGCACCTTCAAGGTGATAGGTGGCATAGCTGACCTTGTCACCAATTGCAACACGGCCTGCTTGGAGCTTCCTCTCGATGTTGCGAAGCCAGTCATCGGCGTCAAGGGGCTCGGTGGAGTAACTGAAAACCGGGGGATGAATTCGGATGAAGTCGTTCCGGGACACCAGCTCATTGCGCTGCTGAGTGGTGTTGCGTGCGATGACTTCCAGCAGGTGGTGAGAGTCACGACGGTTCCTCTCGACCTCCATCAGAACTTGTGCCATCGTGGGTGGGGGTGGAAGGTTGCCTTCCTCCTGGTCATTCCCACGACCTTGGTTACGACCAACCTGGCCACGGGTTCCTTGAGACATCCTGAAGGTGAAAACCAAAGTCAAACAGAGTTGATTTGAAGAGTCTAATCAAGGTATTGAAGTACTGGAAGGATTACAGAGCAAAGGAAGTAATCATCTTGACAACATGGTGATAAAGCATACAAGCCATATATTCACAAGCTGTCATACAAACCATACATCGTTTTAGTACAAGCACCGAGCTAATACAAACGTGATGAAGATGATACATCCTTCAGAGGCACCCTGACTTCCTATACATTATTTATCTAAGCCTCTGGAACTTAGACACCTTGCGTAAAATACACTAAGATACTACTACATCAACACTAAGTAAGACCACAGGCGGTCTCACTCATCTCCATCTCCATAGTAGTCCTCATAAAAGTTACCCGCGTATCCCGGTAGCTGGAGGTGACCATCGGAAAACACGAAGGCCTGTGGACCCTGATATCCATTTGGGCAAGGATGGGGCCTAGGTCCAGCGTAGGGTGGAAGCAAAGGACCACGGGGTGGAAAAATGCCTCCAATCTCGGGCCAAGCAATTCGAGAAGGCATCTGAGTCCTCACTGGGTAGATAGCATCATGCTCAACTGATCCCACGCTCACAAAGGGTGCCAAAAGTGTCAGTGCTCGATACAGACGAACACGGGTGGCGTGGAGCTCGAAACGGAGAGCGCGTGCATCACGATCTCTGTCACTAGCAAACCTAGCAGTCATCTGAAGGGCGGGATCCTCTGCAGAGTGATCTGAGTAGAGTCCGGTGTAATACCCCTCTTCTCCTGGAAGTGCAGCAGGGATATAGCGGAAAGAAGCCTCTTTCAGCAAAGTGTGCTCCTCTCTCAGCAGTGTCATACATGAGTATGCAGCATCCTGCACAGCCATGTTCTCGGTAACGCCAATGCCATGTCCAAAGTGGATAGGCTGAGTGACTCCAACGTGGTGCGGATAGATCCGGACAATGCAGTGGAACTGCGTCTGGTTGAAGTCGTGGAACTGCTCCTCGACGGTGTACTCAGGGTACCATCGATATCCTACATAGGACATCATCTCGATCAACGTGGCGGGATGGCCACGCACACCGAGGCACCTGGTCAAACAAACAATCTACAGAGGGGGAAGATCTGCCATCTGAAATAGAAAGGAGTTTGCAAATGCATCAGATTATGAGATAAACCTGGAATGACTCGGACAACATAACGGCTGTAATTGCAAGAAAAAGACAATTTCTTACAACATGGAAACAACACTTACATACGATGTAACAAAACAGGGAGCATAACCACTCTAACAATTCGATCACAACTTTCCTACGGCTATGAGGAAGCAAACAACGAGATGTTCTAATCAGACAGAGGAGAGCCTAGTCCTATCTTCCCGTAGAATGAGATGAGGGTGACTCAGAACTCAGAACGAAGGGGGTAAGGAGAAAAAAGAAGCCTTACGTTGTTCCCTTATATACCCAGAGTAACTATATAATTATAGAAGGCTAGACTCAACTTCGGCCAAGGCTACTAGTCCTACAGTCAGTCCTGCTCTGATACCAAGTCTGTCGGGACCCGGGGTTAGCGTATGCAAGTCCAATTAAGGCATAGTCATATGGAGAGCCGAGAACCGTACCCACTTGTCTAAGCAGACAAGGCCAAGCACAGAACGTTCTCGGAAAGCATCGTACGTGAGGGGCATCCCATCCAGGCCGGATGATCAACTGAGATGGGTCCTCATCGTCCGCACACAAGTCTAATGATATGGGTGGTGAACTCCCATATTCAAAGACAAGTCGCCTCAACCATACTATCGACTATCTCAAAACTCTTACATAGACTTACTCCAGCCCGATCACTTAGTCGGGGTCTAGGGCGGGCTCGATCATACCACAAAGTGTGCACGAGACGGAGTCTCGAGCAATCGCATCGCGATGCCCCAAGCTGCGCACATCTAAGGGCCACTTGGTGTATGAAAGACCGCCAGCCAGAACACAACTAAGGTCTCGAAAACCCATACAAAGACATGCATGTTATAAACATACACGCAGCACACATGCCTTGTATGAACAGCAGGTACCATTGCAATTCTCTACAAAGTGTACATTTTATTTATAACTCTTATAGAGTACACACAGAGATCACATACATGTGATCCAACATTACAACACAGGCGGAAGCAAATTATGTCTGAGTACGGACAAGTTTAACAAATGGCTTAAGAAGCCTTATTTAAACACAAAGCCCTCCACGAGGGAACCAGTCGTCTGACTGGGACTAGACTAGTTGGTCTTCAGTCGTCCAGCTCGATGAAGAAGCCACCTTCGGGGTCAGTGGCATCATCTAAAACATAGATTAAGCAAACGTGAGTACAAAGTCGTACTCAGCAAGACTTATATAGGAGCTATACTACTCATGCACATGTATCAAGGTAAAGGGAGGTGGGGTTCACTTGCAGAAATTCCAGCTTTGACTTGGCTAATCCTGAACTACGAGTACCAGACTTTGAGGTAAGAAGCGTACACGAGTCCACTACTTTCTCCAACCAATACACCACTATGGTGCCTTCCTCGACTTCCCCACGAGGAAGCACGCCATAGCACTCACACTTATCTTGGTGTGTTTTAGAAGTATCCAGTTCAAGTTTTCTAATAATCAAGCTAAGCTTTCCAAGCAGTCCATAACCGCGGACGCGGCTATTCGAATAGTTTTGTTAACCTTGCAAGGGTGTACCGCTACACACACATGATCATCATTTACCGCCTTTGTACTCGACACCGTTCAAGAGGTGTCGGCAAGGATGCTCACCACAACTGTTACCTCATAGCCGATCTAGTCCGAGAAAGCCGCCTACTTGGGTTGGTTACCACAATCGTGAACCCGGCCGGTTTACCGAAGTGGACCCAAGTGATGTGTGCGTGGTGCATAAGCCGGTCTCGGATGAGCCGTTCTCTCACTTAGCATCCAGGCCACAGACCTACCAGAACTCCGAACTATTGCGACATCTGGACATCGAAAGGGATGAGTTAGTAAGTTGAGAGCGGTCAGTGAGCCCAATGTGTGGTTGTACTCTTCATCTTGGATCACCACACAAGAACTCGTACTAGGGCGGTGTTCAACGAGACAACCCACTGTGTACTCCTACACAGCCTCTCATCGTTCACCTTGTATTAGGGTCGATTCACCAACACTTTTCTACCATCATCAACATGTTCATTCCCATCCCGACTCACATCACAGTAACAACATGGTATCATACTAAGCATGCAATCAGCAGTAACATTGCAGGGGTTACATGATATCAAACAACTCCTACATTTGCTAGGATTGTGGTTTGCTTACTACTGTGACAAAAAGATAGGTCATGCAAAGGAATGGGTTCATCTATGCGGTAGAAACGAATCATGGTGATCATCCTAAACAATGCATAAGCGAGACATGAGAGGGAAGTGGGATTTTATCGACATGATCAAAGGGGGTTTGCTTGCCTTGCTGACGAGGTTCGGGTTCGGGGTCTTCAACGTAGGGGGTGACCTCGGGTTCCGGCTCCACGTCTATCAGCAACATGACAATCATAGGATCAACATAATGTACAATGCACAATCAGATGAATAAGATTGAAAGGGTGATGTTCATGGTACTGATGTGTTGAGCATTCCATTTAAATGGAGTATATTGCAAATTGAATTGCAAATTCAAACTCCACATTTGAATTCAAATTAACCAAGTTGTATATGACATGGTTTGATCATTTCGAATTATCTTCAATTGAATAAGATATGCCTCTGATGTGTGATTGAAATGTAGCATGTTGCCATGGTTCAAGTTGCAAAATATTTGATTTGAATTTGATTTAATTCCATTTAAATCAAATAGCAAATGCTACTGATCACATTTTAAATTCAACTCAAACAGATTTGAAAGTTGCATATTTGGAAAGATAATTTTCTCCTGATCATTTTTCATATATTATTTGTCCAATTTGGAGTTAATATGAATTTTCTATGAATTTCCAAAGTTTGGGGTATTTTCTGGAATTTCTGGAATTCTTTTAAATCAAATAATCTCTGGAAATTCATTTAATTTGATTTATTGCGCAATTGCTGACGTCAGGGGGGGGCTGACATGTGGGGTCACCTTGTCAGTGACTGGGTTAATTAACTCGTGGGTTAAATTAATCCAGTGGCTTAATTAAGCCACTGGGCCCACTGGTCAGTGACCAAGGGGTCACTAACTGGGTGATTAACAGGGGGGGTTAGAGCTGACACGCCGGCGGCTAAACGCCGGCGACTGGACCGCGGCGGCGCTGCACGGGGAGGACGAATCCGGCCACGGGAGGGGAAACAGAGGGCACCGGCTTGCTCCTGGAGGTCGTCCCCGTCTTCTGGAGGCAACAGGGGGTCGCGGGGTGGTCGGGAGCGACGATGGCGCCGTCCTTGGCGGCGACAGAACCACGGCGAGGTCGTAGTCGACGTTGTAGTGCAAGACTTGAGGCGATTCGGGGCGCGTTCGAACGCTGGCATGTTCAGGAGCCAAACGCACGCACTGGGGGTTCACGATGAGCACTGGAGCGAGGAGGACGACGACCATGGCGGCGACCTTCCTCTGCTCTCATGGCGAAATCGTCTAGGGGGGGATTGAGGGGCCGCAAGATTAGGGGTTCTGCTCACCAGGAGGTGGTGAACGCAACGGCGCAGGCGGTGGAGACGGAGAGGCTTCAACGACGATGAATTTGCCGGAGTTGGCTTGCGGGTCCGGCGGCAACGTGGAGAAGATTCCGGCGGCTACAGAGCGTCCGAGCTCGATTCCTTCTGCACGGAGTCGAAGTCGAGGATGGCGAGGAGGATGGACAGCACGGCGCAGCTCGGGGACGTCGTTGGTCACGCGGGCTTCAAGCTATGGCGACGGCGGCGTCCTGTTCTCCTCGGGGCTCAGCGAGAGAGAGGAGGATAGGCACTGGGGAGGGGGGGAATGGACTGCGGAGGCTGCGGGGAGTCTCCAGACGCGAGAAGAGGCCACGGGGAGGCCTGGAAGCTCTCGGCGGCGACGTGGCGTCCATGGCTGGCTCGGTGGCATTCCACCGAGCAGCTTGGAGGCGCGGGAGGGGGAAGAAGACGCCGCTGCCCCTGTGGGCCGGCTGGGCTGGGGTGGGCCGGCTTCGCCTGGGCGCCAGGTAAGGATTTTTCTTTCTTTTCTGTTTTTCTTTTCTGCTATTTGTTCTGTTTAGCCAATTAAAATAGCTAAACATTTTTTTAAATGCTGAAAAATTTTATGTGGCCTCATAATAATAAAGACTAACCACTTATAAAATTTCAACATTTTTAAAATTCAATTAATTTGAATCTTAAATCAAATAGGGGTATTTCTTTAATTCCAAGGCACTGTTTGATTATTTGAAAAATCTATGAGCATGGGATGGGTCCCACATCACTTGATATGTGATCACACTCATTTATAAGACTTTTCAAAAATCTAACATGAATTTTTGGAGAAGATTTTTATCTGGCCTTTTGAAATAATTCATCTGGGGGGGTTTCCTTCTCCCATTTTGATTTTGAAGTTGAATTTCCTTTGAATTCTTTCATGAATGCAAAGTGAAAAAGACCCTAGCACATTACCTAACAGAGGGTTCTGACACAGGCGCAAACCAATGCTAACTATGCTACAAAGGAAGGAAGAGGCTCAAAAGCATGGGCGGTACGCCAAAATAAGTAGACTGAAATCCAACTGCATCTACTACTAATCATCCACCTTGAGATATCTATCCAAAACATCTCACTGGTATTAAGTTGCAAGCCCTACCCAAGGTGTAAACCCAAAGCAACATACAACTGCATTAAAAGAACTCTGCGTAAAGTAAACAATCCTTGCAACCGCGGTTACAAGCACCGTTGTTTTCCCCCTTGTGGCAACAACTCATCCCCTAGAGTCATGTTTCCGTCACTCAAGCTAGTCCTCAGGGGGCATGAACTCACAATCAAGCATAACGCTCCCTCTTGGAGTCACTACCTACTACTTGGCCAAAGAAATAAACAGCAACGGAGAACATGCAAGAATTACTCAAGAACAAAAATATAAAAGGTAACAACCAAATATATTAATCAATCACAATCTGAACATAGTCTCATAATCCATCAGATCCCAGCAAACTCAGCATAGCAACAGCAGAAAGAATTACATATGTGCCTTGATCATGTAGGGCAGCTCACAAGGTCTAATCCATGAAGAAAAAAGAGGGGAGGAGAACATCACATAGCTACTTATCATGGACCCATGGTCCAAGGTGGACTACTCACGGATCATCCGGGAAGCGTCCATGGTGGTGGAGAAGCTCCCGAAGGTCAATCCTCCGTCTGGCGGGGTGCCGGGAAGAGGTATGTTTGCGACCTCGATCTTCGAAGCGCGATGACGGCGGAGCAGAGGCGAGATCGCGAAAAAGGGTTCTGTCTTCGGAATAATCCCGTGACGGAGAATATATAGGCGAAGGGGGGCATCAGGGGTCCAGGCGATCACCTGGCGCGGCCACCCCCTAGGCGCGCCACCAGGGCCCCTAGGCCCCTTGTGGTGACCCTCTGGCCCCACTTAGGTGATTCCGGAAGCTTCCGGTGCGCTGATTTTTTATTGTATTTTCCCGGAATTATTGGAGCATTTTTTAATATGGGGGAAACCTGAAATAGAAAAACAGCAGAAAACAGGAACTGGCACTGGGGTGCACTGAGTAAATAGGTGAGTCCAAATATGATCAAAAGTGGTTGAAAGTGTATGTAAAGCATAGCAATATCACACAAAACATGCATGGAGCAAGCAGAAATTATAGATACGTTTGGGACGTATCAATGGTCAACAAGAGCACTGAATTCAAGAAGTCAAGAAGATGGGAGAGGGGACAGAAAGGAAGCCCCAAGAAGGATGGAAAGTCAGTTGTCATTCATCCTAAAGCACCTAAACCCAAGCCCGGAGTTGAGTGATACTGCAAGGGTGAACGTCACTAGAAGCGCAACTGCCCCAAGTTCCTAAAGGACAAGAAGGCTGGCAAGGTTGCCAAGAGAGACGAAGGTATATTTGATATACTTGAGATATCTATCTAGAACATGTCGCTGGTATTAAGTTGCGAGCCCCACCCAAAGTGTAAACTCAAAGCAACAGACAACAACATTAAAAAACTTTGCGTAAGGTAAATAATCCTTGCAACCGCGGTTACAAGCACCGTTGTTTTCTCCCTGGTGGCAACATCACATCCCCTAGTCTCATGTTTTTGTCACTCAAGCTAGACATCTGGTGGGCACGAACCCACAATCATGCATAAACGCTCCCTCTTTGGTTTACTATCTACTACTTGGCCAAAGCAACAAAAAGTAACTGAGAACATGAAAGAATTACTCAAGAATAAAATATAAAAGTTAAACCAAATATATAACTCATCACGATCTGAACATAATCTCATAATCCATCAAATCCCAGCAAACACAACATAGCAACAGCAGGGAAATTACATAGATGCCTTGATCATGTAGGGAAGCTCACAAGGGCTAAGAATTGAAGAACAAGATTGGAGAGAAGACATCACACAGCTATTGGTCATGGACCCATAGTCCAAGGAGGTCTACTCACGACACATCCGGGAAGCGTCCATGGTGGTGGAGAAGATCCAGGAGGTCAATCCTCCCTCCGGCAGGGCTCCGGGAAGAGGCCTTTCGATGCTCCCAATCTTGGAAGCGCAGCGGCGAAACAGAGAGGAAATTCGCGATGTGAGGGTCTATGCGAGGGTTTTCAAAACGAGGGGTAAAATAGGCCGAAGGGGGGCACCAGGGGGTGGCCCCACCTCCCAGGCGCCCTGGTGGCGCGTCCAGGAGGGGGGCCGCGCCACCTGGCCGCCTGGGTGGGGCCTGGCTCCCCACCGGCTCCCCTTCGGAAGATTCTTGTACGTTAATTTCTTTATATGATTTCTTGGAATTTTTGGAGCTCTGTAAATATGGGTAAAAACCTGCAACTTACAGACATCAGCTGATAGAAATTGGCATTGGGTGCACTGAGTTAGTGGGTTAGTCCAAATATGTGTAAAAAGATATAAAAGTGTAGAAAAACACATAGCAATGTCACCTAAAAGAGCATGGAACAAGCAGAAATTTTAGATACGTTTGGGACGTATCAACATCCCCAAGCTTAATTCCTGCTCATCCTCTAGTAGGTAAATGATAACACAGATAATTTCTCTGGTGACATGCTAACACACATATAAGAACTTCAAAGTAAAGCAAGTAGGATGTGCAATTCAAGTCAAGACAATAAGAAGCAAGAGTCGATATCTAGTATTGAAACTAGCAAAGCATGAACATAAAGGTGCAAGAGCTCTCGCTGTCCGTGACTCGAATGTCTCCAAATGGTGTTTGCGTGCAAGAAGTTGGAGATTGGTTTAGAGAAAAAATACTATATAGTTTAATTGAGAAATCAATCTACTAAATTTTCACACTTGGTCTCCTTCAAGATATTATTTTGACTCGTTGATAGAGGCGAAGGTGTCCCGATGTTTCGATGAGATGGTGGAGATCGATTATGGTGGAGACGACTTTCACGATCCGACTACGAACGTGCGAAGACGTTGCGCCTTAGCGATCGCTAAACCAACTCCGAGAGGTTATTGATCCCGCGGATGCACGATCAACCTGACCACGAAGGTCTAATTCCTGCAAGCAATCGAAGAACAAGCAAGAACTAAGAATTGCAATCTGGATATTGCGAATATAAGATGAATGATTACGAAAGTTGGGGTTCCAATGAGGTCTTGGCCTGGTCGGATGACACAAATGAAGAGCTCGAAGTTGCGGCTATGGCTAACTTAAATCTAATTAAAACCCATGTCTAAACGACGCCCTAAGGGCTGTATATATGGGGGAACAGAGGGGAATTTCGTGGCCCCTTGTAGGAGGGGTCCGAAAACAACCCTAACTCGGTTTCCCCACACATACGGACTCTAAAAAATAGCCTATTAAGTGTATTTCGAAATTACATGGGCCTGGCCCAATAATAAGGTGACGCAGCACCTATAATAACCCTTGGACGAAAATATTAATGTGGCGTCTTGTGTCTCTTGTCCAAGTCTTCATGCACGCCTTATGGTGGCCTCAAAGTCTGAAAATCACCACTGGAAGCTCCATTGTCCTTTCCCGCGCGCACACCTCCTTCTCCATGCTTGATCCCGCTCCAATGACCATCCTTCTTATCCATGCTAGGTCCTTCATTCATAAGACAAACAAAAGTATCTAATTTAGGCAGCATCATATGTTCCTGAACATTAGAAGGATTCGCAAGAAACGAAAGTACCTGATAATTTAGTTGACGTGCGCGTGCTCTAGTAACTGGTCCAGTATGTGTAGTTGGTGAAGATGTGGGTGTAACATTAGTAGAGATGTCCTCATCATCCTCCCCTTCTTGAATTGAAGTCGTCCTCGACGGAAGCTCATCATCTTCTCCCAAATAAGGTTTCAAATCTGCAATGTTAAATGTGGGACTAACCCCAAAATCTGCAGGTAGCTCAAGTTTATATGCATTATCATTAATTTTCTGTAAAACCTTAAAGGGACCATCAGCTCGTGGCATTAACTTAGACTTGCGCAAATCAGGAAACCTATCTTTACGTAGATGTAACCAAACAAGATCTCCTGGTTCAAACACAACATGCTTTCTACCCTTATCACCAGCAAGCTTGTATCTAGCATTCATTTTCTCAATGTTTTCTTTAGTTAACTCATGCATTTTTAATATCAATTCAGCACGTTGCTTAGCATCAAAATTAACCTTCTCCGAAGATGGAAGAGGCAGCAAATCAATAGGTGCACGAGGTAGAAAACCATAAAAAATCTCAAAAGGGCACATTTTAGTGGTAGAATGAAATGAACGATTATAAGCAAATTCAATATGAGGTAAACATTCTTCCCACATTTTCAAGTTACTCTTTAAAACAGCCCTAAGCATAGTAGACAAAGTCCTATTGACTACTTCAGTTTGTCCATCAGTTTGGGGATGACAAGTAGTACTAAAAAGTAGTTTAGTCCCCAACTTAGCCCATAAGAATCTCCAAAAATGGCTAAGAAACATAGTATCACGATCCGAGACAATAGTATTGGGCACACCATGTAAGAGAATAATCTCACGAAAGAATAAATCAGCAACATTAGCAGCATCATCGCTTTTATGACATGGTATAAAATGTGCCATCTTAGAAAATCTATCCACGACAACAAATATGCTATCCCTCCCCTTCTTTGTTCGAGGCAAGCCTAAAACAAAGTCCATGGATATGTCCTCCCACGGAACACTAGGTATAGGTAAAGGCATGTATAAACCATGAGGATTGAGTCGTGACTTAGCTTTTTGACATGTAGTGCAGCGAGCAACAAAACGCTCAACATCCCGTCTCATCTTTGGCCAAAAGAAATGTGTAGCAAGTACATTCTCCGTCTTCTTCACGCCAAAGTGTCCCATTAATCCTCCTCCATGCGCCTCCTGCAACAACAAAAGACGAATAGAGCTAGCTGGAATGCATAGCTTGTTAGAACGGAACACAAAACCATCATTAAGCACAAACTTGTTCCATGTTCTACCCTCTCGACAATTCTGCAATACATCTTTAAATTCCGCATCATGTACATATTGATCTTTGAGTGTCTCTAAACCGAATATCTTGAAGTCAAGTTGTGAAAGCATAGTATAACGACGAGACAAAGCATCAGCAATAATATTATCTTTCCCCTTCTTGTGTTTAATGACATAAGGGAAAGTCTCAATAAATTCAACCCACTTAGCATGTCTACAATTAAGTTTTGCTTGGCTTCTTATGTGTTTCAAAGATTCATGATCAGAATGTATAACAAATTCTTTGGGCCATAAATAATGTTGCCAAGTTTCTAATGTCCGAACAAGAGCATATAATTCCTTATCATAAGTAGAATAGTTCAGACTAGGCCCACTCAATTTTTTAGAAAAGTATGCAACAGGTTTAGCATCTTGTAATAACACACCTCCCAAACCAATCCCACTAGCATCGCATTCAAGCTCAAAAGTCTTAGTAAAATCAGGAAGTTGGAGCAAAGGAGCATGTGTTAACTTATCTTTCAATACCGTGAAGGCTTCTTCCTGTGCGGTACCCCAAGTAAAAGGCACATCCTTGCGTGTAAGCTCATTGAGAGGTGCAGCAATGGTGCTGAAATCTCTCACAAAACGCCTATAGAATCCAGCGAGGCCAAGAAAACTCCTCACTTGTGTGACCGTTTTGGGCTGCGGCCAACTCTCAATCGCCTCGATCTTGGCTTTATCAACTTCAATTCCCTGCGGAGTAACAACATAGCCAAGAAACGATACTCGGTCGGTGCAAAAGGTGCACTTCCCAAGGTTACCAAACAAACGTGCATTACGTAGAGCAATAAAAACAGCACGTAAATGATCCAAATGTTCCTCCAAAGATTTGCTATAAATCAGTATATCATCAAAATAGACTACCACAAATCGTCCAATGAAAGCACGTAAAACCTCGTTCATTAATCTCATGAAAGTGCTAGGTGCATTAGTTAACCCAAAAGGCATGACTAACCACTCATATAATCCAAACTTAGTTTTAAATGTCGTTTTCCATTCATCCCCTAATTTCATGCGAATTTGATGGTATCCACTACGCAAATCAACTTTGGAAAACATGGTAGAGCCACTTAATTCATCAAGCATATCATCTAACCTAGGAATAGGATGACGATAACGAATAGTAATATTATTAATGGCTCTACAATCAACACACATACGCCAAGTTCCATCCTTTTTAGGCACTAATATAACAGGAACAGCACAAGGACTAAGGGATTCACGTATGTAACCTGATGAGGACATCTCTACTAATGTTACACCCACATCTTCACAAACTACACATAATGGACCAGTTACTAGAGCACGCGCACGTCAATTAAATTATCAGGTACTTTCGTTTCTTGCGAATCCTTCTAATATTCAAGAACATATGATGCTGCCTAAATTAGATACTTTTGTTTGTCTTATGAATGAAGGACCTAGCATGGACAAGAAGGATGGTCATTGGAGCGGGATCAAGCATGGAGAAGAAGGTGCGCGCGCGGGAAAGGACAGCGGAGCTTCCCGTGGTGATTATCGCACTTTGAAGCCACCATAAGGCGCGCATGAGGACTTGGACGAGAGACACAAGATGCCACATTAATATTTTCGTCCAAGAGTTATTATAGGTGCTGCGTCACCTTATTATTGGGCCAGGCCCATGTAATTTCGAAATACACTTAATAGACTATTTTTTAGAGTCCGTATGTGTGGGGAAACCGAGTTAGGGTTGTTTTCGGACCCCTCCTCCAAGGGGCCACGAAATTCCCCTCTGTTCCCCCATATATACAGCCCTTAGGGCGTCGTTTAGACTGGGGTTTTAATTAGATATAAGTTAGCCATAGCCGCAACTTCGAGCTCTTCGTTTGTGTCATCCGACCAGGCCAAGACTTCATTGGAACCCCAACTTTCGTAATCATTCATCTTATATTCGCAATATCCAGATTGCAATTCTTAGTTCTTGCTTGTTCTTCGATTGCTTGCAGGAATTAGACCTTCGTGGTCAGGTTGATCGTGCATCCGCGGGATCAATAACCTCTCGGAGTTGGTTTAGCGATCGCTAAGGCGCAACGTCTTCGCACGTTCGTAGTCGGATCGTGAAAGTTGCCTCCACCATAATCGATCTCCACCATCTCATCGAAACATCGGGACACCTTCGCCTCTATCAAGTGGTATCAGATTTCCAGGTTGCTCGGTGAGATTTACTAGTTTTTCATAGTCTAGATTGGTTCTGTTCTTCATACCTACAGTCCACGAAAAAGCCAAAAAAAATTAGGGTTAGATCATCACGTCCCAAGACAGTCCTAGCCATTGTCCAGTTTTCTTTTCAGTACTTGCTTTGTTGAATTTACGGTTGCATCGTTGTGTCAAGTTGCTGATCTTAGCGTCTAGTTTCCTTAGAGTTTCGAGTTCTGATCACAGTTTGCCACGTCGCCACCGCACAGTAGTAATCCGAGTCCAGATACACCACGTTCCGCCAATCCGAGTCCATATACACCACCACGAGCTACACGAGTCCGAGTTGAGTTCCACCATCAGTACGGTTTGTGATCTCTCCGTAGCCAGAATAGTTTGAGTTGCTTAGAGTCGGATTTCACCAAACTTTTGTCGTACGTAGAAGGGAGGTGATTTCCAAAAAAAAAAAAAAAAAAAAAAAAAAAAAAAAAAGAGTCTGGCACGCTTTCCAGAGCAGTTTTTCGGCCAAAAAATTCAGGGGTAAAAAATTTTTGTGCCCATACGTTCCTTAGGTCCAGAAACTCATTTTAAGACATTCGCCACCATAGTGACTTTTTCGCACTTTTTCAGCCACCGCAGTCCCGCATCGCAAAAAAAAAAAAAAAAAAAAAAAAAAAAAAAAAGAGAAAAAAAAAAATTCAGAGTATGCTTCTCAGTTGATTACGTGCCGCGCCGTGCTTTCGTTGGTGTTTTAGGCTCGCGTCTCTAGTACGGTCTAGCCTAGGATCAGCACAGTACCCACGTTGAGCGTTTATTCAGCTTTGCATCTCTGTTTTGATTACTGTTGAGTTTTTTCTACCATACTTGTCAGCCTTCCTACAGCTCCACATATATTCTACATCGTGCGTTTGACACCTCCTGGCCATCGCTCTACCATATCTCTGAGAGTTTTGACCCGTTGGTTGTACATCACCACCTGCTGCTAGGTAAGAATCGGTAAGAACGAAAGAAAAGCTTGACGGATTTGTGCTTTCCACCACGCCACATCCCATTAGTAGAAGTCGGATCATATTACTGTGTGTTTTCTATTTCTGCTAACCATGACAGGATCACATGATGAAGTGGCGCGGGATGCACCCGATTGGGAGAACATGACAAACAAGGAGCTACATGATAAATTTGCACGTATGATGTCTGAACAGGTGCAGGACATCCATAACCGATTTACAGAGGCGATTGATGGCGTGGAAAAGATGATCGACACCAAGCTAGACGCCAAGTTTACTGAGTTGATCGCACGCCTACCTTCAGCACAGCCACAGCCACCGCCACTACCACGTGCACGACGTATTCTGTTGCCGCGAGGACAAGCTGCTGGTATTGGTGCTCCTCCTGCTGCTGCAGTTGCTGCTACTGCTGCTGCTGCTTCTGACGTCGGCCAGGACGACTACTACGAGGGTGATTACGAGGAGGAGGTGGAACAGGAAGCGGTCTATGAGCAGCCAGCTGGACGTCCACGTCCCAACATTCGCCACGGTCGACACCAACCACCCCCTCAGGTACGCGATGATGAACATGTGCCTAAACTTAAATTGAATCTTAAGCCATTTGAGGGTAGATATATTCCTGATGTTTATCTTACTTGGGAGTTAGAAACTGAACAACGCTTTACATGTTTACAATATCCTGAGAATAGACGTGTTACTGCTGCTGTTTGTGAATTCACGGGATTTGCATCTATTTGGTGGTCCGAACATTGTAGATTGCATGCTAATAATATTCCAACTACTTGGGCTGCTTTAAAAGATGCTATGCGTACTCGCTGGGTTCCTCCTTATTATCAACGTGACTTGTTACAAAAATTACAGCGTTTGAGACAAGGAAAAAATTCTGTAGAGGAATATTATCAGGAATTACAAACTGGATTGATTAGATGCGGCCTAGTAGAGGATAATGAAGCTATGCTTGCACGTTTTATGGGTGGCTTAAACAGGGAGATACAAACTATTCTAGAATACAAGGACTTTACTACTATCACTCGTTTGTTTCATCTTGCTTGTAAAGCTGAACGTGAAGTGCAGGATCGACAGGCCGCTACGAGACCTAACTTTTCTGCAGGACGAAATACATCATGGACATCGCGTGGAGCTTCTATATCCACACGTCCTGCTGCACCACCATCTACTTCAGCCGCTCATTCTTACAGGGAGCCACCGACACAGCCAGCGCCACCATTCAAGGGTGCACAGAGTGGTCCCGCGGCGAGTTCTTCTTCATCCATGGCGTCCACAGGGCAAGCACGAGATCGTGATATTAAATGTCGCCGGTGCCAAGGTGGAGGTCACTTCGCAAAAGACTGTCCCTCCAAGCGTGTGATGATTATTACGGCAGATGGTGGGTATGAGTCAGCGAGTGACTATGATGAGGAGACTTTAGTTCTCATTGCTCATGAGGATCAGGGTGCCCATGATGATGCTCGTGATATAGAGTATATGGCTCCTGATGATGCAGATAAATATGCTAGTTTGGTTGCTCAACGTGTGTTAAGTGTGCAGGTATCGAAGGACGAGCAAAACCAGAGGCATAATTTGTTCCACACAAAGGGAGTGGTGAAAGAACGTTCGGTTCGCATCATCATTGACGGAGGGAGTTGCAACAACTTGGCTAGCATGGAGTTGGTGGAGAAGCTATCTCTCACCACAAGACCACACCCCCATCCGTACTATATTCAGTGGTTTAACAATAGTGGTAAGATTAAGGTAACGCGTTCTGTTCGTGTGCACTTTAGCATTGCTGCATATGCTGATTATGTTGATTGTGATGTGGTACCCATGCAAGCATGCTCTCTTTTACTTGGTAGACCATGGCAATTTGATAGGAATGTTGTACACCATGGTAGGACAAATCAGTTTACTCTAGTTCATCAGGATAAAAATATTGCTTTACTTCCTATGTCTCCTGAACAAATTGTGAAAGATGATCTTGCTAGAGCTAGTAAAGCAAAACAGGAGAAAAATAAGAGTGAGAATGAGATAGCAGCCAAAGAATTTGAGCAACAACATAAGACTAATAGCAAATCTTCTTCTGCTGTTTCTAATGAAATTAAATTGACTAGTCCAACTTTGCTTGCTACTAAGGTTGATATTTCAGATTTGGATGTTAGTCAATATGTGTGCTATGCTTTTGTGTGCAAAGAAGCTTTGTTTTCATTTGAGGAATTGCCTCCTTCTTTGCCTCCTGTTGTCACTGACCTTTTGCAGGAATTTATTGACGTCTTTCCACAAGACGTACCACCGGGATTACCACCTATTCGAGGGATTGAGCATCAGATTGACTTAATTCCCGGTGCTTCGCTGCCTAACCGTGCGCCATACCGTACCAATCCGGAGGAGACGAAGGAGATTCAGCGTCAAGTACAAGAGCTACTCGACAAAGGTTACATACGTGAATCCCTTAGTCCTTGTGCTGTTCCTGTTATATTAGTGCCTAAAAAGGATGGAACATGGCGTATGTGTGTTGATTGTCGAGCCATTAATAATATTACTATTCGTTATCGTCATCCTATTCCTAGGTTAGATGATATGCTTGATGAATTAAGTGGCTCTACCATGTTTTCCAAAGTTGATTTGCGTAGTGGATACCATCAAATTCGCATGAAATTAGGAGATGAATGGAAAACGGCATTTAAAACTAAGTTTGGATTATATGAGTGGTTAGTCATGCCTTTTGGGTTAACTAATGCACCTAGCACTTTCATGAGATTAATGAACGAGGTTTTACGTGCTTTCATTGGACGATTTGTGGTAGTCTATTTTGATGATATACTGATTTATAGCAAATCTTTGGAGGAACATTTGGATCATTTACGTGCTGTTTTTATTGCTCTACGTAATGCACGTTTGTTTGGTAACCTTGGGAAGTGCACCTTTTGCACCGACCGAGTATCGTTTCTTGGCTATGTTGTTACTCCGCAGGGAATTGAAGTTGATAAAGCCAAGATCGAGGCGATTGAGAGTTGGCCGCAGCCCAAAACGGTCACACAAGTGAGGAGTTTTCTTGGCCTCGCTGGATTCTATAGGCGTTTTGTGAGAGATTTCAGCACCATTGCTGCACCTCTCAATGAGCTTACACGCAAGGATGTGCCTTTTACTTGGGGTACCGCACAGGAAGAAGCCTTCACCGTATTGAAAGATAAGTTAACACATGCTCCTTTGCTCCAACTTCCTGATTTTAATAAGACTTTTGAGCTTGAATGCGATGCTAGTGGGATTGGTTTGGGAGGTGTGTTATTACAAGATGCTAAACCTGTTGCTTACTTTTCTGAAAAATTGAGTGGGCCTAGTCTGAACTATTCTACTTATGATAAGGAATTATATGCTCTTGTTCGGACATTAGAAACTTGGCAACATTATTTATGGCCCAAAGAATTTGTTATACATTCTGATCATGAATCTTTGAAACACATAAGAAGTCAAGCAAAACTTAATCGTAGACATGCTAAGTGGGTTGAATTTATTGAGACTTTCCCTTATGTCATTAAACACAAGAAGGGGAAAGATAATATTATTGCTGATGCTTTGTCTCGTCGTTATACTATGCTTTCACAACTTGACTTCAAGATTTTCGGTTTAGAGACAATCAAAGATCAATACGTAAATGATGCGGAATTTAAAGATGTATTGCAGAATTGTAGAGAAGGTAGAACATGGAACAAGTTTGTGCTTAATGATGGATTTGTGTTCCGTTCTAACAAGCTATGCATTCCAGCTAGCTCTATTCGTCTTTTGTTGTTGCAGGAGGCGCATGGAGGAGGATTAATGGGACACTTTGGCGTGAAGAAGACGGAGGACGTACTTGCTACACATTTCTTTTGGCCAAAGATGAGACGGGATGTTGAGCGTTTTGTTGCTCGCTGCACTACATGTCAAAAAGCTAAGTCACGACTCAATCCTCATGGTTTATACATGCCTTTACCTGTACCTAGTGTTCCGTGGGAGGACATATCCATGGACTTTGTTTTAGGCTTGCCTCGAACAAAGAATGGGAGGGATAGCATATTTGTTGTCGTGGATAGATTTTCTAAAATGGCACATTTTATACCATGTCATAAAAGCGATGATGCTGCTAATGTTGCTGATTTATTCTTTCGTGAGATTATTCGCTTACATGGTGTGCCCAATACTATTGTCTCGGATCGTGATACTAAGTTTCTTAGCCATTTTTGGAGATGCTTATGGGCTAAGTTGGGGACTAAACTACTTTTTAGTACTACATGTCATCCCCAAACTGATGGACAAACTGAAGTGGTCAATAGGACTTTGTCTACTATGCTTAGGGCTGTTTTAAAGAGTAACTTGAAACAGTGGGAAGAATGTTTACCTCATATTGAATTTGCTTATAATCGTTCATTGCATTCTACCACTAAAATGTGCCCTTTTGAGATTGTTTATGGTTTTCTACCTCGTGCACCTATTGATTTGCTGCCTCTTCCATCTTCGGAGAAGGTTAATTTTGATGCTAAACAACGTGCTGAATTGATATTAAAAATGCATGAGTTAACTAAAGAAAACATTGAGCGCATGAATGCTAGATACAAGCTTGCTGGTGATAGGGGTCGAAAGCATGTTGTGTTTGAACCCGGAGATCTTGTTTGGTTACATCTACGGAAAGATAGGTTTCCTGATTTGCGCAAGTCTAAGTTAATGCCTCGAGCTGATGGTCCCTTTAAGGTTTTGCAGAAAATTAATGATAATGCATATAAACTTGAGCTACCTGCAGCCTTTGGGGTTAGTCCCACATTTAATATTGCAGATTTGAAGCCTTATTTGGAAGAAGATGATGAGCTTCCGTCGAGGACGACTTCAATTCAAGAAGGGGAGGATGATGAGGACATCTCTACTAATGTTACACCCACATCTTCACAAACTACACATAATGGACCAGTTACTAGAGCACGCGCACGTCAATTAAATTATCAGGTACTTTCGTTTCTTGCGAATCCTTCTAATATTCAAGAACATATGATGCTGCCTAAATTAGATACTTTTGTTTGTCTTATGAATGAAGGACCTAGCATGGACAAGAAGGATGGTCATTGGAGCGGGATCAAGCATGGAGAAGAAGGTGCGCGCGCGGGAAAGGACAGCGGAGCTTCCCGTGGTGATTATCGCACTTTGAAGCCACCATAAGGCGCGCATGAGGACTTGGACGAGAGACACAAGATGCCACATTAATATTTTCGTCCAAGAGTTATTATAGGTGCTGCGTCACCTTATTATTGGGCCAGGCCCATGTAATTTCGAAATACACTTAATAGACTATTTTTTAGAGTCCGTATGTGTGGGGAAACCGAGTTAGGGTTGTTTTCGGACCCCTCCTCCAAGGGGCCACGAAATTCCCCTCTGTTCCCCCATATATACAGCCCTTAGGGCGTCGTTTAGACTGGGGTTTTAATTAGATATAAGTTAGCCATAGCCGCAACTTCGAGCTCTTCGTTTGTGTCATCCGACCAGGCCAAGACTTCATTGGAACCCCAACTTTCGTAATCATTCATCTTATATTCGCAATATCCAGATTGCAATTCTTAGTTCTTGCTTGTTCTTCGATTGCTTGCAGGAATTAGACCTTCGTGGTCAGGTTGATCGTGCATCCGCGGGATCAATAACCTCTCGGAGTTGGTTTAGCGATCGCTAAGGCGCAACGTCTTCGCACGTTCGTAGTCGGATCGTGAAAGTTGCCTCCACCATAATCGATCTCCACCATCTCATCGAAACATCGGGACACCTTCGCCTCTATCATAACCTTTGTCGAGTAGCTCTTGTACTTGACGCTGAATCTCCTTCGTCTCCTCCGGATTGGTACGGTATGGCGCACGGTTGGGCAGCGAAGCACCGGGAATTAAGTCAATCTGATGCTCAATCCCTCGAATAGGTGGTAATCCCGGTGGTACGTCTTGTGGAAAGACGTCAATAAACTCCTGCAAAAGGTCAGTGACAACAGGAGGCAAAGAAGGAGGCAATTCCTCAAATGAAAACAAAGCTTCTTTGCACAGAGAAGCATAGCACACATATTGACTAACATCCAAATCCGAAATATCAACCTTAGTAGCAAGCAAAGTTGGACTAGTCAATTTAATTTCATTAGAAAGAGCAGAAGAAGATTTGCTATTAGTCTTATGTTGTTGCTCAAATTCTTTAGCTGCTATCTCATTTTCACTCTTATTTTTCTCCTGTTTAGCTTTACTAGCTCTAGCAAGATCATGTTTCACAATTTGTTCAGGAGACAAAGGAAGTAAAGCAATAGTTTTATCCTGATGAACCAGAGTAAACTGATTTGTCCTACCATGGTGTACAACATTCCTATCAAATTGCCATGGTCTACCAAGTAAAAGAGAGCATGCTTGCATGGGTACCACATCACAATCAACATAATCAGCATATGCAGCAATGCTAAAGTGCACACGAACAGAACGCGTTACCTTAATCTTACCACTATTGTTAAACCACTGAATATAGTACGGATGGGGGTGTGGTCTTGTGGTGAGAGATAGCTTCTCCACCAACTCCATGCTCGCCAAGTTGTTGCAACTCCCTCCGTCAATGATGATGCGAACCGAACGTTCTTTCACCACTCCCTTTGTGTGGAACAAATTATGCCTCTGGTTTTGCTCGGCCTTCGATACCTGCACACTTAACACACGTTGAGCAACCAAACTAGCATATTGATCTGCATCATCAGGAGCCATATACTCTATATCATGAGCATCATCATGGGCACCCTGTTCCTCGTGAGCAATGAGAACTAAAGTCTCCTCATCATAGTCGCTCGCTGACTCATACCCACCATCCGCCGTAATAATCATCACACGCTTGGAGGGACAGTCTTTTGCGAAGTGACCTCCACCTTGGCACCTGCGACATTTAATATCACGATCTCGTGTTTGCCCTGTGGAAGCCATGGATGAAGAAGAACTCGCTGTTGGACCACTCTGTGCACCCTTGAATGGTGGCGCTGGCTGTTTTGGTGGCTCCCTGTAAGAATGAGCGGTTGAAGTAGATGGTGGTGCAGCAGGACGTGTGGATGTAGAAGGTCCACGCGATGTCCATGATGTATTTCATCCTGCAGAAAAGTTAGGTCTCGTAGCGGCCTGTCGATCCTGCACTTCACGTTCAGCTTTACAAGCAAGATGAAACAAACAAGTAATAGTAGCATAGTCCTTGTATTCTAGAATAGTTTGTATCTCCCTGTTTAAGCCACCTATAAAACGTGCAAACATAGCTTCATTATCCTCTACTAGGCCACATCTAATCAATCCAGTTTGTAATTCTTGATAATATTCCTCTACATAATTTTTTCCTTGTCTCAAACGCTATAATTTTTGTAGCAATTCACGTTGATAATAAGGAGGAACCCAGCGAGTACGCATAGCATCTTTTAAAGCAGCCCAAGTAGCTGGAATATTATTAGCATGCAATCTACAATGTTCAGACCACCAAATAGATGCAAAACCCGTGAATTCACAAACAGCAGCAGTAACACGTCTATTCTCAGGATATTGTAAACATGTAAAGCGTTGTTCAGTTTTTAACTCCCAAGTAAGATAAGCATCAGGAATATATCTACCCTCAAACGGCTTAAGATTCAATTTAAGTTTAGCCACATGTTCATCATCGCGTACCTGAGGGGGTGGTTGGTGTCGACCGTGGCGAATGTTGGGACGTGGACGTCCAGCTGGCTGTTCATAGGCCGCTTCTTGTTCCACCTCCTCCTCGTAATCACCCTCTTAGTTGTCGTCCTGGCGGACGTCAGAGGCAGCAGCAGCAGTAACTGCAGCAGCAGCAGGAGCACCAGCAGCTTGTCTGCCCGGAAACAGAATACGCTGTGCACGTCGTGGTGGCGGTGGTTGTGCTGGAGCGGCCGCAGGCTGTATAGGTAGGCGTGCGAGCAACTCAGTAAACCTGGCGTCGAGCTTGGTGTCGATCATCTTCTCCACACCATCAATCGCCTCTGTAAATCTGTTCTCGATGTCATTCACCTGTTCAGACATCATTTGTGCAAATTTATCATGTAATGCATTGTTTGTCATATTCTCCCAATCAGGTGCATCCCGCGCCACTTCATCATGGGATCCTGGCATGGTTAGCAGAAATAGAAAACACACAGAAGTATGATCCTACTTCTACTAATGGGATGTGGGGTGGTGGAAAGCACAAATCCGTCAAGCTTTTCTTTAGTTCTGACCGATTCTTACCTAGCAGCAGGTGGTGATGTACAACCAACGGGTCAAAACTCTCAGAGATGTGGTAGAGCGATGGCCAGGAGGTGTCAAAACGCACGATGTAGAATATATGTGGAGCTGTAGGAAGGCTGACAAGTATGGTAGCAAAAGCTCAACAGTAATCAAAACAGAGATGCAAAGCTGAATAAACACTCAACGTCGGTACTGTGCTGATCCTAGGCTAGACCGTACTAGAGACGCGAGCCTAAAACACCAACGAAAGCACGGCGCGGCACGTAATCAATTGAGAAGCACACTCTGGAAAAAAATTCTCTTTTTTTTTGCTTTTTTTTTGCGATGCGGGACTGCGGTGGCTGAAAAAGTGCGAAAAAATCACTATGGTGGCGAACGTCTCAAGATGAGTTTCTGGACCTAAGGAACGTATGGGCACGAAATTTTTTTACCCCCGAAATTTTTGGCCTAAAAACTGCTCTGGAAAGCGTGCCAGACTCTTTTTTTTTCTTTTTTGGAAATCACCTCCTTCTACGTACGACAAAAGATTGGTGAAATCCGACTCTAATCAACTCAAACTAATCTGGCTACGGAGAGATCACAAACCGAACGGGTGATGGCACTCAACTCGGATCGGTAGGTCGTGGTGGTGTATATGGACTCTGCTTGGCGGAACGTGGTGGTGTATCTGGACTCGGATTGGTGGAAACGTGGCGGTGTACTACTGTGCGGCGGCGGTGTGACAAACTGTGATCAGAACTCGAAACTCTAAGGGAACTAGACGCTAAGATCAGCAACTCGACACAACGATGCAACCGCAAATTCAACAAAGCAAACTACTGTAAAGAAAACTGGACAAAGGCTCAGACTGTTTTGGGACGTGATGAACTAACCCTAATTTTTTTGTTGGCTTTTTCGTGGACTGTAGGTATGAAGAACAGAACCAATCTAGACTACGAAAACTGGTAAATCTCACCGAGCAACCTGGAAATCTGATACCACTTGATAGAGGCGAAGGTGTCCCGATGTTTCGATGAGATGGTGGAGATCGATTATGGTGGAGACGAATTTCACGATCCGACTACGAACGTGTGAAGACGTTGCGCCTTAGCGATCGCTAAACCAACTCCGAGAGGTTATTGATCCCGCGGATGCACGATCAATCTGACCACGAAGGTCTAATTCCTGCAAGCAATCGAAGAACAAGCAAGAACTAAGAATTGCAATCTGGATATTGCGAATATAAGATGAATGATTACGAAAGTTGGGGTTCCAATGAGGTCTTGGCCTGGTCGGATGACACAAACGAAGAGCTCGAAGTTGCGGCTATGGCTAACTTAAATCTAATTAAAACCCAAGTCTAAACGACGCCCTAAGGGCTGTATATATGGGGGAACAGAGGGGAATTTCGTGGCCCCTTGTAGGAGGGGTCCGAAAACAACCCTAACTCGGTTTCCCCACACATACGGACTCTAAAAAATAGCCTATTAAGTGTATTTCGAAATTACATGGGCCTGGCCCAATAATAAGGTGACGCAGCACCTATAATAACCCTTGGACGAAAATATTAATGTGGCGTCTTGTGTCTCTCGTCCAAGTCTTCATGCACGCCTTATGGTGGCCTCAAAGTGCGAAAATCACCACTGGAAGCTCCATTGTCCTTTCCCGCGCGCACACCTCCTTCTCCATGCTTGATCCCGCTCCAATGACCATCCTTCTTATCCATGCTAGGTCCTTCATTCATAAGACAAACAAAAGTATCTAATTTAGGCAGCATCATATGTTCCTGAACATTAGAAGGATTCGCAAGAAACGAAAGTACCTGATAATTTAGTTGACGTGTGCGTGCTCTAGTAACTGGTCCAGTATGTGTAGTTGGTGAAGATGTGGGTGTAACATTAGTAGAGATGTCCTCATCACTCGTTCCCAGACTACTAGTCAGGTACAAGTCAAACTGATCCTCTCGCTTTCGACTTTGAGCACTCATGCAATGGATGAGCGCGAGCAAGATACGTTAGCACTTAGGATGGCAAAGATAGAAATGACTGGGAAGGAAGACAAAAAGGGTGAAAGGCTCACATCAATGAGGACAATCATAGGTGAGAGAAAGTCAAATGATAGATATGATGTGAGGAGTAGGGATTGCCATGCAACGAATGCACATATGAGCTAAGGTAAGCTCTCCAATGGAACTAGTGGGGTGCATCCAACTTGCTTGCTCATGAAGACCTAGAGCTCTTTTGAGGAGGCTCATCCTTGGAATATGCAAGCCAAGTTCTATAGTGTAAGGGTCCCCACGTACTTATGCATGAATGATAATCTCTATGGAGTACAAATATGACAATGGAGCACGAGTGTGTATCTTTCAAATGGAATACTAGTGTTGCCCCCTTCTCTCTTTTTACTTATTTTTTCTCTTTTCTATTTTTTTGGCATCATTGACTCTTTCTATTTATCTCTCAATTGTCCTCTTTGGGATCTTTTAATTTTTCCTCTTTGGGATCTTTTACTCACTTAAGTGTGACACTCTATATTTTACAAGAATATAGAAGATATTCACACTTTACAAGAAGTACTTCAACATAAAGAAATATTAAAACTATCATGATGTATGCAAATTTATGCCTCTGCTAGTGTAGCAGGATATGCAATGATACTAGCGCGTCATGTAGCAATAATAATGGCAAAGCCCAACTAGCATGTGGCTCCTCGATCAAGCAAAAGCATGTATGACATGAAGATCAAGTCATGAGATGGTGGATGTTGCATGGCAATGTATCTCGGAAAGGCTATGGAAATGCCTTGATAGGTAGGTATGGTGGCTGTTTTGAGGAAGATATAAGGAGGTTTATGATGACAGAGCGTATCATGCCAAGGGTTTGCATGCACCGGCTAAGTACGCTCCAACTCTCAAGATGAGAAAGGGAAATGCACGGTACCGAAGAGGCTAGCAAAATATGGAAGGTGGAAGTGCCAACGATCGAAACTCGCGTTAGTCTGAAGAACTCATGCACTTATTATCGGTAACTCTCTATCTAATCAGGAGTTTCACAAAGAGACAAGTACCCTGAGGAGGAGTGTCTGGGGGTTTGGTTATCCTTGCGCGTCCTCGACACCCATGGTACGTGAGGGTACTCTATATATTCCAACCCTTCCAGAGGTTAGCGATCCATCTATTGCTAGAGTTCTCAACTAAATTTTTTATGTAGTTTTCGAAATAAGCACGGATTGCCCAAAATACGACAACTATCACTAATAGGCTCAATCTCTTGGCACAAAAAGTCCAAACATTAATCAAATCAATACCTCAAAACTATTGCATGTTACTACTACACTTGGAATAGCAATCTTAATTACCTACTCATGCAAAACACACAACTCAGTGCAACAAGACCACTCTCTAAACAAGATAAGCATGAAAACTCAAGAGAGTTCCTAAGTCAACCTAAATAAAATCTCTTAAAAATATAAGCATGAAAACTAAGAGCTAATCATGACAACAACTATGAGAAGACAAAGACCACACACAAAAAGAATAAGCATGCAAGCCTATGTTGTGTTCTAAGGTGGAGTGGAGCGTGCTTCTCTCCCAAACAATGAAGGCTAGGATCCAACTTGTTATGAACAGCAAGCAAAACTAAACAAACTAAAACGTAAAGAACGGGAAGCTCCAAGTTTAGCACATAACATATGAAGTGATAAAAATATAGCATGGAGAAAGACAAACTGATGATTGTTGATGGAGAAGGGGATGCACGGGGGCATCCCCAAGCTTAGACGCTTGAGTCTCCTTGGATATTTCTTGGGGGTGCATGGGGGCATCCCCAAGCTTGAGCGCTTGACACTCTCGAATCTTCTTTCATCATCTTCCTTCGCATACTTGAAAACTCCCTTCATACGAAACTCATCATAAGCTGATTAAAGTTGTTAGTACCCATAATAAAATAATTTTTCTCCACTGGAAACAAAGATTTTCATGAAGATCTATTGTTTCTCAAGATTGCCAAAAAGTTTTTGCAAAGAAAAACAAGCTTTATATTTCCAAAACGATGAAAACGCAAAACGTGGCAGAATCTGTGAAAAACAGACCAGCAGGTAGTAAATAATTTTTCGGGGTACTTCTGCAACTCAAAACCAAAAACTCAGAACGGACGCATGAAATCTAATTGTATAAAGCATGCTGTCAAAAAATCGGATCAAAAAGATGATTCGGTGATTTTTGGCTAAATTTTCCGTCAAGGGGACAGAATCTGTTTCTGGACAGCATGACATAACTTTTGAACTTTCTTGCAATCGGAGGCTAAAACTTGGCACAAAGCTTGAAAATAAAGATACAATGATGTTGCTACAGTAGTAACAAGCATCAAGACCACTAAAATTGAAAGTAAAAATATTTTGGGTTCCCTCCCAATAAGCGCTTTCTTTTATGCCTTTTAGCTAGACATGAAGATTTCAAAAGATGCACTCATAAGAATAACGATTTGAAGCAAAAGAGAGCATTAAGAAGAAAATATAAAACACATTTAATCCTAGCCCACTTCCTATGCATAGGAAGCTTGTAAACAAATAAATCATGAAAGCACAAAGTAACAAGCATTGGAAGGTAAAAGAAGAACGACTTCCTAACCTTCGTCATAATGAGAGGTGTTTTTGTAACATGAAAGTTTCTACAACCAAACTTTCCTCTCTCAAAATAATTTTCAGTAGTATCATGAACAACATCAAGAATATAACTGTCACATAAATCATGTTGTTCATGACCTACAACCAAACGTGTAAATTTTTCAACACGGTATTTAGGAACATAAGATAAATGCAACCCATCACATTCAGCCTTAATAAGAGCACAATTCTCCGAAATATGAGTTGGAGATTTTAAAAGTATAATAGGACAATAAAGTGTGGGTGCAATAGCAACAATTTCATGCTTAACATAAGGAACTATAGCAAGTTCATCTTCGCAAGCATAATTCATATTGGTATCATGGTCATCAACAAAGCAAGTATCAAGATCTTCAGAAAGGGATGTATCAAGTGAGTCCTTGGAATCATAGGATTCCTCATCATAGCAATCATTAGCCTCTTCTTGGGAAGCAAACATTCTGTTTTTAAAATCCTCAATATAATCATTGCAAATATAATTCTCAAGGAAATAAGCAAGGGCTGCAAAGTTTTCAGATTTGTGAATAGTATCGTAATACTTTTTAATCAAAGAAGCAATCTCATAAGCACCTTAAAAGCAACAAACTCTTCAA
Source organism: Bromus sterilis (assembly GCA_950022295.1). Classification (NCBI taxonomy): domain Eukaryota; kingdom Viridiplantae; phylum Streptophyta; class Magnoliopsida; order Poales; family Poaceae; genus Bromus; species Bromus sterilis. The sequence continues at coordinate 163,838,327 of OX465599.1, read as the reverse complement.
TCTTTTCAAAATCAAAGTAATCATAAACACCTTTAGCATAGGAAGATAGGATCTTATTTTAGTTAAACTCACATTGGAAAGGAAGGTGTTTACAATCTAATTTAGAGCAGCAAGTGAAATCATAAATGTGGCACAAAGATTCAACATTGCAATAAGAAACTTGTATTTGCTCCCACAAGTGTTTCCCTTTCTGAGATAAGCCATGTCGTGTATAATGATCATGCTCATCCAATGATTTTTCCCTCAACCAAGTCGGTGTTGGAAATATGCCCTAGAGGCAATAACAAAATGTTATTATATATATATATCCACGTTCATAATTAATGTTTATATTTCTGTGCTATAATTGCAATGACCCTGACTGTGAGATTCAGAAGAAAATTCATTTGCATGTGTGGAAATGTAAACACCAAGAGTTCCTGGTTTAGCCTCTAAGACCAGCTCATGTGCTAACTGATGATTACGTTTTCTTAATCATGTACATTGTTCTTGTAACAAGGATGTCAGTAGCAATGAGAACATATTGTTAGCAGAACAGTGATGTTGAACCGACCCTGGTATTGAATGATATACTTAGAGATCACATCGTAACAACGTTATAAGTCATATCATGAAATGTTATCATATACGTAATTCCTTAGACCATGAGAGTATCGAGTTGCTTCACGCAGGAAGATGTACTTTAGTTCTTAGATGAATCATCCCGTTACTGGGAAGTAGTAAAATAAGTTCTGGGTACATCGGATAGTGTGTCTAGTAATTGCGATAGTTCAAGACTGGGATTTGCTCCTTCACGATGAAAAAGATATTCACTTCGGGCCCACTCGATATGACGGTATCCATTATAGTCTGGCAAGACGCATTGTGATTTAGTCACGGGGATACCGGAATACGATAACGAGAAAAGGGACAAACGAGCAAAGAGGATAACGAGTGGCTTGTGTTCAAGAAGTTGTTACACATGGGTGCCAAACTTCTCTCCTCTAACTTTTTCACATATCGTGAAGCAAAGGTAATGGTACATGAATAAACATAATGGTTCACTCGAAGTTTCTTCGTGTATGTGCGGGAGTCAACGTGGGTGTCCATGGCTCCGCTGTTGATTATTGGCTATTGACAAAAGGCTGTTGACCTATGTCCGGAAGATGTTTTGAGTCATGTCCGCATTATACCGAACCTATTGGGTCACACTCTTAACAAGCAGTAGTATGTTAGAATACTGGAATGTTAGAAGGTGTAGTGAAAGAAAAAAAGAATAGTTCATATGGGCACCGGAAGTAGTTCCAGGTATTTATGGAATTGTTCATAAGGCCACCAGAAGTAGTTTTGGGTATTTAAGGATATATCCGGATCACTCTGGAATAGTCCCAGGTGGTTTTGGAATATATGAGAATAGTACTGGGGAATTCCTAGATTGGCCGAAATAGTTTCCGGTTAATCGGTGGACGTCCCGACAAACTTACGCAGTAATCGGATTTCTTGGATTGTAACTCGGATAGTCCCGGAACCTATGCAGATAGTTCCGGAACGTTCTAAAACGGCCCCGAAAGGTCTGGAAGTGTTCCAGAAGGTTCCGGAATGTCCCGAAACCATCCTGGAAGGTCCCGGAATGGCCGAGAATGGTCCCAGAGGGTCCTGGAAGGTCCTGGAAGGTTCTGGAAGCTTCTGAAAGGTTCCGCAAGTTTCCGGACAGTACCATATGTGCCTCGCCACCTTTAGCCTTGGGAGGCAAGGCACCCCAAGGGGGATGGCCGAAATATGGTGGGGGCGCCCTACTTGGGGAGGAGTCCTCGTTGGACTCAGACTCCCCGGTGGGAAAGTCTCCCTTTGGGAGTAGGAGTCCCAGGGGGACTCCCCACCCCTTAGGTCGGCCAAGGGGCCTCCTGGCCACCTATATAAGGAGGGGAAAGGGTGGGGGCGCAACACAACTTGTGCCCAAGGCCTATGCGCCACCCTCCCTTCCTCTAAACCCCGTTGCTCCACAATTAGACACCGGTTTAGACGATGTTCTAGATCGGAATCCGTTAGGGTTTTCTTCCTCTAGTTTTCTCGGTGGCGTTCATCTCTGGACGGCGGAGTGCTGCTGGATTGCTGCTACGGGGTGTGTGGATACTAATGGAGGGGTCGTGCCTTCGACCCTTCTTCGAGGAGCTTGTCCGCAGGACTAGATCGCGGGACGGTTCGAGGGATCGATATCCTCGTGGTTGGGAGGTCATTGAAATTCCTAGCTGCGGGGATCTGCACCGACGGTCTTCACCAAACCTACTTCCGCTACATCGATTGGTGAGCCATGACCTAAAACCTTGTATGCAATCTTCATAGATGATCTTGGGTGTTTGCTACGTAGGCACGAATTTTTTTTCTACTGCGTTTCCCAACAGTGGTATCAGAGCGATCTATGAGTAGATGCATGTTTAGGTCTAGATCATATGTTGATATGAGGCATTGATTTTCTTGTTGCTTTCCTGTCATGTGATTTTTTCTGTGCTTGATGGCAAGTTGAGGTGCTGCTTTCAGTATGTTGGTTGCCTTGATCATGGACTAAATCAAACTCCTTGGATCTCATCTTAATATCGCAATAGAAGATTTAACATGGAGGGGCTTGTGGGTTTTATGAACTCAAATCCACACGGGGGTCATGCGTTCAACGAAGTTTGGCTTGTGGCATTAGTTGCTACACGCACCCCGAACGTTAAACTAGCAACAATGAAGTATCGTGTTTGGTTTGTATAGGGAACAACGTTTGCATGTAACCTGCTAATCAACCACGATAGAATTTGCAAAAACCCGTATAGATGGCGATCTAACTTGTTTTTGCAGAGTATGCATGTGATGTGGTATAGCCTTCAAGATTTACAATGTGTTTATTGTATGAGATGTTATATGTTATGTAATATTTATTCGGGACCTACGTGTCGTGGTACGGCATGATGACTGGAGTCATATGATTGACGCTTAATTATGGCCTGCGTGCCAGAACTGTTTATTAGGTCGAGGCAAAGCAATAAATAGATGCAAGGTGATGATCTACGATGCGGAGGTTGACCCTGGCGCACATGCCGAAAGCCGTGGTGACGGTCCCGGCGCCAAGGACAAGTTGGTGGACAGGGTGACTTCTTCCACGACGACGTGAAGACAAAGAAGACTTCACGAAGCAAAGGGCTATACTATATCACATAATTTTATGAACTGCATGTGATGTTTATCCCTTTGATGCACCCTTGTTTGATGCGCGGTAGTCACCCTCTCGCAAAAAAAATATCAAGTTGATAGTGTTCTTCCAACTGTAGAACCGTCTATACTATGTTTCACACCGGAGCAGGTCATGTCACATGGGTGCACACGGTGTGACGCATAAAAGGCGGGTGTGTTAAAAGAACACACGGCGCATTACGCTTGGTTGTCTTGATGATTTGGATAAAAGTTTGCTACCGGAACACGCCCATCGAAATATGAACAAGAATCACCTTTGGCGTGATTGACAAGTTGGCCTACCGGTCCAGTCTAAGTCATCAGTGATGTCACATCAATGGCGAACGATTGGGTTGGATCTTGAATCACTCCATCATCAATTACGAGAGATATTGATCTGACTGGGAGCGCACTTAGTAATTAAATTGATTAATCACAAGTGCAACTTAATTATGAACAAAGTCTAAGTATTTGCATTATCGTTTTAGAATAATGGCTCGCGTTACCACCTTCCCAATTGATTTTGATTAATTGTATTATCTGGTTAAAAATTTACGATTGGTACCGTATTGTGAGGACTATCCTCAATAGTGCCGAGAAGGACCATGTCCTATCGCAAAAAATTTATGCTCTCCCGCTGATGCTATGGATGATGTGGCTTACGTCCATAATCCAAAAGGCTAGAATTCCACCACAGCTAAGTATATTGTCTTTATCACCCTGAAACCCGAACTTCGAAATATTTGGGATAGTTATCTTATATTCATGGAACTGGAAAATTGTTTTCAGTGATAAGACAATTGATGTAGGATATAAGATATCTAGTACAATGTATGATTGTAAGCATTAGTGAAAATGTGCATTGTTCTCAAACAAAATTGATAAGTGTGGGATCCAGAAGAACACCGATCATATGATGATGGGAATTAAGGGAAAGGAAGTTCCAAAGAGTGTTAGTAAGACTTACACGCCGGAAAGTCCATGGCCTGGGCCACCCTTGATCATGTGTGATCTTCTATGAGTATGAGTGACATTGGAAATAGAACTATGATATAAATAAAGGCAAAACGGAAGAAGACTGGAATATCTAGCTCAGAAATGAAAGGCATACAAGTTATAGATGAGTTCATTGCTGGTCAAAAGATGTAATTCTTGGGAATCATGATTAAGTAGTTGATTGTTGATTCTAGATATTGTGATTAAGCAAGTTGATCACTGGAATATCACTTCAGTTGCATATTGCTGCAACTCGATGCAAGAAATACTATGGCCTTTATGACTAGCTGATGATGAGTTTTGACATGCATGGGAACACGGTAAAAGGTTTACTATACTGTATGTTGACTCTATGATTATCTTCATAATTCATTTTAGAGTTGAGTAAATTGTTACTACACTTTAGCCTTGTTGCAAAACATCATTTTGAATCATGTTTGTTGCAAGAGAGTTGTTCAAAGTTATGAATAACGTAAATTACATACTTCCATTATGAATAGGTTGTATGTTATGAATCTTGATAATAATACTAAACATCCATAACACTAACGCTAAACGTCGCAAGACTGACAGAAATACCACACAGCTGTGGCACTGCAGTTTGTCACAAGTGACATAACAAGCATGAAGAATTTCCATAAGTGGTGGACTTTTCGAGTCATATGATTATGAATCACTTGACGCTTGCGAATTTTATCTCGAAGTAATGTGACTAAAACACCATTAATGGGCCATACATGAACGGGCAACTAAATTATTACAAATCATACATGATGATGTGTGTAGTCCAATAAGTGTAGTTGTGTGCAGTGGATTTTCTATCTTCACTCATAAGATTGAAGTAGATATATGGATATCTGCTCAATGGAAACATACATGTAAAATCTTTGAAACGTTCCAGGAATTTTAGAGTGAAATAGAAATTATTGTAACAAGAAAATAATGCTTCTGCAAATTAGATTGTAGAAAGTAATATTTGAGTTACAAGTTTAGCGAACGTTTGATGAGTTGTGAAGAAGTGTCATAACTTGCGCCTCCCCAAACACCACTATGAGAAAGTGTTAGAGAGACGTAATCAAGCCATGTATGACGGTAAGATCAAATATGATGTTTATCAATTTTCCATTATATTTATTAAATTTATGCGTTAGTGACTACGACTTCTACACTGAAAAGAGCACCATCAAATCTGTTGAAATGACAGCATATTAGATGTGGTATGGAATGTTAAAAACCATGTTGTCTTTTCTTAAAATTTAGGGTACATGAGGCATATGTTTGACATACTCAAAACCCCAAATCAGATAAGTGCTATTTTGTTAAGGTTATGCCAAAAGTTTTGGTATTCCTCTATCACTGCACAAAAGAAAAACTGTTTGTTGTTAAGAACGGTGTGTTTTGAAGAAAAATAGTTTCTTGCAAAAGAGTGAGTGGGAGGATAGTGCAACTTATCAAGATTGTTGAATCTTCAGAGAAGTGCGCAGCTGAACCACACAGGTTAGACAAAACTCGTACAAACATTTTTATGTAAACGAGATATTGTTGTTCGACAACGATAAACCTGTGATATACAAACAAGCGTTGATGGGACCTGACTCCGAGATTTGGCTAAATGCCAAATAATCCGAGATAGTATCCATGGAAGTAAGTCAAGTTTTGAACTTGGTAGACAAAGAGTCTGAAAAATGTAAATGGATCTATAACTTATTCAGATGAAATTGTTTTATCCATAAAGCTCAACTCGTTGGAAATATGTTTTCTAGCAAGTTCAAAGGTTGACTACGGCGAAGTAATGTCAACTGTAGAGATGTTTTAGTCAGTTCGGGTTATACTAGCAATTACTACATATCTCATTTATAGGATATGGTAAAATGAATGTCAAAACAAAGTTCCTACACGGAAATATAACAAAGGACATATATCTGATACGACCGGAATGTTTTGTCTATTCAAAGGATGCTAGAATAGATGCAAGCCTCAGATATCCAGTAATGGACTGAAGCTAGCAAAATGGAGTTGGAATTTTCGTTGTGATGAAATTGCCAAAAGAGTTTGTTTTCATTAGGAATAACGAAGATGCTTGAATATTCAAGAAAGTAAGTGGGAGCTGAATAATATTTCTAAAACCTTATGTAGATGATATATTGTTGATTAGAAATGATATAAATTTCTTAACAAGAATAAGGACTTCATTGGAAATAGTTTTTAGCTGAAGTAGCTGGGCTAATATAGCATTAGTATTGAGCACAATGATCTATGTAGATAGTAAGTGCCTGATCATGCTAAAGCCAACATTACATGTTGACATGATACTAAAGTAGTTTAGTATGAATACGCCAAGAAGGATGTTCTTGCCGAGGTCATGGTGAAAAATTTTTTGCATAATTCGGTGTTCATGAACACAGAGAAGCAAAACGCATGAATTGAATTTCACTCCCCTATGGTTTTGGATTGATCATGTACACCATAATATGTAAAATGACCAGATATGTCCACTGCCCCAAAAGGTTGTGAGCAAGATACCAAAGTGATCAATATGTTGATCATTGGACAAACAGTGAAAAGTTAAACTTATGAAAGATAAGATATGTTTCTCGGAAAAATGGAGATAATGAAGAACTCGTTGTAATAAGTTACACCAGCTGAAGTTTGATGTAAATAGTTACACCGATTAAGTCTTCAACTTACTCCGACCGATTTTCTATTTTGATTGGGATTATGTGTTTCACGCGTAAGGGTGGCGCGGTATGGAGGAACTTTGTCAAGTTAGATACTGTGGCGAATTCTATAACAGAGGCTAAGTATATAGTTACTTAAAGAAGTAACAAGGAGGGTATTTTGAATCATAAGCTCATTTACGAAGTTGGTATGGTTTCCTAGATGTCTATGTTCATGGAACATTGATGAATGATTCATGACTTATTCTAAGGAACCAAGGTCCTGCCAAATGATTCAAACATATACAAAGCTAAACTGATTAAATTAGTGAATTTTATGATAGCGTGAAAACGCAAAGATATGCAAGATACAAACGGGCTTGAAACGTCAGATCCAAAGATGAAGTCTATACCAGAAATGAAGCATGCATTACACCGATATGCCATAGGTGTAAAGTGCTCAAGCACTGACAATATTATTGACTCTAGTGCAAGTGGGAGACTGTTGGAAATATGCCCTAGAGGCAATAATAAAATGTTATTATATATATATATATTTCCACGTTCATAATTCATGTTTATATTTCTGTGCTATAATTGCAATGACCCTAACTGTGAGATTCAGAATAAAACTCATTTGCATGTGTGGAAATGTAAACACCAAGAGTTACTGGTTTAGCCTCTAAGACCAGATCATGTGCTAAATGATGATTACGTTTTCTTAATCATGGACATTGTTCTTGTAACAAGGATGTCAGTAGCAATGAGAACATATTGTTAGCAGAACAGTGATGTCGAACCGAACCCAGTATTGAATGATATACTTAGAGATCACATCGTAACAACGGTATAAGTCATATCATGAAATGTTATCATATACGTAACTCCTTAGACCATGAGAGTATCGAGTTGCTTCACGCAGGAAGATGTACTTTGGTTCTTAGATGAAGCTTCCCGTTACTAGGAAGTAGTAAAATAAGTTCTGGGTACATCGGATAGTGTGTCTAGTAATTGCGAGTTCAAGACTGGGATTTTCTCCTTCATTATAGTCTGGCCAGACGCATTGTGATTTAGTCACGGGGATACCGGAATACGATAACGAGAAAAGGGACAAACGAGCAAAGAGGATAACGAGTGGCTTGTGTTCAAGAAGTTGTTACACATGGGTGCCAAACTTCTCTCCTCTAAATTTGTCACGTATCGCGAAGCAAAGGGAATGGTACATGAATAAACATAATGGTTCACTCAAAGTTTCTTCATGTATGTGCGGGAGTCAACATGGGTGTCCATGGCTCCGCTGTTGATTATTGGCTATTGACAAAAGCCTGTTGACCTATGTCCGGAAGATGTTTTGAGTCATGTCCACATTATACCGAACCTATTGGGTCACACACTTAACGAGAAGTAGTCTGTTATAATACTGGAATGGTAGAAGGTCTAGTGGAAGCAAAACAGAATAGTTCATACGGAAACCGGAAGTAGTTCCGGGTATTTATGGAATTGTTCATAAGGGCACCAGAAGTAGTTCTGGGTATTTAAGGATATATCCGGATCACTCTGGAATAGTCCCAGGTGATTCTGGGATATATGAGAATGGTACTGGGGAAGTCCTGGATCGACCGGAATAGTTTCCGGTTAATCGGTGGACATCCCGACAAACTTACGCGGTCATCGGATTTCTTAGACTGTAACTCGGATGGTCCCGGAACCTATGCAGATAGTTCCGGAACGTCCGAAAACGGCCCCGGAAGGTCTTGGATGTGTTCCAGAAGGTTCCGGAATGTCCCGAAACCATCCCGGAAGGCCCCGGAATGGCCAAGAATGGTCCCAAAGGGTCCTGGAAGGTTCTAAAAAGGTTCCGCAAGTTTCCGGACAGTACCATATGCGCCCCACCACCCTTAGCCTTGGGGGGCAAGGCACCCCAAGGGGGCTGGCCGAAATATGGTGGTGGGGGCGCCCTACTTGGGGAGGAGTCCTCCTTGGACTCAGACTCCCCGGTGGGAAAGTCTCCCTTTGGGAGTAGGAGTCCCAGGGGGACTCCACACCCCTTAGGTCGGCCAAGGGGCCTCCTGGCCACCTATATAAGGAGGGGCAAGGGTGGGGGGCGCAGCACAACTTGTCCCCAAGGCCTATGCGCCACCCTCCCTCCCTCTAAACCATGTTGCTCCACAATTAGACCCCGGTTTAGACGTTGTTCTAGATCAGAATCCGTTAGGGTTTTCTTTCTCTAGTTTTCTCGGTGGCGTTCATCTCTAGACGGCGGAGCGCTGCTGGATTGCTGCTACGGGATGTGTGGATACTAATGGAGGGGTCGTGCCTTCGACCCTTCTTCGATGAGCTTGTTCGTGGGACTTGTCCGCGGGACTAGATCGTGGGACGGTTCGAGGGATCGATATCCTCGCGGTTGGGAGGTCATTGAAATTCCTAGTTGTGGGGATCTGCACCGACGGTCTTCACGAACTCTACTTCCGCTACATCGGTTGGTGAGCCATGACCTAAAACCTTGTATGCAATCTTCATAGATGATCTTGGGTGTTTTCTACGTAGGCACGATTTTTTTTTCTACTGCGTTTCTCAACAGTCGGTTGGGTTTTTAGCGCGAGCACAAATCGATTGAAGACGATCCAAGTGAAAAGTGTTCATCCTACCATATTTGGGTGGTTCCACACCCATGGTAACATAGCATCACTAGACAAAGAGAAACAAAGCAAACAAACCAAAATAAGAAAGCAAACTACAACAAGGTAAATAAAAAAATTGTAGTTTTTGACATAAGACACAAAAGCAAAAACTAGAAAGTAAACTAACAAGACTAAAAAGCAAAGGTAAAATATAGTGTGCAACTCCCTTATCTTAAAGATCGGAGTCCCCGGCAAAGGCGCCAGAAATTAGCTTGATGGCTTCTCGCCCCTCGTTGGTTACCCCAAGTGGAAGGTTGAGATGTAGCCTAGAAGCAAGTTTCCCTCGGTGAAGATACCAAGGTTATCGAACCGGCGGACTTCGAATTCTGCAAGTAGGTGTCAGCGGCGCCAGAAATTAAGTTGCCGGATGGAGATGAGGTTGACGTGGACCGGCACACAGCAACAAATAACTTTGCTCCCAACGAGTACAGAGGGGTTGCCAATCCCTCCGGTCTTGTTGTTTGCAAAATATTAAACACAAGGGGATAATGATAGTAGCGATAGCAACTGAAAGTAAAAGTAGAAAGTAAAGTGGAGGTGTAAACAGTGGTGGAAATATGGACCGGGGCCCCATGACGTTCACTAGTGATGTCTCTCTCCCAAAAGATGATAAAATAGCTAAGCTGGGTAAACAAATTACAACTGGGCAATTGACAGAGTTATAAACCCGCCGCAATGCTAATTATGCTACTGGAAAGCTAGAGGCTCAAAAGTATGGGCAGTACGCCAAGACAAGTACACCGAAATCCATCTGCATCTACTCACTAATCATCCACCTTGAGATATCTATTCAGAACATCTCGCTGGAATTAAGTTGCGAGCCCCACCCAACGTGTAAACTCAAAGCAACAAACAACTGCATTAACAAAATTTGCGTAAGGTAAACAATCCTTGCAACTGCGGTTACAAGCATCGTTGTTTTCTCCCTGCTGGCAACAGCACATCCCCTAGTCTCATGTTTCTGTCACTCAAGCTAGACATCGGGGGCATGAACCCACAATCATGCATAAACGCTCTCTCTTGGAGTTACTATCTACTACTTGGCCAAAACAAAAAAAAGTAACGGAGAACATGCAAGAATTACTCAAGAACAAAATATGAAAGGTAAACCAAATATATAACTCATCACGATCTGAACATAATCTCATAATCTATCGGATCCCAGCAAACACAGCATAGCAACAGCAGGAAAATTACATAGATGCCTTGATCATGTAGGGAAGCTCACAAGGGCTAAGAATTGAAGCACAAAATTGGAGAAGAAGACATCACGTAGCTGCTGGTCATGGACCCATGGTCTAAGGAGGAGTACTCACGACACATCCGGGAAGCGTCCATGGTGGTGGAGAAGCTCCCGGAGGTCAATCCTTCCTCCGGCAGGGTGCCGAGAAGAGGTCTTCTCGTGCTTCCGATCTTGGAAGCGCGGCGGCGGCGAAACAGAGAAGAAATTCGCGATGCGGGGATCTTTGTGAGGGTTTTCGGAGTGAGGGGTAAAAATAGGCCGAAGGGGGGCACCAGGGGGTGGCCCCACCTCTCAGACGCCATGGTGACGCGGCCAGGAGGGGGGTCGCGCCACCTGGCCGCCTGGGTGGGGCCTGGCTCCCCCCCCCCCCCCCCCCCCAGGCTCCCCTTCGGTGCTCTGGAAACTTCCTGTACGCTGATCTTTTATATGATTTTTTTGAAATTTTTGGAGCTCTGTAAATATGGGTAAAACCTGCAACTTACAGACATCAGCAGACAGAAACTGGCACTGAGAACACTGAGTTAGTAGGTTAGTCCAAATATGTGAAAAAATATAAAAGTGTAGCAAAACACATAGCAATGTCACCTAAAAATAAAACAAACAGAAATTATAAATACGTTTGGGACATATCAGTTGCGGTTGTCGGAGCAAGCGTGGCAGCAAGGTAGAACAATAACGTCTTGGAGCCATTGAGTCAAAAGAGTATGATTTATTTATTTTCCATTGCACCGCAGCTATTGAGTCAAAAGAGTATGATTTATTTATTTTCCGTTGCACCGTACAGGCATATTTGCTAGTGTTACTCAATCCAACGACGGGGTGGTTGGATGGCTGAAAACATGCGGTGGAGGGTTTATTTATTTTCCATTGCACCGCAGCCATTGAGTCAAAAGAGCATGATTTATTTATTTTCCATTGCACCGCACGGGCATATTTGCTAGTGTTACTCAATCTAACGACGGGGTGGTTGGATGGCTGGAAACATGCGGTGGAGGGGAGAACTCGTTGGTGAGCTAGTGGCCGCAGTTGTCACTCTAAGAGCGTGTTCGGTAGCCCTCTGGCTCCGAACTCTGCCAACTCCGTGGCAGAAGCTGGACCGAACGCCCGAACTCCCAGAGTTGACAACAAGAAGCGGCTGAACCTCGTAGTGTAAATTACGTGGAGTTGAGAAAGCTGGTATATCAGGGATCCGCGGAGTTGGAGGAGATGGAGTTGGAACAAAATTACATACTGTTGCCACCGCCAAGTCGCTCAGCGTACCGGTTCGCTCGTCTAGCGAGCCACTTGTAACACGTTAATTACATACTGTTGCCACCGCCAAGTCGCTCAACGTACCGGTTCGCTCGTCTAGCGAGCCACTTGTAACGTAGCGACGTTCGGCAAACATGGGCCAAAAATGTAGTATATGGGCTTTCAGCCTAGCCTGCGCGCTGAGAAATACAGAAGCCAACAACCCGAACGGATGCTTCGCTAGAAGCTAGCAGTTGTCAGGCGTCGACGGAGTTCAAAAGTTGGCAGCTTGAGAGCACTACCGAACAGGGCCTAAGAGGCGGCATGGCGGCAAGGTAGAACAATGACGTCTTGAAGCCATTAAGCCAAAGGAGTATGATTTATTTTCTTTCCGTTGCAACGCATGGGCAAGTTTGCTAGTGTTTACTCAATCCAATTGGCTGCATCTTTCCAACCATTGCACCGATAACTTCATGCACTGTGGATACTTCAACAACAATCCCTCATTCCAGATTTGATAAATAAAAAGTACAGATTTCAGTTTAATAGTATTAACTCTACATACAATACCTCACGCCAAGCACATATTGTCACCACATCATTATTAACCAGCTGTAAACACAAAGGGGTTGTTTTGACATCACAACTAGCTCATGGATACGAAACACGAGTGCGCCAAAAGCCTCAGTGCCTAAGCAAACACCATGTTGTCCAGTGGGCAGTGGGTAGTTTAATAGTATTAACTCTACATACAATACCTCACGCCAAGCACATATTGTCACCACGTCATTATTAACCAGCTGTAAACACAAAGGGGTTGTTTTGACATCACAACTAGCTCATGGATACGAAACACGAGTGCGCCAAAAGCCTCAGTGCCTAAGCAAACACCATGTTGTCCAGTGGGCAGTGGGTAGTGACAACGAACATGAGTAGCACATTGACGGTACTGCAGTGGAGTTAACACCCCTCCTACTTCTTAGTTTTGTCATAAACCTCAATAAATCTCTTCGGAACACCGTAATGGTCAACGAGGTGTTTCGCAAGGTTTTCAATGACTCCGCCTTGAACCAAGACCTCAAGTTGCCCCTTTTTACCTGAAATGATAATGTATAAACATACCGCCTGCAAACTATCAAGAAACAGGTGGACAACAAGGGTTGGGAACAAAGCAATAGTACCGGGAAGCTCCGCTGTGGTGGTGCTGCAAGCAAATTTCTTCTGTAGTTCAGAAGCTAAGGAATCGGCATCCAGCAAAAAGCATTCCAATCCAGAGACTCGGGTCATCTTCTTGTTCCCTTGCCTTCTTTCTGTCATGATTTGAACAGTTCGTATGGCACCCTTGTGAATGACCACCTCATTTCCTCGAGCTACTCTATGATGAAATTGCATCCGGTTGATAAATGTTGACCCTAAATCCTTCTTGTGGAGCTCACTTGGGTATGCTGAACCCTTCTTGACAGCTCCTTTGTAAAGAGCATCACATAGTGTAGCATCCAGAATTACTTTGGCCTTGTCTGTTTGCTTAACCAAATTTTCCTTCTCCACATACCTTCAATCATAATGAGAATGAAATTAGTTGAATTGTCAGGAACCTGGAGTCTTCCTGCTTTACAAACATAGAACTTGTAGAGTATGAGTCAATTACTGTTCCAGATACAAACCTGAAAACCACATCAGATACCTCCGATGCACTGTAATACTTCCCTGTATCAGCATCAACAGACAAAAATATGGGGTTGACATGGGAACTTGGCTTATAAATTTCATCCACTTCCAGTTGCTTTGCGCTGCTGCCTTCAGCAAGAATGTTATCATGCTGTTCAACTGGCTCCTGTACCCTCTTTTGAGGTTTAAAGGCCATGTAGTCTGGATGTTTGCGACTGATACCGATCAACACGACTTCTTTTTTATGCTTGTCCTCTTTTGCTGAGATCTGTCAACAATTTAATGGAACTTACATAATGTTGAGAAATTTAAATACTAGAATAGTTCCAAACATGGGTAGTATGTACTGATAATTCATAAATTAAACTTCATTTTGATACGATACCACATTATCACACATCAATGCATCATCATCATCATCATCATCATCATCATCATCATCAATCTTTCTAAATCTTACAAGTTCTATTCCAGATGTTGGGATAACTGTAGCATCTTGTGCCAAGTTCAACAAAACCATGTAGGCAAAACCATTCACAAGTTCCAACTGTGCAAGGAGTTCAGAACCCAGGAATAAGATACATCAGCTCTACTCGACTAAACTTGGTGAAGGACATGGAAGATGAATAAATCAAATCCTGGTGTGTAAGTTAACTTCTTAGAAATCGTTAGGAACACTGTCATCGAGTATCTGCCTACTTAAAGGGCTTGCATAGTTACTAGTTATCAGATACTCCCTCTGTCCTGTAATGTAAGATCTCTTTGCAAGCTAAATTGGCTTACAATAAGTTCTTAGATTGTGAGACGAAGGGAGTACACAACAATATATCAAACTATAGAATGTATTCTTGACTACTTTATAGACTTCTATTGATTTATCATAAATGATGCTTATAAGAAAAGCTTTGCCCAACTATCTTACAAGGCCAGAGGAAGATTTTGACTGCAACCACTTGGATAGTTTTTTATGCGATGACTTCTTAATATCAAGGGTAACACCTGGAGGTCTGCAGGGGAGTATGTGATTTGACCTACACAGAACAGTAAACAGAAGATGAACAAGATAATAGTCATGCATCATAAAAAAAACATGCAGGCTATAGGATAGTTGATATCTTGGTGAAATCACCCTGGCAAATTATCCTTTATTTGATGGGAAACATGCAGATAAATCCCAAAGAAATACCAATATTTAGTGCTGTAGATTGTAGAGTGAAAACATGGTTTACTATCAGAAAACTTGGTAATGGGGCTCAGCATAAAGCTGTGCAAATAACTCATCTCAACCATATGACCAGAGGGTAAACAATTAGTGTCACATGAACCTACTCAGAAGGAACAAAATAACAAATTTTACATCAATGTGGAATTACTGTATATACATACCACAATGTACTTCCTGGCATGGGTAGGTCTTTATCTTTAACGTTTGTGTGTAATGCTTGCAGAAAGCATTTGTCCAAGAGAGAGTCAATTTCTTCAGTAGACAAATGTTGACATTCCTTCTCCTTGGTCTGTTCGTCGGTGGTTTTCTCTTGAGGCAAATTTAGCTCGCTCACACCAGCAGTTACATCTATGATTTCACTGTTAATGGCAAGATCTTCAGTATGACTCTCTGGCACATCAACAGCGGCTTTGGCTTGCTTTCCTTCTGAAGGATCTTCGGAAGAGTCAATATGTTGAGAACCGGAAGCAAAATTAGGATCTTCAATAACCATATCATCATAAAATCCTTCATTTGGAACATAATGACCATCAGCAGAAGCCCTGCAATAATAATTAACAATTGTTTTTAGAAGGTAAGATAAACTCAGGTGTGCGGTAATAACATTGAACTTGCCATAACAAATCTTTATAGTAATGTGCAATCCGCAAAGCCTTGCCACGTAATCCTGCCTTTAGTGCTTCAGTACCGCTCATAGTTGTGGTCCCAACCTGTGTGCAGCGTGTAACAGAACCAGAAGTTGGACTCGTACATCTTTGGCAGAATTATTCAATAAAAACTGTGAGCCGAAACTAGCTCAAGGGACATGAGAAACTTACAGCAATTGGAGCAGGGTTACCAGGGACTTTAACTGACCATGGCTGGCCAGCTTGGAAAGAAGGTAATCCTTCCGGGGGTACGCTGATACCAGGAAACATAAGATCAGCGCCACCAAGAATGAAGTGTGAAACTTCACCACCCTTAAGTATAAAAGCTGGCAACAGATCTGGAACCTCCCATAGTGCATAAACTGCAACATTTTCAACAATTAAAAAATGCTACAAAGTACAGCATGAGTAATGCATTTATCTTGAGATCTAAAAGACACAAGAAGTTGCGATTATTAAGCTTCATGCACTAGCCAACGCAACCAAATGTTCGAACTGATGGAAAGGGCTAGGCAATCCACATATACACTTCAACACCCCTCTCAAGTGTGACGCGGAAAGTCAACACGTGAATAAACTCAGATGTATAGCTCAAGAGGCTCATACGTGGATAAAGGGGCTGCTACAGCAACTTTTAGATAAATTGGGAAAGGGCTAG
Organism: Bromus sterilis; assembly: GCA_950022295.1. Classification (NCBI taxonomy): domain Eukaryota; kingdom Viridiplantae; phylum Streptophyta; class Magnoliopsida; order Poales; family Poaceae; genus Bromus; species Bromus sterilis. Next base: position 163,822,130 of record OX465599.1, on the reverse strand, counting down.
GCAATTCACATACACACTTCAACAGCGATCACATTTCAGGTCAACTCATAATTTATCAACTAACTAGAGCACATTAAAGATGGACCCCACACCTTTTGTAGCTCAGCTATCCCAAGCAGAAGCGTAATTTTCACCTATTTGGTAGAAACAGAAAATTAAGCCATTAAAAACAACAAATATACATCTACTACCCCTATAAAAGCATGAAGGGAGGAGATCCAGAACACGATCCCTTCCCCAGTTTCCTCTATCGCCTTCACAGCCGCACTCCTCGCCAACCCTCTTTGGCTTGCCCCACCAGGCTTCTATCCAACAACCACTGCCCTCACTGGTGCCTCCCTTCAGCCTGTACCACCTAGCAACGGCCCCTCCCTCAGCATGCGCCTCCTTTGCTGACGGTCGTCCCGGTTCGGTGTAGTCGTTGCCTCGACCGACGTCCCCACCGTACGGCGTCGGCGCGACAGCTATGGTCGATGCAGTTTTGCGTGGCTCTAACAGATCCAAGGCCAAGACACACGACGAAGGCGGGATCAACGGCCCTATTTCCGGCACTGCCAGGTCCACCTCCATCGAGACCACCGCCAAGAGAGTAAGCAGGCGCATCCATGTATTATTTATCTTATGGTTTTTTGATGTATGGCGGAGTGGGCTAATGATGTTCTTCACGCCGATCATCTTTGATTTCCATTTTTTGGCTCTTCTCGCCATCGCCAGATCGCCGGCAGGCTCCCTCCTCTGCTTCCTAACTTTTCTCAATCTGATCTCTACAGTTCGTAAGGATTCAAATAACCAAACAGAATTGTGAGTATTACTTGTTTTTACGGTGTCTTGTAATCACAAATTTACCGAGTAACATTATTCATATGGATATATTTAAACATCTTGTATCTGTCGATGATCAGGGCTATGTTTACATAAAAGAGGCATAGTGTGTCTATTGGATGAGTTGTGCCAAACGTGTCGATACAGGGGCAGATGGTTCTCAACATCGTCTAGGACATTGGTGAGTGAGGTGTTTTGCTATTGGATTGATGCACTGAACAAAACATGATGAACTATAGTTAAATAATTGTCACCTGTAGAGCCATGCTTGATTTGTTCACCACTGAACAAAACATGATGTACTACAGTTAAATAATTGTCACCTCTAGAGCTATGCTTGATTTGTTCACCACTCGTACTTGCTTTCATGGAATGTGTTACTGTACATATATCTATGTAGCCTGTTGTATTCACCCGTATAAGGGGTTTTCGCATATTTCCTAAACCTGCATGTATATATACTGGCCTATGGACCCATGGGAATACAAGTTGCATCTTCCTAACGATCACAGCCTAAGGTCCTGAGTACAAGTCATTGCTTTCACAATTTATCCAAAAAATGTTGTTGCCTTCTTTGTGTCCACGCATAGGCCTTGATGAGGTTATTCCCCACCGGGTAGGCCCACAACGACATATAAGAGCCAGCTAGAGTCTAAGACCGATGAATGCAAAGGACCAGATAAACACCAAGATAGCAGGCGGTGGCCTCCAAGTCCGAGTGGACACGAGTTGGGAAGATTCTCTTGGTCGACTCACCATTAGTCGGCTTATCGCCGATCAGACGTTCAGCGGTACAATAGCTAGGAATTAATGAAGGCATTCATTTAAGACACCTAGTACTACGAGTAATGGGTAGAAAACATCACGTATTCAATTAAGTCACCTCAGGACACCATGCTGCTCTCCCTCTCCATTTGGGTAGTAGACTGATTCCCGTGTGAGCCCTCCATTTGGGTTTGCTCCACTTCGTCGCTGAAAACTCTGCGTGATGCTCTGAAGCGTCGTTCGCCGGGATCGCGCAGCTAAGTACTTTAAAACTCAAGTGTTTTAATATATTTAGTATTGTCGTGCTTATGAACACCACATAGTTTTTATTCCAGGTGAGCCTCAATTAAAAAACATTAAGTCAGTTTCTTAAAATGTGTTTTCTGTTTCCAACTGTTTTCCCTTTGTTGTTTTCACGAGGGTTGCAGTTCTATTGGAATTTGGTCATCCATGTGCGTAACCAGTAATCTTACGGCCGAGAACAAGTACTACAATTGAGTCGTAGTAGTCCAATCTGAGTGGCAGCCAAATTGTGTTGCGGCCAGACGATCGGACCTGCAGCTGCCGCTTTACCACCATGCGAGTCAAGAGTACGTACTCGGGTGAATCCTTCACTCGGTCGGCTTCGGCGTGCAGGACGAAGTCCACTCGGATTAGTGCTTTTGCTGCTTCGATGTAGGTTTCTATCAATGGCACAAGCTTGCATATTACATATGGGGTACCTCTCCTTATATAGACTGTAGGGGGGATGCTACATTAGCTGACCTAAACAGTTCACAACCTAGTTGTGTACCTGGAAACTACAGCTAACAATTACAGCTCACCTTATCTCACCTTCTTTAACTACTAAGTCACCCAAGACCAAAATATCCTAATACAATTTGCCAAACGCAAATTGACTTTGACTTTTTGTTCTTCCATGCATGCATATTTTTGGTACATGACAAGATTAACTCAGTTGAGTATATGTATTATTTGCATGTGTATTGTGCCGCCGCCGCTACTAGGCCGCCACCGCATGTCCCGATTGGGGTTTCCTCCTGATTGAGCCGATCGCTCCCTATTCCAACCATCCTGCAGCTAGCCACCCAATCCATCCATCCAGCAGCTAGCCGCCCACCCATTCATCCAACTTGGCCGCACAATCCATCCATCCAGCAGCTAGCCGCGTAACCATCCATCCAACTCTGCTGTTCCAACTTGGTTGTCGCTTCTCTCAAGGCGCTGCTATCATTTCTATAGCTGCCGCCTACTTCCTAACCTCTTGTGTCACTGCGTCTCTTCTACCGCGGTCGTATGCCACCCACCCTCTCGTGCCGCTGCTTCTCATCCATAGCAGTCGCACGTTCTCGATCAGCATCAGTACCTCCCCTTGCCGCTATGTTTCCCTCATACCCGTTTGTCGACTCCGGCCAGCACTGGTACCTCCCCACGCCGGCCCATCTCGCGGTGCAACAGCCGCCCGGCGTCTACCCCATGCTGCCCCGGCCGTCGTATGGTGGCTCCTTTTCTAGCCTCTCGGCGCAGAGGTCTGCCTTCTCGCCGTGGGATCCCGTCCTCCTTGCGTCCATCCACTCGGCTCCTTCACCGAGCAACCATTCATCCAACTTGGCCGCACAATCCATCCATCCAGCAGCTAGCCGCGTAACCATCCATCCAACTCTGATGTTCCAACTTGGTTGTCGCTTCTCTCAAGGCGCTGCTATCATTTCTATAGCTGCCGCCTACTTCCTAACCTCTTGTGTCGCTGCGTCTCTTCTACCGCGGTCGTATGCCACCCACCCTCTCGTGCCGCTGCTTCTCATCCATAGCAGTCGCACGTTCTCGATCAGCATCAGTACCTCCCCTTGCCGCTATGTTTTCCTCATACCCGTTTGTCGACTCCGGCCAGCATTGGTACCTCCCCACGCCGGCCCATCTCGCGGTGCAACAGCCACCCGGCGTCTACCCCATGCTGCCCCGGCCGTCGTATGGTGGCTCCTTTTCCAGCCTCTCGGCGCAGAGGTCTGCCTTCTCGCCGTGGGATCCCGTCCTCCTTGCGTCCATCCACTCGGCTCCTTCACCGAGCAACCACGGCGGTGGTGGCGATTGGGTTATGGACACCGGTGCCACACCCCGATAATCTCAACTCCTCCCTTCCCGTCCACGCGTCCACTCGCATTACTGTGGGTGACGGTTCTTCTCTGGCCATCACTCATATTGGCCATACCTCATTTCCTTCTTCATCTATACCATTATCTCTCTCCAACATACTTGTTTTGCCTGCACTAATTAAGAATCTCGTCTTTGCTCGATCTTTTACTCGGGGAAACCTTGTCAATCTTGAATTCGACGCCCTTGGCTTCTCTGTTAAGGAGGTGCGCACCCGGATGGTGCACCACAGATGCGACAATCCCAAGGAGCTCTACCCAATACACCCATCCTCTTCCACTACTGGCGCTCCTATCGCCTTCTCCACCAATGTGGACCTCTGGCATGCTCTCTTAGGTCATCCCAACCCCGCTACTCTTCATCACATTCTCGGGAGCTTCACTTTTAGTTGTGATAAGATCGACAATCACACTTGTCATGTGTCTCGTGTCAACAAACATATTCGTCTTGACATCTTCCCTTTAGCTCCTCATCCACTATCGCGTCCTATCCTTTTCAGTTAATTCATAGTGATGTACCTCTCCTGTTGCAAGTAATTCGAGCTACGTATATAATCTTGTCATTTTAGATGATTATTCTCACTATGTGATATGGGCAGGACGGAGGAAGAGAAGATGGAACGGTCCAAGGAATCGGACATCCGTTGAACATCGGAGACGTGGATACACGCGACCTCGACACCATCAAGTTACAGAACCTCCGCGCCAAGCTCCACGGAAGTCCCGACACAGTTCGGACGTCCGACGGTCCAAACGGTTCGGACGTCCGAAACCCTTCAGAATTCCGACGATCCATCATCAGCAGCAAACAGAACAAGCGTCACGCAAGACGAAAGTCCGACGCGTCCGACACGTCGGACGTCGAACATCGGACGGACGTCTGAAACTGCATGCGCGCAGAATTTAGGGTTGCAGCCCATGTATCCCTAGTTTTACCCCTTAGACTATAAATACCTAGCCTCCACCTCGTTTTAGGGTTAGCTTAGAATTTGAGATTATAGACTATTGAGTTGTGACTCTTTGGTGAAGCTTCCCTCCGGGGTTGGCGATGTTTATCCAATAAAGATTGTCGCGGAGGTTCTTGTGTTCATCAAGGATTATCAAGCTAGGGTTTATATGGTTCCAACGAACCAGGATTAGATTTGAGGCGTGGTGATCTCCATCACGTTGCTTGCTGGATTCGTTCCTCCTCTTCAGGTTGCGTTCATCGCGTGATTGAAAGGATTTATATCTGGGTTGCTCTGCGTGGTGATCTCCATCACGTTGCTTGCTGGATTCGTTCCTCCTCTTCAGGTTGCGTTCATCGCGTGATTGAAAGGATTTATATCTGGGTTGCTCGCTGTGAAAGATCGGGACAAAACTCAAGAGGATTCCCCCGATGATTGTATCATCAGGTGTGTAGCTCCTTATCATGTGGTATCAGATTACTAGGTTGATCACAGCGAGGTTGTGTTGATCGATCAAGTCTAGATCGGTTCACTGGTAGGAGTTTGCTAGGAGGATTTCTCGTGTAGATTAATTTGTTTGGAGGAGATTGTGCATAGAGGCTGCAGATTGCTGCTGCGTTTGTGCAGATTTGTTTCCGTCAGATTGCTTTGCGAGGAAGTTGCTAGAGGTTGAAGAAACAAAATCCCGTAATTGGATTTGGTTGTCAAGAGTCCCGAAATTGATAGTGCACAGTGTGGAACGCACATCTCGTGTGTTTTCCAAATTGTATACCCACCGCTCCCGATTCGCAACGGTCCAGCCGCAAACGTGCAAACAATACTGCAGGTATTGTGAAGTTTCTGCGGGAAGGAAGGAGATCTCGCTGCAGATTCGTACCCAATAGTCAGAGATGGATTCATCCAGGAAGGTTCGTGTGACGGAGAAGTCTGACGATATATATCATGACTACACCGGTATCGTGGTTGGTTTCGGGTTGAAGTCCACAAACATAAACTGGCGGTTGGCAAGTTCTGCCACATACACAGATGTTCAGTCTTGGGAATCCGATATGGATCATGGTTTCACACGATGTCGTACACTTTCTCCCACGTTTGGTGGCCATACGAAGTTTGTTCTTGCTTATCGACGTGTGGATGAAACTGTGGCTAGTTGGTGGCATGCAGAGGTCCGTGAGGGGCATTACAGGCGAAACATCTACTTGGGAGGATTTCAAACAATTTCTGCATACTAGATTTTTGGAGAAGTCCACGGAGCTGGACAAGGTGGTTCCCCCCTGAGGATGGTGTACCATTGAGTGGGCTGAATGTGCAACTCAAAAGAGTACATGATGATACTTGTATGCCAGTGGATAGATGTCAGCGATGGAATTTATTTCAGACGTAGTGTATGATAAAAGGCAAAGCATGCAAGTTGATGATTGATGGTGGTAGCTGTACAAATGGCATGAGCAAGGCGATGGTGGCAGCATTGGGGTTGTCCACATGGCGTATTCCTGAACCGAAGCATCTCGAGTGGTTGAATAGTTGCGGTATGCTGAAGATTACTCATAAGGTGCGTGTGCCATTTACAATTGGTGACTATGTTGATGAGGTAGAGTGTGATGTGTTGCCATTGGAGGTGTATGGGCTGTTACTTGGGCGTCCATGGCAGTATGATCGCAATGTTATACATGCGGGCCGAGCAAATACATATTCTTTCATGCATGACGGCAAACAACGGACTTTAAAGCCTATGGGTGATGATCTTATCAAGTCCGATGTGGTGCTGGTGGTTCGCAAGGAGAAGTTGCACAAGGCTAAACCACAACCAAGTTTAGCTAAGTTGCAGCCTGAGGAGCATGATGCTAGGAGTGTCAGTACTGAAACTACTTCAGCTATGCCTATAGATGACAAGCCAGATACACTTGTTGGTGACAAGCTGGTTGAAGTCAAGCCTCTTATTGATGGAAGGAAGGATATTGCAGCATGTGATACACTTTCAGTTTGTGTTGACAAATGTGTTCAGACCGATGATAATGGTGTTGTTCGTGACTGTGCATATGGCGACGAGGTTCGACGACCGCAGTTTTGTTCGAACACCTCTGCGACGTTTTGTTGGAGTAGTCGTGCGTGTGCACAAAGGCAAGGATGGACGTGTTCGTCAGTTGTGTGGTCCGGGCATTACCACTTTGCAAGGTCGTACAAAGAAGGTTCATGTTCAGCAACAAAGGGCTCCATCAAGAGTTGAGAAGAAGAAGGTGGTGGCGCCGAAGTCCAAACTCATGAGGAGAAGAAAGGACGCGCTCAGTGTTGTATTAAGTCATGTGGTGACGACGTGTGATGCTGTTGATATCACGCCACCCTTTCGAGCAGAACCTCCCGCGTTGGGGACAACGCTTTTTGAAGGGGGGGTGATATGGGTAGGATGGAGGAAGAGAAGATGGAACGGTCCAAGGAATCGGACGTCCGTTGGACATCGGACGTCCAACATCGGAGATGTGGATACACGCGACCTCGACACCATCAAGTTACAGAACCTCCGCCAAGCTCCACGGAAGTCCGACACAGTCCGGACATCCAACGGTTCGAACGTCTAAAACCCTTCGGAATTCCGACGCTCCATCATCAGCAGTAAACAGAACAAGCGTCACGCAAGACGGAAGTCCGACGGACTTCGAACGTCCGACATCGGACGGACGTCCAAAACTGCCTGCGCGCAGAATTTAGGGTTGCGGCCCATGTATCCCTAGTTTTACCCCTTAGACTATAAATACCTAGCCTCCACCTCGTTTTAGGGTTAGCTTAGAATTTGAGATTATAGAATATTGAGTTGTGACTCTTTGGTGAAGCTTCCCTCCGGGGTTGGTGATGCCGTTTATCCAATAAAGATTCCCGCGGAGGTTCTTGTGTTCATCAAGGATTATCGTGCTAGGGTTTGAGGCGTGGTGATCTCCATCATGTTCCAACAAAAAAGGATGCTTAACTGTGGGGCCGTTGTCCTACAGTAAACAGTCAAAAAAATAACTTGGAATCCAAGGTGAACAACAATTCCAATTCTTGTTTGGATGGACAAAGTGTGGAATTTCTCACTTTCGTAACATTCATGACTTCTCATTATATAAACAACACATACACACATAAACATGCATCAGTTTTTAAAATGGTAAACGATTGGGTATGACCGACCGGCTGAGTTTGGGTCGATCGCGTCGCGTGTGTTCGATCTATAGGATCGTGTGCCTGGCGTGTATCCTTCCACGCCTCATCTTCTTCCTTCCACTCGACCGGCCTCCTCCTCTCCTTATCTTTTCTCCGACAAGCATCACCGCCAAGTGAGCTTGCACACCACCACCATGGTCGTGCCCGCCGCCATGGCCATGCCCTCGCGCCGCCGCCTATCACCATGCTTTTTTTCTACAACCACGGTGAAATTTTGCTAGAACCTCCCGACGTCGAGGTTACAACCATGGTGGAGTTTTGTTGCAACCGCAACGAACATCCTTTTTTGCTGGAACCGCAACAAGGGTTGCAACCGATGTAATGTGCCAAATTTTGCTGGAAACATGCTTAAATTTTTGCTGCAAGCAACGACCTAATTTGCTGGAACCGTCAACCATTTTTGCTGCATGGGAATATCTGAGGAATAACTATTACGTGTACATCCAATATACGGTGAATATCTGAGGATTTTTTGTTATGTGTAATGCTGCAACCGGCTAAACATTTTGCTTCCGCCGTTTTATGTTTTTGCTACTACGGGCAAGGGTTTTTGCTACATTCATCATGGCGGAGGTGCGACCTCACGATGGTTGTGACGACGAGTTGCTGCATATGTTGTCTTTTTTGCTACGATTGATGATGTTTTTTTGCTACACCATTGCCTGGAAGCCGAAAAAACAAAGTGCAGTTTCCCGTTCGAGTGCAGAGCGGCAAAGGTGACTTGGTTAAGTTGGTTACTTTGGGAGTTTGGTGTTTCTATCACTACAACTACTCTGCTCTTGTCTAACAGTACCGGTACTATTCGCATTGCGTGCAACCCTGTGAAGCATGAGCTCACCAAGCATGGTGGTGTTGATGTTCTTTTTTTGCTACATCATTGCCTGGAAGACGAAAAAACAAAGTGCAGTTTCCCATTCGAGTGCAGAGCGGCAAAGGTGACTTGGTTAAGTTGGTTACTTTGGGAGTTTGGTGTTTCTATCACTACAACTACTCTGCTCTTGTCTAACAGCACCGGTACTATTCGCATTGCGTGCAACCCTGCGAAGCATGAGCTCACCAAGCATGGTGGTGTTGATGCTTCTTTTGTGCACTAGTGTGCAAGATAAGATTATTGCTGTCAATATGTTCCTTCTGAGATACAGTTGGGGGATTTCTTTACGAAGGTGCAGACTAGAGCTCAGCATGGCTTCTATCTCTCCAAACTCAGTGTTGTTGACCCACCATGATTTTAAGAGGGGTGTTATCTATATATATATAGATATTTAGCCTTTTGTATTTACCCCATTGTATAAGAGGTTTTCTGCATATTTCTTGCACATGTACATACATATACTGGCATATGGCCTCATGGGAATACAAGTTGCATATTCCTAACAAAATGCACACATTAGCTATCAATGGATTCCAGAGTAGTTTTTGCTGAGTTAAATTATGGAATTTGCTTGGATGGTATAAAATCAATCCGTAGAAGCGGCAATATATTTATAGATGCGGGAACTATGCAAACAAAGTAAACTCATGACGACGTGGCTAATTCCATATTTTCTTTTCAATTCTGATACTCTCTTCTTCATGCATAATGTAGCTTGTCAACACTATTGATTTTTCTTCTTATCTGAACCCAATTGCATCCGAATAGCTGGTTCCTAATGTTAAAGTATTTAGTCATCGATTTTTTTACTCTATTGAATATGTAAATTGGTTTCATCTTGTTGTCTCACCGTCTTGTGTGGTATTGTGCATGCACTGCTTGTTAGTAAGAGATTAGGTTTTTTTAACTCCTGGGTGTCCCTACACCCTCATGAACATTAAACTGAAAAATAATAGAAAATAAAATAAAAAATTCTAAAATTTTGAGACATCAAATATGCTCATGTTTTAGGTGCTTGCAAATTTTCATGTACCTATTCAGCATTTACATTAATCTATATTTAAGTGCAGAATCTACCTCATAAGCTTGATCGTGAAACTGGCAGTTTTAGATGGTCTTAGGATCTGCATAATCTCGAGTTTTATTTGAGCATATCTTTACCTATTATACATACTGCTTTTGTTCATGCATGGAACCTTTATGTGCTTGCAACACATGATAACAAGGGGATTACTATTTTGCGGTTCAGGACTACACCTTGGATATAATAAAATCAAGGGGAAAATCGACACAACAGGAATATAAGGTGAAGACGCATGGTATCTATGTTTTTCTCATGCCGATCCTTTGTTTTCAAATATTGGCTGGGCTCAAAATCCCTACTTGTCCTTTGTAGAGAGGTTGCTATCAACCTTGGGTTGTTGTATTTAAGAAGGATACGACAATGCTCGTGCGTTGCAACGGGAGAAAATTTTAATCTTATGATAAAATACCTATGATGTACGTAAAATTAACTTTATAAATTTTAATAAGGCGCAAACACATTTAAAATAATACAAATTTTAATACGTGTGAACATTTTTCGTAGGTTTTTTTTGTGGGTACACTTCTTCGTGAGTTAGCTGCATGTAGGAGTTAGCTACATGTAGGATTTTTTAATGAATGACACACGAAATTAAAATCACGTGAACTTTTTTTTTCTGATATTTGGAGCAATATTTTTTAATAAAAATAAAGATTGCTTAAAACAACGGGAGAAAATTTTATTCTTATGATAAAATACCTATGATGTATGTAAAATTAATTTTATATGTTTTAAAAAGGCGCAAACGCATTTAAAATAAAACGAAATAATAAAACATGTGTAAACTTTTCATGAGTTTTTTTTTTTTTGCAGATACACTTTTTCGTGAGTTAGATACATTTAGGATATTGGAATGAATGACACAAAAATTTAAAATCACGTGAACTTTTTTTTGTAATATTTGGAGCAATATTTTTAATAAAAATAAAGATTGCTTGAAACAATGGAAGACAATTTTAATCTTATGATACAATACCTATGATGTACGTGAAACTAACTTTATATATTTTAAAAAGGCGCAAACACATTTAAAATAATACAAAAATTAAAACCGGGTTGAATCATGGCGTTCTTTTCTTTATTTTCGACCCCGCGCGGCCCATATACACGGATAGGTGATGGCTTAGTTCGGCCCACATACATATGTCGTTTTTTTTTCTTTTTTTCCTGGGCTGAGGGTGGACTGCGGATTGATTTTCCGAAATACCAGGGGGTTTACTGCAATTCGCTAAAACGGACTAAGAAAGCCACCTCCCTTTATTATTAGGTAGAGATATACAATCTGGTGACTTTTTGGCTCACGGTGAGGTTCTTTCACACATAGCCTCTACACTCCTATCATACATAGTCTTGATATTTGCGATCCTCTTAGCTTTGATTCAGGTTGCTATAGTTTTGAGTTTTCCACTGAAAACCTGAACCTATGTAGTTGATTGTTGGTATTTTTTTTAGTACACAACCAGATTTATTTCACATGCTTTTGAAAGACAATATAACTATTTTCATGTAGCTATTGGTGACATGGAATCAAGTGAAGACCTCGGTGATTTCTCTCAGTGTGGACACGCAATATAAAATTATTGTCCTTGAAATCTATTTTTGCAGCGTGTATTAAACATAATGGGTCCAAACATAGATGATAAATAAAAACATGTCTTTTACGTTGATGTTCCTGTGTGACTGCAACTATTTCAAATAGGCTATAGTTGTTATTTAGTATTATCTGCACACATTACTATTAGCTTGAAAATTGAATATGGACGTCTTTCCATTTTGCACGTACAATACAATTTTGTGTATTACTCCGTACGTGCATTTGCACGTACACGATTACTAGTATCAAAAACTCATCTTGCTGAAGTAATATAGTCATACTAATTTAAGCTCATATTGTTTTGTCTTAAGACACATATGCCCTCCTATATTCTAAAAAACTCGTCTTAGCTTACAATGTCAGTACATCATTTGCCTCCCTACAACCCTACCATAGTACCCAAACAACTCTTGGAACAAACAATTTGCGGAATGATAACACGTCGACAAGAATTACAACCTACCAATTTACCATTCCAGTCACTTTTCATGTAAGCTAGAGTATGTAGTTAGCGGCGCATTAATTAGAATTAATTGAAAAGGCAAGAAATCAAAACAAAATGTTCAATTGGTTAAAACCACATGAACTATCACTACAACTATAAAAGAGCCACTATAGCAGATCCAAAACAGGCTTGCTTACCGTCAGATTTATATCTAATGACTGGAGTAATCGGTAATGATGTTGAGCGCCCACCCCACGACCTGCTCCCCCACCCACGATATGGGATCCCCTTCCTCGTCGCTTCAGAAAACTCATCCAACTACTCGGCCGCGTTCCCCGACCGCACCTGATTTCCCCGGCCATCGTCCTACTCTCCTCCGCCCCAACCCCCAGCATCGTGACCCCCCTCCCCACCCCCAGCCACACGGGTGGTGACGCCACACTGCCGGCCCGCTGCCCCTGTGCACCCCTAGGTTCCCGCTGCGTCGCCTCCACCCCCGCAGCGTCGCCACCCCGTTCTCGCCTCCGGCTCACCCCCAGCGCCAACCCCACCTCCGTTTGCAGCAGGCAAGGCTTGCGCAGCCACACGCCGGTGCGACGGAGGTAAAACTACCCGATCAAGTTTTCCATCCTCTGTCCCGATCCGCAACCCCTCTTCCTCATCGACGAGAGTTCGCTGCCTTCCTCACAGTCCTCCCAGTCCTAATTGATCTGGAAGTTACCGATGAGAGGTACGCATGAGTTGCCGCTGCTGTAGGGGACGTGGACGCACGCGGTGCAGCCGCCGTCTAAAGAGGTCGTAGCCTCTCTCCTCCGGCGACCATGGCTTTCGTGTCACTCTGGTGAGCGTTGCGTCCTCTCAACCTCTGCACCCAAGCACACGGGCGAAGCGTTATGGAGGCCAAAGGGTCCAACGACCCCCCCTTCCGAAATTGAATTTTTTTAATTAGTACTAGGCCCAGTCGCCCAGACCCAATAATACAGGCAGCCCAGCGAATCAATTCCTCTCGACCTTTGCTCTCACCGTCTCACACGCTCGCCTCTGTTTCCCCCAAATCGACAGATACAGCCACGAAAGCCGCTCCTTTCCCCCAAATCGCCATGGATGAAGCCTTCTAGGTCTGGACCAATTCGACCAGTGGATTCGACCGCCATCCCGCCAGAGCCGCCGACCGCCGTCCCTCCGCGGCGCCGCCCGTCCGCCGACCTCCGTTCCATCGCCGGCCGCCGCTTGTTGCCTTGTTGGTTGCTGCCCCTTCTCCAGTTCTATGTTGGGCACTGGCTGACGGCTGCTGCTCCTTCTCCTTCTCGGTGTCCTCAAAAGCAAGGTAACTAATTCATATAATTATGTGTCTAACTGCCAGCCTTACTGCCTTAGTATCCATGATTTTTGTGCTGCCTATGTATTAATGAACATGTTCTGATTCAGAGAAGAGGTGACATTTTTTGTATGAATTTCTGTCTTAGGTAAACAATGGTGAAACAACAAACATTGGTATCATTTTTTAGAAGACAACAAGGTCAAGAAGGTGTTAAACAAGAACAATCAGCTCACACCACTCCAAATTCTCTAGCATTGGTGGAATTGGTGGATCAAAGGCAACAACAAAATGAAGAACTGGAAGATGAAGATTGGAGCCAGTATGAAGAAGAGTCAGAACAGAGCCAAGACAGAGAAAAAGAACCTGCCATTTTTCGAGGCATTGAATTCTTGCAGCGAGATCCTTCATTACGCCCACAAATTTGGCAGTACCCCCCAAACCAAAGAGATGAAGTGAGGCGAGCATACTTGAGGTTGGGTCCAATGCAACCCAAATTAAAGAAGAAGAAGTATAGAGCTTATGCTTCTGGATTGCAAGGACGTAAACGCAGATTTCAGTATGACTATTTCCGTAGTTTTCCGTCATGGCTGGAGTACTCAGTGCACAACCATCGTGCATATTGTCTCCATTGCTATCTCTTTAGCAAAAATGTAAAGAAAAGAAGTGGCTATGATGTCTTCACAACACAAGGTTTTAATACATGGAAGAAAGTTCATGATGGAAAGAAGTGTTCATTCTTAACCCATGAAGGATCAGATCCCTGCTCACAACACAACAATGCAATGAAAGATTGTCAAGCTTTAGAATCAACCAAACCATTTAGCAAATATTTTAGAGGTGAAGAGCAATGAGGATAAAGAAAAGGACCGCTTAAGGCTGAGAACAACGATTGCAGTTGTTAAGTGGCTAACATTTCAATCTTGTGCATTGAGAGGCCATGATGAGAGGCCGGAGTCAAGAAACAGAGGAAACTTCCTTGAAATGGTAAAGCTTCTTGCAGAATTTTGTCCCTCTATTGCAGATGTAGTTCTAGAAAATGATCCTAAAGTTTGCAAGTACACATCACATGAAATTCAAAATGAGATCTTGAGCATTTATGCTATGAAAGTCAGGGAGCATATCCGAGCAGAAATTGGGGACTCAAAAGTACTCTATTCTTGTAGATGAAACTTGTGATGTTTCAAAAAGAGAGCAAATGGCAATAGTTCTCAGATTTGTCGATGAAGATGGTTATTCTCAGGAAAGGTTCTTTCATCTCGTTCATGTAGCCAACACAAAATCACTAACACTAAAGAGGGAGTTGTGTTCAGTATTAGACAAGCATGGATTTGATGTACAAAATCTTCGAGGCCAAGGGTACGACGGCGCCAGCAACATGAAAGGGGGGTTGAATGGATTGCAAGCACTTTTCTTGAAAGATTGCCCATATGCATATTATGTACATTGTTATGCCCATCGTTTGCAACTTGCCCTTGTTGCTGCAGCTCGAGATGTAGTTCCTGTCAGCCAATTTTTCCAAAAGCTTCTCTTTGTCATAAACACTGTCAACTCCTCTTCAAAACGCCATGATGAGCTTCATGACGCCCAAGTGGTTGAGATTGCACGTTTGCTAGCTATTGACCAGATTGAAACAGGTCAAGGGTTGAATCAGATACGCTCATTGAAGCGACCAGGAGATACTAGATGGGGTTCACGTCTTGGTTGTATTGTTAGTCTCGTGCATATGTTTAATACAGTCAAAGTTGTCTTAGAAAATTTAGTTGCTGATTCATCTGCAGGAGCAAACCGGGCTGATGGGGACACTGCTTTCACCTACTTGTCCTCCTTTGAGTTTGTTTTTCTGCTATGCATGATGAGAGAAATATTGGAAACAAGTGAAGATCTTGGGAAGTCTTTACAAAAGAAGGCACAGAACATAATAAATGCAGTTCGCTTGGTGAAATCCACAAAAGTGCTCTTGGAGCAAATGAGAACAGATGAAGGCTGGGAATTGTTCTTTTTAAGGGTTATTGAATTTTGTGCAGAGCATGATATTGATGTTCCAAACATGGAGGATACATATATTCTGCGTGGTGGCCGTGCTCGTCGTCAACCTGATCACTTCACTAATGAACGCTATTTTCGAGTGGAGATATATCGAGCATCAATTGACAGCCAGCTTACCGAATTGAATCTCAAGTTCAATGAGAAAGTAATGGACCTTCTAAACATTTGTGTTACACTAATACCCAGAAATGGATTCAGATCTTTCAATGCTAAAGAAATATGCTCAATGGTGGAGAAGTATCATCCAGCTGATTTTAATCAACAAGAGAGGTATGCACTGGAGCTTCAATTAAATCGCTTTGTTGTCGATGCTAATAACAGTGAGGACTTGAAGATACCTATAACCATATCTGCTCTATGTCGATGCCTTGTTGAGACAGGAAGGCATAGAATCTATAACTGGATCGATGTATTACTTCGATTGCTTGTTACCCTCCCAGTTTCTACAACAAGTGCTGAGCGCGCTTTCTCTAGTTTGAAAATTATCAAGTCAAGGTTGCGCAACAGTATGGAAGATGAATTTCTTGTGGATAGCTTGCTGCTACAAGTAGAACGAGGAATTGCGTCAAAAATAAGTTATGATGACATTATTGCTGATTTCAAAAGTAAGAAGAGTAGGAGAGCATATCTGTAGTCAGTTCTGTCTGTAGTTATTGGTCATATTTAGCAATCTTTTGGTCAGTCCAATGTATGCAAATGTTATGGCTGTGGTCTATGGAGCATTTCTTTTGGTCGGTCCAGTGTGCTCTCCTCTTTTGGCTATGTAGTAATTCTCCACAATATGAGGTATGTTGTTGTTACCATGTATCTGTGTGAACAAGCTATATATAAATGTATGTGTATATATATATTTTTCTGTCCATTTTGCTTTTACTTTGAATTTGGCCCCCCCTTGGTTGCTTGTCACGCTCCGCCTCTGCCCAAGCATCCACTCCGTGCCCAGGATCTTCAAAAGATTTGTTGTCTCCTCTCTTCCGTTGCACGTTGTTCAAATTTCAGGTTTTAGTTGGTTTCATATGGACCATATCTGTTTGTAATTAGTAATTGTGACAGTTGTAGGATGTCCTTATGGTTATAGGAAAAGCATTGCTAGAAAATTTAACTGGGATTTCTCTTTGACAGTGGTCAGCTATGAATTAGTATTAACACTATACACGCATAGTTCTAGGTTCAATCTTTGCAGTTGGCTAACATTGCATTTTTTGGAATGTGACCTCATGCCTGGAAGGTTGTAGAATTCAATTTCACTCTCTGAAAATCATTGTCTATTTTATGGGCGTCACTAAATTCTTTGTAGTTTTGTGTAATTTTGCTGCTTACAGTGCTAATATTTTATCGTCGACAGGGATACCATTTTCTTTCATGTGGGAGATGCCAATTTTACATAGTAGGAAACATCATCTACAAGATAGCTAAACATTATCATTTCTTTCATTTAGGGGTATATCAAAATAATTTGTTCGCCCAAATAAGCAATTTATTAGCACTATATTGGATACCACCCTCAGTCCCACACTATGCTTCCTCTCTGATTGCTTGTTTCTAGATACTAGACTTTATGTGTACCATGTATTGAGAAAGCCGACCGCTGAGTACTTGAGTTGACCAGTAAACTTATTTTTGGTAGCTGGATTAAATTAAAGTATACATTCATCGGTGCTTGCGGGTTATGGACAAGAGAAGAGAAGGAGATAGCTATTGTCAGCATAGCGGTTTCTTGTATGACACCTTATACAAGGACGTTAAAGAGTGTCATCCGACTGTAGCAGAGGAACTGGGTAAAAAGTAAGTATTTTATTCTCCTTTGTAATTATCAACTAATAAACCTACCAAGTTCTGCAAACTTTTGATGTTGTGAGAGCACAATATTTGCGTTATGTAACCTTGGGAACTTCTATCCATTGTCAAGCATAAGAAAATTTGACTTAGCTATATACTGATAACATAGTACTGATTATAGTTTGCTTCCACATGTTGTCTGCACAAATTCACATATTTTCTATCTTCTCTTCCTTCACGGCGAGATGTCCATATGGGTTTTTCTTTTGTTTTATAAAAAAGGAGGCCATGCATGGTCATCGGAGATGACGTCAACGACAATGAAGGTAGTTTTAATTAGATGAGCAGTGTGTTACCAAAATTGCATTTTTAGCGAAGACGTAAGTTATAATCTTCATCGTCGATTTGCATAAAAAATTGTGAACTTTTTAAAGGGAGGGCATACCAAAGCATTGCTCGTGTCAGTTACGACTAACAGTATATAATGAGTTTACTGTGAAGATGCATGCTGACCGAGTTGCATTTTGTTAAATCGTCAACTAAAAACTGCTCAGACATCATGCGCTAGAGCTAACTTCTCAATGATCATCACGCATCTACAGTATAAATCAAGCGTTATTATTTTTCTTGCATGAGACTACAAAAGTATGGATAAAGCAAACTCAAACAAGGAATTGGTGCTAGATAGTCAAGTATAACTGAAAAGTGAGATCTGTTGATAGTAGTTAGGGAGTACATGTTAATAGCAGGAATCAGATTTTCTTAGATGTATTTTTTATTTCCCTTGCAAGACTATATATGCAAAGTTCCTTATATAGAGTAACATCGATGGAATCTTACCGTCATGTGTCTTTTATGTGCCTTTTTCTTCAGTTTGAGATTGTATTATGATTTAACTAACTACTTTGGAAACATTTCTTGTGCAAATCAGAGAAATGCCGCTCGAGGGACACCCTCAGGTACCAAACTTGATTAAGCTGGAATCTCTGCTTTGTTGCTTCAAATTAAGCTGGAATAATCCCTAATCCCTATGCTGTTTGACAATTTGATAGCCATGTTGTTTTCCAAACTGAACCACCATGCTATTAAGTATTAATTAATATAATTGATGACATCTTGTTTTCAGAATAATTTGCTGGTACTTTCATAATGCTACCAGCCTTTAGTGAGATCTTACTGCCAATCAACGATTGACCATTTATTTTTATACATTTAGCCCAATTATTGCCTTAAAAATAATATGCTTTAGAACCTGAGATTGACATATGGTAGTTTCAGTTCAAATGTACTTGCTAACGAGCCCTTATTCTTTTTCTTCAATTTTTTGATTTGCATGATATGAAGTTCAGGTGTAGGGCACCAAAGGATCACCTGACAATTAGCGGGAATATTTGCCTGGATTCAATCAACTTGTCTTATTTCCACCAAACTTGACCTTTACTTTTGTAACAGTTGGTTTATAGTGCATAGATCCAAAACAACACAGCCGTTCATACATGTAATCAGAGGCTCCACATACCTTTCATGTATCAGTTGGTTATTAGTGCTCACAAAAAATAATATTATGTTACTTCTCTGGATATATTTGTACATTTTTAATTTGAGAACAGAAATAAAGACATATTCTTTCTCAAGATAATTAATTGTAGTATATAAAGGAAGAGCGAAAACTGTGCACATAACAAGCTATTCTTTTCAGGTTGGGCGAGCTTAAACAGGTACATACAGGTTTTAATCCGAACTATTGGACTCTCTACATGGCTGCTGCCTCTGAATTGGTTCGTTCATATTAAACGGAACTGAAGAGTTCTTCCATTTTGTATTTCAATGGAGCTTAAGATTCAGTACATGAGTGAATATGTCAATGTGGGGTTTGCCCCTTTCAACACAACTAACATTTTTTGTACAATATTGTTGAGTTTAAGATTCAGTTTAGCTATTGTGCATAATATTTCTTCAGAGAATGTGTTACTATGCAGAATATATTTCCTCAAAGCATGTGTTATTGTGCAGAATATAATTTCCAAACAACGTGCACAACTACATCGAAGTCGTCCGCGGAGAAGATCCAATGAACTTAACTACATCAGGTTTGGTAAAAGTGCATGGTACATTTTCCTTATCTGCATGATATCTCAATGAGTTCTGTTCAGAAACACATTTGAATGTACACTTCCAGATCATATAATCGCATATACTTTAGATATATGACATATAATAACAAAAATTATCAATGATAAGGTCTTATGGGTTTTGTACATATTCAGGTCGGTTGATCGGTCTATTATACGTGGAAGCTTGTGAACTCTGACAAATTCCACCGCGGCCTCGATTGTACCAGTGCTTTGTTCTATTTTCATGTTGTTTTCTTGGGCCTTGGTGCTTTGATTCTTGGGTGTTTAACAAAAACTCTATAAAGCAAGTTCTTGTTAAGAATTTCAAAGGTGAAGGCTGGCCTGCGGCTTGTGGGTGCAGAGGAGAAGGACGCTTCAGATCAGTTTGAGAAGTTATTGCCGCCATCCTCACTGTCACATCTTTTTTGACTGGACTTGTGAATGTTGTGCAGTTTTGTAGTCATCTCAGCCACTTTACTCTGCTCATTTTCCGGATTTTGAACAAATTTGGGAATGTGTGTACAGTTCTACTACTGCTTGTTTTCAACTACTAACTCCTACAATCTGTAGGATTTTATATGATGAGATTAATAGCAATGAAAAGAAAAAGAGATAATTAATTTCGGAATGTGTGTACAGTTCTACTACTGCTACAATTTCGGAATGCATGCAAGGTGTATTTGATTGGAAGTAGATGTATCTTTGAAAAAATATATTAATCATTAATAGAGACGTGCATTGCACGTGCAAGCTTACTAGTCACATTAAAAAATCCATTATTATAATAGTTACTAAAACAACAAACTGAGGACTGCACTCATTGCTTGACGCATTAGCATGTATTAGATTCTCTTCCTAAATTTTTTTTTATACATGCACAATCAAAATTAGGACTTTCAAAATTGTAAAAAAATGGACACAACACAATGTAAATCAGAAAGTTAAAATTGCTAGATGAAAATAAATGTATTACTCTCAAATCTGAAAAATTAAAATAACCTGTTGGAAACAGCTCATGGCCTCTTCCATCAATGTCAAATAGCATTGGGAGTCCACCCTCTATGCCATAAACAAGAGTCCGGCTTGGGTACTTAGAGACTGTTATCTCAACCTATAATGCAATATTCTGTGACTACATTTCCACAAAGTTGAGAAGATGCAAATGCACCAAAAATACCTAAGTTTGAATGAAAATATATATACAGTTCACTCTTCCATGAACTGGCAACACCGGTAAATATAAGGTAGATAATAATATAGTAGATACTTTCACTTGATAAACGATACAGGCCAGTTAGATATGTGGGTGGGGGTAAATGCTGAAAATTCACAGCTATCACATGGAAATGTAGACCAGTCTATCTACGATAAGTCCAATTTTATATCGGTGTATAACTTCAACCATTTGGCTAGCTAAAACCATGTAACATATTTTAAAGACTTAATACCACATGTGATTTATACTGTTATTACTCCACATACTGATAAATAATTCATCACCTTTGGAGGAAGGATGGCATCTAGATCATCATCAGATGCTTGCGGAAACCTTTGCTTGCAGGTTCTTCTCAGCTTCTTTTTGTCAGCGCCTGACAAGCGCTGTAGAGCTTTTGCATCAACGTTCTTCTTGAACATGATTTATGGGTCATCAAACAAGATTCCAAGCTGCAAAAAATGCATCAAACAAGTCATCGAAATGGAATATGACCAGTAGACCAATACAGACATCCATCAAAAAGTCCTACTGCATTCAAACTTCTGGAGGGAGTGGAACATATGGGAAATGTAGCAGCATTCAAAAAAAATTGCGCCCTATAATAGTCCCTACGGCTACATTACATAAATCATCATACTAAAGGTCACTGCCCCTAATTGACAAGCTGCCTATTATTCTAACCCCTCTTAGGACTAGAACAACTCGTCACAAGTGAAACAATACCAGTTTTTGGTTTAAAACAGCCACAATCTTTAAATCTCCATCTTCTTGTTTGGAAAAAAACTAGCCAAATTGGCAAGCTCTCCACGCGAATAGAATAACAGCTTGTTTGGCACCCCTGATTTTAAATCCCTGAACACACAGTCGTAAGAATCCAGCACTTGACACATTCACAAAAGGTTCACGTAATCTAAAAATACCAAACACTAGTACTACCAAACCATGGTAGGGATCAACATCAGATGCAATTAAAGAATCTTGGTTCAGAGTTCTATCCATCTATACCATACCTAAGGGTTAGGTGTGGTAGGGAAGAAGAGATCCGAGGTGAGGCGGGACGAGGAGGC
Source organism: Bromus sterilis (assembly GCA_950022295.1). Taxonomy (NCBI): domain Eukaryota; kingdom Viridiplantae; phylum Streptophyta; class Magnoliopsida; order Poales; family Poaceae; genus Bromus; species Bromus sterilis. The sequence continues at coordinate 163,800,711 of OX465599.1, read as the reverse complement.
AGCAGGGCGGCTCGTCTCTCGGCTCCAGCGAGGCAACGCGTCGGTCGCTAGGGGTCATCCGCCCCGTCCGGGCGAGGCAGCGCGTCGCGTCGGCTGCTAGGATTCGGCCGCCCCGCCGTGCCGAGGAGCGAGAGGGCGGCTGGCTTGGTGCGCCGTCACCGCCGCCTGGGAGGAGATAGGGATGGAGAGAGGGGGCGTCGGATGGAGGAGTCCAGTCAAATCCAGCGAAATTTAGATACAAGCACTAATCCAGTCCTCTGATACAGCGAGAGACCATCAACGTTTTTAACCATTGGATTTAAATTTAGTGCAATTCTGGCCGTTAGATACGCTTCTTCAGAGCGCTGTTAACGATCGCTAACCAATCTGGGGCTGCTCCTAGCGCATTTGTCACGTTTTGTGGTGATTTGGGCTTTTACTTTACAACTGAGCCTCGTATACTCTTCATCCTCACCGATCACGCTTCATCTCTACCAATGGACAACGCCTTCATCTCCCCTTCTCCCCACCGTGCAGCGGCTTGGGCACAATCAGCCACCACCACCATAGAGAAGCGACCGTCGTTGTAGATTGAAGTCCATGCGCTACAAGATTTCAATGGCGCGCGAACACTAATCGAGACCTCTCAAACCATCAACGCTTTTAGCCATTGGATCTAAATTTAGTGCAATTCTGGCCGTTAGATACGCTTCAGGGCGCTATTAGCGATTGCTAACCAACCTGGGCTGCTGCTCCCGGCGCATTTTTCACGTTCTATGGTGATTTGGGCTTTTACTTTATAACGGGGTCTCGTGTACTCTCCATCCCCCACCGACCAGGCTCCATCTCTACCCACTGGGCAGCGCCTCCATCTCCCCTTCTCCCCACCGTGCAGTGGTTTGAGCACAATCAGCCAGCACCACCATCATAGAGAAGCGGCCGTCGTTGTAGATTGAAGTCCATGCGCTACAAGATTTTAATGGCGCGTGATGTGCGCCACTCGGCGGCGGATGATAATTGCAGGTCAGTTATCATGTCGATATTTGTCGTTTCACATCCATATGGTCTCCCTCGTCCAGTTGTTCCATCCCCACCGCCACCCTTTTCTGATTCGTCTTCCCCGCTTTCTCTTCTCCCAACCTGATGCGGTTTTTACTCATGCGGAGTCCTAGGTCATGCTTCATCAAATTGGAATTCAACTTTTACTGATGCGGTTTTTTCTAGTCCCAACTGGATGCAGGTGCTCTTCATACATATTAATGCAAAATTATTTGGAATGCCCACTAAACTCCAGATATGAATCCAAGGATGAAGTGAGGAGAGAAACAAAGTGTCATTGTCGATCGATGAAGGAAAAGAATCAATGTTGCCACAGATTAATGGTGGGTGATGTGCGCCACTCGCCGGCTGCGATTAATTGCAGATTATTTACCATGTCCATCTCGAGATGCGCCCATATAATTTCCCTCAGCCCATCCTTTCTTCCCACCCTTTCCTTACTTTGGCATTCTGTAACAGCCCGGGATTTTCACCCAAATTAAAAAAATTGTTTGTTGCTTTATTTTGTTGCGTGTTAGAATTGTTTGTAGTATTTGTTTCGCCAATTTATTAATTGGTGAATATATTTCCCCCTCCTTCTCGTACCGGCATGCGTGACCGACCTTTTCCACCATGGCACACGACCTTTGCGACACCGGGTTTCACCTGAGCATCGTCACTCCGGCACAAGACCAGCCATCGCCATCGGAACGAAAACCCTGTTTATTTAATAAACGGATTAATTTATTGGGCGTCGGAAAAATGTTCTCGGAACGGTATCGAAGTGAGGTAGGACTGACGGTCTCACCGCGCTGAGCGCGTGGTTCGAGATTTCGTCCGAATCGGAGGTCACATGAACTCCCAGCGGTCAGAAACCTATTCAACGGACGCGCGCGAGAGACTGAGGACGTTTGCGTAAACTTGCCACCCAGGCCAGCCTATAAATAGACCACCACTCTCCCCTAGCCCTTCTAGGGTTTCCTCCTTGTAAAAATTATAGCCACCCCCTCTTAACTCCCAGATTTGCTCCAAAACAGCCCAGATCCAAAAACCCTAGCCCCAGGAGCTCCCAGCCGTCAGATCGCCCGATCGGAGCATCCAGATGAGGCCACGTCACCCCGAGCTCACCTCCACCCAGCTCCAGCCGCCGTCGAGCCTCGCGGTCCCGCTCCGCCGCCTTTCGGGCCCGGATCTGGGCTGGCCAGCCCGCGCCGCCCTCCTCCCCATGGAGATCATCCTCCTCCCGTGCTCCGCCGCCCCGCCACCGGTCGCACTCCAGCGACCTCGCCGGCAGCAGCCGCCGCCGCCCCGGTGAACACCGACTGCCTCCATCCCTCCTCCTCTTGGCCTCATGATACGTCCAAAACGTATCTATAATTTCTGCTTGCTCCATGCATGTTTTGTGTGATATTGCTATGATCTAGATACACTTTCATACACTTTTGATCATATTTGGACTAACCTATTAACTCAGTGCACCACAGTGCCAGTTCCTGTTTTCTGCTGTTTTTCTATTTCAGTTTTCCCCCATATAAAAAGTGCCAGAAAAATTCCGGGAAAAATATAGGAAAAATCAGCGTACAGGAAGCTTCGCGAAGAGCCCGAGTGGGGCCAGAGGGGAGCCAGGGGTGGCCCAGGCGGCCACCCGGCGCGGCCACCCCCTGGATCGCGCCAGGGGGGCGCCTGGGGCCCCTGGTCCACCTCTGGCTGCCCCCTTCGCCTATATATTCCCCGTGACGTGAAACCCTCGAGGACAGACCCTTTTTCTCCAAAAGCAATTCCGATCTCCGCCGCCATCGCCAACAAGTTTCGGAGGGACAAAATTCCTGTGCCGACACCCTGCCGGGACGGGGAAGTGCCCCCGGATTCATCTCCATCGACGTTGCTTCCTCCCTCCATGAAGCGGGAGTAGTTCTCCCTCGGGGCTAAGGTTTGTACCAGTAGCTATGTGTTCTTCTCTCTCTCCCATGATGTGATCTTCGTTGTGATCATAGGCTATGTTAATCTAGGGTGATCCCATGATATTTCCCCTTCCTCTATGTATTGGATTGATGTACTCAATTGATCTTATCTAGTATAATCTCCGAGACCAAGGTGACAGCGGTCTATTGGACATGGGTTAGAAGAATATTATCATGAGTGATTTCCTCTTTTGTGTGTGGATTGAAGATTGAGAGTCTCTTGGTGCTTGTCTTTGACTATCCTTTAGATATGTTGTGGTGATTGTGGTACTCTCTTTGGATGGCCGTGGTGACATTGGGAAATCCATAGATTGAGAACTACGAACTCTGAGGTGTGCTTTTGTAGCCCTACACAATTCTCGTCCTCTCTTGACCACAAAGGAATGACCTCCGAGTGCGTCTCCATTGCATGTTTTATGGGAAATATCATGTGATTAGACTATGTTAATGTTGTTGGGAGTTGCCACTAGTGAAAGTATGAAGCCTAGGCCTTGTTTCCATCATTGTTACACCGTTTGCACTCACTTTTGTTACTTGTTTCTTTGCTGCACTTTTTATTACAGATTTATATTACTTCGTTTTATCACACCTATCACCCACATTTTACCATCTCTTCGCCGAACTAGTGCACCTATACAACTCCTAGTTGTATTAGGTGTGTTGGGGACACAAGAGACTTCTTGTATCTTAATTGCAGGGTTGCTTGAGAGAGACCATCTTCAACCTCTACTTCCCTGAGTTCGATAAACCTTAGGTCATCCACTTGAGGGAAATTGTTGCTGTCCTACAAACCTCTGCGCTTGGAGGCCCAACATAGTCTACAAGAATAGAAGCGTGCGTAGACATCACCTCACCCCTCCCCTTCTCTTCTCCTAGGACGCGTCTCCTCCGCCGCCATGGCTTCCATGAGCTCGAGCTCCGGGATCTCGCGTCGGCACCTCCAGCAGCCAGATCCGGCGGGATCCGGGCCAGATCCGGCGACCCCGGCCTCCAGCGCGCCCATTCCGGCCACCCCCTCGTCCGCCTCCAACCTGCGGCGCCGCCCTTCACCGGCGTTGACCCCGCCGTCGTCCCTCCTCGCTCGGACGAGCCCGAGCTCACACGCATGCACGCTCGTAGTGGGTCGGCGCGCCCTAGCAGCGCAGCTAGGCCAGCGGCCCAGCGCGCCTCCAAGCCCGGCACGCTAGCGCGGCCCAGTAGCGCCCGCACGGCCTGCTCCTCTCCTCTGCGCCCTAGGCGCCGCCCAGCGATGCGTCGCCCACAGCCGGCCTGGGCCACGGCCCACTACGGTGAGGTGCCTCCTCCTTTTCTTTTTTCTTTTTTTCTGCTGTTGGGCTTGGGCCATTGTTCTGCTGCTATGTGACGCTCCTGTGCGTAGTATAGTGTGTTGTTTAGCCCTTATGCTGCTGTTTCGGCCCAGTAAGCGTTAGCTATTTTCTGTCTATTAATAAATACAATAAAACATAGGATTTTGTGATGCACATATCTTTTGAACGGTAGCTCGTATCGCGACGTAATCTACATGAAAGTTGCTCCATTTTGCGTGTAGATTAATAAAATGTGCTCCTTTGCCATGTTTGCACATGTTTACATGTTGTTTACCTGCTAATTACAACCCTTGCCACTGTAAAATGTAATCTGCCATAACTTTTTAACCGTTGCTCCGAAAAAATGTTCTTTATATGTAACTTGACTAGAATTTCATATAGATTGTGTTTGTGCTATTGTTTGTTGTTGTTAACCAATCTAAAATATGATTTAGGGCATAACAGTACCAAATACTTTAATTGTCGTGGGGTACTTAGTGATGTGCCATGTTTAGGATTTACCTCACTTAAATTGACTAGCATAGATAGTTTACTGTATGCTTCACCTCTTGACATGTTTGTGTGACATGCCATGCTTGAGTGAGATTCCATGTTAACAACCTTTGCTCATGTTGTGTAGCTAAACAAATTAAACCATTGCTAAATGTGCGGTATCGTCGTGTGTGGATGACACTTCACTTAACCTGTTAGTAATCGCTCTCGATGGTAGATTCGTATCGAAGTGCGTTGTCTCGTGTTGCCTTCTTGTTATTGCTTGCTCGTGATTGCTTCATAGTAATAGATGCTTGCTCGTCGATTGCTTTCCAGTGTTTCCTTCGCGTGTGCTCCCGCGGTTACTTTCGGAGACGTTGCGAGTTTACGATCGACTACACCTTCGGTTTCGTCTTCTCATCAGGTAAGGGGGAGCATATATCATGCTTATAACTTTTAGCTCACTTGTGCCTAGGTATAGGATAGAACGATTGCTTGATCCTACCACCTCATATTTATGCCTCTCAAATAAACTCAAACAGCCATGTCCTCCACATCCTAGCAAACCACTGTATGGCCATGTACCTTGCTTGCTTAACCACTGCTTAGTATACATGCTTAGGATGCTATCAACTGTTATCCTGTTACTCCTTGGATTGGGCTATCACATTATTATATTGTTGTGGTTGATATGAATTATTATAATGTTGACTATACTCGACGAAGGATGGAAGGTCAAGGTTGTCCCTGATACGTCCCAAACGTATCTATAATTTCTGCTTGCTCCATGCATGTTTTGTGTGACTTTGCCATGTTTTGCTTGAACTTTCATACACTTTTTATCATATTTGGACTAACCTATTAACTCAGTGCACCCAGTTCCCAGTTCCTGTTTTTCTACTGTTTTTGTATTTCAGGTTTTCCGGCCATTAAAAGTGCCCAATAAATCCTGGAAAAATTATAAAAAAAATCAGCGTCACGGAAGCTTCCGGAATAACCAAGATATGGCAGGAGGGCCACCACCGGGGGCCCAGGAGGGTCCCTGGCGCGGTTGTAAGGCCCGATATGCGGTACTGTTCCAGATCTAGATGTTTCCATCCAGATCCGGGGACGAAGCACATATCGGTCCCACCGCGACATATGACATAGCCATATGCCCCGGATTTCCAACATGATATCACAACATTACAAATACAAGGATACAACATCTCATACAATCGGAATACAACTGCCTTGATACAATACAACAGCGGAGGATACATGTCTGAGTACAGACTACAACCAAATGCCTAGTGGCAAAGAGAAAAACATTGATTCCCATAACCACACGGGTCCAGGCCCTCCGTCGGGATCCGCCTAACTAGTCGTCGTCGAGTCTCCACGTGAAACGTCGATCACCGTACCTGTTGTCGATCAAGAACCCTGAAAAGAGTTTGGGGGTAGTATGTAAGGCCCGATATGCGGTACTGTTCCAGATCTAGATGTTTCCATCCAGATCCGGGGACGAAGCACATATCGGTCCCACCGCGACATATGACAAAGCCATATGCCCTGGATTTCCAACATGATATCACAACATTACAGATACAAGGATACAACATCTCATACAATTGGCGACGTGGCAGCCTCCGGGCGCGTCCGATCTGCGATCCGACGGCCGAAAACGGATCTGGGAGCTAGGGTTTCGGATTTGGGGGTGTTTTTCCAGATCTGGGGGGCTAGTGGCTTAGGGAAATCCCAAGTGGGGTGGTGGTCTATTTGTAGCCCAGGTGGCTGGAAGTTTGCAAAAACATCTCCGGTTTTTACCTCGCGCGCACGGTGCTCACGTTTCTGACCGCCGGGGGTCCGCAGTACCTCCGATTCGGGTAAAACTTCGAACTGCGCGATCAGTGCGTCGAGACGGAGGCGTTCACCTCGCGCTGGAACCGTTCCGAAAACACTTTCCGGTGCGCTATAAAAATATCCCGTTTAGTTATTAAACGAGGTTTTTCGTTCCGTTGGCTGCAGCTGGTCTCGTGCGGTTTTCGCGACGGTGATCGGGTGAAACCCGGTGTCGCAAAGGTCGAGTGTCAGGGTGGCAAGGGTCAGTCTCTGTCCGATACGAGATATGAGGGGGTAAAATAATCGTCGATCAATAAATCGGGGATGGAAACACCGCAAACAAATCAGGCAATCAAACAATTCACACCGAAAACAAATTTTTTAATTTTTGTGAAAACTTGGCCGTTACAATACAACACCACCAACAAGGGATCTCGTCCCGAGATCAAGGACGATCCGGGGGAGAGGGGGGAGAGAAAAGAGAGACGACGATCTTCAACACCACCAACAAGGGACTTTGCTCCATGTCGACGTCGAACTTCGGTCGAGATAGATTTCCGCAGAGAGACGACATCGTCGGAAAACGAAACCGTCAGTGACAAGAGGAAGAACGATTGCGTAAACCAGATCAAGGGATAGTGATTTTCGACGCAAGTCGTAAAAGCACCGGCAAAAAGGATGGATGGCAAAGGACGACCCAGATGTTATCCGAAACCGGAGAAGCTAAAGGTACTACAGGAATTCCCACCTGAGCTCGGAATCGAGACAATACGCCGCAAGCAAGGCATTGTAACTATTCCGATACTCCACACACTCGAGATCCTAGAGTTTTGAAAGGGGTAAGGCGAGAATTAAAACACTTACGACACTTGTCCTGACCAGAGCAAGGGTAAGGAGTAAAAAGATTCCTACTCTTCGATAACTAACTTAGTAACTGCAAAATAGTTTTTGTCTAGACTCGACTTCGGCCAGAGAGGGGATCCTACGGTCGGTAAGGCTCTGATACCAAGTTGTAAGGCCCGATATGCGGTACTGTTCCAGATCTAGATGTTTCCATCCAGATCCGGGGACGAAGCACATATCGGTCCCACCGCGACATATGACAAAGCCATATGCCCCGGATTTCCGACATGATATCACAACATTACAGATACAAGGATACAACATCTCATACAATTGGCATACAACTGCCTCAAATACAATACAACAGAGGAAGATACATGTCTGAGTACAGACTGCAAGCAAATGCCTACTGGCAAAAAGAAAAGCATCGACCCCATAACCACACGGGTCCAGGCCCTCCGCCGGGATCCGCCTAACTAGTCGTCGTCGAGTCTCCACGTGAAACGTCGATCACCATACCTATTGTCGATCAAGAACCCTGAAAAGAGTTTGGGGGTAGTATCATGAGTACAGAGGTACTCAGCATCCAACTGTAGTGGTCATCTGACCCAGCAAGGACTTCATCACTCGTCATTCTAGGACAACTAGTAGTTTACAGTAAGGATGGGGTAAGTGGTGAAGTTGCTGCCGCGGTAGCATTTATAAAGTGGCTAACGATCTAGAGAGCAAGATAAGAAGCCAAGCATTCGATGAGGAATCGCCTCCAACAAGTCTTGCTATCAACTACTTACGCAAGCATAACACCTATCCTATCCTTGTCCTCCTCTTCGCATCCCGACGAAGAAGAAGCAGTCAAGGCACACACACGTTGATCAAGTTATATTAAGATTATCTCGGTTGTTGTTGTCTATGAACAAGGAGTAGGTCTCAAGTCGTCCATAACCGTGGACACGGCTTCTCGAAAAGATTTAACCCTGCAGGGGTGTACCAACTGCCCATTACAAGGCTCCGCACGCACGTCCATCACTCTCAGTTGCTACCCATTATAGGCAACCATTTTATGATTTAGTTCCAAGAGATCCGAAACGACAAGTCCCTCTAGCTAACAACGAACAAATCCGGGTGGCCCCGAGGAGTCGACACCCAATCCAAAAAGCTGGCCACGCTCTCGGATCGGACTCTTCCATCGCAACCGGGTTTGGGTTACCGAGACGCCTCACGTGAGGTCTCGGGCCCTCGCCGGCCAAAGGTGGACCAACAAAGAAACCATGTCTCCGCTGGCCCAAGTTGTTTTAAAAGATATCTGCTAGGAGCGACCCGACAAGATATATATGCATGTTTTCAAATGGTAAATCAGCTTGGGCCACCTCTAGAAATGTTTGAAGCTAGATAGGTAAGAAGAGGGGACCCCATAGAATCCCACACGCGGTTAGGCACGCTCAGTCTTAAAACCAATACCCGGAACTCGGATCCTAGGTGACTCGAATGGAACAAAGCGTCGGGGCGGGATAGCCTAGACCTTCCATCCTTCGTCGAATATAGTCAACATTATAATAATCATATCATCAACAACAATATAATAAGGTGATATCCCAAACCAGGTAACAGGTAACATCGTAGCATCCTAAGCATGCATACTAAGCAGGGGCTGAGCAACGAGCAATAGTAACATAGCAGTACAAGGTTTGCTGGGAGGGGACATGGCTGTATCGGTTTAAAAGAGGCTGTAAACATGTGGTAGGATCAAACATCGAACCTAACCTAGACTAGCATGCAAACCGCTGGTTGAAATAGAATGGATCATAAGTAATGTATAGTCCTTGCCTGTTGATAAGTCGGGTTCCGAAGGTGTAGTTGATCGCAAGCTCGCATCGTCTCCGAGAGGTACCCGCGGAAGCACACAAGAGGGTAAACACTGGAAATCAATCAACGGTGCACCACTATTACTACGGAGCAACACAAGATCAAAGAAACAACACAAGGCACGGCAACGCGATACGGATCTATCGTCGAGAACGGTTACTAACGATTTAAGTGGAGTACTCGTCACACACAACGATACCGCACATTTAAGGTGGTTCAAGTTGTTTAGCTACAGGTGACCAAACAACGGTTATTAACATGGCATCTCACTCAAGCATGGCATAGCACACAAACATGGCAAGAGGTGAAGCATAAATAAACTATCTGATCTAGTCAATTTAAGTGGGGTGAAATCCTAGACATGCAAACTATTGCGGACCCCACGATAAAAATGGAATTTGGTACTGTTTTGCCCTAAACAATATTTTATTATTTTTATTAGCAAGCAAGAACAGCAAAAACACAACCTACATGCAATTCTAGTCAAGTTACATATAAAGAACATTTTAAACAGAGCAACAGATAAAAAGTTATAGCAGTTACAGTTTATAGTGGCAAGCAGTGTAATTAGCAGACAAACAGCAGGTAAACAAAGTCAAACATGGCAACAAGCAACAAATTATTAAACTAGACACAATTCTAAGCAAGTTTCATATTTAAATCGTCGCAATCGGAGCTACGGTTAAAAAACTACGGGCACCGCAATAAAACAACTAAAACTGCCTAATAAATAAAAACAAACTAGCAGAAAAAAAAACTAACTGGGCCGGAATTACTGGGCCCAACAGAAAAAAAAAGAAATAAACAAATAAAAAGAAAAAAGGGCAGCTCACCCACGGGCCGGCCCATCTGGCGCTGGAGGCCGGGCGGCTGGGCTGGAGGCCTGGCCTGGCCTGGGCCGTGGCCCACGTGGCCCGTTCGAGCGGTGAGGAGGCAGGCGCTCGGCTCCTCCTCCCGAGCTGGGACAGGGGCGGCGGCGCGGTTACCCGGTGGCACGCCGGCCACCGGCGGCGAGGCGGCGGGCTGGTCGACGAGGGGGGCACGGACTAGAGGCGGAGGAGGCGCAGGCGGGCGGTGAGGCGGACGACGGAGCTCCTCGGCGGCGCGGCTTCGAAGGCAAGGCGAGGCGGCGGCTCGGGCGAGCTCGGGCCATGGAGGCTCCTCTGTCCATGGCGGTTGGGTCCTTGCTGCTGCGAGAGAGAGAAGGGGTGAGGGAGGAGAGGAGAGAGGGAGGCAGGGGCGACCTGCGGCGTCGCGGCTCCGGCTAGCCGGCGTGCTGGCTGGCCCCGGCGGTGGCGGCGGCTACTCCACGGGATGGAGAGAGGTCCAGGAGAGAGAGAGAAGATCCAGGGGGCGACGTGGCAGCCTCCGGGCGCGTCCGATCTGCGATCTGAAGGCCGAAAATGGATCTGGGAGCTAGGGTTTCGGATTTGGGGGTGTTTTTCCAGATCTGGGGGGCTAGTGGCTTAGGGAAATCCCAAGTGGGGTGGTGGTCTATTTGTAGCCCAAGTGGCTGGCAGTTTGCAAAAACATCTCCGGTTTTTACCTCGCGCGCACGGTGCTCACGTTTCTGACCGCCGGGGGTCCGCAGTACCTCCGATTCGGGTAAAACTTCGAACTGCGCGATCAGTGCGTCGAGCCGGAGGCGTTCACCTCGCGCTGGAACCGTTCCGAAAACACTTTCCGTCGCGCTATAAAATATCCCGTTTAGTTATTAAACGGGGTTTTTCGTTCCGTTGGCTGCGGCTGGTCTCGTGCGGTTTTCGCGACGGTGATCGGGTGAAACCCGGTGTCGCAAAGGTCGAGTGTCAGGGTGGCAAGGGTCAGTCTCCGTCCGATACGAGATAAGAGGGGGTAAAATAATCGCCGATCGATAAATCGGGGATGCAAACACCGCAAACATATCAGGCAATCAAACAATTCACACCGAAAACAATTTTTTTATTTTTTGTGAAAACTGGGCTGTTACATAGTATCATGAGTATAGAAGTACTCAGCATCCAACTGTAGTGGTCATCTGACCCAGCAAAGACTTCATCACTCGTCATTCTAGGACAACTAGTAGTTTACAGTAAGGATGGGGTAAGTGGTGAAGTTGCTGCCGCGGTAGCATTTATAAAGTGGCTAACGATCTAGAGAGCAAGATAAGAAGCCAAGCATTCGATGAGGAATCGCCTCCAACAAGTCTTGCTATCAACTACTTACGCAAGCATAACACCTATCCTATCCTTGTCCTCCTCTTCGCATCCCGACGAAGAAGAAGCAGTCAAGGCACACACACGTTGATCAAGTTATATTAAGATTATCTCGGTTGTTGTTGTTGTCTATGAACAAGGAGTAGGTCTCAAGTCGTCCATAACCGTGGACACGGCTTCTCGAAAAGATTTAACCCTGCAGGGGTGTACCAACTGCCCATTACAAGGCTCCGCACACACGGCCATCTCTCTCAGTTGCTACCCATGATAGCAACCATTTTATGATTTAGTCCCAAGAGATCCGGAACGACATGTCCCTCTAACTAACAACGCACAAATCCGGGTGGCCCCCGGTGAGTCGACATCCAACTCAAAAGCCGGCCGCACTCTCGAATCGGCCTCTACCGTCTGGACGAGGTCGGGTTAGTTACCCAAACTATGTGGGCAACCCCCGAGCTTCTAGGTTTGGACCAACAAAGAAACCATGTCTCCGCTGGCCCGAGTTGTTTGAAAATCTGCGAGGTCGACACTCGCACACACACGTTTTGCAAAAGGTAAAACCAGCTTGGGCCACCACTAGAAATGTTTGAAGCTAGATAGGTAAGAAGAGGGGACCCCATAAAATCCCACACGCGGTTAGGCACGCTCAGTCTTAAAACCAATACCCGGAACTCGGATCCTAGGTGATTCGAATGGAACAAAGCGTCGAGGCGGGATAGCCTAGACCTTCCATCCTTCGTCGAATATAGTCAACATTATAATAATCATATCATCAACAACAATATAATAATGTGATAGCCCAAACCAAGGAGTAACAGGGTAACATCGTAGCATCCTAAGCATGCATACTAAGCAGGGGATGAGCAACGAGCAATACTAACATAGCAGTACAAGGTTTGCTGGGAAGGGACATGGCTGTATCGGTTTAAAAGAGGTTGTAAACATGTGGTAGGATCAAACATCGAACCTAACCTAGACTAGCATGCAAACCGCTGGTTGAAATAGAATGGATCATAAGTAATGTATAGTCCTTGCCTGTTTATAAGTCGGGTTCTGAAGGTGTAGTGGATCGCAAGCTCGCATCGTCTCCGAGAGGTACCCGCGGAAGCACACAAGACAGTAAACACTGGAAAGCAATCAACGAGCAAGCATCTATTACTACGGGGCAAACACGAGCAAGCATCAACAAGAAGGCAACACGAGACATCACACCTACCGTCGAGAGCGGTTACTAACAGGTTAAGTGGAGTACTCGTCACACACGACGATACCGCACATTTGGAAAGGTTCAAGTTGTTTAGCTACAGGTGATCAACAAAAGTTGTTAACATGGCATCTCACTCAAGCATGGCATAACACACAAACATGGCAAGAGGTGAAGCATAAATAAACTATCTAATCTAGTCAGTTTAAGTGGGGGGGGGGGTAAAACCTATACATGGCAACTATTACGGATCCCACGATATTTATTGCATTTGGTACTGTTTTGCCCTAAAAAATATTTTATTATTTTATTAGCAATCAAGAGCAGCATAAACACAATCTACATGCAATTCTAATCAAGTTACATATAAAGAACATTTTAAACAGAGCAAAGGTGAAAAAGTTATTAATTAAACAAGTTACAGTGGCAAGCAGTGTAATTAGCAGTCAAACAGCATGTAAACAAAGTCAAACATGGCAAAGTGTCACATTTTATTAAACTACATGAAAAACTAAGCATGTTTCATGTTTTACGCGTCGCGATCCGAGCTACGGTTTAAAAGATACGGGCACCGCAAAATTAAAACACAATCTGCAATTTAATAAGCAGAAAAAATACAGGGACTACTGGGCTGAATCTGAAGCTAATGGGCTAAACAGGGGCGGGCGCAACATATTAAAAAATGCCCACTGGCGCTACTTAGCTACTGGGCCGGCCCAACAGATAACAACAGAAAAAAAAGAAAAAAGAAAAAGGGGCACCTACCCCATCGGGCCGAAGCCCACTAGCGGCCTGGAGGCGGACTGGGCTGCGGTGGCCGGCTGGGCCTTGTGGCCGCTGGGCTGCGTGGAGGCGCTGGGCGGCCCACCTCCTTGGATCGAGCGGGGACGGCTCAGTCCTCGTCTCGAGCAGGCCCGGCGGCGGCCGGTGGTGGTGCGCGCGGCGGCTGCTCCGGGCAGCATGCAGCGGCGCGGAGGAGGGGTCGGGGTGGTCATGCGGTGGCAGAGGAGGCCGGGGGCGGCCGGATCCAGCAGGGGCGGCGACCATACGGCGGCCGGGCGGTGCGACGAGGAGATCAGGGCCTCGGGGTCGAGCTCGGCGGCTCCTTCCATGGCGCACGGCAGCGCGGTTCCGTGGTGGCGCGGCTTGCCGGGAAGAGAGGAGAGGGTGAGGAGGAGAAAAGGGAGGCGCGGCACGAAGGTGGAGCTCACTGGAGCGGCGTGCGCGGCGGCGCACTTCCTCCACGGGCAGGAGGTTGGTGGAGCCTGGGGACGGATCTGAACCGTTGGATGGTCAGATCCAACGCCTGAGATTGCCTCTGGCTGGGATTTCGGATCTAGGGGCTTTTTTGGGCAAAACTAGGCAAAAAAAGAGGGGGTGGCTGCAATTTTGTGCTAGGGAAACCCTAGAAAGGGGTGGGAGAGTGGTGGTATTTATATAGCCCAGGTGGCTGACAGTTTGCAAAAACATCCCCGGTTTTTCTCTCTCGCGCGCGGTGTTTACGTTTCTGACCGCCGGGGGTCCGCAGGACCTCCGATTCGGGTAAAACTTCGAACTGCGCGATCAACGCATCGAGCCGGTGGCATTCACCTCGCGTTGGAACCGTTCCGAGAACATTTTCCGGCGCGCTATAAAAATATCCCGTTTACTTATTAAACGGGGTTTTCGTTCCGTTGGCTGCAGTTGGTCTGGTGCGGTTTTCGCGACGGTGATCGAGTAAAACCCGGTGTCGCAAAGGTCGAGTGTCAGGGTGGAAAGGGTCGGTCTCCGTCCGGTACGAGATAAGAGGGGGGAAATAATCGTTGATCGATAAATCGGGGATGCAAACACCGCAAGCAAATCAAACAATCAAACAATTCATACCGAAAACAAAAATTTTAATTTTTGTGAAATTTTGGCTGTTACAATACAACACCACCAACAAGGGATCTCGTCCCGAGATCCAGGACGATCCGGGGAAGAGGGGGAAGAGAAAAGAGACACGACGATCTTCAACACCACCAACAAGGGACTCTGCTCCATGTCGACGTCGAACTTCTGTCGAGAAAAATTTCCGCAGAGAGACGGCATCGTCGAAAAAACGAAACCGTCAGTGTCAAGAGGAAGAACGACAGCTAAAACCTGGTCAAAAGGATAGTGCTTTTCGACGCAAGTCGTGAAAACACCGGGCAAAAGGAGGGAGGGCAAAGGACGACCCAGATGTTATCCGAAACCGGAGAAGCTAAAGGTACTACAGGAATTCCCACCTGAGCTCGGAATCGAGACAATACGTTGCAAGCAAGGCATTGTAACGATTCCGTCACTCCACACACTCGAGATCCTAAAGTTTGAAAGGGATAAGTCGAGAATAAAACACTTACGACACTTGTCCTGACCAGGGCAAGGGTAAGGAGTAAAAAGATTCCTACTCTCCGATAACTAACTTAGTAACTACAAAATAGTTTTGTCTAGACTCGACTTCGGCCAGAGAAGGGATCCTACGGTCGGTAAGGCTCTGATACCAAGTTGTAAGGCCCGATATGCGGTACTGTTCCAGATCTAGATGTTTCCATCCAGATCCGGGGACGAAGCACATATCGGTCCCACCGCGACATATGACATAGCCATATGCCCCGGATTTCCAACATGATATCACAACATTACAGATACAAGGATACAACATCTCATACAATCGGAATACAACTGCCTTGATACAATACAACAGCGGAGGATACATGTCTGAGTACAGACTACAACCAAATGCCTAGTGGCAAAGAGGAAAACATCGATTCCCATAACCACACGGGTCCAGGCCCTCCGTCGGGATCCGCCTAACTAGTCGTCGTCGAGTCTCCACATGAAACGTCGATCACCGTACCTGTTGTCGATCAAGAACCCTGAAAAGAGTTTGGGGATAGTATCATGAGTATAGAAGTACTCAGCATCCAACTGCAGTGGTCATCTGACCCAGCAAGGACTTCATCACTCGTCATTCTAGGACAACTAGTAGTTTACGGTAAGGATGGGGTAAGTGTGAAGTTTCTGTCGCGGTAGCGTTTATAAAGTGGCTAACGATCTAGAGAGTAAGATAAGAAGCCAAGCATTCGATGAGGAATCGCCTCCAACAAGTCTTGCTATCAAATACTTACGCAAGCATAACACCTATCCTATCCTTGTCCTCCTCTTTGCATCCGGACGAAGAAAAAGCTGTCAAGGCACACACACGTTGATCAAGTTATATTAAGATTATCTCAGTTGTTGTTGTCTATGAACAAGGAGTAGGTCTCAAGTCGTCCATAACCGTGGACACGGCTTCTCGAAAATATTTAACCCTGCAGGGGTGTACCAACTGCCCATTACAAGGCTCCGCACACACGCCCGTCTCTCTCAGTTGCTACCCATGATAGGCAACCATTTTATGATTTAGTCCCAAGAGACCCGGAACGACAGGTCCCTCTAACTAACAACGCACAAATCCGGGTGGCCCCCGGTGAGTCGACATCCAATTCAAAAGCCGGCCGCGCTCTCGAATCGGCCTCTACCGTCTGGACGAGGTCGGGTTAGTTACCCAATCTATGTGGGCAACCCCCGAGCTTCCAGGTTTGGACCAACAAAGAAACCATGTCTCCGTTGGCCCGAGTTGTTTGAAAATCTGCGAGGTCGACACTCGCACACACACGTTTTGCAAAAGGTAAAACCAGCTTGGGCCACCACTAGAAATGTTTGAAGCTAGATAGGTAAGAAGAGGGGACCCCATAAAATCCCACACGCGGTTAGGCACGCTCAGTCTTAAAACCAATACCCGGAACTCGGATCCTAGGTGACTCGAATGGAACAAAGTGTCGACGCGGGATAGCCTAGACCTTCCATCCTTCGTCGAATATAGTCAACATTATAATAATCATATCATCAACAACAATATAATAATGTGATAGCCCAAACCAAGGAGTAATAGGGTAACATCGTAGCATCCTAAGCATGCATACTAAGAAGGGGCTGAGCAACGAGCAATACTAACATAGCAGTACAAGGTTTGCTGGGAAGGGACATGGACATGGCTGTATCGGTTTAAAAGAGGTTGTATACATGTGGTAAGATCAAACATCGAACCTAACCTAGACTAGCATGCAAACCGCTGGTTGAAATAGAATGGATCATTAGTAATGTATAGTCCTTGCCTGTTGATAAGTCGGGTTCTGAAGGTGTAGTGGATCGCAAGCTCGCATCGTCTCCGAGAGGTACCCGCGGAAGCACACAAGACGGTAAACATTGGAAAGCAATCAACGAGCAAGCATCTATTACTACGGGGCAAACACGAGCAAGCATCAACAAGAAGGCAACACGAGACATCGCACCTACCGTCGAGAGCGGTTACTAACAGGTTAATGTTGGAAATATGCCCTAGAGGCAATAATAAAATGTTATTATATATATTTCCACGTTCGTAATTAATGTTTATATTTCTGTGCTATAATTGCAATGACCCTGACTATGAGATTCAGAAGAAAACTCACTTGCATGTGTGGAAATGTAAACACCAAGAGTTCCTGGTTTAGCCTCTAAGACCAGCTCATGTGCTAACTGATGATTACGTTTTCTTAATCATGGACATTGTTCTTGTAACAAGGATGTCAGTAGCAATGGGAACATATTGTTAGCAGAACAATGATGTTGAACCGACCCCAGTATTGAATGATATACTTAGAGATCACATCGTAACTACGTTATAAGTCATATCATGAAATGTTATCATATACGTAATTCCTTAGACCATGAGAGTATCGAGTTACTTCACACAGGAAGACATGCTTTGGTTCTTAGATGAATCCTCCCGTAAATGGGAAGTAGTAAAATAAGTTCTGGGTATGTCAGATGGTGTGGCTAGTGACTGTGATAGTTCAAGAATGGGATTTGCTCCTTCACGATGAAGAGATATTGACTTTGGGCCCACTCGGTATGACGGTATCCATTATAGTCTGGCCAGACGCATTGTGATTCAGTCACGGGGATACCGGAATACGATAACGAGAAAATGGACAAACGAGCAAAGAGGATAACGAGTGGCTTGTGTTCAAGAAGTTGTTACACATGGGTGCCAAACATCTCTCCTCTAACTTTGTCGTATATCACGAAGCAAAGGGAATGGTACATGAATAAACATAATGGTTCACTCGAAGTTTCTTCGTGTATGTGCGGGAGTCAACATGGGTGTCCATGGCTCCGCTGTTGATTATTGGCTATTGACGAAAGGCTGTTGACCTATGTCCGGAAGATGTTCTGAGTCATGTCCGCATTATACCGAACCTATTGGGTCACACACTTAACGAGCAGTAGTCTGTTAGAATACTAGTATGGTAGAAGGTTTAGTGGAAGCAAAGCAGAATAGTTCATACGGGTACCGGAAGTAGTTCCGGAGATTTATGGAATAGTTCATAAGGGCACCAGAAGTAGTTCTGGGTATTTAGGATACGTTCGGATCTCTCTGGAGTAGTCCCAGGTGGTTCCGGAACATATGAAAATGGTAATGGGAAAGTTTACGATCAACCGGAATAGTTTCGGTGATCGGTGGACAGCTTAAACAATATGTTGTGTTCACCGGACATAATAACCTTTGCCCGGATGGCTCCGAAACCCATTTAGATGGCTCCGGAACATTCGTTAGAGGTTCCGGAAGGTATTGGAAGTGCTCCAAAAGTGTCCGGAACTTCCCGAAACAGTCCCGGTAGGTCCCGGAAGGTCCTGGAAGCTTCTAGAAGGTTCCGGAAGGTTCCGGGCAGTACCACCCACTGCCCTGCGCCCCTGGCCTTGGGGGGCAAGCCACCTAGGCTGCCCTGGCCGGCCAGGTGGTGGGGGCGCACCAAAAAGGGGTGGGAGATCCTCCAGGTGGGATTTCCAAATACCATTATGGAAGGTTTCCGGTGGGAAGGTATGTGTAGGTTTGGAAGGCTTGGGAGTCCAAGTTGGACTCCCTAACCTCCTTGAGCTGCGCCCTAGGCCCCTTGTCCACCTATATAAGGTGAGCCAAGGGTGGGGGGAAGACACACAATCAATCCCCAAGGCCTATGCGCCACCCTCCCTCCTCTAAACCCCGTTGCTCCACAATTAGACCCCGGTTTAGACGCTGTTCTAGATCGGAATCCGTTAGGGTTTTCTCGCTCTAGTTTTCTCGGTGGCGTTCATCTCTGGACGGCGGAGCGCTGCTGGATTACTGCTACGGGATGTGTGGATACTAATGGAGGGGTCGTACCTTCGACCCTTCTTCGAGGAGCTTGTTCATGGAACTTGTCCGTGGGACAAGATCGCGGGACTTGTTCGTGGGATTGATCGAGGGACTGTTCGTGGGAGAACTTGCGAGATCTACTTCCACTACGTCCACGAGCTTCACCAACTCTACTTCCGCTGCAACCGTTGGTGAGCAAAGACCTAAACCTTGTATGCAATCTATCTTGGATGATCTTGGGTTCTTGATTCGTAGGCCGAATTTTTTTGTTTTCTACTACGTTTCCCAACAGTTAAGTGGAGTACTCGTCACACACGACGATATCGCACATTTGCTACAGGTGATCAACAAAGGTTGTTAACATGGCATCTCACTCAAGCATGGCATAGCACACAAACATGGCAAGAGGTGAAGCATAAATAAACTATCTAATCTCGTCAGTTTAAGTGGGGGGTAAAACCTATACATGGCAATTATTACGGATCCCACGATATTTATTGCATTTGGTACTGTTTTTCCCTAAACAATATTTAATTATTTTATTAGCAAGCAAGAGCAGCATAAACACAATCTACATGCAATTCTACTCAAGTTACATATAAAGAACATTTTAAACAGAGCAACGGTGAAAAAGTTATTAATTAAACAAGTTACAGTGGCAAGCAGTGTAATTAGCAGTCAAACAGTATGTAAACAAAGTCAAACATGGCAAAGAGTCACATTTTATTAAACTACACGAAAAACTAAGCAAGTTTCATGTTTTACGCGTCGCGATCCGAGCTACGGTTTAAAAGATACGGGCACCGCAAAATTAAAACACAATCTGCAATTTAATAACCAGAAAAAAAAAATACAGGGTCTACTGGGCTGAATCTGAAGCTAATGGGCTAAACAGGGGCGGGCGCAACATATTAAAAGACGCCCACTGGCGCTACTTAGCTACTGGTCCGGCCCAACAGATAACAGCAGCAAAAAAAGGGGGCACCTCACCCATCGGGCCGAAGCCCACTAGCGGCCTGGAGGCGGATTGGGCTGCGGTGGCCGGCTGGGCCTTGTGGCCGCTGGGCTGCGTGGAGGCGGTGGGCGGCCCACCTCCTTGGATCGAGCGGGGACGGCTCCGTCCTCGTCCCGAGCAGGCCCGGCGGCGGCCGGTGGTGGTGCGCGCGGCGGCTGCTCCGGGCAGCATGCAACGGCGCGGAGGAGGGGTCGGGGTGGTCGTGCGGTGGCAGAGGAGGCCGGGGCGGCCGGATCCAGCAGGGGCGGCGACCATACGGCGGCCGGGCGGTGCGAAGAGGAGATCAGGGCCTCCGGGTCGAGCTCGGCGGCTCCTTCCATAGCGCACGGCAGCGCGGTTCCGTGGTGGCGCGGCCTGCGGGGAAGAGAGGAGAGGGTGAGGAGGAGAAAAGGGAGGCGCGGCACGACGGTGGAGCTCACCGGAGAGGCGTGCGCGGCGGCGCACTTCCTCCACGGGCAGGAGGTTGGTGGAGCCTGGGGACGGATCTGAACCGTTGGATGGTCAGATCCAACGACTGAGATTGCCTCTGGCTGGGATTTCGGATCTGGGGGCTTTTTTGGACAAAAGTGCGCAAAAAAGAGGGGGTGGCTGCAATTTTGTGCTAGGGAAACCCTAGAAAGGGGTGGGAGAGTGGTGTTCTTTATATAGCCCAAGTGGCTGGCAGTTTGCAAAAACATCCCCTGTTTTTCTCTCGCGCGCGCGGTGTTTACGTTTCTGACCGCCGGGGGTCCGCAGGACATCCGATTCGGGTAAAACTTCGAACTGCGCGATCAGCGCGACGAGCCGGTGTCATTCACCTCGCGCTGGAACCGTTCCGAGAACATTTTCCGGCGCGCTATAAAAATATCCCGTTTACTTATTAAACGGGGTTTTTGTTCCGTTGGCTACAGCTGGTCTGGTGCAGTTTTCGCGACGGTGATCGGGTAAAACCCGGTGTCGCAAAGGTCGAGTGTGAGGGTGGCAAGGGTCGGTCTCCGTCTGGTACGAGATAAGAGGGGGGAAATAATCGCAGATCGATAAATCGGGGATGCAAACACCGCAAGCAAATCCAACAATCAAACAATTCATACCGAAAACAAAATTTTTAATTTTTGTGAAATCTGGGCTGTTACAGCGGCCCCACCTAGGTCGCGCCAGGAGGCCTCCTGGCTTCCTGGTGGCCCCCCTCTGTGCCCCCCTTTGCCTATAGTTACCCCCCGTGACGGAAACCCCTAATATCGACATGCTATCCCCGTTCTCCTCTCTGTTCCGCCGCCACCGCCGTTTCAAGATCGAGGCTGCCAGGAGAAGATGCCCCGGCACCCTGCCGGAAGAAGGAATCCCCTCCGAGAGACCATCCATCGCCATGGACGCCTCCCGGATGTGCCTTGAGTAGTCCCGCTTGGACCTTGGGTCCGTGACCAGTAGCTATGTGATGTACCTCTCCCCTCTTTGTGCTTCCACTTTCGAGACCTCGTGAGCCGCCTCACATGATCGAGGCACTTTGGTAGTTTTCTATGTTGCTATGCTGAGTTTGCTGGGATCTGATGGTTTATGAGATTATGTTCAGATTGTGATGAGTAATATATTTGGTTCTCTTTTATATTTGTGTTCTTTAGTAAATTCTTGCATGCTCTCTGTTGCCGTATTTTACTTTGGCCGAGTGATTTGTTGCAACTCCAAGAGGGAGCGTTATGCTTGATTGTGGGTTCAGCCCCTTGATGTCTAGATTGAGTGACAGAAACATGAGACTAGGGGCAGGGGCGGACACAGACAAAACTCTGACTGGGGGCATAACATTTGACTGGGGGCATACCTTCTATAAATTTGCTGAATTTGAAGCCTTTTCTTTCAAAATATGCATAAATACAAAGGAAATTCAAAATTTTGAGTGGGGTACTAGGCCCCCACTCAGCTCTACTTGGGTCCGCCCCTGACTAGGGGATGTGATGTTGCCACTAGGGATAAAACAACGGTTCTTGTACTTGCGGGTGCAAGGATTGTTTACTTTACGCATGGTTCTTTTAATGCAGTTGTCCGTTGCTTTGAGTTTGCACTTTGGGTGGGATTCGCAACTTAATACCAGCGAGATGTTCTGGATAGATGTCTCAAGGTGGATGATTCGTAGTAGATCCAGATGGATTTCGGTCTACTTACCTTGGGGTACTGCCCATTGCTTTTGAGTCTCTTCCTTTCTTTTGTAGCATAGTTAGCATTGCGGTGCGTTTATAATCCTGTCAATTGCCCAGCTGTGATTTGTTTACCTCGCTAGCACTTTTATCGTCTTTTGGGAGAAAGACATCACTAGTGAACATCACGGGACCCCGGTCCATATTCACATCATTGCTCGATTCTCTTAGGATGCCCCTCCGGATAGAGAGGATCTTGAGTGCTAGTTCCCCCTCGGGTTTTAATCTCGAAGGCCTGTATATCCTGTTTGGCATTATTAGCAAGCAAATCTTTTTGCACATTAGAAATTTGATCAAGCTGAGTTTGAACCATATGAAAATGCTTCACAAGACATTTAACATCATTAACTGTTCTACCTAGAACATCAAGCAAACTTTTGATAGCAAGGGAATTATCATGCAACTGACTTGGTATCCTTTCATTAAAGTGATTTTGCTTCATAATGAAATTATCAAGCTCATCTAAACATTGATCAGGAGGCTTACCATGAGGAATGTCACTTGCATTGAAATCTAAAAGAGAGTGTACCTCTACCATAGGAGGGTGAGTAGTCGGCTCACACAACTTCTCTATGGGGGGTAGATTCTTCACGTCTTTAGTTTTAATACCCTTCTCTTTAATAGACTTCTTTGCTTCGTGCATGTCTTCGGGGCTTAGGACAAGCATGCCCCTTTTCTTTGGTGGTGGAGGTGGTTCAGGGACGAACCAATCTTCGTGGTTCTTGGCAATCTTGCCCATTAATTCTTCTGCATCGTCCGGTGTTCTTTTCCTGAAAACACAACCAGCACAACTGTCCAAATAGGATCTAGATTCATCGATTAGACCAGCATAAAATATATCCATTAATTCATTCTTAGGGACTCCATGTCCCGGTCTAGCCTGGATCAGACTGCAATACCTCCCCCAAGCTTTAGGGAGGTTCTCATCCTGCAACTGTGTAAAGTTATAAATTCTTCGTAAAGCAGCATGTTGCATATGAGCAGGAAAGTAATTATCAACAAAAGAGTGGGCTAAGTCTTGAGGACTCCTAATGGAACCATATGGTAGTGCATCGTACCACGCTTTAGCACCTTCCTTTAAAGAGAAAGGAAAAAAGTTTAGTAACATAGAAGTTTCGTATCTTCTCATCTCTAGTAAACAAGCCACCTAACTCAGTGAGTTTGGTCAGGTGTGCAATGGCATCATCATTTTCTCTGCCATAAAAGGGGTCAGCTTCAACCATAGATATAAGTGAAAGATCAACAGAGAAATTATAATCAGGATCATTGATGCATATAGGAGACATAGCAAATTTAGGATCCGGAACGGTCTTGTTTTTCAGGGAGTGTTTTTCGAGAAGCTTCTTAATAGCATCAGGGTCAGAGTCGTCAAACTCTGTTAGCTCCCTGCATAAATCATCATCAAGTATAATATAATCATCATCAAGGAGTCTCTCCTTGAGTTTACTCAAATCAGGATAAGTGTAAGTTCCATCAAAAGGATAGCAAGTATCAGGAATTTCAATTCCAGATTTTTTTGCAGCAGCGATCTGTTTCTCAAGAGCGTGACTAAGTGAACCAATATCATCAAGAGTAGTATAAGCATCATCAAAAGTATCGGACATAGTAACAGATTCAGTAGAGGCATCATGTGGTGGAGGTGAAGAAAACTTACTCATAACTGAAGGTGAATCAAGTGTAGCACTAGTGTTCAGAACAGTACCTTTTCTTGTACGGGATGGTAAGATCGCGACCTTGGGGTCTTCTTTCTTACCCATAGCGGATAAATTGCAGCAGGTAAAATACTTCAAGTAGACTTGTGAATAAAGCTATGCTCCCCGGCAACAGCGCCAGAAAACAGGCTTGATAACCCACAACTGCAGGGGATCGAGATAGTCTTCACGGGTAAGAATAACCCAATTTATAGATTCGACTCAAGGGGAGCCAAAGAATATCCACAAGCTTTAACAGTGGAGTTGTCAATTCCACCGCACCTGAGATACACTTACTTGCAACAAGATATTAGTAGTAACTGCGATATGGAGGTGATGATAGCAACGGTAATAGTGGTGGTGAAACAGCGACAGTAAAACAACAAAATCAAACAATTAATAACCAGCAGAATTAAAACACTGTAGGCTAGGGAGATGGATGGTTGGCGCTGCATGGATAAGGCACATCATGTATTTAACTTGGGGCAAGGCACACAAAAAAGCAATGATCATCTAGGCATAAATCAAACATCAGGCATGTATCCCAAAGGTAGTTGTATGTGCTTGCAATAAGAATTTGCACAACATCTTTTGCCCTACCATCCCGCTACGAATGGGGCCAAAAGGAATTTATGGAGATTAAGGTGCTCCTATCAAAGAGCACCGGAACAAAGCATTAAAAATCAATGGATACATGGAATCCTCAAATTATAGTCCATCCCCTTTGGTATCCCAAGCTGTCACCTTTGGGATCGCCGGTTCCGGACTATAACAGGTGCATACAACTCATAGATAAGATCAAGAACACAAATATATTCATGAAAACAAAAAGGGTTCAGATCTGAAATCATGGCACTCGGGCCCAAAGTGACAAGCATTAAGAGCAACAAGTTGAAGCAAAGATGATAAACACCAATCTAGATGATAGGCAACATGCCCCCAACAATCTGATAAACTATTACATGATCTAACTCATTCAATCCCTACCACCCCCTTTGCCTACAGCAGGGAATTACTCACAAATGGATAGAGAAGTCATGGAGGGAGGATGGAGTGGCGATGATGATGACGATGGCGATGATCTCCCCTCTCTGGAGGCCAAAACAGCCTCCAGATTAGCCCTCCCGGAGAAGAACAGATGGTGGCGGCGGCTCCGCGACGTGAATTGGGAAAACGACTTCTGTTTCGGGGTTTCTCCGTCATGGGAATAAATAGGAGCATCGGTAGGGCACCAGAGGAGGGGGGAGGACCCAAGGCGGCCAGAGGGTGCGGGCCCACCCCTGGCCGTGCCAGGGGGGGGGGGGGCGCCTGGGGCCCCCTTGGCTGCCCTCTGGTCCCACTTCTGGCTTCTGGCTCCTTCGGGTGCGTGGATTTTCTGGGAATTTTCTGAGACGTCCAAAAATCCATTTTCCTGCGCATAATAAAACCGTACAGGCAGCTCTGCTGAAAACAGCGTTAGTCCGGGTTAGTTTCATCCAAATGATGCAAGAATGAGGGCAAAACAATAGCAAAAGTGTTTGGAAAAGTAGATACGTTTGAGACGTATCAACTCCCCCCAAGCTTAGCATATTTCTTGTCCTCAAGCAATTCAGTACAACGAACTGAACGCGACAAAGAAAACTTTGACAAACTCTTTTGCTTCAAGATGTATATAAGCATGTACTACGAAAAGAATTTAGCAAGTATCAAAACAATGCTATGAGGACAATGCACGAAGCAATCCTTCTTTCAAGTGATCAATCACAAACAACTAAAAGAAAATAATATGCTACTGAAAATCAAGACAGGATTACGATGCACAAAGCTTGAACATACTAGAGTGGTATTTCGCTAGCCTCCATGAGTGAAGCAAAACATAAATGCAGAAACTCCTTCGGAGTTTTAAAGGAGACTAGAACTAAGAATTTCAGAATAAGTAATACCACAATCATGCAAAAGAAAATGTAGTACTTTGGTACAATGCACATTACACTCAGAATGACAATTATGCTCTCCTAGTTGGTGCTTTGAAGAAAGAAGGTGGAGACTCTCGAACCGTGGAGTTTTGATGGAAAGGTTTGAAAACCCGTGGATGGAAGCAAAGACTAAACATGTACCAGAGCTCTTGGTTTTGAAAACAGAGATAAAAAGTGTTTTGGGAGCTGCATGCTTCGTCAACGAATGCTAGTAGACAACTCAATCGCCTCTTACGCTAGACATGTTTCGAGGAACGACTCCCAAGATGGAGACGATCACATCCCCTTAATCTCCTTTGTTTATCACTGCCAAAGTTTTCTGATTTCTCATAGACAAAGCATGAAGGAGGGTTTGTTGGTTGTGATTATCTTTTGTTAGCTGGGCACACTCATGCCAGTCCCTCCTCGTATTAGGGGTTTGCAGATTAGACATGCAATCTCGGAATAAAACATGTCTAACATAAGACGGTCATTAATTACCTACTACTTCCTCATGAGCTAAAACAGAGGCACAACACATGAGTGCTTTTGAATAATTTCGAGATGGTAAAAGAAAGTCTTCGTTAGGATGGCCGGTAAATACCACATAGGAAGGTATGGTGGACTCATATGGAAAAACTGGTTTCAAGGATTTTTGATGCACAAGCAGAAATCTGCTTAGTGCGAGCGAAGGCTAGCAAAAGACTGGGAAGCGACCAACTAGAGAGCAATAACAGTCATAATCATGTAGAGAGAGAAAGTAACATTGAATTGGGCATGAAAATGATATAACTATTCTGAAATTCACAGATCACCAAGGCATAGCAGACTTTTCAGTCGTAAACATGTGTAAGCATGTGCCAAGTCAATCCAAGAATTCTCCAAAGGGAAATACCACTTCAGTATGCCAAACCATGAGCAATGCAATGCATGTAAATCATTTCAACAACACATTATGTACTCTAGCTATTTGAGATTAACCACAAGGAAAGCATGAACACTGGGAAAGCATTGTAAACATAGCACTATGTCGCTACAGGCTGGTCTCTAAATCATAAGTACAAGCATATGTACAAACGTAGAAACAAAAAGAGTTCATACCGGTTTTCCTTGTTGCATCCCTTTCGTCGATCTTCTTCATCACTGCCTCGTTGCTTGCACGATTGGACGTAGGAAAATATAATCAAGTGCAAATGCCATCACGGACTCGAGCTGAACTCTGCAACAAAGCAAACTAAAGAGAGAAAAGAAAATACTTTTGGATTTTTTCAAAGGTTAAACGAAAGAGAAAGAAAAGAGAAATCTTTTTGTTGTTTTGCAAGATAAAAGAACAAAGAAGAATGGGCAAAAACTTCGAAAAGATCAAAATGAACAGAATGAAAATGCATAATACAATGGAAAGGTGAGAAGGGAACGTACTCCCCCAAGCTTAGGCTTTTGGCCTAAGTTGGTAGCAGCTACTGCCCCCAAGAGCCTCCTGCTCCGGGGCAATGGTAAGTCCAGGAGTCGTATGAGCCCTCCAGTGCGTACACCGAAGTCCTCGGGTCCTCCCATGAGGAAGGCCCTGCGCTCCAAGCAGAAGAAGACCCCTCGCCATGCACGGTGAAGGTCTCTCCCTGGAAAGGTGGGAACTCACCATGCTCCTCCTCATCGGGCACAACCCCCTCCATGGGGTTATGCGACTGGTAATTAGCCATGAACTCATTGAACTAAATTTCGTTGAAGGACCATCTGTTCCTGCGAGTGTTATCAAACAAAAGCGGTGCAGGTAGACGGATCTCACGAGTAATGGTCCTTTCAAACCTCAAAATATAATCAAGGTTACCAAACTGGGAAGTCGTGGTAACAAACTTATGCCTCTTCATAGCCGGAAGATCGAGACTCGCGTATGAAAAGGGAACATCATCAGGATGCGGGGTGCGCTCAAGAGACTCAAGGATAAGTGTGGCGTAAACGCCACCATATAAATCGCCCTTGTTACTGTTCGTAACAAGGCGCCGAGAAATCAAGGCACCCACATTATACTCATTCTTACCAAAGAGGGCGTTCGCATAAATAGCGAAATCTGGTGCGGAGCCGTTGCTCGTGTTGTCACGAGCTAACACCCCTCTAGCAATAAAATACGCAAAATACCTAAGGTGTGGAAACAGAATGTTGGAAATCTCCGTGCGCCGAATGTCGGTCTCCTCCTGGCAGCAAAGGGAGTTGAAGAGGGTCCTCAACCCGAAAGGCTGCATGGTCATCTTAGCTGTCTGACCAACGTTCGGAACACCTATTATATCACAAAACTATGCCAAAGACATGGTTATGAGATCATTATAAAGTTTGAACTCGACGGTTCCAGCATCATGGTTATAACAAAAACTGTTAACAAAACAGGAGGTAAGCTTTTTGTATTGTACCACACGGCATAAAGCTAGCCGTGTCAAACCTGCATTGGCACAAAGGCCATAAAATTCCTCCTTAATTCCTGCAGCTGTGAGAAAATCATCGCACGGATACATCATTGCGCATGCCGGATTTGTGTCTTCCAACAACTCAAGGGGCACATGATCTTCATTGTAGCTCACCCTAACTGCTGAGGGTGAGGCTGCAGCTCAAGTGACTCGATCGAAGAGCTCGGACTTCTTCTTCCCAAGCCACCCCTTTGCTTTTCCAAAGAAACTAATTTCTGAAATTTTTAACAATTCACAAAAACAAGGATTTAAACAAAGTGAGTTGAAGCAACCTACTCTACTCACTTACCTAAGGCATAAACTTGCATCAAAACTTGGAAAATAAATTTCTACACATGCATGCAAGCTCATATGAACAACACCAAGAGTTACTAAATACTCACAAATGAGGCCACCAATCAAAAATATAATTGGAGGGGTGAAGGAGTTACATACCAGGGAGTATTTGCTCAAAATCCCAGCTCGAATGGTGGGCTGTAGAGAGAGATCGAAAATCGCCTCCAAGAACAGCAAGAACGCAAGAACTGGAGCAGAACTCGTGTTTTTGGAGAGAGAGGAAGGAGGAGGAAGAAGACATACCTGGAGGTGGGTCCCGTGGGCCCCAGGCGCCCTATGGGCGCGGCCAGGGGCCAGGCCGCGCTAGCTGGCCGCCTGGGCCACTGGTGCCCCCTGGTCAGCCCCAGGTGCCTCTGGATCACTCCCGACATGGAAATTTTTAATATAATTTTTCTGGAATTTTTCTGACAACTTCACTGTTGAAATTTTTTCGAAGTTCAAAAAGCTGCGAAACTTTCTGAAAACTTGAAGCAGTGATTAGAGTTGTGAAGTTTCAAAAACATATAAACTTGGTACAGCAAGGAGAATAAAAGCTAAGGCAAATGAAAACATAACAAGCTCCACTTTTTACCTATATAAAACATGCTTACCAGCAAGGTTGATCAAGTCTTACCAACAAACCGGCGATATATAGAGCAAAAAGTCTCACCCCTTATGAAGTGATCATTGCACCTTTACTTTAATGGACATTGTCCCCACCATGATGGTTTTGTATTTGTGGTGCACATGTAGAGGACAATCCCATTCTCCAATCTTCACGGTCTCGATATTCTCTATAGAGTTGAGGCCATGCCTCTTGTCAATCTTCTTCAGAAAATACACCGTGTGTTCTTTATCATTCACATTGAAAGTAACCTTTCCTTTGTTGCAATCAATAATACCACCTGCGGTGTTAAGAAAAGGTCTACCAAGAATAATAGACATGCTCCCATCCTCGGGCATCTCAAGCACAACAAAATCAGTAAGGATTAAACAATTAGCAACTTCAACGGGAACATCCTCACAAATACCTATGGGAACGGCTGTTGACTTGTCAGCCATCTGAAGAGAGATATCTGTAGGGATTAGTTTTTCTAAACATAATCTCTTGTAAAGAGAAAAGGACATAACACTCACTCCTGCTCCAAGATCACATAAAGCAGTCCTGACATAATTATTCTTTATGGAACAAGGAATGGTGGGTATACCTGGACCACCAAGCTTCTCAGGAATCTTGCCACTAAAAGAGTAGTTAGCAAGCATAGTAGATATTGCTTCATTAGGAACTTTTCTTTTATTAGTAACAATATCTTTCATATAGTTCGAATAAGGAGGTAACTTAATAGCATCAGTCAAAGGGATTTGAAGAAAAAAGAGGTTTAATCCACTCACAAAACTTATTGTAATGCTCTTATTCTTTAGTTTTGAGAGACTTACCTGGAAAGGTGTAAGGCCCGATATGCGGTACTGTTCCAGATCTAGGTGTTTCCACCCAGATCCGGGGACGAAGCACATATCGGTCCCACCGCGACATATGACAAAGCCATATGCCCCGGATTTCCAACATGATATCACAACATTACAGATACAAGGATACAACATCTCATACAATCGGCATACAACTGCCTTAAATACAATACAACAACGGAAGATACATGTTTGAGTACAGACTACAATCAAATGCCTACTGGCAAAGAGAAAAACATCGATCCCGTAACCACACGGGTCCAGGCCCTCCGCCGGGATCCGCCTAACTAGTCGTCATCGAGTCTCCACGTGGAACGTCGATCACCATACCTGTTGTCGACCAAGAACCCTGAAAAGAGTTTGGGGGTAGTAATCATGAGTACAGAAGTACTCAACATCCAACTGTAGTGGTCATCTGACCCAGCAAGGACTTCATCACTCGTCATTCTAGGACAACTAGTAGTTTACGGTAAGGAAGGGGTAAGTGGTGAGGTTGCTGCCGCACTAGCATTTAGGAAGTGGCTAACGATCTAGAGAGCAAGGTAAGAAGCCAAGCATTCGATGAGGAAATCGCCTCCAACAAGTCTTGCTATCAACTACTTACGCAAACATAACACCTATCCTAACCTTGTCCTCCTCTTCGCATCCCGACGAAGAAGAAGCAGTCAAGGCACACACACGCGTTGATCAAGTTATATTAAGATTATCTCAGTTGTTGTTGTCTATGAACAAGGAGTAGGTCTCAAGTCGTCCATAACCGTGGACACGGCTTCTCAAAAAGATTTAACCCTGCAGGGGTGTACCAACTGCCCATTACAAGGCTCCGCACGCACGTCCATCTCTCTCAGTTGCTACCCATCACAGGCAACCATTTTATGATTTAGTTCCAAGAGATCCGAAACGACAGGTCCCTCTAACTAACAACGAACAAATCCGAGTGGCCCCCGGTGAGTCGACATCCATCTCAGGAGCCGGCCGTGCTCTCGATCTGGTCTCAACCGTTTGTCGCAGGTTTGGGTAGCCGGTTAATCACACATGGGACACCGGGTCCTCAGCCGGACAAGGTGGGCCAGCAAGGGAACTATGTCCTCACTTGTCCAGGTTGGTTTGTAAACAACTGGCGGCCGACCAGCACACACACGGTTTCAAATGGTAAATCAGCTTGGGCCACCACTAGAAATGTTTGAAGCTAGGTAGGTAAGAGAAGGGGACCCCATAAAACCCCACACGCGGTTAGGCACGCTCAGTCTTAAAACCAATACCCGGAACACGGATCCTAGGTGACTCAAATGGAACAAAGCGTCGGGGCGGGATAGCCTAGACCTTCCATCCTTCGTCGAATATAGTCAACATTATAATAATCATATCATCAACAACAATATAATAATGTGATATCCCAAACCAAAGAGTAACAGGGTAACATCGTAGCATCCTAAGCATGCATACTAAGCAGGGGCTGAGCAACGAGCAATAGTAACATAGCAGTACATGGTTTGCTGGGAAGGGACATGGCTGTATCGGTTTGAAAGAGGCTATAGACATGTGGTAGGATCAAACATCGAACCTAACCTAGACTAGCATGCAAACCGCTGGTTGAAATAGAATGGATCATAAGTAATGTATAGTCCTTGCCTGTTGATAAGTCGGGTTCCGAAGGTGTAGTTGATCGCGAACTCGCATCGTCTCCGAGAGGTACCCGCGGAAGCACACAAGACGATAAACACTGGAAAGCAATCAACGAGCAAACAACTATTACTATGAAGCAAACACGAGCAAGCATCAACAAGAAGCAACACGAGGCATCACACCTACCGTCGAGAGCGGTTACTAACAGTTTAAGTGGGGTATCGGTCATACACGACGAATACCGCACGTTTATGGTGGTTCAAGTTGCTTAGCTACAGGTGATCAACAAAGGTTGTTAACATGGCAAAGCATAGAAGCATGGCATAGCACACAAACATGGCAAGAGGTGAAGCATAAATAAACTACCTAAGCTAGTCAATTTAAGTGGGGTGAAAACCTAGACATGGAAAACTATTGCGGACCCCACGATAAAATGGAATTTGGTAATGTTTTTCCCTAAACAATATTTAATTATTTTTATTAGCAAGCAAGAGCAGCACAAACACAATCTACATGCAATTCTAGTCAAGTTACATATAAGAAACATTTTAATCGGAGCAACGGTTAAAAAGTTATTGCAGTTACAGTTTACAGTGGCAAGCAGTGTAATTAGCAGGTCAACAACATGTAAACAAAGTCAAACATGGCAACAAGCAACATTTTAATAATCTACGCGCAAAACGGAGCAACTTTCATGTAGAAAGCGTCTCCATCGGAGCTACCGTGAAAAGATATAAGCATCGCAAAAAGCTAATACAATCTGCCTAAATTAAATAAAAAAACATAACAGAAAAAAACCAAACGGGCCGAAATCTACTGGGCCCAACAGAAAAAAATAAAAAAAAAGAAAAAAGAAAAAAAGGGGCACTCGCCCATGGGCTACGGCCCAACAGGCTGGAGTGGGGAGGAGGCCGACCTGGGCTGGCTGGGATGGATCTGGCTCGGGCTGGCTGGGCTGGGGTGCCTGGCTGGGCTAGCCCACCTGGGCGCGCTGGGGTGGCCGGTTCGTGCCTCGTCTCCACGACGGATTGAGCGGGCGGCGGCGAGCGGCGCCGGTCCTGGCGCGGGGAGGCAAGGTGGCGGAGGAGGCGGAACAGGCGAGGGAGGAGGGGCGGCCCGGTCGGCGCGCAGGTCCTGAGGCGAGGCGAGGAGCTCAGGGCCGCCGGCTTCCATGGCGTCAAGGGGAGCGATGGCGCCTCCGACAGTGGCACACGACGGCGCGGTCTTTGTGCAGGTGAGGCAGAGTGGGTGAGGAGGCGCGGAAGGCGGCGAATCCGGCTGCCGGGGTCGCCGGCGTGGAGCTTTGGGGCGGGGCGCGACTCCCATGGCCGGCACGAGCTCGCGGAGCTTCATGGCCATGGTGGCTTCTCTGCACGGGGAGACAGAGGGAGGACGTGAGGAAGAAGAAGGGGAAGGAGAGGAGGAGGGCGCCGAGGAAGAGGGTCACCGGAGCACAGCTTGCTCGCCGGAGGGCTCGGGTGCGGCGGCGGCTCCACGGGTGTGGGCGGCTGCGCGTGCGAGGAGAGGTTGGACGAGGAGCTCCCTGGGTCGTCGGATCGCGAGATCTGACAGTCCAGGATTGATCTGGATCAAATTTGCTAGAAAAATGGGCAAAAGCGAAAATTGGGGCTAATGTGAGGGGGTGGTTGCAAAATTTAGGCTAGGGAAACCCTAGAAAAGGGGTGGGAGTGTGGTGGTCTTTATATAGCCCGGTGGCTGGCAGTTTGCAAAAACATCTCCGGTTTTTCTCTCGCGCGCGCAGTGCTCACGTTTCTGACCGCCGGGGGTCCGCAGTACCTCCGATTCGGGTAAATCTTTGAACTGCGCGATCAGTGTGTCGAGCCGGTGGCGTTCACCTCGCGTTGGAACCATTTAGAGAACACTTTCCGGCGCGCTATAAAATATCCCGTTTAAATATTAAACGGGGTTTTCGTTCCGTTGGCTGCGGCTGGGCTTGTGCGGTTTTCACGACGGTGATCGGGTGAAACCCGGTGTCGCAAAGGTCGAGTGTCAGGGTGGCAAGGGTCGGTCTCCGTCCGGTACGAGATAAGAGGGGGAAAAATAATTGCCGATCGATAAATCGGGGATGCAATCACCGCAAACAAATCAGGCAATCAAACAAATCGGGCAATCAAACAATTCACACCGAAAACAATTTTTTTAATTTTTGTGAAAACTAGGCTGTTACAATACAACACCACCAACAAGGGATGTCGTCCCGAGATCCTGGACGATCCGGGGGGAGAGGAGGGAGAGAAAAGAGAGAGCCGACGATTCTTCAACACCACCAACAAGGGACTCTGCTCAATGTCGACGTCGAACTTCTGTCGAGATAAATTTCCACAGAGAGACGACATCGTTTGAAAAACGAAACCGTCAGTGTCAAGAGGAAGAACGAGAGCTAAAACCTAGTCAAAGGGATAGTGCTTTTCGACGCAAGTCGTGAAAACACCGGGCAAAAGGAGGGATGACAATGGATGACCCAGATGATACCCAAAATCAGAGAAGCTAAAGGTACTACCGGAATTCCCACCTGAGATCGGAATCGAGACAATACGCTGCAAGCAAGGCATTGTAACGATTTGAAAACTCCACACTCAGCGAGATCCTAAGAGTTTTAAGGGGATAAGACGGGAATAAAACACTTACGACACTTGTCCTAACCATAGCAAGGGTAAGGAGTAAAAAGAATCATACTCTCCGATAACTAACTTAGTAACTACAAAATAGTTTTTGTCTAGACTCGACTTCGGCCAGAAAAGGGATCCTACAGTCAGTAAGGCTCTGATACCAAGTTGTAAGGCCCGATATGCGGTACTGTTCCAGATCTAGGTGTTTCCACCCAGATCCAGGGACGAAGCACATATCGTTCCCACCGCGACATATGACAAAGCCATATGCCCCGGATTTCAAACATGATATCTCAACATTACAGATACAAGGATACAACATCTCATACAATCGGCATACAACTGCCTTAAATACAATACAACAGCGGAAGATACATGTTTGAGTACAGACTACAATCAAATGCCTACTATCAAAGAGAAAAACATCGATCCCGTAACCACACGGGTCCAGGCCCTCCGCCGGGATCCGCCTAACTAGTCGTCGTCGAGTCTCCACGTGAAACGTCATTCACCATACCTGTTGTCGACCAAGAACCCTGAAAAGAGTTTGGGGGTACTATCATGAGTACAGAAGTACTCAGCATCCAACTGTAGTGGTCATCTAACCCAGCAAGGACTTCATCACTCGTCATTCTAGGACAACTAGTAGTTTACGGTAAGGAAGGGGTAAGTGGTGAGGTTGCTGCCGCACTAGCATTTATGAAGTGGCTAACGATCTAGAGAGCAAGGTAAGAAGCCAAGCATTCGATGAGGAAATCGCCTCCAACAAGTCTTGCTATCAACTACTTACGCAAACATAACACCTATCCTATCCTTGTCCTCCTCTTCGCATCCCGACGAAGAAGAAGCAGTCAAGGCACACACACGTGTTGATCAAGTTATATTAAGATTATCTCAGTTGTTGTTGTCTATGAACAAGGAGTAGGTCTCAAGTCATCCATAACCGTGGACACGACTTCTCGAAAAGATTTAACCCTGCAGGGGTGTACCAACTGCCCATTACAAGGCTCCACACACACGTCCATCTCTCTCAGTTGCTACCCATCACAGGCAACCATTTTATGATTTAGTTCCAAGAGATCCGAAACGACAGGTCCCTCTAACTAACAACGAACAAATCCGGGTGGCCCCCGGTGAGTCGACATTCATCTCAGGAGCCGGCCATGCTCTCGATCTGGTCTCAACCGTCTGTCGCAGGTTTGGGTAGCCGGTTAATCACACATGGGACACCGGGTCCTCAGCCGGACAAGGTGGGCCAGCAAGGGAACTATGTCCTCACTGGTCCAGGTTGGTTTGTAAACAACTCGAGGCCGACCAGCACACACACGGTTTCAAATGGTAAATCATCTTAGGCCACCACTAGAAATGTTTGAAGCTAGGTAGGTTAGAGAAGGGGACCCCATAAAATCCCACACGCGGTTAGGCACGCTCAGTCTTAAAACCAATACCCGGAACTCGGATCCTAGGTGACTCAAATGGAACAAAGCGTCGGGGCGGGATAGCCTAGACCTTCCATCCTTCGTCGAATATAGTCAACATTATAATAATCATATCATCAAAAACAATATAATAATGTGATATCCCAAACCAAAGAGTAACAGGGTAACATCGTAGCATCCTAAGCATGCATACTAAGCACGGGCTGAGCAACGAGCAATAGTAACATAGCAGTACATGGTTTGCTGGGAAGGGACATGGCTGTATCGGTTTGAAAGAGGCTGTAAACATGTGGTAGGATCAAACATCGAACCTAACCTAGACTAGCATGCAAACCGCTGGTTGAAATAGAATGTATCATAAGTAATGTATAGTCCTTGCATGTTGATAAGTCGGGTTCCGAAGGTGTAGTTGATCGCGAACTCGCATCGTCTCCGAGAGGTACCCGCGGAAGCACACAAGACGATAAACACTGGAAAGTAATCAACGAGCAAGCAGCTATTACTACGAAGCAAACACGAGCAAGCATCAACAAGAAGCAACACGAGGCATCGCACTTACCGTCGAGAGCGGTTACTAACAGTTTAAGTGGGGTATCGGTCACACACGACGAATACCGCACGTTTACGGTGGTTCAAGTTGCTTAGCTACAGGTGATCAACAAAGGTTGTTAACATGGCAAAGCAAACAAGCATGGCATATCACACAAACATGGCAAGAGGTGAAGCATAAATAAACTACCTAAGCTAGTCAATTTAAGTGGGGTGAAAACCTAGACATGGCAAACTATTGCGGACCCCACGATAAAATGGAATTTGGTACTGTTTTTCCCTAAACAATATTTTATTATTTTTATTAGCAAGCAAGAGCAGCACAAACACAATCTACATGCAATTCTAGTCTAGTTACATATAATAAAACTTTTAATCGGAGCAACGGTTAAAAAGTTATTGCAGTTACAGTTTACAGTGGCAAGCAGTGTAATTAGCAGGTCAACAACATGTAAACAAAGTCAAACATGGCAACAAGCAACATTTTAATAATCTACGCGCAAAACGGAGCAACTTTCATGTAGAAAGCGTCTCCATCGGAGCTACCGGTGAAAAGATATAAGCATCGCAAAAAGCTAATACAATCTGCCTAAATTAAATAAATAAAAAAACCTAACAGAAAAAAACTAGACGGGCCGAAATCTACTGGGACCAACAGAAAAAAAATAAAAATAATAAAAAATAAAAAAGGGGCACTCACCCATGGGCTACGGCCCAACGGGCTGGAGTGGGGAGGAGGCCGGCCTGGGCTGGCTGGGCTGGATCTGGCTCGGGCTGGCTGGGCTGGGGTGTCTGGCTGGGCCAGCCCACCTGGGCGCGCTGGGGTGGCCGGTTCGTGCCTCGTCTCCACGACGGATCGAGCTGGCGACGGCGGCAGCTCGCCTGCCGGCGGCGAGCGGCGCCGGTCCTGGCGCGGGGAGGCAAGGCGGCGGAGGAGGCGGAACAGGCGAGGGAGGAGGGGCGGCCCGGTCGGCGCGCAGGTCCTGAGGCGAGGCGAGGAGCTCAGGGCCGCCGGCTTACATGGCGTCAAGGGGAGCAGCGGCGCCTCCGACAGTGGCGCACGGCGGCGCGGTCTCTGTGCAGGTGAGGCAGAGGGGGCGAGGAGGCGAATGTGGCTGCCGGGGTCGCCGGCGTGGAGCTTTGGGGCGGGGCGCGACTCCCATGGCCGGCACGAGCTCGCGGAGCTTCATGGCCATGGTGGCTTCTCTGCACGGGGAGACAGAGGGAGGACGTGAGGAAGAAGAAGGGGAAGGAGAGGAGG
Source organism: Bromus sterilis (assembly GCA_950022295.1). Taxonomy (NCBI): domain Eukaryota; kingdom Viridiplantae; phylum Streptophyta; class Magnoliopsida; order Poales; family Poaceae; genus Bromus; species Bromus sterilis. The sequence goes on along the minus strand of OX465599.1, from coordinate 163,763,258 downwards.
AGGGCGCCGAGGAAGAGGGTCACCGGAGCACGGCTTACTCGCCGGAGGGCTCGGGTGCGGCGGCGGCTCCACGGGTGTGGGCGGCTGCGCGTGCGAGGAGAGGTTGGACGAGGAGCTCCCTGGGCCATCGGATCGCGAGATCTGACGGTCCAGGATTGATTTGGATCAAATTTGCTAGAAAAATGGGCAAAAGCGAAAATTGGGGCTAATGTGAGGGGGGTGGCTGCAAAATTTAGGCTAGGGAAACCCTAGAAAAGGGGTGGGAGTGTGGTGGTCTTTATATAGCCCCGATGGCTGGCAGTTTGCAAAAACATCTCCGGTTTTTCTCTCTCGCGCGCGGTGCTGACGTTTCAGACCGCCGGGGGGGTCCGTAGTACCTCCGATTCGGGTAAAACTTCGAACTGCGCGATCAGCGTGTCGAGCCGGCGGCGTTCACCTCGCGTTGGAACCGTTCAGAGAACACTTTCCGGCGCGCTATAAAATATCCCGTTTAAATATTAAACGGGGTTTTCGTTCCGTTGGCTGCGGCTGGTCTTGTGCGGTTTTCACGACGGTGATCGGGTGAAACCCGGTGTCGCAAAGGTCGAGTGTCACGGTGGAAAGGGTCGGTCTCTGTCCGGTACGAGATAAGAGGGGGGAAAATAATCGCCGATCGATTAATCGGGGATGCAAACACCGCAAACAAATCAGGCAATCAAACAATTCACACCGAAAACAATTTTTTTAATTTTTGTGAAAACTGGGCTGTTACAAAAGGGCATGGGTTTCTGTACCCATGGTTCTCGTTCCTTCCCATGTCTTCTTGCGATAAAATCTTCTCTAGTGTATTTCTTACGTTTGTCGGGTGCTTCTTCTTCTCGAACTTCGGGTGGATCATTCTTTTCACCATCCTTTTCAGGCTTAGCACCGTCTTAAGTCTCAGCATCAGAAGTAGATATACTATTTGGGTCATTCGAATTGTCAGCTTCTTTGTGCTTCTTCCTCTTCTTCGGAGAGCTAACAATTTCCTCTTCCTGTATTTGAGAATCTTGCTCGATTCTCTTAGGATGCCCCTCCAGATAGAGAGGATCTTGAGTGCTAGTTCCCCCTCGGGTTTTAATCTCGAAGGCCTGTATATCCTGTTTGGCATTATTAGCAAGCAAATCTTTTTGCACATTAGAAATTTGATCAAGCTGAGTTTGAACCATATGAAAATGCTTCACAAGACATTTAACATCATTAACTGTTCTACCTAGAACATCAAGCAAACTTTTGATAGCAAGGGAATTATCATGCAACTGACTTTGTATCCTTTCATTAAAGGGATTTTGCTTCATAATGAAATTATCAAGCTCATCTAAACATTGATCAGGAGGCTTACCATGAGGAATGTCACTTGCATTGAAATCTAAAAGAGATTGTACCTCTACCATAGGAGGGTGAGTAGTCGGCTCACACAACTTCTCGATGGGGGGTAGATTCTTCACGTCTTTAGTTTTAATACCCTTCTCTTTAATAGACTTCTTTGCTTCTTGCATGTCTTCGGGGCTTAGGACAATCATGCCCCTTTTCTTTGGTGGTGGAGGTGGTTCACGGACGGACCAATCTTCGTGGTTCTTGGCAATCTTGCCCATTAATTCTTCTGCATCGTCCGGTGTTCTTTTCCTGAAAACACAACCAGCACAACTGTCCAAATAGGATCTAGATTCATCGGTTCGACCAGCGTAAAATATATCAATTAATTCATTCTTAGGGACTCCATGTCCCGGTCTAGCCTGGATCAGACTGCAATACCTCCCCCAAGCTTTAGGGAGGTTCTCATCCTGCAACTGTGTAAAGTTATAAATTCTTCGTAAAGCAGCATGTTGCATATGAGCAGGAAAGTACTTATCAACAAAAGAGTGAGCTAATTCTTGAGGACTCCTAATGGAACCATATGGTAGTGCATCGTACCACGCTTTAGCACCTTCCTTTAAAGAGAAAGGAAAAAGCTTAGTAACATAGAAGTTTCGTATCTTCTCATCTGTAGTAAACAAGCCACCTAACTCAGTGAGTTTGGTCAGGTGTGCAATAGCATCATCATTTTCTCTACCATAGAAGGGGTCAGCTTCAACCATAGATATAAGTGAAAGATCAGCAGAGAAATTATAATCAGGATCATTGATGCATATAGGAGACGTAACAAATTTAGGATCCGGAATGGTCTTGTTTTTCAGAGAGTGTTTTTCGAGAAGCTTCTTAATAGCATCAGGGTCAGAGTCGTCAAACTCTGTAAGCTCCGTGCATAAATCAACATCAAGTATAATATAATCATCATCAAGGAGTGTAACAGCCCAGTTTTCCCAAAAAATAAAAAAATTGTTTTCGGTGTGAATTGTTTGTTTGTCTGATTTGTTTGCGGTGTTTGCATCCCTGATTTATCGATCGACGATAATTTTCCCCCCTCTTATCTCGTACCGGACGGAGACCGACCCTTGCCACCCTGACACTCGACCTTTGCGACACCGGGTTTCGCCCGATCACCGTCGCGAAAACCGCACGAGACCAGCCGCAGCCAACAGAACAAAAAACCCCGTTTAATAAGTAAACGGGATATTTTTATAGCACGCCGGAAAGTGTTCTCGGAATGGTTCCAGCGCGAGGTGAACGCCTCCGGCTCGACGCGTTGATCGCGCAGTTCGAAGTTTTACCCGAATCGGAGGTACTGCGGACCCCCGTCGGTCAGAAACGTGAGCACCGCGCGCGAGAGAGAAAAACCGGGGATGTTTTTGCAAACTGCCAGCACCCGGGGCTATATAAAGACCACCACACTCCCACCTCTTTCTAGGGTTTCCCTAGCACAAAATTTGCAGCCACCCCCCTCTGATTTTCCTAATCTGCCCGAAAATACCCCATTTTTTCGTCCAACCCTAGCCCAGATCAAACCATAGCCGTCGGATCTCCGAATCAGTGGCTCAGGATGTGCCACGTCGCCTCCTCAGCCGTTTCGAGCCTCCACGTCCGTGGACGCAGCCGCCGCCTGCCCGTGGAGACCAGCACCGCGCCACCCGACCTCCGGCCAGGACCGCCGCAGCCGCCGGCTTCCCTCCTCCCCGCGCCTCCCTCTCTCCCTTTCCTGCTCCCTCCCTCACCTCTTCTCTCCCTCGCTGTGTGCAGGAGGCTGCAGCAGCGCCGCCGCACGCCATTGAAGGCCGGCGTGCCAAGCCGCGCCCGCAGCGGGCTCGCGCCGCCGCCAGCCGGAGCAAGCCGGCGTCCTCCCCAACCGGACTGCGCGCCTCCTGGACCCCGTCCTCCCTCGCCCCCTGCCTCGCCGCCGGTGGCCGGCATCGGCCGCCGCCGCCAAGCTGCTTGGGAGGAGCCGGCCGATCCGGGCTCGGCCTCCCGATCCGCCTCCGTTGACCCCGCGTGGGCCCCGCGGCCCAGCAGCTAACCGCCCAGGCCGCCAGCCGTCTCATGGGCCGGCCCATGGTGAGAGCCAGGCCGTCCCTTTTTTTATTTTTGTCTCTGTTTTTTTCTTATCACCCTGTAATTTTTGCTAAGTCTTTTATAAATTGTTGCTGATCTGTTTTTGCGGTTAGAATTGCGAGTAAACCGTAGCTCCGATGAACGTGCCCCCGAAACGAAAGTTGCTCAGTTTTGCGTGCTCTAGTGTTCGCATGTAGAAAGTTTTTCCGTTTGAGGCCGTCTAGATAATTTAATTCTGCGTCGAAGTGGGTACCAGATCGTTAGCTGTGCTGTTGTTGCTGAACTGTTATTTTATTGCAACTTCGGGCGACGGTTGCTTCGCAACCGTTCGTCGGAATTGATTGAATCCTTTTGCATCCTGTTAAGCATTGTTTCTACTTCAGTTCCATGCCTTCACATGTCATATTTTCTTGCTGCATGTTGATTGTATCTTGCTCCAAAGTAGTTATCCTGCTGTTAGTGTGCTGCTGTTTATATTTTGTTGCAACTTCGGTCGACGAGTGTGTCGCGACCGTTTATCAGAATTGAGTGATTCCAATTGAATATTGTTAAGCATCATGTCTAATTCATGCCCATGTATTTCTATATCATGTTGCTGCACTTTTGCATATAGTTATACCCCTGTTTATACAACATAAAAATAATAGTTTCTGCCATGTTGTTTGCTTAATATCTTTTGATCCGTGATGCCTATTTGCATGATTCTTTTTGCCATGCGTTCCCTGCCATGTCTATTTGAATTGCATGTCATTTGCGAGCATGTTTGCACTCATTACCCTGTTTATGCAATGCTCTAAAGTGTGCTTCCTGATGTTGGCAGATTGTGCCCGTAACTTGTTTTGCTTGTATCTTTTTAACCGTAACTCTGTTTGGAGTGTGCTTTATATGTAACTTGATTAGTTTTTCGTCTACTCTGTCTTTATGCTGTTGTTGGCTGTTGTTAACCAACCTAAAATATTGTTTAGGGAAAAACAGTACCAAACATTATAATTATCGTGAGGCACTTAGTGTTATGCCATGTTTAGGGTGTTGCCTCGCTTAACTTGACTAGTATAGGTAGTTTACTTTGTGCTGAACCTTTTGTCATGTTTGTGTGACATGCCATGCTTGGGTGCCTTGCCATGTTAACAACCGTTGGTTGATCACTTGTAGCTAAACAACTTGAACCGATTCTAAATTTGCGGTATCGTCGTGTGTGACGAGTACTCCATTTAACCTATTAGTAACCGCTCTCGACGGTAGGTGCGATGTCTCGTGTTGCCTTCTTGTTGATGCTTGCTCATGTTTGCTCCGTAGTAATAGATGCTTGCTTGTTGACTGCTTTCCAGTGTTTACCGTCTTGTGTGCTTCCGCGGGTACCTCTCGGAGACGATGCGAGCTTGCGATGAACTACACCTTCGGAACCTGACTTATCAACAGGCAAGGACTATACATTACTTATGATCCATTCTATTTCAACCAGCGGTTTGCATGCTAGTCTAGGTTAGGTTCGATGTTTGATCCTACCACATGTTTACAACCTCTTTCAAACCGATACAGCCATGTCCCTTCCCAGCAAACCTTGTACTGCTATGTTAGTATTGCTCGTTGCTCATCCCCTGCTTAGTATGCATGCTTAGGATGCTACGATGTTATCCTGTTACTCCTTGGTTTGGGCTATCACATTATTATATTGTTGTTGATGATATGATTATTATAATGTTGACTATATTCGACGAAGGATGGAAGGTCTAGGCTATCCCGCCCCGACGCTTTGTTCCATTCGAGTCACCTAGGACCCGAGTTCCGGGTATTGGTTTTAAGACTGAGCGTGCCTAACCGCGTGTGCGATACTATGGGGTCCCCTTTTGTTACCTACCTAGCTTCAAACATTTCTAGAGGTGGCCCAAGCTGATTTACCATTTGAAACCACATGCATAACTGGTCTGCAGCCAGTGGTTTTAAAACAACTCGGGCCAGCAGAGACATAGTTCCTTTGTTGGTCCACACTGGTGAGCTAGGGAAGTCCCCTGTTATATAGGTGAGGCTAACCCCGACCTTATCCATACGAAAGAGTCCAATCCGAGAGAGTGACCGGCTTTTGGGTTGGGTGTCGACTCCCCGTGGGCCACCCGGATTTGTTCGTTGTTAGTTAGAGGGACTTGTCGTTTCGGATCTCTTGGAACTAAATCATAAAATGGTTGCCTGTGATGGGTAGCAACTGAGAGAGATGGGCGTGCGTGCGGAGCCTTGTAATGGGCAGTTGGTACACCCCTGCAGGGTTAAATCTTTTCGAGAAGCCGTGTGCACGGTTATGGACGACTTGAGACCTACTCCTTGTTCATAGACAACAACAGCTGAGATAATCTGAATATAACTTGATCAACGTGTGTGTGCCTTGACTGCTTCTTCTTCGTCGAGATGCGAAGAGGAGGACAAGGATAGGATAGGTGTTATGCTTGCGTAAGTAGCTGATAGCAAGACTTGTTGGAGGCGATTCCTCATCGAATGCTTGGCTTCTTATCTTACTCTCTAGATCGTTAGCCACTTCATAAATGCTAGTGCGGCAGCAACCTCACCACTTACCCCATCCTTACCGTAAACTACTAGTTGTCCTAGAATGACGAGTGATGAAGTCCTTGTTGGGTCAGATGACCACTACAGTTGGATGCTGAGTACCTCTATACTCATGATACTACCCCCAAACTCTTTTCAGGGTTCTTGATCGACAACAGGTATGGTGATCGACGTTTCACGTGGAGACTCGACGTCGACTAGTCAGGCGGATCCCGGCGGAGGGCCGAGACCCATGTGGTTATGGGGATCGATGATTTTCTTTTGCCACTAGGCATTTGATTGTAGTCTGTACTCAGACATGTATCTTCCACTGATGTATTGTATTAAGGCAGTTGTATGCCGATTGTATGAGATGTTGTATCCTTGTATCTGTAATGTTGTGATATCATGTTGGAAATCCGGGGCATATGACTTCGTCATATGTCGCGATGGGACCGATATGTGTTTCGTCGCTGGATCTGGATGGAAACATCTAGATCTGGAACAGTACCGCATATCGGGCCTTACAACTTGGTATCAGAGCCTTACCGACCGTAGGATCCCTTCTCTGGCCGAAGTCGAGTCTAGACAAAAACTATTTTGTAGTTACTAAGTTAGTTATAAGAGAGTAGGATTGTTTTTACTCCTTACCCTTGCTCTGGTCAGGACAAGTGCCGTAACTGGTTTATTCTCGCCTTACCCCTTTCAAAATTCTAGGATCTCGAGTGTGTGGAGTATCGGAACCGTTACAATGCTTTGCTTGGAAGTATTGTCTCGATTCCGAGCTCAGGTGGGAATTCATGTAGTACCTTTAGCTTCTCCGGTTTTGGGTATCATCTCGGTCATCCATTGCCATCCATCCTTTTACCGGTGTTTTCACGACTTGCGTCGAAAACACTATCCTTTGATCCGGTTATCGTTGTTGTTCTTCCTCTTGATCTCTCGATGGTTTCGTTTTCCGACGTTACCGTCTCTCTGCGGAAATTTATCTCGAAGGTAGCTCGACATCGACATGGAGCAGAGTCCCTTGTTGGTGGTGTTGAAGATTGTCGACTATCTTTTCTCTCCCCCCTCTCCCCCGGATCGTCCTGGATCTCGGGACAAGATCCCTTGTTGGTGGTGTTGTATTGTAACAACCCAGTTTTCACAAAAATTAAAAAATTTGTTTTCGGTGTGAATTGTTTGATTGTATGATTTGTTTGCGGTGTTTGCATCCCCGATTTATCGATCGGCGATTATTTTCTCCCCTCTTATCTCGTACCGGACGGAGACCGACCCTTGCCATCCTGGCACTCGACCTTTGCGACACCGGGTTTCGCCCGATGACCGTCGCGAAAACCGCACGAGACCAGCCGCAGCCAACGGAACGAAAAACCCCGTTTAATAAGTAAACGGGATATTTTTATAGCGCGTCGGAAAGTGTTCTCGGAACGGTTCCAACGCGTGGTGAACGCCTCCGACTCGACACATTGATCGCGCAGTTCGAAGTTTTACCCGAATCGGAGGTACTACGGACCCCCGGCGGTCAGAAACGTGAGCACCGCGCGCGAGAGAGAAAAACCGGGGATGTTTTTTAAAACTGCCAGCCACCGGGGCTATATAAAGACCACCACACTCCCACCTCTTTCTAGGGTTTCCCTAGCACAAAATTTGCAGCCACCCCCCTCTGATTTTCCTGATCTGCCCGAAAATACCCCATTTTTTCGTCCAACCCTAGCCCCAGATCAAACCATAGCCGTCGGATCTCCGAATCAGTGGCTCAGGATGTGCCACGTCGCCTCCTCAGCCGTTCCGAGCCTCCACGTCCGTGGACGCAGCCGCCGCCTGCCCGTGGAGACCAGCACCGCGCCGCCCGACCTCCGTCCAGGACCGCCGCCGCTGCCGGCTTCCCTCCTCCCCGCGCCTCCCTCTCTCCCTTTCCTGCTCCCTCCCTCACCTCTTCTCTCTCTCGCTGTGTGCAGGAGGCCGCAGCAGCGCCGCCGCACGCCATTGAAGGCCGGCGTGCCAAGCCGTGCCCGCAGCGGGCTCGCCCCGCCGCCAGCCGGAGCAAGCCTGCGTCCACCCCAACCGGACTGCGCGCCTCCTGGACCCCATCCTCCCTCGCCCCCTGCCTCGCCGCCAGTGGCCGGCATCGGCCGCCGCCGCCAAGCTGCTTGGGAGGAGCCGGCCGATCCGGGCTCGGCCTCCCGATCCGCCTCCGTTGACCCCGCGTGGGCCCCGCGGCCCAGCAGCTAACCGCCCAGGCCGCCAGCCGTCTCATGGGCCGGCCCATGGTGAGAGCCAAGCCGTCCCTTTTTTTATTTTTGTCTCTGTTTTTTTCTTATCACCCTGTAATTTTTGCTAAGTCTTTTATAAATTGCTGCTGATCTGTTTTTGCGGTTAGAATTGCGAGTAAACCGTAGCTCCGATGAACGTGCCCTCGAAACGAAAGTTGCTCAGTTTTGCGTGCTCTAGCGTTCGCATGTAGAAAGTTTTTCCGTTTGAGGCCGTCTAGATAATTTAATTCTGCGTCGAAGTGGGTACCAGATCGTTAGCTGTGCTGTTGTTGCTGAACTGTTATTTTATTGCAACTTCGGGCGACGGTTGCGAATTGCTTCGCAACCGTTCGTCGGAATTGATTGAATCCTTTTGCATCCTGTTAAGCATTGTTTCTACTTCAGTTCCATGCCTTCACATGTCATATTTGCTTGCTGCATGTTGATTGTATCTTGCTCCAAAGTAGTTATCCTGCTGTTAGTGTGCTGCTGTTTATATTTTGTTGCAACTTCGGTCGACGAGTGTGTCGCGACCGTTTATCAGAATTGAGTGATTCCAATTGCATATTGTTAAGAATCATGTCTACTTCATGCCCATGTATTTCTATATCATGTTGCTGCACTTTTGCATATAGTTATACCCCTGTTTATACAGCATAAAAATAATAGTTTCTGCCATGTTGTTTGCTTAATATCTTTTGATCCGTGATGCCTATTTGCATGATTCTTTTTGTCATGCCTTCCCTGCCATGTCTATTTTAATTGCATGTCATTTGTGAGCATGTTTGCACTCATTACCCTGTTTATGCAATGCTCTAAAGTGTGCTTCTTGATGTTGGCAGATTGTGCTCGTAACGTGTTTTGCTTGTATCTTTTTAACCGTAACTCCGTTTGGAGTGTGCTTTATATGTAACTTGATTAGTTTTTCGTCTACTCTGTCTTTATGCTGTTGTTGGCTGTTGTTAACCAACCTAAAATATTGTTTAGGGAAAAACAGTACCAAACATTATAATTATCGTGAGGCACTTAGTGTTATGCCATGTTTAGGTGTTGCCTCGCTTAACTTGACTAGTATAGGTAGTTTACTTTGTGCTTAACCTTTTGTCATGTTTGTGTGACATGCCATGCTTGGGTGCCTTGCCATGTTAACAACCGTTGGTTGATCACTTGTAGCTAAATAACTTGAACTGATTCTAAATGTGCGGTATCGTCGTGTGTGACGAGTACTCCACTTAACCTATTAGTAACCGCTCTCGACGGTAGGTGCGATGTCTTGTGTTGCCTTCTTGTTGATGCTTGCTCGTGTTTGCTTTGTAGTAATAAATGCTTGCTCGTTGACTGCTTTCCAGTGTTTACCATCTTGTGTGCTTACGCGGGTACCTCTCGGAGACGATGCGAGCTTGCGATCAACTACACCTTCGGAACCCGACTTATCAACAGGCAAGGACTATACATTACTTATGATCCATTCTATTTCAACCAGTGGTTTGCATGATAGTCTAGGTTAGGTTCGATGTTTGATCCTACCACATGTTTACAGCCTCTTTCAAACCGATACAGCCATGTCCCCTCCCAGCAAACCTTGTACTGCTATGTTACTATTGCTCGTTGCTCAGCCCCTGCTTAGTATGCATGCTTAGGATGCTACGATGTTATCCTGTTACTCCTTGGTTTGGGATATCACATTATTATTATTGTTATTAATGATATGATTATTATAATGTTGACTATATTCGACGAAGGATGGAAGGTCTAGGCTATCCCGCCCCGACGCTTTGTTCCATTCGAGTCACCTAGGACCCGAGTTCCGGGTATTGGTTTTAAGACTGAGCGTGCCTAACTGCGTGTGGGATACTATGGGGTCCCCTTTTCTTACCTACCTAGCTTCAAACATTTCTAGAGGTGGCCCAAGCTGATTTACCATTTGAAACCGCATGCATAACTAGTCTGCAGCCAGTGGTTTTAAAACAACTCGGGCCAGCAGAGACATAGTTCCTTTGTTGGTCCACACTGGTGAGCTAGGGAAGTCCCCTGTTATATAGGTGAGGCTAACCCCGACCTTAGCCATACGGAAGAGTCCGATCCGAGAGCGTGGCCGGCTTTTGGGTTGGGTGTCGACTCCCCGGGGGCCACCCGGATTTGTTCGTTGTTAGTTAGAGGGACCTGTCGTTTCGGATCTCTTGGAACTAAATCATAAAATGGTTGCCTGTGATGGGTAGAAACTGAGAGAGATGGGCGTGCATGCGGAGCCTTGTAATGGGTAGTTGGTACACCCCTGCATGGTTAAAATTTTTCGAGAAGCCGTGTCCACGGTTATGGACGACTTCAGACCTACTCCTTGTTCATAGACAACAACAGCTGAGATAATCTGAATATAACTTGATCAACGTGTGTGTGCCTTGACTGCTTCTTCTTCGTCGGGATGCGAAGAGGAGGACAAGGATAGGATAGGTGTTATGCTTGCGTAAGTAGCTGATAGCAAGACTTGTTGGAGGCGATTCCTCATCGAATGCTTGGCTTCTTATCTTACTCTCTAGATCGTTAGCCACTTCATAAATGCTACTGCGGCAGCAACCTCACCACTTACCCTATCCTTACCGTAAACTACTAGTCGTCCTAGAATGACGAGTGATGAAGTCCTTGCTGGGTCAGATGACCACTACAGTTGGATGCTGAGTACCTCTGTACTCATGATACTACCCCCAAACTCTTTTCAGGGTTCTTGATCGACAACAGGTATGGTGATCGACGTTTCACGTGGAGACTCGACGACGACTAGTTAGGCGGATCCCGGCAGAGGGCCTGGACCCATGTGGTTATGGGGCTCGATGATTTTCTTTTGCCACTAGGCATTTGATTGTAGTCTGTACTCAGACATGTATCTTCCACTGATGTATTGTATTAAGGCAGTTGTATGCCGATTGTATGAGATGTTGTATCCTTGTATCTGTAATGTTGGGATATCATGTTGGAAATCCGGGGCATATGACTTCGTCATATGTCGCGGTGGGACCGATATGTGCTTCGTCCCCGGATCTGGATTGAAACATCTAGATCTGGAACAGTACCGTATATCGGGCCTTACAACTTGGTATCAGAGCCTTACCGACCGTAGGATCCCTTCTCTGGCCGAAGTCGAGTCTAGACAAAAACTATTTTGTAGTTACTAAGTTAGTTATCGGAGAGTAGGATTCTTTTTACTCCTTACCCTTGCTCTGGTCAGGACAAGTGCAGCAGCGATCTGTTTCTCAAGAGCGTGACTAAGTGAACCAATATCATCAAGAGTAGTAGAAGAATCATCAAAAGTATCGGACATAGTAACAGATTCAGTAGAGGCATCATGTGGTGGAGGTGAAGCAAACTTACTCATAACTGAAGGTGAATCAAGTGTAGCACTAGTGTTCAGAACAGTACCTTTTCTTGTACGGGATGGTAAGATCGAGAACTTGGGGTCTTCTTTCTTACCCATAGAGGATAAATTTCAGCAGGTAGAATACTTCAAGTAGACTTGTGAATAAAGCTATGCTCCCCGGCAACGGTGCCAAAAAACAGGCTTGATAACCCACAACTGCAGGGGATCGAGATAGTCTTCGCGGGTAAGAATAACCCAATTTATATATTCGACTCAAGTGGAGCCAAAGAATATCCACAAGCTTTAACAGTGGAGTTGTCAATTCCACCGCACTTGAGATACACTTACTTGCAACAAGATATTAGCAGTAACTGCGATATGGAGGTGATGATAGCAATGGTAATAGTGGTGGTGAAACAGCGACAGTAAAACAACAAAAGCAAACAACTAGTAACCAGCAGAATTAAAACACTGTAGGCTAGGGAGATGGATGGTTGGCGCTGCATGGATAAGGCACATCATGTATTTAACTTGGGGCAAGGCACACAGAAAAGCAATGATCATCTAGGCATAAATCAAACATCAGGCATGTATCCCAAAGTTAGTTGTACGTGCTTGCAATAAGAACTTGCACAACATCTTTTGTCCTACCATCCCGCTACGAACGGGCCCAAAAGGAACTTATGGAGATTAAGGTGCTCTTGTCAAAGAGCAACGGAACAAAGCATTAACAATCAATGGATACATGGAATCCTCAAAGTATAGTCCATCCCCTTTGGTGTCCCAAGCTGTCACCTTTGGGATCGCCGGTTCCGGACTATAACAGGTGCATACAACTCATAGATAAGATCAAGAACACAAATATATTCATGAAAACACAAAGGGTTCAGATCTGAAATCATGGCACTCGGGCCCAAAGTGACAAGCATTATGAGCAACAAGTTGAAGTAAAGATGATAAACACCAATCTAGATGATAGGCAACATGCCCCCAACAATCTGATAAACTATTACATGATCTAACTCATCCAATCCCTACCACCCCCTTTGCCTACAACAGGGAATTACTCACACATGGATGGAGAAGTCATGGAGGGAGGATGGCGTTGCGATGATGATGACGATGGCGATGATCTCCCCTCTCCAGAGGCCAAAACAACCTCCAGATTAGCCCTCCCGGAGAAGAACAGAGGGTGGCGGCGGCTCCGCGACGTGAATTGGGAAAACAACTTCTGTTTCGGGGTTCTCCGTCACGGGAATAAATAGGAGCATCGGTAGGGCACCAGAGGAGGGGGGAGGCCCCCAAGCGGCCAGAGGGCGCGGCCCCACCCCTGGCCGCGCCAGGGGGGCGCCTGGGGCCCCCTTGGCTGCCCTCTGGTCCCACTTCTAGCTTCTGGCTCCTTCGGGTGCGTGGATTTTCTGGTATTTTTCTGGGAATTTTTTGTGACGTCCAAAAATCCATTTTCCTGCGTACAATAAAACCATACAAGCAGCTCTGCTGAAAACAACATTAGTCCGGGTTAGTTTCATCCAAATCATGGAAGAATGAGGGCAAAACAATAGCAAAAGTGTTTGGAAAAGTAGATACGTTTGAGACGTATCAGAGACAAACCCTATCCTCTACATAGGGGAAATTCTGCTGCTACGCTACATCTCACCTTCCACTTGGGGTAACAAACGATGAGCGAGAGAAGTATCTTCCTTGCTAGCATCAAGCAATTTCTGGCGCCGTTGCCGGGGATTCCAAGGTACAACAAGTAGACTGGTCCCGTCAACTCCCTAGCCAGAAGCAATTTCTGGCGCCGTTGCCGGGGACTCCAGCCTACAAGATAGGGGAGTTGCACACTATATTTTATCTTTGCTTTTTAGTCTTGCTAGTTTACCTTTCAGTTTTTGCTTTTGTGTCCCTTATCAAAAATACCAAAAATACCCGTTACCTTGTTAGTTGTTACCACTATGGCTGGTCCTTTTGCCTTTGGTGAGGCAGAAGCACTTACCTTTACTCAGAGTGGCGGTGAAAGTCTGAAAGATGCTTGGTATAGAATTAATGATTCTCAAAAGAGAGCCACCAAGAAGCAATCCACTACTATCCTTCTTAGAAATTTTTATGTTGGAATCACTTCTTGGAATAGGTTTATCTTAGACACTGCTATCAATGGGAACTTTATAGAGGCTCCAGTTTGGGAAGACCTTAATATTATTGAAAATCTTGTTGGAAGTCTCCCATTGCCAGTATTAAGGAGGACATTACTCTAGCTCACATTATGAGAAAACTTGAAAAAATAGAGTTAGAGATGCCAAGTATCGATAAAGTAAATGAGTTGGATCGTAAGATTCAAGGGAATTTGAATAGGCTAGATAACTCCATGCAAAAAACTGTCAAAACTTTGGAGACTATCAAATCCCTTGATGAGAAGTCTTCTAGGATAGAAAAGATTGAGGAAGTGATTGAAACTCTAGGAACTACCTTTTCCTCAATTAAAACTAATAAGGATGAAACTCCGGCAAGAAAGGAACCCAAGTTCGCCCCTAAGGTTCCTCGAACTAAAGCTAACACACCTATTTCCAAAAGAGTTGAAACAGTGAAGACTTTGGAGGAGATTCCTATCTTTAATTTTGAAACTCCAATTGATTTTCCTCCTTTTGATTTTATCCCTAGAAGCATTTTTATTTGGCCTTTATTTGAGAAACCTCTTAAGACTAGTTGTACTATTGAAGAGCTTTTTGATGATCTTGATGATGGATCAATTGATACAACTTGATCTTTTGCTTTAAGCCTAGCTAATGCCTTTAAAGAAGCGCTTTCGAGAGGCAGCCCGCAACGAATTTAGGTTTTCCTTTTTGTTTTTCTTCTGTTTGTAGTGGTCTTGATGATTGTTACTATTGTAGCAACATCATTTTATCTTTACTTTTCAAGCTTTGTGCCATTTATAGCCTCATATGACAAGGGAAGTGAAAGTTGTGACATGCTGTCCAGAAAACAGATTCTGTCCTCATGACGGGAAAAATCATAGAAAAATCCCAGTTCATCTTTTTGAGCTGAATTGTTTACACAGCATGCTCTATACAATCACAGAACTTTCGTATGTTTTGAGTTTTTTTATTTTAGTTGCAGAAGTATCCCTAAAAAATTCTTTACTACGTGTTGTTCCGTTTTTCACAGATTCTGCCATGTTTTGTCTCTCTTTACTTTTGCAAACCTTAAGCTTTCTTTTTCTTTGCAAAAACTCTTTGGCAATCTTGAGAAACAGTAGCTCTTTAAGAATATCTTTATTTGCAGTAGAGGAAAATTATTTTAATAGGGTACTAACCTCTCTAATCAGTTTACAATGAGTTATGTATGAAGGGAGTTTTCAAGTGTGCGATGGAAGATGATGAAAGAAGATCCTGGAGTGTCAAACGCTCAATATTGGGGATGCCCATCTGCACCCCCAAAAAATATTCAAGGAGACTCGAGCGTCTAAGCTTGGGGATGCCCCCGTGCATCCCCTTCTTCATCAACAATTATCAGTTCGTCCCTCGTTTCACTATATTTTTATCACTTCATGCGTTATGTGCTATGCTTGGAGCGTCTCGCTCTTTACTTTTCTTAGTTTTGTTTTTTCTTTGTTTGCTGTTCATAACAAGTTAGACCCATCTTTCTTTTGTGTGGGAGAGAAACACGCTCCGCTCGAACTAGATCTCCTCATAGGATTTGCATGCTTATTCTCTTAGCTGTGAGTTGTTCTTTTTCTTTTCTTACCTGCTGCCCTGTTTAGTTGTTTTGCTTTAGTTTTCTTCTAGAGCTTTTGTTTTGTCTTAGGTTGAACTTTCTATAGGTTGCATCTTTTATCTTGTTAGAGAGTTTGCATGTTGCACTCAGTTTTGTCTTGACTAGAAAGTAGGTAGTTGAAGTTGCTATTCTCTTTGTAGTAGTAACTTGCAATAGTTCTGAGGTATTGATTGGAGTAATGTTTGAACTTTTGGTGTCAAGAGCTCGACCCTATTAGTGATAGATGTCGTATTTTGGGCAATATGTGTTTATTTTCGAAAACCAAAACCCCTGTTGAGAACTCTAGCTACTAGATGGATCACTAACCTCTTGAGGGTTCGAATATTAGAGTACACTCACGTACCATGAGTCGAGGATGCACAAGGATAACCAAACCCCCATACACTCCTCGTCGGGGTACTTGTCTCTTTGAGAACCTCCTGATTAGATTGAGAATTACCGATAATAAGTGCATGAGTTCTTCGGACTAATGTGAGTATTCGAAAGTTGACACTTCCACCTTCCCATATTTTGCTAGCCTCTCCTGTGCCGTGCATTGCCTCCTTCTCACTCCGAGAGTTGGCGTCCACCTTCGCCGGTACATCCAAACCCTTGGCACGATACACCCTATCATCATAAACCTCCTTATATCTTTCCTCAAAACAACCACCATACCTACCTATCAAGGCATTTCCATAGCCTTTTCGAGATACATTGCCATGCAACATCCATCTTCTCATGACTTGATCTTCAAGTCATACATGCTACTTGCTTGATCGATGAGCCTCATGCAAGATGGGCCTTGGCCTAATCATTTCTACTTGACGCGCTAGTATCATTGCATATCCTGCTACCCTGGCAGAGGCGTACATTTGCACACTTCATGATAGTTACATTTTCTTTATGTGAGTACCTTTGTAAAGTGTGAAAGATCTCCTATATTCTTGTAAAATATAGAGTGTTGCCCCTAAAGTGAGGAAAAGATCCCAAAGAGGACAAAATTAAAATATTAGAGGACAAATGAGAGAAATAGAAAGAGCCATTGAGGCCACCAAAAAATATAAAAAAATAGAAAAAAGAGAAAAAGAAAAATAAAAAGAGAGAAGGGGCACACTACTATTTGATGACGCGAGAGTTGACAGGTATGGTCCTGACAACAGCACGATAGCTTCTCGCCCCTTGTTGGTTACCCAAAGTGGAAGGTTGAGATGTAGATAGGAGCAATTTCCCTCGGTGAAGATACCAAGGTTTGCCTCCATCAGGACTCCGACAACGACAGGAAGGTGACAACGGCGCCAGAGATTAGCGGTTGTCGTGGACTTGCACACACAATAGATAACTTTGCTCCCAACGAGTACAAAGGGGTTGTCAATCCCTCTGGCCTTGTTGTTTACAAAGGATAAAACGCACGGGATAGTAATGATAGTGATAACAACGGAAAAGTAAATAAAGCAGTAAATCGATAGTGGTGTAACAGTATTGGAAATATGAACCTGGGTCCTATGATGTTCACTAGTGATGTCTCTCTCCCAAAAGACGATAAAATAGCCATGCGAGGTAAATAAATTACAGCTGGGCAATTGACAGGATTATGTGCGCAAACCAATGCTAATTATGCTATAAAGAAAGGAAGAGGCTCAAAAGCATGGGCGGTACGCCAAGACAAGTAGACCGAAATCCATCTGCATCTACCTACTAATCATCCACCTTGAGATATCTATCCAGAACATCTCACTGGTATTAAGTTGCGAATCCCACCCAAAGTGTAAACTCAAAGCAACAGACAACTGCATTAAAGAACTTTGTGTAAAGTAAACAATCCTTGCACCCGCAAGTA
This sequence comes from Bromus sterilis, assembly GCA_950022295.1. Lineage (NCBI taxonomy): Eukaryota > Viridiplantae > Streptophyta > Magnoliopsida > Poales > Poaceae > Bromus > Bromus sterilis. Next base: position 163,746,085 of record OX465599.1, on the reverse strand, counting down.
CAAGCACCGTTGTTTTACCCCTTGTGGCAACATCACATCCCCTAGACTCATGTTTCTGTCACTCAAGCTAGTCATCGGGGGGCATGAACCCACAATCATGCATAACACTCCCTCTTGGAGTCACTACCTACTACTTGGCCAAAGCAATAAACAACAACGGACAACATGCAAGAATTACTCAAGAACAGAAATATAAAAGAGGAGAATCAATTATATTACTCAAACACAATCTGAACATAATCTCATAATCCATCAGATCCCAGCAAACTCAGCATAGAAACAGCAGAAATATTACATATGTGCCTCGATCATGTAGGGCAGCTCACGAGGTCTAATCCATGAAGAACAAAGAGGGGAGGAGAACATCACATAGCTACTGATCATAGACCCATGGTCCAAGGTGGACTACTCATGGTTCATCCGGGAAGCGTCCATGGTGGTGGAGAAGCTCCCGGAGGTGATTCCTCCCTCCGGCAGGGTGCTGGGAAGAGGTCTTCTGGTGCTCCCGATCTTGGAAGCGCGGCGGCGGAGGAATAGAGGAGAGATCGCGAAAAAGGGTTCCGTCTCGGGGGTTTTGCGTCACGAGGATTAAATAGGCGAAGGGGGGCAGCCAGGGGAGCCACCAAGGGCCCAGGCGGCCCCCTGGCGCGGCCCCACCCTGGGGCGCGCCGGGAGGGCGCCTGGGGCCCTGGTGGGTCCCCTCTGGCCCCCTCGGTGATTCCGGAAGCTTCCTGATCGCTGATTTTTATTGGATTTTCCCTTATTTTTGGAGCACTTTTTATATGGGGGAAACCTGAAATAGAAAAACAGCAGAAAACAGGAACTGGCACTGGGGTGCACTGAGTTAATAGGTTAGTCCAAATATGATCAAAAGTGTATGGAAGTTCATCAATATCGTAGCAATATCACACAAAAGAGGCATGGAGCAAGCAGAAATTATAGATACGTTTTGGACGTATCAACATCCCCAAGCTTAATTCCTGCTCGTCCTCGAGTAGGTAAATGATAAAAGCATAATTTATGTGGTGACATGATAACAACCATAAAAGAACTTCTAAGTAAATCAATCAAGGAATGTAATTCAATTCAAGTCATAACAGGCAAGAGTCTATATCTAGTATTGAAACAAGCAACATAAGAACATAAAGGTGCAAGAGCTCTCGTTGTCCGTCACTTGAATGTCTCCAAATGGTGTTTGCGTGCAAGAAAGGGGATAGGGATATACGAGAAAAAGTATTTTTGTGTTGAGAACTCAATCTACTAAAGTTTCACACTTGGTCTTCTTTGGAATCTTATCTTGACTCATCCCCAGACCACTAGCCAGGTACAAGTCAAAATGATCCACTCCTTTTCGACATTTTGAGCAATCATGCAATGGATGAGCATAAGCAAGAAAGTTGACACTTAGGATGGCAAAGAGAGAATATGGTGGAAGAGGAAGACAAAAAGGTGTGAAAGGCTCACATCAATGAGGACAATCATAGGCGAGAGAAAGCCAAATGATAGATATGATGTGAGGAGTAGGGATTGCCATGCAACAAATGCACATATGAGCTAAGGTAAGCTCTTCAATGGAACTAGTGGGGGTGCATCCAACTTGCTTGCTCAAGAAGACCTAGAGCTCATTTGAGGAGGCTCATCACTGGAATATATAAGCCAAGTTCTATAGTGTGAAGGTCCCCACATAGCTATATGCATGAATGATAATCTCTATGGAGTACAATATATAAAAGGGAGTACGAGTGTGGATCTCTCAAAAGGAATAGTAGTGTGCCCCCTTCTCTCTTTTTATTTCTTTTTCTCTCTTTTTTGTATTTTTTGGTGGCCTCAATGACTCTTTCTATTTCTCTCATTTGTCCTCTTTGGGATCTTTTGATTTTTTCCACTTTGGGATATTTTAATTTTGTCCACTTTGAGATCTTTTCCTCACTTTAGGGGCAATACTCTATATATTACAAGAAGTATAGAAGATCTTTCACACTTTACAAAGTACTCAAATCATAAAGAAGATGTAACTATCATGATGTATGCAAAAGTATGCCTCTGCCAGTGTAGCAGGATATGAAATGATACTAGCACGTGATGTAGCAATGATTAGGGCAAGGCCCAACTAGCATGTGGCTCATCGATCAAGCAACTAGCATGTATGACATGAAGATCAAGTCATGAGAAGGTGGATGTTGCATGGCAATGTATCTCGGAAAGGCTATGGAAATGCCTTGATAGGTAGGTATGGTGGCTGTTTTGAGGAATGATATAAGGAGGTTTATGATGACAGAGCGTATCGTGGCAAGGGTTTGGATGTACCGGCGAAGGTTGACGCCAACTCTCGGAGGGAGAAGAAAGCAATGCACGTCACAGGAGAGGATAGAAAAATATGGGAAGGTGGAAGTGTCAACTTTCGAATACTCACATTAGTCCGAAGAACTCATGCACTTATTATCGGTAACTCTCAGTCTAATAAGGAGGTTTCACAAAGAGACAAGTACCCCGAGGAGGAGTGTATGTGGGTTTGGTTATCCTTGTGCATCCTCGACTCATGGTACGTGAGTGTACTCTAATATTCGACCCCTCAGAAGAGTAGTGATCCATGTAGTAGCTAAAGTTCTCAACTAATTTGTAAGTTTTAAAAATAAACACGGATTTCCCAAAATACGACATCTATCACTAATAGGCTAAAGCTCTTGACACCAAAAGTCCAAACATTACTCAAAACAATACCTCAAAACTATTGCAAGTTACTACTACAAAAAGAATAGCAACCTCAATTACCTACTCCAAGTCAAGACACAAAACTCGGTGCAACAAGCAAACTCTCTAAACAAGATAAACATGAAAACTCAAGAGAGTTCCAACAACAAACTAAACAAAAGCTCTTAAAAAGATAATGTAATGACCCAATTCACATAGAATTGAAGTCTCTGTGATCAAGTGCCAGTCCCTGGATCGAACTCGCTGACACACACAGTATCATAAATGTATATCAAAGTACAAGTGCATCAATATTACAACGTATGATCCAGAATAATATAAATAACAAGTTGCATAGCTCAAGGCTAGCTTATTCAACATAAATATAGCGGAAGCATAAGCAAATAACGAGGAGTCCCATCAACATCCACAAGCGAACATGCTGAGTGAAGACCCGAGACCCTAAACGCACCTTACTGGTCGTCTGAAAAACTTGCAAGACCGAAGGTTACAGCCCGACAACGGGTCAGTACATCTGATTTGTACGACAAGTCACACGAAAAAGGATATAACAGACCTATCGCTACATGCAAAGATAAGTCAAAGGAAAGGCTTATGGTTTTATTTTGCAGAAAGCTGATTTTTCCCAATCTACCTAAGTCAAAATTTTAGTTTAACTTTCTACATAAGGTTGAACTGAGATACACCAGTTCCAACCCATACCCTTTATTAAAATCTTTCCCACTCAAGTTTTATTAAAGTGTTTCATCTGTCAAGACCATCCAACAACAGTAATGCCTAGTTGCTCAAAGTTGTCCGTAACCGGGGACACGGCTAATCATGATCAGTTTGTACGCTCTGCAGAGGTCTGTACGCTTTTCCCACTAGACCCAACCCGAAGATTGAGACGAAGTCTTCAGAAGAGGTCACCTCCACCCTTTGGTAGCCGGTACACCTATCATATCTACATCAGCTAGCTACCAGGGCTAGGCTCCCTACAATCTACTCGACTAAGCCAGAGCCCATATAGCCAGTGGTCGTACATGGAAGCTACTAGTCACTAAGTCTGTCCTATATTTTTGAGCCTGGACGGCGCCCACTTAGGGTGCACTCTTATGGGCGCATTGCCTTAGATAAGGTGCACGACCCCACGATGCCTTCCCTCCAAACCAATCACAACCATTAGGGTTACAACCTGGTCTCGCCTTAGATAAGGTACGAGCCCCAGGAAGCACTCCCTGCCCGTCCAGAGGTGTATTCTAATTAAGGTTTGCTAGTCAAGTCATTAAATTCCTTACACAGCTCAATGAAATCTCAAGCCAATCCCCGCCTACAAGCATAGCAATATATATAGCAAGCACATGCTAGGTTGTCTAAGCAAACAGGATAAGATCATATGGCTACCCTACCAGTTTTGCAACAATAATATATAGTAGAATTTCTACACATGCATAGGGTGATATTGCTACATGCATAAGTAAAAATATAGGTTGTGAAATGGTCAAAGTATGACTTGCCTTGATCCTGTTCCTGACCATCACACTCTTCACAGAACGAAGCGTTGCACTCCGGACAGTCTACACGATCAAACAACATAGCATTCAATACACAATATAACACATAAACAATGTAACAGTAAAAGAACCAAATGAGCAGCAAGAAAACCAACTAAAAAATAGCTAATCGATAACTACAAGTCACCACGATCCCAACGCAACTGAAATGGACGAAAACGGATACACCATTAAAAAGATACGATCACCGGAAGTTTGAATTTAAATCTGTACAAAATTCAAATTTGAACTGAAAACTTTTGAAACCTTAGATCTACTGGATAGGATTTTTTGTAACGGTCGCAACGCAAAAATAATTAACTAAAACGGAGCTACGGTTTAAAAGATATAGCAAAAACGGTTTTAGGGTGAAAACTGTGAAAAAGGGCCTAATCGCAATTAAAATAACTTCTCTGCCGCGAACAGGTCCTCGGCTACGGAACGAACGGCGCCCACTCCGGCGAACGATCCAGCGAGCGTCCACTAAATAAATAAACCGGCGGTTAATCGGCGAAAAACCGCAAACCCTAACAATAAACCGAAATAAACCGGATCTGGATCGGAGATCCAGATCGAACGATCTCGGCCGTCGGGCCCCCGATCCAACGGGCGAGGGCGCTCGGCTCTCTCCGGCGAATTGGCGGTCAGCGGTGACCGGCGCGGCGCACGGGGCGGCGGTGAACGTCCGGCGGCGGCGGCGGCGCGAGGAACTCGGCGGCGGTGGCTTGGGCGCGGGTTGTAACACCCTCTGATCCAGTACAGTAATCACTACAGTGATTCCACTGTTAGTGATCATTACTTTTGATGATCAAGCCATGATCACCTTTGATCATAGCTTTGTCAGATTCTCACCCTGATAAAATTTTCAAATTATAAATTCTCTCCAAGAATTTTGGAGGCCAGTCAATCAACATGATCATGGTTAAACCAAGTCACCCTTGGCCATTTGAATAATCACAAGTCAATGATAATTATGAACCCAATGTTGTGGGGTTATCAAATTGTTTTATAAATTAAAATAAAGTGGAAGTCTTAGATAAACCATAATGATGAAACCTATTGATGGGATGCCTAGCAATCATTAAGCCATGTTACTATGGTACTGGTTATTTTAATTAAAATGGTATAGTAATATTAGGGAATAATAAATGGAATAAAACAATGGCTTGAAAATATTAAAATTACCATGGAATTATAATAGACAAGTGGAAAATAAAGTTGATCCAAAATTTATGAAACCATTTTTATAAAATGCCTAAAAATCAGTAGGCTTTATTAAAAGTGGAATGGGATATTATTACCATGTTTAAAAATGCTAAACAAATAAAACAGTAGCAAAACAGTACCATTTAATATCCTTTTTAAATAAAACAAAATGCAAATGAGTTTATAAATGCCCCAAACTTTTTGTAGCACTGATATGGAGCATAAAACTAATTATGGGACCTATTACATATTTTACAAAATACAAAAGTATTTAGAATAAATTAAAACAGAAAAGAAAGAAAAAAATAAATAAATAACAAAACCCTAACCTACGCCGGTGGGCAAGGCCCCCTGGCCCAGCCCACCCCCAGCCCCTCTCTCTCCTTCTTCCCCTCACCTGCCCCCCCCCCTCACCCCATACACGCCAGGGACAGGGCCATGGCCACTGTGGCCACGCCATGGCCGGCCCCTCTCCCCTCACCTGCTCCCTCCCCCACCCCACCTGCTCCCCCCCTCTTGGATAAGATCGACGCCCCGCTCCTCCTCTCTCCTCACTCCCCTTTCCCCCATCCCGCTCGCCTCGTCCGTCCTCGGCATGGCCGCGCCGGCCAGCCCTTGCGGCCAACGGATACCCTAAGCCTCCCCGTGTTGTCCGGCTGCTCCGCCATCGACGTCCACGCCGACCTGCAGCACGCGACAAGCCGGGAGGCCCCGTGCACTCGCCATCGACCTCGTCTTCTCCGTACGGCCGCGCCACCATTGCCATCAATTCGAGCTGCTCCATGCTTCCCCGGCTACCCCGAGCCCCCCTCGAGCACCCCTGTGAGCTAGCGCGATTTTCCCCTCTGTTTCCGTCGCCGTTCGTGCGCTCTGTCGTCGTCCTCGTCACGGCCATGCTATGGCCGCCGCCGCGTTAGACACAGCCGCGCCCTGCTCACCGCGCGCTGGTGGCCACGCCCCTCCCAGCCCGTGCCCTGGCCACGCCGACCGCGTGCCCTGGCCGCACCTTTGGACCGGTGCCTCGCCGTGCTCCCCCTCCCCAGCTCCGGGTTGCCGCCGTGACGGCTCTGCTCGCCGGCGAGCACACCACGGGCAACCCCCCCGGCTAATCCCCACATAAAACTAACCCCCCGTTAATTAGCTAGGGCACTGACATTAGGGCCCCACCACTTATTAGATTGTCTAATTGATTTGTTAAAAATACAGAATATGACATGTGGGGCCCCTGGTTATTAGCTTAATGAAAATTGATTTTATTAAATCTCTGTGAATGACAGGTGGCCCCCCCACTGCATAATGAGGTTTAATTAAATTCTTTTGTTATACCAGAGGCTGACATGTGGGCCCCCACTGTTATTTAAATTTAATAAAATGGTTTTATTAACTGTGAGGCTGACCAGTGGGTCCCACTGGTCAGGTTTGACCAGTCAACACTGTTGTGGATAATGTTACATTTAAATAATAAATGAAATTCCAGAAATTGTTTAAAAATGATTTAAACTTTGAAATTCAATAACTTTTAAACCGTAACTCGGATTCAAAAACTTTATACATGAAAGTTGATCAGAAAAATACAATGAATACGGATACGATATCCGTATGTCTACCACCCCCCTCTAACGTACCGAGCATCGACATTTCCCCCTTCGGGTCGTCTGCCAAAAATTCCCGGTACCGATAAAAGTTGTCCAGATGAAAAACTTTTGTATATGAAAGTTACTCAGAACGGATCAACGATTACAGATACGATACCCATATCCTCACCACACCCCTCTAACATACCGATCATCGAACTGTTCCCCCCTCCGGTGGCACTGTCCGATAGATTGCCCGATAACCGTTAAACTGTCCGGTACTGTTAGAGTACCCGGATGAATTTATTCTGAACATGAAAGTTGTTCGGAATAGGTCAGCTAACCCGGATACACCACCCACACATGTGTCGGATGCCCACGACACCTCCGGCTTGATATCTCCCCCCTCCGGACCCCTTGTCCGATAATCACCCGGAGCCGGTATTTCGTCCCCGGATGAATTCCCGCTCCGAGTATCGTGCATCGTACTGCGTTAGAACCTCGTTTACAATTCATCGGTTATGTCTTGCATTTTTAATGCTATTATTGTTGTGTATTTATTGTTTCTTCCCCCCTTAATCTCTGGTAGACCCCGCTGCTGTCGTCGACTACACCGATGCTGAGTACGACTACTTCGTCGACGACCGTACCGCTGCTACCGAGCTTACAGGCAAGCAGAGCCATTCTCTTCCCTAGATATCGCCTATCTTTCCGTACTTTCTTGCACTAGGCATTGTTACTGCTGCTGCTACGATTACAATCCTATTCAATTGCATAGCCTGTTTTTGTCGCCCCTTGATGTACCTTCCTTTAATCCTATGCTGCCTATTATTACTTATGCATTATTCAGCAGTGTACCCTGCACATTGTTAGCTAGGTTTAGAATAGAGGGCCGTGATCACTCTGGGAGTGATCGCGGGAACGATATATTACAACTGCAACAGGTACGGATCAATGCAGACACCCTAGGGAACCTACGACGGCGAGACTCTGCTGAGTCGCTCCGAGTTTGACTTACGAGTGGAATGGACTCGTATTTCACTCTCGTCGGCTCAGTAGCGTAGCATCACCGGGATGATACGAGGTTTACCTCTTTAGTTCATTCCGCTGATGTCTCAGTCAAGCCAGCTCAAGTGTACCATCGAGGGTGATTCCTCCTGGTTTCACTTAACGGTAGGGACTCGAACCAACTGGTGTCCTTAAAGGTAAGAAGTCGGGCGACCCAACGGTGCCCGCGAGAGGTATTGCGACAGGACGACAGGGAGGGCACGACCAGTGTACCGGTGTGCTTGGCCCCTGATCGTTGGCCGCGAGAGTTACCGACCCCGAAAGTCGAGCTCCTCCAGGAGCACACGCGAGACAAGGTAAGGAGACGGTTCACCTTGTTGGTAACCGCAGTGACTTGGTGGGACGACGGGGCAGGCACCGATGTACTGGTGGTCCTGGCTGCTGTCGTTGTCCGCGGGTCGGTTAAGTCGAGGCAACGATAACGGTTGTCACGCGGGTTAATTAAAATGCTAAATGGTTCAGTGAATGTCTTGAGTTGGCTATATGCCATGTACGCACTACCTACCCGTGGGAACTACGAGTTATGGGCTCCTCTGCTTCTTAGTGTCGTCCGAGGACTCTTCAGACGTCAGCAGTACCGCGGGCTGATTGCCGGGAAGTGGTGTTGTCTTATTTGCTCGCGCGGTGATGTCTTATTTGGATTTGCTTCAACTTCACCGGCCAGCCACGCACCGTGCAGGAGTACGTTCGGGTTGGGGTCCAAGGCCCGGCGTACTTAGGATTTAGACCGGCGGATGGCCTCTCTGTTGAGTTTGAAAGATGGGCTATGAAGTGTCGGATAGCCTCGGTGGAGCGTTCCCTAACAAGGTTCCCGCCACCCTGGAGATCCGTGCGTGTAGCGTAACACAAGTGCACCCCTGCAGGGAAGATTAATCTATTCGAATAGCCGTGTCCACGGTAACAGGACGCTTTATGCTGAAGCTGGATCTTACCACTAGAAACTATTATTAAACTGTATGGTTCCGGGTTCTCTTCCTCGCGGGGATGTCGAGGAGGTGAACTCAGAGGCATTGTTAATTATTACAACTTATTATTATACAATGCTGCAGCAACTTCTGCTGCATTGTTACTTTATGCTTTATATAAACTGTTGGCTGATTCTTACCTCATGCTGCAAGACATCGTCGGAAGATGCTAGTCTTCGATAGGCCTAGCTTCTTATCCTTGCTCTGAATTTATGTCTTTCAGTCCACTATATACAGCCTCTTCTTTCCGTTGATACAATGCATAATGCTTAGTAGCGGACGTAAGACTCGCGGGTATACTAGATACTCACCTGCTTTATTTCCTTTACTGTTTTGCCTGATCGGCCGCTGCAGTCGACGTTGGAGCCCAGGAGCAGGAGATCCCCGATGTCGACCACCGCAACGTGAAGATCCCCGATGCCTTCTACGACGTCGAGTTCCCCGTTGACCAGGAGTAGCTGGGAGTTCCCAGGCAGGAGGCCTCGCCTTTTCGATTTGTTGTTATTTGTGCTAGCCTTCTTAAGGCAACCTTGTATTTGGTGTCTGTACTCAGATACTATTGCTTCCGCTGACTTGTGCTCTCGAGCTGTTATATTCGAGCCCTCATGGCCCCTGGCTTGTATTAAACAGCTTGTATTATTTTATTTGTAGAGTTGTGTTGTGATATCTCATCGTGAGTCCCTAATCTCGATCGTGTACCTTGCGTGTATGATTACTGTACACGGCTTGATTTTGGGGGCGTCACAAGTTGGTATCAGAGCCGACTGCCTGTAGGAAGCCCCTAACCACCCCTCGGTCGAAGTCGAGTCTAGAATTTGCAAAACTACTTGCTAACTTAATGTTTGGCTTACGGGCCCACATCGATGTCACTACGTGTGATATCTTTGGTATTAGGATCTTTTTCTCTGTACCTATGCTCTGGGACTCTGCTCTCTTATCCTTGCTGGTAAAGTTTTAATAACTCTGACTTAGGTTCACGTACCTCCTTCCTCCCGGAGAGCTCTGCATTCTCGATGATCGCCCGATCCACCTGAAGATTTCGAAGATTTCTCTCCGATAAATTCCCGAGAACCTACGTGTTCATCGCCTTGCAATCCCCTGCCATCGATAAGTCCGTGTGGATAATTGCATCCACCTCCCGATCTGGAAATCACAATTTCCCTGTACTTAAGCATCAAGTTATTCCGGTGCTTCTGTCACCCGATGCCTTGGTATTCTTTCCCCTTCTGGTTGAGTGCCGATACTCACACCAGATTCTTTGCGAACCACCTGACCTTTGGTGGATTATTATCCGACTAAGCTTACGTGGTTTCTTCCATGTGTCGATTGAATTCATTGTGTGAAATACCATCTCTGCCCCTCGATGATTTGTGTTATCGTCGACAACCTCCCTTGTCTCCGTGCCAATACAACTTGATCATATATATCGTGCTCTGCTTTCCCTTGGGAAGGTTATACACGTGATACTTGTGTATCATCACTTTTTCCCGTCCATTGGTCTGTTGATCAGACAATGACATTTACCTTTCCGTTGGTCTGTTTGATCAGACAACCATGTTTTACCTTCCATTGGTCTGTTTAATCTTTCTTGTGATATAAATTATCTAAGCAGCGATGATTCCCTGCTTATGTAAACACCTTGGGGTACTACCTCGCCAGTAACCCTTGTTGCCTTTGTTGATGACATCTCGGTAGCCACCGGGACGAGAACTTTGCCAATTGGTTCGCCTCGTAATAACGAGCAGGAAAATGGTTCTCAATGTCCACTGCTCCTGGTATCGATGTTGTTGCCGACATAGCGGACAAGCTATTCTCTGACCATCCTTACATCGTGATTGCGTAATATGCCACCACTCTAAGCCACAGTTCCACAGTACCGAAACCTGACTCTTGTCATTGACCTTGTGAAATTCCTTCCGATATCAGCCTCAGTGATTGTGTCTGATGATCAGGGCCCCTTTCCCATTTTCCGTCATCGGCATCGAATGCGTGCCTATCCGCTTAAAACTTCTCATGATGTACTTCCCTGAGGTTAAACTCGGAAGGACTTTGTACCCCATACCCTTGAACAACCCCATTTGATGGATCTTGTATCAATCCGACCCCCTTAAGCTTTACCTCTTAACCTGTTCGTAAGTGCGATGAAGCCCCCGAGGAAAGGATGAAAACCCATCGAGATGCACCGATGTCGTGCCTAGAGGGCCTCAACGTGAAGGATTAATTTCTTCGAGTAGGACAACAAGAACCAGAAGATTTGTTAGTAGGCGGGTCCGACACTCTACCCCTTACACTACTTTTAATTCTCGGGACGAGAATTCTTTGTAGTGGTGGAGATTTGTAACACCCTCTGATCCAGTACAGTAATCACTACAGTGATTCCACTGTTAGTGATCATTACTGTTGATGATCAAGCCATGATCACCTTTGATCATAGCTTTGTCAGATTCTCACCCTGATAAAATTTTCAAATTATAAATTCTCTCCAAGAATTTTGGAGGCCAGTCAATCAACATGATCATGGTTAAACCAAGTCACCCTTGGCCATTTGAATAATCACAAGTCAATGATAATTATGAACCCAATGTTGTGGGGTTATCAAATTGTTTTATAAATTAAAATAAAGTGGAAGTCTTAGATAAACCATAATGATGAAACCTATTGATGGGATGCCTAGCAATCATTAAGCCATGTTACTATGGTACTGGTTATTTTAATTAAAATGGTATAGTAATATTAGGGAATAATAAATGGAATAAAACAATGGCTTGAAAATATTAAAATTACCATGGAATTATAATAGACAAGTGGAAAATAAAGTTGATCCAAAATTTATGAAACCATTTTTATAAAATGCCTAAAAATCAGTAGGCTTTATTAAAAGTGGAATGGGATATTATTACCATGTTTAAAAATGCTAAACAAATAAAACAGTAGCAAAACAGTACCATTTAATATCCTTTTTAAATAAAACAAAATGCAAATGAGTTTATAAATGCCCCAAACTTTTTGTAGCACTGATATGGAGCATAAAACTAATTATGGGACCTATTACATATTTTACAAAATACAAAAGTATTTAGAATAAATTAAAACAGAAAAGAAAGAAAAAAAATAAATAAATAACAAAACCCTAACCTACGCCGGTGGGCAAGGCCCCCTGGCCCAGCCAACCCCCAGCCCCTCTCTCTCCTTCTTCCCCTCACCTGCCCCCCCCCTCACCCCGTACACGCCAGGGACAGGGCCATGGCCACTGTGGCCACGCCATGGCCGGCCCCTCTCCCCTCACCTGCTCCCTCCCCCACCCCACCTGCTCCCCCCCTCTTGGATAAGATCGACGCCCCGCTCCTCCTCTCTCCTCACTCCCCTTTCCCCCATCCCGCTCGCCTCGTCCGTCCTCGGCATGGCCGCGCCGGCCAGCCCTTGCGGCCAACGGACACCCCAAGCCTCCCCGTGTTGTCCGGCTGCTCCGCCATCGACGTCCACGCCGACCTGCAGCACGCGACAAGCCGGGAGGCCCCGTGCGCTCGCCATCGACCTCGTCTTCTCCGTACGGCCGCGCCACCATTGCCATCAATTCGAGCTGCTCCATGCTTCCCCGGCTACCCCGAGCCCCCCTCGAGCACCCCTGTGAGCTAGCGCGATTTTCCCCTCTGTTTCCGTCGCCGTTCGTGCGCTCTGTCGTCGTCCTCGTCACGGCCATGCTCCGGCCGCCGCCGCGTTAGACACAGCCGCGCCCTGCTCACCGCGCGCTGGTGGCCACGCCCCTCCCAGCCCGCGCCCTGGCCACGCCGACCGTGTGCCCTGGCCGCACCACTGGACCGGTGCCTCGCCGTGCTCCCCCTCCCCAGCTCCGGGTTGCCGCCGTGACGGCTCTGCTCGCCGGCGAGCACACCACGGGCAACCCCCCCCGGCTAATCCCCACATAAAACTAACCCCCCGTTAATTAGCTAGGGCACTGACATTAGGGCCCCACCACTTATTAGATTGTCTAATTGATTTGTTAAAAATACAGAATATGACATGTGGGGCTCCTGGTTATTAGCTTAATGAAAATTGATTTTATTAAATCTCTGTGAATGACAGGTGGCCCCCCCACTGCATAATGAGGTTTAATTAAATTCTTTTGTTATACCAGAGGCTGACATGTGGGCCCCCACTGTTATTTAAATTTAATAAAATGGTTTTATTAACTGTGAGGCTGACCAGTGGGTCCCACTGGTCAGGTTTGACCAGTCAACACTGTTGTGGATAATGTTACATTTAAATAATAAATGAAATTCCAGAAATTGTTTAAAAATGATTTAAACTTTGAAATTCAATAACTTTTAAACCGTAACTCGGATTCAAAAACTTTATACATGAAAGTTGATCAGAAAAATACAACAAATACGGATACGATATCCGTATGTCTACCACCCCCCTCTAACGTACCGAGCATCGACATTTCCCCCTTCGGGTCGTCTGCCAAAAATTCCCAGTACCGATAAAAGTTGTCCAGATGAAAAACTTTTGTATATGAAAGTTACTCAGAACGGATCAACGATTACAGATACGATACCCATATCCTCACCACACCCCTCTAACATACCGATCATCGAACTGTTCCCCCCTCCGGTGGCACTGTCCGATAGATTGCCCGATAACCGTTAAACTGTCCGGTACTGTTAGAGTACCCGGATGAATTTATTCTGAACATGAAAGTTGTTCGGAATAGGTCAGCTAACCCGGATACACCACCCACACATGTGTCGGATGCCCACGACACCTCCGGCTTGATATCTCCCCCCTCCGGACCCCTTGTCCGATAATCACCCGGAGCCGGTATTTCGTCCCCGGATGAATTCCCGCTCCGAGTATCGTGCATCGTACTGCGTTAGAACCTCGTTTACAATTCATCGGTTATGTCTTGCATTTGTAATGCTATTATTGTTGTGTATTTATTGTTTCTTCCCCCCTTAATCTCTGGTAGACCCCGCTGCTGTCGTCGACTACACCGATGCTGAGTACGACTACTTCGTCGACGACCGTACCGCTGCTACCGAGCTTACAGGCAAGCAGAGCCATTCTCTTCCCTAGATATCGCCTATCTTTCCGTACTTTCTTGCACTAGGCATTGTTACTGCTGCTGCTACGATTACAATCCTATTCAATTGCATAGCCTGTTTTTGTCGCCCCTTGATGTACCTTCCTTTAATCCTATGCTGCCTATTATTACTTATGCATTATTCAGCAGTGTACCCTGCACATTGTTAGCTAGGTTTAGAATAGAGGGCCGTGATCACTCTGGGAGTGATCGCGGGAACGATATATTACAACTGCAACAGGTACAGATCAATGCAGACACCCTAGGGAACCTATAACGGCGAGACTCTGCTGAGTCGCTCCGAGTTTGACTTACGAGTGGAATGGACTCGTATTTCACTCTCGTCGGCTCAGTAGCGTAGCATCACCGGGATGATACGAGGTTTACCTCTTTAGTTCATTCCGCTGATGTCTCAGTCAAGCCAGCTCAAGTGTACCATCGAGGGTGATTCCTCCTGGTTTCACTTAATGGTAGGGACTCGAACCAACTGGTGTCCTTAAAGGTAAGAAGTCGGGCGACCCAACGGTGCCTGCGAGAGGTATTGCGACAGGACGACAGGGAGGGCACGACCAGTGTACCGGTGTGCTTGGCCCCTGATCGTTGGCCGCGAGAGTTACCGACCCTGAAAGTCGAGCTCCTCCAGGAGCACACGCGAGACAAGGTAAGGAGACGGTTCACCTTGTTGGTAACCGCAGTGACTTGGTGGGACGACGGGGCAGGCACCGATGTACTGGTGGTCCTGGCTGCTGTCGTTGTCCGCGGGTCGGTTAAGTCGAGGCAACGATAACGGTTGTCACGCAGGTTAATTAAAATGCTAAATGGTTCAGTGAATGTCTTGAGTTGGCTATATGCCATGTACGCACTACCTACCCGTGGGAACTACGAGTTATGGGCTCCTCTGCTTCTTAGTGTCGTCCGAGGACTCTTCAGACGTCAGCAGTACCGCGGGCTGATTGCCGGGAAGTGGTGTTGTCTTATTTGCTCGCGCGGTGATGTATTATTTGGATTTGCTTCAACTTCACCGGCCAGCCACGCACCGTGCAGGAGTACGTTCGGGTTGGGGTCCAAGGCCCGGCGTACTTAGGATTTAGACCGGCGGATGGCCTCTCTGTTGAGTTTGAAAGATGGGCTATGAAGTGTCGGATAGCCTCGGTGGAGCGTTCCCTAACAAGGTTCCCGCCACCCTGGAGATCCGTGCGTGTAGCGTAACACAAGTGCACCCCTGCAGGGAAGATTAATCTATTCGAATAGCCGTGTCCACGGTAACAGGACGCTTTATGCTGAAGCTGGATCTTACCACTAGAAACTATTATTAAACTGTATGGTTCCGGGTTCTCTTCCTCGCGGGGATGTCGAGGAGGTGAACTCGGAGGCATTGTTAATTATTACAACTTATTATTATACAATGCTGCAGCAACTTCTGCTGCATTGTTACTTTATGCTTTATATAAACTGTTGGCTGATTCTTACCTCATGCTGCAAGACATCGTCGGAAGATGCTAGTCTTCGATAGGCCTAGCTTCTTATCCTTGCTCTGAATTTATGTCTTTCAGTCCACTATATACATCCTCTTCTTTCCGTTGATACAATGCATAATGCTTAGTAGCGGACGTAAGACTCGCGGGTATACTAGATACTCACCTGCTTTATTTCCTTTACTGTTTTGCCTGATCGGCCGCTGCAGTCGACGTTGGAGCCCAGGAGCAGGAGATCCCCGATGTCGACCACCGCAACGTGAAGATCCCCGATGCCTTCTACGACGTCGAGTTCCCCGTTGACCAGGAGTAGCTGGGAGTTCCCAGGCAGGAGGCCTCGCCTTTTCGATTTGTTGTTATTTGTGCTAGCCTTCTTAAGGCAACCTTGTATTTGGTGTCTGTACTCAGATACTATTGCTTCCGCTGACTTGTGCTCTCGAGCTGTTATATTCGAGCCCTCGTGGCCCCTGGCTTGTATTAAACAGCTTGTATTATTTTATTTGTAGAGTTGTGTTGTGATATCTCATCGTGAGTCCCTAATCTCGATCGTGTACCTTGCGTGTATGATTACTGTACACGGCTTGATTTTGGGGGCGTCACACGGGTCCCGTGTGGAAATTAGGGTTTCTAAAAAAATTAAAGACGAAAAACCGAAAATTTTATATAGGCGTGAAAAAATATATTTTTTCTGAGTCCGATGCGGACCCGAACGCACGCGGCGTAAAATAGCCGTCTGGGCCGCTGGAAGACGCATAACGAAAATCCATTTTTTTAAAAATGTATTTGGTCAACCGACTACGGGGAACATTTTTAAATAATAAAATATGAATTTTAAAAATGTCACAACATTAAAATAAAATAATAAAATTAATTGTTTTTGCCGAAATTATTATTTCAGCTATTATGCAATTTTCATAAATACCTCTTATGAAATAAACTCCGTATAAAAATTATAAAAAATCCCAAAATAAATTTGAGTCATTATAATTCCTATGACAAAGTTTATAAACACCCAAAAATATTTTCAACATTTCCAGCTTTATTTAAAATGGGGATAAGTTATATTATATCCTCTCCAGTGAAATTGCCTTAAGTTGAAAAATGTTTAAAATATTCATAAAATCAAAATAATGCAAAACTCCAGCATGACATGCATATGATCATCTATTAACATCCGAATTCAGAAAATTGGGATGTTACAAACCTACCCCCTTAAGATGAATCTCGTCCTCGAGATTCGGGCTCGCTAGCAAAGAGGTGTGGATGATCTTGCTTCAAATATTCTTCTCTCTCCCAAGTGGCTTCTGCCTCGGTATGATGATCCCACTGAACTTTGCATAGCTTGATTGTCTTGGTGCGGGTAACTCTTTCTGCAGTCTCCAGAATCTTCAAAGGTTTCTCCTCATAAGTCAAGTCACTCTCCAACTGAATTGCCTCAAGTGGCACTGTATCTCTCAAAGGAATATCTGCCATCTCTGCATGACACTTCTTCAGCTGGGATACGTGAAACACATCATGAACTCCTGACAAAGCTTCTGGCAACTCCAACTGATAAGCTACCTCTCCTCTGCGCTCCAAGATCTTGTAAGGCTCCACAAAACATGGTGCTAACTTGCCCTTGATTCCAAACCTCTTGATTCCACGAATTGGTGAAACTCTGAGATATGCACGGTCTCCAACCTCATAGGTTACGTCCTTGCGCTTCGCATCTGCATAACTCTTCTGCCTGGACTGTGCTATCTTCATACTATCACGGATCAACTTTACTTTCTCCTCAGCATCTCTGGTCAGCTCTGGTCCAAACAACTGACGTTCTGCTACCTCATCCCACATCAACAGTGTTCTGCGCTTCCTGCCATACAGCAACTCAAATGGTGCCATATGAAGACTAGCCTGATAACTGTTGTTGTATGAGAACTCAGCATATGGTAGGTTATCATCCCAACTAGACCCATAGTCTAATGCACAAGCTCTCAACATATCCTCCAGAATCTGATTCACTCTCTTTGTCTGCCCATCTGTCTGTGGATGAAAAGATGTACTGAATTCCAGCCTGGTGCCCAAGGTCTCATGCAACTGACGGCAAAACTTGGATGTAAACTGAGTACCTCTATCAGACACTACCTTGGTTGGAACTCCATGCAGACAAACTATCCTGGTCATATAAATCTTGGCTAGCTTAGCACTTGTATAAGTTGTCTTTACTGGAATGAAGTGAGCAACCTTGGTCAACCGATCAACAATCACCCAAATAGAATCATATCCTGACCGAGTCCTGGGTAAACCAGTAATAAAGTCCATACCTATCTGATCCCACTTCCAATTGGTTATAGGCAAAGGCTGCAACAATCCTGCTGGCTTCTGATGCTCGGCTTTGACACTCTGGCAAACATCACACAATGCAATATACTGAGCTATCTCTCGCTTCAGGCTTGGCCACCAGCATCTCTCCCTCAAGTCCAAGTACATCTTGGTATTCCCGGGATGGATCGAATAAGGTGAATCATGTGCCTCCTGAAGAATCAACTTCCTGACCTCTGCATCTTGCGGTACACAAATGCGCTTCTCAAACCAAATAGCTCCATGCTCATCCTCCCGGAAACCCTCTACTTTACCTTTGGTCATATTCTCCTTTATTTCATCAATTTCTGCATCACCCTTCCGAGTTTCTCTGATTCTTTCCAACAAATTTGGCTTCACTTCCAATGTTGCCACATATCCCTTAGGAACTATCTCCAACCTGAGATTCTTGAACTGCTCACATAACTCGAGTGACATATCCTCAACATTAGCAACATTGATACGACTCTTACGACTCAAAGCATCAGCAACCACATTCGCTTTACCAGGATGATACTGCACATTCAAATCATAATCCTTAATAAGCTCTAGCCATCTACTCTGCCTGAGATTCAACTCCTTCTGAGTAAAAATATACTTCAAACTCTTATGATCAGTAAATACGTCACAATGATTTCCAACAAGATATTGTCTCCATGTTTTCAATGCATGAACAACTGCATCTAACTCCAAATCATGTGTAGGATAGTTCTACTCATGGTTCTTAAGCTGACGTGAAGCATAAGCAACAACTTTACCTCCTTGCATCAAAACACAACCAAGTCCTCGACGAGATGTATCACAATATACTTGGAAATCTTTATGTATATCATGCAAACATAAAAATGGTGCAGTTACTAACCGTTTCTTCAACTCCTGAAAGCTGGTTTCACATTCCTCACTCCAATCAAACTTATTCTCTTTCTTTAATAGCTCAGTCATTGGTTTTGCAATCTTGGAGAAATTCTCAATGAACCTCCTATAATATCCTGCAAGCCCCAAGAAACTGCGAATGTCTCCAACTGTCGTGGGTGTCTCCCATTCTTTAACTGTTGAAACCTTGGATGGGTCCACAACTACTCCTTCTCCTGACACAACATGCCCAAGGAGTCCTACCTCCTTCAACCAAAACTCACACTTGCTGAACTTGGCATACAATTTGTGCTCCCTGAGCTTCTCCAATACTAAACGCAGATGTGCCTCATGCTCTTGCTCATTCTTGGAATACACCAATATATCATCAATGAACACCACAACGAATTTATCCAAGAACTCCATGAACACCTTATTCATCATATTCATGAAGTATGCAGGAGCATTAGTCAATCCAAATGACATAACGGTATACTCGTACAATCCATACCTTGTAGTAAAAGCAGTCTTCGGAATATCCTTCTCCCGAATCTTCACTTGATGATAACCAGAACGAAGATCAATCTTAGAAAACACACAAGCTCCCTCCAACTGGTCAAATAGATCATTAATCACAGGTAGAGGATACTTGTTCTTGATAGTAACATCATTTAGAGAACGGTAATCCACACACATCATCTGGGTTCCATCCTTCTTCTCAAAAAACAACACTGGAGATCCCCAAGGTGACGAGCTTGGGCGAACGAATCCCTTTGCCTGCAACTCTCTAATCTGTTCCTTCAACTCTGCAAGTTCATTAGCGGGCATCCTATACGGTCTCTTAGCAATAGGCCCAGTGCCTGGTATTAAATCAATAAAGAACTCAATCTCTCTATCCGGTGGCATACCTGGCAACTCCTCTGGAAACACATCCGGATAATCCCTCACAACACGCACATCATCCAGGCTACCCCCCTTAAGAGAATTCACCTGAGCGTGCTGATGCTTATACTTGGACACATATCTGATCTTCTGCCCAGTCGGTGTACGGAGAGTGATGGACCGACTGGCACAGTCAATAACACCTTGATACTTGGCTAGCCAATCTATGCCCAATATAACATCCAAACCTTGTGACTTCAATATAATCAAATCCATAGGAAAATCATGCTTCCCTATGGCTAGGCTCATCTGATAGCATCCCAAACTAGCTGACATCTCCGCTCCCGGAGAACTTATAAGCATAGACGACTTAAGAACTACGGTAGGTAACTCATGCTTATCCACAAATACCCTTGATATGAATGAATGCGATGCACCAAAATAAAAAAGAACAAGTGCGGGTACTGAATTGATAAGGAACTTACCAATCACAGCATCAGGCTCATCATAGACTTCCTCCACGTTGACATGGTTCACATGTCCCTTGTTGAAGGGGTTGGGCTTGACGACTCCAGAAACCTTATTCTCCGAGCAATCTGTTGCATAATGCCCCATATTCTTGCACTTGAAACACTGAACTTGACTCAAGTTTCTTGGCGCACGCGCAGTCGGGCGGTTGTGATTGTTATTCCCTCCATTGCCATTACCTCCATTGCCATTTCCTTTCCCATTGCCATTCTTGTGCCCATTGTGGTGGTTGTGGCCATTATGGTTGTGGCCATCACCTCCATTATGATTGTGTCCATTTCCACCATGATGAGTATGGCCATTCCCACCGTGATGGTTATGTCCATGTGAATGTCCTCCATTCCCATTATAGGAAGTACGCTGCTTCTGCTGTGGCCCTGAGTTGTACTTGTTGTTGTTGTTGTTGTTGTTGTTGTTGTTGTTGTTGTACTCCATAGCCTGATGTTTCCCTTCCAGCACAATGGCCTTATCAATGAGCTCCTGGCAATTGTTGAAAGTAGCCACCGTCAACTGAACTCCCAACTCATCCTTGTGACCCTCCAAGAACTTCTCTTGCCTGGCTGCATCCGTGTTGACATCATTTGGAGCATAGCGTGCAAGCTTGTTGGATTCCTCTACATACTCCGTTACTGTGCGACCTCCTTGCCGCAAGCTGCGGAACTCCTTCTTCTTCAAAGACATGGCGCCTGCAGAGACATGTGCGGCGCGAAACGCAGCCTGAAACTGCGCCCAAGTGATGGTGTCGATGGGATAAGTCACCAAGTAGTTGTCCCACCATGCAGCGGTAGGATCCTCCAGCAAATGTGAGGCAAACCTCACCCTCTCTACCTCAGTACAACCAACTGTCTCCATGTTCCGGCTCACCGAACGAAGCCAGCCATCCGCCACTATGGGTTCAGGAGTGCTAGAGAACCTCTGAGGATTCAGCCTCAGTGTAAGGCCCGATATGCTGTACTGTTCCAGATCTAGATGTTTCCATCTAGATCCGGGGACGAAGCACATATCGGTCCCACCGGGATATATGACGAAGTCATATGCCCCGGATTTCCAACATGATATCACAACATTACAGATACAAGGATACAACATCTCATACAACCGGCATACAACTGCCTCAAATGCAATACAACATCGGAAGGTACATGTATGAGTACATACTACAATCAAATGCCTAGTGGCAAAGATAAAAACATCGATCCCATAACCACACGGGACCAGGCCCTCCGCCGGGATCCTCCTAACTAGTCGTCGTCGAGTCTCCACGTGAAACGTCGATCACCATACCTGTTGTCGATCGAGAACCCTGAAAAGAGTTTGGGGGTAGTATCATGAGTACAAAGGTACTCAACATCCAACTGTAGTGGTCATCTGACCCAGCAAGGACTTCATCACTCGTCATTCTAGGACAACTAGTAGTTTACGGTAAGGAAGGGGTAAGTGGTGAGGTTGCTGCCGCACTAGCATTTATGAAGTGGCTAACGATCTAGAGAGTAAGGTAAGAAGCCAAACATTCGATGAGGAATCGCCTCCATCAAGTCTTGCTATCAACTACATACGCAAACATAACACCTATCCTGTCCTTGTCCTCCTCTTCGCATCCCGACGAAGAAGAAGTTGTCAAGGCACACACACACGTCGATCAAGTTGTATTAAGATTATCTCAATTGTTGTTGTCTATGAACAAGGAGTAGGTCTCAAGTCGTCCATAACCGTGGACACGGCTTCTCGAAAAGATTTAACCCTGCAGGGGTGTACCAACTGCCCATTACAAGGCTCCGCACGCACGTCCATCACTCTCAGTTACTACCCATCACAGGAAACCATTTTATGATTTAGTTCCAAGAGATCTGAAACGACAGGTCCCTCTAACTAACAACGAACAAATCGTCCTAGGTGACTCGAATGGAACAAAGCGTCGGGGCGGGATAGCCTAGACCTTCCATCCTTCGTCGAATATAGTCAACATTATAATAATCATATCATCAACAACAATATAATAATGTGATATCCAAAACCAAGGAGTAACAGGGTAACATCGTAGCATCCTAAGCATGCATACTAAGCAGGGGCTGAGCAACGAGCAATAGTAACATAGCAGTCCAAGGTTTTCTGGGAAGGGACATGGCTGTATCGGTTTGAAAGAGGCTGTAAACATGTGGTAGGATCAAACATCGAACCTAACCTAGACTAGCATGCAAACCGCTGGTTGAAATAGAATGGATCATAAGTAATGTATAGTCCTTGCCTGTTGATAAGTCGGGTTCCGAAGGTGTAGTTGATCGCAAGCTCGCATCGTCTCCGAGAGGCCTCACTTGGGCTGCGGCCCATCAGGCCGAGGAGGGGGGAGACTGGCGTTGGGCCACTGGCTGGCGGCTTGGCAGGCTTCTGCCGTTGGTGGGTCGGCCCATGGCGGCTGGATCGGGGCTACTCCCGATCTGGAGCCAGGCCAGGGCGGCGGCGGCCTGCAGGTGGCCCTCGCCGGCGAGGGGCGGCGCCTCGGGCACGACTGGCCAGAGGAGGTGGCACGGTGTGCGGTGCCGGCCCGGATCCGGCCGGTGGCGGGGCTGGTTGGGGCCGAGGGCGGCGCGGTGAGCCTCGGCTCGAGCTTCTGCTCGCGTCCATGGCGCGGCCGCGGCGTCGGTCTTTGCTGCGGGAAGGAGGTGAAAGGGGGTGAGCGGAGAGAGAGGAGAGGAGGGAGAAGGGCGCGAGAGGAGGAGAGGCCTGCGGGGGCGGACAGGTGGCCAGCGGCGGGGTTGCTCGCCGGCGGGAGGAGCTCGGGCTGCATCCACGGGAGAGAGGAGAGAGAGAAAAAAAAACAAACAAAAAAAAACTGGGGAGTGACGTGGCGCAACGAGGACCCTCTGATCGCCCGATCCGACGGCCGAAATTGCCAGGGAGCTAGGGATGCGAAAATGGGGTATTTTTGGGGCAATTGTGAGGGGGTGGCTGCAATTTTGGCTTAGGGGAAACCCTAGAGAGGGGTGGGATTGTGGTGGTCTTTATATAGCCCCGGTGGCTGGCAGTTTGCAAAAACATCCCCGGTTTTTCTCTCGCGCGCGCGGTGCTCACGTTTCTGACCGCCGGGGGTCCGCAGTACCTCTGATTCGGGTAAAACTTCGAACTGCGCGATCAGAGCGTCGTGCCGGAGGCGTTCAACTCGCACTGGAACCGTTCCGAGAACACTTTCCGGCGCGCTATAAAAATATCCCGTTTAATTATTAAACGGGGTTTTTCGTTCCGTTGGTTGCGGCTAGTCTCGTGCGGTTTTCACGACGGTGATCGGGTGAAACCCGGTGTCGCAAAGGTCGAGTGTCAGGGTGGCAAGGGTCGGTCTCCGTCCGGTACGAGATAAGAGGGGAGAAAATAATCGCCCATCGATAAATCGGGATGCAAACACCGCAAACAAATCAGACAATCAAACAACTCACACCGAAAACAAAATTTTTAATTTTTGTGAAAACTGGGCTGTTACAATACAACACCACCAACAAGGGATCTCGTCCCGAGATCCAGGACGATCCGGGGGAGAGGGGGGAGAGAAAAGAGAGACGACGATCTTCAACACCACAACAAGGGACTCTGCTCCATGTCGAACGAGCTTCCGTCGAGATAAATTTCCGCAGAGAGACGGTAACGTCGGAAAACGAAAACGTCAGTGACAAGAGGAAGAACGATCGCGAAAACCAGATCAAGGGATAGTGATTTTCGACGCATGTCGTAAAAACACCGGTAAAAGGAGGGAGGGCAAAGGATGACCCAGATGTTATCCGAAACCGGAGAAGCTAAAGGTACTACAGGAATTCCCACCTGAGCTCGGAATCGAGACAATACTTCCCAAGCAAAGCATTGTAACGATTTCGATACTCCACACACTCGAGATCCTAGAGTTTGAAGGGGATAAGGCGAGAATAAAACACTTACGACACTTGTCCTGACCAGAGCAAGGGTAAGGAGCAAAAAGATTCGTACTCTCCGACAACTAACTTAGTAAATACAAAATAGTTTTTGTCTAGACTCGACTTCGGCCAGAGAGGGGATCCTACGGTCGGTAAGGCTCTGATACCAAGTTGTAAGGCCCGATATGTTGTACTGTTCCAGATCTAGATGTTTCCATCCAGATCCGGGGACGAAGCACATATCGGTCCCACCGCGAGATATGACGAAGTCATATGCCCCGGATTTCCAACATGATATCACAACATTACAGATACAAGGATACAACATCTCATACAATCGGCATACAACTGCCTCAAATGCAATACAACAGCGGAAGGTACATGTCTGAGTACAGACTACAATCAAATGCCTAGTGGCAAAGATAAAAACATCGATCCCATAACCACACGGGTCCAGGCCCTCCGCCGGGATCCTCCTAACTAGTCGTCGTCGAGTCTCCACGTGAAACGTCGATCACCATACCTGTTGTCGATCGAGAACCCTGAAAAGAGTTTGGGGGTAGTATCATGAGTACAAAGGTACTCAACATCCAACTGTAGTGGTCATCTGACCCAGCAAGGACTTCATCACTCGTCATTCTAGGACAACTAGTAGTTTATGGTAAGGAAGGGGTAAGTGGTGAGGTTGCTGCCGCACTAGCATTTATGAAGTGGCTAACGATCTAGAGAGTAAGGTAAGAAGCCAAGCATTCGATGAGAATCGCCTCCAACAAGTCTTGCTATCAACTACATACGCAAACATAACACCTATCCTGTCCTTGTCCTCCTCTTCGCATCCCGACGAAGAAGAAGCTGTCAAGGCACACACACACGTCGATCAAGTTGTATTAAGATTATCTCAATTGTTGTTGTCTATGAACAAGGAGTAGGTCTCAAGTCGTCCATAACCGTGGACACGGCTTCTCGAAAAGATTTAACCCTGCAGAGGTGTACCAACTGCCCATTACAAGGCTCCGCACGCACGTCCATCACTCTCAGTTACTACCCATCACAGGAAACCATTTTATGATTTAGTTCCAAGAGATCTGAAACGACAGGTCCCTCTAACTAACAACGAACAAATCCGGGTGGCCCCCGGTGAGTCGACATCCATCTCAGGAGCCGGCCGCTCTCTCGATCTGGTCTCTACCGTCTGTCTCGGGTTTGGATAGCCGGTTAATCACACATGGGAAACCGGGTCCTCATCCGAACAAGGTGGGCCAGCAAGGGAACTATGTCCTCACTGGTCCAGGTTGGTTTAAAAACTACTGGCAGCTGACCAACACACACACGGTTTTAAATGGTAAATCAGCTTGGGCCACCACTAGAAATGTTTGAAGATAGGTAGGTAAGAAAAGGGGACCCCATAAAATCCCACACACGGTTAGGCACGCTCAGTCTTAAAACCAATACCCGGAACTCGGGTCCTAGGTGACTCGAATGGAACAAAGCGTCGGGGCGGGATAGCCTAGACCTTCCATCCTTCGTCGAGTATAGTCAAAATTATAATAATCATATCATCAACAACAATATAATAATGTGATATCCCAAACCAAGGAATAACAGGGTAACATCGTAGCATCCTAAGCATGGATACTAAGGAGGGGCTGAGAAACGAGCAATAGTAACATAGCAATACAAGGTTTGCTGGGAAGGGACATGGCTGTATCGGTTTGAAAGAGGCTGTAAACATGTGGTAGGATCAAACATCGAACCTAACCTAGACTAGCATGCAAACCGCTGGTTGAAATAGAATGGATCATAAGTAATGTATAGTCCTTGCCTGTTGATAAGTCGGGTTCCGAAGGTGTAGTTGATCGCAAGCTCGCATCGTCTCCGAGAGGTACCCGCGGGAGCACACAAGAAGTAAACACTGGAAAGCAATCAACGGTGCACCACTATTACTACGGAACAATACAAGATCAAAGAGACAACACAAGGCACGACAACGCGATACGGATCTATCGTCGAGAACGGTTACTAACAGTTTAAGTGGGGTATCGGTCACACACGACGAATACCGCACGTTTACGGTGGTTCAAGTTGCTTAGCTACAGGTGATCAACCAACGGTTATTAACATGGCAACTCAATCAAGCAGGGCATAGTACACAAACATGGCAAGAGTTGAAGCACAAAGTAAACTATCTATGCTAGTCAATTTAAGTGAGGCACAACATAAACATGGCATAACACTAAGTGCCGCACGACAATTAAAGGATTTGGTACTGTTCTGTCCTAAACCATATTTTAGGTTGGTTAACAACAGCATAAACACAAAGTACACGAAAAACTAATCAAGTTACATATAAAGAACACCCCAAACGGAGTTACGGTTAAAAAGATATAAGCAAAACAAGTTACGGGCACAACCTAGACATCATGAAGCACAGTTTAGAGCAATGCATAAACAGGATAATCAATGCAAACATGCTCACAAATGACATGGAACTAGAGTAGACATGACAGGGAAGGCATGGGAAAAAGAATCATGCAAATAGGCATCACAGATCAAAAGATATTAAGCAAACAACATGGCATCGCAAAGTAACAGACATAGTGAAAAACAGAGGTGGCTGTCAAAAACAGCAGCATAGCAACTTTGGAGCTCAACAACTATATGACCAGAAAGCATATCATGGTAATGCAATACATGGGATGAAATTAGACACAATGCTTAACAATATGCAATTGGAATCACTCAATTCCGATAAACGGTCGCGACACACTCGTCGACCGAAGTTGCAACAAAATAACAGTTTTTAGCACAACAACACATTAACATCATGATAGCTACTTTGGAGCAAGATACAATCATGATGCAGCAAGCAAATATGGCATGTGAATGCATGAAACTGAAGTAGAAACAATGCTTAACGCAACGCAATAGGAATCAATCAATTCCGATGAACGGTTGCGAAGCAATCGTCACCCGAAGTTGCAATAAAATAATAACAGCAGCACTTAACAGCAATTAGTAGCAGTTTAACGGCCTGATGCCCTGTTCAGCACACAATTACACAATCAAGACGACCTCAAACAGAAAAACTTTCTACATACGAAAGCTAGAGCACGCAAAACTGAGCAACTTTTGTTTGGGGGGCACGTTCATCGGAGCTACGGATTAATCGCTATTCGCAGCACAAAAATGAATCAGCAGCAAAATTACTCAGACTTAGCAAAAAAACTATAGGCAGAGAGAAATAATAAAAAAAAACAAGAAAGGCCTCACTTGGGCCGCGGCCCATCAGGCCGAGGAGGGGGGAGGCTGGTGTTAGGCCACTGGCTGGCGGCCTGGCAGGCTTCTGCCGTTGGTGGGTCGGCCCATGGCGGCTGGATCAGGGCTCCTCCCGATCTGGAGCCATGCCAGGGCGGCGGCGGCCGGCTGGTGGCCTTCGCCGGCGAGGGGCGGCTCCTCGGGCACGGCTGGCCAGAGGAGGTGGCACGGTGTGCGGTGCCGGCCCGGATCCGGCCGGTGGCGGGGCTGGTTGGGGCCGAGGGCGGCGCGGTGAGCCTCAGCTCGAGCTTCTGCTCGCGTCCATGGCGCGGCCGCGGCGCCGGTCTTCGCTGCGGGAAGGAGGAGAAAGGGGGTGAGCGGAGAGAGAGGAGAGGAGGGAGAAGGGCGCGGGAGGAGAAGAGGCCTGCAGGGGCGGAGAGGTGGCCAGCGGCGGGGTTGCTCGCCGGCGGGAGGAGCTCGGGCTGCATCCACGGGAGTGAGGAGAGAGAGAGATAAAAAAAACAAAAAAAAACTGGGGAGTGACGTGGCGCAACGAGGACCCTCTGATCGCCCGATCCGACGACCGAAATTGCCAGGGAGCTAGGGATGCGAAAATGGGGTATTTTTGGGGCAATTGTGAGGGGGTGGCTGCAATTTTGGCTTAGGGGAAACCCTAGAGAGGGGTGGGAGTGTGGTGGTCTTTATATAGCCCCGGTGGCTGGCAGTTTGCAAAAACATCCCCGGTTTTTCTCTCGCGCGCGCGGTGCTCACGTTTCTGACCGCCGGGGGTCCGCAGTACCTCCGATTCGGGTAAAACTTCGAACTGCGCGATCAGCGCGTCGAGCCGGAGGCGTTCACCTCGCACTGGAACCGTTCCGAGAACACTTTCCGGCGCGCTATAAAAATATCTCGTTCAATTATTAAACGGGGTTTTTCGTTTCGTTGGTTGCGGCTAGTCTCGTGCGGTTTTCACGATGGTGATCGGGTGAAACCCGGTGTCGCAAAGGTCGAGTGTCAGGGTGGCAAGGGTCGGTCTCTGTCCGGTACGAGATAAGAGGGGGAAAAATAATCGCCGATCAATAAATCGGGATGCAAACACCGCAAACAAATCAGACAATCAAACAATTCACACCGAAAACAAAAAATTTAATTTTTGTGAAAACTGGGCTGTTACACTCAGGAATCTCACAAGCGTGTCCACAGGTGGTGGTGGTGGCGCATTGTTGTTGTTGTTGCCCATGTTCTGAGTGAGCAACTGAATCAACTGGGCTTGTCCTTGAAGTAACTGCTGCATGTAAGCTGACACTTCATTGTTGTTTCCATTTCCCGTGGGATCACGTCTCCGCGGCATCTGTTGGGCAAGAATAGGTAAGTTATAGACAGAAAGTAGCTAGGGAAATATATCCTACCCCATATGCTTACTATGATCAAGACAACATATACATATACAGCATATCATACCACACAATCATCATACAATTATCACCAATCATCAATCATCAATATCATCAAGCAAAAGCACTCATACCAATAAGCAAATACAATCACACCATATAGTCTCAAAATATATTGCATAACTAATATAAGGTCCTCAACACAACCACGAATATAAGAGTATATCAAACAACCTAGTATTTCCATACCTAATAAGTCGACATGGTCAAATACGCTAACACGATAACGCTAGTAAACTAATTGCCGGTGAAGTAATTCCGAACGCTGTCTTTGCTAAACAGCATACCGTATTCACGCCCACTAATGCGGTTGCGCCTCTTGGGACTCGGTTCATCTTCCTCTCTCGAAGTCTCCACTTCTGGTTCCTCTTCCTTTTCTTCAACACCATTGGCCTTCAGCTTCTCTTTCAGCCTCTTGATCTCCGCTTGCATATCCATCTTCTCATTCTTCAACTTGTTGGTGTCCCTCTTGAGCTTAGTGTTCTTCTGCGGCAACTCAGTGATGGTGTAGAGTTCCGACTGAGTGCTCCTCTCCAGGTTGAGGATGTGCTTCTCCAGGCTCTGGATGAAGTAGGTAGTTGTACCTGGACAAATGGTCCCAGACACATACTTGAACTTCTTTGGCCATATGTTCCCTGATGGAAGTATCTTGGTCATCTTCTCGTACACCGTACCCTTTAGCTGGGCGGTATACCGGTTGACGATGCGTCCAAGAGCCATGTGAGCGGCTATGCGCAAACACTGCTCCTTCTCCGGGGCATGCACCTCAAATGACTCCGTGATCACCCTTTCTTCCGTCATGCTTCCTAGAAGAAATGCTTCCACTTGCCAGTAGTCACCAGCTCCCCTTGTCTCCACTATGTCCGGCTAAAAGACTGGCGCGTAGATGTTCAGGTGATGGCAAATCCCCCTGAGCTCAGGTCCAAACGCCATAGAGCGGTAAGACAAAGTGGTCATCTATAATCAAAGAGAGGAAAGGCAAGATTAGAACAGGTATGAATACGAGGTAGAGAAGGTAAGTAAGTACAAGACAGAGTGATATAAAGTAATATTTTCATTCCTATTGGTTTTCTAATCCATTTTCTAGGGTCACGTCCTATAGTCAACACACTGCTCTAATACCATATGTAACGACCCAATTCACATAGAATTGAAGTCACTGTGATCAAGTGCCAGTCCCTGGATCGAACTCGCTGGCACACACAGTATCATAGATGTATATCAAAGTACAAGTGCATCATTATTACAACGTATGATCCAGAATAATATAAATAACAAGTTGCATGGCTCAAGGCTAGCTTATTCAACATAAATATAGCGGAAGCATAAGCAAATAACGAGGAGTCCCATCAACATCCACAAGCGAACATGCTGATTGAAGACCCGCGGCCCTAAACGCACCTTACTGGTCGTCTGAAAAACCTGCAACACCGAAGGTTACAGCCCGACAACGGGTCAGTACATCTGATTTGTACGGCAAGTCACACGAAAAAGGATATAACAGAGCTATTGCTACATGCAAGGATAAGTCAAAGGAAAGGCTTATGGTTTTATTTTGCAGAAAGCTGATTTTTCCCAATCTACCTAAGTCAAAATTTTAGTTTAACTTTCTACATAAGGTTGAACTGAGCTACACCAGTTCCAACCCATACCCTTTATTAAAATCTTTCCCACTCAAGGTTCATTAAAGTGTTTCATCTGTCAAGACCATCCAACAACAGTAATGCCTAGTTGCTCAAAGTTGTCCGTAACCAGGGACACGGCTAATCATGATCAGTTTGTACGCTCTGCAGAGGTCTGTACGCTTTTCCCACTGGACCCAACCGAAGATTGAGACGAAGTCTTCAGAAGAGGTCACCTCCATCCTTTGGTAGCCGGTACACCTATCATATCTACATCAGCTAGCTACCAGGGCCAGGCTCCCTACAACCTACTCGACTAAGCCAGAGCCCATATAGCCAGTGGTCGTACATGGAAGCTACTAGTCACTAAGTCTGTCCGATCTTTTTGAGCCTAGACGACGCCCACTTAGGGTGCACTCTCATGGGCGCATTGCCTTAGATAAGGTGCACGACCCCACGATGCCTTCCCTCCAAACCATTCACAACCATTAGGGGTACAACCTGGTCTCGCCTTAGATAAGGTACGAGCCCCCAGGAAGCACTCCCTGCCCGTCCAGAGGTGTATTCTAATTAAGGTTTGCTAGTCAAGTCATTAAATTCCTTACACAACTCAATGAAATATCAAGCCAATCCCCGTCTACAAGCATAGCAATATACTCCCTCCGTTCCAAATTACTTGACTGTGCTTTAGTACAAGTTTAGTTTAAACTTATAACTAAACTTGTACTAAAGCCCAGTCAAGTAATTTGGAACGGAGGGAGTATATAGCAAGCATGTGCTAGGTTGTCTAAGCAAACATGATAAGATCATATGGCTACCCTACCAGGTTTGCAGCAATAATATATAGTAGCATTTCTACACAAGCATAGGGTGATATTGCTACATGCACAAGTAAAAATATAGGTTGTGAAATGGTCAAAGTATGACTTGCCTTGATCCTGTTCCTGACGATCACACTCTTCACAGAACGAAGCGTTGCACTCCGGACAGTCTACACGATCAAACAACATAGCATTCAATACACAATATAACACATAAATAATGTAACAGTAAAAGAACCAAATGAGCAGCAAGAACACCAACTAAACGATAACTACAAGTCACCACGATCCCAATGCAACTGAAATCGGCGAAAACGGATACACCGTATAAAATATACGGTCGCCGAAAGTTTGAATTTAAATCTATACAAAATTCAAATTTGAACGGAAAACTTTTGAAACCTTAGGGTCTACTGGGTAGGATTTTTCGTAACAGTCGCAACGCAAAAAGAATTAACTAAAACGGAGCTATGGTTTAAAAGATATAGCAAAAACGGTTCTAGGGTGAAAACTGTAAAAAAGGGCCTAATCGCAATTAAAATAACCTCTCTGTCGCGAACAGGTCCTCGACTACTGAAAAAACGGCGCCCACTCCGGCGAACGGTCCGGCGAGCGTCCACTAAATAAATAAACCGGCGGTTAACCGGGGAAAAACCGCAAACCCTAACAATAAACCGAAAAAACCAGACCTGGATCTGAGATCCAGATCGGACGATCTCGGCCGTCGGGCCCCCGATCCAACAGGCGAGGGCGCTCGGCTCTCTCCGGCGAACCGGCGGCCGGCGACGGCGCACGGGGCGGCGTGCGAGGGCAGCGGCGCGCGCGCGGCGGCCGCGGCGCGAGGAACTCGGCGGCGGCGGCTTGGGCGCGGGTCCCGCGTGGAAATTAGGGTTTCTAAAAAAATTATAAACAAAAAACCGAAAGTTATATATAGGCCTGGAAAAACATTTTTTTCCTTAGTTCAAATCGGACCCGAACGCACGCGGCGTAAAATAGCCGTCTAGGCCGCTGAAAGGCCCAAAACGAAAATCCATTTTTTTGTATTTTTTATTTGGTCAACCGACTACGGAGAACATTTTTAAATAATAAAATATGAATTTTAAAAATGTCACAACAATAAAGTAAAATAATAAAATTAATTGTTTTTGCCGAAATTATTATTTTAGTTATTATGTAATTTTCATAAATACCTCTTATGCAATAAACTCAGTATAAAAATTATAAAAAATCCCAAAAATAAATTTGAGTCATCTATAATTCCTATGACACAGTTTATAAACACCCAAAAATATTTTCAACATTTTTCAAATTTATTTAAAATGGGGATAAGTCATATTATATCCTCTCCAATGAAATTGCCTTACGTTGAAAAATGTTTAGAATATTCATAAAATCCAAATAATGCAAAACTCCAGCATGACATGCATATGATCATCTATTAACATTTGAATTTAGAAAATTGGGATGTTACAGATAAGCATGAAAACTAAGAGCTCAACATGACAGTAGCTATGAAAAAGATAAAGAACACACACAACAAAGATAAACATGAAGAATCCTATGTTGTGTTCTAGATTTTGACAGTGAAGCGTGTTTTTCTCCCGCACAAAGAAAGCTGGGTTCTAACTTGTTATGAAAAGCAAGCAAAGATAAATAAAACTAAAAATAAAACCTAAGAGCGAGACGCTCCAAGAATAGCACAGAACGCATGAAGTGATGAAAATATAGTGAAACGAGAGACGAACTGATAATTGTCGATGGAGAAGGGGGTGCACGGGGTCATCCCCAAGCTTAGACGCTTGAGTCTCCTTGAATATTTCTTGGGGATGCATGGGGGAATCCCCAAGCTTGAACGCTTGACACTTCTTAATCTTTTTTCATCATCTTCCCTCGCACACTTGAAAACTCCCTTCATACATAACTCATCATAATCTGATTAGCGAGGTTAGTACCCATCATAAAATAATTTTTTCTCTAATGTAAATAAAGATATTCTTGAAGAGATACTGTTTGTCAAGATTTCCAAAAAGTTTTTGCAAAGAAAAAGCAAGCTTAAGGTTTGCAAAACGAAGAAATTGGCAAAACAGGACAGAATCTGTGAAAAACAGACCAGCGGGTAGTAAAGAATTGTTTAGGGATACTTCTGCAACTCAGATAAAAAAACTCAGAACATACGAAAGTTTTGTAATTGTATAGAGGACGCTGTGTAAAAAATTCAGCTCAAAAAGATGAACTGGGATTTTTCTGTGTTTTTTCTAGTCACGAGGACAGAATCTGTTTTCTGGACAGCATGTCACAACTTTCACTTTCCTTGTCATATGAGGCTATAAAAGGCATAAAGCTTGAAAAGTAAAGATACAATGATGTTGCTACAGTAGTAACAATCATCAAAACCACTAAAACAGAAGAAAAACAAAAAGGAAATCCTAAATTCGTTGCGGGCCTCCTGAAAGCGCTTCTTTAAAGCCATTAGCTAGGCTTAATGCAAATAGAAGGAATCCAAGGTCATTATAATAATCAGAGTTGTAATATGATTCAAATGGTTCCTCAACAAGTTCATCCTTGTTTATTTTAGGAAAGGGGTATATACCTTTTGCCTTCCCGTGTAGGCGTATTTGTCCCTTACCTATATCAATGAAGCCTTTCACGGCTCGGAGGAAATCCCTCCCAAGCACTATGTTTCCTTGGTTTGGCTTCATGACAAAGAAATCAACCATTGCAATCCCTTTAAGGAATGTCACTGGTACATCTTTTATCCTTCCCTGGATCTCAGAAATATCTCCATTAGTATGTTCATGATAGGATGACAAATTGTCCATGTTAAATTTAAAGAATCATAAACAACTTTTGGCATAGTGGAAACCATGGATCCAATGTCACAGAAGGCAAGGAAGTCTTGGTTAGAGATGGTAATTCTAACAAAGGGTTCCCAATCACCATCTATCTCATAAACGTCTCTCTTATTTGGCTGGGGTTTCTTTACTTTTCTCAGGTCTAGAGCATCCAATCTCTTTTCAATAGTAGCAAGTCTATCTATAACAGTATCAAAACTATGATCATAAACAAAGTAACTAGATAAACCATGTATAATTTCAAGAGCTCTAGCTTCATCACAAGCTAAGAATTCCCCTTCAGCTATAATATCAAGAGAGTGTTTGAACCATCTAAAAAGACCATGGTAAAAAATTCTAAGCACAATTTTTATATGTATCCAAGGCATAATTCTCCTATGTGCATCAGAAATTCTGTCCCATGCCTTCTTCATATTTTCTCCATCCCTTTGATGGAAATCTAAGACCTCCGACTCCCTCAAGGCACCAAATCCTAACATGCTTGACTAAACAGAAAGGATAACTAAAAGCAAGATAACTATTTTTTTGATTTTTGATAAAGGACACTAAAGCAAAAACTGAAAGGTAAACAAACAAGACTAAAAAGCAAAGATAAAAGATAGTGTGCAACTCCCCTATCTTGAAGAGTGGAGTCCCCGGCAACGGCGCCAGAAATTGCTTTTGATGACGCGAGAGTTGACAGGTATTGTCCTGACAACAACACGATAGATTCTCGCCCCTCGTTGGTTACCCAAAGTGGAAGGTTGAGATGTAGATAGCAGCAATTTCCCCCGGTGAAGATACCAAGGTTTGCCTCCAGCAGGACTCCGAGAACGACAGTAAGGTGGCAACGGAGCCAGAGATTAGCGGTTGTCGTGGACCTGCACACACAACAGATAACTTTGCTCCCAATGAGTACAAAGAGGTTGTCAATCCCTCCGGCCTTGTTGTTTACAAAGGATAAAACACATGGGATAGTAATGATAGTGATAGCAACGGAAAAGTAAATAAAGCAGTAAATCGATAGTGGGTGTAACAGTATTGGAAATATGGACCGGGGTCTTATGATGTTCACTAGTCATGTCTCTCTCCCAAAAGACGATAAAATAGCCATGCTAGGTAAACAAATTACAGCTGGGCAATTGACAGGATTATGTGCGCAAACCAATGCTAATTATGCTATAAAGAAAGGAACAGGCTCAAAAGCATGGGAGGTACGCCAAGACAAGTAGACCGAAATCCATCTGCATCTACCTACTAATCATCCACCTTGAGATATCTATCCAGAACATCTCGCTGGTATTAAGTTGCGAATCCCACCCAAAGGGTAAACTCAAAGCAACAGACAACTACATTAAAGAACTTTACGTAAAGTAAACAATCCTTGCACCCGCAAGTACAAGCACCGTTGTTTTCCCCCTTGTGGCAACAACACATCCCCTAGACTCATGTTTCTGTCACTCAAGCTAGTAATCGGGGGGCATGAACCCACAATCATGCATAACGCTCCTTCCTGGAGTCACTACCTACTACTTGGCCAAAGCAATAAACAGCAACGGAGAACATGCAAGAATTACTCAAGAACATAAATATAAAAGAGGAGAAACAATTATATTACTCAAACACAATCTGAACATAATCTCATAATCCATCGGATCCCAGCAAACTCAGCATAACAACAACAGCAATATTACATATGTTCCTCGATCATGTAGGGCAGCTCACGAGGTCTAATCCATGAAGAACAATGAGGGGAGGAGAACATCACATAGCTACTGATTATAGACTCATGGTCCAAGGTGGACTACTCACGGTTCATCCGGGAAGCGTCCATGGTGGTGGAGAAGCTCCCGGAGGTGATTCCTCCCTCCGGTAGGGTGCGAGGAAGAGGTCTTCTGGTGCTCCCGATCTTGGAAGCGCGGAGGCGGTGGAACAGAGGAGAGATCGCGAAAAAGGGTTCCCGTCTCGGGGGTTTTGCGTCACGAGGATTAAATAGGCGAAGGGGGGCAGCTAGGGGAGCCACCATGGGCCTAGGCGGCCCCCTGGTGCGGCCCCACCCTGGGGCACGCCGGGAGGGCGCCTAGGGCCCTGGTGGGTCCCCTCTGCCCCCCTCGGTGATTCCGGAAGCTTCCTGATCGCTGATTTTTTATTAGATTTTTCCCGAATTTTTGGAGCAATTTTTATATTGGGGAAACGTGAAATAGAAAAACAACAGAAAACAAGAACTGACACTGGGGGTGCACTGAGTTAATAGGTTAGTCCAAATATGATCAAAAGTGTATGGAAGTTCATCAATATCATAGCAATATCACACAAAAGAGGCATGGAGCAAGCATAAATTATAGATACGTTTTGGACGTATCACTATTCCTTTTGAGAGATCCACACTAGTACTTCATCCTCTATCCCTTGTACTCCATAGAGATTATCATACATGCATATAGCTATGTGGGGACCCTTCACACTATAGAACTTGGCTTGTATATTCCAATGATGAGCCTCCTCAAAAAAGCTCTAGGTCTTCTTGAGCAAGCAAGTTGGATGCACCCCCACTAGTTCCCTTGGAGAGCTTTTAGCTCACATGTGCATCCGTTGCATGGCAATCCCTACTCCTCACATCATATCTATCATATGGCCTTCTCTCGTCTATGATTGTCCTCATTGATGTGAGCCTTTCAAACATTTTTTATCTTCCTCCTCCACCTTCTTTCTGTTTCGCCTTTTAGGTGTCAACTTTCTTCCTCACGCTCATCCATTGCATGAGTGCTCAAAATATCAAAAGGGATTGGATCAAATTGACTTGTACCGGACTAGTGGTGTGGGGACGAGTCCAGATAAGAATCCAAAGGAGACTAAGTGTGAAAATTTAGTAGATAATGGTTCTCAACAATTTTTTTATCTCGTATTCCCTATCCCCTTTCTTGCACGCAAACACCATCTGGAGACATTCGAGTCACGGACAGCGAGAGCTCTTGCACCTTTTGTTCTTTTGTTACTTGTGTCAATGCTAATATAGACTCTTGCCTGTTAAGACTTGAATTGAATTGCATGCTTTGATTGCTTTACTTAAAATTCTATATATGGTTTTGTGGCATGTCACCACATAAATTATGCTTGTTATCATTTACCTACTCGAGGACGAGCAGGAATTAAGCTTGGGGATGTTGATACGTCCTAAACGTATCTATAATTTCTGCTTGCTCCATGCATGTTTTGTGTGACTTTGCCATGTTTTGCTTGAACTTTCAAACACTTTTTATCATATTTGGACTAACCTATTAACTCAGTGCACCCAGTTGCCAGTTCCTGTTTTCTACTGTTTTTGTATTTCAGGTTTTCCGGCCATTAAAAGTGCCCAATAATTCACGGAAAAATTATATAAAAAATCAGCGTCACGGAAGCTTCCGGAATAACCAAGATATGGCAGGAGGGCCACCACCGGGGGCCCAGGAGGGTCCCTGGCATGGCCCCACCCTAGGCCGCGCCAAGAGGCCTCCTGGCTTCCTGGTGGCCCCCCTCGGTGCCCCCTTCGCCTATATTTACCCCCCGTGATGGAAACACCTAATATCGATCTGCTATCCCCGTTCTCTTCTCTGTTCCGCCATCACCGCCGTTTCAAGATCGGGGATGCAAGGAGAAGCTGCCCCGGCACCCTGCCGGAAGGAGGAATCCCCTCCGGCAGACCATCCATCGCCATGGACGCCTCCCGGATGTGCCGTGAGTAGTCCCCCTTGGACCATGGGTCCGTGACCAGTAGCTATGTGATGTACTCCTCCTCTCTTTGTGCTTCCACTTTCGAGACCTCGTGAGCCGCCTCACATGATCGAGACACTTTTGTAGTTTTCTATGTTGCTATGCTGAGTTTGCTGGGATCTGATGGATTATGAGATTATGTTCACATTGTGATGAGTAATATATTTGGTTCTCTTTTATATTTGTGTTCTTTAGTAAATTCTTGCATGTTCTTTGTTGCCGTATTTTACTTCGGCCAAGTGATTTGTTGCAACTCCAAGAGGGAGCATTATGCTTGATTGTGGGTTCAACCCCTTGATGTCTATCTTGAGTGACAGAAACATGAGACTAGGGGATGTGTTGTTGCCACCAGGGATAAAACAACGGTGCTTGTACTTGCGGGGTGCAAGGATTGTTTACTTTACGCATGGTTATTTTAATGCAGTTGTCTGTTGCTTTGAGTTTACACTTTGGGTGGGATTCACAACTTAATACCAGCGTGATGTTCTGGATAGATACCTCAAGGTGGATGATTCGTAGTAGATGCAGATGGATTTCAGTCTACTTACCTTGGCGTATTTCCCATTGCTTTTGAGCCTCTTCCTTTCTTTTGTAGCATAGTTAGCATTGCGGTGCATTTATAATCCTGTCAATTGCCCAGCTGTGATTTGTTTACCTCGCTAGCACTTTTATCGTCTTTTGGGAGAGAGACATCACTAGTGAACATCACGGGGCCCCGGTCCATATTCACATCATTGTTTACACTTTCAATTTACTTTCAGTTCTTACTTTCAGTTGCCACTTTTATTATCTCTTGCGTTGATCCTTTGTAAACAGCAAGGCCGGAGGAATTGACAACTCCTCTGTACTTGTTCGGAGCAAAGTTATTTGCTATGTGTGCAGGTCTAGGCGCAGTTAGCAACCTCGGCGCCACTGTTCACTTTACCACCTTCTTGTATCTCTGCGAGTCCTACGGGAGAAAAACCCTATCCTCTACATAGGGGAAATTCTGCTACTACGCTACATCTCACCTTCCACTTGGGGTAACCAACGAGGAGTGAGAGAAGTATCTACCTTACTAGCATCAATCCCACCCCGATGCTTTGTTCCATTCGAGTCACCTAGGACCCGAGTTCCGGGTATTGTGTCTCTTGACGAGCGTGCCTAACCACGTGTGTGATACTATGGGGTCCCCTTTTCTTACCTACCTAGCTTCAAACATTTCTAGAGGTGGCCCAAGCCGATTTACAATTTTCAAACCATGCATATATGTCTGTCGGGTCACTCCTAGCAGATATCCTTTAAAACAACTTGGGCCAGCGAAGACAAGGTTTCTCTTGTTGGTCCACCCGATCAGCTAGGACCCGGCCCCATGTGAGGTGACCCGGTAATCCGACCTGCGTCATCCGGAAGAGTCCGATCCGAGAGTGCGGACGACTCTTGGATTGGGTGTTGACTCCCCGGGGGCCACCCGGATTTGTGTGTTGTTAGTCACAGGTACCTATCGTTTCGTATCTCTCGGAATTAAATCATAAAATGGTTGCCTGTGATGGTAGAAACTGAGAGAGATGGGCATGCCTGCGGAGCCTTGGCAGTTGGTACACCCCTGCAGGGTTAAATCTTTTCGAGAAGCCGTGTCCATGGCTATGGACGACTTTAGACCTACTCCTTGTTCATAGACAACAACAACTGAGATAATCTTAATAACTAGATCAACGTGTGACTGCCTTGACCGCTTCTTCTTCATCGGGTGATGAAAGAGGAGGACACAGATAGGATAGGTGTTATGTTTGCATAAGTAGCTGATAGCATACTTGTTGGAGGCGATTAATCATCGACTAATTGGTTCTCATCATAATCTAAATAGAATGTTAGCCACTCATATATTGCTAGTGCGGCTGCAACCTCACCACTACCCCCATCTTACCGTGAGAAGTTAATTACAAGACTTGTTGATATAGCTCAGCCCTGATACGTCCAAAACATATCTATAATTTCTGCTTGCTCCATGCCTCTTTTGTGTGATATTGCTATGATATTGATGAACTTCCATACACTTTTGATCATATTTGGACTAACCTATTAACTCAGTGCACCCCAGTGCCAGTTCCTGTTTTCTGTTGTTTTTCTATTTCAGGTTTCCCCCTTATTAAAAGTACCAGAAAAATTCCGGGAAAAATATAGGAAAAATGAGCGTACCGAAAGCTGCACGGAGAGCCCAAGAGGTGCCAGAGGGGAGCCAGGGGGACCCAGGCGGCCAGAGGGCGCGGCCAGGCCCCTGGCCGTGCCAGGGGGCGCCTGGAGCCCCTGGCCCACCTCTGGCTGCCCCCTTTCGCCTATTTATTCTCCGTGACGAGAAACCCTCAGGAACGGGACCCTTTTTCGCGATCTCTCCTCTGTTCTGCCGCCGCCGCGCTTCCAAGATCGGGAGCAACAGAAGACCTCTTCCCGGCACCCTACCGGAGGGAGGAATCACCTCCGGGAGCTTCTCCACCACCATGGATGCTTCCCGGATGAACCGTGAGTAGTCCACCTTGGACCATGGGTCCATGACCAGTAGCTATGTGATGTTCTCCTCCCCTCTTTGTTCTTCATGGATTAGACCTCGTGAGATGCCCTACATGATTGAGGCACATATGTAATCTTTCTGCTATTGCTATGCTGAGTTTGCTGGGATCCGATGGATTATGAGATTATGTTCAGATTGTGATTGAGTTATATATTTGATTCTCTTCTTTTATATTTATGTTCTTGAGTAACTCTTGCATGTTCTCCGTTGCTGTTTATTGCTTTGGCCAAGTAGTAGGTACTGTCTCCAAGAGGGAGCGTTATGCATGATTGTGGGTTCATGCCCCCCGATGACTAGCTTGAGTGACAGAAACATGAGTCTAGGGGATGTGTTGCTGCCATGAGGTGGAAAACAATGGTGCTTGTACTTGCGGGTGCAAGGATTGTTTACTTTACGCAAAGTTATTTAATGCAGTTGTCTGTTGCTTTGAGTTTACACTTTGGGTGGGATTCGCAAATTAATACCAGCGAGATGTTCTGGGTAGATATCTCAAGGTGGATGATTCGTGGGTAGATGCGGATGGATTTCACTCTACTTGTCTTGGCATACCGCCCGTGCTTTTGAGCCTCTTCCTTTCTGTTTTGCATAATTAGCATTGGTTTGCGCACATAATCCTGTCATTTGCCCAACTGTAATTTGTTTACCTCGCATGGCTATTTTATCGTCTTTTGGGAGAGAGACATCACTAGTGAACATCATGGGACCTCGGTCCATATTACCAATACTGTTTACACCTTCAATTTACTTTTAGTACTTATTTTTCTGTAGCTATTACTATCATTATTATCCCGTGCCTTTTATCCTTTGTAAATAACAAGGCCGAAGGAATTGACAACTCCTCTGTACTCGTTGGGAGCAAAGCTATCTGTTGTGTGTGCAGGTCTAGGTGAAGTAAGCAACCTTAGGTTGTAAACGGCGCCATTGTTCACTTCACCACCTACTTGTATCTGTTGGAGTCCTCATGGATGATACTCAACCTTAGCATTTTTGCTAAGGGAAATTTGCCGCTATCTACATCTCACCTTCCACTTGGGGTAACCAACGGGGGCGAGAAGTTATC
This sequence comes from Bromus sterilis, assembly GCA_950022295.1. Lineage (NCBI taxonomy): Eukaryota > Viridiplantae > Streptophyta > Magnoliopsida > Poales > Poaceae > Bromus > Bromus sterilis. The sequence goes on along the minus strand of OX465599.1, from coordinate 163,704,628 downwards.
TCGTGTGTCAAGAAAATTTCTAGCGCTGTTGCCGGGGACTCCACTCTTCAAGATAGGGGAGTTGCACACTATCTTTTATCTTTGCTTTTTAGTCTTCTTAGTTTACATTTCAGTTTTTGCTTTAGCGTTTTTATCAAAAATCAAAAAATACTTATCTTGCTTGCTGCTGCTATGGGTTCCTCTGAGAACACCAAATTGTGTGACTTCACTAGTCATAACAATAGTGACTTTATCTGCACTCCTATTTCTACACCTGCTACTTCAGCACCTTCTTATGAGATTAAACCTGCTTTGCTGAACCTTGTTATGAAAGATCAATTCTCTGGTGCTAGAGATGCTGCTGCTTTGCATTTAAATAATTTTATTGAGCTTTGTGATATGCAAAAGTACAAAGAATTAGATGGTGATATTGTTAAGCTTAAGCTTTTTCCTTTCTCCTTGAGGGATGAAGCTAAAATCTGGTTTCAATCCTTGCCTAAGAATAACATAGATTCTTGGGATAAGTGCAAGGATGCTTTTATCGGGAAGTACTATCCCCCTGCTAAGATTATCCAGTTGAGGAGCTTTATTATGAATTTTAAACAATTGGATAATGAACACGTTGCCCAAGCTTGGGAACGCATGAAATCTCTTGTTAAGAATTGCCCTACGCATGGTTTGACTACTTGGATGGTTATCCAGACTTTTTATGCAGGCTTGAACTTTACCTCGCGGAACTTGTTAGATTCGGCCGCGGGAGGAACCTTTATGTCAACTACACTTGGTGCTACCACAAAACTTCTCAATGAGATGATGACCAACTATTCCCAATGGCACACCGAAAGAGCTCCAACAGGTAGGAAGGTAAACTCTGTCGAGGAGATCTCCTCCCTAAATAAAAAAGTTGACTTGATTATGTCTCTACTTACCAAGCAATCTCCTATTGATCCTCAAAATGTTCCTTTAAATTCTTTGATTGCTCAAGATCAAGTAGATGTGAACTTTATCTCTAGAAACAACTTCAACAACAATGCTTATAGGAGTAACTTTGGTAGCAATCCTAGACCGTTCCCCTCCAACAACTATGGGAACAACAACACTTATCTTAGCACCGAAAACTCCACTTCCCCTCCAACAACTATGCTTAAAGATTTTATCACTACCAAAAAAGCCTTCAACAAAAGTGTAGAGGAAAAACTAGACAAACTAGACACCCTCTCGTCGAAGGTAGACAATTTATCCCACGAAGTAGAATTGCTTAAAATTAGAACTTCTCCCCTTGAGGAGAGGAAGGTCACTCCTATGAATGCTATCCAATTGCAAATTAATGAAAACATTAGGATGATGGCTAAACTCAAAGAGAGATGGGATAGAGAAAATGAGGAAGAAGATAGGATTAAGAGCCTTCCTACAATGTTCAGACCACCAAATAGATGCAAATCCCGTGAATTCACAAACAGCAGCAGTAACACGTCTATTCTCAGGATATTGTAAACATGTAAAGCGTTGTTCAGTTTCTAACTCCCAAGTAAGATAAGCATCAGGAATATATCTACCCTCAAACGGCTTAAGATTCAATTTCAGTTTAGGCACATGTTCATCATCGCGTACCTGAGGGGGTGGTTGGTGTCGACCGTGGCGAATGTTGGGACGTGGACGTCCAGCTGGCTGTTCATAGGCCGCTTCCTGTTCCACCTCCTCCTCGTAATCACCCTCGTAGTTGTCGTCCTGGCCGACGTCAGAAGCAGCAGCAGCAGGTACTGCAGCAGCAGGAGGAGCACCAATACCAGCAGCTTGTCCTCTCGGAAACAGAATCCGTCGTGCACGTGGTAGTGGCGGTGGCTGTGGCTGTGCTGGAGCGGCAGCAGGCTGTGTAGGTAGGCGTGCGATCAACTCAGTAAACTTGGCGTCGAGCTTGGTGTCGATCATCTTTTCCACGCCATCAATTGCCTCTGTAAATCTGGTCTCGATGTCATTCACCTGTTCAGACATCATTTGTGCAAATTTATCATGTAGCTCCTTGTTTGTCATGTTCTCCCAATCGGGTGCATCCCGCGCCACTTCATCATGTGATCCTGGCATGGTTAGCAGAAATAGAAAACACACAGGAATATGATCCTACTTCTACTAATGGGATGTGGGATGGTGGAAAGCACAAATCCGTCAAGCTTTTCTTTCGTTCTTACCGATTCTTACCTAGCAGCAGGTGGTGATGTACAACCAACGGGTCAAAACTCTCAGAGATATGGTGGAGCGATGGCCAGGAGGTGTCAAACGCAAGATGTAGAATATATGTGGAGCTGTAGGAAGGCTGACAAGTATGGTAGCAAAAGCTCAACAGTAATCAAAACAGAGATGCAAAGCAGAATAAACACTCAACGTCGGTACTGTGCTGATCCTAGGCTAGACCGTACTAGAGACGCGAGCCTAAAACACCAACGAAAGCACGGCGCGACACGTAAACAACTGAGAAGCACACTCTGAATTTTTTTTTCTCTCTCTTTTTTTTTTTTTTTTTGCTAATCACCCCCCTTCTCTGTACGGAAAAAGTTTGATGAAAACCGACTCTAACAACTGAAAACTAATCTGGCTACAGAGAGATCAGGAACCGTACTGATGGTGGAACTCAACTCGGACTCGTGAGACGTGGTGGTGTATATGGACTCTGCTTGGCGGAACGTGGTGGTGTATCTGGACTCGGATTAGCGGAACGTGGTAGGATGACTACTTGTGCGGCGGCGACGTGGCAAACTGTGATCAGAACTCGAAACTCTAAGGGAACTAGACGCTAAGATCAGCAACTTGACACAACGATGCAACCGTAAATTCAACAAAGCAAGTACTGAAAAGAAAACTGGACAAAGGCTAGGACTGTCTTGGGACGTGATGATCTAACCCTAATTTTTTTTGTTGGCTTTTTCGTGGACTGTAGGTATGAAGAACAGAACCAATCTAGACTATGAAAACTGGTAAATCTCACCGAGCAACCTGGAAATCTGATACCACTTGATAGAGGCGAAGGTGTCCCGATGTTTCGATGAGATGATGGAGATCAATTTTGGTGGAGTAGACTTTCACGACCCGACTACGAACGTGCGAAGACGTTGCGCCTTAGCAATCGCTAAACCAACTCTGAGAGGTTATTGATCCCGCGGATGCACGATCAACCTGACCACGAAGGTCAATTCCTGCAAGCAATCGAAGAACAAGCAAGAACTAAGAATTGCAATCTGGATATTGCGAATATAAGATGAAAGATTAACAGAAGTTGGGGTTCCAATGCGGTCTTGGCCTGGTCGGACGACACAAACGAAGAACTCGAAGTTGCGGCTATGGCTAACTTAAATCTAATTAAAACCCAAGTCTAAACGACGCCCTAAGGGCTGTATATATGGGGGGACAGAGGGGATTTTCGTGACCCCTTGGAGGTGGGGCCCGAAAACAACCCTAACTCGGTTTCCCCACACATACGGACTCTAAAAACAGCCTATAATGTGGTATTTCGAAATTACATGGGCCCAACCCAATATTAAGGTGACGCAGCACCTATAATTGCTCTTGGACGAAAATAATGAAGTGGCATCTCGTGTATTTCGTCCAAGCCTTCATGCATGCCTTATGGTGGCTTCAAAGTGCGAAAATCCCCACTGGAAGCTCCATTGTTATTTCCGCGCGCGCACCTTCTTCTCCATGCTTGATCCCGCTCCAATGACCGTCCTTCTTGTCCATGCTAGGTCCTTCATTCATAAGCAAAACAAAAGTATCTAATTTAGGCAGCATCATATGTTCATGAACATTAGAAGGATTCGCAAGAAACGAAAGTACCTGATAATTTAGTTGACGCGCACGTGCTCTAGTAACTGGTCCAGTATGTGTAGTTGGTGAAGATGTGGGTGTAACATTAGTAGAGATGTCCTCATCACCTTGGAGGAGGGGGCAGCCCTAGGGGTTGCTCCCTAGGGTTTCCCTCCCCTTAGGGCCAGCCAAGGAAGGGGGGAGGAAGGAGGAATTCCTCCTAGGGCGCCCTCCCTTGGGCCTCTTTGGTCCAAGTGCTCCCTCCCCCACTTGGGCCTTCCAAGTGAGAGAGGGCCCATTGATATTAAATCTTTTTTAATAATTCCAAAACAATATGGGAATTCACAATAAATAAATATCAAACATATTTGGACCATCCCGAAACTTTTCCGGCCCTCCGGTTTTACCCGGTTTTCTCAAAACTCTTCCCGGTGCCCCGAAACGATTCTGGTTGTCTCTCCGATTAAATCTCAATCACTCCGAAACTTTTACGGTGTGTTATACTCCTGCTCCTATCACTCTAGTACTCAACAAATCTACCACCCTTAAGTGTGTGACCCCATAGGTTCGGTAGAATACGGACATGAACAGGAGACTGTCTTTCCTCGGATCAATAACCAATAGCGGAGCCATGGACACCCATAATAGTTCCCGCACCTACACGAATATGAATTCGAGTGAACCTCTGGTTGACATACCAATCCCTTTGCTTCGTGATACTTTACAAAACATTAGGTGAGATTATATAGGTATCCGCATGATCAACTCATTAATCATTATACCAATTATGCTCATATCGGTTTTTTTCTTTTCTCGTTCACGTATTCCGTATCCCATGTGATCTATTCACAAAGTATCTGGTCGGATGTTGGTGGATACGTAATACCAAGAGGGCCCAAAGAATATCTCCCCTAAATAGGAGGATCAAATCCCAACTTGAATCATCAAGTCCCTAGACATACTTTTGAGTGTGAGTGAGCAAAGCCTTTATAACCACGCCTGTTACGGTGGTGTTTGGACAGAGTCAAAACCCACCCTCTGGTATGTAGGTACTTAACATTCTCATGGTCTATAAGGATACATGAAAATGTCAACTCATCTGATGATTTAACTCCTAATACAATGATGATGAAATCTCAAAGCAAATCATACAATTGGGTCGGTTCAACACACTTGTTCTGGCAACAACGTGCTCCCATATATTACCAGCATATTCAATGCCCTATGTCAGGAAAACATGACATCCATAATACATAAATAATATTTTAGTGGCACTTCTACAACTCAAATAAAAAAACTCAGAACATACGTACGAAAGCCAATTGTATGGAGCATACTTTCAAAAAAAAATTTAGATCAAAAAGATAATCTGGTGATTTAATGCGAATTTTTCCATCAAGGGGACATAATCTGTTTCTGGACAACATGTCACAACTTTTGAACTTTCTTGCAATCGGAGGCTAAATCTTGGCACAAAGCTTGAAAGTAAAGATACAATGATGTTTCTACAATAATAACAACCATCAAGACCACTAAAAACTGAAAGTAAAAACTCAAAGTAAAGATAAGATTTTAATGATGCTCTCGTAGGAATACGAGTTGAAGAACAAAAGAGAGCATCAAGAAGAAAATACCAAACACATTTAAGTCTAACATGCTTCCTATGCATAGGAATATTGAAATAGAATAATTCATTGAAGCACAAAGCAATAAGCATAGGAAGGAAAAACAAGTGCAACTTCAAAACCTTCAACATAAAGAGAGGGAACTTGATATTATTGAAATATCTATAAGCATATGTTCCCCTCTCATAATAATTTTCAGTGGGATCATGAATAAACTCAATTATATAGGTATCACATAAAACTTTCTTATCATGATACACGAGCATAGAAAATTTATTACTCCCCACATAAGAAAAATCATTCTCATTAGTAATAGTGGGAGCAAACTCACCAAAGTAGCTATCACATGAATCATTGTTATCATGATCCACATGCAAAAGTTTATTCTTTATAGCATAAGTGTCATCACAATAATCATCATAGATAGGAGGCAAAGTATCATCAAAATTTGGGGGGCTAAAAAGATCATCTTCATCAAACGTAGCATCCCCAAGCTTATAACTTTGCATATCATTAGCATAAAATGTGTTCAAAGAAGACATACTAGTAACATTGCAATCATGAAGAGTATGCAAATAAAGTTCCATAGGTTTTTTTATTTTCTCTTCAAACACTTCATGTCCCAACTCAAGGTAGAGCTCATAAAGCTCTCTCATCTTTTTGTTATTTTCCATAAGCCTAACTAGTGAAAATAAAAACAAGAAATAAAAAGATTTAATTGCAAGATCTAAATATATACCTTCAAACCTTATCTCCCCAGCAATGGCGCCAGAAATAGCTTGATTTCTACACACACTTATATTCTTGTAGACTATGTTGGGCCTCCAAGCGCAGAGGTTTGTAGGACACCAGCAATTTCCCTCAAGTGGATGACCTAAGGTTTATCGAACTCAGGGAAGTAGAGGTTGAAGATGGTCTCTCTCAAGAAACCCTGCAATTAAGATACAAGAAGTCTCTTGTGTCCCCACCACACCTAAGAGAACTAGGAGTTGTATAGGTGCACTAGTTCGGCGAAGAGACGGTAAAATATGGGTGATAGGTGTGGCAAAAATAAGTAATATAAATCTGTAATAAAAATTACAGCAAGCAAACAAGTAGCAAACGTGAGCACAAATGGTATTGCAATGGTGGAAACAAGGCCTAGGCTTCATACTTTCACTAGTGGAAACTCCAAACAACATTAACATAGTCTAATCACATGATATTTCCACTAAAACATGCATTGGAGACGTACTCGGAGGTCATTCCTTTCTGGTCAAGAGAGGACGAAGGATTTGTCCTGTACATCCATCATTCCTTTGTATCTCTCTTGGGTTTTCATGTTTATCTTGTTTAGAGAGTTGGCCTGTTGCACTGAGTTGTGTGTCTTGACTTGAAGTAGGTAATTGAGGTTGCTATTCAATTGTAGTAACTTGCAATAGTTTTGAGGTATTGTTTTGAGTAATGTTTGAACTTTTGGTGTCAAGAGCTTTAGCCTATTAGTGATAGATGTCGTAGTTTGGGAAATCCGTGTCTATTTTCGAAAAACTACAAAAACTAGTTGAGAACTCTAGCTACTAGATGGATCACTTGATATTAGAGTACACTCACGTACCATGAGTCGAGGATGTGCAAGGATAACCAAACCCCCATACACTCCTCCTCGGGGTACTTGTCTCTTTGTGAACCTCCTAATTAGATTGAGAGTTACCGATAATAAGTGCACGAGTTCTTCGGACTAATGTAAGTATTAAAAGGCTGACACTTCCACCTCGAGAGTTGGCACATACTTTGCCGGTGCATCCAAACCCTTGGCATGATACGCTCTGTCATCATAAACCTCCATATATCCTTCTTCAAAACAGCCACCATACCTACCTCTCAAGGCATTTCCATACCCTTTCCGAGATATATTGCCATGCAACATCCACCTTGTCATGACTTGATCTTCATGTCATACATGCTTTTGCTTGATCGATGAGCCGCATGCTAGTTGGGCCTTGCTCTAATCATTGCTACATGACGCGCTAGTATCATTGCATATCCTGCTACACTGGAAGAGACATACATTTTCATACATCATGATAGCTTCATATTCTTTATGATGAGTACTTTTGTAAAGCGTGGAAGATCTTCTATACTTATTGTAATATAGAGTGTTGCCCCTAAAGTGAGGAAAAGATCCCAAAGAGGACAAATTTAAAAGATCCCAAAGAGGACAAATGAGATTTCAATAGAAAGAACCATTGAGGCCACCAAAACATAAAAAATATATAAAAAAGAGAGAAGGGCGCACACTGCTATTCCTTTTGAGAGATCCACACTCGTACTCCCTCTTATATCTTGTACTCCATGGAGATCATCATACATGCATATAGCTATGTGGGGATCCTTACACTATCGAACTTGGCTTGTATATTCCAATGATGAGCCTCCTCAAATGAACTCTAGGTCTTCTTGAGCAAGCAAGTTGGATGCATCCCCACTAGTTCCTTTGGAGAGATTTCCATAGATCACATGTGCATCCGTTGCATGGCAATCCTACTCCTCACATCATATCTATCATTTGTCTTTCTCTCGCCTATGATTGTCCTCATTGATGTGAGCCTTTCACACCTTTTTGTCCTCCATCATTTCTCTCTTTGCCATCCTAAGTGTCAACTTTCTTGATTATTCTCACCCATTGCATGAGTGCTCAAAATGTCGAAGGGGAGTGGATCCGTTTGACTTATACATGGCTAGTGGTCTGGGGATGAGTCAAGATAAGATTTCAACGAAGACTAAGTGTGAAACTTTAGTATATTGAGTTCTCAACCAAAACAAATAGTATGTTTTTACTCTCTCGTATTCCCATCTCCCCCTTCTTGCACGCAAACACCATTCGGAGACATTTGAGTCACGGACAGCGAGAGCTCTTGCACCTTTATGTTCTTCTTGTTTCATTGCTAATATAGACTCTTGCTTGTTATGACTTGAATTGAATTACATGCCTTGCTTGCCTTACTTAAAAGTTCTTATATGGTTGGTAGCATGTCACCACAGAAATTATGCTTGTTATCATTTACCTACTTGAGGACGAGCAGGAAATAATCTTGGGGATGTTGATACGTCCCAAACATAACTATAATTTCTTCTTGCTCCATGCATGTTTTGGGTGATATTGCTATGATTTTGATGCACTTTCATACACTTTGGATCATATTTGGACTAACATATTAACTTAGTGCACCACAATGCCATTTTCAGTTTTCTGTTGTTTTTGTATTTCAGGTTTTCCCATTACTTTGAGTGCCAGAAAAATTCCGGGAAAAATATATAAAAATCAGCGATGCGGAAGCTTCCATACGCCCGAAGGGGGGGGGGGGGGTTGGGGGGGTCCCCCATGGTGCCCAGGTGGCCAGGGGGCGCGACCCCACCCCGGGCCGCCCCGGGAGGCCGCCTGGACCCCCAGGTGGCCCCCTTCGCCTATATTTACCTCTCGTTCCGAAACCCCCGAGGACATAACACTTTTTTGCGATCTCTCCTCGGTTCCGCCGCCGCCGCGCTTCCAAGATCAGGGCTGCGAGGAGACCTTGTCAGGGCACCCTGCCGGAGGGAGGATAGACCTCCGGGAGCTTCTCCACCACCATGGACGCTTCCCGGATGAGCCGTGAGTAGTCCACCTTGGGCCATGGGTCCCTGATCAGTAGCTATGTGATGTCCTCTCCCCCTCTTTGTTCTTCATTGATTAGACCTTGTGAGCTTCCCTACATGATCAAGGCACATACGTAATTCTTCTACTGTTGCTATGTTGAGTTTGCTGGGATATGATGGATTATGAGATTATGTTCATATTGTGATGAGTAATATATTTGGTTCCTCTCCTTTTATATTTATGTTCTTGAGTAATTCTTGCATGTTCTTCGTTGATTTTTATTACTTTGGACAAGTAGTTGATTGCAACTCCAAGAGGGAGCGTTATGCATGATTGTGCTTTCATGCCCCCTGATGACTAGCTTGAGTGACAGAAATATGAGTCTAGGGGATGTGTTGTTGCCACAATGGGGAAAAACGGTGCTTGTAACCGCAGTTGCAAGGATTGTTTAGTTTACACAAAGTTCTTTTAATGCAGTTGTCTGTTGCTTTAGGTTTACACTTTGGGTGGGGCTCGCAACTTAATACCAGCGAGATGTTCTGGATAGATATCTCAAGGTGGATGATTAGTGAGTAGATGCAGATGGATTTCGGTCTACTTGTCTTGGCGTAATGTCCATGCTTTTGAGCCTCTTCTTTATTTGGTAGCATAGATAGCATTGCGGTGCGTTTTTAATCCTGTCAATTGCCCAGCTGTAATTTTTTCACCTCGAATAGCTGTTTATCGTATTTTGGGAGAGAGACATCACTAGTGAACTTCATGGGACCCCGATCCATATTTCCACCCCTGTTTACACCCTCAATTTACTTCCTATTTTACTTTCTAGTCGCAATTACTATTACCTTTATCTCTTGCGTTTGACCCTTTATAAATGACAAGGCCAGAGGGATTGACTACCCCTTTGTACTCGTTGGGAGCAAAGTTTTTTGTATCTGTGTGCAGGTCCACGTCAACTCTTGCGCTATCAAGATTTCTAGCGCCATTGTCAACTACTTGTCGTCATCAGAGTCCTACTGGAGACAAACCTTGCTATCTTTACCAAGGGAAATTACCGCTATGCTACATCTCAACCTTCCACTTGGGGTAGCCAACATGGAGCCCTACTTCAGTGCCATCAGGTCCTCACAACATCCTTCATCTTCGGGTTCAACCGTCGTTGATGATCAATAACCGGTTTAGCATCGGGTGCAAGATTGATAGTATGTTGACTGATAGATGCACTAATTCCCTTGAGATCATCAAGGGTATATCCAATAGTGCCTTGGTGTCTATGAAGGGTTTCCAATAATCGCTCCTCTCCATATCCTGAAAGGTTAGAATTGATATTAGAGTGAATTACACCCATGATACAACAAACAAGTTTATGTATGAGTTTTGTGGGCTTTTCAAGTTATGTATGAATCTGTTAATTCCCAACAAGTTGTTGTATGGCGGATGTAATTAACTCTTGATAATAATAGGATGTACTTTCTTCTCATCTAAATAAGCGTACTGGAGCGTATAGGGAAGAGGCTTGAGGTCGAACACCGGGTCTTCTTTGGGCTGTGATAAATTTCCTAAAGTTTCAACCGGAAGGTTGTGCTTCAGGATATCCGGTTGTCTCAAGAAGGCTTCATCTAATTCATTTCTTTCCTGCATATTCATATCATTCTCGTAGTCCTCCATATATTGCTGCAAAGGATCGTCAGGAGGAATATCAATAGAGGCAATATCTTCAATAATTTTATCATTACTAGGAAAATCAGTACCACGAGTTTGTTTGGAGAATTTAGAAAAGTTAAATTCATATGGCTCAGCATTGAATTCAACACACACTTTCCCTTTCCTACAATCTATAATAGCTCCAAAAGTTTTGAGAAAAGGTCTACCAAATATAATGGGACAAAAATTATCTTTCCAAGAACCAAGTACTAGAAAGTCAGTGGGATACTTTACCTTTCTGCATAAGACTTAAACATCTCTCACAATTCCAATAGGAGAGATAGTTTCTCTGTTTGCAAGATAAATAGTAACATAAATTTCTTCAAGTTCACAAGGTGAAATCTCTCTCATAATCTCTTGATAGAGTGAATAAGGAATATCACTAGCACTAGATCTCAAATCGCATAGCCCATAATAATTGTGATCTCATATTTTAACAGATATTACTGGAATACCTGAAATTGGGCCTTTATTCTTGGGTGTGACAAGGTTAGTGGAAACAACACAAAAATTTATATTGGAACCTATAATATCACGAGTAACAAGATCTTTAACCAATGCAACTTGAGGATCGACCTTGATCTGGTCCTCGGGTTCATCAGTTTGTCTCTCACTTTTATTTAATATGCTTGTCACAAAAGAATGCTCCCTCATCCTTGCGGGTAAGGGCTTTTCATATATAACTGCAGGCAAAAAAGGGTCAACAACATGAATATCAACAGGTAGTTCCTTAAAGGGTTTATGATGCTGATCCTCCTTATTTTTAGAGGAATCAATATGAGAGGCAAAGTTTTTGCAAAAAATCAATCAAAAGTTGGGAATCAAGACCAATCTTAGCACAAAAGGTATTGAAGTAATTAGTTTTCACATAGCTCTCAATGTAATCATGCTCATAATTTATAAGGGGTTCAATACCTTCATCAATCTCCCAATCTTTAGTGTTCTTCTAGATCCTTTCGATAAGGTCCCACCTTTCTTCAATGCTTCTGGTGCGGAATACCCCACTATAGGAGGCATCGAGCATCTCTCTATCTTGACGAGAAAGTCTTGCATAAAAATTTGTAAGAATAATTTCCTTGGGGGGCTCATGATTGGGGCATTTGAGCATTAGCGATTTCAATCTCCCCCAAGCTTGGGCGATGCTTTCTCCATCACGAGACCAAAAGTTATAAATATAGTTCATGTCTCAATGTATTTCATGAAGAGGATAAAACTTTTCATAAAAGAGAGGCTTACGTTCTTGCCAATTTAGTAAATGAGAGTTATTAAGAAGCCTATACCAATCCGAAGCCTTATATTTTAGTGATAGAGAGAATATCTTTCTCATAACAAAGTCCATCGATATGCCTGCAAGCTTAAATAAGGAGCATAGTTGTGAAAGATATACCAAGTGTTCACCTGGATTTCTATCTCCTGCATATCGATTAGCCATAACACATCAACAATACCAGTTGGTATCTTAAAGGGAACAATTTCAGTAGGTGGGGATCCTTCTGCACCACAGTAATGGTGGGGCGGTTCCCCGCAAGCAAAGTACCAAGAGCGGAGTGGTCCATAGGGACTAGAAGTAACAACAACAAAATAAAATCAGCACGTACAATATAACGGTTTCCTTACACCAATAGTCTACACTCCCCGGCAACGGTGCTAGAAAATAGTCTTGATGACCCACAAGTGTAGGGGATCTATCGTAGCCCTTTATATAAGTAAAAGTGTCAAACCCAACGAGGAGTAGATGGTATTGATAAGTGATCTTGAGATAGGAATGACTACAAGTACTGAAAAGTAAGTTTTTATGGGTTTTCTGGTATAAGCAATGAGTAGATAAAAGCAAATAAAGTAAATTATGATAAAGTGCAGCAAGGTGGCCCAATCTTTTGTGCAAAGGACAAGCCCAAGGATTTAAACTTATAAAGGCTAAGATGTTCTTGAGGACACACGGGAGAAATAGTCATGTGCCTTCGCCATATTCCGTCTCAGTACTATGTTTTGGTGTTGATAAGTGTTTGTGGGTGAACCTATGCTAGTGCACTTTCTAGACTAAGATAAGCACACTCTTATGATTAAACCTCTTGCAAGCATGTGCAAATAGAAGAGAGAAATTAGGTCAAAGCCTAACCATAGAAATAAACTTTAGGGTCCAATAATCCCTCGTGCAAAAGTGTGCGAACTGGGGTTCAGGTTTCTGTCACTCCGGCAATCCACCATAAGGATAATTTATACACAATGCATTCCCCTAGGTCCTTAAAAAGGCGAAGTGTTGTGTAGTGGACTGTGACACCCTGTATTTTGCAACTTTTTAATTTAAAAATCTTTTCTGGTTTATTTCAACATTTGCCAGTTGGTTTGATTTTGAGAAACTCTTTGGACTTGAAACTTGAGCATGTTTTCTTTCTTTGCTCAAGTAGATCATGAATCCCTAAAACCTTTCCATTGATCATCCCCTCCAAGCCACCTTTTTATTCATGCCATATATTCCTTTTCCAATAAAAGGAATATTCACTTTATTTGAGGATTGTGAAGCAACCCCTATTTATATTGCTCCATAAATCCCCAAATAATTCCCACATGTCATTGATATCATATCTTGCCAAAATCTCCAAAAACATTGCATGGACCAAGTGGAATTTTCACCTAGATAAATTCATTTGTCTATGGGGGTAGAATAGCACTTTGTGAAGGAAGTATTATTTATCTTTCTCCCTTTCCTCTGAACCTTTTTGTGCAAGCTCTTGTGATCACATCGGTAGCCTATGCCAAATTTAAGCTCTACGGGACTAGCCAAACTTCCTCACCAAATTCCCAAAGTTTGTATGCAGCAAGGGGCATTGTGAAGAAAGTGCAAGATGGGAGCACCCATTTCCTCTGAAACGTTTTGCACATGTTCCCAAACCCAAATGACTCCCGTAAATAAAGTGTTAACCAAACCCAACTATCCATGTGAGGGCACCGTCAAGATCAAGTTTCTGGCCAGCAGGGTACCTTGTGAAGCAACTGCTAGCCAGGTACTTACCCTAGCACTGAAAGTTTTCACACTTGTGCACACCCCCAAATAACCCCTCTCCACGAAATTTGAGCCAAATTCATCAATCCTAGATGATGCTAGTTTCAACAAGCCATTTCTGGACCATTTGGGCACTTACAAAGAAAGTATGTGCACACTATGTCCATTTGAGCTCACATTTCACAGGATGGTAGTCCTTCCAACCCAAAATCCATATGCCAACATGACCCCCTCCCACTCTTCATCCTTTTAGCTCAGCTTATCCCCCAAGTTTCCCGTATCAAACTTGTCAGAGAAGCCAAGCTCCCCTCATTGCTCCCCTTGACCAGTCAAGGACACCACAGTGATCAGCATGGAAAGGACTACCCACTAGACACGCTTGGCCATGTGAAACATCACCCAGTGCACCAGTCCATGTGGTGGCCACGCCCCTGGCATGCATTTGCCGTGCTTTGGGCATGACCCGAGCCACTGGGCGCGACTACAGCATGCCCCCGTCGCCTAGCTCGTGTCCTACCGCGCCGCACGACCCCCCTTTCCACGCGTCCCCGTTCCCGCACCTTATCCTCGCCGGAATCGCGCGTTGGCCGTTGCCGCCATGACGAACCCGTCGAGCACAGTGCCCCGCCGCGACCCCAGTGCCCTTGCCATCCCCTTCCCTGCTCCTTGTGCCCCCTGCTCCTCCAGCCACTGCTCCCCTTTCTCCAGAGCCCTCGAACCCCCTCGAACTCGCCAGCTCCTCCCCGCCATGGCGGCACTCGGGCTCGGGCATCGCCTCCAGGCTATTTAAGTCGTGCCCCGTCCGTTTGCTCGTCACCAGCAACACCCACCTTCTCTCAATCACACCCCATCACCAAGGATCGGATCCCCGCCGCCTTTCTTCCCCACCTCCGGCGAGCTCCGCCACTCGACATTGTAGTCATATCCATCGTGATACCTTGCCCCTCCGGCCGAGCCACCACCACCATTCGGACCCCCTTGACCCCCTGGTGCTTCCCTGACCAAGCCCCGACCGGATTGCGGCCAGAATCGACGATCACGTCGACACCCGATGAGCTTCGTAGCCGACCACTACTGGAGAAGACGGTGGTGACGTCGTTCGGCCATTTCCCGGCGAGATGGTGGTATAAGCGTGACCTCCGTCCTCCGTCCGATCCATCCCTGCCCTTGCCGCACCCAGCCGTGGCCTCCTTGCTGGAGTTTTTCGCTGATGAGCTCGCCCCACCACTGTTTCCCTCTCCTCTCTCCAAACCTGACAGCCAGGCCCCACTGGTCAGCCACTCAAACCCACCTGAAACATTTTCTAAGTGGAGGCGTATTCCATAAAACCGCCTTCGACGTCAACCCCCTGTGAATATCAAGAAAATGATTTAAAATCATTTTTAAATCATATTTTGACCAATACTTTGACCATGATTATCTCCTAAACCACAAGTTCATTTGATTTGATTCTTTTTCCCCTAGTTTTGTCTTGAGCCCCTCTTTAATTTCTCATATCTTTTATGCAATGTTGTTCTATTCATTTTTTCCTAGCAAAGTAATGCTTTATGTGACTTTTTTCGTTGCCTTTTCAAAATCCTTTTGCAGGGATTTCTTTGTGTTCAAGACCAGGAGTATTTTCAGAATCCCTTGGTGAAAGGCAAGCTACAACTCTTTTGCATCTTCGTAAAGCTTTGAAATGGTTCTAAAACCCGTAGTTTTTGGATTATACAATTATTGTTCATGGCATGTTCGGAGTTAACCATGATCATGTTACTGCCATGAATATGTGTCAGAACCCTCTTTTAGGTATGTGCTAGGGTTAGCAAGTAACTTTGCATCATGTTAAAAATTTCAAATAATTTGAAATTTAAAAATGTTCAAACTTTATAAGTGGCTAGCCTATTATATTGTGAGGCCATACAAAAAGTTTTAGCATTTAGGAAAATGCTCAGCTATTTTAAATAGCATGGCCAACATTAATGCAGAAAAGAAAACAAAAGACAATAATAAAAAGGAAAGAAGCCCACCTACCTTGGGCCCCAGACCCAACTTACCTCCCCGCAGGCCAGGCCTGCCTCCCCCGCTTGTCGTCTTCCCCAGCGCGGCAAGCAGCTCGCTGGAGCGCATGCAGACGCCGGCGGCACCTGCCTGCCTGCCTGGCCCTCCCCGACCCTTCTAGCCGTGCCACGACACTGCTGGGACAGCTGTGCGTCCTCCCCCCCACCAGAGCAGCTCCCGCTCTCTGTCTTGCTGAGCCTCACGAAGAACAGAACGCCTCCGTCGCCATGCCTTGACGCCCGCGTGGCCAACCTCCTCCACGAGCCGTGCCAAGGTGTCCATCGTCTCCGCCGCCGTCTGCTACCTCGAGCTACACCTCCAATCGAAGGAAAGAGGACCTGCACGCGTCGCTAGCTTCATCGTCTTCGTCTCCGGCCGCCGCGGATCCACCTCCAATTCCGGCAGATCCAGAGCCTCTGTAACACCCTCAGTTTCTGTAACAGTAATCATCATCACTGTTGGATTATCACTGATTGATCTCCCTTGACCTTGATAAAACTTTGTGATGCTAATGATCAAACCTTGCTGTGGTGGATCAACACCCCATGCACCATGTACTTGAGCCCTTGGGATCAAAACCCAAAGCCAAATGCACCTTGCTCATCTAACAAACCAAACCCTAGTTGAAACTTCTTTGAACGAAAAATAAAACAAAAGTGCTCAAATAAAGTTGTTCCAAAAATCATGAAACTATTTTTGTAAATTGCCTAAAATCATTATAATCATGTTGGACCAACTTTGGTAATTTTTGAAGTTACAGAAAATTCCAAACAATTCAAACAGTAGGTTAAAACCCTTACTTTGGGCATTTAATAATTACAAGAGATATCTAATGATTTTCTTTTGCTGCAAAAACTTTTGTGGCACTTATATATAATGTTATACTAATATTGGGACACCTAACACATTTTACAAAATTGCCTAAGCTGGGAAAACAATTACCAAAAGAGAAATAGAGAAAAGAAAAGACATAGAGAATTGGAAAAAACACTAAATGTCGCTCAGGGCGACGGCCCACCTAGCCCAGGCCCACCCCCCCACGGTTGTCTTCTTCCCCAACCACCCCCCACCTGCTCCCGTACGGCAGCCGGGCGTGGGCACGCCGCTGCCAGGCCGACCCCGCCTCCACCTGCTCCCTCCCGGCGCCGACGCGATAAGGGCGACGCCCCCGACCCCCTGGACAACCCCGCATCTCCATTCCCCTCCTCCTCCTCTCGCCATCGTCGGGGAAAAATTCCCGAGCGCCGCCGCCGCCGTTGCCGTGGCCGCACGCGGCCAACGGCCACTACCGCCTACGCCACCGTGTCCAACCTCTGCACCATCATCGTCTTCATCAGGTCCAGCAAGGAATCGAGCCGGGAGCCCTCCCTCGCCTCTCCCTCGTCTTCGTTCCCCGCTCCGGCCGCCGCGACCTCGACTTCGATTCCGGCCACCTCGCACCTCCGTCGAGCCCGCTGCCACCGTCTACACGTTCGCGGTGAGCGTCTCGTTGTTCGCCATCTGCCCGTGGCCGTCCGCTAGGCCCGTAGTCTTTTCCCCCTTTGAGCTCGCTCCGGCCGCCGTGGCTCGTCGTCGTAGTCGTCGACGTAGTCCGTCGCAGCGCACGCCACTGACACCCACGTGCTCCCCGTACCCCGTAGGCTAGAACCCGCCCGCCAGTTCGCTCCAATTCGCCATCGTTTGAGTTCTGCCATTGGAGCCCGACGCCTTCGCCGCCATTGTTGAAGCTGCACTCACCTCCGTGCGTCCCAGCCCGCGAGACCACTCCAAATCGATGCGGCTTCGAGTTCCTCGTCGACTGCAACCAGCGGCGCCTCAAACGGCGCTTGGAATCGCGAGCTAGCCCGACCTCGCCGCCGGCGGGCTCCGGTGAGCCCTCCGGTGAGGATGACAGACGGGCCCCCCTCGTCAGATCTATCGTTAGGGGTTAATCCCACCCCTAATGAGCCATTGACAGTGGACCCCCCCGGCTAATTACTCTGTTAATTTAACTGAGAAGTTTAACTGAATAATAAACCCCCCACAGTCACTGACTTGTGGGTCCCCTAGCCATTTAGTTTAATTAAACAGGTTTAATCAGCTCTGGAGTCAATGACATCTGGGACCCACTGTCAGATTAATAATTAAAATGAATTTAGATAAATTGAGTCACTGACATGTGGGTCCAGAGGCATTTCTGATTTATTAAAATGTTTTATAAATAAATAGAGGCTGACATGTGGGTCCCACATGTCAGGCACTATTTTGGATAATGTTTTGGATAATGTTTTGGATAATGTTAAATAAATAATAAAAGAAATTCAAAAAATCATTTAACTGATTTAAAACTTTGAAATTCAATAACTTTTAAACCGTAACTCGGATGCCAAAACTTTATACATGAAAATTGATCAGAAAAATATAACGAATACGAATACGCTATCCGTATGCCTATCACACCCCTCTAACACAACGAACATCGAACCGTCCCCCCTTCGGACCGTTTGTCCGATAAATTGTCCGGTACTGCTAAAGTGCCCGGATGAATTTATTCCGAACACGAATGTTTCTCGGAATAGATCAACTAGCACGGATACACCCCTCTTATGTTTGTCCGGTACCCACGACACCTCCGGCTTGATCCTTCCCCCTCCGGACACCCTGTCCGGTAATCCTCCGGGACCGGTAGTTCATCCCCAAAGGAATTTCCGTTCCGAGCAATGTACATTGCACTGCGTTAGAATACCGTAAACATTTCATCTGTCATGTCATGCATCTGTTTGTATATGCTTGCTGTGTATTTACTGTTTTCTTCCCCCCTTAATCTCCGGTAGACCCCGCAGCTGCCGTCGACTACACCGCTGCTGAGTACGACTACCTCGTCGACGACCCTACTACTACTACCGTCGAGCTTCCACGCAAGCAGAGCCATTCTCTTCCCCAGATATCGCCTATCTTTCCGTACTTTTCTTGCACTAGGCATTGTTACTGCTGCTGCTACGATTACAATCCTATTCAACTGCATAGCCTGATTTTTGTCGCCCCTTGATGTGCCTTCCTTTATCCTATGCTGCCTATTATTATTATTATGCATTATTCAGCAGTGAGCCCTGCGCATTGTTAGCTAGGATTAGATAGAGGGCCGTGATCACTCAGGGGAGTGAACGCGGATACAAATATTATAACTGCACAGGTACGGTACAAAGCAGACACCGTCAAAGGCCCCTATCTGGGTTATGCCTAGTCACCTCAAGTGTGAGCTATCCAGGAGTAATCCTGGTACTCCACTCGAGGCTGACTTTGTCTTACCGCCATAGGGTCCTGAACGACGATTGTCCTTCAGGTAAGAAGTCGGGCGACCCAATGGTGCCCGCGAGAGGTATTGCGACGGGACGACAGGGAGGGTACGACCAGTGTATCGGTGTGCTTGGCCCCTGATCGTTGGCCGCGAGAGTTACCAAAACCACGAAAGTCGAGCTCCTCCAGGAGCACACGCGAGACAAGGTAAGGAGACGGTTCACCTTGTTGGTAACCGCAGTGACTTGGTGGGACGACGCGGCAGGCACCGATGTACTGGTGGTCCTGGCTGCTGTCGTTGTCCTCGGGTCAGTTAAGTCGAGGCAACGATAACGGTTGTCACGCAGGTTAATTAAAATGCTAAATGGTTCAGTGAATGTCTTGAGTTGGCTATATGCCATGTACGCACTACCTACCCGTGGGAATTACGAGTTATGGGCTCCTCTGCTTCTTAGTGTCGTCCGAGGACTCTTCAGACGTCAGCAGTACTGCGGGCTGATAGCCGGGAAGTGGTGTTGTCTTATTTTCTCGCGCGGTGGTGTCTTATTTGGATTTGCTTCAACTTCACCGGCCAGTCACGCACCGTGCAGGAGTACGTTCGGGTTGGGGTCCAAGGCTCGGCGTACTTAGGATTTAGACCGGCGGATGGCCTCTCTGTTGAGTTTGAAAGATGGGCTATGAAGTGTCGGATAGCCTCGGTGGAGCGTTCCCTAACAAGGTTCCCGCCACCCTGGAGATCCGTGCGTGTAGCGTAACACAAGTGCACCCCTGCAGGGAAGATTAATCTATTCGAATAGCCGTGTCCACGGTAACAGGACGCTTTATGCTGAAGCTGGATCTTACCACTAGAAACTATTATTATTAAACTGTATGGTTCCGGGTTTTCTTCCTCGCGGGGATGTCGAGGAGGTGAACTCGGAGGCATTGCTAATTATTACAACTTATTATTATACAATGCTGCAGCAACTTCTGCTGCATTGTTACTTTATGCTTTATATAAACTGTTGGCTGATTCTTACCTCATGCTGCAAGACCTCGTCGGAAGATGCTAGTCTTCGATAGGCCTAGCTTCTTACCCTTGCTCTGGATTTCTGTCTTTCAGTCCACTATATAAAACCTCTTCTTTCCGTTGATACAATGCATAATGCTTAGTAGCGGACGTAAGACTCGCGGGTATACTAGATACTCACCTGCTTTATTTCCTTTACTGTTTTGCCTGATCGGCCGCTGCAGCTGACGTTGGAGCCCAGGAGCAGGAGTACCCCGGGGGCGCCTACTACGACGTCGAGTTCCCCGTTGACCAGGAGTAGTTCGGTGGATCCCAGGCAGGAGGCCTCGCCTTTTCGATCTGTATCTCTGATGTGATTTGTGCTAGCCTTCTTAAGGCAAAACTTGACTAACTATGTCTGTACTCAGATATTATGGCTTGTATGACTTATGTACTCAGGTCCGCGTGACCCCCTCTATTGTAAAATATTTGTTTATCCTTTTGTGTTTAGTGTTGTGCTGTGATATTATCACCGTGGCACCCTAATCTTAGTCGTGTACCCTGTGTGTATGATTACTGTACACGGTCTGATTTTGGGGGCGTCACAAGTTGGTATCAGAGCCGACTGCCTGTAGGAAGCCACACCACCACTACTTGGTCGATGTTGAGTCTAGACTTTGAAAAACTATTTTGCTAACTTAATATTTGGCTTACGGGCCCACATCGATGTCACTACGTGTGATATCTATGGTATTAGGATCCTTTTCTCCTTACCTATGCTCTGGGAATCTGCTCTCTTATCCTTGCTGGTAAGTTTTACAAAAGCTGACATTAGGATCACGTTCTCTTGATTCCACCCGGCGTTTTTGGTGCTTCCCCCATTGATTGAGTCGTGTCGCAGGAGTCGTACCCCAGGTCCCGGACCGCGGATCCCATTCTCATTCTGGGCAGGCCGCGCGTTCTCTGGCATCAACTCCTGTGGCCAACAGTTTTCTTGCGGCGTGATTGACATAGTGGAATCTATGTCGCGTCGTGTAATCCTTACCGTGGTCTGCGCGCCGCCTAGTGAGTCCTTTTTCCTTAATTTCTACGACGTTACGCTGCCCGATTTTCGATTGACTCTGTGTGCGAATGTGTATGTCTTATATGACTACTCCTATATATCTGCGCCTCCTTTTCGTTGTCGTTTTACTTCAGGCTTGATTCCGGTATCTCGTTAAATTTTCATCGCTGAAATACCCCTGTTAAATTCTAGCAGGATGGCTGGTCGTGGTGGTCGTGGTCGTGGTCGTGCTACCAACGACCCACCTCCGCCGCCGGATTACATGGCCGCGATGATGCAGCAGTTCGAGATGAACCGTCAGTTCATGCAGAATATCATGGCTCAGTTCCCCCAGCCGAATCAGAATGGTCACCACCATCAGCATGCCACCGTGACTCTGCACGACTTCACCCGCCTCAACCCCACTATGTTCCGCAACACTGTTCAGCCGTTGGATGCTGATGACTGGCTTCGCGACATCACTCACGAGCTGGAGTCTGCTAATGTCGATCCAGCCGACTACGTGAACTTTGCGTCTTATCATCTGAAAGGCGTCGTTGCTCAGTGGTGGAGCACCCACAAGCGTTCCCTGCCAGTTGAAGAAGTCATCACTTGGGAAGAATTTCAGTCTGCCTTCCGCGCCCGCTACATTCCTCAGGGGATCATGGATCGTAAGGCGGAAGAATTCCGTAACCTCACTCAGGGCGACATGACTGTTGAAGCCTATCAGCGCGAGTTCCTCAACCTCTCTCGCTATGCGGAAGGAGAGATCACCACTGATGCTCGCAGGCAGCAGAAGTTCCGTCGTGGCCTCAACCCAGAACTCAGGCTCGCTCTTGCCGTTCATGATTTCGCCAACTTCTCCACCATGGTGAACAAGGCTATCACCGTCAAGACTGCCCAGATGGAGCACAAGAACTCTCTGAAGCGTTATCGTGACGTTGGATCATCTTCGGGCGCAACGCAGAAGCGTCGTATCTGGCTCCCTACCAGTGTGACCCATTCACCTGTCCCTGCTCCAAGGTCGTCGTATGCTGCACCCCGTCTGCCTCCCCCACCGCAGTTTCCAAGAGCTCTGCCTGCACCACCCAATGCTACCCCACTTCGTCCTCAGGATGGGTTATGCTTCACGTGCCGCCAACTTGGGCATTTTTCCAGAGAGTGCCCCCAGAAACAGAAGCAACTGGAAGTTCACCCCGCTGGCCGTGGAAATGGTCGTGGCAACAACAGGACCCCCAACTATAATACTGAGTCTGCTGCTCATGCTCGTGGTCATGCTAACAACATCAATGTTGAAGAAGCTCAGCAACAACCCGCTACCGTGATGGGTACCCTTCTCGTTAATTCCGTACCTGCTACTGTTTTATTCGATACAGGAGCATCACATTCATTCTTGTCGGAAGCATTTGCATTGTCGCATAACTTTACATTTGAAAATATGAACCCACCGATGGTTGTCCGCACCCCGATAGGCCATTCTCACACCTCCAAGATAGTGCCCGGAACCATTGTTGAAATTGAAGGGATTGAATTCCTTGCTTCCCCCATCGTTCTGAAGTCTTCCACCATAGACCTCATTCTGGGAATGGATTGGTTGAGATTTCACGATGCCGCACTCTATTGTGGCACCAAGTCAGTCCAACTTTTTCACCCCTCCGGCGAGATTGTTAACCATACCACCCGAGTTACCCGTAATGCTGAAACACAGATATTTATGATGAATGCTTTGAATGCCGCCCCCTCGAAGGCATCGAGAACGTTCCAGTCGTTCGCGATTTTCCCGACGTCTTTCCAGAAGAACTGCCGGGAATACCCCCGATCAGAGAAGTTGAATTCGTCATCGACTTGAAGCCAGGCACTGTTCCTATTGCCAAGTGTCCTTACAAGATGCCGCCACATGAACTCCTTGAACTTAAGGAGGAAATCGACAAGGCACTTTAGAAAGGATTCATTCGCCCCAGTTCCTCAGCTTGGGGAGCACCTTCGCTCTTTGTCAAGAAGAGCGATGGGACAAACCGATTGGTCCAAGATTATCGGCCCATTAACCAAGCCACCATCCAGAACAAATACCCACTTCCCCGGATCAACGATCTGTATGATCAACTTGCCGGATCCAAGGTGTTTTCTAAACTCGATTTGAGGTTGGGTTATCACCAAATCCGAGTCCGTGATGAGGACATTCCGAAGACTGCCTTCATTACTCGCTATGGTTCATACGAGTACACTGTCATGTCCTTTGTCTTAACCAATGCTCCAGCCACCTTCTCCAGATTGATGAATTATATTTTCATGGAGTACCTCGACCAGTTCGTCGTGGTTTATCTGGATGATATATTGATATATTCCAAGAATGATGAAGAACATGCTGAACATTTTCGTCTTATACTGGAGAAGCTTCGAGAACACAAACTCTCGCTAAGTATTCTAAATGTGAGTTCTGGCTTCCCGAAGTAACCTACCTTGGACATGTGATTTCCAAGGATGGCATTGCCGTCACCCCAGAACGTATCCAGGCTATTCTTGACTGGACTCCTCCCAAGACCGTCAAGCAAGTCCGCAGTTTCCTCGGGCTCGCTATCTATTGCCGCCGTTTCGTCGAGAATTTCTCCAAAATTGCCAGGCCTCTGACTAATCTGCTTCACAAAGGCGTCAAGTTTGAGTGGACAGATAAGTGTCAAGAAAGTTTCCAAGCACTCAAGGACAAGCTAACTTCTCCCCCGGTGCTCGCTCCCCCTGATACTCAGAAGGACTTCGTGATATATTGCGACGCGTCTCGTCAAGGATTAGGCTGTGTCCTATTGCAAGAGCGCAAAGTGATTGCTTATGGCTCTCGACAGTTGCGTGCTCACGAAGAAAAATACCCAACACATGATCTCGAATTGGCAGCAGTAATTTATGCATTGAAGCTGTGGCGACATTACCTCGTCGGTAATCGTTGCGAGGTCTACACCGATCACCAAAGTCTGAAGTACCTGTTTACTCAGCCAGACCTGAATCTTCGTCAACAACGATGGCTCGAGACAATAGCCGACTTCAACATGGATATTTCGTATACCCCGGGCAAGGCTAATGTGATGGCCGATGCCTTGAGTCGCAAAGCTTACTGTTCTGAACTTGAGGTTCAGGTGCAGCAACCACTTCTGTATGAAGAGTTTCGCAAGTTGAACCTCGAGATTATTCCTCAAGGTTACGTCAATAACCTGGTTCTCGAGTCAAAACTCGACGCCCTCATCAAGAGTAGACAATCTCTGGCCCCTGACATTGTGAAGATCAAGCAGGACATCGCAGAAGGAAAGCCTTCCTCTTTTACCATTGATGCCAATGATGGTGATAATGTGTACTTCAAGGGCCGCTTAGTAGTTCCTGTGAGCCCGGCCCTCATTAACTGTGGTCCGGATATCATGGAAGAAGCCCATAATTCTCCCTTGTCAATCCACCCTGGCAGTACCAAGATGTATAAAGACCTTCGTCAACGGTATTGGTGGCCTTACATGAAGCAAGATATCGCTCGCTTTGTTTCCAAATGTGACGTTTGCAGTCGCGTCAAAGCCGGACATCAGAAACCTGCTGGTTGGTTGCAACCACTCCCTCCTCCTGATTGGAAGTGGGACAAAGTCGAGATGGACTTCGTCACCGGTTTTCCTAAGTCGCAGAAAGGTAACGATGCCATCTTTGTCGTCATCGACCGATTCTCCAAGATTGCACACTTCCTGCCGGTCAAGGAGACGATCACTGCTAGTCAGTTGGCACACTTGTATATCACCCGAATTGTGTCACTCCATGGTATTCCGATGGAGATCAGTTCAGACCGTGGCAGCATTTTCACCTCACGATACTGGAATAGTTTCATGGAAGCTTTCGGGACTCGTCTGAATCTCAGCACCGCTTATCACCCCCAGTCGCAAGGTCAAGTTGAATGAGTTAATCAAGTGCTGGAAGACATGCTTCGCGCTTGTGTCCTTTCATTCGGCATGAAATGGGAGGATGCCCTCCCGTACGCAGAATTCTCGTACAACAATAGCTATCAGGCTAGCTTGAAGATGGCCCCTTCGAAGTTCTATACGGACGTAAATGTCGAACCCCCCTGAATTGGTCAGGAACTGGGGAACGACCCTACTTCGGACCAGATCTTGTCCAAGAAGCTGAAGAACAAGTTCGCATTGTGCAAGAAAATCTCAAGGCCGCACAGTCTCGTCAGAAGAGCAACTATGACCGCAAACACCGTGAAATGGAGTATCAACCTGGTGAATACGCTTACCTCCGTGTCACTCCCATGAGGGGCACTCATCGCTTCGGTATCAAGGGCAAGTTGGCTCCTCGCTACATTGGCCCGTTCCGTATCCTTTCCAGGAGTGGACCCGTGGCATACCGGTTGGAATTGCCGCCAAACCTCTCCCAAGTCCACGATGTCTTCCACGTGTCGCAACTCCGTCGCTGCTTCAAGGATCCTATCCGTGAAGTGGAGCATGATATGATCGAGCTGCAACAAGACTTGACTTATCGGGAACATCCGAGCCGCATTCTCGATCAGTCTGAACGTCGAACCCGCAACAAGACGACGAAGTTTCTCAAAGTCCAGTGGTCGAATCATTCTGAGATGAAGCCACTTGGGAACGCGAAGATCGCCTTCGCGATGAATACCCCGATCTTTTCCTCGCTACCACTTAAATTCTCGGGACGAGAATTCTTAGAGTGGGGGAGATTTGTAACACCCTCAGTTTCTGTAACAGTAATCATCATCACTGTTGATCATCACTGTTGGATTATCACTGATTGATCTCCCTTGACCTTGATAAAACTTTGTGATGCTAATGATCAAACCTTGCTGTGGTGGATCAACACCCCATGCACGATGTACTTGAGCCCTTGGGATCAAAACCCAAAGCCAAATGCACCTTGCTCATCGAACAAACCAAACCCTAGTTGAAACTTCTTTGAATGAAAAATAAAACAAAAGTGCTCAAATAAAGTTGTTCCAAAAATCATGAATCTATTTTTGTAAATTGCCTAAAATCATTATAATCATGTTGGACCAACTTTGGTAATTTTTGAAGTTACAGAAAATTCCAAACAATTCAAACAGTAGGTTAAAACCCTTACTTTGGGCATTTAATAATTACAAGAGATATCTAATGATTTTCTTTTGCTGCAAAAACTTTTGTGGCACTTATATATAATGTTATACTAATATTGGGACACCTAACACATTTTACAAAATTGCCTAAGCTGGGAAAACAATTACCAAAAGAGCAATACAGAAAAGAAAAGACACAAAGAATTGGAAAAA
The DNA here is from genome assembly GCA_950022295.1 of Bromus sterilis. Lineage (NCBI taxonomy): Eukaryota > Viridiplantae > Streptophyta > Magnoliopsida > Poales > Poaceae > Bromus > Bromus sterilis. The sequence goes on along the minus strand of OX465599.1, from coordinate 163,678,278 downwards.
ACACTAAATGTCGCTGAGGGCGACGGCCCACCTAGCCCAGGCCCACCCCCCACGGTTGTCTTCTTCCCCAACCACCCCCACCTGCTCCCGTACGGCAGCCGGGCGTGGGCACGCCGCTGCCAGGCCGACCCCGCCTCCACCTGCTCCCTCCCGGCGCCGACGCGATAAGGGCGACGCCCCCGACCCCCTTGACAACCCCGCATCTCCATTCCCCTCCTCCTCCTCTCGCCATCATCGGGGAAAAATTCCCGAGCGCCGCCGTCGCCGTTGCCGTGGCCGCACGCGGCCAACGACCACTACCGCCTACGCCACCGTGTCCAACCTCTGCACCGTCGTCGTCTTCATCAGGTCCAGCAAGGAATCGAGCCGGGAGCCCTCCCTCGCCTCGCCCTCGTCTTCGTTCCCCGCTCCGGCCGCCGCGACCTCGACGTCGATTCCGGCCACCTCGCACCTCTGTCGACCCCACTGCCACCGTCTACACGTTCGCGGTGAGTGTCTCGTTGTTCGCCATATGCCTGTGGCCGTCCGCTAGGCCCGTAGTCTTGTCCCCCTTTGAGCTCGCTCCGGCCGCCGTGGCTCGTCGTCGTAGTCGTCGACGTAGTCCGTCCCAGCGCACGCCACTGACACCCACGTGCTCCCCGTACCCCGTAGGCTAGAACCCGCCCGCCAGTTCGCTCCAATTCGCCATCGTTTGAGTTCTGCCATTGGAGCCCGACGCCTTCGCCGCCATTGTTGAAGCTGCACTCACCTCCGTGCGTCCCAGCCCGCGAGACCACTCCAGATCGATGCGGCTTCGAGTTCCTCGTCGACTGCAACCAGCAGCGCCTCAAACGGCGCTTGGAATCGCGAGCTAGCCCGACCTCGCCGCTGGCGGGCTCCGGTGAGCCCTCCGGTGAGGATGACAGACGGGCCCCCCTCGTCAGATCTATCGTTAGGGGTTAATCCCACCCCTAATGGGCCATTGACAGTGGACCCCCCGGCTAATTACTCTGTTAATTTAACTGAGAAGTTTAACTGAATAATAAACCCCCCACAGTCACTGACTTGTGGGTCCCCTAGCCATTTAGTTTAATTAAACATGTTTAATCAGCTCTGGAGTCAATGACATCTGGGACCCACTGTCAGATTAATAATTAAAATGAATTTAGATAAATTGAGTCACTGACATGTGGGTCCAGAGGCATTTCTGATTTATTAAAATGTTATATAAATAAATACATGTGGGTCCCACATGTCAGGCACTGTTTTGGATAATGTTTTGGATAATGTTCTGGATAATGTTAAATAAATAATAAAAGAAATTCAATAACTTTTAAATCGTAACTCGGATGCAAAAACTCTATACATGAAAATTGATCAAAAAAATATAACGAATATGAATACGCTATCCGTATGCCTATCACACCCCTCTAACACAAAGAACATCGAACCGTCCCCCCTTCGGACCGTTTGTCCGATAAATTGTCCGGTACTGCTAAAGTGCCCGGATGAATTTATTCCGAACACGAATGTTTCTCGGAATAGATCAACTAGCACGGATACACCCCTCTTATGTTTGTCCGGTACCCACGACACCTCCGGCTTGATCCTTCCCCCTCCGGACACCCTGTCCGGTAATCCTCCGGGACCGGTAGTTCATCCCCAGAGGAATTTCCGTTCCGAGCAATGTACATTGCACTGCGTTAGAATACCGTAAACATTTCATCTGTCATGTCATGCATCTGTTTGTATATGCTTGTTGTGTATTTACTGTTTTCTTCCCCCCTTAATCTCCGGTAGACCCCGCTGCTGCCGTCGACTACACCGCTGCTGAGTACGACTACCTCGTCAACGACCCTACTACTACCGTCGAGCTTCCAGGCAAGCAGAGCCATTCTCTTCCCCAGATATCGCCTATCTTTCCGTACTTTTCTTGCACTAGGCATTATTATTGCTGCTGCTACGATTACAATCCTATTCAACTGCATAGCCTGATTTTTGTCGCCCCTTGATGTGCCTTCCTTTATCCTATGCTGCCTATTATTATTATTATGCATTATTCAGCAGTGAGCCCTGCGCATTGTTAGCTAGGATTAGATAGAGGGCCGTGATCACTCAGGGGAGTGAACGCGGATACAAATATTATAACTGCACAGGTACGGTACAAAGAAGACACCGTCAAAGGCCCCTATCTGGGTTATGCCTAGTCACCTCAAGTGTGAGCTATCCAGAAGTAATCCTGGTACTCCACTCGAGGCTGACTTTGTCTTACCGCCATAGGGTCCTGAACGACGATTGTCCTTCAGGTAAGAAGTCGGGCGACCCAACGGTGCCCGCGAGAGGTATTGCGACGGGACGACAGGGAGGGTACGACCAGTGTATCGGTGTGCTTGGCCCCTGATCGTTGGTCGCGGGAGTTACCAAAACCACGAAAGTTGAGCTCCTCCAGGAGCACACGCGAGACAAGGTAAGGAGACGGTTCACCTTGTTGGTAACCGCAGTGACTTGGTGGGACGACGGGGCAGGCACCGATGTACTGGTGGTCCTGGCTGCTATCGTTGTCCGCGGGTCAGTTAAGTCGAGGCAACGATAACGGTTGTCACGCAGGTTAATTAAAATGCTAAATGGTTCAGTGAATGTCTTGAGTTGGCTATATGCCATGTACGCACTACCTACCCGTGGGAATTACGAGTTATGGGCTCCTCTGGTTCTTAGTGTCGTCCGAGGACTCTTCAGACGTCAGCAGTACTGCGGGCTGATAGCCGGGAAGTGGTGTTGTCTTATTTGCTCGCGCGGTGGTGTCTTATTTGGATTTGCTTCAACTTCACCGGCCAGTCACGCACCGTGCAGGAGTACGTTCGGGTTGGGGTCCAAGGCTCGGCGTACTTAGGATTTAGACCGGCGGATGGCCTCTCTGTTGAGTTTGAAAGATGGGCTATGAAGTGTCGGATAGCCTCGGTGGAGCGTTCCCTAACAAGGTTCCCGCCACCCTGGAGATCCGTGCGTGTAGCGTAACACAAGTGCACCCCTGCAGGGAAGATTAATCTATTCGAATAGCCGTGTCCACGGTAACAGGACGCTTTATGCTGAAGCTGGATCTTACCACTAGAAACTATTATTATTAAACTGTATGGTTCCGGGTTTTCTTCCTTGCGGGGATGTCGAGGAGGTGAACTCGGAGGCATTGCTAATTATTACAACTTATTATTATACAATGCTGCAGCAACTTCGGCTGCATTGTTACTTTATGCTTTATATAAACTGTTGGCTGATTCTTACCTCATGCTGCAAGACCTCGTCGGAAGATGCTAGTCTTCGATAGGCCTAGCTTCTTACCCTTGCTCTGGATTTCTGTCTTTCAGTCCACTATATACAACCTCTTCTTTCCGTTGATACAATGCATAATGCTTAGTAGCGGACGTAAGACTCGCGGGTATACTAGATACTCACCTGCTTTATTTCCTTTACTGTTTTTCCTGATCGGTCGCTGCAGCCGACGTTGGAGCCCAGGAGCAGGAGTACCCCGGCGGCGCCTACTACGACGTCGAGTTCCCCGTTGACCAGGAGTAGTTCGGTGGATCCCAGGCAGGAGGCCTCGCCTTTTCGATCTGTATCTCGGATGTGATTTGTGCTAGCCTTCTTAAGGAAAAACTTGACTAACTATGTCTGTACTCAGATATTATGGCTTGTATGACTTATGTACTCGGGTCCGCGTGACCCCCTCTATTGTAACATATTTGTTTATCCTTTTGTGTTTAGTGTTGTGCTGTGATATTATCACCGTGGCACCCTAATCTTAGTCGTGTACCCTGTGTGTATGATTACTGTACACGGTCTGATTTTGGGGGCGTCACAGCCTCCCCGCCTCCATCAACTGCTCCGTCGTGTTCCTAGCACCACGGTGAGCTTTTTCCCTAACCCCGGCAAGCCCTGCTCGCCCTTTGTGCCATTCCAGCATGGGAGTCGTAGCTCCTCGCCGCCGGGAAGTTCGTCGACGAGCACCTGTGAACCCTAGAACCTCGCAGCCATGTCCATCGTGATCTCCTTGCTCCGCTGCTCCGTTTGCACCTACGCCCGCTTCAAATGGCGCACCACAGCGAGCTTTGCCTCGAGCCAGTGGCTCCGCAGCCGCTAGGGCTCGTCGCCGCCGACGATGCCGTACCCCCCAGGCCCTGTTCTTGGTCCCATTCGTTGCGCGGCGCCAAGAGCTGCGTCTCAGTGGTCACAGCGCTCGATTTGGGCCACGGGAACGCCATCCCGAGCGTCGCCGCTGTGGAATTTGGTCGCCGCCGGCATGCCGCCGGTGAGCCCACATGGCCGGCGTGTTTAGTCACTAAATAACCCCCCCCCACACACACACAAAGTCACTTACAGGTGGCCCTGCCCCCTGCTAATCCACTGAATTAGTTTAAAACAAAACAAAACGTTTTAATTAACCACAGTGACACTTACAGGTGGGAACCCCCTATTAGAGCCCCCTTGACGCCAGCATGATGTCATGCTGACGCAGTAATGCATTTTCAATTTAAAAATATTGCAGAAAAGGCAGAAAATGATTTAAACTTTGGAAAATCATAACTAAATCATTTTAACTCCAAATTAAACATATAATATATGTAAAATTATCATAAAAATACAAGGATTCTGAATATGGACTTTGTTTTCATGTTTTACCAATTTAAATTGGGTGAACAGAAGCAAATGTGCATATAGAGTTCTTTTAAATTCAAATTTGAAGTGATTTTGCATATTCCTTTGCAACCCACTTCTTTTAAATGGAATTGTCCACACATTGCAACCATGAACAACACATTACAATATTGATCATGTGATTGTGCATTTGCATTTATATTGATCCTATGATTGCCATGTTATTAATAGAAGTGGAGCCGGAACACGAGATTACCCCCTTCGTTGAAGACACTGTCAACGTAACTGAACCTCGTCAGCAAGGCAAGAAAACCCCCATTGATCATGTCGACAAAATCCCACTTCCCTCTTAGTCTCGCTTATGCATTTTTTAGGACTATTACCATGCTACGTTTCTACCGCATAGATGATCCCATTCCTTTGCATGACCTATCGTTTGTCACAGTAGTAAGCAAACCACAATCCTAGCAGATGTAGGAGTTGATTGATATCATGTGGCCCCTGCAACTGTTACTGCTTATTGCATGCTTAGAGTTACAATGAGGTTACTCTTTTGTGAGTCAGGATGGTAGTAATCATGTTGATGATGGTGGAAATGTGTTGGTGAATCTACCCTAATACAAGGTGAACGATGAGAGGCTATGTAGGAGTACACAGTGGGTTGTTTCGTTGAACACCGCCCTAAGCCCGAGTTCTTGTGTGTTGATCCAAGACGAAGAGTACTTCCACATGTTGGGCACATGGACCCCCGCTCAACCTACTAACTCACCCCTTCTCGGTTCAATGAGTCGCAGTAGTTCGGAGTTCTGGTAGGTCTGTGGCACGGTCTGCGAAGTGGAAGAACGACTATTCAGACTGGCCTGGGACCCTGCACACATCTTCTGGGACCACATCGGTAAACCGGCCGGGTTCACGATGTGGAATCCAGTCCAGATAGGCGTCTCCTTTGAATTTGAGTTGGCTGTGAGGTAAAAGTTGTGGAAATTATCCTCGCCGACACACACTTGAAGGGTGACGAGATCCCGGCAGTAAATGATAGTTTCATGTGTGTAGCAGTACACCCCTGTAGGGTTAATAAACTATCCGAATAGCCGCATCCGCTGTAAGGGACTACTTGGAAAGCTGTGCTCGATTATTAGACAACTTCAATGGATACTTATAAAACTTGCCAAGATAAGCGTGAGTGATATGGCGTGCTTTCTCATGGGAAGTCGAGGAAGGATCCATAGTTGTGTAATTGATTGGAGACATATAGTGGACTCGTGTACGCTTCTTACCTCAAGTCTGTACTCGTAGTTCAGGACTCACCAAGTCAAAGCTGGCACTTCTGCTCTTGAACCCCACCTCCCTTTGCCTTGATACATGTGCATGAGTAGTATAGCTCCTACGTAAGTCTTGCTGAGTACGAGTTTGTACTCACGTTTGCTTATTCTATGTTTTAGATGAACCCACTGACCCCGAAGGTGGATTCTTCCTGGAGCTCGACGACTGAAGCCAAGCTAGTGTAGTCCCAGTCAGACGACTGGTCCCTCGTGGAAGGGCTTGTTTATAAATAAGGCTTCTTAAGCCATTTGTTAAACTTGTCTGTACTCAGACCTACTTTGCTTCCGCATGTTTGATGTAATGTTGGATCACAGACTTGTGATCTCTGTTTGCACTCTATAAGAGTTATCAATAAAGTTGTAACATGCATGTCTTAGTATGGGTTTTCGAGACCTTAGTTATGATCTGGACGGCGGTCTTTTATACACCAAGTGGCGCTTAGATGTGCACAACTTAGGGCATCGCGATGGGATTGCTCGTGACTCTGTCACGTGCACACATTGTTGTATGATCGAGCCCACCCAAGACCCCGACTAAGTGATCGGGCTGGAGTAAGTCTATGTAAGTGTTATAATACAATCGATAGTATGGTTGGGGCGACTTGTCTGTGAGTATGGGCGTTCACCACCCATCTCATTTAGACTTGTGTGCGGACGATAAGGACCCATCTCAGTTGATCATCCACCCTGGATGGAATGCCCCTCACGTTCGATGCTTTCCGAGAACGTTCTGTGCTTGGCCTTGTCTGCTTAGACAAGTGGGTACGGTTGTCGGCTCTCCATATGATTTTGTTGTAGCGGGTCTTGCATACGCTAACCCCGGGTCCTGACAGACTTGGTATCAAAGCAGGACTGACTGTAGGATTATCATCCTTGGTCGAAGTCGAGTCTAGCCTTCTATAGTTATTTAGTTACTCTGGGTATATAAGGGAACAACGTAAGGCTTCTTTTTTCTCCTTACCCTCATCGTTCTGAGTTCTGAGTCACCCTCATCTTTTCTACGGGAAGATAGGACTAGGCCCATCTATGTCTTGCGAGAACATCTCGTTGTTTGCTTCCTTGTAGCCGTAGGAAGGTTGTGTTCGGTTTGTTAGAGTTGTTGTGCTTCCTGATTTCCTACATCGTATGTAAGTGTTGTTTTCGTGTTGTAAGAAAATTGTTTTTTCTTGCAATTACAGTCGTTATGCTGTCCAAGTCATTCCAGGTTTCTTTATAATCTGATGCATTTGCAAAATCCTTCCCTCCATTTCGAATATCTTTCCGGAAGATTTGTTATGTGGCATACCCGACAGTTCCATAGTGTTTCTTATAGGTTTTCTTCTAGCAACCTATATTGATGCATTTGCAGTGCTTCCTCCCAATTTAGATGTCTTCTAGCCAGAATGATCACACTAAACATCGTGTTGGGGTACTGTGTTACTCTAACATATCTGTTGTAGCCCCTAGTAAGACATGGTCATCCTCGAGAAAACCATCCAGTAATCCAACTTCTTGAATCTTGTCACCCGACAGATGTGTAGAGTTCATAGTGGATCTTATGCCAGGAACCGCACAAATTTCCAAACGCCCATACAAAATGGCCCCACGTGAGTTAGCTGAGCTTAAAATCCAACTTGAAGCTTTGTTGGCAAAAGGCTTCATCCGCCCTAGCTCGTCGCCATGGGGTTGCCCTGTTCTGTTCGTAACGAAGAAAGATGGAACATAAAGGATGTGCGTAGACTATCGCCCGCTAAATCTAGCGACGATAAAGAACAAGTACCCACTGCCTAGGATCAATGATCTTTATGATCAACTTGCAGGATCCTCTGTCTTTTCCAAGATGGATTTGAGATTAGGCTATCATCAAATCAAAATAAAAAACGAGGACATTCCCAAAATGACTTTCACTACTCGTTATGGTCTTTATGAGTACACCTTCATATCCTTCGGTTTAACCAATGCCCCGCCACTTTCTCGTGCATGATGAATTCGATCTTCATGGAGTACTTGTATATATTTGTTGTAGTTTATCTTGATGAAATTCTCATCTACTCGAAGAATGAAGAAGAACATGTCGAACATCTTAGGCTGGTATTGATGAAACTTCAAGAGCACCACCTTTATGCCAAGTTCTCCAAGTGTGAATTTTGGCTACCAGAAGTGACCTAGTTAGGCCACGTGATTTCGGAAAAAGGCATTGCTGTGAATCCCGAGAGAGTTCAGGCCATCCTTGATTGGACTCCACCTGAATCAGTTAAGGAAGTTAGGAGTTTTCTTGGCTTAGCAAGCTATTTCCATTTCTTCGTCGAGAACTTTTCTAAAGTTGCAAAGCCTCGAACTGAACTCCTCAAGAAAGATAAGAAACTCCAATGGACTCCCAAGTGCGAGGAAAGCTTTCAAGAGATGAAAAGAAGATTGACTTCTGCACCCGTACTTGGGTCTCCGGACACCAAAAAGGATATCGAGATCTATTGTGATGCTTCACGGCAAGGGTTAGGATGCATACTTATGCAAGATCGACATGTGGTAACATACGCTTCACGCCAGTTGCGTCCACATGAAGAGAACTATCCTACCCATGATCTTGAGATCGCGGCCGTAGTTCATGCCCTGAAAACTTGGCGACATTACCTCCTTGGTAATTGTTGTGAGATCTATTCCGACCACCAAAGCCTCAAATACATATTCACCCAGCCAGATCTTAATCTCAGGCAAAGACGCTGGATAGAGTTGATAAAAGATTATGACTTAGGAATTTATTACACCCCAGGAAAAGCCAATGTCATGGCTGATGCACTAAGTGGTAAGTCGTATTGTAACAACCTCATGTTACAACAGTGTCAACCACTTCTTCATGATGAATTTCGCAAGCTCAATCTTGAGATTGTTCCTCATGGCTATATTTCTACCTTGGTGGCGAAACCAACCCTTGAGGATAAAATCATAGCCGCCCAGAAACGTGATAGTGGTATTAGAGAGATCAAGAAGAACATTGCTAGCGGAGTTGCTAAATGTTTCTCCATAAATGATCAAGTTATCGTTTTCTTTGGCACTCGATTGGTTGTACCACGAAAACACAATCTTAGGAGGCTAATTCTTAAGGAGGCTCATGATATCCCCTTTCGATTCATCCTGGTAGCACAAAGATGTACTGAGACCTACGCCAGAGATTTTGGTGGACTAGGATGAAGCGATAAATTGCTCAGTATGTTGCCGAATGTGATGTTTGTCGTCGCATTAAGGCCGAACACCAAAGACCTGCTGGCACTCTTCAACCATTGCCTATTCCCGAGTGGAAATGGGACAAAGTCAGTACGGATTTCATCACTGGGTTCCAAAAACTCAGAAAGGAAATGATGTCATCTTCATTGTCGTTGATAGACTCTCCAAAGTTGCTCACTTCCTTCCCGTTCGCGAGTCCATAACTTCGAGAAAGTTAGCGGACGTGTACGTCTCTAGAATTGTGTCTCTTCATGGTGTTCCTTTGGAAATCAATTCTGATCGTGGTAGCATTTTCACCTCTAGATTTTGGGGAAGCTTTCAGAATGCTATGGGAACTCTTCTCTCCTTTAGTACAGCTTTCCATCCTCAGTCTAGTGGTCAAGTTGGAAGGGTTAACCAAATTCTCGAAGACATGCTCAGAGCTTGTGTTATCTCATTCAGAAAGAATTGGGAGAAGTCTCTTCCATTCGCCGAATTTTTTTATAACAATAGTTTCCAATCTAGTCTGAACATGGCTCCTTTTGAACTCCTTTATGGACGAAGATGTCGAACACCCCTTAACTGGTCTGAAACCGGTGAAAGACAATTCTTTGTACCGGATATGATCATGGAAGCAGAAGAGCAAGTTCGCATTGTTCGTGATCAATTGAAAGCAGCCCAGTCTCGTCAGAAAAGCTACTATGATCGTCATCATAGGCACGAAAGCTACAATCTAGAAGAGAAGGCTTACCTTCGGGTTACTCCTCTGAAGGGAACCCAACGCTTCGGTATCAAAGGAAAGTTGGCCCCATGTTACATTGGACCTTTCCGCATTCTTGCTAAACGTGGAGAAGTTGCCTACCAACTTGAACTACCCCCGCACCTTTCCCGAGTACATGATGTATTTCATGTGTCACAACTCAGGCGTTGCTTCAAGGACCCCATCCGCGAAGTCGACAATGAAACGCTTGATCTCCAAGATGACCTTTCATATCGAGAATACCCCGTTCGTACTCTTGATTCAGCAGAGCGTTTCACTCGCCGTCAGATGATCAAGTTTCTAAAAGTGCAATGGTCACACCACTTTGAGAAAGAAGCTACGTGGGAAAGAGAAGACCGTCTCAGTGCCGAATACCCCACCTTCCTCCCGCAGACTTCTGAATCTCGGGACGAGATTCTTTTGAGTGGGAGCGAGTTCTCAGAAACCTCTTTTAGGTATGTCCTAGGGTTAGCAAGTAACTTTGCATGATGTGAAAAATTTCAAAAGAAATTGAAATGGGAGAAGAAACCCCCAGATGAATTTAATACAAATGACCAGAATAAAAGTTGCTCCAAAAATTCCTTTTGCATTTTTGAAAAGTCTTATAAATGAGTGTGATCACATATCAAGTGATGTGGAACCAATCCAATGCTCATGGATTTTTAAAATATTCAAACAGGAGCTTGGAATTAATTCAAAACCCCTATTTGAATTAAAGTTCAAATAATTTGAATTATAAAAATGTTCAAACTTTATAAGTGGCTAGCCTATTATATTGTGAGGCCATATAAAAAGTTTCAGCATTTTAGAAAATGCTTAGCTATTTTAAATAGCATGGCAAACATAAATGCAGAAAAGAAAAAAAGAAAGTAAATAAGAAAAAGGAAAGAAGCCCACCTACCTTGGGCCCCAGGCCCAACTTACCTCCCAGCAGCCCAGGCCTACCTCCCCCACTTGTCGTCTTCCCCGGCGTGGCAAGCAGGTCGCTGGAACAAATGCGACGCCGGCAGCACCTGCCTGCCTGCCTGGCCCTCCCCGACCCTTCTAGCCGCGCCACGACAGTGCTGGGACAGCCGTGCGTCCTTCCCCCCCCCCCACCAGAGAAGCTCCCGCTCTCTCTCTCGCTGAGCCTCGCGAAGAACAGAACGCCGCCGTCGCCATGGCTTGACGCCCGCGTGGCCAATGTCCTCCACGAGCCGCGCCAAGGTGTCCATCGTCTCCACCGCCGTCTGCTACCTCGAGCTATACCGCCAATCGAAGGAAAGAGGACCAGCACGCGTCGCTAGCTTCATCGTCTTCGTCTCCGGCCGCCGCGGATCCACCTCAAATTCCGGCAGCTCCGGAGGCTCCCCGCCTCCAACAACTACTCTGTCATGGTACTAGCACCACGGTGAGCTTTTCCCCTAACCCAGGCAAGCCCCGCTCGCCCTCTGTGCCATTCCACCATGGGAGCCGTAGCTCCTCGCCGCCGGGCAGTTCGTCGACGAGCACCTGTGAACCCTAGAACCTCGCAACCATGTCCATCGTGATCTCCTTGCTCCGCTACTTCGTTTGCACCTACGCCCGCTTCAATTGGCGCACCATAGAGAGCTTCGCCTCGAGCCAGTGGCTCCGCCGCTACTAGGGCTCGTCGCCGACAACGATGCCGTACCCCCCAGGCCCTGTTCTTGGTCCTATTCGATGCGCGGCGCCAAGAGCTGCGTCTCAGTGGTCGCAGTGCTCGATTTGGGCCACGGGGATGCCATCCCGAGCATCGCCGCCGTGGAATTTTGTCGCCGGAGGCATGCCGCCGGTGAGCCCACGTGGCCGGCGTGTTTAGTCACTAATTAACCCCCCCCCCCCACACACACAGTCACTTACAGGTGGGCCCTATCCCCTGCTAATCCACTAGATTAGTTTAAAACAAAACAAAACGTTTTAATGAACCACAGTGACACTTACAGGTGGGGCCCCCCTGTCAGAGGCCCCCTGACGCCAGCATGATGTCATGCTGACGCAGTAATGCATTTTCTATTTAAAAATATTGCAGAAAAGGCAGAAAATGATTTAAACTTTGGAAAATCATAACTAAATCATTTTAACTCCAAATTAAACATATAATATATGTAAAATTATCAGAAAAATACAAGGATTCTGAATATGGACTTTGTTTTCATGTTTTACCAATTTAAATTGGGTGAACAGAAGAAAATGTGCATATGGAGTTCTTTTAAATTCAAATTTGAAGTGATTTTGAAAATTCCTTTGCAACCCACTTCTTTTAAATAGAATTGTCCACACATTGCAACCATGAACATCACATTACAATATTGATCCTATGATTGCCATGTTATTAATAGATGTGGAGCCGGAACCCGAGATCACCCCCTTCGTTGAAGACACTTTCACCGTAACTGAACCTCGTCAGCAAGGCAAGCAAACCCCCATTGATCATGTCGATAAAATCCCACTTCCCTCTCAGTCTCGCTTATGCATTGTTTAGGATGATTACCATGCTACGTTTCTACCGCATAGATGAACCCATTCCTTTGCATGACCTATCGTTTGTCACAGTAGTAAGCAAACCACCATCCTAGCAGATGTAGGAGTTGATTGATATCATGTGGCCCCTGCAATTGTTACTGCTTATTGCATGCTTAGAGTTACAATGAGGTTACTGTTTTGTGAGTCAGGATGGTAGTAATCATGTTGATGATGGTGGAAATGTGTTGGTGAATCTACCCTAATACAAGGTGAACGATGAGAGGCTGTGTAGGAGTAGACAGTGGGCTGTCTTGTTGAACACTGCCCTAAGCCCGAGTCTTGTGTGCTGATCCAAGACGAAGCGTACTACCACATGTTGGGCACATGGAACCCCGCTCAACCTACTAACTCACACCTTCTCGGTTCAATGAGTCCCAGTAGATCGTAGTTCTGGTAGGTCTGTGGCACGGTCTGCGAAGTGGAAGAACGGCTATGCAGACCGGCTTGGGACCCTGCACACATCTTCTGGGACCACATCGGTAAACCGGCTGGGTTCACGATGTGGAATCCAGCCCAGATAGGCGTCTCCTTTGAATTTGAGTTGGCTGTGAGGTAAGACTTGTGGAAATTATCCTCGCCGACACCCGCTTGAAGGGTGACGAGATCCCGGCGGTAACTGATAGTTTCATGTGTGTAGAAGTACACCCCTGCAGGGTTAATAAACTATTCGAATAGCCGCGTCTGCGGTAAGGGACTACTTGGAAAGATGTGCTCGATTATTAGACAACTTCAATGGATACTTATAAAACTTGCCAAGATAAGCGTGAGTTCTATGGCGTGCTTTCTCGTGGGAAGTCGAGGAAGGATCCATAGTGGTGTAATTGATTGGAGACATATAGTGGACTCGTGTACGCTTCTTACCTCAAGTCTGGTACTCGTAGTTCAGGACTAGCCAAGTCAAAGCTGGCACTTCTGCTTTTGAACTCCACCTCCTTTTGCCTTGTTACATGTGCATGAGTAGTATAGCTCCTACGTAAGTCTTGCTGAGTACGACTTTGTACTCACGTTTTCTTATTATATGTTTTAGATGAACCCACTGACCCCGAAGGTGGATTCTTCCCGGAGCTCGACGACTGAAGCCAAGATAGTGTAGTCCCAGTCAGACGACTGGTCCCTCGTGGAAGGGCTTGTTTATAAATAAGGCTTCTTAAGACATTTGTTAAACTTGTCTGTACTCAGACCTACTTTGCTTCCGCATGTTTGATGTAATGTTGGATCACACACTTGTGATCTCTGTTTGCACTCTGTAAGAGTTATCAATAAAGTTGTAAACTTTGTAGAGAATTGCAATGATACCTGTTGTTCATACTAGACATGTGTGCTGCGTGTATAATTATAACTTGCATGTCTTAGTATGGGTTTCCGAGACCTTAGTTGTGATCTGGCCGGCAGTCTTTTATACAACAAGTGGCCCTTAGATGTGCGCAGCTTGGGGCATCGCGATGCGATTGCTTGTGACTCTGTCACGTGCACACATTGTTGTATGATCGAGCCCGCCCTAGACCCCGACTAAGTGATCGGGCTGGAGTAAGTCTATGTAAGTTTTATAATACAATCGATAGTATGGTTGAGGTGACTTGTCTATGAGTATGGGAGTTCACCACCCATCTCATTTAGACTTGTGTGCGGACGATGAGGACCCATATCAGTTGATCATCCGGCTTGGATGGGATGCCCCTCACGTTCGATGCTTTCCGAGAACGTTCTGTGCTTCGAATTATCTACTTAGACAAGTGGGTACGATTGTCGGCTCTCCATATGATTGTGTTGTAGCGGGTCTTGCATACGCTAACCCCTGGTCCCGACAATATGCGTTGATACTACATGACTACTAGATGTGATTTTTATCTTGCTACGCTTCATGTTGTGCTAGTTATAATTACCTTGATCATCCTGACATGGCTAAGTTATTCATTGGATTAAGCTTTGGATTAGGATATAGGCATGATCGTGCCTTGGATTATTTTATCGATATTGTTATGACTTTGACTACGGATTTTCATACATCACCTGACACTTTGATTCTTATGCTTTTGGAGACATGCTTCATGTGGTGTGATCAGGTGCCACCGAACCGAACTTATCAGTGCAGCCACACTCACCTTTATGGGAAGGCCTTGGCTCGGTCTATCAGTGTGCTCTTTTATTCATTTCACCAAATAGGGAAGGATACGCCCGGGTGATTACCCTGGCCCGGTAAACAGCGATAGTCTCAAGAGCCGGTTTGGTTATTGAGCTCAGTCCCCGTTTGGTACAATGTTGTTTGCCACGATGTTGGCGGGTGTCTGGAGGACACAGGGCTACCCACGACATGACTTGTGAAGTATGTCGGGTGATACGTGATGAGGACATCCCTACTAATGTTACACCCACATCCTCACCAACTACACATATTGGACCAATTACTAGAGCACGCGCACGTCAGCTAAATTATCAGGTACTTTCGTTTCTTGCGAATCCTTCTAATGTTCATGAACATATGATGCTGCCTAAATTAGATACTTTTTTTTCTTATGAATGAAGGACCTAGCATGGACAAGAAGGACGGGCATTGGAGCGGGATCAAGCATGGAGAAGATGGTGCGCGCGCGGGAAAGGACAATGGAGTTTCCAGTGGTGATTTTCGCACTTTGAAGCCACCATAAGGCGTGCATGAAGGCTTGGACGAAATACACGAGATGCCACTTCATTATTTTCGTCCAAGGGCAATTATAGGTGATGCGTCACCTTAATATTGGGTTGGGCCCATGTAATTTCGAAATACTACTTTATAGGCTGTTTTTAGAGTCCGTATGTGTGGGGAAACCGAGTTAGGGTTGTTTTCGGATCCCACCTCCAAGGGGTCACGAAATTCCCCTCTATTCCCCCATATATACAGCCCTTAGGGCGTCGTTGAGACTTGGGTTTTAATTAGATTTAAGTTAGCCATAGCCGCAACTTTGAGCTCTTCGTTTGTGTCATCCGACCAGGCCAAGACCGCATTGGAACCCCAACTTCTGTTAATCATTCATCTTATATTCGCAATATCCAGATTGCAATTCTTAGTTCTTTCTTTTTCTTGTCGATTGCTTGCAGGAATTAGACCTTCGTGGTCAGGTTGATCGTGCATCCGCGGGATCAATAACATCTCGGAGCTGGTTTAGCGATCGCTAAGGTGCAACGTCTTCGCACGTTCGTAGTCGGGTCGTGAAAGTCTACTCCACCATAATCGATCTCCATCATCTCATCGAAACATTTGGACACCTTCGCCTCTATCAAGTGGTATCAGATTTCCAGGTTGCTCGGTGAGATTTACCAGTTTTTCGTAGTCTAGATTACTTCTGTTTTCATACCTACAGTCCACGAAAAAACCAAAAAAAATTTAGGGTTAGATCATCACGTCCCAAAACAGTCCGAGCCTTTGTCCAGTTTTCTTTACAGTAGTTTGCTTTGTGAATTTGCGGTTGCATCGTTGTGTCGAGTTGCTGATCTTAGCGTCTAGTTCCCTTAGAGTTTCGAGTTCTGATCACAGTTTGTCACGCCGCCGCCGCACAGTAGTACACCACCACGTTCCGCCAATCCGAGTTCAGATACACCACCACGTTCCGCCAAGCCTAGTCCATATACACCACCACAACCTACCGATCCGAGTTGAGTTCCATCACCCGTTCGTTTTGTGATATCTCCGTAGCCAGAATAGTTTTGAGTTGATTAGAGTCGAATTTCACCAATCTTTGTCGTACGTAGAAGGGGGTGATTTCCAAAAAAAAAAGTTTGGCACGCTTTCCAGAGAAGTTTTTAGGCCAAAAATTTAAGGGGTGAAAAATTTTCGTGCCCATACCTTCCTTAGGTCCAGAAACTCATTTTGAGACGTTCGCTACCATAGTGATTTTTTCGCACTTTTTCGGCCATCGCAGTCCCGAATCGCAAAAAAAAGCAAAAAAAAAGAGAAAAAAAATTCAGAGTGTGCTTCTCAGTTGTTTACGTGCCGCGCCGTGCTTTCGTTGGTGTTTTAGGCTCGCGTCTCTAGTACGGTCTAGCCTAGGATCAGCACAGTACCGACGTTGAGTGTTTATTCATCTTTGCATCTCAGTCTTGATTATTGTTGAGCTTTTGCTACCATACTTGTCAGCCTTCCTACAGCTCCACATATATGCTATATCGTGCGTTTTGACACCTCCTGGCCATCGCTCTACCACATCTCTGAGATTTTTGACCCGTTGGTTGTACATCACCACCTGCTGCTAGGTAAGAATCGGTAAGAACGAAAGAAATGCTTGACGGATTTTTGCTTTCCACCACCCCACATCCCATTAGTAGAAGCAGGATCATATTTCTGTGTGTTTTCTATTTCTGCTAACCATGCCAGGATGACATGATGAAGTGGCGCGGGATGCATCCGATTGGGAGAACATGTCCAACAAGGAGCTACATGATAAATTTGCACAAATGATGTCTGAATTGGTGAATGACATCGAGAACAGATTTACAGAGGCGATTGATGGCGTGGAGAAGATGATCGACACCAAGCTCGACGCCAAGTTTACTGAGTTGATCGCACGCCTACCTACACAGCCTGCTGCCGCTCCGGCACAGCCACCGCCACCACGACGTGCACGACGTATTCTGTTTCCGGGCGGACAAGCTGCTGGTATTGGTGCTCCTCCTGCTGCTGCAGTTGCTACTGCTGCCGCTGCTTCTGACGTCGGCCAGGACGACAACTACGAGGGTGATTATGAGGAGGAGGTGGAACAGGAAGCGGCCTATGAACAGCCAGCTGGACGTCCACGTCCCAACATTCGCCGCGGTCGACACCAACCACCCCCTCAGGTACGCGATGATGAATATGTGCCTAAACTTAATTTGAATCTTAAGCCATTTGAGGGTAGATATATTCCTGATTCTTATCTTACTTGGGAGTTAGAAACTGAACAATGCTTTACATGTTTACAATATCCTGAGAATAGACCTGTTACTGCTGCTGTTTGTGAATTCACGGGGTTTGCAACTATTTGGTGGTCTGAACATTGTAGATTGCATGCTAATAATATTCCAACTACTTGGGCTGCTTTAAAAGATGCTATGCGTGCTCGCTGGGTTCCTCCTTATTATCAACATGAATTGCTACAAAAATTACAGCGTTTGAGACAAGGAAAAAATTCTGTAGAGGAATATTATCAGGAATTACAAACTGGATTGATTAGATGTGGCCTAGTAGAGGATAATGAAGCTATGCTTGCACGTTTTATGGGTGGCTTAAACAAGGAGATACAAACTATTCTAGAATACAAGGACTATGCTACTATCACTCGTTTGTTTCATCTTGCTTGTAAAGCAGAACGTGAAGTGCAGGATCGACAGGCCACTACGAGACCTAACTTTTCTGCAGGACGAAATACATCATGGACATCGCGTGGAGCTTCTACATCCACACGTCCTTCTGCACCACCATCTACTTCAGCAGCTCATTCTTACAGGGAGCCACCAAAATAGCTAGCGCCACCATTCAAGGGTGCACAGAGTGGTCCAGCGGCGAGTTCTTCTTCATCCATGGCTTCCACAGGGCAAACACGAGATCGTTATATTAAATGTCGCAGGTGCCAAAGTGGAGGTCACTTCGCAAAAGACTGTCCTTCCAAGCATGTGATGACTATTACGGCGGATGGTGGGTATGAGTCAGCGAGTGACTATGATGAGGAGACTTTAGTTCTCATTGCTCATGAGGAACAGGGTGCCCATGATGATGCTCATGATATAGAGTATATGGCTCCTGATGATGCGGATAAATATGCTAGTTTGGTTGCTCAACGTGTGTTAAGTGTGCAGGTAACGAAGGCCGAGCAAAACCAGAGGCATAATTTGTTCCACACAAAGGGAGTGGTGAAAGAACGTTCGGTTCGCGTCATTATTGACAGAGGGAGTTGCAACAACTTGGCTAGCATGGAGTTGGTGGAGAAGCTATCTCTCACCACAAGACCACACCCCCATCCGTACTATATTCAATGGTTTAACAATAGTGGTAAGATTAAGGTAACGCGTTCTGTTCGTGTGCACTTTAGCATTGTTGCATATGCTGATTATGTTGATTGTGATGTGGTACCCATGCAAGCATGCTCTCTTTTACTTGGTAGACCATGGCAATTTGATAGGAATGTTGTACACCATGGTAGGACAAATCAGTTTACTCTGGTTCATCAGGATAAAAATATTTCCTTACTTCCTATGTCTCCTGAACAAATTGTGAAAGATGATCTTGCTAGAGCTAGTAAAGCTAAATAGGATAAAAATAAGAGTGAGAATGAGATAGCAGCTAAATAATTTGAGCAACAACATAAGACTAATAGCAAATCTTCGTCTGCTGTTTCTAATGAAATTAAATTGACTAGTCCAACTTTGCTTGCTACTAAGGTTGATATTTCGGATTTGGATGTTAGTCAATATGTGTGCTATGCTTTTGTGTGAGAAGAAGCTTTGTTTTCATTTGAGGAATTGCCTCCTTCTTTGCCTCCTGTTGTCACTGACCTTTTGCAGGAGTTTATAGACGTCTTTCCCCAAGACGTACCACCGGGATTACCACCTATTCGAGGGATTGAGCATTAGATTGACTTAATTCCCGGTGCTTCGCTGCCCAACCGTGCGCCATACCGTACCAATCCTGAGGAGACGAAGGAGATTCAGCGTCAAGTACAAGAGCTACTCGACAAAGGTTATATACGCGAATCCCTTAGTCCTTGTGTTGTTCCTGTTATATTAGTGCCAAAAAAGGATGGAACATGGCGTATGTGTGTTGATTGTAGAGCCATTAATAATATTACTATTCGTTATCGTCATCCTATTCCTAGGTTAGATGATATGCTTGATGAATTAAGTGGCTCTACCATGTTTTCCAAAGTTGATTTGCGCAGTGGATACCATCAAATTCGCATGAAATTAGGAGATGAATGGAAAACAACATTTAAAACTAAGTTTGGACTATATGAGTGGTTAGTCATGCCTTTTGGGTTAACTAATGCACCTAGCACCTTCATGAGATTAATGAACGAGGTTTTACGTGCTTTCATTGGACGATTTGTGGTAGTCTATTTTGATGATATACTGATTTATAGCAAATCTTTGGAGGAACATTTGGATCATTTACGTGTTGTTTTTATTGCTCTACGTAATGCATGTTTGTTTGGTAACCTTGGGAAGTGCACCTTTTGCACCGACCGAGTATCGTTTCTTTTCTATGTTGTTACTCCACATGTATTGAAGTTGATAAAGCCAAGATCGAGGCGATTGAGAGTTGGCCGCAGCCCAAAACGGTCACACAAGTGCGGAGTTTTCTTGGCCTCGCTGGATTCTATAGGCGTTTTGTGAGAGATTTCAGCACTGCTGCACCTCTCAATGAGCTTACACGCAAGGATGTGCCTTTTACTCGGGGTACCGCACAGGAAGAAGCCTTCACGGTATTGAAAGATAAGTTAACACATGCTCCTTTGCTCCTACTTCCTTATTTTAATAAGACTTTTGAGCTTGAATGCGATGCTAGTGGGATTGGTTTGGGAGGTGTGTTATTACAAGATGCTAAACCTGTTGCATACTTTTATGAAAAATTGAGTGGACCTAGTCTGAACTATTCTACTTATGATAAGGAATTATATGCTCTTGTTCGGACTTTAGAAACTTGGCAACATTATTTATGGCCCAAAGAATTTGTTATACATTCTGATCATGAATCTTTGAAACACATAAGAAGTCAAGCAAAACTTAATCGTAGACATGCTAAGTGGGTTGAATTTATTGAGACTTTCCCTTATGTCATTAAACACAAGAAGGGTAAAGATAATATTATTGGTGATGCATTGTCTCGTCGTTATACTATGCTTTCACTACTTGACTTTAAGATATTCGGTTTAGAGACAATCAAAGATCAATATGTGTATGATCCGGAATTTAAAGATGTATTGCCGAATTGTAGAGAAGGTAGAACATGGAACAAGTTTGTGCTTAATGATGGATTCGTGTTCCGTTCTAACAAGCTATGCATTCCAGCTAGCTCTATTCGTCTTTTGTTGTTGCAGGAGGCGCATGGAGGAGGATTAATGGGACACTTTGGCGTGAAGAAGACGGAGGGCGTACTTGCTACACATTTCTTTTGGCCAAAGATGAGACGGGATGTTGAGCGTTTTGTTGCTCGCTACACTACATGTCAAAAAGCTAAGTCACGACTCAGTCCTCATGGTTTATACATGCCTTTACCTGTACCTAGTGTTCCGTGGGAGGACATATCCATGGACTTTGTTTTAGGCTTGCCTCGAACAAAGAAGGGGACGGATAGCATCTTTGTTGTCGTGGATAGATTTTCTAAGATGGCACACTTTATACCATGTCATAAAAGCGATGATGCTGCTAATTTTGCTGATTTATTCTTTCGTGAGATTATTCGTTTACATGGTGTGCCCAATACTATTGTCTCGGATCGTGATACTAAGTTTCTTAGCCATTTTTGGAGATGCTTACGGGCTAAGTTGGGGACTAAACTACTTTTTAGTACTACATGTCATCCCCAAACTGATGGACAAACTGAAGTGGTCAATAGGACATTGTCTACTATGCTTAGGGCTCTTTTAAAGAGTAACTTGAAAATGTGGGAAGAATGTTTACCTCATATTTAATTTGCTTATAATCGTTCATTCCATTCTACCACTAAAATGTGCCCTTTTGAGATTGTTTATGGTTTTCTACCTCGTGCACCTATTGATTTGCTGCCTTTTCCATCTTCGGAGAAGGTTAATTTTGATGCTAAACAACGTGCTGAATTGATATTAAAAATGCATGAGTTAACTAAAGAAAACATTGAGCGAATGAATGCTAGATACAAGCTTGCTGGTGATAGGGGTCGAAAGCATGTTGTGTTTGAACCCGGAGATCTTGTTTGGTTACATCTACGTAAAGATAGGTTTCCTGATTTGCGCAAGTCTAAGTTAATGCCACGAGCCGATGGTCCCTTTAAGGTTTTGCAAAAAATTAATGATAATGCATATAAACTTGAGCTACCTGCAGATTTTGGGGTTAGTCCCACTTTTAATATTGCAGATTTGAAGCCTTATTTGGGAGAAGATGATGAGCTTCCGTCGAGGACGACTTCAATTCAAGAAGGGGAGGATGATGAGGACATCCCTACTAATGTTACACCCACATCCTCACCAACTACACATATTGGACCTGTTACTAGAGCACGCGCACGTCAGCTAAATTATCAGGTACTTTCGTTTCTTGCGAATCCTTCTAATGTTCATGAACATATGATGCTGCCTAAATTAGATACTTTTGTTTTTCTTATGAATGAAGGACCTAGCATGGACAAGAAGGACGGGCATTGGAGCGGGATCAAGCATGGAGAAGATGGTGCGCGCGCGGGAAAGGACAATGGAGTTTACAGTGGTGATTTTCGCACTTTGAAGCCACCATAAGGCGTGCATGAAGGCTTGGACGAAATACACGAGATGCCACTTCATTATTTACGTCCAAGGGCAATTATAGGTGCTGCGTCACCTTAATATTGGGCTGGGCCCATTTAATTTCGAAATACTACTTTATAGGATGTTTTTAGAGTCCGTATGTGTGGGGAAACCGAGTTAGGGTTGTTTTCGGACCCCACCTCCAAGGGATCACGAAATTCCCCTCTATTCCCCCATATATACAGCCCTTAGGGCGTCGTTTAGACTTGGGTTTTAATTAAATTTAAGTTAGCCAAGACGCAACTTCGAGCTCTTCGTTTGTGTCATTCGACTAGGCCAACACCGCATTGGAACCCCAACTTCTGTTAATCATTCATCTTATATTCACAATATCCAGATTGCAATTCTTAGTTCTTGCTTGTTCTTGTCGATTGCTTGCAGGAATTAGACCTTCGTGGTCAGGTTGATCGTGCATCCGCGGGATCAATAACCTCTCGGAGCTGGTTTAGCGATCGCTAAGGCGCAACGTCTTCGCACGTTCGTAGTCGGGTCGTGAAAGTCTACTCCACCATAATCGATCTCCATCATCTCATCGAAACATCGGGACACCTTCGCCTCTATCAATACGGTAAGAGAGGCACGCGGTAGAATGGTCTCATTGGAGAAATCCAAGTCCATTCCGAGGGAGACGTTCCAAGTTATTTGATGAGGGAAGAACTCCATAGTGTGGGCAATGTGCACAAACTCTGCAGACTCAAAATCTATTCGAATAGCCGCGTCCTCGGTTATGGACAAGTTTGTACTAAGTCACACCGTTCGATAACAGTGCTATGGATGAGAGATTGTGTTGCACCTGTGAATCAGTGCAAGTGATGGTAAGCTTGTGAAGCTTACGAGATGTTTGTGAGATGACTACGGGGTAGTCATGAGATGTTGATGAAATGGCTGCGTGGTAGCCACGAGATAGTTGTGGATCCGGAGTGATCCCGAGTTATGGATCCGGAGTGAAAGTCCAAGTATGTGATCAGAGGGGAGGGGATGAAAGATCACTTCAAATTTTCAAGTGAAGCTTTGAAGTGAAGCATAAACTTAACAGAAAGGGATAGCAGGAACAAGTAACAGGGAAGAAAAACTAACAGAGAAACTAAACAGAGCGAATCTAAACACGTTGAAGCTTAACTGGAAGCAAATGCAATGCGGAAAGTAAATGCTTGAAGTAAAATTAACTTGACTCGGCGAAGTTTGTTCGACCAGTTAACGCTCTGCAAAGCGCTACGTCTGGTTGGAGGGACTGGTGATTGAACACCTAGAGCAAAACTATCTCCGTCCGTTGCTCCACTTCTCCAATCTCCTTGAGCTTGGCCTGTTTTGACTCAAGGTAGATTATCTAGGGAATATCCGAAACCTTTGACAAACTTGAACTTGAGGCGACAATTACTCTTCGCTCTCTGAACACGACACTCTAACTGTCTAGGAGAATTGAAGTTCTCCAAGATAAAAAATGCTAGTAAGATTTCACCTAAGTCATAGCGAATCTACTCAGATCAATGGGACTTAGGATTCGGCGGTTGGCTTTTGGTTTTTTCTTCGGTGGTGTTCTTGGGATGCTCTCTTCAGTCTCTCTCAGGAATAATCTCAGAGCAGCCACCCGCAAATGGAGGCGGGGGCGGCGTATTTATAGTTGGTGATCCCGAGGTGCGAAATGACTGATTTGACCCAAAGTGACAAATTGACGCGTGTCCACAATAGTCGGATTTGTCATTAATGCGCAACTTTACTTGCGGAACAAGTAAAGCTGACTCACGGACTTAGTTCTGCTTCGGAAGCCAATGAACGAAGTATTTGCTTCCAAAATTTAACTCAGTGCACATGATATTTCTTCACTCTGGCTTCTCACTTGGTTTAGTTTTGATCTGTGCATTTTCACAATAACTTCGGCATCCACAAACTAAAACCCCTCTTGATAGTACGGTTTGTCCTATGACCCAAAGAACAGGAAAAGAACTACACAAAGACATCTAAGTCTTGCCATGTCCTCTTCATTTCCTTCAATGAGTTGGGCTTCAGAACACCTTCATTTTTGGGGACCATCCTGTTGGGAAACGTAGTAGAAAACAAAAAAATTCGGCCTACGAATCAAGAACCCAAGATCATCCAAGAAGATTGCATACAAGGTTTTAGGTCATGGCTCACCAACCGATGTAGCGAAAGTAGAGTTGGTGAAGCTCGTGGACGTAGTGGAAGTAGATCTCGCAAGTTCTCCCAGGAACAGTCCCTCGATCAATCCCACGAACAAGTCCCGCGATCTAGTCCCACGGACAAGTCCCATGAACAAGCTCCTCGAAGAAGGGTCGAAGGTACAACCCCTCCATTAGTATCCACATCCCGTAGCAGCAATCTAGAGATGAACGCCACCGAGAAAACTAGAGGGAGAAAACCCTAACGGATTCCGATCTAGAACAGCGTCTAAACCGGGGTCTAATTGTGGAGCAACGGGGTTTAGAGGAGGGAGGGTGGCGCATAGGCCTTGGGGACAAGTTGTGCTGCGCCCCCCACCCCTCCCCCACATTATATAGGTGGCCAAGAGGCCCTTGGGGCGCAATAAGGGGGGTGGGGAGTCCAACTTGGACTCCCAAACCTCCCAAACCTTCCCACCGGAAACCTGCCATATTGGAGAGTTGGACTTTCCACCTGGAGGGGGATTCCTTCCCCTTGGTGTGCCCCCACCTAGGTGGCTTTCCCCCCAAGGCCAGGGGCGCAGGGGAGTGGGTGGTACTGTCCGGAACCTTCTGGAACCTTCCATGACCTTCTAGAAGCTTCCAGGACCTTCCGGGACATACCGGGACCGTTTCGGGACATTCCGGACACTTCTGGAGCACTTCCAGGACCTTCTGAGACCGTTCTCGGACGTTCCGGAGCCATCCGGATAGTTTCCAAGACCATCCGAGTTACAGTTTAAGCCACCGGATGACCGCGAAGGTTGTCGGGACGCCCAGCGATTATCCGGAAACTATCCCCAGTACCATTCTCATATGTTCCGGAACCACCTGGGACTACTCCAGAGTGATCCGAACATAACCTTAAATACCCAGAACTACTTCTGGTGCCCTTATGAACAATTCCATAAATCTCCGGAACTACTTCCGGTACCCGTATGAACTATTCTGCTTTGCTTCCACTAAACCTTCTACCATACTAGTATTCTAACAGACTACTGCTCGTTAAGTGTGTGACCCAATAGGTTCGGTATAATGCGGACATGACTCAGAACATCTTCCGGACATAGGTCAACAGCCTTTTGTCAATAGCCAATAATCAACAGCGGAGCCATGGACACCCATGTTGACTCCCGCACATACACGAAGAAACTTCGAGTGAACCATTATGTTTATTCATGTACCATTCCCTTTGCTTCGTGATATATGACAAAGTTAGAGGAGAGAAGTTTGGCACCCATGTGTAACAACTTCTTGAACACAAGCCACTCGTTATCCTCTTTGCTCGTTTGTCCATTTTCTCGTTATCGTATTCCGGTATCCCCGTGACTGAATCACAATGCGTCTGGCCAGACTATAATGGATACCATCATACCGAGTGGGCCTGAAGTGAATATCTTCTTCATCGTGAAGGAGCAAATCCCATTCTTGAACTATCACAGTCACTAGCCACACCATCTGACATACCCAGAACTTATTTTACTACTTCCCATTTACGGGAGGATTCATCTAAGAACCAAAGCATGTCTTCCTGTGTGAAGCAACTCGATACTCTCATGGTCTAAGGAATTACGTATATGAAAACATTTCATGATATGACTTATAACGTAGTTACGATGTGATCTCTAAGTATATCATTCAATACTGGGGTCGGTTCAACATCATTGTTCTGCTAACAATATGTTCCCATTGCTACTGACATCCTTGTTACAAGAACAATGTCCATGATTAAGAAAACGTAATCATCAGTTAGCACATGAGCTGGTCTTAGAGGCTAAACCAGGAACTCTTGGTGTTTACATTTCCACACATGCAAATGAGTTTTCTTCTAAATCTCACAGTCAGGGTCATTGCAATTATAGCACAGAAATATAAACATTAATTACGAACGTGGAAATATATATATAATAACATTTTATTATTGCCTCTAGGGCATATTTCCAACAGTCTCCCACTTGCACTAGAGTCAATAATATTATCAGTGCTTGAGCATTTTACACCTATGGCATACCGGTGTAATATATGCTTCATTTGTGGTATAGACTTCATCATCGGATCTGACGTTTCAGACCCGTTTGTATCTTGCATATCTTCGCGTTTTCACGCTATCATAAAATTCACTAATTTTATCAGTTTAGCTTTGTATATGTTTGAATCAATTGGTAGGACCTTGGTTCCTTTAGAATAAGTCATGAAATCATTCATCAATGTTCCATGAGCTTCAAGTATCTAAGAAACCTTACCATGTTCATAAAAGAACTCATGATTCAAAATACCCTCCTTGTTACTTCTTTAAGCAACAATATACTTAGCCTCTGTTATAGAATTCGCCACAGTATCGAACTTGACAAAGTTCCTCCACACTGCGCCACCCTTACGTGTGAAACACATAATCCCAATTAAAATCAAAAATCGGTCAGAGTAAGTATGAAGACTGAATTGGTGTAACTATTTACATCAAAAATTTAGCTGATGTAACTCATTACAACGAGCTCTTCATTCTCTCCATTTTCCGAGAAACAAATCTTATCTATCATAAGTTTAACTTTTCACTGTTTGTCCAATGATCAACATATTGATCACTTTGGTATCTTGCTCACAACCTTTTGGAGCGTTGGACATATCTGGTCGTTTTACATATTATGGTGTACATGATTAATCCAAACACACAGGTGAGTGGAATTCAATTCACGTGTTTTGCTTATCTGTGTTCATCAACACTGATTTCTGCAAACTACTTTTCACCACGACTTTGGCAAGAACATGTTTCTTGGCATTTCATACTAAACTACTTAGTATCATGTCAATATGTAGTGTTGGTTTTAGCATGATCAGGCACTTACTATCTTCATAGATCACTGTGCTCAATACTAATGCTATATCAGCCCAAGTTCTTCAACTGAAAACTATTTCCAACGAAGTCCTTAATCGTGTCAAGAAATTTACATCATTTCTAATCAACAATATGTCATCTACATAAGGTTTTAGAAATATCATTCAGCTCCCACTTACTTTCTTGAATATTCAAGCATCTTCATTATTCCTGATGACAACAAAATCTTTTGGCAATTTCATCATAACGAAAATTCCAACTCCATTGTGCTAGCTTCAGTCCATCACTGGACATCCAAGGCTTGCATCTATTTTAGCATCCTTTGAATCGACAAAACATTCCGGTCGTATCACATATACGTCCTTTGTTATTTTTCCGTGTAGGAACGTTGTTTTGACGTTCATTCTACCATATCCTATAAATGAGATATGTAGTAATTGCTAATATAACCCGAACTGACTAAAGCATTTCTACGGTCGACACTATTTCGCCGTAGTCAACTTTTGAACTTGCTAGAAAACAATTTTCCAACGAGTTGAGCTTTATGGATAAAACAATTTCATCTGAATCAATTATAGATCCATATATATATATATTCTTCAGACTTTTTAGTCTTTCGGAGGGTCTACCAAGTTCAAAACTTGACTTACTTCCATGGATACTATCTCTGATTATTTGGCATTTAGCCAAATCCTGGAGTCAGGGCCCATCAACGCTTCTTTGTATATCACAGGTTTATCATTGTCGAACAAAAATATCTCGTTTTACATATCATGAATGTTTGTACGAGTTTTGTCTAACCTGTGTGGTTCAGCTGCGCACTTATTTGAAGAGTCAACAATCTTTAACAAGTTGCACTGTCCTCCCACTCACTCTTTTGCAAGAAACCATTTTCTTCAAAACACATTGTTCTTAACAGCAAACAGTTTTTCTTTTGTGTAGTGATAGAGGAATACCAAAACTTTTGGCATAACCTTAACAAAGTAGCACTTATCTGATTTGGGGTTTTGAGTATGTCAAACATATGCCTCATGTACCCAAATTTTAAGAAAAGACAACATGGTTTTAACAGTCCATACCACATCTAATATGGTGTCATTTCAACAGATTTGATGATGCTCTTTTCAGTGTAAAAGCCGTAGTCACTAACGCATAACTTTAATAAGTATAATGGCAAATTGATAACGTCATATTTGATCTTTACCGTGTCATACATGGCTTGATTACATCTCTCGAACACTTTACTCATAGTGATGTTCTGGGAGACGCAAGTTATGACACTCTTCACAACTCATCAGACGTTCGCTAAACTTGTAACTCAAATATTACTTTCTACAATCTAATTTGCAGAAGCTTTATTTTCTCGTTACAATGAATTTCTATTTCACTCTAAAATTCCTTGAACATTTCAAAGATTTCAGACGTATGTCTCTATTGAACAGATATCCACATATCTACTTCAACTCATGAGTGAAGATAGGGAATCCACTGCACACAACTACACTTATTGGACTACACACATCATCATGTATGATTACCAATGGTTTAGTTGCCCGTTCATGTATGGCCTATCAACGGTGTTTTAGTCACATTACTTCGAGACAAAGATCGCAAGCGTCAAGTGATTCGTAGTCATATGACTCGAAAGTCCATCACTTATGGAAATTCTTCATGCATGTTATGTCACTTGTGATAAACGGCAGTGCCACATCTATGTGGTATTTCTGTCAGTCTTGCGACGTTTAGCGTCAGTGTTATGGATGTTTAGTATTATTATCAAGATTCATAACATACAACCTATTCATAATGGAAGTATGGCCTTTACGTTATTCATAGCTTTGAACAACTCTCTTGCAACAAACATGATTCAAAATGATGTTTTGCAACAAGGCTAAAGTGTAGTAACAATTTACTCAACTCTAAAATAAATTATGAAGATAATCATAGAGTCAACACACGGTATAGTAAACCTTTTACCGTGTTCCCGAGCGTGTCAAAACTCATCATTAGCTAGTCATAAAAGCCATAGTATTTCTTGCATCAACTTGCAACGATATGCAATTGAAGTGATATTCCGATGATCAACAGTTTAATCACAATATACAGAATCCACAATTAACTGCTTAATCATGATTCCCAAGAATTACATCTCTTGACCAGCAATGAATTCATCTATAACTCTGTATGACTTTCATTTCTGAGCTGGATGTTCCAGTCTTCTTTCGTTTTGCCTTTATACGTATCATAGTTCTATTTCCAATGTCACTCCTACTCACAGAAGATCACACATGATCAAGGGTGGCGCATGCCATGGACTTTCCGGCATGTAAGTCTTACTAACACCCTATGGAACTTCCTTTCCCTTAATCCTCATCATCATATGATCAGTGTTCTTCTGGATCCCACACTTATCAGTTTCGTTAAGTGATAGAGGCGAAGGTGTCCCGATGTTTCGATGAGATGGTGGAGATCGATTATGGTGGAGGAAACTTTCACGATCCGACTACGAACGTGCGAAGACGTTGCGCCTTAGCAATCGCTAAACCAACTCCGAGAGGTTATTGATCCCGCGGATGCACGATCAACCTGACCACGAAGGCCTGCAAGCAATCGAAGAACAAGCAAGAACTAAGAATTGCAATCTGGATATTGCGAATATAAGATGAATGATTACGAAAGTTGGGGTTCCAATGAGGTCTTGGCCTGGTCGGATGACACAAACGAAGAGCTCGAAGTTGCGGCTATGGCTAACTTATATCTAATTAAAACCCAAGTCTAAACGACGACCTAAGGGCTGTATATATGGGGGAACAGAGGGGATTTTCGTGACCCCTTGGAGGTGGGGTCCGAAAACAACCCTAACTCGGTTTCCCCACACATACGGACTCTAAAAACAGCCTATAATGTGGTATTTCGAAATTACATGGGCCCAGCCCAATATTAAGGTGACGCAGCACCTATAATTGCTCTTGGACGAAAATAATGAAGTGGCATCTCGTGTATTCCGTCCAAGCCTTCATGCATGCCTTATGGTGGCTTCAACGTGCGAAAATCCCCACTGGAAACTCCACTGTACTTTCCCCCGCGCGCACCTTCTTCTCCATTCTTGATCCCGCTCCAATGACCATCCTTCGTGTCCATGCTAGGTCCTTCATTCATAAGCAAAACAAAAGTATCTAATTTAGGCAGCATCATATGTTCATGAACAATAGAAGGATTCGCAAGAAACGAAAGTACCTGATAATTTAGTTGACGTGCACGTGCTCTAGTAACTGGTCCAGTATGTGTAGTTGGTGAGGGTATGGGTGTAACATTAGTAGGGATGTCCTCATCATCCTCCCCTTCTTGAATTAAAGTCGTCCTCGACGGAAGCTCATCATCTTCTCCCAAATAAGGTTTCAAATCTGCAATGTTAAATGTGGGACTAACCCCAAAATCTGCAGGTAGCTCAAGTTTATATGCATTATCATTAATTTTCTGTAAAACCTTAAAGGGACCATCAGCTCGTGGCATTAACTTAGATTTGCGCAAATCAGGAAACCTATCTTTACGTAGATGTAACCAAACAAGATCTCCTGGTTCAAACACAACATGCTTTCGACCCCTATCACCAGCAAGCTTGTATCTAGCATTCATGCGCTCAATGTTTTCTTTAGTTAACTCATGCATTTTTAATATCGATTCAGCACGTTGCTTAGCATCAAAATTAACCTTCTCCGAAGATGGAAGAGGCAGCAAATCAATAGGTGCACGAGGTAGAAAACCATAAACAATCTCAAAAGGGCACATTTTAGTGGTAGAATGCACTGAACGATTATAAGCAAATTCAATATGAGGTAAACATTCTTCCCACAGTTTCAAGTTACTTTTTAAAACAGCCCTAAGCATAGTAGACAATGTCCTATTGACCACTTCAGTTTGTCCATCAGTTTGGGGATGACATGTAGTACTAAAAAGTAGTTTAGTCCCCAACTTAGCCCATAAGCATCTCCAAAAATGGCTAAGAAACTTAGTATCACGATCCGAGACAATAGTATTGGGCACACCATGTAAACGAATAATCTCTCCAAAGAATAAATCAGCAACATTAGCAGCATCATCGCTTTTATGACATGGTATAAAATGTGCCATCTTAGAAAATCTATCCACGACAACAAATATGCTATCCCTCCCCTTCTTTGTTCGAGGCAAGCCTAAAACAAAGTCCATGGATATGTCCTCCCACGGAACACTAGGTACAGGTAAAGGCATGTATAAACCATGAGGATTGAGTCGTGACTTAGCTTTTTGACATGTAGTGCAGCGAGCAACAAAACGCTCAACATCCCGTCTCATCTTTGGCCAAAAGAAATGTGTAGCAAGTACGTCCTCCGTCTTTTTCACGCCAAAATGTCCCATTAATCCTCCTCCATGCGCCCCCTGCAACAACAAAAGACGAATAGAGCTAGCTGGAATGCATAGCTTGTTAGAACGGAACACAAATCCATCATTAAGCACAAACTTGTTCCATGTTCTACCCTCTCTACAATTCTGCAATACATCTTTAAATTCTGCATCATTTACATATTGTTCTTTGATTGTCTCTAAACCGAAAATCTTGAAGTCAAGTTGTGAAAGCATAGTATAACGACGAGACAAAGCATCAGCAATAATATTATCTTTCCCCTTCTTGTGTTTAATGACATAAGGGAAAGTCTCAATAAATTCAACCCACTTAGCATGTCTACGATTAAGTTTTGCTTGACTTCTTATGTGTTTCAAAGATTCATGATCAGAATGTATAACAAATTCTTTGGGCCATAAATAATGTTGCCAAGTTTCTAATGTCCGAACAAGAGCATATAATTCCTTATCATAAGTAGAATAGTTCAGACTAGGCCCACTCAATTTTTCAGAAAAGTATGCAACAGGTTTAGCATCTTGTAATAACACACCTCCCAAACCAATCCCACTAGCATCGCATTCAAGCTCAAAAGTCTTATTAAAATCAGGAAGTTGTAGCAAAGGAGCATGTGTTAACTTATCTTTCAATACCGTGAAAGCTTCTTCCTGTGCGGTACCCCAAGTAAAAGGCACATCCTTGCGTGTAAGCTCATTGAGAGGTGCAGCAATGGTGCTGAAATCTCTCACAAAACGCCTATAGAATCCAGCGAGGCCAAGAAAACTCCTCACTTGTGTGACCGTTTTGGGCTGCGGCCAACTCTCAATTGCCTCGATCTTGGCATGATCAACTTCAATTCCCTGCGGAGTAACAACATAGCCAAGAAACGACACTCGGTCGGTGCAAAAGGTGCACTTCCCAAGGTTACCAAATAAACGTGCATTACGTAGAGCAATAAAAACAGCACGTAAATGATCCAAATGTTCCTCCAAAGATTTGCTATAAATCAGTATATCATCAAAATAGACTACCACAAATCGTCCAATGAAAGCACGTAAAACCTCGTTCATTAATCTCATAAAAGTGCTAGGTGCATTAGTTAACCCAAAAGGCATGACTAACCACTCATATAATCCAAACTTAGTTTTAAATGCCGTTTTCCATTCATCCCCTAATTTCATGCGAATTTTATGGTATCCACTACGCAAATCAACTTTGGAAAACATGGTAGAGCCACTTAATTCATCAAGCATATCATCTAGCCTAGGAATAGGATGACGATAACGAATAGTAATATTATTAATGGCTCGACAATCAACACACATACGCCATGTTCCATCCTTTTTAGGCACTAATATAACAGGAACAGCACAAGGACTAAGGGATTCACGTATGTAACCTTTGTCGAGTAGCTCTTGTACTTGACGCTGAATCTCCTTCGTCTCCTCCGGATTGGTACGGTATGGCGCACGGTTGGGCAGCGAAGCACCGGGAATTAAGTCAATCTGATGCTCAATCCCTCGAATAGGTGGTAATCCCGGTGGTACGTCTTGTGGAAAGACGTCAATAAACTCCTGCAAAAGGTCAGTGACAACAGGAGGCAAAGAAGGAGGCAATTCCTCAAATGAAAACAAGGCTTCTTTGCACACAAAAGCATAGCACACATATTGACTAACATCCAAATCCGAAATATCAACCTTAGTAGCAAGCAAAGTTGGACTAGTCAATTTAATTTCATTAGAAACAACAGAAGAAGATTTGCTTTTAGTCTTATGTTGTTGCTCAAATTCTTTAGCTGCTATCTCATTTTCACTCTTATTTTTCTCCTGTTTAGCTTTACTAGCTCTAGCAAGATCATCTTTCACAATTTGTTCAGGAGACATAGGAAGTAAAGCAATATTTTTATCCTGATGAACTAGAGTAAACTGATTTGTCCTACCATGGTGTACAACATTCCTATCAAATTGCCATGGTCTACCAAGTAAAAGAGAGCATGCTTGCATGGGTACCACATCACAATCAACATAATCAGCATATGCAGCAATGCTAAAGTGCACACGAACAGAACGTGTTACCTTAATCTTACCACTATTGTTAAACCACTGAATATAGTACGGATGGGGGTGTGGTCTTGTGGTGAGAGATAGCTTCTCCACCAACTCCATGCTAGCCAAGTTGTTGCAACTCCCTCCGTCAATGATGATGCGAACCGAACGTTCTTTCACCACTCCCTTTGTGTGGAACAAATTATGCCTCTGGTTTTGCTCGGCCTTCGTTACCTGCACACTTAATACACGTTGAGCAACCAAACTAGCATATTTATCTGCATCATCAGGAGTCATATACTCTATATCATGAGCATCATCATGGGCACCCTGTTCCTCATGAGCAATGAGAACTAGAGTCTCCTCATCATAGTCACTCGCTGACTCATACCCACCATCCGCCGTAATAGTCATCACACGCTTGGAGGGACAGTCTTTTGCGAAGTGACCTCCACCTTGGCACCTGCGACATTTAATATCACGATCTCGTGCTTGCCCTGTGGACGCCATGGAGGAAGAAGAACTCGCCGCTGGACCACTCTGTGCACCCTTGAATGGTGGCGCTGGCTGTTTTGGTGGCTCCCTGTAAGAATGAGCGGCTGAAGTAGATGGTGGCGCAGCAGGACGTGTGGATGTAGAAGCTCCACGCGATGTCCATGATGTATTTCGTCCTGCAGAAAAGTTAGGTCTCGTAGCGGCCTGTCGATCCTGCACTTCACGTTCAGCTTTACAAGCAAGATGAAACAAACGAGTGATAGTAGCAAAGTCCTTGTATTCTAGAATAGTTTGTATCTCCCTGTTTAAGCCACCCATAAAACGTGCAAGCATAGCTTCATTATCCTCTACTAGGCCACATCTAATCAATCCAGTTTGTAATTCTTGATAATATTCCTCTACAGAATTTTTTCCTTGTCTCAAACGCTGTAATTTTTGTAACAATTCACGTTGATAATAAGGAGGAACCCAGCGAGTACGCATAGCATCTTTTAAAGCAGCCCAAGTAGTTGGAATATTATTAGCATGCAATCTACAATGTTCAGACCACCAAATAGATGCAAAGCCCGTGAATTCACAAACAGCAGCAGTAACACGTCTATTCTCAGGATATTGTAAACATGTAAAACGTTGTTCAGTTTCTAACTCCCAAGTAAGATAAGCATCAGGAATATATCTACCCTCAAACGGCTTAAGATTCAATTTAAGTTTAGGCACATGTTCATCATCGCGTACCTGAGGGGGTGGTTGGTGTCGACCGTGGCGAATGTTGGGACGTGGACGTCCAGCTGGCTGCTCATAGGCCGCTTCCTGTTCCACCTCCTCCTCGTAATCACCCTCGTAGTTGTCGTCCTGGGCGACGTCAGAAGCAGCAGCAGCAGCAGTAGCAGCAACTGCAGCAGTAGGAGGAGCACCAATACCAGCAGCTTGTCCTCGCGGAAACAGAATACGTCGTGCACGTGGTAGTGGCGGTGGCTGTGGCTGTGCTGAAGGTAGGCGTGCGATCAACTCAGTAAACTTGGCGTCGAGCTTGGTGTCGATCATTTTCTCCACGCCATCAATCGCCTCTGTAAATCTGGTCTCGATGTCCTGCACCTGTTGAGACATCATACGTGCAAATTTATCATGTAACTCCTTGTTTGTCATGTGCTCCCAATCGGGTGCATCCCGCGCCACTTCATCATGTGATCCTGGCATGGTTAGCAGAAATAGAAAACACACAGGAATATGATCCTACTTCTACTAATGGGATGGATGTGGGGTGGTGGAAAGCAAAAATCCGTCAAGCTTTTCTTACGTTCTTACCGATTCTTACCTAGCAGCAGGTGGTGATGTACAACCAACGGGTCAAAACTCTCAGAGATATGGTAGAGCGATGGCCAGGAGGTGTCAAAACGCACGATGTAGAATATATGTGGAGCTGTAGGAAGGCTGACAAGTATGGTAGGAAAAACTCAACAGTAATCAAAACAGAGATGCAAAGCTGAATAAACACTCAACGTCGGTACTGTGCTGATCCTAGGCTAGACCGTACTAGAGACGCGAGCCTAAAACACCAACGAAAGCACGGCGCGGCACGTAACAACTGTGAAGCACACTCTGAATTTTTTTTTCTCTCTCTTTTTTTTTTTGCTTTTTTTTTTTTGGAAATCACCCTCTTCTACGTACGACAAAAGATTGGTGAAATCCGACTCTAATCAACTCAAAACTATTCTGGCTACGGGGATATCAGGAACCGTACTGATGGTGGAACTCAACTCGGACTCGTGAGACGTGGTGGTGTATATGGACTCTGCTTGGCGGAACGTGGTGGTGTATCTGGACTCGGATTGGCGGAACGTGGTAGGATGACTACTGGTGCGGCGGCGACGTGGCAAACTGTGATCAGAACTCGAAACTCTAAGGGAACTAGACGCTAAGATCAGCAACTTGACACAACGATGCAACCGTAAATTCAACAAAGCAAGTACTGAAAAGAAAACTGGACAAAGGCTAGGACTGTCTTGGGACGTGATGATCTAACCCTAATTTTTTTTGTTGGCTTTTTCTTGGACTGTAGGTATGAAGAACAGAACCAATCTAGACTATGAAAACTGGTAAATCTCACCGAGCAACCTGGAAATCTGATACCACTTGATAGAGGCGAAGGTGTCCCGATGTTTCGATGAGATGGTGGAGATCGATTATGGTGTAGGAAACTTTCACGATCCGACTACGAACGTGCGAAGACGTTGCGCCTTAGCAATCGCTAAACCAACTCCGAGAGGTTATTGATCCCGCGGATGCACGATCAACCTGACCACGAAGGTCTAATTCCTGCAAGCAATCGAAGAACAAGCAAGAACTAAGAATTGCAATCTGGATATTGCGAATATAAGATGAATGATTACGAAAGTTGGGGTTCCAATGAGGTCTTGGCCTGGTCGGATGACACAAACGAAGAGCTCGAAGTTGTGGCTATGGCTAACTTATATCTAATTAAAACCCAAGTCTAAACGACGCCCTAAGGGCTGTATATATGGGGGAACAGAGGGGATTTTCGTGACCCCTTGGAGGTGGGGTCCGAAAACAACCCTAACTCGGTTTCCCCACACATACGGACTCTAAAAACAGCCTATAATGTGGTATTTCGAAATTACATGGGCCCAACCCAATATTAAGGTGACGCAGCACCTATAATTGCTCTTGGACGAAAATAATGAAGTGGCATCTCGTGTATTCCGTCCAAGCCTTCATGCATGCCTTATGGTGGCTTCAACGTGCGAAAATCCCCACTGGAAACTCCACTGTACTTTCCCCCGCGCGCACCTTCTTCTCCATTCTTGATCCCGCTCCAATGACCATCCTTCGTGTCCATGCTAGGTCCTTCATTCATAAGCAAAACAAAAGTATCTAATTTAGGCAGCATCATATGTTCATGAACAATAGAAGGATTCGCAAGAAACGAAAGTACCTGATAATTTAGTTGACGTGCACGTGCTCTAGTAACTGGTCCAGTATGTGTAGTTGGTGAGGGTATGGGTGTAACATTAGTAGGGATGTCCTCATCATTAAGAGAACAGTGAGTATTTTCAATAATGCTTACAATCATACATTGTACTAGATATCTTATATCCAACATTAATTGTCTTACCACTGAAAACAATTTTTCAGTTCCATGAATATAACATAACTATCCCAAACTTTTCGAAGTTCGGGTTTCATGGTGGTGAAGACAATGCACTTAGCTGTGGTGGAATTCTAGCATTTTTGGATTATGGACGTAAGTCACATCATCCATAGCATCAGCGGGAGAGCATCAAAAAATTGCGATAGGACATGGTCCTTCTCGGCACTATTGAGGATAGTCCTCACAATACGGTACCAATCGTAAAGTTTTTACCAGATAATACAGTTAATCAAAATCAATTGGGAAGGTGGTAACGCGAGCCATTATTCTACAACGATAATGCAAATACTAAGACTTTGTTCATAATTAAGTTGCACTTGTGATTAATCAATTTAATTACTAAGTGCGCTCCCACTCAGATCAATATCTCTCGTAATTGATGCTGGAGTGATTCAAGATCCGACCCAATCGTCCGCCATTGATGTGACATCACTGATGACTTAGATTGGACCGGTAGGCCAACTTGCCAATCACAACACATGTGATTCTTGTTCATCTTTCGATGGGCGTGTTCCGGTAGCAAACTTTTATCCAAACCGTCAAGACAACCAAGTGTAATGCGCTGTGTGTTCTTTTAACACACCCGCCTTTTATGCGTCACACACGTGTGCACCCATGTGACATGACCTGCTCCGATGTGAAACATAGTATAGACGGTGCTACAGTTGGAAGAACACTATCAACTTGATATTGTTTTGCGAGAGATCACCCTAATAAAACACGACTACCGCGCATCAAACAAGGGTGCATCAAAGGGATAAACATCACAGGCAGTTCATAAAATTATGTGATATGATATAGCCCTTTGCTTCGTGAAGTCTTCGTAGTCTTCACGCCGTCGTGGTAGAAGTCACCGCGTCCACCAACTTTCTCCTTGGCGCCGGGAACATCACCACGGCTTCCGGCATGTGCGTCGGGGTCCACCTCCGCATCGTAGATCATCACCTTGCATCTATCTATTGCTTTGCCTCGAGCTAATAAACAGTTCTGGCACGCAGGCCATAATTAAGTGACAATCATATGACTCCAGTCATCATTCCCTACCACGACACGCAGGTCGCGAATAAATATTACATAACATATAGCATCTCATACAAACACATTGCAAATCTTGAAGGCTATACCACATCACATGCATACTCTGCAAAAACGAGTTAGATCGCCATCTACACGGGTTGTTGCAACTTTTATCGTGGTTGTTAAGTAGGTTTACAAGGCAAACGAGAAACCCTAGATAAAACAAAACACGATACTTCTTTTGTTGCTAGTTTAACATACGGGGTGCGTGCAACAACTAATGCCACAAGCCAAACTTCGTTAAACGCGTGACCCCCGTGTGGATTTGAGTTCATAAAATCCACAAGCCCCTCCATGTTAAATCTTCTATTGCGAGATTAAGATGAGATCCAAGGAGTTTGATGTAGACCATGATCAAGGCAACCAGCATACTGAAAGCAGCATAGAGGGATCGATGGAAAACTCAATCCTTGTAGCAAAACCTCAACTTGCCATCAAGCATAGAAAAAATCACATGACAGGGAAGCAACAAGAAAATCAATGCCTCATATCACACATATGATCTAGACCTAACCATGCATCTAATCAAGGATCGCTCATGATACCACTGTTGGGAAACGTAGTAGAAAACAAAAAATTTCGGCCTACGAATCAAGAACCCAAGATCATCCAAGAAGATTGCATACAAGGTTTTAGGTCATGGCTCACCAACCGATGTAGCGGAAGTAGAGTTGGTGAAGCTCGTGGACGTAGTGGAAGTAGATCTCGCAAGTTCTCCCAGGAACAGTCCCTCGATCAATCCCATGAACAAGTCCCGCGATCTAGTCCCACGGACAAGTCCCATGAACAAGCTCCTCGAAGAAGGGTCGAAGGTACAACCCCTCCATTAGTATCCACACATCCCGTAGCAGCAATCCAGCAGCGCTCCGCCGTCCAGAGATGAACGCCACCGAGAAAACTAGAGGGAGAAAACCCTAACGGATTCCGATCTAGAACAGCGTCTAAACCGGGGTCTAATTGTGGAGCAATGGGGTTTAGAGGAGGGAGGGTGGCGCATAGGCCTTGGGGACAAGTTGTGCTGCGCCCCCCACCCCTCCCCCACATTATATAGGTGGCCAAGAGGCCCTTGGGGCGCAATAAGGGGGGTGGGGAGTCCAACTTGGACTCCCAAACCTCCCAAACCTTCCCACCGGAAACCTGCCATATTGGAGAGTTGGACTTTCCACCTGGAGGGGGATTCCTTCCCCTTGGTGTGCCCCCACCCCTTGGCCGGCCAGGGCAGCCTAGGTGGCTTTGCCCCCAAGGCCAGGGGCGCAGGGGAGTGGGTGGTACTGTCCGGAACCTTCTGGAACCTTCCATGACCTTCTAGAAGCTTCCAGGACCTTCCGGGACATACCGGGACCGTTTCGGGACATTCCGGACACTTCTGGAGCACTTCCAGGACCTTCCGAGATCGTTCTCGGACGTTCCGGAGCCATCCGGATAGTTTCCAAGACCATCCGAGTTACAGTTTAAGCCACCGGATGACCGCGAAGGTTGTCGGGACGCCCAGCGATTATCCGGAAACTATTCCGGTTGATCCAGGACTTCCCCAGTACCATTCTCATATGTTCCGGAACCACCTGGGACTACTCCAGAGTGATCCGAACATAACCTTAAATACCCAGAACTACTTCTGGTGCCCTTATGAACAATTCCATAAATCTCCGGAACTACTTCCGGTACCCGTATGAACTATTCTGCTTTGCTTCCACTAAACCTTCTACCATACTAGTATTCTAACAGACTACTGCTCGTTAAGTGTGTGACCCAATAGGTTCGGTATAATGCGGACATGACTCAGAACATCTTCCGGACATAGGTCAACAGCCTTTTGTCAATAGCCAATAATCAACAGCGGAGCCATGGACACCCATGTTGACTCCCGCACATACACGAAGAAACTTCGAGTGAACCATTATGTTTATTCATGTACCATTCCCTTTGCTTCGTGATATATGACAAAGTTAGAGGAGAGAAGTTTGGCACCCATGTGTAAAAACTTCTTGAACACAAGCCACTCGTTATCCTCTTTGCTCGTTTGTCCATTTTCTCGTTATCGTATTCCGGTATCCCCGTGACTGAATCACAATGCGTCTGGCCAGACTATAATGGATACCATCATACCGAGTGGGCCCGAAGTGAATATCTTCTTCATCGTGAAGGAGCAAATCCCATTCTTGAACTATCACAGTCACTAGCCACACCATCTGACATACCCAGAACTTATTTTACTACTTCCCATTTACGGGAGGATTCATCTAAGAACCAAAGCATGTCTTCCTGTGTGAAGCAACTCGATACTCTCATGGTCTAAGGAATTACGTATATGAAAACATTTCATGATATGACTTATAACGTAGTTACGATGTGATCTCTAAGTATATCATTCAATACTGGGGTCGGTTCAACATCATTGTTCTGCT
Source organism: Bromus sterilis (assembly GCA_950022295.1). NCBI lineage: Eukaryota > Viridiplantae > Streptophyta > Magnoliopsida > Poales > Poaceae > Bromus > Bromus sterilis. The sequence goes on along the minus strand of OX465599.1, from coordinate 163,637,821 downwards.
AACAATATGTTCCCATTGCTACTGACATCCTTGTTACAAGAACAATGTCCATGATTAAGAAAACGTAATCATCAGTTAGCACATGAGCTGGTCTTAGAGGCTAAACCAGGAACTCTTGGTGTTTACATTTCCACACATGCAAATGAGTTTTCTTCTAAATCTCACAGTCAGGGTCATTGCAATTATAGCACAGAAATATAAACATTAATTACGAACGTGGAAATATATATATAATAACATTTTATTATTGCCTCTAGGGCATATTTCCAACACATCCTCCATGATTAAGCTTCGCTCAAAGTGTAATGCTTCAGTAACTTGAAAACCTTCCTTGAAGCTTTATGCACTAGCTTGTCCTTCAGGAACCTAATCAACAGTTTATACTAGAAAACATTGTTAGTTCCTGTACTGTCTTGTCCAACAATAGTCAAAACACATGGGGGAAAAACTTTGCCCTTACAATCTACCCCTTTTTGGACTATTGTTGACAAAACAGTCATCGATAAAAAGATATTGAAGTTTTGGGAAGTGATGGGACAAACTCTAAGATATGAAGTTTTTGACTACCCGTGAATTCAAGCATCGAAGATTTACATAATCGAAGTAATTGCTTGATGAACATTTCTTTGTTGGTGAGCAAAAAAAATCTTAGCGAAGGCAATTGTATGTGAGAATAGAAATCCAAATGTATGTGCAATTCCTTCCAATGACCAGTGACTTAAAGAAATAACCAGCTGCAAGATAGAGAATACGAAGCAATACTTCCGAGCAAGGGGTTATTAAAACTTAAGAGTATCACAGGAGTAGCACAACCGAATGTAAACTTAAGTTACAACCCAATCGAAGGGAAAGGAATGTTTGTTGTAACTTAACCAAAATCGAATGCAAAAACTATATCCCCGATGCAAATCTAACTCATCGATGCCAAACCTTCTCCCCCTTTTTGTATATAATTGGACAAAAGGTTGGGAAGTGGATCGAGAGAACTATTTCTCGGCATCAGCACCCTTGGAGCCCGACGAAGCACTAGAAGAGGAATCGCCCGAAGAGGATTGGTCTCCTGAAGATTCTTCTTCCGACTCCGGCGAAGGAAGAACTTCGAGGTTCTTCTGGGTGATGAGTTCGATGTCGAGGTCGCTGTCGTCGAGGCCGGCGTCGTCCTTCGAAGTGACTGAGTCATTCTCTGGGACGGTGTCAAGTCTGATGGGATCTGGCTCGTTGACGAAGAATACTTCATCAATCATTATAAGGGGTGGGAGCTTCAGATTCGGGCGATCAATGGTGTCGTCCCTGGAAAAGTTTCACTGGAGATGATCATATTCTTTGTAGATGCGATCTTTGCGAAGACCTTTTACTGAGTTGAATTTTTTGAGCCCTTTACAGGAGTGACGCTTCAGCACACGAAGATACTGGTTATTATTCAGGGCAATGTTGCCGACACGGTTGATCTCATCACCCAAGAACTGCATCTGACGCTGATTTGCTTCAATGAAATTTTCGAGCAATTGCTGTGAGCGAAGATTTACTTCAAACTGATGACAGTCTTTCTGAAATAGCTTCGAGATATTCCGCTCATTGACTTCATGGCGCACCCCAACATATGTGGCCAAGATGTCATTGGGTTTCCTCAGCAATTCCAAAGTGTCACGTACTGGAGGTGTGAAAAGCTTCGGATGATGACGCGCCACAAAGTCTTCATTACGACCATAGTTGCAAACAGGTTGTAGCCAGGGAGCATATGTATTCAAGGTATATGGTAGTTCTTCATCATGCACTAAGTTGCGAAGAAAACATTCCTCAAAGTCAAATACTAGACCATGAGTAAGCTTCATAATAGCATGCCGGACTTCAGGATAAAGGTTCGATTCTTATGAAGCAGTAATCAGCGGGATCAATGATTTTGATAATATATAAAACCAAGTCTTGGAGATGAAAATCAAGTGCTTCGGGCGAATGTTTTCAGGAATATAATCAGCCATGATCTCTGTGTCTAGCAATGTTGCAAATTGTTCTTCAGTCAGGTCTAGCTCCATGTGAATCTGTTCATGTTCTCCAGTATGCCTTGGGATATTAACAATTTCCATGAATTCAGCTGAAGACATTCTTAAGACTTCTCCTTGAATCATCCATTCGAGAATCCAAGTGCTGGGCACATTAGCATCATTCAAAACATATAAGGTGGCATAAAATTGCTTGATGAGTTCAGAATTGAAGGGTGTGATCAAGGAGAACAATCGAGTCAGATTCTGATTCTCAATGGTTTCGGTGATGTTCTGGAAGGATGTTGAAGTGGATAAGATTCGCATATCAAGATATCGGTGGCAGAAAAACACACCTTTCTGGCAGTAAGCTTTGGTATAAAGAATTTGTTGTTCTGCTGTCTAGAAGCGAAGATCATCTGCACTTCTGTCTGAAGCATATGGACTTACACCCAAGAATCGGTGTCGCTTCTGATGCTGTTCCAAACTGAATTCTGGTCCGTGCCGCGAAGAAAAACCAACACCCTTTAAAATTGGAGAAGTTTCACGAGGGTAATTAGTGTCGAGTTGGGTGTCTTGGCTTGGACGGCAGGGAGGGCGAGTCCTTTGCAGTGGAGAAGATGGGGCAACTTGAGTTTCAGCAAGAATCAAGGATTGCTCCTGCGAAGAGTTTAGGATCTGCACTTGTTCATTCTCTTCATCATGTCATTCTAGCTGGGGCACATGGGCTTCGGATTCTTGAATAGTTCGGGAGAAAGAAAAATCACACGAGTCGCGCGTTCTTGAGTTAGAAGGAGAGGGTTCATTTGCTTCCGGAGGAGGTGAATGTGGTGGAGCAGGAGAAGCAGGAGGGGTTGAAGCTCTTTGTGGTGCGGGAGTGTGCGGAGCAGGGGTTTGTTTGGGAGTTGAAGTTTTTGGTGGTGTGGGAGTCTTAGTGGGTGGAGCTGGAGGCTTTTGCTGTTGTGATGACTTAGGCTTCGTCTGAGGGGCAGGAGGAGTGGGAGTGGGGTCTTGGGTCTGCTGGACAGGAGTTTCATCTCTTATGTCCATGTCTGCAGCCTAGGCAAGTGTAATATTGTGCCTCTTGGTTGTACTCTTCTTTGGAGAGGGATTTGCAGGTTTAGCTTCCTAAGCTTTTGCTGCGACTGGTTCAGCTTCAAGCCCTGCCTTGCGCTTCTGGGAATCCAGTTCCATGATTGAAGCATTATGGGTTTTCACCATTTCTTCGACAACACCTTTGATTTTCCCTCTATAGAGTTTGATGTTGTCCTTGGTGGTGGTGTTCACATCAGTCACTTTCTGAAGCACTTTCAGAGCGTGCACCTTGAAGTCTTCATCTGTTTCTGCTTTTGTTGGGGAACGGGGCAAAAAACAATAATTTTTCATGACCTACGCGTCCCAAACCCAAGATGTAACGACCCAATTCGCTAAAGAATCCAAGTCTCTGTGCATTCTGTGCTAGTCCCTGGATCAATAGCTAGCACACACAGTACATGATGTAATATCAACAATGAACCACATGTCATAAATATTACATCGAAGATCCAGTATTATGATAAAGCATATCTGCATAGCTCAAGGCTGGCTTACAAATAAAATACGGCGGAAAAACAATAAAGAGCTTCGTGGCGTCCATCAACTCCACCGGCAAGTTGAGTATAGACATCGTAACCCTACATCGCATCACTTACTCATCGTATACAATCCTGCAACACCGAAGGTTACAGCCCGACAACGGGTCAGTACATCTGATTTGTACGACAAGTCACACGAAAAAGGATATAACAGACCTACATCTACATGCAAGGTAAGTCAAAGGAAAGGCTTATGGTTTTATTTTGCAGAAAGATGATTTTTCCCAATCTACCTTGTCAAAATTTTAGTTTAACTTACTACTTAAGATTGAACTGGGCACACCAGTTCCAAACCACACCCTTTATTAAATCTTGCCCACTCAAGTTTATTATGGTGATTAATCTGTCAAGATCCTCCAGTAACAGTAATGTCTAGTAGCTCAAGGTTGTCCATAACCGGGGACACGGCTAATCATGATTAGTTTTTACTTTGCAGAGGTTAGTACAATTTCCCCGCTGGACTCAACCCAAAGATTGAGACGAAGTCTTTCAGAAGAGGTCACCTACACCCAACGGCAAGCCCGTACCACCTATCACATCTACATCTGCTAGCTTTGCATGGGAGAGGCTTCCTACATCGTACTCAACTAAGCCAGAGCCCATATGGCCAACGGCTGTACATGGAAGTTCCAAGTCACCAAGTATCTCTGATCTTTTTGAGCCTGGACGGCGCCCACTTACGTTCAGAGGGTAGGTACCATGACGTACTGTCAACCACCAAAACCAACCATTAGGGGTACAACCTGGTCTCGCCTTTAGATAAGGCACGAGCCCCCAGGAAGCACTCCCTGCCCGTCTAGAGGTGTATTCTAATTAAAGGTTTGCTAGTCAAGTCATTAAATCCTCACATAGCTCAATGTAGTCTCAAACCAATCCCCGTCTACAAGCATACCAATATATAACCAACACGAACTAGGGCGACAAAGAATACAGGATCAGATCATATGGCTATCCTACCAGGTTTGCAGCATAAGTATATATACTAGTCCTACACATGCATAGAGTGATAGATTGCTAAATGCATAAAGACAAAATATAGGTTAAGGTATGGTCAAAGTGTAACTTGCCTTTTCCATTCGGTGAAGTTCTTCGCTCTCACGGTCCAATCAACTCTACTCATCACACTCCGAGAAATCTATCGCAAATGAAGGAACTCGAATAAGCAATGACCTCACAAGGCAAACAAAAGATCAACAAACAAACACAAAGGTTTTAGCAACAAAACAAAAAGCTTTGAAGTGCAGAGGTGTAGATGTGCTCGAAGGTGATCGGTGGAAGTGAACTCGAGAGAGTCAACAGATAAAGATTCATCAGTAAGGAATTGTGATCATGGACATTATGAATTCAAGGTGAATATCATGCCCACATGACAAGTGTGTGAATCTTACCGATAACATGTCTCAAGTGATCCGATATGCAAAAAGAATTACGTGAAACGGAATACTACAACGCAGGTCCTAGCAAGTGCAAAATTGAATTGAATTTGAATTTAAACAGACCAAGAAAGTTGTGAATTTTTGTGTACACATGATATAGACAGAAAGTACATGGAACGAGTGATCCAACGCAAAAGGAATCACTCGATTTGGATCAACGTTTTAAAATATACGACCTCCGGAATTTGAATTTGAATTTCAAATAAATTCAAATTCAAAAGTGTGCAGAGTGTGCAAAAATTTATTCCATGCTAAAGTACAGAACAACACGAGCGTGTAGCAAAAAGTTTCACCGCGATCCGACTTACGGTGAAGGAGATATTGCGAGTACGGTGCCGGAGTGTTTTGTGCAGAAAAGGACCTATTAACAATTAAACTTTTCTGGAAAAATCGATCGGGTCCCTGGAGCGGATCTGACCGGAGTTGCTCCGGCGAGGCGGCGGCCGGTGGCGGCGGCGCTCTGGCGAGTCGCTGGCGGAGGCTCAACCACAGAGGCGGCACGGGCGCGCGGCAAGGCGGCGCCAGGAGGCCGGACGGGCGGGCGCGCGGGAGGCTCGCGGCTGCGGTGTGTAGCGCGGGGAGCTCCGGCGAGCTCGCACACCGGCGCGCACGGGCGGTTAGGCGAGGCGGCCGACGTCGGGGTGGCGGCCCGGCGGCGCGTTGGCCGAGGTGACGGAGGCTGGCGCAGGGGTGGCCCGCGTTGCGAGCGTGGGAGGCGGCGGCGGCTCCGGCGGGAAGGAGGCGGACGGCGGGCCTGCGCGGAGGCGGCGGTGCGGAGGCGAACTCCGACGGAGGCGAGTCCGGCCATGTTGGCGGCGGCGGCGGGCCCGACGATTAGGATTTCCAAATCCAAAAGAAAAGAAAAGAAAAGATTTTTTCTGAAAAACATTAAATAGGCAGAGGGAAAAGAAAAAAAACAGAATTTGGATCCGATTCGGGCCCCAATTACGCTCGCGGGTGAAAAAGGCTACTGGGCCGGCTGGCTACAGTTTTCTTTTTAATTTAAAATCCGAAACTTCAAACAATAATACAAAAATAAATACTCATCAGAAAAATATGAAACAAATTTCTAAATTCATCTAATAATCCAAAGAAAATTATGCAATGAATATATTTTCCAAAAAGGTAAATAAAAATAAATACATTTTTCAATAACTTTATTTAAATATAAAATACTTTTCATAAATCAAATAAAATCCAATAAATTATTAAAAATATTTTTATTTGGTCAAAAGCATTGAAAAACCATTTCTAAATAATAAAATATAAATTTTTAAATTGTCACACCAATAAAAAATTTGGTAAAATAAAAATATCCCATTGGAATAATTTTTTCAACTCTTTTAAAATATTTAATAAATCATTTTAAGGAAATGAAAACTCTCTTAGCATTATAAAATCCCTAAAATAATTTTAGAGTTATTTATAATACTCATAATAAATTTTAAAAACTTTAAAGTAATATTACAAATATTTTCCAACTTTATTAAAAAGGGGATAAGTCATTTTATATCCTCTCAAATGAATTTCCTTGAGTTGAAAAATGTCTTGAATATTCAGAAGAATTCCAATAATGATTTAAAACATTTTCCAACCTTTTAATATGTTGAAGGAGTCATATTACCTTCTCTCATTTTGTTTTGTTGGTTTTGATTTAAATAATAAATTCCAAAAACACCAATTATGAATATTAGGGAAAGTCCTTTTATTCCCTCTCTTTTTAATATTCAATAAACTCCAAAAAGTTTTAAAACCCAGAGAAAATCACACACATCAAGCAGACAATAATTATTATAATTAATTTATTAACATTCCAAAATTTAGAAAATTTGGGGATGTTACACAAGACCTATGCTATGGCAATGCAAGTAACGAAGGGAATTGGCCACATACCAGTATGTAGTCCGTTAAGCGGGAAACGTTCCCGCGTGAACGTGGTTGATGTAGTCGTACCGGCAATCCCTGATGCCGCGGAAATCCACGATGACTCCTGAGGCCACCCGGTCCTTGAAGACCGATGACGGGATTACTTCCCCGTCGGAACGTCGTGACACGGCCTCAACGATGAAGGAGCACCACAAGTGTAGCGCCTCACAGGATTACACGCATACGGTGTACCCGACGTTCCCTCCCGGCTCCGAACCAGAAAAGCAGCGGAAAGAAGATGGATTCGGATCCCGATTCCAGCAGCACGACGGCGTGCGTATGGTGGAGAAACCCCAACCAAGTGTAGACTCCAAACAAGGGGAGTCCACTCGAGGAGGGAGAAAGAGAGAGAGAAGGGAGATTTGGGAAACTTGTCTCAAATCAAATGGTGTGAAGAAAAAAGGCACCCCACCCCTCCTTATATAGGCCAAGGAGGGGTGCCACCCTCCCTCCCCTTCCCATGTGGGACTAAACCCTAGGGAGGGGGGGTTTGGTGCGGCTAGGGGAGGTGGGCTCCCTCCCTTGGCGCCTGGGCCCAAGGGGGAGCTCCCTCCTTCCCCTAATGGGTCTCTTTAGGCCCATATGCCTTTTAATTCATTTTTAATTATATTTAATCATATTTTAATATTTAATTCTGTTCATTAAATAATAAAACATATTTAAACATTATTTTGAACCTTTCAAAATATCCAGAACAACTTCCGTCACCTCCCGGAACAATTCCGGTGTTCTCTCTTATTTCATCGATGATCCCGAATCAATCCTTATTGCGTCGAGTACCCTTAAGCGTGACACCCTACGGTTCGGGAAACAGCAGACATGATCAGACACTCTCTGACCATTGACCATCATGTGGGATCTGGTTACAATCCTTGATGATCCCCTGCGCTTCCATCAAATTAACTTCATCGTTTGAACCATTAACGTTGAGTCCTGATCCCTTTGTCATACGGTACTTTGTTTGTCTGAGGTTTGGTCATCGGTATTGATAGAGGCGAAGGTGTCCCGATGTTTCGATGAGATGGTGGAGATCGATTTTGGTGGAGTAGACTTTCACGACCCGACTACGAACGTGCGAAGACGTTGCGCCTTAGCAATCGCTAAACCAACTCCGAGAGGTTATTGATCCCGCGGATGCACGATCAACCTGACCACGAAGGTCAATTCCTGCAAGCAATCGAAGAACAAGCAAGAACTAAGAATTGCAATCTGGATATTGCGAATATAAGATGAAAGATTAACAGAAGTTGGGGTTCCAATGCGGTCTTGGCCTGGTCGGACGACACAAACGAAGAACTCGAAGTTGCGGCTATGGCTAACTTAAATCTAATTAAAACCCAAGTCTAAACGATGCCCTAAGGGCTGTATATATGGGGGAACAGAGGGGAATTTCGTGGCCCCTTGGAGGAGGGGTCCGAAAACAACCCTAACTCGGTTTCCCCACACATACGGACTCTAAAAAATAGCCTATTAAGTGTATTTCGAAATTACATGGGCCTGGCCCAATAATAAGGTGACGCAGCACCTATAATAACTCTTGGACGAAAATATTAATGTGGCATCTTGTGTCTCTCGTCCAAGTCTTTATGCGCGCCTTATGGTGGGTTCAAAGTGCGATAATCACCACGGGAAGCTCCGCTGTCCTTTCCCGCGCGCGCACCTTCTTCTCCATGCTTGATCCCGCTCCAATGACCATCCTTCTTGTCCATGCTAGGTCCTTCATTCATAAGACAAACAAAAGTATCTAATTTAGGCAGCATCATATGTTCTTGAATATTAGAAGGATTCGCAAGAAACGAAAGTACCTGATAATTTAATTGACGTGCGCGTGCTCTAGTAACTGGTCCATTATGTGTAGTTTGTGAAGATGTGGGTGTAACATTAGTAGAGATGTCCTCATCATCCTCCCCTTCTTGAATTGAAGTCGTCCTCGACGGAAGCTCATCATCTTCTTCCAAATAAGGCTTCAAATCTGCAATATTAAATGTGGGACTAACCCCAAAGGCTGCAGGTAGCTCAAGTTTATATGCATTATCATTAATTTTCTGCAAAACCTTAAAGGGACCATCAGCTCGAGGCATTAACTTAGACTTGCGCAAATCAGGAAACCTATCTTTACGTAGATGTAACCAAACAAGATCTCCGGGTTCAAACACAACATGCTTTCGACCCCTATCACCAGCAAGCTTGTATCTAGCATTCATGCGCTCAATGTTTTCTTTAGTTAACTCATGCATTTTTAATATCAATTCAGCACGTTGCTTAGCATCAAAATTAACCTTCTCCGAAGATGGAAGAGGCAGCAAATCAATAGGTGCACGAGGTAGAAAACCATAAACAATCTCAAAAGGGCACATTTTAGTGGTAGAATGCAATGAACGATTATAAGCAAATTCAATATGAGGTAAACATTCTTCCCACTGTTTCAAGTTACTCTTTAAAACAGCCCTAAGCATAGTAGACAAAGTCCTATTGACCACTTCAGTTTGTCCATCAGTTTGGGGATGACATGTAGTACTAAAAAGTAGTTTAGTCCCCAACTTAGCCCATAAGCATCTCCAAAAATGGCTAAGAAGCTTAGTATCACGATCCGAGACAATAGTATTGGGCACACCATGTAAGCGAATAATCTCACGAAAGAATAAATCAGCAACATTAGCAGCATCATCGCTTTTATGACATGGTATAAAATGTGCCATTTTAGAAAATCTATCCACGACAACAAATATGCTATCCCTCCCATTCTTTGTTCGAGGCAAGCCTAAAACAAAGTCCATGGATATGTCCTCCCACGGAACACTAGGTACAGGTAAAGGCATGTATAAACCATGAGGATTGAGTCGTGACTTAGCTTTTTGACATGTAGTGCAGCGAGCAACAAAACGCTCAACATCCCGTCTCATCTTTGGCCAAAAGAAATGTGTAGCAAGTACGTCCTCCGTCTTCTTCACGCCAAAGTGTCCCATTAATCCTCCTCCATGCGCCTCCTGCAACAACAAAAGACGAATAGAGCTAGCTGGAATGCATAGCTTGTTAGAACGGAACACAAATCCATCATTAAGCACAAACTTGTTCCATGTTCTACCCTCTCTACAATTCTGCAATACATCTTTAAATTCCGCATCATTTACGTATTGATCTTTGATTGTCTCTAAACCGAAAATCTTGAAGTCAAGTTGTGAAAGCATAGTATAACGACGAGACAAAGCATCAGCAATAATATTATCTTTCCCCTTCTTGTGTTTAATGACATAAGGGAAAGTCTCAATAAATTCAACCCACTTAGCATGTCTACGATTAAGTTTTGCTTGACTTCTTATGTGTTTCAAAGATTCATGATCAGAATGTATAACAAATTCTTTGGGCCATAAATAATGTTGCCAAGTTTCTAATGTCCGAACAAGAGCATATAATTCCTTATCATAAGTAGAATAGTTCAGACTAGGCCCACTCAATTTTTCAGAAAAGTAAGCAACAGGTTTAGCATCTTGTAATAACACACCTCCCAAACCAATCCCACTAGCATCGCATTCAAGCTCAAAAGTCTTATTAAAATTAGGAAGTTGGAGCAAAGGAGCATGTGTTAACTTATCTTTCAATACGGTGAAGGCTTCTTCCTGTGCGGTACCCCAAGTAAAAGGCACATCCTTGCGTGTAAGCTCATTGAGAGGTGCAGCAATGGTGCTGAAATCTCTCACAAAACGCCTATAGAATCCAGCGAGGCCAAGAAAACTCCTCACTTGTGTGACCGTTTTGGGCTGCGGCCAACTCTCAATCGCCTCGATCTTGGCTTTATCAACTTCAATTCCCTGCGGAGTAACAACATAGCCAAGAAACGATACTCGGTCGGTGCAAAAGGTGCACTTCCCAAGGTTACCAAACAAACGTGCATTACGTAGAGCAAAAAAAAACAGCACGTAAATGATCCAAATGTTCCTCCAAAGATTTGCTATAAATCAGTATATCATCAAAATAGACTACCACAAATCGTCCAATGAAAGCACGTAAAACCTCGTTCATTAATCTCATGAAAGTGCTAGGTGCATTAGTTAACCCAAAAGGCATGACTAACCACTCATATAATCCAAACTTAGTTTTAAATGCCGTTTTCCATTCATCTCCTAATTTCATGCGAATTTGATGGTATCCACTACGCAAATCAACTTTGGAAAACATGGTAGAGCCACTTAATTCATCAAGCATATCATCTAACCTAGGAATAGGATGACGATAACGAATAGTAATATTATTAATGGCTCGACAATCAACACACATACGCCATGTTCCATCCTTTTTAGGCACTAATATAACAGGAACAGCACAAGGACTAAGGGATTCACGTATGTAACCTTTGTCGAGTAGCTCTTGTACTTGACGCTGAATCTCCTTCGTCTCCTCCGGATTGGTACGGTATGGCGCACGGTTAGGCAGCGAAGCACCGGGAATTAAGTCAATCTGATGCTCAATCCCTCGAATAGGTGGTAATCCCGGTGGCACGTCTTGTGGAAAGACGTCAATAAACTCCTGCAAAAGGTCAGTGACAACAGGAGGCAAAGAAGGAGGCAATTCCTCAAATGAAAACAAAGCTTCTTTGCACACAAAAGCATAGCACACATATTGACTAACATCCAAATCCGAAATATCAACCTTAGTAGCAAGCAAAGTTGGACTAGTCAATTTAATTTCATTAGAAATAGCGGAAGAAGATTTGCTATTGGTCTTATGTTGTTGCTCAAATTCTTTAGCTGCTATCTCATTTTCACTCTTATTTTTCTCCTGTTTAGCTTTACTAGCTCTAGCAAGATCATCTTGCACAATTTGTTCAGGAGACATAGGAAGTAAAGCAATAGTTTTATCCTGATGAACCAGAGTAAACTGATTTGTCCTACCATGGTGTACAACATTCCTATCAAATTGCCATGGTCTACCAAGTAAAAGAGAGCATGCTTGCATGGGTACCACATCACAATCAACATAATCAGCATATGCGGCAATGCTAAAGTGCACACGAACAGAACGCGTTACCTTAATCTTACCACTATTGTTAAACCACTGAATATAGTACGGATGGGGGTGTGGTCTTGTGGTGAGAGATAGCTTCTCCACCAACTCCATGCTCGCCAAGTTGTTGCAACTCCCTCCGTCAATGATGATGCGAACCGAACGTTCTTTCACCACTCCCTTTGTGTGGAACAAATTATGCCTCTGGTTTTGCTCGTCCTTCGATACCTGCACACTTAACACACGTTGAGCAACCAAACTAGCATATTTATCTGCATCATCAGGAGCCATATACTCTATATCACGAGCATCATCATGGGCACCCTGATCCTCATGAGCAATGAGAACTAAAGTATCCTCATCATAGTCACTCGCTGACTCATACCCACCATCCGCCGTAATAATCATCACACGCTTGGAGGGACAGTCTTTTGCGAAGTGACCTCCACCTTGGCACCTGCGACATTTAATATCACGATCTCGTGCTTGCCCTGTGGACGCCATGGATGAAGAAGAACTCGCCGCGGGACCACTGTGTGCACCCTTGAATGGTGGCGCTGGCTGTGTCGGTGGCTCCCTGTAAGAATGAGCGGCTGAAGTAGATGGTGGTGCAGCAGGACGTGTGGATGTAGAAGCTCCACGCGATGTCCATGATGTATTTCGTCCTGCAGAAAAGTTAGGTCTCGTAGCGGCCTGTCGATCCTGCACTTCACGTTCAGCTTTACAAGCAAGATGAAACAAACGAGTGATAGTAGTAAAGTCCTTGTATTCTAGAATAGTTTGTATCTCCCTGTTTAAGCCACCCATAAAACGTGCAAGCATAGCTTCATTATCCTCTACTAGGCCGCATCTAATCAATCCAGTTTGTAATTCCTGATAATATTCCTCTACAGAATTTTTTCCTTGTCTCAAACGCTGTAATTTTTGTAACAAGTCACGTTGATAATAAGGAGGAACCCAGCGAGTACGCATAGCATCTTTTAAAGCAGCCCAAGTAGTTGGAATATTATTAGCATGCAATCTACAATGTTCGGACCACCAAATAGATGCAAATCCCGTGAATTCACAAACAGCAGCAGTAACACGTCTATTCTCAGGATATTGTAAACATGTAAAGCGTTGTTCAGTTTCTAACTCCCAAGTAAGATAAACATCAGGAATATATCTACCCTCAAATGGCTTAAGATTCAATTTAAGTTTAGGCACATGTTCATCATCGCGTACCTGAGGGGGTGGTTGGTGTCGACCGTGGCGAATGTTGGGACGTGGACGTCCAGCTGGCTGCTCATAGACCGCTTCCTGTTCCACCTCCTCCTCGTAATCACCCTCGTAGTAGTCGTCCTGGCCGACGTCAGAAGCAGCAGCAGCAGTAGCAGCAACTGCAGTAGCAGGAGGAGCACCAATACCAGCAGCTTGTCCTCGCGGCAACAGAATACGTCGTGCACGTGGTAGTGGCGGTGGCTGTGGCTGTGCTGAAGGTAGGCGTGCGATCAACTCAGTAAACTTGGCGTCTAGCTTGGTGTCGATCATCTTTTCCACGCCATCAATCGCCTCTGTAAATCTGTTATGGATGTCCTGCACCTGTTCAGACATCATACGTGCAAATTTATCATGTAGCTCCTTGTTTGTCATGTTCTCCCAATCGGGTGCATCCCGCGCCACTTCATCATGTGATCCTGTCATGGTTAGCAGAAATAGAAAACACACAGTAATATGATCCTACTTCTACTAATGGGATGTGGTGTGGTGGAAAGCACAAATCCGTCAAGCTTTTCTTTCGTTCTTACCGATTCTTACCTAGCAGCAGGTGGTGATGTACAACCAACGGGTCAAAACTCTCAGAGATATGGTAGAGCGATGGCCAGGAGGTGTCAAACGCACGATGTAGAATATATGTGGAGCTGTAGGAAGGCTGACAAGTATGGTAGAAAAAACTCAACAGTAATCAAAACAGAGATGCAAAGCTGAATAAACGCTCAACGTGGGTACTGTGCTGATCCTAGGCTAGACCGTACTAGAGACGCGAGCCTAAAACACCAACGAAAGCACGGCGCGGCACGTAATCAACTGAGAAGCATACTCTGAAAAAAAAATTTTCTCTTTTTTTTTTTTTTTTTTTTTTTTTTTTGCGATGCGGGACTGCGGTGGCTGAAAAAGTGCGAAAAAGTCACTATGGTGGCGAATGTCTTAAAATGAGTTTCTGGACCTAAGGAACGTATGGGCACAAAATTTTTTTACCCCTGAAATTTTTGGCCTAAAAACTGCTCTGGAAAGCGTGCCAGACTTTTTTTTTTTTTTTTTTTTTTTGGAAATCACCTCCCTTCTACGTACGACAAAAGTTTGGTGAAATCCGACTCTAATCAACTCAAACTATTCTGGCTACGGAGAGATCACAAACCGTACTGATGGTGGAACTCAACTCGGACTCGTGTAGCTCGTGGTGGTGTATATGGACTCGGATTGGCGGAACGTGGTGTATCTGGACTCGGATTACTACTGTGCGGTGGCGACGTGGCAAACTGTGATCAGAACTCGAAACTCTAAGGAAACTAGACGCTAAGATCAGCAACTTGACACAACGATGCAACCGTAAATTCAACAAAGCAAGTACTGAAAAGAAAACTGGACAATGGCTAGGACTGTCTTGGGACGAGATGATCTAACCCTAATTTTTTTTTTGGCTTTTTCGTGGACTGTAGGTATGAAGACAGAACCAATCTAGACTATGAAAAACTGGTAAATCTCACCGAGCAACCTGGAAATCTGATACCACTTGATAGAGGCGAAGGTGTCCCGATGTTTCGATGAGATGGTGGAGATCGATTTTGGTGGAGTAGACTTTCACGACCCGACTACGAACGTGCGAAGACGTTGCGCCTTAGCAATCGCTAAACCAACTCCGAGAGGTTATTGATCCCGCGGATGCACGATCAACCTGACCACGAAGGTCAATTCCTGCAAGCAATCGAAGAACAAGCAAGAACTAAGAATTGCAATCTGGATATTGCGAATATAAGATGAAAGATTAACAGAAGTTGGGGTTCCAATGCGGTCTTGGCCTGGTCAGACGACACAAACGAAGAACTCGAAGTTGCGGCTATGGCTAACTTAAATCTAATTAAAACCCAAGTCTAAACGATGCCCTAAGGGCTGTATATATGGGGGAACAGAGGGGAATTTCGTGGCCCCTTGGAGGAGGGGTCCGAAAACAACCCTAACTCGGTTTCCCCACACATACGGACTCTAAAAAATAGCCTATTAAGTGTATTTCGAAATTACATGGGCCTGGCCCAATAATAAGGTGACGCAGCACCTATAATAACTCTTGGACGAAAATATTAATGTGGAATCTTGTGTCTCTCGTCCAAGTCTTTATGCGCGCCTTATGGTGGGTTCAAAGTGCGATAATCACCACGAGAAGCTCCGCTGTCCTTTCCCGCGCGCGCACCTTCTTCTCCATGCTTGATCCCGCTCCAATGACCATCCTTCTTGTCCATGCTAGGTCCTTCATTCATAAGACAAACAAAAGTATCTAATTTAGGCAGCATCATATGTTCTTGAATATTAGAAGGATTCGCAAGAAACGAAAGTACCTGATAATTTAATTGACGTGCGCGTGCTCTAGTAACTGGTCCATTATGTGTAGTTTGTGAAGATGTGGGTGTAACATTAGTAGAGATGTCCTCATCAGGTATCCAATATACCTAGTTCATTCTTGTTACCGACAAACATGTTTACTTGTTCCCGTGATATTACAACCCCGTGACCTAGTCACATGATTGCCCAATCTTTATGATGTAATATCACCGAGTGGGCCCTGAGTACCTATCCGTCACTCAGATGGACAAATCCCGTTTTGATCTATTTGCATACTCATCAACATATCTACTTCGGAATACCCAAGATACACCTTTATGATTACCATGTTTCAGTGTAATTGTTAATGCACTCAAAGAATCCTGGTAGATAGCAATTATGTATGATCATCACGGTCTTAAGGATCGGGTCACTACGTTTATAGTTATCGCAATGTTGAACTATGTGACTGGATCACGTTGCAACACTTCTGGTGGTTGTGTGTCCATCATGTCATTCTCCCAATGACATGACCCCATTGTCAATAGAATGTTCAAATCTCATGATCAGGGAACCTTGATCATCAATTGCCCAATGGACTAGTTTACTAGAGTTAACTAGGGACCTGGTTGTTTGTATACCACACGTGTATTAATGTTTCCGCTTAATACAGTTTAGCACAGTATAAAACTTATTATGAACTAATGGAATACGCCAATAAACATATTTTATTTGCCTCTAGGGCACATTCCCAACAGTCTCCCACTTGCACTAGAGTACAAATAATCTAGTTGCATTTTTCTGTGGATCATAACTCCATATCATGTATATGGTTATAGATCATGCTTGTTTGTGGAAAAGGTTGTATCAACGGTCTGGGTACCATTTAGATCCGTATGTCTTTTGCAAATCATTAATGTCACCTAGTTTGACATTACTTCATTATCCATTATAATGATGAGGTATATATATATTCGGTGGTAGAGTGAGACTTCGTTTGTTTGTGTTTCAGCAATGACATCCGGTGGGTCACGCGGACTTTCCCATAGTCATGCACACTGAAACTCGGTCAGTCAGAAGTCGAACTTCTTAAGCCATAATATAACTCTTGCCACTTATAAAGTAGCCATATCATTGTAGATTTAATCCTTAGTGCATTGTATGCAACTTGGATGTCTAACCATGTTTCTTTCAACTTAGGCATTTATTAGTATGATATCTTAATTTTCCAGGTTAGTGTCAGAACTTGAACCAGCATAACATTTATGGTCAAGTCCACTATCCTTTACAAATTAGAGATGTATCCTCAGTTCTCCCCAGATACTGAAGGATAAACTTAACTCTTTGTTCAATGATTTACTCATAAATCATATCACAACATGTTCTTCTTACTAAGAACTTGGGTCACATTACGTCGAGTACAAAACTTTGGTTTTTATATGAAAGAACGTATGACAGAGGCATAGAGGATGTAGCACATCCATTTATTTCATTTAACCATCATTTAACCATTGTTCTTGTACTGAGATTAACTCGATACTTCTCTTGGTTATACAAGTAAGAACTACCTTCTTGACTTGTCCCATTCTGAACTTCTTCAGAATCTTATCCAGGAAAGTATTTCGACTCAATGATATTAAACGCATTAATCTATCTTAATAGATTTTCAATGCTTAACTTCATTCATGAAAGATTTTCAATAATCATTAATACCAACTACATCATTCACCATATGTTATATATGAGAATGTTGTCACGCTCCCACTCAAATATGTCAGCCACATATAAGACTAGGATAACATCCACATAGCTCCCACTCAAATATGTCACCCACATATTAAGTTGAGGATAATACTCCCATAGCTCCCACTCAAAATATGTCGTCCACATATTAGGTTTAGGATACTATTCAGCTCCCACTCAGTTTCATGAAAATGCATGTTTCCTCGATATTTTGTCTAAGTCCAAAATCTCATCCATCAAATCGAGAATTCCGGTTACGAGACAATAGCATCCATATGTTTTCCAAAACCTTCTCATTGTACCAATTACAACCCTTCTTCAAATGCAGGATTTGAGGAAATCACGGTATTGATAACAATTTGGATCAATCGTAGTGATAATCCTATTGACTCAAGCATCGCTACTATTGTAGTCAACCTTTTGAATTTGTCAGAAACATCCTTCATGACAAATCGATCTTGATGTCTTCCTTTGATGTTCACATTTATTCCTTATAACCTTGAAGTTATTGAGAATATCAAGTAACCTCTTTACTCGATAAGATTCATGTAATCTTAAATGTAACTCAATATAGGATTCCATGACTCATAGTAATTTCTCGTACTTAGGTCCACCATTGCTTCTTCGTATTTCGTAGGTATGTCTTGTTCCATTAACTTGACAAGTAAATCATGAATATTACTTTTCACAAGGGCAAATATGTATTCTTGAATCCTACTTTGTTCAGTAAAAGTTTCAACCGAAACACCATGATCATTATCATCATTTTCTCCTCTAATTGTAGAGCTTTGGTTTCGGAACACATTCCATTGCGCTACTCTGACATCTGGAGGCAAGGTCAATTACCTTGTTTGAACTTTCACTTTCTTCCATTAACACATTCATCAAGAACACTTCTTCACAAACACCAAACTTAGCAATACAAGTTTTGCTCTTTGGTCCTAGTTGCGGAAGATGCATCCATAGTTGACTAAGGATACACTACAAAGATAATTTACCACATAAATTATTTTCCTAGAAACCAGGACACACCATAACTTATATAGTGTTGGTTTCCACGAACTCAGATGGTTCCCTATACTGAAGTGAGTGTTTGCTATTAAATTAATAACTCTAAACAATAATAACGTAACTCGGTAAGAGATAACTTATACCATACACTATCCAATAGAGTATGATTATAATGTTCAGGCACATCAACAATATTGAAGTGTTCCAAGCATTGTAATTTGTAGAACAACTTTCACACAAGTCCGTATGCCGAAGGCTAACTCAAAACATTTGTCTCTTTGATCAAATCGTAGAGACTTGTTTTTCTCGTTAATTTAGTACCCGTCTTCATTCTGAAATCCCTTTGATCACATCAAACTATCCCAGACTCATGTTTCATTAGTGAATACACATATTCATATAAGTCCACATCTGAAGTTTACGAAATAATGAAATTCACTACATGCTGAAATATGATACATCACTATGTATGATATGCAACAGTCATCGCAAACTCTGTTTTACCAGAATGCGAGGTTTCAGTCATCTCACCTAAAGAGGCATGGTTTGCATGTGTCAAGAGATCAAGTATCTCAAGACTTCATCAAACCAATCAAGACTTAAACGGTAGTGTCATTACTAAGTTTGGCTAATTCTTGGCATTACAATATTTCTTATAAATGATCAAACTACTACCATCAATATAAGAATAACTCATTCATAACCGTAATGTGACCATAAAAGATATCATTCATAAAAGGAGAACAACTGACTTGTTTCTCACTAATATGAATAATTGTCTTCGCGAGATGCAAGACACACTAATAAGGTTCACACTCAAACGATAATAAATTTATTCATATACTAATCAAATGATAGATGTAGAGGGAGAGTGATAGAGGCGGGGTGTCCCGATCTTTCGATGAAATGATAACTACGATTTGATGGAGTCGACTTTGACGATCCGACTACAAACGTGCAACGACGTTGCGCCTTAGCAATCGCTAAACCAATCTCCTGAAGGTTATTGACCACGCCGGAGCACGATCAACCTGACCACGAAGGTCTAGTGCCTGCAAGCAATCGAAGAACAAGCAAGAACTATGATAAAGCAATCTGAATATTGCGAATATGTAGATGAAGTATGAATAAAGTTGGGATTCCAAAAGCGGTCTTGATCTGGTCGTTGGACACAAACCGAGTACACGAAGATGCAGCAATTAGCTAAGCAGTCTTTTTAACTAAAAGAAATCCAAAGAAAAACCCTAGGGGTTGATCTACTTATATAGGACTAAAGGGTGGAGGCCAAGGGGGTGGAAGGACGTCCCAAGGAGTCCTAAAACTAAACCTAGGTCGTACAAGGCACTTGGGCCCATGTGGAGGTGATGCAACACCTATTGAGTTGGACTTTGATTCGGATTCTGTTGCTGGGTCGTACCGTTTTTGCAATATCTCCACGCTCCGAAGGAATTTGAAGGTGAAACCAATTGCGTTGGAAACTAGACGAGATAAGCTATCACCAGAAAAATGAATCACCCAATTTGGACTTCGTATGTAGAAACGGCGGCTGTTTGAAGTTGGGTATATCTCTGCAGTCCGAATCTGAGTCCATGACGTGAAAGACTTGGTCTCTATCTTCTCTTGGGCCAAAAGTGACGTGAAATAACTTCTTGTACAGCACACAATCATGCCCCTTTGTATTGACTTCATTTCTTGATCAAATATAGAGGAATTAATGGTCATATCCATGATAATTATGTCCTCGTCATCTTCATGCTTGAACATGCTCCAATGCTCATCCTTCTTGTCCATGCTAGGTCCTGATAATTTAATTGGTGTGCACGATCTCTAGTAATTGCTCCAGTAGGTATATTAGCAGGGGTTGTGGCTGTAACTATGGTAGTCATGTCCTCATCAGAGAGTGTTGTCGACCATCAACTATCTTGATTACCTTCAGCACACATTGTCACCTCATCCCTTCCAAGCCACTCTTTAAGCAGTGAGTTCAAGCATCGAATAATTAATCAACCACAATCAGTGTTTTGTGGGGAAAGACATTTATAACCCGTGTATCAAATATACTTTCTCCGTCAATGACTATTCCTGCATTGGTTCTACCTTTAATGTTCACAACTTTAACCATGACATCATGACAGGTGAACGATTCTCCTTCATGACATAGTCTAGACGCGGTCTTTGTAGCTGGGAGGAAGCGGATGCAACTCCCCAGTTATCGCAAAGTTACCAGTCATTCTGTAGTCCAAGTTGTACACAAGTTGTTCATGTATCTTATACATTTTCCAAGTGACTTTCTCAGCAGGTTGTTCCTTCCACCATGGTTGAAAAAAAAACCCGTCCATATACTCATATTCCATTACTCTGATTTGTGACTTAGTGCTTTTAAGATCACCTAGCACGTCATACGTGTTGGTGTCTTAATCATGCATTCACAATTCAGATTCCATAGAACGAAGTATGGTGTATCAAACAGTCATTGAATAAGAGACGATGAATACGATACTCATCATCATCTTCCTCAATTACGGAGTTATCCGGTGTATCTCCTAGCAGTTCTCGTATTATGTTTTAGCAAGTCATTAGTAATGAGTATGTCTCTAACGATGTTGGTACACATCAATGAAGTAAGACCCATTTTCCTTAATTTCTACATCACACTAAAGAGCCATGGTTATAAACATTGGTTATGACATTATCTACAATGATATTTGCTAAGACATGAAGATTAAGTTCATAATAGGAGTTCATGTTTTAAACAATTCTAGAACTCCCACTCAGACAAACATCCCTCATAGTTTATTCTAAGTGATTACACAATCCTTGAGAACTATACCTCCCCCGTGTGACACGACCATCAGTATATTCTCAAGGTAGGCCATCATGCCAATCACATCATATATGTGACTCATGCTCGATCTTTCGATCACTGTGTCCCGAGGCCATATCTGCATATGCCAGGCTCGCCACAGTAACCTTAGTGATTATATGTCGCGTATGCAAGGCCATGTTTCTGGACATGCTAGGCTTGCTCCACCCATCTCATTTGAACGCTAATATGTTTGACACCCGTGTGACACGCGATGCCTCCATAATGGAGATCTTTCGAGATGGTGCTTCACTAAGGAAGGACACTTTGTTGGATTAGTGAGGGATCATCCTATAATGCTACCGTCGTATATCTAATACAAGCAAAACAGGATGCTATAGTATAAATCATACTAACTATGATGCCCCCTGCAAATTAAAGTTTAGACGCCTCTACTTTATCTTTTGCAAGTTTTACGTGGCTGGTAGGGCTTTCGAGATAGAACCGTTTCTATGCCTACGAGCATACAACCACAACACCAATCCCGCAATTGTCACTATTACACCCCTGTCGGGGACCTTCGTTGCAAACGTCTTCGCATCGCTAATGTTAGAGAGACAGACACCCCCAGCCACTTATACGGTACAAGCCATATGTCAAGCGTGGAACCAGTCTCGCATAAACACGTAAGGTCGGTCGGGGCCGCTTCATCAGGACATTGCCGCAGTGTTAAACGAGTACACGTGAGAGGGTAATAATTGGAAAATTGATGCCCACATACTAGATGTGTTCTATTCGTACAATACATCTACGCATAACCTTGCTCTGATACCACTGTTGGGGACCGGGGCAGAAAAAAATAATTTTTCATGACCTACGTGTCCCGAAACCAAGACCTATGCTATGGCGATGCAAGTAACGGAGGGAATTGGTCACATACCAGTATGTAGTCCGTTTAGCGGGAAACGTTCCTGCGTGAACGTGGTTGATGTAGTCGTACCGGCAATCCCCGATGCCGCGCAGATCCACGATGACTCCTGAGGCCACCGGTCCTTGAAGACCGATGACGGGATTACATCCCCGTCGGAACATTGTCGGTGAAGACGTCGCGGCACGGCCTCAACGATGAAGTAGCACCACAAGTGTAGCGCCTCACGGGATTACACACATACGGTGTACCCGATGTTCCCTCCGGGCTCCGAACCAGAAGAGCAGCGGAAAGAAGATGGATTCGGATCCCGATTCCAGCAGCACGACGACATGCGTATGGTGGAGAAACCCCAACCAAGTGTAGACTCCAAACAAGGGGAGTCCACTCGAGGAGGGATAAAGAGAGAGAAGAGAGATCTGAGAAACTTGTCTCAAATCAAATTATGTGAAGAAAAAAGGCACCCTCACCCCTCCTTATATAGGCCAAGGAGGGGTGCCACCCTCCCTCCCCTTCCCATGTGGGATTAAACCCTAGGGAGGGGGGGGGGGTTTGGTGCGGCTAGGGGAGGTGGGCTCCCTCCCTTGGCGCCTTGGCCCAAGGGGGAGCTCCCTCCTTCCCCTAATGGGCCTCCTTAGGCCCATATGCCTTTTAATTCATTTTAATTATATTTAATCATATTTTAATATTTAATTCTGTTAATTAAATAATAAAACATATTTAAACATTATTAAACATTATTTTGAACCTTTCAAAATATCCAGAACAACTTTAGGCACCTCCCGGAACAATTCTGGTGTTCTCTCTTATTTCACCGATGATCACGAATCAATCCTTATTGCGTCGAATACCCTTAAGCGTGACACCCTACGGTTCGGGAAATAGCAGACATGATCAGACACTCTCTGACCAATGACCATCATGTGGGATCTGGTTACAATCCTTGATGAGCACCTGCGCTTCCATCGAATTAACTTCATCGTTTGAACCGTTAACGTTGAGTCCTGATCCCTTGGTCATACAGTACTTTGTTTGTCCGAGGTTTGATCATCAGTATCCAATATACCTAGTTCATTCTCGTTACCGACAAACATGTTTACTCGTTCCCGTGATATTACAACCCCGTGACCTAGTCACATGATTGCGCAATCTTTATGATGTAATATCACCGAGTGGGCCGTGAGTAACTATCCGTCACTCGGATGGACAAATCCCGTTTTGATCTATTTGCATACTCGTCAACATATTTACTTCGGAATACCCAAGATACACCTTTATGGTTACCATGTTTCAGTGTAACGGTTAATGCACTCAAAGCATCCTGGTAGATAGCAATTATGTATGATCATCACGGTCTTAAGGATCGGGTCACTACGTTTATAGTTATCGCAATGTTGAACTATGTGACTGGATCACATTGCAACACTTCTAGTGGGTGTGTGTCCATCATGTCATTCTCCCAATGACTTGACCACATTGTCAATAGACTGTTCACATCTCATGATCAGGAAACCTTGATCATCAATTGCCCAATGGACTAGTTTACTAGAGTTAACTAGGGACCTGGTTGTTTGTATACCACACGTGTATTAATGTTTCCGCTTAATACAGTTTAGCACAGTATAAAACTTATTATGAACTAATGGAATACGCCAATAAACATATTTTATTTGCCTCTAGGGCACATTCCCAATAGCTTCAGCACATTGCTGGTAGTTGTGGATCTTTGCTGATTCAACCCTGTCTCGTGAATGCAGATCTTTCAGCTGGCTGATCATGGTGGTTATCATGGCTTCGATGGAGCTTGATATGTACACTTCACCGAGATCAACAACTTCAGGATCTTCTGCCTCGCACTTCTTCCAGTGGGCTTCAACAACGCCCAAGTGATCCCAAAGTTGTCCTCCACGGGGATCAGGGAATTGATGCCCACTATGGCGATCTTGATCTTCAGAGGCTTCAGTCAGTGAAATGCCTTTCTGCTTCGGCGGATTTGCTTCAGCAGGAGGATTCATGTCCATCACTGCCTTCTTCTGGGAAGCTCTAGCTGCCTTCTCAGCTCTCTTTGTTGCAATACTTGCAAGTGCTTCTTTGCGCTTGACTTCATGCTCAGCTAAATGCTTGGATTCAGCAGCAACTTTTTCTTCGTTTTTCTGGGCTTCGGTGAGCTTTCGCTTCGTCTCGGCCTGAGCAACAGCAAGATTGGCAGCGTCGAGTTCACGTTTCTTCTTGGCCGCTTCTTGTTCTTCCCGCTACTTAACGGCAGAATCTCGGGCAAGAATGCTTCTTTCAAGTGCCTCCTCGAGTTTTTTCTGTTTCGGTTCTTCTTCAGTGAGCTTTCGCTTCGATGAAGGTTTTGATGCGGCAGAAGTCTTGGGCTTCACTGGGGCAGCGCTTTCTCAACCTGCTGTTTCTTGGATGGGTCATGCCTCTGCTTCGAGCGCCTCTCAGTGTTGAAGGTCTCAGCCGGTGGTTTGGAGGCCAATGGCTTCGTGACCACCAAGTTGGTCATGTCGATGGTGGGACGAGTTTTTTTTAGGGTTTATGATAGTAGGGGGGAACCCCCACTGCCTTATATATTAAAGGAAACAAGCAAGTGTCAACTGTACATAAGGAGAGGGAGTAGGGAGGGGGAAGTTACAAGGGGTGGAGAGGGAAGGTGGTACACTCAAAGACCCCCAACAAAGTGTAAAATGAAGGGCTCTAGGCTCCTTTTGGTCCTATGTTTCAACATCTCAAAGTCACTTTTGAATCTCCTAACCCAAGATTGAGAGCTTGGACTGACATCTCTGAAGAGCTTATCATTTCGTTCTTTCCATATACTCCATGACGCCACCAAAAAGATTTCCATAAACATGGGAAGGGTCCAAGCCCCCTTAGCGTGATGCATCATGGTCAATCTGTCTCCGCCACCACCCCAGGAGAACCCTAGTTTATCCCAACAGGAAGAACTGAAGGAGCACCGGAAGAATAGGTCTTCAACTGTCTCTTCGGGGGAGGCGTCGCACAGTAAACAGCCATAGTCGTCATCTCTTAGCGTATAGTGCCTCCTTCTTAACATGTTGCGCGTGTTTATTCTGTCAGCTAGCAGGAGCCAGCCAAAAACCTTCCATTTGTTAGTGCATTTTGACTTCCACACCCAAGAGAACACAGGATCAACCGGCATGTCCTTGAAGCAAAAATTGTAAAACTTACTAGAAGAGAAGGAGAGTGACCCCCAAGCACATTTCCATACATCACAAACCCCATCAGTAAGTCGGACATCAGCAGTGTTGACCTGGAGATCCGCCAGTTCCTCCCTTGCTTGCAGTGAGAGGGGGAGATGAAAGTTGGCCCCCAAAGTCTGAGAAACTAGTAAGCTCTGTACCGAAACATCTTCTGGAGCAGCAATGGAAAATAGACGAGGGTGGCTGTCCATGAGGATGTCCTGCAGCCAATGATCCTTCCAGAACAGGACAGAGCTTCCATCACCAACGGAGACAGAGGTAACCCCTCTGTAGACCGGCGCGAGTCAAAGTATATATCGCCACCAAAATGAGCCGCATAGATTGGATGCATGTGGAACAATCCCTTCATAGTACGAGTCCCAGATCAGTTTAACCCACGGCACTTCCATTTTATTGTAGAATTTATGCAGTTGTTTGAGCAGCAGGCCCTGGTTTTGCACTTTCAGATCGATGATTCCAAGTCCTCCCTGTTCTTGGGTCGACACACCAGTTCCCAGGCTGCCAAGGAGTAAGCTTTGACAACACCATCCTCTTTCTTCGACCAAAGGCATAGACGTCTCACCTTATCAAAATGAGCAATGATCGTTTGCGGCAGCTTAATCGAACACATGGTATAGATTGCCAGGGAGGTGACAACGGAGTTCACCAGTGTCAGTTTTGAGCCATAGTCAAGGAGCGACGCAGCAGTGGATAATTTCCTTTCAACGGAGGACACCAGGGGCATCAAGTCAGCTACGGAAGGTCTGGTCGTTCCCATGGGCAGTCCAAGGTAGGTGAACGACAGAACCCCAACCGAGCATCCAATAGCTTGGGCTAAATCCGAATCACCCTGCGCGGAGAGATTGATTGGAACAAGTGTGGATTTCTCAAAGTTGATCCTCAGACCAACAGACTGGGCATAGTCCTGTAGAATTTGATTCATTTTCGTCACCTGGTCGAGAGCTGCGGGCATGATTACGATCGTATCGTCAGCGTACTGAATGATGGGGTAGTCTACATGGTGGGACGAGTTGCGGGCTTATCAATTGGGTCTTGAATCTTTGGCCCTTTGGCAGCGGGTTTCTCTCCAGGCTTCTTCTTCAAAGTAACTCGAAGCTTTTCTCTCGTCGGAGGAGCGGGCTCGGATTCATCATCTGCTTCAGCATCTGTTTCAACATGCAGTGAGTCTTCAAGAGCGGCTTGATCCAGTTTGGCACGCTCATCTTCATCAGTGAAGGCATGAGGAGGTGAGGCATATTTCTTCCTCAGATTCCGTTTCTTCTTCGAGCTCTAGCCTTCTCTAGCAGCTTTGGCAGCAGCAAGCTTAGCTGCCTTCTTCTCATCTTTGCGGCGTTTCTTTTCAGCAGTGATTCTAAGGCGCTTTTTCTCATTAGGATAGTCATCTGGAGTCTTGAGTGTATTGGGCTGAGGGAGCTTCGGTGGAACAGGGAAGTACAAATGGCGATTGGCTTCGGTATACTTGCCGCACATGTGCGAAGTATAAAGATATGAAGGATGGAAGGCGATTGCATCGTCCACTTCCAATCTGGAATGCTTTTGTATTTGTACCACCTGATGGCCCAGTACCTCTGAATCCCTTGAAGGCGAATCTTGCGCTGATCTTTATCTTCTTCAGGAGGAGTGTCATACCCAAATTTCTTGCGAATTGCTTCAGGAATTCATCGGGCATTATTCTCCATCTTCGTTCGGCCTCCTTTCTATTCGGCTTCGTTCAGGTGATCTAACACTGGGGACTCATCTCCGAATCCCAAGTCAGCAGACATCCTGTGAATTATCAAAGGGGAAAATGAGGGAAAAGACAAGCGTATGGATTGAGCACCAACAAAAGTTTCGACCAAAATAGAACGATTTTGACAAGAGATTCAGATGAATATGGGTGATGATTCCGGCCTGTTCTGAGCTAGACTTAGCAAATATCAATCGACCCAACGATAAACTGCAGACCCTAGCACAAAACAGAGGATATCAAAACCCTAATTTCTAACCTGAATCAGGACGGGAAGCCTTTGACTGCTAAACAAGTTTACCAAAAGGACAAGGATCCAACGAATCAAGAAAACCTAAGAAAATAAGTCGAAAAACTGCACTAAGAACTTGAATCCAATCCTGAGGCGGAAGAATAGAGAGGGAGAGGAATTGGATCGGGCTCGGCGTACCCTAGCTTGGTGGCGTCGAGCAGCTACGGCTGCGAGGAGCGGAGGACGTGCTCTTCGGCGGCGTGAAGTCCACGGCGGCGGCTGTCCGGAAGCGAAGCGACACAGTCGTCATCGGGGAGGAGGAGCTCGGCGACGCGCTCGGAAGAACTAGGGTTTTGGGAGAGTTTGGAGAGAACGGGGGTTTGGTGTCGCTAAGGTGGAGGCTATATATAGGGCTGGCCTGACAGAGGCTGTCAGATCAGATCGGACGGCGCCCAGAAACCGACTCTCCGGATTCTATGGTCTGGATATGGAAGTGAATTGCGATAGAATCTCAATGACCCGGAATTGAAGGGATCTCAACGACCGAAGAATAAGTCTTGGTCCTGAGTAATTTTTTTGATAAAGTTGGAAGCATATCATTCGGAACTCAATGACGTTCAAAGCATAATTCTTTCCGTTTCAAATGTGCTCAACCATTTTAGACAGATATAATAAGAGAGAAAAAGAACGGAAGGGGTAGGGTCCGAAACATATCACCTCGAAGAGAAACAATAACGAAGCTAAAGGTGATAAGTATGGAGGACTAAATCGAATCAATATAAAAGATAGAAATGGAAGAAAATGCAAAAAATCGAAACCAAATCCAAAAACGAAGTAAATGAATATTTACAGGGAGATAAGGTTCAGTCTTACTGAACATTTCGTGAGTCCAAAATATGGAGCTCACACCTTAACGCACGGAATATTTTCTCATCCAATGGTTTTGTGAAAATATCAACCAGTTGATCTTCAGTTCTGACATGACTAATCACAATATCTTCACGCTGAACATGATCACGAAGAAAATGATGGCGAATGTCAATATGCTTCGTACGAGAGCGTTGCACAGGATTGTGAGCAATTTTGATTGCACTCTCATTATCACATAGGAGAGGAATTTTCTTCACATGAATTCCATAATTCTTCAACGTCTGCTTAAGCCAAAGAATCTGAGTGCAGCATGAGCCAGCATGAATGTATTCGTCTTCAGCAGTAGATAATGATACACATTTTTTCTTCTTTCAAGCCCAACACACAAGTGATATTCCGAGCAAATGACAAGTGCCTGAACTAGATTTGCTATCAATACGATCACCAGCCCAGTCTGAATCCGAATAGCCAATAAGATCAAACTGAGCACCCTTGGGATACCACAAGCCCACGGTAGGTGTGTGAGCAAGATATCGAAGAATTTGCTTTACTGTAGTATGATGTGATTCCATTGGATTTTCCTGAAAGAGAGCACAAATACATACTGAAAGCATAATGTCTGGTCTAGATGCACATAATTATAAGAGAGAACCAATCATAGACCGATACTTATTTTGATTGAAGGGTTTGCCCTTCTCATCTGCATCTAGGAAGCCATTGGTAGGCATTGGGGTCTTAATCGTTTTTCAATCAGTGAGTCCAAACTTCTTCAGGCAATCCTTGAGGTATTTTTCTTGAAAAATAAAGGTGCCATTCTTCTGTTGCTGAATTTGAAGTCCAAGGAAGAACTTCCATTCACTCATCATAGACATCTCATATTTCTTCGACATCATTTTGGAAAATTCTTCGCTGATTTCAGTGTTAGTGCAGCCAAAGATTTCAGTGTTGTTCCTGGTTGAAGCCTTTCTTCAGAAGGAAGTCCTTCAGGGTGTCATACCAAGCACGAGGTGCTTGCTTCAACCCATAGAGAGCTTTGTGCAATCTGTACACCATGTCATGATTCTTCGAGTCCTCAAAACCTGGAGGCTGCATAACATACATTTGATTCTCCATTAATAAAAGCTTTCACATCCATTTGATAAAGTAGGATACCATTGAAATTTGCAAAAGCAAGCATAACACGAATGGATTCGAGACGAGAAACTGGAGCATAGGTTTCGGTGAAATCGATACCTTCGATTTGGGTGTACCCTTGTGCTACCAGTCGAGCTGTGTTTCTTACCACAATACCATCTTCATCTTGCTTGTTGCAAAAAATCCACTTTGTACCAATGATGTTGTGCTTCGAGGGATCAGTTCTTTCAACTAAGGACCAGACTTTATTTTACTCGAAATGGTTAAGTTCTTCGAGCATAGCAGTTAACCAATCTGGGTCCTTCATGGCTTCATCAAACTTTGAAGGTTCTAGCATGGAGACAAACAAAAAGTTTCCACAGAAGTTAGCCAAATGAGTACGAGAACGAGTTGTGGGACGACCTGGTTGTTGAATTTCTTAAGGATCGAATCAACATCAACTCTTCTTCGCACTCGAGTCAGTGCATTTTCATTTTCTTGTGGCTCTGGTTCTTCTTCGGGATCAGCATTTCCTTCGGGATTGGCATTTCCTTCAGGATCATTTCCTTTAGGATCATTTCCTTCAGGATCATTTCCTTTAGGATCGGCATTTCCTTCGGGATCTGCATTTTCTTCGTTCACAAGTTCTTCTTCATCCTGTTCATCATTAGCTTCAGGATGTTGATCTCCAGCGCCCCGGGCTAGGTGTGGGAACATTGGATCATCATCATCTTGATTAACTTGACGAGAATTTGCTTCGACAGGACGAATCTCTCCAATAGCCATGGAACTGATCACTTCATCGAGAGGAGGTTCTTCTAGATTATGAGGCAAATGCTCTTTTTGAGATCCATTAGTTTCATCAAACCTCACATTCACAATTTCCATAACCTTCCCAAAGTGGGAGTTATACACTCTGTAAGTGTGAGAGTTTGAGCCATAGCCTAGTAGAAAACCTTCATGTGCCTTAGGGGCTAATTTGGAGCTATGATTCATATCTCTAATAAAGTAAGGAGCACCAAATACCCTAAGATAGGATACATTGGGATTGTTACCAGTGATAAGCTCATGTGAAGTCTTCTTCAGAAATTTGTGAAGGTAAACCTTGTTGATGATATGACATGCAGTGTTAATTGCTTCAGCCCAGAACCTGATAGGAGTCTTGTATTCAACAAGCATTGTTCTGGTCATTTCAATAAGAGTTCTATTCTTCCTTTCAACCACACCATTTTGTTGAGGTGAATAAGCAGCAGAGAATTCATGAGTAAAGCCATGATCATCAAGAAAATCTTCAATATGAGTATTTTTGAATTCAGTTCCATTATCACTTCGGATATCCTTTAGAGATAATTCATATTCAGCTTGAGCTCTCTTAGCGAATGCCTTAAAGATTTCAACAACTTTGCTCTTGTCATCCAGAAAGAAAACCAAAGTATAGCGAGAAAAATCATCAACAATGACGAGACCATATTTGTTTCCTCCCATACTTGCATAATTTTGAGGACCGAAAAGATCCATGTGAAGCAATTCAAGGGGACGAGTAGTAGTCATGATAGTCTTCGCTGAATGATGTTTCTTCGTAATTTTTCCAGCTTCACAAACACTCCAGAGACGATCCTTATCTAATTTTACTTCTCTAAGGCCAATGACATGCTTCTTCTTCACAAGAGTTTGAAGATTTCTCATCCCTGCATTACCAAGTCTTCGATGCCATAACCAGCCAGATGAAACTTTTGACATTAAGCATGTGGATACAGCAGGGCCCGAAGAAAAATCAACAATATATAGATCTCCTTTTCGGTAACCCTCGAAGACAAAAGTATAGTCATCCTATGAAAAGACAACACAACGCGAAGCAGAAAATAGAACAAGCATACGCATATCGCATAACTTTGAAATAGACATGAGATTATAACCAAGAGATTGAACTAGCATAACCTTGTCAATATGCTTATCTTTCGATATGGCAACCTTACCCAAACCTAAAACTTTACCCTTGTTGTTATCACCGAAGGTAATGTACTTCTGAGAAAATTGAGATAGTTTTTCTTCGGTGAACAACTCCTTGTCTTCGGTCATATGATTAGTGCAACCATTGTCCATGACACATTCAGATCCACCGGAGACATAGCCCTGCAGAAGAATTAGTTCTTCTTAACCACCGACAAACGAGCAGGTGACTGAGAAGAAGTGGAAGCGCTTGTTCAAGCAATATCAAATCGAACAGGGTTATATTGCCTAGGGGGACCATCAAGTACACCATAAATGTAATTTCTCTGCGAAGGGTAAGGATATGAATGAGCATATGAAATCTTATCATTATTATCACGATGTCGATAAGTGTAATAACCAGTGCGATATTATTCCTTTTGAGGAACATTTGATTCGGGCACGAGTGAATCATTTCTCTCCTAGAGAGAATAGAAGTGTTTCGGTGGAACCGAAGACTTTCCCTGCATAGAATGGTTAGCAGGCAACTTCTCAACGAGTGACTTGTGCACCCAAATTTGTCTCTTATAGAAACCATTCTTTGGAGGGGCACCAATGTATTCAACCGAAATCTTTCCTTCCCGGTTCTTGATAAGATTGTAGTCAGAATCAAGTGATTCATCAACAATAGCTTTATCAATTTTGCAGTTGTAACCTGAAAGATTAGAAATATCTATAGGCTTATCCTTTGCTAGGACCCATAAAGTTTTTGTGTACTGCTCAGGTTCCCAGTAAGTGCCATCAGGGTTTAGCTTCCTTTCAAAGCCAACACCTTCATTCCTAGGATTCCTGTGAAAGAGTGCCTTCTTCAGGATATCACAAAGATACTGGTGTCCCTGAACACTTTTGAATAGTCAAGTTTCAAACAAATCTTTCAACCTAAGGAGTTCCTCGGTAACAACAGAGTTTTCCTCATCTGAGGCATTAGTATTATAAATAACAATAGCTACTTTGCCTGTAGAATCAGTTTTTCTTCGTTCCAAACAAGTTAAGCATGATGAATCAGAATTATGATTTGCTTCAGAACCTTTTTGAGCCATGAGAGAGATTGACGCTTTCCAACTCTTCATGAGCTTCTTTCAGTTTTTCGAGAGCCGTTTTCCTCTGAAGAAATTCATAGGTAAGCTTCTCATAATCAACTGAAAGAAGATCATGCCGAGAGGATAATTCTTCAAACTTCTCCTTCAGAGCAGAATGCTCATTAGTTAAAGTTTGGCTTTCTCTATCTCATCGATCAACATTGGCCATAAAGCAGTATGCAGGAGTTTCATCTTCGCTGTTGTTGTTCGTGAAGAATGAGCTCGAAGCATCGGCCGAAGCAAATGCCAATCCAGCAACACCATCAAACTCGGATCGAGACGGTGATATTGAGCCTGATTCTGCTTCAGATCCTAAGACTTGTTCTTCAGAGTTCATTTCTTTACCCAGATAGGCCTTGGCTCGATGATAATTGCTTCAACGAGACGAGTGTGCCTTCGAAGAAGAACTCTCACGCTTCCTGTGATACTTCTTTTTCTTGTCATCATCAGAATCTTTCTTCTTGTCTCTTCTTGAACTGGAATCATGTCTCTTTGACTCATAGCTTGTGGAGGATCTGTGAGACTTTCTTGAGGAATCTCTGAGTGAATGTTTTGATTTGTTTTCAGCTTCCCATAATGGGCAGTCAACAATGTAATGTCCTGGTTTCTTGCACTTGTAGCAGGAGTTGTCCTTCGATGGAGAGCTTCGTGAGGATGAACGGTGATAAGAGTTGCTTGAGTGTCTAGAAGAGTAATTTTTCTTCGGTGATGAAAAACCTTTTCTTTGGAAGAGGTTGATGCGTCTCATGATCAATTCCAAATCCTTCCCAATGCTTGCAGGATCATCAAATTCAACACCGGAAGCAGAACTAAGTTCAGGTGAAGAGTGATGCGAAGCTCTTGCTTTGAGTGCATGAGATCTTCTTTGAGAGCCATTTATATCACGTTTCTCATCTTCTTCCATCTCAAAGGTATTGAGTCTCTCCAGAATATCAGCGGCAACAAGTTTTCTGAAGTCTGTCCTTTCCTTGATCATCAGCACAATGTGATTGAAAGAATCATCAAATGAGCGAAGCAAAGTTCTCACCACCAAGTGAGGGGTGATGTCATCAACACCGAGGGAAATCATCTCATTTGAAAGAGCAGTGAGTCTGTTGTAGATGGAGTTGACTTTCTTGCCCTCGTTTCTCTTGAATCGATAGAATTTTCTTCGGAGAGTGTCAATTCTGGCATCTTTCTGAGTGGAAACTCCTTCTCCAATCTTTTCAAGATAGTCCGAGACGCCTTTGGCAGAGGGGATATTCTTAACTGCATGATTCTTCTCTGGAGTCAAATGATTCGTGATGAATACCCAGACTTCAGAATCAAGATCCATCAATTTTTCTTCATCAGGGGTGATGGCCTTCTCGTCCTTGATTGTGACTCCACTCTGGACAACTCGCCAGGCAGCTAAATTGATAGCAATGATGTTTGTCTTAATCATTTCCTTCCAGTAAGGATAGTCATTTCCATTGAAATCAGGAATAGGTTCGCTGGAGCGAATAGCTACGAAAGACATACTTGAAAGCACTCCAGGAGTTTAATCCAAAACACACATAGTGTAGTGAGTGACTAGCTCTGATACCAATTGACAGTCCAAGTATGTGATCAGAGGGGGATGGGGGTGAATGATCACTCCAAATTTTCGAGTGAAGCTTTGAAATGAAGCATAATCTTCACATAAAGGGATAGCAGGAACAAGTAACAGGGAAGCAAAACTAACAACGAAACTAAAGAGAGCGAATCAAAACACGTTGAAGCTTAACTGGAATCAAATGCAAAGCGGAAAGTAAATGCTTGAAGTAAAACGAGCTTGACTCTGCGAAGTTTGTTCGACCAGTTCACGCTCTGTAAAGCGCTACGTCTGGTTGGAGGGACTGGTGATTGAACACCTGGCGAAAAACTCTCTCCGTCCGTTGCTCTACTGCACCAATCTCCTTTAGCTTGCCAGTTTTGACTCGGGGTAGATTATTTAGGGAATCTCCGAAACCTTTGACAAACTTGATCTTCTAGGCGACAATTAATCTTCGCTCTCTGAAGGCGACACTCTAACCGTCTAGGAGAATTGTAGTTCTCCAAGATAAAAAGGCTAGTAAGCTTTCACCTAAGTCATAGCGAATGTACTCAGATCAATGGGACTTAGGATTCAGTGGTTGGATTTTGGGTTTCGCTTTTGTGGCGTTCTTGGGATGCTCTCTTCAGTCTCTCTCAGGAATAATCTCAGAGCAGCCACCCAAAAATGGAGGCGGGGGCGGCGTATTTATAGTTGGCGATCCTAAGGTGCGAAATGACTTATTTGACCCTAAGTGACAGCTTGACGCGTGTCCACAATGGTCGGATTTGTCATTAATGCGCAACTTTACTTGCGGAAAAAGTAAAGTTGACTCACGGACTTAGTTCTGCTTCGGAAGACAAAGAACGAAGTCTTTGCTTCCGAAACTTAACTCAGTGCACATGAGATTTCTTCACTCTGTCTTCTCACTTGGTTTATTTTCGATCTGAGCATTTTGAAAATAACTTCGGCATTCACAAACTAAAACCCCTCTTGATAGTACGGTTTGTCCTATGACCCAAAGAACAGGAAAATAACTACACAAACATATCTAAGTCTTGCCCCGTCCTCTTCATTTCCTTCAGTGAGTTGGGCTTCAGGACACCTTCATTTTTGGGGGCCATCCTCCGTGATTAAGCTTCGCTCAAAGGGTGACGCTTCAATAACTTGAAAACCTTCCTTGAAGCTTTATCACCTAGCTTGTCCTTCAAGAACCTAATCAACTGTTTATACTAGAAAACATTGTTAGTTCCTCTATTGTCTTGTCCAAAAATATCCAAAACACATGGGGGCAAAACTTTGCTCTTACACGGAGTGATCCCGGTATGATATGTTGTAAGGGATCATGAGTAAGGTGATCCCGGATAAGTCGCATGAGGGTTATCCACTTTGCAATACTAGATTACATTATTGTGGCCCTCACATGTTTAATTCATTAATATACTCTAACATGCTTCCTATGTTATTGTTTTGCCTTGATGCTTTGGTTGTTGTGAGCTTGCAAGTACATTCAATGTACTGACATGGCGTGTCATGCCAGATTTGCAGGAAATGCTTGATACGTCCCAAACGTATCTATAATTTCTGCTTGCTCCATGCATGTTTTGTGTGATATTGCTATGATCTAGATACACTTTCATACACTTTTTGATCATATTTGGACTAACTAATTAACTCAGTGCACCACAATGCCCGTTCCTGTTTTCTGGTGTTTTTCTATTTCAGGTTACCCCCATATTAAAAGTGCTTCAAAAACTCGGGAAAAATCAGATAAAAAAATCAGCATGAAGGAACCTTCCGGAAACACTTGGGTGGGGCGAGAGGGCCACCACCAAGGGCCCAGGCGCCCTAGCAGCGTGCCCTAGGGGCTGGCCGCGCCAGGGGGCGCCTGGACTCCTGGTGCCCCCCTGGCTGCCCCCTTCGCCTATTTATTCTCCGTGTCGCGAAACCCCCGAAGACAGAACCCTTTTCCGTGATCTCGCCTTTGTTCCGCCGCCGCCGCGCTTCCAAGATCGGGAGCGCCAGCAGACCTCTTACTGGCACCCTGTCAGAGGGAGGATTGACCTCCGGGAGCTTCCCCTCCACCATGGACGCTTCCCGGATGTGCCGTGAGTAGTTTTCCTTGGACCATGGGTCCGTGATCAGTAGCTATTTGATGTTCTCCTCCCCTCTTTATTCTTCATTGTTTAGACCTCGTGAGCTATCCTACATGATCAAGGAACATATGTAATTTTCTGTTGTTGCTATGCTGAGTTTGCTGGGATCTGATGGATTATGACACTATGTTCAGTTTGTGATTGAGTAATATATTTGGTTCTTATCTTTTATATTTTTTTCCTAATTAATTCTTGCATGTTCTTCGTTGCTGTTTATTGCTTTGGCCAAGTAGTAGGTAGTGACTCCACGAGGGAACGTTATGCTCGATTGTGGGTTCATGGCCCCCGATGACACACTTGAGTTACAGAAACATGAGTCTAGGGGATGTGTTGTTGCCACAAGGGGGAAAACAACGGTGCTTGTAACCGCGGTTGCAAGGATTGTTTACTATACGCAAAGTGCTTTTTAATGCAGTTGTCTGTTGCTTTGGGTTTACACTTTGGGTGGGGCTCGCAACTTAATACCAGCGAGATGTTCTGGATAGATATCTCAAGGTGGATGATTAGTAGTAGATGCATTTGGATTTCGGTCTACTTATTTTGGCGTACCGCCCATGCTTTTGAGCCTCGTCCTTTCTTTGTAGCATAGTTAGCACTGCGGTGCGTTTTTAATCCTGTCAATTGCCCAGCTGTAATATTTTTACATCGCATAGCAGTTTTATCGTCTTTTGGGAGAGAGACATCACTAGTGAACATCATGGGACCCCGGTCCATATTCTCATCACTGTTTACACGCTCTTTTATTTTCCTGCTTTTACTTTCTAGTTGCTATCATTATCATTATTATCTGTTGCGTTGATCCTTTGTGAACAGCAAGGCCGGAGAGATTGCCAACCTCTCTGTACTCGTTGGGAAGCAAAGTTATTTGTGTTGTGTGCAGGTCCAGGTGAAGGAATCAACTTTTGTCTAAAACGGTGCCATTGTTTCGTTGCCACCTACTTATCATTGTCGGAGTCCTTGGGGAGACGATCTTTTCAACCTCGGTATCTTCACCGAGGGAAACTTGACGCTACACTACATCTCAACCTTCCACTTGGGGTAACCAACGAGGATAGAGTATCAATGTTGTAATTGCGTAGGACGACGTTCCCGTTGTTTGCGAGCTAGGAGGTGTCCCAGCAGTGTCCCTTTGGAGTGGAGTCCACCACCATCGCCGTTGTTCCGCTGCTAAGATTTATTCCGCTGCTATAGAGTTTTTCCGCTGCTTGATGTGGTTCCGGTGCTAGCATTAGGAGCAGGTTTGTTCCACCTCGCTCCGCTAGCATTGTAATAGACCCCTTGTACCCATTTCATTGGTAATAGAAAGTTGTTCAGTTTTATATCAAGCAGTGCCATGTTCCAGAAGACATGATCTCTGGGCTGGAGCACGAGGCGTTCCGGTACCTTGAGCCGGGGTGCCACAACGCTTGGTATCAGAGCTGGTTTGACTGTAGGACACCCTAGTTAACATGGACGTTAGAATGCCATTAGAGCTAGAGTATATAGCTTGCTTGTGTGATGCATTTGATTGCTGCATAGCATGCATATATATAGCATTCTTTTCGCTAATGATCTGGTCTGATGAGTGTAGATGGCAGAGTATCCGCTTGACCACCAATCATCCCCTTCACCAACCAGCTTTGCCTATCTTCTCGTCGACGTTTGGTGGAGTCTCTATCCCAGTGGAGAAGTTTCGAGGTACCAAGTTCTCCAGACGCCACTCGGAGGACCGGTACTTGAGTACCAATGGAGAGGTCTTCATGGCAGTCAACCTCCCGATCGGCATGCGTACCTAGAACTTCCATGGTGGATACGCCTCTACCCCAGATCGTGCCGTTCAACTTGCTGCTTTGGCAGGCCTCAGAGGTCTTCGCCACTAAGAAAGCGCGATGTAGCAGAATCGTGCCTTCCATTTCTATCCCACCTTGTCCACCATTCCTCAACAAGTAAGGTTTCCTCGTCCTCTTGCGGAAGCCGACGCAGCGGTGATTGTCATGTCCCGCTACATCATCGCCGAGTACGCCCTCATCGTCGAGCTAGTCCATGATGCAAGGGGATGCAAGAAGAGCGTTTGCTGCAGGTTTGGCCTCGCCAACTCCTCCGCCAGCTCCTTCAGCCTCCGGCAACCTTTCATTAGACTGTAGTGACTAAGTTTCACGTAGTTCATGTTGCATAAGTAGCATTAATCATGCATGTTGTTGTGAGTAGAAATAAGATATGATCTTGTCTGTGTGTGATCTCGATGCATTTTCAGTGCTATTGATCTTTGCTTTGTTGAATTTCTTCGTTGGTTCTTCATTTGGTGTTATCTTATTTACCCTTATGAGTATGTTTTAGTAGGTGGTATGTGACTCTGACAGACCCTTGCTTGCTTTTCTTTGATATCGGCACCACGCCTGTGTTCTGAGCTGCTTCCGGCTGTCTGGGGTGGATGCCTACTTTATATTTCTCTTTTCAATAGCCGATCCGTGTTCTGAGCTGCTTTTCGGCCGTCTCGGGCAGTTTTTGAGTTTCTTTTCACAGTGGAGACCCTATGCTCTGAGTTGATTTTTGGTCGTCTCAGGGGACCTCTGCATTCTTTTTATCAACACCGTCTCATGCTCTGAGCTGCTTTTCGACCGTCTTGAGAAGTGCTTGAGTTATTCCAGTAACGTCCCAGATCTGAGTTGTAAAGACCGGTCTGGTGGCTACTGGTTTTTTTTGGTGGTTTTATGCAAGGGATTCAGATGGTCATCGACTACAGCTAAAAATTGTGAAGTGATGATCTTTCTATCGATTGCTATTGACCTTCGCTCCATTGGATTTCTTTGTTGGTTCTTTATTTGGTTCTTTGGTGTCACTTTTATCTACCCTTATGGAAATTTGCTCATCAACCCACCGCATACCGCGAAGAATCAGTGAAAGATCGCAAGGAATTGGGAAATCCGCAAGTCGAGAAGGATTCACAATCGATTGTATGTGGAATATTTAGCTCAACTATGGATTCTACCTGGAAGAAGCATTTGAATAAGGTCTACGTCAACCGGTACAGCCATGAAAATTAAAGCAAAGGAAAAAGGAAAAGTTGTGACCCCTGAACATCTTCATCAAAGGTATGGCTCCTACAAGTTGCAATCTTGTTATATGCATGCTGTTGGATTATGGTATACTCCGGAAGAAAGTCAGGATGTGCCATGAAATCAGTACCCAACAAGGAGATGATTGGAAGATCACCCCTGACAAGTCAGCAGTCAGTAAGTCAGTAGATTACCCTGCGTAATATCCAGTTTTGCCCACACGCTACCATAATAAGCTTTGGACATAAGGAACGCCAACCTTCTTTGGTAAGATATCAGACACAGCCGACATGTACAGTGCATCAACCTTCCCCGATGCGCTATCTGGATAGCTTCTTGGCCAAGACATCCAACCTTCTACCACAAGCCATCGAGAGAAGCCTACGGTGCAAGACACCCAATCTTGCCCAGTACGCCAAATAGATGGATTCCAGCACAAGCTACCCAACCATCTACAGTAAACTACCACAGAAACTTCTAGCACAAGGAACCTGTACATCCATAGTACCAAGGAAAAACTTCCGAGGCAAGACACCCAATATTCTTCAGTAAGTTATCGGAGAATCTTCCCACGTATGGCACCCAACCTTCCTCATTATGCCATCGAAGAAAGCTTCCGATACACGGTACCCAATCTTCTTCAGCACGCTACCTCGAGAAATGCTTCGAGCGTAAGGAACCATGTCTTCTCCGACACACCATCGTGCCTGCAACCGTGTTGTCAGAAACCCAACTGTTCATAATTCGTGAAGATTTCAACATAGTTAGTTACATATGGACCTATACATGTCATGGGCCTACTTCTCATGTTATGCGAGCTACTCCTATGTGGATACCACATGATCGTAATACTCATGGAAAGCGATAAGAACCGTCACTTTTGCGAGGAATGCAAGCAGAAGAATCAGATACAGATCCTCAGTCTGGTATAAAGATTGACAAGTCATGAAGGAATACCCTAATAAAAGGAAGCAGTGAAGCCTTTGGTCTCGACCACAACCACAAGGTCCAACTTCTCATGTTCGACAAGGCCCCGAAGAAGGACAATATTGAGGCCCAATTTATTGCAACCAGGAATCATTATGGTTAGCCAAAAGATGAAAGATGAAGGCAGCCCAGCTGGCCCAGAGAAATGATTCCGCCAAAAGGGAAGTCAGTATACGATAAGTACAAGAAGGTGATTGTCGCACTAGCAAGAACCAAGGCAGACATACATGGCGTATTCTGAACCTTGCCGCCATATGTGCGACAAGAGTTAGAACTACACCCATAAGCCACCAAAGGTATGCAACCCTTGCGAGTCCGACAACTAAGGAAAAGTATTAATTGCATGGACTCCATGGTCACATTCGCCTCGATCAGGCGAAACCATGTTTCCATATGGATCACCATGGACACCTAAACCTAAGGAACCTCATTTCATACGGGGA
Source organism: Bromus sterilis (assembly GCA_950022295.1). NCBI lineage: Eukaryota > Viridiplantae > Streptophyta > Magnoliopsida > Poales > Poaceae > Bromus > Bromus sterilis. The sequence goes on along the minus strand of OX465599.1, from coordinate 163,597,396 downwards.
AAGAACGAGCACCCAACCAATCAACTGGTGTAGTTACACATTTGGAATTGTCAGTTTTGCTAGACTACCCAAGTCTGCTTCGATAAAGATCCCCTACCCAGCTCGAAATTTTGACTATAAGGATCGTTTTGAAGCACACCACGGCCTATCGCCACGCACGGATATGACAACATGTCGAGTAAATATCAGCGTGAGAAAAAGTTCAAAGTGTGTGCCCGGTCAGAATTAATGCTCAAGATGGATGAGCCAAAAACGAAGTGATGCAACAGCATGTGCAGACAGTCCAAGTTCCGCACAATGGGACATCACGATGATGAGCATGCTGACTCTACCATCTACCCATAAAAGCTAGGTCTATTCTCAAAGAGGCGAATACAAAGGATTCAAGAATGTGCCGCAGTCAAGGCCCAAGATACCACAAGGATAATACGGATATCGTCAGCATTCAACCTACAACAAGATACCTCGCTATACTTCAAGTCAACGGACATGAGGATATAAGTCAGCAGGAAAGGATCTGATACAGAAAGGAAAAAACTCAAGACAGAAGTATGGATTGTTCGAAGTAAACCCCCTGAGCCAAAATTTCTTCGATGCTACCGAGGGAACACTATGCAGTAAAAAGGAAACCGAGAAGCAATAAGTTTCCTTAAGACGTTATATGTTTCCAATGGTTTCCTTAGCAACCAAATCTCGAGGACGAGATTTCCCTAAGGAGGGTAGGTTTGTGACACCCTGGATTTTGCAACTTCTTAATTTCAAAAACTTTTCTAGTTTATTTCAACATTTGCCGGTTAGTTTGATTTTGAGCAACTCTTTGGACTTGAAACTTGAGCATATTTTCTTTCTTTGCTCAAGTAGACCATGATTCCCTAAAACCTTTCCATTGATCATCCCTTGATCCATCCCTTCCAAGCCACCTTTTTATTCATGCCATATATTCCTTTTCCAATAAAAGGAATATTCACTTTAATTGAGGATTGTGAAGCAACCCTATTTATATTGATCCCTAAATCCCAAAATAATTCTGACATGTCATTGATATCATATCTTGCAAAAATCTCCAAAAACATTGCATGGTCCAAGTGGATTTTTGACCTAGATAAATCCATTTGTCTATGGGGGAAGAATAACACTTTGTGAAGGAAGTGTTATTTATCTTTCTCCCTTTCCTCTGAAACTTTTTGTGCAAGATCTTGTGATCATATCATTAGCCAATGCCAAATTTTAGCTCTAGGGGACTAGACAAACTCCCTCACCAAATTCCTAAAATTTGTGTGCAGCAAGGGGCATTGTGAAGCAAGTGCAAGATGGGCGAACCCATTTCCTCTGAAACTTTTTGCACATGTGCCCACACCCAAATGAATCACCTAAACCAAGTTTTAGCCAAAGCAAACTATCCATGTGAGGGCACCATCAAGATCAAGTTTCTGGCCAGCAGGGTATCTTGCGAAGCAAGTGCTAGCTAGGTAATTCCCCTAGCCCTGAAATTTTACACACTTGTGCACACCCCCAAATATCCCCTCTCCAACAAGTTTGAGCCAAATCAATCAAGCCTAGATGATGCTAGTTTCAACAAGCCATTTCTGGACCAATTGGGCACTTACAAAGGAAGTATGTGCAAACTATGTCCATTTGAGCTCACATTTCACAGGATGGCAGTCCTTCCAACCCAAAAGCCATATGAAAATATGACCCCCTCCCACTCTTCATCATTTGAGCTCAGATTCTCCCCCAAGTTTCCTGTATCAAACTTGTCAGAGAAGCCAAGCTCCTCTCATTGCTTCCCTTGACCAGTCAAGAACACCACAGTGATCAGCATGGAAAGGACTACCCACTAGACACACTTGGCTACGTGAAACATCACCCAGTGCACCAGTGCACGCGGTGGCCATTCCCCTGGCATGTATTTAGAGTGCTCTGGGCGTTACCCGAGCCACTGGACGCGACTACAACATGCCCCCGTGATAAGTCTCAAACGTATCTACTTTTCCAAACACTTCTGCTATTGTTTTGCCCTTATTATTGCATGATTTGAACTAAACTAACCCGGACTGACGCTGTTTTCAGCAGAGCTGTTTGTATGGTTTTATTGTGCGCGGGAAAATGGATTTTTGGACATCTCAGAAAATTCCCGGAAAAATTACAAAAAATCCACGCACCCGAAGGAGCCCGGAGCCAGAAGTTGGGCCAGAGGGCAGCCATGGGGCCCCCAGGCGCCCTGCTGGCGCGGCCAGGGGTGGGGCCGCGCCAGCTGGCCGCCTGGGCGACTCCCCCTCCCCTGGTGCCCTACCTCGACTCCTATTTATTCCCGTGACGGGGAAACTCCGAAACAAAAGTCGTTTTTTCAGAACCGTCGCGAAGCCGCCGCCACCCTCTGTTCTTCCTCGGGAGGGCTAATTTGGAGGCTGATTTGGCCTCCGGAGAGGGGAGATCGTCGCCATCGTCATCACCATCACCAATCCATCATCCCTCCATGACTTCTCTTCACATGTGTGAGTAATTCCCTGCTGTAGGAAAAGGGGATGGTAGGGATTGGATGAGATTTATCATGTAATAGTTTGTCAGATTGTTGGGGGCATGTTGCCTATCATCTACTATGGTGTTTATCATCTTTGCTCCAACTTGTTGCTCTTAATGCTTGTCACTTTGGGCCCGAGTGCCATGTTTTCAGATCTGAACCACTTATGTTTTCATGAGTATATATTTGTTCGTGATCCTATCTATGAGTTGTATGCACCTATTATGGTCCGGAACCGGCGATCCAAAAGGTGACAGCTTGGGACACCAAAGGGGATGTTCCATAATTTGAGGATTCCAGTTATCCATTGAGTTTATTGCTTTGTTCCGGTGCTCTTTGAAAGGAGCACCTTAATCTCCATAAGTTCCCTTTGGCCCCGTTCGTAGCGGGATGGTAGGACAAAAGATGTTGTGCAAGTTCTTAGTGAAAGCATGCACAACTACCTACGGGATACATGCCTAATGTTTGATATTTTCCTAGATGATCATTGATTTTCTTTGTGCCTTGCCCCGTGTTAGAACCTATTAAATGTTCATTCTTATTCATGCAGCACCCGACCATCCATCTCCCTAGCCTACAGTGTTTTAATCCTGCTGGTCACTAGTTGTTACTTTTCGCTGTTTTACTTTCGCCGTTATCACTATCACTATCATATCACAATTGCTATTAATACTTTGTTGCAAGCAACTATATTTCAGGTGCGGTTGAACTGAAAACTCAACTGTCGAAGATTATAAATACTCTTTGGCTCCCCTTGTGTCGAATCAATAAATTGGGTTAACTTACCCGCGAGAACACTACAATCGATCCCCTACAGTTGAGGGTCATCAAGCACTGTTTTCTGGCGCCGTTGCCGGGGAGCATAGCAATATTTACAAGTCTACTTGAAGTATCCTGCCTTCCACACTTCATCCGCTATGGGTAAGAAAGGAAACCCCAAGGTTTCGATCCTACCATCCACTACAAGAAAAGGTACTGTTCTGAGTACCAGTGCTACGCTTGATTCACCTTTCGTTATAAGTAAGTTTGCTTCACCGCTACCACCACATGCTCCTTCTACTGAGTCTGTTACTATGTTCGATACTTTTGATGATGCTTCCACTACTCTTGATGATGATAATTTTCTTGGTTACTATATTGAAACTCAGACTGCTAAGGTTGCAGCAGGATCCGAGACCGAGACTCCTGTTACCTATATTCCTACATGCAAAACCTTTGGTTACCCAGACTTAGATGAACTCAATGAGAGACTCCTTGATGATGATTATATTACTCTTGATGATGATCTTTGCAGGGAACTCAGAGAGTGTGCCGACTCTGACCCTGATGCTGTTAAGGAGCTGCTAGAAAAGCACTCCATGAAGAACAAGAATATTCCTGGTCCTAAATTTGGCACATCTCCTATACGCATCACTGATCCTGATTATGATTTCTCTGTTGATCTTTCATTTATATCTACAGTCAAGGCTGACCCTTTTTATGGCAGAGAATATGATAATGCTATAGCACACCTGACCAAACTCGGTGAGTTAAGTGACCTATTTACTACTGATGAAAAGATATGAAACTTCTATATGGCAAAGCTTTTTCCTTTTTCTTTGAAGGAGGATGCTAAACCATGGTACGATGCACTACCCTATGGTTCCATTGAGAGTCCTCAGGACTTGGTTCAATTCTTTGTTGATAAATATTTTCCTGCTCATATGCAACATGCGGCTTTGCAAAGAATCTATAACTTTAAACAATTGCAGGATGAGCACCTCCCTAAAGCTTGGGGGAGGTATTGTGATTTAATCCAGGCTAGACCGGGACATGAAGTCCCAAATAACGAATTACTTGATATATTTTATGCTTGTCTAATCGATGAATCCAGGTCCTATCTGGATAATTGTGCTGGTTGTGTTTTCAGGGAAAGAACACCGGATGATGATGTAGAATTATAGGGCAAGATCGCCAAGAACCATGAAGATTGGTTCGTCCCTGAACCACCTCCACCACCGAAGAAGAGGGGCATGCTCGTTCTGAGCCCCAAAGATATGCAAGAAGCAAAGAAGTATATAAAGGAGAAAGGCATTAAATCCGAAGACGTGAAGAATCTACCACCTATCGAGAAGCTGTGTGAGCCTACTCCTACCCTCCCTTGGTAGAGGTACACTCTCTATTAGACTTTATAGAAAGTGACATCCCTAAAGGAAAGCCTCCCGACCAATGCCTAGATGAGCTTGATAATTTTATTATTAAGCAAGACAATTTCAATAGGAGGATACAAAGTCAATTGCATGATAATTCTCTTGCTATCAAAAGTTTACTTGGTGTTCTTGAAAGAACAGTTAATGATGTTAAATGTCTTGTTAAGCATTTTCATATGGTTCAAACTCAGCTTGAACAAATTTCTAATGTCCAAAAATATTTGCTTGCTAACCATGCAAAACAGGACATACAAGCTTATGGCATCAAAACCAGGGGTGGAACACACACCCAGGACCCACTCTATCCTGAGGGGCATCCAAAGAGGACCGAGCAAGATTCCCAAGTGTAGGTAGAAGACGAGATTGTTAGCTCTCCTAAGAATAATAAGAAGAAACACAAGGAGGTTTAAAACTCCAATGATCCCATTACAAGTCAAGAACTTGTTGTTGATCCTAACAGCATATCCACCTCTGATGCTGAAACTGAAGACGGTGTTGAGCCCGAAGAAAATGATAAGGAGAAGAATGATCCTCCCGAGGTGCGAGAAGAAGAAGCACCTGATAAATGCAAGAAGTATACTAGAGAAGACTTCATAGCAAGAATACATGGGAAGGTAAGAGAACCATGGTTACATAAACCCATGTCCTTTCCAGGTAAGTCTCTCAAATATAAAGAAGAAGAGCATTATAATAAATTTTGTGAATGGATGAAGCCTCTTTTTCTTCAAATTCCCCTGACCGATGCTATCAAGTTACCTCCCTATTCCAAATATATGAAAGATATTGTTACTAATAAAAGAAAAGTTCCTAATGAGGCGATATCTACTATGCTTGTTAACTACTCTTTTAGTGGCAAGATTCCTGAGAAGCTCGGTGATCCATGTATACCCACCATTCCTTGTTCCATCAAAAATAATTATGTCAAAACTGCCTTATGTGATCTCGTAGCAGGGGTGAGTGTTATGCCTTTTTCTCTGTATAAAAGTATATGTTTAGATAAGCTAATCCCTACAGGTATCTCTCTTCAGATGGCTGACAAGTCAACAACCGTCCCAATAGGTATTTGTGAGGATGTTCCCGTTGAAGTTGCTAATTGTTTGATTCTTACAGATTTTGGTGAGACAAGGAAAAAATTCTGTAGAGGAATATTATCAAGAATTACAAACTGGATTGATTAGATGTGGCCTAGTAGAGGATAATGAAGCTATGTTTGCACGTTTTATAGGTGGCTTAAACAGGGAGATACAAACTATTCTAGAATACAAGGACTATGCTACTATTACTCGTTTGTTTCATCTTGCTTGTAAAGCTGAACGTGAAGTGCAACATCGACAGGCCGCTACGAGACCTAACTTTTCTGCAGGACGAAATACATCATGGACATCGCGTGGACTTTCTACATCCACACGTCCTGCTGCACCACCATCTACTTCAACCGCTCATTCTTACAGGGAGCCTCCAAAACAGCCAGCGCCACCATTCAAGGGTGCACAGAGTGGTCCAGCAGCGAGTTCTTCTTCATCCATGGCTTCCACAGGGCAAACACGAGATCGTGATATTAAATGTCGCAGGTGCGAAGGTGGAGGTCACTTCACAAAAGACTGTCCCTCCAAGCGTGTGATGATTATTACGGCGGATGGTGGGTATGAGTTAGCGAGCGACTATGATGAGGAGACTTTAGTTCTCATTGCTCACGAGGAACAGGGTGCCCATGATGATGCTCATGATATAGAGTATATGGCTCCTGATGATGCAGATCAATATGCTAGTTTGGTTGCTCAACGTGTGTTAAGTGTGCAGGTATCGAAGGCCGAGCAAAACCAGAGGCATAATTTGTTCCACACAAAGGGAGTGGTGAAAGAACGTTCGGTTCGCATCATCATTGACGGAGGGAGTTGCAACAACTTGGCGAGCATGGAGTTGGTGGAGAAGCTATCTCTCACCACAAGACCACACCCCCATCCGTACTATATTCAGTGGTTTAACAATAGTGGTAAGATTAAGGTAACGCGTTCTGTTCGTGTGCACTTTAGCATTGCTGCATATGCTGATTATGTTGATTGTGATGTGGTACCCATGCAAGCATGCTCTCTTTTACTTGGTAGACCATGGAAATTTGATAGGAATGTTGTACACCATGGTAGGACAAATCAGTTTACTCTGGTTCATCAGGATAAAACTATTGCTTTACTTCCTATGTCTCCTGAACAAATTGTGAAAGATGATCTTGCTAGAGCTAGTAAAGCTAAACAGGAGAAAAATAAGAGTGAAAATGAGATAGCAGCTAAAGAATTTGAGCAACAACATAAGACTAATAGCAAATCTTCTTCTGCTGTTTCTAATGAAATTAAATTGACTAGTCCAACTTTGCTTGCTACTAAGGTTGATATTTCGGATTTGGATGTTAGTCAATATGTGTGCTATGCTTTTGTGTGCAAAGAAGCTTTGTTTTCATTTGAGGAATTGCCTCCTTCTTTGCCTCCTGTTGTCACTGACCTTTTGCAGGAGTTTATTGACGTCTTTCCACAAGACGTACCACCGGGATTACCACCTATTCGAGGGATTGAGCATCAGATTGACTTAATTCCCGGTGCTTCGCTGCCCAACCGTGCGCCATACCGTACCAATCCGGAGGAGACGAAGGAGATTCAGCGTCAAGTACAAGAGCTACTCGACAAAGGCTACATACGTGAATCCCTTAGTCCTTGTGCTGTTCCTGTTATATTAGTGCCTAAAAAGGATGGAACTTGGCCTATGTGTGTTGATTGTAGAGCCATTAATAATATTACTATTCGTTATCGTCATCCTATTCCTAGGTTAGATGATATGCTTGATGAATTAAGTGGCTCTACCATGTTTTCCAAAGTTGATTTGCGTAGTGGATACCATCAAATTCGCATGAAATTAGGGGATGAATGGAAAACGACATTTAAAACTAAGTTTGGATTATATGAGTGGTTAGTCATGCCTTTTGGGTTAACTAATGCACCTAGCACTTTCATGAGATTAATGAACGAGGTTTTACGTGCTTTCATTGGACGATTTGTGGTAGTCTATTTTGATGATATACTGATTTATAGAAAATCTTTGGAGGAACATTTGGATCATTTACGTGCTGTTTTTATTGCTCTACGTAATGCACGTTTGTTTGGTAACCTTGGGAAGTGCACCTTTTGCACCGACCGAGTATCGTTTCTTGGCTATGTTGTTACTCCGCAGGGAATTGAAGTTGATAAAGCCAAGATCGAGGCGATTGAGAGTTGGCCGCAGCCCAAAACGGTCACACAAGTGAGAAGTTTTCTTGGCCTCGCTGGATTCTATAGGCGTTTTGTGAGAGATTTCAGCACCATTGCACCTCTCAATGAGCTTACACGCAAGGATGTGCCTTTTACTTGGGGTACCGCACAGGAAGAAGCCTTCACGGTATTGAAAGATAAGTTAACACATGCTCCTTTGCTCCAACTTCCTGATTTTAATAAGACTTTTGAGCTTGAATGCGATGCTAGTGGGATTGGTTTGGGAGGTGTGTTATTACAAGATGCTAAACCTGTTGCATACTTTTCTGAAAAATTGAGTGGGCCTAGTCTGAACTATTCTACTTATGATAAGGAATTATGTGCTCTTGTTCGGACATTAGAAACTTGGCAACATTATTTATGGCCCAAAGAATTTGTTATACATTCTGATCATGAATCTTTGAAACACATAAGAAGCCAAGCAAAACTTAATCGTAGACATGCTAAGTGGGTTGAATTTATTGAGACTTTCCCTTATGTCATTAAACACAAGAAGGGGAATGATAATATTATTGCTGATGCTTTGTCTCGTCGTTATACTATGCTTTCACAACTTGACTTCAAGATATTCGGTTTAGAGACACTCAAAGATCAATATGTACATGATGCGGAATTTAAAGATGTATTGCAGAATTGTAGAGAGGGTAGAACATGGAACAAATTTGTGCTTAATGATGGTTTTGTGTTCCGTTCTAACAAGCTATGCATTCCAGCTAGCTCTATTCGTCTTTTGTTGTTGCAGGAGGCGCATGGAGGAGGATTAATGGGACACTTTGGCGTGAAGAAGACGGAGGACGTACTTGCTACACATTTCTTTTGGACAAAGATGAGACGGGATGTTGAGCGTTTTGTTGCTCGCTGCACTACATGTCAAAAAGCTAAGTCACGACTCAATCCTCATGGTTTATACATGCCTTTACCTGTACCTAGTGTTCCGTGGGAGGACATATCCATGGACTTTTTTTTAGGCTTGCCTCGAACAAAGAAGGGGAGGGATAGCATATTTGTTGTCGTGGATAGATTTTCTAAGATGGCACATTTTATACCATGTCATAAAAGCGATGATGCTGCTAATGTTGCTGATTTATTCTTTCGTGAGATTATTCGCTTACATGGTGTGCCCAATACTATTGTCTCGGATCGTGATACTAAGTTTCTTAGCCATTTTTGGAGATGCTTATGGGCTAAGTTGGGGACTAAACTACTTTTTAGTACTACTTGTCATCCCCAAACTGATGGACAAACTGAAGTAGTCAATAGGACTTTGTCTACTATGCTTAGGGCTGTTTTAAAGAGTAACTTGAAAATGTGGGAAGAATGTTTACCTCATATTGAATTTGCTTATAATCGTTCATTTCATTCTACCACTAAAATGTGCCCTTTTGAGATTGTTTATGGTTTTCTACCTCGTGCACCTATTGATTTGCTGCCTCTTCCATCTTCAGAGAAGGTTAATTTTGATGCTAAGCAACGTGCTGAATTGATATTAAAAATGCATGAGTTAACTAAAGAAAACATTGAGAAAATGAATGCTAGATACAAGCTTGCTGGTGATAAGGGTAGAAAGCATGTTGTGTTTGAACCAGGAGATCTTGTTTGGTTACATCTACGTAAAGATAGGTTTCCTGATTTGCGCAAGTCTAAGTTAATGCCACGAGCTGATGGTCCATTTAAGGTTTTACAGAAAATTAATGATAATGCATATAAACTTGAGCTACCTGCAGATTTTGGGGTTAGTCCCACATTTAACATTGCAGATTTGAAACCTTATTTGGGAGAAGATGATGAGCTTCCGTCTAGGAAGACTTCGATTCAAGAAGGGGAGGATGATGAGGACATCTCTACTAATGTTACACCCACATCTTCACCAACTACATATACTGGACCAGTTACTAGAGCACGCGCATGTCAACTAAATTATCAGGTACTTTCGTTTCTTGTGAATCCTTCTAATGTTCAGGAACATATGATGCTGCCTAAATTAGATACTTTTGTTTGTCTTATGAATGAAGGACCTAGCATGGATAAGAAGGATGGTCATTGGAGCGGGATCAAGCATGGAGAAGGAGATGTGCGCGCGGGAAAGGACAATGGAGCTTCCAGTGGTGATTTTCGCACTTTGAGGCCACCATAAGGCGTGCATGAAGACTTGGACGAGAGACACAAGACGCCACATTAATATTTTCGTCCAAGGGTTATTATAGGTGCTGCGTCACCTTATTATTGGGCCAGGCCCATGTAATTTCGAAATACACTTAATAGGCTATTTTCTAGAGTCCGTATGTGTGGGGAAACCGAGTTAGGGTTGTTTTCGGACCCCTCCTCCAAGGGGCCACGAAATTCCCCTCTGTTCCCCCATATATACAGCCCTTAGGGCGTCGTTTAGACTTGGGTTTTAATTAGATTTAAGTTAGCCATAGCCGCAACTTCGAGCTCTTCGTTTGTGTCATCCGACCAGGCCAAGACCTCATTGGAACCCCAACTTTCGTAATCATTCATCTTATATTCGCAATATCCAGATTGCAATTCTTAGTTCTTGCTTGTTCTTCGATTGCTTGCAGGAATTAGACCTTCGTGGTCAGGTTGATCGTGCATCCGCGGGATCAATAACCTCTCAGGAGTTGGTTTAGCGATCGCTAAGGCGCAACGTCTTCGCACGTTCGTAGTCGGATCGTGAAAGTCGTCTCCACCATAATCGATCTCCACCATCTCATCGAAACATCGGGACACCTTCGCCTCTATCAAGTGGTATCAGATTTCCAGGTTGCTCGGTGAGATTTACCAGTTTTCGTAGTCTAGATTGGTTCTGTTCTTCATACCTACAGTCCACGAAAAAGCCTAAAAAAATTAGGGTTAGATCATCACGTCCCAAAACAGTCCGAGCCTTTGTCCAGTTTTCTTTACAGTAGTTTGCTTTGTTGAATTTGTGGTTGCATCGTTGTGTCGAGTTGCTGATCTTAGCGTCTAGTTCCCTTAGAGTTTTGAGTTCTGATCACAGTTTGTCACACCGCCGCCGCACAGTAGTACACCGCCACGCTTCCGCCAATCCGAGTCCAGATACACCACCACGTTCCGCCAAGTCGAGTCCATATACAGCACCACGACCTACCAATCCGAGTTGAGTTCCATCACCTGTTCGGTTTGTGATCTCTCCGTAGCCAGATTAGTTTTGAGTTGATTAGAGTCGGCTTTCACCAATCTTTTGTCGTACGTAGGAGGTGATTTCCAAAAAAAAAAACAAAAAACAAAAAAGAGTCTGGCACGCTTTCCAGAGCAGTTTTTAGGCCAAAAATTTTGTGCCCATACGTTCCTTAGGTCCAGAAACTCATTTTGAGACGTTCGCCACCATAGTGATTTTTTCGCACTTTTTCAGCCACCGCAGTCCCGCATCGCAAAAAAAAAAAATTCCGAGTGTGCTTCTCAGTTGATTACGTGCCGCGCCGTGCTTTCGTTGGTGTTTTAGGCTCGCGTCTCTAGTACGGTCTAGCCTAGGATCAGCACAGTACCGACGTTGAGTGTTTATTCAGCTTTGCATCTCTGTTTTGATTACTGTTGAGCTTTTGCTACCATACTTGTCAGCCTTCCTACAGCTCCACATATATTCTACATCGTGCGTTTTGACACCTCCTGGCCATCGCTCTACCACATCTCTGAGAGTTTTGACCCGTTGGTTGTACATCACCACCTGCTGCTAGGTAAGAATCGGTACGAACTAAAGAAAAGCTTGACGGATTTGTGGTTTCCACCACCCCACATCCCATTAGTAGAAGTAGGTCATATTTCTGTGTGTTTTCTATTTCTGCTAACCATGCCAGGATCCCATGATGAAGTGGCGCGGGATGCACCTGATTGGGAGAATATGACAAACAAAGCATTACATGATAAATTTGCACAAATGATGTCTGAACAGGTGAATGACATCGAGAACAGATTTACAGAGACGATTGATGGTGTGGAGAAGATGATCGACACCAAGCTCGACGCCAAGTTTATTGAGTTGCTCGCACGCCTACCTATACAGCCTGCGGCCGCTCCAGCACAGCCACCGCCACCACGACGTATTCTGTTTCCGGGCGGACAAGCTGCTGGTGCTCCTGCTGCTGCTGCAGTTACTGCTGCTGCTGCCTCTGACGTCGGCCAGGACGACTACTACGAGGGTGATTACGAGGAGGAGGTGGAACAAGAAGCGGCCTATGAACAGCCAGCTGGACGTCCACGTCCCAACATTCGCCACGGTCGACACCAACCACCCCCTCAGGTACGCGATGATGAACAATGGCCTAAACTTAAATTGAATCTTAAGCCATTTGAGGGTAGATATATTCCTGATGCTTATCTTACTTGGGAGTTAGAAACTGAACAACGCTTTACATGTTTACAATATCCTGAGAATAGACGTGTTACTGCTGCTGTTTGTGAATTCACGGGTTTTGCATCTATTTGGTGGTCTGAACATTGTAGATTGCATGCTAATAATATTCCAGCTACTTGGGCTGCTTTAAAAGATGCTATGCGTACTCGCTGGGTTCCTCCTTATTATCAATGTGAATTGCTAAAAAAATTACAGCGTTTGAGACAAGGAAAAAATTCTGTAGAGGAATATTATCAAGAATTACAAACTGGATTGATTAGATGTGGCCTAGTAGAGGATAATGAAGCTATGTTTGCACGTTTTATAGGTGGCTTAAACAGGGAGATACAAACTATTCTAGAATACAAGGACTATGCTACTATTACTCGTTTGTTTCATCTTGCTTGTAAAGCTGAACGTGAAGTGCAGGATCGACAGGCCGCTACGAGACCTAACTTTTCTGCAGGACAAAATACATCATGGACATCGCGTGGACTTTCTACATCCACACATCCTGCTGCACCACCATCTACTTCAACCGCTCATTCTTACAGGGAGCCTCCAAAACAGCCAGCGCCACCATTCAAGGGTGCACAGAGTGGTCCAGCAGCGAGTTCTTCTTCATCCATGGCTTCCACAGGGCAAACACGAGATCGTGATATTAAATGTCGCAGGTGCCAAGGTGGAGGTCACTTCACAAAAGACTGTCCCTCCAAGCGTGTGATGATTATTACGGCGGATGGTGGGTATGAGTTAGCGAGCGACTATGATGAGGAGACTTTAGTTCTCATTGCTCACGAGGAACAGGGTGCCCATGATGATGCTCATGATATAGAGTATATGGCTCCTGATGATGCAGATCAATATGCTAGTTTGGTTGTTCAACGTGTGTTAAGTGTGCAGGTATCGAAGGCCGAGCAAAACCAGAGGCATAATTTGTTCCACACAAAGGGAGTGGTGAAAGAACGTTCGGTTCGCATCATCATTGACGGAGGGAGTTGCAACAACTTGGCGAGCATGGAGTTGGTGGAGAAGCTATCTCTCACCACAAGACCACACCCCCATCCGTACTATATTCAGTGGTTTAACAATAGTGGTAAGATTAAGGTAACGCGTTCTGTTCGTGTGCACTTTAGCATTGCTGCATATGCTGATTATGTTGATTGTGATGTGGTACCCATGCAAGCATGCTCTCTTTTACTTGGTAGACCATGGAAATTTGATAGGAATGTTGTACACCATGGTAGGACAAATCAGTTTACTCTGGTTCATCAGGATAAAACTATTGCTTTACTTCCTATGTCTCCTGAACAAATTGTGAAAGATGATCTTGCTAGAGCTAGTAAAGCTAAACAGGAGAAAAATAAGAGTGAAAATGAGATAGCAGCTAAAGAATTTGAGCAACAACATAAGACTAATAGCAAATCTTCTTCTGCTGTTTCTAATGAAATTAAATTGACTAGTCCAACTTTGCTTGCTACTAAGGTTGATATTTCGGATTTGGATGTTAGTCAATATGTGTGCTATGCTTTTGTGTGCAAAGAAGCTTTGTTTTCATTTGAGGAATTGCCTCCTTCTTTGCCTCCTGTTGTCACTGACCTTTTGCAGGAGTTTATTGACGTCTTTCCACAAGACGTACCACCGGGATTACCACCTATTCGAGGGATTGAGCATCAGATTGACTTAATTCCCGGTGCTTCGCTGCCCAACCGTGCGCCATACCGTACCAATCCGGAGGAGACGAAGGAGATTCAGCGTCAAGTACAAGAGCTACTCGACAAAGGCTACATACGTGAATCCCTTAGTCCTTGTGCTGTTCCTGTTATATTAGTGCCTAAAAAGGATGGAACTTGGCCTATGTGTGTTGATTGTAGAGCCATTAATAATATTACTATTCGTTATCGTCATCCTATTCCTAGGTTAGATGATATGCTTGATGAATTAAGTGGCTCTACCATGTTTTCCAAAGTTGATTTGCGTAGTGGATACCATCAAATTCGCATGAAATTAGGGGATGAATGGAAAACGACATTTAAAACTAAGTTTGGATTATATGAGTGGTTAGTCATGCCTTTTGGGTTAACTAATGCACCTAGCACTTTCATGAGATTAATGAACGAGGTTTTACGTGCTTTCATTGGACGATTTGTGGTAGTCTATTTTGATGATATACTGATTTATAGAAAATCTTTGGAGGAACATTTGGATCATTTACGTGCTGTTTTTATTGCTCTACGTAATGCACGTTTGTTTGGTAACCTTGGGAAGTGCACCTTTTGCACCGACCGAGTATCGTTTCTTGGCTATGTTGTTACTCCGCAGGGAATTGAAGTTGATAAAGCCAAGATCGAGGCGATTGAGAGTTGGCCGCAGCCCAAAACGGTCACACAAGTGAGAAGTTTTCTTGGCCTCGCTGGATTCTATAGGCGTTTTGTGAGAGATTTCAGCACCATTGCACCTCTCAATGAGCTTACACGCAAGGATGTGCCTTTTACTTGGGGTACCGCACAGGAAGAAGCCTTCACGGTATTGAAAGATAAGTTAACACATGCTCCTTTGCTCCAACTTCCTGATTTTAATAAGACTTTTGAGCTTGAATGCGATGCTAGTGGGATTGGTTTGGGAGGTGTGTTATTACAAGATGCTAAACCTGTTGCATACTTTTCTGAAAAATTGAGTGGGCCTAGTCTGAACTATTCTACTTATGATAAGGAATTATGTGCTCTTGTTCGGACATTAGAAACTTGGCAACATTATTTATGGCCCAAAGAATTTGTTATACATTCTGATCATGAATCTTTGAAACACATAAGAAGCCAAGCAAAACTTAATCGTAGACATGCTAAGTGGGTTGAATTTATTGAGACTTTCCCTTATGTCATTAAACACAAGAAGGGGAATGATAATATTATTGCTGATGCTTTGTCTCGTCGTTATACTATGCTTTCACAACTTGACTTCAAGATATTCGGTTTAGAGACACTCAAAGATCAATATGTACATGATGCGGAATTTAAAGATGTATTGCAGAATTGTAGAGAGGGTAGAACATGGAACAAATTTGTGCTTAATGATGGTTTTGTGTTCCGTTCTAACAAGCTATGCATTCCAGCTAGCTCTATTCGTCTTTTGTTGTTGCAGGAGGCGCATGGAGGAGGATTAATGGGACACTTTGGCGTGAAGAAGACGGAGGACGTACTTGCTACACATTTCTTTTGGACAAAGATGAGACGGGATGTTGAGCGTTTTGTTGCTCGCTGCACTACATGTCAAAAAGCTAAGTCACGACTCAATCCTCATGGTTTATACATGCCTTTACCTGTACCTAGTGTTCCGTGGGAGGACATATCCATGGACTTTTTTTTAGGCTTGCCTCGAACAAAGAAGGGGAGGGATAGCATATTTGTTGTCGTGGATAGATTTTCTAAGATGGCACATTTTATACCATGTCATAAAAGCGATGATGCTGCTAATGTTGCTGATTTATTCTTTCGTGAGATTATTCGCTTACATGGTGTGCCCAATACTATTGTCTCGGATCGTGATACTAAGTTTCTTAGCCATTTTTGGAGATGCTTATGGGCTAAGTTGGGGACTAAACTACTTTTTAGTACTACTTGTCATCCCCAAACTGATGGACAAACTGAAGTAGTCAATAGGACTTTGTCTACTATGCTTAGGGCTGTTTTAAAGAGTAACTTGAAAATGTGGGAAGAATGTTTACCTCATATTGAATTTGCTTATAATCGTTCATTTCATTCTACCACTAAAATGTGCCCTTTTGAGATTGTTTATGGTTTTCTACCTCGTGCACCTATTGATTTGCTGCCTCTTCCATCTTCAGAGAAGGTTAATTTTGATGCTAAGCAACGTGCTGAATTGATATTAAAAATGCATGAGTTAACTAAAGAAAACATTGAGAAAATGAATGCTAGATACAAGCTTGCTGGTGATAAGGGTAGAAAGCATGTTGTGTTTGAACCAGGAGATCTTGTTTGGTTACATCTACGTAAAGATAGGTTTCCTGATTTGCGCAAGTCTAAGTTAATGCCACGAGCTGATGGTCCATTTAAGGTTTTACAGAAAATTAATGATAATGCATATAAACTTGAGCTACCTGCAGATTTTGGGGTTAGTCCCACATTTAACATTGCAGATTTGAAACCTTATTTGGGAGAAGATGATGAGCTTCCGTCTAGGAAGACTTCGATTCAAGAAGGGGAGGATGATGAGGACATCTCTACTAATGTTACACCCACATCTTCACCAACTACATATACTGGACCAGTTACTAGAGCACGCGCATGTCAACTAAATTATCAGGTACTTTCGTTTCTTGTGAATCCTTCTAATGTTCAGGAACATATGATGCTGCCTAAATTAGATACTTTTGTTTGTCTTATGAATGAAGGACCTAGCATGGATAAGAAGGATGGTCATTGGAGCGGGATCAAGCATGGAGAAGGAGATGTGCGCGCGGGAAAGGACAATGGAGCTTCCAGTGGTGATTTTCGCACTTTGAGGCCACCATAAGGCGTGCATGAAGACTTGGACGAGAGACACAAGACGCCACATTAATATTTTCGTCCAAGGGTTATTATAGGTGCTGCGTCACCTTATTATTGGGCCAGGCCCATGTAATTTCGAAATACACTTAATAGGCTATTTTCTAGAGTCCGTATGTGTGGGGAAACCGAGTTAGGGTTGTTTTCGGACCCCTCCTCCAAGGGGCCACGAAATTCCCCTCTGTTCCCCCATATATACAGCCCTTAGGGCGTCGTTTAGACTTGGGTTTTAATTAGATTTAAGTTAGCCATAGCCGCAACTTCGAGCTCTTCGTTTGTGTCATCCGACCAGGCCAAGACCTCATTGGAACCCCAACTTTCGTAATCATTCATCTTATATTCGCAATATCCAGATTGCAATTCTTAGTTCTTGCTTGTTCTTCGATTGCTTGCAGGAATTAGACCTTCGTGGTCAGGTTGATCGTGCATCCGCGGGATCAATAACCTCTCAGGAGTTGGTTTAGCGATCGCTAAGGCGCAACGTCTTCGCACGTTCGTAGTCGGATCGTGAAAGTCGTCTCCACCATAATCGATCTCCACCATCTCATCGAGACATCGGGACACCTTCGCCTCTATCAACCAGGGGGGCCCACCAGTGGCCCAGACGGCCAGCTGGCGCGGCCAGCCCCCTAGTTGCGCCCATAGGGCGCCTGGGGCCCACAGGTCCCATGCCCAGGTAAGTCTTCTTCCTCCTCCTTCCTCCCTCTCGAAAAACACGAGTTCTGCTCCAGTTATTGCGTTCTTGCTGTTCTTGGAGGCAATTTTCGATCTCTCTCTACAACCCACCATTTGAGGTGAGATTTTGAGAAAATACTCCCTGGTATGTAACTCCTCCACCCCTCCAAATAGATTTTTTATTGGTGGCTTCATTTGTGAGTATTTAGTAGTATTGATGTTGTTTAGATGAGCTTGCATGCGTGTCTAGAAATTTATTTTCCAAGTTTTGATGCAAGTTTATGCCTTAGGCAAGTGAGTAGAGTTGTTTGCCTCAACTCACTTTGTTTAAACCCTTGTTTGTGTGAATTGTCAAAAATTTCATAAATGAGTTTGCTAGGAAAAGCAAAGGGGTGGCTTGGGAAGAAGAAGCCCGAGCGCTCCGATCGAGTTACTAGAGCTGCAGTTTCACCCTCGACTGCTAGGGTGAGCTACAATGAAGATCATGTGCCCCTGGAGTTGTTTGAAGACACAAGTCCAGCATGCACAATGATGTATCTGTGCGATGATTTTCTTATAGCTGCAGGAATTAAGGAGGAATTCTATGGGCTTTGCGAAAATGCAGGTTTCACACGGCTAGCATTATGCCGTGTGGTACAATATAAGAAGCTTACCTCCTGCTTTGTTAACAATTTTCGTTATAACCATGATGCTGGAACCGTCGAGTTTAAACTTTATAATAATCTTATAACCATGTATTTTGCACAGTTTTGTGATATAATAGGTGTGCTGAACGCTGGTCAGACGACAAATATGAACACTCAACCTCCCGAGTTGAGGACCCTCTTCAACTCCCTTTGTAGCCAGGAGGAGACCGACATTCCGCATACAAAGATTTCCAGTATTCCGTTTCCCCACCTCAGGTATTTTGCGTACTTTGTTGCTAGATGGGTGTTGGCTCGTGATAACACGAGCAATGGTTCTGCACCAGATTTCGCTATCTATGCGAACGCCCTCTCTGATAAGAATGATTATAATGTAGGTGCCTTAATTGCTCTGCGCCTTGTTATGAACAGTAACAAGGGCGATTTATGTGGTGGTGTTTACGCCACACTTATCCTTGAGTCTCTTAATCGCACCCTGCATTCTGATGATGTTCCCTTTTCATACACAAGTCTCGATCTTGCTGCTATGAAGAGGCATAAGTTTTTTATGATGACTTCCCAGTTTGGTAACCTTGTTTATATTTTGAGGTTTGAGAGGACCATTATTCGTGAGATCCGACTACTTGCACCACTTTTGTTTGATAACACTCGCAGGAACGGATGGTCCTTCAATGATATCCATTTTGAAGAGTTCATGGCTCAGTACCAGCTACATAACCCCATGGAGGGGGTTGTGCCCGACGAGGAGGAGCATGGTGAGTTCCCACCTTTCCAGGGGGAGACCTTCACCGAGCATGGTGAGGGGTCTTCTTGTGCTTGGGACGAGGGACCTTCCTCATGGGAGGATCCGAGGACTTCGGTGTATGCACCGGAGGGCTCATACGACCCTTGGACTTACCATTACCCCGGAGCAGGAGGCTCCTGGGGGCAGTAGCTGCTACCAACTTAGGCCAAAAGCCTAAGCTTGGGGGAGTACGTGCCCTTCTAACTTTTCCATTGTATTATCCATTTTTATTTTGTTCTCTTTGATCTTTTTGAAGTTTTTTCCCGTTCTTCTTTGTTCTATTAATTTGCAAAAACAACAAAAAGATTTCTCTTTTCTTTTTCTTTCGTTAAACCTTTGAAAAAACCCAAAAGTATTTCCTTTCTCTCTTTAGTTTGCTTATTTTTCATAGTTCAGCTCGAGTCCGTAATGGCATTTGATTATATATTGCCCACGTTCGGTCATGCAAGTGACAAGGCAGTAATGACGAAGATCGATGGAAGGGAAGCAACAAGGAAAAATGGTATGAACTCTTTTCGTTTCTACTTTTGTACATATGCTTGTACTTATGATCGAGAGACCAGCTTGTAGCGACATAATGCTATGTTTACAATGCTTTCCCAGTGTTCATGCTTTCCTTGTGGCTGATCTCAAATAGCTAGGGTGCATAATATGTTGTTGGAATGATCTACATGCATTGCATTGTTCATGGTTTGGCATATTGAAGTGGTATTTCCCTTCGGAGAATTCTTGGATTGACTTGGCACATGTTCACACATGTTTATGTCTAAAATGTCTATCATGCCTTGATGACCTTTTTATTTCAGAATAGTTATATAAATTTCATGCCCGATTCAATGTTGTTTTGTCACTCTGCATGATTATGACAATTATTGCTCTCTAGTTGGTCGCTTCCCAGTCTTTTGCTAGCCTTCGCTCACACTAAGAGGAATTCTGCTTGTGTATCCAAACTCCTTTCCAAACCAGTTATTCCACTTGAGTCTACCATACCTACCTATATGTGGTATTTACCGGCCACTCCTAACTTAAACTTTCTTGTGTCATCTCGAAATTTATTCAAAAGCTTCCCTTTTGTAACCGTACAAGCTCATGGTGCGTGATGAGGACATCCCTACTAATGTTACACCCATATCCTCACCAACTACACATATTGGACCAGTTACTAGAGCTCGTGCACGTCAACTAAATTATCAGGTACTTTCGTTTCTTGCGAATCCTTCTTTTGTTCATGAACATATGATGCTGCCTAAATTAGATACTTTTGTTTTGCTTATGAATGAAGGACCTAGCATGGACAAGAAGGATGGTCATTGGAGCGGGATCAAGCATGGAGAAGAAGGTGCGCGCGCGGGAAAGGACAGCGGAGCTTCCAGTGGTGATTATCGCACTTTGAAGCCACCATAAGGCGCGCATGAAGTCTTGGACGAAATACGCGAGATGCCACTTCATTATGTTCGTCCAAGGGCAATTATAGGTGCTGCGCCACCTTAATATTGGGCTGGGCCCATGTAATTTCGAAATACCACCTTATAGGCTGTTTTTAGAGTCCGTATGTGTGGGGAAACCGAGTTAGGGTTGTTTTCGGACCCCACCTCCAAGGGGTCACGAAAATCCCCTCTGTTCCCCCATATATACAGCCCTTAGGGCGTCGTTTAGACTTGGGTTTTAATTAGATTTAAGTTAGCCATAGCCGCAACTTCGAGTTCTTCGTTTGTGTCGTCCGACCAGGCCAAGACCGCATTGGAACCCCAACTTCTGTTAATCTTTCATCTTATATTCGCAATATCCAGATTGCAATTCTTAGTTCTTGCTTGTTCTTCGATTGCTTGCAGGAATTGACCTTCGTGGTCAGGTTGATCGTGCACCCGCGGGATCAATAACCTCTCGGAGTTGGTTTAGCGATTGCTAAGGCGCAACGTCTTCGCACGTTCGTAGTCGGGTCGTGAAAGTCTACTCCACCAAAATCGATCTCCACCATCTCATCGAAACATCGGGACACCTTCGCCTCTATCAAGTGGTATCAGATTTCCAGGTTGCTCGGTGAGATTTACCAGTTTTCGTAGTCTAGATTGATTCTGTTCGTCATACCAACATCCCACGAAAAAGCCAAAAAACTTTAGGGTTAGATCATCACGTCCCAAGACAGTCCGAGCCTTTGTCCAGTTTTCTTTTCAGTACTTGCTTTGTTGAATTTACGGTTGCATCGTTGTGTCAAGTTGCTGATCTTAGCGTCTAGTTCCCTTAGAGTTTCGAGTTCTGATCACAGTTTGCCACGTCGCCGCCGCACAGTAGTCATCCTACCACGTTCCGCCAATCCAAGTCCACATACACCACCACGTCCCACGAGTCCGAGTTGAGTTCCACCATTAGTACGGTTCGTGATCTCTCTGTAGCCAGATTAGTTTTGAGTTGTTAGAGTCGGATTTCACCAAACTTTTTCCGTCCAGAGAAGGGGGGTGATTTCCAAAAAAAAAAAAAAAAAAAAAAAAAAAAAAAGAGCAAAAAAAAAAGAAAAAGAGAGAAAAAAAAAATTCAGAGTGTGCTTCTCAGTTGTTTACGTGCCGCGCCGTGCTTTCGTTGGTGTTTTAGGCTCGCGTCTCTAGTACGGTCTAACCTAGGATCAGCACAGTACCGACGTTGAGTGTTTATTCAGCTTTGCATCTCTGTTTTGATTACTGTTGAGCTTTTGCTACCATACTTGTCAGCCTTCCTACAGCTCCACATATATTCTACATCGTGCATTTTGACACCTCCTGGCCATCGCTCTACCACATCTCTGAGAGTTTTGACCCGTTGGTTGTACGTCACCACCTGCTGCTAGGTAAGAATCGGTAAGAACGAAAGAAAAGCTTGACGGATTTGTGCTTTCCACCACCCCACATCCCATTAGTAGAAGTAGGATCATATTCCTGTTTGTTTTCTATTTCTGCTAACCATGCCAGGATCACATGATGAAGTGGCGCGGGATACACCCGATTGGGAGAACATGACAAACAAGGAGCTACATGATAAATTTGCACAAATGATGTCTGAACAGGTGAATGACATCGAGACCAGATTTACAGAGGCAATTGATGGCGTGGAAAAGATGATCGACACCAAGCTCGACGCCAAGTTTACTGAGTTGATCGCACGCCTACCTACACAGCCTGCTGCCGCTCCAGCACAGCCACAGCCACCCCCACTACCACGTGCACGACGTATTCTGTTTCCGAGAGGACAAGCTGCTGGTCTTGGTGCTCCTCCTGCTGCTGCAGTACCTGTTGCTGCTGCTTCTGACGTCGGCCTGGACGACAACTACGAGGGTGATTACGAGGAGGAGGTGGAACAGGAAGCGGCCTATGAACAGCCAGCTGGACGTCCACGTCCCAACATTCGCCACGGTCGACACCAACCACCCCCTCAGGTACGCGATGATGAACATGTGCCTAAACTTAAATTGAATCTTAAGCCGTTTGAGGGTAGATATATTCCTGATGCTTATCTTACTTGGGAGTTAGAAATTGAACAACGCTTTACATGTTTACAATATCCTGAGAATAGACGTGTTACTGCTGCTGTTTGTGAATTCACGGGGTTTGCATCTATTTGGTGGTCTGAACATTGTAGATTGCATGCTAATAATATTCCAACCACTTGGGCTGCTTTAAAAGATGCTATGCGTACTCGCTGGGTTCCTCCTTATTATCAACGTGAATTGCTACAAAAATTACAGCGTTTGAGACAAGGCAAAAATTCTGTAGAGGAATATTCTCAAGAATTACAAACTGGATTGATTAGATGTGGCCTAGTAGAGGATAATGAAGCTATGCTTGCACGTTTTATGGGTGGTTTAAACAGGGAGATACAAACTATTCTAGAATACAAGGACTTTGCTACTATTACTCGTTTGTTTCATCTTGCTTGTAAAGCTGAACGTGAAGTGCAGGATCGACAGGCCGCTACGAGACCTAACTTTTCTGCAGGACGAAATACATCATGGACATCGCGTGGACCTTCTACATCCACACGTCCTACTACACCACCATCTACTTCAGCCGCTCATTCTTACAGCGAGCCACCAAAACAGTCAGCGCCACCATTCAAGGGTGCACAGAGTGGTCCAGCGGCGAGTTCTTCTTCATCCATGGCTTCCACAGGGCAAACACGAGATCGTGATATTAAATGTCGCAGGTGCCAAGGTGGAGGTCACTTCGCAAAAGACTGTCCCTCCAAGCGTGTGATTATTACGGCGGATGGTGGGTATGAGTCAGCGAGTGACTATGATGAGGAGACTTTAGTTCTCATCGCTCATGAGGAACAGGGTGCCCATGATGATGCTCTTGATATAGAGTATATGGCTCCTGATGATGCAGATAAATATGCTAGTTTGGTTGCTCAACGTGTGTTAAGTGTGCAGGTAACGAAGGCTGAGCAAAACCAGAGGCATAATTTGTTCCACACAAAGGGAGTGGTGCAAGAACGTTCGGTTCGCATCATCATTGACGGAGGGAGTTGCAACAACTTGGCTAGCATGGAGTTGGTGGAGAAGCTATCTCTCACCACAAGACCACACCCCCATCCGTACTATATTCAGTGGTTTAACAATAGTGGTAAGATTAAGGTAACGCGTTCTGTTCGTGTGCACTTTAGCATTGCTGCATATGCTGATTATGTTGATTGTGATGTGGTACCCATGCAAGCATGCTCTCTTTTACTTGGTAGACCATGGCAATTTGATAGGAATGTTGTACACCATGGTAGGACAAATCAGTTTACTCTGGTTCATCAGGATAAAAATATTGCTTTACTTCCTATGTCTCCTGAACAAATTGTGAAAGATGATCTTGCTAGAGCTAGTAAAGCTAAACAGGAGAAAAATAAGAGTGAAAATGAGACTAATAGCAAATCTTCTTCTGCTGTTTCTAATGAAATTAAATTGACTAGTCCAACTTTGCTTGCTACTAAAGTTGATATTTCAGATTTGGATGTTAGTCAATATGTGTGCTATGCTTTTGTGTGCAAAGAAGCCTTGTTTTCATTTGAGGAATTGCCTCCTTCTTTGCCTCCTGTTGTCACTGACCTTTTGCAGGAGTTTATTGACGTCTTTCCACAAGACGTACCACCGGGATTACCACCTATTCGAGGGATTGAGCATCAGATTGACTTAATTCACGGTGCTTCGTTGCCCAACCGTGCGCCATACCGTACCAATCCGGAGGAGACGAAGGAGATTCAGCGTCAAGTACAAGAGCTACTCGACAAAGGTTACATACGTGAATCCCTTAGTCCTTGTGCTGTTCCTGTTATATTAGTGCCTAAAAAGGATGGAACATGGCGTATGTGTGTTGATTGTCGAGCCATTAATAATATTACTTTCGTTATCGTCATCCTATTCCTAGGTTAGATGATATGCTTGATGAATTAAGTGGCTCTACCATGTTTTCCAAAGTTGATTTGCGTAGTGGATACCATCAAATTCGCATGAAATTAGGAGATGAATGGAAAACGGCTTTTAAAACTAAGTTTGGATTATATGAGTGGTTAGTCATGCCTTTTGGGTTAACTAATGCACCTAGCACTTTCATGAGATTAATGAACGAGGTTTTACGTGCTTTCATTGGACGATTTGTGGTAGTCTATTTTGATGATATACTGATTTATAGCAAATCTTTGGAGGAACATTTGGATCATTTACGTGCTGTTTTTATTGCTCTACGTAATGCACGTTTGTTTGGTAACCTTGGGAAGTGCACCTTTTGCACCGACCGAGTATCGTTTCTTGGCTATGAAGTGGATAAAGCCAAGATCGAGGCGATTGAGAGTTGGCCGCAGCCCAAAACGGTCACACAAGTGAGGAGTTTTCTTGGCCTCGCTGGATTCTATAGGCGTTTTGTGAGAGATTTCAGCACCATTGCTGCCCCTCTCAATGAGCTTACACGCAAGGATGTGCCTTTTACTTGGGGTACCGCACAGGAAGAAGCCTTCACGGTATTGAAAGATAAGTTAACACATGCTCCTTTGCTCCAACTTCCTGATTTTAATAAGACTTTTGAGCTTGAATGCGATGCTAGTGGGATTGGTTTGGGAGGTGTGTTATTACAAGATGCTAAACCTGTTGCTTACTTTTCTGAAAAATTGAGTGGGCCTAGTCTGAACTATTCTACTTATGATAAGGAATTATATGCTCTTGTTCGGACATTAGAAACTTGGCAACATTATTTATGGCCCAAAGAATTTGTTATACATTCTGATCATGAATCTTTGAAACACATAAGAAGTCAAGCAAAACTTAATCGTAGACATGCTAAGTGGGTTGAATTTATTGAGACTTTCCCTTATGTCATTAAACACAAGAAGGGGAAAGATAATATTATTGCTGATGCTTTGTCTCGTCGTTATACTATGCTTTCACAACTTGACTTCAAGATTTTCGGTTTAGAGACAATCAAAGATCAATATGTAAATGATGCGGAATTTAAAGATGTATTGCAGAATTGTAGAGAGGGTAGAACATGGAACAAGTTTGTGCTTAATGATGGATTTGTGTTCCGTTCTAACAACCTATGCATTCCAGCTAGCTCTATTCGTCTTTTGTTGTTGCAGGAGGCGCATGGAGGAGGATTAATGGGACACTTTGGCGTGAAGAAGACGGAGGACGTACTTGCTACACATTTCTTTTGGCCAAAGATGAGACGGGATGTTGAGCGTTTTGTTGCTCGCTGCACTACATGTCAAAAAGCTAAGTCACGACTCAATCCTCATGGTTTATACATGCCTTTACCTGTACCTAGTGTTCCGTGGGAGGACATATCCATGGACTTTGTTTTAGGCTTGCCTCGAACAAAGAATGGGAGGGATAGCATATTTGTGGTCGTGGATAGATTTTCTAAGATGGCACATTTTATACCATGTCATAAAAGCGATGATGCTGCTAATGTTGCTGATTTATTTTTTCGTGAGATTATTCGCTTACATGGTGTGCCCAATACTATTGTCTCGGATCGTGATACTAAGTTTCTTAGCCATTTTTGGAGATGCTTATGGGCTAAGTTGGGGACTAAACTACTTTTTAGTACTACATGTCATCCCCAAACTGATGGACAAACTGAAGTGGTCAATAGGACTTTGTCTACTATGCTTAGGGCTGTTTTAAAGAGTAACTTGAAACTGTGGGAAGAATGTTTACCTCATATTGAATTTGCTTATAATCGTTCATTGCATTCTACCACTAAAATGTGCCCTTTTGAGATTGTTTATGGTTTTCTACCTCGTGCACCTATTGATTTGCTGCCTCTTCCATCTTCGGAGAAGGTTAATTTTGATGCTAAGCAACGTGGTGAATTGATATTAAAAATGCATGAGTTAACTAAAGAAAACATTGAGCGCATGAATGCTAGATACAAGCTTGCTGGTGATAGGGGTCGAAAGCATGTTGTGTTTGAACCCGGAGATCTTGTTTGGTTACATCTACGTAAAGATAGGTTTCCTGATTTGCGCAAGTCTAAGTTAATGCCTCGAGCTGATGGTCCCTTTAAGGTTTTGCAGAAAATTAATGATAATGCATATAAACTTGAGCTACCTGCAGCCTTTGGGGTTAGTCCCACATTTAATATTGCAGATTTGAAGCCTTATTTGGGAGAAGATGATGAGCTTCCGTCGAGGACGACTTCAATTCAAGAAGGGGAGGATGATGAGGACATCCCTACTAATGTTACACCCATATCCTCACAAACTACACATATTGGACCAGTTACTAGAGCTCGTGCACGTCAACTAAATTATCAGGTACTTTCGTTTCTTGCGAATCCTTCTATTGTTCATGAACATATGATGCTGCCTAAATTAGATACTTTTGTTTTGCTTATGAATGAAGGACCTAGCATGGACAAGAAGGATGGTCATTGGAGCGGGATCAAGCATGGAGAAGAAGGTGCGCACGCGGGAAAGGACAGCGGAGCTTCCAGTGGTGATTATCGCACTTTGAAGCCACCATAAGGCGCGCATGAAGTCTTGGACGAAATACGCGAGATGCCACTTCATTATTTTCGTCCAAGGGCAATTATAGGTGCTGCGTCACCTTAATATTGGGCTGGGCCCATGTAATTTCGAAATACCACCTTATAGGCTGTTTTTAGAGTCCGTATGTGTGGGGAAACCGAGTTAGGGTTGTTTTCGGACACCACCTCCAAGGGGTCACGAAAATCCCCTCTGTTCCCCCATATATACAGCCCTTAGGGCGTCGTTTAGACTTGGGTTTTAATTAGATTTAAGTTATCCATAGCCGCAACTTCGAGTTCTTCGTTTGTGTCGTCCGACCAGGCCAAGACCGCATTGGAACCCCAACTTCTGTTAATCTTTCATCTTATATTCGCAATATCCAGATTGCAATTCTTAGTTCTTGCTTGTTCTTCGATTGCTTGCAGGAATTGACCTTCGTGGTCAGGTTGATCGTGCACCCGCGGGATCAATAACCTCTCGGAGTTGGTTTAGCGATTGCTAAGGCGCAACGTCTTCGCACGTTCGTAGTCGGGTCGTGAAAGTCTACTCCACCAAAATCGATCTCCACCATCTCATCGAAACATCGGGACACCTTCGCCTCTATCAGTGCGGTGAGGGAAAATCAGTATCTACCATGCTAAAAATATTTTGACAGAAGTTTTAGCTAGTCAAATTAAAAAATAAAGAGTTACACCTCCTCCATACTTGATGATGGGATGAAATGGACCTAATGCTGCTAATGATAGATGGAACGATATCCTCCTTCCATACTTGAGGCAAAATAAAAGGTTCTGTAGACCATCAAAGGATTTATGGATAAGGGAGCAATTGTACGCAAAAAGCATTAATATGGTTGGCATGGGAGATATTGAGAGACCTTTACCGTTCACCGTTGACTGGAAAGTTGCACTTCTCAAAAGAATTTTGTCTCTGTTTTCAAAACCAAGAGCTCTGGAACATGTTTAGTCTTTGCTTCCTTTCACGGGTTTTCAATCTTTCCATCAAAAAGCCATGGTTCGAGAGTCTCCCTTTCTTTCTTCAAAGCACCAACTATTGAGAGCATAATTGTCATTGTTAGTGTAACATGCATTCTCCCAAAGTATTACATTGTCTTCTGCATTCTTGTGATATTGCTAGTCTGAAATTCTTAGTTCTAGTCTCCTTTAAAACTCCAGAGGAGTTTCTGCATTTATGTTTTGCTTCACTCATGGAGGCTAGCGAGATACCACTCTGATATATTCAGTCTATGTGCATTGTGATCTTGTCTTGATTTTCGGCAGCATATTATTTACTTTAGGTTGTTTGTGATTGGTCACTTGAAAGAAGGATTGCTTCGTGCATTGTCCTCATAGCATTGTTTTGATGCTTGCTAAACTCTTTTCGTAGTACCGGCTTATATACATCTTATGAAGCAAAAGAGTTTGTCAAAGTTTTCTTTGTCGCGTCCAGTTTGTTGAACTGAATTACTTGAGGACAAGCAATGGGCTAAGCTTGGGGGAGTTGATACGTCTCAAACGTATCGACTTTTCCAAACACTTTTGCTATTGTTTTGCCCTCATTTTTGCATGATTTGAACTAAACTAACCCGGACTGACGCTGTTTTCAGCAGAGCTGTTTGTATGGTTTTATTGTGCGCAGGAAAATGGATTTTTTGGACATCTCGGAAAATTCCCAGAAAAATTACAAAAAATCCACGCACCCGAAGGAGCCCGGAGCCATAAGTGGGGCCAGAGGGTAGCCAGGAGACCCCAGGCGCCCTGCTAGCGCGGCCAGGGGTGGGGCCGCGCCAGCTGGCCACCTGGGCGACTCTCCCCTCCCCTGGTGTCCTACCTCGACTCCTATTTATTCCCGTGACGGGGAAACTCCGAAACAGAAGTCGTTTTTCCCGAACCCGTCGCGGAGCCGCCACCACCCTCTGTTCTTCCTCGGGAAGGCTAATCTGGAGGCTGATTTGGCCTCCGAAGAGGGCGGATCGTCGCCATCTTTATTACCATCACCAATCCATCATCCCTCCATGACTTCTCTTCACATGTGTGAGTAATTCCCTGCTGTAGGCAAAGGGGATGGTAGGGATTGGATGAGATTGATCATGTAATAGTTCGTCAGATTGTTGGGGACACGTTGCCTATCATCTACTATGGTGTTTATCATCTTTGCTACAACTTGTTGCTCTTAATACTTGTCACTTTGGGCCCGAGTGCCATGTTTTCAGATCTGAACCACTTATGTTTTCATGAGTATATCTTTGTTCTTGGTCCTAGCTATGAGTTGTATGCACCTATTATGGTCCGGAACCGGCGATCCCAAAGGTGACAGCTTGGGACACCAAAGGGGATGGTCCATAATTTGAGGATTCCATGTATCTATTGAGTTTATTGCTTTGTTCTGGTGCTCTTTGACGGGAGCACCTTAATATCCATAAGTTCCATTTGGCCCCTAATGTCTACGCACACTTCTATTCTTGTAGACTATGTTGGGCCTCCAAGCGCAGAGGTTTGTAGGACACCAACAATTTCCCTCAAGTGGATGACCTAAGGTTTATCGAACTCAGGGAAGTAGAGGTTGAAGATGGTCTCTCTCAAGGAACACTGCAATTAAGATACAACAAGTCTCTTGTGTGCCCAATACACCGAATACACCTAATACTACTAGGTGCACTAGTTCGACGAAGAGATGGTAAAATATGGGTGATAGGTGCAGCAAAACAAAATAATATAAATCTGTAATAAAAAGTGCAGGAAGCAAACATGTGACAACAGTGAGCACAAATGGTGTAACAATGGTGTAAACAAGGCCTAGGCTTCATACTTTCACTAGTGGCAACTCCCAACAACATTAACATAGCCTAATCACCTGATATTTCCCATAAAACATGCAATGGAGACGTACTCGGAGGTCATTCCTTTGTGGTCAAGAGAGGACAAGAATTATGTAGGGCTACAAATGCACACCTCAGAGTTCGTAGTTCTCAATCTATGGATTTCCCAATGTCACCGCGGCCATCCAAAGAGAGTACCACAATCACCACAACATATCTCATGGATAGTCAAATACAAGCACCAAGAGACTCTCAATCTTCAATCAACGCACAAAAGAGGAAATCACTCATGAAAATATTCTTCTAATCCATGTCCAATAGGCCGCTGTCACCATGGTCTCGGGGATTATACTAGATAAGATCCAGTGAGTACATCAATCCAATACATAGAGGAAGGGGAAATATCATGGGATCACCCTAGATTAACATAGCCTATGATCACAACGAAGATCACATCATGGGAGAGAGAGAAGAACACATAGCTACTGGTAGAAACCTCAGCCCCGATGTAACATCCTCAGTGTCTGTAACTGTAATCATTTTCACTGTTGACTATTACTGTTGCTAATCACTATTATTAATCTTGGCCTTGATCAACTTTGAATCAAAACAAATTCAAATGCCTTTTGTTGGTTATTAAAAATAGGTGACAAATAAAACTTTGCCCAAAATTCATGCAACCAATTTTGGAAAATCCCTAAAAATCAGTAGACCATGTTCAACTAACATTGGGTATTTATTTGAATATTTAGATATTGCAAACAAATCTTAACAGTAGCAAAACAGCAATATTTAATCAATTTAAATATAGCAATGATTCAAATGAATTTATATTGGCCCCAAACTTTTTGTGGCACTATAATAAAGTGAAACACTAATATATCAGCAAGTTACACATTTTATAAAAATGCGAAGCCATTAAAATAAATACCTAAAAGAATGAACATAAAAGAAAAAGAAAAGAAGAAATAGAAAACAACCTATCTACCGCCCAGGGCGAAAGCCCGCCACGGCCCACCTCCGCTCCCACCTGCTCCCTTCCCATCCCCCACCTGCCCCCGTCGCCGTGGAAAGATCGCCGTGGCTGGCGCCTCTGCCGACCGCCCCCACCTACCCTGTGCCGCGGAGACGATAAGCTCGAGCTCATCCACTCCCTGGACAGCTTCCCCCTCCATTTCCCCTCCTCCTCGCCTCGCACGCCTCGGGGGAAAAGCACCCGAGCACCGCCGTCGCCATTGCCGTGGCCTTGCGTGGCCAGTAACCCCGCCTTGTGTCGCCTCGGTGTCCAAGCTGTCGTCGACGTCGACTACTTCCTCTGCGCGCGGAATCGTACCAAGGCGCATCACGGGAGACTCCATCGTCGTCGTCTTCAACCTCGGGCCGGCGAGATCCACGAGCAATTCCGGCCGCCTCCGCCCCTCTCCGAGCCCTCTGCCAACCCCGACGCGTTCGTGGTGAGCACATCTGTCATCGCCAAATGTCCGTAGGTGCTCTATACGTCCATAGGCGTTTCCCCAGTTTCGCAAGCTCCGGCCGCCGCCGCCGTCGCCATTGCCACGTTGCCAAGCCCTTGAAGCTCACGATTTTGGCTCCAGGATGTTCTTAGTGCTCCGTAGGTTCGATTCCACCCCGTGGTGCGCTCGATTTCATCTCGGTTGGCGATTTGCGATTGTTGGCCGTGGACAGCCGTTGCCGTCGTCGTCCATGCACTCGTCTCCTGCCACCTCGGCTCGCGATTAGGGTAGGGCTGGACGCGGCTCGTCGTGCTGCGCACGTAGAAACAAACGGCGTGCCAAATGGACGCCTGTATCGACCGCTAGCTCAAGCTCGCCGGAGCTCTGCCTCGCCGGCGTCGTCCACTGCGGCTGCCCGGTGGGGACCCCACGTCATAAACGTGATTAGGGGTTAATCACACCCCTATGGGCCACTTACATGTAGGCCACCCCAGGGATAATTATCTCTTTTTATTAAAATGGAAAATAACCCTTCACCTTATGACATGTGGGCCCAGCTCACTTAACCCCCTGTTGGATTAAATAAACTGGTTAATTTATCCCTGAGACACTTACACCTGGGCCCCACCTGTCAGTTATTAAATAAAATGTAATAGAAATTGCTAATAGTCCATGGCATGTGGGTCCACTGGATTAATTAGATTTAGTTGCAACATTTTTATTAAACAGAGGCTGACCAGTGGCCGCCCTAGGCCGACGCGGCCAAGCCCTTGGCCGCGCAGGGTGCCCGCCTGGGCACCAGGTGGGGCTCCTCTGTCCCTTCTTCGGTGAATCCGGAAGCTTCCGGAACGCTGATTTTTATCTGTTTTTTCTCGAATTTTTGGAGCACTTTTTATATGGGGGAAAACTGAAATATAAAAACAGCAGAAAACAAAAACTGGCACTGGGGTGCACTGAGTTAATAGGTTAGTCCAAATATGATCAAAAGTGTATGAAAGTGTATCTAGATCATAGCAATATCACACAAAACATGCATGGAGCCAGCAGAAATTATCGATACGTTTGAGACGTATCAACATCCCCAAGCTTAATTCCTGCTCGTCCTCGAGTAGGTAAATGATAATGAGCATAATTTCTGTGGTGACATGCTAGCAACCATATAAGAACTTTGAAAAGTAAAGCTGATGAGGACATCCCTACTAATGTTACACCCATATCCTCACCAACTACACATATTGGACCAGTTACTAGAGC
The DNA here is from genome assembly GCA_950022295.1 of Bromus sterilis. Classification (NCBI taxonomy): domain Eukaryota; kingdom Viridiplantae; phylum Streptophyta; class Magnoliopsida; order Poales; family Poaceae; genus Bromus; species Bromus sterilis. Next base: position 163,564,865 of record OX465599.1, on the reverse strand, counting down.
TCGTGCACGTCAACTAAATTATCAGGTACTTTCGTTTCTTGCGAATCCTTCTATTGTTCATGAACATATGATACTGCCTAAATTAGATACTTTTGTTTTGCTTATGAATGAAGGACCTAGCATGGACAAGAAGGATGGTCATTGGAGCGGGATCAAGCATGGAGAAGAAGGTGCGCGCGCGGGAAAGGACAGCGGAGCTTCCAGTGGTGATTATCGCACTTTGAAGCCACCATAAGGCGCGCATGAAGTCTTGGACGAAATACGCGAGATGCCACTTCATTATTTTCGTCCAAGGGCAATTATAGGTGCTGCGTCACCTTAATATTGGGCTGGGCCCATGTAATTTCGAAATACCACCTTATAGGCTGTTTTTAGAGTCCGTATGTGTGGGGAAACCGAGTTAGGGTTGTTTTCGGACCCCACCTCCAAGGGGTCACGAAAATCCCCTCTGTTCCCCCATATATACAGCCCTTAGGGCGTCGTTTAGACTTGGGTTTTAATTAGATTTAAGTTAGCCATAGCCGCAACTTCGAGCTCTTCGTTTGTGTCATCCGACCAGGCCAAGACCTCATTGGAACCCCAACTTTCGTAATCTTTCATCTTATATTCGCAATATCCAGATTGCAATTCTTAGTTCTTGCTTGTTCTTCGATTGCTTGCAGGAATTAGACCTTCGTGGTCAGGTTGATCGTGCATCCGCGGGATCAATAACCTCTCGGAGTTGGTTTAGCGATCGCTAAGGCGCAACGTCTTCGCACGTTCGTAGTCGGGTCGTGAAAGTCTACTCCACCATAATCGATCTCCACCATCTCATCGAAACATCGGGACACCTTCGCCTCTATCAAGTGGTATCAGATTTCCAGGTTGCTCGGTGAGATTTACCAGTTTTCGCAGTCTAGATTGGTTCTGTTTTTCATACCTACAGTCCACGAAAAAGCCAACAAAAAAAATTAGGGTTAGATCATCACGTCCCAAAACAGTCCGAGCCTTTGTCCAGTTTTCTTTACAGTAGTTTGCATTGTTGAATTTGCGGTTGCATCGTTGTGTCGAGTTGCTGATCTTAGCGTCTAGTTACCTTAGAGTTTCGAGTTCTGATCACAGTTTTGTCACGCCGCCGCCGAACAGTAGTACACCACCACGTTCCGCCAATCCGAGTCCAGATACACCACCACGTTCCGCCAAGCAGAGTCCATACACACCACCACAACCTACCGATCCGAGTCGAGTTCCATCACCCGTTCGGTTTGTGATATCTCCGTAGCCAGAATAGTTTTGAGTTGATTAGAGTCGGATTTCACCAAACTTTTTCCGTCCAGAGAAGGGGGGTGATTTCCAAAAAAAAAAAAAAAAAAAAAAAAAAAAAAAAAAAAAAAGAGGAAAAAAAAAATTCAGAGTGTGCTTCACAGTTGTTACGTGCCGCGCCGTGCTTTCGTTGGTGTTTTAGGCTCGCGTCTCTAGTACGGTCTAGCCTAGGATCAGCACAGTACCGACGTTGAGTGTTTATTCAACTTTGCATCTCTGTTTTGATTACTGTTGAGCTTTTTGCTACCATATTTGTCAAACCTACCTACAGCTCCACATATATTCTACTTCGTGCGGTTGACACCTCCTGGCCATCGCTCTACCACATCTCTGAGAGTTTTGACCCGTTGGTTGTACATCACCACCTGCTGCTAGGTAAGAATCGGTAAGAACTGAAGAAAAGCTTGACGGATTTGTGCTTTCCACCACCCCACATCCCCTTAGTCGCAGTAGGATCATACTTCTGTGTGTTTTCTATTTCTGCTAACCATGCCAGGATCCCATGATGAAGTGGCGCGGGATGCACCTGATTGGGAGAATATGACAAACAAAGTATTACATGATAAATTTGCACAAATGATGTCTGAACAGGTGAATGACATCGAGAACAGATTTACAGAGGCGATTGATGGTGTGGAGACGATGATCGACACCAAGCTCGACGCCAAGTTTACTGAGTTGCTCGCACGCTTACCTATACAGCCTGCGGCCGCTCCAGCACAGCCACCGCCACCACGACGTGCACGACGTATTCTGTTTCCGGGCGGACAAGCTGCTGGTGCTCCTGCTGCTGCTGCAGTTACTGCTGCTGCTGCCTCTGACGTCGGCCAGGACGACAACTACGAGGGTGATTACGAGGAGGAGGTGGAACAAGAAGCGGCCTATGAACAGCCAGCTGGACGTCCACGTCCCAACATTCGCCACGGTCGACACCAACCACCCCCTCAGGTACGCGATGATGAGCATGTGCCTAAACTTAAATTGAATCTTAAGCCGTTTGAGGGTAGATATATTCCTGATGCTTATCTTACTTGGGAGTTAGAAACTGAACAACGCTTTACATGTTTACAATATCCTGAGAATAGACGTGTTACTGCTGCTGTTTGTGAATTCACGGGTTTTGCATCTATTTGGTGGTCTGAACATTGTAGATTGCATGCTAATAATATTCCAGCTACTTGGGCTGCTTTAAAAGATGCTATGCGTACTCGCTGGGTTCCTCCTTATTATCAACGTGAATTGCTACAAAAATTACAGCGTTTGAGACAAGGAAAAAATTCTGTAGAGGAATATTATCAAGAATTACAAACTGGATTGATTAGATGTGGCCTAGTAGAGGATAATGAAGCTATGTTTGCACGTTTCATAGGTGGCTTAAACAGGGAGATACAAACTATTCTAGAATACAAAGACTATGCTACTATTACTCGTTTGTTTCATCTTGCTTGTAAAGCTGAACGTGAAGTGCAGGATCGACAGGCCGCTACGAGACCTAACTTTTCTGCAGGACGAAATACATCATGGACATCGCGTGGACCTTCTACATCCACACGTCCTGCTGCTCCACCCTCTACTTCAGCCGCTCATTCTTACAGGGAGCCACCAAAACAGTCAGCGCCACCATTCAAGGGTGCACAGAGTGGTCCAGCGGCGAGTTCTTCTTCATCCATGGCTTCCACAGGGCAAACACGAGATCGTGATATTAAATGTCGCAGGTGCCAAGGTGGAGGTCACTTCGCAAAAGACTGTCCCTCCAAGCGTGTGATGATTATTACGGCGGATGGTGGGTATGAGTCAGCGAGTGACTATGATGAGGAGACTTTAGTTCTCATTGCTCATGAGGAACAGGGTGCCCATGATGATGCTCATGATATGGAGTATATGGCTCCTGATGATGCAGATAAATATGCTAGTTTGGTTGCTCAACGTGTGTTAAGTGTGCAGGTAACGAAGGCTGAGCAAAACCAGAGGCATAATTTGTTCCACACAAAGGGAGTGGTGAAAGAACGTTCGGTTCGCATCATCATTGACGGAGGGAGTTGCAACAACTTGGCTAGCATGGAGTTGGTGGAGAAGCTATCTCTCACCACAAGACCACACCCCCATCCGTACTATATTCAGTGGTTTAACAATAGTGGTAAGATTAAGGTAACGCGTTCTGTTCGTGTGCACTTTAGCATTGCTGCATATGCTGATTATGTTGATTGTGATGTGGTACCCATGCAAGCATGCTCTCTTTTACTTGGTAGACCATGGCAATTTGATAGGAATGTTGTACACCATGGTAGGACAAATCAGTTTACTCTGGTTCATCAGGATAAAAATATTGCTTTACTTCCTATGTCTCCTGAACAAATTGTGAAAGATGATCTTGCTAGAGCTAGTAAAGCTAAACAGGAGAAAAATAAGAGTGAAAATGAGATAGCAGCCAAAGAATTTGAGCAACAACATAAGACTAATAGCAAATCTTCTTCTGCTGTGTCTAATGAAATTAAATTGACTAGTCCAACTTTGCTTGCTACTAAAGTTGATATTTCAGATTTGGATGTTAGTCAATATGTGTGCTATGCTTTTGTGTGCAAAGAAGCTTTGTTTTCATTTGAGGAATTGCCTCCTTCTTTGCCTCCTGTTGTCACTGACCTTTTGCAGGAGTTTATTGACGTCTTTCCACAAGACGTACCACCGGGATTACCACCTATTCGAGGGATTGAGCATCAGATTGACTTAATTCCCGGTGCTTCACTGCCCAACCGTGCGCCATACCGTACCAATCCGGAGGAGACAAAGGAGATTCAGCGTCAAGTACAAGAGCTACTCGACAAAGGTTACATACGTGAATCCCTTAGTCCTTGTGCTGTTCCTGTTATATTAGTGCCTAAAAAGGATGGAACATGGCGTATGTGTGTTGATTGTCGAGCCATTAATAATATTACTATTCGTTATCGTCATCCTATTCCTAGGTTAGATGATATGCTTGATGAATTAAGTGGCTCTACCTTGTTTTCCAAAGTTGATTTGCGTAGTGGATACCATCAAATTCGCATGAAATTAGGAGATGAATGGAAAACGGCATTTAAAACTAAGTTTGGATTATATGAGTGGTTAGTCATGCCTTTTGGGTTAACTAATGCACCTAGCACTTTCATGAGATTAATGAACGAGGTTTTACGTGCTTTCATTGGACGATTTGTGGTAGTCTATTTTGATGATATACTGATTTATAGCAAATCTTTGGAGGAACATTTGGATCATTTACGTGCTGTTTTTATTGCTCTACGTAATGCACGTTTGTTTGGTAACCTTGGGAAGTGCACCTTTTGCACCGACCGAGTATCGTTTCTTGGCTATGTTGTTACTCCGCAGGGAATTGAAGTTGATAAAGCCAAGATCGAGGCGATTGAGAGTTGGCCGCAGCCCAAAACGGTCACACAAGTGAGGAGTTTTCTTGGCCTCGCTGGATTCTATAGGCGTTTTGTGAGAGATTTCAGCACCATTGCTGCACCTCTCAATGAGCTTACACGCAAGGATGTGCCTTTTACTTGCGGTACCGCACAGGAAGAAGCCTTCACCGTATTGAAAGATAAGTTAACACATGCTCCTTTGCTCCAACTTCCTGATTTTAATAAGACTTTTGAGCTTGAATGCGATGCTAGTGGGATTGGTTTGGGAGGTGTGTTATTACAAGATGCTAAACCTGTTGCTTACTTTTCTGAAAAATTGAGTGGGCCTAGTCTGAACTATTCTACTTATGATAAGGAATTATATGCTCTTGTTCGGACATTAGAAACTTGGCAACATTATTTATGGCCCAAAGAATTTGTTATACATTCTGATCATGAATCTTTGAAACACATAAGAAGTCAAGCAAAACTTAATCGTAGACATGCTAAGTGGGTTGAATTTATTGAGACTTTCCCTTATGTCATTAAACACAAGAAGGGGAAAGATAATATTATTGCTGATGCTTTGTCTCGTCGTTATACTATGCTTTCACAACTTGACTTCAAGATTTTCGGTTTAGAGACAATCAAAGATCAATACGTAAAAGATGCGGAATTTAAAGATGTATTGCAGAATTGTAGAGAGGGTAGAACATGGAACAAGTTTGTGCTTAATGATGGATTTGTGTTCCGTTCTAACAAGCTATGCATTCCAGCTAGCTCTATTCGTCTTTTGTTGTTGCAGGAGGCGCATGGAGGAGGATTAATGGGACACTTTGGCGTGAAGAAGACGGAGGACGTACTTGCTACACATTTCTTTTGGCCAAAGATGAGACGGGATGTTGAGCGTTTTGTTGCTCGCTGCACTACATGTCAAAAAGCTAAGTCACGACTCAATCCTCATGGTTTATACATGCCTTTACCTGTACCTAGTGTTCCGTGGGAGGACATATCCATGGACTTTGTTTTAGGCTTGCCTCGAACAAAGAATGGGAGGGATAGCATATTTGTTGTCGTGGATAGATTTTCTAAGATGGCACATTTTATACCATGTCATAAAAGCGATGATGCTGCTAATGTTGCTGATTTATTCTTTCGTGAGATTATTCGCTTACATGGTGTGCCCAATACTATTGTCTCGGATCGTGATACTAAGTTTCTTAGCCATTTTTGGAGATGCTTATGGGCTAAGTTGGGGACTAAACTACTTTTTAGTACTACATGTCATCCCCAAACTGATGGACAAACTGAAGTAGTCAATAGGACTTTGTCTACTATGCTTAGGGCTGTTTTAAAGAGTAACTTGAAACTGTGGGAAGAATTTTTACCTCATATTGAATTTGCTTATAATCGTTCATTGCATTCTACCACTAAAATGTGCCCTTTTGAGATTGTTTATGGTTTTCTACCTCGTGCACCTATTGATTTGCTACCTCTTCCATCTTCGGAGAAGGTTAATTTTGATGCTAAGCAACGTGCTGAATTGATATTAAAAATGCATGAGTTAACTAAAGAAAACATTGAGCGCATGAATGCTAGATACAAGCTTGCTGGTGATAGGGGTCGAAAGCATGTTGTGTTTAAACCCGGAGATCTTGTTTGGTTACATCTACGTAAAGATAGGTTTCCTGATTTGCGCAAGTCTAAGTTAATGCCTCGAGCTGATGGTCCCTTTAAGGTTTTGCAGAAAATTAATGATAATGCATATAAACTTGAGCTACCTGCAGCCTTTGGGGTTAGTCCCACATTTAATATTGCAGATTTGAAGCCTTATTTGGGAGAAGATGATGAGCTTCCGTCGAGGACGACTTCAATTCAAGAAAGGGAGGATGATGAGGACATCCCTACTAATGTTACACCCATATCCTCACCAACTACACATATTGGACCAGTTACTAGAGCTCGTGCACGTCAACTAAATTATCAGGTACTTTCGTTTCTTGCGAATCCTTCTATTGTTCATGAACATATGATACTGCCTAAATTAGATACTTTTGTTTTGCTTATGAATGAAGGACCTAGCATGGACAAGAAGGATGGTCATTGGAGCGGGATCAAGCATGGAGAAGAAGGTGCGCGCGCGGGAAAGGACAGCGGAGCTTCCAGTGGTGATTATCGCACTTTGAAGCCACCATAAGGCGCGCATGAAGTCTTGGACGAAATACGCGAGATGCCACTTCATTATTTTCGTCCAAGGGCAATTATAGGTGCTGCGTCACCTTAATATTGGGCTGGGCCCATGTAATTTCGAAATACCACCTTATAGGCTGTTTTTAGAGTCCGTATGTGTGGGGAAACCGAGTTAGGGTTGTTTTCGGACCCCACCTCCAAGGGGTCACGAAAATCCCCTCTGTTCCCCCATATATACAGCCCTTAGGGCGTCGTTTAGACTTGGGTTTTAATTAGATTTAAGTTAGCCATAGCCGCAACTTCGAGCTCTTCGTTTGTGTCATCCGACCAGGCCAAGACCTCATTGGAACCCCAACTTTCGTAATCTTTCATCTTATATTCGCAATATCCAGATTGCAATTCTTAGTTCTTGCTTGTTCTTCGATTGCTTGCAGGAATTAGACCTTCGTGGTCAGGTTGATCGTGCATCCGCGGGATCAATAACCTCTCGGAGTTGGTTTAGCGATCGCTAAGGCGCAACGTCTTCGCACGTTCGTAGTCGGGTCGTGAAAGTCTACTCCACCATAATCGATCTCCACCATCTCATCGAAACATCGGGACACCTTCGCCTCTATCAAAAGCAATCAAGGTATGTGATTCAATTCAAGTCATAACATGCAAGAGTCTATATTAGCATTGAAACAAGTAACACAAGAATAATAGGTGCAAGAGCTCTCGCTGTCCGTGACTCCAATGTCTCCAAATGGTGTTTGCATGCAAGAAGGGGGATAGGGAATACGAGAAAAAGTATTTTTGTGTTGAGAACTCAATCTACTAAAGTTTCACACTTGGTCTTCTTTGGAATCTTATCTAGACTCGTCCCCAGACCACTAGCCAGGTACAAGTCAATTTGATCCACTCCTTTTCGATATTTTGAGCACTCATGCAATGGATGAGGGTACGCACGAGATTTAACACTTAGGATGGAAAATAGAGAGATATAGTGGAGGAGGAAGACAAAAAGGGTAAGAAAGGCTCACATCAATGAGGACAATCATAGGCGAGAAGGCCAAATGATAGATATGATGTGAGGAGTAGGGATTTCCATGCAACGGATGCACATATGAGCTAAGAAAAGCTCTCCAATGGAACTATGGGGTGCATCCAATTTGCTCGCTCATGAAGACCTAGAGCTCTTTTGAGGAGGCTCATCCTTGGAATATGCAAGCCAAGTTCTATAGTGTGAAGGTACCCACATAGCTATATGCATGTATGCTCATCTCTATGAAGTACAAGGATAAGAGGGAGTACTAGTGTGGATCTTTCAAAAGGATAGTAGTGTTGCCCCTTTCTCTCTTGTTATTTCCTTTTTTATCTTTTTTCTATTTTTTTTGTATTTTCTTGGTGGCCTCAATGGCTCTTTCTATTTAACTCTCATTTGTCCTCTTTGGGATCTTTTATTTTGTTCACTTTGGGATCTTTTCCTCACTTAAGGGAAACACTCTAATTTACAATAGGGTATAGAAGATCTTTCACACTTTACAAGGTACTCAAATCATAAAGAAGATGTAGCTGTCATGATGTATGCAATGTATGCCGCTGCCAGTGTAGCAAGAACATGTATGACATGAAGATCAAGTCATGAAGAGGTGGATGTTGCATGGAAATATATCTCGGAAAGACTATGGAAATTCCTTGATGGCTAGGTATGGTGTCTGTTTTGAGGAAGGATATAAGGAGGTTTCTGATGACAGAGCATATCATGCCAAGGGTTTTGATGTACCGGCGAAGGTGGACGCCAACTCTCGGAGTGAGAAGGAGGCAATGCATGGCACAGGAAAGGCTAGCAAATATGAGGAGGTGGAAGTGTCAACTTTCAATACTTACATTAGTCCAAAGAACTCATGCACTTATTATCGGTAACTCTCAATCTAATAAGGATGTTCACAAAGAGACAAGTACCCCGAGGAGGAGTGTATGGGGGCTTGGTTATCCTTGCACATCCTCGACTCATGGTACGTGAGTGTACTCTAATATTCGAGCCCTCCAAAGATTAATGATCCATCTAGTAGCTAGAGTTCTCAACTAGTTTTGTGGGTTTTGAAAATAAACACGGATTGACCAAATACGACACCTATCACTAATAGGCTAGAGCTCTTGACACCAAAAGTTCAAACATTACTCACATAAATACCTCAAAACTATTGCAAGTTACTGCTAAAATTAAATAGCAACCTCAATTACCTACTCTCAAGACAAGACATAACTCAGTGCAACAACCAACTCTCTTAACAAGATAAAAATGAAAACTAAAGAGAGTTCTAGCAACAAACTAAAAAAAAGCCAAGGCTCTTGCTAAAGACAAACTAAGAGTAAAACTAAAACTAAAACTAAACATGACAGTAGCTACGAAAAGATAAAGAACACACAACAGCAAAAAGATAGGCATGAAGAATCCTATGATGTGTTCTAGATTTTGGAAGTGGAGCGTGTTTCTCTCCCACACAAAGTAAGACGGGGTCTAACTTGTTATGAAAAGAAAGCAAAGCTAAATAAAACTAAAAAGGAAACCTAAGAGCGAGACGCTCCAAGCATAGCACATAACGCATGAAGTGATAACAATATAGTGAGATGAAGGACGAACTGATGATTATTGATGGAGAAGGGGATGCACGGGGGAATCCCCAAGCTTAGACGCTTGAGTCTCCTTGAATATTTGTTGGGGACGCATGGGGCATCCCCAAGCTTGAGCGCTTGACACTCCCGAATCTTCTTTCATCATCTTCCCTCGCACACTTTAAATCTCCCTTCATACATAACTCATCATAATCTGATTAGAGAGGTTAGTACCCTTAATGAAATATTTTTTCCCCACTGGATATAAAGATATTCTTCAAGATCTACTATTTCTCAAGATTTCCAAAAGGTTTTTGCAAAGAAAAAGAAAGCTTAAGGTTTTCAACAGTTAGGAGAGACAAAACGTGGCGAATCTGTGAAAAACAGAACATCAGGTAGTAAAGATTTTTTCAGGGGTACTTCTGCAACTCAAATAAAAAAACTCAGAACATACGAAAGTTCCATGATTGTATAGAGCTCGCTGTGTAAAAAATTCAGCTCAAAAAGATGAACTGGTGATCTTATCCGATTTTTCCCATCATGAAGACAGAATCTGTTTTCTGGACGACATGTCACAACTTTCACTTCCCTTGTCATATGAGGCTATAACTTGGCACAAAGCTTGAAAATAAAGACACAATGATGTTGCTACAGCAGTAAAAATCATCAAGACCACTAAAAACAGAAGTAAAAACTCAAACTAAAGATAACAAGGGTTGTCTCCCTAGAGCTCTTTCTTTATAGCCATAAAGACAGGCTTAAGATTTTAATGATGCTCTCGTAGGAATAAGAATTGAAGAACAAAAGAGAGCCTCAAGAAGAAAATACAAACCACATTTAAGTCTAACATGCTTCCTATGCAAAGGGATCTTGTAGAGAAATAACTCATTGAAGCATAAAGATATTAGCATAGGAAGGCAAAATAAGTGTAACTTCAAAAAATGTATCATGGAGAGGGGGAACTTGATATTATTGAAATATCTATAAGCATATGTTCCCCTCTCATAATAATTTTCAGTGGGATCATGAATAAACTCAAGAATATAAGTATCACATAAAAAATTCTTATCATGATCCACAAGCATAGAAAATTTATTACTCTCCACATAAGAAAAATCCTTCTCATTAGTAATAGTGGGAGAAAACTCAAGAAAATAGCTATCACATGAATCATTCTTATCATGATACACTTGTAAACATTTATTCTTTATAGCATAAGTGTCATCACAATAATCATCATAGATAGGAGGCAAAGTATCATCAAAATAAATTTCCTCATCAAAACTTGGGGGGCTAAAAAGATCATCTTCATAAAACGTAGCATCCCCAAGCTTATAGCTTTGCATATCATTAGCATCAAAAGTATTCAAAGAAGACATGCAAATAACATTACTAATATCATGAGTGTTATGCAAATAATAAAGCTCCATAGGCTTTTTGATTTTCTCTTCAAACACTTCATGTCCCAACTCAAGGTAGAGCTCAGAAATCTCTCTCATGATATTTTTGTTGTTTTCCATAAGCCTAACTAGTGAAAATAAAAACAAGAAATGAAAAGATTTAATTGCAAGATCTAAATATATACCTTCAAGCACTCACCTCCCCGGCAACGGCGCCAGAAATAGCTTGATGTCTACGCACGCTTCTATTCTTGTAGACTATGTTGGGCCTCCAAGCGCAGAGGTTTGTAGGACAACATCAATTTCCCTCAAGTGGATGACGTAAGGTTTATCGAACTCAGGGAAGTAGAGGTTGAAGATGGTCTCTCTCAAGAAACCCTGCAATTAGGATACAAGAAGTCTCTTGTGTCCCCAACACACCTAATACAACTAGGAGTTGTATAGGTTCACTAGATCGGCGAAGAGATGGTAAAATATGGGTGATAGGTGCGGCAAAACAAAGTGATATAAATCTTTAATAAAAAGTGCAGCAAGCAAACATGTGACAAAAGTGAGCACAAACGATGTAACAATGGTGTAAACAAGGCCTAGGCTTCATACTTTCACTAGTGGCAACTCCCAACAACATTAACATAGTCTAATCACATGATATTTACCATAAAACATGCAATGGAGACGTCATTCCTTTGTGGTCAAGAGAGGATGAGAATTAAGTAGGGCTACAAAAGCACACCTCGGAGTTCGTAGTCCTCAATATATGGATTTCCCAATGTCACCGCGGCCATCCAAAGAGAGTACCACAATCACCACAACATATCTCATGGATAGTCAAAGACAAGCACCAAGAGACTCTCAATCTTCAATCAACACACAAAAGAGGAAATCACTCATGAAAATATTGTTCTAATCCATGTCCAATAGACCGCTGTCACCATGGTCTCAGGGATTATACTAGATAAGATCAAGTGAGTACATCAATCCAATACATAGAGGAAGGGGAAATATCATGGGATCACCCTAGATTAACATAGCCTATGATCACAACGAAGATCACATCATGGGAGAGAGAGAAGAACACATAGCTACTGAAAGAAACCTCAGCCCCGAGGAGGGACTACTCCTGGATCATGGAGGGAGGAAGCAACGTCGATGGAGATGAATCCGGGGGCACTTCCCCGTCCCTGCAGGGTACCGGCATAGGAATTCTGGTCCCCCGAAGCTTGCTGGCGATGGCGGCAGAGATCGGAATTGCTTCTGGAGAAAAGGGGTCCGGGATCAGGGTTTCTGCGACAGGTGTATAAATAGGAGCCAAAGGGGGGCACCCAGGGGGCCACCAGTTGCCCACGAGGCCTCCCGGCGCGGCCAAGCCCTAGGCCGCACGGGGTGGCCACCTGGGCACCAGGTGGGGCCCCTCTGGCCCTTCTTTGGTGAATCCGGAAGCTTCTGGAACGCGGATATTTTATATGATTTTCCCGAATTTTTGGAGCACTTTTTATATGGGGGAAAACTGAAATAGAAAAATCCCAGAAAACAGAAACTGGCACTGGGGTGCACTGAGTTAATAGGTTAGTCCAAATATGATCAAAGGTGTATGAAAGTGTATCTAGATCATGGCAATATCACACAAAACATGCATGGAGCGAGCAGAAATTATCGATACGTTTGAGGCGTATTAGCCCCGTTCGTAGCAGGATGGTAGGACAAAATATGTCGTGCAAGTTCTTATTGCAAGCACACACAACTACCTACGGGATACATGCCTAATGTTTGATATTTGCCTAGATGCTCATTGCTTTTCTGTGTGCCTTGCCCCGTGTTAGAACCTATTACATGTTCATTCTTATTCATGCAGCGCCCGACCATCCATCTCCCTAGCCTACGGTGTTTTAATCCTGCTGGTCACTAGTTGTTACTTTTCGCCGTTTTACTTTTGCCGTTATAACTATCACTCTCATATCACAATTTCTATTAATACTTTGTTGCAAGCAAGTATATTTCAGGTGCAGTTGAACTGACAACTCAACTGTCAAAGCTTATAAATACTCTTTGGCTCCCCTTGTGTCGAATCATTAAATTGGGTTAACTTACCCACGATAATACTACAATCGATCCCCTACAGTTGAGGGTCATCACCCCATCGCCTAGCTCGTGTCCTAGCGCACCGCACGGCCCCCATTTCCACGCGTCCCCGTTCCCGCACCTTATCCTCGCCTGAATCGCGCATTGGCCGTCGCCGCCATGAGGAAACCGACGAGCACAGTGCCCCGCCGCGGCCCCAGTGCCCTTGCCCTCCCATTCCTTGCTCCATGTACCCCCCACCTACTCCGCCAGCCACTGCTCAACCTCTCTCCAGAGCCCTCGAACCCCCTCGAACTCGCCAGCTCCTCCCCCCATGTCCGCATCTCCATGGCGGCACTCGGTCTCGGGCATCGCCTCCAGGCTATTTAAGCCATGCCCCACCCGTTTGCTCGTCACCAGCAGCACTCACCTCCTCTCAATCGCTCCCCAACATCAAGAATCGGAACCCCGATGCCTTTCTTCCCCACCTCCGGTGAGCTCCACCGCTCGACATTGCAGTCATATCCATCGTGATACCTTGCCCCTCCGGCCGAGCCACCGCCACCATTCGAACCCCCTTGAACCCCTAGTGCTTCCCCGACCAAGCCCCGACCCGATTGCTGCCGGAATCGACGATCACGTCGACACCCGACGAGCTCCGCCGCCGGCCACTACTGGAGAAGACGACGGCGACGTCGTACAGCCATATCCCGGCATGATGCTTCTACAGGCATGTCCGCCGTCCCCCGTCTGATCCATCCCCGCCTGATGAGGGGGTGACCCCACGACTCCTACGGATAAGCCTACCTGGTGTCCCTGAAGACAGAAGGCCCATGAAGATACAACCTCGGCCCGCTAATTGGCACCGACGTAGGAGTCTGCGACTCACAAGGAAGGTGCAAAAACCTGCCGTACGGAGAAAGCTAGGGTTAAGAAAGCTTACCTAACATAGATGAACTCCCTGAGACCTAGTCCAGTATATAAGGGCTAGGAGGGGCGACGCCAAATGATGAGGACATCTCTACTAATGTTACACCCACATCTTCACCAACTACACATACTGGACCAGTTACTAGAGCACGTGCACGTCAACTAAATTATCAGGTACTTTCGTTTCTTGCGAATCCTACTAATGTTCATGAACATATGATGCTGCCTAAATTAGATACTTTTGTTTTGCTTATGAATGAAGGACCTAGCATGGACAAGAAGGACGGTCATTGGAGCGGGATCAAGCATGGAGAAGAAGGTGCGCGCGCGGGAAATAACAATGGAGCTTCCAGTGGGGATTTTCGCACTTTGAAGCCACCATAAGGCATGCATGAAGGCTTGGACGAAATACACGAGATGCCACTTCATTATTTTCGTCCAAGAGCAATTATAGGTGCTGCGTCACCTTAATATTGGGCTGGGCCCATGTAATTTCGAAATACCACATTATAGGCTGTTTTTAGAGTCCGTATGTGTGGGGAAACCGAGTTAGGGTTGTTTTCGGGCCCCACCTCCAAGGGGTCACGAAAATCCCCTCTGTTCCCCCATATATACAGCCCTTAGGGCGTCGTTTAGACTTGGGTTTTAATTAGATTTAAGTTAGCCATAGCCGCAACTTCGAGTTCTTCGTTTGTGTCGTCCGACCAGGCCAAGACCGCATTGGAACCCCAACTTCTGTTAATCTTTCATCTTATATTCGCAATATCCAGATTGCAATTCTTAGTTCTTGCTTGTTCTTCGATTGCTTGCAGGAATTGACCTTCGTGGTCAGGTTGATCGTGCATCCGCGGGATCAATAACCTCTCGGAGTTGGTTTAGCGATTGCTAAAGCGCAACGTCTTCGCACGTTCGTAGTCGGGTCGTGAAAGTCTATTCCACCAAAATCGATCTCCATCATCTCATCGAAACATCGGGACACCTTCGCCTCTATCACCAAAGGGCAACCAATATGATGAGGACATCCCTACTAATGTTACACCCATATCCTCACCAACTACACATATTGGACCAGTTACTAGAGCTCGTGCACGTCAACTAAATTATCAGGTACTTTCGTTTCTTGCGAATCCTTCTATTGTTCATGAACATATGATACTGCCTAAATTAGATACTTTTGTTTTGCTTATGAATGAAGGACCTAGCATGGACAAGAAGGATGGTCATTGGAGCGGGATCAAGCATGGAGAAGAAGGTGCGCGCGCGGGAAAGGACAGCGGAGCTTCCCGTGGTGATTATCGCACTTTGAAGCCACCATAAGGCGCGCATGAAGTCTTGGACGAAATACGCGAGATGCCACTTCATTATTTTCGTCCAAGGGCAATTATAGGTGCTGCGTCACCTTAATATTGGGCTGGGCCCATGTAATTTCGAAATACCACCTTATAGGCTGTTTTTAGAGTCCGTATGTGTGGGGAAACCGAGTTAGGGTTGTTTTCGGACCCCACCTCCAAGGGGTCACGAAAATCCCCTCTGTTCCCCCATATATACAGCCCTTAGGGCGTCGTTTAGACTTGGGTTTTAATTAGATTTAAGTTAGCCATAGCCGCAACTTCGAGCTCTTCGTTTGTGTCATCCGACCAGGCCAAGACCTCATTGGAACCCCAACTTTCGTAATCTTTCATCTTATATTCGCAATATCCAGATTGCAATTCTTAGTTCTTGCTTGTTCTTCGATTGCTTGCAGGAATTAGACCTTCGTGGTCAGGTTGATCGTGCATCCGCGGGATCAATAACCTCTCGGAGTTGGTTTAGCGATCGCTAAGGCGCAACGTCTTCGCACGTCGTAGTCGGGTCGTGAAAGTCTACTCCACCATAATCGATCTCCACCATCTCATCGAAACATCGGGACACCTTCGCCTCTATCACAATATCATCTGTAACCCTAGACTTGAGGGCTCCAGCCTTGGCATCCACTGTAATCGCATCTCCCCCATCAATAATATCGAGAAGGAGCGTGCCTTCCTGTTTGCCGACGAGCTATCGTCCAACCTGTGCCTCTCATAACTAACCCAGGGTCCCTGACCATGGGATTTTCCGGGGTTGATCCCCGTCCATTTGCGCCGTCTGTGGGAACTACACAGGTTGGGATCACGATCTCGGCGGTCCCATCTCCAGCAAGCTACAACTCAAAGACAAGAACCAGATCTAGCCCACTCGAAGGATTCAAGATCACGGCGAACATCTCTGCCACCCCATCAAGACCGCTCGGGCTACAGTTGTGCGAGAACCGATACTACGGTAACTACCAAGTGCAGCGTCAGCGCCGAAGGAATCGACGACCCAGAAGAACGGCGAGGCGCCTCTACGAAGGAATTCCACTCGGCGAACCGCGACGCGCAGCGGAGGACTCGCAAATCTTTCTACAACCCACCACCGCCCGGGCACCCGCCGCACATCAAGACGATAACTACGAGATCGAAACCAGCGATCAGCAGAACTATCGCCAAGGAAGAAGGAATCGACGACCCAAAAGGCGCGCATGGGAGATCTACGGCGAGGCTCCAATGAACGAGCCACGACACGCAGCCGCGCAACCGGCGACCGCTCGACGACACACCGTCGCACGAGCACCTACCGCCAGCCAGGACAGCGACTCTGAGACACCAGTGGGCGAGTACAATGAACCAGATCGAAGGCCGGATGAATTCGCCAACCTCATCAAGAACCAAGACATGAGTCGAGGAATCGAAACCGACCCCCGCTTCCACGAACACCCGGAGGATCACGAGAAAATCTTCAGAATCTCAAGAAGGAAGAGGCACACCGGATCTAGCAAACTCACGGCTAGAGAGCAGCTGGCAGGACCCTGCACGATCCACAACTTCGAGGATGACTGGGGACACGCCAGGTCAGGTCACACTTTGAGAGACTGTCGCCTGTTCAACGAGCTAGCCGACGACCTGAAGAAGGAGAAGCAGAAAGAAGACAGGCACAACCGGCGACCCGAACAATCGCCACCCTCAAGCCCGGAAGGATGTCACAGCCCGCTGCAAGAACAGGTGCTCATGATCCAAGAGGGAAGGGTGCCGCAAGCACGAAGTGACGCCTACACCCTGGAAGCTAGAGCAGCCGAGAGCATAAACATAGTCAAAGTCTACCAGCTACATGATACGGAGACCAGCATCACGTTCTCACAGGACGACCATCCACCCGCAGTCCCAAGACCGGGGCACGCGCCCCTGGTGCTTGATGCAAAAATCGGAGGGTACGACATGGATAGGGTCTTCATGGACGGAGGCAGCAGCATGAACATCATCTTCGCCAGCACCCTACAAAAGATGCTGATCCCACGATCAGTATGGAGAAAATCGAGCATCGAGTTACACGGGGTAGTCCCAGGAGAAGCAGCCACATCCCTCGGAGTCATCAAACTCGAAGTTCCCTTCGGCAACCGACGCAACTTCGCAAAGCACGTCCTCGAGTTCGAGGTACTCGACTGGAAATCGCAGTACCACGCCATATTGGGATAGCATGCATTCACGCAGTTCATGGCGGTCCCACACTACGCCTACCTCAAGCTCAAGATGCCAGGATCAGCAGGAGTCCTCACGATCAACAGAAGCTTCATCAAATCAGATTAGTGTGATCATGACTTCCATAGAATCTCCGACACATTCGGAGCCGAACAAGAACTCAGAGAAATAGCCATGGTGACGGACAAGAGTACCTTCCCATTGGTGAACCGAAGCGAATCCAAGGAGTACGGACGCGATTTCAGCATCGACAACGACACAATCACTCACCAAGTGCACCCGACGGACCCGGACAAAACAGTTCGCGTGTGCGCCCACCTACCAGAGGAGTAGGCGACGGCTCTTGTCGCTTTCCTTCGAGACGAGTGGGAAATATTCGCTTGGTGCCCAGCCGACATGCCTGGGATATCATGCGAATTCGCGGAACACGCCCTACGCATCAAGCAAAACACGAAGCCGGTGAAGCAAGCGCTGAGACGATTCTCGGAGCCCAAGCGCAGAGCAATCGGAGAGGAAGTCAACCAATCACTCGACGCCCAGTTCATCCGAGAAACGAAGAAAGCCACCTGGATAGCCAACCCAGTGCTGGTGTCCAAGAAAGACACGACCGTGCTGCGCATGTGTGTCGACTACAGACCAGTCAACAAGCATTGCCCGAAGGACCACTTCCCCCTGCCTAGAATCGATCAGATAATCGACTCGACAGCAGGGTGCAATCTACTTTCCTTTCTTGACGCTTATTCAAGATACAACCAGATCAGGATGAAGGAAGAAGACGAAGAGCACACATCGTTCATCACCCCCTATGGCGTATTCTGCTACAGGACCATGCCCTTCGGGCTAAAAAATGCAAGCGCCACTTACCAACGAATGATGCAGGCCTGCCTGAAGGAGCAAATCGGAAGAAACGTGCAAGTCTATGTGGACGACATCGTCATCAAGACCTACAAAGCAGCCAGACTACTCGACGACCTACGCGAAACCTTCGCGGCGCTCAACAAATACAGAATCAAACTCAACCCAAAGAAGTGCGCATTCGGTGTACCGGCGGGGAAGCTGCTTGGCTATATGGTCTCTGCCCGAGGAATCGAGCCAAACCCTGAGAAAGTCCAAGCCATCACCCAAATGCAAGAACCAACCGACGTCAAAGGAGTACAGCAGCTCACTGGAAAACTCGCAGCCCTAAGCCGCTTCAACGGCAGGCCGGGAGAACGCACGCTGCCTTTCTATCAGCTGCTTAGGAAAGGAGAGAAATTCGACTGGACGGAGGAAGCCCGCCAAGCATTCGCGGACCTGAAAAAGACACTCTCGACCCCACCAATCCTGGCGGTACCCAAGGAACGAGAGAAGCTATACCTCTACGTGGCAGCACGTAACAGTGTAGTAAGCACAGCGCTCGTTGTCGAACGCACAGAAGAAGGCAAGGTCCAGAGCATCCAGAGACCAATCTACTACCTCAGCATGCTCCTGACCAAATCCCAGCAGCGGTACCCGCACTATCAGAAGCTAATACTGGCCATCGTCATGACCTCAAGAAAGGTGTCCCACTACTTCGACGAGCACCCTATCACAATCGTGAGTAGCGCACCACTCGCTGACATACTCAACAACCCTGGAGCGACTGGACGAGTCGCTGAGTGGAACATTGAACTCAGGACACGGGACCTGCAGTTCAAGCACCCAACAGCCATCAAAGCCCAAGTACTCCCATATTTCCTGGTCGAGTGGACGGAGGTTCAGACACCAGGCCCCCACACCTATCAATTTCATGGTCAATGTTCTTCGATGGGTCCAAGAGAAAACAAGGAGCTGGGGCAGGAGTTGTTCTCATCTCCCCTAAAGGAACAAAGCTGAAATATATCCTCCAGATTAACTTCAGTCACGCCTCCAACAACGAAGCAGAATACGAGGCACTCCTCCATGGCATGCGCATGGCCAAAACGTGCGGAGCCACTCGCCTCATAATTTACGGGGACTCCAATATCGTCGTCCAGCAGACGATGAGAAACTGCGACGCAATAGCCGACAACATGGCGGCCTACCAGAAGCTCTACAACGAACTCGAAGGAAGTTTTGACGGTTGCGAGCTCAACTACATCACCAGGGCCAACAACACAGAAGCTGACGAGCTCGAGAACATCAGTTCGACCCGGGGACCTGTACCACCCGGCGTTTTTCTCGAAAGCATCAGTCGGAGATCCATCAAGGTACATGAAGCAACACCTGAAGCAGTCGTGGACGGCGAAGACGCAACAGAACTGGCGCAGGTGGCAGAAGCAACCCCATCAGAAGGCACAAGCACCAGCACACCCGACAGCACAACTCCGACAGAGCTCGAAGGACCCGTCTGGACAAAACCATTCCTCCGATTCCTAATCGAAGGTACGCTACCACAAGACGTGGCCGAAGCACGACGCATCAGCTGACAATCCAAGGCGTTCACGGTGATCAACAAACAACTATACAAGCGCAGCATCACCCAGATACTCCAAAGGTGCATCGACGAAGAGGACGGCAAAGCCCTACTGCTCGAAATCCACGAAGGCACCTGCGGACACCATGCGAGCAGTCGAGTACTCGTTTCCAAAGCATTCTGAGCCGGGTTCTATTGGCCCACAAACATGAAAAACGCAGAGGAAATCGTGCGACGTTGTGTCGCCTGCCAGAAATTCGCCAACAGGCCACACACTCCCGCCTCAGAGCTCAAGACCATACCACTATCCTGGCCGTTCTCCACCTGGGGACTCGACATGGTGGGCCCACTCAAGAAATCATCAAAGGGCGGAAGGACACACCTGCTCGTCGCAGTCGACAAGTTCACTAAATGGATCGAAGCAGTGCCCATCACCAGCTCCACAGCCCTCACGGCTGTCAACTTCATCAAATCGATCATCTTCAGGTTCGGAGTGCCACACAACATCATCACGGACAACGGCACGAACTTCACAGCCGCAGAATCCCAAAACTTCTGCAACGAACTGGGCATCAAAATCAATTATGCATCAGTCACGCACCCACAGTCCAACGGCCAGGTGGAAAAAGAAAACGTCCTTGTGTGCGGGGGAATCAAGAAACGGCTCCTCGCACCCCTCGAGCAAGCCTCCGGCAACTGGGTAGAAGAACTCCTCGCGGTCCTATGGAGCCTACGAACCACACCAAACACCGCGACCCAGTACACACCCTTCTTCATGGTGTACGGGGCAGAGGCAGTCCTACCACACGACCTCAAGTTCGGAGCACCTCGGGTCACCGGATACGAAGAAGAAGAAGCAGAAGAAGCACTAAAAGACGACAAAGATATTGCTGACGAAGCAAGAGACGCAGCCCTGGCAAAATTAGAGGGGTACCAGGACAAGCTAAGCACCTACCAAAGCAGTCGCTTACGCACTAGAACCTTCAAGAAAGGCGACCTAGTCCTACGGCTGATACAAGAGAATGTCCATAAACTTGCCCCCCAATGGGAAGGACCATTTATAGTCTCAGAAGTCATCGGAGGTGTCGCCTACAGGCTGAAGAACCCGAAGACAGAAGAGGACGTGGGTAACCCATGGAACGTAGCAAACTTGTGACTGTTCTATCCATGGCTAGCAACTCATGTAGCTGCTCGACCGCAATAAAGAAAATGTTGCCCAAATACTGCCATCTCAAAGCACTCGGAGGCTTAAGCGTAAAATCCCCCCGAGAGACGCTATCGCCTACGCGATCTTAACCAAAGCACTCAGGGGCTTAAGAATAAAATCCCCCCGAGAGACGCTATCGCCTACGCGATCTTAACCAAAGCACTCGGGGGCTTAAGCATAAAATCCCCCCGAGAGACGCTATCGCCTACGCGATCTTTACCACAGCACTCGGGGGCTTAAGAATAAAACCCCCCTGAGAGACGCTATCGCCTACGCGATCTTAACCAAAGCACTCGGGGGCTTAAGCATAAAATCCCCCCGAGAGACGCTATCGCCTACGCGATCTTTACCACAGCACTCGGGGGCTTAAACATAAAATCCCCCCGAGGGACGCTATCGCCTACGCGATCTTAACCACAGCACTCGGGGGCTTAAACATAAAATCCCCCCGAGAGACGCTATCGCCTACGCGATCTTAACCATGGCACTCGGGGGCTGAAGAATAAAATCCCCCCGAGAGACGCTATCGCCACTCAAGCGATCTTAACCAAAAGCACTCGGGGGCTTAAGAATAAAACCTCCCGAGAGACGCTATCGCCACTCAAGCGATCTTAACCAAAAGCACTCGGGGGCCTAAGAATAAAATCCCCCTGAGAGACGCTATCGCCACTCAAGCGATCTTAAACACAACACTCAGGGGCTCGAGCACAAAAACTCCCCCCGAAAGACGTTATCGTCGCTCACGCGACCTCTACATCCAAGCACTCGAGGGCTCGAGCACCACCTCCTCCCGAAGACCGCTCGCGCAGTCTGAAGCTTAATAAGCCCAAGCAAAAATACCCGGCCAGCCCCACCTGCTGAGAGCAAGGCTCGAAAGACATGGCCACAATCAGATGGAGCACCTAGTACTCTGAAGAAAGTTTGGAGGAAGCACAAGACACAGACTCATTTAGTCTTCATCCGATCGCCAACGATCACCTAAAGACTCGGGGGCTACTCCCATCGGGAGCGCTGTCGGGCATCCGATAAAAGACAGAAATTAACGGAAGAACGGCAAGGGAAACAAATCTCAGCCTACGCTCGACCCTCCGACTCAAGCGTAGCCTCGGGGGCTACTCCCATCGGGAGCGCTATCGCGCACCCGATACAACCCACAGTGCAAAGTTTGGACGGACTCGAGAACAGCTCTCGATCGCAAAGGACTCGAACATAGCTCCAGGTTGCAAAGAACTCGAAGACATCTCCTGATCGCCAAGAACCCGAACACAGCTCTCGGTTGCAAATAACTCGACGACAGTTCCTGATCGCCAAGGACTCGAACACAGTTCTCGGCTGCAGAAGGCCCAAAGATAAAGTCCATTGCAAAGGCTCAAGCATAGTTTACCTCATAAGGATCATTTTCAGTACAAAAAGGACTCAACTAAATTTGGATAGAAGGCAGCTCCTGTTACAAGAGGGAATCACCGAAAGAATTATGACTTCTACATATGCGCCCATGCTGGGATGATTGGCACTAAGACAGCAAGCTTCATCACAGACAAAGGAGGAGTCAAAGCAGCAGGCTCATGATGTCAATGACATAACAAAAGGTGAAACTCGACTTATTTGCAGAGCAGTTGAAGACGATGCTCCAACAGCTTCTTCTCCTGCTTCACCAGCTTCTTCTCCAGCTGCAGCTGCACACCTTCTTCTCCGGATGCACAACCTCTACCCCGAGTTGCCAGCGAAGATGAGGCCGCCTCCATTCCTACAAGGTCGCTTGGCGCGCCCGCTTGGTCGATGGCTTGACTTCGATGTCCTCTTCGGAGCTGATGGAGACGGCACCACCAGCTGAGGAGTCACCAGAAGACGTAGCTGTAGAAGATGCAGGCATAGGACTCCTCGACCTTGTGGAGCTGTCGCTGCTCGACTCCTGCCAGTGTGGATCCATGCTATTTCCGCTCGGATCGAACGCGCGGACAGTAACAGTGCTTTCGCCGTCAAAACGACAGCTGAGCATATCGCCATCTCGCAGATTCAACCGCCGAGCAAACAAACTCCAACCAGAGCCAAGAAAAATCAAGCGGGAGCTATCAACCTCCAAGTCAACATAAGAAGGAGATCGACAGCTCCCTTGAAGATGCAAAAGCAAGCCATCCAAGCCACGTTTAGAGACAATGGCAGAAAAAGCAGAGGGAAGAAGAACGCGATTGGCACTCTGGCCACGAACACGTAAAAGAAAGTCATAGCGCCAGAATCCCTCCTCCAAGGGAGAAGAGGAAGGCACTGGCGCCGTACCATGGCGACCACCACGGCATGAGCGTGGTGTACGGCCACCATGGCCACGACGAACACGGCCACGACCAACACCCCGCTTGGGAGCCATGAGAGGAACAAGAGAAGAAAGAAGAGGCAAAGCAGCAAGCCGGATGGAGGTTAAATGTTGTGGAAGAGAAAGGCTTATTTATAGAACGAAAATCTCCCAGCACGAAGAAGCCGAGACGACAGCAGCAATTAATTCAAAGACCAAACGTCGCAGACGTCCCAGATTCCAAGACCAAGATGCTTTCCCATGGGACGCACTGTGCGTGAGACGCGTCAATTCACGCGCGTTTCCAACACGCATATCGGAAACTCAACCAGCGCCTGCCGCACGCCACAGCGGTCATCATTATGACCGGTCATAAAGAAGTGACGGTTCACTGGCGGAGCATCCCTGACAGCCATCAAACAGAGGCATCGTTATCCTGACAAGCGGTGAAGAATACAAACAGACATCACGGCTCAGAGATTCCATCTTTCAGATCTTTTTCCCAATGAAGAAAAATATCTTACTCCCATCGGGAGAGCACATCATGAGAGTCCCAGGTGCTCCCTCACCCAAAGGTCAGTAATGTGCTCGAGTGACCACTCGCACTCACGAGAGTCTCGGGTGCTCCCTCAACCCGACACAAGACAAAACATGCATTCGCCAAGATCATACGGCACAAAGAGTCTCAGGTGCTCCCTCACCTCAAGAGCCAAAACGGCATTCGAGTGACTACTCGCGAAGAACTCCCCGTCTGAGCACTCGAAACAAGCTCCACGGGTGAACGAGTGAACAACTCGCTTGATGTTTTGTTCTAATAGGGTGCAATACTATTAGGCTCCGCGCCTCAAAAACACACATTCCTGGAACACGATACACTTTGCCCAGATGCCACGCAAGATTAGCGTGTAGGTAAGACCCCGCTACGAAGTTTGGCCGGGCTGGGACTTGCCGAAGAGCGATTTCACTCCCAACCTTTTCCATGCGCTGCGCATGATAGAAAAAGCCGGGCGGACGCGCCTTAGGCTATGCACATTACTGGCGGAAAATGAACACCGTAAGACCTGAAGCGGCAGGACTTTTTCTCGACACCAGTGTTCCAAGCTCACGTCGAGGGACGTGGGTTTGATTGGGCTACTGCGGTATTTGCCCCAGTGCAATTCACCAAGGCTCGACCAGTCGACTCCTTGGGCCCTTTTAGCTTAGCATCCCTCGAAACAGGTTTTGTCATGGCACTTCCAGCGACCCGCAGTTGTACCGCGCATACAAATAACTGACAAATGGATGAACTCGAGTCCCTGCGCGACTCTTCAAGTCCCCCAGGCACTCGGGGGCTACTGACGAGGGGGTGACCCCACGACTCCTACGTATAAGCCTACCTGGTGTCCCTGAAGACAGAAGGCCCATGAAGATACAACCTCGGCCCGCTAATTGGCACCGACGTAGGAGTCTGCGACTCACAAGGAAGGTGCAAAAACCTGCCGTACGGAGCAAGCTAGGGTTAGGAAAGCTTACCTGTAAACATAGATGAACTCCCTGAGACCTAGCCCAATATATAAGGGCTAGGAGGGGCGACGCCAAAGGGCAACCAATATCATCTGTAACCCTAGCCTTGAGCGCTCCAGCCTTGGCATCCACTGTAATCGCATCTCCCCCATCAATAATATCGAGCAGGAGCGTGCCTTCCTGTTTGCCGACGAGCTATCGTCCAACCTGTGCCTCTCATAACTAACCCAGGGTCCCTGACCATGG
Source organism: Bromus sterilis (assembly GCA_950022295.1). Classification (NCBI taxonomy): domain Eukaryota; kingdom Viridiplantae; phylum Streptophyta; class Magnoliopsida; order Poales; family Poaceae; genus Bromus; species Bromus sterilis. The sequence goes on along the minus strand of OX465599.1, from coordinate 163,539,818 downwards.
GATTTCCCGGGGTTGATCCCCGTCACCGCCCTTGCCTCACCTAGCCGTGGCCTCCTCACCGGAGTTCGCCGCAGGTGAGCTCACCCCGCCTCTGTTTCCCTCCACTCTCGCCAAACCTGACATCCAGGCTACATTGGTCAGCCACTCAAACCCACCCGAAACTTTTTCTTAGTGGAAGCGTATTCCAGAAAACCTCCTTCGACGTCACCCTCCCTATAAATATCCAGTAAATGATTTAAAATCATTTTTAAATCATATTTTGACATGAACTTTGACCATGATTATCTCCTAAGCCACAAGTCCATTTGAGTTGATTCTTTTTCCCCTAGTTTTTTCTTGAGACCCTCTTTAATTTGGCATAGATTTTATTCTATGTTGTTCTATTCATTTTTTCTGAGAAAAAGAAATGCTTTATGTGACTTTTTCCGTTGCCTTTTGAAAATCCTTTTGCAGGGTTTTCTTTGTGTTGAAGACTAGGAGTATTCTGACACTCCCCTGGTGAAAGGCAAGCCACAACTCCCTTTCGCATCTTCGTAAATCTTTGACATGGTTGTAAAACTTTTTGTAGTATTCGGATTATACGGTGATTGTTCATGGCATGTTCGGAGTTAACCAAGATCATGTTATTGCCATGAATATACTTGGATTCTACATGACTACTATATGTGATTATGATCTTGCTATGTTGAATGTGGTGATAGTTATAATTACCTTTATCATCCTGACATGGCTAGTTATTCATCGGATTATGCTTTGGATTTCGATATATCCATGATCGTGCCTTGGATTATTTTATGGATATTGTTATGACTTGGACTATGGATTTTTATACAGCACCTGACACTTTGATTCTTATGATTTTGGTGACATGCTTCATGTGGTGTGATCAGGTGCCACGGAACCGAATTTATCAGTGCAGCCACACTCGCCTATATGGTAAGGCCTTGGCTCGGTCTATCGGTGTGCTCTTTTATTCGTATCACCAAGGAGGGAAGGCTATGCATGCGTGATTACCCTGGCCCGGCAAATGATATGTCCAAAATGTGTTACTATTTTATATCATAATTCACCCCTATACATTGATATATTTCACATTACGATGTTGTTCTTATGTTGTTTTGGCTTGTTTGATACAGTTTGCAACTTTCTAGTGCCGAAACAGCAGACGCAGGATTCAGCGGAGAAAAGTGGGCATAGAGTTGCTGAAACAGAAGACCTCCAGTTAAGCTGAAAATCGACGAAGGGCATTTTTCGGAAGTTTGACGAAGCCACGCAAAACAGGGGCCAGAGGGGGGGACACCAGGTGCCCAGGCGCCCCCTGGGACGGCCCCCACCAGGGGCGCGCCGGGAGGCCGCCTGGACTCCTAGGGCCACCCCAGGGCCACCCTCTTGCCTATATACCCCTCGTGACCTGAAAACACCAAAAAGAGGAGAAATTACGGAGTTCCGGCGCCGCTCCGTGGCAGAAACCTACAGAGAATAAAAGGTCTCTCCGGCGGGCAGATTCCGCCGGGAAGAACACCTTCCGACAGAGGAGATCATCGCCATCGTCGTCACCATCGTCACAGGCATCATCGAGATCATCATCAACATCATCACCATCATCACCACTATCTCCATCTCCATCCCATCTCATCTCACCATTGCAACTTTTGTTGTAACCCGAACTATCGATCCTCTCTACTCTACCAGTGTTGATTACTCTTTCTGGTGAATGCTATTGAGTTTTATTGGAGAATTATTGTTATGACCAGATTGTTTATCATATATTTATCACCACTGATCATGATCTCTTTTATGTCTTGTGTGTAGTTACTTTAGTTCTAGAGGACATGGGAGAAGTCTTGTTGTTAGTAGTCATATGATGTTGAAGTAATATGTGTTGTTTGATATTTAAGTTGTGGTGTTTTTCTTCTAGTGGTGTTATGTGAGTCAAACACATAACACTTCTCCTTGTTAAGGACCTAGGGGAATACATTGTGTATAAAGGATGCTTATGGTGGGTTGCTGGAGTGACAGAAACCTGAACCCCAATTCGCACACTTTTTCACAAGGGAATAATGGATCCTTGATCTTATTGCTGTGGTTAGGAGTTTGCCTTAATTTCTACCTTGTATTTGCGGATGCTTGCAAGGTGTTTAATCATAAGAGTGCACTTATCTTAGTCTATAAGGTGTACTAGCATAGATCCACCCAGTCAACACTCATCAACACAAAACATAGTATCGATATGGAATATGGAAAAAGCACATGACTACCTCTCCCGTGTGTCCTCAAGAATGCTTTAGTCTTTCTAAGTTCAGTTGCTATGTCCTTTGCTCTACAGGATTGGGACACTTGCTGCTCCTCAGCACCCTTTACTTTGCTTGTTTTTACCTTCTTGTTTCTTATACCGAAAACTCCTAAAAAGTTATCTTTCAGTGCTTGCAGTTATTCCTTATCCAAAGTCACTTGTCAATACCTTCTGCTCCTCGTTGGGTTCGACACTCTTACTTATCGAAAACACCACGATAGATCCCCTAGACTTGTGGGTCATGAAGATTGTTTTCTGGCGCCGTTGCCGGGGAGTGTAGCGCTATTGGTAAGTGAAGCTGGTAAGGAAACTTTTATATTGGTGTTTTTATTTTGCTGTTGCTACTCTCTGTCCTTATGGACAACTCTACTCTTCGTTCGTTGCTTTTGGGGAAACGCCCCACTACTGTGGTGGTTGCTCCTACGCCTACTAAAATTGTGCCCTATAAAATAGCAACTGGTATTATCGATTATGTCTTGGCTAATCGCTATGCAGGAGACATACATCCATGTGAACACTTGCTATATTTGTCACAACTATGTTCATTATTTAAGTTGCAGGTTTATCAATGGAGTTTGTCATGAGGAAATTATTCTCCATATCACTTAAAGATAAAGCTTTAGATTGGTATAAGCTTCTCGATAACTCACATTTTCTTAACTGGGAAGAGCTTATGTCTCTCTTATACAAAGTTTTATCCTCTTCATGAAATTCATCGAGATAGGAATTATATCTATAACTTTTGGTCTCGTCGCGGAGAAAGCATCGCTCAAGATTGGGGGAGATTGAAGTCCCTAATGCTCAAATGTCCTATTCATGAGATCCCCAAGGAAATTATACTTACAAATTTTTATGCCAGACTTTCTCGTCAGGATAAGGAGATGATGGATGTAAGGCCCGATATGCTGTATTGTTCCAGATCTAGATGTTTCCATCCAGATCCGGGGACGAAGCACATATCGGTCCCACCGCGACATATGACAAAGTCATATGCCCCGGATTTCCAACATGATATCACAACATTACAGATACAAGGATACAACATCTCATACAATCGGCATACAACTGCGTTAATACAATGCATCGGCGGAAGATACATGTCTGAGTACAGACTACAATCAATTGCTAGGTGGCAAAGAGAAAATCATCGATCCCCATAACCACACGGGTCCAGGCCCTCCGCCGGGATCCGCCTAACTAGTCGTCGTCGAGTCTCCACGTGAAATGTCGATCACCATACCTGTTATCGATCAAGAACCCTGAAAAGAGTTTGGGGGTAGTATCATGAGTACAGAGGTACTCAGCATACAACTGTAGTGGTCAACTGACCTAGCAAGGACTTCATCACTCGTCATTCTAGGAAAACTAGTAGTTTACGTTAAGGATGGGGTAAGTGGTGAGGTCGCTGCCGCACTAGCATTTATGAAGAGGCTAACGATCTAGAGAGTAAGATAAGAAGCCAAGCATTCGATGAGGAATCGCCTCCAACAAGTCTGCTATCCACCTACTTACGCAAACATAACACCTACCCTATCCTTGTCCTCCTCTTCGCATCTCGACGAAGAAGAAGCAGTCAAGGCACACACACATTGATCAAGTTATATTAAGATTATCTCAGTTGTTGTTGTCTATGAACAAGGAGTAGGTCTCAATGTGACATGGTGATGGGTTATTGCAAATTCTTGGAGCCCAATTGATTTTGTTTTGAATTTCTTTGGGATGGCTAAAGAGAGGTGATCTGGGGTTTTTCATTGCTCCATTTGTGTTCTCCCTAAGTCCAAATTTTGCATAGGAAAATTCTTTGGATTTTTCTCCATGCCCATGTTTTTTACTTTGATTTTCACCTCTCTGGAAAAATCAAATAAAAACCAAAAGCCTTTGGGATCTAATTCTGTTGCCCCTGATTTTATTTGCTCTAAATTGGGTCAAACCAATTTTATAAAATCAGAAAAATTCCCCTCATAATAAAACATATTTTTATATGTTTTATTTCTCTCTGGCTTGCTCTAGAAAAGTCTTGGAGGACCTGTCTATTTTTTTAAATGGAAAGGGCTCCTTTTCTTCTTTTTCTCTGGATGCAGTGGGGACGGCCCACTTGGGTCGGCCGAACCCAGCCCAACAAGCAGCCCCGCTGCCTTTTTTTTTCTAACCCCTCTCTCTCAGCCCTCGGGCCCGCCTGCTAGCGTCTTCTTCCTCCTCCTTTTCCCCACCTTTCTCTCCCGGCGACAGAAGTAGAGACGGATAGGAACCGGCGTGGAGCCCCCTCGCCAGCCTCCCCTCCAGGCCCCTTTATAGGCAGCGCTCCCCCTCGGGAAACCTAGGACCCGTTTTCCCCCTCACATCTCCTCTCCGCCGCCGCCATGGAAGTCCTGGACCTCCCGTGTTCCGCCTGAGTCTGGTGAGTCCGACGAGGATTTGGCCGCCGTCCTGTAAGGCCGACGAGCGCGCGCTTGCGTATTAACTTTCCGCCTCCCTTCCTCACCGCCTCCAAACCTGCAGGTCGGAGTTAAGAGCCCCGAGTCACACCCGGTCGTCGTCTCCGTCGTGGACGTCTTCCTCCTCAACGCCGAACCGAGCGATCCCGTCCCGATTCGACCGTGCGAGCTCGCCCTCAACCTCCCCTAGGTGAGCTTGCGTCCGTTCTTTTCCCTCTGTTGCGCGAGAGCATCCCCGATTCCCGAGCCGTATCCTGTTTCCTCCGCCTACGACGTTGTCGTAGTGCACGTCACGGTCGCCGTGTTCCCGACGAGTAGTCGCCATGAGTGCCCGTGTGTGAAGGCTTCAGCTCGCGATGAGAAGATTCCCATGGCAAGGCAAGGGGTGGCTGCGTGCAGTGGGTTCCCCTTTGATCCCCGACATGGCCAAGAAGAGCGCCGCCATGGAGTTCTCGTCGAGCAAGTCGCTCCTTTTGCTTGTGTATCGGTCAGAGTCCGGCTGGGTTGGGCACATGGATGTCCTGGCTAGCGGTATCGTTTGAGTCGCCGGCGATTGTTGAGCGAGGCTAGCATCGCCGGAAAAATCTTGTCGCTCGGTGATTGAATTGCCGCCCGTGAGTTTGCTTCAAAGTCCAGTGCAGAGCAGTTTCTCCGCCCTGGTCTTCCAGCGAGACCAAGCTGATGTCCTTGAGGCCCGGTGATATGGGCACGACAACAACAGGACGGAGGAGGCGATGATATGCGCTGGACGGAGGAGGCGAAGATGTACAAGATTCTGGACATCGGACGTCCGACCCAATTCGGACGTCCGACATCAGCGAGAAGGATGGCAACCTCCGTATCCAGAAGACCTCCAAAACCGAAGACGGATTTCTGACAGGATTCGGACGTCCGACGCATCGGACGTCCGACGCATCGGACGTCCGACATATGACGGACGTCCGACATGAAGGTCCTCGAGAAGAACTCCCAATCCAGGACACCTCACCGCCAGAGTCGGATTTCCGACACGTTTCGGACGTCCGACGTGACGGACGTCCGAAAGCCATCGGACGTCCGAAACTGCCTGCGCGCAGATTTGACGGGCTACGGCCCATGTATCCCTAGTTTTATCCCCTAGCTTATAAATAGAACACCCCCTACGAGTTTTAGGGTAAGCTTAAGTTTAGACAAGAATTTTAGGGTTAAGAGTTGTATCTCTTGGTGAAGCTTCCCTCCGGGGTTGGCGATGCCGTTTGTCCAATAAAGATTGCCGCGGAGGTTCTTGTGTTCATCAAGGATTGTCGTGTTTTGGTGTGAGGCGTCATCAAGGATTGTCGTGTTTTGGTGTGAGGCGTGGTGATCTCCATCACGTTGCTTGCTGGATTCGTTCCTCTTCTTCAGGTTGCGTTCATCGCGTGATTGGAAGGATTTCTACCCAGGTTGCTCGCTGTGAAAGGTCGGGACAAACTCAAGAGGATTCCCCCGGTGGTTCGTATCATCAGGTCTCTCTTCCTTTATCATGTGGTATCAGAGCTTTGGGTTGATCACGGCGAGGTTGTGTTGATCGATCGCATCTAGATCGGTTTTGTTGGGAGGAGTTTGCTTGGAGAATTTCTCGTTCAGATTGATTTGTTTGGAGGAGATTGTGCATAGAGGCTGCAGATTGCTGCTGTGTTTGTGCAGATTTGTTTCCGCTAAATTGATTTGCGAGGAGATTGCTAGAGGTTGAAGAGAAGAAATCTCGTAATTGGATTTCGCTGTCGGCAGTCCCGAAATTGATATAGGTGCAGAATCCGCATCCGTGCTCGAAATAAGGCGTGTAAGCACAAATTGGAAAGGATATCTTGTGTGCTTTCCAGATTGTATGGCCACCGCTTCCGGTTCGCAGCGGTACAGCCGCAAACGCGAAAACAATACTGTGGTTGGTCCATATTATGCAGATTTGGATGATATATCAAAGATTTTGCAGATATTAGCGAAGGCTGAAACACAAGCGGCAGCTATATCCAAAACAATCTCAGATTTTTCTGCTAGCTCTCAAAAGGAGTTGATTCCAAATAATTTTGAGATTAGTCAGATGGTTGTTCCACTACAGAAAATTGATGAGGCAGCAGCCATGATTTCTGACTTGGCGGATGATGTTGGAAAGGATGTTGTGGATGATGTTGTACCATTGAGTGGGCTGAATGTGCAACTCAAGAGAGTGCATGGTGATACTTGTATGAAAGTGGATAGATGTCAACGATGGAATTTATTTCAGGCGCAGTGTATGATTAAAGGCAAAGCATGCAAGTTGATGATTGATGGTGGTAGTTGTACCAATGGCATTAGCAAAGCAATGGTGGAAGCATTGAGGTTGTCCACATGGCGTATTCCTGAACCGAAGCATCTCGAGTGGTTGAATAGCTGCGGTATACTGAAGGTTACTCATAAGGTGCGTGTGCCATTTACAGTTGGTGACTATGTTGATGAGGTTGAGTGCGATGTGTTGCCATTGGAGGTGTGTGGACTGTTACTTGGGCGTCCATGGCAGTATGATCGCAATGCTATACATGCGGGCCGAGCAAATACATATTCTTTTATGCATGATGGCAAACAGAGGACTTTGAAGCCTATGGGAGATGATCATATCAAGTCCGATGTGGTGCTGGCGGTTCGCAAGGAGAAGTTGCACAATGCTAAACCACAACCAAGTTTAGCTAAGTTGCAGCCTGAGGAGCAGGATGCTAGGAGCATCAGTACTAAAACTAATTCAGTCATGCTTGTAGATGACAAGCCAGTTGTACTTGTTGGTGACAAGCCGGTTGAAGTTACGCCTCTTCGTGACGAAAGGAAGGAAATTGCAGCATGTTATACACCTTCAGTTTGTGTTGACAAAGGTGTTCAGACTGATGACAGTGGTACTGTTCGTGACTCGGTGCGTATGGCGACGAGGTTCGATGACCACAGTTTTGTTTGCACACCTCTGCGACGTTTTGTTGGAGTAGCCGTGTATGTGCACAAAGGCAAGGATGGACGTGTTCGTCAGTTGTGTGGCCCGGGCATTACCACTTTGCAGGGTCATACAAAGAAGATTCATGTTCAGCAACAAAGGGCTCCAGCAAGAGTTGAGAAGAAGAAGGTGGTGGCGCCAAAGTCCAAACTCATGTGGAGAAGAAAGGAGGCGCTCAGTGCTGCTTCAAGTCAAGTGGCAAAGACGTGTGATGTTGTTGATATCACGCCACCCTTTCGAGCAGACCTCACGCGTTGGGGACAACGCTTTTTGAAGGGGGGAGGATGATATGGGCACAACAACAATAGGACGGAGGAGGCGATGATATGCGCTGGACGGAGGAGGCGAAGATGGACAAGATTCTGGACATCGGACGTCCGACCCAATTCGGACGTCCGACATCAGCGAGAAGGATGGCGACCTCCGTATCCAGAAGACCTCCAAAACCGAAGATGGATTTCTGACAGGATTCGGACGTCCGACATGAAGGTCCTCGAGAAGAACTCCCAATCCAGGACACCTCACCGCCAGAGTCGGATTTCCGACACGTTTCGGACGTCCGACGTGACGGACGTCCGAAAGCCATCGGACGTCCGAAACTGCCTGCGCGCAGATTTGACGGGCTACGGCCCATGTATCCCTAGTTTTATCCCCTAGCTTATAAATAGAACACCCCCTACGAGTTTTAGGGTAAGCTTAAGTTTAGACAAGAATTTTAGGGTTAAGAGTTGTATCTCTTGGTGAAGCTTCCCTCCGGGGTTGGCGATGCCGTTTGTCCAATAAAGATTGCCGCGGAGGTTCTTGTGTTCATCAAGGATTGTCGTGTTTTGGTGTGAGGCGTGGTGATCTCCATCACGTTGCTTGCTGGATTCGTTCCTCTTCTTCAGGTTGCGTTCATGGCGTGATTGGAAGGATTTCTACCCAGGTTGCTCGCTGTGAAAGGTCGGGACAAACTCAAGAGGATTCCCCCGGTGGTTCGTATCATCAGGTCTCTCTTCCTTTATCACCCGGGTGCGAGCTTGAAGTAAAAATGGAACCTTTGGTATCCCATCTGCGCGCGGCACCACTTTGTTGAGTCACCGGTGCAGCAGGGCGGACGAAATCGACGCTGGAGTATGCTCCGTCGCAGCCTTTTGCCCGGTTCAGTTTCGTCAGAAACAGGCGATGCACCTTTCTTCAGTTATCCCGCGCTTCATTAGTTATCTCTCGTTAGTCTGATTCCCTAATGTGCTCCCTTTCCTAGCTCAGCTGGTTGGCTCGCTGTGAGTCGACTTGAGGTCGTGGGTTCGATCCCCCACTGGGACAATTGTCCCCTTTCTTTTTTTTGTTCTCCCAGCAGGTGTGTGGGCTTGGCCCAGTGGCCTCAGCTACGCCAGTGGGATAGCAGGCTGGGCCAGAGGGAGAGACTAGGCCAGTGTGGCCGAGACCAGCCCAAGTGTTGGGCCTCTCTTCCTTCCCCTTTTCTTTTTGACTTCTTTTCTGGTTTTAATTTCCAAATTGTTTTGAAATCAAATTTAAGTCTTAATTTGGGCATTTGAGCATTTTACCCCAAACGTATCTTGCCATATATGATTTTGGGGTAGAATTTCCCACTGAATCCAATGGTGAGGTCCATTTTGCAGATTGAGCCTTAAAAATATTGAGGTGTTGGAAATTTCATTAAGGCCCTTCGGTTCTTCTAAATTTGCAAGTGGTGTTTTGCTTTTTCAACTTGAGTCATGCCATATATCAAATTGGGGTAGAGAAATCTATTGATCAACATGGTCACCTCAGTTTTTATGTTTGAGCTACATAAAAATTGGAACAATGTGGAGGGGAGTTGCACCCACATGTGACCCTGTCATGTGTTATTTTCCCCCTAGTCATCCTTTGATCTTGTTTGGGTCCCACAAGTTGGCACACCCATGCATCCTTCCATGCTTCATCTTGCCACATGATCAACCACATTTTGCACCCCATGTGGCCTTCCTTTGATACTCCCTTGGTGTCAATTTCACCGACACTTTCTCCGTCTCCGGAATCGATAGAATTTATTTCACGATGCTTATTTTTGTTAAATTGTTGTTATTGTTTCATGCCATGTCATATTTCCATGTTAATTACACCAAAAATTAAGGCTAAGACAGAAGCCATTCAACGTAAATAAATTGCATATGAAGTTGTTGACGTGTCGTCACCACCTTCATTTAAATCTGACTAGATAGGGTCACATCATGTCTATTAAACTTGATCATACCATATTTGCCCGTGCATTGCATTCATTGCTTACTTGTGTGCCTTTTCCTTGCCGGTACTTTACGTTAGCACCTGAGACTGCCGAGGAGACTTACGTGGAGGTTTCCGACACCAAGCCCGAGGACCCTGCTACGTCTGCTTCGACGACCGATTACCCAGGCAAGGGGAAGATTTATTTCATTACTTGATACCTTTCTGCCTACCTTCCTAGCTGTAGTCTAGAACGTTTGTTTGATCGTATCCACTTTGCTTACGCCACATTCAAAAACAGAACAGCCATGATCCCCACATCCCAGCAAAACTTTGTATTTCTAAGTTACCGCTGCTCAGCCATTGCTTAGTATGAGTAGGAAAACTTGCTGCTTACCCTATGCTATGGTTGGGATATCATGTTGTTAAAGAAGTTGGTTGATATTTATTATTATTACGATGATAATTTATACTTGACAAAAGATGGGAGACCAGGCTGTTCCCACCAGGTGTTTTGTTCCATTTGAGTCACCTAGGTCCCGAGTTCCGGGTATTGTGTTTCTTGACGAGCGTGCCTACTCGCGTGTGGGATTTTATGGGGTCCCCTTGTCTTACCTACCTAGCTTCATATAATTCTAGTGGTGGCCTGAGCTGATTTACTATTTGCAAACGTGTGTGTGCTTGGTTGGTACCCCAGTAGTTTTCGAAACAACCCGGACCAACGGAGACATAGTTCCTCTGGTTGGTCCACACTGGTGAGCTAGGGAAGTCCCCTGTTATTTAGGTGGGACTAAACCCGACCTTAGCCATACATTAGAGACCGATTCGAGAGCGCGGCCGGCTTTTGAGTTGGATGTCGACTCACCGGGGGCCACCCGGAATTGTGCGTTGTTAGTTAGAGGGACTCTGACGTTCCGGAGTTTCAGGCGCTTACCTGGCCAAGTGGAAACCGGGCATACATGCGAAGCCTATGATGGGCAGTTGGTACACCCCTTCAGGGTTAAATCTTTTCGAAAAGCCGTGTCCGCGGTTATGGACGACTTGAGACCTACTCCTTGTTAATAGAATAACATCATTTTGAATCATAATTAAAACTTGCCTACCGTGTGAATGCCTTGGTTGCTTTTCTTCGTCCAGGGGGACCGAGAGGAGATCCAGGTTGTGTTATGTTTGACGTAAGTAGGTGAATAGCAGACTTATGACACGATGTCACGTGCATTCTTTGATCTTACCTCTACTCTAATAGAACGATAGCCACCATATATGCTAGTGTGGCTGCAACCTTTACCTTTACCTTGTCTTACCGTAGGGACTTAGTTATCCTGTAATGATATAATCTCACCCCTGTTTTCCTTTGTGCTTTTACTGTTTTGCCTGATCGGCCGCTGCAGTTGACTACTACCCCGACCCGAGCACCGGACGATACTTCGTGGAGGTGCCCCCGGAGGAAGACGATGAGGATGACTTCGCTCAGTAGATCCTATAGTTGGGCTCCGACGATCCGTGGGTGGACTTATTTATGTGCAGCCCTCTCTAGGGCCATTTGGATTCTGACCGTACTCCGTCGTGATTGTCTTCCGCTTGTTGCATGATGTACTGTTGGGTCTAAGGACCTCTGAGATGATGTAATAAATACCAGCGACGATGTATGCCCTGGACTCTATATTTATGTCTTAGTATAAAGTTCATTGTTCTTATACCTGTTGTCGAGAATCCGGCAGCGACACGAGTCCGAGTGTCATGAGTCCGTGGCCTTTTATGCGCTACTAACTCGAGCGGGACGCGAAAGAGACTAACTTGAGTTAGCACCGCATCGGGGGCCTTACAATAATCGTGGACACGGCTTCTCGAAAAGATTTAACCCTGCAGGGGTGTACCAACTGCCCATTACAAGGCTCCGCACGCACGCCCATCTCTCTCAGTTGCTACCCATCATAGGCAACCATTTTATGATTTAGTTCCGAGAGATCCGAAACGACAGGTCCCTCTAGCTAAGAACGAACAAATCCGGGTGGCCCCCGGCGAGTCGACACCCAATCCAAAAGTTGGCCACGCTCTCGGATCGGACTCTTCCGTCTCAACAGGGTTTGGGTTACCGAGATGCCTCACGTGAGGCCTCGGGCCCTCACCGGACAAAGGTGGACCAACAGGGAAACCATGTCCCCACTGGTCCGGGTTGGTTTAAAGAATATCTGCCAGGAGCGACCCAACACACACGGTTTTCAAATGGTAAATCAGCTTGGGCCACCACTAGAAATGTTTGAAGCTAGGTAGGTAAGAAAAGGGGACCCCATAAAATCCCACACGCGGTTAGGCACGCTCAGTCTTAGAACCAATACCCGGAACTCGGATCCTAGGTGACTCGAATGGAACAAAGCGTCGAGGCGGGATAGCCTAGACCTTGCATCCTTCGTCGAATATAGTCGACATTATAATAATCATATCATAAACAACAATATAATAATGTGATATCCCAAGCCAAGGAGTAACAGGGTAACATCGTAGCATCCAAAGCATGCATACTAAGCAGGGGCTAAGCAACGAGCAATATTAACATAGCAGTACATGGTTTGCTGGGAGGGGACATGGCTGTATTGGTTTGAAAGAGGTTGTAAACATGTGGTAGGATCAAACATCGAACCTATCTTATACTAGCATGCAAACCTGTCAGAACCCCAATTTGGGTAAGTGCTAGGGCTTGTTGCTCCTTTGCATCATGAAGAAAATTTCAAAAGAAAATTCAAAATGGGGAAAAGAAAGCCCTGAGAAATTAATTCAAATGGCCAGATAAAAATCTTTTTCCAAAAATCATTTGAATATTTGGAAAATTCCTATAAATGATGGTGATCATTTTAAAAGCGGTTTGGGTTCTTTCACATGCCCATGGAATATTCAAAAATTCAAAATGTGCCCTGGAAATTAAATTTGACACCTATTTGATTTGAAATTCAAATTTTTTGAATTTCAAAAATGCTCAAATTCTACAAGTGACTTGCTACTGGTCACCTAGGATTTATAAAAATGTTTGGGCATTTTACTAAAATGCCTAGCTATTTAATTCTAGGCAAAACAAAATAACAGAAAAAGAAAAGAAGAAGAAAAAGAAAGAGGAAAACCCCCTGGCTTCTGGCCCAACTAGTTTTCCCCCCAGCCCACCTAGCCCTTTCCCTGGCCCAGCCCACCAAGGGTATCGTCGTCTTCTACCAGGCGCCAGAGCAGGCAGCTCGCCGCCGTGGCGGGCCTGCCCGCGGCAACCGGGCCTTCTAGGCCTCCTCTGCCCCTGTCCGCGCGCCATGGAGAGCTCCACAACCCCCGCCCTCTTCTTCCCCTAGCTGCGGGTCATTTGTTCTTCTCCATCTCGCGAATCTCGCGCAAGGCCGAGCTTCACCGGAGCACGCCGCGGCGCATCACCGTGGCCACCGGCCTCCATCCTCTTCGCCATGATGTCTAGGAGATCCGCGACGGAGCTCCTCGTCGAACGGCGCTGCTGATTCGGGCCAAGAACCACCGACAACGATGCCAGCTACCCCGAGACGCCGCCGCTGCCGAGGAACTCCGGCGACAGATACTACCTCTCCCGAGCCCCTCCGACATCGTCGTTGCCACAAATCGCATCAGGGTGAGCCGGCGGTACTTTTCCCTCTCCCCAAGCTTCTTCCCGAGCCCCCTAGACCATCTTCGTCTCCACAAGTGAGCGGCCGCCGCCATTGCCGTCAAGGGCAAGCTCCAGTGCACCTCCTTGAACCCCAGAGGGCTTGAACGGATGCGCGAGGCTGTGGGCTACGCCCCAGTACTCTTCTCTTCCTCCCCCATGCCCTCTAGGCCAAACCCGACGAGCTCCGACAAGCTTCCAGTCACCGGCGGCGACCCAGGCCATTAGGGCCTAACCCCTAGCCACTAATCCCACTAATCACCCCCTAACCCCCACTGACAGTGGGCCCTACCACTAAACTAACCCCCTCTGTGAGTTAAACTAACAGGGGTTAACTCCCACTGCCGCTGACCTCCTGGCCCCACACGTCAGCCCCCTGCTGACATCATGCTGATGCATGGCTGACGCAATAAACAGAAAACAATTTAAAAGAATTAAAGAAAATTCAGGAAATTCCAGAAAATAGTGAAACTTTAGAAAATCATAGAAAATTTCTGTTAACTCCAAATTTAACATATAATATATGAAAAATGATCAGGAGAAAATAATCTATCCAAATATACAACTTTCAGCTATGTTTGAGTTGAATTTAAAATGGGACCAGTAGCTTTTGCTATTTGGCTTAATCGGAAATAATTCAAATTAAATTCAAATGCTATTCAAATTTGAACCATTGCAATACACCACATCTCACTTGAACATCAGAGGCATATCAAACACATGATCACATGGTTTACAATGGACAAACATTAGCAAATGCAAGTTGACCTAATTTGAATAACATTTGGAGTTTGAATTTGAATTAATTTTCAAATCAACTTCAATTAAAATGTGACAAATTGAACCTAGGTCACATCAATATCTTACACATCATGGAGAACATACTCATGTGATTGTGCATTTTAGTTCAATGTTGGCCCCCTTTGTTGATGATTGTGCCGGTAACAGTGCCCCGAGACGGTGATCACCCCCGAAGGAGAAGACCACCGATAAGACCCGTGTATCGTCAGAAAGGCAAGCAAACCCCCATTGATCATGTCTATAAAATCCTACTTCCCTCTCAGTCTCGCTTATGCATGTTTAGGAGATCACCGAGACACGTTCTTTCGCATAGTTGAACCCATTCCGATGCATGACCTATCATTTTGTCACCGTATTAAGCAAACCACAATACTTGCAGATATAGGAGTTGAATGATGAGCATGTGGCCCCTGCAACTGTTACTGCTTATTGCTGCTTAGTGATACAATGAGGATGTTATGATTGTGAGTCGGGATGGAATGAACACAGTGATGCTGATGATAACGTGTTGATGAATCCACCCTAAACAAAGGTGAACGATGAGAGGCTGTGTAGGAGTACACAGTGGGTTGTCTCGGTGAACACTGCCCTAGGCCCCGAGTTCCTGTTTTGTGATCCAAGACAAAGAGTATGACCACATGTAGGGTTTATGGGAGCCCCGTTTGGCCTCTTTACGTTCCCGATCCGGTCCAGGAGTCAAACTAGTTTTGGGCTTTCCATTTGACTTAACCATAGATATGTGGGTGGACCTGTGAGGCACTTGACGGGGATCAACCCCGGCAAATCCCATGGTCAGGGACCCTGGGTTAGTCATGAGAGGCGCAGGTTGGACGATAGCTCGTCGGCAAATAGGGAGGCTCGCTCCCGCTCGATATTATTGATTGGGGAGATGCGATTACAGTGGAGGCCAAGGCTGGAGCGCTCAAGGCTAGGGTTACAAGTAAGATTCGATGTCTTTGGTGTCGCCTCTCCCAGCCCTTATATAGCGGGCTAGGTCCTGGGGAGTTCATCTACGTGTACAGGTAAACTTTCCTAACCCTAGCTTGCTCCGTACGGCAGGTCTTCGCACCTTCCTTGTGAGTCGAGGACCTCTACGTCGGTGCCATCTAATGGGCCAAGGCCGTATCTTCATGGGCCTTCTGCCTTCTCGGACACCAGGTAGGCTCATTCGTAGGAGTCGGTGGGTCACCCCCTCGTCAGTAGCCCCCGAGTGCCTGGGAGACTCGAAGAGTCGCGCAGGGACTCGAGTACATTCATTTGTTGTTTATTGATATGGACGGTTCATCCGTGGGTCGCTGGCAGTCTGGTGGCCATGACAAAACCTGTTTCGAGGGATGCTAAGCTGAAAGGCCCAAGGAGTCGACGGATCGAGCCTTGGTGAATTGCACTAGGGCAAATACCACAGTAGCCCAATCAAACCCATGTCCCTCGACGTGAGCTTGGAACACTGGTGTCGAGCAAAAGTCCGGCCGCTTCAGGTCTTACGGTGTTCATTTGTCGCCAGTAATGTGGGTAGCCTAAGGCGCGTCCACCCGGCTTATCTATCATGCTCTGCGCATGGAAAAGGTTAGGAGTGAAATCGCTCTTCGGCAAGTCCCAGCCCGGCCGTACTTCGCAGCGGGGTCTTACCTACACGCTAATCTTGCGTGGCATCTGGACACAGTGTATCGTGTTCCAGGAATTGTGTGTTTTTGAGGCGCGGAGCCTTATAGCATTGCACCCGCTTGGAACAAAACATCAAGCGAGCTGTTCACTCATTCACCCGAGGGGCTTTGTTTTGAGTGCTCAGTCGGGGGGTTATTCGCGAGTAATCACTCGAATGCCGCTTCGTCTTTTCAGGTGAGGGAGCACCTGAGACTCTTAGCGCCGTATGGTCTTGGCGAGTGCTTGTTGATCTTACGTCGGGTTGAGGGAGCACCCGAGACTCTCATAAGTGCGAGTGTTCAATCGAGCACGTGGCTGACGTTTAGGTGAGGGAGCACCCGAAACTCTTATGATGTATGCTCCCGATGGGAGTAAGATGTTTTTCTTCCTTCGGGGAAAAGATCTAAAAGATGGAATCTTTTGGGCCTTGATGGCGTACTGAGTACGCCTTGCTGTGATATGACGTTGGCGTGGTCTTCAGCAATTTGTTTGACCGCTGCAGTCTATCGTGTGAGGTGACTTGGCGCTGTCCCGCCGAAATTTTCGCGTCGCGCGATCATGGTCCTCTTTTTGCGCGCGTAGTGGGCGGTGTTGTTACTGCGCCGGTTGGATTTTCCATGCTTTTGGCCTCTGTAGGGGATCGTGGCACGTTTTACTGGGCGAAAAGGTTGGCCGGTGGCCCTTCTTGCCAGGTTCTTGCGTTAAATACCATGCGGCCGGTGACTTGTAGGTTTCACCCAGCCGTTGCCTTCTTCCTCTTTCTCTGCTTTCCGTTGTGTTCCTAAGTCTTCATCTTTTTCTCCTCTGTGTGCTGCCGCGAGATCTATGTCCAAGCGCTCTCGTGCTTCCATCGAATCGGCCAAGATGTCGGGCAAGTGGGAGCGGTCCACGTTCGTGGCTGAAGATCTGGATGCGCTGGTTGCTGATGGCGTGGTGGTGGCGGGCGATGCTCGTCTTCCTAGCGATGAGTCGATTCCAGCACCGGCGGCGGACGAGCGGGTATGCTTCCAGGCTTTCTTCCACTGTGGTTTTGCTCTTCCGCTGCATCCTTTCGTTCGGGGCTTGCTTTATTCCTATCGGCTCCAGTTGCATGACCTTACTCCCAAAGGGATTTTGCACATTGCTTTATTCCTGGGGACTTATCCCCATTGGGGGCTTTGGAGACGCCTTTTTAATGTGAAAATGACGAACTGTGACTACGCCGTGGGTCGAGTGGGTATCTCCATTGGGGATAAACATTCATACTTTGACTTGGAGAAGATCGATTCCGTTAGTGGCTGGCGGAAAGGCTGGTTTTATCTGAAGGATCGCTGCGTTGTCGGTCAGCGATTTGGTCTTGCTTCTTTCAATCCAGGCGCACGAGCGGTCAAACAACCTTCGTGGTCTCATTCTCTGACCGAGGTTGATGAGGACATCTCTACTAATGTTACACCCACATCTTCACCAACTACACATACTGGACCAGTTACTAGAGCACGCGCACGTCAACTAAATTATCAGGTACTTTCGTTTCTTGTGAATCCTTCTAATGTTCAGGAACATATGATGCTGCCTAAATTAGATACTTTTGTTTGTCTTATGAATGAAGGACCTAGCATGGATAAGAAGGATGGTCATTGGAGCGGGATCAAGCATGGAGAAGGAGATGTGCGCGCGGGAAAGGACAATGGAGCTTCCAGTGGTGATTTTCGCACTTTGAGGCCACCATAAGGCGTGCATGAAGACTTGGACGAGAGACACAAGACGCCACATTAATATTTTCGTCCAAGGGTTATTATAGGTGTTGCGTCACCTTATTATTGGGCCAGGCCCATGTAATTTCGAAATACACTTAATAGGCTATTTTTTAGAGTCCGTATGTGTGGGGAAACCGAGTTAGGGTTGTTTTCGGACCCCTCCTCCAAGGGGCCACGAAATTCCCCTCTGTTCCCCCATATATACAGCCCTTAGGGCGTCGTTTAGACTTGGGTTTTAATTAGATTTAAGTTAGCCATAGCCGCAACTTCGAGCTCTTCGTTTGTGTCATCCGACCAGGCCAAGACCTCATTGGAACCCCAACTTTCGTAATCATTCATCTTATATTCGCAATATCCAGATTGCAATTCTTAGTTCTTGCTTGTTCTTCGATTGCTTGCAGGAATTAGACCTTCGTGGTCAGGTTGATCGTGCATCCGCGGGATCAATAACCTCTCGGAGTTGGTTTAGCGATCGCTAAGGCGCAACGTCTTCGCACGTTCGTAGTCGGATCGTGAAAGTCGTCTCCACCATAATCGATCTCCACCATCTCATCGAAACATCGGGACACCTTCGCCTCTATCAAGTGGTATCAGATTTCCAGGTTGCTCGGTGAGATTTACCAGTTTTCGTAGTCTAGATTGGTTCTGTTCTTCATACCTCTAGTCCACGAAAAAGCCAAAAAAAAAATTAGGGTTAGATCATCACGTCCCAAAACAGTCCGAGCCTTTGTCCAGTTTTCTTTACAGTAGTTTGATTTGTTGAATTTGCGGTTGCATCGTTCTGTCGAGTTGCTGATCTTAGCGTCTAGTTCCCTTAGAGTTTCGAGTTCTGATCACAGTTTGTCACACCGCCGCCGCACAGTAGTACACCGCCACGTTTCCGCCAATCCGAGTCCAGATACACCACCACATTCCGCCAAGTCGAGTCCATATACAGCACCACGACCTACCAATCCGAGTTGAGTTCCATCACCTGTTCGGTTTGTGATCTCTCCGTAGCCAGATTAGTTTTGAGTTGATTAGAGTCGGCTTTCACCAATCTTTTGTCGTACGTAGAAGGAGGTGATTTCCAAAAAAAAAAAAGAGTGGCACGCTTTCCAGAGCAGTTTTTAGGCCAAAAATTTCGGGGGTAAAAATATTTTGTGCCCATACGTTCCTTAGGTCCAGAAACTCATTTTGAGACGTTCGCCACCATAGTGATTTTTTCGCACTTTTTCAGCCACCGCAGTCCCGCATCGCAAAAAAAAAAAGCAAAAAAAAAAAGAGAAAAAAAAATTCAGTGTGCTTCTCAGTTGATTACGTGCCGCGCCGTGCTTTCGTTGGTGTTTTAGGCTCGCGTCTCTAGTACGGTCTAGCCTAGGATCAGCACAGTACCGACGTTGAGTGTTTATTCAGCTTTGCATCTCTGTTTTGATTACTGTTGAGCTTTTGCTACCATACTTGTCAGCCTTCCTACAGCTCCACATATATTCTA
This sequence comes from Bromus sterilis, assembly GCA_950022295.1. Taxonomy (NCBI): domain Eukaryota; kingdom Viridiplantae; phylum Streptophyta; class Magnoliopsida; order Poales; family Poaceae; genus Bromus; species Bromus sterilis. The sequence continues at coordinate 163,520,604 of OX465599.1, read as the reverse complement.
CATCGTGCGTTTTGACACCTCCTAGCCATCGCTCTACCACATCTCTGAGAGTTTTGACCCGTTGGTTGTACATCACCACCTGCTGCTAGGTAAGAATCGGTACGAACTAAAGAAAAGCTTGACGGATTTGTGCTTTCCACCACCCCACATCCCATTAGTAGAAGTAGGATCATATTTCTGTGTGTTTTCTATTTCTGCTAACCATGCCAGGATCCCATGATGAAGTGGCGCGGGATGCACCTGATTGGGAGAATATGACAAACAAAGCATTACATGATAAATTTGCACAAATGATGTCTGAACAGGTGAATGACATCGAGAACAGATTTACAGAGGCTATTGATGGTGTGGAGAAGATGATCGACACCAAGCTCGACGCCAAGTTTACTGAGTTGCTTGCACGCCTACCTATACAGCCTGCGGCCGCTCCAGCACATCCACCGCCACCACGACGTGCACGACGTATTCTGTTTCCGGGCGGACAAGCTGCTGGTGCTCCTGCTGCTGCTGCAGTTACTGCTGCTGCTGCCTCTGACGTCGGCCAGGACGACAACTACGAGGGTGATTACGAGAAGGAGGTGGAACAAGAAGCGGCCTATGAACAGCCAGCTGGACGTCCACGTCCCAACATTCGCCACGGTCGACACCAACCACCCCCTCAGGTACGCGATGATGAACATGTGCCTAAACTTAAATTGAATCTTAAGCCGTTTGAGGGTAGATATATTCCAGATGCTTATCTTACTTGGGAGTTAGAAACTGAACAACGCTTTACATGTTTACAATATCCTGAGAATAGACGTGTTACTGCTGCTGTTTGTGAATTCACGGGTTTTGCATCTATTTGGTGGTCTGAACATTGTAGATTGCATGCTAATAATATTCCAGCTACTTGGGCTGCTTTAAAAGATGCTATGCGTACTCGCTGGGATCCTCCTTATTATCTAGAATACAAGGACTATGCTACTATTACTCGTTTGTTTCATCTTGCTTGTAAAGCTGAACGTGAAGTGCAGGATCGACAGGCCGCTACGAGACCTAACTTTTCTGCAAGACGAAATACATCATGGACATCGCGTGGACCTTCTACATCCACACGTCCTGCTGCACCACCATCTACTTCAACCGCTCATTCTTACAGGGAGCCTCCAAAACAGCCAGCGCCACCATTCAAGGGTGCACAGAGTGGTCCAGCAGCGAGTTCTTCTTCATCCATGGCTTCCACAGGGCAAACACGAGATCGTGATATTAAATGTCGCAGGTGCCAAGGTGGAGGTCACTTCGCAAAAGACTGTCCCTCCAAGCGTGTGATGATTATTACGGCGGATGGTGGGTATGAGTCAGCGAGCGACTATGATGAGGAGACTTTAGTTCTCATTGCTCACGAGGAACAGGGTGCCCATGATGATGCTCATGATATAGATAGAGTATATGGCTCCTGATGATGCAGATCAATATGCTAGTTTGGTTGCTCAACGTGTGTTAAGTGTGCAGGTATCGAAGGCCGAGCAAAACCAGAGGCATAATTTTTTCCACACAAAGGGAGTGGTGAAAGAACGTTCGGTTCGCATCATCATTGACGGAGGGAGTTGCAACAACTTGGCGAGCATGGAGTTGGTGGAGAAGCTATCTCTCACCACAAGACCACACCCCCATCCGTACTATATTCAGTGGTTTAACAATAGTGGTAAGATTAAGGTAACGCGTTCTGTTCGTGTGCACTTTAGCATTGCTGCATATGCTGATTATGTTGATTGTGATGTGGTACCCATGCAAGCATGCTCTCTTTTACTTGGTAGACCATGACAATTTGATAGGAATGTTGTACACCATGGTAGGACAAATCAGTTTACTCTGGTTCATCAGGATAAAACTATTGCTTTACTTCCTATGTCTCCTGAACAAATTGTGAAAGATGATCTTGCTAGAGCTAGTAAAGCTAAACAGGAGAAAAATAAGAGTGAAAATGAGATAGCAGCTAAAGAATTTGAGCAACAACATAAGACTAATAGCAAATCTTCTTCTGTTGTTTCTAATGAAATTAAATTGACTAGTCCAACTTTGCTTGCTACTAAGGTTGATATTTCGGATTTGGATGTTAGTCAATATGTGTGCTATGCTTTTGTGTGCAAAGAAGCTTTGTTTTCATTTGAGGAATTGCCTCCTTCTTTGCCTCCTGTTGTCACTGACCTTTTGCAGGAGTTTATTGACGTCTTTCCACAAGACGTACCACCGGGATTACCACCTATTCGAGGGATTGAGCATCAGATTGACTTAATTCCCGGTGCTTCGCTGCCCAACTGTGCGCCATACCGTACCAATCCGGAGGAGACGAAGGAGATTCAGCGTCAAGTACAAGAGCTACTCGACAAAGGTTACATACGTGAATCCCTTAGTCCTTGTGTTGTTCCTGTTATATTAGTGCCTAAAAAGGATGGAACTTGGCGTATGTGTCTTGATTGTAGAGCCATTAATAATATTACTATTCATTATCGTCATCCTATTCCTAGGTTAGATGATATGCTTGATGAATTAAGTGGCTCTACCATGTTTTCCAAAGTTGATTTGCGTAGTGGATACCATCAAATTCGCATGAAATTTGGGGATGAATGGAAAACGGCATTTAAAACTAAGTTTGGATTATATGAGTGGTTAGTCATGCCTTTTGGGTTAACTAATGCACCTAGCACTTTCATGAGATTAATGAACGAGGTTTTACGTGCTTTCATTGGACAATTTGTGGTAGTCTATTTTGATGATATACGGATTTATAGCAAATCTTTGGAGGAACATTTGGATCATTTACGTGCTGTTTTTATTGCTCTACGTAATGCACGTTTGTTTGGTAACCTTGGGAAGTGCACCTTTTGCACCGACCGAGTATCGTTTCTTGGCTATGTTGTTACTCCGCAGGGAATTGAAGTTGATAAAGCCAAGATCGAGGCGATTGAGAGTTGGCCGCAGCCCAAAACGGTCACACAAGTGAGAAGTTTTCTTGGCCTCGCTGGATTCTATAGGCGTTTTGTGAGAGATTTCAGCACCATTGCTGCACCTCTCAATGAGCTTACACACAAGGATGTGCCTTTTACTTGGGGTACCGCACAGGAAGAAGCCTTCACGGTATTGAAAGATAAGTTAACACATGCTCCTTTGCTCCAACTTCCTGATTTTAATAAGACTTTTGAGCTTGAATGCGATGCTAGTGGGATTGGTTTGGGAGGTGTGTTATTACAAGATGCTAAACCTGTTGCATACTTTTCTGAAAAATTGAGTGGGCCTAGTCTGAACTATTCTACTTATGATAAGGAATTATGTGCTCTTGTTCGGACATTAGAAACTTGGCAACATTATTTATGGCCCAAAGAATTTGTTATACATTCTGATCATGAATCTTTGAAACACATAAGAAGCCAAGCAAAACTTAATCGTAGACATGCTAAGTGGGTTGAATTTATTGAGACTTTCCCTTATGTCATTAAACACAAGAAGGGGAATGATAATATTATTGCTGATGCTTTGTCTCGTCGTTATACTATGCTTTCACAACTTGACTTCAAGATATTCGGTTTAGAGACACTCAAAGATCAATATGTACATGATGCGGAATTTAAAGATGTATTGCAGAATTGTAGAGAGGGTAGAACATGGAACAAGTTTGTGCTTAATGATGGGTTTGTGTTCCGTTCTAACAAGCTATGCATTCCAGCTAGCTCTATTGCAGAATTGTAGAGAGGGTAGAACATGGAACACGACTCAATCCTCATGGTTTATACATGCCTTTACCTGTACCTAGTGTTCCGTGGGAGGACATATCCATGGACTTTGTTTTAGGCTTGCCTCGAACAAAGAAGGGGAGGGATAGCATATTTGTTGTCGTGGATAGATTTTCTAAGATGGCACATTTTATACCATGTCATAAAAGCGATGATGCTGCTAATGTTGCTGATTATTCTTTCGTGAGATTATTCGCTTACATGGTGTGCCCAATACTATTGTCTCGGATCGTGATACTAAGTTTCTTAGCCATTTTTGGAGATGCTTATGGGCTAAGTTGGGGACTAAACTACTTTTTAGTACTACTTGTCATCCCCAAACTGATGGACAAACTGAAGTAGTCAATAGGACTTTGTCTACTATGCTTAGGGCTGTTTTAACGAGTAACTTGAAAATGTGGGAAGAATGTTTACCTCATATTGAATTTGCTTATAATCGTTCATTTCATTCTACCACTAAAATGTGCCCTTTTGAGATTGTTTATGGTTTTCTACCTCGTGCACCTATTTATTTGCTGCCTCTTCCATCTTCGGAGAAGGTTAATTTTGATGCTAAGCAACGTGCTGAATTGATATTAAAAATGCATGAGTTAACTAAAGAAAACATTGAGAAAATGAATGCTAGATACAAGCTTGCTGGTGATAAGGGTAGAAAGCATGTTGGGTTTGAACCAGGAGATCTTGTTTGGTTACATCTACGTAAAGATAGGTTTCCTGATTTGCGCAAGTCTAAGTTAATGCCACGAGCTGATGGTCCCTTTAAGGTTTTACAGAAAATTAATGATAATGCATATAAACTTGAGCTACCTGCAGATTTTGGGGTTAGTCCCACATTTAACATTGCAGATTTGAAACCTTATTTGGGTGAAGATGATGAGCTTCCGTCGAGGACGACTTCGATTCAAGAAGGGGAGGATGATGAGGACATCTCTACTAATGTTACACCCACATCTTCACCAACTACACATACTGGACCAGCTACTAGAGCACGCGCACGTCAACTAAATTATCAGGTACTTTCGTTTCTTGTGAATCCTTCTAATGTTCAGGAACATATGATGCTGCCTAAATTAGATACTTTTGTTTGTCTTATGAATGAAGGACCTAGCATGGATAAGAAGGATGGTCATTGGAGCGGGATCAAGCATGGAGAAGGAGATGTGCGCGCGGGAAAGGACAATGGAGCTTCCAGTGGTGATTTTCGCACTTTGAGGCCACCATAAGGCATGCATGAAGACTTGGACGAGAGACACAAGACGCCACATTAATATTTTTGTCCAAGGGTTATTATAGGTGCTGCGTCACCTTATTATTGGGCCAGACCCATGTAATTTCGAAATACACTTAATAGGCTATTTTTTAGAGTCCGTATGTGTGGGGAAACCGAGTTAGGGTTGTTTTCGGACCCCTCCTCCAAGGGGCCACGAAATTCCCCTCTGTTCCCCCATATATACAGCCCTTAGGGCATCGTTTAGACTTGGGTTTTAATTAGATTTAAGTTAGCCATAGCCGCAACTTCGAGCTCTTCGTTTGTGTCATCCGACCAGGCCAAGACCTCATTGGAACCCCAACTTTCGTAATCATTCATCTTATATTCGCAATATCCAGATTGCAATTCTTAGTTCTTGCTTGTTCTTCGATTGCTTGCAGGAATTAGACCTTCGTGGTCAGGTTGATCGTGCATCCGCGGGATCAATAACCTCTCGGAGTTGGTTTAGCGATCGCTAAGGCGCAACGTCTTCGCACGTTCGTAGTCGGATCGTGAAAGTCGTCTCCACCATAATCGATCTCCACCATCTCATCGAAACATCGGGACACCTTCGCCTCTATCAGAGGTGGAGTCGTCTGAACTGATTTCATTTTTGGAGAGGATTTCTGTGCTGAAGGATATTTTGACTGGATGTCAACTTATCTCTGTTTTTGTGGGGCGGCGAGTTCAACCGTTGCAGCATCGAGACCGCCCTATGTGGCAGTACGAGGGACTCGATGACTCGACGAGATGCTCGTCTGAAGATCTAGAACCTGAAACCTTGTTGGCTCGTATCCAGCATGTTTCCAAGTGCTCTGGTGTTTCCGAGATGCGCCTTGTCCTTCCATATGATTCTGATCATCTTCCCCCGCCGGTTGGTGCCCATGTTCCTTCGTTTGTATGTACGAGTACCTAGTTTTGTTTTGTTGTTGACATTGCTTGTTTTGCAGGGCCGTGCTCTAGTTCCGTGTAATCCTCCGCAGCCGGAAGACGCCGATATTCATGAAGAGCCTGATGCTTCCGCAGCTGAGAATGCTGCGCCGGCTACTAATGCTGAGGTTGTGCTGGTGGAGACCGGAGATAGTGAGGATTCGAGTCTCTTCCGTGTGAAGCAGTCACGCCCCTTTGATGCTGAAGATCATGCCGCATTAAGTGATGTTGTCCCTTCTGCTGCTCCTTTTGCTGGGCCTTCCCCTTCGGCTCTTGCTCCGGCCCTTCCTCCCAAAAGGGCCAGGCTTGGTAGGTTGGGGCGCCCTCGTGGCGCGCGTGTCGGGTAAGATTCTGCTGAATAAGTGCCCCGTTCTTTTTCCTTGCTCTTGCGACTGATAAGCTTTATTTTGTAGTGTTGCGCCTGCTCCGACTGCTTCATGCACCAGCGCGGCTGCTACTGATCTGAAATCGACGAGCTCTAGGGCAGCGGCCAGGCGTCCTGAAGACCACTCGACTGCCGCTGGTCAATCTGGGCCGGCGGCGACTCCTGCCGTTTCAACTGCGGGTGTCGTTACCGGCGTGCCTCCTTCTGGTGTGCCTGGTGCTACTGCTCCTGAGCCTAGGTCGACTGGGCTTTGTCCTCCATTCTTTGGCCGTGTCGGTCTGGCGATTGAAGACAAAGCTCGTGCTTTCGATCATGTCTCCAAACTGGTAAGATGATTCCTGTCTGTGTTGCTTCATCATCGGGGGCACGGCAGTGCTCCCGATGGGAGTAGCCCCCGAGGCTAGAAGTAACTGTTTGCAGTTGCTTGTAGCCTTGTCTTTAATTAACACCTAATTGCCTGGTTCTTGCAGCCTGTTTTCCAACACTGTGAGCGTTTGGTTCTTGAAGCTGAGCGTTGGCAACGGGCCCATGAGTTTGCCCACGATGCCTTATCTGTTATGGATGGTGAGCTTTATTCTTTTTTCTCCTGAGCTTTTGGGTGCTTTGTCTTTTGTTCTGAGTGTTGTCTTTGCCTCGCAGGTCGTCGCAAGGCTGCCCAGAAACAAGCCGAAAAGGAGGAGAGTACTGTTTCCGTTCTCGAGGCTGCCTTGGCTTCCAAGGAGGCGGAGTTGCATGGTCAGCATGAGGAGCTTGTTCGCCTTCGCCAGGCTGAGGATGCGCGTGCGCAGGTGGAGGCAGTCGAGGGCAAACGTCTTCGCGCCTTGGCGGGCTCTCTAGTGTGTAAGTTTGGTGTTCCACTATTACTGTTTCCTTTGTTTGCCCTTGATGACGTTTCTTTGCTTGGTGCAGCTGCTGTGGGTGCGAAGCCGATGGAGGCTGCTACGTCGGGGTCTGGAGTTCTCCAAGGTGCTGTTGATGCTGTAGCGGGTGCTGTTGCAGTGGTCGAGGACGTCTGCGCCCGGGCTTCCAATGTTGTGGGTCTTGTGCACGAGCACCTTATGCCGGAAGGTACGAAGGTGCCTGATGGCCTGGCTGCTCGGGTCGCTGCTTTCGGGCCTGATGGAAAATATATGGTGGAGCTGGTGGCGGAGAGCGTGGTGAGTGGTTCTTCCACGGCCTTGGTCGTCCTTATGGGGCATGGGGTTTCCTTTGACGATTCCTTGGTTGAGACCATTCCGTGCTATTCTGGTGAGCAAGACGACCGAGCCGATAGGCTGGCTCGTCGCCTGCAACAAGTTGTAGATGCTCAGGGTCCCCCTGCCGTAGGTGAGGGGGAGGTATAGTGGTGATTTCGCCGTTTGGAAATTTTCTCTGTAATTCCTGACTCTGTTGTGACGGTTGATCTTTTGCAACTTCTGTCTGAATGTCTGCTTGGCTGTTCCTCTTGCTGTTTTTGATTTGTTTTGTTCGTCCTAGGGTAGGCCGCTCCTGGCTTCCTTCGTCCGTGGAGTTCGCTGAAGGATGGTGCTCGTGAGGGTGCGTACGAGTCCGTTTGCTTGCGGTTGAAGTACGCTGAGCGGGATATTGTCCGACTGAAGGGGTCCGTGGCCGTTCAGCGTACTCGGCATGAGCATGCCGAGTCTGTGGTTGAGGGCCTTGCTTCGTGGGTGGTGAAGTTGTCTGACCTCCTGCGGGGTGAGTCTTGGCTCTGCTTGGTTGCTTAATTCCGTTTAGTGGGTTTTCGCCATCTCTGTCTTGATCGTAGTTCTTGACTTTCTAAGTGCTGGCAAGGCGAACTCGGGATGAGGAGAGGGTTGTTCAGTCAGAGATGTCGCGGCTTGATGATCCTAGTGTGCAGGCGAGCAATCCCTTTTGGGCAGATGGGGCTCGTGCTCGAGCGTTTGCGTTGTTTCGTCGCCGAGTTGAGCGGGTTCCTGAAGCTCTCGGCTACTGCCAACGGGTGTTGGGTGGTATCCATGATGAGTTCTATCCGTTGGAGGTAGTTCCTTCGTCCCTTGAGAGGCTTTGTCGCATGTTTTCTCAGCCTGCCAAGTTGCGCTGAGTGATGGACCACCAAATTCGTGCCGGAGCCCGAGCTGCTTTGGGCTTGGTCCATAGTCATTGGCCAGGGGTGGATTTGGCTCAGGTGGTGGCGGGTCCTCCAGGTGGTAGGGATCACCCAATGAATGAGCACTACGTGGCTACAGATAGGCATGCGCTCCAAGTTGTGAGGCGAGTTTGCGAAGAAAACGACCGCCATCTTGGTGCACTTATTAAGGCGAAGTTGGAGCCTAAAGATTAGGTGCTTCCCTTTGTTGTATCTTCTTCTTGATTGTAGATATCATCTGTATTTACAGTTGCGTGTGGTGTCTCGGGGGGTGGCTGCTTCGGCGAGCCACCGAGTGCTGAATTTATTTTTGCCGCGATTGCGGAGAACTCTTCGGGGGGTGGCTGTTTTGGCGAGTCCTCGAGTGCTAAGTTAGTTTGCCGCGATTGCGGAGGACGAGTCGGGGGGTGGCTACTTTTGGCGAGCCCCCGAGTGTCAAGTTAGTTTGCCGCGATTGCGGAGGACGCCTCGGGGGGTGGCTGCTTTGGCGAGCCCCTGAGTGCCAGGTTAATTTGCCGCGATTGCGGAGGACGCCTCGGGGGGTGGCTGCTTTCGCGAGCCCCCGAGTGCCAGATTAGTTTGCCGCGTTTGCGGAGGACGCCTCGGGGGGTGGCTGCTTCGGCGAGCCCCTGAGTGCCAGGTTAATTTGTCGCGATTGCGGAGGACGCCTCGGGGGGTGGCTGCTTTGGCGAGCCCCCGAGTGCCAGGTTAATTTGCCGCGATTGCGGAGGACGCCTCGGGGGGTGGCTGCTTTGGCGAGCCCCCGAGTGCCAGATTAGTTTGCCGCGATTGCGGAGGACCCCTCGGGGGGTGGCTGCTTCGGCGAGCCCCTGAGTGCCAGGTTAATTTTCCGCGATTGCGGAGGACGCCTCGGGGGGTGGCTGCTTTGGCGAGCCCCCGAGTGCCAGATTAGTTTGCCGCGATTGCGGAGGACGCCTCGGGGGGTGGCTGCTTTGGCGAGCCCCGAGTGCCAGATTAGTTTGCCGCGATTGCGGAGGACGCCTCGGGGGGTGGCTGCTTCGGCGAGCCCCCGAGTGCCAGGTTAGTTTGCCGCGATTGCGGAGGACGCCTCGGGGGGTGGCTGCTTCGGCGAGCCCCCGAGTGCCAAGTAATTTTGTGGAAAAATATTTATGTAATATCTTTCATGCTGTTCCTTACAAAGAGTGGGCGGGCTCTATTGAGCGGTGATGTAGTGGCTTTAAGGGCCTGGTAGCTTTGTCTCCCAGTGATGGGTTTCTTCGGGCGATGCTCCTTTCCTTCTACGGGAGCGCTTCTTCTGCGAGTCCCGTGGTCTTGCTATCTTGGTGGGCTCTGAATGCTTCTGCTATCTTGTGGAATTCTTTGTCGCAGCGGTCGGATCTGACGAAACTGCCGCTGATTGTGATGACTCCGTTTGGGCCTGGCATCTTCAGCTTGAGGTAGGCGTAGTGAGGTACGGCCATGAAGCGGGCGAAAGCTGGCCGCCCGAGAATTGCGTGGTATTGCAATTTCCAATCGACAACTTCAAAGTCAAGTGTTTCCTTGCGAAAGTTCGTCGCGTCCCCGAAGACTATCTCCAGGCTTATCCTTCCGAGGGGATAGACTGCTTTTCCTGGTACGATCCCGTGGAAGGTTGTGCCTGAGAATTTGATTGCGTTGTTTTGGATGAGCATGTCATCGAGTGTTCGGGTGAAGATGATGTTGATCCCGCTGCCGCCATCCATGAATACTCGCGACATGTCGTAATTTCCTATTCTGGTGATGAGGACATCTCTACTAATGTTACACCCACATCTTCACCAACTACACATACAGGACCAGTTACTAGAGCACGTGCACGTCAACTAAATTATCAGGTACTTTCGTTTCTTGCGAATCCTTCTAATGTTCATGAACATATGATGCTGCCTAAATTAGATACTTTTGTTTTGCTTATGAATGAAGGACCTAGCATGGACAAGAAGGACGGTCATTGGAGCGGGATCAAGCATGGAGAAGAAGGTGCGCGCGGGAAAGAACAATGGAGCTTCCAGTGGGGATTTTCGCACTTTGAAGCCACCATAAGGCATGCATGAAGGCTTGGACGAAATACACGAGATGCCACTTCATTATTTTCGTCCAAGAGCAATTATAGGTGCTGCGTCACCTTAATATTGGGCTGGGCCCATGTAATTTCGAAATACCACATTATAGGCTGTTTTTAGAGTCCGTATGTGTGGGGAAACCGAGTTAGGGTTGTTTTCGGACCCCACCTCCAAGGGGTCACGAAAATCCCCTCTGTTCCCCCATATATACAGCCCTTAGGGCGTCGTTTAGACCTGGGTTTTAATTAGATTTAAGTTAGCCATAGCCGCAACTTCGAGCTCTTCGTTTGTGTCATCCGACCAGGCCAAGACCTCATTGGAACCCCAACTTTCGTAATCATTCATCTTATATTCGCCATATCCAGATTGCAATTCTTAGTTCTTGCTTGTTCTTCGATTGCTTGCAGGAATTAGAACTTCGTGGTCAGGTTGATCGTGCATCCGCGGGATCAATAACCTCTCGGAGTTGGTTTAGCGATCGCTAAGGCGCAACGTCTTCGCACGTTCGTAGTCGGATCGTGAAAGTCGCCTCCACCATAATCGATCTCCACCATCTCATCGAAACATCGGGACACCTTCGCCTCTATCAAGTGGTATCAGATTTCCAGGTTGATCGGTGAGATTTACCAGTTTTCGTACTCTAGATTACTTCTGTTCTTCATACCTACAGTCCACGAAAAAGCCAAAAAAAAATTTAGGGTTAGATCATCACGTCCCTAAACAGTCCGAGCCTTTGTCCAGTCTTCCTTACAGTAGTTTGCTTTGTTGAATTTGCGGTTGCATCGTTGTGTCGAGTTGCTGATCTTAACGTCTAGTTCCCTTAGAGTTTCGAGTTCTGATCATAGTTTGTCACGCCGCCGCCGCACAGTACTACACCGCCACGTTCCGCCAATCCGAGTCCAGATACACGACCACGTTCCGCCAAGCAGAGTCCATAAACACCACCACGACCTACCGATCCGAGTTGAGTTCCATCACCCGTTCGGTTTGTGATCTCTCCGTAGCCAGATTAGTTTGAGTTGATTAGAGTCGGATTTCACCAATCTTTGTCGTACGTAGAAGAGGTTAAAAAACAAGAGTCTGGCACGCTTTCCAAAGCAGTTTTTAGGCCAAAAATTTCAGGGGTGAAAAAATTTCGTGCCCATACGTTCCTTAGGTCCAGAAACTCATTTTGAGACGTTCGCCACCATAGTGATTTTTTCACCCCTGAGACGTCCCGCATCGCAAAAAAAAAGAGCAAAAAAAAAAAAAAAAAGAGAGAGAAAAAAAAATTCAGAGTGTGCTTCTCAGTTGTTTACGTGCTGCGCCGTGCTTTCGTTGGTGTTTTAGGCTCGCGTCTCTAGTACGGTCTAGCCTAGGATCAGCACAGTACCGACGTTGAGTGTTTATTCAGCTTTGCATCTCTGTTTTGATTACTGTTGAGTTTTTCCTACCATACTTGTCAGCCTTCCTACAGCTCCACATATATTCTACATCGTGCGTTTGACACCTCCTGGCCATCGCTCCACCATATCTCTGAGAGTTTTGACCCGTTGGTTGTACATCACCACCTGCTGCTAGGTAAGAATCGGTAAGAACGAAAGAAAAGCTTGACGGATTTGTGCTTTCCACCACCCCACATCCCATTAGTAGAAGTAGGATCATATTACTGTGTGTTTTCTATTTCTGCTAACCATGCCAGGATCACATGATGAAGTGGCGCGGGATGCACCCGATTGGGAGAACATGACAAACAAGGAGCTACATGATAAATTTGCACAAATGATGTCTGAACAGGTGAATGACATCGAGACCAGATTTACAGAGGCAATTGATGGCGTGGAAAAGATGATCGACACCAAGCTCGACGCCAAGTTTACTAAGTTGATCGCACGCCTACCTACACAGCCTGCTGCCGCTCCTGCACAGCCACAGCCACCGCCACTACCACGTGCACGACGTATTCTGTTTCCGAGAGGACAAGCTGCTGGTATTGGTGCTCCTGCTGCTGCTGCAGTACCTGCTGCTGCTGCTTCTGACGTTTGCCAGGACGACAACTACGAGGGTGATTACGAGGAGGAGGTGGAACAGGAAGCGGCCTATGAACAGCCAGCTGGACGTCCACGTCCCAACATTCGCCACGGTCGACACCGACCACCCCCTCAGGTACGTGATGATGAACATGTGCCTAAACTGAAATTGAATCTTAAGCCGTTTGACGGTAGATATATTCCTGATGCTTATCTTACTTGGGAGTTAGAAACTGAACAACGCTTTACATGTTTACAATATCCTGAGAATAGACGTGTTACTGCTGCAGTTTGTGAATTCACGGGATTTGCATCTATTTGGTGGTCTGAACATTGTAGATTGCATGCTAATAATATTCCAACTACTTGGGCTGCTTTAAAAGATGCTATGCGTACTCGCTGGGTTCCTCCTTATTATCAACGTGAATTGTTACAAAAATTACAGCGTTTGAGACAAGGGAAAAATCCTGTAGAGGAATATTATCAAGAATTACAAACTGGATTGATTAGATGTGGCCTAGTAGAGGATAATGAAGCTATGCTTGCACGTTTTATGGGTGGTTTAAACAGGGAGATACAAACTATTCTAGAATACAAGGACTTTGCTACTATCACTCGTTTGTTTCATCTTGCTTGTAAAGCTGAACGTGAAGTGCAGGATCGACAGGCAGCTACGAGACCTAACTTTTCTGCAGGACGAAATACATCATGGACATCGCGTGGAGCTTCTACATCCACACGTCCTGCTGCACCACCATCTACTTCAGCCGCTCATTCTTACAGGGAGCCACCAAAACAGCCAGCGCCACCATTCAAGGGTGCACAGAGTGGTCCAGCGGCGAGTTCTTCTTCATCCATGGCTTCCACAGGGCAAACACGAGATCGTGATATTAAATGTCGCAGGTGCCAAGGTGGAGGTCACTTCGCAAAAGACTGTCCCTCCAAGCGTGTGATGACTATTACAGCGGATGGTGGGTATGAGTCAGCGAGTGACTATGATGAGGAGACTTTAGTTCTCATTGCTCATGAGGAACAGGGTGCCCATGATGATGCTCATGATATAGAGTATATGGCTCCTGATGATGCAGATAAATATGCTAGTTTGGTTGCTCAACGTGTGTTAAGTGTGCAGGTAACGAAGGCCGAGCAAAACTAGAGGCATAATTTGTTCCACACAAAGGGAGTGGTGAAAGAACGTTCGGTTCGTATCATCATTGACGGAGGGAGTTGCAACAACTTGGCTAGCATGGAGTTGGTGGAGAAGCTATCTCTCACCACAAGACCACACCCCCATCCGTACTATATTCAGTGGTTTAACAATAGTGGTAAGATTAAGGTAACGCGTTCTGTTCGTGTGCACTTTAGCATTGCTGCATATGCTGATTATGTTGATTGTGATGTGGTACCCATGCAAGCATGCTCTCTTTTACTTGGTAGACCATGGCAATTTGATAGGAATGTTGTACACCATGGTAGGACCAATCAGTTTACTCTGGTTCATCAGGATAAAAATATTGCTTTACTTCCTATGTCTCCTGAACAAATTGTGAAAGATGATCTTGCTAGAGCTAGTAAAGCTAAACAGGAGAAAAATAAGAGTGAAAATGAGATAGCAGCTAAAGAATTTGAGCAACAACATAAGACTAATAGCAAATCTTCTTCTGGTGTTTCTAATGAAATTAAATTGACTAGTCCAACTTTGCTTGCTACTAAGGTTGATATTTCAGATTTGGATGTTAGTCAATATGTGTGCTATGCTTTTGTGTGCAAAGAAGCTTTGTTTTCATTTGAGGAATTGCCTCCTTCTTTGCCTCCTGTTGTCACTGACCTTTTGCAGGAATTTATTGACGTCTTTCCACAAGACGTACCAGCGGGATTACCACCTATTCGAGGGATTGAGCATCAGATTGACTTAATTCCTGGAGCTTCGCTGCCCAACCATGCGCCATACCGTACCAATCCGGAGGAGACGAAAAAGATTCAGCGTCAAGTACAAGAGCTCCTCGACAAAGGTTACATACGCGAATCCCTTAGTCCTTGTGCTGTTCCTGTTATATTAGTGCCGAAAAAGGATGGAACATGGCGTATGTGTGTTGATTGTCGAGCCATTAATAATATTACTATTCGTTAGCGTCATCCTATTCCTAGGTTAGATGATATGCTTGATGAATTAAGTGGCTCTATCATGTTTTCCAAAGTTGATTTGCGTAGTGGATACCATCAAATTCGCATGAAATTAGGAGATGAATGGAAAATGGCTTTTAAAACTAAGTTTGGATTATATGAGTGGTTAGTCATGCCTTTTGGGTTAACTAATGCACCTTGCACTTTCATGAGATTAATGAACGAGGTTTTACGTGCTTTCATTGGACGATTTGTGGTAGTCTATTTTGATGATATACTGATTTATAGCAAATCTTTGGAGGAACATTTGGATCATTTACGTGCTGTTTTTATTGCTCTACGTAATGCACGTTTGATTGGTAACCTTGGGAAGTGCACCTTTTGCACCGACCGAGTATCGTTTCTTGGCTATGTTGTTACTCCGCAGGGAATTGAAGTTGATAAAGCCAAGATCGCGGCGATTGAGAGTTGGCCGCAGCCCAAAACGGTCACACAAGTGAGGAGTTTTCTTGGCCTCGCTGGATTCTATAGGCGTTTTGTGAGAGATTTCAGCACCATTGCTGCACCTCTCAATGAGCTTACACGCAAGGATGTGCCTTTTACTTGGGGTACCGCACAGGAAGAAGCCTTCACGGTATTGAAAGATAAGTTAACACACGCTCCTTTGCTCCAACTTTCTGATTTTAATAAGACTTTTGAGCTTGAATGCGATGCTAGTGGTATTGGTTTGGGAGGTGTGTTATTACAAGATGCTAAACCTGTTGCATACTTTTCTGAAAAATTGAGTGGGCCTAGTCTGAACTATTCTACTTATGATAAGGAATTATATGCTCTTGTTCGGACATTAGAAACTTGGCAACATTATTTATGGCCCAAAGAATTTGTTATACATTCTGATCATGAATCTTTGAAACACATAAGAAGTCAAGCAAAACTTAATCGTAGACATGCTAAGTGGGTTGAATTTATTGAGACTTTCCCTTATGTCATTAAACACAAGAAGGGGAAAGATAATATTATTGCTGATGCTTTGTCTCGTCGTTATACTATGCTTTCACAACTTGACTTCAAGATATTCGGTTTAGAGACAATCAAAGATCAATATGTACATGATGCGGAATTTAAAGATGTTTTGCAGAATTGTAGAGAGGGTAGAACATGGAACAAGTTTGTGCTTAATGATGGGTTTGTGTTCCGTTCTAACAAGCTATGCATTCCAGCTAGCTCTATTCGTCTTTTGTTGTTGCAGGAGGCGCATGGAGGAGGATTAATGGGACATTTTGGCGTGAAGAAGACGGAGGACGTACTTGCTACACATTTCTTTTGGCCAAAGATGAGACGGGATGTTTAGCCATTTTTGGAGATGCTTCTGGGCTAAGTTGGGGACTAAACTACTTTTTAGTACTACATGTCATCCCCAAACTGATGGACAAACTGAAGTAGTCAATAGGACTTTGTCTACTATGCTTAGGGCTCTTTTAAAGAGTAACTTAAAAATGTGGGAAGAATGTTTACCTCATATTGAATTTGCTTATAATAGTTCATTTCATTCTACCACTAAAATGTGCCCTTTTGAGATTGTTTATGGTTTTCTACCTCGTGCACCTATTGATTTGCTTCCTCTTCCATCTTCAGAGAAGGTTAATTTTGATGCTAAGCAACGTGCTGAATTGATATTAAAAATGCATGAGTTAACTAAAGAAAACATTGAGAAAATGAATGCTAGATAAATGCTTGCTGGTGATAAGGGTAGAAAGCATGTTGTGTTTGAACCAGGAGATCTTGTTTGGTTACATCTACGTAAAGATAGGTTTCCTGATTTGCGCAAGTCTAAGTTAATGCCACGAGCTGATGGTCCCTTTAAGGTTTTACAGAAAATTAACGATAATGCATATAAACTTGAGCTACCTGCAGATTTTGGGGTTAGTCCCACATTTAACATTGCAGATTTGAAACCTTATTTGGGAGAAGATAATGAGCTTCCGTCGAGGACGACTTCAATTCAAGAAGGGGAGGATGATGAGGACATCTCTACTAATGTTACACCCACATCTTCACCAACTACACATACGGGACCAGTTACTAGAGCACGTGCACGTCAACTAAATTATCAGGTACTTTCGTTTCTTGCGAATCCTTCTAATGTTCATGAACATATGATGCTGCCTAAATTAGATACTTTTGTTTTGCTTATGAATGAAGGACCTAGCATGGACAAGAAGGACGGTCATTGGAGCGGGATCAAGCATGGAGAAGAAGGTGCGGGCGCGGGAAAGGACAATGGAGCTTCCAGTGGGGATTTTCGCACTTTGAAGCCACCATAAGGCATGCATGAAGGCTTGGACGAAATACACGAGATGCCACTTCATTATTTTCGTCCAAGAGCAATTATAGGTGCTGCGTCACCTTAATATTGGGCTGGGCCCATGTAATTTCGAAATACCACATTATAGGCTGTTTTTAGAGTCCGTATGTGTGGGGAAACCGAGTTAGGGTTGTTTTCGGACCCCACCTCCTAGGGGTCACGAAAATCCCCTCTGTTCCCCCATATATATAGCCCTTAGGGCGTCGTTTAGACTTGGGTTTTAATTAGATTTAAGTTAGCCATAGCCGCAACTTCGAGCTCTTCGTTTGTGTCATCCGACCAGGCCAAGACCTCATTGGAACCCCAACTTTCGTAATCATTCATCTTATATTCGAAATATCCAGATTGCAATTCTTAGTTCTTGCTTGTTCTTCGATTGCTTGCAGGAATTAGACCTTCGTGGTCAGGTTGATCGTGCATCCGCGGGATCAATAAACTCTCGGAGTTGGTTTAGCGATCGCTAAGGCGCAACGTCTTCGCACGTTCATAGTCGGATCGTGAAAGTCGTCTCCACCATAATCGATCTCCACCATCTCATCGAAACATCGGGACACCTTCGCCTCTATCATCTGGCCTCGAGTACCAGCGCTGCGTGCCCTGGTTGGGGGACGACTGGCGGGTGGTCGTCCCGGGAGAAGGAGATTTCTGTCTCCGACCCACGCAGATACTCTGGGATGGCCGGGTGTGCAGAGGTTGCCAGGAAGATTTGTCTGGTGACGTGTTTCTGCTTCCTGTTGGAACGTCTGCCTTCTTGTATCATGTAGATCCTCCCGTGGGCTTCTGGGTATTGGTTTTCATCTTCCAGCGTCCTTTGACGTTCCTTGATGGCGGCCACCTGTCTTGTTGGCAGAGGGGGGCTGGTGGTGCGCCGTGGGCGACTGGTCCAACTTCTATGCTTGCGAGTGGTCGTGGTACTGCGACCGAGGAGCGGCTTTTCTCTTCGGCATCCTCGTTGAAGCTTCGACAGTTCCTGAGGGTGTGGGATGATTTGAGCTCTCCTCGCTCGTTTCTGAATCCGTGTAAAGAGCATGGTCCATCGAGTTGTTCTTTGGCGGAGCGGAATGTGCGAGTGCCGTCGCGTGGCTGTCTTGTCCTCCATTCTCGTCTTTGAGCCTGGGCTCGTCTTCTGAGTTGTCTCGGCGCTGTGGTCTGTTGTCATCACGGTGCTTGCCGTTCCGGTCATCTGAGAAACCGGCGGCGACCATGTCAGGTCCTCTGTCGTTGTAGAAGTTCCGTCTGGGTCGCTTCCTTCTTCTGTCGTCTCCCCTATCTCCGTTGTAGTCGTAGTCGTACTCTGATCGTGCAGTGTGGGTTTCTGTTTCGTTACGAACGGAATCTTCTCCGTCCGCCCAGCTGTTGGCTAGTTCTAGCAGCCGTGCGAGTGTTCGGACTTTCATCTGTCCGAGCTGCTCTTTGAATTCAACGCGCTGAAGACCTCGCCTGAATGCGTCGATCACACTCTCGTCCGAGATGTCTTCCGTTGAATTCTTGAGTATCGTCCATCGCTGGATGTATGCTCGCAGGGCCTCCCTTGTTCCTTGTTTGCATGCCCGCAGCTCCTCGAGTGAGGCTGGTCGCTTGTATGTTGATTTGAAGTTTTCTATGAAGGCTCCTCAGAACTGGCTCCAGGAGCTGATGGTTCCGCGCCGAAGATTTTTCAGCCAGTGTCGAGCGGAGCTCTCGAGCATGAGCTGTACGTACTACATCGCCGTGACATTGGTCCCTCTTTGAAACTTGACTGCTCTTAGGTAGTCATGGAGCCCTGCCTCCGGCTCCTCGAGTCCGTTGTACTTTAGAGTCGTGGAGTTCAGTTTGAACCCGTTGGGCATGCACGTCTCACGTATGGCACGTGTGAAGCAGAGTGCTCCGCATGGCTCGATTTCCTCGTCAGAAGTCTCTTCCTCTGAGTACTCCTCGCGTGCTGCGCGTCTTCGCCTGCTGTGGTTGACTCTGTTCTGCGTGATGTCGTTTCGCGCGTCTACCCAAGTGCTGCGGCGTCTGCCGATGTCGTCGCTGTCGCATTTCTTGTGCTTGTCGGAGCGCCTGCGTCTGTCGTCGTTACTGTCGTTGTCGTCGTTGTCTGGCGAACTGGGGTCCCTGTCCGGTGTCCGCTCGCGAGTCTGCCGCTTTGCGCTGGATTTTTTAGGTACCGAGGCGTCGATAGCGTCCTTCGTTATCTGCAGAGCTATGGAAGTGTAGCGATCCGTTTTGCCCTTTCTGCTTTTCTGGGCACGGGACAGGTAGTCTTGGGCGCTTATGAGTGCTTCCGCCGGAGTGAGAGGCTCCTCTTCGTCGTCGTCTTCCTATGACCTGAAGTCGTCTTCAAGTTTCCGCACTACTCTCGTCCTTTCTGTTTTCCGCAAGTTGTTGAGTTTCGTTCTATTGCGGATGGGGGAGTCGTGACCTAGCGAGTCACTTCTGGGAGATTGTCTGCGGCTGCTTTTCCTTTCGGGTTCCGCTTTGGCTTGCTTCTCCATGGCTAGGCGCCACTGTCTTGTCTGCTTTGTTAGCTCTCCCGCTAGCTTGTTGTATGCCCTTAGCTCGTCTCTTGTGGCGTCTGATGGTAGTAACCCGCCGCGGGCGACTGCTTCTTTTACCATTGCCATCGATTCCTTGGACAAGTATATTTTTTCTTTGGATGATTCGCCCGCCGCTGCAACCGGGGTTTTTTGCCTTCTGCGCGATGGCTGGCTGCCCTGGCCAGGTGCTTGCTGTTTGTTGCTTGGCAGCTGACTGCTTTTTTGATTGCTTGGTCCTTGCTCCACCGGGACTTTCTTTGGTATGGTCCCTGGTTCTCCTAGTTGTACGACCATCTGACTTGTGTGGCCAGGGCCAGCCGCCCTATTGGTGGTTGGGGTGTCTTGTCGAGTGCCCGGGTCGTCGGCTCGCCCGTTGTTACCTGACGTTGATGTACCGACTTCTGCCATGAACACATGCGATGGTGCCCTTGCCGTTTCCTTGCCAACGCGTGCGATCGTGCTTCTCCATGCTGGGACTTCACTCGAGCGGTCGCGAGTAGCGTGGAGCCGTGAGTTGGGTGCGTAGCTACAACCGCCAGATGAACCGTTCGTGCGGGCGGCGTCCGCTGTGGTCGTTTCTATAGATGTTGCTGTGGGCGCACGGGTGTCGTCGATGAGGCGGAGGGTACCCCAGTGGTTGATGTAGATCTGGTACTCTCCGAAGATCAGATTGATGCCGGAGCGTAGGTCGGTGAAGACTGGTTTGTGGGCTGGGAGGTGGGCCGTGAATCCGAGGGAGTCGAACAGGTTGGATCTTGCCGGAGCCGCCGAGTCGATGAGTGCTGGTGGTGATGAGGCCGCCGAGATCGCGTTCCCAACCTGCGCGGTTCCCACAGACGGCGCCAATTGACGGGGATCAACCCCGGAAAATCCCATGGTCAGGGACCCTGGGTTAGTCATGAGAGGCGCAGGTTGGACGATAGCTCGTCGGCAAACAGGGAGGCTCGCTCCTGCTCGATATTATTGATTGGGGAGATGCGATTACAGTGGAGGCCAAGGCTGGAGCACTCAAGGCTAGGGTTACAAGTAAGATTCGATGTCTTTGGTGTCGCCCCTCCCAGCCCTTATATAGCGGGCTAGGTCCCGGGGAGTTCATCTACGTGTATAGGTAAACTTTCCTAACCCTAGCTTGCTCCGTACGGCAGGTCTTCGCACCTTCCTTGTGAGTCGAGGACCTCTACTTCGGTGCCATCTAGTGGGCCAAGGCCGTATATTCATGGGCCTTCTGCCTTTACGGACACCAGGTAGGCTCATCCGTAGGAGTCGTGGGGTCACCCCCTCGTCAGCAGTGAAACCATCTGTCAAAGGTGGCGTCTCGGTCCCTTGCATTATCTGAGTCCATTTCGTAGAATCGGTCGGACTCTCGAGCGGAGACAAACTCAGGTAGTCGACTCCTGGATTAGAGAAGGTGATGTGAGGGTAGTGTCGTGGTTTCATCCACGTCCAACACCCGCTTGAAGGGTGACAAGAACGAGGCGATAAGTGATGACACGCGTGTGAAGATGTACACCCCTGCAGGGTTAATAAACTATTAGAATAGCCGTGTCTGCGGTTATGGACTACTTGGAGACCTTTACTTGATCATAGAAAACTTGAATGGATACTTATAAAACTCGCAAGATAAGTGTGAGTGCTATGGCGTGCTTTCTCGTGGGGAAGTCGAGGAAGTATCCATAGTGGTGTATTGTTTGGAGACTTGGTAGTGGACTCGTGTACATTTCTTACCTCAAGTCTGGTACTCGTAGCACAGGACTAGCCAAGTAAAAGCTGGCACTTCTGCATGTTGAACCCCACCTCCCTTTACCTTGAAACTTGAGCATGAGTAGTGTAGTTCTTATGTAAGTCTTGCTGAGTACGACTTTGTATTCACGCTTGCTTATTCTATGTTTTAGATGAGAACCCGGACCCCGATGGAGTCACCTTCGTGAAGCTCGATGTTGACCTTGGTAGTATAGTTCCAGACAGCAGTCTGGTCCCTCGTGGAAGGGCATGTATGTTTACAAGCCTTCTCTAAGCCCTTTGTTAAACTTGTCTGTACTCAGACCTAATTTGCTTCCGTTGTATGATGTAATGATGATCACAGACATGTGATCTTTGTATGCTCTATGTGTAAGTCAATAAAGATACACTTTGTAGAGTTATGTGATGATACCTGCTATTCATACTAGGCATGTGTGCTGCGTGTATGTTTATTACATGCATGTCTTAGTATGGGTTTTCGAGACCTTAGTTGTGATCTGGCTGGCGGTCTTTTATACACCAAGTGGACCTTAGATGTGTGCAGCTTGGGGCATCCCGATGTGATTGCTCGTGACTCTGTCACATGTACACTTTGTTGTATGATCGAGCCCGCCCTAGACGCCGACTAAGTGATCGGGCTGGAGTAAGTCTATGTAAGAGTTAGGATTCAATCAATAACATGGTTGAGGCGACTTGTCTATGAGTATGGGATTCACCACCCATAAGCATTTAGACTTGTGAGCGGACGATGAGGACCCATATCAGTTGATCATCCGGCCTGGATGGGATGCCCCTCACGTTCGATGCTTTCCGAGAGTGTTCTGTTCTTGGCCTTGTCTTCTTAGACAAGTGGGTACGGCTCTCGGCTCTCCATGTGATTGCGTCGTGACTGGAATTACATACGCATATTCCGGGTCCCGACAAAACCGCTGGTTGAAATAGAATGGATCATAAGTAATGTATAGTCCTTGCCTGTTGATAAGTAGGGTTCCGAAGGTGTAGTTGATCGCAAGCTCGCATCGTCTCCGAGAGGTACCCGCGGAAGCACACAAGACGATAAACACTGGAAAGCAATCAACGAGCAAGCATCTATTACTACGAAGCAAACACGAGCAAGCATCAACAAGAAGGCAACACGAGACATCGCACCTACCGTCGAGAGCGGTTACTAACAGGTTAAGTGGGGCATTCGTCACACACGACGATGCCGCACATTTACGATGGTTCAAGTTGTTTAGCTACAGGTGATTAACAAAGTTGTTAACATGCCATAACAATCAAGCATGGCATAGCACACAAACATTACAGGAGGTGAAGCATAAATAAAACTATCTATGCTAGTCAATTTAAGTGAGGCACAACCTAAACATGGCATACCACTAAGTGTCGCACGATAATTAAAAGATTTGGTACTGTTCTGTCCTAAACCATATTTTAGGTTGGTTAACAACAGCAATCAATAG
Organism: Bromus sterilis; assembly: GCA_950022295.1. Classification (NCBI taxonomy): domain Eukaryota; kingdom Viridiplantae; phylum Streptophyta; class Magnoliopsida; order Poales; family Poaceae; genus Bromus; species Bromus sterilis. The sequence goes on along the minus strand of OX465599.1, from coordinate 163,497,877 downwards.
CATAAACACAAAGTACACGAAAAACTAATCAAGTTACATATAAAGAACACTCCAAACGGAGTTACGATTAAAAAGATACAAGAAAAACAAGTTTGGAACACAGTCTGCCAAACATTAGGTAGCACACTTTAGAGCAATGCATAAATAGGATAATGAATGCAAACATGATCACAAATGATATGTAACTAAAGTATACATGGTAGGGAAGGCATGGCAAAAGGAATCATCAAAATAGGCATCATGAACAATTAATTATAGCTCATGCAAAAAGCAATAAAACATTACTGGACTAGGACTTAGCGAAAATCAGGAAAACAGGGCAAAAACTATTATTTTTATGCTGTACAAACAAGTGAAAAACTATATGTAGATGTGCAGCAACATGACATAGCAATATATGAGCATGAACTAGACATGATGATGATCAGGTACAAACAAGAATCAAGGTCATAGGCATCATAGATCAAAAGATATTAAGCATGCAACATGGCATCGGAACGTTACAGACTTAGAGAAAAATAGAGGTGGCTGTCAAAAACAGCGGGATAGAAACTTTGGAGCTCAATAACTATATGACCAGCAAGCATATCATGAAAATTAAATACATATAATGGAAGTAGACATGATGCTTAACAATATGCAATTGGAATCACTCCATTCTGATAAACGGTTGCGACACAACTGTCACCCGAAGTTGCAACAAATTAACAGTTTTCAGCACAGCAGCACATTAACAGCAAGGTCACCACTTTGGAGCAAGATCTAATATAGCTAAAGCACCCAAACATGACAAGTTAAAGCATGGGAATGAAGTACACATGATGCTTAACACATAGGAAAAAGAATCAATGCAATAGGCCTCATGGATTTGACGCAAGCATCACTCAAACTTTGAACTAAATAACAGCAGCAACAGCAGATTGCAATTAGCGACGAGTGGCCCTGTTTGACACACAATTTCATATTCAAGACGATCTCAAAATAAATAACTTCCTAAAGATTAACTCTAGAGCACACAAAGCACAACCGAACAAAAAAAGAATCACTTCATTTGGACCTACGAGTCAATGGGAATTAACGTTGCAAAACAGAGACAATAATAAAAATAAAAAAGGGGGGCGGCCTGGCTCACCCATGGTCCAGGCCCATCTAGCTGGGTGGCGGCCTGGGCTGGTCTGGAGGCTCCTGGGCCTTGGCTGTTGGGCTGCTGCGCTAGGAGGCCGGCCCAGCCCAGGGAGGCGGTTGGAGGGAGGTCGGGCTCCTCCCGCTCCCGTGCCGCACCAGGCCACCGGCGGCGGCGGCCCCCGTTCTCCAGCGAGCGGTGGCGAGGCAACAGGAGGCTGGGACGAGGCGGAACGGGCACGGCGGGCGGCACTCTGCTCGGATCCGGTGGCGAGGAGGATGCTGGGGTGGCGACGAGGCGGCGGCGGCCGGCTCCGGTCCGAGCCGAGCTCGGCCGAGCAATGGCGACAGCGGCGTCGCGACCTGCGATAGAGGAGGACAGGGGGAAGGCGATCAGGGGGGAAGGCAGAGGAGGAGAGGGAGCCACGGCGGCGGGTTGACCTGCCAGGGGCGCGAGGCTCGCCGGTGTGCGAGGTGGCGGCGGTGCCAAGACCTCCACGGGACGAGGTGCGGGAGCGGCGGCGCCAGATCGGGGCTTCGAGCGGGCCGCGGCGGCTGGATCGGGCCCGCGGGGCCCAGTTCGCCTGTGCTGGAGGTTGGTGGAGCTGGGGGCGTGATCTGAGCCGTATATTGCCGGATCTGACGGCCAGAAACACCTAGGGTCTAGGGTTTCGCAGATCTGGGGCTGTGGGGCAAATTTTGTGCAAAGTGGAGGGGGTGGCTGCAATTTTGTCTTAGGGAAACCCTAAGTGGTGGTGGGAGAGTGGTGGTCTTTATATAGCCCAGGTGGCTGAAAATTTGCAAAAACATCCCCAGTTTTCTCTCTCGCGCGCGGTGTTTACGTTTCTGACCGCCGGGGGTCCGCAGTACCTCCGATTCGGGTAAAACTTTGAACTGCGCGATCAACGCGTTGAGCCGACGGCATTCACCTCGCGCTGGAACCGTTCCGAGAACACTTTCTGGTGCACTATAAAAATAACCTGTTTAATTATTAAATGGGGTTTTTTTGTTCCGTTGGCTCTCGCTGGTCTCGTGCGATTTTCGCGACGGTGCTCGGGTGAAACCCGGTGTCGCAAAGGTTGAGTGTCAGGGTGGCGAGGGTCGGTCTCCGTCCGGTACGAGATAAGAGGGGGGAAAATAATCGCCGATTGATAAATCGGGGATGCAAACACCGCAAACAAATCAGACAATCAAACAATTCACACCAAAAACAAATTTTATAATTTTTGCGAAATCTGGGCTGTTACAATCGATGCCTCCTCTAGTGGGGTATTTCAAACGAGAAGCATTTAAGATAGATGGGATATCAGTGAGAGGATTCAGAAGAACACTGAAGAATGGGAAATTGATAAAGGTATTGAACCTGTTATAAATTACGAGCATGATTATATTGAGAGCTATCTGAAAACTGATTACTCTAATACCTTTTGCTCTAAGATTGGTCTTGATTCCCAGCTAATAATTGATTTTTGTAAGGACTTTGCCTCTCATGTTGACACTTCTAAGAAGAAGAAGGATCAACACCATAAACCCTTCAAAGAATTACCTGTTGCTATTAATGTTGCTGACCCTATCTTACCTGCAGTTATATATGAGCAGCCTCCTTTTCCCAAAAGGATAAAGGAGCACTCTTTTGTTGCAGGTATAGTAAATAAAAGTGAAAGGACCACTGATGAGCATGAGGACCTGATCACGGTCAATCCTCAAGTTGCATTGGTTAAATATCTTGTTACTGATGATGTCTTAGATTCCAATATAATTTTTTGTGTTGTTTCCACTAACATTGTTACAGCCAAGAATAAAGGCCCAATTTTAGGTACACCAGTTGTATCTGTTAAAATAGGAGATCATAATTATTATGGCGCTATGCGATTTGGGATCGAGTGCTAGCGCTATTCCTTATTCACTCTATTAGGAGATCATGTGTGAGATTTCACCTTGTGAACTTGAAGAGATTGATGTTATGATTTATCTAGCAAAGAAAGAAACTATCTCTCCAGTCGGGATTGTGAGAGATGTTGAAGTTCTATGTGGAAAGGTAAAGTATCCTACCGACTTTTTAGTACTTGGTTCAGTACAAGATAGTTTTTTCCCTATTATATTTGGTAGACCTTTCCTCAGAACTTGTGGAGCTATAATAGATTGCAAGAAAGGTAAAGTTTCTGTTGAATTCAATGATGAGCCATACGAATTTAAATTTTCTAAATTCTCTAAGCAACCTCGTGGTACTGATTTGTCTAGTAGTGATAAATTATTGAAGAAATTGCTTCTATGCTATTCCTCCTAACAATCCTTTGCAGCAATACATGGAGGACCACGAGAATGATATGCATATGCAGGAAAGAAATGAGCTAGATGCCATATTCTTAAGGCAACCTGCTATCCTGAAGCACAACCTTCCTGTTAAACCTTTAGGAATCCTTGCACAACCAAAAGAAGACCCGGTGTTTGATCTCAAACCACTTCCTGATACGCTCAAGTATGCTTATTTAGATGAAAATAAAATATATCATGTTATTATCAATGCTAACCTTTCAGGATTTGAGGAAGAGCGATTATTGGAGACACTCCGTAAAATCTGTGGTGCTATCTTCTATACACTTGATGATAGAGGCGAAGGTGTCCCGATGTTTCGATGAGATGGTGTAGATCGATTATGGTGGAGACGAATTTCACGATCCGACTACGAACGTGCGAAGACGTTGCGCCTTAGCGATCGCTAAACCAACTCCGAGAGGTTATTGATCCCGCGGATGCACGATCAACCTGACCACGAAGGTCTAATTCTTGCAAGCAATCGAAGAACAGGCAAGAACTAAGAATTGCAATCTGGATATTGCGAATATAAGATGAATGATTACGAAAGTTGGGGTTCCAATGAGGTCTTGGCCTGGTCGGATGACACAAACGAAGAGCTCGAAGTTGCGGCTATGGCTAACTTAAATCTAATTAAAACCCCAGTCTAAACGACGCCCTAAGGGCTGTATATATGGGGGAACAGAGGGGATTTTCGTGACCCCTTGGAGGTGGGGTCCGAAAACAACCCTAACTCGGTTTCCCCACACATACGGACTCTAAAAACAGCCTATAATGTGGTATTTCGAAATTACATGGGCCCAGCCCAATATTAAGGTGACGCAGCACCTATAATTGCTCTTGGACGAAAATAATGAAGTGGCATCTCGTGTATTTCGTCCAAGCCTTCATGCATGCCTTATGGTGGCTTCAAAGTGCGAAAATCCCCACTGGAAGCTCCATTGTTCTTCCCCGCGCGCGCACCTTCTTCTCCATGCTTGATCCCGCTCCAATGACCGTCCTTCTTGTCCATGCTAGGTCCTTCATTCATAAGCAAAACAAAAGTATCTAATTTAGGCAGCATCATTTTTTCATGAACATTAGAAGGATTCGCAAGAAACGAAAGTACCTGATAATTTAGTTGACGTGCACGTGCTCTAGTAACTGGTCCAGTATGTGTAGTTGGTGAAGATGTGGGTGTAACATTAGTAGAGATGTCCTCATCATCCTCCCCTTCTTCAATTGAAGTCGTCCTCGACGGAAGCTCATTATCTTCTCCCAAATAAGGTTTCAAATCTGCAATGTTAAATGTGGGACTAACCCCAAAATCTGCAGGTAGCTCAAGTTTATATGCATTATCATTAATTTTCTGTAAAACCTTAAAGGGACCATCAGCTCGTGGCATTAACTTAGACTTGCGCAAATCAGGAAACCTATCTTTACGTAGATGTAACCAAACAAGATCTCCTGGTTCAAACACAACATGCTTTCTACCCTTATCACCAGCAATCTTGTATCTAGCATTCATTTTCTCAATGTTTTCTTTAGTTAACTCATGCATTTTTAATATCAATTCAGCACGTTGCTTAGCATCAAAATTAACCTTCTCCGAAGATGGAAGAGGAAGCAAATATATAGGTGCACGAGGTAGAAAACCATAAACAATCTCAAAAGGGCACATTTTAGTGGTAGAATGAAATGAACGATTATAAGCAAATTCAATATGAGGTAAACATTCTTCCCACATTTTTAAGTTACTCTTTAAAACATCCCTAAGCATAGTAGACAAAGTCCTATTGACTACTTCAGTTTGTCCATCAGTTTGGGGATGACATGTAGTACTAAAAAGTAGTTTAGTCCCCAACTTAGCCCATAAGCATCTCCAAAAATGGCTAAGAAGCTTAGTATCACGATCCGAGACAATAGTATTGGGCACACCATGTAAGCGAATAATCTCTCGAAAGAATAAATCAGCAACATTAGCAGCATCATCGCTTTTATGACATGGTATAAAATGTGCCATCTTAGAAAATCTATCCACGACAACAAATATGCTATCCCTCCCGTTCTTTGTTCGAGGCAAGCCTAAAACAAAGTCCATGGATATGTCCTCCCACGGAACACTAGGTACAGGTAAAGGCATGTATAAACCATGAGGATTGAGTCGTGACTTAGCTTTTTGACATGTAGTGCAGCGAGCAACAAAACGCTCAACATCCCGTCTCATCTTTGGCCAAAAGAAATGTGTAGCAAGTACGTCCTCCGTCTTCTTCACGCCAAAGTGTCCCATTAATCCTCCTCCATGCGCCTCCTGTAGCAACAAAAGACGAATAGAGCTAGCTGGAATGCATAGCTTGTTAGAACGGAACACAAACCCATCAATAAGCACAAACTTGTTCCATGTTCTACCCTCTCTACAATTCTGCAAAACATCTTTAAATTCCGCATCATGTACATATTGATCTTTGATTGTCTCCAAACCGAATATCTTGAAGTCAAGTTGTGAAAGCATAGTATAACGACGAGACAAAGCATCAGCAATAATATTATCTTTCCCCTTCTTGTGTTTAATGACATAAGGGAAAGTCTCAATAAATTCAACCCACTTAGCATGTCTACGATTAAGTTTTGCTTGACTTCTTATGTGTTTCAAAGATTCATGATCAGAATGTATAACAAATTCTTTGGGCCATAAATAATGTTGCCAAGTTTCTAATGTCCGAACAAGAGCATATAATTCCTTATCATAAGTAGAATAGTTCAGACTAGGCCCACTCAATTTTTCAGAAAAGTAAGCAACAGGTTTAGCATCTTGCAATAACACACCTCCCAAACCAATACCACTAGCATCGCATTCAAGCTCAAAAGTCTTACTAAAATCAGGAAGTTGGAGCAAAGGAGCATGTGTTAACTTATCTTTCAAGACCGTGAAGGCTTCTTCCTGTGCGGTACCCCAAGTAAAAGGCACATCCTTGCGTGTAAGCTCATTGAGAGGTGCAGCAATGGTGCTGAAATCTCTCACAAAACGCCTATAGAATCCAGCGAGGCCAAGAAAACTCCTCACTTGTGTGACCGTTTTGGGCTGCGGCCAACTCTCAATCGCCTCAATCTTGGCTTTATCAACTTCAATTCCCTGCGGAGTAATAACATAGCCAAGAAACGATACTCGGTCGGTGCAAAAGGTGCACTTCCCAAGGTTACCAAACAAACGTGCATTACGTAGAGCAATAAAAACAGCACGTAAATGATCCAAATGTTCCTCCAAAGATTTGCTATAAATCGGTATATCATCAAAATAGACTACCACAAATCGTCCAATGAAAGCACGTAAAACCTTGTTCATTAATCTCATGAAAGTGCTAGGTGCATTAGTTAACCCAAAAGGCATGACTAACCACTCATATAATCCAAACTTAGTTTTAAATGTCGTTTTCCATTCATCTCCTAATTTCATGCGAATTTGATGGTATCCACTGCGCAAATCAACTTTGGAAAACATGGTAGAGCCACTTAATTCATCAAGCATATCATCTAGCCTAGGAATAGGATGACGATAACGAATAGTAATATTATTAATGGCTCGACAATCAACACACATACGCCATGTTCCATCCTTTTTAGGCACTAATATAACAGGAACAGCACAAGGACTAAGGGATTCACGTATGTAACCTTTGTCGAGTAGCTCTTGTACTTGACGCTGAATCTCCTTCGTCTCCTCCGGATTGGTACGGTATGGCGCACGGTTGGACAGTGAAGCACCGGGAATTAAGTCAATCTGATGCTCAATCCCTCGAATAGGTGGTAATCCCGGTGGTACGTCTTGTGGAAAGACGTCAATAAACTCCTGCAAAAGGTCAGTGACAACAGGAGGCAAAGAAGGAGGCAATTCCTCAAATGAAAACAAGGCTTCTTTGCACACAAAAGCATAGCACACATATTGACTAACATCCAAATCCGAAATATCAACCTTAGTAGCAAGCAAAGTTGGACTAGTCATTTAATTTCATTAGAAACAACAGAAGAAGATTTGCTATTAGTCTTATGTTGTTGCTCAAATTCTTTAGCTGCTATCTCATTTTCACTCTTACTTTTCTCCTGTTTAGCTTTACTAGCTCTAGCAAGATCATCTTTCACAATTTGTTCAGGAGACATAGGAAGTAAAGCAATATTTTTATCCTGATGAACTAGAGTAAACTGATTTGTCCTACCATGGTGTACAACATTCCTATCAAATTGCCATGGTCTACCAAGTAAAAGAGAGCATGCTTGCATGGGTACCACATCACAATCAACATAATCAGCATATGCAGCAATGCTAAAGTGCACACGAACAGAACGCGTTACCTTAATCTTACCACTATTGTTAAACCACTGAATATAGTACGGATGGGGGTGTGGTCTTGTGGTGAGAGATAGCTTCTCCACCAACTCCATGCTAGCCAAGTTGTTGCAACTCCCTCCGTCAATGATGATGCGAACCGAACGTTCTTTCACCACTCCCTTTGTGTGGAACAAATTATGCCTCTGGTTTTGCTCGGCCTTCGTTACCTGCACACTTAATACACGTTGAGCAACCAAACTAGCATATTTATCTGCATAATCAGGAGTCATATACTCTATATCATGAGCATCATCATGGGCACCCTGTTCCTCATGAGCAATGCGAACTAGAGTCTCCTCATCATAGTCACTTGCTGACTCATACCCACCATCCGCCGTAATAGTCATCACACGCTTGGAGGGACAGTCTTTTGCGAAGTGACCTCCACCTTGGCACCTTCGACATTTAATATCACGATCTCGTGCTTGCCCTGTGGACGCCATGGATGAAGAAGAACTCGCCGCTGGACCACTCTGTGCACCCTTGAATGGTGGCGCTGGCTGTTTTGGTGGCTCCCTGTAAGAATGAGCGGCGGAAGTAGATGGTGGCGCAGCAGGACGTGTGGATGTAGAAGCTCCACGCGATGTCCATGATGTATTTCGTCCTGCAGAAAAGTTAGGTCTCGTAGCGGCCTGTCGATCCTGCACTTCACGTTCAGATTTACAAGCAAGATGAAACAAACGAGTGATAGTAGCAAAGTCCTTGTATTCTAGAATAGTTTGTATCTCCCTGTTTAATCCACCCATAAAACGTGCAAGCATAGCTTCATTATCCTCTACTAGGCCACATCTAATCAATCCAGTTTGTAATTCTTGATAATATTCCTCTACAGAATTTTTTCCTTGTCTCAAACGCTGTAATTTTTGTAACAATTCACGTTGATAATAAGGGGGAACCCAGCGAGTACGCATAGAATCTTTTAAAGCAGCCCAAGTAGTTGGAATATTATTAGCATGCAATCTACAATGTTCAGACCACCAAATAGATGCAAAGCCCGTGAATTCACAAACAGCAGCAGTAACACGTCTATTCTCAGGATATTGTAAACATGTAAAACTTTGTTCAGTTTCTAACTCCCAAGTAAGATAAGCATCAGGAATATATCTACCCTCAAACGGCTTAAGATTCAATTTAAGTTTAGGCACATGTTCATCATCGCGTACCTGAGGGGGTGGTTGGTGTCGACCGTGGCGAATGTTGGGACGTGGACGTCCAGCTGGCTGCTCATAGGCCGCTTCCTGTTCCACCTCCTCCTCGTAATCACCCTCGTAGTTGTCGTCCTGGCCGACGTCAGAAGCAGCAGCAGCAGCAACTGCAGCAGCAGGAGGAGCACCAATACCAGCAGCTTGTCCTCGCGGAAACAGAATACGTCGTGCACGTGGTAGTGGCGGTGGCTGTGGCTGTGCTGAAGGTAGGCGTGCGATCAACTCAGTAAACTTGGCGTCGAGCTTGGTGTCGATCATCTTCTCCACGCCATCAATCGCCTCTGTAAATCTGGTCTCGATGTCCTGCACCTGTTGAGACATCATACGTGCAAATTTATCATGTAGCTCCTTGTTTGTCATGTTCTCCCAATCGGGTGCATCCCGCGCCACTTCATCATGTGATCCTGGCATGGTTAGCAGAAATAGAAAACACACAGGAATATGATCCTACTGCTACTAATGGGATGGATGTGGGGTGGTGGAAAGCACAAATCCGTCAAGCTTTTCTTACGTTCTTACCGATTCTTACCTAGCAGCAGGTGGTGATGTACAACCAACGGGTCAAAACTCTCAGAGATATGGTAGAGCGATGGCCAGGAGGTGTCAAAACGCACGATGTAGAATATATGTGGAGCTGTAGGAAGGCTGACAAGTATGGTAGGAAAAACTCAACAGTAATCAAAACAGAGATGCAAAGCTGAATAAACACTCAACGTCGGTACTGTGCTGATCCTAGGCTAGACCGTACTAGAGACGCGAGCCTAAAACACCAACGAAAGCACGGCGCGGCACGTAACAACTGTGAAGCACACTGAATTTTTTTTTCTATTTTTTTTTTGCTTTTTTTTTTGGCGATGCGGGACTGCGGGGGCTGAAAAAGGGCGAAAAAATCACTATGGTGGCGAACGTCTCAAAACGAGTTTCTGGACCTAAGGAACGTATGGGCACGAAATTTTTTTACCCCTGAAAATTTTGGCCTAAAAACTGCTCTGGAAAACTGCTCTGGAAAGCGTAATCAAATTTTTTTTTTGGAAATCACCCTCTTCTACGTACGACAAAAGATTGGTGAAATCCGACTCTAATCAACTCAAAACTATTCTGGCTACGGAGATATCACAAACCGAACGGGTGATGGAACTCAACTCGGATCGGTAGGTTGTGGTAGTGTGTATGGACTGTGCTTGGCGGAACTTGGTGGTGTATCTGGACTCGCATTGGCGGAACGTGGTGGTGTACTACTGTGCGGCGGCGGCGTGACAAACTGTGATCAGAACTCGAAACTCTAAGGTAACTAGACGCTAAGATCAGCAACTCGACACAACGATGCAACCGCAAATTCAACAATGCAAACTACTGTAAAGAAAACTGGACAAAGGCTCGGACTGTTTTGGGACGTGATGATCTAACCCTAATTTTTTTTGTTGGCTTTGTCGTGGACTGTAGGTATGAAGAACAGAACCAATCTAGACTACGAAAACTGGTAAATCTCACCGAGCAACCTGGAAATCTGATACCACTTGATAGAGGCGAAGGTGTCCCGATGTTTCGATGAGATGGTGTAGATCGATTATGGTGGAGACGACTTTCACGATCCGACTACGAACGTGCGAAGACGTTGCGCCTTAGCGATCGCTAAACCAACTCCGAGAGGTTATTGATCCCGCGGATGCACGATCAACCTGACCACGAAGGTCTAATTCCTGCAAGCAATCGAAGAACAGGCAAGAACTAAGAATTGCAATCTGGATATTGCGAATATAAGATGAATGATTACGAAAGTTGGGGTTCCAATGAGGTCTTGGCCTGGTCGGATGACACAAACGAAGAGCTCGAAGTTGCGGCTATGGCTAACTTAAATCTAATTAAAACCCCAGTCTAAACGACACCCTAAGGGCTGTATATATGGGGGAACAGAGGGGATTTTCGTGACCCCTTGGAGGTGGGGTCCGAAAACAACCCTAACTCAGTTTCCCCACACATACGGACTCTAAAAACAGCCTATAATGTGGTATTTCGAAATTACATGGGCCCAGCCCAATATTAAGGTGACGCAGCACCTATAATTGCTCTTGGACGAAAATAATGAAGTGGCATCTCGTGTATTTCGTCCAAGCCTTCATGCATGCCTTATGGTGGCTTCAAAGTGCGAAAATCCCCACTGGAAGCTCCATTGTTCTTCCCCGCGCGCGCACCTTCTTCTCCATGCTTGATCCCGCTCCAATGACCGTCCTTCTTGTCCATGCTAGGTCCTTCATTCATAAGCAAAACAAAAGTATCTAATTTAGGCAGCATCATCTGTTCATGAACATTAGAAGGATTCGCAAGAAACGAAAGTACCTGATAATTTAGTTGACGTGCACGTGCTCTAGTAACTGGTCCAGTATGTGTAGTTGGTGAAGATGTGGGTGTAACATTAGTAGAGATGTCCTCATCACTTGATGAACTTAAGGGAATTAGTCCATCAATTTGCCAACATACTATCAATCTCGAGTCCGATTCTAAACCAGTTGTTGATCATCAACGACGGTTGAACCCAAAGATGAAGGACGTGGTTAGGACTGAAGTTCTCAAGCTTCTAGCCGCAGGTATCATCTATCCTATAGCTGATAGTACGTAGGTAAGTCCAGTTCATTGTGTTCCTAAGAAAGGAGGTATGGCTGTTGTTCCTAATGATAAAAATGAACTAATACCTCAAAGGATTGTTATTAGATATAGAATGTGTATTGATTACAGGAAGTTGAACAGAGCCACCAGGAAGGACCACTGCACACTGCCTTTCATCGACCAAATTCTTGAGAGGTTGTCCAAAAACACTAACTTTTTCTATCTTGACGGGTACTCACTACTAGGGAATACCCTTTTAGTGGCGTCCTTTTTTTTGACTTTAGTGCTCATTTCAAATGCGCCACTAAGAACAAGCCACTAATAAGGCCATAATAGTGGCGCATTTCAAATTCTCCACCCCTAAGAATCTTAGGTGTGGCGCATTTCTGAAATGCGCCACTAATAAGGCCTTAGGGGTGGTGCATTTCTGAAATGCACCACGCCTAAGATTCTTAGGGGTGGCGCATTTTGAAGATGCGCCACCATTAACTTTTTTTTGAATTTTGAATCTAGATCTGGATCTGGATTACGATTTTTTTGCTCGTTTTTTCTTTGAATGATTTGTCCCGTTCATCTAGCCACTTTGTTTGCTCATTTTTATTCTCTGTCCCGTTCATCTAGCCAATTTTGAATCTTGGAGGATGGAGGAGATGAGAGGAGAGGATGGAGGGCGCCATGGAGGAAGATACGAGGAGGAGGAGGAGCCAAGAAAGGAGAGGAGGAACCATGAGAAGTAGGAGCCATGGAGGAGGGGAGGAGGAAGAAGAAAGGGGAGGAGGAACCTTGGATGAGTAGGAGCCATGGAGGAGGGGAGGAGGAAGAAGAAGACCCGTGGAGGAGGAGGGAACCTTGGAGGAGGAGGAGGAGCCATGGAGGAGGGGAGGATGAGGAGGAGCAGCAGCCTTGGAGCGATGAAGGAGGGGATGAGGAGGAGCCATGGAGGAGGGGAGGAGGAGGAGGGCGCCATGGAGAAGGTGTATAGGAGGAGGAGATTGTGGAGGAGAGGAGGATAAGAATGAAGAGGTAAGGAGGAGAAGGAAGCCGGCCGGGTTATATATACTCTTATTAGTGGCGCATATAGCAAAATGCGCCACCCATAAGAACCTTAGGGGTGGCGCACCTAGCAAAATGCGCCACTAATAAGTTTTGAATTTTCTTCAATTTTTTGGCCTCTAGATCTTCAAACGCCCGTAACTTTTTTCTGTTAGATTTTTGAGGATTCTAAAAATGTTCGACGGGGGAACCCCGTTGAATTTGGATATAACTTTTCTAGTAGATGATTTTTCATATAAAAAACTTTTTCATCGGAGATCGTATGCAAAAGTTAAACCCATTTTACGGATTCTCGAGAGATTTTGCAAAAAAATTCGAAATTCATGTTTCTAAATTTTCCTAATAACTTGACCACATATTACATGGGAATCTTATTTTGTTTTATTTTTTTGACATTTCTATCATTTTCTTTCATCTTTTTTCAAACTAAAAAGGCGGTCCACCAGGGGGGTGTATTTGTGTATTGGGAAATTTCCCCTCACATTTTTAGGTTAGTAGTGGCGCATATGCAAGGTGTGCCATCCCTAAGAGCTTATGGGTGGCGCATTCTGAATGCGCCACTAATAATTCCTTATGGGTGGCGCATTTTCAGAATGCGCCACCCATAAGCTCTTAGGGGTGGCGCATTTCCAAAATGCGCCACCTATAAGGTTCTTAGGGGTGGCGCATTTCTCCAAATGCGCCACGTATAAGAGGATCCAGGGCTGGCCCACTCTTAGGGGTGGCGCATTTTTAAAAATGCGCCACCTATAAGAGCTTATAGGTGGCGCATTTTTTACCAGTACGCCACCCCTTAAAACATAGTGGCGCATTACATATAAAATGTGCAACTAATAAGGTTTCCATGTATAGCTATTTCCCTAGTAGTGACTCTGGCTTCTCTCAAATTCATGTTAAGACTGTCGATCAAGAGAAGACCACTTTCACATGTCCTTATGGTACTTATGCTTATAGGCGTATGCCTTTTGGTTTATGTAATGCCCCTGCTACTTTTCAGAGATTTATGTCTGCTATCTTTCATGGTTTCTGTGAGGAGATTGTGGAGGTCTTCATGGACGATTTATCCGTCTATGGAACTTCCTTTGACCACTGTCTCCACAATCTTAATAAAGTTTTGCAGAGATGTGAAGAAACAAATTTGGTGCTAAATTGGGAGAAGTGCCACTTCATGGTTAACGAAGGGATCGTTCTTGATCACAAGATCTCCGAGAGGGGAATTGAAGTGGACAAAGAGAAGATTGAAGCTATTGAAAGGATGCCCTATCCAATGGACTTCAAAGGTATTCGTAGTTTCTCGGTCATGCTGGTTTCGATAGAAGATTTATTAAAGACTTTTCTAAGACTTCGGGACCCCTTACCAATCTTCTCCAGAAGGATGTTCCTTTTGTATTTGATGAAGATTGTAAGGAAGACTTCGAAGTTCTTAAGAAATCTTTAAAACCGCTCCTATAGTACAACCACCTGATTGGAATTTTCCCTTTGAAATTATGTGTGATGCTAGTGATTTTTTTGTTGGAGCTGATTTAGGACAATGGGTTGATAAGAAGTGAAATGTTATACACTATGCTAGCAAAACCCTTGATAGTGCTCAAAAGAATTATGCTACTACTGAGAAGGAATTCTTAGAAGTGGTATTTTCTTGTGATAAGTTTAGGCAATATATTGTTGATTCTAAAGTTATTATTCATACTAACCATGCTGCCATTAAGTATCTTATGGAGAAGAAGTATGCCAAACCAAGACTCATCGGATGGGTACTCCTTCTTCAAGAATTTGATTTGCAGATTGTTGATAGGAAAGGAGCAGACAATCTGGTGGCGGATAATCTTTCAAGGATGGAAGATATACCGCATGATCCCATTCCAGTCAACGACAGCTTTCCAGATGAACAACTAGCTTTTGTAAAAGTACAATCTCTCTCCGATCCTTGGTTTGTAGATTATGCTAACTTTATCGTTGTAAATTTTTGCCTCGAGGTTTAACATTTCAGGAAAGGAAGAAGATCTCCCACGATTTGAGGCATTACTTTTGGGATGACCCACATCTTTTTAGAGAAGGACAGGATGGGATCGTGAAAAGATGCATACCGGAGCACGAGCAGAAGGACATTCTCAGACAATGTCACGGTAGTCCCTACGGAGGACATCATGCCGGTGAGAGGACCACACATAAGGTTCTAAAATCAGGTTTTTATTGGCCTACTCTCTTTAAGGATGCTAGAAATTATGTTTTATCTTGTGATAAGTGTCATAGAGTTGGTAATATTAGTAGGAGAAATGAAATGCATATGAATTACTCTCTAGTGATTGAACCTTTTGATTGCCGGGGTTTTGATTTTATGGGTCCTTTTTCTCCCTCACACAAGTACACTCACATTTTAGTGGTTGTTTATTATGTAACTAAGTGCGTTGAAACAATCCCCACTGAAAGTGCTGATCACAAGACATCTTTGAAAATGCTCAAGGATGTAATTTTTCCTAGGTTTGGTGTACCAAGATACCTCATGACTGATGGATGATCACACTGCACACATGGAGCTTTTAGGAAAGCTTTAGCCAAGTACGATGTCAATCATAGAATTGCTTCACCGTACCATCCTCAAACTAGTGGGAAAGTCGAGTTCAC
Organism: Bromus sterilis; assembly: GCA_950022295.1. Classification (NCBI taxonomy): domain Eukaryota; kingdom Viridiplantae; phylum Streptophyta; class Magnoliopsida; order Poales; family Poaceae; genus Bromus; species Bromus sterilis. The sequence continues at coordinate 163,482,589 of OX465599.1, read as the reverse complement.
CAATAGAGAGATCAAGTTGATCTTACAAAATACAGTTAACAGTTCTAGGAAGGACTGGTCAAAGAAGTTACGAGATCCTTTGTGTGCGTATAGAACTTCTTATAAAAACCCCATGGGCATGTCTCCTTATAAGATGGTCTTTGGCAAGGATTTCCATTTTCCATTAGAGTTAGAACACAAAGCTTTCTGGACTGTTAGAGAGGTTAATGCTGACCCAAAATTAGCTGGTGAAAAGCGTTTCATGAACTTGATTTCTTTACATGAGTGGAGGAGTGAAGCTTACAAGAGTGCTTAAATGTTCAAGGAAAAGGTAAAGAAGTGGCATGATGGAAGGATTAAACGTGAATTAAATGTTGGTGATAAAGTTTTGTTGTTTAGATCTTGTTTCAGGTTTTCTCCAGGTAAACTACTTTCCAGATGGGAAGGGCCATTTCATATCGAAGAAGTCTTCCGCTCCTGCGCAATTATGATTAACAATTTTGAAGGCACCAAACCTCAAGTTGTGAATGGGCAAAGGTTCAAGAATTACATGGCAGGAGACCCTGCCAATGTTGATGTGAATTTGATACACACAACAACTCATGAAGAACATGTCGCAGCCCTGTTTCAGACACCAGCAAAAGAAAAATAAGAAAAGGTATGTATTACAGGAAGGAAACATCGCGAACATCCAAAAAAGTTCCATATTATGAGTTTTCGCAAAATTAGGAAAATTCCAAGCCTAAGTGGAGCCGGAGAGGAGCTCCAGGGGGGCAAGGCGCCCCTTGGCGCGGCCAACCTCCTGGCCGCGCCGGGAGGCCGCATGGGCACCCCGGAGTCCTTCTCCGACCCCACTTTGGCTTGTTACCTTCCTTTCGGTGCAGAATTTTTTGCTATATATTTTCCCGGATCTTCCTGGCACTGTATCTCGCGATTTCGTGTGTTTTCTTTTCGAGCTGTTTCTGCCAGGAAATCTTTCAGCTAGACCTAGGTGCCATGGCTTCCCCAAGTTCCCCCAAGGACAAATTCGTCGTCAACGTCATCAACCCTTACCTTGTTGAGGTAAAGAAGCACCCTCAAACTGTTTGGGTGGAGGATGGTGTCCTCCACATCGAAGATCTGAAGGGGGCTGTCAAGGAGGGGAGCATCCAGGCTAGGCTGGAAGAAGTGGATCATGAAGTCTTCAAGTACAAGAAGATGGTCGAGCATGGTGTTGAAGCCAACATCGACATCATCAACGATCTGAAGGGACACCACAAGAAGGAGATGAAGGAGATGTGCTAAAGCCTGACCGCACTGGAAGAAAAAGTGTTCGATCCTCAAGGGCAGATTTATGATCTACAGAACCAGAATTGTGAGTATGAACTAAATTTTTTGCGCATGGGTTTTGTTGCTCAGTGCAGGATTCTTGAGACTGAAGCATCATACGAGACTGGAGAACCTCTGCCATGGAAGCGCTTTGCGAAGGACTACGTGATGAACATGAACAAGAATGAGGACTGTAATCTCCTTGGGTAATGGCATACCCTTAGCTTGTTCCACGCTTGGGGGAGTGCCCGATATCTTTATCTTTATCTTTGTCTTTTAGAGTCAAGTAGAGTCCTATCATGTCTAGGGAAGTTATCTTATGAAATAGGTGTTTGCATTGAGGTCTATTACTCCTTTGTGGAGAGTCTCGTATCCGTGAGTGTGGAGTCGTCTATGATGGAATATTAATGAGAAGTCTGTTGGGTTTCTTCACTGCACTTGGTATTCTCTCCACGCAATCGACCTCGTATGCTGATTCTTATGGGAGTATTGACCTTATATCAGGTATGGCTTTGAAACTTTATTTAAATTTTGGGTAACATAGCTTTGGTCATTACAAGAAGCATGATCTTCTCAAGTAGCGACATAGCCAAAACCTTTATGTTATTATGCTTGAAGTGTTATGTTGATAAAGAAGACAACTTGATGTGTTATGCTTATTTTAATGTTTATGCTTTATATTGCTTTGCATCCAAGTCATCATCAATTGTTTATTCTCTCAAAGCCTTTGCTAGCCAAACTCTGTACTAAGCGTAATTCTTCTTGTGCATCCATACCCTGAAACCAATATCTTCCATATGAGTCCACCATACCTTACTATTCGTGGTATTTCACTACCACTCCTAATGTATTTAATTCATGTGTTATCCTTAAATGTTCAAAATCTTTTGTTTTGTGCCTCTGGTTTAGCTCATGAGGAAGTAGTAGGTAATTCATGATCTTATTAAGTTGGACAAGTTTTACCCCAGGATTGCATGTCTAATCTGCAAACACCTAATAAGAGGAGGAACTGGCATGAGTTCTCCCAGCTCGTAAGATAATACAACAAACAAACCCTCCTTCACGCTTTGTTCATGAGAAATCGGAAAACTTTGGTAGTGATAAACAAAGGAGATTAAGGGGATGTGATCGTCCCCACTTGGGAGCCGTTCCTTGAAACTTGTATAGCTTGAGAAGTAATTGAGCTATCTATTAGCATTCGTTGACAAATCATGCACCTCCCAAAGGATGTTTTCATTATGTTTGATTTAAGGATAACACATGAGTTTTCCCTACATCCCTAGGGCAGGGCCTGTCCTTTACTTTTATGTTGAGTAAGTTCTTCCTACTTCCTTCTATTCTTAAAGAGAACAGACACTTGATGTTAACAAGGAATCATTCATATAAGGATGCATTAAGATTTGTCATGCCACATCCTTGTTGACATTATCATTTGATAAATAAGTTGTTTGCAAAGCTTAGGCCAAGCAAACATCTTCCTTTGTGTTAGCATTTTCACTTCCCGACTAATAACATGTACTTTCAAAATATTCAAAGTGTTTCATTATAAAGTGGAAGAGCAAAAGTAAAAGTTATTAGTTGTCCTTTGACCAAGGATATGTTTGCCATGATTTGATGAGTTTCCTTAGCCCTACTTTTGAGTATAATTGTTACTACTTTTTCATAAGGGCCTTATGAGTTGAGATTGTTGTTGAGGATGCTTGAGTTTGGTGAAGAAATCATGATGCTTCTTGTTCGTATTCTATTTATCGACACTTCACTCTCTAAACTTGTGGACAGGTTTACTGATCTCAGTATTCGCTTGGGGACAAGCGAGGCCTAAGCTTGGGGGAGTTGATACGTCCAAAATGCATCACTATTTTATATCATAATTCACCCCTATTAATTGATATATTTCACATTATGATGTTGTTCTTATGTTGTTTTGGCTTGTTTTACATAGTTTGCAACTTTCCGGTGACGAAACAGCAGACGCATGATTCAGCGGAGAAAAGTGGACATAGATTTGCTGAAACAGAAGACCTCCAATTAAGCTGAAAATCGACGAAGAGCATTTTTCGAAAGATTGACGAAGCCACGCAAAGCAGGGGCCAGAGGGGGCCCACCAGGTGCCTAGGGGCCGCCCTAGCGTGGGCCCCACCAGGGGCGCGCTGGGAGGCCGCCTGGATTCCTCGGGCCACCCCAGGGTCCCCCCTCTGGCCTATATACCGCTCGTCACTCGAAATCCCTAAAAAGAGGAGAATTTATGGAGTTCGACCGCCGCTACATGGCGGAAACCTACACAGAAGAAAAGGGATCCCCGCGGGAAGATTCCGCCGGGAAGAACACCTTCCGAAAGGGGATATCATCGCCATCATCATCACCATCATCACGGGCATCATCGAGATCATCATCAACATCATCGGCACCATCTCCATCTCCATCCCATCTCATCTCACCATTGTAACTTGTGTTGTAACCCATACTATCCATCCTCTCTACTCTACCGATGTTGATTACTCTTTGTGGTGAATGCTATTGAGTTTTGTTGGAGAATTATTGTTATGACCTGATTGTTAATCATATATTTATCACCACTGATCATGATCTTTTTTATTCTTGTGAGTAGTTACTTTAGTTCTTGAGGACATGGGAGAAGTCTTGTTGTTAGTAGTCATATGATGTTGAAGTAATATTTGTAGTTTGATATTTAAGTTGTGGTGTTATTCTTCTAGTGGTGTTATGTGAGTCGAACACATAACACTTCGCCTTGTTAAGGACCTAGGGGAATACATTGGGTATAAAGGATGCTTATGGTGGGTTGTCGGAGTGATAGAAACCTGAACCCCAATTCACACCCTTTTGCACAAGGGAATAATGGATTCTTGATCTTATTGTTGTGGTTAGGCTTTTGCCTTAATTTCTACCTTGTATTTGCGGATGCTTGCAAGGTGTTTAATCATAAGAGTGCACTTGTCTTAGTTTAGAAGGTGTACTAGCATAGATCCACCCAGTCAACACTCATCAACACAAAACATAGTATCGATATGGAATATGGCAAAAGCACATGACTACCTCTCCCGTGTGTCCTCAAGAACGCTTTCGTCTTTATAAGTTTAGTTGCTAGGCCTATCCTTTTGTCAAAGTATTGGGCCATTTGCTTCTCCTCAGCACCCTTTACTTTGCTTGTTTTTACCTTCTTGTTTCTTATACCGAAAACCCCTAATAATTTATCTTTCAGTGCTTGCAGTTATTCCTTATCCAAATTCACTTGTCAATAGCTTTTGCTCCACGTTGGGTTCGACACTCTTACTTATTGAAAACACTACGATAGATCCCATAGACTTGTGGGTCATCAATAAACGATGATAGTCTTGAGAGCCGGTTTGGTTATTGAGCTCAGTCCCTGTTTGGGACAATGTTGTTTGCCACGTGGTAGCCGTTTTCCATGATGGTGGCGGGTGTCTGGAGGGCACAGGGCTACCCACGACATGACTTGCGAATTGTATCGGGTGATACGGTTAGGGACGCGGTAGAATAGTCTCATTGGAGAAATCCTTGTCCATTCCGAGGGAGACGTTCCAAGGTAATGGATGAGGGAAGAACTCCATAGTGTGGGTAAAGTGCACAAACTCTCCAGAGTCAAAATCTATTCGAATAGCCGCTTCCTCGATATGGACAAGTTCGTACTAAGTCACACCATTAGATCACAGTGCTATGGATGAGAGATTGTGTTGCACCTGTGAATCAGTGCAAGTGATGGTAAGCTTGCGAAGCTTACGAGATGTTGGTGAGATGACTACGCGGTAGTCATGATATGTTGATGAGATGGCTACGCGATAGCCACGAGATAGTTGTGGATCCAGAGTGATCCCGAGTTATGGATCCGGAGTGATCCCAGTATGAGATGTTGGAAGGGATCATGAGTAAGGTGATCCCGGATAAGTCGCATGAGGGTTATCCACTTTGCAATACTAGCTGACATTATTGTGGCCCTCACATGTTTAATTCATTAATATACTCTAACCTTCTTGCAATGTTATTGTTTTGCCTTGATGATTTGGTTGTTGTGAGCTTGCAAGTACATTCAATGTACTAACCTGGCGTGTCATGCCATATTTGCAGGCAATGCTGTTATTGCGTAGGACGATGTTCCCGGTGTTTGCGAGCTAGGAGGTGTCCCAGCAGTGTACCTTTGGAGTGGAGTCCACACCATCGCCGTTGTTCCACTGGTAAGATTTATTCCGCTTCTATAGAGTTATTCTGCTGCTTTATGTTGTTCCGATTCTAGCATTAGGAGCAAGTTTGTTCTCCGCCTCGCTCTGCTAGCATTGTAATAGACCCGTTGAACGCATTTCATCGGTAATAGAAAGTTTTTCAGTTCTATATCAAGCAGTGACGTGTTCTAGAAGACATGATCTCTGGGCTGGAGCAATGGGCGTTCCGGTACTCTGAGCCAGGGTTCCACATGGACGTTCACACAACACCACTAGAAGAATAACACCACAACTTAAATATCAAACGACACATATTACTTCAACATCATATGAACTAACAACTAGACTTCTCCCATGTCCTCAATAACTAAAAGAACTACTCACAAGACATAGAAGAGATCATGATCAGAGGTGATAAATCTGTGATAAACAATATGGTCATAACAATAATTCTCCAACAAAACTCAATAGCATTCACCACAAAAGAGTAATCAACACCGGTAGAGTAGAGAGGATGGATAGTACAAGTTACAACTTCGATTGCAATGGTGAGATGAGACGGGATGAAGATGGACATGGTGCTGGTGATGAGGATGATGTTGATGATGATCTCGATGATGCCCGTGACGGTGGTGATGACGATGAGGACGATCTCCCCCTCCGGGAGGAGTTCTCCCCGGCGGAATCTGCCTGTCGGAAATGTCTTTTCTTCTCTGTAGGTTCCCTCCACGGAGCGGCGGCGGAACTCCCAAAACTCTTCTCGTTCTGGGTTTTTTAGCTCACGATTAAGATATAGGCCAAAGGGGGGGTCCCGGGAGTGGGGACCACCTCTCAGGCGGCCACCTGGCGCGACCTGGAGGGGGGCCGCGCCACCAGGGCGCCTGGGAGGCTTGTGGCCCCCCTCCGGGTGCCCTTCGGCTGGTCTTCGTCAATTTTTCAGAAAATTGTATGATGAGGACATCTCTACTAATGTTACACCCACATCTTCACCAACTACACATACTGGACCAGTTACTAGAGCACGTGCACGTCAACTAAATTATCAGGTACTTTCGTTTCTTGCGAATCCTTCTAATGTTCATGAACATATGATGCTGCCTAAATTAGATACTTTTGTTTTGCTTATGAATGAAGGACCTAGCATGGACAAGAAGGACGGTCATTGGAGCGGGATCAAGCATGGAGAAGAAGGTGCGCGCGCGGGAAAGAACAATGGAGCTTCCAGTGGGGATTTTCGCACTTTGAAGCCACCATAAGGCATGCATGAAGGCTTGGACGAAATACACGAGATGCCACTTCATTATTTTCGTCCAAGAGCAATTATAGGTGCTGCGTCACCTTAATATTGGGCTGGGCCCATGTAATTTCGAAATACCACATTATAGGCTGTTTTTAGAGTCCGTATGTGTGGGGAAACCGAGTTAGGGTTGTTTTCGGACCCCACCTCCAAGGGGTCACGAAAATCCCCTCTGTTCCCCCATATATACAGCCCTTAGGGCGTCGTTTAGACTTGGGTTTTAATTAGATATAAGTTAGCCATAGCCGCAACTTCGAGCTCTTCGTTTGTGTCATCCGACCAGGCCAAGACCTCATTGGAACCCCAACTCTCGTAATCATTCATCTTATATTCGCAATATCCAGATTGCAATTCTTAGTTCTTGCTTGTTCTTCGATTGCTTGCAGGAATTAGACCTTCGTGGTCATGTTGATCGTGCATCCGCGGGATCAATAACCTCTCGGAGTTGGTTTAGCGATTGCTAAGGCGCAACGTCTTCGCACGTTCGTAGTCGGATCGTGAAAGTCGCCTCCACCATAATCGATCTCCACCATCTCATCGAAACATCGGGACACCTTCGCCCCTATCATTGTACCCCGTGAATTTTAGGTCATTTGGAGATGTCCTGATATGGCCACTTGATGTGCACTTTCCCCGCTGATTCCTGCGTCTGCTGTTTCGACACCGGAAAGTTGCAAACTGTGTAACATAAGCCAAAACACTATAAGAACATCATCATAATATGGAATATATCAATGAATAGAGGTAAATTATGATTAAAATAGTGATGCATTTTGGACGTACTAGTGCACTGAGTTAGTAGGTTAGTCCAAATATGTGTAAAAAGGTATGAAAGTGTAGCAAAACACATAGGAATTTCACCTAAAAGAGCATGGAACAAGCATAAATTATAGATACGTTTGGGACGTATCAACATCCCCAAGCTTAATTCCTACTCGTCCTCGAGTAGGTAAATGATAACACAAATAATTAATGTGGTGACATGCTAACACACATATGAGAAATTCAAACTAAAGCATGTAAGAGATGCAATTCAAGTCAAGACAGTAACAAGCAAAAGTCTATATCTAGTATTTAAACTATCAAAGCATGAACCAAAGGTGCAAGAGCTCTTGTTGTCCGTGACTCGAATGTATCCAAATGGTGTTTGCGTGCAAGAAGAGGGAGATGGGTTTAGAGCATAAAAATACTATATATTTCAATTGAGCATTGAATCTACTAAAATTCACACTTGGTCTCCTTCAGAATCTTATTTTGACTCGTCCCCAGACCACTAGTTAGTCACAAGTCAAACTGATCCTCTCCCTTTCGACTTTGAGCACTCATGCAATGGATGAGCGCGAGCAAGATATGTTGGCACTTAGGATGACAAAGAGAAAAATGATAGGGAAGGAAGACAAAAAAGGTGTGAAAGGCTCACATAAATGAGGACAATCATAGGCGAGAGAAAGCCAAATGATAGATATGATGTGAGGAGTACGGATTCCCATGTAACAGATGCACATATTAGCTAAGGTAAGCTCCCCCATGGAACTAGTGGGGGTGCATCCAACTTGCTTGCTCCTGAAGACCTAGAGCTCTTTTGAGGAGGCTCATCCTTGGAATATGCATGAATGATAATTTCTATGGACTACAAATATGACAATGGAGTACATGTGTGGATCTTTCAAATGGAATAGTAGTGTTGCCCCCTTCTCTCTTTTTTTTCCTTTTTTATATTTTTTGTATTTTTTTGTGGCCTCATTGGATCTTTCTATTTATAACTCATTTGTCCTCTTTGGGATCTTTTAATTTGCCCTCTTTGGGATCTTTTCCTCACACTCTATATTTTACAAGAATATAAATAAGATCTTCACACTTTACAAGAAGTACTCAACATAAAGAAAACTAAAAAACTATCACGATGTATGAAAATGTATGCCTCTGCTAGTCTAGCAGGATATGCAATGATACTACCGCGTCATGTAGCAATTATGAAGGCAAGGCCCAACTAGCATGCGGCTCCTCGATCAAGCAAAAGCATGTATGACATGAAGATCAAGTCATGAGATGATGGATGTTGCATGGAAATGTACCTCGGCAAGGCTATGAAAATGCCTTGATAGGTAGGTATGGTGGCTGTTTTGAGAAAGATATAAGGAGGTTTATGTAACAGCCCAGATTTCACAAAAATTAAAAAATTTGTTTTTGGTGTGAATTGTTTGATTATTTGATTTGTTTGCGGTGTTTGCATCGCCGATTTATCGATCGGCGATTATTTCCCCCCCTCTTATCTCGTACCGGACGCATACCGACCCTTTCCACGCTGACACTCGACCTTGGCGACACCGGGTTTCACCTGATCACCGTCGCGAAAACTCGCACAAGACCAGCCGTAGCCAACGGAGCGAAAAACCCTGTTTAATAAGTAAACGGGATATTTTTATAGCGCACCGGAAAGTGTTCTCAAAACGGTTCCAGTGCGAGTTGAACGATGCCGGCTCGACGCGCTGATTGCGTAGTTCAAAGTTTTACCCGAATCGGAGGTCCTGCGGACACTCGGCGGTCAGAAACGTAAACACCGCGCGCGCGAGAGGGAAAACCTGAGGGCTCTTGCGCAAACTTGCCAGCCAGACCACCTATATAAAGACCACCACTCCCCCACCCCTTTCTAGGGTTTCCCCTTAGCAATATTTGCGGACATCCCCCTGAAATTACCCCAAATTTCACCCTCTAGCCCCAGATCTGCGAAACCCTAGCCAGATTTCATACACAGCCGTCAGATCTGGCGAACAGAGGGCTCATGATAGAGGCGGGGTGTCCCGATCTTTCGATGAGATGATAACTACGATTTGATGGAGTCGACTTTGACGATCCGACTACAAACGTGCAACGACGTTGCGCCTTAGCAATCGCTAAATCAATCTCCTGAAGGTTATTGACCACGTCGGAGCACGATCAACCTGACCACGAAGGTCTAGTGCCTGCAAGCAATCGAAGAACAAGCAAGAACTATGATAAAGCAATCTGAATATTGCGAATATGTAGATGAAGTATGAATAAAGTTGGGATTCCGAAAGCGGTCTTGATCTGGTCGTTGGACACAAACCGAGTACACGAAGATGCATCAATTAGCTAAGCAGTCTTTTTAACTAAAAGAAATCCAAAGAAAAACCCTAGGGGTTGATCTACTTATATAGCACTAAAGGGTGGAGGCCAAGGGGGTGGAAGGACGTCCCAAGGAGTCCTAAAACTAAACCTAGGTCGTACAAGGCACTTGGGCCCATGTGGAGGCGATGCAACACCTATTGAGTTGGACTTTGATTCGGATTCTGCTGCTGGGTCGCACCGCTTTCGCAATATCTCCACGCTCCGAAGGAATTTGAAGGTGAAACCAATTGCGTTGGAAACTAGACGAGATAAGCTATCACCAGAAAAAAGAATCACCCAATTTGGAGTTCGTATGTAGAAACGGCGGCTGTTTGAAGTTGGGTATATCTCTGCAGTCCGAATCTGAGTCCATGACGTGAAAGACTTGGTCTCTATCTTCTCTTGGCCCAAAAGTGACGTGAAATAACTTCTTGTACAGCACACAATCATGCCCCTTTGTATTGACTTCATTTCTTGATCAAATATAGAGGAATTAATGGTCATATCCATGATAATTATGTCCTCATCATCTTCATGCTTGACCATGCTCCAATGCTCATCCTTCTTGTCCATGCTAGGTCCTTCATTTGTCAGCAACAGATATATATCGATGGTAGGCAGCATCATATTCACATGAACATTAGAAACATTACCAAGAAGCGAAAGTACCTGATTATTTAATTGGTGTGCACGATCTCTCGTAATTGGTCCAGTAGGTATATTAGCAGGGGTTGTGGCTGTAACTATGGTAGTCATGTCCTCATCATCCTCCCCTTCTTGAAAATAAAGCCGTCCCCGGCGTTTCTTAATCTGAAATGTGGCTAACAAAAGAGACAAGGTGTACATGTTGTATATATATATGTCATCCATTCTTACTTCTCTTAGTTTTTGGACATGTAACACATGTATATATGAGTAACTTTCGTATGTCGTGAAATATAAACATATATGATCATCACAATACATAAACGACATGAAAGTATTGCAACTCAGTTTGCATATATAAGTGAAGCTCTTATTCATAATGTTTTTCGAAGGACATGCTACAACAGGCTTAACTAAGTAGTCATGCAACAAGTCATTCGACGCAGAATCATCACCAAGATTAGAGGTCATATCAAAATGATTGAGCATTGGCAGTTTCATAATAGTAAGATGATTATCCAAAATAGATGGTGTGCTCAAATCAACAGGTAACTCAAGACATGATGTATTCAAGTCTATTAGGCAAGCAACATCTTCATGTGAAGTTATGACATTTTCGAAAATTGGTTGTGTGATGAAACTACTGGATAGCTCAACACATGTTGCTTTTAAATCAGCAAGGTTCTCATGTGGAGGGGAAAGATCCATACCTTTGTCATTACCTTTTTGTGATGATAGATCAGATATTGGAGGAGTGCTTACGACAATTGATGTGGTTATGGTAGTGCTCATAGTGGTTGAAGGAACAACCTTCTCAACTTGTGGTATTTGCACATTCCTCTTGTTCGTCTTCTGGGAAACACGTTTGTCGATTTCCTGTTCAGCTTTACAAGCAAGACGAAACAAACGATCCATAGGATAACACTTTTCATGAATTAGGATATCCTGAATGTCACGGTTTAAACCTTCCCAAAATATGTCCATGAAATATTCTTCACTTTCCTCTAAAAGAGAATGCAAGAATGTAGTTTCTAAAGCATCATAATATTCTAAAACAGTTTTAGTACCTTGTTTTAAATTTTTTAATTTCCTAACCTTGTCACGAGTATAATAAGAGGGAACGAATCTATATCGCATAGCAAGTTTGAGATCATTCCAAGTATTAGGTATATAATCAGGATATAAACTACAATATTCATTCCACCAAATAGAAGCAAAATCTTTGAAAGCACTAATTGCAGTTTTTACTTTCTTATGCTCAAGAAAATTATGGGAAACAAATATATCATTTATTTCAAACTCCCACTCAATGTATAAATCAGGTCTTAGACGTCCATGAAAGTGTGGTATAGAAACAATAACCTGATCATGTGCATGCTTATGTGTGTTTACCTTTTGCAGTGACTGTTGTGTAGTTGTAGGTGGTGGCAAATCTCCAACTATAGTTGCCGCCCAAGAAGATCTAACTCCAGAACCTGCCATGATTAGTAGAAAACAAGAAACAAATCACAAGTATATGTCCCTATGAACTACTAGGATGTGGTGGTAAAACGCTCACAGGATAGCAAATATCAATGTCTTACTAGTTCTTACCATGCAGCAGGTGGTGATCGGCAACCAACGGTGTCAAAGAACTCCAAAGATTAAGTAGAGCGATTGCCAGGTGAACGCACGTATACACGATGTAGAAATATGTGGAGCTTGGAAGGCTTTAATATGGTGGCAAAAATATCAGCAATAATCAATTCAGAGATGCAAAATTGAATTAACGCTCAACGACGATACTGTGCTGGTCCTAGTCTAGACCGGACTAGAGACGCGATCCTAGAACACTAATGTGGTCACGAAGTAGCACAACTAGCAGTAATGAATGATATGAAGTAGCTCTGGATAGCAAGATATAAGTGAAGATCATCAAGAGAGCAAAGATAATGGTGAAAATAGGCTCCAAATCAAGATACACCAATATTCTCGCTACAACTTTCCTCTGAAATATGTTTGCTAATTTTTTGATATTTTTCCTCCAATAGGGCACTGACTTAAGCTTTCCGACCCAATAAGAATCACTCAATTTAGAGTTCGGATGAGGTGTCAAAAAAATTGAGAATTATCCCGAAATCTGACAAAAACTGTGTTCGGAAACTTTAGAGGTCAAAAAGTCCGTCTTAGAAGCCGATCTGGAGTTTCAAATAACACACTAGCTCCTGAACTATTTAGAAGAGGCTCGGAAATATCTTTAATTTGAGTACTCGTGGAGCCAAAACGGACTTCGGATGACAAAGTTATGCCCGTTTTAGTGGACACTGCTCAAAACTGATTCCGACGAGATTTCAAATACGAGTTCAACTAGAGATAGATCCGAAATTTTTCTTCTTTTTTCTCTTTTTTCCTTTTTTCTTTCTTTTTTTCCTTTTTCTTTTTTTTCTCTTTTTTCAACTCTTTTTCTCTCTTTTTCTATGGTGGATGGTAGAAGTAGGCAGCGGATGGGATGATGGTGCAGCGGCGACGGTGACTAACGTGAACAGAACTCGAAACTCTAAAGGACTAGATACTAAGACCAGCAACTGAACACGACGATGCAACCGATAATTCAATAAAGCAAAGCACCGAAAAGAAAATTGCGAAGTCTCAAATTGGTTTGGATATGATGATCTAATCCTATTTTTATGGCTTTTTGTGTGGATGATAGGTGATAAAAAAACAGATCTAATATATGGATGTGGAATTCTCACCGAGCAACCGGAAAACTGATACCACTTGATAGAGGCGGGGTGTCCCGATCTTTCGATGAGATGATAACTACGATTTGATGGAGTCGACTTTGACGATCCGACTACAAACGTGCAAAGACGTTGCGCCTTAGCAATCGCTAAATCAATCTCCTGAAGGTTATTGACCACGCCGGAGCACGATCAACCTGACCACGAAGGTCTAGTGCCTGCAAGCAATCGAAGAACAAGCAAGAACTATGATAAAGCAATCTGAATATTGCGAATATGTAGATGAAGTATGAATAAAGTTGGGATTCCGAAAGCGGTCTTGATCTGGTCGTTGGACACAAACCGAGTACACGAAGATGCAGCAATTAGCTAAGCAGTCTTTTTAACTAAAAGAAATCCAAAGAAAAACCCTAGGGGTTGATCTACTTATATAGGACTAAAGGGTGGAGGCCAAGGGGGTGGAAGGACGTCCCAAGGAGTCCTAAAACTAAACCTAGGTCGTACAAGGCACTTGGGCCCATGTGGAGGTGATGCAACACCTATTGAGTTGGACTTTGATTCGGATTCTGTTGCTAGGTCGCACCATTTTCGCAATATCTCCACGCTCCGAAGGAATTTGAAGGTGAAAGCAATTGCGTTGGAAACTAGACGAGATAAGCTATCACCAGAAAAAAGAATCACCCAATTTGGAGTTCGTATGTAGAAACGGCGGCTGTTTGAAATTGGGTATATCTCTGCAGTCCGAATCTGAGTCCATGACGTGAAAGACTTGGTCTCTATCTTCTCTTGGCCCAAAAGTGACGTGAAATAACTTCTTGTACAGCACACAATCATGCCCCTTTGTATTGACTTCATTTCTTGATCAAATATATAGGAATTAATGGTCATATCCATGATAATTATGTCCTCATCATCTTCATGCTTGACCATGCTCCAATGCTCATCCTTCTTGTCCATGCTAGGTCCTTCATTTGTCAGCAACAGATATATATCGACGTTAGGCAGCATCATATTCACATGAACATTAGAAACATTACCAAGAAGCGAAAGTACCTGATAATTTAATTGGTGTGCACGATCTCTCGTAATTGGTCCAGTAGGTATATTAGCAGGGGTTGTGGATGTAACTATGGTAGTCATGTCCTCATCAGCTCACGACGCGCCACGTCATCCCACCGGAGTCTCCAGCCAGCTCCACCGCACCGCCGGTCCGATCCGGGCCCCGTGGGCCTGCTGCCGCGCCACCGGCGACGCGTCTGGGCCCGATCCGGGGTGAGCATCCCGTGCGGCCGAGCTTGCCTTCACGGCAATGGCCGCCAACGCTCCTCGCCGGCCAACCCGTGCTGCTCCGGCGAGCCCGAGCTGCCACCCCACAAGCCGGCCTCCTCCTCCCTGCGCCCTTCCTCTCCTCCTCTCCTTCTCTTCTCACCTCCCTCTTCTTCTTCCTTACAGCAGACCGCCATGGCCATGGCGAGCCGAGCTCAAGCTCGAGCTCGCCCTCCATCGGCGAGATCCGGGCCGGATCCGGCCGCCCGGCCTCTCCTCCGCTGACCCGGGCCATCCCAAGCCGCCCCGTGCCCTCTCCAGGCCGCCACGGCCGCCAGCGGCCACCGCCAGCCCGCCATGAACCCGTCCTGGCCGCCAAGTCCCAGAATTGTTGTTTGAAGTGCCTTCTTGCAAAGCGATTTACCGTTAGCTCGTAGATCGGATTAACATGATTATTTTTTTGGATGATTTTTCTCTGTGTGCTCTAAATGGCTGTATAATTATTTATCATGTTCGAATTGATTGGCATGTCTAAATCTTCTGTTGAAGTGGGAACCAGACTGTTAACTGCTGCTAATTTCTGGAAATTGTTGTTGTTGTTATTTTATTGCAAGTTTGATTGATGATTGTGTCACATCCATGAGGCCTATGCTATTAGTTCTTGTTGCATACTATTAAGAATCATGTCTACTTCAATACTATGCAATCACTTGTCATGTTTACCTGTTGTAGCTATATTAATTCTTGCTCCAAAGTGGTGACCCTGATGACATGTGCTGCTGTTTAAATAAAGTTGCTACTTTGCTGCCCTATATCTTTTTAGCCGTGCATCCTATTGAGCATTGTAATATGTCATTTTGATCTATGCCATGTCTACTTCCATTATATTTATTGCATTTTCATTTTTACATTCCTGGTCATAGATATGTTTAGATCCAAAGTTGCTATCCTGCTGTTGTTGACAGCCACCTCTGTTTTCACTAAGTCTGTAACTTTCCGATGCCATGTTGCACGCCTAATATCTTTTGATCTGTGATTCCTATGACCTTTATTATTGTTTTTAGCTGATCACAATCATGTCTACGTCATGCCCACATATTGCTATGTGATGTTGCTGCACTTTTTCATATTGTTTTGCTCCTGTTTATACAACATGAAAATAACAGCTTCTGTCCTGTTTTGTTGATTTTTATTGCTAAGTCCTTGACCAGTAATGTTTTATAACTTTTTGTGTTGCTTATAAGTAGTGAAACATGATGCCTTTTTGCATGATTCCTTTTGCCATGCCATGACTAACTTGTCTGCTTTAGTTGCATATCATTGTTCTGCATGTTTACAACCTTTTTCTTTCTTATTTGTTGCTCTAAAGTGTGCTACCTGATGTTGGCAGATTGTGTGCATAACTTGTATTGCTTGTATCTTTTTAACCGTAACTCCGTTTCGAGTGTTCTTTACATGTAACTTGATTAGAATTTCATGTACTTTGTGTTTATGATATTGGTTTGCTGCTGTTAACAAACCTAAAATATGGTTTAGGGCAGAACAGTACCAATTACTTAAACTGTCGTGGGGCACTTAGTGGAATGCCATGTATAGGTTGTGCCTCACTTAAATTGACTAGCATAGATAGTTTACCTTGTGCTTCACCTCCTGTCTTGTTTGTGTGCTATGCCATGCTTGAGTGAGATGCCATGTTAAAAACCTTTGCTCATGTTGTGTAACTAAACAACTTGAACCTTTCTAAATGTGCGGTATCGTCGTGTGTGACGAGTACTCTACTTAACCTGTTAGTAACCGCTCTCGACGATAGATGCGATGCCGTGTGTTGTCTCATGTTGCCTTCTTTTTGATGATTGCTCGTGATTGCTTCATATTAATAATGCTTGCTCGTCGATTGCCTTTTCCAGTGTTTACCTCTTGTGTGCTTCCACGGGTACCTCTCGGAGACGATGCGAGCTTGCGATCGACTCCACCTTTGGTTTCGTCTTCTCATCAGGTAAGGGGGAGCATATATCATGCTTATAACTTTCAGCTCACTCGCGCCTAGTTGTAGGATAGAACGATTGCTTGATCCTACCACTTCATATCCATGCCTCTCAAATAAACCCAAATAGCCATGTCCTCCACATCCCAATAAACCTTGTTCAGCTATGTTACTATTTCTGGTTGCTCAGCCACTGCTTAGTATGCATGCAAGGATGTTATCAACTGTTATCCTGTTACTCCTTGGATTGGGCTATCACATTATTATATTGTTGTTGATAATATAATTATTATAATGTTGACTATACTCGACGAAGGATGTAAGGTCTAGGCTATCCCGCCCCGACTCTTTGTTCCATTCGAGTCACCTAGGACCGAAGTTTCGGGTATTGTGTCTCTTGACAAGTGATACGTCCAAACCGTATCTATAATTTATGCTTGCTCCATGCCTCTTTCGTGTGATATTGTTATGATATTGATGAACTTCCATACACTTTTGATCATATTTGGACTAACCTATTAACTCAGTGCACTCCAGTGCCAGTTCCTGTTTTCTGCTGTTTTTCTATTTCAGATTTCCCCCTTATTAAAAGTACCAGAAAAATTCCGGGAAAAACATAGGAAAAATCAGCATACTGGAAGCTTCGCAAAGAGCCCGAGAGGGGCCAGAGGGGAGCCAGAGGGGCCCAGGCGGCCAGAGGGCGCGGCCAGGCCCCTGGCCGCGCCAGGGGGGCGCCTGGAGCCCCTGGCCCACCTCTGGCTGTCCCCTTTCGCCTATTTATTCCCCGTGACGAGAAACCCTCAGGGACGGAACCCTTTTTTCGCGATCTCTCCTCTGTTCTTCCACCGCCGCGCTTCCAAGATCGGGAGCACCAGAAGACCTCTTCCCGGCAACCTGCCGGAGGGAGGAATCACCTCCGGGAGCTTCTCCACCACCATGGATACTTCCCGGATGAACCGTGAGTAGTCCACCTTGGACCATGGGTCCATGATCAGTAGCTATGTGATGTTCTCCTCCCCTGTTTGTTCTTCATGGATTAGACCTTGTGAGCTGCCCTACATGATCGAGGCACATATGTAATCTTTCTGCTGTTGCTATGCTGAGGTTGCTGGGATCCGATGGATTATGAGATTATTTTCAGATTTCTATTGAGCTATATATTTGATTCACTTCTTTTATATTTACGTTCTTGAGTAACTCTTGCATGTTCTCCGTTGCTGTTTATTGCTTTGGCCATGTAGTAGGTAGTGACTCTAAGAGGGAGCGTTATGCATGATTGTGGGATCATGCCCCCCGATGACTAGCTTGAGTGACAGAAACATGAGTCTAGGGGACGTGATGTTGAAAGAAGGGGGAAACAACGGTTCTTGTACTTGCGGGTGCAAGGATTGTTTACTTTACGCAAAGTTCTTTAATGTAGTTGTCCGTTTCTTTGAGTTTACACTTTGGGTGGGATTCGCAACTTAATACCAGCGAGATGTTCTAGATAGATATCTCAAGGTGGATGATTAGTGGGTAGATACAGATGGATTTCGGTCTACTTGTCTTGGCGTACCGCCCGTGCTTTTGAGCCTCTTCCTTTCTGTTTTGCATAATTAGCATTGGTTTGCGCACATAATCCTGTCAATTGCCCAGCTGTAATTTGTTTACCTCGCATGGCTATTTTATCGTCTTTTGGGAGAGAGGCATAACTAGTGAACATCATGGGACCCGGGTCCATATTACCAATACTTTTTACACCTTCAATTTACTTTTAGTATTTACTTTTCCGTAGCTATCACTATCATTATTATCCCGTGCCTTTTATCCTTTGTAAACCACAAGGCCGGAGGAATTGACAACTCCTCTGTACTCGTTGGGAGCAAAGCTATCTGTTGTGTGTGCAGGTCCAGGTGAAGTAAGCAACTTAGAGTTGTGAACGGCGCCATTGTTCACTTCACCACGTACTTGTATCTGTTGGAGTCCTCCTGGACGATACTCAACCTAGCATCTTTGCTAGGGGAAATTTGCCGCCATCTACATCTCACCTTCCACTTGGGGTAACCAACGGGGTCGAGAAGTTATCTCGTGTATCAAGCAAATTTCTGGCGCCATTGCCGGGGACTCCACTCTTCAAGATAGGGGAGTTGCACACTATATTTTATCTTTTCTTTTT
Source organism: Bromus sterilis (assembly GCA_950022295.1). Taxonomy (NCBI): domain Eukaryota; kingdom Viridiplantae; phylum Streptophyta; class Magnoliopsida; order Poales; family Poaceae; genus Bromus; species Bromus sterilis. Next base: position 163,463,910 of record OX465599.1, on the reverse strand, counting down.
AGTCTTGTTAGTTTACCTTTCAGTTTTTCCTTTAGTGTCTTTTATCAAAAATCAAAAAAATAGTTATCCTGCTTGCTGCTGCTATGGGTTCCTCTGAGAACACCAAGTTGTGTGACTTCACTAGTCACAACAACAGTGACTTTATCTGCACTCCTATTGCTACACCTGCTACTTCACCACCTTCTTATGAGATTAAACCTGCTTTGCTGAACCTTGTTATGAAAGATCAATTCTCTGGTGCTAGAGATGATGCTTCTTTGCATTTAAATAATTTCATTGAGCTTTGTGATATGCAACAGTACAAAAAAGTAGATGGTGATATTGTTAAGCTTAAGCTTTTTCCTTTCTCCTTGAGGGATGAAGCTAAACCTGGTTTCAATCCTTGCCTAGGAATAGCATAGATTCTTGGGATAAGTGCAAGGATGCTTTTATCGGGAAGTACTATCCCCCTGCTAAAATTATCCTGTTGAGGAGCTTTATTATGAATTTTAAGCAATTGGATAATGAACACGTTTCCTAAGCTTGGGAACGCATGAAATCTCTTGTTAAGAATTTCCCTACGCATGGGTTGACTACTTGGATGGTTATCAAGACTTTTTATGCAGGCTTGAACTTTACCTCGCGGAACTTCCCGATACATTCGGCCGCTGGAGGAACCTTTATGTCAACTACACTTGGTGCTGCCACAAAACTTCTCGATGAGATGATGACCAACTATTCCCAATGGCACACCGAAAGAGCTCCAACAGGTAGGAAGGTAAACTCTGTCGAGGAGATCTCCTCCCTAAATGAAAAAGTTGACTTGATCATGTCTCTACTTACCAAGCAATCTCCTATTGATCCTCAAAATGTTCCTTTAAATTCTTTGATTGCTCAGGATCAATTAGATGTGAACTTTATCTCTAGAAACAACTTCAACAACAATGCTTATAGGAGTAACTTTGGTAGCAATCCTAGACCGTTCCCCTCCAACAACTATGGGAACAACAACACTTATCCTAGCACCAAAAACTCCACTTCTGAATTAGAGAGTATGCTTAAATACTTTAACACTACCCAAAAAGCCTTCAACAAGAGTGTAGAGGAAAAACTAGAAAAACTAGATAACCTCTCGTTGAAGGTAGACAATTTAGCCCATGAAGTAGAATTGCTCAAAATTAGAACTTCTCCCCTTGAGGAGAGGAAGGTCACTCCTATGAATGATGTCCAATTGCAAATTAATGAAAACATTAGGATGATGGCTAAACTTAAAGAGAGATGGGCTAGAGAAAATGAGGAAGAAGATAGGATTAAGAGCCTTCCTACACACCATACAATTGCTACTATCCAAGTGGTTGAGGATATCCAAACTCTTAGCACCCAATGCACCCCTTGTCCCATAGGACCTATTAATGGTGATGCTATGACCTCAACTGTAGAAGAAGAAATTCCTATAGAAGCTACAAAAGTAAGCCTAAAGGACACCACTACCACTTTACTTGATAGTAGTGACCTTGATTTTGATAATTTTACTCTTTCTGGAGTTATTCGTTTCCTTCACAAGATGTCTAGAGACCCCCACACTAGCACACTTAATCTTGCCTTCACGGAGCATATCACTAATGCTCTCATCAAAGCTAGGGAGGAGAAGCTTAGGGTAGAAGCCTCCATACCTAGAAAGCTAGAAGATGGTTGGGATCCTATGATTAAAATTAAGTTGAATAACTTTTCTTGCTTTGCTTTATGTGATCTTGGAGCTAGTACCTCTGTTATGCCCAAAACAATGTATGATATATTTGAGTTGAAAACTTTTGATGCTTGTTCTTTTGGTGTTCGTCTCGTCGATTCTTCCGTAAATAAACCTTTGGGGAAGATAGATGATGTTCTTATCATTGTCAATGGCAATTATGTTCCCGTTTATTTTACTATTATGGACATTGAATGTGAACCTTCTTGTCCAATTATTTTGGGACGTCCTTTTCTTCGCACCGTTGGTGCTGTTATTGATATGAAAGAAGGGATTATAAAATTCCAATTAACTCTCAAGAAAGGGATGGAACACTTCCCTAGGAAAAAGATTAATTTTCCTTTTGAGTCCATCACACGGGCTAGTTATTTTCTTGAAAAGACTTGATCTATTTGCATTAAGCCTAGCTAATGGCTTTAAAGAAGCGCTTTCGGGAGGCAGCCCGCAACGAATTTAGGTTTTCCTTTTTGTTTTTCTTCTGTTTTTAGTGGTCTTGATGATTTTTACTACTGTAGCAACATCATTGTATCTTTATTTTTCAAGCTTTGTGCCTTTTATCGTCTCATACGACAAGGGAAGTGAAAGTTGTGACATGCTGTCCAGAAAACAGATTTTGTCCTCGTGACTAGAAAAATCAGAGAAAAATCCCAGTTCGTTTTTTTGAGCTGAATTTTTTACACAGCGTGATCTATACAATTACGAAACTTTCGTATGTTCTGAGTTTTTTGATTTGAGTTGCATAAGTATCCCTAAAAAATTCTTTACTACCTCATGGTCTGTTTTCACAGATTCTGTCCTGTTTTGCCTTTTCTTTATTTTGCAAACCTTAAGCTTTCATTTTCTTTGCAAAACCTTTTTGGAAATCTTTAGAAACAGTAGCTCTTCAAGGTTATATTTATTTCCAGTAGATAAAAATTATTTTATTATGGGTACTAACATCGCTAATCAGATTATGATGAGTTAAGTATGAAGGGAGTTTTCAAGTGTGCGAGGGAAGATGATGAAAGAAGATTAAGAAGTGTCAAGCGTTCAAGCTTGGGGATGCCCCCATGCATCCCCAAGAAATAATCAAGGAGACTCAAGCATCTAAGCTTGGGGATGCCCCCGTGCATCCCCTTCTCCATCGACAATTATCAGTTTGTCTCTCGTTTCACTATATTTTTATCACTTCATGCGTTATGTGCTATTCTTGGAGCGTCTCGCTCTTAGGTTTGTTTTTAGTTCTCTTTAGGTTTGCTTTCTGTTCATAACAATTTAGAACCCAGATTTCTTTGTGTGGAAGAGAAACACGCTCCACTTCCAAAATAGAGCACAACATAGGACTTTTTCCTTCTTATCTTTAATGTGTTTGTTCTTTATCTTTCCGTAGCTACTGTCATGTTTTCCTCTTAGCTTTCATGCTTATCTTTTCAAAGATCTTTTGTTTAGTTTGTTGCTGGAACTCTCTTGAGTTTTCATGTTTATCTTGTTTGGAGATTTTGCGTGTTGCACTGTGTTTTGTGTCTTGACTTCAAGTAGGTAATTGAGGTTGCTATTCTTTTTGTAGTAGTAACTTGCAATAGTTTTGAGGTATTGTTTTGAGTAATATTTGGACTTTTTGTGTCAAGAGCTTTATCCTATTAGTGATAGATGTCATATCTTGGGCAATCCGTGTTTATTTTCAAAAACCTACAAAATTAGTTGAGAACTCTAGCTACTAGATGGATCACTACTCTTCTGAGGGGTCGAATATTAAAGTACACTCACGTACCATGAGTCGAGGATGCGCAAGGATAACCAAACCCCCATACACTCCTCCTCGGGGTACTTGTCTCTTTGTGAAACCTCCTTATTAGATTGAGAGTTACCGATAATAAGTGCATGAGTTCGTCAAACTAATGTGAGTATTCGAATGTTGACACTTCCACCTTCCCATATTTTGCTAGCCTTTTCTGTGTCGTGCATCTCACTCCGAGAGTTAGCGTCCACCTTTGCCGGTACATCCAAACCCTTGGCACGATACGCTCTGTCATCATAAGCCTCCTTATATCCTTCCTCAAAACAGCCACCATACCTACCTATCAAGGCATTTCCATAGCCTTTCCGAGATATATTTCCATGCAACATCCATCTTCTCATGACTTGATCTTCATGTCATACATGATACTTGCTTGATCGATGAGCCGCATGCTAGTTGGGCCTTTCCCTAATCATTGCTACATGACACGCTAGTATCATTGCATATCCTGCTACACTGGCAGAGGCATACATTTGCATACATCATGATAGTTACATTTTATTTATGATTTGAGTACTTTGTAAAGTGTGAAAGATCTTCTATACATTTTGTAATATATAGAGTGTTGCCCCTAAAGTGAGGAAAATATCCCAAAGTGGACAAATCAAAAGATCCCAAAGAGGACAAATTAAAATATCCCAAAGAGGACAAATGAGAGTCAAATAGAAAGAGCCATTGAGGCCACCAAAAAATACAAAAAAACCAGAAAAGAAAAAACGAGAGAAAAAAAGATAGAAGGGGGCACACTACTATTCCTTTTGAGAGATCCACACTCGTACTCGTTCTTATATCTTGTACTCCATAGAGATTATCATTTATGCATATAACTATGTGGGTACCTTCACACTATAGAACTTGGCTTGTATATTCCAATGATGAGCCTCCTCAAATGAGCTCTAGGTCTTCTTGAGCAAGCAAGTTGGATGCACCCCCACTAGTTCCATTGGAGAGCTTTTAGCTCATATGTGTATCCATTGCATGGCAATCCCTACTCCTCACATCATATCTATCATTTGGCTTTCTCTCGCCTATGATTGTCCTCATTGATGTGAGCCTTTCACACCCTTTTTGTCTTCCTCCTCCACCATATTCTCTCTTTTCCATCCTAAGTGTCAACTTTCTTGCTTACGCTCATCCATTTGCATGAGTGCTCAAAATGTCGAAAAGGAGTGGATCATTTTGACTTGTACCTGGTAGTGGTCTGGGGATGAGTCAAGATAAGATTCCAAAGAAGACCAAGTGTGAAACTTTAGTAGATTGAGTTCTCAACATAAAAATACTTTTTCTCGTATATCCCTATCCCCTTTATTGCACGCAAACACCATTTGGAGACATTTGAGTCACGGACAGCGAGATCTCTTGCACCTTTATGTTCTTATGTTGCTTATTTCAATACTAGATATAGACTCTTGCCTGTTATGACTTGAATTGAATTGCATGCTTTGATTACTTTACTTACAAAGTTCTTATATGGTTGTTAGCATATCACCACAGAAATTATGCTTGTTATCATTTACCTACTCGAGGAAGAGCAGGAATTAAGCTTGGGGATGTTGATACGTCCAAAACATATCTATAATTTCTGCTTGCTCCATGCCTCTTTTGTGTGGTATTGCTATGATATTGATGAACTTCCATACACTTTTGATCATATTTGGACTAACCTATTAACTCAGTGCACCCTAGTGCCAGTTCCTGTTTTCTGTTGTTTTTCTATTTCAGGTTTCCCCCTTATTAAAATTACCAGAAAAATTCCGGGAAAAATATAGGAAAAATCAGCATACCGGAAGCTTTGCGAAGAGCCCGAGAGGGGTCAGAGGGGAGCTAGGGGGGCCCAGGCGGCCAGAGGGCGCGGCCAGGCCCCTAGCCGCGCCAGGGGGGGATCCTGGAGGCCCTGGCGCACCTCTGGTTGCCCCCTTTCGCCTATTTATTCCCCGTGACGAGAAACCCTCGGGGACGGAACCCTTTTTCGCGATCTCTCCTCTGTTCCACCGCCGCCGCGCTTCCAAGATCGGGAGAACCAGAAGACCTCTTCCCGGAACCCTGACGGAGGGAGGAATCACCTCCGGGAGCTTCTCCACCACCATGGATGCTTCCCGGATGAACCGTGAGTAGTCCACCTTGGACCATGGGTCCATGATCAGTAGCTATGTGATGTTCTCCTCCCCTCTTTATTCTTCATGGATTAGACCTCGTGAGCTGCCCTACATGATCGAGGCACATATGTAATCTTTCTTCTATTGCTATGCTGAGTTTGCAGGGATCCGATGGATTATGAGATTATGTTCAGATTGTGATTGAGGTATATATTTGATTCTCTTCTTTTATATTTATGTTCTTGAGTAACTCTTGCATGTTCTCCATTGCTGTTTTTTGCTTTGGCCAAGTAGTAGGTAGTGACTCCAAGAGGGAGCATTATGCATGATTGTGGGTTCATGCCCCCGATGACTAGCTTGAGTGACAGAAACATGAGTCTAGGGGATGGGCTGTTGCCACAAGGGGGAAAACAACGGTGCTTGTACTTGCGGGTGCAAGGATTGTTTACTTTACGCAAAGTTCTTTAATGCAGTTGTCCGTTGCTTTGAGTTTACACTTTGGGTGGGATTCGCAACTTAATACCAGCGAGATGTTATAGATAGATATCTCAAGGTGGATGATTAGTGGGTAGATGCAGATGGATTTCGGTCTACTTGTCTTGGCGTATCGCCTGTGATTTTGAGCCTCTTGCTTTCTGTTTTGCATAATTAGCATTGGTTTGGGCACATAATCATGTCAATTTCCCAGCTGTAATTTGTTTACCTCGCATGGCTATTTTATCGTCTTTTGGGAGAGAGACATCACTAGTGAACATCATGGGACCCTGGTCCATATTACCAATATTGTTTACACCTTCAATTTACTTTCAGTATTTACTTTTCCATAGCTATCACTATCATTATTATCCCGTGCCTTTTATCCTTTGTAAACAACAAGGCCGGAGGAATTGACAACTCCTCTATACTCGTTGGGAGCAAAGCTATCTGTTGTGTGTGCAGGTCCAGGTGAAGTAAGCAACTTAGAGTTGTGGACGGCGCCATTGTTCACTTCACCACCTACTTGTATCTGTTGGAGTCCTCCTGGACGATAATCAACCTTATCATCTTTGCTAGGGGAAATTTGCCTCTATCTACATCTCACCTTCCACTTGGGGTAACCAACGGGGGCGAGAAGTTATCTCGTGTATCAACGAGCGTGCCTAACCATGTGTGGGATGCTATGGGGTCCCCTTTTCTTACCTACCTAGCTTCAAACATTTCTAGTGGTGGCACAAGCTGATTTACCATTTGAAAACCGTGTGTGTGTCTGTCGGGTTGCTCCTGACACATATTCTTTAAAATAACTTGGGCCAGCTGAAACATGCTTTCTCGGGTCGCTAGGGGGCTGCCCACATAGTTTGGGTAGCTAACCCGACCTCGTCCAGACGGTAGAGGCCTATTCGAGAGCGCGACCAGCTTTTGAGTTGGATGTCGACTCACCGGGGGCCACCCGAATTTGTTCGTTGTTAGCTAGAGGGACCTGTCGTTTCGGATCTCTTGTAACCAAATCATAAAATGGTTTCCTGTGATGGGTTGCAACTGAGAGAGATGGGCGTGCGTGCGGAGCCTTTTAATGGGAAGTTGGTACACCCCTACAGGGTTAAATCTTTTCGAGAAGCCATGTCCACCTCTCTTTATGCTAAAAGTTTTGAAGTTGTTCTTGTTCCACCTTCCTATGATTGTTGATTTGTGCTTATCTGATTTATTTGCACCGCCTATCTCGGAAAGCCAAGATCGAGGCGATTGAGAGTTGGCCGCAGCCCAAAACGGTCACACAAGTGAGGAGTTTTCTTGGCCTCGCTGGATTCTATAGGCGTTTTGTGAGAGATTTCAGCACCATTGCTGCACCTCTCAATGAGCTTACACGCAAGGATGTGCCTTTTACTTGGGGTACCGCACAGGAAGAAGCCTTCACGGTATTGAAAGATAAGTTAACACACGCTCCTTTGCTCCAACTTTCTGATTTTAATAAGACTTTTGAGCTTGAATGCGATGCTAGTGGGATTGGTTTGGGAGGTGTGTTATTACAAGATGCTAAACCTGTTGCATACTTTTCTGAAAAATTGAGTGGGCCTAGTCTGAACTATTCTACTTATGATAAGGAATTATACGCTCTTGTTCGGACATTAGAAACTTGGCAACATTATTTATGGCCCAAAGAATTTGTTATACGTTCTGATCATGAATCTTTGAAACTCATAAGAAGCCAAGCAAAACTTAATCGTAGACATGCTAAGTGGGTTGAATTTATTGAGACTTTCCCTTATGTCATTAAACACAAGAAGGGGAAAGATAATATTATTGCTGATGCTTTGTCTCGTCGTTATACTATGCTTTCACAACTTGACTTCAAGATATTCGGTTTAGAGACACTCAAAGATCAATATGTACATGATGCAGAATTTAAAGATGTATTGCAGAATTGTAGAGAGGGTAGAACATGGAACAAGTTTGTGCTTAATGATGGTTTTGTGTTCCGTTCTAACAAGCTATGCATTCCAGCTAGCTCTATTCGTCTTTTGTTGTTGCAGGAGGCGCATGGAGGAGGATTAATGGGACACTTTGGCGTGAAGAAGACGGAGGACGTACTTGCTACACATTTCTTTTGGCCAAAGATGAGACGGGATGTTGAGCGTTTGTTTGCTCGCTGCACTACATGTCAAAAAGCTAAGTCACGACTCAATCCTCATGGTTTATACATGCCTTTACCTGTACCTAGTGTTCCGTGGGAGGACATATCCATGGACTTTGTTTTAGGCTTGCCTCGAACAAAGCAGAGGAGGGATAGCATATTTGTTGTCGTGGATAGATTTTCTAAGATGGCACATTTTATACCATGTCATAAAAGCGATGATGCTGCTAATGTTGCTGATTTATTCTTTCGTGAGATTATTCGCTTACATGGTGTGCCCAATACTATTGTCTCGGATCGTGATACTAAGTTTCTTAGCCATTTTTGGAGATGCTTATGGGCTAAGTTGGGGACTAAACTACTTTTTAGTACTACATGTCATCCCCAAACTGATGGACAAACTGAAGTAGTCAATAGGACTTTGTCTACTATGCTTAGGGTTGTTTTAAAGAGTAACTTGAGAATGTGGGAAGAATGTTTACCTCATATTGAATTTGCTTATAATCGTTCATTTCATTCTACCACTAAAATGTGCCCTTTTGAGATTGTTTATGGTTTTCTACCTCGTGCGCCTATTGATTTGCTGCCTCTTCCATCTTCGGAGAAGGTTAATTTTGATGCTAAGCAACGTGCTGAATTGATATTAAAAATGCATGAGTTAACTAAAGAAAACATTGAGAAAATGAATGCTAGATACAAGCTTGCTGGTGATAAGGGTAGAAAGCATGTTGTGTTTGAACCAGGAGATCTTGTTTGGTTACATCTACGTAAAGATAGGTTTCCTGATTTGCGCAAGTCTAAGTTAATGCCACGAGCTGATGGTCCTTTTAAGGTTTTACAGAAAATTAATGATAATGCATATAAACTTGAGCTACCTGCAGATTTTGGGGTTAGTCCCACATTTAACATTGCAGATTTGAAACCTTATTTGGGAGAAGATAATGAGCTTCCGTCGAGGACGACTTCAATTCAAGAAGGGGAGGATGATGAGGACATCTCTACGAATGTTACACCCACATCTTCACCAACTACACATACTGGACCAGTTACTAGAGCACGTGCACGTCAACTAAATTATCAGGTACTTTCGTTTCTTGCGAATCCTTCTAATGTTCATGAACATATGATGCTGCCTAAATTAGATACTTTTGTTTTGCTTATGAATGAAGGACCTAGCATGGACAAGAAGGACGGTCATTGGAGCGGGATCAAGCATGGAGAAGAAGGTGCGCGCGCAGGAAAGAACAATGGAGCTTCCAGTGGGGATTTTCGCACTTTGAAGCCACCATAAGGCATGCATGAAGGCTTGGACGAAATACACGAGATGCCACTTCATTATTTTCGTCCAAGAGCAATTATAGGTGCTGCGTCACCTTAATATTGGGCTGGGCCCATGTAATTTCGAAATACCACATTATAGGCTGTTTTTAGAGTCCGTATGTGTGGGGAAACCGAGTTAGGGTTGTTTTCGGACCCCACCTCCAAGGGGTCACGAAAATCCCCTCTGTTCCCCCATATATACAGCCCTTAGGGCATCGTTTAGACTTGGGTTTTAATTAGATATAAGTTAGCCATAGCCGCAACTTCGAGCTCTTCGTTTGTGTCATCCGACCAGGCCAAGACCTCATTGGAACCCCAACTTTCGTAATCATTCATCTTATATTCGCAATATCCAGATTGCAATTCTTAGTTCTTGCTTGTTCTTCGATTGCTTGCAGGAATTAGACCTTCGTGGCCAGGTTGATCGTGCATCCGCGGGATCAATAACCTCTCGGAGTTGGTTTAGCGATCGCTAAGGCGCAACGTCTTCGCACGTTCGTAGTCGGATCGTGAAAGTCGCCTCCACCATAATCGATCTCCACCATCTCATCGAAACATCGGGACACCTTCGCCTCTATCAATTGTGGGTTCATGCCCCCCGATGTCTAGCTTTAGTGACAGAAACATGAGACTAGGGGATGTGATGTTTCCACCAGGGAGAAAACAACAATGCTTGTAACCGCGGCTGCAAGGATTTTTTTCCTTACGCAAAGTTTGTTAATGCAGTTGTCTGTTGCTTGGAGTTTACACTTTGGGTGGGGCTCGCAACTTAATACCAGTGAGATGGATGGATTTTGGTCTACTTGTCTGGGCGTACTGCCCATACTTTTGAGCCTCTAGTGTTCCAGTAGCATAATTAGCATGGCGGTGCATTTATAATAATTTCAATTGCCCAGCTGTAATTTGTTTACCCAGCTTAGCTATTTTATCGTCTTTTGCGAGAGAGACATCACTAGTGAACATCATGGGACCCCGTTCCATATTTCCACCACTGTTTAAACCTCCACTATTTACTGCTTTATTTCCTTTCGTTGCTTACAAGTTTACTAGGCATTGGAAGTGGGTTATGCTTAAATGTGTTTCATATTTGCTTCTTGATGCTCTCTTTTGCTTCAAATCCTTATTCTTGAGAGAGCATCTTTTATAATCCTCATGCCTAGCTAAAATGCATAAAAGAAAGCGCTTGTTGGGAGGCAACTAAAAACGTTTTTACTTTCAGTTTTAGTGGTCTTGATGCTGGTTACTAATGTAGCAACATCACTGTATCTTTATTTTCAAGCTTTGTGCCAAGTTTTAGCCTCCGATTGCAAGAAAGATCAAAATTTGTGACATGCTGTCCAGAAACAGATTGTGTCCCCTTGGCAGAGAAATTAGCCAAAAATCACAAGATCATCTTTTTGATCTGAGTTGTTTTGACAGTATGATCTATACAATTATATTTCATGCATCTGTTCTGAGTTTTTTATTTTGAGTTTCAGAAGTACCCCAAAACATTATTTACTACCTTCTGGTATGCTTTTCACAGATTCTTCCATGTTTTGCGTTTTCATCGTTTTGCAAATCTTAAGCTTGCTTTTTCTTTCCAAATTTTTTTTGGAAATCTTTAGAAACAGTATATCTTCATGAAAATCTTTATTTCCAGTGGAGAAAAATTATTTTATTATGGGTACTAATCAGTCTAATCAGGTCATGATGAGTTTCGCATGAAGGGAGTTTTGAAGTTTGCGAAGGAAGATGTTGAAAGAAGATTCGAGAGTGTCAAGAACTAAATCTTGGGGATGCCCCCATGCACCCCAAGAAATATCCAAGGAGACTCAAGCATCTAAGCTTGGGTATGTCCCCGTGCATCCCCTTCTCCATCAACAATCATCAGTTCGTCCTTCTCCATGATATATTTTTATAACTTCATTAATTTTTATGTGCTAAACTTGGAGTGTCCCGATCTTTTCTTTTAAGTTTGTTTAGTTTTTCTTGCTGTTCATAACAAGTTGGATCCTAGCCTTCATTGTCTGGGAGAGAAACACGCTCCACTCCACCTTAGAACACAACATAGTCTTGCATGCTTATCTTTCTTTTTGTGTGTGTTCTTTGTCTTCTCATAGCTGCCGTCATGCTTAGCTCTTAGCTTTCATGCTTATATTTTTAAGAGCTTTTATTTAGTTTGACTTAGGAACTCTCTTGAGTTTTCATTCTTATCTTGTTTAGAGAGTGGCCTTGTTGCATTGAGTTGTGTGTCTTGCATGAGTAGGTAATTAAGGTTGCTATTACAAGTGTAGTAGTAACATGCAATAGTTTTGAGGTATTGATTTGAGTAATGTTTAGACTTTTGGTGCTAAGAGATTGAGCCTATTAGTGATAGGTGTCACATTTTTTGCAATCCGTGCTTATTTTCGAAAGCTACAAAAAAAATTAGTTGAGAACTCTAGGTATTACATGGATCGCTAACCTCTGGAGGGATTGGAATATATAGTGTACCCTCACGTACCATGGGTCGAGGATGCGCAAGGATAACCAAACCACCATACACTCCTCCTCGGTGTACTTATCTCTTTGTGAACCTCTGGATTTGATAGAGATTTACCGATAATAAGTGCATGAGTTCTTCGGACTAATGCGAGTATTCGATTGTTGGATCTTCCACCTTCCAAATTTTGCTAGCCTCTTCGGTACCGTGCATTGCCCTTTCTCATCTTGAGAGTTGGTGCATACTTCGCCGGTGCATCCAAACCCTTGGCATGATATGCTCTTTCATCATAAACCTCCTCATATCTTCCTCAAACAGCCACCATACCTACTTATTAAGGCATTTCCATAGCCTTTCCGAGATACATTGCCATGCAACATCCACCATCCCATGACTTCATCTTCATGTCATACATGCTTTTACTTGATCGAGGATCCGCATGCTAGTAGGGCGTTGCCCATATAACTGCTAGATGACGCGCTAGTATAATTGCATATCCTGCTACACTGGTAGAGGAATACATTTCCATACATCATGATAGTTTTCATCTTTTTTTATGTTGAGTAATTTTTGTAAAGTGTGAAGATCTTCTATATTCTTGTAAAATATAGAGTGTTTCCCTTAAGTGAGGAAAATATCCTCAAGATGACAAATTAAAAGATCCCAAAGAGGACAAATGAGAGATAAATAAAATCCAATGAGGCCACAAAAATACAAAAAACAGAAAAAGAGAAAAAATAAATAAAAAAAGAGAGAAGGGGGAAACACTACTATTCCTTATGAAAGACCCACACTTGTACTCCATTGTCATATTTGTACTCCATAGAGATTATCATTCATGAATAACTATGTGGGGACCCTTACACTATAGAACTTGGCTTGCATATTCCAAGGATGAGCCTCCTCAAAAGAGCTCTAGGTCTTCATGAGCAAGCAAGTTGGATGCACCCCCACTAGTTCCATTGGAGAGCTTACCTCAGCTCATATGTGCATCCGTTGCATGGCAATCCCTACTCCTCACATCATATCTGTCATTTGGCTTTATCTCTCCTATGATTGTTCTCATTGATGTGAGCCTTTCACCCTTTTTGTCTTCCTTCCCAGTCATTTATCTCTTTGCCATCCTAAGTGCCAACGTATCTTTCTCGCGCTCATCCATTGCATGAGTGCTCAAAGTCGAAAGGGAGAGGATCAGTTTGACCTGTACCTGACTAGTGGTCTGGGGATGAGTCAAAATAATATCCCGAAGGAGACCAAGTGTGAAACTTTAGTAGATTGAGTTCTCAATTAAACTATATAGTATTTTTATTATTCTCTAAACCCATCTCCCACTTCTTTCACGCAAACACAATTTGGAGACATTCCAGTCACGGCAAACGAGAGCTCTTGCACCTTTATGTTCATGCTTTGCTAATTTCAATAATAGATATAGAATCTTGCTTGTTATAGTCTTGACTTGAATTGCACATCTTACTTGCTTTACTTTGAAGTTCTTATATGTGTTAGCATGTCACCAGGGAAATTATATGTGTTTTCATTTAACTACTTGAGGATGAGTAGGAATTAATCTTGGGATGTTGATATGTCCCAAACGTATCTATAATTTATGCTTATTCCATGCTCTATTAGATGACATTCATATGTGTTTTGCTACACTTTTATACATTTTTACACATATTTGGACTAACCTACTAACTCAGTGCACCCAGTGCCAGTTTCCGTGTGCTGATGTCTGTAAGTAGCAGGTTTTTACCCATATTTACAAAGCTCCAAAAATTACAGAAAAATCATTTAAAAAATCAGCGTACAGGAAGCTTACAAAGCACCGAAGGGGATCCGGGGGGAGGGGGGAGCCCTGCACCACCCAGGCGGCCAGGTGGTGCAAGCCCCCTCCTGGTCGCGCCACCAAGGCGCCTGGGAGGTGCGGCCACCCTCTGGTGCCCCCCTTCGGCCTATTTTTACCCCTCACTCCGAAAAACCCCACAGAGACCACCACATCACAAATTTCCTCTCTGTTCCGCCGCCGCTACTCTTCCAAGATCGGGAGAACCAGAATACCTCGTCCCGGCACCCTGCCGGAGGGATTATTGACCTCCGGGAGCTTCTCCACCACCATGGACGCTTCTCCGATGTGCCGTGAGTAGTCCTCCTTGGACCATGGGTCAATAACTAGTAGTTATGTGATGTATTCTCTCCAATCTTGTGCTTCAATTATTAGCCCTGGTGAGCTGCCCTACATGATCAAGGCATCTATGTAATTTTCCTGCTCTTGCTATGCTGTGTTTGCTGGGATCCGATGGATTATGAGATTATGTTTAGATTCTGATGAGGTATATATTTGGTTTACCTTTTATATTTTTTCTTGAGTAATTATTGCATGTTCTCCGTTACTTTTTATTGCTTTGGCCAAGTAGTAGATAGTAACTCCAAGAGGGAGCGTTTATGCATGATCGTGGGTTCATGCCCCCCGATGTCTAGCTTTAGTGACAGAAACATGAGACTAGGGAATGTGATGTTTCCACCAGGGAGAACCTTACGCAAAGTTTGTTAATGCAGTTGTCTGTTGCTTGGAGTTTACACTTTGGGTGGGGCTCGCAACTTAATACCAGTGAGATGGATGGATTTTGGTCTACTTGTCTTGGCGTACTGCCCATACTTTTGAGCCTCTAGTGTTCTAGTAGCATAATTAGCATTGCGGTGCGTTTATAATTCTTTCAATTGCCCAGCTGTAATTTGTTTACCCATCTTAGCTATTTAATCATCTTTTGGGAGAGAGACATCACTAGTGAACATCATGGGACCCCGGTCCATATTTCCACCACTATTTAAACCTCCAGTATGTACTACTTTATTTCCTTTCGTTGCAATCATCGCTACTATTTCCAGCCTTGCATTTGGTCCTTTGTAAACAACAAGACCGGAGAGATTGACAACCTCTATGCACTCGGTGGGAGAAAAGTTACTTGTTGTGTGTGCAGGTCCACGTCAACCTCATTACCATACGACAACTTAATCTCTGGCGCCGTTGAAACCTACTTGCAGAATTTGGATTCCTCCGGTTCGATAAACTTTGGTATCTTCACCTAGGGAAACTTGCTGCTAGGATATGTGATGCCCCCAAAATCAATCCGTGTACGGTAATCATTCACGCAGGGTACACGGCTGAGATTAGGGTGCCACAGTGAGAATATCACAGCACAATACTAAACACAAAAGGATAAACCAATATGTTACAATAAAGGGGGGGGTCACGCGGACCCGAATACATAAGTTATACAAGCCATAATATCTGAGTACAGACATAGTTAGTCAAGTTTTGCCTTAAGAAGGCTAGCACAAATAACAACAGATCGAAAAGGCGAGGCCTCCTGCCTGGGAACTTCCAAACTACTCCTGGTCAACGAGGGGACTCGACGTCGTAGAAGGCACCGGGGATCTTCATGTTGCGGTGGTCGACATCAGGGATCTCCTTCTCCTGGACTCTAAGGCTCCAACGTCGACTGCAGCGGCCGATTAGGCAAAACATAAAGGGGGAAATAAAGCAAAGGTGAGTATCTAGCATACCCGCGAGTCTTACGTCCTCTACTAAGCATTATGCATTGTATCAAATGGAAAGGGGAGGTTGTATATAGTGGACTGCAAGATAGAAATCAGGGATAAGAAGCTAGGCCTATTGAAGACTAGCATCTTCCGACGATGTCTTGCAGCATGAGAAGAGAAACAGCCAACAGTTCAATAACATGAATGTAATAACAATGCAGCAGAAGTTGCTGCAGCATTGTATAATAGTAAGTTGTAATAATTAATAATAATAATGCCTCCGAGTTCCCTTCCTCGACTTCCCTGCGAGGAAGAAAACCCGGAACCATACAGTTTAATAGTAGTAATTCGTAGTGGTAAGATCCAGCTTCAGCATAAAGCGTCCTGTTACCATGGACACGGCTATTCAATTAGATTAAACTCCCTGCAGGGGTGCACTACTGTTCAGCCTGCACGCTCGGATCTCCAGGGTGGCGTGAACCTTGTTAGGGAACACCCCACCGAGGCTATCCGACACGACGCAGCCCATCCTAGGCTAAACAGAGAGGCCATCCGCCGGACTATATCCTATGCGCCAAGGGGTCTAGGACCCTCACCCTTGCACGCTCCTGCACGGTGCGTGGCTGGCCGGTGAAGCAAAAGCAAATCCAAATACACACCGCTCGAGCGAAGAAGACACAACTTCCCGGCGCATGCCGCGGTACTGCTGACGTCTGAAGAGCTTTCGGACAAACTACGACGCAGGGGAGGCCATAGCTCCTTATCCCACGTGAAGGTAGTGCGTACAGACCAACGGGCCCCTCAAGTCATCCGCCAAACCATTTAGCATTTTAATTAACCTGCGTGACAACCGTTATCGTTGCCTCGACTTAACCGACCCGCGGTCAACGACAGCAGTTAGGACCACTAGTACATCGGTGCCTGCCCTGTCGTCCCACCAAGTCACTGCGGTTACCAACAAGGTGAACCGTCTCCTTACCTTGTCTCGCGTGTGCTCTTGGTAGAGCTCGACTTTTCGTAGTTTGGTAATTCTCGCGAGATACGAGCAGGGGACAAGCACGCCAGTAACGTCAGTCGTACCCTCCCTGTCGCTCCCGACAATATACCGCTCGCGGGCACCATTGGGTCGCCCGACTCTTACCTTTAAGGACACCAGTTGGTTCGAGTGCCTAACATTAAGTGAAACCAGGAGGTATCACCCTCGATGGCACACTTAAAGAGGTTTGACAGAGACATCAGTGGAATGAACTAAAGAGGTAAACGTCGTATCATCCCGGTGATGCTACGCTACTGAGCCGACGAGAGTGAAATACGAGTCCATTCCACTCGTAAGTCAAACTTGAAGCGACTCGGCAGAGTCTCGCCGTTGTAGGTTCCCTAGGGCACCTGCATTGATTCGTACCTGTTGCAGTTATATTATTTTGTAATCCGCGTCACTCACCAGAGTGATCACAGCCCGCTATCTGATCTTAGCTAACAATGCGCAGGGTTCACTGCTGAATATTATATATATAATTATAAGGCAGCATAGGACAAGGAAATGTACATCAAGGGGCGACAAAAATAGGCTATGCAATTGAATAGGATTGTAACGTAGCAGCAGCAGTAACCATGCCTAGTGCAAGAAATATATGGAAATATAGGCGATATCTGGGGAAGAGAATGGCTCTGCTTGCCTGGAAGCTCGACGGTAGAGGTGCACGGTCGTCGACGACGTAGTCGATCACAAGGGCATCGACAGCGGTCATCGGGACTACCGGACAATAAGAGAGGGGGGTGAAACAATAAATACACAACAATAATAGCAATACAAATACAAGACATGGCAAAAGCAATGTTAACGGTGTTCTAACGCAGTGCAATGCACGTTGCACGGAGCGAGAATCCATCCGGGGATGAAATACCGGCTCCGGGGTAATTACCGGACAAGACCAGCCGCGTTTAATAATTAAACGGGTTATTTTTATAGCGCGCCGGAAAGTGTTTTCAGAACGGCTCTAGCGCTAGGTGAATGCCGCCGGCTCGACGCGTTGATCGCGCAGTTCGAAGTTTTACCCGAATCGGAGGTACTGCGGACCCCCGGCGGTCAGAAACGGGAGCACCACGAGCGCGAGAGAAAAACCGGTGATGTTTTTTCAAACTGCCAACCACCGGGGCTATATAAAGACCACCACACTCCCACCCATTTCTAGGGTTTCCCTAGCGCAATTTTGAAGCCACCCCCCTCACATTGCCCCAAAAATACCCCATTTTCGTGCTGTTGCTAGCCCATCAGATCTGGACCGTCATATCGTCCGATCTGACGGCCAGGAGGCCGCCATGTCACCAGTTGGGCATCTGCCGTGGAGGCTCTCCTCCATGCCCGAGCCGCCCGAGCCCTCCACGACCACCGTGCCGCGCGCCGGCAGCCACTCCGGCGAGCCGCCGCGTCCAGGTCGCCTTCCCGCGCTCTGTCTCCTCTCCTTCCCCTTCCTCCTCCTCCTCTAATCCTCTCTCTCTAACAGCAATGGCAGCCCCGCCATTGGAACCCGAAGAAGCTCGCCGCTCCGCTGCTGTCCTCCGGCCACTGGAGCCGCGCCGCTGCGCCCTAGGTCGCCCGCTCCCCCGTGCCTCTCCTACTCACCTTCCCTCTCGCCCTCACCGCCTCCTCTGCCTCGCAGGTCGCCGCCGTCGGCATCTGAGGCGCCGCCATGGCCGACCCGGGGCCGAGCTCGGGCTCTCTCCGCCGCCTCGTCGTGTCGCTCGCCGGCAGCCCCTCCAGCCTGGATCCGGCCTCCTCCGCACCCCCCCTGGAGCCCCGCACCCTCGTCGGACCTCCCCGGCGCACCTCGCCGCTCGCCGTTGCTTGCGCTGGAGCCGCCGCCGGCTCCCGATTTGGATCGGGTCGGGATCGAACCAGCCGGCCAGGCTGGGCCTCCAGCAGCACTTGGGCCGCCAGGCCAGGCCGGCCTCTCCACTGTGAGTTGGGCCTCAGCCCATGGGTGAGCTGTCCCATTTTTTTTCTTTTTTTATTATCTCTTTTTTTTCTGTTGGGCCCAGTAGATTCGGCCCGTTTAGCTTTTTTTCTGTTCTGCTAGTTTTTTTATTAAATTGGCAGATTGTATTAGGATTTTTGCGGTGCCCGTAACTTTTTAACCGTAGCTCCGATCGCGACGCGTAAAATATGAAACTTTCTTAGTTTTGTGTGTAGTTTCATAAAATGTTGTTTGTTGCCATGTTTGACTTTGTTTACATGCTATTTGACTGCTAATTACACTGCTTGCCACTGTAAACTGTAACTGCTATAACTTTTTATCTGTTGCCCTGTTTAAAATGTTTCTTATATGTAACTTGACTAGAATTGCATGTAGATTGTGTTTTTGCTGTTCTTGCTTGCTAAATAAAAATAATAAAATATTGTTTAGGGAAAAAAGGTACCAAATGCAATGATTATCGTGGGGTCCGTAATAGTTTGCCATGTCTAGGATTTCACCCCACTTAAATTGACTAGCTTAGGTAGTTTATTTATGCTTCACCTCTTGACATGTTTGTGTGCTATGCCATGCTTGCTTGAGTTGCCATGTTAATAACTGTTGGTTGATCACCTGTAGCTAAGCAACTTGAACCACCGTAAACGTGCGGTGTTCGTCGTGTGTGACCGATACCCCACTTAAACTGTTAGTAACCGTTCTCGACGATAGATCCGTATCGCGTTGCCATTCCTTGTGTTGCCTCTTTGATCTTGTGTTGCTCCATAGTAATAGTGGTGCACCGTTGATTGCTATCCAGTGTTTACCGTCTTGTGTGCTTCCGCGGATACCTTCGAAGACGATGCGAGCGTGCGATCGATTACACCTTAGGAACCCGACTTATCAACAGGCAAGGACTATACATTACTTATGATCCATTCTATTTCAACCAGCGGTTTGCATGCTAGTATAGGTTAGGTTCGATGTTTGATCCTACCACATGTTTACAGCCTCTTTCAAACCGATACAGCCATGTCCCTTCCGAGCAAACCTTGTACTGCTATGTTACTATTGCTCGTTGCTCAGCCACTGCTTAGTATGCATGCTTAAGATGCTACGATGTTACCTGTTACCCCTGGGTTTGGGATATCACCTTATTATATTGTTGTTGATGATATGATTATTATAATGTTGACTATATTTCGACGAAGGATGGAAGGTCTAGGCTAACCCGCCCCGACGCTTTGTTCCATTCGAGTTATCTAGGACCCGAGTTCCGGGTATTGGTTTTAAGACTGAGCGTGCCTAACCGCGTGTGGGATTTTATGGGGTCCCCTTTTCTTACCTAGCTAGCTTCAAACATTTCTAGTGGTGGCCCAAGCTGATTTTACCATTTGAAAACCGTGTGTGTGTCTATCCTGGCAGATATTATTTAAAACAACTCGGGCCAGCGGAGACTTAGTTCCTTTGTTGGTCCACACCTGGAAGCTAGGGGGCTTCCCACATCTGTTTGGGTAGCTAACCCGACCTCGTCCAGACGGTAGAGGCCGACTCGATAGCGCGGCCGGCTTTTGAGTTGGATGTCGACTCACCGGGGGCCACCCGGGTTTGTGCGTTGTTAGTTAGAGGGACTTGTCGTTCCGGATCTCTTGGAACTAAATCATAAAATGGTTGCCTATCATGGGTAGCAACTGAGAGAGATGGGCGTTCGTGCGGAGCCTTGTAATGGGGAGTTGGTACACCCCTGCAGGGTTAAATCTTTTCGAGAAGCCGTGTCCACGGTTATGGACGACTTGAGACCTACTCCTTGTTCATAGACAACAACAACTGAGATAATCTTAATATAACTTGATCAACGTGTGTGTGTGCCTTGACTGCTTCTTCTTCGTCGGGATGCGAAGAGGAGGACAAGGATAGGATAGGTGTTATGTTTGCGTAAGTAGTTGATAGCAAGACTTGTTGGAGGCGATTCCTCATCGAATGCTTGGCTTCTTATCTTACTCTCTAGATCGTTAGCCACTTCATAAATGCTAGTGCGGCAGCAACCTCACCACTTACCCCTTCCTTACTGTAAACTACTAGTTGTCCTAGAATGACGAGTGATGAAGTCCTTGCTGGGTCAGATGACCACTAAAGTTGGATGCTGAGTACCTCTGTACTCATGATACTACCCCCAAACTCTTTTCAGGGTTCTTGATCGACAGCAGGTATGGTGATCGACGTTTCACGTGGAGACTCGACGACGACTAGTTAGGCAGATCCCGGCGGAGGGCCTGGACCCGTGTGGTTATGGGATCGATGTTTTTCTCTTTGCCGGTAGGCATTTGCTTGTAGTCTGTACTCAGACATGTATCTTCCGCTGTTGTATTATATTTGAGGCAGTTGTATGCCGATTGTATGAGATGTTGTATCCTGTATCTGTAATGTTGTGGTATCATGTTGGAAATCCGGGGCATATGGCTTTGTCATATGTCGCGGTGGGACCGATATGTGCTTCGTCCCCGGATCTGAGTGGAAACACCTAGATCTGGAACAGTACCGCATATCGGGCCTTACAGCTATCTAATCCTAGCTAACAATGCACAGGGTTCACTGCTGAATATTATATATATAATTATAAGGCAGCATAGGACAAGGAAATGTACATCAAGGGGCGACAAAAACAGGCTATGCAATTGAATAGGATTGTAACGTAGCAGCAGCAGTAACCATGCCTAGTGCAAGAAATATACGGAAAGATAGGCGATATCTGGGGAAGAGAATGGCTCTGCTTGCCTGGAAGCTCGACGGTAGAGGTGCACGGTCGTCGACGACGTAGTCGATCACAAGGGCATCGACAGCGGTCATCGGGACTACTGGACAATAAGAGAGGGGGGTGAAACAATAAATACACAACAAGAATAGCAATACAAATACAAGACATGGCAAAAGCAATGTTAACGGTGTTCTAACGCAGTGCAATGCACGTTGCACGGAGCGAGAATCCATCCGGGGATGAAATACCGGCTCTGGGGTAATTATCGGACAAGGTGTCCAGAGGTGGAAGGGATCAGGCCGAAGGTGTCGTGGACATCCGACAAACGTGTGGATGGTGTGACCGTGCTAGTTGAAACATTCCGAACAACTTTCGTGTTTAGGATAATTTCATCCGGATACTTTGACAGTCCCGGACAAATCATCGAACAGACGGTCCGGAGGGGGACGGTTCGATGTTCGGTATGTTAGAGGGGGATGGTTGGCATACGGATAGCGTATTCTTATTCGTTGTATTTTTCTAATCAATTTTGATGTATAAAGTTTTTGTATCCGACTTGCGGTTTAAAAGATATTCAAATTCAAAGTTTAAATCAATTTATATCAATTTCTGGATTTTCTTTTATTAATAAAATGCAACATTATCCACAGAGGGTTGACTGGTCAAACCTGACCAGTGGGTCCCACTGGTCAGCCTCACAGTTAATAAAACCATTTTATTAAATTTAAATAACAATGGGGTCCCACATGTCATACACTCATTTTATTAATTGCATTTTAATTAAACTAGTAATCCAATGGGGCCCATGTGTAAGTGGCCCAGAGCTAACAAATCATTTTTTTATTTAATTAAGGGCCTGGGGCCCACTGGTCAGTGACATATGTTATTAACAACAAGGGGTTATTTCTTTTATTTATCTTAACAGGCAATTAGGGGGGGTTTGGGCCCCACTGGTCATAGAGATGGATGGGGTAATTAGCAAGGGGGGCGGGGGTTAACCCACGGCACCAGCCGTGTGCCCGCCGGCGACCACAACGCAGCGGGGCTGGCCGTTCCGACGAGGGGGGCGCAACTGTGGGGTGCTGGGTGCTGGGGGTGTGGGGTCCATGGGAGGCGGCCGGACTGGGGTGCAGAGGCCGGCGCGGTGGGGCGCGGTGAGGAGAGGCAGGGGAGCTCGGGCGTGGCCATGGCAGCGCGGTGGTGGCCGGAGCCACGACTGGGGGGGAAGCTACGGTGCGACACGATGGATGGGGGGAGGGGGGATCGACAGCGAGGCTCACTGGGAGGATCTCCACGTGCCCGGGTGGCCGGAGAGGCGCCACCGACGGTGAATCGGGAGGCGCGGCGGTGGTGGTCGCAGAAGAGGAAGAAGAGGAGGGCGTCGTCCAGGTGGCCTCCTCGCCCGATTCGGTGAGGCAGCCGACGGAGTTGAACGCCGCGGTCCTTCGAGACACCTTGGAGCGGCGAATGGCGTTCGTTGGCCACGCCAATGGCGGAGCCGCGGCCAAGGGCGCGCTCGAGCTCGAGCAGGCAAAACAATGGCGAGCGAGGGGGATAGGGGGGAAATATCTAGGGAGATTTAGGGTTCGCGCGGGGGGGGGGATGGCGCGGCCTTATCCTCTACGGCACCTGTAGCGACCGAGGCGCTGCGAGGAGGTCCGGCTGCGACGACGCCCTGCCCCTCTGTCGCCATGGCTCGAGCCAGGGGAACAGGGAGGGAGGCAGGGGAAGGCTGGGCAGGGGTGGGGGTGGGCCGGCCTAGTGAGGAGTGGGGGAGGCCTGCGGTGGGCTTCGCCCCGGGTGTAGAATAGGATTTTTATTTTTATATTTGTTTCCTTTGCTTTCTTTTCTGTTTGTATTTTGTTTAGCTAGGTTTTGATTTTTGTAAAATATTATACTTGCACCAATATTAGTGTTACACTGAAACATGATGCCACAAAAAGTTTGGCTCATAATAAAATTCATTTAGATTTTATTCAATGCACAAAATAATAACTGGAGCTATTTTTGCTACTGTTTAGGTTTATTTAAGTCCTCAAAATATTGTAATAAGTTACCACTTCTATTTTAATATGACCCAATGATTATTTGCTATTTAATAAAAATGATTGCAAAAAATTTGGTTAAGGTTTATTTTCCACTTGTATTTGGAATTTTTATTTGGTTTGAATTTGAGCAAGCTTTGATCAAGGTGATCATCACAAGTTAATCAAGGTGACTTGGCCTTAGCACAAGGTGATTACTGTAGCGTGACACCCGGGGTGTTATAGGATACATCTCAACCTTCCACTTGGGGTAACCAGCGAGGGGCGAGAAGCCATTAATGACCTACAAGCACGCGTGTGTAGTTTTCAACATGGTCTTTAGGAACGTAATATAAATGCAACCCATCACATTGAGCCTTGATAAGAGAAAAATTCTCCAGAATATGAGTTGAAGGTTTCAAAATGATAATATGGCAATCAAGTGTGGGTGCAATAGCAACAATTTCATGCTTAACATAAGGAACTATAGCAAGTTCATCTCCGTAATAATCATCTATTGTAAGGCCCCCGATGCGGTGCTAACTCGAGTTAGTCGCTTTCGCGTCCCGCTCAAGTTAGTAGCGCATAAAGAGCCACCGACTCACGACACTCGCACTCGTGTCGCTGCCAGATTCTCAATAACAAGTATAAGAACGAAGAACTTTAACTAAGACATAAATATATATAGAGTCCAAGGCATACATCGCCATTGGATAATTATTACATCATCTCAGAGGTCCGTGGACCCAACAGTACATCATGCGACAAGCGGAAGACAATCACGACCGAGTACGGTCAAAAGCCAAATTGCCCTAGAGAGGGCTGCACATAAAGAGTCCACCCACGGATCGTCGAAGCCCAACTGTAGAATCTACTGAACGAGGTCGAACTCATCGTCATCCTCTGGAGGCACCTCCACGAAGTATCATCCAGAGCTCGGGTCAAGAAAGTACTCCACTGCAGCGGCCGATCAGGCAAAACAGTAAAAGCACAAAAGTAAAACGGGGTGAGATTATATCATTACAGGATAACTGACTTCCTACGGTAAGACAAAGTAAAGGTAAAGGTTGCAGCCGCACTAGCATATATGGTGGCTATCGTTCTATTAGAGTAGAGGTAAGATCCAAGAAACACACGTGACATCGTGTCATAAGTCTGCTATCCACCTACTTACGTCAAGCATAACACAACCTGGATCTTCTCTCGGTCCCCCTGGACGAAGAAAAGCAACCAAGGCACTCACACGGTAGGCAAGTTTTAATTATGATTCAGATTGATGTTATTCTATGAACAAGGAGTAGGTCTCAAGTCATCCATAACCGCGAACACGGCTTTTCGAAAAGATTTAACCCTGCAGGGGTGTACCAACTGCCCATCATAAGCTTCGCATGTACGCCCGGGTTCCACTTGGCTAGGTAAGCGCCTGAAACTCCGGAACGTCAGAGTCCCTCTAACTAACAACGCACAAATCCGGGTGGCCCCCGGTGAGTCGACATCCAACTCGAAAGCCGGCCGCGCTCTCAAATCGGCCTCTACCGTCTGGACGAGGTCGAGAGGAACTGCCCTCGCCCGGGCAGGCTCTCTAGCTTCCAGGTGTGGACCAACAGGATATACCATCCCCCTGGCCCCCTTTGTTTTAAATCCACTAGAGCGCGAACCAGTTACACACACGGTTTTCAAAAAGGTAAAAAACAGCTTGGGCCACCACTAGAATTGTTTGAAGCTAGGTAGGTAAGACAAGGGGACCCCATAGAATCCCACACACGATTAGGCACGCTCGTCAAGAAACACAATACCCGGAACTCGGGACCTAGGTGACTCAAATGGAACAAAACACCCGGCGGGATCAGCCTGGTCTCCCATCTTTCGTCGGGTATAAATTAACATCATAATAATAAATATCAACCAACTTCTTTAAATAACATGATATCCCAAACCAAAGCAATAGGGTAAGCAGCAAGTTTTCCTAATCATACTAAGCAATGGCTGAGAAGCGGTAACTTAGCAATACAAAGTTTTGCTGGGATCTGGGAATCATGGCTGTTTGGGTTTTTGGAGGTGGCATACTCAAAGTGGATAGGATCAAACAAACGTTCTAGGCTACAGCGATGCAGGTAGGCAGAAAGGTATCAAATAATGGTATGAATCTTCCCCTTGCCTGGGTAATCGGTCGTCGAAGCAGATGCAGCAGGGTCCTCGGG
This sequence comes from Bromus sterilis, assembly GCA_950022295.1. Classification (NCBI taxonomy): domain Eukaryota; kingdom Viridiplantae; phylum Streptophyta; class Magnoliopsida; order Poales; family Poaceae; genus Bromus; species Bromus sterilis. Next base: position 163,438,448 of record OX465599.1, on the reverse strand, counting down.
CTCGGTGTCGGAAATCTCCACGTAAGTCTCCTCGGCGGTCTCAGGTGCTAACGTAAGGTACCGGCAAGAAAAGGCACACAAGTAAGCAACAGATAGAATGCACAGGCAAGGATGGTATGAGCAAGTTTAAGGTGACATGCTGTGACCCTATCTAGTCAATTTAAATGATGGTGGTGACGACACGTCAACAACTTCATATGCAATTTATTTACGTGAAGATGGCTTTGGTCCTAGCCTTATTTTGTTGTAAGTAGCATGTCAACATGGCATGAACAACAAATGCATATAGCATAAATAAAACAACGTGAAAAGTAATCATCGATTCCGGAGACGGAGTAGTGTCGGTGAAATTGACACAAGGAAGGTCACAGGAGGTGGAAAAGATGCATGGGTGTACCACCTTGTGGGACCCACATGATCAAAGAGTGACAAGGCGAAAAGCCAACCATGGCATGGTCACATGTGGGTGCAACTTCCTTCCACATTGCTCGCAATTTTATGAAGCTAAAATATAAAACAAAGGTGATCTGCTGACTCGTAGATTCCTACCCCAAAATGATATACGACATGACTCAAGTCGAGAAAGCAACACAGTTTGCAAATTTCAGAAGAACCGAAGGGCCTTGATGAAATTTGCCAACACCGCAACACTTAAGGCTCAATCCTGCAAAACGGACTTCACCATGATGCTCACTGAATTGACTTACCCCAAATTGATGTAATGCATGAAGCATTTCGAACAGGGGCTCAACACATGAGTGAAAGGTTTGACATGAGCTCTAGACTGAAAGAGAAAGAAAGAAAAGGAAAAAAAATGGCGACACACGTGAAAAGGCATCACGTTTCAATTTGTATTGCTCAAACACAAAATGGATGGCACCTTCTTAAACTTCGGACTACTCTGACCAAAACATGTACAACATGCGGGCATGAGCAAGCATGCAAAAGACACAAGTTTTGGGTTTTTGTGATAAAACATAAAAAGGAAAGGGATCTGTGAAAAAAAAGGAGAGGAGAAAACCCCCTCTGGGCTGCCCTCGGCTTGGTCTGGATTGCTTGCTGGGCCAGCCAGCCTCACGCCCGAGCGAAGGAAAAAAAAAGCTTGGGACTACTGTCCCTAGGAGGAATCGATCCCAGGACCTCAAGGTCGACAGCCAGCGGACCAACCAGCTGAGCTACTAGCGAGGACACGTTAGGACAGCGGTCGCAACCCAAGTATCCTTCTTCCGCGGGATAACTGAAGAAAACACTGAACTTTCCTGACGAACTGAACTGGACGCGTTGGCAGCGGCGGAGCAAACGCTGGCGACGACTGTGAAGATCCTGCTGCACTAGAGACCTAACGGAGCGGTGCCGCGTGTAGAAGGGACATCGGCGTATCCATTTTTGCCCAGGCCCTCCCCGGTGCTTCCACGACGGCGGCGCGAGCGCTCCGGGAAGATGCGGGGGCGCATGACATGCAGGTTCAGAACAACATCAAATAGGCCGGGGAGCTCGCAGCGATGACCTGCTCCTGTGGCGCTAGGGAGGAGGGAAAAGCTCCGTATTTCTCACCTAGGGTGTTCGTGGACGGCCCTGATCACGCAGCAAGCGAAGGAGACGCTGGAGCCGACGCCGGTGACGGAGACGACCCGCGGCAGCGTAAGGAGACGTCGACCTACTCCTTGGCTCCCACGACACGGCTGCAGGTCGGGGAAGACGCGGACGCCGACGACGAAGGCCCTCGCGAGTCCCTGACCAGAGACACAGCGGGACGGCGGCCAATTTGGGTTTAGTCGCCGGTGGCCATGGGGAACAGGGAGCCTTGGAGGGGAAGAAAGGAGGTGGCGGCGGAGAAAACTGGGGAGGGGAATGAACCTAGGGTTCCTTGGGGGAGCCCTGGACACGCTTAAAAGGAGGGGGAGCGCACTCGCTGGCCATGGGGCTCCATGCCGTCGCCGTGGCAGCGCTGTGAGAGAGAAGGAGGGGAAAAAGGAGCTGCCCCGCTGGAAAGGAGGAGGAAGAAGGGGGTCGTACCCCTTCGACCTGGTCGGGTTGAGGGAGGTGGCCCAGATGGGCCTTGCCTGGCCTGGCGGGAAGAAAAGAGGAAGGAGGCCAAGTCCTTTTTCCAGAACAGAAAAACAGTAGGGAAAAGAAATAGGAAAAGGATAGAAGGAAAGGAAGAAAAAAGTATATAAAAATATATTGGAAACCCTTGAGGCATACTTGATCACCCAAAATTGGGTTGGGCAATTTTGAGCGCAAGGAAAAATTGCCATACCAAAAACAGTACCTTTTCCTATTTAAAATTAAATAGAAAAGGTGCTTATGGAATTTTTGAGAAGAAAACACAAAGGGAAAAATTCCATGAGCACAAAAATCTTAACCCTTGCATTAATCTGGATTTTTCAAAAATGGTCTGACCAATTTTGGCAACCACAGAAATGTGAGCTCCTTTTTTTGATTCAGAACCATTCTGAACTAGAGCCCCCATTTTTTTGGTGATGGCAAAATTAATTGGGGTTTTTAAAACCCTTGCCAAGGAAAAGGAAAAGGTTGTGCCAAGTTGGGATTCAGGAGAGATCAAACATAAATGGAACAAAAACACCCAACATGCTCCTTTAACCCTTTTGTTTGAAATCCAAAGAAAAATCAAATAAGCTCAAAACTCAATGCCATTTGGAATCATCACATGGAATTACATTAACTAGCATCATGCCAAGTTGCAAAGTCATCAGACAAAGTGAAATTCCATTATGGATTACAATTATTGCAAATGGGCTGTTACAGCACTCCCCCGCCAACACAGGATCTCGTCCCGAGATCTAAGCCTGAAACAACTCAGGATACTCAGAACGGAGATGATCTTCACGCTCCCACGTTGCTTCCTTCTCCGAATGATGTGCCCACTGAACTTTCATGAACTTGACGGTCTTGTTGCGAGTCTTGTTGATAGAGGCGGGGTGTCCCGAACTTTCGATGAGATGATAACTACGATTTGATGGAGTCGACTTTGACGATCCGACTACAAACGTGCAACGACGTTGCGCCTTAGCAATCGCTAAACCAATCTCCTGAAGGTTATTGACCACGCCGGAGCACGATCAACCTGACCACGAAGGTCTAGTGCCTGCAAGCAATCGAAGAACAAGCAAGAACTATGATAAAGCAATCTGAATATTGCGAATATGTAGATGAAGTATGAATAAAGTTGGGATTCCGAAAGCGGTCTTGATCTGGTCGTTGGACACAAACCGAGTACACGAAGATGCAGCAATTAGCTAAGCAGTCTTTTTAACTAAAAGAAATTCAAAGAAAAACCCTAGGGGTTGATCTACTTATATAGGACTAAAGGGTGGAGGCCAAGGGGGTGGAAGGACGTCCCAAGGAGTCCTAAAACTAAACCTAGGTCGTACAAGGCACTTGGGCCCATGTGGAGGTGATGCAACACCTATTGAGTTGGACTTTGATTCGGATTCTGCTGCTGGGTCGCACCGTTTTCGCAATATCTCCACGCTCCGAAGGAATTTGAAGGTGAAACCAATTGCGTTGGAAACTAGACGAGATAAGCTATCACCAGAAAAAAGAATCACCCAATTTGGAGTTCGTATGTAGAAACGGCGGCTGTTTGAAGTTGGGTATATCTCTGCAGTCCGAATCTGGGTCCATGACGTGAAAGACTTGGTCTCTATCTTCTCTTGGCCCAAAAGTGACGTGAAATAACTTCTTGTACAGCACACAATCATGCCCCTTTGTATTGACTTCATTTCTTGATCAAATATAGAGGAATTAATGGTCATATCCATGATAATTATGTCCTCATCATCTTCATGCTTGAACATGCTCCAATGCTCATCCTTCTTGTCCATGCTAGGTCCTTCATTTGTCAGCAACAGAAATATATCGACGTTAGGCAGCATCATATTCACATGAACATTAGAAACATTACCAAGAAGCGAAAGTACCTGATAATTTAATTGGTGTGCACGATCTCTCGTAATTGGTCCAGTAGGTATATTAGCAGGGGTTGTGGCTGTAACTATGGTAGTCATGTCCTCATCATCCTCCCCTTCTTGAAAATAAAGCCGTCCCCGGCGTTTCTTAATCTGAAATGTGGCTAACAAAAGAGACAAGGTGTACATGTTGTATATATATATATGTCATCCATTCTTACTTCCCTTAGTTTTTGGACATGTAACACACGTATATATGAGTAACTTTCGTATGTCGTGAAATATAAACATATATGATCATCACAATACATAAACGACATGAAAGTATTGCAACTCAGTTTGCATATATAAGTGAAGCTCTTATTCATATCTAAAGATGTACAATGCTCATCATTAAACCATCCCAATACCGGTGAAGAAACGTTAATGTTTTTCGAAGGACATGCTACAACAGGCTTAACTAAGTAGTCATGCAACAAGTCATTCGACGCAGAAACATCACCAAGATTAGAGGTCATATCAAAATGATTAAGCATTGGCAGTTTCATAATAGTAACATGACTATCCAAAATAGATGGTGTGCTCAAATCAACAGGTAACTCAAGACATGATGTATTAAAGTCTATTAGGCAAGCAACATCTTCATGTGAAGTTATGACATTCTCGAAAATTGGTTGTGTGATGAAACTACTGGATAGCTCAACACATGTTGCTTTTAAATCAGCAAGGTTCTCATGTGGAGGGGAAAGATACATACCTTTGTCATTACCTTTTTGTGATGATAGATCAGATATTGGAGGAGTGCTTACGACAATTGATGTGGTTATGGTAGTGCTCATAGTGGTTGAAGGAACAACCTTCTCAACTTGTGGTATTTGCACATTCCGCTTGTTCGTCTTCTGGGCAACACGTCTGTCGATTTCCTGTTCAGCTTTACAAGCAAGACGAAACAAACGATCCATAGGATAACACTTTTCATGAATTAGGATATCCTGAATGTCACGGTTTAAACCTTCCCAAAATATGTCCATGAAATATTCTTCACTTTCCTCTAAAAGAGAATGCAAGAATGTAGTTTCTAAAGCATCATAATATTCTGAAACAGTTTTAGTACGTTGTTTTAAATTTTTTAATTTCCTAACCTTGTCACGAGTATAATAAGAGGGAACGAATCTATATCGCATAGCAAATTTGAGATCATTCCAAGTATTAGGTATATAATCAGGATATAAACTACAATATTCATTCCACCAAATAGAAGCAAAATCTTTGAAAGCACTAATTGCAGTTTTTACTTTCTTATGCTCAAGAAAATTATGGGAAACAAATATATCATTTATTTCAAACTCCCACTCAATGTATAAATCAGGTCTTAGACGTCCATGAAAGTGTGGTATAGAAACAATAACCTGATCATGTGCATGCTTATGTGTGTTTACCTTTTGCAGTGACTGTTGTGTAGTTGTAGGTGGTGGCAAATCTCCAACTATAGTTGCCGCCCAAGAAGATCTAACTCCAGAACCTGCCATGATTAGTAGAAAACAAGAAACAAATCACAAGTATATGTCCCTATGAACTACTAGGATGTGGTGGTAAAACACTCACAGGATAGCAAATATCAATGTCTTACTAGTTCTTACCATGCAGCAGGTGGTGATCGGCAACCAACGGTGTCAAAGAACTCCAAAGATTAAGTAGAGCGATTTCCAGGTGAACGCACGTATACACGATGTAGAAATATGTGGAGCTTGGAAGGCTTTAATATGGTGGCAAAAATATCAGCAATAATCAATTCAGAGATGCAAAATTGAATTAACGCTCAACGACGATACTGTGCTGGTCCTAGTCTAGACCGGACTAGAGACGCGAGCCTAGAACACTAATGTGGTCACGGCGTAGCACAACTAGCAGCAATGAATGATATGAAGTAGCTCTGAATAGCAAGATATATGTGAAGATCATCAACAGAGCAAAGATAATGGTGAAAATAGGCTCCAAATCAAGATACACCAATATTCTCGCTACAAGTTTCCTCTGAATTATATTTTCTATTTTTTTGATAATTTTACTCCCATAGGGAACTGACTTAAGCTTTCCGACGCAATAAGAATCACTCAATTTAGAGTTCGGATGAGGTGTCAAAAAAATTGAGAATCAGCCCGAAATCTGACAAAAACTGTGTTTGGAAACTTTAGAGGTCAAAAAGTCCGTCTTAGAAGCCGATCTGGAGTTTTAAATAACACACTAGCTCCAGAACTATTTAGAAGCGGCTCGGACTTATCTTTAATTTGAGTACTCGTGGAGCCAAAACGGACTTCGGATGACAAAGTTATGCCCGTTTTAGTGGACACTGCTCAAAACTGATTCCGACGAGATTTCAAAAACGAGTTCAACTAGAGATAGATCCGAATTTTTTTCTTCTTTTTTCTCTTTTTTCCTTTTTTCTATGGTGGATGATAGAAGTACGCAGCGGATGGGATGATGGTGCAGCGGCGGCGGTGACTAACGTGAACAGAACTCGAAACTCTAAAGGACTAGATACTAAGACCAGCAACTGAACATGACGATGCAACCGATAATTCAATAAAGCAAAGCACCGAAAAGAAAATTACGAAGTCTCAGATTGGTTTGGATATGATGATCTAATCCTATTTTTATGGGTTTTTGTGTGGATGATGGGTGATAAAAAACAGATCTAATATATGGATGTGGAATTCTCACCGAGCAACCTGAAAACTGATACCACTTGATAGAGGCGGGGTGTCCCGATCTTTCGATGAGATGATAACTACGATTTGATGGAGTCGACTTTGACGATCCGACTACAAACGTGCAACGACGTTGCGCCTTAGCAATCGCTAAACCAATCTCCTGAAGGTTATTGACCACGCCGGAGCACGATCAACCGGACCACGAAGGTCTAGTGCCTGCAAGCAATCGAAGAACAAGCAAGAACTATGATAAAGCAATCTGAATATTGCGAATATGTAGATGAAGTATGAATAAAGTTGGGATTCCGAAAGCGGTCTTGATCTGGTCGTTGGACACAAACCGAGTACACGAAGATGCAGCAATTAGCTAAGCAGTCTTTTTAACTAAAAGAAATCCAAAGAAAAACCCTAGGGGTTGATCTACTTATATAGGACTAAAGGGTGGAGGCCAAGGGGGTGGAAGGACGTCCCAAGGAGTTCTAAAACTAAACCTAGGTCGTACAAGGCACTTGGGCCCATGTGGAGGTGATGCAACACCTATTGAGTTGGACTTTGATTCGGATTCTGCTGCTGGGTCGCACCGTTTTCGCAATATCTCCACGCTCCGAAGGAATTTGAATGTGAAACCAATTGCGTTGGAAACTAGACGAGATAAACTATCACCAGAAAAAAGAATCACCCAATTTGGAGTTCGTATGTAGAAACGGCGACTGTTTGAAGTTGGGTATATCTCTGGAGTCCGAATCTGGGTCCATGACGTGAAAGACTTGGTCTCTATCTTCTCTTGGCCCAAAAGTGACGCGAAATAACTTCTTGTACAGCACACAATCATGCCCCTTTGTATTGACTTCATTTCTTGATCAAATATAGAGGAATTAATGGTCATATCCATGATAATTATGTCCTCATCATCTTCATGCTTGAACATGCTCCAATGCTCATCCTTCTTGTCCATGCTAGGTCCTTCATTTGTCAGCAACAGAAATATATCGACGTTAGGCAGCATCATATTCACATGAACATTAGAAACATTACCAAGAAGCGAAAGTACCTGATAATTTAATTGGTGTGCACGATCTCTCGTAATTGGTCCAGTAGGTATATTAGCAGGGGTTGTGGCTGTAACTATGGTAGTCATGTCCTCATCACTTGCGCTCGGACGTCTCAAGAACACGGACTGGACGCTCTGAGTAGGAAAGGTCCGCACTCAGCTGGATCTCGCCCAAGTCAACAGTGATGAGGACATCCCTAATAATGTTACACCCATACCCTCACCAACTACACATACTGGACCAGTTACTAGAGCACGTGCACGTCAACTAAATTATCAGGTACTTTCGTTTCTTGCGAATCCTTCTATTGTTCATGAACATATGATGCTGCCTAAATTAGATACTTTTGTTTTGCTTATGAATGAAGGACCTAGCATGGACACGAAGGATGGTCATTGGAGCGGGATCAAGAATGGAGAAGAAGGTGCGCGCGGGGGAAAGTACAGTGGAGTTTCCAGTGGGGATTTTCGCACGTTGAAGCCACCATAAGGCATGCATGAAGGCTTGGACGGAATACACGAGATGCCACTTCATTATTTTCGTCCAAGAGCAATTATAGGTGCTGCGTCACCTTAATATTGGGCTGGGCCCATGTAATTTCGAAATACCACATTATAGGCTGTTTTTAGAGTCCGTATGTGTGGGGAAACCGAGTTAGGGTTGTTTTCGGACCCCACCTCCAAGGGGTCACGAAAATCCCCTCTGTTCCCCCATATATACAGCCCTTAGGGCGTCGTTAAGACTTGGGTTTTAATTAGATTTAAGTTAGCCATAGCCGCAACTTCGAGTTCTTCGTTTGTGTCGTCCGACCAGGCCAAGACCGCATTGGAACCCCAACTTCTGTTAATCTTTCATCTTATATTCGCAATATCCAGATTGCAATTCTTAGTTCTTGCTTGTTCTTCGATTTCTTGCAGGAATTGACCTTCGTGGTCAGGTTGATCGTGCATCCGCGGGATCAATAACCTCTCGGAGTTGGTTTAGCGATTGCTAAGGCGCAACGTCTTCGCACGTTCGTAGTCGGGTCGTGAAAGTCTACTCCACCAAAATCGATCTCCACCATCTCATCGAAACATCGGGACACCTTCGCCTCTATCAAGTGGTATCAGATTTCCAGGTTGCTCGGTGAGATTTCCCAGTTTTCGTAGTCTAGATTGGTTCTGTTCTTCATACCTACAGTCCACGAAAAAGCCAACAAAAAAAAATTAGGGTTAGATCATCACGTCCCAAAACAGTCCGAGCCTTTGTCCAGTTTTCTTTACAGTAGTTTGCATTGTTGAATTTGCGGTTGCATCGTTGTGTCGAGTTGCTGATCCTAGCGTCTAGTTACCTTAGAGTTTCGAGTTCTGATCACAGTTTGTCACGCCGCCGCCGCACAGTAGTACACCACCACGTTCCGCCAATCCGAGTCCAGATACACCACCAAGTTCCGCCAAGCAGAGTCCATACACACCACCACAACCTACCGATCCGAGTTGAGTTCCATCACCCGTTCGGTTTGTGATCTCTCCGTAGCCAGATTAGTTTGAGTTGATTAGAGTCGGATTTCACCAATCTTTTGTCGTACGTAGAAGAGGGTGATTTCCAAAAAAAAAAAAAAAAATTCTGGCACGCTTTCCAGAGCAGTTTTTAGGCCAAAATTTTCAGGGGTAAAAAAATTTCGTGCCCATACGTTCCTTAGGTCCAAAAACTCGTTTTGAGACGTTCGCCACCATAGTGATTTTTTCGCACTTTTTCAGCCCCCGCAGTCCCGCATCGCCAAAAAAAAAAAACGCAAAAAAAAAAAAAAAGAGAGAGAAAAAAAAAATTCAGAGTGTGCTTCACAGTTGTTACGTGCCGCGCCGTGCTTTCGTTGGTGTTTTAGGCTCGCGTCTCTAGTACGGTCTAGCCTAGGATCAGCACAGTACCGACGTTGAGTGTTTATTCAGCTTTGCATCTCTGTTTTGATTACTGTTGAGTTTTTCCTACCATACTTGTCAGCCTTCCTACAGCTCCACATATATCCTACATCGTGCGTTTTGACACCTCCTGGCCATCGCTCTACCATATCTCTGAGAGTTTTGACCCGTTGGTTGTACATCACCACCTGCTGCTAGGTAAGAATCGGTAAGAACGTAAGAAAAGCTTGACGGATTTGTGCTTTCCACCACCCCACATCCATCCCATTAGTAGAAGTAGGATCATATTCCTGTGTGTTTTCTATTTCTGCTAACCATGCCAGGATCACATGATGAAGTGGCGCGGGATGCACGCGATTGGGACAACATGACAAACAAGGAGTTACATGATAAATTTGCACGTATGATGTCTCAACAGGTGCAGGACATCGAGACCAGATTTACAGAGGCGATTGATGGCGTGGAGAAAATGATCGACACCAAGCTCGACGCCAAGTTTACTGAGTTGATCGCACGCCTACCTTCAGCACAGCCACAGCCACCGCCACTACCACGTGCACGACGTATTCTGTTTCCGCGAGGACAAGCTGCTGGTATTGGTGCTCCTCCTACTGCTGCAGTTGCTGCTACTGCTGCTGCTGCTGCTTCTGACGTCGCCCAGGACGACAACTACGAGGGTGATTACGAGGAGGAGGTGGAACAGGAAGTGGCCTATGAGCAGCCAGCTGGACGTCCACGTCCCAACATTCGCCACGGTCGACACCAACCACCCCCTCAGGTACGCGATGATGAACATGTGCCTAAACTTAAATTGAATCTTAAGCCGTTTGAGGGTAGATATATTCCTGATGCTTATCTTACTTGGGAGTTAGAAACTGAACAACGTTTTACATGTTTACAATATCCTGAGAATAGACGTGTTACTGCTGCTGTTTGTGAATTCACGGGCTTTGCATCTATTTGGTGGTCTGAACATTGTATATTGCATGCTAATAATATTCCAACTACTTGGGCTGCTTTAAAAGATGCTATGCGTACTCGCTGGGTTCCTCCTTATTATCAACGTGAATTGTTACAAAAATTACAGCGTTTGAGACAAGGAAAAAATTCTGTAGAGGAATATTATCAAGAATTACAAACTGGATTGATTAGATGTGGCCTAGTAGAGGATAATGAAGCTATGCTTGCACGTTTTATGGGTGGCTTAAACAGGGAGATACAAACTATTCTAGAATACAAGGACTTTGCTACTATCACTCGTTTGTTTCATCTTGCTTGTAAAGCTGAACGTGAAGTGCAGGATCGACAGGCCGCTACGAGACCTAACTTTTCTGCAGGACGAAATACATCATGGACATCGCGTGGAGCTTCTACATCCACACGTCCTGCTGCGCCACCATCTACTTCAGCCGCTCATTCTTACAGGGAGCCACCAAAACAGCCAGCACCACCATTCAAGGGTGCACAGAGTGGTCCAGCGGCGAGTTCTTCTTCCTCCATGGCGTCCACAGGGCAAGCACGAGATCGTGATATTAAATGTCGCAGGTGCCAAGGTGGAGGTCACTTCGCAAAAGACTGTCCCTCCAAGCGTGTGATGACTATTACGGCGGATGGTGGGTATGAGTCAGCGAGTGACTATGATGAGGAGACTCTAGTTCTCATTGCTCATGAGGAACAGGGTGTCCATGATGATGCTCATGATATAGAGTATATGACTCCTGATGATGCAGATAAATATGCTAGTTTGGTTGCTCAACGTGTATTAAGTGTGCAGGTAATGAAGGCCGAGCAAAACCAGAGGCATAATTTGTTCCACACAAAGGGAGTGGTGAAAGAACGTTCGGTTCGCATCATCATTGACGGAGGGAGTTGCAACAACTTGGCTAGCATGGAGTTGGTGGAGAAGCTATCTCTCACCACAAGACCACACCCCCATCCGTACTATATTCAGTGGTTTAACAATAGTGGTAAGATTAAGGTAACGCGTTCTGTTCGTGTGCACTTTAGCATTGCTGCATATGCTGATTATGTTGATTGTGATGTGGTACCCATGCAAGCATGCTCTCTTTTACTTGGTAGACCATGGCAATTTGATAGGAATGTTGTACACCATGGTAGGACAAATCAGTTTACTCTAGTTCATCAGGATAAAAATATTGCTTTACTTCCTATGTCTCCTGAACAAATTGTGAAAGATGATCTTGCTAGAGCTAGTAAAGCAAAACAGGAGAAAAATAAGAGTGAGAATGAGATAGCAGCCAAAGAATTTGAGCAACAACATAAGACTAATAGCAAATCTTCTTCTGCTGTTTCTAATGAAATTAAATTGACTAGTCCAACTTTGCTTGCTACTAAGGTTGATATTTCAGATTTGGATGTTAGTCAATATGTGTGCTATGCTTTTGTGTGCAAAGAAGCTTTGTTTTCATTTGAGGAATTGCCTCCTTCTTTGCCTCCTGTTGTCACTGACCTTTTGCAGGAGTTTTTTGACGTCTTTCCACAAGACGTCCCACCGGGATTACCACCTATTCGAGGGATTGAGCATCAGATTGACTTAATTCCCGGTGCTTCGTTGCCCAACCGTGCGCCATACCGTACCAATCCGGAGGAGACGAAGGAGATTCAGTGTCAAGTACAAGAGCTACTCGACAAAGGTTACATACGTGAGTCCCTTAGTCCTTGTGCTGTTCCTGTTATATTAGTGCCTAAAAAGGATGGAACATGGCGTATGTGTGTTGATTGTCGAGCCATTAATAATATTACTATTCGTTATCGTCATCCTATTCCTAGGTTAGATGATATGCTTGATGAATTAAGTGGCTCTACCATGTTTTCCAAAGTTGATTTGCGTAGTGGATACCATCAAATTCGCATGAAATTAGGAGATGAATGGAAAACGGCTTTTAAAACTAAGTTTGGATTATATGAGTGGTTAGTCATGCCTTTTGGGTTAACTAATGCACCTAGCACTTTCATGAGATTAATGAACGAGGTTTTACGTGCTTTCATTGGACGATTTGTGGTAGTCTATTTTGATGATAAGTTAACACATGCTCCTTTGCTCCAACTTCCTGATTTTAATAAAACTTTTGAGCTTGAATGCGATGCTAGTGGGATTGGTTTGGGAGGTGTGTTATTACAAGATGCTAAACCTGTTGCATACTTTTCTGAAAAATTGAGTGGGCCTAGTCTGAACTATTCTACTTATGATAAGGAATTATATGCTCTTGTTCGGACATTAGAAACTTGGCAACATTATTTATGGCCCAAAGAATTTGTTATACATTCTGATCATGAATCTTTGAAACACATAAGAAGTCAAGCAAAACTTAATCGTAGACATGCTAAGTGGGTTGAATTTATTGAGACTTTCCCTTATGTCATTAAACACAAGAAGGGGAAAGATAATATTATTGCTGATGCTTTGTCTCGTCGTTATACTATGCTTTCACAACTTGACTTCAAGATATTCGGTTTAGAGACAATCAAAGATCAATATGTACATGATGCGGAATTTAAAGATGTTTTGCAGAATTGTAGAGAGGGTAGAACATGGAACAAGTTTGTGCTTAATGATGGGTTTGTGTTCCGTTCTAACAAGCTATGCATTCCAGCTAGCTCTATTCGTCTTTTGTTGTTGCAGGAGGCGCATGGAGGAGGATTAATGGGACATTTTGGCGTGAAGAAGACGGAGGACGTACTTGCTACACATTTCTTTTGGCCAAAGATGAGACGGGATGTTGAGCGTTTTGTTGCTCGCTGCACTACATGTCAAAAAGCTAAGTCACGACTCAATCCTCATGGTTTATACATGCCTTTACCTGTACCTAGTGTTCCGTGGGAGGACATATCCATGGACTTTGTTTTAGGCTTGCCTCGAACAAAGAAGGGGAGGGATAGCATATTTGTTGTCGTGGATAGATTTTCTAAGATGGCACATTTTATACCATGTCATAAAAGCGATGATGCTGCTAATGTTGCTGATTTATTCTTTGGAGAGATTATTCGTTTACATGGTGTGCCCAATACTATTGTCTCGGATCGTGATACTAAGTTTCTTAGCCATTTTTGGAGATGCTTATGGGCTAAGTTGGGGACTAAACTACTTTTTAGTACTACATGTCATCCCCAAACTGATGGACAAACTGAAGTGGTCAATAGGACATTGTCTACTATGCTTAGGGCTGTTTTAAAAAGTAACTTGAAACTGTGGGAAGAATGTTTACCTCATATAGAATTTGCTTATAATCGCTTAGTGCATTCTATCACTAAAATGTGCCCTTTTGAGATTGTTTATGGTTTTCTACCTCGTGCACCTATTGATTTGCTGCCTCTTCCATCTTCGGAGAAGGTTAATTTTGATGCTAAGCAACGTGCTGAATTGATATTAAAAATGCATGAGTTAACTAAAGAAAACATTGAGCGCATGAATGCTAGATACAAGCTTGCTGGTGATAGGGGTCGAAAGCATGTTGTGTTTGAACCAGGAGATCTTGTTTGGTTACATCTACGTAAAGATAGGTTTCCTGATTTGCGCAAGTCTAAGTTAATGCCACGAGCTGATGGTCCCTTTAAGGTTTTACAGAAAATTAATGATAATGCATATAAACTTGAGCTACCTGCAGATTTTGGGGTTAGTCCCACATTTAACATTGCAGATTTGAAACCTTATTTGGGAGAAGATGATGAGCTTCCGTCGAGGACGACTTCAATTCAAGAAGGGGAGGATGATGAGGACATCCCTACTAATGTTACACCCATACCCTCACCAACTACACATACTGGACCAGTTACTAGAGCACGTGCACGTCAACTAAATTATCAGGTACTTTCGTTTCTTGCGAATCCTTCTATTGTTCATGAACATATGATGCTGCCTAAATTAGATACTTTTGTTTTGCTTATGAATGAAGGACCTAGCATGGACACGAAGGATGGTCATTGGAGCGGGATCAAGAATGGAGAAGAAGGTGCGCGCGGGGGAAAGTACAGTGGAGTTTCCAGTGGGGATTTTCGCACGTTGAAGCCACCATAAGGCATGCATGAAGGCTTGGACGGAATACACGAGATGCCACTTCATTATTTTCGTCCAAGAGCAATTATAGGTGCTGCGTCACCTTAATATTGGGCTGGGCCCATGTAATTTCGAAATACCACATTATAGGCTGTTTTTAGAGTCCGTATGTGTGGGGAAACCGAGTTAGGGTTGTTTTCGGACCCCACCTCCAAGGGGTCACGAAAATCCCCTCTGTTCCCCCATATATACAGCCCTTAGGGCGTCGTTTAGACTTGGGTTTTAATTAGATTTAAGTTAGCCATAGCCGCAACTTCGAGTTCTTCGTTTGTGTCGTCCGACCAGGCCAAGACCGCATTGGAACCCCAACTTCTGTTAATCTTTCATCTTATATTCGCAATATCCAGATTGCAATTCTTAGTTCTTGCTTGTTCTTCGATTGCTTGCAGGAATTGACCTTCGTGGTCAGGTTGATCGTGCATCCGCGGGATCAATAACCTCTCGGAGTTGGTTTAGCGATTGCTAAGGCGCAACGTCTTCGCACGTTCGTAGTCGGGTCGTGAAAGTCTACTCCACCAAAATCGATCTCCACCATCTCATCGAAACATCGGGACACCTTCGCCTCTATCAAACAGCCTGCTCTGGCTGCTTGAAGCACTGCTTTAGCTGGGACACATGGAACACGTCATGCACCATGGACAGACTCTCTGGAAGCTCGAGCCGAAAGGCAAGAGGTCCCCTAGTCTCAAGGATGCGGAAAGGTCCGAAAAATCTTGGAGCGAGCTTTCCTTTGATGCCAAAGCGGTGAGTTCCCCTCAACGGATACACTCTCAAGTACGCCCAATCACCAACCTGAAACGCTACACCACGGTGCCTTTTTTCACAATAGGCCTTCTGCCTAGACTGTGCTGCCTTTAGGTGCTCTCGGACAATCTTCACTCTGTCCTCTGCCTCTTGGATCACATCTGGACCGAACAGCTGCCTCTCACCTGTCTCAGACCAGTTCAAAGGTGTCCTGCACTTGCAGCCATACAAGAATTCAAACGGCGCTGCCTGCAGACTTTCCTGATAGCTGTTGTTGTAAGAGAACTCAGCATACGTCAAGCATTCTTCCCACTTCATGCCAAACGAGATGACACATGCCCGAAGCATGTCCTCGAGGATTTGGTTCACGCGCTCGACTTGCCCACTTGTCTGAGGGTGATAAGCGGTACTGAACAACACTGTCGTACCAATCGCCTTTTGAAAGGCCTGCCAGAACTTAGAGGTGAAAAGGATGCCTCTATCAGAACTGATCTTCTTGGGAATGCCATGCAAAGATACAACTCTGGCGGTGTACAAATCCGCCAACTGGGCTGCTGAAATGGAATCCTTCACTGGGAAGAAATGGGAAACTTTGGAAAGATTGTCAATGACAACAAAGATGGCGTTGTTCTTCTTCTGCGACAAAGGGAAGCCTGTGATGAAATCCATCTCTATGTGATCCCATTTCCACTCCGGAATCTCAAGTGGCTGAAGCAACCCTGCAGGCTTCTGGTGCTGTGCCTTCACTCTCCTGCACACATCACACTGAGACACGTAACGGGCAACATCCCGCTTCATACGAGTCCACCAAAAGCTTTGCTTGAGATCTTGATACATCTTCGTACTGCCAGGGTGAATAGACAACTTTGAGTCATGGGCTTCCTTCATGATGACCTCTCTAAGATCTCCTTCCTTGGGAACAACAACTCGCTCTTCGAACAACACGGTGCCGTCATTATGCACTGAAAAGCAACCGTACTTCGGAACTGAGGCGGCAATACCCTGCTTGATCTTCTGAATCATTGAGCTGCCAGACTGAGCTTCACGAATCTTCTCACGGATAGTGAGCTCTACCACAAGGTTGGCAAGATAGCCTGCTGGAACTAGCTCGAGATTGAGCCTCCGAAAGGACTCACACAAATCAGGGTGGATCTTCTGCACCTGGATATTATTGCAATCGCCCTTGCGGCTTAGCGCATCAGCTATGACATTGGCCTTCCCAGGCATGTACTGAATATCAACTGTGTACTCAGTAATGGTCTCAAGCCATCTTCTTTGCCTCAAGTTCAGATTTGGCTGAGTGAACAAGTACTTCAAACTCTTGTGGTCCGTGAACACATCCACCTTCCTCCCTAAGAGGAGGTGTCGCCAAGCGACCAAAGCGTGCACAACTGCTGCAAGCTCCAAGTCATGCGTAGGATAATTCCTCTCACTTGTCTTCAACTGCCGTGAGGTATAAGACACAATATGCCTGCCTTGCATCAAAACTCCGCCCAGACCTTGCAAGGAAGCATCACAAAACACCTGAAAAGGATGTGACTCATCTGGCGGCGTGAGAATTGGAGTTGTGGTCAGCTTCTCTTTCAACTCCTCGAAGGCTGACTGGCAAGCTGGTGACCAAGTGTACCGCTTGTCCTTGCACAACAATTCAGTCATTGGCTTGGCTATTTTGGAGAAATTCTGCACAAACCTCCTACAATAACTGGCGAGGCCGAGAAAACTCCTTAGCTTCTTCACATTCTTCGGCGGAGCCCACTCTTGAATAGTGCGGACTCGCTCTGGGTCAACCGCAATTCCCTCAGCGGAGATGACATGGCCTAGAAAATTGACCTTGTCCAGCCAAAACTCACACTTGGAGAACTTGGCATAATACCGGTGCTCTCTTAACTTCTGCAGCACCAAGCGCAAATGTTCCTCATGCTCAGCCTTTGACTTGGAATAGACAAGAATGTCGTCGAGGTAGAGGATCACAAACACATCAAGCCAATCTTGGAACAAATAGTTCATAGCTCTCATGAATGTCGGAGGGGCATTTGAGAACCCAAAAGTCATGACTGTGAATTCATACAGCCCATAACGTGTGCTGAACGCGGTCTTGGGAATATCTTCTTCACGAACACGGATTTGATGATACCCCATCCTCAAGTCAAGCTTGGAAAACACCTTAGCCCCATTCAACTGTTCGAACAGATCATTGATGCGGGATAAAGGGTACTTGTTCTTGATGGTCTTCTTGTTAATACCGCGATAGTCCTGGACCAAGCGGCTAGTCCCATCCTTCTTCTGGACAAACAAAGCTGGTGGACCCCAAGGGGAAGTGCTCGCGCGGATAAAACCGGCTGCCTCCAACTCTGTCAACTGCTTCTTGAGCTCAATCAACTCCTTCGAACACATCTTGTATGGATGCCGAGAAATCGGCTGGGTACCAGGCTCTAGCTCAATAACGAACTCAATAGCTCGAACTGGGGGAATTTCTGGCAACTCCTCCGGGAAGACGTCTGGGAACTCACAGACAACTCTGACTTCTTCGAGCAAAGGTGCAACTCCTGCATTCAAAGCGTACAACTGTGCTGCTCCTGCCGCTGAGCCCCAAGTGTACAAGACTTCTGCACCTGAATCGTGTGTCAACTTCACGGATCTGGTCGGACAATCAATATTGGCCTTGTGTTGCACAAGCCAATCCATGCCCAAGATGACATCAATGTCGGAACGCGGAAGCAAGATCAAAGAAGCTGGAAACATGCAGCCCTGGATATCAATCCTCACAAACGGAGCACGAACTGCAGAGCCAAACTTGGAACCAGGAGAGACGATAGACAACGGGGTTGGCAAATCCTCCAAGGTGAGGACCTGCTCATGAGCGAATCTCTGCGATACAAAGGAATGGGAAGCTCCGGAATCGAACAACACGGTCGCGGGAACAGAATTAACAAGCAACCTACCAAGAACGATCTCTGAAGACTGCTGAGCATCTGTGAGCATCATGTTGTTCACACGGACTGCACGCGGCTGTGCCTTCACCATCGCAGTGCTCGGAGTAGAGCGAGGTGGAGGCGGTGGAAGACGGGCAAAGCGTGGGTCAGTGCACTTGTCTGAGTAGTGCCCCGGACCTCCACACTTGTAGCAGATCACGCCTGACCTGGGCTGGGACTGTGGCCTGGGTGGCCTCGCGTGTGGTGGTGTAGAGCGAGGCCCCTTCTGAACTGGGACGGGAGGGTGGGCAAAAGTGCGGACAACTGCCCCCCTCTGCTGGTACTGCTGCCTCTGCGGTGGTGCCTCTGCAACCCAAGTCTTTGCCTTCTTGTGGATCATCACTGCGGAACTGTGCTCACGCTGGCGCTTCCTGTCTGCATCCCACTCTGCTCTGGCTGACTCCTGACGGATAGCCTGATCCACGAACTGTGAGAACAGCGTGGGACTGCACTGAGTGAGCGCGTACTTGATCTCTGTGCTGAGACCTCCACGGAACCTCGCAATCTTCTTAGCCTCTGTGCTGACCTCCTCTGGAGCGTACTTGGCTAGCCTGAC
This sequence comes from Bromus sterilis, assembly GCA_950022295.1. NCBI lineage: Eukaryota > Viridiplantae > Streptophyta > Magnoliopsida > Poales > Poaceae > Bromus > Bromus sterilis. The sequence goes on along the minus strand of OX465599.1, from coordinate 163,419,509 downwards.
GAAGGCCAGGTTGTACTCCTGAACTGACCTGTCACCCTGTCTCAGAGCCAAGAACTCCTCACGCTTCCTGTCCATCAGGCCACTCGGAATATGCGCTGCTCTGAAGTCTGCCCACGTGATGATAGCATCGCACTTGTTGGCCTTGTAGGTATCATACCAGCTGGCTGCTGCACCCTGAAGCTGGAAGGAGGCGAAGGTGACATAGTCGACAGGTCTGACGGTGTTTGCATTGAAGTGCTTCTTGATCTCTGCGATCCAGTCATCCGCCTCCAGCGGGTCTCGAGCCTCGGAGAACCTGGGGGGGTTGATCGCGAGGAACTGCTGCAGTGTGGTGTACTGTGGTCGATCACTCCTCTGGGCACTCTGGCTCTGCAGCATCTGTAGGATCGCAGCTGTGCCCTGAGCCACTGCGGCTACAGCCTCCCCAAGGATAGGGTTCTCTGGCGGCGGCATGTTCGCTCTTGGCATCCTGTACACAGGAACACTTATGAGAACATGGTCGAATCATTGAAGTAACCAGAAGATAAAGCAATATTGACAACAAAACTTCCTCACGAGGTATGACAAAGCCGAAGGCTGAAATTCCACCAAGGTTAACCCGGAAAGTCGAAAGCTAGGTGCTACTGGAATCCCCAAACCAAGATCATCCGAATCCAAGATAATAATCTGCTAGCGAGCACACAACAATATATACGAGCGGTTGGAAACCTGAACAATGAGACATCTGCCCTGAGCGGCCCGCCATCACGGTCGTCCATAGGGGAAAAGACACCACATCCATATTACCATAGGATACCCGCCAATCCTGTATGGACGTTTCACCTGGGGTACGCCGTAAGCGAGGTAGAGCAGTCAACCCCAAGTGGCGGCTCAGTGGTCTCAAAGACGCCAACACATCTCGTCGCTAGCAAAAAATTATAGAGGAATCGGAGCCTCAGGTAAACGAGAGCCTAGATTTGTTTTTGAAAGGGGATAAGTTGCAGAGAAAAACAACGTTTCACTTCCTCACGGAAAAGGGGTGGGAGGGTGATGAGGACATCTCTACGAATGTTACACCCACATCTTCACCAACTACACATACTGGACCAGTTACTAGAGCACGTGCACGTCAACTAAATTATCAGGTACTTTCGTTTCTTGCGAATCCTTCTAATGTTCATGAACATATGATGCTGCCTAAATTAGATACTTTTATTTTGCTTATGAATGAAGGACCTAGCATGGACAAGAAGGACGGTCATTGGAGCGGGATCAAGCATGGAGAAGAAGGTGCGCGCGCGGGAAAGAACAATGGAGCTTCCAGTGGGGATTTTCGCACTTTGAAGCCACCATAAGGCATGCATGAAGGCTTGGACGAAATACACGAGATGCCACTTCATTATTTTCGTCCAAGAGCAAGTATAGGTGCTGCGTCACCTTAATATTGGGCTGGGCCCATGTAATTTCGAAATACCACATTATAGGCTGTTTTTAGAGTCCGTATGTGTGGGGAAACCGAGTTAGGGTTGTTTTCGGACCCCACCTCCAAGGGGCCACGAAATTCCCCTCTGTTCCCCCATATATACAGCCCTTAGGGCGTCGTTTAGACTTGGGTTTTAATTAGATTTAAGTTAGCCATAGCCGCAACTTCGAGCTCTTCGTTTGTGTCATCCGACCAGGCCAAGACCTCATTGGAACCCCAACTTTCGTAATCATTCATCTTATATTCGCAATATCCAGATTGCAATTCTTAGTTCTTGCTTGTTCTTCGATTGCTTGCAGGAATTAGACCTTCGTGGTCAAGTTGATCGTGCATCCGCGGGATCAATAACCTCTCGGAGTTGGTTTAGCGATCGCTAAGGCGCAACGTCTTCGCACGTTCGTAGTCGGATCGTGAAAGTCGTCTCCACCATAATCGATCTCCACCATCTCATCGAAACATCGGGACACCTTCGCCTCTATCAGAGGGTGGGGTAAGAAGAAAAAAAAAGAGTTCCTACTCTCCGATTTTTCCTTAGTAACTATAAAATAGTTTCTAGACTCAACTTCGGCCAGTAAGGGGTCCTACAGTCAGTCCTGCTCTGATACCAAGTTGTAAGGCCCCCGATGCAGTGCTAACTCGAGTTAGTCGCTTTCGCGTCCCGCTCAAGTTAGTAGCGCATAAAGAGCCACCGACTTACGACACTCGCACTCGTGTCGCTGCCGGATTCTCAACAAGTATAAGAACGAAGAACTTTAACTAAGACATAAATATATATAGATTCCAAGGCATACATCGCCATTGGATAATTATTACATCATCTCAGAGGTCCGTGGACCCAACAGTACATCATGCGACAAGCGGAAGACAATCACGACTGAGTACGGTCAAAAGCCAAATTGCCCTAGAGAGGGCTGCACATAAAGAGTCCACCCACGGATCGTCGAAACCCAACTGTAGAATCTACTGAACGAGGTCGAACTCATCGTCATCCTCCGGAGGCACCTCCACGAAGTATCGTCCAAAGCTCGGGTCAAGAAAGTACTCCACTGCAGCGGCCGATCAGGCAAAACAGTAAAAGCACAAAAGTAAAACGGGGTGAGATTATATCATTACAGGATAACTGACTTCCTACGGTAAGACAAAGTAAAGGTAAAGGTTGCAGCCGCACTAGCATATATGGTGGCTATCGTTCTATTAGAGTAGAGGTAAGATCCAAGAAACACACGTGACATCGTGTCATAAGTCTGCTATCCACCTACTTACGTCAAGCATAACACAACCTGGATCTTCTCTCGGTCCCCCTGGACGAAGAAAAGCAACCAAGGCACTCACACGGTAGGCAAGTTTTAATTATGATTCAGATTGATGTTATTCTATGAACAAGGAGTAGGTCTCAAGTCATCCATAACCGCGAACACGGCTTTTCGAAAAGATTTAACCCTGCAGGGGTGTACCAACTGCCCATCATAAGCTTCGCATGTACGCCCGGGTTCCACTTGGCTAGGTAAGCGCCTGAAACTCCGGAACGTCAGAGTCCCTCTAACTAACAACGCACAAATCCGGGTGGCCCCCGGTGAGTCGACATCCAACTCGAAAGCCGGCCGCGCTCTCAAATCGGCCTCTACCGTCTGGACGAGGTCGAGAGGAACTGCCCTCGCCCGGGCAGGCTCTCTAGCTTCCAGGTGTGGACCAACAGGATATACCATCCCCCTGGTCCCCTTTGTTTTAAATCCACTGGAGCGCTAACCAGTTACACACACGGTTTTCAAAAAGGTAAAAAACAGCTTGGGCCACCACTAGAATTGTTTGAAGCTAGGTAGGTAAGACAAGGGGACCCCATAGAATCCCACACACGATTAGGCACGCTCGTCAAGAAACACAATACCTGGAACTCGGGACCTAGGTGACTCAAATGGAACAAAACACCCGGCGGGATTAGCCTGGTCTCCCATCTTTCGTCGGGTATAAATTAACATCATAATAATAAATATCAACCAACTTCTTTAAATAACATGATATCCCAAACCAAAGCAATAGGGTAAGCAGCAAGTTTTCCTACTCATACTAAGCAATGGCTGAGAAGCGGTAACTTAGCAATTCAAAGTTTTGCTGGGATCTGGGAATCATGGCTGTTTGGGTTTTTGGAGGTGGCATACTCAAAGTGGATAGGATCAAACAAACGTTATAGGCTACAGCGAAGCAGGTAGGCAGAAAGGTATCAAATAATGGTATGAATCTTCCCCTTGCCAGGGTAATCGGTCGTCGAAGCAGACGCAGCAGGGTCCTCGGGCTCGGTGTCGGAAATCTCCACGTAAGTCTCCTCGGCGGTCTCAGGAGCTAACGTAAGGTACCGGCAAGAAAAGGCACACAAGTAAGCAACAGATAGAATGCACAGGCAAGGATGGTATGAGCAAGTTTAAGGTGACATGCTGTGACCCTATCTAGTCAATTTAAATGAAGGTGGTGACGACACGTCAACAACTTCATATGCAATTTATTTACGTGAAGATGGCTTTGGTCCTAGCCTTATTTTGGTGTAAGTAGCATGTCAACATGGCATGAAAAACAAATGCATATAACATAAATAAAACAACGTGAAAAGTAATCATCGATTCCGGAGACGGAGTAGTGTCGGTGAAATTGACACAAGGAAGGTCACAGGAGGTGGAAAAGATGCATGGGTGTACCACCTTGTGGGACCCACACGATCAAAGAGTGACAAGGGGAAAAGCCAACCATGGCATGGTCACATGTGGGTGCAACTTCCTTCCACATTGTTCGCAATTTTATGAAGCTAAAATATAAAACAAAGGTGATCATGCTGACTCGTAGATTCCTACCCCAAAATGATATACGACATGACTCAAGTCGAGAAAGCAACACAGTTTGCAAATTTCAGAAGAACCGAAGGGCCTTGATGAAATTTGCCAACACCGCAACACTTAAGGCTCAATCCTGCAAAACGGACTTCACCATGATGCTCACTGAATTGACTTACCCCAAATTGATGTAATGCATGAAGCATTTCGAACAGGGGCTCAAACATGAGTAAAAGGTTTGACATGAGCTCGAGACTGAAAGAGAAAGAAAGAAAAGGAAAAAGAAAATGGCGACACACGTGAAAAGGCATCACGTTTCAATTTGTATTGCTCAAACACAAAATGGATGGCACCTTCTTAAACTTCGGACTACTCTGACCAAAACATGTACAACATGCGGGCATGAGCAAGCATGCAAAAGACACAAGTTTTGGGTTTTTGAGATAAAACATAAAAAGAAAGGGATCTGTAAAAAAAAGGAGAGGAGAAAACCCCCTCTGGGCTGCCCTCGGCTTGGTCTGGATTGCTTGCTGGGCCAGCCAGCCTCACGCCCGAGTGAAGGAAAAAAAAAGCTTGGGACTACTGTCCCTGGGAGGAATCAATCCCAGGACCTCAGGGTCGACAGCCAGCGGACCAACCAGCTGAGCTACTAGCGAGGACACGTTAGGACAGCGGTCGCAACCCAAGTATCCTTCTTCCGCGGGATAACTGAAGAAAACACTGAACTTTCCTGACGAACTGAACTGGACGCGTTGGCAGCGGCGGAGCAAACGCCGGCGACGACTGTGAAGATCCTGCTGCACTAGCGACCTAACGGAGCGGTGCCGCGTGTAGAAGGGACATCGGCGTATCCATTTTTGCCCAGGCCCTCCCCGGTGCTTCCACGACGGCGGCGCGAGCGCTCCGGGAAGATGCGGCGGTGCATGACATGCAGGTTCAGAACAACATCAAATAGGCCGGGGTGGTCGCAACGATGACCTGCTCCTGTGGCGCTAGGGAGGAGGGAAAAGCTCCGTGTTTCTCACCTAGGGTGTTCGTGGACGGCCCTGATCACGCAGCAAGCGAAGGAGACGCTGGAGCCGACGCCGGTGACGGAGACGACCCGCGGCAGCGTAAGGAGACGTCGACCTACTCCTTGGCTCCCACGACACGGCTGCAGGTCGGGGAAGACGCGGACGCCGACGACGAAGGCCCTCGCGAGTCCCTGACCAGAGACACAGAGGGACGGCGGCCAATTTGGGTTTAGTCGCCGGTGGCCATGGGGAACAGGGAGGCTTGGAGGGGAAGAAAGGAGGTGGCGGCGGAGAAAACTGGGGAGGGGAATGAACCTAGGGTTCCTTGGGGGAGCCCTGGACACGCTTAAAAGGAGGGGGAGCGCACTCGCTGGCCATGGGGCTCCATGCCGTCGCCGTGGCAGCGCTGTGAGAGAGAAGGAGGGGAAAAAGGAGCTGCCCCGCTGGAAAGGAGGAGGAAGAAGGGGGTTGTACCCCTTCGACCTGGTCGGGCTGAGGGAGGTGGTCCAGATGGGCCTGGCCTGGCCTGGCTGGAAGAAGAGAGGAAGGAGGCCAAGTCCTTTTTCTAGAACATAAAAACAGTAGGGAAAAGAAATAGGAAAAGGATAGAAGGAAAGGAAGAAAAATATATATATAAATATATTGGAAACCCTTGAGGCATACTTGATCACCCAAAATTGGGTTGGGCAATTTTGAGCGAAAGGAAAAATTGCCATAGCAAAAACAGTACCTTTTCCTATTTAAAATTAAATAGAAAAGGTGCTTATGGAATTTTTGAGAAGAAAACACAAAGGGAAAAATTCCATGAGCACAAAAATCTTAACCCTTGCATTAATATGGATTTTTCAAAAATGGTCTGACCAATTTTGGCAACCACAAAAATGTGAGCTCCTTTTTTTGATTCAGAACCATTCTGAACTAGAGCCCCCATTTTTTTGGTGATGGCAAAATTAATTGGGGTTTTTAAAACCCTTGCCAAGGCAAAGGAAAAGGTTGTGCCAAGTTGGGATTCAGGAGAGATCAAACATAAATGGAACAAAAACACCCAACATGCTCCTTTAACCCTTTTGTTTGAAATCCAAAGAAAAATCAAATGATCTCAAAACTCAATGCCATTTGGAATCATCACACGGAATTACATTAACTAGCATCATGCCAAGTTGCAAAGTCATCAGACAAAGTGAAATTCCATTATGGATTACAATTATTGCAAATGGGTTGTTACATCCATAGTGGCATCTTGGCCAAAAACACAAGTATCAGGTTCATCAGAAAGGGATGTTTCAAGTGAGTCCTCGGAATCATAGGATTCACCTTCATAGGAATCATTAACCTCTTTGTTTTTATTTTTAAAATATTCAGTATAGGTATTGCACACATAATTCTCAAAGCAATACTTAAGCAGGGCGAAATTTGAGACTTGTGAATAGTATCGTATTACTTTTCAATCAAAGAAGCAATCTCATAAGCACCCTTAAAAGCAACCAACTCTTCAATCTTTTCAATGTCAAAGTAATCATAAACACCTTTAGCATAAGAAGATAGGATCTTATTTTCATTAAACTCACATTAGAAAGGAAGGTGTTTGCGATCTTTTCTACAAGAACAAGTAAAATCATAAATGTAGCACAAACACTCAGCGTATAATTAAGAAGTATGTATTTGATCCAATAATTGTTTCCCTTTCTGAGATAAGCGGTGTCGCGTATAATCAGCAAGCTCATCCAATGATTTTCCCTCAAACAAGTCGGTTGGGTTTTTAGCGCGAGCACAAATTGATCGAAGATGATCCAAGTGAAACATGTCCATCCTACTATATTTGGGTGGTTCCACACCCATGGTAAAGATAGCATCAGTAGGAAGAGAAAGACAAAGAAAAATGGTAGCAACTATTTTTTGGTTTTTCATATAAGACACACGAGCAAAAGCAAAAATTGGAAAGTAAACTAACAAGACTAAAAAGCAAAGGTAAAAGATAGTGTGTGATACGTCCAAAACGTATCTATAATTTCTGCTTGCTCCATGCATGTTTTGTGTGATATTGCTATGATCTAGATACACTTTCATACACTTTTGATCATATTTGGACTAACCTATTAACTCAGTGCACCCCAGTGCTAGTTCCTGTTTTCTGTTGTTTTTCTCTTTCAGTTTTCCCCCATATAAAAAGTGCCAGAAAAATTCCGGGAAAAATACAAGAAAAATCAGCGTACAGGAAGCTTCGCGAAGAGCCCAAGTGGGGCCAGAGGGGAGCCAGGGGGGCCCAGGCGGCCACCCGGCGCGGCCCCACCCCTGGCCGCGCTAGGGGGGCGCCTGTGGCCCCTGGTCCACCTCTGGCTGCCCCCCTTCGCCTATTTATTCTCCATCACGGGGAAACTCCAAAGAGAGAACCCTATTTCGCAATCTCGCCTCTGTTCCGCCGCTGCCGCGCTTCCGAGATCGGGAGCACCAGAAGACCTCTTCCCGGCACCCTGCCGGAGGGAGGGCCGACCTCCGGGAGTCTCCTCTCCACCATGGATGCTCCCCGGATGTCTCGTGAGTAGTTTTCCTTGGACCATGGGTCCGTGATCAGTAGCTATGTGATGTTCTCCTCCCCTCTTTGATCTTCATGGTTTAGACCTCGTGAGCTGCCCTACATGATCGAGGAACTTTTTTAATATTTCTTCTTTTGCTATGTTGAGTTTGATGGGATCTGATGGATTATGAGATTATGTTCAGATTGTGATAGAGTAATATATTTGGTTTTTATCTCTTATATTTTTGTTCCTAAGTAATTCTTGCATGTTCTCCGTTGCTGTTTATTGCTTTGGCCAAGTAGTAGGTAGTGACTCCAAGAGGGAACGTTGTGCTCGATTGTGGGTTCATGCCCCCCGATGACACGCTTGAGTGACAGAAACATGAGTCTAGGGGATGTGTTGTTGCCACAAGGGGGAAAACAATGGTGCTTGTAACCGCGGTGGTGTAAGGCCCGATATGCGGTACTGTTCCCGATCTAGGTGTTTGCACTCAGATCCGGGGACGAAGCACATATCGGTCCCACCGCGACATATGACGGAGTCATATGCCCCGGATTTCCAACATGATATCACAACATTACAGATACAAGGATACAACATCTCATACAATCGGCATACAACTGCCTCAAATACAATACAACAGCGGAAGATTCATGTCTGAGTACAGACTACAAGCAAATGCCTAGTGGCAAAGAGAAAAGCATCGATCCCATAACCACACGGGTCCAGGCCCTCCGCCGGGATCCGCCTAACTAGTCTTCGTCAAGTCTCCACGTGAAACGTCGATCACCATACCTGTTGTCGATCAAGAACCTTGAAAAGAGTTTCGGGGTAGTATCATGAGTACAGAGGTACTCAACATCCAACTGTAGTGGTCATCTGACCCAGCAAGGACTTCATCACTCGTCATTCTAGGACAACTAGTAGTTTACGGTAAGGAAGGGGTAAGTGGTGAGGTTGCTGCCGCACTAGTATTTATGAAGTGGCTAACGATCTAGAGAGTAAGATAAGAATCCAAGCATTCCATGAGGAATCGCCTCCAACAAGTCTTGCTATCAACTACTTACGCAATCATAACACCTATCCTATCCTTGTCCTCCTCTTCGCATCCCGACGAAGAAGAAGCAGTCAAGGCACACACACACGTTGATCAAAATATATTAAGATTATCTCAGTTGTTGTTGTCTATGAACAAGGAGTAGGTCTCAAGTCGTCCATAACCGTGGACACGGCTTCTCGAAAAGATTTAACCCTGCAGGGGTGTACCAACTGCCCATTACGAGGCTCCGCACGCACGTTCATCACTCTCCGTTGCTACCCATCACAGGCAACCATTTTATGATTTAGTTCCAAGAGATCCGAAACGGCAGGTCCCTGTAACTAACAACGAACAAATCCGGGTGGCCCCCGGTGAGTCGACATCCATCTCAGGAGCCGGCCACTCTCTCGATCTGGTCTCTACCGTCCGTCTCGGGTTTGGATAGCCGGTTAATCACACATGGGAAATCGGGTCCTCAGCCGAACAAGGTGGGCCAGCAAGGGAACTAAGTCCTCACTGGTTCGGGTTGGTTTGAAAACAACTGGCAGCTGACCAGCACACACACGGTTTCAAATGGTAAATCAGCTTGGGCCACCACTAGAAATGTTTGAAGCTAGGTAGGTAAGAAAAGGGGACCCCATAAAATCCCACACGCGGTTAGGCACGCTCAGTCTTGAAACCAATACCCAGAACTCGGGTCCTAGGTGACTCGAATGGAACAAAGCGTCGGGGCGGGATAGCCTAGACCTTCCATCCTTCGTCGAATATAGTCAACATTATAATAATCATATCATCAACAGCAATATAATAATGATATCCCAAACCAAGGAGTAATAGGGTAACATCGTAGCATCCTAAGCATGCATACTAAGCAGGGGCTGAGCAACGAGCAATAGTAACATAGCAGTACAAGGTTTGCTGGGAAGGGACATGGCTGTATCGGTTTGAAAGAGGCTGTAAACATGTGGTAGGATCAAACATCGAACCTAACCTAGACTAGCATGCAAACCGCTGGTTGAAATAGAATGGATCATAAGTAATGTATAGTCCTTGCCTGTTGATAAGTAATGTTACACCCATATCCTCACCAACTACACATATTGGACCAGTTACTAGAGCTCGTGCACGTCAACTAAATTATCAGGTACTTTCGTTTCTTGCGAATCCTTCTATTGTTCATGAACATATGATACTGCCTAAATTAGATACTTTTGTTTTGCTTATGAATGAAGGACCTAGCATGGACAAGAAGGATGGTCATTGGAGCGGGATCAAGCATGGAGAAGAAGGTGCGCGCGCGGGAAAGGACAGCGGAGCTTCCCGTGGTGATTATCGCACTTTGAAGCCACCATAAGGCGTGCATGAAGTCTTGGACGATATACGCGAGATGCCACTTCATTATTTTCGTCCAAGGGCAATTATAGGTGCTGCGTCACCTTAATATTGGGCTGGGCCCATGTAATTTCGAAATACCACCTTATAGGCTGTTTTTAGAGTCCGTATGTGTGGGGAAACCGAGTTAGGGTTGTTTTCGGACCCCACCTCCAAGGGGTCACGAAAATCCCCTCTGTTCCCCCATATATACAGCCCTTAGGGCGTCGTTTAGACTTGGGTTTTAATTAGATTTAAGTTAGCCATAGCCGCAACTTCGAGCTCTTCGTTTGTGTCATCCGACCAGGCCAAGACCTCATTGGAACCCCAACTTTCGTAATCTTTCATCTTATATTCGCAATATCCAGATTGCAATTCTTAGTTCTTGCTTGTTCTTCGATTGCTTGCAGGAATTAGACCTTCGTGGTCAGGTTGATCGTGCATCCGCGGGATCAATAACCTCTCGGAGTTGGTTTAGCGATCGCTAAGGCGCAACGTCTTCGCACGTTCGTAGTCGGGTCGTGAAAGTCTACTCCACCATAATCGATCTCCACCATCTCATCGAAACATCGGGACACCTTCGCCTCTATCAAGTGGTATCAGATTTCCAGGTTGCTCGGTGAGATTTACCAGTTTTCATAGTCTAGATTGGTTCTGTTCTTCATACCTACAGTCCACGAAAAAGCCAAAAAAAAAAAATTAGGGTTAGATCATCACGTTCCAAAACAGTCCGAGCCCTTTTCCAGTTTTCTTTACAGTAGCTTGCTTTGTTGAATTTACGGTTGCATCGTTGTGTCAAGTTGCTGATCTTAGCGTCTAGTTCCCTTAGAGTTTCGAGTTCTGATCACAGTTTGCCACGTCGCCGCCGCACAGTAGTCATCCTACCACGTTCCGCCAATCCAAGTCCAGATACACCACCACGTTCCGCCAAGCAGAGTCCATATACACCACCACGTCTCACGAGTCCGAGTTGAGTTCCACCATCAGTAAGGATCCTGATCTCTCTGTAGCCAGATTAGTTTTGAGTTGTTAGAGTCGGATTTCACCAAACTTTTTCCGTCCAGAGAAGGGGGGTGATTTCCAAAAAAAAAAAAAAAAAAAAAAAAGCAAAAAAAAAAAAAAAAAAAGAGAAAAAAAAATTCAGAGTGTGCTTCTCAGTTGATTACATGCCGCGCCGTGCTTTCGTTGGTGTTTTAGGCTCGCGTCTCTAGTACGGTCTAGCCTAGGATCAGCACAGTACCGACGTTGAGTGTTTATTCAACTTTGCATCTCTGTTTTGATTACTGTTGAAGCTTTTTGCTACCATATTTGTCAAGCCTACCTACAGCTCCACATATATTCTACTTCGTGCGGTTGACACCTCCTGGCCATCGCTCTACCACATCTCTGAGAGTTTTGACCCGTTGGTTGTACATCACCACCTGCTGCTAGGTAAGAATCGGTAAGAACTGAAGAAACGCTTGACGGATTTGTGCTTCCCACCACCCCACATCCCATTAGTCGAAGTAGGATCATACTTCTGTGTGTTTTCTATTTCTGCTAACCATGCCAGGATCCCATGATGAAGTGGCGCGGGATGCACCTGATTGGGAGAATATGACAAACAAAGCATTACATGATAAATTTGCACAAATGATGTCTGAACAGGTGAATGACATCGAGAACAGATTTACAGAGGCGATTGATGGTGTGGAGAAGATGATCGACACCAAGCTCGACGCCAAGTTCACTGAGTTGCTCGCACGCTTACCTATACAGCCTGCGGCCGCTCCAGCACAACCACCGCCACCACGACGTGCACGACGTATTCTGTTTCCGGGCGGACAAGCTGCTGGTGCTCCTGCTGTTGCTGCAGTTACTGCTGCTGCTGCCTCTGACGTCGGCCAGGACGACAACTACGAGGGTGATTACGAGGAGGAGGTGGAACAAGAAGCGGCCTATGAACAGCCAGCTGGACGTCCACGTCCCAACATTCGCCACGGTCGACACCAACCACCCCCTCAGGTACGCGATGATGAACATGTGCCTAAACTTAAATTGAATCTTAAGCCGTTTGAGGGTAGATATATTCCTGATGCTTATCTTACTTGGGAGTTAGAAACTGAACAACGCTTTACATGTTTACAATATCCTGAGAATAGACGTGTTACTGCTGCTGTTTGTGAATTCACGGGTTTTGCATCTATTTGGTGGTCTGAACATTGTAGATTGCATGCTAATAATATTCCAGCTACTTGGGCTGCTTTAAAAGATGCTATGCGTACTCGCTGGGTTCCTCCTTATTATCAACGTGAATTGCTACAAAAATTACAGCGTTTGAGACAAGGAAAAAATTCTGTAGAGGAATATTATCAAGAATTACAAACTGGATTGATTAGATGTGGCCTAGTAGAGGATAATGAAGCTATGTTTGCACGTTTCATAGGTGGCTTAAACAGGGAGATACAAACTATTCTAGAATACAAGGACTATGCTACTATTACTCGTTTGTTTCATCTTGCTTGTAAAGCTGAACGTGAAGTGCAGGATCGACAGGCCGCTACGAGACCTAACTTTTCTGCAGGACGAAATACATCATGGACATCGCGTGGACCTTCTACATCCACACGTCCTGCTGCTCCACCCTCTACTTCAGCCGCTCATTCTTACAGGGAGCCACCAAAACAGTCAGCGCCACCATTCAAGGGTGCACAGAGTGGTCCAGCGGCGAGTTCTTCTTCATCCATGGCTTCCACAGGGCAAACACGAGATCGTGATATTAAATGTCGCAGGTGCCAAGGTGGAGGTCACTTCGCAAAAGACTGTCCCTCCAAGCGTGTGATGATTATTACGGCGGATGGTGGGTATGAGTCAGCGAGTGACTATGATGAGGAGACTTTAGTTCTCATTGCTCATGAGGAACAGGGTGCCCATGATGATGCTCATGATATGGAGTATATGGCTCCTGATGATGCAGATAAATATGCTAGTTTGGTTGCTCAACGTGTGTTAAGTGTGCAGGTAACGAAGGCTGAGCAAAACCAGAGGCATAATTTGTTCCACACAAAGGGAGTGGTGAAAGAACGTTCGGTTCGCATCATCATTGACGGAGGGAGTTGCAACAACTTGGCTAGCATGGAGTTGGTGGAGAAGCTATCTCTCACCACAAGACCACACCCCCATCCGTACTATATTCAGTGGTTTAACAATAGTGGTAAGATTAAGGTAACGCGTTCTGTTCGTGTGCACTTTAGCATTGCTGCATATGCTGATTATGTTGATTGTGATGTGGTACCCATGCAAGCATGCTCTCTTTTACTTGGTAGACCATGGCAATTTGATAGGAATGTTGTACACCATGGTAGGACAAATCAGTTTACTCTGGTTCATCAGGATAAAAATATTGCTTTACTTCCTATGTCTCCTGAACAAATTGTGAAAGATGATCTTGCTAGAGCTAGTAAAGCTAAACAGGAGAAAAATAAGAGTGAAAATGAGATAGCAGCCAACGAATTTGAGCAACAACATAAGACTAATAGCAAATCTTCTTCTGTTGTGTCTAATGAAATTAAATTGACTAGTCCAACTTTGCTTGCTACTAAAGTTGATATTTCAGATTTGGATGTTAGTCAATATGTGTGCTATGCTTTTGTGTGCAAAGAAGCTTTGTTTTCATTTGAGGAATTGCCTCCTTCTTTGCCTCCTGTTGTCACTGACCTTTTGCAGGAGTTTATTGACGTCTTTCCACAAGACGTACCACCGGGATTACCACCTATTCGAGGGATTGAGCATCAGATTGACTTAATTCCCGGTGCTTCACTGCCCAACCGTGCGCCATACCGTACCAATCCGGAGGAGACAAAGGAGATTCAGCGTCAAGTACAAGAGCTACTCGACAAAGGTTACATACGTGAATCCCTTAGTCCTTGTGCTGTTCCTGTTATATTAGTGCCTAAAAAGGATGGAACATGGCGTATGTGTGTTGATTGTCGAGCCATTAATAATATTACTATTCGTTATCGTCATCCTATTCCTAGGTTAGATGATATGCTTGATGAATGAAGTGGCTCTACCATGTTTTCCAAAGTTGATTTGCGTAGTGGATACCATCAAATTCGCATGAAATTAGGAGATGAATGGAAAACGGCATTTAAAACTAAGTTTGGATTATATGAGTGGTTAGTCATGCCTTTTGGGTTAACTAATGCACCTAGCACTTTCATGACATTAATGAACGAGGTTTTACGTGCTTTCATTGGACGATTTGTGGTAGTCTATTTTGATGATATACTGATTTATAGCAAATCTTTGGAGGAACATTTGGATCATTTACGTGCTGTTTTTATTGCTCTACGTAATGCACGTTTGTTTGGTAACCTTGGGAAGTGCACCTTTTGCACCGACCGAGTATCGTTTCTTGGCTATGTTGTTACTCCGCAGGGAATTGAAGTTGATAAAGCCAAGATCGAGGCGATTGAGAGTTGGCCGCAGCCCAAAACGGTCACACAAGTGAGGAGTTTTCTTGGCCTCGCTGGATTCTATAGGCGTTTTGTGAGAGATTTCAGCACCATTGCTGCACCTCTCAATGAGCTTACACGCAAGGATGTGTCTTTTACTTGGGGTACCGCACAGGAAGAAGCCTTCACCGTATTGAAAGATAAGTTAACACATGCTCCTTTGCTCCAACTTCCTGATTTTAATAAGACTTTTGAGCTTGAATGCGATGCTAGTGGGATTGGTTTGGGAGGTGTGTTATTACAAGATGCTAAACCTGTTGCTTACTTTTCTGAAAAATTGAGTGGGCCTAGTCTGAACTATTCTACTTATGATAAGGAATTATATGCTCTTGTTCGGACATTAGAAACTTGGCAACATTATTTATGGCCCAAAGAATTTGTTATACATTCTGATCATGAATCTTTGAAACACATAAGAAGTCAAGCAAAACTTAATCGTAGACATGCTAAGTGGGTTGAATTTATTGAGACTTTCCCTTATGTCATTAAACACAAGAAGGGGAAAGATAATATTATTGCTGATGCTTTGTCTCGTCGTTATACTATGCTTTCACAACTTGACTTCAAGATTTTCGGTTTAGAGACAATCAAAGATCAATACGTAAATGATGCGGAATTTAAAGATGTATTGCAGAATTGTAGAGAGGGTAGAACATGGAACAAGTTTGTGCTTAATGATGGATTTGTGTTCCGTTCTAACAAGCTATGCATTCCAGCTAGCTCTATTCGTCTTTTGTTGTTGCAGGAGGCGCATGGAGGAGGATTAATGGGACACTTTGGCGTGAAGAAGACGGAGGACGTACTTGCTACACATTTCTTTTGGCCAAAGATGAGACGGGATGTTGAGCGTTTTGTTGCTCGCTGCACTACATGTCAAAAAGCTAAGTCACGACTCAATCCTCATGGTTTATACATGCCTTTACCTGTACCTAGTGTTCCGTGGGAGGACATATCCATGGACTTTGTTTTAGGCTTGCCTCGAACAAAGAATGGGAGGGATAGCATATTTGTTGTCGTGGATAGATTTTCTAAGATGGCACATTTTATACCATGTCATAAAAGCGATGATGCTGCTAATGTTGCTGATTTATTCTTTCGTGAGATTATTCGCTTACATGGTGTGCCCAATACTATTGTCTCGGATCGTGATACTAAGTTTCTTAGCCATTTTTGGAGATGCTTATGGGCTAAGTTGGGGACTAAACTACTTTTTAGTACTACATGTCATCCCCAAACTGATGGACAAACTGAAGTAGTCAATAGGACTTTGTCTACTATGCTTAGGGCTGTTTTAAAGAGTAACTTGAAACTGTGGGAAGAATGTTTACCTCATATTGAATTTGCTTATAATCGTTCATTGCATTCTACCACTAAAATGTGCCCTTTTGAGATTGTTTATGGTTTTCTACCTCGTGCACCTATTGATTTGCTACCTCTTCCATCTTCGGAGAAGGTTAATTTTGATGCTAAGCAACGTGCTGCATTGATATTAAAACTGCATGAGTTAACTAAAGAAAACATTGAGCGCATGAATGCTAGATACAAGCTTGCTGGTGATAGGGGTCGAAAGCATGTTGTGTTTGAACCCGGAGATCTTGTTTGGTTACATCTACGTAAAGATAGGTTTCCTGATTTGCGCAAGTCTAAGTTAATGCCTCGAGCTGATGGTCCCTTTAAGGTTTTGCAGAAAATTAATGATAATGCATATAAACTTGAGCTACCTGCAGCCTTTGGGGTTAGTCCCACATTTAATATTGCAGATTTGAAGCCTTATTTGGGAGAAGATGATGAGCTTCCGTCGAGGACGACTTCAATTCAAGAAGGGGAGGATGATGAGGACATCCCTACTAATGTTACACCCATATCCTCACCAACTACACATATTGGACCAGTTACTAGAGCTCGTGCACGTCAACTAAATTATCAGGTACTTTCGTTTCTTGCGAATCCTTCTATTGTTCATGAACATATGATACTGCCTAAATTAGATACTTTTGTTTTGCTTATGAATGAAGGACCTAGCATGGACAAGAAGGATGGTCATTGGAGCGGGATCAAGCATGGAGAAGAAGGTGCGCGCGCGGGAAAGGACAGCGGAGCTTCCCGTGGTGATTATCGCACTTTGAAGCCACCATAAGGCGTGCATGAAGTCTTGGACGAAATACGCGAGATGCCACTTCATTATTTTCGTCCAAGGGCAATTATAGGTGCTGCGTCACCTTAATATTGGGCTGGGCCCATGTAATTTCGAAATACCACCTTATAGGCTGTTTTTAGAGTCCGTATGTGTGGGGAAACCGAGTTAGGGTTGTTTTCGGACCCCACCTCCAAGGGGTCACGAAAATCCCCTCTGTTCCCCCATATATACAGCCCTTAGGGCGTCGTTTAGACTTGGGTTTTAATTAGATTTAAGTTAGCCATAGCCGCAACTTCGAGCTCTTCGTTTGTGTCATCCGACCAGGCCAAGACCTCATTGGAACCCCAACTTTCGTAATCTTTCATCTTATATTCGCAATATCCAGATTGCAATTCTTAGTTCTTGCTTGTTCTTCGATTGCTTGCAGGAATTAGACCTTCGTGGTCAGGTTGATCGTGCATCCGCGGGATCAATAACCTCTCGGAGTTGGTTTAGCGATCGCTAAGGCGCAACGTCTTCGCACGTTCGTAGTCGGGTCGTGAAAGTCTACTCCACCATAATCGATCTCCACCATCTCATCGAAACATCGGGACACCTTCGCCTCTATCAGAAAACAACTGGCAGCTGACCAGCACACACACGGTTTCAAATGGTAAATCAGCTTGGGCCACCACTAGAAATGTTTGAAGCTAGGTAGGTAAGAAAAGGGGACCCCATAAAATCCCACACGCGGTTAGGCACGCTCAGTCTTGAAACCAATACCCAGAACTCGGGTCCTAGGTGACTCGAATGGAACAAAGCGTCGGGGCGGGATAGCCTAGACCTTCCATCCTTCGTCGAATATAGTCAACATTATAATAATCATATCATCAACAGCAATATAATAATGATATCCCAAACCAAGGAGTAATAGGGTAACATCGTAGCATCCTAAGCATGCATACTAAGCAGGGGCTGAGCAACGAGCAATAGTAACATAGCAGTACAAGGTTTGCTGGGAAGGGACATGGCTGTATCGGTTTGAAAGAGGCTGTAAACATGTGGTAGGATCAAACATCGAACCTAACCTAGACTAGCATGCAAACCGCTGGTTGAAATAGAATGGATCATAAGTAATGTATAGTCCTTGCCTGTTGATAAGTCGGGTTCCGAAGGTGAAGTTGATCGCAAGCTCGCATCGTCTCCGAGAGGTACCCGCGGAAGCACACAAGAAGGAAACACTGGAAAGCAATCAACGGTGCACCAGTATTACTACGGAGCAATACAAGATCAAAGAGGCAACACAAGGCACGGCAACGCGATACGGATCTATCGTCGAGAATGGTTACTAACAGTTTAAGTGGGGTATCGGTCACACACGACGAATATCGCACGTTTACGGTGGTTCAAGTTGCTTAGCTACAGGTGATCAAACAACGGTTATTAACATGGCAAATCGAGCAAGCATGGCATGGCATAGCACACAAACATGGCAAGAGGTGGAGCACAAAGTAAACTATCTATGCTAGTCAATTTAAGTGAGGCACAACCTAAACATGGCATACACTAAGTGCCGCACAACAATTAAAGGATTTGGTACTGTTCTGCCCTAAACCATATTTTAGGTTGGTTAACAACAGCAAACAATAGCATAAACACAAAGCACACGAAAAACTAATCAAGTTACATATAAAGAACACACCAAACGGAGTTACGGTTAAAAAGATACAATCAAAACAAGTTATGCACACATGCTGTATAAACAGGGGTAAATCTATATGCAAAAGTGCAGCAACATGACATAGCAATACATGGGATGAAAGTAGACATGATGATTAACAATATTCAATTGGAATCACTCAATTCCGATAAACGGTCGCGACACACTCGTCGACCGAAGTTGCAACAAAATAACAGTTTCAGCAACAGCAGCACAATAACATCAGGATAGCTACTTTGGAACAAGATTTAAAACAGCTAAAGCACCCAAACATGACAAGTTAAAGCATGGAATTGAATTACACATGATTCTTAACACAATGGAGAAATAATCAATGCAAAAGCCCTCATGGATTTGTTACAATCATCATGCAAAGTTGCAATAAAATAATAACAGCAGCACATAACAGAAAATAAATGCAATTAACAGCCTGATGCCCTGTTCAGCACACAATTACACAATCAAGATGAGCTCAAATGCAAATGCTCACAAAAGATGAAAGCTAGAGCACGCAATTCTAAACAATTCTTCTTTTGGGCGCGAAGTCATCCGGGCTACGGTTCGCTTGCTATCGTCAACGCGGAATCGAATCAGCAGCACAAATTATCACAGACTTAGCAAAATCTGAAAAAAGGAAAAAACAACAGAAAAAAGGGATGCCGGGCCTCACCACTGGGCTCGGCCCAAGAGGCGGCCTGGGAGGGGCTGGCCAGGCCTGGCGCTGGCTGGGCAGTGGGCCGCTGGGCTGCACCGGCTGGGCCGCCTGGCCTGTGGGGAGACGGCCGGAGCCGCTGCGAAAAAATGGGGATTTTGGGGTAAATCTGGGCAAAGTGGAGGGGGGTGGCTGCAAATTTTGTGCTAGGGAAACCCTAGAAATGGGTGGGAGTGTGGTGGTCTTTATATAGCCCCGGTGGCTGGCAGTTTGCAAAAACATCCCCGGTTTTTCCCTCACGCGCGCGGTGCTCACGTTTCTGACCGCCGGGGGTCCGCAGTACCTCCGATTCGGGTAAAACTTCGAACTGCGCGATCAGCGCGTCGAGCCGGAGGCGTTCACCTCGCGCTGGAACCGTTCCGAAAACACTCTCCGGCGCGCTATAAAAATATCCCGTTTAATTATTAAACGGGGTTTTTCGTCCCGTTGGCTGCGACTGGTCTCGTGCGGTTTTCGCGACGGTGATCGGGTGAAACCCGATGTCGCAAAGGTCGAGTGTCGGGGTGGCAAGGTTCGGTCTCCGTCAGGTACGAGATAAGAGGGGGAAAAATAATCGCCGATCGATAAATCGGGGATGCAAACACCGCAAACAAATCAGACAATAAAACAATCACCCCGAAAAGAAAAATTTTAATTTTTCTGAAAACTGGGTTGTTACAGGTGGCAAGGATTGTTTACTTTACGCAAAGTTCTTTTTAATGCAGTTGTCTGTTGCTTTGGGTTTACACTTTGGGTGGGGCTCGCAACTTAATACCAGCGAGATGTTCTAGATAGATATCTCAAGGTGGATTATTAGTAGTAGATGCAGTTGGATTACGGTCTACTTATTTTGGCGTACTGCCTGATAGAGGCGAAGGTGTCCCGATGTTTCGATGAGATGGTGGAGATCGATTATGGTGGAGACGACTTTCACGATCCGACTACGAACGTGCGAAGACGTTGCGCCTTAGCGATCGCTAAACCAACTCCGAGAGGTTATTGATCCCGCGGATGCACGATCAACCTGACCACGAAGGTCTAATTCCTGCAAGCAATCGAAGAACAAGCAAGAACTAAGAATTGCAATCTGGATATTGCGAATATAAGATGAATGATTACGAAAGTTGGGGTTCCAATGAGGTCTTGGCCTGGTCGGATGACACAAACGAAGAGCTCGAAGTTGCGGCTATGGCTAACTTAAATCTAATTAAAACCCAAGTCTAAACGACGCCCTAAGGGCTGTATATATGGGGGAACAGAGGGGAATTTCGTGGCCCCTTGGAGGTGGGGTCCGAAAACAACCCTAACTCGGTTTCCCCACACATACGGACTCTAAAAACAGCCTATAATGTGGTATTTCGAAATTATATGGGCCCAGCCCAATATTAAGGTGACGCAGCACCTATACTTGCTCTTGGACGAAAATAATGAAGTGGCATCTCGTGTATTTCGTCCAAGCCTTCATGCATGCCTTATGGTGGCTTCAAAGTGCGAAAATCCCCACTGGAAGCTCCATTGTTCTCTCCCGCGCGCGCACCTTCTTCTCCATGCTTGATCCCGCTCCAATGACCGTCCTTCTTGTCCATGCTAGGTCCTTCATTCATAAGCAAAACAAAAGTATCTAATTTAGGCAGCATCATATGTTCATGAACATTAGAAGGATTCGCAAGAAACGAAAGTACCTGATAATTTAGTTGACGTGCACGTGCTCTAGTAACTGGTCCAGTATGTGTAGTTGGTGAAGATGTAGGTGTAACATTCATAGAGATGTCCTCAAAATCCTCCCCTTCTTGAATTGAAGTCGTCCTCGACGGAAGCTCATTATCTTCTCGCAAATAAGGTTTCAAATCTGCAATGTTAAATGTGGGACTAACCCCAAAATCTGCAGGTAGCTCAAGTTTATATGCATTATCATTAATTTTCTGTAAAACCTTAAAAGGACCATCAGCTCGTGGCATTAACTTAGACTTGCGCAAATCAGGAAACCTATCTTTACGTAGATGTAACCAAACAAGATCTCCTGGTTCAAACACAACATGCTTTCTACCCTTATCACCAGCAAGCTTGTATCTAGCATTCATTTTCTCAATGGTTTCTTTAGTTAACTCATGCATTTTTAATATCAATTCAGCACGTTCCTTAGCATCAAAATTAACCTTCTCCGAAGATGGAAGAGGCAGCAAATCAATAGGCGCACGAGGTAGAAAACCATAAACAATCTCAAAAGGGCACATTTTAGTGGTAGAATGAAATGAACGATTATAAGCAAATTCAATATGAGGTAAACATTCTTCCCACATTTTCAAGTTACTCTTTAAAACAGCCCTAAGCATAGTAGACAAAGTCCTATTGACTACTTCAGTTTGTCCATCAGTTTGGGGATGACAGGTAGTACTAAAAAGTAGTTTAGTCCCCAACTTAGCCCATAAGCATCTCCAAAAATGGCTAAGAAACTTAGTATCACGATCCGAGACAATAGTATTGGGCACACCATGTAAGCGAATAATCTCACGAAAGAATAAATCAGCTACATTAGCAGCATCATCGCTTTTATGACATGGTATAAAATGTGCCATCTTAGAAACTCTATCCACGACAACAAATATGCTATCCCTCCCCTGCTTTGTTCGAGGCAAGCCTAAAACAAAGTCCATGGATATGTCCTCCCACGGAACACTAGGTACAGGTAAAGGCATGTATAAACCATGAGGATTGAGTCGTGACTTAGCTTTTTGACATGTAGTGCAGCGAGCAACAAAACGCTCAACATCCCGTCTCATCTTTGGCCAAAAGAAGTGTGTAGCAAGTACGTCCTCCGTCTTCTTCACGCCAAAGTGTCCCATTAATCCTCCTCCATGCGCCTCCTGCAACAACAAAAGACGAATAGAGCTAGCTGGAATGCATAGCTTGTTAGAACGGAACACAAACCCATCATTAAGGACAAACTTGTTCCATGTTCTACCCTCTCTACAATTCTGCAATACATCTTTAAATTCTGCATCATTTACATATTGATCTTTGATTGTCTCTAAACCGAATATCTTGAAGTCAAGTTGTGAAAGCATAGTATAACGACGAGACAAAGCATCAGCAATAATATTATCTTTCCCCTTCTTGTGTTTAATGACATAAGGGAAAGTCTCAATAAATTCAACCCACTTAGCATGTCTACGATTAAGTTTTGCTTGACTTCTTATGTGTTTCAAAGATTCATGATCAGAATGTATAACAAATTCTTTGGGCCATAAATAATGTTGCCAAGTTTCTAATGTCCGAACAAGAGCATATAATTCCTTATCATAAGTAGAATAGTTCAGACTAGGCCCACTCAATTTTTCAGAAAAGTATGCAACAGGTTTAGCATCTTGTAATAACACACCTCCCAAACCAATCCCACTAGCATCGCATTCAAGCTCAAAAGTCTTATTAAAATCAGGAAGTTGGAGCAAAGGAGCATGTGTTAACTTATCTTTCAATACCGCGAAGGCTTCTTCCTGTGCGGTATCCCAAGTAAAAGGCACATCCTTGCGTGTAAGCTCATTGAGAGGTGCAGCAATGGTGCTGAAATCTCTCACAAAACGCCTATAGAATCCAGCGAGTCCAAGAAAACTCCTCACTTGTGTGACCGTTTTGGGCTGCGGCCAACTCTTAATCGCCTCGATCTTGGCTTTATCAACTTCAATTCCCTGCGGAGTAACAACATAGCCAAGAAACGATACTCGGTCGGTGCAAAAGGTGCACTTCCCAAGGTTACCAAACAAACGTGCATTACGTAGAGCAATAAAAACAGCACGTAAATGATCCAAATGTTCCTCCAAAGATTTGCTATAAATCAGTATATCATCAAAATAGACTACCACAAATCGTCCAATGAAAGCACGTAAAACCTCGTTCATTAATCTCATGAAAGTGCTAGGTGCATTAGTTAACCCAAAAGGCATGACTAACCACTCATATAATCCAAACTTAGTTTTAAATGCCGTTTTCCATTCATCTCCTAATTTCATGCGAATTGGATGGTATCCACTACGCAAATCAACTTTGGAAAACATGGTAGAGCCACTTAATTCATCAAGCATATCATCTAACCTAGGAATAGGATGACGATAATGAATAGTAATATTATTAATGGCTCGACAATCAACACACATACGCCATGTTCCATCCTTTTTAGGCACTAATATAACAGGAACAACACAAGGACTAAGGGATTCACGTATGTAACCTTTGTCGAGTAGCTCTTGTACTTGACGCTGAATCTCCTTCGTCTCCTCCGGATTGGTATGGTATGGCGCACGGTTGGGCAACGAAGCACCGGGAATTAAGTCAATCTGATGCTCAATCCCTCGAATAGGTGGTAATCCCGGTGGTACGTCTTGTGGAAAGACGTCAATAAACTCCTGCAAAAGGTCAGTGACAACAGGAGGCAAAGAAGGAGGCAATTCCTCAAATGAAAACAAAGCTTCTTTGCACACAAAAGCATAGCACACATATTGACTAACATCCAAATCTGAAATATCAACTTTAGTAGCAAGCAAAGTTGGACTAGTCAATTTAATTTCATTAGAAACAGCAGAAGAAGATTTGCTATTAGTCTTATGTTGTTGCTCAAATTCTTTGGCTGCTATCTCATTTTCACTCTTATTTTTCTCCTGTTTAGCTTTACTAGCTCTAGCAAGATCATCTTTCACAATTTGTTCAGGAGACATAGGAAGTAAAGCAATATTTTTATCCTGATGAACCAGAGTAAACTGATTTGTCCTACCATTGTGTACAACATTCCTATCAAATTGCCATGGTCTACCAAGTAAAAGAGAGCATGCTTGCATGGGTACCACATCACAATCAACATAATCAGCATATGCAGCAATGCTAAAGTGCACACGAACAGAACGGGTTACCTTAAACTTACCACTATTGTTAAACCACTGAATATAGTAAGGATGGGGGTGTGGTCTTGTGGTGAGAGATAGCTTCTCCACCAACTCCATGCTAGCCAAGTTGTTGCAACTCCCTCCGTCAATGATGATGCGAACCGAACGTTCTTTCACCACTCCCTTTGTGTGGAACAAATTATGCCTCTGGTTTTGCTCAGCCTTCGTTACCTGCACACTTAACACACGTTGAGAAACCAAACTAGCATATTTATCTGCATCATCAGGAGCCATATACTCTATATCATGAGCATCATCATGGGCACCCTGTTCCTCATGAGCAATGAGAACTAAAGTCTCCTCATCATAGTCACTCGCTGACTCATACCCACCATCCGCCGTAATAATCATCACACGCTTGGAGGGACAGTCTTTTGCGAAGTGACCTCCACGTTGGCACCTGCGACATTTAATATCACGATCTCGTGTTTGCCCTGTGGAAGCCATGGATGAAGAAGAACTCGCCGCTGGACCACTCTGTGCACCCTTGAATGGTGGTGCTGGCTGTTTTGGTGGCTCCCTGTAAGAATGAGCGGCTGAAGTAGATGGTGGTACAGCAGGATGTGTGGATGTAGAAGGTCCACGCGATGTCCATGATGTATTTCGTCCTGCAGAAAAGTTAGGTCTCGTAGCGGCCTGTCGATCCTGCACTTCACGTTCAGCTTTACAAGCAAGATGAAACAAACGAGTAATAGTAGCATAGTCCTTGTATTCTAGAATAGTTTGTATCTCCCTGTTTAAGCCACCTATAAAACGTGCAAACATAGCTTCATTATCCTCTACTAGGCCACATCTAATCAATCCAGTTTGTAATTCTTGATAATATTCCTCTACAGAATTTTTTCCTTGTCTCAAACGCTGTAATTTTTGTAGCAATTCACGTTGATAATAAGGAGGAACCCAGCGAGTACGCATAGCATCTTTTAAAGCAGCCCAAGTAGCTGGAATATTATTAGCATGCAATCTACAATGTTCAGACCACCAAATAGATGCAAAACCCGTGAATTCACAAACAGCAGCAGTAACACGTCTATTCTCAGGATATTGTAAACATGTAAAGCGTTGTTCAGTTTCTAACTCCCAAGTAAGATAAGCATCAGGAATATATCTACCCTCAAACGGCTTAAGATTCAATTTAAGTTTAGGCACATGTTCATCATCGCGTACCTAAGGGGGTGGTTGGTGTCGACCGTGGCGAATGTTGGGACGTGGACGTCCAGCTGGCTGTTCATAGGACGCTTCTTGTTCCACCTCCTCCTCGTAATCACCCTCGTAGTTGTCGTCCTGGCCGACGTCAGAGGCAGCAGCAGCAGTAACTACAGCAGCAGCAGGAGCACCAGCAGCTTGTCCGCCCGGAAACAGAATACGTCGTGCACGTCGTGGTGGCGGTGGCTGTGCTGGAGCGGCCGCAGGCTGTATAGGTAAGCGTGCGAGCAACTCAGTAAACTTGGCGTCGAGCTTGGTGTCGATCATCTTCTCCACACCATCAATCGCCTCTGTAAATCTGTTCTCGATGTCATTCACCTGTTCAGACATCATTTGTGCAAATTTATCATGTAATGCTTTGTTTGTCATATTCTCCCAATCAGGTGCATCCCGCGCCACTTCATCATGGGATCCTGGCATGGTTAGCAGAAATAGAAAACACACAGAAGTATGATCCTACTTCTACTAATGGGATGTGGGGTGGTGGAAAGCACAAATCCGTCAAGCTTTTCTTTAGTTCTTACCGATTCTTACCTAGCAGCAGGTGGTGATGTACAACCAACGGGTCAAAACTCTCAGAGATGTGGTAGAGCAATGGCCAGGAGGTGTCAAAACGCACGATGTAGAATATATGTGTAGTTGTAGGAAAGCTGACAAGTATGGTAGCAAAAGCTCAACAGTAATCAAAACAGAGATGCAAAGCTGAATAAACACTCAACGTCGGTACTGTGCTGATCCTAGGCTAGACCGTACTAGAGACGCGAGCCTAAAACACCAACGAAAGCACGGCGCGGCACGTAATCAACTGAGAAGCACACTCTGAATTTTTTTTCTCTCTTTTTTTTTTTTGCTTTTTTTTTGCGATGCGGGACTGCGGTGGCTGAAAAAGTGCGAAAAAATCACTATGGTGGCGAACGTCTCAAAATGAGTTTCTGGACCTAAGGAACGTATGGGCACGAAATTTTTTTACCCCCGAAATTTTTGGCCTAAAAACTGCTCTGAAAAGCGTGCCAGACTTTTTTTTTTTTTGGAAATCACCTCCTACGTACGACAAAAGATTGGTGAAATCCGACTCTAATCAAATCAAAACTAATCTGGCTACGGAGAGATCACAAACCGAACAGGTGATGGAACTCAACTCGGATTGGTAGGTCGTGGTGCTGTATATGGACTCGACTTGGCGGAACGTGGTGGTGTATCTGGACTCAGATTGGCGGAAACGTGGCGGTGTACTACTGTGCGGCGGCGGTGTGACAAACTGTGATCAGAACTCGAAACTCTAAGGGAACTAGACGCTAAGATCAGCAACTCGACACAACGATGCACCCGTAAATTCAACAAAGCAAACTATTGTAAAGAAAACTGGACAAAGGCTCCGACTGTTTTGGGGCGTGATGATCTAACCCTAATTTTTTTTGGCTTTTTCGTGGACTGTAGGTATGAAGAACAGAACCAATCTAGACTACGAAAACTGGTAAATCTCACCGAGCAACCTGGAAATCTGATACCACTTGATAGAGGCGATGGTGTCCCGATGTTTCGATGAGATGGTGGAGATCGATTATGGTGGAGACGACTTTCACGATCCGACTACGAACGTGCGAAGACGTTGCGCCTTAGCGATCGCTAAACCAACTCCGAGAGGTTATTGATCCCGCGGATGCACGATCAACCTGACCACGAAGGTCTAATTCCTGCAAGCAATCGAAGAACAAGCAAGAACTAAGAATTGCAATCTGGATATTGCGAATATAAGATGAATGATTACGAAAGTTGGGGTTCCAATGAGGTCTTGGCCTGGTCGGATGACACAAACGAAGAGCTCGAAGTTGCGGCTATGGCTAACTTAAATCTAATTAAAACCCAAGTCTAAACGACGCCCTAAGGGCTGTATATATGGGGGAACAGAGGGGAATTTCGTGGCCCCTTGGAGGTGGGGTCCGAAAACAACCCTAACTCGGTTTCCCCACACATACGGACTCTAAAAACAGCCTATAATGTGGTATTTCGAAATTACATGGGCCCAGCCCAATATTAAGGTGACGCAGCACCTATACTTGCTCTTGGACGAAAATAATGAAGTGGCATCTCGTGTATTTCGTCCAAGCCTTCATGCATGCCTTATGGTGGCTTCAAAGTGCGAAAATCCCCACTGGAAGCTCCATTGTTCTCTCCCGCGCGCGCACCTTCTTCTCCATGCTTGATCCCGCTGCAATGACCGTCCTTCTTGTCCATGCTAGGTCCTTCATTCATAAGCAAAACAAAAGTATCTAATTTAGGCATCATCATATGTTCATGAACATTAGAAGGATTCGCAAGAAACGAAAGTACCTGATAATTTAGTTGACGTGCACGTGCTCTAGTAACTGGTCCAGTATGTGTAGTTGGTGAAGATGTGGGTGTAACATTCGTAGAGATGTCCTCATCACTGCCCGTGCTTTTGAGCCTCTTCCTTTCTTTTGTAGCATAGTTAGCATTGCGGTGCGTTCGTAATCCTGTCAATTTCCCTTCTGTAATTTGTTTACCTCGCATAGCAGCTTTATCGTCTTTTGGGAGAGAGACATCACTAGTGAACATCACGTATCCCGGTCCATATCCTTATTATTGTTTCCACGCTTATTTACTTTTCTGCTTTTTACTTTCAATTTCTATCATTATCCCTTGTGTTTTACCCTTTGTGAACAACAAGACCGGAGAGATTGACAACCTCTCTGAACTTCATTGGGAACAAAGTTATCTGTGTCTGTGTGCAGGTCCACGTCAATTGCGCCGCTGACACCTACTTATCATCTCTGGAGTCCTACTGGAGACAAACCTTGGTATCTTCACCGAGGGAAACTTGCTGCTGCGCTACATCTCAAACCTTCCACTTGGGGTAACCAACGAGGGGCGAGAAGCCATCAGTGTGCCACTCCCCTATCTTGAAGATTGGAGTCCCCGGCAACGGCACCCGAAATTTAGCTTGATGGCACTAATGTAGTGCTCCTCCATGGCTACCCAAAGTGGAAGGTTGAGAAGTAGCGTAGCAGCAAATTTCCCTCGATGAAGATACCAAGGTTTAATCCACCAGTAGGACTCGAAGGACGACAAGTAGGTGGCAAGGAAACAGTGGCGCCGTTTACAACCAAGGTTGCTTACTTGACCTGGACCTGCACACACAACAAGTAACTTTGCTCCCAACGAGTAAAGAGAGGTTGTCAATCTCTCTGGTCTCGTCGTTTACGAAGGATCAAACACACAGTGTAAATAATGATGGTGATTGCGACTGAAAGGAAATAAAAGCAGTAAATAAATTGAGGTGTAAACAGTAGTGGAAATATGGACCGGGGTCCTATGATGTTCACTAGTGATGTCTCTCTCCCAAAAGATGATAAAATAGCTAAGCTGGGTGAACAAATTACAGCTGGGAAATTGATAGAATTATAAACGCACCGCAATGCTAATTCTGCTGCAAAGAAAGTCAGAGGCTCAAAAGTATGGGCAGTACGCCAAGACAAGTAGATCGAAATCCAACTGCATCTACTCACCAATCATCCACCTTGAGATATCTATCTATAACATCTCGCTGGTATTAATTGTGAGCACCAACCAAAGTGTAAACCCAAAGCAACAGACAACTGCATTAACAAACTTTGCATAAGGTAAACTATCCTTGCAACCGCGGTTACAAGCACCATTGTTTTCTCCCTGGTGGCAACATCACATCCCCTGCTTTTTTTGTTGTTTTCATGTAATGTGATTCAACTGACAAAGGCTTTGGTGACTTAGCTAAACAAAGTAATGAACTAAGTCCCGGAGAAACTACAGATAAAGGTGGAATTGCGTGTATTAAATCTCCTTGGTGCTGGATTCCGACATAATTTGTTATTGTACAAGATGTTTTGCACATATCTGAACTTTCTATTGCATCATTGGTGAGTGCCTGTATTTTCGATTATATCTAGGTTATGGGATAATTCAGAGTTTTGATGCAATGTACATCTTTGCTAATTCGTTCAGGTGGATAGTATTTTAGACAAGGAAATTTTTTAGTTGATTACTGAGGATTAAATAATCTAGGAGTGCAAAGCACCGAACAATCATCTAATTAATTTGTATGCTTTGTCCTCTCGAACACTGTTTCTTTGTGTGAACCTCTTCATTTACTTATATTTGCTGTTAGCTTTCCATACGTATGATTATTTGTGTATAGACACTTAATATGATCGGTGTGCACGTTTCTGTGTCCAAGTCCTGAGATATGTGTTAAACCTTGCATAAAGTTTCCACTGAGCTTTGACTTGAAGTCGACTGCTTATATGTGCATCTCTAAATCTTATTTAACCAACCAAATAGAGTTTTACCCATTCAACTTGTTGTTCACTCTTTGATATCTTGACTGGTCAATGTTTATGCTCCAGAAGATGAAACATCAAGTGTCTTTAAGAGAAATGATGTTAATATATGGTTAAGATACTATAATTATGAGAGCACTTTAAAATTATTTGACATTGAAATATTTGTAAATTCTGCAGTGTGCCCAGTTTCTAAAAATTATCATACTTCTAAATTTACGAAATTTTCTATCATTTAATTTAAACAATGGATGGACGCGTGATGGCACTGAAGTAGTGCTCCTCCTTGGCTACCCCAAGTGGAAGGTTGAGAAGTAGCGTAGCAGCAAATTTCCCTCGATGAAGATACCAAGGTTTAATCGACCAGTAGGACTCCAAGGACGACAAGTAGGTGGCAAGGAAAAAATGGCGTCGTTTACAACCAAGGTTACTTACTTGACCTGGACCTGCACACAAAACAAGTAACTTTGCTCCCAACGAGTACAGAGAGGTTGTCAATCTTCCAGCTTTGTCGTTTAAAAAGGATCAAACACACGATGGAAATAATGATGGTGATTGCGACTAAAAGGAAATAAAAGCAGTAAATAAAGTGAGGTGTAAACAGTGGTGGAAATATGGACCGGGGTCCCATGATGTTCACTAGTGATGTCTCTCTCACAAAAGACGATAAAATAGCAAAGCTGGTGAACAAATTGCAGCTGGACAATTGACAGAATTATAAACGCACCGCAATCCTAATTATGCTGCAAAGAAAGTTAGAGGCTCAAAAGTATGGGCAGTACGCCAAGACAAGTAGACCGAAATCCAATTGCGTCAACTCACTAATCATACACCTTAAGATATCTATCCAGAACATCTAACTGGTATTAAGTTGCGAGCCCCACCCAAAGTGTAAACCCAAAGCAACAGACAGCTGCATTAACAAACTTTGCGTAAGGTAAACAATCCTTGCAACCGCGGTTAGAAGCACCGTTGTTTTCTCCCTGGTGGCAACAACACATCCCCTAGTCTCATGTTTCTGTCACTCAAGCTATACATCGAGGGGCATGAACCCACAGTCAAGCATAACGCTCCCTCTTGGAGTTACTATCTACTACTTGGCCAAAGCAATAAAAAGCAATGGAGAACATGCACGGATTACTCAAGAAAAAAATATAAAAGGAGAACCAAATATATAACTCATCACAATCTGAACATAATCTCATAATCCATCAGATCCCAGCAAACACAGCATAGCAACAATATAAAGAATTACATAGATATCTTGATCATGTATGGCAGCTCACAAGGGCTAAGAATTGAATCACAAGATTGGAGAGAAGACATCACATAGCTACTGGTCATTGACCCATGGTCGAAGGGGGACTACTCACGGCACATCCGGGAAGCGCTCATGGTGGTGGAGAAGCTCCGGGAGGTCAACCCTCCCTCTGGTAGGGTGCCGGGAAGAGGTGTTCTAGTTCTCTTGATATTTGAAGCAAGGCGGTGATACGTCCCAATCGTATCTATAATTTCTGCTTGCTCCATGCATGTGTTTGTGTGATATTTCTATAATCTAGATACACTTTCATACACTTTTTATCATATTTGGACTAACTTATTAACTCAGTGCACCATAGTGCCAGTTCCTTTTTTCTTCCATTTTTCTATTTCAGGTTTCCCCCATATTAAAAGTACTCCAAAAATTCAGGAAAAATCAGATAAAAATCATCCCAACGGAACCTTCCGGAGTCCCGAAGGAGAGCCGGAGGGGACCCACCAGGGACCCAGGCGGCCACCTGGCGCGGCCTAGGGCTTGGCCGCGCCAGGGGGCGCCTGGACCCCTGGTGGCCCCCCTGGCTTCCCCCCTTCACCTATATATTTCCTGTGACGCGAAACCTCCGAGGACAGAACCCCTTTTCGCAATCTTGCCTCTGTTCCGCCGCCGCCGCGCTTCCAAGATCGGGAGCGCTAACAGACCTTTTCCCGGCACCTTGCCAGGTGAGGATTGACCTCCTGGAGCTTCCCCTCAACCATGGACGCTTCCCGGATGATCCGTGATCACTTTCCCTTGGACCATTGGTCCGTGATCAGTAGCTATGTGATGTTCTCCTCCCCTACATGATCGAGGCACATATGTAATTTTCTGTTGTTGCTATGCTGAGTTTGCTGGGATCTGATGGATTATGAGACTATTTTCAGTTTTTTATTGACTAATATATTTGGTTCTTATCTTTTATATTTTTGTTCCTAAGTAATTTTTGCATGTTCTCCGTTGTTGTTTATTGCTTTGGCCAAGTAGTAGGTAGTGACTCCAGGAGGGAACGTTATGCCCAATTGTGGGTTCATGCCCCCCGATAACACGCTTGAGTGACAGAAACATGAGTCTAGGGGATGTGTTGTTGCTATAAGGGGGGAAAATGGTGCTTGTAACCGCGGTTGCAAG
This sequence comes from Bromus sterilis, assembly GCA_950022295.1. Taxonomy (NCBI): domain Eukaryota; kingdom Viridiplantae; phylum Streptophyta; class Magnoliopsida; order Poales; family Poaceae; genus Bromus; species Bromus sterilis. The sequence continues at coordinate 163,387,367 of OX465599.1, read as the reverse complement.
GATTGTTTACTTTACGCAAGGTGCTTTTTAATGCAGTTGTCTGTTACTTTGGGTTTACACTTTGGGTGGGGCTCGCAACTTAATACCAGCGAGATGTTCTGGATAGATATCTCAAGTGGATGATTAGTAGTAGATGCAGTTGGATATCGGTCTACTTATTTTGGCGTACCGCCCATGCTTTTGAACCTCGTTCTTTCTTTGTAGCATAGTTAGCATTGCTGTGCGTTTTTAATCCTGTCAATTTCCCATCTATAATTTGTTTACCTCGCATAGCAGTTTTATCGTCTTTTGGGAGAGAGACATCACTAGTGAACATCACGGGACCACGGTCCATATTATCATCATAGTTTACACGCTCTTTTATTTTCCTACTTTTACTTTCTAGCTGCTATCATTATCATTATTATCTGTTGCGTTGATCCTTTGTGAAAAGCAAGGCTGAAGAGATTGACAACCTCTCTGTACTCGTTGGGAAGCAAAGTTATTTGTGTTGTGTGCAGGTCCAGGCGAAGCAAGTGATTCGGCGTCTCACTTGCCAAACCACCTACTTATCATTATCGGAATCCTATGGGAGACAAACCCTATCCTCTACATAGGGGAAATTTGCTGCTACATTATATCTAACCTTCCACTTGGGGTAACCAACGATGATAGAGTATCAAGAAAATTTCTGGCGCCGTTGCCGGGGACTCTGAGTGCTAAGATAGGGGAGAGGCACACTATCTTTTACCTTTTCTTTTAAGTATTGTTCGTTTACCTTTCCGTTTTTATCTTTGTGTCCTATATCAAAAATTACAAAAAAAATCTGCCACACTTGCTGCTACTATGGGTTCCACTGGAAACACCAAGTTGTGTGACTTCACTAGTCACAACAACAAAGACTTTATCTGCACTCCTATTGCCACACCTGCCACTTTAGCTACCTCTTATGAAATTAAACCCGCTTTATTAAACCTTGTTATGAGAGATCAATTCTCTGGTGCTGGACTTGATGCTTCTTTACACTTGAATAATTTTGTTAAGTTAGGTGATTTGAAAAAGTAGAAATAAGTAGAAGGCGATGTTGTTAAGCTCAAGCTTTTTCCTTTCTCTTTAAGGGGAGACGCTAAAATCTAGTTTCAATCTTTTCCTAGGAATAGCATAGATTCTTGGGATAAGTGCAAAGATGCTTTTATTGTGAAGTATTACTCACCTGCTAAAATTATCCAATTGAGGAGTAACATTATGAATTTTAAGTAATTGGATAATGAACACGATGCCCAAGCTTGGGAACGTATGAAATCTCTTATTGAGAAATGCCCTACACATGGTTTGACTACTTGGATGGTTATCCACACTTTTTATGCAGGATTGAACTTTACCACGGGGAACCTGTTAGATTCAGCCGCGGGAGGAACCTTTATGTCAACTACAATTGGTGGTGCCACGAAACTCCTAGATGAGATGATGACCAACTATTCCCAATGGCACACCGAACGCGCTCCAACAGGTAGGAAGGTAAACTCTGTCGAGGAGATTACCTCTCTAAATGAAAAAGTTGACTTAAATATGTCTCTACTTACCAAGCAATCCTCTGTTGATCCTCATGATGTTCCTTTAAATGCTTTGGTTGCTCAGGAACAAGTAGATGTGAACTTTATTGCTAGAAACAACTTCAACAACAATGCTTGTAGGGGAAATTTTGCTAGCAATCCTAGCAACAAGAACCCCACTTCTGAATTAGAAAACATGCTTAGAGACTTTATCACTACCCAAAAAGCCTTCAACAAGAATGTAGAAGAGAAACTAGCTAAATTAGATAATCTTTCTTTGAAGGTAAATAGATTAGCCCTTGATGTTGATATGCTTATAATTAGAACCTCTCCCCTTGAGGAGAGGAAGGCCACTCCTATTAATGCTATCCAATTACAAATTAATGAAAATATTAGGATGATGGTGATACGTCCCAAACGTATCTATAATTTCTGCTTGCTCCATGCATGTTTTGTGTGACTTTGCCATGTTTTGCTTGAACTTTCATACAATTTTGAACCATTTTGGACAAACTATTAACTCAGTGCACCCAGTTGCCAGTTTCTGTTTTCTGATGTTTTTGTATTTCAGGTTTTCCGGCCATTAAAAGTGCTCCAAAAATTCTGGGAAAATATATAAAAACTCAGCGCAAAAGAAGCTTCCGGAATCACCAAGAGAGGGAAGGGGGGCCACCACCAGGCAGCCAGGAGGGCAGGTTGCGCGGCCCCACCCTGGGCCGCGCCAGGGACCCTCCTGACTGCCTTGTGGGTCCCTTTGATGCACCCCTTCGCCTATATTTACTCCTCGGGGTGGACCGCCGCCGTTTCAAGATCAGGGCTGCCTGGAGAAGCTGCCCCGGCACCCTGCCGGAAGGAGGAAGCCCCTCCGGGAGACCATCCATAGCCATGGACGCCTCCCGGATGTGCCGTGAGTAGCCCCCCTTGGACCATGGGTCCGTGACCAGTATCTATGTGATGAATCTCTTCCCCTTTTGTGCTTCCACTTTCGAGTCCTCGTGAGCTGTCTCACATGATCGAGGCATCTATGTAATTTCTGTTGTTGCTATGCTGAGTTTGTTGGGATCTGATGGATTATCAGACTATGTTCAGATTTTGATGAGTAATGTATTTGGTTCTTCTCTTTTATATTTTGTTCTTGAGTAAATTCTTGCATGTTCTCCGTTGCGGTATTTTCTCTGGCCAAGTATTTTATTTGCAACTCCAAGAGAGAGCGTTATGCTCGATTGTGGGTTCAGCCCCCTGATGTCTAGCTTGAGTGACAGAAACATGAGACTAGGGGATGTGATGTTGCCACCAGGGATAAAACAACGGTGCTTGTACCTGCGGGTGCAAGGATTGTTTACTTTATGCAAAGTTCTTTTAATTTAGTTGTCTGTTGCTTTGAGTTTACACTTTGGGTGGGATTCGCAACTTAATACCAGCGAGATGTTCTGGATAGATATCTCAAGGTGGATGATTCGTAGTAGATGCAGATGGATTTCGGTCTACTTACCTTGGCGTACTGCCCATTGCTTTTGAGCCCTTCCTTTCTTTGCAGCATAGTTAGCATTGCGGTGCCTTCATAATCCTGTCAATTTCCCAACTATGATTTGTTTACCTCGCTAGCACTTTTATCGTCTTTTGGGAGAGAGACATCACTAGTGAAAATCACGAGACCCCGGTCCATCTTCACATTATTGTTCACACCCTCAATTTACTTCCAGCTTTTACTTTCCTTTGCACCTTTTATCTCTTGCGTTGATCCTTTGTAAACGACAAGGCCAGAGGAATTGACAACTCCTCTATACTCGTTGGGAGCAAAGTTATTTGTTTCTGTGTGCAAGTCCACGACAACACCCTAGTCAGGAAGCAATTTCTAGCGATGTTGCCACCTGCTTGTATCTCTTGTGTCCCACTGGTTCGATAACCTTGGTATCTTCACCGAGGGAAACTTGCTGCTGCACTGCATCTCAAACCTTCCACATGGGGTAACCAACGAGGGGCGAGAAGCCATCAGATGGCTAAACTTAAAGAAAGATGGGATAGAAAGAAAGAGGAAGAAGATAGAATTAAGAGCCTTCCTACACACAACACAGTTGCTACCATCCAAATTGTTGAGGACACCCAAACTATTAGCAACCAACACACTCCTAGTCCCATTGGACCTATTAAGGGTGATGATAATACCTCAACCGTAGAAGAAGAAACTCCTATGAACATAGAGGGTTTCAAACAAGTGAGCCTAGATGACACTACTAACACCTTTGATAGTAGTGAAACTGATTTTAATAGTTGTATCCTCTCAGAAGTTATTAGCTTACTACACAAAATGTCTAGAGAGCCCCCACACTAGCACACTTAATCTTGCCTTCACGGAGCATATCACTAATGCTCTCATCAAAGCTAGGGAGGAGAAGCTTAGAATAGAAGCCTCCATACCTAGGAAGCTAGATGATGGTTGGGACCCTATGATTAAAATTAAATTAAATAACTTCTCTTTCTATGCTTTATGTGATGTTGGATCTAGTACCTCCGTTATGCCCAAAAGAATGTATGACATGTTTGAATTGAAACCTTTTGATCCTTGTTCTTTTGGTGTGCGCCTCGTTGATTCTTCCATAAAGAATCTGATGAGGACATCCCTACTAATGTTACACCCATACCCTCACCAACTACACATACTGGACCAGTTACTAGAGCACGTGCACGTCAACTAAATTATCAGGTACTTTCGTTTCTTGCGAATCCTTCTATTGTTCATGAACATATGATGCTGCCTAAATTAGATACTTCTGTTTTGCTTATGAATGAAGGACCTAGCATGTACAAGAAGGATGGTCATTGGAGCGGGATCAAGAATGGAGAAGAAGGTGCGCGCGGGGGAAAGTACAGTGGAGCTTCCAGTGGGGATTTTCGCACGTTGAAGCCACCATAAGGCATGCATGAAGGCTTGGACGGAATACACGAGATGCCACTTCATTATTTTCGTCCAAGAGCAATTATAGGTGCTGCGTCACCTTAATATTGGGCTGGGCCCATGTAATTTCGAAATACCACATTATAGGCTGTTTTTAGAGTCCGTATGTGTGGGGAAACCGAGTTAGGGTTGTTTTCGGACCCCACCTCCAAGGGGTCACGAAAATCCCCTCTGTTCCCCCATATATACAGCCCTTAGGGCGTCGTTTAGACTTGGGTTTTAATTAGATTAAAGTTAGCCATAGCCGCAACTTCGAGCTCTTCGTTTGTGTCATCCGACCAGGCCAAGACCTCATTGGAACCCCAACTTTCGTAATCATTCATCTTATATTCGCAATATCCAGATTGCAATTCTTTGTTCTTGCTTGTTCTTCGATTGCTTGCAGGAATTAGACCTTCGTGGTCAGGTTGATCGTGCATCCGCGGGATCAATAACCTCTCGGAGTTGGTTTAGCGATCGCTAAGGCGCAACGTCTTCGCACGTTCGTAGTCGGATCGTGAAAGTCGTCTCCACCATAATCGATCTACACCATCTCATCGAAACATCGGGACACCTTCGCCTCTATCAGAATCCTTTGGGGAATTTCGACGATGTTCTTATAATTGTCAATGACAATTATGTTCCTGTTGATTTTATTATTATGGATATAGAGTGTGAACCTTCATGTCCAATTATTTTGGGAAGTCCTTTTCTTCGCACCATTGGTGTTGTTTTTTACATGAAAGAGGGGAATATAAAATTTCAATTCCCTCTCAAAAAGGGAATGGAACACTTCCCTAGAAATAAAATCAAGTTACCTTTTGAGTCCGTTACACGGGCTAGTTATTCTCTCTCTCTTGATAAAACTTGATTCTTCTTTTGCTTTATGCCTAGCTTAAAGGCGTAAAAGAAAGCGCTTGTTGGGATGCAACCCACGATGTTTTTTACTTCTGTTTTTAGTGGTCTTAATGATTGTTACTCCCTCCCTCCCATAATATAGTAACGTTTTTTGAGCTAGTCTAGCTCAAAAAACGTTATTACATTATGGGACGGAGGGAGTACTACTATAGCAACATCATTGTATCTTTATTTTCAAGCTTTGTGCCAAGTTTAGCCTCATATGATATGGGAAGCAAAAGTTGTGACATGTTGTCCAGAAAACAGATTTTGTCTGCTTGACGGAAAAAATCGAAACAAATCACGAGTTCATCTTTTTGAGGTGCAGTTTTTACACAGCATGCTCTATACAATTGTGAAACTTTCGTATGTTGTGATTTTTTTTATTTGAGTTGCAGAAGTAACCCAAATTTATTTTTACTACCTGCTGTTCTTTTTTTCATAGATTCTGCCACGTTTTGCCTTTCCTTACTTTTGCAAACCTTAAGCTTGCTTTTTCTTTGCAGAAACTTTTTGGAAATCTTCAGAAACTGTAGCTCTTCAAGAATATCTTTATTTCTAGTGGGGAAAAATTATTTTATTAAGGGTACTAACCTCTCTAATCAGCTTATGATGAGTTATGTATGAAGGGAGTTTTCAAGTGTGCGATGGAAGATGATGAAAGAAGATTCAGGAGTGTCAAGCGCTAAAGCTTGGGGATGCCCCCATGCATCCCCAATAAATATTCAAAGAGAATCAAGCGTCTAAGCTTGGGGATGCCCCCGTGCATCCCCTTCTCCATCAACAATCATCAGTTCGTCCTTCGTCTCACTATATTTTTATCACTTCATGCGTTATGTGCTATGCTTGGAGCATCTCGCTCTTAGGTTTTGTTTTTAGTTTTCTTTAGCTTTGCTTGCTGTTCATAAAAAGTTAGATCCTTTCTTACTTTGTGTGGGAGAGAAACACGCTCCACTTTCAAAATTTAGAACACATCATAGGATTTTGCCTGCCTATCTTTTTGCTGTTGTGTGTTCTTTATCTTTTCATAGCTACTGCCTTGTTTAATTTTAGTCTTAGTTTGTCTTTAGCAACAGCCTTGGCTTTTGTTTAGTTTTTTGCTGGAACTCTTTTTAGTTTTCATGTTTATCTTGTTAAGAGAGTTGGTTGTTGCACTGAGTTGTGTCTTGTCTTGAAAGTAGGTAATTGAGGTTGCTATTTAATTTTAGTAGTAGCTTGTAATAGTTTTGAGGTATTGATGTGAGTAATGTTTGAACTTTTGGTGTCAAGAGATCTAGCCTATTAGTGATAGGTTTCGTATTTTGGGCAATCCGTGTGTATTTTCAAAACCTACAAAATATTGGGAGTTATGTATAATGAGTTATGGGTACTAACCTCTCTAATCAACTTATAATGAGTTATGTATGAAGGGAGTTTTCAAGTGTGCGATGGAAGATGGTGAAAGAAGATCCAGGAGTGTCAAGCGCTCAAGCTTGGGGATGCCCGCATGCATCCCCAATAAATATTCAAGGAGACTCAAGAGTCTAATATTGGGTATGCCCCGTGCATCCCCTTCTCCATCAACAATCATCAGTTCGTCCTTCGTCTCACTATATTTTTATCACTTCATGCGTTATGTGCTATGCTTGGAGCGTCTCGCTCTTAGGTTTTATTTTTAGTTTTCTTTAGCTTTGCTTGCTGTTCATAACAAGTTAGATCCCGTCTTACTTTGTGTGGGAGAGAAACACGCTCCACTTTCAAATTTACAACACATCATAGGATTTTTCCTGCTTATCTCTTTGCTGTTGTGTGTTCTTTATCTTTTCATAGCTGCTGCCATGTTTAGTCTTAGTTTTAGTTTGTCTTTAGCAAGAGCCTTATCTTTTTTTTTAGTTTGTTGCTGGAACTATTTTTAGTTTTCATGTTTATCTTGTTAAAGAGAGTTGGTTGTTGCACTGAGTTGTGTCTTGTCTTGAAAGTATGTAATTGAGGTTGCTATTTAATTTTATTAGTAACTTGCAATAGTTTTGAGGTATTGGTGTGAGTAATGTTTGAACTTTTGGTGTCAAGAGCTCTAGCCTATTAATGATAGGTGTCGTATTTTGGGCAATCCGTGTTTATTTTCAAAAACCTACAAAACTAGTTGAGAACTCTAGCTACTAGATGGATCACTAATATTTTGAGGGATCGGATATTAGAGTACACTGACGTACCATGAGTCGAGGATGCGCAAGGATAACCAAACCCCCACACACTCCTCATTGGGGTACTTGTCTCTTTGTGAACCTCATCATTAGGTCGAGAGTTATCGATAATAAGTGCATGAGTTCTTCGGACTAATGTAAGTATTGAAAGTTGACACTTCCACCTCCTCATATTTGCTAGCCTCTTCGGTCCCGTGCATTGCGCTCTTCTCACTCCAAGAGTTGGCGTCTACCTCGCCGGTGCATCCAAACACTTGGCATGGTACGCTATATCATCATAAACCTCCTTATATCTTTCCTCAAAACAGCCACCATACCTACCTATCAAGGCATTTCCATAGCCTTTCCGAGACATATTGCCATGCAACTTCCACCTCTTCATGACTTGATATTCATGTCATACATGTTCCTGATACACTAGCAGAGGCATACATTTGCATACATCATGATAGCTACATTTTCTTTATGTTGAGTACCTTGTAAAGTGCGAAGATCTTCTATACATTCTTGTAAAATAGAGTGTTGCCCTTAAGTGAGGAAAAGATCCCAAAGTGGACAAAATAAAAGATCCCAAAGAGGACAAATGAGAGTTAAATAGAAAGAGCCATTGAGGCCACCAAAAAATAAAAAAAATAGAAAAAAGAGAAAAAGAAAATAAAAAAAGTGAAACGGGCAACACTACTATCCTTTTGAAAGATCCACACTAGTACTCCCTCTTATCCTTGTACTCCATAGAGATGATCATTTATACATATAGATATGTGGGGACCTTCACACTATAGAACTTGGCTTGCATATTCCAAGGATGATCCTCCTCAAACGAGCTCTAGGTCTTCATGAGCGAGCAAGTTGGATGCACCCCCACTAGTTCCATTAGGAGAGCTTTTCTTAGCTCATATGTGCATCTGTTGCATGGCAATCCCTACTCCTCAGATCATATCTATCATTTGGCCCCACAAGGGAAGCCGCGCAATGCATGTCAATTTCCAGGGCCAGGGCATCAACTTTACAAGAGCAAGCCTAGTCGCATTACAACACATCCAATTGATCAAGCCATGGATAATAAAGCACAAGGATGTAATCAGGAACAAGTATAGTGACCAGGGCCTGCAGATGACGGACCTATCCTCCGCGAAGGAATGCTTCTGAGGAGGAAAAGATGATATTCACCTTGTCACAGGGCGCCGGGCGGAACCTGATGACCTATCAAGCGTATGATATCGACGACTACATATTCTACATGGAGGAAAAGGACAATAATTGCGATTACCAGAACTCAGGGGTAACGGGGATATTCTACACCGATGATGTCAAGAAAAGATTCTACGGAAGGATCGAGGACATATTGGAGCTCGACTGCTGTGGAGAGAAGGTGTCGATGTTCCGTGTGAGATGGGCCAAGAGCGTTGTAAAATAAGATCGGTATTTCACCACCATGGTTATACCCGAAGCCAAATCCAAGTCTGTGGGGGCAAACGTCACCGCGAAAAATGAGCCATGGGTACTGGCTAGCCTAGTGGACCAATGCTTTTTCATTACCGACACATCAAAGCCTAGCCGCGTTGTATTGAGGAGAGGCAAAAGAAACATCATCGGAATGGATGGAGTCGTCAACGAGGAAGACTTTGACAAGTACGGCGACCCGAAGATGGAAGATTACTACACCGCTTAGGGTACATACACCACAACCCTACCGAAGAAATGTCTCCCATTCAAGAGGAAAAGTGAAGGCGTCCTGGGCCTAAGTTATGAAACAACGACAAAGAAGGGCAAGAAGAAGATCATGAGGAAACGCGAGCTAGATAGCTAGCTCCAAATTTGAGAAACTATTTTGTAATTTATGATCACTTTGTGTATGCATGGATTTAATCTGTACTTTGTAATTGATGATCACATTCTTATGTTTGGATCATATTAGTGTGAAGAAGGACTTACGATTTTTTCCTTCTCATTTTTAGTTTTTCCAATGGGGTATCTGAAAAATTAAGGATGGGCATGCGTAGACCCATTTTGCACATAATATTAGAGCACATAATAAAATTCACACCAACTAGTACAACAAGTCACACGATATTTAGTAGCGATAGAGCAAGTTGCATGATTTTTAATAGAGTTAGCTTCATTCAACAAAAAATAGCAAGTCTTAGGGGTGGCGCATTTTGCAGAAATGCGCCACCAAGTAGATCCTTATTCTCCCCTTTCCTGTGCACACCCACCATTCTGCCCCCTCTTTCCCTGCGATGTGCTCTCCCAATCCCCTAGATGCGTCGTCACACCTCCCCTCTCCTTGCCACCGGCCGCTACCTGTCACCAGAGGAGACCCCCCTCTCCTTGCTGCCACCCACCACCGGAGCCACCCCCTCCACTGGAGCATACCCCTTGATGTCGCCCCTCCCTGACTGGAGCCTCCCCCATCCCTCCATGACGACCTAGGCGACGCACCTCCACCTGCCGGCCCAGCCCCTCGACGCCCCTCCACCACGCCGCCTCTGCCTCGACACCGGCCCCGCCCCTCGACGCCCCTCCACCGCGCCGCCTCTGCCTTGACGTCGGCCCCGCCCCTCGACGCCCCTCCACCGTGCAGCCTCTTCCTCGACGCCACCCCCCCTCCACGGAGACCTATTCGCATGCCCCTCGATGCCGGCACCTGCTGTCCTCATGTACCCTGCTCCCCCTCCAATGCTCCCCCTCCCCTGTTGTCCATAGAAGCTAGGGTTTGGCATTTGATGCCTAGTTCAATCCTCTGTGTCATGCTTTGATGGTGTCCTTGAGTAATTGTTGCTCTACAATGTGGAAAATGTGGAAAATTTGATGCCTAGTTCATTTGAATTTTGATGCCTAGTTCATTTGAATTTTGATGCCTAGTTCAATCCTTGGTGTATATGGAAAATGTGGCAGCCCTATGTTGAATTGCTGAGGTCATCACTGGGTGTTAGTGTAGTATGGTTATGGAACTTTATTTAGGAGTATTGAGTCCATTAATGGAAACCAACTACTAGATATTGAAAAACACTTGAATGTTATCTTGATAATCTTAATTTTTTATATACAAATCTCTTGAGATGTGATTTGCTTTCTACCCAAACTAGCTACTAACTGTGATTGGTAGTGGCATAACTACTTTGCATTTCTACACTAGCTAGCTTGGCTTGTTGTGAGTCCATTAACTGTCAAAATTCAGTAAATTCAGAACTAGGTTCTTTTGGAGAGAACTAAAAACTTCTCCATTTACTAAATTTTAATCTACATGTTATGCTCAACATTTATCCTTACTGGTAATACTCCTTGTAGAACTAAAATTTCAGTAAATGAGATAAAAGTTCAGATTTAGACAAGGCATTCAGAACAGTAAGTATAGTTGGTTCGATTTACACAATATAGTTGTACCTCCAGCAGTATTGCCATTTGGGCTTCCTTCAAGGATTTCTTTTGAGATCATCTTTCCCCTTAAGCTTTGGCAGCATGTTTGAATGAATTAACCTTTGTTTCCTTTTAAAAAAATAACAAGGGAAAATTATCGAAGCAACAGTATTTGCCTACTATTTGTGCCCTTGTTTTTGGTGGCAACACATACATTCTTGGTCTATTTACATGAGATATTTGTCGAGGTTTTTTGTTCTGTGTGGTAGCAATGGAATAAATTTTTTTTCTTTTGTGTGGTAGCAATGAGATATTTGTCGAGGTTTTGAATCGCATAGACATGATAGTAGCATCAACATACTGCAATATAGCTACACCTTCCTTGGTGATATGAAATATTAGATCAGTTAGCAGTCCATTTTTCTTGGGATAATTGTACCATCTTGTGTAAGCAGATAACATCCATATTAAATAGAAAATGAGACAGGTGACCCCCCATGTCTGAATCCATAAAAACTACCAAAATTTCTTCCCACGACATCATTCACCTTGACACTTAAGAGTCCCTCCAATCACAAATTTCTAAAGAAGACAAAATAGTGATTATTATAGCCTATATCCCTTAGAATATGGATTAAGAAATCCCAGCTAGGACAGTGATGAAGTAGGTATATCATTTGTTCTTATAAACATTAGAAGCTAGCTACAATGTCATTAAATTTGTTTATTCCTTTGACAAACACTCTTGTGAACATATTTTTAAATGATGTTTTTAGTGCATTGACAAGATGCTTTTCTTATCAATATTTTTATCCACTGTTTTGTGCATTGCTAGAATATGTATTGTTCTACACTATCTATATGCTAGTTGTGCCTATATGTAGGATTTTTTTGTGTAGGGACAAATTATTATCCCCTTTCTCCCTAAATGTTGATTAACTTCCGTTTTGGTTGACAATGGGGCACTCTCTCATGTTAAGAAAATTAGCAAAGGTCATGCCCAATTTTTTGTGAATTCGTGCATGACCTGTGCTATTTTTCTTGACCTAGAAGGTGCTTGATTCTCAATCGAAACGAAAGTAATTAACTTGTAGGAACAATATTGTGATAATTAATTAAGTAGTTGAATTTCTTAATATTGTGTTGTTTATAGCTAGTGAAAACATGTCGTCCGGAGCCGACCCTTCTACTCAATCACAAAAAAAATGAAAGGAATATTGGGAATACTCCCAGGAGTTCAAGGAGCCTGCAGAAGAGGAAGTACCTCAGGGCAAGGAGGAGATAGAGTCAGAGCCGACTCATTGGAGGAAGACATGAAGGAGGAGGGTACAAAAGGGGAGAGGAACACCGGCGAGGATAATGCCGGTGTCTCAAACACAGATGGTAGCTAGGCGAGGAAGCGGAATCGGAAATCGACCAAGGTCAGCATCATTGATGGCACTGAAGTAGTGCTCCTCGTTGGCTACCACAACTGGAAGGTTGAGATGTAGCGTAGCGGTAATTTTCCTTGGCAAAGATACAAAGGTTTGTCTCCAGTAGGGCTCCGACAACGACAAGTAGGTGACAACAGCGCTAGAAATCTTGATAGCGCGAGAGATGACATGGACCTGCACACAGATACAAATAACTTTGCTCCTAGCGAGAATACAGGGGTTGTCAATCCCTCCTGCCTTGTCGTTTACAAAGGGTCAAATGAAAGAGATAAAGGTAATAGTAATTTCGACTAGAAAGTAAAACATGAAGTAAATTGATAGTGTAAAAAGTGGTGGAAATATGGACCGGGGTCCCATGAAGTTCACTAGTGATGTCTCGCTCCCAAAAGACGATAAACAGCCATGCGAGGTGAACAAATTACAGCTGGGCAATTGACAGGATTAAGAATGCACCGCAATGCTAACTATGCTACAAAAGAAAGGAAGAGGCTCAAAAGCATGGGAAGTACGCAAACAAGTAGCCCTAAATCCATCTGCATCTACTCACTAATAATCCACCTTGAGCTATCTATCCAGAACATCTCGCTGGTATTAAGTTGCAGTCATCAGGGGGCATGAACCCACAATCATGCATAACGCTCCCTCTTGGAGTTGCAATAAACCAGTTGGCCAAAGTAATAAACAGCAACGGAGAACATGCAAGAATTACTCAAGAACATAAATATAAAAGGAGAAGAACCAAATATATTACTCATCACAATCTCAACATAATCTCATAATCCATCAGATCCCAGCAAACTCAACATAGCAACAACAGAAAGAATTACATATGTGCCTTGATCATTTAGGGAAGATCACAAGGTCTAATCATGAAGAACAAAGAGGGGGAGAGGACATCACATAGCTACTGATCATGGACCCATGGTCCATGATGGACTACTCTAACAGCCCATTTTCAATAATAAGAAATCACCATGAGATTGTACTTTGTCTATTGACTTTGTAACTTGGCATGATGCTAAAGATTGTAATTTCATGTGGTGATTTAAATTTGCATTGGGATTGGAGCCCATTTGGTTTGTTTGAGTTTGCATCCAAAATGGTTCAAGAAGGGTGTTTGAAGAATTTTAATTGTTGCATGCATGCTCCCCTTGACCCCAAACTTGGCATAGCCAATTCCTTGCCCTCCCCAAGCTTTTTAAAAGCCTTGCCCCATTTTTTGCAACTCTAAAAAAATTTGGGCCACAGTTCAATGTGATTTGAATTTTAAAAAATGCCCCACATTTTAGTTGCTCAAAAATTGGTCAAACCAAATTTTAGAAATTGAAGAATATTGCAAGGATCATTTTACATGTTTTTATGTATTTTTAAACCTTGTAATTAATCCTGGAAAACTCTAAATCCTTTCTGTTTTATGTTAAATGGAAAAGGATAAGCAACAGGTTTTTTTTAACTCTCTGTTGCAGGCCCCGCCCACCTGGGCCTTTGATTGCTTCTCGGGCTAGAGCCCAGCCGCGAAGGGATAAGTGGAGCGCGCCCTGTTCGTTTGATCTGCATCCGACGGCCTCCCCGTCGTCTTCTTTCCACGCTGGATTGAGGTCCCCTCCCCCTCCTCTCTCACGAGCGCGTCCGGCCACGGGAGGTGGAGCCCTCCGGCCAGGGAGAGCGGGAGCTCTCTATTTGAGGCCACCGGGAGCGCCCCGGGGAACCTAGGGTTTCCCTCCTCCATTTTCCCCCTTGGCTCGCCGCCGCCGCGCTCAATTGCTTCGATCCGCCCCGCCACTGCAGCAGGTGACCTGAGTTCAATTCACCACCGTTGAGCCGTGTCGTTGTCCGCGTGTTCACGCTCGCCCTCCTGCAGGACTTTCTGATCCCTTCCCGTCGGCGTCGTGGTTGCAGGAGCTACACCGCGGTCCCGCCACGTAGCACCCCCGCGGCGCAGCAGTTCTGCCTCGCCGTCGACCGACCGCTCCGCCGTCCCCTCAAAGGTGTCGAGGACGTCCCCGAGCACCCCAGGGTGAGCCTCTGGTGCTCCCCTGCTCCCTCGTTCGCTCGCGAATAGGTAGCCCCGTAGTTTGCGTTTCCCGCCGCCGTGTCACGGTTCCCGGCCAATCCCGGTGGTCACCGTGACCGTGCCGTCGTCGAGGCGTGCGCGGACGTGCTCTGTGCACGTCTAGTACGTGTCTGTTGCCTCAAAGGAGAGGGCTTGCGCGTGTGTTAACTTTTTCCTCTCCGGTGTCTGAAGAACGCGCAGTAGACAGTGGCGTCGCCTTGATCTTCAGTCGATCATCGCATTGCCGTCGTGGAGATAGGGGTCGGATCTGGAGTGAAGATGCGTAGGCGGAGGTCCCAGCTTCGTTTAGAGCACCGTAGCGCGGCAGGAGTTGGTCTGTGCGCACCGCTAGGCTCGCCGAAAGGTCGCCGAGATTGCGCGGGTCCTGGATCTTCAAAGCAGGCCGTCGCCTCTCTGATCCCGTGAGGATTCCGGCGAGTTAGGAGAGAGTTAGTGGCTTGGCGTGCACCGTTATGCAGGAGGAGGTGCCCTCTCGGTGTTCCCCGTGGTAGCTCGCGAGGAGGTGGCCGGAGTGCGACGCCAGGTTCGCCGGAAGTTGTCGCCGCGTCAAGTTCAGAGGAAGGAGCCCCTTTTCTTCAGGTGTCGTGCGGGTTCAGTTCAGAGGAAGCCGAGCTGGGCCGTGGAGACAAGAAGTGGCCTTGGGCCCAAGTCGGTGGGCGAGGCCCTTTTCTTTTTTTTGAATTTCTGTCTCAAGCCGAGTGGGCTTGTTCGTTTGGGCCAGGGAGAGAGAAGATGGGCCTGGCGCCCGAGACAGCCCAGTTGGATCTGTACCCTTCGTTTTTTTTCCTTTTCTTTTTTTTCTTTTCTGTTTAAATTCCAATTTGAATTTAGATTCAAATTCAAATTGGATTTTGAACTTGCAACTAAATTGGGGCCATCCCATATATGTTTTTGGGGTAGCTTGGCCCACTGATCATCATGGTGAGGTCCATTTTTGCACTTTGCCCCTCTAAATAATTGGAGTGTGGCAATTTTGCAATTAAGCCCTCCATTTCTTTTGTTTTTGTCAAAGTTTTTCCCAAGTTCAAAATGGCCATGCCATATATGATTTTGGGGTAGTTTCTCCCAAGGATTTTTCATGGTGATAATGGTTTGTCCATTTGAGCCTTTTTTTCAAAATGCATGTAGTGCAATTTTGCACTCAGCCCCCTGAAACTCATTTGAATTTGCAACTGCGTTTGCAAATTCAAGTGGTACCATATCATATAAGGTTTTGGGGTAGAATTCTGCAAGGTTTGCAATGGTAATATCTACCTGCGGTTATGTGCAACTCAAGTGGACAAGGTGTGACCACCTTAACCAGAACCAACCTGTTCTTCCCTTCCTTGCATCATTCCAACTTCAGTGCATGTTGGCATCTTTTCAACTAATCCTTCAAGCTTTGTGTTCATGTCATCTTCATCCTTTTGTTTCAACCAGCTCCTAACATATTTTCATATGCAAAGTGGCTGGGATTCCAATCTTTTGTTGCACTTTCCTTGTGTCAATTTCACCGGCACTACTACGTCTTCGGAATCGATGTTGTACTTTCACGATGTTTAATCTCTGTTATATGCTTTGATGATCATGCCATGTTGACATGTTACTTACACCAAAAATTAAGGCTAAGACCAAAGCCATTTTACGTAAATAAATTGCATATGAAGTTGTTGACGTGTCGTCACCACCTTCATTTAAATCTGACTAGATAGGGTCACATCATGTCGATTAAACTTGATCATACCATCTTTGCCTGTGCATTGTACCCACTGCTTACTTGTGTGCCTTTTCCTTGCCGGTACTTTACGTTAGCACCTGAGACTACCGAGGAGACTTACGTGGAGATTTCCGACACCGAGCCCGAGGACCCTGCTGCGTCTACTTCGACGACCGATTACCTAGGCAAGGGGAAGATTTATACCATTACTTGATACCTTTCTGCCTACCTGCCTAGCTGTAGTCTAGAACGTTTGTTTGATCCTATCCACTTGCTATGCCACTTTCAAAAACCAAAACAGCCACGATCCCCACATCCCAGCAAAACATTGTACTGCTAAGTTACCGCTGCTCAGCCATTGCTTAGTATGAGTAGGAAACTTGCTACTTACCCTATGTTATGGTTTGGGATATCATGTTGTTTAAAGAAGTTGGTTGATATTTATTATTATTATGATGTTAATTTATACTTGACGAATGATGGGAGACTAGGCTGTTCCCACCAGGTGTTTTGTTCCATTTGAGTCACCTAGGTCCCGAGTTCCGGGTATTGTGTTTCTTGACGAGCGTGCCTAATCGTGTGTGGGATTCTATGGGGTCCCCTTGTCTTACCTACCTAGCTTCATAGAGTTCTAGTGGTGGCCCGAGCTGATTTTACTATTTGCAAACGTGTGTGTGCTTGGTTGGTACCCCAGCTGTTTTCGAAACAACCCGGACCAACGGAGACCTAGTTCCTCTGGTTGGTCCACACTGGTGAGCTAGGGAAGTCCCCTGTTTTATAGGTGAGACAAAACCCGACCTTAGCCATACGGAAGAGGCCGATCCGAGAGCGTGGCCGGCTTTTGGATTGGATGTCGACTCCCCGGGGGACACCCGGAATTGTGTGTTGTTAGTTTGAGGGACTCTGACGTTCCGGAGTTTCAGGCGTTTACTTAGCCAAGTGGAAACCGGGCGTACATGCGAAGCCTATGATGGGCAGTTGGTACACCCCTGCAGGGTAAAATCTTTTCGAAAAGCCGTGTCCGCGGTTATGGACGACTTGAGACCTACTCCTTGTTCATAGAATAACATCAATTTGGATCATAATTAAAACTTGCCTACCGTGTGAGTGCCTTGGTTGCTTTTCTTCGTCCAGGGGGACCGAGAGAAGATCCAGGTTGTGTTATGTTTGACGTAAGTAGGTGGATAGCAGACTTATGACGCGATGTCACGTGTATTCTTTGATCTTACCTCTACTCTAATAGAACGTTAGCTACCATATATGCTAGTGCGGCTGCAACCTTTACCTTTATCTTGTCTTACCGTAGGGAGTTAGTTATCCTGTAATGATATAATCTCACCCCTGTTTTCTTTTGTGCTTTTACTGTTTTGCCTGAACGGCCGCTGCAGTGGAGTACTACCTTGACCCGAGCACTGGACGATACTTCGTGGAGGTGCCCCCGGAGGATAACGATGAGGTTGACCTCATTCAGTAGATCCTACAGTTTGGCTTCGACGATCCGTGGGTGGACTCTTTATGTGTAGCCCTCTCTAGGGCAATTTGGATTTTGACCGTACTCGGTCGTGTTTGTCTTCCGCTTGTTGCATGATATTCTATTGGGTCCACGGACCTCTAAGATGATGTAATAAATACCAGTGGCGATGTATGCCCTGGACTCTATATATTTTATGTCTTAGTTTAAGTTCTTTGTTCATATACCTATTGTCGAGAATCCGGCAGCGACACGAGTGCGAGTGTCGTGAGTCGGTGGCTCTTTATGCGCTACTAACTTGAGCGGGACGCGAAAGCGACTAACTCAAGTTAGCACCGCATCGGGGGCCTTACAACTTGGTACTAGAGCAGGACTGACTGTAGGACCCCTTACTGGCCGAAGTTGAGTCTAGAAACTATTTTGTAGTTATTAAGGAAAAATCGGAGAGTAGGAACTCTTTCTTTTTCTTCTTACCCCACCCTCCCAACCCTTTTTCCGTGAGGAAGTGAAACGTTGTTTTCTCTCTGCAATTTATCCCCTTTCAAAACAAATCTAGGTTCTCGTTTACATGAGGCTCCGATTCCTCTATAATTCTTTGCTAGCGACGAGATGTGTTGGCGTACTTTGAGACCACTGAGCCGCCACTTGGGGTTGACTGCTCTACCTTGCTTACGGCGTACCCCAGGTGAAACGTCCATACAGGATTCACGGGAATCCTATGGTAATATGGATGTAGTGTCTTTTCCCCTATGGTTGACCGTGATGGCGGGCCGCTCAGGGAAGATGTCTCAACGTTCAGGTCTTCAACCACTCGTATATATTGTTGTGTGCTCGCTAGCAGATTATTATCTTGGATTCGGATGATCTCGGTTTGGGGATTCCAGTAGCACCTAGCTTTCGACTTTCCGGGTTAACCTTGGTGGAATTTCAGCCTTCGGCTTTCTCATACCTCGTGAGGATGTTTTGTTGTCAATATTGCTTTATCTTCTGGTTACATCAATGTTTCAACCATGTTCTCATAAGTGTTACTGTATACAGGATGCCAAGAGCGAACATGCCGCCGCCAGAGAACCCTCTCCTTGGGGAGGCTGTGACCGCAGTGGCTCAGGGCACAGCTGCGATCTTACAAATGCTGCAGAACCAGACTGCCCAGAGGAATGATCGACCATAGTACACCACTCTACAGCAGTTCCTTGCTATCAACCCCCCCCCCCCCAAGTTCTCCGAGGCTCGAGACCCGCTGGAGACGGATGACTGGATCACAGAGATCAAGAAGCACTTCAATGCAAACACCGTCAGACCCGTCGACTACGTCACCTTCGCCTCCTTCCAGCTTCAGGGTGCAGCAGCCACCTTGTACGATACCTACAAGGCCAACAAGGGCGATGCTATCATCACGTGGGCAGATTTCGTCGCAGACTTCAGAGCAGCGCATATTCCGAGTGGCCTCGCTGTCCGTGACTCGAATGTCTCCAAATGGTGTTTGCTTGCAAGAAGTGGGAGATGGGACTACGTGAGAGTAAAAACATACTATTTATTTTGGTTGAGATCTCAATCTACTAAAGTTTCGCAGTTAGTCTTATTTGGAATCTTATCTTGACTCGTCCCTAGACAAATAGCCAGGTACAAGTCAAACTGATCCACTCCCTTTAAACTTTTTGAGCACTCATGCAATGGATGAGCGTCAGCAAGAAATTTGACACTTAGGATGGCAAAGAGAGAAATGACGGAGGATGAAGAAAAAAGGTGTGAAAGGCTCACATCAATGAGGACAATCATAGGCGAGATAAATCCGAATGATAGATATGATGTGAGGAGTAGGGATTTCCATGCAACGGATGCACATGTGAGCTATGGAAATCTCTCCAAAGGAACTAGTGGGGGTGCATCCAACTTGCTTGCTCAAGAAGACCTAGAGCTCATTTGAGGAGGCTCATCATTAGAATATACAAGCCAGTTCTATAGTGTAAGGATCCCCACATAGCTATATGCATGTATGATGATCTCTATGGAGTACAAGATATAAGAGGGAGTACGAGTGTGGATCGCTCAAAAGGAATAGTAGTGTGCCCCCTTCTCTCTTTTTATTTTCTTTTTCTCCTTTTTCTATTTTTTTGTATTTTTTGGTGGCCTCAATGGCTCTTTCTATTTAACTCTGATTTGTCCTCTTTGGGATCCTTTAAATATGTCCTCTTTGGGATCTTTTCCTCACTTTAGAAGCAACACTCTATATTACAAAAAGTATAGAAGATCTTTCACACTTTACAAAAGTACTCGACATAAAGAAGTTGAAGCTATCATGATGTATGCAAATGTATGCCTCCGCCAGTGTAGCAAGATATGCAATGATACTAGCGCATCATGTAAGAATGATTAGGGTAACGCCTAACTAGCATGCGGCTCATCGATCAAGCAAAATCATGTATGACATGAAGATCAAGTCATGAGAAGGTGGATGTTGCATGTCAATATATCTCAGAAAGGATATGGAAATGCCTTGATAGGTAGGTATGGTGGCTGTTTTAAGGAAGGGTATAAGGAGGTTTATGATGACAGAGTGTATCATGCCAAGGGTTTGGATGCACCGGCGAAGTATGCGCCAACTCTCGAGGTGAGAAAAAGGGCAATGCACCGTACTGAAGAGCCTAGCAAAATATGAGGAGGTGGAAGTGTCAACTTTCAAATACTTACATTAGTCCAAAGAAATCATGAACTTATTATCGGTAACTCTCAATCTAATCAGGAGGTTCACAAAGAGACAAGTACCCCGAGGAGGAGTGTATGGGGGTTTGGTTATCCTTGCACATCCTCGACTCATGATACGTGAGTGTACTCTAATATCCGGTCCCTTCAAAGATTAGTGATCCATCTAGTAGCTAGAGTTCTCAACTAGTTTTTGTAGATTTTAGAAAATAAACACGGATTGACCAAAATACGACATCTATCACTAATAGGCTATATCTCTTGACACCAAAAGTTCAAACATTACTCAAAACAATACCTCAAAACTATTGCAAGTTACTACTATAATTGAATAGCAACCTCAATTACCTACTTCAATTCAAGACACACAACTCAGTGCAACAAGCCAACTCTCTAAACAAGATAAACATGAAAACTCAAGAGAGTTCCAGCAACAAACTAAACAAAAGCTCTTAAAAACAAATAAACATGAAAACTAAGAGCTAAACATGACAACAACTACAAAAAGATAAAGAACACACACAAAAAGAAGGATAAGCATGAAAATCCTATGATGTGTTTTAGGTAAAAGTTGAGCGTGTTTCTCTCCCACACAAAGAAAGATGGGTTCTAACTTGTTATGATAAGCAAGCAAAGCTAAAGAAAACTAAAAAAAATAAAGAGCAAGACGCTCCAAGCATAGCACATAACACATGAAGTGATAAAAATATAGTGGAACGAAGG
The DNA here is from genome assembly GCA_950022295.1 of Bromus sterilis. NCBI lineage: Eukaryota > Viridiplantae > Streptophyta > Magnoliopsida > Poales > Poaceae > Bromus > Bromus sterilis. Next base: position 163,366,360 of record OX465599.1, on the reverse strand, counting down.
ATGAACTGATAATGGTTGATGGATAAGGGATGCAGGGGGCATCCCCATGCTTAGATGCTTGAGTATCCTTGGATATTTCTTGGGGGTGCATGGGGGCATCCCCAAGCTTGAGCGTTTGTCACTCCCGGATCTTCTTTCATCATCTTCCTTCGCACACTTGAAAACTCCCTTCATACATAACTCATCATAAGCTGATTAGAGAGGTTAGTACCCATAATAAAAAAAATCCTCTACTGGAAATAAATATATTCTTCAAGAGACACTGTTTCTCAAGATCCCCTACAAGTTTTTGCAAAGAAAAAACTAGCGTAAGATTTGCAAAACTGGGAAAATGCAAAACAGACCAGAATCTGTGAAAAACAGACCAGGAGGTAGTAAATAATTGTTTTGGGGTACTTCTGAAACTCAAATAAAAAAACTCAGAACATACGCTCGAAATCTATTTGTATAGAGCATGCTTTAAAAAAAATTCAGATCAAAAAGATGATCTCATGATTTTAGCCGAATTTTTCTGTCAAGGGACGGAATCTGTTTTCTGGACAGCATGTCACAACTTTAGAACTTTCTTGCAATCAGAGGGTAAACTTGGCACAAAGCCTGGAAATAAATATACAATGATGTTGATGTGACACCCTGGATTTTGGAACTTTCTTTTTCCAAACACTTTTCTGATTTATTTCTGGATTTGCTATTGAATTTGATTTTGAGCACCTCGTTGGACTTGAAACTTGAGCATATTGTCTTTCCATGCTCAAGTGGCCCTTGTTTGCAAGCCTCTCCATGTCATTCCATTGTTCCATCTCATCCAAGCCACCATATATTATAGCCTTATATTCCTTTTTTCCAATAAAAGGAATATTCCTATTATTTGAGGTTTGTGAAGCAACCCCTATTTATATTGCTCCGTAAATCCCCAAATAATTCCCACATGTCATTGACATCATATCTTGCCAATTTATCGAAAAACATTTCATAAGCCAAGTGAATTTTTCCTTTAGAAAAATTCATTTGTCTGTGGGGGAAGAATAGAGCTTTGTGAAGGGAGTGCCATTTATCTTGATCCATTGCTAGTGAAACATTTTACGCAAGCTCATATGATCATGTCATTGACCTACACCAAATTCCACCACCATTTTCTTAGCCAAACTCCCACAATAAATTCCCAAAGTTCTGGTGCAGCAAGGGGGCATTGTGAAGCAAGTGCATGATAGGGGATCCCATTTGCCTTGAAACTTTTTTAGCATGATTCTATCACCAAATAACTCCACCAAACCAGATTTGAGCCAAATCCAATTAACCATGTGAGTGCATTGTCAATATTAAGTTTCTGACCAGTGGGCCACATTGTGAAGCAAGTGATAGCTATGTGTGTCCAATGGCTATGAAATTTTATACACATGTGCACCCTGCCAAATAACCCCAGTACACCAATTTTCAGCTAATTCCACCAATCCTATGCGATGCTAGCTTCAACTTTGCATTCTAGCCTAATTAGACATTTGCAAAGGAAGTGCTAGCTATCTTGCTCCAATTGAGATGAAACTTGGTACACAGACTCACCCTAGTGTATGATCAAGCTCTGCAAAAAATCATGCATAGGGGAGCCATGTGCTAGACACACCACAGTACAAACAACTTCAACCCCCATGGAGCATTTGCAAATGATGTACCATGTACATTGATTATTTTGAGCTCAAACTCAGCAGACCCATAGTCCTTCCTATCCCTAGCCCAGAAGACAACCTGGCACCACCCCAAACCCCAGCATGTGATCTCTGCTTCTTCCCCAAGTTTGTTGCATCAATCTTAACAGTGAGGATAAACTCACCTTGTTCATCCTTTTGACCATTCAATTGCACCACTGTATTCATCATGTGAAGGACTACAGGATGGACATGGTTGGCCACGCAAAATCCTATCCTAAACACCAGTGCGCGTGGGGAGCAAGCATGTGGCGTGCTCTATCCGCGCTCCGCGCGTTCCTGACGCGTCCACATCCTGCCACTGTGCGCGTCCTTCATCTTCTTCGTGTCCTGCCGTGCCGCACGTCTTTGAGTAGCACGCGTGCGCCACGCAACCCCCTCCCCAGCTCTCTGGAACCCCCTCGTGGCCTCCAGGTCGCCGCACGCCCCGGCCGCTAGCCATTGTCGCGGCCCGGAGCTCGCATCTCGTTCCCCCTATAAAAGGAGTGCCCCCTTGGCCCTCCAGCAGCACCACTAGCCTCCCCCACTCCTCCTAGCCGCGCTCCCCCTTCCCAGTTTTGGCGCCGGTGCACGACGTCGTATCCACGGGCACCACGGCCTCCGCTCCCATCTGGCCAAGCCCGCGCAACCAGAGTCTCCCTCTCCCCCTGGACAACCCCCTCCTCTCCCTCCTGCAAGATCGCATCAACCCCCCATCCTCCTCAAGCCTCTGCCACTCTCCCGCCTCGCCCTGGCCAGGCTCGCCCACGGCTTCTGCGCCCAGCCATGGTGCCGTCCCCGCTGGCCGACCCGCTCGGCGCCGCGGCCGCCGGCTACCATGCTCGGGCGAGCCACACCCCGCACCCTCTCCGCATCCGGCCGCCGCGCCCTCCCCTTGCTGGCGCGGGCTCCGGCCAGGCCCCTCCTCTATCTCGTGGCGAAGGAGGGGAGGAAAGAGGAGGGAGATGACGAGTGGGTCCCGCCGGTAAGCGGCCCAGCGAGGCTGACAGCACGGGCCCCCTCCGTTTAAGTGGAGGCGCCCATTTGCTGAAATACGTTTTGCCAATTGGAAAGCGTATTTTCTTTTCCTTCGGCTAGAAGTGCGCTTTCAATCGCCGAAAGCATATTTCCTTCTCTACTTCGAAAGTGTATTCCCGAAAACCTTCAGCTGTGAACGTTCACTAGTTAGGACAGATTTTCTGTCTAACGAACGAACGCTCGTATCTCCGCAACCGTAAGTTCAAATGAGGCGATTCTTTTTGCGTTGGTTTTCTTTTGATCTCCTCTTCGTTTTGGCATAGGTTTCATGCCATGTTTTTATGTTGTTATTTTCTGGTCAAACAAAAGTGGAGTTTGACCCATTTTCCTCCGTGCTGTTTTATAAAATCTTTTGAGGGCTTTTGTGGTGTTGAAGACCCAGAGCTTTTCCCTACACTTTGTTGGTGAAGGCAAGCTACAATACCATTTGCACCTTTGCAAAGCTTTGACGTGCTTTTAAAATTGCTTTGCAGTGATATGCTTATATCAGTGATCATGATTATGTTGCCATTTTATGATTGATATTATCATTGGCATGCTATCCTTGAATATCCCACTACTATGCTATGTTTTGCCATGTTACATCCATGGTATGCTTTGATCATGTCATTGCCATGTTATGCTCTGCATCATCGTAACCACATACACCAACATCTTGTTAAGTTGCTCATGTTACACCTGCTCATGATGTTGCCATGTTAAGAACTTGAGCATTGTAATACGGATAAGTTCACCATCTAAAATGTGCTTGGTCATACCTGAAATCTGTCATCCTCACATGTTATGCATTGTTATGATCTGATGCTACTCATGTTGCACCTGATACTTGTGTTTGATGTTGGAGACATGTTCATGACAAGTTGATCAGGTGCCACCGGACGAACTTATCTGTGCAGCCACATTTTCCTAAATGGGCAGGCCTTGATTCGGTCTACCGGTGGGCGTATCTTATGCGTATCACCAAAGAGGGACGGCTATGTGCGGCAGTTGCTTTTGGCCGGGTAAACAACGATAGTCTTGACAGCCAGTTTGGTTATATGAGCTCAGTCCCCGTTTGGGACAAGTTATGGACCATGCGATGCTCAGGGCCAATAGGTTGGCCAATGTCAAGAGGACACCCGAGCTACCCAAGACAAGATGTCGGTGATACGGTAAATGAGACACGCGGTAGCTCGGTCTCGTTGGAGAAGTCCTAGTTCACTCCTGCGGTGTGAGTTCCAAGGATCCTGTGGGACAAGTACTGGGGTACTGGACTGGACGGAGGAAGAACTCCATAGTGTGGGTGAAGTGCACAAACTCTGCAGAGTCACACAAATCTCTTCGAATAGCCGCGTCCACGGTAATGGACACAGTTCGTACTAGGTCACACCATGAGATCAACATGAGTTCGGTGGTATGTCTGTGGTAACTGGATTGGTCATGTGATGACCCGTTGATAGAGGCGAAGGTGTCCCGGTGTTTCGATGAGATGGTGGAGATCGATTATGGTGGAGACGACTTTCACGATCCGACTACGAACGTGCGAAGACGTTGCGCCTTAGCGATCGCTAAACCAACTCCGAGAGGTTATTGATCCCGTGGATGCACGATCAACCTGACCACGAAGGTCTAATTCCTGCAAGCAATCGAAGAACAAGCAAGAACTAAGAATTGCAATCTGGATATTGCGAATATAAGATGAATGATTACGAAAGTTGGGGTTCCAATGAGGTCTTGGCCTGGTCGGATGACACAAACGAAGAGCTTGAAGTTGCGCCTATGGCTAACTTAAATCTAATTAAAACCCAAGTCTAAACGACGCCCTAAGGGCTGTATATATGGGGGAACAGAGGGGAATTTCGTGGCCCCTTGGAGGTGGGGTCCGAAAACAGCCTATAATGTGGTATTTCGAAATTACATGGGCCCAGCCCAATATTAAGGTGACGCAGCACCTATAATTGCCCTTGGACGAAAATAATGAAGTGACATCTCGCGTATTTTGTCCAAGACTTCATGCGCGCCTTATGGTGGTTTCAAAGTGTGATAATCATCACTGGAAGCTCCACTGTACTTTCCCGCGCGCGCACCTTCTTCTCCATGCTTGATCCCGCTCCAATGACCATCCTTCTTGTCCATGCTAGGTCCTTCATTCATAAGCAAAACAGAAGTATCTAATTTAGGAAGCATCATATGTTCATGAACAATAGAAGGATTCACAAGAAACGAAAGTACCTGATAATTTAGTTGACGTGCACGTGCTCTAGTAACTGGTCCAGTATGTGTAGTTGGTGAGGATATGGGTGTAACATTAGTAGGGATGTCCTCATAATCCTCCCCTTCTTGAATTGAAGTCGTCCTCGACGGAAGCTTATCATCTTCTCCCAAATAAGGTTTCAAATCTGCAATGTTAAATGTGGGACTAACCCCAAAATCTGCAGGTAGCTCAAGTTTATATGCATTATCATTAATTTTCTGTAAAACCTTAAAGGGACCATCAGCTCGTGGCATTAACTTAGACTTGCGCAAATCAGGAAACCTATCATTACGTAGATGTAACCAAACAAGATCTCCTGGTTCAAACACAACATGCTTTCTACCCTTATCACCAGCAAGCTTGTATCTAGCATTCATTTTCTCAATATTTTCTTTAGTTAACTGATGCATTTTTAATATCAATTCAGCACGTTGCTTAGCATCAAAATTAACCTTCTCCGAAGATGGAAGAGGCAGAAAATCAATAGGCGCACGAGGTAGAAAACCATAAACAATCTCAAAAGGGCACATTTTAGTGGTAGAATGAAATGAACGATTATAAGCAAATTCAATATGAGGTAAACATTCTTCCCACATTTTCAAGTTACTCTTTAAAACAGCCCTAAGCATAGTAGACAAAGTCCTATTGACTACTTCAGTTTGTCCATCAGTTTGGGGATGAGAGGTAGTACTAAAAAGTAGTTTAGTCCCCAACTTAGCCCATAAGCATCTCCAAAAATGGCTAAGAAACTTAGTATCACGATCCGAGACAATAGTATTGGGCACACCATGTAAGCGAATAATCTCACGAAAGAATAAATCAGCAACATTAGCAGCATCATCGCTTTTATGACATGGTATAAAATGTGCCATCTTAGAAAATCTATCCACGACAACAAATATGCTATCCCTCCCCTTCTTTGTTTGAGGCAAGCCTAAAACAAAGTCCATGGATATGTCCTCCCACGGAACACTAGGTACAGGTAAAGGCATGTATAAACCATGAGGATTGAGTCGTGACTTAGCTTTTTGACATGTAGTGCAGCGAGCAACAAAACGCTCAACATCCCGTCTCATCTTTGGCCAAAAGAAGTGTGTAGCAAGTACGTCCTCCATCTTCTTCACGCCAAAGTGTCCCATTAATCCTCCTCCATGCGCCTCCTGCAACAACAAAAGACGAATAGAGCTATCTGGAATGCATAGCTTGTTAGAACGGAACACAAACCCATCATTAAGGACAAACTTGTTCCATGTTCTACCCTCTCTACAATTCTGCAATACATCTTTAAATTCTGCATCATTTACATATTGATCTTTGATTGTCTCTAAACCGAAAATCTTGAAGTCAAGTTGTGAAAGCATAGTATAACGACGAGACAAAGCATCAGCAATAATATTATCTTTCCCCTTCTTGTGTTTAATGACATAAGGGAAAGTCTCAATAAATTCAACCCACTTAGCATGTCTACGATTAAGTTTTGCTTGACTTCTTATGTGTTTCAAAGATTCATGATCAGAATGTATAACAAATTCTTTGGGCCATAAATAATGTTGCCAAGTTTCTAATGTCCGAACAAGAGCATATAATTCCTTATCATAAGTAGAATAGTTCAGACTAGGCCCACTCAATTTTTCAGAAAAGTATGCAACAGTTTTAGCATCTTGTAATAACACACCTCCCAAACCAATCCCACTAGCATCGCATTCAAGCTCAAAAGTCTTATTAAAATCAGGAAGTTGGAGCAAAGGAGCATGTGTTAACTTATCTTTCAATACCGCGAAGGCTTCTTCCTGTGCGGTACCCCAAGTAAAAGGCACATCCTTGCGTGTAAGCTCATTGAGAGGTGCAGCAATGGTGCTCAAATCTCTCACAAAACGCCTATAGAATCCAGCGAGTCCAAGAAAACTCCTCACTTGTGTGACCGTTTTGGGCTGCGGCCAACTCTCAATCGCCTCGATCTTGGCTTTATCAACTTCAATCCCTGCGGAGTAACAACATAGCCAAGAAACGATACTCGGTCGGTGCAAAAGGTGCACTTCCCAAGGTTACCAAACAAACGTGCATTACGTAGAGCAATAAAAACAGCACGTAAATGATCCAAATGTTCCTCCAAAGATTTGCTATAAATCAGTATATCATCAAAATAGACTACCACAAATCGTCCAATGAAAGCACGTAAAACCTCGTTCATTAATCTCATGAAAGTGCTAGGTGCATTAGTTAACCCAAAAGGCATGACTAACCACTCATATAATCCAAACTTAGTTTTAAATGCCTTTTTCCATTCATCTCCTAATTTCATGCGAATTTGATGGTATCCACTACGCAAATCAACTTTGGAAAACATGGTAGAGCCACTTAATTCATCAAGCATATCATCTAACCTAGGAATAGGATGACGATAACGAATAGTAATATTATTAATGGCTCGACAATCAACACACATACGCCATGTTCCATCCTTTTTAGGCACTAATATAACAGGAACAACACAAGGACTAAGGGATTCACGTATGTAACCTTTGTCGAGTAGCTCTTGTACTTGACGCTGAATCTCCTTCGTCTCCTCCGGATTGGTACGGTATGGCGCACGGTTGGGCAACGAAGCACCGGGAATTAAGTCAATCTGATGCTCAATCCCTCGAATAGGTGGTAATCCCGGTGGTACGTCTTGTGGAAAGACGTCAATAAACTCCTGCAAAAGGTCAGTGACAACAGGAGGCAAAGAAGGAGGCAATTCCTCAAATGAAAACAAAGCTTCTTTGCACACAAAAGCATAGCACACATATTGACTAACATCCAAATCTGAAATATCAACTTTAGTAGCAAGCAAAGTTGGACTAGTCAATTTAATTTCATTAGAAACAGCAGAAGAAGATTTGCTATTAGTCTTATGTTGTTGCTCAAATTCTTTGGCTGCTATCTCATTTTCACTCTTATTTTTCTCCTGTTTAGCTTTACTAGCTCTAGCAAGATCATCTTTCACAAATTGTTCAGGAGACATAGGAAGTAAAGCAATATTTTTATCCTGATGAACCAGAGTAAACTGATTTGTCCTACCATTGTGTACAACATTCCTATCAAATTGCCATGGTCTACCAAGTAAAAGAGAGCATGCTTGCATGGGTACCACATCACAATCAACATAATCAGCATATGCATCAATGCTAAAGTGCACACGAACAGAACGCGTTACCTTAATCTTACTACTATTGTTAAACCACTGAATATAGTACGGATGGGGGTGTGGTCTTGTGGTGAGAGATAGCTTCTCCACCAACTCCATGCTAGCCAAGTTGTTGCAACTCCCTCCGTCAATGATGAAGCGAACCGAACGTTCTTTCACCACTCCCTTTGTGTGGAACAAATTATGCCTCTCGTTTTGCTCAGCCTTCGTTACCTGCACACTTAACACACGTTGAGCAACCAAACTAGCATATTTATCTGCATCATCAGGAGCCATATACTCTATATCATGAGCATCATCATGGGCACCCTGTTCCTCATGAGCAATGAGAACTAAAGTCTCCTCATCATAGTCACTCGCTGACTCATACCCACCATCCGCCGTAATAATCATCACACGCTTGGAGGGACAGTCTTTTGCGAAGTGACCTCCACCTTGGCACCTACGACATTTAATATCACGATCTCGTGTTTGCCCTGTGGAAGCCATGGATGAAGAAGAACTCGCCGCTGGACCACTCTGTGCACCCTTGAATGGTGGCGCTGGCTGTTTTGGTGGCTCCCTGTAAGAATGAGCGGCTGAAGTAGATGGTGGTGCAGCAGGACGTGTGGATGTAGAAGGTCCACGCGATGTCCATGATGTATTTCGTCCTGCAGAAAAGTTAGGTCTCGTAGCGGCCTGTCGATCCTGCACTTCACGTTCAGCTTTACAAGCAAGATGAAACAAACGAGTAATAGTAGCAAAGTCCTTGTATTCTAGAATAGTTTGTATCTCCCTGTTTAAACCAGCCATAAAACGTGCAAGCATAGCTTCATTATCCTCTACTAGGCCACATCTAATCAATCCAGTTTGTAATTCTTGATAATATTCCTCTACATAATTTTTGCCTTGTCTCAAACGCTGTAATTTTTGTAGCAATTCACGTTGATAATAAGGAGGAACCCAGCGAGTACGCATAGCATCTTTTAAAGCAGCCCAAGTAGTTGGAATATTATTAGCATGCAATCTACAATGTTCAGACCACCAAATAGATGCAAACCCCGTGAATTCACAAACAGCAGCAGTAACACGTCTATTCTCAGGATATTGTAAACATGTAAAGCGTTGTTCAGTTTCTAACTCCCAAGTAAGATAAGCATCAGGAATATATCTACCCTCAAACGGCTTAAGATTCAATTTAAGTTTAGGCACATGTTCATCATCGCGTACTTGAGGGGGTGGTTGGTGTCGACCGTGGCGAATGTTGGGACGTGGACGTCCAGCTGGCTGCTCATAGGCCGCTTCCTGTTCCACCTCCTCCTCGTAATCACCCTCGTAGTTGTCGTCCTGGCCGACGTCAGAAGCAGCAGCAATAGCAGCAACTGCAGCAGCCGCAGGAGCACCAGCAGCTTGTCTGCCCGGAAACAGAATACGTCGTGCACGTCGTGGTGGCGGTGGCTGTGCTGGCGCGGCCGCAGGCTGTGCAGGTAGGCGTGCGAGCAACTCAGTAAACTTGGCGTCGAGCTTGGTGTCGATCATCTTCTCCACACCATCAATCGCCTCTGTAAATCTGTTCTCGATGTCATTCACCTGTTCAGACATCATTTGTGCAAATTTATCATGTAACGCTTTGTTTGTCATATTCTCCCAATCGGGTGCATCCCGCGCCACTTCATCATGGGATCCTGGCATGGTTAGCAGAAATAGAAAACACACAGAAATATGATCCTACTTCTACTAATGGGATGTGGGGTGGTGGAAAGCACAAATCCGTCAAGCTTTTCTTTCGTTCTTACCGATTCTTACCTAGCAGCAGGTGGTGATGTACAACCAACGGGTCAAAACTCTCAGAGATGTGGTAGAGCGATGGCCAGGAGGTGTCAACCGCACGAAGTAGAATATATGTGGAGCTGTAGGTAGGCTTGACAAATATGGTAGCAAAAAGCTCAACAGTAATCAAAACAGACATGCAAAGTTGAATAAACACTCAACGTCGGTACTGTGCTGATCCTAGGCTAGACCGTACTAGAGACGCGAGCCTAAAACACCAACGAAAGCACGGCGCGGCACGTAAACAACTGAGAAGCACACTCTGAATTTTTTTCTCTCTCTCTCTTTTTTTTTGCGATGCGGGACAGCGGTGGCTGAAAAAGTGCGAAAAAATCACTATGGTGGCGAACGTCTCAAAATGAGTTTCTGGACCTAAGGAACGTATGGGCACGAAATTTTTTTACCCCTAAAAACTGCTCTGAAAAGCGTGCCAGACTTTTTTTTTTTTTTGGAAATCACCCTCTTCTACGTACGACAAAGATTGGTGAAATACGACTCTAATCAACTCAAACTAATCTGGCTACGGAGAGATCACAAACCGAATGGGTGATGGAACTCAACTCGGATTGGTAGGTCGTGGTGGTGTATATGGACTCTGCTTGGCGGAACGTGGTGGTGTATCTGGACTCGGATTGGCGGAACGTGGTGGTGTAGTACTGTGCGGCGGCGGCGTGACAAACTGTGATCAGAACTCGAAACTCTAAGGGAACTAGACGCTAAGATCAGCAACTCGACACAACGATGCAACCGCAAATTCAACAAAGCAAACTATGTAAGGAAGACTGGACAAAGGCTCAGACTGTTTAGGGACGTGATGATCTAACCCTAAAATTTTTTTTGGCTTTTTCGTGGACTGTAGGTATGAAGAACAGAAGTAATCTAGAGTACGAAAACTGGTAAATCTCACCGATCAACCTGGAAATCTGATACCACTTGATAGAGGCGAAGGTGTCCCGATGTTTCGATGAGATGGTGGAGATCAATTATGGTGGAGACGACTTTCACGATCCGACTACGAACGTGCGAAGACGTTGCGCCTTAGCGATCGCTAAACCAACTCCGAGAGGTTATTGATCCCGCGGATGCACGATCAACCTGACCACGAAGGTCTAATTCCTGCAAGCAATCGAAGAACAAGCAAGAACTAAGAATTGCAATCTGGATATTGCGAATATAAGATGAATGATTACGAAAGTTGGGGTTCCAATGAGTTCTTGGCCTGGTCGGATGACACAAACGAAGAGCTCGAAGTTGCGGCTATGGCTAACTTAAATCTAATTAAAACCCAAGTCTAAACGACGCCCTAAGGGCTGTATATATGGGGGAACAGAGGGGAATTTCGTGGCCCCTTGGAGGTGGGGTCCGAAAACAACCCTAACTCGGTTTCCCCACACATACGGACTCTAAAAACAGCCTATAATGTGGTATTTCGAAATTACATGGGCCCAGCCCAATATTAAGGTGACGCAGCACCTATAATTTCCCTTGGACGAAAATAATGAAGTGACATCTCGCGTATTTCGTCCAAGACTTCATGCGCGCCTTATGGTGGCTTCAAAGTGTGATAATCACCACTGGAAGCTCCACTGTACTTTCCCGCGCGCGCACCTTCTTCTCCATGCTTGATCCCGCTCCAATGACCATCCTTCCTGTCCATGCTAGGTCCTTCATTCATAAGCAAAACAGAAGTATCTAATTTAGGCAGCATCATATGTTCATGAACAATAGATGGATTCACAAGAAACGGAAGTACCTGATAATTTAGTTGACGTGCACGTGCTCTAGTAACTGGTCCAGTATGTGTAGTTGGTGAGGATATGGGTGTAACATTAGTAGGGATGTCCTCATCACCCGTTTGGTCGTGCGACGACCGTGGAAGTGGTTTGGTCACGAGGTGACCCGGTGCTTGAGTCTGGAAGGACTCCGAGGTAAGCGAAGTGATCATGCGATGATCATGTGGGGTCCATGTGACCTTAAACGATGATTGTTTGTGCATTAGTCTTAATGCTGATAATACATGCATGCATGATATTGTTGCTCACCTGTTTAACTCACTAAGATACTTGAACCTGCTATTGCCATGTTATTGTTTTGCCTTGGTGCTCTTGTTGTTGTAAGCTTGCAAGTACATTCAATGTGCTGACATGGCTTGTCATGCCAGATTTGCAGGCCGTGCTTTGGATGCGAAGGACGAGGTTCCCGGTGTTTGCGAGCTAGGAGGTGTCCCAGCCAGTGTCTCTGTGGATTGGAGTTCATCACCGCCGTTATTGTTCCGCTGCCGTTGTTATTCCGCTGCTAGAGATTTATACTGCTGCTTGGTGTAGAGCTGAGGCTAGCCTGAGGAGCAAGCCGTGTCTCCGCTAGCGTTTTAATAGACCTCGTGTACCCCTATCTTTGGTAATAGAAAGTTGTTCAGTTCTATATCAAGCAATGCCGTGTTCAAGAAGACTTGATCTTTGGGCTGGTGCACGGGGCGTTCCGGTCCTCTGAGCCGGGGTGCCACAACGCTTGGTATCAGAGCAGGACTGGCTGTAGGACACCCTAGTCCGCGTGAACGTTAGATTGACGTTAGATCTAGAGTATATCTTGCTGGTGTGATGCTATTTCCTGCTGCATTTTTTTGCTGCATATAGGCGGTATGTTTTCGCTAACGATCTGATCTGACGAGTGTAGATGGCGAAATACCCGATGGGCTACACAGGATCCTCGTCCGCGACCAACTTTGACTACCTCCTTGCAGACGTATGGTGGACTCTCTACCCTAGTGGAGAGATTCCAAGGTACCAAGTTTCCCAGACACCGATCGGAGGGCAGCTGCTTGAGTACCATGCCAACGTCTATGTGACAGCCACCATCCCCATCGGTGTGCGCTCCTACAACTTCCAGGGTGGAATCGCTTCTACCCCGGATCGTGCCATTCAGCTTGCCGTGTTGGCAGGATTGTTAGGCCTACGCCACCAGGAATGTGCGATGCAGCGGAATCGCGCCTTTCATTTTTACCCCACCTTGGGTGCAACTCCGCAGCAAGTAAGGTTTCCTCGCCTTGGCGGAAGCCGATGCAGCGGTGATCACCATGTCCCGCTACATGATCGCCCAATACGCCCTCCTCGTCGACCTCGTCCGGGATGCAAGGGATGCAAGGAGAGCTCTTGCTGCAGCCTTATCGTTGTCGACTTCTCCGCCCACTCCTGCCACCCCCGGCAACCCGCCGTCAGAACCGAACGCCTGAGCTTCGTGTAGTCCGTAATGCATGAGTAGTAGTGTTGCATGTTTCCTGTTGCATGTTGATGTGTGTAGAAATAAGTTGAGATCCTGCGTGCGATCTCAGTGCCTGTTAAGTGTTACTGTTCTTGCTTAGTTCTGGTTGTTGGGTCGTTGTTCCTCGGCAGTTACTAACTCTGTTTTGGCAGGTGTTAGATGACTTGGACGGACCCTTGCTTGTTGTTCTGCAGTGGCACCACGTCTGGTTCGGAGCTGATGCATCGTCGGCCGTCCGGAGTGGATGCCTGTTTTGCATTTATCTTTTTGACAGCCGGCCCGTGTTCTGAGCTGCTTTTCGGTCGTCTTGGGTAGTTGTTGATTTTCTTTTCGCAGTGGAGACCCTATGCTCTGAGCTGTTTTCTCGGCCGTCTTAGGGGACCTCTGCATTCTTTTTATCAACATTGCCTCATGCTCTGAGCTGATTTCGGTTGGCCGTCGTGACCAATGCTTGAACTATTCCAGTACAATTCCCAGATCTGAGTTGTAATGACCGTTCTGGTTGCTACTGGGTTATTTGTTGTTTTTCTTTGCAAGGGGTCCGGACAGTCATCGACCACCGCTAAAGATGATGAAGTAGCAAGCCGCTTCTCATTTGCTTTTGCCCCGTGGTTTTCTTCGTTGGTTCTTCTTTTGTTTCTTTGGTGTCACTTGCTCCACCCCAATGGAAAGTTGCTCATAACCCCGCATACCTCGAAGAATCAGTGCAAGACCGCCGGGCATTATGAAGCCACCAAATCAAGGACCCACGCCAGCTTGCCGCAGGAATATTCAGCTCCCGTATGAGTTCTGCCCGAATGAACCAAGTCAGCATCATTCCGATAAATGTTACGACCATGAAGATTCTATCGGTGGAAGACCACAGAGAAATGAAGAAAATCAACCAGACATGAATGACGCATACCCGGCCGCATCTCACGCATTTTGCTCAAGTGTGAATCATGCGGCAACCATCGGGCCTGCATTTCTTCTGTAACCAGAACAACTTGAAGACTTAGACACTTAAAGGCCGCAATGATGCGGGAAATCAGCAAGTAAAACAAGACTTTTACCCAGTTGCGTTGGAAGCAGGTGGCTCACGAATGGATGCTACCCAAGCTATCCATTGAGTCCCGTCTACATCGACTACGACATTCGCAAAGATTCATGCAAAGTATATTCCGGAACGTGGCCAAGACATATCATGAAGCCCAGATGATCAGAAGAATGTTTCCCCCTCACTAGCCGGCAGTCAGAAACCTGTTAGACACCGTGGTCAAATCTGCCTCCACGTCATTGAGGGAAAGCTTCGGACAGAAGGAACCTCAGCCTTCCGTGACAAGGTACCAGGCACAGCCGACTTGTACAGTGTATCAACCTTCCTCAGTACGCTACCGGGATATCTTCTCAGCCAAGACAGTCAGCCTTCCTCCACAAGCCACCGAAAGAAGCTTACAGTGCAAGACACCCGATCGTGCTCGGTACGCCACAGGGATGGACTCCAGCACAAGCCGCTCGGTCGTCTACAGTGAACTGCCGCAGAAACTTCCAGCAGAAGGGACCGGTATGTCCATAGTGTAAGAAGGTAAACTTCCAAGGCAAGGCAACCCAGCAAGCTATCGAGGCAGCTTCCCGTGTACGACACCCTGCCTTCCTCGATACGCCACCGGAGCAAGCTTCCGGGGTACGGTACTGTAACAGCCCAGATTTCACAAAAATTAAAAAACTTGTTTTCGGTGTGAATTGATTGATTGCCTGATTTGTTTGCGGTGTTTGCATCCCCGATTTATCGATCGGCGATTATTTCCCCCCCTCTTATCTCGTACCGGACGAAGACCGACCCTTTCCACCCTGACACTCGACCTTTGCGACACCGGGTTTCACCCGATCACCGTCGCGAAAACCGCACGAGACCAGCCACAGCCAACGGAACAAAAACCCCGTTTAATAACTAAACGGGATATTTTATAGCGCGCCGGAAAGTGTGTTCTCAGAACGATTCCAGCGCGAGGTGAATGCCTCCGGCTCGACGCGCTGATCGCGCAGTTCAAAGTTATACCCGAATCAGAGGTACTGTGGACCCCTGGCGGTCAGAAACGTGAGCACCGCGCGCGCGAGAGAAAAACCGGGGATGTTTTTGCAAACTGCCAGCCACCGGGGCTATATAAAGACCACCACAATCCCACCACACTTAGGGTCTTCCCTAAGCACCTAGGCAGCCCCCAGATCCAGATTTGCCCCAAAATAGTCTATTTTTGCACATTTTAACCCCAAATAGTAGCAAACCCTAGCCCCTTCTGATTTGGACCGTCAGATCCGAAGATCCGACGGCCCAGATCGCTCCCCTAACCATTGTCCTCTCTCTCCTCATCCGCCTGCCCAGGTCGCCGGTGGCAGCCGCCGCTCTCCGCGCCGCCGCGCTCCGGCAAGGACACGGCCGCCGCCCTGGTGAGGCGCCTCCCGCCGTCTTCTCGCGCCCCCTGTCCTCTCAACCTCCTCTCTACTCTTCCGCAGGTGGAGCCACGCCGCGCCGCCGCGCCATGGGTGCTCCCGTCTCGAGCTCGGCCGCCATTGCCCGCGAGACCGCACCGCCCCGCCCTCTGGATCGCTTCGCCGACCGCCCCATGCCCGGATCCCGTGCTCCCCGTCGACCAACACCGCCTGGCCACGACCGGACCTCGCCGGCGTCCAACGACGGTAGCCGCTAGCCGCTCCAACCGCCGATGTCGGCCTTCCCGTCTTGCGGTAGCTCGTCCAGCCTGGGACAGGCGTCCCGTCGGCCGATTGGGCCTCCCCCAGCGCGTGGGCCGGCGCAGCCCAGCAACCGCGGCCCAGCACGCCCCGGCGTGCCCACCGCCAGCCGGGCCTCAGCCCACCAAGGTGAGCACGCCCACCACCTTTTTTTCTTTTTTTTCTATGCTGTTAGTTGGGCCGGCCCGTTAGTCTATCTCGCGCACGGTGCGCTGTTTAGTTATTTTGTGCCCTGCTCTATTAAGCCCAGTTCAGTACTGTTTCGGCCCGTTTAGTTTTTTTGCTAGGTTCTATTATTAATTTGGCAGATTATTGTTGTATTTTTGCGTTGCCCGTAGCTCGGACCGCGACGCGTAAAACATGAAACTTGCTTAGAATAGTGTCTAGATTTATAAAATGTGCTTGTTTTCCATGTCTGACTTTGTTTACATGTTGTTTATTGCTAATTACCATCGCATGCCACTGTAAAATAGTTTATTTAATAACTTTTTAACCGTACCTCTGATTATAATGTTTCTTATATGTAACTTGACTAGAATTGCATGTAGATTGTATTTTTGCTGCTCTTGCTTGCTAGTAAAAATAATAAAATATGGTTTAGGGAAAGGCAGTACAAAATGCAATAATTATCGTGGGGTCCGTAATAGCTCCCATGTATAGGTTTTACGCCTACATAAATTGACTAGCATAGATAGTTTATTTATGCTTCACCTCTTTCCATGTTTGTGTGCTATGCCATGCTTGAGTGATATGCCATGTTAATAACCTTTTGCTCACCTTGTGTAGCTAAACAACCTGAACCGATTCTAAATGTGCGATATCGTCGTGTGTGACGAGTACTCCACTTAAATTGTTAGTAACCGCTCTCGACGGTAGGTGCGATGTCTCGTGGTGCCTTCTTGTTGATGCTTGATCATGTTTGCCTCATAGTAATAGATGCTTGCTCATTGATTGCTTTCCAGTGTTTACCGTCTTATGTGCTACCGCGGGTACCTCTCGGAGACGATGCGAGCTTGCGATCAACTACACCTTCGGAATCCGACTTATCAACAGGCAAGGACTATACGTTACTTAAGATCCATTCTATTTCAACCAGCGGTTTGCATGCTAGTCTAGGTTAGGTTCGATGTTTGATCCTACCACATGTTTACAGCCTCTTTCAAAACGATACAGCCATGTCCCCTCCCATCAAACCTTGTACTACTATGTTACTATTGCTCGTTGCTCAGCCCCTGCTTAGTATGCATTCTTAGGATGCTACGATGTTACCCTGTTACTCCTTGGTTTGGGCTATCATATTATTATTTTGTTGTTGATGATATGATTATTATAATGTTGACTATATTCGACGAAGGATGGAAGGTCTAGGCTATCCCGCCCCGCCGCTTTGTTCCATTCGAGTCACCTAGGACCCAAGTTCCGGGTATTGCTTTATGACTGAGCATGCCTAACCGCGTGTGGGATTTTATGGGGTCCCCTTTTCTTACATATATAGCTTCAACCATTTCTAGTGGTGGCCCGAGCTGATTTACCATTTGAAACCCCGTGTGTGTGCTTGGTGGATCCCCTCGCAGTTTTTAAACAACCCGGACCAGCGGAGACATGGTTTCCCTGTTGGTCCACCTTTGACCGGCGAGGGCCTGAGGCCTCACGTGAGGCGTCTCGGTAACCCAAACCCTGTTGAGACAGAAGTGTCCGATCCAAGAGCGTGGCCAGCTTTTGGATTGGGTGACGACTCCCCGGGGGCCACCCGGATTTGTTCGTTGTTAGTTAGAGGGACCTGTCGTTTCGGATCTCTCGGAACTAAATCATAAAATGGTTGCCCATGATGGGTAGCAACTGAGAGTGATGGGCGTGCGTGCGGAGCCTTGTAATGGGCAGTTGGTACACCCCTGCAGGGTTAAATCTTTTCGAGAAGCCGTGTCCACGGTTATGGATGACTTGAGACCTACTCCTTCTTCATAGACAACAACAACTGAGATAATCTTAATATAACTTGATCAACGTGTGTGTGCCTTGACTGCTTCTTCTTCGTCGGGATGCAAAGAGGAGGACAAGGATAGGATAGGTGTTATGTTTGCGTAAGTAGTTGATAGTAATACATGTTGGAGGCGATTTCCTCATCGAATGCTTGGCTTCTTATCTTACTCTCTAGATCGTTAGCCACTTCATAAATTCTAGTGCGGCAACAACCTCAAAACTTACCCCAACCTTACCGTAAACTACTAGTTGTCCTAGAATGACGAGTGATGAAGTCCTTGCTGGGTCAGTTGACCACTACAGTTGGATGTTGAGTACTTCTGTACTCATGATACTACCCCCAAACTCTTTTCAGGGTTCTTGATCGACAACAGGTAAGGTGATCGACGTTTCACGTGGAGACTCGACGACAACTAGTTAGGCGGATCCCGGCGGAGGGCATGGACCCGTGTGGTTATGGGATCGGTGTTTTTCTCTTTGCCACTAGGCATTCGATTGTAGTCTGTACCCAGACCTGTACCTTCCGCTGATGTATTACATTTAAGGAAGTTGTATGCCGATTGTATGAGATGTTGTATCCTTGTATCTATAATGTTGTGATATTATGTTGGAAATCCGGGGCATATGACTTCATCAGATGTCGCGGTGGGACCGATATGTGCTTCGTCCCCGGATCTAGATGGAAACATCTAGATCTGGAACAGTACCGCATATCGGGCCTTACAACTTGGTATCAGAGCCTTACCGACCGTAGGATCCCTTTCCTGGCCGAAGTCGAGTCTAGACAAAAACTATTTTGTAGTTACTAAGTTAGCTATCGGAGAGTAGGATTCTTTTTCCTCCTTACCCATGCTCTGGTCAGGACAAGTGTCGTAAGTGTTTTAATTCTCGCCTTACCCACTTCAAAACTCTAGGATCTCGAGTGTGTGGAGTATCAGAACCGTTACAATGCCTTGCTTGCAGCGTATTGTCTCGATTCCGATCTCAGGTTTGGGAATTCCTGTAGTACCCTTTAGCTTCTCCGATTCTGGGTATCATCTGGGTCATCCATTGCCATCCATCCTTTTTCCCAGTGTTTTTATGACTTGCGTCGAAAATCAATATCCCTTGATCCGGTTATCGTTGTCGTTCCTCCTCTTGACACTGACGGTTTCGTTTTTCCGACGATGTCGTCTCGCTGCGGAAATTTATCTCGACGGAAATTCGACGTCGACATGGAGCAGAGTCGCTTGTTGGTGGTGTTGAAGATCGTCGACTCTCTTCTTTCCCCCTTCCCTGTCCCCCGGATCGTCCAGGATCTCGGGACGAGGTCCCTTGTTGGTGGTGTTGTATTGTAACAGCCCAGATTTCATAAAAATTAAAAAATTTGTTTTCGGTGTGAATTGATTGATTGCCTGATTTGTTTGCGGTGTTTGCATCCCCAATTTATCGATCGGCGATTATTTCCCACCCTCTTATCTCGTACCGGACGGAGACCGACCCTTGCCACCCTGACACTCGACCTTTGCGACACCGGGTTTCACCCGATCACCGTCGCGAAAACCGCACGAGACCAGCCGCAGCCAACGGAACAAAAAGCCCGTTTAATAATTAAACGAGATATTTTATAACGCGCCGGAAAGTGTTCTCGGAACGGTTCCAGCGTGAGGTGAATGCCTCCGGCTCGACAGGCTGATCGCGCAGTTCAAAGTTTTACCCGAATCCAAGGTACTGCGGACCCCCGGCGGTCAGAAACGTAAGCACCGCGCGAGCGAGAGAAAAACTAGGGATGTTTTTGCAAACTGCCAGCCACCGGGGCTATATAAAGACCACCACACTCCCACCCCACTTAGGTTTTTCCCTAAGCACCTAGGCAGCCCCCAGATCCAGATTTTCCCCAAAATAGTCTATTTTTGCACATTTTAACCCCAAATTGTAGCAAACCCTAGCCCCTTCTGATTTGGACCGTCAGATCCGAAGATCCGACAGCCCAGATCGTTCCCCTAACCGCTATCCTCTCTCTAGTCATCCGCTAGCCCGAGGTCGCCCGTGCCAGCTGCCGCTCTCCGCGCCGCCGCGCTCCGGCAAGGCCACGGCGGCCGCCCTGGTGAGGTGGCTCCCGCCGTCTCCTCGCGCCCGCTGTCCTCTCAACCTCCTCTCTTCTCTCCCGCGGGTGGAGCCACGCCGCGCTGCCGCGCCATGGGTGCTCCCGTCTCGAGCTCAGCCGCCATCACCCGCCGGACCGCACCGCCCCGCCCTCTAGATTGCTCCGCCGGCCGCCCCACGCCCGGATCCCGTCCTCCCCATCGACCCACACCGCCTGGCCACGCCCGGACCTCGCCGGCGTCCGACGAAGGCCGCCGCTAGCCGCCCCAACCGCCGCTGTCGGCCTTCACGTCGTGCGGGAGCTCGTCCAACCTGGGACAGGCGTCCCGTCGTCCGACTGGGCCTCCCCCAGCGCGTGGGCCGGCGCAGCCCAGCAACCGCGGCCCAGCACGCCCCAGCGAGCCCACCGCCAGCCGGGCCTCAGCCCACCAAGGTGTGCACGCCCACCACTTTTTTTTCTTTTTTTTCTGTGCTGTTAGTTGGGCCGGCCCGTTAGTTTATCTCGGGCACGGTGCGCTGTTTAGTTATTTTGTGCCCTGCTCTATTAAGCCCAGTTCAGTACTGTTTCGGCCTGTTTAGTTTTTTTTGCTAGGTTTTATTATTAATTTGGCAGATTATTGTTGTATTTTTGCGTTGCCCGTATCATTTAAACAGTAGCTCGGACCGCGACGTGTAAAACATGAAACTTGCTTAGAATTGTGTCTTGATTTATAAAATGTGCTTGTTTGCCATGTTTGACTTTGTTTACATGTTGTTTATTTCTAATTACCATCGCATGCCACTGTAAAATTGTTTATTTAATAACTTTTTAACCGTACCTCTGATTAAAATGTTTCTTGTATGTAACTTAACTAGAATTGTGTTTATGCTGCTCTTGCTTGCTAATAAAAATAATAAAATATGGTTTAGGGCAAGGCAGTACCAAATGCAATAATTATCGTGGGGTCCGAAATAGCTCCCATGTATAGGTTTTACCCCCACTTAAATTGACTAGCATAGATAGTTTATTTATGCTTCACCTCTTTCCATGTTTGTGTGCTATGCCATGCTTGAGTGATATGCCATGTTAATAACCTTTTGCTCACCTTGTGTAGCTGAACAACCTGAACCGATTATAAATGTGCGTTATCGTCGTGTGTGACGAGTACTCCACTTAAATTGTTAGTAACCGCTCTCGACGGTAGGTGCGATGTCTCGTGTTTCCTTCTTGTTGATGCTTGATCGTGTTTGCCTCGTAGTAATAGATGCTTGCTCGTTGATTGCTTTCCAGTGTTTACCGTCTTATGTGCTACCGCGGGTACCTCTCGGAGACGATGCGAGCTTGCGATCAACTACACCTTCGGAATCCGACTTATCAACAGGCAAGGACTATACATTACTTATGATCCATTCTATTTCAACCAGCAGTTTGCATGCTAGTCTAGATTAGGTTCGATGTTTGATCCTACCACATGTTTACAGCCTCTTTCAAACCGATACAGCCATGTCCCCTCCCAGCAAACCTTGTACTGCTATGTTACTATTGCTCGTTGCTCAGCCCCTGCTTAGTATGCATGCTTAGGATGCTACGATGTTACCCTGTTACTCCTTGGTTTGGGCTATCACATTATTATATTGTTGTTGATGATATGATTATTATAATGTTGACTATATTCGTCGAAGGATGGAAGGTCTAGGCTATCCCGCCCTGACGCTTTGTTCCATTTGAGTCACCTAGGACCCGAGTTCAGGGTATTGGTTTTTAGACTGAGCGTGCCTAACCGCGTGTGGGATTTTCTAGGGTCCCCTTTTCTTACCTATCTAGCTTCAAACATTTCTAGTGGTGGCCCGAGCTGATTTACCATTTGAAACCCCGTGTGTGTGCTTGGTGGATCCCCTCGCAGTTTTTAAACAACCCGGACCAGCGGAGACATGGTTTCCCTGTTGGTCCACCTTTGACCGGCGAGGGCCCGAGGCCTCACGTGAGGCGTCTCGGTAACCCAAACCCTGTTGAGACGGAAGAGTCTGATCCGAGAGCGTGGCCAACTTTTGGATTGGGTGTCGACTCCCCGGGGGCCACCCGGATTTGTTCGTTGTTAGTTAGAGGGAACCGTCGTTTTGGATCTCTCGGAAGTAAATCATAAAATGGTTGCCTATGATGGGTAGCAACGGAGAGTGATGGGCGTGCGTGCGGAGTCTTGTAATGGGCAGTTGGTACACCCCTGCAGGGTTAAATCTTTTCGAGAAGCCGTGTCCATGGTTATGGACGACTTGAGACCTACTCCTTGTTCATAGACAACAACAACTGAGATAATCTTAATATAAATTGATCAACGTGTGTGTGCCTTGACTGCTTCTTCTTCGTCGGGATGCGAAGAGGAGGACAAGGATAGGATAGGTGTTATGTTTGCGTAAGTAGTTGATAGCAAGACTTGTTGGAGGCGATTTCCTCATCGAATGCTTGGCTTCTTATCTTACTCTCTAGATCGTTAGCCACTTCATAAATGCTAGTGCGGCAACAACCTCACCACTTACCCCATCCTTACCGTAAACTACTAGTTGTCCTAGAATGACGAGTGATGAAGTCCTTGCTGGGTCAGTTGACCACTACAGTTGGATGCTGAGTACTTCTGTACTCATGATACTACCCCCAAACTCTTTTAAGGGTTCTTGATCGACAACAGGTATGGTGATCGACGTTTCACGTGGAGACTCGACGACGACTAGTTAGGCGGATCCCGGCGGAGGGCCTGGACCCGTGTGGTTATGGGATCAATGTTTTTCTCTTTGCCACTAGGCATTTGATTGTAGTCTGTACCCAGACCTGTACCTTCCGCTGATGTATTATATTTAAGGCAGTTGTATGTCGATTGTATGAGATGTTGTATCCTTGTATCTGTAATGTTTTGATATCATGTTGGAAATCCGGGGCATATGACTTCGTCATATGTCGCGGTGGGACCGATATGTGCTTCGTCCCTGGATCTGGATGGAAACATCTAGATCTGGAACAATATCGCATATCGGGCCTTACAGGTACCCAACCTTCCCCAGCAAGCTACCCCAAGCTTCGCAGACAAGATACCAGTCTTCCTCGATGCCTCATCATACCCGCAACAGTATTGTCATAAATCGAGCCATGCAGGACAGTGAAGACTTCAGCGTCGTCAGGACCCGCATATGGTTATGGGTATTCTTATCAAGTATGAAAGCTACCCCGGTGCGGATACCCCCATGCTCGTAATCAAGGAAGAATTATGCACTTGAAAATCGGTGAGAAACCGCAACTCTTGGGAGACAAGTCAGCAGAAGAATCAGATACACACCTCGCCCTGGAAGAAAGACTGACAAAGTCGTGAAGAAACACCCTGAAGAAAGGAAGCAAGGATCATTGAATCCTGCACCTGTCATGAAGGTCAGCTCCTCACGACCGACAAGGCCCCGAAGCAGAATAATCTGGAAATCCCGTTCATTGCAACAAAGGTTATCGGGATGAAACAAGAGACAAAAGGTGATGGTAACCTATCTGTCTCAAAGATTGCGGCAGAACAATAAGCAGTTATGCAACAAGGAAAGAACCCTGATCAAATAAAAGCTAGTACAAGAAAGGTGATTGCCACATGAGCAAGACCCAGGGCATACATACATGGCATATGTCAAACCTTGCTGCAATGTATACCCCCGGAGTGAGCATTGCACCTCGTAAGCGTTCAAAAGTATGTAACTCTTGCAAGCCGACGGGTAAGGCAAAAGGATGCACTGTATTGAACTCAAGTCAAAATTGCCTTGATCAGTTGATGCTAAGTAGACCACCATGGATGCCTGCAGTAAAGAGATCTCATTCAGAATGGGCAAAGTACCGCGTGAACAGCCCATCAGCCCAAGCAATTCCTCAAGTTCGGCATTGTCCGTCTTGCCAAGATACCCCAGTCTGCTTCATTAAAGGTCACCCGCTTAGCTCGGAATTTTAAATACAAGAACCGGATTGAAGCCTATCATGACCTATCGCCACCCGGATAGGGCCACCGGTCAGGCAAATCTCAGCATAAGTGAATGTCCAGAATTTGTGCCCCGCTCCGAACCCTTGAGCACGGTGGACATGCCAAAAGAAATGCGAGGCAACCCCACGTGCCGTCAGTCAAGGTCCCGATAGTAAACATTCTGAGATACCAACTACCGATGAAGGCCAAGCTCTTGTCGAATAGGCCAATGCAAAGGATTCCAGACCGTACCACGAATAAAGCCCGAGCTACCCCAGACATAGTATGGGTATCGTCAGCATTCAGCCTAACAAGACATCCCGTTACTATACAAGTCAGAAGATATGAGGATGGAAATCAGCAGGAAAAGATGTGAGGAATCAAGGAAGAACATTCTGCCAGAGCTATAGATCGGGTGAAGTAAACCCCCTTAGCAGAGATATATTGGATGCTACCATGGGAACAGGATGCGGTAAAAAGGAAATCCGAGAAGCAGCAAGTTTCCGAAGGACGGTAAGTTTGCGATGGTTCCCTGAGCAACCAAATCTCGAAGAAGAGATTTTTCTAAGGGGGGTAGGTTTGTGACACCCTGGATTTTGGAACTTTCTTTTTCCAAAAACTTTTCTGATTCATTTCTGGATTTGCTATTGGATTTGATTTTGAGCACCTCATTGGACTTGAAACTTGAGCATATTGTGTTTCCATGCTCATGTGGCCCTTGTTTTCAAGACTCTCCATGTCATTCCATTGTTCCATCTCATCCAAGCCACCATATATTCTAGCCTTATATTCCTTTTTCCAATAAAAGGAATATTCCTATTATTGGAGGTTTGTGAAGCAACCCCAATTTATATTGATCCATAAATACCCAAATAATTCCCACATGTCATTGACATCATGTCTTGCCAATTTATCAAAAAACATTTCATAGCCCAAGTGAATTTTTCCTCTAGAAAAATTAATTTGTCTGTGTGGGCAGAATGGAGATTTGTGAAGGGAGTGCCATTTATCTTGATCCATTGCTGGTGAAACTTTTAATGCAAGCTCATATGATCATTTTATTGACCTCCACCAAATTCCACCACCATTTGCTTAGCCAAACTCCCACAATAAATTCCCAAAGTTCTGATGCAGCAAGGGGGCATTGTGGAGCAAGTGCATGATAGGGGATCCATTTTCCTTGAAACTTTTTGAGCATGATCCTATCACCAAATAACTCCACCAAACCAGATTTGAGCCAAATCCCATTAACCATGTGAGTGCATTGTCAATATTAAGTTTCTGACCAGTTGGCCACATTGTGAAGAAAGTGCTAGCTATGTGTGTCCAATGGCTATGAAATTTTATACACATGTGCACCCTGCCAAATAACCCTAGTACACCAATTTTTAGCTAATTCCAGAAATCCTATGAGATACTAGCTTCAACTTTGCATTCTGGCCTAATTGGACATTTGCAAAGGAAGTGCTAGCTATCTTTCTCCAATTGAGATGAAACTTGGTACACAGACTCACCCTAGTGTATGATCAAGCTCTGCCAAAAATCGTGCATAGGGGAGCCATGTGCTAGCCACACCACAGTACAAACACCTTCAACCCCCATGGTGCATTTGCAAAGGATGTACCATGTACATTGATTATTTCGAGCTCAAACTCAGCAGACCCATAGTCCTTCCTATCCCTAGCCCAGAAGACAACTTGGCACCACCCCAAATCCCAACATGTGATCTCTGCTTCTTGCCCAAGTTTGCTGCATCAATCCTCACAGTGAGGATAAACTCACCTTGTTCATCCTTTTGAGCATTAAATTGCACCACTGCACTCATCATGCGAAGGACTACAGGCTGGACATGGTTGGCCACACAAAATGCTATCCTAAACACCAGTGCGCGTGGGGAGCAAGCGTGTGGCGTGCTCTGGCCGCGCTCCGAGCGTGCCCGACGCGTCCACATCCTGCCACTGTGCGCGTCCGTCGTCTTCTTCGTGTCCTGCCGCGCCTCACGGCTTTGAGCAGCTGATAGAGGCGAAGGTGTCCCGATGTTTCGATGAGATGGTGGAGATCGATTTTTGGTGGAGTAGACTTTCACGACCCGACTACGAACGTGCGAAGACGTTGCGCCTTAGCAATCGCTAAACCAACTCCGAGAGGTTATTGATCCCGCGGATGCACGATCAACCTGACCACGAAGGTCAATTCCTGCAAGCAATCGAAGAACAAGCAAGAACTAAGAATTGCAATCTGGATATTGCGAATATAAGATGAAAGATTAACAGAAGTTGGGGTTCCAATGCGGTCTTGGCCTGGTCGGACGACACAAACGAAGAACTCGAAGTTGCGGCTATGGCTAACTTAAATCTAATTAAAACCCAAGTCTAAACGACGCCCTAAGGGCTGTATATATGGGGGAACAGAGGGGATTTTCGTGACCCCTTGGAGGTGGGGTCCGAAAATAACCCTAACTCGGTTTCCCCACACATACGGACTCTAAAAACAGCCTATAATGTGGTATTTCGAAATTACATGGGCCCAGCCCAATATTAAGGTGACGCAGCACCTATAATTGCTCTTGGACGAAAATAATGAAGTGGCATCTCGTGTATTCCGTCCAAGCCTTCATGCATGCCTTATGGTGGCTTCAACGTGCGGAAATCCCCACTGGAAGCTCCACTGTACTTTCCCCTGCGCGCACCTTCTTCTCCATTCTTGATCCCGCTCCAATGACCGTCCTTCTTGTCCATGCTAGGTCCTTCATTCATAAGAAAAACAAAAGTATCTAATTTAGGCAGCATCATATGTTCATGAACAATAGAAGGATTCGCAAGAAACGAAAGTACCTGATAATTTAGTTGACGTGCACGTGCTCTAGTAACTGGTCCAGTATGTGTAGTTGGTGAGGGTATGGGTGTAACATTAGTAGGGATGTCCTCATCATCCTCCCCTTCTTGAATTGAAGTCGTCCTCGACGGAAGCTCATCATCTTCTCCCAAATAAGGTTTCAAATCTGCAATGTTAAATGTGGGACTAACCCCAAAATCTGCAGGTAGCTCAAGTTTATATGCATTATCCTTAATTTTCTGTAAAACCTTAAAGGGACCATCAGCTCGTGGCATTAACTTAGACTTGCGCAAATCAGGAAACCTATCTTTTCGTAGATGTAACCAAACAAGATCTCCTGGTTCAAATACATCATGCTTTCGACCCCTATCACCAGCAAGCTTGTATCTAGCATTCATGCGCTCAATGTTTTCTTTAGTTAACTCATGCATTTTTAATATCAATTCAGCACGTTGCTTAGCATCAAAATTCACCTTCTCCGAAGATGGAAGAGGCAGCAAATCAATAGGTGCACGAGGTAGAAAACCATAAACAATCTCAAAAGGGCACATTTTAGTGGTAGAATGCACTGAACGATTATAAGCAAATTCAATATGAGGTAAACATTCTTCCCACAGTTTCAAGTTACTTTTTAAAACAGCCCTAAGCATAGTAGACAAAGTCCTATTGACCACTTCAGTTTGTCCATCAGTTTGGGGATGACAGGTAGTACTAAAGAGTAGTTTAGTCCCCAACTTAGCCCATAAGCATCTCCAAAAATGGCTAAGAAACTTAGTATCACGATCCGAGACAATAGTATTGGGCACACCATGTAAACGAATAATCTCTCCAAAGAATAAATCAGCAACATTAGCAGCATCATCGCTTTTATGACATGGTATAAAATGTGCCATCTTAGAAAATCTATCCACGACAACAAATATGCTATCCCTCCCCTTCTTTGTTCGAGGCAAGCCTAAAACAAAGTCCATGGATATGTCCTCCCACGGAACACTAGGTACAGGTAAAGGCATGTATAAACCATGAGGATTGAGTCGTGACTTAGCTTTTTGACATGTAGTGCAGCGACCAACAAAACGCTCAACATCCCGTCTCATCTTTGGCCAAAAGAAATGTGTAGCAAGTACATCCTCCGTCTTTTTCACGCCAAAATGTCCCATTAATCCTCCTCCATGCGCCTCCTGCAACAACAAAAGACGAATAGAGCTAGCTGGAATGCATAGCTTGTTAGAACGGAACACAAATCCATCATTAAGCACAAACTTGTTCCATGTTCTACCCTCTCTACAATTCTGCAATACATCTTTAAATTCCACATCATTTGCATATTGTTCTTTGATTGTCTCTAAACCGAATATCTTGAAGTCAAGTTGTGAAAGCATAGTATAACGACGAGACAAAGCATCAGCAATAATATTATCTTTCCCCTTCTTGTGTTTAATGACATAAGGGAAAGTCTCAATAAATTCAACCCACTTAGCATGTCTACGATTAAGTTTTGCTTGACTTCTTATGTGTTTCAAAGATTCATGATCAGAATGTATAACAAATTCTTTGGACCATAAATAATGTTGCCAAGTTTCTAATGTCCGAACAAGAGCATATAATTCCTTATCATAAGTAGAATAGTTCAGACTAGGCCCACTCAATTTTTCAGAAAAGTATGCAACAGGTTTAGCATCTTGTAATAACACACCTCCCAAACCAATCCCACTAGCATCGCATTCAAGCTCAAAAGTCTTATTAAAATCAGGAAGTTGGAGCAAAGGAGCATCTGTTAACTTATCTTTCAATACCGTGAAAGCTTCTTCCTGTGCGGTACCCCAAGTAAAAGGCACATCCTTGCGTGTAAGCTCATTGAGAGGGGCAGCAATGGTGCTGAAATCTCTCACAAAACGCCTATAGAATCCAGCGAGGCCAAGAAAACTCCTCACTTGTGTGACCGTTTTGGGCTGCGGCCAACTCTCAATCGCCTCGATCTTGGCTTTATCAACTTCAATACCCTGTGGAGTAACAACATAGCCAAGAAACGATACTCGGTCGGTGCAAAAGGTGCACTTCCCAAGGTTACCAAATAAACGTGCATTACGTAGAGCAATAAAAACAGCACGTAAATGATCCAAATGTTCCTCCAAAGATTTGCTATAAATCAGTATATCATCAAAATAGACTACCACAAATCGTCCAATGAAAGCACGTAAAACCTCGTTCATTAATCTCATGAAAGTGCTAGGTGCATTAGTTAACCCAAAAGGCATGACTAACCACTCATATAATCCAAACTTAGTTTTAAAAGCCGTTTTCCATTCATCTCCTAATTTCATGCGAATTTGATGGTATCCACTACGCAAATCAACTTTGGAAAACATGGTAGAGCCACTTAATTCATCAAGCATATCATCTAACCTAGGAATAGGATGACGATAACGAATAGTAATATTATTAATGGCTCGACAATCAACACACATACGCCATGTTCCATCCTTTTTAGGCACTAATATAACAGGAACAGCACAAGGACTAAGGGACTCACGTATGTAACCTTTGTCGAGTAGCTCTTGTACTTGACGCTGAATCTCCTTCGTCTCCTCCGGATTGGTACGGTATGGCGCACGGTTGGGCAACGAAGCACCGGGAATTAAGTCAATCTGATGCTCAATCCCTCGAATAGGTGGTAATCCCGGTGGTACGTCTTGTGGAAAGACGTCAATAAACTCCTGCAAAAGGTCAGTGACAACAGGAGGCAAAGAAGGAGGCAATTCCTCAAATGAAAACAAAGCTTCTTTGCACACAAAAGCATAGCACACATATTGACTAACATCCAAATCTGAAATATCAACCTTAGTAGCAAGCAAAGTTGGACTAGTCAATTTAATTTCATTAGAAACAGCAGAAGAAGATTTGCTATTAGTCTTATGTTGTTGCTCAAATTCTTTGGCTGCTATCTCATTCTCACTCTTATTTTTCTCCTGTTTTGCTTTACTAGCTCGAGCAAGATCATCTTTCACAATTTGTTCAGGAGACATAGGAAGTAAAGCAATATTTTTATCCTGATGAACTAAAGTAAACTGATTTGTCCTACCATGGTGTACAACATTCCTATCAAATTGCCATGGTCTACCAAGTAAAAGAGAGCATGCTTGCATGGGTACCACATCACAATCAACATAATCCGCATATGCAGCAATGCTAAAGTGCACACGAACAGAACGCGTTACCTTAATCTTACCACTATTGTTAAACCACTGAATATAGTACGGATGGGGGTGTGGTCTTGTGGTGAGAGATAGCTTCTCCACCAACTCCATGCTAGCCAAGTTGTTGCAACTCCCTCCGTCAATGATGATGCGAACCGAACGTTCTTTCACCACTCCCTTTGTGTGGAACAAATTATGCCTCTGGTTTTTCTCGGCCTTCGTTACCTGCACACTTAATACACGTTGAGCAACCAAACTAGCATATTTATCTGCATCATCAGGAGTCATATACTCTATATCATGAGCATCATCATGGGCACCCTGTTCCTCATGAGCAATGAGAACTAGAGTCTCCTCATCATAGTCGCTCGCTGACTCATACCCACCATCCGCCGTAATAGTCATCACACGCTTGGAGGGACAGTCTTTTGCGAAGTGACCTCCACCTTGGCCCCTGCGACATTTAATATCACGATCTCGTGTTTGCCCTGTGGACGCCATGGATGAAGAAGAACTCGCCGCTGGACCACTCTGTGCACCCTTGAATGGTGGCGCTGGCTGTTTTGGTGGCTCCCTGTAAGAATGAGCGGCTGAAGTAGATGGTGGCGCAGCAGGACGTGTGGATGTAGAAGCTCCACGCGATGTCCATGATGTATTTCGTCCTGCAGAAAAGTTAGGTCTCGTAGCGGCCTGTCGATCCTGCACTTCACGTTCAGCTTTACAAGCAAGATGAAACAAACGAGTGATAGTAGCAAAGTCCTTGTATTCTAGAATAGTTTGTATCTCCCTGTTTAAGCCACCCATAAAACGTGCAAGCATAGCTTCATTATCCTCTACTAGGCCACATCTAATCAATCCAGTTTGTAATTCTTGATAATATTCCTCTACAGAATTTTTTCCTTGTCTCAAACGCTGTAATTTTTGTAACAATTCACGTTGATAATAAGGAGGAACATAGCGAGTACGCATAGCATCTTTTAAAGCAGCCCAAGTAGTTGGAATATTATTAGCATGCAATCTACAATGTTCAGACCACCAAATAGATGCAAAGCCCGTGAATTCACAAACAGCAGCAGTAACACGTCTATTCTCAGGATATTGTAAACATGTAAAACGTTGTTCAGTTTCTAACTCCCAAGTAAGATAAGCATCAGGAATATATCTACCCTCAAACGGCTTAAGATTCAATTTAAGTTTAGGCACATGTTCATCATCGCGTACCTGAGGGGGTGGTTGGTGTCGACCGTGGCGAATGTTGGGACGTGGACGTCCAGCTGGCTGCTCATAGGCCGCTTCCTGTTCCACCTCCTCCTCGTAATCACCCTCGTAGTTGTCGTCCTGGCTGACGTCAGAAGCAGCAGCAGCAGCAGTAGCGGCAACTGCAGCAGCAGGAGGAGCACCAATACCAGCAGCTTATCCTCGCGGAAACAGAATACGTCGTCCACGTGGTAGTGGCGGTGGCTGTGGCTGTGCTGAAGGTAGGCGTGCGATCAACTCAGTAAACTTGGCGTCGAGCTTGGTGTCGATCATCTTCTCCACGCCATCAATCGCCTCTGTAAATCTGGTCTCGATGTCCTGCACCTGTTGAGACATCATACGTGCAAATTTATCATGTAGCTCCTTGTTTGTCATGTTCTCCCAATCGGGTGCATCCCGCGCCACTTCAACATGTGATCCTGGCATGGTTAGCAGAAATAGAAAACACACAGGAATATGATCCTACTTCTACTAATGGGATGGATGTGGGGTGGTGGACAGGACAAATCCGTCAAGCTTTTCTTACGTTCTTACCGATTCTTACCTAGCAGCAGGTGGTGATGTACAACCAACGGGTCAAAACTCTCAGAGATATGGTAGAGCGATGGCCAGGAGGTGTCAAAACGCACGATGTAGAAAATATGTGGAGCTGTAGGTAGGCTTGACAAATATGGTAGCAAAAAGATCAACAGTAATCAAAACAGAGATGCAAAGCTGAATAAACAGTCAACGTCGGTACTGTGCTGATCCTAGGCTAGACCGTACTAGAGACGCGAGCCTAAAACACCAACGAAAGCACGGCGCGGCACGTAACAACTGTGAAGCACACTCTGAATTTTTTGTTCTCTTTTTTTTTTTTTTTTGGCGATGAGGGACTGCGGGGGCTGAAAAAGTGCGAAAAAATCACTATGGTGGCGAACGTCTCAAAACGAGTTTCTGGACCTAAGGAACGTATGGGCACGAAATTTTTTTACCCCTGAAAATTTTGGCCTAAAAACTGCTCTGGAAAGCGTGCCAGACTCTTCTACGTACGACAAAAGATTGGTGAAATCCGACTCTAATCAACTCAAAACTATTCTGGCTACGGGGATATCAGGAACCGTACTGATGGTGGAACTCAACTCGGACTCGTGAGACGTGTTGGTGTATATGGACTCTGCTTGGCGGAACGTGGTGGTGTATCTGGACTCGGATTGGCGGAACGTGGTAGGATGACTACTGGTGCGGCGGCGACGTGGCAAACTGTGATCAGAACTCGAAACTCTAAGGGAACTAGACGCTAAGATCAGCAACTTGACACAACGATGCAACCGTAAATTCAACAAAGCAAGTACTGAAAAGAAAACTGGACAAAGGCTAGGACTGTCTTGGGACGTGATGATCTAACCCTAATTTTTTTTTTTTTTGGCTTTTTCGTGGACTGTAGGTATGAAGAACAGAACCAATCTAGACTATGAAAACTGGTAAATCTCACCGAGCAACCTGGAAATCTGATACCACTTGATAGAGGCGAAGGTGTCCCGATGTTTCGATGAGATGGTGGAGATCGATTTTTGGTGGAGTAGACTTTCACGACCCGACTACGAACGTGCGAAGACGTTGCGCCTTAGCAATCGCTAAACCAACTCCAAGAGGTTATTGATCCCGCGGATGCACGATCAACCTGACCACGAAGGTCAATTCCTGCAAGCAATCGAAGAACAAGCAAGAACTAAGAATTGCAATCTGGATATTGCGAATATAAGATGAAAGATTAACAGAAGTTGGGGTTCCAATGCGGTCTTGGCCTGGTCGGACGACACAAACGAAGAACTCGAAGTTGCGGCTATGGCTAACTTAAATCTAATTAAAACCCAAGTCTAAACGACGCCCTAAGGGCTGTATATATGGGGGAACAGAGGGGATTTTCGTGACCCCTTGGAGGTGGGGTCCGAAAATAACCCTAACTCGGTTTCCCCACACATACGGACTCTAAAAACAGCCTATAATGTGGTATTTCGAAATTACATGGGCCCAGCCCAATATTAAGGTGACGCAGCACCTATAATTGCTCTTGGACGAAAATAATGAAGTGGCATCTCGTGTATTCCGTCCAAGCCTTCATGCATGCCTTATGGTGGCTTCAACGTGCGGAAATCCCCACTGGAAGCTCCACTGTACTTTCCCCTGCGCGCACCTTCTTCTCCATTCTTGATCCCGCTCCAATGACCGTCCTTCTTGTCCATGCTAGGTCCTTCATTCATAAGAAAAACAAAAGTATCTAATTTAGGCAGCATCATATGTTCATGAACAATAGAAGGATTCGCAAGAAACGAAAGTACCTGATAATTTAGTTGACGTGCACGTGCTCTAGTAACTGGTCCAGTATGTGTAGTTGGTGAGGGTATGGGTGTAACATTAGTAGGGATGTCCTCATCAGCAGCACGCGTGCGCCACGCAACCCCCTCCCGAGCTCTCTGGAACCCCCTCGTGGCTGCCAGCTCGCCGCACGTCCCGGCCGCTAGCCATTGTCGCGGCCCGGAGCTCGCATCTCGTTCCCCCTATAAAAGGAGCGCCCCTTGGCCCTCCAGCAGCAGCACCAGCCTCCCCCACTCCTCCTAGCCGCGCTCCCCCTTCCCAGTTGTGGTGCCGGTGCACGGCCTCGTCTCCACGGGCACCACGGCCTCCGCTCCCATCCAGCCAAGCCCGCGCAGCCAGAGTCTACCTCTCCGCCTGGACAACCCCCTCCTCGCCCTCCTGCAAGACCGCATCAACCCCCCATCCTCCTCAAGCCTCCCCCCTCTCCCGCCTCGCCCCTGGCCGGGCTCGCCCACGGCTTCTGCGCCCAGCCGTGGTGCCGTCCCCGCTGGCCGACCCGCTTGGCGCCGCGGCCGCCGGCTATCGTGCCTGGTCGAGCCACACCCCGCACCCCCTCCGCATCCGGCCGCCGCGCCCTTCCCTTGCCGGCGCGGTTTCTAGCTAGGCCCCTGCTCTGTCCCGTGGTGAAGCAGGGGAGGAGAGAGGAGGGAGATGACGAGTGGGTACCTCCGGTAAGCGGCCCAGCGAGGCTGACAGCACGGGCCCGCTCCGTTTAAGTGGAGGCGCCCATTTGCCGAAATACGTTTTGCCAATTGGAAAGCGTATTTTCTTTTCCTTCGGCTAGAAGTGCGCTTTCAATCGCCGAAAGCGTATTTCCTTCTTCAGTGGCCCAAACTATGCTGCTCTGCTTCGAAAGCGTATTCCCGAAAACCTGCAGCTGTGAACGTTCACTAGTTAGGACAGATTTTCTGTCTAACGAACGAACGCTCGTATCTCCGCTGCCGTAAGTCCAAATGAGGCGATTCTTTTTTGCGTTGGTTTTCTTTTGATCTCCTCTTCGTTTTGGCATAGGTTTCATGCCATGTTTTTATGTTGTTATTTTCTGGTTAAACAAAAGTGGAGTTTGACCCATTTTCCTCCGTGCCGTTTTATAAAATCTTTTCAGGGCTTTTGTGGTGTTGAATACCCGGAGCTTTTCCCTACACTTTGTTGGTGAAGGCAAGCTACAATACCATTTGCACCTTTGCAAAGCTTTGACGTGCTTTTAAAATTGCTTTGAAGTGATATTCTTATATCGGTGATCATGATCATGTTTCCATTTGATGATTGATGTTATCATTGCCATGCTATCCTTGAATATGCTACTACTATGCTATGTTTTGCCATGTTACATCCATGCTATGCTTTGGTCATGTCATTCCCATGTTATGCTCTGCATCATCGTAACCACATACACCAACACCTTGTTAAGTTGCTCATGTTACACCTGCTCATGTAGTTCATAGGTTATGCTTAACCGCATTCATGATGTTTCCATGTTAAGAACTTGAGCATTGTAATACGGATAAGTTCACCATCTAAAATGTGCTTGGTCATACCTGAAATCTGTCATACTCGCATGTTATGCATTGTTATGATCTGATGCTACTCATGTTGCACCTGATACTTGTGTTTGCTGTTGGAGACATGCTTCATGACAAGTTGATCAGGCGCCACCGACCCGAACTTATCCGTGCAGCCACATTTTCCTGAATGGGAAGGCCTTGATTCGGTCTACCGGTGGGCGTCTCTTATGTGTATCACCAAAGAGGGAAGGCTATGCGCGGCAGTTGCCTTTGGCTGGGTAAACGGCGACAGTCTTGTTAGCCAGTTTGTTGATATGAGCTCAGTCCCCGTTTGGGACAAGTTGCGGACCATGCGATGGTCAGGGCCAATAGGTTGGCCGGTGTCAAGAGGACACCCGGGCTACCCAAGACAAGATGTCGGTGATACGGTAAGGGAGACACGCGGTAGCTCGG
The DNA here is from genome assembly GCA_950022295.1 of Bromus sterilis. Classification (NCBI taxonomy): domain Eukaryota; kingdom Viridiplantae; phylum Streptophyta; class Magnoliopsida; order Poales; family Poaceae; genus Bromus; species Bromus sterilis. The sequence goes on along the minus strand of OX465599.1, from coordinate 163,330,794 downwards.
TCTCGTTGGAGAAGTCCTAGTTCACTCCTGTGGTGTGAGTTCCAAGGATCCTGTGGGACAAGTACCGGGGTACTGGACGGAGGAAGAACTCCATAGTGTGGGTAAAGTGCACAAACTCTTCAGAGTCACACAAATCTATTCGAATAGCCGCGTCCACGGTAATGGACACAGTTCGTACTAGGTCACACCATGAGATCAACATGAATTCGGTGGTATGTCTGTGGTAAGTGGATTGGTCATATTATGACCCGTTTGGTCGTGGGACGACCGTGGAAGTGGTTTGGTCACGAGGTGACCCGGTGCTTGAGTCTGGAAGGACTCCGAGGTAAGCCACGCGATCATGCAATGATCATGTGGGGTCCATGTGACCTTAAACGGTGATTTTTTGTGCATTAGTCTTAATGCTAATAATACCTACATGCATGATATTGTTGCTCACCTGTTTAACTCACTAAGATACTTGAACCTCCTATTGCCATGTTATTGTTTTGCCTTGGTGCTATTTTTGTTGTAAGCTTGCAAGTACATTCAATGTACTGACCTGGCGTGTCATGCCAGATTTGCAGGCCGTGCTTTGGATACGTAGGACGACGTTCCCGGTGTTTGCGAGCTAGGAGGTGTCCCAGCCAGTGTCCCTGTGGATTGGAGTTTATCACCGCCATTATGGTTCCACTGCCGTCGTTATTCCGCTGCTAGAGAGTTATACTGCTGCTTGGTGTAGAGCTGAGGCTAGCCTGAGGAGCAAGCTGTGTCTCCGCTAGCGTTGTAATAGACCTCGTGTACCCCTATCTTCGGTAATAGAAAGTTGTTCAGTTCTATATCAAGCAGTGCCGTGTTCCAGGAGACTTAATCTCTGGGCTGGTGCACGGGGCGTTTCGGTCCTCTGAGCCGGGGTGCCACAATTGCTACAGTAGTAACAATCATCAATACCACTAAAAACAGAAGGAAAAACATCTTGGGTTGCCTCCCAACAAGCGCTTTCTTTTACGCCTTTGAGCTAGGCACAAAGCAAAAAGTTCAAGTTTTATCAAGTGTAAGAGAATATCTAGCCCGTGTAAAGGACTCAAAAGGTAACTTAATCTTCTTCGTAGGGAAGTGTTCCATGCCCTTCTTGAGAGGGAATTGGAATTTTATATTCCCTTCTTTCATATCAATGATAGCACCAACGGTGCGAATAAAAGGATGCCCCAAAATAATTGGACATAAGGGTTCACACTCAATGTCCATAATAGTAAAATCAACGGTAACATAATTATCATTGAAAATAATAAGAACATCGTCAATCTTCTCCAAAGGTTGAATCAACAATACGAACACCAAAAGAACTAGGATCAAAAGGTTTCAATTCAAACATATCATACATTCTTTTAGGAATAACGGAGGTACTAGCTCCAACATCACATAAAACATAGCAAGAGAAGTTATTCAATTTAATTTTCCTCATAGGATCCCTACCATATTCTAGCTTTGTAGGTATGGAGGATTCTAACATAAGATTTTCCTCCCTAGCTTTAATGAGAGCATTGGTGATATTCTCCGTGAAGGCAAGGTGTAGTGCATGTGCTAGTGTGGGGGTCTCTAGGCATTTGGTGTAGTAAACTAATAACTTCAGAAAGGGTGCAACTATCAAAATCAAGGTCACTAATATCAAGTAAAGTGGTAGTGATATCATTTAGGCTTACTTTTTTGAAAGCCTCTATGTTCATAGGAGTTTCTTCTTCTATGGTTGAGGTAATAGCATCACCGTTAATAGGTCAAATGGGACTAGGGGTGTGTTGGGTGCTAAGAGTTTTGAGATCCTCAACAACTTTGATAGTAGCAATGCTATGGTGTGTGGGAAGGCTCTTAATTCTATCTTCCTCCTCCTTTTCTCTATCCCATCTATCTTTAAGTTTAGCCATCATCCTAATGTTTTCATTAATTTTCACTTGAATGGAATTCATAGGAGTGGTCTTCCTCTCCTCGAGGGGAGAAGTCCTAATTTTAAGCATCTCAACATCGAGGGCTATGTTGTCTACTTTCAATGAGAGACTATCTAATTTGTCTAATTTCTCTTCTACACTCTTGTTGAAGGATTTTTGGGTAGTGATAAAGTCCTTAATCATTCTCTCTAATTCAGAAGTGGAGTTCTTGGTGTTAGGATAAGTGTTGTTGTTCCCATAGTTATTGGATGGGAACAATCTAGGATTGCTACCAAAGTTACTCATATAAGCATTGTTGTTGAAGTTGTTTCTAGAGATAAAGTTCGCATCTACTTGTTCTTGAGCAACCAAGGAATTTAAAGGAACATCATGAGGATCAATAGTGGCTTGCTTGGTAAGTAAAGACATGATCAAGTCAACTTTTTCATTTAGGGAGGAGATCTCCTCGACAGAGTTTACCTTCCTACCTTTTGGACCTCTTTTGGTGTGCCATTGGGAATAGTTAGTCATCATCTCATCTAGAAGTTTTGTGGAAGCACCAAGTGATTTTGACATAAAGGTTCCTCCAGCGGCCGAATCTAACAGGTTCCGCGAGGTAAAGTTCAAGCATGCATAAAAAGTCTGGATAACCATCCAAGTAGTCAAACCATGTGTAGGGCAATTCTTAACAAGAGATTTCATACGTTCCCAAGCTTGGGCAACGTGTTCATTATCCAATTGATTAAAATTCATAATATTACTCCTCAATTGGATAATCTTAGCAGGTGGGTAGTACTTCCCAATAAAAGCATCCTTGCACTTATCCCAAGAATCTATGCTATTCCTAGGCAAGGATTGAAACCAGATTTTAGCTCCTCCTCTCAAGGAGAAAGGAAAAAAGCATAAGCCAATATCACCTTCTACTTGTTTATACTTTTTCATATCACAAAGCTCAACAAACTTATTCAAGTGTAAAGCAACATCATCTCCAGCACCGGAGAATTTTTCTTTCATAACAAGAGTAAGCAATGCAGGTTTAATTTCATAAAAAGATGTTGAAGTGGCAGGTGTAGCAATTGGAGTGCAGATAAAGTCATTGTTGTTGTGACTAGTGAAGTCACACAACTTGGTGTTTTCAGTGGTACCCATAGTAGCAATAGTAAGCAAGACAATATTTTTTTTGTGATTTTTGATAAAGGACACAAAGAAAAAAAACTTAAAGGTAAACTAACAAGACTAAAAAGAAAAGATAAAAGATAGCGTGAACCTCCCCTAACTTGAAGAGTGGAGTCCCCGGCAACTACACCAAAAATTCCTCTTGATGGCACTGAAGTAGTGCTCCTCGTTGGCTTCCCCAAGTGGAAGGTTGAGATGTAGTGTAGCGGTAATTTACCTCGGTAAATATAACAAGGTTTGTCTCTAGTAGGGTTCCGATGACGACAAGTAGGTGACAACGGTGCTAGAAATCTTGATAGCGCGAGAGTTGACGTGGACCTGCACACAGATACAAATAACTTTGCTCCCAAGGAGTATAGAGGGGTTGTCAATCCCTCCGGCCTTGTCGTTTACAAAGGGTCAAACGCAAGAGATAAAGGTAATAATAATTGCGACTAGAAAGTAAAATAGGAAGTAAATTGAGGGTGTAAACAGTGGTGGAAATATGGATCGAGGTACCGTGAAGTTCACTAGTGATGTCTCTCTCCCAAAAGACGATAAACAACCATGCGAGGTGAACAAATTACAGCTGGGCAATTGACAGGATAAAAAACGCACCGCAATGCTAACTATGCTACAAAAGAAAGGAAGAGGCTCAAAAGCATGGGTAGTACGCCAAGACAAGTAGACCGAAATCCATCTGCATCTACTCACTAATCATCCACCTTGAGATATCTATCCAGAACATCTCGCTGGTATTAAGTTGCGATCCCCACCCAAAGTGTAAAACCAAAGCAACAAACAACTGCATTAAAAGTACTTTGTGTAAAGTAAACAATCCTTGCAACCGTGGTTACAAGCACCGTTGTTTTCCCCCTTGTGGAAACAACACATCCCCTAGACTGATGTTTCTATCACTCAAGCTAGTCATCAGGGGGCATGAAACCACAATTATTCATAATGCTCCCTCTTGGAGTTGCAATCAACCACTTGCCCAAAGTAATAAAAAGCAATGGAGATCATGCAAGAATTATTCAAGAACATAAATATAAAAGGAGCAGAACCAAATATATTACTCATCACAATCTGAACATAATCTCTCAACAGAGAAACAACAGAAGAATTACATATGTGCCTTGATCATGTAGGGTAGGTCACAAGGTCTAATCTATGAAGAACAAAGCGGTGGAGAGGACATCACATAGCTACTGATCATGGACCCATGATCCAAGGTGGACTTGATAGAGGCGAAGGTGTCCCGATGTTTCGATGAGATGGTGTAGATCGATTATGGTGGAGACGACTTTCACGATCCGACTACGAACGTGCGAAGACGTTGCGCCTTAGCGATCGCTAAACCAACTCCGAGAGGTTATTGATCCCGCGGATGCACGATCAACCTGACCACGAAGGTCTAATTCCTGCAAGCCATCGAAGAACAGGCAAGAACTAAGAATTGCAATCTGGATATTGCGAATATAAGATGAATGATTACGAAAGTTGGGGTTCCAATGAGGTCTTGGCCTGGTCGGATGACACAAACGAAGAGCTCGAAGTTGCGGCTATGGCTAACTTAAATCTAATTAAAACCCAAGTCTAAACGACGCCCTAAGGGCTGTATATATGGGGGAACAGAGGGGATTTTTGTGACCCCTTGGAGGTGGGGTCCGAAAACAACCCTAACTCGGTTTCCCCACACATAAGGACTCTAAAAACAGCCTATAATGTGGTATTTCGAAATTATATGGGCCCAGCCCAATATTAAGGTGACGCAGCACCTATAATTGCTCTTGGACGAAAATAATGAAGTGGCATCTCGTGTATTTCGTCCAAGCCTTCATGCATGCCTTATGGTGGCTTCAAAGTGCGAAAATCCCCACTGGAAGCTCCATTGTTCTTCCCCGCGCGCGCACCTTCTTCTCCATGCTTGATCCCGCTCCAATGACCGTCCTTCTTGTCCATGCTAGGTCCTTCATTCATAAGCAAAACAAAAGTATCTAATTTAGGCAGCATCATTTGTTCATGAACATTAGAAGGATTCGCAAGAAACGAAAGTACCTGATAATTTAGTTGACGTGCACGTGCTCTAGTAACTGGTCCAGTATGTGTAGTTGGTGAAGATGTGGGTGTAACATTAGTAGAGATGTCCTCATCAGGACTACTCACGGATCATCCGGGAAGCGTCCATGGTGGTGGAGAAGCTCCCAGACGGCAATCCTCCCTCCGACAAGGTGCCGAGACATGGTCTCCTGGTAGCCCCGATCTTAGAAGCGTGGCGGCGGCGGAACAGAGGGGAGATCCCAAAATAGGGTTCTGTCCTCGGGGGTTTCAGGACGAGAGGTAAATATAGGCGAAGGGGGCAGCCAGAGGGCCACTGGGGGGTCCAGGCGGCCTCCTGGCGCGGCCTATGGTGGGGCCGCGCCCCTGGCCGCCTGGGCACCAGGTGGGCCCCCCAGCCCCCCTTCGGGCGTCTGCAAGCTTTAGCATTCCTGATTTTTTATATATTTTCCCGGAATTTTTCTGGCACTTTAAGTAATGGGAAAACCTAAAATACAAAAACAACAGAAAACAGAAACTGGCACTGTGGTGCACTGAGCTAATAGGTTAGTCCAAATATGATCAAAAGTGTATGAAAGTGCATCAAAAGTATTGCAATATCACCCAAAACATGCATCGAGCAAGCATAAATTATAGATACGTTTGGAACGTATTAACCGTCAGGCAAGAGTTTATAGCCGTGCCCTCCGTTGCGATTCCTACAGAGCCCCAACGTTTTTCGGAAGGGTACGACTGTCAAGTCGCGGCGATCCTCCAGAACACCGTCCCGATCACCACAATTAAACTAAGGAGTCGTGACAATATTTTTTTTTGTCAGCTCCTTATCATCAAGCTGCACGAACGATACAAGTTCCCGGACCAGTACAATAATACAAATCTCAAAGGAAACAAAGTAAACAAATGGGCCCTCAAGAAGATGAGAAAAGCCTTGTCTAGTTGGAAAACCCGGGTGAAGGAGGAAATTTTGTAGGAAAAAAAACCCTGGGAGGAGCTCAAGGAGAAAGACCCGATGATCGACGAAGCTACCTACAACCTTTTCAAGGCAAGGTGTGAGTCCGAGGCAACCAAGGCCGCGCGTACAAAGCGTAAGGGGATGCGGGCGCAACTCATAGGTAACCACCGTCTTGGAGCCGGTGGTTACAGAAGTTCCAAGCATAAATGGGACAAGGAGGATGCCGAGTTTATAGCCGCGGGCCAACCTAACCCCGACGAGAAATACAAAGGTGATCCGCAAACCGAATTCTTTTTGAGGGCTCCGAGCTATAAGGACAAAGCAACCTCGAATATAGTTACCAATCCTAAGGTTCAACAGTTTACGACTTCCATGGTAAGTATTTTACCACGCGACCTTGTTGATCGAATTCTAGTTAATGAAGTTCAATTTCTTAATGTTTCACATTCTTTCTGCAGCAAGAGGAAATGAAAGTCGCCTCATCGCAGGAGTTGTCGGTTAAGCCGGCCGGCCCGTGGGACACCCCTTTTATCATGGCGCTGAACAAGGTCAAGAAGGTTGTCGTGGAGGCGTAGCCATCGTCAGCCGGCCATGTGGTCGGCTTTGGTGCGGACTTAAATTGGTCTTCATATTATGGAAAACCGGAGCAGTTAGGCTCGAGGGGGCGCAAGGCGAGAAGGACCGAAGAAGACGCCACTTATGTTCGTGGACGGGAGGAGAAAGTGAACATGTTTACACAGCTTGTCCAGGACAAAGTGGCAAAGACGATGACCACCCTCCTTCCTGATACGATGCAGTCACTAGCTAATTAGAAAAAGGGTGGTGGACATGGGCCCTTACCGATCCCCAGCATGGTCGACAGCAACTCGGGCACCGCGGCAGTGCCGATAACTAACGCACCGACTCCCGCCGTATTGGTGACTCCGACCGCCAACACCACGGCGGCGCCGGATGTGATGGTGACTCCTCCAGCCACGATCGAGAAACCAGGGCATAATAATAATGCACCCGACGGTAGCCAAAATAGGGCGGCCGACGCCACGGGAGGCAGCGCGCCCTCCATATCTTGCATGCCCGCCGTCGTCGGTGGGGTCTCTTCATTGGTCGAGGTCGATGCCGTCAAAGTAACTATAAGCGTCAGCTCAAACGAGGACTTCATCTCCTTGAATTTTATTACTCGCATATCCTTGATGCCCTACATGCATATGTCTCTTTCGCAGGAGGACACTCCATGCATTCTACTACAAGTCGTGGACGGCGAGTTGAAGGATGTTTCCAAAGGTAAAATCATTGAACCACAAGACCGAATGATTCACAATAGGCCGATGGCACTGGATATGCATAAGTTTCAAACATCTCTCGTGAATTAGGACAACGAGAGAGTTGAACCTCCCATTCAACCCCCCCCCCCTCTGATACCATGAGGACGACACAACAGTCCTCGGTGATTGTTATGGACAAATATGCCTAAGGCCAAAGAGCCAAATGCGTTTGATGATGGGGGGCACCACACCAAGGCCAACACCGCTATTCATCGCTCCGGCGCCACGTGGTCCCATCGGCGCACAACAAGAAGGGCCGAATGAAGACGATGATTTTGATGATGATGAAATCCAGTCCAACCAGTTCATCAACACTTCGTTCGACGATGATGGCTTCATGCCTCCTCTTAAAGGAGGCTACCAACATAACGAGGAAGCTCGCGATCCAGCTGATCCTGCGGCGAAACCTGCTTACTTCATGCGTCTCTTCACTGCTTCTCAGGAGATGCCACAAGGAGATCTATTCTCAGCCCGTCCATACTCCATAAGGCGTTCAGTGAGCAGATAAAGGTCGGTGACTGCTCAAAACCGGAAAATAAAGAAGGGCACTTCGAGCAGCCAACCTCCGACCCCAATTCGGGCTCAGGACGGGCCACCAAGACGCAAGGATCTCATGTTTTACATCCATGTGGCGGGTAGGCCGATGCTACCTAAGGATATGCTCGAGCTTGCAACTTCGGATATGCAGCATGTGCATAACAGTCTTATGAGATTAGAGAAGATGCTTCTTCAAGAAAACAATCGCCCGTACCCGGTTTTCATGGCCAAGGTGCCACTTAACATGGGCTTCATCACCGGTGTCTCCGCTGATATGATAATCCTGCAGTTTTCAGAAATCTTCAAAAAATTTCATCTGAAGTGGCTAGACCATATCCTTATCCGTCTGTTCTCGCTCAGCATGTCTATGAGTATCAAGAGAGATCAGACCCTGAGCATAAGGATATTGGACCCTTTCGACATGTGTGAAAGCGTCTTGATGGAAGACGCGGACGCGACTCTCGCAGCAAGGTACATCAAAGACTTCATGCTAGAGAATGCGAGAAAAGATTTATTTCTCATGACCTACTGTAACAGCCCAGATTTCACAAAAATAATTTTTTTTGTTTTCGGTGTGAATTGTTTGATTGTCTGATTTGTTTGAAGTGTTTGCATCCTTGATTTATCGATCGGCGATTATTTTCCCTCCTCTTATCTCGTACCGGATGGAGACCGACCCTTGCCACCCTGACACTCAACCTTTGCGACACCGGGTTTCACCCGATCACCGTCGCAAAAACCGCACAAGACCAGCCGCAGCCAACGGAACGAAAAACCCCGTTTAATAAGTAAACGGGATATTTTTTATAGCGCACCGGAAAGTGTTCTCAGAACGGTTCCAGCGCGAGGTGAACGCCTCCGGCTCGACGCGCTGATCACGCAGTTCGAAGTTTTACCGGAATCGCTGGTATTGCGGACCCTCGGTGGTCAGAAACGTAAACACCACGCGCGAGAGAGAAAAACCGGGGATGTTTTTGCAAACTGCCAGCCACCTGGGCTATATAAAGACCACCACACTCCCACCCTTTCTAGGGTTTCCCCTAAGCCAAAATTGCAGCCACCCCCCTCACAATAGCCCCAAATTTCGCAATTTTGCCAATTTTCTAACAAATCCTAGCCTCCCTGCGATCTGGACCGTTGGATCGGCCGATTCAACGGCCCAGATCCACCTAGCCTCCACCCACCTTCCTCTCTCTCCAACCTCCACCTCCCGCCGCCTGTGGACATCGGCCGCTGCCGCCGAGCTTCCAGCCTGGCCGCCGCGCCAGCGCCCCTCACTCCTCCTCTTCTATCTTCCTTCTTCTCACCTCCTCTCGTCGCCTCGAAGGTCGCAGCAGCCAGCCGCGGGCCACCATCGCGCCATGGCCGGCGAGCTGAGCTCGAACTCGCGCCACCCCGCCTGGAGAGCTTGCCTACGACGCCCCTGCACCTCCACGGCTCGGATCCGGCCAGATCCGTTGCCGGTGCCCTTCGTCGGACCCTGCCGCGATCCGGTGACCGGCGAGCCAGCCGTCAGCCGCTGCCGTTGACCTGATCCAGGCGGGATCGGGCTGCCGGACACCAACCGCCGCCACGCCAGCCGAGTGGGTCGTCCTCGCCCACGAGCCCGATCCAGCCAGGCCGCCAGCCGCCGTTGGCCGGCCAGCCAGGCGCGGGCCCGATCCTGGCCAGCCCAGGCCAAATCCGCCAGGCCACCTCCCAGGCCGACTTGGGCCGAGCCCAGTGGTGAGGGCCCGTGTGCCTTTATTTTTTTCCCCTCTGTAATTTTGCTAAGTCTGAAAAACAATTACTGTTGTTTCAGTTTTACGAGTAGATTTGCGAGTAATCTGTAGCTCGGATGACGTTGCGCCCAAAAGGAAATTTGTTTATAATTGTGTGTACTTCAGTTCATATTTTGTGAGCATTTTGATTTGAGGCCATCTTGATGTTGTTAATCACTGTTGAAGTGGGCATCAGACTTTGAACTTCTATTATTTTCTGTTAGTGTGTTGCTGCTGTTATTTTATTACAAGTTTGCTTGATGATTGTGACACATCCATGAGTCCTATTGCATTGATTCTTGGTGCAACTGTTAAAAACATCATGTCTACTTCCATTTTATGTATTGCATTGTCATGATATGCTTGCTGGTCATCTAGTTATTGAGCTCCAAAGTTGCAATCCGTCTATTGTTGACAGCCACCTCTGTTTTTCTCTAAGTCTGTAACTTTCCGATGCCATGTTGCATGCTTAATATCTTTTGATCTGTTATGCCTATGACCTTGATTCTTGTTTGTACCTGATCACCATCATGTCTACGTCATGCCCATTTATTTCTATGTCATGTTGCTGCACTTTTGCATATAGTTTTACCCCTGTTTTTACAGCATAAAAATAACAGTTTCTGCCGTGTTTTCCTGATTTTCACGAAGTCCTAGACCAGTAATGTTTTATTGCATTTTGCATGGGCTATAACTAGGGAACCATGATACCTATTTGCATGATTCCTTTTTCCATGCTTAGCCTACCATCTCTACTTTAGATGCATATCATTTGTGAGCATGTTTGCATTAATTATCATGTTTATGCATTGCTCTAAAGTGTTCTCCCTGATTTTAACAGCTGATGAGGACATGACTACCATAGTTACAGCCACAACCCCTGCTAATATACCTACTGGACCAATTACTAGAGATCGTGCACACCAATTAAATTATCAGGTACTTTCGCTTCTTGGTAATGTTTCTAATGTTCATGTGAATATGATGCTGCCTAACGTCGATATATTTCTGTTGCTGACAAATGAAGGACCTAGCATGGACAAGAAGGATGAGCATTGGAGCATGTTCAAGCATGAAGATGATGAGGACATAATTATCATGGATATGACCATTAATTCCTCTATATTTGATCAAGAAATGAAGTCAATACAAAGGGACATGATTGTGTGCTGTACAAGAAGTTATTTCACGTCACTTTTGGCCCAAGAGAAGATAGAGACCAAGTCTTTCACGTCATGGACTCAGATTCGGACCGCAGAGATATACCCAACTTCAAACAGCCGCCGTTTCTACATACGAACTCCAAATTGGGTGATTCTTTTTTCTGGTGCTAGCTTATCTCGTCTAGTTTCCAACGCAATTGGTTTCACCTTCAAATTCCTTCGGAGCGTGGAGATATTGCGAAAACGGTGCGACCCAGCAGTAGAATCCGAATCAAAGTCCAACTCAATAGGTGTTGCATCACCTCCACATGGGCCCAAGTGCCTTGTACGACCTAGGTTTAGTTTTAGGACTCCTTGGGACGTCCTTCCACCCCCTTGGCCTCCACCCTTTAGTCCTATATAAGTAGATCAACCCCTAGGGTTTTTCTTTGGATTTCTTTTAGTTAAAAAGACTGCTTAGCTAATTGCTGCATCTTCGTGTACTCGGTTTGTGTCCAACGACCAGATCAAGACCGCTTTCGGAATCCCAACTTTATTCATACATCATCTACATATTCGCAATATTCAGATTGCTTTATCATAGTTCTTGCTTGTTCTTCGATTGCTTGCAGGCACTAGACCTTCGTGGTCAGGTTGATCGTGCTCCGATGTGGTCAATAACCTCCGGAGATTGGTTTAGCGATTGCTAAGGCGCGACGTTGTTGCACGTTCGTAGTCGGATCGTCAGAGTCGTCTCCACCAAATCGATAGTTATCTCTCATCGAAAGATCGGGACACCCAGTCTCTATCAAGTGGTATCAGAGCCAAGTTGATACCTCCTTCTCCATGCTTAATCCCGCTCCAATGAACATCCTTCTTATCCATGCTAGGTCCTTCATTCATAAGACAAACAAAAGTATCTAATTTAGGAAGCATCATATGTTCCTGAACATTAGAAGGATTCACAAGAAACGAAAGTACCTGATAATTTAGTTGACGTGCGCGTGCTCTAGTAACTGGTCCAGTATGTGTAGTTGGTGAAGATGTGGGTGTAACATTAGTAGAGATGTCCTCATCACTTAACCTGTTAGTAACCGCTCTCGACGATAGGTACGATCGTATTGGGTTGTCTTGTGCTGCCTTCTTGTTGATGCTTGCTCGTGATTTCTTCGTAGTAATAGATGCTTTCTCGTCGATTTCCTTTTCCAGTGTTTCCTTCTTGTGTGCTTCCGCGGGTACCTCTCGGACACGATGCGAGCTTGCGATCAACTACACCTTCGGAACCCGACTTATCAACAGGCAAGGACTATACATTACTTATGATCCATTCTATTTCAACCAGCGGTTTGCATGCTAGTCTAGGTTAGCTTCGATGTTTGATCCTACCACATGTTTACAGCCTCTTTCAAAACGATACAACCATGTCCCCTCCCAGCAAACCATGTACTACTATGTTACTATTGCTCGTTGCTCAGCCCCTGCTTAGTATGCATGCTTAGGATGCTACGATGTTACCCTGTTACTTTTGGTTTGGGCTATCACATTATTATATTGTTGTTGATGATATGATTATTATAAATGTTGACTATATTCGACGAAGGATGGAAGGTCTAGGCTATCCCGCCCCGATGCTTTGTTCCATTCGAGTCACCTAGGACCCGATTTCTGGGTATTGGTTTTAAGACTGAGCATGCCTAACCGCATGTGGGATTTTATGGGGTCCCCTTTTCTTACCTATCTAGCTTCAAACATTTCTAGTGATGGCCCAAGGTTATTTTACCATTTGAAAACCGTGTGTGTGTCTGTTGGGTCGCTCCTGGCAGATATTCCTTAAAATAACTTGGGCCAGCTGAGAAATGGTTTCTCTGTTGGTCCACACCTGGAAGCTAGGGGGCTGCCCACATTAGTTTGGGTAGCTAACCCGACCTCTTCCAGACGGTAGAGGCCGATTCGAGAGCGCGCCCGGCTTTTGAGTTGGATGTCGACTCACCGGGGGCCACCCGGATTTGTTCTTTGTTAGCTAGAGGGACCTGTCGTTTCGGATCTCTCGGGACTAAATCATAAAATGGCTGCCTGTGATGGGTAGAAACTGAGAGAGATGGGCGTGCGTGCGGAGCCTTGTAATGGGCAGTTGGTACACACCTGCAGGGTTAAATCTTTTCGAGAAGCCGTGTCCACGGTTATGGACGACTTGAGACCTACTCCTTGTTCATAGATAACAATAACTGAGATAATCTTAATATAACTTGATTAATGTGTGTGTGCCTTGACTGCTTCTTCTTCGTCGAGATGCAAAGAGGAGGACAAGGATAGGATAGGTGTTATGCTTGCGTAAGTAGTTGATAGCAAGACTTATTGGAGGCGATTCCTGATCGAATGCTTGGCTTCTTACCTTACTCATTAGTCCGTAAGCCACTTCATAAATGCTAGTGCGGCAGCAACCTCACCACTTACCCCATCCTTACCGTAAACTACTAGTTGTCCTAGAATGACGAGTGATGAAGTCCTTGCTGGGTCAGTTGACCACTACAGTTGGATGCTGAGTACTTCTGTACTGATGATACTACCCCCAAACTCTTTTCAGGGTTCTTGATCGACAACAGGTATGGTGATCGACATTTCACGCGGAGACTCGACAACGACTAGTTAAGCGAATCCCGGCGGAGGGCCTGGACCCGTGTGGTTACGGGAATCGATATTTTTCTCTTTGCCACTAGGTATTTGGTTGTAGTCTGTACTCAGACATGTATCTTCCTCTGTTGTATTGTATTTAAGGCAGTTGTATGCCGGTTGTATGAGATGTTGTATCCTTGTATCTGTAATGTTGTCATATCATGTTGGAAATCCGGGGCATATGGCTATGTCATATGTCGCGGTGGGACCGATATGTGCTTCGTCCCCGGATCTGGAAGGAAACATCTAGATGTGGTATAGTACCGCATACTGGGCGTTACAACTTGGTATCAGAGCCTTACCGACCGTAGGATCCCTTTTCTGGCCGATGTCGAGTCTAGAAAAAAACTATTTTGTAGTTACTAAGTTAGCTATCGGAGAGTAGGATTCTTTTTTTTCTCCTTACCCATGCTCTGGTCTGGACAAGTGACGTAAGTGTTTTAATTCTCGCCTTATCCCTTTTCAAACTTTAGGATCTCGAGTGTGTGGAGTATCGAAATCGTTACAATGCCTTGCTTGCAGCGTATTGTCTCGATTCCGATCTCAGGTTGGGAAATCCTGTAGTATCTTTAGTCTATCGGACTCTGGTTTCCATCTTGGTCATCCGTTGACTTCATTCCTCTTGCCCAGTATCCTCGCGATTTGAGTGAGAATGCTTCCCTTGATCGTCGCTTTCAACTATCGTTCTTCCTCTTGACCTCCCGATGGTTTCGTTTTCCGACGTTGCCGTCTCTTTGTGGAAATTTATCTCGACAGAAGTTCGACGTCGACATGGAGCAGAGTCCCTTGTTGGTGGTGTTGAAGATAGTCGTCTCTCTTTTCTCTCTCCCCTCACCCCCGGATCGTCCTGGATATCGGGATGAGATCCCTTGTTGGTGGTGTTGTATTGTAACAGCCCAGATTTCACAAAAATTAAAATTTTTGTTTTCAGTGTGAATTGTTTGATTGTCTGATTTGTTTGCAGTGTTTGCATCCCCGATTTATCGACCGGCGATTATTTTCCCTCCTCTTATCATGTACCGAACGGAGACCGACCCTTGCCACACTGACACTCGACCTTTGCGACACCGGGTTTATCTCGACCGATCACCGTCGCAAAAACCGCACAAGTGATGAAGTCCTTGCTGGGTCAGTTGACCACTACAGTTGGATGCTGAGTACTTCTGTACTAATGATACTACCCCCAAACTCTTTTCAGGGTTCTTGATCGACAACAGGTATGGTGATCGACGTTTCACGCGGAGACTCGACGACGACTAGTTAAGCGAATCCCGGCGGAGGGCCTGGACCCGTGTGGTTACGGGAATCAATGTTTTTCTCTTTGCCACTAGGTATTTGGTTGTAGTCTGTACTCAGACATGTATCTTCCGCTGTTGTATTGTATTTAAGTATTCGGATCTCGCGGGACTAAATCATAAAATGGCTGCCTGTGATGGGTAGAAACTGAGAGAGATGGGCGTGCGTGCGGAGCCTTGTAATGGGCAGTTGGTACACCCCTGCAGGGTTAAATCTTTTCGAGAAGCCGTGTACACGGTTATGGACGATTTGAGACCTACTCCTTGTTCATAGACAACAATAACTGAGATAATATTAATATAACTTGATCAACGTGTGTGTGCCTTGACTGCTTCTTCTTCGTCGGGATGCGAAGAGGAGGACAAGGATAGGATAGGTGTTATGCTTGCGTAAGTAGTTCATAGCAAGACTTATTGGAGGCGATTCCTCATCGAATGCTTGGCTTCTTACCTTACTCTCTAGTCCGTTAGCCACTTCATAAATGCTAGTGCGGCAGCAACCTCACCACTTACCCCATCCTTACCATAAACTACTAGTTGTCCTAGAATGATGAGTGATGAAGTCCTTGCTGGGTCAGTTCACCACTACAGTTGGATGTTGAATACTTCTGTACTCATGATACTACCCCCAAACTCTTTTCAGGGTTCTTGATCGACAACAGGTATGGTGATCGACGTTTCACGCGGAGACTGGACGACGACTAGTTAGGTGGATCCCGGCGGAGGGCCTGGACCCGTGTGGTTACGGGAATCGATGTTTTTCTCTTTGCCACTAGGCATTTGGTTGTAGTCTGTACTCAGACATGTATCTTCCGTTGTTGCATTGTATTTAAGGCAGTTGTATGCCGGTTGTATGAGATGTTGTATCCTTGTATCTGTAATGTTGTGATATCATGTTGGAAATCCGGGGCATATGGCTATGTCATATGTCGCGGTGGGACCGATATGAGCTTCGTCCCCGGATCTGGATGGAAACATCTAGATCTGGAACAGTACCGCATTACGGGCCTTACACCTACTCTCCCAACTAATTCATTTGCTCACCGATGAAACATATGATTTCTTAGCTTTCCATTGTTCTCTTCCAACATTCCTTTGAACTGTTTTAATTATGCAGTGAGAATAAAGACTGCGTGCTCATCTGCTTTTCACCGAAACACTCGCATGCCATGTATTTAGACTCGAGGAGTGCAAAAAAGAATGATTACAAGTATGGCATGAGAGTTTTGGATGATGCTCCCCCCGGCTAAAAAGAAGGGGGAGGCAAGATCGTGAAGCACAAGTTTTGCAAGCATCAGTCTGGCGTTAGCGTGTTCAACCACGTAACGCAGTTCTCATGCGTCTAGAAGCTGGCTGGCAGTGTTAGGGATGCTACTACGCCCTCCATCACATGCGGACGATTGTACAGGGCCAGCGCGAGCTTACGCTGCCAAGTCGTCTAAAACCGTGGGCCGAAAAGAAGGCGGCAATCACCGATGCAAATCTTAGGCAGGAGTTCTTTCACATTCAGGGGAGATGGCGACTATCATCTTTCGTGAGGTCCAAGTGAAAGGGTCAATCTTCGACTCCAACATTGTACCGTCCAATGGGGAGATAGAAGCCCACCGAAAGGCCTTTCATGACGAAAGAAGGCTTCCGCCCATTCCGTGAGCTGAGTCAGAACAAGTGAACAATTTGTGTTTTGTACATTTGATGAATGTGTGCCCTACATGTAATTTGATGTACTCTTTGTGTACTAGACGGTAGTGTCAAATACTCTTGGTGCTCTTTGTGTACAAAGGTCACTTCATATGCATTTTTATGCATACGTGCATGCTCAAGGCCATTGCTTTGCTCATGGCTAGTATATATTGTTGGGCACTGTGTTGTTGATAAGAATACATGCTATGTATTGTCCTTTGCTTTGAATTCATATGGATGTGACCTCTAAATCTTTATTTTGTGTAGGTTGAAGATCAAAGAAGAGATGATGAAGAACGTAGCTAGGTTTAGTTTAGGATTCAATTAATGTAATCTTTTGAATCTTTGTAATAAGAATTGTAATACAATTCTTCTGTATCAATAATAGTTCTATTTCTTTCATTTTCAAAGTTCAATTGTATTTGGATATTCAATTATTAATAGTAATTCTGTAATGTTTCTTTGTAATAACAATTCTAATATTTTCTATAATGTTTCATTTTCTGTGATTCCATTTATGTAATGTTTTCAGTTATTCTGTAATTATTTTTGTTTTACTGTAAATTATTTTTTTGTTTTCTATAATATACATTTAGTGGCGCGTATGTGGTACAGGTAGTGGCGCACTAGGAATGCGCCACCCCTAAGTATCCTTAGGCGTGGCTCATTTCAGGATGCGCCACGCCTAAGAGTCTTAGGGGTGGCGCATTCTAAATACGCCACCCCTAATCCCTTATTAGTGGCTTGTCCTTAGTGGCACATCCATAATGTGCCACTAAAGGGAAAAAAAGACGCCACTATAAGGGCTTTTCCTAGTAGTGTCAGCAGATTTTAGCATCGCAAAAATCTCATTGAGAGTCTTATTCATGGTTTGCATGTTATAGTTCAGGACAAAGATTTTGTAGCTTTGATGTAAGCGACTGCAGCACCCTATCAGTGATTAACTCATCTGGGATCACATATCCCAGCTGAATTAGGCGTTGGATATAGCCTCCCAATGTTACGACATGTTCAATGCTACATCTTACATTTATAGAACTTATCAGAGATCTCATATCTCTCAGCGCAGGTCTGATTCTGAAACATGGTTTTCAGCTCTTGAACCATCTCATATGCGCCATGATGTTCAAAAAGTTTCTGGAGATCAGTATCCAGAGATGTAAGGATGGCGCAGCCAACTATAATGTGGTCATCTTTGCGTTTCTCAAAGATGTTATGTTCTGCTTCAGGAGCATCGTCTATATGTGGGTTACCTAGCGCATCATCGAGCACATATTGTTTCTTATACCCAGTGAGGATAATCCTCAGGTTGCGGTGCCAGTCATTCAATTTTGAACCAGATGATTTCAGTTTTTCTTTCTCAAGGAATCGGTGAAGTTGAACTGAGCTATGCGAGCCATGATCTACAACAATTTAGCAAATAAAATTTTAGACTATGTTCATGATAATGAGTTCAGTTTAATCAAATTACTAACAAACTCTCACTTAAATCAACATCCCTCATAGTTTTCTAGTGGTACACGATCCAAATCCACTACAACATGTCCGATCTTCACGAGAGAAGATGTAGTTTCAATGGTGAACATCAAAATGTTGATCATATCATTCATATGAATCGTTTTTAACCTTTAGGTTCGTCGCAATCCGAGGCCATGTCTATACATGCTAGGCTCGTAAAGTTAACCAAAGTATTTTTGCATGTGTAAAACTAGCTTACACCCGTCGTATGTGGACGTAGAGTTTACCACATCCGATCATCACGAGATGCTTCAAACCGACGATCTTTCGCGACGGTGCATACTAAGGGAGAACACATTTATCTTGATATTTAGTGTGAGGGATCATCTTATAATGCTACCATCCTGCACACGCAAAATAAGATGCATAAAAGGATAAACATCACATGCATACAATATGCGACATGGTATAGCCCTTTTATTGCGCCTTGATCTCCATCTTGAACAAACCAACATGATCTCCATTATGGGACCATGTTGGTCTCCACCTTATGGCACCTTGGTTGTCTAAACCATCTTGCATCTAATTGCTAACTCATAGCGATAAAGTAATGCAATTACATGGCGTTTGAAGTTGACACGCAGTTAATACAATAAATAATTAAGACAACCATATGGCTCCTTCCGGTTGCCGTACTCATCGACATGCAAGTCGTGAAACATTAGAAAACATGATCATCTCATACATCACAAATATATCATACGAACAGTTTGGGCTATACCACATCACAAGCACCCCTACAAAAACAAGTTAGACGCCTCTCCCTTATTATTTGAAATTTTATGTGGCTTCTAGGGTTTTGCATA
The DNA here is from genome assembly GCA_950022295.1 of Bromus sterilis. Taxonomy (NCBI): domain Eukaryota; kingdom Viridiplantae; phylum Streptophyta; class Magnoliopsida; order Poales; family Poaceae; genus Bromus; species Bromus sterilis. The sequence goes on along the minus strand of OX465599.1, from coordinate 163,311,995 downwards.
AGAACCGTTCTTACCTACACAAAAACCACAACATTGATATAACAAATTGCTTCTTAATCTCATAAGAGCCCTCCTTTGTAAATGTGGCTAATACTATGGTAAGAGCTACTGACAACCGCAGGCCGCATGTGCAATACAAATTGCATGTCAAGTGCAGAACTGGTCTCAATCCGAAGATTGTAAAGTAGGTCTGGGCTGCTGCATCAAAGAATACTGCAAAACCAAAAATACACATGAGGGTAGCAACAAGAAGATCAACGCCCACATACAAAGTTCTACGCTTAGAACCTAGCTCTAATACCACTGTAGGAGATTGCGTGATAGAAAACAAAAAAGTTCTCTCACATGCGGAAGCAACATCCAAGATCCAATCTAGAAGATGCTAGTAACGGGGAGAATATATCATCTACACTCAAAGAACACGCGCGTTGAACATTTATTTCAACGCAGCTTGGTGAAGTTTTTGGTGAAATTTGATCCGGTCAGCACTGCAAACGAGCAGCACCTCCGTAGGCTTGCACACGTAAAACTTGATGACCTCTCCTTCTTCTTGATCCAGCAAGCAAGAGGGAGAAATAGATGGGATCGATTCGAGCAGGACGACGGCGTGGTGGTGGATATGGTGAAGAGTTTCCCGCGGGCAGGGCTTCGCCAAGCGATGCACGTGAGGGAGGAGGAGGTATGGAAGGACTTGGACCCCTCTTGGTGAGCCTCTCCCCTGTCTTATATAGGCAAGGGGTTTGTAGCCACTTCAACTGTCAAGTGAAAACCCCTCTCTCATTTAAAAGGTTGTAACACCTTTCTTTTAAGAGTGGTAACCCCTCCCATTGATGGGCTTCCCATTTATTTGGCATAATAAACCAAGGAGGGCTGGTCACATGGACTAGTGGACCACCCTTGGTCGTCCAAGATAGGTGGGCCCCATAGTGGGACCGTCTGGAATCTTCTAGAACATTCTGACACTACCGAACAATTTCTGAACTTTTCCGAAACCCTGAAATCAACTTGCCATATATAAATCTTGACCTCCAGGCTCTTCCGGAGCTCCTGGTGATGTCTAGGATCTCATCCGAGACTCCGAACAATACTCGAACACCATTAGTAAAATTATCAAATAGCTATTCTAGCGTTACTGAACGTTAAGTGTGTGACCCTACGGGTTCAAGAACGTGCAGACTTGATTGAAACATCTCTCTGATCAATAACCATAAGAGGGACCAGGATATCCATAATGACTCCCACAAATTCAACAAAGATCTTTATCGACTAAACCACTATGTCATGGAGTACTATAATTCGTACACAATTTCCTTTGTCACACGATATTTTACTTACCCGAGATTCGATTGTCGGTATCGCTATACCTAGTTCAATCTCGTTACTGGTAAGTACTCTTTACTCGTTCTATAATACAACATTCTCTGTGACTAACTCATTAGTCACGTGCTTGCAAGCGTTATCGAATGTGCATTACCGAGTGGGCTCAGAGTATATCTCACCGTCACACGGAGGAAAAAATCACAGTCTCGATTCATGTAATTCAACAAATACTCTCAGAGATACCCGTAAGACACCTTTATGATCACCATCTCAAGATGTGATGGTTTATGTCCCCAAAGTATTCTTCCGGTACCCGGGAATAAAATAATATCATGGTCTAAGAAATATAATACTTGACAATAAAAGGCATGGCAATATAAACTTAATGAAATGATCAATATTGTTATGCTTAGTTGGGTTTGTCCATCACGTCATTCTTCTAATGACATGATCCCGTTAACTAATTAACAACTCATGTTCATGGCTAGGAAACCATAACCATCATTAATTAACAAGCTAGTATAGTAGAGGCTTAATAGGGACGCGGCGTTGTTTATGTAACCACACATGCATTATGTTTCCAGTTAATACAATTATTGCATGGAAAATAAACATATACGATGAACACGGAAATATGATAATAAAATTTTTATTATTCCCTCTAGGGCATATTTCCAACACAATCTGTGTTGTACCTTGCACTATTCGTCCCCTCTACTTTACTAGTATTGATTACTCTTTCGTGGTGAATGCTATTAAGTTTTGTTCGAGGATTATTGTTATGACCAGATTATTCATCATATATTTATCACCTCTGATCATGATCTCTTTTATGTCTTGTGAGTAGTTACTTTAGTTCCTGGGGACATGGGAGAAGTCTAGTTGCTAGTAGTCATATGATGTTGAAGTAATATGTGTTGATTGATATTTAAGTTGTGGTGTTATTTTTCTAGTGGTGCTATGTGAACATCGACTACATAGCACTTCACCTTTTTAAGGACCTAGGGGAATGCATTGTGTATAAAGGATGCTTATGGTGGGTTGCCAGAGTGAAAGAAGCCTGGACTCCAGTTCGCACACTTTTGCACAAGGGAGCATTGGATCCTAGAGTTTATTGCTATGGTTAGGTTTTACCGTAATTTCTCTCTTGTATTTGTGGATGCTTGCAAGAGGTTTAATCATAAGAGTGCACTATTCTTAGTCTAGACGGTGTACTAGCATAGGTACACCCACACAACACTTATCAACACAAAACATAGTACTAGACGAAATATGGCGAAAGTAACTTGACTACCTCTCCCGTGTGTCCTTAGGAACGCTTTAGTCTTTATAAGTTCAATCCTTCGGCTTATCCTTTGTGTTCAAAAGGATTGGGCCACTTGCTGCACCTTGCCATCATTTTTTTACTTGCTTTTATTTACTTGTTGCTTATACCAGAAACCCATAAAAATTTACCTTTTAGTACTGGCAGTTATTCCTTTCTCAAGATCACTTGTCAGTACCTTCTGCTCCTCGTTGGGTTTGACACTCTTATTGAAAAGGCTATGAAAGATCCCTTACACTTGTGGGTCATCAATACCATTTTCTGGCGCCGTTGCCGGGGAGTGTAGCGCTATTGGTAAGGAAACCTTCACATTGTACGTGCTATTTTTTTGTTACCACTTTTTATCCTTATGGATAATTCTGCTCTTGGTTCTTTGCTTGTGGGGAACCTTCCCACCGTTATTGTGGTAGATAAGGCTCCTCCACCTACTGAAATTGTGTTTTTTAAAATACCAACTGGTACTATTGATTATGTCATGGCTAATCATTATGCAGGAGACATACATTCAGGCGATCACTTGCTCTATCTTTCAGAATCATGTTCCTTATTTAAGCTTGTAGGTGTATCCACGGATTTTTTACATGAGAAAATTACTCTCTCTATCATTGAAAGATAAAGCTTTGGATTGGTATAAGCTTCTCGATAACTCTCATTTACTAAACTAGGAAGAGCTTATGCCTCTCTTTTATGCAAAGTTTTATCCACTTCATGAAATTCATCAAGACGGGAACTATATTTATAACTTTTGGTCTCGTGATGGAGAAAGTATCACCAAAGCTTGGGGGAGATTGAAATCCCTAATGCTCAAATGTCCCAATCATGAGCTCTTCAAGGAAATTATTCTTACAAAATGTTTTGCAAGACTTTCTCGTCGGGATAAAGAGATGCTTGACGCCTCCTCTAGTGGGGTATTTCCAAACATAATCGTTGAAGATAGAGGGGATCTAATTGTAAGGATCCATAAGAACACCGAAGATTGGAAGATTGATAAAGGTACTGGGTCCGTTATAAATTATGAGCATCATTAAATTCAGAGCTATGTGAAAACTGATTACTTCAATACCTTTTGTCCTAAGATTGGTCTTGATTCCCAACTTCTAATTGATTTTTGAAAAGACTTTGCCTCTCATATTGATTCTTCTAAGAAGCAGGAGGATTAGGACCACAAGCCCTTTCAAGAATTACCTGATGATATTAATGTTGTTGACCCTATCTTACCTGCGATTTTATATGAGAAGCCCCTTTTTCCCACAAGGATAAGGGAGCATTATTTTGTCACACAGATAGTGAATAAAAGTGAAAGAACAACCGGTGAGCATGAGGACCTGATTAAGGTCGATCCTCAGGTTGCATTGGTTAAGGATCTTGTTACTAGTAATGTTGAGGGTTCCACTATAAATTTTTGTGTTGTTTCCACTAACCTTGTTACAACCAAGAATAAAGGCCCAATGTAAGGTACCACAGTTGTATCTGTTAAAATATGAGATCATAATTATTACGGTCTATGCGATTTGGGATTCAGTACTAGTGCTATTCCTTTTTCACTTTATCAAGAGATCATAAATGATATTTTACCATGTGAAATTGAAGACGTTGATGTTACTATTCATCTTGCAAATAAAAAAACTATCTGTCCTATTGGAATTGTGCGAGATGTTAAAGTCTTATGTGGAAAGGTAAAATATCCTACCGGCTTTTTAGTACTTGGATCAGTGCAAGATAGTTTTTGTCCTATCATCTTTGGTAGAACTTTTTATCAAAACCTATGGAACTATTATAGATTGCAGGAAAGGAAAAGTATCCGTTGAATTCAATGGTGAGCCATATGAATTTAACTTTTCTGAATTTTTTAAATAGACTCGTGGTACTGAATTGCCTAGTAATGATAAATTATTGAAGATATTGCTTCCATTGCTATTCCTCCTAACGATACTTTGCAGCAATTCATGGAGGACCACTAGCATGATATTCATATGCAGGAAAGGAATGAAATAGATGACATCTTCCTGAGACAACCTGCTATCCTGAAGCACAACCTACTGGTTGAACCTTTAGGAATCCTATCACAACCAAAGGAAGACCCTGTGTTTGATCAAAAACCTCTTCCCGGTACGCTCAAGTATGCTTAATTAGATGAAAAGAAAGTATATCTTGTTATTATCAATGCTAACCTTTCAGGATATGAAGAAGAGCAATTATTGGAGACCCTTCGTAAACACTGAGGCGCAATTGGATATACCCTTGACGACCATAAGGGGATTAGTCCATCAATTTTTCAATATACTATTAACCAATAGCCTGATGCTAAACCGGTTGTTAATCATCAAGGATGGATGAATCCGAAGATGAAAGATGTGGTTAGGACCGAAGTCCTCAAGATTCTAGCCGTAGGTATCATCTATCCTATAGCTGATGGTAAATGGGTGAGTTTCATACATTGTGTTCCTAAGCAAGGAGGTATGACTGTGGTTCCTAATGATAAGAATGAACTAATACCTCAAAGAATTGTTATTGGATATATAATGTGCATTGATTACAGGAAACTGAACAAGGAGACCAGAAAATACCACTACCCACTGCCTTATATCGATAAAATGCTTGAAAGGTTATCCAAAAACACTCATTTTTTATATTGATGGGTATTCTGGTTTCTCTAAAATTCATGTTAAACACTACTGATCAAGAGAAGATTACTTTTACTTGCCCTTTTGGTACTTATGCTTATAAACGTATGCCTTTTGGTTTATGCAATGCCCCTTCTACTTTTCAAAGGTGTATGTCTTCTTTCATGGTTTTTGTGAGGATATTGTGGAGGTTTTCATGGACGGTTTCTCCGTCTATGGAACCTCTTTTGACCACTGTCTCCACAATCTTAATAAAGTTTTGCAGAGATGTGAGGAGAAAAATTGGGTGATCAATTGGGAGAAGTCTCACTTCGTGGTTAACGAAGGGATCGTTCTTGGACACAAGATTTCAGAAAGGGGAATCAAAGTGGACAGAGCGAAGATTGAAGCAATCGAGAGGATGCCCTATCCAAGGTACATCAAAGGTATTCGTAGTTTCCTCGGTCATGCTGGTTTCTATAGAAGATTTATTAAGAACTTTTCTAAGACTTAAAGACCCCTAACTAATCTTCTCCAGAAAGATATTCCTTTTGTTTTTGATGAAGATTATAAGGAAACCTTTGAAGTTCTTAATAAAGTCGTAACAACTGCTCTTATAGTCCAACCACCTGATTGGAGTTTACCTTTTGAAATCATGTGTGATGCTAGTGATTTTGCTGTTGGGGCTATTTTAGGATAAAGGGTTGATAAGAAATTGAATGTTATACATTATGGTAGCAAAACCCTTGATAGTTCTCAAAAGAATTATGCTTCTACTGAGAAAGAGTGGTAGTAGTATTTTCTTGTGATAAGTTTATGCCTTATATTGTTGATTCCCCATTCCAGTCAACGATAGCTTTCCTGATGAATAGTTGGCTATTTTGAGGGTACAATCTCTTTCCGATCCTTGGTTTGCAGATTATGCTAATTTTATTGTTGCAAAGTTTTTGCCTCCAAGTTTAACATTTCAGTAAAGGAAGAAAATCTTCCACAACTTGAGGTATTACTTTTGGGATGAGCCACATCTTTATAGAGAAGGTGCAGATGGAATTGTGAGAAAATGCATACCAGAGCACGAGCAGAAGGATATCTTGAGGGAATGTCATGACAGTCCTTATGGAGGACATCATGCCGGTGACAGAACTGCACACAAGGTTCTTCAATCAGGTTTTTATTATCCAACTCTCTTTAAAGATGCTAGAAATATGTCTTATCTTGTGATAAGTGTCAGAGAGTTGGTAACATTAGTAGGATAAATGAGATGCCTATGAATTAATCTCTAGTCATTGAGCCTTTTGATTGTTGGCGTTTTGATTTTATGGGTCCTTTTCCTCCTTCACATAAGTACACTCACATTTTAGTAGCTGTTGACTATGTAACCAAGTGGGTTGAAGTAGTCCCCACTGAAAGTGTTGATCACAAGACATCTTTAAAGATGCTTAAAAATGTTATCTTTCCTAGGTTTGGTGTACCAAGGTACCTTACGACTGACGGAGGATCACTTTTACACGAGGTGCTTTTAGAAAAGCTTTAGCAAAATATGATGTCAATCATAGAATTGCTTCACCCTACAACCCTGAAACAAGTGGGCAAGTTGAGCTCACCAATATATAGATCAAGTTGATCTTACAAAAGATAGTGAATAGTCCTATAAAATACTGGTCCAAAAAGTTAGGATATGCTTTGTGGGCGTATACAACTGCTTGCAAGAACCCCATGGGCATGTCTCCTTATAAGATGGTCTATGGCAAGGCTTGTGATCTATCTTTAGAGCTAGAGCACAAAGCTTTCTGGACTGTTAGAGAGCTTAATGCTGACCCCAAACTTGCTGGTGAAAAGCGTCTTATGAACTTGACTTCTCTAGATGAGTGGAGAAGTGAAGCTTATGAGAGCGCGAAAATGTTCAAAGAAAAGGTAAAAAAGTGGCATAACAAGAGAATTTTGAAATGGGAATTTAATGTCGGTGATAAAGTTTTGTTGCATAGATCTCGTTTCATGTTTTCTCCAGGTAAATTGCTTTCCAAGTGGGAAGGACCGTACCATATTAAAGAAGTATACCGTTTCGGTGCAATCAAGATTAATAAAATTGAAGGCACCAAACCACAAGTCGTGAATGGGCAAAGACTCAAGCATTACATAGCGGGAGAACCTATCAATGTTGAGGTGATGTGATACAGATAGCCACTCATGAAGAAAATATTGCAACACTGTGTCAGATACCAGCAGAACCAGAAAACAAATAGGTATGTAATACGGTAAGAAAACTTCGCAAAGAGCCATAAAAGTTCCTGACGAGGATCGGCCTCGGCAAATCCCATGGTAAGCTACCCTGGGTTTGGATGAGAACCAACCACGCTGGGAAGGACTAGTGGAAACACCCCGTACCCACTCCCTCTTCGCTCCTGCGGGCGACAAGGGCGGGCTAAACCTAGCCGTTGGCAAGCCCTTCCCACCCTCCCTGCCTTCTCCTCGCCGCCGCCAGGGTGCGCCACCGAGAAAAACTCGTTCGGCTTCGGCGGTGGCAGGACCTCCTCTCCTCCCGGCTTAGGCTCTCGTCGCGGGCGGTCTCTCAGCAGGCGGGGAGCGGCAGCGCAGCTTTAGGAGGCAACGGAAGGAGAGCTCGCGCCCGTGCGGTCATCTAGGGGATGCTTGGAGGGATGTCCGGTGGCGCTCCCTTGGTTGCTCCAGGGCTCGATCTGGTTCTGCCAGATCTGACGCCGGCGACTACAGGCGGCCTTGTAAGGGGGAGGGCGGCCCAGTGGGGGCTTGGTGGCGTTGCGCGACGGCGTCTCGGCCCGGCGGTGATGCCCCGTTACTCTGCTGACGCGCTGGCTGTGGATGGCCTCCCCGGGTGGTGCCGTGTATGGCTTCCCCGCGCCTGATCAGTTCGGATTCGGCACCGTTGGTTCATGCTTCGATTGGGGCTACGGGGAGCATAGACCACTTCCTGCTCGATGTATTATGATGGAGGTGATTACAGTGGAGGTCAAGGCGAGATTGCTCTAGACCTGAGGTGTTGCTATGAGATTGGATTCCCTAGACGCCACCTCTCCCAGCCTTTCTATACTAGGCTGGGTCGCAAGTATTCCATCCATGTTTACAGAGGCAATTGCCTAATCTAACTTAGTCTTGGACGGCAAGTCTTGGTTTCCATAACGTCGTGGACTCCTATGTCGGTGCAGTCGTCGGTGCTTCGGGTGGGTAGATCCTAGGCCAATCGAGGCTTCTAGTGGGCCTTCTATCTTGACACGCACCAGGTACCCTCATACACAGGAGTCGTCGGGGTATCCCGTCGTCAATAGCCCCCGAGTGCCTGGGGTACTCGAAGAGTCGCGCAAGGACTCGATTCTGTAATCAACCGTAGTAGTGCGTGTCGCGTTTCTGCGAGTCGTCAATTTTTTTCCGTGAGTGAGAGCTTTGAAAGGGATGATAAGCTGAAAGGGCCCAAGGCACTCGACTGGTCGATCCTCGGTGAACAACACTAGTGGAAAATACCACGGTAGCCCAATCAAGCTCGCGTCCCTCGACATGAGCTTGTAATTAACTAGTGTCAAGCAAGGTCCATGCCGCTGCAGGGCTTACAGGATCAATGCCGCCAGTTTAAGTACTGAATACAACCCTAAAGTGTCCAGTAGTGGTTAAATTTCAAATATGCACCGCACATGGGACTATCGGGAGTGAAGTCGCGTTGTGGCAAGTCCCGGCTCAGCCGTCTGTTCTGCGGGGTCATACCTACGCGCAAGTCTGCACTGCATCTGGGGTCTAGTGTTTCGCAGCCCAGGCAATGTTTGTAGGGCCGTTTTCTAGAATATAATGCAAGCACTCGGGAAACGATCGAGTGGACTAGTAGTATGATCACTCACTGAGCGTCTGAGTTCTCAGGAGAGGAGTAGGTATGAAATGCACCCACTCGGGGAACCATCAAGTGGGCTCGCAGTATGAGCACCCGCAGAGCGTACGAGTGCTCGGGCGAGGAGTCCGTTTGCTCGTCTTTTATGCCTTGTATGTCTGTGCGAGTAGTCACTCGAGCACCTTGTGTACTAGGCAAGTAAGCACTCGGGCCTTGTAGATTTACTGCTCTGGTCGGAGGGGAGTAGCCACTCACACCTTCAGAAGTTGGTCCGTGCTACCTGTGCTCCATTAGCGGTGGCAGGGTGCCCCCGATGGGAGTCAGATTTTGATGTAATCAAAATTATAAACAAGAGAATAAAAAATCTTAGAGGGAAGGAGATCATCTTTCCCTTGTGAGAGCATCTGCGCAGGAATGAAACCGTCCCATCTATGCAGTAGGGATGTGAAAGGTCGTAATGATGATCCTTGATGACGTGTTGAAGATGACGGTGGCAGGCTGCGAACCATCGCGTCCATTGGCAGTTATGATGACACCTTGGGTAGCGCGTTATGAGATCTGTGCTTCTGTCGCATGTTGGATTTCCAAGATCGCGTGGGAACACACGTGATTTACTGCCATTTTAAATATTTCTTGATGCGAAGAGACGCATTGTCTTGGAATCAGTAGGGTTGAATGCTTCGGTTGTTAAACGTCGTTTCGTATTTCTTAGCATTGAGTGTTCCCCTTTTACCCTTGAGATGGTGTATAAATATGGGTTGCTGTACTGTGGTGCTTTGGCCATCCATCTTTCTTCATTTACTCTCCCATTTTTCTTTCCATGCCTCCTAAACGTCGTTCTCGTGGCGCAGCTGGTGCTGCATCACGCGGCGTTACTGGCCGAGGCCGTCGTGGTCGTGGTGCCCGTGCTCCCCGTATCACACGCTGCCGAAGATGGCGTGGTGTATCTTCGGGGAGCGTGACTGCCGCCTCTGTGGATGAGGGAGCTTGCAGCCAAGACTTTATTCTTCACATTCGTGGTCGCATTGCTAGCCGGATTCTTCTACCTTCTTATTTTTCTTCCTTTGTTTTTGACGAGCGACTGAATATTGTGCATGGGAATTTGCTGACTTACTGGCGGCTGTCTTGTTAGACGGAAGAATTTTCCCAATCATTTATTTGCTCGGTACCGATTCAATGATACATCCTGACTTTCTTCCGGAATATACCATAATCCAACAGCTTGCGTATAACAAGATTGCAACCTGTAGGTGTCATACCTTTGATGCAAATATTCATGGGTCATAACTGATCTTTTACCTTGATTGGACCTCGCGGCTGTAACCATTGATGCAGTGTCACAACCCCAGTTTAGGTATGTGCTAGGGATAGCAAGTCCCTTTGCATCATGTTAAAAATTTCAAAAAGAAATTGAAATGGGAGAAGAAACCCCCCAGATGGATTTAATTCAAATGGCCAAAAATAAAGTTGCTCCAAAAATTCCTTTTGTATTTTTGAAAACTCACATAAATGAGTATGATCACATATAAAGTGATGTGGTAGCATTCCCATGCTCATGGATATTTCAAATATTCAAACAAGAGCATGGATTTAAATTTAAACCCCTATTTGAATTGAAGTTCAAATTATTTGAATTTTAAAAATGCCCAAACTTTATAAGTGGCTAGCTATATGCATTTCAAGTCCACATACAAAATTTGGGGCATTTTATAAATGGTTTGCTATTTTTAGCAGAGCCACAACAAATAAACAGAAAAGAAAAACAGAAAAGGGAAAGGAAAACTTACCTCTCGCCTAGGCGAGGCCTAACAGCCGGCCCAGCCCACCAGCTCTTCTGTCGTCTTCCTACCCGCGCCCAGAAGCAGCTCGCTTTCGAGCAAAGAGCGCGGGCTCGACGCCACCTCGACGCCCAAGGCCTTCCATGCCTCCCTAGGACTCCAAAGCGCGCCACGGAGACGCCCTCGACTCCCTCCTCCACTTTCCCCACCTCGGCTTGCTTTCCCCTCCTGATGAGGACATCCCTACTAATGTTACACCCATATCCTCACCAACTACACATATTGGACCAGTTACTAGAGCTCGTGCACGTCAACTAAATTATCAGGTACTTTCGTTTCTTACGAATCCTTCTATTGTTCATGAACATATGATACTGCCTAAATTAGATACTTTTGTTTTGCTTATGAATGAAGGACCTAGCATGGACAAGAAGGATGGTCATTGGAGCGGGATCAAGCATGGAGAAGAAGGTGCGCGCGCGGGAAAGGACAGCGGAGCTTCCAGTGGTGATTATCGCACTTTGAAGCCACCATAAGGCGCGCATGAAGTCTTGGACGAAATACGCGAGATGCCACTTCATTATTTTCGTCCAAGGGCAATTATAGGTGCTGCGTCACCTTAATATTGGGCTGGGCCCATGTAATTTCGAAATACCACCTTATAGGCTGTTTTTAGAGTCCGTATGTGTGGGGAAACCGAGTTAGGGTTGTTTTCGGACCCCACCTCCAAGGGGTCACGAAAATCCCCTCTGTTCCCCCATATATACAGCCCTTAGGGCGTCGTTTAGACTTGGGTTTTAATTAGATTTAAGTTAGCCATAGCCGCAACTTCGAGCTCTTCGTTTGTGTCATCCGACCAGGCCAAGACCTCATTGGAACCCCAACTTTCGTAATCTTTCATCTTATATTCGCAATATCCAGATTGCAATTCTTAGTTCTTGCTTGTTCTTCGATTGCTTGCAGGAATTAGACCTTCGTGGTCAGGTTGATCGTGCATCCGCGGGATCAATAACCTCTCGGAGTTGGTTTAGCGATCGCTAAGGCGCAACGTCTTCGCACGTTCGTAGTCGGGTCGTGAAAGTCTACTCCACCATAATCGATCTCCACCATCTCATCGAAACATCGGGACACCTTCGCCTCTATCAAGTGGTATCAGATTTCCAGGTTGCTCGGTGAGATTTACCAGTTTTCGTAGTCTAGATTGATTCTGTTCGTCATACCTACAGCCCACGAAAAAGCCAAAAAAAAATTTAGGGTTAGATCATCACGTCCCAAGACAGTCCGAGCCTTTGTCCAGTTTTCTTTTCAGTACTTGCTTTGTTGAATTTACGGTTGCATCGTTGTGTCAAGTTGCTGATCTTAGCGTCTAGTTCCCTTAGAGTTTCGAGTTCTGATCACAGTTTGCCACGTCGCCGCCGCACAGTAGTCATCCTACCACGTTCCGCCAATCCAAGTCCACATACACCACCACGTTCCGCCAAGCAGAGTCCATATACACCACCACGTACCACGAGTCCGAGTTGAGTTCCATCATCAGTACGGTTCGTGACCTCTCCATAGCCAGATTAGTTTGAGTTGATTAGAGTCGGATTTCACCAATCTTTGTCGTACGTAGAAGGGGGTGATTTCCAAAAAAAAAAAAAAAAAAAAAAAAGAGTCTGGCACGCTTTTCAGAGCAGTTTTTAGGCCAAAAAATTCAGGGGTGAAAAAAATTTCGTGCCCATACGTTCCTTAGGTCCAGAAACTCATTTTGAGACGTTCGCCACCATAGAGTTTTTTTCGCACTTTTTCAGCCACCGCAGTCCCGCATCGCAAAAAAAAAAAAAAAAAAAAAAGCAAAAAAAAAAAAAAAAAAAAAAGAGAAAAAAAAACAAATTCAGAGTGTGCTTCTCAGTTGATTACATGCCGCGCCGTGCTTTCGTTGGTGTTTTAGGCTCGCGTCTCTAGTACGGTCTAGCCTAGGATCAGCACAGTACCGACGTTGAGTGTTTTTTCAACTTTGCATCTCTGTTTTGATTACTGTTGAGCTTTTTGCTACCATATTTGTCAAACCTACCTACAGCTCCACATATATTCTACTTCGTGCGGTTGACACCTCCTGGCCATCGCTCTACCACATCTCTGAGAGTTTTGACCCGTTGGTTGTACATCACCACCTGCTGCTAGGTAAGAATCGGTAAGAACTGAAGAAAAGCTTGACGGATTTGTGCTTTCCACCACCCCACATCCCATTAGTCGAAGTAGGATCATACTTCTGTGTGTTTTCTATTTCTGCTAACCATGCCAGGATCCCATGATGAAGTGGCGCGGGATGCACCTGATTGGGAGAATATGACAAACAAAGCATTACATGATAAATTTGCACAAATGATGTCTGAACCGGTGAATGACATCGAGAACAGATTTACAGAGGCGATTGATGGTGTGGAGAAGATGATCGACACCAAGCTCGACGCCAAGTTTACTGAGTTGCTCGCACGCTTACCTATACAGCCTGCGACCGCTCCAGCACAGCCACCGCCACCACGACGTGCACGACGTATTCTGTTTCCGGGCGGACAAGCTGCTGGTGCTCCTGCTGCTGCTGCAGTTACTGCTGCTGCTGCCTCTGACGTCGGCCAGGACGACAACTACGAGGGTGATTACGAGGAGGAGGTGGAACAAGAAGCGGCCTATGAACAGCCAGCTGGACGTCCACGTCCCAACATTCGCCACGGTCGACACCAACCACCCCCTCAGGTACGCGATGATGAACATGTGCCTAAACTTAAATTGAATCTTAAGCCGTTTGAGGGTAGATATATTCCTGATGCTTATCTTACTTGGGAGTTAGAAACTGAACAACGCTTTACATGTTTACAATATCCTGAGAATAGACGTGTTACTGCTGCTGTTTGTGAATTCACGGGTTTTGCATCTATTTGGTGGTCTGAACATTGTAGATTGCATGCTAATAATATTCCAGCTACTTGGGCTGCTTTAAAAGATGCTATGCGTACTCGCTGGGTTCCTCCTTATTATCAACGTGAATTGCTACAAAAATTACAGCGTTTGAGACAAGGAAAAAATTCTGTAGAGGAATATTATCAAGAATTACAAACTGGATTGATTAGATGTGGCCTAGTAGAGGATAATGAAGCTATGTTTGCACGTTTCATAGGTGGCTTAAACAGGGAGATACAAACTATTCTAGAATACAAGGACTATGCTACTATTACTCGTTTGTTTCATCTTGCTTGTAAAGCTGAACGTGAAGTGCAGGATCGACAGGCCGCTACGAGACCTAACTTTTCTGCAGGATGAAATACATCATGGACATCGCGTGGACCTTCTACATCCACACGTCCTGCTGCTCCACCCTCTACTTCAGCCGCTCATTCTTACAGGGAGCCACCAAAACAGTCAGCGCCACCATTCAAGGGTGCACAGAGTGGTCCAGCGGCGAGTTCTTCTTCATCCATGGCTTCCACAGGGCAAACACGAGATCGTGATATTAAATGTCGCAGGTGCCAAGGTGGAGGTCACTTCGCAAAAGACTGTCCCTCCAAGCGTGTGATGATTATTACGGCGGATGGTGGGTATGAGTCAGCGAGTGACTATGATGAGGAGACTTTAGTTCTCATTGCTCATGAGGAACAGGGTGCCCATGATGATGCTCATGATATGGAGTATATGGCTCCTGATGATGCAGATAAATATGCTAGTTTGGTTGCTCAACGTGTGTTAAGTGTGCAGGTAACGAAGGCTGAGCAAAACCAGAGGCATAATTTGTTCCACACAAAGGGAGTGGTGAAAGAACGTTCGGTTCGCATCATCATTGACGGAGGGAGTTGCAACAACTTGGCTAGCATGGAGTTGGTGGAGAAGCTATCTCTCACCACAAGACCACACCCCCATCCGTACTATATTCAGTGGTTTAACAATAGTGGTAAGATTAAGGTAACGCGTTCTGTTCGTGTGCACTTTAGCATTGCTGCATATGCTGATTATGTTGATTGTGATGTGGTACCCATGCAAGCATGCTCTCTTTTACTTGGTAGACCATGGCAATTTGATAGGAATGTTGTACACCATGGTAGGACAAATCAGTTTACTCTGGTTCATCAGGATAAAAATATTGCTTTACTTCCTATGTCTCCTGAACAAATTGTGAAAGATGATCTTGCTAGAGCTAATAAAGCTAAACAGGAGAAAAATAAGAGTGAAAATGAGATAGCAGCCAAAGAATTTGAGCAACAACATAAGACTAATAGCAAATCTTCTTCTGCTGTGTCTAATGAAATTAAATTGACTAGTCCAACTTTGCTTGCTACTAAAGTTGATATTTCAGATTTGGATGTTAGTCAATATGTGTGCTATGCTTTTGTGTGCAAAGAAGCTTTGTTTTCATTTGAGGAATTGCCTCCTTCTTTGCCTCCTGTTGTCACTGACCTTTTGCAGGAGTTTATTGACGTCTTTCCACAAGACGTACCACCGGGATTACCACCTATTCGAGGGATTGAGCATCAGATTGACTTAATTCCCGGTGCTTCACTGCCCAACCGTGCGCCATACCGTACCAATCCGGAGGAGACAAAGGAGATTCAGCGTCAAGTACAAGAGCTACTCGACAAAGGTTACATACGTGAATCCCTTAGTCCTTGTGCTGTTCCTGTTATATTAGTGCCTAAAAAGGATGGAACATGGCGTATGTGTGTTGATTGTCGAGCCATTAATAATATTACTATTCGTTATCGTCATCCTATTCCTAGGTTAGATGATATGCTTGATGAATTAAGTGGCTCTACCATGTTTTCCAAAGTTGATTTGCGTAGTGGATACCATCAAATTCGCATGAAATTAGGAGCTGAATGGAAAACGGCATTTAAAACTAAGTTTGGATTATATGAGTGGTTAGTCATGCCTTTTGGGTTAACTAATGCACCTAGCACTTTCATGAGATTAATGAACGAGGTTTTACGTGCTTTCATTGGACGATTTGTGGTAGTCTATTTTGATGATATACTGATTTATAGCAAATCTTTGGAGGAACATTTGGATCATTTACGTGCTGTTTTTATTGCTCTACGTAATGCACGTTTGTTTGGTAACCTTGGGAAGTGCACCTTTTGCACCGACCGAGTATCGTTTCTTGGCTATGTTGTTACTCCGCAGGGAATTGAAGTTGATAAAGCCAAGATCGAGGCGATTGAGAGTTGGCCGCAGCCCAAAACGGTCACACAAGTGAGGAGTTTTCTTGGCCTCGCTGGATTCTATAGGCGTTTTGTGAGAGATTTCAGCACCATTGCTGCACCTCTCAATGAGCTTACACGCAAGGATGTGCCTTTTACTTGGGGTACCGCACAGGACGAAGCCTTCACCGTATTGAAAGATAAGTTAACACATGCTCCTTTGCTCCAACTTCCTGATTTTAATAAGACTTTTGAGCTTGAATGCGATGCTAGTGGGATTGGTTTGGGAGGTGTGTTATTACAAGATGCTAAACCTGTTGCTTACTTTTCTGAAAAATTGAGTGGGCCTAGTCTGAACTATTCTACTTATGATAAGGAATTATATGCTCTTGTTCGGACATTAGAAACTTGGCAACATTATTTATGGCCCAAAGAATTTGTTATACATTCTGATCATGAATCTTTGAAACACATAAGAAGTCAAGCAAAACTTAATCGTAGACATGCTAAGTGGGTTGAATTTATTGAGACTTTCCCTTATGTCATTAAACACAAGAAGGGGAAAGATAATATTATTGCTGATGCTTTGTCTCGTCGTTATACTATGCTTTCACAACTTGACTTCAAGATTTTCGGTTTAGAGACAATCAAAGATCAATACGTAAATGATGCGGAATTTAAAGATGTATTGCAGAATTGTAGAGAGGGTAGAACATGGAACAAGTTTGTGCTTAATGATGGATTTGTGTTCCGTTCTAACAAGCTATGCATTCCAGCTAGCTCTATTCGTCTTTTGTTGTTGCAGGAGGCGCATGGAGGAGGATTAATGGGACACTTTGGCGTGAAGAAGACGGAGGACGTACTTGCTACACATTTCTTTTGGCCAAAGATGAGACGGGATGTTGAGCGTTTTGTTGCTCGCTGCACTACATGTCAAAAAGCTAAGTCACGACTCAATCCTCATGGTTTATACATGCCTTTACCTGTACCTAGTGTTCCGTGGGAGGACATATCCATGGACTTTGTTTTAGGCTTGCCTCGAACAAAGAATGGGAGGGATAGCATATTTGTTGTCGTGGATAGATTTTCTAAGATGGCACATTTTATACCATGTCATAAAAGCGATGATGCTGCTAATGTTGCTGATTTATTCTTTCGTGAGATTATTCGCTTACATGGTGTGCCCAATACTATTGTCTCGGATCGTGATACTAAGTTTCTTAGCCATTTTTGGAGATGCTTATGGGCTAAGTTGGGGACTAAACTACTTTTTAGTACTACATGTCATCCCCAAACTGATGGACAAACTGAAGTAGTCAATAGGACTTTGTCTACTATGCTTAGGGTTGTTTTAAAGAGTAACTTGAAACTGTGGGAAGAATGTTTACCTCATATTGAATTTGCTTATAATCGTTCATTGCATTCTACCACTAAAATGTGCCCTTTTGAGATTGTTTATGGTTTTCTACCTCGTGCACCTATTGATTTGCTACCTCTTCCATCTTCGGAGAAGGTTAATTTTGATGCTAAGCAACGTGCTGAATTGATATTAAAAATGCATGAGTTAACTAAAGAAAACATTGAGCGCATGAATGCTAGATACAAGCTTGCTGGTGATAGGGGTCGAAAGCATGTTGTGTTTGAACCCGGAGATCTTGTTTGGTTACATCTACGTAAAGATAGGTTTCCTGATTTGCGCAAGTCTAAGTTAATGCCTCGAGCTGATGGTCCCTTTAAGGTTTTGCAGAAAATTAATGATAATGCATATAAACTTGAGCTACCTGCAGCCTTTGGGGTTAGTCCCACATTTAATATTGCAGATTTGAAGCCTTATTTGGGAGAAGATGATGAGCTTCGGTCGAGGACGACTTCAATTCAAGAAGGGGAGGATGATGAGGACATCCCTACTAATGTTACACCCATATCCTCACCAACTACACATATTGGACCAGTTACTAGAGCTCGTGCACGTCAACTAAATTATCAGGTACTTTCGTTTCTTACGAATCCTTCTATTGTTCATGAACATATGATACTGCCTAAATTAGATACTTTTGTTTTGCTTATGAATGAAGGACCTAGCATGGACAAGAAGGATGGTCATTGGAGCGGGATCAAGCATGGAGAAGAAGGTGCGCGCGCGGGAAAGGACAGCGGAGCTTCCAGTGGTGATTATCGCACTTTGAAGCCACCATAAGGCGCGCATGAAGTCTTGGACGAAATACGCGAGATGCCACTTCATTATTTTCGTCCAAGGGCAATTATAGGTGCTGCGTCACCTTAATATTGGGCTGGGCCCATGTAATTTCGAAATACCACCTTATAGGCTGTTTTTAGAGTCCGTATGTGTGGGGAAACCGAGTTAGGGTTGTTTTCGGACCCCACCTCCAAGGGGTCACGAAAATCCCCTCTGTTCCCCCATATATACAGCCCTTAGGGCGTCGTTTAGACTTGGGTTTTAATTAGATTTAAGTTAGCCATAGCTGCAACTTCGAGTTCTTCGTTTGTGTCGTCCGACCAGGCCAAGACCGCATTGGAACCCCAACTTCTGTTAATCTTTCATCTTATATTCGCAATATCCAGATTGCAATTCTTAGTTCTTGCTTGTTCTTCGATTGCTTGCAGGAATTGACCTTCGTGGTCAGGTTGATCGTGCATCCGCGGGATCAATAACCTCTCGGAGTTGGTTTAGCGATTGCTAAGGCGCAACGTCTTCGCACGTTCGTAGTCGGGTCGTGAAAGTCTACTCCACCAAAAATCGATCTCCATCCTCTCATCGAAACATCGGGACACCTTCGCCTCTATCACCTCCCTTCCAGTGCGGTTCCACCGACGCCCGAGAAGAACACCAGAGCACCCCGCCATGGAACTCGCAGCCAACGCCACCTAGGGCTCAAGCTGGTGTGTCCGTCGCGCTCGCCGTCATCGACTCCGACGACCTGCAGAAGCTGGAGGCCCAATTTACCCTCAAGCCGACGCCATCCTCACCAACGTACTCCGGTCGCCGAGAAGATCCACGGGAAATTGCTCCGCCGTCCAAGCTCCTCCAGCCTTGCCGTCTCTTCCATCAGAACCAGGGTGAGCCTCTGCTCATTTCCCCCTTCATGGCACCCCTTTCCTTGCCCTCTAGCCGGATCCACCATGAGAGCCAGAGCACGTCGCCGTCGTGGTTGACGTCGAGGTCGCCCTATTACCCCATCGACTCAACCAGTGCGCGCGTTTGACTCCCAGGTGCTCTAGCAATCGAACGCACCCATCCCGTCTTCAAACCGTGCCTCATAACCCCAATGTCGACCTCGCCGTTGTTCTGTTTCCGCCGGAGCAGACATCGCCGTCCCTCTGGTCCTTCCCCTGATCCCCAGCTACCACCAATCGACGCGCAAGCTCTCCAGGAACCCAGTCATGGCCCCCTTGCCCTCTCTCGTGCATCGCAACACAAACCCGAGCAACTCCGGCGAACAGTGCTCGCCAGCGGCACCATTAGAGCTAACCCCCTAAGCTAATCCCCCTGGCCCCACCAGTGAGTGGCACTGACATGTGGGCCCAGCCCCTGCTAACCCCTCTCAGTTAAACTAAAACGAGTTTAAATCAATTCAATTAACAAAGAGAGAATGACAGGTGGGTCCCCTCTGTCAGTGGCCCCCTAGCGTCATGCTGACCTCGTGATGACGCAATAAATCTTATTTGATTTAAAAGAAAATCCAGAAAAGTAAGAAATTGAATTAAAACTTTGGAAATTCATATCTAATTCATTTCAACTCCAAATAAGGCATATAATATGTCTAATATTATAAGAAAAATGCAAGGAATGTGAATATGGACTCTGTTTTCATGTTTGACAAAATAAAATTGGGTGAACAGTGGCAACATTGCATATGAACCCTTTTTGAAATTCAATTGGAGTTTGAATTTGCATTAGAAATGCAATACACTCCTTTTAGTTGGAATGACCCACACACCAGTGACACATACATCAAGTTTCAACCTTCAACTCATGTGTTTGAGCATTGTCTTATTATTGTTTCGATGTTTGTGTTGTTTGTCGAATAGAGGTGGAGCCGGAACCCGAGGCCACCCCCTTCGTTGAAGACCCCGATACTGAACCTCGTCAGCAAGGAAGGAAAACACCATTGATCGTGTCGAAAAAATCCCACTTCCCTCTCAGTCTCGCTTATGCATTTTTTAGGATGATCACCATGATGCGTTTCTACCGCATAGTTGAACCCATTCCTTTGCATGACCTATCATTTTGTCATAGTAGTAAGCAAACCACAATCCTAGCAGATGTAGGAGTTGATTGATATCATGTGGCCCCTGCAACTGTTACTGCTTATTGCATGCTTAGAGTGATACAATGTTGATACTGTTATGTGAGTCGTCATGGTAGTAAATCATGTTGATGATGGTGGAAATGTGTTGGTGAATCTACCCTAATACAAGGTGAACGATGAGAGGCTGTGTAGGAGTACACAGTGGGTTGTCTCTTTGAACACCGCCCTAAGTCCGAGTTCTTGTGTGGTGATCCAAGATGAAGAGTACAACCACACATTGGGCTCACTGACCCCTCTCAACCTACTAACTCATCCCTTTCGATGTCTAGATGTCGCAGTAGTTCGGAGTTCTGGTAGGTTTGTGGCCTGGCTGCTAACTGAGAGAACGGCTCAACTGAGACCGGCTTATGCACCACGCACACATCATCTGGGTCCACTTCGGTAAACCGGCCGGGTTCACGATAGTGGTAGCCAACCCAGATAGGCGGCTTTCTTGGACTAGATCGGCTATGAGGTAACAGTTGTGGTGAACATCCTCGCCGACACCCCTAGAATGGTGTCGAGGCCAAAGGAGGTAACTGATTATCATGTGTGTGTTGTGGTACACCCCTGCAGGGTTAACAAAACTATTCAAATAGCCGCGTCCGCGGTAAGGGACTGCTTGGAAAGCTTAGCTTGATTATTAGACAACTTCAATGGATACTTATAAAACTTGCCAAGATAAGCGTGAGTGTTATGGCGTGCTTTCTTGTGGGAAGTCGAGGAAGGCACCATAGTGGTTTAATTGGTTGGAGACATGTAGTGGACTCGTGTACGCTTCTTACCTCAAGTCTGGTATTCGTAGTACAGGACTAGCCAAGTCAAAACTGGCACTTCTGCTTATGAACCCCACCTCCCTTTACCTTGGTACATGTGCATGAGTAGTATAGTTCCTACGTAAGTCTTGCTGAGTACGACTTTGTAGTCACGTTTGCTTATTCTATGTTTTATATGAACCCACTGACCCCGAAGGTGGATTCTTCCTCGAGCTCGACGACTGAAGACCAAGCTAGTGTAGCCCCAGTCAGTAGACTGGTTCCCTCGTGAAGGGCTTGTTTATAAATAAGGCTTCTCTAAGCCATTTGTTAAACTTGTCTGTACTCAGACCTACTTTTCTTCCGCATGCTTGTTGTAATGTTGGATCACGGTCTCAGTAGTAAGAAAACCACAATCTCTGTGTGCACTCTGTAAGAGTTATCAATAAAGTTTTATACTTTGTAGAGAATTGCAATGATACCTGCTGTTCATACTAGACATGTGTGATGCGTGTATGATTATAACATGCATGTCTTAGTATGGGTTTTCGAGACCTTAGTTGTGATATGGCTGGCAGTCTTTTATGCACCAAGTGGCCCTTAGATGTGCGCAGCTTGGGGCATCGCGATGCAATTGTTCGTGACTCCGTCACGTGCACACTTTGATGTATGATCGAGCCCGCCCTAGACCCAGACTAAGTGATCGGGCTGGAGTAAGTCTATGTAAGGGTTATAATACAATCGATAGTATGGTTGAGGCGACTTGTCTATGAGTATGGGAGTTCACCACCTATATCATTTAGACTTGTGTGCGGATGATGAGGACCCATCTCAGTTGATCATCCGGCCTGGATGGGATGCCCCTCGCGTTCGATGCTTTCCGAGAACGTTCTGTCCTTGGCCTTGTCTGCTTAGACAAGTGGGTACGGTTCTCGGCTCTCCATATGATTGTGTTGTAGCGAGTCTTGCATACGCTAACCCTGGGTCCCGACAGACTTGGTATCAGAGCAAGACTGACTGTAGGATTATTAGCCTTGGTCGAAGTCGAGTCTAGCCTTCTATAGTTATATAGTTACTCTGGGTATATAAGGGAACAACGTAAGGCTTCTTTTTCTCATTACCCTCATCGTTCTGAGTTCTGAGTCACCCACATCTTTTCTACGGGAGGATAGGACTAGGCTCATCTATGTCTTACTAGAAAATCTCGTTGATTGCTTCCTTATAGCCGTAGGAAAGTTGTGTTCGGTTTGCTATAGTTGTTATGCTTCCTGATTTCTTACATCGTATGTAAGTGTTGTTTCCATGTTGTAAGAAATTGTCTTTTCTTGCAATTACAGCCATTATGTTGTCCGAGTCATCCCAGGTTTCTACATAATCTGATGCATTTGCAAAATCCTTCTATCTTTTTCGGATGTCTTTCCAGAAAATTTGTTAGGTGGCATTACCGACAGCTCCATAGTGCTTGATGTAGGTTTTATTCTAGAAACCTATACTGAATCATTTGCAGCTCTTCCTCCCATTTTAGATGTCTTCTAGCCAGAAGAACCACACTAACCATTGTGTTGGGGTACTTTGCTACTCTGACATATCTGTTGTATCCCCTAGTAAGCTATGTTCATCCTCTAAGAAAACCATCCAGTAACCCAACTCCTTAAATCTAGCCACCCGACAGATGTGTAGAGTTCATAGTGGATCTTATGCTAGGAACCGCACCAATTTCCAGACGCCCATACAAAATGGCCCCACGTGAGTTAGCTGAGCTTAAAATCCAACTTGAAGCTTTGTTGGAAAAAGGCTTCATCCTCCCTAGCTCATCGCCATGGGGTTGCCCCATTCTGTCCGTAACGAAGAAGAATGTAACAGAAAGGATGTGTGTAGACTATCGCCCGCTAAATCTAGCGACGATAAAGAACAAGTACCCACTGCCGAGGATCAATGATCTTTATGATCAACTTGCTGGATCCTCTGTCTTCTCCAAGATGGATTTGAGATTAGGTTATCATCAAATCAAAATCCGAAACGAGGACATTCCCAAAACGGCTTTCACTACTCGTTATGGTCTTTACGAGTACACCGTCATGTCCTTCGGATTAACCAATGCCCCCACCACTTTCTCACGCATGATGAATTTGATCTTCATGAGTACTTGGATAAATTTGTTGTAGTTTATCTTGATGACATTCTCATCTACTCGAAGAACGAAGAAGAACATGCCGAACATCTTAGGATGGTATTGATAAAACTTAGAGAGCATCGCCTTTATGCCAAGTTCTCCAAGTGTGAATTTGGCTACCAGAAGTGACCTACTTAGGCCACGTGATTTCTGCAGAAGGCATTGCTGTGAATCCCGAGAGAGTTCAGGCCGTCCTTGACTATACTCCACCTGAATCGGTTAACCAAGTTAGGAGTTTTCTTGTCCTAGCAAGCTATAGCCGCCGCTTCGTCGAGAACTTTTCTAAAGTTGCAAAGCCTCTAACTGAACTCCTCAAGAAAGATAAGAAATTCCAATGGACTCCCATGTGCGAGGAAAGCTTTCAAGAGCTAAAAAGAAGATTGACTTCTGCACCCGTATTTGCGCCTCCAGACACCAAAAAGGATTTCGAGATCTGTTGTGACGCCTCACGACATGGTTTAGGAAGCATACTTATGCAAGATAGACATCTGGTAGCTTATGCTTCACGCCAGTTGCGGCCACATGAAGAGAACTATCCTACCCATGATCTTGAACTCGCTGTCGTAGTTCATGCCCTGACAACTTGGCGACATTACCTCCTTGGTAATCGTTGTGAGATATATTCCGATCACCAAAGCCTCAAATATATATTCACCCAGCCGGATCTTAATCTCAGGCAAAGACGTTGGATTGATTTGATAAAAGATTATGACTTAGGAATTTCTTACACCCCAGGCAAAGCCAATGTCATGGCTGATGCGCTAAGTCGTAAGTCGTATTGTAACAACCTCATCTTACAACAGTATCAACCACTTATTCATGATGAATTTAGAAAAGTCAATCTTGAGATTGTTCCTCATGGCTATCTTTCTACCTTCGTGGCAAAACCAACCCTTGAGGATAAAATCATAGCCGCCCAGAAACGTGATGGTGGTATTCGAGAGATCAAGAAGAACATTGCTAGCGGAGTTGCTAAATGTTTCTCCATGAATGATCAAGGTGTCGTTTTCTTTGGCACTCGATTGGTTGTACCGCGAAAACACAATCTTAGGAGGCTAATTCTTAAGGAGGCTCATGGTACTCCCCTTTCGATTCATCCTAGTAGCACAAAGATGTACCGAGACCTACGCCAGAGATTTTTGTGGACTAGGATGAAGCGAAAAATTGCTCAGTTCATTGCTGAATGTGATGTTTGTCGTTGCATTAAGGCAGAACATCAAAGACCCGCTGGTACTCTTCAACCTTTGCCTATTCAAGAGTGGAAATGGGACAAAGTTAGTATGGATTTCATCACTGGCTTTCCAAAAACCCAGAAAGGAAATGATGCCATCTTCGTTGTCGTGGATAGACTTTCCAAAGTTGCTCACTTCCTCCCCGTTCGTGAGTCCATAACTTCGAGCCAGTTAGCGGACTTGTATGTCTCTAGAGTTGTGTCTCTTCATGGTGTTCCTTTGGAAATCAATTCTGATCGTGGTAGCCTTTTCACCTCTAGATTTTGGGGAAGCTTTCAGAATGCTATGGGAACTCATCTCTCCTTTAGTACAACTTTCCATCCTCAGTCTAGTGGTCAAGTCGAAAGGGTTAACCAAATTCTCGAAGACATGCTCAGAGCTTGTGTTATCTCATTCGGAAAGAATTGGGAGAAGTCCCTTCCATTCGCCGAATTTCTTATAACAATAGTTTCCAATCTAGTCTGAACATGGCTCCTTTTGAACTCCTCTATGGACGAAGATGTCGAACACCTCTAAACTGGTCAGAAACCGCTGAAAGACAATTCTTTGGATTGGATATGATCATGGAAGCAGAAGAGCAAGTTCACATTGTTCGTGATCAATTGAAAGCAGCCCAGTCTCGTCAGAAAAGCTACTATGATTGTCATCATAGGAAAGAAAGATACAATCTGGATGAGAAGGCCTACATTCGGGTTACTCCTCTGAAGGGAACCCAACGTTTCGCTATCAAAGTCAAGTTGGCCCCACGTTATATTGGACCTTTCCGCATCCTCGCTAAACGTGGAGAAGTTGCCTACCAACTTGAACTACCCTCGCACCTTTCCCGAGTACATGATGTATTCCATGTGTCACAACTCAGGCGTTGCTTCAAGGACCCCATCCGCGAAGTCGACCATGAAATGCTTGATCTCCAAGATGACCTTTCTTATCGAGAATACCCCGTTCGTATTCTTGATTCAGCAGAGCGTGTCACTCGTCGTCAGAAGATTAAGTTTCTGAAAGTGCAATGGTTACACCACTCTGAGAAAGAAGCCACGTGGAAAAGAGAAGACCGTCTCAGTGCCGAGTACCCCTCCTTCCTCCCGCAGACTTCTGAATCTCGGGACGAGATTCTTTTGAGTGGGGGCGAGTTGTCACAACCCCAGTTTAGGTATGTGCTAGGAATAGCAAGTCACTTTGCATCATGTTAAAAAATTCAAAAATAAATTAAAATGGGAGAAGAAACCCCCCAGATGGATTTAATTCAAATGGCTAGAAATAAAGTTTCTCCAAAAATTCCTTTTGTATTTTTGAAAACTCACATAAATGAGTACGATCACATATAAAGTGATGTGGTAGAATTCCCATGCCCATGGATTTTTCAAATATTCAAACAGGATCATTGATTTAAATTTAAGCCCCTATTTGAATTAAAGTTCAAATTATTTGCATTTTATAAATGCCCAACCTTTATAAGTGGCTAGCTATATGCATTTCAAGTCCACATAAAAATTTGGGGCATTTTATAAATGGTTTGCTATTTTTAGCAGAGCCACAACAAATATACAGAAAAGAAAAACAGAAAAGGGAAAGGAAAACTTACCTCTCGCCTAGGCGAGGCCCAACAGTCGGCCCAGCCCACCAGCTCTTCTGTCGTCTTCCTACCCGCGCCAAGAAGCAGCTCGCTTTCGAGCAGAGAGCGCGGGCTCGACGCCACCTCGATGCCCAAGGCCTTCCAGGCCTCCTTCCCCACCTCGGCTCGCTTCTCCACTTTCCCCACCTCGGCTCGCTTTCCCCTCCCTTCCACTGCAATTCCACCGAAGTCCGAGAAGAACACCGGAGCACCCCTCCATGGAACTCGCTGCCAACGCCACCTAGGGCTCAAGCTGGTGTGTCCATCTCGCTCGCCGTCATCGACTCCGACGCCCTGCAGAAACTGGAGGCCCAATTTCCCCTCAAGCCAACGCCATCCTCACCAACGTACTCCGGTCGCCGAGAAGATCCATGGGAAATTGCTCCGCCGTCCAAGCTCCTCCGGCCTCGCCGTCTCTGCCATCAAAACCAGGGTGAGCCTCTGCTCATTTCCCCCTTCATGGCGCCCCTTTCCTTGCCCTCTAGTCGGATCCACCATGAGAGCCAGAGCACGTCGCCGCCGTGGTTGACGTCGAGGTCGCCCCAGTGCCCCATCGACTCAACCAGTGCGCGCGTTTGACTCCCAGGTGCTCCGGCAATCAAACGCACCCATCCCGGCTTCAAACCGTGCCCCCTAATCCCAATGCCGACCTCGTCGTTGTTCTGTTTCCGCCGGAGCAGACGCCGCCGTTCCTCTGGTCCTTCGCCCGAGCCCCAGCTACCACCAATCGACGCGCAAGCTCTCCAGGAACCCAGTCATGGCCCCCTTGCCCTCTCTCGTCCACCGCAACGCAAACCCGAGAAACTCCGGCGAACAGTGCTCGCTGGCGGCACAATTAGAGCTAACCCCCTAAGCTAATCCCCTGGCCCCACCAGTCGGTGGCACTGAGATGTGGACCCAGCCCCTGCTAACCCCTCTCAGTTAAATTAAAACGAGTTTAAATCAATTCAATTAACAGAGAGTGAATGACAGGTGGGTCCCCTCTGTCAGTGGCCCCCTGGCGTCATGCCGACCTCATGATGACGCAATAAAACTTATTTGATTTAAAAGAAAATCCAGAAAAGTCAGAAATTGAATTAAAAATTTGGAAATTCATATCTAATTCATTTCAACTCCAAATAAGGCATATAACATGTCTAAAATTATCAGAAAAATGCAGGAATGTGAATATGGAATCTGTTTTCATGTTTGACCAAATAAAATTGGGTAAACAGTGGCACCATTGCATACGAACCCTTTTTGAAATTCAATTGGAGTTTGAATTTGCATTTCCAATGCAATACAATCCTTTTAATTGTAATGACCCACACACCAGTGAAAGATACATCAAGTTTCAACCTTAAACTCATGTGTTTGAGCCTTTTAATTGTAATGACCCACACACCAGTGACACATACATCAAGTTTCAACCTTAAACTCATGTGTTTGAGCATTGTCTTATTATTGTTTCGATGTTTGTGTTGTTTGTCGAATAGAGGTGGAGCCGGAATCCGAGGCCACCCCCTTCGTTGAAGACCCCGATACCGAACCTCGTCAGCAAGGCAAGAAAAACCCATTGATCATGTCGATAAAATCCCACTTCCCTCTCAGTCTCGCTTATGCATTTTTTAGGATGATTACCATGATGCGTTTCTACCGCATAGTTGAACCCATTCCTTTGCATGACCTATCATTTTGTCACAGTAGTAAGCAAACCACAATCCTAGCAGATGTAGGAGTTGATTGATATCATGTGGCCCCTGCAACTGTTACTGCTTATTGCATGCTTAGAGTGATACAATGTTGATACTGTTATGTGAGTCGGGATGGTAGTAAATCATGTTAATGATGGTGGAAATGTGTTGGTGAATCTACCCTAATACAAGGTGAACGATGAGAGGCTGTGTAGGAGTACACAGTGGGTTGTCTCGTGGAACATTTCCCTAAGTCCAAGTTCTTGTGTGGTGATCCAAGATGAAGAGTACAACCACACATTAGGCTCACTGACCCCTCTCAACCTACTAACTCATCCCTTTCGATGTCTAGATGTCGCAGTAGTTCGGAGTTCTGGTAGGTTTGTGGCCTGGCTGCTAAGTGAGAGAACGGCTCAACCGAGACAGGCTTCTGCACCACGCACACATCATCTAGGTCCACTTCGGTAAACGGGCCGGGTTCACGATAGTGGTAGCCAACCCAGATCGGTGGATTTCTTGGACTAGATCGGCTATGAGGTAACAATTCTGGTGAACATCCTCGCGGACACCCCTTGAATGGTGTCGAGGCCAAAGGCGGTAACTGATGGTCATGTGTGTGTAGCGGTACACCCCTGCAGGTTTAACAAAACTATTCGAATAGCCGCGTCCTCGGTAAGGGACTGCATGGAAAGCTTAGCTTGATTATTAGACAACTTCAATGGATACTTATAAAACTTTCCAAGATAAGCGTGAGTGCTATGGCGTGCTTTCTCGTGGGAAGTCGAGGAAGGCACCATAGTGGTGTAATTGGTTGGAGACATGTAGTGGACTCGTGTACGCTTCTTACCTCAAGTCTGGTATTCGTAGTACAGGACTAGCCAAGTCAAAGCTGGCACTTCTTCTTATGAACCCCACCTCCCTTTACCCTTATACATGTGCATGAGTAGTGTAGTTCCTACGTAAGTCTTGCTGAGTACGGCTTTGTACTCACGCTTTCTTATTCTATGTTTTAGATGAACCCACTGACCCCGAAGGTGGATTCTACCTCGAGCTCGACGACTGAAGACCAAGCTAGTGTAGTCCCAGTCAGCATACTGGTTCCCTCGTGAAGGGCTTGTTTATAAATAAGGCTTCTCTAAGCCATTTGTTAAACTTGTCTGTACTCAGACCTACTTTGCTTCCGCATGCTTTTTGTAATGTTGGATAACGGTCTCGTGATCTCTGTGTGCACTCTGTAAGAGTTATCAATAAAGTTGTATAATTTGTAGAGAATTGCAATGATACCTGCTGTTCATACTAGACATGTGTGCTGCGTGTATGATTATAACATGCATGTCTTAGTATGGGTTTTCGAGACCTTAGTTGTGATCTGGCTGGCGGTCTTTTATACACCAAGTGGCCCATAGATGTGCGCAGCTTGGGGCATCGCGATGCGATTGTTCGTGACTCTGTCACATGCACACTTTGATGTATGATCGATCCCGCCCTCGAACCCGACTAAGTGATCGGGTTGGAGTAAGTCTATGTAAGGGTTATAATACAATCGATAGTATGGTTGAGGCGACTTGTCTATGAGTATGGGAGTTCACCACCCATATCATTTAGACTTGTGTGGGGACGATGAGGACCCATCTCAGTTGATCATCCGTCCTAGATGGGATGCCCCTCACGTTCGATGCTTTCTGAGAACGTTCTGTGCTTGGCCTTGTCTGCTTAGACAAGTGGGTACGGTTCTCGGCTCTCCATATGATTGTGTTGTAGCGAGTCTTGCATACGCTAACCCCGGGTCCCGACATGCAGGCTTGATCCGAATGATTCTTCCAGTAGAATTCCTACTTGAGCCAAATATTCTCAATGCAATCTGATGGGAATCCTTCATGACTTGTTGATTTCCAAACTCATTGCGGTCTTTTACTGATTCTCCGAGGTATGCGGTGGGTTGATGAGAAACTTTCCATAAGGGGAATAATAAGGCGACACCAAAGAAACTGAATGAAAAACCAACGAATAAATCCAATGGAGTGAAAAATCAATAGCAATCGATAGAAATTTCACCACTTCAAAGTTTCACCGGTAGTCGATGACCATCTGAATCCCTTGCATAAAACCAGCAATTAAACCAGTAGCCACCAGAATAGTTTTTACAACTCTGATTTTGGAAGTATACTAGAATAACTCAACCACTACTCAAGACGGCCGAAAAACAGCTCAGAGCATGAGGTAGCATTGATAAAAAGAATGGAGAGGTCCCCTAAGACGGCCGAAAAGAAGCTCAAAGCATAGGGTCTCCACTGCGAAAATAAACTCAACAACTTCCCAAGAAGGCAGAGAAAGCAGCTCAGAACACGGGCCGACTGTTGAAAAGAGAAATATAAAGTAGACATCCACCCCGGACGGTCGAAAAAGAATCATCTCAGAACCAGTCGTGGTTCCTTTATCCAAAAGAAATCGAGAAGGGTCCATCAAAGTCATTTACTACCTGCAAAAACATATTCATTAAACACCGAAGAACCAAAGAATGAATCGACGATGAAATTCAATGAAGCAAAGATCAATAGCATCGTAAATACATCGAGATCACACACAAACAAGATCACATCTTATTGATACGTACAAGAACATGCAACAAGAAACATGCAAGACTACTACTACTCATGCAACATGAACTATGCGAAACTTAGGCATTACGGTTTAACTACGGGTTGCCGGAGGCTGAAGGAGCTGGCGGAGGAGTTGACGGAGCCATGGCTGCAGCAACAGCTCTTCTTGCATGCCTTGCATCTCGGGATAGCTCGACGATGAGGGCGTACTCGACGATCATTAAGCGGTACATGCCAATCACCGCTGCGTCGGTTTCCGCAAGAGGACGAGGAAACCTTACTCGTTGAGGAGTGTTGGCCCAGGTGGGATAGAAGTGGAAGGCACGATTATGCTGCATCGCGCTTTCCTGGTGGCAAAGACCTATGAGGCCTGCCAAAGCGGCAAGTTGAACGGCACGATCTGGGGTAGAGGTGTGTCCGCCCTGGAAGTTGTAGGTATGCATGCCGATGGGGAGGTTGACTGTTACGAGGATATTCACACGGTACTCGAGTATCTGTCCTCCAAGTGGCATCTGAGAAACTTGGTACGTTGGCATGTCTCCACTCGGATAGAGACAACGCCAAACATCGGCAAGCAGATAGGCAAAGTTGAACGGGAAAAGGTCCGATTGGTAGCCCACCGGATACTCTGCCATCTACACTCGTCAAATCAGATCGTTAGAGAAAAGAATGCTATCTAAATGCATGCTACACAGCAAATAAATGCAGCAATCAAATGAAGCACACAAGCAAGCTATATACTCTAGCTCTAACGTCATTCTAACATCCGAGAGAACTAGGGCATCCTACAACAGTCCTGCTCTGATACCAAGCGTTGTGGCAGCCCGTCTCAAAATACCAGAACGCCCCGTGCTCCAGCCCAGAGATCATGTCTTCTGGGACACGACACTTCTTGATATAGAACTGGACCACTTTCTATTACCAATGAAATGGGTACAAAGGTCTATTACAACGCTAGCGGAGCGAGGCGGGGAACAAACTTGCTCCTAATGCTAGCCACATAATTGTGTCAAGCAGCAGGATAACTCTATGGCAACGGAATAAAACTTAGCAACGGAATAACGACGAGGGAGACGGACTCCACTCCACAGGTACACTGCTGGGACACCTTCTAGCTCGCATACACCGGGAACGTCGTCCAACGCAATCACAACATTACCTGCAAATCTGGCATGACACGTCAGGTCAGTACATTGAATGTACTTGCAAGCTCACAAACAACCAAGGCATCAAGGCAAAACAATTACATAGCAAGAAGGTTAGAGTATATGAAAGAATCAAGCATGTGAGAACCACAGTAATGTAAACTAGTATGGTAAAGTAGATAACCATCAACCAACTTATCCGGGATCAACTTACTCGTGATCACTTGCAACATCTCATACCGGGATCATTCCAGATCCATAACTCAGGATCACTCCGGATCCAATCGTGATCACTCCCGATACAAAACTCGGGATAACTCCAGATCCATAACCATCTCATGGCTACTGCGTAGCCATCTCATCAAAAGCTCGTAAGCTTCGCAAGCTTACCATCACTTGCACCAATCCCAAGTGTAACACAATCTCTTACCCATATCACTGTGCTCGACCGGTGTCACTTAGTACGAACTTTTCCATAACTGAGGACACGGCTATTCGAATAGATTTTGACTCTGCAGAGTTTGCGCACTTTACCCACACTATGGATTTCTTCCTCCATCCAGTACCTTGGAACTTGTCTCACAGGAACCTCGGAACTCGTTCCATAGGAGTGGGCTAGGACTTATCCAACGAGACCGTTCTACCGCGTGCCTCCCTGACCATATCACCCGACATGCTTCTAAAGCCATGCCTTGGGTAGCCCCGTGTCCTCCAGACACCGGCCACCATCGTGGCAAACGATCACCGCTTACCGGGCCAGGTTAACCGTGCGCGCATAACCTTCCCTCTTGGGTGATACAAATAAGAGACCGCACCGATAGACCGAGCCAAGGCCTTCCCATACAGGCGAGTGTGGCTACACTGATAAGTTCGGTTCGGTGGGACCTGATCACACAACCTAAAGCATGTCTCCAAAAGCATAATCATCAAAGTGTCAGGTGCTATACGAAAGTCCATAGTCCAAGTCCTAACAATATCCATACAAATCCAAGGCACGATCATGTCTATATCATAATCCAAAGCATAATTCGATTAATCCTTAGCCATGTCAGATGATCAAGGTAGTACTAAAAATCACAATGAATAGAAAGATCATACTCACAACTAATAATCATATAGAATCCAAGCAATATTCATGGCAATAGCACAATCATGGTTAACTCCGAACATGCCATGAATAATCACCCTAATAATCCGAAAACTATGAAAAGTTATAGAACCATGTCAAAGCTTTATGAAGACGCAAAAGGGAGTTGTGGCTTGCCTTTCACCAGAGGAATGTGAAATACTCCTGGTCTTCAACACAATAAAAGCCCTGCAAATATATTTTTAAAATAGCAAGAAAAAGGTCAGATAAAATGTTTGCTTTTAAACATCAATTATTAACAAAACAACATGGCACAAAAGTTATGCCAGAATAAGGGGGGGGTCAAGAGAAAACTAATGCAAAAAGAATCATCTCATTTGGACTTGTGGTTTAAAAGATAATGGAGGTCCAAGTTGGGACAAACTAATGATTTGAAAAATTATTTAAAAGGATTTTCTGGAATTTCAAGTGGAGGTGACGTCGAAAGCGTAATGTGGGTTTACGCTTCCACTTACGTACCAGTTCGGGAGGAGCTGGGTGAATGACAGGTGGGCCATGGTTGTCAGGTTTAGAACAGAGAAAGAGAGGGCCGTCGACGGCGAGCTCACCAGCGTAGGATCTCCAGCGAGGGGACGCGGTCGTGCCCGGGAACGGTGCAGGTGGGTCGGGGGAACCACAGCAATTAAGCCCGTACCCGTGGCACGCCGGGAGGTGACCTGGCGGCGGTTCTCTCGTCGTCTCGGTGGTGCAGAACCACGACCTTTGACGACGTTGACGACTCCGGTCGGTTCCGGCAGCAATAAGGACAGTGGAGAGATGGGGAAGAATGAGAGGGGAAAGGGGATTTAAATGGTGTGGTTGGATCAAGCTAGGAGGTTCTAGGGCGAGGGGGAATCGACTGCAATGCCGAGCGGCGGTGCTCGCCGGAGGTGGGGAAGAAGGCCCTCCCGGCTCGATTCCTCGCACTAGGGTGCGATTGAGAGGGACGCGAAGGCATGGCCTTAAATAGCCGAGGGCGATGCCCATGGCCGGGCAGCGCCAATAAGAGGCGGCCACGGCGTTGAAGTGGTCGGGCATCGTGTTGGCGGCCTAAAGCCGCTTCTAGGAGGCTCTGGGGGGCCACGAGTGAGCAGAGGAGCACAAGGACAAGGGTAGGGGGTCAATGGTGATGGGGATGGGTCGGCAAGAAGTCTGCTCATCGGTTTTGCATGGCGGTGATGGCCGGATCGAATCCGGCGAGGCTAAGAAGGGAAGAGGGCATACGGGTGAGGGGAAAAGCCATGCGGCGCGGCTAGACAAGGGGAAGAGGATGCAGGCACGCTGTAGAGCGAAGGCGACGCGTCGGGTGGCCTTAGGGCACGCCTTGAGAAAGTCGGCTGCATGCCAGGGGCGTGGCCGCCCTGTGCACTAGTGCACAAGATGATTTTCTTCGTGGCCAAGTATGTCTAGAGGCTTGGGGTGATCTTATCTTCTCTGCAAAGATTGATGCAGCAATCTTGGGGCACAAGCTAGGGTCAAATGGTGAATAAGGGGAGGGGGAGAGGTTGTCACATGGTCTTGTGGTTGGAAGGACTACATGCATATGAATTTGCAGCTCAAATGGACATGGGTACAATGCACCTCCTTTGCAAATGCCAAATTTGACCAGAAGCTTGGTCTTGAAGTTGACATCAGTTGGATGGTTGAATTTGGTTGAAACTTGGTGTAGGGGAGTCATTGGAGTGTGGTCACATGTAGGAAAAATATCAGACCAAAAGGATGCTTCTGGATAGCACTTCCTTT
Source organism: Bromus sterilis (assembly GCA_950022295.1). Taxonomy (NCBI): domain Eukaryota; kingdom Viridiplantae; phylum Streptophyta; class Magnoliopsida; order Poales; family Poaceae; genus Bromus; species Bromus sterilis. The sequence continues at coordinate 163,277,580 of OX465599.1, read as the reverse complement.
GTAAACTCCAATCTGGTCAGGAATGTGTTGGTGAAGCTAGCATCACCTAGGCTTGATGGATCTGTCTCAAATTTGGTGTAGAGAGGTCATTTGAGGTGTGCATAGGTGTGCAAAGTTTCAGGGTTAGGGGAAGCTTCTCGCTAATACTCCTTCATAATGTACTCTGCTGGCCAGAAACTTGATCTTGATGATCCCCTCACATGGGTGGTTGGATTTGGCTAAAACTTGGTTTTGTGGAGTTATTTGGGTGTGGGATCATGTGCAAAAAGTTTCAAGGAAAATGGGTTTTCCTATCATGCACTTGCTTCACAATGCCCCCTTGCTGCATCCAAATTTTGGGAATTTGGGGATGGATTTTGGCTAGTCCCCTAGAGCTGAAAATTGGCATAGGATCATGATATGGTCACAAGAGCATGCAAAAAAAGTTTCACCAGCAATGGATAAGGATAAATAGCACTCCCTTCACAAAGTGCTCTTCTGCACCCATAGAAAAAGGAATTTCTCTGGGTGAAAAATTCACTTGAACCATGCAATGTTTTTGGAGATTTTGGCAAGATATGGTGTCAAGGACATTGGGAATTATTTGGGGATTTATGGAGCAATATAAATAGGGGTTGCTTCACAATCCTCAAATAAAGGGGAATATTCCTTTTATTGGAAAAGGAATTTATGGCTTGAATAAAAATGTGGCTTGGGTGGGATGGATCAAGGGAATATCATTGGAAAGTTTTAGGGAATCAAGGGCCACTTGAGCAAGGAAAGAAAATATGCTCAAGTTTCAAGTCCAAAGAGTTTCTTAAAGTCAACTCAACTGGGAAATCCAGAAATAAATCAGAAAAGTTTGTGGGAAAAGAAAGTTCCAAAATCCAGGGTGTCACAACTGGTAGCTCTTCGACCTAGTTACCCGAGGCTTGCTCGAGGGGTGCGGGGAGCCTCTTTTTGATGCCGCCGCATAATAGCCCATTATATTTTTCAACTTGTCTGTTGGATTGCGGGTGTGCGACCGATGCATAACTGATTTTGATGCCCAATTCCTGACGGAAGTTTTGTTATTCGTCTGCTGTGAAGTTTGTACCATTGTCGGTGATAATGTTGTGCGGCACGCTGAACCGGAAGATGATGGATTTCATGAAGTTGATTTCTGTCGATAGGGCGGTCGAGCTAGTGTTTGTCACTGCTTCGATCCATTTAGTGAACTTGTCGACTACTACCAGGAGGTGCATGCGACCGCCTTTTGAAGATTTCTTGAGTGGTCCTACCTTATCGAGTCCCTAGGTTGCAAAGAACCAGGATATCGATATAGTTTTGAGCTCCAATGCAGGTGCATGGGGGCCTGCTGGCCAATTTATGGCAGGCGACGTAGCACCGCACGATGTCTTCTGCGTTCCGCATGGTAGTTGGACACCGCATGGTAGTTGGACAGTAGAAACCTGCTCGAAAGGCTTTGGCCACTAGTGCGCTGCTGCTCGCGTGGTGGCCGCAAATTCCTTATTGGATCTCGAGCAGTAGTGCATTGCCGTCTTCTTCTTCGATGTATTTTTGAAGCACCTAGGAGATGCTGCACTTGTAGAGCTTTCCATCGATTATGGTGAAGGCCTTGGATCGTTGACTGTTGTGTCATGCTGTCCATCGATTATGTATCAGGTAGTTGAGGAAGGGTTTTGTCCATGCAGGTCCTCGGGTGGCACGGGTTCTTCTTAAGCGGCTGCGTTGTCGCCTTCTTCGCTGGTGGCTAGGTCTGCTGCTGCTACATGTTCTGGACCGGTTGCCTTGTCGACTGCTGCACTCGTTGCTGGTTTGAGTGTTCATGTCTTGATCGATCTCTCGCTGATACTTTCAAGGAAGACACCTGGGGGGATTGGTCCTCGAGTCGACCCGATGTTTGCGAGTTCGTCCGCTTCTGTGTTATTTGCTCTGGTGACGTAGTTGAGTTTACATCCATCGAATTCTCCTTCTAGAGTGTTGTAGATCTTCTGGTATGCTGACTTGTTATCTGCGACTGCCTGCAATCTCTCATTGTTTGCTGGACTACAAGGTTGAAGTCGCCATAGATGATGAGGCGAGTGGCGCTGCAGGCTTTTGCCATGCGCATTCCATGAAGGAGGGTCTCATATTCTGCTTCGTTGCTGGATGCTTTCTCAAAGTTGATCTGAAGTATGTATCTTAGCTTTTATCGTTTGGGAAAGATTAGCATGATGCCCGCTTTGGCTCCTTGTTGCCTTTTTGACCCGTTGAAGAACATCTTCCAAGAGTTGGAGAGGTTCGATGGGCCGGGTGTTTGTACTTCCTTCCACTCGACCGTGAAGTCTTGGAGGATTTGTGCTTTAATTGCAGTCGGGTGCCTAAACTGTAGGTCATGAGGACTGAGTGCGATGTTCCCATGGGCGACTCGCCCTGTGACGCCTGGGTTGTTGAGGATGTCCGAGAGTGGCACGTTGCTCACAATCGTGATTGGGTGTTTGTCAAAGTAGTGTGATACTTTGCGCGACGTCATGACGACGGCGTACACGAGCTTCTGGTAGTGCGGGTATCTCTGCTGAGACCGTGTGAGAACTTCACTGAGGTAGTAGATTGGCCTCTGGATGCCTTTTACTTTGCCTTGTTCGATATGCTCGACAACGAGTGCGGTGCTGACTACGCTGCTCCGCGCCGTAATGTAGAGGTATACGGGCTCTTGATCCTTGGTCACTGCTAATATTGGCGGAGTCGAGAGTGTCTTATTTAAGTCAGCGAATGCGTTACGCGCTTCTTTAGTCCACTTGAACTTGCCTCCTTTCCTGAGCAGCTGATAGAATGGCAAGGTCCTTTCTCCTAGCCTGCTGATGAAACGACACAAGGCTGCATGTCGTCCGGTGAGCGGTTGTACACCTTTTATGTTGATGGGTTCTTGCATCCTGGCAAGTGCTTGAACTTTTTCTGGATTGGCTTCGACTCCTCGAGTAGACACCATGTACCCTAGTAGCTTTTCGGCTGGGACACCGAACACGCACTTTTTTTGGGTTGAGCTTGATCCTGTATCGGTTGAGTGCCCCAAAGGTTTCTCGGAGGTCATTGAGTAGTGTGTCTGATTTTTATGTTTTGACGACGATGTCATCTACATGGACCTTTACATTCATGCCAATTTTCACTTTTAAAAATTACTGCATCATCCGCTGGTATGTTGCTCCGACGTTCTTCAACCCAAAAGGCATTGTCTATAGCAAAACACACCGTACGGGGTGATGAATGAAGTGTGCTCTTCATCTTCCACCTTCATCCTGATCTGGTTATATCCTAAGTAAGCATCGAGGAAGGATAGGAGGTCACATCTTGCGGTGGAGTCGATGATCTAGTCCATCCTTGGAAGAGGGAAGTGATCCTTTGGGAAGTGCTAGTTGACGGGTCCACAATGTAAGGCCCGATATGCGGTACTGTTCCAGATCTAGATGTTTCCATCCAGATCTGGGGACGAAGCACATATCGGTCCCACCGCGACATATGATAATGCCATATGCCCCGGATTTCCAACATGATATCACAACATTACAGCTACAAGGATACAACATCTCATACAATCGACATACAACTGCCTGAATACAATACAACAGCGGAAGATACATCTCTGAGTACAGACTACAATCAAATGCATAGTCGCAAAGGTAAAACACACCATTCCCGTAACTACACGGGTCCAGGCTCTCCGCCGGGATCCGCCTAACTAGTCGTCGTCGAGTCTTCGCGAATGCGTCCAGAAGAAGGGTCGAGGTAGTAATCAACTGCAGCGGCCGATTAGAAAAAACATAAAAGGGAAAAGAAAAGAAAGGGGTGAGAATATATCAAAAGTCTTGTAACTAACTTCGCACGGGTAAGATGGGGATAGTGGTGAGGTTGCAGACGCACTAGCAATTTATGCGTGGCTAACGGTCTAATTTAGATTAAGATGAGAACCAAGCATTCGATGAGGAATTTCCTGCAACAAGTCTTGCTGTCAACTACTTACGCAAGCATAACACCTATGCTATCCTTGTCCTCCTCTTCGCATCCCGATGAAGAAGAAGCAGTCAAGGCACACACACTTTGATCAAGTTATCTTAAGATTATCTCAGTTGTTGTTGTCTATGAACAAGGAGTAGGTCTCAAGTCGTCCATAACCGTGGACACGGCTTATCGAAAAGATTTAACCCTGCAGGGGTGTACCAACTGCCCATTACAAGGCTCCGCACGCACGCCCATCACTCTCAGTTGCTACCCATCACAGGCAACCATTTTATGATTCAGTTCCAAGAGATCCGAAATGACAGGTCCCTCTAACTAACAACGAACAAATCCGGGTGGCCCCCGGTGAGTCAACATCCATCTCAGGAGCCGGTCGCTCTCTCGATCTGGTCTCTATCGTCTGTCGCAGGTTTGGATTGCCGGTAATTCTCACATGAGGCCGGGTCCTCAGATGAACAAGTTGGACCAACAAGGAAACAAAGTCCCCGTTGGCCCTGGTTGGTTTAAAGGATGTCTGCTAGGAGCGACCCGACAGACATATATGCATGGTTTGCAAATGGTAAATCAGCTTGGGCCACCACTAGAAATGTTTGAAGCTAGGTAGGTAAGAAAAGGGGACCCCATAAAATCCCACACGCGGTTAGGCACGCTCGTCAAGAGACACAATACCCGGAACTCGGGTCCTAGGTGACTCGAATGGTACAAAGCGTCGGGGCGGGATAGCCTAGACCTTCCATCCTTCGTCGAATATAGTCAACATTATAATAATCATATCATTCACAATAACATAATAATGTGATAGCCCAAAACCTAGGAGTAACAGGATACAGTTGATAACATCCTAGCATGCATACTAAGGAGTGGCTGAGCAGTGAGCAATAGTAACATAGACGAACAAGGTTTGCTGGGATGTGGAGGGACATGGCTGTTTGGATTTATTTGAGAGGCATGAATATAAAGTGGTAGGATCAAGCAATCGTTCTATCCTACAACTAGGAGCGAGTGAGTTGAAAGTTATAAGCATGATATATGCTCCCCCTTACCTGATGAGAAGACGAAACCGAAGGTGTAGTCGATCGCAAGCTCGCATCGTCTCCGAGAGGTACCCGCGGAAGCACACAAGAAGGAAACACTGGAAAAGGCAATCGACGAGCAAGCATCTATTACTACGAAGAAATCACGAGCAAGCATCAACAAAAGGCAGCACGAGACAACGCATGCCATCGCATCTATCGTCGAGAGCGGTTACTAACAGGTTAAGTGGAGTACTCGTCACACACGATGATACCGCACATTTAGAAATGTTCAAGTTGTTTAGCTACACAACATGAGCAAAGGTTGTTAACATGGCATATCACACAAGCATGGCATAGCACACAAACAAGACAAGAGGTGAAGCATAAGATAAACTATCTATGCTAGTCCATTTAAGTGAGGCACAACCTAAACATGGCATATCACTAAGTGCCCGACGACAATTTAAGTAATTAGTACGGTTCTGCCCTAAACCATATTTTAAGTTGGTTAACAACAGCAAAAAATAGCATAAACACAAAGTACATGAAATTCTAATCAATTTACATAGAAAGAACACTCCAAACGGAGTTACGGTTAAAAAGATACAAGCAAAACAAGTTTGGAACACAATCTGACAACATGAGGAAGCACACTTTAGAGCAATGCCTAAATAGGATAATGAATGCAAACATGCTCACAAATGATATGCAACTAAAGTAGACATGGCAGGGAAGGCATGGCAAATGGAATCATGCAAATAGGCATCATGAACAATAAATTATAGCCAATGCAAAATGCAATAAAACATTACTGGTCTTGGACTTCGTGAAAATCACCAAAAACAGGGCAGAAACTGTTATTATCATGCTGTATAAACAGGAGGAAAACTTTATGCAAAGGTGCAGCAACATGACATAGCAATATATGGGCATGAACTAGACATGATGGTGATCAGGTACAAACAAGAATCAAGGTCATAGGCATCATAGATCAAAAGATATTAAGCATGAAACATGGCATCGGAAAATTACACACTTAGTGAAAAAACAGAGGTGGCTGTCAAAAACAGCATGATAGCAACTTTGGAGCGAAACATAACTATGACCAGAAATGTAAACATGACAATGCAATACATATAACGGAAGTACACATCACATAGATTAAAATGACATATTGCAATGCTCAACAGGATGCACGGTTAAAAAGATATAGGGCAGCAAAGTAGTAACTTTATATAAACAACAGCACTTATCATCAGGGTCACCACTTTGGAGCAATAAATAATATAGCTACAACATGCAAACATGACAAGTGGTTGCATAGGATTGAAGTAGACATGATGCTTAACAGTATGCAACAAGAATCAATGCAATAGGCCTCATGGATGTGTGACAATCATCAATCAAACTTGCAATAAAATAATGACAGCAACACTTAACAAGAAGTAACAACAGTTAACAGTCTAATGCCCACTTCAACAGTGATTAACATCATCAAGATGACCTCAAATCAAAATGCTCACAAAAGCTGAATTAAAGTACACACAAAACTAAACAATTTTCCTTTTGGGCGCAACGCGATGCGAGCTACGGTTTACTCGCAAATCTACTCGCAAAAATGAATCAGCAGCACAATAATTCCAGATTTAGTAAAAATTTACAGGGTTCTCCACAGAAAAAAAAATATACAAGGGGCCTCACGTTTGGCCGGCCCATCTGGCCTGGATCCGGCCTGGCTGGGTTGGAGGCGCCGAGTGGGCCGGTGGAAGGAGGATGGGCCTGGGGCGCCTGATGGACCGGGCTCATGGCGGCTAGAGGCGCTGGATCGGATCGGGCATGTCCCGATCCCGATCGGGAGCAGCACGGCGGTTTCCGGCCGTCGGTGGCTGGCGGCGCACGCCGGCGCGGAGGCGGGGTGGCCGAGTCGGCCGGAGGTGGCCGAGGTTGGCGGGGCCGGCCGGCGTGGAGGCGCGGTGGGGCGGCGGGCCGACCGTGGTCGCTGGAGGAGGCGGTGGCTTCCCGAGCTCGGCCTCGGCTGAGGCCATGGCGGGGCGGTGGCCGCCGGCTGCTGCAGGGGGAGAAGGGGAAAGCGGTGAGGACGCAGGAGAGGGGAAGGAGCACAGGGGGCAGAGGCGACCTTGCGTGGCGCGGGAGAAGGTGGCGCGACGGCTGCCGGCGTAGCAGCCCGAACTAGGCGGCGGCGGGCTGCGTGAGGAGATAGGAGAGATAGAGGGGTAGGTAGGGAGCTCCCTGGGCCGTCGGATCACGAGATCTGACGGTCCAGGATGGATCTGGCTGGGTTTTGCTAGAAAAATGGGCAAAAGGGAAAACTAAGGCTATTGAGAGGGGGGCGGCTACAATTTTTGGCTAGGGAAACCCTAGAAAGGGGTGGGAGAGTGGTGGTCTTTATATAGCCCAGGTGGCTGGCAGTTTGCAAAAACATCCCCGGTTTTTCTCTCGCGCGCGCGGTGTTTGCGTTTCTGATCGCTGGGGGTCCGCAGGACCTCCGATTCGGGTATAACTTCGAACTGCGCAATCAGCGCGTCGAGCCGGCGGCGTTCACCTTGCACTGGAACCGTTCCGAGAACACTTTCCGGCGCGCTATAAAATATCTCGTTTACTTATTAAACGGGGTTTTTCGTTCCGTTGGCTGCGGCTGGTCTTGTGCGGGTTTTCGCGACGGTGATCGGGTGAAACCCGGTGTCGCAAAGGTCGAGTGTCAGGGTGCAAAGGGTCGGTCTCCGTCTGGTACGAGATAAGAGGGGGGGGGAATAATCTTCGACTGATAAATCGGGGATGCAAACACCGCAAATAAATCAGACAATCAAACAATTCACACCGAAAACAAAATTTTTAATTTTTATGAAAATCTGGGTTGTTACACATAATCGACGCACGTGCGTAGTACGTCAGTTTCTTAATTAGTTACTAGCACGGGGTTTGCGACCCACGTGGCCTTCTTTGTTTCTCGGATGAACTTGGCGTCGAGTACTCTCTTGACTTCTTCCCCGATGACCCTGCGTTTTGGCTCGGAGAATCGGCGCAATGCCTGCTTTACTGGTTTAGTGTTTGTGTAGATCTGTAGTGCATGCTCCGCGAATTCTCGCGGTATTTTTTCGGGGGGGGGGGGGGGAGGGGATTACTCATAGCTAAGACCTGGCCAGAAGACAGCACCCAAAAGGAAGACTCAGCCAGAAGACATGTCATGTTACGTGACCCAGTTACATTACGCGGCATGTTACGTGACCCGGTTACATAACCCGACATGTTACGTGACCCGGTTACATTACCCGACATATTATGTGGCCCAGTTATATAACCCAGCATGTTACGAGACCCACTTACATTACCCAGCATGTTACGCGACTCAAAATGTTACCTGACATGACACGCTATAGGAACGAAGTCCCGATCTTGGAAGGAGTCCACATAACTTGGAAAGACTACAAGCTTTAGAGTAGGACTCCGACTATTATTTGACTTGTAATACAAGATAAAACTAGTTTGTATTAGGTTAGGACTCTACATGTAAACCTCCCCCTTCCACCTATATAAGGAGGGGAAGTGTGCCCCAAAGAGGAAAGATTCGAAAGATTCAATAGAAGTTAGAAGCTCTAGATTAGAGACAATGCCCAGGTCATCTAGACCTGAGGCAATTATACAAAAACTATAGGAGAGTCGGCGACATGCCGACGAATCCATGTGAGCAGAAGGAATAAGACCTAACCACAAACAACATGTAGGGTTTTTACCGGATGGTGTTTCCTGGGGCCTGAAGCTGATAGAGGCGAAGGTGTCCCGATGTTTCGATGAGATGATGGAGATCGATTTTGGTGGAGTAGACTTTCACGACCCGACTACGAACGTGCGAAGACGTTGCGCCTTAGCAATCGCTAAACCAACTCCGAGAGGTTATTGATCCCGCGGATGCACGATCAACCTGACCACGAAGGTCAATTCCTGCAAGCAATCGAAGAACAAGCAAGAACTAAGAATTGCAATCTGGATATTGCGAATATAAGATGAAAGATTAACAGAAGTTGGGGTTCCAATGCGGTCTTGGCCTGGTCGGACGACACAAACGAAGAACTCGAAGTTGCGGCTATGGCTAACTTAAATCTAATTAAAACCAAAGTCTAAACGACGCCCTAAGGGCTGTATATATGGGGGAACAGAGCGGAATTTCGTGGCCCCTTGGAGGAGGGGTCCGAAAACAACCCTAACTCGGTTTCCCCACACATACGGACTCTAAAAAATAGCCTATTAAGTGTATTTCGAAATTACATGGGCCTGGCCCAATAATAAGGTGACGCAGCACCTATAATAACCCTTGGACGAAAATATTAATGTGGTGTCTTGTGTCTCTTGTCCAGGTCTTCATGCACGCCTTATGGTGGCCTCAAAGTGCGAAAATCACCAATGGAAGCTCCATTGTCCTTTCCCGCGCGCACACCTCCTTCTCCATGCTTAATCCCGCTCCAATGACCATCCTTCTTATCCATGCTAGGTCCTTCATTCATAAGACAAACAAAAGTATCTAATTTAGGCAGCATCATATGTTCCTGAACATTAGAAGGATTCGCAAGAAACGAAAGTACCTGATAATTTAGTTGACGTGCGCTTGCTCTAGTAACTGGTCCAGTATGTGTAGTTGGTGAAGATGTGGGTGTAACATTAGTAGAGATGTCCTCATCAGAAGCTGTATAAATCGCATCTCTCTCTGTGTGTGTGATCTTGTTCCTCCTCGTACACTTGTAGCAAAGGCCCCGCAATCAAGTTCTCTCATGAGAACATCTGGCGTGTTTTTCCTACGATAGTTGGCGCCCACAGTGGGGCATACGCACAAGGGTGTTGTCATCTTGGATGATGTTCTCATAGGGATCGAGAAGCTCGTGATCGACCGGACGAAGAAGAACCGACACGAACAAATCTACATCAACAAACAGACGATCCACCGACTTTGGCGGGAATTGCTCTGACTCGGGTGAATTACAATCCCGGTTTATTTGTCATCTTTATCAAGATCTACATCAAGTTGATGGAGAAAACATGATAAAACTCAAGCGCGCGACTCAAAACTTGACTTCAGCAACGGCCCTCGCGCGTAGCCTGCAGGACATGAACTCATATTGAAGATCCCTCTAGTGAAAAGATTTGAAATTCAATTAGCCAGAAGCTATTAAAATTTCAGCTAATTCCAACGGTTAGATCTCCCTAGCCGGCTCCCGCATTGAAGCACTATCAAAATCTGGAAACACTCCGTGCAACTTCGGCAAAAAAAATCCCGAGGTCGACTCGGATATCAATTCCAAAATCCCTCAGGTGCAAACTTTCGGGATACAATCTCCTAGTACCACAAACAATTTCAGCCAATTCCAACGGTTAGATCTCCGTTGCCGACTCTCGCACTACAACAAATTTTCTGATCTACGCGAGATCGCGAATCCCAATTGGGTGGCTCAACTTATCGCCGGACCACACTCCAGACATTGAAACAAGTACCGTTCGAGCAAGTTATCATGTGCTATCTCTTCTACATCATTGCTCTACAAATTTATTCAATTAAGAATCTTATTATCCGTTTGTGCAATCTTGTGTACGCAGCTTCATGACATATATTATTTTCCGTGGCCATGTTGGTTTGCCCCGTTTCATGCCGGCTCACAACGCCACGCTCGACGTCAACATTTACGTCGACTCACAGCGCCACGCTCGACGTCAACATCTACGTCAGCGCCACGCTCGACCTTGCGTGGCGCGGGAGAAGGTGGCGCGACGGCTGCCGGCGTAGCAGCCCGAACTAGGCGGCGGCGGGCTGCGTGAGGAGATAGGAGAGATAGAGGGGTAGGTAGGGAGCTCCCTGGGCCGTCGGATCACGAGATCTGACGGTCCAGGATGGATCTGGCTGGGTTTTGCTAGAAAAATGGGCAAAAGGGAAAACTAAGGCTATTGAGAGGGGGGCGGCTACAATTTTTGGCTAGGGAAACCCTAGAAAGGGGTGGGAGAGTGGTGGTCTTTATATAGCCCAGGTGGCTGGCAGTTTGCAAAAACATCCCCGGTTTTTCTCTCGCGCGCGCGGTGTTTGCGTTTCTGATCGCTGGGGGTCCGCAGGACCTCCGATTCGGGTATAACTTCGAACTGCGCAATCAGCGCGTCGAGCCGGCGGCGTTCACCTCGCACTGGAACCGTTCCGAGAACACTTTCCGGCGCGCTATAAAATATCTCGTTTACTTATTAAACGGGGTTTTTCGTTCCGTTGGCTGCGGCTGGTCTTGTGCGGGTTTTCGCGACGGTGATCGGGTGAAACCCGGTGTCGCAAAGGTCGAGTGTCAGGGTGCAAAGGGTCGGTCTCCGTCTGGTACGAGATAAGAGGGGGGGGGGAATAATCTTCGACTGATAAATCGGGGATGCAAACACCGCAAATAAATCAGACAATCAAACAATTCACACCGAAAACAAAATTTTTAATTTTTATGAAAATCTGGGTTGTTACACATAATCGACGCACGTGCGTAGTACGTCAGTTTCTTAATTAGTTACTAGCACGGGGTTTGCGACCCACGTGGCCTTCTTTGTTTCTTGGATGAACTTGGCGTCGAGTACTCTCTTGACTTCTTCCCCGATGACCCTGCGTTTTGGCTCGGAGAATCGGCGCAATGCCTGCTTTACTGGTTTAGTGTTTGTGTAGATCTGTAGTGCATGCTCCGCGAATTCTCGCGGTATTTTTTCGGGGGGGGGGGGGAGGGGATTACTCATAGCTAAGACCTGGCCAGAAGACAGCACCCAAAAGGAAGACTCAGCCAGAAGACATGTCATGTTACGTGACCCAGTTACATTACGCGGCATGTTACGTGACCCGGTTACATAACCCGACATGTTACGTGACCCGGTTACATTACCCGACATATTATGTGGCCCAGTTATATAACCCAGCATGTTACGAGACCCACTTACATTACCCAGCATGTTACGCGACTCAAAATGTTACCTGACATGACACGCTATAGGAACGAAGTCCCGATCTTGGAAGGAGTCCACATAACTTGGAAAGACTACAAGCTTTAGAGTAGGACTCCGACTATTATTTGACTTGTAATACAAGATAAAACTAGTTTGTATTAGGTTAGGACTCTACATGTAAACCTCCCCCTTCCACCTATATAAGGAGGGGAAGTGTGCCCCAAAGAGGAAAGATTCGAAAGATTCAATAGAAGTTAGAAGCTCTAGATTAGAGACAATGCCCAGGTCATCTAGACCTGAGGCAATTATACAAAAACTATAGGAGAGTCGGCGACATGCCGACGAATCCATGTGAGCAGAAGGAATAAGACCTAACCACAAACAACATGTAGGGTTTTTACCGGATGGTGTTTCCTGGGGCCTGAAGCTGATAGAGGCGAAGGTGTCCCGATGTTTCGATGAGATGATGGAGATCGATTTTGGTGGAGTAGACTTTCACGACCCGACTACGAACGTGCGAAGACGTTGCGCCTTAGCAATCGCTAAACCAACTCCGAGAGGTTATTGATCCCGCGGATGCACGATCAACCTGACCACGAAGGTCAATTCCTGCAAGCAATCGAAGAACAAGCAAGAACTAAGAATTGCAATCTGGATATTGCGAATATAAGATGAAAGATTAACAGAAGTTGGGGTTCCAATGCGGTCTTGGCCTGGTCGGACGACACAAACGAAGAACTCGAAGTTGCGGCTATGGCTAACTTAAATCTAATTAAAACCAAAGTCTAAACGACGCCCTAAGGGCTGTATATATGGGGGAACAGAGCGGAATTTCGTGGCCCCTTGGAGGAGGGGTCCGAAAACAACCCTAACTCGGTTTCCCCACACATACGGACTCTAAAAAATAGCCTATTAAGTGTATTTCGAAATTACATGGGCCTGGCCCAATAATAAGGTGACGCAGCACCTATAATAACCCTTGGACGAAAATATTAATGTGGTGTCTTGTGTCTCTTGTCCAGGTCTTCATGCACGCCTTATGGTGGCCTCAAAGTGCGAAAATCACCAATGGAAGCTCCATTGTCCTTTCCCGCGCGCACACCTCCTTCTCCATGCTTAATCCCGCTCCAATGACCATCCTTCTTATCCATGCTAGGTCCTTCATTCATAAGACAAACAAAAGTATCTAATTTAGGCAGCATCATATGTTCCTGAACATTAGAAGGATTCGCAAGAAACGAAAGTACCTGATAATTTAGTTGACGTGCGCTTGCTCTAGTAACTGGTCCAGTATGTGTAGTTGGTGAAGATGTGGGTGTAACATTAGTAGAGATGTCCTCATCAGAAGCTGTATAAATCGCATCTCTCTCTGTGTGTGTGATCTTGTTCCTCCTCGTACACTTGTAGCAAAGGCCCCGCAATCAAGTTCTCTCATGAGAACATCTGGCGTGTTTTTCCTACGATAGTTGGCGCCCACAGTGGGGCATACGCACAAGGGTGTTGTCATCTTGGATGATGTTCTCATAGGGATCGAGAAGCTCGTGATCGACCGGACGAAGAAGAACCGACACGAACAAATCTACATCAACAAACAGACGATCCACCGACTTTGGCGGGAATTGCTCTGACTCGGGTGAATTACAATCCCGGTTTATTTGTCATCTTTATCAAGATCTACATCAAGTTGATGGAGAAAACATGATAAAACTCAAGCGCGCGACTCAAAACTTGACTTCAGCAACGGCCCTCGCGCGTAGCCTGCAGGACATGAACTCATATTGAAGATCCCTCTAGTGAAAAGATTTGAAATTCAATTAGCCAGAAGCTATTAAAATTTCAGCTAATTCCAACGGTTAGATCTCCCTAGCCGGCTCCCGCATTGAAGCACTATCAAAATCTGGAAACACTCCGTGCAACTTCGGCAAAAAAAATCCCGAGGTCGACTCGGATATCAATTCCAAAATCCCTCAGGTGCAAACTTTCGGGATACAATCTCCTAGTACCACAAACAATTTCAGCCAATTCCAACGGTTAGATCTCCGTTGCCGACTCTCGCACTACAACAAATTTTCTGATCTACGCGAGATCGCGAATCCCAATTGGGTGGCTCAACTTATCGCCGGACCACACTCCAGACATTGAAACAAGTACCGTTCGAGCAAGTTATCATGTGCTATCTCTTCTACATCATTGCTCTACAAATTTATTCAATTAAGAATCTTATTATCCGTTTGTGCAATCTTGTGTACGCAGCTTCATGACATATATTATTTTCCGTGGCCATGTTGGTTTGCCCCGTTTCATGCCGGCTCACAACGCCACGCTCGACGTCAACATTTACGTCGACTCACAGCGCCACGCTCGACGTCAACATCTACGTCGGCTTACAATGTCGCGCTCAACTTCTACATCACCACGCCGGCTTACGGTGCCGCGCTCGACGCCTACATCTGCATCAGCGGGCAACTTCGCGCCTGATGCTCACATCCATCCCGGACTTAACTCGTCGTCTTCACCGATCACGGCCTCCACGCCGCCAGCATGGCCACGCCGCCAAGTCTCCTGCTCGACGACTCCAGTGCCGCACCGGCTCGTCGGCCTCCCGCAGAAGTCGAATCTAGTACGACACCACTACATGTGATTGGATAATAAATCAGTTTCCATCCATCCTATTTATTTTATCGGTACATATATTATTTTTATGAAAACTATTACCCTGTCTGGTTTTGCGATATTTTTATGCAGGGCAATTAATGACCTCGGACACGAAGGTCGAACCATCATCGACTTACAACGCCGTACTTGACGACCACGTCTGCGTTGGCTTCCAGCACTGACCTCGAGGATCACGTCTGCACCGACCTACATCACCGCCTTCGGTGTCCACATTCTCGCCGGCTAACAGTGCCATGCCCGAAGACAGCATCTATGGAGTCTTACAACATCGCGCTTAACAGACACATATGCGTCGGTTTACAACCGCTTGGATTTATCCACCGCCGGCTCATCATGTCGGCCAGGTGATAATTGTCGACTCCAACGAGATCGACTACAACCTCACCTCTGTCGCCTTCTGATAGAGGCGAAGGTGTCCCGATGTTTCGATGAGATGGTGGAGATCGATTATGGTGGAGGCGACTTTCACGATCCGACTACGAACGTGCGAAGACGTTGCGCCTTAGCGATCGCTAAACCAACTCCGAGAGGTTATTGATCCCGCGGATGCACGATCAACCTGACCACGAAGGTCTAATTCCTGCAAGCAATCGAAGAACAAGCAAGAACTACGAATTGCAATCTGGATATTGCGAATATAAGATGAATGATTATGAAAGTTGGGGTTCCAATGAGGTCTTGGCCTGGTCGGATGACACAAACGAAGAGCCCGAAGTTGCGGCTATGGCTAACTTAAATCTAATTAAAACCCAAGTCTAAATGACGCCCTAAGGGCTGTATATATGGGGGAACAGAGGGGAATTTCGTGGCCCCTTGGAGGTGGGGTCCGAAAACAACCCTAACTCGGTTTCCCCACACATACGGACTCTAAAAACAGCCTATAATGTGGTATTTCGAAATTACATGGGCCCAGCCCAATATTAAGGTGACGCAGCACCTATAATTGCCCTTGGACGAAAATAATGAAGTGACATCTCGCGTATTTCGTCCAAGACTTCATGTGCGCCTTATGGTGGCTTCAAAGTGTGATAATCACCACTGGAAGCTCCACTGTACTTTCCCGCGCGCGCACCTTCTTCTCCATGCTTGATCCCGCTCCAATGACCATCCTTCTTGTCCATGCTAGGTCCTTCATTCATAAGCAAAACAAAAGTATCTAATTTAGGCAGCATCATATGTTCATGAACAATAGAAGGATTCACAAGAAACGAAAGTACCTGATAATTTAGTATACGTGCACGTGCTCTAGTAACTGGTCCAGTATGTGTAGTTGGTGAGGATATGGGTGTAACATTAGTAGGGATGTCCTCATCATCCTCCCCTTCTTGAATTGAAGTCGTCCTCGACGGAAGCTCATCATCTTCTCCCAAATAAGGTTTCAAATCTGCAATGTTAAATGTGGGACTAACCCCAAAATCTGCAGGTAGCTCAAGTTTATATGCATTATCATTAATTTTCTGTAAAACCTTAAAGGGACCATCAGCTCGTGGCATTAACTTAGACTTGCGCAAATCAGGAAACCTATCTTTACGTAGATGTAACCAAACAAGATCTCCTGGTTCAAACACAACATGCTTTCTAACCTTATCACCAGCAAGCTTGTATCTAGCATTCATTTTCTCAATGTTTTCTTTAGTTAACTCATGCATTTTTAATATCAATTCAGCACGTTGCTTAGCATCAAAATTAACCTTCTCCGAAGATGGAAGAGGCAGCAAATCAATAGGCGCACGAGGTAGAAAACCATAAACAATCTCAAAAGGGCACATTTTAGTGGTAGAATGAAATGAACGATTATAAGCAAATTCAATATGAGGTAAACATTATTCCCACATTTTCAAGTTACTCTTTAAAACAGCCCTAAGCATAGTAGACAAAGTCCTATTGACTACTTCAGTTTGTCCATCAGTTTGGGGATGACAGGTAGTACTAAAAAGTAGTTTAGTCCCCAACTTAGCCCATAAGCATCTCCAAAAATGGCTAAGAAACTTAGTATCACGATCCGAGACAATAGTATTGGGCACACCATGTAAGCGAATAATCTCACGAAAGAATAAATCAGCAACATTAGCAGCATCATCGCTTTTATGACATGGTATAAAATGTGCCATCTTAGAAAATCTATCCACGACAACAAATATGCTATCCCTCCCCTTCTTTGTTCGAGGCAAGCCTAAAACAAAGTCCATGGATATGTCCTCCCACGGAACACTAGGTACAGGTAAAGGCATGTATAAACCATGAGGATTGAGTCGTGACTTAGCTTTTTGACATGTAGTGCAGCGAGCAACAAAACGCTCAACATCCCGTCTCATCTTTGGCCAAAAGAAGTGTGTAGAAAGTACGTCCTCCGTCTTCTTCACGCCAAAGTGTCCCATTAATCCTCCTCCAAGCGCCTCCTGCAACAACAAAAGACGAATAGAGCTAGCTGGAATGCATAGCTTGTTAGAACGGAACACAAACCCATCATTAAGGACAAACTTGTTCCATGTTCTACCCTCTCTACAATTCTGCAATACATCTTTAAATTCTGCATCATTTACATATTGATCTTTGATTGTCTCTAAACCGAATATCTTGAAGTTAAGTTGTGAAAGCATAGTATAACGACGAGACAAAGCATCAGCAATAATATTATCTTTCCCCTTCTTGTGTTTAATGACATAAGGGAAAGTCTCAATAAATTCAACCCACTTAGCATGTCTACGATTAAGTTTTGCTTGGCTTCTTATGTGTTTCAAAGATTCATGATCAGAATGTATAACAAATTCTTTGGGCCATAAATAATGTTGCCAAGTTTCTAATGTCCGAACAAGAGCATATAATTCCTTATCATAAGTAGAATAGTTCAGACTAGGCCCACTCAATTTTTTCAGAAAAGTATGCAACAGGTTTAGCATCTTGTAATAACACACCTCCCAAACCAATCCCACTAGCATCGCATTCAAGCTCAAAAGTCTTATTAAAATCAGGAAGTTGGAGCAAAGGAGCATGTGTTAACTTATCTTTCAATACCGCGAAGGCTTCTTCCTGTGCGGTACCCCAAGTAAAAGGCACATCCTTGCGTGTAAGCTCATTGAGGGGTGCAACAATGGTGCTGAAATCTCTCACAAAACGCCTATAGAATCCAGCGAGTCCAAGAAAACTCCTCACTTGTGTGACCGTTTTGGGCTGCGGCCAACTCTCAATCGCCTCGACCTTGGCTTTATCAACTTCAATTCCCTGCGGAGTAACAACATAGCCAAGAAACGATACTCGGTCGGTGCAAAAGGTGCACTTCCCAAGGTTACCAAACAAACGTGCATTACGTAGAGCAATAAAAACAACACGTAAATGATCCAAATGTTCCTCCAAAGATTTGCTATAAATCAGTATATCATCAAAATAGACTACCACAAATCGTCCAATGAAAGCACGTAAAACCTCGTTCATTAATCTCATGAAAGTGCTAGGTGCATTAGTTAACCCAAAAGGCATGACTAACCACTCATATAATCCAAACTTAGTTTTAAATGCCGTATTCCATTCATCCCCTAATTTCATGTGAATTTGATGGTATCCACTACGCAAATCAACTTTGGAAAACATGGTAGAGCCACTTAATTCATCAAGCATATCATCTAACCTAGGAATAGGATGACGATAACGAATAGTAATATTAGTAATGGCTCTACAATCAACACACATACGCCAAGTTCCATCCTTTTTAGGCACTAATATAACAGGAACAGCACAAGGACTAAGGGATTCACGTATGTAACCTTTGTCGAGTAGCTCTTGTACTTGACGCTGAATCTCCTTCGTCTCCTCCGGATTGGTACGGTATGGCGCACGGTTGGGCAGCGAAGCACCGGGAATTAAATCAATCTGATGCTCAATCCCTCGAATAGGTGGTAATCCCGGTGGTACGTCTTGTGGAAAGACGTCAATAAACTCCTGCAAAAGGTCAGTGACAACAGGAGGCAAAGAAGGAGGCAATTCCTCAAATGAAAACAAAGCTTCTTTGCACACAAAAGCATAGCACACATATTGACTAACATCCAAATCCGAAATATCAACCTTAGTAGCAAGCAAAGTTGGACTAGTCAATTTAATTTCATTAGAAACAGCAGAAGAAGATTTTCTATTAGTCTTATGTTGTTGCTCAAATTCTTTAGCTGCTATCTCATTCTCACTCTTATTTTTCTCCTGTTTAGCTTTACTAGCTCTAGCAAGATCATCTTTCACAATTTGTTCAGGAGACATAGGAAGTAAAGCAAGAGTTTTATCCTGATGAACCAGAGTAAACTGATTTGTCCTACCATGGTGTACAACATTCCTATCAAATTGCCATGGTCTACCAAGTACAAGAGAGCATGCTTGCATGGGTACCACATCACAATCAACATAATCAGCATATGCAGCAATGCTAAAGTGCACACGAACAGAACGCGTTACCTTAATCTTACCACTATTGTTAAACCACTGAATATAGTACGGATGGGGGTGTGGTCTTGTGGTGAGAGATAGCTTCTCCACCAACTCCATGCTCGCTAAGTTGTTGCAACTCCCTCCGTCAATGATGATGCGAACCGAACGTTCTTTCACCACCCCCTTTGTGTGGAACAAATTATGCCTCTGGTTTTGCTCGGCCTTCGATACCTGCACACTTAACACACGTTGAGCAACCAAACTAGCATATTGATCTGCATCATCAGCAGCCATATACTCTATATCATGAGCATCATCATGGGCACCCTGTTCCTCGTGAGCAATGAGAACTAAAGTCTCCTCATCATAGTCGCTCGCTGACTCATACCCACCATCCGCCGTAATAATCATCACACGCTTGGAGGGACAGTCTTTTGCGAAGTGACCTCCACCTTGGCACCTGCGACATTTAATATCACGATCTCATGTTTGCCCTGTGGAAGCCATGGATGAAGAAGAACTCGCCGCTGGACCACTCTGTGCACCCTTGAATGGCGGCGCTGGCTGTTTTGGTGGCTGCCTGTAAGAATGAGCGGTTGAAGTAGATGGTGGTGCAGCAGGACGTGTGGATGTAGAAGGTCCATGCGATGTCCATGATGTATTTCGTCCTGCAGAAAAGTTAGGTCTCGTAGCGGCCTGTCGATCCTGCACTTCACGTTCAGCTTTACAAGCAAGATGAAACAAACGAGTAATAGTAGCAAAGTCCTTGTATTCTAGAATAGTTTGTATCTCCCTGTTTAAACCACCCATAAAAAGTGCTAGCATAGCTTCATTATCCTCTACTAGGCCACATCTAATGAATCCAGTTTGTAATTCTTGATAATATTCCTCTACAGAATTTTTGCCTTGTCTCAAATGCTGTAATTTTTGTAGCAATTCACGTTGATAATAAGGAGGAACCCAGCGAGTACGCATAGCATCTTTTAAAGCAGCCCAAGTAGTTGGAATATTAGTAGCATGCAATCTACAATGTTCAGACCACCAAATAGATGCAAACCCCGTGAATTCACAAACAGCAGCAGTAACACGTCTATTCTCAGGATATTGTAAACATGTAAAGCGTTGTTCAGTTTCTAACTCCCAAGTAAGATAAGCATCAGGAATATATCTACCCTCAAACGGCTTAAGATTCAATTTAAGTTTAGGCACATGTTCATCATCGCGTACTTGAGGGGGTGGTTGGTGTCGACCGTGGCGAATGTTGGGACGTGGACGCCCAGCTGGCTGCTCATAGGCCGCTTCCTGTTCCACCTCCTCCTCGTAATCACCCTCGTAGTTGTCGTCCTGGCCGACGTCAGAAGCAGCAGCAGTAGCAGCAACTGCAGCAGCCGCAGGAGCACCAGCAGCTTGTCTGCCCGGAAACAGAATACGTCGTGCACGTCGTGGTGACGGTGGCTGTGCTGGAGCGGCCGCAGGCTGTGCAGGTAGACGTGCGAGCAACTCAGTAAACTTGGCGTCGAGCTTGGTGTCGATCATCTTCTCCACACCATCAATCGCCTCTGTAAATCTGTTCTCGATGTCAATCACCTGTTCAGACATCATTTGTGCAAATTTATCATGTAACGCTTTGTTTGCCATATTCTCCCAATCGGGTGCATCCCGCGCCACTTCATCATGGGATCCTGGCATGGTTAGCAGAAATAGAAAACACACAGAAATATGATCCTACTTCTACTAATGGGATGTGGGGTGGTGGAAAGCACAAATCCGTCAAGCTTTTCTTTCGTTCTTACCGATTCTTACCTAGCAGCAGGTGGTGATGTACAACCAACGGGTCAAAACTCTCAGAGATGTGGTAGAGCGATGGCCAGGAGGTGTCAACCGCACGAAGTAGAATATATGTGGAGCTGTAGGTAGGCTTGACAAATATGGTAGCAAAAAGCTCAACAGTAATCAAAACAGAGATGCTAAGTTGAATAAACACTCAACGTCGGTACTGTGTTGATCCTAGGCTAGACCGTACTAGAGACTCGAGCCTAAAACACCAACGAAAGCACGGCGCGGCACGTAAACAACTGAGAAGCACACTCAGAATTTTTTTTCTCTCTCTCTCTTTTTTTTTTGCTCTTTTTTGTTTGCGATGCGGGACTGCGGTGGCTGAAAAAGTGCGAAAAAATCACTATGGTGGCGAACGTCTCAAAATGAGTTTCTGGACCTAAGGAACGTATGGGCACGAAAATTTTTTACCCCTGAAAACTTTGGCCTAAAAACTGCTCTGAAAAGCGTGCCAGACTTTTTTTTTTTTGGAAATCACCCTCTTCTACGTACGACAAAGATTGGTGAAATCCGACTCTAATCAACTCAAACTAATCTGGCTACGGAGAGATCACAAACCGAATGGTGATGGAACTCAACTCGGATCGGTAGGTCGTGGTGGTGTATATGGACTCTGCTTGGCGGAACGTGGTGGTGTATCTATACTCGGATTGGCGGAACGTGGTGGTGTAGTACTGTACGGCGGCGGCGTGACAAACTGTGATCAGAAATCGAAACTCTAAGGGAACTAGACGCTAAGATCAGCAACTCGACACAACGATGCAACCGCAAATTCAACAAAGCAAACTGTGTAAGGAAGACTGGACAAAGGCTCGGACTGTTTAGGGACGTGATGATCTAACCCTAAAATTTTTTTTTGGCTTTTTCGTGGACTGTAGGTATGAAGAACAGAAGTAATCTAGAGTACGAAAACTGGTAAATCTCACCGATCAACCTGGAAATCTGATACCACTTGATAGAGGCGAAGGTGTCCCGATGTTTCGATGAGATGGTGGAGATCGATTATGGTGGAGGCGACTTTCACGATCCGACTACGAACGTGCGAAGACGTTGCGCCTTAGCGATCGCTAAACCAACTCCGAGAGGTTATTGATCCCGCGGATGCACGATCAACCTGACCACGAAGGTCTAATTCCTGCAAGCAATCGAAGAACAAGCAAGAACTAAGAATTGCAATCTGGATATTGCGAATATAAGATGAATGATTACGAAAGTTGGGGTTCCAATGAGGTCTTGGCCTGGTCGGATGACACAAACGAAGAGCCCGAAGTTGCGGCTATGGCTAACTTAAATCTAATTAAAACCCAAGTCTAAAAGACGCCCAAAGGGTTGTATATATGGGGGAACAGAGGGGAATTTCGTGGCCCCTTGGAGGTGGGGTCCGAAAACAACCCTAACTCGGTTTCCCCACACATACGGACTCTAAAAACAGCCTATAATGTGGTATTTCGAAATTACATGGGCCTAGGCCAATATTAAGGTGACGCAGCACCTATAATTGCCCTTGGACGAAAATAATGAAGTGACATCTCGCGTATTTCGTCCAAGACTTCATGCGCGCCTTATGGTGGCTTCAAAGTGTGATAATCACCACTGGAAGCTCCACTGTACTTTCCCGCGCGCGCACCTTCTTCTCCATGCTTGATCCCGCTCCAATGACCATCCTTCTTGTCCATGCTAGGTCCTTCATTCATAAGCAAAACAAAAGTATCTAATTTAGGCAGCATCATATGTTCATGAACAATAGAAGGATTCACAAGAAACGAAAGTACCTGATAATTTAGTTGACGTGCACGTGCTCTAGTAACTGGTCCAGTATGTGTAGTTGGTGAGGATATGGGTGTAACATTAGTAGGGATGTCCTCATCACCTTCCATGGTGCTCCGGGTTTACTCTGCATCATCACATACTCTAAGTCACATTCATATCTCATATATTTCATTCTAATCAATTTTCTATGTTGCACCTTTGAGATAAAACTCGGAGGCTATCTTACATGCATTCAAGCTATACACGGATTCCCCAAAAGATTAGTTACCATGTTGCAACAAGTCTAAAACATGGGCATACAACTTCCTTAACAATATATTCGATGCTTGTTTCTTTATTAAGCCAGGTACAAGGAGTATCAAGCCGAGTCCTCGAGTCGACTCAAGATTCGGGGGCTATACCTCCTCTGGGGTCTATCAAAGATTGGTATTGATATATTATATTTCAAATGGTGGATTATAATTGACCGACAAGTATTAGGGCCAATTTGCAGGAAATTCTGGAGAAATCAATCCATCCTTCACACTCCTTGGAAATATTCTGGTCCATTAATTATGGTTTATTAGTAAAATCCCAGCTCAGATTCCGGTTCATTCAAAAATCCTGGCTCAGATTCCGGTTCATTGCAAAATCCCGGCTCAGATTCCGGTCCGATAAGAAATCCCGGCCAAGATTCCGGCTTGTTGAAAAATCCCGGCTCAGATTCCGGTTCATTTAAATTTCCGGCTCTATTATTAGAAGTTCAGGTTAGTTGACTTCACTAAAGAATTCCGACTGCTTCATTAATTCTGGTTCATCACACAATGCTAGCTTCACAAGAAATTCTGGTAAGACCCAAAACCTCTAGAACCTAGTGCGCGTTATTTTGCATTATATAGTTATGCATTATACTTTTACCATTGTCTGAACTGGGGGCTTGATCAACCCTTTGCTTTGGAACCATATATATCTTGGTACAACTGGCTTGTAAGCTCGACGCGACTCATACTATGTTGACAAAAGAGGCAAATCATGGTTAATTCAACGAATGACAACCGACGAGGACGTAAACTGACCCTGACTTCGCCACAACAAAGAACTATTTTGACATAAATGCATACGGAACTAGCTTACAAAGATGTTCGTACCAACTCACAATTACATGAAAAAAATGTTAAATTTATTATAACATCATCTTTTTTGTGTTAATTACAAAACCTCATATTTTAGTTAATAACCCCCAGGACATGATATTCGCCTGTATGCTTGAAATGCAAACTCATACTTAGATACCTAGTGCTTACACTGAAGTTCAAACAAACGACACTGACGAGGCCACTTTGACCCTGAACCTAAGTCGCATAGCACTAGTGAAAGTCATGTGATGCTGGCTTATAGACAAGTTCACCCTTACAATCGAGGCCGACAATTCCGTTTCATAAGTCACTCAAAGGCATCCTATCACAGAGTCGGGCGACCCTGAACTTGTGATCAAAGGATGCTGCTGTCACTTGTACGGATGACTTCTATGAGAGAAAAAAAATCATACAAAGGAGGGACCATGCATATTATCATTATTATTTGTGCAAAAAATATCTTATTCTGCTGCAGGTAAATCTCGCGTTTTGAACATCACATAACCCCATCTCGTCGCATGGCTTCCTAACCCGGAACCTGGGGGCTACAGTTTTGTTGAGGGAGCCTACGAGAAACATATTCCAGTACACGAAGGGCCACTTCATTTGGAAGCTGGGAACACAACCCGGTATATCATATTTACAGGTTTCAACAAGCAGACATTCGTCCGTTTTCACCAGCAAGCAAACATTTGCCGGCTTCAAGAAAAAAAAATCCGGCTATAGCAGACAATTTTTTCGCAAAGATTATGTAAGTCCTGGATCGCTGCAAGCAAGACAACCCGGTACTTGTGGGCTACAGGTGATATGGGTATAAATTGCCCATAATTTTTTTTTGAGTCCTTTGACAAGACCCATAAGAGAAAAGAGCAACATTGAACTCAAAGATGGAAGAGCTCAAAACTAAATAATATCGGGCTTGTTGACATGAATCAGTGGAGCAAGCCAGCCTAATGGTTTGGCCTCCATACCCGATTTTTATCCTTACTATTCATTATCTTGGAAATTTACCATGGATGCGCAGCTGGCATTCTCTTCTAAGACAATCTCGCACCGCCAAAAGACAAGCGGAGAAAAAATGAAGACCACGTCAAGATTGCGTCCGAGCTAAACTTGGAGGCTACTGTCGGGGGATTACTCACAACTAAGACCCGGCAAGAAGGCAACACCCAAAAGGAAGACTCAGCCAGAAGACATGACATGTTAAGTGACACGGTTACATTACCCGACATGTTACGTGACCCGGTTATATAACCCGACATGTTACGTGACCTGAATACATTTCGCGGCATGTTGCGTGACCCGGTTACATAACCTGGCATGTTACGTGACCCGGTTACATTACCCAGCATGTTACGTGACTCAGAATGTTACCTGACCTAACAAGCTAAAGGAAGGAAGTCCCGATCTTGAAAGGAGTCCACATAACTTGGAAGGCACGAAATACTACGAGCTTTAGAGTAGGACTCCTACTATTATTTAACTTGTAATACAAGATAAGACTAGTTTGTATTAGGTTAGGACTCTACATGTAAACCTCCCCCTTCCACCTATATAAGAAGGGGGAGTGTGCCCCAAAGTGGACGGGTTCGACAGATTCAATAGAAGTTAGAAGCTCGAGATTAGAGACTACGCCGAGGTCATCTAGACCCGAGGCAATTAGAAAACAACTATAGGAGAGTCGGCGACATGCCGGCGACTCCATGTGAGCGGACGGAATAATACCAACATGTAGGGTTTTTACTGGATTGTGTTTCCAGGGGCCCAAAGCTGTATAAACCGCGTCTCTCTTTTTTTGTGATCTTCTTCCTCCTCGTACGCTCGTAGCAAAGGCCCCCAATCAAGTTCTCTCATGAGGATATCTGGCTTGTTTTTTCCCATGATAGTATTCCCGGCATGTCGACTGGGCACCAAGCGAAGATGTTCCACTCCTCACGGAGGAGAGCTAGGAGGGCATTCGCTTGTTCTTCGGGTAGGTGAGCGTAGATCCTTACCGTCTTTTCTGGGTCCGTCGGATGCACCTGGTGGGTGACGGTGTCGCTGTTGACACTGAAGTATCGAGTGATTTCCTTCATCTCACTTCTGTTGGCGAGTGGGAAGACACTCCTGTCTACCACCATTTCTATTTCTTCGAGTTCCTGTTGTGCTCCAAATTTGTCGGAGACTTGATGGAAATCTCGATCGCATTGATCTAACTTGAGGAAGCTTATGTTGATCGTGATGACTCCTGCGGGCCCTGTCATCTTGAGATTGAGGTATGCATAGTGCGAGACTGCCCTGAACTGGGCCAATGCTGGTTGGCAAGTACAGCGTGGTACTGGGATTTCCAGTCTAGCACTTCGAATTCGAGGGTTTCTCGTGCAAAGTTGCCCCTTGTTCCGAAAACCACGTCGAGTTTGATTGTTCCTAGGGTTGAGGCTGCCTTGCCTGGTACTATGTCGTAAAGGGCGACGTTTTAGCGATATCCAGTCTGTTTCCTCCGTGCATATCGTATACTCCGATCTGCGCCTCAAGCACTAGTGGCGCGAGTCATGGTCTTGGAATTGCCGGTGGGTGGTGCTTTTGCGAGAAGGTGATGCTAACTTCCGAGTCGCATAGATAGTAGGATTCTTTTACTAGAATGTCCGCGGTTGCGTGGGCTTGGAAAGTGCTTGCCTCTTGCTTCTTCTTTGATGGTCGTTGACGAGGGTTGTCCCCACGAATCCTGCGGATGAGGGTACCTGGTGCGTGTCAAGGCATAAGGCCCACTGGAAGCTTCGACTAGCCCACGACTGGACCACTCGAAGCACCAACGTAGGAGTCCTTGGCGTTATGGAAACCGCGACTTGGCATCCAAGACTAAAGCTGGATTAGGAAACTGCTCTTGTAAACCTTGACGGACTCCTTGCGACCTAGCCTAATATATAAAGGCTGGGAGAGGGGATATCTAGGGCATCCAATATCATAGCAACACCTCTAGTCTCGAATGATCTGGCCTCGACCGCCACTGTTATCGCCTCCATCATAATACAAAAGAGCAGGAAGTAGGGGTTTCACCTATCGAGGGCCCTAAACCTGGGTAAATCCCTGTCTCCTATTAGTCGACGAGTATCACCAACCTGCACCTCCTCTCTATGATATAAACCCAGGGTACCTTACCATGGGATTTGTCAAGGCTGATCCTCGTCAATTGGTGCCGAGCGTGGGGAAGACGCAGGTAGGAATCACGATCTCGGCAGTTCCGTCATCAGCAACCAGCAATTCGACATTTCGAGCAAGATCCAACCCACTAGCTCAAGTTCATCGCAAGCCTCTTTGTCGCGCCGGCAAGCACGCTCGGTCAACGACTGGGTCAAAATCAGCCTTTCGGCGACTACCAATGCCGCACCCCGATGACGAAGGACCCGACGACCTAGACGACATACCCAAGACACCGTCACATAATCGGCACTAGCGCCAGATAAGCGCATGAACTTCACATTGAAATCTTGCTCGAACAACCACCAACCGCCACGACATCCCCTATAACCAGCCGAGCACCTGCCGCCATTCGTGACAAAGACTCATCCACCCGCCCTGGCGAATACTACGACCCCGACAAAAGGCCAGACGAATTCGCCAAGATGATCCGGAACTACTCGACCAACAACGGAATCAAACTCGATCCAAGGTTTCACTGCCGTTCCGAATACCACTCGCGGACATATCGTTTTGAAAGGAGAAGAATAAATGCCGGCTCAAACAGTCTCACACTCAGAGAGCAGCTGGACGGGCCCTGCATAATCCACTATTTCGAAGATGACTGGGTACTACTCAGGGCAGGCCACACTTTGAGGAGTTGTTGCATGTTCATCGAACTCTCCGACATGCTAAAAGAAGGAAAGCAGTGTAAAGTCAAACGAGCATGAGAAACGGCGCAACCACCAGCGCCTAACACAGAGGAGCAATATCCGCCATCTCACGAATGGGTGTGCATGATCCAAGAAGGACGATCATCAAAGGCAAATCAAGAGGCGAGCACCCTACAAGACCGAACAGCCGAAGACATATCGGAAAAAGAGTCCTACTACCTATGCGACTTGGAAGTCAGCATCACATTTTCGCAAGACAATCACCCGCCCTCAGTCCCAAGACCAGGGCACGCACCTCTGGTTCTTGAGGAACAGATTGGCGGGTACGATATGACGCGAGTATTCATGGGCGGAGGGAGCAGCCTGAATATCATCTTCGCCGACACCCTACGCAAGATGTTGATCCCACGATCAGTCTGGAAAAACGGAGGCATCACACTCTACGACATTGTACCAGGTGAGGCAGCCTCCTCCATGGGAACAATCAAGATCGACGTGGTCTTTGGCAGCAAGGGAAACTTCATAAGAGAAACCGTAGAATTTGAAGTGCTCGACTGGCAGTCTCAATACCATACCATTCCCGGTCCACCGACGTTATCACAGTTCATGGCAGTCTCACACTACGCATATCTCAAGCTCAAAATGCCAGGACCCGCCGGGTTCATCACAGTCAGCAGAAGCTTCATCAAGTCAGATCAATGCGATCGAGACTTCCATCAAGTCTCTGACACATTCGAAGCACAACAAGAACTCAAAGAAATAGCAATGGTAGTAGACAGGAGCGTCTTTCCACTAGCCAGCAGAAGGGAAATAAAGGAAATCACTGATGCACGAGATGATAACGGCTTCTTGCCCTTCGTTGGTGACCCCAAGTGGAAGGTGAGATGTAGATAGCGGCAAATTTCCCTTGGTGAAGATACCAAGATTTATGTTTCCCGTGGGACTACGAAGAAGACAAGTAGGTGGTTCGGCAAGTGATGCGCCGTCTGAAAAAAATCACTTTCTTAACCTGGACCTGCACACAGAAACAAATAAGTTTGCTCACAATGAAGTACAGAGAGTTTTTCAATCTCTCAGGCCTTTCCATTTACAAAGGATCAAACGCAACAGATAATGATAGTGATAATTGCGACTACAAAGTAAAATAGGAAGTAAATTGATGGTGTAAACAGTAATGGAAATATGGACTGGGGTCCCGTGATGTTCACTAGTGATGTCTCTCTCCCAAAAGACGATAAACTACTATGCGAGGTAAAAAAATTAAAGCTGGGCAATTGACAGGATTACGGGCGCAAACCAAAGCTAACTATGCTACAAAAGAAAGGAAGAGGCTCAAAATCATGTGCAGTACGCCAAGGCAAGTAGACCGAAATCCATCTGCATCTACTACGAATCATCCACCTTGAGATATCTATCCAGAACATCTCACTGGTATTAAGTTGTGAATCCCACCTAAAGTCTAAACCCAAAGAGACAGGCAACTGCATTAAATGAACTTTGCGTAAAGTAAACAATCCTTGCAATCGCGGTTACAAGCACCATTGTTTTCCCCCTTGTGGCAACATCACATCCCCTAGACTCATGTTTCTGTCACTCAAGCTAGTCATCAGGGGGCATGAACCCACAATCATGCATAACGCTCCCTCTTGGAGTCACACTACTAGGAGAAAGGCTAGTAGTAGCGCCCCCTTTTGGCTTATCAGTAGCGCCCTAGGGCGCGCTACTGCTAGCACGCTACAGCTAACTTGTAGCAGTAGCGCGCGTACGCACCCGCTACTACTACACTAGTAGCGCCCCCCTTAGAGCCCGCTACTACTAATACCAGTAGCACGTACAGGTAAGAGGGCGCTACTGGTATTTATTTTTCATTTTCTGTTTCTTTTTCCCATCGTATTTTTGCTGTATTTGTACAGGTATTATACAATATAGTCTCATACACATACACAGGTTTTCTACAGAGTACAAATCTCATCATATCATACACATACAATAATCTGATGACCATATATATATATCATCATGATCTCTCATATCCAACACAAATGATGTCTCTCATCATGTCATCTCTAAAATAGCGATAGAAGTTGTCACAATATCTTAAATAAATGCAACTACAAGCAAGTTTCATCATCCATCTAAACTATGATATATACTAGAAGAGCAGTCACTATGAGGAAGAGTGGAATTGTGTAGTAGCTCATGAAGCGCCGCCTCCGATCTTCCTCTCGCGCTATCGTAAATCTCAAGTAACTAGCTTCCGCTTCCTCTCTGGTATTGAACCCTCTTTGGCCGCCGCCCGGGAACCGGTGCACTTGGGCTTGACACTCTGGCCACTCATCGTACACTCCTGGAACCTTCCCTATGTACACGGCATAGCACTTCTTCTCCATCGATGATCTATGTACCTATTAGAGATGCATATTCATTATAGGAATTCAACAATAGTACACAACATAATATACTTGAGCAACACGAAGACAAAAAGTTAGTGAATAGATGCAACATAAAGTAACATACATAATATAATATACACACGTTGTTCATGGTACCCCAACTAATTCACTAGCTAGCAAGCGTTACGCAAGTAGTTCAACATGACCGTTAAATTACATCACAAAGGTTTCATATCGCTTCCAAAAGTATAAATTCAACCGAGACATCATCATCGGCATAGTCAATACACTAGAACTTCCATCCATCCATATCTGGGAGGACGCACCCTAGCTTATTGAACGGAGTAATGTCCAAAAGCTGCATTACTACGCGTGATGAGGACATCCCTACTAATGTTACACCCATATCCTCACCAACTACACATATTGGACCAGTTACTAGAGCTCGTGCACGTCAACTAAATTATCAGGTACTTTCGTTTCTTGCGAATCCTTCTATTGTTCATGAACATATGATACTGCCTAAATTAGATACTTTTGTTTTGCTTATGAATGAAGGACCTAGCATGGACAAGAAGGATGGTCATTGGAGCGGGATCAAGCATGGAGAAGAAGGTGCGCGCGCGGGAAAGGACAGCGGAGCTTCCCGTGGTGATTATCGCACTTTGAAGCCACCATAAGGCGCGCATGAAGTCTTGGACGAAATACGCGAGATGCCACTTCATTATTTTCGTCCAAGGGCAATTATAGGTGCTGCGTCACCTTAATATTGGGCTGGGCCCATGTAATTTCGAAATACCACCTTATAGGCTGTTTTTAGAGTCCGTATGTGTGGGGAAACCGAGTTAGGGTTGTTTTCGGACCCCACCTCCAAGGGGTCACGAAAATCCCCTCTGTTCCCCCATATATACAGCCCTTAGGGCGTCGTTTAGACTTGGGTTTTAATTAGATTTAAGTTAGCCATAGCCGCAACTTCGAGCTCTTCGTTTGTGTCATCCGACCAGGCCAAGACCTCATTGGAACCCCAACTTTCGTAATCTTTCATCTTATATTCGCAATATCCAGATTGCAATTCTTAGTTCTTGCTTGTTCTTCGATTGCTTGCAGGAATTAGACCTTCGTGGTCAGGTTGATCGTGCATCCGCGGGATCAATAACCTCTCGGAGTTGGTTTAGCGATCGCTAAGGCGCAACGTCTTCGCACGTTCGTAGTCGGGTCGTGAAAGTCTACTCCACCATAATCGATCTCCACCATCTCATCGAAACATCGGGACACCTTCGCCTCTATCAAGTGGTATCAGATTTCCAGGTTGCTCGGTGAGATTTACCAGTTTTCGTAGTCTAGATTGATTCTGTTCGTCATACCTACAGCCCACGAAAAAGCCAAAAAAAAATTTAGGGTTAGATCATCACGTCCCAAGACAGTCCGAGCCTTTGTCCAGTTTTCTTTTCAGTACTTGCTTTGTTGAATTTACGGTTGCATCGTTGTGTCAAGTTGCTGATCTTAGCGTCTAGTTCCCTTAGAGTTTCGAGTTCTGATCACAGTTTGCCACGTCGCCGCCGCACAGTAGTCATCCTACCACGTTCCGCCAATCCAAGTCCACATACACCACCACGTTCCGCCAAGCAGAGTCCATATACACCACCACGTACCACGAGTCCGAGTTGAGTTCCATCATCAGTACGGTTCGTGACCTCTCCATAGCCAGATTAGTTTGAGTTGATTAGAGTCGGATTTCACCAATCTTTGTCGTACGTAGAAGGGGGTGATTTCCAAAAAAAAAAAAAAAAAAAAAAAGAGTCTGGCACGCTTTTCAGAGCAGTTTTTAGGCCAAAATTTTCAGGGGTAAAAAAAAATTCGTGCCGATACGTTCCTTAGGTCCAGAAACTCGTTTTGAGACGTTCGCCACCATAGTGATTTTTTCGCACTTTTTCAGCCACCGCAGTCCCGCATCGCCAAAAAAAAAAAAAAAAAAACAAAAAAAAAGAGAAAAAAAAAATTCAGTGTGCTTCTCAGTTGATTACGTGCCGCGCCGTGCTTTCGTTGGTGTTTTAGGCTCGCGTCTCTAGTACGGTCTAGCCTAGGATCAGCACAGTACCGACGTTGAGTGTTTATTCAACTTTGCATCTCTGTTTTGATTACTGTTGAGCTTTTTGCTACCATATTTGTCAAACCTACCTACAGCTCCACATATATTCTACTTCGTGCGGTTGACACCTCCTGGCCATCGCTCTACCACATCTCTGAGAGTTTTGACCCGTTGGTTGTACATCACCACCTGCTGCTAGGTAAGAATCGGTAAGAACTGAAGAAAAGCTTGACGGATTTGTGCTTCCCACCACCCCACATCCCATTAGTCGAAGTAGGATCATACTTCTGTGTGTTTTCTATTTCTGCTAACCATGCCAGGATCCCATGATGAAGTGGCGCGGGATGCACCTGATTGGGAGAATATGACAAACAAAGCATTACATGATAAATTTGCACAACTGATGTCTGAACAGGTGAATGACATCGAGAACAGATTTACAGAGGCGATTGATGGTGTGGAGAAGATGATCGACACCAAGCTCGACGCCAAGTTTACTGAGTTGCTCGCACGCTTACCTATACAGCCTGCGGCCGCTCCAGCACAGCCACCGCCACCACGACGTGCACGACGTATTCTGTTTCCGGGCGGACAAGCTGCTGGTGCTCCTGCTGCTGCTGCAGTTACTGCTGCTGCTGCCTCTGACGTCGGCCAGGACGACAACTACGAGGGTGATTACGAGGAGGAGGTGGAACAAGAAGCGGCCTATGAACAGCCAGCTGGACGTCCACGTCCCAACATTCGCCACGGTCGACACCAACCACCCCCTCAGGTACGCGATGATGAACATGTGCCTAAACTTAAATTGAATCTTAAGCCGTTTGAGGGTAGATATATTCCTGATGCTTATCTTACTTGGGAGTTAGAAACTGAACAACGCTTTACATGGTTACAATATCCTGAGAATAGACGTGTTACTGCTGCTGTTTGTGAATTCACGGGTTTTGCATCTATTTGGTGGTCTGAACATTGTAGATTGCATGCTAATAATATTCCAGCTACTTGGGCTGCTTTAAAAGATGCTATGCGTACTCGCTGGGTTCCTCCTTATTATCAACGTGAATTGCTACAAAAATTACAGCGTTTGAGACAAGGAAAAAATTCTGTAGAGGAATATTATCAAGAATTACAAACTGGATTGATTAGATGTGGCCTAGTAGAGGATAATGAAGCTATGTTTGCACGTTTCATAGGTGGCTTAAACAGGGAGATACAAACTATTCTAGAATACAAGGACTATGCTACTATTACTCGTTTGTTTCATCTTGCTTGTAAAGCTGAACGTGAAGTGCAGGATCGACAGGCCGCTACGAGACCTAACTTTTCTGCAGGACGAAATACATCATGGACATCGCGTGGACCTTCTACATCCACACGTCCTGCTGCTCCACCCTCTACTTCAGCCGCTCATTCTTACAGGGAGCCACCAAAACAGTCAGCGCCACCATTCAAGGGTGCACAGAGTGGTCCAGCGGCGAGTTCTTCTTCATCCATGGCTTCCACAGGGCAAACACGAGATCGTGATATTAAATGTCGCAGGTGCCAAGGTGGAGGTCACTTCGCAAAAGACTGTCCCTCCAAGCGTGTGATGATTATTACGGCGGATGGTGGGTATGAGTCAGCGAGTGACTATGATGAGGAGACTTTAGTTCTCATTGCTCATGAGGAACAGGGTGCCCATGATGATGCTCATGATATGGAGTATATGGCTCCTGATGATGCAGATAAATATGCTAGTTTGGTTGCTCAACGTGTGTTAAGTGTGCAGGTAACGAAGGCTGAGCAAAACCAGAGGCATAATTTGTTCCACACAAAGGGAGTGGTGAAAGAACGTTCGGTTCGCATCATCATTGACGGAGGGAGTTGCAACAACTTGGCTAGCATGGAGTTGGTGGAGAAGCTATCTCTCACCACAAGACCACACCCCCATCCGTACTATATTCAGTGGTTTAACAATAGTGGTAAGATTAAGGTAACGCGTTCTGTTCGTGTGCACTTTAGCATTGCTGCATATGCTGATTATGTTGATTGTGATGTGGTACCCATGCAAGCATGCTCTCTTTTACTTGGTAGACCATGGCAATTTGATAGGAATGTTGTACACCATGGTAGGACAAATCAGTTTACTCTGGTTCATCAGGATAAAAATATTGCTTTACTTCCTATGTCTCCTGAACAAATTGTGAAAGATGATCTTGCTAGAGCTAGTAAAGCTAAACAGGAGAAAAATAAGAGTGAAAATGAGATAGCAGCCAAAGAATTTGAGCAACAACATAAGACTAATAGCAAATCTTCTTCTGCTGTGTCTAATGAAATTAAATTGACTAGTCCAACTTTGCTTGCTACTAAAGTTGATATTTCAGATTTGGATGTTAGTCAATATGTGTGCTATGCTTTTGTGTGCAAAGAAGCTTTGTTTTCATTTGAGGAATTGCCTCCTTCTTTGCCTCCTGTTGTCACTGACCTTTTGCAGGAGTTTATTGACGTCTTTCCACAAGACGTACCACCGGGATTACCACCTATTCGAGGGATTGAGCATCAGATTGACTTAATTCCCGGTGCTTCACTGCCCAACCGTGCGCCATACCGTACCAATCCGGAGGAGACAAAGGAGATTCAGCGTCAAGTACAAGAGCTACTCGACAAAGGTTACATACGTGAATCCCTTAGTCCTTGTGCTGTTCCTGTTATATTAGTGCCTAAAAAGGATGGAACATGGCGTATGTGTGTTGATTGTCGAGCCATTAATAATATTACTATTCGTTATCGTCATCCTATTCCTAGGTTAGATGATATGCTTGATGAATTAAGTGGCTCTACCATGTTTTCCAAAGTTGATTTGCGTAGTGGATACCATCAAATTCGCATGAAATTAGGAGATGAATGGAAAACGGCATTTAAAACTAAGTTTGGATTATATGAGTGGTTAGTCATGCCTTTTGGGTTAACTAATGCACCTAGCACTTTCATGAGATTAATGAACGAGGTTTTACGTGCTTTCATTGGACGATTTGTGGTAGTCTATTTTGATGATATACTGATTTATAGCAAATCTTTGGAGGAACATTTGGATCATTTACGTGCTGTTTTTATTGCTCTACGTAATGCACGTTTGTTTGGTAACCTTGGGAAGTGCACCTTTTGCACCGACCGAGTATCGTTTCTTGGCTATGTTGTTACTCCGCAGGGAATTGAAGTTGATAAAGCCAAGATCGAGGCGATTGAGAGTTGGCCGCAGCCCAAAACGGTCACACAAGTGAGGAGTTTTCTTGGCCTCGCTGGATTCTATAGGCGTTTTGTGAGAGATTTCAGCACCATTGCTGCACCTCTCAATGAGCTTACACGCAAGGATGTGCCTTTTACTTGGGGTACCGCACAGGAAGAAGCCTTCACCGTATTGAAAGATAAGTTAACACATGCTCCTTTGCTCCAACTTCCTGATTTTAATAAGACTTTTGAGCTTGAATGCGATGCTAGTGGGATTGGTTTGGGAGGTGTGTTATTACAAGATGCTAAACCTGTTGCTTACTTTTCTGAAAAATTGAGTGGGCCTAGTCTGAACTATTCTACTTATGATAAGGAATTATATGCTCTTGTTCGGACATTAGAAACTTGGCAACATTATTTATGGCCCAAAGAATTTGTTATACATTCTGATCATGAATCTTTGAAACACATAAGAAGTCAAGCAAAACTTAATCGTAGACATGCTAAGTGGGTTGAATTTATTGAGACTTTCCCTTATGTCATTAAACACAAGAAGGGGAAAGATAATATTATTGCTGATGCTTTGTCTCGTCGTTATACTATGCTTTCACAACTTGACTTCAAGATTTTCGGTTTAGAGACAATCATAGATCAATACGTAAATGATGCGGAATTTAAAGATGTATTGCAGAATTGTAGAGAGGGTAGAACATGGAACAAGTTTGTGCTTAATGATGGATTTGTGTTCCGTTCTAACAAGCTATGCATTCCAGCTAGCTCTATTCGTCTTTTGTTGTTGCAGGAGGCGCATGGAGGAGGATTAATGGGACACTTTGGCGTGAAGAAGACGGAGGACGTACTTGCTACACATTTCTTTTGGCCAAAGATGAGACGGGATGTTGAGCGTTTTGTTGCTCGCTGCACTACATGTCAAAAAGCTAAGTCACGACTCAATCCTCATGGTTTATACATGCCTTTACCTGTACCTAGTGTTCCGTGGGAGGACATATCCATGGACTTTGTTTTAGGCTTGCCTCGAACAAAGAATGGGAGGGATAGCATATTTGTTGTCGTGGATAGATTTTCTAAGATGGCACATTTTATACCATGTCATAAAAGCGATGATGCTGCTAATGTTGCTGATTTATTCTTTCGTGAGATTATTCGCTTACATGGTGTGCCCAATACTATTGTCTCGGATCGTGATACTAAGTTTCTTAGCCATTTTTGGAGATGCTTATGGGCTAAGTTGGGGACTAAACTACTTTTTAGTACTACATGTCATCCCCAAACTGATGGACAAACTGAAGTAGTCAATAGGACTTTGTCTACTATGCTTAGGGCTGTTTTAAAGAGTAACTTGAAACTGTGGGAAGAATGTTTACCTCATATTGAATTTGCTTATAATCGTTCATTGCATTCTACCACTAAAATGTGCCCTTTTGAGATTGTTTATGGTTTTCTACCTCGTGCACCTATTGATTTGCTTCCTCTTCCATCTTCGGAGAAGGTTAATTTTGATGCTAAGCAACGTGCTGAATTGATATTAAAACTGCATGAGTTAACTAAAGAAAACATTGAGCGCATGAATGCTAGATACAAGCTTGCTGGTGATAGGGGTCGAAACCATGTTGTGTTTGAACCCGGAGATCTTGTTTGGTTACATCTACGTAAAGATAGGTTTCCTGATTTGCGCAAGTCTAAGTTAATGCCTCGAGCTGATGGTCCCTTTAAGGTTTTGCAGAAAATTAATGATAATGCATATAAACTTGAGCTACCTGCAGCCTTTGGGGTTAGTCCCACATTTAATATTGCAGATTTGAAGCCTTATTTGGGAGAAGATGATGAGCTTCCGTCGAGGACGACTTCAATTCAAGAAGGGGAGGATGATGAGGACATCCCTACTAATGTTACACCCATATCCTCACCAACTACACATATTGGACCAGTTACTAGAGCTCGTGCACGTCAACTAAATTATCAGGTACTTTCGTTTCTTGCGAATCCTTCTATTGTTCATGAACATATGATACTGCCTAAATTAGATACTTTTGTTTTGCTTATGAATGAAGGACCTAGCATGGACAAGAAGGATGGTCATTGGAGCGGGATCAAGCATGGAGAAGAAGGTGCGCGCGCGGGAAAGGACAGCGGAGCTTCCCGTGGTGATTATCGCACTTTGAAGCCACCATAAGGCGCGCATGAAGTCTTGGACGAAATACGCGAGATGCCACTTCATTATTTTCGTCCAAGGGCAATTATAGGTGCTGCGTCACCTTAATATTGGGCTGGGCCCATGTAATTTCGAAATACCACCTTATAGGCTGTTTTTAGAGTCCGTATGTGTGGGGAAACCGAGTTAGGGTTGTTTTCGGACCCCACCTCCAAGGGGTCACGAAAATCCCCTCTGTTCCCCCATATATACAGCCCTTAGGGCGTCGTTTAGACTTGGGTTTTAATTAGATTTAAGTTAGCCATAGCCGCAACTTCGAGCTCTTCGTTTGTGTCATCCGACCAGGCCAACAACCTCATTGGAACCCCAACTTTCGTAATCTTTCATCTTATATTCGCAATATCCAGATTGCAATTCTTAGTTCTTGCTTGTTCTTCGATTGCTTGCAGGAATTAGACCTTCGTGGTCAGGTTGATCGTGCATCCGCGGGATCAATAACCTCTCGGAGTTGGTTTAGCGATCGCTAAGGCGCAACGTCTTCGCACGTTCGTAGTCGGGTCGTGAAAGTCTACTCCACCATAATCGATCTCCACCATCTCATCGAAACATCGGGACACCTTCGCCTCTATCAACGCGAGTTTTAACATCAGCTCGCGATATTGGGCCGTGGTAGAACATCCCCTTCTTGTCGACGACTTCTTTCATGATGATGGTTGCAATATCCTTCAGGATGCGAAAGAAGTCATCTCTTAATTTATAATCCGGTTCGGCTAAGTTTTTTGCCCATATCATGATATGATTGTCATCTTTGCTTGCCATGCGAAGACGTTGTTGATCCTTTCTGAAGTCCATCATGAGATGGATGACATAGTATCCATCATTTTTACTTCCTTCCGGTTGATGGATACTGCAGAAGTTGGTTTTATGCGAGAAACACGGCGCGCCCTTCCTTCGTGACCTTTTCTCGATGTGGCCACCCCTCATGCCGAAGCCCTAGAGAGAGGAATCCAGAAGACTCATTACTTTGGTGTAGTCCTTCCTTTTGAAGTCCTAGACGAGTCGAAATACACGGCATGGGAGACTCGCGAGAAAAGAACGATAAGGACGGCGTGCCCCTCGCTGCGCAAAATAAATGCACCTCAAATTAGCTAGCCTCCATATGAGCAAAGGAATTATTGAAATGTAAAAGCAATCGGGCAATGACTTACATTGGATGATAAGGCACGAGAACCATTTCCTTCTCCTTATTCATCAGCATGAAATTTTCGATGTACTCCCTAGC
Source organism: Bromus sterilis (assembly GCA_950022295.1). Classification (NCBI taxonomy): domain Eukaryota; kingdom Viridiplantae; phylum Streptophyta; class Magnoliopsida; order Poales; family Poaceae; genus Bromus; species Bromus sterilis. The sequence goes on along the minus strand of OX465599.1, from coordinate 163,238,848 downwards.
AGTTTTAAGTTCATAGTCACCGAGCGACAAGGACTCATGCATGTAGTATGGATCTGCCACCGCGATTTGCGAGATTTCCTCTCTTTTGATGACAAAGCTCATATGGAGCGCAAAAAGGCGGACTATCGTAAAATCAAGCCGCCTAGTGAGGAACATCTCAAAGATGTGATGAAACCGCAGGAAGAACACTTCCGCAGGCGCCGTGTCGACGTAGCCCATGCCCGGAGGCACACGCGCCGCATAAAGTGCATATCCTGGATCCTTCGACACGAGAAGGCTTTTCTCTGTCGACAGTACTTGGTCGTGCAGTCTCCTGAGATCCCCTGATATGCTCTCCAGCGGTTTCGGCGGGAGGATCGGCTTTCCCGCGACATGGATCAACGCCGTACCTTTCATCGGTACACGGTCTGCAAAACCGGTTGGCGGAACCGACTTGCTGCTAGAAGCATTGACAGCCTTTTTGGCAGCTAAGTCTTTCCTATTCGGTCTCTTCCTCGGCTTCTTCTAGGGGAGAGGTTGTGATGAGCCTTTGATAGCGCCCTTGATCCCCAACCCAAGTGTTGACGGGCTGAGCAAGGGTTGTTCATGCTGGTTTGAGGCGGCATCTGGAGGCGTGTCCTGCAAGGGTTGCACGAAGAGAGACTTTTTGCACTCAGACCTAGGATGCTCCTGCTCCGACAGAATATCCATCTCCTCGTCCACATGCTCCTTATTGGCCGAGTCATATGGCTGACTCATTATTTCTACTTCCTGATTAATGAAGGCGGTGTTGAGGAATTGCATAGGGTCACCATCCTCGTCCATGTCATCATCCATTGCTTGCTGGAGCACGGGGGAGAAATCACGATCCACTCTGCTTGGACCGCCTTCCTCGCGTCGCTCGCTGCTCTCACCCAGCATAACAGGCGGCGCTAATAATTGCGGAGGCGGGGTGGTGGTGTTCATACCTGCTTGGGGATGTGTTGTCGTTGGTGTGGTCATCACGGTGGCCGACTCGACACGAAGAAGACCCTTCGGCCATAGGATGAAATAGCCCTTGCAGTCTGCAAGCCGCTTAGGGGTCTCGTCTTCCTCTCCCCCGAGTTGTACCGGAGGAGCCAAATCCTCGTGGCCCGGTTTGACACTCGCCACGGAAACCTTGAAAGTGGTATTGGGCATCTGCATGGTGTGGATCATCCGATCCGTGGGATTTATTATCGTTGCCTTTCCCACATCCACTGTCTGGCCATTGATCATGTATAGTAAGGTGCACGGGGTTCTCTCGGCCTGCGAAAACATGTCTACGGCGTCAGACATCCAAAAGGAAACGAAAAAGGGATATATTATAGATATGTTGGTGTGACGCGTAATTACCGTGAGGGCGTCGAGCTCAGCCAAAGGCGAAGGCCCGCCTAGCACGCCGGAGACAGAGGACGAGCTGCTATGAGCGGCTAATGGAGCATGCCCGGATGCGAGAGCAGGCCCCGCTGGTGCGATGTTCACCGAGTTGCTCCCGACGAAGCTAGTACGGGGAAAATCCGCTGCCGTTTTGTCTGGATTTTGCTTCGTCCACCCGATAACAGCCGGGATCAAGGATGAAACCGAAGCTGCGAACTCATCTCTACAGGAAGCTAAAGCTGCATTGACTGCCGACTTGATCATCTCTTGTTTGGTCTCCTGTTCGGTCTCAGCTGCTTTTTTCTCAACCGCAAGCTTCACCTTCTCGTCGATGTTGACCTGACTAAACTTCCTTCTCTGCCTTTTGGCCTCAGGGTCCTCGTGGTAGTAGTGCTTCCACTGGGCACCGTCTCCGACGCCGTGCACACGTCCATGCTGCGGCCGAGTGTCCAAAGGGAGGCCCTTCATTATGTTCAAGGCCCGGTTGAGATGGGTATCCCACTTGGGCCTCATCGTCGACTGGGACGATGAGTCGCTTTCGGCATCAAGCTTGTGTTGCTCTTTCTGCGAAAGAAACGTGGACCATTTACAAATGTTACTACAACTTGTATTCTGACTTGATGAGAAGCTAATATAAGGTGGAAAAAAAATATTACCAGTAATCTCATCAATTCCCTCGTGGGCGCGTCCGTGGACCAAACCTTTTTCTTTGAGTCCCGCTTGTAGCGGGCCCTGATGAAGTCATACTCCTGCGGGTCGGTGAACTCCGCCAAGGGGTCTGGGATCCCCGCGGCTTCACGTTCTGCGTCCTCCTTGTCCCATATGGGCCTTTTGCCAATGTAACCACGGCTTCTGAGGCGGTGTTTCCCCGTGTTCCTTTTCTGAAGCCCCTTGAATTTCGCGGACCTAAGATTGGCTTCGTCGGTAGCGCAAGTGTCCTTGAATTTTAAGAACTCAGCTTCCGTAAGTGATGGATTGTCCGCAAAAATCTTGGACAAAGGTTTGTTCTTCTCAATCAATCGTTTCACCCTCACTTTCCACGCGGACAATGCGTTGCTGAACTTGACCATGGCGGCGGCGTTTATGTCAGTCATGGCATCATCATCCCAATGAGTTTTGCTCTCATCCCGATCCGGGAACTTGAATCTGTTGTGCAGCTTCGTAAGGAGTAAATGTTCCATATTTGGTATACTCCTCAAGTCATAGTCGTTGATGCTCGCGGTTTCCCGTAGGATGCATCCGACTTGGTTGCCGTAGCACCTGCGAGCTTCCGCCGGCGCTATTGGCTCGAATTTGCCAGGATGCACCTCTGTCACTAGCAGTTTGTCGGTGCCGAGCTTGTTTGGTTTTCGTACCCTCTCCTTCTTCTTATTTCCTGGTTCATTAGCGGCTTCAGCGCCGCTGGTGTCGGTGGCGCCGGTGTCAGTGCCATCGGTGCCATCAGTAGTGCTGTCGGACACGATTTCGGCGTCCGTCACACTAGCGGCATTTAGACCTTTGTCTCGTAGCTGAGAAGACATATGGTCGAGGAAGGCGTGTTCATGCTGCTGGTAGTCAAAATCTTCATTTGCACCGGCTTTGTCGTTGGTCGACATGTTTCCTACGATATATTTAGTCTCCAAGTTTAATTCTCAAACTATAAAAAAAGGACTAAATACCGTCCTATCAAATACCGGGCACTCGATATGTCATACTTTGTAGCACAAGTCATGTCGAAATTCACGATAAATTTCGGCATGACCTTTGCTAAAAAGTGGACATATCGGGAACCTGAAATTTGCCGGAACGTAAATAAATCAACATTCCGGCAAAACATAGGCCCCTCGGATCCCTGCATATGGAAAAAACAAGAAAATTCGTACACAATATCATTTCATTTGCATTTTCAACTCCAAAAGTTCATCTCATAAATAATTGAATCACATACCTAATAGCAGCAGGTAAGATACGGACAGAGATCCAGTGACTTGCTGTGGGAAAGTCACCAGTGAACAGTGCAGTGACATTCTCTTTTTTCACACCATTCGATCGAGAATCAACGGATAGATCTCATAAACAGTGCGCAGCTACAGTACGCTCACTACAGGAGTTGTGTGTAGTACTATAGTGCATCTCGCGGAGGCACCGACTTCATATAAAATGGGGGCACGACCTCATACAAAACGGAGGCACGACCTCATATAAAACGGAGGCACGACCTCATATAAAATGGGGGCACGACCTCATATAAAACGGAGGCACGACCTCATACAAAACTGAGGCACGACTTCTTATAAAATGGAGGTACGACCTCATACAAAACGGAGGCACGTCCTTGTATGAGGTCGTGCCTCCGTTTTATATGAGGTCGTGCCTCCGTTTTATATGAGGTCGTGCCTCCGTTTTATAAGAAGTCGTGCCTCCGTTTTGTATGGGGTCGTGCCTCCGTTTTATATGAGGTCATGCCTCCGTTTTATATATCAAGAATAGCATTTAATATGAAATGATTCACTGAGATGAAGTGAAGCCGGAGGCATCATCGAGCTGTGCGGCAGTAGTGAAGGCTGGGGACGGGGAAAGATCGACGGAGGATGGAGGAAACGGGGGCGGGGGGCTTACCGAGCAGATCGATGGTGGTGGCGGCGGCTTGACGACGACGACGGCCGCGGAGGCGAGGCGACGAGGGCGGCGGAGGCGCGGCGACGAGGGCGGGGAGCCGAGGCGACGAGGGCGGAGGAGGCGAGGCGACGAGGGCGGGGAGGCGCGGCGACGACGACGGCGGCCGGGGAGGAGTTCGAGAGGGAGAGATAGAGGGGAAAGAAAAGAAGAACCTGCCCGACCGGTTTAAGTGAAACTTAGCAGTAGCGTGCCCTTTCAGCGCGCGCTACTGCTACGTTTAGCAGTAGCGCGCACTGACAGGGCCCGCTACTGCTAAGTTTAGCAGTAGGGCGCTCTGACAGGGCCCGCTACTGCTAAACCTTAGCAGTAGTGCGCGCTGACAGGGCCCGCTACTGATATTTCTGGCATTTTTTTCCCTCTTCCATTTCCTTTTTAATTTTTTTCCGAACAACGACCGATACAATTTATATAATGTATATTTAACAGCGGCAATATATAATTTGACCTATCGATAACGGGGTTAAAGTGCAAGTATACAAAATAGATACATATATAGATTACAACACACATTTAGTTTCTCAGCGTCGAAGACGTTTCTTAGTGATTAGTTTCTTTCCTTTTTTGTTCGTTTCCGAAAAATTTAGGCCCTCGTTGTGACTTTTCCTTTTCCATGGAGTACGATCTTTCATAGGTAATGTAGTCTTCATTCTTCTTTTGACATATGCTTCATCGTCGTCGTCATCTTCCCTCATCGGGTTGCCGTACTGGTCATAGTCTTCTATGTTGGTGACTCCATCTGATAGAGGCGAAGGTGTCCCGATGTTTCGATGAGATGGTGGAGATCGATTATGGTGGAGACGACTTTCACGATCCGACTACGAACGTGCGAAGACGTTGCGCCTTAGCGATCGCTAAACCAACTCCGAGAGGTTATTGATCCCGCGGATGCACGATCAACCTGACCACGAAGGTCTAATCCTGCAAGCAATCGAAGAACAAGCAAGAACTAAGAATTGCAATCTGGATATTGCGAATATAAGATGAATGATTACGAAAGTTGGGGTTCCAATGAGGTCTTGGCCTGGTCGGATGACATAAACGAAGAGCTCGAAGTTGCGGCTATGGCTAACTTAAATCTAATTAAAACCCAAGTCTAAACGACGCCCTAAGGGCTGTATATATGGGGGAACAAAGGGGAATTTCGTGGCCCCTTGGAGGTGGGGTCCGAAAACAACCCTAACTCGGTTTCTCCACACATACGGACTCTAAAAACAGCCTATAATGTGGTATTTCGGAATTACATGGGCCCAGCCCAATATTAAGGTGACGCAGCACCTATAATTGCCCTTGGACGAAAATAATGAAGTGACATCTCGCGTATTTCGTCCAAGACTTCATGCGCGCCTTATGGTGGCTTCAAAGTGTGATAATCACCACTGGAAGCTCCACTGTACTTTCCCGTGTGCGCACCTTCTTCTCCATGCTTGATCCCACTCCAATGACCATCCTTCTTGTCCATGCTAGGTCCTTCATTCATAAGCAAAACAGAAGTATCTAATTTAGGCAGCATCATATGTTCATGAACAATAGAAGGATTCACACGAAACGAAAGTACCTGATAATTTAGTTGACGTGCACGTGCTCTAGTAACTGGTCCAGTATGTGTAGTTGGTGAGGATATGGGTGTAACATTAGTAGGGATGTCCTCATCATCCTCCCCTTCTTGAATTGAAGTCGTCCTCGACGGAAGCTCATCATCTTCTCCCAAATAAGGTTTCAAATCTGCAATGTTAAATGTGGGACTAACCCCAAAATCTACAGGTTGCTCAAGTTTATATGCATTATCATTAATTTTCTGTAAAATCTTAAAGGGACCATCAGCTCGTGGCATTAACTTAGACTTGCGCAAATCAGGAAACCTATCTTTACGTAAATGTAACCAAACAAGATCTCCTGGTTCAAACACAACATGCTTTCGACCCCTATCACCAGCAAGCTTGTATCTAGCATTCATGCGCTCAATGTTTTCTTTAGTTAACTCATGCATTTTTAATATCAATTCAGCACGTTGCTTAGCATCAAAATTAACCTTCTCCGAAGATGGAAGAGGCAGCAAATCAATAGGTGCACGAGGTAGAAAACCATAAACAATCTCAAAAGGGCACATTTTAGTGGTAGAATGAAATGAACGATTATAAGCAAATTCAATATGAGGTAAACATTCTTCCCACATTTTCAAGTTACTCTTTAAAACAGCCCTAAGCATAGTAGACAAAGTCCTATTGACTACTTCAGTTTGTCCATCAGTTTGGGGATGACATGTAGTACTAAAAAGTAGTTTAGTCCCCAACTTAGCCCATAAGCATCTCCAAAAATGGCTAAGAAACTTAGTATCACGATCCGTGACAATAGTATTGGGCACACCATGTAAGCGAATAATCTCACGAAAGAATAAATCAGCAACATTAGCAGCATCATCGCTTTTATGACATGGTATAAAATGTGCCATCTTAGAAAATCTATCCACGACAACAAATATGCTATCCCTCCCCTTCTTTGTTCGAGGCAAGCCTAAAACAAAGTCCATTGATATGTCCTCCCACGGAACACTAGGTACAGGTAAAGGCATGTATAAACCATGAGGATTGAGTCGTGACTTAGCTTTTTGACATGTAGTGCAGCGAGCAACAAAACGCTCAACATCCCGTCTCATCTTTGGCCAAAAGAAATGTGTAGCAAGTACATCTTCCGTCTTCTTCACGCCAAAGTGTCCCATTAATCCTCCTCCATGCGCCTCCTGCAACAACAAAAGACGAATAGAGCTAGCTGGAATGCATAGCTTGTTAGAACGGAACACAAATCCATCATTAAGCACAAACTTGTTCCATGTTCTACCCTCTCTACAATTCTGCAATACATCTTTAAATTCCGCATCATTTACATATTGTTCTTTGATTGTCTCTAAACCGAATATCTTGAAGTCAAGTTGTGAAAGCATAGTATAACGACGAGACAAAGCATCAGCAATAATATTATCTTTCCCCTTCTTGTGTTTAATGACATAAGGGAAAGTCTCAATAAATTCAACCCACTTAGCATGACGACGATTAAGTTTTGCTTGACTTCTTATGTGTTTCAAAGATTCATGATCAGAATGTATAACAAATTCTTTGGGCCATAAATAATGTTGCCAAGTTTCTAATGTCCGAACAAGAGCATATAATTCCTTATCATAAGTAGAATAGTTCAGACTAGGCCCACTCCATTTTTCAGAAAAGTATGCAACAGGTTTAGCATCTTGTAATAACACACCTCCCAAACCAATCCCACTAGCATCGCATTCAAGCTCAAAAGTCTTATTAAAATCAGGAAGTTGGAGCAAAGGAGCATGTGTTAACTTATCTTTCAATACCGCGAAGGCTTCTTCCTGTGCGGTACCCCAAGTAAAAGGCACATCCTTGCGTGTAAGCTCATTGAGAGGTGCAGCAATGGTGCTGAAATCTCTCACAAAACGCCTATATAATCCAGCGAGTCCAAGAAAACTCCTCACTTGTGTGACCGTTTTGGGCTGCGGCCAACTCTCAATCGCCTCGATCTTGGCTTTATCAACTTCAATTCCCTGCGGAGTAACAACATAGCCAAGAAACGATACTCGGTCGGTGCAAAAGGTGCACTTCCCAAGGTTACCAAACAAACGTGCATTACGTAGAGCAATAAAAACAGCACGTAAATGATCCAAATGTTCCTCCAAAGATTTGCTATAAATCAGTATATCATCAAAATAGACTACCACAAATCGTCCAATGAAAGCACGTAAAACCTCGTTCATTAATCTCATGAAAGTGCTAGGTGCATTAGTTAACCCAAAAGGCATGACTAACCACTCATATAATCCAAACTTAGTTTTAAATGCCATTTTCCATTCATCTCCTAATTTCATGCGAATTTGATGGTATCCACTACGCAAATCAACTTTGGAAAACATGGTAGAGCCACTTAATTCATCAAGCATATCATCTAACCTAGGAATAGGATGACGATAACAAATAGTAATATTATTAATGGCTCGACAATCAACACACATACGCCATGTTCCATCCTTTTTAGGCACTAATATAACAGGAACAGCACAAGGATTAAGGGATTCACGTATGTAACCTTTGTCGAGTAGCTCTTATACTTGACGCTGAATCTCCTTCGTCTCCTCCGGATTGGTACGGTATGGCGCACGGTTGGGCAACGAAGCACCGGGAATTAAGTCAATCTGATGCTCAATCCCTCGAATAGGTGGTAATCCCGGTGGTACGTCTTGTGGAAAGACGTCAATAAACTCCTGCAAAAGGTCAGTGACAACAGGAGGCAAAGAAGGAGGCAATTCCGCAAATGAAAACAAAGCTTCTTTGCACACAAAAGCATAGCACACATATTGACTAACATCCAAATCTGAAATATCAACTTTAGTAGCAAGCAAAGTTGGACTAGTCAATTTAATTTCATTAGAAACAGCAGGAGAAGATTTTCTATTAGTCTTATGTTGTTGCTCAAATTCTTTGGCTGCTATCTCATTTTCACTCTTATTTTTCTCCTGTTTAGCTTTACTAGCTCTAGCAAGATCATCTTTCACAATTTGTTCAGGAGACATAGGAAGTAAAGCAATATTTTTATCCTGATGAACCAGAGTAAACTGATTTGTCCTACCATTGTGTACAACATTCCTATCAAATTGCCATGGTCTACCAAGTAAAAGAGAGCATGCTTGCATGGGTACCACATCACAATCAACATAATCAGCATATGCAGCAATGCTAAAGTGCACACGAACAGAACGCGTTACCTTAATCTTACCACTATTGTTAAACCACTGAATATAGTACGGATGGGGGTGTGATCTTGTGGTGAGAGATAGCTTCTCCACCAACTCCATGCTAGCCAAGTTGTTGCAACTCCCTCCGTCAATGATGATGCGAACCGAACGTTCTTTCACCACTCCCTTTGTGTGGAACAAATTATGCCTCTGGTTTTGCTCAGCCTTCGTTACCTGCACACTTAACACACGTTGAGCAACCAAACTAGCCTATTTATCTGCATCATCAGGAGCCATATACTCTATATCATGAGCATCATCATGGGCACCCTGTTCCTCATGAGCAATGAGAACTAAAGTCTCCTCATCATAGTCACTCGCTGACTCATACCCACCATCCGCCGTAATAATTATCACACGCTTGGAGGGACAGTCTTTTGCGAAGTGACCTCCACCTTGGCACCTGCGACATTTAATATCACGATCTCGTGTTTGCCCTATGGAAGCCATGGATGAAGAAGAACTCGCCGCTGGACCACTCTGTGCACCCTTGAATGGTGGTGCTGGCTGTTTTTGTGGCTCCCTGTAAGAATGAGCGGCTGAAGTAGATGGTGGTGCAGCAGGACGTGTGGATGTAGAAGCTCCACGCGATGTCCATGATGTATTTCGTCCTGCAGAAAAGTTAGGTCTCGTAGCGGCCTGTCGATCCTGCACTTCACGTTCAGCTTTACAAGCAAGATGAAACAAACGAGTGATAGTAGCAAAGTCCTTGTATTCTAGAATAGTTTCTATCTCCCTGTTTAAACCACCCATAAAACGTGCAAGCATAGCTTCATTATCCTCTACTAGGCCACATCTAATCAATCCAGTTTGTAATTCTTGATAATATTCCTCTACAGAATTTTTTCCTTGTCTCAAACGCTGTAATTTTTGTAACAATTCACGTTGATAATAAGGAGGAACCCAGCGAGTACGCATAGCATCTTTTAAAGCAGCCCAAGTAGTTGGAATATTATTAGCATGCAATCTACAATGTTCAGACCACCAAATAGATGCAAATCCCGTGAATTCACAAACAGCAGCAGTAACACGTCTATTCTCAAGATATTGTAAACATGTAAAGCGTTGTTCAGTTTCTAACTCCCAAGTAAGGTAAGCATCAGGAATATATCTACCCTCAAACGGCTTAAGATTCAATTTCAGTTTAGGCACATGTTCATCATCGCGTACCTGAGGGGGTGGTTGGTGTCGACCGTGGAGAATGTTGGGACGTGGACGTCCAGCTGGCTGTTCATAGGCCGCTTCCTGTTCCACCTCCTCCTCGTAATCACCCTCGTAGTTGTCGTCCTGGCCGACGTCAGAAGCAGCAGCAGCAGGTACTGCAGCAGCAGGAGGAGCACCAATACCAGCAGCTTGTCCTCTCGGAAACAGAATACGTCGTGCACGTGGTATTGGCGGTGGCTGTGGCTGTGCTGGAGCGGCAGCAGGCTGTGTAGGTAGGCGTGCGATCAACTCAGTAAACTTGGCGTCGAGCTTGGTGTCGATCATCTTTTCCACGCCATCAATTGCCTCTGTAAATCTGGTCTCGATGTCATTCACCTGTTCAGACATCATTTGTGCAAATTTATCATGTAGCTCCTTGTTTGTCATGTTCTCCCAATCGGGTGCATCCCGCGCCACTTCATCATGTGATCCTGGCATGGTTAGCAGAAATAGAAAACACACAGGAATATGATCCTACTTCTACTAATGGGATGTGGGGTGGTGGAAAGCACAAATCCGTCAAGCTTTTCTTTCGTTCTTACCGATTCTTACCTAGCAGCAGGTGGTGATGTACAACCAACGGGTCAAAACTCTCAGAGATATGGTGGAGCGATGGCCAGGAGGTGTCAAATGCACGATGTAGAATATATGTGGAGCTGTAGGAAGGCTGACAAGTATGGTAGGAAAAACTCAACAGTAATCAAAACAGAGATGCAAAGCTAAATAAACACTCAACGTCGGTACTGTGCTGATCCTAGGCTAGACCGTAGTAGAGACGCGAGCCTAAAACACCAACGAAAGCACGGCGCGGCACGTAAACAACTGAGAAGCACACTCTGAATATATTTTTTTTTCTCTCTCTTTTTTTTTTGCTCTTTTTTTTGCGATGCGGGACTGCGGTGGCTGAAAAAGTGCGAAAAAATCACTATGGTGGCGAATGTCTCAAAATGAGTTTCAGGACCTAAGGAACGTATGGGCACAAAAAAAATTTACCCCTGAAAACTTTGGCCTAAAAATTGCTCTGAAAAGCGTGCCAGACTCTTTTTTTTTTTTTTTTTTGGAAATCACCCTCTTCTACGTACGACAAAGATTGGTGAAATCCGACTCTAATCAACTCAAACTAATCTGGCTACGGAGAGATCACAAACCGAACGGTGATGGAACTGAACTCGGATCGGTAGGTTGTGGTGGTGTATATGGACTCTGCTTGGCGGAACGTGGTGGTGTATCTGGACTCGGATTGGCGGAAACGTGGCGGTGTACTACTGTGCGGCGGCGGTGTGACAAACTGTGATCAGAACTCGAAACTCTAAGGGAACTAGACGCTAAGATAAGCAACTCGAAACAACGATGCAACCGCAAATTCAACAAAGCAAACTACTGTAAAGAAAACTGGACAAAGGCTCGGACTATTTTGGGACGTGATGATCTAACCCTACTTTTTTTTGTTGGCTTTTTCGTGGACTGTAGGTATGAAGAACATAACCAATGTAGACTACGAAAACTGGTAAATCTCACCGAGCAACCTGGAAATCTGATACCACTTGATAGAGGCGAAGGTGTCCCGATGTTTCGATGAGATGGTGGAGATCGATTATGGTGGAGACGACTTTCACGATCCGACTACGAACGTGCGAAGACGTTGCGCCTTAGCGATCGCTAAACCAACTCCGAGAGGTTATTGATCCCGCGGATGCACGATCAACCTGACCACGAAGGTCTAATTCCTGCAAGCAATCGAAGAACAAGCAAGAACTAAGAATTGCAATCTGGATATTGCGAATATAAGATGAATGATTACAAAAGTTGGGGTTCCAATGAGGTCTTGGCCTGGTCGGATGACACAAACGAAGAGCTCGAAGTTGCGGCTATGGCTAACTTAAATCTAATTAAAACCCAAGTCTAAACGACGCCCTAAGGGCTGTATATATGGGGGAACAGAGGGGAATTTCGTGGCCCCTTGGAGGTGGGGTCCGAAAACAACCATACGGACTCTAAAAACAACCTATAATGTGGTATTTCGAAATTACATGGGCCCAGCCCAATATTAAGGTGACGCAGCACCTATAATTGCCCTTGGACGAAAATAATGAAGTGACATCTCGCGTATTTCGTCCAAGACTTCATGTGCGCCTTATGGTGGCTTCAAAGTGTGATAATCACCACTGGAAGCTCCACTGTACTTTCCCGCGTGTGCACCTTCTTCTCCATGCTTGATCCCGCTCCAATGACCATCCTTCTTGTCCATGCTAGGTCCTTCATTCATAAGCAAAACAGAAGTATCTAATTTAGGCAGCATCATATGTTCATGAACAATAGAAGGATTCACAAGAAACGAAAGTACCTGATAATTTAGTTGACGTGCACGTGCTCTAGTAACTGGTCCAGTATGTGTAGTTGGTGAGGATATGGGTGTAACATTAGTAGGGATGTCCTCATCACCATCCATTCCGACGATGTTTCTTTTGCCTCTCCTCACGACAACACGGTTGGGATTGTTCGGGTCGGTTATGTAGAAACATTGTGTCACATGCTTAGCGTGTATCCATGGCTCATTTTTGGCGATGACGTTCACGGTAGCGCTCTTGGCGTCGGGTATAGACATAGTAGTGAAATACCGGTTTTCTCTTTCGACATTCTTAGCCCATCTGACACGGAACATCGTCGCATTGTGTAGTCCAGAGTAGTTAAGCTCCCAGATCTCTTTGACCCTTCCGTAATATCTTTCAGTTGAGCCGTTGTCGTCAGTCATGCATACTATCGTCACCCCCGAGTTCTGGAAATCACTTTTCATATCTCTAGCCTCCGTATAGAACGTGTATCTGTTTATATCGTATGCCTGATAGGTGAGGAAGTTGACAGCAGGGCCATGTGCTTAGGCGTATATGAGCAATGCGTCTGTAGACCCCTCTTCCGGGGGATTGGCAAGAACATGCTCTTTGAACCAAGGCAAGAAAGTGGAGTTGTGCTCTCTAGTAACTTCGGCGTCCGTCTTGCGTAGGTCCTGGTCATGGTACTTCTTGGCGATGGTTTCTTTGTGCAGTGTCACGAAAGGGTCTACCACGTCAAGATGTTGTAGCACTACTAAGTTTTCCCTGTCAAAGTCATTGCGTCGATCCGAGTGGTCGACATGCAGTTCCCTCCAACCGTTGGTGTGACCTTCTCCTCCGAGCCTCCCATGGTGCTTGTTCACGGGCAAACCAACAACAGGGACGTCAACGTCTGCGTTGCTTAGATAATTCTCGCAGAAAGAGATGCACTCTTGTGTCAGATAGTCCTGTACGATGCTTCCATCTGGTCGGGACATGTTACGAACGAATCCTTTGATGACCCCATTCATCCTCTCGAACGGCATCATGTTGTGCAGGTATGACGGGCCAAGGTCGATGATGTCGTCCACAATGTGGACACACAGATGCACCATGACATCAAAGAACGCGGGCGGGAAGTACATCTCGAGCTCACATAGTATGACAACAATCTCTTCATGTAGCCTTGTGAGCTGCTTCGAACTGATCGACTTTCGAGAGATAACATCGAAAAAATTACAGAAACCAGTAAGCGTGTCACGGACGTGCTTGTCCATTATCCCTCTAAGGGCAACCGGTAGTATCTGCGTCATCATCATGTGACAGTCATGAGACTTCATCCCGCTGAACCTTTTTTCTGCATGTCTAGATATCTGCTTATCTTCCCTCAGTAACCGGAACTAACTTTTATTCCGGTAAGACACTTGAAAAATTGATCGATCTCCTTCGTATTGAAGGTGAAGCAAGAAATATTCTAATTCGAAAGCGTCCCATGTCTTGACTGGTGATTTACATAACATTTCTAGCTCCTCTTTCAATAGCTCGAGATATAGATTAATATTATTTCCCGGCTGTTTCGGCCCTTGAATCAGAATGCTCATGTGTCTGTACTTTTTCTTCATGCACTTCCATGGGGGAATGTTGTACATCCATACAAACACGGGCCACGTGCTATGGTTGGTGTTCTGCTTGCCAAACGGATTCATGCCATCTGAACTCACGCCAAGCATGACGTTCCTTGGATCAAGATGAAATCCATATTCGGCGTTCAACGCTCTCCACTGGCTTCCATCCACAGGGTTTCTCATCTTCGGATCATCTCCATCATCGGGCACCCTCCTGACCGCGTGCCACCGCATGAGCTCAGCTTCCTTAGGATCTACGAAATAACGCTACAGACGAGGAATGATCGGAAAGTACCATACAACTTTCTGAGGAGATTTCTTTCCGGCCTTCTTGTATCTATCAGCATTGCACACCGGACAACTGGTTTTTTCTGCGTTCTCGTTCCGATAAATGATGCAATCGTTGATGCATGCATGGTATCTAATGTGCGGCAGATCAAGAGGGCACACAATCTTCTTGGCCTCATCGATACTAGTAGGACAAAGGTTCCCCGGGGGAAGAACTGTCTTGTTTAGATACTCGAGATGATCATCGAGGCTTTTGTCGCTCCATTTGTTTTTAGCCTTCATCTTTAGAAGTTCGAGCGTGAAACTCAAGCGGGTCACCTCAGGAGCGCAACCATCATACAATGGAGTCTTCGAGTCTACCTCCAGTTGCTCCAACTTGGCCTCCTCTCTAGAACCAGATCTGTCGCTAGTCGTCTTCTTGCGAAGCAGGTCTCGAACATGAGGGTCCCGCACGATTGAATTTAGTAGCGACAAAGGATCCGTCATGTCCGCATCTTCTCCATCATGTTCGGTCTGATCTTCTCCGCCATTACCATGTGCGGCCTCTTCTCCGCCGTCATTTCCAGCGCCCTCTTCGTCTTCGGATCCATCAATCATCTCTTCATCCGCTGCCATGGGGTTATTGGTTGCACCGTCGATATCGTCATCATCATCTTCAGTTATCCATCGAGTATAGCCATCCATGAAACCATATCTAAGAAGGCGCGCCTTCAAACGTCCACCCTTAAAGGGGTCCAGACAGAAGCCTTCTTTGCATTTTTGACAAGGACATAAAATCTCCTTTTCATTTTTTTCAACCATGTCGTCCACTGCGGATCGCAAGTATCTATCCACCATCCTTCCACAGACCTTCATGGTCGCCTACGAGTTATACAAACAAAAGATTATAACGACATGCATATGCATATCAAAGTCATACAAAAATTCGGCATGACCTTTCCTAAAAATAGGACATATAGAGTTTGCCCGAAATTCGCCGAAACGGAAGTAAATCGACATTTCGGCAAAACATAGGCAAACTCTCATATCACATCTCATCTCATGCATCAACGTACCTAGCTAGCTAGTAATTAATTAAGAGAGAGAGAGAAAGTATATACCTTTTGTTAAAATATCACACTTGGGAGAAGCTTGCACTAGCTAGTGAGGGGAAGGAGACAAAGGTGAGAAAGAGAGATAGCTAGATGCATTTATGCATGATATGTGGTGGTGGAGGAGGAGAAAATTAGAAGGAAAGAGAGAGATATTGCATTAATGAAGATGGTGTGTAGTGCATTAATGGAGATGGTGTAATGCATTAATGGAGATGGACAAGAGGTAGGAGAAGGAATGAGGAAGAAGCAAGTGAGGGAGAGAGAGGAGGGGGGAGGGGGATGGTTGGTGGAAAAGGTGGCTGCTGCGCCTTACCAGTAGCGCCTGTACCACTACGGCGCTACGGCGCTACTGCTATTCTTTTAGTAGTAGCGACCCTATAGATCACGCGCTGCTGCTATTTGCGGGCCTCTGGGTTAAGTTGGGTCCACATTAGCAGCAGCGGGCGTAACAGAAGGGCGCTACTGATAAGTAGATAGTAGTAGCGGGCTTTCCAGTGGGGCGCTGCTACTAAAACTTGTCAGCTGGGTTTGGTGGGGACCACCTTTACCAGTAGCGGTTCCACAGATGAGGCGCTACTGATACAGGCATATCAATAGCGAGCGCCCATATAGCGCGCTACTGCTAATTAGCAGTAGCGCCTGTCTTTAGAGGGCGCTACTGTTAAGCCTCTACCTATAAGCTTTTCCCTAGTAGTGTCACTACCTACTCCTTGGCCAAAGCAATAAACAACAACGGAGAACATGCAAGGATTAATCAAGAACACAAATATAAAAAGAGAATAACCAAATATAATACTCATCACAATCTGAACATAGTCTCATAATCCATCAGATCCCAGCAAACTCAACATAGCAACAGCAGAAAGAATTACATATGTTCCTTGATCATGTAGGGCAACTCACAAGGTCTAATCCATGAAGAACAAAGAGGAGGAGAGGACATCACATAGCTACTGATCATGGACCCATGTTCCAAGGTGGACTACTCACAGATCATCCGGGAAGTGTCCATGGTGGTGGAGAACCTCACGGAGGTCAATCCACCGTTCGGCAGGGTGCCGAAAAGAGGTCTTCTAGTGCTCCCGATCTTGGAAGCGCGGCGGCGGCGGAACAGAGGTGAGATCGCAAAAAAGTGTTCTCTCCTCGGAGGTTTCGGGACGAAGGAAATATATAGGAGAAGGGGGGCAGCCAGGGGGGCCACCAGGGGTTCAGGCGCCCGCTCGCGCGGCCCCACCCTAGGCCGCTCCCACAGGGCGCCTGGAGCCCTAGTGGGTCCCCTCCGCCCCCCCTTTGGGACACTGGAAGCTTCCGTTGCACTGATTTTTTATATTTTTCCCAGAATTTTTCTGGCATTTTACGTAATGGGAAAACTTGAAATAAAAAGACAACAGAAAACAAAAACTAGCACTGGTGTGCACTGAGTTAATAGGTTAGTCCAAATATGATCAAAAGTGTATGCAAGTGTATATAAAGCATAGCAATATCACCCAAAATATGCATGGATCAAGCAGAAGTTATAGATACATTTGGGATGTATCAACATCCCCAAGCTTAATTCCTGCTCATCCTCTAGTAAGTAAATAATAACAAGCATAATTTCTGTGGTGACATGCTACCAACCATAAAAAACTTTTAAGTAAAGCAATTGAGCCATGTAATTCAATTCAAGTCATAACAAGCAAGAGTCTATATTAGCCTTGATACAAGTAACATAATAACATAAAGGTGCAAGAGCCCTCGTTGTCCGTGACTCGAATGTCTCCAAATGGTGTTTGCGTGCAAGAAGTGGGGGATGGGAATAAGGGAGAGAAAAATATTTATTTGTTGAGAACTAATTCTACTAAAGTTTCACACTTAGTCTTCGTTGTAATCTTATCTTGACTCGTCCCCAGACCACTAGCCAGGTACAAGTCAAACTGATCCACTCCCTTTCGATATTTTGAGCACTCATGCAATGGATGAGCATAAGGTAGAAAATTGAAACTTATTATGGCAAAGAAGAGATGGTGGAGGAGGAAGACAAAAAAGGTGTGAAAGGCTCACATCAATGAGGACAATCATAGTCAAGATGTAAGGCCCGATATGCGGTACTGTTCCAGATCTAGATGTTTCCATCCAGATCCGGGGCCGAAGCACATATCGGTCCCACCGCGACATATGACATAGCTATATGCCCCAGATTTCCAACATGATATCACAACATTACAGATACAAGGATACAACATCTCATACAATCGGCATACAACTGCCTTAAATACAATACATCAACGGAACGTATATGTCTGAGTACAAACTACAATCAAATGCTTACTGGCAAAGAGAAAAACATCGATCCCCATAACCACACGGGTCCAGGCCCTCCGCCGGGATCCGCCTAAGTAGTCGCCGTTGAGTCTCCACGTGAAACGTCGATCACCATACGTGTTGTCGATCAAGAACGCTGAAAAGAGTTTGGGGGTAGTATCATGAGTACAGAAGTACTCAGCATCCAACTGTAGTGGTCAACTGACCCAGCAAGGACTTCATCCTCGTCATTATAGGACAGCTAGTAGTTTACGGTAAGGATGGGCTAAGTGGTGAGGTTGCTGCCGCACTAGCATTTATGAAGTGGCTAATGATCTAGAGAGTAAGATAAGAAGCCAAGCATTCGATGAGGAATCGCCTCCAACAAGTCTTGCTATCAACTACTTACGCAAACATAACACCTATCCTATCCTTGTCCTCCTCTTCGCAACCCGACGAAGAAGAAGCAGTCAAGGCACACACACGTTGATCAAGTTATAGTTATGATTCAGTTGATGTTATGTATTAACAAGACGTAGGTTCCAAGTCGTCCATAACCGTGGACACGGCTTCTCGAAAAGATTTAACCCTGCAGGGATTTACCAACTGCCCATTACAAGGCTCCGCACGCACGCCCATCTCTCTCAGTTTCTACCCATTATAGGCAACCATTTTATGATTTAGGTCCGAGAGATCCGAAACGACAGGTCCCTCTAACTAACAACGAACAAATCCGGGTGGCCCCCGGTGAGTCGACATCCAACTCAAAATCCGGACGCGCTCTCGAATCGGTCTCTACCTTATGACTCGGGTTAGGATAACCGGTGAATTCTCATATGAGTCCGGGTCCTCAGTCGGCCAGGTTGGACCAATAGGGAAACCATGTCCCCACTGGCCCGGGTTGTTTGAAAACTATTGGCGGCCGACCAGCACACACACGGTTTCAAATGGTAAATCAGCTTGGGCCACCACTAGAAATGTTTGAAGCTAGGTAGGTAAGAAGAGGGGACCCCATAAAATCCCACACGCGGTTAGGCACGCTCAGTCTTAGAACCAATACCCGGAACTCGGATCCTAGGTGACTCGAATGGAACAAAGCGTCGGGGCGGGATAGCCTAGACCTTCCATCCTTCGCCGAATATAGTCAACATTATAATAATCATATCATGAACAACAATATAATAAATGTGATATCTCAAACCAAGGAGTAACAGGGTAACATCGTAGCATCCTAAGAATGCATACTAAGCAGGGGCTGAGCAACGAGCAATAGTAACATAGCAGTACATGGTTTGCTGGGAGGGGACATGGCTGTATCGGTTTGAAAGAGGCTGTAAACATGTGGTAGGATCAAACATCGAACCTATCCTATACTAGCATGCAAACCGCTGGTTGAAATAGAATGGATCATAAGTAATGCATAGTCCTTGCCTGTTGATAAGTCGGGTTCCGAAGGTGTAGTTCATCGCAAGCTCGCATCGTCTCGGAAGGTAACCGCGGAAGCACACAAGACGGTAAACACTGGAAGCAATCAACGAGCAAGCACTCTATTACTACGAGGAAAACACGAGCAAGCATCAACAAGAAGGAAACACGAGACATCGCACCTACCGTCGAGAGCGGTTACTAACAGGTTAAGTGGAGTACTCGTCACACACGACGATACCACACATTTGGAAAGGTTCAAGTTGTTTAGCTATAGGTGATCAACAAAGGTTGTTAACATGGCATCTCACTCAAGCATGGCATAGCACACAAACATGACAAGAGGTGAAGAATAAAGGAAACTATCTATGCTAGTCAATTTAAGTGAGGCACAACCTAAACATGGCATAACACTAAGTACCCCACGACAATTAAAAGATTTGGTACTGTTCTGCCCTAAACCATATTTTAGGTTGGTTAACAACAGAAAAATATAGCATAAACAAAAAGTACACGAAAAACTAATCAAGTTACATATAAAGAACACCCCAAACGGAGTTACGGTTAAAAAGATACAAGCAATACAAGTTTGGAACACAATCTGCCAACATCAGGAAGCACACTTTAGAGCAATGCATAAACAAGATAATGAATGCAAACATGCTCACAAATGATATGCAACTAAATTAGACATGGCAGGGAAGGCATGGCAAAAAGAATCATGCAAAAAGGCATCATGAACAACTAATTATAGCTCATACAAAATACAATAAGAAATTACTGGTCTAGGACTTGCAATAAAATAACAGCAGCAGCACACTAACAGGAAATAATAGCAATTAACAGCCTGATGCCCACTTCAACACAGATTAACAACATCAAGATGACCTCAAATCAAAATGCTCATAAAAGATGAATTGAAGTACACATAAAACTAAATTTTTTTCCTTTTGGGCGCAACGTAATCCGGGCTACGGTTTCCTCGCAAACTACACCGCAAAACAGATCACAGCAATAGTTTTCACAGACTTAGCCAAAATAGGAAAAAGAAAATAACAGACACAAATAAAAAAATGCCAGCCTGGCTCACCCATGGGCCGGCCCAAGGCGGCAGCTGGAGAGGCCAGCTCGGCCAGGCGCTGGCTGGGCTGTCTCGGTGAGGTGGGTCGCTGGGCGTGGCCGGCCCACGTCGCGCTCGGTTATTGGTGCCAGTTCGGGCCGACTCGGCGTCGGCCGACGGCGGCGCGCCGCTATGCCGGTGAGGTGGCGGCGGGACTTGGCTGGCGGAGGGAGGTGCGCGGCGGCGCTGGGGTCGGCGAAGGACGGCCGGATCCGGCCGTGGGCCGCCGGATCTGTGCCAGGGAAGGCCGTGGCGGCGGCGGCTGTGGCAAGCTCGAGGTCGAGCTTCCATGGTGCCTCCGGCCATGGAAGAGCCTGCAGGGAAGATAGGAGGTGAGGGAGGACGGAGATGAAGGGAGAGGAGGAAGGGGGCGGCGAACTGGGGAAGCAGCACGCGGCGGCGGCTCGGCTCGCCGGAGCACGACACGCGGCGTCCTGGCGGAGGAGCTCGCCCGGATGGGATCGGGCGGGACGGCGGCGCGCCTCCAGGGCCCTGCGGGGCCCGATTCGGTTTGGGGCTGGCCTGGGGGCGACGTGGAGGCACCGGAGCCGTTGATCTCCGGATCCGACGGGTCTTGATTCCCTGGGTCTAGGGTTTCGGGGGCAGAGGGAAAAATAGGGGGTGGCTGCAAAATTTAGGCTAGGGAAACCCTAGAAAGAGGTGGGAGTGTGGTGGTCTTTATATAGCCCAGGTGGCTGGCAGTTTGCAAAAACATCCCCGGTTTTTCTCTCGTGCGCGCGATGTTTACGTTTCTGATCGTCGAGGGTCCGCAGGACCTCCGATTTGGGTAAAACTTTGAACTGCGCGATCAACGCGTCGAGCCGGCGTCGTTCACCTCGCGTTGGAACCGTTCCGAGAACACTTTTCGGCGCGCTATAAAAATATCCCGTTTACTTATTAAACGGGGTTTTTCGTTCTGTTGGCTACGGCTGGTCTCGTGCGGTTTTCGCGATGGTGATCGGGTGAAACCCGGTGTCGCAAAGGTCGAGTGTCAGGGTGGCAAGGGTCGATCTCCATCCGGTACGAGATAAGATGGGGAAAAATAATTACCGATCGATAAATCGGGGATGCAAACACCGCAAACAAATCAGACAATCAAACAATTCTCACCGAAAACAAAATTTTAAATTTTTGTGAAATCTGGGCTGTTACCCGAGAGAAAGCCAAATGATAGATATGATGTGAGGAGTAGGGATTGCCATGCAACATATGCTCATAAGATCTATGGAAAGCTCTCTAATGGAACTAGTGGGGGTGCATCCAACTTGCTTGCTCACGAAACCTAGAGCTCATTTGAGGAGGCTCATCATTGGAATATACAAGCCAAGTTCTATAATGTGAAGGTCCCCACATAGCTATGGAGTACAAGATACAAAGGGAGTACGAGTGGGGATCTTTCAAAAGGAATTGTAGTGTTGCACCCTTCTCTCTTTTTATTTTCTTTTTCTTTTTTTTATATTTTTTGGTGTTTTTTTGGTGACCTCCATGGCTCTTTCTATTTAACTCTCATTTGTCCTCTTTGGGATCTTTTAATATGTCCTCTTTGGGATATTTTCCTCACTTAGGGGCAACACTCTATTTTACAAGAAGTATAGAAGATCTTTCACACTTTACAAAAGTACTCAACATAAAGAAGATGAAGCTATCATGATGTATGCAAATGTATGCCTCTGATAGTGTAGCAGGAACATGTATGACATGAAGATATAGTCATGAGAAGGTGGATGTTGCATGGCAATATATCTCGGAAAGGCTATCGAAATGCCTTGATAGGTATGTATGGTTGTTGTTTTGAGGAAAGATATAAGGAGGTTTATGATGACAGAGCGTATCATGCCAAGGGTTTGGATGCACCGGCGAGGTAGACGCCAACTCTCGGAGTGAGAAGAGGGCAATGCACGGTACTAAAGAGGCTAGCAAATATGGGAAGGTGGAAGTGTCAACTTTCGAATACTTACATTAGTCCGAAGAACTCATGCACTTATTATCGGTAACTCTCAATCTAATCAGGAGGTTCACAAAGAGACAAGTACCCCGAGGAGGAGTGTATGGAGGTTTGGTTATCGTTGCGCATCCTCGACTCATGGTACGTGAGTGTACTGTAATATCCGATCCCTCCAAAGATTAGTGATCCATCTAGTAGTTAGAGTTCTCAACTAGTTTTTGTAGTTTTTGAAAATAAACACAGATTTCCCAAAATATGCCATCTATAACTAATAGGCTAAAGCTCTTGACACCGAAAGTTCAAACATTACTCACAACAATACCTCAAAGCTATTGCAAGTTACTACTAAGATTTAATAGAAACCTCAATTACCTACTTCAAGCCAAGACACACAACTCAGTGCGCCAAGCCAACTCTCTGAACAAGATAAAAATGAAAACTCAAGAGAGTTCCCGCAACCAACTAAACTAAAGCTCTTAAAAGATAAGCATGAAAACTAAGAGCTAAACATGACAGCAGCTACGAAAAGATAAAAAACACACAACAAAATAAATATAAGCATGAAAATCCTATGATGTGTTCTAGTTTAAAGTGGAGCGTGTTTCTCTCACACACAAAGAAGGCTGGGTTCTAACTTTTTATGAACAGAAATCAAAGCTAAAGAAAACTAAAAAGTAAAGAGCAAGACGCTCCAAGCATAGCACATAACGCATAAAGTGATAAAAATATAGTGGAACGAAGGACAAACTGATAATTGTTGATGAAGAAGGGGATCCCCAAACTTAGACGCTTGAGTCTCCTTGAATATTTCTTGGGCGTGCATGGGGGCATCCCCAAGCTTGAGCGTTTGACACTCCCGGATCTTCTTTCATCCTCTTCCCTCGCACACTTGAAAACTCCCTTCATACATAACTCACAATAAGCTGATTAGAGAGGTTAGTACCCATAAATAAACAATTTTCCTCTACTGGAAATAAAGAATTTCTTGAAGGACTACTATTTCTCAAGAACTCCAAAAGTTTTTTCAAAAAAAAAGCTAGCGAAAGACTTGCAAAATTGAGGAAAGGAAAAACGTGGCAGAATCTGTGAAAAACAGACCAGCAAGTAGTAAATAATTTTTTTGGGGTACTTCTGCAACTCAAATCAGAAAACTCAGAACAGACGCCCGAAAGCCAATGGTATAGAGAATGCATCCAAAAAAACT
This sequence comes from Bromus sterilis, assembly GCA_950022295.1. Classification (NCBI taxonomy): domain Eukaryota; kingdom Viridiplantae; phylum Streptophyta; class Magnoliopsida; order Poales; family Poaceae; genus Bromus; species Bromus sterilis. The sequence goes on along the minus strand of OX465599.1, from coordinate 163,215,513 downwards.
CAGATCAAAAAGATGATCTGGTGATTTATCCTGAATTTTTTCGTCCAAGGACATAATTTGTTTTCTGGAGAGCATGTCACAACTTTTGAACTTTCTTGCAAGCAGCGGCTAAACTTAGCACAAAGCTTGAAAATAAAGATACAATGATGTTGCTACAGTAGTAACAATCATGAATACCACTAAAACTGAAGTAAAAGCATCTTCGATTCCCTCCCAACAAGCACTTTCTTTTACGCCTTTAAGCTAGGAAAGCAGCAAAATAAGATTCAAGTTTTATCAAGTGAAAGAGAATAGTAGCCCGTGTAACGGACTCAAAAGGTAAATTAATCTTTTTCCTAGGGAAGTGTTCCATCCCCTTTTTGAGAAGGAATTGAAATTTTATATTCCCCTCTTTCATGTCAATGACAGCACCAATGGTGTGAAGAAAAGGACATCCCAAAATAATTGGACATAAGGGTTCACACTCAATGTCCATAATAGTAAAATCAACGGGAACATAATTTTCATTGACAATGATGAGAACATCGTCAATCTTCCCCAAAGGTTTCTTTACGGAAGAATCAATGAGACGAACACCAAAATAACAAGGATCAAAAGGTTTCAATTCAAACATATCATACATTCTTTTGGGCATAACGGAGGTACTAGCTCCAACATCACATAAAGCATAGCAAGAGAAGTTATTTAATTTAATTTTGATCATAGGATCCAACCATCTTCTAGCTTCCTAAGTATGGAGGCTTCTAATCTAAGCTTCTCCTCCCTAGCTTTAATGAGAGCATTAGGGATATGCTCCGTGAAGGCAAGATTTAATGTGCTAGTGTGGGGGTCTCTAGATATTTTGTGTAGTAAGCTAATAACTTCTGAAAGGATGCACTATCATAATCAATGTCACTACTATAAAAGGAGGTAGTGGTGTCATCTACGCTCACTTGTTTTAAAGATTCTATGTTCATAGGAGTTTCTTCTTCTATGGTTGAGGTAATAGCATCACCATTAATAGGTCCAATGGGACTAGAAGTGTGTTGGGTGCTAAAAGTTTGGGTATCCTCAACAACTTGCATAGTAGCAATGATACGGTGTGTAGGAAGGCTCTTAATTCTATCTTATTCCTCCTTTTCTATAGCCCATCTTTCTTTAAGTTTAGCCATCATCCTAATATTTTCATTAATTTACATTTGGATAACGTTAATAGGAGTGGCCTTCCTCTCCTCGAGGGGAGAAGTTCTAATTTTAAGCATCTCAACACCAAGGGCTATGTTGTCTACCTTCAAAGAGAGATTATCTAATTTTTTCTATTTTTTCCTCTACACTCTTGTTGAAGGCTTTTTGGGTAGTGATAAATTCCTTAAGCATGCTCTCTAATTCAGAAGTGGAGTTCTTTTTGCTAGGATAAGTGTTGTTGTTCCCATAGTTGTTTGATGGGAACGGTCTAGGGTTGCTAGCCAAATTACTCCTATAAGCATTATTGTTTAAGTTGTTTCTAGAGATAAAGTTCACATCTACTTGTTCTTGAGCAACCAAGGAATTTAAAGGAACATGATGAGGATCAATAGGAGCTTGCTTGGTAAGTAGAGAGATAATCAAGTCAACTTTTTCATTTAGGGAGGAAATCTCCTCGACAGATTTTACCTTCCTACCTGTTGGAGCTTGTTCAGTGTGCCATTGGGAATAGTTGGTCATCATCTCATCTAGAAGTTTCTTGGCAGCACCAAGTGTTGTTGAGATAAAGGTTCCTCCCGCGGCCGAATCTAAAAGGTTCTGCGAGGTAAAGTTCAAGCCTGCATAAAAAGTCTTGATAACCATCCAAGTAGTCAAACCATGTGTAGGGCATTTCTAAACAAGAGATTTCATATGTTCCCAAGCTTGGGCAACATGTTCATTATCTTGAAGATTGGAGTCCTCGACAACGGCACCAGAAATTTCCTTGATGCGCGAGAGATGATAACGGCTTCTCGCCCTTCGTTGGTTACCCCAAGTTGAAGGTGAGATGTAGATAGCGGAAAATTTCCCTTGGTGAAGATACCAAGGTTTATGTCTCCGTGGGACTCCGAAGACGACAAGTAGGTGGTTCAGCAAGTGATGCGCGGTCTGAAAAAAATCACTTGCTTAACCTGGACCTGCACATAGAAACAAATAACTTTGCTCCCAATGAAGTACAGAGAGGTTGTCAATCTCTCCGGCCTTGCCGTTTAGAAAGGATCAAACGCAACAGATAATGATTGTCATAACTGCGACTAGAAAATAAAACAAGAAATAAATTGAGGGTGTAAAAAATAATGGAAATATGGACCGGGGTCCCATGATGTTCACTAGTGATGTCTCTCTCCCAAAATACGATAAACAGCTATGCGAGGTAAACAAATTATAGCTGGGAAATTGACAGGATTACGGGCGCAAACCAATGCTAACTATGCTACAAAAGAAAGGAAGAGGCTCAAAAGCATGGGCAATACGCCAAGACAAGTAGATCGAAATCCATTTGCATCTACTACTAATCATCCCCCTTGAGATATCTATCCTGAACATCTCGCTCGTATTAAGTTGCGAGCCCCCCCAAAGTGTATACCCAAAGCAACAGACAACTACATTAAAAGAACTTTTCGTAAAGTAAACAATCCTTGAAACCGCGGTTACAAACACCGTTGTTTTCCCCCTTATGGCAACGGCACATCCCCTAGACTCATGTTTATGTCACTCAAGCTAGTCATCAGGGGGCATGAACCCACAATCATGCATAACACTCTCTCTTGGAGTCACTACCTACTACTTGTCCAAAGCAATAAACAACAACGGAGAACATGGAAGAATTACTCAAGAACACAACTATAAAAGGTGAAGAACCAAATATATTACTCATCACAATCTGAACATAGTCTCATAATCCATCAGATTGCAACAAACTCAACATACCAAAGACAGAAAGAATTACATATGTGCATTGATCATCTAGGGCATCTCACAAGGTCTAATCCATGAAGAACGAAGAGGGGGAGAGGACATCACATAGCTATTGATCAAGGACCCATGGTCCAAGGTGGATAACTCACGGATCATCCGGGAAGCGTCCATGGTGGTGGAGAAACTCCCGGAGGTCAATCCTCCCTCCGGCAGGGTGCCGAGAAGAGGTCTTGTGGTGCTCCTGATCTTGGAAGCGCGGCAGCGGCGGAACAAAGGCGAGAGCTACTGAAGGGGCAGCCAGGGGGGCCACCAGGGGTCCAGGCGGCCCCCTGGCTTGGCCCCACCCTAGGACGCGGCCACAGGGCGCTTGGAGTCCTGGTGGGTCCCCTCCGCCCCCCCCCCTTCGGGACTCTTGAAGCTTCCGTTGCGCTGTTTTTTATATATTTTCCCGGAATTTTGCTGGAATTTTACGTAATGGGAAAACCTAAAATAAAAAGACAACAGAAAACAGAAACTGGCACTGGGGTGCACTTAGTTAATAGGTTAGTTCAAATATGATCAAAAGTGTATGAACGTGTAGCAAAAGCATAGAAATATCACCCAAAACATGCATGGTGCACGCATAAATTATAGATACGTTTGGGATGTATCAATCACTCGCGAATTCAACGTCGATAGTGACACCGTTACCCACCAAGTGCACCCGACGGACCCGGACAAGACGGTTCGGATCTACGCTCATCTACCAGAAGAACAAGCAACATATCTCCTAGCTTTCCTTCGCGGAGAGTGGAAAATCTTCTCTTGGTGTTCGACCGACATGCCATGTATACCGCGAGAATTTGGAAAGCACGCACTACAAATCTACCCAAACACCAAACAGTAAAGCAAGCACTTCGCAGATTCTCCGAGCCAAAACACAGAGCCATCGGAGTAGAACTCAATCGACTACATGACGCACAATTCATCTAGGAGACAAAGAAGGCCATTGGATCGCAAGCCTAGTCCTAGTGCCCAAGAAAGACACCGACGTACTACGAACCCATCAACAAGCACTGCCCTAAGGACCACTTCCCTCTTCCAAGGATCAACCAAATCATCTAGTCAACCGCAGGATGTGACCTCCTTTCCTTACTCGATGCTTACACAGGATACAACCAGATCAGGATGAAGGAGGAAGACGAGGAGCATACCTCATACATCACCCCTTATGGCGTATTCTGCTACAGGACAATGCCCTTCGGGTTGAAAAATGCTGGAGCCACATACCAACGGATGATGCAAGCATGCCTAACGGACCAAATCGATAGAAATGTCCAAGGCTACGTAGATGACATCGTCATCAAAACATACAATGCAGACACACTACTCGACGACCTCCAGGAGACCTTCACCGCACTCAACAGATACATGATCAAGCTTAATCCGAAATAATGCATGTACGGCGTCCCAGCCGGAAAACTGCGCGGGTACATGGTCTCTACCCAAGGATTCTAAGCCAACCCAGAGAAATTCCAAGCACTCGCCAAGATGCAAGAACCTGTCAACATAAAGAGCGTACAAAAACTCATTGGGAGACTCGCAGCCTTTAGCCATTTTATCAGCAAGCTAGGAGAAAGGACTGTGCCATTTTACCAACTGCTCGGGAAAGGAGGCAAGTTCGAATGGGCCGAAGAAGATCTGAACGCATTCGAAGACCTAAAGAAGACCCTCTCGACTCCACCCATCCTGGTAGTATCCAAGGAACAAGAACCCCTATACCTCTACATAGCTATGTGGAGCAGCGTAGCCAGCACCGCACTCGTTGTCGAGAGCATGGAAGAAGGAAAAATACAAGGTATCCAGAGGCCAATCCACTACCTCAACAAGTAACTCAGAAAATCTCAGCAGAGGTACCTGCACTACCAGAAGCTCGTGTACGCCATCGTCATGACGTCACGAAAAGTAACACATTACTTCGAGGAGCACCCAATTACGGTAGTGAGCAGCGCACCACTCTCGGACATCCTCAACAACCTAGGAGCAATGGGTCGAGTCACCGCATGGAATATCAAACTCAGCCCTCGCGACCTGCAATTCAGGAAACCAAGGGCAATCAGAGAACTAGTTCTCCCAAATTTCATGGTCGAGTGGATGGAGGTACAAACACCCTGCCCTCCGGACCTCTCCAATTCATGGAAGATGTTCTTCGACGGAACAAAAGGCACCAAGGAGCTGGAGAAGATATCGTGCTAATATCACCCAAAGGAGACAAGCTCAGATACATACTCCAGATCAACTTCGAGAAGGCGTCAAACAACGAAGCGGAATATGAGGCACTCCTCCATGGCATGCCACTAGTAAGAAAAATCATATAGGTAGAAGCTTAATAATAGCGCCCTCACGGGAGGGGAGCTACTGCTAATTAGCAGTAGCGCCTGTTATAGAGACCCGCTACTACAAAGCCTATAGCAGTAGCGCCCCTCAAGGGGGGCCATTACTGATAAAGAACGAGACACCTGATGATACGAACCACCGGGGGAATCCTCTTGAGTTTGTCCCGACCTTTCACAGCGAGCAACCTGGGTAGAAATCCTTCCAATCACGCGATGAACGCAACCTGAAGAAGAGGAACGAATCCAGCAAGCAACGTGATGGAGATCACCACGCCTCACACCAAAACACGACAATCCTTGATGAACACAAGAACCTCCGCGGCAATCTTTATTGGACAAACGGCATCGCCAACCCCAGAGGGAAGCTTCACCAAGAGATACAACTCTTAACCCTAAAATTCTTGTCTAAACTTAAGCTTACCCTAAAACTCGTAGGGGGTGTTCTATTTATAAGCTAGGGGATAAAACTAGGGATACATGGGCCGTAGCCCGTCAAATCTGCGCGCAGGCCGTTTCGGACGTCCGATGGGTTTCGGACGTCCGTCACGTCGGACGCCCGAAACGTGTCGGAAATCCGACTCTGGCGGTGAGGTGTCCTGGATTGGGAGTTCTTCTCGAGGACCTTCATGTCGGACGTCCGTCATATGTCGGACGTCCGTCATATGTCGGACGTCCGAATCCTGTCGGAAATCCGGCTTCGGTTTTGGAGGTCTTCTGGATACGGAGGTCGCCATCCTTTTCGCTGATGTCGGACGTCCGAATTGGGTCGGACGTCCGATGTCCAGAATCTTGTCCATCTTCGCCTCCTCCGTCCAGCGCATATCATCGCCTCCTCCGTCCTGTTGTTGTCGTGCCCATATCATCCTCCCCCCCTTCAAAAAGCGTTGTCCCCAACGCGTGAGGTCTGCTCGAAAGGGTGGCGTGATATCAACAACATCACACGTCTTTGCCACTTGACTTGATGCAGCACTGAGCGCCTCCTTTCTTCTCCACATGAGTTTGGACTTTGGCGCCACCACCTTCTTCTTCTCAACTCTTGCTGGAGCCCTTTGTTGCTGAACATGAATCTTCTTTGTATGACCCTGCAAACTGGTAATGCCCGGGCCACACAACTGACGAACACGTCCATCCTTGCCTTTGTGCACATGCACGGCTACTCCAACAAAACGTCGCAGAGGTGTGCAAACAAAACTGTGGTCATCGAACCTCGTCGCCATACGCACCGAGTCACGAACAGTACCACTGTCATCAGTCTGAACACCTTTGTCAACACAAACTGAAGGTGTATAACATGCTGCAATTTCCTTCCTTTCATCACGAAGAGGCGTAACTTCAACCGGCTTGTCACCAACAAGTACAACTGGCTTGTCATCTACAGGCATGGCTGAATTAGTTTTAGTACTGATGCTCCTAGCATCATGTTCCTCAGGTTGCAACTTAGCTAAACTTGGTTGTGGTTTAGCCTTGTGCAACTTCTCCTTGCGAACCACCAGCACCACATCGGACTTGATATGATCATCTCCCATAGGCTTCAAAGTCCTCTGTTTGCCATCATGCATAAAAGAATATGTATTTGCTCGGCCCGCATGTATAACATTGCGATCATACTGCCATGGACGCCCAAGTAACAGTCCACACACCTCCAATGGCAACACATCGCACTCAACCTCATCAACATAGTCACCAACTGTAAATGGCACACGCACCTTATGAGTAACCTTCAGCATACCGCAGCTATTCAACCACTCGAGATGCTTCGGTTCAGGAATACGCCATGTGGACAACCTCAATGCTTCCACCATCGCTTTGCTAATGCCATTGGTACAACTACCACCATCAATCATCAACTTGCATGCTTTTCCTTTAATCATACACTGCGCCTGAAATAAATTCCATCGCTGACATCTATCCAGTTTCATACAAGTATCACCATGCACTCTCTTGAGTTGCACATTCAGCCCACTCAATGGTACAACATCATCCACAACATCCTTTCCAACATCATCCGCCAAGTCAGAAATCATGGCTGCTGCCTCATCAATTTTCTGTAGTGGAACAACCATCTGACTAATCTCAAAATTATTTGGAATCAACTCCTTTTGAGAGCTAGCAGAAAAATCTGAGATTGTTTTGGATATAGCTGCCGCTTGTGTTTCAGCCTTCGCTAATATCTGCAAAATCTTTGATATATCATCCAAATCTGCATAATATGGACCAACCACAGTATTGTTTTCGCGTTTGCGGCTGTACCGCTGCGAACCGGAAGCGGTGGCCATACAATCTGGAAAGCACACAAGATATCCTTTCCAATTTGTGCTTACACGCCTTATTTCGAGCACGGATGCGGATTCTGCACCTATATCAATTTCGGGACTGCCGACAGCCAAATCCAATTACGGGATTTCTTCTCTTCAACCTCTAGCAATCTCCTCGCAAATCAATCTAGCGGAAACAAATCTGCACAAACACAGCAGCAATCTGCAGCCTCTATGCACAATCTCCGCCAAACAAATCAATCTGAACGAGAAATCCTCCAAGCAAACTCCCAACAAAACCGATCTAGATGCGATCGATCAACACAACCTCGCCGTGATCAACCCAAAAATCTGATACCACATGATAAAGAACGAGACACCTGATGATACGAACCACCGGGGGAATCCTCTTGAGTTTGTCCCGACCTTTCACAGCGAGCAACCTGGGTAGAAATCCTTCCAATCACGCGATGAACGCAACCTGAAGAAGAGGAACGAATCCAGCAAGCAACGTGATGGAGATCACCACGCCTCACACCAAAACACGACAATCCTTGATGAACACAAGAACCTCCGCGGCAATCTTTATTGGACAAACGGCATCGCCAACCCCAGAGGGAAGCTTCACCAAGAGATACAACTCTTAACCCTAAAATTCTTGTCTAAACTTAAGCTTACCCTAAAACTCGTAGGGGGTGTTCTATTTATAAGCTAGGGGATAAAACTAGGGATACATGGGCCGTAGCCCGTCAAATCTGCGCGCAGGCCGTTTCGGACGTCCGATGGGTTTCGGACGTCCGTCACGTCGGACGCCCGAAACGTGTCGGAAATCCGACTCTGGCGGTGAGGTGTCCTGGATTGGGAGTTCTTCTCGAGGACCTTCATGTCGGACGTCCGTCATATGTCGGACGTCCGAATCCTGTCGGAAATCCGGCTTCGGTTTTGGAGGTCTTCTGGATACGGAGGTCGCCATCCTTTTCGCTGATGTCGGACGTCCGAATTGGGTCGGACGTCCGATGTCCAGAATCTTGTCCATCTTCGCCTCCTCCGTCCAGCGCATATCATCGCCTCCTCCGTCCTGTTGTTGTCGTGCCCATATCATCCTCCCCCCCTTCAAAAAGCGTTGTCCCCAACGCGTGAGGTCTGCTCGAAAGGGTGGCGTGATATCAACAACATCACACGTCTTTGCCACTTGACTTGATGCAGCACTGAGCGCCTCCTTTCTTCTCCACATGAGTTTGGACTTTGGCGCCACCACCTTCTTCTTCTCAACTCTTGCTGGAGCCCTTTGTTGCTGAACATGAATCTTCTTTGTATGACCCTGCAAACTGGTAATGCCCGGGCCACACAACTGACGAACACGTCCATCCTTGCCTTTGTGCACATGCACGGCTACTCCAACAAAACGTCGCAGAGGTGTGCAAACAAAACTGTGGTCATCGAACCTCGTCGCCATACGCACCGAGTCACGAACAGTACCACTGTCATCAGTCTGAACACCTTTGTCAACACAAACTGAAGGTGTATAACATGCTGCAATTTCCTTCCTTTCATCACGAAGAGGCGTAACTTCAACCGGCTTGTCACCAACAAGTACAACTGGCTTGTCATCTACAGGCATGGCTGAATTAGTTTTAGTACTGATGCTCCTAGCATCATGTTCCTCAGGTTGCAACTTAGCTAAACTTGGTTGTGGTTTAGCCTTGTGCAACTTCTCCTTGCGAACCACCAGCACCACATCGGACTTGATATGATCATCTCCCATAGGCTTCAAAGTCCTCTGTTTGCCATCATGCATAAAAGAATATGTATTTGCTCGGCCCGCATGTATAACATTGCGATCATACTGCCATGGACGCCCAAGTAACAGTCCACACACCTCCAATGGCAACACATCGCACTCAACCTCATCAACATAGTCACCAACTGTAAATGGCACACGCACCTTATGAGTAACCTTCAGCATACCGCAGCTATTCAACCACTCGAGATGCTTCGGTTCAGGAATACGCCATGTGGACAACCTCAATGCTTCCACCATCGCTTTGCTAATGCCATTGGTACAACTACCACCATCAATCATCAACTTGCATGCTTTTCCTTTAATCATACACTGCGCCTGAAATAAATTCCATCGCTGACATCTATCCAGTTTCATACAAGTATCACCATGCACTCTCTTGAGTTGCACATTCAGCCCACTCAATGGTACAACATCATCCACAACATCCTTTCCAACATCATCCGCCAAGTCAGAAATCATGGCTGCTGCCTCATCAATTTTCTGTAGTGGAACAACCATCTGACTAATCTCAAAATTATTTGGAATCAACTCCTTTTGAGAGCTAGCAGAAAAATCTGAGATTGTTTTGGATATAGCTGCCGCTTGTGTTTCAGCCTTCGCTAATATCTGCAAAATCTTTGATATATCATCCAAATCTGCATAATATGGACCAACCACAGTATTGTTTTCGCGTTTGCGGCTGTACCGCTGCGAACCGGAAGCGGTGGCCATACAATCTGGAAAGCACACAAGATATCCTTTCCAATTTGTGCTTACACGCCTTATTTCGAGCACGGATGCGGATTCTGCACCTATATCAATTTCGGGACTGCCGACAGCCAAATCCAATTACGGGATTTCTTCTCTTCAACCTCTAGCAATCTCCTCGCAAATCAATCTAGCGGAAACAAATCTGCACAAACACAGCAGCAATCTGCAGCCTCTATGCACAATCTCCGCCAAACAAATCAATCTGAACGAGAAATCCTCCAAGCAAACTCCCAACAAAACCGATCTAGATGCGATCGATCAACACAACCTCGCCGTGATCAACCCAAAAATCTGATACCACATGATAAAGAACGAGACACCTGATGATACGAACCACCGGGGGAATCCTCTTGAGTTTGTCCCGACCTTTCACAGCGAGCAACCTGGGTAGAAATCCTTCCAATCACGCGATGAACGCAACCTGAAGAAGAGGAACGAATCCAGCAAGCAACGTGATGGAGATCACCACGCCTCACACCAAAACACGACAATCCTTGATGAACACAAGAACCTCCGCGGCAATCTTTATTGGACAAACGGCATCGCCAACCCCAGAGGGAAGCTTCACCAAGAGATACAACTCTTAACCCTAAAATTCTTGTCTAAACTTAAGCTTACCCTAAAACTCGTAGGGGGTGTTCTATTTATAAGCTAGGGGATAAAACTAGGGATACATGGGCCGTAGCCCGTCAAATCTGCGCGCAGGCCGTTTCGGACGTCCGATGGGTTTCGGACGTCCGTCACGTCGGACGCCCGAAACGTGTCGGAAATCCGACTCTGGCGGTGAGGTGTCCTGGATTGGGAGTTCTTCTCGAGGACCTTCATGTCGGACGTCCGTCATATGTCGGACGTCCGAATCCTGTCGGAAATCCGGCTTCGGTTTTGGAGGTCTTCTGGATACGGAGGTCGCCATCCTTTTCGCTGATGTCGGACGTCCGAATTGGGTCGGACGTCCGATGTCCAGAATCTTGTCCATCTTCGCCTCCTCCGTCCAGCGCATATCATCGCCTCCTCCGTCCTGTTGTTGTCGTGCCCATATCATCCTCCCCCCCTTCAAAAAGCGTTGTCCCCAACGCGTGAGGTCTGCTCGAAAGGGTGGCGTGATATCAACAACATCACACGTCTTTGCCACTTGACTTGATGCAGCACTGAGCGCCTCCTTTCTTCTCCACATGAGTTTGGACTTTGGCGCCACCACCTTCTTCTTCTCAACTCTTGCTGGAGCCCTTTGTTGCTGAACATGAATCTTCTTTGTATGACCCTGCAAACTGGTAATGCCCGGGCCACACAACTGACGAACACGTCCATCCTTGCCTTTGTGCACATGCACGGCTACTCCAACAAAACGTCGCAGAGGTGTGCAAACAAAACTGTGGTCATCGAACCTCGTCGCCATACGCACCGAGTCACGAACAGTACCACTGTCATCAGTCTGAACACCTTTGTCAACACAAACTGAAGGTGTATAACATGCTGCAATTTCCTTCCTTTCATCACGAAGAGGCGTAACTTCAACCGGCTTGTCACCAACAAGTACAACTGGCTTGTCATCTACAGGCATGGCTGAATTAGTTTTAGTACTGATGCTCCTAGCATCATGTTCCTCAGGTTGCAACTTAGCTAAACTTGGTTGTGGTTTAGCCTTGTGCAACTTCTCCTTGCGAACCACCAGCACCACATCGGACTTGATATGATCATCTCCCATAGGCTTCAAAGTCCTCTGTTTGCCATCATGCATAAAAGAATATGTATTTGCTCGGCCCGCATGTATAACATTGCGATCATACTGCCATGGACGCCCAAGTAACAGTCCACACACCTCCAATGGCAACACATCGCACTCAACCTCATCAACATAGTCACCAACTGTAAATGGCACACGCACCTTATGAGTAACCTTCAGCATACCGCAGCTATTCAACCACTCGAGATGCTTCGGTTCAGGAATACGCCATGTGGACAACCTCAATGCTTCCACCATCGCTTTGCTAATGCCATTGGTACAACTACCACCATCAATCATCAACTTGCATGCTTTTCCTTTAATCATACACTGCGCCTGAAATAAATTCCATCGCTGACATCTATCCAGTTTCATACAAGTATCACCATGCACTCTCTTGAGTTGCACATTCAGCCCACTCAATGGTACAACATCATCCACAACATCCTTTCCAACATCATCCGCCAAGTCAGAAATCATGGCTGCTGCCTCATCAATTTTCTATAGTGGAACAACCATCTGACTAATCTCAAAATTATTTGGAATCAACTCCTTTTGAGAGCTAGCAGAAAAATCTGAGATTGTTTTGGATATAGCTGCCGCTTGTGTTTCAGCCTTCGCTAATATCTGCAAAATCTTTGATATATCATCCAAATCTGCATAATATGGACCAACCACAGTATTGTTTTCGCGTTTGCGGCTGTACCGCTGCGAACCGGAAGCGGTGGCCATACAATCTGGAAAGCACACAAGATATCCTTTCCAATTTGTGCTTACACGCCTTATTTCGAGCACGGATGCGGATTCTGCACCTATATCAATTTCGGGACTGCCGACAGCCAAATCCAATTACGGGATTTCTTCTCTTCAACCTCTAGCAATCTCCTCGCAAATCAATCTAGCGGAAACAAATCTGCACAAACACAGCAGCAATCTGCAGCCTCTATGCACAATCTCCGCCAAACAAATCAATCTGAACGAGAAATCCTCCAAGCAAACTCCCAACAAAACCGATCTAGATGCGATCGATCAACACAACCTCGCCGTGATCAACCCAAAAATCTGATACCACATGATAAAGAACGAGACACCTGATGATACGAACCACCGGGGGAATCCTCTTGAGTTTGTCCCGACCTTTCACAGCGAGCAACCTGGGTAGAAATCCTTCCAATCACGCGATGAACGCAACCTGAAGAAGAGGAACGAATCCAGCAAGCAACGTGATGGAGATCACCACGCCTCACACCAAAACACGACAATCCTTGATGAACACAAGAACCTCCGCGGCAATCTTTATTGGACAAACGGCATCGCCAACCCCAGAGGGAAGCTTCACCAAGAGATACAACTCTTAACCCTAAAATTCTTGTCTAAACTTAAGCTTACCCTAAAACTCGTAGGGGGTGTTCTATTTATAAGCTAGGGGATAAAACTAGGGATACATGGGCCGTAGCCCGTCAAATCTGCGCGCAGGCCGTTTCGGACGTCCGATGGGTTTCGGACGTCCGTCACGTCGGACGCCCGAAACGTGTCGGAAATCCGACTCTGGCGGTGAGGTGTCCTGGATTGGGAGTTCTTCTCGAGGACCTTCATGTCGGACGTCCGTCATATGTCGGACGTCCGAATCCTGTCGGAAATCCGGCTTCGGTTTTGGAGGTCTTCTGGATACGGAGGTCGCCATCCTTTTCGCTGATGTCGGACGTCCGAATTGGGTCGGACGTCCGATGTCCAGAATCTTGTCCATCTTCGCCTCCTCCGTCCAGCGCATATCATCGCCTCCTCCGTCCTGTTGTTGTCGTGCCCATATCATCCTCCCCCCCTTCAAAAAGCGTTGTCCCCAACGCGTGAGGTCTGCTCGAAAGGGTGGCGTGATATCAACAACATCACACGTCTTTGCCACTTGACTTGATGCAGCACTGAGCGCCTCCTTTCTTCTCCACATGAGTTTGGACTTTGGCGCCACCACCTTCTTCTTCTCAACTCTTGCTGGAGCCCTTTGTTGCTGAACATGAATCTTCTTTGTATGACCCTGCAAACTGGTAATGCCCGGGCCACACAACTGACGAACACGTCCATCCTTGCCTTTGTGCACATGCACGGCTACTCCAACAAAACGTCGCAGAGGTGTGCAAACAAAACTGTGGTCATCGAACCTCGTCGCCATACGCACCGAGTCACGAACAGTACCACTGTCATCAGTCTGAACACCTTTGTCAACACAAACTGAAGGTGTATAACATGCTGCAATTTCCTTCCTTTCATCACGAAGAGGCGTAACTTCAACCGGCTTGTCACCAACAAGTACAACTGGCTTGTCATCTACAGGCATGGCTGAATTAGTTTTAGTACTGATGCTCCTAGCATCATGTTCCTCAGGTTGCAACTTAGCTAAACTTGGTTGTGGTTTAGCCTTGTGCAACTTCTCCTTGCGAACCACCAGCACCACATCGGACTTGATATGATCATCTCCCATAGGCTTCAAAGTCCTCTGTTTGCCATCATGCATAAAAGAATATGTATTTGCTCGGCCCGCATGTATAACATTGCGATCATACTGCCATGGACGCCCAAGTAACAGTCCACACACCTCCAATGGCAACACATCGCACTCAACCTCATCAACATAGTCACCAACTGTAAATGGCACACGCACCTTATGAGTAACCTTCAGCATACCGCAGCTATTCAACCACTCGAGATGCTTCGGTTCAGGAATACGCCATGTGGACAACCTCAATGCTTCCACCATCGCTTTGCTAATGCCATTGGTACAACTACCACCATCAATCATCAACTTGCATGCTTTTCCTTTAATCATACACTGCGCCTGAAATAAATTCCATCGCTGACATCTATCCAGTTTCATACAAGTATCACCATGCACTCTCTTGAGTTGCACATTCAGCCCACTCAATGGTACAACATCATCCACAACATCCTTTCCAACATCATCCGCCAAGTCAGAAATCATGGCTGCTGCCTCATCAATTTTCTGTAGTGGAACAACCATCTGACTAATCTCAAAATTATTTGGAATCAACTCCTTTTGAGAGCTAGCAGAAAAATCTGAGATTGTTTTGGATATAGCTGCCGCTTGTGTTTCAGCCTTCGCTAATATCTGCAAAATCTTTGATATATCATCCAAATCTGCATAATATGGACCAACCACAGTATTGTTTTCGCGTTTGCGGCTGTACCGCTGCGAACCGGAAGCGGTGGCCATACAATCTGGAAAGCACACAAGATATCCTTTCCAATTTGTGCTTACACGCCTTATTTCGAGCACGGATGCGGATTCTGCACCTATATCAATTTCGGGACTGCCGACAGCCAAATCCAATTACGGGATTTCTTCTCTTCAACCTCTAGCAATCTCCTCGCAAATCAATCTAGCGGAAACAAATCTGCACAAACACAGCAGCAATCTGCAGCCTCTATGCACAATCTCCGCCAAACAAATCAATCTGAACGAGAAATCCTCCAAGCAAACTCCCAACAAAACCGATCTAGATGCGATCGATCAACACAACCTCGCCGTGATCAACCCAAAAATCTGATACCACATGATAAAGAACGAGACACCTGATGATACGAACCACCGGGGGAATCCTCTTGAGTTTGTCCCGACCTTTCACAGCGAGCAACCTGGGTAGAAATCCTTCCAATCACGCGATGAACGCAACCTGAAGAAGAGGAACGAATCCAGCAAGCAACGTGATGGAGATCACCACGCCTCACACCAAAACACGACAATCCTTGATGAACACAAGAACCTCCGCGGCAATCTTTATTGGACAAACGGCATCGCCAACCCCAGAGGGAAGCTTCACCAAGAGATACAACTCTTAACCCTAAAATTCTTGTCTAAACTTAAGCTTACCCTAAAACTCGTAGGGGGTGTTCTATTTATAAGCTAGGGGATAAAACTAGGGATACATGGGCCGTAGCCCGTCAAATCTGCGCGCAGGCCGTTTCGGACGTCCGATGGGTTTCGGACGTCCGTCACGTCGGACGCCCGAAACGTGTCGGAAATCCGACTCTGGCGGTGAGGTGTCCTGGATTGGGAGTTCTTCTCGAGGACCTTCATGTCGGACGTCCGTCATATGTCGGACGTCCGAATCCTGTCGGAAATCCGGCTTCGGTTTTGGAGGTCTTCTGGATACGGAGGTCGCCATCCTTTTCGCTGATGTCGGACGTCCGAATTGGGTCGGACGTCCGATGTCCAGAATCTTGTCCATCTTCGCCTCCTCCGTCCAGCGCATATCATCGCCTCCTCCGTCCTGTTGTTGTCGTGCCCATATCAGTTACTTGTAAAGGTGGTCCCCACCAAACCCAATTGACAAGTTGTAGTAGTAGCGCCTGCCCGAAACGCCCGCTACCACTACCACCATAGCAGTAGCGCCTGCAATTGTCGCGCTCTACTGCTAAGGTGGACCCAACGGTCCGCACATAGCAGCCGCGCGTCTCCAGATGGGGTGTTGCTGCTATGGCTCTTATGTACCGTACCGCACGCCCCCCGACCCTCCCCCACTCACTCACTCTCTCTCACTCTCCTTCCCTGCGTCGCTGCCCCGCTCCTTCACCGCCGCCACGACCCGCCTCCCCGACTCGCCGCCCCGACCCGCCGCCCGAACCTGCCGCCGCCCCCACCTGCCGCTCCCGGCCCTGCACACTCAGGTTCGATCCCTTGCTCCCCCTCCCCTTCATTGATTTTATATAGATAGATGCATTGGTAGATAGATAGACAGATGGATAGATAGATAGATAGATAGATAGATGCATTGATAGATAGATAGATGGATTGATAGATACATAGATGGATAGATAGATAGATAGATGATTTTAGAAGAGAGAGATTGGTGAGGGAGACATGGAAAGGGTAGCATTTGTTCTTATCAGATTTTAGATAGATAGATGATTTTAGAAGACCATTTAAATGGTATCAATTTCTCAAGTTGTGAGTCGTTGTTAAATGTCGCTCACCCGATACAACCCACAGTGCAAAGTTTTGATGGACTCGAAGACAGCTCTCGATCGCAAAGGACTCGAAGACAGCTCTCGATCGCAAAAGACTCGAACACAGCTACCAGTTGCAAAGGGCTCAAAGACAATTTCCATTGCAAAGGCTCAAGCACAGTTTACCATCACAAAGATCATTTTCAGTACAAAAATATTCAAAGTGCATTGGATAGAAGGCAACTCTGATTACTCGAAGGCAATCCTCATTACATGAAGAACTAACCTAGTTACAAAGACACAAGCAAGATGATAAGCCTACAACACCAATCACCCAAGGAATTATGACTTCTACATGTGTGCCCATGCTGGGATGATTGACACTAAGACAGCGAGCATCATCACAGACAAAGGAGAAGTCGAAGCAGCAGGCTCATGATGTCAATGACATAACAAAAGGTGAAGCTCGACTTATTTGCGGAGCAGTTGAAGACGATGCTCCACCAGATTTTTCTCCTGCTCCACCAGCTTCTTCTACAGCTCCACTCGATCTGCCGGCGAAGATGACGCTGTCGCCTCCAGTTCTACAAGGTCGCCTGCCGCGCCCGCTTGACCGGTGGCTTGACGTCGAGGTCCTCTTCAGAGTCGGAGGGGGAAGCAGTTGAAGATGGCTCAGCATCAGCACCCGAAAAGTCGCCGGAGGAGGAAGCAGTTGAAAACGCAGGCGAAGGACTCCTCGACCTGTCAGACCCATCGCTGCTTGTCTCCGGCCAGTACGGATCCATGCGGTTGCCGCTCGGGTCAAAGGCACGGATGACAAGAGTGTCTTCGCCATCAAAATGGCAACAAAGAGTGTCACCATAACGCAAGTTCAAGCGTCGAGAAAACGACTTCCAGCCAAAACCAAGAAAAATCAAGCGGGAACTATCGATCTCCAACTTAACATAAGAAGGAGATCGAGCGCACCCCTGAAGACGAAGCAGCAAGCCATCAAGACCGCGCTCAGAAACAAGGGCAGAAACCGCAGAAGGCAGCAGAATGTGAGCGGCGTTCCGTCCATGGACGTGTAGAAGGAAATCATAGCTCCAAAAACCCTCCTCCGAGGAAGAGGAAGAAGGCGTCGATGGGGCACCACGGGGGCCACCGCGAGAAAAGCGCGGAGTACGACCATCGCGACCACGGCGAACCTGGACGCGGCTAGGCATACCTACACCTCGTTTGGTCCCATGAGAAAGTGAAGAAGAGAAGCAAAAGGAACAGAGGATGAACACTACCGCCAGATGAAGAAAAGGGGTCTATTTATAGCAGAACCCCACGGGCACGCAGAAGCCCGGACGATGGCAGCAATTAATTCAAAGATCAAGCATGCCGGGCGATTCGAATTCCGAGACAAAGATGCCTTCACACGGGTGGCACTGTGCGCTGGACGCGTCAAATCTCGCGCATTTCCAATACGAGCATCCATAACTCAACAGGGGGCTGCAGCACGCCACCAACAGTCATCATTATGACAAGTCATGAAGACATGACGGTTCACAAAAAGAGCATCTTTGACAGTCCTCCATGCAAAGAGATCATTATCCTTACCAAGAAAGAGGTAAATTAAAAGGGAAGCGCAAAAATGCAGCCTACAAGCACCATTTTTACTTACTCAAATACATTTTTCAAATATATTTAACTCCCATCGGGAGCGTCTCCACGAGAGTCTCGGGTGCTCCCTCACCTAGAAAGAAAAAGACATGCTCGAGTGATTACTCGCACCCATAAGAGTCTCGGGTGCTCCCTCACCTAAAAGAGAAGATGTGCTCGAGTGATTACTTGCACACATGAAGAGTTTCGGGTGCTCCCTCACCACGACAGAAGATAACAGACTTGCACTCGCCAGATCGAGCGATCCCAGAGTATCGGGAGCTCCCTCACCTCGAGAGTGAAAGTGATACTCGAGTAATTACTCGCAAACTCTACGTACTCGCACACTCGACAACCTCCCGAGCAAATATTCCTCTACATTTACTCCTTGCCCGAGCAATCAGCAAAGCTCTGCGAAGGACTGCTAAAACAGCTCACTTGATTGTTTATTCCAAGTGGGTGCATTATCAACTAGGCTCCGCGCCTCAAAAAATACATATTCCTGGAACACGATACACTGTGCCCAGATGCCACGCAAGCGATACACTGCGCAGATCGGCGGGCTGGGACTTGCCGCAGAGCGATTTCACTCCCAATCTTTCCCATGCGCTTGCATGATAGAAAAAGCCGGGCGGACGAGCCTAGGCTATGAACTTTACTGGCGGCAACTGATCACTGTAAGACCTGCAGCGGCTTGACTTTTGCTCGACACCAGTGTTCAAAGCTCATGTCGAGGGACATGGGTTTGATTGGGCTACTGCGGTTTTTGCCACTAGTGCAATTCACCAAGGCTCGACCAGTCGATTCCTTGGGCCCTTTCAGCTTAGCATCCCTCGAAACAGGTTTTGTCATGGCGCCAGACTGCCAGTGACCCGCGGTTGAACCATGCACACATAAAAACGACGCAAGAATGGACTCGAGTCCCTGCGCGCCTCTTCGAGTCCCCCATGCACTCGGGGGATACTGACGAGGGGGTGACCCCATGACTCCTATGGATGAGCCTACCCGGTGTACCCGAAGATAGGAGGCCCACAGAGATGCCGCCTGGGCCCAGCCTTGGCCCACTAGTGGCACCGACGTAGGAGGCCGCGAGTCATAAGGAAGGTGCAAACTTGTCGTACGGTACAGGATTAGAGTTAGGAAACCTCATCTGTAATCCCAGACGGACTCCCCGAGACCTAGCCTGGTATATAAAGGCTAGGAGGGGAGACGTCGAGATCAAGCAATACGCAATCTGTAAACCCTAGCCTTGTGCGCACTAGCCTTGGCTCCGCTGTAATCGCCATCTCCAATCAATAATATCGAGCAGGAACATATCCTCCTGTTAGCCGACGAGCTATCATCCAACCTGTGCCTCTCATGACTAACCCAAGGTCCCTGACCATGGGATTTTCCGGGGTACATCCCTGTCAGCTGCGGTACTTTGTTTGTCCGAGGTTTGATCGTCGGTATCCAACAAACTGGTTCACATCTCGTTCACAACAAACAAGTTTACTCGTTCGTGCCTATTACATCTCTTGTGACCTAGTCACTTGCTTGCAAGCTATTGATGCAATAACACCGAGTGGGCCCAGAGTACGTGTCCGTCACTTGGACTGACAAATCCCGCTCTGATCTATTAACATACTCATCAACCATATATTTCGGAATACCTAAAGTGCACTGTTATGTCCAGCATATTTCAGTCAGGCGGTGGGATACAAATCAAAATCTCCTCATAGATGACAATTACGTATGATCATCACGGTCTAAGGACTAAGCCATATGTTACAAATCCATCGCAATACTGAACTATGTGACTCGATCACATTACAATGCTTTAGGTGGGTGTGTGTCCATCACATCATTCCCCAATGATATGACCTCATTGTCAATGGACTTAAGTGTCGCCATGACCAGGAAACCTTGATCAATCAATTGCCCAATGAGCTAGTATACCTGAGTTAAACTAGGGACTTGTGTTTTATACCACACGTGTATTAGTGTTTCCGACTAATACAGTTCTTAGCATGGTATAAAACGTATTATGAACAAAATGGATATGTGACAAATATCTTTATTAATTTGCCTCTAGGGCACATATCCAACAGTCTCCCACTCGCACTAGAGTACAAATTACACTAGTTTGTATTAGGTATGTATCTAAAACCAATAGTCTCTCGGTGTTCTTCAAACGTGCCCTGTGGAAGAGGTTTAGTCATCGGGTCTGCTGCGTTCAGATCCGTACGTATTTTGTGAATCCTAGTATGACCATCCCTGACGTAGTCTCGCGTCACATTGAACTTTCGGAGAATGTGCTTGGTTGTAGATTGAGTTCTTGATTCTCTCGCATTAGCAATGGCGCCCGTGTTGTCGCAGAAGATTCCCACAGGGTCAGTGCATCTGGGAAAGACACCAAGCTCGATCACGAACTTCTTCAACCAAAGATCTTTGTTTGACGCTTCGCAAGCGGCAATATACTCCGACTCCATTTAAGATTGGGCAACGACTGACTGTTTGCCGCTCCTCCAGCTAATTGCGCCACCATTCAACATGAAAACATATCCCGTCTGGGACTTCGAGTCATCTAGGTCAGAGCCGAGGCTAGCGTCAATTTAACCTTTTATGGTGAGTTCCACATCAACTCCTCCATAAACGAGAAAGAGATCCTTCGTCCTTCGCAAGTACTGCAGTCCAATGGATCATTCCTGGATTACTCTGGTAGCGGTTAGTCATACTAAATGCCAGCGCTAAATCCGGTCGGGTACACAGCATAGCATACATGATAGAACCTATGGCTGAGGCATAGGGCTTTGAGGACATCTCCTCCTTTTCTTTTGCTGTTGCTGGACATTGAGTCACACTTAATTTGATACCCTTTATAACTGGCAAGAGGCCTCTCTTGGCGTTATCCATACTGAACCTTTTCAATACTTTATCAATATAAGTCCTTTGACTCAAAGCCAATAGGCGATTAGGTCTATCTCTATAGAACTTAATCCCTAATATGTACGCGGCTTCACCTAGGTCCTTGTCGGGACCCGGGGTTAGTGTATGCAAGTCCCGTTACGACACAATCGTATGGAGAGCCGAGAGCCGTACCCACTTGTCTAAGCAGACAAGGCCAAGCACAGAACGCTCTCGGAAAGCATCGAACGTGAGGGGCATCCCATTCAGGCTAGATGATCAACTGAGATGGGTTCTCATCGTCCGCACACAAGTCTAAATGATATGGGTGGTGAACTCCCATATTCTTAGACAAGTCGCCTCAACCATACTCTCGATTGTATTATAACACTTACATAGACTTACTCCAGCCCGATCACTTAGCCAGGGTCTAGGGCGGGCTCGATCATACATCAAAGTGTGCACATGACGGAGTCACGAGCAATCGCATCGCGATGCCCCAAGCTGCGCACATCTAAGGGCCACTTGGTGTATAAAAGACCGCCAGCCAGATCACAACTAAGGTCTCAAAAACCCATAATAAGACATGCATGTTACAACAGGTCTAGTATGAACAGCAGGTATCATTGAAATTCTCTACAAATTAAAACTTTATTGATAACTCTTACAGAGTGCACACAGAGATCACAAGACCGTGATCCAACATTACAACAAGCATGCGGAAGCAAAGTAGGTCTGAGTACAGACAAGTTTAACAAATGGCTTAGAGAAGCCTTATTTATAAACAAGCCCTTCCACGAGGGACCAGTCGTCTGACTGGGACTACACTAGCTTGGCTTCAGTCGTCGAGCTCCAGGAAGAATCCACCTTCGGGGTCAGTGGGTTCATCTAAAACATAGAATAAGCAAACGTGAGTACAAATTCGTACTCAGCAAGACTTACGTAGGAGCTATACTACTCATGCACATGTATCAAGGTAAAGGGAGGTGGGGTTCATAAGCAGAAGTGTCAGCTTTGACTTGGCTAGTCCTGAACTACGCGTACCAGACTTGAGGTAAGAAGCATACACGAGTCCACTACATGTCTCCAACCAATTACACCACTATGGTGCCTTCCTCGACTTCCCACGAGAAAGCACTCCATAGCACTCACGCTTATCTTGGCAAGTTTTATGAGTATCCAGTTCAAGTTGTCTAATAATCAAGGACAACTTTCCAAGCAGTCCTTAACCGCAGACGCGGCTATTCGAATAGTTTTGTTAACCCTGCAGGGGTGTACTACTACACACACGTGTCATCACTTACCGCCTTTTGCGTGTCACCGTTCAAGAGGTGACAGCGAGGATGCCACCACAACATTTCACCCACAGCTCCGTTCTAGTCCAGAGAGTCGCCTATCTGAGATGGATCCGTATGGAAGTCCGGCCAAGGTTCCAATACAACCTCAAACGATGTGTGCATGTTCCCAAGCCGGTCTGAGTAGCCGTTCATCCACTTCGCAGACCGTGCCACAACCTTATCAGAATTCCTAACTACTGCGACTTCTGGGGTTCGCACGGGTTGAGGTACTAGGTTGAGAGGGGTCAGTGAGCCCAATGTGTGGTTGCACTCTTCTTCTTGGATCACCACACAAGAACTCGGAATGAAGGCGGTGTTCAACGAGACAACCCATTGTGGACTCCTACACAGCCTCTCATCGTTCACCTTGTATTAGGGTGGATTCACCAACACAGTTTCACCTTCTTCAACATGATTGCTACCATCCCGACTCACAGAAGAGTAACCTCATTGTAACTCTAAGCATGCAATAAGCAGTAAAAGTTGCAGGGGCCACATGATATCAACCAAATCCTACATCTGCTAGGATTGTGGTTTGCTTACTACTGTGAAAAAATGATAGGTCATGCAAAGGATATGGGTTCAACTTTGCGGTAAAATTGATAACAAGGTGATCATCCTATTTCATGCATAAGCGAGACTGAGAGGGAAATGGGTTTTTATTGACATGATCAATGAGGGTTTGCTTGCCTTGCTGACGAGATTCAGTTTCAGGGTCTTCAACGAAGGGGGTGACCTCGGGTTCCGGCTCCACCTCTATTCGAGCAAACAACACAAATATTGCAATCAATATAATGTACAATGCACAATCACATGATCAAGTTGTAGAACATGATGTATATGGTGCTGATGTGTTGCAAATTCCATTTAATTGAAGTGTATTGCAAAAGGTTTGCAAATTCAAACTTCAAATTTGAATTCAAATTATGTCATATGCACATTTGCTTCTGTTCACCCATTTTAAAATGGTCAAACATAAAAACAAAAATCATATTCATAATCCTTTCACTTTTCTGTTAATTTTTCATATATTATATATTTAATTTGGAGTTAATATGAATTATCTATGATTTATTGAAGTTTAAGCTATTTTCTGGAATATATTTAATTTATTTAATCAATTACTGCGTCAGCCTGATGTCACTGTGACGTCAGGGGGGGCTGACTGGTGGGCCAGGGCTGTCAGTGAGAGGGGGGTTAATTGTTACTGTTTAACTTAAACTAGGTTTAATTAAGGGGATGGGGCCCACTGTCAGTGGCCTAGGGGGTTAGTTAAGCGGGGGGTTTGGTTCTAATGGAGGGGCTCGTCGCCGGCGACCTCTCCAGACGGCGGAGGCACGCCGGAGTTGGCCAAAAGGCCATGGGGGAAGCCACAAAGGGCACCAGTGCGTGCCCCGTGCTCGCGCACATCGCGCAGAGCACGCGGGGTTCACTGGGAGGCTCCAGGGCGACGTCTCCTTCGTCCACGGCGGTGGTCGGAGCCCCTGGAACGGCATCGCGGCGATATAGGGCATGGGAGGAGCGGGGATTAGAGGGGGAAAATCGGGCTCCTCACCCGGATGCGAATGGTGAAGACGGCGGGGCCGAGGGACGCTCGACGGTGGCGCAATTGAAGGTCTTCTTCTCGGCGCCGGGAGGCAAATCGGCGGTTCTATCGTCGGCTACAGAGCGTCCTGGTGCTTGATCCTCTGCAGGTCGACGAAGTCGAGGGTGGGGGAGCCTCTGGACGTCCTTGCTCGGCGGAAGGAGCCCGTTGGCCACGACTGCGCACGCTGCTGTGCTCCGGCGAGCTCTCTGGCGTTGACGGAAATGAGCGGAGGAGAGGCGGAGGAAGAACCAGAGGATAGGGATAGGCTCTAGGGGGGGCTTCTGGATGACGCCGAGGCGCAAGGAGGAGGCCTGGGGGGTCTAGAAACTCCAGGGCGACGAGGTGGCGCCGTGCCTACGCTCTTCCTCCACTGAGCAGCTTGGAGTTGCGGGGAGGTAGAAGACAAGGCAAAAGGCTGTTGGGCCTGGGCTGGGCCAGAGGAGGTGGGCCTCGCCCTGGCCAACAGGTAACCTTCTGCTCTTTTCTTTCTTATTTATTTTTCTGTATTTTTTTGTTTTGGCTCTGCTAAAAATAGCTAGCCATTTTCTAAAATGCTCTAACTCTTTATATGGCCTCACAATATAATTAGCTAGCCACTTATAAAGTTTGGACATTTTTAAAATTCAAATAATTTGAACTTTAATTCAAACAGGGGTTTAAATTTAATTCCAAGCTCCTGTTTGAATATTTGAAAAATCCATGAGCATGGGGTTGCTACCACATCACTTGATATGTGATCACACTCATTTATGGGACTTTTCACAAATACAAAAGGAATTTTTGGAGCAACTTTTATTCTGGCCATTTGAATTAAATTCATCTGGGGGTGGGTTTCTTCTCCCATTTCAATTTCTTTTGAAATTTTTAACATGAATGCAATGTAGCTCTTGATCCTAGCACATACGACAAACATCACATTCGGCAACATACTGAGCAATTTTTCGTTTCATCCTAGTCCACCAAAATCTCTGGCGTAGATCTTGGTACATTTTTGTGCTACCGGGATGAATCGAGAGGGGTGTGTCATGGGCTTCTTTGAGGATGAGTTGCCGTAGATCCCTATTATTAGGTACTACCAAACGATTTACAAAGAATACATTTCCTTTGCTATCTGTGGAGAAACATTTAGCAACTCCGCTAGCAATGTTCTCCTTGATGCGGTGAACACCTCGTGCACGCTTTTGGGCAACTATGATTTTATCCTCAAGGGCTGGTTTCGCCACCAAGTTGAAAAGAGATCCACGAGGAACAATCTCGAGATTGAGCTTTCGAAATTTCTCATGAAGAAGTGGTTGATACTGTTGTAACATGAGGTTGTTACAATACGACTTACGACTTAGTGCATCAACCATGACATTGGCTTTGCCTGGGGTGTAAGAAATTCCTAAGTCATAATCTTTTATCGACTCAATCCAGCGTATTTGCCTGAGATTAAGATCTGGCTGGGTGAATATATATTTGATGCTTTGGTGGTTGGAATAGATCTCACAATGATTACAAAGGAGGTAATGTCGCCAAGTTGACAGGGCATGAACTATGACAGCAAGTTCAAGATCATGGGTAAGATAGTTATCTTCATGTGGACGCAACTGGCGTGAAGCATAAGCTACCACATGTCTATCTTGCATAAGTATACATCCTAACCCTTGCCGTGAGGCGTCACAAAAGATCTCAAAATACTTTTTGGTGTCTAGAGGCGCAAGTACGGGGGCAGAAGTCAATCTTATTTTTAGATCTTGAAAGCTTTCCTCGCACTTGGCAGTCTATTGGAATTTCTTATCTTTCTTGTGGAGTTCAGTTAGAGGCTTTGCAACTTTAGAAAAGTTCTCGACGAAGCGGCGGCAATAGCTTGCTAAGCCAAGAAAACTCCTAACTTGCTTAACCGATTCAGGTGGAGTCCAGTCAAGGACGGCCTGAACTCTCTCGGGATTCACAGCAATGCCTTTTGCAGAAATCACGTGGCCTAAGTAGGTCACTTCTGGTAGCCAAAGTTCACACTTGGAGAACTTGGCATAAAGGCGATGCTCTCGAAGTTTCATCAATACCAGCCTAAGATGTTCGGCATGTTCTTCTTCGTTCTTCGAGTAGATGAGAATGTCATCAAGATAAACTACAACAAATTTATCCAAGTACTCCATGAAGATCGAATTCATCATGCGCGAGAAAGTGGCGGGGGATTGGTTAAACCGAAGGACGTGACGGTGTAATCGTAAAGACCATAACGAGTAGTGAAAGTCGTTTTGGGAATGTCCTTGTTTCTGATTTTGATTTGATGATAGCCTAATCGCAAATCCATCTTGGAGAAGACAGAGGATCCAGCAAGTTGATCATAAAGATCATTGATCCTGGGCAGTGGGTACTTGTTCTTTATCGTCGCTAGATTTAGCGGGCGATAGTCTACGCACATCCTTTATGTCCCATCTTTCTTCGTTACGAACAGAACGGGGCAACCCCATGGCGATGAGCTAGGGCGGATGAAGCCTTTTGCCAACAAAGCTTCAAGTTGGATTTGAAGCTCAACTAACTCACGTGGGGCCATTTTGTATGGGCGTCTAGAGATTGGTGCGGTTCCGTGCATAAGATCCACTATGAACTCTACACATCTGTCGGGTGGCATGCCCGACAGTTCTTCAGGAAAGACATCCAGGAAGTCACGAACCACCGGAATATCTTCAAGGTCGGGAAGGGGAAGCACATTCAAAGAATGCATCTGGGTTCTCGATCTTGGTGAGGAATAATATATTGTCTGGCCTGAAGGATGGGTGAGTCTAACTGACTTGGCTTTACAATCAAGAAAAGCATTTTATCTTGATAACCAATCCATACCAAGGATGACATCAATGTCTGAAGACTTGAGGTCTATGAGTGAAGCAAGGAATACTAAAACCTTAATTGCAATTTGATTACCATGACTTACTCTATTAGTTTGCCATCTTGACCCTGGAGTTTGAATTATCATTGGGGTGGACATTTCGACAAAGGACAACTCATGACGAAGTGCATAACTTTCCGACATGAATGAATGAGATTCTCCTGGGTCGAAAAGAATGGAAGTAGGAACATAATTGACTGGGAGCGTACCAAGAATGACGTCAGAAGTGTCGTCAGTCTCTTTAGCTGATATCTGGTTCACACGTCCACGATTGGTGGGAGGAGCGGGTTTGGTGGTGAAGACCTTCGGGGGTGGCTTGCCACGACCATTGTTGTTACCTCCGGCACGGGGTGGAGCATTCTGATTTATGGGGCACTCACGAGAATAGTGACCAGGCTGGCCACATCTGAAGAAGGCTCCAAAGACAGTGCGGGGAGCTGGGTTGTTAGGTGGAGCTGGATGGAACGGAGCTGGTAGACGAGGAGCTACAAAGGATGGCCTCGGTGGGTTGTTCTGGCGGAACATGCTATTGGGGATCCAGATCTTACGCTTCTGAGGGCCTGAACTGATGAACCATCGTCTCTAGGGCGCTTGCGGGAATCCTTGGGAGTGATCATATCCTCCGCCTTGATGGCCTTGTTGACAAGGATCTGGAATGTGGCGAAGTCATGGAGATTCAACTCGCGACGAAGTTCAGAATTGAGTCCCTTGCGGAACCTCTCTTGCTTCTTGCAGTCGGTGGAGACCTCCTCGGGAGCATAGAGGACAAGACGATTGAACTCCCGACTAAACTCATCAACGGATGACGGGATGTACCCCGGAAAATCCCATGGTCAGGGACCCTGGGTTAGTCATGAGAGGCACAGGTTGGACGATAGCTCGTCGGCTAACAAGAGGATACGTTCCTGCTCGATGTTATTGATTGGAGATGGAGATTACAAGGGAGCCGAGGCTAGTGCGCACAAGTCTAGGGTTACAGATTGTGTATTGCTTATCCTCGACGTCTCCCCTCCTAGCCCTTATATACTAGGCTAGGTCCCGGGGAGTCCGTCCGGAATTACAGATGAGGTTTCCTAACCCTGATCCCGTACCGTATGGCAGGTTTGCACCTTCCTTATGAGTCGCGGACTCTTACGTCGGTGCCACTAGTGGGCCAAGGCTGGGCCCAGGTGGCATCTCTATGGGCCTTCTGTCTTCGGATACACCGGGTAGGCCCATCCATAGGAGTCGTGGGGTCAACCCCTCGTCAGTAGCCCCCGAGTGCCTGGGGGACCCGAAGAGTCGTGCAGGGACTCGAGTCCATACTTGCGTCGTTTTTATGTATGCACGGTTCAACCGCGGGTCGCTGGCAGTCTGGGCCATGACAAAACCTGTTTCCATGGATGCTAAGCTGAAAGGGCCCAAGGAGTCGACTGGTCGAGCCTTGGTGAATTGCACTAGTGGAAAATACCGCAGTAGCCCAATCAAACTCATGTCCCTCGACATGAGCTTGGAACACTGGTGTCTAGCAAAAGTCATGCCGCTGTAGGTCTTATAGTGATCAATTTCCGCCAGCAAAGTTCATAGCCTAGGCGCGTCCGCCCGACTTTTTCTATCATGAAAGTGCATGGGAAAGATTGGGAGTGAAATCGCTCTGCGGCAAGTCCCAGCCCGCCGATATGCGCAGCGGGGTCTTACCTACACGCTAAGCTTGCGTGCATCTGGGCACAGTGTATCGTGTTCCAGGAATATGTATTTTTATTGAGGCGCGGAGCCTAGTAGATAATGCACCCACTTGGAATAAAAAATCAAGTGAGCTGTTTTAGCGGTCACTCGCGGAGCTTTGCCGAGTGCTCGGGCGAGGAGTAATGTAGACGAGTACTTGCTCGGGACGTCGTCGAGTTCTCGGGTACATAGAGTTTTGCGAGTAATCACTCGAGTATTGCTTTTTCTCTCGGGGTGAGGGAGCACCCGATACTCTGGGGCCGCTCGATCTGGTGAGTGCAGGTCGGCTTATCTTCTGTCGTGGTGAGGGAGTACCGAAACTCTCATGGGTGCGAGTAATCACTCAAGAACGTATTTTCTTTTCCTTTCGGGTGATGAAGTAACCGAGCGCGTTTTCCTTTCGAGTGAGGGAGCACTCGGGACTCTGTGAGTGCGAGTGATCACTCGAGCACATATTTATCCTTTAGGTTAGGGAGCACCCGAAACTTTCGTGGAGATGCTCGCGATGGGAGTAAAATGTTTTGCCCATCGGAAAAATATTTAAAAGGTTTAACCTCTAAAGCTGGGAAGCATACTCAATACGCCTTGTTGGGATGTGACGCTAGCTTGATTTTCTGGCATCTTGACCACTATAGCATGTCAAAGGAAATGACTTGGCGCTGTCCCGCCAAAATTTTTGCTTCGTGTGATTATGGTCCTCTTTTTGCGCTCTTAGTGGGCGGTGTTGTTACTGCGCCGATTGTGCTTTCCATGTTTTTCGCCTGCCGCGAGATCGTGCCATGTTTACTGGATGCTGGGATTGAACGGTGCTCCTGCTCGCCTGGCTGTTGGTTAAATACCGAGCGGCTGGGTAAGTTTTAGGTTTTACCCAGCCATTGCCTTCCTCCTCTCGTCTCTGTTTCCCCCTGTTCTTTGTCTGATGGCTTTTATCTTGTAGCGCTGCGACTGCTCTGGCTGCTTCCTCCACCAGTGCGGCTTCTGTCGACCTGCAGTCGACTGACTCTAGAGCAGCTGCCAAGCATACTGGGAATTCTTCGGCTGTTGTTGGTCAGCCCGCACCGTCGGTGACTCCTGCTGTCCCGGTTGCGGGTGTGATTCCTGTTGCTGCTCCGCCTATGGTGTCTGGTGTTGTTGCTCCTGATGCCGGGCCTGCTGCTCCAGATCGTCCTTTCTTGGACCGTCTTGATCTTGGTGTTGAAGATAAAGTCCGCTTTTTCGACCGCATAGCTGGGCTGGTGAGTTTGTTTCCTGTTCGCTTGTGTAGTTTTTGTCATCGGGGGCACGGCAGTGCTCCCGATGGGAGTAGCCCCCGAGGCTGCAAGCTAGTTCTTTTGGTTGCTTGTATTCTTTCCTTGGCTCTGTTTTTTTCTTTATGTCGTCATTGGGAGCACGGCCAGTGCTCCCAATGGGAGTAGCCCCCGAGGCTGCAAGCAAGCGCTTGCGATTGCTTGTAGTCTTGTTTTTTTTGTTCTGCCTTTAATATTTGATTTCTTCGAGTAGCCGGTGTTCCAGCACTGTGAGCGTCTGGTGGTCGAAGCTGAGCGTTGGCAGCGGGCCCACAATTCTGCCCAGGATGCCTTGTCGGCCATGAGTAGTGAGTATATCTTCCTGTGCTGCCGTGCTTGAACTGCTGGGTCCTCCATTCTGAGTGCTGTCTTGTTTTTCAGACCATCGTCAAACTGCCGAGAAGCAGGCCGAGAAGGCGGAAAGAACGATTTCCAACCTGAAGGCCGCTTTGGCTTCCAAGGAGAAGGAGCTGCACGGTCAGCACGAGGAGCTGGTGCGCCTGCGTCGGGCTGAGGATGCGCTTGTGCAGGCGGAGGCGGTCGAGTGCGAGCGTCTTCGGGTCTTGGCGGACTCGCTTGTGTGTGAGTCGTCGTTCCGTTGCTGGGTGCTTTTGTCTCTTTATCTTCCCGTAGTGATTTTTGTTGCCTGGTGCAGCCTCTACGGGTGCGAGTGCGGCGGAAGTGGTTGCATCGGGGTCTGGAGTTCTCCGAGGGGCCGTGGATGCCATGTCGGCCGCTGTTGATGTTGCCAAGGGGTCTGTGCCTGGGCTTCCACTCTTGTGGGTCTTGTTCATGAACATCTCATGCCGGAGGGCACAAAGGTACCAGCTGGTCTGGACGCCCGTGTTGCTGCATTTGGTGATCACGAGGATCTCTTGGAGGAGCTAGTTGGGGAGAACGTGGTGAGTGGTCTTTCCACGTCTCTTGTTGTTCATACGGGGCACGGAATTGCCATTGATGACGCTCTGGTTGAGACTGTCCCTTCTTATACTGACGAGCAGAGCGCGCGAGCCACTGTTCTGGCTCGTCTGCAGGAAGTTGTGGATACTCAGTATCCCTCCTCTACAGGCAAGGGGGGGCATAGTCATGTCGTGTCGTCTGAAACTTCTGGTTGTAATATGCCTCCTCTGTGGTGGCGAATCTGTGCTACTTTGATTGGAATAACTGTTTGGACATTCCTGCTGTGGAGCTTGATTGTCCTTTCTTTTTGTTCGTTTTGCGGTAGGCGCCCCGGGCGTGCTTCGGTCTTGGAGTTCGTTGAAGGAGGACGCTCGCGAGGGCGCGTACGAGTCCGTGTGCTTGAGGCTGAGAAACGCTGAGCGGGAAGTTGTTCTCTTGATGGGGGCTGCAGCAGTCCATCGTTCCAAACGCGCACGTGCTGAGGCCGTGCTGGATAGTCTGGCTTCGTGGGTGGTGAAGTTGTCCGGCCTCCTGGAGGTAAGTCTGGCTGTTGCTCGATTGCTCGACTGCATTTATTAGCTTTCCTGTCGTCGTCTTGATTTTGATTCTGTTTTTCGAAGTGC
Source organism: Bromus sterilis (assembly GCA_950022295.1). Taxonomy (NCBI): domain Eukaryota; kingdom Viridiplantae; phylum Streptophyta; class Magnoliopsida; order Poales; family Poaceae; genus Bromus; species Bromus sterilis. Next base: position 163,183,921 of record OX465599.1, on the reverse strand, counting down.
TGGAGGGGCGGTCCCGGTATGAAGAGAAGGCCATCTAGTCGAAGCTGTCTCGGCTGGATGATCCTGGTGTGGAGGCGAGCAATCCTTTCTGGGTAGAAGGGGCTCGTGCTCGAGAATTTGCTGTGCTTCATCTTCGAGTTGAGCGGGTGCCGGCTGCTCTGCGGTACTGTCAACAAGTGCTGGGCGGGATCCACGCTGAGTTTTATCCGCTGCAGGTGGTGCCATCGTCCTTTGAGATGCTCTATCGCGTATTTTATCAGCCTGCAGAGCTGCGATGCGTGATGAATCGCCAGATTCATGCTGGAGCCCGTGCTGCCTTGGGCTTGGTCCATAGTCATTGGCCGAGAGCTGATATTGCTCAAGTGGTGGGGGGTCCTCCAGGTGGTAGGGATTATCGGATGGATGAGCATTACGCGGCGGTCAATGAGCCTGCGCGCCGAGTTGTGGAGCGAGTTTGCGAAGAGAACGATCGTTATCTGGGTGCCCTTATTAAGGCGAAGATGGAGCCTGGGGGTTAGATGCTTACTTTCTTTGTATGTGCTTCTTCTTGGTGTACTGTATTCCTTTGTTGTCTTGTTTTTTGCAGTAAAGGGTTTTGCTGCTGTGGTGAGCCCTTTGTGTGTCGCGATTGCGAAGAACGCCTCGGGGGGTGGCTGCTGCGGCGATCCCCCGAGTGCCATTTTTGTTTAGGTCATGATTGCGAAGGACGCCTCTGGGGGTGGCTGCTGCGGCGAGGCGGCGAGCCCCCGAGTGCTAGTTTTTTTAGGTCGCGATTGCGAAGAACGCCTCGGGGGGTGGCTGCTGCGGCGAGCCCCCGAGTGCCAGTTTTTTTTAAGGTCGCGATTGCGGAGAACGCCTCGAGGGGTGGCTGCTGCGGCGAGCCCCCGAGTGCCATTTTTGTTTAGGTCGCGATTGCGAAGGACGCCTCGGTGGGTGGCTGCTGCGGCGAGCCCCCGGGTGCCAGTTTTGTTTAGGTCGCGATTGCGAAGAACGCCTCGGGGGGTGGCTGCTGCGGCGAGCCCCCGAGTGCCAATGAATCAATTTTTTGGAAAAACATTTTTCAGTATTCTTCCTGGTATTTCTTACATTTAGTAAAAATGGGGGGGGGGTTTGTTGAGGACGGTCCCCTTTATTAAAAAACGGCGGCGTGGTAGCCGTAAGGGCTGGTTTAGCTTCTTCTCCGGGTGCTCGGGTCCTCCGGGTGGTGGATTCTTCTACGGGTCCCGTGGTCTCGCTGGCTTGGTGGGCTCCAAAGGCCTCTGATATCTTGTGGAATTCCTTGTCGCAACGGTCGGAGCTGACGAAACTGCCGCTGACTGTGATGACCCCGTGTGGGCCTGGCATTTTTAGCTTAAGATAAGCATAGTGAGGCACTTCCATGAAACGAGCGAAGGCTAGTCGCCCGAGGATTGTGTGGTACTGTGACTTCCAGTCGACCACTTCAAAGTCTAGGATCTCCTTGCGGAAGTTGGTCGTATTACCAAAGGCCACCTCCAGGCTTATTTTTCCCAGGGGTAGACTGCTTTTCCTGGCACAATCCCGTGGAAAATTGTGCTTGAGGATTTCAGTGTCGAGCTCTGGATTAGCATTTCTTCGAGTGTCCTTGTGAAGATGATGTTGATCCCACTGCCGCCGTCCATGAACACTCGTGAGATGTCGTAGTTCCCAATTTTGGCCTCGAGCACTAGCGCGGCGTGTCCTGGTCGAGGGATGGCAGGAGGGTGGTCCTCCCGAGAGAAGGTAATTTATGTCTCGGACCCGCGCAAGTATTCTGGGACAGCGGGGTGCGAGGAGGCTGCGAGAAAAACTTGTCTTGTGACCTGCTTCTGCTGCCTATTTGAAGGCCTGCCTTCTTGTATCATGTAGATCCTGCCGTGTGCTTATGGGTACTGCTCCTCTGCATCTGGTGTCGTGCGCCGTTGCTGGATTGCGACCACTTGCCTTGTTGGCAAGGGAGGGGCTGGTGGTGCGTCGTGGGCGATGGCCCCGACTTCTATGCTCGCGAGTGGCTGGGACGCTGTTGTCGCAGATCGACTTTTTTCCTCAGCCAACTCGTTGAAGCTTCTGCAGTTCCTGAGGGTGTGTCCTGATCTGAGCTCCCCTCATTCGTTTCTGAATCCGTGTATTGAGCACGGTCCGTCGAGTTGTTCTTTGGCCGAGCGGTATGCTCTAGTGCGGTCGCGCGGCTTCCTCGTCCTCCAGTCTCGTTTCTGGCTTGGGGCGCATCTTCGAGGTTGTCTCTTCTCTGCGTTCTGCTGTCGTCGCGATGCCTGCCGTCTCTGTCGTCTGGGAAGCCGGCGGCGACCATGTCGGGTCCTCTGTCGTCGTAGAAGCTCCGTCTGGATCGCTTCCTTCGTCGGTCGAGTCCTCTTTCTCCATTGTGGTTGTCGTATTCGTGCTCTGAGCGTGCGGTGTGGATTTCTGTTTCGTTGCGAACGGAATCCTCGCCGTCCGCCTAGCTGTTGGCTTGCTCCAGCAGCCGTGCGAGTGTTCGGACTTTCATCTGTCCGAGCTGTTCCTTGAATTCGATGCGCTGCAGGCCTCGCCTGAACGCGTTGATTGCGCTTTCATCTGATATGTCTTCTGCTGAATTCTTGAGTATGGTCCACCGCTGGATGTAGGCTCGTAGGGTTTCCCTGGTTCCTTGCTTGCATGCTCGTAGCTCCTCGAGTGATGCCGGTCGTTTGTATGTGGATTTGAAGTTTTCTATGAAGGCTTCACGGAACTGCCTCCATGAGCTGATGGATCCTCATGGGAGATTCTTCAACCAGTGTCGTGCTGAGCTCTCGAGCATGAGCTGCACATACTGCATTGCCGTGACGTTGGTCCCTCGCTGGAACTTGACTGCTGTTCAGTAGTCGTCGAGCCATGCCTCTGGCTCCTCGAGTCCATTGTATTTTAATGTTTTGGAGTTCAGTTTGAACCCGCTTGGCATCCGCGTCTCGCGTATGGAATGCGTAAAGCATAATGCTCCGCATGGCTCAATTTCTTCGTCGAAGGCTTCTTCGTCCGAGTACTCTTCACGTTCTACGCGTCTTCGTCTGTTGCGGTTGACTTTGTTTTGTGTGATGTCGTCGCGCGCGTCTCATCGACTGCTGCGGCGCCTGTTGTCGTTGTCGTCGCTGTCGTGCTTCCTGTTTTTGCAAGAGCGTTTGCGCCAGTCATCGCTGTTGTCGTCGTTATCGGGTGAGCTGGGGTCCCTGTCTGGTGTCCTCTGGCGGGTCGGTCGCCTTGCACTTGATTTTTTGGGTGCTGAGGCGACGATGGCGTCTTTCATTATCTGCAAGGCTATTGATGTGTTGCGGTCTGGTTTGTTCTTCCTATTTTTCTGGGCGCGAGACAGGTAGTCTCGGGCGCTTATAAGGGATTCTGCTGGTGTGAGGGGTTCTTCTTCGTCGTCCTCCTCTTCTAGATGGAAGTCATCGTCGAGCTTCCGAACCACTCTCTTCCTGTTTGTTCGTTGCAGGTTGCTGAATTTCGATTTATTTCGGAGAGGGGAGCTGTGATCCAGAGAGTCGTCTCTTGGAGGTGGCTTGCGATTGCTTTTCTGCTCGGCGGCCACCCTTTCTTGCTTCTCTAGCTCTAGGCGCCGTTGTCTCGCTTGCTGGGTTAGCTCGCTTGCCAACTTGTTGTATGCCCTGAACTCGTCCCTTGTTGCGCTTGTCGGTAGTAACTTGCCGTGTTCGACTGCGTCCTTTACTCTGGCCATTGATTCTTTGGACAGGTATATTCGTTCTTTGGGAGGGTCGTCTGCCGCCACACTCGGGGTTTGTTGCTTGCTGCTTGATGGCTCGTTGCCCTTGTGGTTGCTCTGTTCTTGTCCCTGTGGTACTTTTATTGGTACGCTTCCCACTTCTCCGAGCTTCACGATGGTCTTATTGGTGATTCTGGGCTCTTTTTTGTTGTCGTTGGCTCGTCGAGTGTTCGAGTCGTCGTCTTGGCCCTTGCCGTTTGCTGGTGGTGTGTCGGTTTCTGCCATGAACACCTGAGATGGTGCTCTGACTGCCTTAATGCTCGCGTGTGTGATGCTGCCTTTCCAGGACGAGGGTCCACCCGAGCGGTCGCGGGTGCCGTGAAGCCTTGGGTTGGGTGGGCAGTCGCGGCTGGCTCGAAGGGTGGCCGCTGCATCCATTGTTGCTGTAGATGTTGTCGCAGGTGCTCGGGCGTCGTCCGTGAGGCGAAGGGCGCCCCAGTGGTTGATGTAGATCTGATATGCTCCAAAGATCAGGTTGATGCCGGAGCGTAGGTCGGCGAAGACTGGTCGGAGAGTCGAAGGGTGGGTCATGAAACTGAGGGACCCAAACAGATCGGATTCCGCCTGGGTCGTCGGATCGAAGATTGCTGGTGAAGTCATCGCGTCGGCGGGTGTTGAAGATGCTGGTGAGGCCGCCGAGACCGCGTTCCCAACCTGTGCGGTTCCCACAGATGGCGCCAATTGACGGGGATGTACCCCGGAAAATCCGATGGTCAAGGACCCTGGGTTAGTCATGGGAGGCACAGGTTGGACGATAGCTCGTCGGCTAACAGGAAGATACGTTCATGCTCGATGTTATTGATTGGAGATGGCGATTACAAGGGAGCCAAGGCTAGTGCGCACAAGGCTAGGGTTACAGATTGTGTATTGCTTATCCTCGACGTCTCCCCTCCTAGCCCTTATATACTAGGCTAGGTCCCAGGGAGTCCGTCCGGAATTACAGATGAGGTTTCCTAACCCTGATCCCGTACCGTATGGCAGGTTTGCACCTTCCTTATGAGTCGCGGACTCTTACGTCGGTGCCACTAGTGGGCCAAGGCTGGGCCCAGGCGGCATCTCTGTGGGCCTTCTGTCTTCGGATACACCGGGTAGGCCCATCCATAGGAGTCGTGGGGGTCACCCCCTCGTCAGTAGCCCCCGAGTGCCTGGGGGACTCGAGAGTCACGCAGGGACTCGAATCTGCATTAGCCGCCGTAGTGCATGTCGGTCATTTGCTGATGAACAGTCGAAGATATCGTGAGTATGCTCCTGATGGGAGTATTTGGATGAAGCATCAAAATTGCAGTCTGGTTCGTCTTCGTATTTCGTCGTCGGGTGGAGAGAAGTTGCCCAGTCGAGCGGTCGTCGGGTGCGCGTCAGCGCTCCCGATGGGAGTAGCCCCCGAGGCTATGTGCGACTTGTAGAGTCGCGCATAGGCTCAAGTTGTTTTTAAGCTAACCCCGTCGTTCTTCTCAGCTGCGCTAGTAGTGCTCGTCGGGTGCGCGTCAGCGCTCCCGATGGGAGTAGCCCCCGAGGCTATGTTCGACTGCTTGCAGTCGAGCATAGACTCAAGACTTCTTCGTTGTCGAGTAATTGTCATCCGAGGAAGTTCTCGATTCGGGTCTTGCGCCGTAGGTGTGAGTTGTTGTAGAGACCGGTCATGGACGAGGAGGTTGGCGTCGCCACGTCACGAGGGCGCCCAGCCCCCGAGCATCTATTGAGAAGGAGAAAAAAGGTATAACTGTATTAAGGTGTACTTGTGAGATATAAAAACCAATTGTAAGGTGCGTGATTTGCAGATGTTGCACTTTTGTCGAGTGGATGATGTAGCAGCATATAAAGTTTATGCGTGTCTTTTCATGAGTAGGCCCTCCAGCAGCATACTCTTGCCGGGTAACAGGGACGCTATGCCAGACTTTTTGAACCCGGAGACAAGAGCGGCCGTTTGGTAGCCAGATTCACTATTTTGACAAACGTGAATAAACAACATATAAAACTGAGCATGATCCAAAGAATGATTTTGTGGCCCTCAGATATTTGTGTGCGACTGCGTAGTCGTGTTTGGCCACTGATCGAGAATGTATAAAGGTTTTGGAATCATAGCATAAGAGTGTAAAGAAAACTTAGCCGTAGGATTGACGCGGCGGAGGATGTCGAAGATGAGCAGTCGAGTAGTCGACGATGAGCAGTCAACGAGGCGAGAACGGAGTCGATGTGACGGCGACTGCGACATTCAGCCCTCGAGTCCGCGAGCCCCCGAGTCCGTGAGCCCACGAGTGTTGAGGCGGCGGAGTTGCGCAGCGAAGTCATCGTGATGAATTTATCCGACGAGTGATGAGAGGACTCGATGCGGCGATTCCTGCGGGATGGAGCTTGGTACTGGAGAACCCATACAAAGGAGCTCGGCGCAGGATGATTTGTGTGCTTGGAGTCGACGGTGCGGCGAATGACCGAGAAGGACTCGATCCATCGGGCAGGATCCTTCGATTGCTCGTTGGGTGATGTCGTTGTAGCGGCGCGAGTCGATGTAGAAACCTTGGCGAGTCATCCATGGCATGTCGAGTTGGAGTAGAAGCCTTGTGGGTCAAGATTGAACCCGAATTCGCGATTGGAAATTCGCGATTTTGCGTAGATACAAAAACGCGTTGCAGTGCGAGAGCTACTGACAGAGATCTAACCGTTGGAATTATCTGAAATGTTTTGTGCTGATGAGGGATTGAATCCCGCATGCCATCACCGGAGGGATCTTCAGATTGATGTCCGAGCTAATGTCAGGAATTTATTTGCTGGAGTCGCGTGGAGTTCCGTCAGATTCCGAGAGTGCTTCGGTGCGCGAGTCGCCGACGGAGATCCAGCCGTTGGAATTTTCTGAAATTTTCACAGATGTTCGAAAATTGGATTTCGCATCTTTCCACTGAAGGGATTGTCGAGATGAGCTCCGAGTCGTCGTCGCGAGTGCCCGCAACACAGACGTTTTGTCTGTCCTGTAGGCTGCGTCTGAGCGCTTTTGTTGATGTCGATCTTCAAGTGGCGCGCCCGAAATTTTTCTTGTTTTCTCCATGAGCTTGATGTAGATCTTGATGTAGTTGTTGAAGAAGCCCTTGAGTTGTGACTTGCTGGAGACGGGACCGCCGAGATCGTAATTCCAACCTATGTAGTTCTCACAGACGGCGCCAATTGACAGCCCCTGAGGCTACGTTCGAGTCGTAGGGTCGAACGTAGGCTGAAATTTGTTTCCTTTATCGTTCTTCCGTCAATTTCTGTCTTTTATCGGATGCGCGGCAGCGCTCCCGATGGGAGTAGCCCCCGAGTCTTTAGGTGATCGTTGGTGATCAGGTGAAGACTAAAGTATTGTCTGCGTCCTGCGCTCCATCCATATTTCTCCAGAGTGCTTTGTGTTTCATCTGTTTGTAGCGGTGTCTTCCGAACCGTTTTTCAGCAGGTGGAGCCTGTCAGGGGTTGTTGCTTGGGCCATTTAAGTTTTGGACTGCGAGAGCGTTTCTCGGGGGGGGCGGGGGGTCGTGCTGGAGCCTCCGAGTGATTTGGGTAGAGATCGCGTGAGCAACGACAGCGCCTCGGGGGAAGTTTTGTACTCGAGCCCCGAGTGCTTTTGTTAAAGATCGCGTGAGCGACGATAGCGTCTCTCGGGGGGAGCTTTGTACTCGAGCACCCGAGTGCTTTGGTTAAAGATCGCGTGAGCGACGATTGCGTCTCTCAGGCGGAGTTTTGTCCTCTAGCCCCCGAGTGCTTTGGTTAAAGATCGCGTGAGCGACGATAGCGTCTCTCGGGGGGAGTTTTGTACTCGAGCCCCCGAGTGCTTTGGTTAAAGATCGCGTGAGCGACGATAGCGTCTCTCAGGTGGATTTTTGTACTCGAGCCCCCGAGTCCTTTGGTTAAAGATCGCGTGAGCGACGATAGCGTCTCGGGGGGAGTTTTGTACTCGAGCCCCCGAGTGCTTTAGTTAAAGATCGCGTGAGTGACGATAGCGTCTCTCGGGGGGAGTTTTGTACTCGAGCCCCCGAGTGCTTTATGGTAGTATTTGGGCAACATTATTTTATTGCATCGAAGGTTTACATGAGCTGCCAGATGAGCATGACTGGTGGAGACTATGGGTAGAACAGGCGCAGGTTCGCTACGTTCCATGGATTTCCCACGTCCTCGTCAGTCGTCGGGTTCTTCAGTCTATAGGCGCCTCCTCCTATGACTTCTGTGATTATGAACGGTCCTTCCCATTGGGGGACAAGCTTGTGGACTTTCTCTTCTATAAGCCGTAGGACAAGGTCGCCTTTGTTGAAGGTTCTGGTGCGCAAGCGGCTGCTTTGGTAAGTGCGCAGCTTGTCATCGTACCCCTCTAACCTTGCTAGGGCTGTGTCCCTTGCTTCGTCTACTGTGTCCTTGTCATCTTGCAGTGCTTCTTCTGCTTCCTCTTCTTCGTACCCCGAGATCCTGGGTGCCCTGAATTTGAGGTCATGTGGTAGCACTGCCTCCGACCCGTACACCATGAAGAAAGGTGTGTACTGGGTAGCGGTATTTGGGGTGGTGCGCAGTCTCCATAGTACTGCAGGGAGTTCTATTACCCAGTTGCCCGAGGCCTGCTCGAGTGGTGCGAGGAGCCGTTTTTTATTCCTCCGCATACTAGGCCGTTTGCTTTTTCCACCTGGTCATTGGATTGCGGGTGCGCGACTGATGCATAGTTGATTTTGATGCCCAGTTCTTCGCAGAAGTTTTGGAATTCCGCCGCTGTGAAGTTCGCACTGTTGTCCGTTATGATGTTGTGTGGCACCCCGAACCTGAAGATGATTGATTTGATAAAATTCACTACCGTGAGGGTTGTGGAGCTGGTGATGGGCACTGCTTCGATCCACTTGGTAAACTTGTCGACTGCTACCAGCAGGTGTGTTCTTCCTCCTTTTGATGATTTTTTGAGCGGGCCCACCATGTCGAGTCCCCAAGTGGCGAACGGCCATGATAGTGGTATGGTCTTGAGTTTTGAGGCTCGAGCGTGTGGTCTGTTGGTGAGGTTTTGACATGCGATGGAGTGCCGCATGATGTCTTCTGCGTTTTCATGGTTGTTGGCCAGTAGAGTCCTGCTCGAAAGGCTTTTGCCACGAGTGCTCGGCTGCTGGCATGGTGCCAGCAGGTGCCTTCGTGGATCTCTAGTAGTAGGGTTTTGCCGTCTTCCTCGTCTGTGCATTTTTGTAGGATTTGGGAAATGTTGCGCTTGTAGAGTTGCCTGTTGATTACTTTGAAATCTTTGGATCGCCGACTGACGCGTCTGGCTTCTTAGACGTTTTGCGTTAGGGTGTCGTCGATTAGGTATCTGAGAAGCGGCTCTGTCCAAGATGGGTCTTCGGGTGCGGCTGGCTCTAGCTCCTCGTCTGCATTGTTGGCTTCTTCATTAGCGATTGGGTTTGCGGCTGCTACTTGTGCTAGTTCTCCTATTTCGTCCTCCTCTGTATCTGCTTCTGGTCCGAGTTCTTTGATTGTGGTGATGATCTCGTCTACGTAGGCCTGGATGTTTCCACCAATATGGTTTCTCATGAAAGCTTGCGTCGTTAGCTGGTATATTGTTCCTGCGTTGTTTAGACCGAAGGGCATTTTGGGGAGGCAGGGTGTGTTGCAAGGGGTGGTGGCCAAGGCGTGCTCTTCCTCTTTTTCCTCCATTCTGGCCTGATTAAGTCCTGAGTAGTCGTCGAAGTACGATGGTAAGTCACATCCTGCTGTCGAGTCGATTATCTGATCGATTCTTGGCAGGGGAGAATGATCCTTTGGGCAGTGTTTGGTTACTGGCCCGTAGTCGACGCACATCCGCAACACGTCTGTGTCTTTCTTGGGGATCAGCACAGGGTTGGTGATCCAAGTGGCTTTCTTCGGCTCTCGGATGAATTGGGCGTCGAGTAATCGATTGACCTCCTCTCTAATTGCCCTGCGCTTGGGTTCTGAGAATCTCCGTAGGGACTGCTTCGCTGGCTTTGTGTTTGGCTTGATGCGCAGCACGTGTTCCGCGAATTCGCACTGTACTCCTTGCATGTCGGCTGGGCACCAGGCGAAGATTTCCCATTCTTCGCGGAGGAAAGCGATGAGGGCAGCCGCTTGCTCTTCCGGGAGGTGGGCGTACACGCAGACTGTTTTTTCTGGGTCTGTCAGGTGCACCTGGTGGGTGACCTTGTCGCTGTCCATCCTGAAGTCCCGCCCGTACTCTTTTGATTTGCTTCGGCTTGCTAGAGGAAAGATACTTTTGTCTGTCTCCATGGCTATTTCTGTGAGTTCTTGCTCGGCTCCGAAGGTGTCAGAGACTTTGTGGAAATTGCGATCGCACTTGTCTGATTTGGTGAAGCTCCCGTTGACTGTAATGACGCCCACAGATCCTGGCATCTTGAGTTTGAGGTAGGCGTAGTGCGGAATCGCCATGAATTGCGCGAATGCTGGACGTCCCAGTATGGCGTGATACTGCGACTGCCAATCGAGTACTTCGAACTCGAGGGTGCCTCTTGCGAAATTGCGTCTGCTTCCAAAGACAACTTCGAGCTCGATCGTTCCAAGGGAAGTAGCTACTTCTCCTGGGACTACTTCGTATAACACGGTGCTTGATTTCTTCCATACTGATCGCGGGATCAGCATCTTGCGTAGGGTGCTGACGAAGATTATGTTCATGCTGCTGCCTCCGTCCATGAAGATTTTGTCCATGTCGTACCCTCCGATTTGAGCGTTGAGTACCAGGGGTGCATGCCCCGGCCTTGGGACTGCAGGTGGGTGATCGCTCTGGTCGAACCTGATGCTGGTTTCTGCGTCGTGTAGCTGGTAGACTTCGACTGCGTTTAGGTTCTCAGCTGCTCTGGCTTGCAGGGTGTAGGCGTCCTTTTGGGCTTGCGATACCCTGCCTTTTTGGATCGTGTACACCTGTCCTTGAGTCGGAGACTGCTCGGTTTGTCGGGTGCGCTTGGCTTCTTGTTGTTTTTCCTCCTTGAGGCTGTCGACGAGTTCGTTGAACAGGCGGCAGTCTCCCAGGGTGTGGCTCGATCTGATGTGTCCCCGGTTGTCTTCGAAGCAGTGGATCGTGCAGGGTCCCTCTAGCTGTTCCCTGACCGTGAGTTTGCTGGATCTGGCGTGTCGCTTCTTCCTTGAGATTCGGAAGAACAGCGCGTGATCTGCTGGGTGCTCATGAACTCGCGGGTCAATTTCGATCCCCTCACTTAGATTCTGGTTCCTTATGAGGTTGGCGAATTCGTCTGGTCTTCGATCTGGGTCGTAATATTCGCCGGTCCGAGTCTCGGAGTCGCTGTCCTGGCGGGCAGCAGATGTCTGCACGGCGGCGGGTCGTCGAGTGGTCGGCGAGCGCGTGGCTGTATAGTTCGACTCGTCGAGTGGGGTCTCTTCATAGAATCCTCGCGCCTGTCTTCTGGGTCGTGGGTTTCTTCCTCGTTGGCGATGATCTTGGCGATCGCTGATCTCGAGTTCGGAGTCGGTGTCTTGTTGCGCTGCGGGTGCTTGGGTGGCGGCGGGTCGTCGAGTGGTCGGCAAGCCCTCTGCTTCGTGTTGTAGCTCGTCGATCGGGGTCTCCATATGGAACCCTCGCGCCTTTCTCTTGTGTCGTCGGGTTCTCTTTCGCTGGCGGTGGGCTTGATAGCCTCCGTAGTATTGGTCTTGGCACGGCTGCAGGCTGAGCGATCTCGCTGGGGCGGCAGAGATGTTTGCCGTGATCTTGAATTCTTCGGGTGGATTGCATCTGGTTCTTGCTCTTGAACTGTGGCTTGCTGAAGACGGAACCGCCGAGATCGTAATTCCAACCTGTGTAGTTCCCACAGACGGCGCCAATTGACGACATCTTCGACCGTTCATCAGCAAGTAGTCAAGCAAACTTCTAAATCAGGCAAGGCACTCCAAAACGCGAACCTGCGGCGGCGCGTGATCAGAAGAATAAGAACAGACGAAGCGCATCTCAGAAATGCTCGAGCACTTGGTCACATACTGGATCCGGGCCAAGAGACCATCGGCATCAAGCTCCTCGCGGGAGCATCTCGTTGAGTCCTCGGGTCCCTCATATTGCCACATGGGACGGACTCGATACTGCAATGGCTCGACGCGCCTCCCCATAAAGACAGAGATAAGCTGCCCACCGGTTAAGCTGTCCATCAATACAGCGATCCTCTCCAAGAACGGAGCCACTGCAGACGACTCTATCGCAGACAAAGAATGGGACCACGAAGCCTGCTTAACCACTCGCGCCTCGGGATTAAAGGGAGCAAGACCAAATCTGATATGGGGTGGCCCGATCTTCTTAGTAAGCGGACGGTGAATATGAGGGCGATGATAGATAACTTGTATGTAGCCAATGAACTCTCCTTGCTAGATCCCTGTTGCCAATGCGACAGCTCTCTACCCTTTGGATATTCACAACTTCACACACTTGCGCAACGTAGCCGTCGACCACGAGACGGTAATTTGCAATCTACTAATCCCCAGTGGAACAATAGATCACACAGAACTTGCAGTAGAAGAACTTCAGATCGATACGAATTGAAGTCTTAATGATTCAAGAGGAAAGCTTGAAGCTATTCTCAATATCTAGGGTTTATCTAAACGTGGTCTAACCCTAAAACTCGTGGGAGCTGGGTATTTATAAGCTAGGGGGATACAAGAGCCGCAGCCCGTCTGATCTGCGCGCAGGCAGTTTCGGACGTCCGATGGGTTTCGGACGTCCGTCACGTCGGACGTCCGAAACGTGTCGGAAATCCGACTCTGGCGGTGAGGTGTCCTGGATTGGGAGTTCTTCTCGAGGACCTTCATGTCGGACGTCCGTCATATGTCGGACGTCCGATGCGTCGGACGTCCGAATCCTGTCGGAAATCCGGCTTCGGTTTTGGAGGTCTTCTGGATACGGAGGTCGCCATCCTTCTCGCTGATGTCGGACGTCCGAAATGGGTCGGACGTCCGAAAGTTGGAGCATGTCTCATCTTCTCCTCCTTCTGGACCCTCGTCTTCGTCATGATACCTGATTATGCAAACATACAAAGATTTAGGCAGTATAAAGTTCTCATTACATAATATATCAGAATCTATTAAGAGCGAGTTCACCTGTTGTTCTATCAAGTTTGCACGAGCTCTTGTAATAGGTCCAATTCTGATTTCATCATCCTTCTTCTTTGTTGAATCAACTTGTTCTTCATGACGAACTGGAGATGTGTTGGTAGTAGGGATGTCCTCATCATCTCCCCCCCCCCTTCAAAAGGCGTCGACCTCGACGCTCCAAGGTCATCTCCCATGTATGGTGATAAATCAGCAACGTTGAAACTGTTGCTAGCGCCACCAAACTCGGCAATGGGAATATCAATCGAGTAGGCATTGTCATTGATCTTGGCTAGCACCTTGTAAGGACCAGCACCACGTGGCTTCAACTTGGAATCCCTCATCCCTGGAAATCTGTCCTTGCGCAAATGTACCCAAACCATATCTCCAGGTTGAAAAAGAACTTGCTTCCGTGACTGGTTCCTCGCAGCAGCAACATTCTTGCCTTTCTTCTCAATAGCCTCTCGGGTCTTCTCATGGATCTTCTTTACATAATCTGCTCTGTGGGATGCCTCCATATTAACTCATTCCTGCAATGGAAGAGGCAGCAAATCAAGAGGTGTAATAGGCTTAAAACCATATACCACTTCAAAAGGACAAAGGTGAGTAGTAGTGTGTACTGCCCTGTTATAAGCAAATTCAACATGTGGCAAACACTCCTCCCATTCGCGCATATTTTTCTTGATCATAGCTCGCAACAATTGTGACAATGTTCTATTGACCACCTCCGTTTGACCATCAGTTTGAGGATGACATGTAGTACTGAACATCAACTTTGTTCCCAACTTGCCCCAAAGCGTCTTCCAGAAGTAGCCCACAAACTTTACATCCCTGTCAGAAACAATTGTCTTGGGCACTCCATGCAAGCGTACAATCTCCCTGAAAAACAGGTTAGCAACATGCGACGCATCGTCGCTCTTATGGCAGGCAATAAAATGTGCCATCTTGGAAAATCTATCCACTACCACAAATATACTATCATGACCATATTTAGTGCGTGGCAATCCTAACACAAAGTCCATACTAATATCTTCCCAAGGTGTGGTAGGAGCCGATAGTGGAGTATACAAACCGTGAGGCTTCAGCTTCGACTTGGATGTGTTGCATACAATACAGCGTCGAACAAACCTGTCCACATCACGCCGTGAACCACCAATGCCTATACCACTAGCATCACATTCAACTTCAAATTGCTTAGTAAAATCTGGTAACGTAAGTAAAGGTGCAGAAGTAAGCAAACGTTTCAACTCATCAAATGCAAGGTCTTGGGCAACGCCCCAAACAAAAGGCACACCTTTCTTAGTCAATTCATTCAACGGTGCAGCAATAGTACTAAAGTTTTTCACAAAACGTCTATAAAACCCAGCAAGACCGTGAAAACTTCGTACTTGGCTAACATTCATGGGAGTAGGCCAATTTTGAATTGCTTCAATTTTAGAAGAATCTACTTCTACCCCATGCTTAGATACAACAAAACCCAAAAATATGACCTTATCTTTTGCAAATGTGCACTTCTCAAGATTAGCATATAATTTAGAATCACGCAACACTTGCAAAACTTGTCTAATATGATCAGCATGTTCAAATTCATTGCGGCTGTAAATAAGTATATCATCAAAATACACAACCACAAAATGTCCAATAAACTCCCGCAAAACATGGTTCATTAATCTCATGAAAGTACTAGGAGCATTAGTAAGACCAAAAGGCATAACTAACCACTCATATAAGCCGAACTTAGTTTTGAAAGAAGTTTTCCATTCATCCCCTTCTTTCATCCTAATTTGATGGTATCCACTACGCAAATCAATTTTAGAGAAAATAGCAGCACCACATAATTCATCAAGCATATCCTCTAAACGTGGAATGGGATGACGATAGCGAATAGTGATGTTATTAATAGCTCTACAATCTACACACATACGCCATGTACCATCTTTCTTAGGAACCAAAATAACAGGAACATCACAAGGGCTAAGGCTGACACGAATATACCCTTTATCCAGAAGCGCTTGTACTTGTTGCTGAATTTCTTTCGTCTCTTGGGGGTTTGTCCTATATGGTGCCCGGTGCGGAAGAGTTGCACCCGGTATAAGATCAATCTGGTGCTCAATACCACGCAAGGGTGGTAATCCTGCTGGAACCTCCGCCGGAAACACATCATCAAAATCCTGCAAAACAGTAGCCACACCAGAAGAAATAGGATGGTTATCATTAGAAACCAAAACCTCGCCTTTATACATGAGGACAAGAGGTATGGCTGTAGGATCCGCACTAAATGCTCGCATGTCTTCTTTGGTGGCTAATGTAAGCAAACTAGTCTCTCTCGCACTTTTCGTTATATTATCACTCACAGTTATTACATTGTTCTCTCGTGTTGTTTCTACATTCACCTCTACCGTCTGACGAGACTCATTCACAATTTGCTGTGGGGACATAGGATGGAGATTAACTTTCTTGCCCTTGAACTCCAAATGATATGTATTGGCTCGACCATTGTGTTGCACATGGCGATCATATAACCACGGCCGACCCAATAAGAGATGGCAAACTGTCATAGGCACCACATCAAAATCGACGGAATCCTTGTATGGGCCTATCTCAAAATTTACGCGCACCATGTGATTTACCTTCATCTCACCACTGTCACTCAACCATTGGACATAATAAGGATGCAGGTGAGGTGAGTATTTCAGATTGAGCTTGGCACATAACTCCTTGCTTGCGAGGTTGCGGCAGCTACCTCCATCAATGATCACTTTGCAAGCTTTGTTGGGACCAACAAGTGCCTTGGTTTGGAACAAATTACAGCGCTGAGAATCAACATGTGGCTGCACTGTAAGAGCACGTTGTGACACAACAATGGTAGGAGCATGCGGTGGAAAAGCATCCATGCCTTCTTCACTATGATATCCCTCGTCATCGAATGCGGAAGGATCTTCATCATCACCAGTTTCATACTCGCCAGTTTCTTGATTCACAAACATGACCTTTCTGTTCGGGCAATCTCTCTTGAAGTGACCCGGATTACCGCAAGCATGACAAGTGATCTCGCGATTGCGAGCTGTAGACATGTTGGAGCCTGCACTAGTGGCAGGGGCAGCTGGCTTCTTGGCCATAGAACCATTGGAGGCTGGCTTGGAAACTGAAGAAGAAGCTCGAGTATTGGCACCATAATTCTCCATAGGCGCGGATGTCCTTGGAGAAAATCTGCTAGATGTGGAGTATCTTGACTTCAGTTGTGCCTCTTCTTGATGAGGACATCTCTACTAATGTTACACCCACATCTTCACCAACTACACATACTGGACCAGTTACTAGAGCACGTGCACGTCAACTAAATTATCAGGTACTTTCATTTCTTGCGAATCCTTCTAATGTTCATGAACATATGATGCTGCCTAAATTAGATACTTTTGTTTTGCTTATGAATGAAGGACCTAGCATGGACAAGAAGGACGGTCATTGGAGCGGGATCAAGCATGGAGAAGAAGGTGCGCGCGCGGGAAAGAACAATGGAGCTTCCAGTGGGGATTTTCGCACTTTGAAACCACCATAAGGCATGCATGAAGGCTTGGACGAAATACACGAGATGCCACTTCATTATTTTCGTCCAAGAGCAATTATAGGTGCTGCGTCACCTTAATATTGGGCTGGGCCCATGTAATTTCGAAATACCACATTGTAGGCTGTTTTTAGAGTCCGTATGTGTGGGGAAACCGAGTTAGGGTTGTTTTCGGACCCCACCTCCAAGGGGTCACGAAAATCCCCTCTGTTCCCCCATATATACAGCCCTTAGGGCGTCGTTTAGACTTGGGTTTTAATTAGATATAAGTTAGCCATAGCCGCAACTTCGAGCTCTTCGTTTGTGTCATCCGACCAGGCCAAGACCTCATTGGAACCCCAACTATCGTAATCATTCATCTTATATTCGCAATATCCAGATTGCAATTCTTAGTTCTTGCTTGTTCTTCGATTGCTTGCAGGAATTAGACCTTCGTGGTCAGGTTGATCGTGCATCCGCGGGATCAATAACCTCTCGGAGTTCGTTTAGCGATCGCTAAGGCGCAACGTCTTCGCACGTTCGTAGTCGGATCGTGAAAGTCGCCTCCACCATAATCGATCTCCACCATCTCATCGAAACATCGGGACACCTTCGCCTCTATCAAGTGGTATCAGATTTCCAGGTTGCTCGGTGAGATTTACCAGTTTTCGTAGTCTAGATTGGTTCTGTTCTTCATACCTACAGTCCACGAAAAAGCCAACAAAAAAATTAGGGTTAGATCATCACGTCCCAAAACAGTCCGAGCCTTTGTCCAGTTTTCTTTACAGTAGTTTGCATTGTTGAATTTGCGATTGCATCGTTGGGTCGAGTTGCTGATCTTAGCGTCTAGTTACCTTAGAGTTTCGAGTTCTGATCACAGTTTGTCACGCCGCCGCCGCACAGTAGTACACCACCACGTTCCGCCAATCCGAGTCCAGATACATGATAGAGGCGGGGTGTCCCAATCTTTCGATGAGAGATAACTATTGATTTGGTGGAGACGACTCTGACGATCCGACTACGAACGTGCAACAACGTCGAGCCTTAGCAATCGCTAAACCAATCTCCGGAGGTTATTGACCACGTCGGAGCACGATCAACCTGACCACGAAGGTCTAGTGCCTGCAAGCAATCGAAGAACAAGCAAGAACTATGATAAAGCAATCTGAATATTGCGAATATGTAGATGAAGTATGAATAAAATTGGGATTCCGAAAGCGGTCTTGATCTGGTCGTTGGACACAAACCGAGTACACGAAGATGCAGCAATTAGCTAAGCAGTCTTTTTAACTAAAAGAAATCCAAAGAAAAAACCTAGGGGTTGATCTACTTATATAGGACTAAAGGGTGGAGGCCAAGGGGGTGGAAGAACATCCCAAGGAGTCCTAAAATTAAACCTAGGTCGTACAAGGCACTTGGGCCCATGTGGAGGTGATGCAACACCTATTGAGTTGGACTTTGATTCGGATTCTGCTGCTGGGTCACACCGTTTTCGCAATATCTCCACGCTCCGAAGGAATTAGAAGGTGAAACCAATTGCGTTGGAAACTAGACGAGATAAGCTATCACCAAAAAAAAGAATCACCAAATTTGGAGTTCGTATGTAGAAACGGCGGCTGTTTGAAGTTGGGTATATCTCTGCAGTACGAATCTGAGTCCATGACGTGAAAGACTTGGTCTCTATCTTCTCTTGGGCCAAAAGTGACGTGAAATAACTTCTTGTACAGCACACAATCATGCCCCTTTGTATTGACTTCATTTCTTGATCAAATATAGAGTAATTAATGGTCATATCCATGATAATTATGTCCTCATCATCTTCATGCTTGAACATGCTCCAATGCTCATCCTTCTTGTCCATGCTAGGTCCTTCATTTGTCAGCAACAGAAATATATCGACGTTAGGCAGCATCATATTCACATGAGCATTAGAAACATTACCAAGAAACGAAAGTACCTGATAATTTAATTGGTGTGCACGATCTCTAGTAATTGGTCCAGTAGGTATATTAGCAGGGGTTGTGGCTGTAACTATGGTAGTCATGTCCTCATCATCCTCCCCTTCTTGAAAGTAAAGCCGTCCCCGGCGTTTCTTAATCTGAAATGTGGCTAACAAAAGAGACAAGGTGTACATGTTGTATATATATATGTCATCCATTCTTACTTCCCTTAGTTTTTGGACATGTAACACATGTATATATGAGTAACTTTCGTATGTCGTGAAATATATACATATATGATCATCACAATACATAAACGACATGAAAGTATTGCAACTCAGTTTGCATATATAAGTGAAGCTCTTATTCATATCTAAAGATGTACAATGCTCATCATTAAACCATCCCAATACCGGTGAAGAAACATTAATGTTTTTCGAAGGGCATGCTACAACAGGCTTAACTAAGTAGTCATGCAACAAGTCATTCGACGCAGAATCATCACCAAGATTAGAGGTCATATCAATATGATTAAGAGTTGGCAGTTTCATAATAGTAACATGATTATCCAAAATAGATGGTGTGCTCAAATCAACAGGTAACTCAAGACATGATCTATTAAAGTCTATTAGGCAAGCAACATCTTCATGTGAAGTTATGACATTCTCGAAAATTGGTTGTGTGATGAAACTACTGGATAGCTCAACACATGTTGCTTTTAAATCAGCAAGGTTCTCATGTGGAGGGGAAAGATCCATACTTTTGTCATTACCTTTTTGTGATGATAGATCAGATATTGGAGGAGTGCTTACGACAATTGATGTGGTTATGGTAGTGCTCATAGTGGTTGAAGGAACAACCTTCTCAACTTGTTGTATTTGCACATTCCGCTTGTTCGTCTTCTGGGCAACACGTCTGTCGATTTCCTGTTCAGCTTTACAAGCAAGACGAAACAAACGATCCATAGGATAACACTTTTCATGAATTAGGATATCCTGAATGTCACGGTTTAAACCTTGCCAAAATATGTCCATGAAATATTCTTCACTTTCCTCTAAAAGAGAATGCAAGAATGTAGTTTCTAAAGCATCATAATATTCTGAAACAGTTTTAGTACCTTGTTTTAAATTTTTTAATTTCCTAACCTTGTCACGAGTATAATAAGAGGGAACGAATCTATATCGCATAGCAAATTTGAGATCATTCCAAGTATTAGGTATATAATCAGGATATAAACTACAATATTCATTCCACCAAATAGAAGCAAAATCTTTGAAAGCACTAATTGCAGTTTTTACTTTCTTATGCTCAAGAAAATTATGGGAAACAAATAAATCATTTATTTCAAACTCCCACTCAATGTATAAATCAGGTCTTAGACGTCCATGAAAGTGTGGTATAGAAACAATAACCTGATCATGTGCATGCTTATGTGTGTTTACCTTTTGCAGTGACTGTTGTGTAGTTGTAGGTGGTGGCAAATCTCCAACTATAGCTGCCGCCCAAGAAGATCTAACTCTAGAACCTGCCATGATTAGTAGAAAACAAGAAACAAATCACAAGTATATGTCCCTATGAACTACTAGGATGTGGTGGTAAAACGCTCACAGGATAGCAAATATCAATGTCTTACTAGTTCTTACCATGCAGCAGGTGGTGATCGGCAACCAACGGTGTCAAAGAACTCCAAAGATTAAGTAGAGCGATTGCCAGGAGAACGCACGTATACACGATGTAGAAATATGTGGAGCTTGGAAGGCTTTAATATGGTGGCAAAAATATCAGCAATAATCAATTCAGAGATGCAAAATTGAATTAACGCTCAACGACGATACTGTGCTGGTCCTAGTCTAGACCGGACTAGAGACGCGAGCCTAGAACACTAATGTGGTCACGGCGTAGCACAACTAGCAGCAATGAATGATATGAAGTAGCTCTGAATAGCAAGATCTAAGTGAAGATCATCAACAGAGCAAAGATAATGGTAAAAATAGGCTCCAAATCAAGATACACCAATATTCTTGCTACAACTTTCCTCTGAAAAATATTTGCTAATTTTTTTGATATTTTTCCTCCAATAGGGCACTGACTTAAGCTTTCCGACGCAATAAGAATCACTCAATTTAGAGTTCGGATGAGGTGTCAAAAAAATTGAGAATCAGCCCAAAATCTGCCAAAAACTGTGTTCGGAAACTTTAGAGGTCAAAAAGTCCGGCTTAGAAGCAGATCTGGAGTTTCAAATAACACACATGCTCCAGAACTATTTAGAAGCGGCTCGGAAATATCTTTAATTTGAGTATACGTGGAGCCAAAACGGACTTCGGATGACAAAGTTATGCCCGTTTTAGTGGACACTGCTCAAAACTGATTCCGACGAGATTTCAAATACGAGTTCAACTAGAGATAGATCCGAAATTTTTCTTCTTTTTTCTCTTTTTTCCTTTTTTCTTTCTTTTTTTTCCTTTTTCTTTTTTTTCTCTCTTTTTTCAACTCTTTTTTATCTCTTTTTCTATGGTAGATGGTAGAAGTAGGCAGCGGATGGGATGATGGTGCAGCGGCGGCGGTGACTAACGTGAACAGAACTCGAAACTCTAAAGGACTAGATGCTAAGACCAGCAACTGAACACGACGATGCAACCGATAATTCAATAAAGCAAAGCACCGAAAAGAAAATTGCGAAGTCTCAGATTGGTTTGGATATGATGATCTAATCCTATTTTTATGGCTTTTTGTGTGGATGATAGGTGATAAAAAAACAGATCTAATATATGGATGTGGAATTCTCACCGAGCAACCTGAAAACTGATACCACTTGATAGAGGCGGGGTGTCCCGATCTTTCGATGAGAGATAACTATCGATTTGGTGGAGACGACTCTGACGATCCGACTACGAACGTGCAACAACGTCGCGCCTTAGCAATCGCTAAACCAATCTCCGGAGGTTATTGACCACGTCGGAGCACGATCAACCTGACCACGAAGGTCTAGTGCCTGCAAGCAATCGAAGAACAAGCAAGAACTATGATAAAGCAATCTGAATATTGCGAATATGTAGATGAAGTATGAATAAAGTTGGGATTCCGAAAGCGGTCTTGATCTGGTCGTTGGACACAAACCGAGTACACGAAGATGCAGCAATTAGCTAAGCAGTCTTTTTAACTAAAAGAAATCCAAAGAAAAAACCTAGGGGTTGATCTACTTATATAGGACTAAAGGGTGGAGGCCAAGGGGGTGGAAGGACATCCCAAGGAGTCCTAAAACTAAACCTAGGTCGTACAAGGCACTTGGGCCCATGTGGAGGTGATGCAACACCTATTGAGTTGGACTTTGATTCGGATTCTGCTGCTGGGTCGCACCGTTTTCGCAATATCTCCACGCTCCGAAGGAATTTGAAGGTGAAACTAATTGCGTTGGAAACTAGACGAGATAAGCTATCACCAGAAAAAAGAATCACCCAATTTGGAGTTCGTATGTAGAAACGGCGGCTGTTTGAAGTTGGGTATATCTCTGCAGTCCGAATCTGAGTCCATGACGTGAAAGATTTGGTCTCTATCTTCTCTTGGGCCAAAAGTGACGTGAAATAACTTCTTGTACAGCACACAATCATGCCCCTTTGTATTGACTTCATTTCTTGATCAAATATAGAGTAATTAATGGTCATATCCATGATAATTATGTCCTCGTCATCTTCATGCTTGAACATGCTCCAATGCTCATCCTTCTTGTCCATGCTAGGTCCTTCATTTGTCAGCAACAGAAATATATCGACGTTAGGCAGCATCATATTCACATGAGCATTAGAAACATTACCAAGAAGCGAAAGTACCTGATAATTTAATTGGTGTGCACGATCTCTAGTAATTGCTCCAGTAGGTATATTAGCAGGGGTTGTGGCTGTAACTATGGTAGTCATGTCCTCATCAATACACCACCACGTTCCGCCAAGCCGAGTCCCTACACACCACCACAACCTACCGATCCGAGTTGAGTTCCATCACCTGTTCGGTTTGTGATCTCTCCGTAGCCAGATTAGTTTTGAGTTGATTAGAGTCGGATTTCACCAATTTTTGTCGTACGTAGAAGAGGGTGATTTCTACTTCGTGCGGTTGACACCACCTGGCCATCGCTCTACCACATCTCTGAGAGTTTTGACCCGTTGGTTGTACATCACCACCTGCTGCTAGGTAAGAATCGGTAAGAACGAAAGAAAAGCTTGACGGATTTGTGCTTTCCACCACCCCACATCCCATTAGTAGAAGTAGGATCATATTTCTGTGTGTTTTCTATTTCTGCTAACCATGCCAGGATCCCATGATGAAGTGGCGCGGGATGCACCCGATTGGGAGAATATGACAAACAAAGCGTTACATGATAAATTTGCACAAATGATGTCTGAACAGGTGAATGACATCGAGAACAGATTTACAGAGGAGATTGATGGTGTGGAGAAGATGATCGACACCAAGCTCGACGCCAAGTTTACTGAGTTGCTCGCACGCCTACCTGCACAGCCTGCGGCCGCTCCAGCACAGCCACCGCCACCACGACGTGCACGACGTATTCTGTTTCCGGGCGGACAAGCTGCTGGTGCTCCTGCTGCTGCTGCTGCAGTTACTGCTGCTGCTGCCTCTGACGTCGGCCAGGACGACAACTACGAGGGTGATTACGAGGAGGAGGTGGAACAAGAAGCCGCCTATGAACAGCCAGCTGGACGTCCACGTCCCAACATTCGCCACGGTCGACACCAACCACCCCCTCAGGTACGCGATGATGATCATGTGCCTAAACTTATATTGAATCTTAAGCCGTTTGAGGGTAGATATATTCCTGATGCATATCTTACTTGGGAGTTAGAAACTGAACAACGCTTTACATGTTTACAATATCCTGAGAATAGACGTGTTACTGCTGCTGTTTGTGAATTCACGGGGTTTGCATCTATTTGGTGGTCTGAACATTGTAGATTGCATGCTAATAATATTCCAGCTACTTGGGCTGCTTTAAAAGATGCTATGCGTACTCGTTGGGTTCCTCCTTATTATCAACGTGAATTGCTACAAAAATTACAGCGTTTGAGACAAGGAAAAAATTCTGTAGAGGAATATTATCAAGAATTACAAACTGGATTGATTAGATGTGGCCTAGTAGAGGATAATGAAGCTATGTTTGCACGTTTTATAGGTGGCTTAAACAGGGAGATACAAACTATTCTAGAATACAAGGACTATGCTACTATTACTCGTTTGTTTCATCTTGCTTGTAAAGCTGAACATGAAGTGCAGGATCGACAGGCCGCTACGAGACCTAACTTTTCTGTAGGACGAAATACATCATGGACATCGTGTGGACCTTCTACATCCACACGTCCTGCTGCACCACCATCTACTTCAACCGCTCATTCTTACAGGGAGCCGCCAAAACAGCCAGCGCCACCATTCAAGGGTGCACAGAGTGGTCCAGCAGCGAGTTCTTCTTCATCCATGGCTTCCACAGGGCAAACACGAGATCGTGATATTAAATGTCGCAGGTGCCAAGGTGGAGGTCACTTCGCAAAAGACTGTCCCTCCAAGCGTGTGATGATTATTACGGCGGATGGTGGGTATGAGTCAGCGAGCGACTATGATGAGGAGACTTTAGTTCTCATTGCTCACGAGGAACAGGGTGCCCATGATGATGCTCATGATATAGAGTTTATGGCTCCTGATGATGCAGATCAATATGCTAGTTTGGTTGCTCAACGTGTGTTAAGTGTGCATGTATCGAAGGCCGAGAAAAACCAGAGGCATAATTTGTTCCACACAAAGGGAGTGGTGAAAGAACGTTCGGTTCGGATCATCATTGAAGGAGGGAGTTGCAACAACTTGGCGAGCATGGAGTTGGTGGAGAAGCTATCTCTCACCACAAGACCACACCCCCATCCGTACTATATTCAATGGTTTAACAATAGTGGTAAGATTAAGGTAACGCGTTCTGTTCGTGTGCACTTTAGCATTGCTGCATATGCTGATTATGTTGATTGTGATGTGGTACCCATGCAAGCATTCTCTCTTTTACTTGGTAGACCATGGCAATTTGATAGGAATGTTGTACACCATGGTAGGACAAATCAGTTTACTCTGGTTCATCAGGATAAAACTATTGCTTTACTTCCTATGTCTCCTGAACAAATTGTGAAAGATGATCTTGCTAGAGCTAGTAAAGCTAAACAGGAGAAAAATAAGAGTGAGAATGAGATAGCAGCTAAAGAATTTGAGCAACAACATAAGACTAATAACAAATCTTCTTCTGCTGTTTCTAATGAAATTAAATTGACTAGTCCAACTTTGCTTGCTACTAAGGTTGATATTTCGGATTTGGATGTTAGTCAATATGTGTGCTATGCTTTTGTGTGCAAAGAAGCTTTGTTTTCATTTGAGGAATTGCCTCCTTCTTTGCCTCCTGTTGTCACTGACCTTTTGCAGGAGTTTATTGACGTCTTTCCACAAGACGTACCACCGGGATTACCACCTATTCGAGGGATTGAGCATCAGATTGACTTAATTCCCGGTGCTTCGCTGCCCAACCGTGCGCCATACCGTACCAATCCGGAGGAGACGAAGGAGATTCAGCGTCAAGTACAAGAGCTACTCGACAAAGGTTACATACGTGAATCCCTTAGTCCTTGTGCTGTTCCTGTTATATTAGTGCCTAAAAAGGATGGAACTTGGCGTATGTGTGTTGATTGTAGAGCCATTAATAATATTACTATTCGTTATCGTCATCCTATTCCTAGGTTAGATGATATGCTTGATGAATTAAGTGGCTCTACCATGTTTTCCAAAGTTGATTTGCGTAGTGGATACCATCAAATTCGCATGAAATTAGGGGATGAATGGAAAACGGCATTTAAAACTAAGTTTGGATTATATGAGTGGTTAGTCATGCCTTTTGGGTTAACTAATGCACCTAGCACTTTCATGAGATTAATGAACGAGGTTTTACGTGCTTTCATTGGACGATTTGTGGTAGTCTATTTTGATTATATACTGATTTATAGAAAATCTTTGGAGGAACATTTGGATCATTTACGTGCTGTTTTTATTGCTCTACGTAATGCACGTTTGTTTGGTAACCTTGGGAAGTGCACCTTTTGCACCGACCGAGTATCGTTTCTTGGCTATGTTGTTGCTCCGCAGGGAATTGAAGTTGATAAAGCCAAGATCGAGGCGATTGAGAGTTGGCCGCAGCCCAAAACGGTCACACAAGTGAGAAGTTTTCTTGGCCTCGCTGGATTCTATAGGCGTTTTGTGAGAGATTTCAGCACCATTGCTGCACCTCTCAATGAGCTTACACGCAAGGATGTGCCTTTTACTTGGGGTACCGCACAGGAAGAAGCCTTCACGGTATTGAAAGATAAGTTAACACATGCTCCTTTGCTCCAACTTCCTGATTTTAATAAGACTTTTGAGCTTGAATGCGATGCTAGTGGGATTGGTTTGGGAGGTGTGTTATTACAAGATGCTAAACCTGTTGCATACTTTTCTGAAAAATTGAGTGGGCCTAGTCTGAACTATTCTACTTATGATAAGGAATTATATGCTCTTGTTCGGACATTAGAAACTTGGCAACATTATTTATGGACCAAAGAATTTGTTATACATTCTGATCATGAATCTTTGAAACACATAAGAAGCCAAGCAAAACTTAATCGTAGACATGCTAAGTGGGTTGAATTTATTGAGACTTTCCCTTATGTCATTAAACACAAGAAGGGGAAAGATAATATTATTGCTGATGCTTTGTCTCGTCGTTATACTATGCTTTCACAACTTGACTTCAAGATATTCGGTTTAGAGACAATCAAAGAACAATATGTACATGATGCGGAATTTAAAGATGTTTTTCAGCATTGTAGAGAGGGTAGAAAATGGAACAAGTTTGTGCTTAATGATGGCTTTGTGTTCCGTTCTAACAAGCTATGCATTCCAGCTAGCTCTATTCGTCTTTTGTTGTTGCAGGAGGCGCATGGAGGAGGATTAATGGGACATTTTGGCGTGAAGAAGACGGAGGACGTACTTGCTACACACTTCTTTTGGCCAAAGATGAGACGGGATGTTGAGCGTTTTGTTGCTCGCTGCACTACATGTCAAAAAGCTAAGTCACGACTCAATCCTCATGGTTTATACATGCCTTTACCTGTACCTAGTGTTCCGTGGGAGGACATATCCATGGACTTTGTTTTAGGCTTGCCTCGAACACAGAAGGGGAGGGATAGCATATTTGTTGTCGTGGATAGATTTTCTAAGATGGCACATTTTATACCATGTCATAAAAGCGATGATGCTGCTAATGTTGCTGATTTATTCTTTCGAGAGATTATTCGCTTACATGGTGTGCCCAATACTATTGTCTCGGATCGTGATACTAAGTTTCTTAGCCATTTTTGGAGATGCTTATGGGCTAAGTTGGGGACTAAACTACTTTTTAGTACTACATGTCATCCCCAAACTGATGGACAAACTGAAGTAGTCAATAGGACTTTGTCTACTATGCTTAGGGCTGTTTTAAAGAGTAACTTAAAAATGTGGGAAGAATGTTTACCTCATATTGAATTTGCTTATAATCGTTCATTTCATTCTACCACTAAAATGTGCCCTTTTGAGATTGTTTATGGTTTTCTACCTCGTGCACCTATTGATTTGCTTCCTCTTCCATCTTCGGAGAAGGTTAATTTTGATGCTAAGAAACGTGCTGAATTGATATTAAAAATGCATGAGTTAACTAAAGAAAACATTGAGAAAATGAATGCTAGATACAAGCTTGCTGGTGATAAGGGTAGAAAGCATGTTGTGTTTGAACCAGGAGATCTTGTTTGGTTACATCTACGTAAAGATAGGTTTCCTGATTTGCGCAAGTCTAAGTTAATGCCACGAGCTGATGGTCCCTTTAAGGTTTTACAGAAAATTAACGATAATGCATATAAACTTGAGCTACTTGCAGATTTTGGGGTTAGTCCCACATTTAACATTGCAGATTTGAAACCTTATTTGGGAGAAGATAATGAGCTTCCGTCGAGGACGACTTCAATTCAAGAAGGGGAGGATGATGAGGACATCTCTACTAATGTTACACCCACATCTTCACCAACTACACATACTGGACCAGTTACTAGAGCACGTGCACGTCAACTAAATTATCAGGTACTTTCGTTTCTTGCGAATCCTTCTAATGTTCATGAACATATGATGCTGCCTAAATTAGATACTTTTGTTTTGCTTATGAATGAAGGACCTAGCATGGACAAGAAGGACGGTCATTGGAGCGGGATCAAGCATGGAGAAGAAGGTGCGCGCGCGGGAAATAACAATGGAGCTTCCAGTGGGGATTTTCGCACTTTGAAGCCACCATAAGGCATGCATGAAGGCTTGGACGAAATACACGAGATGCCACTTCATTATTTTCGTCCAAGAGCAATTATAGGTGCTGCGTCACCTTAATATTGGGCTGGGCCCATGTAATTTCGAAATACCACATTATAGGCTGTTTTTAGAGTCCGTATGTGTGGGGAAACCGAGTTAGGGTTGTTTTCGGGCCCCACCTCCAAGGGGTCACGAAAATCCCCTCTGTTCCCCCATATATACAGCCCTTAGGGCGTCGTTTAGACTTGGGTTTTAATTAGATTTAAGTTAGCCATAGCCGCAACTTCGAGTTCTTCGTTTGTGTCGTCCGACCAGGCCAAGACCGCATTGGAACCCCAACTTCTGTTAATCTTTCATCTTATATTCGCAATATCCAGATTGCAATTCTTAGTTCTTGCTTGTTTTTCGATTGCTTGCAGGAATTGACCTTCGTGGTCAGGTTGATCGTGCATCCGCGGGATCAATAACCTCTCGGAGTTGGTTTAGCGATTGCTAAGGCGCAACGTCTTCGCACGTTCGTAGTCGGGTCGTGAAAGTCTATTCCACCAAAATCGATCTCCATCATCTCATCGAAACATCGGGACACCTTCGCCTCTATCAAGTGGTATCAGATTTCCAGGTTGCTCGGTGAGATTTACCAGTTTTCATAGTCTAGATTGGTTTTGTTCTTCATACCTACAGTCCACGAAAAAGCCAACAAAAAAAATTTAGGGTTAGATCATCACGTCCCAAGACAGTCCTAGCCTTTGTCCAGTTTTCTTTTCAGTACTTGCTTTGTTGAATTTACGGTTGCATCGTTGTGTCAAGTTGCTGATCTTAGCGTCTAGTTCCCTTAGAGTTTCGAGTTCTGATCACAGTTTGCCACGTCGTCGCCGCACAAGTAGTCATCCTACCACGTTCCGCTAATCCGAGTCCAAATACACCACCACGTTCCGCCAAGAAGAGTCCATATACACCACCACGTCTCACGAGTCCGAGTTGAGTTCCACCATCAGTACGGTTCCTGATCTCTCTGTAGCCAGATTAGTTTTCAGTTGTTAGAGTCGGATTTCATCAAACTTTTTCCGTACGTAGGAGGTGATTTCCAAAAAAAAATAAAATTCGGGGGTAAATTTTTTTTCGCCCATACGTTCCTTAGGTCCAGAAACTCATTTTGAGACGTTCGCCACCATAGTGATTTTTTCGCACTTTTTCAGCCACCGCAGTGCCGCATCGCAAAAAAAAAAAGAGCAAAAAAAAAAAGAGAAAAAAAATATTCAGAGTGTGCTTCTCAGTTGATTACGTGCCGCGCCGTGTTTTCGTTGGTGTTTTAGGCTCGCGTCTCTAGTACGGTCTAGCCTAGGATCAGCACAGTACCGATGTTGAGTGTTTATTCAACTTTGCATCTCTGTTTTGATTACTGTTGAGCTTTTTTGCTACCATATTTGTCAAGCCTACCTACAGCTCCACATATATTCTACTTCGTGCGGTTGACACCTCCTGGCCATTGCTCTACCACATCTCTGAGAGTTTTGACCCGTTGGTTGTACATCACCACCTGCTGCTAGGTAAGAATCGGTACGAACGAAAGAAAAGCTTGACGGATTTGTGCTTTCCACCACCCCACATCCCATTAGTAGAAGTAGGATCATACTTCTGTGTGTTTTCTATTTCTGCTAACCATGCCAGGATCCCATGATGAAGTGGCGCGGGATGCACCTGATTGGGAGAATATGACAAACAAAGCATTACATGATAAATTTGCACAAATGATGTCTGAACAGGTGAATGACATCGAGAACAGATTTACAGAGGAGATTGATGGTGTGGAGAAGATGATCGACACCAAGCTCGACGCCAAGTTTACTGAGTTGCTCCCACGCTTACCTATACAGCCTGCGGCCGCTCCAGCACAGCCACAGCCACCACGACGTGCACGACGTATTCTGTTTCCGGGCGGACAAGCTGCTGGTGCTCCTGCTGCTGCTGCAGTTACTGCTGCTGCTGCCTCTGACGTCGGCCAGGACGACAACTACGAGGGTGATTACGAGGAGGAGGTGGAACACGAAGCGGCCTATGAACAGCCAGCTGGACGTCCACGTCCCAACACTCGCCACGGTCGACACCAAACACCCCCTCAGGTACACGATGATGAACATGTGCCTAAACTGAAATTGAATCTTAAGCCGTTTGAGGGTAGATATATTCCTGATGCTTATCTTACTTGGGAGTTAGAAACTGAACAACGCTTTACATGTTTACAATATCCTGAGAATAGACGTGTTACTGCTGCTGTTTGTGAATTCACGGGATTTGCATCTATTTGGTGGTCTGAACATTCTAGATTGCATGCTAATAATATTCCAACTACTTGGGCTGCTTTAAAAGATGCTATGCGTACTCGCTGGGTTCCTCCTTATTATCAACGTGAATTGTTACAAAAATTACAGCGTTTGAGACAAGGAAAAAATTCTGTAGAGGAATATTATCAAGAATTACAAACTGGATTGATTAGATGTGGCCTAGTAGAGGATAATGAAGCTATGCTTGCACGTTTTATGGGTGGTTTATACAGGGAGATACAAACTATTCTAGAATACAAGGACTTTGCTACTATCACTCGTTTGTTTCATCTTGCTTGTAAAGCTGAACGTGAAGTGCAGGATCGACAGGCCGCTACGAGACCTAACTTTTCTGCAGGACGAAATACATCATGGACATCGCGTGGAGCTTCTACATCCACACGTCCTGCTGCACCACCATCTACTTCAGCCGCTCATTCTTATAGGGAGCCACCAAAACAGCCAGCGCCACCATTCAAGGGTGCACAAAGTGGTCCAGCGGCGAGTTCTTCTTCATCCATGGCTTCCACAGGGCAAACACGAGATCGTGATATTAAATGTCGCAGGTGCCAAGGTGGAGGTCACTTCGCAAAAGACTGTCCCTCCAAGCGTGTGATGACTATTACGGCGGATGGTGGGTATGAGTCAGCGAGTGACTATGATGAGGAGACTTTAGTTCTCATTGCTCATGAGGAACAGGGTGCCCATGATGATGCTCATGATATAGAGTATATGGCTCCTGATGATGCAGATAAATATGCTAGTTTGGTTGCTCAACGTGTGTTAAGTGTGCAGGTAACGAAGGCCGAGCAGAACCAGAGGCATAATTTGTTGCACACAAAGGGAGTGGTGAAAGAACGTTCGGTTCGCATCATCATTGACGGAGGGAGTTGCAACAACTTGGCTAGCATGGAGTTGGTGGAGAAGCTATCTCTCACCACAAGACCACACCCCCATCCGTACTATATTCAGTGGTTTAACAATAGTGGTAAGATTAAGGTAACGCGTTCTGTTCGTGTGCACTTTAGCATTGCTGCATATGCTGATTATGTTGATTGTGATGTGGTACCCATGCAAGCATGCTCTCTTTTACTTGGTAGACCATGGCAATTTGATAGGAATGTTGTACACCATGGTAGGACAAATCAGTTTACTCTGGTTCATCAGGATAAAACTATTGCTTTACTTCCTATGTCTCCTGAACAAATTGTGAAAGATGATCTTGCTAGAGCTAGTAAAGCTAAACAGGAGAAAAATAAGAGTGAGAATGAGATAGCAGCTAAAGAATTTGAGCAACAACATAAGACTAATAACAAATCTTCTTCTGCTGTTTCTAATGAAATTAAATTGACTAGTCCAACTTTGCTTGCTACTAAGGTTGATATTTCGGATTTGGATGTTAGTCAATATGTGTGCTATGCTTTTGTGTGCAAAGAAGCTTTGTTTTCATTTGAGGAATTGCCTCCTTCTTTGCCTCTTGTTGTCACTGACCTTTTGCAGGAGTTTATTGACGTCTTTCCACAAGACGTACCACCGGGATTACCACCTATTCGAGGGATTGAGCATCAGATTGACTTAATTCCCGGTGCTTCGCTGCCCAACCGTGCGCCATACCGTACCAATCCGGAGGAGACGAAGGAGATTCAGCGTCAAGTACAAGAGCTACTCGACAAAGGTTACATACGTGAATCCCTTAGTCCTTGTGCTGTTCCTGTTATATTAGTGCCTAAAAAGGATGGAACTTGGCGTATGTGTGTTGATTGTAGAGCCATTAATAATATTACTATTCGTTATCGTCATCCTATTCCTAGGTTAGATGATATGCTTGATGAATTAAGTGGCTCTACCATGTTTTCCAAAGTTGATTTGCGTAGTGGATACCATCAAATTCGCATGAAATTAGGGGATGAATGGAAAACGGCATTTAAAACTAAGTTTGGATTATATGAGTGGTTAGTCATGCCTTTTGGGTTAACTAATGCACCTAGCACTTTCATGAGATTAATGAACGAGGTTTTACGTGCTTTCATTGGACGATTTGTGGTAGTCTATTTTGATTATATACTGATTTATAGAAAATCTTTGGAGGAACATTTGGATCATTTACGTGCTGTTTTTATTGCTCTACGTAATGCACGTTTGTTTGGTAACCTTGGGAAGTGCACCTTTTGCACCGACCGAGTATCGTTTCTTGGCTATGTTGTTGCTCCGCAGGGAATTGAAGTTGATAAAGCCAAGATCGAGGCGATTGAGAGTTGGCCGCAGCCCAAAACGGTCACACAAGTGAGAAGTTTTCTTGGCCTCGCTGGATTCTATAGGCGTTTTGTGAGAGATTTCAGCACCATTGCTGCACCTCTCAATGAGCTTACACGCAAGGATGTGCCTTTTACTTGGGGTACCGCACAGGAAGAAGCCTTCACGGTATTGAAAGATAAGTTAACACATGCTCCTTTGCTCCAACTTCCTGATTTTCATAAGACTTTTGAGCTTGAATGCGATGCTAGTGGGATTGGTTTGGGAGGTGTGTTATTACAAGATGCTAAACCTGTTGCATACTTTTCTGAAAAATTGAGTGGGCCTAGTCTGAACTATTCTACTTATGATAAGGAATTATATGCTCTTGTTCGGACATTAGAAACTTGGCAACATTATTTATGGACCAAAGAATTTGTTATACATTCTCATCATGAATCTTTGAAACACATAAGAAGCCAAGCAAAACTTAATCGTAGACATGCTAAGTGGGTTGAATTTATTGAGACTTTCCCTTATGTCATTAAACACAAGAAGGGGAAAGATAATATTATTGCTGATGCTTTGTCTCGTCGTTATACTATGCTTTCACAACTTGACTTCAAGATATTCGGTTTAGAGACAATCAAAGAACAATATGTACATGATGCGGAATTTAAAGATGTTTTTCAGCATTGTAGAGAGGGTAGAAAATGGAACAAGTTTGTGCTTAATGATGGCTTTGTGTTCCGTTCTAACAAGCTATGCATTCCAGCTAGCTCTATTCGTCTTTTGTTGTTGCAGGAGGCGCATGGAGGAGGATTAATGGGACATTTTGGCGTGAAGAAGACGGAGGACGTACTTGCTACACATTTCTTTTGGCCATAGATGAGACGGGATGTTGAGCGTTTTGTTGCTCGCTGCACTACATGTCAAAAAGCTAAGTCACGACTCAATCCTCATGGTTTATACATGCCTTTACCTGTACCTAGTGTTCCGTGGGAGGACATATCCATGGACTTTGTTTTAGGCTTGCCTCGAACACAGAAGGGGAGGGATAGCATATTTGTTGTCGTGGATAGATTTTCTAAGATGGCACATTTTATACCATGTCATAAAAGCGATGATGCTGCTAATGTTGCTGATTTATTCTTTCGAGAGATTATTCGCTTACATGGTGTGCCCAATACTATTGTCTTGGATCGTGATACTAAGTTTCTTAGCCATTTTTGGAGATGCTTATGGGCTAAGTTGGGGACTAAACTACTTTTTAGTACTACATGTCATCCCCAAATTGATGGACAAACTGAAGTAGTCAATAGGACTTTGTCTACTATGCTTAGGGCTGTTTTAAAGAGTAACTTAAAAATGTGGGAAGAATGTTTACCTCATATTGAATTTGCTTATAATCGTTCATTTCATTCTACCACTAAAATGTGCCCTTTTGAGATTGTTTATGGTTTTCTACCTCGTGCACCTATTGATTTGCTTCCTCTTCCATCTTCGGAGAAGGTTAATTTTGATGCTAAGCAACGTGCTGAATTGATATTAAAAATGCATGAGTTAACTAAAGAAAACATTGAGAAAATGAATGCTAGATACAAGCTTGCTGGTGATAAGGGTAGAAAGCATGTTGTGTTTGAACCAGGAGATCTTGTTTGGTTACATCTACGTAAAGATAGGTTTCCTGATTTGCGCAAGTCTAAGTTAATGCCACGAGCTGATGGTCCCTTTAAGGTTTTACAGAAAATTAACGATAATGCATATAAACTTGAGCTACCTGCAGATTTTGGGGTTAGTCCCACATTTAACATTGCAGATTTGAAACCTTATTTGGGAGAAGATAATGAGCTTCCGTCGAGGACGACTTCAATTCAAGAAGGGGAGGATGATGAGGACATCTCTACTAATGTTACACCCACATCTTCACCAACTACACATACTGGACCAGTTACTAGAGCACGTGCACGTCAACTAAATTATCAGGTACTTTCGTTTCTTGCGAATCCTTCTAATGTTCATGAACATATGATGCTTCCTAAATTAGATACTTTTGTTTTGCTTATGAATGAAGGACCTAGCATGGACAAGAAGGACGGTCATTGGAGCGGGATCAAGCATGGAGAAGAAGGTGCGCGCGTGGGAAATAACAATGGAGCTTCCAGTGGGGATTTTCGCACTTTGAAGCCACCATAAGGCATGCATGAAGGCTTGGACGAAATACACGAGATGCCACTTCATTATTTTCGTCCAAGAGCAGTTATAGGTGCTGCGTCACCTTAATATTGGGCTGGGCCCATGTAATTTCGAAATACCACATTATAGGCTGTTTTTAGAGTCCGTATGTGTGGGGAAACCGAGTTAGGGTTGTTTTCGGGCCCCACCTCCAAGGGGTCACGAAAATCCCCTCTGTTCCCCCATATATACAGCCCTTAGGGCGTCGTTTAGACTTGGGTTTTAATTAGATTTAAGTTAACCATAGCCGCAACTTCGAGTTCTTCGTTTGTGTCGTCCGACCAGGCCAAGACCGCATTGGAACCCCAACTTCTGTTAATCTTTCATCTTATATTCGCAATATCCAGATTGCAATTCTTAGTTCTTGCTTGTTCTTCGATTGCTTGCAGGAATTGATCTTCGTGGTCAGGTTGATGGTGCATTCGCGGGATCAATAACCTATCGGAGTTGGTTGAGCGATTTCTAAGGCGCAACGTCTTCGCACGTTCGTAGTCGGGTCGTGAAAGTCTATTCCACCAAAATCGATCTGCATCATCTCATCGAAACATCGGGACACCTTCGCCTCTATCAAGTGGTATCAGATTTCCAGGTTGCTCGGTGAGATTTACCAGTTTTCATAGTCTAGATTGGTTCTGTTCTTCATACCTACAGTCCACGAAAAAGCCAACAAAAAAAATTTAGGGTTAGATCATCACGTCCCAAGACAGTCCTAGCCTTTCTCCAGTTTTCTTTTCAGTACTTGCTTTGTTGAATTTACGGTTGCATCGTTGTGTCAAGTTGCTGATCTTAGCGTCTAGTTCCCTTAGAGTTTCGAGTTCTGATCACAGTTTGCCACGTCGCCACCGCACAAGTAGTCATCCTACCACGTTCCGCTAATCCGAGTCCAGATACACCACCACGTTCCGCCAAGAAGAGTCCATATACACCACCACGTCTCACGAGTCCGAGTTGAGTTCCACCATCAGTACGGTTCCTGATCTCTCTGTAGCCAGATTAGTTTTCAGTTGTTAGAGTCGGATTTCATCAAACTTTTTCCGTACGTAGGAGGTGATTTCCAAAAAAAAAAAAAAAAAAATTCGGGGGTAAATTTTTTTTTCGCCCATACGTTCCTTAGGTCCAGAAACTCATTTTGAGACGTTCGCCACCATAGTGATTTTTTCGCACTTTTTCAGCCACCGCAGTGCCGCATCGCAAAAAAAAAAAGAGCAAAAAAAAAAAGAGAAAAGAAATATTCAGAGTGTGCTTCTCAGTTGATTACGTGCCGCGCCGTGTTTTCGTTGGTGTTTTAGGCTCGCGTCTCTAGTACGGTCTAGCCTAGGATCAGCACAGTACCGATGTTGAGTGTTTATTCAACTTTGCATCTCTGTTTTGATTACTGTTGAGCTTTTTTGCTACCATATTTGTCAAGCCTACCTACAGCTCCACATATATTCTACTTCGTGCGGTTGACACCTCCTGGCCATCGCTCTACCACATCTCTGAGAGTTTTGACCCGTTGGTTGTACATCACCACCTGCTGCTAGGTAAGAATCGGTACGAACGAAAGAAAAGCTTGACGGATTTGTGCTTTCCACCACCCCACATCCCATTAGTAGAAGTAGGATCATACTTCTGTGTGTTTTCTATTTCTGCTAACCATGCCAGGATCCCATGATGAAGTGGCGTGGGATGCACCTGATTGGGAGAATATGACAAACAAAGCATTACATGATAAATTTGCACAAATGATGTCTGAACAGGTGAATGACATCGAGAACAGATTTACAGAGGCGATTGATGGTGTGGAGAAGATGATCGACACCAAGCTCGACGCCAAGTTTACTGAGTTGCTCCCACGCTTACCTATACAGCCTGCGGCCGCTCTAGCACAGCCACAGCCACCACGACGTGCACGACGTATTCTGTTTCCGGGCGGACAAGCTGCTGGTGCTCCTGCTGCTGCTGCAGTTACTGCTGCTGCTGCCTCTGACGTCGGTCAGGACGACAACTACGAGGGTGATTACGAGGAGGAGGTGGAACACGAAGCGGCCTATGAACAGCCAACTGGACGTCCACGTCCCAACACTCGCCACGGTCGACACCAAACACCCCCTCAGGTACGCGATGATGAACATGTGCCTAAACTGAAATTGAATCTTAAGCCGGTTGAGGGTAGATATATTCCTGATGCTTATCTTACTTGGGAGTTAGAAACTGAACAACGCTTTACATGTTTACAATATCCTGAGAATAGACGTGTTACTGCTGCTATTTGTGAATTCACGGGATTTGCATCTATTTGGTGGTCTGAACATTGTAGATTGCATGCTAATAATATTCCAACTACTTGGGCTGCTTTAAAAGATGCTATGCGTACTCGCTGGGTTCCTCCTTATTATCAACGTGAATTGTTACAAAAATTACAGCGTTTGAGACAAGGAAAAAATTCTGTAGAGGAATATTATCAAGAATTACAGACTGGATTGATTAGATGTGGCCTAGTAGAGGATAATGAAGCTATGCTTGCACGTTTTATGGGTGGTTTAAACAGGGAGATACAAACTATTCTAGAATACAAGGACTTTGCTACTATCACTCGTTTGTTTCATCTTGCTTGTAAAGCTGAACGTGAAGTGCAGGATCGACAGGCCGCTACGAGACCTAACTTTTCTGCAGGACGAAATACATCATGGACATCGCGTGGAGCTTCTACATCCACACGTCCTGCTGCACCACCATCTACTTCGGCCGCTCATTCTTATAGGGAGCCACCAAAACAGCCAGCGCCACCATTCAAGGGTGCACAAAGTGGTCCAGCGGCGAGTTCTTCTTCATCCATGGCTTCCACAGGGCAAACACGAGATCGTGATATTAAATGTCGCAGGTGCCAAGGTGGAGGTCACTTCGCAAAAGACTGTCCCTCCAAGCGTGTGATGACTATTACGGCGGATGGTGGGTATGAGTCAGCGAGTGACTATGATGAGGAGACTTTAGTTCTCATTGCTCATGAGGAACAGGGTGCCCATGATGATGCTCATGATATAGAGTATATGGCTCCTGATGATGCAGATAAATATGCTAGTTTGGTTGCTCAACGTGTGTTAAGTGTGCAGGTAACGAAGGCCGAGCAGAACCAGAGGCATAATTTGTTCCACACAAAGGGAGTGGTGAAAGAACGTTCGGTTCGCATCATCATTGACGGAGGGAGTTGCAACAACTTGGCTAGCATGGAGTTGGTGGAGAAGCTATCTCTCACCACAAGACCACACCCCCATCCGTACTATATTCAGTGGTTTAACAATAGTGGTAAGATTAAGGTAACGCGTTCTGTTCGTGTGCACTTTAGCATTGCTGCATATGCTGATTATGTTGATTGTGATGTGGTACCCATGCAAGCATGCTCTCTTTTACTTGGTAGACCATGGCAATTTGATAGGAATGTTGTACACCATGGTAGGACAAATCAGTTTACTCTGGTTCATCAGGATAAAACTATTGCTTTACTTCCTATGTCTCCTGAACAAATTGTGAAAGATGATCTTGCTAGAGCTAATAAAGCTAAATAGGAGAAAAATAAGAGTGAGAATGAGATAGCAGCTACAGAATTTGAGCAACAACATAAGACTAATAGCAAATCTTCTTCTGCTGTTTCTAATGAAATTAAATTGACTAGTCCAACTTTGCTTGCTACTAAGGTTGATATTTCGGATTTGGATGTTAGTCAATATGTGTGCTATGCTTTTGTGTGCAAAGAAGCTTTGTTTTCATTTGAGGAATTGCCTCCTTCTTTGCCTCCTGTTGTCACTGACCTTTTGCAGGAGTTTATTGACGTCTTTCCACAAGACGTACCACCGGGATTACCACCTATTCGAGGGATTGAGCATCAGATTGACTTAATTCCCGGTGCTTCGCTGCCCAACCGTGCGCCATACCGTACCAATCCGGAGGAGACGAAGGAGATTCAGCGTCAAGTACAAGAGCTACTCGACAAAGGTTACATACGTGAATCCCTTAGTCCTTGTGATGTTCCTGTTATATTAGTGCCAAAAAAGGATGGAACATGGCGTATGTGTGTTGATTGTCGAGCCATTAATAATATTACTATTCGTT
Organism: Bromus sterilis; assembly: GCA_950022295.1. NCBI lineage: Eukaryota > Viridiplantae > Streptophyta > Magnoliopsida > Poales > Poaceae > Bromus > Bromus sterilis. Next base: position 163,145,362 of record OX465599.1, on the reverse strand, counting down.
ATCGTCATCCTATTCCTCGGTTAGATGATATGCTTGATGAATTAAGTGGCTCTACCATGTTTTCCAAAGTTGATTTGCGTAGTGGATACCATCAAATTCGCATGAAATTAGGAGATGAATGGAAAACGGCTTTTAAAACTAAGTTTGGATTATATGAGTGGTTAGTCATGCCTTTTGGGTTAACTAATGCACCTAGCACTTTCATGAGATTAATGAACGAGGTTTTACGTGCTTTCATTGGACGATTTGTGGTAGTCTATTTTGATGATATACTGATTTATAGCAAATCTTTGGAGGAACATTTGGATCATTTACGTGCTGTCTTTATTGCTCTACGTAATGCACGTTTGTTTGGTAACCTTGGAAGTGCACCTTTTGCACCGACCGAGTATCGTTTCTTGGCTATGTTGTTACTCCGCAGGGAATTGAAGTTGATATAGCCAAGATCGAGGCGATTGAGAGTTGGCCGCAGCCCAAAACGGTCACACAAGTGAGGAGTTTTCTTGGCCTCGCTGGATTCTATAGGCGTTTTGTGAGAGATTTCAGCACCATTGCTGCACCTCTCAATGAGCTTACACGTACGGATGTGCCTTTTACTTGGGGTACCGCACAGGAAGAAGCCTTCACGATATTGAAAGATAAGTTAACACATGCTCCTTTGCTCCAACTTCCTGATTTTAATAAGACTTTTGAGCTTGAATGCGATGCTAGTGGTATTGGTTTGGGAGGTGTGTTATTACAAGATGCTAAACCTGTTGCTTACTTTTCTGAAAAATTGAGTGGGCCTAGTCTGAACTATTCTACTTATGATAAGGAATTATATGCTCTTGTTCGGACATTAGAAACTTGGCAACATTATTTATGGCCCAAAGAATTTGTTATACATTCTGATCATGAATCTTTGAAACACATAAGAAGTCAAGCAAAACTTAATCGTAGACATGCTAAGTGGGTTGAATTTATTGAGACTTTCCCTTATGTCATTAAACACAAGAAGGGGAAAGATAATATTATTGCTGATGCTTTGTCTCGTCGTTATACTATGCTTTCAAAACTTGACTTCAAGATATTCGGTTTAGAGACAATCAAAGATCAATATGTACATGATGCGGAATTTAAAGATGTATTGCAGAATTGTAGAGAGGGTAGAACATGGAACAAGTTTGTGCTTAATGATGGGTTTGTGTTCCGTTCTAACAAGCTATGCATTCCAGCTAGCTCTATTCGTCTTTTGTTGTTGCAGGAGGCGCATGGAGGAGGATTAATGGGACATTTTGGCGTGAAGAAGACGGAGGACGTACTTGCTACACATTTCTTTTGGCCATAGATGAGACGGGATGTTGAGCGTTTTGTTGCTCGCTGCACTACATGTCAAAAAGCTAAGTCACGACTCAATCCTCATGGTTTATACATGCCTTTACCTGTACCTAGTGTTCCGTGGGAGGACATATCCATGGACTTTGTTTTAGGCCTGCCTCGAACAAAGAATGGGAGGGATAGCATATTTGTTGTCGTGGATAGATTTTCTAAGATGGCACATTTTATACCATGTCATAAAAGCGATGATGCTGCTAATGTTGCTGATTTATTCTTTCGCGAGATTATTCGCTTACATGGTGTGCCCAATACTATTGTCTCGGATCGTGATACTAAGTTTCTTAGCCATTTTTGGAGATGCTTATGGGCTAAGTTGGGGACTAAACTACTTTTTAGTACTACATGTCATCCCCAAACTGATGGACAAACTGAAGTAGTCAATAGGACTTTGTCTACTATGCTTAGGGCTGTTTTAAAGAGTAACTCAAAAATGTGGGAAGAATGTTTACCTCATATTGAATTTGCTTATAATCGTTCATTTCATTCTACCACTAAAATGTGCCCTTTTGAGATTGTTTATGGTTTTCTACCTCGTGCACCTATTGATTTGCTTCCTATTCCATCTTCGGAGAAGGTTAATTTTGATGCTAAGCAACGTGCTGAATTGATATTAAAAATGCATGAGTTAACTAAAGAAAACATTGAGAAAATGAATGCTAGATACAAGCTTGCTGGTGATAAGGGTAGAAAGCATGTTGTGTTTGAACCAGGAGATCTTGTTTGGTTACATCTACGTAAAGATAGGTTTCCTGATTTGCGCAAGTCTAAGTTAATGCCACGAGCTGATGGTCCCTTTAAGGTTTTCCAGAAAATTAATGATAATGCATATAAACTTGAGCTACCTGCAGATTTTGAGGTTAGTCCCACATTTAACATTGCAGATTTGAAACCTTATTTGGGAGAAGATAATGAGCTTCCGTTGAGGACGACTTCAATTCAAGAAGGGGAGGATGATGAGGACATCTCTACTAATGTTACACCCACATCTTCACCAACTACACATACTGGACCAGTTACTAGAGCACGTGCACGTCAACTAAATTATCAGGTACTTTCGTTTCTTGCGAATCCTTCTAATGTTCATGAACATATGATGCTGCCTAAATTAGATACTTTTGTTTTGCTTATGAATGAAGGACCTAGCATGGACAAGAAGGACGGTCATTGGAGCGGGATCAAGCATGGAGAAGAAGGTGCGCGCGCGGGAAATAACAATGGAGCTTCCAGTGGGGATTTTCGCACTTTGAAGCCACCATAAGGCATGCATGAAGGCTTGGACGAAATACACGAGATGCCACTTCATTATTTTCGTCCAAGAGCAATTATAGGTGCTGCGTCACCTTAATATTGGGCTAGGCCCATGTAATTTCGAAATACCACATTATAGGCTGTTTTTAGAGTCCGTATGTGTGGGGAAACCGAGTTAGGGTTGTTTTCGGGCCCCACCTCCAAGGGGTCACGAAAATCCCCTCTGTTCCCCCATATATACAGCCCTTAGGGCGTCGTTTAGACTTGGGTTTTAATTAGATTTAAGTTAGCCATAGCCGTAACTTCGAGTTCTTCGTTTGTGTCGTCCGACCAGGCCAAGACCGCATTGGAACCCCAACTTCTGTTAATCTTTCATCTTATATTCGCAATATCCAGATTGCAATTCTTAGTTCTTGCTTGTTCTTCGATTGCTTGCAGGAATTGACCTTCGTGGTCAGGTTGATCGTGCATCCGCGGGATCAATAACCTCTCGGAGTTGGTTTAGCGATTGCTAAGGCGCAACGTCTTCGCACGTTCGTAGTCGGGTCGTGAAAGTCTATTCCACCAAAATCGATCTCCATCATCTCATCGAAACATCGGGACACCTTCGCCTCTATCACCTATATAAGTAGATCAACCCCTTGCATCGGAAAGCTTAAGTCGGTGCCCTATTGGAGGAAAAATATCAAAAAAATTAGCAAATATATTTCAGAGGAAAGTTGTAGCGAGAATATTGGTGTATCTTGATTTGGAGCCTATTTTCACCCTTATCTTTGCTCTGTTGATGATCTTCACTTATATCTTGCTATTCAGAGCTACTTCATATCATTCATTGCTGCTAGTTGTGCTACGCCGTGACCACATTAGTGTTCTAGGCTCGCGTCTCTAGTCCGGTCTAGACTAGGACCAACACAGTATCGTTGTTGAGCGTTAATTCAATTTTGCATCTCTGAATTGATTATTGCTGATATTTTTGCCACCATATTAAAGCCTTCCAAGCTCCACATATTTCTACATCGTGTATACGTGCGTTCACCTAGCAATCGCTCTACTTAATCTTTGGAGTTCTTTGACACCGTTGGTTGCCGATCACCACCTGCTGCATGGTAAGAACTAGTAAGACATTGATATTTGCTATCCTGTGAGCGTTTTACCACCACATCCTAGTAGTTCATAGGGACATATACTTGTGATTTGTTTCTTGTTTTCTACTAATCATGGCAGGTTCTGGAGTTAGATCTTCTTGGGCGGCAACGATAGTTGGAGATTTGCCACCACCTACAACTACACAACAGTCACTGCAAAAGGTAAACACACATAAGCATGCACATGATCAGTTTATTGTTTCTATACCACACTTTCATGGACGTCTAAGACCTGATTTATACATTGAGTGGGAGTTTGAAATAAATGATATATTTGTTTCCCACAATTTTCTTGAGCATAAGAAAGTAAAAACTGCAATTAGTGCTTTCAAAGATTTTGCTTCTATTTGGTGGAATGAATATTGTAGTTTATATCCTGATTATATACCTAATACTTGGAATGATCTCAAACTTGCTATGCGATATAGATTCGTTCCCTCTTATTATATTCGTGACAAGGTTAGGAAATTAAAAAATTAAAAACAAGGTACTAAAACTGTTTCAGAATATTATGATGTTTTAGAAACTACATTCTTGCATTCTCTTTTAGAGGAAAGTGAAGAATATTTCATGGACATATTTTGGGAAGGTTTAAACCGTGACATTAGGGATATCCTAATTCATGAAAAGTGTTATCCTATGGATCGTTTGTTTCGTCTTGCTTGTAAAGCTGAACAGGAAATCGACAGACGTGTTGCCCAGAAGATGAACAAGCGGAATGTGCAAATACCACAAGTTGAGAAGGTTGTTCCTCTATGGTCTATGAGCACTTCCATAACCACATCAATTGTCGTAAGCACTCCTCCAATATCTGATCTATCATCACAAAAAGGTAATGACAAAGGTATGGATCTTTCCCCTCCACATGAGAACCTTGCTGATTTAAAAGCAACATGTGTTGAGCTATCCAGTAGTTTCATCACACAACCAATTTTCGAGAATGTCATAACTTCACATGAAGATGTTGCTTGCCTAATAGACTTGAATACATCATGTCTTGAGTTACCTGTTGATTTGAGCACACCATCTATTTTGGATAATCATGTTACTATTATGAAACTGCCAATGCTTAATCATTTTGATATGACCTCTAATCTTGGTGATGATTCTGCGTCGAATGACTTGTTGCATGACTACTTAGTTAAGCCTGTTGTAGCATGTCCTTCGAAAAACATTAATGTTTCTTCACCGGTATTGGGATGGTTTAATGATGAGCATTGTACATCTTTAGATATGAATAAGAGCTTCACTTATATATGCAAACTGAGTTGCAATACTTTCATGTCGTTTATGTATTGTGATGATCATATATGTTTATATTTCACGACATACGAAAGTTACTCATATATACATGTGTTACATGTCCCAAAACTAAGGGAAGTAAGAATGGATGACATATATATATACAACATGTACACCTTGTCTCTTTTGTTAGCCACATTTCAGATTAAGAAACGCCGGGGACGGCTTTATTTTCAAGAAGGGGAGGATGATGAGGACATGACTACCATAGTTACAGCCACAACCCCTGCTAATATACCTACTGGACCAATTACTAGAGATCGTGCACACCAATTAAATTATCAGGTACTTTCGCTTCTTGGTAATGTTTATAATGTTCATGTGAATATGATGCTGCCTAACATCGATATATTTCTGTTGCTGACAAATGAAGTACCTAGCATGGACAAGAAGGATGAGCATTGGAGCATGTTCAAGCATGAAGATGATGAGGACATAATTATCATGGATATGACCATTAATTCCTCTATATTTGATCAAGAAATGAAGTCAATACAAAGGGACATGATTGTGTGCTGTACAAGAAGTTATTTCACGTCACTTTTGGCCCAAGAGAAGATAGAGACCAAGTCTTTCACGTCATGGACTCAAATTCGGACTGCAGAGATATACCCAACTTCAAACAGCCGCCGTTTCTACATACGAACTCCAAATTGGGTGATTCTTTTTTCTGGTGATAGCTTATCTCGTCTAGTTTCCAACGCAATTGGTTTCACCTTCAAATTCCTTCGGAGCGTGGAGATATTGAGAAAACGGTGCGACCCAGCAGTAGAATCCGAATCAAAGTCCAACTCAATAGGTGTTGCATCACCTCCACATGGGCCCAAGTGCCTTGTACGACCTAGGTTTAGTTTTAGGACTCCTTGGGACGTACTTCCACCCCCTTGGCCTCCACCCTTTAGTCCTATATAAGTAGATCAACCCCTAGGGTTTTTCTTTGGATTTCTTTTAGTTAAAAAGACTGCTTAGCTAATTGCTGCATCTTCGTGTACTCGGTTTGTGTCCAACGACCAGATCAAGACCGCTTTCGGAATCCCAACTTTATTCATACTTCATCTACATATTCGCAATATTCAGATTGCTTTATCATAGTTCTTGCTTGTTCTTCGATTGCTTGCAGGCACTAGACCTTCGTGGTCAGATTGATCGTGCTCCGGCGTGGTAAATAACCTTCAGGAGATTGGTTTAGCGATTGCTAAGGCGCAACGTCGTTGCACGTTTGTAGTCGGATCGTCAAAGTCGACTCCATCAAATCGTAGTTATCATCTCATCGAAAGATCGGGACACCCCGCCTCTATCACTTATCTTGGCAAGTTTTATGAGTATCCAGTTCAAGTTGTCTAATAATCAAGCACAGCTTTCCAAGCAGTCCTTAACCGCGGACGCGGCTATTCGGATAGTTTTGTTAACCCTGTAGGGGCGTACTACTACACACACGTGTCATCACTTACCGCCTTTTGCGTGTCACCGTTCAAGAGGTGACAGCGAGGATGCCACCACAACACTTCACCCACAGCTCCGTTCTAGTCTAGAGAGTCGCCTATCTGAGGGGGATCCGTATGGAAGTCCGGTCGAGGTTCCAGTACAGCCTCAAACGATGTGTGCAGGGTCCCAAGCCGGTCTGAGTAGCCGTTCATCCACTTCGCAGACCGTGCCACATCCCTACCAGAACTCCGAACTACTGCGACTTCTGGGGTTCGCACGGGGTGAGGTACTAGGTTGATAGGGGTCAGTGAGCCCAATGTGTGGTTGCACTCTTCTTCTTGGATCACCACACAAGAACTCGGACTTAAGCCGGTGTTCAACGAGACAACCCACGGTGTACTCCTACACAGCCTCTCATCGTTCACCTTGTATTAGGGTGGATTCACCAACACAGTTTCACCTTCTTCAACATGATTGCTACCATCCCGACTCATAGAAGAGTAACCTCATTGTAACTCTAAGCATGCAATAAGCAGTAACAGTTGCAGGGGCCACATGATATCAACCAACTCCTACATCTTCTAGGATTGTGGTTTGCTTACTACTTTGACAAAATGATAGGTCATGCAAAGGATATGGGTTCAACTATGTGGTAGAATCGATAACAAGGTGATCACCCTTTTTCATGCATAAGCGAGACTAAGAGGGAAATGGGTTTTTATCGACATGATCAATGTGGGTTTTCTTGCCTTGTTGACGAGGTTCAGTTTCAGGGTCTTCAACGAAGGGGGTGACCTTGGGATCCGGCTCCACCTCTATTTGAGCAAATAAATATTGCAATCAATATAATGTACAATGCACAATCACATGATCAAGTTGTAGAACATTATGTATATGGTGCTGATGTGTTGCAAATTCCATTTAATTGAAGTGTATTGCAAAAGGTTTGCAAATTCAAACTTCAAATTTGAATTCAAATTATGTCATATGCACGTTTTCTTCTGTTCACCCATTTTAAAATGGTCAAACATAAAAACAAATTGCATATTCATAATCCTTGCATTTTTCTGATAATTTTTCATATATTATATGTTTAATTTGGAGTTAATATGAATTATCTATGATTTATTGAAGTTTAAGCTATTTTCTGGAATATATTTAATTCATTTAATCAATTACTGCGTTAGCCTGATGTCACTGTGACGTCAGGGGGGGCTGACTGGTGGGCCAGGGCTGTTAGTGAGAGGGGGGGTTAATTGTTTCTGTTTAACTTAAACTGGGTTTAATTAAGGGGCTGGGGCCCACTGTCAGTGGCCCAGGGGGTTAGTTAAGCGGGGGGTTTGGTTCTAATGGAGCGGCTCGTCGCCGGCGACCTCTCCAGACGGCGGAGGAACGCCGGAGTTGGCCAAACGGCCACGGGGGAAGCCACAAAGGGCACCAGTGTGTGCCCCGTGCTCGCGCGCATCGCGTAGAGCACGCGGGGGTCACTGGGAGGATCCAGGGCGACGTCTCCTTCGTCCAGGGAGGCGCCCGGAGCCCCTAGAACAGCGTCGCGGTGATATAGGGCATGGGAGGAGTGGGGATTAGAGGGGAAAAATCGGGCTCCTCACCCTGATGCGAATGGTGAAGACGGCGGGGCCGAGAGACGCTCGACGGCGGCGCAATCGAAGGTCTTCTTCTCGGCGGCCGGCGGCAAATCGGCGGTGCTAGCGTCGGCTATAGAGCGTCCCGATGCTTGATTCTCTGCAGGTCGACGAAGACGAGGGTGGGGGAGCCTCTAGAAATCCTTGTTCGGCGGAAGGAGCCCGTTGGCCATGGCTGCGCACGCTGCTGTGCTCCGGCGAGCTCTCTGTCATTGACGGAAATGAGCGGAGGAGAGGTGGAGGAAGAACCAGAGGAGAGGGATAGGCTCGGGGGGGGGGGTTCTGGATGACGCCGAGGCGCAAGGAGGAGGCCTTGGGGGGGGGGTCTAGAAACTCCAGGGCGACGGGGTGGCGCTGTGCCCGCGCTTTGCCTCCACCGAGCAGCTTGGAGCAGCGGGGAGGTAGAAGACAAGGAAAAAGGCTGCTGGTCCTGGGCTGGGCCAGAGGAGGTGGGCCTCTCCCTGGGCATCAGGTAACATTCTGCTATTTTCTTTCTTATTTATTTTTCTGTATTTTTTTTGTTTTGGCTTTGCTAAAAATAGCTAGCCATTTTCTAAAATGCTCTAACTTTTTATATGGCCTCACAATATAATTAGCTAGACACTTATAAAGTTTGGACATTTTTAAAATTCAAATAATATGAACTTTAATTCAAATAGGGGTTTAAATTTAAATCCAAGCTCCTGTTTGAATATTTGAAAAATCCATGAGCATGGGGTTGCTACCACATCACTTGATATGTGATCACACTCATTTATGGGAGTTTTCAAAAATGCAAAAGGAATTTTTGGAGCAACTTTTATTCTGGCCATTTGAATTAAATTCATCTGGGGGGGGGGGGTTTCTTCTCCCATTTCAATTTCTTTTGGAATTTTTAACATGAATGCAATGTAGCTCTTGATCCTAGCACATACCTAACATAGGGTTCTGACAGTCCTTCATGGAAAATTGCCCATTCAGATATTCCTTCCCTCCTTCTAAGGACTTTCTATCGTTCCCTATCAGCAATATGTCATCTACATATAACACAAGGAATGCTATAGAGCTCCCACTCTGCTTCTTATAGACGCAGAACTCTTCGACATTTTGGACAATTCCAAACGCTTTGTTGACCTCATCAAATCGAAGGTTCCAGCTCCGAGATGCTTGCTTCAAACCATAGATGGACTATTGAAGCTTGCATACCTTACCAGCATTCCTTGGATCAATGAAACCTTCCGGTTGCATCATATAAAACTCGTAATCATGATATGCAGCTATTGCTAGCAAGATCCGAATAGACTTGATCATCGCTACAAGAGAAAATGTCTCCTCGTGGTCAACTCCTTGAATTTGTCGGAACCCTTTTGCGACAAGTCGAGCTTTGTAGACAGAAACTTTTTGCTTGTGTCAGTCTTTTTCTTGAATATCCATTTATTCTCGACGGACTTGCGGTCCTTGGGAATATCCACCAAAGTCCAAACTTTGTTGGTTTACATGGAGTCTATTTTGGATTTCATGGCTTCCAGCCATTTCTCGGACTCGGGTCCCTCCATTTCTTCTTTGTAACTCATAGGTTTGTCTGGCTCAACAGCCGAGACTGCATTCACAAGTTGTCCGTAAAACTCAAGAGCTTGAAGGACTCTTGTTGACCTACGTGGCAAAATAGATTTCTCTTCATTCTCATCATGATTATCATGTATGTCATGATCGTTATGAATGTCGTCCTGGCAATTCTCTTCAGCTCCCACTGTGGATGATGGTTCCAGAACTATTTCTATTTCCGGTTCTTCTAGTTGGAGTAATTGGTCAGTCACTTCATCGAGGTCTACTTTCCTCCCACACAACTCTTTCAAGATAAACTCTTTCTCAAGAAAGTGCCCAGTCTTGGCAACAAATGTTTTGCCCTCAAACTGATTGTAGAAGGTGTATCCACAAGTTTCCTTTGGATAGCCTGCAAAGATGCACTTATCCGCCTTTGATTCGAGTTTGTCAGGCTGTAGTTTCCTCATAAGCCTCACAACCCAAAATATTCAGGTGAGGCAACTTTGGTTTCGTGCCATGCCATTCCTAAAATGGTGTTTTCTTCACGGATTTGGATGGTGCCCTATTAAGAACGTAAGCGGCAGTTTCTAATGCATACCCCCAGAATGACAGAGGTAAGTCGGTATGAGACATCATTGATCGCACACTATACAATAGGGTTCGATTACGTCGTTCGGCTACACCGTTCCTTTGAGGTGTGCCTGCGGGCGTAAGTTCTGGTACGATGCCACAAGACTTCAGATGATCGCCAAACTCATGACTCAAATACTCGCCACCTCGATCGAATCGAAGGTGCTTGATTTTCTGTCCGAGTTGATTCTCGACCTCACTCTGAAATTCCTTGAACCCTTCAAAGGTTTCAGACTTGTGCTTCATCAATTAAATATAACCATATCTACTCAAGTCATCAGTATAGGTCACGAAGTAACTAAGACCATTGCGTGTGGAGACGTTCATGGGTCCACACACATCACTATGTATGATCCCCAATAATTCATCCGCACGCTCCATTATTCCATTGAATGGAGTCCTTGTCATTTTGCCCATGAGGCATGGTTCACATGTATCAAGGGATCCAAAATCCAATGACTCAAGAAGTCCATCTTTATGGATCTTCTCCATGCGCTTTATACCAATATGACCAAGTCGACAATGCCACATCATCATGTGCTCTTCACCACTAATCTTTAATCTTTTGGCCTCTATATTGTTGATGTGACACACGTCACCATCGAGATCAAGTACGAATAAACCACGGTACTCCGCTGCATGAACATAAAACACATCATCCTTATAAATCGAACAACTAATTGTATTAGACTTAAAAGAATAGTGGTCTCGCTTCAAGCAAGAGACACTAACGATGTTCACACTCAATGCGGGTACATTGTAGCATTTATTCAAAACCAGAACTAATCTCGAAGGGAGACTAAGATGCATCGTGCCTACCTCCAATACTTCAACTTGACAGCCGTTGCCCACTCGCATCGTCACTTTATCTCTCAGCAAGCGTCTCTTATTCCTTAGTCCCTGAACGGAATTAGAAATATGAGCGACATATCCTGTATCAAGTATCCAGGATGTGTTCCCGGCGCTTGTTAAGAAAATATCAACAATATGTATATCAAATATACCTTCATATCTCTTGGCAACCTTGCCATCCTTCTTGTCCTTTAGATACTTGGGACAGTTGCGCTTCCAGTGACCTTCACCCTTGCAGTAGAAGCACTGAACTCCGGGCTTGGGTTTAGTTTCCTTAGGATGAACGACAACTGACTTGCCATCCTTCTTGGGGTAGCCTTTCTTTCCCTTTTCCCGTCTGCTTGACTTCTTGAATTCAGTGGTCTTGTTGACCATGAATACAGTGTGCTCCTTTTTGATCTCAACCTCAGCACTTTTCAGCACGACGAACAACTCAGAAGGGGTCTTAGTCATCCCATGCATGTTGTAGTTCAGCACAAAGCCTTTGTAGCTAGGGGGAAGCGACTTCAACACCCTATCAACTGCAAGTTCATCTGGAATCTGACATTCCATGTAACGACCCGATTCACATAGAATTGGAGTCTCTGTGCTCAAGTGCTAGTCAAATCATTAAATCCTCACATAGCTCAATGTAATCTCATACCAATCCCCGTCTACAAGCATAACAATATATAACAAGCACGTGCTAGGTTGTCTAAGCAAACATGATAAGATCATATGGCTACCCTACCAGGTTTGCAGCAATAGTAATATAGTATAGTAATTCCTACACATGCATAGGGTGATATTTGCTACATGCATAAGTAAAAATATAGGTTGTGGTATGGTCAAAGTATGACTTGCCTTGCTCCTGTTCCTGACGATTCAATAGGAATGATAGACTACTCATATCAACAAGGTGCACCTTCTTTTCCGGAAGCCCAACTCCAAGGAACTCCAAAGTTAAGCATGCTTGGCTTGGATTAGTCTTGGGATGGGTGACCGATCGGGAATGTGATCCTGGATGCGCACGAGTGAGGACAAAGTGTCCAAAAAAGACTAGTGTTGGTTTGTGAGGACAGTCTAGATCCTAGGCGCGCCGACCATGAAACGGTGGTTAACCGGTTGGGAGCGGTCCGGGCGTTACAACTATGTAACAGCCCAGGATCTCAGTAGGAATGACAGACTACTCATATAAACAAGGTGCACCTTCTTTTCCGGGAGCCCATCAGGAAAGAACTACCAGGTTAAGCGTGCTTGGCTTGGAGTAGTCTTGGGATGGGAGTGTCGGGACCCGGGGTTAGCGTATGCATGTCCCGCTACAACACAATTTAAGCGTGCTTGGTTGGAGTAGTCTTGGGATGGGAGTGTCGGGACCCGGGGTTAGCGTATGCAAGTCCCGCTACAACACAATCATATGGAGAGCCGAGAGCCATACCCACTTGTCTAAGCAGACAAGGCCAAGCACAGAACGCTCTTGGAAAGCATCGAACGTGATGGGCATCCCATCCAGGCCGGATGATCGACTGAGATGGGTCCTCATCGTCCGCACACAAGTCTAAAAGATATTGGTGGTGAACTGCCATACTCATAGACAAGTCGCCTCAACCATACTATCGATTGTATTATAACACCTACATAGACTTACTCCAGCCCGATCACTTAGTCGGGGTCTAGGGCGGGCTCGATCATACATCAAAGTGTGCACGTGATAGAGTCATGAGCAATCGCATCGCGATGCCCCAAGCTGCACACATCTAAGGGCCACTTGGTGTATAAAAAACCACCAGCCATATCACAACCAAGCTCTCGAAAACCCACACTAAGACATGCATGTTATAAACATACATGCAGCATACATGTCCAGTGTACAACTTTATTTAACTCTTATAGAGTAAACACAGAGATCACAAGACTGTGATCCAACATTACATCAGTACAAGCAGAAGCAACTTAGGTCTGAGTACAGAGAAGTTTAACAAATGGCTTAAGAAGCCTTATTTAAACACAAGCCCTCCACGAGGGAACCAGTCTTCTGACTGGGACTACACTAGCTTGGCTTCAGTCGTCGAGCTCCAGGATGAATCCACCTTCGGGGTCAGTGGGTTCATCTAAAACATAGAATAAGCAAACATGAGTACAAAGTACTCAGCAAGACTTATGTAGGAACTATAGTACTCATGCACAATTATCAAGGAAAATGGAGGTGGGGTTTCAATGCAGAAGTGCCAGCTTTGACTTGGCTAGTCATGTACTACGAGTATCAGAATGAGGTAAGAAGCGTACACGATTCCACTATCCATGTCTCTCAAGCAATTACGCCACTATGGTGCCTCCCTCGACTTCCCACAGGAAAGCACGCCATATCACTCACACTTATCTTGGAAAGTTTTATAAGTATCCAGTTCAAGTTGTCTAATAATCAAGCTAATCTTTCCAAGCAGTCCATAACCGCGGACGCGACTATTCGAATAGTTTTGTTGACCCTGCAAGGGTGTACCGCTACACACACATGACCATCAGTTACCGACATGTCTCGTCACCATTCAAGGGGTGCCGGCGAGGATGCTCACCACAACTGTTACCTCATAGCCGATCTAGTCCATGAAAGCCGCCTACCTGGGTTGGTTTCCACTATCGTGAACCCGTCCGGTTTACCGAAGTGGACCTAGATGATGTGTGCAGGGGCCCAAGCCGGTCTCGGTTGAGCCGTTCTCTCACTTAGCAGGTCGTGCCACAAACCTACCAGAACTCCAAACTACTGCGACATCTGGACATCGAAAGGGATGAGTTAATAGGTTGAGAGGGGTCAGTGAGCCCAATGTGTGGTTGTACTCATTATCTTGGATCACCACACAAGAACTCGGACTTAGGTCAGTGTTCAACGAGACAACCCACTGTGTACTCCTACACAGCCTCTCATCGTTCACCTTGTTTAGGGTAGATTCACCATAACATTTCCACCATCATCATCATGATCACTACCATCCCGAATCACATAACAATATCAATACTGTATCACTCTAAGCATGTGAAAGGATCGAAATGTCGACTAGAGGGGGGGGTGAATAGGCGACTAACACTTTTTAAACTTTTCTTAACAATTTAGGCTCAACAAGGAATATCGGTTTTCTAGATATGCAACTATGTGAGCAACCTATATGCCAACAACTATGATATAACAAGCAAGCAATAAATAAGCAAGAAAAGTAACTTGCACAAAGTAAAGATAAAGGGGAACACGGGAGACAAGGATATGTTTCCGAAGTTCCTTCTCTTTCGAGAAGTACGTCTCCGTTTGGAGAGGGTGAGGAGCACAATGCTCACACGAAGCCAACGAGGGCCACCCTATTTCTCCTCACGCTCTTACCGATGTAAGATGCCGTGATCCACTACGAGGCGGCCTTGAAGGTGGCAACAAAACCTTTACAAACAAGGTTGGGGAAAACTCCACAACTTAATTGGAGGCTCCCAACAAAACCACGAAGCTTCACCACAATGGAATGTGGCTTCGAGGTGACCTCTTCCATCTAGGGCACCAACGCACCCAAGAGTAACAAGATCCACACGACATTAGTGGGGGGGAATCAAATATCCTTTGGTGGAAATGTAGATCGGGGCCTCCTCTTCCAAACCCTAGGGAATCAACAAGTTTTGATGGCTAGGGAGGGAGATCGGGCAAGAATGGAGCTTGGGCATCAATGGAGGTGAGAGCAATAAATGAGATACCTCTCAATGGGGAAGAAGACCCCCTTTAATAGGTAGTCTTAAATGCAGCCGTTGGCTGCCCACCAACCACGATAGTACCGCTTCAGAAGCGGTACTACCGCGCTGCGGTACTACCGTACCGAGAGCGGTACTACCGCTCCATGGTACTACCGAGCCCCAGTGCTTCCCCCACTACCGCAAAGTCCAGTGGGAATCCGGTAGTGGATGCGATACTGGTCCACGGTACTACCGCGGAGCGGTACTACTGCACTAGGAGCGGTACTACCGCTCCACGGTACTACCGAGCCCCAATGCCCCCCCACTACCGCAAAGTCTAGTGGGAATCCGGTAGTGGACGCGGTACTGGTCCACGGTACTACCGTGGAGCGGTACTACCGCTCCTAGAGCGGTACTACCGCCCTGGCAGTGCCAGTGAGCCACAACCAAAACGTTCCCCCACCTCCACGACGCAAAAGAAATATGTGGGTGCAGATAGTGAGACGATTCCACCCACCATTTCCAAAGCGGATCCCCTCTTCATAGTACGGCTTTCCTATGACTCAAATATCAAAAAGGAGATCGAAAGAAAAACTCCATCTTCACGTTTCATACACCGAGGGGGCAACAACCGTCTTGTGCCAATAATATCCTTATCTGAAATGCTCATCGCACCCGGTTAGTCCGCAAATGTATTGTCATCAATCACTAAAACCAAACAAGGGAAAACATGCCCTATCATCATGCAATAAGCTGTAACAGTTGCAGGGGCCACATGATATTAATCAACTCCTACATATGCTAGGATTGTGGTCTGTTTACTACTGTGACAAAATTATAGGTCATGCAAAGGAATGGGTTCAACTATGCGGTAGAAACGCATCATGGTAATCATCCTAAACATGCATAAGCGAGACTGAGAGGGAAGTGGGACTTTATCGACATGATCAATGGGGGTTTGCTTGCCTGGCTGACGAGGTTCAAACACAGTGTCTTCAACGAAGGGGTGGCCTCCGGTTACGGCTCCACTTCTATCCGGACAAACATGGAAAACATAGGATCAATATAAATGCAAATGCACAATCACATGATCAATTTTGGTAATGTGTTGTTCATGGTTGCAATGTGTTGGCAATTCCATTTAAAAGAAATGCATTGCAAAGTCATTTGCAAATTCACTCCAAATTTGAATTTCAAAGAACTCCAAATGCACATTTTCTTCTGTTCACCCAATTTAAACTGGTCAAACATGAAAACAAAGTCCATATTCAGAATCCTTGCATTTTTCTGATAATTTTTCATATATTATTTGTTTAATTTGGAGTTAAAATGAATTAGTTATAAATTCCAAAGTTTAAGCTATTTTCTGCCTTTTCTGGATCATTTTAAATCTTTTAACAGTTTATTGCGTCATGCTGACGCAGGGCTGACGTGGGGGGGGGGGGGGCTCTGACTGGTGAGGTCACCATGTCAGTGGGACAGGGAGTAATCCCTTTTAATTAAAACTAACAGGGGGGCTTAGGGGGGCCCAGGGCCCACATGGCAGTGACCCCAGGTGGAGGATTAGTTTAAACTAATCCTGCGACGTCGGCACGTCGCCGACAGCACGTCGCCGGTGACTCCAGCACGGCGGTGCCCGCACGGGACGGCGTTCCAGGGGCTTATTTGGTGCGCTGAGTGCACCGTTGTGACCCCCGTGCTCCCGCGTGTCGAGGGAGTAGGCCAGGGTCTCGGGGATGGCCAGAGTCTTCGTCGGCGTTGAAGACGGCGGAGGCTGTGGTTCTGTTTCGGCGAGGAGGTCGCTAGCGTGGACCAAAATGAGAATGGAGAGACACGTTGGAGTCCTAGAGAAAGCAGGGAGTACAACGGGCATCTTGGCGCGGACTGGGTGCACGGGAACGAGCGCAGCGTCATCCATGGCGGCGGCATGCCTCGGCTCCCATGGCGAGGTGCAAACGAGGGTGAAGGGGGAGCCATGGATGGGTGGGGAATGATCAGGGGCTTATCCTGAACACGTCGGTGAAGACGGCTTGGCCGGGGAAGGAAAGACGGCGGCGCAATTCCTCGTTCACCTTTGCGGCGGCCGGAGCAAGAGATGACGATGGCGTTGGCTGCGGTAGCTCCCGGGCTCGATTGACCAGGGTAAACGAGGAACGAGGAGGATGTGCTTCTTCTGGACAAGGCAGCACAGCTCGAGCTGGCTGGTGGCCACGGCTACGCGCGTCGGCGCTCTCCGGCGAGCTACTGTAGTCGACGAATTCGTGCACAGGAGAGCGAGAGGATGAGCCAGAGGAGGGGGAAATGGCTGGGGATGGCGTAGGAGACCTCCAGGGGCGAGGACGTGGGCGTAGGAAGCAGGACGTGGCCAGGGGCTCGTCTGGGCGCTCGGCATGCACACCACGCAGCTGTGCGTGCCCCTGCCCGGGGAAGACGACACAAGGGTGAGGTGGGCTGGGCCGGCTGCTGGGTAAGTTGGGCCTCTTTGCCAGTTAGGCCTTTTTCTCTTTTTTCTTTTTCTTTTCTGTTTTCTTTTCTGACATTTGTTTTGTCTTGGCTAAAAATAATAGCTAGACATTTTTATAAATGCCCAAATCTTTTATATGGCATTACATGACCAGTAGCTAGTCATATCCAGAGTTTGAACATTTTTTAAATTCAAATTCAAATAGGGGTATTTGATTAATTCCATGCTCCTGTTTGAATATTTGAAAAATCTATGAGCATGGATTGGAATCCAAATCACTTTATATGTGATCACACTCATTTAAGATACTTTTCCATAATGCAAAAGGAATTTTTGGAGCAACTTTTATTGTGGCCATTTGAATTAAATTCATCTAGGGGGTTTCTTCTCCCATTTCAATTTCAATTTGAAATTTTTGACATGAATGCATGTTGAGTCTTGACCTAGCACATACCTAACAGAGGGTTCTAACAGGGAGACCGACCGGGAAGTTGATCCCGGGTGCGCATGAGTGAGAACAAAGTGTGAAAAAAGACTAGTGTTGGTTTGTCAGGACAGTTTAGATCCCAGGCGGACCGACCATGGAATCGGTGGTTAACCGGTTGGGAGTGGTCGGGGCGTTACACCTGGTATCAAAGCTGACCTTGGCGGTTACACGGTGTGTGTGTCTCGGTCAGTGAGGCTTACATGGGGTACATGTTGGATGCCTGCAACTGGCTGATACGTCCCAAACGTATCTATAATTTCTGCTTTCTCCATGCATGAGTTGTGTGACATTGCCATGTTTTGCTTGAACTTTCATACACTTTTTATCATATTTGGACTAACCTACTCAGTGCAACCTGTTCCCAGTTCCTGTTTCTTCTGTTTTTGTATTTCAGGTTTTCCGGCCATTAAAATTGCCAAATAAATCCCAGAAAAACTATACAAAAAATCAGCGACCCGGAAGCTTCCCGAATCACCAAGGAATGAAGGGGGTGGACCCACCAGGGCCCCAGGAGGGTCCCTGGCGCGGCCCCACCCTAGGCCGCGCCAGGAGGCATCCTGGCTGCCCTGTGGCCCCTCTCGGTACCTGATACGTCCAAAACGTATCTATAATTTATGCTTGCTCCATGCATGTTTTGTGTGATATTGCTATGATCTAGATACACTTTCATACATTTTTGATCATATTTGGACTAACCTATTAACTCAGTGCACCCCAGTGCCAGTTCCTGTTTTCTGCTGTTTTTCTATTTCAGTTTTCCCCCATATAAAAAGTGCCAGAAAAATTCGGGCAAATTCAGATAAAAAATCAGCGTGATGGAAGCTTCGAGAAGATCCCGGGAGGGGCCAAAGGGGAGCCAGGGGGGCCCAGGCGGCCACCCGGCTCGGCCCCACCCCTGGCCGCGCCAGGGGGGCGCCTGGAGCCCCTGGCCCACCTCTGGCTGCCCCCTTTCGCCTATTTATCCCCCGTAACGGGAAAACTCCAGAAGCAGAAACCTATTCCGCGAACTCGCCTCTGTTCTGCCGCCGCCAAGCTTCCGAAGATCGGGAGCACCAGAAGACCTCTTCCCGGCACCCTGCCGGAGGGAGGATTGACCTCCGGGAGTCTCCTCTCCACCATGGATGCTCCCCGGATGTCTCGTGAGTAGTTTTCCTTGGACCATGGGTCCGTGATCAGTAGCTATGTGATGTTCTCCTCCCCTCTTTGATCATCATTGTTTAGACCTCGTGAGCTGCCCAACATGATCGAGGCACCTTTGTAATATTTCTGCTATTGCTATGTTGAGTTTGATAGGATCTGATGGATTATGAGATTATGTTCAGATTGTGATTGAGTAATATATTTGGTTTTTATCTCTTATATTTTTGTTCCTAAGTAATTCTTGCATGTTCCCCGTTGTTGTTTATTGCTTTGGCCAAGTAGTAGGTAGTGAATCCAAGAGGGAGCGTTGTGCTAGATTGTGGGTTCATGCCCCCTGATGACACGCTTGAGTGACAGAAACATGAGTCTAGGGGATGTGCTGTTGCCACAAGGGGGAAAACAACGGTGCTTGTAACCGCGGTTAAAAGGATTGTTTACTTTACGCAGAGTTATTTTTAATGCAGTTGTCTGTTGCTTTGGGTTTACACTTTGGGTGGGGCTCGCAACTTAATACTAGCGAGATGTTCTGGATAGATATCTCAAGGTGGATGATTAGTAGTAGATACAGATGGATTTTGGTCTACTTACCTTGGCGTACTGCCTGTGCTTTTGAACCTCTTCCTTTCTTTTGTAGCATAGTTAGCATTGCGGTGCGTTCATAATCCTGTCAATTGCCTTTCTGTAATTTGTTTACCTCGCATAGCAATTTTATCGTCTTTTGGGAGAGAGACATCACTAGCGAACATCACGTATCCCGGTCCATATCCTTATCACTGTTTCCACGCTTTATTTACTTTTCTGCATTTACTTTCAAGTTGCTATTATTATCCCTTGCATTTTATCCTTTGTAAAAAACAAGACCGGAGAGATTGACAACCTCTCTGAACTTCATTGGGAACAAAGTTATCTGTGTCTGTGTGCAGGTCCGCGTCAGTTGCGCCGCTGACACCTACTTATCATCTCTGGAGTCCTTCTGGAGACAAACCTTGGTATCTTCACCGAGGGAAAACTGCTGCTGCAATACATCTCAACCCTCCACTTGGGGTAACCAACGAAGGAGGCGAGAAGCCATCAAGCAAAAAGTTTTCTGGCGCCGTTGCCGGGGACTCCAAGTGCTAAGATAGGGGAGTTGCACAGTACCCTTTACCTTTGTTTTTTAGTCTTTTTAGTTTATCTTTCAGTTTTTATCTTTGTGTCTTTTATCAAAAACTACAAAAAAATCTACCACACTTGCTGCTACTATGGGTTCCACTAAAAACACCAAGTTGTGTGACTTCACTAGTCACAACAACCAAGACTTTATCTGCACTCCCATTGCCACACCTGCCACTTCAGCTACCTCTTATGAAATTAAACCTGCTTTGCTAAACCTTGTTATCAGAGATCAATTCTCTGGTGCTGGAGATGATGCTGCTTTACACTTGAATAATTTTGTTGAATTATGTGATATGCAAAAGTATAAAGAAGTAGAAGGTGATGTTGTTAAGATCAAGCTCTTTCCTTTCTCTTTAAGGGGAGATGCTAAAATCTGGTTTCAATCTTTGCCTAGAAATAGCATAGATTCTTGGGATAAGTGCAAAGATGCTTTTATAGGGAAGTACTACCCTCCTGCTAAGATTATCCAATTGAGGAGTAATATTATCAATTTTAAGCAATTGGATAATTAACACGTTGCCCAAGCTTGGTAACGAATGAAATCTCTTGTTAAGAAATGCCCTACACATGGTTTGACTACCTGGATGGTTATCCAGACTTTTTATGCAGGCTTGAACTTTACCTCGCAGAACCTGTTAGATTCGGCCACGGGAGGAACCTTTATGTCAACTACACTTGGTGCTGCCACAAAGCTTCTCGATGAAATGATGACCAATTATTCCCAATGGCACACCGAACGCGCTCCAACAGGTAGGAAGGTAAATTCTGTCGAGGAAATGACCTCCCTCAATGAAAAAGTTGACTTAATTATGTCTCTACTTACCAAGCAACCCTCTATTGATCCTCATGATGTTCCTTTAAATTCTTTGGTTTCTCAAGAACAAGTAGATGTGAACTTTATTGCTAGAAACAACTTCAACAACAATGCTTATAGGGGAAATTTTGCTAGCAATCCTAGACCGTTTCCATCCATCTATGGGAACAACAATACCTATCCTAGCAACAACTCCTATAATCCTGCTTATACGAAAAGAGACCTACCTAGCTTTGATAAATTGGTAGAAATAGAGAAAGCTACCAAGAACTATATGCACACCCAGTTTGAACAAAACAAAGCCTTCTCTCAGCAAATAGGTGAGCATACTGCCATTCTGCAAAACATTAGTGAACATCTTGATAGCATGAACAGTGAGATTTCTAATCTCCAGGCTAGACTTACCGTCACCGAAACCCATGTTTCGAATATGTCCCACACCCAATCTACCTTGATAAATCAAATGGAAGCCAAACCGGAAGTTATCCCTATGGAAGAGGATAGGATTAAGAGCCTTCCTACACACCACACAGTTTCCACTATCCAAATTGTTGAGGACACCCAAACTATTAGCACCCAATGCACTCCTAGTCCCGTTGGACCTATTAATGGTGATGCTAATACCTCAACCATAGATGAACAAACTCCTATGAACATAGAGGGTTTCAAACAAGTGAGCCTAGATGACACTACTACCAACTTTGATAGTAGTGATATTGATTTTGATAGTTGTACCCTCTCAGAAGTTATCAGTTTACTACACAAAATGTCTAGAGACCCCCACACTAGCACACTTAATCTTGCCTTCACGGAGCATATCACAAATGCTCTCATCAAAGCTAGGGAGGAGAAGCTTAGAGTAGAAGCCTCCATACCTAGGAAGCTAGAGGATGGTTGGGATCCTATGATCAAAATTAAATTAAATAACTTCTCTTGATATGTGATGTTGGAGCTAGTACCTCCGTTATGCCCAAAAGAATATTTGATATGTTTGAATTGAAACCTTTTGAGCCCTGTTCTTTTGGTGTTCGTCTTGTTGATTCTTCCGTAAAGAAACCTTTAGGGAAGATCGACGATGTTCTTATCATTGTCAATGACAACTATGTTCCCGTTGATTTTATTGTTATGGATATAGAGTGTGAACCTTTATGTCCAATTATTTTGGGACGTCCTTTTCTTCGCACTGTTGGTGCGGTTATTGACATGAAAGAGGGGAATATAAAATTCCAATTCCCATTTAAAAAGGGGATGGAACACTTCCCTAGAAAGAAAATCAAGTTACCTTTTGAGTCCGTTACACAGGCTAGTTATTCTCTTTCTCTTGATAAAACTTGATTCTCCTTTTGCATTAAGCCTAGCTAATGGCTTTAAAGAAGCTCTTTCGGGAGGCAGCCCGCAACGAATTTAGGTTTTTCTTTTTTCTTTTGTTGTGTCTTGATGATTGTTATTTATGTAGCAACATCATTGTATCTTTATTTTTCAGCTTTGTGCCAAGTTATAACCTCTTACGGCAAGGGAAGTAAAAGTTGTGACATGCTGTCCAGAAAACAGATTCTGTCCTCATGACCAGAAAAATTCCAGAAAAATCCCAGTTCATCTTTTTGAGCTGAAATTTTTACACAGTATGATCTATACAATTACGAAACTTCCGTATTTTCTGAGTTTTTCGATTTGAGTTGCAGAAGTACCCCTAAAAAATTCTTTACTATCTGCAGTTCTTCTTTTCACAGATTCTGCCACGTTTTGTCTCTCCTAACTTTTGCAAACCTTAAGCTTGCTTTTTCTTTGCAAAAACTTTTTGGCAATCTTGAGAAACAGTAGCTCTTCAAGATTATCTAGGTCTTCATGAGCGAGCAAGTTAGATGCACCCCCACTAGTTCCATTGGAGAGCTTCCTAGCTCGTATGTGCATCCGTTGCATGGCAATCCCTACTCCTCACATCATATCTATCATTTGGCATCTCTTGCCTATGATTGTCCTCATTGATGTGAGCCTTTCTCATCCTTTTTGTCTTCCTCCTCCACCATATTTCTCTCTTTGCCATCCTAAGTGTCAACTCTCGTGCTTACGCTCATCCATTGCATGAGTGCTCAAAATATCGAAAAGGAGTGGATCAAATTGACTTGCACCTGGCTAGTGGTCTGCGGACGAGTCAAGATAAGATTCCAAAGAAGACCAAGTGTGAAAATTTAGTAGATTGAGTTCTCAACACAAAAATACTTTTTTCTCGTATTCCCTATCCCCCTTCTTTGCACGCAAACACCATTTTGAGACATTCGAGTCACGGACAGCGAGAGCTCTTGCACCTATTGTTCTTTTGTTACTTGTTTCAATGCTAATATAGACTCTTGCATGTTATGACTTGAATTGAATCTCTAACCTTGATTTCTTTACTTTTCAAAGTTCTTATATGCTTGCTAGCATGTCACCACAGAAATTATGTTGTTATCATTTACCTACTCGAGGACGAGCAGGAATTAAGCTTGGGGATGTTGATACGTCCAAAACGTATCTATAATTTCTGCTTGCTCCATGCATGTTTTGTGTGATATTGCTATGATCTAGATACACTTTCATACATTTTTTATCATATTTGGGCTAACCTATTAACTCAGTGCACCCAGTGCCAGATCCTGTTTTCTGCTGTTTTTCTATTTCAGTTTTCCCCCATATAAAAAGTGCCAGAAAAAATCGGGAAAATTCAGATAAAAAATCAGCGTGACGGAAGTTTCGAGAAGAGCCCGGGAGGGGCCAGAGGGGAGCCAGGGGGGCCCCGGCGTCCACCTGGCGCGGCCCCACCCCTGGCCGCGCCAGGGGGGCGCCTGGAGCCCCTGGCCCACCTCTGGCTGCCCCCTTTCGCCTATTTATCCCCCGTAACGGGAAAACTCCAGAAGTAGAACCCTATTCCGCGAACTGGCCTCTGCTCCGCTGCCGCCGTGCTTCCGAAGATCGGGAGCACCAAAGGACCTCTTCCCGGAACTCTACCGAAGGGAGGATTGACCTCCGGGAGTCTCCTCTCCACCATGGATGCTCCCGGATGTCACGTGAGTAGTTTTCCTTGGACCATGGGTCCGTGATCAGTAGCTATGTGATGTTCTCCTCCCCTCTTTGATCTTCATTGTTTAGACCTCGTGAGTTGCCCAACATGATCGAGGCACCTTTGTAATATTTCTGCTATTGCTATGTTGAGTTTGATAGGATCTGATGGATTATGAGATTATGTTCAGATTGTGATTGAGTAATATATTTGGTTTTTATCTCTTATATTTTTGTTCCTAAGTAATTCTTGCATGTTCCCCGTTGCTGTTTATTGCTTTGGCCAAGTAGTAGGTAGTGACTCCAAGAGGGAGCGTTGTGCTAGATTGTGGGTTCATGCCCCCCGATGGCACGCTTGAGTGACAGAAACATGAGTCTAGGGGATGTGTTGTTGCCACAAGGGGGAAAACAACGGTGCTTGTAACCGCGGTTACAAGGATTGTTTACTTTACGCAGAGTTCTTTTTAATGCAGTTGTCTGTTGCTTTGGGTTTACACTATGGGTGGGGCTCGCAACTTAATACCAGCGAGATGTTCTGGATAGATATCTCAAGGTGGATGATTAGTAGTAGATGCAGATGGATTTCGGTCTACTTACCTTGGCGTACTGCCTGTGCTTTTGAACCTCTTCCTTTCTTTTGTAGCATAGTTAGCATTGCGGTGCGTTCATAATCCTGTCAATTGCCTTTCTGTAATTTTTTTACCTCGCATAGCAATTTTATCGTCTTTTGGGAGAGCGACATGACTAGCGAACATCACGTATCCCAGTCCATATCCTTATCACTGTTTCCACGCTTTATTTACTTTTCTGCATTTACTTTCAAGTTGCTATTATTATCCCTTGCGTTTTATCCTTTGTAAACAACAAGACCGGAGAGATTGACAACCTCTCTGAACTTCATTGGGAACAAAGTTATCTGTGTCTGTGTGCAGGTCCGCGTCAGTTGCGCCGCTGACACCTACTTATCATCTCTGGAGTCCTGCTGGAGACAAACCTTGGTATCTTCACCGCGGGAAAACTGCTGCTGCACTACATCTCAACCCTCCACTTGGGGTAACCAATGTAACACCCTCAGTTTCTGTAACAGTAATCATCATCACTGTTGATCATCACTGTTGGATTAATACTGATTGATCTCCCTTGACCTTGATAAAACTTTGTGATGCTAATGATCAAACCTTGCTGTGGTGGATCAACACCCCATGCACCATGTACTTGAGCCCTTGGGATCAAAACCCAAAGCCAAATGCACCTTGCTCATCTAACAAACCAAACCCTAGTTGAAACTTCTTTGAATGAAAAATAAAACAAAAGTGCTCAAATAAAGTTGTTCCAAAAATCATGAAACTATTTTTGTAAATTGCCTAAAATCATTATAATCATGTTGGACCAACTTTGGTAATTTTTGAAGTTACAGAAAATTCCAAACAATTCAAACAGTAGGTTAAAACCCTTACTTTGGGCATTTAATAATTACAAGAGATATCTAATGATTTTCTTTTGCTGCAAAAACTTTTGTGGCACTGATATATAATGTTATACTAATATTGGGACACCTAACACATTTTACAAAATTGCCTAAGCTGGGAAAACAATTACCAAAAGAGAAATACAGAAAAGAAAAGACACAGAGAATTGGAAAAAAACACTAAATGTCGCTCAGGGCGACGGCCCACCTAGCCCAGGCCCACCCCCCCCCCCCCACGGTTGTCTTCTTCCCCAACCACCCCCCACCTGCTCCCGTACGGCAGCCGGGCGTGGGCACGCCGCTGCCAGGCCGACCCCGCCTCCACCTGCTCCCTCCCGGCGCCGACGCGATAAGGGCGACGCCCCCGACCCCCTAGACAACCCCGCATCTCCATTCCCCTCCTCCTCCACTCGCCATCGTCGGGGAAAAATTCCCGAGCGCCGCCGTCGCTGTTGCCGTGGCCGCACGCGGCCAACGGCCACTACCGCCTACGCCACCGTGTCCAACCTCTCCACCGTCGTCGTCTTCATCAGGTCCAGCAAGGAATCGAGCCGGGAGCCCTCCCTCGCCTCGCCCTCGTCTTCGTTCCCCGCTCCGGCCGCCGCGACCTCGACGTCGATTCCGGCCACCTCGCACCTCCGTCGAGCCCACTGCCACGGTCTACACGTTCGCGGTGAGCGTCTCGTTGTTCGCCATCTGCCCGTGGCCGTCCGCTAGGCCTGTAGTCTTTTCCCCCTTTGAGCTCGCTCCGGCCGTCGTGGCTCGTTGTCGTAGTCGTCGACGTAGTCCGTCCCAGCGCACGCCACTGACACCCACGTGCTCCCCATACCCCGTAGGCTAGAACCCGCCCGCCAGTTCGCTCCAATTCGCCATCGTTTGAGTTCTGCCATTGGAGCCCGACGCCTTCGCCGCCATTGTTGAAGCTGCACTCACCTCCGTGCGTCCCAGCCCGCGAGACCACTCCAGATCGATGCGGCTTCGAGTTCCTCGTCGACTGCAACCAGCGGCGCCTCAAACGGCGCTTGGAATCGCGAGCTAGCCCGACCTCGCCGCCGGCGGGCTCCGGTGAGCCCTCCGGTGAGGATGACAGACGGGCCCCCCTCGTCAGATCTATCGTTAGGGGTTAATCCCACCCCTAATGGGCCACTGACAGTGGACCCCCCCGGCTAATTACTCTGCTAATTTAACTGAGAAGTTTAACTGAATAATAAACCCCCCACAGTCACTAACTTGTGGGTCCCCTAGCCATTTAGTTTAATTAAACAGGTTTAATCATCTCTGGAGTCAATGACATCTGGGACCCACTGTCAGATTAATAATTAAAATGAATTTAGATAAATTGAGTCACCGACATGTGGGTCCAGAGGCATTTTTGATTTATTAAAATGTTTTATAAATAAATAGAGGCTGACATGTGGGTCCCACATGTCAGGCACTGTTTTGGATAATGTTTTGGATAATGTTTTGGATAATGTTCTGGATAATGTTAAATAAATAATAAAAGAAATTCAGAAAATCATTTAAATGATTTAAAACTTTGAAATTCAATAACTTTTAAACCGTAACTCGGATGCAAAAACTTTATACATGAAAATTGATCAGAAAAATATAACGAATACGAATACGCTATCCGTATGCCTATCACACCCCTCTAACACAACGAACATCGAACCGTCCCCCCTTCGGACCGTCTGTTCGATAAATTGTCCGGTACTGCTAAAGTGCCCGGATGAATTTATTCCGAACACGAATGTTTCTCGGAATAGATCAACTAGCACGGATACACCCCTCTTATGTTTGTACGGTACCCACAACACCTCTGGCTTGATCCTTCCCCCTCCGGACACCCTGTCCGGTAATCCTCCGGGACCGGTAGTTCATCCCCAGAGGAATTTCCGTTTCGAGCAATGTACATTGCACTGCGTTAGAATACCGTAAACATTTCATCTGTCATGTCATGCATCTGTTTGTATATGCTTGCAGATGAGGACATGTCTACTAATGTTACACCCACATCTTCACCAATTACACATACTGGACCAGTTACTAGAGCACGTGCACGTCAACTAAATTATCAGGTACTTTCGTTTCTTGCTTATCCTTCTAATGTTCATGAACATATGATGCTGCCTAAATTAGATACTTTTGTTTTGCTTATGAATGAAGGACCTAGCATGGACAAGAAGGACGGTCATTGGAGCGGGATCAAGCATGGAGAAGAAGGTGCGCGCGCGGGAAATAACAATGGAGCTTCAAGTGGGGATTTTCGCACTTTGAAGCCACCATAAGGCATGCATGAAGGCTTGGACGAAATACACGAGATGCCACTTCATTATTTTCGTCCAAGAGCAATTATAGGTGCTGCGTCACCTTAATATTGGGCTGGGCCCATGTAATTTCGAAATACCACATTATAGGCTGTTTTTAGAGTCCGTATGTGTGGGGAAACCGAGTTAGGGTTGTTTTCGGGCCCCACCTCCAAGGGGTCACGAAAATCCCCTCTGTTCCCCCATATATATAGCCCTTAGGGCGTCGTTTAGACTTGGGTTTTAATTAGATTTAAGTTAGCCATAGCCGCAACTTCGAGTTCTTCGTTTGTGTCGTCCGACCAGGCCAAGACCGCATTGGAACCCCAACTTCTGTTAATCTTTCATCTTATATTCACAATATCCAGATTGCAATTCTTAGTTCTTGCTTGTTCTTCGATTGCTTGCAGGAATTGACCTTCGTGGTCAGGTTGATCGTGCATCCGCGGGATCAATAACCTCTCGGAGTTGGTTTAGCGATTGCTAAGGCGCAACGTCTTCGCACGTTCGTAGTCGGGTCGTGAAATTCTACTCCACCAAAATCGATCTCCATCATCTCATCGAAACATCGGGACACCTTCGCCTCTATCAAGTGGTATCAGATTTCCAGGTTGCTCGGTGAGATTTACCAGTTTTCGTAGTCTAGATTGGTTATGTTCTTCATACCTACAGTCCACGAAAAAGCCAACAACAAAAACATTAGGGTTAGATCATCACGTCCCAAAACAGTCCGAGCTTTTGTCCAGTTTTCTTTACAGTAGTTTGCTTTGTTGAATTTGCGGTTGCATCGTTGTGTCGAGTTGCTGATCTTAGCGCCTAGTTCCTTAGAGTTTCGAGTTCTGATCACAGTTTGTCACGCTGCCGCCGCACTAGTTCCATCCGTCCGCTGCCACCAATCCGAGTCCAAAACACCACCACGTTCCGCCAACCCGAGTCCATATACACCACCACGACCTACCAATCTGAGTTGAGTTCCATCACCCGTTCGGTTTGAGATATCCCCGTAGCCAGAATAGTTTTGGAGTTGATTAGAGTCGGATTTCACCAATCTTTGTCGTACGTAGAAGAGGGTGATTTCCAAAAAAAAAAAAAAAAAAAAGTCTGGCACGCTTTCCAGAGTTGTTTTTAGGCCAAAAATTTCGGGGGTGAAAAAATTTCGTGCCCATACGTTCCTTAGGTCCAGAAACTCATTTTGAGACGTTCGCCACCATAGTGATTTTTTCGCACTTTTTCAGCCACCGCAGTCCCGCCTCGCAAAAAAAAAGCAAAAAAAAAAAGAGGAAAAAAAATTCAGAGTGTGCTTCTCAGTTGATTATGTGCCGCGCCGTGCTTTCGTTGGTGTTTTAGGCTCGCGTCTCTAGTACGGTCTAGCCTAGGATCAGCACAGTACCGACGTTGAGTGTTTATTCAACTTTGCATCTCTGTTTTGATTACTGTTGAGCATTTTGCTACCATATTTGTCAAGCCTACCTACAGCTCCACATATATTCTACTTCGTGCGGTTGACACCTCCTGGCCATCGCTCTACCACATCTCTGAGAGTTTTGACCCGTTGGTTGTACATCACCACCTGCTGCTAGGTAAGAATCGGTAAGAACTGAAGAAAAGCTTGACGGATTTGTGCTTTCCACCACCCCACATCCCATTAGTAGAAGTAGGATCATACTTCTGTGTGTTTTCTATTTCTGCTAACCATGCCAGGATCCCATGATGAAGTGGCGCGGAATGCACCTGATTGGGAGAATATGACAAACAAAGCATTACATGATAAATTTGCACAAATGATGTCTGAACAGGTGAATGACATCGAGAACAGATTTACAGAGGCGATTGATGGTGTGGAGAAGATGATCGACACCAAGCTCGACGCCTAGTTTACTGAGTTGCTCGCACGCTTACCTATACAGCCTGCGGCCGCTCCAGCACAGCCACCGCCACCACGACGTGCACGACGTATTCTGTTTCCGGGCGGACAAGCTGCTGGTGCTCCTGCTGCTGCTGCAGTTACTGCTGCTGCTGCCTCTGACGTCGGCCAGGACGACAACTACGAGGGTGATTACGAGGAGGAGGTGGAACAAGAAGCGGCCTATGAACAGCCAGCTGGACGACCATGTCCCAACATTCGCCACGGTCGACACCAACCACCCCCTCCGGTACGCGATGATGAACATGTGCCTAAACTTAAATTGAATCTTAAGCCGTTTGAGGGTAGATATATTCCTGATGCTTATCTTACTTGGGAGTTAGAAACTGAACAACGCTTTACATGTTTACAATATCCAGAGAATAGACGTGTTACTGCTGCTGTTTGTGAATTCACGGGTTTTGCATCTAT
The DNA here is from genome assembly GCA_950022295.1 of Bromus sterilis. Classification (NCBI taxonomy): domain Eukaryota; kingdom Viridiplantae; phylum Streptophyta; class Magnoliopsida; order Poales; family Poaceae; genus Bromus; species Bromus sterilis. The sequence continues at coordinate 163,115,327 of OX465599.1, read as the reverse complement.
TTGGTGGTCTGAACATTGTAGATTGCATGCTAATAATATTCCAGCTACTTGGGCTGCTTTAAAAGATGCTATGCGTACTCGCTGGGTTCCTCCTTATTATCAACGTGAATTGCTACAAAAATTACAGCGTTTGAGACAAGGAAAAAATTCTGTAGAGGAATATTATCAAGAATTACAAACTGGATTGATTATATGTGGCCTAGTAGAGGATAATGAAGCTATGTTTGCACGTTTTATAGGTGGCTTAAACAGGGAGATACAAACTATTCTAGAATACAAGGACTATGCTACTATTACTCGTTTGTTTCATCTTGCTTGTAAAGCTGAACGTGAAGTGCAGGATCGACAGGCCGCTACGAGACCTAACTTTTCTGCAGGACGAAATACATCATGGACATCGCGTGGACCTTCTACATCCACACGTCCTGCTGCACCACCATCTACTTCAGCCGCTCATTCTTACAGGGAGCCACCAAAACAGCGAGCGCCACCATTCAAGGGTGCACAAAGTGGTCCAGCGGCGAGTTCTTCTTCATCCATGGCTTCCACAGGGCAAACACGAGATCGTGATAATAAATTCCGCAGGTGCCAAGGTGGAGGTCACTTCGCAAAAGACTGTCCCTCCAAGCGTGTGATGACTATTACGGCGGATGGTGGGTATGAGTCAGCGAGTGACTATGATGAGGAGACTTTAGTTCTCATTGCTCATGAGGAACAGGGTGCCCATGATGATGCTCATGATATAGAGTATATGGCTCCTGATGATGCAGATCAATATGCTAGTTTGGTTGCTCAACGTGTGTTAAGTGTGCAGGTATCGAAGGCCGAGCAAAACCAGAGGCATAATTTGTTCCACACAAAGGGAGTGGTGAAAGAACGTTCGGTTCGCATCATCATTGACGGAGGGAGTTGCAACAACTTGGCGAGCATGGAGTTGGTGGAGAAGCTATCTCTCACCACAAGACCACACCCCCATCCGTACTATATTCAGTGGTTTAACAATAGTGGTAAGATTAAGGTAACGCGTTCTGTTCGTGTGCACTTTAGCATTGCTACATATGCTGATTATGTTGATTGTGATGTGGTACCCATGCAAGCATGCTCTCTTTTACTTGGTAGACCATGGCAATTTGATAGGAATGTTGTACACCATGGTAGGACAAATCAGTTTACTCTAGTTCATCAGGATAAAAATATTGCTTTACTTCCTATGTCTCCTGAACAAATTGTGAAAGATGATCTTGCTAGAGCTAGTAAAGCTAAACAGGAGAAAAATAAGAGTGAAAATGAGATAGCAGCTAAAGAATTTGAGCAACAACATAAGACTAATAGAAAATCTTCTTCTGCTGTTTCTAATGAAATTAAATTGACTAGTACAACTTTGCTTGCTACTAAGGTTGATATTTCGGATTTGGATGTTAGTCAATATGTGTGCTATGCTTTTGTGTGCAAAGAAGCTTTGTTTTCATTTGAGGAATTGCCTCCTTCTTTGCCTCCTGTTGTCACTGACCTTTTGCAGGAGTTTATTGACGTCTTTCCACAAGACGTACCACCGGGATTACCACCTATTCGAGGGATTGAGCATCAGATTGACTTAATTCCCGGTGCTTCGCTGCCCAACCGTGCGCCATACCGTACCAATCCGGAGGAGACGAAGGAGATTCAGCGTCAAGTACAAGAGCTACTCGACAAAGGTTACATACGTGAATCCCTTAGTTCTTGTGTTGTTCCTGTTATATTAGTGCCTAAAAAGGATGGAACTTGGCGTATGTGTGTTGATTGTAGAGCCATTAATAATATTACTATTCGTTATCGTCATCCTATTCCTAGGTTAGATGATATGCTTGATGAATTAAGTGGCTCTACCATGTTTTCCAAAGTTGATTTGCGTAGTGGATACCATCAAATTCGCATGAAATTAGGGGATGAATGGAAAACGGCATTTAAAACTAAGTTTGGATTATATGAGTGGTTAGTCATGCCTTTTGGGTTAACTAATGCACCTAGCACTTTCATGAGATTAATGAACGAGGTTTTACGTGCTTTCATTGGACGATTTGTGGTAGTTTATTTTGATGATATATTGATTTATAGCAAATCTTTGGAGGAACATTTGGATCATTTACGTGCTGTTTTTATTGCTCTACGTAATGCACGTTTGTTTGGTAACCTTGGGAAGTGCACCTTTTGCACCGACCGAGTATCGTTTCTTGGCTATGTTGTTACTCCGCAGGGAATTGAAGTTGATAAAGCCAAGATCGAGGCGATTGAGAGTTGGCCGCAACCCAAAACGGTCACACAAGTGAGGAGTTTTCTTGGACTCGCTGGATTCTATAGGCGTTTTGTGAGAGATTTCAGCACCATTGCTGCACCTCTCAATGAGCTTACACGCAAGGATGTGCCTTTTACTTGGGGTACCGCACAGGAAGAAGCCTTCGCGGTATTGAAAGATAAGTTAACACATGCTCCTTTGCTCCAACTTCCTGATTTTAATAAGAGTTTTGAGCTTGAATGCGATGCTAGTGGGATTGGTTTGGGAGGTGTGTTATTACAAGATGCTAAACCTGTTGCATACTTTTCTGAAAAATTGAGTGGGCCTAGTCTGAACTATTCTACTTATGATAAGGAATTATACGCTCTTGTTCGGACATTAGAAACTTGGCAACATTATTTATGGCCCAAAGAATTTGATATACATTCTGATCATGAATCTTTGAAACACATAAGAAGCCAAGCAAAACTTAATCGTAGACATGCTAAGTGGGTTGAATTTATTGAGACTTTCCCTTATGTCATTAAACACAAGAAGGGGAAAGATAATATTATTGCTGATGCTTTGTCTCGTCGTTATACTATGCTTTCACAACTTGACTTCAAGATATTCGGTTTAGAGACACTCAAAGATCAATATGTACATGATGCGGAATTTAAAGATGTATTGCAGAATTGTAGAGAGGGTAGAACATGGAACAAGTTTGTGTGCTTAATGATGGTTTTGTGTTCCGTTCTAACAAGCTATGCATTCCAGCTAGCTCTATTCGTCTTTTGCTGTTGCAGGAGGCGCATGGAGGAGGATTAATGGGACACTTTGGCGTGAAGAAGACGAAGGACGTACTTGCTACACATTTCTTTTGGCCAAAGATGAGACGGGATGTTGAGCGTTTTGTTGCTCGCTGCACTACATGTCAAAAAGCTAAGTCACGACTCAATCCTCATGGTTTATACATGCCTTTACCTGTACCTAGTGTTCCGTGGGAGGACATATCCATGGACTTTGTTTTAGGCTTGCCTCGAACAAAGCAGGGGAGGGATAGCATATTTGTTGTCGTGGATAGATTTTCTAAGATGGCACATTTTATACCATGTCATAAAAGCGATGATGCTGCTAATGTTGCTGATTTATTCTTTCGCGAGATTATTCGCTTACATGGTGTGCCCAATACTATTGTCTCGGATCGTGATACTAAGTTTCTTAGCCATTTTTGGAGATGCTTATGGGCTAAGTTGGGGACTAAACTACTTTTTAGTACTACATGTCATCCCCAAACTGATGGACAAACTGAAGTAGTCAATAGGACTTTGTCTACTATGCTTAGGGCTGTTTTAAAGAGTAACTCAAAAATGTGGGAAGAATGTTTACCTCATATTGAATTTGCTTATAATCGTTCATTTCATTCTACCACTAAAATGTGCCCTTTTGAGATTGTTTATGGTTTTCTACCTCGTGCACCTATTGATTTGCTTCCTATTCCATCTTCGGAGAAGGTTAATTTTGATGCTAAGCAACGTGCTGAATTGATATTAAAAATGCATGAGTTAACTAAAGAAAACATTGAGAAAATGAATGCTAGATACAAGCTTGTTGGTGATAAGGGTAGAAAGCATGTTGTGTTTGAACCAGGAGATCTTGTTTGGTTACATCTACGTAAAGATAGGTTTCCTGATTTGCGCAAGTCTAAGTTAATGCCACGAGCTGATGGTCCCTTTAAGGTTTTACAGAAAATTAATGATAATGCATATAAACTTGAGCTACCTGCAGATTTTGGGGTTAGTCCCACATTTAACATTACAGATTTGAAACCTTATTTGGGAGATGATAATGAGCTTCCGTCGAGGACGACTTCAATTCAAGAAGGGGAGGATGATGAGGACATCTCTACTAATGTTACACCCACATCTTCACCAACTACACATACTGGACCAGTTACTAGAGCACGTGCACGTCAACTAAATTATCAGGTACTTTCGTTTCTTGCGAATCCTTCTAATGTTCATGAACAAATGATGCTGCCTAAATTAGATACTTTTGTTTTGCTTATGAATGAAGGACCTAGCATGGACAAGAAGGACGGTCATTGGAGCGGGATCAAGCATGGAGAAGAAGGTGCGCGCGCGGGAAATAACAATGGAGCTTCAAGTGGGGATTTTCGCACTTTGAAGCCACCATAAGGCATGCATGAAGGCTTGGACGAAATACACGAGATGCCACTTCATTATTTTCCTCCAAGAGCAATTATAGGTGCTGCGTCACCTTAATATTGGGCTGGGCCCATGTAATTTCGAAATACCACATTATAGGCTGTTTTTAGAGTCTGTATGTGTGGGGAAACCGAGTTAGGGTTGTTTTCGGGCCCCACCTCCAAGGGGTCACGAAAATCCCCTCTGTTCCCCCATATATACAGCCCTTAGGGCGTCGTTTAGACTTGGGTTTTAATTAGATTTAAGTTAGCCATAGCCGCAACTTCGAGTTCTTCGTTTGTGTCGTCCGACCAGGCCAAGACCGCATTGGAACCCCAACTTCTGTTAATCTTTCATCTTATATTCGCAATATCCAGATTGCAATTCTTAGTTCTTGCTTGTTCTTCGATTGCTTGCAGGAATTGACCTTCGTGGTCAGGTTGATCGTGCATCCGCGGGATCAATAACCTCTCGGAGTTGGTTTAGCGATTGCTAAGGCGCAAAGTCTTCGCACGTTCGTAGTCGGGTCGTGAAAGTCTACTCCACCAAAATCGATCTCCATCATCTCATTGAAACATCGGGACACCTTCGCCTCTATCACTTGCTGTGTATTTACTGTTTTCTTCCCCCCTTAATCTCCGGTAGACCCCGCTGCTGCCGTCGACTACACCGCTGCTGAGTACGACTACCTCGTCGACGACCCTACTACTACCGTCGAGCTTCCAGGCAAGCAGAGCCATTCTCTTCCCCAGATATCGCCTATCTTTCCGTACTTTTCTTGCACTAGGCATTGTTACTGCTGCTGCTACGATTACAATCCTATTCAACTGCATAGCCTGATTTTTGTCGCCCCTTGATGTGCCTTCCTTTATCCTATGCTGCCTATTATTATTATGCATTATTCAGCAGTGAGCCCTGCGCATTGTTAGCTAGGATTAGATAGAGGGCCGTGATCACTCAGGGGAGTGAACGCGGATACAAATATTATAACTGCACAGGTACGGTACAAAGCAGACACCGTCAAAGGCCCCTATCTGGGTTATGCCTAGTCACCTCAAGTGTGAGCTATCCAGGAGTAATCCTGGTACTCCACTCGAGGCTGACTTTGTCTTAACGCCATAGGGTCCTGAACGACGATTGTCCTTCAGGTAAGAAGTCGGGCGAACCAACGGTGCCCGCGAGAGGTATTGCGACGGGACGACAGGGAGGGTATGACCAGTGTATCGGTGTGCTTGGCCCCTGATCGTTGGCCGCGAGAGTTACCAAAACCACGAAAGTCGAGCTCCTCCAGGAGCACACGCGAGACAAGGTAAGGAGACGGTTCACCTTGTTGGTAACCGCAGTGACTTGGTGGGACGACGCGGCAGGCACCGATATACTGGTGGTCCTGGCTGCTGTCGTTGTCCGCGGGTCAGTTAAGTCGAGGCAACGATAACGGTTGTCACGCAGGTTATTTAAAATGATAAATGGTTCAGTGAATGTCTTGAGTTGGCTATATGCCATGTACGCACTACCTACCCGTGGGAATTACGAGTTATGGGCTCCTCTGCTTCTTAGTGTCGTCCGAGGACTCTTCACACGTCAGCAGTACTGCGGGCTGATTGCCGGGAAGTGGTGTTGTCTTATTTGCTCGCGCGGTGGTGTCTTATTTGGATTTGCTTCAACTTCACCGGCCAGTCACGCACCGTGCAGGAGTACGTTCGGGTTGGGGTCCAAGGCTCGGCGTACTTAGGATTTAGACCGGCGGATGGCCTCTCTGTTGAGTTTGAAAGATGGGCTATGAAGTGTCAGAGAGCCTCGGTGGAGCGTTCCCTAACAAGGTTCCCGCCACCCTTGAGATCCATGCGTGTAGCGTAACACAAGTGCACCCCTGTAGGGAAGATTAATCTATTCGAATAGCCGTGTCCACGGTAACAGGACGCTTTATGCTGAAGCTGGATCTTACCACTAGAAACTATTATTATTAAACTGTATGGTTCCAGGTTTTCTTCCTCGCGGGGATGTCAAGGAGGTGAACTCGGAGGCATTGCTAATTATTACAACTTATTATTATACAATGTTGCAGCAACTTCTGTTGCATTGTTACTTTATGCTTTATATAAACTGTTGGCTGATTCTTACCTCATGCTGCAAGACCTCGTCGGAAGATGCTAGTCTTCGATAGGCCTAGCTTCTTACCCTTGCTCTGGATTTCTGTCTTTCAGTCCACTATATACAACCTCTTCTTTCCGTTGATACAATGCATAATGCTTAGTAGCGGACGTAAGACTCGCGGGTATACTAGATACTCACCTGCTTTATTTCCTTTACTGTTTTGCCTGATCGGCCGCTGCAGCCGACGTTGGAGCCCAGGAGCAGGAGTACCCCGGGGGCGCCTACTACGACGTCGAGTTCCCCGTTGACCAGGAGTAGTTCGGTGGATCCCAGGCAGGAGGCCTCGCCTTTTCGATCTGTATCGCTGATGTGATTTTTGCTAGCCTTCTTAAGGCAAAACTTGACTAACTATGTCTGTACTCAGATATTATGGCTTGTATGACTTATGTACTCGGGTCCGCGTGACCCCCTCTATTGTATCATATTTGTTTATCCTTTTGGTGTTTAGTGTTGTGCTGTGATATTATCACCGTGGCACCCTAATCTTAGTCGTGTACCCTGTGTGTATGATTACTGTACACGGTCTGATTTTGGGGGCGTCACAACCAACGAAGGGGGCGAGAAGCCATCAAGCAGTACCCCCTTTGGCCTATATTTACCCCCTGTGACGGAAACCCCTAATATCGATCTCCTATTCCTGTTCTCCTCTCTGTTTCGCCGCCGCAGCCGTTTCAAGATCGGGGCTGCCAGGAGAAGCTGCCCTTGCACCCTTGCGGAAGGAGGAATCCCCTCCGGGAGACCATCCATCGCCATGGACGTCTCCCGGATGTGCCGTGAGTAGTCCCCCTTGGACCATGGGTCCGTGACCAGTAGCTATGTGAGTTACTCCTCCCCTCTTTATGCTTTCACTTTCGAGACCTCGTGAGCTGCCTCACATGATTGAGGCACTATTGTAGTTATCTATGTTGCTCTGCTGAGTTTGCTGGGATCTGATGGATTATGAGATTATGTTTAGATTGCTATGAGTAATATATTTGGTTCTCTTTTGTATTTCTGTTCTTTAGTAAATTCTTGCATGTTCTCCGTTTCCGTATTTTACTTTGAACAATTGATTTGTTGCAACTCCAAGAGGGAGCGTTATGCATGATTGTGGGTTCAGCCCCTTGATGTCTAGCTTGAGTGACAGAAACATGAGACTAGGGATGTGCCGTTGCCACCAGGGATAAAACAATGGTGCTTGTACTTGCGGGTGCAATGATTGTTTACTTTACGCATAGTTCTTTTAATGCAGTTGTCTCTTGCTTTGAGTTTACACTTTGGGTGGGATTCACAACTTAATACCAGCGAGATGTTCTGGATAGATATCTCAAGGTGGATGATTCGTAGTAGATGCAGATGGATTTCGGTCTACTTACCGTGGCGTACTGCCCATTGCTTTTGAGCCTCTTCCTTTCTTTTGTAGCATAGTTAGCATTGCGGTGCGTTTATAATCCTGTCAATTTCCCAGTTGTGATTTTTTACCTCACTAGCACTTTTATCGTCTTTTGGGAGAGAGACATCACTAGTGAACATCGCGGGATTCCAGTCCATATTCACACCATTGTTTACACCTTCAATTTACTTTCAGTTCTTACTTTCAGTTGCACTATTATTATCTCTTGCTTTGATCCTTTGTAAACAGCAAGGCCGGAGGAATTGACAACTCCTCTGTACACGTTGGGAGAAAAGTTACTTGTTGTGTGTGCAGGTCCACGTCAACCTCGTAACCATCCGGCAACAATTTCTGCGCCGTTGACACCTTCTTGTGTCTCTTGGAGTCCTACTGGTTCGACAACCTTGTTATCTTCACCAAGGGAAATTTGCTGCTACGCTACATCTCACCTTCCACTTGGGGTAACCAACGAGGAGTGAGAGCACTATCCTCACCGTATCACTGACGCGCACATACGTGTGCCAAAAGGGGAACGTTCCTGCTGGGCCGACGGGGACATCAGGTCCTTTGAGGGGTGGTGTATGTAACATCCTAGGATCTCAATAGGAATGACAGACTATTCATATAAACAAGGTGCACCTTCTTTTCTGGGAGCCCATCAGGAAAGAACTCAACAATGATGCAGGAAACAATGACGATAGCCACTCACGTTGCTCCTCAACACCTACAAAGAAGGATATAAGCCGACTAATTTGTTACACGTGCCGAAACCCAGGGCATTATTCAACAAATTGCCCTGAGTTGAAGAAGAGGATAAATGGCAATGGGAAATCTGGAGAAAAGAGGCGTGATCACATGGAAAGGGGACATGTGAATTACGTCAATGTGGGAAGAATTTATAAAGAATCCGACTCAAAATCCAGTAAGATTCTAATCAAGTACAAGTATTGTGATCATTCTTTAGAGTAATGGGGCATCATATTTGTTCATATCAAGAAAGTTGAAAACAAGCATGGAGATGGCATAAGAATTTGGATCATGGATTTCCAGAGATACAAATATTTAACCATTGCTAGCCAACTCGAATCTCGAGGATGAGATTCATTCTTAAGGGGGGTAGGGTTGTAACATCCCCATTTTCTAAATTCGGATGTTAATAGATCATCATATGCATGTCATGTTGGAGTTTTGCATTATTTGGATTTTCTAAATAATTCAAACATTTTTCAACTTAAGGAAATTTGTTGGAGAGGATATAACATGACCTATCCCCATTTTAAATAAAGTTGAAAAGTGTTGAAAATATTTTTGAGTGTTCTCTAAATGTGTTATGGGAATAATAAATAACTCCAAAAGTATTTTTACGATTTTTATAATGCTCATACGGATTTTATTGCATAAAATGTATTTATGAAAATTGCATAATAGATGAAATAGTAATTTCGGCAATAATAATTATTTGTATTATTTTATTTTATTGTTGTGAAAATTTTCAAATTTTGATTTTATTATTTAAAATTGTTTTGCATAGTTGGTTGACCAAAAAAACAAAAAAAAACGAGTTTTCGTTTTAGACCTTCCAACGGCCCAGTCTGTTATTTTCCGTGTAAGAGCAAGTTTTGCCCCCGAAGGTTTTGGACATTGTTGGACAAAGCAGTAGTGGAACTAATATTGTTTTCGAGTATAAACAGATACTTAGGTTCCGAAAGAATGGAGTTTGCAAGGAGAAGGTCGAAGGACAACTCACTGCAGTGTAGCTGCAGTCAACTACCGAAACCTTTGAAGGAAGACGACCCCCAAAAATGTCGTTGAAGAAGAGGTCTCTCTCGAGTAAAAGCGCAACGAGGAGAAAGCTGAAGCTGGTCGAAGACTTAGTCTTTTTACTAGTTTCTCTTTATTTTCTTGAGTTCTAGGAAAAACCGTACTATTAAGAGGGGTTTGCTAGTTGAGATCTTTGTCGAAGTGAATTTGCTCTGCTCAACCTAAACCCACAAAAGCCTACTGAGAGAAATCTTACTGAGTCGAGTGAATAGCTCGATGGCAAAGTCATCGCACTTCATGCCTTCGAGAGAGAACTCGTTCGGTAAGTCAGCTTACTTGTTCCTCAAGTAAAGTTGCGCAGTGATTGGAATCCGACCGTTGTGGACACGCGTCAAGTGGGCACATCGGGTCACTTCAGTCATTTTACCCATCAGGATCGCCACCTATAAATACCCCGCACCTACCCGCTATTTTGGGTCGGCTGCTCCACTGAAGATTCTAAAACAAAACCCAACTCTGAACTGAGTTGAGCAATTCACAGAGACTTAGGTTGAGATTAGCCGATCTTTTTATCTTGGAGATTCTAAAACAAAACCCAACTCTGAACTGCATGTCTCCTAGACGGTTAGGCGTCGCCTGTCAAGCAGTCAAAGAGAAATTGTCACTGCTGAAGGAAGTTTGTAAAGGTCTCGGAGATGTCCTGAATCATCTACCACGAGTGAAAACTAGACAAGCTCGAGGAGTTTGTTGCAGTGGAGAATAGGACAGAGAGAGTTTTGCTCCAGGTGTTCAATCACCAGTCCCTCCAACCAGACGTAGCACTTTGAAGAGTGTGAACTGGTTTACCAAACATCATCGTGTCAGGCTCGTTTTCCTTCTCACATTTACATTAAGTATTTACTCGTTGCCTGTTTGTCTTCGATGTTTTCCTTCGCTCCCAATCCTTTCGAGCCATGCATGTCTTTCGATACTGTATTTCCTTCGAGATGCCTTTAATCCTTCGCAGTTTGCATGAATTCCTTCTAAGTTCCTTAGAATTTTTTAGAAGTGATCATTCTTGAGCTTTCAATTGGTATCAGAGTTAGGCACTCCCTACGCTCTGCGTATTTTGGTCTAACCACCTGGAGTGTTGTCAAGAATGTCGTTTGCAGCTGTTCGCTCAGGGGAACTAATTCCTATCTACAATGAGAAGGACTACCCTTATTGGAAGGACAAAATGAAGAGGAACATCATGGCCATCAACTCTGCCGCTTGGGATGTTGTCAAGAATGGTGTAACTGTCAAGGACAAAAATTCTATCACTCCTGAGGAGGCAAAGAAGATGCACCTCGATTATGACGTCAAGAATATTGCTACGGCCAGAAAAATAATCTGATTCCAGAAAAATATCATGAAGTCAAGAATATTGCTACGGCCAAAGGTGTTTGGGACTATCTCGAGAAGATTGGTGAAGGTGTCTCTACTCAGAAAGATGCTCGTATTGATACCATTCGAAGCAAATTCTATCGATTCAAGAGGCACGAGGAAGAGAAAGTCAACTCCATATACAACAGACTCAATGCTCTGTCAAATGAACTGATTTCTCTCGGTGCCGAAGACATTACCAATCGGATCGTTGTCAGGACTTTGCTCCGTTCCCTTGATGATTCCTTCGGTCACATTGTGCTGATGATTAAGGAAAGGACTGATTTCAAGGATCTTGCTGCGGCTGATATTCTCGAGAGACTCAGCACTTTTGAGATGGAAGAAGAAGAAAAATGAGATGTCAACGGAACTCGAAGAAAATCTCATGCACTCAAGACCAGAGCTTCACATCATTCCACTCCTGAAGCCAGTTCTGAATCTGGAGGTGCCACTGATGACCCCGAGAACATTGGAAAGGATCTGGCACTGATAATGAAAAGATTCAACTGCTTCCAGAGAAGGAATTCCTCTTCACCGAAGAAAAACTACTCTTCCAGACATTCGAGAAATTCATCACAACATCGATCATCATCCAGAAACTCTTCAGCGAAAGATAACTGTTGCTACAAGTGCAAGAAGCCAGGTCACTTCATTGCTGATTTTCCTCTCTGGGAAATTTAACATAGATCAAAGCATTCTCAGAGCAACTCTTTGAGAAAGTCACACAGATCGAGCAAAAACTATGAGTCAAAGAGATATGATTCAAAGTCCAGAAAATATAAGAAAGATGGTTCTGATGATGACAAGAAGAAGAAGTACCACAAACATCGAGAGAGTTCTTCCTCGAAATCACATTCCTCTCGAATCGAGAGAGTTCTTCCTCGAAATCACATTCCTCTCGACGCAAGAATTCTCACCATGCCAAAGCCTATTTGCGTAAAGAGATGAACTCTGAAGATGAATCCTCCGGTTCCGAAGATGAATCAAACTCAAGATCTGGTTCTGGTTCTGGTTCTGAATCTGATGGTGTTGCTGGTCTAGCATTTGCTTCGAAGAAGACTTCAAGTTCATTCTTCACCAACCAAAGAAGTGAAGATGAATCTCCAGCTTACTGCTTCATGGCCAAGGCTAAGGTATCCTCTTCTAAGAATTCCTACGATACTTCTGATGGATCTGCTTATGAAAGTAACTCAAGGATAAGCTATGCCAAACTTGCCAAAATTGCTTCTATCCAACAAGATGAAGTAGATTCTCTAAGTGAAACTATTCAAAAATCTGAGACTTTGTTGATCGATGAGATTGAGAAAGGTCAAACTTTGACAAATGACCATGCTGCTCTGAAGGAAAAGTATGATGAACTTTCGCCTCGGCATGATCTTCTCTCAGTTGATGAGGACATCTCTACTAATGTTACACCCACATCTTCACCAACTACACATACTGGACCAGTTACTAGAGCACGTGCACGTCAACTAAATTATCAGGTACTTTCGTTTCTTGCGAATCCTTCTAATGTTCATGAACATATGATGCTGCCTAAATTAGATACTTTTGTTTTGCTTATGAATGAAGGACCTAGCATGGACAAGAAGGACGGTCATTGGAGCGGGATCAAGCATGGAGAAGAAGGTGCGCGCGCGGGAAATAACAATGGAGCTTCCAGTGGGGATTTTCGCACTTTGAAGCCACCATAAGGCATGCATGAAGGCTTGGACGAAATACAGGAGATGCCACTTCATTATTTTCGTCCAAGAGCAATTATAGGTGATGCGTCACCTTAATATTGGGCTGGGCCCATGTAATTTCGAAATACCACATTATAGGCTGTTTTTAGAGTCCGTATGTGTGGGGAAACCGAGTTAGGGTTGTTTTCGGGCCCCACCTCCAAGGGGTGACGAAAATCGCCTTTGTTCCCCCATATATACAGCCCTTAGGGCGTCGTTTAGACTTGGGTTTTAATTAGATTTAAGTTAGCCATAGCCGCAACTTCGAGTTCTTCGTTTGTGTCGTCCGACCAGGCCAAGACCGCATTGGAACCCCAACTTCTGTTAATCTTTCATCTTATATTCGCAATATCCAGATTGCAATTCTTAGTTCTTGCTTGTTCTTCGATTGCTTGCAGGAATTGACCTTCGTGGTCAGGTTGATCGTGCATCCGCGGGATCAATAACCTCTCAGAGTTGGTTTAGCGATTGCTAAGGCGCAACGTCTTCGCACGTTCGTAATCGGGTCGTGAAAGTCTACTCCACCAAAATCGATCTCCATCATCTCATCGAAATATCGGGACACCTTCGCCTCTATCAAGTGGAATCAGATTTCCAGGTTGCTCGGTGAGATTTACCAGTTTTCGTAGTCTAGATTGGTTCTGTTCTTCATACCTACAGTCCACGAAAAAGCCAACAACAAAAAAATTAGGGTTAGATCATCACGTCCCAAAATAGTCCGAGCCTTTGTCCAGTTTTCTTTACAGTAGTTTGCTTTGTTGAATTTGCGGTTGCATCGTTGTGTCGAGTTGATGATCTTAGCGCCTAGTTCCTTAGAGTTTCGAGTTCTGATCACAGTTTGTCACGCTGCCGCCGCACTAGTTCCATCCGTCCGCTGCCACCAATCCGAGTCCAGAAACACCACCACGTTCCGCCAACCCGAGTCCATATACACCACCACGACCTACCAATCCGAGTTGAGTTCCATCACCCGTTCGGTTTGAGATATCCCCGTAGCCATAATAGTTTTGGAGTTGATTAGAGTCGGATTTCACCAATCTTTGTCGTACGTAGAAGAGGGTGATTTCCAAAAAAAAAAAAAACTTCGGGGTGAAAAAATTTCGTGCCCATACGTTCCTTAGGTCCAGAAACTCATTTTGAGACGTTCGCCACCATAGTGATTTTTTCGCACTTTTTCAGCCACCGCAGTCCCGCCTCGCAAAAAAAAAAGCAAAAAAAAAAAGAGGAAAAAAAAATTCAGAGTGTGCTTCTCAGTTGATTACGTGCCGCGCCGTGCTTTCGTTGGTGTTTTAGGCTCGCGTCTCTAGTACGGTCTAGCCTAGGATCAGCACAGTACCGACGTTGAGTGTTTATTCAACTTTGCATCTCTGTTTTGATTACTCTTGAGCTTTTTGCTACCATATTTGTCAAGCCTACCTACAACTCCACATATATTCTACTTCGTGCGGTTGACACCTCCTGGCCATCGCTCTACCACATCTCTGAGAGTTTTGACCCGTTGGTTGTACATCACCACCTGCTGCTAGGTAAGAATCGGTAAGAACGAAAGAAAAGCTTGACGGATTTGTGCTTTCCACCACCCCACATCCCATTAGTAGAAGTAGGATCATACTTCTGTGTGTTTTCTATTTCTGCTAACCATGCCAGGATCCCATGATGAAGTGGCGCGGGATGCACCTGATTGGGAGAATATGACAAACAAAGCATTACATGATAAATTTGCACAAATGATGTCTGAACAGGTGAATGACATCGAGAACAGATTTACAGAGGCGATTGATGGTGTGGAGAAGATGATCGACACCAAGCTCGACGCCAAGTTTACTGAGTTGCTCGCACGCTTACCTATACAGCCTGCGGCCGCTCCAGCACAGCCACCGCCACCACGACGTGCACGACGTATTCTATTTCCGGGCGGACAAGCTGCTGGTGCTCCTGCTGCTGCTGCAGTTACTGCTGCTGCTGCCTCTGACGTCGGCCAGGACGACAACTACGAGGGTGATTACGAGGAGGAGGTGGAACAAGAAGCGGCCTATGAACAGCCAGCTGGACGTCCACGTCCCAACATTCGCCACGGTCGACACCAACCACCCCCTCAGGTACGCGATGATGAACATGTGCCTAAACTTAAATTGAATCTTAAGCCGTTTGAGGGTAGATATATTCCTGATGCTTATCTTACTTGGGAGTTAGAAACTGAACAACGCTTTACATGTTTACAATATCCTGAGAATAGACGTGTTACTGCTGCTGTTTGTGAATTCACGGGTTTTGCATCTATTTGGTGGTCTGAACATTGTAGATTGCATGCTAATAATATTCCAGCTACTTGGGCTGCTTTAAAAGATGCTATGCGTACTCGCTGGGTTCCTCCTTATTATCAACGTGAATTGCTACAAAAATTACAGCGTTTGAGACAAGGAAAAAATTCTGTAGAGGAATATTATCAAGAATTACAAACTGGATTGATTAGATGTGGCCTAGTAGAGGATAATGAAGCTATGTTTGCACGTTTTATAGGTGGCTTAAACAGGGAGATACAAACTATTCTAGAATACAAGGACTATGCTACTATTACTCGTTTGTTTCATCTTGCTTGTAAAGCTGAACGTGAAGTGCAGGATCGACAGGCCGCTACGAGACCTAACTTTTCTGCAACACGAAATACATCATGGACATCGCGTGGACCTTCTACATCCACACGTCCTGCTGCACCACCCTCTACTTCAGCCGCTCATTCTTACAGGGAGCCACCAAAACAGTCAGCGCCAGCATTCAAGGGTGCACAGAGTGGTCCAGCGGCGAGTTCTTCTTCATCCATGGCTTCCACAGGGAAAACACGAGATCGTGATATTAAATGTCGCAGGTGCCAAGGTGGAGGTCACTTCGCAAAAGACTGTCCCTCCAAGCGTGTGATGACTATTACGGCGGATGGTGGGTATGAGTCAGCGAGTGACTATGATGAGGAGACTTTAGTTCTCATTGCTCATGAGGAACAGGGTGCCCATGATGATGCTCATGATATAGAGTATGTGGCTCCTGATGATGCAGATCAATATGCTAGTTTGGTTGCTCAACATGTGTTAAGTGTGCAGGTATCGAAGGCCGAGCAAAACCAGAGGCATAATTTGTTCCACACAAAGGGAGTGGTGAAAGAACGTTCGGTTCGCATCATCATTGACGGAGGGAGTTGCAACAACTTGGCGAGCATGGAGTTGGTGGAGAAGCTATCTCTCACCACAAGACCACACCCCCATCCGTACTATATTCAGTGGTTTAACAATAGTGGTAAGATTAAGGTAACGCGTTCTGTTCGTGTGCACTTTAGCATTGCTGCATATGCTGATTATGTTGATTGTGATGTGGTACCCATGCAAGCATGCTCTCTTTTACTTGGTAGACCATGGCAATTTGATAGGAATGTTGTACACCATGGTAGGACAAATCAGTTTACTCTGGTTCATCAGGATAAAAATACTGCTTTACTTCCTATGTCTCCTGAACAAATTGTGACAGATGATCTTGCTAGAGCTAGTAAAGCTAAACAGGAGAAAAATAAGAGTGAAAATGAGATAGCAGCTAAAGAATTTGAGCAACAACATAAGACTAATAGCAAATCTTCTTCTGCTGTTTCTAATGAAATTAAATTGACTAGTCCAACTTTGCTTGCTACTAAGGTTGATATTTCAGATTTGGATGTTAGTCAATATGTGTGCTATGCTTTTGTGTGCAAAGAAGCTTCGTTTTCATTTGAGGAATTGCCTCCTTCTTTGCCTCCTGTTGTCACTGACCTTTTGCAGGTGTTTATTGACGTCTTTCCACAAGACGTACCACCGGGATTACCACCTATTCGAGGGATTGAGCATCAGATTGACTTAATTCCCGGTGCTTCGCTGCCCAACCGTGCGCCATACCGTACCAATCCGGAGGAGACGAAGGAGATTCAGCGTCAAGTACAAGAGCTACTCGACAAAGGTTACATACGTGAATCCCTTAGCCCTTGTGCTGTTCCTGTTATATTAGTGCCTAAAAAGGATGGAACTTGGCGTATGTGTGTTGATTGTAGAGCCATTAATAATATTACTATTCGTTATCGTCATCCTATTCCTAGGTTAGATGATATGCTTGATGAATTAAGTGGCTCTACCATGTTTTCCAAAGTTGATTTGCGTAGTGGATACCATCAAATTCGCATGAAATTAGGGGATGAATGGAAAACGGCATTTAAAACTAAGTTTGGATTATATGAGTGGTTAGTCATGCCTTTTGGGTTAACTAATGCACCTAGCACTTTCATGAGATTAATGAACGAGGTTTTACGTGCTTTCATTGGACGATTTGTGGTAGTCTATTTTGATGATATACTGATTTATAGCAAATCTTTGGAGGAACATTTGGATCATTTACGTGATGTTTTTATTGCTCTACGTAATGCACGTTTGTTTGGTAACCTTGGGAAGTGCACCTTTTGCACCGACCGAGTATCGTTTCTTGGCTATGTTGTTACTCCGCAGGGAATTGAAGTTGATAAAGCCAAGATCGAGGCGATTGAGAGTTGGCCGCAACCCAAAACGGTCACACAAGTGAGGAGTTTTCTTGGACTCGCTGGATTCTATAGGCGTTTTGTGAGAGATTTCAGCACCATTGCTGCACCTCTCAATGAGCTTACACGCAAGGATGTGCCTTTTACTTGGGGTACCGCACAAGAAGAAGCCTTCGCGGTATTGAAAGATAAGTTAACATGCTCCTTTGCTCCAACTTCCTGATTTTAATAAGACTTTTGAGCTTGAATGCGATGCTAGTGGGATTGGTTTGGGAGGTGTGTTATTACAAGATGCTAAACCTGTTGCATACTTTTCTGAAAAATTGAGTAGGCCTAGTCTGAACTATTCTACTTATGATAAGGAATTATACGCTCTTGTTCGGACATTAGAAACTTGGCAACATTATTTATGGCCCAAAGAATTTGTTATACATTCTGATCATGAATCTTTGAAACACATAAGAAGCCAAGCAAAACTTAATCGTAGACATGCTAAGTGGGTTGAATTTATTGAGACTTTCCCTTATGTCATTAAACACAAGAAGGGGAAAGATAATATTATTGCTGATGCTTTGTCTCGTCGTTATACTATGCTTTCACAACTTGACTTCAAGATATTCGGTTTAGAGACACTCAAAGATCAATATGTACATGATGCGGAATTTAAAGATGTATTGCAGAATTGTAGAGAGGGTAGAACATGGAACAAGTTTGTGCTTAATGATGGTTTTGTGTTCCGTTCTAACAAGCTATGCATTCCAGCTAGCTCTATTCGTCTTTTATTGTTGCAGGAGGCGCATGGAGGAGGATTAATGGGACACTTTGGCGTGAAGAAGACGGAGGACGTACTTGCTACACATTTCTTTTGGCCAAAGATGAGACGGGATGTTGAGCGTTTTGTTGCTCGCTGCACTACATGTCAAAAAGCTAAGTCACGACTCAATCCTCATGATTTATACATGCCTTTACCTGTACCTAGTGTTCCGTGGGAGGACATATCCATGGACTTTGTTTTAGGCTTGCCTCGAACAAAGCAGGGGAGGGATAGCATTTTTGTTGTCGTGGATAGATTTTCTAAGATAGCACATTTTATACCATGTCATAAAAGCGATGATGCTGCTAATGTTGCTGATTTATTCTTTCGTGAGATTATTCGCTTACATGGTGTGCCCAATACTATTGTCTCGGATCGTGATACTAAGTTTCTTAGCCATTTTTGGAGATGCTTATGGGCTAAGTTGGGGACTAAACTACTTTTTAGTACTACTTGTCATCCCCAAACTGATGGACAAACTGAAGTAGTCAATAGGACTTTGTCTACTATGCTTAGGGCTGTTTTAAAGAGTAACTTGAAAATGTGGGAAGAATGTTTACCTCATATTGAATTTGCTTATAATCGTTCATTTCATTCTACCACTAAAATGTGCCCTTTTGAGATTGTTTATGGTTTTCTACCTCGTGCACCTATTGATTTGCTTCCTATTCCATCTTCGGAGAAGGTTAATTTTGATGCTAAGCAACGTGCTGAATTGATATTAAAAATGCATGAGTTAACTAAAGAAAACATTGAGAAAATGAATGCTAGATACAAGCTTGCTGGTGATAAGGGTAGAAAGCATGTTGTGTTTGAACCAGGAGATCTTGTTTGGTTACATCTACGTAAAGATAGGTTTCCTGATTTGCGCAAGTCTAAGTTAATGCCACGAGCTGATGGTCCCTTTAAGGTTTTACAGAAAATTAATGATAATGCATATAAACTTGAGCTACCTGCAGATTTTGGGGTTAGTCCGACATTTAACATTGCAGATTTGAAACCTTATTTGGGAGAAGATAATGAGCTTCCGTCGAGGACGACTTCAATTCAAGAAGGGGAGGATGATGAGGACATCTCTACTAATGTTACACCCACATCTTCACCAACTACACATACTGGACCAGTTACTAGAGCACGTGCACGTCAACTAAATTATCAGGTACTTTCGTTTCTTGCGAATCCTTCTAATGTTCATGAACATATGATGCTGCCTAAATTAGATACTTTTGTTTTGCTTATGAATGAAGGACCTAGCATGGACAAGAAGGACGGTCATTGGAGCGGGATCAAGCATGGAGAAGAAGGTGCGCGCGCGGGAAATAACAATGGAGCTTCCAGTGGGGATTTTCGCACTTTGAAGCCACCATAAGGCATGCATGAAGGCTTGGACGAAATACACGAGATGCCACTTCATTATTTTCGTCCAAGAGCAATTATAGGTGCTGCGTCACCTTAATATTGGGCTGGGCCCATGTAATTTCGAAATACCACATTATAGGCTGTTTTTAGAGTCCGTATGTGTGGGGAAACCGAGTTAGGGTTGTTTTCGGGCCCCACCTCCAAGGGGTCACGAAAATCCCCTCTGTTCCCCCATATATACAGCCCTTAGGGCGTCGTTTAGACTTGGGTTTTAATTAGATTTAAGTTAGCCATAGCCGCAACTTCGAGTTCTTCGTTTGTGTCGTCCGACCAGGCCAAGACCGCATTGGAACCCCAACTTCTGTTAATCTTTCATCTTATATTCGCAATATCCAGATTGCAATTCTTAGTTCTTGCTTGTTCTTCGATTGCTTGCAGGAATTGACCTTCGTGGTCAGGTTGATCGTGCATCCGCGGGATCAATAACCTCTCGGAGTTGGTTTAGCGATTGCTAAGGCGCAACGTCTTCGCACGTTCGTAGTCGGGTCGTGAAAGTCTACTCCACCAAAATCGATCTCCATCATCTCATCGAAACATCGGGACACCTTCGCCTCTATCATCAGTGGACTACAAGAAGCTAACCTACGAATTCCTTAGAAGGAAAATGGCTCTCGAGAAACTGAGAGAGGCTCATGAAGAGTTGGAGAGTGTCAATCTCACGCTCATTGCTCAACAGAGCTCAAGAGCTAAAAATGAATCTACTTCACCTTGCTTGACTTGTTTGGACGAAGTAAAATTGAGTCTATTTCTGAGAAATCTAAAGGAAAGCAACCTATTGTTATTGATGATGCTAACCCCTCGAACGAGGAAACCATTACCGAGGAACTCTTCAGGTTGATAAATTTATTTGAAAAAATCATGTTCAAAAGTGTGCAGGGACACCAGTACATATGTGATATCCTAAGGAAGGCTCTACTTCATAGGAATCCTTGAAACGAACGAGTTGGTTTCGTAAGGAAACTCAACCCTGATGGCACCTACTAGGAACCCGAGCAGTATCCTAAAAATGTCTGGGTTCCGGCGAAGGAAAAGCCCAGTGATATTGCTAACCTTTAAGGTTTCAACTGCAAAATTGATAAGGTTATTGTTGATGAATCAATTGATTCTGACTACATGCTTGTCAAAGATCAGGAAGGAAAGGTGTCAGCAGAATTCGTTGGTAGTCCTCCGAAGAATGGTTTCTATAAGCGAAAGATTTGGGTTCGCAAATCTCTCGTAGAAAAACTGCCCCTAACCATTCTATGCAGGGAAAATCCTCGGTACCACCGAATCACTACTATTCTCTCGAGGATAGAAATGAACCCTTGGTGCCTGCTTCAAATGTTCCCCAGAAGGATTACTATCGGGTTGATAGAAATGTTTATCGTCATCGTGACAATAATACCAAAACTGCTTTTACCTACCAGTACTCTAACCCCTCGTCGAGGAATTATGTTTACGGTGTGCTTGATTGTCCCCCTCTTCAATATAATCATGTTCGCTATAATATCGCTTCTTCATCTAGCACTTCCATGCCTTCTAAGTCACCTGCTCGTTTGTGGGTGGTTAAGAAGAACTAATTCTTCTGCAGGGCTATGTCTCCGGTGGATCCGAATGGGTCATGGATAGTGGTTGTACAAATCATATGACCGGAGACAAAGATTTGTTCACCGAAGACAAACTTACTGAATCCTCTCAGAGATATATTACCTTTGGTGACAACAACAAAGGAAAAGTACTTGGTTTGGGTAAGGTTTCTATATCGAAGGATAAGCATATTGACAAGGTTATGCTTGTTCAATCACTAGGATATAATCTCATGTCTATCTCAAAACTTTGTGATATGGGTATGCTAGTACTGTTTTCTGCTTCTCGTTGTGTTGTCTTTCACAGGATGATTATTCCTTTGTGTTCGAAGGATATCGCAAAGGTGATCTTCATATTGTTGATTTCTCTTCGGAACCTGCAGTTTCCACATGCTTAATGGCTAAAGCCACTTCTGGTTGGTTATGGCACCGAAGACTTGGTCATGCAGGAATGAAAAATCTTCAAACTCTTATCTCGAAGAAGAATATCGTTGGAATTGATAATGTGAAATTCGATAAAGATCGTCTATGCAATGCCTGTGAAGCAGGAAAGATTTCCAAGAAACATCATTCAGCAAAAACTATAATGACTACTACTCGTCCTCTTGAATTGCTTCATATGGATTTATTCGATCCTCAAAATTATGCTAGCCTTGGAGGTAACAAGTATGGTCTGGTTATTGTTGATGATTTCTCTCGATATACTTGGGTTTTCTTTCTAGATGACAAGATCAAGGTTGTTGAAATTTTCAAAACTTTCGCAAACAAGGCTTAGACTGAATAAGAATTATCTCTCAAGCATATTAGAAGTGATAATGTTACAAAATTCAAAAACACTCATATCGAAGAATTCCTTGATGAATATGGCTTTACTCATGAATTCTCGGCTGCTTATACACCGCAACAGAATGGTGTGGTCGAGAGAAAGAATCGAACTCTTATTGAAATGGCCAGAACAATGCTTGCTGAATACAAGACTCCAATCAGGTTTTGGGCCGAAGCAATTAATACTGCATGTCATATCATCAACAAGGTTTATCTGCACAAATTTCTGAAGAAAACTTCACATGAGCTTATCACTGGTAAAAAGCTGAATGTTTCATATCTCAGGGTTTTTGGTGCTCCATGTTATATCAAAGATATGAATCACAGCTCCAAGTTTTCCCCAAAGGCAGACGAAGGTTTCTCCTAGGTTATGGTTCGAATTCTCACACTTACAGAGTTTACAACTCTCATCTTGGCAAAGTTGTAGAAACTGTAAACGTTCGATTCGATGAAACTAACAGCTCTCAAAAGGAGCAATTACCTCTTAACCTGGATGAACCACCTTTGGATGAAGTTATTAGGTACATGGCTATTGGATATATTCGACCTATCGAAGGAAACGCACATCAAGCCAACAAGGATGATGATGGTCCAATGTTCCCACACATAGCCCGGGGCGCTGGAGATCAACATCCTGAAGCTAATGATGTACAGGTCGAAGGAGAACGCATAAACCAAGAAAATGCTCAACCCGAAGGTCAAGCTGAACCCGAAGAAAATGATCCCGAAGGACAAGCTGATCCTGAAGGTCAAGCTGATCCCGAAGAACAACAGGATCCGCAAGCTGTTGAAGAAGATTTACCTCGTGTTCGAAGAAGAATGGACGTCGACTCAATACTCGAAGAGATTCGTTTACCAGGTCTTCCTACCACTCGCTCTCGTACTTGTTTAGCTAACTTCTAGGGAAATTTTTCGTTTGTAACCAGGCTAGAACCATCGAAATTCGATGAAGCCATGAAGGACTCAGACTGGATGACTGCAATGCTCGAAGAACTTAACCTGTTCGAGAGAAATAAATTCTGGTCCCTCGTCGATAGACCTGATCCCAAGAAGCATAATATCATTGGTACGAAGTGGATTTTTCGCAACAAGCAAGATGAAGATGGCATTGTTGTAAGGAATAAAGCTCGACTAGTTGCACAAGGCTACACCCAAATCGAAGGTATTGATTTCGGTGAGACTTATGCTCCAGTTGCTCGACTTGAATCCATTCGTGTCATGCTTGCTTTTTCCAATTACAATGGTATATTGCTATATCAAATGGATGTCAAAAGTGCATTTCTTAACATTGAAATCGAAGAAGAAGTATATGTTATGCAGCCACCAGGTTTCGAAGACCCGAAGAATCCTGATAAGGTGTACAGGTTGCACAAGGCCCTATATGGGTTAAAGCAAGCACCTCGTGCTTGGTATGAAACACTGAAGGATCTTCTTTTGAAGAAGGGCTTCAAACCAGGAACAACTGACCCGACTCTATTTACTTGTGCATACAAAAATGATCTTTTTGTGTGTCAAATTTATGTTATGTCGATGATATTATTTTGGCTGCACTAACCCTGATATCAGCGAAGAATTTTCTCGTATGATGTCAAAGAAATATGAAATGTCTATGATGGGTGAATTGAAGTTCTTTCTCGGACTTCAAATCCGTCAACAGAAGAATGGGACTTTCCTCTCTCAAGAGAAGTATCTCAGAGATTGCCTGAAGAAGTTTGATCTTGTCAGTTGCAAAACTACCAAGACTCCAATGCCTACGAATGTACACCTAGATAATGATGAGAAGGGCAAACCTTTCGATCAGAAGAAATATCGCACTATGATCGGTTCGCTTCTTTACCTTTGTGCATCTAGACCTGACATTATGCTATCAGTTTGTATGTGTGCCCGTTTTCAGGAAAACCCGAAAGAATCACATCATATTGCTGTCAAGCGAATTTTTCGATATCTGGCTCATACACCTACCTTGGGACTATTGTATCCCAAAGGTGCCCAGTTTGATCTCATTGGATATTCTGATTCTGACTGGGCTGGTGATCGAGTCGACAGGAAGTCTACCTCTGGCACATGTCATTTTCTCTGTAGCTCTCTTGTCTGTTGGGCTTCGAAGAAACAGAATTGTGTATCTATTTATACAGCTGAAGCCGAGTATATTGTTGCCGGTTCATGCTGCACTCAAATTCTATGGCTCAAGCAAACACTGAAAGATTATGGTATTCTTGTGAAGAAAATTCCATTGTTATGTGATAACGATAGTGTTATCAAGATTGCCCATAATCATGTGCAACACTCTCGAACGAAGCATATTTATATTCGTCATCATTTTCTTCGAGATCACATTCAGCGAGAAGATATTGTTATCAGTCATGTTCGCACCGAAGATCAATTGGCTGATATCTTTACGAAGCCCCTGGATGGGAAAAGGTTTTGTGCACTAAGGTGTGAGTTAAACATATTGGACTCACGGAATGTGCAGTAAGATCATAACTATCGGTACTATGTATTATATGTTTTATTTCTATGATGTTTACTTACGTTAGTTTTCTAGCGTGTTTTTTTTCGTTTCTTTTTATTCGTTTGGTGTTGTTGTTGGGACCCGGGGTTAGCGTATGCAAGACTTGCTACAACACAATCATATGGAGAGCCGAGAACTGATAGAGGCGAAGGTGTCCCGATGTTTCGATGAGATGGTGGAGATCGATTTTGGTGGAGTAGACTTTCACGACCCGACTACGAACGTGCGAAGACGTTGCGCCTTAGCAATCGCTAAACCAACTCCGAGAGGTTATTGATCCCGCGGATGCACGATCAACCTGACCACGAAGGTCAATTCCTGCAAGCAATCGAAGAACAAGCAAGAACTAAGAATTGCAATCTGGATATTGCGAATATAAGATGAAAGATTAACAGAAGTTGGGGTTCCAATGCGGTCTTGGCCTGGTCGGACGACACAAACGAAGAACTCGAAGTTGCGGCTATGGCTAACTTAAATCTAATTAAAACCCAAGTCTAAACGATGCCCTAAGGGCTGTATATATGGGGGAACAGAGGGGAATTTCGTGGCCCCTTGGAGGAGGGGTCCGAAAACAACCCTAACTCGGTTTCCCCACACATACGGACTCTAAAAAATAGCCTATTAAGTGTATTTCGAAATTACATGGGCCTGGCCCAATAATAAGGTGACGCAGCACCTATAATAACTCTTGGACGAAAATATTAATGTGGCATCTTGTGTCTCTCGTCCAAGTCTTCATGCGCGCCTTATGGTGGCTTCAAAGTGCGATAATCACCACGGGAAGCTCCGCTGTCCTTTCCCGCGCGCGCACCTTCTTCTCCATGCTTGATCCCGCTCCAATGACCATCCTTCTTGTCCATGCTAGGTCCTTCATTCATAAGACAAACAAAAGTATCTAATTTAGGCAGCATCATATGTTCTTGAATATTAGAAGGATTCGCAAGAAACGAAAGTACCTGATAATTTAATTGACGTGCGCGTGCTCTAGTAACTGGTCCATTATGTGTAGTTTGTGAAGATGTGGGTGTAACATTAGTAGAGATGTCCTCATCATCCTCCCCTTCTTGAATTGAAGTCGTCCTGGACGGAAGCTCATCATCTTCTTCCAAATAAGGCTTCAAATCTGCAATATTAAATGTGGGACTAACCCCAAAGGCTGCAGGTAGCTCAAGTTTATATGCATTATCATTAATTTTCTGCAAAACCTTAAAGGGACCATCAGCTCGAGGCATTAACTTAGACTTGCGCAAATCAGGAAACCTATCTTTACGTAGATGTAACCAAACAAGATCTCCGGGTTCAAACACAACATGCTTTCGACCCCTATCACCAGCAATCTTGTATCTAGCATTCATGCGCTCAATGTTTTCTTTAGTTAACTCATGCATTTTTAATATCAATTCAGCACGTTGCTTAGCATCAAAATTAACCTTCTCCGAAGATGGAAGAGGCAGCAAATCAATAGGTGCACGAGGTAGAAAACCATAAACAATCTCAAAAGGGCACATTTTAGTGGTAGAATGCAATGAACGATTATAAGCAAATTCAATATGAGGTAAACATTCTTCCCACTGTTTCAAGTTACTCTTTAAAACAGCCCTAAGCATAGTAGACAAAGTCCTATTGACCACTTCAGTTTGTCCATCAGTTTGGGGATGACATGTAGTACTAAAAAGTAGTTTAGTCCCCAACTTAGCCCATAAGCATCTCCAAAAATGGCTAAGAAACTTAGTATCACGATCCGAGACAATAGTATTGGGCACACCATGTAAGCGAATAATCTCACGAAAGAATAAATCAGCAACATTAGCAGCATCATCGCTTTTATGACATGGTATAAAATGTGCCATTTTAGAAAATCTATCCACGACAACAAATATGCTATCCCTCCCATTCTTTGTTCGAGGCAAGCCTAAAACAAAGTCCATGGATATGTCCTCCCACGGAACACTAGGTACAGGTAAAGGCATGTATAAACCATGAGGATTGAGTCGTGACTTAGCTTTTTGACATGTAGTGCAGCGAGCAACAAAACGCTCAACATCCCGTCTCATCTTTGGCCAAAAGAAATGTGTAGCAAGTACGTCCTCCGTCTTCTTCACGCCAAAGTGTCCCATTAATCCTCCTCCATGCGCCTCCTGCAACAACAAAAGACGAATAGAGCTAGCTGGAATGCATAGCTTGTTAGAACGGAACACAAATCCATCATTAAGCACAAACTTGTTCCATGTTCTACCCTCTCTACAATTCTGCAATACATCTTTAAATTCCGCATCATTGACGTATTGATCTTTGATTGTCTCTAAACCGAAAATCTTGAAGTCAAGTTGTGAAAGCATAGTATAACGACGAGACAAAGCATCAGCAATAATATTATCTTTCCCCTTCTTGTGTTTAATGACATAAGGGAAAGTCTCAATAAATTCAACCCACTTAGCATGTCTACGATTAAGTTTTGCTTGACTTCTTATGTGTTTCAAAGATTCATGATCAGAATGTATAACAAATTCTTTGGGCCATAAATAATGTTGCCAAGTTTCTAATGTCCGAACAAGAGCATATAATTCCTTATCATAAGTAGAATAGTTCAGACTAGGCCCACTCAATTTTTCAGAAAAGTAAGCAACAGGTTTAGCATCTTGTAATAACACACCTCCCAAACCAATCCCACTAGCATCGCATTCAAGCTCAAAAGTCTTATGAAAATCAGGAAGTTGGAGCAAAGGAGCATGTGTTAACTTATCTTTCAATACGGTGAAGGCTTCTTCCTGTGCGGTACCCCAAGTAAAAGGCACATCCTTGCGTGTAAGCTCATTGAGAGGTGCAGCAATGGTGCTGAAATCTCTCACAAAACGCCTATAGAATCCAGCGAGGCCAAGAAAACTCCTCACTTGTGTGACCGTTTTGGGCTGCGGCCAACTCTCAATCGCCTCGATCTTGGCTTTATCAACTTCAATTCCCTGCGGAGTAACAACATAGCCAAGAAACGATACTCGGTCGGTGCAAAAGGTGCACTTCCCAAGGTTACCAAACAAACGTGCATTACGTAGAGCAATAAAGACAGCACGTAAATGATCCAAATGTTCCTCCAAAGATTTGCTATAAATCAGTATATCATCAAAATAGACTACCACAAATCGTCCAATGAAAGCACGTAAAACCTCGTTCATTAATCTCATGAAAGTGCTAGGTGCATTAGTTAACCCAAAAGGCATGACTAACCACTCATATAATCCAAACTTAGTTTTAAATGCCGTTTTCCATTCATCTCCTAATTTCATGCGAATTTGATGGTATCCACTACGCAAATCAACTTTGGAAAACATGGTAGAGCCACTTAATTCATCAAGCATATCATCTAACCTAGGAATAGGATGACGATAACGAATAGTAATATTATTAATGGCTCGACAATCAACACACATACGCCATGTTCCATCCTTTTTAGGCACTAATATAACAGGAACAGCACAAGGACTAAGGGATTCACGTATGTAACCTTTGTCGAGTAGCTCTTGTACTTGACGCTGAATCTCCTTCGTCTCCTCCGGATTGGTACGGTATGGCGCACGGTTAGGCAGCGAAGCACCGGGAATTAAGTCAATCTGATGCTCAATCCCTCGAATAGGTGGTAATCCCGGTGGCACGTCTTGTGGAAAGACGTCAATAAACTCCTGCAAAAGGTCAGTGACAACAGGAGGCAAAGAAGGAGGCAATTCCTCAAATGAAAACAAAGCTTCTTTGCACACAAAAGCATAGCACACATATTGACTAACATCCAAATCCGAAATATCAACCTTAGTAGCAAGCAAAGTTGGACTAGTCAATTTAATTTCATTAGAAACAGCGGAAGAAGATTTGCTATTGGTCTTATGTTGTTGCTCAAATTCTTTAGCTGCTATCTCATTTTCACTCTTATTTTTCTCCTGTTTAGCTTTACTAGCTCTAGCAAGATCATCTTTCACAATTTGTTCAGGAGACATAGGAAGTAAAGCAATAGTTTTATCCTGATGAACCAGAGTAAACTGATTTGTCCTACCATGGTGTACAACATTCCTATCAAATTGCCATGGTCTACCAAGTAAAAGAGAGCATGCTTGCATGGGTACCACATCACAATCAACATAATCAGCATATGCGGCAATGCTAAAGTGCACACGAACAGAACGCGTTACCTTAATCTTACCACTATTGTTAAACCACTGAATATAGTACGGATGGGGGTGTGGTCTTGTGGTGAGAGATAGCTTCTCCACCAACTCCATGCTCGCCAAGTTGTTGCAACTCCCTCCGTCAATGATGATGCGAACCGAACGTTCTTTCACCACTCCCTTTGTGTGGAACAAATTATGCCTCTGGTTTTGCTCGTCCTTCGATACCTGCACACTTAACACACGTTGAGCAACCAAACTAGCATATTTATCTGCATCATCAGGAGCCATATACTCTATATCACGAGCATCATCATGGGCACCCTGATCCTCATGAGCAATGAGAACTAAAGTCTCCTCATCATAGTCACTCGCTGACTCATACCCACCATCCGCCGTAATAATCATCACACGCTTGGAGGGACAGTCTTTTGCGAAGTGACCTCCACCTTGGCACCTGCGACATTTAATATCACGATCTCGTGCTTGCCCTGTGGACGCCATGGATGAAGAAGAACTCGCCGCGGGACCACTCTGTGCACCCGTGAATGGTGGCGCTGGCTGTGTCGGTGGCTCCCTGTAAGAATGAGCGGCTGAAGTAGATGGTGGTGCAGCAGGACGTGTGGATGTAGAAGCTCCACGCAATGTCCATGATGTATTTCGTCCTGCAGAAAAGTTAGGTCTCGTAGCGGCCTGTCGATCCTGCACTTCACGTTCAGCTTTACAAGCAAGATGAAACAAACGAGTGATAGTAGTAAAGTCCTTGTATTCTAGAATAGTTTGTATCTCCCTGTTTAAGCCACCCATAAAACGTGCAAGCATAGCTTCATTATCCTCTACTAGGCCGCATCTAATCAATCCAGTTTGTAATTCCTGATAATATTCCTCTACAGAATTTTTTCCTTGTCTCAAACGCTGTAATTTTTGTAACAAGTCACGTTGATAATAAGGAGGAACCCAGCGAGTACGCATAGCATCTTTTAAAGCAGCCCAAGTAGTTGGAATATTATTAGCATGCAATCTACAATGTTCGGACCACCAAATAGATGCAAATCCCGTGAATTCACAAACAGCAGCAGTAACACGTCTATTCTCAGGATATTGTAAACATGTAAAGCGTTGTTCAGTTTCTAACTCCCAAGTAAGATAAACATCAGGAATATATCTACCCTCAAATGGCTTAAGATTCAATTTAAGTTTAGGCACATGTTCATCATCGCGTACCTGAGGGGGTGGTTGGTGTCGACCGTGGCGAATGTTGGGACGTGGACGTCCAGCTGGCTGCTCATAGACCGCTTCCTGTTCCACCTCCTCCTCGTAATCACCCTCGTAGTAGTCGTCCTGGCCGACGTCAGAAGCAGCAGCAGCAGTAGCAGCAACTGCAGTAGCAGGAGGAGCACCAATACCAGCAGCTTGTCCTCGCGGCAACAGAATACGTCGTGCACGTGGTAGTGGCGGTGGCTGTGGCTGTGCTGAAGGTAGGCGTGCGATCAACTCAGTAAACTTGGCGTCTAGCTTGGTGTCGATCATCTTTTCCACGCCATCAATCGCCTCTGTAAATCTGTTATGGATGTCCTGCACCTGTTCAGACATCATACGTGCAAATTTATCATGTAGCTCCTTGTTTGTCATGTTCTCCCAATCGGGTGCATCCCGCGCCACTTCATCATGTGATCCTGTCATGGTTAGCAGAAATAGAAAACACACAGTAATATGATCCTACTTCTACTAATGGGATGTGGTGTGGTGGAAAGCACAAATCCGTCAAGCTTTTCTTTCGTTCTTACCGATTCTTACCTAGCAGCAGGTGGTGATGTACAACCAACGGGTCAAAACTCTCAGAGATATGGTAGAGCGATGGCCAGGAGGTGTCAAACGCACGATGTAGAATATATGTGGAGCTGTAGGAAGGCTGACAAGTATGGTAGAAAAAACTCAACAGTAATCAAAACAGAGATGCAAAGCTGAATAAACGCTCAACGTGGGTACTGTGCTGATCCTAGGCTAGACCGTACTAGAGACGCGAGCCTAAAACACCAACGAAAGCACGGCGCGGCACGTAATCAACTGAGAAGCATACTCTGAATTTTTTTTTTCTCTTGTTTTTTTTTTTTTTTTTTTTTTTTTTTGCGATGCGGGACTGCGGTGGCTGAAAAAGTGCGAGATAGTCACTAGGGTGGCGAATGTCTTAAAATGAGTGTCTGGACCTAAGGAACGTATGGGCACAAAAATTTTTTACCCCTGAAATTTTTGGCCTAAAAATTTTTGGCTTTTTCGTGGACTGTAGGTATGAAGAACAGAACCAATCTAGACTATGAAAAACTGGTAAATCTCACCGAGCAACCTGGAAATCTGATACCACTTGATAGAGGCGAAGGTGTCCCGATGTTTCGATGAGATGGTGGAGATCGATTTTGGTGGAGTAGACTTTCACGACCCGACTACGAACGTGCGAAGACGTTGCGCCTTAGCAATCGCTAAACCAACTCCGAGAGGTTATTGATCCCGCGGATGCACGATCAACCTGACCACGAAGGTCAATTCCTGCAAGCAATCGAAGAACAAGCAAGAACTAAGAATTGCAATCTGGATATTGCGAATATAAGATGAAAGATTAACAGAAGTTGGGGTTCCAATGCGGTCTTGGCCTGGTCGGACGACACAAACGAAGAACTCGAAGTTGCGGCTATGGCTAACTTAAATCTAATTAAAACCCAAGTCTAAACGATGCCCTAAGGGCTGTATATATGGGGGAACAGAGGGGAATTTCGTGGCCCCTTGGAGGAGGGGTCCGAAAACAACCCTAACTCGGTTTCCCCACACATACGGACTCTAAAAAATAGCCTATTAAGTGTATTTCGAAATTACATGGGCCTGGCCCAATAATAAGGTGACGCAGCACCTATAATAACTCTTGGACGAAAATATTAATGTGGCATCTTGTGTCTCTCGTCCAAGTCTTCATGCGCGCCTTATGGTGGCTTCAAAGTGCGATAATCACCACGGGAAGCTCCGCTGTCCTTTCCCGCGCGCGCACCTTCTTCTCCATGCTTGATCCCGCTCCAATGACCATCCTTCTTGTCCATGCTAGGTCCTTCATTCATAAGACAAACAAAAGTATCTAATTTAGGCAGCATCATATGTTCTTGAATATTAGAAGGATTCGCAAGAAACGAAAGTACCTGATAATTTAATTGACGTGCGCGTGCTCTAGTAACTGGTCCATTATGTGTAGTTTGTGAAGATGTGGGTGTAACATTAGTAGAGATGTCCTCATCAAGAACCGTACCCACTTGTCTAAGCAGACAAGGCCAAGCACAGAACGTTCTCAGAAAGCATCGAACGTGAGGGGCATCCCATCCAGGCCGGATGATCAACTGAGATGGGTCCTCATCGTACGCACACAAGTCTAAATGATATGGGTGGTGAACTCCCATACTCATAGACAAGTCGTGTCAACCATACTATCGATTGTATCATAACCTTTACATAGACTTACTCCAGCCCGATCACTTAGTCGGGGTCTAGGGCGGGCTCGATCATACATCAAAGTGTGCACGTGACGGAGTCACGAACAATCGCATCGCGATGCCCCAAGCTGCGCACATCTAAGGGCCACTTGGTGTATAAAATACCGCCAGCCAGATCACAACTAAGGTCTGAAAAACCTATACTAAGACATGCATGTTATAATCATACACGCAGCACACATGTCTAGTATGAATATCAGGTATCATTGCAATTCTCTACAAAGTATACAACTTTATTGATAACTCTTACAGAGTGCACACAGAGATCACAAGTCTGTGATCCAACATTACATCAAACATGCGGAAGAAAAGTAGGTCTGAGTATAGACAAGTTTAACAAATGGCTTAGAGAAGCCTTAACTATAAACAAGCCCTTCCACGAGGGACCAGTCGTCTGACTGGGACTACACTAGCTTGATCAGTCGTCGAGCCCCAGGAAGAATCCACCTTTGGGGTCAGGAGGTTTCATCTAAAACATAGAATAAGCAAACGTGAGTACAAAGTCGTACTCAGCAAGACTTACGTAGGAACTATACTACTCATGCACATGTATCAAGGTAAAGGGAGGTGGGGTTCAATTGCAGAAGTGCCAGCTTTGACTTGGCTAGTCCTGAACTACGAGTACCAGACTTGAGGTAAGAAGCGTACACGAGTCCACTACATGTCTCCAACCAATTACACCACTATGGTTCCTTCCTCGACTTCCCCACGAGAAAGCACGCCATAGCACTCACGCTTATCTTGGCAAGTTTTATAAGTATCCATTGGAGTTGTCTAATAATCGAGCACAGCTTTCCAGGTAGTCCCTTACCGCGGACGCGGCTATTCGAATAGTTTATTAACCCTTCAGGGGTGTACTGCTACACACATGAAACGATCAGTTACCGCCGGGATCTCGTCACCCTTCAAGCGGGTGTCGGCGAGGATAATTTCCACAACTTTTACCTCATATCCAACTCAAGTACAATGGAGACGCCTATCTGGGCTGGAGTCCACATCTTGAACCCGGCCGGTTTACCGATGTGGTCCCAGAAGATGTGTGCAAGGTCCCAAGCCAGTCTGAATAGCCGTTCTTCCACTTCGTAGACCGTGCCACAGACCTACCAGAACTCCGAACTACTGCGACTCATTGAACTGAGAAGGGGTGAGTTAGTAGGTTGAGCGGGGGTCCATGTGCCCAACATGTGGTAGTACTCTTCGTCTTGGATCACAACACAAGAACTCGGGCTTAAGGCGGTGTTCAACGAGACAACCCACTGTGTACTCCTACACAGCCTCTCATCGTTCACCTTGTATTAGGGTAGATTCACCAACACATTTCCACCATCATCAACATGATTGCTACCATCCCGACTCACAGATCAAAGTAACCTCATTGTAAACTCTAAGCATGCAATAAGCTTTAACAATTGCAGGGGCCACATGATATCAATCAATTCCTATGTCATCTAGGATTGTGGTTTGCTTAATACTGTGACAAGATGATAGGTCATGCAAAGGACATGGGTTCAATTATGCGGTAGAATCGATAACAAGGTGATCATCGTATTTCATGCATAAGCGAGACTGAGAGGGAAATGGGTTTTTATCGACATGATCAATGGGGGTTTGCTTGCCTTGCTGACGAGGTTCGGTACGGTGTCTTCAAAGAAGGGGGTGATCTCGGGTTCCGGCTCCACCTCTATCAGCAACATGACAATCATAGGATCAACATAATGTACAATGCACAATTACATGAATAATATTGTAATGGTGATGTTCATGGTTGCATTGTGTGGACAATTCCATTTAAAATGAGTGGGTTGCAAGGTCATTTGCAAATTCACTCAAAATTTGAATTCAAATTAAATGCATATGGATGCTTGCCACTGTTTACCCAATTCAAATTTGTCAAACATGAAAACAAAGTCCATATTCACATTCCTTGGACTTTTCTGATAATTTTAGACATATTATTTGCCCAATTTGGAGTTATAATGAATTAATTATGAATTTCTAAAGTTTATACAATTTTCTGGAATTAGATTAATCAATTTAATTGATTTACTGCGTCATCATGACATCAGTGTGACGTCAGGGAGCAGCTGACGAGTGGGACCAGCTTGTCAGTGGGGGGTTAGTTGAAATTCTCTGTTTAATTTAACCCGGGGTTAATTAGGCTGCCTGGGCCCACTGTTAGTGGCCCATGGGGGGATTAGGAGGGGGATTAGCTCGGGGGTTAGGGTCTAATGGCGCCGGCGAGATACTGTACGTCGGAGTAGTGATTTCGTGTGCGGGAGGGGGAACAGAAGGCACTGGCGAGTGCTTCCTCGTCGCGCACATCTTCTGGCGTAGGAGGGGGCCAAGGACGTGGCCTGTGGCGACGACGACTTCGAAGGAGGCGGCGGCCCGAGCTCGGTCCTCGCCGCAATCCAGCTCCAAGGCACGGGAGGAGGCAACAATTGGGGGGAAAACGTACAAGCTCACCTTGAGCGTAGAGATGAGGTCGGGGTAGCTGGGGGTGCTCAGGTTCCGGTGTATTCCGGCGATGGATCTCACGGCGGCCGGCGGGGAGAATTTGAAGGGGACGTCGTCCTCGGTGGCGCCTGGTCCGAATTGGCGCCGTGGTTCGAAGTACACGGCTGCGGCGGAGCAAGTAGACACGGCGGAACTCGCTGGTTCGCCCAATGGCCACGCCGGAGCTCGCCCGTGGTCTGGCTAGGGTTTCGGCCGCGCGCTAGAACTCACCGGAGAGGAGGGAGGAGAGCGTGCGCGAGGGGGAGAATGGCCTGGGCGTCTCAATGGGCGTGCATGGCGACGAGGATAAGCAGGGGGAGGCCAGGGGAGCTGCCACGGCGTCGCCTCGGGCATGCCGGGCATGCAGCTGTGTGCTCGTGCCCGGGGAAGACGACAGGGGAGTCCCCTGGTAGGCTGGGCCGGCTCGGGAAGGTGGGCTTCGCCCAGGGTGTGAGGTAAGGTGGCTCCTTTTCTTTTTCTTTTTATTTTTTTCTGCATTTTGTTTGACCTAGCTAAATAAAATAGCTAGGTATTTTTATAAATGCCCAAATTATTTAATATGGCCTCAGAAAATAGAGAGCTAGCCACTTATAAAATTTGAACACTTTTAAACTTTAATTCAAATAGGGGTTTAAATTTAAATCCATGCTCCTGTTTGAATATTTGAAAAATCCATGAGTATGGGGTTGGTCCCACATCACTTGATATGTGATCACACTCATTTATGTGACTTTTCAAAAATGCAAAAGGAATTTTTGGAGCAATTTTTATTCTGGCCATTTGAATTAAATTCATCTGGGGGGTGTTCCTTCTCCCATTTGAGTTTGAATTTGAATTCCATTTGATTTTCTTTGATGAATGCAAGGTGACTTTGATCCTAGCACATTACCTAACAGTGGGTTCTGACAACTCGCCCCCACTCAACATAATCTCGTCCCGAGATTCAGAAGTCTGCAGGAGGAAGGTGGGGTACTCGGCACTGAGACGATGTTCTCTTTCCCACGTAGCTTCTTTCTCGGAGTGGTGTGACCATTGCACTTTCGGAAACTTAATCTTCTGACGACGAGTGACACGCTCTGCTGAATCAAGAATACTAACAGGGTACTCTCGATAAGAAAGGTCATCTTGGAGAGCAATCGTTTCATGGTCGACTTCGCGGATGGGGTCCTTGAAGCAACGCGTGAGGTGTGACACATGGAATACATCATGTACTCGGGAAAGGTGCGGGGGTAGTTCAAGTTGGTAGGAAACTTCTCCACGTTTAGCAGAATGCGGAAAGGTCCAATGTAACGTGGGGCCAACTTGCCTTTGATACCGAATCGATGGGTTCCCTTCAGAGGATTAACCCGAAGGTAAGCCTTCTCATCCAGATTGTAGCTTTCTTGCCTATGATGACGATCATAGTAGCTTTTCTAACGAGACTGGGCTGCTTTCAATTGATCACAAACAATGCGAACTTGCTCTTCTGCTTCCTTGATCAAATCCGGTCCGAAGAATTGTCTTTCACCGGTTTCTGACCAGTTTAGGGGTGTTCGACATCGTCGTCCATAGAGGAGTTCAAAAGGAGCCATGTTCAGACTAGATTGAAAGCTATTGTTATAAGCAAATTCGGCGAATGGAAGAGACTTCTCCCAATTCTTTCCGAATGATATAACACAAGGTCTTAACATGACTTCAAGAATTTGGTTAACCCTTTCGACTTGACCGCTAGACTGAGGATGGAAAGTTGTACTAAAGGAGAGATGAGTTCCCATAGCATTCTGAAAGCTTCCCCAAAATCTAGAGGTGAAAAGGCTACCACGATCAGAATTGATTTCCAAAGGAACTCCGTGAAGAGACACAATTCTAGAGACATACAAGTCCGCTAACTGGCTAGCAGTTATAGACTCGGGAACTGGAAGGAAGTGAGCAACTTTGGAAAGTCTATCCACCACAACGAAGATGGCATCATTTCCTTTCTGGGTTTTTGGAAAGCCAGTGATGAAATCCATACTGACTTTGTCCCATTTCCACTCAGGGATAGGCAATGGTTGAAGAGTGCCAGCAGGTCTTTGGTGTTCGGCCTTAATGCGACGACAAACATCACATTCGGCAACATATTGAGCAATTTTTTGTTTCATCCTAGTCCACCAAAATCTCTGGCGTAGGTCTCGGTACATCTTTGTGCTACTAGGATGAATCGAAAGGGGTGCGTCATGAGCTTCTTTGAGGATTAGCCTCCTAAGATTGTGTTTTCGTGGTACAACCAATCGAGTGCCAAAGAAAACGACACCTTGATCATTCATGGACAAACATTTAGCAACTCCGCTAGCAATGTTCTTCTTGATCTGTCGAATACCACTATCACGTTTCTGGGCGGCTATGAAGTTATCCTCAAGGGTTGGTTTCGCCACCAAGGTAGAAAGATAGCCATGAGGAACAATCTCGAGATTGAGTTTTCGAAATTCCTCATGAAGAAGTGGTTGATACTTTTGTAACATGAGGTTGTTACAATACGACTTACGACTTAGCGCATCAGCCATGACATTGGCTTTGCCTGGGGTGTAAGAAATTCCTAAGTCATAATCTTTTATCAACTCAATCCAGCGTCTTTTCCTGAGATTAAGATCTGGCTGGGTGAATATGTATTTGAGGCTTTGTTGGTCGGAATAGATCTCACAACGATTATCAAGGAGGTAATGTCGCCAAGTTGTCAGGGCATGAACTACGGCAGCGAGTTCAAGATCATGGGTAGGATAGTTCTCTTCATGTGGACGCAACTAGCGCGAAGCATAAGCTACCACATGTCTATCTTGCATAAGTATGCATCCTAACCCTAGACGTGAGGCGTCACAAAAGATCTCGAAATCCTTTTTGGTGTCTGGAGGCGCAAGTACGGGTGCGGAAGTCAATCTTCTTTTTAGCTCTTGAAAGCTTTCCTCGCACTTGGGAGTCCATAGGAATTTCTTATCTTTCTTGAGGAGTTCAGTTAGAGGCTTTGCAACTTTAGAAAAGTTCTCGACGAAGCGGCGGCAATAGCTTGCTAAGCCAAGAAAACTCCTAACTTGCTTAACCGATTCAGGTGGAGTCCAGTCAAGGACGGCCTGAACTCTCTCGGGATTCACAGAAATGCCTTTTGCAGAAATCACGTGGCCTAAGTAGGTCACTTCTGGTAGCCAAAATTCACACTTGGAGAATTTAGCATACAGGCGATGCTCTCTAAGTTTCATCAATACTAGCCTGAGATGTTCGTCATGTTCTTCTTCGTTCTTCGAGTAGATGAGAATGTCATCAAGATAAACTACAACAAATTTATCTAGGTACTCCATGAAGATCGAATTCGTCATGAGCGAGAAAGTGGCGGGGGCATTGGTTAAACCGAAGGACATGACGGTGTACTCGTAAAGACCATAACGATTAGTGAAAGCCGTTTTGGGAATGTCCTCGTTTCGAATTTTGATTTGATGATAACCTAATCTCAAATCCATCTTGGAGAAGACAGAGGATCCAGCAAGTTGATCATAAAGATCATTGATCCTGGGCAGTGGGTACTTGTTCTTTATCATCGCTAGATATAGTGGGCGATAATCTAAGCACATCTTTTATGTTCCATCTTTCTTCGTTACGAACAAAACGGGGCAACCCCATGGCGATGAGCTAGGGGGGATGAAGCCTTTTGCCAACAAAGTTTTAAGTTGGATTTTAAGCTCAGCTAACTCACGTGGGGCCATTTTGTATGGGCGTCTGGAAATTGGTGCGGTTCCTGGCATAAGATCCACTATGAACTCTACACATCTGTCGGGTGGCATTCCCGGCAGCTCTTCAGGAAAGACATCCGGGAAGCCGCGAACCACCGGAACATCTTCAAGGTCGGGAAGGGGAAGCACATTCAAAGAATGCATCTGGGTTTTTGTTCTTGGTGAGGAGTAATCTATTGTCTGGCCTGAAGGATGTGTAAGTCTAACTGACTTGGCTTTACAATCAAGAAAAGCATGTTGTCTTGAATACCAATCCATGCCAAGGATGACATCAATGTCTGAAGACTTGAGGGCTATGAGTGAAGCAAGGAATACTAAACCCTCAATTCCAATTTGATTGCCATGGCTTACTCTATTAGTTTGCCACTTGGAACCAGGAGTTTGAATAATCATTGGGGTGAACATTTCATCAAAGGATATCTCATGCCGAAGTGCATAACTCTCCGACATGAATGAGTGAGATGCTCCTGGATCGAAAAGGACAGAAGTGGGAACATGATTGACTGGGAGCGTACCAAGAATGACGTCAGAAGTACCATCAGTTTACTCAGCTGAGATTTGGTTCACTAACGGAAGGAGTAGTGATTTCGTGCGCGGGAGGGGGAACAGAAGGCACTAACGGGTGCCTCCTCGTCGCGCGCATCTTCTGGCGTAAGAGGGGGACAAGGACGTGGCCTGTGGGGATGACGGCTTCGAAGGAGGCGGCGGCCCGAGCTCGGTCCTCGCTGGAATCCAGCTCCAAGGCAGGGGAGGAGGCAGGAGTTGGGGGAAAAACGTGCGAGCTCACCTTGAGCGTAGAGATGAGGTCGGGGTAGCCGGGGGTGCTCGGGTTGCGGCGTATTCCGGCGATGGAGCTCACGGCGGACGGCGGGGAGAATTTGAAGGGGACGTCGTCCTCGGTGGCGCCTGGTACGAATTGACGCCGTTGTTCGAAGTAGACGGCTGCTGCGGAGCGAGTAGACACGGCGGAGCTCGTTGGTTCTCCCAATGGCCACGTCGTAGCTCGCCCGTGCTCTGGCTAGGGTTTCGGCCGCGCGCTAGAACTCGCCGGAGAGGAGGGAGGAGAGCGTG
Source organism: Bromus sterilis (assembly GCA_950022295.1). Lineage (NCBI taxonomy): Eukaryota > Viridiplantae > Streptophyta > Magnoliopsida > Poales > Poaceae > Bromus > Bromus sterilis. Next base: position 163,075,791 of record OX465599.1, on the reverse strand, counting down.
CGCGAGGGGGAGAATGGCCTGGGCGTCTCCCTGGGCGTGCGTGGCGACGAGGATAAGCAGGGGGAGGCCATGGGAGTTGCCACGGTGTCGACCCGGGCATGCCGGGCACGCAGCTGTGTGCTCGTGCCCGGGGAAGACGACAAGGGAGTCCCCTAGTGGGCTGGGCCGGCTGGGGAAGGTGGGCTTCGCCTAGGGCGTGAGGTAAGGTGGCCCCTTTTCTTTTTCTTTTTATTTTTTCCGCATTTTGTTTGACCTAGCTAAATAAAATAGCTAGGTATTTTTATAAATTCCCAAATTATTTTATATGGCCTCAGAAAATAGAGAGCTAGCCACTTATAAAATTTGAACACTTTTAAAATTCAAATAATTTGAACTTTAATTCAAATGGGGGTTTAAATTTAAATCCATGCTCCTGTTTGAATATTTGAAAAATCCATGAGTATGGGGTTGGTCCCACATCACTTGATATGTGATCACACTCATTTATGTGACTTTTCAAAAATGCAAAAGGAATTTTTGGAGCAATTTTTATTCTGGCCATTTGAATTAAATTCATCTGGGGGGTGTTCCTTCTCCCATTTGAGTTTGAATTTGAATTCCATTTCATTTTCTTTGATGAATGCAAGGTGACTTTGATCCTAGCACATTATCTAACAAAGGGTTCTGACAGTTGTCTTATACACTTATCACTCCGAGTTTTCTTATCACCATTTTTCCCTTGGATTGATTAAGTTTCGGGCCCTGTTTTCCCTCTATACTATCTGATTAGGACATGACTAGTTACAGCCACAACCCCTGCTAATATACCTACTGGACCAATTACTAGAGATCGTGCACACCAATTAAATTATCAGGTACTTTCGCTTCTTGGTAATGTTTCTAATGTTCATGTGAATATGATGCTGCCTAACGTCGATATATTTCTGTTGCTGACAAATGAAGGACCTAGCATGGACAAGAAGGATGAGCATTGGAGCATGTTCAAGCATGAAGATGATGAGGACATAATTATCATGGATATGACCATTAATTCCTCTATATTTGATCAAGAAATGAAGTCAATACAAAGGGGCATGATTCTATCCTGTACAAGAAGTTATTTCACGTCACTTTTGGCCCAAGAGAAGATAGAGACCAAGTCTTTCACGTCATGGACTCAGATTCGGACTACAGAGATATACCCAACTTCAAACAGCCGCCGTTTCTACATACGAACTCCAAATTGGGTGATTCTTTTTTTTGGTGATATCTTATCTCGTCTAGTTTCCAACGCAATTGGTTTCACCTTCAAATTCCTTGGGAGCATGGAGATATTGCAAAAACGGTGCGACCCAGCAGCAGAATCCGAATCAAATTCCAACTCAATAGGTGTTGCATCACCTCCACATGGGCCCAAGTGCCTTGTACGACCTTGGTTTAGTTTTAGGACTCCTTGGGACGTCCTTCCACCCCCTTGGCCTCCACCCTTTAGTCCTATATAAGTAGATCAACCCCTAGGGTTTTTCTTTCGATTTCTTTTAGTTAAAAAGACTGCTTAGCTAATTGCTGCATCTTCGTGTACTCGGTTTGTGTCGAACGACCAGATCAAGACCGCTTTCGGAATCCCAACTTTATTCATACTTCATCTACATATTCGCAATATTCAGATTGCTTTATCATAGTTCTTGCTTGTTCTTCGATTGCTTGCAGGCACTAGACCTTCGTGGTCAGGTTGCGTGCTCCGACGTGGTCAATAACCTCCGGAGATTGGTTTAGCGATTGCTAAGGCGCGACGTTGTTGCACGTTCGTAGTCGGATCGTCAGAGTCGTCTCCACCAAATCTATAGTTATCTCTCATCGAAAGATCGGGACACCCCGCCTCTATCAAGTGGTATCAGTTTTCAGGTTGCTCGGTGAGAATTCCACATCCATATATTAGATCTGTTTTTTTATCACCTATCATCCACACAAAAAGCCATAAAAATAGGATTAGATCATCATATCCAAACCAATCTGAGACTTCGCAATTTTCTTTTCGGTGCTTTGCTTTATTGAATTATCGGTTCCATCGTCGTGTTTAGTTGCTGGTCTTAGTATCTAGTCCTTTAGAGTTTCGAGTTCTGTTCACGTTAGTCACCGCCGCCGCTGCACCATCATCCCATCCGCTGCCTACTTCTACCATCCACCATAGAAAAAGAGAGAAAAAGAGTTGAAAAAAGAGAGAAAAAATAAAAATGGAAAAAAGAGAAAAAAGAAGAAAAATTTCGGATCTATCTCTAGTTGAACTCGTATTTGAAATCTCGTCGGAATCAGTTTTGAGCAGTGTCCACTAAAACGGGCATAACTTTGTCATCCGAAGTCCGTTTTGGCTCCACGAGTACTCAAATTAAAGATATTTCCGAGCCGCTTCTAAATAGTTCTGGAGCTATTGTGTTATTTTAAACTCCAGATCGGCTTCTAGGACGGACTTTTTGACCTCTAAAGTTTTCGAACACAATTTTTGTCAGATTTCGGGATGATTCTCAATTTTTTGACACCTCATCCGAACTCTAAATTGAGTGATTGTTATTGCATCGGAAAGCTTAAGTCAGTGCCCTATTGGAGGAAAAATATCAAAAAATTAGCAAATATATTTCAGAGGAAACTTGTAGCGAGAATATTGGTGTATCTTGATTTGGAGCCTATTTTCACCATTATCTTTGCTCTGTTGATGATCTTCACTTATATCTTGCTATTCAGAGCTACTTCATATCATTCATTGCTGCTAGTTGTGCTACGCCGTGACCACATTAGTGTTCTAGGCTCGCGTCTCTAGTCCGGTCTAGACTAGGACCAGCACAGTATCGTCGTTGAGCGTTAATTCAATTTTGCATCTCTGAATTGATTATTGCTGATATTTTTGCCACCATATTAAAGCCTTCCAAGCTCCACATATTTCTACATCGTGTATACGTGCGTTCACCTGGCAATCGCTCTACTTAATCTTTGGAGTTCTTTGACACCGTTGGTTGCCGATCACCACCTGCTGCATGGTAAGAACTAGTAAGACATTGATATTTGTCCTATGAGCGTTTTACCACCACATCCTAGTAGTTCATAGGGACATATACTTGTGATTTGTTTCTTGTTTTCTACTAATCATGGCAGGTTCTGGAGTTAGATCTTCTTGGGCGGCAACTATAGTTGGAGATTTGCCACCACCTACAACTACACAACAGTCACTGCAAAAGGTAAACACACATAAGCATGCACATGATCAGGTTATTGTTTCTATACCACACTTTTATGGACGTCTAAGACCTGATTTATACATTGAGTGGGAGTTTGAAATAAATGATATATTTGTTTCCCATATTTTTCTTGAGCATAAGAAAGTAAAAACTGCAATTAGTGCTTTCAAAGATTTTGCTTCTATTTGGTGGAATGAATATTGTAGTTTATATCCTGATTATATACCTAATACTTGGAATGATCTCAAACTTGCTATGCGATATAGATTCATTCCCTCTTATTATACTCGTGACAAGGTTAGGAAATTAAAAAATTTAAAACAAGGTACTAAAACTGTTTCAGAATATTATGATGCTTTAGAAACTACATTCTTGCATTCTCTTTTAGAGGAAAGTGAAGAATATTTCATGGACATATTTTGGGAAGGTTTAAACCGTGACATTAGGGATATCCTAATTCATGAAAAGTGTTATCCTATGGATCGTTTGTTTCGTCTTCCTTGTAAAGCTGAACAGGAAATCGACAGACGTGTTGCCCAGAAGATGAACAAGCGGAATGTGCAAATACCACAAGTTGAGAAGGTTGTTCCTTCAACCACTATGAGCACTACCATAACCACATCAATTGTCGTAAGCACTCCTCCAATATCTGATCTATCATCACAAAAAGGTAATGACAAAGGTATGGATCTTTCCCCTCCACATGAGAACCTTGCTGATTTAAAAGCAACATGTGTTGAGCTATCCAGTAGTTTCATCACACAACCAATTTTCGAGAATGTCATAACTTCACATGAAGATGTTTCTTGCCTAATAGACTTGAATACATCATGTCTTGAGTTACCTGTTGATTTGAGCACACCATCTATTTTGGATAATCATGTTACTATTATGAAACTGCCAATGCTTAATCATTTTGATATGACCTCTAATCTTGGTGATGATTCTGCGTCGAATGACTTGTTGCATGACTACTTAGTTAAGCCTGTTGTAGCATGTCCTTCGAAAAACATTAATGTTTCTTCACCGGTATTGGGATGGTTTAATGATGAGCATTGTACATCTTTAGATATGAATAAGAGCTTCACTTATATATGCAAACTGAGTTGCAATACTTTCATGTCGTTTATGTATTGTGATGATCATATATGTTTATATTTCACGACATACGAAAGTTACTCATATATACATGTGTTACATGTCCAAAAACTAAGGGAAGTAAGAATGGATGACATATATATATACAACATGTACACCTTGTCTCTTTTGTTAGCCACATTTCAGATTAAGAAACGCCGGGGACGGCTTTATTTGCAAGAAGGGGAGGATGATGAGGACATGACTACCATAGTTACAGCCACAACCCCTGCTAATATACCTACTGGACCAATTACTAGAGATCGCGCACACCAATTAAATTATCAGGTACTTTCGCTTCTTGGTAATGTTTCTAATGTTCATGTGAATATGATGCTGCCTAACGTCGATATATTTCTGTTGCTGACAAATGAAGGACCTAGCATGGACAAGAAGGATGAGCATTGGAGCATGTTCAAGCATGAAGATGATGAGGACATAATTATCATGGATATGACCATTAATTCCTCTATATTTGATCAAGAAATGAAGTCGATACAAAGGGGCATGATTCTGTGCTGTACAAGAAGTTATTTCACGTCACTTTTGGCCCAAGAGAAGATAGAGACCAAGTCTTTCACGTCATGGACTCAGATTCGGACTGCAGAGATATACCCAACTTCAAACAGCCGCCGTTTCTACATACGAACTCCAAATTGGGTGATTCTTTTTTTTGGTGATAGCTTATCTCGTCTAGTTTCCAACGCAATTGGTTTCACCTTCAAATTCCTTGGGAGCATGGAGATATTGCAAAAACGGTGCGACCCAGCAGCAGAATCCGAATCAAATTCCAACTCAATAGGTGTTGCATCACCTCCACATGGGCCCAAGTGCCTTGTACGACCTTGGTTTAGTTTTAGGACTCCTTGGGACGTCCTTCCACCCCCTTGGCCTCCACCCTTTAGTCCTATATAAGTAGATCAACCCCTAGGGTTTTTCTTTGGATTTCTTTTAGTTAAAAAGACTGCTTAGCTAATTGCTGCATCTTCGTGTACTCGGTTTGTGTCCAACGACCAGATCAAGACCGCTTTCGGAATCCCAACTTTATTCATACTTCATCTACATATTCGCAATATTCAGATTGCTTTATCATAGTTCTTGCTTGTTCTTCGATTGCTTGCAGGCACTAGACCTTCGTGGTCAGGTTGATCGTGCTCCGACGTGGTCAATAACCTCCGGAGATTGGTTTAGCGATTGCTAAGGCGCGACGTTGTTGCACGTTCGTAGTTGGATCGTCAGAGTCGTCTCCACCAAATCTATAGTTATCTCTCATCGAAAGATCGGGACACCCCGCCTCTATCACAATCCCTACCCCATCTTTGATTTTCTCTCGTGAACATGTATATTTGTACTCGATTAAGATTCCCTTCGAATGTCATTGATTCCGAAGGAAAATCTATCGAACTTTTATCTACATTTATACTCGATGTTCGATGAATTTGGTCTCGGACGTGGAGCAACTTTCTTTCGGTTCGTTGGGATTTTCCCGTAATTTCCGGCACAAAATCCGTCCGTTGAATGCGGAGAGACGCGGAATCTGCGCCGTTGGATCGGATTTGACAGTTCTGTCAGATCCCTCCCCTATAAATACCGATCCACCCCACCGGCACAGACCACGCAATTTCCTCGACTTCATCTCTCCGCTCCCAAAGCTCTCTCTCGCGCGCCGCCGTGCTGTTCGTCGCCGACGATTCCCTCGCCGCTTTGCTGCCGGAAGGAAGTCACCGGAGACCTTCCCGTTGACGAGGATCTTCATCCGCGCCGCCGTAGCCGCCGTACATCACCGAGTTAAGGTATGCACGGCTCTAGACTCGATTCCAATCTCCTCTGTTCATCGATCCCTAGATTTTTTCTTGATTTTCTCTCATTTTATTAGGTCTGTTTGATCCGGTTGGATTGTTGAATCATGGGAAACTTTTTTCTAGCGTTTTCAATCGATTCCCCATCTGAACTAGGTAAGAAATCCCTCGGATTCTCTCACTTAGGCAAATCCCACAGATGCATATCGATAGATTTGCACTTGTGCACTTCTTTCATGCAAGTCCTTCGTTCGATTTGCACCCGATGAAAATCTAGCCTAGCACTTCCATGAAAAACTTGCCTCAAGATAAATTCCTCGATATGTTTGCTGCGTTCAAAATGTTTTTCCTCGAAAATTGCTGGTACTTGTTCACAACTTTCCTATATTCCCTTGTACCTATTTATTTCGTAGGAAAATGTCTGAAAACGAAGGAAATTTCAGAGCACCCAAGCGTGTGGGAGGTCGTCCAAGAATCACCAACAACTCTAAAGGTTTATCAGAGGAATTGATCATCGAGATGAAACTGAGAACACAGGAAGGCTCTAAGGAAGATGATCGAACAAGAGAAAAACAAATTGCAAGAGATTCGAAGGCTCCAAGCGCTTCGCTGGGATGAATACAAGTCACTTATTCCTCGCTGGGAGAGGTTGTTTGCTTTGAAAGATCCTTGGTGTGATGTCAAGTCATTAAGGCTACCTCTAGAAGATGCTCACCCATCCTCTCTCAAAACACCTGCTGATTTTAAAGAGTTGGTTGAGGCTAGAGCTGCCCGAGAAGAAAAGCGAAAGGAAGCCAAAGCCAGGAAGGCTGCTTCTGCTAAGGATACCGAGGACATTGCTCTGAAGAAAAAGTCGAGCAATAAAGGCGTTAGGATCAAGGAGCCAGCTGCTAAGGCTCCCCGAGCAACAATTGACATGACCAATTTCGTCACAGATCCGCCTATTTCCTCTGCTCCCCTAGTGCAAACTCGCAGACAAAAGCCTTCGGTCAGGTGGAAGGGAAAGCAAGCCCAAGTGGCTGAAGACGATGAGACCCTGATCCGGCGACAGGAAAGGCTGGCCAAGCAACAAGTTCTTGAAGCACAGGACTTAGAAAAGGCAAAGTTGTTCAATTTCCACAGTCAGCCCGAGCATAAGAAGGCAAGAGTTTCTCAACAATTTGGCATCTTGCATCTGGTTAGCGAGAAATATAGACGTCAGATTGAACGAGGTACTGTCCCCAATGCTCCGAAGGAAAAGGTCGTGGCCCCAAGTGCCACCGAGAAACTAGTGACTCCCAAAGTCAGGAAGGAAAAGGATGCAGCCGCTAGTGCTGCAAAGAAAAATGCTGAGGCCCCTAGTGCCTCGAAGGATAAAGCTGCAGCCCCTAGTGCCGTAAGAAAACCCTTTGCTGCTGCCAAGGCCACCAAAGAGGCCAAGAAGAAAGCCAAAGAGGCTAGGCAGAAAGCTCAGGCTGCTCCAGTTCCTCGAGCTGCCCCTGCTCCTGCACCTGCTGCTCCAGTTGTGTCCGGCCCTCGTGCCGATGAAGAAAGCTCCAACGAGGGAGATTCTGCTGAAAATGCTACATGGGATGCAGCACAAATTTCCAACATATTTTGGCGTATGGCGACCACACGGAGCAAAGTCACTGTCGAGGATGATGTCCCACCAGAGATACAAGAGTGAATTGCTCAATACATGATTCGTTGGGAAGAATATCTTACCCAGGATCGGAAGGACAAAGAGAAACAGAGGTTTTACACCCAACAGCTTCGAGGAGAAACTGAGGACCTTGTGTCCCGACAGTTTTTCAAGACCAAGATTGTAACCCTTGAAGAATCCAGAAGGGCACAGAAAGAAAACATTGCTTCTGTCAATGAAAAGGTTCGACAAATTGTATCTGCTATGTGCAAGGAGCACAATGAAGCCTTAACCAAGAGACAATCTCGAAAGAGAAAGTCTTCTGCCCCAACCTCTGCGCGTGGGACGCCAGAGATCGAGAAAAATGCCAAGAAGCAAAAATCTGCTGAGGTCGCTGTTGCAACAGCACGACAAGAAACTGCACCACTCCCCGCCAAGAAACCCACTCCTCCCCGTAAGAAAACTCCACCACCTCCCCAAGCCATTCCTCCACCTTGACAACAAACTCCACCACCACGTCAACCCTCTCCACCAAAAGCTTCGACGCCACCGCCCAAACCACCATCACCACCTCATGTCATTCCATCGACCACCCCAGCCATCGAGCCCCAAGATCCAGTTGAGACCGAGCAACCTTCTCAGGTCGAGAAAGAACACCATGCCCCAATTCCATCAGCGCAGAAGGATTATTCCTCTGCCCAGAATATGAATGAAGGACAAGAGGCAGACGTTGATATCACAACTGTTTCTTCTCGTCAAGATGTTTCCGAAGGAAATAGCTTTGGAGATTCTAGCTCAAGTGACAGTTCTTCCTCCTCCTCATCAAACTCTTCGGGCGAAGAAATGCTGGATGTTTTTTCCCAACTGAGTGAAGATATGGAGGCTATGGAGACTGAGGAGGCCGCCCAAAATTCCACTGCCGACGAAGGAGTTGCCGTCGAAGAACAGGCCGAGGAAAATACTCCTGCAGCCATCCCAGCTCAGGATATTGTAAATGTTCCATCTTCAATTCCTCGCCCTGCTGAGCCAATATTTCAAATGCCAGATAACGCAGCTGAGGTCTTTCCAGTCGATGAGCTGCTTCATTCTGCTCATCCGAGAGAAATGCTGCCATTGTTCCGCCCCTGATGTTCCTCGAGGAGGCCCTATATTTAAGAGGCGGGAACACAAGCCATTTTTCTTCGGGACCAATACCTACGATTAGCCCAAAAATGAATATTCTCTTCGGTTTTGGACCCAAGAGCAAGCCATATATTACATCGTGTGCTGTACAACAAGGCGAGAGTTTTTCCAGCATCAGTACCTTCATATGCCTTCGGTGTACGCCACTTCATGTTTTGAGAATGTTGTCGAAACAATTGATGGTCTACATGCTCATAAAATGTTTGCTCTCGATTGTGGCTACAATCCCGAGCTTATCAAGCAGTTTTATGCCACGTTGTATGTCACTGGTGATCCTGAGAATTCGAAGACGTGGAAATTTGATTATATGATTCAAGGCCAAGTATTCCATATGACTGTCGATCAATTTCTGGCCATCATCAATTTACCTCAGTTCGAAGGATTATAACACAAGATGCATGATTTGCCTGCTCCAACTCCTGCTGAACTTTCTTCGTTGATGAATCCCAATGTCGTAGTATATCACTACCCTTCTTAGCCAAAGCCAAGGCATCTAGTGATAAAGGAAGAGAGACCTGATGATACGAACCACCGGGGGAATCCTCTTGAGTTTGTCCCGACCTTTCACAGCGAGCAACCTGGGTAGAAATCCTTCCAATCACGCGATGAACGCAACCTGAAGAAGAGGAACGAATCCAGCAAGCAACGTGATGGAGATCACCACGCCTCACACCAAAACACGACAATCCTTGATGAACACAAGAACCTCCGCGGCAATCTTTATTGGACAAACGGCATCGCCAACCCCGGAGGGAAGCTTCACCAAGAGATACAACTCTTAACCCTAAAATTCTTGTCTAAACTTAAGCTTACCCTAAAACTCGTAGGGGGTGTTCTATTTATAAGCTAGGGGATAAAACTAGGGATACATGGGCCGTAGCCCGTCAAATCTGCGCGCAGGCAGTTTCGGACGTCCGATGGGTTTCGGACGTCCGTCACGTCGGACGTCCGAAACGTGTCGGAAATCCGACTCTGGCGGTGAGGTGTCCTTGATTGGGAGTTCTTCTCGAGGACCTTCATGTCGGACGTCCGTCATATGTCGGACGTCCGATGCGTCGGACGTCCGAATCCTGTCAGAAATCCGTCTTCGGTTTTGGAGGTCTTCTGGATACGGAGGTCGCCATCCTTCTCGCTGATGTCGGACGTCCGAATTGGGTCGGACGTCCGATGTCCAGAATCTTGTCCATCTTCGCCTCCTCCGTTCAGCGCATATCATCGCCTCCTCCGTCCTGTTGTTGTCGTGCCCATATCATCTAGTTTTTGAAGCAAAGGCATGGTTCTATGTTCTTTCGAAGACCTTGATGCCAATGCTCGATGTGCACGATGATTTTCCAATTCTTCACGATGTGCAACTTGCTCTATTGAAGTTAGTCCACGGTCATCCCTTCGATTTTGAAGACTACTTCATTCGCATGTTGGTGTCTTGTGCTGATGATCACAATTTCCACAATCCATATGCACCTTGGTTAATGGCGATCTGCAATTAAATCGGGACGTGCCATTCCCCGTACCAATATTCCCGAAGATTTTCACTCCACCAGTAAGGGAAGTATTGCAGATTGTTACTCGACCCAACGATTAGTTTGCAGAGCATACCGGCATCCGCGCCCAAATGACTGAGCGCAATCTTCGCTCGAAATTTATCAAGCCAGTGCACCACATGGAGGTTTCTCTTCGGTCCCAGCAAATGCTTCAACATCATATTGACCAAGATTTCCTTCAGAAGCAGAAGATGATGGATGAGATCAACCATTTGAGCAACATTGCCATGAACAATAATCAAATGCTGCGTGAATGTCGTCACCCCGATTGGAAAGGACTACGCAAGTTTAATTCCCTCGGTCAACTTCAGCGCTGCGGCTTCGAAGAATATTCAGTGCCGACCAAGCGAGTAGGGATTTCTTTCGACCCTATTTTCTCGAATTTTTGTCCGTTGTGACAAAAAGGGGGAGATGTAGTGGCATCGAAGAAATTAGTTTGCCATCGGGGTTAAGAGCTTTGCTTTTCATTCGTTGAATTTTTGAACTTTGAGTTTCTGAGTAGTTTTAACAAACTTTCGATTCATATTCGATCTGGTTGTAACTATCTCTAAGTAGGTCTGTGAACTGCCTTTTTTATCGTAAGATATCTATCTGCTGCTTGCGATACTTAACCTTTTGCAGGAAGTTATCTTTCATATAGGTTCACAGGTGAATCGAGGAGATTGCATTTTTTCATTGGATATTATCTGGAATGCAATTTCACTCGCTAAGATTATGATGTTTTTCCCTCGACAATCTACTTTTCAAATATGCACTTCACAGGAAATTCACATCTTCCGTGCACACATCAAGGGGGAGTATTTTATCGATCATAGCAATGGTTTATCATTGAAAACTCAAAACTTTTTCAATTATTTATCGATGCCTGTTTTGTCAACAATCGTCCAAAAAGGGGGAGATTGTAAGAGCAAGTTTTTCCCCCGATGGTTTTGGACATTGTTGGACAAAGCAGTAGTGGAACTAATATTGTTTTTGAGTATAAACATATACTTAGGTTCCGAAAGAATGGAGTTTGCAAGGAGAAGGTCCAAGGACAACTCACTGCAGCGTAGCTGCAGTCAACTACCGAAACCTTTGAAGGAAGGCGACCCCCAAAACTGTCATTGAAGAAGAGGTCTCTCTCGAGTAAAAGCGCAACGAGGAGAAAGCTGAAGCTGGTCGAAGACTTAGTCTTTTTACTAGTTTCTCTTTATTTTCTTGAGTCGTAGGAAAAACCGTACTATCAAGAGGGGTTTGCTAGTTGAGATCTTTGTCGAAGTAAATTTGCTCTGCTCAACCTAAACCCACAAAAACCTACCGAGAAAAATCTTACTGAGTCGAGTGAATAGCTCAAAGGCAAAGTCATCGCACTTCGTGCCTTCGAGAGAGAACTCGTTCGGTAAGTCAGCTTACTTGTTCCTCAAGTAAAGTTGCGCAGTGATTGGAATCCGACCGTTGTGGACACGCGTCAAGCGGTCGCATCAGGTCACTTCGGTCATTTTACCCATCGGGATCGCCACCTATAAATACCCCGCACCTACCCGCCATTTCGGGTCGGCTGCTCCACTCAAGATTCTAAGACAGAAGTACTATGAGCATCCCAAGAGAGATCCATCGAGAGGAAACCAAAACCCAAGTCTGAACTGAGTTGAGAAATTCACAGAGACTTAGGTTGAGATTAGCCGAACTTTTTATCTTGGAGAACTGCAAGTATCCTAGACGGTTAGGCGTCGCCTGTCAAGCAGTCGAAGAGAAATTGTCACTGCTGAAGGAAGTTTGTAAAGGTCTCGGAGATATCCTGAATCATCTACCACGAGTGAAAACTGGACAAGCTCGAGGAGTTTGTTGCAGTGGTGAATAGGACGGAGAGAGTTTTGCTCCAGGTGTTCTATCAACAGTCCCTCCAACTAGACGTAGCACTTTCCAGAGTGTGAACTGGTTGACCAAACATCATCGTGTCAGGCTCGTTTTCCTTCTCGCGTTTACATTAAGTATTTACTCGTTGCCTGTTTGTCTTCGATGTTTTCCTTCGCTCCCAATCCTTTCGAGCCATGCATGTCTTTCGATACTGTATTTCCTTCGAGATGCCTTTAGTCCTTCGCAGTTTGCATGAATTCCTTCTAAGTTCCATAGAATTTTTAGAAGTGATAATTCACCCCCTCCCCTCCGATTATTCTTGAGCTTTCATTCCGCCGCGTGCGGTTTGAGTCCGACTCGAACTCGAAAAAATATATATTTTTCGGGCTATATATAAAAATCGAATTTTCTCATTTTCTTTTTTTACAAACCTAATTTTCGTCCACGGGTCTCGCCGACTTGGAGCCGCCGCCGCCGCCTCGGACGAGTCCGCCGAAGCCGTTAGACGCCGCCGGAGCTCGCCGCCGGCCGCTCCGCCACGGCCCCTTCCCGCCGCCGCCAGTTGCGCCGCGCCACCGCGCGGGTGGAGCCTCCGCTGCTCCTTGTCCGTTGGATCGAAATCCGATGGCTAGAAATATATCGGGCGGATCTCATTTCTAGGGTTCCAGTTTTTTCGCCGTTTTCGCGGTTAACCGCCAGTTAACTATTCAGCGAATGTTCGTCGGACTGTTCGCCGGAGCGAATACCGTTCGCTCCGTAGCCAGGGATCCGATCGCGATAGAAGTTTTACTTTATTCGCGAATAGACCCTTTTTCACAGATTTCACCCTAGAACGGTATTAGCTATATCTTTTTAACCATGTATCTGTTTTATGTGATTCTTTTTGCATTGTAACCGTAGTGAAGTCTAGTTTACAGTAGGGTACAGTTTGCATATTTTCACGCATTTTGAATTTGAATTTCGTATAGATTCAAGTTCAAACTTTTGGTGACTGTATCTTTCATACGGTGTATCCGTTTTCGTCGATTCCATTTGCGTTGGGATCGTGGTGACTTGTAGATATCGTTTAGCTACTGTTTAGTTGGTTTTATTGCTGTTCATTTGGTCTTCTACTGTTATGAGGTTTATATGTAAAATGTGTATTGAATGCTACATTGTTTGATCGTGTAGACTGTCCGGAGTGAAACACTTCGTTCTGTGAAGAGTGTGATCTTTAGGAATAGGAGCAAGGAAAGTCATACTTTGACCATACCAGAACATATATTTTTACTTATGCATGTAGCAAATATCACCCTATGCATGTGTGGGAATTACTTTACTATATTACTATCGCTGCAAACTGGTAGGGTAGCCATATGATCTTATCCTGTTTGCTTAGAAAACCTAGAACGTGCTTGTTATATATTGTTATGCTTATAGACGTGGATTGGTTTGAGATTACATTGAGCTATGTGAGTATTTAATGATTTGACTAGCACTTGAGCATAGAGACTCCAATTCTAAGTGAATCGGGTCGTTACATTCCAGATCATTCAAGTGTTGAACGTAGCCAGAAATTTTGACCACGTGCTCACTCACGCTGTTGTGCTCGTTCATCTTGGCCGACAAAAAGGCTTCAGAATCCTCGTATCCTTCAGCCTTGGCATGAGGTGCAAAGACGGCCTTGAGGTCGGTGATAATCTCATATGCACACATCCTCTCAAAGCGCTTATGCATCTCAGCCTCCATGGAGTAGAGCATGCCACTCTGGACAAGGTTGTAATCATCAGTCTTGGAGAGATAGACATTCTTCTCATCCTGACTGGCATCATCTGCTGGTGCGTCACCTAACGCGGCCTCTAGTACGTATTCCATTTTGAGGGGAACGAGTAGAATCCTCAGAGTGCGGAACCAGTTGGTGAAGTTTGACCCATCAGTTTTCCATTTGTCTTCCTCTAGGAACGACCCTAAGTTGAACGAGGGGCGTGGTGCTGCCATCTACAATGGTGATTCACAAAGATACATATTTAGACTTTTGTTCATAATGCGGAGTTTTCAATTTAATCTTCAAAATTCTAGAAAGCTCCCACTTAGATACACACCTTGATGAGGACATCTCTACTAATGTTACAGCCACATCTTCACCAACTACACATACTGGATCAGTTACTAGAGCACGTGCACGTCAACTAAATTATCAGGTACTTTCGTTTCTTGCGAATCCTTCTAATGTTCATGAACATATGATGCTGCCTAAATTAGATACTTTTGTTTTGCTTATGAATGAAGGACCTAGCATGGACAAGAAGGACGGTCATTGGAGCGGGATCAAGCATGGAGAAGAAGGTGCGCGCGCGGGAAAGAACAATGGAGCTTCTAGTGGGGATTTTTGCACTTTGAAGCCACCATAAGGCATGCATGAAGGCTTGGACGAAATACACGAGATGCCACTTCATTATTTTCGTCCAAGAGCAAATATAGGTGCTGCGTCACCTTAATATTGGGCTGGGCCCATGTAATTTCGAAATACCACATTATAGGCTGTTTTTAGAGTCCGTATGTGTGGGGAAACCGAGTTAGGGTTGTTTTCGGACCCCACCTCCAAGGAGTCACGAAAATCCCCTCTGTTCCCCCATATATACAGCCCTTAGGGCGTCGTTTAGACTTGGGTTTTAATTAGATTTAAGTTAGCCATAGCCGCAACTTCGAGCTCTTCGTTTGTGTCATCCGACCAGGCCAAGACCTCATTGGAACCCCAACTTTCGTAATCATTCATCTTATATTCGCAATATCAAGATTGCAATTCTTAGTTCTTGCTTGTTCTTCGATTGCTTGCAGGAATTAGTCCTTCGTGGTCAGGTTGATCGTGCATCCGCGGGATCAATAACCTCTCGGAGTTGGTTTAGCGATCGCTAAGGCGCAACGTCTTCGCACGTTCGTAGTCGGATCGTGAAAGTCGCCTCCACCATAATCGATCTCCACCATCTCATCGAAACATCGGGACACCTTCGCCTCTATCAAGTGGTATCAGATTTCCAGGTTGATCGGTGAGATTTACCAGTTTTCGTACTCTAGATTACTTCTGTTCTTCATACCTACAGTCCACGAAAAAGCCAAAAAAATTTTTAGGGTTAGATCATCACGTCCCTAAACAGTCCGAGCCTTTGTCCAGTCTTCCTTACAGTAGTTTGCTTTGTTGAATTTGCGGTTGCATCGTTGTGTCGAGTTGATGATCTTAGCGTCTAGTTCCCTTAGAGTTTCGAGTTCTGATCATAGTTTGTCACGCCACCGCCGCACAGTACTACACCACCACGTTCCGCCAATCCGAGTCCAGATACACCACCACGTTCCGCCAAGCAGAGTCCATATACACCACCACGACCTACCGATCTGAGTTGAGTTCCATCACCCGTTCGGTTTGTGATCTCTCCGTAGCCAGATTAGTTTGAGTTGATTAGAGTCGGATTTCACCAATCTTTGTCGTACGTAGAAGAGGGTGATTTCCAAAAAAAAAAAAATTGGCACACTTCCAGAGCAGTTTTTAGGCCAAAAATTTCAGGGGTGAAAAAATTTCGTGCCCATACGTTCCTTAGGTCCAGAAACTCATTTTGAGACGTTCGCCACCATAGTGTTTTTTCGCACTTTTTCAGCCACCGTAGTCCCGCATCGCAAAAAAAAAAGAGCAAAAAAAAAAGAAAAAAAAAGAGAGAGAACAAAAAAAAATTCAGAGTGTGCTTCTCAGTTGTTTACGTGCCGCGCCGTGCTTTCGTTGGTGTTTTAGGCTCGCGTCTCTAGTACGGTCTAGCCTAGGATCAGCACAGTACCGACGTTGAGTGTTTATTCAGCTTTGCATCTCTGTTTTGATTACTGTTGAGTTTTTCCTACCATACTTGTCAGCCTTCCTACAGCTCCACATATATTCTACATCGTGCGTTTGACACCTCCTGGCCATCGCTCCACCATATCTCTGAGAGTTTTGACCCGTTGGTTGTACATCACCACCTGCTGCTAGGTAAGAATCGGTAAGAACGAAAGAAAAGCTTGACGGATTTGTGCTTTCCACCACCCCACATCCCATTAGTAGAAGTAGGATCATATTACTGTGTGTTTTCTATTTCTGCTAACCATGCCAGGATCACATGATGAAGTGGCGCGGGATGCACCCGATTGGGAGAACATGACAAACAAGGAGCTACATGATAAATTTGCACAAATGATGTCTGAACATGTGAATGACATCGAGACCAGATTTACAGAGGCAATTGATGGCGTGGAAAAGATGATCGACACCAAGCTCGACGCCAAGTTTACTGAGTTGATCGCACGCCTACCTACACAGCCTGCTGCCGCTCCAGCATAGCCACAACCACCGCCACTACCACGTGCACGACGTATTCTGTTTCCGAGAGGACAAACTGCTGGTATTGGTGCTCCTGCTGCTGCTGCTTCTGACGTCGGCCAGGACGACAACTACGAGGGTGATTACGAGGAGGAGGTGGAACAGGAAGCGGCCTATGAACAGCCAGCTGGACGTCCACGTCCCAATATTCGCCACGGTCGACACCAAGCACCCCCTCAGGTACGTGATGATGAACATGTGCCTAAACTGAAATTGAATCTTAAGCCGTTTGAGGGTAGATATATTCCTGATGCTTATCTTACTTGGGAGTTAGAAACTGAACAACGCTTTACATGTTTACAATATCTTGAGAATAGACGTGTTACTGCTGCAGTTTGTGAATTCACGGGATTTGCATCTATTTGGTGGTCTGAACATTGTAGATTGCATGCTAATAATATTCCAACTACTTGGGCTGCTTTAAAAGATGCTATGCGTACTCGCTGGGTTCCTCCTTATTATCAACGTGAATTGTTACAAAAATTACAGCGTTTGAGACAAGGAATTTTTTTTGTAGAGGAATATTATCAAGAATTACAAACTGGATTGATTAGATGTGGCCTAGTAGAGGATAATGAAGCTATGCTTGCACGTTTTATGGGTGGTTTAAACAGGGAGATACAAACTATTCTAGAATACAAGGACTTTGCTACTATCACTCGTTTGTTTCATCTTGCTTGTAAAGCTGAACGTGAAGTGCAGGATCGACAGGCCGCTACGAGACCTAACTTTTCTGCAGGACGAAATACATCATGGACATCGCGTGGAGCTTCTACATCCACACGTCCTGCTGCACCACCATCTACTTCAGCCGCTCATTCTTACAGGGAGCCACCAAAACAGCCAGCGCCACCATTCAAGGGTGCACAGAGTGGTCCAGCGGCGAGTTCTTCTTCATCCATGGCTTCCACAGGGCAAACACGAGATCGTGATATTAAATGTCGCAGGTGCCAAGGTGGAGGTCACTTCGCAAAAGACTGTCCCTCCAAGCGTGTGATGACAATTACGGCGGATGGTGGGTATGAGTCAGCGAGTGACTATGATGAGGAGACTTTAGTTCTCATTGCTCATGAGGAACAGGGTGCCCATGATGATGCTCATGATATAGAGTATATGGCTCCTGATGATGCAGATAAATATGCTAGTTTGGTTGCTCAACGTGTGTTAAGTGTGCAGGTAACGAAGGCCGAGCAAAACCAGAGGCATAATTTGTTCCACACAAAGGGAGTGGTGAAAGAACGTTCGGTTCGCATCATCATTGACGGAGGGAGTTGCAACAACTTGGCTAGCATGGAGTTGGTGGAGAAGCTATCTCTCACCACAAGACCACACCCCCATCCGTACTATATTCAGTGGTTTAACAATAGTGGTAAGATTAAGGTAACGCGTTCTGTTCGTGTGCACTTTAGCATTGCTGCATATGCTGATTATGTTGATTGTGATGTGGTACCCATGCAAGCATGCTCTCTTTTACTTGGTAGACCATGGCAATTTGATAGGAATGTTGTACACCATGGTAGGACCAATCAGTTTACTCTGGTTCATCAGGATAAAAATATTGCTTTACTTCCTATGTCTCCTGAACAAATTGTGAAAGATGATCTTGCTAGAGCTAGTAAAGCTAAACAGGAGAAAAATAAGAGTGAAAATGAGATAGCAGCTAAAGTATTTGAGCAACAACATAAGACTAATAGCAAATCTTCTTCTGCTATTTCTAATGAAATTAAATTGACTAGTCCAACTTTGCTTGCTACTAAGGTTGATATTTCAGATTTGGATGTTAGTCAATATGTGTGCTATGCTTTTGTGCGCAAAGAAGCTTTGTTTTCATTTGAGGAATTGCCTCCTTCTTTGCCTCCTGTTGTCACTGACCTTTTGCAGGAATTTATTGACGTCTTTCCACAAGACGTACCACCGGGATTACCACCTATTTGAGGGATTGAGCATCAGATTGACTTAATTCCCGGTGCTTCGCTGCCCAACCGTGCGCCATACCGTACCAATCCGGAGGAGACGAAGGAGATTCAGCGTCAAGTACAAGAGCTACTCGACAAAGGTTACATACGTGAATCCCTTAGTCCTTGTGTTGTTCCTGTTATATTAGTGCCGAAAAAGGATGGAACATGGCGTATGTGTGTTGATTGTCGAGCCATTAATAATATTACTATTCGTTATCGTCATCCTATTCCTAGGTTAGATGATATGCTTGATGAATTACGTGGCTCTACCATGTTTTCCAAAGTTGATTTGCGTAGTGGATACCATCAAATTCGCATGAAATTAGGAGATGAATGGAAAACGGCTTTTAAAACTAAGTTTGGATTATATGAGTGGTTAGTCATGCCTTTTGGGTTAACTAATGCACCTAGCACTTTCATGAGATTAATGAACGAGGTTTTACGTGCTTTCATTGGACGATTTGTGGTAGTCTATTTTGATGATATACTGATTTATAGCAAATCTTTGGAGGAACATTTGGATCATTTACGTGCTGTTTTTATTGCTCTACGTAATGCACGTTTGTTTGGTAACCTTGGGAAGTGCACCTTTTGCACCGACCGAGTATCGTTTCTTGGCTATGTTGTTACTCCGCAGGGAATTGAAGTTGATAAAGCCAAGATCGAGGCGATTGAGAGTTGGCCGCAGCCCAAAACGGTCACACAAGTGAGGAGTTTTCTTGGCCTCGCTGGATTCTATAGGCGTTTTGTGAGAGATTTCAGCACCATTGCTGCACCTCTCAATGAGCTTACACGCAAGGATGTGCCTTTTACTTGGGGTACCGCAAAGGAAGAAGCCTTCACGGTATTGAAAGATAAGTTAACACATGCTCCTTTGCTCCAACTTCCTGATTTTAATAAGACTTTTGAGCTTGAATGCGATGCTAGTGGGATTGGTTTGGGAGGTGTGTTATTACAAGATGCTAAACCTGTTGCATACTTTTCTGAAAAAATTGAGTGGGCCTAGTCTGAACTATTCTACTTATGATAAGGAATTATATGCTCTTGTTCGGACATTAGAAACTTGGCAACAATATTTATGGCCCAAAGAATTTGTTATACATTCTGATCATGAATCTTTGAAACACATAAGAAGCCAAGCAAAACTTAATCGTCGACATGCTAAGTGGGTTGAATTTATTGAGACTTTCCCTTATGTCATTAAACACAAGAAGGGGAAAGATAATATTATTGCTGATGCTTTGTCTCGTCGTTATAATATGCTTTCACAACTTGACTTCAAGATATTCGGTTTAGAGACAATCAAAGATCAATATGTACATGATGCGGAATTTAAAGATGTTTTGCAGAATTGTAGAGAGGGTAGAACATGGAACAAGTTTGTGCTTAATGATGGGTTTGTGTTCCGTTCTAACAAGCTATGCATTCCAGCTAGCTCTATTCGTCTTTTGTTGTTGCAGGAGGCGCATGGAGGAGGATTAATGGGACATTTTGGCGTGAAGAAGACGGAGGACGTACTTGCTACACATTTCTTTTGGCCAAAGATGAGACGGGATGTTGAGCGTTTTGTTGCTCGCTGCACTACATGTCAAAAAGCTAAGTCACGACTCAATCCTCATGGTTTATACATGCCTTTACCTGTACCTAGTGTTCCGTGGGAGGACATATCCATGGACTTTGTTTTAGGCTTGCCTCGAACAAAGAAGGGGAGGGATAGCATATTTGTTGTCGTGGATAGATTTTCTAAGATGGCACATTTTATACCATGTCATAAAAGCGATGATGCTGCTAATGTTGCTGATTTATTCTTTCGAGAGATTATTCGCTTACATGGTGTGCCCAATACTATTGTCTCGGATCGTGATACTAAGTTTCTTAGCCATTTTTGGAGATGCTTATGGGCTAAGCTGGGGACTAAACTACTTTTTAGTACTACATGTCATCCCCAAACTGATGGACAAACTGAAGTAGTCAATAGGACTTTGTCTACTATGCTTAGGGCTGTTTTAAAGAGTAACTTAAAAATGTGGGAAGAATGTTTACCTCATATTGAATTTGCTTATAATCGTTCATTTCATTCTACCACTAAAATGTGCCCTTTTGAGATTGTTTATGGTTTTCTACCTCGTGCACCTATTGATTTGCTTCCTCTTCCATCTTCGGAGAAGGTTAATTTTGATGCTAAGCAACGTGCTGAATTGATATTAAAAATGCATGAGTTAACTAAAGAAAACATTGAGAAAATGAATGCTAGATACAAGCTTGCTGGTGATAAGGGTAGAAAGCATGTTGTGTTTGAACCAGGAGATCTTGTTTGGTTACATCTATGTAAAGATAGGTTTCCTGATTTGCGCAAGTCTAAGTTAATGCCACGAGCTGATGGTCCCTTTAAGGTTTTACAGAAAATTAACGATAATGCATATAAACTTGAGCTACCTGCAGATTTTGGGGTTAGTCCCACATTTAACATTGCAGATTTGAAACCTTATTTGGGAGAAGATAATGAGCTTCCGTCGAGGATGACTTCAATTCAAGAAGGGGAGGATGATGAGGACATCTCTACTAATGTTACACCCACATCTTCACCAACTACACATACTGGACCAGTTACTAGAGCACGTGCACGTCAACTAAATTATCAGGTACTTTCGTTTCTTGCGAATCCTTCTAATGTTCATGAACATATGATGCTGCCTAAATTAGATACTTTTGTTTTGCTTATGAATGAAGGACCTAGCATGGACAAGAAGGCCGGTCATTGGAGCGGGATCAAGCATGGAGAAGAAGGTGCGCGCGCGGGAAAGAACAATGGAGCTTCCAGTGGGGATTTTTGCACTTTGAAGCCACCATAAGGCATGCATGAAGGCTTGGACGAAATACACGAGATGCCACTTCATTATTTTCGTCCAAGAGCAAATATAGGTGTTGCGTCACCTTAATATTGGGCTGGGCCCATGTAATTTCGAAATACCACATTATAGGCTGTTTTTAGAGTCCGTATGTGTGGGGAAACTGAGTTAGGGTTGTTTTCGGACCCCACCTCCAAGGAGTCACGAAAATCCCCTCTGTTCCCCCATATATACAGCCCTTAGGGCGTCGTTTAGACTTGGGTTTTAATTAGATTTAAGTTAGCCATAGCCGCAACTTCGAGCTCTTCGTTTGTGTCATCCGACCAGGCCAAGACCTCATTGGAACCCCAACTTTCGTAATCATTCATCTTATATTCGCAATATCCAGATTGCAATTCTTAGTTCTTGCTTGTTCTTCGATTGCTTGCAGGAATTAGACCTTCGTGGTCAGGTTGATCGTGCATCCGCGGGATCAATAACCTCTCGGAGTTGGTTTAGCGATCGCTAAGGCGCAACGTCTTCGCACGTTCGTAGTCGGATCGTGAAAGTCGCCTCCACCATAATCGATCTCCACCATCTCATCGAAACATCGGGACACCTTCGCCTCTATCACACCTCTCAACCTAACTAAGTGATTACACAATCCCAAACCCCCATACCTCCCCCGATCGTCACGGCCATCAGTATGTGGTTCAGGTAGGCCACTATGCCAATCACATCAGGTATGTGAGTCGTGCTCAATCTTCCGATCTACTGTGTTCCAGGCCCGCATCTACATACGTCAAGCCTGCCAATCCAACCTTGATGTTAGTTGTTTAGCAAGGCCATATCTGCATATGCCAGGCTTGCCGAACGTAACCTCATGCGAACGCCATTTAATATGTGTGACACCCGATATGTACGGGGTTTCGGCAATATGGGAGATCCTTCCAGGGGGTGCCCACCAAGGGAGAATACAATGTTGGTATTGTGAGAGATGGTCCTATTTATGCTACCGTCGATATATCTAGCATACTAGTAGAAACAGGAAGTAAAATTGGAAATCATACAAGCTATGATCCCCCTTTATGCAAAGCAAAGTTAAACGCCTTTGTACTTTAACTTATGCAAGTTTTATGTGGCTGTTAGGGGTTTCGAGAAAGAACCATTTCTATCCTGCGAAAAACATGCCACAACACTGATTCCTCAATCGTCTCTATTACACCTCTGTCGGGGCCCTCCGTTGCAAACATCTTCACGTCGCTAATGTTAGAGAGACAGACACCCTCAGCCACTTATATGGTACAAGCCATATGTCAAGCGTGGAACCAGTCTCGCGTAAACGCGTAAGGTCGGTCGGGGCCGCTTCATCAGGACGTTGCCGCAATGCTAAATGAGTACACGTGGGAGGGTAACGAATGAAGATTCGATGCCCACATCCTAGATTTATTCTACCCGTACAATACATCTACGCATAGCTAGATCTGATACTATTTTTGGGATAGGGGGCAGAAAACACAAATTTTTCATACCTACGTTACCCGAACCCAAGATCGATGCTATGGCGATGTAAAGTAACGAAGAAAATCAGTGTTCATACCTTTGAAGACCGAAAGAGGGAAACGTTCTTGCGAACGTGGCTGGTGTAGACTCGGAACTACGACCTCCCTGTCGTGTTGAAGACAAGCAGCGATGGAGACTCCCTATTGACCTCGGGCGATGAAGTAGCGCCACAGGTGTAGCGCCTCGAAGAGATTATACACGTACAGTACAATCGATGTTCCCTCTGGGCCCCGAACTAGGCGAGCAGCGGAAGAAAGACGGATTTGGATCCCGACTCCGACAGAGCGACGACCTGCTATGGTGGATAACTCCAAACTAGGTGTAGAATACTAACAAGGGGAGTCCACTCACTAGGTAGGAGGAGGAGAGGGAGAGAGATTTTGGGTGTTGGAAAAAGGGGGGTGTACCCCTCCTTATATAGGCCAAGGGGGTGCCATCCTCCTCCCCTCCCCGAGGTGGGACTAATCTCCCAAGGGAGGGGGGTGCGCCGGCCCAAGGAGGGGGGATGTGCCCCACCCTTGGCGCCAAGCCCAAGGGGGGAAACCCCCCTCTTCCCCTAATGGGCCCACATGGCCCATTAAGCCTTTTTCCACTTTTTTAATTAATTTATTTATATTTTATTATTTAGTTCTAATAATTAACTAATAAAACATTATTAAATACAATTAAAATTTATTTTTAACCTTTCAAAATATCCGGAACAACTTCCATTCTCCCTCGGAACTATTCTGGTGATATCTCCTATTTCACCGATGATCCCGAATCTATCCCAATGCATCGATTGCACCTTAAGTGTAACAACCTACGGTCCGGGAAACAACAGACATGATCGATACATTCTCATTGACCAATGACTAGTCAGTTGGACCTGGTTACAATCCTTGACAACACCTGCGCTTCCATCGAATGAACTTCAATCTCTTTTTGGAAACCGTTAACGATACGACATAATCCCTTTGTGCTACGGTACTTTGTTTGTCCGAGGTTTGATCGTCGGTATCCAACATACCGGGTTCACATCTCGTTCACAACAAACAAGTTTACTCGTCCGTGCCTATTACATCTCATGTGACCTAGTCTCTTGATTGCAAGATATTGATGCAATATCACCGAGTGGGCCCAGAGTACCTGTCAGTCACTTGGACTGACAAATCCCTCTCTGATATATTAGCATACTCATCAACCATCTATTTCAGAATACCCAATGTGCACCGTTATGGCCATCATATTTTAGTCAGGCGGTGGGATACAAATCAAAGTCTCCTCATAGATGACAATTACGTATGATCATCACGATCTAAGGACTAAGCCTTATGTTACAAAGTCATCGCAATGTTGAACTATGTGACTCGATCACATTAAAATGCTTTAGGTGGGTGTGTGTCCATCACATAATTCCCCAATGATATGACCTCATTGTCAATGCACTTAAGTGTCTCCATGATTAGGAAACCTTGATCAATCAATTTACCAATGAGCTAGTATACCTGAGTTAAACTAGGGACCTGTGTTTTATACCACACGTGTATTAGTGTTTCCAATTAATACAGTTCTTAGCACGGTATAAAACGTATTATGAAAAAAACGGATATCTGACAAATATCTTTATTAATTTTCCTCTAGGGCAAATATCCAACAATTGTTGCAATTTTATTCGAATTCAACATTATTTTCCTCCTTTTTAGAATGTTGTCGGGGGGGGGGGGGGGGCGGTATAATTCCTCAGGCCCTCCTTCTAGCACCACTCTGTCGCTGCCCCGAGAACACCTTCCGGGGGGGGCGCTCCTGGGAGGGCACGGCCCGGGGACCGTATGAGACGGGGAATACGCTGGGTTCCCGGTTGCTTAATGTAGACGAAGGTTGCTATGGCATCGAAACGGTCATGGGCAGATGCGAGTAAACACCGGGCTTTACCCAGTTTCGGGCCGTTCGGAAACTAAAATCCCTACTCTTGCTTGTGTGATCTTGTTGATGGTGAAGTAGAACACATTACAAGGTGATCTTCTGGGAGAAGATACCCTACACAACGCTCCACTATACTCTTCTTCTACTCTAGATAGAGCTTCTTTCCCTCTCAAGGGGAATCCTTGAGAGGTCTCACGCGAAGTCCTGAATATGAACTTCCCCGCCTTATTTGTGTGGATGCCTCTAGAGGTGGATGCATGGATGTGGTAGCTTCTATAGGGATGGATCTTCCTTCTTCTCTTCCTTCTTTTCGTTTCTTCTTCTTGCTTTCCTCGGCCTCTCTTCTCTTTTTCTCCTTCCGATCTCGTCCTTACTGATGTGGTTGATGTCTCTCTTTTGACCCCCCTCCCCTCTCTGATGTCGTTGCCGTCTCCCTTTTATAGAGAAAGGGGCTCGCCACAGTCCACTGACAGCTACAGTAAGGGTGGTTATCTCATTCTTATGGACACGAGGTATTTCGGGTTCTTCCGAGAAGGTCCCGTGGCGTCGCGGGGACGATTGGGGCATGCATGCGCTGAGTATGCATGGGAACACCCGCCAGGTGGAGGCTGCCTCCTGTCAGCGATGCATGCTTGTCTTCTAGTGCTTTGAATGCACTTCCTTCTTTGTCGGGCGATGGAAGCCAGCTGGGTGACTCCATCCTTCCAGAACTGATCTTGTGAGCTCCTCCAGAGTGTTCCTGGTATATCCTTGCCTGAACTCTTCCATGGTCGAGTTTGGGGAGTCCAAGAGGCATGGTCGGATCCAGGGAAACGTGGTACCCCCGGTATCAGGTTACCGACAGTAGCCCTCGGGGTCGTCTTCTGATGGAGGCTTCCCGGAATCGAAGTTGAGTCATCCGAGAAGTTCTTGTAGTCGGAGCACAGGCTGTCATGTCACGGGGACAGGGCAGACGGTGCCACGTGGTGCGCCTTCAGTCGGATTTGACGGATGATGATGATGTCCCTTCAAAAGATGGCAAGACTCGAGGTAATGCAGTGGCTGTCCCCACAGTAATTTAATGTGCTTACTATAGAGTAGAAAAATCACTCCCCTGCGAGTGTCCGTTGGGTATTTAAGCGAGCCGGCGCGAAGCGGAGGAGTCCGTTCCTTTCTCCATCCCCTTCTCCGTCTCCTTCAAGTTCTGAGCTTCCATGGCGCCTCCGACGTCACCTAACACCATGGGCGCCGCGGCCCAAGCGATCTTTGGCGTCCGAGGTGGCGGCGTGGGCCGAGGCGGAGCGACGGTCCGACGCGGCCGTGGTCGTGGTGGCGCGATGTCTCCGGCTCATGAGTTCTTCGTGGCGGTGTCCCACCCGGCGTGAGGCTGGCTTCGGCTACCGGATCCGTTCTTGCAGGCAAAGGAGGGACGCATGCCGCAAGGTTTGTACCTCTGGATGGAGGGATGCCCCCACGGCTCTGCATGGGTGGAGAAAACCTTTGACGACGGCGCCATGTAACTGGATCAAGGCTAGGCGGAATTCTTCCACCGGCGGAACATCCAGCAGTTCCAGGACATCCTCTTCCTCTTTGATGTCCAGGATACCCTCTGGCTGAAGATCTTGCACCCGTGGGGACCCTGCGTGGAATGCTGCGCGGAGGTGGCCGTTGGAGATCCCAGCGAGAAAGGCGTTGTGGAGTCTTCCATGACTTCATGGGCGTTGAACCCACCGCCGAGCACTGAGGCAGCGGGATGATGCCGGAAAGGTCCGGGCGAGGGCCACAGCGTAGATCCGACGGTTCAGCCATGTAGGGTTCTTCTTATTTTGACCCTGCATGATAGAGGCGAAGGTGTCCCGCTGTTTCGATGAGATGATGGAGATCGATTTTGGTGGAGTAGACTTTCACGACCCGACTACGAACGTGCGAAGACGTTGCGCCTTAGCAATCGCTAAACCAACTCCGAGAGGTTATTGATCCCGCGGATGCACGATCAACCTGACCACGAAGGTCAATTCCTGCAAGTAATCGAAGAACAAGCAAGAACTAAGAATTGCAATCTGGATATTGCGAATATAAGATGAAAGATTAACAGAAGTTGGGGTTCCAATGCGGTCTTGGCCTGGTCGGTCGACACAAACGAAGAACTCGAAGTTGCGGCTATGGCTAACTTAAATCTAATTAAAACCCAAGTCTAAACGACGCCCTAAGGGCTGTATATATGGGGGAACAGAGGGGATTTTCGTGACCCCTTGGAGGTGGGGCCCGAAAACAACCCTAACTCGGTTTCCCCACACATACGGACTCTAAAAACAGCCTATAATGTGGTATTTCGAAATTACATGGGCCCAGCCCAATATTAAGGTGACGCAGCACCTATAATTGCTCTTGGACGAAAATAATGAAGTGGCATCTCGTGTATTTCGTCCAAGCCTTCATGCATGCCTTATGGTGGCTTCAAAGTGCGAAAATCCCCACTGGAAGCTCCATTGTTATTTCCCGCGCGCGCACCTTCTTCTCCATGCTTGATCCCGCTCCAATGACCGTCCTTCTTGTCCATGCTAGGTCCTTCATTCATAAGCAAAACAAAAGTATGTAATTTAGGCAGCATCATATGTTCATGAACATTAGAAGGATTCGCAAGAAACGAAAGTACCTGATAATTTAGTTGACGTGCACGTGCTCTAGTAACTGGTCCAGGATGTGTAGTTGGTGAAGATGTGGGTGTAACATTAGTAGAGATGCCCTCATCATCCTCCCCTTCTTGAATTGAAGTCGTCCTCGACGGAAGCTCATTATCTTCTCCCAAATAAGGTTTCAAATCTGCAATGTTAAATGTGGGACTAACCCCAAAATCTGCAGGTAGCTCAAGTTTATATGCATTATCATTAATTTTCTGTAAAACCTTAAAGGGACCATCAGCTCGTGGCATTAACTTAGACTTGCGCAAATCAGGAAACCTATCTTTACGTAGATGTAACCAAACAAGATCTCCTGGTTCAAACACAACATGCTTTCTACCCTTATCACCAGCAAGCTTGTATCTAGCATTCATTTTCTCAATGTTTTCTTTAGTTAGCTCATGCATTTTTAATATCAATTCAGCACGTTGCTTAGCATCAAAATTAACCTTCTCCGAAGATGGAATAGGAAGCAAATCAATAGGTGCACGAGGTAGAAAACCATAAACAATCTCAAAAGGGCACATTTTAGTGGTAGAATGAAATGAACGATTGTGAGCAAATTCAATATGAGGTAAACATTCTTCCCACATTTTTAAGTTACTCTTTAAAACAGCCCTAAGCATAGTAGACAAAGTCCTATTGACTACTTCAGTTTGTCCATCAGTTTGGGGATGACATGTAGTACTAAAAAGTAGTTTAGTCCCCAACTTAGCCCATAAGCATCTCCAAAAATGGCTAAGAAACTTAGTATCACGATCCGAGACAATAGTATTGGGCACACCATGTAAGCGAATAATCTCTCGAAAGAATAAATCAGCAACATTAGTAGCATCATCGCTTTTATGACATGGTATAAAATGTGCCATCTTAGAAAATCTATCCACGACAACAAATATGCTATCCCTCCCATTCTTTGTTCGAGGCAGTCCTAAAACAAAGTCCATGGATATGTCCTCCCACGGAACACTAGGTGCAGGTAAAGGCATGTATAAACCATGAGGATTGAGTCGTGACTTAGCTTTTTGACATGTAGTGCAACGAGCAACAAAACGCTCAACATCCCGTCTCATCTTTGGCCAAAAGAAATGTGTAGCAAGTACGTCCTCCGTCTTCTTCACGCCAAAATGTCCCATTAATCCTCCTCCATGCGCCTCCTGCAACAACAAAAGACGAATAGAGCTAGCTGGAATGCATAGCTTGTTAGAACGGAACACAAACCCATCATTAAGCACAAACTTGTTCCATGTTCTACCCTCTCTACAATTCTGCAATACATCTTTAAATTCCGCATCATGTACATATTGATCTTTGATTGTCTCTAAACCGAATATCTTGAAGTCAAGTTTTGAAAGCATAGTATAACGACGAGACAAAGCATCAGCAATAATATTATCTTTCCCCTTCTTGTGTTTAATGACATAAGGGAAAGTCTCAATAAATTCAACCCACTTAGCATGTCTACGATTAAGTTTTGCTTGACTTCTTATGTGTTTCAAAGATTCATGATCAGAATGTATAACAAATTATTTGGGCCATAAATAATGTTGCCAAGTTTCTAATGTCTGAACAAGAGCATATAATTCCTTATCATAAGTAGAATAGTTCAGACTAGGCCCACTCAATTTTTCAGAAAAGTAAGCAACAGGTTTAGCATCTTGTAATAACACACCTCCCAAACCAATACCACTAGCATCGCATTCAAGCTCAAAAGTCTTATTAAAATCAGGAAGTTGGAGCAAAGGAGCATGTGTTAACTTATCTTTCAATATCGTGAAGGCTTCTTCCTGTGCGGTACCCCAAGTAAAAGGCACATCCTGTGCGGTACCCCAAGCAATGGTGCTGAAATCTCTCACAAAACGCCTATAGAATCCAGCGAGGCCAAGAAAACTCCTCACTTGTGTGACCGTTTTGGGCTGCGGCCAACTCTCGATCGCCTCGATCTTGGCTTTATCAACTTCAATTCCCTGCGGAGTAACAACATAGCCAAGAAACGATACTCGGTCGGTGCAAAAGGTGCACTTCCCAAGGTTACCAAACAAACGTGCATTACGTAGAGCAATAAAGACAGCACGTAAATGATCCAAATGTTCCTCCAAAGATTTGCTATAAATCAGTATATCATCAAAATAGACTACCACAAATCGTCCAATGAAAGCACGTAAAACCTCGTTCATTAATCTCATGAAAGTGCTAGGTGCATTAGTTAACCCAAAAGGCATGACTAACCACTCATATAATCCAAACTTAGTTTTAAAAGCCGTTTTCCATTCATCTCCTAATTTCATGCGAATTTGATGGTATCCACTACGCAAATCAACTTTGGAAAACATGGTAGAGCCACTTAATTCATCAAGCATATCATCTAACCGAGGAATAGGATGACGATAACGAATAGTAATATTATTAATGGCTCGACAATCAACACACATACGCCATGTTCCATCCTCTTTTGGCACTAATATAACAGGAACAGCACAAGGACTAAGGGATTCACGTATGTAACCTTTGTCGAGTAGCTCTTGTACTTGACGCTGAATCTCCTTCGTCTCCTCCGGATTGGTACGGTATGGCGCACGGTTGGGCAGCGAAGCACCAGGAATTAAGTCAATCTGATGCTCAATCCCTCGAATAGGTGGTAATCCCGGTGGTACGTCTTGTGGAAAGACGTCAATAAATTCCTGCAAAAGGTCAGTGACAACAGGAGGCAAAGAAGGAGGCAATTCCTCAAATGAAAACAAAGCTTCTTTGCACACAAAAGCATAGCACACATATTGACTAACATCCAAATCTGAAATATCAACCTTAGTAGCAAGCAAAGTTGGACTAGTCAATTTAATTTCATTAGAAATAGCAGAAGAAGATTTGCTATTAGTCTTATGTTGTTGCTCAAATACTTTAGCTGCTATCTCATTTTCACTCTTATTTTTCTCCTGTTTAGCTTTACTAGCTCTAGCAAGATCATCTTTCACAATTTGTTCAGGAGACATAGGAAGTAAAGCAATATTTTTATCCTGATGAACCAGAGTAAACTGATTGGTCCTACCATGGTGTACAACATTCCTATCAAATTGCCATGGTCTACCAAGTAAAAGAGAGCATGCTTGCATGGGTACCACATCACAATCAACATAATCAGCATATGCAACAATGCTAAAGTGCACACGAACAGAACGCGTTACCTTAATCTTACCACTATTGTTAAACCACTGAATATAGTACGGATGGGGTGTGGTCTTGTCGTGAGAGATAGATTCTCCACCAACTCCATGCTAGCCAAGTTGTTGCAACTCCCTCCGTCAATGATGATGCGAACCGAACGTTCTTTCACCACTCCCTTTGTGTGGAACAAATTATGCCTCTGGTTTTGCTCGGCCTTCGTTACCTGCACACTTAACACACGTTGAGCAACCAAACTAGCATATTTATCTGCATCATCAGGAGCCATATACTCTATATCATGAGCATCATCATGGGCACCCTGTTCCTCATGAGCAATGAGAACTAAAGTCTCCTCATCATAGTCACTCGCTGACTCATACCCACCATCCGCCGTAATAGTCATCACACGCTTGGAGGGACAGTCTTTTGCGAAGTGACCTCCACCTTGGCACCTGCGACATTTAATATCACGATCTCGTGTTTTCCCTGTGGAAGCCATGGATGAAGAAGAACTCGCCGCTGGACCACTTTGTGCACCCTTGAATGGTGGCGCTGGCTGTTTTGGTGGCTCCCTGTAAGAATGAGCGGCTGAAGTAGATGGTGGTGCAGCAGGACGTGTGGATGTAGAAGCTCCACGCGATGTCCATGATGTATTTCGTCCTGCAGAAAAGTTAGGTCTCGTAGCGGCCTGTCGATCCTGCACTTCACGTTCAGCTTTACAAGCAAGATGAAACAAACGAGTGATAGTAGCAAAGTCCTTGTATTCTAGAATAGTTTGTATCTCCCTGTTTAAACCACCCATAAAACGTGCAAGCATAGCTTCATTATCCTCTACTAGGCCACATCTAATCAATCCAGTTTGTAATTCTTGATAATATTCCTCTACAGAATTTTTTCCTTGTCTCAAACGCTGTAATTTTTGTAACAATTCACGTTGATAATAAGGAGGAACCCAGCGAGTACACATAGCATCTTTTAAAGCAGCCCAAGTAGTTGGAATATTATTAGCATGCAATCTACAATGTTCAGACCACCAAATAGATGCAAATCCCGTGAATTCACAAACAGCAGCAGTAACACGTCTATTCTCAGGATATTGTAAACATGTAAAGCGTTGTTCAGTTTCTAACTCCCAAGTAAGATAAGCATCAGGAATATATCTACCCTCAAACGGCTTAAGATTCAATTTCAGTTTAGGCACATGTTCATCATCGCGTACCTGAGGGGGTGGTTGGTGTCGACCGTGGCGAATGTTGGGACGTGGACGTCCAGCTGGCTGTTCATAGGCCGCTTCCTCTTCCACCTCCTCCTCGTAATCACCCTCGTAGTTGTCGTCCTGGCCGACGTCAGAAGCAGCAGCAGCAGGTACTGTAGCAGCAGGAGGAGCAACAATACCAGCAGCTTGTCCTCTCGGAAACAGAATCCGTCGTGCACGTGGTAGTGGCGGTGGCTGTGGCTGTGCTGGAGCGGCAGCAGGCTGTGTAGGTAGGCGTGCGATCAACTCAGTAAACTTGGCGTCGAGCTTGGTGTCGATCATCTTCTCCACGCCATCAATCGCCTCTGTAAATCTGGTCTCGATGTCCTGCACCTGTTGAGACATCATACGTGCAAATTTATCATGTAGCTCCTTGTTTGTCATGTTCTCCCAATCGGGTGCATCCCGCGCCACTTCATCATGTGATCCTGGCATGGTTAGCCGAAATAGAAAACACACAGGAATATGATCTTACTGCTACTAACGGGATGGATGTGGGGTGGTGGAAAGCACAAATCCGTCAAGCTTTTCTTACGTTCTTACCGATTCTTACCTAGCAGCAGGTGGTGATGTACAACTAACGGGTCAAAACTCTCAGAGATATGGTAGAGCGATGGCCAGGAGGTGTCAAAACGCACGATGTAGAATATATGTGGAGCTGTAGGAAGGCTGACAAGTATGGTAGGAAAAACTCAACAGTAATCAAAACAGAGATGCAAAGCTGAATAAACACTCAACGTCGGTACTGTGCTGATCCTAGGCTAGACCGTACTAGAGACGCGAGCCTAAAACACCAACGAAAGCACGGCGCGGCACGTAACAACTGTGAAGCACACTCTGAATTTTTTTTCTCTTTTTTTTTTTTTGCTTTTTTTTTCTTTTTTTGGCGATGCGGGACTGCGGGGGCTGAAAAAGGGCGAAAAAATCACTATGGTGGCGAACGTCTCAAAACGAGTTTCTGGACCTAAGGAACGTATGGGCACGAAATTTTTTTACCCCTGAAAATTTTGGCCTAAAAACTGCTCTAGCCTAAAAAAATTTTACCCCTGAAAATTCTGTAGAGGAATATTATCAAGAATTACAAACTGGATTGATTAGATGTGGCCTAGTAGAGGATAATGAAGCTATGTTTGCACGTTTTATAGGTGGCTTAAACAGGGAGATACAAACTATTCTAGAATACAAGGACTATGCTACTATTACTCGTTTGTTTCATCTTGCTTGTAAAGCTGAACGTGAAGTGCAGGATCGACAGGCCGCTACGAGACCTAACTTTTCTGCAGGACGAAATACATCATGGACATCGCGTGGACCTTCTAGATCCACACGTCCTGCTGCACCACCATCTACTTCAACCGCTCATTCTTACAGGAGCCACCAAAACAGCCAGCGCCACCATTCAAGGGTGCACAGAGTGGTCCAGCAGCGAGTTCTTCTTCATCCATGGCTTCCACAGGGCAAACACGAGATTGTGATATTAAATGTCGCGGGTGCCAAGGTGGAGGTCACTTCGCAAAAGACTGTCCCTCCAAGCGTGTGATGATTATTACGGCGGATGGTGGGTATGAGTCAGCGAGCGACTATGATGAGGAGACTTTAGTTCTCATTGCTCACGAGGAACAGGGTGCCCATGATGATGCTCATGATATAGAGTATATGGCTCCTGATGATGCAGATCAATATGCTAGTTTGGTTGCTCAACGTGTGTTAAGTGTGCAGGTATCGAAGGCCGAGCAAAACCAGAGGCATAATTTGTTCCACACAAAGGGAGTGGTGAAAGAACGTTCGGTTCGCATCATCATTGACGGAGTGAGTTGCAACAACTTGGCGAGCATGGAGTTGGTGGAGAAGCTATCTCTCACCACAAGACCACACCCCCATCCGTACTATATTCAGTGGTTTAACAATAGTGGTAAGATTAAGGTAACGCGTTCTGTTCGTGTGCACTTTAGCATTGCTGCATATGTTGATTATGTTGATTGTGATGTGGTACCCATGCAAGCATGCTCTCTTTTACTTGGTAGACCATGGCAATTTGATAGGAATGTTGTACACCATGGTAGGACAAATCAGTTTACTCTGGTTCATCAGGATAAAACTATTGCTTTACTTCCTATGTCTCCTGAACAAATTGTGAAAGATGATCTTGCTCGAGCTAGTAAAGCTAAACAGGAGAAAAATAAGAGTGAAAATGAGATAGCAGCTAAAGAATTTGAGCACCAACATAATACTACTAGCAAATCTTCTTCTGCTGTTTCTAATGAAATTAAATTGACTAGTCCAACTTTGCTTGCTACTAAGGTTGATATTTTGGATTTGGATGTTAGTCAATATGTGTGCTATCCTTTTGTGTGCAAAGAAGCTTTGTTTTCATTTGAGGAATTGCCTCCTTCTTTGCCTCCTGTTGTCACTGACCTTTTGCAGGAATTTATTGACGTCTTTTCACAAGACGTACCACCGGGATTACCACCTATTCGAGGGATTGAGCATCAGATTGACTTAATTCCCGGTGCTTCGCTGCCCAACCGTGCGCCATACCGTACCAATCCGGAGGAGACGAAGGAGATTCAGCGTCAAGTATAAGAGCTACTCGACAAAGGTTACATACGTGAATCCCTTAGTCCTTGTGCTGTTCCTGTTATATTAGTGCCAAAAAAGGATGGAACATGGCGTATGTGTGTTGATTGTCGAGCCATTAATAATATTACTATTCGTTATCGTCATCCTATTCCTCGGTTAGATGATATGCTAGATGAATTAAGTGGCTCTACCATGTTTTCCAAAGTTGATTTGCGTAGTGGATACCATCAAATTCGCATGAAATTAGGAGATGAATGGAAAACGGCTTTTAAAACTAAGTTTGGATTATATGAGTGGTTAGTCATGCCTTTTGGGTTAACTAATGCACCTAGCACTTTCATGAGATTAATGAACGAGGTTTTACGTGCTTTCATTGGACGATTTGTGGTTGTGTATTTTGATCATATACTGATTTATAGCAAATCTTTGGAGGAACATTTGGATCATTTACGTGCTGTCTTTATTGCTCTACGTAATGCACGTTTGTTTGGTAACCTTGGGAAGTGCACCTTTTGCACCGACCGAGTATCGTTTCTTGGCTATGTTGTTACTCCGCAGGGAATTGAAGTTGATAAAGCCAAGATCGAGGCGATTGAGAGTTGGCCGCAGCCCAAAACGGTCACACAAGTGAGGAGTTTTCTTGGACTCACTGGATTCTATAGGCGTTTTGTGAGAGATTTCAGCACCATTGCTGCACCTCTCAATGAGCTTACACGCAAGGATGTGCCTTTTACTTGGGGTACCGCACAGGAAGAAGCCTTCACGATATTGAAAGATAAGTTAACACATGCTCCTTTGCTCCAACTTCCTGATTTTAATAAGACTTTTGAGCTTGAATGCGATGCTAGTGGTATTCTTTTGGGAGGTGTGTTATTACAAGATGCTAAACCTGTTGCTTACTTTTCTGAAAAATTGAGTGGGCCTAGTCTGAACTATTCTACTTATGATAAGGAATTATATGCTCTTGTTCGGACATTAGAAACTTGGCAACATTATTTATGGCCCAAAGAATTTGTTATACATTCTGATCATGAATCTTTGAAACACATAAGAAGTCAAGCAAAACTTAATCGTAGACATGCTAAGTGGGTTGAATTTATTGAGACTTTCCCCTATGTCATTAAACACAAGAAGGGGAAAGATAATATTATTGCTGATGCTTTGTCTCGTCGTTATACTATGCTTTCAAAACTTGACTTCAAGATATTCGGTTTAGAGACAATCAAAGATCAATATGTACATGATGCGGAATTTAAAGATGTATTGCAGAATTGTAGAGAGGGTAGAACATGGAACAAGTTTGTGCTTAATGATGGGTTTGTGTTCCGTTCTAACAAGCTATGCATTCCAGCTAGCTCTATTCGTCTTTTGTTGTTGCAGGAGGCGCATGGAGGAGGATTAATGGGACATTTTGGCGTGAAGAAGACGGAGGACGTACTTGCTACACATTTCTTTTGGCCAAAGATGAGACGGGATGTTGAGCGTTTTGTTGCTCGCTGCACTACATGTCAAAAAGCTAAGTCACGACTCAATCCTCATGGTTTATACATGCCTTTACCTGTACCTAGTGTTCCGTGGGAGGACATATCCATGGACTTTGTTTTAGGCATGCCTCGAACAAAGAATGGGAGGGATAGCATATTTGTTGTCGTGGATAGATTTTCTAAGATGGCACATTTTATACCATGTCATAAAAGCGATGATGCTGCTAATGTTGCTGATTTATTCTTTCGAGAGATTATTCGCTTACATGGTGTGCCCAATACTATTGTCTCGGATCGTGATACTAAGTTTCTTAGCCATTTTTGGAGATGCTTATGGGCTAAGTTGGGGACTAAACTACTTTTTAGTACTACATGTCATCCCCAAATTGATGGACAAACTGAAGTAGTCAATAGGACTTTGTCTACTATGCTTAGGGCTGTTTTAAAGAGCAACTTGAAAATGTGGGAAGAATGTTTACCTCATATTGAATTTGCTTATAATCGTTCATTTCATTCTACCACTAAAATGTGCCCTTTTGAGATTGTTTATAGTTTTCTACCTCGTGCACCTATTGATTTGCTTCCTATTCCATCTTCGAAGAAGGTTAATTTTGATGCTAAGCAACGTGCTGAATTGATATTAAAAATGCATGAGTTAACTAAAGAAAACATTGAGAAAATGAATGCTAGATACAAGCTTGCTGGTGATAAGGGTAGAAAGCATGTTGTGTTTGAACCAGGAGATCTTGTTTGGTTACATCTACGTAAAGATAGGTTTCCTGATTTGCGCAAGTCTAAGTTAATGCCACGAGCTGATGGTCCCTTTAATGTTTTACAGAAAATTAATGATAATGCATATAAACTTGAGCTACCTGCAGATTTTGGGGTTAGTCCCACATTTAACATTGCAGATTTGAAACCTTATTTGGGAGAAGATAATGAGCTTCCGTCGAGGACGACTTCAATTCAAGAAGGGGAGGATGATGAGGACATCTCTACTAATGTTACACCCACATCTTCACCAACTACACATACTGGACCAGTTACTAGAGCACGTGCACGTCAACTAAATTATCAGGTACTTTCGTTTCTTGCGAATCCTTCTAATGTTCATGAACATATGATGCTGCCTAAATTAGATACTGTTGTTTTGCTTATGAATGAAGGACCTATCATGGACAAGATGGACGGTCATTGGAGCGGGATCAAGCATGGAGAAGAAGGTGCGCGCGCGGGAAATAACAATGGAGCTTCCAGTGGGGATTTTCGCACTTTGAAGCCACCATAAGGCATGCATGAACGCTTGGACGAAATACACGAGATGCCACTTCATTATTTTCGTCCAAGAGCAATTATAGGTGCTGCGTCACCTTAATATTGGGCTGGGCCCATGTAATTTCGAAATACCACATTATAGGCTGTTTTTAGAGTCCGTATGTGTGGGGAAACCGAGTTAGGGTTGTTTTCGGGCCCCACCTCCAAGGGGTCACGAAAATCCCCTCTGTTCCCCCATATATACAGCCCTTAGGGCGTCGTTTAGACTTGGGTTTTAATTAGATTTAAGTTAGCCATAGCCGCAACTTCGAGTTCTTCGTTTGTGTCGTCCGACCAGGCCAAGACCGCATTGGAACCCCAACTTCTGTTAATCTTTCATCTTATATTCGCAATATCCAGATTGCAATTCTTAGTTCTTGCTTGTTCTTCGATTGCTTGCAGGAATTGACCTTCGTGGTCAGGTTGATCGTGCATCCGCGGGATCAATAACCTCTCGGAGTTGGTTTAGCGATCGCTAAGGCGCAAAGTCTTCGCACGTTCGTAGTCGGGTCGTGAAAGTCTACTCCACCAAAATCGATCTCCATCATCTCATCGAAACATCGGGACACCTTCGCCTCTACACTCTCCCAAAAGACGATAAAAGTGCTAGCGAGGTAAACAAATCACAGCTGGGCAATTGACAGGATTATAAACGCACCACAATGCTAACTATGCTACAAAAGAAAGGAAGAGGCTCAAAAGCAATGGGCAGTACGCCAAGGTAAGTAGACCAAAATCCATCTGCATCTACTACGAATCATCCACCTTGAGATATCTATCCAGAACATTTCGCTGGTATTAAGTTGTGAATCCCACCCAAAGTGTAAACTCAAAGAAATAGACTACTGCATTAAAAGAACTTTGCATAAAGTAAACAATCCTTGCACCCGCAGGTACAAGCACCGTTGTTTTATCCCTGGTGGCAACAACACATCCCCTAGTCTCATGTTTTTGTCACTCAAGCTAGACATCAGGGGGCTGAACCCACAATCAAGCATAACGCTCCCTCTTGGAGTTGCAACAAATCACTTGGACAAAGTAAAATTCGGCATCTCAGAACATGCAAGAATTAACTAAAGAACACAAATATAAAAGAGAACCAAATATATTACTCATCACAATCTGAACATAGTTTCATAATCCATCAGATCCCAGCAAACTCAGCATAGCAACACAGAAAATTACAAAGGTGCCTCGATCATGTGAGGCAGCTCACGAGGTCTCGAAAGTGGAAGCACAAAGAGGGGAGGAGAACATCACATAGCTATTGGTCATGGACCCATGGTCCAAGAGGGACTACTCACAGCACATCCGGGAGGCGTCCATGGTGATGGATGGTCTCCCTGAGGGGGTTCCTCCTTTCGGCAGGGTGCTGGGGCAGCTTCTCCTGGCAGCCCCCATCTGGAAACGGCGGCGGCGGCGGTACAGAGAGGAGAACGGGAATAGTAGATCGATCTTAGGGGTTTTCTCCGCGGGCACTAAATATAGGCCAAGGGGGCGCCGAGGGGGGCCACAGGGCAGCCAGGAGGGTGCCCGGCGCGCCCTAGGGCTGTGCCGCGCCAGGGACCCTTCTGGGGACCTAGTGGGTCTACTCCCTTCCTTCCTTGGTTCTTCGGGAATTTTCCGGGACGCTGATTTTTTATATAATTTTTCCGGAATTTATTTGGCACTTTTAATGGCCGGAAAACCTGAAATATAAAACAGCAGAAAACAGGAACTGGCAACTGGGTGAACTGAGTTAATAGGTTAGTCCAAATATGATTATAAGTGTATGAAAATTCAAGTAAAACATGGAAAAGTGACACAAATCATGCATGGAGCAAGCAGAAATTATAGATACGTTTGGGACGTATCACCGTC
Organism: Bromus sterilis; assembly: GCA_950022295.1. NCBI lineage: Eukaryota > Viridiplantae > Streptophyta > Magnoliopsida > Poales > Poaceae > Bromus > Bromus sterilis. The sequence goes on along the minus strand of OX465599.1, from coordinate 163,036,519 downwards.
CAGCTGCTCTTTGGGTGTGAGACTATTCGAACCGGCATGTCTTCTTCACCTTGCGATGCGATATGTCCGCGAGTGGTCTTTGGAATGAGAGTCTAACCTTGGATCGAGTAGTTTTCGATCATCTTGGCGAAGTCGTCTGGCCTTTTGTCAGGGTCGTAGTATTCGTCGGGGCGGGAAGATGAGTCCCTGTCTCGAGTGGCGGCGGGTGCTCAGCTGGTGACGGGGGTTGTCATGGCGGTTGGTGGTTGTTCGAGCGAAATTTCAATGTGAAATTCCTGCATCCGACCTGGCACCACTTCTGGTTCCGCAATTGCATCTTGGGTTTTCCTCCTAGGTCATCGAGTCCTTCGTCGTCGGGTGCAGCTTCGATAGTCGCCGAAAGACTGATTTTGGCCTAGTCGTGGATCGAGCATTATTGGCGGTGCGACGGATAGGTTCGCAATGAACTTGAGCTCTTCGAGTGGGTTAGATCTTGCTCGAACTATCGAATGGCTGGTTGCTAATGACGGAACCGCCGAGATCGTGATTCCATCCTCCGTCTTCCCCATGGTCGGCGCCAATTGACGAGGATCGGCCTCGGCAAATCCCATGGTAAGGTACCCTGGGTTTAGATCGTAGAGAGGAGGTGCAGGTTGGCGATACTCGTCGGCTAACAGGAGACATGGATTTACCCAGGTTCAGGGCCCTCGATCGGTGAGACCCCTACTTCCTGCTCTTTTCTATTATGATGGAGGCGATTACAGTGGCGGTCGAGGCGAGATCGCTCGGGACCGGAGGTGTTGCTATGATATTGGATGCCCTAGACGTCCCCTCTCCCAGCCTTTATATACTAGGCGAGGTCGCAAGGAGTCCATCTAGGTTTACTGAAACAATTTCCTAAGCTATCTTTAGTCTCGGACGCCAAGTCGTCGTTTCCATAATGCCAGGGACTCCTACGTCGGTGCTTCGAGTGGGCCAGTCGTAGGCTGCTCTAAGCTTCTAGTGGGCCTTCTTCCTTGACACGCACTAGGTACCCTCATCCATAGGAAGTGTCGGGACACCCCCTCGTCAGTAAAAATGGGTAGTAATATGCAATTCAGAGACATCAACAGACAGAAACTGGCACATGGTGCACTGAGTTAGTAGGTTAGTCCAAATATGTTGAAAAATGTATGAAAGTGTAGCAAAACACATAGCAATATCACCCAAATTAGCATGGGACAAGAAGAAATTATAGATACGTTTGGGACGTGTCAACATCCCCAAGCTTAATTCCTGCTCGTCGTCGAGTAGGTAAATGACAACAAAGTTAATTTCGGTGGTGACATGCTACCAACACATATGAACTTTAAAGTAGAGAAAGTGAGATATGCAATTCAAGTCAAGAAAATAACAAGAAAGGGTCTATTTCTAGTATTGAAACTAGCAAAGTAAGAACATAAAGGTGCAAGAGCTCTCGCTGTCCGTGACTAGAATGTCTCTGTATGGTTTTTTGCGTACAAAAAGTGAGAGATGGGTTTAGAGCATAAAAATACTATATAGTTTAGTTGATAACTCAATCTACTAAAACTTCACACCTGGTCTTCTTCAGAAGAATGTTATTTTGACTCGTTCACAGATCACTAGTCAGGTACAAGTCAAATTGATCCTCTCCTTTCGACTTTGAGCACTCATGCAGTGGATAAGCGCAAGCAAGATATGTTGGCACTTAAGAAGGCAAATAGAATAATGATGGGGAAGGAAGACAAACAAGGTGTGAAAGACTCATATCAATGAGGACAATCATAGGAGAGAGAAACCCAAATGATAGATATGATGTGAAGAGTACGGATTGCCATGCAACGGATGCACATGTGAGATATGGAAAGCTCTCCATGTGACCTATGGAAAGTTGTCCAACCAAAATGATATAGCAATAGCATGATACATAATATGGTACAAAGAAAGTAAAAATATGTAGGACAATGGTTTAATTTTTGAAGATGGCTTTCCTTCCTTGACGATGTCTCTTGGCGCGGCTGTTTTGGCTTGGGAGGAGTCTTCACCTGCAACATCAAGCGTCTCGTGTACACGTTGCGAACAATTGCACACAATTACCATCACATCATTCAAAGCAAGCATTCAACAAGCATAACAATCATCAGAACCCAATCAAAGCAACAAATGAGTCAAACAAACAAGTTTATTCATATTCTCACATATGGGAAGAAGTTTCAATGGTGGTTTTATAAGTTGATAGGGCTAAGTTAAGCTAACACACTAAGGAAGATTTTCACACATGTCATTTCTTTAGGTCCTTTTTTTGATTTACTAAATTTATTTTAATAATCAATACCATAATTAGGTACTGTGTATAGGCATTCATAATAAAAATTTACACTCATTTGATTTATTAACAGAGAATAAAATAAAATTTCATATGCAGGGAATTTTAGCGATATTAAATAAGTGACCCATAATTTATTTCTACAAACAAAGACTCTACTTGCACAGAAAATTATAGCATAAATTCTGGAACACAAAAAATTTACTTCATGGTTTTATGGCGAGTCACTATTTTTCTAGGAATATTTCACTTCTTGCATAATCAATAAATAAGAAAATTAGTTCTGCTATGGCCCAGGGAAACGTCTTGCTCAGGGTGATTTTTTTTCCTCTGAGTTGGGCATGTTTCTGCTAATATTGCCTATATCCAGTTTTATTTATTTTAATTCAAATATTGCACTTGCATGAAGCTAGGTACTGAACAGAGACAAAGTTACATACAAAAATTACATCTAATTTATTACAATAAAAAGTGTTTAATTATATTGAAAGTAATATATAAACATCTAATAATAAAAGGATCATGGTTTTATTTATTTTTCTTTTGAATACTCAACTATGCAATAATTTGGTACTAATTAGATGCAATATTAATAAAATTTTCTTAATTAAATTCGTTCACAAAGATTTTAATAAAAAAACTAAGCAACAAAGTAGCACAATATATAATAAACTACCACAATTTTATTTCATAAAATTCTATTTCTAAACATATAGAAAAATAAAGCATATGAACTGGAGCATAATAAAATTTATGGTATATTTTTCTCAGGCATAATTTTTTTATATAATTATTTTAGTTTGTGTGATTTAATAAAATTGAAAGAAAAAAATGAAAGGGGTCGGCCTAGGTCTATGTCTCACCCAGGGGCATTGTTTATGAGAGGGCCGAGCCGGTATACAGGGTGCTGCGGGTTTCTATTTTTCCTTTTTTTCTGTGAAGGGGTATGGGGCGCTGTGTGTCCTTGGATGCCATGCAAATCCAACGACTGGAGAGTCGTCTTCTTCCTAGTGAGTACATGGAACAAATGCAATGCCCTAATGGCGTCCAGGGGTATGTGAGGGTTCACCGGAGTTTCTACGGTCAACGACGGGAGGGGTGAAGAGGCGGCGGAGGTGCGGTTCGACCTGGGCGTTCCGTTTTTGGGCTCCGAGAAGTGAACGACGTCGGGGAAGTCGAGGTACAACAGGCGGCGGCTCGGGGCGCGGCTCCTCCTGGGTGTGGCCTCACCAGCGTAGCGAGAGGCAGAGGAGAGGGGCGGCTCGCCGGCTCCTCCTCTCCCTCCTCCTTCTCCTCCTTCGCTCCTTCTCATCATTTGCTTCTTCTCCTTCTACTCCCCTTCTATTCTGTTCTGGATGGAACGAGGTGGTGTGGCGTGGATGGTGCTGGGCACTGGTGGAGTTGGGTGCAGAGTAGAGCGAGTTGAGGAGGGCTCCTTTTATAGCCGCGTAGGGGTTGCAGCGCGCGAGAGAGTTTTCCAACGATCGGGATGCCATGGGGGCGATCCATGGCCTCCCCTCTAGCTGGGCGAGATGGGCGGAGGGAGAACTCGTGAGAGGAGTGCGGTGGGTCGAATCCGGTGTGGAGGTTGGCGGCCACATTGCGACCGAGGGTTGGGGGTATGCGCGATATGTAAGGCCACCTCATCAATCCGAGGGATCGCGGCTGGTTGGGAGGTGCGTGGCAGGGAGGCTAACAGGGGGGCTTGAGAGAGAAGAGAGGCGTCCATTTGTGAGAGAGAGAACCGTGAGAGAGAGGGTATCTCTCTACGTGAGAGAGAGATTAGGGGAGGGATTAGTGGGGTAGTTAGGCTAGTTAGGATTTATTTCCTATTTAAGAATTATCCATATGTGATTTATTAATAAACTCTAGTAATTATAGAAAGTGCACCCTAAGTGTTTGTGAAAATGCCTAAAAGAAATTATTTTATTTTATTTACTTAAATTCTCAATACATTTTTTTATAAAATGAGTCCTCATGATCATGTATGCATTTTGTTGTGGTTTATAGCATCTATAGAAATTTAGTTGATTCTAGTTTCATTTTTTTTTGCACAAGGCTAATGCCTTAGGGTTTTGTGGTAGTTAAATTTATTATTAATGTAATCATTTTATAGAAAATATATAAGGTTTTATATTCCTTATATATCTATCTAACTAATAGGGGCAAAGGCATTTAAAAAGGAATAACACTAGAATAGGGAAAGATGCAAAAAGAAGGCTATAGGATACTATGTTGGTTGCTATTATCTACCACATCATCATGATCTACACAATTTCAAGCACCACAACAATTCATGCATAGTTTTTGTTGGCTATAATTTTTTGTTATCTAAAATAAAAGGAGAGTAAAAATTGGGATGTGACATAAATATAGTTAATCTATATTTTTCAACAAATTTGGAAGACGTAAACAACATCGTATATTCCCAACATTCGTCAATACTACTCTCGTCCTGGGTACTTTGAGCAGTTATATGATCGTAAAAACATATAATGAATGATATGCAATATATGATGTGATCGACGATATTGTAATTGCTCAAATTACCCCAGGACGAGAGTAATATAGAAGACTGATTATTAGGTACAATGCAGTTTAGTTCTTCGATTTTGTGTTGCAACAGAAGAGAGCAACTATATCTACTGTTAGGACTTCGAAATCAATGATGAATGGTGTCGGGGGCCTTCCGGAGGGGGCTTTTTTTTCCGGGAAGACGTGGGGCGTCGGGAGCCCACGCATGGATGGAGACGGCACACCTCACCAGTCCGGTTGTCGCTGGTGAAGGTGTGACCAGAGGTTGCGGTGGCGTTGAAACGACAATGGAGGATGTACACGAGGAGACACCAGGTTTTTTACCTAGGTTCGAGCCATCGGGGACTAAAAGCTCTACTCCTGCATGTCTGATCTTTTCTGTCAGTATATGATGTCCTACTTCGATTACAAGAATCTCTCCCCCATCTACTGGTGGCTGACCACTGCCTTTTATAGTCCAAGGGGATGATCACATGGTGCCAGTTGCTAGTGTACAGAGCCATGTGCGGCGGGATGGTATAATCTTTCGGAAAGGGATGATGACGAGGGACCTCTCGCGACACGTTGCTTCATGCGTGGGGCAGGTGGCGAGGCTTCTCTTCGGATCGGTGGAGCTTGTCTTTGTCTGCATTCAATGCGCTGGCCTTCTGTTCGGGCGGTGGCAGTCAAAGGTAGACCCCCACGGCTTAGGATCATGCACGTATCTTCTCGGAGTAGCCCAACAAGATGCAAAGGTTTCTATGGTTTTTAACAGTATATCTTTTCAGAGAGTACCCCTTGGATCCATACACCGACAGTGGCCCCCGGGTCTGGGTGCGGTCGTAGAGCTCTGGAGGCTGTGGCTAGTCCCAACGGTAACCATCGAGCAGTCCTGGGGAGAGCGTACTTCTCAAAGCGTGCAGTGAGGTCGCGGTGGACCCATGAAAAGTAGCCGTTGCGGGGAGCGATGGCGTCGGGTGGTTACAGTATATCAATCAATCCCCGTAGGAGGGGGGAGTTACTCTGCTCCTCTCCTCAATCGTCTCCCTTGCAAACCGCACTCATCCGTCCGGTGCGAGATTCATTCATGGTGATAAAGAGTGACACACTTGATGATACGAATCACCGAGGAAATCCTCTTGAGTTTGTCCCGATCTTTCACGCGAAGAACGCAACCTGAAGAAGAGGAATGAATCCAGCAAGCAATGTGATGGAGATCACCACGCCTCAAACCAAAACACGACAATCCTTGATGAACACAAGAACATCCGCGGCAATCTTTATTGGATAAACGGCATCGCCAACCCCGGAGGGAAGCTTCACCAAGAGATACAACTCAATACTTCTCAAACTCTAATTTTGACCTAAGCTAACCCTAAAACTCGTAGGGGTGTTCTATTTATAAGCTAGGGGATAAAACTAGGGAAACATGGGCCGTAGCCCATCAAATCTACGCGCAGGGCAGTTTCGGATGTCCGATGGGTTTCGGACGTCCAATGTGTCGGACGTCTGAATCGTGTCGGACTTCCGGCTGTTTTGACATCGGTTATGTACTCGTGGGTCGCCGTCCTCGTCGCTGATGTCGGACGTCCGATGTCTAGAACCCTGTCCATCTTCGCCTCCTCCGTCTAGCGCATATCTCAACCTCCATCGTCCTTCCCATATCACATGGCCCCGAAGAGGAAGCGCACACCGCAGCAGAAGCCGCCACAAGGCGTCGCCGCACCGGCTGTTGATCGCCGGAAGATCTCGGCGTGCTTCCCGTCTTCTCGCAATTCCTTGGATAAGATGGCCCTCCTCAAGGTGTTCCTAGCCGATGACAACAGCAAAGTAGGCCGATCTGTCATAGAATCGACCGTCGGGAGGGACGCGATGGTGACCAGGAACATGGTGCCGATATACACCGCTTTCCTCGAGGCAGGTCTGGTCCCCTCTTTCTCCCACTTCTTTCTAGCCTTCTTGGATACGTTCAAGATTCAGGTGATGGACCTACACCCGAATGGGGTTACGGCTCTGGTGGCCTTTGCATACCTGTGTGAGAACTTTGTGGGCGTAGTTCCAGCAGTCGCCTTGTTCCGGTATTTCTATACCCCCAGGGTGAAGCATGATGTGATTGCGGGGGGGGGGGGTTTCTTTCTAGATCTGGGATGGGATGTCCGATGAGTACTTGGAGTCACATGTGATCACTAAGAGGGCAGAGTGGCGAGACGATTGGGTGTTCATGGAGATAAAACATGTCCTCCCAGCCTACGAGGTGCCAGATACCGTGTTGCAACCGACCGAGGAACGAGACGGGGTGTGGCACGCTCCGTCTGATTTGGGAGAGCAGTTCGACCTCCCGCTGGCCAGGATCAAGAAGCTAAAAGCCGGTGGGTTGACGCTGGACATGGTGGTCGTGGACTACCTCTGCCACCGGATAGCTCCCCTGTGGCATCGTTCTCAGATGGCGTGGGAGTACACGGGTCCGGCGGTGATAGAGGCGAAGGTGTCCCGATGTTTCGATGAGATGATGGAGATCGATTTTGGTGGAGTAGACTTTCACGACCCGACTACGAACGTGCGAAGACGTTGCGCCTTAGCAATCGCTAAACCAACTCCGAGAGGTTATTGATCCCGCGGATGCACGATCAACCTGACCACGAAGGTCAATTCCTGCAAGCAATCGAAGAACAAGCAAGAACTAAGAATTGCAATCTGGATATTGCGAATATAAGATGAAAGATTAACAGAAGTTGGGGTTCCAATGCGGTCTTGGCCTGGTCGGACGACACAAACGAAGAACTCGAAGTTGCGGCTATGGCTAACTTAAATATAATTAAAACCCAAGTCTAAACGACGCCCTAAGGGCTGTATATATGGGGGAACAGAGGGGATTTTCGTGACCCCTTGGAGGTGGGGCCCGAAAACAACCCTAACTCGGTTTCCCCACACATACGGACTCTAAAAACAGCCTATAATCTGGTATTTCGAAATTACATGGGCCCAGCCCAATATTAAGGTGACGCAGCACCTATAATTGCTCTTGGACGAAAATAATGAAGTGGCATCTCGTGTATTTCGTCCAAGACTTCATGCATGCCTTATGGTGGCTTCAAAGTGCGAAAATCCCCACTGGAAGCTCCATTGTTATTTCCCGCGCGCGCACCTTCTTCTCCATGCTTGGTCCCGCTCCAATGACCGTCCATCTTGTCCATGCTAGGTCCTTCATTCATAAGCAAAACAAAAGTATCTAATTTAGGCAGCATCATATGTTCATGAACATTAGAAGGATTCGCAAGAAACGAAAGTACCTGATAATTTAGTTGACGTGCACGTGCTCTAGTAACAGGTCCAGTATGTGTAGTTGGTGAAGATGTGGGTGTAACATTAGTAGAGATGTCCTCATCATCCTCCCCTTCTTGAATTGAAGTCGTCCTCGACGGAAGCTCATTATCTTCTCCAAAATAAGGTTTCAAATCTGCAATGTTAAATGTGGGACTAACCCCAAAATCTGCAGGTAGCTCAAGTTTATATGCATTATCATTAATTTTCTGCAAAACCTTAAAGGGACCATCAGCTCGAGGCATTAACTTAGACTTGCGCAAATCAGAAAACCTATCTTTACGTAGATGTAACCAAACAAGATCTCCTGGTTCAAACACAACATGCTTTCTACCCTTATCACCAGCAAGCTTGTATCTAGCATTCATTTTCTCAATGTTTTCTTTAGTTAACTCATGCATTTTTAATATCAATTCAGCACGTTGCTTAGCATCAAAATTAACCTTCTCCGAAGATGGAATAGGAAGCAAATCAATAGGTGCACGAGGTAGAAAACCATAAACAATCTCAAAAGGGCACATTTTAGTGGTAGAATGAAATGAACGATTATAAGCAAATTCAATATGAGGTAAACATTCTTTCCACATTTTTAAGTTACTCTTTAAAACAGCCCTAAGCATAGTAGACAAAGTCCTATTGACTACTTCAGTTTGTCCATCAGTTTGGGGATGACATGTAGGACTAAAAAGTAGTTTAGTCCCCAACTTAGCCCATAAGCATCTCCAAAAATGGCTAAGAAACTTAGTATCACGATCCGAGACAATAGTATTGGGCACACCATGTAAGCGAATAATCTCTCGAAAGAATAAATCAGCAACATTAGCAGCATCATCGCTTTTATGACATGGTATAAAATGTGCCATCTTAGAAAATCTATCCACGACAAAAAATATGCTATCCCTCCCATTCTTTGTTCGAGGCAGGCCTAAAACAAAGTCCATGGATATGTCCTCCCACGGAACACTAGGTATAGGTAAAGGCATGTATAAACCATGAGGATTGAGTCGTGACTTAGCTTTTTGACATGTAGTGCAGCGAGCAACAAAACGCTCAACATCCCGTCTCATCATTGGCCAAAAGAAATGTGTAGCAAGTACGTCCTCCGTCTTCTTCACGCCAAAATGTCCCATTAATCCTCCTCCATGCGCCTCCTGCAACAACAAAAGACGAATAGAGCTAGCTGGAATGCATAGCTTGTTAGAACGGAACACAAACCCATCATTAAGCACAAACTTGTTCCATGTTCTACCCTCTCTACAATTCTGCAATACATCTTTAAATTCCGCATCATGTACATATTGATCTTTGATTGTCTCTAAACCGAATATCTTGAAGTCAAGTTTTGAAAGCATAGTATAACGACGAGACAAAGCATCAGCAATAATATTATCTTTCCCCTTCTTGTGTTTAATGACATAAGGGAAAGTCTCAATAAATTCAACCCACTTAGCATGTCTACGATTAAGTTTTGCTTGACTTCTTATGTGTTTCAAAGATTCATGATCAGAATGTATAACAAATTCTTTGGGCCATAAATAATGTTGCCAAGTTTCTAATGTCCGAACAAGAGCATATAATTCCTTATCATAAGTAGAATAGTTCAGACTAGGCCCACTCAATTTTTCAGAAAAGTAAGCAACAGGTTTAGCATCTTGTAATAACACACCTCCCAAACCAATACCACTAGCATCGCATTCAAGCTCAAAAGTCTTATTAAAATCAGGAAGTTGGAGCAAAGGAGCATGTGTTAACTTATCTTTCAATACGGTGAAGGCTTCTTCCTGTGCGGTACCCCAAGTAAAAGGCACATCCTTGCGTGTAAGCTCATTGAGAGGTGCAGCAATGGTGCTGAAATCTCTCACAAAACGCCTATAGAATCCAGCGAGTCCAAGAAAACTCCTCACTTGTGTGACCGTTTTGGGCTGCGGCCAACTCTCAATCGCCTCGATCTTGGCTTTATCAACTTCAATTCCCTGCGGAGTAACAACATAGCCAAGAAACGATACTCGGTCGGTGCAAAAGGTGCACTTCCCAAGGTTACCAAACAAACGTGCATTACGTAGAGCAATAAAGACAGCACGTAAATGATCCAAATGTTCCTCCAAAGATTTGCTATAAATCAGTATATCATCAAAATAGACTACCACAAATCGTCCAATGAAAGCACGTAAAACCTCGTTCATTAATCTCATGAAAGTGCTAGGTGCATTAGTTAACCCAAAAGGCATGACTAACCACTCATATAATCCAAACTTAGTTTTAAAAGCCGTTTTCCATTCATCTCCTAATTTCATGCGAATTTAATGGTATCCACTACGCAAATCAACTTTGGAAAACATGGTAGAGCCACTTAATTCATCAAGCATATCATCTAACCGAGGAATAGGATGACGATAACGAATAGTAATATTATTAATGGCTCGACAATCAACACACATACGCCATGTTCCATCCTTTTTTGGCACTAATATAACAGGAACAGCACAAGGACTAAGGGATTCACGTATGTAACCTTTGTCGAGTAGCTCTTGTACTTGACGCTGAATCTCCTTCGTCTCCTCCGGATTGGTATGGTATGGCGCACGGTTGGGCAGCGAAGCACCGGGAATTAAGTCAATCTGATGCTCAATCCCTCGAATAGGTGGTAATCCCGGTGGTACGTCTTGTGGAAAGACGTCAATAAATTCCTGCAAAAGGTCAGTGACAACAGGAGGCAAAGAAGGAGGCAATTCCTCAAATGAAAACAAAGCTTCTTTGCACACAAAAGCATAGCACACATATTGACTAACATCCAAATCTGAAATATCAACCTTAGTAGCAAGCAAAGTTGGACTAGTCAATTTAATTTCATTAGAAACAACAGAAGAAGATTTGCTATTAGTCTTATGTTGTTGCTCAAATTCTTTAGCTGCTATCTCATTTTCACTCTTATTTTTCTCCTGTTTAGCTTTACTAGCTCTAGCAAGATCATCTTTCACAATTTGTTCAGGAGACATAGGAAGTAAAGCAATATTTTTATCCTGATGAACCAGAGTAAACTGATTTGTCCTACCATGGTGTACAACATTCCTATCAAATTGCCATGGTCTACCAAGTAAAAGAGAGCATGCTTGCATGGGTACCACATCACAATCAACATAATCAGCATATGCAGCAATGCTAAAGTGCACACGAACAGAACACGTTACCTTAATCTTACCACTATTGTTAAACCACTGAATATAGTACGGATGGGGGTGTGGTCTTGTGGTGAGAGATAGCTTCTCCACCAACTCCATGCTAGCCAAGTTGTTGCAACTCCCTCCGTCAATGATGATGCGAACCGAACGTTCTTTCACCACTCCCTTTGTGTGGAACAAATTATGCCTCTGGTTTTGCTAGGCCTTCGTTACCTGCACACTTAACACACGTTGAGCAACCAAACTAGCATATTTATCTGCATCATCAGGAGCCATATACTCTATATCATGAGCATCATCATGGGCACCCTGTTCCTCATGAGCAATGAGAACTAAAGTCTCCTCATCATAGTCACTCGCTGACTCATACCCACCATCCGCCGTAATAGTCATCACACGCTTGGAGGGACAGTCTTTTGCGAAGTGACCTCCACCTTGGCACCTACGACATTTAATATCACGATCTCGTGTTTGCCCTGTGGAAGCCATGGATGAAGAAGAACTCGCCGCTGGACCACTTTGTGCACCCTTGAATGGTGGCGCTGGCTGTTTTGGTGGCTCCCTGTAAGAATGAGCGGCTGAAGTAGATGGTGGTGCAGCAAGACGTGTGGATGTAGAAGCTCCACGCGATGTCCATGATGTATTTCGTCCTGCAGAAAAGTTAGGTCTCGTAGCGGCCTGTCGATCCTGCACTTCACGTTCAGCTTTACAAGCAAGATGAAACAAACGAGTGATAGTAGCAAAGTCCTTGTATTCTAGAATAGTTTGTATCTCCCTGTTTAAACCACCCATAATACGTGCAAGCATAGCTTCATTATCCTCTACTAGGCCACATCTAATCAATCCAGTTTTTAATTCTTGATAATATTCCTCTACAGAATTTTTTCCTTGTCTCAAACGCTGTAATTTTTGTAACAATTCACGTTGATAATAAGGAGGAACCCAGCGAGTACGCATAGCATCTTTTAAAGCAGCCCAAGTAGTTCGAATATTATTAGCATGCGACCTACAATGTTCAGACCACCAAATAGATGCAAATCCCGTGAATTCACAAACAGCAGCAGTAACACGTCTATTCTCAGGATATTGTAAACATGTAAAGCGTTGTTCAGTTTCTAACTCCCAAGTAAGATAAGCATCAGGAATATATCTACCCTCAAACGGCTTAAGATTCAATTTAAGTTTAGGCACATGTTCATCATCGCGTACCTGAGGGGGTGGTTGGTGTCGACCGTGGCGAATGTTGGGACGTGGACGTCCAGCTGGCTGTTCATAGGCCGCTTCCTGTTCCACCTCCTCCTCGTAATCACCCTCGTATTTGTCGTCCTGGCCGACGTCAGAAGCAGCAGCAGCAGGTACTGCAGCAGCAGCAGGAGCACCAATACCAACAGCTTGTCCTCTCGGAAACAGAATCCGTCGTGCACGTGGTAGTGGCAGTGGCTGTGGCTGTGCTGGAGCGGCGGCAGGCTGTGTAGGTAGGCGTGCGATCAACTCAGTAAACTTGGCATCGAGCTTGGTGTCGATCATCTTTTCCACGCCATCAATTGCCTCTGTAAATCTGGTCTCGATGTCATTCACCTGTTCAGACATCATTTGTGCAAATTTATCATGTAGCTCCTTGTTTGTCATGTTCTCCCAATCGGGTGCATCCCGCGCCACTTCATCATGTGATTCTGGCATGGTTAGCAGAAATAGAAAACACACAGGAATATGATCCTACTTCTACTAATGGGATGTGGGGTGGTGGAAAGCACAAATCCGTCAAGCTTTTCTTTCGTTCTTACCGATTCTTACCTAGCAGCAGGTGGTGATGTACAACCAACGGGTCAAAACTCTCAGAGATATGGTAGAGCGATGGCCAGGAGGTGTCAAACGCAAGATATAGAATATATGTGGAGCTGTAGGAAGGCTGACAAGTATGGTAGCAAAAGCTCAACAGTAATCAAAACAGAGATGCAAAGCTGAATAAACACTCAACGTCGGTACTGTGCTGATCCTAGGCTAGACCGTACTAGAGATGCGAGCCTAAAACACCAACGAAAGCACGGCGCGGCACGTAAACAACTGAGAAGCACACTCTGAATTTTTTTTTCTCTCTCTTTTTTTTTTTGCGATGCGGTGGCTGAAAAAGTGCGAAAAAATCACTATGGTGGCGAACGTCTCAAAATGAGTTTCTGAACCTAAGGAACGTATGGGCACGAAAATTTTTTACCCCTGAAAATTTTGGCCTAAAAACTGCTCTGGAAAGCGTGCCAGACTTTTTTTTTTGCTAATCACCCCCCTTCTCTGTACGGGAAAAGTTTGATGAAATCCGACTCTAACAACTGAAAACTAATCTGGCTACAGAGAGATCAGTAACCGTACTGATGGTGGAACTCAACTCGGACTCGTGAGACATGGTGGTGTATATGGACTCTGCTAGGCGGAACGTGGTGGTGTATCTGGACTCGAATTAGCGGAACGTGGTAGGATGACTACTTGTGGGCGGCGACGTGGCAAACTGTGATCAGAACTCGAAACTCTAAGGGAACTAGACGCTAAGATCAACAACTTGACACAACGATGCAACCGTAAATTCAACAAAGCAAGTACTGAAAAGAAAACTGGACAAAGGCTAGGACTGTCTTGGGACGTGATGATCTAACCCTAATTTTTTTTTGTTGGCTTTTTCGTGGACTGTAGGTATGAAGAACAGAACCAATCTAGACTATGAAAACTGGTAAATCTCACCGAGCAACCTGGAAATTTGATACCACTTGATAGAGGCGAAGGTGTCCCGATGTTTCGATGAGATGATGGAGATCGATTTTGGTGGAGTAGACTTTCACGACCCGACTACGAACGTGCGAAGACGTTGCGCCTTAGCAATCGCTAAACCAACTCCGAGAGGTTATTGATCCCGCGGATGCACGATCAACCTGACCACGAAGGTCAATTCCTGCAAGCAATCGAAGAACAAGCAAGAACTAAGAATTGCAATCTGGATATTGCGAATATAAGATGAAAGATTAACAGAAGTTGGGGTTCCAATGCGGTCTTGGCCTCGTCGGACGACACAAACGAAGAACTCGAAGTTGCGGCTATGGCTAACTTAAATCTAATTAAAACCCAAGTCTAAACGACGCCCTAAGGGCTGTATATATGGGGGAACAGAGGGGATTTTCGTGACCCCTTGGAGGTGGGGCCCAAAAACAACCCTAACTCGGTTTCCCCACACATACGGACTCTAAAAACAGCCTATAATGTGGTATTTCGAAATTACATGGGCCCAGCCCAATATTAAGGTGACGCAGCACCTATAATTGCTCTTGGACGAAAATAATGAAGTGGCATCTCGTGTATTTCGTCCAAGCCTTCATGCATGCCTTATGGTGGCTTCAAAGTGCGAAAATCCACACTGGAAGCTCCATTGTTATTTCCCGCGCGCGCACCTTCTTCTCCATGCTTGATCCCGCTCCAATGACCGTCCATCTTGTCCATGCTAGGTCCTTCATTCATAAGAAAAACAAAAGTATCTAATTTAGGCAGCATCATATGTTCATGAACATTAGAAGGATTCGCAAGAAACGAAAGTACCTGATAATTTAGTTGACGTGCACGTGCTCTAGTAACTAGTCTAGTATGTGTAGTTGGTGAAGATGTGGGTGTAACATTAGTAGAGATGTCCTCATCAGGCGGACAAGATGAGGCTTCACCCTGGTCCACAGTATAACTTGAGTGTGTGAAGATTCTACAACACGTTCAAGGAGATGTTTTCCGGAGGGTGGCAGATGGTGCTGGCGGAGGCAGTGATCCCTCTTCACAATAACAAGGTAAGTATGACTTGGTGAAAGCCATGCCTCCTTGCGATGCTAGGGGGCTAACCAATCCGGATTGGCAGGGTCCAACGGAGGCGCATATCAGGGCCTTATTGGAGACGATCGACGA
The DNA here is from genome assembly GCA_950022295.1 of Bromus sterilis. Taxonomy (NCBI): domain Eukaryota; kingdom Viridiplantae; phylum Streptophyta; class Magnoliopsida; order Poales; family Poaceae; genus Bromus; species Bromus sterilis. Next base: position 163,021,273 of record OX465599.1, on the reverse strand, counting down.
GCTGCCCGTGGATCCTGACGAGAACAGGATGGATCTCACAAGCCTGGCGGAACTGGAGAGGATGCAGAAATGATAGCGGTTGTACTTCCAATATGGCTAGACCCAATCTAACGGCAAGAAGTTAGAGGAGGCGCCCCCCCGAAAGCCAGACGAAGGGGAAAGGCTCGAAGAGCACGTGAGGGGCAGGCGCGCAACCATCCATGGCGGCACGTGAGGTCGTGGACCTCACGGGCACCTCGTCCACACCGATGTCGACTTGGAAGAAAGCAGCTATTCACGGAAAGAGTCCCGCGGTGGAGGAGAGCCTGGAGCAAGCCCCGGAGGAGGAGGAGGAGGAGGAGGATGATAGCTCCTCGGAGGGGTCGTGGCCCAACAAAAGTGGAGGGTTGTTCGACGTTTGAGGAGGACATCCCAACGAAGAACACTACACCAACCATCAATGGACCTATACCAAGAAGTCGTGCCAAACAAATAAGTGATCAGGTGAACGCTAACGTAAGTGTATCTTACACGCTCGATGACACGATTATGCTTTCATCCCCATTGTTGTTGGTGGAACTCAGGTACACAACGGAGGGATCCAACAACATATGAGCTCGTGAAGAAACCCTGTTGAATAAACAAAGTTGAAGAAAACAAGTTTTCAAGTGAATCTGTTTTTGTAGATTTTTTTCCTCTAATGTTTGGCTGTGCCACGCCCATATGGAATAGAGACGGGGCCTTTGGGCTATACCAACAGAACCTCCTTGAAGTTTACTTTCCGACCCAAAAAACCTCACATCATTTGAAGTTGTGTAGCTCAAGATATTCAAATTTTGGTGGAAGGTGTTCAAGCTCATAAATGCTTCGCGAATTTTCGAGGAGCTCGCCAATAACTCACCAAGTTGACTGCTCTTCACCCAAGGGAGGCATACGAATTCTGCACCATTTTAAACCCTTTTCACACCTATCTAAGGGGGGTTGTCCCTGCTATAAAACCCCATCTCCCCCAACTTTTTAGAGGCCTTTTGTCAAACCAAAAACAGCTATAAGCTTTGCAGCCATGACTGCTTGAGACCTGACAGATCTTGCTACCTTTGCTCTTGTGAGTTCATTCGGATTCGCGAGAAGGAGCCTCTGGTTCCCCCTACCTCGTGCTCTACAGTTCCGGATGTTTTGTGTGGGTTATTCCCGGTTTGTGGTTCTGTGATTGTTCGGACAGTGGGTTGGAGTTCTTGTAGCTTCGGTCAGCCATCCCCAACGTACGGGTTGCATCCAACCTTGGCAGGTATAAAGCTAGTTATCCCCGCTGCTTGAAGCAAGTTACCCTCCCTGATGCGATCCTACGCCGTGAAGATCGCGCCACCCTCGGGCGTGAATCCTTCAACGGGTTTGTACTTATCATCTTGGTACCAGAGCTTTCGTTTGCACGGTATAATCTTGTATCGTATTCATCTTGTTATCATCCCGTTAGATCGGTAGGTTTTGTTGCAAAAATTTTCTGTCCCATAGTCCAAAGCCTCACCAAAAAATAAATCCCAAAACCTTGTTGGTGATCAGATCTTGTTGTTGCATTCCTTGCATGTATTTCATCTTTTAGATCTGCACCAAGTTCATCGTTGTAGTAGTTTTCAGTTTTCGTTATGTTGTGTTGTTTAGAAGAGAGAAAAGAAGAAAAAACAAAAAAAGGAAATAAAAGAAGTGCAAAAAAAAGAGTCAAGAGAAAGAAAGTGTTGAGCAAGTTCCAAAGGTTTCAGCTTGGTAGAAAAAATTTAGAAGTTGTGTGTGTGCTGTTTGATTTTCAATCTTGGTGCAAGGTCTCATATTTCCACAAAAATTCTTGGTTTGCATCAACCTGATTTCAGCACAAGCCCTCTTTGTTTACCCCACATAGAGCTCCACGAAAAACTGAAGCTAGTTCTTTGGTCCCTGTCTTTCAATCGCTTTAACACATCCGGAATAAACGCGATATGTTTTGAACTCATAAGAACTTTGGTGACTAAGAGGTGAGGTTGTCTGATTCCATATAAATTTTCCTACCCCACTTTTAGCCCTACTAACATGGCAAGATCTGGTTTGAGTGTTCATGGAGAAAATCATGGAGAAGATAATGTTCCGGTCACGCATGTTGAGCTGCAACAACTACAAAACAGCGTGCTTCAAGCCATGTAGAGGATGCTTAACGAGCGTCTTCCAGGCCGAGGCGATAGGGTTCCACTCCGACAATATTGACCCGCACGGTGAAGCTAGCGGTGAAAACTTCGTGGGAGGTGCTGCCCGCCGAGGACATGAAGATGAATTCAACAACTATGGCGGAGATCATTGAGAAGTAGAAGACGTCGGTGCTGCTGCTCGAGGTTGTGGTGCTACTGCTCGTGGAGTGCCACGAGGAGGGCATGATAGAGGGCGAGGCCATGGTCCTCGTGGACGCTACTTTGACCCACATGAGCGTGCTGCTCGTGGTCATGGTGATGATTTTGATGATCACTATGAAGGTATTCCATATCGTCGTGCTTCTGCATATGGTGATGATGGTCGTCGTCATGACCGTCCTGATCGAGATGAACGTGATAATATTGCAAGAATAAAGTTGCAGGTCCCCAAGTTCACGGAAAGGAAGATCCGGATGCATACTTTGATTGGGAAGAGCAATGTGATCAGATTTTTCGCATCCACAATCTTGTTGATCCAAAAAGGGTAAACCTTGCTTGTGTTGAGTTTTCAGGTTATGCCCTCACTTGGTGGAATCAACTACAAGAGAACCAGCTGGTGTTGGGTCGTGAACACATTGGTACATGGGAAGAAATGAAGCAAGAAATGAGGAGGCGGTTTGTTCCTTCACAATATCAAAGAGATCTCTAAAAAAGATTGTGTTCGCCTCACCCAAGGTACTCGCACGGTGGATGAGTACTATAAAGAGATGGAATCACTTCTGGTTTGTGCTCGTGTTCATGAAGATGAAGAGTCAAAAATGGAAAGATTTTTGCATGGTCTGAACAATGAAATTTCTGATTTTGTGGGGATGTTTCCTTATAACACTCTACAAGACATTTTGGATCAAGAAAAGCGCACGGAGAGGAAGTGGAGTGGCCATGGACGCGCATCTCAGAACCGCACAACCACACCATGGCAAAGGTCTCAGCCAAGTGCATCTTATGGTGCTTCTCAGTTTCAGCATACTCCCACAGCCACCCGGCGACCAGCAGCTTCGTCGGCATCATCGCCGGCTCCTCGCAATAGTGATAAGCGTGCCATTGTTGCTGCTGCAAGTACCAATAATTCCACAACTGTTCCATCAACTCTCAGTCGAGATATTGAGTGTTGGAAGTGCAAGGGACGAGGTCACATCTCTGCCAAGTTTCCACACCAAAAAGTTCTATTGATCAATGAACAAGGTGAATGGGAATCTGAGAGTGAACATGAAGACGACGGAACACAAGTTGAGCATGCAGTTGGACAAGGAGAGACACGTTCTTGTGATATTCAGCCCGACATGGGGGATTGCTTTGTTTCCCTCCGTGTGCTTAGTATTAATGCAGCCAAGGAAGAGAAAGGGCAGCGGCATAATATTTTTCACACCCGTGGCACAATCAAGAACAAGGTTTGTAGCATTAATGTTGACAATGGCAGCTGCAATAATATTGCAAGTTCAGATTTAGTGGAGAGGTTGGGACTGAAACAAAGAAGACACCCAAGTCCCTACAAGATGCAATGGCTTAATGATTATGGATCGCTGCGAGTAACTAACATGGTCACCGTTCAGTTTTCCATTGGGAAGTATAAAGATCAAGTGGAATGTGATGTGGGGCCAATGCAAGCATGTCAATTGCTGTTGGGTAGACCGTGGTTGTCTGATCATCATGTGCAAATTAGCAGCCGTGCTAATCGTTTCTCGTTCCAATACAAGGGAGAACGCATATCTTTGCTCCCTTTCACACCCGAAGAAATATTGATGGATGATATGGAAAGGAAAAGGAGAGTGAGTGAGAAACACTTGAGTGAGATCCACCAACATAGTGAGGGAGAGAATCCAAAGACAAATAAAACCCCACATCTTAAATTGACCAAGACATGGGAAAAACAGGGATTAGTTATGATGGCTAGGAAAAGGGACATGAGGGAGTTGAGAGAACCCAATTCTGTTTTCTTTGTACTTTTGTACAAGGAAACTTTCCTTTCTACTAATGACTTACCCTCTACCACTCCTAGTGTTGTTTCTGAAATTTTGCAGGGGTATGAAGATGTTTTCCCCAAGGAGGTACCACCGGGGCTGCCACCAAAAAGAGGCATCGAACACCAAATTGATTTGGTCCCGTGTGCTCCTTTGCCAAACCGTCCACCCTACCGCACAAATCCGGAGGAATCCAAGGAGATTCAGCGACAAGTTCAAGATCTCCTAAGCAAGGGTCATGTAAGGGAAAGTCTTTCTCCTTGTGTTGTACCGGTTCTTTTAGTGCCTAAGAATGATGGAGCTTCACGAATGTGTATGGATTGTAGGCCTATTAACAACATAACTGGGAGGTATAGGCATCCTATACCTAGACTTGATGATATGCTTGATGAACTTAGTGGCTCCACTATCTTTTCTAAAATTGACTTGCGAAGTGGCTACCACCAAATTATAATGAGAGAGGGTGATGAGTGGAAAAGTGCTTTCAAAACAAAATCTGGTTTGTATGAGTGGTTAGTTATGCCATTTGGATTGACAAATGCACCTAGTACATTCATGAGATTGATGAATCATGTGCTTAGAACCTTCATTGGCAAGTTTGTGGTTGTTTACTTTGATGACATCCTAATTTATAGCAAAACTTTGGATGAGCATGTCGAACACATCCAGTGTGTGTTTGATGTCCTAAGAGAGGAGAAATTATATGCGAACAAGGAAAAATGCACCTTTTGCACCGACAAAGTTGTGTTTCTTGGCTTTGTTTTCTCGGGTCAAGGTGTGGATGTGGATGAGGATAAAGTCACATCCATCCGTGATTGGATGCCTCCACAAAATGTGATCCAAGTATGAAGCTTTCTTGGGCTTGCTAGTTTCTATCGTCGATTTGTGAAGGATTTCAGCACCATTGTTGCCCCAATGAACGAGCTCACAAATAAAGAAGTACCCTTCAAGTGGGGTGATGCACAAGAGAAGGCCTTCCAAGAGCTGAAAGATTAAGTTGACAACCACACCATTTCTTGCTCTACCCGACTTTGGTAAGACTTTTGAAATTGAATGTGATGCAAGTGGTGTTGGTATTGGTGGAGTGCTAATGCAAGAAGGTAGGCCTATTGCATATTTTAGTGAGAAGTTAAGTGGTCCAAATCTCAATTATTCAGTTTATGACAAAGAATTATATGCCCTTGTGAGATCTTTGGAAACATGTCAACATTATTTATGGCCTAAAGAATTTGTGATACATTCGGACCATGAATCTTTGAAGCATCTTAGAGGTCAACTAAAACTGAACCGTAGGCATGCAAAATGGAGTGAATTCATAGAATCTTTTCCCTATATTGTCAAGTACAAGAAAGGAAAAGATAATGTTGTTGTCGATGCCTTGTCTAGACGTCATATCTTACTTTCCCAACTAGATGCTAAAATTCTTGGATTGCAAAGTATATAAGAATTATATGCTCAACATACATATTTTGCTAAACCATATTCCAAATGCAATGTAGGAAAAGGAAGGGAAAAGTTCCATATGCATGATGGTTTCTTGTTTCGAGCTAACCAATTGTGCATTCCAGATTGCTCTGTTCGTTTACTGTTATTGCAGGAAGCACATGCTGGTGGTCTCATGGGACATTTCGGTGCCAAGAAAACTGAGACTGATTGACCATTTCTTTTGGACAAAGATGAGATGTGATGTCGAACGCTATGTGTTGCGTTGTGAAATCTGCCGCAAAGCTAAGTCCCGTTTGAACCCTTATGGACTTTATACTCCTTTATCTATCCCTAGTGTACCATGGGCAAATATTTCAATGGATTTTGTTCTTGGTTTACCACGCACTAAGAGACAAAGTGATTCAGTTTTTGTGGTGGTTGATAGGTTTAGTAAGATGACTCATTTTATCCCATGCCACAAGAGCGATGATGCTTCACACATTGCTGATTTGTTTTTCAGGGAAGTGGTGCGGCTACATAGTGTACCTTAAACCATTCTTTCAGATCGTGACACCAAGTTTTTGAGCTACTTTTGGAAAACGTTGTGGGCAAAGCTAGGAACAAAGCTCATCTTCTCAACCACATGTCACCCACAAAAACTGATGGACAAACTGAAGTTCTCAACCGCACACTATCCATGATGCTAAGAGAAGTTTTGAAGAAGAATCTGAAGATGTGGGAAGAATGTCTCCCCCACGTGGAGTTTGCATACAACAGGGCGGTACATTCGACCACTAAATTTTGCCCTTTCAAAGTTTTTTATGGTTTCAAACCTGCTGCTCCCATAGACCATTTTCCTTTGCCATTGAAGGAACGAACCAATCTTGATGCAACTAAACGTGCTGATTTTGTGAAGAAAATTCATGAGAAGACTAAAGAAATCATTGGGAAGATGACCGAGCAATACACAAAGAGAGCAAACAAGGGAAGAAGAAGATGTTGTTTGAAGAAGGTGACTTGGTGTGGATACACCTAAGGAAGGATCGCTTCCCGGATCAGCGCAAATGCAAGTTACAACATCGTGGAGATGGCCCTTTCAAGGTTCTTGCGAAGATAAATGACAATGCCTACAAGATTGATCTTCCAATGGATTATGGCGTTAGTCCAACTTTCAATGTGTCCGACCTCTCCCCATATTTTGGACCATCAGAGTGGAGGATGACTCCTTTTCAAGAGGGGGAGGATGATAAGGACATCACAACGAAGAACACTACACCAATCATCAATGGACCTATAACAAGAAGTTGTGCCAAACAAATAAGTGATCAGGTGAACGCTAACTTAAGTTTATCTTACACACTCGATGACACGACTATACTTTCATCACCATTGTTGTTGGTTGAACTCAGGTACACAACGGAGGGATCCAACAACATATGAGCTCGTGAAGAAACCATGTTGAATAAACAAAGTTGAAGAAAATAAGTTTTCAAGTGAATCTGTTTCTGCAGATTTTTGTCTCTGATGTTTGGTTGTGCCACGCCCATATGGAACAGAGACTTGGCCTTTGGGCTATACCAACAGAAGCTCCTTGAAGTTTACTTTCCAACCCAAAAAAACTCACATCATTTGAAGTTGCATATGTGAAGACATTCAAATTTTGGTGGAAGGTGTTCACGCTGATAAATGCTTCGCGAATTTTCGAGGAGCTCTCCAATAACTCACCAAGTTGACTGCTCTTCACCCAAGGGAGGCATACGAATTCTGCACCATTTTAAACCCTTTTCACACCTAGCTAAGGGGGGTTGTCCCTGCTATTAAACCCCATCTCCCTCAACTTTTTAGAGGCCTTTTGACAAACCAAAAACATCTATAAGCTTTGCAGCCAAGACTGCTTGAGATCTGAGAGATCTTTCTACCTTTGCTCTTGTGAGTTCATTCAGATTCACGAGAAAGAGCCTCTGGTCCCCCCTACCTCGTGCTCTACGGTTTCGACCGTTTTGTGTGGGTTAGTCCCAGTTTGTGGTTCTGCGATTGTTCGGATAGCGGGTTGAAGTTCTTGTAGCTTCGGTCAGCCATCCCCAACATACGGCTCGCATCCAACCTTGCAAGGTATGAAGCTAGTTATCCCCGCTGCTTGCAGCAAGTTACCCTCCCCAATTCAATCCTATGCCGTGAAGATCGGGCCACCCTCGGGCGTGAATCCTTCAACGGGTTTGTGTTATCAACGTTCTGATAGAGGCGAAGGTGTCCCGATGTTTCGATGAGATGATGGAGATCGATTTTGGTGGAGTAGACTTTCACGACCCGACTACGAACGTGCGAAGACGTTGCGCCTTAGCAATCGCTAAACCAACTCCGAGAGGTTATTGATCCGCGGATGCACGATCAACCTGACCACGAAGGTCAATTCCTGCAAGCAATCGAAGAACAAGCAAGAACTAAGAATTGCAATCTGGATATTGCGAATATAAGATGAAAGATTAATAGAAGTTGGGGTTCCAATGCGGTCTTGGCCTGGTCGGACGACACAAACGAAGAACTCGAAGTTGCGGCTATGGCTAACTTAAATCTAATTAAAACCCAAGTCTAAACGACGCCCTAAGGGCTGTATATATGGGGGAACAGAGGGGATTTTCGTGACCCCTTGGAGGTAGGGCCCGAAAACAACCCTAACTCGGTTTCCCCACACATACGGACTCTCAAAACAGCCTATAATGTTGTATTTCGAAATTACATGGGCCCAGCCCAATATTAAGGTGACGCAGCACCTATAATTGCTCTTGGACGAAAATAATGAAGTGGCATCTCGTGTATTTCGTCCAAGCCTTCATGCATGCCTTATGGTGGCTTCAAAGTGCGAAAATCCCCACTGGAAGCTCCATTGTTATTTCCCGCGCGCGCACCTTCTTCTCCATGCTTGATCCCGCTCCAATGACCGTCCTTCTTGTCCATGCTAGGTCCTTCATTCATAAGCAAAACAAAAGTATCTAATTTAGGCAGCATCATATGTTCATGAACATTAGAAGGATTCGCAAGAAACGAAAGTACCTGATAATTTAGTTGACGTGCACGTGCTCTAGTAACTGGTCCAGTATGTGTAGTTGGTGAAGATGTGGGTGTAACATTAGTAGAGATGTCCTCATCATCCTCCCCTTCTTGAATTGAAGTCGTCCTCGACGGAAGCTCATTATCTTCTCCCAAATAAGGTTTCAAATCTGCAATGTTAAATGTGGGACTAACCCCAAAATCTGCAGGTAGCTCAAGTTTATATGCATTATCATTAATTTTCTGTAAAACCTTAAAGGGACCATCAGCTCGTGGCATTAACTTAGACTTGCGCAAATCAGGAAACCTATCTTTACGTAGATGTAACCAAACAAGATCTCCTGGTTCAAACACAACATGCTTTCTACCCTTATCACCAGCAAGCTTGTATCTAGCATTCATTTTCTCAATGTTTTCTTTAGTTAACTCATGCATTTTTAATATCAATTCAGCACGTTGCTTAGCATCAAAATTAACCTTCTCCGAAGATGGAATAGGAAGCAAATCAATAGGTGCACGAGGTAGAAAACCATAAACAATCTCAAAAGGGCACATTTTAGTGGTAGAATGAAATGAACGATTGTAAGCAAATTCAATATGAGGTAAACATTCTTCCCACATTTTTAAGTTACTCTTTAAAACAGCCCTAAGCATAGTAGACAAAGTCCTATTGACTACTTCAGTTTGTCCATCAGTTTGGGGATGACATGTAGTACTAAAAAGTAGTTTAGTCCCCAACTTAGCCCATAAGCATCTCCAAAAATGGCTAAGAAACTTAGTATCACGATCCGAGACAATAGTATTGGGCACACCATGTAAGCGAATAATCTCTCGAAAGAATAAATCAGCAACATTAGCAGCATCATCGCTTTTATGACATGGTATAAAATGTGCCATCTTAGAAAATCTATCCACGACAACAAATATGCTATCCCTCCCATTCTTTGTTCGAGCCAGGCCTAAAACAAAGTCCATGGATATGTCCTCCCACGGAACACTAGGTACAGGTAAAGGCATGTATAAACCATGAGGATTGAGTCGTGACTTAGCTTTTTGACATGTAGTGCAGCGAGCAACAAAACGCTCAACATCCCGTCTCATCTTTGGCCAAAAGAAATGTGTAGCAAGTACGTCCTCCGTCTTCTTCACGCCAAAATGTCCCATTAATCCTCCTCCATGCGCCTCCTGCAACAACAAAAGACGAATAGAGCTAGCTGGAATGAATGCATAGCTTGTTAGAACGGAACACAAACCCATCATTAAGCACAAACTTGTTCCATGTTCTACCCTCTCTACAATTCTGCAATACATCTTTAAATTCCGCATCATGTACATATTGATCTTTGATTGTTTCTAAACCGAATATCTTGAAGTCAAGTTTTGAAAGCATAGTATAACGACGAGACAAAGCATCAGCAATAATATTATCTTTCCCCTTCTTGTGTTTAATGACATAAGGGAAAGTCTCAATAAATTCAACCCACTTAGCATGTCTACGATTAAGTTTTGCTTGACTTCTTATGTGTTTCAAAGATTCATGATCAGAATGTATAACAAATTCTTTGGGCCATAAATAATGTTGCCAAGTTTCTAATGTCCGAACAAGAGCATATAATTCCTTATCATAAGTAGAATAGTTCAGACTAGGCCCACTCAATTTTTCAGAAAAGTAAGCAACAGGTTTAGCATCTTGTAATAACACACCTCCCAAACCAATACCACTAGCATCGCATTCAAGGTCAAAAGTCTTATTAAAATCAGGAAGTTGGAGCAAAGGAGCATGTGTTAACTTATCTTTCAATATCGTGAAGGCTTCTTCCTGTGCGGTACCCCAAGTAAAAGGCACATCCTTGCGTGTAAGCTCATTGAGAGGTGCAGTAATGGTGCTGAAATCTCTCACAAAACGCCTATAGAATCCAGCGAGTCCAAGAAAACTCCTCACTTGTGTGACCGTTTTGGGCTGCGGCCAACTCTCAATCGCCTCGATCTTGGCTTTATCAACTTCAATTCCCTGCGGAGTAACAACATAGCCAAGAAACGATACTCGGTCGGTGCAAAAGGTGCACTTCCCAAGGTTACCAAACAAACGTGCATTACGTAGAGCAATAAAGACAGCACGTAAATGATCCAAATGTTCCTCCAAAGATTTGCTATAAATCAGTATATCATCAAAATAGACTACCACAAATCGTCCAATGAAAGCACGTAAAACCTCGTTCATTAATCTCATGAAAGTGCTAGGTGCATTAGTTAACCCAAAAGGCATGACTAACCACTCATATAATCCAAACTTAGTTTTAAAAGCCGTTTTCCATTCATCTCCTAATTTCATGCGAATTTGATGGTATCCACTACGCAAATCAACTTTGGAAAACATGGTAGAGCCACTTAATTCATCTAGCATATCATCTAACCGAGGAATAGGATGACGATAACGAATAGTAATATTATTAATGGCTCGACAATCAACACACATACGCCATGTTCCATCCTTTTTTGGCACTAATATAACAGGAACAGCACAAGGACTAAGGGATTCACGTATGTAACCTTTGTCGAGTAGCTCTTGTACTTGACGCTGAATCTCCTTCGTCTCCTCCGGATTGGTACGGTATGGCGCACGGTTGGGCAGCGAAGCACCGGGAATTAAGTCAATCTGATGCTCAATCCCTCGAATAGGTGGTAATCCCGGTGGTACGTCTTGTGAAAAGACGTCAATAAATTCCTGCAAAAGGTCAGTGACAACAGGAGGCAAAGAAGGAGGCAATTCCTCAAATGAAAACAAAGCTTCTTTGCACACAAAAGCATAGCACACATATTGACTAACATCCAAATCTGAAATATCAACCTTAGTAGCAAGCAAAGTTGGACTAGTCAATTTAATTTCATTAGAAACAGCAGAAGAATATTTGCTATTAGTCTTATGTTGTTGCTCAAATTCTTTAGCAGCTATCTCATTTTCACTCTTATTTTTCTCCTGTTTAGCTTTACTAGCTCTAGCAAGATCATCTTTCACAATTTGTTCAGGAGACATAGGAAGTAAAGCAATATTTTTATCCTGATAAACCAGAGTAAACTGATTTGTCCTACCATGGTGTACAACATTCCTATCAAATTGCCATGGTCTACCAAGTAAAAGAGAGCATGCTTGCATGGGTACCACATCACAATCAACATAATCAGCATATGCAGCAATGCTAAAGTGCACACGAACAGAACGCGTTACCTTAATCTTACCACTATTGTTAAACCACTGAATATAGTACGGATGGGGGTGTGGTCTTGTGGTGAGAGATAGCTTCTCCACCAACTCCATGCTAGCCAAGTTGTTGCAACTCCCTCCGTCAATGATGATGCGAACCGAACGTTCTTTCACCACTCCCTTTGTGTGGAACAAATTATGCCTCTGGTTTTGCTAGGCCTTCGTTACCTGCACACTTAACACACGTTGAGCAACCAAACTAGCATATTTATCTGCATCATCAGGAGCCATATACTCTATATCATGAGCATCATCATGGGCACCCTGTTCCTCATGAGCAATGAGAACTAAAGTCTCCTCATCATAGTCACTCGCTGACTCATACCCACCATCCGCCGTAATAGTCATCACACGCTTGGAGGGACAGTCTTTTGCGAAGTGACCTCCACCTTGGCACCTGCGACATTTAATATCACGATGTCGTGTTTGCCCTGTGGAAGCCATGGATGAAGAAGAACTCGCCGCTGGACCACTTTGTGCACCCTTGAATGGTGGCGCTGGCTGTTTTGGTGGCTCCCTGTAAGAATGAGCGGCTAAAGTAGATGGTGGTGCAGCAGGACGTGTGGATGTAGAAGCTCCACGCGATGTCCATGATGTATTTCGTCCTGCAGAAAAGTTAGGTCTCGTAGCGGCCTGTCGATCCTGCACTTCACGTGCAGCTTTACAAGCAAGATGAAACAAACGAGTGATAGTAGCAAAGTCCTTGTATTCTAGAATAGTTTGTATCTCCCTGTTTAAACCACCCATAAAACGTGCAAGCATAGCTTCATTATCCTCTACTAGGCCACATCTAATCAATCCAGTTTGTAGTTCTTGATAATATTCCTCTACAGAATTTTTTCCTTGTCTCAAACGCTGTAATTTTTGTAACAATTCACGTTGATAATAAGGAGGAACCCAGCGAGTACGCATAGCATCTTTTAAAGCAGCCCAAGTAGTTGGAATATTATTAGCATGCAATCTACAATGTTCAGACCACCAAATAGATGCAAATCCCGTGAATTCACAAACAGCAGCTGTAACACGTCTATTCTCAGAATATTGTAAACATGTAAAGCGTTGTTCAGTTTCTAACTCCCAAGTAAGATAAGCATCAGGAATATATCTACCCTCAAACGGCTTCAGATTCAATTTCAGTTTAGGCACATGTTCATCATCGCGTACCTGAGGGGGTGGTTGGTGTCGACCGTGGCGAATGTTGGGACGTGGACGTCCAGCTGGCTGTTCATAGGCCGCTTCCTGTTCCACCTCCTCCTCGTAATCACCCTCGTAGTTGTCGTCCTGGCCGACGTCAGAAGCAGCAGCAGCAGGTACTGCAGCAGCAGGAGGAGCACCAATACCAGCAGCTTGTCCTCTCGGAAACAGAATCCGTCGTGCACGTGGTAGTGGCGGTGGCTGTGGCTGTGCTGGAGCGGCAGCAGGCTGTGTAGGTAGGCGTGCGATCAACTCAGTAAACTTGGCGTCGAGCTTGGTGTCGATCATCTTTTCCACGCCATCAATTGCCTCTGTAAATCTGGTCTCGATGTCATTCACCTGTTCAGACATCATTTGTGCAAATTTATCATGTAGCTCCTTGTTTGTCATGTTCTCCCAATCGGGTGCATCCCGCGCCACTTCATCATGTGATCCTGGCATGGTTAGCAGAAATAGAAAACACACAGGAATATGATCCTACTTCTACTAATGGGATGTGGGATGGTGGAAAGCACAAATCCGTCAAGCTTTTCTTTCGTTCTTACCGATTCTTACCTAGCAGCAGGTGGTGATGTACAACCAACGGGTCAAAACTCTCAGAGATATGGTGGAGCGATGGCCAGGAGGTGTCAAACGCACGATGTAGAATATATGTGGAGCTGTAGGAAGGCTGACAAGTATGGTAGCAAAAGCTCAACTGTAATCAAAACAGAGATGCAAAGCTGAATAAACACTCAACGTCGGTACTGTGCTGATCCTAGGCTAGACCGTACTAGAGACGCGAGCCTAAAACACCAACGAAAGCACGGCGCGGCACGTAAACAACTGAGAAGCACACTCTGAATTTTTTTTTTCTCTCTCTTTTTTTTTTTTGCTCTTTTTTTTTTTTTTTTTTGCTAATCACCCCCCTTCTCTGTACGGAAAAAGTTTGATGAAATACGATTCTAACAACTGAAAACTAATCTGGCTACAGAGAGATCAAGAACCGTACTGATGGTGGAACTCAATTCGGACTCGTGAGACGTGGTGGTGTATATGGACTCTGCTTGGCGGAACGTGGTGGTGTATCTGGACTCGGATTAGCGGAACGTGGTGGTGTATCTGGACTCGGATTAGCGGAACGTGGTAGGATGACTACTTGTGCGGCGGCGACGTGGCAAACTGTGATCAGAACTCGAAACTCTAAGGGAACTAGACGCTAAGATCAGCAACTTGACACAACGATGCAACCGTAAATTCAACAAAGCAAGTACTGAAAAGAAAACTGGACAAAGGCTAGGACTGTCTTGGGACGTGATGATCTAACCCTAATTTTTTTTGTTGGCTTTTTCGTGGACTGTAGGTATGAAGAACAGAACCAATCTAGACTATGAAAACTGGTAAATCTCACCGAGCAACCTGGAAATCTGATACCACTTGATAGAGGCGAAGGTGTCCCGATGTTTCGATGAGATGATGGAGATCGATTTTGGTGGAGTAGACTTTCACGACCCGACTACGAACGTGCGAAGACGTTGCGCCTTAGCAATCGCTAAACCAACTCCGAGAGGTTATTGATCCCGCGGATGCACGATCAACCTGACCACGAAGGTCAATTCCTGCAAGCAATCGAAGAACAAGCAAGAACTAAGAATTGCAATCTGGATATTGCGAATATAAGATGAAAGATTAACAGAAGTTGGGGTTCCAATGCGGTCTTGGCCTGGTCGGACGACACAAACGAAGAACTCGAAGTTGCGGCTATGGCTAACTTAAATCTAATTAAAACCCAAGTCTAAATGACGCCCTAAGGGCTGTATATATGGGGGAACAGAGGGGATTTTCGTGACCCTTTGGAGGTGGGGCCCGAAAACAACCCTAACTCGGTTTCCCACACATACGGACTCTAAAAACAGCCTATAATGTGGTATTTCAAAATTACATGGGCCTAGCCCAATATTAAGGTGACGCAGCACCTATAATTGCTCTTGGACGAAAATAATGAAGTGGCATCTCGTGTATTTCGTCCAAGCCTTCATGCATGCCTTATGGTGGCTTCAAATCCGGCGGGGACGTGCCCCAGACGGACTGATAGAGGCGAAGGTGTCCCGATGTTTCGATGAGATGGTGGAGATCGATTATGGTGGAGGCAACTTTCACGATCCGACTACGAACGTGCGAAGACGTTGCGCCTTAGCGATCGCTAAACCAACTCCGAGAGGTTATTGATCCCGCGGATGCACGATCAACCTGACCACGAAGGTCTAATTCCTGCAAGCAATCGAAGAACAAGCAAGAACTAAGAATTGCAATCTGGATATTGCGAATATAAGATGAATGATTACGAAAGTTGGGGTTCCAATGAGGTCTTGGCCTGGTCGGATGACACAAATGAAGAGCTCGAAGTTGCGGCTATGGCTAACTTATATCTAATTAAAACCCAAGTCTAAACGACGCCCTAAGGGCTGTATATATGGGGGAACAGAGGGGATTTTCGTGACCCCTTGGAGGTGGGGTCCGAAAACAACCCTAACTCGGTTTCCCCACACATACGGACTCTAAAAACAGCCTATAAGGTGGTATTTCGAAATTACATGGGCCCAGCCCAATATTAAGGTGACGCAGCACCTATAATTGCCCTTGGACGAAAATAATGAAGTGGCATCTCGCGTATTTCGTCCAAGACTTCATGCGCGCCTTATGGTGGCTTCAAAGTGCGATAATCACCACTGGAAGCTCCGCTGTCCTTTCCCGCGCGCGCACCTTCTTCTCCATGCTTGATCCCGCTCCAATGACCATCCTTCTTGTCCATGCTAGGTCCTTCATTCATAAGCAAAACAAAAGTATCTAATTTAGGCAGTATCATATGTTCATGAACAATAGAAGGATTCGTAAGAAACGAAAGTACCTGATAATTTAGGTGCCGTGCACGAGCTCTAGTAACTGGTCCAATATGTGTAGTTGGTGAGGATATGGGTGTAACATTAGTAGGGATGTCCTCATCATCCTCCCCTTCTTGAATTGAAGTCGTCCTCGACGGAAGCTCATCATCTTCTCCCAAATAAGGCTTCAAATCTGCAATATTAAATGTGGGACTAACCCCAAAGGCTGCAGGTAGCTCAAGTTTATATGCATTATCATTAATTTTCTGCAAAACCTTAAAGGGACCATCAGCTCGAGGCATTAACTTAGACTTGCGCAAATCAGGAAACCTATCTTTACGTAGATATAACCAAACAAGATCTCCGGGTTCAAACACAACATGCTTTCGACCCCTATCACCAGCAAGCTTGTATCTAGCATTCATGCGCTCAATGTTTTCTTTAGTTAACTCATGCATTTTTAATATCAATTCAGCACGTTGCTTAGCATCAAAATTAACCTTCTCCGAAGATGGAAGACGAAGCAAATCAATAGGTGCACGAGGTAGAAAACCATAAACAATCTCAAAAGGGCACATTTTAGTGGTAGAATGAAATGAACGATTATAAGCAAATTCAATATGAGGTAAACATTCCTCCCACAGTTTCAAGTTACTCTTTAAAACAGCCCTAAGCATAGTAGACAAAGTCCTATTGACTACTTCAGTTTGTCCATCAGTTTGGGGATGACATGTAGTACTAAAAAGTAGTTTAGTCCCCAACTTAGCCCGTAAGCATCTCCAAAAATGGCTAAGAAACTTAGTATCACGATCCGAGACAATAGTATTGGGCACACCATGTAAGCGAATAATCTCACGAAAGAATAAATCAGCAACATTAGCAGCATCATCGCTTTTATGACATGGTATAAAATGTGCCATCTTAGAAAATCTATCCACGACAACAAATATGCTATCCCTCCCATTCTTTGTTCGAGGCAAGCCTAAAACAAAGTCCATGGATATGTCCTGCCACGGAACACTAGGTACAGGTAAAGGCATGTATAAACCATGAGGATTGAGTCGTGACTTAGCTTTTTGACATGTAGTGCAGCGAGCAACAAAACGCTCAACATCCCGTCTCATCTTTGGCCAAAAGAAATGTGTAGCAAGTACGTCCTCCGTCTTCTTCACGCCAAAGTGTCCCATTAATCCTCCTCCATGCGCCTCCTGCAACAACAAAAGACGAATAGAGCTAGCTGGAATGCATAGCTTGTTAGAACGGAACACAAATCCATCATTAAGCACAAACTTGTTCCATGTTCTACCCTCTCTACAATTCTGCAATACATCTTTAAATTCCGCATCATTTACGTATTGATCTTTGATTGTCTCTAAACCGAAAATCTTGAAGTCAAGTTGTGAAAGCATAGTATAACGACGAGACAAAGCATCAGCAATAATATTATCTTTCCCCTTCTTGTGTTTAATGACATAAGGGAAAGTCTCAATAAATTCAACCCACTTAGCATGTCTACGATTAAGTTTTGCTTGACTTCTTATGTGTTTCAAAGATTCATGATCAGAATGTATAACAAATTCTTTGGGCCATAAATAATGTTGCCAAGTTTCTAATGTCCGAACAAGAGCATATAATTCCTTATCATAAGTAGAATAGTTCAGACTAGGCCCACTCAATTTTTCAGAAAAGTAAGCAACAGGTTTAGCATCTTGTAATAACACACCTCCCAAACCAATACCACTAGCATCGCATTCAAGCTCAAAAGTCTTATTAAAATCAGGAAGTTGGAGCAAAGGAGCATGTGTTAACTTATCTTTCAATACGGTGAAGGCTTCTTCCTGTGCGGTACCCCAAGTAAAAGGCACATCCTTGCGTGTAAGCTCATTGAGAGGTGCAGCAATGGTGCTGAAATCTCTCACAAAACGCCTATAGAATCCAGCGAGACCAAGAAAACTCCTCACTTGTGTGACCGTTTTGGGCTGCGGCCAACTCTCAATCGCCTCGATCTTGGCTTTATCAACTTCAATTCCCTGCGGAGTAACAACATAGCCAAGAAACGATACTCGGTCGGTGCAAAAGGTGCACTTCCCAAGGTTACCAAACAAACGTGCATTACGTAGAGCAATAAAAACAGCACGTAAATGATCCAAATGTTCCTCCAAAGATTTGCTATAAATCAGTATATCATCAAAATAGACTACCACAAATCGTCCAATGAAAGCACGTAAAACCTCGTTCATTAATCTCATGAAAGTGCTAGGTGCATTAGTTAACCCAAAAGGCATGACTAACCACTCATATAATCCAAACTTAGTTTTAAATGCCGTTTTCCATTCATCTCCTAATTTCATGCGAATTTGATGGTATCCACTACGCAAATCAACTTTGGAAAACATGGTAGAGCCACTTAATTCATCAAGCATATCATCTAACCTAGGAATAGGATGACGATAACGAATAGTAATATTATTAATGGCTCGACAATCAACACACATACGCCATGTTCCATCCTTTTTAGGCACTAATATAACAGGAACAGCACAAGGACTAAGGGATTCACGTATGTAACCTTTGTCGAGTAGCTCTTGTACTTGACGCTGAATCTCCTTTGTCTCCTCCGGATTGGTACGGTATGGCGCACGGTTGGGCAGTGAAGCACCGGGAATTAAATCAATCTGATGCTCAATCCCTCGAATAGGTGGTAATCCCGGTGGTACGTCTTGTGGAAAGACGTCAATAAACTCCTGCAAAAGGTCAGTGACAACAGGAGGCAAAGAAGGAGGCAATTCCTCAAATGAAAACAAAGCTTCTTTGCACACAAAAGCATAGCACACATATTGACTAACATCCAAATCTGAAATATCAACTTTAGTAGCAAGCAAAGTTGGACTAGTCAATTTAATTTCATTAGACACAGCAGAAGAAGATTTGCTATTAGTCTTATGTTGTTGCTCAAATTCTTTGGCTGCTATCTCATTTTCACTCTTATTTTTCTCCTGTTTAGCTTTACTAGCTCTAGCAAGATCATCTTTCACAATTTGTTCAGGAGACATAGGAAGTAAAGCAATATTTTTATCCTGATGAACCAGAGTAAACTGATTTGTCCTACCATGGTGTACAACATTCCTATCAAATTGCCATGGTCTACCAAGTAAAAGAGAGCATGCTTGCATGGGTACCACATCACAATCAACATAATCAGCATATGCAGCAATGCTAAAGTGCACACGAACAGAACGCGTTACCTTAATCTTACCACTATTGTTAAACCACTGAATATAGTACGGATGGGGGTGTGGTCTTGTGGTGAGAGATAGCTTCTCCACCAACTCCATGCTAGCCAAGTTGTTGCAACTCCCTCCGTCAATGATGATGCGAACCGAACGTTCTTTCACCACTCCCTTTGTGTGGAACAAATTATGCCTCTGGTTTTGCTCAGCCTTCGTTACCTGCACACTTAACACACGTTGAGCAACCAAACTAGCATATTTATCTGCATCATCAGGAGCCATATACTCCATATCATGAGCATCATCATGGGCACCCTGTTCCTCATGAGCAATGAGAACTAAAGTCTCCTCATCATAGTCACTCGCTGACTCATACCCACCATCCGCCGTAATAATCATCACACGCTTGGAGGGACAGTCTTTTGCGAAGTGACCTCCACCTTGGCACCTGCGACATTTAATATCACGATCTCGTGTTTTCCCTGTGGAAGCCATGGATGAAGAAGAACTCGCCGCTGGACCACTCTGTGCACCCTTGAATGGTGGCGCTGACTGTTTTGGTGGCTCCCTGTAAGAATGAGCGGCTGAAGTAGAGGGTGGAGCAGCAGGACGTGCGGATTTAGAAGGTCCACGCGATGTCCATGATGTATTTCGTCCTGCAGAAAAGTTAGGTCTCGTAGCGGCCTGTCGATCCTGCACTTCACGTTCAGCTTTACAAGCAAGATGAAACAAACGAGTAATAGTAGCATAGTCCTTGTAAGATTCAATTTAAGTTTAGGCACATGTTCATCATCGCGTACCTGAGGGGGTGGTTGGTGTCGACCGTGGCGAATGTTGGGACGTGGACGTCCAGCTGGCTGTTCATAGGCCGCTTCTTGTTCCACCTCCTCCTCGTAATCACCCTCGTAGTTGTCGTCCTGGCCGACGTCAGAGGCAGCAGCAGCAGTAACTGCAGCAGCAGCAGGAGCACCAGCAGCTTGTCCGCCCGGAAACAGAATACGTCGTGCACGTCGTGGTGGAGGTGGCTGTGCTGGAGCGGCCGCAGGCTGTATAGGTAAGCGTGCGAGCAACTCAGTAAACTTGGCGTCGAGCTTGGTGTCGATTATCTTCTCCACACCATCAATCGCCTCTGTAAATCTGTTCTCGATGTCATTCACCTGTTCAGACATCATTTGTGCAAATTTATCATGTAATGCTTTGTTTGTCATATTCTCCCAATCAGGTGCATCCCGCGCCACTTCATCATGGGATCCTGGCATGGTTAGCAGAAATAGAAAACACACAGAAGTATGATCCTACTTCGACTAATGGGATGTGGGGTGGTGGAAAGCACAAATCCGTCAAGCTTTTCTTCAGTTCTTACCGATTCTTACCTAGCAGCAGGTGGTGATGTACAACCAACGGGTCAAAACTCTCAGAGATGTGGTAGAGCGATGGCCAGGAGGTGTCAACCGCACGAAGTAGAATATATGTGGAGCTGTAGGTAGGTTTGACAAATATGGTAGCAAAAAGCTCAACAGTAATCAAAACAGAGATGCAAAGTTGAATAAACACTCAACGTCGGTACTGTGCTAATCCTAGGCTAGACCGTACTAGAGACGCGAGCCTAAAACACCAACGAAAGCACGGCGCGGCACGTAATCAACTGAGAAGCACACTCTGAATTTTTTTTTTCTCTTTTTTTTTTTTTTTTTTTTTTGCTTTTTTTTTTGCGATGCGGGACTGCGGTGGCTGAAAAAGTGCGAAAAAATCACTATGGTGGCGAACGTCTCAAAATGAGTTTCTGGACCTAAGGAACGTATGGGCACGAAATTTTTTCACCCCACGAATTTTTTTTTTTTTTTTTTTTTGGAAATCACCCCCTTCTCTGGACGGAAAAAGTTTGGTGAAATCCGACTCTAACAACTCAAAACTAATCTGGCTACAGAGAGATCAGGATCCTTACTGATGGTGGAACTCAACTCGGACTCGTGAGACGTGGTGGTGTATATGGACTCTGCTTGGCGGAACGTGGTGGTGTATCTGGACTTGGATTGGCGGAACGTGGTAGGATGACTACTGTGCGGCGGCGACGTGGCAAACTGTGATCAGAACTCGAAACTCTAAGGGAACTAGACGCTAAGATCAGCAACTTGACACAACGATGCAACCGTAAATTCAACAAAGCAAGCTACTGTAAAGAAAACTGGATAAGGGCTCGGACTGTTTTGGAACGTGATGATCTAACCCTAATTTTTTTTTTGGCTTTTTCGTGGACTGTAGGTATGAAGAACAGAACCAATCTAGACTATGAAAACTGGTAAATCTCACCGAGCAACCTGGAAATCTGATACCACTTGATAGAGGCGAAGGTGTCCCGATGTTTCGATGAGATGGTGGAGATCGATTATGGTGGAGGCAACTTTCACGATCCGACTACGAACGTGCGAAGACGTTGCGCCTTAGCGATCGCTAAACCAACTCCGAGAGGTTATTGATCCCGCGGATGCACGATCAACCTGACCACGAAGGTCTAATTCCTGCAAGCAATCGAAGAACAAGCAAGAACTAAGAATTGCAATCTGGATATTGCGAATATAAGATGAATGATTACGAAAGTTGGGGTTCCAATGAGGTCTTGGCCTGGTCGGATGACACAAACGAAGAGCTCGAAGTTGCGGCTATGGCTAACTTATATCTAATTAAAACCCAAGTCTAAACGACGCCCTAAGGGCTGTATATATGGGGGAACAGAGGGGATTTTCGTGACCCCTTGGAGGTGGGGTCCGAAAACAACCCTAACTCGGTTTCCCCACACATACGGACTCTAAAAACAGCCTATAAGGTGGTATTTCGAAATTACATGGGCCCAGCCCAATATTAAGGTGACGCAGCACCTATAATTGCCCTTGGACGAAAATAATGAAGTGGCATCTCGCGTATTTCGTCCAAGACTTCATGCGCGCCTTATGGTGGCTTCAAAGTGCGATAATCACCACTGGAAGCTCCGCTGTCCTTTCCCGCGCGCGCACCTTCTTCTCCATGCTTGATCCCGCTCCAATGACCATCCTTCTTGTCCATGCTAGGTCCTTCATTCATAAGCAAAACAAAAGTATCTAATTTAGGCAGTATCATATGTTCATGAACAATAGAAGGATTCGTAAGAAACGAAAGTACCTGATAATTTAGTTGACGTGCACGAGCTCTAGTAACTGGTCCAATATGTGTAGTTGGTGAGGATATGGGTGTAACATTAGTAGGGATGTCCTCATCACGGACCTTGGCGAGGCTTCCGGTGGCGAGGCTTCTGCCACCGTCAGAGGCGCAGTGCCAAAGAGGGGCATATCTTTGTCAACGCGCAAGAGGCCAGCATCTCGGAAGCCACCGGGCGAGACTTCTCGGGCGCAAGGGGAGTTCTCGGATGCCCCTGTCGCGTCGGATGATAATTGGAAGATAGGTCTCCCAGATTCGACGTTGTCTCCCCCGATGGAAGATGAGTAAGTCATGCCTACGCGGGAATCTTCCTATTCTTCTAAACGCAAATAATGACTGACAAACTTCTGACGCAGGGACGAAGCCGTCGAGGCCCTGGTAAAGAGGGCCCGTACATCGGAGCAATCGACCGGAGCTGAGCAGGAGACAGGGGCGAGGCAGGCAACCGAAGCGGGGAATATTCCCACTAGGTCTCCGATTACGAAGGGACCTCACCTCCAGTACAAGGTGCGCGCGTTTTCCTAGGACACTTGACTCCTAGGACAGTGTTTTTTCGGTGTTAACTTGGCGCTCGCAGGAGGGGTTTCCGCCGACGCGCCACCGGTGGCTCCACTGGTACCGCGAACGGGGAATGAGGGGCGCCCTATAGAGATGGTCGTGTACCAGGGTGGTAGGGCGGCCCCCGTGCCGGAGGGGATGAACCCGATCGGACCCACCCCCCAGCAAGGGGCAGGATCTCCAGGTGGTGAGGGATCTTGCGTGGCAAAGGTGCAAGACGCCAGTTCTGGCCTGATACAGGTATACACTCGATACAATTGTTCCGATAAGTTCTAGGCATTGCTTTGGTTCCGGATAACGATTAATGTTGGGCTTCTAATCGCGTCTGCGCCATTTGCAGGCCAACATTGTTTCATCCACTTCCATGACGGACAAGGGGAAGGAATGCTGGGCTAGCATGAGGGCGCTGGAAGAGGCCCTTCGAGGAAGCGTCCTGGACACTACTGGAATCTGCTAGTTTGCCGTCAGCTTTGGCAAAGGCATGAAACCCTGACGGCAATGGCTTTGCCGTCAGCTTGCAATCGTCCACGATTTTATCGGCAAAGGCATTCTTTGCCGTCAGCCAAAAATCGACCGACGGCAAACGCTCTGCCGTCAGTCTTTTTAGCCGG
Organism: Bromus sterilis; assembly: GCA_950022295.1. Lineage (NCBI taxonomy): Eukaryota > Viridiplantae > Streptophyta > Magnoliopsida > Poales > Poaceae > Bromus > Bromus sterilis. The sequence goes on along the minus strand of OX465599.1, from coordinate 162,997,742 downwards.
CAGACGGTAATGTATAGGTGGGCCCAATAAAACTGTATTGCATGTTTAGCAGACGGCAATGAGTTTTTATTTTGTTAAAAAAATTTATTCATGTTCCCGTTCCCGTTCGCGTTGTCGTTTCCGTTATTGTTTCCATTCACATTCACGTTCAGAGATGGGCTCACGATTGGATCGAGCCACTGCCGACGAGCAGGGGAGGCGCGCCCGATGAGTTGGGGAGGCATAGCCGGCGAGGTTGGCGAGCTGGGGAGGCGTGGATGGTGAGGAAGTAGAGGTGCATCCGGTGAGGTTAGCAAGACGACGAGCATGGCGAGCCAGGGGAGGTGCGGCCGGCGAGGTAGGCGAGGCAGGGAGGCATGGCGAGGCAGAGGAGGTACGGCCGGCGAGGTTGGGGAGCTGGGGAGGAAGGACGACCGACGAGGAAGCGAGGAGCGGCTGGCCGACGAGTTGGAGAGGCGAGGTTGGGGATGAAGGGGAGGGAGGCCGACAAGGAAGTGGACGTGCGGCAAGGTTGGGGAGGCACGACGAGCCAGTGGAGGGGCGGCGAGTAGGGGAGGAGCGGCGAGGAAGGGGCGGCGCGGCGAGGCAGTGGAGTGGCATCGAGGCATGGGAGGCCGGTGAGGTAGGGGAGTTGCGGCGGCGAGGTTGGGCAGCCGAAGCGAGGAACGGGAGACCGGCGAGCTATGGAGGAGGTAGGAAGACCGGGGCGTTGAACGAGAGGATAAGGGAGAGAGAGGGGGGCAGGGGCGTGCTTGCGTGGTGGTGGGGCCGGTGGGGGGTGGGGTGGCTCTCCTGCCACGTCATCGATCCGTGGGAGGGCTGCCCCAGCCAATAGGAAATAAGTATTTTTTGTGTTTCTTTGCCATGCAAATTTCAATAAAATAACTAATTTAATAATTCGAAAATAAATTTAATATTTTTCCACGTTCTCTCGGAATCATCAACCAGAACCACACCAAATTTCATGTTATTTAAACATTGTTTGCATTTTCAAAAAAAACAGATGCAACCATTATACCAATAGCTATCTTTGCCATCAGCTAAAACAAAGCTGACGGCAAAGAGTTTTCTTTGCCGTCAGCTAAAAATAGCTGACGGCAAAGAGCTTCTTTCCCGTCAGCCAAAAAAATTCTAACGGCAAAGAGCTTCTTTGCCCTCAGCTAAAAAAAGTTGACGGCAAAGCACTCTTTGTCGTCTGCCATTCTTTGCCGTCCACAGCTGATGGCAAACCTCCTCTTTGCCGTCAGCCATGGCAAAAAGATGAAGGCAAAGAAAAAACAGACGACAAACTAGGAAATTCCCGTAGTGGGAGGTGGTTGATCTGGACGACCTCTTGTCTCCGATTGAGGCGAAGTTCTGGATCAACAGCCAAAAGGCGTACGACGATCTCAGGAATAAGCACTTCGCGCGGGAGAAACAAGTGACCGACTGGGCTCAGTGATGAGGACATCCCTACTAATGTTACACCCATATCCTCACCAACTACACATATTGGACCAGTTACTAGAGCTCGTGCACGTCAACTAAATTATCAGGTACTTTCGTTTCTTGCGAATCCTTCTATTGTTCATGAACATATGATACTGCCTAAATTAGATACTTTTGTTTTGCTTATGAATGAAGGACCTAGCATGGACAAGAAGGATGGTCATTGGAGCGGGATCAAGCATGGAGAAGAAGGTGCGCGCGCGGGAAAGGACAGCGGAGCTTCCCGTGGTGATTATCGCACTTTGAAGCCACCATAAGGCGCGCATGAAGTCTTGGACGAAATACGCGAGATGCCACTTCATTATTTTCGTCCAAGGGCAATTATAGGTGCTGCGTCACCTTAATATTGGGCTGGGCCCATGTAATTTCGAAATACCACCTTATAGGCTGTTTTTAGAGTCCGTATGTGTGGGGAAACCGAGTTAGGGTTGTTTTCGGACCCCACCTCCAAGGGGTCACGAAAATCCCCTCTGTTCCCCCATATATACAGCCCTTAGGGCGTCGTTTAGACTTGGGTTTTAATTAGATTTAAGTTAGCCATAGCCGCAACTTCGAGCTCTTCGTTTGTGTCATCCGACCAGGCCAAGACCTCATTGGAACCCCAACTTTCGTAATCTTTCATCTTATATTCGCAATATCCAGATTGCAATTCTTAGTTCTTGCTTGTTCTTCGATTGCTTGCAGGAATTAGACCTTCGTGGTCAGGTTGATAGTGCATCCGCGGGATCAATAACCTCTCGGAGTTGGTTTAGCGATCGCTAAGGCGCAACGTCTTCGCACGTTCGTAGTCGGGTCGTGAAAGTCTACTCCACCATAATCGATCTCCACCATCTCATCGAAACATCGGGACACCTTCGCCTCTATCACTCAGCATGTGTCCTCTAGGGAGGCGGCCGTGACCAAGCTGATCTCCAACAGCAGGAAGGCACTGTCCACATGGGCCGCTCAGCTGGAGGAAGTCCATATGACTATGGCGAGTCGTGAGGCGGACAGGGTGCCTGTCTGGAAGAACCTGGAGGAGGTGTGCAAGGCCCAAGAACAACAAGCGGAAGACCTCAAGGCCGAGAATCAATCCCTCGCAATCCGAGAAGAGTCCCTAATGGAAACACTCGCCGAATCGCGCAACTATCTGACGAACTTTCATAAGAAATAGATGGAGGCCGCCCAGGAAGCCCATGCAGAGGCCCTGCGCCAGCTGCGAGAGGAGAATGATGGCTTGAAGTCGAGCCTACCGGAGAAGGAAGCTTCAATCTGGAGGCTAGAGGCCATCATCGCCGACAAGGACAAGTAAATACGGCTCGCACAGGAAGAAACAGCCCAAGCACGCCACTTGCGAGACTCCGATGAAAAAGTGTACGACACCCTAAAGGGGGAGTACGTAGGCCTCTTGGGATCGAGCGAGCAGGGGTTAGCGTCCCTTAGGGGTGTGGCGGACAGGCTAGCAGCGGTGCTCTCTGAGATGCAACTGGCTCACATAGGATTTCTGGAAGACCCATTAGACTGTAGAGCAGGAAATCTTCTGGCCATCTACCTCAACGCTGCGAAGGTGCTGGACACATACCAGAAGGGGCGCGCAGATCGAGCGGCCCGGATAATCCAAGAGGTATGCTCGGAGTTTTGCAGGTGGGCTTTCGCGAGGTTGCAGTTCCTCAATCCAAACCTCAACCTGAACACCATGTACACCAGCATCCCGGACCAGGAAGAGAAAAAGAGCGTGGAGGAAAGGTGCCGCAAGCATGCCGATTAGATCATCATCATGATGACCCGAAAGGGGTGATCCTGGATGTTTATTTCATTACCTCATTCGTACCTTTGTCGCTACGAACTGCTTGAGTTGTAATGATCGTACTGAATGGCTCGTTTCTCATGAGGCGGGTTGCATGAGATTTGGAAGCGATGGCTTCACTTGACACCTTCTGAAGTCTTGCATGTGAATGTTGTGAATCCGGATAAGGCTCTGTGTATATTTTGCTAGGGGAGGCCAGGGAGCACGCCACCCGAGAGGTGGTCGCCGGATTACTCCTGCCATCTTCCTGAGGCAAAACACAGTCCAACCCACGTCGTTGGCGGGTTGATAGCAGCATACGGTCATCGAACCCCGAGATGGAGAAAGGCGTTCGAGAACTATGATCCGAATCGCGGGAACAACTTCTCGGAGATGCGAAGTTTGGGATTGGGGACACAGAAAATTGGGTTTCCGTGACGCACCCGACTAGTGGGACTTTTCCGGTGACAATACATTTGCGCATGCCCATAGGGGGCGGATGCAATGCAGGAACATTGCCCCAAGATTTAGGACGGACCCAAAACATAATCCACACAAAGACGGACTGATGCGGAGCATCCTACCGACATCACCATGGATACATCTCCTACACGCGGACCCATGACGAGAGCACAAGCACGTGACATAGAAGCAAAGGTGCACTCACTCCTTATTGAGATTCAATACCATACGCACGAGAATTGGATGCTACCTCAAAACAGTGTGCTTTGTTCCATTAGGTCCAACGGCGAGGAGGCAACCAAAGGAGAAGAAGATTCGACTCCAGACAGCTTTCGGACGTCCGACAACTTTCGGACTTCCGACAGCTCGGACGTCCGAAACTCGTCGGACGTCCGACATGCTACGGTCAGGTGCCCCTCCATCGGAGCGGACGTTCGATAGGAGTCGGACTTCCAACAGATCGGACGTCCGAAACTCGTCGGATTTCCGACATCTACTACTCCAGGCCACCAGGTCGTCTACAGAACTCCGCCGATACAGCCACTTCTGGAAATCCGAAGCGTCACGGACGTCCGACGTCCCAAAAGTTCGGACGTCTGAAACCCAACGGACGTCTGAAACCTGCCTGCGCGCAGATTCAGCTGGGCCACGGTCCATGTATCCCCTTCTCCCCCCTAGCCTAGATATGGTTGCCTCATATCTCAGTTCTAGGGTTAGCTAAGAAATTACCAAAGACTTGAGAGCTTAGCTCCTTGTTCCCCCTAGGGAATTAGATCTCCTTGAGATCCTCTCAGGCCGACCTCCTACCTCCTCTGCCCACTCATAGAAGGAGAGGAACCCAATCCTATTCATAGAAGGAGAGGGAGACTATCAAGCTTACCTCTTGTGGCGTGTAGATATTGTGATGTGTGGTATTTGGGAGTGGGTTTGAGTGTTTATGTGTTTGGATCTTATTCCCCCTTTGTCTCTTGTGTTGATTGTGTTTGTGATCCCCTTTGTTCTTGTTCTTGTTGTGGATCCCCACCTCCAAATTGTGAAGATTGGGCCAAACCCTAGGCTTGCCCTATATCATTTGGTATCATGAGCAAGGTTGACACAATTTGGAGTTCCTCCCCCTAACTTTTCTAGCCAATTTTTGTTTGTTCTTGTCCAATTTAGAAAATTCCCCACCAAAAATAGCCATACCCAAGATCTTGCAACTTGTTAGTTCTTGTGAAATTTTGTTGGTTTTGATCCATGGATGTGGTGTTTTACTAGTGGATCTCACCCCTTTTGTGTTGCTTTAGCCTCCCCACCAACAATTTTCCCCAAAATTTTTCTTTCTTTCCACCAATTTGTGTTTGGTAACCCCAAGGACTCCACCTCCATCAACAACGAAGATCCAATCGACCTCCACACCGGAAGCACGGTCGGTACCACCATTCTTCGCGAGGGTAAGGTGACGTGAGGTATCATTTCCGTCCTAACCACCCTCTCCTTGAAACTTACCTTTGAGAGCCCATCTCCCTTTTGTGAACACCTTCCTTGTCCTATTGAGACTAGCTCTCCGAGTATTGCCGGCTCTCACAACTCGTGCACCTTAGTAGTCATACAATTGATACTCCGTGCATTACTCATCAATTCATAGCGCTTCAAGTATCGTGGTCAAAAGTGAGTTCCATTCAAAAAAAAGAGCGAAAGAGCACAAGATATCAAAAGCTTTTAAGCAAACGAGTGCGCAAATAGGGAAGCATCCACCAAAAGCACGTTTAGAGCTCATCCATTCATATAGGTTGGTGCACTTGTGCGAATAAAGCCGTTGAGCAATCGAGCTAGTGACTCTCTTTGTACTTGTGCAACGCGAGCATTAGTCTTCATTAGGTTCACTTATCTTTCTCATTTTCTTGGTTGCACGAGTCCCATTATCTTTGCGCGTCCGTTTCCTTTTGCTATTTTTCTCTTTTGATCAACTTGTATTACATCGCTTCTTTTGGACCACTACCAGTTTTATTAACACCTTGTTCCACTTCTCGCATTTCTTTGGCCACTAATTCCTACCAAGCTCCACGATAAGCCTTTGTAGGTGTGCGTGTGGGGAACGAGACTCAAACAAGGACATTCTTTTCATTTCAAGAAGTTATACATCACTTGCCTCATTACATCTTCGAGAAGGAATCCTTGTTATTGCTCTCTCTCTCTTTTACTCTCACATCTACCCGCTTGTTGTCATGGCTATGCAAGACTCCCCTACCTCACTGGTGAATGGTACACTTCGCGATACAAGCCATATGGTTACTCAAGAAGCTTACCTACAATTCCAACATGAGATGTGCGACGCGCACGAGAAGTTGAGCAACCGCATCGGCTCTTCGCACATTGGAGGGGCGCCCAAATGCACCTCACGTGCCACACTTCGATCATCAAGAGTACTACAACGACAACATCCATCACAATGACCGGCGAGCTCGAGCACCTCCGCCGCCCGACCACCTCCGGGTTCGCCAACCCCAACACAATGAAGAGCGTTTTGGGAGACTCAAGTTCACAATGCCCAAGTTCTCGGGAGGAACAAACCCCGAGGACTACCTCTCATGGGCCCTAAAGGTGGACAAGATATACCGTGTGCATAATTATGAGTAGTCCAAGAAAGTTGCCATGGCGTCACTTGAATTTGAAGACTATGCTCTCAATTGGTGGGAGCAAGTACAAGAACTCCGTCTCGAGCAAGGTAACCCACAAGTGTGCACATGGGAAGAAATGAAGCAAGTGATGAGAGCCCGGTTTGTGCCACAACACTACACACGTGACCTCTACCAAAAGTTAAGCCCTCAAGCAAGGATACAAGACGGTGGAAGAGTACTACAAGGAAATGGAGTTGGCCATGATCCGAGCCAATGTAAAGGAATCCGCTGAACAAACCATGGCCCGCTTCCTCAACGGTCTCAATTACCAAGTGAAGAAGATCACCAACTTCCAACCTTACAACACCATTGAAGAATTGCTCCATCAAGCCTCAAAAGCGGAGAGGCAAGTTCAAGAAGATGCGAAGTACTCCAAATTTGTGTCCCCCAACACTCGGGGTACACCTTCTACTTCTCAAGCGCCGCCAAGCACAATGCCCTATACCCGCGCTCCAACATCAAGCGGTGGCCCTTCGAACACACGGCCACCGGCAAGTTCTTCAACACGTTCTTCATCAATCACAACAAGTTTCAAGCCACGAGAGCCTACCAAGGCCTTTCCACCAAAAGATGAAATGACTAGCTCCATTGCATGCTTCACTTGCAAGGGCCGCGGCCACAAGTCTTTCGAGTGCCCCACCAAGAGGACCATGATCATCACCGAAGACGGCGAGTATGATTCCATTAGTGAGGGTGAAATGGATGCTTTGGCTCAAGTATCTCAACACATCCAAGCAAATGAAGATGATGAAGACGGCCACATATATTGTGACAATGATGCAAGTCCTTCCCTCGTGGTGTCCAAGGTGTTGAATCTTCAACAAGAGCTCGATGAGAATTAAAGGTGCCACATATTCCACACCAAGGCGGGCATCAAAGGGCAATCTATGAAGGTCATTATTGATGGCGGAAGTTTCCACAACTTGGCAAGCGAAGAACTTTGTACCAAACTCAACCTCATCTAGAAGAAGCACCCTCACCCATACAAGGTGCAATGGCTTAGTCACTCTGGCTCAATAAAAGTGGACCACACGGTGGAAGTCTCATTCAAAATTGGCGCCTACGAAGACACATTGGAATGTGACGTGGTACCAATGAGCGTGTGTCACTTGCTCTTGGGCTGACCTTGGCAATTTGATAGGAGTGTTCTACACAATGGTCGCACCAATCAATATATCTTCAAGTGGAAGGGCAAAGAATTGGTCCTTCGTCCCATGACCCCAAGTCAAGTGATCGCCGACAAAATACACACTTCCAACCCTCATGGGGACAAAAGTGAGAGAGAGAACCACCACAAAGTGAGTGAGAGCCACAAGCCAAATATGAGTGCCCCCATGAGGCGTCCCACCAATGACACCATCTTACTAGCCACCAAACGAGAGGTCCAAGAAGTGCGGAATAACCCATCCCATATTCCTCATTGTGTACTCTTGTACAAGGATGAGGTGCTCTTACCTAACGACTCGCCCCATCTTCCTCGTGCTATAGCTACTATTTTGCAGGAATTTGAGGACGTCTTCCCCGACGAGCTACCACCTGGTCTTCCACCACTTCGTGGAATTGAGCACCGCATCGACCTCATACCCGACGCCCCTCTCCCTAACCGGGCACCTTACCGCACCAACCCCGAGGAGACAAAGGATATTCAACGTCAAGTCGAACAACTACTCGAGAAAGGGTATGTTCGCGAAAGCCTTAGCTCTTGCGCGGTACCGGTCCTAATTGTGCCAAAGAAAGATGGCACATGGCACATGTGTTGTGATTGTCGTCCCATCAATAACATTATCGTGCGCTATAGACACCCCATTCCTCGCCTAGATGACATGGTTGACGAACTATCCGGTGCCATAATTTTCACAAAAATTGATCTTAAGAGTGGCTATCACCAAATACGTATGCACGTTGGCGACGAGTGGAAAACCGCCTTCAAGACCAAGAGTGGTCTCTATGAATGGTTGGTTATGCCATTCGGCCTAACCGAAGCACCTAGTACTTTCATGCGCGTTATGAACTATGTTCTTCGCTATCTCATTGGCAAGTTCGTTATTGTTTACTTTGATGATATCCTCATTTATATCAAATCCATAGAGGAACATGCTAGCCATATTCGTGAAGTGCTTCAAGTGTTGCGTAAAGAACAATTATATGATAATCTTAAAAAATGTACTTTTTGCACTTCCAAACTCATATTCCTTGGCTTTGTTGTTTCCTCCAATGGCATTGAAGTTGATGAAACTAAAGTAAACGCAATTAAGACTTGGCCTCACCCTACCACCCTATCTCAAGTCCGGAGTTTCCTTGGACTAGCCGGCTTTTACCGCCGTTTCGTTAAAGACTTTTAACACCATTGCATCACCTTTACACGCTTTGAGCAAAAAGAATGCGCCTTTTATTTGGGGACCCTCCCAAGAAATGCTTTCAATGAACTCAAACAACGCCTCACCAACGCTCCCTTACTTGTGTTACCCTATTTTGATAAACCTTTCGAAGTTCATTGTGACGCTAGCGGCACGGGTATAGGAGGTGTACTTATGCAAGATAGACGACCGGTAGCATACTTTAGCGAAAAACTCTCCGGTGCCCAATTGAACTACCCTATATACGATAACGAACTCTATGCGTTGATCCGCGTCTTACAAGTTTGGGAACACTATCTTCGCCCGAGAGAATTCGTCATTCACTCGGACCATGAATCTCTTAAGTACTTGAAGTCTCTAACAAAATTGAATCGTAGACATGCTAAATGGAGTGAATTCATTGAGTCTTTCCCCTATATCATCATGTATAAAAAGGGCAATGACAATGTCGTCGCGGATGCCTTGTCACGTAGATGCATGCTTACCACCAAGCTTGAATTTGACATAGTGGGATTTGAACACATCAAAGATCTATATGCACATGACCCTTCCTTTGCTACACCTTTCGCCAATTGCCAGCGGCACACCACTTGGGACAATTATTATATCAATGATGGATACCTTATGCGCGCTAACAAGCTTTTCATTCCCGAGTGTTCTTTGCGTCTTCTCCTTTTGCAGGAATCTCATGGCGGTGGGCTCATGGGACACTTTGGCCGCGACAAAACATACGCTACACTCTGCCAACTTCTTTTGGCCAAAGATGTTCCGTGACGTGGGTCGACTTGTACAACGGTGCCACACTTGTCAAAAGGCTAAGTCAAAATCTCTATCACATGGTCTATATATGCCTTTGCCTATTCCTCACGTACCATGGGAACATATTAGTATGGATTTCGTTCTTGGCCTACCGCGTACAAGGAATGGCAAGGACTCTATATTTGTGGTAGTTGATAGATTCTAAAAAATGGCACATTTTATACCTTGTAATAAAACGGATGATGCCTCGCATATTGCTAACATCTTTTGTAGGGAGATTCTTCGACTTCATGGCGTACCCAAGTCCATCGTCTCCGACCGTGACGTCAAATTCCTAAGCTACTTTTGGAAGACACTATGCGCCAAGCTCGGCATCAAGCTCCTCTTCTCCACGGCGTATCACCCACAAACGGACGGGCAAACGGAAGTTGTGAACCGCTCCCTATCAACTCTACTCCGCACACTCATCAAGAAGAACATCAAGGAGTGGGAAGATCACCTCCCGGTGGCGGAGTTCGCCTACAACCGTGCCATGCACTCCACCACGAAGCGGTCTCCCTTCGAGGTTGTCTATGGGTTCAATCCTTTGTGGCCATTGGACATCCTACCTCTCCCACTCCAAGAACGTGCCAACATGGATGCTAGCGGACGGGAAAAATTCCTCAAGAGACTCCATGAAGACACGCGGGCAACTATCGAGAAACACGTGCAAGCCCATGCACGCAAGATGAATATCCACAAGAAACCAAGCATGTTCCAACCAGGTGACTTAGTGTGGATACATCTCCGCAAAGACCGGTTCCCAGACGCCTGCAAGTCCAAGCTTCTTCCTCACGCCGACGGGCCATTCAAGATTCTCACCAAGGTCAACAACAACGCCTACACGGTGGACATCCCCACCGACAAGTACTCGGTGAGCAACACCTTCAACATCTCCGACCTTGCGCCTTACCATGGTGATGGAGACCTTGATCCGTGGAAGGATCTTCCCCAAGGGTGGGGGGAGATGATGCGGAGCATCCTACCGACATCACCATGGATACATCTCCTACACGCGGACCCATGACGAGAGCACAAGCACGTGCCATAGAAGCAAAGGTGCACTCACTCCTTGTTGAGATTCAATACCATACGCACGAGAAATTGGATGCTACCTCAAAACTGTGTGCTTTGTTCCATTAGGTCCAACGACGTGGAGGCAACCAAAGGAGAAGAAGATTCGACTCCAGACAGCTTTCGGACGTCCGACAACTTTCGGACTTCCGACAGCTCGGACGTCCGAAACTCGTCGGACGTCCGACATGCTACTGTCAGGAGCCCCTCCATCGGAGCGGACGTTCGACAGGCGTCGGACTTCCGACAGATCGGACATCCGAAACTCGTCGGATTTCCGACATCTACTACTCCAGGCCACCAGGTCGTCTACAGGACTCCGCCGATACAGCCACTTCCGGAAATCCGAAGCATCACGGACGTCCGACGTCCCAAAAGTTCAGACGTCCGAAACCTGCCTGCGCGCAGATTCAGCTGGGCCACGGTCCATGTATTCCCTTCTCCTATCTCAGTTCTAGGGTTAGCTAAGAAATTACCAAAGACTTGAGAGCTTAGCTCCTTCTTCCTCCTAGGGAATTAGATCTCCTTGAGATCCTCTCAAGCCTGCCTCCTACCTCCTCTCCCCACTCATAGAAGGAGAGGAACCCAATCCTATTCATAGAAGAAGAGGGAGACTATCAAGCTTACCTCTTGTGGTGTGTGGATCTTGTGATGTGTGGTATTTGGGAGTGGATTTGAGTGTTTATGTGTTTGGATCTTGTTCCCCCTTTGTCTCTTCTGTTGATTGTGTTTGTTATCCCCTTTGTTCTTGTTCTTGTTGTGGATCCCCACCTCCAAATTGTGAAGATTGGGCCAAACCCTAGGCTTGCCCTATATCACGGACCATCCCATAGCGCCCTTTCTGGTACCCTCCCGGAACTTTGCTGCGAAGGACAGGGGTGGCCAGGCTCAAGCTGCTCATATGTCGAGGGACCGGGGTCGCCTCTATGAGACCGTTTTCGGGACATATCTCTACGCATGAGTACGGTGCGCCCTGGGCATCCGCAACCTTCTCGGTCGGTTGCGTACGCAGGCAATTTGATTCCCGGGGGAGACAAATCCAGGGGACACCGTAAGTGAGCACAATGGGGAAGATAGAGGGGGATTCAGAACATGGGCTCACGTGCATTTCATAGCTCGACACTCGGGGCAAGGTTGGAGGATTCTTAGGGCGCAGGGCGCAGGGGGCAATCTATATCAAGATGCCCGACTATGGCCGCGCTGCTGAGTTGATCCGCAGCGAGCCCGGTGTTCCTTTAGTAGCAGACGACCCTGCAAAAGGGCGATTGCAGTGGTTACGGCAGATGTGATTGCCGGCCCTACTTCTAGAACCAAATGTCGGGGGCCTCCCGGAGGGGGCTTTGTTCCCCGGGAAGACGTGGGGCGTTGGGAGCCCACACATGGATGGAGACGGCACACCTCACCAGTCCGGTTGTCGCCGGTGAAGGAGTGACCAGAGGTTGCGGTGGCGTCGAAATGGCAATGGAGGATGTACACGAGGAGGCACCAGGTTTTTTACCCAGGTTCGAGCCGTTCGGGACTAAAAGCTCTACTCCTGCATGTCTGATCTTTTCTGTTAGTATATGATGTCATGCTTCTATTACAAGAATCCCCCCTCTACCGGCGGCTGACCTCTCCCTTTTATAGTCCAAGGGGATGATCACACGGTGCCAGTCGCTAGTGTACAGAGCATGCGCGGAGGGATGCTATAATTTTCTGGAAAGAGATGATGATGAGGGACCTCTCGCGACACGTTGCTTCATGCGTGGGGCGGGTGGTGAGGCTTCTCTGCGGCTCGGTGGAGCTTGTCTTTGTCTGCATTCAATGCTCCGGCCTTCTGTTCTGGCGGTGGCAGTCAAAGGTAGACCCCCACGGCTTAGGATCATGCTTGTATCTTCTCGGAGGTGCCCTACAAGCTGCAAATGTTTCTCTGGTTTTTAACAGTATATGTTTTCGGAGAGTACCCCTGGGATCAGTACACCGACAAATGGATAAATCTATCTTGGACCTACAGTCCTACAATATACATCCTTCCACTTGTAAGAATGAGTCTAACTTGACGTGTGATGCCGAGCTAAGCACATCGGCATAGAGATAGGAGGGATGAACCGCCTCCTGTATGCCACAACTGAGATAGCCACGAACGTTCGGGATTAAGTAAATTAACGTATAGGTGTAGTGTGGAAGCAGAGTAGTCAGTTTTCTTACTTGATCTGCAGATTGCTCTCTTTCACCCTCGTCTGCAGGAAGCCCATTTTTTATAATCCTCCTTGGCCTCTTCTATTCCTGGGATCAGATCAGTAACCGGAGAATAATTAATCACAACAGATTGCTGGGACTCCTTTTACTCTTCAAGAATTGAACGAAATAAAGAGTGAAATTGAACACCATGTTACAGATCTAACATGACATCACATTTCTCATGTAAGTGTTATTGAAGAGCATATTACACAATGGCATTACATTGCAAAGGGAAACCGAAGATAATGAACTAAGCATAAGCTGGCTAGTTGAACGAAGGCATTAGGTAAGCTAAAATGAGCTACTCCTCATTGTCATCATAGGTGATTATAGTCTCTTTCCCCTTGGAAGAGGGCGAGATCTGCACATCGTGGGTGCCTTGATTGTGGTCGGTGTAGTTCACAACCAGCTGGATCTAGAGTTCATGTAAGCACGAGCACACTGAGAAAACACAGCGTAGGGTTCCTCGTACGCACCGAAGGTGCCCTAAAAAAACACCTAGAGCTTCTACTAAAAGAAGACAACCTTGAGGCAGCGTCCTTGCACACCGCTTTCAAGGTGGCATCAATGTCCATGTGCTCCTCGAGGATCTTAGTGTCTGTGCGCATAGAAGCCACCACGGCCTCGTCAGTGAGTTCGGCCGAGATTTGCCTCTCTGTGGCCAAGTGCTCCTTGAGCTCCAGGTCATGCCGCCTAGACCATAGTGAACGGCCGGTGATGAGGACATCTCTACTAATGTTACACCCACATCTTCACCAACTACACATACTGGACCAGTTACTAGAGCACGCGCACGTCAACTAAATTATCAGGTACTTTCGTTTCTTGCGAATCCTTCTAATGTTCAGGAACATATGATGCTGCCTAAATTAGATACTTTTGTTTATCTTATGAATGAAGGACCTAGCATGGATAAGAAGGATGGTCATTGGAGCGGGATCAAGCATGGAGAAGGAGGTGTGCGCGCGGGAAAGGACAATGGAGCTTCCAGTGGTGATTTTCGCACTTTGAGGCCACCATAAGGCGTGCATGAAGACCTGGACGAGAGACACAAGACGCCACATTAATATTTTCGTCCAAGGGTTATTATAGGTGTTGTGTCACCTTATTATTGGGCCAGGCCCATGTAATTTCGAAATACACTTAATAGGCTATTTTTTAGAGTCCGTATGTGTGGGGAAACCGAGTTAGGGTTGTTTTCGGACCCCTCCTCCAAGGGGCCACGAAATTCCCCTCTGTTCCCCCATATATACAGCCCTTAGGGCGTCGTTTAGACTTGAGTTTTAATTAGATTTAAGTTAGCCATAGCCGCAACTTCGAGCTCTTCGTTTGTGTCATCCGACCAGGCCAAGACCTCATTGGAACCCCAACTTTCATAATCATTCATCTTATATTCGCAATATCCAGATTGCAATTCTTAGTTCTTGCTTGTTCTTCGATTGCTTGCAGGAATTAGACCTTCGTGGTCAGGTTGATCGTGCATCCGCGGGATCAATAACCTCTCGGAGTTGGTTTAGCGATCGCTAAGGCGCAACGTCTTCGCACGTTCGTAGTCGGATCGTGAAAGTCGTCTCCACCATAATCGATCTCCACCATCTCATCGAAACATCGGGACACCTTCGCCTCTATCAAGTGGTATCAGATTTCCAGGTTGCTCGGTGAGATTTACCAGTTTTCGTAGTCTAGATTGGTTCTGTTCTTCATACCTACAGTCCACGAAAAAGCCAAAAAAAATTAGGGTTAGATCATCACGTCCCAAAACAGTCCGAGCCTTTGTCCAGTTTTCTTTACAGTAGTTTGCTTTGTTGAATTTGCGGTTGCATCGTTGTGTCGAGTTGCTGATCTTAGCGTCTAGTTCCCTTAGAGTTTCGAGTTCTGATCACAGTTTGTCACGCTGCCGCCGCACTAGTTCCATCCGTCCGCTGCCACCAATCCGAGTCCAGAAACACCACCACGTTCCGCCAAGTCGAGTCCATATACAGCACCACGACCTACCAATCCGAGTTGAGTTTCATCACCTGTTCGGTTTGTGATCTCTCCGTAGCCAGATTAGTTTTGAGTTGATTAGAGTCGGATTTCACTGGTCTTTTGTCGTACGTAGAAGGAGGTGATTTCCAAAAAAAAAAAAAAGAGTCTGGCACGCTTTTCAGAGCAGTTTTTAGGCCAAAAATTTCGGGGGTAAAAAAATTTTCGTTGGTCCAGAGACTCATTTTGAGACGTTCGCCACCATAGTGATTTTTTCGCACTTTTTCAGCCACCGCAATCCCGCATCGCAAAAAAAAAAAAAAAAAAGAGAAAAAAAATTCAGAGTGTGCTTCTCATTTGATTACGTGCCGCGCCGTGCTTTCGTTGGTGTTTTAGGCTCGCGTCTCTAGTACGGTCTAGCCTAGGATCAGCACAGTACCGACGTTGAGTGTTTATTGAACTTTGCATCTCTGTTTTGATTACTGTTGAGCTTTTTGCTACCATATTTGTCAAGCCTACCTACAGCTCCACATATATTCTACTTCGTGCGGTTGACACCTCCTGGCCATCGCTCTACCACATCTCTGAGAGTTTTGACCCGTTGGTTGTACATCACCACCTGCTGCTAGGTAAGAATCGGTAAGAACGAAAGAAAAGCTTGACGGATTTGTGCTTTCCACCACCCCACATCCCATTAGTTGAAGTAGGATCATATTCCTGTGTGTTTTCTATTTCTGCTAACCATGCCAGGATCCCATGATGAAGTGGCGCGGGATGCACCCGATTGGGAGAATATGACAAACAAAGCGTTACATGATAAATTTGCACAAATGATGTCTGAACAGGTGAATGACATCGAGAACAGATTTACAGAGGCGATTGATGGTGTGGAGAAGATGATCGACACCAAGCTCGACGCCAAGTTTACTGAGTTGCTCGCACGCCTACCTGCACAGCCTTCGGCCGCTCCAGCACAGCCACCGCCACCACGACGTGCACGACGTATTCTGTTTCCGGGCAGACAAGCTGCTGGTGCTCCTGCGGCTGCTGCAGTTGCTGCTACTGCTGCTGCTTCTGACGTCGGCCAGGACGACAACTACTAGGGTGATTACGAGGAGGAGGTGGAACAGGAAGCGGCCTATGAGCAGCCAGCTGGGCGTCCACGTCCCAACATTCGCCACGGTCGACACCAACCACCCCCTTAGGTACGCGATGATGAACATGTGCCTAAACTTAAATTGAATCTTAAGCCGTTTGAGGGTAGATATATTCCTGATGCTTATCTTACTTGGGAGTTAGAAACTGAACAACGCTTTACATGTTTACAATATCCTGAGAATAGACGTGTTACTGCTGCTGTTTGTGAATTCACGGGTTTTGCATCTATTTGGTGGTCTGAACATTGTAGATTGCATGCTAATAATATTCCAGCTACTTGGGCTGCTTTAAAAGATGCTATGCGTACTCGCTGGGTTCCTCCTTATTATCAACGTGAATTGCTACAAAAATTACAGCGTTTGAGACAAGGAAAAAATTCCGTAGAGGAATATTATCAAGAATTACAAACTGGATTGATTAGATGTGGCCTAGTAGAGGATAATGAAGCTATGTTTGCACATTTTATAGGTGGCTTAAACAGGGAGATACAAACTATTCTAGAATACAAGGACTATGCTACTATTACTCGTTTGTTTCATCTTGCTTGTAAAGCTGAACGTGAAGTGCAGGATCGACAGGCCGCTACGAGACCTAACTTTTCTGCAGGACGAAATACATCATGGACATCGCGTGGACCTTCTAAATCCACACGTCCTACTGCACCACCATCTAGTTCAACCGCTCATTCTTACAGGGAGCCACCAAAACAGCCAGCGCCACCATTCAAGGGTGCACAGAGTGGTCCAGCAGCGAGTTCTTCTTCATCCATGGCTTCCACAGGGCAAACACGAGATCGTGATATTAAATGCCGCAGGTGCCAAGGTGGAGGTCACTTCGCAAAAGACTGTCCCTCCAAGCGTGTGATGATTATTACGGCGGATGGTGGGTATGAGTCAGCGAGCGACTATGATGAGGAGACTTTAGTTCTCATTGCTCACGAGGAACAGGGTGCCCATGATGATGCTCATGATATAGAGTATATGGCTCCTGATGATGCAGATCAATATGCTAGTTTGGTTGCTCAACCTGTGTTAAGTGTGCAGGTATCGAAGGCCGAGCAAAACCAGAGGCATAATTTGTTCCACACAAAGGGAGTGGTGAAAGAACGTTCGGTTCGCATCATCATTGACGGAGGGAGTTGCAACAACTTGGCGAGCATGGAGTTGGTGGAGAAGCTCTCTCTCACCACAAGACCACACCCCCATCCGTACTATATTCAGTGGTTTAACAATAGTGGTAAGATTAAGGTAACGCGTTCTGTCCGTGTGCACTTTAGCATTGCTGCATATGCCGATTATGTTGATTGTGATGTGGTACCCATGCAAGCATGCTCTCTTTTACTTGGTAGACCATGGCAATTTGATAGGAATGTTGTACACCATGGTAGGACAAATCAGTTTACTCTGGTTCATCAGGATAAAACTATTGCTTTACTTCCTATGTCTCCTGAACAAATTGTGAAAGATGATCTTGCTAGAGCTAGTAAAGCTAAACAGGAGAAAAATAAGAGTGAGAATGAGATAGCAGCTAAAGAATTTGAGCAACAACATAAGACTAATAGCAAATCTTCTTCTGCTGTTTCTAATGAAATTAAATTGACTAGTCCAACTTTGCTTGCTACTAAGGTTGATATTTCGGATTTGGATGTAAGTCAATATGTGTGCTATGCTTTTATGTGCAAAGAAGCTTTGTTTTCATTTGAGGAATTGCCTCCTTCTTTGCCTCCTGTTGTCACTGACCTTTTGCAGGAGTTTATTGACGTCTTTCCACAAGACGTACCACCGGGATTACCACCTATTCGAGGGATTGAGCATCAGATTGACTTAATTCCCGGTGCTTCGCTGCCCAACCGTGCGCCATACCGTACCAATCCGGAGGAGACGAAGGAGATTCAGCGTCAAGTCCAAGAGCTACTCGACAAAGGTTACATACGTGAATCCCTTAGTCCTTGTGTTGTTCCTGTTATATTAGTGCCTAAAAAGGATGGAACTTGGCGTATGTGTGTTGATTGTAGAGCCATTAATAATATTACTATTCGTTATCGTCATCCTATTCCTAGATTAGATGATATGCTTGATGAATTAAGTGGCTCTACCATGTTTTCCAAAGTTGATTTGCGTAGTGGATACCATCAAATTCGCATGAAATTAGGGGATGAATGGAAAACGGCATTTAAAACTAAGTTTGGATTATATGAGTGGTTAGTCATACCTTTTGGGTTAACTAATGCACCTAGCACTTTCATGAGATTAATGAACGAGGTTTTACGTGCTTTCATTGGACGATTTGTGGTAGTCTATTTTGATGATATACTGATTTATAGCAAATCTTTGGAAGAACATTTGGATCATTTACGTGCTTTTTTTATATCTCTACGTAACGCACGTTTGTTTGGTAACCTTGGGAAGTGCACCTTTTGCACCGACCGAGTATCGTTTCTTGGCTATGTTGTTACTCCGCAGGGAATTGAAGTTGATAAAGCCAAGATCGAGGCGATTGAGAGTTGGCCGCAGCCCAAAACGGTCACACAAGTGAGAAGTTTTCTTGGCCTCGCTGGATTCTATAGGCGTTTTGTGAGAGATTTCAGCACCATTGCTGCCCCTCTCAATGAGCTTACACGCAAGGATGTGCCTTTTACTTGGGGTACCGCACAGGAAGAAGCCTTCACGGTATTGAAAGATAAGTTAACACATGCTCCTTTGCTCCAACTTCCTGATTTTAATAAGACTTTTGAGCTTGAATGCGATGCTAGTGGGATTGGTTTGGGAGGTGTGTTATTACAAGATGCTAAACCTGTTGCATACTTTTCTGAAAAATTGAGTGGGCCTAGTCTGAACTATTCTACTTATGATAAGGAATTATATGCTCTTGTTCGGACATTAGAAACTTGGCAACATTATTTATGGCCCAAAGAATTTGTTATACATTCTGATCATGAATCTTTGAAAAACATAAGAAGCCAAGCAAAACATAATCGTAGACATGCTAAGTGGGTTGAATTTATTGAGACTTTCCCTTATGTCATTAAACACAAGAAGGGGAAAGATAATATTATTGCTGATGCTTTGTCTCGTCGTTATACTATGCTTTCACAACTTGACTTCAAGATATTCGGTTTAGAGACACTCAAAGATCAATATGTACATGATGCGGAATTTAAAGATGTATTGCAGAATTGTAGAGAGGGTAGAACATGGAACAAGTTTGTGCTTAATGATGGTTTTGTGTTCCGTTCTAACAAGCTATGCATTCCAGCTAGCTCTATTCGTGTTTTGTTGTTGCAGGAGGCGCATGGAGGAGGATTAATGGGACACTTTTGTGTGAAGAAGACGGAGGACGTACTTGCTACACATTTCTTTTGGCCAAAGATGAGACGGGATGTTGAGCGTTTTGTTGCTCGCTGCACTACATGTCAAAAAGCTAAGTCACGACTCAATCCTCATGGTTTATACATGCCTTTACCTGTACCTAGTGTTCCGTGGGAGGACATATCCATGGACTTTGTTTTAGGCTTGCCTCGAACAAAGAAGGGGAGGGATAGCATATTTGTTGTCGTGGATAGATTTTCTAAGATGGCACATTTTATACCATGTCATAAAAGCGATGATGCTGCTAATGTTGCTGATTTATTCTTTGGAGAGATTATTCGTTTACATGGTGTGCCCAATACTATTGTCTCGGATCGTGATACTAAGTTTCTTAGCCATTTTTGGAGATGCTTATGGGCTAAGTTGGGGACTAAACTACTTTTTAGTACTACATGTCATCCCCAAACTGATGGACAAACTGAAGTGGTCAATAGGACATTGTCTACTATGCTTAGGGCTGTTTTAAAAAGTAACTTGAAACTGTGGGAAGAATGTTTACCTCATATTGAATTTGCTTATAATCGTTCAGTGCATTCTACCACTAAAATGTGCCCTTTTGAGATTGTTTATGGTTTTCTACCTCGTGCACCTATTGATTTGCTGCCTCTTCCATCTTCGGAGAAGGTGAATTTTGATGCTAAGCAACGTGCTGAGTTGATATTAAAAATGCATGAGTTAACTAAAGAAAACATTGAGCGCATGAATGCTAGATACAAGCTTGCTGGTGATAGGGGTCGAAAGCATGTTGTATTTGAACCAGGAGATCTTGTTTGGTTACATCTACGAAAAGATAGGTTTCCTGATTTGCGCAAGTCTAAGTTAATGCCACGAGCTGATGGTCCCTTTAAGGTTTTACAGAAAATAAATGATAATGCATATAAACTTGAGCTACCTGCAGATTTTGGGGTTAGTCCCACATTTAACATTGCAGATTTGAAACCTTATTTGGGAGAAGATGATGAGCTTCCGTCGAGGACGACTTCAATTCAAGAAGGGGAGGATGATGAGGACATCCCTACTAATGTTACACCCATACCCTCACCAACTACACATACTGGACCAGTTACTAGAGCACGTGCACGTCAACTAAATTATCAGGTACTTTCGTTTCTTGCGAATCCTTCTATTGTTCATGAACATATGATGCTGCCTAAATTAGATACTTTTGTTTTACTTATGAATGAAGGACCTAGCATGGACAAGAAGGATGGTCATTGGAGCGGGATCAAGAATGGAGAAGAAGGTGTGCGCGGGGGAAAGTACAGTGGAGCTTCCAGTGGGGATTTTCGCACTTTGAAGCCACCATAAGGCATGCATGAAGGCTTGGACGGACTACACGAGATGCCACTTCATTATTTTCGTCCAAGAGCAATTATAGGTGCTGCGTCACCTTAATATTGGGCTGGGCCCATGTAATTTCGAAATACCACATTATAGGCTGTTTTTAGAGTCCGTATGTGTGGGGAAACCGAGTTAGGGTTGTTTTCGGACCCCACCTCCAAGGGGTCACGAAAATCCCCTCTGTTCCCCCATATATAAAGCCCTTAGGGCGTCCTTTAGACTTGGGTTTTAATTAGATTTAAGTTAGCCATAGCCGCAACTTCGAGTTCTTCGTTTGTGTCGTCCGACCAGGCCAAGACCGCATTGGAACCCCAACTTCTGTTAATCTTTCATCTTATATTCGCAATATCCAGATTGCAATTCTTAGTTCTTGCTTGTTCTTCGATTGCTTGCAGGAATTGACCTTCGTGGTCAGGTTGATCGTGCATCCGCGGGATCAATAACCTCTCGGAGTTGGTTTAGCGATTGCTAAGGCGCAACGTCTTCGCACGTTCGTAGTCGGGAAGTGAAAGTCTACTCCACCAAAATCGATCTCCATCATCTCATCGAAACATCGGGACACCTTCGCCTCTATCAAGTTTTCTTGGCCTCGCTAGATTCTATAGGCGTTTTGTGAGAGATTTCAGCACCATTGCTGCACCTCTCAATGAGATTACACGCAAGGATGTGCCTTTTACTTGGGGTACCGCACAGGAAGAAGCCTTCACGGTATTGAAAGATAAGTTAACACATGCTCCTTTGCTCCAACTTCCTGATTTTAATAAGACTTTTGAGCTTGAATGCGATGCTAGTGGGATTGGTTTGGGAGGTGTGTTATTACAAGATGCTAAACCTGTTGCATACTTTTCTGAAAAATTGAGTGGGCCTAGTCTGAACTATTCTACTTATGATAAGGAATTATATGCTCTTGTTCGGACATTAGAAACTTGGCAACATTATTTATGGCCCAAAGAATTTGTTATACATTCTGATCATGAATCTTTGAAACACATAAGAAGCCAAGCAAAACTTAATCGTAGACATGCTAAGTGGGTCGAATTTATTGAGACTTTCCCTTATGTCATTAAACACAAGAAGGGGAAAGATAATATTATTGCTGATGCTTTGTCTCGTCGTTATACTCTGCTTTCACAACTTGACTTCAAGATATTCGGTTTAGAGACAATCAAAGATCAATATGTACATGATGCGGAATTTAAAGATGTTTTGCAGAATTGTAGAGAGGATAGAACATGGAACAAGTTTGTGCTTAATGATGGGTTTGTGTTCCGTTCTAACAAGCTATGCATTCCAGCTAGCTCTATTCGTCTTTTGTTGTTGCAGGAGGCGCATGGAGGAGGATTAATGGGACATTTTGGCGTGAAGAAGACGGAGGACGTACTTGCTACACATTTCTTTTGGCCAAAGATGAGACGGGATGTTGAGCGTTTTGTTGCTCGCTGCACTACATGTCAAAAAGCTAAGTCATGACTCAATCCTCATGGTTTATACATGCCTTTACCTGTACCTAGTGTTCCGTGGGAGGACATATCCATGGACTTTGTTTAGGCTTGCCTCGAACGCAGAAGGGGAGGGATAGCATATTTGTTGTCGTGGATAGATTTTCTAAGATGGCACATTTTATACCATGTCATAAAAGTGATGATGCTGCTAATGTTGTTGATTTATTCTTTCGAGAGATTATTCGCTTACATGGTGTGCCCAATACTATTGTCTCGGATCGTGATACTAAGTTTCTTAGCCATTTTTGGAGATGCTTATGGGCTAAGTTGGGGACTAAACTACTTTTTAGTACTACATGTCATCCCCAAACTGATGGACAAACTGAAGTAGTCAATAGGACTTTGTCTACTATGCTTAGGGCTGTTTTAAAGAGTAAATTGAAAATGTGGGAAGAATGTTTACCTCATATTGAATTTGCTTATAATCGTTCATTTCATTCTACCACTAAAATGTGCCCTTTTGAGATTGTTTATGGTTTTCTACCTCGTGCACCTATTGATTTGCTGCCTCTTCCATCTTCGGAGAAGGTTAATTTTGATGCTAAGCAACGTGCTGAATTGATATTAAAAATGCATGAGTTAACTAAAGAAAACATTGAGAAAATGAATGCTAGATACAAGCTTGCTGGTGATAAGGGTAGAAAGCATGTTGTGTTTGAACCAGGAGATCTTTTTTGGTTACATCTACGTAAAGATAGGTTTCCTGATTTGCGCAAGTCTAAGTTAATGCCACGAGCTGATGGTCCCTTTAAGGTTTTACAGAAAATTAATGATAATGCATATAAACTTGAGCTACCTGCAGATTTTGGGGTTAGTCCCACATTTAACATTGCAGATTTGAAACCTTATTTGGGAGAAGATGATGAGCTTCCGTCGTGGAAGACTTCCATTCAAGAAGGGGAGGATGATGAGGACATCTCTACTAATGTTACACCCACATCTTCACCAACTACACATACTGGACCAGTTACTAGAGCACGCGCACGTCAACTAAATTATCAGGTACTTTCGTTTCTTGTGAATCCTTCTAATGTTCAGGAACATATGATGCTGCCTAAATTAGATACTTTTGTTTGTCTTATGAATGAAGGACCTAGCATGGATAAGAAGGATGGTCATTGTAGCGGGATCAAGCATGGAGAAGGAGGTGTGTGCGCGGGAAAGGACAATGGAGCTTCCAGTGGTGATTTTCGCACTTTGAGGCCACCATAAGGCGTGCATGAAGACCTGGACGAGAGACACAAGACGCCACATTAATATTTTCGTCCAAGGGTTATTATAGGTGTTGTGTCACCTTATTATTGGGCCAGGCCCATGTAATTTCGAAATACACTTAATAGGCTATTTTTTATAGTCCGTATGTGTGGGGAAACCGAGTTAGGGTTGTTTTCGGACCCCTCCTCCAAGGGGCCACGAAATTCCCCTCTGTTCCCCCATATATACAGCCCTTAGGGCGTCGTTTAGACTTGGGTTTTAATTAGATTTAAGTTAGCCATAGCCGCAACTTCGAGCTCTTCGTTTGTGTCATCCGACCAGGCCAAGACCTCATTGGAACCCCAACTTTCGTAATCATTCATCTTATATTCGCAATATCCAGATTGCAATTCTTAGTTCTTGCTTGTTCTTCGATTGCTTGCAGGAATTAGACCTTCGTGGTCAGGTTGATCGTGCATCCGCGGGATCAATAACCTCTCGGAGTTGGTTTAGCGATCGCTAAGGCGCAACGTCTTCGCACGTTCGTAGTCGGATCGTGAAAGTCGTCTCCACCATAATCGATCTCCACCATCTCATCGAAACATCGGGACACCTTCGCCTCTATCAGCCGGACCTGGGGTTTGTGGGCAGTGGTGGTGGTGATTTGTATGGGACGTGTCGGGCCGGCATTCGTGGCATGGGCGTTGTAAGGCTTGATATGCGATACTGTTTCGGATCTAGACGTTTCCATCCAGATCCGGGAACGAAGCACATATCAGTCCCACCGCGTCATATGACAATGCCATATGCCCCGGATTTCCAACATGATATCACAACATTACAGCTACAAGGATACAACATCTCATACAATCGGCATACAACTGCCTTAAATACAATACATTAGCGGAAGATACATGTCTGAGTACAGACTACAATCAAATGCCTAGTGGCCAAGGTAAAACACACCATTCCCGTAATAACACGGGTCCATGCTCTCCGCCGGCATCCGCGTAACTAGTCGTCGTCGAGTCTCCGCGAAGGCGTCCAGAAGAAGGGTCATCGAGCTACTCTGAAGTCTAAGATCGTTTGCATAACGTGCGTAAAAGAGAAAAGAAGGGGTGAGCTATTTCAACAAGTCTAGTAACTAACTTCTCACGGTAAGATGGGGGTAGTGGTGAGGTTGCAGCCTCACTAGCAATATATGAGGTGGCTAACGATCTATTTAGGGTAGGATGAGAAACCAAGCATTCGATGAGGAATCGCCTTCAACAAGTCTTGCTATCAGCTACTTACGCAAACATAACACCTATCATATCCTTGTCCTCCCCTTCGCATCCCGACGAAGAAGAAGCAGTCAAGGCACACACACATTGATGAAGTTATTAATATTATCTCGGTTGTTGTTGTCTATGAACAAGGAGTAGGTCTCAAGTTGTCCATAACCATGGACATGATTTCTCGAAAAGATTTAACCCTGCAGGGGTGTACCAACTGCCCATTACAAGGCTCCGCACGCACGCCCATCTCTCTCAGTTGCTACCCATCACAGGCAACCATTTGATGATTTAGTTCTGAGAGATCCGAAACGACAGGTCCCTCTAACTAACAACGCACAAATCTGGGTGGCCCTCGGGGAGTCGACACCCAATCCAAGAGCTGGTCGCGCCCTCGGATCAGACTCTTCCGTATGGCTAAGGTCGGGGTTAGCCTCACCTGAACTCAGGGGCTTCCCTAGCTCACCAGTGTGGACCAACAGAGGAACTCTATCTCCGCTGGCCCGGGTTGTTTAAAAACTGCAAGGGGGTCCAACCAAGCACACACACAGGTTTCAAATGGTGCCCAGGAGCGGGCGACGCGGGCCTAGGCGGTCCTGGCGGATGGATCCTGGCCTTGCGGGGCCCGGGCGCGCCTGGGAGGCTGGAAGTGGAGGGTTGGGGCATACGTGGACAGATCTGGGCCACTGATGCTCAGATCTGACGGCTGGGAGGGATTTGGAGGCTAGGGTTTCGGGAATTTTGGGCAATCGGGCAGATCTGGCAATTTCCAGGGGGGTGGCTGCAATTTCATAAGCGGGAAACCCTAGAAGGGCTAGGAGAGAGTGGTGGTCTTTATATAGGCTGGCCTGGATGGCAGTTTTACGCAAACGCCCTCGGGTTTTCTCTCTCGCGTCCGATACTCCATGTTTCTGACCGCTGGGAGTCCATACGACCTCCGATTTGGACAAAACCTCGAACCACGCGCTTAGCGCAGCGAACCCATCAATTTTACCTCACTTCGATAACGTTCCGAGAATATTTTCCAGTGCCCAATAAAATAATCCATTTAATTATTAAATGGAGTTTTTCGTTCCGATGGCGATGGTTGGTCTCGTGTGAAAGTTGTGACGGTGCTCGGGTGAAACCAGGTGTCGGAACGGTCGTGTGCCGTTTTGGAAAAAGGTTTAGTCACCCATGCCGGTACGAGAAAGAGGGGAGAATATTCACCGATAATAATTCGGCGAAGAAAAAACTACAAAAAAACTCAGGCAATCAACACAGCAACGCAACAAACAAAACTTTTAATTTGGTTGAAAATATCGGGCTATTACAGGTGTGGACAAAGAGGTTTGGATTGGATCTTAACTAACCAGATCTATGAGGTGAGAACAGGGCAGGGGCGTCATCGGCGAGGAAGGCTTGAGCTCATGAAGGGGAAAATGTATAGGGGGGTGTTTGAACAAGAAAGGGGGAATGTGTTTTATATGGGTACTCGGCTAAAAAGGCAAAAGAAGGGGGGAGGCTCTATATTTGCACGGTTGGCGATTTTTTTTGCTATATGTGGGGGTAAAGTGGCGCCAAAAAACTCATCGCAAACGCTTATATCTTGATAATTGATTGTAATCACGGTATATCCAAAAGTTACCTTCTTATTTAGCTGTTTGGTATGATTTAGAACATACAAAATTTGCTCAAATTTTCCTAGTTCCATGTCGACCACCCAGTACATTTCATTAGAACAATAGTGGCTGCTAATTTAAGGAAACTAGTGAGGCAACACCGATTCTTCCGATAACTAAATGGAGTAGGTAAAGTACTTAAAAGGAGCTAGCACTAACATTAACAAAAGACTGGGGCTTAACTACTATCAGTGATTAAACATAGACCACGATCGGCAGCCCAGGGATCCGGTAGACCTACGCATCATCGTCGGAGGAGACATTGACGACTAGTGAGGAAGAAATTTCAGTGTCATTATTGTCGGCGTCGGCGTCGCACTTGGACGCCGCTGATCCGATGTTGAGGTCGTCGTCTCCATCGTGTTCGACCAGTTCATCATTGAAATTCTCGCGGTAGTGGCGGTCCGAAAGCTCCGGTTGGAACAACGATGACGATTCCTTGATGGCCAGTCGAAGGATTCCCCCTCCTCTAGCTCATGCTCGTACTCGTGCTCATCAATGTCGCGGAGAAGGGGAACCATGGGATCCATAGCCGCTTCGTCGGAGAGCATCTCGACCGTGGCATCGGCCAACTCTTCGAACGTCGGGTGCAGATTGGAATCCGTGGAGACTGTCCCGATTTATACGCCAACGGGGTCGGTATGGGCAAAGGGCGGACGCCCCGGCGTCGGTGGCTACTCTAGCAGTTGCGGCATGTGCATACACCGTATTGAATGCTACCGCAACGGTCTATAATGTTGCCTCCGAGGCCCTCTTGGCGGCTGCTCGAGAACGAGCGGTAGCTCCAACCGCCGTCTCAGCTGCTACTATGGCAGACTGTAAAGCTGCCGCTGCCCGGTATTCCGCCTCCGCTGCCCTCTCAGTGGATGCTTCCTCGCTCTCGGCAGCGGCGACGGCTCTAGAAACTGAGGCAGTCACACCAACCTTCCTGGTGAAGCTACAAGGCGGGGACATGGTCGATGTGGTTGGGGATGAGGCATCTGCACTGGGGTTTAGTGGGGTAGATATGAATCTTCCCGCAGACGCCATAAAACGTCGGAGCTGTGCGCGCGCCACGGGTCGGTCTATTGGACTATCTGTCGTGGTCATACCAAAGGTATAGCCTTAAGTATCAGATATCAGGGGGTACCCTAAATATATCAGGACATCCAAGTGTTTAAAGAACAAAGGAAAACCTAAAATCACCGAGTCTCTAATAGCTCGAGAACTACAAGCGTGTAAAGTGCACCACTTCCGAGCTGCTAGTTAGTAGGAAAAGAAGATAACCTTCGAGTAAACCGTTACTCAGAGGAATAAGCAATCTCCGAGTAAACCATTACTCGGAGGAAGGAGCTACCTCCGAGTAACTCACCACTCCGAAGAAGGGACTGCTGAGCTACCTGCTTCTCGGAAGAGGAGAAACCAAGAGACACGAAGACATTGAAGGCAGAAGCGTTACCCCTCCTTTAATTAGATGTAGTGGGTAGGCAGTTTCGTGTATTAAGATTAGGCATTAAGGCTTGTAATTAAAACCCATTACCAGAGTATTGAAGGGCAGGGCGCACTCTATGTAAGCCTAGCCCCTCGCCCAGGGTAGGGGGACGCGTACACTATTCCCAAGAACCCTAAGGAAGAACACCCTAGTAATTCTAGGACATGATTAAGGTTTTTATCCCCACGGAGAGGCCTAACCTGTATAATTCTCTTTGCGTCAATCTCCTTGCGTACAGATTCATATAGCTCCCTCCCTACCCCTATTCTCATTGTCGAAATCTAAACCACGACAGTTGGCGCCCACCATGGGGCTGAGTTGATCAGCAATTGCAAGGATGGTTTTCTCCTCATCGTCATCGTCGGCACGTGTCTCCGAGCTCTGCCACCACGAGATGTTCCTTTTTGGATCAATGGCTTTCTTTGCCGATGATTCTGCTTTGTTGGCAGATTCGCCACTCCAAGCACAGTTATTTCCATCAAGTGGCAGTGTTAATTTCCGGGATGATGAGTCACGGGCCTTGCGGCTCCAGTTACCTGCCCAGATACAGGCACATGCTCCCTTGGAAGATCATCGCAAGAAGAAGCGCTTGGTCCGTCCCGGAATTCCACACCGCGGCATGATCATGGTGCAACAAGTAGCAGTCATAAATTTCGTTGAGTCTGCTCTACAAGTTCTTGATGATTTGATGTTAAAAGAGGGTCCAACAGCATCAATTATGCATCTCTTCAACTCGGCTGAAGACGAGGATATGAAAGGTTCCGTTCTAGAATGCCATGGGGAAGAGGGAAATAGTGGATCACCCATCGCTGTCGCAGAAGTATGCATGCGCTACTAGGAGAAAGGCTAGTAGTAGCGCCCCCTTTTGGCTCATCAGTAGCGCCCCCAGGCGCGCTACTGATAGCACGCTACAGCTAACTTGTAGATGCAGCGCGCACGAGAAACCGCTACTGCTATGTAGGGTTAGCAGTAGCGCCTCCTGGAGGAGGCGCTACTAATAGCTATAGCTGCAACGCGTGCATCTGTCAGTCGCTACTAGTAAAAAATTTCAATTTTTTTCATTTTTGCCTATTTTCTCCTATTTGTTTGTACAGGTTTTATAGTATAATGCACACACCTCAATATCTCATACACAGACAATAGTCTAAATCGACCATCTCATATATATTATCACATGATCATAATATCCAACACAGAGAATAGATAACAACTTGTCTCCACGAAAGCCATAATATCCAACACAAAGATTATATATATATATATATATATGACGTAATCAACACGCGAAGGTGAAAGGAAATAAAACCAAAAATAACGTACATATTCTCCAACATAGAGAATAGAGAACAACTTGTCTCCAGGTTGTGGTTTCTTTTGTACCTGTATCTTCAACCATGCTTTGATTTTGACACAGCTATCTGGTCCACTTTCAATGTAGTAATCATGTGTGAAAGGTTCTGTCCATGGCCGTGCACAAACAATTTGGATTTCTTCTTTTTATATCTGCATCCATCTAGGCGTACAAGCTTGCGGTATCCTCTGTTGAAGAACATACATATTAGTAGCATAGTTAGCAATGGAGTTTACTTAATAAGAATGCCTTTTTGACAACATAGGTTACTGACAGAATGAAAAACATTTTACCAGGCTATTCCATTTAAGCATATAGTCCTCCAACTTAAGGAAAAATGGCACGTATGGTACAAAAGGACGACCAGCCTTATAATAGTTCGCATACGAATGTAACAATTTGAGAACTTCGATAAATGTGTCTTGTTCATTTTTACTTAGGTTGAAGCCACCATTATAGAAGGTATTATCAAAAATATTTCGTACTTCTTCGGTGGGAAGAACATAAGATGGCAATTATAAATGAGTTGTCAACATTTGGAAGCAAACAAAATAAGTTGTAGAATTAACAAAATTGTTGTTGAACAAACTCGCATGAACATCGAACTGGAATCATGTCGCCTAGTTCCATCGAAATTTCATCATCACGAAAAACATTGGAGCCTCGACAGCGACGTCCAAGATCAAATGCTATTTTCATATTATCATAAAATGCATATGTCTTGCATAATGCATCCCATTTTGAACAGCCAAAGGATGTGGCATCTGGTTCATTAAAGATGTTAACCTTAAGAACGTAATATTTTTCTTAATCTTAACTTCTTGTGTAGTAGTTTCATCGAAATCTTGAATATTGATCTTGTCACAAACATGGTGTTATGCAAAGCAAGGGATGCACTAGTTGAATTAGAAAAAAATGATACGTTAAAACATAAACTTAAGTCATCCATGCACAATAAGAAGAACATGTTGTTTAAGTTGCATACCGTACGATTTTGGAACCCAGAGCTAAGCGTGAGGAAGAAGTATGTGTCTGCTTCATCCAACACAACATCGTTTCATCGACCCGACTTGTCGTGACAATACTTGCACTTAGGAGACATTCTCTGTGTTCATAAAGTGTTTTAATCATCGACATTCTAAAAATGGTGAACTAGAATAAAAATGCAACAATAATACTTTATCATATAATATCACTAATACATCTCGAATAATCCACTCAATGCAATAATAATATCACTACTACATCTCGACTACAACATCTCGGAAATTCACTACTACATCAAACTCGACGACGACCTGGAGCCAAACCGCAGGCGGTAAACACCCAAAGATAAGGAACCTCCACAGGAACATAGCTCAAGTGAGAGACGTGAAGAATCTGCCATATATTGGTCGTGGAGAACCCGGCGTCCAACGCAACCAATTAGCGATGGACGTGCTTGTCCCCCTCCCTGACCTGGCGACGTACCACCTCCTCGGGGGCGGCTCCCTCTTCACCGACTGTGGCCCAGTGACCGCCACCAAAGAAGATCCGGGTCGACGACAGGACCCGAAATCCTCACCAAGCGACGCGCACCGTAAACCACCTCCCAGAGCCAGCCCGGGGGAGCCCAGTCCCGGACATTGCGCATCCCGTCAAGCACGTGCTCTCCACCGCGTCGACAGGGATGCGGGCCAAGGATCTTTGCTAAAAGTAGGAAAATGATTCTGGCATATATCACTACATTCCTTCTGCTCACAGTGAAAAATTTATACTACCTAACAAATTAACAAAAGCGAATATGGGATGATACAATCCCAATTAGTGCCACATATTTAGATTGGACACATAAGCGAATCAAGGGGGAGCGTGGAAGCTACCCAAGTAGGATGCACAAGTTCCGTACTTGTACATATCACAAGGGTAGCAGCACGCTCTCCCCCGATGTCACGTAATGTCACAATATATTTAAATCATTGGCATTCTCAAAAAATAGAAAAAGTAATGATTAAAAGTAATTTGATGTTGAAACACTGTTTAATTCCCGTTTCGACAAATCTAAAGCACTCGATATGTCCTACTTTTCTACCACAAGTCATGCCGAAATCCATGGAAATTTTCGGCATGACATTTGCTAAAAATTCGACATATCGAGCGCCCGAAATTTGCCAGAACGGAAATGAATCGACATTCCGGCAAAACATAGGCCAATCATATCCCTTCATCACGATAACAACAACAGAAAACTTGAGGCAAGTCCTCTTCAAAAATATTTATCAACCCAAACTAGTTCTCCTCATTAACAATTAGCTCAAACAAAACATCATTAAGAACAGATTCTACATCTTGCAAAAATTGTGCTAACATTAAACCAATCTCTCTCTTCTAAAATCATATATCTATCTAAAATCATCTATCTATATCTATCTATCCATAAAAAATCATCTATCTATCTATCCATCTATCAATCTATTCATCTATCTATCTATCTAACTATCCATCTATCAATCTATCAATCTATCAATCTATCTATCTATCCATCTATCTATCTATTCATCTATTCATCTATCGATCTATCTATCTATAAATCCATATATCTATCTATCTAATATCAATAAGGGGAGGGGGAGAAAGGAATCAACCTAGTGTGCACGGCAGGGAGCAGCGGGTCGGGGCGGCGGTAGGTCCGGGCGCGGCTGGTCGAGGCGGCGAGTCGGGGCAACGGGTCGGGGTGACGGTGAAGTGGCGGTGCGGTGGCAGCGCGGGGAAGGAGCATGGCGGCGGCGGCGCGGTGAGTGGGAGAGAGTGAGTGAGAGAGAGTGGGAGGGGGCGTGTGGTTCGCTATAAGAACCATAGCAACAGCGCCCCTCCTGGTGACGCGATTCCGCTATGTGCGGACCGTTGGGTCTACGTTAGCAGTAGCGCGCCACATGAGCGGACGCTAATGCTATTGTTCTAGTGGTAGCGAGCGTTTGTGGCAGGCACTAGTACTATGATAGAGGCGAAGGTGTCCCGATGTTTCGATGAGATGATGGAGATCGATTTTGGTGGAGTAGACTTTCACGACCCGACTACGAACGTGCGAAGACGTTGCGCCTTAGCAATCGCTAAACCAACTCCGAGAGGTTATTGATCCCGCGGATGCACGATCAACCTGACCACGAAGGTCAATTCCTGCAAGCAATCGAAGAACAAGCAAGAACTAAGAATTGCAATCTGGATATTGCGAATATAAGATGAAAGATTAACAGAAGTTGGGGTTCCAATGCGGTCTTGGCCTGGTCGGACGACACAAACGAAGAACTCGAAGTTGCGGCTATGGCTAACTTAAATCTAATTAAAACCCCAGTCTAAACGACGCCCTAAGGGCTGTATATATGGGGGAACAGAGGGGAATTTCGTGGCCCCTTGGAGGAGGGGTCCGAAAACAACCCTAACTCGGTTTCCCCACACATACGGACTCTAAAAAATAGCCTATTAAGTGTATTTCGAAATTACATGGGCCCAGCCCAATTTTAAGGTGACGCAGCACCTATAATTGCCCTTGGACGAAAATAATGAAGTGGCATCTCGCGTATTTCGTCCAAGACTTCATGCGCAACTTTTGGTGGCTTCAAAGTGCGATAATCACCACTGGAAGCTCCATTGTCCTTTCTCGCGCGCGCACCTTCTTCTCCATGCTTGATCCCGCTCCAATGACCATCCTTCTTGTCCATGCTAGGTCCTTCATTCATAAGCAAAACAAAAGTATCTAATTTAGGCAGCATCATATGTTCATGAACAATAGAAGGATTCGCAAGAAACGAAAGTACCTGATAATTTAGTTGACGTGCGCGTGCTCTAGTAACTGGTCCAGTATGTGTAGTTGGTGAAGATGTGGGTGTAACATTAGTAGAGATGTCCTCATCATCCTCCCCTTCTTGAATTGAAGTCGTCCTCGACGGAAGCTCATCATCTTCTCCCAAATAAGGTTTCAAATCTGCAATGTTAAATGTGGGACTAACCCCAAAATCTGCAGGTAGCTCAAGTTTATATGCATTATCATTAATTTTCTGTAAAACCTTAAAGGGACCATCAGCTCGTGGAATTAACTTAGACTTGCGCAAATCAGGAAACCTATCTTTACGTAGATGTAACCAAACAAGATCTCCTGGTTCAAACACAACATGCTTTCTACCCTTATCACCAGCAAGCTTGTATCTAGCATTCATTTTCTCAATGTTTTCTTTAGTTAACTCATGCATTTTTAATATCAATTCAGCACGTTGCTTAGCATCAAAATTAACCTTCTCCGAAGATGGAAGAGGCAGCAAATCAATAGGTGCACGAGGTAGAAAACCATAAACAATCTCAAAAGGGCACTTTTTAGTGGTAGAATGAAATGAACGATTATAAGCAAATTCAATATGAGGTAAACATTCTTCCCACATTTTCAAGTTACTCTTTAAAACAGCCCTAAGCATAGTAGACAAAGTCCTATTGACTACTTCAGTTTGTCCATCAGTTTGGGGATGACAAGTAGTACTAAAAAGTAGTTTAGTCCCCAACTTAGCCCATAAGCATCTCCAAAAATGGCTAAGAAACTTAGTATCACGATCCGAGACAATAGTATTGGGCACACCATGTAAGCGAATAATCTCACGAAAGAATAAATCAGCAACATTAGCAGCATCATCGCTTTTATGACATGGTATAAAATGTGCCATCTTAGAAAATCTATCCACGACAACAAATATGCTATCCCTCCCGTTCTTTGTTCGAGGCAAGCCTAAAACAAAGTCCATGGATATGTCCTCGCACGGAACACTAGGTATAGGTAAAGGCATGTATAAACCATGAGGATTGAGTCGTGACTTAGCTTTTTGACATGTAGTGCAGCGAGCAACAAAACGCTCAACATCCCGTCTCATCTTTGGCCAAAAGAAATGTGTAGCAAGTACGTCCTCCGTCTTCTTCACGCCAAAATGTACCATTAATCCTCCTCCATGCGCCTCCTGCAACAACAAAAGACGAATAGAGCTAGCTGGAATGCATAGCTTGTTAGAACGGAACACAAACCCATCATTAAGCACAAACTTGTTCCATGTTCTACCCTCTCTACAATTCTGCAAAACATCTTTAAATTCTGCATCATGTACATATTGATCTTTGATTGTCTCTAAACCGAATATCTTGAAGTCAAGTTGGGAAAGCATAGTATAACGACGAGACAAAGCATCAGCAATAATATTATCTTTCCCCTTCTTGTGTTTAATGACATAAGGGAAAGTCTCAATAAATTCAACCCACTTAGCATGTCTACGATTAAGTTTTGCTTGACTTCTTATGTGTTTCAAAGATTCATGATCAGAATGTATAACAAATTCTTTGGGCCATAAATAATGTTGCCAAGTTTCTAATGTCCGAACAAGAGCGTATAATTCCTTATCATAAGTAGAATAGTTCAGACTAGGCCCACTCAATTTTTCAGAAAAGTATGCAACCGGTTTAGCATCTTGTAATAACACACCTCCCAAACCAATCCCACTAGCATCGCATTCAAGCTCAAAAGTCTTATTAAAATCAGGAAGTTGGAGCAAAGGAGCATGTGTTAACTTATCTTTCAATACCGTGAAGGCTTCTTCCTGTGCGGTACCCCAAGTAAAAGGCACATCCTTGCGTGTAAGCTCATTGAGAGGTGCAGCAATGGTGCTGAAATCTCTCACAAAACGCCTATAGAATCCAGCGAGGTCAAGAAAACTTCTCACTTGTGTGACCGTTTTGGGCTGCGGCCAACTCTCAATCGCCTCGATCTTGGCTTTATCAACTTCAATTCCCTGCGGAGTAACAACATAGCCAAGAAACGATACTCGGTCGGTGCAAAAGGTGCACTTCCCAAGGTTACCAAACAAACGTGCATTACGTAGAGCAATAAAAACAGCACGTAAATGATCCAAATGTTCCTCCAAAGATTTGCTATAAATCAGTATATCATCAAAATAGACTACCACAAATCGTCCAATGAAAGCACGTAAAACCTCGTTCATTAATCTCATGAAAGTGCTAGGTGCATTAGTTAACCCAAAAGGCATGACTAACCACTCATATAATCCAAACTTAGTTTTAAATGCCGTTTTCCATTCATCCCCTAATTTCATGCGAATTTGATGGTATCCACTACGCAAATCAACTTTGGAAAACATGGTAGAGCCACTTAATTCATCAAGCATATCATCTAACCTAGGAATAGGATGACGATAACGAATAGTAATATTATTAATGGCTCTACAATCAACACACATACGCCAAGTTCCATCCTTTTTAGGCACTAATATAACAGGAACAGCACAAGGACTAAGGGATTCACGTATGTAACCTTTGTCGAGTAGCTCTTGTACTTGACGCTGAATCTCCTTCGTCTCCTCCGGATTGGTACGGTATGGCGCACGGTTGGGCAGCGAAGCACCGGGAATTAAGTCAATCTGATGCTCAATCCCTCGAATAGGTGGTAATCCCGGTGGTACGTCTAGTGGAAAGACATCAATAAACTCCTGCAAAAGGTCAGTGACAACAGGAGGCAAAGAAGGAGGCAATTCCTCAAATGAAAACAAAGCTTCTTTGCACACAAAAGCATAGCACACATATTGACTAACATCCAAATCCGAAATATCAACCTTAGTAGCAAGCAAAGTTGGACTAGTCAATTTAATTTCATTAGAAACAACAGAAGAAGATTTGCTATTAGTCTTATGTTGTTGCTCAAGTTCTTTAGCTGCTATCTCATTCTCACTCTTATTTTTCTCCTGTTTAGCTTTACTAGCTCTAGCAAGATCATCTTTCACAATTTGTTCAGGAGACATAGGAAGTAAAGCAATAGTTTTATCCTGATGAACCAGAGTAAACTGATTTGTCCTACCATGGTGTACAACATTCCTATCAAATTGCCATGGTCTACCAAGTAAAAGAGAGCATGCTTGCATGGGTACCACATCACAATCAACATAATCAGCATATGCAGCAATGCTAAAGTGCACAGGAACAGAACGCGTTACCTTAATCTTACCACTATTGTTAAACCACTGAATATAGTACGGATGGGGGTGTGGTCTTGTGGTGAGAGATAGCTTCTCCACCAACTCCATGCTCGCCAAGTTGTTGCAACTCCCTCCGTCAATGATGATGCGAACCGAACGTTCTTTCACCACTCCCTTTGTGTGGAACAAATTATGCCTCTGGTTTTGCTCGGCCTTCGATACCTGCACACTTAACACACGTTGAGCAACCAAACTAGCATATTGATATGCATCATCAGGAGCCATATACTCTATATCATGAGCATCATCATGGGCACCCTGTTCCTCGTGAGCAATGAGAACTAAAGTCTCCTCATCATAGTCGCTCGCTGACTCATACCGACCATCCGCCGTAATAATCATCACACGCTTGGAGGGACAGTCTTTTGCGAAGTGACCTCCACCTTGGCACCTGCGACATTTAATATCACGATCTCGTGTTTGCCCTGTGGAAGCCATGGATGAAGAAGAACTCGCCGCTGGACCACTCTGTGCACCCTTGAATGGTGGCGCTGACTGTTTTGGTGGCTCCCTATAAGAATGAGCGGCTGAAGTAGAGGGTGGTGCAGCAGGATGTGTGGATGTAGAAGGTCCACGCGATGTCCATGATGTATTTCGTCCTGCAGAAAAGTTAGGTCTCGTAGCGGCCTGTCGATCCTGCACTTCACGTTCAGCTTTACAAGCAAGATGAAACAAACGAGTAATAGTAGCATAGTCCTTGTATTCTAGAATAGTTTGTATCTCCCTGTTTAAGCCACCTATAAAACGTGCAAACATAGCTTCATTATCCTCTACTAGGCCACATCTAATCAATCCAGTTTGTAATTCTTGATAATATTCCTCTACAGAATTTTTTCCTTGTCTCAAACGCTGTAATTTTTGTAGCAATTCACGTTGATAATAAGGAGGAACCCAGCGAGTACGCATAGCATCTTTTAAAGCAGCCCAAGTAGCTGGAATATTATTAGCATGCAATCTACAATGTTCAGACCACCAAATAGATGCAAAACCCGTGAATTCACAAACAGCAGCAGTAACACGTCTATTCTCAGGATATTGTAAACATGTAAAGCGTTGTTCAGTTTCTAACTCCCAAGTAAGATAAGCATCAGGAATATATCTACCCTCAAACGGCTTAAGATTCAATTTAAGTTTAGGCACATGTTCATCATCGCGTACCTGAGGGGGTGGTTGGTGTCGACCGTGGCGAATGTTGGGACGTGGACGCCCAGCTGGCTGCTCATAGGCCGCTTCCTGTTCCACCTCCTCCTCGTAATCACCCTCGTAGTTGTCGTCCTGGCCGACGTCAGAGGCAGCAGCAGCAGTAACTGCAGCAGCAGCAGGAGCACCAGCAGCTTGTCCGCCCGGAAACAGAATACGTCGTGCACGTCGTGGTGGCGGTGGCTGTGCTGGAGCGGCCGCAGGCTGTGCAGGTAGGCGTGCGAGCAACTCAGTAAACTTGGCGTCGAGCTTGGTGTCGATCATCTTCTCCACACCATCAATCGCCTCTGTAAATCTGTTCTCGATGTCATTCACCTGTTCAGACATCATTTGTGCAAATTTATCATGTAATGCTTTGTTTGTCATATTCTCCCAATCAGGTGCATCCCGCACCACTTCATCATGGGATCCTGGCATGGTTAGCAGAGATAGAAAACACACAGAAGTATGATCCTACTTCTACTAATGGGATGTGGGGTGGTGGAAAGCACAAATCCGTCAAGCTTTTCTTCAGTTCTTACCGATTCTTACCTAGCAGCAGGTGGTGATGTACAACCAACGGGTCAAAACTCTCAGAGATGTGGTAGAGCGATGGCCAGGAGGTGTCAACCGCACGAAGTAGAATATATGTGGAGCTGTAGGTAGGCTTGACAAATATGGTAGCAAAAAGCTCAACAGTAATCAAAACAGATGCAAAGTTGAATAAACACTCAACGTCGGTACTGTGCCGATCCTAGGCTAGACCGTACTAGAGACGCGAGCCTAAAACACCAACGAAAGCACGGCGCGGCACGTAATCAACTGAGAAGCACACTCTGAAAAAAAAATTCCTCTTTTTTTTTTTTTGCTTTTTTTTTGCGAGGCGGGACTGCGGTGGCTGAAAAAGTGCGAAAAAATCACTATGGTGGCGAACGTCTCAAAATGAGTTTCTGGACCTAAGGAACGTATGGGCACGAAATTTTTTCACCCCCGAAATTTTTGGCCTAAAAACTGCTCTGGAAAGCGTGCCACTCTTTTTTTTTTTTTGGAAATCACCCTCTTCTACGTACGACAAAGATTGGTGAAATCCGACTCTAATCAACTCCAAAACTATTCTGGCTACGGGGATATCTCAAACCGAACGGGTGATGGAACTCAACTCGGATTGGTAGGTCGTGGTGGTGTATATGGACTCGGGTTGGCGGAACGTGGTGGTGTTTCTGGACTCGGATTGGTGGCAGCGGACAGATGGAACTAGTGCGGCGGCAGCGTGACAAACTGTGATCAGAACTCGAAACTCTAAGGAACTAGGCGCTAAGATCAGCAACTCGACACAACGATGCAACCGCAAATTCAACAAAGCAAACTACTGTAAAGAAAACTGGACAAAGGCTCGGACTGTTTTGGGACGTGATGATCTAACCCTAATTTTTTTTTGTTGGCTTTTTCGTGGACTGTAGGTATGAAGAACAGAACCAATCTAGACTACGAAAACTGGTAAATCTCACCGAGCAACCTGGAAATCTGATACCACTTGATAGAGGCGAAGGTGTCCCGATGTTTCGATGAGATGATGGAGATCGATTTTGGTGGAGTAGACTTTCACGACCCGACTACGAACGTGCGAAGACGTTGCGCCTTAGCAATCGCTAAACCAACTCCGAGAGGTTATTGATCCCGCGGATGCACGATCAACCTGACCACGAAGGTCAATTCCTGCAAGCAATCGAAGAACAAGCAAGAACTAAGAATTGCAATCTGGATATTGCGAATATAAGATGAAAGATTAACAGAAGTTGGGGTTCCAATGCGGTCTTGGCCTGGTCAGACGACACAAACGAAGAACTCGAAGTTGCGGCTATGGCTAACTTAAATCTAATTAAAACCCAAGTCTAAACAACGCCCTAAGGGCTGTATATATGGGGGAACAGAGGGGAATTTCGTGGCCCCTTGGAGGAGGGGTCCAAAAACAACCCTAACTCGGTTTCCCCACACATACGGACTCTAAAAAATAGCCTATTAAGTGTATTTCGAAATTACATGGGCCTGGCCCAATAATAAGGTGACACAGCACCTATTTTTTAGAGTCCGTATGTGTGGGGAAACCGAGTTAGGGTTGTTTTCGGACCCCTCCTCCAAGGGGCCACGAAATTCCCCTCTGTTCCCCCATATATACAGCCCTTAGGGCGTCGTTTAGACTTGGGTTTTAATTAGATTTAAGTTAGCCATAGCCGCAACTTCGAGCTCTTCGTTTGTGTCATCCGACCAGGCCAAGACCTCATTGGAACCCCAACTTTCGTAATCATTCATCTTATATTCGCAATATCCAGATTGCAATTCTTAGTTCTTGCTTGTTCTTCGATTGCTTGCAGGAATTAGACCTTCGT
Organism: Bromus sterilis; assembly: GCA_950022295.1. Taxonomy (NCBI): domain Eukaryota; kingdom Viridiplantae; phylum Streptophyta; class Magnoliopsida; order Poales; family Poaceae; genus Bromus; species Bromus sterilis. The sequence goes on along the minus strand of OX465599.1, from coordinate 162,958,012 downwards.
GGTCAGGTTGATCGTGCATCCGCGGGATCAATAACCTCTCGGAGTTGGTTTAGCGATCGCTAAGGCGCAACGTCTTCGCACGTTCGTAGTCGGATCGTGAAAGTCGTCTCCACCATAATCGATCTCCACCATCTCATCGAAACATCGGGACACCTTCGCCTCTATCAAGTGGTATCAGATTTCCAGGTTGATCGGTGAGATTTACCAGTTTTCGTACTCTAGATTACTTCTGTTCTTCATACCTACAGTCCACGAAAAAGCCAAAAAAATTTTTAGGGTTAGATCATCACGTCCCTAAAACAGTCCGAGCCTTTGTCCGGTCTTCCTTACATAGTTTGCTTTGTTGAATTTGCGGTTGCATCGTTGTGTCGAGTTGCTGATCTTAGCGTCTAGTTCCCTTAGAGTTTCGAGTTCTGATCACAGTTTGTCACGCCGCCGCCGCACAGTACTACACCACAACGTTCCGCCAATCCGAGTCCAGATACACCACCACGTTCCGCCAAGCAGAGTCCATATACACCACCACGACCTACCAATCCAGATTAGTTTGAGTTGATTAGAGTCGGATTTCACCAATCTTTGTCGAACGTAGAAGAGGGTGATTTCCCAAAAAAAAAAGTCTGGCACGCTTTTCAGAGCAGTTTTTAGGCCAAAGTTTTCAGGGGTAAAAAAATTTCGTGCCCATACGTTCCTTAGGTCCAGAAACTCATTTTGAGACGTTCGCCACCATAGTGATTTTTTCGCACTTTTTCAGCCACCGCAGTCCCGCATCGCAAAAAAAAAAAGCAAAAAAAAAAGAGAAAAAAAATTCAGAGTGTGCTTCTCAGTTGATTACGTGCCGCGCCGTGCTTTCGTTGGTGTTTTAGGCTCGCGTCTCTAGTACGGTCTAGCCTAGGATCAGCACAGTACCGACGTTGAGTGTTTATTCAGCTTTGCATCTCTGTTTTGATTACTGTTGAGCTTTTGCTACCATACTTGTCAGCCTTCCTACAGCTCCACATATATTCTACATCGTGCGTTTTGACACCTCCTGGCCATCGCTCTACCACATCTCTGAGAGTTTTGACCCGTTGGTTGTACATCACCACCTGCTGCTAGGTAAGAATCGGTAAGAACTAAAGAAAAGCTTGACGGATTTCTGCTTTCCACCACCCCACATCCCATTAGTAGAAGTAGGATCATACTTCTGTGTGTTTTCTATTTCTGCTAACCATGCCAGGATCCCATGATAAAGTGGCGCGGGATGCACCTGATTGGGAGAATATGACAAACAAAGCATTACATGATAAATTTGCACAAATGATGTCTGAACAGGTGAATGACATCGAGAACAGATTTACAGAGGCGATTGATGGTGTGGAGAAGTTGATCGACACCAAGCTCGACGCCAAGTTTACTGAGTTGCTCGCACGCCTACCTATACAGCCTGCGGCCGCTCCAGCACAGCCACCGCCACCACGACGTGCACGACGTATTCTGTTTCCGGGCGGACAAGCTGCTGGTGCTCCTGCTGCTGCTGCAGTTACTGCTGCTGCTGCCTCTGACGTCGGCCAGGACGACAACTACGAGGGTGATTACGAGGAGGAGGTGGAACAAGAAGCGGCCTATGAACAGCCAGCTGGACGTCCACGTCCCAACATTCGCCACGGTCGACACCAACCACCCCCTCAGGTACGCGATGATGAACATGTGCCTAAACTTAAATTGAATCTTAAGCCGTTTGAGGGTAGATATATTCCTGATGCTTATCTTACTTGGGAGTTAGAAACTGGACAACGCTTTACATGTTTACAATATCCTGAGAATAGACGTGTTACTGCTGCTGTTTGTGAATTCACGGGTTTTGCATATATTTGGTGGTCTGAACATTGTAGATTGCATGCTAATAATATTCCAGCTACTTGGGCTGCTTTAAAAGATGCTATGCGTACTCGCTGGGTTCCTCCTTATTATCAACGTGAATTGCTACAAAAATTACAGCGTTTGAGACAAGGAAAAAATTCTGTAGAGGAATATTATCAAGAATTACAAACTGGATTGATTAGATGTGGCCTAGTAGAGGATAATGAAGCTATGTTTGCACGTTTTATAGGTGGCTTAAACAGGGAGATACAAACTATTCTAGAATACAAGGACTATGCTACTATTACTCGTTTGTTTCATCTTGCTTGTAAAGCTGAACGTGAAGTGCAGGATCGACAGGCCTCTACGAGACCTAACTTTTCTGCAGGACGAAATACATCATGGACATCGCGTGGACCTTCTACATCCACACGTCCTGCTGCACCACCATCTACTTCAACCGCTCATTCTTACAGGGAGCCACCAAAACAGCCAGCGCCACCATTCAAGGGTGCACAGAGTGGTCCAGCAGCGAGTTCTTCTTCATCCATGGCTTCCACAGGGCAAACACGAGATCGTGATATTAAATGTCGCAGGTGCCAAGGTGGACGTCACTTCGCAAAAGACTGTCCCTCCAAGCGTGTGATGATTATTACGGCGGATGGTCGGTATGAGTCAGCGAGCGACTATGATGAGGAGACTTTAGTTCTCATTGCTCACGAGGAACAGGGTGCCCATGATGATGCTCATGATATAGAGTATATGGCTCCTGATGATGCAGATCAATATGCTAGTTTGGTTGCTCAACGTGTGTTAAGTGTGCAGGTATCGAAGGCCGAGCAAAACCAGAGGCATAATTTGTTCCACACAAAGGGAGTGGTGAAAGAACGTTCGGTTCGCATCATCATTGACGGAGGGAGTTGCAACAACTTGGCTAGCATTTAGTTGGTGGCGAAGCTATCTCTCACCACAAGACCACACCCCCATCCGTACTATATTCAGTGGTTTAACAATAGTGGTAAGATTAAGGTAACGCGTTCTGTTCGTGTGCACTTTAGCATTGCTGCATATGCTGATTATGTTGATTGTGATGTGGTACCCATGCAAGCATGCTCTCTTTTACTTGGTAGACCATGGCAATTTGATAGGAATGTTGTACACCATGGTAGGACAAATCAGTTTACTCTGGTTCATCAGGATAAAAATATTGCTTTACTTCCTATGTCTCCTGAACAAATTGTGAAAGATGATCTTGCTAGAGCTAGTAAAGCTAAACAGGAGAAAAATGAGAGTGAAAATGAGATAGCAGCCAAAGAATTTGAGCAACAACATAAGACTAATAGCAAATCTTCTTCTGCTGTTTCTAATGAAATTAAATTGACTAGTCCAACTTTGCTTGCTACTAAAGTTAATATTTCAGATTTGGATGTTAGTCAATATGTGTGCTATGCTTTTGTGTGCAAAGAAGCTTTGTTTTCATTTGAGGAATTGCCTCCTTCTTTGCCTCCTGTTGTCACTGACCTTTTGCAGGAGTTTATTGACGTCTTTCCACAAGACGTACCACCGGGATTACCACCTATTCGAGGGATTGAGCATCAGATTGACTTAATTCCCGGTGCTTCGTTGCCCAACCGTGCGCCATACCGTACCAATCCGGAGGAGACGAAGGAGATTCAGCGTCAAGTACAAGAGCTACTCGACAAAGGTTACATACGTGAATCCCTTAGTCCTTGTGCTGTTCCTGTTATATTAGTGCCTAAAAAGGATGGAACATGGCGTATGTGTGTTGATTGTCGAGCCATTAATAATATTACTATTCGTTATCGTCATCCTATTCCTAGGTTAGATGATATGCTTGATGAATTAAGTGGCTCTACCATGTTTTCCAAAGTTGATTTGCATAGTGGATACCATCAAATTCGCATGAAATTAGGGGATGAATGGAAAACGGCATTTAAAACTAAGTTTGGATTATATGAGTGGTTAGTCATGCCTTTTGGGTTAACTAATGCACCTAGCACTTTCATGAGATTAATGAACGAGGTTTTACGTGCTTTCATTGGACGATTTGTGGTAGTCTATTTTGATGATATACTGATTTATAGCAAATCTTTGGAGGAACATTTGGATCATTTACGTGCTGTTTTTATTGCTCTACGTAATGCACGTTTGTTTGGTAACCTTGGGAAGTGCACCTTTTGCACCGACCGAGTATCGTTTCTTGGCTATGTTGTTACTCCGCAGGGAATTGAAGTTAATAAAGCCAAGATCGAGGCGATTGAGAGTTGGCCGCGGCCCAAAACGGTCACACAAGTGAGGAGTTTTCTTGGCCTCGCTGGATTCTATAGGCGTTTTGTGAGAGATTTCAGCACCATTGCTGCACCTCTCAATGAGCTTACACGCAAGGATGTGCCTTTTACTTGGGGTACCGCACAGGAAGAAGCCTTCACGGTATTGAAAGATAAGTTAACACATGCTCCTTTGCTCCAACTTCCTGATTTTAATAAGACTTTTGAGCTTGAATGCGATGCTAGTGGGATTGGTTTGGGAGGTGTGTTATTACAAGATGCTAAACCTGTTGCATACTTTTCTGAAAAATTGAGTGGGCCTAGTCTGAACTATTCTACTTATGATAAGGAATTATATGCTCTTGTTCGGACATTAGAAACTTGGCAACATTATTTATGGCCCAAAGAATTTGTTATACATTCTGATCATGAATCTTTGAAACACATAAGAAGCCAAGAAAAACTTAATCGTAGACATGCTAAGTGGGTTGAATTTATTGAGACTTTCCCTTATGTCATTAAACACAAGAAAGGGAAAGATAATATTATTGCTGATGCTTTGTCTCGTCGTTATACTATGCTTTCACAACTTGACTTCAAGATATTCGGTTTAGAGACACTCAAAGATCAATATGTACATGATGCGGAATTTAAAGATGTATTGCAGAATTGTAGAGAGGGTAGAACATGGAACAAGTTTGTGCTTAATGATGGTTTTGTGTTCCGTTCGAACAAGCTATGCATTCCAGCTAGCTCTATTCGTCTTTTGTTGTTGCAGGAGGCGCATGGAGGAGGATTAATGGGACACTTTGACGTGAAGAAGATGGAGGACGTACTTGCTACACATTTCTTTTGGCCAAAGATGAGACGGGATGTTGAGCGTTTTGTTGCTCGCTGCACTACATGTCAAAAAGCTAAGTCACGACTCAATCCTCATGGTTTATACATGCCTTTACCTGTACCTAGTGTTCCGTGGGAGGACATATCCATGGACTTTGTTTTAGGCTTGCCTCGAACAAAGAAGGGGAGGGATAGCATATTTGTTGTCGTGGATAGATTTTCTAAGATGGCACATTTTATACCATGTCATAAAAGCGATGATGCTGCTAATGTTGCTGATTTATTCTTTCGTGAGATTATTCGCTTACATGGTGTGCCCAATACTACTGTCTCGGATCGTGATACTAAGTTTCTCAGCCATTTTTGGAGATGCTTATGGGCTAAGTTGGGGACTAACCTACTTTTTAGTACTACTTGTCATCCCCAAACTGATGGACAAACTGAAGTAGTCAATAGGACTTTGTCTACTATGCTTAGGGCTGTTTTAAAGAGTAACTTGAAAATGTGGGAAGAATGTTTACCTCATATTGAATTTGCTTATAATCGTTCATTTCATTCTACCACTAAAATGTGCCCTTTTGAGATTGTTTATGGTTTTCTACCTCGTGCGCCTATTGATTTGCTGCCTCTTCCATCTTCGGAGAAGGTTAATTTTGATGCTAAGCAACATGCTGAATTGATATTAAAAATGCATGAGTTAACTAAAGAAAACATTGAGAAAATGAATGCTAGATACAAGCTTGCTGGTGATAAGGGTAGAAAGCATGTTGTGTTTGAACCAGGAGATCTTGTTTGGTTACATCTACGTAAAGATAGGTTTCCTGATTTGCGCAAGTCTAAGTTAATGCCACGAGCTGATGGTCCCTTTAAGGTTTTACAGAAAATTAATGATAATGCATATAAACTTGAGCTACCTGCAGATTTTGGGGTTAGTCCCACATTTAACATTGCAGATTTGAAACCTTATTTGGGAGAAGATGATGAGCTTCCGTCGAGGACGACTTCAATTCAAGAAGGGGAGGATGATGAGGACATCCCTACTAATGTTACACCCATATCCTCACCAACTACACATACTGGACCAGTTACTAGAGCACGTGCACATCAACTAAATTATCAGGTACTTTCGTTTCTTGTGAATCCTTCTATTGTTCATGAACATATGATGCTGCCTAAATTAGATACTTTTGTTTTGCTTATGAATGAAGGACCTAGCATGGACAAGAAGGATGGTCATTGGAGCGGGATCAAGCATGGAGAAGAAGGTGCGCGCGTGGGAAAGTACAGTGGAGCTTCCAGTGGTGATTATCACACTTTGAAGCCACCATAAGGCGCGCATGAAGTCTTGGACGAAATACGCGAGATGTCACTTCATTATTTTCGTCCAAGGGCAATTATAGGTGCTGCGTCACCTTAATATTGGGCTCGGCCCATGTAATTTCGAAATACCACATTATAGGCTGTTTTTAGAGTCCGTATGTGTGGGGAAACCGAGTTAGGGTTGTTTTTGGACCCCACCTCCAAGGGGCCACGAAATTCCCCTCTGTTCCCCCATATATACAGCCCTTAGGGCGTCGTTTAGACTTGGGTTTTAATTAGATTTAAGTTAGCCATAGCCGCAACTTCGAGCTCTTCGTTTGTGTCATCCGACCAGGCCAAGACCTCATTGGAACCCCAACTTTCGTAATCATTCATCTTATATTCGCAATATCCAGATTGCAATTCTTAGTTCTTGCTTGTTCTTCGATTGCTTGCAAGAATTAGACCTTCGTGGTCAGGTTGATCGTGCATCCGCGGGATCAATAACCTCTCGGAGTTGGTTTAGCGATCGCTAAGGCGCAACGTCTTCGCACGTTCGTAGTCGGATCGTGAAAGTCGTCTCCACCATAATCGATCTCCACCATCTCATCGAAACATCGGGACACCTTCGCCTCTATCACTAAACAACTTGAACCCTTGTAAATGTGCGGTACCGTCGTGTGTGACGAGTATTCCACTTAACCTGTTAGTAACTGCTCTCGACGGTAGGTGCGATGTCTCGTGCTGCCTTCTTGTTGATGCTTGCTCGTATTTGCCTCATAGTAATAGAGTGCTTGCTCGTTGATTGCATCTAGTGGTTACCGTCTTGTGTGCTTCCGCGGGTACCTTCGGAGACGATGCGAGCTTGCGATCAACTACACCTTCGGAACCCAAGTGATCAACATGCAAGGACTATACATTACTTATGATCCATTCTATTTCAACCAGTAGTTTGCATGCTAGTCTAGGATAGGTTCGATGTTTGATCCTACCACATGTTTACAGCCTCTTTCAAACCGATACAGCCATGTCCGCTCCCAGCAAACCATGTACTGATATGTTACTATTGCTCGTTGCTCAGCCCCTATATAGTATGCATGCTTAGGATGCTACGATGTTACCCTGTTACTCCTTGGTCTGGGCTATCACATTATTATATTGTTGTTGATGATATGATTATTATAATGTTGACTATATTTGAAGAAGGATGGAAGGTCTAGGTATCCCGCCCCGACGCTTTGGTCCATTCGAGTCACCTAGGATCCGAGTTCCGGGTATTGGTTTTAAGACTGAGCGTGCCTAACCGCATGTGAGATTTTATGGGGTCCCCTTTTCTTACCTACCTAGCTTCAAACATTTCTAGTGGTGGCCCAAGCTGATTTACCATTTGAAAATCATGCATATATGTCTGTCGGGTCGCTCCTAGCAGATAACCTTTAAAATAACTTGGGCCAGCGGAGACAAATTTTCTCTTGTTGGTCCGCCCCAGGGAGCTAGGCGGCTGCCCACATAGTTTGGGTAGCTAACCCGACCTCGTCCAGACGGTAGAGGCCAATTCGAGAGCGCGACCGGCTTTTGAGTTGGATGTCGACTCACCGGGGGTCACCCGGATTTGTTCGTTGTTAGTTAGAGGGACCTGTCGTACTGGACCTCTCGGAACTAAATCATAAAATGGTTGCCTATGATGGGTAGCAACTGAGAGAGATGGGCGTGCGTGCGGAGCCTTGTAATGGGAAGTTGGTACACCCCTGCAGGGTTAAATCTTTTCGAGAAGTCGTGTCCACGGTTATGGACAACTTGAGACCTACTCCTTGTTCATAGACAACAACAACTGAGATAATCTTAATATAACTTGATCAATGTGTGTGTGCCTTGACTGCTTCTTCTTCGTCAGGATGCGAAGAGGAGGACAAGGATAGGATAGGTGTTATGCTTGCATAAGTAGGTGGATAGCAGACTTGTTGGAGGAGATTCCTCATTGAATGCTTGCCTTCTTACCTTAGTCTCTAGATTGTTACCGACTTCATAAATGCTAGTGCGGCAGCAACCTCACCACTTACCCCATCCTTACCGTAAACTACTAGTTGTCCTAGGATGACGAGTGATGAAGTCCTTGCTGGGTCAGTTGACCACTACAGTTGGATGCTGAGTACTTCTGTACTCATGATACTACCCCCAAACTCTTTTCAGGGTTTTGATCAACAACAGGTACGGTGATCGACATTTCACGTGGAGACTCGACGACGACTAGTTAGGAGGATCCCGGCGGAGGGCCTGGACCCGTGTGGTTACGGGGATGGTGTGTTTTACCTTTGCCACTAGGCATTTGAATGTAGTCTGTACTCAGACATGTATCTTCCGCTGTTGTGCTGTATTTAAGGCAGTTGTATGCCGATTGTATGAGATGTTGTATCCTTGTGGCTGTAATGTTGTGATACCAAGTTGTCACGCCCGATATGCGGTACTGTTCCAGATCTAGATGTAACAGCCCAGATTTCACAAAAAATAAAAAAGTTTGTTTTCGGTGTGAATTGTCTGATTTGTTTGCGGTGTTTGCAACCTTGAAGATTGGCGTCTCTCTTTTCTCTCCCCTCCTCTCCCCCGGATCGTCCAGGATCTCGGGACGAGATCCCTTGTTGGTGGTGTTGTATTGTAACAACCCAGATTTCACAAAAATTAAAAAAAAATGTTTTCGGTGTGAATTGTTTGATTGTCTGATTTGTTTGCGGTGTTTGCAACCCTGATTTATTGATCAGAAATTATTTACCCCCCTGTTATATCGTACCGGACAGAGATCGACCCTTGCCACCCTGACATCAACCATTGCGACATCGGGTTTCACCCGATCACCGTCGCAAAAACCGGCACTAGACCAGCCGCAGCCATCGGAACAAAAAACCCAGTTTAATAACTAAACGGGTTATTTTTATAGCGCACCGGAAAGTGTTCTCGGAACGGTTCCAGCGCGAGGTGAACGCCGCCGGCTCGACGCGCTGATAGCGCAGTACGAAGTTTTACCCGAATCGGAGGTCCTGCGGACCCCCGGCGGTCAGAAACGTAAGCACCGCGCGCGTGCGAGAAAAATCGGGGATGTTATTGCAAACTGCCAGCCAACTGGGGTATATAAAGACCACCACTCCACCTAGCTCTTCTAGGGTTTCCCTCTGGAAAAATTGCAGCCACCCCCTCCATTTTTCTCAGATCTGCCCAAAAAACCCCTCTCTCTCCTTAAACCCTAGCCAACCAGAGTCGTCGGATCTCTAGATCGAGGGCTATGGATCCTCCACGTCGCCCCACTGCACCTCCCAGCCTTCCACACCGGTTAGGGCCCCGCAGGGCCCTGGATCTCGCCGCCCGGCCCGCGCAGGACCATCTAGACCTCGCCGCACCGCGCGTGGAACCGCCGCAGCGCCGCGCTCCGGCGAGCGCCGGCCCCTCTCCTCCCGCGCCCCTCTCCCTACTCCTCCTCTCCCGTCGCGCCTTCCCCTCTCCTCCGTGCAGGCGCTGGAGCTTGCACCACTGCAGCCCTTTCCATGGCCTGCGCGCCATGGGAGTCGCGGGTTGAGCTCGCGCTCGCTCCCGAGGAGCTCGTCGCCGCCCCGCCTTGGGACGCCAGCAGCCGGATCCGTCGCCGCCTCCTCCTCCCAAGGCTGTCCAGGCCTCCTCGCCGCTTCGCCGGCCGCCGGCCGGCGAGCCAGCCGCCGTCGCCGTCTGCCCTCTCCTGGACCGAGCGGAGGGCCACCTCCCGTCGTCAGTCGTCGAGGGTCGGCCTTACTCCCGGCCCAGCCAGTCGGCCTGCCACGCGCCCCCTCCGCGGCCCAAGCGCCCCAGTCCAGCCGCCTTGGGCCTAGCCCAGCTAGGGTGAGAGCCCAGGCCGCCCCTTATTTTTTTCCTAATGTTTTTCTAATTTTTCTGCTAAGTCTTTTATTTTTGCTGCTGTTATCAGTTTTGCGCTGTAGTTTGCGAGTAAACCGTAACCCGAATCGCGTTGCGCCCATAAGGAAAATTGTTTAGAATTGTGTGTACTTCAGTTCATCTTTTGTGAGCATTTTGATTTGACGCCATCTTGATGTTGTTAATCACTGTTGAAGTGGGCACCATGCTGTTAACTCCTACTAATCTCTGTCAAGTGTTGTTGCTGTTATTTTATTCAAACTTTGGTTGATGATTGTGACACATCCATGAGGCCTATTGCATTTATTCTTGTTGCATACTGTTAAGCATCATGTCTACTTTCATTATATGTATTGCATTGTCATGTTTACAATTCGTGGTCATAGTTTTGTTTAGCCCCAAAGTTGCTATCCTGCTGATTTTTTACAGCCACCTCTGTTTTTCTTTAAGTCTGTAACTTTCCGATGCCATGTTGCATGCTTAATATCTTTTGATCTGTGATGCCTATGACCATGATTCTTGTTTGTACCTGATCATCATCATGTCTACTCCATGCTCATATATTGCTATGTCGTGTTGCTACACTTTTTAAAATAGCTTTACCCCTGTTTATACAGCATGAAAATAATAGTTTCTGCCCTGTTTTCCTGATTTTCATTAAGTCCTAGACCAGTAATGTTTTATTGCATTTTTCTTGGGCTATAATTAGTTGTTCATGATGCATTTTTGCATGATTCCTTTTGCCATGCCTTCCCTGGCATGTCTACTTTAGTTGCATATCATTTGTGAGCATGTTTGCATTCATTATCCTGTTTATGCATTGCTCTAAAGTGTGCTCCCTGGTGTTAACAGCATGTGTGCATAACTTGTTTTGCTTATATCTTTTTAACCGTAACTCTGTTGGGTGTTCTTTATATGTAACTTGATTAGAATTTCATGTACCTTGTGTTTATGCTATTGTTTGCTGATGTTAACCAACCTAAATTATGGTTTAGGACAGAACATTACAAAATCCTTTAGTTGTCGTGTGGTACTTAGTGGATGCCATGTTTAGGTTGTGCCTCACTTAAATTGACTAGCATAGGTAGTTTATCTTATGCTCCACATCTTGTCATGTTTGTGTGCTATGCCATGCTTGAGTGAGATGCCATGTTAACAACATTTGCTCATCTTGTGTAGCTAAACAACTTGAACCCTTGTAAATGTGCGGTACCGTCGTGTGTGAAGAGTATTCCACTTAACCTGTTAGTAACCGCTCTCGACGGTAGGTGCGATGTCTCGTGTTTCCTTCTTGTTGATGCTTGCTCGTGTTTTCCTCGTAGTAATAGAGTGCTTGCTCGTAGATTACTTCCAGTGGTTACCGTCTTGTGTGCTTCCGCGGGTACCTTCGGAGACGATGCGAGCTTGCGATCAACTACACCTTTGGAACCCGACTTATCAACAGGCAAGGACTATACATTACTTATGATCCATTCTATTTCAACCAGCATTTTTCATGCTAGTCTAGGATAGGTTCGATGTTTGATCCTACCACATGTTTACAGCCTCTTTCAAACTGATACGGCCATGTCCCCTCCCAGCAAACCATGTACTTCTATGTTACTATTGCTCGTTGCTCAGCCCCTGATTAGTATGAATGCTTAGGATGCTACGATGTTACCCTGTTACTCCTTGGTCTGGGCTATCACATTATTATATTGTTGTTGACGATATGATTATTATAATGTTGACTATGTTCGACGAAGGATGGAAGGTCTAGGCTATCCCGCCCCGACGCTTTGTTCCATTCGAGTCACCTAGGATCCGAGTTCCGGGTATTTTAAGACTGAGCCTGCCTAACCGCGTGTGGGATTTTATGGGGTCCCCTTTTCTTACCTACCTAGCTTCAAACATTTCTAGTGGTGGCCCAAGCTGATTTACCATTTTAAAATCATGCATATATGTCTGTCGGGTCGCTCCTAGCAGATATCCTTTAAAATAACTTGGGCCAGCGGAGATATGTTTTCTCTTATTGGTCCGCCCCAGGGAGCTAGGGGGCTGCCCACATAGTTTGGGTAGCTAACCCGACCTCGTCAAGACAGTAGAGGCCAATTCAAGAGCGCGGCCGGCTTTTGAGTTGGATGTCGACTTATCGGGGGCCACCCGGATTTGTTCGTTGTTATTTCGAGGGACCTGTCGTACCGGACCTCTCGGAACTAAATCATAAAATGGTTGCCTATGATGGGTAGCAACTGAGAGAGATGGGCGTGCATGCGGAGCCTTGTAATGGGAAGTTGGTACACCCCTGCAGGGTTAAATCTTTTCGAAAAGCCATGTCCACAGTTATGGACGACTTGAGACCTACTCCTTGTTCATAGACAACAACTGAGATAATCTTAATATAACTTGATCAATGTGTGTGTGCCTTGACTGCTTCTTCTTCGTCAGGATGCAAAGAGGAGGACAAGGATAGGATAGGTGTTATGCTTGCGTAAGTAGGTGGATAGCAGACTTGTTGGAGGCGATTCCTCATCGAATGCTTGGCTTCTTACCTTACTCTCTAGATCGTTAGCCACTTCATAAATGCTAGTGCGACAGCAACCTCACCACTTACCCCAACCTTACCGTAAACTACTAGTTGTCCTAGAATGACGAGTGATGAAGTCCTTGCTGGGTCAGTTGATCACTACAGTTGGATGTTGAGTACTTCTGTACTCATGATACTACCCCCAAAATCTTTTCAGGGTTCTGATCGACAACAGGTACGGTGATCGACGTTTCACGTGGAGACTCGATGATGACTAGTTAGGAGGATCCCGGCGGAGGGCCTGGACCCGTGTGGTTACGGGGATGGTGTGTTTTACCTTTGCCACTAGGCATTTGAATGTAGTCTGTACTCAGACATGTATCTTCCGCTGTTGTATTATATTTAAGGTAGTTGTATGCCGATTGTATGAGATGTTGTATCCTTGTAGCTGTAATGTTGTGATATCATGTTGGAAATCCGGGGCATATGGCATTGTCATATGTCGTGGTGGTCCCTATATATGCTTCGTCCCCAGATCTGGATGGAAACATCTATATCTGGAATAGTACCGCTTATCGGGCCTTAAAATCAGGCTCGTCCCTCAATGGCTACGGGGCCTCTCTATTTCAGTGAGAGGATTCTTTCCACCCCTATCCCTCCTCACTTCCGAATAGCGCAGGGGGTAGATAAATATCGAGGCGATCCAAAACCCCAGACATGGCTAGATGATTACCGAATTGCGGTACAAATCGGAGGAGGAGACGAAATAGCTACGATGCATCTCCCATTGATATTGGAGGGGTCGGCTAGGACATGGTTGAATCAGCTACCCCCCAATAGTATTTGGATTTGGGAAGATTTAGAAAGAGTTTTCATCAAAAAAAATTGAAGGAACCTACAAGAGACCCATAGGCCTCACCGAGTTGCAGCTCTGTGTTGAAGGGAACACTGAGTCTACTCGGGATTACATTCAGCGGTGGATCACACTTCACAACTCGGTAGAGGGTGTCTCCGAGTTCCAGGAAATACACGCATTCAAACAAGGAGTCAAGTATAGGGAATTGAGTCTCAAGCTGGATCGATCCCCGCATGTCACCTCACTCGGAAGATTGATGGAGATTGCTAATAAATACGCCAATGGCGAGGAGGAGATCCGTCAAAAGAATCAGCAGCATCAAGGTGGGAGTAACTCGGCACCAAATCCAAAGCCAAAATCTGGTGGAAATAACAAGCGGAAGGCGGAGGATGCTCCTACTGATGCGGAGTTAGTGGCAGCTGCAAACACCTCGGGCATTCATGGCAGGGTGCATCCCAATAAAGACTGGCAACCTCGTCAGAAAAAAACAGCATACGATGATGATGTTCTGGACCATCCATGCCCTCTTCATACAACCCGAGATGCTGAAGGAAAGTTAATTCTCCCAACATACAGCTCGGCAGTGTCGCTTGACTAAAAGGGCAGCTCAAAATGCAAAGGCAGGGTCTCAGGAAGCTAAGAATAATGGTAAGAAAAATGTGGACAACTCGGACATGGACAACGAAGGATATCCACGTAAAGATGGTGTGTTAATTATTTTTGCTGGCCGTGAATCCAAGAGAATCGAGAAAATTCAGATCAGAGAAGTTAACTTGGCAGCTCCAACTATTCCGAGTTACATGAAATGGGCAGACACCCCAATCACATTTGATCAGTGAGACCATCCCCCCCCCACATACCGCACCCGGGAAGGCATGCTTTGATTGTTGACCCATTGATGGAAACTGGAAATGGGAACTTTAGATTGAGAAATGTTCTAATGGATGGTGGCAGTGGCATAAACATCCTATATTCAAGTACTCATTGGGATGAACATTCCAATGTCTAAGTTACACAAAAGCCACTTTGAGTTTCATGGAATTATACCAGGAAAGAAGGCACCTCATTGGGAATGATTACCCTCAATGTTGTATTTGGTACTCCGAGTAACTTCCAGAAAGAGAAAATCACTTTTGAGGTTGTTGATTTCCCGAGTGGATATCATGCACTTCTCGGAAGGCCTGCGTATGCAAGATTCATGGCTATACCTTGTTATGTTTACTTGAAACTGAAGATACCTGGCCCACATGGTGTTATCACTTTTTCAGGGGACTACAAGCAAGCAGAAGAATTGCTACAAAGAGGTTAATTGATTGCTGATCAGTAGATGGCAGAAGTGGAACTGGTAGAGTACAAGAAAGCGGTTGACTCATCCGAGTTGCTTTAGCCCAAGAAAGTGTCATCATTCGAGTCAGCCGGGGAAACCAAAAGGGTGCAAATTCATCCCATCGATGATGACAAGTTCACTAATATTTTCATCGATTTGGATCCTAAATAGGAACTCGATCTCATCAACTTTCTCCGTGAGAATTGGGATATCTTTGCATGGAAGCCCTCTGATATGCCTGGAATTCCAAGAGAATTGGCTGAGCACAAACTCAATGTAGATCCCAAAGCAATACCTGTCAAAGAAACCTTAAGGAAAATTTCTTCTGATAAGAGAAAAGCTATAGGATAAGAGGTGGCAAGATTAATATTCCACTCCGAGTGGTTAGCCAACCCTGTTATGGTTCCGAAGAAGGATAAAACTTGGAGAACTTGCATTGATTTCCGTCACATCAACAAAGTCTCTCCAAAAGAACATTTCCCCTTCCTTGCATTGACCAAATTGTAGATTCTACATCAGGTTGTGAGAGACTCTGTTTCCTCGATGCATACTTGGGTTATCATCAAATCCGACTATATGAACTAGATGAACTGAAAACAACATTCATAACTCCATTCGGATGCTTTTGTTACACAACAATGCCATTCAGACTCAAGAATGCTGGGGCAACATATCAGCGCATGATGCAAAATTGCTTGATATGGCAAATTGGAAGAAATGTTGAAGTCTATGTAGATGGCATAGTCATCAAATCTGCTAAAGGAAATGATTTGCTAGAAGATTTGGCTGAAACTTTCCAAAGTCTCTAATCTTACAACATCAAGTTAAATCCAGCAAAATGTGTATTTGGTGTTCCAGAAGGGAAGTTACTTGGATTCATGGTCTCGAAGTAAGGAATCAAAGCCAACCCAGAAAAGAGTGCTGCTATTCAGAACATGAAAAAGCCACAAGAGCTCCGAGATGTCCAGAAGCTAACAGCGTGCCTCGCAGCACTTAGTCGGTTTATTTACAGACTTGGGGAGAAGTCCTTACCTCTCTATCAGCTGATGAAAAAATTGCCAAATTTTACCTAGACCGAGGAGGCTCAGTCAACTTTCGAAGATTTAAAGAAGAAGTTGTCAACTCGGCCAATTCTCACTGCGCCGAGAGAAAAAGAGAATTTGTTGTTATATATTGCAGCCACAAACCAAGTGGTCGGTGTTGCTATTGTGGTGGAAAGGGAAGAAGAAGGAAAAACACAGAAGGTTCAGAGACCTGTGTATTTTATCTCTGAAGTTCTTACACCATCCAAGCAACGCTACCCGCATTATCAAAAGTTGGCAATGGGAATTGCTTTCGCATCAAAAAAGCTAGCTCACTATTTCCAAGGTCACTCAATCACAGTCGTCTCGGAAGCTCCTCTCGCAGAAATCATGAAAAATAGATATGCCACTGGCAGAATTGCGAAATGGGGAATTAACCTGTTGCCTTATGATATCCATTACCAGCCTAAGAAAGCAATCAAATCGCAGGCTCTGGCTGACTTCCTAGCCAAGTGGACAGAGACATGGCACCCTCTCCAGTCAATCCCAGAGCATTGGACCATGTTTTTTGATGGCTCAAAGATGTTGAGTGGAGCAGGAGCAGGTGTAGTTTTGGTCTCACCAAGAAAAGACGAAATGAGATATGTTCTCCAAATCCATTTTCCACCAACAAAAAATGAAGCCGAGTATGAGGCCCTCCTGTACGGATTACAGATGGCCATTTCACTCGGAATTCGGTGGCTGATGGTATTCAGAGATTCAGATTTGGTGATAAATCAAGTGATGAAGCAATCGGACATTCGGAGCCCAGCGATGACAACTTACTGTGTAGCTGTCCGAAAATTAGAGAAAAAATTTGATGGGCTCGAGCTCCATCATATACCAAGGGATCAAAACCAAGCAGCTGACGATTTGGCTAAGCTTGGATCAACTCGGTGTCAGATTCCATCTGGAATTTATCTGGAACATCTGCACTCTCCAACCGTCAAAGAAGATCCTTTTTTGGAAGCCGATCCAGAGATGCTACCAGATAAAAACATACCTGACAAGGAAGACAGACGTGCAGTCATAGATATGGTTTTTTATGTAGAGGTGACACAACCCGAGTGGACATTACCCGTCTTGGCTTATTTGCAAACACAAGAATTACCAGAAGACGAGCTGGAAGCCAAGAAGATTGTTCGCAAATCAAAGTCTTACTCGGTAATCAATAATGAGCTTTACATAAATAGCGTCACCAAAATTCCCCAGCGATGCATCTCAAAAGATGAGGGTCGACTCATATTGCAAGATATCCACTCGAGCGATTGCGGGCATCATGCTTCAAGTCGGACATTAGTGGCAAAAGCTTTCCGAGATGGTTTCTTTTGCCCTAAGGCACTAGCTGATGCTAAGGACATTGTTGAACATTGCAAAGGATTCCAATTTTATGCAAGTCAACCGCATAAACCTGCTTCCGAGTTAAAGACAATTCCTTTAGCTTGGCCTTTTGCTGTCTGGGGCCTTGATATGATCGGACCACTCAAAACAGGAAAATATGGTTTCACTCATATCATGGTTGTTGTCGACAAGTTTACAAAGTGGATAGAAGCAAATCCATTAAAATCTTTGGATTCGGCAACAACGGTCAGTCTTATTCAGGGCATTATACATCTTTTTGGTGTCCCCCATGACATCATTACAGATAATGGCTCCAATTTTAACTCATATGACTTCAAAGCATTCTGTTGGACCAACGGAATTCAAGTGAATTACTCCTCAGTGGCGCATACTCAGTCCAATGGTCAGGTCGAGCGTGCTAATTGATTGATATTGAAAGGCATCAAGCCACGCTTACTTCGATAACTGAAAGAAGCAGCAGGTGCTTGGGTGGATGAAGTTCCCTCGGTTCTACGGGGACTGCGAACAACACCAAATCGCTCTACTCGGCTTTCTCCTTTCTTTTTGGTGTATGGCGCAGAAGCTATCCTTCCGAGTGATTTGAAGCACAATGCTCCATGAGTATCCCAATACACTGAAGCAGAGGCCCAAACAGCAAGGCAAGAGGGTGTGGACCTTCTTGAAAAAGAACAAAACTTAGCTCTTGCTCGTTCTGCATCTTATCAGCAGGATCTTCAACGGTACCATAAGCGGCATGTCCGAGCTCGCTCATTCTAAGAAGGTTACTTGGTGCTACACGTGAAGCAGACTTCAGAAGAGAATCATCAATTAGCCCTCCCCCCCCCCGTGGGAAGGGCCCTTTGTTATATCTCGGGTATTACATAATGGGGCTTATAGGCTATATGACGTAACCAATGACACGAACCACATGCACATGCATGGAATGCTCAGTTGTTACGTCGATTTTATGCATAAAGATAATCATGTGACATTAATAAAATATTGTCCTTGTATGGATGAATGATTGTATGAATTTTCATGTCATGGTCTGTTTATCAAAAAATCAAGTTTCTCATGAGGCGCTTAGATTTTTTTTAAGTGTCCCCTTCAAGTTTTTAATAACTTGGGGGCTACTTAATGATCAAAAACTCAAGTTTCCCGTCTGAGCTGCGCACAGCACAGACGAGGCGCTTAGCAAAAAATTTCTAAGTTTCCACTTCATGTTATTAATAACTTGGGGGCTACTTAATGATCAAAAAATCAAGTTTCTCATTCGAGCTGTGCGCAGCTCGGACGAGGCTCTTAGCAAAAAAATTATAAGTATCCCCGTCAAGTTATTAATAACTTGGGGACTACTTAATTATCAAAAAATCAAGTTCTCGTCTGATTTGTGCGCAGCTCGGACGATGTGCTTAGCAAAAAAAAATCTAAGTATCCCCTTCAAGTTATTAATAACTTGGGGGCTACTTAATGATCAAAAAATCAAGTTTCTCGTCCGAGCTGTGCGTAGCTCGGACGAGGCGCTTAGCAAAAAAATTCTAAGTATCCCCTTCAAGTTACTAATAACTTGGGGGCTACTTAATGATCAAAAAATCAAGTTTCTCGTCTGCTGTGCGCAGCTCAGTCGAGGAAAGTTATTAATAACTTGGGGGCTACTTAATGATGAAAAAAATCAAGTTTCTCGTCCGAGATGTGCGCAGCTCGGATGAGGCGCTTAGGAAAAAAAATCTAAGTGTCCCCTTTAAGTTATTAATAACTTGGGGGCTACTTAATGATCAAAAAATCAAGTTTCTCGTCCGAGCTGTGCGCAGCTCAGAAGAGGCGCTTAGCAATTGTTTTTTTTTCTAAGTGTCCCCTTCAAGTTATTATGAACTTGGGGGCTATTTAATGATCAAAAAATCAAGTTTCTGGTCCGAGCTGTGCGCAGCTCGGACGAGGCGCTTAGCAAAAAAAATCTAAGTGACCCCTTCAAGTTATTAATAACTTGGGGGCTACTTAATGATCAAAAAATCAAGTTTCTCGTCTGAGATGTGCGCTGCTCGGACGAGGTGCTTAGAAAAAAAATTCGAAGTGTCCCCTTCAAGTTATTAATAACTTGGGGGCTACTTAATGATCAAAAAATCAAGTTTCTAGTCCGAGCTGTGCGCAGCTCGGACGAGGCGCCTAGGAATGTTTCTTAAGTACACCCTCCACGTTATTCAGGGTAGCTTAATGTAAAAAATCACAAGATAAACACAACAAAAATTTGGGCATAATAATCATAAACAAAAGCAAGGCATGTTCAGCGCCCAAGGCAGAACACAAATTTTAGAAGCTTTCCTACATCATCACTCGGCATATCGAGGCAAATTTAAGATAACAGTTTTCCTCCCACGATTGTCTACTCCTCACCTGCCTCGTCAGACTCAGTTGTGACGCCAGTAGACTCGACGAAAAAGTCAAGATCTGGCATCAGCACAATTCGACTGGCAGTTTCCGCAAACGATAGTGCAACTTGGCCCCTTCTCAGGCTCGCCTCCGCTAACTCTTTCCAGGTTGTGAACCCTCTTGGGGAAGTGTGCTTTGGTCAAAGATAATTCATAATTAGCACCACTCCGAACAGATGACCATTTCCAGCGTGCACACTGTTGAGGAGCAGCCTGAAGGAAGGGAACAACTGAGTCAAGGCTAACACGGCTATCTTCACCAGGAGACATGTTGTTCTTTAAGGCCAAGGTGGCACCCATAGACTCTTCGGCAAACTTGGCGGATTTGGCACACCGCATGGTCAACAGGCCACGAGCCAGAGAAAATTCCACTGTAACTGGCGTATAATTGTCCTTCTTCATGATCTCTGCAAACTCAGCAATCCGAGCTTGCTCTTCTTCCGGGTTTGTAGCGTATACTGCAAAGATATAAATCATCATGTACTCAACTTGCAAGGAAAAAGTGATCATCTTGAGAAACTGACTGAACTTACCACCTAGCGTTTCGCTGAAAACGGAAAATCTTCTACCACAATACTCTTCAGCATCCCTCACAACATTCCTAGTAGTTTCCAGCTCTGCCTTGTGAGTCTCCTGTTCTTTCGATCGCAGCTCGGACAACTTCTCTAGATCAAACTGGAGCTTGGCAATGGCGGCTTCATTTTTCATCTTGGCCTCTTGCAGATCATGCACTTGCTTCTCTAAGGCCATCTTTTCCTTAGCTCGCCTCTCGGCCTGATCAATTTTTTTTTTTTTACACAAAGTCATCATTTTCTTTGACCTTTGCGACAAAAGCTTTTTTGGCAGCCTCTGTATAGTATCAGACAATGAGTATTACAGTATCAACAGTTAAGTCTTTGAAAAATTTGTGACAACTCGCTTACCATTATCTTCAGCATGTTGCTTTTGCAGCTTGTTATGCTTTTCTTGCAGCATCTCGTATGATTTCTTTGTGGCTGCATTCCACTCTTGTAACTTCACAAAGGAAGAGCCCAACTTGCAAGCCTTCTGATACAGGAGAAGAATTAAAGTAAAAACCTGCTATCAAAAGACTCTGAGTAACTTCAAGAAGTTACTCAAAGCCTTGGGGGCTATACCTGTTGGAGTTCGCAGCAGAAAACACAAATTTTTCTAACTAGCGTTCCCATAACCCAAGATCTAGCTAGCCGTATTACCGTAACGGAAAGGAGTGCGGAAATAACATACCTCGGGGTGTAGTCCGTTGCGCGGGAAACGTTCCCGCAAACGTGGTTGATGTAGCCGATCAAGTTTCACAGCCCCCTGGCTGTGTTGAGCACCCGGATGGGTGTAGTGCCACACGTGTATCACCTCGTAGTACACGCACACGTACGAGACTCGATGACGACCTCCGTTCTCCGATCCAGCGAAGGTGGCGGAAGCAGACCTCCTGACGGATCTTCGGCAGCACGACGGCTTCCGATTCTAGCAGAGAAGCCTCAATTCCACTATAGGCTCACACTAGGGAGCCCACCGTGAAAGAGACAAGGGACGGGAGAAGACCGGAGAAAACCGATCTCAATTCGGAGTAAATACTAATTTAATCTGATTTATTGTGTATTTGGCTTAATTAAATATGTGCACCATGGCCCTCTTTATATAGGGGTAGGGGAGGGACTCAACCCCCTCCCTTAGCAATGTGGGACTATCCCACATGCTAGGGGGGCGGCCAAGGGGGGAGAGGGGGCGCCACCCTCATGGGCCCTAGGCCCATGGCGCCTCCCCCCACTCCTTTTTTTTCTTTTTCTTTTTCCCTTTTATTTCTTCCCCTAATGGGCCTTTTTCTCCACTAAGGCCCATTGCACATATTATTTAGAAATTAAATGATTTTAATTATTAATTCAATTAATTAATAACTAAAACATAATATTCCATCTCCCGGTGCTCCGGAACACCTTCCGGTTCACTCCGAACTTGTTCGGTTCAACACGGTACTTCTCCGATGTTGTTTCCTTTATTCTCTGGTTACTCCGATGGTTCCAAAAAGGTCTCCGGTTTCATCGAGCCCTTAAGTGTGTTACCCTACGGTCCGAGAACACTCCAGTCATGACCGAGATGAGGCTACGGTCAATGATCATCAGCGGGACCTGGATGCCCATAATGACCCCTGTGCATTCCGGATATCAAACACTGATTGGACCTTATGCCGTATAGCATTCCCTTTGTACGCGATACTGGATTGTTCCGAGATTCGATCAATGACATCCTATGTCTGGTTCAACCTCGTTCTGAACTAATCCTCATTCACTCGTTCCCATGATATTCATCCCCGTGACCTAGTCACACGCTGCAGCTTTATGGATGGAATCTCACCGAGTGGGCCCCGAGTATCTATCCATTATATGGATTGAAAAATCCCGCTCTTGTAACAATACTCCTCAACATATCTCCACGGAATACCCAAGATACAACCGTTATGACCCGCATATTTCAGTCAGGTGGTGGGATGTAGGTCAAATCATCCGGGAAGATAGCAATTATGCACGTACTCACGGTCAAAGGAACGGTCTACCACGTTCTGTAATTACAACACTAACCTTCACAAGATTTGATCATGATGTAATGCTTATTTTGGGTAATGTTCATCACGTCACTTAACCAGTGAGGTGATCTCATAGTCAAGAGACTTAATTGTCCATGATCGTGAAACCACGACCATCATGTTGACCATGAACTAGTTATCGATGTAGAGGCTAACTAGAAACTCTGGGGGTTTCTATACCACGCATGCATCATTGTTTCACTGACACAGTTCTAGAACGGTATGAAACTGGTTATGAACTTGCTTAGATATATTGGAATAATCATATATTATTTGCCTCTAGAGCATATATCCAACAGTCTCCCACTTGCACTAGAGTGGTAATAATCTAGCCGCATTTTTTTGATCATAATCATCTTATCACATAAGTGTTCATTGATCATGCATGCTCATGGAAGAGGTTTCGTCAACGAACTGCACCAATTCAGATTCGTATGTTTCCTTTGCAACTGGTACAGGTCAAAAGCTCTTTTGACATACCACTCATTATCATATAATGGTTGGATATAAGTTTCGCGGGAGAGTGAGACTATTATTTCATAGTATCCTCCAATGATCTCTTGGTTCAGTCTTTAGAAGACTCATCCATAGTCATATATACTGGGAAATACACTCAACCAGAAGTCCAATACTTTCTAACGCTAAACTTTTATCCATACATCTACTTTTTTAAGTAGTATTATGTTTGTAGTGCCGTGAATTTTTCTCACATTTCTTTCATGTCTTTGGTGATGTCTCTAATTCCATATAGACCCATAATATGGCTTGCAATTATAATCTTGCATTACATTCAAGTCTATTATCCTTTGTATATTTTAGAGAATAGTCCTCAGTATTCCTCATATACTGAATGCATGGACTTTATTCAGATTCTGTGTTTTACTCCTAAAGCACATCGGAATCTGTTCTTCTTCCAAGAACTTTTGAATCATTCTGTTGTTGGATTCACAATGCATGTTATATGGTAGAATCATATGTCAAGAACATATAAGATCACATGTCCAGTACATGGTGCATCTCTATTCTTCCATCAAGACATTGCTTGTGATATTTGGATTTCATCCATTATATAATTTCTAGCCACAAGAACCTGTTTCTTGTCTTAGAAGATTATTCCAACCTTCACTTCGTTTCATTATCCGTATCTTAATCTACTCATATAGATTTCAACGTGTAATGTGTTGGTATTTCACATAAGAGAAGATTCTTGCAATCTTGTATTTTATTTGCCTTATGCTCTATATATATCATAATGCACATATGTATATAAGACGATTCTCTATATACACAATCAATGCATATCCGTATGTATACATATGAGATCATTCTTCACACATATCAATGCATATATGTTTGAGACAATGATCATGCTCCCACTCAAATATATCCATCATATACTCATATATTTGTGGTTCAGCTTTCATCAAGTCATTTTATTGTTCACTATGTCTCACATAATGACAATGCTTCCAAAGCTCCCACTCAGAAAATGCCCTCTGCATTCCAAGTTTCCGGGAAGTCTTCAAAGCTCCCACTCAGTTTCATGAAACTGCAGGCCCACTCAATATTTTGGTCATCACAAAATCACTTGATCAAATCAAGGTTGAGGGTTTCTGTCTTGAGGTACTATAGTCCATCCTTTTAACGAAATAACCTTCGGCATGCCCATTGCAATTCTCTTTCAAATCCCAAATTTGACTGAGATGCAATTTCAGGCTATGGTGCATCGTAGTGTAAATGAAATATTTTATTGATTAAAGCATTCCTACGTTTCCGTAGTCAATCACCATTGAACTTTGGTCATAACAAAATAATGCCTTATGCCCATTACATTATTCTCAATAACTCTCCAGTTTGTTGAGAATATGAAATAACCGATTTATTTCACGGGACGTGAGCCATCCTATATGTAACTCAATATATTTCATTTCTCCTCGTGTTCTAGGCTACCATCATTCCTTTGTGTCTCAAGCAATGTTATTCTTTATTGTTTTATTAAGAAGACTCGTGATTATTGTTCTGTACAGAACGTATTCATGACAACCTTCTAAATTCAACAATGGCTTCAATTCATATACCAAGATTAATCATCTATGGCATATCCTTCCTTATACAGTGTCATTACAGCGGAACATGCTTCTGTTGCAATACTCTGATATTCTGAAGGCAAGGTCCAATACCCCGATCAAAGTTTCCATTATATCCCATTGGATCCGTGTTGAGAGACTTCTTCTCGCATTACCAATCAAGCAACACACATTTTGCTATTCGGGGAGAATATGTAATTTCAATTGCTTGTAGTTTTATTACAAAGAAATTCTTTCTTTTAAGAAACCTTATAACACCATTAGTTATGGAGCTATCATGTCTCGTTAGATTCAGGATGGTTTCCTATTCATGAAGTGGGTGTTTTAACTTAATGAATTAAACAACCTTATTCGACAATAACTATAGTGCTAGGGGAAAGAATGTTTAGACCATACTACGGTTTAGTATGACTACGAATGGTTTAAGTAGTCTAGCACTTTCAACTTCCATTGTAGTTTGTGGTACAACTTCCACAAGTCTCCCATTATGTCAATATCAATACTTATCACTTTGGATCGTAGCGTAGTGATATGTATCCTTGTATTCTCACTTCTCACTGTGATTCTTGAATCTCAGTTTTATGATCTCAATTGAATACAACTTTCAATTAATCATATGAAGTCTTTAATGATAACTCATGTGCCCATTTAGTACATCATTTATGTATAATGATTGGCACAAGTTCTACTTGCTAGAACCTTGTCATGGTTATATTTATTGCAGAGGTTCATAGATCGTGTATCTAATCCATCTCATGCAATCAAGTTATGACTTTCATTCGATAATGAACTCACAAGTTAATAGATCATACATTTAATGAATTCTTCAGTTATGAAGTCACCTCATGCAATCAAATCTTTGACTTGTTATAATCAAGACAACTTTATCATTAAACATTGAATATTTCTTGACAATAATAGCAGTATTATAAATGTTTTCTATCATATCATAAATCAAGACGTAATCAAAGTATAAGCATACTTTTATTCATAAAGATGGAACAACTGACTTGTCTCATTACATGAATAACTTTGTCTCGCAAGATGCAAGACACACAACTAAGTGTTCATACTATAATGATTACATAAGATTTATCTAATACTCTAAGTATCTCCTATGATAGATGTCTCGGCCGAATCCATGATGGCCATCAACTGACTTGATATCCATCAATCCTCGATTTCACCTCTTCCCGTCCATGCAACGGCATGTCCTGTTTTCATAAAACAGAATAAGTATCAGATACTCATTTACTGCAAATCTTGTATAAGAGAATAAACATTTATAAAGTATATCAAGTATATACCTTCTCCATCAACAACTTCTCCTTCAATGGGTTCAACCTCCAGGTACTGAAGTCTATCCATGAAGTCAAAGAACTCGAGGCTTTCACCTCTGCCGACATAGCCATGGACATGGTCTGTATAGCTCGGTGGAAGCGAGTGTAACACCGTGTATATCACAGACTCATCTGTGGTCCCATAGTCAAAGTCATCTACGAGGCTCAGATGTATCTCATGCATCTTGGCCAAGTGTGCCTTCAGGCAAGAGCCTTCTTCCATCTTTGTAGAGAGAAACTCACTTTCTAACTCAAATCTGGCAACTCTAAACCGATGCAAGTTTGATGACTTCAGCTCATCGATCATATCATATGTATCCAAATCAGCATACTACTCACTCAAAGGTTGTGGAATGCTGGTTTCTATGATACCCTTAGCTATGGCATATGTCCTTCGACGATACTGATAATCAATCGCCGCTTGTGCATCCATGTCGTTTGCTGGAGGGTTTCCCACATGCTCTTTAGTTAAGAATGAAAGTTTGATTCTCTTGAGGACGGCTCTAAGGCGTAAGTACCAACTAATGAAGTTTGACCCATTTTCTTTAAGTCTTTCACCATGTAAGAAGGAAACCATTTCAAGGTACTGGGTACTATCCATTTTCTACAAACATAATTGCAAGGAACACAATTAAGACTAGTTCACAACAATGAGTTCATATAATCATATTATAAATGAGCTCGCACTAAAACAATTCATGCCTAGGAAGTTTTAGTGATTACATGATCCAGATTCACTACCCGACCTCGAATATCACACGGCCGACGGGACAGTTTCAAAGGTAGACAACAACTTGTGCGATCACATTATCTTATATGTACTGTGACTCATGCTCGATCTTTCGATCTCTAGTATTCCGAGGCCATATCAGCATATGCTAGGCTCGCCAAATTAACCTCCATGTTATATGCTGCTCAGCAAGGCCATATCTGCATATGCCAGGCTTGCCGAACCCAACCTCATGCGAACTCCATTGAATATGTAGGACAACTCCGGTATGTACGGAGCATCAAGCCATATGGGAGAACCTTCCAGGCGGTGCACACTTCGGTAGAATACTTGTGTTTGGCTTTGTTAAGGGATCATCTTATCACATGCTACCGTCGTGTATCCTATGCTAGCAAGTTTTAAGATGTCTGAGCTATGGCAACACTAAGTCTACAGTGTCTCCATTTTAGTTTGTTTTATGATGACGATTACTACTTACTAGTAACACATAGCAAAGCTATCACTACATCACAAACAAACGAATGATAGCCCCCACTTAGCAATACAAGGTTTAGACGGTCTAGTTGTATATTGCAAGTTTTACGTGGCTGCTAGGGCTTTCATAGTTAAACAGGTTTTAACCTACGAGTCAACCACAACGTCAACCATACAATTGTCTCTATTACACCCCGCACGGGGCCCTCCGTTGCAAATGCCACATCCGCTAAAGCAGAGAGACAGACACCCCCCCAGCCACTTTATACGGTACAAGCCGTATGTCAAGCGTGGAACCAGTCTCGCGTAAGCGTACGCGTAAGGTCGGTCGGGGGCCGCTTCATCAAACAATGCCGCAGATGTGAACAAGTACACGTGGGAGGGTAACATCATACAATCAACGCCCACATCCCCGATGTGTTCTATCCGTACAGTAATACTAAGCATAGACCTAGCTCATGATACCACTGTTGGAGTTCGCAGCAGAAAACACAATTTTTTCTAACTAGCGTTCCCATAACCCAAGATCTAGCTAGCCGTATTACCGTAACGGAAAGGAGTGCGGAAATAACATACCTCGGGGTGTAGTCCGTTGCGCGGGAAATGTTCCCGCAAACGTGGTTGATGTAGCCGATCAAGTTTCACAGCCCCCTGGCTGTGTTGAGCACCCGGATGGGTGTAGTGCCACACGTGTAGCACCTCGAAGTACTCGCACACGTGCGAGACTCGCTGACGACCTCCGTTCTCCGATCCAGCGAAGGTGGCGGAAGCAGACCTCCGGACGGAGCTTCGGCAGCACGACGGCCTCCGATTCTAGCAGAGAAGCCTCAATTCCACTATAGGCTCACACTAGGGAGCCCACCTTGAAAGAGACAAGGGAGGGGAGAAGACCGGAGAAAACAGATCTCAATTCGGAGTAAATACTAATTTAATTTGATTTATCGTGTATTTGGCTTAATTAAATATGTGCACCATGGCCCTCTTTATATAGGGGTAGGGGAGGGAGTCAACCCCCCTCCCTTAGCAATGTGGTACTATCCCACATGCTAGGGGGGGGGCGTCGGCCAAGGGGGGAGAGGGGGCGCCACCCTCATGGGCCCTAGGGCCCATGGCGCCTCCCCCCCCCCCACTCCTTTTTTTTTCTTTTTCTTTTTCCCTTTTATTTCTTCCCCTAATGGGCCTTTTTCTCCACTAAGGCCCATTGCACATATAAATTAGAAATAAAATGATTTTAATTATTAATTCAATTAATTAATAACTAAAACATAATATTCCATCTCCCGGTGCTCCGGAACACCTTCCGGTTCACTCCGAACTTGTTCGGTTCAACACAGTACTTCTCCGATGTTGTTTCCTTTATTCTCTGGTTACTCCGATGGTTCCGAAAAGGTCTCCGATTTCTTCGAGCCCTTAAGTGTGTTACCCTACGGTCCGAGAACACTCCAGTCATGACCGATATGAGGCTATGGTCAATGATCATCAGCGGTACCTGGATGCCCATAATGACCCCTGTGCATTCCGGATATCAAACACCGATTGGACCTTACACCGTATAGCATTCCCTTTGTCCGCGATACTGGATTGTTCCGAGATTCGATCAATGACATCCTATGTCTGGTTCAACCTCGTTCTGAACTAATCCTCATTCACTCGTTCCCGTGATATTCATCCCTGTGACCTAGTCACACGCTGCAGCTTTATGGATGGAATCTCACCGAGTGGGCCCCGAGTATCTATCCATTATATGGATTGACAAATCCCGCTCTTGTAACAATACTCCTCAACATATCTCCACGAAATACCCAAGATACAACCGTTATGACCCGCATATTTCAGCCAGGTGGTGGGATGTAGGTCAAAGCATCCGGGAAGATAGCAATTATGCACGTACTCACGGTCAAAGGAACGGTCTACCACGTTCTATAATTACAACATTGAACCTTCACAAGATTTGATCATGCTGTAATGCTTACTTTGGGTAATGTTCATCACGTCACTTAACCAGTGAGGTGATCTCATATTCAAGAGACTTAATTGTCCATGATCGCGAAACCACGACCATCATGTTGACCATGAACTAGTTATCGATGTAGAGGCTAACTAGGAACTCTAGGGGTTTCTATACCACACCTGCATCATTGTTTCACTGACACAGTTCTAGCACGGTATGAAACTGGTTATGAACTTGCTTAGATATATTGGAATAATCATATATTATTTGCCTCTAGAGCATATATCCAACAATACCCAGTGGGTGCACTAAGAAGTGCTCCCACTGAAAGTTCATAAATAAAAAACCTCTTATCAAAAGACTTCGAGTAACTTCAAGAAGTTACTCGGAGCCTTGGGGCTACAACAAGTGGGTGCACAAAGAAGTGCTCCCACTTGAAGTTCATAAATAAAAAGCCTCCTATCAAAACACTCTGAGTAAACTTGAAGCCTTGGGGGCTACACCCACTGGGTGCACTAAGAAGTGCTCCCACTGGAAGTTTACAAATAAAAAACCTGCTATCAAAAGACTCTAAATAACTTCAAGAAGTTACTCGTAGCGTTGGGGGCTACACCCACTGGGTGCACTAAGAAGTTCTCTCATTAGAAGTTCATAAATAAATAGCATCCTACTAAAAGACTCCGAGTAACTTCAATAAGTTACTCGGAGCCTTGGGGGCTACACCCACGGGGTGCACTAAGAAGTTCTCCCACCAAAACTGTCACAAATCAATAAAACTTCAACCAACTCAGACAGAAAGTGTAAGGCCCGATATGCGGTACTGTTCCAGATCTAGATGTTTCCATCCAGATCCGGGGACGGAGCACATAACGTTCCCACCGCGACATATGACACTGCCATATGCCCCGGATTTCCAACATGATATCACAACATTACAGATACAAGGATATAACATCTCATACAATCGGCATACAACTGCCTTAATACAATACATCAGCGGAAGATATGTCTGAGTACAGACTACAATCGAATGCCTAATGGAAAAGGTAAAACACACCATTCCCTTAACCACACGGGTCCAGGATCTCCGCCGGGATCCACTTAACTAGTCGTCGTCGAGTCTCCGCGATGGTGTCCAGAAGAAGGGTCGTCGAGCTCCTCTGAAGTCCAAGATCGTTTGCATAACGTGCGTAAAAGAGAAAAGAAGGGGTGAGCTATATCAACAAGCCTTGTAACTAACTTCTCACGGTAAGATGGGGGTAGTGGTGAGGTTGCAGTCGCACTAGAAATATATGAGTGGCTAACGTTCTATTTAGAGTAAGATGAGAACCAAGCATAAGATGAGGAATCGCCTCCAACAAGTCTTTCTATCAGCTACTTACGCAAACATAACACCTATCCTATCCGTGTCCTCCCCTTCGCATCCCAACAAAGAAGAAGCAGTCAAGGCACACACAAATTGATCAAGTTATTAAGATTATCTTAGTTGTTGTTGTCCATGAACAAGGAGTAGGTCTCAAGTAGTCCATAACCGTGGACACGGCTTCTCGAAAATATTTAACCCTGCAGGGGTGTACCAACTGCCCATTACAAGGCTCCGCACGCACGCCCATCTCTCTCAGTTGGGCCCGTAAAGACACTCATTGAAGAGTTGTTCCAAGAGATCCGGACGTCACAGTCCCTCTAACTAACAACGCACAAATCCGGGTGGTCCCCGGTGAGTCGACATCCAACTCAAAAGCTGGCCGCGCTCTCGAATTGGTCTCTACCGTCTGGATGAGGTCGGGATAACCTACCCTCGCCCGGGCAGGCTCCCTACCTTCCAGGTGTGGACCAACAGGATATACCATCCCACTGGCCCGGTTTGTTTTAAATCCACTGGCTGCAGACCAGTTACGAACACGGTTTCTCAAATGGTAAAATCAACTTGGGCCACCACTAGAAATGGTTACAGCTAGGTAGGTAAGACAAGGGGACCCCATAGTATCCCGCACGCGGTTAGGCATGCTCGCCAAAAGACACAATACCCGGAATTTGGGACCTAGGTGACTCGAATGGAACAAAGCATCGGGGCGGGATAGCCTAGACCTTCCATCCTTCGTCGAGTATAGTCAACATTACAATAATCATATCATCCACAACAATATAATAGTGTGATAGCCCAATCCAAGGAGTAACAGGATGTAACACTTGATAGCATCCTAGCATGCATACTAAGCAGTGGCTGAGCAGCGAGCAATAGTAACATAGCCGAACAAGGTTTGCTGGGATGTGGAGGACATGGTTGTTTGGGTTTATTTGAGAGGCATGAATATGAAATGGTAAGATCAAGCAATCGTTCTATCCTACGCCTAGGCGCGAGTGAGCTGAAAGTTATAAGCATGATATATGCTCCCCTTACCTGATAAGAAGACGAAACTGAAGGTGTAGTCGATCGCAAACTTGCAACGTCTCCGAGAGTACCCGCGGAAGCACATAAGAGGTAAACACTGTAAAGATAATCAACGGAGATGCAGCTATTACTACAAAGCAATCACGAGCAAGCATCAACAAGAAGGCAACACGAGACAACACGATTCGATACGGATCTATCATCGAGAGAGATTACTAACATGTTAAGTGTAGTACTCGTCACACACGACGATCCCGCACATTTGGAAAGGTTCAAGTTGTTTAGCTACACAACATGAGCAAGGGTTGTTAATATGGCATCTCACTCAAGCATGGCATAGCACACAACCATGGCAAGAGGTGAAGCATAAATAAACTATCTAATCTAGTCACTTTAAGTGGGGGGTAAAACCTATACATGACAATTACGGACCCCACAATAATTATTGTATTTGGTGCTTTCTTCCCTAAACACAATTTTATTATTTTTATTAGCAAGCAAGAACAGAAAATTTACAACCTACATGACATTCTAGTCTATTTACATATAAAGAACATTTTAAACGGAGCAACGGTTGAAAAGATACGACCTATTTCATTTACGGTGGCATGTGACGTAAATAGAAGTAAAACAGCATGTAAACAAGCTCAAACATGGAAAAATAGCACATTTTAATAATCCACACGCAAAACTAAGCGAGTTTCATGTTAAGATCGTCGCAATCTAAGCTACGGTCTAAAAGATATAGGCCTCGGAAAATAGCAAAACAATCTTCCATTTTATTATAGCCAAAATAGATAAAAGATCTACTGGGCCAAAGCTGAGACCTAATGGGACTAAATACACGGGCGTGGGATAACTAAATAGCGCTATGAGCGAAAAATATGAACTGGGCCGAGCCCACTGCGCAGAGGAAAAAAAAGGGGGGTTGAGCCAGCTCACCTCTGTGGGCCAAGGCCCAGGCGGCGTGGTGGGCGTCGCATAGCCGACTCTCACTGTGGGAAAGAGAGCACCATGCCGAGGTGGAGCGGGCCGACTGGAAGTGGGCCGGGGACGCACTGGGTCGCGCCAGCCCACCACGGGCGAGTGGGCACGCTCGTGCCTTCGTGCTCCTCCCGAGCTCCACGGGCGACTTCGCTCCGGCGGGAGGAGGCCGGTGGGGTGCGGGACGGCGAAGGTCAGCGGTGATGGCACGGATCCGACAGGAGGTCGCCGGATCTGGTCGAAGGGGCGGTCTGGCGGTGAGGGCTTCCAAGGGCGGAGGTCTGAGTCTTCCTTGAGCTCATCCCTGGTGCGGCGGCTCCCTCGTGCGGCTCGGTTTTGCGGGAATCAGAGAGAAAATGTGAGAGGGGGAGAGAGGGAAGGGGAGGAGGAGAGAGGGGCGCGCGGGGCGAGAGGCTCACCGGGGCGGCGCTGCTCGCCGGAGTGCAAGCACGCGTGGGCGGCTGGGTGGCAGCTCGGGAGGAGCTCCTCGGGGCTTCGGGCATCTGATGACGTGGCAGGACAAAGACTGCCGGATCTAGATCCAGCGGCTCAGATTGAGGCGCCTAGATCTGAGGTGGGGGTTTGTTTGCTGGTGAAAACGAGGTGGCGGCGGGGAAGGCTGGGCATGGAAGGAGAGGAGGTTGGCTAGTGTTGCACATTTTTGGTAGGGGTAGCTCTGCTATAAATAGCAAGCGGGCGTTTGGGAGGGGTTTCGGGCCACAAAATGGCCCGTTTCGGGTCCAATTTTTCGGGTGGGCTAGAAGCCGAAGATAAGAGGGGAATCCGGGGGTCCAGCTAATAGCGCGCGCGGCATTTTGTAAATACGTCTACGTCCCTCGGATTACATCGGCTGCTACGCCTAGCACATCCGAACGTTCACCTACCCGACGAAGTTGGAATCGCATGAAATTCAAAACACCGCCTCAGAGCACCAAACTGACGTTGTCTACAACGTTTAACGCAAAAATAGAACGTTGAACACCTCCCGATAAAATAACCCATTTAAATATAATGAGGGTTTTTGCACCGATGGTGATGGCTGGTCCTCTGCCGAAAGTTGCGTCGGTGATCGGGTGATTTTCCCGGTGCCGCAACGAGTTCGTGTGACGTTTGGTAAAAAGGTTTAGTCACGCATCCGATACGAGAAATAGGGGGACAATATTCACCGATTACTAAACCGGCGAAGCAAACACGACAAACAATTCTAGCAATCAACAAAATAAAGCAACAAACATTATTTTTTAATTTGTTTGAAAATCCCGGGCTGTTACAGAAAGTCACTCGAAGCCCTACTCGGTGAAAAACTTACATAAGTATTTACGTGCATGTTCGCCTTCATGGAATCTGCTTCAGAGGCTAACTCGCGCAAGCGCGTCTCAAATTGAGAAGCCTTTAACAAGGAATCCTTCAACCCACTGACTATAGCATTCTCAATCGGAGTAACAATTGGGATTGGAGAGTAAGAAGCTGGAGCATTCTCATGAACAATTGATGGAGCACGAACTTCTGGTGGAATAGGAGGAGCAGACAAATCATCAACAACGGGGGCAGTCGGTTTGGGAACAGCTGGCTCAGAGGCAGCCTGGTCACTGTTTGTCCGAGTATTGTCGACACGGGAGTCCACATCCACGTCCACTGAGGAAAACGATCAAAGAAAATGATGAAAGAAAGTACAAGTTATGCTATTCCATTCAACCAACTAGAAATACAGAATAATACATACTTTCAACAGTGGTATGCTCGGGGATGGTATCCATCACAGGAAAATATGTCACCCCACATGTAATGACGTCTTCATAGGTTTCTGTGTCTTGGCCATCGACTCCAGGGAGTGACTCAGAACCACTCGGACAAATGCTACAAAAGAAATGCTCATAAAGGAAACAATGTAAACAAAGAAAGAGAATTCAATGAGAAAAGCGAGAGAATTACTTGCAAATAGTTTTCAGAGCACGGCTGGGGGGAGCAACAACACCAGCAGCAACCTTAGGCGTGCTAGCATCAGCAGAGCCCCTTGAAAGATTAACCCTCCTACCTCCAAGTGTAGTCAAATCTTTTTTGTCCTTCATGGGGGCAACTATCCCATGACTCGGAGATAAGGCTCGAAGCTTGGTGCTACTCTCCCCTCTACTCGGAGGGAGAGAACGTTTGTGGCTGCGAATAAGCCCCTCCCGGTCCGAGTCACGGTCTTGGTTATTCTTGGAGCGTATCTCGGAAGCCACGTGAGAAGGGGCGGCATCGGATTCCATTTCATCTTCGACCTGGACCTCAACCCCGGCACCCGTGTTGCTATCTTCGTCCACTTCAGCAGGGTGTCGAGGAGCCAAGGGAATAGGAGAATGAAATTGGGCGACGTCCAGATACAGAAAGATAGAAGTTTTGAGTCAGAACAAACAATCAAGAATAATGTCAAAACAAGAACGCATATGAACTAAATAAACCTACCAAAGTGGGGATGCAGGCTGTCAAGGGGTCTAACTCGGCCCACCATCTGCAAAGCATGAGTTACGTTGGTGATAATCTTCATCCGATGCTCGAATTCCTCTACCAGCATCTCAGCATTGCTATACCGAGTATCATCCTCGAGCCCAGTGTATGACCACATCCCCCGAGCTCTAGCTTGGAGGGGTTGGATTCTCCGAGTAAAAAATGCAGAAATCAGATCCATGGCATCTAGACCATTTTTCTTTAACCTCACAATTTCTCGCATCACAGGAAGCACTTGTTCTTTTTCAACGTTGGTCAGGTGAGGATTCCAACCTTAAGAATCGGTCACCCTCACATCCGAGTAAGAGGGCAGTGTCCGAGCTCGAAGCTCTTCCTCCACATTGCAATAAAACTCAACTGTTTTGCCAATTCTTCACAGAATCTGGCAGACTAGAAGGAAAGTACTGAGCTCCCTGCTTCCTAGCAAGAAACAAGCCCCCACAAAAGTCACTGAATTCTACACCACCACCCTCCCCGGACTTGTTGACCTTTTGGGATTTAATAGAGTAAATGGTGCGGAAAAGATGCCAATGGGGAACTATGCCTAAAAATCGTCGCATAAGGTAAAGAAGCTGGCAAGCAAGTCAATGGCGTTGGGAATAAGATGGTGAAGTTGAGAACCGGTAAAGGCATGGAAATCCAATAAGAACGGGTGTGGAGGAAGAGAAAACCCACGATCCACGTGCGAAAGAAGTAGAACTCGCTCGGCCTCTCGGGGAATACACTACTTGGAAGATGGTCATCTATGGCGCACCCATTTTGCCTTTCTCTGGCGCATATGTGGGTGCGCCACAGAAAGCTCGCCACTAAAATTTTATTTCCGTGGCGCATGTAGAGGTGCGTCACAGAAAGGGGACATTCTGTGGCGCACCAGGCCCAGGCGTCACAGAAATATTATGTTTTTGTGGCGCACCACACGCACATGCGCAAAGAACAGGGTGCGCCACAGAACATTCTCATGGGCCACAAAATATATATTTACATGCGCCACAAAAATATATTTTATTTAAAAAAATCTGTCACCAACACCAAACAGATTGATCATTACAAATACAAATAGCAGATTAAAACAAACAGATTGATTATTACAAATACAAATAGCAGATTAAAACAAACAGATTGATCATCACAAGTTGTCAAAACAGTTTGATCATCACAAGCTAGTCATCAAACAGATTCATCATCACAACTACTCCAAATCCATCACAAATTATCCAAATCCATCACAAGTTACACAATACATCGCAAGTCATCATATTACAAGTTATCACAAGTCATCATTGTTCAGCAGATCATATAGAGCACAAGCGCGATAAGGGTGAGCAAGATCAGCGGGAGCATGACCAAGTTCTGCATTCGGTTCCTCTTCCTCAACCTCCCTTAAAACCTTATTCTAACAACACCAATCTTATTCTGCTAACACATCGGATCGTCCCGCTGACTAGTACAAAACTAACCGAGAGGAAAAAAACCACCCTACCTTAGCCTGTGCCCCACCCACCCACCCACCACGAATGAGCTCCTCTCTCTCCCCGATTTTCCTCCTTCCCTCCCCACCGACGCCACACCACATCCCTTCCCCATGGCGCCTCCTCCCTGCGCCGCGCCATCTGACCGGCGGCGGCCCATCTATCCCGCCACCCACCGGATCGACGCCTCCCCCCCGCATCCGGCCGGCGGCAGCAAGGAGCGGCCCGCCATGACTGGATCCGGCCAGCCACCCCCTGGATCCGGCGGGCGGTGACCCAACCACTCCTCCACGACTTGATCCGGCCAAACGCAGCAAGGAGCAGCGCGCCACCCACCGGATCGGTGTCCCCCCGGTGCCTCCCTTCCTCCCCGCTGGGGTGCTTCCTTCACCGCGCCGCGGTGCCGCTGGGGCGCCATCTTCCACCGCGCCCCTCACTGCCATCTCCCTCACGTGCCTCCACACGGCCGCCTCCCCACGCGCCGTCATCCTCCTGCAGCGGCGGCTCACCCCACGACGAGGAGGTGAGATGAGGGCGGCAGAGGAATCTTGCCGGCGGGCCGCCCCGTCCTCCCCATGCACTTGCCGGCGCGCACCTCTCCTATGGATCCACACCGGAAACCGCTCGCCCTGGCTTCCTCCTCTCCTCGTTCCTCCCCCTGGACCCTGCGCGATCAACCGGTCAGCAACTGACGATGGACATGCAGT
Source organism: Bromus sterilis (assembly GCA_950022295.1). NCBI lineage: Eukaryota > Viridiplantae > Streptophyta > Magnoliopsida > Poales > Poaceae > Bromus > Bromus sterilis. Next base: position 162,921,112 of record OX465599.1, on the reverse strand, counting down.
TCAGTGTAATATGTTCTTGTATGTTGTTTTGTTCAGTATGGATTCTTCTCAGGAGAAGATACTAATGGTGCAGGTCATCCATACCATCCCTCTGGACAGTGTATAAGATTGCACGACATTTTCTACCTCTGTTGTGAGCTACATGGAACAGTGGCAGGTGGTCCAAAAAGCCAAGTAGTAGTGCACTCTGTTAAGGTGTCGAATGAGCCATGAGAACCTCAATTTTTTATATTTCTTCCTTTCTAAATTATTTGTAGTGCGTTCAGTGAAACATAGAAGGTAACATGGATGTTCATTTGAAGAAAACTACAGTTCAATTTGTGATACAGTGGTTTTGATTCTTGTGTGTATCAATTTTTATTAACAATGCGGTTCACTTTTTGATGGTGTTATGGTTCGCTTGGGTTCATTTCTGCGGTTCACATTCGTTAATGAAAACTGTTGGAAGAAAATATTAATGAATTTAATAAAATATGCAGTTCACTTAAGCTTTGTTTGTACTGTGGTTGCCCGCGGGATGAAGTGCACTGGATGTGATTCAAATACAAAAAAAGTTTAAAAAAGAAGAAGAAACCGTGCAGTTTGGTTCGGTGTGTTGCGATTCACTTTCCGCGAAGCGAACTGTGATGTTTTGAAGAATTAATCAAAAAGCCTGTGCAGTGCACTCTGTCGACACATGCGGTGCGGTTGCCCGATTTTAGATCCACGAAAAAAATGTTAATTTTTTTTGCCGATAATGCAATGCGGTTGCATGTCGGATGCAATCACATGCAATTCGCTTCGTCGAGTTCGGATCCAAGAAAAACACGTGCGTTATGTTTACCGATAATTCAGTGCGCTTGCCTGTCGGATGCGGTACGGTGGCCCGGCGAATGCAGTTCGCTTCGTCGATTTCGGGTCCGCGAAGAACGAAGTTCCGCGTTTTTAGTAGAATCGACACAACTTTTAAACCGTAAGGAATTAGAAAGTGTGTCTACATGAAAATGGAGCGCATCGACGATATCTATCCAACGGTGTATGAATTGCATCGATCGAATAAGCGAATCAAAAAAATTTACGGAAAAAAGCCCGCTGTCCCAAATGTGGACAGCCACACCGTTTTTCAAATTACTTAAAAAGCGTGGGGAATCTGGAAAAATGTTCAACATATGGATTAATCTCCTACTCCATGAGAATTCAACGGTGTATTATACGCATCGATTGGACAAGCGGTCAAAAAATTCTACTCTCTACAAGATCCGGCGACGAAAAATAAAGTGTGCGCGTTTTGTTGCGGCTAGATTTCTCTCAAATACGTAGCGAATTAGACAAAGTGTTCTATATATGGATGAAGCGCATGATCGATATATTTCCAGCGGTATATCATTTGCATCATTCCGATGAACGGTTTAAGAGAAATAGCGAAAAACAGCCGCTGTGAAAGGGGGTCGCTGCACCATTTTCGAAACTGCTCTTAATCCTTGAAGAATCGGGGGAATTTTTCAACATACAGAAGATGCTCCTTTTCCATACGAATCCAACAGTGTATTCTGCTCAATTCCGACCAACGGTTAAAAAGTTAAGGCGAAAATACTGCATGCGGTTCGTTTTTACCCGAGGTGTAGTGCTCGTGAGTCAGCAGTGTGGTTCCCTTTGCGATACGATGCAGTTCTGAAGTGTTATCAGAATAGTTATTCTGCTAATATTAGCAGAATAGACCGGCTATATATATATGTGTGTGTGTGTGTGTGTGTCTAAATAAAGAAAAGGATTCGTAAACATAACAAAAGATACATAGTCATTCTATCTAGGCACTAGTCATGATCTAGAGTTTCCCTGACTTGGCGCCGGGAACGGCTTATAGCCATCTTTCGTCTTCCACGTCCTGATGTCAGCCTGCATTTGTAGGCGTTCTTCGATCTCGCCCTTAGGCATCCCTCTGGGATAGTTTAAGGTCCCACCTGATGTCATGACATCGTGCTGCATGATTTTCGATATTTGGACTTGGATGAGGAAGAAGTCTTCTTTGAGATTATCATCGTCGATTCGTGCCAACCTTTCGGCCCATCCTCGGATACTACATGGCAGTGTAAGAATATGCCAGTCACGGACGAAGCCCCACAGGTGATGGAGGACGTAGAAGGCCTCCTTCACGCTGCGAGCCGGCTTCTTGACGCAGGGGAACTGCGTTACGTGTTTGAACCCCGTGCTTACCATTTCGGATACATTTTGCCGTTTTGTTGGCAAAACTGCATCCCTTTGAGGCGTAGCCCTCGAGAGCATCATCTAGAAGACCCCTTATTCGAGTGTAGTCTTTCTTCTTTATCAAACTCCCCGAGTCGAAATAGGTGGCTAGCGAATACCTCGGGGAAATTAGGATAAGCGTGCAGTATATGTTTCTGCGCAACACAAATGAAACGACATGTGTTGGAAGAGAGCAATGGACGAGGGAGTGGGTACTTACTCGGGAAAGAAAGGCAAAATAATGACGTAATTCCTCTTATTGGACACCAAGTACTGTTGGAGGTATGTCTTAGCCATTTCCCGCTCCCCTTATCCTTCCGCCAACTAGCAGTCGCGCATGTATTATGGATCCACTATCGCGATGTTCGGGGTGTTCTCTCTCTTGATCTTCATCGCCTGATGGAGCACATAAAGGTGGACCAAGTTGTAGTCGAGCTGATAGAGGTGAAGGTGTCCCGATGTTTCGATGAGATGGTGGAGGCGACTTTCACGATCCGACTACGAACGTGCGAAGACGTTGCGCCTTAGCGATCGCTAAACCAACTCCGAGAGGTTATTGATCCCGTGGATGCACGATCAACCTGACCACGAAGGTCTAATTCCTGCAAGCAATCGAAGAACAAGCAAGAACTAAGAATTGCAATCTAGATATTGCGAATATAAGATGAATGATTACGAAACTTGGGGTTCCAATGAGGTCTTGGCCTGGTCGGATGACACAAACGAAGAGCTCGAAGTTGCGGCTATGGCTAACTTATATCTAATTAAAACCCAAGTCTAAACGACGCCCTAAGGGCTGTATATATGGGGGAACAGAGGGTAATTTCGTGGCCCCTTGGAGGAGGGGTCCGAAAACAACCCTAACTCGGTTTCCCCACACATACGGACTCTAAAAAATAGCCTATTAAGTGTATTTCGAAATTACATGGGCCTGGCCCAATAATAAGGTGACGCGGCACCTATAATAACCCTTGGACGAAAATATTAATGTTGCGTCTTGTGTCTCTCGTCCAGGTCTTCATGCACGCCTTATGGTGGCCTCAAAGTGCGAAAATCACCACTGGAAGCTCCATTGTCCTTTCCCGCGCGCACACCTCCTTCTCCATGCTTGATCCCGCTCCAATGACCATCCTTCTTATCCATGCTAGGTCCTTCATTCATAAGACAAACAAAAGTATCTAATTTAGGCAGCATCATATGTTCCTGAACATTAGAAGGATTCGCAAGAAACGAAAGTACCTGATAATTTAGTTGACGTGCGCGTGCTCTAGTAACTGGTCCAGTATGTGTAGTTGGTGAAGATGTGGGTGTAACATTAGTAGAGATGTCCTCATCATCCTCCCCTTCTTGAATGGAAGTCGTCCTCGACGGAAGCTCATCATCTTCTCCCAAATAAGGTTTCAAATCTGCAATGTTAAATGTGGGACTAACCCCAAAATCCGCAGGTAGCTCAAGTTTATATGCATTATCATTAATTTTCTGTAAAACCTTAAAGGGACCATCAGCTCGTGGCATTAACTTAGACTTGCGCAAATCAGGAAACCTATCTTTACGTAGATGTAACCAAACAAGATCTCCTGGTTCAAACACAACATGCTTTCTACCCTTATCACCAGCAAGCTTGTATCTAGCATTCATTTTCTCAATGTTTTCTTTAGTTAACTCATGCATTTTTAATATCAATTCAGCACGTTGCTTAGCATCAAAATTAACCTTCTCCGAAGATGGAAGAGGCAGCAAATCAATAGGTGCACGAGGTAGAAAACCATAAACAATCTCAAAAGGGCACATTTTAGTGGTAGAATGAAATGAACGATTATAAGCAAATTCAATATGAGGTAAACATTCTTCCCACATTTTCAAGTTACTCTTTAAAACAGCCCTAAGCATAGTAGACAAAGTCCTATTGACTACTTCAGTTTGTCCATCAGTTTGGGGATGACATGTAGTACTAAAAAGTAGTTTAGTCCCCAACTTAGCCCATAAGCATCTCCAAAAATGGCTAAGAAACTTAGTATCACGATCCGAGACAATAGTATTGGGCACACCATGTAAGCGAATAATCTCTCGAAAGAATAAATCAGCAACATTAGCAGCATCATCGCTTTTATGACATGGTATAAAATGTGCCATCTTAGAAAATCTATCCACGAGAACAAATATGCTATCCCTCCCCTTCTGTGTTCGAGGCAAGCCTAAAACAAAGTCCATGGATATGTCCTCCCACGGAACACTAGGTACAGGTAAAGGCATGTATAAACCATGAGGATTGAGTCGTGACTTAGCTTTTTGACATGTAGTGCAGCGAGCAACAAAACGCTCAACATCCCGTCTCATCTTTGGCCAAAAGAAATGTGTAGCAAGTACGTCCTCCGTCTTCTTCACGCCAAAATGTCCCATTAATCCTCCTCCATGCGCCTCCTGCAACAACAAAAGACGAATAGAGCTAGCTGGAATGCATAGCTTGTTAGAACGGAACAAAAACCCATCATTAAGCACAAACTTGTTCCATGTTCTACCCTCTCTACAATTCTGCAAAACATCTTTAAATTCCGCATCATGTACATATTGATCTTTGATTGTCTCTAAACCGAATATCTTGAAGTCAAGTTGTGAAAGCATAGTATAACGACGAGACAAAGCATCAGCAATAATATTATCTTTCCCCTTCTTGTGTTTAATGACATAAGGGAAAGTCTCAATAAATTCAACCCACTTAGCATGTCTACGATTAAGTTTTGCTTGGCTTCTTATGTGTTTCAAAGATTCATGATCAGAATGTATAACAAATTCTTTGGGCCATAAATAATGTTGCCAAGTTTCTAATGTCCGAACAAGAGCATATAATTCCTTATCATAAGTAGAATAGTTCAGACTAGGCCCACTCAATTTTTCAGAAAAGTATGCAACAGGTTTAGCATCTTGTAATAACACACCTCCCAAACCAATCCCACTAGCATCGCATTCAAGCTCAAAAGTCTTATTAAAATCAGGAAGTTGGAGCAAAGGAGCATGTGTTAACTTATCTTCATACCGTGAAGGCTTCTTCCTGTGCGGTACCCCAAGTAAAAGGCATATCCTTGCGTGTAAGCTCATTGAGAGGTGCAGCAATGGTGCTGAAATCTCTCACAAAACGCCTATAGAATCCAGCGAGGCCAAGAAAACTTCTCACTTGTGTGACCGTTTTGGGCTGCGGCCAACTCTCAATCGCCTCGATCTTGGCTTTATCAACTTCAATTCCCTGCGGAGTAACAACATAGCCAAGAAACGATACTCGGTCGGTGCAAAAGGTGCACTTCCCAAGGTTACCAAACAAACGTGCATTACGTAGAGCAATAAAAACAACACGTAAATGATCCAAATGTTCCTCCAAAGATTTGCTATAAATCAGTATATCATCAAAATAGACTACCACAAATCGTCCAATGAAAGCACGTAAAACCTCGTTCATTAATCTCATGAAAGTGCTAGGTGCATTAGTTAACCCAAAAGGCATGACTAACCACTCATATAATCCAAACTTAGTTTTAAATGCCGTTTTCCATTCATCCCCTAATTTCATGCGAATTTGATGGTATCCACTACGCAAATCAACTTTGGAAAACATGGTAGAGCCACTTAATTCATCAAGCATATCATCTAACCTAGGAATAGGATGACGATAACGAATAGTAATATTATTAATGGCTCTACAATCAACACACATACGCCAAGTTCCATCCTTTTTAGGCACTAATATAACAGGAACAGCACAAGGACTAAGGGATTCACGTATGTAACCTTTGTCGAGTAGCTCTTGTACTTGACGCTGAATCTCCTTCGTCTCCTCCGGAGTGGTACGGTATGGCGCACGGTTGGGCAGCGAAGCACCGGGAATTAAGTCAATCTGATGCTCAATCCCTCGAATAGGTGGTAATCCCGGTGGTACGTCTTGTGGAAAGACGTCAATAAACTCCTGCAAAAGGTCAGTGAAAACAGGAGGCAAAGAAGGAGGCAATTCCTCAAATGAAAACAAAGCTTCTTTGCACACAAAAGCATAGCACACATATTGACTAACATCCAAATCCGAAATATCAACCTTAGTAGCAAGCAAAGTTGGACTAGTCAATTTAATTTCATTAGAAACAGCAGAAGAAGATTTGCTATTAGTCTTATGTTGTTGCTCAAATTCTTTAGCTGCTATCTCATTCTCACTCTTATTTTTCTCCTGTTTAGCTTGACTAGCTCTAGCAAGATCATCTTTCACAATTTGTTCAGGAGACATAGGAAGTAAAGCAATAGTTTTATCCTGATGAACCAGAGTAAACTGATTTGTCCTACCATGGTGTACAACATTCCTATCAAATTGCCATGGTCTACCAAGTAAAAGAGAGCATGCTTGCATGGGTACCACATCACAATCAACATAATCAGCATATGCAGCAATGCTAAAGCGCACACGAACAGAATGCGTTACCTTAATCTTACCACTATTGTTAAACCACTTAATATAGTACGGATGGGGGTGTGGTCTTGTGGTGAGAGATAGCTTCTCCACCAACTCCATGCTCGCCAAGTTGTTGCAACTCACTCCGTCAATGACGATGCGAACCGAACGTTCTTTCACCACTCCCTTTGTGTGGAACAAATTATGCCTCTGGTTTTGCTCGGCCTTCGATACCTGCACACTTAACACACGTTGAGCAACCAAACTAGCATATTGATCTGCATCATCAGGAGCCATATACTCTATATCATGAGCATCATCATGGGCACCCTGTTCCTCGTGAGCAATGAGAACTAAAGTCTCCTCATCATAGTCGCTCGCTGACTCATACCCACCATCCGCCGTAATAATCATCACACGCTTGGAGGGACAGTCTTTTGCGAAGTGACCTCCACCTTGGCACCTGCGACATTTAATATCACGATCTCGTGTTTGCCCTGTGGAAGCCATGGATGAAGAAGAACTCGCTGCTGGACCACTCTGTGCACCCTTGAATGGTGGCGCTGGCTGTTTTGGTGGCTCCCTGTAAGAATGAGCGGTTGAAGTAGATGGTGGTGCACCAGGACGTGTGGATGTAGAAGGTCCACGCGATGTCCATGATGTATTTCGTCCTGCAGAAAAGTTAGGTCTCGTAGCGGCCTGTCGATCCTGCACTTCACGTTCAGCTTTACAAGCAAGATGAAACAAACGAGTAATAGTAGCATAGTCCTTGTATTCTAGAATAGTTTGTATCTCCCTGTTTAAGCCACCTATAAAACGTGCAAACATAGCTTCATTATCCTCTACTAGGCCACATCTAATCAATCCAGTTTGTAATTCTTGATAATATTCCTCTACAGAATTTTTTCCTTGTCTCAAACGCTGTAATTTTTGTAGCAATTCACGTTGATAATAAGGAGGAACCCAGCGAGTACGCATAACATCTTTTAAAGCAGCCCAAGTAGCTGGAATATTATTAGCATGCAATCTACAATGTTCAGACCACCAAATAGATGCAAAACCCGTGAATTCACAAACAGCAGCAGTAACACATCTATTCTCAGGATATTGTAAACATGTAAAGCGTTGTTCAGTTTCTAACTCCCAAGTAAGATAAGCATCAGGAATATATCTACCCTCAAATGGCTTAAGATTCAATTTAAGTTTAGGCACATGTTCATCATCGCGTACCTGAGGGGGTGGTTGGTGTCGACCGTGGCGAATGTTGGGACGTGGACGCCCAGCTGGCTGCTCATAGGCCGCTTTCTGTTCCACCTCCTCCTCGTAATCACCCTCGTAGTTGTCGTCCTGGCCGACGTCAGAAGCAGCAGCAGTAGTAGCAACTGCAGCAGCCGCAGGAGCACCAGCAGCTTGTCTGCCCGGAAACAGAATACGTCGTGCACGTCGTGGTGGCGGTGGCTGTGCTGGAGCGGCCGCAGGATGTGCAGGTAGGCGTGCGAGCAACTCAGTAAACTTGGCGTCGAGCTTGGTCTCGATCATCTTCTCCACACCATCAATCACCTCTGTAAATCTGTTCTCGATGTCATTCACCTGTTCAGACATCATTTGTGCAAATTTATCATGTAACGCTTTGTTTGTCATATTCTCCTAATCGGGTGCATCCCGCGCCACTTCATCATGGGATCCTGGCATGGTTAGCAGAAATAGAAAACACACAGAAATATGATCCTACTTCTACTAATGGGATGTGGGGTGGTGGAAAGCACAAATCCGTCAAGCTTTTCTTTCGTTCTTACCGATTCTTACCTAGCAGCAGGTGGTGATATACAACCAACGGGTCAAAACTCTCAGAGATGTGGTAGAGCGATGGCCAGGAGGTGTCAACCGCACGAAGTAGAATATATGTGGAGCTGTAGGTAGGCTTGACAAATATGGTAGCAAAAAGCTCAACAGTAATCAAAACAGAGATGCAAAGTTGAATAAACACTCAACGTCGGTACTGTGCTGATCCTAGGCTAGACCGTACTAGAGACGCGAGCCTAAAACACCAACGAAAGCACGGCGTGGCACGTAATCAACTGAGAAGCACACTCTGAATTTTTTTTTCTCTTTTTTTTGCGATGCGGGACTGCGGTGGCTGAAAAAGTGCGAAAAAATCACTATGGTGGCGAACGTCTCAAAATGAGTTTCTGGACCTAAGGAACGTATGGGCGAAAAAAAAATTTACCCCCGAAATTTTTGGCCTAAAAACTGCTCTGGAAAGCGTGCCAGACTTTTTTTTTGGCTTTTTCGTGGACTGTAGGTATGAAGAACAGAACCAATCTAGACTACGAAAACTGGTAAATCTCACCGAGTAACCTAGAAATCTGATACCACTTGATAGAGGTGAAGGTGTCCCGATGTTTCGATGAGATGGTGGAGATCGATTATGGTGGAGGCGACTTTCACGATCCGACTACGAACGTGCGAAGACGTTGCGCCTTAGCGATCGCTAAACCAACTCCGAGAGGTTATTGATCCCGCGGATGCACGATCAACCTGACCACGAAGGTCTAATTCCTGCAAGCAATCGAAGAACAAGCAAGAACTAAGAATTGCAATCTGGATATTGCGAATATAAGATGAATGATTACGAGAGTTGGGGTTCCAATGAGGTCTTGGCCTGGTCGGATGACACAAACGAAGAGCTCGAAGTTGCGGCTATGGCTAACTTATATCTAATTAAAACCCAAGTCTAAACGACGCCCTAAGGGCTGTATATATGGGGGAACAGAGGGGATTTTCGTGACCCCTTGGAGGTGGGGTCCGAAAACAACCCTAACTCGGTTTCCCCACACATACGGACTCTAAAAACAGCCTATAATGTGGTATTTCGAAATTACATGGGCCCAGCCCAATATTAAGGTGACGCAGCACCTATAATTGCTCTTGGACGAAAATAATGAAGTGGCATCTCGTGTATTTCGTCCAAGCCTTCATGCATGCCTTATGGTGGCTTCAAAGTGCGAAAATCCCCACTGGAAGCTCCATTGTTCTTTCCCGCGCGCGCACCTTCTTCTCCATGCTTGATCCCGCTCCAATGACCATCCTTCTTATCCATGCTAGGTCCTTCATTCATAAGACAAACAAAAGTATCTAATTTAGGCAGCATCATATGTTCCTGAACATTAGAAGGATTCGCAAGAAACGAAAGTACCTGATAATTTAGTTGACGTGCGCGTGCTCTAGTAACTGGTCCAGTATGTGTAGTTGGTGAAGATGTGGGTGTAACATTAGTAGAGATGTCCTCATCACGAGCCGTCTCAAATGAAACAGATTGAAGATGTCCTCGTAGGCTATGAAGAACAGATCCGCGGGGGCTTCGTGGACAAAGTGCACGTCCCTTGGGACCTTGGCCATGAAAACCGGGTAACCTGGATTTGTTTCACGAAGGAGCTGCTCTAGTACATAGATGCTATCATGCAAACTAACCATAGCTCCACGTGCGATATTGCGCAGATTCTTTCTAAGTATCGGTTGACCTGCTACATGAACCCGGACCATGCCATCCTTGGTTGCTGGTACCACATCGTCCTGAGCCCGAATCCTCTTCGCTGGCTGCTTCTTGGCCAGCGTCTTACTTCTCTTCCTCTGCTTCTTCTTCACAGGGCCATCCACTGGGTATTTGATATGCTCACTGGCCATCTGGCGGAGTGTGTTAGGGCTGAAAATGATTCCCACGGGTTTGTTTGTTTGATCGTCGACCGGAGGCGTATTTTCAGATAGACCATAGTCGAGGCGTCGCTGCTTGGAAGGATCAGTTTGATAATCGCGAGCGTGGCCGAAGGCTTCTTCTTGCTCTAGCAGCTAGACCCTCCATCAACCCGGCGGGGATGATATTGCGAATCCTCTCCTCCACTCGTTGCGCCCGATGTCCAGAATTGACGCCACCTTCTTCTTCAGTTGTTCAACCTCCTCTTTTTCCTTTGCTGAGGACACGGACTTCCTATCCTTCCTTTTCTTGATACCATCCTTGTAGTACTCTCCAAACTTCATGCTCGTACCAAAGCCGGACACACGGCCATCTGACGTCGGGGGTAACAACTTGTCCCTCTTCTTGTAAGCGTTGACATCCCTATTGAAAGTTGTGTCCCACGGCCCCGTTGACGACTGGGAATCCGACGTGCACGCTGGCGGAAGATTACCATTTAATTCCTTCTCCTGAACAAGAAGTTGAACCCATTTAGAAAGTTGGCTTCATTATTTAATTAGAATACAATTAAATTCCTTACCAGACCTAGCTCAAACGCTTTCACCTCCGAATCGTCGGTAACGAATTCTTGGGCTTCAGGGTCCCAATAGTAGCGGGCCCGGAAAAAGTTCCTCAGCTGCGGATCCATGATTTTGAGCCACCTATTCTCTATTCCTAGGCGTTCCAGCTCGGCGTCCTTCTTGTCCCAAATGGGTTGTTTTCCTCTGTAACCGCCGCTTCCGCACTTATGGTTACCAATGTTCATGTCCCGCATCTTCTTCCCCCATGAAATCCATACTTAAGCCTCATCAGACGCTAACCCCGCCTTGAAGGTGTTGAACTCTTCTTCTTCATCGATCATCGGCTCTTTCAGACTTATCGTCTCCCAGCTTTGACCTTTAGCTATCTTGCCCTTCACCCGGGTTTTCCAGGTGCTGAAGGCGTTGCTCTTCTTTGAGACGACTAATCTGTTTAACGCGTTCGTCCCTACATCTAGGCTATCATACTATGCTGGGAACTTGTATTTTTTGTGAAGGTTCCTAATGAGGTTGTCGACCAAAGCCGCATTGGATCTGATGTGCTTGGTGTTGATAGACATGCTTTCCCGGATGATGCACCTGAGTTGCATGTTTGTGGGACCAGAGGGGAGCCCTGGGGGGCCCAGGCGCCCCCTGGCGCGTCCAGGGGTGGGGCTGCGCCCTCTGGCCGCCTGGGCAGCCCCCCCTCCTCTGGTGCCCTACCGAAGCTCCTATTTATCCCCGTGACGAGAAAACCCCAGAACAGAAGTCGTTTTCCCAGTTTCCGTCGCGGAGCCGCCGCCACCCTCTGTTCTTCTTCGGGAGGGCTAATCTGGAGGCCGATTTGGCCTCCGGAGAGGGGAGATCATCGCCATCGTCATCACCATCACCACTCCATCCATCCTCCATGAATTCTCTTCACATGTGTAAGTAATTCCCTGCTGTAGGCAAAGGGGATGGTAGGATTGGATGAGTTTAATCATGTAATAGTTCGTCAGATTGTTGGGGCATGTTGCCTATCATCTAGATTGGTGTTTATCTTCTTTGCTACAACTTGTTGTTCTTAATGCTTGTCACTTTGGGCCCGAGTGCCATGTTTTCAGATCTGAACCCTATGTGTTTTCATGAATATATTTGTGTTCTAGATCCTATCTATGAGTTGTATGCACCTATTATGGTCCGGAACCGGCGATCCCAAAGGTGACAGCTTGGGACACCAAAGGGGATGGTCCATAACTTGAGGATTCCATGTATCCATTGAGTTTATTTCTTTGTTCCGGTGCTCTTTGATAGGAGTACCTTAATATCCATAAGTTCCTTTTGGCCCCGTTCGTAGCGGGATGGTAGGACAAAAGATGTTGTGCAAGTTCTTATTGCAAGCACGCACAACTACCTACGGGATACATGCCTATTGTTTGATATTTGCCTAGATGATCTTTGCTTTTCTATGTGCCTTGCCCCGCGTTAGAATCTATTATATGTTTACTCTCATCCATGCAGCGCCCGACCATCCATCTCCCTAGCCTACAGTGTTTTCAATCCTGCTGGTTACTAGTTGTTACTTTTTGCTATTTACTTTTGCTGTTGCTATCATCACTATCATATCGCAGTTACCACTTATCTATTGTTGCAAGCAAGTATATTTTAGGTGCGGTTGAATTGACACTCAACTATCAAAGCTTATAAATACTCTTTGGCTCCCCGTGTGTCGAATCAATAAATTGGGTTAACTTACCCGCGAAGACTATCTCGATCCCTTACGCCTGTGGGGCATCAAATGGTTGTAGCATGAGTAGTCATGGCGCTCACTAGTGATGTCTCTCTCCCAAAAGATGATAAAAACTATGCTAGGTACACAAATTACATCTGGGTAATGGACAAGATTATGAACACACCGAAATGCTAATTATGCTAGAAAAGAGTGCAAGGTTCAATTGTATGGGCATTACACCAAGACAAGTAGAACATTTATTCATTGCAAACTACTTACTAATCATCCACCTTCAGATATCTAATCTAGAACATCTCGCTGGTATTAAATTGTGAGCCACAACTAATGTTGCAAACTGGAAGCAATAGAAGATTGCTTTAACACTATGCATAATGTAAGCAACCCTTGTGACACGAAGTCACAAGCGTCGTTGTTTTACCCGTAATGACAACATCATTCCCTAGTTTCATGTTTCTGTCACTCAAGCTGGACATCAGGAGGCATGAACCCACTATCTAGCATAAGAGTCCCTCTTGGAGTCACAATATAATACTTGGTCAAAGCAATAAATTACAACGGAGAACATGCAAGAACACTCAAGAACATAATATAAAAAGATCTAAATATATTACTTCCACAATTTGAACATAATCTCATAATCCATCAGATCCCAGCAAACACAACATAACAACACATAAAACCTAACATATATGTGTAACACCCCGGGTGTCACGCTACAGTAATCACCTACAGTAATCACAATTACTGTTGCTAATCATGCCTTGATCATTTTTGAATCAACACAAACTCAAAATGCATTTTCATGAATATTAAAAATATGTGATACATAAAACTTTGTCCAAAAATTGTGCAACCAATTTTGTTAAATAACTAAAAATCAGTGGGCCATGTTAAACTAACTTTGGGCATTTATTACTTTGATTAAAATAATAAACAATTCAAACGGTAGCTCAATCGGTCCAATTTTATAAGTTATTATTTAAATAAAATACTAAATGAATTTATAAAAATACCAAACCTTTTGTGGCACTGTAATATCATATAACACTAATATTGGGTCAAGTCCCATGTTTTACAAAATTGTGAAAGTATTTTAAAACAAAAAAAAACAGAAAAGAAAAACAACAAAAAAGAAAGAGGAAAAGAATTAAAAACCTAAACTACAGCATTGGGCAGAGCCCACCCCAACCTCTCCCTGGGCCAAGCCCACTTACCCCGGCCCAGCAAGCCCCCTCGCCTACAACCGGCGTCGTAGACAAGGCCGAGCACCCCACCCCTGATCCCCTCCCTCTCCCTCGACCTAACCCCCCTCCCGATCCCCTTCTCCCTCCTGGGGACCACGACGCCGATTTCTGCCGGTACGGTGACCCCGCCGCCGTCCAGCCCGAGCCGCCCCCTTCCTCTCTCTCACACTCGCCCCCGACCCTCTCGCTGGATCCCCATCTCCCGCGCCGTGCCACCGGCTGGATCCGGCGATGGCCGTCGCCGCCGGCCGCCATGCTCGTCCCTAAGAGATGCCGCATCGCGGTTTCTTCCTCCTCGCCGAGCAGATGCGTGGCCGCCTCCTAGCAACGCCTCCACCGCCCCCGTGCTCCCCCGATCCACTTATGTACGCCCAGTCCGCCGTTGATTCTGGCCGCCGCCGTCTTCGCGGGCCGCCGCGCTGCTCCCTGCCGCACCACCTCATGGCGGCGCACCTCCTCAGCCCCGACGAGTTGCCGCTCGCCTCCTCCCGACGTTGCGCCGGCTAACCCTAGCCGCCATGGCACCGATTCACGGCGTCGCCATGGCTCCGGCGCCCCGGCATGCTCGCCCCGCGTGGCCTTGTCGTGTCGCGTCTACTACCCTGGCTTCGGCCTCCCCTGGTGTCTCCGACCACCGCGACGCTCCGTCGCGCCCACTGCTCCAGTGGCCGCCATGGCTCCCCTGAGTCCCCCACCCGCTTCGCTGTGAGCACCGCTTTGGTCTCCCTCTCTCCTTGTGCTCCTGGGGCTCTCCTGCTAGCCGACCTTGTTACCGTGCCAACCGTCGAACGCCATGGCCGAGCCCTGCCCGTGCCCTGTCCCTGTGTCTGTTGCTTGCTTCTACTGAAGCTTTTCTGAATTTTGCTAAGTACCAAAAACTGATGATGGATACTACTTTGGACAGCAGTAAAATATGTGCAAACACAATTTAAACCTGGATAAAATTATGTGGAATGGTTGTACACCTAAGAATCTCCAATTTGTTCCATTGGACCAACTCCATTCGATGCATAGATAAATTCCTATGAAAATCACAAAACGCCAACTTTAACAGATTCTGGAAATTTTGTTAAGTAGTACTTTCTGGTCCGAGTTTTAATTAAGTAAACGGGCTCTGCTAAAATTTCCATCCGTACCGGATTCGAGATCACTGACAACCGAAGAAGTTTGGTATAGGACACAAATTCATCGGAGGAGTGGGACCCTAAACCATAGCCTTTCGAATGTGCTAATGGATGCTTAAAACCGGAAATTCCCAGACTTAGAGAAATTTCATAAAAACCCTAGTGGATGACATGTGGGTCCCCGCAATGTTTTAACTAGATAAAATATTTTATTTGAGACAAGGCAATGACAACTGGGTCCCACCTGTCAGTTGATCAGTCAACCCCACTATTCCGGATAATGTTTGTTTACTAATAAAAGAAATTCCAAAAGGCATTTAAATATTACAAATTCAATATCTTTTAAACCGTAATTCTGATGAAAAAACTTTATACATCAAAGTTGATCAGAAAAATACAACGAATACGAATAAGGTACCCGTATACCCACCGCACCCGTCTAACATACCAAACACGAGCCATTCCCCTCCGGTTGCACTATCCGATAATTTCCGGTGACGGTAAAACTTTGTCGGATGAAAATATTTTGAACATGGAAGTTGCTCAGAATGAATCAACTAACACGGATCCACTATCCACATGTCTGTCAGATGTCCCTAACTCTGCAGACATGGAACCTTCCCCCTCCGGTCATCTGTCTGGTAATCAACCGGTATTGACGAATCATCCCCGGATAAATTCCCGCTCCGAGCAAATCACCTGAAACTGCGTTAGAGCCCCGTTGCTTTGTATCTTCTATGTCATATTTTTGTATTGCTATTATTGTCATGTATTTATTGTTTCTTCCCCTCTCTTATTGTCCGGTAGTCTCGACGTCCGCTGCCGATGCCCCTATGATCGACTACTTCGTCGACGACGATCGTACCTCTACCGTCGAGCTTCCAGGCAAGCAGAGCCATTCTCTTCCCCAGATATCGCCTATCTTTCCGTACATTTCTTGCACTAGGCATTGTTACTGCTGCTGCTACGATTACAATCCTATTCAATTGCATAGCCTGTTTTTGTCGCCCATTGATGTACCTTCCTTATCCTATGCTGCCTGCTTTATCTATATATTATATTCATCAGTAAACCCTGCGCATTGTTAGCTAGGTTTAGAATAGCGGGTCGTGATCACTCTGGTGAGTGAACGCGGATTTCCTAATATTATAACTGCAACATGTACGGATCAATGCAGACGCCCGAGGGAACCTACAACGGCGAGACTCTGTCGAGTCGCTTCGAGTTTGACTTACGAGTGGACGGACTCGTATTTCACTCTCGTCGGCTCAATAGCGTAGCATCACTGCGATGATACGAGGGTATTTCTCTTTAGTTCATTCCGCTGGTGTCTCGGCACCACCGGGGTGATACGAGAATATTCCTCTTTAGTTCATTCCACTGATGTCTCTGTCGAACCTCTTCAAGTGTACCATCGAGGGTGAATCCTCCTGGTTTCACTTGATGGTAGGCACTCGAATCAACTGGTGTCCTTAAAGGTAAGGAGTCAGGTGACCCAACGGTGCCCGCGCAGGGTATCTTAGCGGAACGACAGGTCCGGTGTATTCCACCGGTGTGCGGCGGGCCTAGTACTGTTCGTGGCCGACAGATATCCTGTTGTACGAAAGTCGAGCTCTTCGGAGCAAACGCGAGACAAGGTATGGAGACGGTTCACCTTGTTGGTAACCGCACGAGTTGGTGGGACGTCAGGGAAGGCACCGATGTTACTGGTGGTCCTGACTGCTGTCGTTGTCCGCGACTCGTTTCAATAAGGGGCAACGATAACGGTTGTCTCGACAGAAAATAATAAAATGCTTAACGGGTTCGGCGGATGACTTGAGTAGCCTTTTGGCTTGTACGCACTACCTATACGTGGGACTACGCGTATGGGCGCCTCCGCGGCGTAGCCTCGTTCGAAAGCTCTGAAAGACGTCCAGTTCAGCATTGTGGCTGGGACTGATCGTCACCTGTGGTGTACAGATCTCCCGCCTCACACAGACCCGGAGTGCGAGGGGCGACGGCCCAAGACACCCTTGCGCTTAGGACTTTAGACCGGCCGGGACCTCCCTGATGAGCCGTAGGATGGACTGTGTTGTGTCGGATAGCCTTGGTGGGGTGCACCCTAACCAGGTGTACGCCACCCTGGAGATCCGAGCGTGTAGTGTCACACTAGTGCACCCCTGCAGGGAAGATTGATCTATCGATAGCCGTGTCCACGGTAACAGGACGCTTTATGCTGAAGCCAGACTCTACCACTACAAACTACTACTACTAAACTGTTTGTTCCGGTTTCTCTTCCTCGCAGGGAAGTCGAGGAGGGGATCTCGGAGGCATTGATATTATTAATAATTACAACTTATTATTATACAATGCTGCAGCAACTTCTGCTGCATTGTTACTTTCATTACTGTTATATTAAACTGTTGGCTGATTCTTACCTCATGCTTCAAGACTCGTCGGAAGATGCTAGTCTTCGATAGGCCTAGTTTCTTACCCTTATTCTGATTTCTATCTTGCAGTCCACTATATACAACCTCCCCTTTCCATTTGATACAAATGCATAATTGCTTAGTAGCAGACGTAAGACTCGCGGGTATGCTAGATACTCACCTGCTTTATTTTCCCCCTTTTTGTTTTGCCTGATCGGCCGCTACAGTCGACGCTGGAGTCCAGGAGCAGGAGATCCCCGATGCCAACCACCGCAACGTGAAGACCCCCGATGCCTTCTACGACGTCGAGTTCCCCTTTGACCAGGAGTAGTTTGGAGGTTCCCAGGCAGGAGGCCTTGCCTTTTCGATCGAGTGTTGATATTTGTGCTAGCCTTCTTAAGGCAACCTTGTATCCTTGTGTCTGTACTCAGATACTATTGCTTCCGCTAACTTTGTGCTTTCGAGCTGTTGTATTCGAGCCCCTCGTGGCCCATGGCTTGTATTAAACAACTTGTATTATTTTATTTGTAGAGTTGTGTTGTGATATCCCACCGTGAGTCCCTGATCTCGATCGTGTACCTTGCGTGTATGATTACTGTACACGGTCTGATTTTGGGGGCGTCACAATTTGCCTTGATAATGTTAGGAAACTCACAAGGACTAAACATTGAAGCACAAGATTGAAGAGAATACATCAACTAGCCTGCTGCCATGAACCCTATGTACAAGGAGGAACTACTCACGAAGCATCTCGGAGGCAATCATGGCGACGGCGGAGCCTCCGGAGATCAATCCTCCCTCCGGTAGGGTGTCGGGA
Organism: Bromus sterilis; assembly: GCA_950022295.1. Classification (NCBI taxonomy): domain Eukaryota; kingdom Viridiplantae; phylum Streptophyta; class Magnoliopsida; order Poales; family Poaceae; genus Bromus; species Bromus sterilis. The sequence continues at coordinate 162,902,890 of OX465599.1, read as the reverse complement.
AAAGAACCTTTGCTGATCCCGATCTCGGGATCACGATGGTGACAGAATAGTGGCGAAACGTGGAAATGAAGTCAACCCTTGGGGTTTCCGGGAAACAAAGAATAAATAGAGTAAAACCGGGCACCGGGAGTGGCCCCACATAGGTAGGCGATGGGGGCGCAGTCAGCCCTTGGCCTCGCCAGGTGGCCGCATGGTCAGGGGGTGGCCTTCCCCTTACCCCCCCCCCCTTCAGGCATTTGGAAGCATCCTTCATAATAGAATTTTTTTAATTTTCTAGAATTTTCCAGCAATATTGATTTACCACCTTTTTCTTCAATGCACGGACAATAACAGACAGAAACTGGCACTAGGCACCAGGTTATAGGTTAGTCCCAAGTATGTTGTAAAGGGACATGAAAGTTCATCAAAACATATAGCAAAGTCACCAAAACAAACATGGAACAACAACAAATTATGGATATGTTTGAGATGTATCATCGAGTGAGGGACGAAGCCCGGGGAACCAAAGTAGATCGATCCCACCGGAGCCGGTGAGTCGCCGATTTTCGATGTCGAAGTATCTGAGATCGCTACTCCAGCGCTCGAAATACCCACAGACAGTGCCAATTGACGTGGGGTACCACGACAAATCCCATGGTTAGGATACCAAGGTTTTCGGACGAGGGGAGGAAGATACACGCTAGTAATCTCGTCGGCTAACAGGAGGCAAGACACCATTTACCTAGGTTTGGGATCCCGGAGGATAATACCCTACTCTTGCTTGTCTGATATGTATTGCTTGATGATTACAAGAGAGTTCCCGGTGAGATGTGATCTCGATAGGATTTGGTGGTGGATAAAAGCGTAGTCTCGAGACAGCGTCCCTCCCAGTCTTTACATAGTAGCCTGGGACTTGGGAATCACTTACTGACTTGGTTACAGGTGAATGCTAGACCTAACTTGCTATGTACTCCAGGTAACGAGCCTCTGAGTTACGTCATCCTCATGGGCTTCATGTGGACCGTCAACCTTTATGCACCAGGTAGGGTCATGGTAGGCTACCGCAGGTTATGCCCACGTCACAGGCAGAACATAGAAACTGGCCTAAACATGGGGTTAATAGGTTAGTCTAATAAAAGCATATAAAATAATATAAAATGCTATTCAAAGTGTATGAAAGTGATAACATAATAGCATGAAGCAATAACAAATTATAGATACATTATTACGAGGCTGAGCATGTTTGCGAAAATGTCGCGGATCTAGCCAACCACCCGTGTGCAACATTGGCTTCACTATGAAGCATTTTTCGCTTCTATCGCCTCTCTCCTTTCTCCATCTCGCCTCTTTCCTTGACTTATCGACGACACATATTGTGCGTGGCGACGACGATGACACATCAGATGCAATAGTGGTGGCTGCCTCTAGAGCTCAGGGTGGCAGATCTATCCATGATGTTAGGCGGCAGGGTCGACCATGGCGTTATGGTGGGGCCAATCATACTGCATAGGGTGATGAGTGTCGGTTGGGTTGCAAGCCGACCAGTAGAGGAAGACCATACATACGCGGCAATGGGATCCAACTTGGTGATGCATGCCACGATGACTATCTGAGTGCGCTCGTTCCTGGTGACATGAGGGTGCACGGCACTCATCAGCAATCCCTGTCCCTTTCCCCTTTATTTGTTATATTATACTCCCTCCGTAAATTAATATAAGATGTTTTAGATCACTAGTTTATTTATCTAAAACATCTTATATTAGTTTACACAGGGAGTATGTATCTCTTCTCACTGAATTCTTCTTTCCTCTTCAGGTGATTTCGTGTTGTAATTATATGAGGTAATTTAACTGCCCCACTACATGAAGGTCACTCAAACTTTTATTCACTATGAATTTATCAAAGAAACACACAATGGATTGCCTTTTACTCAACCAAATGAAAAAAGGGGCTATCCTAGTCGGATGGTTGGGCATACCCACATCCACTCAAACATATCCCTTCAACCAAAAACATCCTTAAGCCTCCTTTGGTTTGGATGAATTTTATATGAAATCTGCATGCTACGATTATTATAGATTTTTTTCTTAAGAACCCTTTGGTTCATATAATGAGTTCCAATCTTACATACAAAGTGTTTTAAGGGTGAACGTTCGAAATGTCTAAGACGGGAAAAGGAAAAAAGTTTTTTTTGAAAGATCCAGCAAATTGCAGGCTTGATTTTGATTAAGCAGAAAGCAACGAAAGAACAACATGATGAAGATCCGAAGATCAAGGAAAAAATAAAAAAACAACAGCTCTATCAGCTGCTGAACTACACCCACCACAGACAACACGGCTACAAAGTAGAAGTGCCTGTCCTAAGCTAAGCATCATCGTCGCGTCTGGACCAACGTCGATCTCCTCCAAAGACAACAACAACTCCAACTGAACTTTCTTTGTCAATGCACCATTTCCCTTTGAAGCAGAGTGCAGGCAGATGGCAGGACTAGGTCGGTCCTAGGAAAAGCTTCGTCTTGGATTCATCAACGATGACGTTCATTGCGCTTGGAAATTTACCTTGAACAGCGGCGAGCACCAGAGGATCGCCACATAGGACCTCAAAATAGTGTCTCCAAATGTGATGCTCCCAACAGAGAAAACGATGTCTGAGACACCGCACGCCAATCCAATTCTAGACCTAGGCTTTCACCCGGAGATACTACCAACCAAGCACGAGGAAAAGATGCCAACACACCTCGTTGACGCCTCCAAGGAGGAAGATGACACCCACAGGAGCCATTGCCACCAACTCTGGGTCGTGCAGGACTTTTGTCCGTCTCATCGTACACCTCTGCTCATGCTCACTACAGCTCATCCATGTTGTCTCACACCGCCACCTTCTCAACACCTTGTTGTTGAGGACGTGAGGCATGGTCCACCTCCCCATGGCGAGTTGCAGAGGTCAGATCGGACCCTACATCTCGCATCTATCACGACTAGAGCTACCCTGTGTAAGGCCCGATATGCGGTAATTTTCCAGATCTAGATGTTTCCATCCAGATCCGGGGACGAAGCACATATCGGTCCCACCGCGACATATGACAATGTCATATGCCCCGGATTTCCAACATGATATCACAACATTACAGCTACATGGATACAACATCTCATACAATCAGCATACAACTGCCTTAATACAATACATCAGCAGAAGATACATGTCTGAGTATAGACTACAATCAAATGCCTATTGGCAAAGATAAAACACACCATTCCCGTAACCACACGGGTCCAGGCTCTCCGCCGGGATCCACCTAACTAATCATCGTCGAGTCTCCACGTGACACGTCGATCACAATACCTGTTGTCGATCAAGAACCCTTAAAAGAGTTTGGGGGTAGTATCATGAGTACAGAAGTACTCAGCATCCAACTGTAGTGGTCAACTGACCCAGCAAGGACTTCATCACTCGTCATTCTAGGACAACTAGTAGTTTACGGTAAGGATGGGGTAAGTGGTGAGGTTGCTGCCGCACTAGCATTTATGAAGTGGCTAACGATCTAGGGAGTAAGATAAGAAGCCAAGCATTCGATGAGGAATCGCCTCCAACAAATCTTGCAATCAACTACTTACGCAAACATAACACCTATCTTATCCTTGTCCTCCCCTTGCATCCCGACGAAGAAGAAGCAGTCAAGGCACACACACGTTGATCAAGTTATATTAAGATTATCTCAGTTGTTGTTGTTGTCTATGAACAAGGAGTAGGTCTCAACTCGTCCATAACCGTGGACACGGCTTCTCGAAAAGATTTAACCCTACAGGGGTGTACCAACTGCCCATTACAAGGCTCCGCACGCACGCCCATATCTCTCAGTTGCTACCCATCACAGGCAACCATTTTATGATTTAGTTTCGAGAGATCTGAAACGACAGGTCCCTCTAACTAACAACGAACAAATCCGGGTAGCCCCCGGTGAGTCGACATTCAGCTCAAGAGCCGACCGCGCTCTCGATTTGGTCTCTACCGACTGTCGCAGGTTTGGATTGCCAGTAAATTCTCACATGAGGCCGGGTCCTCAGCCGGACAGGTTGGACCAACAAGGAAAACATGTCCTTGCTGGCCTAGGTTGTTTTAAAGAATATCTTCCAGGAGCGACCCAACAGACACACACACGGTTTCAAATGGTAAATCATCTTGGGCCACCACTAGAAATGTTTGAAGCTAGGTAGGTAAGAAGAGGGGACCCCATAGCATCCCACACGCGGTTAGGCACGCTCGTCAAGAGACACAATATCCGGAACTCGGGTCCTAGGTGACTCGAATGGAACAAAGCTTCGGGGCGGGATAGCCTAGACCTTCCATCCTTCGTCGAGTATAGTCAACATTATAATAATCATATCATCCAAAACAAATATTATAGTGTGATAGCCCAATCCAAGGAGTAACAGAGAGTAACATTCATAGCATCCTAAGCAGGCATACTAAGCAGGGGCTGAGCAACGAGCAATAGTAACATAGCAGTACAAGGTCTACTGGGAGGGGACATGGCTGTATCGGTTTGAAAGAGGTTGTAAACATGTGGTAGGATCAAACATCGAACCTATCCAAGACTAGCATGCAAATCGCTGGTTGAATAGAATGGATCATAAGTAATGTATATTCCTTGCCTGTTGATAAGTCGGGTTCCAAAGGTGTAGTTGATCGCAAGCTCGCATCGTCTCCGAAGGTAACCCCGGAAGCACTCAAGACGGTAAACGCTGGAAAGCAATCAACGAGCAAGGATATATTACTACGAAGCAAACACAAGCAAGCATCAACAAGAAGTCAACACGAGACATCGCACCTACCGTCGAGAGCGGTTACTAACTGGTTAAGTGGAGTACTCGTCACACACGACGATACTGCACATTTAGAAAGGTTCAAGTTGTTTGGCTACTCAAGGTGAGCAAGGTTGTTAACATGGAATCTCACTCAAGCATGGCATAGCACACAAACATGGAAAGAGGTGAAGCAAAAGTAAACTATCTATCCTAGTCAATTTAAGTGAGACACAACCTAAACATGGCATAACACTAAGTGCCTCACGATGATTTAAGTGATTTTAGGTTGGTTAAAAACAGAAAACAATAGCATAAACACAAATTACATGAAATTATAATCAAGTTACATATAAAGAACACTCCAAACGGAGTTACGGTTAAAAAGCTACAAGCAAAACAAGTTATGCACACATGTTGTTAACATCAGGGAGCATACTTTAGAATAATGAAACAAATAGCTATTGAATACAAACATGCACCAAAAGACATGGAATTTCAGTAGGCGTGACAAGGAAGGCATGGCAAAAATTATCATGCAAATAGGCATCATGGTTCACTAGTTATAAGCAACACAAAAAGCTATAAAACATTACTGGTCTAGGACTTAGTGAAAATCTGGAAAACAGGGCAGAAACTGTTATTTCATGTTGTATAAACAGGAGAAAAACTATATGTAAATGTGCAGCAACATGACATAGAAATATATGAGCATGGATTAGGCATGAGGATAATCAGTTACAAACAAGAATCAAGGTCATAGGCATCACAGATAAAAAGATATTAAGCGTGCAACATGGCATCGGAAAGTTACAGGCGTAGTGAAAACAGAGGTGGCTGTCAACAACAGCAGGATAGCAAAGTTGCAACTTTATATAAACAGCAGCACATGTCATCAGGGTCACCACTTTGGAGCAAAAATTAATATAGCTACAGCAAGAAAACATGACAAGTGATTGCATAGGATTGAAGTAGACATGATGCTTAACAGGATGCAACAAGAATCACTCAATTCCGATGAACGGTTGCGACGCAACCGTCACCCGAAGTTGACACAAAATAACAGTTTTCAGCACTTAGCAGCAATTTCCAGAAATTAGCAGCAGTTAACAGTCTGGTGCCCACTTCAACATTGATTAACAACATCAAGATGGCCTCAAATCAAAATGCTCACAAAAGATGAACGGAAGTACACACAAAACTAAACAATTTTCCTTTTGGGCGCAATGTCATCCCAACTATGGTTTACTCGCAAATTTAAACGCAAAACTGAAACAGCAGCAAAATTCTCCAGACTTAGTGAAATTCGCAGGGTTAATCCACAGAAAAAAGGGCCTCACCCATATGGGCTCGGCCCATCTAGCCTGGAGAGGCCGGCGGCTGGGCCAGGGAGCTGAGGTGGGTTGCTGGGCTTCGGTGGAAGTGGCCGGCCCACGTGGCTGCCTGGAGGGGCGGTTGAGCTCGGGCTCCTCCCGAGCCATGAGCAGCGATGGCGCATGGTCGGCTCGTCGGCTGCCGGTGAGGGGCGAGGGCTGCGCAGGCTGCGAGGACTAGGGGGCGCGGGGTGACCGGAAGGAGGCGGAGGAGGCGGATCCGGACGGCGGCAGGAGATGGCGGAGCGCGGGGGCTCGGACGACTGCCGACCATGGCCATGGCGGCGGTGCGGCCTGGCGCGCGACGGGGCATCCTGCAGGGATGAGGGGAGAGGGCGAGGAGGCGAGAAGGGAGGCGCGGGGTGGAGCTCACCGGCGGCGCGGCGGCCGAAGGCGGCCGGAGTTGGAGGCGGCGGCGGCTCGGCCTCCACGTCTGCGCGGTGGAGAGGTGGGAGGAGAGAGAGGTAGGGGTTGACGTGGCGGCCTCTAGGCCGTCGGAGCGCGAGATCTGAAGGTCCAGATGGCTGGGGGGCTGATCCAGATTTGGATCAGGGTTATGACGAAAATGGGGTAGTTTTGGGGCAATTGTGAGGGGTTGGCTGCAATTTTTGCTTAGGGGAAATCCTAGAAAGGGGTGGGAGAGTGGTGGTCTTTATATAGCCCAGGTGATGAGGACATCTCTACTAATGTTACACCCACATCTTCACCAACTACACATGCTGGACCAGTTACTAGAGCACGCGCACGTCAATTAAATTATCAGGTACTTTCGTTTCTTGCGAATCCTTCTAATGTTCAAGAACATATGATGCTGCCTAAATTAGATACTTTTGTTTGTCTTATGAATGAAGGACCTAGCATGGATAAGAAGGATGGTCATTGGAGCGGGATCAAGCATGGAGAAGGAGGTGTGCGCGCGGGAAAGGACAATGGAGCTTCCAGTGGTGATTTTCGCACTTTGAGGCCACCATAAGGCGTGCATGAAGACTTGGACGAGAGACACAAGACGCCACGTTAATATTTTCGTCCAAGGGTTATTATAGGTGCTGTGTCACCTTATTATTGGGCCAGGCCCATGTAATTTCGAAATACACTTAATAGGCTATTTTTAAGAGTCCGTATGTGTGGGGAAACCGAGTTAGGGTTGTTTTCGGACCCCTCCTCCAAGGGGCCACGAAATTCCCCTCTGTTTCCCCATATATACAGCCCTTAGGGCGTTGTTTAGACTTGGGTTTTAATTAGATTTAAGTTAGCCATAGCCGCAACTTCGAGTTCTTCGTTTGTGTCGTCCGACCAGGCCAAGACCGCATTGGAACCCCAACTTCTGTTAATCTTTCATCTTATATTCGCAATATCCAGATTGCAATTCTTAGTTCTTGCTTGTTCTTCGATTGCTTGCAGGAATTGACCTTCGTGGTCAGGTTGATCGTGCATCCGCGGGATCAATAACCTCTCGGAGTTGGTTTAGCGATTGCTAAGGCGCAACGTCTTCGCACGTTCGTAGTCGGGTCGTGAAAGTCTACTCCACCAAAAATCGATCTCCATCATCTCATCGAAACATCGGGACACCTTCGCCTCTATCACCAGGTGGCTGGCAGTTTGCAAAAACATCCCCGGTTTTTCTGTCGCGCGCGCGGTGTTTACGTTTCTGACTGTCGGGGGTCCGCAGGACCTCCGATTCGGGTAAAACTTCGAACTGCGCGATCAGCGCGTCGAGCCGGCGGCGTTCACCTCGCGCTGGAACCATTCCAAGAACACTTTCCGGCGCGCTAAAAAAATATCCCGTTTACTTATTAAACGGGGTTTTTCCGTTCCGTTGGCTGCAGCTGGTCTCGTGACGGTTTTCGCGACGGTGCTCGGGTGAAACCCGGTGTCCTAAAGGTCGAGTGTCAAGGTGGCAAGGGTCGGTCTCCGTCCGGTACGAGATAAGAGGGGGATAAATAATTGTCGATCGATAAATCAGGGATGCAAACACCGCAAATAAATCAGACAATCAAACCATTCACACTGAAAACATTTTTTTATTTTTGTGAAATCTGGGCTGTTACACCCTGCTCCAGCATTTCCGGTCCAGCGCACAGGGTATCCCGCTGTTGTCGGCACCCAGCCGCAAGGATCCTCCTGTCCGACGCAACCACATCTCCCCGCTCCTCCAGCACCCGCTTGGATCGGTGGCCTCCGCCGGCAAGCCACCTTGGCGCGTCTTCCACCATGGATCTGGCCATGGCCGGCCAAATCCGGCCGCCACCTGCCCGGATCCTGCTCCCGCGCACGCCCTTGTCTGGCCAAGCGCAGAGTCGCACACGCTAGCCGACAGCCCACGTGTGTCTGTGCCCGGTGAAGAAGGCTCTCCACACTTCGCATGCGTGTTGAGCTGACAAAGCCCGCAGTCGGCCGCGCTCACCGCGTTCGCCTGCTCCCACACGTCGGTCCCGCCGCACCCGCTCGCCGTATTCGTCGCGCCTTCCTGCGCCTGGTCACCGCACCCCCCCCCCCCCCTTGCGCCTCTTCTCGGTTGAGCGGCCCCGCTCTGCCCAGACCTCGTGAGAAGGAAAGATGACCCACCACTGCCGACAATGTGTGGTCTTTAACAAGCGGCTGCGAGTGGCGAAGGGGATCTGGAGGGTGAAGGTTGCTGATACACCACAAACATATCTATAATTTCTTCTTGTTTTGCTACACTTTTATACCTTTTTACACATATTTGGACTAACCTACTAACTCAGTGCATCCAGTGCTAGTTTTCTGTCTGCTGATGTCTGTGAATTGCAGGTTTATTCCCATATTTACAAAGCCCAAAAAAATCCGAGAAAAATATATAAAAAGTTAGCGTTCCAGAAGACTCCAAAGACCCGAAGGACAACCGGAGGGGGCCACCCCCCTCCCAGGTGGCCAGGTGGCGCGGCACCACCCCTGGCCACGCCAGGAGGCCGCCTGGATGGGTGGGGCCTCCCCTCTGGCCCCCCTTCGGCATATATTTACTCCTCAGTACAGAAACCCTGAAAAAAAGACCCCCCATCGCTAAATTCGCCAATGTTCCGCCGTCGCCGCGATCCTGAGATCGGGATCGCGAGAAGACCTCGTCCCGGCACCCTGTCGGAGGGAGGATTGATCTCCGTGAGCATCTCCACCACCATGAGCGCTTCCTCGATGTGCCGTGAGTAGTCCCCATTGGACCATGGGTCCATGACCAGTAGCTATGTGATGTTTTCTCATCAATCTTGTTCTTCAATTCTTAGCCCTTCTGAGCTTCCCTACATGATCAAGGCATCTATGTAATCTTTCTGCTATTGCCATGATGTGTTTGCTGGGATCCGATGGATTATGACATTATGTTCAGATTGTGATCAGTTATATATTTGGTTCTCCTTTTATATATTTTTTCTTGAGTAATTCCTGCATTTTCTCAGTTGCTTTTTATTGCTTTGGACAAGTAGTAGATAGTAACTCCAAGAGGGAGCATTATGCTTGATTGTGGGTTCATGCCCCCCGATGTCTAGCCTGAGTGACAGAAACATGAGACTAGGGGATGTGTTGTTGCCACCAGGGAGAAAACAATGGTGCTTGTAACCGCGGTTGCAAGGATTGTCTACCTTACACAAAGTTTGTTAACGTTGTCTGTTGCTTTGGGTTTACAATTTGGGTGGGGCTCGCAACTTAATACCAGTGAGATGTTCTGGATAGATATCTCAAGGTGGATGATTATTGAGTAGATGTTGATGAATAAACGGTCTACTTGTTTTGGCATATTGCCCATACGATTGAGCCTCTACCTTTCTAGTTGCATAATTAGCATTGCGATGCATTTATAATTATGTCAATTGCCCAGCTGTAATTTGTTCACCCGGCTTAGTTGTTTTATCGTCTTTTGGGAGAGAGACATCACTAGTGAACATCATGGAACCCCGATCCATATTTCCACCATTGTTTACACCTCTAGTATTTACTACTTTTATTTCCTTTTCATTGCAATCACCATCATTATTTCCACCGTGTGTTTGATCCTTTGTAAACAACAAGACCGTAGATATTGACAACTTCTCTGAACTCGTTGGGAGCAAATTCACTTGTGTCATGTGCAGGTCCAGGTTAAGCAAGTGATTTCTATTCAGACGATGCATCACTTACTTCACCACCTACTTGTTGATCCTTGGATTCCTCCTGGATCTGACAACCTTACAGTCCTCGTGTAAGGGAAGTTAGTCACTACTACATCTAAACCTTCTACTTGGGGTAACCAACGAGGAACACTACTTCAGTGTCATCAAGACTAATTTCTGGCGCCGTAGCCAGGGACTCCAGTCTACAAGATAGGGGAGTTGATAGAGGCGAAGGTGTCCCGATGTTTCGATGAGAGGATGGAGATCGATTTTTGGTGGAGTAGACTTTCACGACCCGACTACGAACGTGCGAAGACGTTGCGCCTTAGCAATCGCTAAACCAACTCCGAGAGGTTATTGATCCCGCGGATGCACGATCAACCTGACCACGAAGGTCAATTCCTGCAAGCAATCGAAGAACAAGCAAGAACTAAGAATTGCAATCTGGATATTGCGAATATAAGATGAAAGATTAACAGAAGTTGGGGTTCCAATGCGGTCTTGGCCTGGTCGGACGACACAAACGAAGAACTCGAAGTTGCAGCTATGGCTAACTTAAATCTAATTAAAACCCAAGTCTAAACGACGCCCTAAGGGCTGTATATATGGGGGAACAGAGGGGATTTTCGTGACCCCTTGGAGGTGGGGTCCGAAAACAACCCTAACTCGGTTTCCCCACACATACGGACTCTAAAAACAGCCTATAATGTGGTATTTCGAAATTACATGGGCCCAGCCCAATATTAAGGTGACGCAGCACCTATAATTGCTCTTGGACGAAAATAATGAAGTGGCATCTTGTGTATTCCGTCCAAGCCTTCATGCATGCCTTATGGTGGCTTCAACGTGCGAAAATCCCCACTGGAAGCTCCACTGTACTTTCCCCTGCGCGCACCTTCTTCTCCATTCTTGATCCCGCTCCAATGACCATCCTTCTTGTCCATGCTAGGTCCTTCATTCATAAGCAAAACAAAAGTATCTAATTTAGGCAGCATCATATGTTCATGAACAATAGAAGGATTCGCAAGAAACGAAAGTACCTGATAATTTAGTTGACGTGCACGTGCTCTAGTAACTGGTCCAGTATGTGTAGTTGGTGAGGGTATGGGTGTAACATTAGTAGGGATGTCCTCATCATCCTCCCCTTCTTGAATTGAAGTCGTCCTCGACGAAAGCTCATCATCTTCTCCCAAATAAGGTTTCAAATCTGCAATGTTAAATGTGGGACTAACCCCAAAATCTGCAGGTAGCTCAAGTTTATATGCATTATCATTAATTTTCTGTAAAACCTTAAAGGGACCATCAGCTCGTGGCATTAACTTAGACTTGCGCAAATCAGGAAACCTATCTTTTCGTAGATGTAACCAAACAAGATCTCCTGGTTCAAAAACAACATGCTTTCGACCCCTATCACCAGCAAGCTTGTATCTAGCATTCATGCGCTCAATGTTTTCTTTAGTTAACTCATGCATTTTTAATATCAATTCAGCACGTTGCTTAGCATCAAAATTCACCTTCTCCGAAGATGGAAGAGGCAGCAAATCAATAGGTGCACGAGGTAGAAAACCATAAACAATCTCAAAAGGGCACATTTTAGTGGTAGAATGCACTGAACGATTATAAGCAAATTCAATATGAGGTAAACATTCTTCCCACAGTTTCAAGTTACTTTTTAAAACAGCCCTAAGCATAGTAGACAATGTCCTATTGACCACTTCAGTTTGTCCATCAGTTTGGGGATGACATGTAGTACTAAAAAGTAGTTTAGTCCCCAACTTAGCCCATAAGCATCTCCAAAAATGGCTAAGAAACTTAGTATCACGATCCGAGACAATAGTATTGGGCACACCATGTAAACGAATAATCTCTCCAAAGAATAAATCAGCAACATTAGCAGCATCATCGCTTTTATGACATGGTATAAAATGTGCCATCTTAGAAAATCTATCCACGACAACAAATATGCTATCCCTCCCCTTCTTTGTTCGAGGCAAGCCTAAAACAAAGTCCATGGATATGTCCTCCCACGGAACACTAGGTACAGGTAAAGGCATGTATAAACCATGAGGATTGAGTCGTGACTTAGCTTTTTGACATGTAGTGCAGCGAGCAACAAAACGCTCAACATCCCGTCTCATCTTTGGCCAAAAGAAATGTGTAGCAAGTACGTCCTCCGTCTTTTTCACGCCAAAATGTCCCATTAATCCTCCTCCATGCGCCTCCTGCAACAACAAAAGACGAATAGAGCTAGCTGGAATGCATAGCTTGTTAGAACGGAACACAAATCCATCATTAAGCACAAACTTGTTCCAAGTTCTACCCTCTCTACAATTCTGCAATACATCTTTAAATTCTGCATCATTTGCATATTGTTCTTTGATTGTCTCTAAACCGAATATCTTGAAGTCAAGTTGTGAAAGCATAGTATAACGACGAGACAAAGCATCAGCAATAATATTATCTTTCCCCTTCTTGTGTTTAATGACATAAGGGAAAGTCTCAATAAATTCAACCCACTTAGCATGTCTACGATTAAGTTTTGCTTGACTTCTTATGTGTTTCAAAGATTCATGATCAGAATGTATAACAAATTCTTTGGGCCATAAATAATGTTGCCAAGTTTCTAATGTCCGAACAAGAGCATATAATTCCTTATCATAAGTAGAATAGTTCAGACTAGGCCCACTCAATTTTTCAGAAAAGTATGCAACAGGTTTAGCATCTTGTAATAACACACCTCCCAAACCAATCCCACTAGCATCGCATTCAAGCTCAAAAGTCTTATTAAAATCAGGATGTTGGAGCAAAGGAGCATGTGTTAACTTATCTTTCAATACCGTGAAAGCTTCTTCCTGTGCGGTACCCCAAGTAAAAGGCACATCCTTGCGTGTAAGCTCATTGAGAGGGGCAGCAATGGTGCTGAAATCTCTCACAAAACGCCTATAGAATCCAGCGAGGCCAAGAAAACTCCTCACTTGTGTGACCGTTTTGGGCTGCGGCCAACTCTCAATCGCCTCGATCTTGGCTTTATCAACTTCAATACCCTGTGGAGTAACAACATAGCCAAGAAACGATACTCGGTCGGTGCAAAAGGTGCACTTCCCAAGGTTACCAAATAAACGTGCATTACGTAGAGCAATAAAAACAGCACGTAAATGATCCAAATGTTCCTCCAAAGATTTGCTATAAATCAGTATATCATCAAAATAGACTACCACAAATCGTCCAATGAAAGCACGTAAAACCTCGTTCATTAATCTCATGAAAGTGCTAGGTGCATTAGTTAACCCAAAAGGCATGACTAACCACTCATATAATCCAAACTTAGTTTTAAAAGCCGTTTTCCATTCATCTCCTAATTTCATGCGAATTTGATGGTATCCACTACGCAAATCAACTTTGGAAAACATGGTAGAGCCACTTAATTCATCAAGCATATCATCTAACCTAGGAATAGGATGACGATAACGAATAGTAATATTATTAATGGCTCGACAATCAACACACATACGCCATGTTCCATCCTTTTTAGGCACTAATATAACAGGTACAGCACAAGGACTAAGGGACTCACGAATGTAACCTTTGTCGAGTAGCTCTTGTACTTGACGCTGAATCTCCTTCGTCTCCTCCGGATTGGTACGGTATGGCGCACGGTTGGGCAACGAAGCACCGGGAATTAAGTCAATCTGATGCTCAATCCCTCGAATAGGTGGTAATCCCGGTGGTACGTCTTGTGGAAAGACGTCAATAAACTCCTGCAAAAGGTCAGTGACAACAGGAGGCAAAGAAGGAGGCAATTCCTCAAATGAAAACAAAGCTTCTTTGCACACAAAAGCATAGCACACATATTGACTAACATCCAAATCTGAAATATCAACCTTAGTAGCAAGCAAAGTTGGACTAGTCAATTTAATTTCATTAGAAACAGCAGAAGAAGATTTGCTATTAGTCTTATGTTGTTGCTCAAATTCTTTGGCTGCTATCTCATTCTCACTCTTATTTTTCTCCTGTTTTGCTTTACTAGCTCTAGCAAGATCATCTTTCACAATTTGTTCAGGAGACATAGGAAGTAAAGCAATATTTTTATCCTGATGAACTAGAGTAAACTGATTTGTCCTACCATGGTGTACAACATTCCTATCAAATTGCCATGGTCTACCAAGTAAAAGAGAGCATGCTTGCATGGGTACCACATCACAATCAACATAATCAGCATATGCAGCAATGCTAAAGTGCACACGAACAGAACGCGTTACCTTAATCTTACCACTATTGTTAAACCACTGAATATAGTACGGATGGGGGTGTGGTCTTGTGGTGAGAGATAGCTTCTCCACCAACTCCATGCTAGCCAAGTTGTTGCAACTCCCTCCGTCAATGATGATGCGAACCGAACGTTCTTTCACCACTCCCTTTGTGTGGAACAAATTATGCCTCTGGTTTTGCTCGGCCTTCGTTACCTGCACACTTAATACACGTTGAGCCACCAAACTAGCATATTTATCTGCATCATCAGGAGTCATATACTCTATATCATGAGCATCATCATGGGCACCCTGTTCCTCATGAGCAATGAGAACTAGAGTCTCCTCATCATAGTCACTCGCTGACTCATACCCACCATCCGCCGTAATAGTCATCACACGCTTGGAGGGACAGTCCTTTGCGAAGTGACCTCCACCTTGGCACCTGCGACATTTAATATCACGATCTCGTGTTTGCCCTGTGGACGCCATGGATGAAGAAGAACTCGCCGCTGGACCACTCTGTGCACCCTTGAATGGTGGTGCTAGCTGTTTTGGTGGCTCCCTGTAAGAATGAGCGGCTGAAGTAGATGGTGGCGCAGAAGGACGTGTGGATGTAGAAGGTCCACGCGATGTCCATGATGTATTTCGTCCTGCAGAAAAGTTAGGTCTCGTAGCGGCCTGTCGATCCTGCACTTCACGTTCAGCTTTACAAGCAAGATGAAACAAACGAGTGATAGTAGCAAAGTCCTTGTATTCTAGAATAGTTTGTATCTCCCTGTTTAAGCCACCCATAAAACGTGCAAGCATAGCTTCATTATCCTCTACTAGGCCACATCTAATCAATCCAGTTTGTAATTCTTGATAATATTCCTCTACAGAATTTTTTCCTTGTCTCAAACGCTGTAATTTTTGTAACAATTCACGTTGATAATAAGGAGGAACCCAGCGAGTACGCATAGCATCTTTTAAAGCAGCCCAAGTAGTTGGAATATTATTAGCATGCAATCTACAATGTTCAGACCACCAAATAGATGCAAAGCCCGTGAATTCACAAACAGCAGCAGTAACACGTCTATTCTCAGGATATTGTAAACATGTAAAACGTTGTTCAGTTTCTAACTCCCAAGTAAGATAAGCATCAGGAATATATCTACCCTCAAACGGCTTAAGATTCAATTTAAGTTTAGGCACATGTTCATCATCGCGTACCTGAGGGGGTGGTTGGTGTCGACCGTGGCGAATGTTGGGACGTGGACGTCCAGCTGGCTGCTCATAGGCCGCTTCCTGTGCCACCTCCTCCTCGTAATCACCCTCGTAGTTGTCGTCCTGGCTGACGTGAGAAGCAGCAGCAGCAGTAGCAGCAACTGCAGCAGCAGGAGGAGCACCAATACCAGCAGCTTGTCCTCGCGGAAACAGAATACGTCGTGCACGTGGTAGTGGCGGTGGCTGTGGCTGTGCGGAAGGTAGGCGTGCGATCAACTCAGTAAACTTGGCGTCGAGCTTGGTGTCGATCATCTTCTCCACGCCATCAATCGCCTCTGTAAATCTGGTCTCGATGTCCTGCACCTGTTGAGACATCATACGTGCAAATTTATCATGTAGCTCCTTGTTTGTCATGTTCTCCCAATCGGGTGCATCCCGCGCCACTTCATCATGTGATCCTGGCATGGTTAGCAGAAATAGAAAACACACAGGAATATGATCCTACTTCTACTAATGGGATGGATGTGGGGTGGTGGAAAGCACAAATCCGTCAAGCTTTTCTTACGTTCTTACCGATTCTTACCTAGCAGCAGGTGGTGATGTACAACCAACGGGTCAAAACTCTCAGAGATATGGTAGAGCGATGGCCAGGAGGTGTCAAAACGTACGATGTAGGATATATGTGGAGCTGTAGGTAGGCTTGACAAATATGGTAGCAAAAAGCTCAACAGTAATCAAAACAGAGATGCAAAGTTGAATAAACACTCAACGTCGGTACTGTGCTGATCCTAGGCTAGACCGTACTAGAGACGCGAGCCTAAAACACCAACGAAAGCACGGCGCGGCACGTAATCAACTGAGAAGCACACTCTGATTTTTTTTTTCCTCTTTTTTTTTTTTTTTTGCTTTTTTTTTTTTTTGGTGCGATGCGGGACTGCGGTGGCTGAAAAAGTGCGAAAAAATCACTATGGTGGCGAACGTCCCAAAATGAGTTTCTGGACATAAGGAACGTATGGGCACGAAATTTTTTCACCCCCGAAATTTTTGGCCTAAAAACTGCTCTGGAAAGCGTGCCAGACTCTTTTTTTTTTTTTTTTTTTTTGGAAATCACCCTCTTATACGTACGACAAAAGATTGGTGAAATCCGACTCTAATCAAATCAAAACTAATCTGGCTACGGAGAGATCACAAACCGAACAGGTGATGGAACTCAACTCGGATTGGTAGGTCGTGGTGCTGTATATGGACTCGACTTGGCGGAACGTGGTGGTGTATCTGGACTCAGATTGGCGGAAACGTGGCGGTGTACTACTGTGCGGCGGCGGTGTGACAAACTGTGATCAGAACTCGAAACTCTAAGGGAACTAGACGCTAAGATCAGCAACTTGACACAACGATGCAACCGTAAATTCAACAAAGCAAGTACTGAAAAGAAAACTGGACAAAGGCTAGGACTGTCTTGGGACGTGATGATCTAACCCTAATTTTTTTTTGTTGGCTTTTTCGTGGACTGTAGGTATGAAGAACAGAACCAATCTAGACTATGAAAACTGGTAAATCTCACCGAGCAACCTGGAAATCTGATACCACTTGATAGAGGCGAAGGTGTCCCGATGTTTCGATGAGAGGATGGAGATCGATTTTTGGTGGAGTAGACTTTCACGACCCGACTACGAACGTGCGAAGACGTTGCGCCTTAGCAATCGCTAAACCAACTCCGAGAGGTTATTGATCCCGCGGATGCACGATCAACCTGACCACGAAGGTCAATTCCTGCAAGCAATCGAAGAACAAGCAAGAACTAAGAATTGCAATCTGGATATTGCGAATATAAGATGAAAGATTAACAGAAGTTGGGGTTCCAATGCGGTCTTGGCCTGGTCGGACGACACAAACGAAGAACTCGAAGTTGCAGCTATGGCTAACTTAAATCTAATTAAAACCCAAGTCTAAACGACGCCCTAAGGGCTGTATATATGGGGGAACAGAGGGGATTTTCGTGACCCCTTGGAGGTGGGGTCCGAAAACAACCCTAACTCGGTTTCCCCACACATACGGACTCTAAAAACAGCCTATAATGTGGTATTTCGAAATTACATGGGCCCAGCCCAATATTAAGGTGACGCAGCACCTATAATTGCTCTTGGACGAAAATAATGAAGTGGCATCTCGTGTATTCCGTCCAAGCCTTCATGCATGCCTTATGGTGGCTTCAACGTGCGAAAATCCCCACTGGAAGCTCCACTGTACTTTCCCCTGCGCGCACCTTCTTCTCCATTCTTGATCCCGCTCCAATGACCATCCTTCTTGTCCATGCTAGGTCCTTCATTCATAAGCAAAACAAAAGTATCTAATTTAGGCAGCATCATATGTTCATGAACAATAGAAGGATTCGCAAGAAACGAAAGTACCTGATAATTTAGTTGACGTGCACGTGCTCTAGTAACTGGTCCAGTATGTGTAGTTGGTGAGGGTATGGGTGTAACATTAGTAGGGATGTCCTCATCAGGAGTTGCACACTATCATTTACCTTTGCTTCTTAGTCTTGTTAGTTTACTTTCTAGTTTTTTCTTTAGAGTCTTATACCAAAAACCACAAAAAAATAGTTGCCTTGCTTTTAGTTTCTTCGCTCTTGCTTGCTACTGTTACTATGGGTTCCACTGAAAACACCAAGTTGTGTGACTTCACTAGTCACAACAACAATGACTTTATTATCACTCCTACTGTTCCACCTGCCACTTCGGCACCTTCATATGAAATCAAACCTGCTTTGCTAAATCTTGTTATGAATGAACAATTCTCCGGTGCTAGAGGTGATGCTGCTTTACACTTAAATAATTTTGTTGAGCTCTGTGATATGAAGAAATACAAAGAAGTATATGGTGACATTGTTAAACTTAAGCTTTTTCCCTTCTTTGAGAGGTAGATCTAAGGAGTGGCTCCAATCCTTGCCTAGGAATAACATAGATTCTTGGGATAAGTGCAAGGATGATTTTATTGGGAAGTACTACCCACCTGCTAAAATTATCCAGTTGAGAAGTAACATTATGAATTTTAGACAACTGGATAATGAACACGTTGAGCAAGCTTGGGAACGTATGAAATGTCTTTTTAAGAATTTCCCTACACATGGTTGACTACTTGGATGGTTATCCAGACTTTCTACGTAGGATTGAACTTTACCTCGCAGAATCTGTTGGACTAGGCCGCGGGAGGAACCTTCATGTCAACTACACTTGGTGCTCTGATAACCCACAAGTGTAGGGGATCGCAACAGTCTTCGCGGCTAGGTATAACCCAATTTATTGATTCGACATAAGGGGATCCAAAGAATAGTTATAAGCCTTAGAAGTAGAGTTGTCAATTCAACCACACCTGAAAAAGCACTAGACAAGATATTTAGTAGCAACGGTGTGTTGACGGGTGTAGCCTTATAGACTTCCCCAATCACCAACACCACAAAGTAGTAACAAAATAGTAGCAGCAGTGATGAGAGCAATAGTAACAACGTAGGCAATGAAGATGAAAGATGGACCGGGGTTCAAGGTTTCACTAGTGGTAACTCTACAAGAAAAAAGAACAAGTGTTGGGTGAACAAATTACAGTTGGGCAAATGACAAAATTGCACTAACTCTAGCCAAAGAACGAACTAGAGCAATCCTAGTCTAAGAACCAAACGTAGGCATGTGTTCTGTATGTAGTTGTACGTGCTTCCAATAAGAACTTGCACAATATATATTGTCCTACCGTCCCGCTACGAACGGGGCCAAAGGGAACTTACGGAGATTAAGGTGCTCCTATCAAAGAGCACCGGAACAAAGCATTAACACTCTATGAACACATGTAATCCTCAAATTATAGCCCATCCCTTTTGGTGTCCCAAGCTGTCACCATTGGGATCGCCGGTTCCGAACTATAATAGGTGCATACAACCGTAGATAAGATCTAGAACAACAATTATAATCATGCAACCATGACGTGCTCAGATCTGAAATCATGCTACTCGTGCACTAGTAACAAGAATTAAGAACAACAAAATTGCAGCAACAATAATTCATAAACCTCTTAGGACTGAACGAGGTAACAATTCATCGGATCCCAACAAACACAACACCGATTACATCATATGGATATCAATCATGTAGGGCAGCTCATGAGAACTTTGTATTGAAGAACTAGGGGGAGAACATACCAACAAGCTACTGCTAAGAACCCATAGTCCAAGGAGGAACTACTCACGATCCATCATGGGTTGAAGAAGAGTTTATGAAGATGGCCCCGGGGGCCAAGGCCCTCTCCGGCAGGGTGCGGGAGCAGGATCCTGGTGACCCCAGAAGCTAGGTTTCGATGGCGACGGAGATTGGGATCGCTTCTGGAAAAGACGTCTGGATATCTCGGGTTTTTGCGTCACGGGTGAATTTATAGGCCAAGGGGGAGTCCAAGGCGGTGCCCAGGTCACCTAGGCGGCCACCCCGCGTGGTTGGGCCCTGGCCACGCCAGGAGGGCGCCTGGGGGTCTGGCTCCACCTCCTGACTCCGTCCTCCGGCTGGAGGACTCTTCCGATGTAAATATTTTTTGGTAATTTTTTGGGAATTTTCTGAGCAACTTAATTTTTGGACTTTTTCTGCAATGCAAAGACAAAACAGACTTGAACTGGCATTGAGCTCTATATTAGTAGGTTAGTCCAATAAATGATTCAAAAGCATGGCAAAAAGATGTAGCAATGACACAAAAAGGGCATGGAACGAGCAAAAATTATATATACGTTTGAGACGTATCAGCATCCCCAGGCTTAATTCCTGCTCGTCCTCGAGTAGGTAAATGATAAAAAGATAATTTTTTATGTGACATGCTACTTAGGAGTAAAGGCAATCAATCTAATGTAATGAAGATACATAAGCCAAAGAGAAAGTGATATAAAGCAATAGTCTATAGTTGATATTAAGCAAGCAATGAAGAACATATAGACAATTGAGCTCTTGCTGTCCGTGAATCGAATGTCTCAGTCAGAGTCCCCGTGCTAAGAGTGGGGAAGGTTTAGAGCATAAAAATACTGGATAGTTGTTGAGAACTCAATCTACTAAATTTTACACATGATCCCTTTGGAATCTTATTATGACTCGTCCCCAGACCACTAGTCAGGTAGAAGTCAAACTGATCCTCTCCCTTTCGACTTTGAGCACTCATGCAATGGATGAGCGCGAGCAAGATAGTTGGCACTTAGGATGGCAAAATAGAATAATGATGGGGATAGGAAGTCAAAAAGTGAGAAAGGCTCACACCAATGAGGACAATCATAGGCGATAAGCCAAATGATAGATATTGTGTGAGGAGTAGAGATTGCGATGCAACATGTGGATGCACAAGAGCTATAAGTGTATGAAATCCCTCTAATGGAACTAATGGGGGTGCATTCAACTTGCTTGCTCATGAATACCTAGAGCTCTTTTGAGGAGGCTCATCCTTGGAATATGGAAGCCATGTTCTATAGTGTATAGATCCCCACATAACTATACATGAATGATATGAAAACTCTCTATGAAGTACGGGTGCTAATTTGAAGGACAAGTGTGGAATAAAGGATAGTAGTGCTGCCCCCTCTCTCTTTTTTTACTAATTTTTTCTTTTTCACCTTTTTTGTATTTTTCTATTTTAGGATGGCCTCCATGGCTCTTTATTGTCTCTCTCTTTCTTATATTTCGTCCACTTTGCGATCTTTTATTCCTTTCCTCACTGTAGGGGAACCCTCTATAAGAACATCAACACACTTTTATTTACTTACAACTCTGAATCAAAAAGTAATGACTCTATATGAATGCCTCTGCCAGTGTAGCAGTAGGCAATATGACAATGAAGGATAAGTCATATGAACATGAAGAACGATGGATGTTGCATGGAAATATATCTCGGAAAGGCTATGGAAATGCCTTGATAGGTAGGTATGGTGGCTGTTTTGAAGAACATATAAGGAGGTTTATGTATGACAGAGCGTATCATGCCAAGGGTTTGGATGCACCGGCGAAGTTTGCACCAACTCCCACGAGAAGGGCAATGCACGGTACCGAAGAGGCTAGCAAAATATGGGAAGTTGGAAGTGCCAACAATCGAATACTCGCATTAGTCCGAAGAACTCATGGACTTATTATCAGTAACTCTCTATCTAGTCAGGAGATTCACAAAGGGACAAGTACCCCAAGGAGGAGTGTATGGGGGTTTTGTTATCCTTGCGCATCCTCTACCCATGGTACGTGGGGGTACTCTATATATTCCAACCCCGCAGAGATTAGTGATCCTTTTAGTAGCTAGAGTTCTCAACTATTTTTTTGTTTTCGAAAATAAGGCACGGTTAGCCAAGATGGGACACCTATCACTAATGGGCGCAAGCTCAATTGCATAAAAATTCATCATTATTCAATCAATACCTCAACACTATTGCAAGATATACTAAGCTAGACCTAGTGATCTAGATTACCTATACACCACATATAAAACATACCATGAGACATATAAACCATTGCAACAGAAACAACACTCTAAACAAATATAAGTGAAGGACGAGAGTTCTATACTTTCTACAAAAGAAATTAAATGCTCTCAAACAAGATCTTAGTGAAGCACAAGAGCTAACAAGAAGGCAGTAGATAAATTTAACACTCAACAGATATAAGTGAAGTTCTAGAGTGTTCTATGATAAAGTGGAGCGTGTATCTCTCCCAATCAAGCATGATAGGGTCCGACATAGTAATGACCAGCAAACAAAACAAAACTAAAAGAAAATATAAAGACGCTCCAAGAACAACACATATCATGTGAAGCAATAAAAATATAGTGTGGAGAAGGACGAACTGATGATTGTTGATGAAGAAGGGGATGCACGGGGGCATCCCCAAGCGTAGACGCTTGAGTCTCCTTGAATATTTTGTGGGGGTGCCGGGGGCATCACCAAGCTTAAGATTTTAGCACTCCTAAATCTTCTTTCATCATCACCCTTCGCACACTTGAAAACTTCCTTCACACAAAACTTCTCATAAACTTATTAGAGTTGTTAGTACACTAATAGATAATCTGCCAGAACAGGACAGATTGTAGAGATTGATTTTTCAGGTGCACTTATGCTACTCAAATAAGAAAACTCAAAACATATGAAAGTTTCACAATTTTATAGAGCATGCTGTGTAAAACATTTAGCTCAAAAATATGAGCTGGTGATTTATCATGAATTTTTCCGTCAAGTAGACAGAAACTGTTTTCTGGACAGCATGTCACAACTTTTGCTTCCCTTATCATAAGAGGCTAGAACTTGACAAAAAACTTGAAAATAAATATACAATGGTGTTGCTACAGTAGTAACAACATCCAAGACACAACAAAAGCAAAAGAAACCTAATCCGTTTTGGGCTGCCTCCCAGAAGCGCTTCTTTAAAGCCATTAGCTAGGCATGAGTGTAACGATGCTCACAAAAGAATAAAATGTTGAAGCATACAAGGAGCAAATATAAACCACATTTAATTCTAACATGCTTCCTATGCATGGGCATCTTGTAAGCAAATAAATAAACGAAGCAGAAAGTATCAAGCATAGGAAGGTAAAACAAGAGCACCTTCAAGATTTTCAACATGGAGAGAGGTGTTTTCCTAACATGAAAATTTCTATAACCAAATTTTCCTCTCTCATAATAATTTCCAGTAGCATCATGAACAAATTCAACAATATAACCATCACATAAAGCATGCTTTTTATGATCTACTAGCACATAATCATATAAAATTTCTAAGAAAAACTCCTCATCATTAAGAACATCCCTAGTATGCAAAAATAGAGGGTTATCATAAGACTTATCAAAATAGCAAGGGTTATCATAAATAACACTAGCAAGATCATCCTTGCAAGTCTCATTCATAGGGGCATCATGGCCATAAGCATAAATTTCATCAAAAAGGGATATTTCAAAAGAATCCATAGGATCATAGCAATCAATATAGCATTCATCCTGCTTTGGTAAGCATGGAGGGCAATCATATAAAGTAAGAGTCAAAGAGTTACTCTGATTAGTTGGTAGAGATGGGTAGCTACTGCATTCTTCCTCCTTTTGTTCGTCACTCTCCTCCTCTTTTTCATCCAATGAGCTTTCAGTTTCAGCAATTTCTTCTTCTGTAGAGTCCAGCAAAGCATTAGTCTCTTCCTCTTGTGGAGAGAACCTTTTGAGATAGTTAGTAATATAAGCATTATCATTAAAACTCTCAAAGAAATATTTAAGTATATCAAGACTCTCAGATTTATAAGGGACATCTTCAATATTTCAACAAAGGAAGCAGTTTCATAGGCACCCTTAAAGACAACAAATTCTTCTATTTGTGCTACACCAAAGAAATCATAATGTTCCCTAGTATAAGATACCTATCATTACACCAACATTGGAAAGGAAAGTGTTTAAAGGGCAAGCAGCAACAACATTCATCACAGCAATAAGATATATCATAATCAGAGCATGAGTTTCTAGCATAACTTTGAACTTGTGACATAAGTTTCCATATAAATTTTCATTTTTGAGACAAGCGGTATTACTTATAATATTTTTGTTGATCCTCAGTGAATCCACCTTGCCAATAAGATCTAGTTTCAAAGAATTTAACCATTGTAAGAAAAAAGTTAAATAAGATAAAGTGTACTTATCAAGTGAACTTATAAGTAGAGCTATGGTCCTCGGCAACGGCGCCAGAAAATAGTCTTGATAGCCCACAAGTGTAGGGGATCGCAACAGTCTTCGCGGGTAGGTATAACCCAATTTATTGATTCGACACAAGGGGAGCCAAATAATACTTATAAGCCTTAGCAGTTGAGTTGTCAATTCAATCACACCTGAAAAAGCACTGGACAAGATATTTAGTAGCAACGGTGTGTTGACGTGTGTAGCCTTATAGACTTCCCCAATCACCAACACCACAAAGTAGTAACAAAATAGTAGCAGCAGTGATGAGAGCAATAGTAACAACGTAGGCAATGAAGATGAAATATGGACCGGGGTTCAAGGTTTCACTAGTGGTAACTCTCCAAGCAAAAATAACAAGTGTTGGGTGAACAAATTACAGTTGGGCAATTGACAAAATTGCACTAACTCTAGCCAAAGAACGAACTAGAGCAATCCTAGTCTAAGAACCAAACGTAGGCATGTGTTCCGTATGTAGTTGTACGTGCTTGCAATAAGAACTTGCACAACATCTATTGTCCTACCGTCCCTCTACGAACGGGGTCAAAGGGAACATAAGGAGATTAAGGTGCTCCTATCAAAGAGCACCGGAACAAAGCATTAACACTCTATGAACACATGTAATCCTCAAATTATAGCCCATCCCCTTTCGTGTTCCAAGCTTTCACCATTGGGATCACCGGTTCCGGACTATAATAGGTGCATACAATCGTAGATAAGATCTAGAACAACAATTATAATCATGCAACCATGATGTGCTCAGATCTGAAATCATGCTACTCGTGCACTAGTAACAAGCATTAAGAACAACAAAATAGCAGCAACAATAATTCATAAAACTCTTAGGACTGAACAAGGTAACAATTCATCGGATCCCAACAAACAGAACACCGATTACATCATATGGATCTCAATCATGTAGGGCAGCTCATGAGAACTTTTTATTAAAGAACTAGGGGGAGTGATGGCTTCTCGCCCCTTGTTGGTTACCCAAAGTGGAAGGTTGAGATGTAGACAGCAGAAAATTTCCCTCGGTGAAGATACCATGGTTTGTCTCCAGTAGGACAAAGACAACAACAGGAAGGTGACAACGGTGCCAGCAATTAGGCGGTTGACATGGACCTGCACACACAACAGATAACTTTGCTCCCAACGAGCTCAGAGAGGTTGTCAATCCCTCCGGCCTTGTTGTTTACAAAGGATCAAACGCACGGGATAATAATGATACTGATAGCAACAGAAAAGTAAATAAAGCAGAAATAAATAGTGGGTGTAAAAAATGTTGGAAATATGGACCGGGGTCCCATGATGTTCACTAGTGATGTCTCTCTCCAAAAAGACGATAAAATAGCCATGCGAGGTAAACAAATTACAGCTGGGCAATTGACAGGATTATGTGCGCAAACCAATGCTAACTATGCTATAAAGAAAGGAAGAGGCTCAAAAGCATGGGAGGTACGCTAAGACAAGTAGACCGAAATCCATCTGCATCTACCTACTAATACCCACCTTGAGATATCTATCCAGAACATCTCGTTGGTATTAAGTTGTGAATCCCACCCAAAGTGTAAACTCAAAGCAACAGACAACTGCATTAAAGAACTTTGCGTAAAGTAAAGAATCCTACCACCCGCAAGTACAAGCACTGTTGTTTTCTCCCTTGTGGCAACAACACATCCCCTAGACTCATGTTTCTGTCACTCAAGCTAGTCATCAGGGGGCATGAACCCACAATCATGCATAACGCTCCCTCTTGGAGTCACTACCTACTACTTGGCCAAAGCAATAAACAGCAACGGAGAACATGCAAGAATTACTCAAGAACATAAATATAAAAGAGGAGAATAAAATATATTACTCAAACACAATCTGAACATAGTCTCATAATCCATCAGATCCCAGAAAACTCAGCATAGCAACAGCAGAAAGATTACATATGTGCCTCGATCATGTAGGGCAGCTCACGAGGTCTAAACCATGAATAACAAAGAGGGGAGGAGAACATCACATAGCTACTGATCATAGACCCATGGTCCAAGGTGGGCTACTCACGGTTCATCCGAGAAGCATCCATGGTGGTGGAAAAGCTCCCGGAGGTGGTTGATCCCTCTGGCTAGGTCCCGGGAAGAGGTCTCCTGGTGCTCCCGATCTTGGAAGCACGGCGGCGGCGGAACAGAGGAGAGATCGCGAAAAAGGGTTCCGTCCTCGAGGGTTTCGGGACGAGAGAGATATATAGGAGAAGGGGGGCAGCCAGAGGTGGACCAGGGGCCCCAAGCGCCCCCCTGGCGCGGCCTATGATAGAGGCGGGGTGTCCCGATCTTTCGATGAGAGATAACTATCGATTTGGTGGAGACGACTCTGACGATCCGACTACGAACGTGCAACGACGTCGCGCCTTAGCAATCGCTAAACCAATCTCCGGAGGGTTATTGACCACGCCGGAGCACGATCAACCTGACCACGAAGGTCTAGTGCCTGCAAGCAATCGAAGAACCAGCAAGAACTATGATAAAGCAATCTGAATATTGCGAATATGTAGATGAGGTATGAATAAAGTTGGGATTCCGAAAGCGGTCTTGATCTGGTCGTTGGACACAAACCGAGTACACGAAGATGCAGCAATTAGCCAAGCAGTCTTTTTAACTAAAAGAAATCCAAAGAAAAACCCTAGGGGTTGATCTACTTATATATGACTAAAGGGTGGAGGCCAAGGGGGTGGAAGGACGTCCCAAGGAGTCCTAAAACTAAACCTAGGTCGTACAAGGCACTTGGGCCCATGTGGAGGTGATGCAACACCTATTGAGTTGGACTTTGATTCGGATTCTGCTGCTGGGTCGCACCGTTTTCGCAATATCTCCACGTTCCGAAGGAATTTGAAGGTGAAACCAATTGCGTTGGAAACTAGACGAGATAAGCTATCACCAGAAAAAAGAATCACCCAATTTGGAGTTCGTATGTAGAAACGGCGGCTGTTTGAAGTTGGGTATATCTCTGCAGTCCGAATCTGAGTCCATGACGTGAAAGACTTGGTCTCTATCTTCTCTTCGGCCAAAAGTGACGTGAAATAACTTCTTGTACAGCACACAATCATGCCCCTTTGTATTGACTTCATTTCTTGATCAAATATAGAGGAATTAATGGTCATATCCATGATAATTATGTCCTCGTCATCTTCATGCTTGAACATGCTCCAATGCTCATCCTTCTTGTCCATGCTAGGTCCTTCATTTGTCAGCAACAGAAATATATCGACGTTAGGCAGCATCATATTCACATGAACATTAGAAACATTACCAAGAAGCAAAAGTACCTGATAATTTAATTGGTGTGCACGATCTCTAGTAATTGCTCCAGTAGGTATATTAGCAGGGGTTGTGGCTGTAACTATGGTAGTCATGTCCTCATCATCCTCCCCTTCTTGAAAATAAAGCCGTCCCCGGCGTTTCTTAATCTGAAATGTGGCTAACAAAAGAGACAAGGTGTACATGTTGTATATATATATGTCATCTATTCTTACTTCCCTTAGTTTTTTGACATGTAACACATGTATATATGAGTAACTTTCGTATGTCGTGAAATATAAACATATATGATCATCACAATACATAAACGACATGAAAGTATTGCAACTCAGTTTGCATATATAAGTGAAGCTCTTATTCATATCTAAATATGTACAATGCTCATCATTAAACCATCCCAATACCGGTGAAGAAACGTTAATGTTTTTCGAAGGACATGCTACAACAGGCTTAACTAAGTAGTCATGCAACAAGTCATTCGACGCTGAATCATCACCAAGATTAGAGGTCATATCAAAATGATTAAGCATTGGCAGTTTCATAATAGTAACATGATTATCCAAAATAGATAGTGTGCTCAAATCAACAGGTAACTCAAGACATGATGTATTCAAGTCTATTAGGCAAGCAACATCTTCATGTGAAGTTATGACATTCTCGAAAATTGGTTGTGTGATGAAACTACTGGATAGCTCAACACATGTTGCTTTTAAATCAACAAGGTTCTCATGTGGAGGGGAAAGATCCATACCTTTTTCATTACCTTTTTGTGATGATAGATCAGATATTGGAGGAGTGCTTACGACAATTGATGTGGTTATGGTAGTGCTCATAGTGGTTGAAGGAACAACCTTCTCAACTTGTGGTATTTGCACATTCCGCTTGTTCGTCTTCTGGGCAACACGTCTGTCGATTTCCTGTTCAGCTTTACAAGCAAGACGAAACAAACGATCCATAGGATAACACTTTTCATGAATTAGGATATCCTGAATGTCACGGTTTAAACCTTCCCAAAATATGTCCATGAAATATTCTTCACTTTCCTCTAAAAGAGAATGCAAGAATGTAGTTTCTAAAGCATCATAATATTCTGAAACAGTTTTAGTACCTTGTTTTAAAATTTTTAATTTCCTAACCTTGTCACGAGTATAATAAGAGGGAACGAATCTATATCGCATAGCAAGTTTGAGATCATTCCAAGTATTAGGTATATAATCAGGATATAAACTACAATATTCATTCCACCAAATAGAAGCAAAATCCTTGAAAGCACTAATTGCAGTTTTTACTTTCTTATGCTCAAGAAAATTATGGGAAACAAATATATCATTTATTTCAAACTCCCACTCAATGTATAAATCAGGTCTTAGACGTCCATGAAAGTGTGGTATAGAAACAATAACCTGATCATGTGCATGCTTATGTGTGTTTACTTTTTGCAGTGACTGTTGTGTAGTTGTAGGTGGTGGAAAATCTCCAACTATAGTTGCCGCCCAAGAAGATCTAACTCCAGAACCTGCCATGATTAGTAGAAAACAAGAAACAAATCACAAGTATATGTCCCTATGAACTACTAGGATGTGGTGGTAAAACGCTCACAGGATAGCAAATATCAATGTCTTACTAGTTCTTACCATGCAGCAGGTGGTGATCGGCAACCAACGGTGTCAAATAACTCCAAAGATTAAGTAGAGCGATTGCCAGGTGAACGCACGTATACACGATGTAGAAATATGTGGAGCTTGGAAGGCTTTAATATGGTGGCAAAAATATCAGCAATAATCAATTCAGAGATGCAAAATTGAATTAACGCTCAACGACGATACTGTGCTGGTCCTAGTCTAGACCGGACTAGAGACGCGAGCCTAGAACACTAATGTGGTCACGGCGTAGCACAACTAGCAGCAATGAATGATATGAAGTAGCTCTGAATAGCAAGATATAAGTGAAGATCATCAACAGAGCAAAGATAATGGTGAAAATAGGCTCCAAATCAAGATACACCAATATTCTTGCTACAACTTTCCTCTGAAATATATTTGCTAATTTTTTTGATATTTTTCCTCCAATAGGGCACTCACTTAAGCTTTCCGACGCAATAAGAATCACTCAATTTAGAGTTCGGATGAGGTGTCAAAAAATTGAGAATCAGCCCAAAATCTGCCAAAAACTGTGTTCGGAAACTTTAGAGGTCAAAAAGTCCGTCTTAGAAGCAGATCTGGAGTTTCAAATAACACACTTGCTCCAGAACTATTTAGAAGCGGCTCGGAAATATCTTTAATTTGAGTATACGTGGAGCCAAAACGGACTTCGGATGACAAAGTTATGCCCGTTTTAGTGGACACTGCTCAAAACTGATTCCGACGAGATTTCAAATACGAGTTCAACTAGAGATAGATCCGAAATTTTTCTTCGTTTTTTCTCTTTTTTCCTTTTTTTTCTTTTTTTTTCTTTTTCTTTTTTCTCTCTCTTTTTCAACTCTTTTTCTCTCTTTTCCTATGGTGGATGGTAGAAGTAGGCAGCGGATGGGATGATGGTGCAGCGGCGGCGGTGACTAACGTGAACAGAACTCGAAACTCTAAAGGACTAGATACTAAGACCAGCAACTGAACACGACGATGCAACCGATAATTCAATAAAGCAAAGCACCGAAAAGAAAATTGCGAAGTCTCAGATTGGTTTGGATATGATGATCTAATCCTATTTTTATGGCTTTTTGTGTGGATGATAGGTGATAAAAAAAACAGATCTAATATATGGATGTGGAATTCTCACCGAGCAACCTGAAAACTGATACCACTTGATAGAGGCGGGGTGTCCCGATCTTTCGATGAGAGATAACTATCGATTTGGTGGAGACGACTCTGACGATCCGACTACGAACGTGCAACGACGTCGCGCCTTAGCAATCGCTAAACCAATCTCCGGAGGGTTATTGACCACGCCGGAGCACGATCAACCTGACCACGAAGGTCTAGTGCCTGCAAGCAATCGAAGAACCAGCAAGAACTATGATAAAGCAATCTGAATATTGCGAATATGTAGATGAGGTATGAATAAAGTTGGGATTCCGAAAGCGGTCTTGATCTGGTCGTTGGACACAAACCGAGTACACGAAGATGCAGCAATTAGCCAAGCAGTCTTTTTAACTAAAAGAAATCCAAAGAAAAACCCTAGGGGTTGATCTACTTATATATGACTAAAGGGTGGAGGCCAAGGGGGTGGAAGGACGTCCCAAGGAGTCCTAAAACTAAACCTAGGTCGTACAAGGCACTTGGGCCCATGTGGAGGTGATGCAACACCTATTGAGTTGGACTTTGATTCGGATTCTGCTGCTGGGTCGCACCGTTTTCGCAATATCTCCACGTTCCGAAGGAATTTGAAGGTGAAACCAATTGCGTTGGAAACTAGACGAGATAAGCTATCACCAGAAAAAAGAATCACCCAATTTGGAGTTCGTATGTAGAAACGGCGGCTGTTTGAAGTTGGGTATATCTCTGCAGTCCGAATCTGAGTCCATGACGTGAAAGACTTGGTCTCTATCTTCTCTTCGGCCAAAAGTGACGTGAAATAACTTCTTGTACAGCACACAATCATGCCCCTTTGTATTGACTTCATTTCTTGATCAAATATAGAGGAATTAATGGTCATATCCATGATAATTATGTCCTCGTCATCTTCATGCTTGAACATGCTCCAATGCTCATCCTTCTTGTCCATGCTAGGTCCTTCATTTGTCAGCAACAGAAATATATCGACGTTAGGCAGCATCATATTCACATGAACATTAGAAACATTACCAAGAAGCAAAAGTACCTGATAATTTAATTGGTGTGCACGATCTCTAGTAATTGCTCCAGTAGGTATATTAGCAGGGGTTGTGGCTGTAACTATGGTAGTCATGTCCTCATCAGCCTAGGGGGTGGCCGCGCCAGGTGGTCGTCTGGGCCACCCCTGGCTCCCCTCTGGCCCCACTTGGGCTCTTCGCGAAGCTTCCTGTACGCTGATTTTTCCTATATTTTTTCCCGGAATTTTTCTGGCACTTTAAGTAATGGGAAAACCTGAAATACAAAAACAGCAGAAAACAGGAACTGGAACTGGGGTGCACTGAGTTAATAGGTTAGTCCAAATATGATCAAAATTGTATGGAAGTGCATCAATATCATAGCAATATCACACAAAAGAAGCATGGAGCAAGCAGAAATTATAGATACGTTTTGGACGTGTCAAGGAGAAGATACCAACAAGCTACTGCCAAGAACCCGTAGTCCAAGGAGGAACTACTCACGATCCATCATGGGGTGAAGAAGAGGTTATGAAGATGGCCCTGGGTTCCAAGGCCCTCTCCAGCAGGGTGCCGGAGTAGGATCCGGGTGACCCCCGAAGCTAGGTTTCGATGGCGGCGGAGATCGGGATCGCTTATGGAAAAGACGTCTGGATATCTCGGGTTTTTGTGTCATGGGTGAATTTATAGGCCAAGGGGGAGTCCGAGGCGGTGCCCAGGTCACCCAGGCGGCCACCCCGCGGGGGTGGGCCCTGTCCGCGCCGAGAGGTCGCCTGGGGCCTGGGGCCACCTCCTGACTCCGTCCTCCGTCTGGAGGACTCTTCCGATGTAAATATTTTTTGGTAATTTTTTGGGAATTTTCTGGCAACTTCATTTTTGGACTTTTTCTGCAATGCAAAGACAAAAGAGACAGGAACTGGCACTTGGCTCTATATTTGTAGGTTAGTCCAATAAATGATTCAAGAGCATGGCAAAAATATGTAGCAATGACACAAAAAGGGCATGGAACGAGCAAAAATTGTAGATGCGTTTGCGACGTATCATGCTCCCACGAAGCTATTGGACGAGATGATAGAAAAATTATTCTCAATGGCACATCAAAAGATCTCCAATAGGTAGGAAGGTAAACTTTGTTGAGGAGATCTCCTCTTTAAATAAAAAGGTTGACTTTATCATGTCTTTACTTACTAAGCAAGCTCTTATTGATCCTAATGATATTACTTTAAATTCTTTGGTTGCTCAAGAAAGAGAGAAAATATATGTTAATTTTATTTCTAGGAACAACTTCAATAACAATGCTTATAGGAGTAACTTTGGTAGCAACAATCCTAGATTGTTCCCATCCAACAACTATGGGAACAACAACACTTATCCTAGCACCACAAACTCCACTTCTGAATTAAAGAGCATGCTTAAAGACTTTATCACTTCTCAAAAAGCCTTCAACAAGAGTGTAAGAGAGAAATTACACAAATTAGATAGTCTCTCTTTGAAGGTAGACAACATAGGTCATGATGTAGAGATGCTTAAAATTAGAACTTATCCCCTCGACGAAAGAAAAACTACACCTATGAATGCTATTCAAGTGCAAATTAATGAGAATATTAGAATGCTAGAAAAACTTAAGGATAGATTGGCTAGGGATAAAGAAGAGGAAGATAGAATTAAGAGCCTCCCTACACACACCATTATTGCTACTATACAAGTTGTTGAGGATCTCAAAACTTTTAGCACCCAACACATCCCTAATCCACCTAATGGGCCTATCAATGGTGATGTTAATACCTCAACTTTAGGACAAGAAGCTCCCATGAATTTAGAGACTACCAAGAGAATGAGCCTAGATGACATCACTGCCACTTAAATTAATGGTAGTGAACTCGATTTTGGTAATTGTAGTCTTTTTGAAGTTATCACTTTTTTGCAAAGAATGGCCAAAGACCCCTCACACTAGTTCACTCAATATTGCCTTCACCAAGCATATTACCAATACTCTTATCAAAGCTAGGGAGGAGAAACTTAAGTTAGAGGTTTCTATTCCTAGAAAACTACAAGATGGTTGGGATCCTATGGTCAAAATCAAAATGAATATATATTTTCTTGCCTTGCTTTCTGTGATGTTGGAGCTAGCGCCTCCGTCTTTCCCAAAAGAATGTATGATATGCTTGAATTGAAACCTTTTTATCCATGTTATTTTGGTGTTCTTCTTGTTAATTCTTACGTAAAGAAACCTTTAGGTAGGATTGATGATGTTCTTATTGTTGTCAATGATAATTATGTTCCCATTGATTTTCTTGTCATGGACATTGAGTGTGACCCCTCATGTCCAATTATTTTGGGATGTCCTTTTCTCCGCACGGTTGGTGCTATCATTGACATGAAAGAAGGGACTATTAAATTCCAATACACCTCAAAAAGGGAATGGAACACTTACCTCAAAAAAAGATGAAGTTACCTTATGAGACCGTTACACGGGCAAGTTATTCATTTGAAATTGACAAAACTTGATCTTTTTGCATCATGCCTAGCTAAAAGGCATAAAAGATACGCTTATTGGGAGGCAACCCAAAATGTTTTTTACTTTCAGTTATAGTGGTCTTGATGCTTCTTACTACTGTAGCAACATCATTGTTTCTTTATTTTCAAGCTTTGTGCCAAGTTTTAGCCTCTGATTGCAAGAAAGATCAAAAGTTGTGACATGCTGTCCAGAAAACAGATTATGTCTGCTTGACAGAAAAATTCACTAAAGATCAACAGAGCATCTTTTTGATCTGATATTTTTCGATAGTATGCTCTATACAATTGGCTTTCTGGCGACTGTTCTGAGTTTTTTGATTTGAGTTGCAGAAGTGCCCAAAAAATATTTACTGCATGCTAGTATTATTTTCACAGATTATGCCATGTTTTGTGTTTTCTCCGTTTTGCAAATTTTAAGCTTGCTTTTTGTTTGCAAAAACTTTTTGGAAATCTTGAGAAATAGTAGCTCTTCATGAAAATCTTTATTTCCAGTAGAGGAAAATTATTTATTTATGGGTGTTAACCACTCTAATCAGCTTATGATGAGTTTCGCCTGAAGGAAGTTTTCATGTATGCGAAGGAAGATGATGAAAGAAGATCCGGGATTGTCAAAAGCTCAATCTTGCGGATGCCCTCGTGCACCCCCTAGAAATATCCAAGGAGACTCAAGCGTCTAAGCTTGGGGATGCCCCCGTGCATCCCCTTCTCCATCAACAATCATCAGTTCGTCCTTCTCCATGGTATATTTTTATCACTTCATGTGTAATGTGCTATGCTTGGAGTGTCTCGCTCTTTAATTTTTAGTTTTTATTAGTTTTGCTTGTTGTTCATAACAAGTTGGACCCAATCCTATATTGTTTGGGAGAGAAACACGCTCCACTCCACCTTAGAACACAACATAGGTTTCATGCTTATCTTTGATTGTGCGTTCTTTGTCTTTTCTTAGTAGTTGTCATGCTTAGCTCTTAGTTTTCATGCTTATATTTTTAAGAGCTTTTATTTAGGTTCTTGCTTGTAAGAACCGATATGTGGTACTGTTCCAGATCTAGATGTTTCCATCCAGATTCGGGGACGAAGCACATATTGGACCCACTGCGACATATGACGAAGCCATATGTCCCGGATTTAAACATGGTATCACAACATTACATCTACAAGATACAACATCTCATACAATCGGCATACAACTGCCTTAATACAATACATCAATGGAAGATATATGTCTGAGTACAGACTACAATCAAATGCCTAGTGGCAAAGGTAAAACACCTTGATCCCCATAACCACACGGGTCCAGGCTCTCCGTCGGGATCCGCCTAACCAGTCGTCGTCGTGTCTCCACGTGAAACGCGATCACCGTACCTGTTGTCGAGCAAGAACCCTGAAAAGAGTTTGGGGGTAGTATCATGAGTACATAAGTACTCAGCATCCAAATATAGTGGTCAAATGACCCAGCAAGGACTTCATCACTCGTCATTCTAGGATAACTAGTAGTTCACGGTAAGGATGGGATAAGTGGTGAGGTTGCTGCCGCACTAGCATTTATGAAGTGGCTAACGATCTAGAGAGTAAGATAAGAAGCCAAGCATTCGATGAGGAATCGCTTCCAACAAGTCTTGCTATCATCTACTTACGCAAGCATAACACCTATCAGATCCTTGTCCTCCCCTTCATCACCCGATGAAGAAGAAGCAGTCAAGGGACACACATGTTGATCAAGTTTTAATTATGATTCAGTTGATGTTATCTATGAACAAGACGTAGGTTCCAAGTCGTCCATAACTGTGGACACGTCTTCTCAAAAAGATTTAACCTTGTAGGGGTGTACGAACTGCCCATTACAAGGCTCCACACGTACACCAAGCTCTCTCAGTCAAGCCCATTAAATACACTCATTGAAGAGTTGTTCCGAGAGAACTGGACGTCATAATCCCTCTAACTAACAACGAACAATTCCGGGTGGCCCCCGGTGAGTCGACATCCAACTCAAAAGCCGGTCGCGCTCTCGAATTGGCCTCTACCATCTGGATGAGGTCGGGTTAGCTACCTGATGAGGACATCTCTACTAATGTTACACCCACATCTTCACCAACTACACATACTGGACCAGTTACTAGAGCACGTGCACGTCAACTAAATTATCAGGTACTTTCGTTTCTTGCGAATCCTTCTAATGTTCATGAACAAATGATGCTGCCTAAATTAGATACTTTTGTTTTGCTTATGAATGAAGGACCTAGCATGGACAAGAAGGACGGTCATTGGAGCGGGATCAAGCATGGAGAAGAAGGTGCGCGCGCGGGGAAGAACAATGGAGCTTCCAGTGGGGATTTTCGCACTTTGAAGCCACCATAAGGCATGCATGAAGGCTTGGACGAAATACACGAGATGCCACTTCATTATTTTCGTCCAAGAGCAATTATAGGTGCTGCGTCACCTTAATATTGGGCTGGGCCCATGTAATTTTGAAATACCACATTATAGGCTGTTTTTAGAGTCCGTATGTGTGGGGAAACCGAGTTAGGGTTGTTTTCGGACCCCACCTCCAAGGGGTCACGAAAATCCCCTCTGTTTCCCCATATATACAGCCCTTAGGGCGTCGTTTAGACTTGGGTTTTAATTAGATTTAAGTTAGCCATAGCCGCAACTTCGAGTTCTTCGTTTGTGTCGTCCGACCAGGCCAAGACCACATTGGAACCCCAACTTCTGTTAATCTTTCATCTTATATTCGCAATATCCAGATTGCAATTCTTAGTTCTTGCTTCTTCTTCAATTGCTTGCAGGAATTGACCTTCGTGGTCAGGTTGATCGTGCATCCGCGGGATCAATAACCTCTCGGAGTTGGTTTAGCGATTGCTAAGGCGCAACGTCTTCGCACGTTCGTAGTCGGGTCGTGAAAGTCTACTCCACCAAAAATCGATCTCCATCATCTCATCGAAACATCGGGACACCTTCGCCTCTATCAAGTGGTATCAGATTTCCAGGTTGCTCGGTGAGATTTACCAGTTTTCATAGTCTAGATTGGTTCTGTTCTTCATACCTACAGTCCACGAAAAAGCCAACAAAAAAAATTAGGGTTAGATCATCACGTCCCAAGACAGTCCTAGCCTTTGTCCAGTTTTCTTTTCAGTACTTGCTTTGTTGAATTTACGGTTGCATCGTTGTGTCAAGTTGCTGATCTTAGCGTCTAGTTCCCTTAGAGTTTCGAGTTCTGATCACAGTTTTCCACGTCGCCGCCGCACAAGTAGTCATCCTACCACGTTCCGCTAATCCGAGTCCAGATACACCACCACGTTCCGCCAAGCAGAGTCCATATACACCACCACGTCTCACGAGTCCGAGTTGAGTTCCACCATCAGTACGGTTCCTGATCTCTCTGTAGCCAGATTAGTTTTCAGTTGTTAGAGTCGGTTTTCATCAAACTTTTTCCGTACAGAGAAGGGGGGTGATTAGCAAAAAAAAAAAAAATCGTGCCCATACGTTCCAGAGCAGTTTTTAGGCCAAAATTTTTAGGGGTAAAAAAATTTCGTGCCCATACGTTCCTTAGGTCCAGAAACTCGTTTTGAGACGTTCGCCACCATAGTGATATTTTCGCCCTTTTTCAGCCCCCGCAGTCCCGCATCGCCAAAAAAAAAGAGAAAAAAAAATTCAGAGTGTGCTTCACAGTTGTTACGTGCCGCGCCGTGCTTTCGTTGGTGTTTTAGGCTCGCGTCTCTAGTACGGTCTAGCCTAGGATCAGCACAGTACCGACGTTGAGTGTTTATTCAGCTTTGCATCTCTGTTTTGATTACTGTTGAGTTTTTCCTACCATACTTGTCAGCCTTCCTACAGCTCCACATATATTCTACATCGTGCGTTTTGACACCTCCTGGCCATCGCTCTACCATATCTCTGAGAGTTTTGACCCGTTGGTTGTACATCACCACCTGCTGCTAGGTAAGAAACGGTAAGAACGTAAGAAAAGCTTGACGGATTTGTGCTTTCCACCACCCCACATCCATCCCATTAGTAGCAGTAGGATCATATTCCTGTGTGTTTTCTATTTCTGCTAACCATGCCAGGATCACATGATGAAGTGGCGCGGGATGCACCCGATTGGGAGAACATGACAAACAAGGAGCTACATGATAAATTTGCACGTATGATGTCTCAACAGGTGCAGGACATCGAGACCAGATTTACAGAGGCGATTGATGGCGTGGAGAAGATGATCGACACCAAGCTCGACGCCAAGTTTACTGAGTTGATCGCACGCCTACCTTCAGCACAGCCACAGCCACCGCCACTACCACGTGCACGACGTATTCTGTTTTCGCGAGGACAAGCTGCTGGTATTGGTGCTCCTCCTGCTGCTGCAGTTGCTGCTACTGCTGCTACTGCTGCTTCTGACGTCGGCCAGGACGACAACTACGAGGGTGATTACGAGGAGGAGGTGGAACAGGAAGCGGCCTATGAACAGCCAGCTGGACGTCCACGTCCCAACATTCGCCACGGTCGACACCAACCACCCCCTCAGGTACGCGATGATGAACATGTGCCTAAACTTAAATTGAATCTTAAGCCGTTTGAGGGTAGATATATTCCTGATGCTTATCTTACTTGGGAGTTAGAAACTGAACAACGCTTTACATGTTTACAATATCCTGAGAATAGACGTGTTACTGCTGCTGTTTGTGAATTCACGGGTTTTGCATCTATTTGGTGGTCTGAACATTGTAGATTGCATGTTAATAATATTCCAGCTACTTGGGCTGCTTTAAAAGATGCTATGCGTACTCGCTGGGTTCCTCCTTATTATCAACGTGAATTGCTACAAAAATTACAGCGTTTGAGACAAGGAAAAAATTCTGTAGAGGAATATTATCAAGAATTACAAACTGGATTGATTAGATGTGGCCTAGTAGAGGATAATGAAGCTATGTTTGCACGTTTTATAGGTGGCTTAAACAGGGAGATACAAACTATTCTAGAATACAAGGACTATGCTACTATTACTCGTTTGTTTCATCTTGCTTGTAAAGCTGAACGTGAAGTGCAGGATCGACAGGACGCTACGAGACCTAACTTTTCTGCAGGACGAAATACATCATGGACATCGCGTGGACCTTCTACATCCACACGTCCTGCTGCTCCACCCTCTACTTCAGCCGCTCATTCTTACAGGGAGCCACCAAAACAGTCAGCGCCACCATTCAAGGGTGCACAGAGTGGTCCAGCGGCGAGTTCTTCTTCATCCATGGCTTCCACAGGGCAAACACGAGATCGTGATATTAAATGTCGCAGGTGCCAAGGTGGAGGTCACTTCGCAAAAGACTGTCCCTCCAAGCGTGTGATGATTATTACGGCGGATGGTGGGTATGAGTCAGCGAGTGACTATGATGAGGAGACTTTAGTTCTCATTGCTCATGAGGAACAGGGTGCCCATGATGATGCTCATGATATGGAGTATATGGCTCCTGATGATGCAGATAAATATGCTAGTTTGGTTGCTCAACGTGTGTTAAGTGTGCAGGTAACGAAGGCTGAGCAAAACCAGAGGCATAATTTGTTCCACACAAAGGGAGTGGTGAAAGAACGTTCGGTTCGCATCATCATTGACGGAGGGAGTTGCAACAACTTGGCTAGCATGGAGTTGGTGGAGAAGCTATCTCTCACCACAAGACCACACCCCCATCCGTACTATATTCAGTGGTTTAACAATAGTGGTAAGATTAAGGTAACGCGTTCTGTTCGTGTGCACTTTAGCATTGCTGCATATGCTGATTATGTTGATTGTGATGTGGTACCCATGCAAGCATGCTCTCTTTTACTTGGTAGACCATGGCAATTTGATAGGAATGTTGTACACCATGGTAGGACAAATCAGTTTACTCTGGTTCATCAGGATAAAAATATTGCTTTACTTCCTATGTCTCCTGAACAAATTGTGAAAGATGATCTTGCTAGAGCTAGTAAAGCTAAACAGGAGAAAAATAAGAGTGAAAATGAGATAGCAGCCAAAGAATTTGAGCAACAACATAAGACTAATAGCAAATCTTCTTCTGCTGTGTCTAATGAAATTAAATTGACTAGTCCAACTTTGCTTGCTACTAAAGTTGATATTTCAGATTTGGATGTTAGTCAATATGTGTGCTATGCTTTTGTGTGCAAAGAAGCTTTGTTTTCATTTGAGGAATTGCCTCCTTCTTTGCCTCCTGTTGTCACTGACCTTTTGCAGGAGTTTATTGACGTCTTTCCACAAGACGTACCACCGGGATTACCACCTATTCGAGGGATTGAGCATCAGATTGACTTAATTCCCGGTGCTTCACTGCCCAACCGTGCGCCATACCGTACCAATCCGGAGGAGACAAAGGAGATTCAGCGTCAAGTACAAGAGCTACTCGACAAAGGTTACATACGTGAATCCCTTAGTCCTTGTGCTGTTCCTGTTATATTAGTGCCTAAAAAGGATGGAACATGGCGTATGTGTGTTGATTGTCGAGCCATTAATAATATTACTATTCGTTATCGTCATCCTATTCCTAGGTTAGATGATATGCTTGATGAATTAAGTGGCTCTACCATGTTTTCCAAAGTTGATTTGCGTAGTGGATACCATCAAATTCGCATGAAATTAGGAGATGAATGGAAAACGGCATTTAAAACTAAGTTTGGATTATATGAGTGGTTAGTCATGCCTTTTGGGTTAACTAATGCACCTAGCACTTTCATGAGATTAATGAACGAGGTTTTACGTGCTTTCATTGGACGATTTGTGGTAGTCTATTTTGATGATATACTGATTTATAGCAAATCTTTGGAGGAACATTTGGATCATTTACGTGCTGTTTTTATTGCTCTACGTAATGCACGTTTGTTTGGTAACCTTGGGAAGTGCACCTTTTGCACCGACCGAGTATCGTTTCTTGGCTATGTTGTTACTCCGCAGGGAATTGAAGTTGATAAAGCCAAGATCGAGGCGATTGAGAGTTGGCCGCAGCCCAAAACGGTCACACAAGTGAGGAGTTTTCTTGGCCTCGCTGGATTCTATAGGCGTTTTATGAGAGATTTCAGCACCATTGCTGCACCTCTCAATGAGCTTACACGCAAGGATGTGCCTTTTACTTGGGGTACCGCACAGGAAGAAGCCTTCACCGTATTGAAAGATAAGTTAACACATGCTCCTTTGCTCCAACTTCCTGATTTTAATAAGACTTTTGAGCTTGAATGCGATGCTAGTGGGATTGGTTTGGGAGGTGTGTTATTACAAGATGCTAAACCTGTTGCTTACTTTTCTGAAAAATTGAGTGGGCCTAGTCTGAACTATTCTACTTATGATAAGGAATTATATGCTCTTGTTCGGACATTAGAAACTTGGCAACATTATTTATGGCCCAAAGAATTTGTTATACATTCTGATCATGAATCTTTGAAACACATAAGAAGTCAAGCAAAACTTAATCGTAGACATGCTAAGTGGGTTGAATTTATTGAGACTTTCCCTTATGTCATTAAACACAAGAAGGGGAAAGATAATATTATTGCTGATGCTTTGTCTCGTCGTTATACTATGCTTTCACAACTTGACTTCAAGATTTTCGGTTTAGAGACAATCAAAGATCAATACGTAAATGATGCGGAATTTAAAGATGTATTGCAGAATTGTAGAGAGGGTAGAACATGGAACAAGTTTGTGCTTAATGATGGATTTGTGTTCCGTTCTAACAAGCTATGCATTCCAGCTAGCTCTATTCGTCTTTTGTTGTTGCAGGAGGCGCATGGAGGAGGATTAATGGGACACTTTGGCGTGAAGAAGACGGAGGACGTACTTGCTACACATTTCTTTTGGCCAAAGATGAGACGGGATGTTGAGCGTTTTGTTGCTCGCTGCACTACATGTCAAAAAGCTAAGTCACGACTCAATCCTCATGGTTTATACATGCCTTTACCTGTACCTAGTGTTCCGTGGGAGGACATATCCATGGACTTTGTTTTAGGCTTGCCTCGAACAAAGAATGGGAGGGATAGCATATTTGTTGTCGTGGATAGATTTTCTAAGATGGCACATTTTATACCATGTCATAAAAGCGATGATGCTGCTAATGTTGCTGATTTATTCTTTCGTGAGATTATTCGCTTACATGGTGTGCCCAATACTATTGTCTCGGATCGTGATACTAAGTTTCTTAGCCATTTTTGGAGATGCTTATGGGCTAAGTTGGGGACTAAACTACTTTTTAGTACTACATGTCATCCCCAAACTGATGGACAAACTAAAGTAGTCAATAGGACTTTGTCTACTATGCTTAGGGCTGTTTTAAAGAGTAACTTGAAACTGTGGGAGGAATGTTTACCTCATATTGAATTTGCTTATAATCGTTCATTGCATTCTACCACTAAAATGTGCCCTTTTGAGATTGTTTATGGTTTTCTACCTCGTGCACCTATTGATTTGCTACCTCTTCCATCTTCGGAGAAGGTTAATTTTGATGCTAACCAACGTGCTGAATTGATATTAAAAATGCATGAGTTAACTAAAGAAAACATTGAGCGCATGAATGCTAGATACAAGCTTGCTGGTGATAGGGGTCGAAAGCATGTTGTGTTTGAACCCGGAGATCTTGTTTGGTTACATCTACGTAAAGATAGGTTTCCTGATTTGCGCAAGTCTAAGTTAATGCCTCGAGCTGATGGTCCCTTTAAGGTTTTGCAGAAAATTAATGATAATGCATATAAACTTGAGCTACCTGCAGCCTTTGGGGTTAGTCCCACATTTAATATTGCAGATTTGAAGCCTTATTTGGGAGAAGATGATGAGCTTCCGTCGAGGACGACTTCAATTCAAGAAGGGGAGGATGATGAGGACATCCCTACTAATGTTACACCCATATCCTCACCAACTACACATATTGGACCAGTTACTAGAGCTCGTGCACGTCAACTAAATTATCAGGTACTTTCGTTTCTTACGAATCCTTCTATTGTTCATGAACATATGATACTGCCTAAATTAGATACTTTTGTTTTGCTTATGAATGAAGGACCTAGCATGGACAAGAAGGATGGTCATTGGAGCGGGATCAAGCATGGAGAAGAAGGTGCGCGCGCGGGAAAGGACAGCGGAGCTTCCAGTGGTGATTATCGCACTTTGAAGCCACCATAAGGCGCGCATGAAGTCTTGGACGAAATACGCGAGATG
The DNA here is from genome assembly GCA_950022295.1 of Bromus sterilis. Classification (NCBI taxonomy): domain Eukaryota; kingdom Viridiplantae; phylum Streptophyta; class Magnoliopsida; order Poales; family Poaceae; genus Bromus; species Bromus sterilis. Next base: position 162,859,691 of record OX465599.1, on the reverse strand, counting down.
CCACTTCATTATTTTCGTCCAAGGGCAATTATAGGTGCTGCGTCACCTTAATATTGGGCTGGGCCCATGTAATTTCGAAATACCACCTTATAGGATGTTTTTAGAGTCCGTATGTGTGGGGAAACCGAGTTAGGGTTGTTTTCGGACCCCACCTCCAAGGGGTCACGAAAATCCCCTCTGTTCCCCCATATATACAGCCCTTAGGGCGTCATTTAGACTTGGGTTTTAATTAGATATAAGTTAGCCATAGCCGCAACTTCGAGCTCTTCGTTTGTGTCATCCGACCAGGCCAAGACCTCATTGGAACCCCAACTTTCGTAATCATTCATCTTATATTCGCAATATCCAGATTGCAATTCTTAGTTCTTGCTTGTTCTTCGATTGCTTGCAGGAATTAGACCTTCGTGGTCAGGTTGATCGTGCATCCGCGGGATCAATAACCTCTCGGAGTTGGTTTAGCGATCGCTAAGGCGCAACGTCTTCGCACGTTCGTAGTCGGATCGTGAAAGTTGCCTCCACCATAATCGATCTCCACCATCTCATCGAAACATCGGGACACCTTCGCCTCTATCACTTTCCCTTATGTCATTAAACACAAGAAGGGGAAAGATAATATTATTGTTGATGCTTTGTCTCGTCGTTATACTATGCTTTCAAAACTTCACTTCAAGATATTCGGTTTAGAGACAATCAAAGATCAATATGTACATGATGCGGAATTTAAAGATGTATTGCAGAATTATAGAGAGGGTAGAACATGGAACAAGTTTGTGCTTAATGATGGGTTTGTGTTCCGTTCTAACAAGCTATGCATTCCAGCTAGCTCTATTCGTCTTTTGTTGTTGCAGGAGGCGCATGGAGGAGGATTAATGGGACATTTTGGCGTGAAGAAGACGGAGGACGTACTTGCTACACATTTCTTTTGGCCAAAGAAGGGACGGGATGTTGAGCGTTTTGTTGCTCGCTGCACTACATGTCAAAAAGCTAAGTCACGACTCAATCCTCATGGTTTATACATGCCTTTACCTGTACCTAGTGTTCCGTGGGAGGACATATCCATGGACTTTGTTTTAGGCCTGCCTCGAACAAAGAATGGGAGGGATAGCATATTTGTTGTCGTGGATAGATTTTCTAAGATGGCACATTTTATACCATGTCATAAAAGCGATGATGCTGCTAATGTTGCTGATTTATTCTTTCGAGAGATTATTCGCTTACATGGTGTGCCCAATACTATTGTCTCGGATCGTGATACTAAGTTTCTTTGCCATTTTTGGAGATGCTTATGGGCTAAGTTGGGGACTAAACTACTTTTTAGTACTACATGTCATCCCCAAACTGATGGACAAACTGAAGTAGTCAATAGGACTTTGTCTACTATGCTTAGGGCTGTTTTAAAGAGTAACTTAAAAATGTGGGAAGAATGTTTACCTCATATTGAATTTGCTTATAATCGTTCATTTCATTCTACCACTAAAATGTGCCCTTTTGAGATTGTTTATGGTTTTCTACCTCGTGCACCTATTGATTTGCTTCCTATTCCATCTTCGAAGAAGGTTAATTTTGATGCTAAGCAACGTGCTGAATTGATATTAAAAATGCATGAGTTAACTAAAGAAAACATTGAGAAAATGAATGCTAGATACAAGCTTGCTGGTGATAAGGGTAGAAAGCATGTTGTGTTTGAACCAGGAGATCTTGTTTGGTTACATCTACGTAAAGATAGGTTTCCTGATTTGCGCAAGTCTAAGTTAATGCCACGAGCTGATGGTCCCTTTAAGGTTTTACAGAAAATTAATGATAATGCATATAAACTTGAGCTACCTGCAGATTTTGGGGTTAGTCCCACATTTAACATTGCAGATTTGAAACCTTATTTGGGAGAAGATAATGAGCTTCCGTCGAGGACGACTTCAATTCAAGAAGGGGAGGATGATGAGGACATCTCTACTAATGTTACACCCACATCTTCACCAACTACACATACTGGACCAGTTACTAGAGCACGTGCACGTCAACTAAATTATCAGGTACTTTCGTTTCTTGCGAATCCTTCTAATGTTCATGAACATATGATGCTGCCTAAATTAGATACTGTTGTTTTGCTTATGAATGAAGGACCTATCATGGACAAGATGGACGGTCATTGGAGCGGGATCAAGCATGGAGAAGAAGGTGCGCGCGCGGGAAATAACAATGGAGCTTCCAGTGGGGATTTTCGCACTTTGAAGCCACCATAAGGCATGCATGAAGGCTTGGACGAAATACACGAGATGCCACTTCATTATTTTCGTCCAAGAGCAATTATAGGTGCTGCGTCACCTTAATATTGGGCTGGGCCCATGTAATTTCGAAATACCACATTATAGGCTGTTTTTAGAGTCCGTATGTGTGGGGAAACCGAGTTAGGGTTGTTTTCGGACCCCACCTCCAAGGGGTCACGAAAATCCCCTCTGTTTCCCCATATATACAGCGCTTAGGGCGTCGTTTAGACTTGGGTTTTAATTAGATTTAAGTTAGCCATAGCCGCAACTTCGAGTTCTTCGTTTGTGTCGTCCGACCAGGCCAAGACCGCATTGGAACCCCAACTTCTGTTAATCTTTCATCTTATATTCGCAATATCCAGATTGCAATTCTTAGTTCTTGCTTGTTCTTCGATTGCTTGCAGGAATTGACCTTCGTGGTCAGGTTGATCGTGCATCCGCGGGATCAATAACCTCTCGGAGTTGGTTTAGCGATTGCTAAGGCGCAACGTCTTCGCACGTTCGTAGTCGGGTCGTGAAAGTCTACTCCACCAAAAATCGATCTCCATCATCTCATCGAAACATCGGGACACCTTCGCCTCTATCACTACCCAAACCTTGTGAGCAGCCCCCTAGCTCCCTGGAGTGGACCAACAAGAGAAACCATGTCTCCACTGGCCCGAGTTGGTTTTAAATCTGCTGGGGTACTGATACGTCCTAAACGTATCTATAATTTCTGCTTGCTCCATGCATGTTTTGGATGATATTGTTGTGCTTTTGATACACTTTCATACACTTTTTATCATATTTGGACTGACCTATTAACTCACTGCACCCTAGTGCCAGTTTCTGTTTTCTCCTGTCTTTTTATTTCAGGTTTTCCCATTACATAAAATGCCAGAAAAATTCCGGGAAAAATATATTAAAAAATCAGTGCAACGGAAGATTCGAGAGTCCCGAAGGGGTGTTGAGGGGACCCACCAGAGCTCCAGGCGCCCTGTGGGCGTGGCCTATGGTGGGGCCGCGCCAGGGGGCCGCCTGGACCCCTGGTGGCCCTCTTGGCTGCCCCTTCGCCTATATATTTCCTTCGTCCCGAAACCCCCAAGGACAGAACCCTTTTTCGCGATCTCGCCTTTTTTTCGCCACCGCCGCGCTTCCAAGACCGGGAGCACCAGACGACCTCTTCCCGGCACCCTGTCGGAGGGAGGATTGACCTCCGGGAGCTTCTCCGCCACAGAAACATGAGTCTAGGGGATGTGTTGTTGCCACAAGGGGGAAAACAACGGTGCTTGTAACCGCGGTTGCAAGGATTTTTTACTTTACGCAGAGTTATTTTAATGCAGTTGTCTATTGCTTTGGGTTTACACTTTGGGTGGGACTCGCAACTTAATACCAGCGAGATTTTCTGGATAGATATCTCAAGGTGGATGATTAGTAGTAGATGCAGCTGGATTTCGCTCTACTTATCTTGGCGTACTACCCATTCTTTTGAGACTCTTCCTTTCTTTTGTAGCATAGTTAGAATTGCATTGCGTTTTTAATCCTGTCAATTGCCCAGCTGTAATTTGTTTACCTTGCATAGCTGTTTATCGTCTTTTGGGAGAGAGACATCACTAGTGAACATCATGGGATTCTGGTCCATATTTCCACCACTGTTTACACCCTCAATTTATTTCTTGCTTTTACTTTCTAGTTGCAATTATCACTACTATTATCTGTTGCATTGATCCTTTGTAAACGGCAAGGCCGGAGAGATTGGCAAGCTCTCTGAACTTCGTTGGGAGCAAAGTTATTTGTATTTGTGTGCAGGTCCAGGTCAAGGAAGCAAATTTTGTCTTAAAACGGTGACATTGTTTCCTTGCCACCTACTTGTCGACCTTGGAGTCCTACTGGGCTGACTCTAAACCTTGTTATCTTTGCCAAGGGAAATCTTGCTGCTACGCTACATCTCAACCTTCCACTTGGGGTAACCAATGAGGGGAGAGTATTACTTCCTCGCTAGCATCAAGCAATTTCTGGCGCCGTTGCCGGGGACTCCAATCTTCAAGATAGGGGAGTTGCATGCTATCTTTTATATTTGCTTTTTAGTCTTGTTAGCTTACCTTTCAGTTTGTATCTTTGTGTCCTTTACCAAAAACCCAAAAAAATAGTATGTCTAGTTCCTTGCTTGCCACCAATATCTAACTTCTTTCAAACCAGATCCTATTGTCATGGAGGATTCAGTAAGGATCAACAAGAATATTACAAGGAACACCGCTTGTCTCAAAAGGGGATACACTTGTGTAGACAAATACATCAGTTGTATGAGTATGCTAGAAACGTGTGCTCAACATATAATATATCTTTCTGCAGGGATGAATCTTGTTTCTTTATGAGGCATAAACACCTTGCTGTCCAATGTGAGTACAATGATGATGAAACCTTAGCTTCTTATGCTAAGGGAAATTATGATTTTTATGATGCAGAGCAAATAGAAGAATTTGTTGCTTATAAGGGTTCCTATGAAATTACTTCTCTTCTTAAAAATATTGATGATGCCCCTTAAAATTCTGAGAGTCTTGCTATACTTAACTATTGCCTTGAAAATTATGATGCAAATTATTATATTACTAATCATCTTGAGAGAATCTCTCCCCCAAAAGAAGAGAATAATGCTTTGCAGGACTCTATGGAAGAAGAAATTGCTGAAACTGAAAGCTCCTTGGATGAAAAAGAGGAGGAGAGTGACGAACAAAAGGAGGAAGAATGGAGTCATCCATGTCTACCTTCTAATGAGAGTAACTCTTTGAATCTTACCTTATATGAGTGTTATGATCCTATGGATTCTTTTGAAATATCCCTTTTTGATGAAGTTGATGCCTTCTATACTTGTGGCCATGATGCCATTATGGATTATGCTTGCGAAGATGAACTTCCTATAGTTCCTTATGTTAAGCATAAAATTGTTGCTATTGCACCCACACTTGATTGTCCTATTATCCTTTTGAAATCTCCAACTCATATTCCGGGGAATTGTGCTCTTATTAAGGCTCAATGTGATGGGTTGCATTTATCTTATGTTCCTAAAGACCGTGTTGAAAACTATACACATGTGCTTGTAGGTCATGAACAACATGCTTTATGTGATATTTATATTCTTGATGATGAGGACATCTCTACTAATGTTACACCCACATCTTCACCAACTACACATACTGGACCAGTTACTAGAGCACGTGCACGTCAACTAAATTATCAGGTACTTTCGTTTCTTGCGAATCCTTCTAATGTTCATGAACAAATGATGCTGCCTAAATTAGATACTTTTGTTTTGCTTATGAATGAAGGACCTAGCATGGACAAGAAGGACGGTCATTGGACGGGATCAAGCATGGAGAAGAAGGTGCGCGCGCGGGGAAGAACAATGGAGCTTCCAGTGGGGATTTTCGCACTTTGAAGCCACCATAAGGCATGCATGAAGGCTTGGACGAAATACACGAGATGCCACTTCATTATTGTCGTCCAAGAGCAATTATAGGTGCTGCGTCACCTTAATATTGGGCTGGGCCCATGTAATTTCGAAATACCACATTATAGGCTGTTTTTAGAGTCCGTATGTGTGGGGAAACCGAGTTAGGGTTGTTTTCGGACCCCACCTCCAAGGGGTCACGAAAATCCCCTCTGTTCCCCCATATATACAACCCTTAGGGCGTCGTTTAGACTTGGGTTTTAATTAGATTTAAGTTAGCCATAGCCGCAACTTCGAGCTCTTCGTTTGTGTCATCCGACCAGGCCAAGACCTCATTGGAACCCCAACTTTCGTAATCATTCATCTTATATTCGCAATAACCAGATTGCAATTCTTAGTTCTTGCCTGTTCTTCGATTGCTTGCAGGAATTAGACCTTCGTGGTCAGGTTGATCGTGCATCCGCGGGATCAATAACCTCTCGGAGTTGGTTTAGCGATCGCTAAGGCGCAACGTCTTCGCACGTTCGTAGTCGGATCGTGAAAGTCGTCTCCACCATAATCGATCTACACCATCTCATCGAAACATCGGGATACCTTCGCCTCTATCAAGTGGTATCAGATTTCCAGGTTGCTCGGTGAGATTTACCAGTTTTCGTAGTCTAGATTGGTTCTGTTCTTCATACCTACAGTCCACGACAAAGCCAACAAAAAAAATTAGGGTTAGATCATCACGTCCCAAAACAGTCCGAGCCTTTGTCCAGTTTTCTTTACAGTAGTTTGCATTGTTGAATTTGCGGTTGCATCGTTGTGTCGAGTTGCTGATCTTAGCGTCTAGTTACCTTAGAGTTTCGAGTTTTATCACAGTTTGTCACGCCGCCGCCGCCGCACAGTAGTACACCACCACGTTCCGCCAATCCGAGTCCAGATACACCACCAAGTTCCGCCAAGCACAGTCCATACACACCACCACAACCTACCGATCCGAGTTGAGTTCCATCACCCGTTCGGTTTGTGATATCTCCGTAGCCAGAATAGTTTTGAGTTGATTAGAGTCGGATTTCACCAATCTTTTGTCGTACGTAGAAGAGGGTGATTTCCAAAAAAAAAAAAAAAAAAAAGAGAAAAAAAAATTCAGAGTGTGCTTCACAGTTGTTACGTGCCGCGCCGTGCTTTCGTTGGTGTTTTAGGCTCGCGTCTCTAGTACGGTCTAGCCTAGGATCAGCACAGTACCGACGTTGAGTGTTTATTCAGCTTTGCATCTCTATTTTGATTACTGTTGAGTTTTTCCTACCATACTTGTCAGGCTTCCTACAGCTCCACATATATTCTACATCGTGCGTTTTTGACACCTCCTGGCCATCGCTCTACCATATCTCTGAGAGTTTTGACCCGTTGGTTGTACATCACCACCTGCTGCTAGGTAAGAATCGGTAAGAACGTAAGAAAAGCTTGACGGATTTGTGCTTTCCACCACCCCACATCCATCCCATTAGTAGCAGTAGGATCATATTCCTGTGTGTTTTCTATTTCTGCTAACCATGCCAGGATCTCATGATGAAGTGGCGCGGGATGCACCCGATTGGGAGAACATGACAAACAAGGAGCTACATGATAATTTTGCACGTATGATGTCTCAACAGGTGCAGGACATCGAGACCAGATTTACAGAGGCGATTGATGGCGTGGAGAAGATGATCGACACAAAGCTCGACGCCAAGTTTACTGAGTTGATCGCACGCCTACCTTCAGCACAGCCACAGCCACCGCCACTACCACGTGCACGACGTATTCTGTTTCCGCGAGGACAAGCTGCTGGTATTGGTGCTCCTCCTGCTGCTGCAGTTGCTGCTACTGCTGCTGCTGCTGCTTCTGACGTCGGCCAGGACGACAACTACGAGGGTGATTACGAGGAGGAGGTGGAACAGGAAGCGGCCTATGAGCAGCCAGCTGGACGTCCACGTCCCAACATTCGCCACGGTCGACACCAACCACCCCCTCAGGTACGCGATGATGAACATGTGCCTAAACTTAAATTGAATCTTAAGCTGTTTGAGGGTAGATATATTCCTAATGCTTATCTTACTTGGGAGTTAGAAACTGAACAACGTTTTACATGTTTACAATATCCTGAGAATAGACGTGTTACTGCTGCTGTTTGTGAATTCACGGGCTTTGCATCTATTTGGTGGTCTAAACATTGTAGATTGCATGCTAATAATATTCCAACTACTTGGGCTGCTTTAAAAGATGCTATGCGTACTCGCTGGGTTCCCCCTTATTATCAACGTGAATTGTTACAAAAATTACAGCGTTTGAGACAAGGAAAAAATTATGTAGAGGAATATTATCAAGAATTACAAACTGGATTGATTAGATGTGGCCTAGTAGAGGATAATGAGGCTATGCTTGCACGTTTTATGGGTGGCTTAAACAGGGAGATACAAACTATTCTAGAATACAAGGACTTTGCTACTATCACTCGTTTGTTTCATCTTGCTTGTAAAGCTGAACGTGAAGTGCAGGATCGACAGGCCGCTACGAGACCTAACTTTTCTGCAGGATGAAATACATCATGGACATCGCGTGGAGCTTCTACATCCACACGTCCTGCTGCGCCACCATCTACTTCCGCCGCTCATTCTTACAGGGAGCCACCAAAACAGCCAGCGCCACCATTCAAGGGTGCACAGAGTGATCCAGCGGCGAGTTCTTCTTCATCCATGGCGTCCACAGGGCAAGCACGAGATCGTGATATTAAATGTCGCAGGTGCCAAGGTGGAGGTCACTTCGCAAAAGACTATCCCTCCAAGCGTGTGATGACTATTACGGCGGATGGTGGGTATGAGTCAGCGAGTGACTATGATGAGGAGACTCTAGTTCTCATTGCTCATGAGGAACAGGGTGCCCATGATGATGCTCATGATATAGAGTATATGACTCCTGATGATGCAGATAAATATGCTAGTTTGGTTGCTCAACGTGTATTAAGTGTGCAGGTAACGAAGGCCGAGCAAAACCAGAGGCATAATTTGTTCCACACAAAGGGAGTGGTGAAAGAACGTTCGGTTCGCATCATCATTGACGAAGGGAGTTGCAACAACTTGGCTAGCATGGAGTTGGTGGAGAAGCTATCTCTCACCACAGGACCACACCCCCATCCGTACTATATTCAGTGGTTTAACAATAGTGGTAAGATTAAGGTAACGCGTTCTGTTCGTGTGCACTTTAGCATTGCTGCATATGCTGATTATGTTGATTGTGATGTGGTACCCATGCAAGCATGCTCTCTTTTACTTGGTAGACCATGGCAATTTGATAGGAATGTTGTACACCATGGTAGGACAAATTAGTTTACTCTAGTTCATCAGGATAAAAATATTGCTTTACTTCCTATGTCTCCTGAACAAATTGTGAAAGATGATCTTGCTAGAGCTAGTAAAGCTAAACAGGAGAAAAATAAGAGTGAAAATGAGATAGCAGCTAAAGAATTTGAGCAACAACATAAGACTAATAGCAAATCTTCTTCTGTTTATTCTAATGAAATTAAATTGACTAGTCCAACTTTGCTTGCTACTAAGGTTGATATTTCGGATTTGGATGTTAGTCAATATGTGTGCTATGCTTTTGTGTGCAAAGAAGCCTTGTTTTCATTTGAGGAATTGCCTCCTTCTTTTCCTTCTGTTGTCACTGACCTTTTGCAGGAGTTTATTGACGTCTTTCCACAAGACGTACCACCGGGATTACCACCTATTCGAGGGATTGAGCATCAGATTGACTTAATTCCCAGTGCTTCACTGCCCAACCGTGCGCCATACTGTACCAATCCGGAGGAGACGAAGGAGATTCAGCGTCAAGTACAAGAGCTACTCGACAAAGGTTACATACGTGAATCCCTTAGTCCTTGTGCTGTTCCTGTTATATTAGTGCCTAAAAAGGATGGAACATGGCATATGTGTGTTGATTGTCGAGCCATTAATAATATTACTATTCGTTATCGTCATCCTATTCCTAGGCTAGATGATATGCTTGATGAATTAAGTGGCTCTACCATGTTTTCCAAAGTTGATTTGCGTAGTGGATACCATCAAATTCGCATGAAATTAGGAGATGAATGGAAAACGGCATTTAAAACTAAGTTTGGATTATATGAGTGGTTAGTCATGCCTTTTGGGTTAACTAATGCACCTAGCACTTTCATGAGATTAATGAATGAGGTTTTACGTGCTTTCATTGGACGATTTGTGGTAGTCTATTTTGATGATATACTGATTTATAGCAAATCTTTGGAGGAACATTTGGATCATTTACGTGCTGTTTTTATTGCTCTACGTAATGCACGTTTGTTTGGTAACCTTGGGAAGTGCACCTTTTGCACCGACCGAGTATCGTTTCTTGGCTATGTTGTTACTCCGCAGGGAATTGAAGTTGATAAAGCCAAGATTGAGGCGATTGAGAGTTGGCCGCAGCCCAAAACGGTCACACAAGTGAGGAGTTTTCTTGGCCTCGCTGGATTCTATAGGCGTTTTGTGAGAGATTTCAGCACCATTGCTGCACCTCTCAATGAGCTTACACGCAAGGATGTGCCTTTTACTTGGGGTACCGCACAGGAAGAAGCCTTCACGGTCTTGAAAGATAAGTTAACACATGCTCCTTTGCTCCAACTTCCTGATTTTAGTAAGACTTTTGAGCTTGAATGCGATGCTAGTGGTATTGGTTTGGGAGGTGTGTTATTGCAAGATGCTAAACCTGTTGCTTACTTTTCTGAAAAATTGAGTGGGCCTAGTCTGAACTAATCTACTTATGATAAGGAATTATATGCTCTTGTTCGGACATTAGAAACTTGGCAACATTATTTATGGCCCAAAGAATTTGTTATACATTCTGATCATGAATCTTTGAAACACATAAGAAGTCAAGCAAAACTTAATCGTAGACATGCTAAGTGGGTTGAATTTATTGAGACTTTCCCTTATGTCATTAAACACAAGAAGGGGAAAGATAATATTATTGCTGATGCTTTGTCTCGTCGTTATACTATGCTTTCACAACTTGACTTCAAGATATTCGGTTTGGAGACAATCAAAGATCAATATGTACATGATGCGGAATTTAAAGATGTTTTGCAGAATTGTAGAGAGGGTAGAACATGGAACAAGTTTGTGCTTAATGATGGGTTTGTGTTCCGTTCTAACAAGCTATGCATTCCAGCTAGCTCTATTCGTCTTTTGTTGCTACAGGAGGCGCATGGAGGAGGATTAATGGGACACTTTGGCGTGATGAAGACGGAGGACGTACTTGCTACACATTTCTTTTGGCCAAAGATGAGACGGGATGTTGAGCGTTTTGTTGCTCGCTGCACTACATGTCAAAAAGCTAAGTCACGACTCAATCCTCATGGTTTATACATGCCTTTACCTGTACCTAGTGTTCCGTGGGAGGACATATCCATGGACTTTGTTTTAGGCTTGCCTCGAACAAAGAACGGGAGGGATAGCATATTTGTTGTCGTGGATAGATTTTCTAAGATGGCACATTTTATACCATGTCATAAAAGCGATGATGTTGCTAATGTTGCTGATTTATTCTTTCGAGAGATTATTCGATTACATGGTGTGCCCAATACTATTGTCTCGGATCGTGATACTAAGTTTCTTAGCCATTTTTGGAGATGCTTATGGGCTAAGTTGGGGACTAAACTACTTTTTAGTACTACATGTCATCCCCAAACTGATGGACAAACTGAAGTAGTCAATAGAACTTTGTCTACTATGCTTAGGGCTGTTTTAAAGAGTAACTTAAAAATGTGGGAAGAATGTTTACCTCATATTGAATTTGCTTATAATCGTTCATTTCATTCTACCACTAAAATGTGCCCTTTTGAGATTGTTTATGGTTTTCTACCTCGTGCACCTATTGATTTGCTTCCTCTTCCATCTTCGGAGAAGGTTAATTTTGATGCTAAGCAACGTGCTGAATTGATATTAAAAATGCATGAGTTAACTAAAGAAAACATTGAGAAAATGAATGCTAGATACAAGATTGCTGGTGATAAGGGTAGAAAGCATGTTGTGTTTGAACCAGGAGATCTTGTTTGGTTACATCTACGTAAAGATAGGTTTCCTGATTTGCGCAAGTCTAAGTTAATGCCACGAGCTGATGGTCCCTTTAAGGTTTTACAGAAAATTAATGATAATGCATATAAACTTGAGCTACCTGCAGATTTTGGGGTTAGTCCCACATTTAACATTGCAGATTTGAAACCTTATTTGGGAGAAGATAATGAGCTTCCGTCGAGGACGACTTCAATTCAAGAAGGGGAGGATGATGAGGACATCTCTACTAATGTTACACCCACATCTTCACCAACTACACATACTGGACCAGTTACTAGAGCACGTGCACGTCAACTAAATTATCAGGTACTTTCGTTTCTTGCGAATCCTTCTAATGTTCATGAACAAATGATGCTGCCTAAATTAGATACTTTTGTTTTGCTTATGAATGAAGGACCTAGCATGGACAAGAAGGACGGTCATTGGAGCGGGATCAAGCATGGAGAAGAAGGTGCGCGCGCGGGGAAGAACAATGGAGCTTCCAGTGGGGATTTTCGCACTTTGAAGCCACCATAAGGCATGCATGAAGGCTTGGACGAAATACATGAGATGCCACTTCATTATTTTCGTCCAAGAGCAATTATAGGTGCTGCGTCACCTTAATATTGGGTTGGGCCCATGTAATTTCGAAATACCACATTATAGGATGTTTTTAGAGTCCGTATGTGTGGGGAAACCGAGTTAGGGTTGTTTTCGGACCCCACCTCCAAGGGGTCACGAAAATCCCCTCTGTTCCCCCATATATACAACCCTTAGGGCGTCGTTTAGACTTGGGTTTTAATTAGATTTAAGTTAGCCATAGCCGCAACTTCGAGCTCTTCGTTTGTGTCATCCGACCAGGCCAAGACCCATTGGAACCCCAACTTTCGTAATCATTCATCTTATATTCGCAATAACCAGATTGCAATTCTTAGTTCTTGCCTGTTCTTCGATTGCTTGCAGGAATTAGACCTTCGTGGTCAGGTTGATCGTGCATCCGCGGGATCAATAACCTCTCGGAGTTGGTTTAGCGATCGCTAAGGTGCAACGTCTTCGCACGTTCGTAGTCGGATCGTGAAAGTCGTCTCCACCATAATCGATCTACACCATCTCATCGAAACATCGGGACACCTTCGCCTCTATCACTTGATGTTGCTCATGATGCTACTGAAAAATAATTTGAGAGGGGAAAGTTTGGTTGTAGAAACTTCCATGTTACGAAAACACCTCTCTTCATGTTGAAAGTTTTGAAGTTGTTATTGTTCCACCTTCCTATGCATGTCACTTTGTGCTTCTTTGATTTATTTTCTTGCGAGATGCCTATGCATAGGAAGTGGGTTAGTCTTACATGTGTTTCATATTTTCTTCTTGATGCTCTCTTTTGCTTCAACTCTTATTCTCTTGTGAGAGCATCTTTTGTAATCTTTTTTCCTAGCTCAAAGGCGTAAAAGAAAGCGCTTGTTGGGAGGCAACACAAGATGTTTTTCCTTCTTTTTTTAGTGGTATTGATGATTGTTACTACTGTAGCAACATCATTGTATCTTTATTTTCAATCTTTGTGCCAAGTTTAGCGCCTGATTGCAAGAAAGTTCAAAAGTTGTGACATGTTGGCCAAAAAACAGATTATGTCCTTGGACGGAAAAATTCACGATGAATCACCAGATCATCTTTTTTATCTAAATGTTTTTGACAACATGCTATATACAATTATCATTCGGTCATCTGTTCTGAGTTTTTCGATTTGAGTTTCAGAAGTACCCCAAAAACATTATTTACTACCTGCTGGTCTGTTTTTCACAGATTTTGCCACGTTTTCCCTCTCCTCAGTTTTGCAAGTCTTGCGCTAGCTTTTTCTTTGCAAAAACTTTTTGGAGGTATTTAGAAACAGTAGCCCTTCAAGAAAATCTTTATTTCCAGTAGAGGCAAATTGTTTATTTATGGGTACTAACCTCTCTAATCATCTTATGATGAGTTATGTATGAAGGGAGTTTTCAAGTGTGCGAGGGAAGATGATGAAGAAGATCCGAGAGTGTCAAACGCTCAAGCTTGGGGATGCCCCCATGCATCCCCAAGAAATATTCAAGGATACTCAATCGTCTAAGCTTGGGGATGCACCCGTGCATCCCCTTCTCCATCAACAATCATTAGTTCGTCCTTCGTTCCACTATATTTGTATCACTTCATGCGTTATGTGCTATGCTTGGAGCGTCTTGCTCTTTAGTTTTCTTTTTAGTTTTCTTTAGATTTGCTTGCTATTCATAACAAGTTAGAACCCAGCTTTCTTTGTGTGGGGGAGAAACACGCTCCACTTTAAACTAGAACACATCATAGGATTTTCATGCTTATCTTTCTTTTGTTGTGTCTTCTTTATCTTTTTGTAGTTGATGTCATGTTTAGCTCTTAGGTTTCATGCCTATCTTTTTACGAGCTTTATTTTAGTTTGTTGCTGGAACTCTCTTGAGTTTTCATGTTTATCTTGTTTAGAGAGTTGGCTTGTTGCACTGAGTTATGTCTTGACTTAAAGTAGGTAATTGAGGTTGCTATTCAATTGTAGTAGTAACTTGCAATAGTTTTGAGGTATTGTTGTGAGTAAGGTTTGAACTTTTGGTGTCAACAACTCTAGACTATTAGTGATAGATGTCGTATTTTGGGCAATCCTTGTTTATTTTCGAAAAACTACAAAAAAACTAGTTGAGAACTCTAGCTACTAAATGGATCACTAATCTTTGGATGGATCGGATATTTCTGTACACTCACGTACCATGAGTCGAGGATGCGCAAAGATAACCGAACCCCCATACACTCCTCCTCGGGGTACTTGTCTCTTTGTGAACCTCCTGATTAGATTGAGAGTTACCGATAATAAGTGCATGAGTTCTTCGGACTAATGTAAGTATTCGAAAGTTGACACTTCCACCTTCCCATATTTGCTAGCCTCTTCGGTACCGTGCATTGCCCTCTTCTCACTCCGAGAGTTGGTGTCTACCTCACCGGTGCATCCAAACCCTTGGCATGATACGCTCTGGAATCATAAACCTCCTTATATCTTTCTTCAAAACAGCCACCATACCTACCTATCAAGGCATTTCCATAGCCGTTCCGAGATACATTTCCATGCAACATCCACCTTCTCATGACTTGAACTTCATGTCATACATGTTCCTGCTACATTGGCAGAGGCATACATTTGCATACATCATGTTAGCTACATCGTCTTTATGCTAAGTACTTTTGTAAAGTGTGAAAGATCTTCTATACTCCTAGTAAAATAGATTGTTGCCCCTAAGTGAGGAAAAGATCCCAAAGAGGACGATATTAAAAAGATCCCAAAGAGGACAAATGAGAGTTAAATAGAAAGAGCCATTGAGGCCACCAAAAAAAAAGAGAAAAAGAAAATAAAAAGAGAGAATGGGGAAACACTACTATTCCTTTTGAGAGATCCACACTCGTACTCCCTCTTGTATCTTGTACTCCATAGAGATGATCATATATGCATATAGCTATGTGGGGAACTTTACACTATAGAACTTGGCTTGTATATTCTATTGATGAGCCTCCTCAAATGAGCTCTAGGTCTTCGTGAGCAAGCAAGTTGGATGCACCCCAACTAGTTCCATTGGATAGCTTTCCATAGCTCGTATGAGCATCCGTTGCATGGAAATCTGATAGAGGCGAAGGTGTCCCGATGTTTCGATGAGATGGTGGAGATCGATTATGGTGGAGGCGACTTTCACGATCCGACTACGAACGTGCGAAGACGTTGCGCCTTAGCGATCGCTAAACCAACTCCGAGAGGTTATTGATCCCGCGGATGCACGATCAACCTGACCACGAAGGTCTAATTCCTGCAAGCAATCGAAGAACAAGCAAGAACTAAGAATTGCAATCTGGATATTGCGAATATAAGATGAATGATTACGAAAGTTGGGGTTCCAATGAGGTCTTGGCCTGGTCGGATGACACAAACGAAGAGCTCGAAGTTGCGGCTATGGCTAACTTAAATCTAATTAAAACCCAAGTCTAAACGACACCCTAAGGGCTGTATATATGGGGGAACAGAGGGGATTTTCGTGACCCCTTGGAGGTGGGGTCCGAAAACAACCCTAACTCGGTTTCCCCACACATACGGACTCTAAAAACAGCCTATAATGTGGTATTTCGAAATTACATGGGCCCAGCCCAATATTAAGGTGACGCAGCACCTATATTTGCTCTTGGACGAAAATAATGAAGTGGCATCTCGTGTATTTCGTCCAAGCCTTCATGCATGCCTTATGGTGGCTTCAAAGTGCGAAAATCCCCACTGGAAGCTCCATTGTTCTTTCCCGCGCGCGCACCTTCTTCTCCATGCTTGATCCCGCTCCAATGACCGTCCTTCTTGTCCATGCTAGGTCCTTCATTCATAAGCAAAACAAAAGTATCTAATTTAGGCAGCATCATATGTTCATGAACATTAGAAGGATTCGCAAGAAACGAAAGTACCTGATAATTTAGTTGACGTGCACGTGCTCTAGTAACTGGTCCAGTATGTGTAGTTGGTGAAGATGTGGGTGTAACATTAGTAGAGATGTCCTCATCAAAATCCCTACTCCTCACATCATATCTATAATTTGTCTTTATCTCGCCTATGATTGTCCTCATTGATGTGAGCCTTTCACACCTTTTTTATCTTCCTCCTCCACCATCTCTCTCTCCTTGCCATCCTAAGTGTCAACTTTCTTGCTTACGCTCATCCATTGCATGAGTGCTCAAAATATCGAAAGGGAGTGGATCAGTTCGACTTGTACCTGGCTAGTGGTCTGGGGACGAGTCAAGATAAGATTCCAAAGAAGACCAAGTGTGAAACTTTAGTAGATTGAGTTATCAACAAATAAATGTTTTTCTCTCTCGTATTCCCATCCCCTACTTCTTGCATCCAAACACTATTTGGAGACATTCGAGTCACGGACAGCGAGAGCTCTTTCACCTTTATGTTCTTATGTTGCTTGTTTCAATGCTAATATAGACTCTTGCTTGTTATGACTTCAATTGAATTACATGCCTTACTTGCTTTACTTAAAATTTCTTTTATGGTTGGTAGCATGTCACCACATAAATTATGCTTGTTATCATTTACCTACTCGAGGACGAGCAGGAATTAAGCTTGGGGATGTTGATATGTCCCAAACGTATCTATAATTTATGCTTGCTCCATGCACGTCTTGGGTGATATTGCTATGCTTTTGATACACTTTCATACACTTTTGATCATATTTGGACTAACCTATTACGTAAAATGCCAGAAAAATTCCGGGAAAAATATATAAAAAATCAGTGCAACGGAAGCTTCCAGAGTCCCGAAGGGGAGTGGAGGGGATCCAGCAGGGCTCCAGGCGCACTATGGGCTCGGCCTAGGGTGGGACCACGCCAGGGGGCCGCCTGGACCCCTGGTGGCCCTCCTGGCTGCCCATTCGCCTATATATTTCCTTCGTCCTGAAACCCCCGAGGATAGAACCATTTTTCGCAATCTCGCCTCGGTTCCGCCGCCGCCGCGCTTCCAAGATCGGGAGCACTAGAAGACCTCTTCCCGGCACCCTTTCGGAGGGAGGATTGACCTCCGGGAGCTTCTCCGCCACCATGGACGCTTCTCGGATGATCCGTGAGTAGTCCACCTTGGACCATGGGTCCATGATCTGTAGCTATGTGACGTCCTCTCTCCCTCTTTGTTCTTCATGGATTAGACCTTGTGAGCTTCCCTACATGATCAAGGCACATATATAATTCTTTCTATTGTTGCTATGTTGAGTTTGCTGGGATCTGATGGATTATGAGACTATGTTCAGATTGTGATGAGTAATATATTTGGTTCTTCTCTTTTATATTATTTTTCCTGAGTAATTCTTGCATGTTCTCTGTTGCTGTTTATTGCTTTGGCCAAGTAGTAGGTAGTGACTCCAAGAGGGAGGGTTATGCTTGATTGTGGGTTCATGCCCCCTAATGACTAGCTTGAGTGACAGAAACATGATTCTAGGGGATGTTGTCGGGGGGATGGATCAAGCCCATAGACCCGGCATTAGGAATCTCTGGGCCGGCTTATATATGAAGGCCCACAAAGAAGACCGGACGTGCCAAGCGTGAAGATTGAAGCCCTAGAAGGAATTCGACTTACCTTGTATAGCACGTAGAAAACTTGTAAAGTAGAATAGAACTCCATATCGTGTAGGAGTCGGACTCTAGGAATCCCTGGACCCGACGCCTTTATAAGCCGAGGACCACGGGAGCCAGAGGAGAACATACATCAAGCCAGGTTTAGACAACTCGCTTCAGAGCCTAGATCTCCACGAGACTAAGCCGGCGAAACATCACCACTGTAATCGATACGATTGGCTCTTCCTATTGAGGAGTCGATCCCCATACAATCATAAAGCAGGAGTAGGTCTTTACCGCACCGTCGGGGACGAACCTGGGTAACTCGCCGAGTCTTGTGAATATGTCGACTCCCTCTTTGACTTCGCCTCGCAGCAAAGGTCTCACGATAAGTCCGACTCTACGGACATCTGCCGTGACTTTCCCACGACGGTTGGCGCCCACCGTGGGGCCTGCGCTCGCAGGTGTTGAGATTCTAAAGGGAGCTCTACAAGGTATGGAAGGATTCGTGACCGGACGAATCACAAGAAGCCGGATCGGAATGCTCTGCATTGACGACGCCACCTGGGGACCCGAAGCTTATTTCATCGAGTCAGGCTATCAGGTCCCAATCGGATCCATCCACCTCTTTATCGGCGGACTGAACAGAACGGAGCCAGAGCCGGATCATTACGTTCCTACTGAATCAGCGAGCCAGCGACTCGCCGGCTCCGATCGCGCCTTCATCGGGTTCACCAACAAACCCCCGCAGATAACATAATCTGTCGAAACTTCGATGGATGATGAGCCGGCAATACTCCCTAAACAAAGCGCAGTCCATATGGAAACGCAAAGCCAGCCACCAATCAGGCTTTACGGCCTGAAAAATGCGGCAAACACCTACCAGCAGGTAGGGCAAAGTTACTTCAAGAAGAAGATAAGTAAGAATGTACATGCTTCTGTGGACGACGTACTCAGGTCCCAGTCAACCGACTCATTCAGCGGTGACCCACAAATTTCTTTTAAAGAGATAAGTCGGCTTGACACCACCCCCATCACACTTTCGTCGGGTTTATTGGCGATCTCCTACAACAAGAGAACCCTGACGGAGTCCAAAACCACGACGAGGATGGATTCTTCGACACCGACTCATTTTGAGAAGAACACAAATATTCAGACAACGGATCAATCTGATCCATCGGGGAAGGAAAACTCGGATCTAACCTAGAAGAATACGACCCGGACGTCCCTTACCTCGACGAGTCGGCTCACAAGACACGTGACAATACCGCCACCATCCAAAACCCGTCAGAAAACAAAAACGGCTCAGAACTACAAACCACTACTGTACGGCAGCGACTGAGCCAGAACAGAACCGACCCTGATGAAGAATCAGAAGAAAATCAAGAAAAAACCTGGGAACACCGACTTTCATAGGAGATACGGTATGACAAGATTCAAGAGCTGGCAGGACACCGGCTTACACCCATAACCAATGCATTAAGAAGCATAAAGGAGGTAGCCGACGACTTAAAAGGACTCGTGGATGCCATCACCAAATACGCCGAGTCCAGTGAAGCAAAATATGAGGAGTTCCAACCTCCATGCCGGGCCCACCACAGAAAATGCAGACGCAATCTGACCTCTCAGGAATACAACAACTCCCAGAGACACGAATGGCCACCAAGGAATGAAAAAAGACACCGGGATTGTGACAAAGCTATGAAAGAAGCTTGCCCAAAACATTCCGGACCAGGCCGCCTCGCTAACCACACCTGGGATCAGTGCTTCTTCATGTAGGAGTACAGACGCCAAATCGAGCAAAACACTCTAGAGGCAAGTCGATACGATGACGGCCCGACCAGCTCACACAGCCACAAGAGGCCAAGACACCTGGTGATAAGAACATGGACTCGTTCACAATAAGAAAGCTAATCCGAGTTATAAAACCCAGCAAATAGGGCAAAGGACGAGACATCCCAACACTTCATCACAGTAAAGAAACAGATACTGCTCGTTGAAACCTACCGACTCAGGAAGCAAACAAAGAAATCGGCAGCCCATGTACTTATCAACAAATGAAAGCACATGAGATATCGACCGACTCCGTCCCTGCTACACCTAGAGTCGGCCATCATCTACTATATAAAGTCGATTCTCATCGCACCGGCTTTCGCCACTCTATAAAACAGTTGACTTATTTACTGGCTCTTGCCACATACAAATGAACAAGTCGACCGTAAAAAATCATCGTTGATTGACTGTAACCTCAACGACCTTGGCATGCATTATATCCTACGTGCATTTTACATGCAATTGCATCCTACATATCATACTCTGCATTATTATTCTCTCAGAAACTTGGGGGCTTAATCAACTCCCAAATGTTATCTGAGCACTTATGTGTTTATTTCAGGGATAGCTCACGGGACTTGATGGTACTCATCAAACCTTCAAACTGAGAAAGCCCGGCACATATGTGTAATTACATGTGTATAGCTTATTTCAGGGAAATATTGGGGGCTCGATTACACTTATCGAGTCTTAACAAAGAAAACTTGGCATATACATGTGGCACTACACGCCCTATAATCGCATGTATGTTCGATGCTCATACGATCCAAATACGCGAAACCCGGCTAAAAAACTCTCAAGAAGAAGTTTTTAAGCAAACGGAAAAACGCTGATCAATGTGAGACGGCATACAGAGGAGTTCCGACTCATGGATAACCCAAAATTATTCTCAACAAAGAGAAGATAAGGAAAAGATGAATCCAGAGTCGACTTCTATATGAGCTTTTATATTTTTTTTCATACATTAGCATCGTCACATACTCTTTTTAATTGCATTCTCGCCATATACATATAAAGCCGACTTCGGTCGCAACGACTTTTGCCATATACTTATAAAGTCGACTTCGGTCGCAATGGATTTCACCATATACCTATAAAGTCGACTTCGGTCGCAACGGCTTTCGCCATATACCTATAAAGCCGACTTCGGTCGCAACGGCTTTCGCCATATACATATAAAGTCGACCTTGGACGCAATGGCTCGCACCATACATATACAGTCGACTTTCCATCGCACCGTCTCTCGCCATACAAATCGACATTCGTCGCACCTGGCTCACACCGACCAAGCCACTCTATTTAGAAGCTGGGAACACAACCCATCGCCTCATATCTACGTGGTCAAGTAAAATAAACCTATGTGACTCGGCACTGCACACAGATGCACATACCGACTCATGGGGACTACACTTCAAATTTCCTTCTCAAATAAAGACTCGGCTTATCATCTAGCTAAAGTGCGCCGACTCTTGCAAAGCAAGAACTTCAAAAAAATATTCCTTATCAAAAGGACTTGACATAAAAATATTTGCCAAACTTTCAAAAGAAAATTGAAAGTTACCAGATTACTACGGGAAAAGATAAACCCAGCACTTCGAAGGCAACAGTTCAAATTATCCTAAACGAGTCGGCATGACACAATGATGATCATAAAATGAGTCATGGAGATTACACTCTGAAAGCATCTATGATTTGCTTCATGTCAGACAGAAAAACTTCTCCAAAAGACAAAAAGTCGGATGGCTTCATAAAAGATTAGCATTCAAAAGCCGGCAAGGCAAAATTCAACGCCATAAGAGCATCTGACCACACACTGGTCACAAATTCACGGGACATGTTTCCCAATATTACAAACCCGGCGCTGCGGACGCACAAATATGATAAAAGTTTTCCCCTCAAAACAAGAGGCTTATGATGGTACATTGGCCTGACTCTGAGACGATGACCCGGCAACATTTGCTGATGGCAAGATCTCATTGTGATTTTTCATCAAATCCACATCAGCAATGTCATCCATCATCAAATCATCTTCTTCTCCTCCTGGAAACAGCTCCACAGGGTTTGCCGGATCCACAGCCACCTTTGTAGAAGGGAGAAGAGAAAACTCGACGGAAGTCGGCAGATTGATCCGGCGCCTCTTGTTGTTCTCATCATATCCAGTCTCCAGCCGATTCATCTCGATGTCATCAGCGATTTTGGTAGCAAAAGGGCAAATCTCTTTATGTACCTTGATAAAATCTTCTTTAGAAAAATTTGACCCATCTGCCTTAAGCTCTGGGAAGCCGGCAGCAAGACGATCCGGCTTCAAACCGGGATGATATGCCTTGGCAAGCTCCAAGCCACGCATCACTCCCATGCAGCAAGCCGACCGCTTCCCCAGCTTTACCCACTCAGGTATAACTGAGAGAGGGCCCATCATGTCAGTTATTCTCTTCATACTTGGGGGCTTGGGCTGAGTCGCATAAATTGCCTTACACTCAAACAACTGTTTGACCAGGGGCAAATGTGCAAGTCAGCTTCATAGCAGGCGTCTCACTCAGAATATCATGGTCTTTTCCTATTGAAAAGACAACAAAGAAAACCAAAGTCAGCAAGCAAGCAAAGAAAATTAGAACACTCAGAGTCAAACATAAAAGCAGTTTAGCCGACTCGCCAAAAATGGCTGACACAAGCCGGTGAATACTATCCTTGAGTGTCTCCAGCTTCTTCTGAGCCAACTTTAATTTCTGCTCAGCCGTATCACGCTGAGCGGTTGCATCATTTATAGCTCTGGTAAGAGGATTTGCAGCCTCAGACATCTCAACCTTAAGGGCTTCCAGTTCTTTGTCCCTCTTCTTCAACTCCTCACGGAGCCGGCCAATTTCTTCATCGACTCCTTTCAGCTTTGCCGACTCTGCAGCAAGCCGTTCTTCCATTTGACGCTTGGATTGACCAGCGTCCATGTCGACAACCTACAAGTAACAAAATATTACTAAGTATTCACTTAGACCTATTACTCCAAAGAAAGTTGCTTGGGGGATAAAGCTACAAATAAAGAAACATGACCCGGTAGATATGTAATCACACTCTGCCGGCTCATGGGGGCTACAGCTCAAAAACCTATCATGACTCAACATACCACAAGATTTTTATATCGATCCATGGGGGCTACAGTTCAAGCTTATTGTGACTGAGCATACTACAGAGCTTATTTATCATAACCCGGCATGGCAATCAATCACCAAGCCGGCTTATGGGGGCTACAGATATATAGCATCAAGGCAAGTACATACCTCATAACGCCCCTGAAGCTGGAGGAATATACTATGTTGTTCCGAAGAACAAGCTAAAGACCGCTTGAATAAATCTTCAAGAAACGCCTTCTCAGATACTGACTCAGTAGGCTGACTTATCACCTGGCTCTTGTCATCCAAAACCTTCATTATGGTCGTACTAGCAGGTGGGTCACCCTTCTGAGTCCCAGTGATCAAAACTTCATCAGCAATTGCCTTATCCTTTCAAGGAGCCGGCATAGAACTTGGTACAACCACCACCTTTTCAGAAGAAACAGTCGGCTTGTCGAGGCCGGCTTCCGGAGAATTATCTTTATATATATATATATGATGGGCTTGACTCATCTAAGCCAGCCTTCTTCAAAGCCTCAGAAATCGAAGCTTCTGGCAATCTCTCCGATATAATAGCCGACTCCTTAGCAAAAGAAGAGGCGGCCAGGTCCTTGGGGTCAATTTGAGCACTGCTCCAAAACAAAAATAGAATATGTTAACAAAACAAACATACAAAAGATAAGGTTACCATCCTAGGGAAAGAAACACTTACCCACGGTTGACTGGGAAAACCGACATCTGGACAGAAGAGCCCTCAGAAGAAGGAGTACCGTTTCCAGAGTCGGCACCTTGATGTTGTCCTTCAGGAATCCCTGCTGACTGACGAGAAGAAGCCACGACTAAAGTCGACTTCTGTCGGACTTTTCGAGGCTCATCGCCCAAAACCACAAGAGGGTCCGTCGAGTCGGAACTACGGGTATGCCTCTTGCGATTTTGTGCCTGTAAACAAAAACGTAAGATACTAGCTTGTCTCAAATCATCGTAAAACGCCAGAAAAGATATTACCGGTGGATTGGCGGCCTTGCCCTCCTTACGAGAGTCGGCCCTAACTGGAAGAACCTCCTCTTGCTCTTCTTCATCCTCCTCTGAGTCATCCTACAGGAACCAAAAGGGTAAGAGAAAAAGACATCACAAAGTGAGCTATCAAGTGAAAACTTACCGAATGACTCGAACTTTTAGCATCGACTTCCTCCATCGGGAGATCTTGCCCCACATTCCACCATGGATCATCCTCCTGGAAGTAAGAAGTGGAAGGTCAAAAATCTCTGGACTAATATTATGATTAGGGAAGAATAACAAGAGAAAAACGTACCGAAAGAGCCGGATTGGCTTCACAACGGGGGGAGGCCGACTTTCTTGATGTCCTCTATACGCTCAGCAAGAAATCTCTTGCAAGTCGTCACCAGAGCCCCTCCAGAAATCTCTTTATTTGCAAAACACATGGGGTCGTCTGGCCCCGAGTACTCACACATGAGTCGGTCTCTCAAGCTAAGAGGCTGGATTTGCCAACCTATCCAACATTTGATCAGATCCGTTCCGGCAAGGCCATGAGCTAACGAAGCCTTTATCCGGGCCATAATCGGCTCATGCTTTTATCATGAGCATCTGAAGGAAACAAGTGCAAGCCGTCATGAAATTCAAGTCGACTTTCACGAAAGCCAGGTAAAGGATCTTCCTTCTCAGGAGTCACAACGGTGCAATAAAAGAAATATTTTTTTCCATGTTTTCACATGGGAACTCAACTTAAGTGAAGGATAAATCGACTTGGCGCGCTTTTAAATAGTAACTCCGCCACATTCCAAAGCCGGACCTCCACTATATTCGGTTTGCCTATTGCAATAATAGAATGCGGCAAACAAAGCCAAAGTCGGCCTCATCTGCAGATAAACCTCGCAGAACACTTGGAAATGGCAGATATTGAGTATCGAATTGGCGCTCAGATCCTGAGGATGTGGTTTGTAGCAATGCAGCACCTTTCTGGAAAAACTTAGAGCCAGGGGACGGAAACCCCTGGTGATGTGATCAACAAAGACGAGGACTTCATCTCCCTGGGGCTGAGGCCGGGTCTCCTTTCCAGGACACCGCCACTTAATTTCATCATGGGGAGGCAAAATCCCCTCTGCCTCATCTCCTTCAAGAAGGCATCAGTAACCCATCTTTTTGACTAGTTAGCTTCTAAAGTCGGCCGCGGAGCCGAAGGTTTGGCCCTGCCAGCTGGCTTCTTACTTTTTTCCGTGGCAACTTTGCTCTTATCGGAAGCAACCTTCCGGCCCATGGTATAGGAGTCGGCTCTAGAAAAAGAAAAACTAGAGTCGGTCATAAACCGACTTACAAGGAAACTACACAAACAGTTTTTGCAAAAAACAGCGGGGCGATTGGACCTAACCAACCCGAGAAATAGGCGAAAAATGATGAACAAGATCTGCGACTTGCGAAAAACTAGGAACGAAAGCAAGATGAAAATGAATCTGTAAACTACGGTTGCGAAACCAAGGAAACACTACTGAAGCTATCCATTATCAATCCTATCCAATCTGCTAAACATGCACGGTGTGTCTCCAGTAAAGACATATTGATCTACTAAATACAGTAGAGCTTGAAGCTCGCAACAATGGAGATGAGAGAGAGAATTACAGAGCCATAGAGGTGAAGGGAAACTTACCTCAATGATGCGCGAGAATGGCACGGACCCAGGCCATCTTGCGTAGACGACAAGAGAGAAACGACGCAGAATGGAGGTAGAGAGAAGAGCTTATTGTACTCCGGTGCGCAAGGAAGAAGAAGGGCAGATGTGGATGGGGTAAAGAGAATGGGTGCGAGCAGGCGTATATTTATGCAAGGACCTCGTCGCTAACCGCCAGCCTAAAAGGCAGGAGATCCCTCGATTTTCGTGTGAAATCTAGGCGGCATTAACTGCGCCGTCGAAATCGAGACAAATCATTTAAAAAATCCCTTCGAGGAAACGTTAAAGGATCAGATTCGTTGTCTTCTAAACAAAGTTGGCTCTGGAAAATATATTCGTCGACTCAACCAGAAGAACCGACTCCATGGAGATCAAGGAATTGAAACAAGATTGAAGAGAAACGACTCCGACTCCCAATTAATGCTAAGCATAAGAGTCGGCCATTGATCCATGAAGAGTCGGTCGCAATGAAGAAGATAAAGAAGATTGTTGTGAAGACTAAAGCATCACAACAATCCTGGGGGCTAATGTCGGGGGGATGGATCAAGCCCATAGACCCGGCATTAGGAATCTCTGGGCCGGCTTATATATGAAGGCCCACAAAGAAGACCCGATGTGCCAAGCGTGAAGATTGAAGCCCTAGAAGGAATTTGACTTACCTTGTATAACACGTAGAAAACTTGTAAAGTAGAATAGAACTCCATATCGTGTAGGAGTCGGACTCTAGGAATCCCGGGACCCGGCGCCTTTATAAGCCGAGGACCACGGGAGCCAGAGGAGAACTTACATCAAGCCAGGTTTAGACAACTCGCTTCAGAGCATAGATCTCCACGAGACTAAGCCGGAGAAACATCACCACTATAATCGATACGATCAGCTCTTCCTATTGAGGAGTCGATCCTCATATAGTCGTAAAGCAGGAGTAGGTCTTTACCGCACCATCGGGGCCGAACCTGGGTAACTCGTCGAGTCTTGTGCCTATGTCGACTCCCTCTTTGAATTCGCCTCGCAGCAAAGGTCTCACGAGAAGTCCGACTCTACGGACATCTGCCGTGACTTTCCCACGACAGTTGTGCTGTTGCCACAAGGGGGAAAACAACGGTGCTTGTAACCGCGATTGCAAGGATTGTTTACTTTAAGCAGAGTTCTTTTAATACAATTGTCTGTTGCTTTGGGTTTACACTTTGGGTGGGACTCGCAACTTAATACCAGCGAGATGTTCTGGATATATATATCAAGGTGGATGATTAGTAGTATATGCAGTTGGATTTCGGTCTACTTATCTTGGTGTACCGCCCATGCTTTTGAGACTCTTCCTTTCTTTTTTAGCATAGTTAGCATTGCGGTGCGTTTTTAATCATGTCAATTGCCCAGCTGTAATTTGTTTACCTTGCATAGCTGTTTATCGTCTTTTGGGAGAGAGACATCACTAGTGAACATCATGGGACTCCGGTCCAAATTTCCACCACTATTTACACCCTCAATTTATTTATTTGGTTTTACTTTCTAGTTGCAATTATCACTACTATTATCTGTTGCGTTGATCCTTTGTAAACGGCAAGGACGGAGAGATGGACAACCTCTCTGAATTTCGTTGGGAGCAAAGTTATTTTTATTTGTGTGCCGGTCCAGGTCGAGGAAGAAACTTTTGTCTTAAAACGGTGCCATTGTTTCCTTGCCACCTACTTGTCGACCTTGGAGTCCTACTGGGCTGACTCTAAACCTTGGTATCTTTGCCAAGAGAAATCTTGCTGCTATGCTACATCTCAACCATCCACTTAGGGTAACCAATGAGGGGAGAGTATTACTTCCTCGCTAGCATCAGGTACCAACCAAGCACACACACGTTTTCAAATGGTAAATCATATTGGGCCACCACTAGAAATGTTCGAAGCTAGATAGGTAAGAAAAGGGGACCCCATAGCATCCCACACGCGGTTACGCACGCTCAATCTTAGAACCAATACCCGGAACTAGGATCCTAGGTGACTCAAATGGAACAAAGCGCCGAGGCGGGATAGTCTGACCTTCCATCCTTCGTCGAATATAGTCAACATCATAATAATCATATCATCCAAAACAATATAATAATGTGATAGCCCAATCCAAGGAGTAATAGGGTAACATTCGTAGCATCCTAAGCATGCATACTAAGCAGGGGCTGAGTAACGAACAATGGTAACATAGCAGTACATGGTTTGCTGGGAGGGGACATGGTTGTATCGGTTTAAGAGAGGTTGTAAACATGTGGTAGGATCAAACATCGAACCTAACCTAGACTAGCATGCAAACCGCTGGTTATAATAGAATGTATCATAAGTAATGTATAGTCCTTGCCTGTTGATAAGTCGAATTTTGAAGGTGTAGTCGATCGCAAACTCGCAACGTCTCCTAAGGTATCTGCGGCAGCACACAAGAAGTAAACACTGGAAAGGCAATCAACGGAGATACATTCTATTACTACAAAACAATCACGAGCAAGCAAGATACAAACAAGCATGCTCAAATATGACGCATGTAATTTTAATATCATGGCATGAACATAAGGATAGGCAAGTTTAAATGAAGCATCGGGAAGCATGGGTGCAATGCTCCCGAAAATCTTCATATGCATCCGGTAGGTGGTTAATTAATCTAGAGGATTCGTATGTTATAGTTGTTATGATACATGATCATGGCATATGCAAAAGAATAGAACATAATATGAAAAAGAATTTCCCATGCATGAGAATAAACCTCAAGACGGGATTCCTTAACATAACATATATGAAAAATGGCATGGCATATTATGATGCAACTAATGCAATCTATTTCAAGCAATGAAATACAACACAAGACTATACTACCGGCAACTATGATCATCGGATCGCAACAACAAGGGAAACGATTAAAGACTGCACCACGTGCAACATACGAGGGGTATTTGTGCAAAGCACAACATCACCATATAATGCTAGCTCAAATGGACAAATGAACATCACCATCTTATTCCTCATAATTTTCTACCCCAAAATCATGTATGACATGATAAAAAGCAAAATGGAGAAGAATTGAATAAACAGAGAAAAAGAAAATGGAGGGAAATCTCCACAGACTGGCTTCGGCCGAAATTTGGCCCAAACCCTCGCGGATCTACTCTATCGAGCGCCCACGGGCGAGACAACCTGCTAGGCCAAGCCCAACTATAACCCAACACCGCAGAGAAATAAAAAGGGGCAAAAAGGGGTGCCCTTGCAATTGCTGGGAATTGAACCCGAGACCTCCCGGTCCAGCACAGGGCATGTTACCAATGGGATACTGTTGCTGACTATGATGTAACAGTGCGGGGATAACTGAATCTGAAATGAAACCAAAGAAAAACGACAGGACTCTCTGAACCTGACGGAGAACAGAGGATGCACGCTGCAAAAATGGGGCGCCTTGCGCTGGAGGGGATTTAATCCCACGCCCTCATGGATCAAACCAGGAGCAAGCTACCACTGAGCTATGCAACTACTTCGCGACAATGAAGGAAAAACATGCCAAAAGACCTAGAGTCTCGGGATATCTGAATCCCAACTGAAGAATCAGACACCTGCAACCTGAAGAACAAAACAGCAGCGATGGCAGCTATCGTCGACTCCAGCGACAGAGGCTTCAGGGGAAGCAAGCGTGGCAAGGAGGGGCTGCACTGGGCCGGCTCCTGGGTGCCAAGACATGACCTTGGGAATGCCACAGCACGCGTGCGCGCGCCCAGCCACGACCCGAACGGACGGGCTGCCGGCGACGTGCAGGGAACAGACGGCAGAGGCTGCAGAAATAGGCTACGGCGACTATATGGGATACATGGCGCGATGAAAAGGGAAAACGAGGAAGGAGGGAAAGTAAGGGCTTACAAAGGGGGACTTTGTTGGGAAACGTAGTAGAAAACAAAAAAATTCGGCCTACGAAGCAAGAACCCAAGATCATCCAAGAAGATTGCATACAAGGTTCTAGGTCATAGCTCACCAACCGATGTAGCGGAAGTAGAGTTGGTGAAGACCGTCGGTGCAGATCCCCGCAGCTAGGAATTTCAATGACCTCCCAACCGCGAGGATATCGATCCCGCGTACCGTTTCACGATCCGTTGCGCGATCTATCCCGTGAACCGTCCCACGATCCGTCCCGATCAAGTCCCACAAACAAGTCCCTCGAACATGATCTCCGAGGAAGAAGAAGGACCTCAAAGAAGGATCAAAGGTATGATCCCTCTACCGGTATCAACACATCCCGATGTAGCAATGCAGCAGCGCTCCGCCGTCCAGAGAAGAACGCCACCGAGAGAAACTAGAGGGAGAAGAGCCTAGCGGCGTCCGGACTAGAACGATCTAGCCCGAAGAGAATTAGAGGCGCGTGGGATTTAGCTGGGGCAGCCTTGGGGCTTTTTTGGTGTGTCTTTGGGGCTACCCCTGCCCCCGAATATATAGGTGGAAGCCTGGGGTCGCAACTTGGGCGAGGGTTCTCCCCAAAGTCGGTTTTGGCCACCAGGAGGAGTCCAACACGGATTCCACGCCGAAACGCCGCGGACCCCGGCGTCCTGGTCCAAAACGCCAGGGACCCTGGCGTCTGGGCCTTGGACTCAGGGAAATTCCTTTTCCTTCCAAGTTACGACCTTGTGGACCTTCCTACTTGGTCTAACGTCGGTTTCCGCGGTTTGGAGAGTTCCTTAACCCTCCGGATACTTCCATAAGCTCCCGGGAACCTTCCGAAACCTCCCGGAACATTTCCGGAAGTTCCGGAACAATTTTCCCGATGTTCCGTAACCTTTCCACAACTATTACCGAATGTTGCAAAACCTTCCGAGACTATCACGGATGTCTTGTTACCACTTCAAGACTCTTCTTGAATGTTCCGGAATCATTCGAGACCGTTCTCGAATATTCTAAAACCATTCGGCACCACCTAGAACACTTCTAGTGCTACCCGGAAACACTTCCGGTTCCACCCGAAACAATTCCGGTACCCTTTCTCTTTTCATCTCCTAGTTCTCTAAAAGATTACTACTCGTTAAGTGTGTGACCCAATAGGTTCGGTATAATGCGGACATGACTCAGAACATCTTCCGGACATAGGTCAACAGCCTTTTGTCAATAGCCAATAATCAACAGCGGAGCCATGGACACCCATGTTGACTCCCACACATACACGAATAAACTTCGAGTGAACCTTTATGTTTAGTCATGTACCATTCCCTTTGCTTCGTGATATATGACAAAGTTAGAGGAGAGATGTTTGGCACCCATGTGTAACAACTTCTTGAACACAAGCCACTTGTTATCCTCTTTGCTCGTTTGTCTCTATTTCTCGTTATTGTATTCCGGTATCCCCGTGATTAAATCACAATGCGTCTGGCCAGACTAGAATGGATACCGTCATACCGAGTGGGCCCAAAGTCAATATCTCTTCATCGTGAAGGAGCAAATCCCATTCTTGAACTATCACAGTCACTAGCCACACCATCCGACATACCCAGAACTTATTTTTACTACTTCCCATTTACGGGAGGATTCATCTAAGAACCAAAGCATGTCTTCCTGTGTGAAGCAACTCGATACTCTCATGGTCTAAGGAATTACGTATATGATAACATTTCATGATATGACTTATAACGTAGTTACGATGTGATCTCTAAGTATATCATTCAATACTGGGGTCGGTTCAACATCATTGTTCTGCTAACAATATGTTCCCATTGCTACTGACATCCTTGTTACAAGAACAATGTCCATGATTAAGAAAACGTAATCATCAGTTAGCACATGAGCTGGTCTTAGAGGCTAAACCAGGAACTCTTGGTGTTTACATTTCCACACATGCAAGTGAGTTTTCTTCTGAATCTCATAGTCAGGGTCATTGCAATTATAGCACAGAAATATAAACATTAATTACGAACGTGGAAATATATATAATAACATTTTATTATTGCCTCTAGGGCATATTTCCAACAGACTTGGGGACGAAGAACTTCTCGGCGAAGAGGATCCGCTTGGGGAAGCTCGAATTTGTCGACGAAACAGAGGAGGCCGACGGGGCTGCAGAGGACGAAGACGACGGTGATGAGGGCTTGACTCCGCCGGTCTCAACCAGACACTTGGGGCACGCTCGTCCATGAGAAAGATGATCGGAAGCCAACGTCGAAGATGAAGTCGAGGCCATGGACCACCTGTCCATGGCGCGCTGCACGGGGAGAAGAAACTGAATTGAGAGGGAAGGGGGTGGCGGCGCGAGGGAGAGGAAACCCTAGACGAGGGTGGATCGGCTGGCTAGATAAAGGGGAGGATGTGGGAGGTTGCAGGAGGGATCCACCTCCTCCTCTCTGCCATGGACGCTAGCGAGAGAGAGGGGGGCCGAGGAGAGGAGGAAAAAGGAAAGGGGTACCGATTCGGCCTGGGCTGGGGTTTTGGACTGGGCTAGCTAGGCTGAAGGAAGAAGAGAGAATGGGGTGGAAAAAGAATTGGGCCCAATGTCTTTGAAAGCTTTTCTGCATTTTATTCATTCACAAAATGATTCAGATAAAAGGCAAGGCCAGGAAAAGGAAGTAAGAAAAGAAATGTAAATAATCCTTTTACATAACATGAAAAATGATTGGCATTTTTCTGTCACATAGTTTATGGCAAAGAATAAACTTGCAAATTTTCATCTCCAATGGGAAAAAGAAAAATGCAAATTTATATGGAATTTGTCAGTTTTGGGCTGTTACATTGTTTTTGGAACTCTCTTGAGTTATCATGCTTATCTTGTTTAGAGAGTTGGTCTGTTGCATTGAGTTGTGTGTCTTGACATGAGTAGGTAATTGAGGTTGCTAATATAAGTATAGTAGTAACTTGCAATAGTTTTGAGGTATTGATTTGAGTAATGTTTGGAATTTTTGTGCCAAGAGCTTGAGCATATTAGTGACAGGTGTTGTATTTTGGGCAATCTGTGTTTATTTTTGAAAACTACAAAAAATTAGTTAAGAACTTTAGCTACTAGATGGATCGCTAACCTCTGGAGGGGTTGAAATATATAGAGTACCCTCACGTACCATGGGTCGAGGATGCGCAAGGATAACCAAACCCCCATACACTCCTCCTCATGGTACACCTCCTTGTTAGATAGAGAGTTATCAATAATAAGTGCATGAGTTCTTCGGACTAATGCGGATATTCGATTGTTGGCACTTCCACCTTCCATATTTTGCTAGACTCTTCGGTACCGTGCATTGCCCTTCCTCAACTTGAGAGTTGGTGCAAACTTCGCTGATGCATCCAAACCCTTGGCATGATACGCTCTGTCATCATAAACCTCCTTATAACCTTCCTCAAAACAGCCACCATACCTACCTATCAAGGCATTTCCATAACCTTTCCGAGATACATTGCCATGCAAGATCCATCATCTCATGACTTGATCTTCATGTCATGCATGCTTTTGCTTGATCGAGGAGCCGCATGCTAGTTGGGATTTGCCCTTATAATTGCTACATGACACGCTCGTATCATTGCATATCCTGCTGCATACATCATGATAGTTTTCATACATCATGATAGTTTTCAGTTTTATTTATGTTGAGTACTTGTAAGGTGTGTGATCTTCTATACTCTTGAAAAATATAGAGTGTTAGCCTTAAGTGAGGAAAAGATCCCAAAGAGCACAAATTAAAAGATCCCAAAGAGGACAAATGAGAGATAAATATAAATAGCCAATGAGGCCACAAAAAGAAAGAAAAAC
The DNA here is from genome assembly GCA_950022295.1 of Bromus sterilis. Lineage (NCBI taxonomy): Eukaryota > Viridiplantae > Streptophyta > Magnoliopsida > Poales > Poaceae > Bromus > Bromus sterilis. The sequence continues at coordinate 162,826,434 of OX465599.1, read as the reverse complement.
GAAAAATAAAAGACAAAAGAAATAAAAAGAGAAAAGGGGGCAACACTACTATTTCTTTTGGAAGATCCACACTCGTACTCCAAACTTATACTTGTACTCCCTAAAGATTTTCATATCATTCATGCATAACTATGTGGGGATCCTTACACAATAGAACTTGGCTTGCATATTCCAAGGATGACCCTTCTCAAATGAGCTATAGGTCTTTGTGAGCAAACAAGTTGGGTGCACCCCCACTAGTTCCATTGGAGAGCTTACCTTAGCTCACATGTGCATCTGTTGCATGGCAATCCCTACTCCTCACATCATATCTATCATTTGGATTTCTCTCGCCTATGATTGTCCTCATTGATGTGAGCCTTTCACACCTTTTTTTGTCTTCCTTCTCCATCATTATTCTCTTTGCCATCCTAAGTGCCAACTATCTTGCTTACGCTCATCCATTGCATGAGTGCTCAAAGTCGAAAGGGAGAGGATCACTTTGATTTATGCCTGACTAGTGGTCTGGGGACAAGAAAAAATAAGAGTCCGAAGGAGACCAAGTGTGAACTTTTAGTAGATTGAGTTCTCAATTAAACTATATAGTATTTTTATGCTCTAAAACCATCTCCCACTTCTTGCACACAAACACCATTTGGATACATTCGAGTCACGGACAGCGAGAGCTCTTGCACCTTTATGTTCCTACTTTGATAGTTTCAATACTAGATATAGACTCTTGCTTGTTATTGTGTTGACTTGAATTGCATATCTTACTTGCTTTACTTTGAAGTTCTTATATGTGTGATAACATGTCATGTGGGCACCCCGGACTATATGTCCGAAGTGGCCAGCTGTGCATACTGTCATGCTCCCATGATCAGTGTCGCATGACACACAACTCGACATGGATATCATAGTCTCAATGTTCATACGATACCGAATACAAGTCTTACAAATAGCATAGTCTTACATTGCCACATCGGGCTCAAATGACAGCGAAATAAGCAAAATCTTGATAGCTAGCAGCGGCACAATCCACAGGGTAGTTCAGAGAATAGCACGTCCTAGTAATCGTCAGTCGCATCATCGTAAAATACCTGCTCCTCCAAGCCTGACTGATTGAATAACTAGGGACAAAGCCGTGAGTACATACAACACTACTAGGGAAATAGCTATACATGGAAAGCTTATTAGTGGCGCATTTTATATGTAATGCGCCACTATGTTGTAAGGGGTGGCGCACTGGTAAAAAATGCGCCACCTATAAGCCCTTATAGGTGGCGCATTTTCCAAAATGCGCCACCCCTAAGAGTGGGCCAGCCCTGGATCCCCTTATACGTGGCGCATTTGGAGAAATGCGCCACCCCTAAGAACCTTATAGGTGGCGCATTTTGGAAATGCGCCACCCCTAAGAGCTTAGGGGTGGCGCATTCTGGAAATGCGCCACCCCTAAGGAATTATTAGTGACGCATCCAGAATGCGCCACCCATAAGCTCTTAGGGGTGGCGCATTTCCCATATGCGCCACTAATAACAAAAAACTGGGCAGGAAATACATCCCCCCCACCTCCCCCCGTGGACCGCCTTTTCAATTTGAAAAAAAATAAAAGAAAATGATAGAAATGTCAAAAAAATAAAAGAAAATAAGTTTTCCAAATGATATGTGGTCTAGTTGTTAGGAAAATTTACAAATATGAATTTCGACTTTTTTTGCAAAATCTCCCGAGAATTACGTAAAATGGGCTTAACTTTTGCATACAACCTCCGATGAAAAAGTTTTTTATATGAAAACTCATCTACTCGAAAAGTTATATCCAAATTCAACTGGGTGGAACCCGTTGAAAATTTTTAGAATCCTCAAAAACCTAACAGAAAAAAAGTTACGGGCGTTTGAAGATCTAGAGGCCAAAAAAATTGAAAAAAATTCAAAACTTATTAGTGGCGCATTTTGTATGAAATGCGCCACTACTAACAAAATTTTTTTTCAATTTTTTTAAATTTTGTTTTTTACTTTTTTTTTAATTCAAAAATAGGCTAGAGGACAAATCGGAAGTTAAAAAAAGTTGAAAATTTTAAATAGTAACATTAAAAAAATTAAAAAAAATTAAATTTAAATTTTTTTTTAAAATCAATTTTTTAAAAGTTCAAAATATGCTAATGGTCCCATCGAGAAAGTTTCAAAAAAATGTTGAAAATTTTAGCACACCCATAAACATTAACAAGGTCCTAGACATCAACATGGTTTAATAGGATTTATATGTTAGATATATCAACATGTGCCTGCTAGGTGAGCTGGAGTGAGAGTTGAATAGAACTGAGAAGTTAAGCGTGCTGGGGCTGGAGTAGTGCTAGGATGGGTGACCCTCGGGGAAGTTTGACCACGGAGGTTAGTTTGACCTGAGATTAAGCATAGTGATCGGACATTAAGCATACTAACCTGAGATTAAGAAAAAATAAAAAATAAAAAAAAATAAAAAAATTTGTTTTCCAGATCCAGATCCAGATTCAAAATTCAAAATTTCACAAAATTTAATAGTGGCGCATTCTCAGAATGCGCCACCCGTAAGACTCTTATGGGTGGCGCATTTGGGCTTATAGGTGGCGCATTTCGAAATGCGCCACACATAAGATTCTTAGGGGTGGCGCATTTGAAATGCGCCACTATTAAGGCCTTATTAGTGGCTTGTCGTTAGTGGCGCATTTGAAATGCGCCACTAAACGCAAAAAAGGACGTCACTAAAAGGCTATTCCCTAGTAGTGCAAAGTACTCGCAAACCACCGAAAGAAATAAACAAGATTTTTGTATAGAAAAAATAATGGGATGGCTATATGGTGGAGTTTATCATGGGGAGCCTAACTACTCAATATTAGTTAAGTTGGCAACATTTTATTTTTGGCAAATTTAATCTCACAATTATATTCGATTTAATCATGTCCAACCCTTTTTCATAATATCAACATCATCATCGTGAACCATAATCTCAGTACCAGAATTTCTCATCTATTTCCCCACACAGTGTGGCATCACTAGTTGTCCATGATCTTGGACTCTGGCTACTCGAATAGTTTTCAGTTTTCTTTATGTTGAGTACTTCTTGTAAAGTGTGTGATCTTCTATACTCTTGAAAAATATAGTGTTGCCCTTAAGTGAGGAAAAGATCCCAAATAGGACAAATGGAAAGATCCCAAAGAGGACAAATGAGATAAATAGAAAGAGGATAAATAGAAAGAGCCAATGAGGCCACAAAAATACAAAAAAAAGAAAAAAGAAAAAGGAAATAAAAAGAGAAAAGGGGGCAACACTATTATTACTTTTTGAAGATCCACACTCGTTGTCAGGACCAGGGGTTTGCATATGTAATTCTCGTTACAACACAATCGTATGGAGAGCCGAGAGCCGTACCCACTTGTCTAAGCAGACAATGCCAAGCATAGAACACTCTCGGAAAGCATCGAACGTGAGGGGCATCCCATCCAGGCCAGATGATCAACTGAGATGGGTCCTCATCGTCCGCACACAAGTCTAAATGATATGGGTGGTGAACTCCCATACTCATAGACAAGTCGCCTCAACCATACTATCGATTGTATTCTAACACTTACATAAACATACTCCAGCCAGATCACTTAGTCGGGGTCTCGGGCGGGCTTGATCATACAAAAAAGTGTGCCACGTGACAGAGTCACGAGCAATCGCATCGCGATTCCCCAAGATGCGCACATCTAAGGGCCACTTGGTGTATAAAAGACCGCCAGCAAGATCACAACCAAGCTCTCGAAAGCCCATACTAAGACATGCACGTTATAATCATACACGCAACATACATGTCTAGTATGAACAGCAGGTATCATTACAATTCTCTACAAAGTATACAACTTTATTTTAACTCTCACAGAGTGCACAAAGAGATCACAAGACTGTGATCCAACATTACATTAAACATGTGGAAGAAAATTATGTCTGGGTACAGACAAGTTTAACAAATGGCTTAGAGAAGCCTTATTTATAAACAAGCCCTTCCACGAGGGACCAGACCTCTGACTAGGACTACACTAGCTTGGCTTCAGTCGTCGAGCTCCAGGAAGAATCCACCTTCGGGGTCAATGGGTTCATCTAAAACATAGAATAAGCAAACGTGAGTACAAAGTCGTACTCGGCAAGACTTACGTAGGAACTATACTACTCATGCACATGTATCAAGGTAAAGGGAGGTGGGGTTTCAATGCAGAAGTGCCAGCTTTGCCTTGGCTAGTCCTGTACTACAAATACCAGAATGAGGTCAGAAGCGTACACCAGTCCACTATCCAAGTCTCCAAAACAATAACACCACTATGGTGCCTTCCTCGACTTCCCACGAGAAAGCACGCTATAGCACTCACGCTTATCTTGGCAAGTTTTATAAGTATCCAGTTCAAGTTGTCTAATAATCAAGCTAAGCTTTCCAAGCAGTCCATAACCGTGGACGCGGCTATTCGAATAGTTTTGTTAACCCTGCAGGGGTGTACCGCTACACACACATGACCATCAGTTACCGCCTTTGGCCTCGACACCATTCAAGGGGTGTCGGCGAGGATGTTCTCCACAACACTTCGCCCACAGCTCCGTTCTAGTCCAGAGAGTCGCCTATCTGAGGGGGATCTGTATGGAAGTCCGGCCGAGGTTCCAGTACAGCCTCAAACGATGTGTGCAGGGTCTCGAGCCGGTCTGAGTAGCCATTCTTCCACTTCGCAGACTGTGCCACAGCCCTACCAGAACTTGCTAACTAATGCGACTTCTGGGATTCGATACGGGGTGAGGTACTAGGTTGAGAGGGGTCAGTGAGCCCAATGTGTGGTTGCACTCTTCTTCTTGGATCACCACACAAGAGCTTGTACTTAAGGCGGTGCTTACTACTGTGCCCAATGTGTGGTTTCAGCTTCATCAACACCATGATCACTACCATCCCGACTCACAGATCAAAAGTATCCTCATTGTAAACTCTAAGCATGCAATAAGCTTTAACAGTTGCAGGGGCCACATGATATCAATCAACTCCTATGTCAGCAAGGATTGTGGGTTGCTTACTACTGTGACAAGATGATAGGTCATGCAAAGGATATGGGTTCAACTATGCGGTAGAATCGATAACAAGGCGATCATCCTATTTAATGAATAAGCGAGACTGAGAGGGAAATGGGATTTTGTCGACATGACCAATGGGGGTTTGCTTTCCTTGCCGACGAGGTTCACACACGGTGTCTTCAACGAAGGGGGTGGCCTCCGGTTCCGGCTCCACTCACTACAGGAAACAGGAGTTTTTTAGTCAGCCAAAGCTGACGGCAAACTTATGAAAAGCTGACGGCAAAGGCTTTGCCGTTAGCTCCACGACGGCAAACCTGTTGTCAGCTCGTCAGTCGGCAGTGAGCTGCTTTGCCGTCAGCTCAAGATCGACCGACGGCAAAGCCTTTTCCGTCAGGATTTTTGTACTGGATGACGGCAAAGCCGCTCGTACGGCCAGCTCTGACTTAACCCCCGTGGGCTAAGTTAACGGCGTGCATTGCCGTCAGCTAGCCGTCTGGCTGACGGCAAAGCCCTTGCCTGGGCCCACATGTCAACAGTGTGCCGTCAGCCAACCTACTCTTTGCCGTCAGCCGGTTGAAGGCCGACGGCAAAGCCGTGACCAAATGGTCACTGCCACAGCCCAGATTGCACAGGCTGCCGCCACGTGTCCTCTTTGCCGTCAGCTTGCTGACGGCAACGCCTTTGCCATCAGCAAGCTGACAGCAAAGCTCTCTGTATCTATCTTTTTAATTTGTTTTATTTAATTCCCTGCATTTAAACAATAATATATATATACAGATATATTATAGCCAACATGATATATTATAGTCATCTCCATCCCACAAGTAATACAAAAAGTGCATCAACCATATAATTAACAACCATCACAAGTGCATCAACCATATAATATTTACAAGTGCATCAACAAAATCTACAAAGTTTACAAGTTCAACATCCATCCATATGACAAACACTAAAAGTTAAACATCCTATATCTACAACACACTCCAAAGGTAGCATCCATCAATGCATATAGCCAAAATCTGCAAAATCTGAACATAAAAGTATATGTTAGTTTTGGCCTTTATAAGCTAAGTATAAAAAAAAGAACAAGGAGAAGAAGAGTAAGGAGAAGAAGAGGAAGAATAAGAATAAGATGAAAGGAAGAATAGAAGATGGAGAAAAAGAAAGAAGAGAAAAGTAAGAATAAGAAGAACTTTTCTTCTTTTACTTTCTTTTTCACCTCTTTCTTCTTCACTTCTTTATTTTCCTCCTATCCTTCTTCTTATTCTACAATACTTGTTCTTCTTAGACCTCCAGAGCTAAATATATCTCATTTTAGATCTAACTAAGTCATTAATTCATTTTTGACCTTTATATGCGAAGTATAAGTCATTTTTAGGTTTATAAGCCACTTAAGCTAGTAAATTCATTATTGAGCTTTTATAAGACAAGTATAAGTCATTGTTGAACTTAATAAGCTTATAAAATCAAATTTGAGCTTTAAAAGCTTATAAATCCAAGTTTGAGCTTTATAAGCTTATAAAGTCACTATTGAGCTTTTAGAAGCCAAGTATAACTCAATTTTCATCGAACTACGCTATTAACATCATTTTTCAGCTTTATGAGCTTATGAAGTCATTGAGGAGCTATTATAAGCCAAGTATAAGTCATTTTTTAGGTTTACAAGCTTATAAAGCCAAGTATAAGCTTTATAAGCTTATATAGTCATTTTTTAGCTTTTATAAGCCAAGAATAAGTAAATATTTATGCAACTAAGCTATTACTACCATTATTGAGCTTTATTGATAGAGGCGAAGGTGTCCCGATGTTTCGATGAGATGGTGGAGATCGATTATGGTGGAGACGACTTTCACGATCCGACTACGAACGTGCGAAGACGTTGCGCCTTAGCGATCGCTAAACCAACTCCGAGAGGTTATTGATCCCGCGGATGCACGATCAACCTGACCACGAAGGTCTAATTCCTGCAAGCAATCGAAGAACAAGCAAGAACTAAGAATTGCAATCTGGATATTGCGAATATAAGATGAATGATTACGAAAGTTGGGGTTCCAATGAGGTCTTGGCCTGGTCGGATGACACAAACGAAGAGCTCGAAGTTGCGGCTATGGCTAACTTAAATCTAATTAAAACCCAAGTCTTAACGACGCCCTAAGGGCTGTATATATGGGGGAACAGAGGGGAATTTCGTGGCCCCTTGGAGGTGGGGTCCGAAAACAACCCTAACTCGGTTTCCCCACACATACGGACTCTAAAAACAGCCTATAATGTGGTATTTCGAAATTACATGGGCCCAGCCCAATATTAAGGTGACGCAGCACCTATACTTGCTCTTGGACGAAAATAATGAAGTGGCATCTCGTGTATTTCGTCCAAGCCTTCATGCATGCCTTATGGTGGCTTCAAAGTGCGAAAATCCCCACTGGTAGCTCCATTGTTCTCTCCCGCGCGCGCACCTTCTTCTCCATGCTTTATCCCGCTCCAATGACCGTCCTTCTTGTCCATGCTAGGTCCTTCATTCATAAGCAAAACAAAAGTATCTAATTTAGGCAGCATCATATGTTCATGAACATTAGAAGGATTCGCAAGAAACGAAAGTACCTGATAATTTAGTTGACGTGCACGTGCTCTAGTAACTGGTCCAGTATGTGTAGTTGGTGAAGATGTGGGTGTAACATTCGTAGAGATGTCCTCATCATCCTCCCCTTCTTGAATTGAAGTCGTCCTTGACGGAAGCTCATTATCTTCTCCCAAATAAGGTTTCAAATCTGCAATGTTAAATGTGGGACTAACCCCAAAATCTGCAGGTAGCTCAAGTTTATATGCATTATCATTAATTTTCTGTAAAACCTTAAAAGGACCATCAGCTCGTGGCATTAACTTAGACTTGCGCAAATCAGGAAACCTATCTTTACGTAGATGTAACCAAACAAGATCTCCTGGTTCAAACACAACATGCTTTCTACCCTTATCACCAGCAAGCTTGTATCTAGCATTCATTTTCTCAATGTTTTCTTTAGTTAACTCATGCATTTTTAATATCAATTCAGCACGTTGCTTAGCATCAAAATTAACCTTCTCCGAAGATGGAAGAGGCAGCAAATCAATAGGCGCACGAGGTAGAAAACCATAAACAATCTCAAAAGGGCACATTTTAGTGGTAGAATGAAATGAACGATTATAAGCAAATTCAATATGAGGTAAACATTCTTCCCACATTTTCAAGTTACTCTTTAAAACAGCCCTAAGCATAGTAGACAAAGTCCTATTGACTACTTCAGTTTGTCCATCAGTTTGGGGATGACAGGTAGTACTAAAAAGTAGTTTAGTCCCCAACTTAGCCCATAAGCATCTCCAAAAATGGCTAAGAAACTTAGTGTCACGATCCGAGACAATAGTATTGGGCACACCATGTAGGCGAATAATCTCACGAAAGAATAAATCAGCAACATTAGCAGCATCATCGCTTTTATGACATGGTATAAAATGTGCCATCTTAGAAAATCTATCCACGACAACAAATATGCTATCCCTCCCCTGCTTTGTTCGAGGCAAGCCTAAAACAAAGTCCATGGATATGTCCTCCCACGGAACACTAGGTACAGGTAAAGGCATGTATAAACCATGAGGATTGAGTCGTGACTTAGCTTTTTGACATGTAGTGCAGCGAGCAACAAAACGCTCAACATCCCGTCTCATCTTTGGCCAAAAGAAGTGTGTAGCAAGTACGTCCTCCGTTTTCTTCACGCCAAAGTGTCCCATTAATCCTCCTCCATGCGCCTCCTGCAACAACAAAAGACGAATAGAGCTAGCTGGAATGCATAGCTTGTTAGAACGGAACACAAACCCATCATTAAGGACAAACTTGTTCCATGTTCTACCCTCTCTACAATTCTGCAATACATCTTTAAATTCTGCATCATTTACATATTGATCTTTGATTGTCTCTAAACCGAATATCTTGAAGTCAAGTTGTGAAAGCATAGTATAACGACGAGACAAAGCATCAGCAATAATATTATCTTTCCCCTTCTTGTGTTTAATGACATAAGGGAAAGTCTCAATAAATTCAACCCACTTAGCATGTCTACGATTAAGTTTTGCTTGACTTCTTATGTGTTTCAAAGATTCATGATCAGAATGTATAACAAATTCTTTGGGCCATAAATAATGTTGCCAAGTTTCTAATGTCCGAACAAGAGCATATAATTCCTTATCATAAGTAGAATAGTTCAGAGTAGGCCCACTCAATTTTTCAGAAAAGTATGCAATAGGTTTAGCATCTTGTAATAACACACCTCCCAAACCAATCCCACTAGCATCGCATTCAAGCTCAAAAGTCTTATTAAAATCTGGAAGTTGGAGCAAAGGAGCATGTGTTAACTTATCTTTCAATACCGCGAAGGCTTCTTCCTGTGCGGTACCCCAAGTAAAAGGCACATCCTTGCGTGTAAGCTCATTGAGAGGTGCAGCAATGGTGCTGAAATCTCTCACAAAACGCCTATAGAATCCAGCGAGTCCAAGAAAACTCCTCACTTGTGTGACCGTTTTGGGCTGCGGCCAACTCTCAATCGCCTCGATCTTGGCTTTATCAACTTCAATTCCCTGCGGAGTAACAACATAGCCAAGAAACGATACTCGGTCGGTGCAAAAGGTGCACTTCCCAAGGTTACCAAACAAACGTGCATTACGTAGAGCAATAAAAACAGCACGTAAATGATCCAAATGTTCCTCCAAAGATTTGCTATAAATCAGTATATCATCAAAATAGACTACCAAAAATCGTCCAATGAAAGCACGTAAAACCTCGTTCATTAATCTCATGAAAGTGCTAGGTGCATTTGTTAACCCAAAAGGCATGACTAACCACTCATATAATCCAAACTTAGTTTTAAATGCCGTTTTCCATTCATCTCCTAATTTCATGCGAATTTGATGGTATCCACTACGCAAATCAACTTTGGAAAACACGGTAGAGCCACTTAATTCATCAAGCATATCATCTAACCTAGGAATAGGATGACGATAACGAATAGTAATATTATTAATGGCTCGACAATCAACACACATACGCCATGTTCCATCCTTTTTAGGGACTAATATAACAGGAACAGCACAAGGACTAAGGGATTCACGTATGTAACCTTTGTCGAGTAGCTCTTGTACTTGACGCTGAATCTCCTTCGTCTCCTCCGGATTGGTACGGTATGGCGCACGGTTGGGCAACGAAGCACCGGGAATTAAGTCAATCTGATGCTCAATCCCTCGAATAGGTGGTAATCCCGGTGGTACGTCTTGTGGAAAGACGTCAATAAACTCCTGCAAAAGGTCAGTGACAACAGGAGGCAAAGAAGGAGGCAATTCCTCAAATGAAAACAAAGCTTCTTTGCACACAAAAGCATAGCACTCATATTGACTAACATCCAAATCCGAAATATCAACCTTAGTAGCAAGCAAAGTTGGACTAGTCAATTTAATTTCATTAGAATAAACAGAAGAAGATTTGCTATTAGTCTTATGTTGTTGCTCAAATTCTTTAGCTGCTATCTCATTTTCACTCTTATTTTTCTCCTGTTTAGCTTTACTAGCTCTAGCAAGATCATCTTTCACAATTTGTTCAGGAGACATAGGAAGTAAAGCAATATTTTTATCCTGATGAACCAGATTTGTCCTACCATTGTGTACAACATTCCTATCAAATTGCCATGGTCTACCAAGTAAAAGAGAGCATGCTTGCATGGGTACCACATCACAATCAACATAATCAGCATATGCAGCAATGCTAAAGTGCACACGAACAGAACGGGTTACCTTAATCTTACCACTATTGTTAAACCACTGAATATAGTAAGGATGGGGGTGTGGTCTTGTGGTGAGAGATAGCTTCTCCACCAACTCCATGCTAGCCAAGTTGTTGCAACTCCCTCCGTCAATGATGATGCGAACCGAACGTTCTTTCACCACTCCCTTTGTGTGGAACAAATTATGCCTCTGGTTTTGCTCAGCCTTCGTTACCTGCACACTTAACACACGTTGAGCAACCAAACTAGCATATTTATCTGCATCATCAGGAGCCATATACTCTATATCATGAGCATCATCATGGGCACCCTGTTCCTCATGAGCAATGAGAACTAAAGTCTCCTCATCATAGTCACTCGCTGACTCATACCCACCATCCGCCGTAATAATCATCACACGCTTGGAGGGACAGTCTTTTGCGAAGTGACCTCCACCTTGGCACCTGCGACATTTAATATCACGATCTCGTGTTTGCCCTGTGGAAGCCATGGATGAAGAAGAACTCGCCGCTGGACCACTCTGTGCACCCTTGAATGGTGGTGCTGGCTGTTTTGGTGGCTCCCTGTAAGAATGAGCGGCTGAAGTAGATGGTGGTGCAGCAGGACGTGTGGATGTAGAAGGTCCACGCGATGTCCATGATGTATTTCGTCCTGCAGAAAAGTTAGGTCTCGTAGCGGCCTGTCGATCCTGCACTTCACGTTCAGCTTTACAAGCAAGATGAAACAAACGAGTAATAGTAGCATAGTCCTTGTATTCTAGAATAGTTTGTATCTCCCTGTTTAAGCCACCTATAAAACGTGCAAACATAGCTTCATTATCCTCTACTAGGCCACATCTAATCAATCCAGTTTGTAATTCTTGATAATATTCCTCTACAGAATTTTTTCCTTGTCTCAAACGCTGTAATTTTTGTAGCAATTCACGTTGATAATAAGGAGGAACCCAGCGAGTACGCATAGCATCTTTTAAAGCAGCCCAAGTAGCTGGAATATTATTAGCATGCAATCTACAATGTTCAGACCACCAAATAGATGCAAAACCCGTGAATTCACAAACAGCAGCAGTAACACGTCTATTCTCAGGATATTGTAAACATGTAAAGCGTTGTTCAGTTTCTAACTCCCAAGTAAGATAAGCATCAGGAATATATCTACCCTCAAACGGCTTAAGATTCAATTTAAGTTTAGGCACATGTTCATCATCGCGTACCTGAGGGGGTGGTTGGTGTCGACCGTGGCGAATGTTGGGACGTGGACGTCCAGCTGGCTGTTCATACGCCGCTTCTTGTTCCACCTCCTCCTCGTAATCACCCTCGTAGTTGTCGTCCTGGCCGACGTCAGAGGCAGCAGCAGCAGGAGCACCAGCAGCTTGTCCGCCCGGAAACAGAATACGTCGTGCACGTCGTGGTGGCGGTGGCTGTGCTGGAGCGGCCGCAGGCTGTATAGGTAAGCGTGCGAGCAACTCAACAAACTTGGCGTCGAGCTTGGTGTCGATCATCTTCTCCACACCATCAATCGCCTCTGTAAATCTGTTCTCGATGTCATTCACCTGTTCAGACATCATTTGTGCAAATTTATCATGTAATGCTTTGTTTGTCATATTCTCCCAATCAGGTGCATCCCGCGCCACTTCATCATGGGATCCTGGCATGGTTAGCAGAAATAGAAAACACAGAAGTATGATCCTACTTCTACTAATGGGATGTGGGGTGGTGGAAAGCACAAATCCGTCAAGATTTTCTTTAGTTTTTACCGATTCTTACCTAGCAGCAGGTGGGATGTACAACCAACGGGTCAAAACTCTCAGAGATGTGGTAGAGCGATGGCCAGGAGGTGTCAACCGCACGAAGTAGAATATATGTGGAGCTGTAGGTAGGCTTGACAAATATGGTAGCAAAAAGCTCAACAGTAATCAAAACAGAGATGCAAAGTTGAATAAACACTCAACGTCGGTACTGTGCTGATCCTAGGCTAGACCGTACTAGAGACGCGAGCCTAAAACACCAACGAAAACACGGCGCGACACGTAATCAACTGAGAAGCACACTCTGAATATTTTTTTTCTCTTTTTTTTTTGCGATGCGGGACTGCGGTGGCTGAAAAAGTGCGAAAAAATCACTATGGTGGCGAACGTCTCAAAATGAGTTTCTGGACCTAAGGAACGTATGGGGGAAGAAATTTTTTACCCCCGAAATTTTTGGCCTAAAAACTTCTCTGGAAAGCGTGCCAGACTTTTTTTTTTTTTGGAAATCACCTCCTTCTACGTACGAAAAAAGATTGGTGAAATCCGACTCTAATCAACTCAAAACTAATCTGGCTACGGAGAGATCACAAACCGAACAGGTGATGGAACTCAACTCGGATCGGTAGGTTGTGGTGGTGTGTATGGACTCGGCTTGGCGGAACGTGGTGGTGTATCTGGACTCGGATTGGCGGAACGTGGTGGTGTACTACTGTGCGGCGGCGGCGTGACAAACTGTGATCAGAACTCGAAACTCTAAGGTAACTAGACGCTAAGATCAGCAACTCGACACAACGATGCAACCGCAAATTCAACAATGCAAACTACTGTAAAGAAAACTGGACAAAGGCTCGGACTGTTTTGGGACGTGATGATCTAACCCTAATTTTTTTTTGTTGGCTTTTTCGTGGACTGTAGGTATGAAGAACATAACCAATCTAGACTACGAAAACTGGTAAATCTCACCGATCAACCTGGAAATCTGATACCACTTGATAGAGGCGAAGGTGTCCCGATGTTTCGATGAGATGGTGGAGATCGATTATGGTGGAGACGACTTTCACGATCCGACTACGAACGTGCGAAGACGTTGCGCCTTAGCGATCGCTAAACCAACTCCAAGAGGTTATTGATCTCGCGGATGCACGATCAACCTGACCACGAAGGTCTAATTCCTGCAAGCAATCGAAGAACAAGCAAGAACTAAGAATTGCAATCTGGATATTGCGAATATAAGATGAATGATTACGAAAGTTGGGGTTCCAATGAGGTCTTGGCCTGGTCGGATGACACAAACGAAGAGCTCGAAGTTGCGGCTATGGATAACTTAAATCTAATTAAAACCCAAGTCTAAACGACGCCCTAAGGGCTGTATATATGGGGGAACAGAGGGGAATTTCGTGGCCCCTTGGAGGTGGGGTCCGAAAACAACCCTAACTCGGTTTCCCCACACATACGGACTCTAAAAACAGCCTATAATGTGGTATTTCGAAATTACATGTGCCCAGCCCAATATTAAGGTGACGCAGCACCTATGCTTGCTCTTGGACGAAAATAATGAAGTGGCATCTCGTGTATTTCGTCCAAGCCTTCATGCATGCCTTATGGTGGCTTCAAAGTGCGAAAATCCCCACTGGAAGCTCCATTGTTCTCTCCCGCGCGCGCACCTTCTTCTCCATGCTTGATCCCGCTCCAATGACCGTCCTTCTTGTCCATGCTAGGTCCTTCATTCATAAGCAAAACAAAAGTATCTCATTTAGGCAGCATCATATGTTCATGAACAATAGAAGGATTCGCAAGAAACGAAAGTACCTGATAATTTAGTTGACGTGCACGTGCTCTAGTAACTGGTCCAGTATGTGTAGTTGGTGAAGATGTGGGTGTAACATTCGTAGAGATGTCCTCATCATTTATGACCATATAAAGTCATTGATGAGCTTTATGTAACTTACCAGAGGCCACCTCAAGGCTGAGAAGCGCCGCCACGTGGGTTGCTCGGGGATTCACTAGGAGATTCTTGTGGGTTGTGAGATGCAGCTCCGAAATTATGCTGCAACAAAGGATGAGTTGCAATGTGGTAAGCATGATGACACTTGATGGTATAAGACCGGGATATATTGATCATTGAAAGAAACTTACCGTTCCGGGAGGAGAAACGATAGGCGTCGGCATCGGTGGAGGGGTAAGACCTTGCTTCTCCCACATACTCTGCGAGTTAGTTTTTGAGGACTCGAGCATATTAGCAAGTGAACCAAACATATGCATATGCCTTCTTGGCGGATATATGCAAAAGTAGTAACTTACCGAGAAGAGGTCGTAGATGTCCTTCGTCTGGGCATTATTGCGTGCCCTCTCCTCCTCGAGTATCCTCTGGGTCCTCTCCTCCGCCAGCCGGTCCCTCTCCGCAAGCTGCTCCGACAACATCTCTTGTGTCGCTTGTCTCTCCCTCTAAATGGCGTCCTGCGAACACTCAACAATATAGCAATTATTGTCATCATCACTACGTAGTCTAAAGAACGGAAAGAAAAATTGAGACAAAGTTATACCTGGATAGCAATGTCCACTGGCCGCGGGCGAGGTCGTACAGCAGGAGCGGAGCTCGTTTGCCTCGCCTTGATCTGAGGTAGAGTCTCCGGGCAATGTACGAAGCCATTGCACATGGAGGTGCTGCCATGATGCTTACCGCCACCAGAAATCATCAAGGCCTCCGGATCCATCTCCTCCTCGCTCGGGTCAAACTGAGGACCGCGTAGCTCTTTCGCCACCTCAGAATAGGCCATCATCTTGTGGTAGGCTGCAGCGCTGCTGTACGCCTCAACACCGTGCCCTCGGAATATGCCGTCACCGTTTTGTACTTTCCCTTATGGGCCATGGCAAATGAGCGAAATCCCTTAGGCACATGCTGATTATGGTGCTTCGCCTACAATGAAAAGCAAAGAAAAGGCATGAAACAAATCAATTGATTAATGATGAAAGGACATGAAACTTAAAACAAAAAGGCACATACCCATTTTTTTGCGTACTCGTTGACGTTGAGATTGCCTTGGTGGTGTGCCACACCTACCATTTGTGCATGCCTAGCCTTGGCGCTTTTGTGGGTGGATAGCCAGGCATCACTGAGCCATTTGTCCACTATCGCCTCAAAGTAATCCATCTTATTTGCACACCATCTCGGGGGCGCCTATGAATTAATAATCTTATAAAGTCATTGAATATCTTTTTTAAGCCAAGTACAAGTCAAGTTTTATGTAACTAAGCTATTATTATCATTTTTTAGTTTTACAAGCTTGTAGAGCCAAGTTTGACCTTTATAAACTTATAAAGCCAAGTTTGACACTTATAAGCTTATAAAGCCAAGTTTGAGCTTCATAAGCTTATAAAGAAATATTCTTCCTTCTTAAGGAAAACTTTTCTACACTTCTTCTTGGCCTTCTTCACACCCTTCTTGGCGTACCAATCTCGAACACACTGAACACGCATCTCGTGCCTAGTGTTCGTGAGTAGCCTCACTATCTCCTTCTCGAGATTCTTCTGGGCCGCCGGCTCCATCCCCTCCTCAACCCTATAGTAGCACTGAAAAATGCATCGAACATATGAAAAGATGAGTGAAATGATTCCAACACTAATAAATGATTGCAATGCTTAGAATACTTACCCAAAAAGTAGCCACCACCATGTCGGCTTTGGTACGGCATTCAACGTTGTTGATGCGTTCATCTGGCGGGGCCGGGGCGGCTTTGTAGTGTGGCCAAGTGAGGTCGGGCTCAGGAACCCTACCCTCAACAGGCAACTGGACTAGCCCGGGAAACTGCTCCTTAAGCACGGCACCAAGGAGGCAGTTCGGATTCCGAGCACCTTCCGGGTAACTCCACGCCCTGCAAAATAAGAACACAAAGACATTAGTTCTTGTTGGACCATATGTACATGTATGATATATATATACAAGGAACACAAAAAATTCATCAACTTACTTCTCCCCATCTGGCGCAATCAATGTCCTCTGCGCAGGGTCCGGACGTGGTGGGAGTCGTGTCATACCACGCTGGTACACCGGCTTCTTGGAAGAGGAGCTCCCCTCACCCCCATCATCCCCCTCACCCCCCTCAGCCCCGTCGTCATCGCTATCATCATCCTCATCAGCATCATCATCATCTGTGCGAGCACGCTCCTTCCAAGGATCATCCCAACGAGGCTCCGTTGACTGCCTCGGTGCCTCCGGTGTCTCTGACTGCACCGGCGGTGTCCGCTGCTCCGGTGCCTCCGACTGCACCGGCGGTGGCCGCTGCTCCGATGCCTCCGACTGCACCGGCGGTGGCTCCTGCACCGGTGAGACTGTCCTGTGAGTGGGTGACTCGGCTAGGGCGCCACCTGCTCCTCGACCACCTCCTCGACCACCGGGTTTAGCTCTCTTTGGGCCTTTTCCCCGACCTCTCCCACGAGGCTGCTCAGCACGCGCCGGTGGCGAGCTGGCTGCGACAATACCCGCCAGCAACTCTCTCCGTAGAGGTAGAGGTGGTCGAGACTCCACCGGTGGGTCCCTACGGCTCGCCATGTGTCAACACCTGTTACGGAGTAAAGATGAATTAGTAAAGTAAGGAAATAAATAATACAAATTCATATATACAAAAAACAAACATATGCATATAAAGATGAATTAGTACATTACGGAAATAAATAATACAAATTCATATATACAAAAAACAAAAGAAAGTTGGGATGCATACAACTAATAGTCGGGATCATCTGTATCTTCTCCAGGATCAATAAAAACATCATCGTCACTATCACACGTGTCGTCATGAATGATCTCTTCTCCGGGATCGGGTTCAGCGTCAACCACATTTCGAAAGCCTTTTTGTAACCGGTCAAGCAATGATAGGTCATCCGCATCGGTAACCTCTTCGTGTTCCACTTCTTCATCTTCCTCCTCATCATCATCGGTAACCTCTTCGTGTTCCACTTCTTCCTCTTCCTCCGCATTGTCATTCTCTACTTCCATGTTTTGACCAAACGTAGAGGTTTTTCCGAAATGTTTTTTGGCCACACGTGTTTCTTGGAAGAATTCTCCGTCATATGTGTCTGGGTCTATGTGAGGTTGATAATCCTCTTCTTCATTGGGGGCGGGTAGTTTACCATGTGGCGGCACGTCATAGACGACATACCAATCTTCGAGATTCTTTACACTTTGGCAGGCCCATGGAAGATAGAAAACTTGTGTGGCCTGTTGAGCCACAATATAAACTTCGGCAACATTTAAACGGTTCTTCTGTTTAATTTCAACTAGCCCAACATGCTCATGAGTTCGTCTAGTGTCCTTCGGATCGAACCAATGACATTTGAAGACAACGGCATTCGGAGGATTTTCACCATAATATAGCAGTTCGTATATTTCTTCAACTATTCCATAATACTCGACTCCTCCATCTATAGCGGACACACCGGAATTCTTTGTTTTCCGATCGGGCATAGTTTGCTCTTTCATACCAGTACGAAAGCGATACCCATTGATGTCGTATTTTTCATATGTATGGACCTTAAAGTCAAAACCATTTGCGATTTGTCTCAATTCAGCGTCCATCGACTCTGAATTAGCCTACAAGTTGAAACGGAAAGGCTTGTTGTATTAGTCGGTACTGAGACGACGAAGAAATAAAAATGGCCTGTATATCATATAAGAAGTACCGTTTGTGTAAACCAAGAGATGAAACCGGGATTGCTGCCTCCCCGCTTCTCAAGAAGATTAATCTCTTCGATGGAGTCTTTTTCGATCGCCACTCCATTCGAGAATTGCGCGACGAATCGACTGTATCAAATAATTAAGAGAAGTTAGACACACAACTCGTCAAGAAGTTGCAGAACAATTAATATGTACCACGCACTTACTCGATGTATGGCCGCACTTCTGTCATGTTGGTCAAGATATACAATGTAATGATGCTCCATTCCTCGAAGGTCAACGTCTTTGTCTTCATAACCCCACAAGGTGCGAGGCTCCCTTTAAAGAGTTTGAACTTGGATTCATGTCGCTCGGGGTCGCTAGTATTGTACCGAGGCTTTGGATTATGCAAACTGTAATTAGTGGCAGCATAGTGTGCTATCACGAAGTTTGCCGCTTCCTCGACAACGAATGCCTCAGCCATTGATGCTTCAATTCTCCGTTTATTTTTACATTTTGCTCAAAGCGTCTTCTGCATTCTCTCGGTTGCATAGCACCAACGGTTTTGCACAGGGCCACCCAATCTTGCCTCCATCGGTAGATGCAAAATCATATGCTGCATTGGATTAAAGAAACCCGGTGGAAAGATCTTCTCTAACTTGCATATCAACTCCGGCGCCAGTTTTTCCATCTCTTCTATCACAATAGGCGATAATTCTTTAGCACAAAGAACACGGAAGAAATAGCTTAGCTCTTCCATTACTAGACATTCATCCTCAGGGATGTAGCCGCGCAACATCACCGGCATTATCCGCTCAAGCCATATGTGCCAATCGTGACTCTTCAGCCCAAAGATTTTCAACTTTTCAAGACTTGCTCCCCTTGCTAGATTCGCTGCATACCCATCGGGGAACATCAACTTTTTTTTCACCCAGATGAGGATTTCCCTCATGTGTTCCCTTTTAAGATTGAACCATGCCTTTGGCTTCTCCCAATTCTTCTTCCCTTTCGGTTGTCGCATGTTCAGTGACTTCCTATTACACAGACTCTCCTGATCGACTCTAGCCTTAACATTATCTTTCCCCTTATCAGTGCCGAACAATGTACCAAAAAGGGCCTCACCCATATTTTTTTCAGTGTGCATCATGTCAATGTTGTGTGGAAGAGCAAGGTCTTTGAAATACGGGAGATCCCAAAAGCATGGCTTGTGGGTCCAGGTGTGTTCCGTATTATATCCCAAGAAATACCCTCGCCGGTTCGGATCAGGCTCTAGTGAGTTCAACTGATCAAGAATTTGTGCGCCCGTCATCATAGGTGGTGCCTCGTGCTCGACAACTTTACCTTTGGTGAAATTCTTCTTGTCTTTTCTGAATCCATGGTCCAGAGGCAGGAATTGTCTATGCAAGTCGAAGCAATAATACTTGCGACCCTCCGGCAGCCAATGAAACTTAAGAGCAGACTTGCATTGCGGGCATGGGAACCTTCCGTGCACGCACCATGCAACAAAAAGTGCAAACGCCGGCAGGTCATGCATGGAGTACATCAACCAAGCATGCATTTGGAAGTTTGTTTTGCTAGCTGCGTCATATGTCCGGATCCCATTATCTCAAGCTTCTTTCAACTCATCCATCAGTGGTTGCAAGTACACATTCCTATTTTTTCCGGGATAGTTGGGCCCCGGAACTATCAACGTCAAGAAGATGTGCTTTCTTTGCATAAGTACTCCAGGGGGCAGATTGAGGGGCATGATGAATACGGGCCAACAACTATACTGGGTTGCCGTCATACCGAAAGGATTGAACCCATCGAGGCTAATGGCGAGTGCCATTTTTTCTTGGGTCTTTGGCTTTACCTTCTTTATGTATTTCATTGAACATCTTCCACGCTTCACCATCAAAGGGGTGGGTCAACATCAAATTCCCGTATTCATCTGTAGCACGTCTAATTCCATCTCTGTGCCATGTCATTTGTTTTGCTGCTTCTTCAAGCATGTAAAGCCGTTGAAGTCTTGGTAAGATCGGTAGGTACCGAAGAATGTTTACGGGTATTTTGCTCTGCGTCTTCTCACCAAGACCGTTGTCTACGACAATATACCTGGAGGACTTGCAGCGTGGACAATAATTATCATCCGCATACTCATGCCTAAATAAGACGCATCCTTTCTCACAAGCATGTATCCGCTCGATGAGCATCTTCAGTGCACCGAGTATTTTGTCTGAGTGGTATAGGTTTGCAGGCATAATATGACCGTCCGGTAGAAAGCGCCCGAATAAGGTCATCATCGCATCATAGCACTCTCTGGACAAGTTGAATTGTGCCTTAAGAGCCATTGTTTGTGCGATGGCATCTAGTTGACAAAGCTTGGTGTGCGCATGCAGTGAGAGTTTTGAAGACTCTAGCATGGCATAAAAGGCCTTGGCAGTTTCCTCCGGTTCTTCGTCCTCAAGACGAGCATCGTTGTAGTCATTGACCATGTCTTCGATCCCTGTACCACAATCCTCAATGCGCTGACGCACTACCTCATGTCTGTCACGTTGGGCCGACTCGCCATGAAATGACCACAACGTATAATCAGGCATGAAACCACGTATTTGCAGGTGTTTACCCATTACATCCTTTGTCTGTTGTGAATAGTTCTTACATCTAGTGCAGGGGCACCATGTTCTTGGTTGGCCAGCACTAAATGCAACCTCTAGGAACTCCTCGGTCTTGGTCAACCATTCCTTAGTCATATTTTTTTGACTAGGGTGACCGGTGTACATCCACGCACGATCATTCATTCTGGCTAGCTAGCTAGTACAAATTAACACCAGAAGGCATATAATTAATTACGGTGATACGGCATATGCACCTACTAGCTAATAGGTAAAGATAGGTCCTAATCCCACCCGAGTATGTGCAGATTGGATTCATTTCCCCATGCTCTCCTCCCGATCCGACGCAAAATTTCGACAGCACCTCCCCGCTGTTCTCCTGATACACGTCTCAACATAAACCGAGAGGATGTGTACCCGGAGAACAACAAGGTGGCGCTGACGAAATCCTGCGTCAGATCCAGAGGAGAGCATATCTGGGGAAATGAATCCAATCTACACATACTTGGGTTGTCCATGGATAACGTTGGACAATTCGAAAGAATCCAAGTATAAATATGCAAATGAATGCATATTTATAAATGGAATCTTTCGAACGGGAGACGCATATGGGTTGCGTGACTTGCATGAGTTGAGAAGGAATAAACTAGCTACACCTATATTTTGGGTAGGGTGAAACTAGGGTAGGGTGAAACTAAGAGGAGAGAGACGTTTGGTGTCCCAGTAGGAAAAACTGCTAGTCACGGGAACCTATGCAATTAAATAAGACAACCTTAGCAACAACAAGCTAAGCACCAATACATTGGAGACTATAGTTACTTAATACATTTAATACTCTTAGCACCTCACTTAGCACCTTTGTTTTTTTAGATAAATAAGAGCTCTTGCCCCCGGTTTCATATCACCGAAATCAAATAGTACTAACTATATATCCTAATTAGTAGTAACTAATTCCTAAATCTAACAAGCCCTAGCCCTAATCTACTAACAAATCTAGCTAGCTAATTTATTTAACTAAATACTTATAAGCTAACTAAAATTTATCATAAATAGAAACAAAATTGAATCCTAATTAGTATACTAACTAATTTCTAAACCTAACAAACCCTAGCCTAATCTACTAACTGATCTAGCTAGCTAAATTTTTAACTAACTAATGATAAGCTAACTAAAATTTAACATAAATATCTACTTACATTAAATACAAACAAAAATGAATACAAAATAGAAAAAAATGCAAAAATGGGAGGGCCGGTGCTCACCTGCAGGGGGGTCGACGGCTGGGGGAGAGGAGACCGACGGCGCCGCCGAGACCTAGAGGGGGAGGGCGAGCAGGGGAGGTGACGGCGGCCCGGCGGCGGTGGCGTTGACCTGCAGGGGATAGAATGGAGGGGGCGGTGAGAGGTGGCGGTGGCGCGGCTAAGGAGGGAATGCCGTGGAGGCGTCAGCGGCTCACCGGCGCGTGGAGGTGGCGGCGGGTCACCGGAGCGTGTAGGGGTGGCGGCGGGGCGCAGCAAAGGAGATGCGGCGGCGAGATGTGGAAGGAGTGGGGGGTTGTGGAGGCGTGGAGGAGGCGGCGGGTCACCGGCGTGGGGAGCTGGCGGCGGGGCGCAGCAAGGGAGACGCGGCGGCGAGATGTGGAAGGAGTGCGGGGTTGTGGGGGTTAGGGCTGGCCCGACGTGGGTTAACGGCGCTAGCTTCTTTGCCGTCAGCTGGCTGACGGCGGAGGCTTGGCCGTCTGCTGGCTGACGGCCAAGCAGCGGGCAGTTAAGCCAGCTCCTCCTGGTGGGGCTAGGTTGGTTGTTCGCCGTCAGCTAGCCTGTTGCCGTCAGCTTGAATGGCATCTGCCGTCAGCCAGCTGACGGCGTTGAACTGGCTGACGGCATAGCTCCGTTTTGCCCACAGCCAGGTGCCGTCAGCTTACCGTCTAGCTGACGACATAGTTTGCTTTGCCGTCAACCCCGACAGAAAGCTGACGGCAAAGCACAAAGCTGACGGCAAAACTCCTGTTTCCTGTAGTGACTTCTATCGAACAAACATGGCAATCATAGGATCAATATAAATGCAAATGCATAATCACATGAACAAGATTGTGGTGTGATGTTCCTGGTCACAATGTGTTGGCAATTCTTTGCAAAGTCACTTGCAAATCCACTCCGAATTTGAAGTCAAATTAATGCCATATGCACATTTGTCTCTGTTCGCCCAATGTAACTTGGTCAAACATGAAAAGAAAGTCCATATTCAAAATCCTTGCATTTTTCTGATAATTTTACATATATTATATGCCCAATTTGGAGTTAGTATGAGTTAGTTATTAATTTTCAAAGGTTAAAGCATTTTCTGGAATTTCTGAATTTCTATATAAATGGAAAGTTGATTTATTGCATCACTGTGACGACATCGTGACGTGGGGGGGTCTGACTTGTGGGGCCACCTCGTCAGTGGCTGGTTAATAAACCCGGTTAGTTTTAAACTAACCAGGGGTTAGTTAGCAACCTGGGCCCACATGTCAGTGGCCCAGGGGGTGATTAGTGGAGTGGTTAGGGCTAACTAACCATCACTCGCCGGCAGTTAGCCGCCGGTGGCACCACTGCGCGGCGGCGCACACACGGGAGGGTGCTCCCGGCCACCAAATGGAACGCGGAGGGCACCAAAACAACGCTCGTGCACGCGCGCATCTCTTGGGCTAGTTGCGCGCCACTAGGAAGCACCACGGCGACGGCAGCGACGTCAACGGCGGCGGCCGGAGCACTGGAGTGGCGGCGATGGCGTTACCGTGCATGGAAAGAGCTCGGAAAGGAGGGGAAAAGAGCGCAAGCTCATCCTGAGTGCGGTGATGAGGACGGAGAAGCCGTAGGGGTACTGCAGGCGACGAATTCCTTGCCGGCGTGCGGCAGCCGTGGCGGAGGAAGATGTCTGATTCGTCGGCTTCGGGGCGCTCCAGCTCGCGGTCTTTTGCTCTGTGACGAAGTCCAGGGTGGCGGAGACGAGAGACACGGTGGTGCGGCGTCTCATGGTCTTTTTCCACGTAGGTGCGGCGGGCGCTCCGCGGCGAGCTACGGGCGGGTGAAGAACACGGCGAGGGAGAAGGGGAAGGACGAGCCAAAGGAGGGGAAGAGAACGGGGAGGCTCTTGGGGTCGTCTTGGCGAGGATACAGGGCTCGGGGACGCCTGGAACGTCCTCGACGTCGCGGTGGCGGTCGCCGCGCACTCTCGGCTCGCCACCGAGCAGCTTGAGGAGGACGACAGAGGAGCTCGCGGGCTGGGCCAGGCTGGTGGGCTGCTGGGGGTTAAGTTGGGTTACTTCCATGTGAGCTCCTTTTATTCTTTCCTGTTTCTATTTTCTTTCTATAAATTTTTTGGCCTGCTAAATAAAATAGCTGGGAATTTTATAAAATTCCCCAAATTTTTATATGGACTTATATTGCATATTTCTAGCCACTTATAAAGTTTGGGCACTTTTAAAATTCAAATAATTTGAACTTTAATTTAAATAGGTGTTTAAAATTAAATCCAAGCTCCTGTTTGAATATTTGAAAAATCCATGAGCATGTATTTGGTTCCACATCACTTGATATGTGATCACACTCATTTATGAGACTTTTCAAACATTCAAAAGGAATTTTGGGAGCAAATTTTAAAATGGCCATTTGAATTAAATTCATCTGGGGGTGTGCTCTCTCCCATTTCAATTTCCATTTGAAATTTTTGATATGAATGCAAGTGAGGCTTGATCCTAGCACATACCTAACAGAGGATTCTGACAACTTGCCCCCACTCAAAAGAATCTCGTCCCGGGATACAGAAGTTATCGGGAGGAAGGAGGGGTACTCTGCACGGAGACGGTCTTCTCTTTCCCACGTGGCTTCTTTCTCAGAGTGGTGTGACCATTGCACTTTCAGAAACTTAATCTTCTGACGACGAGTGACACGCTCTTCTGAGTCAAGAATATGAACGGGGTATTCTCGATATGAAAGGTCATCTTGGAGATCAAGCGTTTCATGGTCGACTTCGCGGATGGGGTCCTTGAAGCAACGCCTGAGTTGTGACACATGGAATACATCATCTACTCGGGAAAGGTGCGGGGGTAGTTCAAGTTGGTAGGCAACTTCTCCACGTTTAGCGAGAATGCGGAAAGGTCCAATGTAACGTGGGTCCAACTTGCCTTTGATACCGAAGCGTTGGGTTCCCTTCAGAGGAGTAACCCGAAGGTAAGCCTTCTCATCCAGATTGTAGCTTTCTTGCCTATGATGACGATCATAGTAGCTTTTCTGACGAGACTGGGCTGCTTTCAATTGATCACGAACAATGCGAACTTGCTCTTCGGCTTCCTTGATCATATCCGGTCCAAAGAGTTGTCTTACACCGGTTTCTGACCATTTTAGGGTGTTCGACATCTTTGTCCATAGAGGAGTTCAAAAGAAGCCATGTTCAGAATAGATTGGAAACTGTTGTTATAAGAAAATTCGGCGAATGGAAGAGACTTCTCCCAATTCTTTCCAAATCATATAACACAAGCTCTGAGCATGTCTTCGAGAATTTGGTTAACCCTTTCAACTTGACCGCTAGACTGAGGATGGAAAGCTGTACTAAAGGAGAGATGAGTTCCCATAGAATTCTGAAAGCTTCCCCAGAATCTAGAGGTTAAAAGGCTACCACGATCAGAATTGATTTCCGAAGGAACACCATGAAGAGACACAATTCTAGAGACATACAAGTCCACTAACTAGCTAGCAGTTATAGACTCGCGAACTGGAAGGAAGTGAGCAACTTTTGAAAGTCTATCAATGACAACGAAGATGGCATCATTTCCTTTCTGGGTTTTTGGAAAGCCGGTGATGAAGTCCATACCGACTTTGTCCCATTTCCACTCGGGAATAGGCAAAGGTTGAAGAGTACCAGTAGGTTTTTTAAGTTTGTCCTTAATGCGACGACAAACATCACATTCAGCAACATATCGAGCAATGTCTCTCTTCATCCTGGTCCACCAAAATCTCTGGCGTAGATCTCGGTACATTTTTGTGCTACTGGGATGAATTGAGAGGGGAGTTTCATGGGCCTCTTGAAGGATGAGTTGACTTAGATCCCTATTCTTAGGTACTACCAAACGATTTTCAAAGAATACCGTTCCTTTACTATCTATGGAGAAACATTTAGCAACTCCGCTAGCAATGTTCTCCTTGATCCGGCGAACACCTCGTGCACGCCTTTGGGCAACTATGATTTGATTGTCAAGAGTTGGTTTCGCCACCAAGTTGAAAAGAGATCCACGAGGGACAATCTCGAGATTGAGCTTTTCAAATTGCTCATGAAGAAGTGGTTGATACTGTTGTAACATGAGGTTGTTACAGTACGACTTACGACTTAGTGCATCAGCCATGACATTGGCTTTGCCTGGGGTGTAAGAAATTCCTAAGTCATAATCTTTTATCAACTCTATCCACACTACTGGAATTCACATATTTGCCATCTGCCTCGGCGGACGGCAAACACCTATATGGCGGACGGCAAAGGACTTTGTCGTCTGCCCATGCACGGCAAAGCACCCGTCAACTATTTCTTCGGCAAAGGGGTGCTTTGCCGTCTGCCGGAAATCGTCGGACGGCAAGCAACCTTTGCCGTGTGCTTTTGTGCAAGCAGACGGCAGAGCGGGCGTGACGGCGAACCTTTGCCAGTCGGCTCCGTCAGGTTGTTAACGGCGGGATTTTCCGTCCACTGACAGACGGCAAACCTCCCAACTTTGCCGTCTGCCTTTCCGGAGGCAGACGGTATCATGACCGGCCGTCCGGCTCCGTCAGGCCGTTAATGTCGTCTACTGACAGACGACAAACCTCCCCACTTTGCCGTCTGCCTTGCCGGAGGCCGACGGCATAATAACCAAATGGTCACCCAGCTGTTGCCAGATTGCACAGCTGGGCGCCACGTGTCCGCTTTGCCAACTGCAAGCTGACGGCAAAGGCCTTTGCCGACAGCTTGCAGACGGCAAAGAGGCTGTATAGCCTCTGTTTTTTCTGTTTCCTTTTAAATCCCTGCATTTGACAAAAAGATAGCAATATATATACATATACATCTTCTCCAACAGCAGTTTAAGCACCCACACATGTTGATCAACCAAACCTATATGCATTTATATATATAGTCTCATATAGTCTCAAACACACAAGTGATTAAACACATGTTCTCCAAACACAAAGTATATACATACTACATAGTGACTAAGCTACAAGTGAAAAAAACAGTTCATAAAACTAAGCTACAAGTCCAAATGCACCATTCCATCATAGCATGACTCCCTTGAAGCAAATCTGCAAAATGAAGCTAAGAAAGTTATAACAAGAATAAGGAGGAGAAGAAGAAGAAGGAGAAGAAGAGAAGAAAAAGAAGAAGAAGATGAAGAAGAAAGAGAAGAAGAAGAGAAGAAGAATAAGAAGAAGAGAAGAGAGTCTCTCTTCTCTTCTTCTTATTCTTCTTCTCTTCTTCTTCTCTTTCTTCTTCTTCTTCTTATTGAGGAAATAAAGAAGCTCATACTCTGCGATGGAATCACTTTCAATAACCACTCCATTCGAGAATTTGGCGACGTATCGACTGTATGAATTAAGGGGAATTAATAAGAAACAAGAATTATTAGAAGTTGCGAAACAATGTACGTACCGAGCACTTACTCGATGTACGGTCACACTTCTGTTAGGTTGGTGAAGATATACAGTGTAAGAGTCTGCCATTCTTTGATATCCAAAATCTTATTTCTCGAAGCACCAACAGGTCCGAGCTTCCCTTTGAATAGGCTGAGGTTGGATTGACGCCGTTGGGGGTCGCTAGTATTGTATCGAGGCTTTGGATTATGCAAATGGCGATTTTTTGGCTTCATAATGTGCTGTCACGAAGTTTGCCGCCTCCTCGGTAATGAAAGCCTCGGCCATCGATGCTTCAATTCTACGTTTATTTTTACATTTTGCTCGAAGCGTCTTCTGCATTCTCTCCGTTGAATAGCACCAACGATTTTGCACAGGGCCCCCTAATCTTGCCTCGGTCGGGAGATGCAATATCAAATGCTGCATCGGATTAAAAAAACCCGGTGGAAAGATCTTCTCTAACTTGCAGAGCAACTCCGGCGCCATATCTTCCATGTCTTCTAGCACGCCATCGGATAGTTCTTTAGCACAAAGAACACGAAAGAAATAGCTCAGTTCTGCCAGTACTAGCCACTCTTCCTCGGGGATATAGCCGCGCAACATCACCGGCATTATCCGCTCAAGCCATATGTGCCAATCATGACTCTTCAGCCCAAATATTTTATGTTTTTCAGGACTCGCCCCCCTCCTCAGATTCGCTGCATACCCATCGGGGAACATCAAACTGTTTTGCACCCACAAGAGAATTTCCCTAATATGCCCCCTTTCAAGATTGAACCAGGCCCTTGGCTTGGACCAATTCTTCTTTCCTTTCGGCTGTCGCATGTTCTGTTAGGGTCTATCACATAGAGTCTCCTGGTCGACTCTAGCTTTAGGATTATCCTTTGACTTCCCATCAATGCCGAAAAATGTACCAAACAGGGCCTCGCCGATATTTTTTTCAGTGTGCATCACGTCAATATTGTGTGGAAGTTCGAGGTCTTGGAAGTAGGGGAGATCCCAGAAGCATGTCTTGTGAGTCGAGGCGTGTTCCGAATTATATCCCTTAAAATACCCGGGACGTTCTGGATCAGGCTCGAGAGAGTTCAACTGTGCCAAGACATGTTCGCCCGTCATCATAGGTGCTGCCAGGTTTTTGACAACTTTGCCTTTGATGAAGTTCTTCTTGTCTTTTCTAAAAGGATGCTTAGGAGGCAGAAACTGTCTATGCAAGTCGAAGCAGGAATACTTGCCACCCGCCTTCAGCCAATGAAACTGAAGAGCAGCCTTGCATGTTGGGCACCCAAACTTTCCATGAACACAGAAGCCAGCGAAAAGCGCATACGCCGGCAAGTCATGCATCGAATACTGGTACCAAACATGCATTTTGAAGGTCTTTTTGCTTGCTGCATCGTATGTCTTGAACCCTTCGTCCCAACCTCCTTAAGCGGTTGCATGTACACATCCATATTCTTCCCCGGATATTTGGGCCCTGGTATTATCAACGTCAGGAAAATGTTCTTCCTTTTCATAATCTCTGAGGGGGGGAGATTGAGTGGCATGACAAATACAGGCCAACAACTGTATGAGGCTGCCATCAGACCGAAAGGATTGAACCCATCTGTGCCGACGGCGATTCGGCAATGCCTTGGCTCCTTAGCTTTTTCCGAATGTTTTTCATCAAAGTGCTTCCATGCTGAACCATCCGATGGGTGAGTCAACATCGGCTTCCCATCTGCATCAAATTCTGTTCTCTTCCCATGTTTGTGCCATGTCATCTGTCTGGCTGTCTCTTCCATCATGTAAAGGCGTTGAATTCTTGGTATCACTGGAAGATACCGAAGAACATTTACGGGTATTTTGGTCTGCGTCTTCTCACCTTGACCATTGTCTACCACAACATATCTGGATGACTTGCATTTGGGACAATAGTCTTCGTCCGCATACTCTTTCCTAAATAAAGCACATCCATTTTTACAAGCATGTATCTGCTCATAGGGCATCTTAAGTACCTTGAGGATTTTATCCGATTGGTACAGGTTTGCAGGCATAACATGATCTTTTGGTAGAAACCGCCCAAGTAGGGTAGTGATCGCATTGTAGCAATCTGTGCCCAAGTTGAATTGTGCCTTCAAAGCCATCAACTGTGCGATGGCATCGAGCTGACAAAGCTCAGTGTGAGCGTGCAGCGGACGCTTCGAAGACTCCAACATCTCATAGAAGGCCTTCGCAGATTCCTCCATCTCATCGTCCTCATCCCGCGCATCGTCAAAGTCCTGCACCATGTCTTCGATCCCGGTTCCGTACTCATCCGTGCGCTGACGGACCACCTCCTCTCTCCGTCGTCCGCCAGACTCACCATGGAAGCTCTACACCGTATAACCAGGCTTATAACCCCACTTCTGCAAGTGTTTACCCATATCCACCTCTGTCGCCTGTTTATAATTTTCGCACCTAACACAGGGGCACCAGGTTTTTCTCTGCCCATTTGCAAACGCCGCTCTCAGAAACTCCTTGGTTTTCATTGCCCATTCATTGCTGATCTCTTTCTGATTAGGGCGACCAGTGTACATCCACGCACGATCATCGCTCATCTTGTCGCTACAGCTAGCTACTAAACAACAAATATACCATTTTATTACGTCCACTTTTTATTGCTTTTATCATACATAGCTACGGCATATGCAATTAACCTACACACTAATAGGTAAAGATAGGTCATAATCCCACCCGAGTATGTGTAGATTGGGTCGGTTTCCCATGCTTTGGTCCCGATCCGACGCGGTATTTCGGCAGCACCTCCCCGCTGTTCTCCTAATACACGTCTCGACAACAAACCGAGAGGTTGTGTATCCGGAGAACAACTGGGAGGCGCTGACGAAATACCGCGTCGGATCGGGACCAAAGCATGGGAAACCGACTCAATCTACACATACTCGGGCTGTCCATGGATAACGTTGGACAATTCGAAAGAATCACTATTATAAATATGCAAATGAATGCATATTTATAATTGTAACCCTTTCGAACGGGAGACGCATACTGGTTACGCGACTGCATATTGAAACTATATAGCTAGCTAGTGTCATCGGCACAAAGGCCGGAACAGAGCAAAGGAAGGGGGTCAGGAGGATAGGACGTGTTTTGCATACCCTCGAGTGCAGGGGAGATCGTCGAACACAGGGAGAGGTCGTCGAACACCAGACTTGCGACGGCTCGAGGTGAAGGGGAACAACTGCACATTAAAAACCAATAAGCTATTCTGCGGTGTGCTAGAGATATTTTTTGGTTTCAGGTTATGCTAGAGATGCTCTTCGGTCAAGATTCATTTGTACTCCTCTACTTTCTACTCTTCTCCTCCTCCAGACTCATCCTTCTCCATTTCTCATCCTCCTTATTCTACTTTCTACTCTTCTCCTCCTCTGACCTCCACCTTCTCTCCTCCCGGCCTCCTCCTCCGGCCTTCACCTTCTCTCCTCCCAGCCTCCTCCTCCGGCCTCCACCTTCTCTTCTCCCGGCCTCCTCCTCTGGCCTCCACCTTCTCTCCTCCTCTTTCTTCTTATTTTACATATTATTTCTTTTTTCCTTTACACTTCTTCTTTTATTTACATTTACTCTTTATTATCATTTAAATTTTCTGCATATTGTAATTATGCATCTTATCATTTAAATTTTCTGCATATTGCAATTAACAGAAAAAATAAAAATAAATCGTACTAAAAATCTAGAACCTAAAACATAATATCTACAATTACTAGCTAAATCCTAACACTAACTAATTACTAACTAAATCCTAACACTAACTAATTACTAACTAAAATCGTAACACTAACTAATTACTAACTAAAATCCTACAACTATAGAAATTACAGAGAAAAAAAAAGAGGAGGAGCGGGCTCACCGGAGTAGGGGGGTAGAGGAGGAGGCCGGGAGGTGGGCGGCGGAGGGCAGGGAGGGATCCGGCGGGCGGCGGAGGGCGGCCGGGAGGTGGGGGCGGCGGAGGCCGGGAGGTGGGGGCGGAGGGCGGCCGGGGAGGGATCCGGCGGGGACGGAGGGCGGGGAGGTGGACGACGTGGAGGGACGGAGATGCGGCGGCGGCGTGACGGCTCGGCGGCGGCGTGTGGGAGGGTTGCGAGTGGGAGTGGGAGTGGGAGAGGGACCGTGCGGGGGTTTAATGGCCCACCGCTTTGCCGTCTGCCGACAGACGGCAATGGCAGGTATGTCGTCCGTCGACAGACGGCAAAGCGGTGGGCCGTTAGCCAGGATGCGTGCCTCGCTTGGGTGGGCCCCATCTGAGGGTTTGCCGTCTGTCGACGGACGGCATAGGTGTCTTTGCCGTCTGCCTGCAACCAGGCAGACGGCAAACATGTGGTTTGTCGTATGTCCACGTTTTACCGTCTGTACTTAGGGCAGCAGACGGCATACCACTACTTTGCCGTTCGCCCCGATGAAATGCAGACGGCAAAGCCACTGGCCCATGGCAAACTGGTGAATTCCAGTAGTGCTAGCGTCTTTGCTTGAGATTAAGATCTGGCTGGGTGAATATGTATTTGAGGCTTTGGTGGTCGGAATAGATCTCACAACGATTACCAAGGAGGTAATGTCGCCATGTTTTCAAAGCATGAACTACGGCAGCGAGTTCAAGATCATGCGTAGGATAGTTCTCTTCATGTGGACGCAACTGGCGTGAAGCGTAAGCTACCACATGTCGATCTTGCATAAGTATGCACCCTGACCCTTGTCGGGAAGCATCACAATAGATCTCGAAATCCTTTTTCGTGTCTGGAGGCGTAAGTACAGGGGCATAAGTCAATCTTCTCTTCAGCTCTTGAAAGCTTTCCTTGCACTTCCGAGTCCATTGGAATTTCTTATCTTTCTTGAGGAGTTCAGTTAGAGGCTTTGCAACTTTAGAAAAGTTCTCGACGAAGCGGCGGCAATAGCTTGCTAATCCAAGAAAACTCCTAACTTGCTTAACCGATTCAGGTGGAGTCCAGTCAAGGACGGCTGGAACTCTCTCGGGATTCACAGCAATGCCTTTGGAAGAAATCACGTGGCCTAAATAGGTCACTTCTGGTAGCCAAAATTCGCACTTAGAGAACTTGTCATAAAGGCGATGCTCTCGAAGTTTCATCAATACCAGCCTAAGATGTTTTGCGTGTTCTTCTTCGATCTTCGAGTAGATGAGAATGTCATCAAGATAAAGTACAACAAATTTATCACGAGAAAGCACGCCATAGCACTCACGCTTATCTTGGCAAGTTTTATAAGTATCCAGTTCAAGTTGCCTAATAATCAAGCTAAGCTTTCCAAGAAGTCCATAACCGCGGACGCGGTTATTCGAATAGTTTTGGCAACCCTGCCTGGGTGTACCGCTACACACACATGACCATCAGTTACCGCCTTTGGCCTCGACACCATTAAAGGGGTGTTGGCGAGTATGTTCACCGAAACACTTCGCCCATCTTAGGCTGGTAGGTAGTCGTCGAGCCATGCCTCCGGCTCCTCGAGTCCGTTGTACTTTAGTGTCGTGGAGTTCAGTTTGAACCCGTTGGGCATACGCGTCTCACGTATGGCACGTGTGAAGCAGAGTGCTCCACATGGCTCGATTTCCTCGTCGGAAGCCTCTTCCTCCGAGTATTCCTCGCGTGTTGCTGATGACCCTCAACATAGAGGGATCTATTGCAGTGTTTTCGATAAGTAAGAGTGTCGAACCCAACGAGGAGCAGAAGGTAGTAGCAAGTGACTTTGGTAAGGAGATAACTGCAGGCACTGAAAGATAACTTTTTAGGGGTTTTCTTGGTATAAGCGACAGGAAAGTAAAGACGAGCAAAGTAAAAGATACTGGATAGTAAAGAGTGGCCCAATACTTTATGAGCAAAGGAGAGGCCTAGCAACTGAACTTATAAAAGCTAAAGTGTTCTTGAGGACACACGGGAGAGGTAGTCATGTGCTTTCGCCATATTCCGTATCGGTACTATGTGCAGTGTTGATAAGTGTTTGGTGGGTGGATCTATGCTAGTGCATCCTCTAGACTAAGATGAATGCACTCTTATGATTAAACACCTTGCAAGCATCCACAAATACAAGATAGTAATTAAGGCAAAAGCCTAACCATAGCAATACGATCGGTGATCCATTGTTCCCTTGTGCAAAAGCATGCAAACTGGGGTTTAGGTTTCTGTCACTCCGGCAACCCACCGTAAGCATTCTTTATACACAATGCATTCCCCTAGGTCTTTGATAAGGCGAAGTGTTGAGTGTTCGACTCACAAAACACCACTAGGAAAATAACAACGCAACTTAAATATCAACCAACACATATTACTTCAACATCATATGACTACTAGCAACTAAACTTCTCCCATGTCCTCAAGAACTAAAGTAACTACTCACAGGACATAAAAGAGATCATGATCAGTGGGGATAAATAGATGATAAAAAATCTGGACACAATAATATTTCTCCAACAAAACTGAATAGCATTCACCACAAAGTAGTAATCAACACCGATAGAGTAGAGAGGATAGATAGTACGGATTACAACACGAGTTGCAATTGTGAGACAAGATTGGATGGAGATGGAGATGGTGCTGATGATGGGGATGATGTTGACGATGATCTCGATGATGCCCGTGACGATGGTGATGACGATGGCGACGATCTCCCCTTCCGGGAGGTGATCTCCCCGGCGGAATCTGCCCGCCAGAGATGGCTTTTCTTCTCTGGAGGTTTCCGCCACGGAGCGGCGGCGGAACTCCGTAAACTCTCCCTCTTTTAGGGTTTTTGGATCACGAGGAGTAAATAGGCCAGAGGTGATAGAGGCGAAGGTGTCCCGATGTTTCGATGAGATGGTGGGGATCGATTTTTGATGGAGTAGACTTTCACGACCCGACTACGAACGTGCGGAGACGTTGCGCCTTAGCAATCGCTAAACCAACTCCGAGAGGTTATTGATCCCGCGGATGCACGATCAACCTGACCACGAAGGTCAATTCCTGCAAGCAATCGAAGAACAAGCAAGAACTAAGAATTGCAATCTGGATATTGCGAATATAAGATGAAAGATTAACAGAAGTTGGGGTTCCAATGCGGTCTTGGCCTGGTCGGACGACACAAACGAAGAACTCGAAGTTGCGGCTATGGCTAACTTAAATCTAATTAAAACCCAAGTCTAAACGACGCCCTAAGGGCTGTATATATGGGGGAACAGAGGGGATTTTCGTGACCCCTTGGAGGTGGGGTCCGAAAACAACCCTAACTCGGTTTCCCCACACATACGGACTCTAAAAACAGCCTATAAGGTGATATTTCGAAATTACATGGGCCCAGCCCAATATTAAGGTGACGCAGCACCTTTAATTGCCCTTGGACGAAAATAATGAAGTGGCATCTCGCGTATTTCGTCCAAGACTTCATGCGCGCCTTATGGTGGCTTCAAAGTGCGATAATCACCACGGGAAGCTCCGCTGTCCTTTCCCGCGCGCGCACCTTCTTCTCCATGCTTGATCCCGCTCCAATGACCATCCTTCTTGTCCATGCTAGGTCCTTCATTCATAAGCAAAACAAAAGTATCTAATTTAGGCAGTATCATATGTTCATGAACAATAGAAGGATTCGCAAGAAACGAAAGTACCTGATAATTTAGTTGACGTGCACGAGCTCTAGTAACTGGTCCAATATGTGTAGTTGGTGAGGGTATGGGTGTAACATTAGTAGGGATGTCCTCATCATCCTCCCCTTCTTGAATTGAAGTCGTCCTCGACGGAAGCTCATCATCTTCTCCCAAATAAGGCTTCAAATCTGCAATATTAAATGTGGGACTAACCCCAAAGGCTGCAGGTAGCTCAAGTTTATATGCATTATCATTAATTTTCTGCAAAACCTTAAAGGGACCATCAGCTCGAGGCATTAACTTAGACTTACGCAAATCAGGAAACCTATCTTTACGTAGATGTAACCAAACAAGATCTCCGAGTTCAAACACAACATGCTTTCGACCCCTATCACCAGCAAGCTTGTATCTAGCATTCATGCGCTCAATGTTTTCTTTAGTTAACTTATGCAGTTTTAATATCAATTCAGCACGTTGCTTAGCATCAAAATTAACCTTCTCCGAAGATGGAAGAGGTAGCAAATCAATAGGTGCACGAGGTAGAAAACCATAAACAATCTCAAAAGGGCACATTTTAGTGGTAGAATGCAATGAACGATTATAAGCAAATTCAATATGAGGTAAACATTCTTCCCACTGTTTCAAGTTACTCTTTAAAACAGCCCTAAGCATAGTAGACAAAGTCCTATTGACTACTTCAGTTTGTCCATCAGTTTGGGGATGACATGTAGTACTAAAAAGTAGTTTAGTCCCCAACTTAGCCCATAAGCATCTCCAAAAATGGCTAAGAAACTTAGTATCACGATCCGAGACAATAGTATTGGGCACACCATGTAAGCGAATAATCTCACGAAAGAATAAATCAGCAACATTAGCAGCATCATCGCTTTTATGACATGGTATAAAATGTGCCATCTTAGAAAATCTATCCACGACAACAAATATGCTATCCCTCCCATTCTTTGTTCGAGGCAAGCCTAAAACAAAGTCCATGGATATGTCCTCCCACGGAACACTAGGTACAGGTAAAGGCATGTATAAACCATGAGGATTGAGTCGTGACTTAGCTTTTTGACATGTAGTGCAGCGAGCAACAAAACGCTCAACATCCCGTCTCATCTTTGGCCAAAAGAAATGTGTAGCAAGTACGTCCTCCGTCTTCTTCACGCCAAAGTGTCCCATTAATCCTCCTCCATGCGCCTCCTGCAACAACAAAAGACGAATAGAGCTAGCTGGAATGCATAGCTTGTTAGAACGGAACACAAATCCATCATTAAGCACAAACTTGTTCCATGTTCTACCCTCTCTACAATTCTGCAATACATCTTTAAATTCCGCATCATTTACGTATTGATCTTTGATTGTCTCTAAACCGAAAATCTTGAAGTCAAGTTGTGAAAGCATAGTATAACGACGAGACAAAGCATCAGCAATAATATTATCTTTCCCCTTCTTGTGTTTAATGACATAAGGGAAAGTCTCAATAAATTCAACCCACTTAGCATGTCTACGATTAAGTTTTGCTTGACTTCTTATGTGTTTCAAAGATTCATGATCAGAATGTATAACAAATTCTTTGGGCCATAAATAATGTTGCCAAGTTTCTAATGTCCGAACAAGAGCATATAATTCCTTATCATAAGTAGAATAGTTCAGACTAGGCCCACTCAATTTTTCAGAAAAGTAAGCAACAGGTTTAGCATCTTGTAATAACACACCTCCCAAACCAATCCCACTAGCATCGCATTCAAGCTCAAAAGTCTTATTAAAATCAGGAAGTTGGAGCAAAGGAGCATGTGTTAACTTATCTTTCAATACGGTGAAGGCTTCTTCCTGTGCGGTACCCCAAGTAAAAGGCACATCCTTGCGTGTAAGCTCATTGAGAGGTGCAGCAATGGTGCTGAAATCTCTCACAAAACGCCTATAGAATCCAGCGAGGCCAAGAAAACTCCTCACTTGTGTGACCGTTTTGGGCTGCGGCCAACTCTCAATCGCCTCGATCTTGGCTTTATCAACTTCAATTCCCTGCGGAGTAACAACATAGCCAAGAAACGATACTCGGTCGGTGCAAAAGGTGCACTTCCCAAGGTTACCAAACAAACGTGCATTACGTAGAGCAATAAAAACAGCACGTAAATGATCCAAATGTTCCTCCAAAGATTTGCTATAAATCAGTATATCATCAAAATAGACTACCACAAATCGTCCAATGAAAACACGTAAAACCTCGTTCATTAATCTCATGAAAGTGCTAGGTGCATTAGTTAACCCAAAAGGCATGACTAACCACTCATATAATCCAAACTTAGTTTTAAATGCCGTTTTCCATTCATCTCCTAATTTCATGCGAATTTGATGGTATCCACTACGCAAATCAACTTTGGAAAACATGGTAGAGCCACTTAATTCATCAAGCATATCATCTAACCTAGGAATAGGATGACGATAACGAATAGTAATATTATTAATGGCTCGACAATCAACACACATACGCCATGTTCCATCCTTTTTAGGCACTAATATAACAGGAACAGCACAAGGACTAAGGGATTCACGTATGTAACCTTTGTCGAGTAGCTCTTGTACTTGACGCTGAATCTCCTTTGTCTCCTCCGGATTGGTACGGTATGGCGCACGGTTGGGCAGTGAAGCACCGGGAATTAAGTCAATCTGATGCTCAATCCCTCGAATAGGTGGTAATCCCGGTGGTACGTCTTGTGGAAAGACGTCAATAAACTCCTGCAAAAGGTCAGTGACAACAGGAGGCAAAGAAGGAGGCAATTCCTCAAATGAAAACAAAGCTTCTTTGCACACAAAAGCATAGCACACATATTGACTAACATCCAAATCTGAAATATCAACTTTAGTAGCAAGCAAAGTTGGACTAGTCAATTTAATTTCATTAGACACAGCAGAAGAAGATTTGCTATGAGTCTTATGTTGTTGCTCAAATTCTTTGGCTGCTATCTCATTTTCACTCTTATTTTTCTCCTGTTTAGCTTTACTAGCTCTAGCAAGATCATCTTTCACAATTTGTTCAGGAGACATAGGAAGTAAAGCAATATTTTTATCCTGATGAACCAGAGTAAACTGATTTGTCCTACCATGGTGTACAACATTCCTATCAAATTGCCATGGTCTACCAAGTAAAAGAGAGCATGCTTGCATGGGTACCACATCACAATCAACATAATCAGCATATGCAGCAATGCTAAAGTGCACACGAACAGAACGCGTTACCTTAATCTTACCACTATTGTTAAACCACTGAATATAGTACGGATGGGGGTGTGGTCTTGTGGTGAGAGATAGCTTCTCCACCAACTCCATGCTCGCCAAGTTGTTGCAACTCCCTCCGTCAATGATGATGCGAACCGAACGTTCTTTCACCACTCCCTTTGTGTGGAACAAATTATGCCTCTGGTTTTGCTCGGACTTCGATACCTGCACACTTAACACACGTTGAGCAACCAAACTAGCATATTTATCTGCATCATCAGGAGCCATATACTCTATATCACGAGCATCATCATGGGCACCCTGATCCTCATGAGCAATGAGAACTAAAGTCTCCTCATCATAGTCACTCGCTGACTCATACCCACCATCCGCCGTAATAATCATCACACGCTTGGAGGGACAGTCTTTTGCGAAGTGACCTCCACCTTGGCACCTGCGACATTTAATATCACGATCTCGTGCTTGCCCTGTGGACGCCATGGATGAAGAAGAACTCGCCGCGGGACCACTCTGTGCACCCTTGAATGGTGGCGCTGGCTGTGTCGGTGGCTCCCTGTAAGAATGAGCGGCTGAAGTAGATGGTGGTGCAGCAGGACGTGGGGATGTAGAAGCTCCACGCGATGTCCATGATGTATTTCGTCCTGCAGAAAAGTTAGGTCTCGTAGCGGCCTGTCGATCCTGCACTTCACGTTCAGCTTTACAAGCAAGATGAAACAAACGAGTGATAGTAGTAAAGTCCTTGTATTCTAGAATAGTTTGTATCTCCCTGTTTAAGCCACCCATAAAACGTGCAAGCATAGCTTCATTATCCTCTACAAGGCCGCATCTAAACAATCCAGTTTGTAATTCCTGATAATATTCCTCTACAGAATTTTTTCCTTGTCTCAAACGCTGTAATTTTTGTAACAAGTCACGTTGATAATAAGGAGGAACCCAGCGAGTACGCATAGCATCTTTTAAAGCAGCCCAAGTAGCTGGAATATTATTAGCATGCAATCTACAATGTTCGGACCACCAAATAGATGCAAATCCCGTGAATTCACAAACAGCAGCAGTAACACGTCTATTCTCAGGATATTGTAAACATGTAAAGCGTTGTTCTGTTTCTAACTCCCAAGTAAGATAAACATCAGGAATATATCTACCCTCAAATGGCTTAAGATTCAATTTAAGTTTAGGCACATGTTCATCATTGCGTACCTGAGGGGGTGGTTGGTGTCGACCGTGGCGAATGTTGGGACGTGGACGTCCAGCTGGCTGCTCATAGACCGCTTCCTGTTCCACCTCCTCCTCGTAATCACCCTCGTAGTAGTCGTCCTGGCCGACGTCAGAAGCAGCAGCAGCAGTAGCAGCAACTGCAGCAGCAGGAGGAGCACCAATACCAACAGCTTGTCCTCGCGGCAACAGAATACGTCGTGCACGTGGTAGTGGCGGTGGTTGTGGCTGTGCTGAAGGTAGGCGTGCGATCAACTCAGTAAACTTGGCGTCTAGCTTGGTGTCGATCATCTTTTCCACGCCATCAATCGCCTCTGTAAATCTGTTATGGATGTCCTGCACCTGTTCAGACATCATACGTGCAAATTTATCATGTAGCTCCTTGTTTGTCATGTTCTCCCAATCGGGTGCATCCCGCGCCACTTCATCATGTGATCCTGTCATGGTTAGCAGAAATAGAAAACACACAGTAATATGATCCTACTTCTACTAATGGGATGTGGTGTGGTGGAAAGCACAAATCCGTCAAGCTTTTCTTTCGTTCTTACCGATTCTTACCTAGCAGCAGGTGGTGATGTACAACCAACGGGTCAAAACTCTCAGAGATATGGTAGAGCGATGGCCAGGAGGTGTCAAACGCACGATGTAGAATATATGTGGAGCTGTAGGAAGGCTGACAAGTATGGTAGAAAAAACTCAACAGTAATCAAAACAGAGATGCAAAGCTGAATAAACGCTCAACGTGGGTACTGTGCTGATCCTAGGCTAGACCGTACTAGAGACGCGAGCCTAAAACACCAACGAAAGCACGGCGCGGCACGTAATCAACTGAGAAGCATACTCTGAAAAAAAAATTCTCTTTTTTTTTTTTTTTTTTTTTTTTTGCGATGCGGGACTGCGGTGGCTGAAAAAGTGCGAAAAAGTCACTATGGTGGCGAATGTCTCAAAATGAGTTTCTGGACCTAAGGAACGTATGGGCACAAAAAAAATTTTACCCCTGAATTTTTTTTTTTTTTTTTTTTTTTGGAAATCACCCCCTTCTACGTACGACAAAGATTGGTGAAATCCGACTTTAAACAACTCAAACTAATCTGGCTATGGAGAGGTCACGAACCGTACTGATGATGGAACTCAACTCGGACTCGTGGTACGTGGTGGTGTATATGGACTCTGCTTGGCGGAACGTGGTGGTGTATGTGGACTTGGATTGGCGGAACGTGGTAGGATGACTACTGTGCGGCGGCGACGTGGCAAACTGTGATCAGAACTCGAAACTCTAAGGGAACTAGACGCTAAGATCAGCAACTTGACACAACGATGCAACCGTAAATTCAACAAAGCAAGTACTGAAAAGAAAACTGGACAAAGGCTCGGACTGTCTTGGGACGTGATGATCTAACCCTAAAATTTTTTTTGGCTTTTTCGTGGGCTGTAGGTATGACGAACAGAATCAATCTAGACTACGAAAACTGGTAAATCTCACCGAGCAACCTGGAAATCTGATACCACTTGATAGAGGCGAAGGTGTCCCGATGTTTCGATGAGATGGTGGGGATCGATTTTTGATGGAGTAGACTTTCACGACCCGACTACGAACGTGCGGAGACGTTGCGCCTTAGCAATCGCTAAACCAACTCCGAGAGGTTATTGATCCCGCGGATGCACGATCAACCTGACCACGAAGGTCAATTCCTGCAAGCAATCGAAGAACAAGCAAGAACTAAGAATTGCAATCTGGATATTGCGAATATAAGATGAAAGATTAACAGAAGTTGGGGTTCCAATGCGGTCTTGGCCTGGTCGGACGACACAAACGAAGAACTCGAAGTTGCGGCTATGGCTAACTTAAATCTAATTAAAACCCAAGTCTAAACGACGCCCTAAGGGCTGTATATATGGGGGAACAGAGGGGATTTTCGTGACCCCTTGGAGGTGGGGTCCGAAAACAACCCTAACTCGGTTTCCCCACACATACGGACTCTAAAAACAGCCTATAAGGTGATATTTCGAAATTACATGGGCCCAGCCCAATATTAAGGTGACGCAGCACCTTTAATTGCCCTTGGACGAAAATAATGAAGTGGCATCTCGCGTATTTCGTCCAAGACTTCATGCGCGCCTTATGGTGGCTTCAAAGTGCGATAATCACCACGGGAAGCTCCGCTGTCCTTTCCCGCGCGCGCACCTTCTTCTCCATGCTTGATCCCGCTCCAATGACCATCCTTCTTGTCCATGCTAGGTCCTTCATTCATAAGAAAAACAAAAGTATCTAATTTAGGCAGTATCATATGTTCATGAACAATAGAAGGATTCGCAAGAAACGAAAGTACCTGATAATTTAGTTGACGTGCACGAGCTCTAGTAACTGGTCCAATATGTGTAGTTGGTGAGGGTATGGGTGTAACATTAGTAGGGATGTCCTCATCAAGAGGGGGGAGCCGGGAGTGGCCCCGGGGGTCCAGGCGCCCTCCCGGCGCGGCCAGGGGTGGGGCCGCGCCAGGTGGCCGCCTGGGCACCCTGTGGCCCCCCTCTGGTTGCTCTTTTGCGTGTCTTCGTGATCCTTCTGGAAAACAGCCTCCGTCGATTTTCAGGTAATTTGGAGGTGTTCTTCTTCAGCAACTCAGCGTCCACTTTTTACTGCTGAATCTGCGTCTGCTGCTTCGGCACCGGAAAGTTGCAAACTGTGTAAAATAAGCCAAAACAACATAAGAATAGCATCATATCATGAAATATATCAATGAATAAGAAAGAATTACTATATAAAATAGTGATGCAATTTGGACGTATCAACTCCCCCAAGCTTAGACCTCGCTTGTCCCCAAGCGAATACTGAGCTCGGTAAACCTGTCCACAAGTTTAGAGAGTGAAGTGTCGATAAATAGAATACGGACAAGAAGCATCAAAGTTCCTTCATCATACTCAAGCATCCTAAACAGCAACCTCAACTCATAAGGCCCTCATGAGAAAGTAATAACAATTATAATCAAAAGTAGGGCTGAGGAAACTCATCAAATTATGGCAAACATAATCTTGGTCAAAGGACAACTAAAAACAATTTTAAGCTTTTGAAAGAACATGTTAATAGTCATGAAGTGCAAATGCTAACACGAAGGAAGATGCTCGCTAGGCAAAAGCTTCCGCAAACAACTTACTTATCAAAAGATAATGTCAACAAGGATATGGCATGGCAAAACTTAATGCAGCTCTATATGGATGAATCCTCATCAACATCAAATGTCTGTTCTCTTAGGTAAAAGAAGGAAGTGGGAAAACTGACTCAACATGAAGGTGGAAGAAAGGCCTTGTTCAGGGCAAGCAGGAAAAACTCATGTGCTATCCTTAAATCAAACAGAATAAAAATAGATTTTGGGCTGGTGCATAGTTTGTCAACGAATGCTAATAGATAGCTCAATTACTTCTCAAGATGGACAAGTTTCGAGGAACGGCTCCCAAGTGGGGACGATCACATCCCCTTAATCTCCTTTGTTTATCACTGCCAAAGTTTCTAATTTCTCATAGACCAAGCGTGAAGGAGGGTTTGTTTGTTATATTATCTTTCGAGCTGGGCGCACCCATGCCAGTTCCTCCTCGTATTATGGGTTTGCAGATTAGACATGCAATCCCGGGATAAAACTTGTCCAACTTAAGAAGATCATGAATTACCTACTACTTCCTCATGAGCTAAACAAGAGGCACAAAACAGAAGATTTTGAACATTTAAGGATAACACATAAATTCTATACTTATAGGAGTGGTAGGGGAATACCACGAATAGGAAGGTATAGTGGACTCACATGGAAGGTAAAAGTTTCAGGGTATGGATGCACACGCAGAAATCTACTTGGCAAAGAGTTTGGCTAGCAAAGGCTTTGAGAGAGCAGACAATTGATGCTAATTTAGATGCAAAACATATAAGGCATAAACATTAAGGTAAGCATAACACATCAAGTTGTCTTCCTTGTCAACATAACACTTCAAGCATAATAACATAAAGGTTTTGGCTAAGTCGCTACTTGAGAAAACATGCATGTTGTCAAGACCAAATCTATGTTTGCCAAAATTTAAATAAAGTTTTCAAAGCCATACCTGATATAAGGTCAATACTCCCCATAAGAATCGACATATGATGCCGATTGCGTGAAGATAATACCGAGTGCAGCGAAGGAACCCATAGACTTCTCATTAATATTCCGTAATAGACGACTCCACACTCATGGATACAATCTCTCCACAGACGGAGTGATAGACCTCAAAGCAAACACCTATTTCATATAATAAACTTCCTAGACATGATACGACTCTACTTGACTCTAAAAGACTAAGATAGAGATAAAGATACCGGGCAC
This sequence comes from Bromus sterilis, assembly GCA_950022295.1. Classification (NCBI taxonomy): domain Eukaryota; kingdom Viridiplantae; phylum Streptophyta; class Magnoliopsida; order Poales; family Poaceae; genus Bromus; species Bromus sterilis. The sequence goes on along the minus strand of OX465599.1, from coordinate 162,782,569 downwards.
TCCCCCAAGCTTGGAACAAGCTGAGGGGATGCCATTACCCGAGGAGATTTTACTCCTCATTCTTGTTCTTCTCAGTCAGGTACTCCTTGGCGAAGCGCTTCCATGGTAGCTCCTCTCCAGTCTCGAAGGACATTCCCGTCTCCAGAATCCTGCACTCAGCACCTAAACCCATGCGCAGAAACTTTAGTTCATACTCACAGTTCTGGTTGTGCAGATCATAGATTTGTGCCTGGAGCTGGTAAACTTTTTCTTCTAGTGCGGACAAACTTGACCATATCTCCTTCATCTCTTTCCTATGGGAAGCCTCGATCTCGTTCCTGATGTCGAAGTTGGCTTCAACACCACGCTCCACCATCTTCTTGAACTTGAAGATCTCATGTTCCATCTCCTTCAGCCGCTCCTCGGTGCTCCCCTCCATGACCGGTCCCTTCAGATCTTCCTTGTGGAGAACACCGTCCTGCACACGAAGGACCTGGGGGTGCTTGTTTACCTCAGCGAGGTAAGGGTTGATGACGTTGACGACGAACTTGTCCTTGGGGGAACTTGGGAAAGCCATGGCACCTAGGTCTAGCTAAAAGAATTCCTGGCAGAAACAGATTGAAGAGAAAACACACGGAATCGCGAGATACGTTGCCAGAACGATCTGTGTGAATATATAGAAAAAATTTCTGCAACAAAAGGAAGGTGACGAGCCAAAGTGGGGTCGGAGACGGACTCCTGGGTGCCCAGGCGGCCTCCTGGCGCGGCCAGGAGGTAGGGTGCGCCAGGGGGGCGCCTGGGGCCCCTGGGGCTCGTCTCCGGCTCCACTTAGGCCTCAAATTTTCCTAATTTTGCAAAAACTCATAATATGGAATTTTTATGGCGGTTCGCGATATTTCCTTACCGTAATACATACCTTTTCTTAGTCTGCTTCTGTCGATGTCTGAAACAAGGCTGCAACATGTTCTTCATGAGTTGTTGTGCGTATTATATTTACATCAACATTGACGGGATCTCCCGCCATGTAATGCTTGAGTCTTTGCTCATTCACAACTTGAGGTTTGGTGCCTTCAAAATTGTTAATCTTAATTGCACCAGACCGGTAGAATTCTTCGATATGAAATGGCCCTTCCCACCTGGAAAGTAGTTTACCTGGAGAAAACCTGAAACGGGATCTAAACAATAAAACTTTATCACCAACATTAAATTCACGTTTCAGAATCCTCCTATCATGCCACTTCTTTACCTTTTCCTTGAACATTTTAGCGCTCTCGTAAGCTTCACTTCTCCACTCATCTAGAGAAGTCAAGTTCATGAGACACTTTTCACCAGCTAACTTTGGGTCAGCATTAAGCTCTCTAACAGCCCAAAAAGCTTTGTGTTCTAACTCTAATGGCAAATGGCAAGCCTTGCCATAGACCATTTTATAGGGAGACATGCCCATGGGGTTTTTGTAAGCAGTTCTATACGCCCACAAAGCATCTCCTAACTTGCTTGACCAGTCTTTCCTATTTCTGTTAACTGTCTTTTGCAAGATCAACTTGATCTCTCTATTGGTGAGCTCAACTTGCCCACTAGTTTGAGGATGGTACGGTGACGCAATTCTATGATTGACATCGTACTTGGCTAAAGCTTTTCTAAAAGCTCCATGCGTGAAGTGTGATCCTCCATCAGTCATGAGATACCTAGGTACACCAAACCTAGGGAAAATTACATCTTTGAGCATTTTCAAAGATGTTTTGTGATCAGCACTCTCATTGGGGATTGCTTCAACCCACTTGGTCACATAATCAACAACAACTAATATGTGAGTGTACTTGTGCGAGGAAGGAAAAGGACCCATAAAATCAAAACCCCAGCAATCAAAAGGCTCAATCACTAGTGAGTAATTCATAGGCATCTCATTCCTCCTACTAGTATTACCAACTCTCTGACATTTATAACAGGCTAAAACATAATTTCTAGCATCTTTAAAGAGAGTAGGCCAATAAAAACCTGATTGGAGAACCTTATGTGCGGTCCTCTCACCGGCGTGATGTCCTCCGTGGGGACTATTGTGACATTGCTTGAGAATGTCCTTCTGCTCGTGTTCCGGTACGCATCTTCTCATGATCCCGTATGGACCTTCTTTGAAAAGATGAGGGTCAACCCAAAAGTAATGCCTCAAATCGTGGAAGAACTTCTTCCTTTGCTGAAATGTTAAACCTGGAGGCAAATACTTTGCAACGATAAAATTAGCATAATCTGCAAACCAAGGATCGGAAAGAGATTGTACTTTAACAACGGCAAGTTGTTCGTCTGGAAAACTGTCGTTGACTAGGATGGGATCATGCGGTATATCTTCCATCCTTCAAAGATTATCCGCTACAGGGTTGTCTGCTCCTTTTCTATCAACAATCTGCAAATCAAATTCTTTAAGGAGAAGTACCCATCTGATGAGCCTTGGTTTGGCATCCTTCTTCGTCATAAGATACTTAATGGCAGCATGGTCGGTATGAATAATAACTTTAGAATCAACAATATACTGCCTAAACTTATCACAAGCAAACACTACTGCTAAGAACTCCTTCTCAGTAGTAGCATAATTCTTTTGAGCACTATCAAGGGTCTTACTAGCATAATAAATAACATTCAACTTTTTGTCAACCCTTTTTCCTAAAACAGCTCCAACAGCAAAATCACTAGCATCACACATAATTTCAAAGGGAAAATTCCAGTCAGGCGGTTGTACTATAGGAGCGGTTATTAAAGCCTTCTTAAGAACTTCGAAAGCCTCCTTACAATCTTCATCAAATACAAAAGGAACATCCTTCTGGAGAAGATTAGTGAGGGGTCTCGAGGTCTTAGAAAAGTCTTTCATAAATCTTCTATAGAAACCAGCATGACCGAGAAAACTACGAATACCTTTAATGTCCCTTGGATAGGGCATCCTTTCAATAGCTTCAATCTTCGCCTTGTCCACTTCAATTCCCCTTTCGGAAATCTTGTGGCCAAGCACGATCCCTTCGTTAACCATGAAGTGGCACTTTTCCCAATTTAGAACTAAGTTTGTATCCTCACATCTCTGCAAAACTTTATTAAGATTGTGGAGACAGTGGTCAAAGGAAGTTCCATAGACGGAGAAATCATCCATGAAGACTTCCACAATCTCCTCACAGAAACCATTAAATATTGCAGACATACATCTCTGAAAAGTAGCAGGTGCATTGCATAAACCAAAAGGCATACGCCTATAAGCATAAGTACCATAAGGACAAGTGAAAGTGGTCTTCTCTTGATCGGCGGTGTTAACATGAATTTGAGAGAAGCCAGAGTACCCGTCAAGATAGCAGAAGTGGGTATTTTTGGACAGCCTCTCAAGCATCTGATCAATAAAGGGCAACGGGTAGTGGTTCTTCCTGGTTGCCTTGTTCAGCTTCCTGTAATCAATGCACATTCTATATCCAATAATAATTCTCTGAGGTATTAGTTCATTCTTAACATTAGGGACTACAGTTGTCCCTCCTTTCTTAGGAACACAATGAACTGGACTTACCCACTTACTATCGGCTATAGGGTAGATAATACATGCAGCAAGAAGCTTGAGGATTTCGGTCCTCACAACATCCATCATCTTTGGGTTTAACCGTCGTTGATGGTCAACAACAGGTTTAGCATCGGGCTCGAGGTTGATAGTATGTTGACAGATAGATGGACTAATTCCCTTAAGGTCATCAAGGGTATAGCCAATTGCACCTCGGTGTTTACGGAGTGTCTCCAATAATCTCTCTTCTTCATATCCTGAAAGGTTAGAATTGATAATAACAGGATATACTTTCTTTTCATCTAAATAAGCATACTTGAGCGTATCGGGGAGAGGTTTGAGATCAAATACCGGGTCTTCTTTTGGTTTGGATAAAATTCCTAAAGGTTCAACCGGGAGGTTGTGCTTCAGGATAGCAGGTTGTCTCAAGAAGATTTCATCAATTTCATTTCTTTCCTGCATACGAGTATCATTCTCGTGGTCCTCCATGTATTGCTGCAAAGGATCATTAGGGGGAATAGCAATAGAAGCAATACTTTCAATAATTTTATCATCACTAGGTAATTCGGTACCACGAGGCTGCTTGGAAATCTTAGAAAAGTTAAATTCATATGGCTCACCATTGAATTCAACAGAAACTTTACCTTTCTTGCAATCTATAATAGCTCCAGAAGTTCTGAGAAAAGGTCTACCAAAAATAATAGGACAAAAACTATCTTGTACTGAACCAAGTACGAGAAAGTATGTAGGGTACTTTACCTTTCCGCATAGGACTTCAACATCTCTCACAATCCCAATAGTAGAGATAGTGGCTTTGTTTGCAAGATGAATAGTAACATCGATCTCTTCGAGTTCACAGGGTGAAATCTCACTCATGATCTCTTGATAAAGCGAATAAGGAATCGCGCTAGCACTTGATCCCAGATCGCATAGTCCATAATAATTGTGATCTCCTATTTTAACAGATACAACTGGTGTACCTGAAATTGGGCTTTTATTCTTGGCTGTGACAATGTTAGTTGAAACAGCACAAAAATTTATAATAGAATCTGAAACATCATTAGTAACTAAATCTTTAACCATAGCTACTTGAGGACCGACTCTGATCTGGTCCTCAGGTTCGCCTGTTCTTCTCTCACTTTTATTTATGATGCCTGTCACAAAAGAGTGCTCCCTTATTCTTGAAGGAAAAGGGGGTTGTTCATATATAACTGCAGGCAAAATAGGATCAGCAACGCGAATATCAATAGGCACTTCTTTGAAAGGCTTATGGTACTGATCCTTCTTCATCTTAGAAGAATCAACATGAGAAGAAAAGTTCTTACAAAAATCAATCATTAGATGGGAGTCCAGACCAATCTTAGAGCAAAAGGTATTAAAATAATCAGTTTTCACATAGCTCTCTAATAATCATGCTCATAATTTATAGCAGGTTCAATACCTTTATCGATTTCCCAATCTTCAGTATTCTTCTGGATCCTTTCGATGAGATCCCATCTTTCTTCAACGCTCTTTGTCTGAAATACCCCGCTAGAGGAGGTATCCAACCTTTCCTTATCCTGATGAGAAAGCATGGCATAAAATTTGTAAGTATAATATCTTTGGGGAGCTTATGGATAGGACATTTGAACATTAGGGATTTCAGTCTCCCCCAAGCTTGAGCGATGCTCTCTCCATCGCGAGACCTAAAGTTATAGATGTAATTCCTGTCTCCGTAAACTTCATGAAGAGGGTAAAACTTTGGATAAAAGAGATACATAAGCTCTTCCCAATTGAGAGAATGTGAGTTATCGAGGAGCTTATACCAATCTGAAGCTTTGTCTGTAAGCGATACGGAGAATTATTTCTTCATAACGAACTCCAGTGACACACCTGCAAGCTTGAATAATGAACATAGTTGTGATAAATATAGCAAGTGTTCACCTGGATGTCTGTCTCCTGCGTAGCGATTAGCTAAGACATAATCGATAATACCAGAAGGTATCTTATAAGGCACAATTTCAGTAGGGGCAGGAGTAACTACCTTAGTTGTGGGGCGGCTCCCCAAGAACAACGATCCAAGAGTAGGGGTGTTCATAAGGACAAAAATAGCAACGGAAAAACTAAAAACAGAAATATAAAAACTTCCTTACCAGCTTCACTTACTAATAGCGCTACACTCCCCGGCAACGGCGCCAGAAAACGTAGCTTGATGACCCTCAACGTAGAGGGATCTATTGCAGTGTTTTCGATAAGTAAGAGTGTCGACCCAACGAGGAGCAGAAGGTAGTAGCAAGTGACTTTGGTAAGGAGATAACTGCAAGCACTGAAAGATAACTTTTTAGGGGTTTTCTTGGTATAAGCGACAGGAAAGTAAAGACGAGCAAAGTAAAAGATACTGGATAGTAAAGAGTGGCCCAATCCTTTCTGAGCAAAGGAGAGGTGATGAGGACATCTCTACTAATGTTACACCCACATCTTCACCAACTACACATACTGGACCAGTTACTAGAGCACGCGCACGTCAACTAAATTATCAGGTACTTTCGTTTCTTGCGAATCCTTCTAATGTTCCGGAACATATGATGCTGCCTAAATTAGATACTTTTGTTTGTCTTATGAATGAAGGACCTAGCATGGACAGGAAGGATGGTCATTGGAGCGGGATCAAGCATGGAGAAGGAGGTGTGCGCGCGGGAAAGGACAATGGAGCTTCCAGTGGTGATTTTCGCACTTTGAGGCCACCATAAGGCGTGCATGAAGACTTGGACGAGAGACACAAGACGCCACATTAATATTTTCGTCCAAGGGTTATTATAGGTGCTGCGTCACCTTATTATTGGGCCAGGCCCATGTAATTTCGAAATACACTTAATAGGCTATTTTTTTAGAGTCCGTATGTGTGGGGAAACAGAGTTAGGGTTGTTTTCGGACCCCTCCTCCAAGGGGCCACGAAATTCCCCTCTGTTCCCCCATATATACAGCCCTTAGGGCGTCGTTTAGACTTGGGTTTTAATTAGATTTAAGTTAGCCATAGCCGCAACTTCGAGTTCTTCGTTTGTGTCGTCCGACCAGGCCAAGACCGCATTGGAACCCCAACTTCTGTTAATCTTTCATCTTATATTCGCAATATCTAGATTGCAATTCTTAGTTCTTGCTTGTTCTTCGATTGCTTGCAGGAATTGACCTTCGTGGTCAGGTTGATCGTGCATCCGCGGGATCAATAACCTCTCGGAGTTGGTTTAGCGATTGCTAAGGCGCAACGTCTTCGCACGTTCGTAGTCGGGTCGTGAAAGTCTACTCCACCAAAATCGATCTCCATCATCTCATCGAAACATCGGGACACCTTCGCCTCTATCAAGTGGTATCAGATTTCCAGGTTGCTCGGTGAGATTTACCAGTTTTCATAGTCTAGATTGGTTCTGTTCTTCATACCTACAGTCCACGAAAAAGCCAAAAAAAAAATTAGGGTTAGATCATCACGTCCCAAGACAGTCCTAGCCTTTGTCCAGTTTTCTTTTCAGTACTTGCTTTGTTGAATTTACGGTTGCATCGTTGTGTCAAGTTGCTGATCTTAGCGTCTAGTTCCCTTAGAGTTTCGAGTTCTGATCACAGTTTGCCACGTCGCCGCCGCACAAGTAGTCATCCTACCACGTTCCGCTAATTCGAGTCCAGATACACCACCACGTTCCGCCAAGCAGAGTCCATATACACCACCACGTCTCACGAGTCCGATTTGAGTTCCACCATCAGTACGGTTCCTGATCTCTCTGTAGCCAGATTAGTTTTCAGTTGTTAGAGTCGGATTTCATCAAACTTTTTCCGTACAGAGAAGGGGGGTGATTAGCAAAAAAAAAAAAGAGTCTGGCATGCTTTCCAGAGCAGTTTTTAGGCCAAAATTTTCAGGGGTAAAAAAATTTCGTGCCCATACGTTCCTTAGGTTCAGAAACTCATTTTGAGACGTTCGCCACCATAGTGATTTTTTCGCACTTTTTCAGCCACCGCAGTCCCGCATCGCAAAAAAAAAAGAGCAAAAAAAAAAAAGAGAGAGAAATTTTTTTTCAGAGTGTGCTTCTCAGTTGTTTACGTGCCGCGCCGTGCTTTCATTGGTGTTTTAGGCTCGCGTCTCTAGTACGGTCTAGCCTAGGATCAGCACAGTACCGACGTTGAGTGTTTATTCAGCTTTGCATCTCTGTTTTGATTACTGTTGAGCTTTTGCTACCATACTTGTCAGCCTTCCTACAGCTCCACATATATTCTACATCGTGCGTTTGACACCTCCTGGCCATTGCTCCACCATATCTCTGAGAGTTTTGACCCGTTGGTTGTACATCACCACCTGCTGCTAGGTAAGAATCGGTAAGAACGAAAGAAAAGCTTGACGGATTTGTGCTTTCCACCATCCCACATCCCATTAGTAGAAGTAGGATCATATTCCTGTGTGTTTTCTATTTCTGCTAACCATGCCAGGATCACATGATGAAGTGGCGCGGGATGCACCCGATTGGGAGAACATGACAAACAAGGAGCTACATGATAAATTTGCACAAATGATGTCTGAACAGGTGAATGACATCGAGACCAGATTTACAGAGGCAATTGATGGCGTGGAAAAGATGATCGACACCAAGCTCGACGCCAAGTTTACTGAGTTGATCGCACGCCTACCTACACAGCCTGCTGCCGCTCCAGCACAGCCACAGCCACCGCCACTACCACGTGCACGACGGATTCTGTTTCCAAGAGGACAAGCTGCTGGTATTGGTGCTCCTCCTGCTGCTGCAGTACCTGCTGCTGCTGCTTCTAACGTCGGCCCGGACGACAACTACGAGGGTGATTACGAGGAGGAGGTGGAACAGGAAGCGGCCTATGAACAGCCAGCTGGACGTCCACGTCCCAACATTCGCCACGGTCGACACCATCCACCCCCTCAGGTACGCGATGATGAACATGTGCCTAAACTGAAATTGAATCTTAAGCCGTTTGAGGGTAGATATATTCCTGATGCTTATCTTACTTGGGAGTTAGAAACTGAACAACGCTTTACATGTTTACAATATCCTGAGAATAGACGTGTTACTGCTGCTGTTTGTGAATTCACGGGATTTGCATCTATTTGGTGGTTTGAACATTGTAGATTGCATGCTAATAATATTCCAACTACTTGGCCTGCTTTAAAAGATGCTATGCGTACTCGCTGGGTCCCTCCTTATTATCAACGTGAATTGTTACAAAAATTACAGCGTTTGAGACAAGGAAAAAATTCTGTAGAGGAATATTATCAAGAATTACAAACTGGATTGATTAGATGTGGCCTAGTAGAGGATAATGAAGCTATGCTTGCACGTTTTATGGGTGGTTTAAACAGGGAGATACAAACTATTCTAGAATACAAGGACTTTGCTACTATCACTCGTTTGTTTCATCTTGCTTGTAAAGCTGAACGTGAAGTGCAGGATCGACAGGCCGCTACGAGACCTAACTTTTCTGCAGGACGAAATACATCATGGACATCGCGTGGAGCTTCTACATCCACACGTCCTGCTGCACCACCATCTACTTCAGCCGCTCATTCTTACAGGGAGCCACCAAAACAGCCAGCGCCACCATTCAAGGGTGCACAGAGTGGTCCAGCGGCGAGTTCTTCTTCATCCATGGCTTCCACAGGGCAAACACGAGATCGTGATATTAAATGTCGCAGGTGCCAAGGTGGAGGTCACTTCGCAAAAGACTGTCCCTCCAAGCGTGTGATGACTATTACGGCGGATGGTGGGTATGAGTCAGCGAGTGACTATTTTGAGAAGACTTTAGTTCTCATTGCTCATGAGGAACAGGGTGCCCATGATGATGCTCATGATATAGAGTATATGGCTCCTGATGATGCAGATAAATATGCTAGTTTGGTTGCTCAACGTGTGTTAAGTGTGCAGGTAACGAAGGCCGAGCAAAACCAGAGGCATAATTTGTTCCACACAAAGGGAGTGGTGAAAGAACGTTCGGTTCGCATCATCATTGACGGAGGGAGTTGCAACAACTTGGCGAGCATGGAGTTGGTGGAGAAGCTATCTCTCACCACAAGACCACACCCCCATCCGTACTATATTCAGTGGTTTAACAATAGTGGTAAGATTAAGGTAACGCGTTCTGTTCGTGTGCACTTTAGCATTGCTGCATATGCTGATTATGTTGATTGTGATGTGGTACCCATGCAAGCATGCTCTCTTTTACTTGGTAGACCATGGCAATTTGATAGGAATGTTGTACACCATGGTAGGACAAATCAGTTTACTCTGGTTCATCAGGATAAAACTATTGCTTTACTTCCTATGTCTCCTGAACAAATTGTGAAAGATGATCTTGCTAGAGCTAGTAAAGCTAAACAGGAGAAAAATAAGAGTGAAAATGAGATAGCAGCTAAAGAATTTGAGCAACAACATAAGACTAATAGCAAATCTTCTTCTGCTGTTTCTAATGAAATTAAATTGACTAGTCCAACTTTGCTTGCTACTAAGGTTGATATTTCAGATTTGGATGTTAGTCAATATGTGTGCTATGCTTTTGTGTGCAAAGAAGCTTTGTTTTCATTTGAGGAATTGCCTCCTTCTTTGCCTCCTGTTGTCACTGACCTTTTGCAGGAGTTTATTGACGTCTTTCCACAAGACGTACCACCGGGATTACCACCTATTCGAGGGATTGAGCATCAGATTGACTTAATTCCCGGTGCTTCTCTGCCCAACCGTGCGCCATACCGTACCAATCCGGAGGAGACGAAGGAGATTCAGCGTCAAGTACAAGAGCTACTCGACAAAGGTTACATACGTGAATCCCTTAGTCCTTGTGCTGTTCCTGTTATATTAGTGCCTAAAAAGGATGGAACTTGGCGTATGTGTGTTGATTGTAGAGCCATTAATAATATTACTATTCGTTATCGTCATCCTATTCCTAGGTTAGATGATATGCTTGATGAATTAAGTGGCTCTACCATGTTTTCCAAAGTTGATTTGCGTAGTGGATACCATCAAATTCGCATGAAATTAGGGGATGAATGGAAAACGGCATTTAAAACTAAGTTTGGATTATATGAGTGGTTAGTCATGCCTTTTGGGTTAACTAATGCACCTAGCACTTTCATGAGATTAATGAACGAGGTTTTACGTGCTTTCATTGGACGATTTGTGGTAGTCTATTTTGATGATATACTGATTTATAGCAAATCTTTGGAGGAACATTTGGATCATTTACGTGCTGTCTTTATTGCTCTACGTAATGCACGTTTGTTTGGTAACCTTGGGAAGTGCACCTTTTGCACCGACCGAGTATCGTTTCTTGGCTATGTTGTTACTCCGCAGGGAATTGAAGTTGATAAAGCCAAGATCGAGGCGATTGAGAGTTGGCCGCAGCCCAAAACCGTCACACAAGTGAGGAGTTTTCTTGGCCTCGCTGGATTCTATAGGCGTTTTGTGAGAGATTTCAGCACCATTGCTGCACCTCTCAATGAGCTTACACGCAAGGATGTGCCTTTTACTTGGGGTACCGCACAGGAAGAAGCCTTCACGGTATTGAAAGATAAGTTAACACATGCTCCTTTGCTCCAACTTCCTGATTTTAATAAGACTTTTGAGCTTGAATGCGATGCTAGTGGGATTGGTTTGGGAGGTGTGTTATTACAAGATGCTAAACCTGTTGCATACTTTTCTGAAAAATTGAGTGGGCCTAGTCTGAACTATTCTACTTATGATAAGGAATTATACGCTCTTGTTCGGACATTAGAAACTTGGCAACATTATTTATGGCCCAAAGAATTTGTTATACATTCTGATCATGAATCTTTGAAACACATAAGAAGCCAAGCAAAACTTAATCGTAGACATGCTAAGTGGGTTGAATTTATTGAGACTTTCCCTTATGTCATTAAACACAAGAAGGGGAAAGATAATATTATTGCTGATGCTTTGTCTCGTCGTTATACTATGCTTTCACAACTTGACTTCAAGATATTCGGTTTAGAGACACTCAAAGATCAATATGTACATGATGCGGAATTTAAAGATGTATTGCAGAATTGTAGAGAGGGTAGAACATGGAACAAGTTTGTGCTTAATGATGGTTTTGTGTTCCGTTCTAACAAGCTATGCATTCCAGCTAGCTCTATTCGTCTTTTGTTGTTGCAGGAGGCGCATGGAGGAGGATTAATGGGACACTTTGGCGTGAAGAAGACGGAGGACGTACTTGCTACACATTTCTTTTGGCCAAAGATGAGACGGGATGTTGAGCGTTTTGTTGCTCGCTGCACTACATGTCAAAAAGCTAAGTCACGACTCAATCCTCATGGTTTATACATGCCTTTACCTGTACCTAGTGTTCCGTGGGAGGACATATCCATGGACTTTGTTTTAGGCTTGCCTCGAACAAAGCAGGGGAGGGATAGCATATTTGTTGTCGTGGATAGATTTTCTAAGATGACACATTTTATACCATGTCATAAAAGCGATGATGCTGCTAATGTTGCTGATTTATTCTTTCGTGAGATTATTCGCTTACATGGTGTGCCCAATACTATTGTCTCGGATCGTGATACTAAGTTTCTTAGCCATTTTTGGAGATGCTTATGGGCTAAGTTGGGGACTAAACTACTTTTTAGTACTACTTGTCATCCCCAAACTGATGGACAAACTGAAGTAGTCAATAGGACTTTGTCTACTATGCTTAGGGCTGTTTTAAAGAGTAACTTGAAACTGTGGGAAGAATGTTTACCTCATATTGAATTTGCTTATAATCGTTCATTTCATTTAACCACTAAAATGTGCCCTTTTGAGATTGTTTATGGTTTTCTACCTCGTGCACCTATTGATTTGCTGCCTCTTCCATCTTCGGAGAAGGTTAATTTTGATGCTAAGCAACGTGCTGAATTGATATTAAAAATGCATGAGTTAACTAAAGAAAACATTGAGAAAATGAATGCTAGATACAAGCTTGCTGGTGATAAGGGTAGAAAGCATGTTGTGTTTGAACCAGGAGATCTTGTTTGGTTACATCTACGTAAAGATAGGTTTCCTGATTTGCGCAAGTCTAAGTTAATGCCACGAGCTCATGGTCCCTTTAAGGTTTTACAAAAAATTAATGATAATGCATATAAACTTGAGCTACCTGCAGATTTTGGGGTTAGTCCCACATTTAACATTGCAGATTTGAAACCTTATTTGGGAGAAGATGATGAGCTTCCGTCGAGGACGACTTCAATTCAACAAGGGGAGGATGATGAGGACATCTCTACTAATGTTACACCCACATCTTCACCAACTACACATACTGGACCAGTTACTAGAGCACGCGCACGTCAACTAAATTATCAGGTACTTTCGTTTCTTGCGAATCCTTCTAATGTTCCGGAACATATGATGCTGCCTAAATTAGATACTTTTGTTTGTCTTATGAATGAAGGACCTAGCATGGATAAGAAGGATGGTCATTGGAGCGGGATCAAGCATGGAGAAGGAGGTGTGCGCGCGGGAAAGGACAATGGAGCTTCCAGTGGTGATTTTCGCACTTTGAGGCCACCATAAGGCGTGCATGAAGACTTGGACGAGAGACACAAGACGCCACATTAATATTTTCGTCCAAGGGTTATTATAGGTGCTGCGTCACCTTATTATTGGGCCAGGCCCATGTAATTTCGAAATACACTTAATAGGCTATTTTTTAGAGTCCGTATGTGTGGGGAAACAGAGTTAGGGTTGTTTTCGGACCCCTCCTCCAAGGGGCCACGAAATTCCCCTCTGTTCCCCCATATATACAGCCCTTAGGGCGTCGTTTCGACTTGGGTTTTAATTAGATTTAAGTTAGCCATAGCCGCAACTTCGAGTTCTTCGTTTGTGTCGTCCGACCAGGCCAAGACCGCATTGGAACCCCAACTTCTGTTAATCTTTCATCTTATATTCGCAATATCCAGATTGCAATTCTTAGTTCTTGCTTGTTCTTCGATTGCTTGCAGGAATTGACCTTCGTGGTCAGGTTGATCGTGCATCCGCGGGATCAATAACCTCTCGGAGTTGGTTTAGCGATTGCTAAGGCGCAACGTCTTCGCACGTTCGTAGTCGGGTCGTGAAAGTCTACTCCACCAAAATCGATCTCCATCATCTCATCGAAACATCGGGACACCTTCGCCTCTATCAAGAGGCCTAGCAACTGAACTTATAAAAGCTAAAGTGTTCTTGAGGACACACGGGAGAGGTAGTCATGTGCTCTCGCCATATTCCGTATCGGTACTATGTGCTGTGTTGATAAGTGTTTGGTGGATGGATGTATGCTAGTGCATCCTCTAGACTAAGATGAATGCACTCTTATGATTAAACACCTTGCAAGCATCCGCAAATACAAGATAGTAATTGAGGCAAAAGCCTAACCATAGCAATACGATCGGTGATCCATTGTTCCCTTGTGCAAAAGCGTGCAAACTGGGGTTTAGGTTTCTGTCACTCCGGCAACCCACCGTAAGCATTCTTTATACACAATGCATTCCCCTAGGTCCTTGATAAGGCGAAGTGTTGAGTGTTCGACTCACACAACACCACTAGGAAAATAACAACGCAACTTAAATATCAACCAACACATATTACTTCAACATCATATGACTACTTGCAACTAGACTTCTCCCATGTCCTCAAGAACTAAAGTAACTACTCACAAGACATAAAAGAGATCATGATCAGTGGGGATAAATAGATGATAAACATTCTGGACACAATAATATTTCTCCAACAAAACTCAATAGCATTCACCACCAAGTAGTAATCAACACCGATAGAGTAGAGAGGATAGATAGTACGGATTACAACACGAATTGCAATTGTGAGACAAGATTGGATGGAGATGGAGATGGTGGTGATGATGGGGATGATGTTAATGATGATCTCGATGATGCCCGTGACGATGGTGATGACGATGGCGACGATCTCCCCTTCCGGGAGGTGATCTCCCCGGCGGAATCTGCCCGCCAGAGATGGCTTTTCTTCTCTGTAGGTTTCCGCCACGGAGCGGCGGCGGAACTCCGTAAACTCTCCCTCTTTTAGGGTTTTTGGATCACGAGGAGTAAATAGGCCAGAGAGGGGAGCCGGGACTGGCCCCGGAGGTCCAGGCGCCCTCCCGGCGCGGCCAGGGGTGGGGCCGCGCCAGGTGGTTGCCTGGGCACCCTGTGGCCCCCCTCTGGTTGCTCTTTTGCGTGTCTTCGTGATCCTTCTGGAAAACAGCCTCCGTCGATTTTCAGGTAATTTGGAGGTGTTCTTCTTCAGCAACTCAGCGTCCACTTTTTACCGCTGAATCCTGCGTCTGCTGCTTCGGCACCGGAAAGTTGCAAACTGTGTAAAATAAGCCAAAACAACATAAGAATAGCATCATATCATGAAATATATCGATGAATAAGAAAGAACTACTATATAAAATAGTGATGCAATTTGGACGTATCAGCTGCGCGTCTTCGCCTGCTGCGGTTGACCTTGCTCTGCATGATGTCGTCTCGCGCGTCTCGCCGAGTGCTGCGGCGCCTGCCGTTGTCGTCGCTGTCGCGTTTCTTGTGTTTGTCGGAGCGCCTGCGTCTGTCGTCGTTACTTTCGTCGTCGTCGTCGTCGTCTCGTGAACTGGGGTCCCTGTCCGGTGTCTGCTCGCGAGTCTGCTGCTTTGCGCTGGATTTCTTACGTACCGAGGCGTCGATAGCGTCCTTCATTATCTGCAGAGCTATGGAAGTATAGCGATCCGTTTTGCCCTTTCTGCTTTTCTGGGCACGGGACAGGTAGTCTTGGGCACTTATGAGTGCTTCTGCCGGAGTGAGAGGCTCCTCTTCGTCGTCGTCCTCCTCTGACCTGAAGTCGTCTTCCAGTTTCCGCACTACTCTCGCCCTTTCTGTCTTCCGTAGGTTGTTGAGTTTCGATCTATTGCGGATGGGGGAGTCGTGGCCTGGCGAGTCACTTCTGGGAGATTGTCTGTGTCTGCTTTTCCTTTCGAGTTCCGCTTTTGCTTGTTTCTCCATGGCTAGGCGCCACTGTCTCGTCTGCTTGGTTAGCTCTCCCGCTAGCTTGTTGTATGCCCTTAGCTCGTCTCTTGAGGCATCTGATGGTAGCAACCCTCCGCGGGCGACTGCTTCCTTTACCATTGCCATCGATTCTTTAGACAAGTATATTTTTTCTTTGGGTGGTTCGCCCGCCGCTGCAACCGGGGTTTGCTGCCTGCTGCGTGATGGCTGGCTGCCTTGCCCAGGTGCTTGTTGTTTGTTGCTTAGCGGCTGACTGCTTTTCTGATCGCTGGGCCCTTGCTCCACCGGGACTTTCTTTGGTATGGTCCCCGGTTCTCCTAGCTGTACGACCATCCGACTGTTGTTGTCGGGACCTGCCGCCCTGTTGTTGGTTGGGGTGTCTTGACGAGTGCCCGGGTCGTCGATTCGTCCGTTGTTACCTGACGTTGATGCGCCAACTTCTACCATGAACACCTGCGATGGTGTCCTTGTCGTCTCCTTGCTGATACGTGCGATCGTGCTTCTCCATGCTGGGACTTCACTCGAGTGGTCGTGAGTAGCGTGGAGCCGTGAGTCAGGTGGGTAGCTACAACCGCCAGATAGGTTGGCCGTGTTGGCGGCGTCCGCTACGGTCGTTGCTGCAGGTGTTCCCGTGAGCACACGGGTGCCATCGATGAGGCGAAGGGTACCCCAATGGTTGATGTAGATCTGATATGCTCCGAAGATCAGATTGACGCCAAAGTGTAGATTGGCGAAGGCTGGCTTGAGGGCCGGGAGGTGGGCCGTGAATCCGAGTGACTCGAACAGGTTGGATCTTGCCGGACCCATCGAGTCGATGAGTGTTGATGATGATGAGGCCGCCGAGATCGCGTTCCCAACCTGCGCGGTTCCCACAGACGGCGCCAATTGACGGGGATCAACCCCGGCAAATCCCATTCTCAGGGACCCTGGGTTAGTCATGAGAGGCACAGGTTGGACGATAGCTCGTCGGCAAACAGGAAGGCTCGCTCCTGCTCGATATTATTGATTGGGGAGATGCGATTACAGTGGAGGCCAAGGCTGGAGCGCTCAAGGCTAGGGTTACAGGTGAGATTGGATGTCTTTGGCGTCGCCCCTCCTAGCCCTTATATACCGGGCTAGGTCTCGGGGAGTTCATCTACGTGTACAGGTAAACTTTCCTAACCCTAGCTTGCTCCGTACGGCAGGTCCTCGCACCTTCCTTGTGAGTCGAGGACTCCTACGTCGGTGCCAACTAGTGGGCCGAGGCCGTATCTTCATGGGGTCACCCCCTCGTCAGTACCCGCGTTGAGTATGAACATTGTGAGTGGTCCTTGCTTAATGCAAGACCATTATTCTTTTAAATCCAAGACAGTTGGTTGTTCGATTTATAAGAATAATGTCTTGTATGTTCATGCACCGGTGCGCAATGGTTTATTCTAAATGGATCTCGAATATCATGACTCCCACATCAATAACATAGATCCCAAAATATTAAAGCCTAGTAACGAAAAACACATGACGATGTGGCATTGTCGTCAAGGTCATATTGGCATAAAGCGCATGAAGAAGCTCCATTCTGATGGACTTCTGAAATCATTAGATTTTGGATCTCTTGACACGTGCGATCCATGCCTCATGGGAAAAATGACAAGGACTCCATTCAATGGAATAATGGAGCGTGCGGCAGACTTATTGGGAATCATACATACTGATGTATGTGGACCAATGAATGTCACCACACGCAATGGATTTCGTTACTTCGTGACCTTCACGGATGACTTGAGTAGATATGGGTATATCTACTTAATGAAACATAAGTTTGAAACCTTTGATAGGTTCAAGGAATTTCAGTGTGAGGTCAAGAATCAACTCAGGAAGAAAATCAAGCACCTTCAATCCGATCGAGGTGGCGAGTATTTAAGTCGCGAGTTTGGCACTCATCTGAAGACTTGTGGCATTATACCACAACTTACGCCAGCTAGAACACCTCAGCGTAACGGTGTGTCCGAGCGACATAATCGTACACTATTGGATAGTGTGCGGTCAATGATGTCTCATACCGACTTACCTACATCATTTTGGGGGTATCCATTAGAAACTGCCGCTTACGTTCTTAATAGGGTAACTCCCAAATCCGTGAAGAAAATGCCATTTGAAGAATGGTTTGGCAAGAAACCAATGTTGTCTTACATGAAAATTTGGGGTTGAGGCTTACGTTAGGAAACTTCAGCCTGAAAAACTTGAATCTAAGGTGGAGAAATGAGTCTTTGTAGGATATTCAAAGGAAACTGGTGGATACACCTTCTACAACCAGACTGAGGGAAAAACATTTGTCGCTAAGACTGGAAGCTTTCTTGAGAAAGAGTTTCTCTCAAAAGAATTGAGTGGGAGGAAAATAGACCTTGATGAGACAATTGACCAATCACTCCAAGTGAAAGACATGGCAACGGAAGTTGTTCCGGAACCACCTTACGTAGTAGGAGCTGAAGAGACCGGTCATCATGATATTCATAACGATCGTGACATACATGATGATCATGATGAAAATGAAGAGGATCCAATTGTACCTCGCAGGTCGTCAAGAGACCAAAATAAAACCCACTTTTATGGACATCTTGTTAACGTGGTCATGTTAAATGAACCTGACGAGCCTGCGAACTACAAGGAAGCAATGGAAGGACTCGAGTCCGAGAAATGGCTAGAAGCCATGAGATTCGAGATAGACTCCATGTATGCCAACAAAGTATGGACTTTGGTGGATATTCCCGTGGACCGAAAGGCCGTCGAGAATAAATGAATATTCAAGAAAAAGGCTGACATAGACGGAAATGTATCTGCCTATAAGGCTCGACTTGTCGTAAAAGGTTTCCAACAAGTTCAAGGAGTTGACTACGAAAAGACTTTCTCTCCCGTAGCGATGCTGAAGTCTATCCGGATATTACTAGCAATTTTTGCCTATGATGATTATGAAATATGGCTGATGGATGTGAAAACCGCGTTCCTTAATGGAAACATTGAGGAAGAGTTGTACATGGTACAACCGGAAGGTTCTATTGATCCTAAGGACGCTGGTAAAGAATGCAAACTTCAACAATCCATCTATGGGTTGAAGTAAGCATCTCGGAAGTGGAATATTCGATTTAATGAGGTGATCAAAGCGTTTGGATTTGTCCAAAATGTCGAAGAGTTCTGCGTTTATAAGAAAATGAGTGGGAGCTATGTAGCATTCCTAGTACTATATGTTGATGAAACATTATTGATAGGGAATGATGTAAGATTTCTAGAGAGCGTGAAGGAATATTTAAATGGACAGTTTTCCATGAAGGACCTAGGTGAAGCTTCATACATATTAGGCAATAAAATCTATAGAGATAGATCAAGACACCTATTAGCACTGAGTCAGAGAACTTACCTTGAAAATATATTGAAGAGGTTCAATATGGATAACACGAAGAGATGCTTCTTGCCTGTTGATAACCCACAACTGCAGGGGATCGAGATAGTCTTCGCGGGTAAGAATAACCCAATTTATAGATTCGACTCGAGGGGAGCCAAAGATTATCCACAAGCTTTAACAGTGGAGTTGTCAATTCCACCGCACCTGAGATACACTTACTTGCAACAAGATATTAATAGTAACTGTGATATGGAAGTTATGATAGCAACGATAATAGTAAAACAGCGAAAGTAAACAACTAGTAACCAGCAGAATGAAAACACTGTAGGCTAGGGAGATGGATGGTTGGGCGCTGCATGGATAAGACACATCATGTATTTAACTTGGGGCAAGGCACACAAAAAAGCAATGATCATCTAGGCATAAATCAAACATCAGGCATGTACCCCAAAGGTAGTTGTACGTGCTTGCAATAAGAACTTGCACAACATCTTTTGTCCTACCATCCCGCTACGAACGGGGCCAAAAGGAACTTATGGAGATTAAGGTGCTCCTATCAAAGAGCACCGGAACAAAGCATTAACAATCAATGGATACATGGAATCCTCAAATTATAGTCCATCCCCTTTGGTGTCCCAAGCTGTCACCATTGGGATCGCCGGTTCCGGACTATAACAGGTGCAAACAACTCATAGATAGGATCAAGAACACAAATATATTCATGAAAACACAAAGGGTTCAGATCTGAAATCATGGCACTCGGGCCCAAAGTGACAAGCATTAAGAGCAACAAGTTGAAGCAAAGATGATAAAACACCAATCTAGATGATAGGCAACATGCCCCCAACAAACTGATAAACTATTACATGATCTAACTCATCCAATCCCTACCATCCCCTTTGCCTACAGCAGGGAATTACTCACACATGGATGGATAAGTCATGGAGGGAAGATGGAGTGGCGATGATGATGACGATGGCGATGATATCCCCTCTCCGGAGGCCAAAACAGCCTCCAGATTAGCCCTCCCGGAGAATAACAGAGGGTGGCGGCGGCTCCGCGAAGAGAATTGGGAAAACGACTTCTGTTTCGGGGTTTCTCCGTCACGGGAATAAATAGGAGTCCTGGTAGGGCACCAGAGGAGGGGGGAGGCCCCAGGCGGCCAGAGAGCGCGGCCCCACCCCTGTCCACGCTAGGGGGCGCCTGGGCTCCCCTGGGCTCCCCTCTGGTCCCACTTCTGGCATCTGGCTCCTTCAGGTGCGTGGATTTTCTGGTATTTTTCTGGGAATTTTCTGGGACGTCCAAAAATCCATTTTCCTGCGCACAATAAAACCATACAGGCAGCTCTGCTGAAAACAGCATTAGTCCAGGTTAGTTTCATCCAAATCATGCAATAATGAGGGAAAAACAATAGCAAAAGTGTTTGGAAAAGTAGATACGTTTGAGACATATCAACTCCCCCAAGCTTAGCATATTGCTTGTCCTCAAGCAATTCAGTACAACGAACTGG
The DNA here is from genome assembly GCA_950022295.1 of Bromus sterilis. Classification (NCBI taxonomy): domain Eukaryota; kingdom Viridiplantae; phylum Streptophyta; class Magnoliopsida; order Poales; family Poaceae; genus Bromus; species Bromus sterilis. Next base: position 162,762,177 of record OX465599.1, on the reverse strand, counting down.
ATGCGACAAAGAAAACTTTGACAAACTCTTTTGCTTCAATAGATGTATATAAGCATGTACTACGAAAAGAATTTAGCAAGTATCAAAACAATACTATGAGGAAAATGCACGAAGCAATCCTTCTTTCAAGTGATCAATCACAAACAACTATAAGCAAATAATATGCGGCTGAAAATCAAGACAGGATTACAATGCGCAAAGCTTTACTAGAGTGGTATTGGTATTTCGCTAGCCTCCATGAGTGAAGCAAAACATAAATGCAGAAACTCCTTCGGAGTTTTAAAGGAGACTAGAACTAAGAATTTCAGAATAAATAATACCACAATCATGCAAAAGACAATGTAGTACTTTGGGACAATGCACATTACACTCAGAATGACAATTATGCTCTCCTAGTTGGTGCTTTGAAGAAAGAAGGTGGAGACTCTTGAACCGTGGAGTTTGATGGAAAGGTTTTAAAACCCGTGGGTGGAAGCAAAGACTAAACTTGTACCAGAGCTCTTGTTTTGAAAACAGAGATAAAAAGTGTTTTGGGAGGTGCATGCTCTGTCAACGAATGGTAGTAGACAACTCAATCGCCTCTTACGCTAGACATGTTTCGAGGAACGTCTCCCAAGATGGAGACGATCACATCCCCTTAATCTCCTTTGTTTATCACTGCCAAAGTTTTCTGATTTCTCATAGACAAAGCGTGAAAGAGGGTTTGTTGGTTGTGATTATCTTTTGTGAGCTGGGCGCACTCATGCCAGTCCCTCCTCGTATTAGGGGTTTGCAGATTAGACATGCAATCCCGGAATAAAACATGTCTAACATAAGACGGTCATGAATTACCTACTACTTCCTCATGAGCTAAAACAGAGGCACAACACGGAAGTGCTTTTGAATAATTTCGAGATGGTACAAGATAGTCTTCGTTAGGATGGCCGGTAAATACCACATAGGAAGGTATGGCGGACTCATATGGAAAAACTGGTTTCAAGGATTTTGGATGCACAAGCAGAAATCCGCTTAGTGCGAGCGAAGGCTAGCAAAAGACTGGGAAGCGACCAACTAGAGAGCAATAACAGTCATAATCATGCAGAGCGACAAAGTAACATTGAATCAGGCATCAAAATGATATGACTATTCTGAAATTCAAAGATCATCAAGGCATAGTAGACTTTTGAGTCATAAACATGTGTAGGCATGTGCCAAGTCATTCCAAGAATTCTCCAAAGGGAAATACCACTTCAGTATGCCAAACCATGAACAATGCAATGCATGTAAATCATTTCAACAACACATTATGTACTCTAGCTATATGAGATTAGCCACAAGGAAAGCATGAACACTGGGCAAGCATTCTAAACAAAGCACTATGTCGCTACAAGCCGGTCTCTAAATCATAAGTACAAGCATATGTACAAAAGTAGAAACAAAAAGAGTTCATACCGGTTTTCCTTGTTGTATCCCTTTCGTCGATCTTTGTCATTACTGCTTTGTCACTTGCACGATTGAACGTAGGAAATATATAATCTAGTGCAAATGCCATCACGGACTCGAGCTGAACTCTGCAACAAAGCAAACTAAAGAGATAAAATAAAATATTTTTGGATTTTTCAAAGGTTAAATGAAAGAAAAAGAAAAGAGATATCTTTTTGTTGTTTTTGCAAAATAAAAGAACAAAAAAGAACGGGCAAAAACTTCGAAAAGATCAAAGCAAACAAAATAAAAACGGATAATACAATGGAAAGGTGAGAAGGGAACGTACTCCCCCAAGCTTAGGCTTTTGGCCTAAGTTGGTAGCAGCTACTGCCCCCAGGAGCCTCCTGCTTCAGGGTAAGGGTAAGTCCAGGAGTCGTATGAGCCCTCCGGTGCGTACACCGAAGTCCTCAGGTCCTCCCATGAGGAAGGTCCTGCGCTCCAAGCGGAAAAAGATCCCTCTCCATGCTCGGTGAAGGTCTCTCCCTGGAAAGGTGTGAACTCACCATGCTCCTCCTCATCGTGCAGAACCCCCTCATGGGGTTATGCGGCTGGTAATTAGCCTTGAACTCATCGAACTGAATTTCGTTGAAGGACCATCCGTTCCTGCGAGTGTTATCAAACAAAAGTGGTGCATGTAGACGGATCTCACGAGTAATGGTCCTCTCAAACCTCAATATAATCAAGGTTACCAAACTGAGAAGTCATGGTAACAAACTTATGCCTCTTCATAGCCGCAAGATCGAGACTCGCGTATGAAAAGGGAACATCATCAGGATGCGGGGTGCGCTCAAGAGACTCAAGGATAAGTGTGGCGTAAACGCCACCCTATAAATCGCCCTTGTTACTGTTCGTAACAAGACGCCGAGCAATCAAGGCACCCACATTATACTCAATCTTACCAGAGAGGGCGTTCGCATAAATAGCGAAATCTAGTGCAGAACCATTGCTCATGTTGTCACGAGCTAACACCCCTCTAGCAATAAAATACGCAAAATACCTGAGGTGTGGAAACAAAATACTGGAAATCTTCGTGCGTCGAATGTCGGTCTCCTCCTGGCAGCAAAGGGAGTTGAAGAGGGTCCTCAAGCCGGAAGGCTGCATGGTCATCTTAGCTGTCTGACCAACGTTCGGCACACCTATTATATCACAAAACTGTGCTAAATACATGGTTATGAGATCATTATAAAGTTTGAACTCGACGGTTCCAGCATCATGGTTATAACAAAAACTGTTAACAAAACAGGAGGTAAGCTTTTTGTATTGTACCACACGGCATAGAGCTAGCCGTGTCAAACCTGCATTGGCACAAAGGCCATAAAATTCCTCCTTAATTCCGGCAGCTATAAGAAAATCATCGCACGGATACATCATTGCGCATGCTGGATTTGTTTCTTCCAACAACTCGAGGGGCACAAGGAAGGGCTCAAAAGAAATGGGCAGTACGCCAAGGTAAGTAGACCGAAATCCATCTGCATCTACTACAAATCATCCACCTTGAGATATCTATCCAGAACATCTCGCTGGTATTAAGTTGCGAATCCCACCCAAAGTGTAAACTCAAAGCAACAGACAACTGCATTAAAAGAACTTTGCATAAAGTAAACAATCCTTGCACCCGCAGGTACAAGCACCGTTGTTTTATCCCTGGTGGCAACAGCACATCCCCTAGTCTCATGTTTCTGTCACTCAAGCTAGACATCAAGGGGCTGAACCCACAATCGAGCATAACGCTCTCTCTTGGAGTTGCAAATAAAATACTTGGCCAAAGCAAATACCGCAACGGAGAACATGCAAGAATTTACTCAAGAAGAAATTATAGAAGAGAAGAACCAAATATATTACTCATCACAATCTGAACATAGTCTCATAATCCATCAGATCCCAACAAACTCAGCATAGCAACAACAGAAATTACATAGATGCCTCGATCATGTGAGGCAGCTCACGAGGACTCGAAAGTGGAAGCACAAAAGGGGGAGAGATAGATCACATAGCTACTGGTCACGGACCCATGGTCCAAGGGGAACTACTCACGGTACATACGGTAGGTGTCCATGGCTATGGAGGGTCTCTCGGAGGGGGTAGCTTCTCCCGGCAGGGTGCCGGAGCAGCTTCTCCAGGCAGCCCCGATCTAGAAACGGCGGCGGCGGAACAGAGGCGAGATCGCGAAAAAGGAGTCCGTATTAGGGGTTTCCACCCCGAGGGGTAAATATAAGCAAAGGGGGGCGTCGAGGGGACCCACGAGGCAGTCAGGAGGGTCCCTGGCGCGGCCCAGGGTGGGGCCGCGCCACCTGCCCTCCTGGCTGCCTGGTGGTGGCCCCCCTTCCCTCTCTTGGTGATTCCGGAAGCTTCTGTTGCGCTGATTTTTTATATATTTTTCCCGGAATTTTTGGAGCACTTTTAATGGCCGGAAAACCTGAAATACAAAAACAGCAGAAAACAGAAACTAGCAACTGGGTGCATTGAGTTAATAGGTTAGTCCAAATAGGTCCAAAAGTGTATGAAAGTTCAAGCAAAACATTGCAAAGTCACACAAAACATGCATGGAGCAAGCAGAAATTACAGATACGTTTGGGACGTATCAGCACATGATCTTCATTGTAGCTCACCCTAACTAGTGAGGGTGAAGCTGCAGCTCTAGTGACTCGATCGGAGCACTCGGGCTTCTTCTTCACAAGCCACCCCTTTGCTTTTCCAAAGAAACTCATTTCTGAAATTTTTGACAATTTACAAAAACAAGGATTTAAACAAAGTGAGTTGAGGCAAACTACTCTACTCACTTACCTAAGTCATAAACTTGCATCAAAACTTGGAAAATAAAATTCTACACATGCATACAAGCTCATATGAACATCACCAAGAGTTACTAAATACTCACAAATGAGGCCACCAATCAAAAATCTAATTGGAGGGGTGAAGGAGTTACATACCAAGGAGTATTTGCCCAAAAATCTCAGCTCAAATGATGGGTCGTAGAGAGAGATCGAAATTCTGGACGGAGAGCAGCAAGAACACAAGAACAAAATGCAAAACTCGTGTTTTTGGTGAAATAAGAAGGAGGAAGAAGACTTACCTGGCTGGCTGCCTTGTGGGCCCCAGGCGCCTTGTGGGCGTGGCCAGGGGCCAGGCCACGCCAGCTGGCCGCCTGGGCCACTGGTGGGCCCCCTGGTCAGCCCCAGGTGCTTCTGGGTCACTCCCGACATGGAAATTTTTAATATAATTTTTCTGGATTTTTTCTGACAACTTCACTGTTGAATTTTTTTCGAAGTTCAAAAAGCTGCGAAACTTTCTGAAAACTTGAAGCAGTGATTGGAGTTGTGAAGTTTCAAAAACATATAAACTTGGTACAACAAGGAGAATAAAAGTTAAGGCAAATAAAAACATAACAAGCTGCACTTTTTTCCAATATAAAACATGCTTACTAGCAAGGTTGATCAAGTCTTACCAACAAACCGGCGATATATAGAGCAAAAAGTCTCACCCCTTATGAAGTGATCCTTGCACCTTTACTTTAATGGACATTGTCCCCACCATGATGGTTTTGTATTTGTGGTGCACATGTAGAGGACAATCCCATTCTCCAATCTTCACGGTCTCGATATTCTCTATAGAGTTGAGGCCATGCCTCTTGTCAATCTTCTTCGGAAAATACACCGTGTGTTCCTTGTCATTCATATTGAAAGTAACATTTCCTTTATTGCAATCAATAATAGCACCTTCGGTGTTAAGAAAAGGTCTACCAAGAATAATAGACATGCTCCCATCCTCGGGCATGTCAAGCACAACAAAATCAGTAAGGATTAAACAATTAGCAACTTCAACGGGAACATCCTCACAAATGCCTATGGGAACGGTTGTTGACTTGCCAGCCATCTGAAGAGAGATATATGTAGGGATGAGTTTTTCTAAACATAGTCTCTTGTAAAGAGAAAAGGGCATAACACTCACTCCTGATCCAAGATCACATAAAGCAGCCCTGGCATAATTATTCTTTATGGAACAGGGAATGGTGGGTATACCTGGATCACCAAGCTTCTCAGGAATCTTGCCACTAAAAGAGTAGTTAGCAAGCATAGTAGATATTGCTTCATTAGGAACTTTTCTTTTATTAGTAACAATATCTTTCATATATCTCGAATAAGGAGGTAACTTAATAGCATCAGCCAAAGGAATTTGAAGAAAAAGAGGTTTCATCCACTCACAAAACTTATTGTAATGCTCTTCTTCTTTAGTTTTGAGAGACTTACCTGGAAAGGGAATGGGTTTCTGTACCCATGGTTCTCGTTCCTTCCCATGTCTTCTTGCGATAAAATCTTCTCTAGTGTATTTCTTGCGTTTGTCGGGTGCTTCTTCTTCTCGAACCTCAGGTGGATCATTCTTTTCATCATCCTTTTCAGGCTCAGCACCATCTTCAGTCTCAGCATCGGAAGTAGATATACTATTTGGATCATTGGAATTGTCAGCTTCTTTGTGCTTCTTCTTCTTCTTCTTCTTCTTCAGAGAGCTAACAATTTCTTCTTCCTGTATTTGAGAATCTTGCTCGATCCTCTTAGGATGCCCCTCCGGATAGAGAGGATCTTGAGTGCTAGTTCCCCCTCGGGTTTTAATCCCGAAGGCCTGTATATCCTATTTGGCATTATTAGAAAGCAAATCTTTTTGCACATTAGAAATTTGATCAAGCTGAGTTTGAACCATATGAAAATGCTTCACAAGACATTTAACATCATTAACTGTTCTACCTGAACATCAAGCAAACTTTTGATAGCAAGGGAATTATCATGCAACTGACTTTGTATCCTCTCATTAAAGTGATTTTGCTTCATAATAAAATTATCAAGCTCATCTAAACATTGATCAGGAGGCTTACCATGAGGAATGTCACTTGCATTGAAATCTAAAAGAGAGTGTACCTCTACCATAGGAGGGTGAGTGGTAGGCTCACACAACTTCTCAATGGGGGGGTAGATTCTTCACGTCTTTAGTTTTAATACCCTTCTCTTTAATGGACTTCTTTGATTCTTGCATGTCTTTGGGGCTTAGGAAAAGCAGGCCCCTCTTCTTTGGTGGTGGAGATGGTTCAGGGACGGACCAATCTTCGTGGTTCTTGGCAATCTTGCCCATTAATTCTTCTGCATCGTCCGGTGTTATTTTCCTGAAAACACAACCAGCACAACTGTCCAAGTAGGAGCTAGATTCATCGGTTAGACCAGCATAAAATATATCAATTAATTCATTCTTAGGGACTCCATGTCCTGGTCTAGCCTGGATCAGACTACAATACCTTCCCCAAGCTTTAGGGAGGTTCTCATCCTGCAACTATTTAAAGTTATAAATTCTTCGTAAAGCAGCATGTTGCATATGAGCAGGAAAGTACTTTTCAACAAAAGAGTGAGCTAAGTCTTGAGGACTCCTAATGGAACCACATGGTAGTGCATCGTACCATGCTTTAGCACCTTCCTTTAAAGAAAAAGGAAAAAAGCTTAGTAACATAGAAGTTTTGTATCTTCTCATCTATAGTAAACAAGCCACCTAACTCGGTGAGTTTGGTCAGGTGTGCAATAGCATCATCATTTTCTCTGCCATAAAAGGGGTCAGATTCAACCATAGATATAAGTGAAAGATCAACAGAGAAATTATAATCAGGATCATTGATGCATATAGGAGACGTAGCAAAAGTAGGATCAGGAACGGTCTTGTTCTTCAGAGAATGTTTTTCGAGAAGCTTCTTAATAGCATCAGGGTCAGAGTCAACAAACTCTGTTAGCTCCCTGCATAAATCATCATCAAGTATAATATAATCATCATCAAGGAGTCTCTCCTTGAGTTTACTCAAATCGGGGTAAGTGTAAGTTCCATCAAAAGGATATAAAGTATCAGGAATTTCAATTCCAAATTTTTTTTGCAGCGGCGATCTGTTTCTCAAGAGCGTGACTAAGTGAACCAATATCATCAAGAGTAGTAGAAGCATCATCAAAAGTATCGGACATAGTAACAGATTCAGTAGAGGCATCATGTGGTGAAGGTGAAGCAAACTTACTCATAACTTGTAACGACCCGATTCACTAAGAATCCAAGTCTGTATGCATTCTGTGCTAGTCCATGGATCAATAGCTAGCACACACAGTACATGATGTAATATCAAGAATAAACCACATGTCATATATATATTACATCGAAGATCCAGTATTACAATATAGCATACCTGCATAGCCCAAGGATAGCTTACAATAAAATACAGCGAAAACAATAAAGAGCTTTGTGGCGTCCATCAACTCCACCGGCATAGTTGAGTATAGACATCGTAACCCTACAACGCATCACTTACTCGTCGTATACAATCCTGCAACACCGAAGGTAACTGATGAGGACATCTCTACGAATGTTACACCCACATCTTCACCAACTACACATACTGGACCAGTTACTAGAGCACGTGCACGTCAACTAAATTATCAGGTACTTTCGTTTCTTGCGAATCCTTCTAATGTTCATGAACATATGATGCTGCCTAAATTAGATACTTTTGTTTTGCTTATGAATGAAGGACCTAGCATGGACAAGAAGGACGGTCATTGGAGCGGGATCAAGCATGGAGAAGAAGGTGCGCGCGCGGGAAAGAACAATAGAGCTTCCAGTGGGGATTTTCGCACTTTGAAGCCACCATAAGGCATGCATGAAGGCTTGGACGAAATACACGAGATGCCACTTCATTATTTTCGTCCAAGAGCAATTATAGGTGCTGCGTCACCTTAATATTGGGCTGGGCCCATGTAATTTCGAAATACCACATTATAGGCTGTTTTTAGAGTCCGTATGTGTGGGGAAACCGAGTTAGGGTTGTTTTCGGACCCCACCTCCAAGGGGTCACGAAAATCCCCTCTGTTCCCCCATATATACAGCCCTTAGGGCATCGTTTAGACTTGGGTTTTAATTAGATATAAGTTAGCCATAGCCGCAACTTCGAGCTCTTCGTTTGTGTCATCCGACCAGGCCAAGACCTCATTGGAACCCCAACTTTCGTAATCATTCATCTTATATTCGCAATATCCAGATTGCAATTCTTAGTTCTTGCTTGTTCTTCGATTGCTTGCAGGAATTAGACCTTCGTGGTCAGGTTGATCGTGCATCCGCGGGATCAATAACCTCTCGGAGTTGGTTTAGCGATCGCTAAGGCGCAACGTCTTCGCACGTTCGTAGTCGGATCGTGAAAGTCGCCTCCACCATAATCGATCTCCACCATCTCATCGAAACATCGGGACACCTTCGCCTCTATCAAGTGGTATCAGATTTCCAGGTTGCTCGGTGAGATTTACCAGTTTTCGTAGTCTAGATTGGTTCTGTTCTTCATACCTACAGTCCACGAAAAAGCCAACAAAAAAATTAGGGTTAGATCATCACGTCCCAAAACAGTCCGAGCCTTTGTCCAGTTTTCTTTACAGTAGTTTGCATTGTTGAATTTGCGGTTGCATCGTTGTGTCGAGTTGCTGATCTTAGCGTCTAGTTACCTTAGAGTTTCGAGTTCTGATCACAGTTTGTCACGCCGCCGCCGCACAGTAGTACACCACCACGTTCCGCCAATCCGAGTCCAGATACACCACCACGTTCCGCCAAGCCGAGTCCATACACACCACCACAACCTACCGATCCGAGTTGAGTTCCATCACCTGTTCGGTTTGTGATCTCTCCGTAGCCAGATTAGTTTTGAGTTGATTAGAGTCGGATTTCACCAATCTTTTGTCGTACGTAGGAGGTGATTTCCAAAAAAAAAAAAAATTCTAGGCCAAAAATTTCGGGGGTAAAAAATTTCTTCCCCCATACGTTCCTTAGGTCCAGAAACTCATTTTGAGACGTTCGCCACAATAGTGATTTTTTCGCACTTTTTCAGCCACCGCAGTCCCGCATCGCAAAAAAAAAAGAGAAAAAAAATATTCAGAGTGTGCTTCTCAGTTGATTACGTGTCGCGCCGTGTTTTCGTTGGTGTTTTAGGCTCGCGTCTCTAGTACGGTCTAGCCTATGATCAGCACAGTACCGACGTTGAGTGTTTATTCAACTTTGCATCTCTGTTTTGATTACTGTTGAGCTTTTTGCTACCATATTTGTCAAGCCTACCTACAGCTCCACATATATTCTACTTCGTGCGGTTGACACCTCCTGGCCATCGCTCTACCACATCTCTGAGAGTTTTGACCCGTTGGTTGTACATCACCACCTGCTGCTAGGTAAGAATCGGTAAGAACGAAAGAAAAGCTTGACGGATTTGTGCTTTCCACCACCCCACATCCCATTAGTAGAAGTAGGATCATACTTCTGTGTGTTTTATATTTCTGCTAACCATGCCAGGATCCCATGATGAAGTGGCGCGGGATGCACCTGATTGGGAGAATATGACAAACAAAGCATTACATGATAAATTTGCACAAATGATGTCTGAACAGGTGAATGACATCGAGAACAGATTTACAGAGGCGATTGATGGTGTGGAGAAGATGATCGACACCAAGCTCGACGCCAAGTTTACTGAGTTGCTCGCACGCTTACCTATACAGCCTGCGGCCGCTCCAGCACAGCCACCGCCACCACGACGTGCACGACGTATTCTGTTTCCGGGCGGACAAGCTGCTGGTGCTCCTGCTGCTGCTGCAGTTGCTGCTGCTGCTGCCTCTGACGTCGGCCAGGACGACAACTACGAGGGTGATTACGAGGAGGAGGTGGAACAAGAAGCGGCCTATGAACAGCCAACTGGACGTCCACGTCCCAACATTCGCCACGGTCGACACCAACCACCCCCTCAGGTACGCGATGATGAACATGTGCCTAAACTTAAATTGAATCTTAAGCCGTTTGAGGGTAGATATATTCCTGATGCTTATCTTACTTGGGAGTTAGAAACTGAACAACGCTTTACATGTTTACAATATCCTGAGAATAGACGTGTTACTGCTGCGGTTTGTGAATTCACGGGTTTTGCATCTATTTGGTGGTCTGAACATTGTAGATTGCATGCTAATAATATTCCAGCTACTTGGGCTGCTTTAAAAGATGCTATGCGTACTCGTTGGGTTCCTCCTTATTATCAACGTGAATTGCTACAAAAATTACAGCGTTTGAGACAAGGAAAAAATTCTGTAGAGGAATATTATCAAGAATTACAAACTGGATTGATTAGATGTGGCCTAGTAGAGGATAATGAAGCTATGTTTGCACGTTTTATAGGTGGCTTAAACAGGGAGATACAAACTATTCTAGAATACAAGGACTATGCTACTATTACTCGTTTGTTTCATCTTGCTTGTAAAGCTGAACGTGAAGTGCAGGATCGACAGGCCGCTACGAGACCTAACTTTTCTGCAGGACGAAATACATCATGGACATCGTGTGGACCTTCTACATCCACACGTCCTGCTGCACCACCATCTACTTCAGCCGCTCATTCTTACAGGGAGCCACCAAAACAGCCAGCGCCACCATTCAAGGGTGCACAGAGTGGTCCAGCGGCGAGTTCTTCTTCATCCATGGCTTCCACAGGGCAAACACGAGATCGTGATATTAAATGTCGCAGGTGCCAAGGTGGAGGTCACTTCGCAAAAGACTGTCCCTCCAAGCGTGTGATGATTATTACGGCGGATGGTGGGTATGAGTCAGCGAGTGACTATGATGAGGAGGCTTTAGTTCTCATTGCTCATGAGGAACAGGGTGCCCATGATGATGCTCATGATATAGAGTATATGGCTCCTGATGATGCAGATAAATATGCTAGTTTGGTTGCTCAACGTGTGTTAAGTGTGCAGGTAACGAAGGCTGAGCAAAACCAGAGGCATAATTTGTTCCACACAAAGGGAGTGGTGAAAGAACGTTCGGTTCGCATCATCATTGACGGAGGGAGTTGCAACAACTTGGCTAGCATGGAGTTGGTGGAGAAGCTATCTCTCACCACAAGACCACACCCCCATCCTTACTATATTCAGTGGTTTAACAATAGTGGTAATATTAAGGTAACCCGTTCTGTTCGTGTGCACTTTAGCATTGCTGCATATGCTGATTATGTTGATTGTGATGTGGTACCCATGCAAGCATGCTCTCTTTTACTTGGTAGACCATGGCAATTTGATAGGAATGTTGTACACAATGGTAGAACAAATCAGTTTACTCTGGTTCATCAGGATAAAAATATTGCTTTACTTCCTATGTCTCCTGAACAAATTGTGAAAGATGATCTTGCTAGAGCTAGTAAAGCTAAACAGGAGAAAAATAAGAGTGAAAATGAGATAGCAGCCAAAGAATTTGAGCAACAACATAAGACTAATAGCAAATCTTCTTCTGCTGTTTCTAATGAAATTAAATTGATTAGTCCAACTTTGCTTGCTACTAAAGTTGATATTTCAGATTTGGATGTTAGTCAATATGTGTGCTATGCTTTTGTGTGCAAAGAAGCTTTGTTTTCATTTGAGGAATTGCCTCCTTCTTTGCCTCCTGTTGTCACTGACCTTTTGCAGGAGTTTATTGACGTCTTTCCACAAGACGTACCACCGGGATTACCACCTATTCGAGGGATTGAGCATCAGATTGACTTAATTCCCGGTGCTTCGTTGCCCAACCGTGCGCCATACCGTACCAATCCGGAGGAGACGAAGGAGATTCAGCGTCAAGTACAAGAGCTACTCGACAAAGGTTACATACGTGAATCCCTTAGTCCTTGTGCTGTTCCTGTTATATTAGTCCCTAAAAAGGATGGAACATGGCGTATGTGTGTTGATTGTCGAGCCATTAATAATATTACTATTCGTTATCGTCATCCTATTCCTAGGTTAGATGATATGCTTGATGAATTAAGTGGCTCTACCATGTTTTCCAAAGTTGATTTGCGTAGTGGATACCATCAAATTCGCATGAAATTAGGAGATGAATGGAAAACGGCATTTAAAACTAAGTTTGGATTATGTGAGTGGTTAGTCATGCCTTTTGGGTTAACTAATGCACCTAGCACTTTCATGAGATTAATGAACGAGATTTTACGTGCTTTCATTGGACGATTTGTGGTAGTCTATTTTGATGATATACTGATTTATAGCAAATCTTTGGAGGAACATTTGGATCATTTACGTGCTGTTTTTATTGCTCTACGTAATGCACGTTTGTTTGGTAACCTTGGGAAGTGCACCTTTTGCACCGACCGAGTATCGTTTCTTGGCTATGTTGTTACTCCGCAGGGAATTGAAGTTGATAAAGCCAAGATCGAGGCGATTGAGAGTTGGCCGCAGCCCAAAACGGTCACACAAGTGAGGAGTTTTCTTGGACTCGCTGGATTCTATAGGCGTTTTGTGAGAGATTTCAGCACCATTGCTGCACCTCTCAATGAGCTTACACGCAAGGATGTGCCTTTTACTTGGGGTACCGCACAGGAAGAAGCCTTCACGATATTGACAGATAAGTTAACACATGCTCCTTTGCTCCAACTTCCTGGTTTTAATAAGACTTTTGAGCTTGAATGTGATGCTAGTGGGATTGGTTTGGGAGGTGTGTTATTACAAGATGCTAAACCTGTTGCATACTTTTCTGAAAAATTGAGTGGGCCTAGTCTGAACTATTCTAGTTATGATAAGGAATTATATGCTCTTGTTCGGACATTAGAAACTTGGCAACATTATTTATGGCCCAAAGAATTTGTTATACATTCTGATCATGAATCTTTGAAACACATAAGAAGTCAAGCAAAACTTAATCGTAGACATGCTAAGTGGGTTGAATTTATTGAGACTTTCCCTTATGTCATTAAACACAAGAAGGGGAAAGATAATATTATTGCTGATGCTTTGTCTCGTCGTTATACTATGCTTTCACAACTTGACTTCAAGATATTCGGTTTAGAGACAATCAAAGATCAATATGTAAATGATGCCGAATTTAAAGATGTATTGCAGAATTGTAGAGAGGGTAGAACATGGAACAAGTTTGTCCTTAATGATGGGTTTGTGTTCCGTTCTAACAAGCTATGCATTCCAGCTAGCTCTATTCGTCTTTTGTTGTTGCAGGAGGCGCATGGAGGAGGATTAATGGGACACTTTGGCGTGAAGAAGACGGAGGACGTACTTGCTACACACTTCTTTTGGCCAAAGATGAGACGGGATGTTGAGCGTTTTGTTGCTCGCTGCACTACATGTCAAAAAGCTAAGTCACGACTCAATCCTCATGGTTTATACATGCCTTTACCTGTACCTAGTGTTCCGTGGGAGGACATATCCATGGACTTTGTTTTAGGCTTGCCTCGAACAAAGCAGGGGAGGGATAGCATATTTGTTGTCGTGGATAGATTTTCTAAGATGGCACATTTTATACCATGTCATAAAAGCGATGATGCTGCTAATGTTGCTGATTTATTCTTTCGTGAGATTATTCTCTTACATGGTGTGCCCAATACTATTGTCTCGGATCGTGATACTAAGTTTCTTAGCCATTTTTGGAGATGCTTATGGGCTAAGTTGGGGACTAAACTACTTTTTAGTACTACCTGTCATCCCCAAACTGATGGACAAACTGAAGTAGTCAATAGGACTTTGTCTACTATGCTTAGGGCTGTTTTAAAGAGTAACTTGAAAATGTGGGAAGAATGTTTACCTCATATTGAATTTGCTTATAATCGTTCATTTCATTCTACCACTTAAATGTGCCCTTTTGAGATTGTTTATGGTTTTCTACCTCGTGCGCCTATTGATTTGCTGCCTCTTCCATCTTCGAAGAAGGTTAATTTTGATGCTAAGCAACGTGCTGAATTGATATTAAAAATGCATGAGTTAACTAAAGAAAACATTGAGAAAATGAATGCTAGATACAAGCTTGCTGGTGATAAGGGTAGAAAGCATGTTGTGTTTGAACCAGGAGATCTTGTTTGGTTACATCTACGTAAAGATAGGTTTCCTGATTTGCGCAAGTCTAAGTTAATGCCACGAGCTGATGGTCCTTTTAAGGTTTTACAGAAAATTAATGATAATGCATATAAACTTGAGCTACCTGCAGATTTTGGGGTTAGTCCCACATTTAACATTGCAGATTTGAAACCTTATTTGGGAGAAGATAATGAGCTTCCGTCGAGGACGACTTCAATTCAAGAAGGGGAGGCTGATGAGGACATCTCTACGAATGTTACACCCACATCTTCACCAACTACACATACTGGACCAGTTACTAGAGCACGTGCACGTCAACTAAATTATCAGGTACTTTCGTTTCTTGCGAATCCTTCTAATGTTCATGAACATATGATGCTGCCTAAATTAGATACTTTTGTTTTGCTTATGAATGAAGGACCTAGCATGGACAAGAAGGACGGTCATTGGAGCGGGATCAAGCATGGAGAAGAAGGTGCGCGCGCGGGAAAGAACAATGGAGCTTCTAGTGGGGATTTTCGCACTTTGAAGCCACCATAAGGCATGCATGAAGGCTTGGACGAAATACACGAGATGGCACTTCATTATTTTCGTCCAAGAGCAATTATAGGTGTTGCGTCACCTTAATATTGGGCTGGGCCCATGTAATTTCGAAATACCACATTATAGGCTGTTTTTAGAGTTCGTATGTGTGGGGAAACCGAGTTAGGGTTGTTTTCGGACCCCACCTCCAAGGGGTCACGAAAATCCCCTCTGTTCCCCCATATATACAGCCCTTAGGGCATCGTTTAGACTTGGGTTTTAATTAGATATAAGTTAGCCATAGCCGCAACTTCGAGCTCTTCGTTTGTGTCATCCGACCAGGCCAAGACCTCATTGGAACCCCAACTTTCGTAATCATTCATCTTATATTCGCAATATCCAGATTGCAATTCTTAGTTCTTGCTTGTTCTTCGATTGCTTGCAAGAATTAGACCTTCGTGGTTAGGTTGATCGTGCATCCGCGGGATCAATAACCTCTCGGAGTTGGTTTAGCGATCGCTAAGGCTCAACGCTTCGCACGTTCGTAGTCGGATCGTGAAAGTCGCCTCCACCATAATCGATCTCCACCATCTCATCGAAACATCGGGACACCTTCGCCTCTATCAGTTACAGCCCGACAACGGGTCAGTACATTTGAATGTACGGCAAATCATATCCCAAAAAGAAGTAAAATTCCCTACAATACATGCAATTTGGCTGGTGGAGCTTCTACATTTATTTTTGCAAAAAGCTAAATTTTCCCTATAGAATAATAGTAACTAAGTTCTACAATAGCATACGATTGAGATGGAAAAATTCCACTCAATCTATCCCAAAGTGATTAAACCAATAAATTAATTAAATATGATGAGACAAATCAATATTACCACAACTAGTCGCTCAAATTGCCCATAACCGGGGACACGGCCAATCGACTAGTTTTATACTCTACAGAGGTTTGTGCACTTTTCCCCACAAGACTCGATCGCATCCTTTGTATTTCGTCACACTGCATGGTGTATGACAACTGGAAGATCGAGACATGGTCTTTCAGAAGTGTTTCCCCTTAACCGCTGGATAACCGGTACACCTATAAAAAAATCTACATCTGCTAGTATATCCCGGAAAGAGGTCACACAACCTACTCAACTAAGCCAGGGCCCATAATAGCTTGTGGCTGAACACGTAAGCTTCTAGGTATGACAACACAATTAGTCCCTTTGAGCCTGGGTGGCTTTCCGCAGTCATCATTGGCCATCTCCAAGATACTCGCAACCATCCCACCCAGGTAGTTCATTAACTTTATCTTGGTCCTAATTACTACATTATCACTCATACCTCATAATGATTCACTTCCCAATCCACGTCTACTTAGCATAGCAATATCATAGTATACGATGGTCACAATGATGTAAGGATCAGACCTACCTCAATGAACTACTGGGTGTAAATAGCACAGTATAACCTATCATGCCATCTAAAGAAGAAGAACTAATGCATTGAAAACATAGGTAATAGGGAGTATGATCAAAGGTATGACTTGCCTTATACAATCGATGAAGATCTTCGCTCTCACGTTCCAGTCAACTCTATTCGTCACCCTTCGAGAATTCTATCGCAAACGAAGGAACTCGAATAAGCAATCACACCACAAGGCAAACAAAAAATCAACAAAACAATCACAAAGGTTTTAGCAACAAAACAAAAGCTTGACACAGTACAAGTGTCCATGTGCTCGAAGGTGATCAGTGGAACGTGAACTCGAGAGAGTCAACAGATAAAGATTCATCGGTAAGGAATTGTGATCATGGACATTATGAATTCCCGGTGAATATCATGCCCACATGAAAAGTGTGTGAATCTTACCGATAACATGTCTCAAATGATCCGATATGCAAAAAGAATCACGTGAAACGGAATACTACAGCGCAGGTCATAGCAAGTGCAAAATTGAATTGAATTTGAATTTAAACAGATCAAGAAACATTTGAATTTTTGTGACACATGATATAGACAGAAAGTACATGACACGAGTGATCCAACGCAAAAAGAATCACTCGATTTGGGATCAACGGTTTAAAAGATACGGCCTCCGGAATTTGAATTTGAATTTGAAATAAATTCAAATTCAAAAGTGTGCAAAAGTTTTAAAAGTTGATTCTATGCTAAAGTACAGAAGAACATGAACACGTAGGAAAAAGTTTCACCTCGATCCGACGCACGATGAAGGAGATATTGCGAGTACGTCGCCGGGGTGTTTTCTGCCAACATACACCTGATCGTAATTATATTTTCTTTGGAAAAAGCAATCGGGTCCTCGTTCTCAGATCTGACCGGAGCAACTCCGGCGAGGGCAGTTTCCGGCGAGCCCGACTCGGCTCCGGCGACTGGGCGGTGGCCGGCGAGGCGGGGGCGGTGGCCGGCGAGGGGCGCGGCGCACGGGCGTGGTCTTCTGGCGGCGCTGCGTGGAGGCGCGCGGCGGCGCGTTCGGGCTCCAGCGGCGACGGCGGCCACCGAGCTCCGGCGGCGGAGTGCCGTGGGACGCGGCGGCGACCGGCGAGAGGCGGCGCTGGCGCGGCCGGCTGCGGGGTGGCGCCCGCGGCGCGGCGGTGTGGCCGGTGCGGGAGGGCGTCGAGAGCGGCGGCGACGTTGCGCTCCGGCGACGGCGGCGGCGACGTCTGGCGAGGCGGGGCCCGGCGGCGGCGGGTCCCGCGTTAGGGTTTTCAGAAAAAGGAAAAAAATAATTTTGGAAAATCCTTTTTATAGTCTGGGAAAAAAATCGATCCGGCTTGGGCTCGAATTGCGCTCGCAGGCGGAAAACAACTAATGGGCCGGGCTACAGTCTTTTTCTTTTTATTTAAAACCTAAACTTCAAACAATAAAATAAAATCAACCGTAAATCAGAGAAATATGAAATAAAATTCTAAATTCTTCAAATAATCTAAAGAAAATTATTTAATGAATACATTTTCCAAAAAGGAAAATAAAATAAAAACATTTTCTAAATAATTTATTTAAATTTAAAATACTTTCCATAAATCAAATAAAATCCAATAATTTATAAAAAAAAATATTTGGTCAAAAGCATTGGCAAACCATTTCTAAATAATAACATATAAATTTTAAAATTGTTACACCAATAAATAATTTGGTAAAATAAAAATATCCCATTGGAATACTTTTTCAACTCTTTTAAAATATTTATTAAATCATTTCAATGAAATAAAAACTCTCTTAGCATTATAAAATCCCTAAAATAATTTTAGAGTTAGTTATACTTCTCATAATAAATTTTGTAAACTTTAAATAATATTCTAAATATTTTCCAACTTTATTAAAAGGGCATAAGTCATTTTATATCCTCTCAAATGAATTTCCTTGAGTCGAAAAATGTTTTTGAATATTCAGAAGAATTCCAATAATGATTTAAAATATTTCCAACCTTTTAATATGTTGAAGGAGTCATATTACCTTCTCCCATTTTGTTTTGTTGGTTTTGTTTTAAATAATAAATTTCAAAAACACCAATTATGAATATTAGGGAAAGTCCTTTTATTCCCTCTCTTTTTAATATTCAATAAACTCCAAAAAGTTTTAAATCCCAGAGAAAATCAAACACGTCAAGCAAACAATCATTATCTATTTAATTTTATTAACATTCCAAAATTCGAAGAATTTTGGGATGTTACACACTACCACCCTTAAAAGGAATCTCGTCCTCGAGATTCGAGAAGGCTAGAAAGAAAGGTTCGGGTTCGGGTCTTCATGACAGTGCCTCGATCCACTGATGGTCCAGGGTGCTACCACCCTTAAAAGGAATGCGACGTGGTCTTCAAAATCTTAATCCATCGAGGACATCCTTCGTACATTCCTCGTACTCCTTGGAGATCTTGAATCCTTAGCAAAAGGGGAGTCTTCCGTATACTGAACCTTAATGGCTGACAGGTCAGGCGCCAATACTAGGCAACTATCGATACTCTCTTGGTGGTCATGAAGAATACTTCTACGGGATATCTGCAGCAAAAGGTCTTGGTCTATACTCACTGCGTAACACAAACGGTAATCTCCTGCAGGGGTCACACATCGTACCATTATATGGCTCAGGTTTAACATCGTCGTCTCTCTGCTACAGGTAAGTCACTCAAGATTTACTATCCCGCATAGCAAGAGCGAATAATAAGAGTAGTCGGCATGGTGATCAATCCATCCCGCACCCAAATCATTACCTTGTATATGGTTTAGCGAATCTCGTAATCTAACACTCGGTCATCGTCACAAGCGTTGCAAAAAATTCCTCTTGATCATGAACTGGGTTCAGATAAATCCATGGTTCTGCAAGCCACCCAACATCTATCGTTTCTTAACAACTCTCAGGTTTACGGAGATTACTGACAAACGTACACTTGAGAAGTCCAACTTCCTCCGGGGTCTTCCTTCAGCAAGATTGTGCTTTATTTTTGTAGGATCCTTGCACATGCGGTTAACTTTGAACTCAACATTAAATTGCATCCATCTTTATCCTCGTCTTGGCATTAGTAGCCATTGTAGTAGCTCCTTCAGTGTAGGGTTTGAGGTGAGAGGGAACAGAAAGTAGAGAGATATGGATACTCATACAAACATCACACTAGTTTTGAAAATACAAGCTTTGATGTGTAGCTGTCAGTAAAACAAGAAATGACAGCCCACACACTCGATCTAACGGTAGAACTTTTAATCTTCAAGGTCTTCAAGTCTTCAATGTTGGGAGTTTCACTTCTCATCGTCGAAGTGATCTTCATATCGTCTAGCCAATTGTCAACCTATTCTTCTTGCAGTTGTGTCTCTTTTAGTCTTGAAGCATACTAAAAAGATGAGGGGTCTAGTGTAACGTGAACTTATTCTACTCACGAAGAAGAAAGACAGGGCACAACACATCACAACAAAACAAGACATAACCGGGTCAAGGCCATAAGCAAAACCAAACAAAACAACAAGACATAACACACCTAGTTCAACCAGCAGAACATGCTGCGAACCACAACTCCAGCTAACAAAGAAAAGGTAACAACGTACACTTAGTACACACCTACGAATGTCTATCCTCCGGTTGTCAAACATAAGCTTCAATATGTCGACGTCTTTGTTCCCATGTTCCTGCACCGAAAACACTGAATCTGGCTAATGTCCTTCATCTTCTTCCTCACGGGTGCTTCCTTTAATTCTGGACACATGTTGGCGTAATGTCCCATATTCCTGCACCGGAAACACTGAATCTGGCTAATGTCCTTCATCTTCTTCCTCATGGGTGCTTCCTTCAACTCCTGGATAACTTTCTTCATTCCTTCTTTTTGATGTTGAAACACTTGTTGTGTCAGGATGAAAAATTTACACTTAGCGGGGTAATAATCACTTCCTTCACACATAAAACATGTGACTTCAGTAGTGGGAGATTCTTCACCCCAATGAGTTTCTTCACAATGGGGACATCCATCTTGGTGTCCTTCGTAGGAGTGTCCTGTTTCTCCGCAAATTGTGCAGGCACGGGGCCTCTTAAGGTTTACCGTCCTTTTCATTGGGGTGACGAGGCGGGATCCCAACAAAATCCTTGTGAATTCCTTCCAAGTAATCTTCCTTCGTGATTCGTCAATTTCTTGGTGCATTCTCCACCAAGTAGCATCCTTTTCTACCAAGTACTTAACAGCATAGGGGACCATGTCCTCACTTCCAACCTGGTTTATCTTCATGTGCTCCTCCATACTACGAATCCATTGCTCCACCTTTAGTCTCGACATCGCCCCAGAAAAGGCGAGTCCTACTTCATACTCCATCTATTAAACCCATACGACAAGGGTTAGGGCAAAACTATAACACTGACAAGACAACAACTAAAGAATACACCAAACATATGCACTCAAACAAGAAAGAGGCAAAAACACCTACGTTCAACGGCAACACATAACAACAAACAATACAGTCACAAAAGTCAAAACACACAAACAACACCTAGAGTAAGGTCATATGTGCAAGACATACGATCTCATCATACTACGCGAAATTCGTTCATCTAACTTCACCTAAAAGGTGGTGGTCTGATTCTAAGCTTCATCCTTCTCAGCTAAGTTGATCTTAAAGATTCCTCTCGTAGTGTCAAAACTTATTTATCCTCATAGGGTATTCTTCTCATGCTTGTGGTCATAACTTCAATTGATCCACGAGGTTGACGATGAACTTCTCAAATGTCTTGTCTTCAGGGTAAGCAACTCAGAGAGGTATTTACAGTAAAACAAGATGAGAAGTTTAGAAGATGAATAATAGATGAGAGATACTAGTGGAGAGAGTAAGTAATCAAAGAATGATAAAATAATGTTATTCCTATGGCTTTTTCTAACCATTTTCTAGGGTCATGACCTACAGTCAACATGGGCTCTGATACCATCTGTAACGACCCGATTCACTAAGAATCCAAGTCTCTGTGCATTCTGTGCTAGTCCCTGGATAAATAGCTAGCACACACAGTACATGATGTAATATCAAGAATAAACCACATGTCATATATATATTACATCGAAGATCCAGTATTACAATATAGCATACCTGCATAGCTCAAGGATAGCTTACAATAAAATACAGCGGAAAACAATAAAGAGCTTTGTGGCGTCCATCAACTCCACTGGAATAGTTGAGTATAGACATCGTAACCCTACAACGCATCACTTACTCGTTGTATACAATCCTGCAACACCGAAGATTACAGGCCGACAACGGGTAAGTACATTTGAATGTACGGCAAATCATATCCCAGAAAGAAGTAACATTTCCTACAATACATGCAATTTGGCTGGTGGAGCTTCTACATTTATTTTTGCAAAAAGCTAAATTTTCCCTATAGAATAATAGTAACTAAGTTCTACAATAGCATACGATTGAGATGGAAAAATTCCACTCAATCTATCCCAATGTGATTAAACCAATAAATTAATTAAAGATGATGAGACAAATCAATATTACCACAACCAGTCGCTCAAATTGTCCATAACCGGGGAGACGGCTAATCGATTAGTTTTATACTCTGCAGAGGTTTGTGCACTTTTCCCCACAAGACTCGATCGCCTCCTTTGTAGTTCGTCACACTACATGGTGTATGACAACTGGAAGATCGAGACATGGTCTTTCAGAAGTGTTTCCCCTTAACCGCTGGATAACCGGTACACCTATAAAAAAATCTACATCTGCTAGTATATCCCGGAAAGAGGTCACACAACCTGCTCAACTAAGCCAGAGCTCATAATAGCTTGTGGCTGCACACGTAAGCTTCTAGGTATGACAACACAATTAGTCCCTTTGAGCCTGGGTGGCTTTCCGCAGTCATCATTGGCCATCTCCAAGATACTCGCAACCATCCCACCCAGGTAGTTCATTAACTTTATCTTGGTCCTAATTACTACATTATCACTCATACCTCATAATGATTCACTTCCCAATCCACGTCTACTTAGAATAGCAATATCATAGTACACGATGGTGAGAATGATGTAAGGATCAGACCTACCTCAATGAACTACTGGGTGTAAATAGCATAGCATAACATATCATGCCATCTAAAGAAGAAGAACTAATGCATTGAAAACATAGGTAATAGAGAGTATGATCAAAGGTATGACTTGCCTTATACATTCGATGAAGATCTTCGCTCTCACGTTCCAGTCAACTCTATTCGTCACCCTTCGAGAATTCTATCGCAAACGAAGGAACTCGAATAAGCAATCACACCACAAGGCAAACAAAAAATCAACAAAACAATCACAAAGGTTTTAGCAACAAAACAAAAGCTTGACACAGTACAAGTGTCCATGTGCTCGAAGGTGATCAGTGGAACGTGAACTCGAGAGAGTCAACAGATAAAGATTCATCGGTAAGGAATTGTGATCATGGACATTATGAATTCCAGGTGAATATGCCCACATGAAAAGTGTGTGAATCTTACCGATAACATGTCTCAAATGATCCGATATGCAAAAAGAATCACGTGAAACGGAATACTACAGCGCAGGTCATAGCAAGTGCAAAATTGAATTGAATTTGAATTTAAACAGATCAAGAAACATTTGAATTTTTGTGTACACATGATATAGATAGAAAGTACATGACACGAGTGATCCAACGCAAAAAGAATCACTCGATTTGGGATCAACGGTTTAAAAGATACGGCCTCCGAAATTTGAATTTGAATTTGAAATAAATTCAAATTCAAAAGTGTGCAAAAGTTTTAAAAGTTGATTCTATGCTAAAGTACAAAACAACATGAACGCGTAGGAAAAAGTTTCACCTCGATCCGACGCACGATGAAGGAGATATTGCGAGTACGTCGCCGGGGTGTTTTCTGCCAACAGGGACCTGATCGTAATTATCTTTTCTCTAGAAAAAGCAATCGGGTCCTCGTTCTCAGATCTGACCGGAGCAACTCCGGCGAGGGCAGTTTTCGGCGAGCCCGGCTCGGCTCCAGCGACTGGGCGGTGGCCGGTGAGGCGGGGCCGGTGGCCGGCGAGGGGCGCGGCGCACTGGCGCGGTCTTCTGGCGGCGCTGCGTGGAGGCGCGCGGCGGCGCGTTCGGGCTCCGGCGGCTCGGCCGCGTGGCGGCGACGGCGGCCAGCGAGCTCCAGCGGCGGAGTGTCGCGGGACGCGACGGCGACCGGCGAGAGGCGGCGGTGGCGCGGCCGGCTGCGGGGTGGCGCCCGCGGCGCGGCGGCGGCGTGGCCGGTGCGGGAGGGCGGCGTCGTGCTCCGGCGACGGCGGCGGCGGCGGGGCCCGCGTTAGGGTTTTCAGAAAAAGGAAAAAAGGAATTTTGGAAAATCCTTTTTATAGTCTAGGAAAAAAACAAACCGATCCGGCTTGGGCTCGAATTGCGCTCGCGGCGGAAAACAACTAATGGGCCGGGCTACAGTCTTTTTCTTTTTATTTTAAACCGAAATTCAAACATTAAAATAAAATCAACCGTAAATCAGAAAAATATGAAATAAAATTCTAAGCTCTTCAAATAATCTAAAGAAAAATATTTAATGAATACATTTTCCAAAAAGGAAAATAAAAGAAAAAGATTTTCTAAATAATTTATCTAAATTTAAAATACTTTCCATAAATCAAATAAAATCCAATAAATTATAAAAATTATATTTTTATTTGGTCAAAAGCATTGGCAAACCATTTCTAAATAATAAAATATAAATTTTGAAAATTGTTACACCAATAAATAATTTGGTAAAATAAAAATATTCCATTGGAATACTTTTTCAACTCTTTTAAAATATTTAATAAATCATTACAATGAAATAAAAACTCTCTTAGCATTATAAAATCCCTAAAATTATTTTAGAGTTATTTATACTTCTCATAATAAATTTTATAAACTTTAAAGTAATATTCTAAATATTTTCCAACTTTACTAAAAAGGGGATAAGTCATTTTATATCCTCTCAAATGAATTTCCTTGAGTCGAAAAATGTTTTTGAATATTCAGAAGAATTCCAATAATGATTTAAAGCATTTCCAATCTTTTAATATGTTGAAAGAGTCATATTACCTTCTCTCATTTTGTTTTGTTGGTTTTGTTTTAAATAATAAATTCCAAAAACACCAATTATGAATATTAGGGAAAGTCCTTTTATTCCCTCTCTTTTTAATATTCAGTAAACTCCAAAAAGTTTTAAATCCCAGAGAAAATCAAACACGTCAAGCAAACAATCATTATCTATTTAATTTTATTAACATTCCAAAATTCGGAGAATTTTGGGATGTTACATAACTGAAGGTGAATCAAGTGTAGCACTAGTGTTCAGAACAGTACCTTTTCTCGTACGGGATGGTAAGATCGGGACCTTGGGTCTTCTTTCTTACCCATAGCGGATAAATTGCAGCAGGTAAAATACTTCAAGTAGACTTGTGAATAAAGCTATGCTCCCCGGCAACGGCGCCAGAAAACATGCTTGATCACCCACAACTGCAGGGGATCGAGATAGTCTTCGCGGGTAAGAATAACCCAATTTATAGATTCGACTCAAGGGGAGCCAAAGAATATCCACAAGCTTTAACGGTGGAGTTGTCAATTCCACCGCACCTGAGATACACTTACTTGCAACAAGATATTAATAGTAACTGTGATATGGAAGTGATGATAGCAACGATAATAGTAAAACAGAGAAAGTAAACAACTAGTAACCAGCAGAATTAAAACACTGTAGGCTAGGGAGATGGATGGTTGGGCGCTGCATGGATAAGACACATCATGTATTTAACTTGGGGCAAGGCACACAGAAAAGCAATGATCATCTAGGCATAAATCAAACATCAGGCATGTACCCCAAAGGTAGTTGTACGTGCTTGTAGTAAGAACTTGCACAACATCTTTTGTCCTACCATCCCGCTACGAACGTGGCCAAAAGGAACTTATGGAGATTAAGGTGCTCCTGTCAAATTGCACCGGAACAAAGCATTAACAATCAATGGATACATGGAATCCTCAAATTATAGTCCATCCCCTTTGGTGTCCCAAGCTATCACCATTGGGATCGCCGGTTTCGGACTATAACAGGTGCAAATGATACACGAGATAACTTCTCGCCCCCGTTGGTTACCCCAAGTGGAAGGTGAGATGTAGATAGCGGAAAATTTCCCTTAGCAAAGATGCTAAGGTTGAGTATAGTCTAGGAGGACTCCAAGGTCTACAAGTAGGTGGTGAAGTGAACAATGGCGCCGTTTACAACCTAAGGTTGCTTAATTCACCTGGACCTGCACACGTAACAGATAGCTTTGCTCCCAACGAGTACAGAGTAGTTGTCAATTCCTCCGGCCTTGTTGTTTACAAAGGATAAAAGGCACGATATAATAATGATAGATAGCTACGGAAAAGTAAATACTGAAAGTAAATTGAAGGTGTAAACAGTATTGGTAATATGGACCGGGGTCCCATGATGTTCACTAGTGATGTCTCTCTCCCAAAAGACGATAAAATAGTCATGCGAGGTAAACAAATTACAGCTGGGCAATTGACAGGATTATGTGCGCAAACCAATGCTAATTATGCAAAACAGAAAGGAAGATGCTCAAAAGCACGGGCGGTACGCCAAGACAAGTAGACCAAAATCCATGTGCATCTACCCACTAATCATGCACCTTGAGATATCTATCCAGAACATCTCGCTGGTATTAAGTTACGAATCCCACCCGAAGTGTAAACTCAAAGCAACGGACAACTGCATTAAAGAACTTTGCGTAAAGTAAACAATCCTTGCACCCGCAAGTACAAGCACCGTTGTTTTCACCCTTGTGGCAACAACACATCCCCTAGACTCATGTTTCTGTCACTCAAGCACCGTTATGCATGAACCCACAATCATGCATAACGCTCCCTCTTGGAGTCACTACCTACTACTTGGCCAAAGTGTTGGGAAACGTAGTAGAAAACAAAAAAAATTCGTCCTACGAATCAAGAACCCAAGATCATCCAAGAAGATTGCATACAAGGTTTTAGGTCATGGCTCACCAACCGATGTAGCGGAAGTAGAGTTGGTGAAGCTCGTGGACGTAGTGGAAGTAGATCTCGCAAGTTCTCCCACGAACAGTCCCTCGATCAATCCCATGAACAAGTCCCGCGATCTAGTCCCACGGACAAGTCCCATGAACAAGCTCCTCGAAGAAGGGTCGAAGGTACGACCCCTCCATTAGTATCCACACATCCCGTAGCAGCAATCCAGCAGCGCTCCGCCGTCTAGAGATGAACGCCACCGAGAAAACTAGAGGGAGAAAACCCTAACGGATTCCGATCTAGAACAACGTCTAAACCGGGGTCTAATTGTGGAGCAACGGGGTTTAGAGGAGGGAGGGTGGCGCATAGGCCTTGGGGACAAGTTGTCTTTGTCTTCCCCCACCCTTGGCTCACCTTATATAGGTGGCCAAGGGGCCTAGGGCGCAGCTCAAGGAGGTTTGGGAGTCCAACTTGGACTCCCAAGCCTTCCAAACCTACACATACCTTCCCACCGGAAACCTTCCATAATGGTATTTGGAAATCCCACCTGGAGGATCTCCCACCCCTTTTTGGTGCGCCCCCACCACCTGGCCGGCCAGGGAAGCCTAGGTGCTTGCCCCCCAAGGCCAGGGGCGCAGGGCAGTGGGTGGTACTGCCCGGAACCTTCCGGAATCTTCTAGAAGCTTCCAGGACCTTCCGGGACCTACCGGGACTGTTTCGGGACATTCCGGACACTTTTGGAGCACTTCCAATACCTTCCGGAACCTCTAATGAATGTTCCGGAGCCATATAAATGGGTTTCGGAGCCATCCGGGCAAAGGTTATTATGTCCGGTGAACACAACATATTGTTTAAGCTGTCCACCGATCACCGAAACTATTCCGGTTGATCGTAAACTTTCCCATTACCATTTTCATATGTTCCGGAACCACCTGGGACTACTCCAGAGTGATCCGGACATATCCTTAAATACCCAAAACTACTTTTGGTGCCCTTATGAACTATTTCATAAATCCCCGGAACTACTTCCGGTACCCGTATGAACTATTCTGCTTTGCTTCCACTAAACCTTCTACCATACTAGTATTCTAACAGACTACTGCTCGTTAAGTGTGTGACCCAATAGGTTCGGTATAATGCGGACATGACTCAGAACATCTTCCGGACATAGGTCAACAGCCTTTTGTCAATAGCCAATAATCAACAGCGGAGCCATGGACACCCATGTTGACTCCCGCACGTACACGAAGAAACTTCGAGTGAACCATTATGTTTAGTCATGTACCATTCCCTTTGCTTCGCGATATATGACAAAGTTAGAGGAGAGAAGTTTGGCACCCATGTGTAACAACTTTTGAACACAAGCCACTCGTTATCCTCTTTGCTCGTTTGTCCCTTTTCTCGTTATCGTATTCCGGTATCCCCGTGACTGAATCACAATGCGTCTGGCCAGACTATAATGGATACCGTCATACCGAGTGGGCCCGAAGTGAATATCTTCTTCATCGTGAAGGAGAAAATCCCATTCTTGAACTATCACAGTCACTAGCCACACCATCTGACATACCCAGAACTTATTTTACTACTTCCACTTTACGGGAGGATTCATCTAAGAACCAAAGCATGTCTTCCTGTGTGAAGCAACTCGATACTCTCATGGTCTAAGGAATTACGTATATGAAAACATTTCATGATATGACTTATAACGTAGTTACGATGTGATCTCTAAGTATATCATTCAATACTGGGGTCGGTTCAACATCATTGTTCTGCTAACAATATGTTCCCATTGCTACTGACATCCTTGTTACAAGAACAATGTCCATGATTAAGAAAACGTAATCATCAGTTAGCACATGAGCTGGTCTTAGAGGCTAAACCAGGAACTCTTGGTGTTTACATTTCCACACATGCAAATGAGTTTTCTTCTGAATCTCACAGTCAGGGTCATTGCAATTATAGCACAGAAATATAAACATTAATTATGAACGTGGAAATATATATATAATAACATTTTATTATTGCCTCTAGGGCATATTTCCAACAGGTACAGCCCGGAACCTTCCATGACCTTCTAGAAGCTTCCGGGACCTTCCGGGACATACCGGGACCGTTTCGGGACATTCCGGACACTTCTGGAGCACTCCCAATACCTTCCGGAACCTCTAACGAATGTTCCGGAGCCATCTAAATGGGTTTCGGAGCCATCCGGGCAAAGGTTATTATGTCCGGTGAACACAACATATTGTTTAAGCTGTCCACCGATCACCGAAACTATTCCGGTTGATCGTAAACTTTCCCATTACCATTTTCATATGTTCCGGAACCACCTGGGACTACTCCAGAGTGATCCAGACATATCCTTAAATACCCAAAACTACTTTTGGTGCCCTTATGAACTATTTCATAAATCCCCAGAACTACTTCCGGTACCCGTATGAACTATTCTGCTTTGCTTCCACTAAACCTTCTACCATTCTAGTATTCTAACAGACTACTGCTCGTTAAGTGTGTGACCCAATAGGTTCGGTATAATGCGGACATGACTCAGAACATCTTCCGGACATAGGCCAACAGCCTTTCGTCAATAGCCAATAATCAACAGCGGAGCCATGGACACCCATGTTGACTCCCGCACATACACGAAGAAACTTCGAGTGAACCATTATGTTTATTCATGTACCATTCCCTTTGCTTCGTGATATATGACAAAGTTAGAGGAGATATGTTTGGCACCCATGTGTAACAACTTCTTGAACACAAGCCACTCGTTATCCTCTTTGCTCGTTTGTCCCTTTTCTCGTTATCGTATTCCGGTATCCCTGTGACTGAATCACAATGCGTCTGGCCAGACTATAATGGGTACCTTCATACCGAGTGGGCCCGAAGTGAATATCTTCTTCATCGTGAAGGAGCAAATCCCATTCTTGAACTATCACAGTCACTAGCCACACCATCTGACATACCCATAACTTATTTTACTACTTCCCATTTACGGGAGGATTCATCTAAGAACCAAAGCATGTCTTCCTGTGTGAAGCAACTCGATACTCTCATGGTCTAAGGAATTACGTATATGATAACATTTCATGATATGACTTATAACGTTGTTACGATGTGATCTCTAAGTATATCATTCAATACTGGGGTCGGTTCAACATCATTGTTCTGCTAACAATATGTTCCCATTGCTACTGACATCCTTGTTACAAGAACAATGTCCATGATTAAGAAAACGTAATCATCAGTTAGCACATGAGCTGGTCTTAGAGGCTAAACCAGGAACTCTTGGTGTTTACATTTCCACACATGCAAGTGAGTTTTCTTCTGAATCTCATAGTCAGGGTCATTGCAATTATAGCACAGAAATATAAACATTAATTACGAACGTGGAAATATATATATAATAACATTTTATTATTGCCTCTAGGGCATATTTCCAACAGTCTCCCACTTGCACTAGAGTCAATAATATTATCAGTGCTTGAGCATTTTACACCTATGTCATACCGGTGTAATACATGCTTCATTTGTGGTATAGACTTCATCATCGGATCTGATGTTTCAGGCCCATTTGTATCTTGCATATCTTCGCGTTTTCACGCTATCATAAAATTCACTAATTTTATCAGTTTAGCTTTGTGTATGTTTGAATCATTTGGCAGGACCTTGGTTCCTTTAGAATAAGTCATGAAATCATTCATAAATGTTCCATGAGCTTTAAGCATCTTGGAAACCATACCATGTTCATAAATGAACTGATGATTCAAAATACCCTCCCTTGTTACTTCTTTAAGCAACAATATACTTAGCCAGTGTTATAGAATTCGCCACAGTATCGAACTTGACAAATTTCCTTCATACTGCGCCACCCTTATGTGTGAAACACATAATCCCAATTAAAATCGAAAATCGGTCGGAGTAAGTATGAAGACTGAATTGGTGTAACTATTTACATCAAAAATTCAGCTGGTGTAACCCATTACAACGAGCTCTTCATTCTCTCCATTTTCCGAGAAACAAATCTTATCTATCATAAGTTTAACTTTTCATTGTTTGTCCAATGATCAACATATTGATCACTTTGGTATCTTGCTCACAACCTTTTGGAGCGTTGGACATATCTGGTCGTTTTACATATTATGATGTACATGATTAATCCAAACACACAGGTGAGTGGAATTCAATTCACGTGTTTTTGCTTATCTGTGTTCATGAACACTGATATCTGCAAATAATTTTTCACCGTGACCTCGGCAAGAACATTCTTCTTGGCGTTTTCATACTAAACTACTTTAGTATCATGTCAACATGTAATGTTGGTCTTAGCATGATCAGGCACTTACTATCTACATAGATCATTGTGCTCAATCCTAATGCTATATCAGCCCAAATTCTTCAACTGAAAACTATTTCCAACGAAGTCCTTATTCGTGTCAAGAAATTTATATCATTTCCAATCAACAATATGTCATCTACATAAGGTTTTAGAAATATTATTCAGCTCCCACTTACTTTCTTGAATATTCAAGCATCTTCGTTATTCCTGATGAAAACAAACTCTTTTCGCAATTTCATCACAACGAAAATTCCAACTCCATTATGCTAGCTTCAGTCCATCACTGGATATCCAAGGCTTGCATCTATTTTAGCATCCTTTGAATCGACAAAACATTCCGGTCGTATCACGTATACATCCTTTGTTATATTTCCGTGTAGGAACTTTGTTTTTGACGTTCATTCTACCATATCCTATAAATGAGATATGTAGTAATTGCTAGTATAACCCGAACTGACTAAAGCATTTCTACGGTCGACACTATTTCGCCGTAGTCAACCTTTGAACTTGCTAGAAAGCAATTTTCCAACGAGTTGAGCTTTATGGATAAAACAATTTCATCTGAATCAATTATAGATCCATATATATATTCTTCAGACTTTTAGTCTTTCGGAGGGTCTACCAAGTTCAAAACTTGACTTACTTCCATGGATACTATCTCAGATTATTTGGCATTTAGCCAAATCCCGGAGTCAGGGCCCATCAACGCTTCTTTGTATATCACAGGTTTATCATTGTCGAACAACAATATCTCGTTTTACATATCATGAATGTTTGTACAAGTTTTGTCTAACCTGTGTGGTTCAGCTGCGCACTTCTCTGAAGATTCAACAATCTTTGACAAGTTGCACTGTCCTCCCACTCACCTTTTTGTAAGAAACTATTTTTCTTCAAAACACATTGTTCTTAACAGCAAACTGTTTTGCTTTTGTGTAGTGATAGAGGAATACCAAAACTTTTGGCATAACCTTAACAAAGTAGCACTTATTTGATTTGGGGTTTTGAGTATGTCAAACATATGCCTCATATACCCAAATTTTAAGAAAAGACAACATGGTTTTAACAGTCCATACCACATCTAATATGGTGTCATTTCAACAGATTTGATGATGCTCTTTTCAGTGTAAAAGCCGTAGTCACTAACGCATAACTTTAATAAGTATAATGGCAAATTGATAAACGTCATATTTGATCTTACCGTGTCATACATGGCTTGATTACATCTCTCGAACTGTTTACTCATAGTGGTGTTCCGGGAGACGCAAGTTATGATACTTCTTCACAACTCATCAGACGTTCGCTAAACTTGTAACTCAAATATTACTTTCTACAATCTAATTTGCAGAAGCTTTGTTTTTCTCGTTACAATGAATTTCTATTTCACTCTATAATTCCTTGAACATTTCAAAGATTTCAGACGTATGTCTCTATTGAACAGATATCCACATATCTACTTCAACTCATGAGTGAAGATAGGGAATCCACTGCACACAACTACACTTATTGGACTACACACATCATCATGTATGATTACCAATGGTTTAGTTGCCCGTTCATGTATGGCCTATCAACGGTGTTTTAGTCACATTACTTCGAGACAAAGATCGCAAGCGTCAAGTGATTCATAATCATATGACTCGAAAGTCCATCACTTATGGAAATTCTACATGCATTTTATGTCACTTGTGATAAACGGCAGTGCCACATCTATGTGGTATTTCTGTCAGTCTTGCGACGTTTAGCGTCAGTGTTATGGATGTTTAGCATTATTATCAAGATTCATAACATACAACCTATTCACAATAGAAGTATGGCATTTATGTTATTCATAGCTTTGAACAACTCTCTTGCAATAAACATGATTCAAAAATGATGTTTTGCAACAAGGCTAAAGTGTAGTAACAATTTACTCAACTCTAAAATGAATTATGAAGATAATCATAGAGTCAACACACGGTATAGTAAACCTTTTACCGTGTTCCCGAGCGTGTCAAAACTCATCATTAGCTAGTCATAAAGGCCATAGTATTTCTTGCATCGAGTTGCAACAATATGCAATCGATCTGATATTCCGGTGATCAACAGTTTAATCACAATATACAGAATCCACAATTAACTGCTTAATCATGATTCCCAAGAATTACATCTCTTGACCAGCAATGAATTCATCTATAACTCCGTATGACTTTCATTTCTGAGCTGGTTATTCCAGTCTTCTTTCGTTTTGCCTTTATACGTATCATAGTTCTATTTCCAATGTCACTCCTACTCACAGAAGATCACACATGATCAAGGGTGGCGCAGGCCATGGACTTTCCGGCGTGTAAGTCTTACTAACACCCTATGGAACTTCCTTTCCCTTAATCCTCATCATCATATGATCATTGTTCTTCTGGATCCCACACTTATCAGTTTTGTTTAGAGCACAATGAACATTTTCACTAATGCTTACAATCATACATTGTACTAGATATCTTATATCCAACATTAATTGTCTTACTACTGAAAACTTATTTTTCAGTTCCATGAATATAACATAACTATCCCAAACTCTTCGAAGTTCGGGTTTCATGGTGGTGAAGACAATGCACTTAGCTGTGGTGGAATTCTAGCATTTTGGATTATGGACATAAGTCACATCATCCATAGCATCAGCGGGAGAGCATCAAAAATTTGCGATAGGACAAGCTCCTTCTCGACACTATTGAGGATAGTCCTCACAATACGGTACCAATCGTAAAGTTTTTACCAGATAAAACAGTTAATCAAAATCAATTTGGGAAGGTGGTAACGCGAGCCATTATTCTACAACGATAATGCAAATACTAAGACTTTGTTCATAATTAAGTTGCACTTGTGATTAATCAATTTAATTACTTAGTGCGCTCCCACTCAGATCAATATCTCTCGTAATTGATGCTGGAGTGATTCAAGATCCAACCCAATCGTCCGCCATTGATGTGACATCACTGATGACTTAGACTGGACCGGTAGGCCAACTTGCCAATCACGCCAAAGGTGATTCTTGTTCATCTTTCGATGGGCGTGTTCCGGTAGCAAACTTTTATCCAAACCGTCAAGATAACCAAGTGTAATGTGCTGTGTGTTCTTTTAACACACCCATCTTTTATGCGTCACACCGTGTGCACCCATGTGACATGACCTGCTCCGATGTGAAACATAGTATAGACGGTGCTACAGTTGGAAGAACACTATCAACTTGATATTGTTTTGCGAGAGATCACCCTAATAAAATACGACTACCGCGCATCAAACAAGGGTGCATCAAAGGGATAAACATCACAGGCAGTTCATAAAATTATGTGATATGATATAGCCCTTTGCTTCGTGAAGTCTTCATTATCTTCACGTCGTCGTGGTTGAAGTCACCGTGTCCACCAACTTTGTCCTTGGTGCCGGGACCAACACCACGGCTTCCGGCATGTGCGTCGGGGTCCACCTCCGCATCTTAGATCATCACCTTGCATCTATCTATTGCTTTGCCTCGAGCTAATAAACAGTTCTGGCACGCAGGCCATAATTAAGTGACAATCATATGACTCCAGTCATCATGCCGTACCACGACACGCAGGTCACGAATAAATATTACATAACATATAGCATCTCATACAAACACATTGCAAATCTTGAAGGCTATACCACATCACATGCATACTCTGCAAAAACGAGTTAGATCGCCATCTACACGGGTTGTTGCAACTTTTATCGTGGTTGTTAAGCAGGTTTACAAGGCAAACGAGAAACCCTAGACAAAACAAAA
This sequence comes from Bromus sterilis, assembly GCA_950022295.1. NCBI lineage: Eukaryota > Viridiplantae > Streptophyta > Magnoliopsida > Poales > Poaceae > Bromus > Bromus sterilis. Next base: position 162,727,694 of record OX465599.1, on the reverse strand, counting down.
ACACGATACTTCTTTTGTTGCTAGTTTAACATACGGGGTGCGTGTAGCAACTAATGCCACAAGCCAAACTTCGTTAAACGCGTGACCCCCGTGTGGATTTGAGTTCATAAAATCCACAAGCCCGTTCATGTAAAATTTTCTATAGCAAGACTAGGATGAGATCCAAGGAATTTGATGTAGTCCATGATCAAGGCAACCAGCATACTAAGAGCAGCATAGAGGGATCATGGCAAAACTCAAACCTTGTAGCAAAATCACATCATGCCGTCGAGCAAAGAAAAGATCACATGATAGGGAAGCAAACAAGAAAATCAATGCCTCATATCAACATATGATCTACCTAAACATGCATCTAATCAAGGATCGCTCATGATACCACTGTTGGGAAACGTAGTAGAAAACAAAAAAAAATCGTCCTACGAATCAAGAACCCAAGATCATCCAAGAAGATTGCATACAAGGTTTTAGGTCATGGCTCACCAACCGATGTAGCGGAAGTAGAGTTGGTGAAGCTCGTGGACGTAGTGGAAGTAGATCTCGCAAGTTCTCCCACGAACAGTCCCTTGATCAATCCCATGAACAAGTCCCGCGATCTAGTCCCACGGACAAGTCCCATGAACAAGCTCCTCGAAGAAGGGTCGAAGGTACGACCCCTCCATTAGTATCCACACATCCCGTAGCAGCAATCCAGCAGCGCTCCGCCGTCCAGAGATGAACACCACCGAGAAAACTAGAGGGAGAAAACCCTAACGGATTCCGATCTAGAACAGCGTCTAAACCGGGGTCTAAAAGTGGAGCAACGGGGTTTAGAGGAGGGAGGGTGGCGCATAGGCCTTGGGGACAAGTTGTGTTGCGCCCCCCACCCCTCCCCCACATTATATAGGTGGCCAAGAGGCCCTTGGGGCGCAATAAGGGGGGTGGGGAGTCCAACTTGGACTCCCAAAACCTCCCAAATCTTCCCACCGGAAACCTGCCATATTGGAGAGTTGGACTTTCCACCTGGAGGACGATTCCTTCCCCTTGGTGCGCCCCCCACCCCTTGGACGGCCAGGGCAGCCTAGGTGGCTTTCCCCCAAGGCTAGGGGCGCAGGGGAGTGGGTGGTACAGCCCGGAACCTTCCGGAACCTTCCATGACCTTCTAGAAGCTTCCGGGACCTTTCGGGACATACCGGGACCATTTCGGGACATTCCGGACACTTCTGGAGCACTTCCAATACCTTCCGGAACCTCTAACGAATGTTCCGGAGCCATCTAAATGGGTTTCGGAGCCATTCGGGCAAAGGTTATTATGTCCGGTGAACACAACATATTGTTTAAGCTGTCCACCGATCACCGAAACTATTCCGGTTGATCGTAAACTTTCCCATTACCATTTTCATATGTTCCGGAACCACCTGGGACTACTCCAGAGTGATCCGGACATATCCTTAAATACCCAAAACTACTTTTGGTGCCCTTATGAACTATTTCATAAATCCCCGGAACTACTTCCGGTACCCGTATGAACTATTCTGCTTTGCTTCCACTAAACCTTCTACCATTCTAGTATTCTAACAGACTACTGCTCGTTAAGTGTGTGACCCAATAGGTTCGGTATAATGCGGACATGACTCAGAACATCTTCCGGACATAGGCCAACAGCCTTTCGTCAATAGCCAATAATCAACAGCGGAGCCATGGACACCCATGTTGACTCCCGCACATACACGAAGAAACTTCGAGTGAACCATTATGTTTATTCATGTACCATTCCCTTTGCTTCGTGATATATGACAAAGTTAGAGGAGAGATGTTTGGCACCCATGTGTAACAACTTCTTGAACACAAGCCACTCGTTATCCTCTTTGCTCGTTTGTCCCTTTTCTCGTTATCGTATTCCGGTATCCCTGTGACTGAATCACAATGCGTCTGGCCAGACTATAATGGATACCTTCATATCGAGTGGGCCCGAAGTGAATATCTTCTTCATCGTGAAGGAGCAAATCCCATTCTTGAACTATCACAGTCACTAGCCACACCATCTGACATACCCAGAACTTATTTTACTACTTCCCATTTACGGGAGGATTCATCTAAGAACCAAAGCATGTCTTCCTGTGTGAAGCAACTCGATACTCTCATGGTCTAAGGAATTACGTATATGATAACATTTCATGATATGACTTATAACGTTGTTACGATGTGATCTCTAAGTATATCATTCAATACTGGGGTCGGTTCAACATCATTGTTCTGCTAACAATATGTTCCCATTGCTACTGACATCCTTGTTACAAGAACAATGTCCATGATTAAGAAAACGTAATCATCAGTTAGCACATGAGCTGGTCTTAGAGGCTAAACCAGGAACTCTTGGTGTTTACATTTCCACACATGCAAGTGAGTTTTCTTCTGAATCTCATAGTCAGGGTCATTGCAATTATAGCACAGAAATATAAACATTAATTACGAACGTGGAAATATATATATATAATAACATTTTAGTATAGCCTCTAGGGCATATTTCCAACACAAAGCAGTAAACAGCAACGGAGAACATGCAAGAGTTACTCAAGAACACAAATATAAAAGAAGAGAATCAAATATATAACTCAATAAAAATCTGAACATAATCTCATAATCCATCGGATCCCAGCAAACTCAGCATAGCAACAACAGAAAGATTACATATGTGCCTCGATCATGTAGGGCAGCTCACGAGGTCTAATCCATGTAGAACAAAGAGGGGAGGAGAACATCACATAGCTACTGATCATGGACCCATGGTCCAAGGTGGGCTACTCATGGTTCATCCGAAAAGCATCCATGGTGGTGGAGAAGCTCCCGGAGGTGATTCCTCCCTTTGGCAGGGTGCCGGGAAGAGGTCTTCTGGTGCTCCCGATCTTGGAAGTGCGGCGGCGGCGAAACAGAGGAGAGATCGCGAAAAAGGGTTCTGTCCCCGAGGGTTTCTCGTCACGGGGAATAAATAGGCGAAAGGGGGCAGCCAGAGGTGGGCCAGGGGCTCCAGGCGCCCCCTTGGCGCGGCCAGGGGCCTGTCCGCGCCCTCTAGCCGCCTGGGGCCCCCTGGCTCCCCTCTGGCCCCTCTCGGGCTCTTCGCGAAGCTCCTGGTACGCTGATTTTTCCTATATTTTTCCCGGATTTTTTCTGGTACTTTTAATAAGGGGGAAACCTGAAATAGAAAAACAGCAGAAAACAGGAACTAGCACTGGGTGCACTGAGTTAATAGGTTAGTCCAAATATGATCAAAAGTGTATGGAAGTTCATCAATATTATAGCAATATCACACAAAAGAGGCATGGAGAAAGCAGAAATTATAGATACGTTTTGGACGTATCAACAAACAACTCATAGATAGAATCAAGAACACAAATATATTCATGAAAACACAAAGGGTTCAGATCTGAAATCATGGCACTCGGGCCCAAAGTGACAAGCATTAAGAGCAACAAGTTGAAGCAAAGATGATAAACACCAATCTAGATGATAGGCAACATGCCCCCAACAATCTGATAAACTATTACATGATCTAACTCATCCAATCCCTACCATCCCCTTTGCCTACAGCAGGGAATTACTCACACATGGATTGAGAAGTCATGGAGGGAAGATGGAGTGGCGATGACGATGACAATGGCGATGATCTCCCATCTCCGGAGGCCAAAACAGCCTCCAGATTAGCCCTCCCGGAGAAGAACAGAGAGTGGCGGCGGCTCCGCGACGAGAATTGGGAAAACGACTTCTGTTTCGGGGTTTCTCCGTCACGGGAATAATTAGGAGTCCTGGTAGGGCACCAGAGGAGGGGGAGCACGCCAGGCGGCCAAAGGGCGCGGCCCCACCCCTGGCCGCGCTAGGGGGGCGCCTGGGGCCCCCTGGGCTCCCCTCTGGTACCACTTCTGGCATCTGTCTCCTTCGGGTGCATGGATTTTTTGGTATTTTTCTGGGAATTTTCTGGGACGTCCAAAAATCCATTTTCCTGCGCACAATAAAACCATACAGGCAGCTCTGCTGAAAACAACGTTAGTCCAGGTTAGTTTCATACAAATCATGCAATAATGAGGGCAAAACAATAGCAAAAGTGTTTGGAAAAGTAGATACGTTTGAGACATATCACCTGTTATGAAAGGAAGTAAATTGAGTGTGACTCAATGCCCGGCAACAACAAAAGATAGGGAGAAAATGTCCTCTAAGCCTATGCTTCAGCCATAGGTTCTATCATGTATACCATGCTATGTACTCGACCAGATGTGGCCCTGGCGGTTAGTCTGCCTAATCGTTTCCAAAGTAATCCTGGAATGGATCATTGGATTGCAGTAAAGAGTGTCCTTAAGTACTTACGAAGAACTAAGGACATGTTTCTCGTCTATGGAGGATGTGAAAAAGAGCTTGCCGTAAAGGGTTACGTCGATGCTAGTCTTGGAACTGATCCCGATGACTCGAAATCTCAGACGGGATACGTGTTCATGTTGAATGGTGGTGCGATTAGCTAGAGGAGCGGCAAGCAGTCAGTTGTCTCCCAATCTAGGATGGAGTTGGAGTATATTGCCGCTTGCGAAGCGTCAAATGAAGCACATTGGCTGAAGAAGTTCGTCCTCGAGTTTGGTGTATTCCCCAGTTGCACTGACCCTGTTAGCATTTATTGCGACAATGCGGGTGCCATTGCTAACGCAAGGGAGCCGAGGACTCACTCTACAGCCAAGCATATTCTCCGACGTTTCCTTGTGACGCAAGAATACATCAAGGATGGTCATACTAGGATTTGAAAAATACATATGGATCTGAACCCGTCAGGCCCAATGACTAAACCTCTTCCACAAGGCAAGTTTGAGCAACACCGAGAGGCTATTGTTGTTAGATACATGCATGGTGTAAATTAGTGTAATTTGTACTCTAGTGCAAGTGGGATAATGTTGGATATGTGCCCTAGAGGCAAATTAATAAAGATATTTGTCACATATCTATTTGTTCATAATACATTGTATATTGTGCTAGAACTGTATTAAGCGGAAACATTATACACGTGTGGTATATAAGAACCTGGTCCCTAGTTAACTCAGGCATACTAACTCATTGGGCAATCGATGATCAAGGTTTCCTGATCATGAGAACATAATAGTCTATTGACAGTGAGGTCATATCATTAGGAAAATGATGTGATGGACACACACCCACCTATAACATTGCAGTGTGATCAAGTCACATAGTTCAGCACCGCGACGACTTAATAACATAGTGACTCAATCCTTAGACCGTGATGATCATACATAATTGCTATCTATTAGGAAGCTTTGAGTACATTAACCTTTACACTGAAACATGGTAACCATAAAGGTGTATCTTAGGTATTCCGAAGTAGATATGTTGATAAGTATGCAAAAAATCAAAACGGGATTTGTCCATCCGAGTGACGGATAGGTACTCTGGGCCCACTTGGTGATATTGCATCAACAACTAGCTAGTGATAGGTCACAGGAGATGTAATATGCACAGACGAGTAAACATGTTTGTCAGAGACGAGGAAGAACTAGGTATAGGAGACCGACGATCATACCTCAGACAAACAAAGTACCACAACACAAAGGGATCAAGTCATATTGTTAACGGTTCAACAACGATGAAGTTTATTCGATGGAAGCGTAAGGGCCATCAAGGATTGTAACCAGATCCCGCATTATGGTCATTGTTCAGAGAGTGTCACGATCATGTCTGCTGTTTACCGAACCGTAGGGTGTCACACTTCAGGGCAATCGGTGCATTAAGGACAGATTTGGGATCATCGGTGAAATAAGAGAGAACACCAAAATTGTTTTGGGAGGTGCCGGAAGTTGTTCCGAATATTTTGAAAAGTTCAAAATAATGTTTAATAATGTTTTATTATTTAGTTAACAAAATTAAATATTAAAATATAATTAAAAGGATTAAAAAGGCACATGGGCCAAAAGAGACCCATTAGGGGAGGAGGGAGCCTCCCTCCTTGGGCCATGCGCCAAAGGGAGGGGCCCACCCCCCTTAGGCCGGCGCACTCCCCCCTCCCAAGGGTTTAGTCCCACATGGGGGAGGGGAGGATCCCACCCCTCCTTAGCCTATATAAGGAGGGGTAGGGTGCCCCTTTTTTATCATCCCATTGAGTTCTTTCTCTCTCTCTCTCTCTTTCTCCTTCCTTGAGCGGACTGCCCTTGTTTGGAGTTTGCAATTGGTTGGAGGTTTCTTCACCATACGCACACTGTCACACTGCCGGAATCGGGATCCGAATCCGTCTTCTTTCCGCTGCTCTTCTAGTTCGGAGCCTGGAGGGACATCGATTGCATCGTACGTGTGTAATCCCGCGAGACACTGCACTTGTGGTGCTACTTCATCGCCGGAGATCTTCGACACAACAGGGAGGTCGTAGGTTCAGAGTCTACGCCAACACATTCGAGGAACATTTCTCTCTTTCAGTCTTCAAAGGTATGAACACCAATTCCCTCCGTTACATACATCAGCGTAGCATAGATCTTGGGTTTGGGAGTCATAGGTTTATACACATATTTACAGTGCCCAAAAAATTCCAAGAAAAATATACAGGAGCTCCAGCAGCTTGTCCACCACCATGAGCACTTCTCGGATGTGCCGTCAGTAGTACCCCTTGGACCATGGGTCCATGACCAATAGCTATGTGATGTCTTCTCTCCAATCTTTGTGCTTCAATTCTTAGCCCATGTGAGCTTCCCTACATGATCAAGGCATCTATGTAATTTTTGTTGTTGTTGCTATGCTGTGTTTGCTGGGATTCGATGGATTATGAGATTATGTTCAGATTGTGATGAGTTATATATTTGGATCTCCATTCATATATTTGTTCTTGAGTAATCTTGCATGTTCTCCGTTGCTTCTTATTGTTTTGGTCAAGTAGTAGATAGTAACTCCAAGAGGGAGCGTTATGCTTGATTGTGGGTTCATGCCCCCCGATGTCTAACTTGAGTGACAGAAATATGAGACTAGGGGATGTGCTATTGCCACCAGGGAGAAAAAAATTGTGCTTGTAACCGCGATTGCAAGGATTGTTTACCTTACGCAAAGTTTGTTAATAATGCAGTTATCTGTTGCTTTGAGTTTACACTTTGGGTGGGGCTCACAACTTAATACCAGCGAGATGTTCTGGATAGATATCTCAAGGTGGATGATTAGTGAGTAGATGCTGATGAATAAACAATCTATTTGTTTTGGTGTACTGCCCATACAATTGAGCCTCTACCTTTCTAGTAGCATAATTAGTATTGCGGTGCATTTATAATTCTGTCAATTTCCCAACTGTAATTTTTTCATCCAGCTTAACTGTTTTACCGTCTTTTGGCAGAGAGACATCACTAGTGAACATCATGAAAGCCCGGTCCATATTTCTACCATTGTTTACACCTTTACTATTTACTGCTTTTATTTCCTTTCCGGTGCAATCACCATCATTATTTCTACCGTGTGTTTGATCCATTGTAAACAACAAAACCGGAGAGATTGACAATCTCTCTAAACTCGTTGGGAGCAAAGTTACTTGTGTCGAGTGGAGGTTTAGATTAAGCAAGTGATTTCTATTTAGACGGCGCGTCACTTACTTCACCATCTACTTGTTGATCTTTAGAATCCTCCTGGATCTGACAACCTTACAGTCCTCGTGTAAGGGAAATTAGCCGCTACTCAGGGACGGAGCCAGGATTTGAGCATAGGGGGGGCGAAGAAGAAGATTGCATTATTTGTTTTTCAATGACCGCAGAAGACGATCAGATATATATTACGAACAAAAAAAATACCGTATTAGATTTATATTATTTTGAATGTAGCTCATAAACCTAAGAAAAGAACAAAATCAATAATCTCACATGGTGTGTTTTTTATTCAAGCTTGTTTCGTAATTTTACCTGTGCTAGAATATTTGATGGTAGTTGATTAAAGCTACACATGAAAAAATGGGATCGAAGCAATTATGTATATAATCCAGATATGTAATTTATAATTAATCTGACAAACAATAGCTAGCTTCTATTGGGTTATAAAAATCTAGTAATAACAATAATTTATGATAGTGTAGACATGAACTGTAAAACATTGATATACCTTCAATCTGGTATGGGTTACATTAAATTTGAAGCCCCTGGTATATGCAGCCTTAAGTGTTCAATCTGAAGCGTCAGGTAAAAAATTACAAGATTGGCTGAGAGGCTGATCGATGTACTCCCTCCGTTTCTTTTTACTTCGCATATAAGGTTTGGTCGTCCATTTGTCATAAAATAAAACGTGAGGCATCCATTGTTGGATATATTAGCAATTTTCCAAGCAATTTAATCCCTAGATAAATCATGAACATGACGCATGCAAGATTAATCTTATACTGATACTTAACCTAAGCTTCTTTTTGAACACCCATTTACATCCCACAGGTTTGCAACCATAGGGACGATCAGTGATTTCCCATGTTCCATTAGCCAAGATGGAATCCATCTCGCTACGAACCGCATCTTTCCAGTAGTCAGCATCTGGTGATGCATAAGCTTCTGAAATAGAAGTGGGAGTATCATCCACGAGGTACACAATGAAATCATCACCAAAGGACTTTGCAGTCCTCTGTCTCTTGCTCCTAATAGGAGCTTCATCGTCCTCCTCCACAGGATTATCATCATGAGTTCGTTCATAATATTCCATCGGAATGGCGGGTTCAGGAATCTCATCAGATTCCTGTCTAGAAGTGCTTTGCATATCTCTCATGGGAAATATATCCTCAAAGAATGTAGCATCTTTAGACTCCATAATCGTACTGACCTTCACGTCAGGTACCTCAGATTTCACCACTAGAAATCTATATCCAACGCTGTTCTTAGCGTAGCCTAGAAAAACGCAGTCCACGGTCTTTGGTCCAAGCTTACGCTTTTTGGGGATCGGCACATTTACTTTCGCCAAACAGCCCCAAGTACGCAAGTATGAGAGTGTCGTTCTTTTCTTCTCCCATAATTCATAGGGAGTGATCTCGTTATCCTTCACGGGAACCTTATCCAGGACATGACAAGATGTCAATATAGCCTCCCCCCACCATGCCTTGGATAAACCCGATGTATCTAACATGGCGTTAACCAAATCTGTTAGAGTACGGTTTTTCCGTTCGGCAACCCCGTTTGATTGGGGTGAATAGGGAGGCGTCCTCTCATGAATAATTCCATGTTCCGCACAGAAAGAATTAAAGTCATTAGAAAAGTACTCTCCACCACGATCAGACCGAACCCGTTTAATCTTTTTCTCAAGTTGGTTCTCAACTTCTGCTTTATAGAACTTAAAGTAGTGCAGAGCCTCATCTTTAGTGTTTAACAGATACACATAGCAAAATCTAGTGGAGTCATCTATCAATGTCATGAAGTATTTCTTTCCACCTTTAGTCAACACACCATTCATCTCGCATAGATCAGAATGTATGAGTTCTAGTGGCGCCAAGTGTCTCTCCTCCGCAGCCTTGTGGGGCTTGCGAGGTTGCTTAGCTTGCACACATGCATCACACTTAGAACCTTTGGCTAAAGTGAAACTCGGGATTAAATTCATCTTAGCTAGCCGCGTCATACAACCGAAATTTACGTGACAAAGACGTGAATGCCAAATCTCAGATTCATCAACGATAGAATGTATATGATTCACGACGTTATTACATAAATCCTCTAGGGAAAGGCGGAACAGACCTCCACATTCATAACCTTTACCAATGAATAATCCATATCTAGACAAGATTGTTTTATTCGACTCGAATACTAATTTAAACCCTTCTTTACATAGAAGGGAGCCACTAACGAGATTCTTTCTGATATCGGGGACATGCTGCACGTTCTTCAGCCGCACGGTCTTTCCCGAAGTAAGCTTCAGATCGACCGTACCAACACCAAGAACAGAAGCATGTGCGCCGTTCCCCATCAGTACGGACCTGGTTCCTGTGGTCTGGTAAGAAGAAAACAAGGATATGTCAGCACACACATGAACATTTGCACCCGTGTCAACCCACCATTCAGTAGATTGATAAACTGAGAAAACAGTAAATAAATTACCGTACCCAGGTGCACCATTGTCCGTGTTGCCCATGACCACATTGACAGAACTGGAATTCTGCGCTGGCTTCTTATACTTGTTCGAGCACTTTTTAGCCCAGTGCTCCAGTGAGCCACAAGTGAAACAACCATCATCCTTCTTGTTGTTCTTCTTCTCCTTCTTCTTGAAGGTAGTATTCTGTTGGACCTTGTTCTTTCCCTTGAACTTATTCTGAAAGTTCTTCTGCTGCACCATGTTGGCAGTAAAAGTTCCCTCAGCCCCCTTTTGGTGTGAGTCTTTTGCCCTTGAGTTCTGCTCCACACTCAGATGGCCAATAACATCCTCAACTGAGAATCCTCGCCTCTGGTGCTTCAGAGTGGTGGCAAATCTCCTCCAAGATGGAGGGAGTTTAGCAATTATGCATCCCGCGACAAACTTGTCCGGTAGATCACACTTGAGGAGCTCAAGCTCTTTCACGATGCACTGTATCTCATGGGCCTGTTCCAACACAGGACGTTTCTTGACCATCTTGTAATCATGGAACTGCTCCATAGCATACAACTCGCTCCCGGCATCAGTTGCTCCGAACTTTGCCTCGAGTGCACTCCATAAGTTCTTAGCATCACGCATATGTAAATACGCGTCGACTAATTTGTCTCCGATCACGCTAAGAACTGCTCCAACAAAGACGATGGAGGCATCCCTGAACGCCTTCTCCTGTTGAGGAGTAATCGTTCCAGTGGGAGTCTCTCCAACGACCCAGAAGACATTCAGAGACGTGAGCCACAAAATAGTCTTTGTTTGCCAACGCATAAAATTTTGGCCCGTAAACGGGTTCGGTTTCAGTGTCGCAGCAAAACCAGGAGATGAAAATTGCCTATAAAAATAAGGTTTTTGGATTGTTGGATATATTAGCAATTTTCCAAGCAATTTAATCCCTAGATAAATCATGAACATGACGCACGCAAGATTAATCTTATACTGATACTTAACCATGCAACTCAGATCTACGCAGATAACACATATATGTACGCAGACAATAAGCATGGCATAGATGAAAACAACGATGAACAGGATGAGTAGATCATACCCTCTGTTCGGCCAGATCGCAGCAGCGGATGCGCTGCTAGCAGCAGCAAGTTCGTCGGCGGTCTTCTTGGCGGTGGCGGCTTCCTCCTGAGCGAGCTTCTCGGCGGCGGCCTTCTCAGCTTCGGTAGACATGGCGACGTAGAGGAAGTAGTCGAAGTAGACGAGCCGGAGCGGAAGCGAGCAGTCGCGTCGTAGACGCTCCCCAAAAACCTTATTGCTCCTCTCCCGGTGCAGGATCGCAAGGAGCACAGTTCCGGAGGCCTGCTCTCCCGCACAGCCGTGCACGCGGCGGACGGGATGGGATCGCCGGAGGCAGCAGCAGTGCGTGGAACGACGTGGGCGGTGCGCGAGGAAGAACAGATGCGATCTATTCTGTTGTGTGACGGCTAGGGTTGCCGCGGCTCCTTTTATACACAGCCGAGGTAGGGCGACGTGGGACTGGATACCCGCGACCGAGTCGGCCCACGATTGACGTCTCAGATCGTGCAGCGGTTAACTCGTGATTAATTGCATTAACTAAAATTAATGCCAATTAATTAGCCGTTTCGGACTGGCAAAAATTAAGCACACACATGACATAGGTTTTAGCTCGGCTCGGCTCAATTCCGCAAAACGCGGCGCGCGCGCGCGTCGTGACGAGGCGAGGCGTGGTGAGGCGGGCGGCGGAGGAGGAGCGCGCGTGAGCTCTCACTCTTCTACTTGCTCAATAGCATGTAGAAGAGCTCACCTTATAAAGAGGTGCAACTCACCCTCCACTTCCGGGGTGGGACTAAACTTAGCACCACACCCATGTCATTTTTCCCACATGGGCCCTTAGAGATTTTCTGAAATTGTTAGATGGGCCTAAAGCCCATGTGATGAGGACATCCCTACTAATGTTACACCCATACCCTCACCAACTACACATACTGGACCAGTTACTAGAGCACGTGCACGTCAACTAAATTATCAGGTACTTTCGTTTCTTGCGAATCCTTCTATTGTTCATGAACATATGATGCTGCCTAAATTAGATACTTTTGTTTTGCTTATGAATGAAGGACCTAGCATGGACACGAAGGATGGTCATTGGAGCGGGATCAAGAATGGAGAAGAAGGTGCGCGCGGGGGAAAGTACAGTGGAGTTTCCAGTGGGGATTTTCGCACGTTGAAGCCACCATAAGGCATGCATGAAGGCTTGGACGGAATACACGAGATGCCACTTCATTATTTTCGTCCAAGAGCAATTATAGGTGCTGCGTCACCTTAATATTGGGCTGGGCCCATGTAATTTCGAAATACCACATTATAGGCTGTTTTTAGAGTCCGTATGTGTGGGGAAACCGAGTTAGGGTTGTTTTCGGACCCCACCTCCAAGGGGTCACGAAAATCCCCTCTGTTCCCCCATATATACAGCCCTTAGGGCGTCGTTTAGACTTGGGTTTTAATTAGATTTAAGTTAGCCATAGCCGCAACTTCGAGTTCTTCGTTTGTGTCGTCCGACCAGGCCAAGACCGCATTGGAACCCCAACTTCTGTTAATCTTTCATCTTATATTCGCAATATCCAGATTGCAATTCTTAGTTCTTGCTTGTTCTTCGATTGCTTGCAGGAATTGACCTTCGTGGTCAGGTTGATCGTGCATCCGCGGGATCAATAACCTCTCGGAGTTGGTTTAGCGATTGCTAAGGCGCAACGTCTTCGCACGTTCGTAGTCGGGTCGTGAAAGTCTACTCCACCAAAATCGATCTCCACCATCTCATCGAAACATCGGGACACCTTCGCCTATATCACCATGCCTGATTTCAACAATCCCCCACCAGATCTCAAGGTCCCATGGTGTTGTCCTCAGTTCCAAACACTGTTTGATATATCAGTATTTTTAGTGGAGACCAGTTAAGGTTGAACATCCACCTAGAGCAAAGAATTACATTCCTTCACAACTGAACAATGGACTATGCCTTGAATTGACAGTTTGGCGTAAAGAAGTTTCACTCCTTGTCTTACCGATACTAGGCTGCCGAAGGCTGACCCCGCGGGTGGAGCATATTAGTCACACTCCTTGCCTATTCATGAGCTTCCTAGAGATTACCCTATCTCATAGACTGTGACCAGCAGTCGGGCTCATATAGGTGTGCTCTTCCAGAGATCGCTCTGTAGGATAGCATCTCGCTTATGAAAGCCTCATAACACATTAAGACAAAAGTCAACCTACCATACAGTTACCGAGAGTATTGCATCATCCAACGGAGTGGGTAATAAAATTACTCTCCTCAGTTAACCACTAGCTTGTTTTCCCAGGTCCTATTTCACGGGATCTCCGATCGTGTATGTTGGGTTACCACCACGGCAACTCATGTGGGTCTCATACCCATCTCCCTCGATGCATTGTCTATCACAATACGTGATAGACCTTTGGTGAAGGGATCTGCCAGATTCTTAGCCGATTGGATGTAATCCAATGCTATTACTCCGGAGTTTCTCAAATGTCTGACAGACTTCAATCTCCTTCTTATATGCTTTGTGGATTGCATGTTGTCCTTTGAACTCTTTGCCTTAACAATCACCGTTTGATTATCACAGTTCATAAGGATAGCCGGAATCGGCTTTTCAACCACTGGCAAGTCCATCAAAAGCTCTCGAAGCCATTCTGCTTCAGTGCAGGATTTATCAAGTGCTGTGAGTTCTGCTTCCATTGTCGACTTCGTTAAGATAGTCTGCTTGCAAGACTTCCATGAATCAGTGCCACCTCCAAGTGTGAACACATATCCACTTGTGGCCTTCATCTCATCAGCATCAGAAATCCAATTTGCATCACTATACCCTTCAAGTACCGACGGGTATCCGGTATAGTGAAGTCCATGGCTCATTGTACCCTTTAGATAGCGCATAACTCTTTCAATAGCATGCCAATGAACATCTCCTGGATTTGAGACAAACCGGCTCAATTTGCTCACAGCAAATGCGATGTCAGGCCTCGTAGCGCAAGCTAGGTACATGAGTGATCCAATCACTTGAGAATATCTCAACTGATCTACAACTGTGCCTTCGAACTTTCGAATCCGCACACTAGGATCATATGGCATTGGAGAAGATTTGCAATCTGAATATCCAAAGCGACTCAGAATCTTCTCAACGTAGTGGGATTGCAAAAGCGTAATTCCACCCTCATTATCTCTCAATAGCTTGATGTTCAAGATAACATCAGTCACACCAAGATCTTTCATCTCAAAGTTTTGAGATAGAAATGTCTTAACCTCCTCAATGACTTTGAGGTTGGTTCCAAATATCAGTATGTCATCAACATATAAGCACAATATAACTCCTTCGCCCCCACCATGGCGATGGTATACACATTTGTCAGCTTCACTTACAAGGAAGCCAACAGATGTCAAAGTTTTATCAAACTTCTCATGCCACTGCTTAGGTGCTTGCTTCAGGCCATATAAAGATTTCAATAGCTTGCACACCTTTCCTTCCTGACCATCTACTACAAAGCCATCTGGCTGTTGCATGTAGATTTCCTCGTCTAGCTCTCCATTTAGGAAAGCCGTCTTAACGTCCATTTGATGGACGAGAAGACCATGCGAGGCAGCCAACGAGATTAATACTCGAATGGTTGTCAGTCTGGCCACCGGTGCATAAGTATCGAAGAAATCTTCTCCTTCCTTCTGGGTATAGCCCTTAGCCACGAGCCTAGCCTTGTATTTTTCAATACTGCCATCAGGCCTAAGCTTCTTTTTGAACACTTATTTACATCCCACAGGTTTGCAACCATAGGGACGATCAGTGATTTCCCATGTTCCATTAGCCAAGATGGAATCCATCTCGCTACGAACCGCATCTTTCCAGTAGTCAGCATCTGGTGATGCATAAGCTTCTGAAATAGAAGTGGGAGTATCATCCACGAGGTACACAATGAAATCATCACCAAAGGACTTTGCAGTCCTTTGTCTCTTGCTCCTAATAGGAGCTTCATCGTCCTCCTCCACAGGATTATCATCATGAGTTCGTTCATAATATTCCATCGGAATGGCGGGTTCAGGAATCTCATCAGATTCCTGTCTAGAAGTGCTTTGCATATCTCTCATGGGAAATATATCCTCAAAGAATGTAGCATCTTTAGACTCCATAATCGTACTGACCTTCACGTCAGGTACCTCAGATTTCACCACTAGAAATCTATATCCAACGCTGTTCTTAGCGTAGCCTAGAAAAACGCAGTCCACGGTCTTTGGTCCAAGCTTACGCTTTTTGGGGATCGGCACATTTACTTTCGCCAAACAGCCCCAAGTACGCAAGTATGAGAGTGTCGTTCTTTTCTTCTCCCATAATTCATAGGGAGTGATCTCGTTATCCTTCACGGGAACCTTATCCAGGACATGACAAGATGTCAATATAGCCTCCCCCCACCATGCCTTGGATAAACCCGATGTATCTAACATGGCGTTAACCAAATCTGTTAGAGTACGGTTTTTCCGTTCGGCAACCCCGTTTGATTGGGGTGAATAGGGAGGCGTCCTCTCATGAATAATTCCATGTTCCGCACAGAAAGAATTAAAGTCATTAGAAAAGTACTCTCCACCACGATCAGACCGAACCCGTTTAATCTTTTTCTCAAGTTGGTTCTCAACTTCTGCTTTATAGAACTTAAAGTAGTGCAGAGCCTCATCTTTAGTGTTTAACAGATACACATAGCAAAATCTAGTGGAGTCATCTATCAATGTCATGAAGTATTTCTTTCCACCTTTAGTCAACACACCATTCATCTCGCATAGATCAGAATGTATGAGTTCTAGTGGCGCCAAGTGTCTCTCCTCCGCAGCCTTGTGGGGCTTGCGAGGTTGCTTAGCTTGCACACATGCATCACACTTAGAACCTTTGGCTAAAGTGAAACTCGGGATTAAATTCATCTTAGCTAGCCGCGTCATACAACCGAAATTTACGTGACAAAGACGTGAATGCCAAATCTCAGATTCATCAACGATAGAATGTATATGATTCACGACGTTATTACATAAATCCTCTAGGGAAAGGCGGAACAGACCTCCACATTCATAACCTTTACCAATGAATAATCCATATCTAGACAAGATTGTTTTATTCGACTCGAATACTAATTTAAACCCTTCTTTACATAGAAGGGAGCCACTAACGAGATTCTTTCTGATATCGGGGACATGCTGCACGTTCTTCAGCCGCACGGTCTTTCCCGAAGTAAGCTTCAGATCGACCGTACCAACACCAAGAACAGAAGCATGTGCGCCGTTCCCCATCAGTACGGACCTGGTTCCTGTGGTCTGGTAAGAAGAAAACAAGGATATGTCAGCACACACATGAACATTTGCACCCGTGTCAACCCACCATTCAGTAGATTGATAAACTGAGAAAACAGTAAATAAATTACCGTACCCAGGTGCACCATTGTCCGTGTTGCCCATGACCACATTGACAGAACTGGAATTCTGCGCTGGCTTCTTATACTTGTTCGAGCACTTTTTAGCCCAGTGCTCCAGTGAGCCACAAGTGAAACAACCATCATCCTTCTTGTTGTTCTTCTTCCCCTTCTTCTTGAAGGTAGTATTCTGTTGGACCTTGTTCTTTCCCTTGAACTTATTCTGAAAGTTCTTCTGCTGCACCATGTTGGCAGTAAAAGTTCCCTCAGCCCCCTTTTGGTGTGAGTCTTTTGCCCTTGAGTTCTGCTCCACACTCAGATGGCCAATAACATCCTCAACTGAGAATCCTCGCCTCTGGTGCTTCAGAGTGGTGGCAAAGCTCCTCCAAGATGGAGGGAGTTTAGCAATTATGCATCCCGCGACAAACTTGTCCGGTAGATCACACTTGAGGAGCTCAAGCTCTTTCACGATGCACTGTATCTCATGGGCCTGTTCCAACACAGGACGGTTCTCGACCATCTTGTAATCATGGAACTGCTCCATAGCATACAACTCGCTCCCGGCATCAGAGGCGGGCGGCGGAGGAAGAGCGCGCGTGAGCTCTCACTCTTCTACTTGCTCAATAGCATGTAGAAGAGCTCACCTTATAAAGAGGTGCAACTCACCCTCCATTTCCGGGGTGGGACTAAACTTAGCACCACACCCATGTCATTTTTCCCACATGGGCCCTTAGAGATTTTCTGAAATTGTTAGATGGGCCTAAAGCCTATGCCTGATTTCAACATCCATGTCTCACGGTCATTTGTGGGCTTCTTCATAGGCTAAGTATGCTTGGGCTCCTAGTTGCTGAGCTTGCTAATGATGATGGACAATACTAATTAATCCCTAGTTATACTATTACTATTAGCCCCTCTAAAAATCCATGAGGGTGGCCGATCGTTGGGGGCCTGGCCCTTGCTCACCCCTCCACTGGCTCCGCCCCTGTTGTTATTATGAGGGTGTTTGGATACTCTCTAGTCATGTGACTAGTAGTAGTCAGACTAGAAGTTTTTAGTCAGGCCCTCTTTGGAAGGTGACTACTACTAGTCAGCATTAAATGTCTCAGTATTAAATTCTTCTCTCTCCCTTCCATTTATCTCTCTTCTCTCCCTTGTGCAACAGCAACAGCGATGGGATGGACCCGCCAATTAATTAGAGAAGAGACTTTTAGTCACTTTTAGTTGGGGGTGGGGTGACTAGAGACTAAACTAGTTTTAGTCACCCATTAGTTAGGGGTGTTTGGAGTTTTACTGACTAAAAGTGACTACTACTAGTCTCTAGTCACTAGTGATCCAAACACCCTCTATATCTAAACCTTCCACTTAAGATAATTAATCATGAATACTACTTTAGTGCCATCAGTTGCGGGCGGTTAGGGTGGGTAGGGTTCGCCTGGGTCGTCCAAGGAGGGGCGACACGAGCGTCCGGTTACTTAACGCATGAAAATGGAAAAAAGGAAAAAAGTGAAAGGTGAAAGGGGATGCCTGCAGCAAGTGACGTAACGCACGCGACTCCCTCTTATCTATTCATCTCCCCGCCCCGCGTATAAACTCTACATCCCATCTATTCTTTCTCCTGAAGCCGCCCCCTCCCAGGGTTTGCACGCAAGGTATCACATCGCTGAACTCATCTTGTTCCGTGGCAATTCGCAGACGGTGTTTCCCCCAAGAGGTATTCGTTTTCTTTCACTCTTTCCCTCGATTTTCTTTCTTTCTGGTATTCTTTTTTTGGTTCTGCACCGACTATTTTAGCCATTTCTGTACTAGGACCTCCATTTAGCTCGCCAGCATATGCTTGTGATGGTAGAGTGACCTACTAACTACCCTTGTGGTCGGAATTGGATTGGCTGTTGGGCTCCTTGTCTTTGCTGTTCTAATCTTCTTTATTAGGGTTTGGGGACCATTTTCTCAGCGCATCATTGTCCCTAGTGTTTGGATAGCACTAAGCTCCGTTGGTATCACTGCGATGCTTTTCTTCTATATATGCAACTCTGCTGCTGCTTCTTCAGTTTCTTCTTGGTTCAGAGTGGCTTGGGATATATACATATATTAAACAGGCCGCGGTTTACATGCTGTTATCCAATAATAAAGTGTATGTCTTAGCTGCATCAGTTACAGTTATTGCATTTTGTTTATGCTCATTTTCAGGTCTTAGTAGAAAGGGTAGCTTCAAGTTTCCTTTAGACATACAAGCATGGAGGGGGCTTTGGTCCAGTCAGCAATTGTTACTACGGTGTATAACAGCTGCGCTCAGGTCCGTGGGCATGCCAGGGCGATATCATTCCGAAGTATGGGGACACAAACCATTACCCTTGGAGGTTTTCAAGGACTGCGGAGGGCAAACTTTCTAGATACAAGATCTGTGGTTAGGCGTGATTTTGGCTCTATTGTGGCAAGTCAGCTTGCACGTCCGAGTGGGAAGGGGTCTAGAATGGTTGTTCGTGCCATGTTTGAGCGCTTCACAGAGAAGGCAATCAAGGTGATTATGCTCGCTCAAGAGGAAGCCAGACGTCTAGGCCACAATTTCGTCGGGACAGAGCAGATCTTGCTTGGCCTTATTGGTGAGGGTACTGGTATTGCAGCTAAGGTTCTTAAGTCAATGGGCATCAATCTTAAGGACGCTCGTGTAGAAGTTGAGAAGATCATTGGCCGAGGCAGTGGGTTTGTGGCCGTTGAGATCCCTTTCACACCTCGTGCAAAGCGTGTGTTGGAGCTGTCGCTTGAAGAAGCTCGTCAACTTGGTATTGACATTTTAACACCCATTAACCTCAGCTCATATTATTTTTCATGCTTTATGTAGACAATTAAGGTCATGCTGCCCCCTCTGTCCTAATTTACATGACGCCCATGTATTTCTGTGATAAACTTTAACGATCAATTTGACCAATGAATGTAGATTATGTGCCACAAAAATTATACCATTGGGTTTGTACTCGAAAGAAGTTTCTAATATTATACTCCCTCCGTTCTGAAATAAGTGTCATATGAGTAATGTGCCATAAATATTACTCCCTCCATTCTGAAATAAGTGAGACACTTATTTCAGAATGGAGGGAGTAATATTTATGGCACATTACTCATATACTGTTGGTTTAATTGATGATCAAAATTAAATTTAAAAAAAGGAGAACACTATGTAAATAATGGGAGTGAATACCATTTATGTTGTTTGCTTTTTGTTAATCCTATCACTGTATGATTGTATTTAGGACTCTATTGACCAAGACGTGATTTTTTTTTGTTCACGTGGAGCTACTTTTTGTGGTAAGGATATGCCGCCACAAAGTGATCATCAAATGACTAGTTAAGAACTAGATGATGCCCCGCGCGTTGCTGCGGGAATCTTGCTAAAAAGTGCATAAATAACTGCTACAAAACCATCTAAAACTAATGGAAAGCAAATTAAGCCTAAAAATGATAAAAAATGAAGCATGTAAAATAGAAAAAAAGAATTGCAATTAAAAGAATGTCATTTTCTATCAAAATGGGAAGGTTGAACTACATAGTTATGCTACAATCACCTAACACATATATTGTCAATACAAAAATAACTTATGACTAACACACATGTATTGATGATGTGACAGCGTTGCATGCGTAGAATAATGAAAAAAATGACTTGCTTATGTGGCATGGTTGCATGGCTAGGAAAATTAGGTAGTGGGTTGTAGCTATTTAAGAACAGAAGATTGGATAGTGTTGTAAAAAGGTTATACATTTTAATCTCAAGTACCACAAAAATGTTTCCGCCAGTGATGTGGGTGTGTCCTAAGTCATTTGAATCTACATTTGAAGTTTACTATATCATCTACTTTAATATTTGGCCAAAGCATATCCATGTTACTGCATTTGCTTGTACATGACAACAAGATGTGATATGGGTCAAGCAGCTATGGCTGGGCCGATTCATGATTTGGAGGTGGATTTGAGGTGAATCAGGAAGGACCAAGGGGGAAAACTCAAGAGGAAATCACTCATCTGGACAAGATCCACACACAACTACTCAAATCACAAAACAAAGGAGGATACACCTCAAGAATCAACAACAAAAGAAATGATAACTAAGGTAGTTCTTCCAAATCTCTAGGAGAGATGGGCCTTGAGAGGTAGTTCTTTCCCAATCCAAAGGATATGGAAGTCTTGATAATCCAAAGGATTCTTCCCCAATTGATGGGGTCTTGAAATTCCAATGGATTTCCCCCCAAGGAGGTCTTGATCACACTAGGGAAGGTAGATCGAGCAAAGCCCTCTCAAGTCTCAAGGTCTAGTTCATACTTTGCTAACCCTAGAAATGAGGAGTACGGCTTGTATAGTCTAGCCACGAAGGGGGTAGGTGGGGGAAAGAGATACACGAGCACGTGGCCACCTTACTGCACGTAAGTCGGATAGTCTGGCCCGTTGTCCGATCTAGTATCCAGCATGATCTAGAGGACATCACAAAGTAAGACAAGTCGGATATCGGGTCGGAATGTTCGCAATGTCGGACGACCTGACTTAAGTCGGATAGTCCGACTTCATCCAGACAGTCATGACAAGTCGGACTCTATGTCGGATAGTCCGACTTGATGGCTGATGGCTGGCTGGCCTTCTTGATAGGTGCCCTCGGCCTCCTTTTTGGATCCCTTCTTCTCCTTCATATCTTGGCCTTCATTCCCCGCCTTCCCGCTCTCGATCCCATCATACCTAAGCGCTCATAGATTTTCGGAACTAGATAATACTCCATGCGATGCTGCGGGAATTGTTAACAAATAATTTTATGTTTTAAATTTGAGAAAAAGATATGATTATTTTATTATAAATTATTTTTTGAAAGAAATATTGTTTAGAGTAAAAATTTAAGAAAATTTGATGAAAGATCCAAAAATGAGTGTGATTTTTGTTTTGTTAATTTATTACCTTGACAATATATTAGCGAGACGATATGAGACAAAAACAGTGATGAGTAGAGAGAGTGGAGACATCACCCTTGGCTAAACCTAAAACAAAAATAGCAACTACATAAGTGTATTCATTCAAAATTGTCGCATATAAAAATAAAATGCAAGATAACTCATAATTTGATTTCTATAAAAAAATAATAGTTATTTGTGATAGGCTGCATGCCCATGCAGATTTAATGTGAGCATGTGCATGAAAAGTTAATGGAATAGAGCTTTTACATGGTGGACCTACTTATGATGTGGATAGCTTGCATGTCAAGATAGATAGGTTAGTGGGGATGAACTATTTAGGTATTATAGACGAGGTAGTAGCCATGTCTCACACACGAGTATAGGAAGCTCATGTAGGAAGGAAGGAAGCTCATGTCGCAGATTTAATGTGAGCATGTAGGAAGGAAGTCATCTTAGTTTCAATAGCATGTGCACGAGCCCTTGTAATTGGGCCACTTGGAGCTTGAGGACTGGATGACGGGTTCTTGGTGGTGTCCATGGGATGCTCCGCATCAAGATGCAGCCAAAATTGAGCATAGATTTGCCGTCTTATGCGCTAGTTACCCATAAAAATGTTTTAGTTACACATAAAAATGTTTTGGTGGTAGCTTTTAACCATGGTTCTTTGATGTTCAGGTCATAATTACATAGGATCCGAGCACTTGCTGCTGGGCTTGCTTCGTGAAGGTGAAGGTGTGGCTGCCCGAGTGCTAGAAAGTCTCGGCGCTGATCCAAACAACATCCGCACACAGGCAATCCTTCTTTGCCTTTTACTTTACATGTTTCTGCACACAGATAAAACTCACCTTTGCCTTCTAGTTTACATTTTTCAAGTTGCCCTATGTAAGACATAATAAACAACTTGCTATGCAGGTCATAAGAATGGTTGGTGAAAGCACAGAAGCTGTTGGTGCTGGTGTTGGTGGTGGAAGCAGTGGTCAAAAAATGCCCACACTTGAGGAATATGGCACTAATTTGACAAAGCTAGCTGAAGAGGTACTTTCATTTCCCATTTCTGTGCTTCTTTGCTGCATTACATTGGATGTGACTCTGTTATCTTTTGCAGGGTAAACTAGATCCAGTTGTTGGCAGGCAGGACCAAATTGAGCGTGTCACCCAAATATTAGGCAGGCGAACAAAGAACAACCCTTGCCTAATCGGAGAGCCTGGTGTTGGCAAGACTGCTATTGCAGAGGGGCTTGCACAGCGTATTACCAATGGGGATGTTCCAGAAACAATTGAAGGGAAAAAGGTTAGTGTAAAACTATTAGTTGTGTAATTTATTTTCTGCTGTATACGATGTAAATTATCTGCCCAAAAAGCAGTATGCTCCTAACCTGACATGTATTCTCGAGGCCAACATTGCTAGTTGATGGTGCATTAAAACATATATTTCTATGTGATATATCTCCAGTGCTCTTCCAAGAAATTAATTATTTTTTGTTATTTTGACTACCTAGGTTATTACACTTGACATGGGGCTGCTTGTTGCTGGCACCAAGTATCGTGGAGAGTTTGAAGAAAGGCTGAAGAAGCTTATGGAGGAAATTAAGCAAAGTGATGATATCATTCTCTTCATTGATGAAGTGCACACTTTGATTGGGGCTGGTGCAGCTGAGGGCGCGATCGATGCAGCCAACATCTTGAAACCTGCTCTTGCAAGAGGTGAATTGCAGGTAACTAGAAGGGCAGTGTGCGCTTCACTGCGCCGTTTATGTTTTTTGGGTTGCATAGTTCTTATTTGTATGTGCTAGTTTCTAAGTTGTGAAAATTATTTACTTTAATGTGGTATTAGGGTGGATCCTTTTTGACCGAGAGAGATTTTAATGACTACGCATACGTGAGGGGGCGTGTGTTATGATGGTACTAGACATGTCGTAGGCAACGCTTCCTTCTTGGCAACCAAGCCCCACACTACCCAACCATTTATCAAAGATACACATCCATCGAAAGATCCCATCATAAAGCTCAGGGGAACGACATAGTCAAAATTTTGTATCCGATTTCAAATTGAAGACCTAAATTGAACGAGGAGGATGCAAAATAAGAAGATAATAAAGTTAGATATATTGGTCCTCAAAACGTCAACTAACCATGTCCGGGTCTAGTTTTAAAGTAGTCACGCAGTCAATAATTGTATAATGTAACAATGTTTTGATTACAACCTCACGATAAGTTTACTCTAGCATGGGCTACGGAGCGTATTGAAATTGAGATTCATTTTTTTCCTGAAAAGATACATATTGAGTATGTTTGTGTGCTATGCATTCAAACATAAAGAAATAAGATATGGGGGAAATTTAATAAAAAGGAAAAAGAAAAAAACAGGTGATTTACATACATAGTCAAGGGATATGACCAAGTCAAAATTTTCTATCGAATTTTAAATATGAAGCCTCAATTGAATTGTAGGGCTCCCACCCCTAGGGAGCTTAGTGATTTAAAAGATGACAATAAAAAGTTGTAAGCCATTTCTGTTTATCTTGCTCCCTCTTTTGGTTCTGTGTATTAGATTAGATGTCATCAAAACCTGTGTCCAGTAAGTGAGTGGATATATTTATGCAAATTGTATTTAAGTTGATAGGCAACCACGATATATACAATCACTTCACGTATCTATCTTTACCTTTTCCATACGGTTGATGTTTTATGCTGTCAGTGTATTGGTGCCACAACGCTGGACGAGTACAGAAAACATATTGAGAAAGATCCGGCACTGGAGAGAAGATTTCAGCCAGTTAAGGTTCCAGAACCGACTGTTGATGAAACCATACAAATTTTGAGAGGTCTTCGTGAGAGATATGAGCTTCACCATAAGCTGCAATATACAGATGATGCTCTTGTTGCTGCTGCAAAGTTGTCATACCAGTATATCAGGTCTGCACTACTATAAGATCTGGTTTGTCTTATGAGTTCTTAAAATGTTTGCAGAGATGAAGTTTGTCCAATCTTGCAGTAACTTGATGTTAAGTTGCACATGTTCTATTTAACAGCAATGGTTCCTAACTATTTAGGAAATTAAAATTGTATGCCAAAAATTTGACCAATTACCAGATGGACTAGTAATTTTCCATTGTTGATTTCTGCATTTTGTAAAATTAGTTTATCCATACATAAGATACTGAAAATTAAGAAGTTCTGAGAATGGAAGTCAGTAAAACAATGTTATGTATGATAGTTGTGGAAAAAGGTGTATTGCATTCAGCTCCTAACCAAATATCAACCAACTCATTTAATTTGATAATTATTCTGTGATTTCTTAGCTGTTGAAATCCATGAGCAGCTGCTAGAATTGAAAATATTAATCTTAATAATAAGCGACAGACTAACTTAGGCGCTGCAGACATTCATTTCTGTGTGCTGGCTTCTCCGTGTCACTAATACCATCTACGTTATTATCGCCAATGCAGAAAAGAAATAATGTTAGTGTGAGGTGGATATGGAGGCTGATATTAAGTTCAGCCTAGTGATTACGATGAGATCTGTGGTTTCAATGTTACAAACTTAGATATATGTTGTCTTTGGGTAGAACAAGAGCTCTACACAGTAGCTATATTCCAAAATAATTATGAGTTTGTAATTTTTTTATTGTTGTCATACAGTGATCGTTTCCTGCCTGACAAAGCTATCGACCTGATTGATGAAGCTGGATCACGTGTCAGGCTGAGGCATGCTCAGGTATCAGTACACAGCTTATTACCCAGTTTAGATGCAGTGATGCTTTTCTATCTAAGTATGAAAATGTGTCACAGCTCCCTGATGAAGCCAAAGAATTGGACAAAGAACTCCGTCAGGTTACCAAGGATAAGAATGAGGCAGTACGTGGCCAAGATTTTGAGAAGGTACCTGTCTTGCAAATGCGCTCTGAGTTAATGTGTTGTCTTGTAAAAAAATGCATGTATCAGTGACAACTCGTGTTACTATACATCTGTTCCAAGTAGATGATGCTTTTAGAACAAGAGCAGCAGGGGAGGAGCCCCGGTGACTTCTAATTATGAGAAGGTGTGAGACACATGTTCGAACCCATGAAAGTAACCAATGTGGTTAAATCTCATGTACAGGGCTGGTCCTCGTGCTGGTGGGGAGACACCACTGTGCTCCACTAGCTCCAGGCACTGGGCCAAGGAGTAATGCTACATTCACGGGGACTTTACGGGGGGTTTATGGGCTAATCAAGAATTAGTGGCTGTGATTTAATTAAGTAGAACTGACCCACCAGTTAAATTCATTAGTTTAGGCCACGTTATCTAGTCCGTGAAATCCGTGAAATTTTTCCCATGTATGTAGTTTTATCGCTGGGCCAAGAGCCCATCCATGATGCTTTTGAAAGTGTGCAGTCAAAATTTTCTCTATTAGTCTATTTTAAACAACTAATAAAATTTATTAAGATTGGTTAGGTGCAAATTGTGTGATTAGATATTCTTGCAAAATAGTTTCACAATATAATATCTGTTGTGTTGAGAGAACCTCACCTCTCCTTTGCTGTGGCGGCTGGTGTCTGGTGAGGAGCGCCAGATGCTGGTCCTCTCGTGAGAGGGAGCACTGCTGGATACTTATACTAGAGAGGCCACATGGGCAAAGGGTAGATGGGCCAGGCCCATATCACTTCAATAATTCTTAACGTTTAAGTGACAGATGCATACAAAGAGAGTCAAAAAGTTGCATATTGGAGTCTGTGCAAAGTGAGAACTTCAAATATTTTGGAATGAGAGTTAATATTGTGCATGGTGAAACCCTCCCAGATTGGTCATATTTTTTTCTCTTCTCTGCTATCACAACACTGAAGAGTACCACTCCCCAGTATTTCCTTTTGATCTATCCTACCAACTTATTGTTTGACAGGCTGGAGAACTAAGAGACAAAGAAATGGAACTAAAGGCACAGATTGCGGCCATCATTGACAAGAGCAAGGAAATGGTTAAGGCAGAGAGCGAGTCTGGTGAAGTTGGTCCTTTGGTCACGGAGGCAGATATCCAGCACATTGTCTCCTCTTGGACTGGAATACCTGTCGAGAAGGTTTCCGCTGATGAATCTGACCGTCTCCTGAAGATGGAGGAAACACTGCATCAGCGTATCATTGGCCAGGATGAGGCTGTCAAAGCTATTAGCCGTGCAATTCGTCGAGCCCGTGTTGGCCTCAAGAACCCAAACAGACCTATTGCCAGTTTCATATTCTCTGGACCAACCGGTGTTGGTAAATCAGAACTTGCTAAAGCTTTGGCATCGTACTATTTTGGCTCTGAGGAAGCCATGGTCAGACTTGATATGAGTGAGTTCATGGAGAGACATACTGTTTCGAAACTAATTGGGTCACCACCCGGATATGTTGGCTATACTGAGGGTGGTCAATTAACTGAAGCAGTTCGTCGTCGCCCTTACACAGTAGTTCTGTTTGATGAGATTGAGAAGGCACATCCAGACGTGTTCAACATGATGCTTCAAATACTGGAAGATGGAAGATTGACTGACAGCAAGGGTCGGACAGTTGATTTCAAGAATACGCTATTGATCATGACATCTAATGTTGGAAGTAGTGTCATTGAGAAGGGAGGTCGCAAGATGGGATTTGACCTTGACTACGAGGAGAAGGACACGAGCTACAACAGGATTAAGAGCCTGGTGACTGAGGAACTGAAGCAGTACTTCCGGCCTGAGTTCTTGAACAGATTGGATGAGATGATCGTTTTCCGGCAGCTGACAAAGCTGGAGGTGAAGGAAATTGCAGATATTATGCTGAAAGAAGTGTTTGACAGGCTGAAGGTAAAGGAAATCGACCTTCAAGTGACGGAAAGATTCAGAGATAGGGTGGTGGATGACGGCTACAACCCAAGCTATGGTGCCAGGCCACTGCGGCGAGCTATCATGAGGCTGTTGGAAGACAGCCTGGCAGAAAAGATGCTGGCTGGTGAGGTCAAAGAAGGTGATTCGGCTATCGTGGATGTTGATTCAGAAGGCAAAGTTGTAGTTCTCAATAGTAGCAGCGGTGTCCCGGAGCCACTGACGCCTATTTTAAGCACCTAATCATCTGGAGCGCGTGATTCAGGCATCCAGTGTTTCACCACAAGCTGTGGCGTGGAGTTGACATCAATTCTCTTTCATTAGGTGGTGTTGTGTCGTCAGATATTGCTGCAAGCCTTTTGCCTCGGTTTCAAGAAAAGAAAAAGGTTTTGCTGCAAGCCAGGCAGTAGAAGATTCCGCATAGCTCACCGAGGCAGCACGTCTAGGTGTTCAGTTTTTTGCCTTTGGAAGGAATCTGGAGGGTTTGTTTTTGTGACAACTTGTACTGAGCTCTTTTGAGGTTTGAGTTTCTTGCAGCAAAGGTGTAGGTATAACTGTAATGTTGTAAAGGACTTGAATCCTACTACATGATACCCTCTCGTGGACGAATGACTAGAAAAATGTTAAATTGCCATGTCTGTTTCCAGCTGCACTAAAATGCATCATTTCGTTCTTGGATAGGATCGCATGACACGATGGGTGAGACGTGTTGGAGGCCGAGCTACCTGACTCCTGTTATCTAGGCCATGCACTGAAACGTTTGATGTGCGCAGCCTGCACTAGCAATGCTTATACACTGGCTAAAAAAAGGGAATACATCGGTGTCACTGGCTGGCGTACTAGGTTTGTGCATGGACCTCTGCTTGGGTGGACGTTGCAGGTACGTGATGTGCCTTCTGGGCAGATTTAATTTTTTCACAGGTACACCTGTGCCGGATTATTGTGTTATTAAATGGTATGGATGGGGTCCAACTGATGATATATTTCGCATTACATTTACTTGTATCTCTATTATCTAAAAAGAACCTAACGGTTCCTTACGGTCCTCCATCGTGTTTTGTCATCTCTTTCGTCAACCAACCTAAATCCCACTCGTCATCCTAATTTCCTATAAATAACAATTATATCCAAACAATCAGCCATAATAAGCATGCACACACACTTAAAAAACTATGCACACACAATTAGGAAATCACGCACACACAATTAATTGTCAACAGATTTTCACATCAGTAATAAAATAGAGATAAATCACAATGATTTCGTACCAAAATTTGCTACTATTTAAATAGTATCTCCACTATCTAAAAATAAATATATAAATTGTGTTCCCGTTGTAACGCACGGGCATTGTCCTAGTATATCAATTATATTCACTTGTCGGTGATACACAGAGGTTTGAGTCGTTCAGGCATATTCTACATCAATTTTTAAAACGATACTGTATTTGTTCACGGAATCATCCAGATCAACAAACAACACCCGCACACAATACAAACAAATTTTGATAAATTTAAATAAATTAATTTAAATTCAACATAATTTAACTAAATGAATGATACTTTTGGTCATTAAATTAAAATTTTAAAATAAACTAACTTGCAGCGGACGATGCCCTCATATGACCGCATAATTTACATCAACCTGGTCGGGTTGACAGAACCTTCATTGATGTCCGTGTTGTCACCATCGTCGGAGTGATACTTACATCAACGGAAGGGCACAAGGGTGCGAAAAGCTCTCATGGCCACCGCCTATCGCTCATGGAGCAGTCGCTTGGCTTCCTTCGCCTTTGTGCGCAGGGCCGCCTCGATCAACGTTGAACCTGGCTGGGGAGGAGCCCGACCCGTTCCCTTGCGCGGTTGCGACGACTGTTGGTCCTCCTCTTCGTCAGACAAAATGACAGTCTCATTCCTAGATGAGCCAGGCACTGTAGAGGACGAGGTCATCGGAGATCAACAACGGTGGCGCCACGATCCAGATCCTAATAAAGATCCGACTCCACTGCCACCTGCCGGTACGGAGAACCAGGACTTGGGCATCGTCGAGATCAGAACGGAGAGTAACAAAGATGAAGAGGAGAGGAGCGATTTAGGGTGTGAACGACATCGGAGCCGTGCTTAAATAGTTGTGGACAGGCAAATGGACGACCAAGCGTCTTCAATGCAATCGTAGTAGACTTAATGGTCGATGCGTCGGAATTGAAGCGACATTGTTTCATTGCGTCTCTCCAGAATTGGACACAAACGGAGACTAGAGCTCTCGGTTGATGCATTTTTGCGGTTCCGGTGATCGGTCTCACCACTCTGACCGATATCAATGCCGGCGAGTCGCGCCCTCTCTGGACCGACATGAATGTTGGCTCTGGAGCAGCCTGACGGATATGAATGCATCGCATCCGGTTCACGTGAAGAGGGTTGTGTGCATGAAGGTTTGGATGAGACTGAGTTATCAGACATGTACGTGGCGTCGACTTAGATGCCCGCAAAGCCCTTCTCCTTCACTTATCGTCTGATATACGGGAAAACACACGAATCGGTCCATAAACAAATACTTGACTAGTTGGATGGCAAAATACGTCCGAACAGTTTGGTCAAGTTGTTTTCAGGCGATTTGTTTAAGATGCCCTTAGATCGGTCGTCCCCTTCCCTAGGCACACTATTCAAGAGCGGCTTCATCGTGGGTGGAATGGAATTATTTTTTGAAAGAGGTGGTTCAGGGTAATCTCCTTGTGAATCTATCAAATTTCGTAATTGTTCCAAGTATGCGTGATTTAAAAAAAATAGATGGACATGTTTTAAAAATGTACAAAGATTTTATTAAAGTGCGTGAACACCTTCTTAAACATACATGTATATTATTTTGAAATGTGTAATCACTTTTTTAGTTACATGATAAGAATTTTTTGGTACGTGATAACATTTTTGAGAATTACACGATGAACATTTTTGAAATACATTATGAATAACTTCAATTCATAATATTTCTTTAGTACACGATGATTTTCTTTGAAAAACTCGATAGGGTTACTAAAACACACGATGATCATTATTTACATACGACATGAAGATTTCTAAAGTACACAAACTTTTCTAAGACATGATGAACACTAAAAAAACTTGATGAACATTATTTTAAAAACACAACATCTGTTTTTAAAATAGACGATGAGCACTTTCTAAATATACGATGAATAATTCCGAAGTCCAGTATTTTTTAGTGCATAATTAATCAACTATTTTTTCCCAAAAATACGATGAACAGTTTTAATACACAATGGACATTTTAAGCCACGATGAATATTTTTTAGAAACATGATGAAATTTTGTAATGTACACAATGAACTTTGTTTAAGATACAATGAACATTTTCTAAGCACACAATGAATATATTCTTAAACAAGTGACCATTTTTAAATGAAAAAAGTCCATTTTACTACCCTGATGAAAGTTGTTGGTTCACTTAACCCCGTGATCTTTATTTATGCTCCCTTCACCCCCTAAACAATCCCATACCGAACAAAATCAGTCCCTGGGTGGTTTTGTCTCGATTGGCTGCTGATGTGGCAGTGGTCAACGAAGATTTTGACCTGCGGGTGGGCCTTCTTCGTCAGGCTGGGAGATCTCTGCGCTGAATCCTGTGCTCATCTTATGTAGCCTGGCTTGTTCTATGAGAAATTCCGCAGTGGCATAGCAAATGGAAATCTAAAAAATACTCAAGCACATTCCTCCCCTTTTGTACATAATTTCCTTTTATATCTATATATACATAGTCTATGGGCAAAATACTCAAGCAGATAGCCGGCGATAAAGAGAGAGAGAGAGAGAAATGGGGAATTTTTGCTTTCGATCGAACCGGCGGCGGCTGCTCTATACCAGCCCCACCTGGGTCAAAACCGTCGTTAACTGGTGCCACATCAGCAGCGAGTGGAGACAAACCAGCCAAGGGGTTGTTTTGTCCGGTTTAGGTTCGTTTAGGGTCTAAAAGAAGCAGAAAAATAGATCAGGGGGTAAAGTGAACCACCCACTTTATTCAGGGTAGTAAAATAGACTTTTTTCTTTTTAAATACACGCATTTTTTCAAATAAACTATGAATTTTTACGCATGGTATCTTTTTAGTACACAATGAATATTTCTAAAACACATGATGAATATTTTTTATATGTGATGTAAATTTCAAGAAATCACAATGAATATTTTTAATGCACCCTGAATTTTTTAAGATACACCAAAAATTTTATAAATACATGATAAATATTTTTCCACAACTATTGGAATGCTATAACATAACAAATAACTTAATTGGCCTATTCAAGTAATTTTGGGTATAAACCCCAACGTTCAAAAGATGGCTAGCACATTAAAATGGCACATCACAAAATGGTGTTGCACAAAAAAACACATGTTTTAGCGTCTCACGTAGCAGACTGGGACATGACGGTCATATGATGGCACGTGAGCATGCGCTGGTACGAGCAGTGATGGCCATGTGCTAGCACTATTAATAAAGGAAGAATATAGTGACTTAATAACTGTGGGGTGGAATACCGGAGAGTAATACAGAACTAAGCACTATCGTTACAAGAATTGACATGCGAGATAAAGAGCACCACGCAACTCGGCCTCCAAGTGGCATTTTCGCGCATGACACACACTACTTTGGTGCTTCATTCTATCACTATTACTACGCTTCTGTCCATGCACAGATGCAGAAGGTTGAACGCAGTCCTCCTTGTGGAGATCCGCTTCTTCACATACGTACGTTACAAGCCTTCGTAGCTTGAGCTCCTGCGACTCCAACCCCTAGCGCCGCACGCCACTCCGGCTGCGGCGGCCACCGACCACCAGGCCATGCCGTCCCCGAGATCCCGGAGCGCCCGCTCCAGCCCGGGTCTTAGCCCGTCGCCGTGGTCCGTCAGCGGCTCCCCGACTCCTCGCCGCTCCCATGCCGCTAGGTGAGGTAAGGGTCTGGCCGCTTGCTGCCCAGATCCGGTTCCTCCGCCGCGTTTACTGCTCTGGGGCGAGTGCTCCCGCGACCCTGCACCCCTTGGTCCGGCGGATCAAGGTATGCCACCCCTTTCTCAGCAGCCCCGCCTCAAATCCATTGTGGTTGCGCTTGCCTCCGCCATTAATGAGACATACCTCTCCCCTTCGGGCTCAGACGGTGGGTGGACGCAAGTCTCTTCCCGAAAGGGGAAGCGCAGCACGGCCGGCCCGCTGGACAACAGCAGGATCCCGCCGGGACATGCTTCGGACCGACGCCGCGGCTTCAATGCGGAGGCGCGCCGGGAGGCCTTTTTAAGAAAGTTCAAGGGCAAGTGTTTCTGATGCCTCAGTGTGCTCCATCGACGCAAATACCGCCGAGACCCCCTCCACTGCATCATCTGTAAGCTCCCGGGGCATTTCGGCTGGGAGTGTCCGCAGAACCCCCCGCAACGGCGGCGGCCGCCGCCCCATGTTGATAGATTAGGCCCGCCCCCCAAGGTCCCCCTCCGAGAGCGGCCCCGCTTCCCCGACTCGACACCGGCCGTAACCATGCTTGTTTCGCTTGTCGACCCGTCCCTCCGGCCCTGTACCAGCCACAATGTCACCGTTTCCTCCCCGGAGACTGAGCAGAGCATCTTTTTCCTGCGTCAGCATGCCGTGACCCTGCGGGCTGCAAATGGGGTGCGCTCTACCTCGTCCACGGCGGTGAGCCGCGCACTGGAAGCGCTGCTCCAGATCAAGCATCACCAACTCAGGGTGACATCGCACGATCCGGAGGACTTCTTCGTTATCTTCACGCTCCCGGCAATCCACGACAACACGGCCCGTCTCCGCTCCATCACCGTAGACGGCGCCAACTTATTCATCTCGCCATGGCACGAGCTAGACCACGCGGGTTTCGGCACCTTCAACCTGCACGTCCGTTGCGTCATCGAGGAAGTGCCGCAGCAGTACTGGTCCGTTGAGGGCCTGGAGGAGATCTTTGGCGACAAGGTACGTGTTGACAGGCTCGACAGTCTCTCGGTGGAGCGAGGGCACACCCGGACGCTGGGCTGCTGGGTGTGGGTGTGGGACATGTCACACATACCTACAACCCATACACTCTGGGTCCTGCAGCGCGGCGCTCGCCGCGTCGAGCAACTTGAGGGCTCCCCGTCGCTCGGCAGACAAGTCACGCCACCACTGGGAGCCACGCGCTACGACATGCTCATCCATGTCGATCTGGTGGAAGATTAGTCACCACGCTCGCCGCGCTCCTCGCACTCCGCTCAGAGCGGGATTCCGTCCTCCGGCAGCGACGACGCCGACGGCGGCATGCCCCGGCTCTTCCCGGGCACCTGGGTGGACCACGTTGAGGACGGTTAGCGCCCGGAGCCACACCGCCCCCAGCCGCGTGCGCCTGTGGTGAGCACAGGCTGCAGGGGCATGCCACTCCCGGGTGCTCGCCGTGACGGGGACCACGACGGCAGCAGCAAAAGGTCCTGGAAGGACACACTCCTCGGGCGGAGTAGGGCCTCAGGCGAATCCCGCACCAAGGAGGGGGCCCCTCCTGCCGGTGGCCGCCCCCGCACGCGCTCCCAGCTTCAAGGCTGCCGCCGCGCTTGCAACGTGTCCAGCGGCTCCAGGTGCCCGGCCAGGGGCTCATCGGACAACAGGAAGCACCTCCTGCTGGATCCCCCTCGCCAGCTGACGCCCCACCCCCGCGCCCACCGCCGCCACAACAGCGCCTAAAATCGATCATCGTCCCCGAGGCCAACCCTCCTGGGGAGGCGATGGACATGGATGCCTTCTTCGCTGCCTGCAAGCATCCCCTGGCGCCAAAGGGACGTGTGGACTACGTCGCCGGAGAGACCGATGCAGCGGCTCGGGCCATGGTTGAGTCGCCTCTGGCGTTCGGCCAAAACCCTGAGGGGGGCATGGAGCTGAACGATGTTTTCGGACCCACGCTCTCTGGCCCCAAAAGAAGCCCCGGGAAGTTCAGCATGCACACCCCATCTCGGGCGGGCACCGTTGAGCTGCAGATCGGGGCGGTTACCGGCGAGGTGCATCGCCTTCAGCTGGAGGAATCCCCCCACCACGCCGCCTGCCAGCTGTTCAAGAAACCACCCGCGCCTCTGATCGCCGCTGCCCCGCCCGCACGAAGCTCGCCCCCCCTGAAGACACGTTCATCCTCAACCCCGGTGCGAAAGAGTGCCAGGCAGGCGGCCATGCCTAACAAGGTTCCCGTGACTCAACGCGCTACCCTGTGCATCGTCAAGGAGCTAGGTCTCCTGGTTCCTAGGGACAAGATGACGCCGCAGATGGTCGAGGCTCTCATCAAACGCTTCGATGAGCCACTGTCAGAGGAGGACATCGCCGTCTTCGTCAAGCTCACCCGCCTCGACGAGGAGGCAGTCCGCGTCATTGCTGCCAACCTGGAGGGATCGGCTGGAGTTGCCCCCGGGGCCCCAGTTTAGTTATGTTAGTCAAAATCTCCGGCTTGTCCCGTAGCAGGGTAGTTGGTAGCTGGGTTATGTTGAAACAAGCAGTAGAAATCTGTAGTTCCAGGAGGAGATGGTCTTGGTACTGGCATGTTCTTGGGGCTATTGGTGGCTGCCAACACCAGCAGGAAGTATTGGTGGTGTACCCTTATTATAGTCTCAATAGATTTTGGAGTTGTTCCAGTTTCACGAATGATTGAAAACCATGTCCCGATCATGTGCTGAAATGTGCGAGGGCTCAACTCGCCAGCCAAGCGGGCAGCAGTCCAGGAAGTTTTGTCATCGCACAGAATCACAATTCTCTGCCTCCAGGAGACAAAGCTAGACGCCTGGGATCGTATCCTAGTTCGCGACATTGGCGGCAACAAGCTAACTGAATGCATCACCCTCCCGGCCATTGGCACTAGAGGGGGGGGATCACCATCCTCTGGAACAAAGATCTTGCATCCATCACTTCCATAGCGGTGGGTGAATTTGCGGTCACGACCAGGGTGACCCTGGTGCTCGAGCGAACTAGTTTTTGGTTAACTTCAGTCTACGGACCTTCTGACAACACTAGGAGTGACTTTTTCCTCGATGAGCTCGCTCGGTCTGCGCCCCCCGTAGCTAAACCTTAGTTACTCAACGGCGATTTCAACATGATTTACGAAGCTAGAGATAAGAACAACTCAAACCTGAAAAGAAGGCTCATGGGAAAGTTTAGAACTGCCATGGATGTGGCTGGGCTGAAGGAAATTAAATGCAAGAACCGTCGTTTTACGTGGAGTAATGAGAGAGCGGATCCTGTCCTAGTTAGATAGATAAGTTTTTCTGCATGACAAACTGGGTAGCTCTCTTCCCAAATTATGTGCTCATGGCAGCATCAACGGCGTGCTCAGATCACTGCCCTTTGCTGCTGGTGAATGCTACTGCCCCTCCGAAGAAAGCCAGATTCAGGTTTGAGTCGTTTTGGCCCAAGTTTCCGCACTATCAGGAAACGGTGGAGAAGGCCTGGAACAGACCGGTTAATCACCCCTGCGCATTCACCCGTCTTAGAATCAAATTGGCTAGAACTTCAAATGATCTTAGAATCTGGAGCCGCTCCCTCTTCAGTGAGGCCAAGATCCAATCCCACATGGCCACGGAGATTATCCTTCGCCTAGATGTGGCACAAGAGAAACGCAGCCTGTCGCCTCCCGAGTTTGCTTTACGGAAACTCCTCAAGCAACGACTCATTGGGCTGGCTGCTATCGAGAGGGCTCGGAAGCAACATGCATCTAGAATAACCTGGCTCCAGGCGGGAGATGCTGGCACAAAAATATTTCACGCCAAAATGTGTGCGCGCCTGAAAAAAACCCACATCTACTTGCTCTCCTCCCCGCGAGGCGAGGTGTTCGATCATAAGGACAAGGAGGAGGTCATCCTTCAGCATTTTGGTGAAACGCTGGGCGTCAAAGCTAACCACCCCGTCACCATCAAATGGCACCAGCTCCGGATGCCCACGGTTCAAGGTGGTGGTCTGGACAACCCTTTCACGGAAGAAGAAGTGTGGAATGCAATCAAAGCTTCCCCCAAGGAGAAGGCGCCGGGACCGGACGGGTTCACCGGAAAGTTCTATGTGAGCTGCCGGCACATTATAAAAGGGGATGTAATGAACATCTTCCAGCAGTTCTTTAGCATGGCAAACGGCAACCTAGGTCTACTCAACGACGCTTTCGTGACCCTGCTGCCAAAGAAGGATGGTGCCACCTCTATCTGAGATTACCGACCAATTAGTCTAATCCACTCGGTAGCCAAGCTCATTTACAAGGTGCTCTC
Organism: Bromus sterilis; assembly: GCA_950022295.1. NCBI lineage: Eukaryota > Viridiplantae > Streptophyta > Magnoliopsida > Poales > Poaceae > Bromus > Bromus sterilis. Next base: position 162,691,192 of record OX465599.1, on the reverse strand, counting down.
CACTAGGCTAGCAGCAATCATCAGTAGTCTCATTTCACCTGCGCAATCCACTTTCCTCAGCTCCAAGTGCATCCATAATAATTATCTCTACGTGCAAAACACCGTCAACGCGCTGCACCGCAAGAAGACCCCAGCCGTGCTACTCAAGCTGGACATCGCTCGCGCCTTCGACCATGTGTCCTGAGAGTATCTCCTCGAGCTCATGCAGACAATGGGATTTAGCACTAGGTGGAGAGACTGGGTATCATGGATGTTGCTCTCTTCGTCCTCCTTCTTACTCAACGGAACGCCCGGGAAGACGATCAACCACTGCCGGGGACTTAGACAGGGCGATCCACTCTCCCCTTTTCTTTTCATCCTAGCGATCGACCCATTGCATAGGCTCATTGAAGCGGCAGCCGAGCTGGGGCTGCTGCAGCCCCTCCCAGGCACAAGAGTTAAACTACAAACTAGCTTGTACGCCGACGACGCTGTCATCTTCGCCAACCCAAACAAAGAGGAGATGGACACGCTTATGTCCTTGCTGCACTACTTCGGGGAAGCCTCAGGCCTCAAGATCAACAAACAAACAGTCCACGGCTGCCCCCATCCAATGCGATGGGATTGATCTAACTTCGGTCCTGCAAAGTTTTTGCGGTACAATATCAGGTTTCCCCATGAAATACCTTGGCTTGCTGATACGTGTCAAATGTATATACTTTTCCAAACACTTTTGCTATTGTTTTGGCTTCATTCTTGCATGATTTGGACGCAACGAACCCGGACTGACGCTGTTTTCAGCAGAGCTGCCAGTGCTGTTTTATATTGTGCAGGTTTCTGGATATTTAGGTACGCTGGAAAAATCCACAAAAATAAAATAAAAAATCAGCGTTCTGTTGGGACCCGGAATATGCCTATGTAATTCCAGTCACAACTCAATCATATGGAGAGCCGAGAGTCGTACCCACTTTTCTAAGCAGACAAGGCCAAGCACAGAACACTCTCGGAAAGCATCGAACGTGAGGGGCATCCCATCCATGCCGGATGATCAACTGAGATGGGTCCTCATCGCCCGCTCACAAGTCTAAATGATTATGGGTGGTGAAATTCCATACTCATAGACAAGTCGCCTCAACCATATTATCGATTGAATTATAACACTTACATAAACAGACTCCAGCCCGATCACTTAGTCAGGGTTTCGGGCGGGCTCAATCATACAACAAAGTGTGCCACGTGACAGAGTCACGAGCAATCGCATCGCGATGCCCCAAGCTGCGCACATGTAAGGGCCACGTGGTGTATAAAAGACCGCCGGCAAGAACACAACTAAGCTATCGTACCCCACACTGAGACATGCATGTTATAATCATACACGCAGCATACATGTCCAGTGTAAACATCAGGTACACATTGCATGAACTCTACAAAGTATATCTTTATTGACTTACACATAGAGTACACAAAGATCATATGACTATGATCCATCATTACATCAAACAACGGAAGCAAATTAGGTCTGAGTACAGACAAGTTTAACAAAGGGCTTAGAGAAGCCTTGTAAACATACATGCCCTTCCACGAGGGACCAGACTGCTGTCTGGAACTATACTAGCTTAGTCAACGTCGAGCTTCAGGAAGGTGTCTCCTTCGGGGTCTGGGTTCTCATCTAAAACATAGAATAAGAAAACGTGAGTACAAAGTCATACTCAGTGTAACAACGCATGTTCAATAAATGAAAATCACCATGAGATTGTACTTTGTCTGTTCACTTTGTAACTTGGCATGATGCTAAAGATTATAATTTCATGCGGTGATTTAAATTTGCATTGGGATTGTAGCCCATTTGGTTTGTTTGAATTTGCATCCAAAATGGTTCAAGAAGGGTGTTTGAAGATTTTTCATTGCATGCATGCTCTCCTTGACCCCAATCTTGGCATAGCCAATTCCTTGCCCTTCCCAAGCTTTTTAAAAGCCTTGCTCCATTTTTTGCAACTCTAAAAATTTGGGCCACAGTTCAATGTGATTTGATTTTTCAAAAATGCCCCACATTTTAGTTGCTCCAAAATTGGTCACACCAATTTTAGAAAATGGAGAATATTCCAAGGTTTCCAAAACATATTTTTATATGTTTTTCTCTTTTATGGATTGGCCACAAAAACTCTTGGGAATTTCTGTTATTTTCTTAATGGAAAAACCCCTTTTCTTTCCCTTTTCTCCCTGGAGGCAGTCCAGCAGCACCGGCCCATCTGGGCTTCCCCTTGTCCGCAGCCCACCTGGGCCTCCGCCAGCGAAGCGGTACGAGGGACGATTCCTGGCCGCCCGATCAAGATCCGAGGGAGGGGACGCATCGCCTTTCCACCGTGGAGAGGTCCCCTCCCCCTCTCCTCTTACAACCGACGCCGGCATCGACGTCGACGCCCGCCGACGTGGCCAGAGGGCCTCCCCTCTATAAGAGCCGTGCCCCGGAGCCGCAGAAAGCCCCTAGGGTTCCATTCCTCCCTCGGTTTCCCCTCACCGCCGCCGCTCGCGAGAGCTTCGTCCTCCCCTGTTCCGCCTAGCAGAGAGCTCCGGTGAGCAATTGCGCCGCCGTCCCGCCTTGTTCGTGGGCGTGCGCTCGTCTCCGCGCTCCTGATCCTCATCCCGTTCCTTTCCCCCGCGCAGGTTGCAGTGAAGCGAGCCGACCCGATCCCGCGACGACGAGCTTCGCCACGGGAGCTTCTTCTTCCCCGACGACGGCTCCTTCCTCTCCTTCCTCTACGACAAGGATGGGGCACGCTACGTGACCCACAAGGTGAGCTCAAGCCCTCCGCTTTGCCCGTAGATGCGCGTAGTTGCTCGTTCGCGTTAGCTGTAGGTGTTCTGCCGCTCGGTTCGTCGCCGGTGAGGAGTCCGTGGTCACCGTGACCAAGGCATCGTCGAGGCATGTACAGACGTGCTCTGGACACATCCAGGTCGCGTTCGCGGCCTCAAAGGACTAGCCTTTGGGGTGCCTGCGTGTAGGTGCTCTGAACGTGGGTTCAGATCCGCAGCCGCGGGATGTTTCCGGTGAGGCTGGGGTCTGCTCCCGTGTGAGCTCGAGGTGTGGGGTTGTAGCGGGATGTGCCAGGAGGCCATAGCTGCTCGCGGTGCCGCCGGAGGAGCCCTGTGGACGTGCCTAGCTTCGCTGGAACCTTGCTGTCGCCGCCGTCTGAACTTCTGTCAGTAGTGCAGTGTTGCGCCGTCGATTTCAGAGGAGCCTAGCATCCTCTCCGTTGGGCTTCGTTCAATTCCAAGGACACCCACGTGTTCGTGGTGGTTCCCTCTCCACGTAGCGCTGGATAGATATGCCGGAGACGTCTCAACGACGACGAGAGCCTCGCCGTGGTTCTCTGTCGCGGGTGTCTGTGAGAGGTGTTCCAAGGTTCAGTTAACCACTTGGGGTTAACTTACCTTGCTTCTACCGTGTCCTTGTTCAGCAAATCGTTCGTAGCACAGTGGTCAGGGGGGGCTAGTGGAGAAGGGCACGGCCTGGGTTCGAATCCCAGTCGATGCAATGCCCCCTTTTCTTTTCTTTTGTTGCGTGGGCCATCGAGGCAGGCTTGGCTTGGCGCAGTAGCTTTCACAGCCATAGTGCTTCGGGCCAGAGAGAGAGGTGGGCCTGGCGCCCGAGGGCAGCCCAGCAGGCCAGTGCCACCTTTTCTTTACTTTTTCATTTGTTTTTCTTTTTCCAATTCTTTTCAAATTCAAATTCAATTTGAATTTGAACTTCAAGTGGCCTTGCCCCAAACATGTGATCTCATATATGTTTTTGGGGTAGTTTGGCCCAATGATCTCAATGGTGAGGTCAATTTTTCACTTTGCCCCTCTATTAATTGGAGTGTGGTAATTTTGCAATTAAGCCCTCCATTTTCTTTGTTTTTGTCAAGTGCTGCCCAAATCCAAATATGGCCATGCCATATATGTTTTTGGGGTAGTTTCTCCCAAGGAATTGCATGGTGATAATGGTTTGCCCATTTGAGCCTTTTTTCAAAATGCATCTAGTGCAATTTTGCACTCAGCCCCCTGAATTCATTTGAATCTGCAACTGTGCTTTGCAAATTAAATGGAGCCACACCTTATGTGGTTTTGGGGTAGAATAATGCAGGGATTGCAATGGTGATGTCCATGTGATGTTTTGTGCAACTCATGTGGACATGGTGCGAAACACCTAGCCATGTCAACCTGTTTTCCTCTCCTTGCCTTCCTTCAACTTCTGTGCATGTTGAATCTTGGTCATCTGCTCAATTCCAAGTTCTTTTCAGTTCATCTTCGAATCTTTGCATCGTCAAACCAGCCCCTATCATATTGTCATATGCCATGTGGCTGGGTTCCTTTCTTTTGTTGCACCTTTCCGATGTCAAGTTCACCGACATATCTCCGTCTCCGGAATCGATGTTTTATTTTTCATGTTGTTATTATTTCTGTTAATTGCATTGTTGATCATGTCATGTTGCCATGTTACTTACACCAAAATTAAGGTTAAGGCCAAAGCCATAAAAATGTAATAATTGCACATGAAGTTGTTGACGTGTCATCACCACCTTCATTTAAATTGACTAGATAGGGTCACAACATGTCTATTAAACTTGATCAAACCATCTTTTCCTGTGCATTGCAACCCTTGCTTACTTGTGTGCCTTTTCCTTGCCGGTACCTTACGTTAGCACCTGAGACTGCCGAGGAGACTTACGTGGAGGTTTCCGACACCGAGCCCGAGGAGTCTGCTACGTCTGTTTCGACGACCGGTTACCCAGGCAAGGGGAAGATTTATACCATTACTTTATACCTTTCTGCCTACCTGCCTAGCTGTAGTCTAGAATGTTTGCTTGATCCTACCCACTTGTTTATGCCACTTTCAACAACCAAACAACCATGGTCCCCACATCCCAGCAAAACCATTGTATTGCTAAGTTACCGCTGCTCAGCCATTGCTTAGTATGAGTAGGAAAACTTGCTGCTTACCCTATGCTATGGTTTGGGATATCATGTTATTTAAAGAAGTTGGTTGATATTTATTATTATTATGATGTTAATTATACTTGAGGAATGATGGGAGACCGGGCTGTTCCCGCCAGGTGTTTTGTTCCATTTGAGTCACCTAGGTCCCGAGTTCCGGGTATTGTGTTTCTTGACGAGCGTGCCTAATCGTGTGTGGGATTCTATGGGGTCCCCTTATCTTACCTACCTAGCTTCAAACAATTCTAGTGGTGGCCCGAGCTGATTTACTTTTGCAAACGTGTGTGTGCTTGGTTGGTACCCCAGCTGTTTTCGAAACAACCCGGGCCAGCGGAGACATGGTTTCTCTTGTTGGTCCAACCCAGGGAGCTAGGGAGTTGCCCACATCTGTTTGGGTAACTAACCTGACCTCGTCCAGATGGTAGAGGCCGATTCGAGAGCGCGGCCGACTTTTGAGTTGGATGTCGACTCACCGGGGGCCACCCGGAATTGTGCGTTGTTAGTTAGAGGGACTCTGACGTTCCGGAGTTTCATGCGTTTACTTAGACAAGTGGAAACCGGGCGTACATGCGAAGCCTATGATGGGCAGTTGGTACACCCCTGCAGGGTTAAATCTTTTCGAAAAGACGTGTCTGCGGTTATGGACGACTTGAGACCTACTCCTTGTTCATACAATAACATCAATTTGAATCATAATTAAAACTTGCCTACCGTGTGAGTGCCTTGGTTGCTTTTCTTCGTCCAGGGGGACCGAGAGAAGATCCAGGTTGTGTTATGTTTGACGTAAGTAGGTGGATAGTGGACTTATGACACGATGTCACGTGCATTCTCCGATCTTACCCCTACTCTAATAGAACGATAGCCACCATATATGCTAGTGCGGCTGCAACCTTTACCTTTATCCTGTCTTACCGTAGGAAGTTAGTTATCCTGTAATGATATAATCTCACCCCTGTTTGCCTTTTGTGCTTTTACTGTTTTGCCTGATCGGCCGCTGCAGTGGACTACTACCTCTACCCGAGCACCGGACGGTACTTCGTGGAGGTGCCCCCGGAGGATGACGATGAGGACGACTTCGTTCAGTAGATCCTATAGTTGGGCTTCGACGATCCGTGGGTGGACTCTTTATGTGCAGCCCTCTCTAGGGCAATTTGGCTTTTGACCGTACTCGGTCGTGTTTGTCTTCCGCTTGTTGCATGATGAACTGTTGGGTCCACGGACCTCTGAGATGTAATAATTTCAAGTGGCGATGTATGCCCTGGACTCTATATATTTTATGTCTTAGTATTAAGTTCATTGTTCATATACTTGTTGTCGAGAATCCGGCAGCGACACGAGTGCGAGTGTCGTGAGTCGGTGGCCTTTTATGCGCTACTAACTTGAGCGGGATGCGAAAGCGACTAACTCGAGTTAGCACCGCATCGGGGGCCTTACAACTTGGTATCAGAGCAGGACTGACTATAGGACCCCTTACTGGCCGAAGTTGAGTCTAGAAACTATTCTGTAGTTATTAAGGAAAAATCGGAGAGTAGGAACTCTTTCTTTTTCTTCTTACCCCACCCTCCCACCCCTTTTTCCGTGAGGAAGTGAAACGTGGTTTTCTCTCTGCAACTTATCCCCTTTCAAACAAATCTAGGTTCTCGTTTACATGAGGCTCCGATTCCTCTATAATTTTTTGCTAGCGACGAGAAGGGTTGGCGTACGTTGAGAACACTGAGCCTCCACTTGGGGTTGACAGCTCCACATCGCTTACGGCGTACCTCAGGTGTAACTCCTATACAGGGATGGTTGGCATCCTCCGGATGTGGTTCCTCCCCCTATAGGAGACCGCTTCGACGGGCCGCTCAGGGAAGATGTCTCAACGTTCATGTCTTCAACCACTCGTATATATTGTTGTGTGCTCGCTAGTAGATTATTATCTTGGATTCAGATGATCTCGGTTTGGGGATTCCAGTAGCACCTAGCTTTCGACTTTCCGGGTTAACCTTGGTGGAATTTCAGCCTTCGGCTTTCTCATACCTCATGAGGAAGTTTTGTTGTCAATATTGCTTTATCTTCTGGTTTCGTCGATGTTTCAACCATGTTCTCATAAGTGTTCCTGTATACAGGATGCCAAGAGAGAACATGCCTCCGCCAGAGAACCCTCTCCTTGGGGAGGCTGTGACCGCAGTGGCTCAGGGCACAGCTGCGATCTTACAGATGCTGCAGAACCAGACTGCCCAGAGGAATGATCGACCGCAGTACACCACTCTGCAGGAGTTCCTTGCTATCAACCCCCCAGGTTCTCCGAGGCTCGAGACCCACTGGAAGCGGATGATTGGATTGCAGAGATCAAGAAGCACTTCAATGCAAACACCGTCAGACCAGTCGACTACGTCACCTTCGCCTCCTTCCAACTTCAGGGTGCAGCAGCCTGCTGGTACGATACCTACAAGGCCAACAAGGGCGATGCTATCATCACGTGGACAGATTTCGTCGCAGACTTCAGAGCGGCACATATTCCCAGTTGATTGATGGACAGGAAGCGAGAGGAGTTCTTGGCTCTGAGACAGGGTGACAGGTCAGTTCAGGAGTACAACCTGGCCTTCGTCAGGCTCGCCAGGTACGCTCCAGAGGAGGTCAGCACAGAGGTTAAGAAGATTGCCAGGTTCCGTGGGGGTCTCAGCACAGAGATCAAGTACGCACTCACTCAGTGTAGCCCCACGCTGTTCTCACAGTTCGTGGATCAGGCTATCCGCCAGGAGTCAGCCAGAGCAGAGTGGGATGCAGACAGGAAGCGCCAGAGAGAGCACAGTTCCGCAGTGATGGTCCACAAGAAGGCAAAGACTTGGGTTACAGAGGCACCACCGCAGAGGCAGCAGTTTCAGCAGAGGGGGGCAGTTGTCCGCACTTTTGCCCGCCCTCCCGTCCCAGTTCAGCAGGGGCCTCGCTCTACACCACCACACGCGAGGCCACCCAGGCCGCAGCAGCAGCCCAGGCCGGGCGTGATCTGCTACAAGTGCAGGGAGCCGGGGCACACGTCTCCCAACTGCATCGACCCGCGCTTTGCTCGGCTTCCACCGCCTCCACCTCGCTCTACTCCGAGCACCGCGATGGTGAAGGCACAACCACGCGCAGTTCGTGTGAACAACGTGATGCTCACAGATGCTCAGCAGTCTTCAGAGATCGTTCTTGGTAGGTTGCTTGTTAATTCTGTTCCCGCGACTGTGTTGTTCGATTCCGGAGAATCTCATTTCTTTGTATCCCAGAAGTTCGCTGATGAGAAGGTCCTATTCTTGGAGGACCTCCCAAAGTTTCTTCCTATTGTTTCTCCCGGTTCCAAGTTCACTTCATCTCTCCGTGCTCCGTTTGTGAGGATCAGCATTTAGGGTTGCCATTTCCCAGCCTCGCTCATCGCCTTGCCAAGTTCCGACATTGATGTCATTTTGGGCATGGATTGGCTTGTGCAGCACAAGACCGATATTGATTGTCCGACCAGATCTGTGAAGTTGACACATGATTCAGGTGCAGAAGTCTTGTACACTTGTGGCTCTATGACAGGACCAACACAGTTGTACGCTTTGAACGCAGGAGTTGCGCCTTTGCTCGAAGAGGTCAGAGTTGTCTGTGAGTTCCCAGACGTTTTTCCGGAGGATTTGCCAGGAATTCCCCCAGTTCGGGCTATTGAGTTCGTTATTGAGCTAGAGCCTGGTACCCAGCCGATTTCTCGGCATCCGTACAAGATTTGTTTGAAGGAGTTGATTGAGCTCAAGAAGCAGTTGACAGAGTTGGAGGCAGGCGGTTTTATCCGCGCGAGCACTTCCCCTTGGGGTGCACTAGCTTTGTTTGTCCAAAAGAAAGATGGGACTAGCCGCTTGGTCCAGGACTATCGCGGTATCAACAAGAAGACCATCAAGAACAAGTACCCTTTACCCCGCATCAATGATCTGTTCGAACAGTTGAATGGGGCTAAGGTGTTTTCCAAGCTTGACTTGAGGATGGGGTATCACCAAATCCGTGTTCGTGAAGAGGACATTCCCAAGACAGCGTTCAACACACGTTATGGGCTGTATGAGTTCACAGTCATGACTTTTGGGTTCTCAAATGCCCCTCCGACATTGATGAGAGCTATGAACTATTTGTTCCAAGAATGGCTTGATGTGTTTGTGATCCTCTACCTCGACGACATTCTTGTCTATTCCAAGTCAGAGGCTGAGCATGAGGAACATCTACGCCTGGTGCTGCAGAAGTTGAGAGAGCACCGGTACTACGCCAAGTTCTCCAAGTGTGAGTTTTGGCTGGACAAGGTCAATTTTCTGGGCCATGTTATCTCCGCTGAGGGAATTGCGGTTGACCCAGAGCGAGTCCGCACTATTCAAGAGTGGGCTCCGCCGAAGAACGTGAAGCAGCTAAGGATTTTTCTCGGCCTCGCAAGTTATTGCAGGAGGTTTGTGAAGAATTTCTCCAAAATAGCGAAGCCAATGATTAAATTGTTGTGCAAGGACAAACGGTACACTTGGTCACCAGCTTGTCAGTCAGCCTTCGAGGAGTTGAAAGAGAAGTTGACCACAACCCCAATTCTCACGCCGCCAGATGAGTCACAGCCTTTTCAGGTGTTTTGTGATGCCTCCTTACAAGGTCTAGGCGGAGTTTTGATGCAAGGCAGGAACATTGTGGCGTATACCTCACGGCAGTTGAAGACAAGTGAGAGGAATTATCCCACGCACGACTTGGAGCTTGCAGCAGTTGTGCACGCCTTGGTCACTTGGCGACACCTCCTCTTAGGGAGGAAGGTGGATGTGTTCACCGACCACAAGAGTCTGAAGTACTTGTTCACTCAGCCAAATCTGAACTTGAGGCAAAGAAGATGGCTTGAAACCATTACTGAGTACACAGTTGATATTCAGTACACGCTTAGGAAGGCGAATGTCATAGCTGATGCGCTGAGCCGCAAGGGCGATTGCAATAGTATCCAGGTGCATAAGATCCACCCTGATTTGTGTGAGTCCTTTAGAAGGTTCAATCTCGAGCTAGTTCCAGCAGGCTATCTTGCCAACCTTGTGGTAGAGCCCAGTATCCATGAGAAGACTCGCGAAGCTCAGTCTGGCAGCTCAATGATACAAAAGACCAAACATGGTATTGCTGCCCCAGTTCCAAAGTACGGTTGCTTTTCAGTGTATAATGATGGCACGTGTTGTTCGAAGAGCGAGTTGTTGTTCCCAAGGAGGGAGATCTCAGAGAGGTCATCATGAAGGAAGCCCATGATTCCAAGCTGTCTATTCACCCTGGCAGTACGAAGATGTATCAAGATCTCAAGCAAAGCTTTTGGTGGACTCGTATGAAGCGGGATGTTGCCCGTTACGTGTCTCAGTGTGATGTGTGCAGGAGAGTGAAGGCACAGCACCAAAAGCCTGCAGGGTTGCTTCAGCCACTTGAGATTCCGGAGTGGAAATGGGATCATATAGAGATGGATTTCATCACAGGCTTCCCCTTGTCGCAGAAGAAGAACAATGCCATTTTTGTTGTCATTGACAATCTTTCCAAAGTTGCCCACTTCTTTCCAGTGAAGGACTCCATTTCAGCAGCTCAGTTGGCGGATTTGTACACCGCAAGAGTTGTATCTTTGCATGGCTTTCCCCAGAAGATCAGTTCCGATAGAGGCAGCCTTTTCACCTCTAAGTTCTGGCAGGCCTTTCAAAAGGCGATTGGTACGGCATTGTTGTTCAGTACTGTTTATCACCCTCAGACAAGTGGGAAAGTCTAGCGCGTGAACCAAATCCTCGAGGACATGCTTCGGGCATGTGTCATCTCGTTTGGCATGAAGTGGGAGGAATGCTTGCCGTATGCTGAGTTCTCTTACAACAACAGCTATCAGGCAAGTCTGCAGGCAGCGCCGTTTGAAGTCTTGTATGTCCGCAAGTGCAGGACACCTTTGAACTGGTCCGAGACAGGTGAGAGGCAGCTGTTCAGTCCAGATGTGATCCAAGAGGCAGAGGACAGAGTGAAGATTGTCCGAGAGCACCTAAAGGCAGCACAGTCTAGGCAGAAGGCCTATTATGACAAAAGGCACCGTGGTGTAGCGTTTCAGGTTGGTGATTGGGCGTACCTGAGAGTGTCTCCGTTGAGGGGAACTCACCGCTTTGGTATCAAGGGAAAGCTCGCCCCAAGATTTGTCGGACCTTTCCGCATCCTTGAGACTAGAGGACCTCTTGCCTTTCGGCTCGAGCTTCCAGAGAGTCTGTCCATGGTGCATGACGTGTTCCATGTGTCCCAGCTAAAGCAGCGCTTCAAGCAGCCAGAGCAGGCTGTTTACTTGGGCGACATACAACTGAGTGCGGACCTTTCCTACTCAGAGCGTCCAGTCCGTGTTCTTGAGACGTCCGAGCGCAAGACTCGCAACAAGACCGTCAAGTTCATGAAAGTTCTGTGGGCACATCATTCGGAGAAGGAAGCAACATGGGAGCGTGAAGATCATCTCCGTTTTGAGTATCCTGAGTTGTTTCAGGCTTAGATCTCGAGACGAGATCCTGTGTTGGTGGGGGAGTGCTGTAACAACCCATGTGCAATAAATGAAAATCACCATGAGATTTTACTTTGTCTGTTGACTTTGTAACTTGGCATGATGCTAAAGATTATAATTTCATGTGGTGATTTAAATTTGCATTGGGATTGGAGCCCATTTGGTTTGTTCGAATTTGCATCCAAAATGGTTCAAGAAGGGTGTTTGAAGATTTTTCAATGTTGCATGCATGCTCTCCTTGACCCCAATCTTGGCATAGCCAATTCCTTGCCCTTCCCAAGCTTTTTAAAAGCCTTGCTCCATTTTTTGCAACTCTAAAAATTTGGGCTACAGTTCAATGTGATTTGAATTTTAAAAAATGCCCCACATTTTAGTTGCTCCAAAATTGGTCACACCAATTTTAGAAAATGGAGAATATTCCAAGGTTTCGAATACATATTTTTATATGTTTTTCTCTTTTGTGGATTGGCCACAAAAACTCTTGGGAATTTCTGTTATTTTCTTAATGGAAAAACCCCTTTTCTTTTCATTTTCTCCCTGGAGGCAGTCCAGCAGCACCGACCCATCTGGGCCTCCCCTTGTCCGCAGCCCACCTGGGCCTTCGCCAGCGAAGCGGTACGAGGGACGATTCCTGGACGCCCGATCAAAATCCGAGGGAGGGGACGCGTCGCCTTTCCACCGTGGAGAGGTCCCCTGCCCCTCTCCTCTCACAGCCGACGCCGGCATCGACGTCGACGCCCGCCGACGTGGCCAGAGGGCCTCCCCTCTATAAGAGTCGTTCCCCGGAGCCGCAGGATGCCCCTAGGGTTCCATTCCTCCCTCGTTTCCCCTCGCCGCCGCCGCTCGCGAGAGCTTCGTCCTCCCCTGTTCCGCCTAGCAGAGAGCTCCGGTGAGCAAATGCGCCGCCGTCCCGCCTTGTTCGTGAGCGTGCGCTCATCTCCGCGCTCCTGATCCTCATCCCGTTCCTTTCCCCCGTGCAGGTTGCAGTGAAGCGAGCCGACCCAATCCTGCGACGACGAGCTCCGCCGCGGGAGCTTCTTCTTCCCCGACGACGACTCCTTCCTCTCCTTCCTCTACGGCAAGGCTGGGCACGCTACGTGACCCACAAGGCGAGCTCAAGCCCTCCGCTTTGCCCGTAGATGCGCGTAGTTGCTCGTTCGCGTTAGCTGTAGGTGTTCTGCCGCTCGGTTCGTCGCCGGTGAGGAGTCCGTGGTCACCGTGACCAAGGCATCGTCGAGGCGTGTACAGACGTGCTCTGGACACGTCCAGGTCGCGTTCGCGGCCTCAAAGGACTAACCTTTGGGTGCCTGCGTGTACGTGCTCTGAACGTGGGTTCAGATCCGCAGCCGCGGGATGTTTCCGGTGAGGCTGGGGTCTGCTCCCGTGTGCTCCGGTGTGAGCTCGAGGTGTGGGGTTGTAGCGGGATGTGCCAAGAGGCCGTAGCTGCTCGCGGTGCCGCCGGAGGAGCCCTGTGGACGTGGCTAGCTTCGCTGGAACCTTGCTGTCGCCGCCGTCTGAACTTCTGTCAGTAGTGCAGTGTTGCGCCGTCGATTTCAGAGGAGCCTAGCATCCTCTCCGTTGGGCTTCGTTCAATTCTGAGGACACCCACGTGTTCGTGGTGGTGCCCTCTCCACTAGCGCTGGATAGATATGCCGGAGACGTCTCAACGACGACGAGAGCCTCGCCGTGGTTCTCTGTCGCGGGTGTCTGTGAGAGGTGTTCCAAGGTTCAGTTAACCACTTGGGGTTAACTTACCTTGCTTCTACCGTGTCCTTGTTCAGCAAATCATTCGTAGCACAGTGGTCAGGGGGGGCTAGTGGAGAAGGGCACGGCCTGGGTTCGAATCCCAGTCGATGCAATGCCCCCTTTTCTTTTTTTTTTGTTGCGTGGGCCATCGAGGCAGGCTTGGCTTGGCGCAGTAGCTTTCACAGCCATAGTGCTTCGGGCCAGAGAGAGAGGTGGGCCTGGCGCCCGAGGGCAGCCCAGCAGGCCAGTTCCACCTTTTCTTTACTTTTTCATTTGTTTTTCTTTTTCCAATTCTTTTCAAATTCAAATTCAATCTGAATTTGAACTTCAAGTGGCCTCTGCCCCAAACATGTGATCTCATATATGTTTTTGGGGTAGTTTGACCCACTGATCTCAATGGTGAGGTCAATTTTTCACTTTGCCCCTCTATTAATTGGAGTGTGGTAATTTTGCAATTAAGCCCTCCATTTTCTTTGTTTTTGTCAAGTGCTGCCCAAATCCAAATATGGCCATGCCATATATGTTTTTGGGGTAGTTTCTCCCAAGGAATTGCATGGTGATAATGGTTTGCCCATTTGAGCCTTTTTTCAAAATGCATCTAGTGCAATTTTGCACTCAGCCCCCTGAATTCATTTGAATCTGCAACTGTGCTTTGCAAATTAAATGGAGCCACACCTTATGTGGTTTTGGGGTAGAATAATGCAGGGATTGCAATGGTGATGTCCATGTGATGTTTTGTGCAACTCATGTGGACATGGTGCGAAACACCTAGCCATGTCAACCTGTTTTCCTCTCCTTGCCTTCCTTCAACTTCTGTGCATGTTGAATCTTGGTCATCTGCTCAATTCCAAGTTCTTTTCAGTTCATCTTCGAATCTTTGCATCGTCAAACCAGCCCCTATCATATTGTCATATGCCATGTGGCTGGGTTCCTTTCTTTTGTTGCACCTTTCCGATGTCAAGTTCACCGACATATCTCCGTCTCCGGAATCGATGTTTTATTTTTCATGTTGTTATTATTTCTGTTAATTGCATTGTTGATCATGTCATGTTGCCATGTTACTTACACCAAAATTAAGGTTAAGGCCAAAGCCATAAAAATGTAATAATTGCACATGAAGTTGTTGACGTGTCGTCACCACCTTCATTTAAATTGACTAGATAGGGTCACAACATGTCTATTAAACTTGATCAAACCATCTTTGCCTGTGCATTGCAACCCTTGCTTACTTGTGTGCCTTTTCCTTGCCGGTACCTTACTTTAGCACCTGAGACTGCCGAGGAGACTTACGTGGAGGTTTCCGACACCGAGCCCGAGGAGTCTGCTACGTCTGTTTCGACGACCGGTTACCCAGGCAAGGGGAAGATTTATACCATTACTTTATACCTTTCTGCCTACCTGCCTAGCTGTAGTCTAGAATGTTTGCTTGATCCTACCCACTTGTTTATGCCACTTTCAACAACCAAACAACCATGGTCCCCACATCCCAGCAAAACCATTGTATTGCTAAGTTACCGCTGCTCAGCCATTGCTTAGTATGAGTAGGAAAACTTGCTGCTTACCCTATGCTATGGTTTGGGATATCATGTTATTTAAAGAAGTTGGTTGATATTTATTATTATTATGATGTTAATTATACTTGAGGAATGATGGGAGACCGGGCTGTTCCCGCCAGGTGTTTTGTTCCATTTGAGTCACCTAGGTCCCGAGTTCCGGGTATTGTGTTTCTTGACGAGCGTGCCTAATCATGTGTGGGATTCTATGGGGTCCCCTTATCTTACCTACCTAGCTTCAAACAATTCTAGTGGTGGCCCGAGCTGATTTACTTTTGCAAACGTGTGTGTGCTTGGTTGGTACCCCAGCTGTTTTCGAAACAACCCGGGCCAGCGGAGACATGGTTTCTCTTGTTGGTCCAACCCAGGGAGCTAGGGAGTTGCCCACATCTGTTTGGGCAACTAACCTGACCTCGTCCAGATGGTAGAGGCTGATTTGAGAGCGCGGCCGGCTTTTGAGTTGGATGTCGACTCACCGGGGGCCACCCGGAATTGTGCGTGGTTAGTTAGAGGGAATCTGACGTTCCGGAGTTTCAAGCGTTTACTTAGCCAAGTGGAAACCGGGCATACATGCGAAGCCTATGATGGGCTGTTTGATGAGGACATCCCTACTAATGTTACACCCATACCCTCACCAACTACACATACTGGACCAGTTACTAGAGCACGTTTACGTCAACTAAATTATCAGGTACTTTCGTTTCTTGCGAATCCTTCTATTGTTCATGAACATATGATGCTGCCTAAATTAGATACTTTTGTTTTGCTTATGAATGAAGGACCTAGCATGGACAAGAAGGATGGTCATTGGAGCGGGATCAAGAATGGAGAAGAAGGTGTGCGCGGGGGAAAGTACAGTGGAGCTTCCAGTGGGGATTTTCGCACGTTGAAGCCACCATAAGGCATGCATGAAGGCTTGGACGGAATACACGAGATGCCACTTCATTATTTTCGTCCAAGAGCAATTATAGGTGCTGCGTCACCTTAATATTGGGCTGGGCCCATGTAATTTCGAAATACCACATTATAGGCAGTTTTTAGAGTCCGTATGTGTGGGGAAACCGAGTTAGGGTTGTTTTCGGACCCCACCTCCAAGGGGTCACGAAAATCCCCTCTGTTCCCCCATATATACAGCCCTTAGGGCGTCGTTTAGACTTGGGTTTTAATTAGATTAAAGTTAGCCATAGCCGCAACTTCGAGCTCTTCGTTTGTGTCATCCGACCAGGCCAAGACCTCATTGGAACCCCAACTTTCGTAATCATTCATCTTATATTCGCAATATCCAGATTGCAATTCTTAGTTCTTGCTTGTTCTTCGATTGCTTGCAGGAATTAGACCTTCGTGGTCAGGTTGATCGTGCATCCGCGGGATCAATAACCTCTCGGAGTTGGTTTAGCGATCGCTAAGGCGCAACGTCTTCGCACGTTCGTAGTCGGGTCGTGAAAGTCTACTCCACCAAAAATCGATCTCCATCATCTCATCGAAACATCGGGACACCTTCGCCTCTATCAAGTGGTATCAGATTTCCAGGTTGCTCGGTGAGATTTACCAGTTTTCATAGTCTAGATTGGTTCTGTTCTTCATACCTACAGTCCACGAAAAAGCCAACAAAAAAAATTAGGGTTAGATCATCACGTCCCAAGACAGTCCTAGCCTTTGTCCAGTTTTCTTTTCAGTACTTGCTTTGTTGAATTTACGGTTGCATCGTTGTGTCAAGTTGCTGATCTTAGCGTCTAGTTCCCTTAGAGTTTCGAGTTCTGATCACAGTTTTCCACGTCGCCACCGCACAAGTAGTCATCCTACCACGTTCCGCTAATCCGAGTCCAGATACACCACCACGTTCCGCCAAGCAGAGTCCATATACACCAGCACGTCTCACGAGTCCGAGTTGAGTTCCACCATCAGTACGGTTCATGATATCTCCGTAGCCAGAATAGTTTTGAGTTGATTAGAGTCGGATTTCACCAATCTTTTGTCGTACGTAGAAGAGGGTGATTTCCAAAAAAAAAAAAAGAGTCTGGCACGCTTTTCAGAGCAGTTTTTAGGCCAAAATTTTCAGGGGTAAAAAAATTTCGTGCCCATACGTTCCTTACGTCCAGAAACTCGTTTTGAGACGTTCGCCACCATAGTGTTTTTTTCGCACTTTTTCAGCCACCGCAGTCCCGCATCGCAAAAAAAAAAAAGAGAGAAAATAAAAAATTCAGAGTGTGCTTCACAGTTGTTACGTGCCGCGCCGTGCTTTCGTTGGTGTTTTAGGCTCGCGTCTCTAGTACGGTCTAGCCTAGGATCAGCACAGTACCGACGTTGAGTGTTTATTCAGCTTTGCATCTCTGTTTTGATTATTGTTGATCTTTTTGCTACCATATTTGTCAAGCCTACCTACAGCTCCACATATATCCTACATCGTGCGTTTTGACACCTCCTGGCCATCGCTCTACCATATCTCTGAGAGTTTTGACCCGTTGGTTGTACATCACCACCTGCTGCTAGGTAAGAATCGGTAAGAACGTAAGAAAAGCTTGACGGATTTGTGCTTTCCACCACCCCACATCCATCCCATTAGTAGAAGTAGGATCATATTCCTGTGTGTTTTCTATTTCTGCTAACCATGCCAGGATCACATGATGAAGTGGCGCGGGATGCACCCGATTGGGAGAACATGACAAACAAGGAGCTACATGATAAATTTGCACAAATGATGTCTGAACAGGTGAATGACATCGAGACCAGATTTACAGAGGCAATTGATGGCGTGGAAAAGATGATCGACACCAAGCTCGACGCCAAGTTTACTGAGTTGATCGCACGCCTACCTTCAGCACAGCCACAGCCACCGCCACTACCACGTGCACGCCGTATTCTGTTTCCGCGAGGACAAGCTGCTGGTATTGGTGCTCCTCCTGCTGCTGCAGTTGCTGCTACTGCTGCTGCTGCTGCTTCTGACGTCGTCCAGGACGACAACTACGAGGGTGATTACGAGGAGGAGGTGGAACAGGAAGCGGCCTATGAGCAGCCAGCTGGACGTCCACGTCCCAACATTCGCCACGGTCGACACCAACCACCCCCTCAGGTACGCGATGATGAACACGTGCCTAAACTTAAATTGAATCTTAAGCCGTTTGAGGGTAGATATATTCCTGATGCTTATCTTACTTGGGAGTTAGAAACTGAACAACGTTTTACATGTTTACAATATCCTGAGAATAGACGTGTTACTGCTGCTGTTTGTGAATTCACGGGCTTTGCATCTATTTGGTGGTCTGAACATTGTAGATTGCATGCTAATAATATTCCAACTACTTGGGCTGCTTTAAAAGATGCTATGCGTACTCGCTGGGTTCCTCCTTATTATCAACGTGAATTGTTACAAAAATTACAGCGTTTGAGACAAGGAAAAAATTCTGTAGAGGAATATTATCAAGAATTACAAACTGGATTGATTAGATGTGGCCTAGTAGAGGATAATGAAGCTATGCTTGCACGTTTTATGGGTGGCTTAAACAGGGAGATACAAACTATTCTAGAATACAAGGACTTTGCTACTATCACTCGTTTGTTTCATCTTGCTTGTAAAGCTGAACGTGAAGTGCAGGATCGACAGGCCGCTACAAGACCTAACTTTTCTGCAGGACGAAATACATCATGGACATCGCGTGGAGCTTCTACATCCACACGTCCTGCTGCGCCACCATCTACTTCAGCCGCTCATTCTTACAGGGAGCCACCAAAACAGCCAGCGCCACCATTCAAGGGTGCACAGAGTGGTCCGGCGGCGAGTTCTTCTTCATCCATGGCGTCCACAGGGCAAACACGAGATCGTGATATTAAATGTCGCAGGTGCCAAGGTGGAGGTCACTTCGCAAAAGACTGTCCCTCCAAGCGTGTGATGACTATTACGGCGGATGGTGGGTATGAGTCAGCGAGTGACTATGATGAGGAGACTCTAGTTCTCATTGCTCATGAGGAACAGGGTGCCCATGATGATGCTCATGATATAGAGTATATGACTCCTGATGACGCAGATAAATATGCTAGTTTGGTTGCTCAACGTGTATTAAGTGTGCAGGTAACGAAGGCCGAGCAAAACCAGAGGCATAATTTGTTCCACACAAAGGGAGTGGTGAAAGAACGTTCGGTTCGCATCATCATTGACGGAGGGAGTTGCAACAACTTGGCTAGCATGGAGTTGGTGGAGAAGCTATCTCTCACCACAAGACCACACCCCCATCCGTACTATATTCAGTGGTTTAACAATAGTGGTAAGATTAAGGTAACGCGTTCTGTTCGTGTGCACTTTAGCATTGCTGCTTATGCTGATTATGTTGATTGTGATGTGGTACCCATGCAAGCATGCTCTCTTTTACTTGGTAGACCATGGCAATTTGATAGGAATGTTGTACACCATGGTAGGACAAATCAGTTTACTCTGGTTCATCAGGATAAAAATATTGCTTTACTTCTTATGTCTCCTGAACAAATTGTGAAAGATGATCTTGCTAGAGCTAGTAAAGCAAAACAGGAGAAAAATAAGAGTGAGAATGAGATAGCAGCCAAAGAATTTGAGCAACAACATAAGACTAATAGCAAATCTTCTTCTGCTGTTTCTAATGAAATTAAATTGACTAGTCCAACTTTGCTTGCTACTAAGGTTGATATTTCAGATTTGGATGTTAGTCAATATGTGTGCTATGCTTTTGTCTGCAAAGAAGCTTTGTTTTCATTTGAGGAATTGCCTCCTTCTTTGCCTCCTGTTGTCACTGACCTTTTGCAGGAGTTTATTGACGTCTTTCCACAAGACGTACCACCGGGATTACCACCTATTCGAGGGATTGAGCATCAGATTGACTTAATTCCCGGTGCTTCGTTGCCCAACCGTGCGCCATACCATACCAATCCGGAGGAGACGAAGGAGATTCAGCGTCAAGTACAAGAGCTACTCGACAAAGGTTACATACGTGAGTCCCTTAGTCCTTGTGCTGTTCCTGTTATATTAGTGCCTAAAAAGGATGGAACATGGCGTATGTGTGTTGATTGTCGAGCCATTAATAATATTACTATTCGTTATCGTCATCCTATTCCTAGGTTAGATGATATGCTTGATGAATTAAGTGGCTCTACCATGTTTTCCAAAGTTGATTTGCGTAGTGGATACCATCAAATTCGCATGAAATTAGGAGATGAATGGAAAACGGCTTTTAAAACTAAGTTTGGATTATATGAGTGGTTAGTCATGCCTTTTGGGTTAACTAATGCACCTAGCACTTTCATGAGATTAATGAACGAGGTTTTACGTGCTTTCATTGGACGATTTGTGGTAGTCTATTTTGATGATATACTGATTTATAGCAAATCTTTGGAGGAACATTTGGATCATTTACGTGCTGTTTTTATTGCTCTACGTAATGCACGTTTATTTGGTAACCTTGGGAAGTGCACCTTTTGCACCGACCGAGTATCGTTTCTTGGCTATGTTGTTACTCCACAGGGTATTGAAGTTGATACAGCCAAGATCGAGGCGATTGAGAGTTGGCCGCAGCCCAAAACGGTCACACAAGTGCGAAGTTTTCTTGGCCTCGCTGGATTCTATAGGCGTTTTGTGAGAGATTTCAGCACCATTGCTGCCCCTCTCAATGAGCTTACACGCAAGGATGTGCCTTTTACTTGGGGTACCGCACAGGAAGAAGCTTTCACGGTATTGAAAGATAAGTTAACACATGCTCCTTTGCTCCAACTTCCTGATTTTAATAAGACTTTTGAGCTTGAATGCGATGCTAGTGGGATTGGTTTGGGAGGTGTGTTATTACAAGATGCTAAACCTGTTGCATACTTTTCTGAAAAATTGAGTGGGCCTAGTCTGAACTATTCTACTTATGATAAGGAATTATATGCTCTTGTTCGGACATTAGAAACTTGGCAACATTATTTATGGCCCAAAGAATTTGTTATACATTCTGATCATGAATCTTTGAAACACATAAGAAGTCAAGCAAAACTTAATCGTAGACATGCTAAGTGGGTTGAATTTATTGAGACTTTCCCTTATGTCATTAAACACAAGAAGGGGAAAGATAATATTATTGCTGATGCTTTGTCTCGTCGTTATACTATGCTTTCACAACTTGACTTCAAGATATTCGGTTTAGAGACAATCAAAGAACAATATGCAAATGATGCGGCATTTAAAGATGTATTGCAGAATTGTAGAGAGGGTAGAACATGGAACAAGTTTGTGCTTAATGATGGATTTGTGTTCCGTTCTAACAAGCTATGCATTCCAGCTAGCTCTACTCGTCTTTTTTTGTTGCAGGAGGCGCATGGAGGAGGATTAATGGGACATTTTGGCGTGAAAAAGACGGAGGACGTACTTGCTACACATTTCTTTTGGCCAAAGATGAGACGGGATGTTGAGCGTTTTGTTGCTCGCTGCACTACATGTCAAAAAGCTAAGTCACGACTCAATCCTCATGGTTTATACATGCCTTTACCTGTACCTAGTGTTCCGTGGGAGGACATATCCATGGACTTTGTTTTAGGCTTGTCTCGAACAAAGAAGGGGAGGGATAGCATATTTGTTGTCGTGGATAGATTTTCTAAGATGGCACATTTTATACCATGTCATAAAAGCGATGATGCTGCTAATGTTGCTGATTTATTCTTTGGAGAGATTATTCGTTTACATGGTGTGCCCAATACTATTGTCTCGGATCGTGATACTAAGTTTCTTAGCCATTTTTGGAGATGCTTATGGGCTAAGTTGGGGACTAAACTACTTTTTAGTACTACATGTCATCCCCAAACTGATGGACAAACTGAAGTGGTCAATAGGACATTGTCTACTATGCTTAGGGCTGTTTTAAAAAGTAACTTGAAACTGTGGGAAGAATGTTTACCTCATATTGAATTTGCTTATAATCGTTCAGTGCATTCTACCACTAAAATGTGCCCTTTTGAGATTGTTTATGGTTTTCTACCTCGTGCACCTATTGATTTGCTGCCTCTTCCATCTTCGGAGAAGGTGAATTTTGATGCTAAGCAACGTGCTGAGTTGATATTAAAAATGCATGAGTTAACTAAAGAAAACATTGAGCGCATGAATGCTAGATACAAGCTTGCTGGTGATAGGGGTCGAAAGCATGTTGTATTTGAACCAGGAGATCTTGTTTGGTTACATCTACGAAAAGATAGGTTTCCTGATTTGCGCAAGTCTAAGTTAATGCCACGAGCTGATGGTCCCTTTAAGGTTTTACAGAAAATTAATGATAATGCATATAAACTTGAGCTACCTGCAGATTTTGGGGTTAGTCCCACATTTAACATTGCAGATTTGAAACCTTATTTGGGAGAAGATGATGAGCTTCCGTCGAGGACGACTTCAATTCAAGAAGGGGAGGATGATGAGGACATCCCTACTAATGTTACACCCATACCCTCACCAACTACACATACTGGACCAGTTACTAGAGCACGTGCACGTCAACTAAATTATCAGGTACTTTCGTTTCTTGCGAATCCTTCTATTGTTCATGAACATATGATGCTGCCTAAATTAGATACTTTTGTTTTGCTTATGAATGAAGGACCTAGCATGGACAAGAAGGATGGTCATTGGAGCGGGATCAATAATGGAGAAGAAGGTGTGCGCGGGGGAAAGTACAGTGGAGCTTCCAGTGGGGATTTTCGCACGTTGAAGCCACCATAAGGCATGCATGAAGGCTTGGACGGAATACACGAGATGCCACTTCATTATTTTCGTCCAAGAGCAATTATAGGTGCTGCGTCACCTTAATATTGGGCTGGGCCCATGTAATTTCGAAATACCACATTATAGGCAGTTTTTAGAGTCCGTATGTGTGGGGAAACCGAGTTAGGGTTGTTTTCGGACCCCACCTCCAAGGGGTCACGAAAATCCCCTCTGTTCCCCCATATATACAGCCCTTAGGGCGTCGTTTAGACTTGGGTTTTAATTAGATTAAAGTTAGCCATAGCCGCAACTTCGAGCTCTTCGTTTGTGTCATCCGACCAGGCCAAGACCTCATTGGAACCCCAACTTTCGTAATCATTCATCTTATATTCGCAATATCCAGATTGCAATTCTTAGTTCTTGCTTGTTCTTCGATTGCTTGCAGGAATTAGACCTTCGTGGTCAGGTTGATCGTGCATCCGCGGGATCAATAACCTCTCGGAGTTGGTTTAGCGATCGCTAAGGCGCAATGTCTTCGCACGTTCGTAGTCGGGTCGTGAAAGTGTACTCCACCAAAAATCGATCTCCATCATCTCATCGAAACATCGGGACACCTTCGCCTCTATCACTGTTGGTACACCCATGCAGGGTTAATCTTTTCGAAAAGCCGTGTCCGCTGTTATGGACGACTTGAGACCTACTTCTTGTTCATAGAATAACATCAATTTGAATCCTAATTAAAACTTGCCTACCGTGTGAGTGCCTTGGTTGCTTTTCTTCGTCCAGGGGGACCGAGAGAAGATCCAGGTTGTGTTATGTTTGACGTAAGTAGGTGGATAGTGGACTTATGACACGATGTCACGTGCACTCTTGGATCTTACCCCTACTCTAATAGAACGATACCACCATATATGCTAGTGCGGCTGCACCCTTTACCTTTATCCTGTCTTACCGTAGGAAGTTAGTTATCCTGTAATGATATAATCTCACCCCTGTTTTCCTTTTGTGCTTTTACTGTTTTGCCTGATCGGCCGCTGCAGTGGACTACTACCTCGACCCGAGCACCGGACGGTACTTCGTGGAGGTGCCCCCGGAGGATGACGATGAGGACGACTTCGTTCAGTAGATCCTATAGTTGGGCTTCGACGATCCGTGGGTGGACTCTTTATGTACAACCCTCTCTAGGGCAATTTGGCTTTTGACCGTACTCGGTCGTGTTTGTCTTCCGCTTGTTGCATGATGAACTGTTGGGTCCACGGACCTCTGAAATGTTGTAATAATTTCCAGTGGCGATGTATGCGCTGGACTCTATATATTTTATGTCTTAGTATTAAGTTCATTGTTCATATACCTGTTGTCGAGAATCCGGCAGTGACACGAGTGCGAGTGTCCTGAGTCGGTGGCCTTTTATGCGCTACTAACTTGAGCGGGGCGCGAAAGCGACTAACTCGAGTTAGCACTGCATCGGGGGCCTTACACTCAGCAAGACTACTCATGCTCAAGTTTCAAGGTAAAGGGAGGTGGGGTTTCAACATGCAGAAGTGCCAGCTTTGACTTGGCTAGTCCTGTACTACGAGTACCAGACTTGAGGTAAGAAGCGTACACGAGTCCACTACCAAGTGTCCAACCAATACACCACTATGGATACTTCCTCGACTTCCCCACGAGGAAGCACGCCATAGCACTCACGCATATCTTGCGAGTTTTAGAGAATCTGATATGGGGTGGCCCGATCTTCTCAGTAAGCGGACGGTGAATATGAGGGCGATGATAGATAACTTGTATGTAGCCAATGAACTCTCCTTGCTAGATCCCTATTGCCAATGCGAGAGCTCTCTACCCTTTGGATATTCACAACTTCACACACTTGCGCAACGTAGCCGTCGACCACGAGACGGTAATTTGCAATCTACTAATCCCCAGTGGAACAATAGATCACACAGAACTTGCAGTAGAAGAACTTCAGATCGATACGAATTGAAGTCTTAATGATTCAAGAGGAAAGCTTGAAGCTATTCTCAATATCTAGGGTTTATCTAAACGTGGTCTAACCCTAAAACTCGTGGGAGCTGGGTATTTATAAGCTAGGGGGATACAAGAGCCGCAGCCCGTCTGATCTGCGCGCAGGCAGTTTCGGACGTCCGATGGGTTTCGGACGTCCGTCACGTCGGACGTCCGAAACGTGTCGGAAATCCGACTCTGGCGGTGAGGTGTCCTGGATTGGGAGTTCTTCTCGAGGACCTTCATGTCGGACGTCCGTCATATGTCGGACGTCCGATGCGTCGGACGTCCGAATCCTGTCGGAAATCCGGCTTCGGTTTTGGAGGTCTTCTGGATACGGAGGTCGCCATCCTTATCGCTGATGTCGGACGTCCGAAATGGGTCGGACGTCCGAAAGTTGGAGCATGTCTCATCTTCTCCTCCTTCTGGATCCTCGTCTTCGTCATGATACCTGATTATGCAAACATACAAAGATTTAGGCAGTATAAAGTTCTCATTACATAATATATCAGAATCTATTAAGAGCGAGTTCACCTGTTGTTCTATCAACTTTGCACGAGCTCTTGTAATAGGTCCAATTCTGATTTCATCATCCTTCTTCTTTGTTGAATCAATTTGTTCTTCATGACGAACTGGAGATGTGTTGGTAGTAGGGATGTCCTCATCATCTCCCCCCCCTTCAAAAGGCGTCGACCTCGACGCTCCAAGGTCATCTCCCATGTATGGTGATAAATCAGCAACATTGAAACTGTTGCTAGCGCCACCAAACTCGGCAATGGGAATATCAATCGAGTAGGCATTGTCATTGATCTTGGCTAGCACCTTGTAAGGACCAGCACCACGTGGCTTCAACTTGGAATCCCTCATCCCTGGAAATCTGTCCTTGCGCAAATGTACCCAAACCATATCTCCAGGTTGAAAAAGAACTTGCTTCCGTGACTGGTTCCTCGCAGCAGCAACATTCTTGCCTTGCTTCTCAATAGCCTCTCGGGTCTTCTCATGGATCTTCTTTACATAATCTGCTCTGTGGGAGGCCTCCATATTAACTCGTTCCTGCAATGGAAGAGGCAGCAAATCAAGAGGTGTAATAGGCTTAAAACCATATACCACTTCAAAAGGACAAAGGTGAGTAGTAGTGTGTACTGCCCTGTTATAAGCAAATTCAACATGTGGCAAACACTCCGCCCATTCGCGCAGATTTTTCTTGATCATAGCTCGCAATAATTGTGACAATGTTCTATTGACCACCTCCGTTTGACCATCAGTTTGAGGATGACATGTAGTACTGAACATCAACTTTGTTCCCAACTTGCCCCAAAGCGTCTTCCAGAAGTAGCTCACAAACTTTACATCCCTGTCAGAAACAATTGTCTTGGGCACTCCATGCAAGCGTACAATCTCCCTGAAAAACAGGTTAGCAACATGCGACGCATCGTCGCTCTTATGGCAGGCAATAAAATGTGCCATCTTGGAAAATCTATCCACTACCACAAATATACTATCATGACCATATTTAGTGCGTGGCAATCCTAACACAAAGTCCATACTAATATCTTCCCAAGGTGTGGTAGGAGCCGATAGTGGAGTATACAAACCGTGAGGCTTCAGCTTCGACTTGGATGTGTTGCATACAATACAGCGTCGAACAAACCTGTCCACATCACGCCTCATCCTGGGCCAATAAAAATTATCAGCAAGCATGAGTAATGTCTTCTCACGCCCAAAGTGACCCATCAGTCCGCCTGCATGTGATTCCTGCAACAATAGCAAACGCACAGAAGATTCTGGAACACAAAGTTTGTTAGCTCGAAACAAAAATCTATCATGGATGTGGAACTTGTCACAAGCATTTCGAAGCAAACACAAACGATATGGTTCAGCAAAATCATGATCAGTTGCATATAAATCACACAAACTCTCTAATCCAGGAATTTTAACATCAGGATGTGTCAATAACATGTTCTTCCTAGATAGAGCATCAGCAACAACATTATCTTTTCCTTTCTTATATTTGATGATGTAAGGAAAAGACTCAATGAACTCAACCCACTTAGCTAAGCGTCTATGCAAATTAGATTGAGCTTTCAGATATTTCAAAGCTTCATGATCAGAATGTATGATAAATTCTTTTGGCCACAAATAATGTTGCCAAACCTCAAGAACTCTAACAAGTGCATACAATTCTTTATCATAAACAGGATAATTCAATCTAGCACCAGAAAGCTTCTCACTAAAATAAGCTATAGGTCTACCTTCTTGCATCAAAACACCACCAATACCTATACCACTAGCATCACATTCAACTTCAAATTTCTTAGTAAAATCTGGTAACGTAAGTAAAGGTGCAGAAGTAAGCAAATGTTTCAACTCATCAAATGCAAGGTCTTGGGCAACGCCCCAAACAAAAGGCACACCTTTCTTAGTCAATTCATTCAACGGTGCAGCAATAGTACTAAAGTTTTTCACAAAACGTCTATAAAACCCAGCAAGACCGTGAAAACTTCGTACTTGGCTAACATTCATGGGAGTAGGCCAATTTTGAATTGCTTCAATTTTAGAAGAATCTACTTCTACCCCATGCTTAGATACAACAAAACCCAAAAATATGACCTTATCTTTTGCAAATGTGCACTTCTCAAGATTAGCATATAATTTAGAATCACGCAACACTTGCAAAACTTGTCTAATATGATCAGCATGTTCAAATTCATTGCGGCTGTAAATAAGTATATCATCAAAATACACAACCACAAAATGTCCAATAAACTCCCTCAAAACATGGTTCATTAATCTCATGAAAGTACTAGGAGCATTAGTAAGACCAAAAGGCATAACTAACCACTCATATAAGCCGAACTTAGTTTTGAAAGCAGTTTTCCATTCATCCCCTTCTTTCATCCTAATTTGATGGTATCCACTACGCAAATCAATTTTAGAGAAAATAGCAGCACCACATAATTCATCAAGCATATCCTCTAAACGTGGAATGGGATGACGATAGCGAATAGTGATGTTATTAATAGCTCTACAATCTACACACATACGCCATGTACCATCTTTCTTAGGAACCAAAATAACAGGAACAACACAAGGGCTAAGGCTGACACGAATATACCCTTTATCCAGAAGCACTTGTACTTGTTGCTGAATTTCCTTCGTCTCTTGGGGGTTTGTCCTATATGGTGCCCGGTTCGGAAGAGTTGCACCCGGTATAAGATCAATCTGGTGCTCAATACCACGCAAGGGTGGTAATCCTGTCGTATCATCAGGTGTCTCCTTCTTTATCATGTGGTATCAGATTTTTGGGTTGATCACGGCGAGGTTGTGTTGATCGATCGCATCTAGATCGGTTTTGTTGGTAGGAGTTTGCTTGGAGGATTTCTCGTTCAGATTGATTTGTTTGGAGGAGATTGTGCATAGAGGCTGCAGATTGCTGCTGTGTTTGTGCAGATTTGTTTCCGCTAGATTGATTTGCGAGGAGATTGCTAGAGGTTGAAGAGAAGAAATCCCGTAATTGGATTTGGCTGTCGGCAGTCCCGAAATTGATATAGGTGCAGAATCCGCATCCGTGCTCGAAATAAGGCGTGTAAGCACAAATTGGAAAGGATATCTTGTGTGCTTTCCAGATTGTATGGCCACCGCTTCCGATTCGCAGCGGTACAGCCGCAAACGCGAAAACAATACTGTGGTTGGTCCATATTATACAGATTTGGATGATATATCAAAGATTTTGCAGATATTAGCGAAGGCTGAAACACAAGCGGCAGCTATATCCAAAACAATCTCAGATTTTTCTGCTAGCTCTCAAAAGGAGTTGATTCCAAATAATTTTGAGATTAGTCAGATGGTTGTTCCACTACAGAAAATTGATGAGGCAGCAGCCATGATTTCTGACTTGGCGGATGATGTTGGAAAGGATGTTGTGGATGATGTTGTACCATTGAGTGGGCTGAATGTGCAACTCAAGAGAGTGCATGGTGATACTTGTATGAAACTAGATAGATGTCAGCGATGGAATTTATTTCAGGCGTAGTGTATGATTAAAGGCAAAGCATGCAAGTTGATGATTGATGGTGGTAGTTGTACCAATGGCATTAGCAAAGCGATGGTGGAAGCATTGAGGTTGTCCACATGGCGTATTCCTGAACCGAAGCATCTCGAGTGGTTGAATAGCTGCGGTATGCTGAAGGTTACTCATAAGGTGTCTCCTTCTTTATCATGTGGTATCAGATTTTTGGGTTGATCAAGGCGAGGTTGTGTTGATCGATCGCATCTAGATCGGTTTTGTTTGGAGGAGTTTGCTTGGGCGTGATCTCCGGAGTTGTAGATCCCTGTTGCCAATGCGACAACTCTCTACCCTTCGGATATTCACAACTTCACACACTTGCGCAACGTAGCCGTCGACCACGAGACAGTAATTTGCAATCTACTAATCCCCAGTGGAACAATAGATCACACAGAACTTGCAGTAGAAGAACTTCAGATCGATACGAATTGAAGTCTTAATGATTCAAGAGGAAAGCTTGAAGCTATTCTCAATATCTAGGGTTTATCTAAACGTGGTCTAACCCTAAAACTCGTGGGAGCTGGGTATTTATAAGCTAGGGGGATACAAGAGCCGCAGCCCGTCTGATCTGCGCGCAGGCAGTTTCGGACGTCCGATGGGTTTCGGACGTCCGTCACGTCGGACGTCCGAAACGTGTCGGAAATCCGACTCTGGCGGTGAGGTGTCCTGGATTGGGAGTTCTTCTCGAGGACCTTCATGTCGGACGTCCGTCATATGTCGGACGTCCGATGCGTCGGACGTCCGAATCCTGTCGGAAATCCGGCTTCGGTTTTGGAGGTCTTCTGGATACGGAGGTCGCCATCCTTATCGCTGATGTCGGATGTCCGAAATGGGTCGGACGTCCGAAAGTTGGAGCATGTCTCATCTTCTCCTCCTTCTGGATCCTCGTCTTCGTCATGATACCTGATTATGCAAACATACAAAGATTTAGGCAGTATAAAGTTCTCATTACATAATATATCAGAATCTATTAAGAGCGAGTTCACCTGTTGTTCTATCAACTTTGCACGAGCTCTTGTAATAGGTCCAATTCTGATTTCATCATCCTTCTTCTTTGTTGAATCAATTTGTTCTTCATGACGAACTGGAGATGTGTTGGTAGTAGGGATGTCCTCATCAGTATCCATTCAAGTTGTCTAATAATCAAGCATAACTTTCCAAGTAGTCCATAACCGCGGACGCGGCTATTCGAATAGTTTTGTTAACCCTACAGGGGTGTACTGCTACACACATGAAACTATCAGTTACCGCCGGGATCTCGTCACCCTTCAAGCGGGTGTCGGCGAGGATAATTTCCACAACTTTTACCTCACAGCCAATTCTAATCCAGGAATCAACCATCCGAGTTGCTCACCGCTCAAGAGTCCGGCCGGGTCAACGATACGGACAAAGACGATGCAGGCGACCGAGACGCCACCTTAGCAGATGGTTTTACTGTCTCACAGGTCCACCCACATATCTAAATAATGCAAACTTTCCTTCATTCTTTTTCTATGCATATGCCAAATGGAAAACCCGAACTAGTGACTCCTGGACTTGAACTGGGGTGAGTTAGTACGTTGAGCGGAGGTCCATGTCCCCAACATGTGGTAGTACTCTTCGTCTTGGATCACCACACAAGAACTCGGGCTTAAGGCGGTGTTCAACGAGACAACCCACTGTGTACTCCTACACAACCTCTCATCGTTAACCTTTGTTTAGGGTGGATTCACCAACACGTTATCATCATCACCATTATGAATATCCATCCCGACTCACAAACAATGTAACCTCATTGTATCACTAAGCAGCAATAAGCAGTAACAGTTGCAGGGGCCACATGCTCATCATTCAACTCCTATATCTGCTAGGATTGTGGTTTGCTTAATACGGTGACAAAATGATAGGTCATGCATCGGAATGGGTTCAACTATGCGAAAGAACGTGTCTCGGTGATCTCCTAAACATGAATAAGCGAGACTGAGAGGGAAGTAGGATTTTATAGACATGATCAATGGGGTTTGCGTGCCTTGCTGACAAGGTTCAGTATCGGGGTCTTCAACGAAGGGGGTGGCCTCCGGTTCCGGCTCCACCTCTATTCGATAGCAAACAATGCAAACAAGCTATCAAAAGAATGTACCATGCCCATACACATGATCAAGTGGTATAATATGATGTAAATGTTGCTGATGTGTGGACAATTCCATTTAAATGAAGTGTATTTCAAAAGATTTGCAATTTCAAACTTCAAATTTGATTTCAAATTATGCCATATGCACATTTTCTACTGTTCACCCATTTTAAAATGTTCAAACATGAAAACAAATTGCATATTCATAATCCTTGCATTTTTCTGATAATTTTCCATATATTATTTGTTTAATTTGGAGTTTGGATTAAAAAGTTATTGAATTTCAAAGTTTATTCTATTTTCTGGATTTATCTGGATTTCTTTTAATTAGAAAAGGACTTATTGCGTCAGCATGAGATCATGCTGACGTGGGGGTGATGAGGACATCCCTACTAATGTTACACCCATACCCTCACCAACTACACATACTGGACCAGTTACTAGAGCACGTGCACGTCAACTAAATTATCAGGTACTTTCGTTTCTTGCGAATCCTTCTATTGTTCATGAACATATGATGCTGCCTAAATTAGATACTTTTGTTTTGGTTATGAATGAAGGACCTAGCATGGACAAGAAGGATGGTCATTGGAGCGGGATCAAGAATGGAGAAGAAGGTGCGCGCGGGGGAAAGTACAGTGGAGCTTCCAGTGGGGATTTTCGCACGTTGAAGCCACCATAAGACATGCATGAAGGCTTGGACGGAATACACGAGATGCCACTTCATTATTTTCGTCCAAGAGCAATTATAGGTGCTGCGTCACCTTAATATTGGGCTGGGCCCATGTAATTTCGAAATACCACATTATAGGCAGTTTTTAGAGTCCGTATGTGTGGGGAAACCGAGTTAGGGTTGTTTTCGGACCCCACCTCCAAGGGGTCACGAAAATCCCCTCTGTTCCCCCATATATACAGCCCTTAGGGCGTCGTTTAGACTGGGGTTTTAATTAGATTTAAGTTAGCCATAGCCGCAACTTCGAGCTCTTCGTTTGTGTCATCCGACCAGGCCAAGACCTCATTGGAACCCCAACTTTCGTAATCATTCATCTTATATTCGCAATATCCAGATTGCAATTCTTAGTTCTTGCTTGTTCTTCGTTTGCTTGCAGGAATTAGACCTTCGTGGTCAGGTTGATCGTGCATCCGCGGGATCAATAACCTCTCGGAGTTGGTTTAGCGATCGCTAAGGCGCAACGTCTTCGCACGTTCGTAGTCGGATCGTCAGAGTCGTCTCCACCAAATCGATAGTTATCTCTCATCGAAACATCGGGACACCTTCGCCTCTATCAAGTGGTATCAGATTTCCAGGTTGCTCGGTGAGAGTTACCAGTTTTCGTAGTCTAGATTGGTTCTGTTTTTCATACCTACAGTCCACGAAAAAGCCAACAAAAAAAATTAGGGTTAGATCATCACGTCCCAAAACAGTCCGAGCCTTTGTCCAGTTTTCTTTACAGTAGTTTGCATTGTTGAATTTGCGGTTGCATCGTTGTGTCGAGTTGCTGATCTTAGCGTCTAGTTACCTTAGAGTTTCGAGTTCTGATCACAGTTTTGTCACGCCGCCGCCGAACAGTAGTACACCACCACGTTCCGCATATCCGAGTCCAGATACCACCACGTTCCGCCAAGCAGAGTCCATACACACCACCACAACCTACCGATCCGAGTTGAGTTCCACCATCAGTACGGTTCCTGATATCCCCGTAGCCAGAATAGTTTTGAGTTGTTTAGAGTCGGATTTCACCAATCTTTTGTCGTACGTAGAAGAGGGTGATTTCCAAAAAAAAAAAAAAAAAAAAAATTTCGTGCCCATACGTTCCTTAGGTCCAGAAACTCGTTTTGAGACGTTCGCCACCATAGTGATTTTTTCGCACTTTTTCAGCCCCCGCAGTCCCGCATCGCCAAAAAAAAAAAAAAAGCAAAAAAAAAAAAAAAAAAAAGAGAGAGAAATTTTTTTTTCAGAGTGTGCTTCACAGTTGTTACGTGCCGCGCCGTGCTTTCGTTGGTGTTTTAGGCTCGCGTCTCTAGTACGGTCTAGCCTAGGATCAGCACAGTACCGACGTTTAGTGTTTATTCAGCTTTGCATCTCTGTTTTGATTACTGTTGAGTTTTTTCCTACCATACTTGTCAGCCTTCCTACAGCTCCACATATATTCTACATCGTGCGTTTTGACACCGCCTGGCCATCGCTCTACCACATCTCTGAGAGTTTTGACCCGTTGGTTGTACATCACCACCTGCTGCTAGGTAAGAATCGGTAAGAACGTAAGAAAAGCTTGACGGATTTGTGCTTTCCACCACCCCACATCCATCCCATTAGTAGCAGTAGGATCATATTCCGGTGTGTTTTCTATTTCTTCTAACCATGCCAGGATCACCTGATGAAGTGGCGCGGGATGCACCCGATTGGGAGAACATGACAAACAAGGAGCTACATGATAAATTTGCACGTATGATGTCTCAACAGGTGCAGGACATCGAGACCAGATTTACAGAGGCGATTGATGGCGTGGAGAAGATGATTGACACCAAGCTCGACGCCAAGTTTACTGAGTTGATCGCACGCCTACCTTCAGCACAGCCACAGCCACCGCCACTACCACGTGCACGACGTATTCTGTTTCCGCGTGGACAAGCTGCTGGTATTGGTGCTCCTCCTGCTGCTGCTGCTACTGCTGCTGCTGCTACTGCTGCTGCTGCTGCTTCTGACGTCGGCCTGGACGACAACTACGAGGGTGATTACGAGGAGGAGGGGGAACAGGAAGCGGCCTATGAGCAGCCAGCTGGACGTCCACGTCCCAACATTCGCCACGGTCGACACCAACCACCCCCTCAGGTACGCGATGATGAACATGTGCCTAAACTTAAATTGAATCTTAAGCCGTTTGAGGGTAGATATATTCCTGATGCTTATCTTACTTGGGAGTTAGAAACTGAACAACGTTTTACATGTTTACAATATCCTGAGAATAGACGTGTTACGACTGCTGTTTGTGAATTCACGGGCTTTGCATCTATTTGGTGGTCTGAACATTGTAGATTGCATGCTAATAATATTCCAACTACTTGGGCTGCTTTAAAAGATGCTATGCGTACTCGCTGGGTTCCCCCTTATTATCAACGTGAATTGTTACAAAAATTACAGCGTTTGAGACAAGGAAAAAATTCTGTAGAGGAATATTATCAAGAATTACAAACTGGATTGATTAGATGTGGCCTAGTAGAGGATAATGAAGCTATGCTTGCACGTTTTATGGGTGGCTTAAACAGGGAGATACAAACTATTCTAGAATACAAGGACTTTGCTACTATCACTCGTTTGTTTCATCTTGCTTGTAAAGCTGAACGTGAAGTGCAGGATCGACAGGCCGCTACGAGACCTAACTTTTCTGCAGGACGAAATACATCATGGACATCGCGTGGAGCTTCTACATCCACACGTCCTGCTGCTCCACCATCTACTTCAGCCGCTCATTCTTACAGGGAGCCACCAAAACAGCCATCGCCACCATTCAAGGGTGCACAGAGTGGTCCAGCAGCGAGTTCTTCTTCATCCATGGCGTCCACAGGGCAAGCACGAGATCGTGATATTAAATGTCGCAGGTGCCAAGGTGGAGGTCACTTCGCAAAAGACTGTCCCTCCAAGCGTGTGATGACTATTACGGCGGATGGTGGGTATGAGTCAGCGAGTGACTATGATGAGGAGACTCTAGTTCTCATTGCTCATGAGGAACAGGGTGCCCATGATGATGCTCATGATATAGAGTATATGACTCCTGATGATGCAGATAAATATGCTAGTTTGGTTGCTCAACGTGTATTAAGTGTGCAGGTAACGAAGGCCGAGCAAAACCAGAGGCATAATTTGTTCCACACAAAGGGAGTGGTGAAAGAACGTTCGGTTCGCATCATCATTGACGGAGGGAGTTGCAACAACTTGGCTAGCATGGAGTTGGTGGAGAAGCTATCTCTCACCACAAGACCACACCCCCATCCGTACTATATTCAGTGGTTTAACAATAGTGGTAAGATTAAGGTAACGCGTTCTGTTCGTGTGCACTTTAGCATTGCTGCATATGCTGATTATGTTGATTGTGATGTGGTACCCATGCAAGCATGCTCTCTTTTACTTGGTAGACCATGGCAATTTGATAGGAATGTTGTACACCATGGTAGGACAAATCAGTTTACTCTAGTTCATCAGGATAAAAATATTGCTTTACTTCCTATGTCTCCTGAACAAATTGTGCAAGATGATCTTGCTAGAGCTAGTAAAGCAAAACAGGAGAAAAATAAGAGTGAGAATGAGATAGCAGCCAAAGAATTTGAGCAACAACATAAGACTAATAGCAAATCTTCTTCTGCTGTTTCTAATGAAATTAAATTGACTAGTCCAACTTTGCTTGCTACTAAGGTTGATATTTCAGATTTGGATGTTAGTCAATATGTGTGCTATGCTTTTGTGTGCAAAGAAGCTTTGTTTTCATTTGAGGAATTGCCTCCTTCTTTGCCTCCTGTTGTCACTGACCTTTTGCAGGAATTTATTGACGTCTTTCCACAAGACGTACCACCGGGATTACCACCTATTCGAGGGATTGAGCATCAGATTGACTTAATTCCCGGTGCTTCGTTGCCCAACCGTGCGCCATACCGTACCAATCCGGAGGAGACGAAGGAGATTCAGCGTCAAGTACAAGAGCTACTCGAC
Organism: Bromus sterilis; assembly: GCA_950022295.1. Lineage (NCBI taxonomy): Eukaryota > Viridiplantae > Streptophyta > Magnoliopsida > Poales > Poaceae > Bromus > Bromus sterilis. Next base: position 162,655,875 of record OX465599.1, on the reverse strand, counting down.
AAAGGTTACATACGTGAGTCCCTTAGTCCTTGTGCTGTTCCTGTTATATTAGTGCCTAAAAAGGATGGAACATGGCGTATGTGTGTTGATTGTCGAGCCATTAATAATATTACTATTCGTTATCGTCATCCTATTCCTAGGTTAGATGATATGCTTGATGAATTAAGTGGCTCTACCATGTTTTCCAAAGTTGATTTGCGTAGTGGATACCATCAAATTCGCATGAAATTAGGAGATGAATGGAAAACGGCTTTTAAAACTAAGTTTGGATTATATGAGTGGTTAGTCATGCCTTTTGGGTTAACTAATGCACCTAGCACTTTCATGAGATTAATGAACGAGGTTTTACGTGCTTTCATTGGACGATTTGTGGTAGTCTATTTTGATGATATACTGATTTATAGCAAATCTTTGGAGGAACATTTGGATCATTTACGTGCTGTTTTTATTGCTCTACGTAATGCACGTTTATTTGGTAACCTTGGGAAGTGCACCTTTTGCACCGACCGAGTATCGTTTCTTGGCTATGTTGTTACTCCACAGGGTATTGAAGTTGATAAAGCCAAGATCGAGGCGATTGAGAGTTGGCCGCAGCCCAAAACGGTCACACAAGTGAGGAGTTTTCTTGGCCTCGCTGGATTCTATAGGCGTTTTGTGAGAGATTTCAGCACCATTGCTGCCCCTCTCAATGAGCTTACACGCAAGGATGTGCCTTTTACTTGGGGTACCGCACAGGAAGAAGCTTTCACGGTATTGAAAGATAAGTTAACACATGCTCCTTTGCTCCAACTTCCTGATTTTAATAAGACTTTTGAGCTTGAATGCGATGCTAGTGGGATTGGTTTGGGAGGTGTGTTATTACAAGATGCTAAACCTGTTGCATACTTTTCTGAAAAATTGAGTGGGCCTAGTCTGAACTATTCTACTTATGATAAGGAATTATATGCTCTTGTTCGGACATTAGAAACTTGGCAACATTATTTATGGCCCAAAGAATTTGTTATACATTCTGATCATGAATCTTTGAAACACATAAGAAGTCAAGCAAAACTTAATCGTAGACATGCTAAGTGGGTTGAATTTATTGAGACTTTCCCTTATGTCATTAAACACAAGAAGGGGAAAGATAATATTATTGCTGATGCTTTGTCTCGTCGTTATACTATGCTTTCACAACTTGACTTCAAGATATTCGGTTTAGAGACAATCAAAGAACAATATGCAAATGATGCGGAATTTAAAGATGTATTGCAGAATTGTAGAGAGGGTAGAACATGGAACAAGTTTGTGCTTAATGATGGATTTGTGTTCCGTTCTAACAAGCTATGCATTCCAGCTAGCTCTATTCGTCTTTTGTTGTTGCAGGAGGCGCATGGAGGAGGATTAATGGGACATTTTGGCGTGAAAAAGACGGAGGACGTACTTGCTACACATTTCTTTTGGCCAAAGATGAGACGGGATGTTGAGCGTTTTGTTGCTCGCTGCACTACATGTCAAAAAGCTAAGTCACGACTCAATCCTCATGGTTTATACATGCCTTTACCTGTACCTAGTGTTCCGTGGGAGGACATATCCATGGACTTTGTTTTAGGCTTGCCTCGAACAAAGAAGGGGAGGGATAGCATATTTGTTGTCGTGGATAGATTTTCTAAGATGGCACATTTTATACCATGTCATAAAAGCGATGATGCTGCTAATGTTGCTGATTTATTCTTTGGAGAGATTATTCGTTTACATGGTGTGCCCAATACTATTGTCTCGGATCGTGATACTAAGTTTCTTAGCCATTTTTGGAGATGCTTATGGGCTAAGTTGGGGACTAAACTACTTTTTAGTACTACATGTCATCCCCAAACTGATGGACAAACTGAAGTGGTCAATAGGACATTGTCTACTATGCTTAGGGCTGTTTTAAAAAGTAACTTGAAACTGTGGGAAGAATGTTTACCTCATATTGAATTTGCTTATAATCGTTCAGTGCATTCTACCACTAAAATGTGCCCTTTTGAGATTGTTTATGGTTTTTTACCTCGTGCACCTATTGATTTGCTGCCTCTTCCATCTTCGGAGAAGGTGAATTTTGATGCTAAGCAACGTGCTGAATTGATATTAAAAATGCATGAGTTAACTAAAGAAAACATTGAGCGCATGAATGCTAGATACAAGCTTGCTGGTGATAGGGGTCGAAAGCATGTTGTTTTTGAACCAGGAGATCTTGTTTGGTTACATCTACGAAAAGATAGGTTTCCTGATTTGCGCAAGTCTAAGTTAATGCCACGAGCTGATGGTCCCTTTAAGGTTTTACAGAAAATTAATGATAATGCATATAAACTTGAGCTACCTGCAGATTTTGGGGTTAGTCCCACATTTAACATTGCAGATTTGAAACCTTATTTGGGAGAAGATGATGAGCTTCCGTCGAGGACGACTTCAATTCAAGAAGGGGAGGATGATGAGGACATCCCTACTAATGTTACACCCATACCCTCACCAACTACACATACTGGACCAGTTACTAGAGCACGTGCACGTCAACTAAATTATCAGGTACTTTCGTTTCTTGCGAATCCTTCTATTGTTCATGAACATATGATGCTGCCTAAATTAGATACTTTTGTTTTGGTTATGAATGAAGGACCTAGCATGGACAAGAAGGATGGTCATTGGAGCGGGATCAAGAATGGAGAAGAAGGTGCGCGCGGGGGAAAGTACAGTGGAGCTTCCAGTGGGGATTTTCGCACGTTGAAGCCACCATAAGACATGCATGAAGGCTTGGACGGAATACACGAGATGCCACTTCATTATTTTCGTCCAAGAGCAATTATAGGTGCCGCGTCACCTTAATATTGGGCTGGGCCCATGTAATTTCGAAATACACTTAATAGGCAGTTTTTAGAGTCCGTATGTGTGGGGAAACCGAGTTAGGGTTGTTTTCGGACCCCACCTCCAAGGGGTCACGAAAATCCCCTCTGTTCCCCCATATATACAGCCCTTAGGGCGTCGTTTAGACTGGGGTTTTAATTAGATTTAAGTTAGCCATAGCCGCAACTTCGAGCTCTTCGTTTGTGTCATCCGACCAGGCCAAGACCTCATTGGAACCCCAACTTTCGTAATCATTCATCTTATATTCGCAATATCCAGATTGCAATTCTTAGTTCTTGCTTGTTCTTCGTTTGCTTGCAGGAATTAGACCTTCGTGGTCAGGTTGATCGTGCATCCGCGGGATCAATAACCTCTCGGAGTTGGTTTAGCGATCGCTAAGGCGCAACGTCTTCGCACGTTCGTAGTCGGATCGTCAGAGTCGTCTCCACCAAATCGATAGTTATCTCTCATCGAAACATCGGGACACCTTCGCCTCTATCAGGGGGGGGGGGGCTCTGACCTGTGGGTCCCGGGTGTCATAGGCTCTGGTTTAATCCCCGTTTAATTATTAAACAAAGGGGATTAGGGGGGGGCCAGGGCCCACCTGTCATTGACCTTGGGTCAAATGACCAGGGGGTTAGCCCCTAACTAAGTGGCCACGTGGGCCTCGCCGGAGTTTGGCCGGCGACGACCAAACTGCACGGCGGCGCTGCACGGAATTGACGCCTCCGGCGTCCATTTGCAGCGCGGAGACCACCAATCGGCGCATCTTAGACGCGCGCATCTCCCACGCCATAGCAGCATCACCGGGGAGGCCTTGTTCGTCGCCGGCTTCAGCTTTTGGCGGCGGCCGGAGCCACTGTGGAGGACGACGACTGCAAAACGTGCACGAGACGAGGCGGACGTGTGTGCGTTGGGTTCCTGGGAACTCCAGGAGTGCCAAGGACAAGGCGGGGACGACGAAAGTGCACTGGCTCGAGCTCTACGACGGCCATGGCGGCGGACCTCGTCGGCTCTCATGGAAGCCACATCTAGGGGGTGAAGGAAGACACATGGTTTGGGGGTAAATGTTCACCGGGGTACGGGGAACTCAATGGCGCCCGCGGCAAGGTTGGGGAGGCTCTGCACACGGCGAATCGACGACGACAAGCTTGCGGCTCCGGCGAGTAGGAACACGAAGGGGACGGCGTGCTCGGGGCTTTCGGGTCCGATTCCTTGCGCATGAAGATGAAAATGAGCACGACGAAGACGAGGGACACGGTGGTGCGGCATCTTGTCGTCGTTGGCCGCGTGGGAATGGCGGCGCGCTCCGCGTCAGCGCTCGGACGGCGACGAAATCGACGAGGGGGAGGTCACAGAGAGATAAACGAGTTGGGGAAAGGGATGGGGGCGTCCAGGGGGTCCTCCTGGACACGCCTAAGTCGCCGAGGAAGCAGGCATGTCGTCGTGGTGGCGTCGGCGGCCGCGGCTTGGTCGCCACGCACCTGCGTGCGCGCCTGCCTGGGGTAGACGACATGATTAGGTGGGCTTGGGCCGTGGGGGGTTAGTTGGGCCAGTGGCCTGTAGGGTTGGGCTGGGATTTGTTTTTTTCCTTTTTCTTCTTTTCTGTTTCTTTTTCTATTTCCTGTCTTTTGTTTTGCCCCAAATAAAATACCAAGGCATTTTATTAAACCTTCAAAACTTTTATGTGCACTTAGAGTATACATAGCTAAGCACTCACAAGTTTTGGAGATTTTTGAAATTCAAACAATTTGAATTTCAAATCAAATAGGGGTTTAATTTAATTTCCAAGCCCTGTTTGGAATTTTTGAGAAATCTTGGTGCATCCAGTGGGACCCACTTCACTTTATATGTGATCATGCATATTTATAAGACTTTTCAAAAATACCAGAGGAATTTTTGGAAGTTTTTATCTGGCCTTTTGAACTAAATTCAATTAGGGCTTTCCTTTTCCCCATTTGGATTTCTTTTGAAAATTTTCACATGATGCAAAGGACTAAGCTAACCCTAGCACATACCTAACTTGGGGTTGTGACAACTTGCCCCCACTCAAAAGAATCTCGTCCCGAGATTCAGAAGTCGTCGGGAGGAAGGTGGGGTACTCGGCACGGAGGCGGTCTTCTCTTTCCCACGTAGCTTCTTTCTCAGAGTGGTGTGACCATTGCACTTTGAGAAACTTGATCTTCTGACGACGAGTGACACACTCTGCGGAATCAAGAATACGAACAGGGTACTCTCGATAAGAAAGGTCATCTTGGAGATCAAGCGTTTCATGGTCCTTGAAGCAACGCCTGAGTTGTGCGGGGGTAGTTCAAGTTGGTAGGCAACTTCTCCACGTTTAGCGAGAATGCGGAAAGGTCCGATGTAACGTGGGGACAACTTGCCTTTGATACCGAATCGTTGGGTACCCTTCAGAGGAGTAACCCAAATGTAAGCCTTCTCGTCCAGATTGTAGCTTTCTTGCCTATGATGACGATCATAGTAGCCTTTCTGACGAGACTGGGCTTTCAATTGATCACGAACAATGCGAACTTGCTCTTCTGCTTCCCTGATCATATCCGGTCCAAAAAATTGTCTTTCACCGGTTTCTGACCAGTTTAGGGGTGTTCGACATCTTCGTCCATAGAGGAGTTCAAAAGGAGCCATGTTCAGACTAGATTGGAAACTATTGTTATAAGCAAATTCGGCAAATGGAAGAGATTTCTCCCAATTCTTTCCGAAAGAGATAACACAAGCTCTGAGCATGTCTTCGAGAATTTGGTTAACCCTTTCAACTTGACCGCTAGACTGAGGACGGAAAGCTGTGCTAAAGGAGAGATGAGTTCCCATAGCATTCTAGAAGCTTCCCCAGAATCTAGAGGTGAAAAGGCTACCACGATCAGAATTGATTTCCAAAGGAACACCGTGAAGAGACACAATTCTAGAGACATACAAGTCCGCTAACTGACTAGCAGTTATAAACTCGCGAACTGGAAGGAAGTTAGCAACATTGGAAAGTCGATCAATGACAACGAAGATGGCATCATTTCCTTTCTGGGTTTTTGGAAAGCCAGTGATGAAATCCATACTAACTTTGTCCATTTCCACTTGGGAATAGGCAATGGTTGAAGAGTGCCAGCAGGTCTTTGGTCTTTGGCCTTAATGCGATGACAAACATCACATTCGGCAACATACTGAGCAATTTTTTGTTTCATCCTAGTCCACCAAAATCTCTGGCGTAGGTCTCGGTACATCTTTGTGCTACCAGGATGAATCGAAAGGGGTGTATCATGAGCCTCCTTAAGAATTAGCCTCCTAATATTGTGTTTTCGTGGTACAACCAATCGAGTGACAAACAAAATGACACCTTGATCATTTATGGAGAAACATTTAGCAACTCCGCTAGAAATGTTCTTCTTGATCTCTCGAATACTACTATCACGTTTCTGGGCGGCTATAATTTTATCCTCAAGGGTTGGTTTCTCCACCAAGGTAGAAACATAGCCATGAGGAACAATCTCAAGATTGAGCTTGCGAAATTCCTCATGAAGAAGTGCTTGACACTGTTGTAACATGAGGTTGTTACAATACGACTTACGACTTAGTGCATCATCCATGACATTGGCTTTGCGTGGGGTGTAAGAAATTCCTAAGTCATAATCTTTTATCAACTCTATCCAGCGTCTTTTCCTGAGATTAAGATCTGGCTGGGTGAATATGTATTTGAGGCTTTGGTGGTCGGAATAGATCTCGCAACGATTACCAAGGAGGTAATGTCGCCAAGTCTTCAGGGCATGAACTACGACAGCGAGTTCAAGATCATGGGTAGGATAGTTCTCTTCATGTGGCCGCAACTGGCGTGAAGCATAAGCTACCACATGTCTATCTTGCATAAGTATGCATCCTAACCCTTGCCGTGAAGAGTCAAAATAGATCTCGAAATCCCTTTTGTTGTCTGGAGCGCAAGTACGGGTGCAGAAGTCAATCTTCTTTTTAGCTCTTGAAAGCTTTCCTCACACTTGGGGGTCCATTGGAATTTCATATCTTTCTTGAGGAGTTCAGTTAGAGGCTTTGCAACTTTGGAGAAGTTCTCAACGAAGCGGCGACAATAGCTTGCTAAGCCAAGAAAACTCCTAACTTGCTTAACCGATTCAGGTGGAGTCCAGTCAAGGACAGCCTGAACTCTCTCAAGATTCACAGCAATGCCTTTTGCAGAAATCATGTGGCCTAAGTAGGTCACTTCTGGTAGCCAAAATTCACACTTGGAGAACTTGGCATAAAGGCGGTGCTCTCGAAGTTTCATCAATACCAGCCTGAGATGTTCGACATGTTCTTCTTCGTTCTTCGAGTAGATGAGAATGTCATCAAGATAAACTGCAACAAATTTATCCAAGTACTCCATGAAGATCGAATTCATCATGCGCGAGAATGTGGCGGGGGCATTGGTTAAATCGAAGGACATGACAGTGTACTCGTAAAGACCGTAACGAGTAGTGAAAGTCGTTTTTGGAATGTCCACGTTTCTGATTTTGATTTGATGATAGCCTAATCTCAAATCCATCTTGGAGAAGACAGAGGATCCAGCAAGTTGATCATAAGGATCATTGATCCTGGGCAGTGGGTACTTGTTCTTTATCGTCGCTAGATTTATCGGGCGATAGTCTACGCACATCCTTTCTGTTCCATCTTTCTTCGTTACGAACAGAACGGGGCAACCCCATGGCGATGAGCTAGGGCGGATGAAGCCTTTTTCCAACGAAGCATCCAGTTGGGGTTTTAGCTCAGATAACTCATGTGGGGACATTCTATATGGGCGTTTGGAAATTGGGGCTGTGCCTGGTATAAGATCCACTATGAATTCTACACATCTGTCGGGTGGTATGCCTGACAACTCTTCAGGAAAGACATCCGGGAAGTCACGAACCACCGGAATATCTTCAAGGTCAGGAAGGGGAAGCACATTCAAAGTATGCATCTGGATTCTAGAGCTGGGTGATGTGTAGTCAATTGTCTGGCCTGAAGGATGGGTGAGTTTAACTGACTTGGCTTTACAATCAAGGACAACATTCTGTCTCGATAACCAATCCATTCCTAGGATGAAATCAATCTCTGAAGACTTGAGGGCTGTTAGAGAAGCAAGGAATACTAAACCCTCAATTGCAATTTGATTGCCATGGCTTACTCTATTAGTTTACCACTTTGAACCAGGAGTTTGAATGATACTTGGAGAAAACATTTCTTCAAAAGGAAACTCATGACGAAGTGCATAACTCTCCGACATGAATGAATGAGAAGCTCCTGGATCGAAAAGAACGGAGGCGGGAACATGATTGACTGGGAGTGTACCAAGGATGACGTCAGAAGTAGCAGTGGTTTCCTCAACTGAGATTTCGTTCACATATCCACTACCTGTGACTGAAAGCTTTGCTGGAAAGGTTCTGGTGGTTGATTTCCTTGAAGGCTTACGTTGAGAATGACGTGGTGTCATCAAAACCCGAGGGCACTGACGGAGGTAATGGCCTGGCAGACCACACTTGAAACACACCCTGCCTGAATTGCTGGGAGCAGGATTACTTGATTGCACACCATCATTCCTGGGAGGAACAATGTGTTGAGGTGGATGGCATATATTGGATGGTGGACTTTGAAGAAGGTTTTGAGGTATGGCACTAGTTGGAATCAATATTCGGCGTTTCGGAGGGGCTGAGCTTGAAGAAGGAGCAAACTCAAGAGCATGCTTGCGGGACTCTTCGAACACTTCTTTGACATGCTCAAATCTGAAGGATCTGTTGATTAAATCCTCAAAGGTGGCAAATTCAAGGAGGTTGAGATCATGGCGAAGGATGGGGCTAAGTCCCTTACGGAACCTTGCCTTCTTTTTGGCATCGATGGCGATCTCATCTTCGGCATAACGAGCAAGACGGTTGAACTCCGTCACATACTCATGAATGGACATCTCTCCTCGAGTCAGATTGCAGAACTCTTCCTTCTTGCGCTCCATTAGCTCATCCAGAATGTAGTACCCACGAAAGGCATCACAGAACTCCTTCCAAGTCACTACGTGACCATCAGGCTGCATTGCAACATAATTCTCCCACCATTGAAGAGCAGCACCTTCTAGAAAGTATGCCGCAAATATAAATCGATCATCGGGAGCAACATGTGCCGTATCAATCTTACGCTCGATGGAACGGAGCCAATCATCAGCTTCAAGGGGCTCGGAGGAACATCAAAATACCGGTGGTTTGAGGAGGATGAAATCCTGAATGCTGACAACCACATTGCGCTGACGAGCGGTATTGATGAGGACATCTCTACTAATGTTACACCCACATCTTCACCAACTACACATACTGAACCAGTTACTAGAGCACGCGCACGTCAACTAAATTATCAGGTACTTTCGTTTCTTGCGAATCCTTCTAATGTTCAGGAACATATGATGCTGCCTAAATTAGATACTTTTGTTTGTCTTATGAATGAAGGACCTAGCATGGATAAGAAGGATGATCATTGGAGCGGGATCAAGCATGGAGAAGGAGGTGTGTGCGCGGGAAAGGACAATGGAGCTTCCCGTGGTGATTTTCGCACTTTGAGGCCACCATAAGGCGTGCATGAAGACCTGGACGAGAGACACAAGACGCCACATTAATATTTTCGTCCAAGGGTTATTATAGGTGCTGCGTCACCTTATTATTGGGCCAGGCCCATGTAATTTCGAAATACACTTAATAGGCTATTTTTTAGAGTCCGTATGTGTGGGGAAACCGAGTTAGGGTTGTTTTCGGACCCCTCCTCCAAGGGGCCACGAAATTCCCCTCTGTTCCCCCATATATATACAGCCCTTAGGGCGTCGTTTAGACTTGGGTTTTAATTAGATTTAAGTTAGCCATAGCCGCAACTTCGAGCTCTTCGTTTGTGTCATCCGACCAGGCCAAGACCTCATTGGAACCCCAACTTTCGTAATCATTCATCTTATATGCGCAATATCCAGATTGCAATTCTTAGTTCTTGCTTGTTCTTCGATTGCTTGCAGGAATTAGACCTTCGTGGTCAGGTTGATCGTGCATCCGCGGGATCAATAACCTCTCGGAGTTGGTTTGGCGATCGCTAAGGCGCAACGTCTTCGCACGTTCGTAGTCGGATCGTGAAAGTCGTCTCCACCATAATCGATCTCCACCATCTCATCGAAACATCGGGACACCTTCGCCTCTATCAAGTGGTATCAGATTTCCAGGTTGCTCGGTGAGATTTACCAGTTTTCGTAGTCTAGATTGGTTCTGTTCTTCATACCTACAGTCCACGAAAAAGCCAACAAAAAAAATTAGGGTTAGATCATCACGTCCCAAAACAGTCCGAGCCTTTGTCCAGTTTTCTTTACAGTAGTTTGCTTTGTTGAATTTGCGGTTGCATCGTTGTGTCGAGTTGCTGATCTTAGCGTCTAGTTCCCTTAGAGTTTCGAGTTCTGATCACAGTTTGTCACACCACCGCCGCACAGTAGTACACCGCCACGTTTCCGCCAATCCGAGTCCAGATACACCACCACGTTCTGCCAAGTCGAGTCCATATACAGCACCACGACTTACCAATCCGGGTTGAGTTCCATCACCTGTTCGGTTTGTGATCTCTCCGTAGCCAGATTAGTTTTGATTTGATTAGAGTCGGATTTCACCAATCTTTTGTCGTACGTAGAAGGAGGTGATTTCCAAAAAAAAAAAAAAAGAAAAGAGTCTGGCACGCTTTCCAGAGCAGTTTTTAGGCCAAAAAATTCGGGGGTAAAAAAATTTCGTGCCCATACGTTCCTTAGGTCCAGAAACTCATTTTGAGACGTTCGCCACCATAGTGATTTTTTTCGCACTTTTTCAGCCACCGCAGTCCCGCATCGCAAAAAAAAAGCAAAAAAAAAGAGAAAAAAAAGAGAATAAAAACAAATTTCAGAGTGTGCTTCTCAGTTGATTACGTGCCGCGCCGTGCTTTCGTTGGTGTTTTAGGCTCGCGTCTCTAGTACGGTCTAGCCTAGGATCAGCACAGTACCGACGTTGAGTGTTTATTCAACTTTGCATCTCTGTTTTGATTACTGTTGAGCTTTTTGCTACCATATTTGTCAAGCCTACCTACAACTCCACATATATTCTACTTCGTGCGGTTGACACCTCCTGGCCATCGCTCTACCACATCTCTGAGAGTTTTGACCCGTTGGTTGTTGATAGAGGCGAAGGTGTCCCGATGTTTCGATGAGATGGTGGAGATCGATTATGGTGGAGTAGACTTTCACGACCCGACTACGAACGTGCGAAGACGTTGCGCCTTAGCGATCGCTAAACCAACTCCGAGAGGTTATTGATCCCGCGGATGCACGATCAACCTGACCACGAAGGTCTAATTCCTGCAAGCAATCGAAGAACAAGCAAGAACTAAGAATTGCAATCTGGATATTGCGAATATAAGATGAAAGATTACGAAAGTTGGGGTTCCAATGAGGTCTTGGCCTGGTCGGATGACACAAACGAAGAGCTCGAAGTTGCGGCTATGGCTAACTTAAATCTAATTAAAACCCAAGTCTAAACGACGCCCTAAGGGCTGTATATATGGGGGAACAGAGGGGATTTTCGTGACCCCTTGGAGGTGGGGTCCGAAAACAACCCTAACTCGGTTTCCCCACACATACGGACTCTAAAAACAGCCTATAAGGTGGTATTTCGAAATTACATGGGCCCAGCCCAATATTAAGGTGACGCAGCACCTATAATTGCCCTTGGACGAAGATAATGAAGTGGCATCTCGCGTATTTCGTCCAAGACTTCATGCGCGCCTTATGGTGGCTTCAAAGTGCGATAATCACCACGGGAAGCTCCACTGTCCTTTCCCGCGCGCGCACCTTCTTCTCCATGCTTGATCCCGCTCCAATGACCATCCTTCTTGTCCATGCTAGGTCCTTCATTCATAAGCAAAACAAAAGTATCTAATTTAGGCAGTATCATATGTTCATGAACAATAGAAGGATTCGCAAGAAACGAAAGTACCTGATAATTTAGTTGACGTGCACGAGCTCTAGTAACTGGTCCAATATGTGTAGTTGGTGAGGATATGGGTGTAACATTAGTAGGGATGTCCTCATCATCCTCCCCTTCTTGAATTGAAGTCGTCCTCGACGGAAGCTCATCATCTTCTCCAAAATAAGGCTTCAAATCTGCAATATTAAATGTGGGACTAACCCCAAAGGCTGCAGGTAGCTCAAGTTTATATGCATTATCATTAATTTTCTGCAAAACCTTAAAGGGACCATCAGCTCGAGGCATTAACTTAGACTTGCGCAAATCAGGAAACCTATCTTTACGTAGATGTAACCAAACAAGATCTCCGGGTTCAAACACAACATGCTTTCGACCCCTATCACCAGCAAGCTTGTATCTAGCATTCATGCGCTCAATGTTTTCTTTAGTTAACTCATGCAGTTTTAATATCAATTCAGCACGTTGCTTAGCATCAAAATTAACCTTCTCCGAAGATGGAAGAGGAAGCAAATCAATAGGTGCACGAGGTAGAAAACCATAAACAATCTCAAAAGGGCACATTTTAGTGGTAGAATGCAATGAACGATTATAAGCAAATTCAATATGAGGTAAACATTCTTCCCACAGTTTCAAGTTACTCTTTAAAACAGCCCGAAGCATAGTAGACAAAGTCCTATTGACTACTTCAGTTTGTCCATCAGTTTGGGGATGACATGTAGTACTAAAAAGTAGTTTAGTCCCCAACTTAGCCCATAAGCATCTCCAAAAATGGCTAAGAAACTTAGTATCACGATCCGAGACAATAGTATTGGGCACACCATGTAAGCGAATAATCTCACGAAAGAATAAATCAGCAACATTAGCAGCATCATCGCTTTTATGACATGGTATAAAATGTGCCATCTTAGAAAATCTATCCACGACAACAAATATGCTATCCCTCCCATTCTTTGTTCGAGGCAAGCCTAAAACAAAGTCCATGGATATGTCCTCCCACGGAACACTAGGTACAGGTAAAGGCATGTATAAACCATGAGGATTGAGTCGTGACTTAGCTTTTTGACATGTAGTGCAGCGAGCAACAAAACGCTCAACATCCCGTCTCATCTTTGGCCAAAAGAAATGTGTAGCAAGTACGTCCTCCGTCTTCTTCACGCCAAAGTGTCCCATTAATCCTCCTCCATGCGCCTCCTGCAACAACAAAAGACGAATAGAGCTAGCTGGAATGCATAGCTTGTTAGAACGGAACACAAATCCATCATTAAGCACAAACTTGTTCCATGTTCTACCCTCTCTACAATTCTGCAATACATCTTTAAATTCCGCATCATTTGCATATTGTTCTTTGATTGTCTCTAAACCGAATATCTTGAAGTCAAGTTGTGAAAGCATAGTATAACGACGAGACAAAGCATCAGCAATAATATTATCTTTCCCCTTCTTGTGTTTAATGACATAAGGGAAAGTCTCAATAAATTCAACCCACTTAGCATGTCTACGATTAAGTTTTGCTTGACTTCTTATGTGTTTCAAAGATTCATGATCAGAATGTATAACAAATTCTTTGGGCCATAAATAATGTTGCCAAGTTTCTAATGTCCGAACAAGAGCATATAATTCCTTATCATAAGTAGAATAGTTCAGACTAGGCCCACTCAATTTTTCAGAAAAGTAAGCAACAGGTTTAGCATCTTGTAATAACACACCTCCCAAACCAATCCCACTAGCATCGCATTCAAGCTCAAAAGTCTTATTAAAATCAGGAAGTTGGAGCAAAGGAGCATGTGTTAACTTATCTTTCAATACGGTGAAGGCTTCTTCCTGTGCGGTACCCCAAGTAAAAGGCACATCCTTGCGTGTAAGCTCATTGAGAGGTGCAGCAATGGTGCTGAAATCTCTCACAAAACGCCTATAGAATCCAGCGAGGCCAAGAAAACTTCGCACTTGTGTGACCGTTTTGGGCTGCGGCCAACTCTCAATCGCCTCGATCTTGGCTTTATCAACTTCAATTCCCTGCGGAGTAACAACATAGCCAAGAAACGATACTCGGTCGGTGCAAAAGGTGCACTTCCCAAGGTTACCAAACAAACGTGCATTACGTAGAGCAATAAAAACAGCACGTAAATGATCCAAATGTTCCTCCAAAGATTTGCTATAAATCAGTATATCATCAAAATAGACTACCACAAATCGTCCAATGAAAGCACGTAAAACCTCGTTCATTAATCTCATGAAAGTGCTAGGTGCATTAGTTAACCCAAAAGGCATGACTAACCACTCATATAATCCAAACTTAGTTTTAAATGCCGTTTTCCATTCATCTCCTAATTTCATGCGAATTTGATGGTATCCACTACGCAAATCAACTTTGGAAAACATGGTAGAGCCACTTAATTCATCAAGCATATCATCTAACCTAGGAATAGGATGACGATAACGAATAGTAATATTATTAATGGCTCGACAATCAACACACATACGCCATGTTCCATCCTTTTTAGGCACTAATATAACAGGAACAGCACAAGGACTAAGGGATTCACGTATGTAACCTTTGTCGAGTAGCTCTTGTACTTGACGCTGAATCTCCTTTGTCTCCTCCGGATTGGCACGGTATGGCGCACGGTTGGGCAGTGAAGCACCGGGAATTAAGTCAATCTGATGCTCAATCCCTCGAATAGGTGGTAATCCCGGTGGTACGTCTTGTGGAAAGACGTCAATAAACTCCTGCAAAAGGTCAGTGACAACAGGAGGCAAAGAAGGAGGCAATTCCTCAAATGAAAACAAAGCTTCTTTGCACACAAAAGCATAGCACACATATTGACTAACATCCAAATCTGAAATATCAACTTTAGTAGCAAGCAAAGTTGGACTAGTCAATTTAATTGCATTAGACACAGCAGAAGAAGATTTGCTATTAGTCTTATGTTGTTGCTCAAATTCTTTGGCTGCTATCTCATTTTCACTCTTATTTTTCTCCTGTTTAGCTTTACTAGCTCTAGCAAGATCATCTTTCACAATTTGTTCAGGAGACATAGGAAGTAAAGCAATATTTTTATCCTGATGAACCAGAGTAAACTGATTTGTCCTACCATGGTGTACAACATTCCTATCAAATTGCCATGGTCTACCAAGTAAAAGAGAGCATGCTTGCATGGGTACCACATCACAATCAACATAATCAGCATATGCAGCAATGCTAAAGTGCACACGAACAGAACGCGTTACCTTAATCTTACCACTATTGTTAAACCACTGAATATAGTACGGATGGGGGTGTGGTCTTGTGGTGAGAGATAGCTTCTCCACCAACTCCATGCTAGCCAAGTTGTTGCAACTCCCTCCGTCAATGATGATGCGAACCGAACGTTTTTTCACCACTCCCTTTGTGTGGAACAAATTATGCCTCTGGTTTTTCTCAGCCTTCGTTACCTGCACACTTAACACACGTTGAGCAACCAAACTAGCATATTTATCTGCATCATCAGGAGCCATATACTCTATATCATGAGCATCATCATGGGCACCCTGTTCCTCATGAGCAATGAGAACTAAAGTCTCCTCATCATGGTAGCAATATGATGAGGAGACTTTAGTTCTCATTGCTCACGAGGAACAGGGTGCCCATGATGATGCTCATGATATAGAGTATATGGCTCCTGATGATGCAGATCAATATGCTAGTTTGGTTTCTCAACGTGTGTTAAGTGTGTAGGTATCGAAGGCCGAGCAAAACCAGAGGCATAATTTGTTCCACACAAAGGGAGTGGTGAAAGAACGTTCGGTTCGCATCATCATTGACGGAGGGAGTTGCAACAACTTGGCGAGCATGGAGTTGGTGGAGAAGCTATCTCTCACCACAAGACCACACCCCCATCCGTACTATATTCAGTGGTTTAACAATAGTGGTAAGATTAAGGTAACGCGTTCTGTTTGTGTGCACTTTAGCATTGCTGCATATGCTGATTATGTTGATTGTGATGTGGTACCCATGCAAGCATGCTCTCTTTTACTTGGTAGACCATGGCAATTTGATAGGAATGTTGTACACCATGGTAGGACAAATCAGTTTACTCTGGTTCATCAGGATAAAACTATTGCTTTACTTCCTATGTCTCCTGAACAAATTGTGAAAGATGATCTTGCTAGAGCTAGTAAAGCTAAACAGGAGAAAAATAAGAGTGAGAATGAGATAGCAGCTAAAGAATTTGAGCAACAACATAAGACTAATAGCAAATCTTCTTCTGCTGTTTCTAATGAAATTAAATTGACTAGTCCAACTTTGCTTGCTACTAAGGTTGATATTTCAGATTTGGATGTTAGTCAATATGTGTGCTATGCTTTTGTGTGCAAAGAAGCTTTGTTTTCATTTGAGGAATTGCCTCCTTCTTTGCCTCCTGTTGTCACTGACCTTTTGCAGGAGTTTATTGCCGTCTTTCCACAAGACGTACCACCGGGATTACCACCTATTCGAGGGATTGAGCATCAGATTGACTTAATTCCCGGTGCTTCGCTGCCCAACCGTGCGCCATACCGTACCAATCCGGAGGAGACGAAGGAGATTCAGCGTCAAGTACAAGAGCTACTCGACAAAGGTTACATACGTGAATCCCTTAGTCCTTGTGCTGTTCCTGTTATATTAGTGCCTAAAAAGGATGGAACTTGGCGTATGTGTGTTGATTGTAGAGCCATTAATAATATTACTATTCGTTATCGTCATCCTATTCCTAGGTTAGATGATATGCTTGATGAATTAAGTGGCTCTACCATGTTTTCCAAAGTTGATTTGCGTAGTGGATACCATCAAATTCGCATGAAATTAGGGGATGAATGGAAAACGACATTTAAAACTAAGTTTGGATTATATGAGTGGTTAGTCATGCCTTTTGGGTTAACTAATGCACCTAGCACTTTCATGAGATTAATGAACGAGGTTTTACGTGCTTTCATTGGACGATTTGTGGTAGTCTATTTTGATGATATACTGATTTATAGCAAATCTTTGGAGGAACATTTGGATCATTTACGTGCTGTTTTTATTGCTCTACGTAATGCACGTTTGTTTGGTAACCTTGGGAAGTGCACCTTTTGCACCGACCGAGTATCGTTTCTTGGCTATGTTGTTACTCCGCAGGGAATTGAAGTTGATAAAGCCAAGATCGAGGCGATTGAGAGTTGGCCGCAGCCCAAAACGGTCACACAAGTGAGAAGTTTTCTTGGCCTCGCTGGATTCTATAGGCGTTTTGTGAGAGATTTCAGCACCATTGCTGCACCTCTCAATGAGCTTACACGCAAGGATGTGCCTTTTACTTGGGGTACCGCACAGGAAGAAGCCTTCACGGTATTGAAAGATAAGTTAACACATGCTCCTTTGCTCCAACTTCCTGATTTTAATAAAACTTTTGAGCTTGAATGCGATGCTAGTGGTATTGGTTTGGGAGGTGTGTTATTACAAGATGCTAAACCTGTTGCATACTTTTCTGAAAAATTGAGTGGGCCTAGTCTGAACTATTCTACTTATGATAAGGAATTATATGCTTTTGTTCGGACATTAGAAACTTGGCAACATTATTTATGGCCCAAAGAATTTGTTATACATTCTGATCATGAATCTTTGAAACACATAAGAAGTCAAGCAAAACTTAATCGTAGACATGCTAAGTGGGTTGAATTTATTGAGACTTTCCCTTATGTCATTAAACACAAGAAGGGGAAAGATAATATTATTGCTGATGCTTTGTCTCGTCGTTATACTATGCTTTCACAACTTGACTTCAAGATATTTGGTTTAGAGACAATCAAAGATCAATATGTACATGATGCGGAATTTAAAGATGTTTTGCAGAATTGTAGAGAGGGTAGAACATGGAACAAGTTTGTGCTTAATGATGGGTTTGTGTTCCGTTCTAACAAGCTATGCATTCCATCTAGCTCTATTCGTCTTTTGTTGTTGCAGGAGGCGCATGGAGGAGGATTAATGGGACACTTTGGCGTGAAGAAGATGGAGGACGTATTTGCTACACATTTCTTTTGGCCAAAGATGAGACGGGATGTTGAGCGTTTTGTTGCTCGCTGCACTACATGTCAAAAAGCTAAGTCACGACTCAATCCTCATGGTTTATACATGCCTTTACCTGTACCTAGTGTTCCGTGGGAGGACATATCCATGGACTTTGTTTTAGGCTTGCCTCGAACAACGAAGGGGAGGGATAGCATATTTTTTGTCGTGGATAGATTTTCTAAGATGGCACATTTTATACCATGTCATAAAAGCGATGATGCTGCTAATGTTGCTGATTTATTCTTTCGTGAGATTATTCGCTTACATTGTGTGCCCAATACTACTGTCTCGGATCGTGATACTAAGTTTCTTAGCCATTTTTGGAGATGCTTATGGGCTAAGTTGGGGACTAAACTACTTTTTAGTACTACTTGTCATCCCCAAACTGATGGACAAACTGAAGTAGCAATAGGACTTTGTCTACTATGCTTAGGGCTGTTTTAAAGAGTAACTTGAAAATGTGGGAAGAATGTTTACCTCATATTGAATTTGCTTATAATCGTTCATTTCATTCTACCACTAAAATGTGCCCTTTTGAGATTGTTTATGGTTTTCTACCTCGTGCACCTATTGATTTGCTGCCTCTTCCATCTTCGGAGAAGGTTAATTTTGATGCTAAGCAACGTGCTGAATTGATATTAAAAATGCATGAGTTAACTAAAGGAAACATTGAGAAAATGAATGCTAGATACAAGCTTGCTGGTGATAAGGGTAGAAAGCATGTTGTGTTTGAACCAGGAGATCTTGTTTGGTTACATCTACGTAAAGATAGGTTTCCTGATTTGCGCAAGTCTAAGTTAATGCCACGAGCTGATGGTCCCTTTAAGGTTTTACAGAAAATTAATGATAATGCATATAAACTTGAGCTACCTGCAGATTTTGGGGTTAGTCCCACATTTAACATTGCAGATTTGAAACCTTATTTGGGAGAAGATGATGAGCTTCCGTCGAGGACGACTTCAATTCAAGAAGGGGAGGATGATGAGGACATCTCTACTAATGTTACACCCACATCTTCACCAACTACACATACTGGACCAGTTACTAGAGCACGCGCACATCAACTAAATTATCAGGTACTTTCGTTTCTTGCGAATCCTTCTAATGTTCAGGAACATATGATGCTGCCTAAATTAGATACTTTTGTTTGTCTTATGAATGAAGGACCTAGCATGGATAAGAAGGATGATCATTGGAGCGGGATCAAGCATGGAGAAGGAGGTGTGCGTGCGGGAAAGGACAATGGAGCTTCCAGTGGTGATTTTCGCACTTTGAGGCCACCATAAGGCGTGCATGAAGACCTGGACGAGAGACACAAGACGCCACATTAATATTTTCGTCCAAGGGTTATTATAGGTGCTGCGTCACCTTATTATTGGGCCAGACCCATGTAATTTCGAAATACACTTAATAGGCTATTTTTTAGAGTCCGTATGTGTGGGGAAACCGAGTTAGGGTTGTTTTCGGACCCCTCCTCCAAGGGGCCACGAAATTCCCCTCTGTTCCCCCATATATATACAGCCCTTAGGGCGTCGTTTAGACTTGGGTTTTAATTAGATTTAAGTTAGCCATAGCCGCAACTTCGAGCTCTTCGTTTGTGTCATCCGACCAGGCCAAGACCTCATTGGAACCCCAACTTTCGTAATCATTCATCTTATATGCGCAATATCCAGATTGCAATTCTTAGTTCTTGCTTGTTCTTCGATTGCTTGCAGGAATTAGACCTTCGTGGTCAGGTTGATCGTGCATCCGCGGGATCAATAACCTCTCGGAGTTGGTTTAGCGATCGCTAAGGCGCAACGTCTTCGCACGTTCGTAGTCGGATCGTGAAAGTCGTCTCCACCATAATCGATCTCCACCATCTCATCGAAACATCGGGACACCTTCGCCTCTAACAGGTATTCTGCTCAATGAGCTCCAGAAGGCGCGTTTGATCACGTCAATTCCGCTCAGCTTCCATCATGATTTCCGCCGCAGAAGGCGGTGGTGGAGGTTCATCATCATTTCGATTCTAAACACGGTCTCGATTCGGACGAATAGCACTACGAGTTCCACCTGACATCATGTGTGATAAAAATCAACAATCAGAACATGTTTTACGATGGAATCATAGATAAGAGGACATAACTAGGCGGAAAGGATTGTAATGCAAAGACAAAGATTCCTAGAAACACAGAATAAATCGGGCAGCATAACGGCTACACCGGGATGGAAAATGAAACAAACTTGAGGAGATTGGAAAGAACTTCCCCAAGGAACTCAACAACACGATGACTCCAGACAACCTCAACAGTCCTACGGCTACAAAGAAGCAATCAACGAGATGTTCTAGTAAGACATAGATGAGCCTAGTCCTATCTTCCCGTAGAAAATATGAGGGTGACTAAGAACTCAGATCAATGAGGGTAAGGAGAAAAAAGAAGCCTTATGTTGTTCCCTTATACCCAAGGTATCTATATAACTATAGAATGCTAGACTCGACTTCGACCAAGGGTTTGATAATCCTACAGACGGTCCTGCTCTGATACCAAGTCTGTCGGGACCCGGAATATGCGTATGTAATTCCAGTCACAACTCAATCATATGGAGAGTTGTACCCACTTGTCTAAGCAGACAAGGCCAAGCACAGAACACTCTCGGAAAGCATCGAACGTGAGGGGCATCCCATCCAGGCCGGATGATCAACTGAGATGGGTCCTCATCGCCCGCTCACAAGTCTAAATGATTATGGGTGGTGAAATCCCATACTCATAGACAAGTCACCTCAACCATATTATCGATTGAATTATAACACTTACATAAACAGACTCCAGCCCGATCACTTAGTCGGGGTCTCGGGCGGGCTCAATCATACAACAAAGTGTGCCACGTGACAGAGTCACGAGCAATCGCATCGCGATGCCCCAAGCTGCGCACATCTAAGGGCCACGTGGTGTATAAAAGACCGCTGGCAAGAACACAACTAAGCTATCGAACCCCACACTAAGACATGCATGTTATAATCATACACGCAACATACATGTCCAGTGTAAACAGCAGGTACACATTGCATGAACTCTACAAAGTATATCTTTATTGACTTACACATAGAGTACACAAAGATCATATGACTATGATCCATCATTACATCAAACAACGGAAGCAAATTAGGTCTAAGTACAAACAAGTTTAACAAAGGGCTTAGAGAAGCCTTGTAAACATACATGCCCTTCCACGAGGGACCAGACTGCTGTCTGGAACTATACTAGCTTAGTCAACGTCAAGCTTCAGGAAAGGTGTCTCCTTCGGGATCTGGGTTCTCATCTAAAACATAGAATAAGCAAACGTGAGTACAAAGTCGTAGTCAGCAAGACTTACATCAGAACTACACTACTCATGCTCAAGTTTCAAGGTAAAGGGAGGTGGGGTTTCAACATGCAGAAGTGCCAACTTTGACTGGGCTAGTCCTGTACTACGAGTACCTGATACGTCCAAATTGCATCACTATTTTATATAATAATTCTTTCTTATTCATTGATATATTTCATGATATGATGCTATTCTTATGTTGTTTTGGCTTATTTTACACAGTTTGCAACTTTCCGGTGCCGAAGCAGTAGACGCAGGATTCAGCGGTAAAAAGTGGACGCTGAGTTGCTGAAGAAGAACACCTCCAAATTACCTGAAAATCGATGGTGGCTGTTTTCCATAAGGATCACGAAGACACGCAAAAGAGCAACCAGAGGGGGGCCACAGGGTGCCCAGGCGTCCACCTGGCGCGGCCCCACCCCTGGCCGCGCCGGGAGGGCGCCTGGACCCCCGGGGCCACTCCTGCCCCCCCTCTGGCCTATTTAATCCTCGTGATCCAAAAACCCTAAAAGAGGGAGAGTTTACGGAGTTCCGCCGCCGCTCCGTGGCGGAAACCTACAGAGAAGAAAAGCCATCTCTGGCGGGCAGATTCCGCCGGGGAGATCACCTCCCGGAAGGGGAGATCGTCGCCATCGTCATCACCATCGTCACGGGCATCATCGAGATCATCATCAACATCATCCCCATCATCAGCACCATCTCCATCTCCATCCAATCTTGTCTCACAATTGCAACTCGTGTTGTAATCCGTACTATCTATCCTCTCTACTCTATCGGTGTTGATTACTACTTTGTGGTGAATTCTATTGAGTTTTGTTGGAGAAATATTATTGTGTCCAGATTGTTTATCATCTATTTATCCCCACTGATCATGATCTCTTTTATGTCTTGTGAGTAGTTACTTTAGTTCTTGAGGACATGGGAGAAGTCTAGTTGCTAGTAGTCATATGATGTTGAAGTAATATGTGTTGGTTGATATTTAAGTTGCGTTGTTATTTTCCTAGTGGTGTTGTGTGAGTCGAACACTCAACACTTCACCTTATCAAGGACCTAGGGGAATGCATTGTGTATATAGAATGCTTACGGTGGGTTGCCGGAGTGACAGAAACCTAAACCCCAGTTTGCACGCTTTTGCACAAGGGAACAATGGATCACCGATCGTATTGCTATGGTTAGGATTTTGCCTTAATTACTATCTTGTATTTGCGGATGCTTGCAAGGTGTTTAATCATAAGAGTGCATTCATCTTAGTCTAGAGGATGCACTAGCATAGATCCACCCACCAAACACTTATCAACACATCACATAGTACCGATACGGAATATGGCGAAAGCACATGACTACCTCTCCCGTGTGTCCTCAAGAACACTTTAGCTTTTATAAGTTCAGGTTCTAGGCCTCTCCTTTGCTCAGAAAGGATTGGGCCACTCTTTACTATCCAGTATCTTTTACTTTGCTCGTCTTTACTTTCCTGTCGCTTATACCAAGAAAACCCCTAAAAAGTTATCTTTCAGTGCTTGCAGTTATCTCCTTACCAAAGTCACTTGCTACTACCTTCTGCTCCTCGTTGGGTTCGACACTCTTACTTATCGAAAACACTGCAATAGATCCCTCTACGTTGAGGGTCATCAAGCTACGTTTTCTGGCGCCGTTGCCGGGGAGTGTAGCGCTATTAGTAAGTGAAGCTGGTAAGGAAGTTTTTATATTTCTGTTTTTAGTTTTGCCGTTGCTATTTTTGTCCTTATGAACACCCCTACTCTTGGATCGTTGTTCTTGGGGAGCCGCCCCACAACTAAGGTAGTTACTCCTGCCCCTACTGAAATTGTGCCTTATAAGATACCTTCTGGTATTATCGATTATGTCTTAGCTAATCGCTACGCAGGAGACATACATCCAGGTGAACACTTGCTATATTTATAACAACTATGTTCATTATTCAAGCTTGCAGGTGTGTCACTAGAGTTCGTTATGAAGAAATTATTCTCCGTATCGCTTACAGACAAAGCTTCAGATTGGTATAAGCTCCTCGATAACTCACATTCTCTCAATTGGGAAGAGCTTATGTCTCTCTTTTATACAAAGTTTTACCCTCTTCATGAAGTTTACCGAGACAGGAATTACATCTATAACTTTAGGTCTCGCGATGGAGAGAGCATCGCTCAAGCTTGGGGGAGACTTAAATCCCTAATGTTCAAATGTCCTATCCATAAGCTCCCCAAAGATATTATACTTACAAATTTTATGCCATGCTTTCTCGTCAGGATAAGGAAAGGCTGGATACGTCCTCTAGCGGGGTATTTCAGACAAAGAGCGTTGAAGAAAGATGGGAGCTCATCGAAAGGATCCAGAAGAATACTGAAGATTGGGAAATCGATAAAGGTATTGAACCTGCTATAAATTATGAGCATGATTATATAGAGAGCTATGTGAAAACTGATTATCTTAATACCTTTTGCTCTAAGATTGGTATGGACTCCCATCTAATGATTGATTTTTGTAAGAACTTTGCTTCTCATGTTGATTCTTCTAAGATGAAGAAGGATCAGTACCATAAGCTATTCAAAGAAGTGCCTATTGATATTCACGTTGCTGATCCTATTTTGCCTGCAGTTATATATGAACAGCCCCCTTTTCCTTCAAGAATAAGGGAGCACTCTTTTGTGACAGGCATCATAAATAAAAGTGAGAGAAGAACAGGCGAACCTGAGGACCAGATCAGAGTCGATCCTCAAGTAGCTATGGTTAAAGATTTAGTTACTAATAATGTTTCAGATTCTATTATAATTTTTTGTGTTGTTTCAACTAACATTGTCACAGCCAAGAATAAAAGCCCAATTTCAGGTACACCAGTTGTATCTGTTAAAATAGGATATCACAATTATTATGGACTATGCGATCTGGGATCAAGTGCTAGCGCGATTCCTTATTCGCTTTATCAAGAGATCATGAGTGAGATTTCACCCTGTGAACTCGAAGAGATCGATGTTACTATTCATCTTGCAAACAAATCCACTATCTCTCCTATTGGGATTGTGAGAGATGTTGAAGTCCTATGCGGAAAGGTATAGTACCCTACAGACTTTCTCGTACTTGGTTCAGTACAAGATAGTTTTTGTCCTATTATTTTTGGTAGACCTTTTCTCAGAACTTGTGGAGCTATTATAGATTGCAAGAAAGGTAAAGTTTCTGTTGAATTCAATGGTGAGCCATATGAATTTAACTTTTCTAAGATTTCCAAGCAGCCTCGTGGTACCGAATTACCTAGTGATGATAAAATTATTGAAAGTAGTGCTTCTATTGCTATTCCCCCTAATGATCCTTTGCAACAATACATGGAGGACCACGAGAATGATACTCGTATGCAGGAAAGAAATGAAATTGATGTAATCTTCTTGAGACAACCTGCTATCCTGAAGCACAACCTTCCGATTGAACCTTTAGGAATTTTATCCAAACCAAAAGAAGACCCGGTGTTTGATGTTAAACCTCTCCCCGATACTCTCAAGTATGCTTATTTAGATGAAAAGAAAGTATATCCTGTTATTATCAATTCTAACCTTTCAGGATATGAAGAAGAGAGATTATTGGAGACACTCCGTAAACACCGAGGTGCAATTGGCTATACCCTTGATGACCTTAAGGGAATTAGTCCATCTATCTGTCAACATACTATCAACCTCGAGCCCGATGCTAAACCTGTTGTTGACCATGAACGACGGTTGAACCCAAAGATGATGGATGTTGTGAGGACCGAAATCCTCAAGCTTCTAGCCGCAGGTATTATCTACCCTATAGCCGATAATAAGTGGGTAAGTCCAGTTCATTGTGTTCCTAAGAAAGGAGGGACAACAGTAGTCCCTAATGATAAGAATGAACTAATACCTCAGAGAATTATTATTGTAGAATGTGCATTGATTACAGGAAGATGAACAAGGCAACCAGGAAGGACCACTACCCGCTGCCCTTTATTGATCAGATGCTTGAGAGGCTGTCCAAAAACACCCACTTCTGCTATCTTGACGGGTACTCTGGCTTCTCTCACATTCATGTTAACACCGCCGATCAAGAGAAGACCATTTTCACTTGTCCTTATGGTACTTATGCTTATAGGCGTATGCCTTTTGGTTTATGCAATGCACCTGCTACTTTTCAGAGATGTATGTCTGCAATATTTCATGGTTTCTGTGAGGAGATTGTGGAAGTCTTCATGGACGATTTCTCCGTCTATGGAACTTCCTTTGACCACTGTCTCCACATTCTTAATAAAGTTTTGCAGAGATGCGAGGATACAAACTTAGTTCTAAATTGGGAAAAGTGCAACTTCATGGTTAACGAAGGGATCGTGCTTGGCCACAAGATTTCCGAAAGGGGAATTGAAGTGGACAAGGCGAAGATTGAAGCTATCGAAAGGATGCCCTATCCAAGGTACATTAAAGGTATTCGTAGTTTTCTCGGTCATGCTGGTTTCTATAGAAGATTTATTAAAGACTTTTCTAAGACCTCGAGACCCCTCACTAATCTTCTCCAGAAGGATGTTCCTTTTGTATTTGATGAAGATTGTAAGGAGGCTTTCGAAGTTCTTAAGAAGGCTTTAATAACCGCTCCTATAGTACAACCGCCTGACTGGAATTTGCCCTTTGAAATTATGTGTGATGCTAGTGATTTTGCTGTTGGAGCTGTTTTAGGACAAAGGGTTGACAAAAAGTTGAATGTTATTTATTATGCTAGTAAGACCCTTGATAGTGCTCAAAAGAATTATGCTACTACTAAGAAGGAATTCTTAGCAGTAGTGTTTGCTTGTGATAAGTTTAGGCAGTATATTGTTGATTCTAAAGTTATTATTCATACTGACCATGCTTCCATTATGTATCTTATGACGAAGAAGGATGCCAAACCAAGGCTCATCAGATGGGTACTTCTCCTTGAAGAATTTGATTTGCAGATTGTTGATAGAAAAGGAGCAGACAACCCTGTAGCGGACAATCTTTCAAGGATGGAAGATATACCGCATGATCCCATCCCAGTCAACGACAGTTTTCCAGACGAACAACTTGCCGTTGTTAAAGTACAATCTCTTTCCGATCCTTGGTTTGCAGATTATGCTAATTTTATCGTTGCAAAGTATTTGCCTCCAGGTTTAACATTTCAGCAAAGGAAGAAGTTCTTCCACGATTTGAGGCATTACTTTTGGGATGACCCTCATCTTTTCAAAGAAGGTCCAGACGGGATCGTGAGAAGATGCGTACCGGAACACGAGTAGAAGGACATTCTCAAGCAATGTCACGATAGTCCCTACGGAGGACATCACGCCGGTGAGAGGACCGCACATAAGGTTCTCCAATCAGGTTTTTATTGGCCTACTCTCTTTAAAGATGCTAGAAATTATGTTTTAGCCTGTGATAAATGTCAGAGAGTTGGTAATATTAGTAGGAGGAATGAGATGCCCATGAATTACTCACTAGTGATTGAGCCTTTTGATTGCTGGGGTTTTGATTTTGTGGGTCCTTTTCCTTCTTCGCACAAGTACACTCACATATTAGTTGTTGTTGATTATGTGACCAAGTGGGTTGAAGCAATCCCCACTGAGAGTGCTGATCACAAAACATCTTTGAAAATGCTCAAAGATGTAATTTTCCCTAGGTTTGGTGTACCTAGGTATCTCATGACTGATGGAGGATCACACTTCACGCATGGAGCTTTTAGAAAAGCTTTAGCCAAGTAGGATGTCAATCATAGAATTGCGTCACCGTACCATCCTCAAACTAGTGGGCAAGTTGAGCTCACCAATAGAGAGATCAAGTTGATCTTGCAAAAGAAAGTTAACAGAAATAGGAAAGACTGGTCAAGCAAGTTAGGAGATGCTTTGTGGGCGTATAGAACTGCTTACAAAAACCCCATGGGCATGTCTCCCTATAAAATGGTCTATGGCAAGGCTTGCCATTTGCCATTAGAGTTAGAACACAAAGCTTTCTGGGCTGTTAGAGAGCTTAATGCTGACTCAAAGTTAGCCTGTGAAAAGCGTCTCATGAACTTGACTTCTCTAGATGAGTGGAGAAGTGAAGCTTACGAGAGCGCTAAAATGTTCAAGGAAAAGGTAAAGAAGTGGCATGATAGGAGGATTCTGAAACGTGAATTTCATGTTGGTGATAAAGTTTTATTGTTTAGATCCCGTTTCAGGTTTTCTCCAGGTAAACTACTTTCCAGGTGGGCAGGTCCATTTCATATCGAAGAAGTCTACCGGTCTGGTGCAATTAAGATTAACAATTTTGAAGGCACCAAACCTCAAGTTGTGAATGGGCAAAGACTCAAGCATTACATGGCGGGAGATCCCGTCAATGTTGATGTAAATATAATACGCACAACAACTCATGAAGAACATGTTATAGCTTTGTTTCAGACACCGACAGAAGCAGAATAAGAAAAGTTATGTATTACGGTAAGGAAACATCGCGAACCACCATAAAAATTCCATATTATGAGTTTTTGCAAAATTAGGAAAATTTGAGGCCTAAGTGGAGCCGGAGACGAGCCCCAGGGGGCCCAGGCGCCCCCTGGCGCGCCCTACCTCCTGGCCGCGCCGGGAGGCCGCCTGGGCACCCAGGAGTCCGTCTCCGACCCCACTTTGGCTCGTCACCTTCCTTTTGTTGCAATTTTTTTTGCTATATATTCACCCAGATCGTTCCGGCAACGTATCTCGCGATTCCGTGTGTTTTTTCTTCAATCTGTTTCTGCCAGGAATTCTTTTAGCTAGACCTAGGTGCCATGGCTTCCCCAAGTTCCCCCAAGGACAAGTGATGAGGACATCCCTACTAATGTTACACCCATACCCTCACCAACTACACATACTGGACCAGTTACTAGAGCACGTGCACGTCAACTAAATTATCAGGTACTTTCGTTTCTTGCGAATCCTTCTATTGTTCATGAACATATGATGCTGCCTAAATTAGATACTTTTGTTTTGCTTATGAATGAAGGACCTAGCATGGACAAGAAGGATGGTCATTGGATCGGGATCAAGAATGGAGAAGAAGGTGTGCGCGGGGGAAAGTACAGTGGAGCTTCCAGTGGAGATTTTCGCACGTTGAAGCCACCATAAGGCATGCATGAAGGCTTGGACGGAATACACGAGATGCCACTTCATTATTTTCGTCCAAGAGCAATTATAGGTGCTGCGTCACCTTAATATTGGGCTGGGCCCATGTAATTTCGAAATACCACATTATAGGCAGTTTTTAGAGTCCGTATGTGTGGGGAAACCGAGTTAGGGTTGTTTTCGGACCCCACCTCCAAGGGGTCACGAAAATCCCCTCTGTTCCCCCATATATACAGCCCTTAGGGCGTCGTTTAGACTTGGGTTTTAATTAGATTTAAGTTAGCCATAGCCGCAACTTCGAGTTCTTCGTTTGTGTCGTCCGACCAGGCCAAGACCGCATTGGAACCCCAACTTCTGTTAATCTTTCATCTTATATTCGCAATATCCAGATTGCAATTCTTAGTTCTTGCTTGTTCTTCGATTGCTTGCAGGAATTGACCTTCGTGGTCAGGTTGATCGTGCATCCGCGGGATCAATAACCTCTCGGAGTTGGTTTAGCGATTGCTAAGGCACAACGTCTTCGCACGTTCGTAGTCGGGTCGTGAAAGTCTACTCCACCAAAATCGATCTTCACCATCTCATCGAAACATCGGGACACCTTCGCCTCTATCAAGTGGTATCAGATTTCCAGGTTGCTCGGTGAGATTTACCAGTTTTCATAGTCTAGATTGGTTCTGTTCTTCATACCTACAGTCCACGAAAAAGCCAACAAAAAAAAATTAGGGTTAGATCATCACGTCCCAAGACAGTCCTAGCCTTTGTCCAGTTTTCTTTTCAGTACTTGCTTTGTTGAATTTACGGTTGCATCGTTGTGTCAAGTTGCTGATCTTAGCGTCTAGTTCCCTTAGAGTTTCGAGTTCTGATCACAGTTTGCCACGTCGCCGCCGCACCAGTAGTCATCCTACCACGTTCCGCCAATCCGAGTCCAGATACACCACCACGTTCCGCCAAGCAGAGTCCATATACACCACCACGTCTCACGAGTCCGACTTGAGTTCCACCATCAGTACGGTTCCTGATATCTCCGTAGCCAGAATAGTTTTGAGTTGATTAGAGTCGGATTTCACCAATCTTTTGTCGTACGTAGAAGAGGGTGATTTCCAAAAAAAAAAAAAAAAAAAAAATTCGCACTTTTTCAGAGCAGTTTTTAGGCCAAAATTTTCAGGGGTAAAAAAATTTCGTGCCCATACGTTCCTTACGTCCAGAAACTCGTTTTGAGACGTTCGCCACCATAGTGTTTTTTTCGCACTTTTTCAGCCACCGCAGTCCCGCATCGCAAAAAAAAAAAAAAAGAGCAAAAAAAAAAAAAAAAGAGAGAAAAAATATATATTCAGAGTGTGCTTCACAGTTGTTACGTGCCGCGCCGTGCTTTCGTTGGTATTTTAGGCTCGCGTCTCTAGTACGGTCTAGCCTAGGATCAGCACAGTACCGACGTTGAGTGTTTATTCAGCTTTGCATCTCTGTTTTGATTACTGTTGATCTTTTTGCTACCATATTTGTCAAGCCTACCTACAGCTCCACATATATCCTACATCGTGCGTTTTGACACCTCCTGGCCATCGCTCTACCATATCTCTGAGAGTTTTGACCCGTGGTTGTACATCACCACCTGCTGCTAGGTAAGAATCGGTAAGAACGTAAGAAAAGCTTGACGGATTTGTGCTTTCCACCACCCCACATCCATCCCATTAGTAGAAGTAGGATCATATTCCTGTGTGTTTTCTATTTCTGCTAACCATGCCAGGATCACATGATGAAGTGGCGCGGGATGCGCCCGATTGGGAGAACATGACAAACAAGGAGCTACATGATAAATTTGCACAAATGATGTCTGAACAGGTGAATGACATCGAGACCAGATTTACAGAGGCAATTGATGGCGTGGAAAAGATGATCGACACCAAGCTCGACGCCAAGTTTACTGAGTTGATCGCACGCCTACCTTCAGCACAGCCACAGCCACCGCCACTACCACGTGCACGACGTATTCTGTTTCCGCGAGGACAAGCTGCTGGTATTGGTGCTCCTCCTGCTGCTGGTATTGGTGCTCCTCCTGCTGCTGCAGTTGCTGCTACTGCTGCTGCTGCTGCTTCTGACGTCGTCCAGGACGACAACTACGAGGGTGATTACGAGGAGGAGGTGGAACAGGAAGCGGCCTATGAGCAGCCAGCTGGACGTCCACGTCCCAACATTCGCCACGGTCGACACCAACCACCCCCTCAGGTACGCGATGATGAACACGTGCCTAAACTTAAATTGAATCTTAAGCCGTTTGAGGGTAGATATATTCCTGATGCTTATCTTACTTGGGAGTTAGAAACTGAACAACGTTTTACATGTTTACAATATCCTGAGAATAGACGTGTTACTGCTGCTGTTTGTGAATTCACGGGCTTTGCATCTATTTGGTGGTCTGAACATTGTAGATTGCATGCTAATAATATTCCAACTACTTGGGCTGCTTTAAAAGATGCTATGCGTACTCGCTGGGTTCCTCCTTATTATCAACGTGAATTGTTACAAAAATTACAGCGTTTGAGACAAGGAAAAAATTCTGTAGAGGAATATTATCAAGAATTACAAACTGGATTGATTAGATGTGGCCTAGTAGAGGATAATGAAGCTATGCTTGCACGTTTTATGGGTGGCTTAAACAGGGAGATACAAACTATTCTAGAATACAAGGACTTTGCTACTATCACTCGTTTGTTTCATCTTGCTTGTAAAGCTGAACGTGAAGTGCAGGATCGACAGGCCGCTACAAGACCTAACTTTTCTGCAGGACGAAATACATCATGGACATCGCGTGGAGCTTCTACATCCACACGTCCTGCTGCGCCACCATCTACTTCAGCCGCTCATTCTTACAGGGAGCCACCAAAACAGCCAGTGCCACCATTCAAGGGTGCACAGAGTGGTCCGGCGGCGAGTTCTTCTTCATCCATGGCGTCCACAGGGCAAACACGAGATCGTGATATTAAATGTCGCAGGTGCCAAGGTGGAGGTCACTTCGCAAAAGACTGTCCCTCCAAGCGTGTGATGACTATTACGGCGGATGGTGGGTATGAGTCAGCGAGTGACTATGATGAGGAGACTCTAGTTCTCATTGCTCATGAGGAACAGGGTGCCCATGATGATGCTCATGATATAGAGTATATGACTCCTGATGACGCAGATAAATATGCTAGTTTGGTTGCTCAACGTGTATTAAGTGTGCAGGTAACGAAGGCCGAGCAAAACCAGAGGCATAATTTGTTCCACACAAAGGGAGTGGTGAAAGAACGTTCGGTTCGCATCATCATTGACGGAGGGAGTTGCAACAACTTGGCTAGCATGGAGTTGGTGGAGAAGCTATCTCTCACCACAAGACCACACCCCCATCCGTACTATATTCAGTGGTTTAACAATAGTGGTAAGATTAAGGTAACGCGTTCTGTTCGTGTGCACTTTAGCATTGCTGCTTATGCTGATTATGTTGATTGTGATGTGGTACCCATGCAAGCATGCTCTCTTTTACTTGGTAGACCATGGCAATTTGATAGGAATGTTGTACACCATGGTAGGACAAATCAGTTTACTCTGGTTCATCAGGATAAAAATATTGCTTTACTTCCTATGTCTCCTGAACAAATTGTGAAAGATGATCTTGCTAGAGCTAGTAAAGCAAAACAGGAGAA
The DNA here is from genome assembly GCA_950022295.1 of Bromus sterilis. Taxonomy (NCBI): domain Eukaryota; kingdom Viridiplantae; phylum Streptophyta; class Magnoliopsida; order Poales; family Poaceae; genus Bromus; species Bromus sterilis. The sequence goes on along the minus strand of OX465599.1, from coordinate 162,623,838 downwards.
AAATAAGAGTGAGAATGAGATAGCAGCCAAAGAATTTGAGCAACAACATAAGACTAATAGCAAATCTTCTTCTGCTGTTTCTAATGAAATTAAATTGACTAGTCCAACTTTGCTTGCTACTAAGGTTGATATTTCAGATTTGGATGTTAGTCAATATGTGTGCTATGCTTTTGTCTGCAAAGAAGCTTTGTTTTCATTTGAGGAATTGCCTCCTTCTTTGCCTCCTGTTGTCACTGACCTTTTGCAGGAGTTTATTGACGTCTTTCCACAAGACGTACCACCGGGATTACCACCTATTCGAGGGATTGAGCATCAGATTGACTTAATTCCCGGTGCTTCGTTGCCCAACCGTGCGCCATACCGTACCAATCCGGAGGAGACGAAGGAGATTCAGCGTCAAGTACAAGAGCTACTCGACAAAGGTTACATACGTGAGTCCCTTAGTCCTTGTGCTGTTCCTGTTATATTAGTGCCTAAAAAGGATGGAACATGGCGTATGTGTGTTGATTGTCGAGCCATTAATAATATTACTATTCGTTATCGTCATCCTATTCCTAGGTTAGATGATATGCTTGATGAATTAAGTGGCTCTACCATGTTTTCCAAAGTTGATTTGCGTAGTGGATACCATCAAATTCGCATGAAATTAGGGGATGAATGGAAAACGACATTTAAAACTAAGTTTGGATTATATGAGTGGTTAGTCATGCCTTTTGGGTTAACTAATGCACCTAGCACTTTCATGAGATTAATGAACGAGGTTTTACGTGCTTTCATTGGACGATTTGTGGTAGTCTATTTTGATGATATACTGATTTATAGCAAATCTTTTGAGGAACATTTGGATCATTTACGTGCTGTTTTTATTGCTCTACGTAATGCACGTTTATTTGGTAACCTTGGGAAGTGCACCTTTTGCACCGACCGAGTATCGTTTCTTGGCTATGTTGTTACTCCACAGGGTATTGAAGTTGATACAGCCAAGATCGAGGCGATTGAGAGTTGGCCGCAGCCCAAAACGGTCACACAAGTGCGAAGTTTTCTTGGCCTCGCTCGATTCTATAGGCGTTTTGTGAGAGATTTCAGCACCATTGCTGCCCCTCTCAATGAGCTTACACGCAAGGATGTGCCTTTTACTTGGGGTACCGCACAGGAAGAAGCTTTCACGGTATTGAAAGATAAGTTAACACATGCTCCTTTGCTCCAACTTCCTGATTTTAATAAGACTTTTGAGCTTGAATGCGATGCTAGTGGGATTGGTTTGGGAGGTGTGTTATTACAAGATGCTAAACCTGTTGCATACTTTTCTGAAAAATTGAGTGGGCCTAGTCTGAACTATTCTACTTATGATAAGGAATTATATGCTCTTGTTCGGACATTAGAAACTTGGCAACATTATTTATGGCCCAAAGAATTTGTTATACATTCTGATCATGAATCTTTGAAACACATAAGAAGTCAAGCAAAACTTAATCGTAGACATGCTAAGTGGGTTGAATTTATTGAGACTTTCCCTTATGTCATTAAACACAAGAAGGGGAAAGATAATATTATTGCTGATGCTTTGTCTCGTCGTTATACTATGCTTTCACAACTTGAATTCAAGATATTCGGTTTAGAGACAATCAAAGAACAATATGCAAATGATGCGGAATTTAAAGATGTATTGCAGAATTGTAGAGAGGGTAGAACATGGAACAAGTTTGTGCTTAATGATGGATTTGTGTTCCGTTCTAACAAGCTATGCATTCCAGCTAGCTCTATTCGTCTTTTGTTGTTGCAGGAGGCGCATGGAGGAGGATTAATGGGACATTTTGGCGTGAAAAAGACGGAGGACGTACTTGCTACACATTTCTTTTGGCCAAAGATGAGACGGGATGTTGAGCGTTTTGTTGCTCGCTGCACTACATGTCAAAAAGCTAAGTCACGACTCAATCCTCATGGTTTATACATGCCTTTACCTGTACCTAGTGTTCCGTGGGAGGACATATCCATGGACTTTGTTTTAGGCTTGCCTCGAACAAAGAAGGGGAGGGATAGCATATTTGTTGTCGTGGATAGATTTTCTAAGATGGCACATTTTATACCATGTCATAAAAGCGATGATGCTGCTAATGTTGCTGATTTATTCTTTGGAGAGATTATTCGTTTACATGGTGTGCCCAATACTATTGTCTCGGATCGTGATACTAAGTTTCTTAGCCATTTTTGGAGATGCTTATGGGCTAAGTTGGGGACTAAACTACTTTTTAGTACTACATGTCATCCCCAAACTGATGGACAAACTGAAGTGGTCAATAGGACATTGTCTACTATGCTTAGGGCTGTTTTAAAAAGTAACTTGAAACTGTGGGAAGAATGTTTACCTCATATTGAATTTGCTTATAATCGTTCAGTGCATTCTACCACTAAAATGTGCCCTTTTGAGATTGTTTATGGTTTTCTACCTCGTGCACCTATTGATTTGCTGCCTCTTCCATCTTCGGAGAAGGTGAATTTTGATGCTAAGCAACGTGCTGAGTTGATATTAAAAATGCATGAGTTAACTAAAGAAAACATTGAGCGCATGAATGCTAGATACAAGCTTGCTGGTGATAGGGGTCGAAAGCATGTTGTATTTGAACCAGGAGATCTTGTTTGGTTACATCTACGAAAAGATAGGTTTCCTGATTTGCGCAAGTCTAAGTTAATGCCACGAGCTGATGGTCCCTTTAAGGTTTTACAGAAAATTAATGATAATGCATATAAACTTGAGCTACCTGCAGATTTTGGGGTTAGTCCCACATTTAACATTGCAGATTTGAAACCTTATTTGGGAGAAGATGATGAGCTTCCGTCGAGGACGACTTCAATTCAAGAAGGGGAGGATGATGAGGACATCCCTACTAATGTTACACCCATACCCTCACCAACTACACATACTGGACCAGTTACTAGAGCACGTGCACGTCAACTAAATTATCAGGTACTTTCGTTTCTTGCGAATCCTTCTATTGTTCATGAACATATGATGCTGCCTAAATTAGATACTTTTGTTTTGCTTATGAATGAAGGACCTAGCATGGACAAGAAGGATGGTCATTGGAGCGGGATCAAGAATGGAGAAGAAGGTGTGCGCGGGGGAAAGTACAGTGGAGCTTCCAGTGGAGATTTTCGCACGTTGAAGCCACCATAAGGCATGCATGAAGGCTTGGACGGAATACACGAGATGCCACTTCATTATTTTCGTCCAAGAGCAATTATAGGTGCTGCGTCACCTTAATATTGGGCTGGGCCCATGTAATTTCGAAATACCACATTATAGGCAGTTTTTAGAGTCCGTATGTGTGGGGAAACCGAGTTAGGGTTGTTTTCGGACCCCACCTCCAAGGGGTCACGAAAATCCCCTCTGTTCCCCCATATATACAGCCCTTAGGGCGTCGTTTAGACTTGGGTTTTAATTAGATTTAAGTTAGCCATAGCCGCAACTTCGAGTTCTTCGTTTGTGTCATCCGACCAGGCCAAGACCGCATTGGAACCCCAACTTCTGTTAATCTTTCATCTTATATTCGCAATATCCAGATTGCAATTCTTAGTTCTTGCTTGTTCTTCGATTGCTTGCAGGAATTGACCTTCGTGGTCAGGTTGATCGTGCATCCGCGGGATCAATAACCTCTCGGAGTTGGTTTAGCGATTGCTAAGGCGCAACGTCTTCGCACGTTCGTAGTCGGGTCGTGAAAGTCTACTCCACCAAAATCGATCTCCACCATCTCATCGAAACATCGGGACACCTTCGCCTCTATCAACAAGTTCGTCGTCAACGTCATCAACCCTTACCTCGCTGAGGTAAACAAGCACGCCCAGGTCCTTCGTGTGGAGGACGGTGTTCTCCACAAGGAAGATCTGAAGGGACCGGTCATGGAGGGGAGCACCGAGGAGCGGCTGAAGGAGATGGAACATGAGATCTTGAAGTTCAAGAAGATGGTGGAGCGTGGTGTTGAAGCCAACTTCGACATCAGGAACGAGATCGAGGCTTCCCATAGGAAAGAGATGAAGGAGATGTGGTCAAGTTTGTCCGCACTAGAAGAAAAAGTTTACCAGCTCCAGGCACAAATCTATGATCTGCACAAGCAGAATTGTGAGTATGAACTAAAGTTTCTGCGCATGGGTTTAGGTGCTGAGTGCAGGATTCTGGAGACGGGAATGTCCTTCGAGACTGGAGAGGAGCTACCATGGAAGCGCTTCGCCAAGGAGTACCTGACTGAGAAGAACAAGAATGAGGAGTAAAATCTTCTCGGGTAATGGCATTACCTCAGTTTGTTCCAAGCTTTGGGGAGTGCCCGGTATCTTTATCTCTATCTTAGTCTTTTAGAGTCAAGTAGAGTCGTATCATGTCTAGGAAGTTTATTATATGAAATAGGTGTTTGCTTTGAGGTCTATCACTCCGTCTGTGGAGAGATTGTATCCGTGAGTGTGGAGTCGTCTATTACGGAATATTAATGAGAAGTCTATGGGTTCCTTCGCTACACTCGGTATTCTCTTCATGCAATCGGCATCATATGACGATTCTTATGGGGAGTATTGACCTTATATCAGGTATGGCTTTGAAAACTTTATTTAAATTTTGGCAAACATAGCTTTGGTCTTGACAACATGCATGTTTTCTCAAGTAGCGACTTAGCCAAAACCTTTATGTTATTATGCTTGAAGTGTTATGTTGACAAGGAAGACAACTTGATGTGTTATGCTTACCTTAATGTTTATGCCTTATATGTTTTGCATCAATTGTCTGTTCTCTCAAAGCCTTTGCTAGCCAAACTCTTTGCCAAGTAGATTTCTGCTTGTGCATCCATACCCTGAAACTTTTACCTTCCATGTGAGTACACTATACCTTCCTATTCGTGGTATTCCCCTACCACTCCTATAAGTATAGAATTTATGTGTTATCCTTAAATGTTCAAAATCTTCTGTTTTGTGCCTCTTGTTTAGCTCATGAGGAAGTAGTAGGTAATTCATGATCTTCTTAAGTTGGACAAGTTTTATCCCGGGATTGCATGTCTAATCTGCAAACCCATAATACGAGGAGGAACTGGCATGGGTGTGCCCAGATCGAAAGATAATATAACAAACAAACCCTCCTTCACACTTGGTCTATGAGAAATCAGAAACTTTGGCAGTGATAAACAAAGGAGATTAAGGGGATGTGATCGTCCTCACTTGGGAGCCGTTCCTCGAAACTTGTCCATCTTGAGAAGTAATTGAGCTATCTATTAGCATTCGTTGACAAACTATGCACCACCCCAAAATCTATTTTTATTCTTTTTGATTTAAGGATAGCACATGAGTTTTCCCTGCTTTCCCTGAACAAGGCCTTTCTTCCACCTTCATGTTGAGTCAGTTTTCCCACTTCCTTCTTTTCCCTAAGAGAACAGACATTTGATGTTGATGAGGATTCATCCATATAGAGCTGCATTAAGTTTTGCCATGCCATATCCTTGTTGACATTATCTTTTGATAAGTAAGTTGTTTGCGAAAGCTTTTGCCTAGCGAGCATCTTCCTTCGTGTTAGAATTTGAACTTCATGACTATTAACATGTTCTTTCAAAAGCTTCAATTTTTTTTAGTTGTCCTTTGACTAAGATTATGTCTTCCATAATTTGATGAGTTTCCTCAGCCCTACTTTTGATTATAATTGTTATTACTTTCTCATGAGGGCCTTATGAGTTGAGGTTGCTGTTGAGGATGCTTGAGTATGATGAAGGAACTTTGATGCTTCTTGTCCGTATTCTATTTATCGACACTTCACTCTCTAAACTTGTGGACAGGTTTACCGAGCTCAGTATTCGCTTGGGGACAAGCGAGGTCTAAGCTTGGGGGAGTTGATACGTCCAAATTGCATCACTATTTTATATAGTAATTCTTTCTTATTCATTGATATATTTCATGATATGATGCTATTCTTATGTCGTTTTGGCTTATTTTACACAGTTTGCAACTTTCCGGTGCCGAAGCAGCAGACGCAGGATTCAGCGGTAAAAAGTGGACGCTGAGTTGCTGAAGAAGAACACCTCCAAATTACCTAAAAATTGACGGAGGCTGTTTTCCAGAAGGATCACGAAGACACGCAAAAGAGCAACCAAAGGGGGGCCACAGGGTGCCCAGGCGGCCACCTGGCGCGGCCCCACCCCTGGCCGCGCCGGGAGGGCGCCTGGACCCCCGGGGCCACTCCCGCCCCCCCTCTGGCCTATTTACTCCTCGTGATCCGAAAACCCTAAAAGAGGGAGAGTTTACGGAGATCCGCCGCCGCTCCGTGGCGGAAACCTACAGAGAAGAAAAACCATCTCTGGCGGGCAGATTCCGCCGGGGAGATCACCTCCCGGAAGCGGAGATCGTCGCCATCGTCATCACCATCGTCACGGGCATCATCGAGATCATCATCAACATCATCCCCATCATCAGCACCATCTCCATCTCCATCCAATCTTGTCTCAAAATTGCAACTCGTGTTGTAATCCGTACTATCTATCCTCTCTACTCTATCGGTGTTGATTACTACTTTGTGGTGAATGCTATTGAGTTTTGTTGGAGAAATATTATTGTGTCCAGATTGTTTATCATCTATTTATCCCCACTGATCATGATCTCTTTTATGTCTTGTGAGTAGTTACTTTAGTTCTTGAGGACATGGGAGAAGTATAGTTGCTAGTAGTCATATGATGTTGAAGTAATATGTGTTGGTTGATATTTAAGTTGCGTTGTTATTTTCCTAGTGGTGTTGTGTGAGTCGAACACTCAACACTTCGCCTTATCAAGGACCTAGGGGAATGCATTGTGTATAAAGAATGCTTACGGTGGGTTGCCGGAGTGACAGAAACCTAAACCCCAGTTTGCACGCTTTTGCACAAGGGAACAATGGATCACCGATCGTATTGCTATGGTTAGGCTTTTGCCTTAATTACTATCTTGTATTTGCGGATGCTTGCAAGGTGTTTAATCATAAGAGTGCATTCATCTTAGTCTAGAGGATGCACTAGCATAGATCCACCCACCAAACACTTATCAACACAGCACATAGTACCGATACGGAATGTGGCGAAAGCACATGACTATCTCTCCCGTGTGTTCTCAAGAACACTTTATCTTTTATAAGTTCAGTTGCTAGGCCTCTCCTTTGCTCAGAAAGGATTGGGCCACTCTTTACTATCCAGTATCTTTTACTTTGCGCGTCTTTACTTTCCTATCGCTTATACCAAGAAAACCCCTAAAAAGTTATCTTTCAGTGCTTGCACTTATCTCCTTACCAAAGTCTCTTGCTACTACCTTCTTCTCCTCGTTGGGTTCGACACTCTTACTTATCGAAAACACTACAATAGATCCCTCTACGTTGAGGGTCATCAGTACCATACTTGAGGTAAGAAGCGTACACGAGTCCTGATGAGGACATCTCTACTAATGTTACACCCACATCTTCACCAACTACACATACTGGACCAGTTACTAGAGCACGCGCACGTCAACTAAATTATCAGGTACTTTCATTTCTTGCGAATCCTTCTAATGTTCCGGAACATATGATGCTGCCTAAATTAGATACTTTTGTTTGTCTTATGAATGAAGGACCTAGCATGGATAAGAAGGATGGTCATTGGAGTGGGATCAAGCATGGAGAAGGAGGTGTGCGCGCGGGAAAGGACAATGGAGTTTCCAGTGGTGATTTTCGCACTTTGAGGCCACCATAAGGCGTGCATGAAGACTTGGACGAGAGACACAAGACGCCACATTAATATTTTCGTCCAAGGGTTATTATAGGTGCTGCGTCACCTTATTATTGGGCCAGGCCCATGTAATTTCGAAATACACTTAATAGGCTATTTTTTAGAGTCCGTATGTGTGGGGAAACAGAGTTAGGGTTGTTTTCGGACCCCTCCTCCATGGGGCCACGAAATTCCCCTCTGTTCCCCCATATATACAGCCCTTAGGGCGTCGTTTAGACTTGGGTTTTAATTAGATTTAAGTTAGCCATAGCCGCAACTTCGAGTTCTTCGTTTGTGTCGTCCGACCAGGCCAAGACCGCATTGGAACCCCAACTTCTGTTAATCTTTCATCTTATACTCGCAATATCCAGATTGCAATTCTTAGTTCTTGCTTGTTCTTCGATTGCTTGCAGGAATTGACCTTCGTGGTCAGGTTGATCGTGCATCCGCGGGATCAATAACCTCTCGGAGTTGGTTTAGCGATTGCTAAGGCGCAACGTCATCGCACGTTCGTAGTCGGGTCGTGAAAGTCTACTCCACCAAAATCGATCTCCATCATCTCATCGAAACATCGGGACACCTTCGCCTCTATCAAGTGGTATCAGATTTCCAGGTTGCGCGGTGAGATTTACCAGTTTTCATAGTCTAGATTGGTTCTGTTCTTCATACCTACAGTCCACGAAAAATCCAACAAAAAAAATTAGGGTTAGATCATCACGTCCCAAGACAGTCCTAGCCTTTGTCCAGTTTTCTTTTCAGTACTTGCTTTGTTGAATTTACGGTTGCATCGTTGTGTCAAGTTGCTGATCTTAGCGTCTAGTTCCCTTAGAGTTTCGAGTTCTGATCACAGTTTGCCACGTCGCCGCCGCACAAGTAGTCATCCTACCACGTTCCGCTAATCTGAGTCCAGATACACCACCACTTTCCGCCAAGCAGAGTCCATATACACCACCACGTCTCACGAGTCCGAGTTGAGTTCCACCATCAGTACGGCTCCTGATCTCTCTGTAGCCAGATTAGTTTTCAGTTGTTAGAGTCGGATTTCATCAAACTTTTTCCGTACAGAGAAGGGGGGTGATTAGCAAAAAAAAAAAAAAATCAGCCACCTGATCAGTCTGGCACGCTTTCCAGAGCAGTTTTTAGGCCAAAAATTTCAGGGGTAAAAAAATTTCGTGCCCATACGTTCCTTAGGTCCAGAAACTCATTTTGAGACGTTCGCCACCATAGTGATTTTTTCGCACTTTTTCAGCCACCGCAGTCCCGCATCGCAAAAAAAAAAAAGAGCAAAAAAAAAAAAAAGAGAGAAATTTTTTTTCAGAGTGTGCTTCTCAGTTGTTTATGTGCCGCGCCGTGCTTTCGTTGGTGTTTTAGGCTCGCGTCTCTAGTACGGTCTAGCCTAGGATCAGCACAGTACCGACGTTGAGTGTTTATTCAGCTTTGCATCTCTGTTTTGATTACTGTTGAGCTTTTGCTACCATACTTGTCAGCCTTCCTACAGCTCCACATATATTCTACATCGTGCGTTTGACACCTCCTGGCCATCGCTCCACCATATCTCTGAGAGTTTTGACCCGTTGGTTGTACATCACCACCTGCTGCTAGGTAAGAATCGGTAAGAACGAAAGAAAAGCTTGACGGATTTGTGCTTTCCACCATCCCACATCCCATTAGTAGAAGTAGGATCATATTCCTGTGTGTTTTCTATTTCTGCAAACCATGCCAGGATCACATGATGAAGTGGCACGGGATGCACCCGATTGGGAGAACATGACAAACAAGGAGCTACATGATAAATTTGCACAAATGATGTCTGAACAGGTGAATGACATCGAGACCAGATATACAGAGGCAATTGATGGCGTGGAAAAGATGATCGACACCAAGCTCGACGCCAAGTTTACTGAGTTGATCGCACGCCTACCTACACAGCCCGCTGCCGCTCCAGCACAGCCACAGCCACCGCCACTACCACGTGCACGACGGATTCTGTTTCCGAGAGGACAAGCTGCTGGTATTGGTGCTCCTCCTTCTGCCGCAGTACCTGCTGCTGCTGCTTCTGACGTCGGCCAGGACGACAACTACGAGGGTGATTACGAGGAGGAGGTGGAACAGGAAGCGGCCTATGAACAGCCAGCTGGACGTCCACGTCCCAACATTCGCCACGGTCGACACCAACCACCCCCTCAGGTACGCGATGATGAACATGTGCCTAAACTGAAATTGAATCTTAAGCCGTTTGAGGGTAGATATATTCCTGATGCTTATCTTACTTGGGAGTTAGAAACTGAACAACGCTTTACATGTTTACAATATCCTGAGAATAGACGTGTTACTGCTGCTGTTTGTGAATTCACGGGATTTGCATCTATTTGGTGGTCTGAACATTGTAGATTGCATGCTAATAATATTCCAACTACTTGGCCTGCTTTAAAAGATGCTATGCGTACTCGCTGGGTTCCTCCTTATTATCAACGTGAATTGTTACAAAAATTACAGCGTTTGAGCCAAGGAAAAAATTCTGTAGAGGAATATTATCAAGAATTACAAACTGGATTGATTAGATGTGGCCTAGTAGAGGATAATGAAGCTATGCTTGCACGTTTTATGGGTGGTTTAAACAGGGAGATACAAACTATTCTAGAATACAAGGACTTTGCTACTATCACTCGTTTGTTTCATCTTGCTTGTAAAGCTGAACGTGAAGTGCAGGATCGACAGGCCGCTACGAGACCTAACTTTTCTGCAGGACGAAATACATCATGGACATCGCGTGGAGCTTCTACATCCACACGTCCTGCTGCACCACCATCTACTTCAGCCGCTCATTCTTACAGGGAGCCACCAAAACAGCCAGCGCCACCATTCAAGGGTGCACAGAGTGGTCCAGCGGCGAGTTCTTCTTCATCCATAGCTTCCACAGGGCAAACACGAGATCGTGATATTAAATGTCGCACGTGCCAAGGTGGAGGTCACTTCGCAAAAGACTGTCCCTCCAAGCGTGTGATGACTATTACGGCGGATGGTGGGTATGAGTCAGCGAGCGACTATGATGAGGAGACTTTAGTTCTCATTGCTCACGAGGAACAGGGTGCCCATGATGATGCTCATGATATAGAGTATATGGCTCCTGATGATGCAGATAAATATGCTAGTTTGGTTGCTCAACGTGTGTTAAGTGTGCAGGTAACGAAGGCCGAGCAAAACCAGAGGCATAATTTGTTCCACACAAAGGGAGTGGTGAAAGAACGTTCGATTCGCATCATCATTGACGAAGGGAGTTGCAACAACTTGGCGAGCATGGAGTTGGTGGAGAAGCTATCTCTCACCACAAGACCACACCCCCATCCGTACTATATTTAGTGGTTTAACAATAGTGGTAAGATTAAGGTAACGCGTTCTGTTCGTGTGCACTTTAGCATTGCTGCATATGCTGATTATGTTGATTGTGATGTGGTACCCATGCAAGCATGCTCTCTTTTACTTGGTAGACCATGGCAATTTGATAGGAATGTTGTACACCATGGTAGGACAAATCAGTTTACTCTGGTTCATCAGGATAAAACTATTGCTTTACTTCCTATGTCTCCTGAACAAATTGTGAAAGATGATCTTGCTAGAGCTAGTAAAGCTAAACAGGAAAAAATAAGAGTGAAAATGAGATAGCAGCTAAAGAATTTGAGCAACAACATAAGACTAATAGCAAATCTTCTTCTGCTGTTTCTAATGAAATTAAATTGGCTAGTCCAACTTTGCTTGCTACTAAGGTTGATATTTCGGATTTGGATGTTAGTCAATATGTGTGCTATGCTTTTGTGTGCAAAGAAGCTTTGTTTTCATTTGAGGAATTGCCTCCTTCTTTGCCTCCTGTTGTCACTGACCTTTTGCAGGAGTTTATTGACGTCTTTCCACAAGACGTACCACCGGGATTACCACCTATTCGAGGGATTGAGCATCAGATTGACTTAATTCCCGGTGCTTCGCTGCCCAACCGTGCGCCATACCGTACCAATCCGGAGGAGACGAAGGAGATTCAGCGTCAAGTACAAGAGCTACTCGACAAAGGTTACGTACGTGAATCCCTTAGTCCTTGTGCTGTTCCTGTTATATTAGTGCCTAAAAAGGATGGAACTTGGCGTATGTGTGTTGATTGTAGAGCCATTAATAATATTACTATTCATTATCGTCATCCTATTCCTAGGTTAGATGATATGCTTGATGAATTAAGTGGCTCTACCATGTTTTCTAAAGTTGATTTGCGTAGTGGATACCATCAAATTCGCATGAAATTAGGGGATGAATGGAAAACGGCATTTAAAACTAAGTTTGGATTATATGAGTGGTTAGTCATGCCTTTTGGGTTAACTAATGCACCTAGCACTTTTATGAGATTAATGAACGAGGTTTTACGTGCTTTCATTGGACAATTTGTGGTAGTCTATTTTGATGATATACTGATTTATAGCAAATCTTTGGAGGAACATTTGGATCATTTACGTGCTGTTTTTATTGCTCTACGTAATGCACGTTTGTTTGGTAACCTTGGGAAGTGCACCTTTTGCACTGACCGAGTATCGTTTCTTGGCTATGTTGTTACTCCGCAGGGAATTGAAGTTGATAAAGCCAAGATCGAGGCGATTGAGAGTTGGCCGCAGCCCAAAACCGTCACACAAGTGAGGAGTTTTCTTGGCCTCACTGGATTCTATAGGCGTTTTGTGAGAGATTTCAGCACCATTGCTGCACCTCTCAATGAGCTTACACGCAAGGATGTGCCTTTTACTTGGGGTACCGCACAGGAAGAAGCCTTCACGGTATTGAAAGATAAGTTAACACATGCTCCTTTGCTCCAACTTCCTGATTTTAATAAGACTTTTGAGCTTGAATGCGATGCTAGTGGGATTGGTTTGGGAGGTGTGTTTTTACAAGATGCTAAACCTGTTGCATACTTTTCTGAAAAATTGAGTGGGCCTAGTCTGAACTATTCTACTTATGATAAGGAATTATACGCTCTTGTTCGGACATTAGAAACTTGGCAACATTATTTATGGCCCAAAGAATTTGTTATACATTCTGATCATGAATCTTTGAAACACATAAGAAGCCAAGCAAAACTTAATCGTAGACATGCTAAGTGGGTTGAATTTATTGAGACTTTCCCTTATGTCATTAAACACAAGAAGGGGAAAGATAATATTATTGCTGATGCTTTGTCTCGTCGTTATACTATGCTTTCACAACTTGACTTCAAGCTATTCGGTTTAGAGACACTCAAAGATCAATATGTACATGATGCGGAATTTAAAGATGTATTGCAGAATTGTAGAGAGGGTAGAACATGGAACAAGTTTGTGCTTAATGATGGTTTTGTGTTCCGTTCTAACAAGCTATGCATTCCAGCTAGCTCTATTCGTCTTTTGTTGTTGCAGGAGGCGCATGGAGGAGGATTAATGGGACACGTTGGCGTGAAGAAGACGGAGGACGTACTTGCTACACATTTCTTTTGGCCAAAGATGAGACGGGATGTTGAGCGTTTTGTTGCTCGCTGCACTACATGTCAAAAAGCTAAGTCACGACTCAATCCTCATGGTTTATACATGCCTTTACCTGTACCTAGTGTTCCTCGGGAGGACATATCCATGGACTTTGTTTTAGGTTTGCCTTGAACAAAGCAGGGGAGGGATAGCATATTTGTTGTCATGGATAGATTTTCTAAGATGGCACATTTTATACCATGTCATAAAAGCGATGCTGCTGCTAATGTTGCTGATTTATTCTTTCGTGAGATTATTCGCTTACATGGTGTGCCCAATACTATTGTCTCGGATCGTGATACTAAGTTTCTTAGCCATTTTTGGAGATGCTTATGGGCTAAGTTGGGGACTAAACTACTTTTTAGTACTACTTGTCATCCCCAAACTGATGGACAAACTGAAGTAGTCAATAGGACTTTGTCTACTATGCTTAGGGCTGTTTTAAAGAGTAACTTGAAAATGTGGGAAGAATGTTTACCTCATATTGAATTTGCTTATAATCGTTCAGTTCATTCTACCACTAAAATGTGCCCTTTTGAGATTGTTTATGGTTTTCTACCTCGTGCACCTATTGATTTGCTGCCTCTTCCATCTTCGGAGAAGGTTAATTTTGATGCTAAGCAACGTGCTGAATTGATATTAAAAATGCATGAGTTAACTAAAGAAAACATTGAGAAAATGAATGCTAGATACAAGCTTGCTGGTGATAAGGGTAGAAAGCATGTTGTGTTTGAACCAGGAGATCTTGTTTGGTTACATCTACGTAAAGATAGGTTTCCTGATTTGCGCAAGTCTAAGTTAATGCCACGAGATGATGGTCCCTTTAAGGTTTTACAGAAAATTAATGATAATGCATATAAACTTGAGCTACCTGCAGATTTTGGGGTTAGTCCCACATTTAACATTGCAGATTTGAAACCTTATTTGGGAGAAGATGATGAGCTTCCGTCGAGGACGACTTCAATTCAAGAAGGGGAGGATGATGAGGACATCTCTACTAATGTTACACCCACATCTTAACCAACTACACATACTGGACCAGTTACTAGAGCACGCGCACGTCAACTAAATTATCAAGTACTTTCGTTTCTTGCGAATCCTTCTAATGTTCCGGAACATATGATGCTGCCTAAATTAGATAGTTTTGTTTGTCTTATGAATGAAGGACCTAGCATGGATAAGAAGGATGGTCATTGGAGTGGGATCAAGCATGGAGAAGGAGGTGTGCGCGCGGGAAAGGACAATGGAGCTTCCAGTGGTGATTTTCGCACTTTGAGGCCACCATAAGGCGTGCATGAAGACTTGGACGAGAGACACAAGACGCCACATTAATATTTTCGTCCAAGGGTTATTATAGGTGCTGCGTCACCTTATTATTGGGCCAGGCCCATGTAATTTCGAAATACACTTAATAGGCTATTTTTTAGAGTCCGTATGTGTGGGGAAACAGAGTTAGGGTTGTTTTCGGACCCCTCCTCCAAGGGGCCACGAAATTCCCCTCTGTTCCCCCATATATACAGCCCTTAGGGCGTCGTTTAGACTTGGGTTTTAATTAGATTTAAGTTATCCATAGCCGCAACTTCGAGTTCTTCGTTTGTGTCGTCCGACCAGGCCAAGACCGCATTGGAACCCCAACTTCTGTTAATCTTTCATCTTATATTCGCAATATCCAGATTGCAATTCTTAGTTCTTGCTTGTTCTTCGATTGCTTGCGGGAATTGACCTTCGTGGTCAGGTTGATCGTGCATCCGCGGGATCAATAACCTCTCGGAGTTGGTTTAGCGATTGCTAAGGCGCAACGTCTTCGCACGTTCGTAGTCGGGTCGTGAAAGTCTAGTCCACCAAAATCGATCTCCATCATCTCATCGAAACATCGGGACACCTTCGCCTCTATCAAGTCCACTACCAAGTCTCCAACCAATACACCACTATGGATACTTCCTCGACTTCCCCACGAGGAAGCACGCCATAGCACTCACGCTTCTCTTGCGAGTTTTAGAGTATCCATTCAAGTTGTCTAAGAATCAAGCACAACTTTCCAAGTAGTCCATAACCGCGGACGCGGCTATTCGAATAGTTTTGTTAACCCTGCAGGGGTGTACTGCTACACACATGAAACTATCAGTTACCGCCGGGATCTCGTCACCCTTCAAGCGGGTGTCGGCGAGGATACTTTCCACAACTTTTACCTCACAGCCAATTCTAATCTAGGAATCAACCATCTGAGTTGCTCACCGCTCAAGAGTCCGGCCGGGTCAACGATACAGACTCAGACGATGCAGGCGACCGAGACGCCACCTTAGCAGATGGTTTTACTGTCTCACATGTCCACCCACATATCTAAATGATGTAAACTTTCCTTCATTCTTTTTCTATGCATATGCAAAATGGAAAACCCGAACTAGTGACTCCTGGACTTGAACTGGGGTGAGTTAGTAGGTTGAGCGGGGGTCCATGTGCCCAACATGTGGTAGTACTCTTCGTCTTGGATCACCACACAAGAACTCGGGCTTAAGGCACCTTTTGTTTAGGGTGGATTCACCAACACGTTATCATCAGCACCATTATGAATATCCATCCCGACTCACAAACAATGTAACCTCATTGTATCACTAAGCAGCAATAAGCAGTAACAGTTGCAGGGGCCACATGCTCATCTTTCAACTCCTATATCTTGCTAGGATTGTGGTTTGCTTAATACGGTGACAAAATGATAGGTCATGCATCGGAATGGGTTCAACTATGCGAAAGAACGTGTCTCGGTGATCTCCTAAACATGAATAAGCGAGACTGAGAGGGAAGTAGGATTTTATAGACATGATCAATGGGGTTTGCTTGCCTTGCTGACGAGGTTCAGTATCGGTGTAACACCCTCAGATCCAGTACAGTAATCACTACAGTGATTCCACTGTTTAAGGCTCATTACTGTTGATGATCAAGCCATGATCACCTTTGATCATAGCTCTGTCACTTTCCAACCCAGATAAAATTTCAAAATTGGGTAAATTATAAATTCTCTCCAAGACTTGTGAATTCCTGTCCATCATTTGATCATGGTTAAACCAAAATCACCCTAGTCATTTGCATAATCTCAAGTCAATGATAATCATGAAACCCATAAGGTTGGATTATCCAAATTGCCATAAACTTTAAAATGGAAATGAAAATCTTTGTCAAACCAAAATTTGTGGAGCATATTAAATAAAATGCCTAGCAATCTTAGGCCATGATAATGTAGTAATGGATATTTTATCTAAAGTGATTTAGTAATATGAAATAAAAATAAATGTTTGGGAATTATTAAATGGCTATGGTAAATTAAATAAACAAGTGGGAATTTTAAATGAACTAAAAATTGTGAAAGCAATTTTGTAAAATGCCTAATAATCAATAGGTCATATTAAAAGTGAAATGGGATTTTATTACCATGTTTAAAAATGCTAAACAAATAAAAACAGCAGCAAAACAATGCCATTTAATATCTTTTTGAATAAAACAAAATGCAGATGAATTTATAAATTCCCCAAACTTTTTGGTAGCACTGAAGTGGAGCATAACACTAATTATGGAACCTATTACCTATTTTACAAAAATACCAAAGTATATAAAATAAATAAAACAGTAAAGAAAGAAAACAAAAACGAAAGTAAATAAAAAATTCTCTATCCTACACCCTGGGCACAAGGCCCACCCGAACCCAACCCACCCTAGCCCACCTACCCCCATCCCCTACCTCTCACCTGCCCCCCACCCCGTACACGCACAGGACATGGCCATGGCCACTGTGGCCACGCCGCCGGCCCCCTCCCCTACCTGCTCCCTCCCTCACTTCACCTGCCCCCCTCTGGATAAGGCCGAGGCCGGCCGCTCCTTTTCCCCACCCTCCCCTCGCTCTTCCCTCCCTCTCTCTCTCCCTCCATTGTAGGGCCAGGGAGCCGCCATGGTCGCGCCGTCGTCGTCGTTATCGCGGCCGGCGACCTCCCTGAACCACGAGCCCGTGTCCAGGGGCTCCGCCAAGCTTCTCCAGGCCGTCCTCGCGCATCGAATCGGACAGGGACGCGGCCCAGCTCGTCGTCGTCGTCAACGTCCTCACCCACGGCCGCCAGCCCCGCCATCAAATCCATCGCCGTCGTGCCTCCTCGGGCCGCCCTCGCCTTCCCTACTGCTCGATGTGAGCTCCCCTCCGTGCCCCGCCTCGAATCCCCCTATTTCCTTGTCGCATCCGCCGTCGTAGCCCCCTCCGTCGTCGTCCCCGTGCTCGGCCGCCGTGGCGAGAGCCCGAGCTCACTGCACGCCGTGCCCTCGCCCCGAGCCCAGCCCTGCTCGTGCGTGCCTCTGGCCACGCCCGCCCTCCCAGCAAACCTGCCTCCCCACTCTCCCTACTGGCCCTGGCCGCGATGGCCTCGCCGCCGAGACCACACCGCCGGCGTGCTCCGTTTGGAGCCGGGGGCTAACCCCCTGTTTAGCTAACAAATAACCCCCCTATGACACTTACAGATGGGGCCCATGCCCTTAACATTAATTAAATTGATTAATTATCACTCTGAGTCCATGACATCTGGGTCCCACCTGTAAGTAATTAAGTTAAAGGAAATAAAAATGCTAATAGTCTATGACATGTGGGTCCACTGGATTTTTAGAATTTATAAAATCAATTTTATTAAACAGAGGCTGACCAGTGGGACCCACTGGTCAGGTTTGACTAGTCAAACCCCTCTGTGGATAAGGTTTATTTAATAAATAAAATAAATTCAGAAAATCATTTAAATTGATTTAAAACTTTAAAATTCAATATCTTTTAACCCGTAAGTCGGATTCAAAAACTTTATACATGAAAATTGATCAGAAAAATATAACGAATACGAATACGCTATCCGCATGTCTATCACACCCCTCTAACACAACAAACATCGAACCGTCCCCCTCCGGACCGGCGGTCCGATAAATTGTCCGGTACTGTTAGAGTGCCCGGATGAATTTATTTCGAACACGAAAGTTGTTCGGAATAGATCAACTAACCCGGATACACCACCCACCCGTGTGTCGGATGTCCACGACACCTCCGGCATGATATCTTCCCCCCCTCCGGACACCTTGTCCGATAATCACCCGGAGCCGGTATTTCATCCCCGGATGAATTCCCGCTCCGAGCAACGTGCATCGTACTACGTTAGAACCCCGTTTACAATTCATATGTTATGTCTTGCATTTGTATTGCTATTATTGTTGTGTATTTATTGTTTCTTCCCTCCTTAATCTCTGGTAGACCCCGCTGCTACCGTCGACGACACCGTTGCCGAGTACGACTACTTCGTCGACGATTGTACCCCTACCGTCGAGCTACCAGGCAAGCAAAGCCATTCTCTTCCCCAGATATCGCCTATCTTTCCGTACATTTCTTGCACTAGGCATTGTTACTGCTGCTACGATTACAATCCTATTCAATTGCATAGCCTGTTTTTGTCGACCATTGATGTACCTTCCTTTAATCCTATGCTGCCTATTATTACTTATGCATTAGTCAGCAGTAAACCCTGCGCATTGTTAGTTAGGTTTAGAATAGAGGGTCGTGATCACTCTGGGAGTGATCGCGGGAACGATATACTACGACTGCAACAGGTACGGATCAATGCAGACGCCCTAGGGAACCTACAACGGCGAGACTCTGCCGAGTCGCTTCGAGTTTGACTTACGAGTGGAATGGACTCGTATTTCACTCTCGTCGGCTCAGTAGCGTAGCATCACCGGGATGATACGAGGTTTACCTCTTCAGTTCGTTCCGCTGATGTCTCAGTCGAGCCAGCTCAAGTGTACCATCGAGGGTGATTCCTCCTGGTTTCACTTAACGGTAGGGACTCGAACTGATGAGGACATCTCTACGAATGTTACACCCACATCTTCACCAACTACACATACTGGAGCAGTTACTAGAGCACGTGCACGTCAACTAAATTATCAGGTACTTTCGTTTCTTGCGAATCCTTCTAATGTTCATGAACATATGATGCTGCCTAAATTAGATACTTTTGTTTTGCTTATGAATGAAGGACCTAGCATGGACAAGAAGGACGGTCATTGGAGCGGGATCAAGCATGGAGAAGAAGGTGCGCGCGCGGGAAAGAACAATGGAGCTTCCAGTGGGGATTTTCGCACTTTGAAGCCACCATAAGGCATGCATGAAGGCTTGGACGAAATACACGAGATGCCACTTCATTATTTTTGTCCAAGAGCAAGTATAGGTGCTGCGTCACCTTAATATTGGGCTGGGCCCATGTAATTTCGAAATACCACATTATAGGCTGTTTTTAGAGTCCGTATGTGTGGGGAAACCGAGTTAGGGTTGTTTTCGGACCCCACCTCCAAGGGGCCACGAAATTCCCCTCTGTTCCCCCATATATACAGCCCTTAGGGCGTCGTTTAGACTTGGGTTTTAGAGTGTGCTTCTCAGTTGATTACGTGTCGCGCCGTGCTTTCGTTGGTGTTTTAGGCTCGCGTCTCTAGTACGGTCTAGCCTAGGATCAGCACAGTACCGACGTTGAGTGTTTATTCAGCTTTGCATCTCTGTTTTGATTACTGTTGAGCTTTTGCTACCATACTTGTCAGCCTTCCTACAGCTCCACATATATTCTACATCGTGCGTTTTGACACCTCCTGGCCATCGCTCTACCACATCTCTGAGAGTTTTGACCCGTTGGTTGTACATCACCACCTGCTGCTAGGTAAGAATCGGTAAGAACTAAAGAAAAGCTTGACGGATTTGTGCTTTCCACCACCCCACATCCCATTAGTAGAAGTAGGATCATACTTCTGTGTGTTTTCTATTTCTGCTAACCATGCCAGGATCCCATGATGAAGTGGCGCGGGATGCACCTGATTGGGAGAATATGACAAAAAAAGCGTTACATGATAAATTTGCACAAATGATGTCTGAACAGGTGAATGACATCGAGAACAGATTTACAGAGGCGATTGATGGTGTGGAGAAGATGATCGACACCAAGCTCGACGCCAAGTTTACTGAGTTGCTCGCACGCCTACCTGCACAGCCTGCGGCCGCTCCAGCACAGCCACCGCCACCACGACGTGCACGACGTATTCTGTTTCCGGGCAGACAAGCTGCTGGTGCTCCTGCGGCTGCTGCAGTTGCTGCTACTGCTGCTGCTTCTGACGTCGGCCAGGACGACAACTACGAGGGTGATTACGAGGAGGAGGTGGAACAGGAAGCGGCCTATGAGCAGCCAGCTGGGCGTCCACGTCCCAACATTCGCCACAGTCGACACCAACCACCCCCTCAGGTACGCGATGATGAACATGTGCCTAAAGTTAAATTGAATCTTAAGCCGTTTGAGGGTAGATATATTCCTGATGCTTATCTTACTTGGGAGTTAGAAACTGAACAACGCTTTACATGTTTACAATATCCTGAGAATAGACGTGTTACTGCTGCTGTTTGTGAATTCACGGGTTTTGCATCTATTTGGTGGTCTGAACATTGTAGATTGCATGCTAATAATATTCCAGCTACTTGGGCTGCTTTAAAAGATGCTATGCGTACTCGCTGGGTTCCTCCTTATTATCAACGTGAATTGCTACAAAAATTACAGCGTTTGAGACAAGGAAAAAATTCGGTAGAGGAATATTATCAAGAATTACAAACTGGATTGATTAGATGTGGCTTAGTAGAGGATAATGAAGCTATGTTTGCACGTTTTTTAGGTGGCTTAAACAGGGAGATACAAACTATTCTAGAATACAAGGACTATGCTACTATTACTCGTTTGTTTCATCTTGCTTGTAAAGTTGAACGTGAAGTGCAGGATCGACAGGCCGCTACGAGACCTAACTTTTCTGCAGGACGAAATACATCATGGACATCGCGTGGACCTTCTACATCCACACGTCCTGCTGCACCACCATCTACTTCAGCCGCTCATTCTTACAGGGAGCCACCAAAACAGCCAGCGCCACCATTCAAGGGTGCACAGAGTGGTCCAGCGGCGAGTTCTTCTTCATCCATGGCTTACACAGGGAAAACACGAGATCGTGATATTAAATGTCGCAGGTGACAAGGTGGAGGTCACTTCTGATGAGGACATCTCTACTAATGTTACACCCACATCTTCACCAACTACACATACTGGACCAGTTACTAGAGCACGTGCACGTCAACTAAATTATCAGGTACTTTCGTTTCTTGCGAATCCTTCTAATGTTCATGAACATATGATGCTGCCTAAATTAGATACTTTTGTTTTGCTTATGAATGAAGGACCTAGCATGGACAAGAAGGACGGTCATTGGAGCGGGATCAAGCATGGAGAAGAAGGTGCGCGCGCGGGAAATAATAATGGAGCTTCTAGTGGGGATTTTCGCACTTTGAAGCCACCATAAGGCATGCATGAAGGCTTGGACGAAATACACGAGATGCCACTTCATTATTTTCGTCCAAAAGCAATTATAGGTGCTGCGTCACCTTAATATTGGGCTGGGCCCATGTAATTTCGAAATACCACATTATAGGCTGTTTTTAGAGTCCGTATGTGTGGGGAAACCGAGTTAGGGTTGTTTTCGAGCCCCACCTCCAAGGGGTCACGAAAATCCCCTCTGTTCCCCCATATATACAACCCTTAGGGCGTCGTTTAGACTTGGGTTTTAATTAGATTTAAGTTAGCCATAGCCGCAACTTCGAGTTCTTCGTTTGTGTCGTCCGACCAGGCCAAGACCGCATTGGAACCCCAACTTCTGTTAATCTTTCATCTTATATTCACAATATCCAGATTGCAATTCTTAGTTCTTGCTTGTTCTTCGATTGCTTGCAGGAATTGACCTTCGTGGTCAGGTTGATCGTGCATCCGCGGGATCAATAACCTCTCGGAGTTGGTTTAGCGATTGCTAAGGCGCAACGTCTTCGCACGTTCGTAGTCGGGTCGTGAAAGTCTACTCCACCAAAAACGATCTCCATCATCTCATCGAAACATCGGGACACCTTCGCCTCTATCAACTTCGCAAAAGACTGTCCCTCCAAGCGTGTGATGATTATTACGGCGGATGGTGGGTATGAGTCAGCGAGTGACTATGATGAGGAGACTTTAGTTCTCATTGCTCATGAGGAACAGGGTGCCCATGATGATGCTCATGATATAGAGTATATGGCTCCTGATGATGCAGATAAATATGCTAGTTTGGTTGCTCAACGTGTGTTAAGTGTGCAGGTAACGAAGGCTGAGCAAAACCAGAGGCATAATTTGTTCCACACAAAGGGAGTGGTGAAAGAACGTTCAGTTCGCATCATCATTGACGGAGGGAGTTGCAACAACTTGGCTAGCATGGAGTTGGTGGAGAAGCTATCTCTCACCACAAGACCACACCCCCATCCTTACTATATTCAGTGGTTTAACAATAGTGGTAAGATTAAGGTAACCCGTTCTGTTCGTGTGCACTTTAGCATTGCTGCATATGCTGATTATGTTGATTGTGATGTGGTACCCATGCAAGCATGCTCTCTTTTACTTGGTAGACCATGGAAATTTGATAGGAATGTTGTACACAATGGTAGGACAAATCAGTTTACTGTGGTTCATCAGGATAAAAATATTGCTTTACTTCCTATGTCTCCTGAACAAATTGTGAAAGATGATCTTGCTAGAGCTAGTAAAGCTAAACAGGAGAAAAATAAGAGTGAAAATGAGATAGCAGCCAAAGAATTTGAGCAACAACATAAGACTAATAGCAAATCTTCTTCTGCTGTTTCTAATGAAATTAAATTGACTAGTCCAACTTTGCTTGCTACTAAAGTTGATATTTCAGATTTGGATGTTAGTCAATATGTGTGCTATGCTTTTGTGTGCAAAGAAGCTTTGTTTTCATTTGAGGAAATGCCTCCTTCTTTGCCTCCTGTTGTCACTGACCTTTTGCAGGAGTTTATTGACGTCTTTCCACAAGACGTACCACCGGGATTACCACCTATTCGAGGGATTGAGCATCAGATTGACTTAATTCCCGGTGCTTCGTTGCCCAACCGTGCGCCATACCGTACCAATCCGGAGGAGACGAAGGAGATTCAGCGTCAAGTACAAGAGCTACTCGACAAAGGTTACATACGTGAATCCCTTAGTCCTTGTGTTGTTCCTGTTATATTAGTCCCTAAAAAGGATGGAACATGGCGTATGTGTGTTGATTGTCGAGCCATTAATAATATTACTATTCGTTATCGTCATCCTATTCCTAGGTTAGATGATATTCTTGATGAATTAAGTGGCTCTACCATGTTTTCCAAAGTTGATTTGCGTAGTGGATACCATCAAATTCGCATGAAATTAGGAGATGAATGGAAAACGGCATTTAAAACTAAGTTTGGATTATATGAGTGGTTAGTCATGCCTTTTGGGTTAACTAATGCACCTAGCACTTTCATGAGATTAATGAACGAGGTTTTACGTGCTTTCATTGGACGATTTGTGGTAGTCTATTTTGATGATATACTGATTTATAGCAAATCTTTGGAGGAACATTTGGATCATTTACGTGCTGTTTTTATTGCTCTACGTAATGCACGTTTGTTTGGTAACCTTGGGAAGTGCACCTTTTTCACCGACCGAGTATCGTTTCTTGGCTATGTTGTTACTCCGCAGGGAATTGAAGTTGATAAAGCCAAGATCGAGGCGATTGAGAGTTGGCCGCAGCCCAAAACGGTCACACAAGTGAGGAGTTTTCTTGGACTCGCTGGATTCTATAGGCGTTTTGTGAGAGATTTCAGCACCATTGCTGCACCTCTCAATGAGCTTACACGCAAGGATGTGCCTTTTACTTGGGGTACCGCACAGGAAGAAGCCTTCGCGGTATTGAAAGATAAGTTAACACATGCTCCTTTGCTCCAACTTCCTGATTTTAATAAGACTTTTGAGCTTGAATGTGATGCTAGTGGGATTGGTTTGGGAGGTGTGTTATTACAAGATGCTAAACCTGTTGCATACTTTTCTGAAAAATTGAGTGGGCCTAGTCTGAACTATTCTACTTATGATAAGGAATTATATGCTCTTGTTCGGACATTAGAAACTTGGCAACATTATTTATGGCCCAAAGAATTTGTTATACATTCTGATCATGAATCTTTGAAACACATAAGAAGCCAAGCAAAACTTAATCGTAGACATGCTAAGTGGGTTGAATTTATTGAGACTTTCCCTTATGTCATTAAACACAAGAAGGGGAAAGATAATATTATTGTTGATGCTTTGTCTCGTCGTTATACTATGCTTTCACAACTTGACTTCAAGATATTCGGTTTAGAGACAATCAAAGATAAATATGTAAATGATGCAGAATTTAAAGATGTATTGCAGAATTGTAGAGAGGGTAGAACATGGAACAAGTTTGTCCTTAATGATGGGTTTGTGTTCCGTTCTAACAAGCTATGCATTCCAGCTAGCTCTATTCGTCTTTTGTTGTTGCAGGAGGCGCATGGAGGAGGATTAATGGGACACTTTGGCGTGAAGAAGACGGAGGACGTACTTGCTACACACTTCTTTTGGCCAAAGATGAGACGGGATGTTGAGCGTTTTGTTGCTCGCTGCACTACATGTCAAAAAGCTAAGTCACGACTCAATCCTCATGGTTTATACATGCCTTTACCTGTACCTAGTGTTCCGTGGGAGGACATATCCATGGACTTTGTTTTAGGCTTGCCTCGAACAAAGCAGGGGAGGGATAGCATATTTGTTGTCGTGGATAGATTTTCTAAGATGGCACATTTTATACCATGTCATAAAAGCGATGATGCTGCTAATGTTGCTGATTTATTCTTTCGTGAGATTATTCGCTTACATGGTGTGCCCAATACTATTGTCTCGGATCGTGATACTAAGTTTCTTAGCCATTTTTGGAGATGCTTATGGGCTAAGTTGGGGACTAAACTACTTTTTAGTACTACCTGTCATCCCCAAACTGATGGACAAACTGAAGTAGTCAATAGGACTTTGTCTACTATGCTTAGGGCTGTTTTAAAGAGTAACTTGAAAATGTGCGAAGAATGTTTACCTCATATTGAATTTGCTTATAATCGTTCATTTCATTCTACCACTAAAATGTGCCCTTTTGAGATTGTTTATGGTTTTCTACCTCGTGCGCCTATTGATTTTCTGCCTCTTCCATCTTCGGAGAAGGTTAATTTTGATGCTAAGCAACGTGCTGAATTGATATTAAAAATGCATGAGTTAACTAGAGAAAACATTGAGAAAATGAATGCTAGATACAAGCTTGCTGGTGATAAGGGTAGAAAGCATGTTGTGTTTGAACCAGGAGATCTTGTTTGGTTACATCTACGTAAAGATAGGTTTCCTAATTTGCGCAAGTCTAAGTTAATGCCACGAGCTGATGGTCCTTTTAAGGTTTTACAGAAAATTAATGATAATGCATATAAACTTGAGCTACCTGCAGATTTTGGGGTTAGTCCCACATTTAACATTGCAGATTTGAAACCTTATTTGGGAGAAGATAATGAGCTTCCGTCGAGGACGACTTCAATTCAAGAAGGGGAGGATGATGAGGACATCTCTACGAATGTTACACCCACACCTTCACCAACTACACATTCTGGACCAGTTACTAGAGCACGTGCACGTCAACTAAATTATCAGGTACTTTCGTTTCTTGCGAATCCTTCTAATGTTCATGAACATATGATGCTGCCTAAATTAGATACTTTTGTTTTGCTTATGAATGAAGGACCTAGCATGGACAAGAAGGACGGTCATTGGAGCGGGATCAAGCATGGAGAAGAAGGTGCGTGCGCGGGAAAGAACAATGGAGCTTCCAGTGGGGATTTTCGCACTTTGAAGCCACCATAAGGCATGCATGAAGGCTTGGACGAAATACACGAGATGCCACTTCATTATTTTCGTCCAAGAGCAAGTATAGGTGCTGCGTCACCTTAATATTGGGCTGGGCCCATGTAATTTCGAAATACCACATTATAGGCTGTTTTTAGAGTCCGTATGTGAGGGGAAACCAAGTTAGGGTTGTTTTCGGACCCCACCTCCAAGGGGCCACGAAATTCCCCTCTGTTCCCCCATAAATAGAGCCCTTAGGGCGTCGTTTAGACTTGGGTTTTAATTAGATTTAAGTTAGCCATAGCCGCAACTTCGAGCTCTTCGTTTGTGTCATCCGACCAGGCCAAGACCTCATTGGAACCCCAACTTTCGTAATCATTCATCTTATATTCGCAATATCCAGATTGCAATTCTTAGTTCTTGCTTGTTCTTCGATTGCTTGCAGGAATTAGACCTTCGTGGTCAGGTTGATCGTGCATCCGCGGGATCAATAACCTCTCGGAGTTGGTTTAGCGATCGATAAGGCGCAACGTCTTCGCACGTTCGTAGTCGGATCGTGAAAGTCGTCTCCACCATAATCGATCTCCACCATCTCATCGAAACATCGGGACACCTTCGCCTCTATCACGAACCAACTGGTGTCCTTAAAGGTAAGAAGTCGGGCGACCCAACGGTGCCCGCGAGTGGTATTGCGACGGGACGACAGGGAGGGCACGACCAGTGTACCGGTGTGCTTGGCCCCTGGTCGTTGGCCGCGAGAGTTACCAAACCACGAAAGTCGAGCTCCTCCAGGAGCACACGCGAGACAAGGTAAGGAGACGGTTCACCTTGTTGGTAACCGCAGTGACTTGGTGGGACGACGGGGCAGGCACCGATGTACTGGTGGTCCTGGCTGCTGTCGTTGTCCGCGGGTCAGTTAAGTCGAGGCAACGATAACGGTTGTCACGCAGGTTAATTAAAATGCTAAATGGTTCAGTGAATGTCTTGAGTTGGCTATATGCCATGTACGCACTACCTACCCGTGGGAATTACGAGTTATGGGCTCCTCTGCTTCGTAGTGTCGTCCGAGGACTCTTCAGACGTCAGCAGTATCGCGGCCTGCGCCGGGAAGTGGTGTTGTCTTATTTTGCTCGCGCGGTGGTGTCTTATTTGGTTTTGCTTTAACTTCACCGGCCAGCCTCGCACCGTGTAGGAGTACGTTGGGGTTAGGGTCCAAAGCCCCGCGTACATAGGATATAGTCCGGCGGATGACCTCTCTGTTGAGTTTGAAAGATGGGCTATGAAGTGTCGGATAGCCTCGGTGGAGCGTTCCCTGACAAGGTTCCCGCCACCCTGGAGATCCGTGCGTGTAGCGTAACACAAGTGCACCCCTGCAGGGAAGATTAATCTATTCGAATAGCCGTGTCCACGGTAACAGGACGCTTTATGCTGAAGCTGGATCTTACCACTAGGAACTATTATTATTAAACTGTATGGTTCCGGGTTTTCTTCCTCGCGGGGATGTCGAGGAGGTGAACTTGGAGGCATTGCTAAATTATTACAACTTATTATTATACAATGCTGCAACAACTTCTGCTGCATTGTTACTTTATGCTTTATATAAACTGTTGGCTGATTCTTACCTCATGCTGCAAGACAACGTCGGAAGATGCTAGTCTTCGATAGGCCTAGTTTCTTACCCTTGCTCTGGATTTCTGTCTTTCAGTCCACTATATACAGCCTCTTCTTTCCGTTGATACAATGCATAATGCTTAGTAGCGGACGTAAGACTCGCGGGTATACTAGATACTCACCTGCTTTATTTCCTTTACTGTTTTGCCTGATCGGCCGCTGCAGCCGAAGTTGGAGCCCAGGAGCAGGAGTACCCAGGAGGCGCCTACTACGACGTCGAGTTCCCCTTTGACCAGGAGTAGTTTGGAGGTTCCCAGGCAGGAGGCCTCGCCTTTTTGATCGAGTGTTGATTTTTGTGCTAGCCTTCTTAAGGCAACCTTGTACCCTTGTGTCTGTACTCAGATACTATTGCTTCCGCTGACTTTGTGCTCTCGAGCTGTTGTATTCGAGCCCTCGTGGCCCCTGGCTTGTATTAAACAGCTTGTATTATTTTATTTGTAGAGTTGTGTTGTGATATCTCACCGTGAGTCCCTAATCTCGATCGTGTACCTTGCGTGTATGATTAATGTACACGGTCTGATTTTGGGGGCGTCACAAGTTGGTATCAGAGCCGACTGCCTGTAGGAAGCCCCTAACCACTCCTCGGTCGAAGTTGAGTCTAGACTTTGCAAAACTATTTTGCTAACTTAATGTTTGGCTCACGGGCCCACATCGATGTCACTACGTGTGATATCTATGGTATTAGGATCTTTTTCTCCGTACCTATGCTCTGGGACTCTGCTCTTTTATCCTTGCTGGTAAGTTTTATTAACGCTGACTTTAGGTTCTCGTACCTCCTTCCTTCCGGGGAGCACTGCCTTCCCGATGATCGCCTGATTCACCTGAAGATCCCGACGATTACTCTCTGATAAATTTCCGAGAACCTGCGTGTTCATCGCCTTTGCAATCCCCTGCCACCGATAAGTCCGTATGGATGATTGCATCCACCTCCCATTCTGGAAAACACGATTCCCTTGTACTTAAGCGTCAAAATATTCAGATGCTTCTATCATCTGATGCCTTTGCAATCTTTCTCCTTCTGGTTGAGTGTCGATACTCACATCAGATTCTTTGCGAACCACCCGACCTTTGGTGGATTATTATCTGACTAATCTTACATGGCTTCTTCCATGTGCCGATTGGATTCATCGTGTGAAATACCATCCTTGCCCCTCGATGATTTGTGTTATCATCGACAACCTCCCTTGACTCTCTGCCGATATAACTTGGTCGTGTATATCGTGCTCTTCTTTCCCTTGGGAAAGATATACACCTGATACTTGTGTATCATCACCTTTTCCTTTCCATTGGTCTTTTTAACCTTTCTTGTAATGTATCTTATCTAAGCAGTGAAATTCCCTGCTTATGTAAACACTTTGGTGTGCTACATTGTCTGTACAACCAGTTACGATTGTTGCTGACTTTTCGTTGACCAACGATGGACGAGAACTTTGCCAATTGGTCCGCCTCGTCTTAACGAGCAGGAAAATGGTTCTCTTCGTCCCTCGCCCTTGACACTGATGTGTTGCCGACATAGTTTACAAGTTGATCTCCGTCATACCCTTCCAACTTGATCGCATTGAATGTCACCACCCTGGTTCAATGGGGCCCATAACCCACCGTTCCACAGGACCGAAACCTGACTCTTGTCCTCTACCTTGTGATATTCCGTCCGATATCCGACTCAGTGCTTGTGTCTGATGATCGGGGCCCCTTTCCCATCTTCCGTCATCGGCATCGAATACGTGCCTATCCGCTTAAAACTTCTCATGATGTACTTCCCTGAGGTTAAACTCGTAAGGACTTTGTACCCCATACCCTTGAGCAACCCCATTTGATTGATCTTGTATCGATCCGACCCCTTAAGCTTTACCTCTTAAACTGTTCGTGAGTATGATGAAGCCCCCGAGGAAAGGATGAAAATCCATCGAGATGCACCGATGCAAAGATATGAAGGCCTCAACATGAAGGGTTAATTTCTTCGAGTAGGACAACAAGAACCAGAAGATTTGTTAGGAGGCAAAACCGAAACTCTACCCCTTACACTACTTTTAATTCTCGAGACGAGAATTCTTTGTAGTGGTGGAGATTTGTAACACCCTCAGATCCAGTACAGTAATCACTACAGTGATTCCACTGTTTAAGGCTCATTACTGTTGATGATCAAGCCATGATCACCTTTGATCATAGCTCTGTCACTTTCCAACCCAGATAAAATTTTCGAATTGGGTAAATTGTAAATTCTCTCCAAGACTTGTGAATTCCTGTCCATCATTTGATCATGGTTAAACCAAAATCACCCTAGTCATTTGCATAATCTCAAGTCAATGATAATCATGAAACCCATAAGGTTGGATTATCCAAATTGCCATAAACTTTAAAATGGAAATGAAAATCTTTGTCAAACCAAAATTTGTGGAGCATATTAAATAAAATGCCTAGCAATCTTAGGCCATGATAATGTAGTAATGGATATTTTATCTAAAGTGATTTAGTAATATGAAATAAAAATAAATGTTTGGGAATTATTAAATGGCTATGGTAAATTAAATAAACAAGTGGGAATTTTAAATGAACTAAAAATTGTGAAAGTAATTTTGTAAAATGCCTAATAATCAATAGGTCATATTAAAAGTGAAATGGGATTTTATTACCATGTTTAAAAATGCTAAACAAATAAAAACAGCAGCAAAACAATGCCATTTAATATCTTTTTGAATAAAACAAAATGCAGATGAATTTATAAATTCCCCAAACTTTTTGGTAGCACTGAAGTGGAGCATAACACTAATTATGGAACCTATTACCTATTTTACAAAAATACCAAAGTATATAAAATAAATAAAACAGTAAAGAAAGAAAACATAAACGAAAGGAAATAAAAAATTCGCTATCCTACACCCTGGGCACAAGGCCCACCCGAACCCAACCCACCCCAGCCCACCTACCCCCATCCCCTACCTCTCACCTGCCCCCCCCCCCACCCCGTACACGCACAGGACATGGCCATGGCCACTGTGGCCACGCCGCCGGCCCCCTCCCCTACCTGCTCCCTCCCTCACTTCACCTGCCCCCCTCTGGATAAGGCCGAGGCCGGCCGCCCCTTTTCCCCACCCTCCCCTCGCTCTTCCCTCCCTCTCTCTCTCCCTCCATTGCAGGGCCAGGGAGCCGCCATGGTCACGCCGTCGTCGTCGTTATCTCGGCCGGCGACCTCCCTGAGCCACGAGCCCGTGTCCAGGGGCTCCGCCAAGCTCCTCCAGGCCGTCCTCGCGCATCGAATCGGACAGGGACGCAGCCCAGCTCGTCGTCGTCGTCAACGTCCTTACCCACGGCCGCCAGCACCGCCATCAAATCCATCGCCGCCGTGCCTCCTCGGGCCGCCCTGGCCTGCCCTACTGCTCGATGTGAGCTCCCCTCCGTGCCCCGCCTCGAATCCCCCTATTTCCTTGCCGCATCCGCCGTCGTAGCCCCCTCCGTCGTCGTCCCCGTGCTCGGCCGCCGTGGCGAGAGCCCGAGCTCACTGCACGCCGCGCCCTCGCCCCGAGCCCAGCCCTGCTTGTGCGTGCCTCTAGCCACGCCCGCCCTCCCAGCAACCCTGCCTCCCCACTCTCCCTACTGGCCCTGGCCGCGATGGCCTCGCCGCCGAGACCACACCGCCGGCGTGCTCCGTTTGGAGCCGGGGGCTAACCCCCTGTTTAGCTAACAAATAACCCCCCTATGACACTTACAGATGGGGCCCATGCCCTTAACATTAATTAAATTGATTAATTATCACTCTGAGTCCATGACATCTGGGTCCCACCTGTAAGTAATTAAGTTAAAGGAAATAAAAATGCTAATAGTCTATGACATGTGGGTCCACTAGATTTTTAGAATTTATAAAATCAATTTTATTAAACAGAGGCTGACCAGTGGGACCCACTGGTCAGGTTTGACTGGTCAAACCCCTCTGTGGATAAGGTTTATTTAATAAATAAAATAAATTCAGAAAATCATTTAAATTGATTTAAAACTTTAAAATTCAATATCTTTTAACCCGTAAGTCGGATTCAAAAACTTTATACATGAAAATTGATCAGAAAAATATAACGAATACGAATACGCTATCCGCATGTCTATCACACCCCTCTAACACAACGAACATCGAACCGTCCCCCTTCGGACCGGCGGTCCGATAAATTGTCCGGTACTGTTAGAGTGCCCGGATGAATTTATTTCGAACACGAAAGTTGTTCGGAATAGATCAACTAACCCGGATACACCACCCACCCGTGTGTCGGATGTCCACGACACCTCCGGCATGATATCTTCCCCCCCTCCGGACACCTTGTCCGATAATCACCTGGAGCCGGTATTTCATCCCCGGATGAATTCCCGCTCCGAGCAACGTGCATCGTACTGCGTTAGAACCCCGTTTACAATTCATATGTTATTTCTTGCATTTGTATTGCTATTATTGTTGTGTATTTATTGTTTCTTCCCTCCTTAATCTCCGGTAGACCCCGCTGCTGCCGTCGACGACACCGTTGCCGAGTACGACTACTTCGTCGACGATTGTACCCCTACCGTCGAGCTACCAGGCAAGCAAAGCCATTCTCTTCCCCAGATATCGCCTATCTTTCCGTACATTTCTTGCACTAGGCGTTGTTACTGCTGCTGCTACGATTACAATCCTATTCAATTGCATAGCCTGTTTTTGTCGACCATTGATGTACCTTCCTTTAATCCTATGCTGCCTATTATTACTTATGCATTATTCAGCAGTAAACCCTGCGCATTGTTAGTTAGGTTTAGAATAGAGGGTCGTGATCACTCTGGGAGTGATCGCGGGAACGATATACTACGACTGCAACAGGTACGGATCAATGCAGATGCCCTAGGGAACCTACAACGGCGAGACTCTGCCGAGTCACTTCGAGTTTGACTTACGAGTGGAATGGACTCGTATTTCACTCTCGTCGGCTCAGTAGCATAGCATCACCGGGATGATACGAGGTTTACCTCTTTAGTTCGTTCCGCTGATGTCTCAGTCGAGCCAGCTCAAGTGTACCATTGAGGGTGATTCCTCCTGGTTTCACTTAACGGTAGGGACTCGAACCAACTGGTGTCCTTAAAGGTAAGAAGTCGGGCGACCCAACGGTGCCCGCGAGTGGTATTGCGACGGGACGACAGGGAGGGCACGACCAGTGTACCGGTGTGCTTGGCCCCTGGTCGTTGGCCGCGAGAGTTACCAAACCACGAAAGTCGAGCTCCTCCAGGAGCACACGCGAGACAAGGTAAGGAGACGGTTCACCTTGTTGGTAACCGCAGTGACTTGGTGGGACGACGGGGCAGGCACCGATGTACTGGTGGTCCTGGCTGCTGTCGTTGTCCGCGGGTCAGTTAAGTCGAGGCAACGATAACGGTTGTCACGCAGGTTAATTAAAATGCTAAATGGTTCAGTGAATGTCTTGAGTTGGCTATATGCCATGTACGCACTACCTACCCGTGGGAATTACGAGTTATGGGCTCCTCTGCTTCGTAGTGTCGTCCGAGGACTCTTCAGACGTCAGCAGTACCGCGGCCTGCGCCGGGAAGTGGTGTTGTCTTATTTTGCTCGCGCGGTGGTGTCTTATTTGGTTTTGCTTTAACTTCACCGGCCATCCTCGCACCGTGCAGGAGTACGTTGGGGTTAGGGTCCAAAGCCCCGCGTACATAGGATATAGTCCGGCGGATGACCTCTCTGTTGAGTTTGAAAGATGGGCTATGAAGTGTCGGATAGCCTCGGTGGAGCGTTCCCTGACAAGGTTCCCGCCACCCTGGAGATCCGTGCGTGTAGCGTAACACAAGTGCACCCCTGCAGGGAAGATTAATCTATTCGAATAGCCGTGTCCACGGTAACAGGACGCTTTATGCTGAAGCTGGATCTTACCACTAGGAACTATTATTATTAAACTGTATGGTTCCGGGTTTTCTTCCTCGCGGGGATGTCGAGGAGGTGAAATCGGAGGCATTGCTAAATTATTACAACTTATTATTATACAATGCTGCAGCAACTTCTGCTGCATTGTTACTTTATGCTTTATATAAACTGTTGGCTGATTCTTACCTCATGCTGCAAGACAACGTCGGAAGATGCTAGTCTTCGATAGGCCTAGTTTCTTACCCTTGCTCTGGATTTCTGTCTTTCAGTCCACTATATACAGCCTCTTCTTTCCGTTGATACAATGCATAATGCTTAGTAGCGGACGTAAGACTCGCGGGTATACTAGATACTCACCTGCTTTATTTCCTTTACTGTTTTGCCTGATCGGCCGCTGCAGCCGACGTTGGAGCCCAGGAGCAGGAGTACCCCGGAGGAGCCTACTACGACGTCGAGTTCCCCTTTGACCAGGAGTAGTTTGGAGGTTCCCAGGCAGGAGGCCTCGCCTTTTCGATCGAGTGTTGATTTTTGTGCTAGCCTTCTTAAGGCAACCTTGTACCCTTGTGTCTGTACTCAGATACTATTGCTTCCGCTGACTTTGTGCTCTCGAGCTGTTGTATTCGAGCCCTCGTGGCCCCTGGCTTGTATTAAACAACTTGTATTATTTTATTTGTAGAGTTGTGTTGTGATATCTCACCATGAGTCCCTAATCTCGATCGTGTACCTTGCGTGTATGATTACTGTACAC
Organism: Bromus sterilis; assembly: GCA_950022295.1. NCBI lineage: Eukaryota > Viridiplantae > Streptophyta > Magnoliopsida > Poales > Poaceae > Bromus > Bromus sterilis. Next base: position 162,589,450 of record OX465599.1, on the reverse strand, counting down.
GGTCTGATTTTGGGGGCGTCACAATCGGGGTCTTCAACGAAGGGGTGGCCTCCGGTTCCGGCTCCACCTCTATTCGATAGCAAACAATGCAAACAAGGTATCAAAAGAATGTACCATGCACATACACATGATCAAGTGGTATAATATGATGTACATGTTGCTAATGTGTGGACAATTCCATTTAAATGAAGTGTATTGCAAAATATTTGCAATTTCAAACTTCAAATTTGATTTCAAATTATGCCATATGCACATTTGCTACTGTTCACCCATTTTAAAATGTTCAAACATTAAAACAAATTGCATATTCATAATCCTTGCATTTTTTTTGATAATTTTCCATATATTATTTGTTTAATTTGGAGTTTGGATTAAAAAGTTATTGAATTTCAAAGTTTATTCTATTTTCTGGATTTTTCTGGATTTCTTTTAATTAGAAAAGGAATTATTGCGTCAGCATGAGATCATGCTGACGTGGGGGGGCTCTGACCTGTGGGTCCCGGGTGTCATAGGCTCTGGTTTAATCCCTGTTTAATTATTAAACAGAGGGGATTAGGTGGGGCCAGGGCCCACCTGTCATTAACCTTGGGTCAAATGACCAGGGGGTTAGCCCCTAACTAAGTGGCCACGTGGGCCTCGCCGGAGTTTGGCCGGCGGCGACCAAACTGCACGGCGGCGCTGCACGAAATCGATGCCTCCAGCTTCCATTTGCAGCGCGGCGACCACCAATCGGCGCCTCTTGGATGCGCGCATCTCCTAGGCCATAGCAGCATCACTGGGGAGGCCTTGTTCGTCGTCGGCTTCAGCTTTTGGCGGCGGCCGGAGCCACTTTGGAGGACGGCGACTGCAAAACATGCACGAGACGAGGCGGACGTGTGTGCGTTGGGTTCTTGGGAACTCCAGGAGTGCCAAGGAGAAGGCGGGGACGACGAAAGTGCACTGGCTCGAGCTCTACGACGGCCATGGTGGCGGTCCTTGTCAGCTCTCATGGCAGCCACAGCTAGGGGGAGAAGCAAGACACATGGTTTGGGGGTAAATGCTCACCAGGGTACGGGGAACTCAACGGCGCCCGCGGCAAGGTTGGTGAGGCTATGCACACGGCGAATCGACGACGACAAGCTTGCAGCTCCGGCGAGGAGGAACACGAACGGGACGGCGTGCTCGGGGCTTTCGGGTCCGATTCCTTGCGCAAGAAGATGAAGACGATCACGGCGAAGACGAGGGACACAGTGGTGCGGCGTCTTGCCGTCGTTGTCCGCGTGGGAACGGCGGCGCGCTCCGCGGCAGCGTTCGGGCGGCGACGAAATCGACGAGGGGGAGGTCACAGAGAGAGAAGCGAGTAGGGGAAAGGGATGGGGGCGTCCAGGGGGTCCTCCTGGACACGCGTAAGTCGCCGGGGAAGTAGGCAGGTCGCCGTGGTGGCGTCGGCGGCCGCGGCATGGTCGCCGCGCACCTGCGTGCGCGCCTGCCTGGGGTAGACGACATGATTAGGTGGGCTTGGGCCGTGGGGGGCTTAGTTGGGACAGTGGCCTGTAGGGTTGGGCTGGGATTTGTTTTTTTTCCTTTTTCTTCTTTTCTGTTTCTTTTTCTATCTTCTGTCTTTTGTTTTGCCCCAAATAAAATACCAAGGAATTTTATTCAATCTTCAAAACTTTTATGTGCACTTAGAGTATACATAGCTAAGCACTCACAAGTTTTGGAGATTTTTGAAATTCAAACAATTTGAATTTCAAATCAAATAGGGGTTTAATTTAATTTCCAAGCCCTGTTTGGAATTTTTGAGAAATCTTGGTGCATGCAGTGGGACCCACTTCACTTTATATGTGATTATGCATATTTATAAGACTTTTCAAAAATACCAGAGGAATTTTTGGAAGCAATTTTTATATGGCCTTTTGAATTAAATTCAATTAGGGCTTTTCTTTTCCCCATTTGGATTTCTTTTGAAAATTTTTACATGATGCAAAGGACTAAGTTAACCCTAGCACATACCTAAATTTGGGTTGTGACACGTTCCCGAAGCTTCGATGATGTCAAAGGGGGGCACATGGCACCCAGGGGGCACCCAGAAGGGTGTGTGGCCCAGCCCAGCCCCTGACCACGCCACCTGCCCTCCTGGGTGGGTCCCACACCCCCTGGTGCCCTACCTTGGCCCTATTTATTCTCTCGGCGAGGAAACTCCAGAAAATAAGTCGTTTTTCCGATCTACGTTGCGGAGCCTCCGCCACCCTCTGTTCTACTCCGGGAGAGTTAATCTGGAGGCTGCTTTGGCCTCCGGTGAGGGGAAATCATCGCCATCGTCATCATCATCGCCTCTCCATCACCCCTCCATGACTTCTCCGCTCATGTGTGTGTAATTCCCTGCTGTAGGCAAAGGGGATGGTAGGGATTGTATGATTTAGATCATGCAATAATTTATCAGATTGTCGGGGGCATGTTGCATATCATCTACTTGGTGTTTATCATCTTTGTTACAACTTGTTGCTCTTAATGCTTGTCACTTTGGACCCGAGTGCCATGATTTACGATCTGATCACCCTTTGTTTTCTTGAGTTTGTTGGTGTTCTTGATCCTATCTATGAGTTGTATGCACCTATTATGGTCCGGAATCGGCGATCCCAATGGTGACAACTTGGGACACAAAAGGGGATGGACTATATGAAAGGCCCGATATGCGGTACTGTTCCAGATCTAGATGTTTCCATCCAGATCCGGGGACGAAGCACATATCGGTCCCACCACGACATATGACGAAGTCATATGCCCCGGATTACCAACATGATATCACAACATTACAGATAGAAGGATACAACATCTCATACAATTGGCATACAACTGCCTTAAATACAATACAACAATGGAAGATACATGTCTGAGTACAGACTACAAGCAACTGCCTAGTGGCAAAGAGAAAAACATCGATCCCCATAACCACATGGGTCCAGGCCCTCCGCCGCGATACGCCTAACTAGTCGTCGTCGAGTCTCCACGTGAAACGTCGATCACCATACCTGTTGTCGATCAAGAGCCCTAAAAAGAGTTTGGGGGTAGTATCATGAGTACAGAAGTACTCAGCATCCAACTGTAGTGGTCAACTGCCCCAGCAAGGACTTCATCACTCGTCATTCTAGGGCAACTAGTAGTTTACGGTAAGGAAGGGGTAAGTGGTGAGGTTGCTGCCGCACTAGCATTTATGAAGTGACTAACGATCTAGAGAGAAAGATAAGAAGCCAAGCATTCGATGAGGAATCACCTCCAACAATTCTGCTATCCATCTACTTACGCAAACATAACACCTATCCTATCCTTGTCCTCCTCTTCGCATCCCAACGAAGAAGAATCAATCAAGGCACACACACATTGATCAAGTTATATTAAGATTATCTCAGTTGTTGTTGTCTATGAACAAGGAGTAGGTCTCAAGTCGTCCATAACCGTGGACACGGCTTCTCGAAAAGAATTAACCATGCAGGGGTGTACCAACTGCCCATTACAAGGCTCCGCACGCACGCCCATCTCTCTCAGTTACTACCCATCACAGGCAACCATTTTATGATTTAGTTCCAAGAGATCCGAAACTACAGGTCCCTCTAGCTAACAAAGAACAAATCCGGGTGGCCCCCGGGGAGTCGACACCCAATCCAAAAGCCGGCCACGCTCTCGGATCAGACTCTTCCGTATGACGCAGGTCGGATAGCCGGTTAATCACACATGGGAAACCGGGTCCTAGCTGATCGGGTGGACCAACAGAGAAACCATGTCTCCACTGGCCCAAGTTGTTTTAAAACAGCTGGGGGCCCAACCAAGCACACACACGGTTTTCAAATGGTAAATCAGCTTGGGCCACCACTAGAAATGTTTGAAGCTAGGTAGGTAAGAAAAGGGGAACCCATAAAATCCCACACGCGGTTAGGCACGCTCAGTCTTAAAACCAATACCCGGAACTCGGATCCTAGGTGACTCGAATGGAACAAAGCGTCGGGGCGGGATAGCCTAGACCTTCCATCCTTCGTCGAATATAGTCAACATTTCTAATAATCAATATCATCAACAACAATATAATAATGTGATAGCCCAAACCAAGGAGTAACAGGGTAACATCGTAGCATCCTAAGCATGCATACTAAGTAGGGGCTGAGCAACGAGCAATAGTAACATAGCAGTACATGGTTTGCTGGGAGGGGACATGGCTGTATCAGTTTGAAAGAGGCCCTAAACATGTGGTAGGATCAAACATCGAACCTAACCTAGACTAGCATGCAAACCGCTGGTTGAAATAGAATGGATCATAAGTAATGCATAGTCCTTGCCTGTTGATAAGTCGGGTTCCGAAGATGTAGTTGATCGCAAGCTTGCATCGTCTCCGAGAGGTACCCGCGGAAGCACACATGAAGGAAACACTGGAAAGAAATCAACGAGCAAGCATCTATTACTACAGAAAAAAACGAGCAAGCATCAACAAGAAGGCAACACGAGACAACGCACGGTATCGTATCTATCGTCGAGAGCGGTTACTAACAGGTTAAGTGGAGTACTCGTCACACACGACGATACCGCATATTTAGAAAGGCTCAAGTTGTTTAGCTACAGGTGATCAACAAAGGTTGTTACCATGGCAAAGCACAGAATCATGGCAAGAGGTGAAGCATAAGATAAACTATCTAATCTAGTCATTTTAAGTGGGGGTATAACCTATACATGGCAAACTATTGCGGACCCCACGATAATTATTGCATTTGGTAGTGTTCTGCCCTAAACACAATTTTATTATTTTTATTAGCAATCAAGAGCATCATAACCACAATCTACACGAAAAACTAATCAAGTTGCATATAAAGAACATTTTAAACGGAGCAACGGTTAAAAAGTTATGGCGGTTACAGTTTACAGTGGCAAGCAGTTGTAAATAGCAGGTAAACAACATGTAAACAAAGTCAAACATGGCAACAAGCAACATTTTATTAAACTACACGAAAAACTAAGAAACTTTCATGTAGAAAGCGTTTCCATCGGAGCTACCGGTGAAAAGCTCTTCGCATCCCAAAAATACAGCACAATAATTCTCAAGACTTAGCAAAAAAAAACAAACCACTGAGAAAATAAAAAAAAAACGGATTAAAAAGGGAGGCGTTGGACCTTGCTGGGCTGAGGCCCAACTTGGACGGCAGGCGCTGGACTGGGCTCTGGGCTGCGGTGGCTCGCAGGCCGGCCCACCTTGCCATGGCGGTTAGCAGCGGCCAGTCCCGAGCGGACGAGACGACGGCGGCGGCGGCTGATGCCGTTGACCTCCGGCGAGGCAGCGCGTCCGGCGAGGAGGCACGAAGGAGGCGGCGGATCCGGGGTGCGGGGAGCGGATCCAAGTCGCCGGCGTGCAGGGGCAGCCACGGCTGGGTCTTGGGCGGCGCTGCGGCGAGCTTCAAGTTCAGGGCATCCATGGCGTGGTTGCGGTCTCGGTGTCCTGCGAGAGAGAGGGGGAGGAGATGAGAGAGATCAAGACGGAAGGAAGAGGCGCGAGGCGCGCAGCACGGGCTCACCGGAGGCGGCCCTGCTCGCCGGAGGCGCGCGACGCGGTGTTTACGTTTCGGACAGCCGGGGGTCCGCAGTACCTCCGATTCGGGTAAAACTTCAAACAGCGCGATCAACATGTCGAGCCGGAGGCGTTCACCTCGCGCATGGAATCGTTCCGAGAACACTTTCCGGCGCGCTATAAAAATATCCCGTTTAATTATTAAACGGGGTTTTTCGTTCCGTTGGCTACGGCTGGTCTCGTGCGGTTTGCGCGACGGTGATCGGGTGAAACCCGGTGTCGCAAAGGTCGAGTGTCAGGGTGGAAAGGGTCGGTCTCCGTCCGGTACGAGATAAGAGGTGGAAAAATAATCGCCGATCGATAAATCGGGGACGCAAACACCGCAAACAAATCAGAAAATCAAACAATTCACACCGAAAACAATTTTTTAATTTTTGTGAAAACTGGGCTGTTACAATACAACACCACCAACAAGGGATCTCGTCCCGAGATCTTGGACGATCCGGGGGAGAGAGGGGAGAGAAAAGAAAGACGACGATCTTCAACACCACCAACAAGGGACTATGCTCCATGTCGGCGTCGAACTTCTGTCGAGATAAATTTCCGCAGAGAGACGACAACGTCGGAAAGACGAAACCGTCAGTGACAAGAGGAAGAACGATCGCGAAAACCAGATCAATGGATAGTGATTTTCGACCCAAGTCGTAAAAACACCGGTAAAAGGAGGGATGGAAATGGATGACTCAGATGATACCCAAAATCGGAGAAGCTAAAGGTACCACAGGAATTCCCAAACCTGAGATCGAAATCGAGACAATACGCTGCAAGCAAGGCATTGTAACGGTTCCTAAACTCCACACACTTGAGAGGCTAGAGTTTGAAGGGGATAAGGCGAGAATAAAAAACTTACGACACTTGTCCTGACCAGAGCAAGGGTAAGGGGTAAAAAGATTCCTACTCTCCGATAACTAACTTAGTAACTACAAAATAGTTTTTGTCTAGACTCGACTTCGGCCAGAAAAGGGATCCTACGGTCGGTAAGGCTCTGATACCAAGTTGTAAGGCCCGATATGCGGTACTGTTCCAGATCTAGATGTTTCCATCCAGATCCGGGGATGAAGCACATATCGGTCCCACCGCGACATATGACGAAGTCATATTCCCCGGATTTCCAACATGATATCACAACATTACAGATACAAGGATACAACATCTCATACAATGGGCATACAACTGCCTTAAATACAATACAACAGCGGAAGATACATGTGTGAGTACAGACTACAAGAAAATGCCTAGTGGCAAAGAGAAAAACATCGATCCCCATAACCACACGGGTCCAAGCCCTCCGCCGGGATCCGCCTAACTAGTCGTCGTCGAGTCTCCACGTGAAACGTCGATCACCAAACCTGTTATCGATCAAGAACCCTGAAAAGAGTTTGGGGGTAGTATCATGAGTACAGAAGTACTCAGCATCCAACTGTAGTGGTCAACTGACCCAGCAAGGACTTCATCACTCGTCATTCTAGGACAACTAGTAGTTTACGGTAAGGAAGGGGTAAGTGGTGAGGTTGCTGCAGCACTAGCATTTATGAAGTGACTAACGATCTAGAGAAAAAGATAAGAAGCCAAGCATTCGATGAGGAATCGCCTCCAACAAGTCTACTATCTACCTACTTACGCAAACATAACACCTATCCTATCCTTGTCCTCCTCTTCGTATCCCAACGAAGAAGAAGCAGTCAAGGCACACACACGTTGATCAAGTTATATTAAGATTATCTCAGTTGTTGTTTTCTATGAACAAGGAGTAGGTCTCAAGTCGTCCATAACCGTGGACACGGCTTCTCGAAAAGATTTAACCCTGCAGGGGTGTACCAAATGCCCATTACAAGGCTCCGCACGCACGCCCATCTCTCTCAGTTGCTACCCATGATAGGCAACCATTTTATGATTTAGTCCCAAGAGATCCGGAACGACAGGTCTCTCTAACTAACAACGAACAAATCCGGGTGGCCCCCGGGGAGTCGACACCCAATCCAAAAGCCGGCCACGCTCTCGGATCGGATTCTTCCGTATGACGCAGGTCGGATAGCCGGTTAATCACACATGGGAAACCGGGTCCTAGCTGATCGTGTGGACCAACAGAGAAACCATGTCTCCACTGGCCCAAGTTGTTTTAAAACAGCTGGGGGCCCAACCAAGCACACACACGGTTTTCAAATGGTAAATCAGCTTGGGCCACCACTAGAAATGTTTGAAGCTAGGTAGGTAAGAAAAGGGGACCCCATAGAATCCCACACGCGGTTAGGCACACTCAGTCTTAAAACCAATACTCGGAACTCGGATCCTAGATGACTCGAATGGAACAAAGCGTCGGGGCGGGATAGCCTAGACCTTCCATCCTTCGTCGAATATAGTCAACATTTATAATAATCAATATCATCAACAACAATATAATAATGTGATAGGCCAAACCAAGGAGTAACAGGGTAACATCATAGCATCCTAAGCATGCATACTAAGTAGGGGCTGAGCAACGAGCAATAGTAACATAGCAGTACATGGTTTGCTGGGAGGGGACATGGATGTATCAGTTTGAAAGAGGTTGTAAACATGTGGTAGGATCAAACATCGAACCTAACCTAGACTAGCATGCAAACCGCTGGTTGAAATAGAATGGATCATAAGTAATGCATAGTCCTTGCCTGCTGATAAGTCGGGTTCCGAAGGTGTAGTTGATCGCAAGCTCGCATCATCTCCGAGAGGTACCCGCGGAAGCCTACAGGAAGGAAACACTGGAAAGCAATCAACGAGCAAGCATCTATTAATACGGAGCAAAAACGAGAAAGCATCAACAAGAAGGCAACACGAGACAACGCACGGTATCGTATCTATCGTCGAGAGCGGTTACTAACAGGTTAAGTGGAGTACTCGTCACACACGACGATACCGCACATTTAGAAAGGTTCAAGTTGTTTAGCTACAGGTGATCAACAAAGGTTGTTAACATGGCAAAGCACAGAAGCATGGCAAGAGGTGAAGCATAAGATAAACTATCTAATCTAGTCATTTTAAGTGGGGGTAAAACCTATACATGGCAAACTATTGCGGACCCCATGATAATTATTGCATTTGGTACTGTTCTTCCCTAAACACAATTTTATTTTTTTATTAGCAAGCAAGAGCAGCATAAACACAATCTACACGAAAAACTAATCAAGTTACATATAAAGAACATTTTAAACGGAGCAACGGTTAAAAAGTTATGGCGGTTCCAGTTTACAGTGCCAAGCAGTTGTAAATAGCAGGTAAACAACATGTAAACAAAGTAAAACATGGCAACAAGCAACATTTTATTAAACTACACGAAAAACTAAGCAACTTTCATGTAGAAAGAGTTTCCATCGGAGCTACCGGTGAAAAGCTATTCGCATCGCAAAAATACAACACAATAATTCTCAGGACTTAGCAAAAAAAATAACCACTGAGAAAAATAAAAAAAAGGATTAATAAAAAGGGAGGGGCTGGACCTCGCTGGGCTGAGGCCCAACTTGGCCTGCATGCGTTGGACTGGGCCCTGGGCCTCGGTGGCTCGCATGCCCGCCCACCTTGCCATGGCGGTTAGCAGCGGCCGGTCCCGAGCGGACGAGACGACGACGGAGGCGGGTGATGCCTTTGACCTCCGGCGAGGCAGCGCGTCCGGCGAGGAGGCACGAAGGAGGCGGCGGATCCGGGGGTGCGGGGAGCGGATCCAAGTCGCCGGCGTGCAGGGGCGGCCACGGCTGGGTCTTGGGCGGCGCGGCGGCGAGCTTCAAGCTCAGGGCATCCATGGCGTGGTTGCGGTCTCGGTGTCCTGCGGGAGAGAGGGGGAGGAGATGAGAGAGAGCAAGAGGGAAGGAGGAGGCGCGAGGCGCCCAGCACGGGCTCACCGGAGGCGGCGCTGCTCGCCGGATGCGCGCGACGCGGTGTTTACGTTTTGGACAGCCGGGGGTCCGCAGTACCTCCGATTCGGGTAAAACTTCGAACTGCGCAATCAACGCGTCGAGCCGGAGGCGTTCACCTCGCGCACGGAACCGTTCCGAGAACACTTTCCGGCACGCTATAAAAATATCCCGTTTAATTATTAAACAAGGTTTTTCGTTCCGTTGGCTAAGGCTGGTCTCGTGCGGTTTTCGCGACGGTGATCGGGTGAAACCCGGTGTCGCAAAGGTCGAGTGTTAGGGTGGCAATGGTCGGTCTCCGTCCGGTACGAGATAAGAGGGGGTAAAATAATCGCCGATCGATAAATCGGGGATGAAAACACCGCAAACAAATCAGACAATCAAACAATTCACACCGAAAACAATGTTTTTAATTTTTGTGAAAACTGGGCTGTTACAATACAACACCACCAACAAGGGATCTCGTCCCGAGATCCTGGACGATCCGGGGGAGACGGGGAGAGAAAAGAAAGACGACGACTTCAACACCACCAACAAGGGACTCTGCTCCATGTCGACGTCGAACTTCTGTCGACATAAATTTCCGCAGAGAGACGGCAACGTCGGAAAGACGAAACCGTCAGTGACAAGAGGAAGAACGATCGCGAAAACCAGATCATGGGATAGTGATTTTCGACGCAAGTCGTAAAAACACCGGTAAAAGGAGGGATGGCAATGGATGACTCAGATGATACCAAAAATTGGAGAAGCTAAAGGTACCACATGAATTCCACAACCTGAGATCGAATCGAGACAATACGCTGCAAGCAAGGCATTGTACCGGTTCCAAAACTCCACACACTCGAGACACTAGAGTTTGAAGGGGATAAGGCGAGAATAAAACACTTACGACACTTGTCCTGACCAGAGCAAGGGTAAGGAGTAAAAAGATTCCTACTCTCCGATAACTAACTTAGTAACTACAAAATAGTTTTTGTCTAGACTCGACTTCGGCCAGAAAAGGGATCCTACGGTCGGGAAGGCTCTGATACCAAGTTGTAAGGCCCGATATGCGATACTGTTCCAGATCTAGATGTTTCCATCCAGATCCGGGGACGAAGCACATATCGGTCCCACCGCGACATATGACGAAGTCATATGCCCCGGATTTCCAACATGATATGACAACATTACAGATACAAGGATACAACATCTCATACAATCGGCATACAACTGCCTTAAATACAATACAATAGCGGAAGATACATGTCTGAGTACAGACTACAAGCAAATGCCTAGTGGCAAAGAGAAAAACATCGATCCCCATAACCACACGGGTCCAGGCCCTCCGTCCGGATCCGCCTAACTAGTCGTCGTCGAGTCTCCACGTGAAACGTCGATCACCATACTTGTTGTCGATCAAGAACCCTGAAAAGAGTTTGGGGGTAGTACCATGAGTACAGAAGTACTCAGCATCCAACTGTAGTGGTCAACTGACCCAGCAAGGACTTCATCACTCGTCATTCTAGGACAACTAGTAGTTTAAGGTAAGGAAGGGGTAAGTGGTGAGGTTGCTGCAGCACTAGCATTTATGAAGTGACTAACGATCTAGAGAAAAAGATAAGAAGCCAAGCATTCGATGAGGAATCGCCTCCAACAAGTCTGCTATCTACCTACTTACGCAAATATAACACCTATCCTATCCTTGTCCTCCTGTTCGCATCCCAACGAAAAAGAAGCAGTCAAGGCACACACACATTGTGATAGAGGCGAAGGTGTCCCGATGTTTCGATGAGATGGTGGAGATCGATTATGGTGGAGGCGACTTTCACAATCCGACTACTAACGTGCGAAGACGTTGCGCCTTAGCGATCGCTAAACCAACTCCGAGAGGTTATTGATCCCGCGGATGCACGATCAACCTGACCACGAAGGTCTAATTCCTTCAAGCAATCGAAGAACAAGCAAGAACTAAGAATTGCAATCTGGATATTGCGAATATAAGATGAATGATTACGAAAGTTGGGGTTCCAATGAGGTCTTGGCCTGGTCGGATGACACAAACGAAGAGCTCGAAGTTGCGGCTATGGCTAACTTATATCTAATTAAAACCCCCGTCTAAACGACGCCCTAAGGGCTGTATATATGGGGGAACAGAGGGGATTTTCGTGACCCCTTGGAGGTGGGTTCCGAAAACAACCCTAACTCGGTTTCCCCACACATACGGACTCTAAAAACAGCCTATAAGGTGGTATTTCGAAATTACATGGGCCCAGCCCAATATTAAGGTGACGCAGCACCTATAATTGCCCTTGGACGAAAATAATGAAGTGGCATCTCGCGTATTTCGTCCAAGACTTCATGCGCGCCTTATGGTGGCTTCAAAGTGCGATAATCACCACTGGAAGCTCCGCTGTCCTTTCCCGCGCGCGCACCTTCTTCTCCATGCTTGATCCCACTCCAATGACCATCCTTCTTGTCCATGCTAGGTCCTTCATTCATAAGCAAAACAAAAGTATCTAATTTAGGCAGTATCATATGTTCATGAACAATAGAAGGATTCGTAAGAAACGAAAGTACCTGATAATTTAGTTGACGTGCACGAGCTCTAGTAACTGGTCCAATATGTGTAGTTGGTGAGGATATGGGTGTAACATTAGTAGGGATGTCCTCATCATCCTCCCCTTCTTGAATTGAAGTCGTCCTCGACGGAAGCTCATCATCTTCTCCCAAATAAGGCTTCAAATCTGCAATATTAAATGTGGGACAACCCCAAAGGCTGCAGGTAGCTCAAGTTTATATGCATTATCATTAATTTTCTGCAAAACCTTAAAGGGACCATCAGCTCGAGGCATTAACTTAGACTTGCGCAAATCAGGAAACCTATCTTTACGTAGATGTAACCAAACAAGATCTCCGGGTTCAAACACAACATGCTTTCGACCCCTATCACCAGCAAGCTTGTATCTAGCATTCATGCGCTCAATGTTTTCTTTAGTTAACTCATGCATTTTTAATATCAATTCAGCACGTTGCTTAGCATCAAAATTAACCTTCTCCGAAGATGGAAGAGGTAGCAAATCAATAGGTGCACGAGGTAGAAAACCATAAACAATCTCAAAAGGGCACATTTTAGTGGTAGAATGCAATGAACGATTATAAGCAAATTCAATATGAGGTAAACATTCTTCCCACAGTTTCAAGTTACTCTTTAAAACAGCCCTAAGCATAGTAGACAAAGTCCTATTGACTACTTCAGTTTGTCCATCAGTTTGGGGATGACATGTAGTACTAAAAAGTAGTTTAGTCCCCAACTTAGCCCATAAGCATCTCCAAAAATGGCTAAGAAACTTAGTATCACGATCCGAGACAATAGTATTGGGCACACCATGTAAGCGAATAATCTCACGAAAGAATAAATCAGCAACATTAGCAGCATCATCGCTTTTATGACATGGTATAAAATGTGCCATCTTAGAAAATCTATCCACGACAACAAATATGCTATCCCTCCCATTCTTTGTTCGAGGCAAGCCTAAAACAAAGTCCATGGATATGTCCTCCCACGGAACACTAGGTACAGGTAAAGGCATGTATAAACCATGAGGATTGAGTCGTGACTTAGCTTTTTGACATGTAGTGCAGCGAGCAACAAAACGCTCAACATCCCGTCTCATCTTTGGCCAAAAGAAATGTGTAGCAAGTACGTCCTCCGTCTTCTTCACGCCAAAGTGTCCCATTAATCCTCCTCCATGCGCCTCCTGCAACAACAAAAGACGAATAGAGCTAGCTGGAATACATAGCTTGTTAGAACGGAACACAAATCCATCATTAAGCACAAACTTGTTCCATGTTCTACCCTCTCTACAATTCTGCAAAACATCTTTAAATTCCGCATCATTTACGTATTGATCTTTGATTGTCTCTAAACCGAAAATCTTGAAGTCAAGTTGTGAAAGCATAGTATAACGACGAGACAAAGCATCAGCAATAATATTATCTTTCCCCTTCTTGTGTTTAATGACATAAGGGAAAGTCTCAATAAATTCAACCCACTTAGCACGTCTACGATTAAGTTTTGCTTGACTTCTTATGTGTTTCAAAGATTCATGATCAGAATGTATAACAAATTCTTTGGGCCATAAATAATGTTGCCAAGTTTCTAATGTCCGAACAAGAGCATATAATTCCTTATCATAAGTAGAATAGTTCAGACTAGGCCCACTCAATTTTTCAGAAAAGTAAGCAACAGGTTTAGCATCTTGTAATAACACACCTCCCAAACCAATCCCACTAGCATCGCATTCAAGCTCAAAAGTCTTATTAAAATCAAGAAGTTGGAGCAAAGGAGCATGTGTTAACTTATCTTTCAATACGGTGAAGGCTTCTTCCTGTGCGGTACCCCAAGTAAAAGGCACATCCTTGCGTGTAAGCTCATTGAGAGGTGCAGCAATGGTGCTGAAATCTCTCACAAAACGCCTATAGAATCCAGCGAGGCCAAGAAAACTCCTCACTTGTGTGACCGTTTTGGGCTGCGGCCAACTCTCAATCGCCTCGATCTTGGCTTTATCAACTTCAATTCCCTGCGGAGTAACAACATAGCCAAGAAACGATACTCGGTCGGTGCAAAAGGTGCACTTCCCAAGGTTACCAAACAAACGTGCATGACGTAGAGCAATAAAAACAGCACGTAAATGATCCAAATGTTCCTCCAAAGATTTGCTATAAATCAGTATATCATCAAAATAGACTACCACAAATCGTCCAATGAAAGCGCGTAAAACCTCGTTCATTAATCTCATGAAAGTGCTAGGTGCATTAGTTAACCCAAAAGGCATGACTAACCACTCATATAATCCAAACTTAGTTTTAAATGCCGTTTTCCATTCATCTCCTAATTTCATGCGAATTTGATGGTATCCACTACGCAAATCAACTTTGGAAAACATGGTAGAGCCACTTAATTCATCAAGCATATCATCTAACCTAGGAATAGGATGACGATAACGAATAGTAATATTATTAATGGCTCGACAATCAACACACATACGCCATGTTCCATCCTTTTTAGGCACTAATATAACAGGAACAGCACAAGGACTAAGGGATTCACGTATGTAACCTTTGTCGAGTAGCTCTTGTACTTGACGCTGAATCTCCTTTGTCTCCTCCGGATTGGTACGGTATGGCGCACGGTTGGGCAGTGAAGCACCGGGAATTAAGTCAATCTGATGCTCAATCCCTCGAATAGGTGGTAATCCCGGTGGTACGTCTTGTGGAAAGACGTCAATAAACTCCTGCAAAAGGTCAGTGACAACAGGAGGCAAAGAAGGAGGCAATTCCTCAAATGAAAACAAAGCTTCTTTGCACACAAAAGCATAGCACACATATTGACTAACATCCAAATCTGAAATATCAACTTTAGTAGCAAGCAAAGTTGGACTAGTCAATTTAATTTCATTAGACACAGCAGAAGAAGATTTGCTATTAGTCTTATGTTGTTGCTCAAATTCTTTGGCTGCTATCTCATTTTCACTCTTATTTTTCTCCTGTTTAGCTTTACTAGCTCTAGCAAGATCATCTTTCACAATTTGTTCAGGAGACATAGGAAGTAAAGCAATATTTTTATCCTGATGAACCAGAGTAAACTGATTTGTCCTACCATGGTGTACAACATTCCTATCAAATTGCCATGGTCTACCAAGTAAAAGAGAGCATGCTTGCATGGGTACCACATCACAATCAACATAATCAGCATATGCAGCAATGCTAAAGTGCACACGAACAGAACGCGTTACCTTAATCTTACCACTATTGTTAAACCACTGAATATAGTACGGATGGGGGTGTGGTCTTGTGGTGAGAGATAGCTTCTCCACCAACTCCATGCTAGCCAAGTTGTTGCAACTCCCTCCGTCAATGATGATGCGAACCGAACGTTCTTTCACCACTCCCTTTGTGTGGAACAAATTATGCCTCTGGTTTTGCTCAGCCTTCGTTACCTGCACACTTAACACACGTTGAGCAACCAAACTAGCATATTTATCTGCATCATCAGGAGCCATATACTCCATATCATCAGGAGCCATATACTCCATATACGACATTTAATATCACGATCTCGTGTTTGCCCTGTGGAAGCCATGGATGAAGAAGAACTCGCCGCTGGACCACTCTGTGCACCCTTGAATGGTGGCGCTGACTGTTTTGGTGGCTCCCTGTAAGAATGAGCGGCTGAAGTAGAGGGTGGAGCAGCAGGACGTGTGGATGTAGAAGGTCCACGCGATGTCCATGATGTATTTCGTCCTGCAGAAAAGTTAGGTCTCGTAGCGGCCTGTCGATCCTGCACTTCACGTTCAGCTTTACAACCAAGATGAAACAAACGAGTAATAGTAGCATAGTCCTTGTATTCTAGAATAGTTTGTATCTCCCTGTTTAAGCCACCTATAAAATGTGCAAACATAGCTTCATTATCCTCTACTAGGCCACATCTAATCAATCCAGTTTGTAATTCTTGATAATATTCCTCTACAGAATTTTTTCCTTGTCTCAAACGCTGTAATTTTTGTAGCAATTCACGTTGATAATAAGGAGGAACCCAGCGAGTACGCATAGCATCTTTTAAAGCAGCCCAAGTAGCTGGAATATTATTAGCATGCAATCTACAATGTTCAGACCACCAAATAGATGCAAAACCCGTGAATTCACAAACAGCAGCAGTAACACGTCTATTCTCAGGATATTGTAAACATGTAAAGCGTTGTTCAGTTTCTAACTCCCAAGTAAGATAAGCATCAGGAATATATCTACCCTCAAACGGCTTAAGAGTCAATTTAAGTTTAGGCACATGTTCATCATCGCGTACCTGAGGGGGTGGTTGGTGTCGACCGTGGCGAATGTTGGGACGTGGACGTCCAGCTGGCTGTTCATAGGCCGCTTCTTGTTCCACCTCCTCCTCGTAATCACCCTTGTAGTTGTCGTCCTGGCCGACGTCAGAGGCAGCAGCAGCAGTAACTGCAGCAGCAGCAGGAGCACGAGCAGCTTGTCCGCCCGGAAACAGAATACGTCGTGCACGTCGTGGTGGCGGTGGCTGTGCTGGAGCGGCCGCAGGCTGTATAGGTAAGCGTGCGAGCAACTCAGTAAACTTGGCGTCGAGCTTGGTGTCGATCATCTTCTCCACACCATCAATCGCCTCTGTAAATCTGTTCTCGATGTCATTCACCTGTTCAGACATCATTTGTGCAAATTTATCATGTAATGCTTTGTTTGTCATATTCTCCCAATCAGGTGCATCCCGCGCCACTTCATCATGGGATCCTGGCATGGTTAGCAGAAATAGAAAACACACAGAAGTATGATCCTACTTCGACTAATGGGATGTGGGGTGGTGGAAAGCACAAATCCGTCTAGCTTTTCTTCAGTTCTTACCGATTCTTACCTAGCAGCAGGTGGTGATGTACAACCAACGGGTCAAAACTCTCAGAGATGTGGTAGAGCGATGGCCAGGAGGTGTCAACCGCATGAAGTAGAATATATGTGGAGCTGTAGGTAGGCTTGACAAATATGGTAGCAAAAAGCTTCAACAGTAATCAAAACAGAGATGCAAAGTTGAATAAACACTCAACGTCGGTACTGTGCTGATCCTAGGCTAGACCGTACTAGAGACGCGAGCCTAAAACACCAACGAAAGCACGGCGCGGCACGTAATCAACTGAGAAGCACACTCTGAATTTTTTTTTTCCTCTTTTTTTTTTTTTTTTTTTTTTGCTTTTTTTTTTTTTTTTTTTGCGATGCGGGACTGCGGTGGCTGAAAAAGTGCGAAAAAAATCACTATGGTGGCGAACGTCTCAAAATGAGTTTCTGGACCTAAGGAACGTATGGGCACGAAATTTTTTCACCCCTGAAATTTTTGGCCTAAAAACTGCTCTGAAAAGCGTGCCAGACACTTTTTTTTTTTTTTTTTTTCGTGGACTGTAGGTATGAAGGACAGAACCAATCTAGACTATGAAAACTGGTAAATCTCACCGAGCAACCTGGAAATCTGATACCACTTGATAGAGGCGAAGGTGTCCCGATGTTTCGATGAGATGGTGGAGATCGATTATGGTGGAGGCGACTTTCACAATCCGACTACTAACGTGCGAAGACGTTGCGCCTTAGCGATCGCTAAACCAACTCCGAGAGGTTATTGATCCCGCGGATGCACGATCAACCTGACCACGAAGGTCTAATTCCTGCAAGCAATCGAAGAACAAGCAAGAACTAAGAATTGCAATCTGGATATTGCGAATATAAGATGAATGATTACGAAAGTTGGGGTTCCAATGAGGTCTTGGCCTGGTCGGATGACACAAACGAAGAGCTCGAAGTTGCGGCTATGGCTAACTTATATCTAATTAAAACCCCCGTCTAAACGACGCCCTAAGGGCTGTATATATGGGGGAACAGAGGGGATTTTCGTGACCCCTTGGAGGTGGGTTCCGAAAACAACCCTAACTCGGTTTCCCCACACATACGGACTCTAAAAACAGCCTATAAGGTGGTATTTCGAAATTACATGGGCCCAGCCCAATATTAAGGTGACGCAGCACCTATAATTGCCCTTGGACGAAAATAATGAAGTGGCATCTCGCGTATTTCGTCCAAGACTTCATGCGCGCCTTATGGTGGCTTCAAAGTGCGATAATCACCACTGGAAGCTCCGCTGTCCTTTCCCGCGCGCGCACCTTCTTCTCCATGCTTGATCCCACTCCAATGACCATCCTTCTTGTCCATGCTAGGTCCTTCATTCATAAGCAAAACAAAAGTATCTAATTTAGGCAGTATCATATGTTCATGAACAATAGAAGGATTCGTAAGAAACGAAAGTACCTGATAATTTAGTTGACGTGCACGAGCTCTAGTAACTGGTCCAATATGTGTAGTTGGTGAGGATATGGGTGTAACATTAGTAGGGATGTCCTCATCACATTGATCAAGTTATATTAAGATTATCTCAGTTGTTGTTGTCTATGAACAAGGAGTAGGTCTCAAGTCTTACATAACCGTGGACACGGCTTCTCGAAAAGATTTAACCATGCAAGGGTGTACCAACTGCCCATTAAACGGCTCCGCACGCACGCCCATCTCTCTCGGTTGCTACCCATCACAGGCAACTATTTTATGATTTAGTTCCAAGAGATCCGAAACGACAGGTCCCTCTAGCTAACAACGAACAAATCCGGGTGGCCCCCAGGGAGTCGACACCCAATCCAAAAGCCGGCCACGCTCTCGGATCGGACTCTTCCGTATGACGCAGGTCGGATAGCCGGTTAATCACACATGGTAAACCGGGTCCTAGCTGATCGGGTGGACCAACAGAGAAACCATGTCTCCACTTGCCTGTAACAGCCCAGTTTTCACAAAAATTAAAAAAAATTGTTTTCGGTGTGAATTGTTTGATTGTCTGATTTGTTTGCGGTGTTTGCATCCCCGATTATTTTTCCCCCTCTTATCTCGTACCGGACGGAGACCGACCCTTGCCACCCTGACACTCGACCTTTGCGACACCGGGTTTCACCCGATCACCGTCACGAAAACCGCACGAGACCAGCCGCAGCCAACGGAGCAAAAAACCCCGTTTAATAATTAAACGGGATATTTTTATAGCGCGCCGGAAAGTGTTTTCGGAACGGTTCCAGCGCTAGGTGAATGCCACCGTCTCGACGCGTTGATCGCGCAGTTCGAAGTTTTACCCGAATCGGAGGTACTGCGGACCCCCGGCGGTCAGAAACGTGAGCACCGCGCGCGCGAGAAAAAAACCGATGATGTTTTTGCGAACTGCCAGCCACCCATGCTATATAAAGACCACCACACTCCCACCCATTTTTAGGGTTTCCCTAGCCACAATTTTGCAGCCACCCCCCTCACAAAAGCTCCAATTTTCGCATTTTGCCCAAGTTTTGCACTCCCTGCGATCTGGACCGTCGGATCGGCCGATCCAACGGCCCAGACGCGCCCACAGCCCCACCTTCTCTCTCCTCTCCACGCAGCCTCTCCCGTGGACGCCGCCTCCGTGCCCGTGGAGACCCGCAGCCGCGCCGCGCCTCCCTCCGGCCAGCCGCCGGCAAGGCTCCGGCGCCGCCACCTCTCCTCTCCCTCCTCTGCTCCTTCCCTCTCTCCCCTCTCCTTTCTCTCCTCTCCCTCTCATCTCTCTCCCTCTCCTCGCAGGTACAGGACCCGCGCCATGACCATGGCCTCCACGAGCTAGGAGCTCTGCCCGCGCCGCCATGCCATGGGGCCGCCCGAGCTGGCCTCGCCGCCGCCCAGATCCGGCAAACCGCCGCGGATCCGCCACCCCGCCGCAGCGCCATCCCGTGGCCCGCCCCTCGTCGCTGGCGTAGGGCGCCGCCGCCACGGGGAGGTCCCGTTCGGGAGCAAGCCGAGCTGGCTGCTCAACCGCCGGCTGCCCCGCGTGGGCCGGCCCACCTCCCACGGCCAGCCTGGCTCCAGCCAGCCCAGCAGCGCCCGGCCAGATGGGCCTCTAGAGCCCATGGTGAGAAGAGGCCCGTGACCCTTTTTTCTGATTTTCCTGCCTGCGAATTTTGCTAAGTCTGTGTTAATTGTGCTGCTGATTCGATTCCGCGTTGACGATAGCAAGCAATCCGTAGCCCGGATGACTTCGCGCCCAAAAGACGAATTGTTTAGAATTGCGTTCCCTAGCTTTCATCTTTTGTGTGCATTTGAATTTGAGTTCATCTTGATTGTGTAATTGTGTGCTAAAGTGGGCATCAGGCCGTTAAACTGCTACTTTTCCCTGTTATGTGCTGCTGTTATTATTTTGTTGCAACTTTGCATGATGATTGTAACAAATCCATGAGGCCTATTGCATTGATTCCTTTTGCATTACGTTAAGCAATGTTTCTACTTCAGTTTCATGCATTCACATGCCATATTTGCTTGCTGTATCATGTTTAAATCTTCCTCCAAAGTAGCTATCCTGAGGTTATTGTGCTGCTGTTGCTGAAACTGTTATTTTATTGCAACTTCCGATGACGATTGCTTCACAACCGTTCATCGGAATTGAGTGATTCCAATTGCATTTGGTTAAGCATCATGTCTACTTTCATCCCATGTATTTCTATGTCATGTTGCTGCACTTTTTCATATAGATTTACCCCTGTTTTTACAGCATGTGTGCATAGCTTGTTTTGCTTATATCTTTTTAACCGTAACTCCGTTTGGAGTGTTCCTTATATGTAACTTGATTAGTTTTTCGTGTACTTTGTGTTTATGCTATTGTTTGATGTTGTTAACCAACCTAAAATATGGTTTAGGGCAGAACAGTACCAAATCCTTTAATCATCGTGCGACACTTAGAAGGTGTTTGTTTCGTGGGATTTTGGCCGGTACCTGTTTACATCGTAATCTGATTGCGTTACGTGTTTTTTTTGTATAGGCTGTAATCAGCTCCCCCCGTAAACAAGTCCAGTCGTATACATCCTTGATTCCGCCCGTCCTCCCCTGGTAAGGGTTACTCCTGCCGATTCCCTCCTCCTCCCCCACGACGCGCCGTCCAGCGCCGCCGCCACCCCCTCGCCGAATCCGACCAGCTCCACCACAACCGACTCCCTCCGCCTCCCCGCGACCCCCTCCTCCTCCTCCCCGTGACCCCCTCCTCCTCATCGTCGTCCAGAGAAGCCCCCGCCGAAGCCAGCAAATCCCTATCAAGCCAGCCGTTGAAGCCGCCGGCGAGGAGACCCGTGACGCCGACGAGGATGAACTACTGAGGCCGCCGCCGTCGATCAGCAAGACACATCTCCAAATTTCCACGCCATCTCCTCCATCAAGCCCTTGCTCCGGATCTTGTGAGGTTAGGGTTACTACTGATGTAATTTTTTCTTGATCTAACATGTTCTTCATTTTCTCCATATATGTTATTGATCTGTCTAATTAGATCACTTGGGTGGACTAGTAGGATGTTTGTGCGGTAGGTAGCTAATGAACACTTGCAGAACTAGTATTTCACAAGTAAACTCATTGTTTGGTTCAAAAATTCACTGTGATGTTAAAGTAATTTCAGAGGACACCGTTTAAATCCTACATGAATCTTAGAATTTTTTTTGTGTTCCAAACAGAGCCAAAGGATTTGTACATATATTATTTCACAAGAAAAATACTATAGATTCATGACTTGATATCTGCTGCTGAACATATATGTTGCTGCTGCGGAACATATCTGATCTTGTTCTATATCTTAGGCAGCACACTAGTGTTCAATTTGTGCTATTGTAAATTTTTGGTGCGATTCTCAGTCTCTTAGTTGCCTATCGTATTCTACTTTTCAGTTATGGCTCGTCTTCCTTTAAGCGCGAGGCGTGGACGGAGAAGTGCAATATTTTTTAATCTCACCACTTCCATTATGCTTGTATACTATTATGTGTGGTTCATGTTGGCATTAGCTTATAGGAGAAAATGTTGGCAAATAGAAAGGAGAATGAAAATTAGAGAGTTAAGAGAAGAGCACTTGTATCAGTTAATTGGTGAGAGTGACGCTGCGTGTATAAGTCAGCTTCGTATGGATAGGAGAACGTTTCATATACTATGTGAGATGGTCAGGGATGTTGGTGGCCTAAAGGCTACAAGGAACACATCATTGGAGGAAATAGTGGCATCATTTCTGTATGTATTATCACACCATTTAAAAAATAGGACAGTAGGGAAATTCTTCTATCGAAGCCTGGAGCCAGTTAGCAGAAACTTTAATGCTTGTCTTCTAGCTGTCTTGAAGCTGCACCAACTACTACTTAAGAAACCAGAACCTATACCCGAGGATTGCACCGATGATAAATGGAAGTATTTCAAGGTAAATAGTTATTAATTAAAATATTATTCACTATATGATCTCAATAGTGATAAAAGATAGTAATATTTGCCCATTGTTGTGTATGTTGTAGAATTGCCTTGGAGCGTTAGATGACACACACATAGACGTCACCGTCCCGGCTAATCTGAAAGGAAGATATCGATCAAGGTTGGGTGATGTAGATACAAATGTGTTAGGTGTATGTGCACCTGACATGCAGTTCATCTACATATTACCTGGTTGGGAGGGTTCCGCACATGATGGTCGTGTTCTTAGGGATGCCATCTCAAGGCCAGATGGGCTTCGTGTCCCCGAAGACCAATATTACCTTGTCGATGCTGGCTACACAAATGCAAGGGGTTTCTTAGCTTCATACCGAGGTCAAAGGTATCACTTGGGTGGCTGGACACCACAAAACCCACCTCGTAGCGCAGAGGAGTATTTTAATATGCGCCATGCTAGAGCCCGGAATATTGTAGAAAGGTGCTTTGGAAGGCTCAAGGGTCGGTGGGCAATTTTGAGGTCCCCGTCCTTTTTTCCTATGAAGACCCAATGTCGAATCATCATGGCATGTGCACTCTTGCATAATCTTATCTTGCAAAAGATGTCGTTTGACCCACTCGATATTGACGAGCCAATAATGCAAGAACCAATGGAAGACATGGAGGAAGAATTAGGCCAACAAGAATTCATCACTTCAATCTCTACTTCAAATGAGTGGACAAATTTTCGGAATGTTCTTGCTCAAGGCATGTATAATAGACATAGGGCTGCTAGGGCGCATTGAGGTATGCACTATTTGTAGTTGTTCATTTTCTTTTGCTGTGATTCTTTTTTGTTTGTACAATGATGTGGACTAGTTGTTCATTTTCTAGTGCTCTTGATAAATAGATCAAGGTTGAAACTAGTATTTTTTTTCTTGGTAGTGCAGATATGGACCGAGTGGAAAGCTCAAGCACGTCCCGTGGAAGAGGCAAGAACAAAAGGAACTGGACTCCAGATGAGGACGAGGAGCTTGTCAAGGCCATGTATGAGTTGTCTTTGGATCCGAAGTTTAAATCTGATGGTGTATTCAAGGGTGGGTACTTGGCGGTATTGGAGAAGCAGCTTGCTGAGAAGTGTCCGGGTCGTGGTATCTCTGGATCACCACATATCGAATCAAGAATGAGGCACTTTAAGAAGAAGTTTAGTGCGCTTGAAGTAATGATATCCAAAAGTGGCTTCACATGGGATGCAAACCGAAAGATGATTCAGTGCGAGAGGGCTCAGTATGAAGAGCATTGTAAGGTAAACTTGCTAGCTGATTGTCCCACTATCTTGCCATAGAACCATGCTTTCCTAATTCTTATGCACATGATTGTTCCACTATAAAACCTGCTAGAAAGCTTTGCTCAGAACTATGAAAACTACTAGAAAGCTTTGTTCGACACTATGAAGTAACTTTCTCTTTTTATATAAAAAACATGTAGATTCACAAAGAGGCAAGAGGAATGTACGGTGTTCCCTTTCCATACTTTGAGCAAATGGCTGCTATCTATGGCAAGAATATTGCAACAGGGGAAAATGCCGAAGGCTTTGGAGAGGCGGTGGGAAACTTGGAGAAGGAAATTTCTATGGAGCAAGAAGAAATCGAGGAGGAGGATCTGATCTCAACAGGGACAGCTAAGCGGTCCATCGACACTCACTCTATTGATACAACTACTTCCAAGAGGCAAAAAAAAGAACCTAGGCCAAAGAGGGCGACCGGACCAAGTGATCCTTTTGCAGCTATGCTTAAAGATGTCAACAACCAGCTGAACAGCGTGACACAACATGTGGGCACAATGGCAGCATCCTTCACAACATCAATGGAGCGAGAAGAGGCACAAGAGGACCCTCAACAAAAATCAAAAGAGAAGGCCATTAGTGCATTGGCTAGTCTTACCTTCATCGGGAGCGAGATTGTCGAGGCTGCAACCGTGTTTGCAAGAGCTCCGGATCACATGAACATGATGCTGGCGCTTCCAGAAAATTTGAGGAGGGAGTTCGTCCTCAAAATGTTGTCCGGTATTCCTTTTTCTAAACTCTATTATCTTTTCAGCTTTGAATCTTTAATAATATGGACTACTAATCATCTCTTGCTTATTGGCTACTCATTGGCAGATGAGTGAAGGAAGCAAGGTTGATGGGGGAAAGGAAGGTCTCTCTTCAGCAGTGGTGTGACATGATTGGTATGTACAACCCCCCTCCCCCTCCTACTTACTCCTTTTTATACTCTCTCCTGGGATACTTGTTCTAATATACTACTTGCAAAATCTGCTTGCTAGTGCATCTCCGGAATTGTAGCCCACTGATAATCTGGTATTAAATATGGTTCACAGTTGACATCCTAGATAGCATGCAGTTCTATGAATTGCTTTGTACGTGTATGCCTCGTTGCTTGCACAAATACTTTGCATGTAGACATCCTGATGTACAAGTGTTAGCTAAACTGAACCGTGCTAAATTCAAAGTTAGTAACGGCCTCACATGACCATTTGCAAGTCTAAATAGCTGCACAAATACTTTCACGTGTGGTCTTCTTTCCATTGAAAGTAGTAACTGCTAGTACATGTTCAGTTCAGTAATGACTTAGCAAGATGGAACTACAGGTTTATTCTGTAAGTAAAGTAGCTCATGTCCTGAAGGTTAAAACTGCTGTAGCTTGCTCTATGTGTGCATGGCTTGTTAATCTTGCTGTACAAATTAATTATAAACTGAACCTTTTCTCTGAAAACCATATAAAGAATACCTCGGATCGTAATGCTTAGATTTCAGAGTACTAATTGTTAGACCTGGACATTGTAGCACTACACTGAACATTTTAGAGCTCTCTGAATTAGCACCTACACTGAACATTTTAGAGCTCTCTGAATTTGTATTTCTAGCAGTACTTATGAGCATTTATATTTGAGCTGGCACCAAGCAAGTTCATCCGGATTGCTAAGCTAGTTTAAAAAAATATTAGTAGTTGCTACATATTTCTTTATTTCTCATTTTAACTTTTTCTTATTGCTAGATGAGAAAAGAAAATCAGTGGTATGGAGAAGTCATTTGCAAGAGTGTGAAGTTGGCCTTTCTACTTCTTTTCTATTTGCAAGACAAGTTTTTGAAGACATGAGTCCGGTTGATTTTGAAGACTAATGGTCGACGAATTAATAGGACACTTTGGTTTTATTTTCTGCTACATATGAACTTGTTTGTAATATGAAGTTCTGCAAGTGAACATGTAATAATTATTTAGAGATATTGAATATGCTTATTAACTTGTTAATTTGGACCGGTCTTTTAAGCATGAGCTATTTATTTATCAATGGAAAGTTGACAGTCTTAGTGTCTGGCTATTCATTTTATAAGTGTGATTTTTCCAGATTAGCATACCGTTGCAGTTTTTCTACCAAACACAGTAAAGGAATCCATTTCCATTACACAGCTGAAACAAACAAGATTGGATTTGTCCACCTTGAAACGGTTACACCATGTAACCTGGTTCCTTTACGTTACCATTACCCGTGTTCAAAACAAACACCTTCTTAGTGTTATGCCATGTTTAGGTTGTGCTTCACTTAAATTGACTAGCATAGATAGTTTACTTTGTGCTTCACCTCTTGACCTGTTTGTGTGCTATGCCATTCTTTCTTGAGTTGCCATGTTAATAACCGTTGTTTGGTCACCTGTAGCTAAACAACTTGAACCACCGTAAACGTGCGGTATCGTCATGTGTAACGAGTACTCCACTTAAATCGTTAGTAACCGCTCTCGACGGTAGGTGCGATGTCTCGTGTTACTTCTTGTTGATGCTTGCTCTTGTATTGCTCCGTAGTAATAGTGGTGCACCGTTGATTGCTTTCCAGTGTTTATCGTCTTGTGTGCTTCCGCGGGTACCTCTCGGAGACGATGCGAGCTTGCGATCGGCTACACCTTCGGAACCCGACTTATCAACAGGCAAGGACTATACATTACTTATGATCCATTCTATTTCAACCAGCGGTTTGCATGCTAGTATAGGTTAGGTTCGATGTTTGATCCTACCACATGTTTATAGCCTCTTTTAAACCGATACAGCCATGTCCCCTCGCAGCAAACCTTGTACTGCTATGTTACCTTTGCTTGTTGCTCAGCCCCTGCTTAGTATGCATGCTTAGGATGCTACGATATTACCCTGTTACTCCTTGGGTTGGGATATCACATTATTATATTGTTGTTGATGATATGATTATTATTAATGTTGACTATATTCGACGAAGGATGGAAGGTCTAGGCTATCCCGCCCCGACGCTTTGTTCCATTCGAGTCACCTAGGATCCGAGTTCCGGGTATTGGTTTTAAGACTGAGCGTGCCTAACCGCGTGTGGGATTTTATGGGGTCCCCTTTTCTTACCTACCTAGCTTCAAACATTTCTAGTGGTGGCCCAAGCTGATTTACCATTTGAAACCGTGTGTGTGCTGGTCAGCTGCCGGTTGTTTACAAACCAACCCGGACCAGCGAGGACATAGTTCCCTTGCTGGCCCACTTTGTCCGGCTGAGGACCCGATTTCCCATGTGTGATTAACCGGGTATCCAAACCTGTGACATACGGTAGAGACCAGATCGAGATCGCGGCCGGCTCCTGAGATGGATGTCGACTCACCGGGGGCCACCCGGATTTGTTCGTTGTTAGTTAGAAGGACCTGTCGTTTCGGATCTCTTGGAACTAAATCATAAAATGGTTGCCTGTGATGGGTAGCAACTGAGAGTTATGGACGTGCGTGCGGAGCCTCGTAATGGGCAGTTGGTACACCCCTGCAGGGTTAAATCTTTTCGAGAAGCCGTGTCCACGGTTATGGACGACTTGAGACCTACGTCCTGTTCATAGACAACAACAACTGAGATAATCTTAATATAACTTGATCAACGTGTGTGTGCCTTGACTGCTTCTTCTTCGTCGGGATGCGAAGAGGAGGAAAAGGATAGGATAGGTGTTATGTTTGCGTAGTAGGTGGATAGCAGACTTGTTGGAGGCGATTCCTCATCGAATGCTTGGCTTCTTACCTCACTCTCTAGATCGTTAGCCACTTCATAAATGCTAGTGCGGCAGCAACCTCACCACTTACCCCTTCCTTTCCGTAAACTACTAGTTGTCCTAGAATGACGAGTGATGAAGTCCTTGCTGGGTCAGATGACCACTACAGTTGGATGCTGAGTACCTCTGTACTCATGATACTACCCCCAAACTCTTTTCAGGGTTCTTGATCGACAACAGGTATGGTGATCGATGTTTCACGTGGAGACTCGACGACGACTAGTTAGGCGGATCCCGGCGGAGGGCCTGGACCCGTGTGGTTATGGGATCGATGCTTTTCTGTTTGCTAGTAGGCATTTACTTGTAGTCTGTACTCAGACATGTATCTGCCGCTGTTGTATTGTATTTGAGGCAGTTGTATGCCGATTGTATGAGATGTTGTATCCTGTATCTGTAATGTTGTGAAATCATGTTGGAAATCCGGGGCATATGACTTCGTCATATGTCGCGGTGGGACCGATATGTGCTTCGTCCCCGGATCTGGATGGAAACATCTAGATCTGGAACAGTACCGCATATCGGGCCTTACATTGCCCAAGTTGTTTTAAAACAGCTGGGGGCCCAGCCAAGCACACACACGGTTTTCAAATGGTAAATCAGCTTGGGCCACCATTAGAAATGTTTGAAGCTAGGTAGGTAAGAAAAGGCGACCCCATAAAATCCCACACGCGGTTAGGCACGCTCAGTCTTAAAACCAATACCCGGAACTCGGATCCTAGGTGACTCGAATGGAACAAAGCGTCGGGGCGGGATAGCCTAGACCTTCCATCCTTCGTCGAATATAGTCAATAATTATAATAATCAATATCATCAACAACAATATAATAATGTGATAGCCCAAACCAAGGAGTAACAGGGTAACATCGTAGCATCCTAAGCATGCATACTAAGCAAGGGCTGAGCAACAAGCAATAGTAACATAGCAGTACATGGTTTGCTGGGAGGGGACATGGCTGTATCAGTTTGAAAGAGGTTGTAAACATGTGGTAGGATCAAACATCGAACCTAAGCTAGACTAGCATGCAAACCGCTGGTTGAAATAGAATGGATCATAAGTAATGCATAGTCCTTGCCTGTTGATAAGTCGGGTTCCGAAGGTGTAGTTGATCACAAGCTCGCATCGTCTCCGAGAGGTACCCGCGGAAGCACATAGGAAGGAAACACTGGAAAGCAATCAACGAGCAAGCATCTATTACTACGGAGCAAAAACGAGCAAGCATCAACAAGAAGGCAACACGAGAAACGCACGCTATCGTATCTATCGTCGGGAGCGGTTACTAACAGGTTAAGTGGAGTACTCGTCACACACGACGATACCGCACATTTAGAAAGGTTCAAGTTGTTTAGCTACAGGTGATCAACAAAGGTTGTTAACATGGCAAAGCACATAAGCATGACAAGAGGTGAAGCATAAGATAAACTATCTAATCTAGTCATTTTAAGTGGGGGTAAAACCTATACATGGCAAACTATTGCGGACCCCATGATAATTATTGCATTTGGTACTGTTCTGCCCTAAACACAATTTTATAATTCTTATTAGCAAGCAAGAGAAGCATAAACACAATCTACACGAAAAACTAATCAAGTTACATATAAAGAACATTTTAAACGGAGCAACGGTTAAAAAGTTATGGCGGTTACAGTTTACAGTGGCAAACAGTTGTAAATAGCAGGTAAACAACATGTAAACAAAGTCAAACAGGTCAACAAGCAACATTTTATTAAACTACACGAAAAACTAAGCAACTTTCATGTAGAAAGCGTTTCCATCGGAGCTACCTGTGAAAAGCTATTCGCATCGCAAAAATACAGCACAATAATTTTCAGGACTTAGAAAAAAAATAACCACTGAGAAAATAAAAAAACGGATTAAAAAAAAGGGAGGGGCTCGACCTCGCTGGGCTGAGGCCCAACTTGGCCGGCAGGCGCTGGACTGGGCCCTGGGCTGCGGTGGCTCGCAGGCCGGCCCACTTTGTCATGGCGGTTAGCAGCGGCCGGTCCCGAGCGGACGAGACGACGGCGGCGGCGGCTGATGCCGTTGACCTCCGGCGAGGCAGCGCGTCCGGCGAGGAGGCACGAAGGAGGCGGAGGATCCGGGGTGCGGGGAGCGGATCCAAGTCGCCGTCGTGCAGGGCGGCCACGGATGGGTCTTGGGCGGCGCTGCGGCGAGCTTCAAGCTCAGGGCATCCATGGCGTGGTTGCGGTCTCGGTGTCCTGCGGGAGAGAGGGGGAGGAGATGAGAGAGAGAAAGAGGGAAGGAGGAGGCGTGAGGCGCGCAACATGGGCTCACCGGAGGCGGCGCTGCTCGCCGGAGGCGCGCGGCGCGGTGTTTACGTTTCGGACAGCCGTGGTCCGCAGTACCTCCGATTCGGGTAAAACTTCAAACTGCGCGATCAACGCGTCGAGCCGGATGCGTTCACCTCGCGCACGGAACCGTTCCGAGAACACTTTCCGGCGCGCCATAAAAATATCCCGTTTAATTATTAAACGGGGTTTTTCGTTCCGATGGCTACGGCTGGTCTCGTGCGGTTTTCGCGACGGTGATCGGGTGAAACCCGGTGTCGCAAAGGTCGAGTGTCAGGGTGGCAAAGGGTCGGTCTCCGTCCGGTACGAGATAAGAGGGGGAAAAATAATCGCCGATCGATAAATCGGGGATGCAAACACCGCAAACAAATCAGACAATCAAACAATTCACACCGAAAACAATGTTTTTAATTTTTGTGAAAACTGGGCTGTTACAATACAACACCACCAACAAGGGGTCTCGTCCCGAGATCCTGGACGATCCGGGGGAGAGGGGGGGAGAGAAAAGGAAGAGGACGATCTTCAACACCACCAACAAGGGACTCTGCTCCATGTCGACGTCGAACTTCTGTCGAGATAAATTTCCGCAGAGAGACGGCAACGTCGGAAAGACGAAACCGTCAGTGACAAGAGGAAGAACGATCGCGAAAACCAGATCAAGGGATAGTGATTTTTGACGCAAGTCGTAAAAACACCGGTAAAAGGAGGGATGGCAATGGATGACTCAGATGATACCCAAAATCGGAGAAGCTAAAGGTACCACAGGAATTCCCAAACCTGAGATCGAAATCTAGACAATACGCTGCAAGCAAGGCATTGTAACGGTTCCGAAACTCTACACACTCGAGACGCTAGAGTTTGAAGGGGATAAGGCGAGAATAAAACACTTACGACACTTGTCCTGACCAGAGCAAGGGTAAGGAGTAAAAAGATTCCTACTCTCCGATAACTAACTTAGTAACTACAAAATAGTTTTTGTCTAGACTCGACTTCGGCCAAAAAAGGTATCCTACGGTCGGTAAGGCTCTGATACCAAGTTGTAAGGCCCGATATGCGGTACTGTTCCAGATCTAGATGTTTCCATCTAGATCCGGGGACGAAGCACATATCGGTCCCACCGCGACACATGACGAAGTCATATGCCCCGGATTTCCAACATGCACTACTAGGGAAATAGCTATACATGGAAAGCTTATTAGTGGCGCATATAGAAAGCCATGCGCCACCATCAGTTATGGGTGGCGCACTGGAAAATAATGCGCCACCCATAAGGTCTTATGGGTGGCGCATTATTTTCCAGTGCGCCACCCCTAAGAGTGGGCCAGCCTGGATGACCTTATACGTGGCGCATCTAGCAATATGCGCCACCCCTAAGAACCTTATAGGTGGCGCATTTACAGAATGTGCCACCCCTAAGAGCTTAGGGGTGGCGCGTTCTGTAAATGGCTCTTAGGGGTGGCGCATTCTGTAAATGCGCCACCCATAAGGTCCTTAGAGGTGGCGCATTGTGGTAATGCGCCACCCATAAGAGCTTAGGGGTGGCGCATTGCACAGATGCGCCACCACTGACTTCCTATATGCGCCACTAAATTCCTAGAGCTGCCCTTATCTACTCCACCCCACCTACCACCTCTCATTCACTCCACACAATTCTCAAACTAGATCCACTCTTCTCACCCTAGATCTATTCTGTTTTCTCCTCCTCCCCACCTCATTTCTTCCATTTATCCATCGATACTTGGCATTACATCTATTTTGTTTCATATTGAAGTAAGTGGACCTCCTCCAAAACTCTTTTGTTCCATTTATGACCCATATACTTGCCTTTATTAGCTTGGGGTTTGTTGTATATGTGAAGCTTGGGTTTGATGTATATGTGAAGCTTGTGGTGGTTTGATGTATATGTGAAGCTTATGGTGGTTTGATGTATATGTGTATCTTGAGTGGCAAATGTTTTGCCGAAATGTCGATTCATTTTCGTTTCGGCAAATTTCCGGCGCACTCTCCGCATGCTCCCATGCATTATTAGGGAAGGTCATGCCGAATTTTTCCGGCGACGATTGTGATATATAATTGTGTTGCTCTCTCCGTGCACGCAGGTGATCGACCATGGTCCGCGAGATGCTGAGCGATATCACCGTGGCTAGGTGGATGCAATGTGCGACAAACGACATGCTAAGGAATAATAGGTCGGATATAAGATGTCCGTGTCGGAGATGCAAACTGCAGTGCATGACCGAGCCTGATTCCGGAATATTGCAAAGACACCTGAAGCGTAATGGTTTGATGGATGGCTACACACGATGGATAAGTGATGAAGCTGGTGAGGAGGAGGACGTCAATGGTGGGGCACCAGTAAATGAGGAAGGGCAACCGGAAAACAACGGCGGGCGAGATGACGAAGAGCATCCCGTACATGATCATGAAGAAGATGCCGAAGCGGATCATGTAGATCAAGATGCTGGACATGAAGATCAAGATGTCGGACATGATGATTCAAGCTGGGTGCGGGACCCTCATGTTCAAGAGGTGCTTGTCAAAGAGGCGTTGAACGCAAGAGGTGCAGCTAGAGAGAAAGCCAAGATGGCGCAACTCGAGAAAGACGCGATTACGAAGTTGTACGAAGGATGCAACGACGACGATACCCGCTTGAATGTAACACTTGGGGCTATGGAGATGAAGGCAAAACACAAATTGATAGAGGCGAAGGTGTCCCGATGTTTCGATGAGATGATGGAGATCGATTTTGGTGGAGTAGACTTTCACGACCCGACTACGAACGTGCGAAGACGTTGCGCCTTAGCAATCGCTAAACCAACTCCGAGAGGTTATTGATCCCGCGGATGCACGATCAACCTGACCACGAAGGTCAATTCCTGCAAGCAATCGAAGAACAAGCAAGAACTAAGAATTGCAATCTGGATTTTGCGAATATAAGATGAAAGATTAACAGAAGTTGGGGTTCCAATGCGGTCTTGGCCTGGTCGGACGACACAAACGAAGAACTCGAAGTTGCGGCTATGGCTAACTTAAATCTAATTAAAACCCAAGTCTAAACGACGCCGTAAGGGCTGTATATATGGGGGAACAGAGGGGAATTTCGTGGCCCCTTGGAGGTGGGGTCCGAAAACAACCCTAACTCGGTTTCCCCACACATACGGACTCTAAAAACAGCCTATAATGTGGTATTTCGAAATTACATGGGCCCAGCCCAATATTAAGGTGACGCAGCACCTATACTTGCTCTTGGACGAAAATAATGAAGTGGCATCTCGTGTATTTCGTCCAAGCCTTCATGCATGCCTTATGGTGGCTTCAAAGTGTGAAAATCCCCACTGGAAGCTCCATTGTTCTCTCCCGCGCGCGCACCTTCTTCTCCATGCTTGATCGCGCTCCAATGACCGTCCTTCTTGTCCATGCTAGGTCCTTCATTCATAAGCAAAACAAAAGTATCTAATTTAGGCAGCATCATATGTTCATGAACATTAGAAGGATTCGCAAGAAACGAAAGTACCTGATAATTTAGTTGACGTGCACGTGCTCTAGTAACTGGTCCAGTATGTGTAGTTGGTGAAGATGTGGGTGTAACATTCGTAGAGATGTCCTCATCATCCTCCCCTTCTTGAATTGAAGTCGTCCTCGACGGAAGCTCATTATCTTCTCCCAAATAAGGTTTCAAATCTGCAATGTTAAATGTGGGACTAACCCCAAAATCTGCAGGTAGCTCAAGTTTATATGCATTATCATTAATTTTCTGTAAAACCTTAAAAGGACCATCAGCTCGTGGCATTAACTTAGACTTGCGCAAATCAGGAAACCTATCTTTACGTAGATGTAACCAAACAAGATCTCCTGGTTCAAACACAACATGCTTTCTACCCTTATCACCAGCAAGCTTGTATCTAGCATTCATTTTCTCAATGTTTTCTTTAGTTAACTCATGCATTTTTAATATCAATTCAGCACGCTGCTTAGCATCAAAATTAAACTTCTCCGAAGATGGAAGAGGCAGCAAATCAATAGGCGCACGAGGTAGAAAACCATAAACAATCTCAAAAGGGCACATTTTAGTGGTAGAATGAAATGAACGATTATAAGCAAATTCAATATGAGGTAAACATTCTTCCCACATTTTCAAGTTACTCTTTAAAACAGCCCTAAGCATAGTAGACAAAGTCCTATTGACTACTTCAGTTTGTCCATCAGTTTGGGGATGACAGGTAGTACTAAAAAGTAGTTTAGTCCCCAACTTAGCCCATAAGCATCTCCAAAAATGGCTAAGAAACTTAGTATCACGATCCGAGACAATAGTATTGGGCACACCATGTAAGCGAATAATCTCACGAAAGAATAAATCAACAACATTAGCAGCATCATCGCTTTTATGACATGGTATAAAATGTGCCATCTTAGAAAATCTATCCACGACAACAAATATGCTATCCCTCCCCTGCTTTGTTCGAGGCAAGCCTAAAACAAAGTCCATGGATATGTCCTCCCACGGAACACTAGGTACAGGTAAAGGCATGTATAAACCATGAGGATTGAGTCGTGACTTAGCTTTTTGACATGTAGTGCAGCGAGCAACAAAACGCTCAACATCCCGTCTCATCTTTGGCCAAAATAAGTGTGTAGCAAGTACGTCCTCCGTCTTCTTCACGCCAAAGTGTCCCATTAATCCTCCTCCATGCGCCTCCTGCAACAACAAAAGACGAATAGAGCTAGCTGGAATGCATAGCTTGTTAGAACGGAACACAAACCCATCATTAAGGACAAACTTGTTCCATGTTCTACCCTCTCTACAATTCTGCAATACATCTTTAAATTCGGCATCATTTACATATTGATCTTTGATTGTCTCTAAACCGAATATCTTGAAGTCAAGTTGTGAAAGCATAGTATAACGACGAGACAAAGCATCAGCAATAATATTATCTTTCCCCTTCTTGTGTTTAATGACATAAGGGAAAGTCTCAATAAATTCAACCCACTTAGCATGTCTACGATTAAGTTTTGCTTGACTTATGTGTTTCAAAGATTCATGATCAGAATGTATAACAAATTCTTTGGGCCATAAATAATGTTGCCAAGTTTCTAATGTCCGAACAAGAGCATATAATTCCTTATCATAAGTAGAATAGTTCAGACTAGGCCCACTCAATTTTTCAGAAAAGTATGCAACAGGTTTAGCATCTTGTAATAACACACCTCCCAAACCAATCCCACTAGCATCGCATTCAAGCTCAAAAGTCTTATTAAAATCAGGAAGTTGGAGCAAAGGAGCATGTGTTAACTTATCTTTCAATACCGCGAAGGCTTCTTCCTGTGCGGTACCCCAAGTAAAAGGCACATCCTTGCGTGTAAGCTCATTGAGAGGTGCAGCAATGGTGCTGAAATCTCTCACAAAACGCCTATAGAATCCAGCGAGTCCAAGAAAACTCCTCACTTGTGTGACCGTTTTGGGCTGCGGCCAACTCTCAATCGCCTCGATCTTGGCTTTATCAACTTCAATTCCCTGCGGAGTAACAACATAGCCAAGAAACGATACTCGGTCGGTGCAAAAGGTGCACTTCCCAAGGTTACCAAACAAACGTGCATTACGTAGAGCAATAAAAACAGCACGTAAATGATCCAAATGTTCCTCCAAAGATTTGCTATAAATCAGTATATCATCAAAATAGACTACCACAAATCGTCCAATGAAGGCACGTAAAACCTCGTTCATTAATCTCATGAAAGTGCTAGGTGCATTAGTTAACCCAAAAGGCATGACTAACCACTCATATAATCCAAACTTAGTTTTAAATGCCGTTTTCCATTCATCTCCTAATTTCATGCGAATTTGATGGTATCCACTACGCAAATCAACTTTGGAAAACATGGTAGAGCCACTTAATTCATCAAGCATATCATCTAACCTAGGAATAGGATGACGATAACGAATAGTAATATTATTAATGGCTCGACAATCAACACACATACGCCATGTTCCATCCTTTTTAGGGACTAATATAACAGGAACAACACAAGGACTAAGGGATTCACGTATGTAACCTTTGTCGAGTAGCTCTTGTACTTGACGCTGAATCTCCTTTGTCTCCTCCGGATTGGTACGGTATGGCGCACGGTTGGGCAACGAAGCACCGGGAATTAAGTCAATCTGATGCTCAATCCCTCGAATAGGTGGTAATCCCGGTGGTACGTCTTGTGGAAAGACGTCAATAAACTCCTGCAAAAGGTCAGTGACAACAGGAGGCAAAGAAGGAGGCAATTCCTCAAATGAAAACAAAGCTTCTTTGCACACAAAAACATAGCACACATATTGACTAACATCCAAATCTGAAATATCAACTTTAGTAGCAAGCAAAGTTGGACTAGTTAATTTAATTTCATTAGAAACAGCAGAAGAAGATTTGCTATTAGTCTTATGTTGTTGCTCAAATTCTTTGGCTGCTATCTCATTTTCACTCTTATTTTTCTCCTGTTTAGCTTTACTAGCTCTAGCAAGATCATCTTTCACAATTTTTTCAGGAGACATAGGAAGTAAAGCAATATTTTTTTCCTGATGAACCAGAGTAAACTGATTTGTCCTACCATTGTGTACAACATTCCTATAAAATTGCCATGGTCTACCAAGTAAAAGAGAGCATGCTTGCATGGGTACCACATCACAATCAACATAATCAGCATATGCAGCAATGCTAAAGTGCACACGAACAGAACGGGTTACCTTAATCTTACCACTATTGTTAAACCACTGAATATAGTAAGGATGGGGGTGTGGTCTTGTGGTGAGAGATAGCTTCTCCACCAACTCCATGCTAGCCAAGTTGTTGCAACTCCCTCCGTCAATGATGATGCGAACCGAACGTTCTTTCACCACTCCCTTTGTGTGGAACAAATTATGCCTCTGGTTTTGCTCAGCCTTCGTTACCTGCACACTTAACACACGTTGAGCAACCAAACTAGCATATTTATCTGCATCATCAGGAGCCATATACTCTATATCATGAGCATCATCATGGGCACCCTGTTCCTCATGAGCAATGAGAACTAAAGTCTCCTCATCATAGTCACTCGCTGACTCATACCCACCATCCGCCGTAATAATCATCACACGCTTGGAGGGACAGTCTTTTGCGAAGTGACCTCCACCTTGGCACCTGCGACATTTAATATCACGATCTCGTGTTTGCCCTGTGGAAGCCATGGATGAAGAAGAACTCGCCGCTGGACCACTCTGTGCACCCTTGAATGGTGGCGCTGGCTGTTTTGGTGGCTCCCTGTAAGAATGAGCGGCTGAAGTAGATGGTGGTGCAGCAGGACGTGTGGATGTAGAAGCTCCACGCGATGTCCATGATGTATTTCGTCCTGCAGAAAAGTTAGGTCTCGTAGCGGCCTGTCGATCCTGCACTTCACGTTCAGCTTTACAAGCAAGATGAAACAAACGAGTGATAGTAGCAAAGTCCTTGTATTCTAGAATAGTTTGTATCTCCCTGTTTAAACCACCCATAAAACGTGCAAGCATAGCTTCATTATCCTCCACTAGGCCACATCTAATCAATCCAGTTTGTAATTCTTGATAATATTCCTCTACAGACTTTTTTCCTTGTCTCAAACGCTGTAATTTTTGTAACAATTCACGTTGATAATAAGGAGGAACCCAGCGAGTACGCATAGCATCTTTTAAAGCAGCCCAAGTAGTTGGAATATTATTAGCATGCAATCTACAATGTTCAGACCACCAAATAGATGCAAATCCCGTGAATTCACAAACAGCAGCAGTAACACGTCTATTCTCAGGATATTGTAAACATGTAAAGCGTTGTTCAGTTTCTAACTCCCAAGTAAGATAAGCATCAGGAATATATCTACCCTCAAACGGCTTAAGATTCAATTTTAGTTTAGGCACATGTTCATCATCGCGTACCTGAGGGGGTGGTTGGTGTCGACCGTGGCGAATGTTGGGACGTGGACGTCCAGCTGGCTGTTCATAGGCCGCTTCTTGTTCCACCTCCTCCTCGTAATCACCCTCGTAGTTGTCGTCCTGGCCGACGTCAGAGGCAGCAGCAGCAGTAACTGCACCAGCAGCAGGAGCACCAGCAGCTTGTCCGCCCGGAAACAGAATACGTCGTGCACGTCGTGGTGGCGGTGGCTGTGCTGGAGCGGCCGCAGGCTGTATAGGTAAGCGTGCGAGCAACTCAGTAAACTTGGCGTCGAGCTTGGTGTCGATCATCTTCTCCACACCATCAATCGCCTCTGTAAATCTGTTCTCGATGTCATTCACCTGTTCAGACATCATTTGTGCAAATTTATCATGTAATGCTTTGTTTGTCATATTCTCCCAATCAGGTGCATCCCGCGCCACTTCATCATGGGATCCTGGCATGGTTAGCAGAGATAGAAAACACACAAAAGTATGATCCTACTTCTACTAATGGGATGTGGGGTGGTGGAAAGCACAAATCCGTCAAGCTTTTCTTCAGTTCTTACCGATTCTTACCTAGCAGCAGGTGGTGATGTACAACCAACGGGTCAAAACTCTCAGAGATGTGGTAGAGCGATGGCCAGGAGGTGTCAACCGCACGAAGTAGAATATATGTGGAGCTGTAGGTAGGCTTGACAAATATGGTAGCAAAAAGCTCAACAGTAATCAAAACAGAGATGCAAAGTTGAATAAACACTCAACGTCGGTACTGTGCTGATCCTAGGCTAGACCGTACTAGAGACGCGAGCCTAAAACACCAACGAAAGCACGGCGCGGCACGTAATCAACTGAGAAGCACACTCTGAATTTTATTTTATTTTGGAAATCACCTCCTTCTACGTACGACAAAAGATTGGTGAAATCCGACTCTAATCAAATCAAAACTAATCTGGCTACGGAGAGATCACAAACCGAACAGGTGATGGAACTCAACTCGGATTGGTAGGTCGTGGTGCTGTATATGGACTCGACTTGGCGGAACGTGGTGGTGTATCTGGACTCAGATTGGCGGAAACGTGGCGGTGTACTACTGTGCGGCGGCGGTGTGACAAACTGTGATCAGAACTCGAAACTCTAAGGGAACTAGACTCTAAGATCAGCAACTCGACACAACGATGCAACCGTAAATTCAACAAAGCAAACTACTGTAAAGAAAACTGGACAAAGGTTCGGACTGTTTTGGGACGTGATGATCTAACCCTAATTTTTTTTGGCTTTTTCGTGGACTGTAGGTATGAAGAACAGAACCAATCTAGACTACGAAAACTGGTAAATCTCACCGAGCAACCTGGAAATCTGATACCACTTGATAGAGGCGAAGGTGTCCCGATGTTTCAATGAGATGATGGAGATCGATTTTGGTGGAGTAGACTTTCACGACCCGACTACGAACGTGCGAAGACGTTGCGCCTTAGCAATCGCTAAACCAACTCCGAGAGGTTATTGATCCCGCGGATGCACGATCAACCTGACCACGAAGGTCAATTCCTGCAAGCAATCGAAGAACAAGCAAGAACTAAGAATTGCAATCTGGATTTTGCGAATATAAGATGAAAGATTAACAGAAGTTGGGGTTCCAATGCGGTCTTGGCCTGGTCGGACGACACAAACGAAGAACTCGAAGTTGCGTCTATGGCTAACTTAAATCTAATTAAAACCCAAGTCTAAACGACGCCCTAAGGGCTGTATATATGGGGGAACAGAGGGGAATTTCGTGGCCCCTTGGAGGTGGGGTCCGAAAACAACCCTAACTCGGTTTCCCCACACATACGGACTCTAAAAACAGCCTATAATGTGGTATTTCGAAATTACATGGGCCCAGCCCAATATTAAGGTGATGCAGCACCTATACTTGCTCTTGGACGAAAATAATGAAGTGGCATCTCGTGTATTTCGTCCAAGCCTTCATGCATGCCTTATGGTGGCTTCAAAGTGCGAAAATCCCCACTGGAAGCTCCATTGTTCTCTCCCGCGCGCGCACCTTCTTCTCCATGCTTGATCCCGCTCCAATGACCGTCCTTCTTGTCCATGCTAGGTCCTTCATTCATAAGCAAAACAAAAGTATCTAATTTAGGCAGCATCATATGTTCATGAACATTAGAAGGATTCGCAAGAAACGAAAGTACCTGATAATTTAGTTGACGTGCACGTGCTCTAGTAACTGGTCCAGTATGTGTAGTTGGTGAAGATGTGGGTGTAACATTCGTAGAGATGTCCTCATCACAAATGGACCGACGAAAGCTTCGATGATAACATGGCATTCTGGCACGATCGTCTTCCGAAGGGCAACACGTGCCCAACTAGTATCGCTGAGGCCAAGAAAGTCCTTTGCCCTCTCGATCTTCCGCACGTTAAATACCACGTCTGCATAAATGATTGCATGATCTATCGGGGTGAGGACGAAGATGAAACCACATGTTCGGTGTGCGGTGTTAGTCGATACAAGAGAGGGAAGAAAGTTCCTAGAAAAGTGGTATGGTACTTTCCGATCACTCCTCGTCTGCAGAGGTATTTCGTAGATCCCGAGGAAGCAAAGCTCATGACCTGGCACGCGGATAGAAAGAAGCTAAAAGAGGATGACCCGAACCCGGATCCGGAAAAGGAGGACATGCTGAGGCACCCTTCAGATGGTAGCCAATGGACTGCATTGGACCTCGAATACCCAGATTTTGGGAAAGAACCAAGGAACCTCAGGATTGGTGTGAGCGCCGATGGAGTCAATCCGTTTGGCGGCCAGAGCAGCACACACAGTACCTGGTCCGTGTTTGTATGCATATACAACCTCCCCCCCTGGAAGTGCATGAAGAAAAAGTACATAACAATGTGTATGCTAGTTCAAGGGCCGAAACAACCAGGTACGGACCTCAACCTATATCTGCAGCTGTTGAAAGAGGAGCTAGAAACGTTATGGAAAGACGGAGTCAATACGTGGGACGCCACGGCAAAATAATATTTCCCAATGAAAGCCGCGGTGATCACGACGGTGCACGACTATCTCGGATACGGATATTTCTCAGGGTAGGTGGTCCAAGGATTCTGTGCATGCGTTAGGTGCATGGATAATACAACGTACCGCCAGCTACCAAAAGATCCCGGATCTTCAAAAACCGTGTTCCAGGGGTCTCGGAGGTGGCTTCCCAAGAAACACGCGTGGAGAAAACAGGGACATCTGTTCGATGGAAGCGAGGAGCTCCGAGCACCCCCCAGCTCGAAGGAGCGGCAAAGAAATCGACAACTTGCTGAAAACTTGGAAAGAGTGCCCCGCGCCGGGAAAGAAAAAAAAGAAGACTCAGCCGTTGATGATGGTATGGAAAGCGAGGTCTGTTTTCTGGGATTTGCAATACTGGAGTCTACTCCGCAGTCCTCATAGCCTTGATCTAATGCATATCACAAAGAACGTGTGCGAGAGCTTGTTTGGCACGCTGCTCAACATGCCGGAGAAGACCAAGGACGGGCCAAAAGCAAGGAATGACTTGAAATTTATGGGCATCAGGAGGGAACTTCACCCCCCTAGTGACGACGACGATGAGCCGGAGGAGGAAGAGGATACGGAAACGCAAAACTCTCGCAAACGAAAAAGGACGACCAAGAAGAAGACCGGTATTGATCACTGCCCCCGGCATGCTTCACTCTGTGCGAGGAGGAGATCAAGCGGTTTATCCACTCCCTCATAGGAGTAAAATTTCCGAACGGCTACGCGGGGAAGATAAGAAGATACCTAGACGAGGCGAAGCAGCGTTTCAGCGGGATGAAATCTCACGACTGTTTCGTGCTGATGACGCAGATTCTCCCGGTTGCGATGCGAGGAATAATGGACGAGCACGTCCGTAAAACGTTGTTTGGCCTTTGCAACTTTTTTGACGTCATCTCCCGGAAGTCGATTTGCGCTACGCAACTCAAAAGGCTACAGGAGGAGATCGTGCTCATACTATGCGAGCTTGAGATCTATTTCCCGCCCGCGTTCTTCGACATTATGGTGCATCTGCTGATCCACGTCGTGGAGGATATCGTCCAACTCGGTCCTGCGTTTCTGCGCAGCATGATGCCGTTCGAAAGGATGAATGGGCACATCAAAAAATACGTTCGTAACAGGTCCCATCCAGATGCAAGCATAGCGAAGGGCTTTCTAACCGAAGAGTGCATCTCTTTTTGCACGAATTATCTCAACACCGAGAACCCTGTTGGTCTGGCCGTCAA
Organism: Bromus sterilis; assembly: GCA_950022295.1. NCBI lineage: Eukaryota > Viridiplantae > Streptophyta > Magnoliopsida > Poales > Poaceae > Bromus > Bromus sterilis. The sequence goes on along the minus strand of OX465599.1, from coordinate 162,547,584 downwards.
CAAGCACTTTGGCACGATCGATGGGTGTGGTCACCACGAGGGAAGCCGCGCAATGCATGTCAACTTTGACGGTCGAGACATCGACTTTGAAAGAGCAAGCCTAGTCGCGCTACAACACATCCAGCTGGTCGATCCTTGGATAGTAAAGCAGAAGGATTTAATCAGGAAGAAGTACAGTGACCAGGGCCTGCAGATAACGGACCGAGATCCACGGCTAATCAAAGAGCACAACTCCGGTTTCATGACTTGGTTCAGGGACGAGCTTCGTGCTAATCCCCCGCGAAGGAACGCTTCCGAGGACGAAAAGATGATATTCACCTTGTTACAGGGTGCCGCACGCAACCTGATGACCTATCAAGCGTATGATATCAACGTCTACACATTTTACACGGAGGAAAAGGACAATAACTGCGATTACCAGAACTTAGGGGTAACGGGGATATTCTACACCGATGACGTCAAGGAAAGATTCTATGGAAGGATCGAGGACATATGGGAGCTCGACTACTGTGGAGAGAAGGTGCCGATGTTCCGTGTGAGATGGGCCAAGAGCGTCATAAAAGAAGACCAGTACTTCACCACCATGGTTATACCCAAAGCCAAATCCAAGTCTGCGGGTGCAAACGTCACCGCGAAAAATGAGCCATGGGTACTGGCTAGCCAAGTGGACCAATGCTTCTTCATTACCGGCCCATCAAAGCCGAGCCGCGTTGTAGTGAGGAGAGGCAAAAGAAACATCATCGGAATGGATGGAGTCGCCAACGAGCAAGACTTTGACAAGTACGGCGACCCGAAGATGGAGGATGACTACGCTGCTCAGGATACATACACCACAACCCTACCGAAGAAAGGTCTCCTCCCGTTCAAGAGGAAAAGTGAAGGCGTCCCGGGCCTAAATTATTCAACCACAACAAAGAAGGGCAAGAAGAAGATCGTGAGGAAACGATAGCTAGATAGCTAGCTCCAAATTTAAGAAAAATATTTTGTAATTCATGATCACTTTGTGTATGCATGGATTTAATATGCACTTTGTAATTGATGATCACAATCTTATGTTTCCAAATGCCGCTACACCTTGTGTTTGTGGAATTGGTTCGGCGACGACACGGTTAAGGCATGGTACGTGGATCGATATGATCAGAATCGAAGTACTCCCTCCGTTTCTTTTTACTCCGCATATAAGATTTGGTCAAAGTCAATCTTAATAAAGTTTGACCACTTTTATACACAATTGAAGCATCATGCCTAACTCCTTAAAAATATTTAGTAGCGATAAAAACACTAGCAGCGATAAAAAACCAGATAGATAGCTAGTCCAATTAATAAAAAAAATTAAAAAACTCTTATGGGTGGCGCATCTTTCATAAATGCGCCACTAAATGTGCTTAGGGGTGGCGCATTTTGCCAGAATGCGCCACCAAGAGGTTCCTTATGCGTGGCGCATTTCGGCGGAATGCGCCACGCATAAGGAACCTCCTGGTGGCGCATTCTGGCAAAATGCGCCACCCCTAAGCCTTAACCTCCACGGGCCCCTCCCCCTTGCTGGTCACAGTACCCATTCGTCCTCGCCGCCGACGCCGAGCCCTATTCGCCACCGTCCTCGCCGCCGACGCCGGAGCCGCCCCTCGACGCCACCGGAGGGGCCCAGTACGTACCCAGATCCAGGCCGCTCCGTCGCCGCCCGCGCCCCTCAACATCAATCTCCGCCACCGCTTCTTCCCGAGCCCGCAGTCGCCGTCGCGCCTCTACCTCGCCTCCGGCCGCCGCCTCCTTCAAGCAAGCGCCTTCCCTCCCCGCCGTCCTGCAACTACACGGCCAGGTACTCCCCCTCCCTCTCCCCTGCTCCTGCAACTGCACGGCCAACCCCATTCTTAATTTACTCCATGGAGATGAATGATTTTGCCATGTTTCATGATTAGTGCTTTTCTGCCAGATAATTATTCATGATGCTAGGATTATTTCATGCTTGATTGTGGTTTACTCCATGGGGAGGCATGTAGAACAAGCCATTTTTTTATGCTAGGATTATTTGATGCATATAGAACAAGCCATTTTTTTGCTAGGTCCAAATTTTCTGTTTTTTAGGTGTTGCAAAGTAGAACTTGCAAGTATAGATAAATTCAGACAAATGAAGTTTCTGGTTTGACTCTTATATGCTTTAGAATTTTCTAGTTTGACTCTTTTATGCTTTAAATTAAATTCTAAAGTTACTTCCATCTAATGAAGTTTATAGCTTAATGAAAACTTTTCAAAATAAATGGATGTATATGAAATTTTGGAAAGATCTACTAAACTTTTTTACCATATGAAAAAAGCCAAGCAAGTGTTGAATTTGTTGTTAACAGAATTAAAAGAGAGAGGAGAATTTGTTCTACGATAGTTTTATATTTTGATGTGCCATTGTTACATGATCGCATCATGTTTGTCCACTGTTTTGGTCAAGCTCATTTTTTATCCATTGTTACATATATATGTTGTTTGAATGATGTTAAATGATGTTTTTTAGTACATTGACAAGATGCTTTTCTTATCAATATTTTTATGCACTGTTTAGTGCATTGCTAGAATATGTATTGTTCTACAATATATATATATATATATATGTTGCTTGTGCCTACATGTAGGCATTTGTTTTGTGCAGGTACAAATCATTATCCCCTTTCTCCTGAAATGTTGATTAACTTCCGTTTCGGTTGAGAAAGGGGCACTCTCATGTTAAGAAAAAGAGCAAAGGTCATGCCGAATTTTTCCGTGAATTCGTGCATGACCTTTGCTATTTTTCTTAACATGAGATTATTTGCATTTATTTATTGTGCTAATTAATTAAGTAGTTGCATTTCTTAATATTGTACTAGTGCAAACATGTCGACCGGAGCCGACGCCGGTCCTTCTTCTCAGCCTGGAGAAAAAAGAAAGCAATTTTGGGAATACTCCCAGGAGGAGGTCGAGGAGCAGAGAGAAGAGGAAGTACCTCCGGGCGAGGAGGAGTATGAGGAGGAGATAGAGTCGGAGTCCGACTCATCGGATGATGACTTGGAGGAGGAGGCCGGTACGACAGACAGCGAGAGGAACATCGGCGAGGATGATGGGACCGGTGGCTCCAACACAGATGGTACCCAGTCAAAGAAGAGCAATCGGAAACCGAACAAGGTCGGCGTCATCAGGCAAGAGTTTACTATTGTGACCGCCGTCGGGATTCCTAAAGAGCCCGAACGTTTTTCGGAAGGGTACGGCCGTCAAGTCGCGGCGATCCTCCGCAACACCGTGCCGATCACCACGATTAACCTCAGGAGTCGTGAGAATATTCATTATTGTCAGCTTCTTATCAACAAGCTGCACGGACGATACAAGTTTCCGGAGCCGTATGATAACACCAAACACAGAGGGAACAAAGTAAACACATGGGCCCTCAGGAAGATGAGCAAGGCCTTGTCCAGTTGGAAAACCCGGGTGAAGAGGGCAATTTTTGAAAAGAACAAAACCTGGGAGGAGCTCAAGGAGAAAGAGCCGTTGATCGACGAAGCTACCTACAACCTTTTCAAGGCTAGGTGTGAGTCCGAGCAAGCCAAGGCCGCGAGTGCAAAGGGCAAGGCCATGCGGTCCCAGGTCATAGGTAACCATCATCTCGGAGCCGGTGGTTACAAAAGTTCCAAGCCTAAATGGGACAAGGAGGATGCTGAGTACGCCGCTGCGGGCATACCTAACCCCTTCCAGCAATACAAAGATGATCCGCAGACCGAATTCTTTGTGAGGGCCCGGAGCTATAAGGACAAAGCAACCTCGAAAATAATTATCGATCCTAAGATTCAGGAGTTTACGACTGCCGTGGTAAGTAGTTTACCACGCGACCTTGTCGATTGAATTCTCGAGTGAAGTTCACAATTTCTTAACGTTTCACATTCTTTTTGCAGCAAGCGGAAATGAAAATCGCCTCATCGCAGGAGTCGTCGGTTAAGCCGGCCAGCCCGTGGGACAACGCCTTCAACAGGACGTTGAACAAGGTCAAGAAGGTTGACGACGTGACGGCGAAGCCATCGTCAGCCGGCCGTGTGGTCGGCTTTGGTGCGGACCTAAATTGGTCCGAATATTATGGAAAATCGGCGGAGCAGTCCGGTTCGAGGGGGCGCAAGGCGAGAAGGACCGAAGAAGATGCCGCTTATGTTCGTGGACTGGAGGAGAAGGTGAACATGCTTCCGCAGCTTGTCCAGGACGAAGTGGCGAAGACGATGAACGCTCTCCTTCCAGATATGATGCAGTCGCTCGCGAATTGGCAAGCGCGTGGTGGACAAGGGCCCATACCAGTCCCCAGCATGGTCGGCAGCAACTCGGGCCCCGCGGCGCCTGCAGTCCCGACTCCGGCCGTAGTGGTGGCTCCCGCACCGACTCCCGGCGTATTGGTGACTCCGGCCGCCAACACCGCGGCGGCGACGCCGGACGTGATGGTAACTCCTCCGGCCACGATCGAGCAACCGGGGCATAACAATAATGCACCCAGCGGCAGCACAAATAGGGCGACCGACGCCACGGGAGGCAGCGCGCCCTCCGTCTCTTGCATGCCCGCCGTCATCGGCGGGGTCTCTTCACTAGCCGACCTCGACGCCCTCAAGGTAACTATAAGCGTCTGCAACTCAAACGAGGACTTCATCTCCTTGCCTTTTTTAGTGGAATCTCTCTGATGCCGTACATGCATATATATATATATATATATATATATATATATATATCTTTCGCAGGAGGACACTCCATGCATTCTATTACAAGTCGTGGACGGCGAGTTGAAGGATGTTGCCAAAGGTAAAATCATTCAACCAGAAAAGCGAATCATGCACAATATGCCGATGGCACCGGAGATGCATAGCGTTCAAATCTCTCTCGTGATTTCGGGCTACGAGAGAGTTGAACCTCCCATTCAACCCCCCGGATACGATGAGGACGAGCCGACAGTCCTCAGTGACTGTTTCAACCAAATATGCCTATGGCCGAAGAGCCAAATGCGTTTAATGACGGGGGAAAGGGGCACCACACCTAGGACAACACCGCTAGTCATCGTGTCGGCGCCACATGATCCCATCGGAGCACAACAAGAAGACGATGATCTTGATGATGATATCAGCGCCCACCAGTTCATCAATACTTTGTATGATGCTGATGACTTATTCATGCCTCCTGCTGAAGGAGCCTATCAGCATGACGAGGAAGCTCGCGGTCCAGCTGATCCTGCGGCGAAGCCTGCTTGCTCCACGCGTCTCTTCGCTGCTTCTCAGGACATGTCTCCAGCAGCTTGCGCCTTCACCGAGCCTCAAGCAGATGCCACAAGATCTATTCTCAGCCCGTCCACACTCCATAAGGCGTCCACTGAGCAGATAAAGGCCGGTGACTGCTCAAAATCAGAAAAGAAGAAGGGACGGAAAAGAAAGAAGAGCATCACTTCTAGTAGCCAACCTTCGATGCCGATCCGGGCTCAGGACGGGCCACCAAGACCCAAGGATCTCTCGTTTGAAATCCATGTGGCTGGTAGGGCGATGCTACCTAAGGACATGCTGGACCTTGCAACTTCGGATATGCAGAGTGTGCATCATAGTATTATGGCATTAGAGAAGATTCTTCTTCGAGAAGAGAATCCCTCGTACCCGGTTTTCATGGCCAAGGTGCCACTCAACATGGGCTTCATCAACACTATCCCCGCGGATATGATAATCCTGCGATTTTCGGAGATCTTCAATTTGTACCATCTCAAGCGGCTGGACCATAGCCTTATCCGTCTGTTCTCGCTCAGCCTTTCTATGAGTATCAGGAGAGATAAGACCCCGAGCGTCATGATATTGGACCCCTTCTACATGCGTGAAAGCATCTTGATGGACGACGGGTACGCGGCTCTCGCGGCGGGGTACATCACAGACTTCATGCTACGGAACGCCGACAAAGATTCATTTCTTATGACCTACTCTCCCAAGTAAGTCATTCGCTCGTCTCCATAGCATATATGCTTTCTTAGCTTTCCATTGTCCTCTTCCAACATTCCTTTTGTATTGTTTTAATTATGCAGTGAGGATCAAGACTGCGTGCTCATCTGCTTTTCACCGCAATACTCGCATGCCGTGTATTTAGACTCGGGGAGTGTGAACAAGAAAGATTACAAGTATATCATGAGAGTTTTGGATGATGCTCTCGTCGGCTACATAAAAGCCGGAGGCAAGATCATGAAGCACAAGTTCAGGAAAAATCAGCCTGGCGTGAACGTGTTCAACCACGTAACGCAGTTCCCGTGCGTCAAGCAGCCGGCTGGCAGTGTGAGGGATGCGTACTACGCCCTTCATCACATGAGGGCGATTGTACAGGAACAACGCAACCTTACGCTGCCAAGTCATCTCAGAGCGTGGGCCGAAAGGAAGGCGGAAATCGCCGATGCAAATCTGAAGGAGGAGTTCTTTCACATCCAAGCGCAGATGGCGACTATCATCCGTCATGAAGTACAAATGAGGGGGTCGATCTTCCACTCCAACATTGCACCATCCAATGGGGAGATAGAAGTCCGCCTAAAGGCCCTGCGTGACACAAGGCCTTTCATGACGAAAGTAGGATGCCGCCCATTCCCCGAGCCGAGTCAGAACAATTGAATGTACTCTTTGTGTAATTTGGATGTAATTTGGATGTACTCTTTGTGTAGTAGATGGTAGTGTCAAATACTCTTGGTGCTCTTTGTGTATAAAGGTCACTGCATATGCATTTTTATGCATATGTGCATGCTTTTCACCATTCATCGACTTGCTTTAAGTTGTTGATAAGAATAGATGCTAGATTGCTTTGTTCTCCTTTGGTATGATTCATATGGATGTGACCTCTAAAGCTTTGTTTTGTGTAGGTTGAAGAGCAAACAAGATATGATGACGAAAGTAGCTTTCGGTTTTCAATAATTGTTGGACTCATTGTAATTTTGTGATGGATGCATGTAATCTTGTGAATCTTGTTGGCCTCTAAACCTTTGTAATAAAAATTATATTGCAATTCTTTTGTGATAGAGGCGGGGTGTCCCGATCTTTCGATGAGAGATAACTATCGATTTGGTGGAGACGACTCTGACGATCCGACTACGAACGTGCAACAACGTCGCGCCTTAGCAATCGCTAAACCAATCTCCGGAGGTTATTGACCACGTCGGAGCACGATCAACCTGACCACGAAGGTCTAGTGCCTGCAAGCAATCGAAGAACAAGCAAGAACTATGATAAAGCAATCTGAATATTGCGAATATGTAGATGAAGTATGAATAAAGTTGGGATTCCGAAAGCGGTCTTGATCTGGTCGTTGGACACAAACCGAGTACACAAAGATGCAGCAATTAGCTAAGCAGTCTTTTTAACTAAAAGAAATCCAAAGAAAAACCCTAGGGGTTGATTTACTTATATAGGACTAAAGGGTGGAGGCCAAGGGGGTGGAAGGACGTCCCAAGGAGTCCTAAAACTAAACCTAGGTCGTACAAGGCACTTGGGCCCATGTGGAGGTGATGCAACACCTATTGAGTTGGACTTTGATTCGGATTCTGCTGCTGGGTCGCACCGTTTTCGCAATATCTCCACACTCCGAAGGAATTTGAAGGTGAAACCAATTGCTTTGGAAACTAGACGAGATAATCTATCACCAGAAAAAAGAATCACCCAATTTGGAGTTCGTATGTAGAAACGGCGGCTGTTTGAAGTTGGGTATATCTCTGCAGTCCGAATCTGAGTCCATGACGTGAAAGACTTGGTCTCTATCTTCTCTTGGGCCAAAAGTGACGTGAAATAACTTCTTGTACAGCACACAATCATGCCCCTTTGTATTGACTTCATTTCTTGATCAAATATAGAGGAATTAATGGTCATATCCATGATAATTATGTCATCGTCATCTTCATGCTTGAACATGCTCCAATGCTCATCCTTCTTGTCCATGCTAGGTCCTTCATTTGTCAGCAACAGAAATATATCGATGTTAGGCAGCATCATATTCACATGAACATTAGAAACATTACCAAGAAGCGAAAGTACCTGATAATTTAATTGGTGTGCACGATCTCTAGTAATTGCTCCAGTAGGTATATTAGCAGGGGTTGTGGCTGTAACTATGGTAGCCATGTCCTCATCATCCTCCCCTTCTTGAAAATTAAGCCGTCCCCGGCGTTTCTTAATCTGAAATGTGGCTAACAAAAGAGACAAGGTGTACATGTTGTATATATATGTCATCCATTCTTACTTCCCTTAGTTTTTGGACATGTAACACATGTATATAGGAGTAACTTTCGTATGTCGTGAAATATAAACATATATGATCATCACAATACATAAACGACATGAAAGTATTGCAACTCAGTTTGCATATGTATGTGAAGCTCTTATTCATATCTAAAGATGTACAATGCTCATCATGAAACCATCCCAATACCGGTGAATAAGCAATAATTGTTTTTGAAGGACATGCTACAACAGGCTTAACTAAGCAGTTATGCAACACGTCATTCGACGTAGTATCATCACCAAGATTAGAGGTCATATCAAAATGATTAAACACTGACTTTTTCATAACAGTAACACGATTATCTAATATACATGGTGTGGTCAAATCAGTAGGTAACTCAACGCATGATGTATTCAAGTCTATTAGGCAAGCAACATCTTCATGTGAAGTTATGACATTCTCGAAAATTGGTTGTGTGATGAAACTACTGGATAGCTCAACACATGTTGCTTTTAAATCAGCAAGGTTCTCATGTGGAGGGGAAAGATCCATACCTTTGTCATTACCTTTTTGTGATGATAGATCAGATATTGGAGGAGTGCTTACGACAATTGATGTGGTTATGGTAGTGCTCATAGTGGTTGAAGGAACAACCTTCTCAACTTGTGGTATTTGCACATTCCGCTTGTTCGTCTTCTGGGCAACACGTCTGTCGATTTCCTGTTCAGCTTTACAAGCAAGACGAAACAAATGATCCATAGGATAACACTTTTCATGAATTAGGATATCCTGAATGTCACGGTTTAAACCTTCCCAAAATATGTCCATGAAATATTCTTCACTTTCCTCTAAAAGAGAATGCAAGAATGTAGTTTCTAAAGCATCATAATATTCTGAAACAGTTTTAGTACCTTGTTTTAAATTTTTTAATTTCCTAACCTTGTCACGAGTATAATAAGAGGGAACGAATCTATATCGCATAGCAAGTTTGAGATCATTCCAAGTATTAGGTATATAATCAGGATATAAACTACAATATTCATTCCACCAAATAGAAGCAAAATCTTTGAAAGCACTAATTGCAGTTTTTACTTTCTTATGCTCAAGAAAATTATGGGAAACAAATATATCATTTATTTCAAACTCCCACTCAATGTATAAATCAGGTCTTAGACGTCCATGAAAGTGTGGTATAGAAACAATAAACTGATCATGTGCATGCTTATGTGTGTTTACCTTTTGCAGTGACTGTTGTGTAGTTGTAGGTGGTGGCAAATCTCCAACTATAGTTGCCGCCCAAGAAGATCTAACTCCAGAACCTGCCATGATTAGTAGAAAACAAGAAACAAATCACAAGTATATGTCCCTATGAACTACTAGGATGTGGTGGTAAAACGCTCACAGGATAGCAAATATCAATGTCTTACTAGTTCTTACCATGCAGCAGGTGGTGATCGGCAACCAACGGTGTCAAAGAACTCCAAAGATTAAGTAGAGCGATTGCCAGGTGAACGCACGTATACACGATGTAGAAATATGTGGAGCTTGGAAGGCTTTAATATGGTGGCAAAAATATCAGCAATAATCAATTCAGAGATGCAAAATTGAATTAACGCTCAACGACGATACTGTGTTGGTCCTAGTCTAGACCGGACTAGAGACGCGAGCCTAGAACACTAATGTGGTCACGGCGTAGCACAACTAGCAGCAATGAATGATATGAAGTAGCTCTGAATAGCAAGATATAAGTGAAGATCATCAACAGAGCAAAGATAATGGTGAAAATAGGCTCCAAATCAAGATACACCAATATTCTCGCTACAACTTTCCTCTGAAATATATTTGCTAATTTTTTGATATTTTTCCTCCAATAGGGCACTGACTTAAGCTTTCCGACGCAATAAGAATCACCAATATTCTTTTTTTTTGTTTTCTGTAATTATTTAGTGGCGCATATTGTCAGGATTTAGTGGCACACTGAGATGCGCCACGCCTAAGGGCCTTAGGGGTGGCGCATCCAGAATGCGCCACCTTTAAGCCCTTATTAGTGGCTTGTAGTTAGTGGCGCATCCCTAATGCGCCACTAAACTCAAAAACAGTGCGCCACCATAAGGCTATTCCCTAGTAGTGATGATATCACAACATTACAGATACAAGGATACAACATCTCATATAATGGGCATACAACTGCCTTAAATACAATACAACAGCGGAAGATACATGTCTGAGTACAGACTACAAGCAAATGCCTAGTGGCAAAGAGAAAAACATCGATCCCCATAACCACACGGGTCCAAGCCCTCCGCCGGGATCCGCCTAACTAGTCGTCGTCGAGTCTCCACGTGAAACGTCGATCACCATACCTGTTGTCGATCTAGAACCCTGAAAAGAGTTTGGGGGTAGTATCATGAGTACAGAAGTACTCAGCATCCAACTGTAGTGGTCAACTGACCCAGCAAGGACTTCATCACTCGTCATTCTAGGACAACTAGTAGTTTACGGTAAGGAAGGGGTAAGTGGTGAGGTTGCTGCCGCACTAGCATATATGAAGTGGCTAACGATCTAGAGAGAAAGATAAGAAGCCAAGCATTCGATGAGGAATCGCCTCCAACAAGTCTGCTATCCACCTACTTACGCAAACATAACACCTATCCTATCCTTGTCCTCCTCTTCGCATCCCAACGAAGAAGAAGCAGTCAAGGCACACACACATTGATCAAGTTATATTAAGATTATCTCAGTTGTTGTTGTCTATGAACAAGGAGTAGGCCTCAAGTCGTCCATAGCCGTGGACACGGCTTCTCGAAAAGATTTAACCATGCAGGGGTCTACCAACTGCCCATTACAAGGCTCCGCTCGCACGCCCATCTCTCTCAGTTGCTACCCATCACAGGCAACAATTTTATGATTTAGTTCCAAGAGATACGGGGAGTTACAGGGTAACATCGTAGCATCCTAAGCATGCATACTAAGCAGAAGCTGAGCAACGAGCAATAGTAACATAGCAGTACATGGTTTGCTGGGAGGGGACATGGCTGTATCAATTTGAAAGAGGCTGTAAACATGTGGTAGGATCAAACATCGAACCTAACCTAGACTAGCATGCAAACCGCTGGTTGAAATAGAATGGATCATAAGTAATGCATAGTCCTTGCCTGTTGATAAGTCGGGTTCCGAAGGTGTAGTTGATCGCAAGCTCGCATCGTCTCCGAGAGGTACCCGCGGAAGCACACAGGAAGGAAACACTGGAAAGCAATCAACGAGCAAGCATCTATTACTACGGAGCAAAAACAAGCAAGCATCAACAAGAAGGCAACACGAGACAACGCACGGTATCGTATCTATCGTCGAGAGCGGTTACTAACAGGTTAAGTGGAGTACTCTTCACACACGACGATACCGCAGATTTAGAAAGGATCAAGTTGTTTAGCTACAGGTGATCAACAAAGGTTGTTAACATGGCAAAGCACAGAAGCATGGCAAGAGGTGAAGCATAAGATAAACTATCTAATCTAGTCATTCTAAGTGGGGGTATAACCTATACATGGCAAACTATTGCGGACCCCACGATAATTATTGCATTTGGTACTGTTCTGCCCTAAACACAATTTTATTATTTTTATTAGCAAGCAAGAGCAGCATAAACACAATCTACACGAAAAACTAATCAAGTTACATATAAAGAACATTTTAAACGGAGCAACGGTTAAAAAGTTATGGCGGTTATAGTTTACAGTGGCAAGCAGTTGTAAATAGCAGGTAAACAACATGTAAACAAAGTCAAACATGGCAACAAGCAACATTTTATTAAACTACATGAAAAACTAAGCAACTTTCATGTAGAAAGCGTTTCCATCGGAGCTACCGGTGAAAAGCTATTGGCATCGCAAAAATACAACACAATAATGCTCAGGACTTAGCAAAAAAAATAACCACTGAGAAAATAAAAAAACGGATTAAAAAAAGGGAGGGGCTGGACCTCGCTGGGCTGAGGCCCAACTTGGCCGGCAGGCGCTGGACTGGGCCCTGGGCTGCGGTGGCTCGCAGGCCGGCCCACCTTGCCATGGCGGTTAGCAGCGGCCGGTCCCGAGCGGACGAGACGACGGCGGCGGCGGCTGATGCCGTTGACCTCCGGCGAAGCAGCGCGTCCGGCGAGGAGGCACGAAGGAGGCGGCGGATCCGGGGTGCGGGGAGCGGATCCAAGTCGCCGTCGTGCAGGGCGGCCACGGCTGGGTCTTGGGCGACGCGGCGGCGAGCTTCAAGCTCAGGGCATCCATGGCGTGGTTGCGGTCTCGGTGTCCTGCGGGAGAGAGGGGGAGGAGATGAGAGAGAGAAAGAGGGAAGGAGGAGGCGCGAGGCGCGCAGCACGGGCTCACCGGAGGCGGCGCTACTCGCCAGAGGCGCGCGACGCGGTGTTTACGTTTCGGACTGCCGGGGGTCCGCAGTACCTCCAATTCGGGTAAAACTTCGAACTGCGCGATCAACGCGTCGAGACAGAGACGTTCACCTCACGCATGGAACCGTTCCGAGAACACTTTCCGGCGCGCTATAAAATATCCCGTTTTATTATTAAAGGGGTTTTTTCGTTCCATTGGCTACGGCTGGTCTCATGCGGTTTTCGCGACGGTGAACGGGTGAAACCCGGTGTCGCAAAGGTCGTGTGTCATGGTAGCAAGGGTCGGTCTCCGTCCGGTACGAGATAAGAGGGGGAAAATAATCGCCGATAGATAAATCGGGGATGCAAACACCGCAAACAAATCAGACAATCAAACAATTCACACCGAAAACATGTTTTTTTAATTTTTGTGAAAACTGGGCTGTTACACTATAATTTGAGGATTCCGTGTATCCATGAAGTGTTAATGCTTTGTTCCGGTGCTCTTTGACAGGGGTACCTTAATCTCCCTAAGTTCCTTTTGGCCCCGTTCGTAGCGGGAGGGTAGGACAAAAGATGTTGTGCAAAGTTCTTATTGCAAGCACGTACAACTACCTTGGGATACATGCCTGATGTTTGATATTTGCCTAGATGATCCTTTATTTTCTGTGAGCTTTGCCCGTTTTAGAATCTATTACATGTTCGGTTTCATGCAAGCAACGCCCAACCATCCATCTCCCTAGCCTACAGTGTTTCAATCTTGTTGGTTACTAGTTGTTTACTTTTGCTATTTTACTTTTGCCGTTTCATCTCCACTACCACTTCCATACTATCATTGCTACTAATATCTTTGTTCAAGCAAGTGTTTATTTTGGGTGCGGTTGAATTGAAAAATCAATTGTCAAAGCCTGTACGTATTCTTTGGCTCCCCAAGTGTCAAATCAATAAATTGGGTTATCTTGCCCGCGAAGACTATCTGGATCCCCTACAGTTGAGGGTTACTTGCCGGGGAGCATAGCTTTATTTACAGGTCTACTTGAAGTATCCTACCTGCTGCACGTTATCCACTATGGGTAAGAAAGGAGACCCCAACGTTTCGATCTTACCATCCCGTACAAGACGAGGTACCACTCTTAGCACTAGTGCTAAACTTGATTCACCTTCAGTTATGAGTAAGTTTAATTCACCTCAGTTACATGCTACTTCTGCTGAGTCTGGCAATATGTCAGGAACTTTTGATGATGCTTCTACTACCTTTGAGACTACTGGTTCACTTGGTTCTTTTATTGAAGAATAGATTGCTGCTGCTGCCCGATTCTCGGGAGTTGAAATTCCGGTTACCAAAACCCCTATTGGAAAACTCATGATCTTACTGGCCTTAAGGAGAAACTCCTTGAGGACGATTATGTTATACTTGATGATGATTTATGCAGGGAGCTTAGTGAATGTGCTGATTCCGACCCTGCCGCTATAAAGAAGTTGCTTGCAAAGCACTCCTTGAAGAACAAGTTTACTCCTGATCCTACTTTTGCTACGTCTCCTATATGCATCACTGATCCTGATTATGATTTATCTGTTGACCTTTCACTTATATACACAGTTGAAGCTGATCCCTTTTATGGCAGAGAAAATGATGATGCTATCGAGCACCTGACCAAACTCACTGAGTTGGGTAGCTTGTTTACCCCTGATAAAAGGATCCGTAACTTTTATGTGACCAAGCTTGTTCCTTTCTCTTTGAAAGGAGATGCTAGAGCATGGTATGACGCACTACCATGTGGTTCCATTCAAAGTCCTCAAGATATGGCTATATCTTTCGTTGATAAGTATTTCCTGCTCATATGCAACATGCTGCTTTACAAAGAATTTATAACTTTAAACAGTTGCAGGATGAGCATCTCCCTAAAGGTTGGGGGAGGTTTTGTAGTTTGCTCAAGGCTAGACCGGGACATGAGATCCCTAAGAACGAATTACTTGATATATTTTATGCTGGTCTAACCGATGAATCTTGATCCTATCTAGATAGTTGTGCTGGTTGTGTTTTCAGGGAAAGAACACCGGACGATGCGGAAGAATTGTTTGGCAAGATTGCCAAGAACTACGAAGATTGGTCCGTCCCTGAACCACCTCCACCACTAAAGAAGAGGGGCATGCTTGTCCTAAGCCCCGAAGATATGCAAGAAGCAAAGAAGTCTATAAAAGAGAAAGGTATTAAAGCTAAAGACGTGAATAATCTACCTCCAATTGAAAAGTTGTGTGAGCCTACCACTCACCCACCTATGGTAGAGGTACACTCTCTTTTATATTTCAATGCAAGTGACATCCCTAAAGGTAAGCCTCCTGACCAATGTTTAGATGAGCTTGATAATTCTATTATGAAGCAAAGTCACCTCAATGAAAAGATACAAGGTCAGTTGCATGATAATACTCTTGCTATCAAAAGCTTGCTAGTTGTTCTAGGAAGAACAATTAATGATGTTAAATGTCTTGTTAAGCATTTTCATATGGTTCAAACTCAGCTTTGCTTGCTAACAATGCCAAACAAGACAATTTACAGGCCTATGGTATAAAGACCCGGGGTGGAACACACACCCAGGACCCTCTCTATCCAGAGGGGCATCCGAAGAGGATCGAGCAAGATTATCAAGTGCAGGAGGAAGAGATTGCCAGCTCTCCAAAAAAAAAGAAGAAGAAAAAGAAACACAAGGAAGCTGACAATCCCAATGATCCTATAGAAGAAGAAGAACATGTTGTTGATCCAAACAGCATATCTACCTCCGATGCTGAGACTGAAGACGGTGCTGAACCTGAAAAAGATGCTGAAAAGAATGATCCACCTGAGGTTCGAGAAGAAGAAGCACCTGATAAGCGCAAGAAGTACACTAGAGAATACTACATCGCAAGAAGACATGGGAAGGAACGAGAACCATGGGTACAGAAATTCATGCCCTTTCCACGTAAGTCTGTCAAAACCAAAGAAGAACACTACAACAAGTTTTGTGAATGGATGAAACCTCTTTTTCTGCAAATTCCTTTGACTGATGCTATTAATTTACCTCCGTACTCTAAATATATGAAAGATATTGTTACTAATAAAATAAAAGTTTCTAATGAGGCAATATCTACTATGCTTGCTAACTACTCTTTCAGTGGCAAGATTACTGAGAAACTCGGTGATCAAGGTATACCCACCATTCCTTGCTCCATAAAGAATAATTATGTTAGAACTGCTTTATTTGATCTTGGTGCAGGAGTGAGTGTTATGCCCTTTTCTCTCTACAAAAGGCTTTGTTTAGAGAAACTAATTCGTACAGATATCTCCCTTCAGATGGCTGACAAGTCAACGGCTGTCCCGATCGGTATTTGTGAGGATGTTCCTGTTGAAGTTTCCAATTGCTTAATACTTACTGATTTTGTTGTACTTGACATGCCCGAGGATGGGAGCATGTCCATTATTCTTGGTAGACCTTTTCTTAACACCGCAGGTGCAATTATTGATTGCAATAAAGGGAAGGTTAACTTCAACGTGAATGACAAAGAACACACGGTGTATTTTCCAAAGAAGATCGACAAAAGGCATGACCTTAAATCCATTGAGAATATCGAGACCGTGAAGATTGGAGAATGGGATTGACCACTACATGTACACCACAAATACAAAACAATTATGGTGGGGACAATGTCCATCAAAGTGAGAATGCAATGATCACTTCATAAGAGGCGAGACTTTCTGCTCTATATACCACCGGTTTGTTGGTAAGACTTGACCAACCTTGCTAGTTAGCATGTTTTATATAGGTAAAAAGCTGAGCTTGTTATGTTTTCATTTCCCTCAGCTTTTATTCTCCTTGCTGTACCTAACTTTTCGTGTTTAAAGCTTCACTTGTTCTAACTTTTGCCCCAAGTTCACGAAAGTTTTTGCATCTTTTTGAACTTTGAAAAATTCTCCACAGTGAAGTCCTCTGGAAAATTCCAGAAAATTCAAAATAAAAATTTCCAGGTAAAAGGCCATCGGGGGGCACCTTAGGCTGACCAGGTGGGTCCACCCCTGGCCCAGGAGGCCAGGTGACGCGGCCCATCCCCTGGCCGCGCCACACACCCTCCTGGGTCCCATAGGCACCCCCTGCTGGCATCTCTTCTTCTTCCACTCTCTCTCTTTCTTCCAAAAATCTTGTGTTCTTGCTCTGGTTTCGTGTTCTTGCTGTTCTTGAGCACGGAACTTCGATCTCCCTCTACAGCCACTCGTTTGAGATTTAATTTGGAACAAATACTCCTTGGTATGTGACTCCCTCACCCCTTCAATTAGTTTTCTTGTTGGTGGCTTCATTAGTGAGTATTTAGTAGTTCTTGGTGCTGTTTAGTTGAGCTTAAATGTATGTGTAGAATTTTATTTTCCAAGTTTTGTTGCTAGTTTGAGCCTTGGTAAAGTAAGTAGAATGTTTTTCCCAAACTAGTTTTGCTTAAACCTCCGTTTTTGTGATTTGTCAAAATTTTCAGAAATGGATATGCTAGGAAGATGGCTTGGGAAGAAGAAACCCGAGCGCTCTAGCCGTGTTATGCGGTCCACAGTTTCACCTTCGGCTATGAGGGTGAGCTACAACGAAGAAATCGTACCCTTTGAGCTGTTGGACGCATCACCCGCAAAGGCCATGGCATTTCCATGCAAAGATTTCATGGCGGATGCCGGCATACAGGAGGAGTTCGACGCCCTGTGTGCAAGAGCAGGTTTGCCACGGCTTGTGACGAGCCGTGTGCCACAGTATGAGACGTTCACTGCTATCTTTATTAACAATTTTAGATTCTATCCTGAAAGTGATGCTGTTGTATTTCAGATTTATGAAAGGTTACTAACTATGCCTATGAGTACCTTTTGTGAAGCTTTAGGTTTGCCCGACAGAGGAGAGAAGAGGAGCAAAAAATACTCAAACTGCCGTACTCAAGACCCTTCTCGACTCGTTTTGCAACACTCAAGTGAGGGACACTAACCGTCAGAAGATCTCCAATATTTTGTTCCCTCATCTCAGGTATTTCGCGTATTATATTGCTAGAGGGGTGTTGGCTCGAGACAACACGAGCAACACTTCTTTGCCTGATACAGCTATCATGGCGAACGCCCTCTCAGGGAATTAAGAGTATCATGTGGGCACGCTGATTGCTAGACGCCTTGCTACTAATAGCAACAAGGGGATCTCTTTGGTGGCGTCTATGCCACACTTATTTTGCAGTTTCTCCAAGGAGAACCGCGCCCAGATGATACAGTTTTTTCCTTTTGTTAGTCTTGATTTAGATGCCATGAAGAGGCACTTCTTTGTTACTAGGGCCTCTGACCGATATGCACTTTATTATATTTTGCGGTTTGAGGGCGATGTGGAACGCATCATCCGTCTACCTGCACCACTTGTGTTTGATTTTTCTTGCAGGAACGGATACCGCTTTTCAGATACCCAGTTTGATGAGATCATGGGGAGATACCAGTTTCACGACCCCACGGAGGGGGTTGCGCCAGATGAGGAGGAGCGCGTGGTGTATCCACCCGTCCAGGAGGAGACCGTCACCCCATGGGACGGAGGGTCTTCCTCTGGTTGGGATGAGGGACCTTCCTCATGGGAGGACCCGATGACTTCGGTGTACGCACCGGAGGGCTCATACTACCCTTGGACTTACCATTATCCCGGAGAAGGAGGCTCTTCAGGACCGCAGTAGACGAGCCCAACTTAGGCAAAATCCTAAGCTTGGGGGTGATGAGGACATCTCTACTAATGTTACACCAACATCTTCACCAACTACACATACTGGACCCGTTACTAGAGCACGCGCACGTCAACTAAATTATCACGTACTTTCGTTTCTTGCGAATCCTTCTAATGTTCAGGAACATATGATGCTGCCTAAATTAGATACTTTTGTTTGTCTTATGAATGAAGGACCTAGCATGGATAAGAAGGATGGTCATTGGAGCGGGATCAAGCATGGAGAAGGAGGTGTGCGCACGGGAAAGGACAATGGAGCTTCCAGTGGTGATTTTCGCACTTTGAGGCCACCATAAGGCGTGCATGAAGACCTGGACGAGAGACACAAGACGCCACATTAATATTTTCGTCCAAGGGTTATTATAGGTGCTGCGTCACCTTATTATTGGGCCAGGCCCATGTAATTTCGAAATACACTTAATAGGCTATTTTTTAGAGTCCGTATGTGTGGGGAAACCGAGTTAGGGTTGTTTTCGGACCCCTCCTCCAAGGGGCCACGAAATTCCCCTCTGTTCCCCCATATATACAGCCCTTAGGGCGTCGTTTAGACTTGGGTTTTAATTAGATATAAGTTAGCCATAGCCGCAACTTCGAGCTCTTCGTTTGTGTCATCCGACCAGGCCAAGACCTCATTGGAACCCCAACTTTCGTAATCATTCATCTTATATTCGCAATATCCAGATTGCAATTCTTAGTTCTTGCTTGTTCTTCGATTGCTTGCAGGAATTAGACCTTCGTGGTCAGGTTGATCGTGCATCCGCGGGATCAATAACCTCTCGGAGTTGGTTTAGCGATCGCTAAGGCGCAACGTCTTCGCACGTTCGTAGTCGGATCGTGAAAGTCGCCTCCACCATAATCGATCTCCACCATCTCATCGAAACATCGGGACACCTTCGCCTCTATCAAGTGGTATCAGATTTCCAGGTTGCTCGGTGAGATTTACCAGTTTTCGTAGTCTAGATTGGTTCTGTTCTTCATACCTACACTCCACGAAAAAGCCAAAAAAAAAATTAGGGTTAGATCATCACGTCCCAAAACAGTCTGAGCCTTTGTCCAGTTTTCTTTACAGTAGTTTGCTTTGTTGAATTTACGGTTGCATCGTTGTGTCGAGTTGCTGATCTTAGCGTCTAGTTCCCTTAGAGTTTCGAGTTCTGATCACAGTTTGTCACACCGCCGCCGCACAGTAGTACGCCGCCACGTTTCCGCCAATCCGAGTCCAGATACACCACCACGTTCCGCCAAGTCGAGTCCATATACAGCACCACGACCTACCAATCCGAGTTGAGTTCCATCACCCGTTCGGTTTGTGATCTCTCCGTGGCCAGATTAGTTTGAGTTGATTAGAGTCGGATTTCACCGATCTTTTGTCGTACGTAGGAGGTGATTTCCAAAAAAAAAAAAACAAATTAGGCCAAAAATTTCGGGGGTAAATTTTTTTTTCGCCCATACGTTCCTTAGGTCCAGAAACTCATTTTGAGACGTTCGCCACCATAGTGATTTTTTCACACTTTTTCAGCCACCGCAGTCCCGCATCGCAAAAAAAAAGAGCAATTTTTTTTTCAGAGTGTGCTTCTCAGTTGATTACGTGCCGCGCCGTGCTTTCGTTGATGTTTTAGGCTCGTGTCTCTAGTACGGTCTAGCCTAGGATCAGCACAGTACCGACGTTGAGTGTTTATTCAACTTTGCATCTCTGTTTTGATTACTGTTGAGCTTTTTGCTACCATATTTGTCAAGCCTACCTACAGCTCCACATATATTCTACTTCGTGCGGTTGACACCTCCTGGCCATCGCTCTACCACATCTCTGAGAGTTTTGACCCGTTGGTTGTACATCACCACCTGCTGCTAGGTAAGAATCGGTAAGAACGAAAGAAAAGCTTGACGGATTTGTGCTTTCCACCACCCCACATCCCATTAGTAGAAGTAGGATCATATTTCTGTGTGTTTTCTATTTCTGCTAACCATGCCAGGATCCCATGATGAAGTGGCGCGGGATGCACCCGATTGGGAGAATATGACAAACAAAGCGTTACATGATAAATTTGCACAAATGATGTCTGAACAGGTGAATGACATCGAGAACAGATTTACAGAGGCGATTGATGGTGTGGAGAAGATGATCGACACCAAGCTCGACGACAAGTTTACTGAGTTGCTCGCACGCCTACCTGCATAGCCTGCGGCCGCTCCAGCACAGCCACCGCCACCACGACGTGCACGACGTATTCTGTTTCCGGGCAGACAAGCTGTTGGTGCTCCTGCGGCTGCTGCAGTTGCTACTACTGCTGCTGCTTCTGACGTCGGCCAGGACGACAACTACGAGGGTGATTACGAGGAGGAGGTGGAACAGGAAACGGCCTATGAGCAGCCAGCTGGGCGTCCACGTCCCAACATTCGCCACGGGCGACACCAACCACCCCCTCAGGTACGCGATGATGAACATGTGCCTAAACTTAAATTGAATCTTAAGCCGTTTGAGGGTAGATATATTCCTGATGCTTATCTTACTTGGGAGTTAGAAACTGAACAACGCGTTACATGTTTACAATATCCTGAGAATAGACGTGTTACTGCTGCTGTTTGTGAATTCACGGGTTTTGCATCTATTTGGTGGTCTGAACATTGTAGATTGCATGCTAATAATATTCCAGCTACTTGGGCTGCTTTAAAAGATGCTATGCGTACTCGCTGGGTTCCTCCTTATTATCAACGTGAATTGCTACAAAAATTACTGCGTTTGAGACAAGGAAAAAATTCTGTAGAGGAATATTATCAAGAATTACAAACTGGATTGATTAGATGTGGCCTAGTAGAGGATAATGAAGCTATGTTTGCACGTTTTATAGGTGGCTTAAACAGGGAGATACAAACTATTCTAGAATACAAGGACTATGCTACTATTACTCGTTTGTTTCATCTTGCTTGTAAAGCTGAACGTGAAGTGCAGGATCGACAGGCCGCTACGAGACCTAACTTTTCTGCAGGACGAAATACATCATGGACATCGCGTGGACCTTCTACATCCACACGTCCTGCTGCACCACCATCTACTTCAACCGCTCATTCTTACAGGGAGCCACCAAAACAGCCAGCGCCACCATTCAAGGGTGCACAGAGTGGTCCAGTAGCGAGTTCTTCTTCATCCATGGCTTCCACAGGGCAAACACGAGATCGTGATATTAAATGTCGCAGGTGCCAAGGTGGAGGTCACTTCGCAAAAGACCGTCCCTCCAAGCGTGTGATGATTATTACGGCGGATGGTGGGTATGAGTCAGCGAGCGACTATGATGAGGAGACTTTAGTTCTCATTGCTCACGAGGAACAGGGTGCCCATGATGATGCTCATGATATAGAGTATATGGCTCCTGATGATGCAGATCAATATGCTAGTTTGGTTGCTCAACGTGTGTTAAGTGTGCAGGTATCGAAGGCCGAGCAAAACCAGAGGCATAATTTGTTCCACACAAAGGGAGTGGTGAAAGAACGTTCGGTTCGCATCATCATTGACGGAGGGAGTTGCAACAACTTGGCGAGCATGGAGTTGGTGGAGAAGCTATCTCTCACCACAAGACCACACCCCCATCCGTACTATATTCAGTGGTTTAACAATAGTGGTAAGATTAAGGTAACGCGTTCTGTTCGTGTGCACTTTAGCATTGCTGCATATGCTGATTATGTTGATTGTGATGTGGTACCCATGCAAGCATGCTCTCTTTTACTTGGTAGACCATGGCAATTTGATAGGAATGTTGTACACCATGGTAGGACAAATCAGTTTACTCTGGTTCATCAGGATAAAACTATTGCTTTACTTCCTATGTCTCCTAAACAAATTGTGAAAGATG
Organism: Bromus sterilis; assembly: GCA_950022295.1. Lineage (NCBI taxonomy): Eukaryota > Viridiplantae > Streptophyta > Magnoliopsida > Poales > Poaceae > Bromus > Bromus sterilis. Next base: position 162,525,400 of record OX465599.1, on the reverse strand, counting down.
ATCTTGCTAGAGCTAGTAAAGCTAAACAGGAGAAAAATAAGAGTGAGAATGAGATAGCAGCTAAAGAATTTGAGCAACAACATAAGACTAATAGCAAATCTTCTTCTGTTGTTTCTAATGAAATTAAATTGACTAGTCCAACTTTGCTTGTTACTAAGGTTGATATTTCGGATTTGGATGTTAGTCAATATGTGTGCTATGCTTTTGTGTGCAAAGAAGCTTTGTTTTCATTTGAGGAATTGCCTCCTTCTTTGCCTCCTGTTGTCACTGACCTTTTGCAGGAGTTTATTGACGTCTTTCCACAAGACGTACCACCGGGATTACCACCTATTCGAGGTATTGAGCATCAGATTGACTTAATTCCCGGTGCTTCGCTGCCCAACCGTGCGCCATACCGTACCAATCCGGAGGAGACGAAGGAGATTCAGCGTCAAGTACAAGAGCTACTCGACAAAGGTTACATACGTGAATCCCTTAGTCCTTGTGCTGTTCCTTTTATATTAGTGCCTAAAAAGGATGGAACTTGGCGTATGTGTGTTGATTGTAGAGCCATTAATAATATTACTATTTGTTATCGTCATCCTATTCCTAGGTTAGATGATATGCTTGATGAATTAAGTGGCTCTACCATGTTTTCCAAAGTTGATTTGCGTAGTGGATACCATCAAATTCGCATGAAATTAGGGGATGAATGGAAAACGGCATTTAAAACTAAGTTTGGATTATATGAGTGGTTAGTCATGCCTTTTGGGTTAACTAATGCACCTAGCACTTTCATGAGATTAATGAACGAGGTTTTACGTGCTTTCATTGGACGATTTGTGGTAGTCTATTTTGATGATATACTGATTTATAGCAAATCTTTGGAGGAACATTTGGATCATTTACGTGCTGTTTTTATTGCTCTACGTAATGCACGTTTGTTTGGTAACCTTGGGAAGTGCACCTTTTGCACCGACCGAGTATCGTTTCTTGGCTATGTTGTTACTCCGCAGGGAATTGAAGTTGATAAAGCCAAGATCGAGGCGATTGAGAGTTGGCCGCAGCCCAAAACGGTCACACAAGTGAGAAGTTTTCTTGGCCTCGCTGGATTCTATAGGCGTTTTGTGAGAGATTTCAGCACCATTGCTGCACCTCTCAATGAGCTTACACGCAAGAATGTGCCTTTTACTTGGGGTACCGCACAGGAAGAAGCCTTCATGGTATTGAAAGATAAGTTAACACATGCTCCTTTGCTCCAACTTCCTGATTTTAATAAGACTTTTGAGCTTGAATGCGATGCTAGTGGGATTGGTTTGGGAGGTGTGTTATTACAAGATGCTAAACCTGTTGCATACTTTTCTGAAAAATTGAGTGGGCCTAGTATGAACTATTCTACTTATGATAAGGAATTATATGCTCTTGTTCGGACATTAGAAACTTGGCAACATTATTTATGGCCCAAAGAATTTGTTATACATTCTGATCATGAATCTTTGAAACACATAAGAAGCCAAGCAAAACTTAATCGTAGACATGCTAAGTGGGTTGAGTTTATTGAGACTGTCCCTTATGTCATTAAACACAAGAAGGGGAAAGATAATATTATTGATGATGCTTTGTCTCGTCGTTATACTATGCTTTCACAACTTGACTTCAAGATATTCGGTTTAGAGACAATCAAAGATCAATATGTACATGATGCGGAATTTAAAGATGTTTTGCAGAATTGTAGAGAGGGTAGAACATGGAACAAGTTTGTGCTTAATGATGGGTTTGTGTTCCGTTCTAACAAGCTATGCATTCCAGCTAGCTCTATTCGTCTTTTGTTGTTGCAGGAGGCGCATGGAGGAGGATTAATGGGACATTTTGGCGTGAAGAAGACGGAGGACGTACTTGCTACACATTTCTTTTGGCCAAAGATGAGACGGGATGTTGAGCGTTTTTTTGCTCGCTGCACTACATGTCAAAAAGCTAAGTCACGACTCAATCCTCATGGTTTATACATGCCTTTACCTGTATCTAGTGTTCCGTGGGAGGACATATCCATGGACTTTGTTTTAGGCTTGCCTCGAACACAGAAGGGGAGGGATAGCATATTTGTTGTCGTGGATAGATTTTCTAAGATGGCACATTTTATAACATGTCATAAAAGCGATGATGCTGCTAATGTTGCTGATTTATTCTTTCGAGAGATTATTCGCTTACATGGTGTGCCCAATACTATTGTCTCGGATCGTGATACTAAGTTTCTTAGCCATTTTTGGAGATGCTTATGGGCTAAGTTGGGGACTCAACTACTTTTTAGTACTACATGTCATCCCCAAACTGATGGACAAACTGAAGTAGTCAATAGGACTTTGTCTACTATGCTTAGTGCTGTTTTAAAGAGTAACTTGAAAATGTGGGAAGAATGTTTACCTCATATTGAATTTGCTTATAATCGTTCATTTCATTCTACCACTAAAATGTGCCCTTTTGAGATTGTTTATGGTTTTCTACCTCGTGCACCTATTGATTTGCTGCCTCTTCCATCTTCGGAGAAGGTTAATTTTGATGCTAAGCAACGTGCTGAATTGATATTAAAAATGCATGAGTTAACTAAAGAAAACATTGAGAAAATGAATGCTAGATACAAGCTTGCTGGTGATAAGGGTAGAAAGCATGTTGTGTTTGAACCAGGAGATCTTGTTTGGTTACATCTACGTAAAGATAGGTTTCCTGATTTGCGCAAGTCTAAGTTAATGCCACGAGCTGATGGTCCCTTTAAGGTTTTACAAAAATTAATGATAATGCATATAAACTTGAGCTACCTGCAGATTTTGGGGTTAGTCCCACATTTAACATTGCAGATTTGAAACCTTATTTGGGAGAAGATGATGAGCTTCCGTCGAGGACGACTTCCATTCAAGAAGGGGAGGATGATGAGGACATCTCTACTAATGTTACACCCACATCTTCACCAACTACACATACTGGACCAGTTACTAGAGCACGGGCATGTCAACTAAATTATCAGGTACTTTCGTTTCTTGCGAATCCTTCTAATGTTCAGGAACATATGATGCTTCCTAAATTAGATACTTTTGTTTGTCTTATGAATGAAGGGCCTAGCATGGATAAGAAGGATGGTCATTGGAGCGGGATCAAGCATGGAGAAGGAGGTGTGCGCGCGGGAAAGGACAATGGAGCTTCCAGTGGTGATTTTCGCACTTTGAGGCCACCATAAGGCGTGCATGAAGACCTGGACGAGAGACACAAGACGCCACATTAATATTTTCGTCCAAGGGTTATTATAGGTGCTGCGTCACCTTATTATTGGGCCAGGCCCATGTAATTTCGAAATACACTTAATAGGCTATTTGTTAGAGTCCGTATGTGTGGGGAAACCGAGTTAGGGTTGTTTTCGGACCCCTCCTCCAAGGGGCCACGAAATTCCCCTCTGTTCCCCCATATATACAGCCCTTAGGGCGTCGTTTAGACTTGGGTTTTAATTAGATATAAGTTAGCCATAGCCGCAACTTCGAGTTCTTCGTTTGTGTCATCCGACCAGGCCAAGACCTCATTGGAAGCCCAACTTTCGTAATCATTCATCTTATATTCGCAATATCCAGATTGCAATTCTTAGTTCTTGCTTGTTCTTCGATTGCTTGCAGGAATTAGACCTTCGTGGTCAGGTTGATCGTGCATCCGCGGGATCAATAACCTCTCGGAGTTGGTTTAGCGATCGCTAAGGCGCAACGTCTTCGCACGTTCGTAGTCGGATCGTGAAAGTCGCCTCCACCATAATCGATCTCCACCATCTCATCGAAACATCGGGACACCTTCGCCTCTATCAGGGGGAGTACGTAGTCTCCCCCCTTCCATTGTACCTTTCGTTTTGTTCTCTTTGATCTTTTTGAAGTCTTTGCCTATTCTTCTTTGTTCTTTTATTTTGCAAAAACAACAAAAAGATTTCTCTTTTCTTTTTCTTTTATTCTAGCCGTTCAAAAACCCTAAAAAGATTTTCTTTCTCTCTTTTAGTTTGCTTTGTTTTCAGAGTTCAGCTCGAGTCCGTGATGGCATTATATATTCCCTACGTTCGGTCGTGCAAGTGACAAGGCAGTAATGACGAAGATCGACGGAAGGGATGCAACAAGGAAAGCCGGTATGAACTCTTTTTGTTTCTACTTTTGTACATATGCCTGTACTTATGATTAGAGACCATCTTGTAGCGACATAGTGCTATGTTTATAATGCTTTCCCAGTAGTTCATGCTTTCTTTGTGGTTAGTCTCAAATAGCTAGAGTTCATAATGTGTTGCTTGAAATGATTGACATGCATTACATTGTTCATGGTTTGGCGTATTGAAGTGGTATTTCCCTTCGGAGAATTCTTGGATCGACTTCGTACATGTTCACGCATGTTAAGACTAAAAAGTATGTTCTGCCTTGATGATCTTTTTACTTCAGAGTGGGTAATATCACTTTCATGCCCGATTCAATGTTGCTTTGTCGCTCTGCATGATTATGACAATTATTGCTCTCTAGTTGGTCGCTTCCCAGTCTTTTGCTAGCCTTCGCTCGCACTAAGCGGAATTCTTCTTGTGCATCCAAAATCCTTTTCAAACCAGTTTTTCAATTTAAGACTATCATATCTACCTATATGTAACAGCCCAGATTTCACAAAAAATAAATTTTTTTGTTTTCGGTGTGAATTGGTTGAATGCCTGCTTTGTTTGCGGTGTTTGCATCCCCGATTTATCGATCGGCGATTATTTCTCCCCCTCTTTCTTGTATCGGATGCGAGACCGACCCTTTCCCACCACGGCACACAACCTGTGCGACATCGGGTGTTTACCCGATCACCGTCGCACCTTCCGGCATAGAACTATCCTTCACCCTCGGTGCGAAAACCCCCATTTATATTTAAATGGGTTATTATTTTATCGGGTGAAGTTTTGATTTTCGTGCGACTCCGACTTCCTCCGGTAGGTAAACGTTCGGATGTGCCAGGCATAGTAGACGGTGTAAGTCATGTGGCGTATTTTACAAAATGTCGCGCGCGCCTTTAGCTGGACCCCCGGATTCCCCGCTTATCTTCGGATTCTAGCCCACCCGAAAAACCGGGGATGTTTTTGCAAACTGCCAACCACCTGGGCTATATAAAGACCACCACACTCCCACCCCTTTCTAGGGTTTCCCTAGCCAAAAATTGCAGCCACCCCCCTCCAAATTGCCCCCAAATACCCCATTTTCGTCCAAAGCTAGCCTCCCAAATCTGGGATCCAGCCCAATAGATCTGGACCGTCAGATCGGCCGATCTGACGGCCAAGATTGCGCCACGTCGGCCCCTACCCTTCCTCTCTCCTCCGGCCCGTGCGGATCGCGCCGCTGCCTCCGTCTCAGGCCTCCACCCCCTGAAGCTGCCATGGCCGCCGCCCGCTGGAATCTCGAGCAGCCGCCGGATCAGGCCACCGCGCCGCCCCTGACCCCGCAAGCCACCGCATCCACTCCGTCCCGGAACCCGTCGCCATGCGCAGCGCCGCCCGCCCTCACCGGAATCCGCGCTGCTGTCGGCGGCTCCGCTGTGCGAGCTCGTGCGGGGACGAGCACGAGTGCTCCAACTGCTCGCTCGCGTTGACCGCCCCAGCGGCCTATCCCCCTTGGCCCAAGGCGGCCCAGCCCCGCGCCAGGCCACGACCCATCTCCCGCTGCGTCCTGTTGTGTCCCTCTCGCCCTAGGTGCCGCATAGCAATCTGTCGCCGCACCGAGCTGGGCCTCAGCCCGCGAGGTGAGCGCCCCCGTTTATTTCTTTCTTTTTTAATTTTTTTTGTTGTTGTGCTGCGGTAGTTGGGCCGACCCAGATCTGTTTCCTCTATGTAGCGCCCTGTGCGCAGTTTAATTATTCTGCGCTGCCTCCTGTTAGGCCCAACAGCACTAGTTTCGGCCCGTTAGAGTTTTTTTTTTCCTTTTCTAGTTTATTTAAATTACATATTGTGTTATATTTTTGCGATGCCCGTATCTTTTTAACGGTAGCTCGGATCCTGACGCTTTAAACATGAATGTTGCTTAGAATTTTGTGTAGATTAATAAAATGTGCTCCTTTGCCATGTTTGAATTTGTTTACATGTTGTTTTACTGCTAATTACAACCCTTGCCACTGTAAACTGTAATTGCCATAATTTTTTAACCGTTGCTCCGATAAAAATGTTCTTTATATGTAACTTGACTAGAATTGTGTGCAGATTGTGTTTATGCTGCTTTTGTTTGCTAATAAAAATAATAAAATATTGTTTAGAAAAAAACAGTACCAAACATTATAATTTTCGTGGGGTAAATAGTGATAAGCATGTTTAGGAGTTTGCCCCACTTAAAGTGACTAGATCAGATAGTTTATTTATGCTTAACCTTTTGTCATGATTGTGTGATATGTCATTCTTGAGTGAGATACCATGTTAACAACCTTTTCTCATCTTGTGTAGCTAAACAACTTTAACCTTTCTAAATGTGCGGTATCGTCGTGTGTGACGAGTACTCCACTTAACATGTTAGTAACCGCTCTCGACGATAGATGCGCTACCGTAGTGCGTTGTCTCGTGTTGCCTTCTTGTTGATGCTTGCTCGTGTTTGCTTTGTAGTAATAGATGCTTGCTCGTTGATTGCTTTCCAGTGTTTACCGTCTTGTGTGCTCCCGCAGGTACCTCTCGGAGACATTGCGAGCTTGCGATCAACCACACCTTCGGAATCCGACCTATCAACAGGCAAGGACTATACATTACTTATGATCCATTCTATTTCAACCAGCGGTTTGCATGCTAGTCTAGGTTAGGCTCGATGTTTGATCCTACCACATGTTTACAGGCTCTTTCAAACCGATACAGCCATGTCCCCTCCTAGCAAACCTTGTACTGCTATGTTACTATTGCTCGTTGCTCATCCCCTGCTTAGTATGCATGCTTAGGATGCTACAATGTTACCCTGTTACTCCTTGGTTTGGGCTATCACATTATTATATTGTTATGGATGATATGATTATTATAATGTTGACTATATTCGACGAAGGATGGAAGGTCTAGGCTATCCTGCCCCGACGCTTTGTTCCATTCGAGTCACCTAGGATCCGAGTTCCGGGTATTGGTTTTAAGACTGAGCGTGCCTAACCGCGTGTGGGATTTTATGGTGTCCCCTTTTCTTACCTTACTCATCGAATGCTTGGCTTCTTATCTTACTCTCTAGATCGTTAGCCACTTCATAATGCTAGTGCGGCAGCAACCTCACCACTTACCCCATCCTTACGGTAAACTACTAGTTGTCCTAGAATGAGGAGTGATGAAGTCCTTGCTGGGTCAGTTGACCACTACAGTTGGATGCTGAGTACTTCTGTACTCATGATACTACCCCCAAACTCTTTTCAGGGTTCTTGATCGACAACAGGTATGTTGATCGACGTTTCACGTGGAGACTCGACGACGACTAGTTAGGCGGATCCAGGCGGAGGGCCTGGACTCGTGTGGTTATGGGAGCGATGTCCTTTTCTCTTTTCCACTAGGCATTTCTTTGTAGTCTGTACTCAGACACATATCTTCCGCTGATGTATTGCATTAAGGCAGTTGTATGCCGATTGTATGAGATGTTGTATCTTTGTATCTACAATGTTGTGATATCATGTTGGAAATCTGGGGCATATGACTTCGTCATATGTCGCGGTGGGACCGATATGTGCTTCGTCCCCGGATCTGGTTGGAAACATCTAGATCTGGAACAATACCTCATATCGGGCCTTACACTATATGTGGTATTTACCGGCCACTCCTAACTTAGACTTTCTTGTGCCATCTCGAAATTTTTCAAAAGCTTCCCTTTTGCAACCGTACAAGCTCATGGTGCAGTGAGGGAAAATCAGTATCTACCATGCCAAAAATATTTTGACGGAAGTTTTAACTAGTCAATTAAAAATTTTTATAAGAGTTACACCTCCCCCATACTTGATGATGGAATGAAATGGACCAAATGCTGCTTATGATAGATGGAACGGTACCCTCCTTCCATACTTGATGCAAAATAAAAGGTTTCGTAGACCATCAAAGGATGTATGGATAAGGGAACATGTGTAAGAAAAAGACATTAATATGGTTGGCCTGGGAGATATTGAGAGCTTTACCGTTCACCGTTGACTGGAAAGTTGCACTTCTCAAAAGAGTTGTATCTCTGTTTTCAAAACCAAGAGCTCTGGCACATGTTTAGTCTTTGCTTCCTTTCACGGGTTTTCAACCTCGCCATAAAAAATCCACGGTTCGAGAGTCTCCACCTTCCTTTCTCCAAAGCACCAACTATTGAGAGCATAATTTTCATTCTTAGTGTAAGCATTGTCCCAAAGTACCACATTGTCTTCTGCATGATTGTGATGTTTCTTACTTTAAGTTCTTAGTTCTAGTCTCCTTTAAAACTCCGGAGGAGTTTCTGCATTTATGTTTTGCTTCACTCATGGAAGCTAGTGAGATACCACTCTAGTATGTTCATGCTATGTGCATTGTGATCTTGAATTGATTTTTAGCAGCATATTATTTAATTTTGTTTGTTTGTGACTGATCACATGAAAGAAGGATTGCTTCGTGCATTGTCTTTGTAGCATGGTGTCAAAACTTGCTAATCTCTTTCGTAGTACATGCTTATATACATCTAATGAAGCAAAAGAGTGTTTTCAAAGTTTTCTTTGTCGCGTTCAGTTCTTATCTAACCCTAAAACGAAGGAGGAAGAAGATATTTATAGTCTAGGGGGAGGGAGAGGGGATACACGGGAGGATGCCCAGGTCTGCCTGCGGAAGGGGCCACACACACGGGGTTCACTTACCCCGTGCACACGGTGGGCCGTGCACATGGGGTAGTTAGAGATCTTCGGCCCCTCCAGCTGGAGGAGCCATCGGGTGAGGCCGTGCACACGGGGTCTCCTACCCCGTGCGCACGGGGTGTTCAGGGGCTCCATGTTGTCTTCTTCTCCCTCTTCTAGTGGCTCCTCTTCTCTTGTGACATTCCATTGGTCCCGGGCTTCTCCTTGGGTGTCTCCATGGTACCTGCTGATGAAAAGGGCATTCTCACGAGGTAGCACCCAAGTCTCAGGTGTATTGAAGAGCAGTTCGGATAAGAGCAAGTTCACCTTAGTTTCAATGGCGCGTGCTTGTGCTCACGTCAATAGCCCACGTGGGGGAGATGTACTCATGGTGATGTCGGTTTGGTGCTCCGCATCATCTCCCCCCCTTGGGGAAGATCCTTCCACGGATCAAAATCTTCATCACCATGGTAAGGCGAGAGGTCGGAGTTGTTAAACGTGTTGCTCACCGAGTACTTATTTGTGGGAATGTCCACCGTGTATGCGTTTTTGTTGACCTTGGTGAGAATCTTGAATGGTCCATCGATGCGAGGAAGGAGCTTTGACTTGCAGGCGTTCGGGAACCATTTTTTGCGAAGGTTTATCCAAACTAGGTCGCCCGGTTGAAATGTGCTTGGCTTCTTGTGGATGTTCATCTTGTGTGCATGGGCTTGAACGTGGTGCTCAACAATTACCCTTGTATAAGCCTCTTGAGGAAACTTTTCCTTGCGCTTGCGTCCATGTTGGCGCGCTATTGGAGTGTTAGAGGGAGGATGTCCAATGGGCATAGTGGGTTGAGCCCATAGACAACCTCGAATGATGACCGCTTCGTGGTAGAGTGTACGGCGCAGTTGTGGGCGAACTCCGCAACCGGGATGTGATCTTCCCACTCCTTGATGTTCTTATTGATGGGTGCTCAGAGGAGAGTTGATAGTGAGCGGTTCACCACCCCCGTTTGCCCATCCGTTTGCGGGTGATATGACGTGGAGAAGTGGAGTTTGATGCCGATCTTGGCGCATAGCGTCTTCCAAAAGTAGCTGAGGAACTTGACGTTGCGGTCGTTGACGATGGACTTGGGCACACCATTAAGCCAAAGGATCTCCTCACAAAAGATGTTAGCAATATATGAGGCATCATCCGTTTTATTGCAAGGAAGGAAATGTGCCATTTTTTAGAATCTATCCACTACCACAAATATAGAGTCCTTGCCATTCGTTGTGCGAGGTAAGCCAAGGACGAAGTCCATGCTAATGTGCTCCCGTGGTACATGAGGAATAGGAGAAGGCATATAAATACCATGTGATAGGGATTTTGACTTAGCCTTTTGACAAGTGTGGCACCATTGTACAAGCTGGCCCACGTCACGGGACATCTTTGGCCAAAAGAAGTTCGCGGAGAGTGTAGCATAGGTCTTGTCACGACCGAAATGTCCCATGAGACCACCGCCAAGAGATTCATGCAAAAGGAGAAGACACAAAGAATACTCGGGAACGCAAAGCTTGTTAGCGTGCATGAGATATCCATCATTGATATAATAGTTGACCCAAGTGGTGTGCCTCTTGCAATTGGCAAAAGGATTATCAAAGAAAGGGTCATGTGCATAAAGATCTTTGATGTGTTCAAAACCCACAATGTCAAATTCAAGCTTGGTTGTAAGTCGTCCCAAGGCGTCCGCGACGACGTTGTCATTGCCCTTTTTATACATGATGATGTAAGGGAAAGAGTCAATGAATTCACTCCACCTACCATGCCTACGGTTCAATTTGGTTTGGGACTTAAAGTATTTGAGAGATTCATGGTTCGAGTGAATGACAAATTCTCTAGAGCGAAGGTAACGTTCCCAAACTTGCAACACGCTAATCAAGGGCTAAAGTTCCTTGTCATAGATGGGGTAATTCAATTGGGAACCGGAAAGTTTTTCACTAAAATAAGCAACCGGTCGTCTATATTGCATAAGCACGCCTCCTATACCCGTTCCACTAGTATCACAATCAACTTCAAAATGTTTTTCAAAGTTTGGAAAAATAAGTAAAAGAGCATGAGTAAGGTGGTGCTTGAGTTCATTAAAAGATTTCTCTTTAGATGGACCCCAAATGAAAGGAAGATTATTTTTTACTTAGAGCATGCAATGGTGATGCAATGGTGCTAAAGTCCTTACAAAGCGGCGGTAGAAACCGGCTAGACCAAGGAAACTTCGGACTTGTGAAAGGGTGGTAGGTTTTGGCCAAATTTTAATTGCATTTACTTTAATTTCATCAACTTTAATTCCATTGGAGGAAACCACAATGCCAAGGAATATGAGTTTGTAAGTGCAAAAAGTGCATTTTTCAAGATTAGCATACAATTGTTCCTTACGCAAAACTTGGAGCAGTTCACGAATATGACTACCATGGTCCTCCACGGATTTTCTATAAATAAGGATATCATCAAAGTAAACTACAACAAACTTGCCAATGAGATAACGGAGAACATGGTTCATAATGCGCATGAAAGTGCTAGGGGCTTCTGATAAGCCGAGTGGCATAACCAACTATTCGTAGAGACCCTCTTGGTCTTGAAGGAGATTTTCCACTCGTCACCGACTTGCATATGTATTTGGTGATAGCCACTTTTAAGATCAATTTTGGTGAAAATGATGGCACCGGATAGTTCATCAAGCATGTCATCTAAGCGAGGGATGGGTGTCTATAGCGAACCGTAATATTATTGATGGGACGACAATCATAACACATACGCCAAGTACCATCTTTCTTAGGCACAATTTGGACCGGCACCGCACAAGGACTAAGGCTTTCGCGAACGTACCCTTTTTCTAGTAGTTGTTCGACAAGACATTGAATCTCCTTTTTATCTTCGGGGTTTGTGCGGTAAGGTGCCCGGTTGGGGAGAGGTGCACCGAGAATGAGGTCGATGCGATGCTCAATGCCACGAAGTGGGGGAATACCCGGAGGTGCTCGGAGGGAAACACGTCCTCAAATTCCTGCAAAATAGTAGCTATGGCACGTAAAAGTAGTACAAGAGTACAAAGTGAAGGATATGGTGATGAGGACATCTCTACTAATGTTACACCCACATCTTCACCAACTACACATACTGGACCAGTTACTAGAGCACGTGCACGTCAACTAAATTATCAGGTACTTTCGTTTCTTGCGAATCCTTCTAATGTTCATGAACATATGATGCTGTCTAAATTAGATACTTTTGTTTTGCTTATGAATGAAGGACCTAGCATGGACAAGAAGGATGGTCATTGCAGCGGGATCAAGAATGGAGAAGAAGGTGCGCGCAGGGGAAAGTACAGTGGAGCTTCCAGTGGGGATTTTCGCACGTTGAAGCCACCATAAGGCATGCATGAAGGCTTGGACGGAATACACGAGATGCCACTTCATTATTTTCGTCCAAGAGCAATTATAGGTGCTGCGTCACCTTAATATTGGGCTGGGCCCATGTAATTTCGAAATACCACATTATAGGCTGTTTTTAGAGTCCGTATGTGTGGGGAAACCGAGTTAGGGTTGTTTTCGGACCCCACCTCCAAGGGGTCACGAAAATCCCCTCTGTTCCCCCATATATACAACCCTTAGGGCGTCGTTTAGACTTGGGTTTTAATTAGATATAAGTTAGCCATAGCCGCAACTTCGAGCTCTTCGTTTGTGTCATCCGACCAGGCCAAGACCTCATTGGAACCCCAACTTTCGTAATCATTCATCTTATATTCGCAATATCCAGATTGCAATTCTTAGTTCTTGCTTGTTCTTCGATTGCTTGCAGGAATTAGGCCTTCGTGGTCAGGTTGATCGTGCATCCGCGGGATCAATAACCTCTCGGAGTTGGTTTAGCGATCGCTAAGGCGCAACTTCTTCGCACGTTCGTAGTCGGGTCGTGAAAGTCGTCTCCACCATAATCGATCTCCACCATCTCATCGAAACATCGGGACACCTTCGCCTCTATCACAAAGAATACTCGGGAACGCAAAGCTTGTTAGCGTGCATGAGATATCCATCATTGATATAATAGTTGACCCAAGTGGTGTGCCTCTTGCAATTGGCAAAAGGATTATCAAAGAAAGGGTCATGTGCATAAAGATCTTTGATGTGTTCAAAACCCACAATGTCAAATTCAAGCTTGGTCGTAAGTCGTCCCAAGGCGTCCGCGACGACGTTGTCATTGCCCTTTTTATACATGATGATGTAAGGGAAAGAGTCAATGAATTCACTCCACTTACCATGCCTACGGTTCAATTTGGTTTGGGACTTAAAGTATTTGAGAGATTCATGGTCCGAGTGAATGACAAATTCTCTAGGGCGAAGGTAACGTTCCCAAACTTGCAACACGCTAATCAAGGGCTAAAGTTCCTTGTCATAGATGGGGTAATTCAATTGGGAACCGGAAAGTTTTTCACTAAAATAAGCAACCGGTCGTCTATATTGCATAAGCACGCCTCCTATACCCGTTCCACTAGTATCACAATCAACTTCAAAATGTTTTTCAAAGTTTGGAAAAATAAGTAAAAGAGCATGAGTAAGGTGGTGCTTGAGTTCATTAAAAGATTTCTCTTTAGATGGACCCCAAATGAAAGGAAGATTATTTTTTACTTAGAGCATGCAATGGTGATGCAATGGTGCTAAAGTCCTTACAAAGCGGCGGTAGAAACCGGCTAGACCAAGGAAACTTCGGACTTGTGAAAGGGTGGTAGGTTTTGGCCAAATTTTAATTGCATTTACTTTAATTTCATCAACTTTAATTCCATTGGAGGAAACCACAATGCCAAGGAATATGAGTTTGTAAGTGCAAAAAGTGCATTTTTCAAGATTAGCATACAATTGTTCCTTACGCAAAACTTGGAGCAGTTCACGAATATGACTACCATGGTCCTCCACGGATTTTCTATAAATAAGGATATCATCAAAGTAAACTACAACAAACTTGCCAATGAGATAACGGAGAACATGGTTCATAATGCGCATGAAAGTGCTACGGGCTTCGGATAAGCCGAGTGGCATAACCAACTATTCATAGAGACCCTCTTGGTCTTGAAGGAGATTTTCCACTCGTCACCGACTTGCATATGTATTTGGTGATAGCCACTTTTAAGATCAATTTTGGTGAAAATGATGGCACCGGATAGTTCATCAAGCATGTCATCTAAGCGAGGGATGGGTGTCTATAGCGAACCGTAATATTATTGATGGGACGACAATCATAACACATACGCCAAGTACCATCTTTCTTAGGCACAATTTGGACCGGCACCGCACAAGGACTAAGGCTTTCGCGAACGTACCCTTTTTCTAGTAGTTGTTCGACTTGACATTGAATCTCCTTTTTCTCTTCGGGGTTTGTGCGGTAAGGTGCCCGGTTGGGGAGAGGTGCACCGAGAATGAGGTCGATGCGATGCTCAATGCCACGAAGTGGGGGAATACCCGGAGGTGCTCGGAGGGAAACACGTCCTCAAATTCCTGCAAAATAGTAGCTATGGCACGTAAAAGTAGTACAAGAGTACAAAGTGAAGGATATGGTGATGAGGACATCTCTACTAATGTTACACCCACATCTTCACCAACTACACATACTGGACCAGTTACTAGAGCACGTGCACGTCAACTAAATTATCAGGTACTTTCGTTTCTTTCGAATCCTTCTAATGTTCATGAACATATGATGCTGTCTAAATTAGATACTTTTGTTTTGCTTATGAATGAAGGACCTAGCATGGACAAGAAGGACGGTCATTGGAGCGGGATCAAGCATGGAGAAGAAGGTGCGCGCGCGGGAAAGAACAATGGAGCTTCCAGTGGGGATTTTCGCACTTTGAAGCCACCATAAGGCATGCATGAAGGCTTGGACGGAATACACGAGATGCCACTTCATTATTTTCGTCCAAGAGCAATTATAGGTGCTGCGTCACCTTAATATTGGGCTGGGCCCATGTAATTTCGAAATACCACATTATAGGCTGTTTTTAGAGTCCGTATGTGTGGGGAAACCGAGTTAGGGTTGTTTTCGGACCCCACCTCCAAGGGGTCACGAAAATCCCCTCTGTTCCCCCATATATATAGCCCTTAGGGTGTCGTTTAGACTTGGGTTTTAATTAGATTTAAGTTAGCCATAGCCGCAACTTCGAGCTCTTCGTTTGTGTCATCCGACCAGGCCAAGACCTCATTGGAACCCCAACTTTCGTAATCATTCATCTTATATTCGCAATATCCAGATTGCAATTCTTAGTTCTTGCTTGTTCTTCGATTGCTTGCAGGAATTAGACCTTCGTGGTCAGGTTGATCGTGCATCCGCGGGATCAATAACCTCTCGGAGTTGGTTTAGCGATCGCTAAGGCGCAACGTCTTCGCACGTTCGTAGTCGGATCGTGAAAGTCGTCTCCACCATAATCGATCTCCACCATCTCATCGAAACATCGGGACACCTTCGCCTCTATCATACGGTATGGGTTATTCCGCACTTGTTGGACCTCTCTTTTGGTGGCTAGCAAGATGGTGTCATTTGTGGTAAGCCTCATGGGTTCACTCATATTTGGCTTGTGGCACTCACTCACTTTTTGGTGTCTCTCTCTCTCACTTTTGTCCCCATGAGGGTTGATAGTGTGTATTTTGTCGGCGATCACTTGACTTGGGATCATGGGGCGAAGTATCAACTCTTAGCCCCACCACTTGAAGCTATATTGATTGGTACGACCATTGTGTAGGACACTTCAATCAAATTTCCAAGGGCGGCCCAAGAGAAAGTGGCACACGCTCATTGGCACCACGTCACACTCCAATGTGTCTTCGTAGGCGCCAATTTTAAAGGAGACTTTCACCGTGTGGTCCAGTTTGATGGAACCGGAGTCACTAAGCCATTGCACTTTGTATGGGTGAGGGTGCTTTTTCTTGATGAGGTTGAGCTTGGCACAAAGTTCTTCACTTGCCAAGTTAAGGCAACTTCCGCCATCAATGACGACCTTTACGGATCTACCTTTTATGCTCGCCTTCGTATGAAGGATGTGACACCTTTGAATATCATCGAGTTCTTGTTGAAGGGTCAACACTTTAGACACCACTAAGGAGGGACTTGCATCATTGTCAGAATATACATGGCCATCTTCATCATCATTTGTTTGTATGTGTTGAGAGACTTGAGTCAAAGCATCCATTTCACCCTCACTCACGGAATCATACTCCCCGTCTTCATTGATAATCATGGTCCACTTGGTAGAACACTCAAAGGTCTTGTGGCCTCGGCCCTTGCAAGTGAAGCATTGAATATAACTTGTCTTGGCATCTCTCGAGGGGAAAATATTGGTAGACTCTCTTGCCTTGAAGTTTGGTGTAGTTGGCGAAGGCCGAGTCGAGGAATTTTCGGGTGGCCTTGTGATTGAAGGACCACCACTTCATGGTGGAGCTCGGTTATAGGGTGTTGTGCTTGGAGGCGCTTGGGATGTAGATCTTGTACCCCGTGTGTTGGAGAACACAAATTTGGAGTACTTCGCATCTTCTTGGACTTGGCGCTTCGCTTTAGTGGCTTGATGAACCAATTCTTCCACACTATTGTATGGTTGAAAGCTGGTGATCTTCTTGACTTGGTAGTTTAGGCCGTTGAGGAAATGAGCCATGGTTTTTTTTGGCGGAATCCTTCACATTTGATCGAATCATTGCCAACTCCATTTCCTTATAGTACTCCTCCACCGTCTTGTAGCCTTGCTTGAGGGCTTGGAGCTTTTGGTAGAGGTCACTTGTGTAATGTTGTGGAACTAATTGGGCTCTCATCAGTTGTTTAATTTCTTCCCATGTGCGCACTTGTGGAGTCCCTTGCTTGAGACGGAGATCTTGTACTTTCTCCCACCAATTGAGAGCATAGTCTTCAAATTCAAGTGATGCCATGGCAACTTTCTTGCACAAAAAAACATGTTTTAGCGTATCACGTAGCAGATTGGGACATGATGGTTCATATGATGGCACGTGACCATGCGTTGGTACGAGCAATGATGGCCATGTGCTAGCACTATTAATAAAGGAAGAATATAGTGACTTGTAAATAACTGTGGAGTGGAATACCAGAGAGTAATACAGAACTGAGCACCATCGTTGCAAGAATTGACATGCGAGATAAAGAGCACCATGCAGCTCGGCCTCCAAATGGAATTTTCGCGTATGACACAAACTACCTTGGTGCTTCATTCTATTACTATTACTACACTTGTCGTCAATATATAACAGCAGATGCCATGGGGATGGCTAAAGAGGGGGACAAACCGAGGTTAGTGTCGTTGGCATCAGAATAGAGAATGGGAACACACAGTGAGACACCGCGATGTACCCAGGTTTGGGGCTCTCCGTAGAGATAACACCCCTAGTCCTGCTGAGCTAGCTATATGCAATAACTCTGGCTACAATGAATGCTCCTTGAGCTGTTTGAGAGGAAGGAGAAGAGTGATCTATGCACTGCTCTCTCTGGTGGGTGAAATTGCAATAACTACTCCGTCGTCCCTCACGTAGGAGGGGTACCCGGGGCTCTTATAGGCCGAGCCCGGGGGTACAAAGGTAAATGTACAAATGGGAGGGCCTAGCTGCCAACCCCAGACATAAGCGGGAACCCTCACATCGTATGCTCCTGGATGTCCCGGTGTAGACCTACGACCCTCCATACCGTTGGCTCATAGGCCTTGCGTGGTGAATAGTGCTCTCGCGTACTGAACAGTGATTCGGAGTACTGAACAGTGTAAATGGAGCCATGTCTTGTCGGCTTTTTCGCGTGATCGCACGCCTCTGACAACCAAGATCTTCAGGGATTGTGTACTAAATGAACTTGTACCAGGTGTCCGACCTGGGATCCTTCTCGGGGGTTGCTTTTTTTACTTCGGCCGTATGATCCTTGGCGAGGTCGACTGCACTCTCTCTGGGGAAATCGGCCTCCGACCTGGTCAGTTCGGCCCACTACTTGCTCAGTCTTGATTAGTTCGGCCTTGACTAGATCGGCGACCATTAGGTCGGTGATCTTTGCTGGGATGAATTGTTTCCCCTGGGTGACCCTACCCGGGGGTCATCCCCCCAACGGTAGCCCCTGAAGCTCCGAAGGTCCCGCCGAACTGAGAGACAGCGGGGACTGCATAGGTCCCTTCTATGCCTCTTGAATTTTGAATCCTTGTTTTTGACCGATTGCTCTCTATGGGCTGATTGCTCGCAATCTGCCGATTGCTCTTGATCTTCTGATCGATTGGTCTCAACCAGTCGATTTCTCGCAATTTGCCGATTGCTCTTGATCTTCTGACCGATTGCTCTCAACCGACTGATTGCTCAGAATTTGCCGATTGCTCTTCATCTTCTGACCGATTGCTCTCAACCGAACGATTGCTCGCAATTTGCCGATTGCCCTTGATCTTCTCAGCCGATATGACCAACTGTTAGTTTGACTGGAATATTGACCGAAACTTGCCGCTTCGAATTAGCCGTGGAATGCGGAACGGCGTGCCACGATTTGACATGTCATAACCGCCAGCTCGAGCCACGCGCGCACGTCCTGTCCCATCCACTGGATCTTCCGTGCTCCGAACTGGTGATGCATTGGAGATACACGCGGCCACACCGCCCGCCGAGTCGGCACAACGGATCCCACTACCACTCTGCTGGGTCTTTAAATAGCCCGAGGGGGGGAGATGCGCCACGCACCCTCCACTCCATCTTCCTCCTCGAGCGCTCCTCCTCTGTCTCCGCCGTCGCCGCTTCGCCGTGAGCCCTTGATGAGGACATCTGTACTAATGTTACACCCACATCTTCACCAACTACACATACTAGACCAGTTACTAGAGCACGCGCACGTCAACTAAATTATCAGGTACTTTCGTTTCTTGCGAATCCTTCTAATGTTCAGGAACATATGATGCTGCCTAAATTAGATACTTTTGTTTGTCTTATGAATGAAGGACCTAGCATTAATAGGAAGGATGGTCATTGGAGCGGGATCAAGCATGGAGAAGGAGGTGCGCGCGCGGGAAAGGACAATGGAGCTTCTAGTGGTGATTTTCGCACTTTGAGGCCACCATAAGGCGTGCATGAAGACTTGGACGAGAGACACAAGATGCCACATTAATATTTTCGTCCAAGGGTTATTATAGGTGCTGCGTCACCTTATTATTGGGCCAGGCCCATGTAATTTCGAAATACACTTAATAGGCTATTTTTTAGAGTCCGTATGTGTTGGGAAACCAAGTTTGGGTTGTTTTCGGACCCCTCCTCCAAGGGGCCACGAAATTCCCCTTTGTTCCCCCATATATACAGCCCTTAGGGCGTCGTTTAGACTTGAGTTTTAATTAGATTTAAGTTAGCCATAGCCGCAACTTCGAGCTCTTTGTTTGTGTCATCCGACCAGGCCAAGACCGCATTGGAACCCCAACTTCTGTTAATCATTCATCTTATATTCGCAATATCCAGATTGCAATTCTTAGTTCTTGCTTGTTCTTGTCGATTGCTTGCAGGAATTAGACCTTCGTGGTCAGGTTGATCGTGCATCCGCGGGATCAATAACCTCTCGGAGTTGGTTTAGCGATTGCTAAGGCGCAACGTCTTCGCACGTTCGTAGTCGGGTCGTGAAAGTCTACTCCACCATAATCGATCTCCATCATCTCATCGAAGCATCGGGACACCTTTGCCTCTATCAAGTGGTATCAGATTTCCAGGTTGATCGGTGAGATTTACCAGTTTTTCGTAGTCTAGATTGGTTCTGTTCTTCATGCCTACAGTCCACGAAAAAGCCAAAAAAAATTTTAGGGTTAGATCATCACGTCCCACGACAGTCCTAGCCTTTGTCCAGTTTTCTTTACAGTAGTTTGCTTTGTTGAATTTGCGGTTGCATCGTTGTGTCGAGTTGCTGATCTTAGCGTCTATTTCCTTAGAGTTTCGAGTTCTGATCACAGTTTGTCACGCCGCCACTGCACTAGTTCCATTCGTCCGCTGCCACCAATCCGAGTCCAGAAACACCACCACGTTCCGCCAACCCGAGTCCATATACACCACCACGACCTACCAATCCGAGTTGAGTTCCATCACCCGTTTAGTTTGAGATATCTCCGTAGCCAGAATAGTTTTGAGTTGATTAGAGTCGGATTTCACCAATCTTTTGTCGTACGTAGAAGGGGGTGATTTCCAAAAAAAAAATGAGCGAAAAAAAAAGAAATTCAGAGTGTGCTTCGCAGTTTTTTACGTGCCGTGCCGTGCTTTCGTTGGTGTTTTAGGCTCGCGTCTCTAGTACGGTCTAGCCTAGGATCAGCACAGTACCGACATTGAGTGTTTATTCGGCTTTGCATCTCTGTCTTGATTACTGTTGAGCTTTTGCTACCATACTTGTTGATAGAGGCGAAGGTGTCCCGATGTTTCGATGAGATGATGGAGATCGATTATGGTGGAGACGACTTTCACGATCCGACTACGAACGTGCGAAGACGTTGCGCCTTAGCGATCGCTAAACCAACTCCGAGAGGTTATTGATCCCGCGGATGCACGATCAACCTGACCACGAAGGTCTAATTCCTGCAAGCAATCGAAAGAACAAGCAAGAACTAAGAATTGCAATCTGGATATTGCGAATATAAGATGAATGATTAACGAAAGTTGGGGTTCCAATGCGGTCTTGGCCTGTTCGGATGACACAAACGAAGAACTCGAAGTTGCGGCTATGGCTAACTTAAATCTAATTAAAACCCAAGTCTAAACGACGCCCTAAGGGCTGTATATATGGGGGAACAGAGGGGAATTTCGTGGCCCCTTGGAAGAGGGGTCCGAAAACAACCCTAACTCGGTTTCCCCACACATACGGACTCTAAAAAAATAGCCTATTAAGTGTATTTCGAAATTACATGGGCCTGGCCCAATAATAAGGTGACGCAGCACCTATAATAACCCTTGGACGAAAATATTAATGTGGCGTCTTGTGTCTCTCGTCCAAGTCTTCATGCACGCCTTATGGTGGCCTCAAAGTGCGAAAATCACCACTGGAAGCTCCATTGTCCTTTCCCGCGCGCACACCTCCTTCTCCATGCTTGATCCCGCTCCAATGACCATCCTTCTTATCCATGCTAGGTCCTTCATTCATAAGACAAACAAAAGTATCTAATTTAGGCAGCATCATATGTTCCTGAACATGAGAAGGATTCGCAAGAAACGAAAGTACCTGATAATTTAGTTGACGTGCGCGTGCTCTAGTAACTGGTCCAGTATGTGTAGTTGGTGAAGATGTGGGTATAACATTAGTAGAGATGTCCTCATCATCCTCCCCTTCTTGAATTGAAGTCGTCCTCGACGGAAGCTCATCATCTTCTCCCAAATAAGGTTTCAAATCTGCAATGTTAAATGTGGGACTAACCCCAAAATCTGCAGGCAGCTCAAGTTTATATGCATTATCATTAATTTTCTGTAAAACCTTAAATGGACCATCAGCTCGTGGCATTAACTTAGACTTGCGCAAATCAGGAAACCTATCTTTACGTAGATGTAACCAAACAAGATCTCCTGGTTCAAACACAACATGCTTTCTACCCTTATCACCAGCAAGCTTGTATCTAGCATTCATTTTCTCAATGTTTTCTTTAGTTAACTCATGCATTTTTAATATCAATTCAGCACGTTGCTTAGCATCAAAATTAACCTTCTCTGAAGATGGAAGAGGCAGCAAATCAATAGGTGCACGAGGTAGAAAACCATAAACAATCTCAAAAGGG
Source organism: Bromus sterilis (assembly GCA_950022295.1). Lineage (NCBI taxonomy): Eukaryota > Viridiplantae > Streptophyta > Magnoliopsida > Poales > Poaceae > Bromus > Bromus sterilis. The sequence goes on along the minus strand of OX465599.1, from coordinate 162,503,868 downwards.
CACATTTTAGTGGTAGAATGAAATGAACGATTATAAGCAAATTCAATATGAGGTAAACATTCTTCCCACATTTTCAAGTTACTCTTTAAAACAGCCCTAATCATAGTAGACAGAGTCCTATTGACTACTTCAGTTTGTCCATCAGTTTGGGGATGACAAGTAGTACTAAAAAGTAGTTTAGTCCCCAACTTAGCCCATAAGCATCTCCAAAAATGGCTAAGAAACTTAGTATCACGATCCGAGACAATAGTATTGGGCACACCATGTAAGCGAATAATCTCACGAAAGAATAAATCAACAACATTAGCAGCATCATCGCTTTTATGGCATGGTATAAAATGTGCCATCTTAGAAAATCTATCCACGACAACAAATATGCTATCCCTCCCCTTCTTTGTTCGAGGCAAGCCTAAAACAAAGTCCATGGATATGTCCTCCCACGGAACACTAGGTACAGGTAAAGGCATGTATAAACCATGAGGATTGAGTCGTGACTTAGCTTTTTGACATGTAGTGCAGCGAGCAACAAAACGCTCAACATCCCGTCTCATCTTTGGCCAAAAGAAATGTGTAGCAAGTACGTCCTCCGTCTTCTTCACGCCAAAGTGTCCCATTAATCCTCCTCCATGCGCCTCCTGCAACAACAAAAGACGAATAGAGCTAGCTGGAATGCATACCTTGTTAGAACGGAACACAAAACCATCATTAAGCACAAACTTGTTCCATGTTCTACCCTCTCTACAATTCTGCAATACATCTTTAAATTCCGCATCATGTACATATTGATCTTTGAGTGTCTCTAAACCGAATATCTTGAAGTCAAGTTGTGAAAGCATAGTATAACGACGAGACAAAGCATCAGCAATAATATTATCTTTCCCCTTCTTGTGTTTAATGACATAAGGGAAAGTCTCAATAAATTCAACCCACTTAGCATGTCTACGATTATGTTTTGCTTGGCTTCTTATGTGTTTCAAAGATTCATGATCAGAATGTATAACAAATTCTTTGGGCCATAAATAATGTTGCCAAGTTTCGAATGTCCGAACAAGAGCATATAATTCCTTATCATAAGTAGAATAGTTCAGACTAGGCCCACTCAATTTTTCAGAAAAGTATGCAACAGGTTTAGCATCTTGTAATAACACACCTCCCAAACCAATCCCACTAGCATCGCATTCAAGCTCAAAAGTCTTATTAAAATCAGGAAGTTGGAGCAAAGGAGCATGTGTTAACTTATCTTTCAATACCGTGAAGGCTTCTTCCTGTGCGGTACCCCAAGTAAAAGGCACATCCTTGCGTGTAAGCTCATTGAGAGGTGCAGCAATGGTGCTGAAATCTCTCACAAAACGCCTATAGAATCCAGCGAGGCCAAGAAAACTCCTCACTTGTGTGACCGTTTTGGGCTGCGGCCAACTCTCAATCGCCTCGATCTTGGCTTTATCAACTTCAATTCCCTGCGAAGTAACAACATAGCCAAGAAACGATACTCGGTCGATGCAAAAGGTGCACTTCCCAAGGTTACCAAACAAACGTGCATTACGTAGAGCAATAAAAACAGCACGTAAATGATCCAAATGTTCCTCCAAAGATTTGCTATAAATCAGTATATCATCAAAATAGACTACCACAAATCGTCCAATGAAAGCACGTAAAACCTCGTTCATTAATCTCATGAAAGTGCTAGGTGCATTAGTTAACCCAAAAGGCATGACTAACCACTCATATAATCCAAACTTAGTTTTAAATGTCGTTTTCCATTCATCCCCTAATTTCATGCGAATTTGATGGTATCCACTACGCAAATCAACTTTGGAAAACATGGTAGAGCCACTTAATTCATCAAGCATATCATCTAACCTAGGAATAGGATGACGATAACGAATAGTAATATTATTAATGGCTCTACAATCAACACACATACGCCAAGTTCCATCCTTTTTAGGCACTAATATATCAGGAACAGCACAAGGACTAAGGGATTCACGTATGTAACCTTTGTCGAGTAGCTCTTGTACTTGACGCTGAATCTCCTTCGTCTCCTCCGGATTGGTACAGTATGGCGCACGGTTGGGCAGCGAAGCACCGGGAATTAAGTCAATCTGATGCTCAATCCCTCGAATAGGTGGTAATCCCGGTGGTACGTCTTGTGGAAAGACGTCAATAAACTCCTGCAAAAGGTCAGTGACAACAGGAGGCAAAGAAGGAGGCAATTCCTCAAATGAAAACAAAGCTTCTTTGCACACAAAAGCATAGCACACATATTGACTAACATCCAAATCCGAAATATCAACCTTAGTAGCAAGCAAAGTTGGACTAGTCAATTTAATTTCATTAGAAACAGCAGAAGAAGATTTGCTATTAGTCTTATGTTGTTGCTCAAATTCTTTAGCTGCTATCTCAATTTCGCTCTTATTTTTCTCCTGTTTAGCTTTACTAGCTCTAGGAAGATCATCTTTCACAATTTGTTCCGGAGACATAGGAAGTAAAGCAATAGTTTTATCCTGATAAACCAGAGTAAACTGATTTGTCCTACCATGGTGTACAACATTCCTATAAAATTGCCATGGTCTACCAAGTAAAAGAGAGCATGCTTGCATGGGTACCACATCACAATCAACATAATCAGCATATGCAGCAATGCTAAAGTGCACACGAACAGAACGCGTTACCTTAATCTTACCACTATTGTTAAACCACTGAATATAGTACGGATGGGGGTGTGGTCTTGTGGTGAGAGATAGCTTCTCCACCAACTCCATGCTCGGCAAGTTGTTGCAACTCCCTCCGTCAATGATGATGCGAACCGAACGTTCTTTCACCACTCCCTTTGTGTGGAACAAATTATGCCTCTGGTTTTGCTCGGCCTTCGATACCTGCACACTTAACACACGTTGAGCAACCAAACTAGCATATTGATCTGCATCATCAAGAGCCATATACTCTATATCATGAGCATCATCATGGGCACCCTGTTCCTCGTGAGCAATGAGAACTAAAGTCTCCTCATCATAGTCGCTCGCTGACTCATACCCACCATCCGCCGTAATAATCATCACACGCTTGGAGGGAAAGTCTTTTGCGAAGTGACCTCCACCTTGGCACCTGCGACATTTAATATCACGATCTCGTGTTTGCCCTGTGGAAGCCATGGATGAAGAAGAACTCGCCGCTGGACCACTCTGTGCACCCTTGAATGGTGGCGCTGGCTGTTTTGGTGGCTCCCTGTAAGAATGAGCGGCTGAAGTAGATGGTGGTGCAGCAGGACGTGTGGATGTAGAAGCTCCACGCGATGTCCATGATGTATTTCGTCCTGCAGAAAAGTTAGGTCTCGTAGCGGCCTGTCGATCCTGCACTTCACGTTCAGCTTTACAAGCAAGATGAAACAAACGAGTAATAGTAGCATAGTCCTTGTATTCTAGAATAGTTTGTATCTCCCTGTTTAAACCACCCATAAAACGTGCAAGCATAGCTTCATTATCCTCTACTAGGCCACATCTAATCAATCCAGTTTGTAATTCTTGATAATATTCCTCTACAGAATTTTTTCCTTGTCTCAAACGCTGTAATTTTTGTAACAATTCACGTTGATAATAAGGAGGAACCCAGCGAGTACGCATAGCATCTTTTAAAGCAGCCCAAGTAGCTGGAATATTATTAGCATGCAATCTACAATGTTCAGACCACCAAATAGATGCAAAATCCGTGAATTCACAAACAGCAGCAGTAACACGTCTATTCTCAGGATATTGTAAACATGTAAAGCGTTGTTCAGTTTCTAACTCCCAAGTAAGATAAGCACCAGGAATATATCTACCCTCAAACGGCTTAAGATTCAATTTAAGTTTAGGCACATGTTCATCATCGCGTACCTGAGGGGGTGGTTGGTGTCGACCGTGGCGAATGTTGGGACGTGGACGTCCAGCTGGCTGTTCATAGGCCGCTTCTTGTTCCACCTCCTCCTCGTAATCACCCTCGTAGTTGTCGTCCTGGCCGACGTCAGAGGCAGCAACAGCAGTAACTGCAGCAGCAGCAGGAGCACCAGCAGCTTGTCCGCCCGAAAACAGAATACGTCGTGCACGTCGTGGTGGCGGTGGCTGTGCTGGAGCGGCGGCAGGCTGTATAGGTAGGCGTGCGAGCAACTCAGTAAACTTGGCGTCGAGCTTGGTGTCGATCATCTTCTCCACACCATCAATCGCCTCTGTAGATCTGTTCTCGATGTCATTCACCTGTTCAGACATCATTTGTGCAAATTTATCATGTAATGCTTTGTTTGTCATATTCTCCCAATCAGGTGCATCCCGCGCCACTTCATCATCGGATCCTGGCATGGTTAGCAGAAATAGAAAACACACAGAAGTATGATCCTACTTCTACTAATGGAATGTGGGGTGGTCGAAAGCACAAATCCGTCAAGCTTTTCTTTAGTTCTTACCGATTCTTACCTAGCAGCAGGTGGTGATGTACAACCAACGGGTCAAAACTCTCAGAGATGTGGTAGAGCGATGGCCAGGAGGTGTCAAAACGCACGATGTAGAATATATGTGGAGCTATAGGAAGGCTGACAAGTATGGTAGCAAAAGCTCAACAGTAATCAAAACAGAGATGCAAAGCTGAATAAACACTCAACGTCGGTACTGTGCTGATCCTAGGCTAGACCGTACTAGAGACGCGAGCCTAAAACAGCAACGAAAGCACGGCGCGACACGTAATCAACTGAGAAGCACACTCTGAAGTTTTTTTTTGCGATGCGGGACTGCGGTGGCTGAAAAAGTGCGAAAAAATCACTATGGTGGCGAACGTCTCAAAATGAGTTTCTGGACCTAAGGAACGTATGGGCACGAAATTTTTTTTACCCCCGAAATTTTTGGCCTAAAAACTGCTCTGGAAAGCGTGCCAGACTTTTTTTTTTTTTGGAAATCACCTCCTTCTACGTACGACAAAAGATTGGTGAAATCCGACTCTAATCAACTCAAAACTAATCTGGATACGGAGAGATCACAACCCGAGCAGGTGATGGAACTCAACTCGGATTGGTAGGTCGTGGTGCTGTATATGGACTCGACTTGGCGGAACGTGTTGGTGTATCTGGACTCGGATTGGCGGAAACGTGGCGGTGTACTACTGTGCGGCGGCGGTGTGACGAACTGTGATCAGAACTCGAAACTCTAAGGGAACTAGACGCTAAGATCAGCAACTCGACACAACGATGCAACCGCAAATTCAACAAAGCAAACTACTGTAAAGAAAACTGGACAAAGGCTCGGACTGTTTTGGGACGTGATGATCTAACCCTAATTTTTTTGTTGGCTTTTTCGTGGACTGTAGGTATGAAGAACAGAACCAATCTAGACTACGAAAACTGGTAAAATCTCACCGAGCAACCTGGAAATCTGATACCACTTGATAGAGGCGAAGGTGTCCCGATGTTTCGATGAGATGGTGGAGATTGATTTTGGTGGAGTAGACTTTCACGACCCGACTACGAACGTGCGAAGACGTTGCGCCTTAGCGATCGCTAAACCAACTGATGAGGACATCTCTACTAATGTTACACCCACATCTCCACCAACTACACATACTGGACCAGTTACTAGAGCACGCGCACGTCAACTAAATTATCAGGTACTTTCGTTTCTTGCGAATCCTTCTAATGTTCCGGAACATATGATGCTGCCTAAATTAGATACTTTTGTTTGTCTTATGAATGAAGGACCTAGCATGGATAAGAAGGATGGTCATTGGAGCGGGATCAAGCATGGAGAAGGAGGTGTGCGCGCGGGAAAGGACAATGGAGCTTCCAGTGGTGATTTTCGCACTTTGAGGCCACCATAAGGCGTGCATGAAGACTTGGACGAGAGACACAAGACGCCACATTAATATTTTCGTCCAAGGGTTATTATAGGTGCTGCGTCACCTTATTATTGGGCCAGGCCCATGTAATTTCGAAATACACTTAATAGGCTATTTTTTAGAGTCCGTATGTGTGGGGAAACAGAGTTAGGGTTGTTTTCGGACCCCTCCTCCAAGGGGCCACGAAATACCCCTCTGTTCCCCCATATATACAGCCCTTAGGGCATCGTTTAGACTTGGGTTTTAATTAGATTTAAGTTAGCCATAGCCGCAACTTCGAGTTCTTCGTTTGTGTCGTCCGACCAGGCCAAGACCGCATTGGAACCCCAACTTCTGTTAATCTTTCATCTTATATTCGCAATATCCAGATTGCAATTCTTAGTTCTTGCTTGTTCTTCGATTGCTTGCAGGAATTGACCTTGCGTGGTCAGGTTGATCGTGCATCCGCGGGATCAATAACCTCTCGGAGTTGGTTTAGCGATTGCTAAGGCGCAACGTCTTCGCACGTTCGTAGTCGGGTCGTGAAAGTCTACTCCACCAAAATCGATCTCCATCATCTCATCGAAACATCGGGACACCTTCGCCTCTATCAAGTGGTATCAGATTTCCAGGTTGCTCGGTGAGATTTACCAGTTTTCATAGTCTAGATTGGTTCTGTGCTTCATACCTACAGTCCACGAAAAAGCCAACAAAAAAAATTAGGGTTAGATCATCACGTCCCAAGACAGTCCTAGCCTTTGTCCAGTTTTCTTTTCAGTACTTGCTTTGTTGAATTTACGGTTGCATCGTTGTGTCAAGTTGCTGATCTTAGCGTCTAGTTCCCTTAGAGTTTCGAGTTCTGATCACAGTTTGCCACGTCGCCGCCGCACAAGTAGTCATCCTACCACGTTCCGCTAATCCGAGTCCAGATACACCACCACTTTTCGCCAAGCAGAGTCCATATACACCACCACGTCTCACGAGTCCGAGTTGAGTTCCACCATCAGTACGGCTCCTGATCTCTCTGTAGCCAGATTAGTTTTCATTTGTTAGAGTCGGATTTCATCAAACTTTTTCCGTACAGAGAAGGGGGGTGATTAGCAAAAAAAAAAAATCTGGCACGCTTTCCAGAGCAGTTTTTAGGCCAAAAATTTCAGGGGTAAAAAAATTTCGTGCCCATACGTTCCTTAGGTCCAGAAACTCATTTTGAGACGTTCGCCACCATAGTGATTTTTTCGCACTTTTTCAGCCACCGCAGTCCCGCAGCGAACAAAAAAAAAAGAGAGAAAAAAAATTCAGAGTGTGCTTCTCAGTTGTTTATGTGCCGCGCCGTTCTTTCGTTGGTGTTTTAGGCTCGCGTCTCTAGTACGGTCTAGCCTAGGATCAGCACAGTACCGACGTTGAGTGTTTATTCAGCTTTGCATCTCTGTTTTGATTACTGTTGAACTTTTGCTACCATACTTGTCAGCCTTCCTACAGCTCCACTTATATTCTACATCGTGCGTTTGACACCTCCTGGCCATCGCTCCACCATATCTCTGAGAGTTTTGAACCGTTGGTTGTACATCACCACCTGCTGCTAGGTAAGAATCGGTAAGAACGAAAGAAAAGCTTGACGGATTTGTGCTTTCCACCATCCCACATCCCATTAGTAGAAGTAGGATCATATTCCTGTGTGTTTTATATTTCTGCTAACCATGCCAGGATCACATGATGAAGTGGCGCGGGATGCACCCGATTGGGAGAACATGACAAACAAGGAGCTACATGATAAATTTGCACAAATGATGTCTGAACTGGTGAATGACATCGAGACCATATTTACAGAGGCAATTGATGGCGTGGAAAAGATGATCGACACCAAGCTCGACGCCAAGTTTACTGAGTTGATCGCACGCCTACCTACACAGCCTGCTGCCGCTCCAGCACAGCCACAGCCACCGCCACTACCACGTGCACGACGGATTCTGTTTCCGAGAGGACAAGCTGCTGGTATTGGTGCTCCTCCTGCTGCTGCAGTACCTGCTGCTGCTGCTTCTGACGTCGGCCAGGACGACAACTACGAGGGTGATTACGAGGAGGAGGTGGAACAGGAAGCGGCCTATGAACAGCCAGCTGGACGTCCACGTCCCAACATTCGCCACGGTCGACACCAACCACCCCCTCAGGTACGCGATGATGAACATGTGCCTAAACTGAAATTGAATCTTAAGCCGTTTGAGGGTAGATATATTCCTGATGCTTATCTTACTTGGGAGTTAGAAACTGAACAACGCTTTACATGTTTACAATATCCTGAGAATAGACGTGTTACTGCTGCTGTTTGTGAATTCACGGGATTTGCATCTATTTGGTGGTCTGAACATTGTAGATTGCATGCTAATAATATTCCAACTACTTGGCCTGCTTTAAAAGAGCTATGCGTACTCGCTGGGTTCCTCCTTATTATCAACGTGAATTGTTACAAAAATTACAGCGTTTGAGCCAAGGAAAAAATTCTGTAGAGGAATATTATCAAGAATTACAAACTGGATTGATTAGATGTGGCCTAGTAGAGGATAATGAAGCTATGCTTGCACGTTTTATGGGTGGTTTAAACAGGGAGATACAAACTATTCTAGAATACAAGGACTTTGCTACTATCACTCGTTTGTTTCATCTTGCTTGTAACGTTTCTTCGGAGAAGGTTAATTTTGATGCTAAGCAACGTGCTTAATTGATATTAAAAATGCATGAGTTAACTAAAGAAAACATTGAGAAAATGAATGCTAGATACAAGCTTGCTGGTGATAAGGGTAGAAAGCATGTTGTGTTTGAACCAGGAGATCTTGTTTGGTTACATCTACGTAAAGATAGGTTTCCTGATTTGCGCAAGTCTAAGTTAATGCCACGAGCTGATGGTCCCTTTAAGGTTTTACAGAAAATTAATGATAATGCATATAAACTTGAGCTACCTGCAGATTTTGGGGTTACTCCCACATTTAACATTGCAGATTTGAAACCTTATTTGGGAGAAGATGATGAGCTTCCGTCGAGGACGACTTCAATTCAAGAAGGGGAGGATGATGAGGACATCTCTACTAATGTTACACCCACATCTCCACCAACTACACATACTGGACCAGTTACTAGAGCACGCGCACGTCAACTAAATTATCAGGTACTTTCGTTTCTTGCGAATCCTTCTAATGTTCCGGAACATATGATGCTGCCTAAATTAGATACTTTTGTTTGTCTTATGAATGAAGGACCTAGCATGGATAAGAAGGATGGTCATTGGAGCGGGATCAAGCATGGAGAAGGAGGTGTGCGCGCGGGAAAGGACAATGGAGCTTCCAGTGGTGATTTTCGCACTTTGAGGCCACCATAAGGCGTGCATGAAGACTTGGACGAGAGACACAAGCCGCCACATTAATATTTTCGTCCAAGGGTTATTATAGGTGCTGCGTCACCTTATTATTGGGCCAGGCCCATGTAATTTCGAAATACACTTAATAGGCTATTTTTTAGAGTCCGTATGTGTGGGGAAACAGAGTTAGGGTTGTTTTCGGACCCCTCCTCCAAGGGGCCACGAAATTCCCCTCTGTTCCCCCATATATACAGCCCTTAGGGCGTCGTTTAGACTTGGGTTTTAATTAGATTTAAGTTAGCCATAGCCGCAACTTCGAGTTCTTCGTTTGTGTCGTTCGACCAGGCCAAGATCGCATTGGAACCCCAACTTCTGTTAATCTTTCATCTTATATTCGCAATATCCAGATTGTAATTCTTAGTTCTTGCTTGTTCTTCGATTGCTTGCAGGAATTGACCTTCGTGGTCAGGTTGATCGTGCATCCGCGGGATCAGTAACCTCTCGGAGTTGGTTTAGCGATTGCTAAGGCGCAACGTCTTCGCACGTTCGTAGTCGGGTCGTGAAAGTCTACTCCACCAAAATCGATCTCCATCATCTCATCGAAACATCGGGACACCTTCGCCTCTATCACCAACTCCGAGAGGTTATTGATCCCGCGGATGCACGATCAACCTGACCACGAAGGTCTAATTCCTGCAAGCAATCGAAAGAACAAGCAAGAACTAAGAATTGCAATCTGGATATTACGAATATAAGATGAATGATTAACGAAAGTTGGGGTTCCAATGCGGTCTTGGCCTGGTCGGATGACACAAACGAAGAACTCGAAGTTGCGGCTATGGCTAACTTAAATCTAATTAAAACCCAAGTCTAAACGACGCCCTCAGGGCTGTATATATGGGGGAACAGAGGGGAATTTCGTGGCCCCTTGGAAGAGGGGTCCGAAAACAACCCTAACTCGGTTTCCCCACACATACGGACTCTTAAAAAATAGCCTATTAAGTGTATTTCGAAATTACATGGGTCTGGCCCAATAATAAGGTGACGCAACACCTATAATAACCCTTGGACGAAAATATTAATGTGGCGTCTTGTGTCTCTCGTCCAAGTCTTCATGCACGCCTTATGGTGGCCTCAAAGTGCGAAAATCACCACTGGAAGCTCCATTGTCCTTTCCCGCGCGCACACCTCCTTCTCCATGCTTGATCCCGCTCCAATGACCATCCTTCTTATCCATGCTAGGTCCTTCATTCATAAGAGAAACAAAAGTATCTAATTTAGGCAGCATCATATGTTCCTGAACATTAGAAGGATTCGCAAGAAACGAAAGTACCTGATAATTTAGTTGACGTGCGCGTGCTCTAGTAACTGGTCCAGTATGTGTAGTTGGTGAAGATGTGGGTGTAACATTAGTAGAGATGTCCTCATCACTTGTCAGCCTTCCTACAGCTCCACATATATTCTACATCGTGCGTTTTGACACCTCCTGGCCATCGCTCTACCACATCTCTGAGAGTTTTGACCCGTTGGTTGTACATCACCACCTGCTGCTAGGTAAGAATCGGTAAGAACGAAAGAAAAGCTTGACGGATTTGTGCTTTCCACCACCCCACATCCCATTAGTAGAAGTAGGATCATATTTCTGTGTGTTTTCTATTTCTGCTAACCATGCCAGGATCCCATGATGAAGTGGCGCGGGATGCACCTGATTGGGAGAATATGACAAACAAAGCATTACATGATAAATTTGCACAAATGATGTCTGAACAGGTGAATGACATCGAGAACAGATCTACAGAGGCGATTGATGGTGTGGAGAAGATGATCGACACCAAGCTCGACGCCAAGTTTACTGAGTTGATCGCACGCCTACCTACACAGCCTGCTGCCGCTCCAGCACAGCCACCGCCACCACGACGTGCACGACGTATTCTGTTTCCGGGCGGACAAGCAGCTGGTGCTCCTCCTGCTGCTGCAGTTGCTGCTACTTCTGCTGCTTCTGACGTCGGCCAGGACGACAACTACGAGGGTGATTACGAGTAGGAGGTGGAACAGGAAGCGACCTATGAGCAGCCAGCTGGACGTCCACGTCCCAACATTCGCCACGGTCGACACCAACCACCCCCTCAGGTACGCGATGATGAACATGTGCCTAAACTTAAATTGAATATTAAGCCATTTGAGGGTAGATATATTCCTGATGCTTATCTTACTTCGGAGTTAGAAACTGAACAACGCTTTACATGTTTACAATATCCTGAGAATAGACGTGTTACTGCTGCTGTTTGTGAATTCACGGGGTTTGCATCTATTTGGTGGTCTGAACATTGTAGATTGCATGCTAATAATATTCCAACTACTTGGGCTGCTTTAAAAGATGCTATGCGTACTCGCTGGGTTCCTCCTTATTATCAACGTGAATTGCTACAAAAATTACAGCGTTTGAGACAAGGAAAAAATTCTGTAGAGGAATATTATCAAGAATTACAAACTGGATTGATTAGATGTGGCCTCGTAGAGGATAATGAAGCTATGCTTGCACGTTTTATGGGTGGCTTAAACAGGGAGATACAAACTATTCTAGAATACAAGGACTATGCTACTATCACTCGTTTGTTTCATCTTGCTTGTAAAGCTGAACGTGAAGTGCAGGATCGACAGGCCGCTACGAGACCTAACTTTTCTACAGGACGAAATACATCATGGACATCGCGTGGAGCTTCTACATCCACACGTCCTGCTGCACCACCATATACTTCAGCCGCTCATTCTTACAGGGAGCCACCAAAACAGCCAGCGCCACCATTCAAGGGTGCACAGAATGGTCCAACGGCGATTTCTTCTTCATCCATGGCTTCCACAAGATAAACACGAGATCGTGATATTAAATGTCGCAGGTGCCAAGGTGGAGGTCACTTCGCCAAAGACTATCCCTCCAAGCGTGTGATGACTATTATAGCGGATGGTGGGTATGAGTCCGCGAGTGACTATGATGAGGAGACTTTAGTTCTCATTGCTGATGAGGAACAGGGTGCCCACGATGATGCTCATGATATAGAGAATATGGCTCCTGATGATGCAGATAAATATGCAAGTTTGGTTGCTCAATGTGTGTTAAGTGTGCAGATAACGAAGGCCGAGAAAAACCAGAGGCATAATTTGTTCCACACAAAGGGACTGGTGAAAGAACGTTCGGTTCGCATCATCATTGACGGAGGGAGTTGCAACAACTTGGCTAGCATGGAGTTGGTTGAGAAGCTATCTCTCACCACAAGACCACACCCCCATCCGTGCTATATTCAGTGGTTTAACAATAGTGGTAAGATTAAGGTAACACGTTCTGTTCGTGTGCACTTTAGCATTGCTGCATATGCTGATTATGTTGATTGTGATGTGGTACCCATGCAAGCATGCTCTCTTTTACTTGGTAGACCATGGAAATTTGATAGGAATGTTGTACACCATGGTAGGACAAATCAGTTTACTTTGGTTCATCAGGATAAAATATTGCTTTAATTCCTATTTCTCCTGAACAAATTGTGAAAGATATCTTGCTAGAACTAGTAAAGCTAAACATGAGAAAAATAAGAGTGAAAATGAGATAGCAGCTAAAGAATTTGAGCAACAACATAAGACTAATAACAAATCTTCTTCTGCTGTTTCTAATGAAATTAAATTGACTAGTCCAACTTTGCTTGCTACTAAGGTTGATATTTCGGATTTGGATGTTAGTCAATATGTGTGCTATGCTTTTGTGTGCAAAGAAGCTTTGTTTTCATTTGAGAAATTGCCTCCTTCTTTGCCTCCTGTTGTCACTGACCTTTTGCAGGAGTTTATTGACGTCTTTCCACAAGACGTACCACCGGGATTACCACCTATTCGAGGGATTGAGCATCAGATTGACTTAATTCCCGGTGCTTCGCTGCCCAACCGTGCGCCATACCGTACCAATCCGGAGGAGACGAAGGAGATTCAGCGTCAAGTACAAGAGCTACTCGACAAAGGTTACATACGTGAATCCCTTAGTCCTTGTGTTGTTCCTGTTATATTAGTGCCTAAAAAGGATGGAACATGGCGTATGTGTGTTGATTGTCGAGCCATTAATAATATTACTATTCGTTATCGTCATCCTATTCCTCGGTTAGATGATATGCTTGATGAATTAAGTGGCTCTACCATGTTTTCCAAAGTTGATTTGCGTAGTGGATACCATCAAATTCGCATGAAATTAGGAGATGAATGGAAAACGGCATTTAAAACTAAGTTTGAATTATATGAGTGGTTAGTCATGCCTTTTGGGTTAACTAATGCACCTAGCACTTTCATGAGATTAATGAACGAGGTTTTACGTGCTTTCATTGGACGATTTGTGGTAGTCTATTTTGATGATATACTGATTTATAGCAAATCTTTGGAGGAACATTTGGATCATTTACGTGTTGTTTTTATCGCTCTACGTAATGCACGTTTGTTTGGTAACCTTGGGAAGTGCACCTTTTGCATCGACCGAGTATCGTTTCTTGGCTATGTTGTTACTCCGCAGGGAATTGAAGTTGATAAAGCCAAGATCGAGGCGATTGAGAGTTGGCCGCAGCCCAAAACGGTCACACAAGTGAGGATTTTTCTTGGCCTCGCTTGATTCTATAGGCGTTTTGTGAGAGATTTCAGCACCATTGCTGCACCTCTCAATGAGCTTACACGCAAGGATGTGCCATTTACTTGGGGTACCGCACAAGAAGAAGCCTTCACGGTATTGAAAGATAAGTTATCACATGCTCCTTTGCTCCAACTTCCTGATTTTAATAAGACTTTTTAGCTTGAATGCAATGCTAGTGGGATTGGTTTGGGAGGTGTGTTATTACAAGATGCTAAACCTGTTGCATACTTTTCTGAAAAATTGAGTGGGCCTAGTCTGAACTATTCTACTTATGATAAGGAATTATATGCTCTTGTTCGGACATTAGAAACTTGGCAACATTATTTATGGCCCAAAGAATTTGTTATACATTCTGATCATGAATCTTTGAAACACATAAGAAGTCAAGCAAAACTTAATCGTAGACATGCTAAGTGGGTTGAATTTATTGAGACTTTCCCTTATGTCATTAAACACAAGAAGGGGAAAGATAATATTATTGCTGATGCTTTGTCTCGTCGTTATACTATGCTTTCACAACTTGACTTCAAGATATTCGGTTTAGAGACACTCAAAGATCAATATGTACATGATGCGGAATTTAAAGATGTATTGCAGAATTGTAGAGAGGGTAGAACATGGAACAAGTTTGTGCTTAATGATGGATTTGTGTTCCGTTCTAACAAGCTATGCATTCCAGCTAGCTCTATTCGTATTTTGTTGTTGCAGGAGGCGCATGGAGGAGGATTAATGGGACACTTTTGCGTGAAGAAGACGGAGGACGTACTTGCTACACGTTTCTTTTGGCCAAAGATGAGACGGGATGTTGAGCGTTTTGTTGCTCGCTGCACTACATGTCAAAAAGCTAAGTCACGACTCAATCCTCATGGTTTATACATGCCTTTACCTGTACCTAGTGTTTCGTGGGAGGACATATCCATGGAATTTGTTTTAGGCTTTCCTCGAACAAAGAAGGGGAGGGATAGCATATTTGTTGTCGTGGATAGATTTTCTAAGATGGCACATTTTATACCATGTCATAAAAGCGATGCTGCTGCTAATGTTGCTGATTTATTCTTTCGTGAGATTATTCGCTTACATGGTGTGCCCAATACTATTGTCTAGGATCGTGATACTAATTTCTTAGTCATTTTTGGAGATGCTTATGGGCTAAGTTGGGGACTAAACTACTTTTTAGTACTACATGTCATCCCCAAACTGATGGACAAACTGAAGTGGTCAATAGGACATTGTCTACTATGCTTAGGGTTGTTTTAAAGAGTAACTTGAAAATGTGGGAAGAATGTTTACCTCATATTGAATTTGCTTATAATCGTTCATTGCATTCTACCACTAAAATGTGCCCTTTTGAGATTGTTTATGGTTTTCTACCTTGTGCACCTATTGATTTGCTGCCTCTTCCATCTTCGGAGAAGGTTAATTTTGATGCTAAGCAACGTGCTGAATTGATATTAAAAATGCATGAGTTAACTAAAGAAAACATTGAGAGAATGAATGCTAGACACAAGCTTGCTGGTGATAAGGGTAGAAAGCATGTTGTGTTTGAACCAGGCGATCTTGTTTGGTTACATCTACGTAAAGATAGGTTTCCTGATTTGCGCAAGTCTAAGTGAATGCCACGAGCTGATGGTCCCTTTAAGGTTTTACAGAAAATTAATGATAATGCATATAAACTTGAGCTACCTGCAGATTTTGGGGTTAGTCCCACATTTAACATTGCAGATTTGAAACCTTATTTGGGAGAAGATGATGAGCTTCTGTCGAGGACGACTTCAATTCAAGAAGGGGAGGATGATGAGGACATCTCTACTAATGTTACACCCACATCTTCACCAACTACACATACTGGACCAGTTACTAGAGCACGCGCACGTCAACTAAATTATCAGGTACTTTCGTTTCTTGCGAATCCTTCTAATGTTCAGGAACATATGATGCTTCCTAAATTAGATACTTTTGTTTGTCTTATGAATGAAGGACCTAGCATGGATAAGAAGGATGGTCATTGGAGCGGGATCAAGCATGGAGAAGGAGGTGAGCGCGCGGGAAAGGACAATGGAGCTTCTAGTGGTGATTTTCGCACTTTGAGGCCACCATAAGGCATGCATGAAGACTTGGACGAGAGACACAAGATGCCACATTAATATTTTCGTCCAAGGGTTATTATAGGTGCTGCGTCACCTTATTATTGGGCCAGGTCCATGTAATTTCGAAATACACTTAATAGGCTATTTTTTAGAGTCCGTAAGTGTGGGGAAACCGAGTTTGGGTTGTTTTCGGACCCCTCCTCCAAGGGGCCACGAAATTCCCCTCTGTTCCCCCATATATACAGCCCTTAGGGCGTCGTTTAGAGTTGGGTTTTAATTAGATTTAAGTTAGCCATAGCCGCAACTTCGAGCTCTTCGTTTGTGTCATCCGACCAGGCCAAGACCGCATTGGAACCCCAACTTCTGTTAATCATTCATCTTATATTCGCAATATCCAGATTGCAATTCTTAGTTCTTGCTTGTTCTTGTCGATTGCTTGCAGGAATTAGACCTTCGTGGTCAGGTTGATCGTGCATCCGCGGGATCAATAACATCTCGGAGTTGGTTTAGCGATTGCTAAGGCGCAACGTCTTCGCACGTTCGTAGTTGGGTCGTGAAAGTCTACTCCACCATAATCGATCTCCATCATCTCATCGAAACATCGGGACACCTTCGCCTCTATCAGCCCCGGTGGTGCTGCTGCTGACGACGAAGCGCAGATCCGCTACGGCGGCGACCTCCCGGTTTCTCTCCGCCGCCAACATCGCCACTTCTCCTCCGCAATCATTGGTGGACGTGGATCTAGGCTTCTTCTGCCGCCGCCGCCGTCGTCTTCGTAGTCTTCTTCCTCCTCGCCCGCCACGGAGTCCGATGCCTCCATGGGAGACGACACCGCCGCCGCCGCCCGTCAGAAGGTGATAGAGGCGAAGGTGTCCCGATGTTTCGATGAGATGATGGAGATCGATTTTGGTGGAGTAGACTTTCACGACCCGACTACGAACGTGCGAAGACGTTGCGCCTTAGCAATCGCTAAACCAACTCCGAGAGGTTATTGATCCCGCGGATGCACGATCAACCTGACCACGAAGGTCAATTCCTGCAAGCAATCGAAGAACAAGCAAGAACTAAGAATTGCAATCTGGATATTGCGAATATAAGATGAAAGATTAACAGAAGTTGGGGTTCCAATGCGGTCTTGGCCTGGTCGGACGACACAAACGAAGAACTCGAAGTTGCGGCTATGGCTAACTTAAATCTAATTAAAACCCAAGTCTAAACGACGCCCTAAGGGCTGTATATATGGGGGAACAGAGGGGATTTTCGTGACCCCTTGGAGGTGGGGTCCGAAAACAACCCTAACTCGGTTTCCCCACACATACGGACTCTAAAAACAGCCTATAATGTGGTATTTCGAAATTACATGGGCCCAGCCCAATTTTAAGGTGACGCAGCACCTATAATTGCCCTTGGACGAAAATAATGAAGTGGCATCTCGCGTATTTCGTCCAAGACTTCATGCGCAACTTATGGTGGCTTCAAAGTGCGATAATCACCACTGGAAGCTCCATTGTCCTTTCCCGCGCGCGCACCTTCTTCTCCATGCTTGATCCCGCTCCAATGACCATCCTTCTTGTCCATGCTAGGTCCTTCATTCATAAGCAAAACAAAAGTATCTAATTTAGGCAGCATCATATGTTCATGAACAATAGAAGGATTCGCAAGAAACGAAAGTACCTGATAATTTAGTTGACGTGCGCGTGCTCTAGTAACTGGTCCAGTATGTGTAGTTGGTGAAGATGTGGGTGTAACATTAGTAGAGATGTCCTCATCATCCTCCCCTTCTTGAATTGAAGTCGTCCTCGACGGAAGCTCATTATCTTCTCCCAAATAAGGTTTCAAATCTGCAATGTTAAATGTGGGACTAACCCCAAAATCTGCAGGTAGCTCAAGTTTATATGCATTATCATTAATTTTCTGTAAAACCTTAAAGGGACCATCAGCTCGTGGCATTAACTTAGACTTGCGCAAATCAGGAAACCTATCTTTACGTAGATGTAACCAAACAAGATCTCCTGGTTCAAACACAACATGCTTTCTACCCTTATCACCAGCAAGCTTGTATCTAGCATTCATTTTCTCAATGTTTTCTTTAGTTAACTCATGCATTTTTAAAATCAATTCAGCACGTTGCTTAGCATCAAAATTAACCTTCTCCGAAGATGGAAGAGGCAGCAAATCAATAGGTGCACGAGGTAGAAAACCATAAACAATCTCAAAAGGGCACATTTTAGTAGTAGAATGAAAAGAACGATTATAAGCAAATTCAATATGAGGTAAACATTCTTCCCACATTTTCAAGTTACTCTTTAAAACAGCCCTAAGCATAGTAGACAAAGTCCTATTGACTACTTCAGTTTGTCCATCAGTTTGGGGATGACAAGTAGTACTAAAAAGTAGTTTAGTCCCCAACTTAGCCCATAAGCATCTCCAAAAATGGCTAAGAAACTTAGTATCACGATCCGAGACAATAGTATTGGGCACACCATGTAAGCGAATAATCTCACGAAAGAATAAATCAGCAATATTAGCAGCATCATCGCTTTTATGACATGGTATAAAATGTGCCATCTTAGAAAATCTATCCACGACAACAAATATGCTATCCCTCCCGTTCTTTGTTCGAGGCAAGCCTAAAACAAAGTCCATGGAGATGTCCTCCCACGGAACACTAGGTACAGGTAAAGGCATGTATAAACCATGAGGATTGAGTCGTGACTTAGCTTTTTGACATGTAGTGCAGCGAGCAACAAAACGCTCAACATCCCGTCTCATCTTTGGCCAAAAGAAATGTGTAGCAAGTACGTCCTCCGTCTTCTTCACGCCAAAATGTCCCATTAATCCTCCTCCATGCGCCTCCTGCAACAACAAAAGACGAATAGAGCTAGCTGGAATGCATAGCTTGTTAGAACGGAACACAAACCCATCATTAAGCACAAACTTGTTCCATGTTCTACCCTCTCTACAATTCTGCAAAACATCTTTAAATTCTGCATCATGTACATATTGATCTTTGATTGTCTCTAAACCGAATATCTTGAAGTCAAGTTGGGAAAGCATAGTATAACGACGAGACAAAGCATCAGCAATAATATTATCTTTCCCCTTCTTGTGTTTAATGACATAAGGGAAAGTCTCAATAAATTCAACCCACTTAGCATGTCTACGATTAAGTTTTGCTTGACTTCTTATGTGTTTCAAAGATTCATGATCAGAATGTATAACAAATTCTTTGGGCCATAAATAATGTTGCCAAGTTTCTAATGTCCGAACAAGAGCATATAATTCCTTATCATAAGTAGAATAGTTCAGACTAGGCCCACTCAATTTTTCAGAAAAGTATGCAACAGGTTTAGCATCTTGTAATAACACACCTCCCAAACCAATACCACTAGCATCGCATTCAAGCTCAAAAGTCTTATTAAAATCAGGAAGTTGGAGCAAAGGAGCATGCGTTAACTTATCTTTCAATACCGTGAAGGCTTCTTCCTGTGCGGTACCCCAAGTAAAAGGCACATCCTTGCGTGTAAGCTCATTGAGAGGGGCAGCAATGGTGCTGAAATCTCTCATAAAACGCCTATAGAATCCAGCGAGGCCAAGAAAACTCCGCACTTGTGTGACCGTTTTGGGCTGCGGCCAACTCTCAATTGCCTCGATCTTGGCTTTATCAACTTCAATTCCCTGCGGAGTAACAACATAGCCAAGAAACGATACTCGGTCGGTGCAAAAGGTGCACTTCCCAAGGTTACCAAATAAACGTGCATTACGTAGAGCAATAAAAACAGCACGTAAATGATCCAAATGTTCCTCCAAAGATTTGCTATAAATCAGTGTATCATCAAAATAGACTACCACAAATCGTCCAATGAAAGCACGTAAAACCTCGTTCATTAATCTCATAAAAGTGCTAGGTGCATTAGTTAACCCAAAAGTCATGACTAACCACTCATATAATCCAAACTTAGTTTTAAATGCCGTTTTCCATTCATCCCCTAATTTCATGCGAATTTGATGGTATCCACTACGCAAATCAACTTTGGAAAACATGGTAGAGCCACTTAATTCATCGAGCATATCATCTAACCTAGGAATAGGATGACGATAACGAATAGTAATATTATTAATGGCTCTACAATCAACACACATACGCCAAGTTCCATCCTTTTTAGGCACTAATATAACAGGAACAACACAAGGACTAAGTGATTCACGTATGTAACCTTTGTCGAGTAGCTCTTGTACTTGACGCTGAATCTCCTTCGTCTCCTCCGGATTGGTACGGTATGGCGCACGGTTGGGCAGCGAAGCACCGGGAATTAAGTCAATCTGATGCTCAATCCCTCGAATAGGTGGTAATCCCGGTGGTACGTCTTGTGGAAAGACGTCAATAAACTCCTGCAAAAGGTCAGTGACAACAGGAGGCAAAGAAGGAGGCAATTCCTCAAATGAAAACAAAGCTTCTTTGCACACAAAAGCATAGCACACATATTGACTAACATCCAAATCCGAAATATCAACCTTAGTAGCAAGCAAAGTTGGACTAGTCAATTTAATTTCATTAGAAACAGCAGAAGAAGATTTGCTAGTAGTCTTATGTTGTTGCTCAAATTCTTTAGCTGCTATCTCATTTTCACTCTTATTTTTCTCCTGTTTAGCTTTACTAGCTCTAGCAAGATCATCTTTCACAATTTGTTCAGGAGACATAGGAAGTAAAGCAATAGTTTTATCCTGATGAACCAGAGTAAACTGATTTGTCCTACCATGGTGTACAACATTCCTATCAAATTGCCATGGTCTACCAAGTAAAAGAGAGCATGCTTGCATGGGTACCACATCACAATCAACATAATCAGCATATGCAGCAATGCTAAAGTGCACACGAACAGAACGCGTTACTTTAATCTTACCACTATTGTTAAACCACTGAATATAGTACGGATGGGGGTGTGGTCTTGTGGTGAGAGATAGCTTCTCCACCAACTCCATGCTCGCCAAGTTGTTGCAACTCCCTCCGTCAATGATGATGCGAACCGAACGTTCTTTCACCACTCCCTTTGTGTGGAACAAATTATGCCTCTGGTTTTGCTCGGCCTTCGATACCTGCACACTTAACACACGTTGAGCAACCAAACTAGCATATTGATCTGCATCATCAGGAGCCATATACTCTATATCATGAGCGTCATCATGGGCACCCTGTTCCTCGTGAGCAATGAGAACTAAAGTCTCCTCATCATAGTCGCTCGCTGACTCATACCCACCATCCGCCGTAATAATCATCACACGCTTGGAGGGACAGTCTTTTGCGAAGTGACCTCCACCTTGGCACCTGCGACATTTAATATCACGATCTCGTGTTTGCCCTGTGGAAGCCATGGATGAAGAAGAACTCGCCGCTGGACCACTTTGTGCACCCTTGAATGGTGGCGCTGGCTGTTTTGGTGGCTCCCTGTAAGAATGAGCGGCTGAAGTAGATGGTGGTGCAGCAGGACGTGTGGATGTAGAAGGTCTCGTAGCGGCCTGTCGATCCTGCACTTCACGTTCAGCTTTACAAGCAAGATGAAACAAACGAGTAATAGTAGCATAGTCCTTGTATTCTAGAATAGTTTGTATCTCCCTGTTTAAGCCACCTATAAAACGTGCAAACATAGCTTCATTATCCTCTACTAGGCCACATCTAATCAATCCAGTTTGTAATTCTTGATAATATTCCTCTACAGAATTTTTTCCTTGTCTCAAACGCTGTAATTTTTGTAGCAATTCACGTTGATAATAAGGAGGAACCCAGCGAGTACGCATAGCATCTTTTAAAGCAGCCCAAGTAGCTGGAATATTATTAGCATGCAATCTACAATGTTCAGACCACCAAATAGATGCAAAACCCGTGAATTCACAAACAGCAGCAGTAACACGTCTATTCTCAGGATATTGTAAACATGTAAAGCGTTGTTCAGTTTCTAACTCCCAAGTAAGATAAGCATCAGGAATATATCTACCCTCAAACGGTTTAAGATTCAATTTAAGTTTAGGCACATGTTCATCATCGCGTACCGGAGGGGGTGGTTGGTGTCGACCGTGGCGAATGTTGGGACGTGGACGTCCAGCTGGCTGTGCATAGGCCGCTTCTTGTTCCACCTCCTCCTCGTAATCACCCTCGTAGTTGTCGTCCTGGCCGACGTCAGAGGCAGCAGCAGCAGTAACTGCAGCAGCAGGAGCACCAGCAGCTTGTCCGCCCGGAAACAGAATACGTCGTGCACGTCGTGGTGGCGGTGGCTGTGCTGGAGCGGCCGCAGGCTGTATAGGTAAGCGTGCGAGCAACTCAGTAAACTTGGCGTCGAGCTTGGTGTCGATCATCTTCTCCACACCATCAATCGCCTCTGTAAATCTGTTCTCGATGTCATTCACCTGTTCAGACATCATTTGTGCAAATTTATCATGTAATGCTTTGTTTGTCATATTCTCCCAATCAGGTGCATCCCGCGCCACTTCATCATGGGATCCTGGCATGGTTAGCAGAAATAGAAAACACACAGAAGTATGATCCTACTTCTACTAATGGGATGTGGGGTGGTGGAAAGCACAAATCCGTCAAGCTTTTCTTTCGTTCTTACCGATTCTTACCTAGCAGCAGGTGGTGATGTACAACCAACGGGTCAAAACTCTCAGAGATGTGGTAGAGCGATGGCCAGGAGGTGTCAAAACGCACGATGTAGAATATATGTGGAGCTATAGGAAGGCTGACAAGTATGGTAGCAAAAGCTCAACAGTAATCAAAACAGAGATGCAAAGCTGAATAAACACTCAACGTCGGTACTGTGCTGATCCTAGGCTAGACCGTACTAGAGACGCGAGCCTAAAACAGCAACGAAAGCACGGCGCGACACGTAATCAACTGAGAAGCAACGAAAGCACGGCGCTTCACAGTTGTTACGTGCCGCGCCGTGCTTTCGTTGGTGTTTTAGGCTCGCGTCTCTAGTACGGTCTAGCCTAGGATCAGCACAGTACCGACGTTGAGTGTTTATTCAGCTTTGCATCTCTGTTTTGATTACTGTTGATCTTTTTGCTACCATATTTGTCAAGCCTACCTACAGCTCCACATATATTCTACATCGTGCGTTTTGACACCTCCTGGCCATCGCTCTACCATATCTCTGAGAGTTTTGACCCGTTGGTTGTACATCACCACCTGCTGCTAGGTAAGAATCGGTAAGAACGTAAGAAAAGCTTGACGGATTTGTGCTTTCCACCACCCCACATCCATCCCATTAGTAGAAGTAGGATCATATTCCTGTGTGTTTTCTATTTCTGCTAACCATGCCAGGATCACATGAAGTGGCGCGGGATGCACCCGATTGGGAGAACATGACAAACAAGGAGCTACATGATAAATTTGCACGTATGATGTCTCAACAGGTGCAGGACATCGAGACCAGATTTACAGAGGCGATTGATGGCGTGGAGAAGATGATCGACACCAAGCTCGACGCCAAGTTTACTGAGTTGATCGCACGCCTACCTTCAGCACGGCCACAGCCACCGCCACTACCACGTGCACGACGCATTCTGTTTCCGCGAGGACAAGCTGCTGGTATTGGTGCTCCTCCTGCTGCTGCAGTTGCTGCTACTGCTGCTGCTGCTGCTTCTGACGTCAGCCAGGACGACAACTACGAGGGTGATTACGAGGAGGAGGTGGAACAGGAAGCGGCCTATGAGCAGCCAGCTGGACGTCCACGTCCCAACATTCGCCACGGTCGACACCAACCACCCCCTCAGGTACGCGATGATGAACATGTGCCTAAACTTAAATTGAATCTTAAGCCGTTTGAGGGTAGATATATTCCTGATGCTTATCTTACTTGGGAGTTAGAAACTGAACAACGTTTTACATGTTTACAATATCCTGAGAATAGACGTGTTACTGCTGCTGTTTGTGAATTCACGGGCTTTGCATCTATTTGGTGGTCTGAACATTGTAGATTGCATGCTAATAATATTCCAACTACTTGGGCTTCTTTAAAAGATGCTATGCGTACTCGCTGGGTTCCTCCTTATTATCAACGTGAATTGTTACAAAAATTACAGTGTTTGAGACAAGGAAAAAATTCTGTAGAGGAATATTATCAAGAATTACAAACTGGATTGATTAGATGTGGCCTAGTAGAGGATAATGAAGCTATGCTTGCACGTTTTATGGGTGGCTTAAACAGGGAGATACAAACTATTCTCGAATACAAGAACTTTGCTACTATCACTCGTTTGTTTCATCTTGCTTGTAAAGCTGAACGTGAAGTGCAGGATCGACAGGCCGCTACGAGACCTAACTTTTCTGCAGGACGAAATACATCATGGACATCGCGTGGAGCTTCTACATCCACACGTCCTGCTGCGCCACCATCTACTTCAGCCGCTCATTCTTACAGGGAGCCACCAAAACAGCCAGCGCCACCATTCAAGGGTGCACAGAGTGGTCCAGCGGCGAGTTCTTCTTCATCCATGGCGTTCACAGGGCAAACACGAGATCGTGATATTAAATGTCGCAGGTGCCAAGGTGGAGGTCACTTCGCAAAAGACTGCCCCTCCAAGCGTGTGATGACTATTACGGCGGATGGTGGGTATGAGTCAGCGAGCGACTATGATGAGGAGACTCTAGTTCTCATTGCTCATGAGGAACAGGGTGCCCATGATGATGCTCATGATATAGAGTATATGACTCCTGATGATGCAGATAAATATGCTAGTTTGGTTGCTCAACGTGTATTAAGTGTGCAGGTAACGAAGGCCGAGCATAACCAGAGGCATAATTTGTTCCACACAAAGGGAGTGGTGAAAGAACGTTCAGTTCGCATCATCATTGACGGAGGGAGTTGCAACAACTTGGCTAGCATGGAGTTGGTGGAGAAGCTATCTCTCACCACAAGACCACACCCCCATCCGTACTATATTCAGTGGTTTAACAATAGTGGTAAGATTAAGGTAACGCGTTCTGTTCGTGTGCACTTTAGCATTGCTGCATATGCTGATTATGTTGATTGTGATGTGGTACCCATGCAAGCATGCTCTCTTTTACTTGGTAGACCATGGCAATTTGATAGGAATGTTGTACACCATGGTAGGACAAATCAGTTTACTCTAGTTCATCAGGATAAAAATATTGCTTTACTTCCTATGTCTCCTGAACAAATTGTGAAAGATGATCTTGCTAGAGCTAGTAAAGCAAAACAGGAGAAAAATAAGAGTGAGAATGAGATAGCAGCCAAAGAATTTGAGCAACAACATAAGACTAATAGCAAATCTTCTTCTGCTGTTTCTAATGAAATTAAATTGACTAGTCCAACTTTGCTTGCTACTAAGGTTGATATTTCAGATTTGGATGTTAGTCAATATGTGTGCTGTGCTTTTGTGTGCAAAGAAGCTTTGTTTTCATTTGAGGAATTGCCTCCTTGTTTGCCTCCTGTTGTCACTGACCTTTTGCAGGAGTTTATTGACGTCTTTCCACAAGACGTACCACCGGGATTACCACCTATTCGAGGGATTGAGCATCAGATTGACTTAATTCCCGGTGCTTCGTTGCCCAACCGTGCGCCATACCGTACCAATCCGGAGGAGACGAAGGAGATTCAGCGTCAAGTACAAGAGCTACTCGACAAAGGTTACATACGTGAGTCCCTTAGTCCTTGTGCTGTTCCTGTTATATTAGTGCCTAAAAAGGATGGAACATGGCGTATGTGTGTTGATTGTCGAGCCATTAATAATATTACTATTCGTTATCGTCATCCTATTCCTAGGTTAGATGATATGCTTGATGAATTAAGTGGCTCTACCATGTTTTCCAAAGTTGATTTGCGTAGTGGATACCATCAAATTCGCATGAAATTAGGAGATGAATGGAAAACGGCTTTTAAAACTAAGTTTGGATTAGATGAGTGGTTAGTCATGCCTTTTGGGTTAACTAATGCACCTAGCACTTTCATGAGATTAATGAACGAGGTTTTACGTGCTTTCATTGGACGATTTGTGGTAGTCTATTTTGATGATATACTGATTTATAGCAAATCTTTGGAGGAACATTTGGATCATTTACGTGCTGTTTTTATTGCTCTACGTAATGCACGTTTATTTGGTAACCTTGGGAAGTGCACCTTTTGCACCGACCGAGTATCGTTTCTTGGCTATGTTGTTACTCCACAGGGTATTGAAGTTGATAAAGCCAAGATCGAGGCGATTGAGAGTTGGCCGCAGCCCAAAACGGTCACACAAGTGAGGAGTTTTCTTGGCCTCGCTGGATTCTATAGGCGTTTTGTGAGAGATTTCAGCACCATTGCTGCCCCTCTCAATGAGCTTACACGCAAGGATGTGCCTTTTACTTGGGGTACCGCACAGGAAGAAGCTTTCACGGTATTGAAAGATAAGTTAACACATGCTCCTTTGCTCCAACTTCCTGATTTTAATAAGACTTTTTAGCTTGAATGCAATGCTAGTGGGATTGGTTTGGGAGGTGTGTTATTACAAGATGCTAAACCTGTTGCATACTTTTCTGAAAAATTGAGTGGGCCTAGTCTGAACTATTCTACTTATGATAAGGAATTATATGCTCTTGTTCGGACATTAGAAACTTGGCAACATTATTTATGGCCCAAAGAATTTGTTATACATTCTGATCATGAATCTTTGAAACACATAAGAAGTCAAGCAAAACTTAATCGTAGACATGCTAAGTGGGTTGAATTTATTGAGACTTTCCCTTATGTCATTAAACACAAGAAGGGGAAAGATAATATTATTGCTGATGCTTTGTCTCGTCGTTATACTATGCTTTCACAACTTGACTTCAAGATATTCGGTTTAGAGACAATCAAAGAACAATATGCAAATGATGTGGAATTTAAAGATGTATTGCAGAATTGTAGAGAGGGTAGAACATGGAACAAGTTTGTGCTTAATGATGGATTTGTGTTCCGTTCTAACAAGCTATGCATTCCAGCTAGCTCTATTCGTCTTTTGTTGTTGCAGGAGGCGCATGGAGGAGGATTAATGGGACATTTTGGCGTGAAAAAGACGGAGGATGTACTTGCTACACATTTCTTTTGGCCAAAGATGAGACGGGATGTTGAGCGTTTTGTTGCTCGCTGCACTACATGTCAAAAAGATAAGTCACGACTCAATCCTCATGGTTTATACATGCCTTTACCTGTACCTCGTGTTCCGTGGGAGGACATCTCCATGGACTTTGTTTTAGGCTTGCCTCGAACAAAGAAGGGGAGGGATAGCATATTTGTTGTCGTGGATAGATTTTCTAAGATGGCACATTTTATACCATGTCATAAAAGCGATGATGCTGCTAATGTTGCTGATTTATTCTTTGGAGAGATTATTCGTTTACATGGTGTGCCCAATACTATTGTCTCGGATCGTGATACTAAGTTTCTTAGCCATTTTTGGAGATGTTTATGGGCTAAGTTGGGGACTAAACTACTCTTTAGTACTACATGTCATCCCCAAACTGATGGACAAACTGAAGTGGTCAATAGGACATTGTCTACTATGCTTAGGGCTGTTTTAAAAAGTAACTTGAAACTGTGGGAAGAATGTTTACCTCATATTGAATTTGCTTATAATCGTTCAGTGCATTCTACCACTAAAATGTGCCCTTTTGAGATTGTTTATGGTTTTCTACCTCGTGCACCTATTGATTTGCTGCCTCTTCCATCTTCGGAGAAGGCGAATTATGATGCTAAGCAACGTGCTGAATTGATATTAAAAATGCATGAGTTAACTAAAGAAAACATTGAGCGCATGAATGCTAGATACAAGCTTGCTGGTGATAGGGGTCGAAAGCATGTTGTTTTTGAACCAGGAGATCTTGTTTCGTTACATCTACGAAAAGATAGGTTTCCTGATTTGCGCAAGTCTAAGTTAATGCCACGAGCTGATGGTCCCTTTAAGGTTTTACAGAAAATTAATGATAATGCATATAAACTTGAGCTACCTGCAGATTTTGGGGTTAGTCCCACATTTAACATTGCAGATTTGAAACCTTATTTGGGAGAAGATGATGAGCTTCCGTCGAGGACGACTTCAATTCAAGAAGGGGAGGATGATGAGGACATCCCTACTAATGTTACACCCATACCCTCACCAACTACACATACTGGACCAGTTACTAGAGCACGTGCACGTCAACTAAATTATCAGGTACTTTCGTTTCTTGCGAATCCTTCTATTGTTCATGAACATATGATGCTGCCTAAATTAGATACTTTTGTTTTGCTTATGAATGAAGGACCTAGCATGGACAAGAAGGATGGTCATTGGAGCGGGATCAAGAATGGAGAAGAAGGTGCGCGCAGGGGAAAGTACAGTGGAGCTTCCAGTGGGGATTTTCGCACGTTGAAGCCACCATAAGGCATGCATGAAGGCTTGGACGGAATACACGAGATGCCACTTCATTATTTTCGTCCAAGAGCAATTATAGGTGCCGCGTCACCTTAATATTGGGCTGGGCCCATGTAATTTCGAAATACCACATTATAGGCTGTTTTTAGAGTCCGTATGTGTGGGGAAACCGAGTTAGGGTTGTTTTCGGACCCCTCCTCCAAGGGGTCACGAAAATCCCCTCTGTTCCCCCCATATATACAGCCCTTAGGGCGTCGTTTAGACTTGGGTTTTAATTAGATTTAAGTTAGCCATAGCCGCAACTTCGAGTTCTTCGTTTGTGTCGTCCGACCAGGCCAAGACCGCATTGGAACCCCAACTTCTGTTAATCTTTCATCTTATATTCGCAATATCCAGATTGCAATTCTTAGTTCTTGCTTGTTCTTCGATTGCTTGCAGGAATTGACCTTCGTGGTCAGGTTGATCGTGCATCCGCGGGATCAATAACCTCTCGGAGTTGGTTTAGCGATTGCTAAGGCGCAACGTCTTCGCACGTTCGTAGTCGGGTCGTGAAAGTCTACTCCACCAAAATCGATCTCCACCATCTCATCGAAACATCGGGACACCTTCGCCTCTATCATGCCACCTCTGGTTGTTTTGAACGGTCCAACAATGTCCAGACCCTAGACTGCAAATGGCCATGTGATCGGGCTTGTTTTGAGTGTTGAGGCTGGTAAGTGACTCTTGGTTCTGAATGTTTGACACCCATTGCAGTGCTTGACTAGCTCTTCTGCCGCTGCTCTCGCAGTCGGCCAGTAGAAACCGTGGCGGAAAGCCTTGCCAACTATTGTTGTAGCTGATGCGTGGTGACCACACTCTCCTTGGTGGATGTTGCGTAGCAGCTCCAACCCCTTGTCTTCTTCCACACAGCGCTGAAGGACTCCAGTCGCACTTCGATGCACTAGCTCGTTGTTGATGATGGTGCATGCTCCGGATCGGTGCTGGATTTGCCGAGCTTCTACATCATCTTGGGGAAGTGTGCTGTCCACCAATTTGTTTTTGATCAACTCTGCCCATGATGGTGCCACAACAATTACCATTACAACAACTGCCTCTGGTTCTGATTGTTTGGCTTCTTCTACTGGCGGTTCGGAGGAGGAGGAGCCTATTGCACCTTGCACGACCACCTCAGTCCCCGAGCTGACGACAGCAGCCCCTGGTTCGCAATCGATAGCCCCTGGTGCGGCTGACTGCTTCTCCAACTTT
The DNA here is from genome assembly GCA_950022295.1 of Bromus sterilis. NCBI lineage: Eukaryota > Viridiplantae > Streptophyta > Magnoliopsida > Poales > Poaceae > Bromus > Bromus sterilis. The sequence continues at coordinate 162,474,308 of OX465599.1, read as the reverse complement.
TGCTTCTTGGCCAATTTCTTTGCTTCGAGCTCTGCCATCTTCAAGTCGACCGGAATAAATATTGACTCCGATTCTGGGGAAGGCTTGATAGATGGCTTCTGGATGTTCTCTATAGAGACTCCTGGTGGAATTTCCTTTCTGGTGGACCCCAACTTGGACAGTGCATCCGCTGCTTCATTTTCAGCTCGGGGGACATGATGGAATTCACACCCTTCAAAGAAACCAGACAACTGCTGCACAAGGAATCTGTAGATTTCCATGTTTTCAACTTTTGCGTCCCAAGTGCCAGTGCATTGCTGCACCACCAGGTCGGAATCGCCATAAAACAAAATCCGCCGAATGCCAATCTCCTTGGCCAATCAGATGCCATGTACCAAAGCTTCTTCATATTCATCCACATTGTTTGATGCTGCAAAATGGATCTGCAGTACATACTTGAGCTTGTCACCTTTTGGAGAGGTGAGAATAATGCCAGCCCCTAGTCCGATCATCATCTTGGAACCATCGAAGTGCATTTGCCAGAACTGCGAATCCGGACAGGGAGGCGCATACTGGGTTTCTGCCCAATCCACCAGGAAATCTGCCAGAGCTTGAGATTTTACTGCAGTCCCTCGCAAGTGTTTCTGAGCTTGATCCACCGCTGAAGGTAATCGCGAAGGGGCTCGTCCTTTCCTTGCACACAGAGTGTCAGGTACCGAGGCAAACCTGGGCGCTCATACGTGCTAGTGAAGTTCCGAACAAACGCATCATCAAAATCTTTCTAGCATTTGATGCTATTGCTGGGCAGACTGTTCAACCAGGACCGAGCTGAACCTTGAAGCATGAGCGGTGCATAGGGAACTTCAACACGCCGACTGCCTCCCGCGATGCCGACTGTGGTCATGTAATCGAAGAGCCAATCCTCTAGCTTGACTGGTCCATTGTACTTGGGGGTGTCCCTAGGAAATGTGAAGCCTTTGGGGAACTGCTATTGCTGAATGCGCGGGACGAAACAGGCCGGACCCGCTGGTGCATCATCTTCTGGCTGCTTGTCCCGCTGCAGCTGCTCGATTCGGTGCCTTGCATCATTGTCCGCGATTGCTCGGGGACCTAAACACTGACTCATTGCCGGCCAAGCTGATGGCGCCGGTTGCTCATTGTGCCTGCTCCTGACTGCTGGCTCATCCTTCTGACTGGCTCCTGCAACCCCTTGATTCCTCCGACTACGGTGCATGCTACCATGAAGCGAAGATGCCTGCCTGTGCTGCCGAGGTGGAGCATTCGGCTGGTTTGCGCCCGCAGTTGCTCGAACTGATTTTGACGCTACCGGCCCTTGCTGGCCGGTGGCCGCCTTCTGCTGCTGGTTTGCTACTGCTAGAAGGTCACGCATTCGGCGTGTCCTCTCCCGCAGCTCCTCTCCCTCCAGGTGCTCCATCTTGGTGGCTATATGCTCGGCAGCTCTCATGTTCTTCACCGGAGAACTATAAGAAATCTGCGGAGCCATAATGGTGGTTCCTGCTGGTTGCTGGGGCCCTCCCAGCTCTCTACCGACCTCTCGGCCTTCAGCTCAAAGCTCATCAATCACCGGGGGTGGGATGACGCGCTGCTTGATGCCATGTGCTGCGTTATACTCCCGAACTGTTGCCTCCATGCGACACTTTTCAGCGTCTATCCGATCTGACTTCTCCTTCAGAGCCTGACGCGCCTTCTCCATCTCGTAGTGCGCTACTGCTGGGTCGGCGTTCAGCTCCACGGGAGTGCGAAGCACAACCCATGGGTTGCCTGCGCCTGCTGCTACGGTGACTGCGTCCCTCGCTGCTCGGGTCGCTGAAGTAGAGCTGTGGCGACTAGATGCTCCCACCATCATAACCTCCGGACGGATGCGCGCAGTCGTGTCCTCTGTTCCCACGACATCCGACCCGCCGGGCAGCAGATCTGTGAGCTCAGAGAACACCCGTACCTACTTTGGGAAAACCTTAGGAAGCGCCGAAACGAAAACATGATGTCCGCCGAAAGGGAAGATGACGCCGCGCGGCAGAGGCATTCCTGCCCCAAACCGTGAGGCCTGGTCGATGACGTAGTCCCATGCTCCGCTCCTCATAACCAGGCCGGAGGCGAAGCGCATGCGCAATGCAGATGATGGTCCCGTCCGGATCAGAACTCCAGTCGATGCCTCGGACTTCCCCACTTTGGGCGCTAACTGTCGTCGATATGTAGTGGCAGATGCCATGGGGATGGCTAAAGAGGGGGACAAACCGAGGTTAGTGTTGCTGGCACCGAAATCGAGAATGGGAACACATAGTGAGACACCGCGATGTTCCCAGGTTCGGGGCTCTCCGTAGAGAAAACACCCCTAGTCCTGCCGAGCTAGCTATATGTAATAACTCTGGCTACAATGAATGCTCCTTGAGTTGTTTGAGAGGAAGGAGAAGAGGGCTCTATGCACTGCTCCCTCCTTGCTCTCTCTCTGGTGGGTGAAATTTCAATAACTGCTCCGTCGTCCCTTACGTAGGAGGGGTACCCGGGGCTCTTCTAGGCCGAGCCCGTGGTACAAAGGTAAATGTACAAATGGGAGGGCCCAGCTGCCAGCCTTAGACATATGCGGGGACCGTCACATCGTATGCTCCCGGATGTCCCGATGTAGACCTACGGCCCTCCATACCGTTGGCTCGAAGGCCTTGCATGGTGAATAGTGCTCTGGCGTACTGAACAGTGATCCGGAGTACTGAACAGTGGAAATGGAGCCATGTCTTGTCGGCCTGTCCGCATGATCGGCGCTGGTAGGGACCGCACGCCTCTGACAACACAGATCTTCAGGTATTGCGTACTAAATGAACTTGTACCAGGTGTCCGGCCTAGGATCCTGCTCGGGGGTTGCTCTGTTTACTTCGGCCGACTGATCCTTTGTGAGGCCGATTGCACTTTCTCTGGGGTAATCGGCCTCCGACCTGGTCAATTCTACCCACTACTTGCTCAGTCTTGATTAGTTCGGCCTTGACTAGATCGGCGACCATTAGGTCGGTGATCTTTGCTGTGATGAATTGTTTCCCCTGGGTGACCCTACCCGGGGGTCATTCCCCCGACAACACTTTTGTCCATCTATGAGAACGTGGCAGTAGCAATACCTCATACAATACACTACTCCTTGGGATGCTCTCTTATTTGGGAAATGTCCCGTTTCCACTAAGTGATCCGGCGCGTGGACAATATCGATCGGAATAGATCGTACAACTCCTCTCACACCCGCATGGACACGTTTATTTCGCCTTAATTTCCATTTAGTAGACAACTTCAAAGCAGCAATTAAGTCCCATTCATTTCGTCCCCATCGCAACGCACCACCCCCATTCCCTTCCTTCTCTCAGCCGATGCTGGTGAAGGCTGCCAGATGAGCTAGCGGCGGCGGGAGGCTGCGACGCTGGAGACGCCAAACCGTATGGGAGTTGCGACGCGCTCATCTATGGCTCTGGCGAATGACGATGATGGCCCACCTCCATGGTATCTTCCCTCCCCCACATCTAGGTATTTTGTTGCGAGATTTTGGCCTTGAATACACGCGGCGAGCGACCGACCTTACCGAATCACTCTAGATCAGGCTCTCAGAACGCTTTATTTTTTCTCGGCTTGGTCAAAATTCTCCATTACGATATTCAATTTGTCTCCCCAGTTAGGGTATTTTTTGGATCTGGATAGCGAGTTTTGACAGAGTAGTTTGCACCATGTTGCATTTTGTAGCTGAGAAAGGAGGGGGGTTGGAATCACCATGGCGCAGAGTAGTTTCAGCAGATTTAGCACCAAGTGGCACTCTGCTAGTTGTAGTTTAATTTGATTCATTGCAACAGTTGTGTTAATTCTTCACATCTCCAATAAGCATTGCATGGCATTGCCTTTCTGGCTTCTAGAATGGGGGTGGGGAGGAGTGAATTTAGCACAAAGTGTGATGTAGGACAAACCTAGGGATTGGCCCAATCTTCACAATTTGGAGGGGGAGATCCACAAAAATAACAAAGCACAAGGGGAAAGCACAAGAACAATCAACACAATAGAGGAAGGGGAACAAGATCCAAACACATAGAACACTCAGATCCACACACAAGTACCACACATCTCAAGATCTGATGAGGACATAATTATCATGGATATGACCATTAATTCCTCTATATTTGATCAAGAAATGAAGTCAATACAAAGGGGCATGATTGTGTGCTGTACAAGAAGTTATTTCACGTCACTTTTGGCCCAAGAGAAGATAGATACCAAGTCTTTCACGTCATGGACTCAGATTCGGACTGCAGAGATATACCCAACTTCAAACAGTCGCCGTTTCTACATACGAACTCCAAATTGGGTGATTCTTTTTTCTGGTGATAGCTTATCTCGTCTAGTTTCCAACGCAATTGGTTTCACCTTCAAATTCTGTCGGAGCGTGGAGATATTGCGAAAACGGTGCGACCCAGCAGCAGAATCCGAATCAAAGTCCAACTCAATAGGTGTTGCATCACCTCCACATGGGCCCAAGTGCCTTGTACGACCTAGGTTTAGTTTTAGGACTCCTTGGGACGTCCTTCCACCCCCTTGGCCTCCACCCTTTAGTCCTATATAAGTAGATCAACCCCTAGGGTTTTTCTTTGGATTTCTTTTAGTTAAAAAGACTGCTTAGCTAATTGCTGCATCTTCGTGTACTCGGTTTGTGTCCAACGACCAGATCAAGACCGCTTTCGGAATCCCAACTTTATTCATACTTCATCTACATATTCGCAATATTCAGATTGCTTTATCATAGTTCTTGCTTGTTCTTCGATTGCTTGCAGGCATTAGACCTTCGTGGTCAGGTTGATCGTGCTCCGACGTGGTCAATAACCTCCGGAGATTGGTTTAGCGATTGCTAAGGCGCGACGTTGTTGCACGTTCGTAGTCGGATCGTCAGAGTCGTCTCCACCAAATCGATAGTTATCTCTCATCGAAAGATCGGGACACCCCGCCTCTATCAAGATCCATACACCAACGGAGGTATGCTTGGTAGTTTCCCTCTCGTTCTACTACTAGAAGAGGGGAATCTCCTTCTATGAGTGGGGAGAGAAAGGTATATTGAGAGAGGATCTCAAGGAGATCAATTTCCCAAGGGGAAAAGGAGCTAAGCTCTCTCAAAGTTTAGATTGGTTCTTAGCTAACCCTAAAACGAAGGAGCAAGAAGACTATTTATAGTCTATGGGGAGGGAGAGAAAATACACGGGCGGATGCCCAGGTCTGGCTGTGGAAGGGCCCTCCCACACCGGGGGGGGTGCACACAGGCTCTCACCCAGTGCACACGGGTAGTCAGAGCCCTCGGGGGAGGCCGTGCACATGGGGTCTCCTACCCCGTATCCACGAGGTGTTCAGGGGCTCCAGATTGTCTTCTTCTCCCTCTTCTAGTGGCTCCTCTTCTCTTGTGACTTGCCCTTTGTCCCAGGATTCTCCTTGGGTGTCTCCATGGTACCTGATGATGCAAAACGCATCCCCATGAGGTAGCACCCAAGTCTCATGTGTCTTGAAGAGCACTTCAGATAAGAGCAAGTTCATGATAGAGGTGGGGTGTCCCGATCTTTCGATGAGATGATAACTACGATTTGATGGAGTCGACTTTGACGATACGACTACAAACGTGCAACGACGTTGCACCTTAGCAATCGCTAAACCAATCTCCTGAAGGTTATTGACCACGCCGGAGCACGATCAACCTGACCACGAAGGTCTAGTGCCTGCAAGCAATCGAAGAACAAGCAAGAACTATGATAAAGCAATCTGAATATTGCGAATATGTAGATGAAGTATGAATAAAGTTGAGATTCCGAAAGCGGTCTTGATCTGGTCGTTGGACACAAACCGAGTACACGAAGATGCAGCAATTAGCTAAGCAGTCTTTTTAACTAAAAGAAATCCAAAGAAAAACCCTAGGGGTTGATCTACTTATATAGGACTAAAGGGTGGAGGCCAAGGGGGTGGAAGGACGTCCCAAGGAGTCCTAAAACTAAACCTAGGTCGTACAAGGCACTTGGGCCCATGTGGAGGTGATGCAACACCTATTGAGTTGGACTTTGATTCGGATTCTGCTGCTGGGTCGCACCATTTTCGTAATATCTCCACTCTCCGAAGGAATTTGAAGGTGAAACCAATTGCGTTGGAAACTAGACGAGATAAGCTATCACCAGAAAAAAGAATCACCCAATTCGGAGTTCGTATGTAGAAACGGCGGCTGTTTGAAGTTGGGTATATCTCTGCAGTCCGAATCTGAGTCCATGACGTGAAAGACTTGGTATCTATCTTCTCTTGGGCCAAAAGTGACGTGAAATAACTTCTTGTACAGCACACAATCATGCCCCTTTGTATTGACTTCATTTCTTGATCAAATATAGAGGAATTAATGGTCATATCCATGATAATTCTGTCCTCATCATCTTCATGCTTGAACATGCTCCAATGCTCATCCTTCTTGTCCATGCTAGGTCCCTCATTTGTCAGCAACAGAAATATATCGACGTTAGGCAGCATCATATTCACATGAACATTAGAAACATTACCAAGAAGCGAAAGTACCTGATAATTTAATTGGTGTGCACGATCTCTAGTAATTGGTCCAGTAGGTATATTAGCAGGGGTTGTGGCTGTAACTATGGTAGTCATGTCCTCATCATCCTCCCCTTCTTGAAAAGAAAGCCGTCCCCGGCGTTTCTTAATCTGAAATGTGGCTAACAAAAGAGACAAGGTGTACATGTTGTATATATATATGTCATCCATTCTTACTTCCGTTAGTTGTTGGACATGTAACACATGTATATATGAGTAACTTTCGTATGTCGTGAAATATAAACATATATGATCATCACAATACATAAACGACATGAAAGTATGTACAATGCTCATCATTAAACCATCCCAATACCGGTGAAGAAACGTTAATGTTTTTCGAAGGACATGCTACAACAGGCTTAACTAAGTAGTCATGCAACAAGTCATTCGACGCAGAATCATCACCAAGATTAGAGGTCATATCAAAATGATTAAGCATTGCAAGTTTCATAATAGTAACATGATTATCCAAAATAGATGGTGTGCTCAAATCAACAGGTAACTCAAGACATGATGTATTCAAGTCTATTAGGCAAGCAACATCTTCATGTGAAGTTATGACATTCTCGAAAATTGGTTGTGTGATGAAACTACTGGATAGCTCAACACATGTTGCTTTTAAATCAGCAAGGTTCTCATGTGGAGGGGAAAGATCCATACCTTTGTCATTACCTTTTTGTGATGATAGATCAGATATTGGAGGAGTGCTTACGACAATTGATGTGGTTATGGAAGTGCTCATAGACCATAGAGGAACAACCTTCTCAACTTGTGGTATTTGCACATTCCGCTTGTTCGTCTTCTGGGCAACACGTCTGTCGATTTCCTGTTCGGCTTTACAAGCAAGACGAAACAAACGATCCATAGGATAACACTTTTCATGAATTAGGATATCCTGAATGTCACGGTTTAAACCTTCCCAAAATATGTCCATGAAATATTCTTCACTTTCCTCTAAAAGAGAATGCAAGAATGTAGTTTCTAAAACATCATAATATTCTGAAACAGTTTTAGTACCTTGTTTTAAATTTTTTAATTTCCTAACCTTGTCACGAGTATAATAAGAGGGAACGAATCTATATCGCATAGCAAGTTTGAGATTATTCCAAGTATTAGGTATATAATCAGGATATAAACTACAATATTCATTCCACCAAATAGAAGCAAAATCTTTGAACGCACTAATTGCAGTTTTTACTTTCTTATGCTCAAGAAAATTATGGGAAACAAATATATCATTTATTTCGAACTCCCACTCAATGTATAAATCAGGTCTTAGACGTCCATGAAAGTGTGGTATAGAAACAATAACCTGATCATGTGCATGCTTATGTGTGTTTACCTTTTGCAGTGACTGTTGTCTAGTTGTAGGTGGTGGCAAATCTCCAACTATAGTTGCCGCCCAAGAAGATCTAACTCCAGAACCTTCCATGATTAGTAGAAAACAAGAAACAAATCACAAGTATATGTCCCTATGAACTACTAGGATGTGGTGGTAAAACGCTCACATGATAGCAAATATCAATGTCTTACTAGTTCTTACCATGCAGCAGGTGGTGATCGGCAACCAACGGTGTCAAAGAACTCCAAAGATTAAGTAGAGCGATTGCCAGGTGAACGCACGTATACACGATGTAGAAATATGTGGAGCTTGGAAGGCTTTAATATGGTGGCAAAAATATCAGCAATAATCAATTCAGAGATGCAAAATTGAATTAACGCTCAACGACGATACTGTGCTGGTCCTAGTCTAGACCGGATAGAGACGCGAGCCTAGAACACTAATGTGGTCACGACGTAGCACAACTAGCAGCAATGAATGATATGAAGTAGCTCTGGATAGCAAGATATAAGTGAAGATCATCAAGAGAGCAAAGATAATGGTGAAAATAGGCTCCAAATCAAGATACACCAATATTCTCGCTACAACTTTCCTCTGAAATATATTTGCTAATTTTTTGATATTTTTCCTCCAATAGGGCACTGACTTAAGCTTTCCGACGCAATAAGAATCACTCAATTTAGAGTTCGGATGAGGTGTCAAAAAATTGAGAATCAGCCCGAAATCTGACAAAAACTTTCTTCGGAAACTTTAGAGGTCAAAAAGTCCGTCTTAGAAGACGATCTGGAGTTTCAAATAACACACTATCTCCAGAACTATTTAGAAGCGGCTCGGAAATATCTTTAATTTGAGTACTCGTGGAGCCAAAACGGACTTCGGATGACAAAGTTATGCCCGTTTTAGTGGACACTGCTCAAAACTGATTCCGACGAGATTTCAAATACGAGTTCAACTAGAGATAGATCCGAATTTTTTCTTCTTTTTTCCTTTTTTCTTTCTTTTTTTTCCTTTTTCTTTTTTCTCTCTTTTTTCAACTCTTTTTCTCTCTTTTTCTATGGTGGATGGTAGAAGTAGGCAGGGGATGGGATGATGGTGCAGCGGCGGCGGTGACTAACGTGAACAGAACTCGAAACTCTAACGGACTAGATACTAAGACCAGCAACTAAACACAACGATGCAACCGATAATTCAATAAAGCAAAGCACCGAAAAGAAAATTGCGAAGTCTCAGATTGGTTTAGATATGATGATCTAATCCTATTTTTATGGCTTTTTGTGTGGATGATAGGTGATAAAAAAAACAGATCTAATATATGGATGTGGAATTCTCACCGAGCAACCTGAAAACTGATACCACTTGATAGAGGTGGGGTGTCCCGATCTTTCGATGAGATGATAACTACAATTTGATGGAGTCGACTTTGACAATCCGACTACAAACGTGCAACGACGTTGCGCCTTAGCAATCGCTAAACCAATCTCCTGAAGGTTATTGACCACGCCGGAGCACGATCAACCTGACCACTAAGGTCTAGTGCCTGCAAGCAATCGAAGAACAAGCAAGAACTATGATAAAGCAATCTGAATATTGCGAATATGTAGATGAAGTATGAATAAAGTTGAGATTCCGAAAGCGGTCTTGATCTGGTCGTTGGACACAAACCGAGTACACGAAGATGCAGCAATTAGCTAAGCAGTCTTTTTAACTAAAAGAAATCCAAAGAAAAACCCTAGGGGTTGATCTACTTATATAGGACTAAAGGGTGGAGGCCAAGGGGGTGGAAGGACGTCCCAAGGAGTCCTAAAACTAAACCTAGGTCGTACAAGGCACTTGGGCCCATGTGGAGGTGATGCAACACCTATTGAGTTGGACTTTGATTCGGATTTGCTGCTGGGTCGCACCGTTTTTGCAATATATCCACTCTCCGAAGGAATTTGAAGGTGAAACCAATTGCGTTGGAAACTAGACGAGATAAGCTATCACCAGAAAAAAGAATCACCCAATTCGGAGTTCGTATGTAGAAACGGCGGCTGTTTGAAGTTGGGTATATCTCTGCAGTCCGAATCTGAGTCCATGACGTGAAAGACTTGGTATCTATCTTCTCTTGGGCCAAAAGTGATGTGAAATAACTTCTTGTACAGCACACAATCACGCCCCTTTGTATTGACTTCATTTCTTGATCAAATATAGAGGAATTAATGGTCATATCCATGATAATTCTGTCCTCATCATCTTCATGCTTGAACATGCTCCAATGCTCACCCTTCTTGTCCATGCTAGGTCCCTAATTTGTCAGCAATAGAAATATATCGACGTTAGGCAGCATCATATTCACATGAACATTAGAAACATTACCAAGAAGCGAAAGTACCTGATAATTTAATTGGTGTGAACGATCTCTAGTAATTGGTCCAGTAGGTATATGATAGAGGCGAAGGTGTCCCGATGTTTCGATGAGATGATGGAGATCGATTTTGGTGGAGTAGACTTTCACGACCCGACTACGAACGTGCGAAGACGTTGCGCCTTAGCAATCGCTAAACCAACTCCGAGAGGTTATTGATCCCGCGGATGCACGATCAACCTGACCACGAAGGTCAATTCCTGCAAGCAATCGAAGAACAACCAAGAACTAAGAATTGCAATCTGGATATTGCGAATATAAGATGAAAGATTAACAGAAGTTGGGGTTCCAATGCGGTCTTGGCCTGGTCGGACGACACAAACGAAGAACTCGAAGGTGCGGCTATGGCTAACTTAAATCTAATTAAAACCCAAGTCTAAACGACGCCCTAAGGGCTGTATATATGGGGGAACAGAGGGGATTTTCGTGACCCCTTGGAGGTGGGGCCCGAAAACAACCCTAACTCGGTTTCCCCACACATACGGACTCTAAAAACAGCCTATAATGTGGTATTTCGAAATTACATGGGCCCAGCCCAATATTAAGGTGACGCAGCACCTATAATTGCTCTTGGACGAAAATAATGAAGTGGCATCTCGTGTATTTCGTCCAAGCCTTCATGCATGCCTTATGGTAGCTTCAAAGTGCGAAAATCCCCACTGGAAGCTCCATTGTTATTTCCCGCGCGCGCACCTTCTTCTCCATGCTTGATCCCGCTCCAATGACCGTCCTTCTTGTCCATGCTAGGTCCTTCATTCATAAGCAAAACAAAAGTATCTAATTTAGGCAGCATCATATGTTCATGAACATTAGAAGGATTCGCAAGAAACGAAAGTACCTGATAATTTAGTTGACGTGCACGTGCTCTAGTAACTGGTCCAGTATGTGTAGTTGGTGAAGATGTGGGTGTAACATTAGTAGAGATGTCCTCATCATCCTCCCCTTCTTGAATTGAAGTCGTCCTCGACGGAAGCTCATTATCTTCTCCCAAATAAGGTTTCAAATCTGCAATGTTAAATGTGGGACTAACCCCAAAATCTGCAGGTAGCTCAAGTTTATATGCATTATCATTAATTTTCTGTAAAACCTTAAAGGGACCATCAGCTCGTGGCATTAACTTAGACTTGCGCAAATCAGGAAACCTATCTTTACGTAGATGTAACCAAACAAGATCTCCTGGTTCAAACACAACATGCTTTCTACTCTTATCACCAACAAGCTTGTATCTAGCATTCATTTTCTCAATGTTTTCTTTAGTTAACTCATGCATTTTTAATATCAATTCATCACGTTGCTTAGCATCAAAATTAACCTTCTCCGAAGATGGAATAGGAAGCAAATCAATAGGTGCACGAGGTAGAAAACCATAAACAATCTCAAAAGGGCACATTTTAGTGGTAGAATGAAATGAACGATTATAAGCAAATTCAATATGAGGTAAACATTCTTCCCACATTTTCAAGTTACTCTTTAAAACAGCCCTAAGCATAGTAGACAAAGTCCTATTGACTACTTCAGTTTGTCCATCAGTTTGGGGATGACAAGTAGTACTAAAAAGTAGTTTAGTCCCCAACTTAGCCCATAAGCATCTCCAAAAATGGCTAAGAAACTTAGTATCACGATCCGAGACAATAGTATTGGGCACACCATGTAAGCGAATAATCTCACGAAAGAATAAATCAGCAACATTAGCAGCATCATCGCTTTTATGACATGGTATAAAATGTGCCATCTTAGAAAATCTATCCACGACAACAAATATGCTATCCCTCCCCTGCTTTGTTCGAGGCAAGCCTAAAACAAAGTCCATGGATATGTCCTCCCACGGAACACTAGGTACAGGTAAAGGCATGTATAAACCATGAGGATTGAGTCGTGACTTAGCTTTTTGACATGTAGTGCAGCGAGCAACAAAACGCTCAACATCCCGTCTCATCTTTGGCCAAAAGAAATGTGTAGCAAGTACGTCCTCCGTCTTCTTCACGCCAAAGTGTCCCATTAATCCTCCTCCATGCGCCTCCTGCAACAACAAAAGACGAATAGAGCTAGCTGGAATGCATAGCCTGTTAGAACGGAACACAAAACCATCATTAAGCACAAACTTGTTCCATGTTCTACCCTCTCTACAATTCTGCAATACATCTTTAAATTCCGCATCATGTATATATTGATCTTTGAGTGTCTCTAAACCGAATATCTTGAAGTCAAGTTGTGAAAGCATAGTATAACGACGAGACAAAGCATCAGCAATAATATTATCTTTCCCCTTCTTGTGTTTAATGACATAAGGGAAAGTCTCAATAAATTCAACCCACTTAGCATGTCTACGATTAAGTTTTGCTTGGCTTCTTATGTGTTTCAAAGATTCATGATCAGAATGTATAACAAATTCTTTGGGCCATAAATAATGTTGCCAAGTTTCTAATGTCCGAACAAGAGCGTATAATTCCTTATCATAAGTAGAATAGTTCAGACTAGGCCCACTCAATTTTTCAGAAAAGTATGCAACAGGTTTAGCATCTTGTAATAACACACCTCCCAAACCAATCCCACTAGCATCGCATTCAAGCTCAAAAGTCTTATTAAAATCAGGAAGTTGGAGCAAAGGAGCATGTGTTAACTTATCTTTCAATACCGTGAAGGCTTCTTCCTGTGCGGTACCCCAAGTAAAAGGCACATCCTTGCGTGTAAGCTCATTGAGAGGTGCAGCAATGGTGCTGAAATCTCTCACAAAACGCCTATAGAATCCAGCGAGGCCAAGAAAACTCCTCACTTGTGTGACGGTTTTGGGCTGCGGCCAACTCTCAATCGCCTCGATCTTGGCTTTATCAACTTCAATTCCCTGCGGAGTAACAACATAGCCAAGAAACGATACTCGGTCGATGCAAAAGGTGCACTTCCCAAGGTTACCAAACAAACGTGCATTACGTAGAGCAATAAAAACAACACGTAAATGATCCAAATGTTCCTCCAAAGATTTGCTATAAATCAGTATATCATCAAAATAGACTACCACAAATCGTCCAATGAAAGCACGTAAAACCTCGTTCATTAATCTCATGAAAGTGCTAGGTGCATTAGTTAACCCAAAAGGCATGACTAACCACTCATATAATCCAAACTTAGTTTTAAATGCCGTTTTCCATTCATCCCCTAATTTCATGCGAATTTGATGGTATCCACTACGCAAATCAACTTTGGAAAACATGGTAGAGCCACTTAATTCATCAACCATATCATCTAACCTAGGAATAGGATGACGATAACGAATAGTAATATTATTAATGGCTCTACAATCAACACACATACGCCAAGTTCCATCCTTTTTAGGCACTAATATAACAGGAACAGCACAAGGACTAAGGGATTCACGTATGTAACCTTTGTCGAGTAGCTCTTGTACTTGACGCTGAATCTCCTTCGTCTCCTCCGGATTGGTACGGTATGGCGCACGGTTGGGCAGCGAAGCACCGGGAATTAAGTCAATCTGATGCTCAATCCCTCGAATAGGTGGTAATCCCGGTGGTACGTCTTGTGGAAAGACGTCAATAAACTCCTGCAAAAGGTCAGTGACAACAGGAGGCAAAGAAGGAGGCAATTCCTCAAATGAAAACAAAGCTTCTTTGCACACAAAAGCATAGCACACATATTGACTAACATCCAAATCCGAAATATCAACCTTAGTAGCAAGCAAAGTTGGACTAGTCAATTTAATTTCATTAGAAACAACAGAAGAAGATTTGCTATTAGTCTTATGTTGTTGCTCAAATTCTTTAGCTGCTATCTCATTTTCACTCTTATTTTTCTCCTGTTTAGCTTTACTAGCACTAGCAAGATCATCTTTCACAATTTGTTCAGGAGACATAGGAAGTAAAGCAATATTTTTATCCTGATGAACCAGAGTAAACTGATTTGTCCTACCATGGTGTACAACATTCCTATCAAATTGCCATGGTCTACCAAGTAAAAGAGAGCATGCTTGCATGGGTACCACATCACAATCAACATAATCAGCATATGCAGCAATGGTAAAGTGCACACGAACAGAACGCGTTACCTTAATCTTACCACTATTGTTAAACGACTGAATATAGTACGGATGGGGGTGTGGTCTTGTGGTGAGAGATAGCTTCTCCACCAACTCCATGCTCGCCAAGTTGTTGCAACTCCCTCCGTCAATGATGATGCGAACCGAACGTTCTTTCACCACTCCCTTTGTGTGGAACAAATTATGCCTCTGGTTTTGCTCGGCCTTCGATACCTGCACACTTAACACACGTTGAGCAACCAAACTAGCATATTGATCTGCATCATCAGGAGCCATATACTCTATATCATGAGCATCATCATGGGCACCCTGTTCCTCATGAGCAATGAGAACTAAAGTCTCCTCATCATAGTCACTCGCTGACTCATACCCACCATCCGCCGTAATAGTCATCACACGCTTGGAGGGACAGTCTTTTGCGAAGTGACCTCCACCTTGGCACCTGCGACATTTAATATCACGATCTCGTGTTTGCCCTGTGGAAGCCATGGATGAAGAAGAACTCGCCGCTGGACCACTTTGTGCACCCTTGAATGGTGGCGCTGGCTGTTTTGGTGGCTCCCTGTAAGAATGAGCGGCTGAAGTAGATGGTGGTGCAGCAGGACGTGTGGATGTAGAAGGTCCTCGCGATGTCCATGATGTATTTCGTCCTGCAGAAAAGTTAGGTCTCGTAGCGGCCTGTCGATCCTGCACTTCACGTTCAGCTTTACAAGCAAGATGAAACAAATGAGTAATAGTAGCATAGTCCTTGTATTCTAGAATAGTTTGTATCTCCCTGTTTAAGCCACCTATAAAACGTGCAAACATAGCTTCATTATCCTCTACTAGGCCACATCTAATCAATCCAGTTTGTAATTCTTGATAATATTCCTCTACAGAATTTTTTCCTTGTCTCAAACGCTGTAATTTTTGTAGCAATTCACGTTGATAATAAGGAGGAACCCAGCGAGTACGCATAGCATCTTTTAAAGCAGCCCAAGTAGCTGGAATATTATTAGCATGCAATCTACAATGTTCAGACCACCAAATAGATGCAAAACCCGTGAATTCACAAACAGCAGCAGTAACACGTCTATTCTCAGGATATTGTAAACATGTAAAGCGTTGTTCAGTTTCTAACTCCCAAGTAAGATAAGCATCAGGAATATATCTACCCTCAAACGGCTTAATATTCAATTTAAGTTTAGGCACATGTTCATCATCGCGTACCTGAGGGGGTGGTTGGTGTCGACCGTGGCGAATGTTGGGACGTGGACGTCCAGTTGGCTGTTCATAGGCCGCTTCTTGTTCCACCTCCTCCTCGTAATCACCCTCGTAGTTGTCGTCCTGGCCGACGTCAGAGGCAGCAGCAGCAGTAACTGCAGCATCAGCAGGAGCACCAGCAGCTTGTCCGCCCGGAAACAGAATACGTCGTGCACGTCGTGGTGGCGGTGGCTGTGCTGGAGCGGCCGCAGGCTGTATAGGTAAGCGTGCGAGCAACTCAGTAAACTTGGCGTCGAGCTTGGTGTCGATCATCTTCTCCACACCATCAATCGCCTCTGTAAATCTGTTCTCGATGTCATTCACCTGTTCAGACATCATTTGTGCAAATTTATCATGTAATGCTTTGTTTGTCATATTCTCCCAATCAAGTGCATCCCGCGCCACTTCATCATGGGATCCTGGCATGGTTAGCAGAAATAGAAAACACACAGAAGTATGATCCTACTTCTGTAAATCTTTTTTTTTTTTTGGAAATCACCCTCTTCTACGTACGACAAAGATTGGTGAAATCCGACTCTAATCAACTCCAAAACTATTCTGGCTACGGGGATATCTCAAACCGAACGGGTGATGGAGCTCAACTCGGATTGGTAGGTCGTGGTGGTGTATATGGACTCGGGTTGGCGGAACGTGGTGGTGTTTCTGGACTCGGATTGGTGGCAGCGGACGGATGGCACTAGTGCGGCGACAGCATGACAAACTGTGATCAGAACTCGAAACTCTACGGAACTAGGCGCTAAGATCAGCAACTCGACACAACGATGCAACCGCAAATTCAACAAAGCAAACTACTGTAAAGAAAACTGGACAAAGGCTCGGACTGTTTTGGGACGTGATGATCTAACCCTAATTTTTTTGTTCTTGGCTTTTTCGTGGACTGTAGGTATGAAGAACAGAACCAATCTAGAGTACGAAAACTGGTAAATCTCACCGAGCAACCTGGAAATCTGATACCACTTGATAGAGGCGAAGGTGTCCCGATGTTTCGATGAGATGATGGAGATCGATTTTGGTGGAGTAGACTTTCACGACCCGACTACGAACGTGCGAAGACGTTGCGCCTTAGCAATCGCTAAACCAACTCCGAGAGGTTATTGATCCCGCGGATGCACGATCAACCTGACCACGAAGGTTAATTCCTGCAAGCAATCGAAGAACAAGCAAGAACTAAGAATTGCAATCTGGATATTGCGAATACAAGATGAAAGATTAACAGAAGTTGGGGTTCCAATGCGGTCTTGGCCTGGTCGGACGACACAAACGAAGAACTCGAAGTTGCGGCTATGGCTAACTTAAATCTAATTAAAACCCAAGTCTAAACGACGCCCTAAGGGCTGTATATATGGGGGAACAAAGGGGATTTTCGTGACCCCTTGGAGGTGGGGCCCGAAAACAACCCTAACTCGGTTTCCCCACACATACGGACTCTAAAAACAGCCTATAATGTGGTATTTCGAAATTACATGGGCCCAGCCCAATATTAAGGTGACGCAGCACCTATAATTGCTCTTGGACGAAAATAATGAAGTGGCATCTCGTGTATTTCGTCCAAGCCTTCATGCATACCTTATGGTGGCTTCAAAGTGCGAAAATCCCCACTGGAAGCTCCATTGTTATTTCCCGCGCGCGCACCTTCTTCTCCATGCTTGATCCCGCTCCAATGACCGTCCTTCTTGTCCATGCTAGGTCCTTCATTCATAAGCAAAACAAAAGTATCTAATTTAGGCAGCATCATATGTTCATGAACATTAGAAGGATTCGCAAGAAACGAAAGTACTTGATAATTTAGTTGACGTGCACGTGCTCTAGTAACTGGTCCAGTATGTGTAGTTGGTGAAGATGTGGGTGTAACATTAGTAGAGATGTCCTCATCAGTATATTAGCAGGGGTTGTGGCTGTAACTATGGTAGTCACGTCCTCATCAGTTCACCTTAGTTTCAATGGCGCGTGCTTGTGCTCTCATCAATGGCCCATGCGGGGGAGATGTACTCATGTTGATGTCGGTTTGGTGCTCCGCATCATCTCCCCGCTTGGGGAAGATCGTTCCCCGGATCAAAATCTTCATCACCATGGTAAGCCCTGAGGTCAGAGATGTTGAATGTTTTGCTCACCGAGTACTTGTCCGTGGGAATGTCCACCGTGTATGAGTTTTTGTTGACCTTGGTGAGAATCTTGAATTGTCCGTCAGTGCGACGAAGGAGCTTTGACTTGCGGGCGTTCGGGAACCGTTCTTTGCGAAGGTGTATCCAAACTAGGTCGCCCAGTTGGAATGTGATTGGATTCTTGTGGATGGTCATCTTGTGTGCATGGGCTTAAACGTGTTGCTCGATAGTTGCCCTTGTATAAGCCTCTGGAGGAAACTTGCCCTTGCACTAGCGTCCATGTTGGCACGCTCTTGGAGTGGTAGAGGGAGGATGACCAATGTGCATAGTGGCTTGAGCCTATAGACAACCTTGAATGGTGAGGCTTCGTGGTAGACTGTACGACACGGTTGTAGGCGAACTCTGCAACCGGGATCTGATCTTCCCACTCCTTGATGTTCTTCTTGATGAGTGCTCGGAGGAGAGTTTATAGTGAGCGATTCACCACCCCTGTTTGCCCATCCGTTTGCGGGTGATACGACGTGGAGAAACGGTGTTTGATGCCGAGCTTGTGTCGAGACCAGGAATATGCGTATGTAATTCCAGTCACAACTCAATCATATGGAGAGCCGAGAGCCGTACCCACTTGTCTAAGAAGACAAGGCCAAGCACAGAACACTCTCGGAAAGCATCGAACGCGAGGGGCATCCCATCCATGATGGATGATCAACTGATATGGGTCCTCATCGCCCGCTCACAAGTCTAAATGATTATGGGTAGTGAAATCCCATACTCATAGACAAGTCGCCTCAACCATATTATCGATTGAATTATAACACTTACATAAACAGACTCCAGCCCGATCACTTAGTCGGGGTCTCGGGCGGGCTCAATCATACAACAAAGTGTGCCACGTGACAGAGTCACGAGCAATCGTATCGCGATGCCCCAAGCTCCGCACATCTAAGGGCCACTTGGTGTATAAAAGACCACCGGCAAGAACACAACTAAGCTATCGAACCCCACACTAATACATGTATGTTATAATCATACACGCAACATACATGTCCAGTGTAAACAACAGGTATTCATTACATGAACTCTACAAAGTATATCTTTATTGACTTACACATAGAGTACATAAATATCATATAACTATGATCCATCATTACATCAAACAACGGAAGCAAATTAGGTCCGAGTACAGACAAGATTAACAAATGGCTTAGAGAAGCCTTGTTCAACATACATGCCCTTCCACGAGGGACCAGACTGCTGTCTGGAACTATACTAGCTTAGTCAACGTCGAGCTTCAGGAAGGTGACACAATCGGGGTCTGGGTTCTCATCTAAAACATAGAATAAGCAAACGTGAGTACAAAGTCGTACTCAGCAAGACTTACATCAGATCTATACTACTCATGCTCAAGTATCAAGGTAAAGGGAGGTGGGGTTTCAACATGCAGAAGTGCCAGCTTTGACTTGGCTAGTCCTGTACTACAAGTACCAGACTTGAGGTAAGAAGCGTACACGAGTCCACTACATGTCTCCAACCAATTACACCACTATGGTTACTTCCTGGACTTCCCCACGAGGAAGCATGCCATAGCACTCACGCTTATCTTGCGAGTTTTAGAGTATCCATTCAAGTTGTCTAATAATCAGGTACAACTTTCCAAGTAGTCCATGACCGCGGACGCGGCTATTCGAATAGTTTTGTTAACCTTGCAGGGGTGTAAACTACACACACATGACCATCAGTTACCGCCGGGTCTCGTCACCATTCAAGGGGTGCCAGCGAGGATGTTCACCACAACACTTCGCTCACAACCGGTCTATTCCAGGAGTCGACTATCTGATTAGCCCCGCTCGAGAGTCCGCCGGATCAACGATACGGACTCAGAAAATGTAGGCCACCGAGACGCCATCCGAGGATGGTTTCACTGCCTCACAGATCCACCCACTTATCTAGGATGATGCAACATTTCCACACACTTTTTCTATGCATATGCCAAATGGAAGGCCCGAACTAATGTGACTCCTGGACGTCAACACGGATGAAGGTATTAGGCCGAGAGGAGTTAGTGAGCCCAATGTGTGGTTGTACTCTTTGTCTTGGATTACCATACAAGAACTCGGGCTTAAGGCGGTGTTCAACGAGACAATCCACTATGTACTCCTACACAACCTCTCATCGTTCACCTTGTATTAGGCTGGATTCACCAACACAGTTTCACCTTCATCAACACCATGATCTCTACCATCCCGACTCACAGATAAAAGTATCCTCATTGTAAACTCTAAGCATGCAATAAGCTTTAACAGTTGCAGGGGCCACATGATAACAATCAACTCCTATGTCAGCTAGGATTGTGGTTTTCTTACTACTGTGACAAGATGATAGGTCATGCATCGGATATGGGTTCAACTATGCGGTAGAATCGATAACAAGGTGACCATCCTAATCAGTGCATAAGCGAGACTGAGAGGGAAGTGGGATTTTATAGACATGATCAATGGGGTTTGCTTGCCTTGCCGACGATACACTGGTTTATCAGTCTTCTGCTTCGGGGGTGACCTCTGTGTCGGAAACGCTGTTACCGAAACAATCATCAACAAAGGGGGGCAACATCGAAAATAAATGCACAAGGACATGATAAAGTTGTCCATGATGTATATGGTACTAGTTTGTTGAAAATTCCATTTAATTGAAATGTATTGCAAAGGATTTGCAAATTCAAACTCCAAATTCAAATTCAAATTAAGCCATATGCACATTTGCTACCGTTTCCCCATATTAAAATGGTCAAACATGAAAACTAATTGCATATTCTTAATCTTTTCATTTTTCTGATAATGTTTCATATATTATTTGTCCAATTTGGAGTTAGTATGAATTTTCTATGATTTTCTAAAGTTTATTGTATTTTCTGCAATTTCTGGATTTCTTTTAGCTTTATTGCGTCAGCATGACCTGATGCTGTCGTCGGGGCCCTCTGACCAGTGGGCCAGGTCTATAAGTGACTCAGGGATAAACCCTTGTTTAATTAAATTGACAGGGGTGATTAGAGGGGCTGGGCCCCTCCTGTCAGTGGTTGTGGTTGGGGGTTAGGGGTGGTTAAGGCCCTAATGGCCTGCCACATCGGCTGCTCGCCGGCGGTGACCAAAGCCACGGCGGAGGGCTCGCCGGAGTTGCAAAAAGGCCAGGGGAGGGCATGTGAGGGCTACCAAATTAAAGCCCACGTGCTCCCGCGTATAGGGTTGCCATCGGGGGGTCTCCAGGGGCACTAGAGCGATACCGGCGTTGAGCATGGCGGCGGCGAAGCTCTGTCCTCGGCGAGATCAGCGGCTAGGGAACGGGGAGGATAGTGGACTAGGGAAAACCGACGAGAAGCTCACCCCAATTCGAGTAGAGGAGACGGCGGGGTCTGAGGAGGGACGTCGGCGGCGCAATCGACGAAGTGCTTCACGGCGGTCGGCGGTGATTCGATGGTGCTGGTGTCGTCTCCAGTGCTTGCTGGGCTCGATTCGCACAGGGGTTCGACGAATACGACGACGCTGGTCCTCCTGGACAGCTTTGCGCGGCGCGGAGAGCACGGTGGCCACGCGTTTTCTTGTCGGCGGCGACAACGTGTTCTCTGCGACGAAGAAATCCGGCTGGGCGAGGAAGCTAGAGGAAATAGGGAGAGGGGGAAAGGTGCCGCGGGGCTCAGGGTGTCTCCGTGGCACGCTTAGAAGGAGGGGGAGGCCTTGGAAGCGCCTCGGTGGCCACGACGGCGTCGGCATGCTCGCCGTCGAGCAACTTGCCGTCGCCGGGGTAGACGACAAGGGATTGGGGTGGGCCTGGGCCGTGAGGGGATTAGTTGGGCCCGAGGCCTGTAGGTTTGGGCTGGTTTCTTTTTCCTTTTTCTTCTTTTTGCTTACTGTTTTCTATTTTCTGCTTTTTTTTTGCTTTGAAATAAATAGAAAAGCATTTTTATAAATGCCCAAATATTTTATGTGGCCTTACTAGACACATAGCTAGCCACTCACAAGTTTTGGGCATTTTTGAAATTCAAATAATTTGAATTTCAAATCAAATAGGAGTTTTAATTTAATTCCAAGGCACTTATATTACATTTGAAAAATCAGTGAGCCTTGAGTGGGACCCACTCCACTTTATATGTGATCTCACTTATTTCTAGGACTTTTCAAAAATATCATAGTGATTTTTTGAGCAACTTTTTATCTGGCCATTTGAATTAAATTCTTTAGGGCTTTTCTTTTCCCCCAATTCAATTTGTTTTGAATTTTTTGCATGATGCGAAGATCAACCTAACCCTAGCACATACCTAAACTTGGGTTGTGACAACTCGCCCCACTCAAAAGAATCTCGTCCCGAGATTCAGAAGTCGTCGGGAGGAAGGAGGGGTACTCGGCAGAGAGGCCGTCTTCTCTTTCCGATGTAGCTTCTTTCTCGGAGTGGTGTGACCATTGCACTTTGAGAAACTTTATCTTCTGACTACGTGTGACACGCTTTGCGGAATCAAGAATACGAACAGGGTATTCTCGATAAGAAAGGTCATCCTGGAGATCAAGCGTTTCGTGGTCTACTTCGTGGATGGGGTCCTTGAAGCAACGCCTGAGTTGTGACACATGGAATACATCATGTACTCGAGAAAGGTTAGGGGGTAGTTCAAGTTGGTAGGCAACTTCTCCACGTTTAAATGCGGAAAGTGATGTACCATGGGGCTAACTTACCTTTGATACCGAAGCGTTGGGTTCCCTTCAGAGGAGTAACTGATGAGGACATCTCTACTAATGTTACACCCACATCTTCACCAACTACACATACTGGACCAGTTACTAGAGCACGCGCACGTCAACTAAATTATCAAGTACTTTCGTTTCTTGCGAATCCTTCTATTGTTCATGAACATATGATGCTGCCTAAATTAGATACTTTTGTTTTGCTTATGAATGAAGGACCTAGCATGGACAAGAAGGATGGTCATTGGAGCGGGATCAAGCATGGAGAAGAAGGTGCGCGCGCGGGAAAGGACAATGGAGCTTCCAGTGGTGATTATCGCACTTTGAAGCCACCATAAGTTGCGCATGAATTCTTGGACGAAATACGCGAGATGCCACTTCATTATTTTCGTCCAAGGGCAATTATAGGTGCTGCGTCACCTTAAAATTGGGCTGGGCCCATGTAATTTCGAAATACCACATTATAGGCTGTTTTTAGAGTCCGTATGTGTGGGGAAACCGAGTTAGGGTAGTTTTCGGACCCCACCTCCAAGGGGTCACGAAAATCCCCTCTGTTCCCCCATATATACAGCCCTTAGGGCGTCGTTTAGACTTGGGTTTTAATTAGATTTAAATTAGCCATAGCCGCAACTTCGAGTTCTTCGTTTGTGTCGTCCGACCAGGCCAAGACCGCATTGGAACCCCAACTTCTGTTAATCTTTCATCTTATATTCGCAATATCCAGATTGCAATTCTTAGTTCTTGCTTGTTCTTCGATTGCTTGCAGGAATTGACCTTCGTGGTCAGGTTGATCGTGCATCCGCGGGATCAATAACCTCTCGGAGTTGGTTTAGCGATTGCTAAGGCGCAACGTCTTCGCACGTTCGTAGTCGGGTCGTGAAAGTCTACTCCACCAAAATCGATCTCCATCATCTCATCGAAACATCGGGACACCTTCGCCTCTATCAAGTGGTATCAGATTTCCAGGTTGCTCGGTGAGATTTACCAGTTTTCATAGTCTAGATTGGTTCTGTTCTTCATACCTACAGCCCACAAAAAAGCCAACAAAAAAAATTAGGGTTAGATCATCACGTCCCAAGACAGTCCTAGCCTTTGTCCAGTTTTCTTTTCAGTACTTGCTTTGTTGAATTTACGGTTGCATCGTTGTGTCAAGTTGCTGATCTTAGCGTCTAGTTCCCTTAGAGTTTCGAGTTCTGATCACAGTTTGCCACGTCGCCGCCGCACAGTAGTCATCCTACCACGTTCCGCCAATCCGAGTCCAGATACACCACCACGTTCCGCCAAGCAGAGTCCATATACACCACCACGACCTACCGATCCGAGTTGAGTTCCATCACCCGTTCGGTTTGTGATCTCTCCGTAGCCAGATTAGTTTGAGTTGATTAGAGTCGGATTTCACCAATCTTTGTCGTACGTAGAAGAGGGTGATTTCCAAAAAAAAAAAAAAAAAAAATTCAGAGTCTGGCACGCTTTCCAGAGCAGTTTTTAGGCCAAAAATTTCGGGGGTAAAAAAATTTCGTGCCCATACGTTCCTTATGTCCAGAAACTCATTTTGAGACGTTCGCCACCATAGTGATTTTTTCGCACTTTTTCAGCCACCGCAGTCCCGCATCGCACAAAAAAAAAAGCAAAAAAAAAGAAAAAAAAAGAGGAATTTTTTTTTCAGAGTGTGCTTCTCAGTTGATTACGTGCCGCGCCGTGCTTTCGTTGGTGTTTTAGGCTCGCGTCTCTAGTACGGTCTAGCCTAGGATCAGCACAGTACCGACGTTGAGTGTTTATTCAACTTTGCATCTCTGTTTTGATTACTGTTGAGTTTTTTTGCTACCATATTTGTCAAGCCTACCTACAACTCCACATATATTCTACTTCGTGCGGTTGACACCTCCTGGCCATCGCTCTACCACATCTCTGAGAGTTTTGACCCGTTGGTTGTACATCACCACCTGCTGCTAGGTAAGAATCGGTAAGAACTGAAGAAAAGCTTGACGGATTTGTGCTTTCCACCACCCCACATCCCATTAGTCGAAGTAGGATCATACTTCTGTGTGTTTTCTATTTCTGCTAACCATGCCAGGATCCCATGATGAAGCGGCTCGGGATGCACCGGATTGGGAGAATATGACAAACAAAGCATTACATGATAAATTTGCACAAATGATGTCTGAACAGGTGAATGACATCGAGAACAGATTTACAGAGGCGATTGATGGTGTGGAGAAGATGATTGACACCAAGCTCGACGCCAAGTTTACTGAGTTGCTCGCACGCTTACCTATACAGCCTGCGGCCGCTCCAGCACAGCCACCGCCACCACGACGTGCACGACGTATTCTGTTTCCGGGCGGACAAGCTGCTGGTGCTCCTGCTACTGCTGCAGTTACTGCTGCTGCTGCCTCTGACGTCGGCCAGGACGACAACTACGAGGGTGATTACGAGGAGGAGGTGGAACAAGAAGCAGCGTATGAACAGCCAGCTGGACGTCCACGTCCCAACATTCGCCACGGTCGACACCAACCACCCCCTCCGGTACGCGATGATGAACATGTGCCTAAACTTAAATTGAATCTTAAGCCGTTTGAGGGTAGATATATTCCTGATGCTTATCTTACTTGGGAGTTAGAAACTGAACAACGCTTTACATGTTTACAATATCCTGAGAATAGACGTGTTACTGCTGCTGTTTGTGAATTCACGGGTTTTGCATCTATTTGGTGGTCTGAACATTGTAGATTGCATGCTAATAATATTCCAGCTACTTGGGCTACTTTAAAAGATGCTATGCGTACTCGCTGGGTTCCTCCTTATTATCAACGTGAATTGCTACAAAAATTACAGCGTTTGAGACAAGGAAAAAATTCTGTAGAGGAATATTATCAAGAATTACAAACTGGATTGATTAGATGTGGCTTAGTAGAGGATAATGAAGCTATGTTTGCACGTTTAATAGGTGGCTTAAACAGGGAGATACAAACTATTCTAGAATACAAGGACTATGCTACTATTACTCGTTTGTTTCATCTTGCTTGTAAAGCTGAACGTGAAGTGCAGGATCGACAGGCCGCTACGAGACCTAACTTTTCTGCAGGACGAAATACATCATGGACATCGCGTGGACCTTCTACATCCACACGTCCTGCTGCACCACCATCTACTTCAGCCGCTCATTCTTACAGGGAGCCACCAAAACAGCCAGCGCCACCATTCAAGGGTGCACAAAGTGGTCCAGCGGCGAGTTCTTCTTCATCCATGGCTTCCACAGGGCAAACACGAGATCGTGATATTAAATGTCGCAGGTGCCAAGGTGGAGGTCACTTCGCAAAAGACTGTCCCTCCAAGCGTGTGATGATTATTACGGCGGATGGTGGGTATGAGTCAGCGAGCGACTATGATGAGGAGACTTTAGTTCTCATTGCTCACGAGGAACAGGGTGCCCATGATGACGCTCATGATATAGAGTATATGGCTCCTGATGATGCAGATAAATATGCTAGTTTGGTTGCTCAACGTGTGTTAAGTGTGCAGGTATCGAAGGCCGAGCAAAACCAGAGGCATAATTTGTTCCACACAAAGGAAGTGGTGAAAGAACGTTCGGTTCGCATCATCATTGACGGAGGGAGTTGCAACAACTTGGCGAGCATGGAGTTGGTGGAGAAGCTATCTCTCACCACAAGACCACACCCCCATCCGTACTATATTCAGTGGTTCAACAATAGTGGTAAGATTACGGTAACACGTTCTGTTCGTGTGCACTTTAGCATTGCTGCATATGCTGATTATGTTGATTGTGATGTGGTACCCATGCAAGCATGCTCTCTTTTACTTGGTAGACCATGGCAATTTGATAGGAATGTTGTACACCATGGTAGGACAAATCAGTTTACTCTGGTTCATCAGGATAAAACTATTGCTTTACTTCCTATGTCTCCTGAACAAATTGTGAAAGATGATCTTGCTAGAGCTAGTAAAGCTAAACAGGAGAAAAATAAGAGTGAAAATGAGATAGCAGCTAAAGAATTTGAGCAACAACATAAGACTACTAGCAAATCTTCTTCTGCTGTTTCTAATGAAATTAAATTGACTAGTCCAACTTTGCTTGCTACTAAGGTTGATATTTTGGATTTGGATGTTAGTCAATATGTGTGCTATGCTTTTGTGTGCAAAGAAGCTTTGTTTTCATTTGAGGAATTGCCTCCTTCTTTGCCTCCTGTTGTCACTGACCTTTTGCAGGAGTTTATTGACGTCTTTCCACAAGACGTACCACCGGGATTACCACCTATTCGAGGGATTGAGCATCCGATTGACTTAATTCCCGGTGCTTCGCTGCCCAACCGTGCGCCATACCGTACCAATCCGGAGGAGACGAAGGAGATTCAGCGTCAAGTACAAGAGCTACTCGACAAAGGTTACATACGTGAATCACTTAGTCCTTGTGCTGTTCCTGTTATATTAGTGCCTAAAAAGGATGGAACTTGGCGTATGTGTGTTGATTGTAGAGCCATTAATAATATTACTATTCGTTATCGTCATCCTATTCCTAGGTTAGATGATATGCTTGATGAATTAAGTGGCTCTACCATGTTTTCCAAAGTTGATTTGCGTAGTCGATACCATCAAATTCGCATGAAATTAGGGGATGAATGGAAAACGGCATTTAAAACTAAGTTTGGATTATATGAGTGGTTAGTCATGCCTTTTGGGTTAACTAATGCACCTAGCACTTTTATGAGATTAATGAACGAGGTTTTACGTGCTTTCATTGGACAATTTGTGGTAGTCTATTTTGATGATATACTTATTTATAGCAAATCTTTGGAGGAACATTTGGATCATTTACGTGCTGTTTTTATTGCTCTACGTAATGCACGTTTATTTGGTAACCTTGGGAAGTGCACCTTTTGCACCGACCGAGTATCGTTTCTTGGCTATGTTGTTACTCTGCAGGGAATTGAAGTTGATAAAGCCAAGATCGAGGCAATTGAGAGTTGGCCGCAGCCCAAAACGGTCACACAAGTGAGGAGTTTTCTTGGCCTCGCTGGATTCTATAGGCGTTTTGTGAGAGATTTCAGCACCATTGCTGCCCCTCTCAATGAGCTTACACGCAAGGATGTGCCTTTTACTTGGGGTACCGCACAGGAAGAAGCCTTCACGGTATTGAAAGATAAGTTAACACATGCTCCTTTGCTCCAACTTCCTTATTTTAATAAGACTTTTGAGCTTGAATGCGATGCTAGTGGTATTGGTTTGGGAGGTGTGTTATTACAAGATGCTAAACCTGTTGCATACTTTTCTGAAAAATTGAGTGGGCCTAGTCTGAACTATTCTACTTATGATAAGGAATTATATGCTCTTGTTCGGACATTAGAAACTTGGCAACATTATTTATGGCCCAAAGAATTTGTTATACATTCTGATCATGAATCTTTGAAACACATAAGAAGTCAAGCAAAACTTAATCGTAGACATGCTAAGTGGGTTGAATTTATTGAGACTTTCCCTTATGTCATTAAACACAAGAAGGGGAAAGATAATATTATTGCTGATGCTTTGTCTCGTCGTTATACTATGCTTTCCCAACTTGACTTCAAGATATTCGGTTTAGAGACAATCAAAGATCAATATGTACATGATGCAGAATTTAAAGATGTTTTGCCGAATTGTAGAGAGGGTAGAACATGGAACAAGTTTGTGCTTAATGATGGGTTTGTGTTCCGTTCTAACAAGCTATGCATTCCAGCTAGCTCTATTCGTCTTTTGTTGTTGCAGGAGGCGCATGGAGGAGGATTAATGGGACATTTTGGCGTGAAGAAGACGGAGGACGTACTTGCTACACATTTCTTTTGGCCAAAGATGAGACGGGATGTTGAGCGTTTTGTTGCTCGCTGCACTACATGTCAAAAAGCTAAGTCACGACTCAATCCTCATGGTTTATACATGCCTTTACCTGTACCTAGTGTTCCGTGGGAGGACATATCCATGGACTTTCTTTTAGGCTTGCCTCGAACAAAGAACGGGAGGGATAGCATATTTGTTGTCGTGGATAGATTTTCTAAGATGGCACATTTTATACCATGTCATAAAAGCGATGATGCTGCTAATGTTGCTGATTTATTCTTTCGTGAGATTATTCGCTTACATGGTGTGCCCAATACTATTGTCTCGGATCGTGATACTAAGTTTCTTAGCCATTTTTGGAGATGCTTATGGGCTAAGTTGGGGACTAAACTACTTTTTAGTACTACTTGTCATCCCCAAACTGATGGACAAACTGAAGTAGTCAATAGGACTTTGTCTACTATGCTTAGGGCTGTTTTAAAGAGTAACTTGAAAATGTGGGAAGAATGTTTACCTCATATTGAATTTGCTTATAATCGTTCTTTTCATTCTACCACTAAAATGTGCCCTTTTGAGATTGTTTATGGTTTTCTACCTCGTGCACCTATTGATTTGCTGCCTCTTCCATCTTCGGAGAAGGTTAATTTTGATGCTAAGCAACGTGCTGAATTGATTTTAAAAATGCATGAGTTAACTAAAGAAAACATTGAGAAAATGAATGCTAGATACAAGCTTGCTGGTGATAAGGGTAGAAAGCATGTTGTGTTTGAACCAGGAGATCTTGTTTGGTTACATCTACGTAAAGATAGGTTTCCTGATTTGCGCAAGTCTAAGTTAATGCCACGAGCTGATGGTCCCTTTAAGGTTTTACAGAAAATAATGATAATGCATATAAACTTGAGCTACCTGCAGATTTTGGGGTTAGTCCCACATTTAACATTGCAGATTTGAAACCTTATTTGGGAGAAGATAATGAGCTTCCGTCGAGGACGACTTCAATTCAAGAAGGGGAGGATGATGAGGACATCTCTACTAATGTTACACCCACATCTTCACCAACTACACATACTGGACCAGTTACTAGAGCACGCGCACGTCAACTAAATTATCAGGTACTTTCGTTTCTTGCGAATCCTTCTATTGTTCATGAACATATGATGCTGCCTAAATTAGATACTTTTGTTTTGCTTATGAATGAAGGACCTAGCATGGACAAGAAGGATGGTCATTGGAGCGGGATCAAGCATGGAGAAGAAGGTGCGCGCGCGGGAAAGGACAATGGAGCTTCCAGTGGTGATTATCGCACTTTGAAGCCACCATAAGTTGCGCATGAATTCTTGGACGAAATACGCGAGATGCCACTTCATTATTTTCGTCCAAGGGCAATTATAGGTGCTGCGTCACCTTAAAATTGGGCTGGGCCCATGTAATTTCGAAATACCACATTATAGGCTGTTTTTAGAGTCCGTATGTGTGGGGAAACCGAGTTAGGGTTGTTTTCGGACCCCACCTCCAAGGGGTCACGAAAATCCCCTCTGTTCCCCCATATATACAGCCCTTAGGGCGTCGTTTAGACTTGGGTTTTAATTAGATTTAAGTTAGCCATAGCCGCAACTTCGAGTTCTTCGTTTGTGTCGTCCGACCAGGCCAAGACCGCATTGGAACCCCAACTTCTGTTAATCTTTCATCTTATATTCGCAATATCCAGATTGCAATTCTTAGTTCTTGCTTGTTCTTCGATTGCTTGCAGGAATTGACCTTCGTGGTCAGGTTGATCGTGCATCCGCGGGATCAATAACCTCTCGGAGTTGGTTTAGCGATTGCTAAGGCGCAACGTCTTCGCACGTTCGTAGTCGGGTCGTGAAAGTCTACTCCACCAAAATCGATCTCCATCATCTCATCGAAACATCGGGACACCTTCGCCTCTATCAGTAACCCGAAGGTAAGCCTTCTCATCCAGATTGTAGCTCTCTTCCCTATGATGACAATCATAGTAGCTTTTCTGATGAGATTAGGCGACTTTCAATTGATTACGAACAATGCGAACTTGCTTTTCTGCTTCCTTGATCATATCCGGTCCAAAGTGTTGTCTTTCACCGGTTTCTGGCCAGTTTAGGGGTGTTCGGCATCTTCTTCCATAGAGGAGTTCAAAAGGAGCCATGTTCAGACTAGATTGGAAACTATTGTTATAAGAAAATTCGGCGAATGGAAGAGACTTCTCCCAATTCTTTCCGAAAGAGATAACACAAGCTCTGAACATGTCTTACAGGATTTGGTTAACCCTTTCAACTTGACCGCTAGACTGAGGATGGAAAGTTGTACTAAAGGAGAGATGAGTTCCCATAGTATTTTGAAAACTTTCCCAGAATCTAGAGGTGAAAAGGCTACCACGATCAGAATTGATTTCCAAAGGAACACTGTGAAGAGACACGATTCTAGAGACATACAAGTCCGCTAACTGACTGGCAGTAATAGACTCGCGAACAGGAAGGAAGTGAACAACTTTGGAAAGTTGGTCAATGAAAACGAAGATGGCATCATTTCCTTTTTGGGTTTTTGGAAAGCCGGTGATGAAGTCCATACCGACTTTGTCCCATTTCCACTCGGGAATAGACAATGGTTGAAGAGTACCAGCAGGTCTTTGATGTTCGGCCTTAATGCGACGACAAACATCACATTCGGCAACAAATTGAGCAATGTCTCTCTTCATCCGGGGCCACCAAAATCTCTGGCGTAGATCTCGGTACATTTTTGTGCTACCGGGATGAATTGAGAGGGGAGTGTCATGAGCTTCCTTAAGGATCAGCTGCCTTATATCTTGATTCTCAGGGTCTACTAAACGATTTTCAAATAATACCGTTCCTTGATCATCTACAGAGAAACATTTAGCAGCTCCGCTAGCAATGTTCTCCTTGATCCGGCAAACACCTCGTGCACGCCTTTGGGCAACTATGATTTGATCCTCAAGAGTTGGTTTCGCCACCAAGGTAGAAAGAAAGCCATGAGGAACAATCTCGAGATTGAGCTTTCGAAATTCCTCATGAAGAAGTGGTTGATACTGTAGTAACATGAGGTTGTTACAATACGACTTACGACTTAGTGCATCAACCATGACGTTGGCTTTGCCTGGGGTGAAAGAAATTCCTAAGTCATAATCTTTTATCAACTCTATCCAGTGTCTTTGCCTGAGATTAAGATCTGGCTAGGTGAATATATATTGGAGGCTTTGGTGATCAGAATAGATCTGGCAGTGATTACCAAGGAGGTAATGTCGCCATGTCTTCAGGGCATGAACTACGACAGCGAGTTCAAGATCATGGGTAGGATAGTTTTCTTCATGTGGACGCAGTTGCCGTGAAGTGTATGCGACCACATGTCGATCTTGCATAAGTATGCACCCTAACCCTTGCCATGAAGCATCATAGTAGATATCGAAATCCATTTTGGTGTCTGGAGGTGCAAGTACGGGTGCAGAAGTCAATCTTCTCTTTAGTTCTTGAAAGCTTTCCTCGCACTTTGAAGTCCATTGGACTTTATTATCTTTCTTGAGGAGTTTAGTTAGAGGCTTTGCAACTTTGGAGAAGTTCTCAACGAAGCGGCGATAATAGCTTGCTAAGCCAAGAAAACTCCTAACTTGCTTAACCGATTCAGGTGAAGTCCAATCAAGGACGGCCTGAACTCTCTCGGGATTCACAACAATGCCTTTCGCAGAAATCACGTGGCCTAAGTAGGTCACTTATGGTAGCCAAAATTCGCACTTTGAGAACTTGGCATAAAGGCGATGCTCTCGAAGTTTCATCAATACCAGCCTAAGATGTTCGGCATGTTCTTCTTCGTTCTTCGATTAGATGAGAATGTCATCAAGATAAACTACAACAAATTTTATCTAAGCACTCCATGAAGATCGAATTCATCATGCGCGAGAAAGTGGCGGGGGCATTGGTTAGACCAAAGGACATGACGGTGAACTCGTAAAGACCATATCGAGTAGTGAAAGTCGTCTTGGGAACGCCCTCATTTCAGATCCTGATTTGATGATAGCCTAATCTCAAATCCATCTTGGAGAAGACCGAGGATCCAGCAAGTTGATCATAAAGATCATTGATCCTGGGCAGTGGATACTTGTTCTTTATCGTCGCTAGATTTAGCGGGCGATAATCTACGCACATCCTTTGTGTTCCATCTTTCTTCGTTCCGAACAGAACAGGGCAACCCCATGGCGATGAGCTAGGGCGGATGAAGCCTTTTTCCAACAAAGCTTCAAGTTGGATTTTCCGCTCAGCTAACTCACATGGGGCCATTTTATATGGGCGTCAGGAAATTGGGGCTGTGCCTGGTATAAGATCCACTATGAACTCTACACATCCGTCGGGTGACTAGGTTTAAGGAGTTGGGTTACTGGATTGTTTTCTAGAGGATGACCATGGCGTACTAAGGATTACAATAGATATGTCAGAGTAGCAAAGCACCCTAACATGATGGTTAGTATGGTTATTCTGGCTAGAGGACATCTAAAGTGGGAGTAAGAACTACAAATGCATCAATATATGTTTCTAGAATAAAACCTACAACAAAGTCTATGGAATTGTCGGGCATGCCACCTAGCAATTCTTCTGAAAATACATCCAAAATGGAGAGAAGGATTTTGCAAATGCATCAGATTATGAGGAAACCTAGAATGACTCGGACAGCATAACGGCCGCATCAGGATGAAAAATGAGACAATCAACAAGATAACAGATGTCACTTCCCTAGAAGCACTATGGAATGGTGACTCTGAAAGACCACAACCCTCCTACAGCTGCAAAGAAGCAATCAATGAGATGTCCTAGTAAAAGACATAGATGAGCATAGTCCTATCTTCCCGTAGAACAAGATGAGGGTGACTCAGAGCTTAGATCGATGAAGATAAGGAGTAAAAAGAAGTCTTACGTTGTTCCCCTATACCCAAACTAATTATATAGCTATAGAATGCTAGAATGCTAGAATCGACATCGGCCAAGGTTTGATAATCCTACAGACAGTCCTGCTCCGATACCAAGTCTGTCGGGACCCGGAATATGCGTATGTAATTCCAGTCACAACTCAATCATATGGAGAGCCGAGAGCCGTACCCACTTGTCTAAGCAGACAAGGCCAAGCACAGAACACTCTCGGAAAGCATCGAACGTGAGGGGCATCCCATCTAGGCCGGATGATCAACTGATATGGGACCTCATCGCCCGCTCACAAGTATAAATGATTATGGGTGGTGAAATCCCATACTCATAGACAAGTCGCCTCAACCATATTATCGATTGAATTATAACACTTACATAAACAGACTCCAGCCCTATCACTTAGTCGGGGTCTCGGGCGGGCTCAATCATACAACAAAGTGTGCCACGTGACAATCACGAGCAATCGCATCGCGATGCCCCAAGCTGCGCACATCTAAGGGCCACTTGGTGTATAAAAGACCGCCGGAAAGAACACAACTAAGCTATCGAACCCCACACTAAGACATGCATGTTATAATCATACACGCATCATACATGTCCAGTGTAAAAAGCAGGTATTCATTACATGAACTCTACAAAGTATATCTTTATTGACTTACATATAGAGTACACAAATATCATATTACTATGATCCATCATTACATCAAACAACGGAAGCAAATTAGGTCTGAGTACAGACAAGATTAAAAAATGGCTTAGAGAAGCCTTGTTCAATATACATGCCCTTCCACGAGGGACCAGACTGCTGTCTGGAACTATACTAGCTTAGTCAACGTCGAGCTTCAGGTAGGTGACTCCATCGGGGTCTGGGTTCTCATCTAAAACATAGAATAAGCAAACGTGAGTACAAAGTCGTACTCAGCAAGACTTACATCAGATCTATACTACTCATGCTCAAGTATCAAGGTAAAGGGAGGTGGGGTTTCAACATGCAGAAGTGCCAATTTTCACTTGGCTAGTCCTGTACTACGAGTACCAGACTTGAGGTAAGAAGCGTACACGAGTCCACTACATGTCTCCAACCAATTACACCACTATGGTTACTTCCTGGACTTCCCCACGAGGAAGCATGCCATAGCACTCACGCTTATCTTGCGAGTTTTAGAGTATCCATTCAAGTTGTCTAATAATCAGGTACAACTTTCCAAGTAGTCCATGACCGCGGACGCGGCTATTCGAATAGTTTTGTTAACCTTGCAGGGGTGTAAACTACACACACATGACCATCAGTTACCGCCGGGTCTCGTCACCATTCAAGGGGTGCCGGCGAGGATGTTCACCACGACACTTCGCTCACAACCGGTCTATTCCAGGAGTCGACTATCTGAGTAGCCCCGCTCGAGAGTCCGGCCGGATCAACGATACGTACTCAGACAATGTAGGCAACTGAGACGCCATCCGGGGATGGTTTCACTGCCTCACAGATCCACCCACATATCTAGGATGATCCAACATTTCCACTCACTCCTTTTCTATGCATATGCCAAATGGAAGGCCCGAACTAATGTGACTCCTGGACGTCAACACGGATTAAGGTACGAGGCCGACAGGGGTCAGTGAGCCCAATGTGTGGTTGTACTCTTTGTCTTGGATTACCATACAAGAACTCAGGCTTAAGGCGGTGTTCAACGAGACAACCCACCGTGTACTCCTACATAGTCTCTCATTGTTCACCTTGTATTAGGGTGGATTCACCAACACAGTTTCACCTTCATCAACACCATGATCTCTACCATCCCGACTCACAGATAAAAGTATCCTCATTGAACACTCTAAGCATGCAATAAGCTTTAACAGTTGCAGGGGCCACATGATAACAATCAAGTCCTATGTCAGCTAGGATTGTGGTGTGCTTACTACTGTAACAAGATGATAGGTCATGCATCGGATATGGGTTCAACTATGCGGTAGAATCGATAACAAGGTGATCATCCTAATCAATGCATAAGCGAGACTGAGAGGGAAGTGGGATTTTATAGACATGATCAATGGGGTTTGCTTGCCTTGCCGACGATACACTGGTTTATCAGTCTTCTGCTTCGGGGGTGACCTCCGTCTCGGAAACGCTGTTACCAAGACAATCATCAACAAAGGGGGGCAACATCGAAAATAAATGCACAAGCACATGATAAGGCTGTCCATGATGTATATGGTACTGATTTGTTGACAATTCCATTTAATTGAAGTGTATTGCAAAGGATTTGCAAATTCAAACTCCAAAATAAAATTGAAATTAAGCCATATGCACATTTGCTATTGTTGCCCCATATTAAAATGGTCAAACATGATTTTTTTTGCATATTCTTAATCCTTGCATTTTTATGATAATTTTTCATATATTATTTGTCCAATTTGGAGTTAGTATGAATTTTCTATGATTTTCTAATGTTTATTGTATTTTCACCAATTTCCGGATTTCTTTTAAAACAATTAAGCTTTATTGCGTCAACATGACCTGATGCTGACATGGCGGCCCTCTGACCAGTGGGCCAGGTCTGTAAGTGTCTGGGATAAACCCCTATTTAATTAAAATGGCAGGGGTGATTAGAGGGGCTGGGCCCCTCCTGTCAGTGGCTGTGGTTGGGGGTTAGGGGGTGGTTAAGGCCCTAATGGCCTGCCACGTCGGCTGCTCGCCGACGGTGACCAAAGCCACGGCGGAGGGCTCGCCGGAGTTTTAAAAAGGCCACGGGAGAGCACGGGAGGGCTACCAAATTGAAGCCCACGTGATCCCGCGTATAGGGATGCCATTGGGGGTCTCCAGGGGCACTAGAGCGATGCCGGCATTGAGCATGGCGGCAGCGAAGCTCTGTCCTCGGCGAGATCAGCGGCTAGGGAAACGGGAGGAGAGTGGACTAGGGAAAAACGACGAGAATCTCACCCCGATTCGAGCAGAGGAGACGGCGGGGTCGAAGGAGGGACGTCGGCGGCACAATCGACGAAGTGCTTCACGGCGGACGGCAGCGATTCGATGGTGCTGGTGTCGTCTCCAATGCTTGCTGGGCTCGATTCGCACAGGGGTTCGACGAATACGACGACGCTGGTCCTCCTGGACAGCTTTGCGCGGCGCGGAGAGCACGGTGGCCACGCGTTTTCTTGTCGGCGGCGACAGCGTGTTCTCTGCGACGAAGAAATCCGGCTGGGCGAGGAAGCTAGAGGAAACAGAGAGAGGGGGAAAGGTGCTGCGGGGCTCTGGGCGTCTCCGTGTGATGGCTTCTCGCCCCCTTCGTTGGTTACCCCAAGTGGAGGGTTGAGATGTAGTGCAGCAGCAGTTTTCCCTCGGTGAAGATACCAAGGTTTGTCTCCAGCAAGGCTCCAGAGATGATAAGTAGGTGTCAGCGCCGCAACTGACGCGGACCTGCACACAGACACAGATAACTTTGTTCCCAACGAAGTTCAGAGAGGTTGTCAATATCTCCGGTGTTGTTGTTTACAAAGGATAAAACGCAAGGGATAATAATAGAAACTTGAAAGTAAATGCAGAAAAGTAAATAAAGCGTGGAAACAGTGAGAAGGATATGGACCGGGATACGTGATGTTCGCTAGTGATGTCTCTCTCCCAAAAGACGATAAAATTGCTATGCGAGGTAAACAAATTACAGAAAGGCAATTGACCGGATTATGAATGCACCGCAATGCTAACTATGCTACAAAAGAAAGGAAGAGGTTCAAAAGCACAGGCAGTACGCAAAGGTAAGTAGACCGAAATCCATCTGCATCTACTACTAATCATCCACCTTGAGATATCTATCCAGAACATCTCGCTGGTATTAAGTTGCGAGCCCCACCCAAAGTGTAAAACCCAGAGCAACAGACAACTGCATTAAAAAGAACTCTGCGTAAAGTAAACAATCCTTGTAACCGCGGTTACAAGCACCGTTGTTTTCCCCCTTGTGGCAACAGCACATCCCCTAGACTCATGTTTCTGTCACTCAAGCGTGTCATCGGGGGGCATGAACCCACAATCTAGCACAACGCTCCCTCTTGGAGTCACTACCTACTACTTGGCCAAAGCAATAAACAACAATGGGGAACATGTAAGAATTACTTAGGAACAAAAATATAAGAGATAAAAAACCAAATATATTACTCAATCACAATCTGAACATAATCTCATAATCCATCAGATCCTATCAAACTCAACATAGCAATAGCAGAAATATTACAAAGGTGCCTCGATCATGTTGGGCAGCTCACGAGGTCTAAACAATGAAGATCAAAGAGGGGAGGAGAACATCACATAGCTACTGATCACGGACCCATGGTCCAAGGAGAACTACTCACGAGACATCCGGGGAGCATCCATGGTGGAGAGGAGACTCCCGGAGGTCAATCCTCCCTCCGGCAGGGTGCCGGGAAGAGGTCTTCTGGTGCTCCCGATCTTCGGAAGCGCGGCGGCGACAGAACAGAGGCGAGTTCGCGGAATAGGGTTCTGCTTCTGGAGTTTTCCCGTGACGGGGGATAAATAGGCGAAAGGGGGCAACCAGAGGTGGGCCAGAGGCCCCAGGCGCCCCCCCTAGCGCGGCCAGGGGTGGGGCCGCGCCGGGTGGCCGCCTGGCCCCCCCTGGCTCCCCTCTGGCCCCTCCTGGGCTCTTCTCGAATCTTCCGTCACGCTGATTTTTTATCTGAGTTTTCCCGAATTTTTCTGGCACTTTTTATATGGGGGAAAACTGAAATAGAAAAAAAGCAGAAAACAGGAACTGGCACTGGGGTGCACTGAGTTAATAGGTTAGTCCAGATATGATAAAAAAATGTATGAAAGTGTATCTAGATCATAGCAATTTCACACAAAACATGCATGGAGCAAGCAGAAGTTATAGATACATTTTGGACGTATCAACATCCCCAAGCTTAATTCCTGCTCGTCCTCGAGTAGGAAAATGATAACAACATAATTTCTGTGGTGACATGCTAGCAACCATAAAAGAACTTTGAAAAGTAAAGAAATCAAGGTTAGAAATTCAATTCAAGTCATAACATGCAAAAGTCTATATTAGCATTGAAACAAGTAACAAAAGAACATTAGGGGCAAGAGCTCTCGCTGTCCGTGACTCGAATGTCTCCAAATGGTGTTTGCGTGCAAGAAGGGGGATAGGGAATACGAGAAAAAAGTATTTTTGTGTTGAGAACTCAATCTACTAAAGTTTCACACTTGGTCTTCTTTGGAATCTTATCTTAACTCATCCCCAGACCACTAGCCAGGTACAAGTCAATTTGATCCACTCCTTTTCGATATTTCGAGCACTCATGCAATGGATGAGCGTAAGCACGAGAGTTGACACTTAGGATGGCAAAGAGATAAATATGGTGGAGGAGGAAGACAAAAAGGATGAGAAAGGCTCACATCAATGAGGACAATCATAGGCAAGAGATGCCAAATGATAGATATGATGTGAGGAGTAGGGATTGCCATGCAACGGATGCACATACGAGCTAGGAAGCTCTCCAATGGAACTAGTGGGGGTGCATCTAACTTGCTCGCTCATGAAGACCTAGAGCTCTTTTGAGGAGGCTCATCCTTGGAATATGCAAGCCAAGTTCTATAGTGTGAAGGTCCCCACATAGCTATATGCATAAAGATCATCTCTATGGAGTACAAGGATATAAAGGGAGTACTAGTGTGGATCTCTCAAAAGGATAGTAGTGTTGCCCCTTTCTCTCTTTTTATTTCTTTTTCTCTTTTTTATATTTTTTTGTATTTTTGGTGGCCTCAATGGCTCTTTCTATTTAACTCTCATTTGTCCTCTTTGGGATCTTTTAATGTGTCCACTTTGGGATCTTTTCCTCACTTAAGGGCAGCACTCTATTTTACAAGAAGGTAAAGGAGATCTTTCACACTTTACAAGGTACTCAAAATCATAAAGAAGATGTAACTATCATGATGTATGCAATGTATGCCGCTGCCAGTGTAGCAGGAACATGTATGACATGAAGATCAAGTCATGAAGAGGTGGAAGTTGCATGGCAATGTAACTCGGAAAGGCTATGGAAATGCCTTGATAGGTAGGTATGGTGGCTGTTTTGAGGAAAGATATAAGGAGGCTTATGATGACAGAGCATATCATGCCAAGGGTTTGGATGTACCGGCGAAGGTGGACACCAACTCTCGGAGTGAGAAGAAGGCAATGCACGGCACGGGAAAGGCTAGCAAAATATGGGAAGGTGGAAGTGCCAACTCTCAATACTTACATTAGTCCGAAGAACTCATGCACTTATTATCGGTAACTCTCAATCTAATAAGGAGGTTCACAAAGAGACAAGTACCCCGAGGAGGAGTGTATGGGTGTTTGGTTATCCTTGCGCATCCTCGACTCATGGTAAGTGAGTGTTCTCTGATATTCGACCCCTCAGAAGAGTAGGGATCCATCTAGTAGCTAGAGTTCTCAACTAGTTTTGTAGGTTTTGAAAATAAACACGGATTGCCCAAAATACGACACCTATCACTAATAGGCAAGAGCTCTTGACACCAAAAGTTCAAATATTACTCACATCAATACCTCAAAACTATTGCAAGCTACTACTAAAATTAAATAGCAACCTCAATTACCTACTTTCAAGACAAGACACAACTCAGTGCAACAACCAACTCCCTTAACAAGATAAACATGAAAACTAAAGAGAGTTCCAGCAACAAACTAAACAAAAGCCAAGGCTCTTGCTAAAGACAAACTAAAACTAAGACTAAACATGGCAGTAGCTATGAAAAGATAAAGAACACACAACAGCAAAAAGATAGGCATGAAGAATCCTATGATGTGTTCTAGATTTTGAAAGTGGAGCGTGTTTCTCTCCCACACAAAGTAAGACAGGACCTAACTTGTTATGAACAGCAAGCAAAGCTAAAGAAACTAAAAATAAAACCTAGGAGCGAGACGCTCCAAGCATAGCACATAATGCATGAAGTGATAAAAATATAGTGAGACGAAGGACGAACTGATGATTGTTGATAGAGAAGGGGATGCACGGGGGCATCCCAAATCTTAGACGCTTGAGTCTCCTTGAATATTTATTGGGGATGCATGGGGGCATCCCCAAGCTTGAGCGCTTGACACTCCTGGATCTTCTTTCATCATCTTCCATCGCACACTTGAAAACTCCCTTCATACATAACTCATCATAAGCTGATTAGAGAGGTTAGTACCCTTAATAAATAATTTTTCTCCACTGGATATAAAGATATTCTTGAAGAGCTACTGTTTCTCAAGAGTGCCAAAAAGTTTTTGCAAAGAAAAAGCAAGCTTAAGGTTTGCAAAAGTTGGGAGAGACAAAACGTGGCAGAATCTGTGAAAAACAGAACAGCAGATAGTAAAGAATTTTTTAGGGGTACTTCTGCAACTCAAATCAAAAAACTCAGAACATACGGAAGTTTCGTAATTGTATAGATCATACTGTGTAAAACTTTCAGCTCAAAAAGATGAACTGGTATTTTTCTAGAATTTCTCTGGTCACGAGGACAAAATCTGTTTTCTGGACAGCATGTCACAACTTTTACTTCCCTTGCCGTAAGAGGCTATAACTTGGCACAAAGCTGAAAAATAAAGATACAATGATGTTGCTACAAAAGTAACAATCATCAAGACACAACAAAATCAAAAAGAAAATCCTAAATTCGTTGCGGGCTGCCTCCCGAAAGCGCTTCTTTAATGCCATTAGCTAGGCTTAATGCAAAAGAAGAATCAAGTTTTATCAAGAGAAAGAGAATAACTAACCCGAGTAACG
This sequence comes from Bromus sterilis, assembly GCA_950022295.1. NCBI lineage: Eukaryota > Viridiplantae > Streptophyta > Magnoliopsida > Poales > Poaceae > Bromus > Bromus sterilis. The sequence continues at coordinate 162,433,289 of OX465599.1, read as the reverse complement.
GACTCAAAAGGTAACTTGATTTTATTTCAAGGGAAGTGTTCCATCCCATTTTTAAATGGGAATTGGAATTTAATATTTCCTTCTTTCATGTCAATAACCGCACCAACAGTGCGAAGAAAAGGACGTCCCAAAATAATTGGACATAAAGGTTCACACTCTATATCCATAATAATAAAATCAACGGGAACATAGTTGTCATTGACAATGATAAGAACATCGTCGATCTTCCCTAAAGGTTTCTTTACGGAAGAATCAACAAGACGAACACCAAAAGAACAAGGCTCAAAAGGTTTCAATTCAAACATATCAAATATTCTTTTGGGCATAACGGATGTACTAGCTCCAACATCACATAAAGCATAGCAAGAGAAGTTATTTAATTTAATTTTGATCATAGGGTCCCAACCATCCTCTAGCTTCCTAGGTATGGAGGCTTCTACTCTAAGCTTCTCCTCCCTAGCTTTGATGAGAGCATTTGTGATATGCTCCATGAAGGCAAGATTAAGTGTGCTAGTGTGGGGGTCTCTAGACATTTTGTGTAGTAAACTGATAACTTCTGAGAGGGTACAACTATCAAAATCAATGTCACTACTATCAAAGGTGGTAGTAGTGTCATCTAGGCTCACTTGTTTGAAACCCTCTATGTTCATAGGAGTTTCTTCATCTATGGTTGAGGTATTAGCATCACCATTAATAGGTCCAACGGGACTAGGAGTGCATTGGGTGCTAATAGTTTGAGTGTCCTCAACAATTTGGATAGTGGCAACTGTGTGGTGTGTAGGAAGGTTCTTAATTCTATCCTCTTCCTCTTTTTCTCTAGCCCGTCTTTCTTTAAGTTTAGCCATCTGATGAGGACATCTCTACTAATGTTACAACCACATCTTCACCAACGACACATACTGGACCAGTTACTAGAGCACGTGCACGTCAACTAAATTATCAGGTACTTTCGTTTCTTGCGAATCCTTCTAATGTTCATGAACATATGATGCTGCCTAAATTAGATACTTTTGTTTTGCTTATGAATGAAGGACCTAGCATGGACAAGAAGGACGGTCATTGGAGCGGGATCAAGCATGGAGAAGAAGGTGCGCGCGCGGGAAAGAACAATGGAGCTTCCAGTGGGGATTTTCGCACTTTGAAGCCACCATAAGGCATGCATGAAGGCTTGGACGAAATACACGAGATGCCACTTCATTATTTTCGTCCAAGAGCAATTATAGGTGCTGCGTCACCTTAATATTGGGCTGGGCCCATGTAATTTCGAAATACCACATTATAGGCTGTTTTTAGAGTCCGTATGTGTGGGGAAACCGAGTTAGGGTTGTTTTCGGACCCCACCTCCAAGGGGTCACGAAAATCCCCTCTGTTCCCCCATATATACAGCCCTTAGGGCGTCGTTTAGACTTGGGTTTTAATTAGATTTAAGTTAGCCATAGCCGCAACTTCGAGCTCTTCGTTTGTGTCATCCGACCAGGCCAAGACCTCATTGGAACCCCAACTTTCGTAATCATTCATCTTATATTCGCAATATCCAGATTGCAATTCTTAGTTCTTGCTTGTTCTTCGATTGCTTGCAGGAATTAGACCTTCGTGGTCAGGTTGATCGTGCATCCGCGGGATCAATAACCTCTCGGAGTTGGTTTAGCGATCGCTAAGGCGCAACGTCTTCGCACGTTCGTAGTCGGATCGTGAAAGTCGCCTCCACCATAATCGATCTCCACCATCTCATCGAAACATCGGGACACCTTCGCCTCTATCAAGTGGTATCAGATTTCCAGGTTGATCGGTGAGATTTACCAGTTTTCGTACTCTAGATTACTTCTGTTCTTCATACCTACAGTCCACGAAAAAGCCAAAAAAAATTTTAGGGTTAGATCATCACGTCCCTAAACAGTCCGAGCCTTTGTCTAGTCTTCCTTACAGTAGTTTGCTTTGTTGAATTTGCGGTTGCATCGTTGTGTCGAGTTGCTGATCTTAGCGTCTAGTTCCCTTAGAGTTTCGAGTTCTGATCATAGTTTGTCACGCCGCCGCCGCACAGTACTACACCACCACGTTCCGCCAAGCCGAGTCCAGATACACCACCATGTTCCGCCAAGCAGAGTCCATATACACCACCACGACCTACCGATCCGAGTTGAGTTCCATCACCCGTTCGGTTTGTGATCTCTCCGTAGCCAGATTAGTTTGAGTTGATTAGAGTCGGATTTCACCAATCTTTGTCGTACGTAGAAGAGGGTGATTTCCAAAAAAAAAAAAAAGAGAGAGAGAAAAAAAAATCAGAGTGTGCTTCTCAGTTGTTTACGTGCCGCGCCGTGCTTTTGTTGGTGTTTTAGGCTCGCGTCTCTAGTACGGTCTAGCCTAGGATCAGCACAGTACCGACGTTGAGTGTTTATTCAGCTTTGCATCTCTGTTTTGATTACTGTTGAGTTTTTCCTACCATACTTGTCAGCCTTCCTATAGCTCCACATATATTCTACATCGTGCGTTTGACACCTCCTGGCCATCGCTCCACCATATCTCTGAGAGTTTTGACCCGTTGGTTGTACATCACCACCTGCTGCTAGGTAAGAATCGGTAAGAACGAAAGAAAAGCTTGACGGATTTGTGCTTTCCACCACCCCACATCCCATTAGTAGAAGTAGGATCATATTACTGTGTGTTTTCTATTTCTGCTAACCACGCCAGGATCACATGATGACGTGGCGCGGGATGCACCCGATTGGGAGAACATGACAAACAAGGAGCAACATGATAAATTTGCACAAATGATGTCTGAACAGGTGAATGACATCGAGACCAGATTTACAGAGGCAATTGATGGCGTGGAAAAGATGATCGACACCAAGCTCGACGCCAAGTTTACTGAGTTGATCGCACGCCTACCTACACAGCCTGCTGCCGCTCCAGCACAGCCACAGCCACCGCCACTACCACGTGCACGACGTATTCTGTTTCCGAGAGGACAAGCTGCTGGTATTGGTGCTCCTGCTGCTGCTGCAGTACCTGCTGCTGCTGCTTCTGACGTCGGCTAGGACGACAACTACGAGGGTGATTACGAGGAGGAGGTGGAACAGGAAGCGGCCTATGAACAGCCAGCTGGACGTCCACGTCCCAACATTCGCCATGGTCGACACCAACCACCCCCTCAGGTACGTGATGATGAACATGTGCCTAAACTGAAATTGAATCTTAAGCCGTTTGAGGGTAGATATATTCCTGATGCTTATCTTACTTGGGAGTTAGAAACTGAACAACGCTTTACATGTTTACAATATCCTGAGAATAGACGTGTTACTGCTGCAGTTTGTGAATTCACGGGATTTGCATCTATTTGGTGGTCTGACCATTGTAGATTGCATGCTAATAATATTCCAACTACTTGGGGTGCTTTAAAAGATGCTATGCGTACTCGCTGGGTTCCTCCTTATTATCAACGTGAATTGTTACAACAATTACAGCGTTTGAGACAAGGAAAAAATTCTGTAGAGAAATATTATCAAGAATTACAAACTGGATTGATTAGATGTGACCTAGTAGAGGACAATGAAGCTATGCTTGCACGTTTTATGGGTGGTTTAAACAGGGAGATACAAACTATTCTAGAATACAAGGACTTTGCTACTATCACTCGTTTGTTTCATCTTGCTTGTAAAGCTGAACGTGAAGTGCAGGATCGACAGGCCGCTACGAGACCTAACTTTTCTGCAGGACGAAATACATCATGGACATCGCGTGGAGCTTCTACATCCACACGTCCTGCTGCACCACCATCTACTTCAGCCGCTCATTCTTACAGGGAGCCACCAAAACAGCCAGCGCCACCATTCAAGGGTGCACAGAGTGGTCCAGCGGCGAGTTCTTCTTCATCCATGGCTTCCACAGGGCAAAAACGAGATCGTGATATTAAATGTCGCAGGTGCCAAGGTGGAGGTCACTTCGCAAAAGACTGTCCCTCCAAGCGTGTGATGACTATTACGGCGGATGGTGGGTATGAGTCAGCGAGTGACTATGATGAGGAGACTTTAGTTCTCATTGCTCATGAGGAACAGGGTGCCCATGATGATGCTCATGATATAGAGTATATGGCTCCTGATGATGCAGATAAATATGCTAGTTTGGTTGCTCAACGTGTGTTAAGTGTGGATGTAACGAAGGCCGAGCAAAACCAGAGGCATAATTTGTTCCACACAAAGGGAGTGGTGAAAGAACATTCGGTTCGCATCATCATTGACGGAGGGAGTTGCAACAACTTGGCTAGCATGGAGTTGGTGGAGAAGCTATCTCTCACCACAAGACCACACCCCCATCCGTACTATATTCAGTGGTTTAACAATAGGGGTAAGATTAAGGTAACGCGTTCTGTTCGTGTGCACTTTAGCATTGCTGCATATGCTGATTATGTTGATTGTGATGTGGTACCCATGCAAGCATGCTCTCTTTTACTTGGTAGACCATGGCAATTTGATAGGAATGTTGTACACCATGGTAGGACCAATCAGTTTACTCTAGTTCATCAGGATAAAAATATTGCTTTACTTCCTATGTCTCCTGAACAAATTGTGAAAGATGATCTTGCTAGAGCTAGTAAAGCTAAACAGGAGAAAAATAAGAGTGAAAATGAGATAGCAGCTAAAGAATTTGAGCAACAACATAAGACTAATAGCAAATCTTCTTCAACTGTTTCTAATGAAATTAAATTGACTAGTCCAACTTTGCTTGCTACTAAGGTTGATATTTCAGATTTGGATGTTAGTCAGTATGTGTGCTATGCTTTTGTGTGCAAAGAAGCTTTGTTTTCATTTGAGGAATTGCCTCCTTCTTTGCCTCCTGTTGTCACTGACCTTTTGCAGGAATTTATTGACGTATTTCCACAAGACGTACCACCGGGATTACCACCTATTCGAGGGATTGAGCATCAGATTGACTTAATTCCCGGTGCTTCGCTGCCCAACCGTGCGCCATACCGTACCAATCCGGAGGAGACGAAGGAGATTCAGCGTCAAGTACAAGAGCTACTCGACAAAGGTTACATACGTGAATCCCATAGTCCTTGTGCTGTTCCTGTTATATTAGTGCCGAAAAAGGATGGAACATGGCGTATGTGTGTTGATTGTCGAGCCATTAATAATATTACTATTCGTTATCGTCATCCTATTCCTAGGTTAGATGATATGCTTGATGAATTAAGTGGCTCTACCATGTTTTCCAAAGTTGATTTGCGTAGTGGATACCATCAAATTCGCATGAAATTAGGAGATGAATGGAAAACGGCTTTTAAAACTAAGTTTGGATTATATGAGTGGTTAGTCATGCCTTTTGGGTTAACTAATGCACCTAGCACTTTCATGAGATTAATGAACGAGGTTTTACGTGCTTTCATTGGACGATTTGTGGTAGTCTATTTTGATGATATACTGATTTATAGCAAATCTTTGGAGGAACATTTGGATCATTTACGTGCTGTTTTTATTGCTCTACGTAATGCACGTTTATTTGGTAACCTTGGGAAGTGCACCTTTTGCACCGACCGAGTATCGTTTCTTGGCTATGTTGTTACTCCGCAGGGAATTGAAGTTGATAAAGCCAAGATCGAGGCGATTGAGAGTTGGCCGCAGCCCAAAACGGTCACACAAGTGAGGAGTTTTCTTGGCCTCGCTGGATTCTATAGGCGTTTTGTGAGAGATTTCAGCACCATTGCTGCACCTCTCAATGAGCTTACACGCAAGGATGTGTGATGAGGACATGACTACCATAGTTACAGCCACAACCCCTGCTAATATACCTACTGGAGCAATTACTAGAGATCGTGCACACCAATTAAATTATCAGGTACTTTTTCTTCTTGGTAATGTTTCTAATGTTCATGTGAATATGATGCTGCCTAACGTCGATATATTTCTGTTGCTGACAAATGAAGGACCTAGCATGGACAAGAAGGATGAGCATTGGAGCATGTTCAAGCATGAAGATGACGAGGACATAATTATCATGGATATGACCATTAATTCCTCTATATTTGATCAAGAAATGAAGTCAATACAAAGGGGCATGATTGTGTGCTGTACAAGAAGTTATTTCACGTCACTTTTGGCCCAAGAGAAGAGAGAGACCAAGTCTTTCACGTCATGGACTCAGATTCGGACTACAGAGATATACCCAACTTCAAACAGCCGCCGTTTCTACATACGAACTCCAAATTGGGTGATTCTTTTTTCTGGTGATAGCTTATCTCGTCTAGTTTCCAACGCAATTGGTTTCACCTTCAAATTCCTTCGGAGCGTGGAGATATTGCGAAAACGGTGCGACCCAGCAGCAGAATCCGAATCAAAGTCCAACTCAATAGGTGTTGCATCACCTCCACATGGGCCCAAGTGCCTTGTACGACCTAGGTTTAGTTTTAGGACTCCTTGGGACGTCCTTCCACCCCCTTGGCCTCCACCCTTTAGTCATATATAAGTAGATCAACCCCTAGGGTTTTTCTTTGGATTTCTTTTAGTTAAAAAGACTGCTTAGCTAATTGCTGCATCTTCGTGTACTCGGTTTGTGTCCAACGACCAGATCAAGACCGCTTTTGGAATCCCAACTTTATTCATACTTCATCTACATATTCGCAATATTCAGATTGCTTTATCATAGTTCTTGCTTGTTCTTCGATTGCTTGCAGGCACTAGACCTTCGTGGTTAGGTTGATCGTGCTCCGGCGTGGTCAATAACCTTCAGGAGATTGGTTTAGCGATTGCTAAGGCGCAACATCGTTGCACGTTTGTAGTCGGATCGTCAAAGTTGACTCCATAAAATCGTAGTTATCATCTCATCGAAAGATCGGGACACCCCGCCTCTATCAATGTGCCTTTTACTTGGGGTACCGCACAGGAAGAAGCCTTCACGGTATTGAAAGATAAGTTAACACATGCTCCTTTGCTCCAACTTCCTGATTTTAATAAGACTTTTGAGCTTGAATGCGATGCTAGTGGGATTGGTTTGGGAGGTGTGTTATTACAAGATGCTAAACCTGTTGCATACTTTTCTGAAAAATTGAGTGGGCCTAGTCTGAACTATTCTACTTATGATAAGGAATTATATGCTCTTGTTCGGACATTAGAAACTTGGCAACAATATTTATGGCCCAAAGAATTTGTTATACATTCTGATCATGAATCTTTGAAACACATAAGAAGCCAAGAAAAACTTAATCGTCGACATGCTAAGTGGGTTGAATTTATTGAGACTTTCCCTTATGTCATTAAACACAAGAAGGGGAAAGATAATATTATTGCTGATGCTTTGTCTCGTCGTTATACTATGCTTTCACAACTTGACTTCAAGATATTCGGTTTAGAGACAATCAAAGATCAATATGTACATGATGCGGAATTTAAAGATGTATTGCAGAATTGTAGAGAGGGTAGAACATGGAACAAGTTTGTGCTTAATGATGGTTTTGTGTTCCGTTCTAACAAGCTATGCATTCCAGCTAGCTCTATTCGTCTTTTGTTGTTGCAGGAGGCGCATGGAGGAGGATTAATGGGACATTTTGGCGTGAAGAAGACGGAGGACGTACTTGCTACACATTTCTTTTGGCCAAAGATGAGACGGGATGTTGAGCGTTTTGTTGCTCGCTGCACTACATGTCAAAAAGCTAAGTCACGACTCAATCCTCATGGTTTATATATGCCTTTACCTGTACCTAGTGTTCCGTGGGAGGACATATCCATGGACTTTGTTTTAGGCTTGCCTCGAACAAAGAAGGGGAGGGGTAGCATATTTGTTGTCGTGGATAGATTTTCTAAGATGGCACATTTTATACCATGTCATAAAAGCGATGATGCTGCTAATGTTGCTGATTTATTCTTTCGAGAGATTATTCGCTTACATGGTGTGCCCAATACTATTGTCTCGGATCGTGATACTAAGTTTCTTAGCCATTTTTGGAGATGCTTATGGGCTAAGTTGGGGACTAAACTACTTTTTAGTACTACATGTCATCCCCAAACTGATGGACAAACTGAAGTAGTCAATAGGACTTTGTCTACTATGCTTAGGGCTGTTTTAAAGAGTAACTTAAAAATGTGGGAAGAATGTTTACCTCATATTGAATTTGCTTATAATCGTTCATTTCATTCTACCACTAAAATGTGCCCTTTTGAGATTGTTTATGGTTTTCTACCTCGTGCACCTATTGATTTGCTTCCTCTTCCATCTTCGGAGACGGTTAATTTTGATGCTAAGCAACGTGCTGAATTGATATTAAAAATGCATGAGTTAACTAAAGAAAACATTGAGAAAATGAATGCTAGATACAAGCTTGCTGGTGATAAGGGTAGAAAGCATGTTGTGTTTGAACCAGGAGATCTTGTTTGGTTACATCTACGTAAAGATAGGTTTCCTGATTTGCGCAAGTCTAAGTTAATGCCACGAGCTGATGGTCCCTTTAAGGTTTTACAGAAAATTAACGATAATGCATATAAACTTGAGCTACCTGCAGATTTTGGGGTTAGTCCCACATTTCACATTGCAGATTTGAAACCTTATTTGGGAGAAGATAATGAGCTTCCGTCGAGGACGACTTCAATTCAAGAAGGGGAGGATGATGAGGACATCTCTACTAATGTTACACCCACATCTTCACCAACTACACATACTGGACCAGTTACTAGAGCACGTGCACGTCAACTAAATTATCAGGTACTTTCGTTTCTTGCGAATCCTTCTAATGTTCATGAACATATGATGCTGCCTAAATTACATACTTTTGTTTTGCTTATGAAGGAAGGACCTAGCATGGACAAGAAGGACGGTCATTGGAGCGGGATCAAGCATGGAGAAGAAGGTGCGCGCGCGGGAAAGAACAATGGAGCTTCCAGTGGGGATTTTCGCACTTTGAAGCCACCATAAGGCATGCATGAAGGCTTGGACGAAATACACGAGATGCCACTTCATTATTTTCGTCCAAGAGCAATTATAGGTGCTGCGTCACCTTAATATTGGGCTGGGCCCATGTAATTTTGAAATACCACATTATAGGCTGTTTTTAGAGTCCGTATGTGTGGGGAAACCGAGTTAGGGTTGTTTTCGGACCCCACCTCCAAGGGGTCACGAAAATCCCCTCTGTTCCCCCATATATACAACCCTTAGGGCGTCGTTTAGACTTGGGTTTTAATTAGATTTAAGTTAGCCATAGCCGCAACTTCGAGCTCTTCGTTTGTGTCATCCGACCAGGCCAAGACCTCATTGGAACCCCAACTTTCGTAATCATTCATCTTATATTCGCAATATCCAGATTGCAATTCTTAGTTCTTGCTTGTTCTTCGATTGCTTGCAGGAATTAGACCTTCGTGGTCAGGTTGATCGTGCATCCGCAGGATCAATAACCTCTCGGAGTTGGTTTAGCGATCGCTAAGGCGCAACGTCTTCGCACGTTCGTAGTCGGATCGTGAAAGTCGCCTCCACCATAATCGATCTCCACCATCTCATCGAAACATCGGGACACCTTCGCCTCTATCACCATCATCCTAATGTTTTCATTGATTTGGAACTGGATAGCATTAATAGGAGTGGCCTTATTATCCTCAAGGGGGAGGTTCTAATTTTGAGCATCTCAATATCAAGGGCTAAGCTTTCTACCTTCAAAGAGAGATTATCTATTTGAGATAATTTCTCTTCTACATTTTTGTTGAAGGCTTTTTGGGTAGTGATAAAGTCTCTAAGCATGCTTTCTAATTCAGAAGAGGGGTTCTTGTTGCTAGGGTAGGTGTTGTTGTTCCCATAGTTGGATGGAAACGGTCTAGGATTGCTAGCAAAATTTCCCCTATAAGCATTGTTGTTGAAGTTGTTTCTAGCAATAAAGTTCACATCTACTTGTTCTTGAGCAACCAAAGAATTTAAAGGAACATCATGAGGATTAGTAGAGGGTTGCTTGGTAAGTAGAGACATAATTAAGTCAACTTTTTCATTGAGGTAGGTAATTTCCTCGACAGAATTTACCTTCCTACCTGTTGGAGCGCGTTCGGTGTGCCATTGGGAATAATTGGTCATCATTTCATCGAGAAGCTTTGTGGCAGCACTAAGTGTAGTTGACATAAAGGTTCCTCCCGCGGCCGAATCTAACAGGTTCCGCGAGGTAAAGTTCAAGCCTGCATCAAAAGTCTGGATAACCATCCAGGTAGTCAAACCATGTGTAGGGCATTTCTTAACAAGAGATTTCATTCGTTCCCAAGCTTGGGCAACGTGTTCATTATCCAATTGCTTAAAATTCATAATATTACTCCTCAATTGGATAATCTATGCTATTTCTAGGCAAAGTTTGAAACCATATTTTAGCATCTCCCCTTAAAGAGAAAGGAAAGAGCTTGAGCTTAACAACAGCACCTTCTACTTCTTTATACTTTTGCATATCACATAATTCAACAAAATTATTCAAGTGTAAAGCAGCAGCATCTCCAGCACCAGAGAATTGATCTCTCATAACAAGGTTTAGCAAAGCAGGTTTAATTTCATAAGAGGTAGCTGAAGTGGCAGGTGTGGCAATGGGAGTGCAGATAAAGTCTTGGTTGTTGTGACTAGTGAAGTCACACAACTTGGTGTTTTCAGTGGAACCCATAGTAGCAGCAAGTGTGGCAGATTTTTTTGTAGTTTTTGATAAAATACACAAAGATAAAAACTGAAAGATAAACTAACAAGACTAAAAAAACAAAGGTAAAGGGTAGTGTGCAACTCCCCTATCTTAGCACTCGGAGTCCCAGGCAACGGCGCCAGAAAACTTTGCTGGATGGCTTCTCGCCCCCTTCGTTGGTTACCCCAAGTGGAGGGTTGAGATGTAGTGCAGCAGCAGTTTTCCCTCGGTGAAGATACCAAGGTTTGTCTCCAGCAGGACTCCAGAGATGATAAGTAGGTGTCAGCGGCGCAACTGACGCGGACTTGCACACAGACACAGATAACTTTGTTCCCAACGAAGTTCAGAGAGGTTGTCAATCTCTCCGGTCTTGTTGTTTACAAAGGATAAAACGCAAGGGATAATAATAGCAACTTGAAAGTAAATGCAGAAAAGTAAATAAAGTGTGGAAACAGTGATAAGGATATGGACCGGGATACGTGATGTTCGCTAGTGATGTCTCTCTCCCAAAAGACGATAAAATTGCTATGCGAGGTAAACAAATTACAGAAAGGAAATTGACAGGATTATGAACGCACCGCGATGCTAACTATGCTACAAAAGAAAGGAAGAGGTTCAAAAGCACAGGCAATACGCCAAGGTAAGTAGACCGAAGTCCATCTGCATCTACTACTAATCATCCACCTTGAGATATCTATCCAGAACATCTCGCTGGTATTAAGTTGCGAGCCCCACCCAAAGTGTAAACCCAAAGCAATAGACAACTGCATTAAAAAGAACTCTGCGTAAAGTAAACAATCCTTGTAACCGCGGTTACATGCACCGTTGTTTTCCCCCTTGTGGCAACAATACATCCCCTAGACTCATGTTTCTGTCACTCAAGCGTGTCATCGGGGGGCATGAACCCACAATCTAGCACAACGCTCCCTCTTGGAGTCACTACCTACTACTTGGCCAAAGCAATAAACAACAACGGGGAACATGCAAGAATTACTTAGGAACAAAAATATAAGAGATAAAAACCAAATATATTACTCAATCACAATCTGAACGTAATCTCATAATCCATCAGATCCTATCAAACTCAACATAGCAATAGCAGAAATATTACAAAGGTGCCTCGATCATGTTGGGAAGCTCACGAGGTCTAAACAATGAAGATCAAAGAGGGGAGGAGAACATCACATAGCTACTGATCACGGACCCATGGTCCAAGGAAAACTACTCACGAGACATCCGGGGAGCATCCATGGTGGAGAGGAGACTCTCGGAGGTCAATCCTCCCTCCGGCAGGGTGCCGGGAAGAGGTCTCCTGGTGCTCCCGATCTTCGGAAGCGCGGCGGCGGCGGAACAGAGGCGAGTTCGCGGAATAGGGTTCTGCTTCTGGAGTTTTCCCGTGACGGGGGATAAATATGCGAAAGGGGGCAACCAGAGGTGGGCCAGGGGCCCCAGGCGCCCCCCTGGCGCGGCCAGGGGTGGGGCCACGCCGGGTTGCCTCCTGGGCCCCCTGGCTCCCCTCTGGCCCCTCCCGGGCTCTTCTCGAAGCTTCCTTCACGCTGATTTTTTATCTGAATTTTCCCGAATTTTTCTGGCACTTTTTATATGGGGGAAAACTGAAATAGAAAAACAGCAGAAAACAGGAACTGGCACTGGGGTGCACTGAGTTAATAGGATAGTCCAAATATGATCAAAAATGTATGAAAGTGTATCTAGATCATAGAAATATCACACAAAACATGCATGGAGCAAGCAGAAATTATAGATACGTTTGGGACATATCACCGTGTCACGCTTAGGAGGAGGGGGAGGCCCTGGAAGCGCCTCAGTGGCCACGGCGGCGTCGGCATGCTCGCCACCGAGCAGCTTGCCGTCGCCGGGGTAGACGACAAGGGAGTGGGGTGGGCCTAGGCCGTGGGGGGATTAGTTGGGCCCGAGGCCTATAGGTTTGAGCTGGGTTTCTTTTTTCCTTTTTCTTCTTTTTGCTTTATGTTTTCTATTTTCTGCTTTCTGTTTTTCTTTGAAATAAATAGCAAAGCATTTTTATAAATGCCCAAATATCTTATGCGGCCTTACTAGACACATGGCTAGCCACTCACAAGTTTTGGGCATTTTTGAAATTCAAATAATTTGAATTTCAAATCAAATAGGAGTTTTAATTTAATTCCAAGGCACGTATAATATATTTGAAAAATCAGTGAGCCTTGAGTTGGACCCACTCCACTTTATATGTGATCTCACTTATTTCTAGGACTTTTCAAAAATATCACAGTGATTTTTGGAGCAACTTTTTATCTAGCCATTTGAATTAATTTATTTAGGGCTTTTCTTTTTCCCCAATTCAATTTCTTTTGAAATTTTTGCATGATGCAAAGATCAACCTAACCCTGGCACATACCTAAACTTGGGATGTGACAGCTTGACACATAGTGCCTTCCAAAAGTAGCTGGGGAACTTGACATCGCGGTCGGAGACGATGGACTTGGGCACACAATGAAGCCGAAGGATCTCCCTACAAAAGATGTTAGAAATATGTGAGGCATCATCCGTTTTATTGCAAGGAAGGAAATCTGCCATTTTTCAGAATCTATCCACTACCAGAAATATAGAGTCCTTGCCATTCCTTGTGCGAGGTAAGCCAATGACGAAGTTCATTGTAATGTGCTCCCATGATACATGAGGAATAGGCAAAGGCATAGAGAGACCATGTGATAGGTATTTTGACTTAGCCTTTTGACAAGTGTGGCACCGTTGTACAAGCCGGCCCACGTCACGGGACATCTTTGGCCAAAAAAAGTTGGCGGAGAGTGTAGCGTAGGTCTTGTCGTGACCTAAATGTCCCATGAGATCACTGCCATGAGATTCCTGCAAAAGGAGAAGACCCAAAGAATACTCGGGAATGCAAATCTTGTTAGCGCGCATGAGATATCCATCATTGATATAATAGTTGTCCCAAGTGGTGTGCCTCTTGCAATTGGCAAAAGGTGTAGCAAAGAAAGGGTCATGTGCATAAAGATCTTTGATGTGTTCAAAATCCACAATGTCAAATTCAAGCTTGGTTATAAGTTGTGACAAGGCGTCTGCGACGACGTTGTCATTGCCCTTTTTATACATGATGATGTAAGGGAAAGACTCAATGAATTAACACCACCTAGCATGCCTACGGTTCAATTTGGTTTGAGACTTCAAGTATTTGAGAGATTCATGGTCCGAGTGAATGACAAATTATCTAGGGCGAAGGTAATGTTCCCAAACTTGCAACATGCGAATCAAGGCATAAAGTTCCTTGTCATAGAAGGGGTAATTCAATTGCGCACGAGAAAGTTTTTCACTAACATAAGCAACCGGGCGTCTATCTTGCATAAGAACGCCTCCTATACCCGTGCCACTAGCATCACAATGAACTTCAAATAGTTTTTCAAAGTTTGGTAAAACAAGAAAAGGGGCATGAGTAAGGCGGTGCTTGAGTTCATTAAAAGATTTCTCTTGAGATGGACCCCAAATGAAAGGAACATTCTTTTTACTTAGTGCATGCAAAGGTGATGCAATGGTGCTAAAGTCCTTAAACAAAGCGGCGGTAGAAAACGGCTAGACCAAGGAAACTTTGGACTTGTGAAAGGGTGGTAGGTTGTGGCAAAATTTTGAATTGCATTTACTTTAGTTTCATCAACTTAAATGCCATTGGAGGAAACCATAAAGCCAAGGAATATGAGTTTGGAAGTGCACAAAGTGCATTTTTCAAGATTAGCATACAATTGTTCCTTACGCAAAACTTGGATAATTTCACGATTATGACTTGCATGGTCCTCCATGGATTTGCTATAAATAAGGATATCATCAAAGTAAACTACAACAAAATTGAAAATGAGATAACGGAGAACATGGTTCATAACGCGCATGAAATTTCTAGGGGCTTCGGATAAGCCGAATGGCATAACCAACCATTCATAGAGACCACTCTTTGTCTTGAAGCCGGTGTTCCACTCGTCACCGCTTGCATACGTATTTGGTGATAGCCACTTTTAAGATCAATTTTGGTGAAAATGATGGCACCGGATAGTTCGTCAAGCATGTCATCTAAGCGAGGGATGGGATGTCTATAGCGAACCGTAATATTATTGATGGGACGACAATCATAGAACATACGCCAAGTACCATCTTTCTTGGGAACAATTAGGACCAGCACCGCACAAGGACTAAGGCTTTCTCGAACGTACCCTTTCTCTAGTAGTTGTTCGACTTGACGTTGAATCTCCTTTTTCTCTTCGAGGTTGGTGTGGTAAGGTGCCCGGTTGGGGAGAGGTGCACTGGGAATGAGGTCGATGCGATGCTCAATGCCACGAAGTGGGAGAAGACCCGGAGGTAGCTCAGAGGGAAACACGTGATAGAGGCGAAGGTGTCCCGATGTTTCGATGAGATGGTGGAGATCGATTTTGGTGGAGTAGACTTTCACGACCCGACTACGAACGTGCGAAGACGTTGCGCCTTAGCAATCGCTAAACCAACTCCGAGAGGTTATTGATCCCGCGGATGCACGATCAACCTGACCACGAAGGTCAATTCCTGCAAGCAATCGAAGAACAAGCAAGAACTAAGAATTGCAATCTGGATATTGCGAATATAAGATGAAAGATTAACAGAAGTTGGGGTTCCAATGCGGTCTTGGCCTGGTCGGATGACACAAACGAAGAACTCGAAGTTGCGGCTATGGCTAACTTAAATCTAATTAAAACCCCAGTCTAAACGACGCCCTAAGGGATGTATATATGGGGGAACAGAGGGGATTTTCGTGACCCCTTGGAGGTGGGGTCCGAAAACAACCCTAACTCGGTTTCCCCACACATACGGACTCTAAAAACTGCCTATAATGTGGTATTTCGAAATTACATGGGCCCAGCCCAATATTAAGGTGACGCAGCACCTATAATTGCTCTTGGACGAAAATAATGAAGTGGCATCTCGTGTATTCCGTCCAAGCCTTCATGCATGCCTTCTGGTGGCTTCAACGTGCGAAAATCTCCACTGGAAGCTCCACTGTACTTTCCCCCGCGCACACCTTCTTCTCCATTCTTGATCCCACTCCAATGACCATCCTTCTTGTCCATGCTAGGTCCTTCATTCATAAGCAAAACAAAAGTATCTAATTTAGGCAGCATCATATGTTCATGAACAATAGAAGGATTCGCAAGAAACGAAAGTACCTGATAATTTAGTTGACGTGCACGTGCTCTAGTAACTGGTCCAGTATGTGTAGTTGGTGAGGGTATGGGTGTAACATTAGTAGGGATGTCCTCATCATCCTCCCCTTCTTGAATTGAAGTCGTCCTCGACGGAAGCTCATCATCTTCTCCCAAATAAGGTTTCAAATCTGCAATGTTAAATGTGGGACTAACCCCAAAATCTGCAGGTAGCTCAAGTTTATATGCATTATCATTAATTTTCTGTAAAACCTTAAAGGGACCATCAGCTCGTGGCATTAACTTAGACTTGCGCAAATCAGGAAACCTATCTTTTCGTAGATGTAACCAAACAAGATCTCCTGGTTCAAATACAACATGCTTTCGACCCCTATCACCAGCAAGCTTGTATCTAGCATTCATGCGCTCAATGTTTTCTTTAGTTAACTCATGCATTTTTAATATCAACTCAGCACGTTGCTTAGCATCAAAATTCACCTTCTCCGAAGATGGAAGAGGCAGCAAATCAATAGGTGCACGAGGTAGAAAACCATAAACAATCTCAAAAGGGCACATTTTAGTGGTAGAATGCACTGAACGATTATAAGAAAATTCAATATGAGGTAAACATTCTTCCCACAGTTTCAAGTTACTTTTTAAAACAGCCCTAAGCATAGTAGACAATGTCCTATTGACCACTTCAGTTTGTCCATCAGTTTGGGGATGACATGTAGTACTAAAAAGTAGTTTAGTCCCCAACTTAGCCCATAAGCATCTCCAAAAATGGCTAAGAAACTTAGTATCACGATCCGAGACAATAGTATTGGGCACACCATGTAAACGAATAATCTCTCCAAAGAATAAATCAGCAACATTAGCAGCATCATCGCTTTTATGACATGGTATAAAATGTGCCATCTTAGAAAATCTATCCACGACAACAAATATGCTATCCCTCCCTTCTTTGTTCGAGGCAAGCCTAAAACAAAGTCCATGGATATGTCCTCCCACGGAACACTAGGTACGGGTAAAGGCATGTATAAACCATGAGGATTGAGTCGTGACTTAGCTTTTTGACATGTAGTGCAGCGAGCAACAAAACGCTCAACATCCCGTCTCATCTTTGGCCAAAAGAAATGTGTAGCAAGTACGTCCTCCGTCTTTTTCACGCCAAAATGTCCCATTAATCCTCCTCCATGCGCCTCCTGCAACAACAAAAGACGAATAGAGCTAGCTGGAATGCATAGCTTGTTAGAACGGAACACAAATCCATCATTAAGCACAAACTTGTTCCATGTTCTACCCTCTCTACAATTCTGCAATACATCTTTAAATTCCGCATCATTTGCATATTGTTCTTTGATTGTCTCTAAACCGAATATCTTGAAGTCAAGTTGTGAAAGCATAGTATAACGACGAGACAAAGCATCAGCAATAATATTATCTTTCCCCTTCTTGTGTTTAATGACATAAGGGAAAGTCTCAATAAATTCAACCCACTTAGCATGTCTACGATTAAGTTTTTCTTGACTTCTTATGTGTTTCAAAGATTCATGATCAGAATGTATAACAAATTCTTTGGGCCATAAATAATGTTGCCAAGTTTCTAATGTCCGAACAAGAGCATATAATTCCTTATCATAAGTAGAATAGTTCAGACTAGGCCCACTCAATTTTTCAGAAAAGTATGCAACAGGTTTAGCATCTTGTAATAACACACCTCCCAAACCAATCCCACTAGCATCGCATTCAAGCTCAAAAGTCTTATTAAAATCAGGAAGTTGGAGCAAAGGAGCATGTGTTAACTTATCTTTCAATACCGTGAAAGCTTCTTCCTGTGCGGTACCCCAAGTAAAAGGCACATCCTTGCGTGTAAGCTCATTGAGAGGGGCAGCAATGGTGCTGAAATCTCTCACAAAACGCCTATAGAATCCAGCGAGGCCAAGAAAACTTCGCACTTGTGTGACCGTTTTGGGCTGCGGCCAACTCTCAATCGCCTCGATCTTGGCTGTATCAACTTCAATACCCTGTGGAGTAACAACATAGCCAAGAAACGATACTCGGTCGGTGCAAAAGGTGCACTTCCCAAGGTTACCAAATAAACGTGCATTACGTAGAGCAATAAAAACAGCACGTAAATGATCCAAATGTTCCTCCAAAGATTTGCTATAAATCAGTATATCATCAAAATAGACTACCACAAATCGTCCAATGAAAGCACGTAAAACCTCGTTCATTAATCTCATGAAAGTGCTAGGTGCATTAGTTAACCCAAAAGGCATGACTAACCACTCATATAATCCAAACTTAGTTTTAAAAGCCGTTTTCCATTCATCTCCTAATTTCATGCGAATTTGATGGTATCCACTACGCAAATCAACTTTGGAAAACATGGTAGAGCCACTTAATTCAACAAGCATATCATCTAACCTAGGAATAGGATGACGATAACGAATAGTAATATTATTAATGGCTCGACAATCAACACACATACGCCATGTTCCATCCTTTTTAGGCACTAATATAACAGGAACAGCACAAGGACTAAGGGACTCACGTATGTAACCTTTGTCGAGTAGCTCTTGTACTTGACGCTGAATCTCCTTCGTCTCCTCCGGATTGGTACGGTATGGCGCACGGTTGGGCAACGAACCACCGGGAATTAAGTCAATCTGATGCTCAATCCCTCGAATAGGTGGCAATCCCGGTGGTACGTCTTGTGGAAAGACGTCAATAAACTCCTGCAAAAGGTCAGTGACAACAGGAGGCAAAGAAGGAGGCAATTCCTCAAATGAAAACAAAGCTTCTTTGCAGACAAAAGCATAGCACACATATTGACTAACATCCAAATCTGAAATATCAACCTTAGTAGCAAGCAAAGTTGGACTAGTCAATTTAATTTCATTAGAAACAGCAGAAGAAGATTTGCTATTAGTCTTATGTTGTTGCTCAAATTCTTTGGCTGCTATCTCATTCTCACTCTTATTTTTCTCCTGTTTTGCTTTACTAGCTCTAGCAAGATCATCTTTCACAATTTGTTCAGGAGACATAGGAAGTAAAGCAATATTTTTATCCTGATGAACCAGAGTAAACTGATTTGTCCTACCATGGTGTACAACATTCCTATCAAATTGCCATGGTCTACCAAGTAAAAGAGAGCATGCTTGCATGGGTACCACATCACAATCAACATAATCAGCATAAGCAGCAATGCTAAAGTGCACACGAACAGAACGCGTTACCTTAATCTTACCACTATTGTTAAACCACTGAATATAGTACGGATGGGGGTGTGGTCTTGTGGTGAGAGATAGCTTCTCCACCAACTCCATGCTAGCCAAGTTGTTGCAACTCCCTCCGTCAATGATGATGCGAACCGAACGTTCTTTCACCACTCCCTTTGTGTGGAACAAATTATGCCTCTGGTTTTGCTCGGCCTTCGTTACCTGCACACTTAATACACGTTGAGCAACCAAACTAGCATATTTATCTGCGTCATCAGGAGTCATATACTCTATATCATGAGCATCATCATGGGCACCCTGTTCCTCATGAGCAATGAGAACTAGAGTCTCCTCATCATAGTCACTCGCTGACTCATACCCACCATCCGCCGTAATAGTCATCACACGCTTGGAGGGACAGTCTTTTGCGAAGTGACCTCCACCTTGGCACCTGCGACATTTAATATCACGATCTCGTGTTTGCCCTGTGGACGCCATGGATGAAGAAGAACTCGCCGCCGGACCACTCTGTGCACCCTTGAATGGTGGCACTGGCTGTTTTGGTGGCTCCCTGTAAGAATGAGCGGCTGAAGTAGATGGTGGCGCAGCAGGACGTGTGGATGTAGAAGCTCCACGCGATGTCCATGATGTATTTCGTCCTGCAGAAAAGTTAGGTCTTGTAGCGGCCTGTCGATCCTGCACTTCACGTTCAGCTTTACAAGCAAGATGAAACAAACGAGTGATAGTAGCAAAGTCCTTGTATTCTAGAATAGTTTGTATCTCCCTGTTTAAGCCACCCATAAAACGTGCAAGCATAGCTTCATTATCCTCTACTAGGCCACATCTAATCAATCCAGTTTGTAATTCTTGATAATATTCCTCTACATAATTTTTTCCTTGTCTCAAACGCTGTAATTTTTGTAACAATTCACGTTGATAATAAGGAGGAACCCAGCGAGTACGCATAGCATCTTTTAAAGCAGCCCAAGTAGTTGGAATATTATTAGCATGCAATCTACAATGTTCAGACCACCAAATAGATGCAAAGCCCGTGAATTCACAAACAGCAGCAGTAACACGTCTATTCTCAGGATATTGTAAACATGTAAAACGTTGTTCAGTTTCTAACTCCCAAGTAAGATAAGCATCAGGAATATATCTACCCTCAAACGGCTTAAGATTCAATTTAAGTTTAGGCACGTGTTCATCATCGCGTACCTGAGGGGGTGGTTGGTGTCGACCGTGGCGAATGTTGGGACGTGCACGTCCAGCTGGCTGCTCATAGGCCGCTTCCTGTTCCACCTCCTCCTCGTAATCACCCTCGTAGTTGTCGTCCTGGACGACGTCAGAAGCAGCAGCAGCAGCAGTAGCAGCAACTGCAGCAGCAGGAGGAGCACCAATACCAGCAGCAGGAGGAGCACCAATACCAGCAGCTTGTCCTCGCGGAAACAGAATACGTCGTGCACGTGGTAGTGGCGGTGGCTGTGGCTGTGCTGAAGGTAGGCGTGCGATCAACTCAGTAAACTTGGCGTCGAGCTTGGTGTCGATCATCTTTTCCACGCCATCAATTGCCTCTGTAAATCTGGTCTCGATGTCATTCACCTGTTCAGACATCATTTGTGCAAATTTATCATGTAGCTCCTTGTTTGTCATGTTCTCCCAATCGGGTGCATCCCGCGCCACTTCATCATGTGATCCTGGCATGGTTAGCAGAAATAGAAAACACACAGGAATATGATCCTACTTCTACTAATGGGATGGATGTGGGGTGGTGGAAAGCACAAATCCGTCAAGCTTTTCTTACGTTCTTACCGATTCTTACCTAGCAGCAGGTGGTGATGTACAACCACGGGTCAAAACTCTCAGAGATATGGTAGAGCGATGGCCAGGAGGTGTCAAAACGCACGATGTAGGATATATGTGGAGCTGTAGGTAGGCTTGACAAATATGGTAGCAAAAAGATCAACAGTAATCAAAACAGAGATGCAAAGCTGAATAAACACTCAACGTCGGTACTGTGCTGATCCTAGGCTAGACCGTACTAGAGACGCGAGCCTAAAACACCAACGAAAGCACGGCGCGGCACGTAACAACTGTGAAGCACACTCTGAATATATTTTTTTTCTCTCTTTTTTTTTTTTGCTCTTTTTTTTTTTTGCGATGCGGGACTGCGGTGGCTGAAAAAGTGCGAAAAAAACACTATGGTGGCGAACGTCTCAAAACGAGTTTCTGGACGTAAGGAACGTATGGGCACGAAATTTTTTTACCCCTGAAAATTTTGGCCTAAAAACTGCTCTGAAAAGCGTGCCAGACTGGTACGACACCCTCTTCTACGTACGAAAAAAGATTGGTGAAATCCGACTCTAATCAACTCAAAACTATTCTGGCTACGGGGATATCAGGAACCGTACTGATGGTGGAACTCAACTCGGACTCGTGAGACGTGGTGGTGTATATGGACTCTGCTTGGCGGAACGTGGTGGTGTATCTGGACTCGGATTGGCGGAACGTGGTAGGATGACTACTGGTGCGGCGGCGACGTGGCAAACTGTGATCAGAACTCGAAACTCTAAGGGAACTAGACGCTAAGATCAGCAACTTGACACAACGATGCAACCGTAAATTCAACAAAGCAAGTACTGAAAAGAAAACTGGACAAAGGCTAGGACTGTCTTGGGACGTGATGATCTAACCCTAATTTTTTTTGTTGGCTTTTTCGTGGACTGTAAGTATGAAGAACAGAACCAATCTAGACTATGAAAACTAGTAAATCTCACCGAGCAACCTGGAAATCTGATACCACTTGATAGAGGCGAAGGTGTCCCGATGTTTCGATGAGATGGTGGAGATCGATTTTGGTAGAGTAGACTTTCACGACCCGACTACGAACGTGCGAAGACGTTGCGCCTTAGCAATCGCTAAACCAACTCCGAGAGGTTATTGATCCCGCGGATGCACGATCAACCTGACCACGAAGGTCAATTCCTGCAAGCAATCGAAGAACAAGCAAGAACTAAGAATTGCAATCTGGATATTGCGAATATAAGATGAAAGATTAACAGAAGTTGGGGTTCCAATGCGGTCTTGGCCTGGTCGGATGACACAAACGAAGAACTCGAAGTTGCGGCTATGGCTAACTTAAATCTAATTAAAACCCCAGTCTAAACGACGCCCTAAGGGCTGTATATATGGGGGAACAGAGGGGATTTTCGTGACCCCTTGGAGGTGGGGTCCAAAAACAACCCTAACTCGGTTTCCCCACACATACGGACTCTAAAAACTTCCTATAATGTGGTATTTCGAAATTACATGGGCCCAGCCCAATATTAAGGTGAGGCAGCACCTATAATTGCTCTTGGACGAAAATAATGAAGTGGCATCTCGTGTATTCCGTCCAAGCCTTCATGCATGCCTTATGGTGGCTTCAACGTGCGAAAATCTCCACTGGAAGCTCCACTGTACTTTCCCCCGCGCACACCTTCTTCTCCATTCTTGATCCCGCTCCAATGACCATCCTTCTTGTCCATGCTAGGTCCTTCATTCATAAGCAAAACAAAAGTATCTAATTTAGGCAGCATCATATGTTCATGAACAATAGAAGGATTCGCAAGAAACGAAAGTACCTGATAATTTAGTTGACGTGCACGTGCTCTAGTAACTGGTCCAGTATGTGTAGTTGGTGAGGGTATGGGTGTAACATTAGTAGGGATGTCCTCATCAACACGTCCTCAAACTCCAGCGAAATAGTAGGTATGCACAAGGAAGAGGGGGTCAGTTGTTAGTTAAAAGCACCTCATCCTTGTACAAGAGTACAAAGTGAAGGATATGGGATGGGTTATTCCGCACTTATTGGACCTCTCTTTTGGTGGATATCAAGATGGTGTCATTTGTGGTATGCCTCATGGGTTCACTCATATTTGGCTTGTGGGACTCACTCACTTTTTGGTGGCTCTCTCTCTCACTTTTATCCTCACGGGGGTTGGTGATACGTCCAAAATGCATCACTATTTTATATAATAATTCTTTCTTATTCATTGATATATTTCATGATATGATGCTATTCTTATGTTGTTTTGGCTTAT
This sequence comes from Bromus sterilis, assembly GCA_950022295.1. NCBI lineage: Eukaryota > Viridiplantae > Streptophyta > Magnoliopsida > Poales > Poaceae > Bromus > Bromus sterilis. The sequence goes on along the minus strand of OX465599.1, from coordinate 162,410,194 downwards.
TTTACACAGTTTGCAACTTTCCGGTGCCGAAGCAGCAGACGCAGGATTCAGCGGTAAAAAGTGGACGCTGAGTTGCTGAAGAAGAATACCTCCAAATTACCTGAAAATCGACGGAGGCTATTTTCCAGAAGAATCACGAAGACACGCAAAAGAGCGACCAGAGGGGGACCACAGGGTGTGATAGAGGCGAAGGTGTCCCGATGTTTCGATGAGATGATGGAGATCGATTTTGGTGGAGTAGACTTTCACGACCCGACTACGAACGTGCGAAGACGTTGCGCCTTAGCAATCGCTAAACCAACTCCGAGAGGTTATTGATCCCGCGGATGCACGATCAACCTGACCACGAAGGTCAATTCCTGCAAGCAATCGAAGAACAAGCAAGAACTAAGAATTGCAATCTGGATATTGCGAATATAAGATGAAAGATTAACAGAAGTTGGGGTTCCAATGCGGTCTTGGCCTGGTCGGACGACACAAACGAAGAACTCGAAGTTGCGGCTATGGCTAACTTAAATCTAATTAAAACCCAAGTCTAAACGACGCCCTAAGGGCTGTATATATGGGGGAACAGAGGGGATTTTCGTGACCCCTTGGAGGTGGGGCCCGAAAACAACCCTAACTCGGTTTCCCCACACATACGGACTCTAAAAACAGCCTATAATGTGGTATTTCGAAATTACATGGGCCCAGCCCAATATTAAGGTGACGCAGCACCTATAATTGCTCTTGGATGAAAATAATGAAGTGGCATCTCGTGTATTTCGTCCAAGCCTTCATGCATGCCTTATGGTGGCTTCAAAGTGCGAAAATCCCCACTGGAAGCTCCATTGTTATTTCCCGCGCGCGCACCTTCTTCTCCATGCTTGATCCCGCTCCAATGACCGTCCTTCTTGTCCATGCTAGGTCCTTCATTCATAAGCAAAACAAAAGTATCTAATTTAGGCAGCATCATATGTTCATGAACATTAGAAGTGATGAGGACATCCCTACTAATGTTACACCCATATCCTCACCAACTACACATATTGGACCAGTTACTAGAGCTCGTGCACGTCAACTAAATTATCAGGTACTTTCGTTTCTTGCGAATCCTTCTATTGTTCATGAACATATGATACTGCCTAAATTAGATACTTTTGTTTTGCTTATGAATGAAGGACCTAGCATGGACAAGAAGGATGGTCATTGGAGCGGGATCAAGCATGGAGAAGAAGGTGCGCGCGCGGGAAAGGACAGCGGAGCTTCCAGTGGTGATTATCGCACTTTGAAGCCACCATAAGGCGCGCATGAAGTCTTGGACGAAATACGCGAGATGCCACTTCATTATTTTCGTCCAAGGGCAATTATAGGTGCTGCGTCACCTTAATATTGGGCTGGGCCCATGTAATTTCGAAATACCACCTTATAGGCTGTTTTTAGAGTCCGTATGTGTGGGGAAACCGAGTTAGGGTTGTTTTCGGACCCCACCTCCAAGGGGTCACGAAAATCCCCTCTGTTCCCCCATATATACAGCCCTTAGGGCGTCGTTTAGACTTGGGTTTTAATTAGATATAAGTTAGCCATAGCCGCAACTTCGAGCTCTTCGTTTGTGTCATCCGACCAGGCCAAGACCTCATTGGAACCCCAACTTTCGTAATCATTCATCTTATATTCGCAATATCCAGATTGCAATTCTTAGTTCTTGCTTGTTCTTCGATTGCTTGCAGGAATTAGACCTTTGTGGTCAGGTTGATCGTGCATCCGCGGGATCAATAACCTCTCGGAGTTGGTTTAGCGATCGCTAAGGCGCAACGTCTTCGCACGTTCGTAGTCGGATCGTGAAAGTTGCCTCCACCATAATCGATCTCCACCATCTCATCGAAACATCGGGACACCTTCGCCTCTATCAAGAAGGATTCGCAAGAAACGAAAGTACCTGATAATTTAGTTGACGTGCACGTGCTCTAGTAACTGGTCCAGTATGTGTAGTTGGTGAAGATGTGGGTTTAACATTAGTAGAGATGTCCTCATCAGGGTGCCCAGGCGGCCACCTGGCGCGGCCCCACCCCTGGCCGCGCCGGGAGGGCGTCTGGACCCCCCGGGCCACTCCCGGCTCCCCCCTCTGGCATATATACTCTTCGTCATCCAAAAACCCTAAAAAAGGAGAGAGTTCCGGAGTTCCGCCGCCGCTCCGTGGCGGAAACCTACAGAGAAGAAAAGTCATCTCCGGCGGGCAGATTCCGCCGGGCAGATCACCTCCCGAAAGGGGAGATCGTCACCATCGTCATCACCATCGTCACGGGCATCATCGAGATCATCATCAACATCATCCCCATCATCAGCACCATCTCCACCTTCATCCAATCTCACCTCACAATTGCAACTCATGTTGTAATCCGTACTATCTATCCTCTCTACTCTATCGGTGTTGATTACTACTTTGTGGTGAATGCTATTGAGTTTTGTTGGAGAAATATTATTGTGTCCAGATTGTTTATCATCTATTTATCCCCACTGATCATGATCTCTTGTATGTCTTGTGAGTAGTTACTTTAGTTCTTGACGACATGGGAGAAGTCTAGTTGTTAGTAGCCATATGATGTTGAAATAATATGTGTTGGTTGATATTTAAGTTGTGTTGTTATTTTCCTAGTGGTGTTGTGTGAGTCGAACACTCAACACTTCGCCTTATCAAGGACCTAGGGGAATACATTGTGTATAAAGAATGCTTACGGTGGGTTGTCGGAGTGACAGAAACCTAAACCCCAGTTTGCATGCTTTTGCACAAGGGAACATGATAGAGGCGAAGGTGTCCCGATGTTTCGATGAGATGGTGGAGATCGATTATGGTGGAGACGACTTTCACGATCCGACTACGAACGTGCGAAGACGTTGCGCCTTAGCGATCGCTAAACCAACTCCGAGAGGTTATTGATCCCGCGGATGCATGATCAACCTGACCACGTAGGTCTAATTCCTGCAAGCAATCGAAGAACAAGCAAGAACTAAGAATTGCAATCTGGATATTGCGAATATAAGATGAATGATTACGAAAGTTGGGGTTCCAATGAGGTCTTGGCCTGGTCGGATGACACAAACGAAGAGCTCGAAGTTGCAGCTATGGCTAACTTAAAGCTAATTAAAACCCAAGTCTAAACGACGCCCTAAGGGCTGTATATATGGGGGAACAGAGGGGAATTTCGTGGCCCCTTGGAGGAGGGGTCCGAAAACAACCCTAACTCGGTTTCCCCACACATACGGACTCTAAAAAATAGCCTATTAAGTGTATTTCGAAATTACATGGGCCTGGCCCAATAATAAGGTGACGCAGCACCTATAATAACCCTTGGACGAAAATATTAATGTGGCGTCTTATGTCTCTCGTGCAGGTCTTCATGCACGCCTTATGGTGGCCTCAAAGTGCGAAAATCACCACTGGAAGCTCCATTGTCCTTTCCCGCGCGCACACCTCCTTCTCCATGCTTGATCCCGCTCCAATGACCATCCTTCTTATCCATGCTAGGTCCTTCATTCATAAGACAAACAAAAGTATCTAATTTAGGAAGCATCATATGTTCCTGAACATTAGAAGGATTCGCAAGAAACGAAAGTACCTGATAATTTAGTTGACGTGCGCGTGCTCTAGTAACTGGTCCAGTATGTGTAGTTGGTGAAGATGTGGGTGTAACATTAGTAGAGATGTCCTCATCCTCCTCCCCTTCTTGAATTGAAGTCGTCCTCGACGGAAGCTCATCATCTTCTCCCAAATAAGGTTTCAAATCTGCAATGTTAAATGTGGGACTAACCCCAAAATCTGCAGGTAGCTCAAGTTTATATGCATTATCATTAATTTTCTGTAAAACCTTAAAGGGACCATCAGCTCGTGGCATTAACTTAGACTTGCGCAAATCAGGAAACCTATCTTTACGTAGATGTAACCAAACAAGATCTCCTGGTTCAAACAGAACATGCTTTCTACCCTTATCACCAGCAAGCTTGTATCTAGCATTCATTTTCTCAATGTTTTCTTTTGTTAACTCATGCATTTTTAATATCAATTCAGCACGTTGCTTAGCATCAAAATTAACCTTCTCCGAAGATGGAAGAGGCAGCAAATCAATAGGTGCACGAGGTAGAAAACCATAAACAATCTCAAAAGGGCCTATTTTAGTGGTAGAATGAAAAGAACGATTATAAGCAAATTCAATATGAGGTAAACATTCTTCCCACATTTTCAAGTTACTCTTTAAAACAGCCCTAAGCATAGTAGACAAAGTCCTATTGACTACTTCAGTTTGTCCATCAGTTTGGGGATGATAAGTAGTACTAAAAAGTAGTTTAGTCCCCAACTTAGCCCATAAGCATCTCCAAAAATGGCTAAGAAACTTAGTATCACGATCCGAGACAATAGTATTGGGCACACCATGTAAGCGAATAATCTCACGAAAGAATAAATCAGCAACATTAGCAGCATCATCGCTTTTATGACATGGTATAAAATGTGCCATCTTAGAAAATCTATCCACGACAACAAATATGCTATCCCTCCCCTTCTTTGTTCGACGCAAGCCTAAAACAAAGTCCATGGATATGTCCTCCCACGGAACACTAGGTACAGGTAAAGGCATGTATAAACCATGAGGATTGAGTCGTGACTTAGCTTTTTGACATGTAGTGCAGCGAGCAACAAAACGCTCAACATCCCGTCTCATCTTTGGCCAAAAGAAATGTGTAGCAAGTACGTCCTCCGTCTTCTTCACGCCAAAATGTCCCATTAATCCTCCTCCATGCGCCTCCTGCAACAACAAAAGACGAATAGAGCTAGCTGGAATGCATAGCTTGTTAGAACGGAACACAAAACCATCATTAAGCACAAACTTGTTCCATGTTCTACCCTCTCTACAATTCTGCAATACATCTTTAAATTCCGCATCATGTACATATTGATCTTTGAGTGTCTCTAAACCGAATATCTTGAAGTCAAGTTGTGAAAGCATAGTATAACGACGAGACAAAGCATCAGCAATAATATTATCTTTCCCCTTCTTGTGTTTAATGACATAAGGGAAAGTCTCAATAAATTCAACCCACTTAGCATGTCTACGATTAAGTTTTGCTTGGCTTCTTATGTGTTTCAAAGATTCATGATCAGAATGTATAACAAATTCTTTGGGCCATAAATAATGTTGCCAAGTTTCTAATGTCCGAACAAGAGCATATAATTCCTTATCATAAGTAGAATAGTTCAGACTAGGCCCACTCAATTTTTCAGAAAAGTATGCAACATGTTTAGCATCTTGTAATAACACACCGCCCAAACCAATCCCACTAGCATCGCATTCAAGCTCAAAAGTCTTATTAAAATCAGGAAGTTGGAGCAAAGGAGCATGTGTTAACTTATCTTTCAATACCGTGAAGGCTTCTTCCTGTGCGGTACCCCAAGTAAAAGGCACATCCTTGCGTGTAAGCTCATTGAGAGGTGCAGCAATGGTGCTGAAATCTCTCACAAAACGCCTATAGAATCCAGCGAGGCCAAGAAAACTTCTCACTTGTGTGACCGTTTTGGGCTGCGGCCAACTCTCAATCGCCTCGATCTTGGCTTTATCAACTTCAATTCCCTGCGGAGTAACAACATAGCCAAGAAACGATACTCGGTCGGTGCAAAAGGTGCACTTCCCAAGGTTACCAAACAAACGTGCATTACGTAGAGCAATAAAAACAACACGTAAATGATCCAAATGTTCTTCCAAAGATTTGCTATAAATGAGTATATCATCAAAATAGACTACCACAAATCGTGCAATGAAAGCACGTAAAACCTCGTTCATTAATCTCATGAAAGTGCTAGGTGCATTAGTTAACCCAAAAGGCATGACTAACCACTCATATAATCCAAACTTAGTTTTAAATGCCGTTTTCCATTCATCCCCTAATTTCATGCGAATTTGATGGTATCCACTACGCAAATCAACTTTGGAAAACATGGTAGAGCCACTTAATTCATCAAGCATATCATCTAACCTAGGAATAGGATGACGATAACGAATAGTAATATTATTAATGGCTCTACAATCAACACACATACGCCAAGTTCCATCCTTTTTAGGCACTAATATAACAGGAACAACACAAGGACTAAGGGATTCACGTATGTAACCTTTGTCGAGTAGCTCTTGTACTTGACGCTGAATCTCCTTCGTCTCCTCCGGATTGTCCCGATGTTTCGATGAGATGGTGGAGATCGATTATGGTGGAGACGACTTTCACGATCCGACTACGAACGTGCGAAGACGTTGCGCCTTAGCGATCGCTAAACCAACTCCGAGAGGTTATTGATCCCGCGGATGCACGATCAACCTGACCACGAAGGTCTAATTCCTGCAAGAAATCGAAGAACAAGCAAGAACTAAGAATTGCAATCTGGATATTGCGAATATGAGATGAATGATTACGAAAGTTGGGGTTCCAATGAGGTCTTGGCCTGGTCGGATGACACAAACGAAGAGCTCGAAGTTGCAGCTATGGCTAACTTAAATCTAATTAAAACCCAAGTCTAAACGACGCCCTAAGGGCTGTATATATGGGGGAACAGAGGGGAATTTCGTGGCCCCTTGGAGGAGGGGTCCGAAAACAACCCTAACTCGGTTTCCCCACACATACAGACTCTAAAAAATAGCCTATTAAGTGTATTTCGAAATTACATGGGCCTGGCCCAATAATAAGGTGACGCAGCACCTATAATAACCCTTGGACGAAAATATTAATGTGGCGTCTTGTGTCTCTCGTCCAGGTCTTCATGCACGCCTTATGGTGGCCTCAAAGTGCGAAAATCACCACTGGAAGCTCCATTGTCCTTTCCCGCGCGCACACCTCCTTCCCCATGCTTGATCCCGCTCCAATGACCATCCTTCTTATCCATGCTAGGTCCTTCATTCATAAGACAAACAAAAGTATCTAATTTAGGAAGCATCATATGTTCCTGAACATTAGAAGGATTCGCAAGAAACGAAAGTACCTGATAATTTAGTTGACGTGCGCGTGCTCTAGTAACTGGTCCAGTATGTGTAGTTGGTTAAGATGTGGGTGTAACATTAGTAGAGATGTCCTCATCAGAACAATGGATCACCGATCGTATTGCTATGGTTAGGCTTTTGCCTTAATTACTATCTTGTATTTGCGGATGCTTGCAAGGTGTTTAATCATAAGAGTGCACTTATCTTAGTCTAGAGGGTGCACTAGCATAGATCCACCCACTCAACACTTATCAACACAGCACATAATACCGATACGGAATATGGCGAAAGCACATGACTACCTCTCCTGTGTGTCCTCAAGAACGCTTCGCCTTTATAAGTTCAGTTGCTCGGCCTCTCCTTTGCTCAGAAAGGATTGGGCCACTCGTTACTCTCCAGTACCTTTTACTTTGCCCATTTTTACTTTCCTGTTGCTTATACCAAGAAAAACCCCTAAAAAGTTATCTTTCAGTGCTTGCAGTTATCTCCTTGCCAAAGTCACTTGCTATTACCTTCGACTCCTCGTTGGGTTCGACACTCTTACTTATCGAAAACGCTGCAATCGATCCCTTACGTTGTGGGTCATCAAGTAACGTTTTCTGGCGCCGTTGCCGGGGAGCGTAGTGCTATTAGTAAGTGAAGTTGGTAAGGAAGTTTTTATATTTTCGTTTTAGTTTTATTGTTGCTGTTTTTGTCCTTATGGACACCCCTACTCTTGGATCGTTGTTCTTGGGGAGCCGCCCCACAACTAAGGTAGTCACTCCTGATCCTGCTGAAATTGTGCCTTATAAGATACCATCTGGTATCATCGATTATGTCTTAACTAATCGCTATGCAGGAGACAGACATCCAGGTGAACACTTGCTATATTTATCACGATTATGTTCATTATTCAAGCTTGCAGGTGTGTCACTGGAGATCGTTATGAAGAAGTTATTCTCCATATCTCTTACGGAAAAAGCTTCAGATTGGTATAAGCTCCTCGATAACTCACATTCTCTTAAATGGGAAGAGCTTATGTCTCTCTTTTATACAAAGTTTTACCCTCTTCATGAAGTTCATCGAGACAGGAGTTACATCTCTAACTTTAGGTCTCGCGACGGAGAGAGCATCGCTCAAGCTTGGGGGAGGCTTAAATCCCTAATGTTCAAATGTCCTATCCATAAGCTCCCCAAAGATATTATACTTACAAATTTTTATGCCATGCTTTCTCGTCAGGATAAGGAAATGTTGGATGCCTCCTCTAGCGGGGTAGTTCAGACAAAAAGCGTTGAAGAAAGATGGGATCTCATCGAAAGGATCCAGAAGAATACTGAAGACTGGGAAATCGATAAAGGTATTGAACCTGCTATAAATTATGAGCATGATTATATTGAGAGCTATGTGAAAACTGATTATTTTAATACCTTTTGCTCTAAGATTGGTCTGGATTCCCATCTAATGATTGATTTTTGTAAGAACTTTTCCTCTCATGTTGATTCTTCTAAGACGAAGAAGGATCAGTACCATAAGCCTTTCAAAGAAGTACCTATTGATATTCACGTTGCTGATCCTATTTCGCCTGCAGTTATATATGAACAACCCCCTTTCCCTTCAAGGATAAGGGAGCACTCTTTTGTGACAGGCATAATAAATAAAAGTGAGAGAAGAACAGGAGAACCTGAGGACCAGATCAGAGTCGATCCTCAAGTTGCTATGGTTAAAGATTTAGTTACTAATGATGTTTCAGATTCTATTATAAATTTTTGTGCTGTTTCAACTAACATTGTCACAGCCAAGAATAAAAGCCCAATTTCAGGTACACCAGTTGTATCAGTTAAAATAGGAGATCACAATTATTACGGGCTATGCGATCTGGGATCAAGTGCTAGCGCGATTCCTTATTCGCTTTATCAAGAGATCATGGGTGAGATTTCACCCTGTGAACTTGAAGAGATTGATGTTACTATTCATCTTGCAAACAAAGCTACTATCTCTCCTATTGGGATTGTGAGAGATGTTGAGGTCCTATGCGGAAAGGTAAAGTATCCTACCGACTTTTTCGTACTTGGTTCAGTGCAAGATAGTTTTTGTCCTATTATTTTTGGTAGACTTTTTCTCAGGACTTGTGGAGCTATTATAGATTGCAAGAAAGGTAAAGTTTCTATTGAATTCAATGGTGAGCCGTATGAATTTAATTTTTCTAAGATCTCTAAGCAGCCTCATGGTACTGAATTACCTAATGATGATAAAATTATTGAAAGTATTGCTTCTATTGCTATTCCCCCTAATGATCCTTTGCAGCAATACATGGAGGACCACGAGAATGATACTCATATGCAGGAAAGAAATGAAATTGATGAAATCTTCTTGAGACAACCTGCTATCCTGAAGCACAACCTTCCGATTGAGCCTTTAGGAATTTTATCCAAACCAAAAGAAGACCCGGTGTTTGATCTCAAACCTCTTCCCGATACGCTTAAGTATGATTATTTAGATGAAAAGAAAGTTTATCCTGTTATTATCAACTCTAACCTTTCAGGATATGAAGAAGAGCGATTATTGGAGATACTTCATAAACACCGTGGTGCAATTGGCTATACCCTTGATGACCTTAAGGGAATTAGTCCATCTATCTGCCAACATACCATCAACCTCGAGCCCGATGCTAAACCCGTTGTTGACCATCAACGACGGTTGAACCCAAAGATGATGGATGTTGTGAGGACCGAAATCCTCAAGCTTCTAGCCGCAGGTATTATCTACCCTATAGCTGATAGTAAGTGGGTAAGTCCAGTTCATTGTGTTCCTAAGAAAGGAGGGACAACTGTAGTCCCTAATGATAATAATGAACTAATACCTCAGAGAATTATTATTGGATATAGAATGTGTATTGATTACAGGAAGTTGAACAAGGCAACCAGGAAGGACCACTACCCGCTGCCCTTTATTGATCAGATGCTTGAGAGGCTGTCCAAAAACACCCACTTTTGCTATCTAGACGGGTATTCAGGCTTCTCTCAAATTCATGTTAGCACTGCCGATCAAGAGAAGACCACTTTCACTTGTCCTTATGGTACTTATGCTTATAGGCGTATGCCTTTTGGTTTATGCAATGCCCCTGCTACTTTTCAGAGATGTATGTCTGCAATATTTCATGGTTTATGTGAGGAGATTGTGGAAGTCTTCATGGACGATTTCTCCGTCTATGGAACTTCCATTGACCACTGTCTCCACAAACTTAATAAAGTTTTGCAGAGATGCGATGATACAAACTTAGTTCTAAACTGGGAAAAGTACCACTTCATGGTTAACGAAGGGATCGTGCTTGGTCACAAGATTTCCGAGAGGGGAATTGAGGTGGACAAGGCGAAGATTGAAGCTATTGAAAGGATGCCCTACCCAAGGGACATTAAAGGTATTCGTAGTTTTCTCGGTCATGCTGGTTTCTATAGAAGATTTATTAAAGACTTTTCTAAGACCTCGAGACCCCTCACTAATCTTCTCCAGAAGGATGTTCCTTTTGTATTTGATGAAGATTTTAAGGAGGCTTTCGAAGTTCTTAAGAAAGCTTTAATAACCGCTCCTATAGTACAACCGCCTGACTGGAGTTTTCCCTTTGAAATTATGTGTGATGCTAGTGATTTTGCTGTTGGAGCTGTTTTAGGACAAAGGGTTGATAAAAAATTAAATGTTATCTATTATGCTAGTAAAACCCTTGATAGTGCTCAAAAGAATTATGCTACTACTGAGAAGGAATTCTTAGCAGTAGTGTTTGCTTGTGATAAGTTTAGGCAGTATATTGTTCATTCTAAAGTTATTATTCATACTGACCATGCTGCCATTAAGTATCTTATGACGAAGAAGGATGCCAAACCAAGACTAATCAGATGGGTACTCCTCCTTCAAGAATTTGATTTGCAGATTGTTGATAGAAAAGGAGCAGACAACCCTGTAGCGGACAATCTTTCAAGGATGGAAGATATACCGCATGATCCCATTCCAGTCAACGACAGTTTTCCAGACGAACAACTCGCCGTTGTTAAAGTACAATCTCTTTCCGACCCTTGGTTTGCAGATTATGCTAATTTTATCGTTGCAAAGTATTTGCCTCCAGGTTTAACATTTCAGCAAAGGAAGAAGTTCTTTCATGATTTGAGGCATTACTTTTGGGATGACCCACATCTTTTCAAAGAAGGTCCAGATGGGATCGTGAGAAGATGCATGCCGGAACACGAGCAGAAGGACATTCTCAAGCAATGTCACGATAGTCCCTATGGAGGACATCACGCCGGTGAGAGAACCGCACATAAGGTTCTCCAATCAGGTTTTTATTGTCCTACTCTCTATAAAGATGCTAGAAATTATGTCTTAGCCTGTGATAAATGTCAGAGAGTTGGTAATATTAGTAGAAGGAATGAGATGCCTATGAATTACTCACTAGTGATTGAGCCTTTTGATTGCTGGGGTTTTGATTTTATGGGTCCTTTTCCTTCTTCGCACAAGTACACTCACATTTTAGTTGCTGTTGATTATGTAACCAAGTGGGTTGAAGCAATCCCCACTGATATGCTGATCACAAAACATATTTGAAAATGCTCAAAGATGTAATGTTCCCTAGGTTTGGTGTACCTAGGTATCTCATGACTGATGGAGGATCACACTTCACGCATGGAGCTTTTAGAAAAGATTTAGCCAAGTACGATGTCAATCATAGGATTGCTTCACCGTACCCTCCTCAAACTAGTGGGAAAGTTGAGCTCACCAATAGAGAGATCAAGTTGATCTTGCAAAAGACAATTAACAGAAATAGGAAGGACTGGTCAAATAAGTTAGGAGACGCTTTGTGGGCATATAGAACTGCTTACAAAAACCCCATGGGCATGTCTCCCTATAAAATGGTCTATGGCAAGGCTTGCCATTTGCCATTAGAGTTAGAGCACAAAGCTTTCTGGGCTATTAGAGAGCTTAATGCTGACCCAAAGTTAGCTGGTGAAAAGCGTCTCATGAACTGGACTTCTCTAGATGAGTGGAGAAGTGAAGCTTACGAGAGCGCTAAAATGTTCAAGGAAAAGGTAAAGAAGTGGCATGACAGGAGGATTCTGAAACGTGAATTTAATGTTGGTGATAAAGTTTTATTGTTTAGATCCCGTTTCAGGTTTTCTCCAGGTAAACTACTTTCCAGGTGGGAAGGGCCATTTCATATCGAAGAAGTCTACCGGTCTGGTGCAATCAAGATTAACAATTTTGAAGGAACCAAACCTCAAGTTGTAAATAGGCAAAGACTCAAGCACTACATAGCGGGAGATCCCGTCAATGTTGATGTAAATATAATACCCATAACAACTCATGAAGAACATGTTGCAGCCCTGTTTCAGACACCGACAGAAGCAGAATAAGAAAAGGTATGTACTACGGTAAGGAAACATCGCGAACCGCCATAAAAGTTCCATATTACGAGTTTTTGCAAAATTAGGAAAATTTGAGGCCTAAGTGGAGGCGGAGAGGAGCTCCAGGGGGCCCAGGCACCCCCCTGGCGCGGCCTACCCCTTGGCCGCGCCGGGAGGCCGCCTGGGTACCCAGGAGTCCGTCTCCGACCCCACTTTGGCTCGTTACCTTCCTTTTGTTGCAGAAATTTTTGCTATATATTTGCCCGGAGCGTTCCGGCAACGTATCTCGCGTTTTCGTGTGTTTTCTCTTCAATCTGTTTCTGCCAGGAATTCTTTTAGCTAGACCTAGGTGCCATGGCTTCCCCAAGTTCCCCCAAGGACAAGTTCGCCGTCAACGTCATCAACCCTTACCTCGCTGAGGTGAACAAGCACCCCCAGGTCCTTCGGGTGGAGGACGGTGTTCTCCACAAGGAAGATCTGAAGGGACCAGTCCTGGAGGGGAGCACTGAGGAGCGGCTGAAGGAGATGGAACATGAGGTCTTCAAGTTCAAGAAGATTGTGGAGCGTGGTGTTGAAGCCAACTTCCACATCAGGAACGAGATCGAGGCTTCCTATAGGAAAGAGATGAAGGAGATGTGGTCACGTTTGTCCGCACTAGAAGAAAAATTTTATCAGCTCCAAGCACAAATCTATGATCTGCACAACCAGAACTGTGAGTATGAACTAAAGTTTCTACGCATGGGTTTACGTGCTGAGTGTAGGATCCTGGAGACGGGAATGTCCTTCGAGACTGGAGAGGAGCTACCATGGAAGCGCTTCGCCAAGGAGTACCTGATTGAGAAGAACAAGAATGAGGAGTAACTCTCCTCGGGTAATGGCATCCCCTCAGCTTGTTCCATGTTTGGGGGAGTGCCGGGTATCTTTATCTTTATCTTAGTCTTTTAGAGTCAAGTAGAGTCGTATCATGTCTAGGGAGTTTATTATATGAAATAGGTGTTTGCATCGAGGTCTATTACTCCGTCTGTGGAGAGATTGTATCCGTGAGTGTGGAGTCGTCTATAATGGAATATTAACGAGAAGTCTATTGGTTCCTTCGCTGCACTCGGTATTCTCTTCGCGCAACCGACCGCATATGACGATTCTTATGGGGAGTATTGACCTTATATCAGGTATGGCTTTGAAAACTTTATTTAATTTTGGCAAACATAGTTTTGGTCTTGACAACATGCATGTTTTCAAAAGTAGCGACATAGCCAAAACCTTTATGTTATTATGCTTGAAGTGTTATGTTGACAAGGAAGACAACTTGATGTGTTATGCTTACCTTAATGTTTATGCTTTATATGTTTTGCATCTAAATTAGCATCAATTGTCTGTTCTCTCAAAGCCCTTGCTAGCCAAACTCTTTGCCAAGTAGATTTCTTCTTGTGCATCCATACCCTGAAACCATTACCTTCCAATTGAGTCCACCATATCTTCCTATTCGTGGTACCCCCCTTACCACTCCTATAAGTATAGAATTTATGTGTTATCCTTAAATGTTCAAAATCTTCTGTTTTGTGCCTCTTGTTTAGCTCATGAGGAAGTAGTAGGTAATTCATGAGCTTCTTAAGTTGGACAAGTTTTACCCCGGGATTGCATGTCTAATCTGCAAACCCATAATACGAGAAGGAACTGGCATGGGTGCGCCCAACTCGAAAGATAATATAACAAACAAACCCTCCTTCACGCTTGGTCTATGAGAAATCAGAAACTTTGGCAGTGATAAACAAAGGAGATTAAGGGGATATGATCGTCCCCACTTGGGAGCCGTTCCTCGAAACTTGTCCATCTTAAGAAGTAATTGAGCTATCTATTAGCATTCGTTGACAAACTATGCACCGCCCCAAAATCTATTTTTATTCTGTTTGATTTAAGGATAGCACATGAGTTTTCCCTGCTTGCCCTTTACAAGGACTTTCCATCCACCTTCATGTTGAGTCAGTTGTCCCACTTCCTTCTTTTCCCTAAGAGAACAGACATTTGATGTTGATGAGGATTCATCCATATAGAGCTGCATTAAGTTTTGCCATGCCACATCCTTGTTGACATTATCTTTTGATAAGTAAGTTGTTTACGAAAGCTTTTGCCAAGCAAGCATCTTCCTTTGTGTTAGCATTTGCACTTCATGACTATTAACATGTTCTTTCAAAAGCTTCAAATTGTTTCATTAAAGAGGAAGAGCAAGAGTAAAAGCTATTAATTGTCCTTTGACCAGGGATATGTTTGCCATAATTTGATGAGTTTCCTCAGCCCTACTTTTGATTATAATTATTATTACTTTCTCATAAGGGCCTTATGAGTTGAGGTTGCTATTGAGGATGCTTGGGTTTGATGAAGGAACCTTGATGCTTCTTGTCCGTATTCTATTTATCGACATTTCACTCTCTAAACTTGTGGACAGGTTTACCGAGCTCAGTAATCGCTTGGGGACAAGCGAGGTCTAAGCTTGGGGAGTTGATACGTCCAAAATGCATCACTATTTTATATAGTAACTCTTTCTTATTCATTGATATATTTCATGATATGATGCTTTTCTTATGTTGTTTTGGCTTATTTTACACAGTTTGCAACTTTCCGGTGCCGAAGCAGCAGACGCAGGATTCAGCGGTAAAAAGTGGACGTTGAGTTGCTGAAAGAGAATACCTCCAAATTACCTGAAAATCGACGGAGGCTATTTTCCAGAAGAATCACGAAGACACGCAAAAGAGCGACCAGAGGGGGGCCACAGGGTGCCCAGGCGGCCACCTGGCGCGGCCCCACCCCTGGCCGCGCCGGGAGGGCGCTTGGACCCCCCGGGCCACTCCCGGCTCCCCCCTCTGGCATATATACTCTTCGTCATCCAAAAACCCTAAAAAAGGAGAGAGTTCCGGAGTTCCGCCGCCGCCCCGTGGCGGAAACCTACAGAGAAGAAAAGCCATCTCCGGCGGGCAGATTCCTCCGGGGAGATCACCTCCCGGAAGGGGAGATCGTCACCATCGTCATCACCATCGTCACGGGCATCATCGAGATCATCATCAACATCATCCCCATCATCAGCACCATCTCCACCTTCATCCAATCTCATCTCACAATTGCAACTCATGTTGTAATCTGTACTATCTATCCTCTCTACTCTATCGGTGTTGATTACTATTGAGTTTTGTTGGAGAAATATTATTGTGTCCAGATTGTTTATCATCTATTTAAACCCACTGATCATGATCTCTTGTATGTCTTGTGAGTAGTTACTTTCGTTCTTGAGGACATGGGAGAAGTCTAGTTGTTAGTAGCCATATGATGTTGAAGTAATATGTGTTGGTTGATATTTAAGTTGTGTTGTTATTTTCCTAGTGGTGTTGTGTGAGTCGAACACTCAACACTTCGCCTTATCAAGGACCTAGGGGAATACATTGTGTATAAAGAATGCTTACGGTGGGTTACCGGAGTGACAGAAACCTAAACCCCAGTTTGCACGCTTTTGCACAAGGGAACAATGGATCACCGATCGTATTGCTATGGTTAGGCTTTTGCCTTAATTACTATCTTGTCTTTGCGGATTCTTGCAAGGTGTTTAATAATAAGAGTGCACTTATCTTAGTCTAGAGGGTGCACTAGCATAGATCCACCCACTCAACACTTATCAACACAGCACATAATACCGATACGGAATATGGCGAAAGCACATGACTACCTCTCCCGTGTGTCCTCAAGAACGCTTTGCCTTTATAAGTTCAGTTGCTAGAAAGGATTGGGCCACTCGTTACTCTCCAGTACCTTTTACTTTGCCCGTTTTTACTTTCCTGTCGCTTATACCAAGAAAAACCCCTAAAAAGTTATCTTTCAGTGCTTGCAGTTATCTCCTTGCCAAAGTCACTTGCTATTACCTTCTCCTCCTCGTTGGGTTCGACACTCTTACTTATCGAAAACGCTGCAATCGATCCCTTACGTTGTGGGTCATCAATTGGTAGTGTGTATTTTGTTGGCGATCACTTGACTTGGGGTCAAGGGGCAAAGTATCAACTCTCTGCCTCGCCACTTGAAGCTATATTGGTTGGTTCGGCCGTTGTGTAGGATACTTCAATCAAATTGCCAAGGGTGGCCCAAGAGCAAATGGCACACGCTCATTGGCACCACGTCACACTCCAATGTGTCTTCGTAAGCGCTAATTTGGAAGGAGACTTCCACCGTGAGGTCCATATTGATGGAACCTGTAACAGCCCAAAACTGACAAATTCCATATAAATTTGCACTTTTATTTTTCCCATTGGGGATAAAAATTTGCACATTTAATCTTGGCAATAATCCATGTGACAGAAAATGACAAATCATTTTTCATGTTATGTAAAAGGATTATTTCCATCTCTTTCTTTTCTCCCTTTTCTAGTCTTTGCCAATTCTTCCAAGTTTCATCTTATCTCCCCTAAGAAAGAACCTTTGAATATCATCATGTTGTGCCATGATGAAACTCCTTGCTAATTCCCATGATTTAATCATGTCCAAAAAATGGGGTTGTAGTTCAAAGTAAATTTGAATCAATTCAAATGGTATTCGAATTACTTCAATATTTTGATCCATATCCTTTTCTAAAAAACCCTATATATGCTAAGGATTCATAATCATATTGTTATATGATTTTATGATGTCCCTCTCTATTTGTTTTATTGCCTTTTTTCTTCTATCTTTTATGTAAAAGAATAAATGCAGAGGATTTCTAGTGCCAATTGGGCCTTTCTCCCTCTCCAGCCAGCCCATCATCCCAACCCAATCCCCAAAACCCCCCCAGCCCAAACCGAACCCCCTCCTCCTTTCCACCTCACGTGGAGGTCCCCCTCTCCCTTCCTCTCACAACAATGGAAAATAAGAGGAGGTGGCCGTCGCCGTGGCCAGCCACCGAGACGTCCTCTCCCCCTTTTATGCTGCCCCTCTCGCCCTCGCAAAACCCTAGCTCAATCCCCTTTCCTCCTCGTGCCGCTACCACCCAATTTCTCTCCTCCTTCCATGTTTTTGCCGCCATGAACAGAAGAGCGAAGCTCCAATTGCACCCGTGCATGAAGTCGAACGTCGATGCCATGGATGTGGTCGTCGTCCCCGTCCTCCAGCGCATCCCCGAGCGCATGGGTTGAGGCCGGCGTGCCTCAAACCCTCCTCGGCTTCGACTTCTTCCCCACGTAAGAACCCGTCGACCTCATCTGCTTCTTCATCAAACCGCATCGTCCCCGATCTGATCAACGACCCCGACAACCCCACTGTGAGCCGCCCATTTCTCCCTTGTCCCGTGCACGTTTGCGTAGTCGTCGCCGTCGCCTTGTTCTGCCGCGGTCGTGCCCACCGCGAGCAGCGCACGACAGGAGCACGCACGCCACCGCAGCCAGCGCACGCCAAGAGCGTGTCCATGGCCTCCCGACTCCGTCTCCGTGCACTCGCGGCCTGGACATCCCGTGCAGCGTCCCGCGTTGCCTCTGTCCGTTGTTCTCGCCAGCACCTCATCCGTCTGAGTTCGTGGCCGGTGCGCGCACGCAAGTACTGTCGTGGGAAAGTCACGACAGATGTCCGTAGAGTCGGACTTGATTATGGGGCCTTTGCTACGAGTGTACTAGGAGGAATAAAATCACACAGAGATAGAGAGAGGCGATTTATACAGCTTCGGGCCCCGGGAAACATCGTCCCGTAAAAACCCTACATGCTGTTTGTGGCTAGGTCTTATTCCTTTGCTCACGGGAAGTCGCCGGCATGTCCCTGGCTCTCCAATGGTTGTGTCTAGTTGTCCCGGGTTTAGATGACCCGGGACTAATCTTTAATCTAGAGCCTATTGTGGTCTGTTGATTCTGCCCTCTTTGGGGCGCCTTACCCCTCCTTATATAGGTGGAAGGGGGAGGCTTACATGTAGAGTCCTAGTAGGATACAAAATAGTCTCTTCTTTTATTACAAGTGGAATATCAATCCGGGTCCTACTGTAAGTCTTGTAGCTTTTCGTATCTTCCAAGTTAAGTATACTCCCTTGATTCCTTCGTCCGGCTTCCATCTCCGCAAGCCGGCTCTTGTCATCCGACTGGCTTCGTCTCCAAGCCGGGTCTAGACGTGGGATATTCCCCCGACATTATCACCCAAGTTTAGCTTGGATGCAATCTTGGCGTGGGCTTCGTTTTTTATCTGCTTGTCCTTGGCAATGAGATTGTCGCAGAAGAAAACGCTAGCTGCGCGTCCATGGTAAACTTCCAGTATAATGAATAGTTAGGATAAAGACCAGGTCTGGAGGCCAAACCATTAGGCCGGCTTGCTCCACTGATTCATGTCAATGAACCCGATATGATTCAATTTTGAGCTCTTCCACATTTGAGTTCAATGTTGTTTTTTGCTCTTTCCTTTCTTATCAAAAAGACTCGGGATTTTTTTACGTGCAATTTTATGTCCATATCACCTGTAGCCCCCAAGCTCCGAGTTTATCATCTCGTGATCACTTGGAGTTTCGTATATAAAATAGACATGCTAGTGTAGCCCCCAAGTGCCGGGCTGTCTTGCCTGAAGCAACCTGGGATTTGTACTTGTGAAATTTGCTTCGAAGTAGTGTAGCCCCCAAGTGCCGGGTTGTCTTGCTTGCAGCAACCTGGGACTTACAATTTCTTGATTTTTTTCTGAAGTTGGCAAGCATTATATGCCAAAGCCGACAATTGTTTTTGAAGCCGACAAATGTTTTCTTGCTGATAAAAACCGATGAATGCGAATTTGCTGAATTCGGTAGATATGATATGATGCGTTGTGTTCCCAGCTTCCAAATAGAGTGGCCCTTCGAGTGCTGGAATATGTTTCCTTCAGTAACCCGGAATAATGTGTGCCAAGTCTAAGTCGGTATGAGCATCTTTGTTTCATGACGAGTCTTAGAAAAGTTTGAGATATAGTCCCCATGAATCGGTATGAGCATCTTTGTGTCATGTCGAGTCACAGAGAAATTCGAGCTATAATCCCCATGAGTCGGTATGAGAATCTTTGTGTCATACCGAGTCACACAGGTTAATGCTCATATTGTATGGAAAAATTATGTATGGTTTTATGACATATGAAATGATAGGAAAGAAAGTATGCTATGATGCTGATGTATGCAAAAAATTTCATAGGCTCATATAGAAGCCGACTCATGCCTCATCTTCTCGCGTTGAGAGAGATTATTGGTTCAAGAGTCGAAACTTCTCTGCAAGCCGACTCATATGACTAACGTGCCCGGTTCCTAGGACCAAACTCGATAGGCGTTTTTTTAAGCCCCCAAAGTTTAGACTAAACCAGGTTCGCGTTAGTCATATGAGATTGAGCTATACAGGCCAAATTTTACAGCGTTGGTGGCCAATTGATGTGTTTGCCGGGATTTCTTCGGATAAGAATCTATGGTAGCCATTGAACTCCCCTATTTCCCCTGAGTAGGACATACACATGTGGAGTTTTACATATATATGCGGGCTTCTCAGATAAGAGTCGATGAATATCATTGAGCTCCCCGATTCTCCTGACTAAGCAATATACATGCTCAGAGCCGATAGAGGGTTGATCAAGCCCCCAGGTCTCTGAGAAAAATGTAAAAATATGCCATGTATGATGCAAGAAGAAAACATGAAAAATTAGAAAGTAAAGAAAAGCCGGTATGACAGCTAGATTAGCGAGAGCCGGTGCGACTAAAGTCAACTTAAATTTTAGATGTAGCAAAAGCCTAGTGCGACGAAAGTCGACTTATAATTAGATGTGGCGAAAGCCTAGTGCGACGCAAGTTGACTTAGATTTTAGATGTGGTGAAATCCTAATGCGTCGAAAGTCGACTTGGATATTAAATGTGGCGAAAGCCTAATGCGACGAAAGTCGACTTTTATACATATTATATAGCGATAGCCTAGTGCGACGAAAGTCAAATTTTATACATATTATATGGCGATAGCCTAGTGCGACGAAAGTCGACTTATATATAAATATATATTATATGGCGATAGCCTAGTGCGACAAAAGTTGACTTATATATATATATATATATATTATATGGCGATAGCCGGTGCGACGAAAGTCGACTTAAGAATGCAGAAGATGCAATGCATTATGATATGAAAATAAAGGTGCAATGCATAAAATGACAAATTCTGGGTTCCATAAGTGCCGAGTCTTACCGAGATTTCTTGTGAAGCCGGTATTTGTAATGATCCTGGATTCATAATGGAGCCAGAATTTTCGATGAACCAGAACTCATCGAGGAGCCAGAATTTTTGATGAGCCGGGAATCGCTGAGGATCCAGAATTTTTCAAATGAGTCGGAACTCGTCGAGGAGTCATAACTTTTGATGAGCGGGAACTCTCATTGTGGAGCCAAGATTTTCCGATAAACCGAAACTCAAGAAGGGAGCGGGGATTTTTCCGATGATCCGGAAGTCAATGAAAGAGCCGGAATTTTTCCAATGAACCGGAATCTGAGTCGGGATTTTACCGATGATCCGGAAGTCAATGAAAGAGCCGAAATTTTTTCAACGAACCGGAATCTAAGCCGGGATTTTACCGATAATCCGGAACTTAATGAAAGTGCCGGAATTTTTCCAACGAACCGGAATCTGAGCCGGGATTTTACCGTCGAAATCAATGGACCAAAATTTGTGATGGTCAATTATGATCCGTCGTTGAAACATAATATATTTCAATCTTCGATGGATCCTATAGGAAGCGAGCCCCCTAGTCTTGAGTCGATGGTATATATAAACCGACACGGATATGGATGCCGGGCATGACGTTTTAAGCCGTCGCAAATGTAAACATCGAGCACGGTGCTATAAACTGTCATGTTGAGCACGGCGACGTAAGCCCGCGCAAATGTATTAGTTAGGCACGACATTGAAAGTTGATGCAAATGTGGGCGTCGAGCATGATGACGCAAGTCGGCACAGATGTGATCGTCGACGGCGGCGTTAGATGCCGGTGACATTTTGACCTTCATATTCGAGGTATCACTTTCGTAGTGATCAAGGACTTGAAGGCACAGACGATTGCGCGTCCTCGTTCCAGATCGATCTGAGGCCAGTGTAAGCGCTCGAGTTGGCGTTTTGGAGACGGAGCCGTCCATGAGTATTATAGTTGGCGACTCGGACGGGCGTCAATGTAGTCGGATGCTAGATGTTGTTGTAGCCGACGATCGTCGAAGTCAGCGAGCGGCTGGAAACCGACGCGCTTCACAGAAATCTGTCCAGACGTAATTAGGCTCACATACATGATTAGTACGACCATGATCGTATCTTCATGAACCTGCAATATCATCGCTTTGGATGGATCTCCCATAGTTGAATATAATTGATCCTGTTCGTGGCCATCTAGTGCACGATTTTCTTCCATCAAGACCTGATAGAGGCGAAGGTGTCCCGATGTTTCGATGAGATGGTTTAGATCGATTATGGTGGAGACGACTTTCACGATCCGACTACGAACGTGCGAAGACGTTGCGCCTTAGCGATCGCTAAACCAACTCCGAGAGGTTATTGATCCCGCGGATGCACGATCAACCTGACCACGAAGGTCTAATTCCTGCAAGCAATCGAAGAACAGGCAAGAACTAAGAATTGCAATCTGGATATTGCGAATATAAGATGAATGATTACGAAAGTTGGGGTTCCAATGAGGTCTTGGCCTGGTCGGATGACACAAACGAAGAGCTCGAAGTTGCGGCTATGCCTAACTTAAATCTAATTAAAACCCAAGTCTAAACGACGCCCTAAGGCTGTATATATGGGGGAACAGAGGGGATTTTCGTGACCCCTTGGAGGTGGGGTCCGAAAACAACCCTAACTCGGTTTCCCCACACATACGGACTCTAAAAACAGCCTATAATGTGGTATTTCGAAATTACATGGGCCCAGCCCAATATTAAGGTGACGCAGCACCTATAATTGCTCTTGGACGAAAATAATGAAGTGGCATCTCGTGTATTTCGTCCAAGCCTTCATGCATGCCTTATGGTGGCTTCAAAGTGCGAAAATCCCCACTGGAAGCTCCATTGTTCTTCCCCGCGCGCGCACCTTCTTCTCCATGCTTGATCCCGCTCCAATGACCGTCCTTCTTGTCCATGCTAGGTCCTTCATTCATAAGCAAAACAAAAGTATCTAATTTAGGCAGCATCATTTGTTCATGAACATTAGAAGGATTCGCAAGAAACGAAAGTAAATGATAATTTAGTTGACGTGCACGTGCTCTAGTAACTGGTCCAGTATGTGTAGTTGGTGAAGATGTGGGTGTAACATTAGTAGAGATGTCCTCATCAAGACCCGTACGAGAAGACCTCGTATCCGATAAAACAGAGATCGTACGAGACACAAATTAAATTGAGCTTGTTTGAGCGACGCCATTGCCCAGATTAGATCATGAGTACTAGGCGCTGCGTTTCAATGACCGTTGTTCAATTGATCTAATCTTCAACTCATTGCGATCGCAAGATTGTAGTTTGACTCCGTCCGGCCGATCACGAGTTTCTCACCCCCTATGAGGACTTCGTCTAGGATGACAACACTCTTAATTGTAGGCCCCACGGTGGGCGCCAACTGTTGTGGGAAAGTCACGGCAGATGTCCGTAAATTCGACTTGATTATATGATCTTTGCTACGAGTGTACGAGCAGGAAGAAAATAACACAGAGAGAGACGCGATTTATATAGCTTCGGGCCCAAGAAACATCGTCCGGTAAAAACCCTACATGCTTTTTCTGGCAAGGTATTATTCCTTTGCTCACGGGAAGTCGCCGGCATGTCGCCGGCTCTCCTATGGTTGTGTCTAGTTGTCCCGGGTTTAGATGACCCGGGACTAATCTTTACTCTAGAGCCTATTGTGGTCTGTTGATTCTGCCCTCTTTGGGGCGTCTTACCCCTCCTTATATATTTGGAAGGGGGATGCTTACATGTAGAGTCCTAGTAGGATACAAACTAGTCTCTTATTTTGTTACAAGTCGAATATCAATCCGGTCCTACTCTAAGTCTTGTAGCTTTTCGTATCTTCTAAGTTAAGTAGACCCCTTTATTCCTTCGTCCGGCTTCCATCTCCACAAGCCGACTCTTGTCATCCGACCGGCTTTGTCTCCAAGCCGGGTCTAGCCATGGGATATTCCCTCGACTAGTCTCGTGAGTTCCCAGATCGCGTCCTTGGCATACCAAGAACGCCCCGTGCACACCCATTTCGCCCCCTTGCGCAGCCGTGCCTCACCGCTCGAGTTCCTGTTGATGTTGTCCGCCGTGAGCAGCTCTTCAGCTTCGTCAGATCAGTCCCTGGAGATTTCTTCAGATTGGGTTCAGAGTTAGCGCTGCGAGTTCCTTTTATTTCCTATCGTAGTGTTTCTAACATGTCTTGTAGTGGTGGCGCAGTGGTCTGGGCATTTGCTTGTGTCCAGGTCTAGGAGATCCCGGGTTCAAGTCCCATTTTTCTTCATTTTTGCTACAGCCATTGAAGTAGATGGGATCGGCCCAGTTGTCTTCTTTGTCCGTGGGCGCTCCATAGAGCTCAACCGCGAGGGTTTAGGCCAAATCGGCCGCAGCCAGCCCGTGGAGGCTTTTCCCCTTTTTTCCTGTTTGATTAATTCAAATCAATTGAATCTAGTCAATCTGCCATCTTTTTGCGTTGCTTGTGAATGTGCATCCTTGCTTCAACTATATCATGTCATACATGATTTTGGGGTAGAAAAATATGAGGAATAAGATGCTGCTATGCATTTTTCCATTTGAGCTAGCATTATTTGGCGATGTTGCTCTTTGCACAAATACCCCTCGTATGTTGCACATGGCGCAATCCTCCATTTCTTTTCCTTGTTGTCGTGCTCCGGGCACCGTTTTCCCTCGTTGACCATAGTTGCCGATAGCGTAGTCTTGCGCTTTAATTCATTGCTTGCAATAGAATCCATTAGGTGCATCATATCATGCCATGCCATTTTTTCATGTCTTTAAGTTAAAGAATCCCAACGTGAGGTCCATCTTCATGGTGGAAAATTCTTGTTCATTTCTTTCTCATGCCATGATCATGCATCATAACAACTGCAACGCAAGGAATCCACCGGATTCATTAATCACCTACCTAATGCAAATGAAGGTTGTCGGTAGCATTGCACCCTTGCTTCCCGATGCTTCATTTAAACTTGCCTATTCTTATCTTCATGCGATGCTATTAAAATGACATGCATCATACTTGATCGTGCTTGTTTGTTCATTGCTTGCTCGTGCTTGTTCTGTAGTAATAGATGCATGTTCGTTGATTGCTTTCCGGTGTTTACTTCTTTCGTGCTCCCGTGGATACTTTCGGTGACGTTGCGATTTTGTGATCGACTACACCTTCGGAACCCGACTTATCAACAGGCAAGGACTATACATTACTTATGATCCATTCGATTATAACCAGCGGTTGCATGCTAGTATAGGCTAGTTTCGATGTTTGATACTACCACATGTTTACAACCTCTCATAAACCGATACAACCATCTTCCCTCCCAACAAACCATGTACTGCTATGTTACTATTGCTCGTTGCTCAGCCCCTGATTAGTATGCATGCTTAGGATGCTATGAATGTTACCCTGTTACTCCTTGGTTTGGGCTATCACATTATTATATTATTGTGGATGATATGCTTATTATGATATTGACTATATTTGACGAAGGATGGAAGGTCCAGGCTATCCCGCCTCGATGCTTTGTTCCATTCGAGTAACCTAGGATCCAAGTTCCGGGTATTGTGTCTCTTGGTGAGTGTGCCTAACCGCGTGTGGGATTCCATGGGGTCTCCTCTTCTTACCTACCTAGCTTCAAACATTTCTAGTGGTGTCCCAAGCTGATTTACCATTTCAAAACCGTGTGTGTCTGGTGAGCTCCCAGCAGATTTACAAACAACTTGGGCAGCGGAAACAGAGTTCATCTGTTGGTCCAAACTGGTGAGCTAACGAAGCCCCTGAGTTCAGGTGAGGCTAACCCAGACCTTAGCCATACGGAAGAGTCTGATCCGAGGGCGCGGCCGGCTTTTAGATTGGGTGTCGACTCCCCTGGGGCCACCCGGATTTGTTCGTTGTTAGTTAGAGGGATTATGACGTCCGGATCTCTCGGAACAACTCTTCAATGAGTGTCTTTAACGGGCACGACTGAGAGAGCCGGCGTACTTGTAGAGCTTATAATGGGCAGTTGGTACACCCCTGCGGGGTTAAATCTTTTCGAAAAGCTGTGTCCACAGTTATGGACGACTTGAGACCTACTCCTTGTTCATAGATAACATCAACTGAATCATAACTAAAACTTAATCAATGTGTGTGTGCCTTGCATGCCTCTTCTTCATCGGGTGATGAAAGAGGAGGACAAGGATTGGATAGGTGTTATGCTTGCGTAAGTAGGTGGATTGCAAACTTGTTAGAGGCAATTTCTCATCGAATGCTTGTCTTCTCATCTTACTCTCTAGATCGTTAGCCACTCCATATATGCTAGTGTGGCAGTAACCTCACAAATTACCCCATCCTTACCGTAAACCACTAGTTATCCTAGAATGACGAGTGATGAGGTCCTTGCTGAGTCAGTTGACCACTACAGTTAGATGCTGAGTCAGTTGGCCACTACAGTTAGATGCTGAGTACTTATGTACTGATGATACTACCCCCAAACTCTTTTCAGGGTTGTTGATCGACAATAGGTATGGTGATCGAGGTTTCACGTAGAGACTTGACGATTACTAGTTAGGCTGATCCCGGGGGAGAGCCTGGACCCGTGTGGTTATGGGGATCGATGATTTTCTTTTTGCCACTAGGCATTTGATTGTAGTCTGCACTTAGACAATATCTTCCGTTGTTTTATTGTATTAAGGCAGTTGTATGACGATTGTATGAGATGTTGTATCCTTGTAGCTGTAATGTTGTGATATCATGTTGAAATCTGAGATATATGGCTTCATCATATGTCGCGGTGGGTCCGATATGTGCTTCGTCCTCGGGTTTGGACGGAAACGTCCAGATCTGAAACAGTACGGCATATCGGGTCTTACAACTTGGTATCAGAGCCTTACCGACTGTAGGATCCATTTACTGGTCGAAGTTGAGTCTAGCCAAACTATTTTTAGCTACTATGTTAGTCATTGGAGATTAGAATTCTTTTTACTCCTTTTCCCCTCCCTCTGGTAAGGAAGTACGACGTAATTTTTCTCCTTCAACGTATCTTCTTCAAGACCAAAAACTAGGTTCTCGTTTAGGAGATTCAGTTGGACCAATACTTTATCAGCAGCGGGTTGATCGGCGTACTTCGAACTGACTGAGCATGGCTCGTGGGCTCGTCGCTCTACCTCGACAAAAGCGCGACCCACATGAAATAGCGAACCGGGTTGCCTGGTTATTATCCAACTAATGGATTCTGAAACTCCCGCTTCGGCTGTCCCCCTTTGTCCACTTGACTCGGCACTGTGTGTGGATCCTCCTCTGTCCCGTCTTGTTGTCCAGGTTTTTGCACCTTCCTGAGTGATGTTATTGTAGGAATGCTGGTATGGTATTTTTTCGATTCAGATTCTCATTTTCGTGGTATCCTGTAGTACCTCGGCAATCTTTTACGGAAACCTCAAGTTTCTTTCCCCGAGTGGAATCAGTTTTGTTGTGATCCCCTCGTTGAATCCGAGCTTGCTCTCGATTAGTTTCCCTCAACTTCGGAAGTTTTCTTCTTTGATATCGGCAACTCCAGTCAGTTTTGATACTGACGGAGGCAAACATCGTTGTCACGATGAGCGAAGCCTATGTTGGTGGTGTCCGGAAGTTTCACCTATCACTTGATCTTCCTTCTTGCAACTTCTCGGTCCCTTCCCCCCGGGTTATGCCGGATCTCGGGACGAGATCCTCTGTTGGTGGTGGCGAGTTGTCACAGCCCAAAACTGACAAATTCCATATAAATTTGCACTTTTATTTTTCCCATTGGGGATAAAAATTTGCACATTTAATCTTGGCAATAATCCACGTGACAGAAAATGCCAAATCATTTTTCATGTTATGTAAAAGGATTATTTCCATCTCTTTCTTTTCTCCCTTTTCTAGTCTTTGCCCATTCTTCCAAGATTCATCTTATCTCCCCTAAGAAAGACCCTTTGGATATCATCATATTGTGCCATAATGAAACTCCTTGCTAATTCCCATGATTTAATCATGTCCAAAAATAGGGTTGTAGTTCAAAGAAAATTTGAATCAATTCAAATGGTATTTGAATTACTTTAATATTTTGACCCATATCATTTTCTAAAAACCCTATATATGCTAAGGATTCATAATCATATTGTTATATGATTTTATGATGTCCCTCGCTATTTCTTTTATAGACTTTTTTCTGCTATCTTTTATTTAAAAGAATAAATGCAGAGGATTTCCAGTGCCAATTGGGCCTCTCTCCCTCTCCAGCCAGCCCATCATCCCAACCTAATCCCCAAAACCCCCAGCCCAAACCGAACCCCGTCCTCCTTTCCACCTCACGTGGATGTCCCCCTCTCCCTTCCTCTCACAACATTTGAGAAGCAGAGGAGGTGGCCGTCGCCGTGGCCATCCACCTAGCCCTCCTCTCCCCCCTTTTAAGCTGCCCCCTCCCGCCCCTGCGAAATCCTAGATCCATCCCCTTTCCTCCCTCGGTCGCCGCCACCCAATTTATCTCCTCCTTCCATGTTTTTGCCGCCATGAACAGAGGAGAGAAGCTATAAGTGCACCTGTGCATCAAGACGAACATCGACGCCATGGATGTGGTCGTCGTCCCCGTCCTCGAGCGCATCCTCGAGCGCATGGGTTGAGGCCTGCGTGCCTCAAGCCCTCCTCGGCTTCGTCTTCTTCTCCACGTACGAACCCGTTGGCCTCCTCACCTTCTTCATCAAACCGCGTCGTTCCCGAGCTGATTTACGACCCTGACAAACCCACTATGAGCCTCCCGTTTATCCCTTGTCCTGTGCACGTTTGCGTAGCCGTCGCCATCGCCTTGCTCCGCCGTGGTCGTACCCACCGCGAGCAGCGCACGACCGGAACGCGCGCCCCCGCAGCCAGCGCATGCCAAGAGCGTTTCCGTGGCCTTCCGACTCCGTCTCCATAAACGCGTGCATGCCCCAGCTCGCGGCCTGGCCATCCCGTGCAACGCCCGTGTTGCCTCTGTCCGTTGTGCTCGCCGGCACCTCATCCGTCCGAGTTCGTGGCCGGTGCGCGCACACAAGTCCCGCGAGTTCCGAGATCGCGTCCTTGGCATACTAAGAAGGCCCGTGCACACCTAGTTCGCCCCCTTGCACAGCCGTGCCTCATCGCTCGGGTTCCTGTTGATGTTATCCGCCGTGAGAAGCTCTTCAACTTCTTCAGATCAGCCCCTGGAGATTTTTTCAGATTGGGTTCAGAGTTACCACTGCGAGTTCCTTTTATTTCCTATCATAGTGCTTCTAATGTGTATTTTAGTGGTGGCGCAGTGGTCTGGGCATTTTATTGTGTCCAGGTCCAGGAGGTCCTGGGTTCAAGTCCCATTGGGAGCAAAGCGCCCCATTTTTCTTCCTTTTTGCTGCAGCCAGTGAAGCGGATGGGCTCGGCCCAGTTGTCTTCTTTGTCCGTGGGCGCTCCATAGAGCTCAACCGCGAGGGTTTGGGCCAGATCGGTCGAAGCCAGCCCGTGGAGGCTTTTCCCCTTTTTTCCGGTTTGATTAATTCAAATAAATTGAATCTAGTCAATCTGCCATCTTTTTGCGTTGCTTGTGATTGTGAATGTGCATCCTTGCCCCAACTATATCATGTCATACATGATTTTGGAGTAGAAAAATATGAGGAATAAGATGGTGCTGTTCATTTGTCCATTTTAGCTAGCATTATTTTGAGATGTTGCGCTTTGCACAAATACCCCTCATATGTTGCACATGGCGCAATCCTCCATTTCTTTTCCTTATTGTCGTGCTCCGGGCACCGTTTTCCCTCGTTGACCGTAGTTGCTGGTAGCGTAGTCTTGCGCTTTAATTCATTTCTTGCAATAGAATGCATTAGGTGCATCATATCATGCCATGCCATTTTTGCATCTCTTTAAGTTAAAGAATCCCAACGTGAGGTCCATATTCATGGTGGGCAATTCTTGTTCATTTCTTTCTCATGCCACGATCATGCATCTTGACAACTGCAACGCAAGGAATCCACCGGATTCCTTAATCACCTACCTAATGAATATGAAGGTTATCGGTAGCATTGCACCCTTGCTTCCCGATGCTTCATTTAAACTTGCCTATTCTTATGTTCATGCGATGCTATAAAAATGACATGCATCATACTTGATCGTGCTTGTTTTTCATTGCTTGCTCGTGCTTGTTCTGTAGTAATAGATGCATATCCGTTGATTACTTTCCAATGTTTACTTCTTTTGTGCTCCCGTGGATACTTTCGGTGACGTTGCGAGTTTGCGATCGACTACACCTTCAGAACCCGACTTATCAACATGCAAGGACTATACATTACTTATGGCCCATTCGATTATAACGAGTGGTTTGCATGCTAGTATAGGCTAGTTTCGATGTTTGATCCTACCACATGTTTACAACCTCTGTTAAACCGATACAACCATGTTTCCTCCCACAAACCATGTACTTCTATGTTTCTATTGCTCATTGCTCAACCTCTGCTTAGTATGCATGCTTAGGATGCTACGAATGTTACCCTGTTAATCCTTGGATTGGGCTATCACATTATTATATTGTTGTGGATGATATGATTATTATGATATTGACTATATTTGACGAAGGATGGAAGGGCCAGGCTATCCCGCCTCGATTCTTTGTTCCATTCGAGTCACCTAGGATCCGAGTTCTGGGTATTTTGTCTCTTGGCGAGCGTGCCTAACCGCGTGTGGGATTCTATGGGATCCCCTCTTCTTACCTACCTAGCTTCAAACATTTCTAGTGGTGGCCAAGCTGATTTACCATTTGAAAACTGTGTGCGTGACTGGTGAGCTCCCAGCAGATTAACAAACAACTCGGACCAGCGGAGACGGAGTTCCTCTGTTGGTCCACACTGGTGAGTGATGCGCGAGAGATGATAACGGATTTTCTCCCTTCGTTGGTTACCCCAAGTGGAAGATGAGATGTAGATAGCGGCAAATTTCCCTTGGTGAAGATACCAAGGTTTATGTCTCCTGTGGGACTCCGAAGATGACAAGTAGGTGGTTCGACAAGTGATGCGTCGTTTGAAACGAATCACTTTCTTAACCTGGACCTGCACACAGAAACAAATAACTTTGCTCCCAATGAAGTACAAAGAGGTTGTCAATCTTTCCGGCCTTGCCGTTTACAAAGGATCAAACCCAACAGATAATGATAGTGATAACTGCGACTAGAAAGTAAAACAAGAAGTAAATTGAGGGTGTAAAAATTAATGGAAATATGGACCGGGGTCCCATGAAGTTCACTAGTGATGTCTCTCTCCCAAAAGACGATAAACAACTATGCGAGGTAAAAAAATTACATCTGGGCAATTGACAGGATTACGGGCGCAAACCAATGCTAAATATGCTACATAAGAAAGGAAGAGGCTCAAAAGCATGGGCAGTACACCAAGACAAGTAGACCGATATCCATCTGCATCTACTACTATTTATCCACCTTGAGATATCTATCCAGAACACCTCACTGGTATTAAGTTGCGAGCCCCACCCAAAGTGTACCCAAAGCAACAGACAACCTGCATTAAAAGAACTTTGCGTAAAGTAAACAATCCTTGCAACCGTGGTTATACGAACCGTTGTTTTCCCCCTTGTGGCAACAACACATTCCCTAGACTCATGTTTCTGTCACTCAAGCTAGTCATCGGGGGTCATGAACCCACAATTATGCATAACGCTCCCTCTTGGAGTCACTACCTACTACTTGGCCAAAGCAATAAACAACAACGGAGAACATGCAAGAATTACTCAAGAACACAAATATAAAAGGATAAGAACCAAATATATTACTCATCACAATCTGAACATAGTCTCATAATCCATCAGATCCCAGCAAACTCAACATAGCAACAGCAGAAAGAATTACATATGTGCCTTTATCATGTAGGGAAGCTCACAAGGTCTAATCCATGAAGAACAAAGAGGGGGAGAGGACATCACATAGCTACTGATCATGGGCCCATGGTCCAAGGTGGACTACTCATGGATCATCCAGGAAGCGTCCATGGTGGTGGAGAAGATCCCGGAGGTCAATCCTCCCTCCGGTAGGGTGCCAGGAAGAGGTCTTCTGGTGCTCCCGATCTTGGAAGCACGGTGGCAGCGGATCAGAGGCGAGATCGCGAAAAAGGGTTATGTCTTTGCGGGTTTCGGGATGAGAGAGATATATAGGCGAGGGGGGCATCCAGGGGGCCCACCAACCGTGTAGGCGACCCCCTGGCGCAACCCCACCCTAGGGCGCGCCCACAGGGCACCTGGAGACCTGGTGGGTCCCCTCCGGCCCCCCTTTGGGACTGTAGAAGCTTCCGTTTGTGATGTATTATTATATATTTTACCAGAATTTTTCTGGCATTTTACGTAATGGGAAAACCTAAAATAAACAGACAACAGAAAATAGAAACTGGCACTAGGGTGCACTGAGTTAATAGGTTAGTCCAAATATTATCAGAAGTGTATAAAAGTGTATCAAAATCATAGCAATATCACCCAAAACATGCATGGAGCAAGCTTAAATTATAGATACATTTGGGATGTATTAGTGAGCTAGGGAAGCCCCTGAGTTCAGGTGAGGCTAACCCCGACCTTAGCCATACAGAAGAGTCCGATGCGAGGGCGCATCCGGCTTTTGGATTGGGTGTCGACTCCCCGGGGGCCACCCAAATTTGTTCGTTGTTAGTTAGAGGGATTATGACGTCCGGATCTCTCGGAGCAACTCTTCAATGAGTGTCTTTAACGGGCCCGACTGAGAGAGCCGGCGTACATGCGTAGCTTATAATGGGCAGCTGGTACACCCCTGCAGGGTAAAATCTTTTCGAGAAGCCGTGACCACGGTTTCGGACGACTTGAGACCTAATCCTTATTCATAGATAACATACACTGAATCATAACTAAAACTTGATCAATGTGTGTGCATTGACTGATTCTTCTTCATCGGGTGATGAAAGAGGAGGACAAGGATTGGATAGGTGTTATGCTTGTGTAAGTAGGTGTATAGCAGACTTGTTGGAGGAGATTTATCATTGAATGCTTGGCTTCTCATCTTACTCTCTAGATATTTAGCCAATCCATAAATGCTAGTGCGGCATCAACCTCACCACATACCCCATCCTTACCGTAAACTACTAGTTATCCTAGAATAACGAGTGATGAGGTCCTTGCTGGGTCAGTTGACCACTACAGTTGGATGCTGAGTACTTCTGTACTCATGATACTACCCCAAACTCTTTTCAGGGTTGTTGATCGACAACAGGTATGGTGATCGACGTTTCGCATGGAGACTCGACGACGACTAGTTAGGCGGATCTCGGCGGAGAGCCTAGACCCGTGTGGTTATGGGGATCGATGATTTTATTTTTTCCAATAGGCATTTGATTGTAGTCTGTACTCAGACAATATCCTCCGCTGTTGTATTTTTATTAAGGCAGTTGTATGCCGATTGTACCTTGTAGCTGTAATGTTGTGATATCATGTTGAAATCCGAGACATATGGCTTCGTCATATGTCGCGATGGGTCCGATGTGTGATTCGTCCTCGGGTTTGTACGGAAATGTCCAGATCTGAAACAGTACCGCATATTGGGTCTTATAGAACCAGAGTCACTAAGCCATTGCACTTTGTATGGGCGAGGGTGCCTTTTCTTGATGAGGTTGATCTTGGCACAAAGTTTTTCACGTGCCAAGTTGTGGCAACTTCTTCCATCAATGATGACCTTGACGGATCTACCTTCTATGCCCGCCTTGGTATGAAAGATGTGACACCTTTGATTCTCATCGAGTTCTTGTTGAAGGGTCAACACTTTAGACACCATTAGGGAGGAACTTGCATCATTGTCACAATATACTTGGCCATCTTCATCATCATTTGTTTGTATGTATTGAGAGACTTGAGCCAAAGCATCCATTTCACCCTCACTCACAGAGTCATACTCGCCGTGTTCATTGATGATCATGGTCCGCTTGGTAGGACACTTAAAGGTCTTGTGGCCTCATCCCTTGCAAGTGAAGAATTGAATAGAACTTGTCTTGGCATCTCTTGAGGGGAAAGTATTGGTAGAATCTCTTTCCTTGAAGTTTGGTGTAGCTAGCAAAGGCCTAGCTAGCAAAGGACGAGTCAAGGAATTTGCTGGTGGCCTTGTGTTTTAAGGACCTCCACTTGGTGATGGAGCTCGGGTACAGGGTATTGTGCTTGGAGGCGCTTGGGATGTAGAGCTTGTACCCCGTGTGTTGGAGGACACAAATTTGGAGTACTTCACATCTTCTTGGACTTGGCGCTCCTCTTGGTGGCTTGATGAACCAATTCTTCCATACTATTGTATGGTTGAAAGTTGGTTTTCTTCTTGACTTGGTAGTTTAGGCCGTTGAGGAAACGAGCCATGGTTTGTTCGGCGGACTCCTTCACATTTGCTCGAATCATTGCCAACTCCATTTCCTTGTAGTACTCCTCCACCTTCTTGTAGATTTGCTTGAGGGCTTGGAGATTTTGGTAGAGGTCATGTGTGTAATGTTGTGGAACATACCAGCTCTCATCACTTGTTTAATTTCTTCCCATGTGCACACTTTTGGAGTCCCTTGCTCAAGACGGAGATCTTGTACTTGCTCCCACCAATTGAGAGCATAGTCTTCAAATTCCAGTGATTCCATGGCAACTTTCTTGAACTCATCATAATTGTGCACCCGGTATATCTTGTCCAGTTTGAGGGCCCATGAGAGGTAGTCCTTGGGATTTGTACCTCCCGAGAACTTGGGCATCGGGAACTTGAGCCTTCCAAAGCGCTCCTCATTGTTGTGTGGTTGTCGAACCGGAAGATGCTCAAGTGGTGGCGGAGGTGGTCCATCTCGCCGATCATTGTGTTGAAGGTTGTCATTGTAGTAAGCTTGATGGTCAAAGTTTGGCACGTGAGGTGCATTTGGGCGGCCCTCCAATGTGCGAAGTGCCGTCGAAGGTATGTCATCTTGGTGTTGGTGAAGTGGTAGTCTTGGATGACGGTCATATTGAGGCACATGAGGTTGAGATGGCTCGCCATGAGTAACCCGAGAAGCAATGCGATTGTCTTGTTCATGGCACCCATGATGGAGGCCCAAATGGTGTTCACTTTCATGTCTTGTTGGAGGGGAATTATAAGTTGTTGCCCCTTGGTGGTAAAGTTGGTAGTTGAGGGTGTCTTGCACTTGTATCTCAAGGTGGAGACGCTTTTCGCGCTCCAAGGCGCGGTCTTGTGGCTCCTTGCCATCACGAGACCGGATGTTCTCGACGGGCTCATGGTTGGACTTGGAACGGTGAGAAGAATCGGATGGTGAAGAATGATGTCGCCAAGAAGAGAGCATGGACATGAGCTTGTCCATATTGGCTTGGTCACGGTTGAGAATTTGTTGTTTGAATTCCTCCATGGAGTTGGACTTTTGCTCTTGACCGGTTTGCAAATTCATCGCAATCGTGGCAATGCGGTTTCTCAACTTCTCGTGGGCGTCACACATTTCATGTTGGAATTGGAGATGAGTCTCTTGAGTAACCATATTGCTTGTATCACAATGTGTACCATTCACCGGTGAAGTAGGGGAATCTTTCCTAGCCATGACAACAAGCGAGTAGATGTGAGAGTAAAAGGAAGAGACCAAAATGAAGGATACCTTCTCAAAGATGGAATGAATTGAGTGATGTGTAGCTTCACGTAGTGAAGAGAATATCCTTGTTTGAATCTCGTTCCTACACACACACCTACAAATGGCTTATGTGGAGCTTGGTAGGAGTTAGTGGCCAAACAAATGCAACAAGTGGATCAAGATGTTAATAAAATTGGTAGTGGTCCAAATGAAGAAATGCAATACATGTAGATCAAAAGATAGAGATTGCAATAGGAAACGCGCGCGCAAAGATATTGGGACTTATGCAACCAAGAAAGTGAGCAAGATAATGTAACCTAACGAAGACTAATGCTCGCGTTGCACAAGTACAAAGAGAGTCAATAGCCCGATTGCTCAACATGCTTGATTCCCACAAGTGCACCAACCTATAATGAAGAGATATGAACTCTAAACGTGATTTTGGTGGTTGTTTCGCTATTGGCGCTCTCTTTTTCTTAGAAGCTTTGGATTTATTTTTCTCCTTTTTTGATGGAACTCACTCTTTACCATGGTATTTGAGGCGCTAGCAATTTTGAGATAGTAATGCACGAAGTATATATGACTACTACGGTGCAAAAGATGCGAGAGCCGGCAATACTCAGAGGGCTAGGCTCAATAGGACAAGCGATATTCGCCAAAGGAAGAAAGTCTCTCAAAGGGAATTGCAAGGAGAGGGCGGTCATGACGAAATGTATATTGTAACAGCCCAGTTTTCACAAAAATTAAAATTTTTGTTTTTGGTGTGAATTGTTTGATTGTCTGATTTGTTTGCGGTGTTTGCATCCCCGATTTATTGATCGGCGATTATTTTTCCCCTCTTATCTCGTACCGGATGGAGAACGACCCTTGCCACCCTGACACTCGACCTTGCGACACAAGGTTTCACCCGATCACCGTCGCAAAACAGCACGAGACCAGCCGCAGCCAACGGAACGACAAAACCCCGTTTAATAATTAAACGGGTTATTTTTATAGCGCGCCGGAAAGTGTTCTAGGAACGGTTCCAACGCGAGGTGAACGCAACCGGCTCGACCCGCTGATCGCGCAGTTCGAAGTTTTACCCGAATCGGAGGTACTGCGGACCCCCGGCGGTCAGAAACGTAAACACCGCGCGCGCGAGTGAAAAACCGGGGATGTTTTTGCAAACTGCCATCCACCGAGGCTATACAAAGACCACCACACCCCCACCCCTTTATAGGGTTTCCCTGAGCCAAAATTGCAGCCACCCCCTCCACTTTTCCCCAAAACCACCCCATTTTCGTCCACAAACCCTAATTTCCAGATCCAGATCAGCCCAGTGAATTCTAGACCGTCAGATCATCAGATCCGACGGCCTGGGATCATCCACGTCACCCAACCCCATCTCTCCCCTAACCTCTCTCTCCTCCCGTCCAGCTGCCCATGGGCTCACGGCCGCCGCCGCCTCGCGCCTCCGGTCGGAGCAGCCGCGCCGCCGGGTCCTCCTCCCCGACGCGCCCCTCCTCCTTCTCCTTCCCTCTCTCCCCCTCATCTCTCCTCTCTGATCTCTCTCTCTCTCGCAGCAAGGACCAACCGCCATGGACGGAGGAGCCGCCATGGCCCGAGCTCGTGCCGCCCGGCCACCTCTTCGTCGAGCACCGGCGACCCCGTGCTCCGCGCGAATCCGGCTCCTCTCCTCAGCCGCGCTCCGTCCCCGCCATTTCCGGCCATCCCCCTCGCCTGACGCCGCTCCAGCCTCGCCGGCGAGCACCGGCGCCGCCGCCTAACGGCTGGCTCGGGAGAGCCCGAGCGGCTCCCTCCACCACTAGCCAGGCCAGCCTCAACCGCCAGGGCCCAGGCCAGCCACGGCCCAGCCCAGCCACAGCCCAGCCAGGCCACCGAGCCCAGGCCGCCCCCTCCTCTTGGGCCGGCCCAAAGGGTGGGGCACCCTTTTTTTCTATTTTCTGTTGGGCCCGGTAGCTTTCGGCCCGTTTAGTTTTTTCTGCTAGGTTTTTTTTATTAATTTTGGCAGATTGTATTATTATTTTGCTTGCCCGTATCTTTTAGACCGTAGCTCGGATCGCAACGCGTTAAATATGAAACTTGCTTAGATTTTCGTGTAGATTATTAAAATTTTCTCTTTTGTCATGTTTGACTTTGTTTACATGCTGTTTACCTGCTAATTACAACTGCTTTCCACTGTAAACTGCAATTGCAATAACTTTTTAACCGTTTCTCCGTTTAAAATTATTCTTATATGTAACTTGACTAGAATTGCATGTAGATTGTGTTTATGCTGTTCTTGCTTGCTAAATAAAATAATAAAATATTGTTCAGGGGAAAACAGTACCAAACATATTTATTTTGCGGGGTAAATAGCGATATGCCATGTGCAGGAATTTTACCTGCTTAACTTGACTAGTATAGGTAGATTATTTTTGCTTCACCTCTTATCATGTTTGTGTGGTATGCCATGCTTCTGTGCTTTGCCATGTTAACAACCTTTGTTGATCACCTGTAGCTAAGCAACTTGAATCATTATAAATGTGCGGTATCGTCGTGTGTGACGAGTACTCCACTTAAGCTGTTAGTAACCGCTCTCGACGGTAGGTGCGATGTCTCGTGTTGCCTTCTTGTTGATGCTTGCTCGTGTTTGCCTCGTAGTAATAGAGTGCTTGCTCATTGATTGCTTCCAGTGTTTACCGTCTTGTGTGCTTCCGCGGGTACCTTCGGAGACAATGCGAGCTTGCGATCAACTACACCTTCGGAACCCGACTTATCAACAGGCAAGGACTATGCATTACTCATGATCCATTCTATTTCAACCAGCGGTTTGCATGCTAGTCTAGGATAGGTTCGATGTTTGATCCTACCACATGTTTACAGCCTCTTTCAAACCGATACAGCCATTTCCCCTCCCAGCAAACCATGTACTGCTATGTTACTATTGCTCGTTGCTCAGCCCCTGCTTAGTATGCATGCTTAGGATGCTACGATGTTATTCTGTTACTCCTTGGTTTGGGATATCACATTATTATATTGTTGTGGATGATATGATTATTATAATGTTGACTATATTCGACGAAGTATGGAAGGTCTAGGCTATCCCGCCCCGACGCTTTGTTCCATTCGAGTCACCTAGGATCCGAGTTCCGGGTATTGTGTCTCTTGACGAGCGTGCCTAACCGCGTGTGGGATTTTATGGGGCCCCCTTTTCTTACCTACCTAGCTTCAAACAGTTCTAGTGGTGGCCCAAGCTGATTTACCATTTCAAACCGTGTGTGTGCTGGTCGGCCGCCAGTAGTTTTCAAACAACCCGGGCCATCGGAGACATGGTTTCTCTTGTTGGTCCACCTCAGGGAGCTAGGGGGTTGTCCACATCTGTTTGGGCAACTAACCCGACCTCATCCAGACGGTAGAGGCCGATTCGAGAGCGCGGCCGGCTTTTGAGTTGGGTGTCGACTCACCGGGGGCCACCCGGATTTGTTCGTTGTTAGCTAGAGGGACTTGTCGTTTCGAATCTCTTGGAACTGAATCATAAAATGGTTGCCTATGATGGGTAGCAACTGAGAGAGATGTGCGTGCGTGCGGAGCCTTGTAATGGGCAGTTGGTACACCCCTGCAGGGTTAAATCTTTTCGAGAAGCCGTGTCCACGATTATGGACGACTTGAGACCTACTCCTTGTTCATAGACAACAACAACTGAGATAATCTTAATATAACTTGATCAACGTGTGTGTGTGTGCCTTGAATGCTTCTTCTTCGTCGGGATGCGAAGAGGAGGACAAGGATAGGATATGTGTTATGATTGCGTAAGTAGTTGATAGAAAGACTTGTTTGAGGCGATTCCTCATCGAATGCTTGGCTTCTTATCTTACTCTCTAGATCGTTAGCCACTTCATAAATGCTAGCGCGGCACCAACCTCACCACTTACCCCATCCTTACCGTAAACTACTAGTTGTCCTAGAATGACGAGTGATGAAGTCCTTGCTGGGTCAGATGACCACTACAGTTGGATGCTGAGTACTTCTGTATTCATGATACTACCCCCAAACTCTTTCAGGGTTCTTGATCGACAACAGGTATGGCGATCGACGTTTCACGTGGAGACTCGACGACGACTAGTTAGGCGGGTCCCGGCGGAGGGCCTGGACCCGTGTGGCTATGGGGATCGATGTTTTTCTCTTTGCCATTAGGCATTTGATTGTAGTCTGTACTCAGACATATATCTTCCGTTGTTGTATTGTATTAAGGCAGTTGTATGCCGATTGTATGAGATGTTGTATCCTTGTATCTGTAATGTTGTGATATCATGTTGGAAATCCAGGGCATATGACTTCGTCATATGTCGCGGTGGGACCGATATGTGCTTCGTCCCCGGAACTGGATGGAAACATCTAGATCTGGAACAGTACCGCATATCGGGCCTTACATATATCTCACGTCACCTTACACTGGTGAATAATGGTGGAACCGGCCTTGTTTTCGGAGGTAAGTTGTTGTAGAGGCCGTGCGCATAGGGTCCGAATGCCGTGTGATAGAGGCGAAGGTGTCCCGATGTTTCGATGAGATGGTGGAGATCGATTATGGTGGAGACGACTTTCACGATTCGACTACGAACGTGCGAAGACGTTGCGCCTTAGCGATCGCTAAACGAACTCCGAGAGGTTATTGATCCCGCGGATGTACGATCAACCTGACCACGAAGGTCTAATTCCTACAAGCAATCGAAGAACAAGCAAGAACTAAGAATTGCAATCTGGATATTGCGAATATAAGATGAATGATTACAAAAGTTGGGGTTCCAATGAGGTCTTGGCCTGGTCGGATGACACAAACGAAGAGCTCGAAGTTGCGGCTATGGCTAACTTAAATCTAATTAAAACCCAAGTCTAAACGACGCCCTAAGGGCTGTATATATGGGGGAACAGAGGGGATTTTCGTGACCCCTTGGAGGTGGGGTCCGAAAACAACCCTAACTCGGTTTCCCCACACATACGGACTCTAAAAACAGCCTATAATGTGGTATTTCGAAATTACATGGGCCCAGCCCAATATTAAGGTGACGCAGCACCTATAATTGCTCTTGGACGAAAATAATGAAGTGGCATCTCGTGTATTTCGTCCAAGCCTTCATGCATGCCTTATGGTGGCTTCAAAGTGCGAAAATCCCCACTGGAAGCTCCATTGTTCTTTCCCGCGCGCGCACCTTCTTCTCCATGCTTGATCTCGCTCCAAGGACCGTCCTTCTTGTCCATGCTAGGTCCTTCATTCATAAGCAAAACAAAAGTATCTAATTTAGGCAGCATCATATGTTCATGAACATTAGAAGGATTCGCAAGAAACGAAAGTACCTGATAATTTAGTTGACGTGCACGTGCTCCAGTAACTGGTCCAGTATGTGTAGTTGGTGAAGATGTGGGTGTAACATTAGTAGAGATGTCCTCATCATCCTCCCCTTCTTGAATTGAAGTCGTCCTCGACGGAAGCTCATCATCTTCTCCCAAATAAGGTTTCAAATCTGCAATGTTAAATGTGGGACTAACCCCAAAATCTGCAGGTAGCTCAAGTTTATATGCATTATCATTAATTTTCTGTAAAACCTTAAAGGGACCATCAGCTCGTGGCATTAACTTAGACTTGCGCAAATCAGGAAACCTATCTTTACGTAGATGTAACCAAACAAGATCTCCTGGTTCAAACACAACATGCTTTCTACCCTTATCACCAGCAAGCTTGTATCTAGCATTCATTTTCTCAATGTTTTCTTTAGTTAACTCATGCATTTTTAATATCAATTCAGCACGTTGCTTAGCATCAAAATTAACCTTCTCCGAAGATGGAAGAGGCAGCAAATCAATAGGTGCACGAGGTAGAAAACCATAAACAATCTCAAAAGGGCACATTTTAGTGGTAGAATGAAATGAACGATTATAAGCAAATTCAATATGAGGTAAACATTCTTCCCACATTTTCAAGTTACTCTTTAAAACAGCCCTAAGCATAGTAGACAAAGTCCTATTGACTACTTCAGTTTGTCCATCAGTTTGGGGATGACAAGTAGTACTAAAAAGTAGTTTAGTCCCCAACTTAGCCCATAAGCATCTCCAAAAATGGCTAAGAAACTTAGTATCACG
Source organism: Bromus sterilis (assembly GCA_950022295.1). Classification (NCBI taxonomy): domain Eukaryota; kingdom Viridiplantae; phylum Streptophyta; class Magnoliopsida; order Poales; family Poaceae; genus Bromus; species Bromus sterilis. Next base: position 162,368,951 of record OX465599.1, on the reverse strand, counting down.
ATCCGAGACAATAGTATTGGGCACACCATGTAAGCGAATAATCTCACGAAAGAATAAATCAGCAACATTAGCAGCATCATCGCTTTTATGACATGGTATAAAATGTGCCATCTTAGAAAATCTATCCACGACAACAAATGTGCTATCCCTCCCCTTCGTTGTTCTAGGCAAGCCTAAAACAAAATCCATGGATATGTCCTCCCACGGAACACTAGGTACAGGTAAAGGCATGTATAAACCATGAGGATTGAGTCGTGACTTAGCTTTTTGACATGTAGTGCAGCGAGCAACAAAACGCTCAACATCTCGTCTCATCTTTGGCCAAAAGAAATGTGTAGCAAGTACGTCCTCCGTCTTCTGCACGCCAAAGTGTCCCATTAATCCTCCTCCATGCGCCTCCTGCAACAACAAAAGACGAATAGAGCTAGCTGGAATGCATAGCTTGTTAGAACGGAACACAAAACCATCATTAAGCACAAACTTGTTCCATGTTCTACCCTCTCTACAATTCTGCAATACATCTTTAAATTCCGCATCATGTACATATTGATCTTTGAGTGTCTCTAAACCGAATATCTTGAAGTCAAGTTGTGAAAGCATAGTATAACGACGAGACAAAGCATCAGCAATAATATTATCTTTCCCCTTCTTGTGTTCAATGACATAAGGGAAAGTCTCAATAAATTCAACCCACTTAGCATGTCTACGATTAAGTTTTGCTTGGCTTCTTATGTGTTTCAAAGATTCATGATCAGAATGTATAACAAATTCTTTGGGCCATAAATAATGTTGCCAAGTTTCTAATGTCCGAACAAGAGCATATAATTCCTTATCATAAGTAGAATAGTTCAGACTAGGCCCACTCAATTTTTCAGAAAAGTATGCAACAGGTTTAGCATCTTGTAATAACACACCTCCCAAACCAATCCCACTAGCATCGCATTCAAGCTCAAAAGTCTTATTAAAATCAGGAAGTTGGAGCAAAGGAGCATGTGTTAACTTATCTTTCAATACCGTGAAGGCTTCTTCCTGTGCGGTACCCCAAGTAAAAGGCACATCCTTGCGTGTAAGCTCATTGAGAGGTGCAGCAATGGTGCTGAAATCTCTCACAAAACGCCTATAGAATCCAGCGAGGCCAAGAAAACTTCTCACTTGTGTGACCGTTTTGGGCTGCGGCCAACTCTCAATCGCCTCGATCTTGGCTTTATCAACTTCAATTCCCTGCGGAGTAACAACATAGCCAAGAATCGATACTCGGTCGGTGCAAAAGGTGCACTTCCCAAGGTTACCAAACAAACGTGCATTACGTAGAGCAATAAAAACAGCACGTAAATGATCCAAATGTTCCTCCAAACATTTGCTATAAATCAGTATATCATCAAAATAGACTACCACAAATCGTCCAATGAAAGCACGTAAAACCTCGTTCATTAATCTCATGAAAGTGTTAGGTGCATTAGTTAACCCAAAAGGCATGACTAACCACTCATATAATCCAAACTTAGTTTTAAATGCCTTTTTCCATTCATCCCCTAATTTCATGCGAATTTGATGGTATCCACTACGCAAATCAACTTTGGAAAACATGGTAGAGCCACTTAATTCATCAAGCATATCATCTAACCTAGGAATAGGATGACGATAACGAATAGTAATATTATTAATGGCTCTACAATCAACACACATACGCCAAGTTCCATCCTTTTTAGGCACTAATATAACAGGAACAACACAAGGACTAAGGGATTCACGTATGTAACCTTTGTCGAGTAGCTCTTGTACTTGACGCTGAATCTCCTTCGTCTCCTCCGGATTGGTACGGTATGGCGCACGGTTGGGCAGCGAAGCACCGGGAATTAAGTCAATCTGATGCTCAATCCCTCGAATAGGTGGTAATCCCGGTGGTACGTCTTGTGGAAAGACGTCAATAAACTCCTGCAAAAGGTCAGTGACAACAGGAGGCAAAGAAGGAGGCAATTCCTCAAATGAAAACAAAGCTTCTTTGCACACAAAAGTATAGCACACATATTGACTAACATCCAAATCCGAAATATCAACCTTAGTAGCAAGCAAAGTTGGACTAGTCAATTTAATTTCATTAGAAACAGCAGAAGAAGATTTGCTATTAGTCTTATGTTATTGCTCAAATTCTTTAGCTGCTATCTCATTTTCACTCTTATTTTTCTCTTGTTTAGCTTTACTAGCTCTAGCAAGATCATCTTTCACAATTTGTTCAGGAGACATAGGAAGTAATGCAATAGTTTTATCCTGATGAACCAGAGTAAACTGATTTGTCCTACCATGGTGTACAACATTCCTATCAAATTGCCATGGTCTACCAAGTAAAAGAGAGCATGCTTGCATGGGTACCACATCACAATCAACATAATCAGCATATGCAACAATGCTAAAGTGCACACGAACAGAACGCGTTACCTTAATCTTACCACTATTGTTAAACCACTGAATATAGTACGGATGGGGGTGTGGTCTTGTGGTGAGAGATAGCTTCTCCACCAACTCCATGCTCGCCAAGTTGTTGCAACTCCCTCCGTCAATGATGATGCGAACCGAACGTTCTTTCACCACTCCCTTTGTGTGGAACAAATTATGCCTCTGGTTTTGCTCGGCCTTCGATACCTGCACACTTAACACACGTTGAGCAACCAAACTAGCATATTGATCTGCATCATCAGGAGCCATATACTCTATATCATGAGCATCATCATGGGCACCCTGTTCCTCGTGAGCAATGAGAACTAAAGTCTCCTCATCATAGTCGCTCGCTGACTCATACCCACCATCCGCCGTAATAATCATCACACGCTTGGAGGGACAGTCTTTTGCGAAGTGACCTCCACCTTGGCACCTGCGACATTTAATATCACGATCTCGTGTTTGCCCTGTGGAAGCCATGGATGAAGAAGAACTCGCTGCTGGACCACTCTGTGCACCCTTGAATGGTGGCGCTGGCTGTTTTGGTGGCTCCCTGTAAGAATGAGCGGTTGAAGTAGATGGTGGTGCAGCAGGACGTGTGGATGTAGAAGGTCCACGCGATCTCCATGATGTATTTCGTCCTGCAGAAAAGTTAGGTCTCGTAGCGGCCTGTCGATCCTGCACTTCACGTTCAGCTTTACAAGCAAGATGAAACAAACGAGTAATAGTAGCATAGTCCTTGTATTCTAGAATAGTTTGTATCTCCCTGTTTAAGCTACCTATAAAACGTGCAAACATAGCTTCATTATCCTCTACTAGGCCACATCTAATCAATCCAGTTTGTAATTCTTGATAATATTCCTCTACAGAATTTTTCCTTGTCTCAAACGCTGTAATTTTTGTAGCAATTCACGTTGATAATAAGGAGGAACCCAGCGAGTACGCATAGCATCTTTTAAAGCAGCCCAAGTAGCTGGAATATTATTAGCATGCAATCTACAATGTTCAGACCACCAAATAGATGCAAAACCCGTGAATTCACAAACAGCAGCAGTAACACGTCTATTCTCAGGATATTGTAAACATGTAAAGCGTTGTTCAGTTTCTAACTCCCAAGTAAGATAAGCATCAGGAATATATCTACCCTCAAACGGCTTAAGATTCAATTTAAGTTTAGGCACATGTTCATCATCGCGTACCTGAGGGGGTGGTTGGTGTCGACCGTGGCGAATGTTGGGACGTGGACGCCCAGCTGGCTGCTCATAGGCCGCTTCCTGTCCCACCTCCACCTCGTAATCACCCTCGTAGTTGTCGTCCTGGCCGACGTCAGAAGCAGCAGCAGTAGCAGCAACTGCAGCAGCCGCAGGAGCACCAGCAGCTTGTCTGCCCGGAAACAGAATACGTCGTGCACGTCGTGGTGGCGGTGGCTGTGCTGGAGCGGCCGCAGGCTGTGCAGGTAGGCGTGCGAGCAACTCAGTAAACTTGGCGTCGAGCTTGGTGTCGATCATCTTTTCCACACCATCAATCGCCTCTGTAAATCTGTTCTCGATGTCATTCACCTGTTCAGACATCATTTGTGCAAATTTATCATGTAACGCTTTGTTTGTCATATTCTCCCAATCGGGTGCATCCCGCGCCACTTCATCATGGGATCCCGGCATGGTTAGCAGAAATAGAAAACACACAGGAATATGATCCTACTTCAACTAATGGGATGTGGGGTGGTGGAAAGTACAAATCCGTCAAGCTTTTCTTTCGTTCTTACCGATTCTTACCTAGCAGCAGGTGGTGATGTACAACCAACGGGTCAAAACTCTCAGAGATGTGGTAGAGCGATGGCCAGGAGGTGTCAACCGCACGAAGTAGAATATATATGTGGAGCTGTAGGTAGGCTTGACAAATATGGTAGCAAAAAGCTCAACAGTAATCAAAACAGAGATGCAAAGTTGAATAAACACTCAACGTCGGTACTGTGGTGATCCTAGGCTAGACCGTACTAGAGACGCGAGCCTAAAACACCAACGAAAGCACGGCGCGGCACGTAATCAACTGAGAAGCACACTCTGAATTTTTTTTCTCTTTTTTTTTTTTTGGAAATCACCTCCTTCTACGTACGACAAAAGATTGGTGAGATCCGACTCTAATCAACTCAAAACTAATCTGGCTACGGAGAGATCACAAACCGAACAGGTGATGGAACTCAACTCGGATTGGTAGGTCGTGGTGCTGTATATGGACTCGACTTGGCGGAACGTGGTGGTGTATCTGGACTCGGATTGGCGTAAACGTGGTGGTGTACTACTGTGCGGCGGCGGTGTGACAAACTGTGATCAGAACTCGAAACTCTAAGGGAACTAGACGCTAAGATCAGCAACTCGACACAACGATGTAACCGTAAATTCAACAAAGCAAACTACTGTAAAGAAAACTGGACAAAGGCTCGGACTGTTTTGGGACGTGATGATCTAACCCTAAATTTTTTTTGGCTTTTTCGTGGACTGTAGGTATGAAGAACAGAACCAATCTAGACTACGAAAACTGGTAAATCTCACCGAGCAACCTGGAAATCTGATACCACTTGATAGAGGCGAAGGTGTCCCGATGTTTCGATGAGATGGTGGAGATCGATTATGGTGGAGACGACTTTCACGATCCGACTACGGACGTGCGAAGACGTTGCGCCTTAGCGATCGCTAAACCAACTCCGAGAGGTTATTGATCCCGCGGATGCACGATCAACCTGACCACGAAGGTCTAATTCCTGCAAGCAATCGAAGAACAAGCAAGAACTAAGAATTGCAATCTGGATATTGCGAATATAAGATGAATGATTACGAAAGTTGGGGTTCCAATGAGGTCTTGGCCTGGTCGGATGACACAAACGAAGAGCTCGAAGTTGCGGCTATGGCTAACTTAAATCTAATTAAAACCCAAGTCTAAACGACGCCCTAAGGGCTGTATATATGGGGAAACAGAGGGGATTTTCGTGACCCCTTGGAGGTGGGGTCCGAAAACAACCCTAACTCGGTTTCCCCACACATACGGACTCTAAAAACAGCCTATAATGTGGTATTTCGAAACTACATGGGCCCAGCCCAATATTAAGGTGACGCAGCACCTATAATTGCTCTTGGACGAAAATAATGAAGTGGCATCTCGTGTATTTCGTCCAAGCCTTCATGCATGCCTTATGGTGGCTTCAAAGTGCGAAAATCCCCACTGGAAGCTCCATTGTTCTTTCCCGCGCGCGCACCTTCTTCTCCATGCTTGATCCCGCTCCAATGACCGTCCTTCTTGTCCATGCTAGGTCCTTCATTCATAAGCAAAACAAAAGTATCTAATTTAGGCAGCATCATATGTTCTTGAACATTAGAAGGATTCGCAAGAAACGAAAGTACCTGATAATTTAGTTGACGTGCACGTGCTCTAGTAACTGGTCCAGTATGTGTAGTTGGTGAAGATGTGGGTGTAACATTAGTAGAGATGTCCTCATCACCGTGTGCACGGGGTAGGCCGTGTGCATGGGGTCCCATAGGCCATGCGCACGGGGTCGGACTCGAGGCGAGTTGACCTAGAAATTGGGGAAAGAGGAAGAAAATTTGGGGAAAATTTCGGGGAAATTGGTGGGAGGGAATCCAAAGCAACGCAAAAGAACTGAGATCCACTAGTAAAACACCACATCCATGGAACAAAACCAACCAAATCTAACTAGAACCAACAAGTGGCAAGATCTTGGGTATGGCTATTTTTTGCGGGGATATTCGAACTGGGTAAGAACAAAACAAAAATTGGCTATAAAAACAAGGGGGAGGAACTCCAAATTGTGGCAACATTGCTCATGATACCAAATGATGTAGGAAAAACCTAGGGGTTGGCCCAATCTTCACAATTTGGAGGGGGAGATCCACAAAAATAACAAAGCACAAGAACAATCAACACAATAGAGGAAGGGGAACAAGATCGAAACACATAGAACACCCAGATCCACACACAAGTACCACACATCTCAAGATCCATACACCAACGGAGGTAAGCTTGGTAGTTTCCCTCTCCTTCTACTATTAGAAGAGGGGTTGATAGAGGCGAAGGTGTCCCGATGTTTCGATGAGATGGTGGAGATCGATTATGGTGGAGACGACTTTTACGATCAGACTACGAACGTGCGAAGACGTTGCGCCTTAGCGATCGCTAAACCAACTCCGAGAGGTTATTGATCCCGCGGCTGCACGATCAACCTGACCACGAAGGTCTAATTCCTGCAAGCAATCGAAGAACAAGCAAGAACTAAGAATTGCAATCTGGATATTGCGAATATAAGATGAATGATTACTAAAGTTGGGGTTCCAATGAGGTCTTGGCCTGGTCGGATGACACAAACGAAGAGCTCGAAGTTGCGGCTATGGCTAACTTAAATCTAATTAAAACCCAAGTCTAAACGACGCCCTAAGGGCTGTATATATGGGGGAACAGAGGGGAATTTCGTGGCCCCTTGGAGGAGGGGTCCGAAAACAACCCTAACTCGGTTTCCCCACACATACGGACTCTAAAAAATAGCCTATTAAGTGTATTTCGAAATTACATGGGCCTGGCCCAATAATAAGGTGACGCAGCACCTATAATAACCCTTGGACGAAAATATTAATGTGGCGTCTTGTGTCTCTCGTCCAAGTCTTCATGCACGCCTTATGGTGGCCTCAAAGTGCGAAAATCACCACTGGAAGCTCCATTGTCCTTTCCCGCGCGCACACCTCCTTCTCCATGCTTGATCCCGCTCCAATGACCATCCTTCTTATCCATGCTAGGTCCTTCATTCATAAGACAAACAAAAGTATCTAATTTAGGCAGCATCATATGTTCCTGAACATTAGAAGGACTCGCAAGAAACGAAAGTACCTGATAATTTAGTTGACGTGCGCGTGCTCTAGTAACTGGTCCAGTATGTGTAGTTGGTGAAGATGTGGGTGTAACATTAGTAGAGATGTCCTCATCATCCTCCCCTTCTTGAATTGAAGTCGTCCTCGACGGAAGCTCATCATCTTCTCCCAAATAAGGTTTCAAATCTGCAATGTTAAATGTGGGACTAACCCCAAAATCTGCAGGTAGCCCAAGTTTATATGCATTATCATTAATTTTCTGTAAAACCTTAAAGGGACCATCAGCTCGTGGCATTAACTTAGACTTGCACAAATCAGGAAACCTATCTTTACGTAGATGTAACCAAACAAGATCTCCTGGTTCAAACACAACATGCTTTCTACCCTTATCACCAGCAAGCTTGTATCTAGCATTCATTTTCTCAATGTTTTCTTTAGTTAACTCATGCATTTTTAATATCAATTCAGCACGTTGCTTAGCATCAAAATTAACCTTCTCCGAAGATGGAAAAGGCAGCAAATCAATAGGTGCACGAGGTAGAAAACCATAAACAATCTCAAAAGGGCACATTTTAGTGGTAGAATGAAATGAACGATTATAAGCAAATTCAATATGAGGTAAACATTCTTCTCATATTTTCAAGTTACTCTTTAAAACAGCCCTAAGCATAGTAGACAAAGTCCTATTGACTACTTCAGTTTGTCCATCAGTTTGGGGATGACAAGTAGTACTAAAAAGTAGTTTAGTCCCCAACTTAGCCCATAAGCATCTCCAAAAATGGCTAAGAAACTTAGTATCACGATCCGAGACAATAGTATTGGGCACACCATGTAAGCGAATAATCTCACGAAAGAATAAATCAGCAACATTAGCAGCATCATCGCTTTTATGACATGGTATAAAATGTGCCATCTTAGAAAATCAATCCACGACAACAAATATGCTATCCCTCCCCTTCTTTGTTCGAGGCAAGCCTAAAACAAAGTCCATGGATATGTCCTCCCACGGAACACTAGGTACAGGTAAAGGCATGTATAAACCATGAGGATTGAGTCGTGACTTAGCTTTTTGACATGTAGTGCAGCGAGCAACAAAACGCTCAACATCCCGTCTCATCTTTGGCCAAAAGTAATGTGTAGCAAGTACGTCCTCCGTCTTCTTCACGCCAAAGTGTCCCATTAATCCTCCTCCATGTGCCTCCTGCAACAACAAAAGACGAATAGAGCTAGCTGGAATGCATAGCTTGTTAGAACGGAACACAAAACCATCATTAAGCACAAACTTGTTGCATGTTCTACCCTCTCTACAATTCTGCAATACATCTTTAAATTCCGCATCATGTACATATTGATCTTTGAGTGTCTCTAAACCGAATATCTTGAAGTCAAGTTGTGAAAGCATAGTATAACGACGAGACAAAGCATCAGCAAAAATATTATCTTTCCCCTTCTTGTGTTTAATGACATAAGGGAAATTCTCAATAAATTCAACCCACTTAGCATGTCTACGATTAAGTTTTGCTTGGCTTCTTATGTGTTTCAAAGATTCATGATCAGAATGTATAACAAATTCTTTGGGCCATAAATAGTGTTGCCAAGTTTCTAATGTCCGAACAAGAGCATATAATTCCTTATGATAAGTAGAATAGTTCAGACTAGGCCCACTCAATTTTTCAGAAAAGTATGCAACAGGTTTAGCATCTTGTAATAACACACCTCCCAAACCAATCCCACTAGCATCGCATTCAAGCTCAAAAGTCTTATTAAAATCAGGAAGTTGGAGCAAAGGAGCATGTGTTAACTTATCTTTCAATACCGTGAAGGCTTCTTCCTGTGCGGTACCCCAAGTAAAAGGCACATCCTTGCGTGTAAGCTCATTGAGAGGTGCAGCAATGGTGCTGAAATCTCTCACAAAACGCCTATAGAATCCAGCGAGGCCAAGAAAACTCCTCACTTGTGTGACCGTTTTGGGCTGCGGCCAACTCTCAATCGCCTCGATCTTGGCTTTATCAACTTCAATTCCCTGCGGAGTAACAACATAGCCAAGAAACGATACTCGGTCGGTGCAAAAGGTGCACTTCCCAAGGTTACCAAATAAACGTGCATTACATAGAGCAATAAAAACAGCACGTAAATGATCCAAATGTTCCTCCAAAGATTTGCTATAAATCAGTATATCATCAAAATAGACTACCACAAATCGTCCAATGAAAGCACGTAAAACCTCGTTCATTAATCTCATGAAAGTGCTAGGTGCATTAGTTAACCCAAAAGGCATGATTAACCACTCAAATAATCCAAACTTAGTTTTAAATGCCGTTTTCCATTCATCCCCTAATTTCATGCGAATTTGATGGTATCCACTACGCAAATCAACTTTGGAAAACATGGTAGAGCCACTTAATTCATCAAGCATATCATCTAACCTAGGAATAGGATGACGATAACGAATAGTAATATTATTAATGGCTCTACAATCAACACACATACGCCAAGTTCCATCCTTTTTAGGCACTAATATAACAGGAACAACACAAGGACTAAGGGATTCACGTATGTAACCTTTGTCGAGTAGCTCTTGTACTTGACGCTGAATCTCCTTCGTCTCCTCCGGATTGGTACGGTATGGCGCACGGTTGGGCAGCGAAGCACCGGGAATTAAGTCAATCTGATGCTCAATCCCTCGAATAGGTGGTAATCCCGGTGGTACGTCTTGTGGAAAGACGTCAATAAACTCCTGCAAAAGGTCAGTGACAACAGGAGGCAAAGAAGGAGGCAATTCCTCAAATGAAAACAAAGCTTCTTTGCACACAAAAGCATAGCACACATATTGACTAACATCAAAATCTGAAATATCAACTTTAGTAGCAAGCAAAGTTGGACTAGTCAATTTAATTTCATTAGACACAGCAGAAGAAGATTTGCTATTAGTCTTATGTTGTTGCTCAAATTCTTTAGCTGCTATCTCATTTTCACTCTTATTTTTCTCCTGTTTAGCTTTACTAGCTCTAGCAAGATCATCTTTCACAATTTGTTCAGGAGACATAGGAAGTAAAGCAATAGTTTTATCCTGATGAACCAGAGTAAACTGATTTGTCCTACCATGGTGTACAACATTCCTATCAAATTGCCATGGTCTACCAAGTAAAAGAGAGCATGCTTGCATGGGTACCACATCACAATCAACATAATCAGCATATGCAGCAATGCTAAAGTGCACACGAACAGAACGCGTTACCTTAATCTTACCACTATTGTTAAACCACTGAATATAGTACGGATGGGGGTGTGGTCTTGTGGTGAGAGATAGCTTCTCCACCAACTCCATGCTCGCCAAGTTGTTGCAACTCCCTCTGATGAGGACATCCCTACTAATGTTACACCCATATCCTCACCAACTACACATATTGGACCAGTTACTAGAGCTCGTGCACGTCAACTAAATTATCAGGTACTTTCGTTTCTTGCGAATCCTTCTATTGTTCATGAACATATGATACTGCCTAAATTAGATACTTTTGTTTTGCTTATGAATGAAGGACCTAGCATGGACAAGAAGGATGGTCATTGGAGCGGGATCAAGCATGGAGAAGAAGGTGCGCGCGCGGGAAAGGACAGCGGAGCTTCCCGTGGTGATTATCGCACTTTGAAGCCACCATAAGGCACGCATGAAGTCTTGGACGAAATACGCGAGATGCCACTTCATTATTTTCGTCCAAGGGCAATTATAGGTGCTGCGTCACCTTAATATTGGGCTGGGCCCATGTAATTTCGAAATACCACCTTATAGGCTGTTTTTAGAGTCCGTATGTGTGGGGAAACCGAGTTAGGGTTGTTTTCGGACCCCACCTCCAAGGGGTCACGAAAATCCCCTCTGTTCCCCCATATATACAGCCCTTAGGGCGTCGTTTAGACTTGGGTTTTAATTAGATTTAAGTTAGCCATAGCCGCAACTTCGAGCTCTTCGTTTGTGTCATCCGACCAGGCCAAGACCTCATTGGAACCCCAACTTTCGTAATCTTTCATCTTATATTCGCAATATCCAGATTGCAATTCTTAGTTCTTGCTTGTTCTTCGATTGCTTGCAGGAATTAGACCTTCGTGGTCAGGTTGATCGTGCATCCGCGGGATCAATAACCTCTCGGAGTTGGTTTAGCGATCGCTAAGGCGCAACGTCTTCGCACGTTCGTAGTCGGGTCGTGAAAGTCTACTCCACCATAATCGATCTCCACCATCTCATCGAAACATCGGGACACCTTCGCCTCTATCAAGTGGTATCAGATTTCCAGGTTGCTCGGTGAGATTTACCAGTTTTCGTAGTCTAGATTGATTCTGTTCGTCATACCTACAGCCCACGAAACAGCCAAAAAAAAATTTAGGGTTAGATCATCACGTCCCAAGACAGTCCGAGCCTTTGTCCAGTTTTCTTTTCAGTACTTGCTTTGTTGAATTTACGGTTGCATCGTTGTGTCAAGTTGCTGATCTTAGCGTCTAGTTCCCTTAGAGTTTCGAGTTCTGATCACAGTTTGCCATGTCGCCGCCGCACAGTAGTCATCCTACCACGTTCCGCCAATCCAAGTCCACATACACCACCACGTTCCGCCAAGCAGAGTCCATATACACCACCACGTACCACGAGTCCGAGTTGAGTTCCATCATCAGTACGGTTCGTGACCTCTCCATAGCCAGATTAGTTTGAGTTGATTAGAGTCGGATTTCACCAATCTTTGTCGTACGTAGAAGGGGGTGATTTCCAAAAAAAAAAAAAAAAAAAAAAAATTCAGCCCTCGATTGAGGCGATTGAGAGTCTGGCACGCTTTTCAGAGCAGTTTTTAGGCCAAAATTTTCAGGGGTAAAAAAATTCGTGCCCATACGTTCCTTAGGTCCAGAAACTCGTTTTGAGACGTTCGCCACCATAGTGATTTTTTCGCACTTTTTCAGCCACCGCAGTCCCGCATCGCCAAAAAAAAAAAAAAACAAAAAAAAAAGAGAAAAAAAAATTCAGAGTGTGCTTCTCAGTTGATTACGTGCCGCGCCGTGCTTTCGTTGGTGTTTTAGGCTCGCGTCTCTAGTACGGTCTAGCCTAGGATCAGCACAGTACCGACGTTGAGTGTTTATTCAGCTTTGCATCTCTGTTTTGATTACTGTTGAGCTTTTTGCTACCATATTTGTCAAACCTACCTACAGCTCCACATATATTCTACTTCGTGCGGTTGACACCTCCTGGCCATCGCTCTACCACATCTCTGAGAGTTTTGACCCGTTGGTTGTACATCACCACCTGCTGCTAGGTAAGAATCGGTAAGAACTGAAGAAAAGCTTGACGGATTTGTGCTTCCCACCACCCCACATCCCATTAGTCGAAGTAGGATCATACTTCTGTGTGTTTTCTATTTCTGCTAACCATGCCAGGATCCCATGATGAAGTGGCGCGGGATGCACCTGATTGGGAGAATATGACAAACAAAGCATTACATGATAAATTTGCACAACTGATGTCTGAACAGGTGAATGACATCGAGAACAGATTTACAGAGGCGATTGATGGTGTGGAGAAGATGATCGACACCAAGCTCGACGCCAAGTTTACTGAGTTGCTCGCACGCTTACCTATACAGCCTGCGGCCGCTCCAGCACAGCCACCGCCACCACGACGTGCACGACGTATTCTGTTTCCGGGCGGACAAGCTGCTGGTGCTCCTGCTGCTGCTGCAGTTACTGCTGCTGCTGCCTCTGACGTCGGCCAGGACGACAACTACGAGGGTGATTACGAGGAGGAGGTGGAACAAGAAGCGGCCTATGAACAGCCAGCTGGACGTCCACGTCCCAACATTCGCCACGGTCGACACCAACCACCCCCTCAGGTACGCGATGATGAACATGTGCCTAAACTTAAATTGAATCTTAAGCCGTTTGAGGGTAGATATATTCCTGATGCTTATCTTACTTGGGAGTTAGAAACTGAACAACGCTTTACATGTTTACAATATCCTGAGAATAGACGTGTTACTGCTGCTGTTTGTGAATTCACGGGTTTTGCATCTATTTGGTGGTCTGAACATTGTAGATTGCATGCTAATAATATTCCAGCTACTTGGGCTGCTTTAAAAGATGCTATGCGTACTCGCTGGGTTCCTCCTTATTATCAACGTGAATTGCTACAAAAATTACAGCGTTTGAGACAAGGAAAAAATTCTGTAGAGGAATATTATCAAGAATTACAAACTGGATTGATTAGATGTGGCCTAGTAGAGGATAATGAAGCTATGTTTGCACGTTTCATAGGTGGCTTAAACAGGGAGATACAAACTATTCTAGAATACAAGGACTATGCTACTATTACTCGTTTGTTTCATCTTGCTTGTAAAGCTGAACGTGAAGTGCAGGATCGACAGGCCGCTACGAGACCTAACTTTTCTGCAGGACGAAATACATCATGGACATCGCGTGGACCTTCTACATCCACACGTCCTGCTGCTCCACCCTCTACTTCAGCCGCTCTTTCTTACAGGGAGCCACCAAAACAGTCAGCGCCACCATTCAAGGGTGCACAGAGTGGTCCAGCGGCGAGTTCTTCTTCATCCATGGCTTCCACAGGGCAAACACCAGATCGTGATATTAAATGTCGCAGGTGCCAAGGTGGAGGTCACTTCGCAAAAGACTGTCCCTCCAAGCGTGTGATGATTATTACGGCGGATGGTGGGTATGAGTCAGCGACTGACTATGATGAGGAGACTTTAGTTCTCATTGCTCATGAGGAACAGGGTGCCCATGATGATGCTCATGATATGGAGTATATGGCTCCTGATGATGCAGATAAATATGCTAGTTTGGTTGCTCAACGTGTGTTAAGTGTGCAGGTAACGAAGGCTGAGCAAAACCAGAGGCATAATTTGTTCCACACAAAGGGAGTGGTGAAAGAACGTTCGGTTCGCATCATCATTGACGGAGGGAGTTGCAACAACTTGGCTAGCATGGAGTTGGTGGAGAAGCTATCTCTCACCACAAGACCACACCCCCATCCGTACTATATTCAGTGGTTTAACAATAGTGGTAAGATTAAGGTAACGCGTTCTGTTCGTGTGCACTTTAGCATTGCTGCATATGCTGATTATGTTGATTGTGATGTGGTACCCATGCAAGCATGCTCTCTTTTACTTGGTAGACCATGGCAATTTGATAGGAATGTTGTACACCATGGTAGGACAAATCAGTTTACTCTGGTTCATCAGGATAAAAATATTGCTTTACTTCCTATGTCTCCTGAACAAATTGTGAAAGATGATCTTGCTAGAGCTAGTAAAGCTAAACAGGAGAAAAATAAGAGTGAAAATGAGATAGCAGCCAAAGAATTTGAGCAACAACATAAGACTAATAGCAAATCTTCTTCTGCTGTGTCTAATGAAATTAAATTGACTAGTCCAACTTTGCTTGCTACTAAAGTTGATATTTCAGATTTGGATGTTAGTCAATATGTGTGCTATGCTTTTGTGTGCAAAGAAGCTTTGTTTTCATTTGAGGAATTGCCTCCTTCTTTGCCTCCTGTTGTCACTGACCTTTTGCAGGAGTTTATTGACGTCTTTCCACAAGACGTACCACCGGGATTACCACCTATTCGAGGGATTGAGCATCAGATTGACTTAATTCCCGGTGCTTCACTGCCCAACCGTGCGCCATACCGTACCAATCCGGAGGAGACAAAGGAGATTCAGCGTCAAGTACAAGAGCTACTCGACAAAGGTTACATACGTGAATCCCTTAGTCCTTGTGCTGTTCCTGTTATATTAGTGCCTAAAAAGGATGGAACATGGCGTATGTGTGTTGATTGTCGAGCCATTAATAATATTACTATTCGTTATCGTCATCCTATTCCTAGGTTAGATGATATGCTTCATGAATTAAGTGGCTCTACCATGTTTTCCAAAGTTGATTTGCGTAGTGGATACCATCAAATTCGCATGAAATTAGGAGATGAATGGAAAACGACATTTAAAACTAAGTTTGGATTATATGAGTGGTTAGTCATGCCTTTTGGGTTAACTAATGCACCTAGCACTTTCATGAGATTAATGAACGAGGTTTTACGTGCTTTCATTGGACGATTTGTGGTAGTCTATTTTGATGATATACTGATTTATAGCAAATCTTTGGAGGAACATTTGGATCATTTTACGTGCTGTTTTTATTGCTCTACGTAATGCACGTTTGTTTGGTAACCTTGGGAAGTGCACCTTTTGCACCGACCGAGTATCGTTTCTTGGCTATGTTGTTACTCCGCTGGGAATTGAAGTTGATAAAGCCAAGATCGAGGCGATTGAGAGTTGGCCGCAGCCCAAAACGGTCACACAAGTGAGGAGTTTTCTTGGCCTCGCTGGATTCTATAGGCGTTTTGTGAGAGATTTCAGCACCATTGCTGCACCTCTCAATGAGCTTACACGCAAGGATGTGCCTTTTACTTGGGGTACCGCACAGGAAGAAGCCTTCACCGTATTGAAAGATAAGTTAACACATGCTCCTTTGCTCCAACTTCCTGATTTTAATAAGACTTTTGAGATTGAATGCGATGCTAGTGGGATTGGTTTGGGAGGTGTGTTATTACAAGATGCTAAACCTGTTGCTTACTTTTCTGAAAAATTGAGTGGGCCTAGTCTGAACTATTCTACTTATGATAAGGAATTATATGCTCTTGTTCGGACATTAGAAACTTGGCAACATTATTTATGGCCCAAAGAATTTGTTATACATTCTGATCATGAATCTTTGAAACACATAAGAAGTCAAGCAAAACTTAATCGTAGACATGCTAAGTGGGTTGAATTTATTGAGACTTTCCCTTATGTCATTAAACACAAGAAGGGGAAAGATAATATTATTGCTGATGCTTTGTCTCGTCGTTATACTATGCTTTCACAACTTGACTTCAAGATTTTCGGTTTAGAGACAATCAAAGATCAATACGTAAATGATGCGGAATTTAAAGATGTATTGCAGAATTGTAGAGAGGGTAGAACATGGAACAAGTTTGTGCTTAATGATGGATTTGTGTTCCGTTCTAACAAGCTATGCATTCCAGCTAGCTCTATTCGTCTTTTGTTGTTGCAGGAGGCGCATGGAGGAGGATTAATGGGACACTTTGGCGTGAAGAAGACGGAGGACGTACTTGCTACACATTTCTTTTGGCCAAAGATGAGACGGGATGTTGAGCGTTTTGTTGCTCGCTGCACTACATGTCAAAAAGCTAAGTCACGACTCAATCCTCATGGTTTATACATGCCTTTACCTGTACCTAGTGTTCCGTGGGAGGACATATCCATGGACTTTGTTTTAGGCTTGCCTCGAACAAAGAATGGGAGGGATAGCATATTTGTTGTCGTGGATAGATTTTCTAAGATGGCACATTTTATACCATGTCATAAAAGCGATGCTGCTGCTAATGTTGCTGATTTATTCTTTCGTGAGATTATTCGCTTACATGGTGTGCCCAATACTATTGTCTCGGATCGTGATACTAAGTTTCTTAGCCATTTTTGGAGATGCTTATGGGCTAAGTTGGGGACTAAACTACTTTTTAGTACTACATGTCATCCCCAAACTGATGGACAAACTGAAGTAGTCAATAGGACTTTGTCTACTATGCTTAGGGCTGTTTTAAAGAGTAACTTGAAACTGTGGGAAGAATGTTTACCTCATATTGAATTTGCTTATAATCGTTCATTGCATTCTACCACTAAAATGTGCCCTTTTGAGATTGTTTATGGTTTTCTACCTCGTGCACCTCTTGATTTGCTTCCTCTTCCATCTTCGGAGAAGGTTAATTTTGATGCTAAGCAACGTGCTGAATTGATATTAAAACTGCATGAGTTAACTAAAGAAAACATTGAGCGCATGAATGCTAGATACAAGCTTGCTGGTGATAGGGGTCGAAAGCATGTTGTGTTTGAACCCGGAGATCTTGTTTGGTTACATCTACGTAAAGATAGGTTTCCTGATTTGCGCAAGTCTAAGTTAATGCCTCGAGCTGATGGTCCCTTTAAGGTTTTGCAGAAAATTAATGATAATGCATATAAACTTGAGCTACCTGCAGCCTTTGGGGTTAGTCCCACATTTAATATTGCAGATTTGAAGCCTTATTTGGGAGAAGATGATGAGCTTCCGTCGAGGACGACTTCAATTCAAGAAGGGGAGGATGATGAGGACATCCCTATTAATGTTACACCCATATCCTCACCAACTACACATATTGGACCAGTTACTAGAGCTCGTGCACGTCAACTAAATTATCAGGTACTTTCGTTTCTTGCGAATCCTTCTATTGTTCATGAACATATGATACTGCCTAAATTAGATACTTTTGTTTTGCTTATGAATGAAGGACCTAGCATGGACAAGAAGGATGGTCATTGGAGCGGGATCAAGCATGGAGAAGAAGATGCGCGCGCGGGAAAGGACAGCGGAGCTTCCCGTGGTGATTATCGCACTTTGAAGCCACCATAAGGCACGCATGAAGTCTTGGACGAAATACGCGAGATGCCACTTCATTATTTTCGTCCAAGGGCAATTATAGGTGCTGCGTCACCTTAATATTGGGCTGGGCCCATGTAATTTCGAAATACCACCTTATAGGCTGTTTTTAGAGTCCGTATGTGTGGGGAAACCGAGTTAGGGTTGTTTTCGGACCCCACCTCCAAGGGGTCACGAAAATCCCCTCTGTTCCCCCATATATACAGCCCTTAGGGCGTCGTTTAGACTTGGGTTTTAATTAGATTTAAGTTAGCCATAGCCGCAACTTCGAGCTCTTCGTTTGTGTCATCCGACCAGGCCAAGACCTCATTGGAACCCCAACTTTCGTAATCTTTCATCTTATATTCGCAATATCCAGATTGCAATTCTTAGTTCTTGCTTGTTCTTCGATTGCTTGCAGGAATTAGACCTTCGTGGTCAGGTTGATCGTGCATCCGCGGGATCAATAACCTCTCGGAGTTGGTTTAGCGATCGCTAAGGCGCAACGTCTTCGCACGTTCATAGTCGGGTCGTGAAAGTCTACTCCACCATAATCGATCTCCACCATCTCATCGAAACATCGGGACACCTTCGCCTCTATCACCCTCCGTCAATGATGATGCGAACCGAACGTTCTTTCACCACTCCCTTTGTGTGGAACAAATTATGCCTCTGGTTTTGCTCGGCCTTCGATACCTGCACACTTAACACACGTTGAGCAACCAAACTAGCATATTGATCTGCATCATCAGGAGCCATATACTCTATATCATGAGCATCATCATGGGCACCCTGTTCCTCGTGAGCAATGAGAACTAAAGTCTCCTCATCATAGTCGCTCGCTGACTCATACCCACCATCCGCCGTAATAATCATCACACGCTTGGAGGGACAGTCTTTTGCGAAGTGACCTCCACCTTGGCACCTGCGACATTTAATATCACGATCTGGTGTTTGCCCTGTGGAAGCCATGGATGAAGAAGAACTCGCTGCTGGACCACTCTGTGCACCCTTGAATGGTGGCGCTGGCTGTTTTGGTGGCTCCCTGTAGGAATGAGCGGTTGAAGTAGATGGTGGTGCAGCAGGACGTGTGGATGTAGAAGGTCCACGCGATGTCCATGATGTAGTTCGTCCTGCAGAAAAGTTAGGTCTCGTAGCGGCCTGTCGATCCTGCACTTCACGTTCAGCTTTACAAGCAATATGAAACAAACGAGTAATAGTAGCATAGTCCTTGTATTCTAGAATAGTTTGTATCTCCCTGTTTAAGCCACCTATAAAACGTGCAAACATAGCTTCATTATCCTCTACTAGGCCACATCTAATCAATCCAGTTTGTAATTCTTGATAATATTCCTCTACATAATTTTTGCCTTGTCTCAAACGCTGTAATTTTTGTAGCAATTCACGTTGATAATAAGGAGGAACCCAGCGAGTACGCATAGCATCTTTTAAAGCAGCCCAAGTAGTTGGAATATTATGAGCATGCAATCTACAATGTTCAGACCACCAAATAGATGCAAACCCCGTGAATTCACAAACAGGAGCAGTAACACGTCTATTCTCAGGATATTGTAAACATGTAAAGCGTTGTTCAGTTTCTAACTCCCAAGTAAGATAAGCATCAGGAATATATCTACCCTCAAACGGCTTAAGATTCAATTTAAGTTTAGGCACATGTTCATCATCGCGTACCTGAGGGGGTGGTTGTCGACCGTGGCGAATGCTGGGACGTGGACGTCCAGCTGGCTGTTCATAGGCCGCTTCTTGTTCCACCTCCTCCTCGTAATCACCCTCGTAGTTGTCGTCCTGGCCGACGTCAGAGGCAACAGCAGCAGTAACTGCAGCAGCAGCAGGAGCACCAGCAGCTTGTCCGCCCGGAAACAGAATACGTCGTGCACGTCGTGGTGGCGGTGGCTGTGCTGGAGCGGCCGCAGGCTGTATAGGTAGGCGTGCGAGCAACTCAGTAAACTTGGCGTCGAGCTTGGTGTCGATCATCTTCTCCACACCATCAATCGCCTTTGTAAATCTGTTCTCGATGTCATTCACCTGTTCAGACATCATTTGTGCAAATTTATCATGTAATGCTTTGTTTGTCATATTCTCCCAATCAGGTGCATCCCGCGCCACTTCATCATGGGATCCTGGCATGGTTAGCAGAAATAGAAAACACACAGAAGTATGATCCTACTAAAGTTGGGGTTCCAATGAGGTCTTGGCCTGGTCGGATGACACAAACGAAGAGCTCGAAGTTGCGGCTATGGCTAGCTTAAATCTAATTAAAACCCAAGTCTAAACGACGCCCTAAGGGCTGTATATATGGGGGAAGAGAGGGGAATTTCGTGGCCCCTTGGAGGAGGGGTCCGAAAACAACCCTAACTCGGTTTCCCCACACATACGGACTCTAAAAAATAGCCTATTAAGTGTATTTCGAAATTACATGGGCCTGGCCCAATAATAAGGTGACGCAGCACCTATAATAACCCTTGGACGAAAATATTAATGTGGCGTCTTGTGTCTCTCGTCCAAGTCTTCATGCACGCCTTATGGTGGCCTCAAAGTGCGAAAATCACCACTGGAAGCTCCATTGTCCTTTCCCGCGCGCACACCTCCTTCTCCATGCTTGATCCCGCTCCAATGACCATCCTTCTTATCCATGCTAGGTCCTTCATTCATAAGACAAACAAAAGTATCTAATTTAGGCAGCATCATATGTTCCTGAACATTAGAAGGATTCGCAAGAAACGAAAGTACCTGATAATTTAGTTGATGTGCGTGTGCTCTAGTAACTGGTCCAGTATGTGTAGTTGGTGAAGATGTGGGTGTAACATTAGTAGAGATGTCCTTATCAGGGGTCATTCCTTCTATGAGTGGGGAGAGGAAGGTATATTGAGAGAGGACCTCAAGGAGATCAATTTCCCAAGGGGAAAAGGAGCTAAGCTCTCTCAAGGTTTAGATTTGTTCTTACATAACCCTAAATCAAAGGAGGAAGAAGACTATTTATAGTCTAGGGGGAAGCAGAGAGGATACACGGGCAGATGCCCAGGTCTAGCTGTGGAAGGGGCCGTGCACACGGGTTTCACTTACCCAGTGCACACGGGGGGCCGTGCACACAGGCTCTCACCCCGTGAACACGGCGTAGTTAGAGCTCTTTGGCCCCTCCAGCTGGAGGATCCCTCGGGGGAGGCCATGCAACCGGGGTCTGCTACCCTGTGCACACGGGGTGTTCAGGGGATCCAGGTTGTCTTCTTCTCCCTATCCTAGTGGATTCTCTTCTCTTGTGACTTGCCCTTGGTCCCGGGCTTCTCCTTGGGTGTCTCCATGGTACTTGATGATGCAAAGGGCATTCAAATGAGGTAGCACCCAAGTCTCATGTGTGTTGAAGAGCAGTTCGGATAAGAGTGAGTTAACCTTAGTTTCAATGACGCGTGGTTGTGCTCTTATCAATGGCCCGCGTGGGGGAGATGTACTCATGGTGATGTCGGTTTGGTGCTCCGCATCAAAGTGGCACTTTGCTAGTTGTAGTTTATTTTTTTTCATTGCAACAGTTGAGTTAATTCTTCACACCTCCAATAAGCATTACATGTCATTGCCTTTATGGCTTCTAGAATGAGGGTGGGGAGGAGTAATTTTTTTATGTTGTTATGTGCCTTTTTGCTATGGAACTATTCATTTTTCAATATAGCAGCTGAACACAATTTTATGTGAATTCATTTTGGGAGGGAAAAGAATTTGATGATGAAGAACCTCCTAAAGGATAATTTCTTATGCGTTTTTGAGTGAACCGTCTCCGCAAAGTTGTTCCACTTAGTGTGACGCCCACGATTCAGGGCGGGGGTGCACGGTATGATAATGACAACACAACTATATAAATAAAATAATACAAGCTTTATATTACAAGTCAGGGGCCATGAGGGCTCGAATACAGCAGCTCGAGCCACACAAGAGTTAGCGGAAGCAATAGTATCTGAGTATAGACACAACATACAAGTTTGCCTTAAGAAGGCTAGCACAAACACTACTCAACGATCGAAAAGGCAAGGCCTCCAGCCTAGGAACCTCCAAACTATTCCTGGCCATCGGTGGTCTCGACGACGTAGCAAATACCGGGGATCTTCTGCTCCAGGACTCCAAGAATCCAACGTCTGATTGCAACAACCGTGTATAGAAAGAAAAAGATAGAAAAGAAAGTGGGTGAGTATCTAGCATACTCGTGAGACTTACGTCTAGGCATTCTAAGCATTTATGCATTTGGTATAAAATGGAAAGGGGAGGCTATATGGTGTACTGAACTGCAGAAAGCCAGAGTAAGGGGGGGAGAGAAGCTAGGCCTATCGAAGTCTAGCACCTTTAAGAAATCTTGCAGCATCATAAGAGAATAGCCATAAAAATTTATAAGGTTGCATTGATAATGAGATATATAGCAGTAATAACTACAAGCCCTGAGATCCTTTCTCGACAACCCTGCGATACGGATAACAATACCGAGCGTCCTGTTACTGTGGACACGGCTATTCGAATAGATTACTTCCCTGCAGGGGCTGTACTACTGTTACCCTACACGCTCGAATCTCCAGGATCGCGTACACCTTGTTAGGGAATGCCCGACCAAGTCTATCCAACACGACGTTGTCCTACCTAGGCTCATTAGCGAGGTCCCCGCTGGTATACAGGCCTAAGCGCAAAGGGGTCTTGGGCCATTGCCCTTTGCACTCCGGGTCATTGCAAGGACGGTGAATTCCAGCGCCACCGACGCGATCCGACTGTGCCACAATGCTGAACTTGACGTCTTTCAAAGCTTTCAGGAGAATGTACGCCGCCGAGGGGACCATACCAATTATCTCGCGTGGAGGTAGCGCGTATAGGGTAGTGGCCAACTCAGATTACTCACACCGATCCATTAGCATTTTATTATCATCTCGCGAAGACGACTGTTATCGTCGCTCTGACTAGGTAACATGGGGACAAGGAACATGAGCCAGGCCCACCTCTCTCTCTAGGCGGTAACCGCCTGCCGCGTTGTCCCGTCACATCTCGTGGGTATGAACAAGGTGATCCGTCTCCTTACCTTATCTCGCGGGCGCTCTTGGAGGAGCACGGCTTTAGTAGTTAAAGGGTAACTCTCGCGGACAACGATCAGGGTCTACACACACCGCACACCGGTCGTACCCTCCTACCCTGTCGTCCCATCGCAATACCTCTCGCGGGCACCATAGGGTCGTCCGACTCCTTACCTTGTGGAAACCGAGGTTCAGGTCCCTACCCTCGAGTGGAAACCGGAGCAATCACCCTCATTGGCCCACACTTGATTAACAGTTCGACTGAGACAACATCGGGGGTGTGCTCACGAGTAACCACCCTCGATAAGATAACACCGGTGGTGCTACACTACAGAGCCGACATCGAGCGTGAACTACAAGGAATCACTCTCAGTAAATCACACTCGACGGGGCTCAGCAGAGTCGAATTGTTGTAAGGGACTTTAGGTGTCTGAGCTCGATATCGTTGAAGTTGCAGTAATGTAATGTCTCGCGTTCACTCCCCAGAGTGAGCACGACCCGCTAACTGGGCATAGCTAACGGACAAGGGCGTAGGGCCAACTGATGTAGTAGCATCACTAAAGCATCATATGATAAATAAAGTGTACAATAGCAGGCGACAAAAATGGATATGCAGCAGAATAGGAACTAATGTAACAGCAGCAGGGCAGTGCCTAATACAAGAATAATATGGAAAAGCTAGGTGATATCTGGGAGAGGGGAAGGGCTCTATTTACCTGGAAGATCTATGGTGGGGGTACAGTCGTCGATATAGTAATCGTACTCGGTGGTGTCGTCGGCGAAAATATCGGGGTCTACCGAAGAAGAGGGGGGGGGAGAAATAGTAATACACGGCAACAATAGCAACGTAGATGAAAGGCATGGAAATAATTTATGCTAGGGGTGAACTAACGCGGTGTTACACATTGCAGACGAAACGTGAATTCAACCGGACGTTTTACCGGCTCCTGGTTATTACCGAACAGACAATCTGGAGGGGAAAAGTCTCGTCCTTGGTACATTAGAGGGGGGTGGTGGGTGTTAGGGCAGCGAATTCATATTCGTTGTATTATTTTGAGAAACTTTCATATATAAATTATTTGCATTAGAGTTACGGTTTAAAAGATATTCAATTTCTAATATTTAAAAGTTTTTAGGAATTTCTTGAATTACCTTAATTATTTGATTTAGCATGATCCACAATCTTATACAAAACAATGCACTGACAAGGGGACCCAGATGTCATATAATGCAATTTTAAATTAAACTAAAATGGAGATTTAACTAGAAGTGGACCCCACATGTCATACCCTGGTTTTTAATTAAATCATTTAATTTATATAAATTTTGAAGGGGCCCATGTGTCAGCCACTTTTTATTTTAATCTACTCTTTCTCTATTTAAACAACACCCAGGCCCATATGCCAGCCAAAGGGGAGGGGGTTATCTGCTAATTTGTGGATTAGTGGCTAATCTAAGAGGGAGGGCCCCACGAGCCAGTGGCATACCCCATATGTATTAACCAGCTCGCGCCGGCGATGAGCAAGGGGCATGACGAGGTGCACCGGAGACGCGCTCCCACGACCAAACGGAGCGGCGGAGGGCTCAAACCAGAAGAGTGCCGCGTTGCGCAGCCACTCGTGCCCTCCATCTTCCAAGAGAAGGCCTGAGGCCACGACGGCGAGTGAGCAGGCGGCAGCCGGAGCACGTATGCATCAAGAAGGTAAAACAGAGCACTAAATCGCTCGGGGCTAGGGAATATGATCGAGGGCTCACCGTGAGGTCAGTGAGGAGCCGAGGGGAGCCGGGTGGGTCGGAGGCGAGCGTGTGGAGGAGGAAATCGCCGTCGACGCCCGCATCAGCCGACGAGGAAGGGGCTCTATTCGGTGCGCATGGTGCCCCCAACGGGAGCTGCTTGCCGCAGGTGACAATGCCGAATGCGGCGCAGCTTCCAGACAAATCTTCATAACACGACGTGGCCTCCGGCCATGGTGGTGCGCGACGGCGTCCAGAGGCGTTGGGGCGGTTTCGGTTCGTTGCAATGGAGAGAGGGGGGGGTGGAAAACGTCGATCTAGGGATTGAGAGATGCTCGAGGTGGAGCACTTATCCACGCCAACACGGTCAGAGGAACAGTGGGGAAGAAGTAGTGATGAGGACATCTCTACTAATGTTACACCCACATCTTCACCAACTACACATACTGGACCAGTTACTAGAGCACGTGCACGTAAACTAAATTATCAGGTACTTTCGTTTCTTGCGAATCCTTCTAATGTTCATGAACATATGACGCTTCCTAAATTAGATACTTTTGTTTTGCTTATGAATGAAGGACCTAGCATGGACAAGAAGGACGGTCATTGGAGCGGGATCAAGCATGGAGAAGAAGGTGCGCGCGCGGGAAAGAACAATGGAGCTTCCAGTGGGGATCTTCGCACTTTGAAGCCACCATAAGGCATGCATGAAGGCTTGGACGAAATACACGAGATGCCACTTCGTTATTTTCGTCCAAGAGCAATTATAGGTGCTGCGTCACCTTAATATTGGGCTGGGCCCATGTAATTTCGACATACCACATTATAGGCTGTTTTTAGAGTCCGTATGTGTGGGGAAACCGAGTTAGGGTGGTTTTCAGACCCCAGCTCCAAGGGGTCACGAAAATCCCCTCTGTTCCCCCATATATACAGCCCTTAGGGCGTCGTTTAGACTTGGGTTTTAATTAGATTTAAGTTAGCCATAGCCGCAACTTCGAGCTCTTCGTTTGTGTCTTCTGACCAGGCCAAGACCACATTGGAACCCCAACTTTCGTAATCATTCATCTTATATTCGCAATATCCAGATTGCAATTCTTAGTTCTTGCTTGTTCTTCGATTGCTTGCGGGAATTAGACCTTCGTGGTCAGGTTGATCGTGCATCCAAGGGATCAATAACCTCTCGGAGTTGGTTTAGCGATCGCTAAGGCGCAACGTCTTCGCACGTTCGTAGTCGGATCGTGAAAGTCTTCTCCAACGTCTGGCACACTTTTCAGAGCAGTTTTTAGGCCAAAGTTTTCAGGGGTAAAAATTTTTTGTGCCCATACGTTCCTTAGGTCCAGAAACTCTTTTTGAGACATACGCCACCATAGTGATTTTTTCGCACTTTTTCAGCCACCGCAGTCCCGCATCGCAAAAAAAAAGAGCAAAAAAAAAGAGAGAGAGAAAAAAAAATTCAGAGTGTGCTTCTCAGTTGTTTACGTGCCGCGCCGTGCTTTCGTTGGTGTTTTAGGCTCGCGTCTCTAGTACGGTCTAGAGAGGGTAGAACATGGAACAAGTTTGTGCTTAATGATGGGTTTGTGTTCCGTTCTAACAAGCTATGCATTCCAGCTAGCTCTATTCGTCTTTTGTTGTTGCAGGAGGCGCATGGAGGAGGATTAATGGGACATTTTGGCGTGAAGAAGACGAAGGACGTACTTGCTACACATTTCTTTTGGCCAAAGATGAGACGGGATGTTGAGCGTTTTGTTGCTCGCTGCACTACATGTCAAAAAGCTAAGTCACGACTCAATCCTCATGGTTTCTACATGCCTTTACCTGTACCTAGTGTTCCGTGGGAGGACATATCCATGGACTTTGTTTTAGGCTTGCCTCGAACAAAGAAGGGGAGGGATAGCATATTTGTTGTCGTGGATAGATTTTCTAAGATGTCACATTTTATACCATGTCATAAAAGCGATGCTGTTGCTAATGTTGCTGATTTATTCTTTCGAGAGATTATTCGCTTACATGGTGTGCCCAATACTATTGTCTTGGATCGTGATATTAAGTTTCTTAGCCATTTTTGGAGATGTTTATGGGCTAAGTTGGGGACTAAACTACTTTTTAGTACTACATGTCATCCCCAAACTGATGGACAAACTGAAGTAGTCAATAGGACTTTGTCTACTATGCTTAGGGCTGTTTTAAAGAGTAACTTAAAAATGTGGGAAGAATGTTTACCTCATATTGAATTTGATTATAATCGTTCATTTCATTCTACCACTAAAATGTGCCCTTTTGAGATTGTTTATGGTTTTCTACCTCGTGCACCTATTGATTTGCTTCCTCTTCCATCTTCGGAGAAGGTTAATTTTGATGCTAAGCAACGTGCTGAATTGATATTAAAAATGCATGAGTTAACTAAAGAAAACATTGAGAAAATGAATGCTAGATACAAGCTTGCTGGTGATAAGGGTAGAAAGCATGTTGTGTTTGAACCAGGAGATCTTGTTTGGTTACATCTACGTAAAGATAGGTTTCCTGATTTGCGCAAGTCTAAGTTAATGCCACGAGCTGATGGTCCCTTTAAGGTTTTACAGAAAATTAATGATAATGCATATAAACTTGAGCTTGATGAGGACATCTCTACTAATGTTACACCCACATCTTCACCAACTACACATACTGGACCAGTTACTAGAGCACGCGCACGTCAACTAAATTATCAGGTACTTTCGTTTCTTGCGAATCCTTCTAATGTTCAGGAACATATGATGCTGCCTAAATTAGATACTTTTGTTTTGCTTATGAATAAAGGACCTAGCATGGACAAGAAGGACGGTCATTGGAGCGGGATCAAGCATGGAGAAGAAGGTGCGCGCGCGGGAAAGAACAATGGAGCTTCCAGTGGGGATTTTCGCACTTTGAAGCCACCATAAGGCATGCATGAAGGCTTGGACGAAATACACGAGATGCCACTTCATTATTTTCGTCCAAGAGCAATTATAGGTGCTGCGTCACCTTAATATTGGGCTGGGCCCATGTAATTTCGAAATACCACATTATAGGCTGTTTTTAGAGTCCGTATGTGTGGGGAAACCGAGTTAGGGTTGTTTTCGGACCCCACCTCCAAGGGGTCACGAAAATCCCCTCTCTTCCCCCATATATACAGCCCTTAGGGCGTCGTTTAGACTTGGGTTTTAATTAGATTTAAGTTAGCCATAGCCGCAACTTCGAGTTCTTCGTTTGTGTCGTCCGACCAGGCCAAGACCGCATTGGAACCCCAACTTTTGTTAATCTTTCATCTTATATTCGCAATATCCAGATTGCAATTCTTAGTTCTTGCTTGTTCTTCGATTGCTTGCAGGAATTGACCTTCGTGGTCAGGTTGATCGTGCATCCGCGGGATCAATAACCTCTCGGAGTTGGTTTAGCGATTGCTAAGGCACAACGTCTTCGCACGTTCGTAGTCGGGTCGTGAAAGTCTACTCCACCAAAATCGATCTCCATCATCTCATCGAAACATCGGGACACCTTCGCCTCTATCAGAGCTACCTGCAGATTTTGGGGTTAGTCCCACATTTAACATTGCAGATTTGAAACCTTACTTGGGAGAAGATAATGAGCTTCCGTCGAGGACGACTTCAATTCAAGAAGGGGAGGATGATGAGGACATCTCTACTAATGTTACACCCACATCTTCACCAACTACACATACTGGACCAGTTACTAGAGCACGTGCACGTCAACTAAATTATCAGGTACTTTCGTTTCTTGCGAATCCTTCTAATGTTCATGAACATATGATGCTTCCTAAATTAGATACTTTTGTTTTGCTTATGAATGAAGGACCTAGCATGGACAAGAAGGACGGTCATTGGAGCGGGATCAAGCATGGAGAAGAAGGTGCGCGCGCGGGAAAGAACAATGGAGCTTCCAGTGGGGATCTTCGCACTTTGAAGCCACCATAAGGCATGCATGAAGGCTTGGACGAAATACACGAGATGCCACTTCGTTATTTTCGTCCAAGAGCAATTATAGGTGCTGCGTCACCTTAATATTGGGCTGGGCCCATGTAATTTCGAAATACCACATTATAGGCTGTTTTTAGAGTCCGTATGTGTGGGGAAACCGAGTTAGGGTGGTTTTCGGACCCCACCTCCAAGGGGTCACGAAAATCCCCTCTGTTCCCCCATATATACAGCCCTTAGGGCGTCGTTTAGACTTGGGTTTTAATTAGATTTAAGTTAGCCATAGTCGCAACTTCGAGCTCTTCGTTTGTGTCATCTGACCAGGCCAAGACCTCATTGGAACCCCAACTTTCGTAATCATTCATCTTATATTCGCAATATCCAGATTGCAATTCTTAGTTCTTGCTTGTTCTTCGATTGCTTGCAGTAATTAGACCTTCGTGGTCAGGTCGATCGTGCATTAGCGGGATCAATAACCTCTCGGAGTTGGTTTAGCGATCGCTAAGGCGCAACGTCTTCGCACGTTCGTAGTCGGATCGTGAAAGTCGTCTCCACCATAATCGATCTCCACCATCTCATCGAAACATCGGGACACCTTCGCCTCTATCAAGTAGGTGGTGGGGTGGGCTGGGCTCTGGGTGGGCTTCGCCCTATGCGCCAGATATATGTTTTTTGTTTGTTTGTTTTTCTTGTTTTCTTTACTGATTCTATTTTAATTAGTTAGTATTTGATTTTATGAAAAGGTGAAACTACCTCCAATGATTTTGTGGCAATATGCAACACTGCTACAAAAAGTCTGAGGTATTAATAAAATCTTTTGGATTTTATCTAATTAGGAAATGATTAAATGAGGTGTTTTAGCCACTGTTTGATTTTTTAAATTAGTTAAACTTTGTAAAAAATGCTCATTGCTATAGTGTCATAACCTACTAACTTTTGGGCATTTAATAAAATTCTTTGCACAATTTTTAGTTAAGTTTAATTTCCACTTTTGTTTTTTATTCTAACAAAGGGGATTTGATTCAAAGATGGTCAAGGCAAGGTTAATCACTGTGATTTGTCATGAACAAAAGATGATCACTTTAGGTTGACATTGAGGGTGTTACACTTAGTCTCAACGATGAAAAGAGGACCGTCATAAGCAACGGCAGCTTTGGCCCTCTAATGGACATTTCACAGTTCAATGTACCACCTGATTTGATCCATTTCTTAGTGATGAATATTGACACTAAGAAGCGTATGTTCAGGTATATCGAATAAATATGTGTTCTGCCACCCAACAAATCTTACACAAGATTTCTTCTCACTTTGTACTATCCTCCCCATCTAACATATTTTGTGTGTTGTTTCTTATGTTTTTAGGCATCAGAACAAAAATATTTTGTTCACAAGGGACATGGTACAAAAAAAATTCAACATCCCGTCCGGGAGCAGGCCAGTGGAGCTTCTGAGGAGAAGTGAAACTTGTACGTTGTGTGACATTTATCAGGTAGGGACAAGAGCACCACTAAAAATGACTATTCAAGTTCTTCATGATGCGAGGGATGACGACACTGTCACCATTTAGAGGAGCTAGGTGCTTCTTTGCATTGCCCTTGTTCTAGCCTCTAGAACAGGCAATATGGTGTCTCTAGACTACCTTGCTAGTCTCAAGCATATGGACGAACTTGAAGTGTACGCTTGGGACGACCATGTTTTAGCTTGCGCAATGAAAGAGGTTGAGAAGTACAAAGAAAAAAGGAGGAGGGAGTATCCGGATATAGGATTAGGGGTGCTTACCGATGTTTACGGTATGTTCATCTTCTTCTGGCTCAGCTAGCTTGCTTCCATGCAACTTCCAACTGATGTTTGATCTTATTCATTTTTTGGCGAAACACAGATAATATACATGGACCATCTAGAAGTGCCATGATCATGTGTGTCTGAGCACAAGTTTAACTACTCGACTCCGAGAGCTTTGTTTGTGTGTGAAGAAGATTTTAAACTCGTGGTAGAAATTGACAGGAACAAGCTTGTTCTAAACAAGATTGAGTTTTGGAAGCGCAATGTAAGAATAAACTCCTTGACTTTTCTCATTTCTTTCCATTTTTAATTTTTTTCCCGCTTATTCATGCACAACTTTTTGTGTGTTGTTTGTTGCACTGAATAGTTTCGCCCATTGTCAGAGACGCCTTATGATGAAGCACAGGAGGACATAAATCAGAGGCAGAATGACAATTTTGGCAAGAGGCCAATTACTGCCACTAGATTCCACAAGCAGAGCAACATAACAGTGCATGAGGATGAAAGAGCCGAAGTTGCGTGCTGCTCTCTGAAAGCTCCATCCTCTTCCTTCTAGCGAAGAGTTGCAGGTTTCATTTTTTTTCTTTTTGGTTGTTCATCATCCTCATTCTCAATGCTTTTGTTTCTTTTAGAATTACAAATCACATATTTTCTTATTTTTGTCATGCAAAATGCAGATTCCCGCAAACATGCAACCTATATACGAGAAGCATAAAAATTATACGCCGTAGAGGCGAGGGCTGCTACGACATCATATGTGCAGTTTCTTCAGTCAATTTTTTGCAAGCACATGGGTCAGATTTTGGTAGAAGCTCATTCTCTTGGAACTAACGCCCTCAATGAAGATGTTGGAGATCTTTCTTTTCGGATCCCAACAAATATGGAGGAAAATAAGGGAAAACCAGGACCTGATGCCATCAACGCATCGCAACATTCAGAGTGCAACAAGTGTGCAAAAGCAGTTGTGGATAGGAACATTCCCCGAGAGTGCAAAAAGACTATTGTAGACAATGATCATGAGTTGGAAAATAGTTCAACCGTGCAGGCAGAGCCAACCATAGATGTTACAGATGATGAGAACCATTCACAGCGTAGAAAGCATGCAGAAGACGTTACAGATAGCAACATTATCCCAGAGCGCAACAAGACCATTGTGGACGGTGATCACAGGTTGGAAGTCAGTTCATCCATATAGGCAGAGCCAACCATACATGCTCAGGGTTGCGAACAAACCGTAACAGCTGTTGCCAAGGGCAGGCTATTCGAGGAAGTACCCGACGGCCCAAATCTGGATGCCAAAGATTCTGTCGACAGTGATACAAATGTTGAACCTGCAGAGATACTATCACAGGGAACTTTGGATGATTTGCATCAGTGTGGCTGGTTTGGGATGATGGTCCATCTTTCAATCTTTTTCAGGAGGGGACGAAAGAATTCAATTGGTCAAATGAGAAACCAGTCATGCTGTAACAACCCGGGATTTTCACCCAAATTAAAAAATTTGTTTGTTGCTTTAATTTGTTGATTTTTATTTGTCACAACCCTCTTTTAGGTATGTGCTAGGGTTAGCAAGTAACCTTGCATCATGTTAAAAATTTCAAAAGAAATTGAAATGGGAGAAGGAACACCCCCCAGATGAATTTAATTCAAATGGCCATATTAAAAGTTGCTCCAAAAGTTCCTTTTGCAGTTTTGAAAAGTCTCATAATTGAGTATGATCACATATCAAGTAGCCCTTGTCGTCTTCCTCCCCGCAGGCCGAAGCAGCTCGCTGTCGAGCATGCCCCTGCCGGCGACCGCCACGGCGACACCCACGACATTCCAGGTGCCCCCGAGCCTCATCTCCTCGCCACAGAGACAAGCAGAGCACGCCACGTCATTTCCCTCTCCTCTCTGGTGCTCTCCCGCCCTCTCCACGTTTTCCCCAAATCGACCGAGCGCCACCGGAGTTCATCGCCGTCGAGAACCGCAGCCACCGCCGGAGAATGGCTCGAAGGCCATGTCCCCCTTATTCAACGTCGTCGTCTTCATCCGTCTGGAGAATCTCGTGTGCTAATTCGACTCGGAGCTGTCGCAACCATCGCCACCGTCTCGCCGGAGCCGCAACACGTCGTCGTCGATTCCTCCACCTACAGATCCTCCCCGACCTCGCCGTCACCACCAGCACACTCGTGGTGAGCATCTAGTTCTCCCTGTCCAGTCCATCGTCTCCCTACCGTTCTCTTTCACCGTTTGCCATGTAAGACGAGGAGCACCGCGGCCATGAACGACGGCGAGGAGGTTGCAGTGCCCCTCCGCCCTTCCCGTGATGTCCAACGCGCTCCTGGCACCTTCAGGTGTCAT
The DNA here is from genome assembly GCA_950022295.1 of Bromus sterilis. Classification (NCBI taxonomy): domain Eukaryota; kingdom Viridiplantae; phylum Streptophyta; class Magnoliopsida; order Poales; family Poaceae; genus Bromus; species Bromus sterilis. Next base: position 162,336,275 of record OX465599.1, on the reverse strand, counting down.
CTGGTGTAGCGCACGCCCAAGCTCCACCTCTGCAGCGACCTCACCGCTGTAAGGCCCGATATGCGGTACTGTTCCAGATCTAGACGTTTCCATCCAGATCCGGGGACGAAGCACATATCGGTCCCACGCGACATATGACATAGCCATATGCCCCGGATTTCCAACATGATATCACAACATTACAGATACAAGGATACAACATCTCATACAATCGGCACACAACTGCCTTAAATACAGTACAACAGCGGAAGATACATGTCTGAGTACAGACTACAATCAAATGCCTACTGGCAAAGAGAAAAACATCGATCCCATAACCACATGGGTCCAGGCCCTCCGCCGAGATCTGCCTAACTAGTCGTCGCCGAGTCTCCACGTGAAGCGTCGGTCACCATACCTGTTGTCGAACAAGGATCCTGAAAAGAGTGTGGGGGTAGTATCATGAGTACAGAAGTACTCAGCATCCAACTGTAGTGGTCAACTGACCCAGCAAGGACTTCATCACTCGTCATTCTAGGACAACTAGTAGTTCACGGTAAGGATGGGGTAAGTGGTGAGGTTGCTGCCGCACTAGCATTTATGAAGTGGCTAATGATCTAGAGAATAAGATAAGAAGCCAAGCATTCGATGAGGAATCGCCTCCAACAAGTCTTGCTATCAGCTACTTACGCAAACATAACACCTATCCTATCCTTGTCCTCCTCTTCGCATCAAGACGAAGAAGAAGCAGTCAAGGCACACACACGTTGATCAGGTTATATTAAGATTATCTCAGCTGTTGTTGTCTATGAACAAGGAGTAGGTCTCAATTCGTCCATAACCGTGGACACGGCTTCTCGAAAAGATTTAACCCTGCAGGGGTGTACCAACTGCCCATTACAAGGCTCCGCACGCACGCCCATCTCTCTCAGTTGCTACCCATTATAGGCAACCATTTTATGATTTAGTTCCGAGAGATCCGAAACGACAGGTCCCTCTAACTAACAAAGAACAAATCCTGGTGGCCCCCGGTGAGTCGACATCCAACTCAAAAGCCGGCCGCGCTCTTGAATTGGCCTCTACCGTCTGGACGAGGTCGGGTTAGCTACCCAAACAGATGTGGGCAGCCCCCTAGCTCCCTGGGGTGGACCAACAAAGAAACCATGTCTCCGCTGGCCCAAGTTGTTTTAAAGAATATCTGCCAGGAGCGACCCAACAGACACACACACGGTTTTCAAATGGTAAATCAGCTTGGGCCACCATTAGAAATGTTTGAAGCTAGGTAGGTAAGAAGAGGAGACCCCATAAAATTCCACACGCGGTTAGGCACGCTCAGTCTTAAAACCAATACCCGGAACTCAGATCCTAGGTGACTCAAATGGAACAAAGCGTCGGGGCGGGATAGCCTAGACCTTCCATCCTTCGTCGAATATAGTCAACATTATAATAATCATATCATCAACAACAATAATAATAAGGTGATATCCCAAACCAAGGAGTAACAGGAGGTAACATCGTAGCATCCTAAGCATGCATACTAAGCAGGGGTTGAGCAACGAGCAATAGTAACATAGCAGTACATGGTTTGCTGGGAGGGGACATGGCTGTATCGGTTTAAGAGAGGCTGTAAACATGTGGTAGGATCAGACATCGAACCTATCCTAGACTAGAATGCAAACCATTGGTTGAAATAGAATGGATCATAAGTAATGTATAGTCCTTGCCTGTTCATAACTAGGGTTCCGAAGGTTTAGTTGATCGCAAGCTTGCATCATCTCCGAGATTTACCAGCGGAAGCACACAAGAAGTAAACACTGGAAAGCAATCAACGGAGATGCAATCTATTACTACGGATCAACACAAGCAAGCAATGAACAAACAAGCATGGTCAAGTATGATGCATGTCATTTTAATATCATGGCATGAACATAAGAGTAGGCAAGTTTTAATGAAGCATCGGAAAGCAAGGGTGCAATGCTACCGACAACCTTCTTATGCATTATGATGAGGACATCTCTACTAATGTTACACCCACATCTTCACCAACTACACATACTGGACCAGTTACTAGAGCACGCGCACGTCAACTAAATTATCAGGTATTTTCGTTTCTTGTGAATCCTTCTAATGTTCAGGAACATATGATGCTGCCTAAATTAGATACTTTTGTTTGTCTTATGAATGAAGGACCTAGCATGGATAAGAAGGATGGTCATTGGAGCGGGATCAAGCATGGAGAAGGAGATGTGCGCGCGGGAAAGGACAATGGAGCTTCCAGTGGTGATTTTCGCACTTTGAGGCCACCATAAGGCGTGCATGAAGACTTGGACGAGAGACACAAGACGCCACATTAATATTTTCGTCCAAGGGTTATTATAGGTGCTGCGTCACCTTATTATTGGGCCAGGCCCATGTAATTTCGAAATACAGGCTATTTTTTAGAGTCTGTATGTGTGGGGAAACCGAGTTAGGGTTGTTTTCGGACCCCTCCTCCAAGGGGCCACGAAATTCCCCTCTGTTCCCCCATATATACAGCCCTTAGGGCGTCGTTTAGACTTGGGTTTTAATTAGATTTAAGTTAGCCATAGCCGCAACTTCGAGCTCTTCGTTTGTGTCATCCGACCATGGCAAGACCTCATTGGAACCCCAACTTTCGTAATCATTCATCTTATATTCGCAATATCCAGATTGCAATTCTTAGTTCTTGCTTGTTCTTCGATTGCTTGCAGGAATTAGACCTTCGTGGTCAGGTTGATCGTGCATCCGCGGGATCAATAACCTCTCGGAGTTGGTTTAGCGATCGCTAAGGCGCAACGTCTTCGCACGTTCCTAGTCGGATCGTGAAAGTCGTCTCCACCATAATCGATCTCCACCATCTCATCGAAACATCGGGACACCTTCGCCTCTATCACATTATGTAGGTGAATTATGGATCTGAAGGATCCTTATGTTATAATTATTACGATGCATGATCATGGCATATGCAAAAGACTAGAACATAATATGAACAAGAATTGCCCATACATGAGAATAAACCTCGAGGTGAGATTGGTCAACTTAAATAGATGCCGATGACATGATAATATGATGCGCCTAATGAATTCTATTGCAAGCAATAAAATAAGGAATGAGACTGGTCTACCGGCATGCTACGATCAACGCGGAACTACGGTGCTCGGAACACGGCAGAAGAAAGAAAGAATTTCACCACGTGCAACACGTGAGGGGTTCATGTGCAAAAGTTACACCGTCACCACAATAATACTGGCCCAACCTGAAAATTGACAGCACCATCGCGTTCCTCACGAAATTCTTCCCCAAAAGCATATATAGCATCATATGTCCGGAGCAGGTATGCACATAGCACTAGCAAAAGCAAAAAGGGGCAGATTTGAATGAGCTTGAAGCAAACTCAAAAGAAAAGGAGGAAAAAAAATCTCCCTTGGGCTAGTCCTGGCCGAAGTGGCCCAAACCATCGTAAAATACAGAAAAAAGGGGAGACTTAATTCGCTACAGGGGGAATCGAACTCCAGACCTCCTGTATAAAACCATGACGCCCAAGCCACTTGGCTACTGACCGAAACACAACCAGATGGCTAAATTAATCAACATACCACATGCTGCACGGGAAAAGAATTAAATGCAAAAAGGGTGCCCGCGCAGGGGATCGAACCCAGCACCTTCCGGTCGGAACCCACACGCCTGCACCACTGGGCTAATACTCAATTCACGAATTCAAAAGAGACTTAAACAAGATAACCAAAAACAAGGCGTTAACTGAAACTGAAATTGAAACGCGAAAACACTGACGAAACAGAATGCGTGATGCAAAAAACAGAGAAAAAGGAGAGACTTGCGCTCGAGGGGATTGGATCCCAGGACCCGATCGATGCAACTTCGGCCTCCAAACCACTACTTACTGCTACTGATCTCGTCAGAACAAATGAACCACGAAACATAAACTATAAGCTCCGGATTACTGAATCTCAACTGAAAAATCTACAGGTTCGCATCTGACAAAAAAGAATGCTTCTTCAGAGCGCCCGGCGAAGCAAAAGGAAAACGGCTCGGCGCTGGACAAGCGCACGGAAGGAAGTCGCGAGGTGCGCTCCGGCTGGTCTGGTGCACGCAGGCGTTCGCTGCTCGCGGCGATCACGACATCGGACATGGCGGAGCGGCGGCTACGGTTACGGGCTACGCGCGAGGACGGAAGGAAGAAAGATGGGCAGGCGCTCACGAAGGGGAAGCTCGCTGTCGACGATCGGTGCTCGGGGACGCGGCGGCTCGACGGGGAAGACGTCGGCTTGGACGTGAGGAAGACGACGCGGCGGCGACTGCGGCGACTTGATGAAGACGGACGCCGGCTGCGGAACGAAGATGTGGACGACGCGTAGCTCGGGGTGGACGCAGGCGATCGCCTTGGGCTGGACGGTGACAAAGAATCTCGTCGCCATGGCGACTATCAGCTGCAGGGGCTCGCCGGCAAAGGGCCCATGGACCTTCCTGTCCATGGTGTCAATAGGAGAGGAAAAAAAGAGAGGGAGGTGAGGGGGATGGCATGGCGGCGGATGGGAGGGGAGAAGAGGAGAGGGCTAGGGTTTTGGAGTGGCTAGATAAAGGAGAGTGGGAGGGGCGACGTGGCTCGGGGTGCTCCTCTCCTCCACGGCTCACGCCAACACCATGACTCTGGGAGGAGGGGTCCTCCACGTGAGGTGGAAAGGAGGAGGTCAGCTGGGCTGAGGGGGAGAGAGAAGTTGGGCTGGGGAAAAAGAAAGAGGCCCAAAATTCTAAGAAAAATTATCTGCATTTTATTCTTTTATAAAAGACAGCAGAGGAAAAGGCTAAAAAGAAATAGCAAAGGACATAATAAAATCATATAACAATATGATTATGAGTCCTTAGCAATTGTAGGATTTTTAGAAAATGATTTGGGACAATATTATTTAAGTAATAAAAATGGCTATTAAACTAATTTAAAATCCATTTAAATTACAACCCCATTTTCTGAAAAGGCAAATATCCTGAAAGTTGGGCAAGGGATAAATCATGGCAAAACATGATTATTTGTAGAAGATTTCAATGAGGGGATCAACAGGATGGCTTGGAGAAAAATGTCAAGGAATACGAAGAAAGAAAATAAAGCAAAGAAAAGAAAAAGGGAATATCCTTCTACATGATCAGAAAAATGCTTGGCCATTTTTATGTCACATGGATTATGGAAAAGATTAAATGTGCAAATTATTATCCCCAATGGGAAAAATAAAAGTGCAAATTTTTTGGAATTTTTGTCAGTTTTGGGCTATTACAACTCGCCACCACCAACAGAGGATCTCGTCCCGAGATCCGGCATAACCCGGGGGGGAAGGACCGAGATGTTGCAAAAGGAAGATCGAACGAGAGGTGAAACTTCCCGACACCACCAACATGGGCTTTGCTCATCGTGACAACGATGTTTGCCTCGGTCAGGATCCAACCTGACTGGAGTTGCCGATATCGATGAAGAAAACTTCCGAAGGTGCGGGAAACTGATCGAGAGCAAGCTCGGGTTCAACGAGGGGATATCACAACAAAACGGATTCCACTCGGGGAAAGAAACTCGAGTTTTCTATAAAATATTACCTAGGTACTACTGGATGCCACGAAAATGAGAATCCGAATCGAAACAATACCATACCAGCATTTCTACAATAACATCACTCAGGAAGGTGCGAAAACCTGGACAACGAGACGGGACAGAGGAGGATCCACACACAGTGCCGACTACATCGGACAAAGGGGGACAGAAGAAGCGGGAGGTTCAGAATCAATTAGTTGGATAATAACCAGGCAACCCGGTTCAACTGTTCACGCGAGCCGTGCATTTGTCGATGTAGAGCGACAATCCCACGAGCCATGCTCAGCCAGTTCGAAGTACGCCGACCAACCCGTTGCTGATAAAGTATTGGTCCGAATGAAATCTCCTAAACGAGAACCTAGATTATGTTTTGAAGAGGATAAGTTGAAGGAGAAAACATTACGCCGCACTTCCTTACCAGAGTGAGGGGATAAGGAGTAAAAAGAATCCTACTCTCCGATAACTAACTTAGTAACTACAAAATAGTTTTTTTTCTAGACTCAACTTCGGCTAGTAAAGGGATCCTACAGTCGGTAAGGCTCTGATACCAAGTTGTAAGGCCTGATATGCGGTACTTTTCCAGATCTAGACGTTTCCATCCAGATCCGGGGACGAAGCACATATCGGTCCCACCGCGACATATGACATAGCCATATGCCCAGGATTTCCAACATGATATCACAACATTACAGATACAAGGATACAACATCTCATACAATCGGCACACAACTGCCTTAAATACAATACAGCAGCGGAAGATACATGTCTGAGTACAGACTACAATCAAATGCCTACTGGCAAAGAGAAAAACATCGATCCCATAACCACACGGGTCCAGGCCCTCCGCCGGGATCCGCCTAACTAGTCGTCGCCGAGTCTACACGTGAAACGTCGGTCACCATACCTGTTGTCGAACAAGGATCCTGAAAAGAGTGTGGGGGTAGTATCATGAGTACAGAAGTACTCAACATCCAACTGTAGTGGTCAACTGACCCAGCAAGGACTTCATCACTCGTCATTCTAGGACAACTAGTAGTTCACGGTAAGGATGGGGTAAGTGGTGAGGTTGCTGCCGCACTAGCATTTATGAAGTGGCTAACGATCTAGAGAATAAGATAAGAAGCCAAGCATTCGATGAGGAATCGCCTCCAACAAGTCTTGCTATCAGCTACTTACGCAAACATAACACCTATCCTATCCTTGTCCTCCTCTTCGCAACCAGACGAAGAAGAAGCAGTCAAGGCACACACACGTTGATCAGGTTATATTAAGATTATCTCAGCTGTTGTTGTCTATGAACAAGGAGTACGTCTCAATTCGTCCATAACCGTGGACACGGCTTCTGGAAAAGATTTAACCCTGCAGGGGTGTACCAACTGCCCATTACAAGGCTCCGCACGCACGCCCATCTCTCTCAGTTGCTACCCATTATAGGCAACCGTTTTATGATTTAGTTCCGAGAGATCCGAAACGACAGGTCCCTCTAACTAACAACGAACAAATCCTGGTGGCCCTCGGTGAGTCGACATCCAACTCAAAAGCCGGCCGCGCTCTCGAATTGGCCTCTACCGTCTGGACGAGGTCTGGTTAGCTACCCAAACAGATGTGGGCATCCCCCTAGCTCCCTGGGGTGGACCAACAAAGAAACCATGTCTCCGCTGGCCCAAGTTGTTTTAAAGAATATCTGCCAGGAGCGACCCAACAGACACACACACGGTTTTCAAATGGTAAATCAGCTTGGGCCACCACTAGAAATGTTTGAAGCTAGGTAGATAAGAAGAGGGGACCCCATAAAATCCCACACGCAGTTAGGCACGCTCAGTCTTAAAACCAATACCCGGAACTCGGATCCTAGGTGATTCAAATGGAACAAAGCGTCGGGGCGGGATAGCCTAGACCTTCCATCCTTCGTCGAATATAGTCAACATTATAATAATCATATCATCAACAACAATAATAATAAGGTGATATCCCAAACCAAGGAGTAACAGGAGGTAACATCGTAGCATCCTAAGCATGCATACTAAGCAGAGGATGAGCAACGAGCAATAGTAACATAGCAGTACATGGTTTGCTGGGAGGGGACATGGCTGTATCGGTTTAAGAGAGGCTGTAAACATGTGGTAGGATCAGACATCGAACCTATCCTAGATTAGCATGCAAACCGTTGGTTGAAATAGAATGGATCATAAGTAATGTATAGTCCTTGCCTGTTCATAACTCGGGTTCCGAAGGTGTAGTTGATCGCAAGCTTGCATCGTCTCCGAGAGTTACCAGCGGAAGCACACAAGAAGTAAACACTCGAAAGCAATCAACGGAGATGCAATCTATTACTACGGATCAACACAAGCAAGCAATGAACAAACAAGCATGGTCAAGTATGATGCATGTCATTTTAATATCATGGCATGAACATAAGAGTAGGCAAGTTTAAATGAAGCATCGGAAAGCAAGGGTGCAATGCTACCGACAACCTTCTTATGCATTATGTAGGTGAATTATGGATCTGAAGGATCCTTATGGTATAATTATTACGATGCATGATCATGGTATATGCAAAAGACTAGAACATAATATGAACAAGAATTGCCCACACATGAGAATAAACCTCGAGGTGAGATTGGTCAACTTAAATAGATGCCGATGACATGATAATATGATGCGCCTAATGAATTCTATTGCAAGCAATAAAATAAGGAATGAGACTGGTCTACCGGCAAGCTACGATCAACGCGGAACTACGGTGCTCGGAACACGGCAGAAGAAAGAAAGAATTGCACCACGTGCAACACGTGAGGGGTTCATGTGCAAAAGTTACACCGTCACCACAATAATACTTGCCCAACCTGAAAATTGACAGCACCATCGCGTTCCTCACGAAATTCGTCCCCAAAAGCATATATAGCATCATATGTCCGGAGCAGGTATGCACATAGCACTAGCAAAAGCAAAAAGGGCCAGATTTGAATGAGCTTGAAGCAAACTCAAAAGAAAAGGAGGAAAAAAATCTCCCTTGGGCAGGTCCTGGCCGAAGTGGCCCAAACCATCGTAAAATACAGAAAAAAGGGGAGACTTAATTCGCTACGGGGGGAATCAAACTCCAGACCTCCTGTATAAAACCATGACGCCCAAGCCACTTGGCTACTGACCGAAACACAACCAGATGGCTAAATTAATCAACATACCACATGCTGCACGGGAAAAGAATTAAATGCAAAAAGGGTGCCCGCGCAGGGGATCGAACCCAGCACCTTCCGGTCGAAACCCACGCGCCCGCACCACTGGGCTAATACTCAATTCATGAATTCAAAAGAGACTTAAACAAGATAACCAAAAACAAGGCGTTAACTGAAACTGAAACTGAAACGCGAAAACACTGACGAAACAGAATGCGTGATGCAAAAAACAGAGAAAAAGGAGAAACTTGCGCTCGAGGGGACTGGATCCCAGGACCCGATGGATGCAACTTCGGCCTCCACACCACTACTTACTGCTACTGATCTCGTCAAAACAAATGAACCACGAAACATAAACTATAAGCTCCGGATTACTGAATCTCAACTGAAAAATCTACAGGTTCGCATCTGACAAAAAAGAATGCTTCTTCAGAGCGCCCGACGAAGCAAAAGGAAAACGGCTCGGTGCTGGACAAGCGCACGGAAGGAAGTCGCGAGGTGCGCTCCGGCTGGTCTGGTGCACGCAGGCGTTCGCTGCTCGCGGCGAGCACGACATCGGACATTGCGAAGCGGCGGCTACGGTTACGGGCTACGCGCGAGGACGGAAGGAAGAAAGATGGGCAGGCGCTCAGGAAGGGGAAGCTCGCTGTCGAAGATCGGTGCTCGGGGACGCGGCGGCTCGACGGGGAAGACGTCGGCTTGGACGTGAGGAAGACGACGCGGCGGCGACTGCGGCGACTTGATGAAGACGGACGCCGGCTGCGGAACGAAGATGTGGACGACGCGCAGCTCGGGGTGGACGCAGGCGATCGCCTTGGGCTGGACGGTGACGAAGAATCTCGTCGCCATGGCGACTATCAGCTGCAGGGGCTCGCCGGCAAAGGGCCCATGGACCTTCCTGTCCATGGCGTCAACAGGAGAGGAAAAAAGAGAGGGAGGAGAGGGGGATGGCATGGCGGCGGATGGGAGGGGAGAAGAGGAGAGGGCTAGGGTTTTGGAGTGGCTAGATAAAGGAGAGTGGGAGGGGCGACGTGGCTCGGGGTGCTCCTCTCCTCCACGGCTCACGCCAACACCATGACTCTGGGAGGAGGGGTCCTCCACGTGAGGTCGAAAGGAGGAGGTCAGCTGGGCTGAGGGGGAGAGAGGAGTTGGGCTGGGGAAAAAGAAAGAGGCCCAAAATTATAAGAAAAATTATCTGCATTTTATTCTTTTATAAAAGACAGCAGAGGAAAAGGCTAAAAAGAAATAGCAAAGGACATAATAAAATCATATAACAATATGATTATGAGTCCTTAGCAATTGTAGGATTTTTAGAAAATGATTTGGGACAATATTATTTAAGTAATAAAAATGGCTATTAAACTAATTTAAAATCCATTTAAATTACAACCCCATTTTCTGAAAAGGCAAAAATCCTGAAAGTTGGGCAAGGGATAAATCATGGCAAAACATGATTATTTGTAGAAGATTTCAATGAGGGGATCAACAGGATGGCTTGGAGAAAAATGTCAAGGAATACGAAGAAAGAAAATAAAGCAAAGAAAAGAAAAAGGGAATATCCTTCTACATGATCAGAAAAATGCTTGGCCATTTTTATGTCACATGGATTATGGAAAAGATTAAATGTGCAAATTATTATCCCCAATGGGAAAAATAAAAGTGCAAATTTTTTGGAATTTTTGTCAGTTTTGGGCTATTACAACTCGCCACCACCAACAGAGGATCTCGTCCCGAGATCCGGCATAACCCGGGGGGGAAGGACCGAGATGTTGCAAAAGGAAGATCGAACGAGAGGTGAAACTTCCCGACACCACCAACATGGGCTTTGCTCATCGTGACAACGATGTTTGCCTCGGTCAGGATCCAACCTGACTGGAGTTGCCGATATCGATGAAGAAAACTTCCGAAGGTGCGGGAAACTGATCGAGAGCAAGCTCGGGTTCAACGAGGGGATATCACAACAAAACTGATTCCACTCGGGGAAAGAAACTCGAGTTTTCTATAAAATATTACCTAGGTACTACTGGATGCCACGAAAATGAGAATCCGAATCGAAACAATACCATACCAGCATTTCTACAATAACATCACTCAGGAAGGTGCGAAAACCTGGACAACGAGACGGGACAGAGGAGGATCCACACACAGTGCCGACTACATCGGACAAAGGGGGACAGAAGAAGCGGGAGGTTCAGAATCAATTAGTTGGATAATAACCAGGCAACCCGGTTCAACTGTTCACGCGAGCCGTGCATTTGTCGATGTAGAGCGACAATCCCACGAGCCATGCTCAGCCAGTTCGAAGTACGCCGACCAACCCGTTGCTGATAAAGTATTGGTCCGAATGAAATCTCCTAAACGAGAACCTAGATTATGTTTTGAAGAGGATAAGTTGAAGGAGAAAACATTACGCCGCACTTCCTTACCAGAGTGAGGGGATAAGGAGTAAAAAGAATCCTACTCTCCGATAACTAACTTAGTAACTACAAAATAGTTTTTTTTCTAGACTCAACTTCGGCTAGTAAAGGGATCCTACAGTCGGTAAGGCTCTGATACCAAGTTGTAAGGCCTGATATGCGGTACTTTTCCAGATCTAGACGTTTCCATCCAGATCCGGGGACGAAGCACATATCGGTCCCACCGCGACATATGACATAGCCATATGCCCCGGATTTCCAACATGTTATCACAACATTACAGATACAAGGATACAACATCTCATACAATCGGCACACAATTGCCTTAAACTAGATGATATCCCACACATTGTCGCGAGAACCGGTTGCAATATATTTCAATGGAAATTGATTGTATGAACATCAGTGTTTGAATTAATAATATTGTATATCTTTGATAACATTATATAAAGATATAGACTATCATCAAAATGCAAATTGGCAAGGAAAATATGCAGGCAACTGGTAAAACAATATATGGATAGTAGAAAATATAACAGATTGAAAATATAAATATTATAGGAATATTTTACATGATAATATAGAAACAAAAGTTGAAAGGTAGGTATTGTTGAAATAAAAAATCTCGCATATATACAAATAAACTAAAGGGGGAGTTGAGTATTGGTGAGTGTTAAGAACTTTTTGGATAACATGTGAAGTAAACCCTTAGTGCACTTTGCTGTAAAAAAAACCTTAGTGCACTTCATTCCGTCTAAAAAACATAGATACATTGAGAAGATTTTAGTACTACATCGTGTCTTTTACTAATGGTTCTTTGGTGTCCGTCCGCACGTTGAATTTTAATTGAGATCTACCAATAAATGGTATATTCCCGTGGTAACATGCACAAAGAGGAATCAATTCAATCCATATGTGTAGATTCTATTGGACACGCATGCACATAATTTTCCTATTGTTTTTTTATGAAAATTTGCACCAAATAAAACTATGTGAAAACCTTAACTTGCTGAGTGCATAGGCCCTCATGGGATAACTTGGCAAAAATCACCATGTGTCTTGTGTTTCTGCATCCACCGAATAGCCAAACACAGCTAACGGTAGCTAAATATTAAATGTTCATAACCTGTAAGAAAATTCATCATAGATCTAAAGTACTCAGCTACATCAATTTCAACGGTTGGGTTATTACAAATATGCAGAACTAATATTAGGCAATTAATATATTGTCCAATATAAGTCACACTCATAAGCATTTTCCTTTTTTCCTTAAGTAATGCCAATCTAAAAAGGAAAATATAGAACTAACCACACGCATAGACACACACATGCAATTACTAAGTCCGTTCATAGCATGTATCGTTGCTAAGGCATATGCCACAATCAAGTAGGAGTATCATTTTGTGAGCTATGTTTGGCTATTTGTTTTGCACCTAAAAATATCCAGGAGCTTCAACAGAGACCAACTGCAATAATATTTGATCATAGCAGGGAAAATGCTTACATGAAAACATAACCGACCATTCCCCATCTGGCTGGATAGGTGTGCATCGATGGTGTTTAAACTGGTATAAAACGGTAAAAAATCATTCATGAGAAACTCAACCTGTATCATGGATTGCTCTCCATAATCTGAGTGATGGCAGTACCATACCCAAGCATATGTGCATGCTATATAAAAAATCAGCAATTCCGATAAATACTAACCTGTCAAATGGTTCGTATCTAGGTGTTTCCCCTACTAAAACTTTTCATCGTCTTGTCATCAGCAGCTTCAGGCACTGCAGAATCCACACATATACAATTCAAACAATATGGGTTCGATTTTATGTGAATCAATTGATGCCCGCATGTGGTGGAGAGCTTTGGGAGTCGAGGTATGAATCGATAGATGGGTACCATGGCAATCGGCAGTGCAATCTGACTGGACATCATCCCTAGATAGAGAGATGGTTTCCTACAAAAAAAGATAGTCCGTTAGTGCCTACAGTCGGGCTGCAAGATGCATCTCTAGCAAGGAGCCCATCAGGAGATGCAAACTATGAATGTCAGATTGGAGGTTGACGACAGGGACGACCACATGTGGAGAGAAACAATTGAGAAAAAAGAACTCACCTGATCACCTCCATCTACACTTGCCGGAATGAAGATAGTAGGGGACGACGATAGGAAAATTGGCCTAGGTGCATCAGCGATTTTTCCAAACCGGTAAATTCATCGGAGATGGGAGAGCGACGGCCAGAGCCGGAGGAATGAGCAGCCGAAGAATATCTCGGAGAGCTGTCGGAGGAGAACCGGTAGTCAGGGCGGACCAGGAGATTCATCAAGGGAATTGGACCGGTGATCATACCTAAGACGGAGAGACGACGCCGAGAAGTGGAACGTGTCCCAAGAGATCCCCGGAGAATTGCCGAGGGGATCCAGGCCGGCGGTCCTGCTAGACGGCCCTGAGATGAGATCTCTGCCGCCGCGACGAAAGCAGAGCGGAGGGCGACCATCGGTCCTGCCAGAGGGGCGTCAGACGGGAGCATGGTCGCCGCGCTAAACGAAGAGGGGAGTCGGGATATCAGTCCTGGCTGAGGGGCATGAGACTGGAGCAGAGCATGTCCGCCAAGCCGGACGACCGCCGCGGTATTTCCTGGAAGGCATGAGACGGAATCCTGGCCGCCATGCAGGATGCACAGAGGAGAAAGGAGGCGATGGATTTGGGCTGAATCAGGGAGATGTATGGCGTGGGCAGTGGGGAATCCTAAAAGACTTTGGGGTTTTTCCAGGGAAAATATTTACTTGAGGAAGTGGGCTTAAGTGGGGCTGCATGAGGTGTGACGTGGTTGGATGTGATTGGATGGTCACGTGTCTATGCTGCATGTCGAGATAGATCAAGTAGTGGGGGTGAACTTTTTAAGTATACTAGATACAATACAGCAGCGGAAGATACATGTCTGAGTACAGACTACAATCAAATGCCTACTGGCAAAGAGAAAAACATCGATCCCATAACCACACGGGTCCAGGCCCTCCGCCGGGATCCGCCTAACTAGTCGTCGCCGAGTCTCCACGTGAAACGTCGGTCACCATACCTGTTGTCGAACAAGGATCCTGAAAAGAGTGTGAGGGTAGTATCATGAGTACAAAAGTACTCAGCATCCAACTGTAGTGGTCAACTGACCCAGCAAGGACTTCATCACTCGTCATTCTAGGACAACTAGTAGTTCACGGTAAGGATGGGGTAAGTGGTGAGGTTGCTGCCGCACTAGCATTTATGAAGTGGCTAACGATCTAGAGAATAAGATAAGAAGCCAAGCATTCGATGAGGAATCGCCTCCAACAAGTCTTGCTATCAGCTACTTACGCAAACATAACACCTATCCTATCCTTGTCCTCCTCTTCGCATCCAGACGAACAAGAAGCAGTCAAGGCACACACACGTTGATCAGGTTATATTAAGATTATCTCAGCTGTTGTTGTCTATGAACAAGGAGTAGGTCTCAATTCGTCCATAACCGTGGACACGGCTTCTCGAAAAGATTTAACCCTGCAGGGGTGTACCAACTGCCCATTACAAGGCTCCGCACGCACGCCCATCTCTCTCAGTTGCTACCCATTATAGGCAACCATTTTATGATTTACTTCCGAGAGATCCGAAACGACAGGTCCCTCTAACTAACAACTAACAAATCCTGGTGGCCCCCGGTGAGTCGACATCCAACTCAAAAGCCGGCCGCGCTCTCGAATTGGCCTCTACCGTCTGGACGAGGTCGGGTTAGCTACCCAAACAGATGTGGGCAGCCCCCTAGCTCCCTGGGGTGGACCAACAAAGAAACCATGTCTCCGCTGGCCCAAGTTGTTTTAAAGAATATCTGCCAGGAGCGACCCAACAGACACACACACGGTTTTCAAATGGTAAATCAGCTTGGGCCACCACTAGAAATGTTTGAAGCTAGGTAGATAAGAAGAGGGGACCCCATAAAATCCCACACGCAGTTAGGCACGCTCAGTATTAAAACCAATACCCGGAACTCGGATCCTAGGTGACTCAAATGGAACAAAGCGTCGGGGCGGGATAACCTAGACCTTCCATCCTTCGTCGAATATAGTCAACATTATAATAATCATATCATCAAAAACAATAATAATAAGGTGATATCCCAAACCAAGGAGTAACAGGAGGTAACATCGTAGCATCCTAAGCATGCATACTAAGCAGGGGTTGAGCAACGAGCAATAGTAACATAGCAGTACATGGTTTGCTGGGAGGGGACATGGCTGTATCGATTTAAGAGAGGCTGTAATCATGTGTTAGGATCAGACATCGAACCTATCCTAGACTAGCATGCAAACCGTTGGTTGAAATAGAATGGATCATAAGTAATGTATAGTCCTTGCCTGTTCATAACTCGGGTTCCGAAGGTGTAGTTGATCGCAAGCTCGCATCGTCTCCGAGAGTTACCAGCGGAAGCACACAAGTAAACACTGGAAAGCAATGAACGGAGATGCAATCTATTACTACGGATCAACACAAGCAAGCAATGAACAAACAAGCATGGTCAAGTATGATGCATGTCATTTTAATATCATGGCATGAACATAAGAGTAGGCAAGTTTAAATGAAGCATCGGAAAGCAAGGGTGCAATGCTACCGACAACCTTCTTATGCATTATGTAGGTGAATTATGGATCTGAAGGATCCTTATGTTATAATTATTACGATGCATGATCATGGCATATGCAAAAGACTAGAACATAATATGAACAAGAATTGCCCACACATGAGAATAAACCTCGAGGTGAGATTTCTCAACTTAAATAGTTGCCGATGACATGATAATATGATGCGCCTAATGAATTCTATTGCAAGCAATAAAATAAGGAATGAGACTGGTCTACCGGCAAGCTACGATCAACGCGGAACTACGGTGCTCGGAACACGGCAGAAGAAAGAAAGAATTGCACCACGTGCAACACGTGAGGGGTTCATGTGCAAAAGTTACACCGTCACCACAATAATACTTGCCCAACCTGAAAATTGACAGCACCATCGCGTTCCTCACGAAATTCTGCCCCAAAAGCATATATAGCATCATATGTCTGGAGCAGGTATGCACATAGCACTAGCAAAAGCAAAAAGGGGCAGATTTGAATGAGCTTGAAGCAAACTCAAAAGAAAAGGAGGAAAAAAAATCTCCCTTGGGCTGGTCCTGGCCGAAGTGGCCCAAACCATCGTAAAATACAGAAAAAAAGGGGAGACTTAATTCGCTACAGGGGGAATCGAACTCCAAACCTCCTGTATAAAACCATGACGCCCAAGCCACTTGGCTACTGACCGAAACACAACCAGATGGCTAAATTAATCAACATACCACATGCTGCACGGGAAAAGAATTAAATGCAAAAAGGGTGCCCGCGCAGGGGATCGAACCCAGCACCTTCCGATCGGAACCCACGCGCCCGGACCACTGGGCTAATACTCAATTCACGAATTCAAAAGAGACTTCAGCAAGATAACCCAAAACAAGGCGTTAACTAAAACTGAAACTGAAACGCGAAAACACTGACGAAACAGAATGCGTGATGCAAAAAACAGAGAAAAAGGAGAGACTTGCGCTCGAGGGGATTGGATCCCAGGACCCGATGGATGCAACTACGGCCTCCACACCACTACTTACTGCTACTGATCTCGTCAGAACAAATGAACCACGAAACATAAACTATAAGCTCCGGATTACTGAATCTCAACTGACAAATCTACAGGTTCGCATCTGAAAAAAAAGAATGCTTCTTCAGAGCGCCCGACGAAGCAAAAGGAAAACGGCTCGGCGCTGGACAAGCGCACGGAAGGAAGTCGCGAGGTGCGCTCCGGCTGGTCTGGTGCACGCAGGCGTTCGCTGCTCGCGGCGAGCACGACATCGGACATGGCAGAGCGGCGGCTACGGTTACGGGCTACGCGCGAGGACGGAAGGAAGAAAGATGGGCAGGCACTCACGAAGGGGAAACTCGCTGTCGAAGATCGGTGCTCGGGGACGCGGCGGCTCGACGGGGAAGACGTCGGCTTGGACGCGAGGAAGACGACGCGGCGGCGACGGCGGCGACTTGATGAAGACGGACGCCGGCTGCGGAACGAAGATGTGGACGACGCGCAGCTCGGGGTGGACGCAGGCGATCGCCTTGGGCTGGACGGTGACGAAGAATCTCGTCGCCATGGGGACTATCAGCTGCAGGGGCTCGCCGGCAAAGGGCCCATGGACCTTCCTGTCCATGGCGTCAACAGGAGAGGAAAAAAAGAGAGGGAGGAGAGGGGGATGGCATGGCGGCGGATGGGAGGGGAGAAGAGGAGAGGGCTAGGGTTTTGGAGTGGCTAGATAAAGGAGAGTGGGAGGGGCGACGTGTCTCGGGGTGCTCCTCTCCTCCACGGCTCACGCCAACACCATGACTCTGGGAGGAGGGGTCCTCCACGTGAGGTGGAAAGGAGGAGGTCAGCTGGGCTGAGGGGGAGAGAGGAGTTGGGCTCGGGAAAAAGAAAGAGGCCCAAAATTCTAAGAAAAATTATCTGCATTTTATTCTTTTATAAAAGACAGCAGAGGAAAAGGCTAAAAATAAATAGCAAAGGACATAATAAAATCATATAACAATATGATTATGAGTCCTTAGCAATTGTAGGATTTTTAGAAAATGATTTGGGACAATATTATTTAAGTAATAAAAATGGCTATTAAACTAATTTAAAATCCATTTAAATTACAACCCCATTTTCTGAAAAGGCAAAAATCCTGAAAGTTGGGCAAGGGATAAATCATGGCAAAACATGATTATTTGTAGAAGATTTCAATGAGGGGATCAACAGGATGGCTTGGAGAAAAATGTCAAGGAATACGAAGAAAGAAAAGAAAGCAAAGAAAAGAAAAAGGGAATATCCTTCTACATGATCAGAAAAATGCTTGGGCATTTTTATGTCACATGGATTATGGCAAAGATTAAATGTGCAAATTATTATCCCCAATGGGAAAAATAAAAGTGCAAATTTTTTGGAATTTTTGTCAGTTTTGGGCTATTACAACCGCCAACCCCGAGCCACGGCCGCCGCTAGGGCTCGTCGCCGGCAGCGCTCCGACAACCCCAAGTGACCCCGATGTACTCAAATGAATGCGCGCGTGCATGGGCTCTATTTTGGTGGCCTTGGCGTACCAAATGGTGGCATGTGCCGCTGTCTTGCACAACGCCGCCGTGTCGGTTGGTCGCCGGCGTTGAGCCGCCGGCGAGCTGACGTGGCCGGCGTGGTTAAATGTTAATTAGCCCAGCCCTGGGCCGCTGACATGTGGGCCCAAGCTACTAATCACCCCGGGTTAGTTTAATTTAACAGAGATAATTAACTAACCCCACTGACATGCTGGCCCCACCATTCAGAGCACCCCCTATGTCAGCATGACCTCACTATGACGCCATAATACAAATTTCTATATAAAGAATAATCCAGAAAATCCCAGAAAATGCATTAAACTTTGGAAATTAATAACTAATTCATTTTAACTCCAAATTGGACATATAATATATGTAAAATTATTAGAAAAATGCAAGGATTATGAATATGCACTTTGTTTTCATGTTTAACCATTTTAAAATGGGGGGGGGGACAGAAGCATATGTGCATATGGATCCTTTTCAAATTCAAATTTGGAGTGAATTTGCAAATTCCTTTGCAACACACTTCTTTTAAATGGAATGCTCAACACATCAGTACCATATACATCATGTTCTACAACTTGATCATGTGAATGTGCATTGTACATTATATTGATTGCAATGTTTGTGTTGTTTGCTCACCGATAGAAGTGGATCCGGAACCCGAGATCACCCCCTCCGTTAAAGATACTGTGTACGAACCTGGTCAGCAAGGCAAGCAAACCCCATTGATCATGTCGATAAAATCCTACTTCCCTATCAACCTCGCTTATGCAATTTTAGGATGTTTACCATGATACGTTTCTACCGCCTAGTTGAACCCATTCCTTTGCATTTTTCTATTTGGTACATTTGTTTTAAATCAAATAAATTGCAAATGCTATTCCAACTTCAACCATTGCAATGCAATACATTTCACATGGACATAAGAAGCACAACAAAACCATGATCATCATCATATCATGCCATACTGCTTGTGCATTTGAATTTACTGAATGTGCATTACTTTTAGTGCTTCGGTGTTTGCTTCTTCTCGATAGAAGTTGATCTCGGAGACGAGTTTAACCTCACGTCAGAAGTTCAGTACCTCGTGATCGTCAGCAAGGCAAGCACCCCCCCTCTTTGATCATATCGATAAAATCCCAGTTCCCTCTCATTTTCGCTTATGCATGTTTAGGATGTCACCATGATACGTTCTACCGTTAGTTCAACCTATTCCTTTGCATGACCTATCATTTTGTCACAGTAGTAAGCAAACAACAATCCTAACAGATGTAGGAGTTGGTTGATATCATGTGGGCCCTACAACTGTTACAGCTTATTGCATGCTTAGCGTTACAATGAGGTTACTCTTATGTGAGTCGGGATGGTAGTGATCATGATGATGATGGTGGAAATGTGTTGGTGAACTTGGCCTAAACAATGTGAACGATGAGAGGTTGTGTAGGAGTACACAGTGGGTTGTCTCGTTGAACACCGCCTTAAGACCGAGTTCTTGTATGGTAATCCGAGACAAAGAGTATAAACACACATTGGGCTCACTGACCCCTCTCGACCTATTAACTCACCCCGATCCAAGTCCAGGAGTCACACCTAGTTCGGGTTTTCCATTCGGCATATGCATAGAAAGATAAAGGAAACGAAATGTGGCATTCATGGTAGGGCTTGTAGCACATGGCTTGTGATAGAGGCGAAGGTGTCCCGATGTTTCGATGAGATGGTGGAGATCGATTATGGTGGAGTAGACTTTCACGACCCGACTACGAACGTGCGAAGACGTTGCGCCTTAGCGATCGCTAAACCAACTCCGAGAGGTTATTGATCCCGCGGATGCACGATCAACCTGACCACGAAGGTCTAATTCCTGCAAGCAATCGAAGAACAAGCAAGAACTAAGAATTGCAATCTGGATATTGCGAATATAAGATGAAAGATTACGAAAGTTGGGGTTCCAATGAGGTCTTGGCCTGGTCGGATGACACAAACGAAGAGCTCGAAGTTGCGGCTATGGCTAACTTAAATCTAATTAAAACCCAAGTCTAAACGACGCCCTAAGGGCTGTATATATGGGGGAACAGAGGGGATTTTCGTGACCCCTTGGAGGTGGGGTCCGAAAACAACCCTAACTCGGTTTCCCCACACATACGGACTCTAAAAACAGCCTATAAGGTGGTATTTCGAAATTACATGGGCCCAGCCCAATATTAAGGTGACGCAGCACCTATAATTGCCCTTGGACGAAAATAATGAAGTGGCATCTCGCGTATTTCGTCCAAGACTTCATGCGCGCCTTATGGTGGCTTCAAAGTGCGATAATCACCACGGGAAGCTCCGCTGTCCTTTCCCGCGCGCGCACCTTCTTCTCCATGCTTGATCCCGCTCCAATGACCATCCTTCTTGTCCATGCTAGGTCCTTCATTCATAAGCAAAACAAAAGTATCTAATTTAGGCAGTATCATATGTTCATGAACAATAGAAGGATTCGCAAGAAACGAAAGTACCTGATAATTTAGTTGACGTGCACGAGCTCTAGTAACTGGTCCAATATGTGTAGTTGGTGAGGATATGGGTGTAACATTAGTAGGGATGTCCTCATCATCCTCCCCTTCTTGAATTGAAGTCGTCCTCGACGGAAGCTCATCATCTTCTCCCAAATAAGGCTTCAAATCTGCAATATTAAATGTGGGACTAACCCCAAAGGCTGCAGGTAGCTCAAGTTTATATGCATTATCATTAATTTTCTGCAAAACCTTAAAGGGACCATCAGCTCGAGGCATTAACTTAGACTTGCGCAAATCAGGAAACCTATCTTTACGTAGATGTAACCAAACAAGATCTCCGGGTTCAAACACAACATGCTTTCGACCCCTATCACCAGCAAGCTTGTATCTAGCATTCATGCGCTCAATGTTTTCTTTAGTTAACTCATGCAGTTTTAATATCAATTCAGCACGTTGCTTAGCATCAAAATTAACCTTCTCCGAAGATGGAAGAGGAAGCAAATCAATAGGTGCACGAGGTAGAAAACCATAAACAATCTCAAAAGGGCACATTTTAGTGGTAGAATGCAATGAACGATTATAAGAAAATTCAATATGAGGTAAACATTCTTCCCACAGTTTCAAGTTACTCTTTAAAACAGCCCTAAGCATAGTAGACAAAGTCCTATTGACTACTTCAGTTTGTCCATCAGTTTGGGGATGACATGTAGTACTAAAAAGTAGTTTAGTCCCCAACTTAGCCCATAAGCATCTCCAAAAATGGCTAAGAAACTTAGTATCACGATCCGAGACAATAGTATTGGGCACACCATGTAAGCGAATAATCTCACGAAAGAATAAATCAGCAACATTAGCAGCATCATCGCTTTTATGACATGGTATAAAATGTGCCATCTTAGAAAATCTATCCACGACAACAAATATGCTATCCCTCCCATTCTTTGTTCGAGGCAAGCCTAAAACAAAGTCCATGGATATGTCCTCCCACGGAACACTAGGTACAGGTAAAGGCATGTATAAACCATGAGGATTGAGTCGTGACTTAGCTTTTTGACATGTAGTGCAGCGAGCAACAAAACGCTCAACATCCCGTCTCATCTTTGGCCAAAAGAAATGTGTAGCAAGTACGTCCTCCGTCTTCTTCACGCCAAAGTGTCCCATTAATCCTCCTCCATGCGCCTCCTGCAACAACAAAAGACGAATAGAGCTAGCTGGAATGCATAGCTTGTTAGAACGGAACACAAATCCATCATTAAGCACAAACTTGTTCCATGTTCTACCCTCTCTACAATTCTGCAATACATCTTTAAATTCCGCATCATTTACGTATTGATCTTTGATTGTCTCTAAACCGAAAATCTTGAAGTCAAGTTGTGAAAGCATAGTATAACGACGAGACAAAGCATCAGCAATAATATTATCTTTCCCCTTCTTGTGTTTAATGACATAAGGGAAAGTCTCAATAAATTCAACCCACTTAGCATGTCTACGATTAAGTTTTGCTTGACTTCTTATGTGTTTCAAAGATTCATGATCAGAATGTATAACAAATTCTTTGGGCCATAAATAATGTTGCCAAGTTTCTAATGTCCGAACAAGAGCATATAATTCCTTATCATAAGTAGAATAGTTCAGACTAGGCCCACTCAATTTTTCAGAAAAGTAAGCAACAGGTTTAGCATCTTGTAATAACACACCTCCCAAACCAATCCCACTAGCATCGCATTCAAGCTCAAAAGTCTTATTAAAATCAGGAAGTTGGAGCAAAGGAGCATGTGTTAACTTATCTTTCAATACGGTGAAGGCTTCTTCCTGTGCGGTACCCCAAGTAAAAGGCACATCCTTGCGTGTAAGCTCATTGAGAGGTGCAGCAATGGTGCTGAAATCTCTCACAAAACGCCTATAGAATCCAGCGAGGCCAAGAAAACTCCTCACTTGTGTGACCGTTTTGGGCTGCGGCCAACTCTCAATCGCCTCGATCTTGGCTTTATCAACTTCAATTCCCTGCGGAGTAACAACATAGCCAAGAAACGATACTCGGTCGGTGCAAAAGGTGCACTTCCCAAGGTTACCAAACAAACGTGCATTACGTAGAGCAATAAAAACAGCACGTAAATGATCCAAATGTTCCTCCAAAGATTTGCTATAAATCAGTATATCATCAAAATAGACTACCACAAATCGTCCAATGAAAGCACGTAAAACCTCGTTCATTAATCTCATGAAAGTGCTAGGTGCATTAGTTAACCCAAAAGGCATGACTAACCACTCATATAATCCAAACTTAGTTTTAAATGCCGTTTTCCATTCATCTCCTAATTTCATGCGAATTTGATGGTATCCACTACGCAAATCAACTTTGGAAAACATGGTAGAGCCACTTAATTCATCAAGCATATCATCTAACCTAGGAATAGGATGACGATAACGAATAGTAATATTATTAATGGCTCGACAATCAACACACATACGCCATGTTCCATCCTTTTTAGGCACTAATATAACAGGAACAGCACAAGGACTAAGGGATTCACGTATGTAACCTTTGTCGAGTAGCTCTTGTACTTGACGCTGAATCTCCTTTGTCTCCTCCGGATTGGTACGGTATGGCGCACGGTTGGGCAGTGAAGCACCGGGAATTAAGTCAATCTGATGCTCAATCCCTCGAATAGGTGGTAATCCCGGTGGTACGTCTTGTGGAAAGACGTCAATAAACTCCTGCAAAAGGTCAGTGACAACAGGAGGCAAAGAAGGAGGCAATTCCTCAAATGAAAACAAAGCTTCTTTGCACACAAAAGCATAGCACACATATTGACTAACATCCAAATCTGAAATATCAACTTTAGTAGCAAGCAAAGTTGGACTAGTCAATTTAATTTCATTAGACACAGCAGAAGAAGATTTGCTATTAGTCTTATGTTGTTGCTCAAATTCTTTGGCTGCTATCTCATTTTCACTCTTATTTTTCTCCTGTTTAGCTTTACTAGCTCTAGCAAGATCATCTTTCACAATTTGTTCAGGAGACATAGGAAGTAAAGCAATATTTTTATCCTGATGAACCAGAGTAAACTGATTTGTCCTACCATGGTGTACAACATTCCTATCAAATTGCCATGGTCTACCAAGTAAAAGAGAGCATGCTTGCATGGGTACCACATCACAATCAACATAATCAGCATATGCAGCAATGCTAAAGTGCACACGAACAGAACGCGTTACCTTAATCTTACCACTATTGTTAAACCACTGAATATAGTACGGATGGGGGTGTGGTCTTGTGGTGAGAGATAGCTTCTCCACCAACTCCATGCTAGCCAAGTTGTTGCAACTCCCTCCGTCCATGATGATGCGAACCGAACGTTCTTTCACCACTCCCTTTGTGTGGAACAAATTATGCCTCTGGTTTTGCTCAGCCTTCGTTACCTGCACACTTAACACACGTTGAGCAACCAAACTAGCATATTTATCTGCATCATCAGGAGCCATATACTCCATATCATGAGCATCATCATGGGCACCCTGTTCCTCATGAGCAATGAGAACTAAAGTCTCCTCATCATAGTCAGTCGCTGACTCATACCCACCATCCGCCGTAATAATCATCACACGCTTGGAGGGACAGTCTTTTGCGAAGTGACCTCCACCTTGGCACCTGCGACATTTAATATCACGATCTCGTGTTTGCCCTGTGGAAGCCATGGATGAAGAAGAACTCGCCGCTGGACCACTCTGTGCACCATTGAATGGTGGCGCTGACTGTTTTGGTGGCTCCCTGTAAGAATGAGCGGCTGAAGTAGAGGGTGGAGCAGCAGGACGTGTGGATGTAGAAGGTCCACGCGATGTCCATGATGTATTTCGTCCTGCAGAAAAGTTAGGTCTCGTAGCGGCCTGTCGATCCTGCACTTCACGTTCAGCTTTACAAGCAAGATGAAACAAACGAGTAATAGTAGCATAGTCCTTGTATTCTAGAATAGTTTGTATCTCCCTGTTTAAGCCACCTATGAAACGTGCAAACATAGCTTCATTATCCTCTACTAGGCCACATCTAATCAATCCAGTTTGTAATTCTTGATAATATTCCTCTACAGAATTTTTTCCTTGTCTCAAACGCTGTAATTTTTGTAGCAATTCACGTTGATAATAAGGAGGAACCCAGCGAGTACGCATAGCATCTTTTAAAGCAGCCCAAGTAGCTGGAATATTATTAGCATGCAATCTACAATGTTCAGACCACCAAATAGATGCAAAACCCGTGAATTCACAAACAGCAGCAGTAACACATCTATTCTCAGGATATTGTAAACATGTAAAGCGTTGTTCAGTTTCTAACTCCCAAGTAAGATAAGCATCAGGAATATATCTACCCTCAAACGGCTTAAGATTCAATTTAAGTTTAGGCACATGTTCATCATCGCGTACCTGAGGGGGTGGTTGGTGTCGACCGTGGCGAATGTTGGGACGTGGACGTCCAGCTGGCTGTTCATAGGCCGCTTCTTGTTCCGCCTCCTCCTCGTAATCACCCTCGTAGTTGTCGTCCTGGCCGACGTCAGAGGCAGCAGCAGCAGTAACTGCAGCAGCAGCAGGAGCACCAGCAGCTTGTCCGCCCGGAAACAGAATACGTCGTGCACGTCATGGTGGCGGTGGCTGTGCTGGAGCGGCCGCAGGCTGTATAGGTAAGCGTGCGAGCAACTCAGTAAACTTGGCGTCGAGCTTGGTGTCGATCATCTTCTCCACACCATCAATCGCCTCTGTAAATCTGTTCTCGATGTCATTCACCTGTTCAGACATCAGTTGTGCAAATTTATCATGTAATGCTTTGTTTGTCATATTCTCCCAATCAGGTGCATCCCGCGCCACTTCATCATGGGATCCTGGCATGGTTAGCAGAAATAGAAAACACACAGAAGTATGATCCTACTTCGACTAATGGGATGTGGGGTGGTGGGAAGCACAAATCCGTCAAGCTTTTCTTCAGTTCTTACCGATTCTTACCTAGCAGCAGGTGGTGATGTACAACCAACGGGTCAAAACTCTCAGAGATGTGGTAGAGCGATGGCCAGGAGGTGTCAACCGCACGAAGTAGAATATATGTGGAGCTGTAGGTAGGTTTGACAAATATGGTAGCAAAAAGCTCAACAGTAATCAAAACAGAGATGCAAAGTTGAATAAACACTCAACGTCGGTACTGTGCTGATCCTAGGCTAGACCGTACTAGAGACGCGAGCCTAAAACACCAACGAAAGCACGGCGCGGCACGTAATCAACTGAGAAGCACACTCTGAATTTTTTTTTCTCTTTTTTTTTTTTTTTTTTTTTTTTTTTGGCGATGCGGGACTGCGGTGGCTGAAAAAGTGCGAAAAAATCACTATGGTGGCGAACGTCTCAAAACGAGTTTCTGGACCTAAGGAACGTATGGGCACGAATTTTTTTTACCCCTGAAAATTTTGGCCTAAAAACTGCTCTGGAAAGCGTGCCAGACTCGTGGTACGTGGTGGTGTATATGGAAATCACCCCCTTCTACGTACGACAAAGATTGGTGAAATCCGACTCTAATCAACTCAAACTAATCTGGCT
Source organism: Bromus sterilis (assembly GCA_950022295.1). Taxonomy (NCBI): domain Eukaryota; kingdom Viridiplantae; phylum Streptophyta; class Magnoliopsida; order Poales; family Poaceae; genus Bromus; species Bromus sterilis. The sequence continues at coordinate 162,309,838 of OX465599.1, read as the reverse complement.
ATGGAGAGGTCACGAACCGTACTGATGATGGAACTCAACTCGGACTCGTGGTACGTGGTGGTGTATATGGACTCTGCTTGGCGGAACGTGGTGGTGTATGTGGACTTGGATTGGCGGAACGTGGTAGGATGACTACTGTGCGGCGGCGACGTGGCAAACTGTGATCAGAACTCGAAACTCTAAGGGAACTAGACGCTAAGATCAGCAACTTGACACAACGATGCAACCGTAAATTCAACAAAGCAAGTACTGAAAAGAAAACTGGACAAAGGCTCGGACTGTCTTGGGACGTGATGATCTAACCCTAAATTTTTTTTTGGCTTTTTCGTGGGCTGTAGGTATGACGAACAGAATCAATCTAGACTACGAAAACTGGTAAATCTCACCGAGCAACCTGGAAATCTGATACCACTTGATAGAGGCGAAGGTGTCCCGATGTTTCGATGAGATGGTGGAGATCGATTATGGTGGAGTAGACTTTCACGACCCGACTACGAACGTGCGAAGACGTTGCGCCTTAGCGATCGCTAAACCAACTCCGAGAGGTTATTGATCCCGCGGATGCACGATCAACCTGACCACGAAGGTCTAATTCCTGCAAGCAATCGAAGAACAAGCAAGAACTAAGAATTGCAATCTGGATATTGCGAATATAAGATGAAAGATTACGAAAGTTGGGGTTCCAATGAGGTCTTGGCCTGGTCGGATGACACAAACGAAGAGCTCGAAGTTGCGGCTATGGCTAACTTAAATCTAATTAAAACCCAAGTCTAAACGACGCCCTAAGGGCTGTATATATGGGGGAACAGAGGGGATTTTCGTGACCCCTTGGAGGTGGGGTCCGAAAACAACCCTAACTCGGTTTCCCCACACATACGGACTCTAAAAACAGCCTATAAGGTGGTATTTCGAAATTACATGGGCCCAGCCCAATATTAAGGTGACGCAGCACCTATAATTGCCCTTGGACGAAAATAATGAAGTGGCATCTCGCGTATTTCGTCCAAGACTTCATGCGCGCCTTATGGTGGCTTCAAAGTGCGATAATCACCACGGGAAGCTCCGCTGTCCTTTCCCGCGCGCGCACCTTCTTCTCCATGCTTGATCCCGCTCCAATGACCATCCTTCTTGTCCATGCTAGGTCCTTCATTCATAAGCAAAACAAAAGTATCTAATTTAGGCAGTATCATATGTTCATGAACAATAGAAGGATTCGCAAGAAACGAAAGTACCTGATAATTTAGTTGACGTGCACGAGCTCTAGTAACTGGTCCAATATGTGTAGTTGGTGAGGATATGGGTGTAACATTAGTAGGGATGTCCTCATCAGCTTGTCAAGCGGAGAACCATCAAGCGAGGTGGGCTTGTCAGTCGTGTCTGCATGATTTGAGTCCTGACGGGAAACTCGGCCAGAATTCCAGTTGGGTTTGAAACTCAGATAGTTGACTCCTTGTACTAGAACGGTGCCATGAGGTAAGTGTCGTGGTGAACATCCTCGCCGGAACCCCTTGAATGGTAACAAGTACTTGGCGGTAACTGATGGTCATGTGTGCGTAGCGGTACACCTGATGAGGACATGACTACCATAGTTACAGCCACAACCCCTGCTAATATACCTACTGGAGCAATTACTAGAGATCGTGCACACCAATTAAATTATCAGGTACTTTCGCTTCTTGGTAATGTTTCTAATGTTCATGTGAATATGATGCTGCCTAACGTCGATATATTTCTGTTGCTGACAAATGAAGGACCTAGCATGGACAAGAAGGATGAGCATTGGAGCATGTTCAAGCATGAAGATGACGAGGACATAATTATCATGGATATGACCATTAATTCCTCTATATTTGATCAAGAAATGAAGTCAATACAAAGGGGCATGATTGTGTGCTGTACAAGAAGTTATTTCACGTCAATTTTGGCCCAAGAGAAGATAGAGACCAAGTCTTTCACGTCATGGACTCAGATTCGGACTGCAGAGATATACCCAACTTCAAACAGCCGCCGTTTCTACATACGAACTCCAAATTGGGTGATTCTTTTTTCTGGTGATAGCTTATCTCGTCTAGTTTCCAACGCAATTGGTTTCACCTTCAAATTCCTTCGGAGCATGGAGATATTGCGAAAACGGTGCGACCCAGCAGCAGAATCCGAATCAATGTCCAACTCAATAGGTGTTGCATCACCTCCACATGGGCCCAAGTGCCTTGTACGACCTAGGTTTAGTTTTAGGACTCCTTGGGACGTCCTTCCACCCCCTTGGCCTCCACCCTTTAGTCATATATAAGTAGATCAACCCCTAGGGTTTTTCTTTGGATTTCTTTTAGTTAAAAAGACTGCTTAGCTAATTGTTGCATCTTCGTGTACTCGGTTTTTGTCCAACGACCAGATCAAGACCGCTTTTGGAATCCCAACTTTATTCATACTTCATCTACATATTCGCAATATTCAGATTGCTTTATCATAGTTCTTGCTTGTTCTTCGATTGCTTGCAGGCACTAAACCTTCGTGGTCAGGTTGATCGTGCTCCGGCGTGGTCAATAACCTTCAGGAGATTGGTTTAGCGATTGCTAAGGCGCAACGTCGTTGCACGTTTGTAGTCGGATCGTCAAAGTCGACTCCATCAAATCGTAGTTATCATCTCATCGAAAGATCGGGACACCGAAAAAAGAGAAAAAAGAAGAAAAATTTCGGATCTATCTCTAGTTGAACTCGTATTTGAAATCTCGTCGGAATCAGTTTTGAGCAGTGTCCACTAAAACGGGCAAAACTTTGTCATCCGAAGTCCGTTTTGGCTCCACGAGTACTCAAATTAAAGATATTTCCGAGCCGCTTCTAAATAGTTCTGGAGCTAGTGTGTTATTTGAAACTCCAGATCGGCTTTTAAGACGGACTTGTTGACCTCTAAAGTTTTCGAACACAGTTTTTGTCAGATTTCGGGCTGATTCTCAATTTTTTTGACACCTCATCCGAACTCTAAATTGAGTGATTCTTATTGCATCGGAAAGCTTAAGTCAGTGCCCTATTGGAGGAAAAATATCAAAAAATTAGCAAATATATTTCAGAGGAAACTTGTAGCGAGAATATTGGTGTATCTTGATTTGGAGCCTATTTTCACCATTATCTTTGCTCTGTTGATGATCTTCACTTATATCTTGCTATTCAGAGCTACTTCATATCATTCATTGCTGCTAGTTGTGCTACGCCGTGACCACATTAGTGTTCTAGGCTCGCGTCTCTAGTCCGGTCTAGACTAGGACCAGCACAGTATCGTCGTTGAGCGTTAATTCAATTTTGCATCTCTGAATTGATTATTGCTGATATTTTTGCCACCATATTAAAGCCTTCCAAGCTCCACATATTTCTACATCGTGTATACGTGCGTTCACCTGGCAATCGCTCTATTTAATCTTTGGAGTTCTTTGACACCGTTGGTTGCCGATCACCACCTGCTGCATGGTAAGAACTAGTAAGACATTGATATTTGCTATTCTGTGAGCGTTTTACCACCACATCCTAGTAGTTCATAGGGACATATACTTGTGATTTGTTTCTTGTTTTCTACTAATCATGGCAGGTTCTGGAGTTAGATCTTCTTGGGCGTCAACTATAGTTGGAGATTTGCCACCACCTACAACTACACAACAGTCACTGCAAAAGGTAAACACACATAAGCATGCACATGATCAGGTTATTGTTTCTATACCACACTTTCATGGACGTCTAAGACCTGATTTATACATTGAGTGGGAGTTTGAAATAAATGATATATTTGTTTCCCATAATTTTCTTGAGCATAAGAAAGTAAAAACTGCAATTAGTGCTTTCAAAGATTTTGCTTCTATTTGGTGGAATGAATATTGTAGTTTATATCCTGATTATATACCTAATACTTGGAATGATCTCAAACTTGCTATGCGATATAGATTCGTTCCCTCTTATTATACTCGTGACAAGGTTATGAAATTAAAAAAATTTAAACAAGGTACTAAAACTGTTTCAGAATATTATCATGCTTTAGAAACTACATTCGTGCATTCTCTTTTAGAGGAAAGTGAAGAATATTTCATGGACATATTTTGGGAAGGTTTAAACCGTGACATTCAGGATATCCTAATTCATGAAAAGTGTTATCCTATGGATCGTTTGTTTCGTCTTGCTTGTAAAGCTGAACAGGAAATCGACAGACGTGTTGCCCAGAAGACGAACAAGCGGAATGTGCAAATACCACAAGTTGAGAAGGTTGTTCCTTCAACCACTATGAGCACTACCATAACCACATCAATTGTCGTAAGCACTCCAATATCTGATCTATCATCACAAAAAGGTAATGACAAAGGTATGGATCTTTCCCCTCCACATGAGAACCTTGCTGATTTAAAAGCAACATGTGTTGAGCTATCCAGTAGATTCATCACACAACCAATTTTCGAGAATGTCATAACTTCACATGAAGATGTTGCTTGCCTAATAGACTTGAATACATCATGTCTTGAGTTACCTGTTGATTTGAGCACACCATCTGATAGAGGCGAAGGTGTCCCGATGTTTCGATGAGATGGTGGAGATCGATTTTGGTGGAGTAGACTTTCACGACCCGACTACGAACGTGCGAAGACGTTGCGCCTTAGCAATCGCTAAACCAACTCCGAGAGGTTATTGATCCCGCGGATGCACGATCAACCTGACCACGAAGGTCAATTCCTGCAAGCAATCGAAGAACAAGCAAGAACTAAGAATTGCAATCTGGATATTGCGAATATAAGATGAAAGATTAACAGAAGTTGGGGTTCCAATGCGGTCTTGGCCTGGTCGGACGACACAAACGAAGAACTCGAAGTTGCGGCTATGGCTAACTTAAATCTAATTAAAACCCAAGTCTAAACGATGCCCTAAGGGCTGTATATATGGGGGAACAGAGGGGAATTTCGTGGCCCCTTGGAGGAGGGGTCCGAAAACAACCCTAACTCGGTTTCCCCACACATACGGACTCTAAAAAATAGCCTATTAAGTGTATTTCGAAATTACATGGGCCTGGCCCAATAATAAGGTGACGCAGCACCTATAATAACTCTTGGACGAAAATATTAATGTGGCATCTTGTGTCTCTCGTCCAAGTCTTCATGCGCGCCTTATGGTGGCTTCAAAGTGCGATAATCACCACGGGAAGCTCCGCTGTCCTTTCCCGCGCGCGCACCTTCTTCTCCATGCTTGATCCCGCTCCAATGACCATCCTTCTTGTCCATGCTAGGTCCTTCATTCATAAGACAAACAAAAGTATCTAATTTAGGCAGCATCATATGTTCTTGAATATTAGAAGGATTCGCAAGAAACGAAAGTACCTGATAATTTAATTGACGTGCGCGTGCTCTAGTAACTGGTCCATTATGTGTAGTTTGTGAAGATGTGGGTGTAACATTAGTAGAGATGTCCTCATCATCCTCCCCTTCTTGAATTGAAGTCGTCCTCGACGGAAGCTCATCATTTTCTTCCAAATAAGGCTTCAAATCTGCAATATTAAATGTGGGACTAACCCCAAAGGCTGCAGGTAGCTCAAGTTTATATGCATTATCATTAATTTTCTGCAAAACCTTAAAGGGACCATCAGCTCGAGGCATTAACTTAGACTTGCGCAAATCAGGAAACCTATCTTTACGTAGATGTAACCAAACAAGATCTCCGGGTTCAAACACAACATGCTTTCGACCCCTATCACCAGCAAGCTTGTATCTAGCATTCATGCGCTCAATGTTTTCTTTAGTTAACTCATGCATTTTTAATATCAATTCAGCACGTTGCTTAGCATCAAAATTAACCTTCTCCGAAGATGGAAGAGGCAGCAAATCAATAGGTGCACGAGGTAGAAAACCATAAACAATCTCAAAAGGGCACATTTTAGTGGTAGAATGCAATGAACGATTATAAGCAAATTCAATATGAGGTAAACATTCTTCCCACTGTTTCAAGTTACTCCTTAAAACAGCCCTAAGCATAGTAGACAAAGTCCTATTGACCACTTCAGTTTGTCCATCAGTTTGGGGATGACATGTAGTACTAAAAAGTAGTTTAGTCCCCAACTTAGCCCATAAGCATCTCCAAAAATGGCTAAGAAACTTAGTATCACGATCCGAGACAATAGTATTGGGCACACCATGTAAGCGAATAATCTCACGAAAGAATAAATCAGCAACATTAGCAGCATCATCGCTTTTATGACATGGTATAAAATGTGCCATTTTAGAAAATCTATCCACCACAACAAATATGCTATCCCTCCCATTCTTTGTTCGAGGCAAGCCTAAAACAAAGTCCATGGATATGTCCTCCCACGGAACACTAGGTACAGGTAAAGGCATGTATAAACCATGAGGATTGAGTCGTGACTTAACTTTTTGACATGTAGTGCAGCGAGCAACAAAACGCTCAACATCCCGTCTCATCTTTGGCCAAAAGAAATGTGTAGCAAGTACGTCCTCCGTCTTCTTCACGCCAAAGTGTCCCATTAATCCTCCTCCATGCGCCTCCTGCAACAACAAAAGACGAATAGAGCTAGCTGGAATGCATAGCTTGTTAGAACGGAACACAAATCCATCATTAAGCACAAACTTGTTCCATGTTCTACCCTCTCTACAATTCTGCAATACATCTTTAAATTCCGCATCAGTTACGTATTGATCTTTGATTGTCTCTAAACCGAAAATCTTGAAGTCAAGTTGTGAAAGCATAGTATAACGACGAGACAAAGCATCAGCAATAATATTATCTTTCCCCTTCTTGTGTTTAATGACATAAGGGAAAGTCTCAATAAATTCAACCCACTTAGCATGTCTACGATTAAGTTTTGCTTGACTTCTTATGTGTTTCAAAGATTCATGATCAGAATGTATAACAAATTCTTTGGGCCATAAATAATGTTGCCAAGTTTCTAATGTCCGAACAAGAGCATATAATTCCTTATCATAAGTAGAATAGTTCAGACTAGGCCCACTCAATTTTTCAGAAAAGTAAGCAACAGGTTTAGCATCTTGTAATAACACACCTCCCAAACCAATCCCACTAGCATCGCATTCAAGCTCAAAAGTCTTATTAAAATCAGGAAGTTGGAGCAAAGGAGCATGTGTTAACTTATCTTTCAATACGGTGAAGGCTTCTTCCTGTGCGGTACCCCAAGTAAAAGGCACATCCTTGCGTGTAAGCTCATTGAGAGGTGCAGCAATGGTGCTGAAATCTCTCACAAAACGCCTATAGAATCCAGCGAGGCCAAGAAAACTCCTCACTTGTGTGACCGTTTTGGGCTGCGGCCAACTCTCAATCGCCTCGATCTTGGCTTTATCAACTTCAATTCCCTGCGGAGTAACAACATAGCCAAGAAACGATACTCGGTCGGTGCAAAAGGTGCACTTCCCAAGGTTACCAAACAAACGTGCATTACGTAGAGCAATAAAAACAGCACGTAAATGATCCAAATGTTCCTCCAAAGATTTGCTATAAATCAGTATATCATCAAAATAGACTACCACAAATCGTCCAATGAAAGCACGTAAAACCTCGTTCATTAATCTCATGAAAGTGCTAGGTGCATTAGTTAACCCAAAAGGCATGACTAACCACTCATATAATCCAAACTTAGTTTTAAATGCCGTTTTCCATTCATCTCCTAATTTCATGCGAATTTGATGGTATCCACTACGCAAATCAACTTTGGAAAACATGGTAGAGCCACTTAATTCATCAAGCATATCATCTAACCTAGGAATAGGATGACGATAACGAATAGTAATATTATTAATGGCTCGACAATCAACACACATACGCCATGTTCCATCCTTTTTAGGCACTAATATAACAGGAACAGCACAAGGACTAAGGGATTCACGTATGTAACCTTTGTCGAGTAGCTCTTGTACTTGACGCTGAATCTCCTTCGTCTCCTCCGGATTGGTACGGTATGGCGCACGGTTAGGCAGCGAAGCACCGGGAATTAAGTCAATCTGATGCTCAATCCCTCGAATAGGTGGTAATCCCGGTGGCACGTCTTGTGGAAAGACGTCAATAAACTCCTGCAAAAGGTCAGTGACAACAGGAGGCAAAGAAGGAGGCAATTCCTCAAATGAAAACAAAGCTTCTTTGCACACAAAAGCATAGCACACATATTGACTAACATCCAAATCCGAAATATCAACCTTAGTAGCAAGCAAAGTTGGACTAGTCAATTTAATTTCATTAGAAACAGCGGAAGAAGATTTGCTATTGGTCTTATGTTGTTGCTCAAATTCTTTAGCTGCTATCTCATTTTCACTCTTATTTTTCTCCTGTTTAGCTTTACTAGCTCTAGCAAGATCATCTTGCACAATTTGTTCAGGAGACATAGGAAGTAAAGCAATAGTTTTATCCTGATGAACCAGAGTAAACTGATTTGTCCTACCATGGTGTACAACATTCCTATCAAATTGCCATGGTCTACCAAGTAAAAGAGAGCATGCTTGCATGGGTACCACATCACAATCAACATAATCAGCATATGCGGCAATGCTAAAGTGCACACGAACAGAACGCGTTACCTTAATCTTACCACTATTGTTAAACCACTGAATATAGTACGGATGGGGGTGTGGTCTTGTGGTGAGAGATAGCTTCTCCACCAACTCCATGCTCGCCAAGTTGTTGCAACTCCCTCCGTCAATGATGATGCGAACCGAACGTTCTTTCACCACTCCCTTTGTGTGGAACAAATTATGCCTCTGGTTTTGCTCGTCCTTCGATAGCTGCACACTTAACACACGTTGAGCAACCAAACTAGCATATTTATCTGCATCATCAGGAGCCATATACTCTATATCACGAGCATCATCATGGGCACCCTGATCCTCATGAGCAATGAGAACTAAAGTCTCCTCATCATAGTCACTCGCTGACTCATACCCACCATCCGCCGTAATAATCATCACACGCTTGGAGGGACAGTCTTTTGCGAAGTGACCTCCACCTTGGCACCTGCGACATTTAATATCACGATCTCGTGCTTGCCCTGTGGACGCCATGGATGAAGAAGAACTCGCCGCGGGACCACTCTGTGCACCCTTGAATGGTGGCGCTGGCTGTGTCGGTGGCTCCCTGTAAGAATGAGCGGCTGAAGTAGATGGTGGTGCAGCAGGACGTGTGGATGTAGAAGCTCCACGCGATGTCCATGATGTATTTCGTCCTGCAGAAAAGTTAGGTCTCGTAGCGGCCTGTCGATCCTGCACTTCACGTTCAGCTTTACAAGCAAGATGAAACAAACGAGTGATAGTAGTAAAGTCCTTGTATTCTAGAATAGTTTGTATCTCCCTGTTTAAGCCACCCATAAAACGTGCAAGCATAGCTTCATTATCCTCTACTAGGCCGCATCTAATCAATCCAGTTTGTAATTCCTGATAATATTCCTCTACAGAATTTTTTCCTTGTCTCAAACGCTGTAATTTTTGTAACAAGTCACGTTGATAATAAGGAGGAACCCAGCGAGTACGCATAGCATCTTTTAAAGCAGCCCAAGTAGTTGGAATATTATTAGCATGCAATCTACAATGTTCGGACCACCAAATAGATGCAAATCCCGTGAATTCACAAACAGCAGCAGTAACACGTCTATTCTCAGGATATTGTAAACATGTAAAGCGTTGTTCAGTTTCTAACTCCCAAGTAAGATAAACATCAGGAATATATCTACCCTCAAATGGCTTAAGATTCAATTTAAGTTTAGGCACATGTTCATCATCGCGTACCTGAGGGGGTGGTTGGTGTCGACCGTGGCGAATGTTGGGACGTGGACGTCCAGCTGGCTGCTCATAGACCGCTTCCTGTTCCACCTCCTCCTCGTAATCACCCTCGTAGTAGTCGTCCTGGCCGACGTCAGAAGCAGCAGCAGCAGTAGCAGCAACTGCAGTAGCAGGAGGAGCACCAATACCAGCAGCTTGTCCTCGCGGCAACAGAATACGTCGTGCACGTGGTAGTGGCGGTGGCTGTGGCTGTGCTGAAGGTAGGCGTGCGATCAACTCAGTAAACTTGGCGTCTAGCTTGGTGTCGATCATCTTTTCCACGCCATCAATCGCCTCTGTAAATCTGTTATGGATGTCCTGCACCTGTTCAGACATCATACGTGCAAATTTATCATGTAGCTCCTTGTTTGTCATGTTCTCCCAATCGGGTGCATCCCGCGCCACTTCATCATGTGATCCTGTCATGGTTAGCAGAAATAGAAAACACACAGTAATATGATCCTACTTCTACTAATGGGATGTGGTGTGGTGGAAAGCACAAATCCGTCAAGCTTTTCTTTCGTTCTTACCGATTCTTACCTAGCAGCAGGTGGTGATGTACAACCAACGGGTCAAAACTCTCAGAGATATGGTAGAGCGATGGCCAGGAGGTGTCAAACGCACGATGTAGAATATATGTGGAGCTGTAGGAAGGCTGACAAGTATGGTAGAAAAAACTCAACAGTAATCAAAACAGAGATGCAAAGCTGAATAAACGCTCAACGTGGGTACTGTGCTGATCCTAGGCTAGACCGTACTAGAGACGCGAGCCTAAAACACCAACGAAAGCACGGCGCGGCACGTAATCAACTGAGAAGCATACTCTGAATTTTTTTTTTTTTTTTTTTTTTGGAAATCACCTCCCTTCTACGTACGACAAAAGTTTGGTGAAATCCGACTCTAATCAACTCAAACTATTCTGGCTACGGAGAGATCACAAACCGTACTGATGGTGGAACTCAACTCGGACTCGTGTAGCTCGTGGTGGTGTATATGGACTCGGATTGGCGGAACGTGGTGTATCTGGACTCGGATTACTACTGTGCGGTGGCGACGTGGCAAACTGTGATCAGAACTCGAAACTCTAAGGAAACTAGACGCTAAGATCAGCAACTTGACACAACGATGCAACCGTAAATTCAACAAAGCAAGTACTGAAAAGAAAACTGGACAATGGCTAGGACTGTCTTGGGACGTGATGATCTAACCCTAATTTTTTTTTGGCTTTTTCGTGGGCTGTAGGTATGAAGAACAGAACCAATCTAGACTATGAAAAACTGGTAAATCTCACCGAGCAACCTGGAAATCTGATACCACTTGATAGAGGCGAAGGTGTCCCGATGTTTCGATGAGATGGTGGAGATCGATTTTGGTGGAGTAGACTTTCACGACCCGACTACGAACGTGCGAAGACGTTGCGCCTTAGCAATCGCTAAACCAACTCCGAGAGGTTATTGATCCCGCGGATGCACGATCAACCTGACCACGAAGGTCAATTCCTGCAAGCAATCGAAGAACAAGCAAGAACTAAGAATTGCAATCTGGATATTGCGAATATAAGATGAAAGATTAACAGAAGTTGGGGTTCCAATGCGGTCTTGGCCTGGTCGGACGACACAAACGAAGAACTCGAAGTTGCGTCTATGGCTAACTTAAATCTAATTAAAACCCAAGTCTAAACGATGCCCTAAGGGCTGTATATATGGGGGAACAGAGGGGAATTTCGTGGCCCCTTGGAGGAGGGGTCCGAAAACAACCCTAACTCGGTTTCCCCACACATACGGACTCTAAAAAATAGCCTATTAAGTGTATTTCGAAATTACATGGGCCTGGCCCAATAATAAGGTGACGCAGCACCTATAATAACTCTTGGACGAAAATATTAATGTGGCATCTTGTGTCTCTCGTCCAAGTCTTCATGCGCGCCTTATGGTGGCTTCAAAGTGCGATAATCACCACGGGAAGCTCCGCTGTCCTTTCCCGCGCGCGCACCTTCTTCTCCATGCTTGATCCCGCTCCAATGACCATCCTTCTTGTCCATGCTAGGTCCTTCATTCATAAGACAAACAAAAGTATCTAATTTAGGCAGCATCATATGTTCTTGAATATTAGAAGGATTCGCAAGAAACGAAAGTACCTGATAATTTAATTGACGTGCGCGTGCTCTAGTAACTGGTCCATTATGTGTAGTTTATGAAGATGTGGGTGTAACATTAGTAGAGATGTCCTCATCACCATCTATTTTGGATAATCATGTTACTATTATGAAACTGCCAATGCTTAATCATTTTGATATGACCTCTAATCTTGGTGATGATTCTGCGTCGAATGACTTGTTGCATGACTACTTAGTTAAGCCTGTTGTAGCATGTCCTTCGAAAAACATTAACGTTTCTTCACCGGTATTGGGATGGTTTAATGATGAGCATTGTACATCTTTAGATATGAATAAGAGCTTCACTTATATATGCAAACTGAGTTGCAATACTTTCATGTCGTTTATGTATTGTGATGATCATATATGTTTATATTTCACGACATACGAAAGTTACTCATATATACATGTGTTACATGTCCAAAAACTAAGGGAAGTAAGAATAGATGACATATATATATACAACATGTACACCTTGTCTCTTTTGTTAGCCACATTTCAGATTAAGAAACGCCGGGGACGGCTTTATTTTCAAGAAGGGGAGGATGATGAGGACATGACTACCATAGTTACAGCCACAACCCCTGCTAATATACCTACTGGAGCAATTACTAGAGATCGTGCACACCAATTAAATTATCAGGTACTTTCGCTTCTTGGTAATGTTTCTAATGTTCATGTGAATATGATGCTGCCTAACGTCGATATATTTCTGTTGCTGACAAATGAAGGACCTAGCATGGACAAGAAGGATGAGCATTGGAGCATGTTCAAGCATGAAGATGACGAGGACATAATTATCATGGATATGACCATTAATTCCTCTATATTTGATCAAGAAATGAAGTCAATACAAAGGGGCATGATTGTGTGCTGTACAAGAAGTTATTTCACGTCACTTTTGGCCCAAGAGAAGATAGAGACCAAGTCTTTCACGTCATGGACTCAGATTCGGACTGCAGAGATATACCCAACTTCAAACAGCCGCCGTTTCTACATACGAACTCCAAATTGGGTGATTCTTTTTTCTGGTGATAGCTTATCTCGTCTAGTTTCCAACGCAATTGGTTTCACCTTCAAATTCCTTCGGAGCATGGAGATATTGCAAAAACGGTGCGACCCAGCAGCAGAATCCGAATCAAAGTCCAACTCAATAGGTGTTGCATCACCTCCACATGGGCCCAAGTGCCTTGTACGACCTAGGTTTAGTTTTAGGACTCCTTGGGACATCCTTCCACCCCCTTGGCCTCCACCCTTTAGTCATATATAAGTAGATCAACCCCTAGGGTTTTTCTTTGGATTTCTTTTAGTTAAAAAGACTGCTTAGGTAATTGCTGCATCTTCGTGTACTCGGTTTGTGTCCAACGACCAGATCAAGACCGCTTTTGGAATCCCAACTTTATTCATACTTCATCTACATATTCGCAATATTCAGATTGCTTTATCATAGTTCTTGCTTGTTCTTCGATTGCTTGCAGGCACTAGACCTTCGTGGTCAGGTTGATCGTGCTCCGGCGTGGTCAATAACCTTCAGGAGATTGGTTTAGCGATTGCTAAGGCGCAACGTCGTTGCACGTTTGTAGTCGGATCGTCAAAGTCGACTCCATCAAATCGTAGTTATCATCTCATCGAAAGATCGGGACACCCCGCCTCTATCAACACCCCTACATGGTTAATTAACGATTCGAATAGCCGTGTCCGCGGTTATGGACTACTTGGAGACCTTTACTTGATCATAGACAGCTTGAACGGTTACTCTAAAATAGCCAAGATAAGTGTGAGTGCTATGGCGTGCTTCCTCGTGGGGAAGTCGAGAAAGTATCCATAGTGGTGTATTGGTTGGAGACTTGATACTTGGACTTGTGTACGCTCCTTACCTCTTTCTGGTAATCGTAGTACATGACTAGCCAAGTCAAAGCTGGCACTTCTGCATTGAAACCCCACCTCCCTTTTCCTTAATACTTGAGCATGAGTAGTATAGTTCCTATGTAAGTCTTGCTGAGTACGACTTTGTACTCACGTTTTCTTATTTTATGTTTTAGAGATGAGACCACTGACCCTGATGGTGGCCTCTACCTCGAGCTCGACGCGGACCAAGTCATATAGTTCCAGACAGCAGTCTGTGCCCTCTGGAGGGTCGTTGTATTTTCTTTCAAGCTTCTTAAGCCATTTGTTAAACTTGTCTTCACTAAGACATAATTTGCTTCCGTTGATGTTTGATGTAATGTTGGATCACAACCATGTGATCTCTGCTTGTAATACAACTACTATGTCTGCTCTGTTTAGTAGATTATAAAGACTATGATTTGTAGAGTTCATGTTGTGATTACCTGCTGTTTAAACTGGACATGTATGCCGCGTTTATGATTATAACGTGCATGTCTTAGTGTCGGGTTCGATATCTTAGTTGACTTCTTGCCGGCAGTCTGTTATACACCAAGTGGCCCTTAGATGTGCGCATCTTGGGGCATAGCGATGTGATTGCTCGTGAGTCTGTCACGTGGCACACTTTGTTGTACGATTGAGCCCGCCCGAGACCCCGACTAAGTGATCGGGTTGGAGTCTGTCTATATGGTTGAGGCGACTTGTCTATGAGTATGGGATTTCACCACCCATAATCATTTAGACTTGTGAGCGGACGATGAGGACCCATCTCAGTAGATCATCCGGCCTGGATGAAATGCCCCTCCCGCTCGATGATTTCCGAGAGTGTTCTGTGCTTGGCCGTGTCTGCTTAGACAAGTGGGTATGGCTCTCGGCTCTCCATATGATTGTGTTATAACAGGAATTACATACACAAACCCCGGGTCCCGACACTAGAATTGTTTGCAGTATTTGCTTCGCCGATTTATTAATCGGTGATTATATTCCCCCTCTTTCTCGTATCGGATGCGTGCCCGAAACCTTCTCCAAACGGCACGCGACCTTTTGCGACACCGGGTTTCACCGGAGCATCGTCACCACTTCTGGCACAAGACCAACCATCGCCATCGGAACGAAAAGCCCCGTTTATTTAATAAACGGATTATTTTATTGGGCGCCGGAAAATATTCTCGGAACGGTATCGAAGTGAGGTAGAATCCGCCGGCTCGCCGCGCTGAGCGCGTGGCTCGAGATTTCGTCCGAATCAGAGGTCGTATGGACTCCCGGCGGTCAGAAACGTTTTCACCGGACGCGCGAGAGAGAAACCGGGTCATTTGCGTAAACCTGCCACCCAGGTCAGCCTATAAATAGGCCACCACCCTCTCCTAGCCCTTCTAGGGTTTTCCCTAAAACAAAATTGCAGCCACCCCTTCTGAAATTTCAGATCTGGCCCCCGAAGGGCCTGGAGAGCAGCCGCGGCCCGTCGGCGGGCCTAACCTAGGCCTGCAGGCCCGCGCCGCCCATACGCTGTCGCCGCTGCGCGCCGGCGAGTCGCACCGCCGCTGTCCACCGCTCGATGAGCACCGCCACTGACGCCCTCCTCTTATCCTCCGCCTCACCCCCTCCACCTCTCCTCCTCGCAGGGCCACCGCGCCATGGAAGGCCGCAGTCACCACCATGGCCATGGCCGGCCGGCCTCGGGCTTAGAGCCGCCGCCGCCGCCAGGGAGCTCGCCGAGCCACCCCGATTCCTCTCTGGCCAGATCCGGTGAGCCGCCGGTCGGGCTCCTCCTCCCACGCGAAGTCCCTGCCGCCCAGTCTCCTCCCGCGGCCCTTCGACGAGACGGTCGGCGCCGCCGCGCCGCCGTGCGAGCCATCCGTGGCCAGCACCACCAACCGCCACCGTCGCATGTGGGCCAGCCTTGCCCACGTGGCCCAGCCAGAGCACGACCCGCGACCTCCCCTCTCGCCCATGGGCGCATGCCACCTAACCGCCGCCCACCGCCATCTTGGGCCGAGCCCATCAGTGTGAGGCCCATGTTTTTTCTTTTCTTTTCCTCAGTATTTCCTTTTCTGCCAAGTCTTTTTTTAGTTGCTGCTGTTACTGTTTTGCGATGAGCTTTGCGAATGAACTGTAGGTCGGATGAGTTTGCGCCCAACATGAAAAGTGCTGATTTTTTTGTGTTGTACTTTTTTGCTTTAGTTACTTATTTGATTTGAGGCCATCTAGTTGATGTAAATCACTTTTGAAGTGGGCACCAGATTGTTTACTTCTGCTGCTGTTATTTTATTCAAAGTTTGATTGATGATTGTGTCACATCCATGAGACCTATGCTATTGATTCTTTTATTTATGTGTTAAGCATCATGTGTACTTAATTTAGAAGCATTCCTTTGTCATGTTTGCCTGCTGTAGCTATTTTATTTCTTGCTCCAAAGTGGTGACCCTGTTAATATGTGCTGCTGATTGTATAAAGTTGCTACTTTGATGCCTTATAGTTAGTGACCCATGCCTCATATGCTTTAGCTCCAATGTAATTATTTGCTCCTTGATATGTGTACTTTGATGCCATGCTTTGCTTTGCCATGATATGGTTGTTGTTCATATAGTTATAAAGCTCCCAAAGTGCAACCCTCCTGTTTGCTGTCACATGCCCTGATTTTCAAAAAGTCCCTAGACCAGTAGTATATTCTTGCATTTTGCATGAGCTACATTTAATTGTTCTTGATGCTCATATACATGAAACTTTGTTGCCATGCCTTCCTTGTCATGTCTACTGTTGATCCACATCATTTTGGTGCATGTTTGCAACCTATAGCATGTTGGTTCATTGCTCTCAAGTGTGCTACCTGATGTTGGCAGATTGTGTTCATAACTTGTGATGCTTGTATGTTTTTAACCGTAACTCCGTTTGGGGTGTTCTTTATATGTAACTTGACTAGAATTTCATGTACTTTGTGTTTATGCTGTTGTTTTCTGTTTTTAACCAACCTAAAATATGGTTTAGGACAGAACAGTACCAAATGCTTTAATTTTCGTGGGGTACTTAGTGGAATGCCAGGTTTAGGCTGTGCCTCTCTTCAATTGACTATCATAGATAGTTTACTTTATGCTTCACCTCTTGTCATGATTGTGTGATATACCATGCTTGAGTGAGATGCCATGTTAACAACCTTTGCTCATCTTGTGTAGCTAAAAAACTTGACCCATTCTAAATGTGCGGTATCGTCGTGTGGGACGAATACTCTACTTAACCTGTTAGTAACCGCTCTCGACGATAGATGCGAATACGGTAGTACGTTGTCTCGTGTTGCCTGCTTGTTGATGCTTGCTCATGATTGTTTCATAGTAATAGATGCTTTCTCGTCGAATGCCTTTTCCAGTGTTTCCTTCTTGTGTGCTCCCGCGTTTACTCTCGGAGATGATGAGAGCTTGCGATCGACTACACCTTTGGAATCATCTTCTCACCAGGTAAGGGGGAGCATATATCATGCTTATAACTTTCAGCTCACTTGTTCCTAGGTATAGGATAGAACGATTGCTTATCCTACCACGTCATATTTATGCCTCTCAAATAAACCCAAATAGCCATGCCCCCCACATCGTAGCAAACCATTTTTTGGCCATGTACCTTGCTTGCATAACCACTTCTTAGTATGCATGCTTACGATGCTACCTATGTTATCCTGTTACTCCTAGGATTGGTCTATCACACTATTATATTATTGTGGATGATGTGATTATTATAATGTTAACTATACTCTACGAAGGATGGAAGGTCTAGGCTATCCCGCCCCGATGCTTTGTTCCATTCGAGTCACCTAGGACCCGAGTTTTGGGTATTGTGTCTCTTGACGAGCGTGCCTAACCGTTTGTTGGGATTTTATGGGGTCCCCTTTTCTTACGTACCTAGCTTCAAATAGTTCTAGGGTTAAATCACTGTTTGCGTAAGTAGCTGATAGCAAGACTTGTTGGAGGCGATTCCTCATCGACTACTTGGTTCTCATCTTACTCTAAGTAGATCGTTAGCCACTTCATATATTGCTAGTGCGGCTGCAACCTCAACCACTACCCCCATATTACCGTGAGAAGTTAGTTACAAGACTTGTTGATATAGCTCACCCCTTCTTTTCTATTTTACACACGTTATGCAATCGATCTTGGACTACAGAGGAGATCGACGACCCTTCTTCTGGACGCCTTCGCGGATACTTGATGACGACTAGTTAGGTGGATCCCGACGGAGAGCCTGGACCCGCGTGGTTCCGGGAATGGTGTGTTTTACTTTTTCCACTAGGCATTTGATTGTAGTCTGTACTTAGACATGTATCTTCCGCTGATGTATTGTATTTAAGGCAACTGTATGCCGATTGTATGAGAGGTTGTATCCTTGTAGCTGTCATGTTATGATATCATGTTGGAAATCCGGGGCATATGGCATTGTCATATGTCGCGGTGGGAACGATAAGTGCTTCATCCCGGATCTGGATGGAAACATCTAGATCTGGAACAGTACCGCATATCGGGCCTTACATATGCTAAACAAGGATGTGTAGACCCCTATTGCAGGTGTTGCTCCTTCTACATTGTAGCATTCAAACTCACCATCAACCACTAGTGGTAATGCTTCAAATCCTTTATGCCAAGGCACCAAAGATCTTCTTCTCAACATTGCTCTCAAACGGTCAACCGGTTCTGTGGATGCAGCAGTTCTTTGTGATTCATCGAAGCTCCCGGGCCGTATTTTTTACACTGCTCCCAAGGTTGCAAAGCCAAAAGTTACCATAGGCTCCAGAATTGAGATTGAATCAAAGGCTCCAGAAATGACAATTATTAAGGGGCCTATTCACGGAGCTAAAACCCGAGACCCTGTTTATGAATCTTCTATAATTGCTTTTAGCAACCCTTTCACACAAAAAAGTACGTGTTTTGCGTTTTGCATAATTTTTCCTAATTTTCATTTTTTTACTTTACTTTCTTCCACACCAAATTTTTCATCATACCTTTTTTTATTCAACAGGAGCTAGCATGCCATAGGAGATGTTGCAGCCATCAAAGGTTAGCAAAAATAGCGGGAACAACGTAAACAAGAAACGTGTTGTGCAGAACCGAGAGGCAGCTCAAGATGA
Source organism: Bromus sterilis (assembly GCA_950022295.1). Taxonomy (NCBI): domain Eukaryota; kingdom Viridiplantae; phylum Streptophyta; class Magnoliopsida; order Poales; family Poaceae; genus Bromus; species Bromus sterilis. The sequence continues at coordinate 162,290,895 of OX465599.1, read as the reverse complement.
AGAAGATCAAAATCGATCCAACTGCTGATGCTATTTACAAGCAGTTTGTTCAGACTAGATACAAGATAAAGAAACCTAAGAAGGGAGAAGATTTTTGAATGTTTTCCGTCTAGTTAATTTCTGATTTTTCCCACTCCCTTTTTTGTTATTGACACGAGGAGTATGTAACCAAAATCACACTCATTAGTCTTGTTTTTCTTGATTCCTTATCCATCCTACCTTCATCAACATAGATGGTTTTCACACTTCCTTTCAGAACTTCCATTATTCCTTGAAACCAAGAGCCTAGATGGATAACAAGATCATGACTCTATACCTCAAGACTTTCAATATGGAGGAGATGTACAAGAAAACAAAACCACCGAATTTTTCCTTCTCAGTGTTGATCGGTGTTAGTGCATTGCAGCTTTCTGAATGCTTTATATTCCTAACATAATTTTTGTAGGTCTCCCTAAATCACATTTTTTTTCTTCTACCGCGCCATCTCAGGTGCAACTTGGAAATGACCTAGATTCGTTCGACCCTAAAGTGTGCCATAGGGAATTTAGAAAGGCTTGTGAGAACAACATGATTTCAAAGAAGGACCTAGTAAGCTTCTTTTGAATTTAATATTTCCAGCATACCCATATCACAAAGTTTTACAATTATCATCTGCCCAATGATGCATCACAACCACATGGCGCTCCCACCACCCTAACCCTAGCCGCCACCTCCTCGTCGGCGATCTCCACGTCTAACCGTGGACTTTGATCCTGGCGCCCACCATCTTCTCCGGCGTCCTCTCCTGCATCGACTGGTGTCCATCTTATGGCAGTCCATGCATCGATCTTCTTGGGCCTAGATTTTGCCCCAGGGATCAAGTTTGCTGATCAAGTCAAGAGGCTTTTCAAGCGCATCGTGCACCCTGATGGATCTGGGCATTTCATCTTGGTGATTTCATTTGTGCGTTCTTATTTTCGTCAAGATGAAGACAATGTTGGCCTGGCCTTGGAATCAACCATTGGAGGTTATTGCTCTCTCCTTAAAGTCTCCCTTCTCCATGATAGGTTTTTTTGCGTTTCATGTCTCTTGCAATGATGTGTTTTTTTTGTCTTCCATCAGAAAACCTTTGTCTCGTCTATGTACTATTGGGTGTTCCACCTTTGGGGCAATGGCGGCCCTGATTGGAAGAAGGAATTCAAGAGGTGGCAGGCAGAATGTGATGAAGAATGGACTCTAGTTAGACCTTCGAAACGTTGTGCTAAACTGGGTCTTGAGGCCATGAAACATCGGCCGTCTAAACCTTCAACCAAGTCCCCGGTCTCCAAGAAGAAGAAGGTTAGATTTGCAACTTTCATGAATTATGAAGCATGTAGAGGGTATCGTTTCATGCCTATGGGTTTAGATGTTCAAACGGTCCTCAAAGGTGGCTGTTCCTTCACCCGTCATGAAATCTCGCATCTACATGCTAACATTCAAGGTCCCTCTCGTCCTGCCTCGCCGCTGGCAGCTTCTGGGCCGCCGGTGATAAAATTTGGTAGTTTTCAAACTTCCCCTTGCAACAACCCAGATTTCACAAAATTTAAATTTTTTGTTTTCAGTGTGAATTGTTTGATTGTCTGATTTGTTTGCAGTGTTTGCATCCCCGATTTATCGACCGGCGATTACCCCCCCCCCCCGTCTTATCAAATATCGGACGGAGACCGACCCTTGCCACCCTGACACTCGACCCTTGTGACACCGGGTTTCACCCAATCACCGTCGCGAAAACTGCACGAGACTAGGCCTAGCCAACGGAACGAAAAACCCCGTTTAATAATTAAACGGGATATTTTTATAGCGCGCCGGAATTTGTTCTCGGATCGGTTTCAGCGCAAGGTGAACGCCGCCGGCTCGACGCGCTGATCGCCCAGTTCGAATTTTTACCCGAATCGGAGGTCCTGCGGACCCTCGGCGGTCAGAAACGTAAACACCTCGCGCGCGAGAGAAAAACCGGGGATATTTTTGCAAACTACCAGCCACCTGGGCTATATAAAGACCACCACTCTCCCACCCCTTTCTAGGGTTTCCCTAGGCCAAAATAGGCAGCCACCAGCCCCCAGATCCAGATCTGCACCCCAAATTTCGCAGCTATTTTTGCCCAAATTTTGTAACCCTAGCCCCATCAGATCTGGAGAACAACCCCTTTGGATCTGGACCGTTGGATCGGCAGATCCAATGGCCGAGGGCGCTTGGGATTTCTCCCGTGTTGCAGCCCCATGGAGTAGCTCCTCTCCCGAGTGCCTGGCCCCGCCGCCGCTCGTCGTCGGCCAGCCCCGCCGTCGGCGAGGCGCCCTTGCAGGTCACTCTCCTCTCCCCGCGCCCTCCCCTTCTTCTTCCTCCTCTCTTCTCCTCTTCTCTCTCTCTCTCCCTAATCCCTTCTTTTCTTCTTCTCGAAGCTGCAGCCGCCATGGACGCCTCGTCCGAGCCTGGAGCTCGCCGGCATCGCGCCGTGGACCTCACCGGAGGCCAGATCCGCGACGCCCTCGTCTATTCCCGCGCCCCGCTCCAACCTCCATGTCGTGCCGCCGTGCATTCGCTCGCCGGCGACCTGCAGAAGCCGCCGCTTCCCGCGCTGGATAGGGACGAGGAGGAGGCCAGCGTCCAGCGCTCGGCCGGGCCGCCCCCAACGCGTGGACCCGCGCAGCTCCCCCAGGCCCACCAACAGTCGTCCCAGTCCGCCACCCCGAACCGCAACTGTCCTCCGCTCGTGGGCGAGATCCAGTTATCCCTCGCCCCCGCCTTCCTGGGCCAGGCCCAGCTCGGTGAGCTCGGCCTCATTTTTTATTTTTGTTTTATTTGTTTTTTTCCCTATTGCACTAGATGGGCTCGGCCCAGTAACCGTGTAGCGCCCTATGCGCAGAATAGCTAGGTCTCGCCCCCTGTTTCGGCCCGTTTAGTTTTTTGCTAGGTTTTTATTAATAAAATTGGCAGATTGTGTTGCGTTTTGCCGAGGCCCGTATCTTTTTAATCGTTAGTCGGATGGGGACACTTTCTACATGAAACTTGCTCCATTTTTTGCGTAGATTATGAAAGTGTTCTCTTTTGTTATGTTTGACTTTGTTTACATGTTGTTTGACTGTTAATTACATCGCATGCCACCGTAAACTGTTTCTTTAATAACTTTTTAACCGTTGGTCCGATTAAAATGTTTCTTATATGTAACTTGACTAGAATTGCATGTAGATTGTGTTTATGCTTCTCTTGCTTGCTAATAAAAATTATAAAATTATGTTTAGGGAAAAACAGTACCAAAAGGTATTATTTTCATGGGGTACTTAGTATATGCCATTCTTAGGAATTTTACCCCATTTAACTTGACTAGCATAGGTAGTTTATTTATGCTTCACCTCTTTCCATGCTTGTGTGACATGCCATGCATGAGTGAGATGCCATGTTAAAAACTTTGCTCATCTTGTTTATCTAAACAACTAGAACCGTTGTAAACGTGCGGTATCGTCGTGTGTGGCGAGTGTAAGGCCCGATATGCGGTACTGTTCCAGATCTAGACGTTTCCATCCAGATCCAGGTACGAAGCACATATCGGTCCCACCGCGACATATGACAATGCCATATGCCCCGGATTTCCAACATGATATCACAACATTACCTCTACATGGATACAACATCTCATACAATCGGCATACAACTGCCTTAACTACAATACATCAGCAGAAGGAATATATCTGAGTACAGACTACAATCAAATGCCTACTGGCAAAGATAAAAACATCGATCCCCATAACCACACAGGTCCAGGCCCTCCTCCGGGATCCGCCTAACTAGTCATCGTCGAGTCCCCACGTGAAACGTCGATCACCATACCTGTTGTCGATCAAAACCCTGAAAAGAGTTTGGGGGTAGTATCATGAGTACAGAAGTACTCAGCATCCAACTGTAGTGGTCAACTGACCCAGCAAGGACTTCATCACTCGTCATTCTAGGACAACTATTAGTTTACGGTAAGGATGGGGTAAGTGGTGAGGTTGCTGCCGCACTAACATTTATGAAGTGGTAACGATCTAGAGAGTAAGATAAGAAGCCAAGAATTCGATGAGGAATCGCCTCCAACAAGTCTGCTATCCACTACTTACGCAAGCATAACACCTATCCTATCCTTGTCCTCCTCTTCGCATCCCGACGAAGAAGAAGCAGTCAAGGGACACACACGTTGATCAAGTTATATTAAGGTTATCTCAGTTGTTGTTGTTGTCTATGAACAAGGAGTAGGTCTCAAGTCGTCCATAACCGTGGACACGACTTCTCGAAAAGATTTAACACTGCAGGGGTGTACCAACTGCCCATTACAAGGCTCCGCACGCACACGCATCTTTCTCAGTTGCTACCCATCACAGGCAACCATTTTATGATTTAGGTCCATGAGATCCGAAATGATAGGTCCCTCTAGCTAACAACGAACAAATCCGGGTGGCCCCCGGGGAGTCCACCCCCAATCCAAAAGCTGGCCACGCTCTCGGATCGGACACTTCCGTTAGGCTAAGGTCGAGGTAACTGATCCCCTCACATGTGGGTAGGCCTCTAGCTCACCAGTGTGGACCAACGGAGGAACTATGTCTCCGCTGGCCTGGGTTATTTTAAAGGATATCTGCTAGGAGCGACCCGACAAACATATATGCATGTTTTCAAATGGTAAATCAGCTTGGGCCACCACTAGAAATGTTTGAAGCTAGGTAGGTAAGAAAAGGGGACCCCATAAAATCCCACACGCGGTTAGACACGCTCAGTCTTAAAACCAATACCCGGAACTCGGATCCGAGGTGACTCGAATGGAACAAAGCGTCGGGGCGGGATAGCCTAGACCTTCCGTCCTTCGTCGGATATAGTCAGCATTATAATAATCATATCATCAACAACAATATAATAATGTGATATCCCAAACCAAGGAGTAACAGGGTAACATCGTAGTATCCTAAACATGCATACTAAGCAGGGGCTGAGCAACGAGCAATAGTAACATAGCAGTACATGGTTTGCTGGGAGGGGACATGGCTGTATCGGTTTGAAAGAGGCTGTAAAGATGTGGTAGGATCAAACATCGAAGCTATCCTAGACTAGCATGCAAACCTCTGGTTAAAATAGAATGGATCATAAGTAATGTATAGTCCTTGCCTATTGATAAGTCGGGTCCCGAAGGTGTAGTTGATCGCGAGCTCGCATCGTCTCCGAGAGGTACCGCAGAAGCACACAAGACGGTAAACAGTGGAAAGCAATCAACGAGCAAGCATCTATTACTACGAAGCAAACACGAGCAATCATAGACAAGAAGGAAACACGAGACATCGCACCTACCGTCGAGAGCGGTTACTAACAGGTTAAGTGGAGTACTCGTCACACATGACGATACCACATGTTTACGATGGTTCAAGTTGTTTAGCTACAGGTGATCAACAAAAGTAGTTATGATAGAGGCGAAGGTGTCCCGATGTTTCGATGAGATGATGGAGATCGATTTTGGTGGAGTAGACTTTCACGACCCGACTACGAACGTGCGAAGACGTTGCGCCTTAGCAATCGCTAAACCAACTCCGAGAGGTTATTGATCCCGCGGATGCACGATCAACCTGACCACGAAGGTCAATTCCTGCAAGCAATCGAAGAACAAGCAAGAACTAAGAATTGCAATCTGGATATTGCGAATATAAGATGAAAGATTAACGGAAGTTGGGGTTCCAATGCGGTCTTGGCCTGGTCGGACGACACAAACGAAGAACTCGAAGTTGCGGCTATGGCTAACTTAAATCTAATTAAAACCCAAGTCTAAACGACGCCCTAAGGGCTGTATATATGGGGGGAACAGAGGGGATTTTCGTGACCCCTTGGAGGTGGGGTCCGAAAACAACCCTAACTCGGTTTCCCCACACATACGGACTCTAAAAACAGCCTATAATGTGGTATTTCGAAATTACATGGGCCCAGCCCAATTTTAAGGTGACGCAGCACCTATAATTGCCCTTGGACGAAAATAATGAAGTGGCATCTCGCGTATTTCGTCCAAGACTTCATGCGCAACTTATGGTGGCTTCAAAGTGCGATAATCACCACTGGAAGCTCCATTGTCCTTTCCCGCGCGCGCACCTTCTTCTCCATGCTTGATCCCGCTCCAATGACCATCCTTCTTGTCCATGCTAGGTCCTTCATTCATAAGCAAAACAAAAGTATCTAATTTAGGCAGCATCATATGTTCATGAACAATAGAAGGATTCGCAAGAAACGAAAGTACCTGATAATTTAGTTGACGTGCGCGTGCTCTAGTAACTGGTCCAGTATGTGTAGTTGGTGAAGATGTGGGTGTAACATTAGTAGAGATGTCCTCATCATCCTCCCCTTCTTGAATTGAAGTCGTCCTCGACGGAAGCTCATCATCTTCTCCCAAATAAGGTTTCAAATCTGCAATGTTAAATGTGGGACTAACCCCAAAATCTGCAGGTAGCTCAAGTTTATATGCATTATCATTAATTTTCTGTAAAACCTTAAAGGGACCATCAGCTCGTGGCATTAACTTAGACTTGCGCAAATCAGGAAACCTATCTTTACGTAGATGTAACCAAACAAGATCTCCTGGTTCAAACACAACATGCTTTCTACCCTTATCACCAGCAAGCTTGTATCTAGCATTCATTTTCTCAATGTTTTCTTTAGTTAACTCATGCATTTTTAATATCAATTCAGCACGTTGCTTAGCATCAAAATTAACCTTCTCCGAAGATGGAAGAGGCAGCAAATCAATAGGTGCACGAGGTAGAAAACCATAAACAATCTCAAAAGGGCACATTTTAGTGGTAGAATGAAATGAACGATTATAAGCAAATTCAATATGAGGTAAACATTCTTCCCACATTTTCAAGTTACTCTTTAAAACAGCCCTAAGCATAGTAGACAAAGTCCTATTGACTACTTCAGTTTGTCCATCAGTTTGGGGATGACAAGTAGTACTAAAAAGTAGTTTAGTCCCCAACTTAGCCCATAAGCATCTCCAAAAATGGCTAAGAAACTTAGTATCACGATCCGAGACAATAGTATTGGGCACACCATGTAAGCGAATAATCTCACGAAAGAATAAATCAGCAACATTAGCAGCATCATCGCTTTTATGACATGGTATAAAATGTGCCATCTTAGAAAATCTATCCACGACAACAAATATGCTATCCCTCCCGTTCTTTGTTCGAGGCAAGCCTAAAACAAAGTCCATGGATATGTCCTCCCACGGAACACTAGGTACAGGTAAAGGCATGTATAAACCATGAGGATTGAGTCGTGACTTAGCTTTTTGACATGTAGTGCAGCGAGCAACAAAACGCTCAACATCCCGTCTCATCTTTGGCCAAAAGAAATGTGTAGCAAGTACGTCCTCCGTCTTCTTCACGCCAAAATGTCCCATTAATCCTCCTCCATGCGTCTCCTGCAACAACAAAAGACGAATAGAGCTAGCTGGAATGCATAGCTTGTTAGAACGGAACACAAACCCATCATTAAGCACAAACTTGTTCCATGTTCTACCCTCTCTACAATTCTGCAAAACATCTTTAAATTCTGCATCATGTACATATTGATCTTTGATTGTCTCTAAACCGAATATCTTGAAGTCAAGTTGGGAAAGCATAGTATAACGACGAGACAAAGCATCGGCAATAATATTATCTTTCCCCTTCTTGTGTTTAATGACATAAGGGAAAGTCTCAATAAATTCAACCCACTTAGCATGTCTACGATTAAGTTTTGCTTGACTTCTTATGTGTTTCAAAGATTCATGATCAGAATGTATAACAAATTCTTTGGGCCATAAATAATGTTGCCAAGTTTCTAATGTCCGAACAAGAGCATATAATTCCTTATCATAAGTAGAATAGTTCAGACTAGGCCCACTCAATTTTTCAGAAAAGTATGCAACAGGTTTAGCATCTTGTAATAACACACCTCCCAAACCAATACCACTAGCATCGCATTCAAGCTCAAAAGTCTTATTAAAATCAGGAAGTTGGAGCAAAGGAGCATGTGTTAACTTATCTTTCAATACCGTGAAGGCTTCTTCCTGTGCGGTACCCGAATTAAACGGCACATCCTTGCGTGTAAGCTCATTGAGAGGTGCAGCAATGGTGCTGAAATCTCTCACAAAACGCCTATAGAATCCAGCGAGGCCAAGAAAACTCCTCACTTGTGTGACGGTTTTGGGCTGCGGCCAACTCTCAATCGCCTCGATCTTAACTTTATCAACTTCAATTCCCTGCGGAGTAACAACATAGCCAAGAAACGATACTCGGTCGGTGCAAAAGGTGCACTTCCCAAGGTTACCAAACAAACGTGCATTACGTAGAGCAATAAAAACAGCACGTAAATGATCCAAATGTTCCTCCAAAGATTTGCTATAAATCAGTATATCATCAAAATAGACTACCACAAATCGTCCAATGAAAGCACGTAAAACCTCGTTCATTAATCTCATGAAAGTGCTAGGTGCATTAGTTAACCCAAAAGGCATGACTAACCACTCATATAATCCAAACTTAGTTTTAAATGCCGTTTTCCATTCATCCCCTAATTTCATGCGAATTTGATGGTATCCACTACGCAAATCAACTTTGGAAAACATGGTAGAGCCACTTAATTCATCAAGCATATCATCTAACCTAGGAATAGGATGACGATAACGAATAGTAATATTATTAATGGCTCTACAATCAACACACATACGCCAAGTTCCATCCTTTTTAGGCACTAATATAACAGGAACAACACAAGGACTAAGGGATTCACGTATGTAACCTTTGTCGAGTAGCTCTTGTACTTGACGCTGAATCTCCTTCGTCTCCTCCATATTGGTACGGTATGGCGCACGGTTGGGCAGCGAAGCACCGGGAATTAAGTCAATCTGATGCTCAATCCCTCGAATAGGTGGTAATCCCGGTGGTACGTCTTGTGGAAAGACGTCAATAAACTCCTGCAAAAGGTCAGTGACAACAGGAGGCAAAGAAGGAGGCAATTCCTCAAATGAAAACAAAGCTTCTTTGCACACAAAAGCATAGCACACATATTGACTAACATCCAAATCCGAAATATCAACCTTAGTAGCAAGCAAAGTTGGACTAGTCAATTTAATTTCATTAGAAATAGCAGAAGAAGATTTGCTATTAGTCTTATGTTGTTGCTCAAATTCTTTCGCTCCTATCTCATTTTCACTCTTATTTTCTCCTGTTTAGCTTTACTAGCTCTAGCAAGATCATCTTTCACAATTTTTTCAGGAGACATAGGAAGTAAAGCAATAGTTTTATCCTGATGAACCAGAGTAAACTGATTTGTCCTACCATGGTGTACAACATTCCTATCAAATTGCCATGGTCTACCAAGTAAAAGAGAGCATGCTTGCATGGGTACCACATCACAATCAACATAATCAGCATATGCAGCAATGCTAAAGTGCACACGAACAGAACGCGTTACCTTAATCTTACCACTATTGTTAAACCACTGAATATAGTACGGATGGGGGTGTGGTCTTGTGCTGAGAGATAGCTTCTCCACCAACTCCATGCTCGCCAAGTTGTTGCAACTCCCTCCGTCAATGATGATGCGAACCGAACGTTCTTTCACCACTCCCTTTGTGTGGAACAAATTATGCCTCTGGTTTGTCTCGGCCTTCGATACCTGCACACTTAACACACGTTGAGCAACCAAACTAGCATATTGATCTGCATCATGAGGAGCCATATACTCTATATCATGAGCATTGAGAACTAGTTTGGTTGCTCAACGTGTGTTAAGTGTGCAGGTAACGAAGGCCGAGCAAAACCAGAGGCATAATTTGTTCCACACAAAGGGAGTGGTGAAAGAACGTTCGGTTCGCATCATCATTGACGGAGGGAGTTTCAACAACTTGGCAAGCATGGAGTTGGTGGAGAAGCTATCTCTCACCACAAGACCACACCCCCATCCGTACTATATTCAGTGGTTTAACAATAGTGGTAAGATTAAGGTAACGCGTTCTGTTCGTGTGCACTTTAGCATTGCTGCATATGGTGATTATGTTGATTGTGATGTGGTACCCATGCAAGCATGCTCTCTTTTACTTGGTAGACCATGGCAATTTGATAGGAATGTTGTACACCATGGTAGGACAAATCAGTTTACTCTGGTTCATCAGGATAAAACTATTGCTTTACTTCCTATGTCTCCTGAACAAATTGTGAAAGATGATCTTGCTAGAGCTAGTAAAGCTAAACAGGAGAAAAATAAGAGTGAAAATGAGATAGGAGCTAAAGAATTTGAGCAACAACATAAGACTAATAGCAAATCTTCTTCTGCTATTTCTAATGAAATTAAATTGACTAGTCCAACTTTGCTTGCTACTAAGGTTGATATTTCGGATTTGGATGTTAGTCAATATGTGTGCTATGCTTTTGTGTGCAAAGAAGCTTTGTTTTCATTTGAGGAATTGCCTCCTTCTTTGCCTCCTGTTGTCACTGACCTTTTGCAGGAGTTTATTGACGTCTTTCCACAAGACGTACCACCGGGATTACCACCTATTCGAGGGATTGAGCATCAGATTGACTTAATTCCCGGTGCTTCGCTGCCCAACCGTGCGCCATACCGTACCAATCCAGAGGAGACGAAGGAGATTCAGCGTCTAGTACAAGAGCTACTCGAGAAAGGTTACATACGTGAATCCCTTAGTCCTTGTGTTGTTCCTGTTATATTAGTGCCTACACAGGATGGAACTTGGCGTATGTGTGTTGATTGTAGATCCATTAATAATATTACTATTCGTTATCGTCATCCTATTCCTAGGTTAGATGATATGCTTGATGAATTAAGTGGCTCTACCATGTTTTCCAAAGTTGATTTGCGTAGTGGATACCATCAAATTCGCATGAAATTAGGGGATGAATGGAAAACGACATTTAAAACTAAGTTTGGATTATATGAGTGGTTAGTCATGCCTTTTGGGTTAACTAATGCACCTAGCACTTTCATGAGATTAATGAACGAGGTTTTACGTGCTTTCATTGGACGATTTGTGGTAGTCTATTTTGATGATATACTGATTTATAGCAAATCTTTGGAGGAACATTTGGATCATTTACGTGCTGTGTTTATTGCTCTACGTAATGCACGTTTGTTTGGTAACCTTGGGAAGTGCACCTTTTGCACCGACCGAGTATCGTTTCTTGGCTATGTTGTTACTCCGCAGGGAATTGAAGTTGATAAAGCCAAGATCGAGGTGATTGAGAGTTGGCAGCAGCCCAAAACGGTCACACAAGTGAGGAGTTTTCTTGGCCTCGCTGGATTCTATAGGCGTTTTGTGAGAGATTTCAGCACCATTGCTGCACCTCTCAATGAGCTTACACGCAAGGATGTGCCTTTTACTTGGGGTACCGCACAGGAAGAAGCCTTCACGGTATTGAAAGATAAGTTAACACATGCTCCTTTGCTCCAATTCCTGATTTTAATAAGACTTTTGAGCTTGAATGCGATGCTAGTGGGATTGGTTTGGGAGGTGTGTTATTACAAGATGCTAAACCTGTTGCATACTTTTCTGAAAAATTGAGTGGGCCTAGTCTGAACTATTCTACTTATGATAAGGAATTATATGCTCTTGTTCGGACATTAGAAACTTGGCAACATTATTTATGGCCCAAAGAATTTGTTATACATTCTGATCATGAATCTTTGAAACACATAAGAAGCCAAGCAAAACTTAATCGTAGACATGCTAAGTGGGTTGAATTTATTGAGACTTTCCCTTATATCATTAAACACAAGAAGGGGAAAGATAATATTATTGTTGATGCTTTGTCTCGTCGTTATACTATACTTTCACAACTTGACTTCAAGATATTTGGTTTAGAGACACTCAAAGATCAATATGTACATGATGCGGAATTTAAAGATGTATTGCAGAATTGTAGAGAGGGTAGAACATGGAACAAGTTTGTGCTTAATGATGGTTTTGTGTTCCGTTCTAACAACCTATGCATTCCAGCTAGCTCTATTCGTCTTTTGTTGTTGCAGGAGGCGCATGGAAGAGGATTAATGGGACACTTTGGCGTGAAGAAGACGGAGGACGTACTTGCTACACATTTCTTTTGGCCAAAGATGAGACGGGATGTTGAGCGTTTTGTTGCTCGCTGCACTACATGTCAAAAAGCTAAGTCACGACTCAATCCTCATGGTTTATACATGCCTTTACCTGTACCTAGTGTTCCGTGGGAGGACATATCCATGGACTTTGTTTTAGGCTTGCCTCGAACAAAGAAGGGGAGGGATAGCATATTTGTTGTCGTGGATAGATTTTCTAAGATGGCACATTTTATACCATGTCATAAAAGCGATGATGCTGCTAATGTTGCTGATTTATTCTTTCGTGAGATTATTCGCTTACATGGTGTGCCCAATACTATTGTCTCGGATCGTGATACTAAGTTTCTTAGCCATTTTTGGAGATGCTTATGGGCTAAGTTGGGGACTAAACTACTTTTTAGTACTACTTGTCATCCCCAAACTGATGGACAAACTGAAGTAGTCAATAGGACTTTGTCTACTATGCTTAGGGCTGTTTTAAAGAGTAACTTGAAAATGTGGGAAGAATGTTTACCTCATATTGAATTTTCTTATAATCGTTCATTTCATTCTACCACGAAAATGTGCCCTTTTGAGATTTTTTATGGTTTTCTACCTCGTGCACCTATTGATTTGCTGCCTCTTCCATCTTCGGAGAAAGTTAATTTTGATGCTAAGCAACGTGCTGAATTGATATTAAAAATGCATGAGTTAACTAAAGAAAACATTGAGAAAATGAATGCTAGATACAAGCTTGCTGGTGATAAGGGTAGAAAGCATATTGTGTTTGAACCAGGAGATCTTGTTTGGTTACATCTACGTAAAGATAGGTTTCCTGATTTGCGCAAGTCTAAGTTAATGCCACGAGCTGATGGTCCCTTTAAGGTTTTACAGAAAATTAATGATAATGCATATAAACTTGAGCTACCTGCAGATTTTGGGGTTAGTCCCACATTTAACATTGCAGATTTGAAACCTTATTTGGGAGAAGATGATGAGCTTCCGTCGAGGACGACTTCAATTAAAGAAGGGGAGGATGATGAGGACATCTGTACTAATGTTACACCCACATCTTCACCAACTACACATACTGGACCAGTTACTAGAGCACGCGCACGTCAACTAAATTATTAGGTACTTTCGTTTCTTGCGAATCCTTCTAATGTTCAGGAACATATGATGCTGCCTAAATTAGATACTTTTGTTTGTCTTATGAATGAAGGACCTAGCATGGATAAGAAGGATGGTCATTGGAGCGGGATCAAGCATGGAGAAGGAGGTGTGCGCACGGGAAAGGACAATGGAGCTTCCAGTGGTGATTTTCGCACTTTGAGGCCACCATAAGGCGTGCATGAAGACTTGGACGAGAGACACAAGACGCCACATTAATATTTTCGTCCAAGGGTTATTATAGGTGCTGCGTCACCTTATTATTGGGCCAGGTCCATGTAATTTCGAAATACACTTAATAGGCTATTTTTTAGAGTCCGTATGTGTGGGGAAATCGAGTTAGGGTTGTTTTCGGACCCCTCCTCCAAGGGGCCACGAAATTCCCCTCTGTTCCCCCATATATACAGCCTTAGGGCGTCGTTTAGACTTGGGTTTTAATTAGATTTAAGTTAGCCATAGCCGCAACTTTGAGCTCTTCGTTTGTGTCATCCGACCAGGCCAAGACCTCATTGGAACCCCAACTTTCGTAATCATTCATCTTATATTCGCAATATCCAGATTGCAATTCTTAGTTCTTGCTTGTTCTTCGATTGCTTGCAGGAATTAGACCTTCGTGGTCAGGTTGATCGTGCATCCGCGGGATCAATAACCTCTCGGAGTTGGTTTAGCGATCTCTAAGGGCAACGTCTTCGCACGTTCGTAGTCGGATCGTGAAAGTCGTCTCCACCATAATCGATCTCCACCATCTCATCGAAACATCGGGACACCTTCGCCTCTATCATAAACATATCTATGACCAGAAATGTAAACATGACAATGCAATACATATAATGGAAGTAGACATGATGCTTAACAGTATGCAACAATAATCAATGCAATAGGCCTCATGGATGTGTCACAATCATTAATCAAACTTGCAATAAAATAAAAACAAGAACACTTAACAGGAATTAGTAGCACTTAACAGCCTGGTGCCCACTTCGACAGTGATTAACAACATCAAGATGGCCTCAAAACAAAATGCTCACAAAAGATGAACCGAAGTACACACAATTCTAAACAATTTTCCTTTGGGCGCAACGTCATCCGAGCTACGGTTTGATCGCAAATATCGTCGCAAAATTGAATCAGCAGCAAAACAATTCCAGACTTGGCAGAAATAGAAAAAAGGAAAAATCGCGAGAAGGCAAAAAGGGTTCGGGCGTCACCATGGGCCTCGGCCCAAATCGGCCTGGTAGCACGGCAGGCCGCTTGCTCTGGCTGGATGGGCTGGGGGCGCCTGGGCCCAACTGGGCCGCGGTCAGTGGCTGCTGGTGGGCCGCCCTGGGCAGGCCGGCCCAGCCAGTGGTTGGGGTGGCCGTCCCCGAGCCGAGCCGAGAAGCGGCAGCGGCGGATGGCCGCGCCGGCGTCGAGCGACGGGTTCCGCTTCTCGGCTCCTGGCCGCGCCGGCGTCGAGCGACGGGCTCCGGCATCTCGGAGGAGGGGGCGCGGGGTGTGGGGCGGCGAGGTGGGGCCAGATGGAGCCGCCCCAGGCCGGATCCGGGCGGTGGTGGCTGGCGGCGGCCGTCTCAAGCTCCAGCCGAGGTGACCATGGCGCGACGGCGGCGCCGGGTCGTCCGGTGACGACCTGCAGCAGAGGGCGAGGGAGGAGGTCAGGGGGAAACGGAGGAGGGGCACGGGCGTAGGGGAGAGGAGGGCACGAGGAGGAGGGTGGCCGACGGTGGCCCGGCTGTCCGGCCCCGGCGGCGGCGGCCTCCACGTAGGAGCTCGCGGTTGGTGTGGTGGAGAGGGAGAGGAGAGAGGAGGCTGGAGGTTAGTGGAGGCCAAGGTGCGATCTGGGCCATTGGATCGGCCGATCCAACGGTCCAGATCCGTTTGGAGGGAAAAAATCTCAGAATTTAGGGTTTTTGGACGAAAATGGGGTATTTGGGTCAACTGGAGAGGGGTGGCTGCAGTTTTGGCTTAGGGGAAACCCTAGAAAGGGTTGGGAGTGTGGTGGTCTTTATATAGCCTAGGTGGCTGGAGTTTGCAAAAACATTCCCGGTCTTCTCTCGCGCGCGCAGTGTGTACGTTTCTGACCGCCGGGGATCCGCAGGACCTCCGATTTGGGTAAAACTTCGAACTGCGCGATCAGAGCATCGGGCCGGCGGCGTTCACCTTGCACTGGAACCATTCCAAGAACACTTTCCGGCGCTATAAAAATAACCCATTTAATTATTAAACGGGGTTTTGTTCCAATGGCTACGGCTGGTCTCGTGCATTTTTCACGACGGTGATCAGGTGAAGCCAGGTATCGCAAAGGTCGAGTGTCAGGGTGGCAAGGGTCGGTCTCCGTCTAGTACGAGATAAGAGGGGGTAAAATAATCGCCGATTGATAAATCGGGGATGCAAACACCGCAGACAAATCAGACAATCAAACAATTCACACCAAAAACAAAATTTTTAATTTTTGTGAAATCTAGGCTGTTACAGCGAGTACTCCACTTCACATGTTAGTAACCGCTCTCGACGGTAGGTGTGATGTCTCGTGTTGCCTTCTTGTTGATGCTTGCTCGTGTTTTCTTCATAGTAATAGAGTGCTTGCTCGTTGATTGCTTCTAGTGTTTACCCTCTTGTGTGCTTCCGCGGGTACCTCTCGGAGACGTTGCGAGCTTGCGATCGACTTCACCTTCGGATCGTCTTCTCATCAGGTAAGGCGGAGCATATATAATGCTTATAACTTTCAGCTCACTCGCGCCTAGGTGTAGGATAGAACGATTGCTTGATCCTAACACTTCATATTCATGCCTCTCAAATAAACCCAAACAGCCATGTCCTCCACATTCCAGCAAACCTTGTTCGGCTATGTTACTTTTGCTCGCTGCTCAGCCACTCCTTAGTATGCATGCTAGGATGTTATCAACTGTTATCCTGTTACCCTTGGTTTGGGCTATCCCATTATTATATTGTTGTGGATGATATGATTATTATAAATGTTGACTATATTCGACGAAGGATGGAAGGTCTAGGCTATCCCGCACCGACGCTTTGTTCCATTCGAGTCACCTAGGAGATTCTTTTGAGTGGGGGCGAGTTGTCAGAACCTCTGTTAGGTAATGTGCTAGGATCAAAGTCACATTGCATTCATCAAAGAAAATCAAATGGAATTCAAATTCAAACTCAAATGGGAGAAGGAACACCCCCAGATGAATTTAATTCAAATGGACAGAAATAAAGTTGCTCCAAAAATTCCTTTTGCATTTTTGAAAAGGCTTATAAATGAGTGTGATCACATATCACGCGATGTGGGACCAACCCCATGCTCATGGATTTTTCAAATATTCAAAAAGGAGCATGGATTTAAATTTAAACCCCTATTTGAATTAAAAGTTCAAATAATTTGAATTTGAAAAATGTTCTAACTTTACAAGTGGTTAGCCTATTATATTGTGAAGCCATATAAAAAGTTTCAGCATTTTAGAAAATGCCTAGCTATTTTATTTAGCAAGGCACAACAAATAATGATGAGGACATCTCTACTAATGTTACACCCACATCTTCACCAACTACACATACTGAACCAGTTACTAGAGCACGCGCACGTCAACTAAATTATCAGGTACTTTCGTTTCTTGCGAATCCTTCTAATGTTCAGGAACATATGATGCTGCCTAAATTAGATACTTTTGTTTATCTTATGAATGAAGGACCTAGCATGGATAAGAAGGATGGTCATTGGAGCGGGATCAAGCATGGAGAAGTAGGTGTGCGCGCGGGAAAGGACAATGGAGCTTCCAGTGGTGATTTTCGCACTTTGAGGCCACCATAAGGCGTGCATGAAGACCTGGACGAGAGACACAAGACGCCACATTAATATTTTCGTCCAAGGGTTATTATAGGTGCTGCGTCACCTTATTATTGGGCCAGGCCCATGTAATTTCGAAATACACTTAATAGGCTATTTTTTAGAGTCCGTATGTGTGGGGAAACCGAGTTAGGGTTGTTTTCAGACCCCTCCTCCAAGGGGCCACGAAATTCCCCTCTGTTCCCCCATATATACAGCCCTTAGGGCGTCGTTTAGACTTGGGTTTTAATTAGATTTAAGTTAGCCATAGCCGCAACTTCGAGCTCTTCGTTTGTGTCATCCGACCAGGCCAAGACCTCATTGGAACCCCAACTTTCGTAATCATTCATCTTATATTCGCAATATCCAGATTGCAATTCTTAGTTCTTGCTTGTTCTTCGATTGCTTGCAGGAATTAGACCTTCGTGGTCAGGTTGATCGTGCATCCGCGGGATCAATAACCTCTCGGAGTTGGTTTAGCGATCGCTAAGGCGCAACGTCTTCGCACGTTCGTAGTCGGATCGTGAAAGTCGCCTCCACCATAATCGATCTCCACCATCTCATCGAAACATCGGGACACCTTCGCCTCTATCAAATAACAAAAAGAAAAAGAAAAGGAAAAAGGGAAAGGGGCTCACCTGGCCATTTCGGCCCAACTCATCGCCACCTCGGCCCAGGCCCACCTACCCTCCTTGTCGTCTTCCCCCAGCGCGGCAAGCACCTCGCTGGAGGGCATGCCGGCGGCATCTGCTAGCCTGCCTGGCACCCCCCAAGCCTTATCTCCTCGCCACGACGACGCCTGGAGACGCCCAGTGCATTCCCCCCCTCTCCTGGCCATTTCCCTCTCTCCCAGCACGATACCGCCATCGTCCGAGAAGAACCGCAGTGTGGCCGCCATGGAAACTCGTGGCCGGAGCCCAAGCTAGGCCTCCAGAGCTTGTCCTTCCTCCTCGCCGTCTTCGTCTTCGTCGCGGTGCAGAAACTCGCGAGTCAATTCGTCCCCGAGCTGCCGGAATCGCCACCGAGCTCTCACCGGCCGCAGAGAAGATCACCGTCGATTCCACCGGCCACAGGACCTCCCCGAGCAAGCCGTCACCGCCATTGCACTCAGGGTGAGCTTCTGAGAAAATCCCCTCTTGTCTCGCGCCTTCCCCGCAGCTGTAGCCGGATCCGCCATGAGAGCCGAGCAAGCTCGCCGCCCCGATTGAGCTAGCGCTCGCTCTCGTGCCCATGGCGAGGCGCCAGTGAGTGCGTTTGGCGCCTGGCACCTCTAGCTCTCGAACGCGCCCAAGATCAACTCAAGCCGTGCACTAAAACCCCGAACCCGACCTCGCCGTGGTTCTTTTTCCGCCGGAGTCGTCGCCGCCGTCGCTCCAGTCCTTTCCCCGAGCCTCAGCTGCTTCCATTCGACGCGGGTGAACTCCAGGAACACGCCGGTGCCCTCCCCTTGGCCTTCTGTGCCCTAACTCGCCATCCCGAACAACTGCGGCGAGGCACAGTGCTCGCCGGCGACGAGCTTCGCCATTAGGGCTTAACCCAGTGCCTAATCACCTTGGCCCCACCCCCCAATGACAGTTCCATGTGGGCCCAAGGCCAGACTAATCTCTCTGATTAGTTTAAATCAAATTACACTTGTTTAATTAACAGAACAGAGAATGACGTGTGGGACCCCTCTGTCAGTGGCCCCCTGACGTCAGCCTGGTGTCACAGTGACGCAGTAATGCTTATTTGATTTAAAACAAATTCAGAAAATGGCAGAAAATATGCTAAACTTTGGAAATTCATAGAAAATTCATCCTAACTCCAAATGTAGCAAATAATATGTCTAAAATTATTAGAAAAATTCAAGGAATTTGAATATGCAATCTGTTTTCATGTTTGACCAAGTTTGCTTGGGTGAACAGTGGTAACAAAGCATATGCATTCCTTTTAAATTCAAAATGGAGTTTGAATTTGCAAGACCTTTGCAATATACTTCATTTAAATGGAACCCCCTCACACATCAGTGGCACATACATCAAGTTTCAACCTTCAACCATGTGATTGTGCATTGTACTTATTGTGCTCCCTTTCTTGTTGTTTGTCGAGTAGAGGTGGAACCGGAACAGGAGGCTGCTCCCTTCTTTGAAGACCCTGAACCTGAACCTCGTCAGCAAGGCAAGAAAACCCCCATTGATCATGTCGATAAAATCCCACTTCCCTCTCAGTATCGCTTATTCATTGTTTAGGATGATTACCATGCTACGTTTCTACCACATAGATGAACCCATTCCGTTGCATGACCTGTCATTTGTCACAGTAGTAGGAAAACCACAATCCTAGCAAATGTAGGAGTTGATTGATATCATGTGGCCCCTGCAATTGTTACTGCTTATTGCATGCTTAGAGTAATACAATGTTGTTACTTTTATGTGAGTCGGGATGGTAGCAAGCATGTTGATGATGGTGGAAATGTGTTGGTGAATCTACCCTAATACAAGGTGAACGATGAGAGGATGTGTAGGAGTACACAGTGGGTTGTCTCGTTGAACACCGCCCTAAGTCCGAGTTCTTGTGTGGTGATCCAAGATGAAGAGTACAACCACACATTGGGCTCACTCACCCCTCTCAACCTACTAGCTCATCCCTTTCGATGTCCAGATGTCACTGTAGTTCGGAGTTCTGGTAGGTTTGTGGCCTGGCTGCTAAGTGAGAGAACGGCTCAGCCGAGACCGGCTTATGCACCACGCACACATCATCTGGGTCCACTTCGGTAAACCGGCCGGGTTCACGATAGTGGTAGCTAACCCAGGTAGGCGGCTTTCTTGGACTAGATCGGCTATGAGGCAACAGTTGTGGTGAACATCCTCGTCGACACCTCTTGAACGGTGTCGAGTACAAAGGCGGTAACTGATGGTCATGTGTGTGTAGCAGTACATCCCTGCAGGGTTAACAAAACTATTCGAATATCCGAGTCCTCGGTAAGGGACTACTTGGAAAGCTTAGCTTGATTATTAGACAACTTGAACTGGATACTTATAAAACTTGCCAAGATAAGCGTGAGTGCTATGGCGTGCTTTCTTGTGGGGAAGTCGAGGAAGGCACCATAGTGGTGTAATTGGTTGGAGACATGTAGTGGACTCGTGTACGCTTCTTACCTCAAGTCTGGTACTCGTAGTTCAGGACTAGCCAAGTCAAAGCTGGCACTTCTGCTTATGAACCCCACCTCCCTTTACCTGGATACATGTGCATGAGTAGTATAGCTCCTACGTAAGTCTTGCTGAGTACGTCTTTGTACTCACGTTTTCTTATTCTATGTTTTAGATGAACCCACTGACCCCGAAGGTGGATTCTTCCTCGAGCTCGACGACTGAAAACCAAGCTAGTGTAGTCCCAGTCAGCAGACTGGTTCCCTCGTGGAGGGCTTGTGTTTAAATAAGGCTTCTCAAGCCATTTGTTAAACTTGTCTGTACCCAGACATAATTTGCTTCCGCATGCTTGTTGTAATGTTGGATCACGATCTCGGGATCTCTGTGTGCACTCTATAAGAGTTATCAATAAAGTTGTACACTTTGTAGAGAATGGCAATGATACCTTCTATTCATACTAGACATGTGTGATGCGTGTATGATTATATCATGCATGTCTTAGTATGGGTTTTCGAGACCTTAGTTGTGATCTGGCTGGCGATCTTTTATACAACAAGTGGCCCTTAGATGTGCGCAGCTTGGGGCATCGCGATGCGATTGCTCGTGACTCCGTCACGTGCACACTTTGATGTATGATCGAGCCCGCCCTAGACCCCGACTAAGTGATCGGGCTGGAGTAAGTCTATGTAAGGGTTATGATACAATCGATAGTATGGTTGAGGTGACTTGTTTATGAGTATGGGAGTTCACCACCCATATCATTTAGACTTGTGTGCGTACGATGAGGACCCATCTCAGTTGATCATCCGACCTGGATGGGATGATCCTCACGTTCGATGCTTTCCGAGAACGTTATGTGCTTGGCCTTGTCTGCTTAGACAAGTGGGTACGGTTCTCGGCTCTCCATATGATTGTGTTGTAGCGAGTCTTGCATACGGTAACCCCGGGTCCCGACAGACTTGGTATCAGAGCAGGACTAACTGTAGGGTTATCAGCCTTGGCCGAAGTCGAGTCTAGCTTGCTATAGTTATATAGTTACTCTGGGTATATAAGGGAACAATGTAAGGCTTCTTTTTTCTCCTTACCCCCATCGTTTTGATTTCTGAGTCACCCTCATCTTGTTCTATGGGAAGATAGGACTAGGCTCATCTATGTCTTACTAGAACATGTCGTTGTTTGCTTACTTGTAGCCGTAGGAAAGTTGTGTTCGGTTTGCTAGGGTTGTTGTGCTTCTTGATTTCTTACATCGTATGTAAGTGTTGTTTCTACATTGCAAGAAAAGACATATCTTACAATTACATTCGTTATGTTGTCCAAGTCATTCCAAGTTTCTTCATAATCTGATGCATTTGCAAACTCCTTCTTTCTGTTTCAGATGGCGGATCTTCCCCCTCGGGAGATTGTTCGTTTGACTAGGTGCCTCGATGTGCGTGGGCATCCAGCCATGCTCACCGAGATGATGTCCTTCATTGGCTATCGTTGGTATCCTGAGTACACCGTTGAGGAGCAGTTCCTTGATTTCAACCAGACTCAGTTCCACTGCACTGTCAGGATCTACCCGCACAACATTGGAGTCTCTCAGCCTATGCTCTTTGGACATGGCATTGGTGTGACTGAGAACATGGCTGTGCAGGATGCTGCATACTCATGTATTACCCTGCTGAGAGAGGAGCATGCCCTGCTTGCAGGATCACCTTTCCGCTATATCCCTGCTGCACTTCCGGCAGAAGAGGGATATTACACCGGATTGTACACAGATCACTCCCTGAAGGATACTTTGCTTCAGATCACTGCTCGGCACGCTTGTGATAGAGATCGTGATGCACGTGCCCTTTGTTTTGTGCTTCACGCCACCCGTGTCCGTCTGTATCGAGCACTTACACTCCTGGCTCCTTTTGTGAGTGTTGGATCAGTGGAGTATGATGCTATCTACCCAGTCAGGACACAGATGCCTTCGCGAGTTGCTTGACCCAAGATTGGAGGAATTTTCCACCCCGTGGTCCTCTGCTTCCACTCTACGCTGGACCTAGGCCCCATCCTTACCCAAATGGATATCAGGGTCCACAGGCCTCCGTGTTTTCCGATGGTCACCTTCAGCTACCGGGTTACGCGGGTAACTTTTACGAGGATTACTATGGAGATGGAGATGAGTGAGACCGCCTGTGGTCTTACTTTAGTGAGGATGTAGTAGTATCTTTAGTATATTGTACGCAAGGTGTTCTAAGTTCCAGAGGCTTAGATAAATAATGTATAGGAAGTCAGAGTGCCTCTGAAGGATGTGTCATCTTCATCACGTTTGTATTAGCTTGGAGCTTGTACTAAAACGATGTATGGTTTGTATGAAAGCTTGTGAATATATGGCTTGTATGCTTTTATCACCATGTTGTCAAGATGATTACTTCCTTTGCTCTGTGATTCTTCCAGTACCTTCAATACCTTGTTTAGACTCTTCCAATCAACTCTGTTTGACTTTGGTTTTCACCTTCAGGATGTCTCAAGGAACCCGTGGCCATCTTGGTCGTGCCCATGGTCGTGGGAATGATCCGGAGGAAGGCAATCTTCCACCCCCACCCACGATGGCTCAGGTTCTGATGGAGGTTGAGAGGAACCGCTGAGATTCTCACCAGTTGCTGGAGGTCATTGCCCGCAACACCACACAGCAGCGCAACGAGTTGGTGTCCTTGAATGACTTCATCCGGCTTCATCCCCCGGTCTTCATCTACTCCACCGAGCCCCTTGATGCCGATGACTGGCTTCGCAGCATCGAAAGGAAGCTCCAGGCAGGCCATGTTGCAGATGGTGACAGGGTCAGCTATTCCACTTACCACCTCGAGGGTGCAGCTAGCTCTTGGTGGGAGAATTTCCTGAACATGCATCCCGCCGGACCGCCCACAACTTGGGATGAGTTCTGCACTTCATTCCGTGAGCACCACATTCCAAAGGGTCTTATGGACCGCAAGCGTGAGGAGTTCTGCAACCTCACCCAAGGCAGAAGGACTGTTGACGAGTTTAGTCGTGAGTTCAACCGACTGGCTCGTTATGCTACTGAAGAGGTAGCCACGGACGCCAAGAAGCAAGAGAGGTTCCGCCGTGGACTCAATTATGGACTCCGTCGTGAGCTCAACCTGCATGACTTTGCCACCTTCCAGGTCCTTGTCAACAAGGCCATCAAGGCGGAGGACATGAACACCCCCAATGATTTCCGCAAACACCCTAGAGACGATGGTTCATCCAGCTCAGGCTCTTAGAAGCGCAAGATCTGGGTCCCCAACAGCATGTTTCGCCAGAACAACCCATCGAGGCCGTCCTATGTGGCACCTCGTCCACCAGCTTCGTTCCACCCACCTCCACCAAACAACCCAGCTCCCCGCACTGTCTTTGGAGCCTACTACAAGTGTGGTCAGGCATGCCACTACTCCCGCGAGTGTCCCCAGAACCAGATCCAGAATCAGAATGCTCCACCCCGTGCCGGAGGTAACAACAATGGTCGTGGCAAGCCACACCCGAAGGTCTACACC
Source organism: Bromus sterilis (assembly GCA_950022295.1). Taxonomy (NCBI): domain Eukaryota; kingdom Viridiplantae; phylum Streptophyta; class Magnoliopsida; order Poales; family Poaceae; genus Bromus; species Bromus sterilis. Next base: position 162,267,163 of record OX465599.1, on the reverse strand, counting down.
ACCAAACCCGCTCCTTCCGCCAATCGTGGACGTGTGAACCATATATCAGCTGAAGAGACTGACGACACTTCTGACGTCATTCTTGGTACGCTCCCAGTCAATTATGTTCCTACTTCCGTTCTTTTCGACCCAGGAGCATCTCATTCATTCATGTCGGAAAGTCATGCACTTCGTCATGAGTTGTCCTTAGTTGAAATGTCCACCCCAATGATAATTCAAACTCCAGGGTCAAGATGGCAAACTAATAGAGTAAGTCATGGCAATCAATTGCAATTGAGGGTTTAGTATTCCTTGTTTCACTTATAGCCCTCAAATCTTCAGACATTGATGTAATCCTTGGCATGGATTGGCTATCAAGGCAGAATGCCTACCTTGATTGCAAAGGCAAATGAGTGAAACTAACCCACCCTTCAGGCAAGACAGTCAACTACACCTCACCCAGAACGAGAACCCAGGTGCATTCTTTGAATGTACTTCCCCTTCCCGACCTTGAAGATATTCCGGTGGTTCGTGACTTCCCGGATGTCTTTCCTGAAGAGCTGCTGGGCATGCCACCTGACATATGTGTAGAGTTCATAGTGGATCTTATGCCAGCAACCGCACCAATTTCCAGACGCCCATACAAAATGTCCCCACGTGAGTTAGCTGAGCTTAAAATCCAACTTGAAGCTTTGTTTGCAAAAGGCTTCATCCGCCCTAGCTCATCGCCATGGGGTTGCCCCGTTCTGTTCGTAACGAAGAAAGATGGAATAGAAAGGATGTGCGTAGACTATCGCCCGCTAAATCTAGCGACGATAAAGAACAAGTACCCACTGCCCAGGATCAATGATCTTTATGATCAACTTGCTGGATCCTTTGTATTCTCCAAGATGGATTTCAGATTAGGTTATCATCAAATCAAAATCCGAAACGAGGAAAACGGCTTTCACTACTCGTTATGGTCTTTACGAGTACACCGTCATGTCCTTTGGTTTAACCAATGCCCCCGCCACTTTCTCGCGCATGATGAATTCGATCTTCATGGAGTACTTAGATAAATTTATTGTAGTTTATCTTGATGACATTCTCATCTACTCGAAGAACGAAGAAGAACATGCCGAACATCTCAGGCTGGTATTGATGAAACTCCGAGAGCATCGCCTATATGCTAAATTCTCCAAGTGTGAATTTTGGCTACCAGAAGTGACCTACTTAGGCCACGTGATTTCTTCAAAAGGCATTGCTGTGAATCCCGAGAGAGTTCAGGCCGTCCTTGACTGGACTCCACCTGAATCGGTTAAGCAAGTTAGGAGTTTTCTTGGCCTAGGAAGCTATTGCCGCCGCTTCGTCGAGAAATTTTCTAAAGTTGCAAAGCCTCTAACTGAACTCCTCAAGAAAGATAAGAAATTCCTATGGACTCCCAAGTGCGAGGAAAGCTTTCAAGAGGTCAAAAGAAGATTGACTTCTGCACCCGTACTTGCGCCTCCAGACACCAAAAAGGATTTCTAGATCTTTTGTGACGCCTCACGGCAAGGGTTAGGATGCATACTTATGAAAGATAGACATGTGGTAGATTATGCTTCACGCCAGTTGCGTCCACATGAAGAGAACTATCCTACCGATGATCTTGAACTGACAACTTGGCGACAGTACCTCCTTGGTATTCGTTGTGAGATCTATTCCGACCACCAAAGCCTCAAATATATATTCACCCAGCCAGATCTTAATCTCAGGCAAAGACGCTGGATTGAGTTGATAAAATATTACGACGTAGGAATTTCTTACACCCCAGGCAAAGCCAATTTCATGGCTGATGCACTAAGTCGTAAGTCGTATTGTAACAACCTCATGTTACAACAGTGTCAACCACTTCTCCATGAGGAATTTTGCAAGCTCAATCTTGAGATTGTTCCTCATCGCTATCTTTCTACCTTGGTGGCGAAACCAACTCTTGAGGATCAAATCATAGTTGCCCAAAGGCGTGCACGAGGTGTTCGCCGGATCAAGGAGAACATTGCTAGCGGAGTTGCTAAATGTTTCTCCACAGATAGTAAAGGAACGGTATTCTTTGGAAATCGTTTGGTAGTACCTAAGAATAGGGAACTAAGGCAACTCATCCTCAAAGAATCCCATGATACACCCCTCTCAATTCATCCCGGTAGCACAAAAATGTACCGAGATCTACGCCAGAGATTTTGGTGGACTAGGATGAAGAGAGACATTGCTCGATTTGTTGCCGAATGTGATGTTTGTCATCGCATTAAGGTAGAACACCAAAGACCTGCTGGTACACTTCAACCTTTGCCTATTCCCGAGTGGAAATGGGACAAAGTCAGTATGGATTTCATCACTGGCTTTCCAAAAACCCAGAAAGGAAATGATGCCATGTTCGTTGTGGTGGATAGACTTTCCAAAGTTGCACACTTCCTTCCCGTTCGCGAGTCTATAACTGCTAGCCAGTTAGAGGACTTGTACGTCTCTAGAATTGTACCCCTTCACGGTGTTCCTTTGGAAATCAATTCTGATTGTGGTAGCCTTTTCACCTCTAGATTTTGGGGATGCTTTCAGAATGCTATGGGAACTCATCTCTCCTTTAGTACAGCTTTCCATCCTCAGCCTAGTGGTCAAGTCGAAAGGGTTAACCAAATTCTCGAGGACATGCTCTAAGCTTGTGTTATCTCATTCGGAAAGAATTGGGAGAAGTCTCTTCCATTCGCCGAATTTTCTTATAACAATAGTTTTCAATATAGTCTGAACATGGCTCCTTTTGAACTCCTCTATGGACGAAGATGTCGAACACCCCAAAACTGGTCAGAAACCGGTGAAAGACAATTCTTTCGACCGGATATGATCATGGAAGAAGAAGAGCAAGTTCGCATTGTTCGTGATCAATTGAAAGCAGCCCAGTCTCGTCAGAAAAGCTACTATGATCGTCATCATAGGAAAGAGAGCTACAATCTGGATGAGAAGGCTTACCTTCGGGTTACTCCTCTGAAGGGAACCCAACGATTCCGTATGAAAGGCAAGTTGGCCCCACGTTACATCGGACCTTTCCGCTTTCTTGCTAAACGTGGAGAAGTTGCCTACCAACTTGAACAACCCCCGCACCTTTCCCGAGTACATGATGTATTCCATGTGTCGCAACTCAGGCGTTGCTTCAAGGACCCCATCCGCGAAGTCGACCATGAAACGCTTGATCTCCAAGATGACCTTTCTTATCGAGAGTACCCCGTTCGTATTCTTGATTCCGCAGAGCGTGTCACTAGTCGTCAGAAGATTAAGTTTCTAAAAGTGCAATGGTCACACCACTCTGAGAAAGAAGCCACGTGGGAAAGAGAAGACCGTCTCAGTGCCGAGTACCCCTCCTTCCTTCCGCAGACTTCTGAATCTCGGGACGAGATTCTTTTGAGTGGGGGCGAGTTGTCAGAACCCTCTGTTAGTTAATGTGCTAGGATCAAAGTCACCTTGCATTCATCAAAGAAAATCAAATGGAATTCAAATTCAAACTCAAAAGGGAGAAGGAACACCCCCCAGATGAATTTAATTCAAATGGCCAGAAATAAAGTTCCTCCAAAAATTCCTTTTGCATTTTTGAAAAATCTTATAAATGAGTGTGATCACATATCAAGTGATGTGGGACCAACCCCATGCTCATGGATTTTTCAAATATTCAAACAGGAGCATGGATTTAAATTTAAACCCCTATTTGAATTTTAAAAATGTTCAAACTTTACTAGTGGCTAGCCTATTATATTGTGAAGCCATATAAAAAGTTTCAGCATTTTATAAAATGCCTAGCTATTTTATTTAGCAAGGCACAACAAATAACAGAAAGAAAAAGAAAAGGAAAAAGGGAAAGGGGATCACCTGGCCATTTCGGCCCAACTCATCGCCCCCTCGGCCCAGGCCCGCCTACCCTCCTTGTCGTCTTCCCCCAGCGCGGAAAGCACCTCGCTGGAGGGCATGCCGACACCGGCGGCAGCTGCTAGCCTGCCTGGCGCCCCCAAGCCTTATCTCCTCGCCACGACGACGCCTGGAGACGCCTAGTGCATTCCCCCCTCTCCTGGCCATTTCCCTCTCTTCCAGCACGATCCCGCCATCGTCCGAGAAGAACCGCAGCGCGACCGCCATGGAAACTTGTGGCCGGAGCCCGAGCTAGGCCTCCAGAGCTTGTCCTTCCTCCTCGCCGTCTTCGTCTTCGTCGCCGTGCAGAAACTCGTGATTCAATTCGTCCCCGAGCCGCCGGAATCGCCACCGAGCTCTCGCCGGCCGCAGAGAAGATCGTCGTCGATTCCACCGGCCACAGGACCTCCCCGAGCAAGCCGTCACCGCCATTGCACTCAGGTTGAGATTCTGAGCAAAACCGCTCTTGTCCCGCGCCTTCCCCGCAGCTGTAGCCGGATCCGCCATGAGAGTCGAGCAAGCTGGCCGCCTCGGTTGAGCTAGCGCTCGCTCTCGTGCCCCTGGCGAGGCCCCAGTGCGTGCGTTTGGCGCCTGGCACCTCTAGCTCTCGAACGCGCCCAAGATCACCTCAAGCCGTGCACTAAAACCCCGAACCCGACCTCGCCGTGGTTCTATTTCCGCCGGAGTCGTCGCCGCTGTCGCTCCAGTCCTTTCCCCGAGCCCCAGCTGCTTCCATTCGACGCGGGTGAACTCCAGGAACACGCCGGTGCCCTCCCCTTGGCCTCTCGTGCCCTAGCTCGCCATCCCGAGCAACTCCGGCGAAGCACAGTGCTCGCCGGCGACGAGCTTCGCCATTAGGGCTTAACCCAGTGCCTAATAACCTTGACCCCACCCCCAAGTGACACTTCCATGTGGGCCCAAGGCCAGACTAATCTCTCTGATTAGTTTAAATCAAATTAAACTTGTTTAATTAACAGAACAGAGAATGACATGTGGGACCCCTCTGTCAGTGGCCCCCTGACGTCAGCCTGGTGTCACAGTGACGCAGTAATGCTTATTTGATTTAAAACAAATTCAGAAAATGGCAGAAAATATGCTAAACTTTGGAAATTCATAGAAAATTCATCCTAACTCCAAATGTAGCAAATAATATGTCTAACATTATTAGAAAAATTAAAGGAATCTGAATATGCAATCTGTTTTCATGTTTGACCAAGATTTCTTGGGTGAACAGTGGTAACAAAGCATATGCATTCCTTTTAAATTCAAAATGGAGTTTGAATTTGCAAGACCTTTGCAATATACTTCATTTAAATGGAATCCCCTCACACATCAGTGGCACATACATCAAGTTTCAACCTTCAACCATGTGATTGTGCATTGTACTTATTGTGCTCCCTTTCTTGTTGTTTGTCGAGTAGAGGTGGAACCGAAACAGGAGGCTGCCCCCTTCGTTGAAGACCCTGAACCTGAACCTCCTCAGCAAGGCAAGAAAACCCCCATTGATCATGTCGATAAAATCCCACTTCCCTCTCAGTCTCGCTTATGCATTGTTTAGGATGATTACCATGCTACGTTTCTACCGCATAGATGAACCCATTCCGTTGCATGACCTATCATTTGTCACAGTAGTAGGCAAACCACAATCCTATCAAATGTAGGAGTTGATTGATATCATGTGGCCCCTGCAACTGTTACTGCTTATTGCATGCTTAGAGTGATACAATGTTGTTACTGTTATGTGAGTCGGGATGGTAGCAAGCATGTTGATGATGGTGGAAATGTGTTGGTGAATCTACCCTAATACAAGGTGAACGATGAGAGGCTTTGTAGGAGTACGTAGTGGGTTGTCTCGTTGAACACCGCCCTAAGTACGCGTTCTTGTGTGCTGATCCAAGATGAAGAGTACAACCACACATTGGGCTCACTGACCCCTCTCAACCTACTAACTCATCCCTTTCGATGTCCAGATGTCACAGTAGTTCGGAGTTCTGGTAGGTTTGTGGCCTGGCTTCTAAGTGAGAGAACGACTCAGTTGAGACCGGCTTATGCACCACGCACACATCATCTGTGTCTACTTCGGTAAACCGGCCGGGTTCACGATAGTGGTAGCCAACCCAGGTAGGAGGCTTTCTTGGACTAGATCGGCTATGAGGCAACAGTTGTGGTGAACATCCTCACCGACACCTCTTGAACGGTGTCAAGTACAAAGGCGGTAACTGATGGTCATGTGTGTGTAGCGGTACACCCCTGCAGGGTTAACAAAACTATTCGAATAGCCGCGTCCACGGTAAGGGACTGCTTGGAACGGTTAGCTTGATTATTAACAACTTGAACTGGATACTTATAAAACTTGCCAAGATAAGCGTGAGTGCTATGGCGTGCTTTCTCGTGGGGAAGTCGAGGAAGGCACCATAGTGGTGTAATTGGTTGGAGACATGTAGTGGACTCGTGTACGCTTCTTACCTCAAGTCTGGTACTCGTAGTTCAGGACTAGCCAAGTCAAAGCTGGCACTTTTGCTTATGAACCCCACCTACCTTTACCTGGATACATGTGCATGAGTAGTATAGCTCCTACGTAAGTCTTGCTGAGTACGTCTTTGTACTCACGTTTGCTTATTCTATGTTTTAGATGAACCCATTGACCCCGAAGGTGGATTCTTCCTCGAACTCGACGACTGAAGACCAAGCTAGTGTAGTCCCAGTCAGCAGACTGGTTCCCTCGTGGAGGGCTTGTGTTTAAATAAGGCTTCTTAAGCCATTTGTTAAACTTGTCTGTACCCAGACATAATTTGCTTCCGCGTGCTTGTTGTAATGTTGGATCACAGTCTCGTGATCTCTGTGTGCACTCTGTAAGAGTTATCAATAAAGTTGTACACTTTGTAGAGAATTGCAATGATACCTGCTGTTCATACTAGACATGTGTGCGTGTATGATTATATCATGCATGTCTTAGTATGGGTTTTCGAGACCTTACTTGTGATCTGGTTGGCGGTCTTTTATACACCAAGTGGCCCTTAGATGTGCGCAGCTTGGGGCATCGCGATGCGATTGCTCGTGACTTCGTCACGTGCACACTTTGATGTATGATCGAGCCCGCCCTAGACCCCGACTAAGTGATCGGGCTGGAGTAAGTCTATGTAAGGGTTATGATACAATCGATAGTATGGTTGAGGAGACTTGTCTATGAGTATGGGAGTTCACCACCCATATCATTTAGACTTGTGTGCGTACGACGAGGACCCATCTCAGTTGATCATCCGGCCGGGATGGGATGCCCCTCACGTTCGATGCTTTCCGAGAACGTTCTGTGCTTGGCCTTGTCTGCTTAGACAAGTGGGTACGGTTCTCGGCTCTCCATATGATTGTGTTGTAGCGAGTCTTGCATACGCTAATCCCGGGTCCCGACACCTGTCATTTCGGATCTCTCGGAACTAAATCATAAAATGGTTGCCTCTGATGGATAGCAACTGAGAGTGATTGGCGTGCGTGCGGAGCCTTGTAATGGGCAGTTGGTACACCCCTGCAGGGTTAAATCTTTTCGAGAAGCCGTGTCCACGGTTATGGACGACTTGAGACCTACTCCTTGTTCATAGACAACAACAACTGAGGCAATCTTAATAACTTGATCAACGTGTGTGTGCCTTGACTTCTTCTTCTTCGTCGGGATGCGAAGAGGAGGACAAGGATAGGATAGGTGTTATGCTTGTGTAAGTAGTTGATAGTAAGACTTGTTGGAGGAGATTCCTCATCAAATGCTTGGTTCTCATCTTACTCCAAAATAAACCGTTAGCCACTCTTATATTGCTAGTGCGTCTGCAACCTCACCACTACCCCCATCTTACCCGTGAGAAGTTAGTTACAAGACTTTTGACATATTCTCGCCCCTTGCTTTTCTTTTCCCTTTTATGTTTTGCCTGATCGGCCGCTGCAGTTGATTACTACCTCGATTCTTCTTTTGGACGCCTTCGTGGAGACTCGATGACGACTAGTTAGGCGGATCCCGGCGGAGAGCCTGGACCCGTGCGGTTACTGAAATGGTGTGTTTTGCCTTTGCCACTAGGCATTTGAATGTAGTCTGTACTCAGACATGTATCTTCCACTGATGTATTGTATTAAGGCAGTTGTATGCCGATTTAATGAGATGTTGTATCCATGTAGTTGTAATGTTGTGATATCATGTTGGAAATCCGGGGCATATGGCAATGTCATATGTCGCGGTGGGACCGATATGTGCTTTGTCCCCGGATCTGGATGGAAACATCTAGATCTGGAACAGTACCGCATGTCGGGCCTTACAACTTGGTATTAGAGCCTTACCGATTGTTGGATCCCCTTTCTGGCCGAAGTCGAGTCTAGACAAAACTATTTTGTAGTTACTAAGTTAGTTATCGGAGAGTAGGATTCTTTTTACTCCTTACCTTTGCTCTGGACAGGACAAGTGACATAAGTGTTTTAATTCTCGCCTTATCCCCTTTCAAACTTTAGGATCTCGAGGGTGTGGAGTTTCGGAATAGTTACAATGCCTTGCTTGCAGCGTATTGTCTTGATTCCGACCTCAGGTTGGGAAATCCTGTAGTACCTTTAGTTCTTCGTTTTCCGATTAAACATCTTGCTCGTATGTTGATTTCAATCCTTTTGCCAAGTATCCTCACGATTCTGGTGAGAATGCTTCCTTGATCGTCGCTTTCAATTATCGTTCTTCCTCTTGATCTCCTGATGGCTTCGTTTTCCGACATTGCCGTCTCTCTGCGGAAATTTATCTCGACATGAGTTCGACTTCGACATGGAGCAGAGTCCCTTGTTGGTGGTGTTGAAGATCGTCGACTCTCTTTTCTCTCCCCCCTCTCCCCTGGATCGTCCAGGATCTCGGGACGAGATCCCTTGTTGGTGGTGTTGTATTGTAACAGCTCAGATTTCACAAAATTTATTTTTTTATTTTTTGTGTGAATTGTTTGCGGTGTTTGCATCCCTGATTTATCGATCGGCGATTATTTACCCCCCCTCTTATCTCCTACCGGACGGAGACCGACCGTTGCCACCCTGACCATCGCGATCACCGTCGCGAAAATTGCACGAGACCAGCCGTAGCAAACAGATCGAAAAACCCCGTTTAATAATTAATCGGGATATTTTTATAGCGCGCTGGAATTTGTTCTCGGATCGGTTCCAGCGCAAGGTGAATGCCTCCGGCTCGACGCGCTGATCGCGCAATTTGAAGTTTTACCCGAAGCAGAGGTCCTGCGGATCCTCGGCGGTCAGAAACGTAAACACCGCGCGCGAGAGAAAAACCGGCGATGTTTTTGCAAACTGCCAGCCACCTGGGCTATATAAATACCACCACTCTCCCACCCCTTTCTAGGGTTTCCCTAGGCCAAAATAGGCAGCCACCAGCCCCCAGATCAAGATCTGAACCCCAAATTTCACATCTATTTTTGCCCCAATTTTGTAACCATAGCCCCCATCAGATCTGGACAACAGCCCTTTTGGATCTGGACCGTTGGATCGGCAGATCCAACGTTTGAGGGCGCTTGGGATTCCTCCCGTGTTGCATCCCCATGGACTAGCTCCTCTCCCGAGCGCGTGCCCCCGCCGCCGCTCGTCGTCGGCCAGCCCCGCCGCAGGCGAGGCACCCCTGCAGGTCGCCCTCCCTCCCCGTGCCCTCCCCTTCTTCTTCCTCTCTTCTCATCTTCTCTATCTCTCTCTCCCTAATCCTGTCTCTTCTTCTTCTTCCCGAAGCTGCATCTGCCATGGACGCCTCGTCCGAGCCTGGAGCTCGCCGTCGTCGCGCCGTGGACCTCATCGGAGGCCAGATCCGCGACGCCCACGTCCATTCCCGCGCCCGCTCCAACCTCCACGTCGTGCCGCCGTGCAATCACTCGCCGGCGACCTGCAGAAGCTGCCGCCTCCCGTGCTGGATAGGGACGAGGAGGAGGCCAGGGTCCCGCGCTCGGCTAGGCCGCCCCCAACGCGTGGGCCCAGCATTTTTTTTGTTTTTTTCCCTGTTGCGCTAGATGGGCTCGGCCTAGTAACTGTGTAGCGCCCTGTGCGCAGAATAGCTAGGTCTCGCCCCCTGTTTCTGCCCGTTTAGTTTTTTTGCTAGGTTTTGATTAATAAAATTGGCAGATTGTGTTGCGTTTTCCCGAGGCCCGTATCTTTTTAATCGTTAGTCGGATGGGAACACTTTCTACATGAAAGTTGCACCATTTTTCGCTTAGATTATGAAACTTTGCTCGTTTGTTATGGTTCAATTTGTTTACATGTTGTTTGACTGCTAATGACATCGCATGCCACCGTAAACTGTTTCTTTAATAACTTTTTAACTGTTGCTCCGATTAAATTGTTTCTTATATGTAACTTGACTAGAATTTCATGTATATTGTGTTTATGCTGCCCTTGCTTGCTAATAAAAATTATAAAATTATCTTTAGTGCTAAACAGTACCAAAGGCTATTATTTTCGTGGGGTACTTAGTACATGCCTTGCTTAGGAAGTTTACCCCATTTAACTTGACTAGCATAGGTAGTTTATTTATGCTTCACCTCTTGCCATGGTTGTGACATGCCATGCTTGAGTGATATGCCATCTTAACAACTTTCCTCATCTTGTTTAGCTAAACAACTTGAACCGTTGTAAACGTGCGGTATCGGCGTGTGTGGCGAGTACTCCACTTAACCTGTTAGTAACCGCTCTCGACGGTAGGTGCGATGTCTCGTGTTGCCTTCTTGTTGATGCTTGCTCATGTTTGCTTCATAGTAATAGAGTGCTTGCTTGTTGATTGCTTCCGGTGTTTACCCTCTTGTGTGCTTCTGCGGGTACCTCTCGGAGACGTTGCGAGCTTGCGATCGACTTCACCTTCGGATCGTCTTCTTATCAGGTAAGGGGGAGCATATATCATGCTTATAACTTTCAGCTCTCTCGCGCCTAGGTGTAGGATAGAACGATTGATTGATCCTACCACTTCATATTCATGCCTCTCAAATAAACCCAAACAGCCATGTCCTCCATATCCCAACAAACCTTGTTCGGCTATGTTACTTTTGCTCACTGCTCATCCACTGCTTAGTATGCATGCTAGGATTTGTTATTAACTGTTATCCTGTTACTCCTTGGTTTGGGATATCACATTATTATATTGTTGTGGATGATATGATTATTATAAATGTTGACCATATTCGACGAAGGATGGAAGGTCTAGGCTATCCCGCCCCGACGCTTTGTTCCATTCGAGTCACCTAGGATCCGAGTTCTGGGCATTGGTTCCAAGACTGAGTGTGCCTAACCGCGTGTGGGATTTTATGGGGTCCTCTTTTCTTACCTACCTAGCTTCAAACATTTCTAGTGGTGGCCTAAGCTGATTTACCATTTGAAACCATGGATATATATCTGTCGGGTCGCTCCTAGCAGATATCCTTTAAACCAACCCGGACCAGTGAGGACATGGTTCCTTGTTGGTCCACCCTTGACCGGCGAGGTCCCAGCCCCATGTGAGGTGTCCCGGTAACCCAAACCCTGTTGTGACGGAAGAGGCCGATCCGAGGGCGCGGCCAGCTTTTGGATTGGATGTCGACTGCCCGGGGGGCACCCGGATTTGTTCGTTGTTAGCTAGAGGGACGTGTCGTTTCGGATCTCTCGGAACTAAACCATAAAATGGTTGCCTATGATGGGTAGCAACTAAGAGTGATGGACGTGCGTGCAGAGCCTTGTAATGGGCAGTTGGGACACCCCTTCAGGGTTAAATCTTTTCGAGAAGCCGTGTCCACGGTTATGGACGACTTGAGACCTACTCCTTGTTCATAGACAACAACAACTGAGAAAAGCTTAATAACTTGATCAACGTGTGTGTGCCTTGACTGCTTCTTCTTCGTCGGGATGCGAAGAGGAGTACAAGGATAGTATAGGTGTTATGCTTGCGTAAGTAGTTGATAGTAAGACTTGTTGGAGGCGATTCCTCATCGAATGCTTGGTTCTTATCTTACTCTAAACTAGACCGTTAGCCACTCTTATATTGCTAGTGCGTCTGCAACCTCACCACTACCCCCATCTTACCCGTGAGAAGTTAGTTACAAGACTTTTGATATATTCTCACCCCATTCTTTTCTTTTCCCTTTTATGTTTTGCCAGATCGGCCGCTACAGTTGATTACTACCTCGACTCTTCTTTTGGACGCCTTCTTGGAGACTCGACGACGACTATTTAGGCGGATCCCGACAGAGAGCCTGGACCCGTGCGGTTACGGAAATGGTGTGTTTTTCCTTTGCCACTAGGCATTTGAATGTAGTCTGTACTCAGACATGTATATTCCGCTGATGTGTTGTATTAAGGCATGTGTATGCCAATTGTATGAGATGTTGTATCCATGTAGCTGTGATGTTTTGATATCATGTTGGAAATCTAGGGCATATGGCAATGTCATATGTCGCGGTGGGATCGATATGTGCTTCGTCCCCGGATCTGGATTGAAACATCTAGATCTGGAACAGTACCGCATATCAGGCCTTACACCCTGTTAGGCCGGGTTTGGTTAGAAGTGATCCAGTTTTATCGGATCAGATTCCTTTTCTTTGGATCCATATTCCGATTCCTCTCCTATTGTTTCGCATCCGACAAACAACTCAGATGAATTGCATGAGTCTGGTTCTGACACATCTGCTTTGCATGAGGTTGCACTGGCCTCACCGACCTCTCATAGCCTGGTCCGCCTAGTAGAGTATGACTCTGATGGAAGTTCTCCTATCAAGATCCCATCACCCCAAGAGGTTGTCAAAGTTTTGCAAAGTATCGATGAGATGATTGAGGATATGGCTGCCAGTTTCTGGGATTCTCAGCATTGTATTAGCATGGGACATGCAACTGAGGCATGTACTAATCGTATTCGATGTAGGACTTGTTTCCGGTCCGGACACTTCAAAAAGGATTTCCCTGGCGCACTCAATGCATCTCCTATCTAGGTGCCTAAAGTCCCATCGAAAAACTTCGGGACTCGCGCCACAGCCTTGTCCTATTGCGACGGTTCGGTCACGCCGCCGCTTCATAAAGAGCACCACCTTGATTTAGATAGCCCAATCTTGCAACTGCAGAATCCCCTGCTTCTTGCTCCGCCGACCCCCCTACTTCTGGATCTCCGCCGCCTAGCTCCGACGAACTCACGCCAACCATTCCATCACCGTGTCTTTCTGACGGGATGGCCAACTTCGAGCTAGACCCCCGCCGCTTTCTGCCGGCTGGCCACGACATTGTTGATGGAGGACCTGAGAGATTCCCACAGACTTTCTATTCTACGTCACAGCCGCCGCCTCGGATGCATGAGTAATACATGGTGGCGATAGTGGAGCCGCATCCTGATAGAGGCGGGGTGTCCCGATCTTTCAATGAGAGATAACTATCGATTTGGTGGAGATGACTCTGACGATCCGACTATGAACGTGCAACAACGTCACGCCTTAGCAATCGCTAAACCAATCTCCGGAGGTTATTGACCACGTCGGAGCACGATCAACCTGACCACGAAGGTCTAGTGCCTGAAAGCAATCGAAGAACAAGCAAGAATTATGATAAAGCAATCTGAATATTGCGAATATGTAGATGAAGTATGAATAAAGTTGGGATTCCGAAAGCGGTCTTGATCTGGTCGTTGGACACAAACCGAGTACACGAAGATGCAGCAATTAGCTAAGCAGTCTTTTTAACTAAAAGAAATCCAAAGAAAAACCCTAGGGTTGATCTACTTATATAGGACTAAAGGGTGGAGGCCAATGGGGTGGAAGGACGTCCCAAGGAGTCCTAAAACTAAACCTAGGTCGTACAAGGCACTTGGGCCCATGTGGAGGTGATGCAACACCTATTGAGTTGGACTTTGATTCGGATTCTGCTGCTGGGTCGCACCGTTTTCGCAATACCTCCATGCTCTGAAGGAATTTGAAGGTGAAACCAATTGCTTTGGAAACTAGACGAGATAAGCTATCACCAGAAAAAAGAATCACCCAATTTGGAGTTCGTATGTAGAAACGGCGGCTGTTTGAAGTTGGGTATATCTCTGCAGTCCGAATCTGAGTCCATGACGTGAAAGACTTGGTCTCTATCTTCTCTTGGGCCAAAAGTGACGTGAAATAACTTCTTGTACAGCACACAATCATGGCCCTTTGTATTGACTTCATTTCTTGATCAAATATAGAGGAATTAATGGTCATATCCATGATAATTATGTCCTCATCATCTTCATGCTTGAACATGCTCCAATGCTCATCCTTCTTGTCCATGCTAGGTCCTTCATTTGTCAGCAACAAAAATATATCGACGTTAGGCAGCATCATATTCACATGAACATTAGAAACATTACCAAGAAGCGAAAGTACCTGATAATTTAATTGGTGTGCACGATCTCTAGTAATTGGTCCTGTAGGTATATTAGCAGGGGTTGTGGCTGTAACTATGGTAGTCATGTCCTCATCATCCTCCCCTTCTTGAAAATAAAGCCGTCCTCGGCGTTTCTTAATCTGAAATGTGGCTAACAAAAGAGACAAGGTGTACATGTTGTATATATATATGTCATCCATTCTTACTTCCCTTAGTTTTTGGACATGTAACACATGTATATATGAGTAACTTTCGTATGTCGTGAAATATAAACATATATGATCATCACAATACATAAACGACATGAAAGTATTGCAACTCAGTTTGCATATATATGTGAAGCTCTTATTCATATCTAAAGATGTACAATGCTCATCATTAAACCAGCCCAATACCGGTGAATAAGCAATAATTGTTTTTGAAGGACATGCTACAACAGGCTTAACTAAGCAGTTATGCAACACGTCATTCGACGTAGTATCATCACCAAGATTAGAGGTCATATCAAAATGATTAAACACTGGCTTTTTCATAACAGTAACACGATTATCTAATATAGATGGTGTGGTCAAATCAGTAGGTAACTCAACGCATGATGTATTCAAGTCTATTAGGCAAGCAACATCTTCATGTGAAGTTATGACATTCTCGAAAATTGGTTGTGTGATGAAACTACTGGATAGCTCAACACATGTTGCTTTTAAATCAGCAAGGTTCTCATGTGGAGGGAATCCATACCTTTGTCATTACCTTTTTGTGATGATAGATCAGATATTGGAGGAGTGCTTACGACAATTGATGTGGTTATGGTAGTGCTCATAGTGGTTGAAGGAACAACCTTCTCAACTTGTGGTAGTTGCACATTCCGCTTGTTCGTCTTCTGAGCAACACGTCTGTCGATTTCCTGTTCAGCTTTACAAGCAAGACGAAACAAACGATCCATAGGATAACACTTTTCATGAATTAGGATATCCTGAATGTCACGGTTTAAACCTTCCCAAAATATGTCCATGAAATATTCTTCACTTTCCTCTAAAAGAGAATGCAAGAATGTAGTTTCTAAAGCATCATAATATTCTGAAACAGTTTTAGTACCTTGTTTTAAATTTTTTAATTTCCTAACCTTGTCACGAGTATAATAAGAGGGAACGAATCTATATCGCATAGCAAGTTTGAGATCATTCCAAGTATTAGGTATATAATCAGGATATAAACTACAATATTCATTCCACCAAATAGAAGCAAAATCTTTGAAAGCACTAATTGCAGTTTTTACTTTCTTATGCTCAAGAAAATTATGGGAAACAAATATATCATTTATTTCAAACTCCCACTCAATGTATAAATCAGGTCTTAGACGTCCATGAAAGTGTGGTATAGAAACAATAAACTGATCATGTGCATGCTTATGTGTGTTTACCTTTTGCAGTGACTGTTCTGTAGTTGTAGGTGGTGGCAAATCTCCAACTATAGTTGCCGCCCAAGAAGATCTAACTCCAGAACCTGCCATGATTAGTAGAAAACAAGAAACAAATCACAAGTATATGTCCCTATGAACTACTAGGATGTGGTGGTAAAACACTCACAGGATAGCAAATATCAATGTCTTACTAGTTCTTACCATGCAGCAGGTGGTGATCGGCAACCAACGGTGTCAAAGAACTCCAAAGATTAAGTAGAGCGATTGCCAGGTGAACGCACGTATACACGATGTAGAAATATGTGGAGCTTGGAAGGCTTTAATATGGTGGCAAAAATATCAGCAATAATCAATTCAGAGATGCAAAATTGAATTAACGCTCAACAACGATACTGTGCTGGTCCTAGTCTAGACCGGACTAGAGACGCGAGCCTAGAACACTAATGTGGTCACGGCGTAGCACAACTAGCAGCAATGAATGATATGAAGTAGCTCTGAATAGCCAGATATAAGTGAAGATCATCTCAGAGCAAAGATAATGGTGAAAATAGCCTCCAAATCAAGATACACCAATATTCTCGCTACAACTTTCCTCTGAAATATATTTTCTAATTTTTTAATATTTTTTCCTCCAATAGGGCACTGACTTAAGCTTTTCGACGCAATAAGAATCACTCAATTTAGAGTTCGGATGAGGTGTCAAAAAAATTGAGAATCAGCCCGAAATCTGACAAAAACTGTGTTCGGAAACTTTAGAGGTCAAAAAGTCCGTCTTAGAAGCCGATCTGGAGTTTCAAATAACACACTAGCTCCAGAACTATTTAGAAGAGACTCGGAAATATCTTTAATTTGAGTACTCGTGGAGCCAAAACGGACTTCGGATGACAAAGTTATGCCCGTTTTAGTGGACACTGCTAAAAACTGATTCCGACGAGATTTCAAATACGAGTTCAACTAGAGATAGATCCGAAATTTTTCTTCTTTTTTCTCTTTTTTCCTTTTTTCTTTCTTTTTTTCCTTTTTCTTTTTTTTCTCTCTTTTTTCAACTCTTTTTTCTCTCTTTTTCTATGGTGGATGGTAGAAGTAGGCAGCGGATGGGATGATGGTGCAGCGGCGGCGGTGACTAACGTCAACAGAACTCGAAACTCTAAAGGACTAGATACTAAGACCAGCAACTGAACACGACGATGCAACCGATAATTCAATAAAGCAAAGCACCGAAAAGAAAATTGCGAAGTCTCAGATTGGTTTGGATATGATGATCTAATCCTATTTTTATGGCTTTTTGTGTGGATGATAGGTGATAAAAAACAGATCTAATATATGGATGTGGAATTCTCACCGAGCAACCTGAAAACTGATACCACTTGATAGAGGCGGGTTGTCCCGATCTTTCGATGAGAGATAACTATCGATTTGGTGGAGACGACTCTGACGATCCGACTACGAACGTGCAACAACGTCGCGCTTTAGCAATCGCTAAACCAATCTCCGGAGGTTATTGACCACGTCGGAGCACGATCAACCTGACCACGAAGGTCTAGTGCCTGCAAGCAATCGAAGAACAAGCAAGAACTATGATAAAGCAATCTGAATATTGCGAGTATGTAGATGAAGTATGAATAAAGTTGGGATTCCGAAAGCGGTCTTGATCTGGTCGTTGGACACAAACCGAGTACACGAAGATGCAGCAATTAGCTAAGCAGTCTTTTTAACTAAAAGAAATCCAAAGAAAAACTGTAGGGTTGATCTACTTATATAGGACTAAAGGGTGGAGGCCAAGGGGGTGGAAGGACGTCCCAAGGAGTCCTAAAACTAAACCTAGGTCGTACAAGGCACTTGGGCCCATGTGGAGGTGATGCAACACCTATTGAGTTGGACTTTGATTCGGATTCTGCTGCTGGATCGCACCGTTTTCGCAATACCTCCATGCTCTGAAGGAATTTGAAGGTGAAACCAATTGCGTTGGAAACTAGACGAGATAAGCTATCACCAGAAAAAAGAATCACCCAATTTGGAGTTCGTATGTAGAAACGGCGGCTGTTTGAAGTTGGGTATATCTCTGCAGTCCGAATCTGAGTCCATGACGTGAAAGACTTGGTCTCTATCTTCTCTTGGGCCAAAAGTGACGTGAAATAACTTCTTGTACAGCACACAATCATGCCCCTTTGTATTGACTTCATTTCTTGATCAAATATAGAGGAATTAATGGTCATATCCATGATAATTATGTCCTCATCATCTTCATGCTTGAACATGCTCCAATGCTCATCCTTCTTGTCCATGCTAGGTCCTTCATTTGTCAGCAACAAAAATATATTGACGTTAGGCAGCATCATATTCACATGAACATTAGAAACATTACCAAGAAGCGAAAGTACCTGATAATTTAATTGGTGTGCACGATCTCTAGTAATTGGTCCTGTAGGTATATTAGCAGGGGTTGTGGCTGTAACTATGGTAGTCATGTCCTCATCACATCCGCCGGCTCACCTGGTTGCAGTCAGAAGAGAACCGGTTTTGCAGTGTCTCACCCAGGATCTCCAAGTGGTTATTCCTTCTACTCAGACTTGGTTCCAAGGGGTAGGGTTATTTGAAGTTCTGAATCCTGTGATTAGGGAGTCTTTTATTCATCATCCACCGTTTGCTCTCGGTTTGGATGAGGAGGGGCAGGAAATCTTTGTTCGTTTTATTCCGCATAATGCTGGAGAAGGGTTTCGCGCTGTGCACGGGCATCACACTGGATGTCTTATGTTCATTGGAGTTCCTGTAGATTATCGCAATACAAGATCTCTCTCTGAAGTTGTTGGCACGTGTGGGAAATTTCACTCCTGGGAACACACTGATAGGAGTATGGTTCGATCCATTGTTCATGCCTCGTTCCCGGACAATGCTCTTGTTCCGCGTGATGTGGTGTTCCGTGAGTTTGCCCCATGGGGAGGTACTGTAGTGTCCTAGAAGGCACCAATCTATATACTCACTTCAAACTTTGCTGATGCGCAACTGCCAGTGGATGAGGACTTCATGCCCATGGATGTCAATCCGCATCCAATGCCTGGTCTTGCTGCACAGCCTTCTCCTCTCTGGGGGCTCCCACCCTATCCTGCTCTTGGGTGGAATGATGTTCAGGTACAACATCAACAAGACAATGTTGTACAAGATGGTGTTGTACAAGGTGATGTTGCAGAAGAAGAGGGACATGTCAATGATGGATGGCCGTCTTGGAATGAGGAAGTTGCTGTAGATAATGGGGAAATCATTCAAGACATCATGCCTCCACAGGATCAGAACTCTATGGACCTCAATCCATCTCTGAATTCAAGTGTCTCCTCTGACTTTGATGTTGTTGAGGTGCTGATGCCACATGCAGTGCCAGGCATGCATGATATTCAAGCTCCAGTCCAGGATGAGGATCCAGATGCCCTTGCCCTTGTGGTGTACCAGCCGCCTGTCATTGATCTGATTCAGGAACAAAGACATCGGGTTGTGCTCGGGCCAGTTTTACCACCCCATATGATCTAGGAATGAGCTTTTGGTAATACCCTGCCAGCCATTGAAGTCCAAGTGCTCCCGCAGCTTGTGCGTAGTCTGCCTTCTCCTCTGCCGCCTGTGGGAGATTGGATGGAGCAATACAACCGCATGACCTTTTCTGATGATCACATTGCTGAGCCCCTGATGATTGAACTTCCCCTTTCTGAACCTGCTCCTGACGCCAGTGCCTCTGCAGTTCCTGCACTTCAGTTCACTGATAAGAAGGTAGTTTCAGGAAAACGTCGTAGCTCCGCACAATCTCCGCTGGTGAGGAAGGAGGATGATTTTTCCACTCATAGAATTACTCGCAGCTGTGCAAAGAAATCTGGATTGAATCCAGTATCAGCCATGCCCCCTAAGCCTTCATTTCTGCGTCAACCTCGTGCTAAGTAGAAGCGTCTGACGGCCCTCCTTCTTCAAACTCTGAAGACGATGATGGTTCGAATCAGAATGACATTCCACCCCTACACCTGTAACAGCCCAGATTTCACAAAATTTAAAATTGTTGTTTTCTGTGTGAAGTGTTTGATTGTCGGATTTGTCTGCGGTGTTTGCATCCCCGATTTATCGATCGACGATTATTTTCCCCCCTCTTATCTCGTACCGGACGGAGACCGACCCTTTCCACCCTGACACTCGACCCTTGCGACCCCGGGTTTCACCCGATCACCATCGCGAAAACTGCACGAGACCAGCCGTAGCCAACGGAACGAAAAACCCTGTTCAATAATTAAACGAGATATTTTTATAGCGTGCCGGAATTTGTTCTCGGATCGGTTTCAGCGCAAGGTGAATGCCGCCGGCTCAACTCGCTGATCGCGCAGTACGGCGAGCTCCGGGCTCGGACGAGGCGTCCATGGCGGCTGCAGCTTCAGGAAGAAGAAGAGAAGGGATTAGGGAGAGAGAGAGAGAGAGAGAAGAGGAGAAGAGAGGAAGAAGAAGGGGAGGGCGCGGGGAGAAGAGGGCGACCTGCAGGGGCGCCTCGCCGGCGGCAGGGCTGGCCGACGATGAGCGGCGTTGGGGGCATGCGCTCGGGAGAGGAGCTACTCCATGGGGCTGCAACACGGGAGGAATCCCAAGCGCCCTCGGCCGTTGGGTCGGAGATCCAATGGTCCAGATCCAAAGGGGCTGCTGTCTAGATCTGATGGGGGCTAGGGTTACAAAATTGGGGCAAAATTAGCTGCGAAATTTGGGGTTCAGATTTGGATCTGGGGGCTGGTGGCTGCCTATTTTGGCCTAGGGAAACCCTAGAAAGGGGTGGGAGAGTGGTGGTCTTTATATAGTTGTAACAGCCCAGATTTCACAAAAATTAAAATTTTTTTTTTCGGTGTGAATTGTTTGATTGTCTGATTTGTTTGCGGTGTTTGCATCCCCGATTAATCGATCGGCGATTATTTTCCCCCCTCTTATCTCGTATCGGACGGAGACCGACCCTTGCCACCCTGACACTCGACCTTTGCGACACCGGGTTTCACCCGATCACCGTCGCGAAAATCGCACGAGACCAGCCGCAGCCAACGGATCGAAAAACCCCGTTTAATAATTAAACAGGTTATTTTTATAGCACGCCGAAATGTGTTCTCGGAACGGTTCCAGCGCGAGGAGAACGCCGCCGGCTCGACGCGCTGATCGCGCAGTTCGAAGTTTTACCCGAATCGGAGGTCCTGCGGACCCCCCGGCGGTCAGAAACGTAAACGCCGCGCACGCGAGAGAAAAACCGGGGATGTTTTTGCAAACTGCCAGCCACCTAGGCTATATAAAGACCACCACACTCCCACCCCTTTCTAGGGTTTCCCTACCCCAAAAACTAGGGAGCCAAGGTCGCCATTAATAATATGGACATGGCTCTATTATAAATTTTTAACCGTTGCTCCAAATAAAATGTTTCTTATATGTAACTTGATTAGTTTTTCGTGTACTTTGTGTTTATGCTATTGTTTGTTGTTGTTAACACACCTAAAATATGGTTTAGGACAGAACAGTACCAAAATCCTTTAATTGTCGTGCGGCACTTAGTGTTATGCCATGTTTAGGATTGTGCCCCACTTAACTTGACTAGTATAGATAGATTACTTCAAGCTTCACCTCTTGTCATGTTTGTGTGCTATGCCATGCTTGAGTGAGATGCCATGTTAACAACTTTTGTTGATCATCTGTACCTAAACAACTTGAACCTTTCTAAATGTGTGGTATCGTCGTGTGTGGCGAGTACTCCACTTAATCTGTTAGTGATCGCTCTCGACGGTAGGTGCGATGTCTCGTGTTGCCTTCTTGTTGATGTTTGCTCGTGTTTGCTTCGTAGTAATAGATGCTTGCTCGTTGATTGCTTCCCAGTGTTTCCGTCTTGTGTGCTTCCGCGGGTTCCTCTCGGAGACGATGCGAGCTTGTGATCAACTACACCTTGGGAACCGACTTATCAACAGGCAAGGACTATACATTACTTATGATCCATTCTATTTCAACCAGCGGTTTGCATGCTAGTCTAGCATAGGTTCGATGTTTGATCCTACCACATGTGTAACAGCCCAAATTTCACAAAAATTAAATTTTTTGTTTTCGGTGTGAATTGTTTGATTGTCTGATTTGTTTGCGGTGTTTGCATCCCCGATTTATCAATAAAATATTTTTTCCCCCTCATATCTCGTATCGGACGGAGACCGACCCTTGCCACCCTGACACTCGACCTTTGCGACACCGGGTGCCACCCGATCACCGTCGCGAAAACCGCACGAGACCAGCCGCAACCAACGGAACGAAAACCCCGTTTAATAATTAAACGGGTTATTTTTATAGCGCGTCGGAAAGTGTTCTCGGAACGGTTCTAGCGCGAGGTGAACGCCGCCGGTTCGACGCATTGATCGCGTAGTTTGAAGTTTTACCCGAATCGGAGGTCCTGCGGACCCCCGACGGTCAGAAACGTAGACACCGCACGCGCGAGAAAAAAACCGGGGATGTTTTTGAAAACTGCCAGCCACCTGGGCTATATAAAGACCACCACACTCCTACCCCTTTCTAGGGTTTCCCCTAGCCAAAATTGCAGCCACCCCCTCCACTTTGCCCCAATCTTCCCAAAATACCCCATTTTTCGTCCAAAACAACCCCAGCTGCTCCCGGCCGTTCGATCGGGTGATCGGAGGGCTACGGGCGCGCCACGTCACCTTTTTTTTCTTCTCTTCTTCTCTCTCTCTCCAATCCTCCTCTCTCCTCTGCCCGTGGAGAAGCTCGCTGCCGCCGCCTCGCCTCGGCCAACTCCGGCAGCGGCCGACTCCCCTCCTCCTCGCGCCCTCTCCCTTCTCCCCCTCTCCCTCTCATCTCCCCCTCACCGGCGTTCCCTCTCCTCCTCGCAGGTTGCCGCCAGGGCCGGCGAGCCAGGCCGCGGCCACCATGGACGCCGACGAAAGCCGCCGCGTCATGGGAGCACGACCCCGCGAGCGTCGTGCCTCTGACCTTCGCCTCACACCAGTGGCCGCCGCCCTCCCCCTGGATCCGGCGCCGCCCAGCCTGAACCGCGCCCCAGCCGCCTCCTCAGCGCCGGCCGGCGAGCCACCGCCCGTCCACGCCCTGGATCGGGACGGGGACAACCGTCCCAACCGCTGCCACCGTGGTGGGCCGGCGCGCCCACTGCGGCCCACCAGCCTCTGCCCAGCCGAGCCGCCAGCCAGTGGGCCGAGCCCACTTGGTGAGCGCCCCTTATTTTATTTTATTTTATTTGCTGCTGCTACTGTTGGGCCCAGTAGCTTTCGGCCCGTTGCCCTGTTTTTTTTCCTGGGCAGTTTAATTTAGCAGATTGTATTATTTTCGCGTTGCCCGTATCTTTTCACCGGTAGCTTGGATAGCGACGCTTTAAACATGAAAGTTGCTTAGTTTTTCGTGTAGTTTAATAAAATGTTGCTTGTTGCCATGTTTGAGTTTGTTTACATGCTGTTTAACTGCTAATTACAACTACTTTCCACTGTAAACTGTAACTGCCATATCTTTTTAACAGTTGCTCTGTTTAAAATGTTCCCTATATGTAACTTGACAAGAATTGCATGTAGCTTGTGTTTATGCTGCTCTTGCTTGCCAATAAAAATAATTGTCACAACCCCAAGTTAGGTATGTGCTAGGGTTAGCAAGTCACTTTGCATCATGTTAAAAATTTCAAAAGAAATCATTTGAAATCAAATTCAAACTCAAATGGGAGAAGGAACACCCCCTAGATGAATTAATTCAAAAGGCCAGAAATAAATCTTCTCCAAAAATTCATGGTTTAATTTTGAAAAGTCTTATAAATGAGTATGATCACATATCAAGTGATGTGGGACCAACCCCATGCTCATGGATTTTTCAAATATTCAAATAGGACCTTGGAATTAATCAAAAAAAACCTATTTGATTTAAAGTTCAAATAATTTGAATTTTAAAAATGTTCAAACTTTACAAGTGGCTAGCCTAGTATTTTGTGAAGCCACATAAAAAGTTTCATTATTTAATGTAATGGTTTTCTATTTTATTTAGCAGTTCCAAAACAAATAACAGAAGAAAAACAAAAAGAAAAAGGAAAAGGGAAAGTGGCCCGCTTACCTAGGCCTCCCCAGCCCAACTCACCGCACCGCAGCCCAAGCCCGCAGCCTCCCCTTGTCGTCTTCCCCGGCGCGACAAGCAGCTCGCTGGAGCGCATGCCGACGCCGGCGGCAGCAGCCTGCCTGCCTGGAGGCCTCTTCTCTTTCCACCTCTCCAGCGCCATCTTTTCTTCCTCCCTCGCTCGATTTCGCCTTGGACAGAAAGTTCGCCGTAGCGCGCAGCCATGGAATCCGCGGCCACCGTGCCCTAGAGCCCTAACCAGCAAGTCCACCGTGTTCGTCGCCCTCGACTTCGTCTTCACGCAGAAGCTGGAGCCCTAATTCCTCCCCGAGCCGACGCCATCGTCTTCAACCTCTCGCTGGACCCGCGAGCTCGCCGCCGTCGATTCGCCGCCGTTGAAGCCTCCCCGAGCAAGCTGTCGCTTCCATTCGAATCAGGGTGAGTGCGGGATCAAAACCCCTAACCTTTCCCCCTCGATTTCTTCCTTTAGCCGGATCTGCCATGGGAATCGTAGCTCAACGCCGCCGTGGTGCTCGTCGGCGAGCACCCGTGAAGCAATCGAGCTCGGGGCCATGTCCTTCACCTCCGCTGATGAGGACATCTCTACTAATGTTACACCCACATCTTCACAAACTACACATAATGGACCAGTTACTAGAGCACGCGCATGTCAATTAAATTATCAGGTACTTTCGTTTCTTGCGAATCCTTCTAATATTCAAGAACATATGATGCTGCCTAAATTAGATACTTTTGTTTGTCTTATGAATGAAGGACCTAGCATGGACAAGAAGGATGGTCATTGGAGCGGGATCAAGCATGGAGAAGAAGGTGCGCGCGCGGGAAAGGACAGCGGAGCTTCCCGTGGTGATTATCGCACTTTGAAGCCACCATAAGGCGCGCATGAAGACTTGGACGAGAGACACAAGATGCCACATTAATATTTTCGTCCAAGAGTTATTATAGGTGCTGCGTCACCTTATTATTGGGCCAGGCCCATGTAATTTCGAAATACACTTAATAGGCTATTTTTTAGAGTCCGTATGTGTGGGGAAACCGAGTTAGGGTTGTTTTCGGACCCCTCCTCCAAGGGGCCACGAAATTCCCCTCTGTTCCCCCATATATACAGCCCTTAGGGCATCGTTTAGACTTGGGTTTTAATTAGATTTAAGTTAGCCATAGCCGCAACTTCGAGTTCTTCGTTTGTGTCGTCCGACCAGGCCAAGACCGCATTGGAACCCCAACTTCTGTTAATCTTTCATCTTATATTCGCAATATCCAGATTGCAATTCTTAGTTCTTGCTTGTTCTTCGATTGCTTGCAGGAATTGACCTTCGTGGTCAGGTTGATCGTGCATCCGCGGGATCAATAACCTCTCGGAGTTGGTTTAGCGATTGCTAAGGCGCAACGTCTTCGCACGTTCGTAGTCGGGTCGTGAAAGTCTACTCCACCAAAATCGATCTCCACCATCTCATCGAAACATCGGGACACCTTCGCCTCTATCAAGTGGTATCAGATTTCCAGGTTGCTCGGTGAGATTTACCAGTTTTTCATAGTCTAGATTGGTTCTGTTCTTCATACCTACAGTCCACGAAAAAGCCAAAAAAAAAATTAGGGTTAGATCATCACGTCCCAAGACAGTCCTAGCCATTGTCCAGTTTTCTTTTCAGTACTTGCTTTGTTGAATTTACGGTTGCATCGTTGTGTCAAGTTGCTGATCTTAGCGTCTAGTTTCCTTAGAGTTTCGAGTTCTGATCACAGTTTGCCACGTCGCCGCCGCACAGTAGTAATCCGAGTCCAGATACACCACGTTCCGCCAATCCGAGTCCATATACACCACCACGAGCTACACGAGTCCGAGTTGAGTTCCACCATCAGTACGGTTTGTGATCTCTCCGTAGCCAGAATAGTTTGAGTTGATTAGAGTCGGATTTCACCAAACTTTTGTCGTACGTAGAAGGGAGGTGATTTCCAAAAAAAAAAAAAAAAAAAAATTTAAGTCTGGCACGCTTTCCAGAGCAGTTTTTAGGCCAAAAATTTCAGGGGTAAAAAAATTTTGTGCCCATACGTTCCTTAGGTCCAGACACTCATTTTAAGACATTCGCCACCCTAGTGACTTTCTCGCACTTTTTCAGCCACCGCAGTCCCGCATCGCAAAAAAAAAAAAAAAAAAAAAAAAAAAAAAAAAAAAAGAGAATTTTTTTTTTTCAGAGTATGCTTCTCAGTTGATTACGTGCCGCGCCGTGCTTTCGTTGGTGTTTTAGGCTCGCGTCTCTAGTACGGTCTAGCCTAGGATCAGCACAGTACCCACGTTGAGCGTTTATTCAGCTTTGCATCTCTGTTTTGATTACTGTTGAGTTTTTTCTACCATACTTGTCAGCCTTCCTACAGCTCCACATATATTCTACATCGTGCGTTTGACACCTCCTGGCCATCGCTCTACCATATCTCTGAGAGTTTTGACCCGTTGGTTGTACATCACCACCTGCTGCTAGGTAAGAATCGGTAAGAACGAAAGAAAAGCTTGACGGATTTGTGCTTTCCACCACACCACATCCCATTAGTAGAAGTAGGATCATATTACTGTGTGTTTTCTATTTCTGCTAACCATGACAGGATCACATGATGAAGTGGCGCGGGATGCACCCGATTGGGAGAACATGACAAACAAGGAGCTACATGATAAATTTGCACGTATGATGTCTGAACAGGTGCAGGACATCCATAACAGATTTACAGAGGCGATTGATGGCGTGGAAAAGATGATCGACACCAAGCTAGACGCCAAGTTTACTGAGTTGATCGCACGCCTACCTTCAGCACAGCCACAGCCACCGCCACTACCACGTGCACGACGTATTCTGTTGCCGCGAGGACAAGCTGCTGGTATTGGTGCTCCTCCTGCTACTGCAGTTGCTGCTACTGCTGCTGCTGCTTCTGACGTCGGCCAGGACGACTACTACGAGGGTGATTACGAGGAGGAGGTGGAACAGGAAGCGGTCTATGAGCAGCCAGCTGGACGTCCACGTCCCAACATTCGCCACGGTCGACACCAACCACCCCCTCAGGTACGCGATGATGAACATGTGCCTAAACTTAAATTGAATCTTAAGCCATTTGAGGGTAGATATATTCCTGATGTTTATCTTACTTGGGAGTTAGAAACTGAACAACGCTTTACATGTTTACAATATCCTGAGAATAGACGTGTTACTGCTGCTGTTTGTGAATTCACGGGATTTGCATCTATTTGGTGGTCCGAACATTGTAGATTGCATGCTAATAATATTCCAACTACTTGGGATGCTTTAAAAGATGCTATGCGTACTCGCTGGGTTCCTCCTTATTATGAACGTGACTTGTTACAAAAATTACAGCGTTTGAGACAAGGAAAAAATTCTGTAGAGGAATATTATCAGGAATTACAAACTGGATTGATTAGATGCGGCCTAGTAGAGGATAATGAAGCTATGCTTGCACGTTTTATGGGTGGCTTAAACAGGGAGATACAAACTATTCTAGAATACAAGGACTTTACTACTATCACTCGTTTGTTTCATCTTGCTTGTAAAGCTGAACGTGAAGTGCAGGATCGACAGGCCGCTACGAGACCTAACTTTTCTGCAGGACGAAATACATCATGGACATTGCGTGGAGCTTCTACATCCACACGTCCTGCTGCACCACCATCTACTTCAGCCGCTCATTCTTACAGGGAGCCACCGACACAGCCAGCGCCACCATTCAAGGGTGCACAGAGTGGTCCCGCGGCGAGTTCTTCTTCATCCATGGCGTCCACAGGGCAAGCACGAGATCGTGATATTAAATGTCGCAGGTGCCAAGGTGGAGGTCACTTCGCAAAAGACTGTCCCTCCAAGCGTGTGATGATTATTACGGCGGATGGTGGGTATGAGTCAGCGAGTGACTATGATGAGGAGACTTTAGTTCTCATTGCTCATGAGGATCAGGGTGCCCATGATGATGCTCGTGATATAGAGTATATGGCTCCTGATGATGCAGATAAATATGCTAGTTTGGTTGCTCAACGTGTGTTAAGTGTGCAGGTATCGAAGGACGAGCAAAACCAGAGGCATAATTTGTTCCACACAAAGGGAGTGGTGAAAGAACGTTCGGTTCGCATCATCATTGACGGAGGGAGTTGCAACAACTTGGCGAGCATGGAGTTGGTGGAGAAGCTATCTCTCACCACAAGACCACACCCCCATCCGTACTATATTCAGTGGTTTAACAATAGTGGTAAGATTAAGGTAACGCGTTCTGTTCGTGTGCACTTTAGCATTGCCGCATATGCTGATTATGTTGATTGTGATGTGGTACCCATGCAAGCATGCTCTCTTTTACTTGGTAGACCATGGCAATTTGATAGGAATGTTGTACACCATGGTAGGACAAATCAGTTTACTCTGGTTCATCAGGATAAAACTATTGCTTTACTTCCTATGTCTCCTGAACAAATTGTGAAAGATGATCTTGCTAGAGCTAGTAAAGCTAAACAGGAGAAAAATAAGAGTGAAAATGAGATAGCAGCTAAAGAATTTGAGCAACAACATAAGACCAATAGCAAATCTTCTTCCGCTGTTTCTAATGAAATTAAATTGACTAGTCCAACTTTGCTTGCTACTAAGGTTGATATTTCGGATTTGGATGTTAGTCAATATGTGTGCTATGCTTTTGTGTGCAAAGAAGCTTTGTTTTCATTTGAGGAATTGCCTCCTTCTTTGCCTCCTGTTGTCACTGACCTTTTGCAGGAGTTTATTGACGTCTTTCCACAAGACGTGCCACCGGGATTACCACCTATTCGAGGGATTGAGCATCAGATTGACTTAATTCCCGGTGCTTCGCTGCCTAACCGTGCGCCATACCGTACCAATCCGGAGGAGACGAAGGAGATTCAGCGTCAAGTACAAGAGCTACTCGACAAAGGTTACATACGTGAATCCCTTAGTCCTTGTGCTGTTCCTGTTATATTAGTGCCTAAAAAGGATGGAACATGGCGTATGTGTGTTGATTGTCGAGCCATTAATAATATTACTATT
The DNA here is from genome assembly GCA_950022295.1 of Bromus sterilis. Taxonomy (NCBI): domain Eukaryota; kingdom Viridiplantae; phylum Streptophyta; class Magnoliopsida; order Poales; family Poaceae; genus Bromus; species Bromus sterilis. The sequence goes on along the minus strand of OX465599.1, from coordinate 162,238,354 downwards.
CGTTATCGTCATCCTATTCCTAGGTTAGATGATATGCTTGATGAATTAAGTGGCTCTACCATGTTTTCCAAAGTTGATTTGCGTAGTGGATACCATCAAATTCGCATGAAATTAGGAGATGAATGGAAAACGGCATTTAAAACTAAGTTTGGATTATATGAGTGGTTAGTCATGCCTTTTGGGTTAACTAATGCACCTAGCACTTTCATGAGATTAATGAACGAGGTTTTACGTGCTTTCATTGGACGATTTGTGGTAGTCTATTTTGATGATATACTGATTTATAGCAAATCTTTGGAGGAACATTTGGATCATTTACGTGCTGTTTTTATTGCTCTACGTAATGCACGTTTGTTTGGTAACCTTGGGAAGTGCACCTTTTGCACCGACCGAGTATCGTTTCTTGGCTATGTTGTTACTCCGCAGGGAATTGAAGTTGATAAAGCCAAGATCGAGGCGATTGAGAGTTGGCCGCAGCCCAAAACGGTCACACAAGTGAGGAGTTTTCTTGGCCTCGCTGGATTCTATAGGCGTTTTGTGAGAGATTTCAGCACCATTGCTGCACCTCTCAATGAGCTTACACGCAAGGATGTGCCTTTTACTTGGGGTACCGCACAGGAAGAAGCCTTCACCGTATTGAAAGATAAGTTAACACATGCTCCTTTGCTCCAACTTCCTGATTTTAATAAGACTTTTGAGCTTGAATGCGATGCTAGTGGGATTGGTTTGGGAGGTGTGTTATTACAAGATGCTAAACCTGTTGCTTACTTTTCTGAAAAATTGAGTGGGCCTAGTCTGAACTATTCTACTTATGATAAGGAATTATATGCTCTTGTTCGGACATTAGAAACTTGGCAACATTATTTATGGCCCAAAGAATTTGTTATACATTCTGATCATGAATCTTTGAAACACATAAGAAGTCAAGCAAAACTTAATCGTAGACATGCTAAGTGGGTTGAATTTATTGAGACTTTCCCTTATGTCATTAAACACAAGAAGGGGAAAGATAATATTATTGCTGATGCTTTGTCTCGTCGTTATACTATGCTTTCACAACTTGACTTCAAGATTTTCGGTTTAGAGACAATCAAAGATCAATACGTCAATGATGCGGAATTTAAAGATGTATTGCAGAATTGTAGAGAGGGTAGAACATGGAACAAGTTTGTGCTTAATGATGGATTTGTGTTCCGTTCTAACAAGCTATGCATTCCAGCTAGCTCTATTCGTCTTTTGTTGTTGCAGGAGGCGCATGGAGGAGGATTAATGGGACACTTTGGCGTGAAGAAGACGGAGGACGTACTTGCTACACATTTCTTTTGGCCAAAGATGAGACGGGATGTTGATCGTTTTGTTGCTCGCTGCACTACATGTCAAAAAGCTAAGTCACGACTCAATCCTCATGGTTTATACATGCCTTTACCTGTACCTAGTGTTCCGTGGGAGGACATATCCATGGACTTTGTTTTAGGCTTGCCTCGAACAAAGAATGGGAGGGATAGCATATTTGTTGTCGTGGATAGATTTTCTAAAATGGCACATTTTATACCATGTCATAAAAGCGATGATGCTGCTAATGTTGCTGATTTATTCTTTCGTGAGATTATTCGCTTACATGGTGTGCCCAATACTATTGTCTCGGATCGTGATACTAAGTTTCTTAGCCATTTTTGGAGATGCTTATGGGCTAAGTTGGGGACTAAACTACTTTTTAGTACTACATGTCATCCCCAAACTGAAGTGGTCAATAGGACTTTGTCTACTATGCTTAGGGCTGTTTTAAAGAGTAACTTGAAACAGTGGGAAGAATGTTTACCTCATATTGAATTTGCTTATAATCGTTCATTGCATTCTACCACTAAAATGTGCCCTTTTGAGATTGTTTATGGTTTTCTACCTCGTGCACCTATTGATTTGCTGCCTCTTCCATCTTCGGAGAAGGTTAATTTTGATGCTAAGCAACGTGCTGAATTGATATTAAAAATGCATGAGTTAACTAAAGAAAACATTGAGCGCATGAATGCTAGATACAAGCTTGCTGGTGATAGGGGTCGAAAGCATGTTGTGTTTGAACCCGGAGATCTTGTTTGGTTACATCTACGTAAAGATAGGTTTCCTGATTTGCGCAAGTCTAAGTTAATGCCTCGAGCTGATGGTCCCTTTAAGGTTTTGCAGAAAATTAATGATAATGCATATAAACTTGAGCTACCTGCAGCCTTTGGGGTTAGTCCCACATTTAATATTGCAGATTTGAAGCCTTATTTGGAAGAAGATGATGAGCTTCCGTCGAGGACGACTTCAATTCAAGAAGGGGAGGATGATGAGGACATCTCTACTAATGTTACACCCACATCTTCACAAACTACACATAATGGACCAGTTACTAGAGCACGCGCACGTCAATTAAATTATCAGGTACTTTCGTTTCTTGCGAATCCTTCTAATATTCAAGAACATATGATGCTGCCTAAATTAGATACTTTTGTTTGTCTTATGAATGAAGGACCTAGCATGGACAAGAAGGATGGTCATTGGAGCGGGATCAAGCATGGAGAAGAAGGTGCGCGCGCGGGAAAGGACAGCGGAGCTTCCCGTGGTGATTATCGCACTTTGAAGCCACCATAAGGCGCGCATGAAGACTTGGACGAGAGACACAAGATGCCACATTAATATTTTCGTCCAAGAGTTATTATAGGTGCTGCGTCACCTTATTATTGGGCCAGGCCCATGTAATTTCGAAATACACTTAATAGGCTATTTTTTAGAGTCCGTATGTGTGGGGAAACCGAGTTAGGGTTGTTTTCGGACCCCTCCTCCAAGGGGCCACGAAATTCCCCTCTGTTCCCCCATATATACAGCCCTTAGGGCATCGTTTAGACTTGGGTTTTAATTAGATTTAAGTTAGCCATAGCCGCAACTTCGAGTTCTTCGTTTGTGTCGTCCGACCAGGCCAAGACCGCATTGGAACCCCAACTTCTGTTAATCTTTCATCTTATATTCGCAATATCCAGATTGCAATTCTTAGTTCTTGCTTGTTCTTCGATTGCTTGCAGGAATTGACCTTCGTGGTCAGGTTGATCGTGCATCCGCGGGATCAATAACCTCTCGGAGTTGGTTTAGCGATTGCTAAGGCGCAACGTCTTCGCACGTTCGTAGTCGGGTCGTGAAAGTCTACTCCACCAAAATCGATCTCCACCATCTCATCGAAACATCGGGACACCTTCGCCTCTATCAGCACACAAGTCTAAAGATATGGGTGATGAACTCCCATATTCATAGAGAAGTCGCCTCAACCATACTATCGACTATCTCATAACTCTTACATAGACTTACTCCAGCCCGATCACTTAGTCGGGGTCTAGGGCGGGCTCGATCATACCACAAAGTGTGCATGAGACAGAGTCTCAAGCAATCGCATCGTGATGCCCCAAGCTGCGCACATCTAAGGGCCACTTGGTGTATGAAAGACCGCCATCCAGATCACAACTAAGGTCTCTAAAACCCATACAAAGACATGCATGTTATAAACATACACGCATCACACATGCCTTGTATGAATAGCAAGTATCATTGCAATTCTCTACAAAGTATACATTTTATTGATAACTCTCATAGAGTGCACATAGAGATCACAAGCATGTGATACAACATTACAACAAACAAGCGGAAGCAAGGTAGGTCTGAGTACAGACAAGTTTAACAAATGGATTAATAAGCCTTATTGTAAGTGTCTCTAAGGGGGGGGGGATTAGCAGTTAAACAAGCCCACCACGTCAGCCTCGCCGGCGGCTAGTCGCCGGCGACGTCCAGACGCGGCGGCGTCCACGAGGACGGCGTTTTCGGGCGCCAAACGCTGCGCTGCGACCACTGAGACGTAGCTCTCGGCGTCGCGCATCGATTGTGCCAAGTTGGGGTGGCTGGGGTGCTCGGGAGGCTTGACGGCGATGAGCTTTGCGGCGGCGGAGCCACGACTACGAGACAAAACATGATGCAGGGCTCCATTTGAAGCGGGGTTAGGCTAGATCGATGCAGTGGAGCACGGCGGATGATAGAGGCGAAGGTGTCCCGATGTTTCGATGAGATGGTGGAGATCGATTATGGTGGAGGCGACTTTCACGATCCGACTACGAACGTGCGAAGACGTTGCGCCTTAGCGATCGCTAAACCAACTCCGAGAGGTTATTGATCCCGCGGATGCACGATCAACCTGACCACGAAGGTCTAATTCCTGCAAGCAATCAAATAACAAGCAAGAACTAAGAATTGCAATCTGGATATTGCGAATATAAGATGAATGATTACGAAAGTTGGGGTTCCAATGAGGTCTTGGCCTGGTCGGATGACACAAACGAAGAGCTCGAAGTTGCGGCTATGGCTAACTTCTATCTAATTAAAACCCAAGTCTAAACGACGCCCTAAGGGCTGTATATATGGGGGAACAGAGGGGATTTTCGTGACCCCTTGGAGGTGGGGCCCGAAAACAACCCTAACTCGGTTTCCCCACACATACGGACTCTAAAAACAGCCTATAATGTGGTATTTCGAAATTACATGGGCCCAGCCCAATATTAAGGTGACGCAGCACCTATAATTTCTCTTGGACGAAAATAATGAAGTGGCATCTCGTGTATTTCGTCCAAGCCTTCATGCATGCCTTATGGTGGCTTCAAAGTGCGAAAATCCCCACTGGAAGCTCCATTGTTATTTCCCGCGCGCGCACCTTCTTCTCCATGCTTGATCCCGCTCCAATGACCGTCCTTCTTGTCCATGCTAGGTCCTTCATTCATAAGCAAAACAAAAGTATCTAATTTAGGCAGCATCATATGTTCATGAACATTAGAAGGATTCGCAAGAAACGAAAGTACCTGATAATTTAGTTGACGTGCACGTGCTCTAGTAACTGGTCCAGTATGTGTAGTTGGTGAAGATGTGGGTGTAACATTAGTAGAGATGTCCTCATCATGTGCGGACGATGAGGACCCATCTCAGTTGATCATCCGGCCTGGATGGGATGCCCCTCACGTACGATGCTTTCCGAGAACGTTCTGTGCTTGGTCTTGTCTGCTTACACAACTGGGTACGGTTCTCGGCTCTCCATATGACTATGTCGTAGCGGGACTTGCATACGCTAACCCCGGGTCCCGACAGACTTGGTACCAGAGCAGGACTGACTGTAGGATTATCAGCCTTGGCCGAAGTCGAGTCTAGCTTGCTATAGTTATATAGTTACTCTGGGTATATAAGGGAACAAGGTAAGGCTTCTTTTTTCTCCTTACCTTCATCGTTCTGAGTTCTGAGTCACCCTCATCTTGTTCTACGGGAAGATAGGACTAGGCTCATCTATGTCTTACTACAACATCTCGTTGTTTGCTTCCTTGTAGCCGTAGGAAGGTTGTGTTCGGTTTACTAGCGTTGTTGTACTTCTTGATTTCTTACATCGTTTGTAAGTGTTGTTGTCATGTTGTAAGAAATTGTCTTTTCTTGCAATTGCAGCTGTTATGCTGCCCGAGTTATTCCAAGTTTCTTCATAATCTGATGCAATTGCAAACTCCTTCTTTCTATTTCAGATGGCGGATCTTCCCCCTTGGCAGATTGTTCGTCTGACCAGGTGCCTCTATGTGCGTGGGCATCCAGCCAGGCTCACCGAGATGATGTCCTTCATTGGATATCGTTGGTATCCTGAGTACACCGTTCCTTGACTTCAATCAGACCCAGTTCCACTGCATTGTCAGGATCTACCCGCACCACACTGGAGTCACTCAGCCTATCCACTTTGGACATGGCATTGGGGTCACCGAGAACATGGCTGTGCAGGATGCTGCATACTCATGTATTACCCTGCTGAGAGAGGAGCATGCACTGCTTGCAGGATCACCTTTTTGCTATATCCCTGCTGCACTTCCAGGAGAAGAGGGGTATTACACCGGATTGTACACAGATCACTCCATGGAGGATACTTTGCTTCAGATCACTGCTCGGCACGCTTGTGATAGAGATCGTGATGCACATGCCCTTCGTTTTGAGCTTCACGCCACCCGTGCCCGTCTGTATCGAGCACTTACACTTCTGGCTCCATTTGTGAGTGTTGGATCAGTGGAGTATGATGCTATCTACCCAGCCAGGACATAGATGCCTTCTCGAGTTGCTTGGCCCAAGATTGGAGGCATTTTTCCACCCCGTGGTCCTCTGATTCCAACCTACGCTGGACCTAGGCCCCATCCTTGCCCAAATGGATATCAGGGTCCACAGGCCTCCGTGTTTTCCGATGGTCACCTTCAGCTACCAGGTTACGCGGGTAACTTTTACGAGGACTACTATGGAGATGGAGATGAGTGAGACCGCTTGTGGTCTTGCTTTAGTGAGGATGTAGTAGTATCTTTAGTATATTGTACGCAAGGTGTTTTAAGTTCCAGAGGCTTAGATAAATAATGTATAGGAAGTCAGAGTGCCTCTGAAGGATGTATCATCTTCATCATGTTTGTATTAGCTTGGCGCTTGTACTAAAACGATGTATGGTTTGTATGACAACTTGTGAATATATGGCTTGTATGCTTTTATCACCCTGTTGTCAAGATGATTACTTCCTTTGCTCTGTGATTCTTCCAGTACCTTCAATACCTTGTTTAGACTCTTCCAATCAACTCTGTTTGACTTTGGTTTTCACCTTCAGGATGTCTCAAGGAACCCGTAGCCAGCTTGGTCGTGCCCATGGTCGTGGGAATGAACCGGAGGAAGACAATCTTCCACCCCACCCACGATGCTCAGGTTCTGATGGAGGTTGAGAGGAACCGCTGAGACTCTCACCATTTGCTGGAGGTTATTGCCCGCAACACCACTCAGCAGCGCAACGAGTTGGTGTCCTTGAATGATTTCATCCGACTTCATCCCCCGATTTTCAGCTAATCCACCGAGCCCCTTGACGCCGATGACTGGCTTAGCAGCATCGAGAGGAAGCTTCAGGCAGGCCATGTTGCAGATGGTGACAGGGTCAGCTATGCCACTTACCACCTCGAGGGTGAAGCTAGCTCTTGGTGGGAGAATTTCCTGAACATGCGTCCCGTTGGACCGCCCACAACTTGGGATGAGTTCTGCACTTCATTCCGTGAGCACCACATTCCAAAGGGTCTTATGGACCGCAAGCGTGAGGAGTTCTGCAACCTCACTCAAGGCAGGAGGTCTGTTGACGAGTTTAGTCGTGAGTTCAACCGACTGGCTCGTTATGCTACTGAAGAGGTCTCCACCGACGCTAAGAAGCAAGAGAGGTTCCGTCGTGGACTCAATTCCGGACTCCGTCGTGAGTTCAACCTACATGACTTTGCCACCTTCCAGGTCCTTGTCAACAAGGCCATCAAGGCAGAGGACATGAACACCCCCAATGACTTCCGCAAACACCCTAGAGACGATGGTTCATCCAGTTCAGGCTCTCAGAAGCGCAAGATCTGGATCCCCAACAGTATGTTTCGCCAGAACAACCCACCGAGGCCATCCTATGTGGTGCCTCGTCCACCAGCTTCGTTCCACCCAGCTCCATCGAACAACCCAGCTCCACACACTGTCTTTGGAGCCTGCTACAAGTGTGGTCAGGCAGGCCACTACTCCCGCGAGTGTCCCCAGAACCAGCTCCAGAATCAGAATGCTCCACCCCGTGCCGGAGGTAACAACAATGGTCGTGGCAAGCCACCCCCGAAGGTCTTCACCACCAAACCCGCTCCTCCCACCACTCGTGGTCGTTTGAATCAGATTGCCGCCAAAGAGACTGACGACACCACTGACATCATTCTTGGTACGCTCCCAGTCAATTATGTTCCTACTTCCGTTCTTTTCGACCCAGGAGCATCTCATTCATTCATGTCGGAAAGTTATGCACTTCGTCATGAGTTATCCTTTGTTGAATTGTCCACCCCGATGATTATTCAAACTTCAGGGTCAAGATGGCAAACTAATAGAGTAAGCCATGGTAATCAAATCGCAATTGATGGTTTAGTATTCCTTACTTCACTCATAGCCCTCAAATCTTCGGACATCGATGTAATCCTTGGCATGGATTGGCTATCAAGGCAGAATGCCTACCTTGATTGCAAAGGCAAATCAGTGAAACTAATCCACCCTTCAGGCAAGACAGTCAACTACACCTCACCCAGAACAAGAACCCAGGTTCATTCTTTGAATGTACTTCCCCTTCCCGACCTTGAAGATATTCCGGTGGTTCGTGACTTCCCGGATGTCTTTCCTGAAGAGCTGCCGGGAATTCCACCCGACAGATGTGTAGAGTTCATAGTGGATCTGATGAGGACATCCCTACTAATGTTACACCCATATCCTCACCAACTACACATATTGGACCAGTTACTAGAGCTCGTGCACGTCAACTAAATTATCAGGTACTTTCGTTTCTTGCGAATCCTTCTATTGTTCATGAACATATGATGCTGCCTAAATTAGATACTTTTGTTTTGCTTATGAATGAAGGACCTAGCATGGACAAGAAGGATGGTCATTGGAGCGGGATCAAGCATGGAGAAGAAGGTGCGCGCGCGGGAAAGGACAGCGGAGCTTCCAGTGGTGATTATCGCGCTTTGAAGCCACCATAAGGCGCGCATGAAGTCTTGGACGAAATACGCGAGATGCCACTTCATTATTTTCGTCCAAGGGCAATTATAGGTGCTGCATCACCTTAATATTGGGCTGGGCCCATGTAATTTCGAAATACCACCTTATAGGCTGTTTTTAGAGTCCGTATGTGTGGGGAAACCGAGTTAGGGTTGTTTTCGGACCCCACCTCCAAGGGGTCACGAAAATCCCCTCTGTTCCCCCATATATACAGCCCTTAGGGCGTCGTTTAGACTTGGGTTTTAATTAGATTTAAGTTAGCCATAGCCGCAACTTCGAGCTCTTCGTTTGTGTCATCCGACCAGGCCAAGACCTCATTGGAACCCCAACTTTCGTAATCATTCATCTTATATTCGCAATATCCAGATTGCAATTCTTAGTTCTTGCTTGTTCTTCGATTGCTTGCAGGAATTAGACCTTCGTGGTCAGGTTGATCGTGCATCCGCGGGATCAATAACCTCTCGGAGTTGGTTTAGCGATCGCTAAGGCGCAACGTCTTCACACGTTAGTAGTCGGATCGTGAAAGTCGCCTCCACCATAATCGATCTCCACCATCTCATCGAAACATCGGGACACCTTCGCCTCTATCAACTCTATCAAGTGGTATCAGATTTCCAGGTTGCTCGGTGAGATTTACCAGTTTTCATAGTCTAGATTGGTTCTGTTCTTCATACCTACAGTCCACGAAAAAGCCAAAAAAAAAATTAGGGTTAGATCATCACGTTCCAAAACAGTCCGAGCCCTTATCCAGTTTTCTTTACAGTAGCTTGCTTTGTTGAATTTACGGTTGCATCGTTGTGTCAAGTTGCTGATCTTAGCGTCTAGTTCCCTTAGAGTTTCGAGTTCTGATCACAGTTTGCCACGTCGCCTCCGCACAGTAGTCATCCTACCACGTTCCGCCAATCCAAGTCCAGATACACCACCACGTTCCGCCAAGCAGAGTCCATATACACCACCACGTCTCACGAGTCCGAGTTGAGTTCCACCATCAGTAAGGATCCTGATCTCTCTGTAGCCAGATTAGTTTTGAGTTGTTAGAGTCGGATTTCACCAAACTTTTTCCATCCAGAGAAGGGGGGTGATTTCCAAAAAAAAAAAAAGAGTCTGGCACGCTTTTCAGAGCAGTTTTTAGGCCAAAAATTTCAGGGGTGAAAAAATTTCGTGCCCATACGTTCCTTAGGTCCAGAAACTCATTTTGAGACGATCGCCACCATAGTGATTTTTTCGCACTTTTTCAGCCACCACAGTCCCGCATCGCAAAAAAAAAAAAAAAAAAAAAAGAGAACAAAAAAATTCAGAGTGTGCTTCTCAGTTGATTACGTGCCGCGCCGTGCTTTCGTTGGTGTTTTAGGCTCGCGTCTCTAGTACGGTCTAGCCTAGGATCAGCACAGTACCGACGTTGAGTGTTTATTCAACTTTGCATCTCTGTTTTGATTACTGTTGAGCTTTTTGCTACCATATTTGTCAAGCCTACCTACAGCTCCACATATATTCTACTTCGTGCGGTTGACACCTCCTGGCCATCGCTCTACCACATCTCTGAGAGTTTTGACCCGTTGGTTGTACATCACCACCTGCTGCTAGGTAAGAATCGGTAAGAACTGAAGAAAAGCTTGACGGATTTGTGCTTTCCACCACCCCACATCCCATTAGTCGAAGTAGGATCATACTTCTGTGTGTTTTCTATTTCTGCTAACCATGCCAGGATCCCATGATGAAGTGGCGCGGGATGCACCTGATTGGGAGAATATGACAAACAAAGCATTACATGATAAATTTGCACAAATGATGTCTGAACAGGTGAATGACATCGAGAACAGATTTACAGAGGCGATTGATGGTGTGGAGAAGATGATCGACACCAAGCTCGACGCCAAGTTTACTGAGTTGCTCGCACGCTTACCTATACAGCCTGCGGCCGCTCCAGCACAGCCACCGCCACCACGACGTGCACGACGTATTCTGTTTCCGGGCGGACAAGCTGCTGGTGCTCCTGCTGCTGCTGCCTCTTACGTCGGCCAGGACGACAACTACGAGGGTGATTACGAGGAGGAGGTGGAACAAGAAGCGGCCTATGAACAGCCAGCTGGACGTCCACGTCCCAACATTCGCCACGGTCGACACCAACCACCCCCTCAGGTACGCGATGATGAACATGTGCCTAAACTTAAATTGAATCTTAAGCCGTTTGAGGGTAGATATATTCCTGATGCTTATCTTACTTGGGAGTTAGAAACTGAACAACGCTTTACATGTTTACAATATCCTGAGAATAGACGTGTTACTGCTGCTGTTTGTGAATTCACGGGTTTTGCATCTATTTGGTGGTCTGAACATTGTAGATTGCATGCTAATAATATTCCAGCTACTTGGGCTGCTTTAAAAGATGCTATGCGTACTCGCTGGGTTCCTCCTTATTATCAACGTGAATTGCTACAAAAATTACAGCGTTTGAGACAAGGAAAAAATTCTGTAGAGGAATATTATCAAGAATTACAAACTGGATTGATTAGATGTGGCCTAGTAGAGGATAATGAAGCTATGTTTGCACATTTTATAGGTGGCTTAAACAGGGAGATACAAACTATTCTAGAATACAAGGACTATGCTACTATTACTCGTTTGTTTCATCTTGCTTGTAAAGCTGAACGTGAAGTGCAGGATCGACAGGCCGCTACGAGACCTAACTTTTCTGCAGGACGAAATACATCATGGACATCGCGTGGACCTTCTACATCCACACGTCCTGCTGCTCCACCCTCTACTTCAGCCGCTCATTCTTACAGGGAGCCACCAAAACAGTCAGCGCCACCATTCAAGGGTGCACAGAGTGGTCCAGCGGCGAGTTCTTCTTCAGCCATGGCTTCCACAGGGCAAACACGAGATCGTGATATTAAATGTCGCAGGTGCCAAGGTGGAGGTCACTTCGCAAAAGACTGTCCCTCCAAGCGTGTGATGATTATTACGGCGGATGGTGGGTATGAGTCAGCGAGTGACTATGATGAGGAGACTTTAGTTCTCATTTCTCATGAGGAACAGGGTGCCCATGATGATGCTCATGATATGGAGTATATGGCTCCTGATGATGCAGATAAATATGCTAGTTTGGTTGCTCAACGTGTGTTAAGTGTGCAGGTAACGAAGGCTGAGCAAAACCGGAGGCATAATTTGTTCCACACAAAGGGAGTGGTGAAAGAACGTTCGGTTCGCATCATCATTGACGGAGGGAGTTGCAACAACTTGGCTAGCATGGAGTTGGTGGAGAAGCTATCTCTCACCACAAGACCACACCCCCATCCGTACTATATTCAGTGGTTTAACAATAGTGGTAAGATTAAGGTAACGCGTTCTGTTCGTGTGCACTTTAGCATTGCTGCATATGCTGATTATGTTGATTGTGATGTGGTACCCATGCAAGCATGCTCTCTTTTACTTGGTAGACCATGGCAATTTGATAGGAATGTTGTACACCATGGTAGGAAAAATCAGTTTACTCTGGTTCATCAGGATAAAAATATTGCTTTACTTCCTATGTCTCCTGAACAAATTGTGAAAGATGATCTTGCTAGAGCTAGTAAAGCTAAACAGGAGAAAAATAAGAGTGAAAATGAGATAGCAGCCAAAGAATTTGAGCAACAACATAAGACTAATAGCAAATCTTCTTCTGCTGTGTCTAATGAAATTAAATTGACTAGTCCAACTTTGCTGGCTACTAAAGTTGATATTTCAGATTTGGATGTTAGTCAATATGTGTGCTATGCTTTTGTGTGCAAAGAAGCTTTGTTTTCATTTGAGGAATTGCCTCCTTCTTTGCCTCCTGTTGTCACTGACCTTTTGCAGGAGTTTATTGACGTCTTTCCACAAGACGTACCACCGGGATTACCACCTATTCGAGGGATTGAGCATCAGATTGACTTAATTCCCGGTGCTTCACTGCCCAACCGTGCGCCATACCGTACCAATCCGGAGGAGACAAAGGAGATTCAGCGTCAAGTACAAGAGCTACTCGACAAAGGTTACATACGTGAATCCCTTAGTCCTTGTGCTGTTCCTGTTATATTAGTGCCTAAAAAGGATGGAACATGGCGTATGTGTGTTGATTGTCGAGCCATTAATAATATTACTATTCGTTATCGTCATCCTATTCCTAGGTTAGATGATATGCTTGATGAATTAAGTGGCTCTACCATGTTTTCCAAAGTTGATTTGCGTAGTGGATACCATCAAATTCGCATGAAATTAGGAGATGAATGGAAAACGGCATTTAAAACTAAGTTTGGATTATATGAGTGGTTAGTCATGCCTTTTGGGTTAACTAATGCACCTAGCACTTTCATGAGATTAATGAACGAGGTTTTACGTGCTTTCATTGGACGATTTGTGGTAGTCTATTTTGATGATATACTGATTTATAGCAAATCTTTGGAGGAACATTTGGATCATTTACGTGCTGTTTTTATTGCTCTACGTAATGCACGTTTGTTTGGTAACCTTGGGAAGTGCACCTTTTGCACCGACCGAGTATCGTTTCTTGGCTATGTTGTTACTCCGCAGGGAATTGAAGTTGATAAAGCCAAGATCGAGGCGATTGAGAGTTGGCCGCAGCCCAAAACGGTCACACAAGTGAGGAGTTTTCTTGGCCTCGCTGGATTCTATAGGCGTTTTGTGAGAGATTTCAGCACCATTGCTGCACCTCTCAATGAGCTTACACGCAAGGATGTGCCTTTTACTTGGGGTACCGCACAGGAAGAAGCCTTCACCGTATTGAAAGATAAGTTAACACATGCTCCTTTGCTCCAACTTCCTGATTTTAATAAGACTTTTGAGCTTGAATGCGATGCTAGTGGGATTGGTTTGGGAGGTGTGTTATTACAAGATGCTAAACCTGTTGCTTACTTTTCTGAAAAATTGAGTGGGCCTAGTCTGAACTATTCTACTTATGATAAGGAATTATATGCTCTTGTTCGGACATTAGAAACTTGGCAACATTATTTATGGCCCAAAGAATTTGTTATACATTCTGATCATGAATCTTTGAAACACATAAGAAGTCAAGCAAAACTTAATCGTAGACATGCTAAGTGGGTTGAATTTATTGAGACTTTCCCTTATGTCATTAAACACAAGAAGGGGAAAGATAATATTATTGCTGATGCTTTGTCTCGTCGTTATACTATGCTTTCACAACTTGACTTCAAGATTTTCGGTTTAGAGACAATCAAAGATCAATACGTAAATGATGCGGAATTTAAAGATGTATTGCAGAATTGTAGAGAGGGTAGAACATGGAACAAGTTTGTGCTTAATGATGGATTTGTGTTCCGTTCTAACAAGCTATGCATTCCAGCTAGCTCTATTCGTCTTTTGTTGTTGCAGGAGGCGCATGGAGGAGGATTAATGGGACACTTTGGCGTGAAGAAGACGGAGGACGTACTTGCTACACATTTCTTTTGGCCAAAGATGAGACGGGATGTTGAGCGTTTTGTTGCTCGCTGCACTACATGTCAAAAAGCTAAGTCACGACTCAATCCTCATGGTTTATACATGCCTTTACCTGTACCTAGTGTTCCGTGGGAGGACATATCCATGGACTTTGTTTTAGGCTTGCCTCGAACAAAGAATGGGAGGGATAGCATATTTGTTGTCGTGGATAGATTTTCTAAGATGGCACATTTTATACCATGTCATAAAAGCGATGATGCTGCTAATGTTGCTGATTTATTCTTTCGTGAGATTATTCGCTTACATGGTGTGCCCAATACTATTGTCTCGGATCGTCATACTAAGTTTCTTAGCCATTTTTGGAGATGCTTATGGGCTAAGTTGGGGACTAAACTACTTTTTAGTACTACATGTCATCCCCAAACTGATGGACAAACTGAAGTGGTCAATAGGACTTTGTCTACTATGCTTAGGGCTGTTTTAAAGAGTAACTTGAAACTGTGGGAAGAATGTTTACCTCATATTGAATTTGCTTATAATCGTTCATTGCATTCTACCACTAAAATGTGCCCTTTTGAGATTGTTTATGGTTTTCTACCTCGTGCACCCATTGATTTGCTACCTCTTCCATCTTCGGAGAAGGTTAATTTTGATGCTAAGCAACGTGCTGAATTGATATTAAAAATGCATGAGTTAACTAAAGAAAACATTGAGCGCATGAATGCTAGATACAAGCTTGCTGGTGATAGGGGTCGAAAGCATGTTGTGTTTGAACCCGGAGATCTTGTTTGGTTACATCTACGTAAAGATAGGTTTCCTGATTTGCGCAAGTCTAAGTTAATGCCTCGAGCTGATGGTCCCTTTAAGGTCTTGCAGAAAATTAATGATAATGCATATAAACTTGAGCTACCTGCAGCCTTTGGGGTTAGTCCCACATTTAATATTGCAGATTTGAAGCCTTATTTGGGAGAAGATGATGAGCTTCCGTCGAGGACGACTTCAATTCAAGAAGGGGAGGATGATGAGGACATCCCTACTAATGTTACACCCATATCCTCACCAACTACACATATTGGACCAGTTACTAGAGCTCGTGCACGTCAACTAAATTATCAGGTACTTTCGTTTCTTGCGAATCCTTCTATTGTTCATGAACATATGATGCTGCCTAAATTAGATACTTTTGTTTTGCTTATGAATGAAGGACCTAGCATGGACAAGAAGGATGGTCATTGGAGCGGGATCAAGCATGGAGAAGAAGGTGCGCGCGCGGGAAAGGACAGCGGAGCTTCCAGTGGTGATTATCGCGCTTTGAAGCCACCATAAGGCGCGCATGAAGTCTTGGACGAAATACGCGAGATGCCACTTCATTATTTTCGTCCAAGGGCAATTATAGGTGCTGCATCACCTTAATATTGGGCTGGGCCCATGTAATTTCGAAATACCACCTTATAGGCTGTTTTTAGAGTCCGTATGTGTGGGGAAACCGAGTTAGGGTTGTTTTCGGACCCCACCTCCAAGGGGTCACGAAAATCCCCTCTGTTCCCCCATATATACAGCCCTTAGGGCGTCGTTTAGACTTGGGTTTTAATTAGATTTAAGTTAGCCATAGCCGCAACTTCGAGCTCTTCGTTTGTGTCATCCGACCAGGCCAAGACCTCATTGGAACCCCAACTTTCGTAATCATTCATCTTATATTCGCAATATCCAGATTGCAATTCTTAGTTCTTGCTTGTTCTTCGATTGCTTGCAGGAATTAGACCTTCGTGGTCAGGTTGATCGTGCATCCGCGGGATCAATAACCTCTCGGAGTTGGTTTAGCGATCGCTAAGGCGCAACGTCTTCGCACGTTAGTAGTCGGATCGTGAAAGTCGCCTCCACCATAATCGATCTCCACCATCTCATCGAAACATCGGGACACCTTCGCCTCTATCAGGATCTTATGCCAAGAACCGCACCAATTTCCAAACGCCCATACAAAATGGGCCCACGTGAGTTAGCTGAGCTTAAAACCCAACTTGAAGCTTTGTTGAAAAAAGGCTTCATCCTCCCTAGCTCATTGCCATGGGGTTGCCCCGTTCTATTCGTAACGAAGAAAGATGGAACAGAAAGGATGTGCGTAGACTATCGCCCACTAAATCTAGCGACGATAAAGAACAAATACCCATTGCCCAGGATCAATGATCTTTATGATCAACTTGCTGGATCCTCTGTCTTCTCCAAGATGGATTTGAGATTAGGTTATCATCAAAT
Source organism: Bromus sterilis (assembly GCA_950022295.1). Taxonomy (NCBI): domain Eukaryota; kingdom Viridiplantae; phylum Streptophyta; class Magnoliopsida; order Poales; family Poaceae; genus Bromus; species Bromus sterilis. The sequence goes on along the minus strand of OX465599.1, from coordinate 162,222,046 downwards.
CAAAATACGAAATGAGGACCTTCCAAAAACGGCTTTCACTACTCGTTATGGTCTTTACGAGTACACCGTCATGTCCTTTGGTTTAACCAATGCCCCCGCCACTTTCTCGCGCATGATGAATTCGATCTTCATGGAGTACTTAGATAAATTTGTTGTGGTTTATCTCGATGACATTCTCATCTACTCGAAGAACGAAGAAGAACATGCCGAACACCTAAGGCTGGTATTGATGAAACTTAGAGAGCATCGCCTGGATGCTAAATTCTCCAAGTGTGAATTTTGGCTACCAGAAGTGACCTACTTAGGCCACGTGATTTCTGCAAAAGGCATTGCTGTGAATCCCGAGAGAGTTCAGGCCGTCCTTGATTGGACTCCACCTGAATCGGTTAAGCAAGTTCGGAGTTTTCTTGGCCTAGCCAGCTATTGCCTCTGCTTCGTTGAGAACTTCTCTAAAGTTGCAAACCTCTAACTGAACTCCTCAAGAAAGATAAGAAATTCCTATGGACTCCCAAGTGCGAGGAAAGCTTTCAGGAGCTAAAAAGAAGATTGACTTCTGCACCCGTACTTGCGCCTCCAGAAACCAAAAAGGATTTCGAGATCTTTTGTGACGCCTCACGGCAAGGGTTAGGATGCACACTTATGCAAGATAGACATGTGGTAGCTTATGCTTCACGCCAGTTGCGTCCACATGAAGAGAACTATCCTACCCATGACCTTGAACTCGCTGCCGTAGTTCATGCCTTGAAAACTTGGCGACATTACCTCCTTAGTAATCGTTGTGAGATTTATTCCAACCACCAAAGCCTCAAATACATTTTCACCCAGCCAGATATTAATCTCAAGAAAAGACGCTGGATTGAGTTGATAAAAGATTACGACGTAGGAGTTTCTTACACCCCAGGAAAAGCCAATGTCATGGCTGATGCACTAAGTCGTAAGTCGTATTGTAACAACCTCATGTTACAACAGTATCAACCACTTCTTCATGAGGAATTTTGCAAGCTCAATCTTGAGATTGTTCCTCATGGCTATCTTTCTACCTTGGTGGCGAAACCAACCCTTGAGGATCAAATCATAGTCTCCCAAAAGTGTGCACGAGGTGTTCGCCGGATCAAGGAGAACATTGCTAGCGGAGTTGCTAAATGTTTCTCCACAGATAGTAAAGGAACGATATTCTTTGGAAATCGTTTGGTAGTACCTAAGAATAGGGAACTAAGGCAACTCATCCTCAACGAAGCCCATGACACACCCCTCTCAATTCAACCCGGTAGCACAAAAATGTACCGAGATCTACGCCAGAGATTTTGGTGGACTAGGATGAAGAGAGACATTGCTCAATTTGTTGCCGAATGTGATGTTTGTCGTCGCATTAAGGCCGAACACCAAAACCTGCTGGTACACTTTAACCTTTGCCTATTCCAGAGTGGAAATGGGACAAAGTCACTTTAGATTTCATCACTGGCTTTCCAAAAACCCAGAAAGGAAATGATGCCATGTTCGTTGTGGTAGATAGGCTTTCCAAAGTTGCACACTTCCTTCCAGTTCGCGAGTCTATAACTGCTAGCCAGTTAGAGGACTTGTACGTCTCTAGAATTGTACCCCTTCACGGTGTTCCTTTGGAAATCAATTCTGATCGTGGTAGCCTTTTCACCTCTAGATTTTGGGGAAGCTTCCATAATGCTATGGGAACTCATCTCTCCTTTAGTACAACTTTCCATCCTCAGTCTAGTGGTCAAGTCGAAAGGGTTAACCAAATTCTCGAGGACATGCTTAGAGCTTGTGTTATCTCATTCGGAAAGAATTGGGAGAAGTCTCTACCATTCGCCGAATTTGCTTATAACAATAGTTTTCAATCTAGTCTGAACATGGCTCCTTTTGAACTCCTATATGAACGACGATGTCGAACACCCCTAAACTGGTCAGAAACCGGTGAAAGACAATTCTTTGGACCGGATATGATCAAGGAAGCAGAAGAGCAAGTTCGCATTGTTCGTGATCAATTGAAAGCAGCCCAGTCTCGTCAGAAAAGCTACTATGATCGTCATCATAGGCAAGAGAGCTACAATCTGGATGAGAAGGCTTACCTTCGGGTTACTCCTCTGAAGGGAACCCAACGCTTCGGTATCAAAGGAAAGTTGGCCCCACGTTACATCGGACCTTTCCGCATTCTTGCTAAACGTGGAGAAGTTGCCTACCAACTTGAACTACCCCCGCACCTTTCCCGAGTACATGATGTATTCCATGTGTCACAACTCAGGCGTTGCTTCAAGAACCCCATCCGCGAAGTCGACCATGAAACGCTTGATCTCCAAGATGACTTTTCTTATCGAGAGTACCCCTTTCGTATTCTTGATTCCGCAGAGCGTGTCACTCGTCGTCAGAAGCTTAAGTTTCTGAAAGTGCAATGGTCACACCACTCTGAGAGAGAAGCCACGTGGGAAAGAGAAGACCGTCTCCGTGCCGAGTATCCCTCGTTCCTTCCGCAGACTTCTGAATCTCGGGACGAGATTCTTTTGAGTGGGGGCGAGTTGTCACAACCCTAAGTTAGGTATGTGCTAGGGTTAGCAAGTCACTTTGCATGATGTTATAAATTTCAAAAGAAATCATTTGAAATCAAATTCAAACTCAAATGGGAGAAGGAACACCCCCAGATGAATTAATTCAAAAGGCCAGAAATAAATCTTCTCCAAAAATTCATGTTTGAATTTTGAAAAGTCTTATAAATGAGTATGATCTCATATCAAGTGATGTGGGACCAACCCCATGCTCATGGATTTTTCAAATATTCAAATAGGACCTTGGAATTAATCAAAAGACCCCTATTTGATTTAAAGTTCAAATAATTTGAATTAAAAAAATCTTCAAACTTTACAAGTGGCTAGCCTAGTATTTTGTGAAGCCACATGAAAAGTTTCAGCATTTAATAAAATGGTTGGCTATTTTATTTAGCAGTTCCAAAACAAATAACAGAAGAAAAACAGAAAGAAAAAGGAAAAGGGAAAGTGGCCCGCTTACCTGGGCCTCCCCAGCCCAACTCACCGTACCGCAACCCAAGCCAGCAGCCTCCCCTTGTTTTCTTCCCCAGCGCGGCAAGAAGCTGATGAGGACATCCCTACTAATGTTACACCCATATCCTCACCAACTACACATATTGGACCAGTTACTAGAGCTCGTGCACGTCAACTAAATTATCAGGTACTTTCGTTTCTTGCGAATCCTTCTATTGTTCATGAACATATGATACTGCCTAAATTAGATACTTTTGTTTTGCTTATGAATGAAGGACCTAGCATGGACAAGAAGGATGGTCATTGGAGCGGGATCAAGCATGGAGAAGAAGGTGCGCGCGCGGGAAAGGACAGCGGAGCTTCCCGTGGTGATTATCGCACTTTGAAGCCACCATAAGGCGCGCATGAAGTCTTGGACGAAATACGCGAGATGCCACTTCATTATTTTCGTCCAAGGGCAATTATAGGTGCTGCGTCACCTTAATATTGGGCTGGGCCCATGTAATTTCGAAATACCACCTTATAGGCTGTTTTTAGAGTCCGTATGTGTGGGGAAACCGAGTTAGGGTTGTTTTCGGACCCCACCTCCAAGGGGTCACGAAAATCCCCTCTGTTCCCCCATATATACAGCCCTTAGGGCGTCGTTTAGACTTGGGTTTTAATTAGATTTAAGTTAGCCATAGCCGCAACTTCGAGCTCTTCGTTTGTGTCATCCGACCAGGCCAAGACCTCATTGGAACCCCAACTTTCGTAATCATTCATCTTATATTCGCAATATCCAGATTGCAATTCTTAGTTCTTGCTTGTTCTTCGATTGCTTGCAGGAATTAGACCTTCGTGGTCAGGTTGATCGTGCATCCGCGGGATCAATAACCTCTCGGAGTTGGTTTAGCGATCGCTAAGGCGCAACGTCTTCGCACGTTCGTAGTCGGGTCGTGAAAGTCTACTCCACCATAATCGATCTCCACCATCTCATCGAAACATCGGGACACTTTCGCCTTTATCAAGTGGTATCAGATTTCCAGGTTGCTCGGTGAGATTTACCAGTTTTCATAGTCTAGATTGGTTCTGTTCTTCATACCTACAGTCCACGAAAAAGCCAAAAAAAAAATTAGGGTTAGATCATCACGTTCCAAAACAGTCCGAGCCCTTATCCAGTTTTCTTTTCAGTACTTGCTTTGTTGAATTTACGGTTGCATCGTTGTGTCAAGTTGCTGATCTTAGCGTCTAGTTCCCTTAGAGTTTCGAGTTCTGATCACAGTTTGCCACGTCGCCGCCGCACAGTAGTCATCCTACCACGTTCCGCCAATCCAAGTCCACATACACCACCACGTTCCGCCAAGCAGAGTCCATATACACCACCACGTACCACGAGTCCGAGTTGAGTTCCCTCATCAGTACGGTTCGTGACCTCTCCATAGCCAGATTAGTTTGGGTTGATTAGAGTCGGATTTCACCAATCTTTGTCGTACGTAGAAGGGGGTGATTTCCAAAAAAAAAAAAAAAAAAAAAAAAAGAGAAAAAAAACAAATTCAGAGTGTGCTTCTCAGTTGATTACGTGCCGCGCCGTGCTTTCGTTGGTGTTTTAGGCTCGCGCCTCTAGTACGGTCTAGCCTAGGATCAGCACAGTACCGACGTTGAGTGTTTATTCAACTTTGCATCTCTGTTTTGATTACTGTTGAGCTTTTTGCTACCATATTTGTCAAACCTACCTACAGCTCCACATATATTCTACTTCGTGCGGTTGACACCTCCTGGCCATCGCTCTACCACATCTCTGAGAGTTTTGACCCGTTGGTTGTACATCACCACCTGCTGCTAGGTAAGAATCGGTAAGAACTGAAGAAAAGCTTGACGGATTTGTGCTTCCCACCACCCCACATCCCATTAGTCGAAGTAGGATCATACTTCTGTGTGTTTTCTATTTCTGCTAACCATGCCAGGATCCCATGATGAAGTGGCGCGGGATGCACCTGATTGGGAGAATATGACAAACAAAGCATTACATGATAAATTTGCACAAATGATGTCTGAACAGGTGAATGACATCGAGAACAGATTTACAGAGGCGATTGATGGTGTGGAGAAGATGATCGACACCAAGCTCGACGCCAAGTTTACTGAGTTGCTCGCACGCTTACCTATACAGCCTGTGGCCGCTCCAGCACAGCCACCGCCACCACGACGTGCACGACGTATTCTGTTTCCGGGCGGACAAGCTGCTGGTGCTCCTGCTGCTGCTGCTGCCTCTGACGTCGGCCAGGACGACAACTACGAGGGTGATTACGAGGAGGAGGTGGAACAAGAAGCGGCCTATGAACAGCCAGCTGGACGTCCATGTCCCAACATTCGCCACGGTCGACACCAACCACCCCCTCAGGTACGCGATGATGAACATGTGCCTAAACTTAAATTGAATCTTAAGCCGTTTGAGGGTAGATATATTCCTGATGCTTATCTTACTTGGGAGTTAGAAACTGAACAACGCTTTACATGTTTACAATATCCTGAGAATAGACGTGTTACTGCTGCTGTTTGTGAATTCACGGGTTTTGCATCTATTTGGTGGTCTGAACATTGTAGATTGCATGCTAATAATATTCCAGCTACTTGGGCTGCTTTAAAAGATGCTATGCGTACTCGCTGGGTTCCTCCTTATTATCAACGTGAATTGCTACAAAAATTACAGCGTTTGAGACAAGGAAAAAATTCTGTAGAGGAATATTATCAAGAATTACAAACTGGATTGATTAGATGTGGCCTAGTAGAGGATAATGAAGCTATGTTTGCACGTTTCATAGGTGGCTTAAACAGGGAGATACAAACTATTCTAGAATACAAGGACTATGCTACTATTACTCGTTTGTTTCATCTTGCTTGTAAAGCTGAACGTGAAGTGCAGGATCGACAGGCCGCTACGAGACCTAACTTTTCTGCAGGACGAAATACATCATGGACATCGCGTGGACCTTCTACATCCACACGTCCTGCTGCTCCACCCTCTACTTCAGCCGCTCATTCTTACAGGGAGCCACCAAAACAGTCAGCGCCACCATTCAAGGGTGCACAGAGTGGTCCAGCGGCGAGTTCTTCTTCATCCATGGCTTCCACAGGGCAAACACGAGATCGTGATATTAAATGTCGCAGGTGCCAAGGTGGAGGTCACTTCGCAAAAGACTGTCCCTCCAAGCGTGTGATGATTATTACGGCGGATGGTGGGTATGAGTCAGCGAGTGACTATGATGAGGAGACTTTAGTTCTCATTGCTCATGAGGAACAGGGTGCCCATGATGATGCTCATGATATGGAGTATATGGCTCCTGATGATGCAGATAAATATGCTAGTTTGGTTGCTCAACGTGTGTTAAGTGTGCAGGTAACGAAGGCTGAGCAAAACCAGAGGCATAATTTGTTCCACACAAAGGGAGTGGTGAAAGAACGTTCGGTTCGCATCATCATTGACGGAGGGAGTTGCAACAACTTGGCTAGCATGGAGCTGGTGGAGAAGCTATCTCTCACCACAAGACCACACCCCCATCCGTACTATATTCAGTGGTTTAACAATAGTGGTAAGATTAAGGTAACGCGTTCTGTTCGTGTGCACTTTAGCATTGCTGCATATGCTGATTATGTTGATTGTGATGTGGTACCCATGCAAGCATGCTCTCTTTTACTTGGTAGACCATGGCAATTTGATAGGAATGGTGTACACCATGGTAGGACAAATCAGTTTACTCTGGTTCATCAGGATAAAAATATTGCTTTACTTCCTATGTCTCCTGAACAAATTGTGAAAGATGATCTTGCTAGAGCTAGTAAAGCTAAACAGGAGAAAAATAAGAGTGAAAATGAGATAGCAGCCAAAGAATTTGAGCAACAACATAAGACTAATAGCAAATCTTCTTCTGCTGTGTCTAATGAAATTAAATTGACTAGTCCAACTTTGCTTGCTACTAAAGTTGATATTTCAGATTTGGATGTTAGTCAATATGTGTGCTATGCTTTTGTGTGCAAAGAAGCTTTGTTTTCATTTGAGGAATTGCCTCCTTCTTTGCCTCCTGTTGTCACTGACCTTTTGCAGGAGTTTATTGACGTCTTTCCACAAGACGTACCACCGGGATTACCACCTATTCGAGGGATTGAGCATCAGATTGACTTAATTCCCGGTGCTTCACTGCCCAACCGTGCGCCATACCGTACCAATCCGGAGGAGACAAAGGAGATTCAGCGTCAAGTACAAGAGCTACTCGACAAAGGTTACATACGTGAATCCCTTAGTCCTTGTGCTGTTCCTGTTATATTAGTGCCTAAAAAGGATGGAACATGGCGTATGTGTGTTGATTGTCGAGCCATTAATAATATTACTATTCGTTATCGTCATCCTATTCCTAGGTTAGATGATATGCTTGATGAATTAAGTGGCTCTACCATGTTTTCCAAAGTTGATTTGCGTAGTGGATACCATCAAATTCGCATGAAATTAGGAGATGAATGGAAAACGGCATTTAAAACTAAGTTTGGATTATATGAGTGGTTAGTCATGCCTTTTGGGTTAACTAATGCACCTAGCACTTTCATGAGATTAATGAACGAGGTTTTACGTGCTTTCATTGGACGATTTGTGGTAGTCTATTTTGATGATATACTGATTTATAGCAAATCTTTGGAGGAACATTTGGATCATTTACGTGCTGTTTTTATTGCTCTACGTAATGCACGTTTGTTTGGTAACCTTGGGAAGTGCACCTTTTGCACCGACCGAGTATCGTTTCTTGGCTATGTTGTTACTCCGCAGGGAATTGAAGTTGATAAAGCCAAGATCGAGGCGATTGAGAGTTGGCCGCAGCCCAAAACGGTCACACAAGTGAGGAGTTTTCTTGGCCTCGCTGGATTCTATAGGCGTTTTGTGAGAGATTTCAGCACCATTGCTGCACCTCTCAATGAGCTTACACGCAAGGATGTGCCTTTTACTTGGGGTACCGCACAGGAAGAAGCCTTCACCGTATTGAAAGATAAGTTAACACATGCTCCTTTGCTCCAACTTCCTGATTTTAATAAGACTTTTGAGCTTGAATGCGATGCTAGTGGGATTGGTTTGGGAGGTGTGTTATTACAAGATGCTAAACCTGTTGCTTACTTTTCTGAAAAATTGAGTGGGCCTAGTCTGAACTATTCTACTTATGATAAGGAATTATATGCTCTTGTTCGGACATTAGAAACTTGGCAACATTATTTATGGCCCAAAGAATTTGTTATACATTCTGATCATGAATCTTTGAAACACATAAGAAGTCAAGCAAAACTTAATCGTAGACATGCTAAGTGGGTTGAATTTATTGAGACTTTCCCTTATGTCATTAAACACAAGAAGGGGAAAGATAATATTATTGCTGATGCTTTGTCTCGTCGTTATACTATGCTTTCACAACTTGACTTCAAGATTTTCGGTTTAGAGACAATCAAAGATCAATACGTAAATGATGCGGAATTTAAAGATGTATTGCAGAATTGTAGAGAGGGTAGAACATGGAACAAGTTTGTGCTTAATGATGGATTTGTGTTCCGTTCTAACAAGCTATGCATTCCAGCTAGCTCTATTCGTCTTTTGTTGTTGCAGGAGGCGCATGGAGGAGGATTAATGGGACACTTTGGCGTGAAGAAGACGGAGGACGTACTTGCTACACATTTCTTTTGGCCAAAGATGAGACGGGATGTTGAGCGTTTTGTTGCTCGCTGCACTACATGTCAAAAAGCTAAGTCACGACTCAATCCTCATGGTTTATACATGCCTTTACCTGTACCTAGTGTTCCGTGGGAGGACATATCCATGGACTTTGTTTTAGGCTTGCCTCGAACAAAGAATGGGAGGGATAGCATATTTGTTGTCGTGGATAGATTTTCTAAGATGGCACATTTTATACCATGTCATAAAAGCGATGATGCTGCTAATGTTGCTGATTTATTCTTTCGTGAGATTATTCGCTTACATGGTGTGCCCAATACTATTGTCTCGGATCGTGATACTAAGTTTCTTAGCCATTTTTGGAGATGCTTATGGGCTAAGTTGGGGACTAAACTACTTTTTAGTACTACATGTCATCCCCAAACTGATGGACAAACTGAAGTAGTCAATAGGACTTTGTCTACTATTCTTAGGGCTGTTTTAAAGAGTAACTTGAAACTGTGGGAAGAATGTTTACCTCATATTGAATTTGCTTATAATCGTTCATTGCATTCTACCACTAAAATGTGCCCTTTTGAGATTGTTTATGGTTTTCTACCTCGTGCACCCATTGATTTGCTTCCTCTTCCATCTTCGGAGAAGGTTAATTTTGATGCTAAGCAACGTGCTGAATTGATATTAAAACTGCATGAGTTAACTAAAGAAAACATTGAGCGCATGAATGCTAGATACAAGCTTGCTGGTGATAGGGGTCGAAAGCATGTTGTGTTTGAACCCGGAGATCTTGTTTGGTTACATCTACGTAAAGATAGGTTTCCTGATTTGCGCAAGTCTAAGTTAATGCCTCGAGCTGATGGTCCCTTTAAGGTTTTGCAGAAAATTAATGATAATGCATATAAACTTGAGCTACCTGCAGCCTTTGGGGTTAGTCCCACATTTAATATTGCAGATTTGAAGCCTTATTTGGGAGAAGATGATGAGCTTCCGTCGAGGACGACTTCAATTCAAGAAGGGGAGGATGATGAGGACATCCCTACTAATGTTACACCCATATCCTCACCAACTACACATATTGGACCAGTTACTAGAGCTCGTGCACGTCAACTAAATTATCAGGTACTTTCGTTTCTTGCGAATCCTTCTATTGTTCATGAACATATGATACTGCCTAAATTAGATACTTTTGTTTTGCTTATGAATGAAGGACCTAGCATGGACAAGAAGGATGGTCATTGGAGCGGGATCAAGCATGGAGAAGAAGGTGCGCGCGCGGGAAAGGACAGCGGAGCTTCCCGTGGTGATTATCGCACTTTGAAGCCACCATAAGGCGCGCATGAAGTCTTGGACGAAATACGCGAGATGCCACTTCATTATTTTCGTCCAAGGGCAATTATAGGTGCTGCGTCACCTTAATATTGGGCTGGGCCCATGTAATTTCGAAATACCACCTTATAGGCTGTTTTTAGAGTCCGTATGTGTGGGGAAACCGAGTTAGGGTTGTTTTCGGACCCCACCTCCAAGGGGTCACGAAAATCCCCTCTGTTCCCCCATATATACAGCCCTTAGGGCGTCGTTTAGACTTGGGTTTTAATTAGATTTAAGTTAGCCATAGCCGCAACTTCGAGCTCTTCGTTTGTGTCATCCGACCAGGCCAAGACCTCATTGGAACCCCAACTTTCGTAATCTTTCATCTTATATTCGCAATATCCAGATTGCAATTCTTAGTTCTTGCTTGTTCTTCGATTGCTTGCAGGAATTAGACCTTCGTGGTCAGGTTGATCGTGCATCCGCGGGATCAATAACCTCTCGGAGTTGGTTTAGCGATCGCTAAGGCGCAACGTCTTCGCACGTTCGTAGTCGGGTCGTGAAAGTCTACTCCACCATAATCGATCTCCACCATCTCATCGAAACATCGGGACACTTTCGCCTCTATCAGAAGCTCGCTGGAGCGCATGCCGACGCCGGCGGCAGCAGCCTGCCTGCCTGTAGGCCTCCCAGGCGTCCTTATCGCGCCAGAGAGACGTCGTGGATGGCCGCTTCTCTTTCCCCCTCTCCAGCGCCATCTTTTCTTCCTCCCTCGCTCGATTTCGCCTTGGACAGAAAGTTCGCTGGAGCGCGCAGCCATGGAATCCGCGGCCACCGTGCCCTAGAGCCCTAACCAGCAAGTCCACCATGTTCGTCGCCCTCGACTTCGTCTTCACGCAGAAGCTGGAGCCCTAATTCCTCCCCGAGACGACGCCATCGTCTTCAACCTCTCGCTGGACCCGCGAGCTCGCCGCCGTCGATTCGCAGCCGTTGAAGCCTCCCCGAGCAAGCCGTCGGTTCCGTTCGACTCAGGGTGAGGGCGGGATCAAAACCCCTAAACTTTCCCCCTCGATTTCGTCCTCTAGCCGGATCTGCCATGGGAGCCGTAGCTCAACACCGCCGTGGTGCTCGTCGGCGAGCACCCGTGAAGCAATCGAGCTCGGGGCCATGTCCTTCTCCTCCGCCGTGCTCCACTGCGTCGATCTAGCCTAACCCCGCTTCAAATGGAGCCCTGCATCAAGTTTTTTCTCGCAGCCGTGGCTCCGCCGCCGCAAAGCTCGTCGCCGTCAAGCCCCCCGAGCACCCCAGCCACCCCAACTTGGCCGAATCGATGCGCGACGCCGAGAGCTACGTCTCAGTGGTCGCAGCGCATCGTTTGGCGCCCGGAAACGCCGTTCCCATGGACGCCGCCGCGTCTGGACGTCGCCGGCGACTAGCCGCCGGCGAGGCTGACGTGGTGGGCTTGTATAACTGCTAATCCCCCCCCCCCCCTCACAGACACTTACACGTGGGCCCTAGCCCCTAATTAACCCAATGTTAATTAAAACAAATCGGGAGTTAACACTGAGAGGCTGACAGCCCTGGCCCACAGGTCAGTTTGACAGAGTCAAACCCCTGACGCCAGCATTACATCACAGTGACGTAATAAGTGCTTTTTCTAATGAAAAACAATTCCAGAAAATCCAGAAAAAGGCTTAAACTTTGGAAATTCATAGAAAATTCATATTAACTCCAAATTTAACATATAATATATGAAAAATGATCAGGAGAAAATAGCCTATCCAAATATACAACTTTCAACTATGTTTGAGTTGAATTTAAAATGGGACCAATAGCATTTTCTATTTGGTTTAATTGGAATTTTAATCAAATTAAATTCAAATGCTAAATTACATTGAAATTACATTCAATGTTATTGTTAATTGCAATATACTCCATTTAAATGGAATTGCCTCATACATCAGAAGCATATACATCAAGTTTCAACCTTCAACCATGTGATTGAGCATTGTACTTATTGTGCTCCCTTGCTTGTTGTTTGTCGAGTAGAGGTGGAACCGGAACAGGAGGCAGTCCCCTTCGTTGAAGATCCCGAGAATGAAGCTCGTCAGCAAGGCAAGCAAACCCCCATTGATCATGTCGATAAAATCCCACTTCCCTCTCATGTCTCGCTTATGCATTGTATAGGATGATTACCTTCCTACGTTTCTACCGCATAGATGAACCCATTCCTTTGCATGACCTATCATTTGTCACAGTAGTAAGCAAACCACAATCCTAGCAAATGTAGGAGTTGGTTGATATCATGTGGCCCCCTGCAGTTGTTACTGCTTATTGCATGTTTAGAGTGATACAATGTTGATATTGTTGTGTGATTCGGGATGGTAGTGATCATGTGGATGATGGTGGAAATGTGTTGGTGAATCTACCCTAATACAAGGTGAACGATGAGAGGATGTGTAGGAGTACACAGTGGGTTGTCTCGTTGAACACCGCCCTAAGTCTGAGTTCTTGTGTGGTGATCTAAGATGAATAGTACAACCACACATTGGGCTCACTGACCCCTCTCAACCTATTAACTCATCCCTTTCGATGTCCAGATGTCGCAGTAATTCGGAGTTCTGGTAGGTTTGTGGCCTGGCTGCTAAGTGAGAGAACGACTCAACCAAGACCGGCTTATGCACCGCGCACACATCATCTGGGTCCACTTCGGTAAACCGGCCGGGTTCACGATAGTGGTAGCCAACCCAGATAGGAGGCTTTCTTGGACTAGATCGTCTATGAGGTAACAGTTGTGGTGAGCATCCTCGCTGACACCCCTTCAATGGTGTCGAGATCAAAGGCGGTAACTGATGATCATGTGCGTGTAGCGGTACACCCCTGCAGGGTTAACAAAACTATTCGAATAGCCGCGTCCGCGGTTAAGTACTACTTGGAAAGCTTAGCTTGATTATTAGACAACTTGAACTGGATACTTATAAAACTTGCCAAGATAAGCGTGAGTGCTGTGACATGCTTTCTCGTGGGGAAGTCGAGGAAGGCACCATAGTGGTGTAATTGGTTGAAGAGATGTAGTGGACTCGTGTACGCTTCTTACCTCAAGTCTGGTACTCGTAGTTCAGGACTAGCCAAGTCAAAGTTGGGACTTCTGCAATTGAACCCCACCTCCCTTTGCCTTGATACATGTGCATGAGTAGTATAGCTCCTATGTAAGTCTTGCTGAGTACGACTTTGTACTCACGTTTGCTTATTCTATGTTTTAGATGAACCCACTGACCCCGAAGGTGGATTCTTCCTCGAGCTCGACGACTGAAGACCAAGCCAGTATACTCCCAGTCAACAGACTGGTTCCCTCGTGGAGGGCTTGTGTTTAAATAAGGCTTATTAAGCCATTTGTTAAACTTGTCTGTACTCAGACCTACCTTGCTTCCGCTTGTTTGTTGTAATGTTGGATCACATGCTTGTGATCTCTGTGTGCACTCTGTGAGAGTTATCAATAAAATGTATACTTTGTAGAGAATTGCAATGATACCTGTTGTTCGTACAAGGCATCTGTGTTGCGTGTATGTTTATAACATGCATGTCTTTGTATGGGTTTTCGAGACCTTAGTTGTGATCTGGCTGGCGGTCTTTCATACACCAAGTGGCCCTTAGATGTGCGCAGCTTGGGGTATCGCGATGCGATTGCTCGAGACTCTGCCTCGTGCACACTTTGTGGTATGATCGATCCCGCCCTAGACCCCGACTAAGTGATCGGGCTGGAGTAAGTCTATGCAAGAGTTATGAGATAGTCGATAGTATGGTTGAGGCGACTTGTATGTGAATATGAGAGTTCATCACCCATATCATTAGACTTGTGTGCGGACGATGAGGACAATATTGTTTAGGGAAAAACAATACCAAATTCAATAAATATCATGGGGTCCGCAATAGTTTTCCATGTATAGGTTTTACCCCCACTTAAATTGACTAGCATAGATAGTTTACTTTATGCTTCACCTCTTGCCATGTTTGTGTGCTATGCCATGCTTCTGTGCCTTTCCATGTTAACAACCTTTGCTGATCACCTGTAGCTAAACAACTTGAACCTTTTCAAATGTGCGGTATCATCGTGTGTGACGAGTACTCCACTTAACCTGTTAGTAACCGCTCTCGACGGTAGGTGTGATGTCTCGTGTTGCCTTCTTGTTGATGCTTGCTCGTTTTTGCTTCGTAGTAATAGATGCTTGCTCGTTGATTTCTTTCCAGTGTTTACCGTCTTGTGTGCTTCCGCGGGTACCTCTCGGAGACGATGCGAGCTTGCGATCAACTACACCTTCGGAACCCGACTTATCAACAGGCAAGGACTATGCATTACTTATGATCCATACTATTTCAACCAGCGGTTTGCATAGTAGTATAGGTTAGGTTCGATGTTTGATCCTACCACATGTTTACAGCCTTTTTCAAACCGATACAGCCATGTCCCCTCCCAGCAAACCTTGTACTGCTATGTTACTATTGCTCGTTGCTTAGCCCCTGCTTAGTATGCATCCTTAGGATGCTACGATGTTACCCTATTACTCCTTGGCTTGGGCTATCACATTATTTTATTGTTGTTGATGATATGATTATTATAATGTTGACTATATTCGACGAAGGATGGAAGGTCTAGGCTATCCCCCCCCCCCCGACGCTTTGTTCCATTCGAGTCACCTAGGACCCGAGTTCCGGGTATTGGTTTTAAGACTGAGCGTGCCTAACCGCGTGTGGGATTTTATGGGGTCCCCTTTTCTTACCTATCTAGCTTCAAACATTTCTAGTGGTGGCCCAAGCTGATTTACCATTTGAAACCGTGTGTGTGCTGGTCGGCTGCCAGTAGTTTTCCAACCAACCCGGACCAGTGAGGACATAGTTCCCTTGTTGGCCCACCTTGTTCAGCTGAGGACCCGGTTTCCCATGTGTGATTAACCGGCTATCCAAACCTGCGACAGACGGTAGAGACCGATTCGAGAGCGCGGCCGGCTTTTGAGTTGGATGTCGACTCACCGGGGGCCACCCGGATTTGTTCGTTGTTAGTTAGAGGAACTTGTCGTTTCGGATCTCTCGGAACTAAATAATAAAATGGTTGCCTATAATGGGTAGCAACTGAGAGAGATGGGCGTGTGTGTGGAGCCTCGTAATGGGCAGTTGGTACACCCCTGCAGGGTTAAATATTTTTGAGAAGCCGTGTCCACGATTATGGATAACTTGAGACCTACTCCTTGTTCATAGACAACAACAACTGAGATAATCTTAATATAATTTGATCAACGTGTGTGTGTGCCTTGACTGCTTCTTCTTCGTCGGGATGTGAAGAGGAGGACAAGGATAGGATATGTGTTATGTTTGCGTAAGTAGTTGATAGTAAGACTTGTTGGAGGCGATTCCTCATCGAATGCTTGGCTTCTTATCTTACTCTCTAGATCGTTAGCCACTTCATAAATGCTAGTGCGGCAGAAACCTCACCACTTACCCCATCCATACCGTAAACTACTAGTTGTCCTAGAATGACGAGTGATGAAGTCCTTGCTGGGTCAGATGACCACTACAATTGGATTCTAAGTACCTCTGTACTCATGATACTACCCCCAAACTCTTTTCAGGGTTCTTGATCGACAACAGGTATGGCTATCGATGTTTCACGTGGAGACTCGACGACGACTAGTTAGGCGGATCCCGGCGGAGGGCCTGGACCCGTGTGGTTATGGGGATCGATGTTTTTCTCTTTGCCACTAGGCATTTTATTGTAGTCTGTACTCAGACATATATCTTCCGCTGTTGTATTGTATTAAGGTAGTTTTATGCCGATTGTATGAGATGTTGTATCCTTGTATCTGTAATGTTGTGATATCATGTTGGAAATCCGGGGCATATGGCTATGTCATATGTCGCGGTGGGACCGATATGTGCTTCGTCCCCGGATCTTGATGAGGACATCCCTACTAATGTTACACCCATATCCTCACCAACTACACATATTGGACCAGTTACTAGAGCTCGTGCACGTCAACTAAATTATCAGGTACTTTCGTTTCTTGCGAATCCTTCTATTGTTCATGAACATATGATACTGCCTAAATTAGATACTTTTGTTTTGCTTATGAATGAAGGACCTAGCATGGACAAGAAGGATGGTCATTGGAGCGGGATCAAGCATGGAGAAGAAGGTGCGCGCGCGGGAAAGGACAGCGGAGCTTCCCGTGGTGATTATCGCACTTTGAAGCCACCATAAGGCGCGCATGAAGTCTTGGACGAAATACGCGAGATGCCACTTCATTATTTTCGTCCAAGGGCAATTATAGGTGCTGCGTCACCTTAATATTGGGCTGGGCCCATGTAATTTCGAAATACCACCTTATAGGCTGTTTTTAGAGTCCGTATGTGTGGGGAAACCGAGTTAGGGTTGTTTTCGGACCCCACCTCCAAGGGGTCACGAAAATCCCCTCTGTTCCCCCATATATACAGCCCTTAGGGCGTCGTTTAGACTTGGGTTTTAATTAGATTTAAGTTAGCCATAGCCGCAACTTCGAGCTCTTCGTTTGTGTCATCCGACCAGGCCAAGACCTCATTGGAACCCCAACTTTCGTAATCATTCATCTTATATTCGCAATATCCAGATTGCAATTCTTAGTTCTTGCTTGTTCTTCGATTGCTTGCAGGAATTAGACCTTCGTGGTCAGGTTGATCGTGCATCCGCGGGATCAATAACCTCTCGGAGTTGGTTTAGCGATCGCTAAGGCGCAACGTCTTCGCACGTTCGTAGTCGGATCGTGAAAGTCGCCTCCACCATAATCGATCTCCACCATCTCATCGAAACATCGGGACACCTTCGCCTCTATCAAGTGGTATCAGATTTCCAGGTTGCTCGGTGAGATTTACCAGTTTTCATAGTCTAGATTGGTTCTGTTCTTCATACCTACAGTCCACGAAAAATCCAAAAACAAAATTAGGGTTAGATCATCACGTTCCAAAACAGTCCGAGCCCTTATCCAGTTTTCTTTACAGTAGCTTGCCTTGTTGAATTTACGGTTGCATCGTTGTGTCAAGTTGCTGATCTTAGCGTCTAGTTCCCTTAGAGTTTCGAGTTCTGATCACAGTTTGCCACGTCGCCGCCGCACAGTAGTCATCCTACCACGTTCCGCCAATCCAAGTGCAGATACACCACCACGTTCCGCCAAGCAGAGTCCATATACACCACCACGTCTCACGAGTCCGAGTTGAGTTCCACCATCAGTAAGGATCCTGATCTCTCTGTAGCCAGATTAGTTTTGAGTTGTTAGAGTCGGATTTCACCAAACTTTTTCCGTCCAGAGAAGGGGGGTGATTTCCAAAAAAAAAAAAAAAAAAAAAATTTCAGAGCAGTTTTTCCGTCTCACGAGTCCGTCTGGCACGCTTTTCAGAGCAGTTTTTAGGCCAAAAATTTCAGGGGTGAAAAAATTTCGTGCCCATACGTTCCTTAGGTCCAGAAACTCATTTTGAGACGTTCGCCACCATAGTGATTTTTTCGCACTTTTTCAGCCACCGCAGTCCCGCATCGCAAAAAAAAAAAAAAAAACGCAAAAAAATAAAATAAAATATTCAGAGTGTGCTTCTCAGTTGATTACGTGCCGCGCCGTGCTTTCGTTGGTGTTTTAGGCTCGCGTCTCTAGTACGGTCTAGCCTAGGATCAGCACAGTACCGACGTTGAGTGTTTATTCAACTTTGCATCTCTGTTTTGATTACTGTTGAGCTTTTTGCTACCATATTTGTCAAACCTACCTACAGCTCCACATATATTCTACTTCGTGCGGTTGACACCTCCTGGCCATCGCTCTACCACATCTCTGAGAGTTTTGACCCGTTGGTTGTACATCACCACCTGCTGCTAGGTAAGAATCGGTAAGAACTGAAGAAAAGCTTGACGGATTTGTGCTTTCCACCACCCCACATCCCATTAGTCGAAGTAGGATCATACTTCTGTGTGTTTTCTATTTCTGCTAACCATGCCAGGATCCCATGATGAAGTGGCGCGGGATGCACCTGATTGGGAGAATATGACAAACAAAGCATTACATGATAAATTTGCACAAATGATGTCTGAACAGGTGAATGACATCAAGAACAGATTTACAGAGGCGATTGATGGTGTGGAGAAGATGATCGACACCAAGCTCGACGCCAAGTTTACTGAGTTGCTCGCACGCTTACCTATACAGCCTGCGGCCGCTCCAGCACAGCCACCGCCACCACGACGTGCACGACGTATTCTGTTTCCGGGCGGACAAGCTGCTGGTGCTCCTGCTACTGCTGCAGTTACTGCTGCTGCTGCCTCTGACGTCGTCCAGGACGACAACTACGAGGGTGATTACGAGGAGGAGGTGGAACAAGAAGCGGCCTATGAGCAGCCAGCTGGGCGTCCACGTCCCAACATTCGCCACGGTCGACACCAACCACCCCCTCAGGTACGCGATGATGAACATGTGCCTAAACTTAAATTGAATCTTAAGCCGTTTGAGGGTAGATATATTCCTGATGCTTATCTTACTTGGGAGTTAGAAACTGAACAACGCTTTACATGTTTACAATATCCTGAGAATAGACGTGTTACTGCTGCTGTTTGTGAATTCACGGGTTTTGCATCTATTTGGTGGTCTGAACATTGTAGATTGCATGCTAATAATATTCCAGCTACTTGGGCTGCTTTAAAAGATGCTATGCGTACTCGCTGGGTTCCTCCTTATTATCAACGTGAATTGCTACAAAAATTACAGCGTTTGAGACAAGGAAAAAATTCTGTAGAGGAATATTATCAAGAATTACAAACTGGATTGATTAGATGTGGCCTAGTAGAGGATAATGAAGCTATGTTTGCACGCTTCATAGGTGGCTTAAACAGGGAGATACAAACTATTCTAGAATACAAGGACTATGCTACTATTACTCGTTTGTTTCATCTTGCTTGTAAAGCTGAACGTGAAGTGCAGGATCGACAGGCCGCTACGAGACCTAACTTTTCTGCAGGACGAAATACATCATGGACATCGCGTGAACCTTCTACATCCACACGTCCTGCTGCTCCACCCTCTACTTCAGCCGCTCATTCTTACAGGGAGCCACCAAAACAGTCAGCGCCACCATTCAAGGGTGCACAGAGTGGTCCAGCGGCGAGTTCTTCTTCATCCATGGCTTCCACAGGGCAAACACGAGATCGTGATATTAAATGTCGCAGGTGCCAAGGTGGAGGTCACTTCGCAAAAGACTGTCCCTCCAAGCGTGTGATTATTATTACGGCGGATGGTGGGTATGAGTCAGCGAGTGACTATGATGAGGAGACTTTAGTTCTCATTGCTCATGAGGAACAGGGTGCCCATGATGATGCTCATGATATGGAGTATATGGCTCCTGATGATGCAGATAAATATGCTAGTTTGGTTGCTCAACGTGTGTTAAGTGTGCAGGTAACGAAGGCTGAGCAAAACCAGAGGCATAATTTGTTCCACACAAAGGGAGTGGTGAAAGAACGTTCGGTTCGCATCATCATTGACGGAGGGAGTTGCAACAACTTGGCTAGCATGGAGTTGGTGGAGAAGCTATCTCTCACCACAAGACCACACCCCCATCCGTACTATTTTCAGTGGTTTAACAATAGTGGTAAGATTAAGGTAACGCGTTCTGTTCGTGTGCACTTTAGCATTGCTGCATATGCTGATTATGTTGATTGTGATGTGGTACCCATGCAAGCATGCTCTCTTTTACTTGGTAGACCATGGCAATTTGATAGGAATGTTGTACACCATGGTAGGACAAATCAGTTTACTCTGGTTCATCAGGATAAAAATATTGCTTTACTTCCTATGTCTCCTGAACAAATTGTGAAAGATGATCTTGCTAGAGCTAGTAAAGCTAAACAGGAGAAAAATAAGAGTGAAAATGAGATAGCAGCCAAAGAATTTGAGCAACAACATAAGACTAATAGCAAATCTTCTTCTGCTGTGTCTAATGAAATTAAATTGACTAGTCCAACTTTGCTTGCTACTAAAGTTGATATTTCAGATTTGGATGTTAGTCAATATGTGTGCTATGCTTTTGTGTGCAAAGAAGCTTTGTTTTCATTTGAGGAATTGCCTCCTTCTTTGCCTCCTGTTGTCACTGACCTTTTGCAGGAGTTTATTGACGTCTTTCCACAAGACGTACCACCGGGATTACCACCTATTCGAGGGATTGAGCATCAGATTGACTTAATTCCCGGTGCTTCACTGCCCAACCGTGCGCCATACCGTACCAATCCGGAGGAGACAAAGGAGATTCAGCGTCAAGTACAAGAGCTACTCGACAAAGGTTACATACGTGAATCCCTTAGTCCTTGTGCTGTTCCTGTTATATTAGTGCCTAAAAAGGATGGAACATGGCGTATGTGTGTTGATTGTCGAGCCATTAATAATATTACTATTCGTTATCGTCATCCTATTCCTAGGTTAGATGATATGCTTGATGAATTAAGTGGCTCTACCATGTTTTCCAAAGTTGATTTGCGTAGTGGATACCATCAAATTCGCATGAAATTAGGAGATGAATGGAAAACGGCATTTAAAACTAAGTTTGGATTATATGAGTGGTTAGTCATGCCTTTTGGGTTAACTAATGCACCTAGCACTTTCATGAGATTAATGAACGAGGTTTTACGTGCTTTCATTGGACGATTTGTGGTAGTCTATTTTGATGATATACTGATTTATAGCAAATCTTTGGAGGAACATTTGGATCATTTACGTGCTGTTTTTATTGCTCTACGTAATGCACGTTTGTTTCGTAACCTTGGGAAGTGCACCTTTTGCACCGACCGAGTATCGTTTCTTGGCTATGTTGTTACTCCGCAGGGAATTGAAGTTGATAAAGCCAAGATCGAGGCGATTGAGAGTTGGCCGCAGCCCAAAACGGTCACACAAGTGAGGAGTTTTCTTGGCCTCGCTGGATTCTATAGGCGTTTTGTGAGAGATTTCAGCACCATTGCTGCACCTCTCAATGAGCTTACACGCAAGGATGTGCCTTTTACTTGGGGTACCGCACAGGAAGAAGCCTTCACCGTATTGAAAGATAAGTTAACACATGCTCCTTTGCTCCAACTTCCTGATTTTAATAAGACTTTTGAGCTTGAATGCGATGCTAGTGGGATTGGTTTGGGAGGTGTGTTATTACAAGATGCTAAACCTGTTGCTTACTTTTCCGAAAAATTGAGTGGGCCTAGTCTGAACTATTCTACTTATGATACGGAATTATATGCTCTTGTTCGGACATTAGAAACTTGGCAACATTATTTATGGCCCAAAGAATTTGTTATACATTCTGATCATGCATCTTTGAAACACATAAGAAGTCAAGCAAAACTTAATCGTAGACATGCTAAGTGGGTTGAATTTATTGAGACTTTCCCTTATGTCATTAAACACAAGAAGGGGAAAGATAATATTATTGCTGATGCTTTGTCTCGTCGTTATACTATGCTTTCACAACTTGACTTCAAGATTTTCGGTTTAGAGACAATCAAAGATCAATACGTAAATGATGCGGAATTTAAAGATGTATTGCAGAATTGTAGAGAGGGTAGAACATGGAACAAGTTTGTGCTTAATGATGGATTTGTGTTCCGTTCTAACAAGCTATGCATTCCAGCTAGCTCTATTCGTCTTTTGTTGTTGCAGGAGGCGCATGGAGGAGGATTAATGGGACACTTTGGCGTGAAGAAGACGGAGGACGTACTTGCTACACATTTCTTTTGGCCAAAGATGAGACGGGATGTTGAGCGTTTTGTTGCTCGCTGCACTACATGTCAAAAAGCTAAGTCACGACTCAATCCTCATGGTTTATACATGCCTTTACCTGTACCTAGTGTTCCGTGGGAGGACATATCCATGGACTTTGTTTTAGGCTTGCCTCGAACAAAGAATGGGAGGGATAGCATATTTGTTGTCGTGGATAGATTTTCTAAGATGGCACATTTTATACCATGTCATAAAAGCGATGATGCTGCTAATGTTGCTGATTTATTCTTTCGTGAGATTATTCGCTTACATGGTGTGCCCAATACTATTGTCTCGGATCGTGATACTAAGTTTCTTAGCCATTTTTGGAGATGCTTATGGGCTAAGTTGGGGACTAAACTACTTTTTAGTACTACATGTCATCCCCAAACTGATGGACAAACTGAAGTAGTCAATAGGACTTTGTCTACTATGCTTAGGGCTGTTTTAAAGAGTAACTTGAAACTGTGGGAAGAATGTTTACCTCATATTGAATTTGCTTATAATCGTTCATTGCATTCTACCACTAAAATGTGCCCTTTTGAGATTGTTTATGGTTTTCTACCTCGTGCACCTATTGATTTGCTACCTCTTCCATCTTCGGAGAAGGTTAATTTTGATGCTAAGCAACGTGCTGAATTGATATTAAAAATGCATGAGTTAACTAAAGAAAACATTGAGCGCATGAATGCTAGATACAAGCTTGCTGGTGATAGGGGTCGAAAGCATGTTGTGTTTGAACCCGGAGATCTTGTTTGGTTACATCTACGTAAAGATAGGTTTCCTGATTTGCGCAAGTCTAAGTTAATGCCTCGAGCTGATGGTCCCTTTAAGGTTTTGCAGAAAATTAATGATAATGCATATAAACTTGAGCTACCTGCAGCCTTTGGGGTTAGTCCCACATTTAATATTGCAGATTTGAAGCCTTATTTGGGAGAAGATGATGAGCTTCCGTCGAGGACGACTTCAATTCAAGAAGGGGAGGATGATGAGGACATCCCTACTAATGTTACACCCATATCCTCACCAACTACACATATTGGACCAGTTACTAGAGCTCGTGCACGTCAACTAAATTATCAGGTACTTTCGTTTCTTGCGAATCCTTCTATTGTTCATGAACATATGATACTGCCTAAATTAGATACTTTTGTTTTGCTTATGAATGAAGGACCTAGCATGGACAAGAAGGATGGTCATTGGAGCGGGATCAAGCATGGAGAAGAAGGTGCGCGCGCGGGAAAGGACAGCGGAGCTTCCCGTGGTGATTATCGCACTTTGAAGCCACCATAAGGCGCGCATGAAGTCTTGGACGAAATACGCGAGATGCCACTTCATTATTTTCGTCCAAGGGCAATTATAGGTGCTGCGTCACCTTAATATTGGGCTGGGCCCATGTAATTTCGAAATACCACCTTATAGGCTGTTTTTAGAGTCCGTATGTGTGGGGAAACCGAGTTAGGGTTGTTTTCGGACCCCACCTCCAAGGGGTCACGAAAATCCCCTCTGTTCCCCCATATATACAGCCCTTAGGGCGTCGTTTAGACTTGGGTTTTAATTAGATTTAAGTTAGCCATAGCCGCAACTTCGAGCTCTTCGTTTGTGTCATCCGACCAGGCCAAGACCTCATTGGAACCCCAACTTTCGTAATCATTCATCTTATATTCGCAATATCCAGATTGCAATTCTTAGTTCTTGCTTGTTCTTCGATTGCTTGCAGGAATTAGACCTTCGGGGTCAGGTTGATCGTGCATCCGCGGGATCAATAACCTCTCGGAGTTGGTTTAGCGATCGCTAAGGCGCAACGTCTTCGCACGTTCGTAGTCGGATCGTGAAAGTCGCCTCCACCATAATCGATCTCCACCATCTCATCGAAACATCGGGACACCTTCGCCTCTATCATCGGCCCACTAGGCGGCTGGCGGTGGTGGATAGGGGTTGCTCGCCCCTGGTCGAAAGGGGGGAGCGGGCCGCTCGGGGAGGCTGGCCGCGGTGCTGGGCCGTGGGAGGTGGGCCGACCCACACGGCCTCGGCAGTTGGAGGCGACGGCCCCGTCGCCGTTCCAGGCACGAGAGGCCGGCGGCGGCTCCGGTCTCGTCGGCCAGCCATGGTGGTGGCGGTCCTGCGGGAAGAGGAGAGGAAGGGAAGTGAGGAGGAGGAGAGGGAGATGGAGCGCGGCGGGGCGGAGGTCACCGGGCGGCGGCGGCTGGACGGCGGCGGCCGGGGCAAGGAGCCGACAAGCGGCAGGGTGGCTCGGGCGCATGCTTCGGCCGGATCCAAGGGATGACGTGGCTGCCTCTTGATCGTTGGATAAGGAGATCCAACGGTCCAGTCTAGGGGAGCTAGGGTTTGCTGCAAAAATGGGAAAATGCGAAAATTGGGGCTATTGTGAGGGGGTGGCTGCAATTTTTGCTAGGGGGAAACCCTAGAACGGGGTGGGAGAGTGGTGGTCTTTATATAGCCCAGGTGGCTGGCAGTCTGCAAAAACATCCCCGGTTTTTCTCTCTCGCGCGTGGTGTTTACGTTTCTGACCGCAGGGGGTCCGCAGAACCTCCGATTCGGGTAAAACTTCGAACTGCGCGATCAGCGCGTCGAGGCGGCGGCGTTCACCTCGCGCTGGAACTGTTCCGAGAACACTTTATGGCGCGCTATAAAAATAACCCGTTTAATTATTAAACCGGGTTTTCGTTCCGTTGGCTACGGCTGGTCTGGTGCGGGTTATCGCGACGGTGATCGGGCGTAACCCGGTGTTGCAAAGGTCGAGTGTCAAGGTGGCAAGGTTCGGTCTCCGTCCGGTACGAGATAAGAGGGGGGAAATAATCGCCGATCGAGAAATCGGGGATGCAAACACCGCAAATAAATCAGACATTCAAACAATTCACACCGATTTTTTTTTAATTTTTCTGAAATCTGGGCTGTTACACTCCATGGGCCGCAGAGTCACCGTCAGGCGCGCCATCAGGAGCGCCATGAGCAGCATCACCACCGCCTGCACCCGGAGAGCCAGCAGGCGGTGAGGGAGCGGCCACCGCCATGGCCTCAAGGGCCTCCAGGTCCAGCTCGACGAGAAGACGACGCCCCGCCCTGCCAAAGTAGATGGTCGGCAGGGTGAGGCCCTCCAAGCGGATCTCATCAGGACATAGGACCTGGATGTGTACGGGCCCCTCCGTAGTCAAGGACTGGAGGTCCATTGCCACCATCTTCCCCAGGATCTCGTATATGGACTTGATATGAGGCTTCCTGGCCGGCATCGGGATCCCGTGGATGCACACCCAAGCCTTGGAGAGGGATGAGACAATATCAGGGTCCGAGGCCGAGGGGCGGATATGCACCTTGAGCTGATGAAGAGAGAAGTCGATGTCGTTCGCACGCGAGCACATCATGAGCATCTCCGCGGATGGGAAGGCCGCCGCGAAGACAGAGGGGGAAGTCTCACGAACCTCCCAGGAGAACAGAGAATCCTTGTACGGGCCGAAGTACTCACACAACTCGGCCCGTATCATCTTGGCCATGACAGGCCCCTCCACCTCTAGTCCCGGCCCCGAGAGAACTGAGATGGTCGCCAGGTGAGGGGGCACCGGGAGCTCATGCTCCCCCATGTCGACGTAGTAGAAACCACCATCTTCGGCATGACCCAGGTATTCCATGGTCAATGGGCAATGCGGGGGGGCCGGGCAGTCGGAGCGCAAGTGACCCACCACCCCACAGTTGAAACACAGCCGCGCCTCCCGCACACGGGGGCGCCGCTCACCGCGCAGGGCAAAAGGCACCGAAGATTGGGGCATGCCGCGATCACCACCTGGAGGGGCACCGACCTCGGGGGAAAACGGTTTCTTCTTCTTGTATTTCTTCTTCTTCGGCATGGCCTCCAAATCAGGCGCCTCCGGGTGATAGAGGCGAAGGTGTCCCGATGTTTCGATGAGATGGTGGAGATCGATTATGGTGGAGACGACTTTCACGATCCGACTACGAACGTGCGAAGACGTTGCGCCTTAGCGATCGCTAAACCAACCCCGAGAGGTTATTGATCCCGCGGATGCACGATCAACCTGACCACGAAGGTCTAATTCCTGCAAGCAATCGAAGAACAAGCAAGAACTAAGAATTGCAATCTGGATATTGCGAATATAAGATGAATGATTACGAAAGTTGGGGTTCCAATGAGGTCTTGGCCTGGTCGGATGACACAAACGAAGAGCTCGAAGTTGCGGCTATGGCTAACTTAAATCTAATTAAAACCCAAGTCTAAACGACGCCCTAAGGGCTGTATATATGGGGGAACAGAGGGGAATTTCGTGGCCCCTTGGAGGTGGGGTCCGAAAACAACCCTAACTCGGTTTCCCCACACATACGGACTCTAAAAACAGCCTATAATGTGGTATTTCGAAATTACATGGGCCCAGCCCAATATTAAGGTGACGCAGCACCTATAATTGCCCTTGGACGAAAATAATGAAGTGACATCTCGCGTATTTCGTCCAAGACTTCATGCGCGCCTTATGGTGGCTTCAAAGTGTGATAATCACCACTGGAAGCTCCACTGTACTTTCCCGCGTGCGCACCTTCTTCTCCATGCTTGATCCCGCTCCAATGACCATCCTTCTTGTCCATGCTAGGTCCTTCATTCATAAGCAAAACAGAAGTATCTAATTTAGGCAGCATCATATGTTCATGAACAATAGAAGGATTCACAAGAAACGAAAGTACCTGATAATTTAGTTGACGTGCACGTGCTCTAGTAACTGGTCCAGTATGTGTAGTTGGTGAGGATATGGGTGTAACATTAGTAGGGATGTCCTCATCACCGGGAGACGGCTTGGCGGCGCGTACCGGTCTGAGCGACCCCCACCGGGCGCGGAGGGTCATCCGAGCGCCACCCATTGTCCGCAGCCAAGGCCTGGCGTGGCGGCGACGATGGCCTAGGACAGCGGTGCGGGGACCTGGAATCACGACCGGGAGAGCGCGAGTCGCGTGGGGACCGCCTCGGTAGGACATGGCCAAGGGGATCGCGGCCGGCCTCCTGGAGGTACTGCTGACGGCGAGGCGTGGGGAGGGGCTCCAGTGAGGGATTCTGCGGGGGGACCCGACGTAGCCACCACCGAAGGAGGCTGCGGCGGCGGCGCACGACGCCCAACCAAGACGAGGGCCGCCGGGGCGGCACGCACGGTCCAGGAGCCACACGGCCGCTGACGAGGCCCTGGCCTATCCCCCGGCGAGGGAAGCCGGCATACGACGCCGGCGCCGTGCAGGCAGCGGCGAAGGCGCTCCGCCCGCGACAGAGGAGGATCGGGGACCGCCGTCGACGTTGTCTGCCGCGTCGTCAGCACTGTCGCAACCTGGAGGAAGTCCCCTGATACGTCCAAAATGTATCTATAATTTCTGCTTGCTCCATGCATGTTTTGTGTGATATTTCTATGATCTAGATACACTTTCATACACTTTTGATCATATTTGGACTAACCTATTAACTCAGTGCACCCCAGTGCCAGTTCCTGTTTTCTGCTGTTTTTCTATTTCATTTTCCCCCATATAAAAAGTGCCAGAAAAATTCCGGGAAAAATACAGGAAAATCAGCGTACAGGAAGCTTCGCGAAGAGCCTGAGAGGAGCCAGAGGGGAGCCAGGGGGGCCCAGGCGGTTACCCGGCGCGGCCCCACCCCTGGCCGCGCCAGGGGGTGCCTGGGGGCCCTGGTCCACCTCTGGCTGCCACCCTTCGCCTATTTACTCTCCGTCACGGGGAAACTCCGAAGACAGAACCCTATTTCGCAAAATCGCCTCTGTTCCGCCGCCGCCGCGCTTCCGAGATCGGGAGCACCAGAAGACCTCTTCCCGGCACCCTGCCGGAGGGAGGATTGACCTCCGGGAGTCTCCTTTCCACCATGGATGCTCCCTGGATGTCTCGTGAGTAGTTTTCCTTGGACCATGGTTCCGTGATCAGTATCTATGTGATGATCTCCTCCCCTCTTTGTTCTTCATGGTTTAGACCTCGTGAGCTGCCCGACATGATCGAGGCACTTTTGTAATCTTTCTGCGATTGCTATGCTGAGTTTGTTGGGATCTGATGGATTATGAGATTATGTTCAGATTGTGATAGAGTAATATATTTGGTTTTTATCTCTTATATTTTTGTTCCTAAGTAATTCTTGCATGTTCTCCGTTGCTGTTTATTGCTTTGGCCAAGTAGTAGGTAGTGACTCCAAGAGGGAATGTTATGCTCGATTGTGGGTTCATGCCCCCCGATGACACGCTTGAGTGACAGAAACATGAGTCTAGGGGATGTGATGTTTCCACAAGGGGGAAAACAACGGTGCTTGTAACCGTGGTTGCAAGGATTGTTTACTTTACGAAAAGTTCTTTTTAATGCAGTTGCCTGTTGCTTTGGGTTTACACTTTTGGTGGGGCTCGCAACTTAATACCAGCGAGATGTTCTGGATGGATATCTCAAGGTGGATGATTAGTAGTAGATGCAGTTGGATTACGATCTACTTATTTTGGCGTACTGCCCGTGCTTTTGAGCCTCTTCCTTTCTTTTGTAGCATAGTTAGCATTGCGGTGCGTTCATAATCCTGTCAATTGCCCTTCTGTAATTTTTTTACCTCGCATAGCAGTTTTATCGTGTTTTGGGAGAGAGACATCACTAGCGAACATCACGTATCCCGGTCCATATCCTTATTACTGTTTCCACGCGATCTTTACTTTTCTGCTTTTACTTTCAATTGCTATCATTATCCCTTGTGTTTTACCCTTTGTGAACAACATGACCGGAGAGATTGACAACCTCTCTGAACTTCGTTGGGAACAAAGTTATCTGTGTCTGTGTGCAGGTCCACGTCAGTTGCGCCGCTGACACCTACTTATCATCTCTGGAGTCCTACTGTTGACAAACCTTGGTATCTTCACCGAGGGAAACTTGCTGTTGTGCTACATCACGCCTTCCACTTGGGGTTCACCAACGAAGGGTGAGAAGCCATCAAGTGAATTTCTGGCGCCGTTGCCGGGGACTCCGAGTGCTAAGATAGGGGAGTTGCACACTACCCTTTACCTTTGTTTTTTAAGTCTTGTTAGTTTACCTTTCAGTTTTTATCTTTGTGTCTTGTATCAAAAATCAAAATATATATATATATATTATGTCTAGTTCCTTACTTGCCAATCAATGTCTAACTTCTTTGAAACTAGATCTTATTGGCATGGAGGATTCACCGAGGATCAACAAGAATATTACAAGGAATACCGCTTGTCTCAAAAAGGGATACACTTATGGAGACTCATACATCAATCGTATGAGTATGCTAAAAACTTGTGCTCAATATATAATATATCTTTCTGCAGGGATGAATCTTGTTGCTTTATGAGGCACAAACACCGTGCTTTTCAATGTGAGTACAATGAGGATGAAACCTTAGCTTCTTATGCTAAGGGAAATTATGATTTTTATGATGCAGAACAAATAGAAGAATTTGTTGCTTTTAAGGGTGCCTATGAAATTACTTCTTTTCTTGAAAATATTGATGAAGCCCCTTACAAATCTGAGTGTCTTGCTATACTTAACTATTGTTTGGAAAATTATGATGCAAATTATTATATTACTGATCATCTTGAGCGAATCTCTCCCCAAAAGGAAGATACTAATGTTTTGAAGGACTCTATAGAAGAAGAAATTACTGAACCTGAAAGCTCTTTGGATAAGAAGAGGAGGAGGGTGACGAACAAAAGGAGGAAGAATGGAGCCATCCATGTCTACCTTCTAATGAGAGTAACTCTTTGACTCTCACCTTATATGAGTATTATGATCCTATGGATTCTTTTGAAATATCCCTTTTTGATGAAGTTGATGCCTTCTATGCTTATGGCCGTGATGCCACTATGGATGATGCTTACGGAGATGAACTTGCTATAGTTCCTCATGTTAAGCATGAATTTTTTTCTATCGCACCCACACTTGAGTGTCCTATTATCCTTTTAGAATCTCCAACTCCGGAGAATTTTCCTCTTATCAAAGCTCAATGTGATGGGTTGCATTTATCTTATGATCCTAAAAACCGTGTTGAAACAAATACACGTGTGCTTGTAGCTCATGAACAATATGATTTATATGATAGTTATATTCTTGAAGTTGTTCATGATATTACTGAAAATTACTTTGAGAGAGGAAAGTTTGGTTATAGAAACTTCCATGCGACAAAAACGCCTCTCTCGAAACTGAAACTTTCGAAGTTGTTCTTGTTCCACCTTCCCATGCATGTCACTTTGTGCTTCTTTGATTTATTTTCTTACAAGATGCCTATTCATAGGAAGTGGGTTAGGCTTAAATGTGTTTCAAATTTGCTTCTTGATGCTCTCTTTTGCTAAAATTCCCATTCTCTTGTGAGAGCATCTTTTATAATCTTTAAGCCTAGCTAATGGCTCTAAAGAAGCGCTTTTGGGAGGCAGCCCACAACGAATTAGGTTTATTTTTGCTTTTCTTGTGTCTTGATGTTTGTTACTACTGTAGCAACATCATTGTATCTTTATTTTTCAGCTTTGTGCCAAGTTATAGCCTCTTATGATAAGCGAAGCAAAATTCTCTATATAGATTTTTTGACATGCTGTCCAGAAAACAGATTTTGTCCCTTGACAGAAAAATTCGATTCAAATCACCAGATCATCTTTTTGATCTGAATTTTTTGACAGCATGCTCTATACAATTTTTAAACTTCCGTATGTTCTGAGTTTTTTTATTTGAGTTGCAGAAGTGCCCCTAAAAAATTCTTTACTACCTGCTGTTCTGTTTTTCACAGATTCTGCCACGTTTTGTCTCTCCTAACTTTTGCAAACCTTAAGCTTGCTTTTTCTTTGCAAAAACTTTTTGGCACTCTTGAGAAACAGTAGCTCTTCAAGAATATATTTATATCCAGTGGGGAAAAATTATTTTATTAAGGGTACTAACCTCTCTAATCAGCTTATGATGAGTTATGTATGAAGGGAGTTTTCAAGTGTGCGATGGAAGATGATGAAAGAAGATCCAGGAGTGTCAAGCGCTCAAGCTTGGGGATGCCCCCATGCATCCCCAACAAATATTCAAGGAGACTGAAGCGTCTAAGCTTGGGGATGCCCCCGTCATCCCCTTCTCCATCAACAATCATCAGTTCGTCCTTCGTCTCATTATATTTTTATCACTTCATGAGTTATGTGCTATGCTTGGAGCGTCTCGCTCTTAGGTTTTATTTTTAGTTTTATTTAGCTTTGCTTGATGTTCATAACAATTTAGATCCCGTCTTACTTTGTGTGGGAGAGAAACACACTCCACTTTCAAAATCTAGAACACATCATAGGATTTTTCCTGCCTATCTTTTTGCTGTTCTGTGTTCTTTATCTTTTCGTAGCTACTGCCATGTTTAGTCTTTGTGTTAGTTTGTCTTTAGCAAGAGCCTTAGCTTTTGTTTAGTTTGTTGCTGGAACTCTTTTTAGTTTTCATGTTTATCTTGTTAAAGAGAGTTGGTTGTTGCACTGAGTTGTGTCTTGTCTTGAAAGTAGGTAATTGAGGTTGCTATTTAATTCTAGTAGTAACTTGCAATAGTTTTGAGGTATTGATGTGAGTAATGTTTGAACTTTTGGTGTCAAGAGCTCTATCCTATTAGTGATAGGTGTCGTATTTTGGGCAATCCGTGTGTATTTTCAAAACGTACAAAACTAGTTGAGAACTCAAGCTACTAGATGGATCACTAATCTTTGGAGGGATCGGATATTAGAGTACACTCACGTACCATGAGTCGAGGATGCGCAAGGATAACCAAAACCCCATACACTCCTCCTCGGGGTACTTGTCTCTTTGTGAACCTCCTTATTAGATTGAGAGTTACCGATAATAAGTGCATGAGTTCTTCGGACTAATGTAAGTATTGAAAGTTGACACTTCCACCTTCCCATATTTTGCTAGTCTCTCTCGTGCCGTGCATTGCCTTCTTCTCATTCCGAGAGTTGGTGTCCACCTTCGCCGGTACATCCAAACCCTTGGCATGATACGCTCTGTCATCATAAGCCTCCTTATATCTTTCCTCAAAACAGCCACCATACCTACCTATCAAGGCATTTCCATAGCCTTTATGAGTTACATTGCCATGCAACTTCCACCTCTTCATGACTTGATCTTCATGTCATATATGTTCCTGCTACACTGGCAGCGACATACATTGCATACATCATGATAGTTACATCTTCTTTAAGATTTTGAGTACCTTGTAAAGTGTGAAAGATCTCCTTTACCTTCTTGTAAAATAGAGTGTTGCCCTTAAGTGAGGAAAAGATCCCAAAGTGGACACAATAAAAGATCCCAAAGAGGACAAATGAGAGTTAAATAGAAAGAGCCATTGAGGCCACAAAAAATACAAAAAAATAGAAAAAAGAGAAAAAGAAATAAAAAGAGAGAAAGGGGCAACACTACTATCCTTTTGAGAGATCCACACTAGTACTCCCTTTATATCCTTGTACTCCATAGAGATGATTATTAGGCATATAGCTATGTGGGGACCTTCACACTATAGAACTTGGCTTGCATATTCCAAGGATGAGCCTCCTCAAACGAGCTCTAGGTCTTCCTGAGCGAGCAAGTTAGATGCACCCCACTAGTTCCATTGGAGAGCTTCCTAGCTCGTATGTGCATCCGTTGCATGGCAATCCCTACTCCTCACATCATATCTATCATTTGGCATCTCTTGCCTATGATTGTCCTCATTGATGTGATCCTTTCTCATCCTTTTTGTCTTTCTCCTCCGTACTTCTCTCTTTGCCATCCTAAGTGTCAACTCTTGTGCTTACGCTCATCCATTGCATGAGTGCTCAAAATATCGAAAAGGAGTGGATCAAATTGACTTGTACCTGGCTAGTGGTTTGGGGATGAGTCAAGATAAGATTCCGAAGAGGACCAAGTGTGAAATTTTTGTAGATTGAGTTCTCAACACAAAAATACTTTTTCTCAGATTCCCTATCCCCCTTCTTGCACGCAAACACCATTTGGAGACACTCGAGTCACGGACAGCGAGAGCTCTTGCACCTAATGTTATTTTGTTACTTGTTTCAATGCTAATATAGACTCTTGCATGTTATGACTTGAATTGAATCTCTAACCTTGATTGCTTTACTTTTCAAAGTTCTTGTATGGTTGCTAGCATGTCACCATAGAAATTATGCTGTTATCATTTACCTACTCGAGGACGAGCAGGATTCAGCTTGGGGATGTTGATACGTCCAAAACGTATCTATAATTTCTGCTTGCTCCATGCATGTTTTGTGTGATATTGCTATGATCTAGATACACTTTCATACACTTTTGATCATATTTGCACTAACCTATTAACTCAGTGCACCCCAGTGCCAGTTCCTGTTTTCTGTTGTTTTTTATTTCAGTTTTCCCCCATATAAAAAGTGTCAACAAAATTCCGGGAAAAATACAGGAAAAATCAGCATACAGGAAGCTTCACGAAGAGCCCGAGAAGAGCCCGAGAGGGGCCAGAGGGGAGCCAGGGGGGCACCTGGGGCCCCTGGTCCACCTCTGGCTGCCCCCCTTCGCCTATTTACTCTCCGTCACGGGGAAACTCCGAAGAGAGAACCCTATTTCGCAAACTCGCCTCTGTTCCGCCGCCGCCGCCGCGCTTCCGAGATCGGGAGCACCATAAGACCTCTTCCCGGCACCCTGCCGGAGGGAGGATTGACCTCCGGGAGTCTCCTCTCCACCATGGATGCTCCCCGGATGTCTCGTGAGTAGTTTTCCTTGGACCATGGGTCCGTGATCAGTAGCTATGTGATGATCTCCTCCCCTCTTTGTTCTTCATGGTTTAGACCTCGTGAAATGCCCTACATGATCGCGGCACTTTTGTAATCTTTCTGCTATTGCTATGCTGAGTTTGTTGGGATCTGATGGATTATGAGATTATGTTCAGATTGTGATAGAGTAATATATTTGGTTTTTATCTCTTATATTTTTGTTCCTAAGTAATTCTTGCATGTTTTCCGTTGCTGTTTATTGCTTTGGCCAAGTAGTAGGTAGTGACTCCAAGAGGGAACGTTATGCTCGATTGTGGGTTCATGCCCCCCGATGACCCGCTTGAGTGACAGAAACATGAGTCTAGGGGATGTGTTGTTGCCACAAGGGGGAAAACAACGGTGCTTGTAACCGCGGTTGCAAGGATTGTTTACTTTACGCAAAGTTCTTTTTAATGCAGTTGTCTGTTGCTTTGGGTTTAGACTTTGGGTGGGGCTCGCAACTTAATACCAGCGAGATGTTCTGGATAGATATCTCAAGGTGGATGATTAGTAGTAGATGCCGTTGGATTACGGTCTACTTATTTTGGCGTACTGCCCGTACTTTTGAGCCTATTCATTTCTTTTGTAGCATAGTTAGCATTACGGTGAGTTCATAATCCTGTCAATTGCCCTTCTGTAATTTGTTTACCTCGCATAGCAGTTTTATCGTCTTTTGGGAGAGAGACATCACTAGCGAACATCACGTATCCCGGTCCATATCCTTATTACTGTTTCCACGCTATCTTTACTTTTCTTCTTTTACTTTCAATTGCTATCATTATCCCTTGTGTTTTACCCTTTGTGAACAACAAGACCGGAGAGATTGACAACCTATCTGAACTTCGTTGGGAAAAAAGTTATCTGTGTCTGTGTGCAGGTCCACGTCAGTTGCGCCGCTGACACCTACTTATTATCTCTGGAGTCCTATTGGAGACAAACCTTGGTATCTTCACCGAGGGAAACCTTGGTACATCACGCCTTCCACTTGGGGCTCACCAACGAAGGGCGAGAAGCCATCATCCCCAAACGACGCCGGGCGCAGAGATGGCGGGGCAGAGCGCGGACCATCGTCATCATCCCCGTCCGAGGCGTTGGCCCATGCGAACGAGGCACGGTGCGGGCGCAGCGTCGGTGCCGCAGACCCGCATGGGAGGGTCACAGCCCGTGCCCCGGCGGGCGCCCCGACCACCGCGGCCATCAACAGCCGGTGGTGCGGACAGAGCATGTGCATGCGCTGGTCACCGGCGCGGACACTCCGCAATCGCCATGGCGTCGCCTAGCCAGTCGCCCCGCATACCTCATTATTTGACTGCTTTGTTGTAAGGCAGACCCTGCGTGCTGCTGCTACAATTTCAACTGTTGATTGTGCCCCTCAAAACAACAACAAAAATTAGGAAAAATGAATTCAAACGTGGATAAAAATTATGAGGACTCGAAGTTCACCTAACTAGCCTCGTTTTACCCCACTGGACCAACCTCAATTTATGCAAGGATCAAATGCTATGAAAATTGTAAAATGCAGATTTCTATTAACAGAAGTTAGCTATGCCACCATTGCTAGTTTAGATCCATAACTTGACATGCTATATGAACTGTACTTGATTTAGTGCAAAAAACTTGTAGGATTCATCTCCATTTTAGTTATCGATCGATGGCAATGATCAAGTAAAGTTGGGGTATTTTAACAAGTCTTTGAAATCAATATAATGTGGCACTTTGTGATAAAGCTTTGATCAAGTAACTGAACTATGGTATGGATGAAATTTGTACCAGTTTGTAGATCATAGAAAAGTGCTCAAGATTGATGTTGGGCTCAAAATCATAGGAGGTATATCACTCTGGTTATAGCCTTTTGAAAACAACAAAGTTCTGTTAACAACAATAATTCCCAGACTTAGCAAATTTCTGCTAAGGCACTAACATTATCTTAACCACTTCATAAGCCCAAAACTTTGTGTTATTGAGTTTTATTAATAATGCAAATGAGATGGACATGTTGTACACATAACCAAGATCAAATAATGTGTTTGAGGCATAATTATTTATTTAGTTATAAAATTCACAAAAGGCATAAACAATAACAGAATTCCCAGACTTAGCAAAATTCCAGAGAAATCCAAAAATGAGACAATGACACCTGGCCCCACATTGATCCTATTGACCCGTCAACCTTGACTTGTCAAATTTTGGCTGTGCCCCACCGGCCCTACATGCCATTGACTGTGGCTGTCTCAATCTGGTTATGAAAGTATTTAACCATTTATTTTCGAATTAATATAATTCTAGAGAATGTTAGAAAATGAATAAAACTTAGAAAATCAATATCTTTTAAACCATAAGTCAGATGAAAATACTTTATGCATGAAAGTATCTCAGAAAAATTCAACAAATATAGATATGCTATCCACATGCCCATCAACCCCCTCTAACATAACAAACACGAGACTTTCCCCCTCCGGACCGTTTGTCACTCCGAGAAAAACATCTAGCACTGCATTAGAACACCATCAACATTTCATTCGCCATGCCATGCAACTATTTGATTGTGACTGCTTTATAATTTTTGTTTCTCCCCTTTCCTTCTAGTAGACCTCGCGACTGTCGCCGACGACACCGCTGAGTACGACTACTATGTCGATGACCAGCCCCTATCATAGACCCATGGTGATGAGGACATCCCTACTAATGTTACACCCATACCCTCACCAACTACACATACTGGACCAGTTACTAGAGCACGTGCACGTCAACTAAATTATCAGGTACTTTCGTTTCTTGCGAATCCTTCTATTGTTCATGAACATATGATGCTGCCTAAATTAGATACTTTTGTTTTTCTTATGAATGAAGGACCTAGCATGGACAAGAAGGACGGTCATTGGAGCGGGATCAAGAATGGAGAAGAAGGTGCGCGCAGGGGAAAGTACAGTGGAGCTTCCAGTGGGGATTTCCGCACGTTGAAGCCACCATAAGGCATGCATGAAGGCTTGGACGGAATACACGAGATGCCACTTCATTATTTTCGTCCAAGAGCAATTATAGGTGCTGCGTCACCTTAATATTGGGCTGGGCCCATGTAATTTCGAAATACCACATTATAGGCTGTTTTTAGAGTCCGTATGTGTGGGGAAACCGAGTTAGGGTTATTTTCGGACCCCACCTCCAAGGGGTCACGAAAATCCCCTCTGTTCCCCCATATATACAGCCCTTAGGGCGTCGTTTAGACTTGGGTTTTAATTAGATTTAAGTTAGCCATAGCCGCAACTTCGAGTTCTTCGTTTGTGTCGTCCGACCAGGCCAAGACCGCATTGGAACCCCAACTTCTGTTAATCTTTCATCTTATATTCGCAATATCCAGATTGCAATTCTTAGTTCTTGCTTGTTCTTCGATTGCTTGCAGGAATTGACCTTCGTGGTCAGGTTGATCGTGCATCCGCGGGATCAATAACCTCTCGGAGTTGGTTTAGCGATTGCTAAGGCGCAACGTCTTCGCACGTTCGTAGTCGGGTCGTGAAAGTCTACTCCACCAAAAATCGATCTCCACCATCTCATCGAAACATCGGGACACCTTCGCCTCTATCAAGTGGTATCAGATTTCCAGGTTGCTCGGTGAGATTTACCAGTTTTCATAGTCTAGATTGGTTCTGTTCTTCATACCTACAGTCCACGAAAAAGCCAACAAAAAAAAATTAGGGTTAGATCATCACGTCCCAAGACAGTCCTAGCCTTTGTCCAGTTTTCTTTTCAGTACTTGCTTTGTTGAATTTACGGTTGCATCGTTGTGTCAAGTTGCTGATCTTAGCGTCTAGTTCCCTTAGAGTTTCGAGTTCTGATCACAGTTTGCCACGTCGCCGCCGCACCAGTAGTCATCCTACCACGTTCCGCCAATCCAAGTCCAGATACACCACCACGTTCCGCCAAGCAGAGTCCATATACACCACCACGTCTCACGAGTCCGAGTTGAGTTCCACCATCAGTACGGTTCCTGATATCCCCGTAGCCAGAATAGTTTTGAGTTGATTAGAGTCGGATTTCACCAATCTTTTGTCGTACGTAGAAGAGGGTGATTTCCAAAAAAAAAAAAAAAAAAAAAAAAGAGAACAAAAAATTCAGAGTGTGCTTCACAGTTGTTACGTGTCGCGCCGTGCTTTCGTTGGTGTTTTAGGCTCGCGTCTCTAGTACGGTCTAGCCTAGGATCAGCACAGTACCGACGTTGAGTGTTTATTCAGCTTTGCATCTCTGTTTTGATTACTGTTGATCTTTTTGCTACCATATTTTTCAAGCCTACCTACAGCTCCACATATATCCTACATCGTGCGTTTTGACACCTCCTGGCCATCGCTCTACCATATCTCTGAGAGTTTTGACCCGTTGGTTGTACATCACCACCTGCTGCTAGGTAAGAATCGGTAAGAACGTAAGAAAAGCTTGACGGATTTGTGCTTTCCACCACCCCACATCCATCCCATTAGTAGAAGTAGGATCATATTCCTGTGTGTTTTCTATTTCTGCTAACCATGCCAGGATCAGATGTTGAAGTGGCGCGGGATGCACCCGATTGGGAGAACATGACAAACAAGGAGCTACATGATAAATTTGCACGTATGATGTCTCAACAGGTGCAGGACATCGAGACCAGATTTACAGAGGCGATTGATGGCGTGGAGAAGATGATCGACACCAAGCTCGACGCCAAGTTTACTGAGTTGATCGCACGCCTACCTTCAGCACAGCCACAGCCACCGCCACTACCACGTGCACGACGTATTCTGTTTCCGCGAGGACAAGCTGCTGGTATTGGTGCTCCTCCTGCTGCTGCAGTTGCCGCTACTGCTGCTGCTGCTGCTTCTGACGTCAGCCAGGACGACAACTACGAGGGTGATTACGAGGAGGAGGTGGAACAGGAAGCGGCCTATGAGCAGCCAGCTGGACGTCCACGTCCCAACATTCGCCACGGTCGACACCAACCACCCCCTCAGGTACGCGATGATGAACATGTGCCTAAACTTAAATTGAATCTTAAGCCGTTTGAGGGTAGATATATTCCTGATGCTTATCTTACTTGGGAGTTAGAAACTGAACAACGTTTTACATGTTTACAATATCCTGAGAATAGACGTGTTACTGCTGCTGTTTGTGAATTCACGGGCTTTGCATCTATTTGGTGGTCTGAACATTGTAGATTGCATGCTAATAATATTCCAACTACTTGGGCTGCTTTAAAAGATGCTATGCGTACTCGCTGGGTTCCTCCTTATTATCAACGTGAATTGTTACAAAAATTACAGCGTTTGAGACAAGGAAAAAATTCTGTAGAGGAATATTATCAAGAATTACAAACTGGATTGATTAGATGTGGCCTAGTAGAGGATAATGAAGCTATGCTTGCACGTTTTATGGGTGGCTTAAACAGGGAGATACAAACTATTCTAGAATACAAGGACTTTGCTACTATCACTCGTTTGTTTCATCTTGCTTGTAAAGCTGAACGTGAAGTGCAGGATCGACAGGCCGCTACGAGACCTAACTTTTCTGCAGGACGAAATACATCATGGACATCGCGTGGAGCTTCTACATCCACACGTCCTGCTGCGCCACCATCTACTTCAGCCGCTCATTCTTACAGGGAGCCACCAAAACAGCCAGCGCCACCATTCAAGGGTGCACAGAGTGGTCCAGCGGCGAGTTCTTCTTCATCCATGGCGTCCACAGGGCAAACACGAGATCGTGATATTAAATGTCGCAGGTGCCAAGGTGGAGGTCACTTCGCAAAAGACTGTCCCTCCAAGCGTGTGATGACTATTACGGCGGATGGTGGGTATGAGTCAGCGAGCGACTATGATGAGGAGACTCTAGTTCTCATTGCTCATGAGGAACAGGGTGCCCATGATGATGCTCATGATATAGAGTATATGACTCCTGATGATGCAGATAAATATGCTAGTTTGGTTGCTCAACGTGTATTAAGTGTGCGGGTAACGAAGGCCGAGCAAAACCAGAGGCATAATTTGTTCCACACAAAGGGAGTGGTGAAAGAACGTTCGGTTCGCATCATCATTGACGGAGGGAGTTGCAACAACTTGGCTAGCATGGAGTTGGTGGAGAAGCTATCTCTCACCACAAGACCACACCCCCATCCGTACTATATTCAGTGGTTTAACAATAGTGGTAAGATTAAGGTAACGCGTTCTGTTCGTGTGCACTTTAGCATTGCTGCATATGCTGATTATGTTGATTGTGATGTGGTACCCATGCAAGCATGCTCTCTTTTACTTGGTAGACCATGGCAATTTGATAGGAATGTTGTACACCATGGTAGGACAAATCAGTTTACTTTAGTTCATCAGGATAAAAATATTGCTTTACTTCCTATGTCTCCTGAACAAATTGTGAAAGATGATCTTGCTCGAGCTAGTAAAGCAAAACAGGAGAAAAATAAGAGTGAGAATGAGATAGCAGCCAAAGAATTTGAGCAACAACATAAGACTAATAGCAAATCTTCTTCTGCTGTTTCTAATGAAATTAAATTGACTAGTCCAACTTTGCTTGCTACTAAGGTTGATATTTCAGATTTGGATGTTAGTCAATATGTGTGCTATGCTTTTGTGTGCAAAGAAGCTTTGTTTTCATTTGAGGAATTGCCTCCTTCTTTGCCTCCTGTTGTCACTGACCTTTTGCAGGAGTTTATTGACGTCTTTCCACAAGACGTACCACCGGGATTACCACCTATTCGAGGGATTGAGCATCAGATTGACTTAATTCCCGGTGCTTCGTTGCCCAACCGTGCGCCATACCGTACCAATCCGGAGGAGACGAAGGAGATTCAGCGTCAAGTACAAGAGCTACTCGACAAAGGTTACATACGTGAGTCCCTTAGTCCTTGTGCTGTTCCTGTTATATTAGTGCCTAAAAAGGATGGAACATGGCGTATGTGTGTTGATTGTCGAGCCATTAATAATATTACTATTCGTTATCGTCATCCTATTCCTAGGTTAGATGATATGCTTCATGAATTAAGTGGCTCTACCATGTTTTCCAAAGTTGATTTGCGTAGTGGATACCATCAAATTCGCATGAAATTAGGAGATGAATGGAAAACGGCTTTTAAAACTAAGTTTGGATTATATGAGTGGTTAGTCATGCCTTTTGGGTTAACTAATGCACCTAGCACTTTCATGAGATTAATGAACGAGGTTTTACGTGCTTTCATTGGACGATTTGTGGTAGTCTATTTTGATGATATACTGATTTATAGCAAATCTTTGGAGGAACATTTGGATCATTTACGTGCTGTTTTTATTGCTCTACGTAATGCACGTTTATTTGGTAACCTTGGGAAGTGCACCTTTTGCACCGACCGAGTATCGTTTCTTGGCTATGTTGTTACTCCACAGGGTATTGAAGTTGATAAAGCCAAGATCGAGGCGATTGAGAGTTGGCCGCAGCCCAAAACGGTCACACAAGTGAGGAGTTTTCTTGGCCTCGCTGGATTCTATAGGCGTTTTGTGAGAGATTTCAGCACCATTGCTGCCCCTCTCAATGAGCTTACACGCAAGGATGTGCCTTTTACTTGGGGTACCGCACAGGAAGAAGCTTTCACGGTATTGAAAGATAAGTTAACACATGCTCCTTTGCTCCAACTTCCTGATTTTAATAAGACTTTTGAGCTTGAATGCGATGCTAGTGGGATTGGTTTGGGAGGTGTGTTATTACAAGATGCTAAACCTGTTGCATACTTTTCTGAAAAATTGAGTGGGCCTAGTCTGAACTATTCTACTTATGATAAGGAATTATATGCTCTTGTTCGGACATTAGAAACTTGGCAACATTATTTATGGCCCAAAGAATTTGTTATACATTCTGATCATGAATCTTTGAAACACATAAGAAGTCAAGCAAAACTTAATCGTAGACATGCTAAGTGGGTTGAATTTATTGAGACTTTCCCTTATGTCATTAAACACAAGAAGGGGAAAGATAATATTATTGCTGATGCTTTGTCTCGTCGTTATACTATGCTTTCACAACTTGACTTCAAGATATTCGGTTTAGAGACAATCAAAGAACAATATGCAAATGATGTGGAATTTAAAGATGTATTGCAGAATTGTAGAGAGGGTAGAACATGGAACAAGTTTGTGCTTAATGATGGATTTGTGTTCCGTTCTAACAAGCTATGCATTCCAGCTAGCTCTATTCGTCTTTTGTTGTTGCAGGAGGCGCATGGAGGAGGATTAATGGGACATTTTGGCGTGAAAAAGACGGAGGATGTACTTGCTACACATTTCTTTTGGCCAAAGATGAGACGGGATGTTGAGCGTTTTGTTGCTCGCTGCACTACATGTCAAAAAGCTAAGTCACGACTCAATCCTCATGGTTTATACATGCCTTTACCTGTACCTAGTGTTCCGTGGGAGGACATATCCATGGACTTTGTTTTAGGCTTGCCTCGAACAAAGAAGGGGAGGGATAGCATATTTGTTGTCGTGGATAGATTTTCTAAGATGGCACATTTTATACCATGTCATAAAAGCGATGATGCTGCTAATGTTGCTGATTTATTCTTTGGAGAGATTATTCGTTTACATGGTGTGCCCAATACTATTGTCTCGGATCGTGATACTAAGTTTCTTAGCCATTTTTGGAGATGCTTATGGGCTAAGTTGGGGACTAAACTACTCTTTAGTACTACCTGTCATCCCCAAACTGATGGACAAACTGAAGTGGTCAATAGGACTTTGTCTACTATGCTTAGGGCTGTTTTAAAAAGTAACTTGAAACTGTGGGAAGAATGTTTACCTCATATTGAATTTGCTTATAATCGTTCAGTGCATTCTACCACTAAAATGTGCCCTTTTGAGATTGTTTATGGTTTTCTACCTCGTGCACCTATTGATTTGCTGCCTCTTCCATCTTCGGAGAAGGTGAATTTTGATGCTAAGCAACGTGCTGAATTGATATTAAAAATGCATGAGTTAACTAAAGAAAACATTGAGCGCATGAATGCTAGATACAAGCTTGCTGGTGATAGGGGTCGAAAGCATGTTGTATTTGAACCAGGAGATCTTGTTTGGTTACATCTACGAAAAGATAGGTTTCCTGATTTGCGCAAGTCTAAGTTAATGCCACGAGCTCATGGTCCCTTTAAGGTTTTACAGAAAATTAATGATAATGCATATAAACTTGAGCTACCTGCAGATTTTGGGGTTAGTCCCACATTTAACATTGCAGATTTGAAACCTTATTTGGGAGAAGATGATGAGCTTCCGTCGAGGACGACTTCAATTCAAGAAGGGGAGGATGATGAGGACATCCCTACTAATGTTACACCCATACCCTCACCAACTACACATACTGGACCAGTTACTAGAGCACGTGCACGTCAACTAAATTATCAGGTACTTTCGTTTCTTGCGAATCCTTCTATTGTTCATGAACATATGATGCTGCCTAAATTAGATACTTTTGTTTTTCTTATGAATGAAGGACCTAGCATGGACAAGAAGGACGGTCATTGGAGCGGGATCAAGAATGGAGAAGAAGGTGCGCGCAGGGGAAAGTACAGTGGAGCTTCCAGTGGGGATTTCCGCACGTTGAAGCCACCATAAGGCATGCATGAAGGCTTGGACGGAATACACGAGATGCCACTTCATTA
This sequence comes from Bromus sterilis, assembly GCA_950022295.1. Classification (NCBI taxonomy): domain Eukaryota; kingdom Viridiplantae; phylum Streptophyta; class Magnoliopsida; order Poales; family Poaceae; genus Bromus; species Bromus sterilis. The sequence goes on along the minus strand of OX465599.1, from coordinate 162,178,820 downwards.
TTTTCGTCCAAGAGCAATTATAGGTGCTGCGTCACCTTAATATTGGGCTGGGCCCATGTAATTTCGAAATACCACATTATAGGCTGTTTTTAGAGTCCGTATGTGTGGGGAAACCGAGTTAGGGTTATTTTCGGACCCCACCTCCAAGGGGTCACGAAAATCCCCTCTGTTCCCCCATATATACAGCCCTTAGGGCGTCGTTTAGACTTGGGTTTTAATTAGATTTAAGTTAGCCATAGCCGCAACTTCGAGTTCTTCGTTTGTGTCGTCCGACCAGGCCAAGACCGCATTGGAACCCCAACTTCTGTTAATCTTTCATCTTATATTCGCAATATCCAGATTGCAATTCTTAGTTCTTGCTTGTTCTTCGATTGCTTGCAGGAATTGACCTTCGTGGTCAGGTTGATCGTGCATCCGCGGGATCAATAACCTCTCGGAGTTGGTTTAGCGATTGCTAAGGCGCAACGTCTTCGCACGTTCGTAGTCGGGTCGTGAAAGTCTACTCCACCAAAAATCGATCTCCACCATCTCATCGAAACATCGGGACACCTTCGCCTCTATCACATGGTCCAAGGTGGACTACTCACGGTTCATCCGGGAAGCATCCATGGTGGTGGAGAAGCTCCCAGAGGTGGTTCCTCCCTCCGGCAGGGTGCCGGGAAGAGGTCTCCTGGTGCTCCCGATCTTGGAAGCGCGGAGGCGGCGGAACAGAGGAGAGATCACGAAAAAGGGTTCTGTCCCCAAGGGTTTCTCATCACGGGGAATAAATAGGCGAAGGGGGCTGCAAGAGGTGGACTAGGGCCCCCAGGCGCCCCCCTGGCACGGCCTAGGGGGTGGCTGCGCCAGGTGGCCGCCTGGGCCACCCCTGGCTCCCCTCTGGCCCCACTGGGGCTCTTTTGGAAGGTTCCCGTACGCTGATTTTCCTATATTTTTTCTGGAATTTTTCTGGCACTTTAAATAATGTAAAAGCCTGAAATACAAAAACAGCAAAAATAAGGAACTGGCACTTGGGTGCACTGAGTTAATAGGTGATAGAGGCGAAGGTGTCCCGATGTTTCGATGAGATGATGGAGATCGATTTTTTTGGTGGAGTAGACTTTCACGACCCGACTACGAACGTGCGAAGACGTTGCGCCTTAGCAATCGCTAAACCAACTCCGAGAGGTTATTGATCCCGCGGATGCACGATCAACCTGACCACGAAGGTCTAATTCCTGCAAGCAATCGAAGAACAAGCAAGAACTAAGAATTGCAATCTGGATATTGCGAATATAAGATGAAAGATTAACAGAAGTTGGGGTTCCAATGCGGTCTTGGCCTGGTCGGAAGACACAAACGAAGAACTCGAAGTTGTGGCTATGGCTAACTTAAATCTAATTAAAACCCAAGTCTAAACGACGCCCTAAGGGCTGTATATATGGGGGAACAGAGGGGAATTTTGTGTCCCCTTGGAGGAGGGGTCCGAAAACAACCCTAACTCGGTTTCCCCACACATACGGACTCTAAAAAATAGCCTATTAAGTGTATTTCGAAATTACATGGGCCTAGCCCAATAATAAGGTGACGCAGCACCTATAATAACCCTTGGACGAAAATATTAATGTGGCGTCTTGTGTCTCTCATCCAGGTCTTCATGCACGCCTTATGGTGGCCTCAAAGTGCGAAAATCACCACTGGAAGCTCCAATGTCCTTTCCCGCGCGCACACCTCCTTCTCCATGCTTGATCCCGCTCCAATGACCATCCTTCTTATCCATGCTAGGTCCTTCATTCATAAGACAAACAAAAGTATCTAATTTAGGCAGCATCATATGTTCCTGAACATTAGAAGGATTCGCAAGAAACGAAAGTACCTGATAATTTAGTTGACGTGCGCGTGCTCTAGTAACTGGTCCAGTATGTGTAGTTGGTGAAGATGTGGGTGTAACATTAGTAGAGATGTCCTCATCAATAGGTTAGTCCAAATACGATCAAAAGTGTATGGAAGTTCATCAATATCATATCAATATCACACAAAAGAGGCATGGAGCAAACAGAAATTATAGATACGTTTTGGACATATCAACATCCCCAAGCTTAATTCCTGCTCTTCCTCGAGTAGGTAAATGATAACAAACATAATTTCTGTGTTGACATGCTACCAACCATATAAGAACTTTTAGGTAAAGAAATCAATGCATGTAATTCAATTCAAGTCATAACATGCAAGAGTCTATATTAGCCTTGAAACAAGCAACATAAGAAAATAAAGGTGCAAGAGCTCTCGCTGTCCGTGACTCGAATGTCTCTAAATGGTGTTTGCGTGCAACAAAGGGGATAGGGATATACGAGAAAAAGGTATTATTTTTTTGAGAACTCAATCTACTAAAGTTTCACACTTGGTCATCTTTGGAATCTTATCTTGACTCATCCCCAGACCACTAGCCAGGTACAAGTCAAAATGATCCACTCCTTTTCGATATTTTGAGCACTCATGCTATGGATGAGCGTAAGCAAGAAAGTTGAAACTTAGGATGGAAAAGAGAGAAAAATGATGGAGGAGGAAGACAAAAAAGGTGTGAAGGGCTCACATCAAAGAGGACAATCATAGGCGAGAAGGCCAAATGATAGATATGATGTGAGGAGTATGGATTGCCATGCAGCGGATGCACATATGAGCTAAGGTAAGCTCTCCAATGGAACTAGTGGGGGTGCATCCAACTTGCTTGCTCAAGAAGACCTAGAGCTCATTTGAGGAGGCTCATCATTGGAATATACAAGCCAAGTTCTATAGTGTGAGGGTCCCCAAATAGATATGCATGAATGATAATCTCTATGGAGTACAAGATATAAGAGGGAGTACGCGTGTGGATCTCTCAAAAGGAATAGTAGTGTGCCCCTTCTCTCTTTTTATTTCTTTTTCTCTTTTTTCTACTATTTTTTTTGGTGGCCTCAATGGCTCTTTCTATTTCTCTCATTTGTCCTCTTTGGGATCTTTTGATTTTGTCCTCTTTGGGATCTTTTGATTTTGTCCTCTTTGGGATCTTTTCCTCACTTTAGGGGAAACACTCTATATATTACAAGAAGTATAGAAGATCGTTCACACTTTAGAAGAACTTGTTATGAACAGCAAGCAAAGCTAAAGAAAACTAAAAAGGAAATAAACAGCAAGACGCTCAAAGCATAGCACATAACGCATGAAGTGATAAAAATATAGTGGAACGAAAGACGAACTAATAATTGTTGATGGAGAAGGGGATGCATGGCGGCATCCCCAAGCTTAGACGCTTGAGTCTCCTTGAATATTTCTTGGGGGTGCACGGGGGCATCCCCAAGCTTGAGCGTTTGACACTCCTGAATCTTATTTTATCATCTTCGCTCGCACACATGAAAACTCCCTTCATACATAACTCATCATAATCTGATTAGCGAGGTTAGTACCCATAATAATTTCATTTTTACTCTACTGGAAATAAGGATATTCCTGAAGATCTACTGTTTCTCAAGATGTCCAAAAAGTTTTTGCAAAGAAAAAGCAAGCTTAAGGTTTGAAAAACGAAGAAAAGGCAAAACAGGACAGAATCTGTGAAAAATAGACCAGCAGGTAGTAAAGAATTTTTTAGGGATACTTCTGAAACTTAAATAAAAAAACTCGGAACATACGAAAGTTCCGCGATTGTATAGAGCACGCTCTGTAAAAATGTCAGCTCAAAAAGATGAAATTAAATTTTTCTATGATTTTTTCCGTCACGAGGAAAGAATCTGTTTTCTGGACATCATGTCACAACTTTCACTTTCCTTGTCATATGAGGCTATAAATGGCACAAAGCTTGAAAAGTAAAGGTACAATGATGTTGCTACTGTAGTAACAATTATCAAGACCACTAAAAACAGAAGACAAACAAAAAGGAAAACCTAAATTCGTTGCGGGCTGCCTCCCGAAAGCGCTTCTTTAAAGCCATTAGCTAGGCTTAATACAAAAAGAATCAAGTCTTATCAAGAAAATAACTAGCCCGTGTGACGGACTCAAGAGGTAACTTGATATTTTTCTAGGGAAATGTTCCATCCCTTTCTTGAGAGTCAATTGGAATTTTATAATCCCTTTTTTCATATCAATAACAGCACCTACGGTGCGAAGAAAAGGACGTCCAAAATAATTGGACAAGAAGGTTCACATTCAATGTCCATAATAGTAAAATCAACGGGAACGTAATTTTCATTGACAATGATAAGAACATCATCTATCTTCCCCAAAGGTTTCTTTACGGAAGTGTCAACAAGATGAACACCAAAAGAACAAGGATCGAAAGGTTTCAATTCAAATATATCATACATTCTTTTGGGCATAACGGAGGTACTAGCTCCAACATCACATAAAGCATAGCAAGAGAAGTTATTCAACTTAATTTTAATCATAGGATCCAACCATCTTCTAGATTTCTAGGTATGGAGGCTTCTACCCTAAGCTTCTCCTCCCTAGCTTAAATGAGAGCATTAGTGATATGCTCTGTGAAGGCAAGATTAAGTGTGCTAGTGTGGGGGTCTCTAGACATCTTGTGAAGGAAACGAATAACTTCAGAAAGGGTGCAATTATTAAAATCAAGGTCACTACTATCAAGTAAAATGGTAGTGGTGTCCTTCAGCCTCACTTGTTTGGTAGCTTCTATAGTCATAGGAGTTTCTTCTTCTACGGTTGAGGTCATAGCATCACCATTAATAGGTCCTATGGGACTAGGGGTGCATTGGGTGCTAAGAGTTTGGATATCCTCAACAACTTGGATAGTATCAACGGTATGTTGTATAGGAAGGCTCTTAATTATATCTTCCTCCTCCTTTTATCTAACCCATCTCTCTTTAAGTTTAGCCATCATCCTAATGTTTTCATTAATTTGCACTTGAATAGCGTTGATAGGAGTGACCTTCCTCTCTGATAGAGGCGAAGGTGTCCCGATGTTTCGATGAGATGGTGGAGATCAATTATTGTGGAGACGACTTTCACGATCCGACTACGAACGTGCGAAGACGTTGCGCCTTAGCGATCGCTAAACCAACTCCGAGAGGTTATTGATCCCGCGGATGCACGATCAACCTGACCACGAAGGTCTAATTCCTGCAAGCAATCGAAGAACAAGCAAGAACTAAGAATTGCAATCTGGATATTGCGAATATAAGATGAATGATTACGAAAGTTGGGGTTCCAATGAGGTCTTGGCCTGGTCGGATGACACAAACGAAGAGCTCGAAGTTGCGGCTATGGCTAACTTAAATCTAATTAAAACCCAAGTCTAAACGACGCCCTAAGGGCTGTATATATGGGGGAACAGAGGGGAATTTCGTGGCCCCTTGGAGGTGGGGTCCGAAAACAACCCTAACTCGGTTTCCCCACACATACGGACTCTAAAAACAGCCTATAATGTGGTATTTCGAAATTACATGGGCCCAGCCCAATATTAAGGTGACGCAGCACCTATACTTCCTCTTGGACGAAAATAATGAAGTGGCATCTCGTGTATTTCGTCCAAGCCTTCATGCATGCCTTATGGTGGCTTCAAAGTGCGAAAATCCCCACTGGAAGCTCCATTGTTCTTTCCCGCGCGCGCACCTTCTTCTCCATACTTGATCCCGCTCCAATGACCGTCCTTCTTGTCCATGCTAGGTCCTTCATTCATAAGCAAAACAAAAGTATCTAATTTAGGCAGCATCATATGTTCATGAACATTAGAAGGATTCGCAACAAACGAAAGTACCTGATAATTTAGTTGACGTGCACGTGCTCTAGTAACTGGTCCAGTATGTGTAGTTGGTAAAGATGTGGGTGTAACATTCGTAGAGATGTCCTCATCATCCTCCCCTTCTTGAATTGAAGTCATCCTCGACGGAAGCTCATTATCTTCTCCCAAATAAGGTTTCAAATCTGCAATGTTAAATGTGGGACTAACCCCAAAATCTGCAGGTAGCTCAAGTTTATATGCATTATCATTAATTTTCTGTAAAACCTTAAAAAGACCATCAGCTCGTGGCATTAACTTAGACTTGCGCAAATCAGGAAACCTATCTTTACGTAGATGTAACCAAACAAGATCTCCTGGTTCAAACACAACATGCTTTCTACCCTTATCACCAGCAAGCTTGTATCTAGCATTCATTTTCTCAATGTTTTCTCTAGTTAACTCATGCATTTTTAATATCAATTCAGCACGTTGCTTAGCATCAAAATTAACCTTCTCCGAAGATGGAAGAGGCAGCAAATCAATAGGCGCACGAGGTAGAAAACCATAACCAAATCTCAAAAGGGCACATTTTAGTGGTAGAATGAAATGAAAGATTATAAGCAAATTCAATATGAGGTAAACATTCTTCCCACATTTTCAAGTTACTCTTTAAAACAGCCCTAAGCATAGTAGACAAAGTCCTATTGACTACTTCAGTTTGTCCATCAGTTTGGGGATGACAGGTAGTACTAAAAAGTAGTTTAGTCCCCAACTTAGCCCATAAGCATCTCCAAAAATGGCTAAGAAACTTAGTATCACGATCCGAGACAATAGTATTGGGCACACCATGTAAGCGAATAATCTCACGAAAGAATAAATCAGCAACATTAGCAGCATCATCGCTTTTATGACATGGTATAAAATGTGCCATCTTAGAAAATCTATCCACGACAACAAATATGCTATCCCTCCCCTGCTTTGTTCGAGGCAAGCCTAAAACAAAGTCCATGGATATGTCCTCCCACGGAACACTAGGTACAGGTAAAGGCATGTATAAACCATGAGGATTGAGTCGTGACTTAGCTTTTTGACATGTAGTGCAGCGAGCAACAAAACGCTCAACATCCCGTCTCATCTTTGGCCAAAAGAAGTGTGTAGCAAGTACGTCCTCCGTCTTCTTCACGCCAAAGTGTCCCATTAATCCTCCTCCATGCGCCTCCTGCAACAACAAAAGACGAATAGAGCTAGCTGGAATGCATAGCTTGTTAGAACGGAACACAAACCCATCATTAAGGACAAACTTGTTCCATGTTCTACCCTCTCTACAATTCTGCAATACATCTTTAAATTCTGCATCATTGACATATTGATCTTTGATTGTCTCTAAACCGAATATCCTGAAGTCAAGTTGTGAAAGCATAGTATAACGACGAGACAAAGCATCAGCAATAATATTATCTTTCCCCTTCTTGTGTTTAATGACATAAGGGAAAGTCTCAATAAATTCAACCCACTTAGCATGTCTACGATTAAGTTTTGCTTGACTTCTTATGTGTTTCAAAGATTCATGATCAGAATGTATAACAAATTCTTTGGGCCATAAATAATGTTGCCAAGTTTCTAATGTCCGAACAAGAGCATATAATTCCTTATCATAAGTAGAATAGTTCAGACTAGGCCCACTCAATTTTTCAGAAAAGTATGCAACAGGTTTAGCATCTTGTAATAACACACCTCCCAAACCAATCCCACTAGCATCGCATTCAAGCTCAAAAGTCTTATTAAAATCAGGAAGTTGGAGCAAAGGAGCATGTGTTAACTTATATTTCAATACCGCGAAGGCTTCTTCCTGTGCGGTACCCCAAGTAAAAGGCACATCCTTGCGTGTAAGCTCATTGAGAGGTGCAGCAATGGTGCTGAAATCTCTCACAAAACGCCTATAGAATCCAGCGAGTCCAAGAAAACTCCTCACTTGTGTGACCGTTTTGGGCTGCGGCCAACTCTCAATCGCCTCGATCTTGGCTTTATCAACTTCAATTCCCTGCGGAGTAACAACATAGCCAAGAAACGATACTCGGTCGGTGCAAAAGGTGCACTTCCCAAGGTTACCAAACAAACGTGCATTACGTAGAGCAATAAAAACAGCACGTAAATGATCCAAATGTTCCTCCAAAGATTTGCTATAAATCAGTATATCATCAAAATGGACTACCACAAATCGTCCAATGAAAGCACGTAAAACCTCGTTCATTAATCTCATGAAAGTGCTAGGTGCATTAGTTAACCCAAAAGGCATGACTAACCACTCATATAATCCAAACTTAGTTTTAAATGCCGTTTTCCATTCATCTCCTAATTTCATGCGAATTTGATGGTATCCACTATGCAAATCAACTTTGGAAAACATGGTAGAGCCACTTAATTCATCAAGCATATCATCTAACCTAGGAATAGGATGACGATAACGAATAGTAATATTATTAATGGCTCGACAATCAACACACATACGCCATGTTCCATCCTTTTTAGGGACTAATATAACAGGAACAGCACAAGGACTAAGGGATTCTGATGAGGACATTTCTACTAATGTTACACCCACATCTTCACCAACTACACATACTGGACCAGTTACTAGAGCACGCGCACGTCAACTAAATTATCAGGTACTTTCGTTTCTTGCGAATCCTTCTATTGTTCATGAACATATGATGCTACCTAAATTAGATACTTTTGTTTTGCTTATGAATGAAGGACCTAGCATGGACAAGAAGGATGGTCATTGGAGCGGGATCAAGCATGGAGAAGAAGGTGCGCGCGCGGGAAAGGACAATGGAGCTTCCAGTGGTGATAATCGCACTTTGAAGCCACCATAAGTTGCGCATGAAGTCTTGGACGAAATACGCGAGATGCCACTTCATTATTTTCGTCCAAGGGCAATTATAGGTGCTGCGTCACCTTAAAATTGGGCTGGGCCCATGTAATTTCGAAATACCACATTATAGGCTGTTTTTAGAGTCCGTATGTGTGGGGAAACCGAGTTAGGGTTGTTTTCGGACCCCACCTCCAAGGGGTCACGAAAATCCCCTCTGTTCCCCCATATATACAGCCCTTAGGGCGTCGTTTAGACTTGGGTTTTAATTAGATTTAAGTTAGCCATAGCCGCAACTTCGAGTTCTTCGTTTGTGTCTTCCGACCAGGCCAAGACCGCATTGGAACCCCAACTTCTGTTAATCTTTCATCTTATATCCGCAATATCCAGATTGCAATTCTTAGTTCTTGCTTGTTCTTCGATTGCTTGCAGGAATTGACCTTCGTGGTCAGGTTGATCGTGCATCCGCGGGATCAATAACCTCTCGGAGTTGGTTTAGCGATTGCTAAGGCGCAACGTCTTCGCACGTTCGTAGTCGGGTCGTGAAAGTCTACTCCACCAAAATCGATCTCCATCATCTCATCGAAACATCGGAACACCTTCGCCTCTATCAAGTGGTATCAGATTTCCAGGTTGCTCGGTGAGATTTACCAGTTTTCATAGTCTAGATTGGTTCTGTTCTTCATACCTACAGTCCACGAAAAAGCCAACAAAAAAAATTAGGGTTAGATCATCACGTCCCAAGACAGTCCTAGCCTTTGTCCAGTTTTCTTTTCAGTACTTGCTTTGTTGAATTTACGGTTGCATCGTTGTGTCAAGTTGTTGATCTTAGCGTCTAGTTCCCTTAGAGTTTCGAGTTCTGATCACAGTTTGCCACGTCGCCGCCGCACAGTAGTCATCCTACCACGTTGCGCCAATCCGAGTCTAGATACACCACCACGTTCCGCCAAGCAGAGTCCATATACACCACCACGACCTACCGATCCGAGTTGAGTTCCATCACCTGTTCGGTTTGTGATCTCTCCGTAGCCAGATTAGTTTTGATTTGATTAGAGTCGGATTGCACCAATCTTTTGTCGTACGTAGGAGGTAATTTCCAAAAAAAAAAAAAAAGTCTGGCACGCTTTCCAGAGCAGTTTTTAGGCCAAAAATTTCGGGGGTAAAAAAATTTCGTGCCCATACGTTCCTTAGGTCCAGAAACTCATTTTGAGACGTTCGCCACCATAGTGACTTTTTCGCACTTTTTCAGCCACCGCAGTCCCGCATCGCAAAAAAAAAGAGCAAAAAAAAAAAAAGAGAAAAAAAATTCAGAGTGTGCTTCTCAGTTGTTTACGTGCCGCGCCGTGCTTTCGTTGGTGTTTTAGGCTCGCGTCTCTAGTACGGTCTAGCCTAGGATCAGCACAGTACCGACGTTGAGTGTTTATTCAGCTTTGCATCTCTGTTTTGATTACTGTTGAGGTTTTGCTACCATACTTGTCAGCCTTCCTACAGCTCCACATATATTCTACATCGTGGTAGTCGGGTCGTGAAAGACTGTCCCTCCAAGCGTGTGATGATTATTACGGCGGATGGTGGGTATGAGTCAGCGAGCGACTATGATGAGGAGACTTTAGTTCTCATTGCTCACGAGGAACAGGGTGCCCATGATGACGCTCATGATATAGAGTATATGGCTCCTGATGATGCAGATCAATTTGCTAGTTTGGTTGCTCAACGTGTGTTAAGTGTGCAGGTATCGAAGGCCACGCAAAACCAGAGGCATAATTTGTTCCACACAAAGGGAGTGGTGAAAGAACGTTCGGTTCGCATCATCATTGACGGAGGGAGTTGCAACAACTTGGCGAGCATGGAGTTGGTGGAGAAGCTATCTCTCACCACAAGACCACACCCCCATCCGTACTATATTCAGTGGTTTAACAATAGTGGTAAGATTAAGGTAACGCGTTCTGTTCGTGTGCACTTTACCATTGTTGCATATGCTGATTATGTTGATTGTGATGTGGTACCCATGCAAGCATGCTCTCTTTTACTTGGTAGACCATGGCAATTTGATAGGAATGTTGTACACCATGGTAGGACAAATCAGTTTACTCTGGTTCATCAGGATAAAAATATTGCTTTACTTCCTATGTCTCCTGAACAAATTGTGAAAGATGATCTTGCTAGAGCTAGTAAAGCTAAACAGGAGAAAAATAAGAGTGAAAATGAGATAGCAGCTAAAGAATTTGACCAACAACATAAGACTAATAGCAAATCTTCTTCTGCTGTTTCTAATGAAATTAAATTGACTAGTCCAACTTTGCTTGCTACTAAGGTTGATATTTCAGATTTGGATGTCAGTCAATATGTGTGCTATGCTTTTGTGTGCAAAGAAGCTTTGTTTTCATTTGAGGAATTGCCTCCTTCTTTGCCTCCTGTTGTCACTGACCTTTTGCAGGAATTTATTGACGTCTTTCCACAAGACGTACCACCGGGATTACCACCTATTCGAGGGATTGAGCATCAGATTGACTTAATTCCCGGTGCTTCGCTGCCCAACCGTGCGCCATACCGTACCAATCCGGAGGAGACGAAGGAGATTCAGCGTCAAGTACAAGAGCTACTCGACAAAGGTTACATACGTGAATCACTTAGTCCTTGTGCTGTTCCTGTTATATTAGTGCCTAAAAAGGATGGAACTTGGCGTATGTGTGTTGATTGTAGAGCCATTAATAATATTACTATTCGTTATCGTCATCCTATTCCTAGGTTAGATGATATGCTTGATGAATTAAGTGGCTCTACCATGTTTTCCAAAGTTGATTTGCGTAGTGGATACCATCAAATTCGCATGAAATTAGGGGATGAATGGAAAACGGCATTTAAAACTAAGTTTGGATTATATGAGTGGTTAGTCATGCCTTTTGGGTTAACTAATGCACCTAGCACTTTTATGAGATTAATGAACGAGGTTTTACGTGCTTTCATTGGACGATTTGTGGTAGTCTATTTTGATGATATACTGATTTATAGCAAATCTTTGGAGGAACATTTGGATCATTTACGTGCTGTTTTTATTGCTCTACGTAATGCACGTTTGTTTGGTAACCTTGGGAAGTGCACCTTTTGCACCGACCGAGTATCGTTTCTTGGCTATGTTGTAACTCCGCAGGGAATTGAAGTTGATAAAGCCAAGATCGAGGCAATTGAGAGTTGGCCGCAGCCCAAAACGGTCACACAAGTGATAGAGGCGAAGGTGTCCCGATGTTTCGATGAGATGGTGGAGATCGATTATGGTGGAGTAGACTTTCACGACCCGACTACGAACGTGCGAAGACGTTGCGCCTTAGCGATCGCTAAACCAACTCCGAGAGGTTATTGATCCCGCGGATGCACGATCAACCTGACCACGAAGGTCTAATTCCTGCAAGCAATCGAAGAACAAGCAAGAACTAAGAATTGCAATCTGGATATTGCGAATATAAGATGAAAGATTACGAAAGTTGGGGTTCCAATGAGGTCTTGGCCTGGTCGGATGACACAAACGAAGAGCTCGAAGTTGCGGCTATGGCTAACTTAAATCTAATTAAAACCCAAGTCTAAACGATGCCCTAAGGGCTGTATATATGGGGGAACAGAGGGGAATTTCGTGGCCCCTTGGAGGAGGGGTCCGAAAACAACCCTAACTCGGTTTCCCCACACATACGGACTCTAAAAAATAGCCTATTAAGTGTATTTCGAAATTACATGGGCCTGGCCCAATAATAAGGTGACGCAGCACCTATAATAACTCTTGGACGAAAATATTAATGTGGCATCTTGTGTCTCTCGTCCAAGTCTTCATGCGCGCCTTATGGTGGCTTCAAAGTGCGATAATCACCACGGAAAGCTCCGCTGTCCTTTCCCGCGCGCGCACCTTCTTCTCCATGCTTGATCCCGCTCCAATGACCATCCTTCTTGTCCATGCTAGGTCCTTCATTCATAAGACAAACAAAAGTATCTAATTTAGGCAGCATCATATGTTCTTGAATATTAGAAGGATTCGCAAGAAACGAAAGTACCTGATAATTTAATTGACGTGCGCGTGCTCTAGTAACTGGTCCATTATGTGTAGTTTGTGAAGATGTGGGTGTAACATTAGTAGAGATGTCCTCATCAACAAGTGAGGAGTTTTCTTGGCCTCGCTGGATTCTATAGGCGTTTTGTGAGAGATTTCAGCACCATTGCTGCCCCTCTCAATGAGCTTACACGCAAGGATGTGCCTTTTACTTGGGGTACCGCACAGGAAGAAGCCTTCACGGTATTGAAAGATAAGTTAACACATGCTCCTTTGCTCCAACTTCCTGATTTTAATAAGACTTTTGAGCTTGAATGCGATGCTAGTGGTATTGGTTTGGGAGGTGTGTTATTACAAGATGCTAAACCTGTTGCATACTTTTCTGAAAAATTGAGTGGGCCTAGTCTGAACTATTCTACTTATGATAAGGAATTATATGCTCTTGTTCGGACATTAGAAACTTGGCAACATTATTTATGGCCCAAAGAATTTGTTATACATTCTGATCATGAATCTTTGAAACACATAAGAAGTCAAGCAAAACTTAATCGTAGACATGCTAAGTGGGTTGAATTTATTGAGACTTTCCCTTATGTCATTAAACACAAGAAGGGGAAAGATAATATTATTGCTGATGCTTTGTCTCGTCGTTATACTATGCTTTCCCAACTTGACTTCAAGATATTCGGTTTAGAGACAATCAAAGATCAATATGTACATGATGCAGAATTTAAAGATGTTTTGCAGAATTGTAGAGAGGGTAGAACATGGAACAAGTTTGTGCTTAATGATGGGTTTGTGTTCCATTCTAACAAGCTATGCATTCCAGCTAGCTCTATTCGTCTTTTGTTGTTGAAGGAGGCTCATGGAGGAGGATTAATGGGACATTTTGGCGTGAAGAAGACGGAGGACGTACTTGCTACACATTTCTTTTGGCCAAAGATGAGACGGGATGTTGAGCGTTTTGTTGCTCGCTGCACTACATGTCAAAAAGCTAAGTCACGACTGAATCCTCATGGTTTATACATGCCTTTACCTATACCTAGTGTTCCGTGGGAGGACATATCCATGGACTTTGTTTTAGGCTTGCCTCGAACAAAGAACGGGAGGGATAGCATATTTGTTGTCGTGGATAGATTTTCTAAGATGGCACATTTTATACCATGTCATAAAAGCGATGATGCTGCTAATGTTGCTGATTTATTCTTTCGTGAGATTATTCGCTTACATGGTGTGCCCAATACTATTGTCTCGGATCGTGATACTAAGTTTCTTAGCCATTTTTGGAGATGCTTATGGGCTAAGTTGGGGACTAAACTACTTTTTAGTACTACTTGTCATCCCCAAACTGATGGACAAACTGAAGTAGTTAATAGGACTTTGTCTACTATGCTTAGGGCTGTTTTAAAGAGTAACTTGAAAATGTGGGAAGAATGTTTACCTCATATTGAATTTGCTTATAATCGTTCATTTCATTCTACCACTAAAATGTGCCCTTTTGAGTTTGTTTATGGTTTTCTACCTCGTGCACCTATTGATTTGCTGCCTCTTCCATCTTCGGAGAAGGTTAATTTTGATGCTAAGCAACGTGCTGAATTGATATTAAAACTGCATGAGTTAACTAAAGAAAACATTGAGAAAATGAATGCTAGATACAAGCTTGCTGGTGATAAGGGTAGAAAGCATGTTGTGTTTGAACCAGGAGATCTTGTTTGGTTACATCTACGTAAAGATAGGTTTCCTGATTTGCGCAAGTCTAAGTTAATGCCACGAGCTGATGGTCCCTTTAAGGTTTTACAGAAAATTAATGATAATGCATATAAACTTGAGCTACCTGCAGATTTTGGGGTTAGTCCCACATTTAACATTGCAGATTTGAAACCTTATTTGGGAGAAGATGATGAGCTTCCGTCGAGGACGACTTCAATTCAAGAAGGGGAGGATGATGAGGAAATTTCTACTAATGTTACACCCACATCTTCACCAACTAAACATACTGGACCAGTTACTAGAGCACGCGCACGTCAACTAAATTATCAGGTACTTTCGTTTCTTGCGAATCCTTCTATTGTTCATGAACATATGATGCTGCCTAAATTAGATACTTTTGTTTTGCTTATGAATGAAGGACCTAGCATGGACAAGAAGGATGGTCATTGGAGCGGGATCAAGCATGGAGAAGAAGGTGCGCGCGCGGGAAAGGACAGCGGAGCTTCCCGTGGTGATTATCGCACTTTGAAGCCACCATAAGGCGCGCATGAAGTCTTGGACGAAATACGCGAGATGCCACTTCATTATTTTCGTCCAAGGGCAATTATAGGTGCTGCGTCACCTTAATATTGGGCTGGGCCCATGTAATTTCGAAATACCACCTTATAGGCTGTTTTTAGAGTCCGTATGTGTGGGGAAACCGAGTTAGGGTTGTTTTCGGACCCCACCTCCAAGGGGTCACGAAAATCCCCTCTGTTCCCCCATATATACAGCCCTTAGGGCGTCGTTTAGACTTGGGTTTTAATTAGATTTAAGTTAGCCATAGCCGCAACTTCGAGCTCTTCGTTTGTGTCATCCGACCAGGCCAAGACCTCATTGGAACCCCAACTTTCGTAATCTTTCATCTTATATTCGCAATATCCAGATTGCAATTCTTAGTTCTTGCTTGTTCTTCGATTGCTTGCAGGAATTAGACCTTCGTGGTCAGGTTGATCGTGCATCCGCGGGATCAATAACCTCTCGGAGTTGGTTTAGCGATCGCTAAGGCGCAACGTCTTCGCACGTTCGTAGTCGGGTCGTGAAAGTCTACTCCGCCATAATCGATCTCCACCATCTCATCAAAACATCGGGACACCTTCGCCTCTATCACTCCTGGTGCTCCCGATCTTGGAAGTGCGGCGGGGCGGAACAGAGGAGAGATCGCGAAAAAGGGAAGGGTTCTGTCCCGAAGGGTTCCTCGTCACGGGGAATAAATAGGCGAAGGGGGGCAGCCAGAGGTGGACCAGGGGCCCCAGGCGCCCCCCTGGCGCGGCCTAGGGGGTGGCCGCGCCAGGTGGCTGCCTGGGCCACCCCTGGCTCCCCTCTGGCCCCACTAGGGCTCTTCTGGAAGGTTCCCGTACGCTGATTTTTCCTATATTTTTCGCGGAATTTTTCTGGCACTTTAAATAATGGGAAAACCTGAAATACAAAAATAGAAGAAAACAAGAACTGGCACTGGGGTGCACTGAGTTAATAGGTTAGTCCAAATATGATCAAAAGTGTATGGAAGTTCATCAATATCATAGCAATATCACACAAAAGAGGCATGGAGCAAGCAGAAATTATAGATACGTTTTGGACGTATCAACCGCCTGGGCTCTCGCTGAGGTAGGTGGATCTGCTTTGCCGACCAGTCTTGCAACGTGTAGGAGTACAAAGGGCGATGTCCCAAGACCCCTGTGTACTTAGGATTTAGATCGGCATATTGACCTCTCTGTTGAGCTTAGGATGGTCTACGACGTGTTGGATAGCCTCGGTCGGGCATCCATACGTCCCAAACATATCTATAATTTCTGCTTGTTCAATGCTTATATTGGTTATATTGCTATATTTTTTGCTACACTTTCATATCATTTAAAATATATTTGGACTAACCTACTAATTCATTGCCCAGTGTCAGTTTCTGTCTGTCGTTGTCCATGCATTGGAGGAAAATGTCAAAAATAAAAGTGATCGGAAAATTCTAAAAAAATCAGATAAAAACTCAAAAGTTCAGAAGACTTCGGAATCCGAAAGGATGGCCGGAGGGGGCTTACCCCTCTGCCAGGCGGCCACCTGGTGCGGCCAGGGGGGAGACCGCGCCACTTGGACGCCTGGTCAGGTGGGGCCTCCCCTCGAGCTCCCCTTTCGCCTATTTATTTCTCCTCCTCTGGAAACCCTTGAGAGGAGCCTCGTTATGTGATTTATTCTATGTTTCCGCCGCAGCTGCGATTCAGATCTCGGGATCTCTAGTAGAAGTTGTCCCGGAACCTTGTCGGAGAGATGATTTACCTTAGGAGGCCTCTCCATCACCATGATCGCCTCCGGGATGTGCCATGAGTAATCCTATTGGACCATGGGTCCATGACCAGTAGATATGTGATAAATTCTCACCAATCTTATGCTTTATTGTTTAGCCCTTGTGAGCTTCCTATCATGTCAAGACACCTATGAATTAGTTCATGTTTTTCTATGTTGTGTTTGCTGGGATCCGATGAATTATGAGATTCTGTTCATTTTGAGATGGGTAATATATTTGGTTTATCCTTATATTTTAGTTGTGAGTGTATTGCATTTCCCTGTTATGTTTGGTTCTTTGGCCAAGTAGTAGATTGTAACACCAAAATGGAGCGTTATGCATGATTGTGGGTTCATGCCCCCCGATGTCTAACTTGACTGATAAAAACATGAGATTAGGGATGTGCTGTTGCCCCCAGGTAGAAAACAACGGTGCTTGTAACTGCGATTCCAAGAATTGCTTACATTACGCATAGAGTGTTAAGTCAGTCATCCGTTGCTTTGAGTCTACAGTTTTGTTGGGGTTCGTTACTTAATACCAGCGAGATGTTCTGAATAGATATCTCAAGGTGGTTGATTAGTGAGTAGATATTGATGGATAAATGGTCTACTTGTTTATGTGTAATGTCCACATGATTGAGCCTCCAACTTTCTTGTAGCATAATTAGCATTACAGTGCGTTTATAATTCTATCGATTTCCTAGCTGTAATTTGTTCATCGAACATAGTTGTTTCCTTCTTTTGGGAGGGAGACATCACTAGTGAAAATAATGGGACCTCGGTCCATATTTCCATCATAGTTTTCACTGATCCAATTTACTACTTTTACTTTCTTTCAGTTGCCACCACTATTTCCACCCTTGTGTTTTATCCTTTGTAAACGGCAAGGCCGAAGAGATTGACAACCTCTTTGCACTCGTTGGGGCATAAGTTATTTGTATTTGTGTGTTGGTCCAGGTTGAGTGAGTAATATCTTTCAGACGGCGCGTTACTCGCTTCACCACCTTCTTGTTGCGCTTGGAGTCCTACGGGAGACATAACCCTATCTTCTAATGTTAGGGGAAATTTGCTGCTCTCTACATCTCAATCTTCCACTTGGGGTAGCCACCGAGGAGCATTAACCGGTGCCATCAAGCGCATTTTGGGCGCCGTTACCGGGGACTCCAATCTTCAAGATAGGGGAGTTGCACACTACCTTTTCTCTTTGTTTTTTAGTCTTACTATTTTACTTTCAAGTTTTTATCTTTGCTTGTGTCTTATACCAAAAATACCAAAAATAATCAGTTACTTTGTTCTTAGCTTGCTTCTAGTAGTAGTCAGTATGTCTAGTTCCTTACTTGCCATCAATATCTAACTTCTTTGAAACCAGATCTTATTGGTAGGGAGGATTCACAGATGATCAACAAGAACATTACAAGGAATATCGCTTGTCTAAAAAAGGGATACAATATGGAGACTAATACATCAATTGTATGAGTATGCTAGAAACTGGTGCTCAATACATTATATATCTTTCTGCAGGGGTGAATCTTCTTGCTTTATGAGGCATAAACACCTTGCTTTCCAATGTGAGTACAATGATGATGAAACCATAGCTTCTCATGTTAATGGAAATTATGTTTTTATAATGCAGAACTGATGAGGACATCCCTACTAATGTTACACCCATATCCTCACCAACTACACATACTGGACCAGTTACTAGAGCACGTGCACGTCAACTAAATTATCAGGTACTTTCGTTTCTTGTGAATCCTTCTATTGTTCATGAACATATGATGCTGCCTAAATTAGATACTTTTGTTTTGCTTATGAATGAAGGACCTAGCATGGACAAGAAGGATGGTCATTGGAGCGGGATCAAGCATGAAGAAGAAGGTGCGCGCGCGGGAAAGTACAGTGCAGCTTCCAGTGGTGATTATCACACTTTGAAGCCACCATAAGGCGCGCATGAAGTCTTGGACGAAATACGCGAGATGTCACTTCATTATTTTCGTCCAAGGGCAATTATAGGTGCTGCGTCACCTTAATATTGGGCTGGGCCCATGTAATTTCGAAATACCACATTATAGGCTGTTTTTAGAGTCCGTATGTGTGGGGAAACCGAGTTAGGGTTGTTTTCGGACCCCACCTCCAAGGGGCCACGAAATTCCCCTCTGTTCCCCCATATATACAGCCCTTAGGGCGTCGTTTAGACTTGGGTATTAATTAGATTTAAGTTAGCCATAGCCGCAACTTCGAGCTCTTCGTTTGTGTCATCCGACCAGGCCAAGACCTCATTGGAACCCCAACTTTCGTAATCATTCATCTTATATTTGCAATATCCAGATTGCAATTCTTAGTTCTTGCTTGTTCTTTGAGTGCTTGCAGGAATTAGACCTTCGTGGTCAGGTTGATCGTGCATCCGCGGGATCAATAACCTCTCGGAGTTGGTTTAGCGATCGCTAAGGCGCAACGTCTTCGCACGTTCGTAGTCGGATCGTGAAAGTCGTCTCCACCATCTCATCGAAACATCGGGACACCTTTGCCTCTATCAAGTGGTATCAGATTTCCAGGTTGCTCGGTGAGATTTACCAGTTTTCGTAGTCTAGATTGGTTCTGTTCTTCATACCTACAGTCCACGAAAAAGCCAACAAAAAAATTAGGGTTAGATCATCACGTCCCAAAACAGTCCGAGCCTTTATCCAGTTTTCTTTACAGTAGTTTGCTTTGTTGAATTTGCGGTTGCATCGTTGTTTCGATTTGCTGATCTTAGCGTCTAGTTCCCTTAGAGTTTCGAGTTCTGATCACAGTTTGTCACACCGCGGCCGCACAGTAGTACACCGCCACGTTTCTGCCAATCCGAGTCCAGATACACCACCACGTTCCGCCAAGTCGAGTCCATATACAGCACCACTTGTGAATCCTTCTAATGTTCAGGAACATATGATGCTCTGATACCACTTGATAGAGGCGAAGGTGTCCCGATGTTTCGATGAGATGGTGGAGATCGATTATGGTGGAGACGACTTTCACGATCCGACTACGAACGTGCGAAGACGTTGCAACTATGATGTCCTGTCTTGGCACCCCGCCTCTATCATATCAGGACACCTTCGCCTCTATCATATCGGGACACCTTCGCCTCGTATGTTGCCAAGTTTCTAATGTCCTCTATCGATTTGGTGGAGACGACTCTGACGATCCGACTACGAACGTGCAACAACGTCGCGCCTTAGCAATCGCTAAACCAATCTCCGGAGGTCATTGACCACGTCGGAGCACGATCAACCTGACCACGAAGGTCTAGTGCCTGCAAGGTAAGAATCGGTAAGAACTATCATATCGGGACACCCCGATATGATAGACTTCTGATCGGGACACCCCGCCTCTATCATATCGGGACACCTTCGCCTCGTATGTTGCCAAGTTTCTAATGTCCTCTATCGATTTTGTGGAGACGACTCTGACGATCCGACTACGAACGTGCAACAACGTCGCGCCTTAGCAATCGCTAAACCAATCTCCGGAGGTTATTGACCACGTCGGAGCACGATCAACCTGACCACGAAGGTCTAGTGCCTGCAAGGTAAGAATCGGTAAGAACTAAAGAAAAGCTTGACGGATTTGTGCTTTCCACCACCCCACATCCCATTAGTAGAAGTAGGATCATACTTCTGTGTGTTTTCTATTTCTGCTAACCATGCCAGGATCCCATGATGAAGTGGCGCGAGATGCACCTGATTGGGAGAATATGACAAACAAAGCATTACATGATAAATTTGCACAAATGATGTCTGAACAGGTGAATGACATCGAGAACAGATTTACAGAGGCGATTGATGGTGTGGAGAAGATGATCGACACCAAGCTCGACGCCAAGTTTAATGAGTTGCTCGCACGCTTACCTATACAGCCTGCGGCCGCTCCAGCACAGCCACCGCCACCACGACGTGCACGACGTATTCTGTTTCCGGGCGGACAAGCTGCTGGTGCTCCTGCTGCTGCTGCAGTTACTGCTGCTGCTGCCTCTGACGTCGGCCAGGATGACAACTACGAGGGTGATTACGAGGAGGAGGTGGAACAAGAAGCGGCCTATGAACAGCCAGCTGGACGTCCACGTCCCAACATTCGCCACGGTCGACACCAACCACCCCCTCAGGTACGCGATGATGAACATGTGCCTAAACTTAAATTGAATCTTAAGCCGTTTGAGGGTAGATATATTCCTGATGCTTATCTTACTTGGGAGTTAGAAACTGAACAACGCTTTACATGTTTACAATATCCTGAGAATAGACGTGTTACTGCTGCTGTTTGTGAATTCACGGGTTTTGCATCTATTTGGTGGTCTGAACATTGTAGATTGCATGCTAATAATATTCCAGCTACTTGGGTTGCTTTAAAAGATGCTATGCGTACTCGCTGGGTTCCTCCTTATTATCAACGTGAATTGCTACAAAAATTACAGCGTTTGAGACAAGGAAAAAATTCTGTAGAGGAATATTATCAAGAATTACAAACTGGATTGATTAGATGTGGCCTAGTAGAGGATAATGAAGCTATGTTTGCACGTTTTATAGGTGGCTTAAACAGGGAGATACAAACTATTCTAGAATACAAGGACTATGCTACTATTACTCGTTTGTTTCATCTTGCTTGTAAAGCTGAACGTGAAGTGCAGGATCGACAGGCCGCTACGAGACCTAACTTTTCTGCAGGACGAAATACATCATGGACATCGCGTGGACCTTCTACATCCATATGTCCTGCTGCACCACCATCTACTTCAACCGCTCATTCTTACAGGGAGCCACCAAAACAGCCAGCGCCACCATTCAAGGGTGCACAGAGTGGTCCAGCAGCGAGTTCTTCTTCATCCATGGCTTCCACAGGGCAAACACGAGATCGTGATATTAAATGTCGCAGGTGCCAAGGTGGAGGTCACTTCGCAAAAGACTGTCCCTCCAAGCGTGTGATGATTATTACGGCGGATGGTGGGTATGAGTCAGCGAGCGACTATGATGAGGAGACTTTAGTTCTCATTGCTCACGAGGAACAGGGTGCCCATGATGATGCTCATGATATAGAGTATATGGCTCCTGATGATGCAGATCAATATGCTAGTTTGGTTGCTCAACGTGTGTTAAGTGTGCAGGTATCGAAGGCCGAGCAAAACCAGAGGCATAATTTGTTCCACACAAAGGGAGTGGTGAAAGAACGTTCGGTTCGCATCATCATTGACGGAGGGAGTTGCAACAACTTGGCGAGCATGGAGTTGGTGGAGAAGCTATCTCTCACCACAAGACCACACCCCCATCCGTACTATATTCAGTGGTTTAACAATAGTGGTAAGATTAAGGTAACGTGTTCTGTTCGTGTGCACTTTAGCATTGCTGCATATGTTGATTATGTTGATTGTGATGTGGTACCCATGCAAGCATGCTCTCTTTTACTTGGTAGACCATGGCAATTTGATAGGAATGTTGTACACCATGGTAGGACAAATCAGTTTACTCTGGTTCATCAGGATAAAACTATTGCTTTACTTCCTATGTCTCCTGAACAAATTGTGAAAGATGATCTTGCTAGAGCTAGTAAAGCTAAACAGGAGAAAAATAAGAGTGAAAATGAGATAGCAGCTAAAGAATTTGAGCAACAACATAAGACTACTAGCAAATCTTCTTCTGCTGTTTCTAATGAAATTAAATTGACTAGTCCAACTTTGCTTGCTACTAAGGTTGATATTTCCGATTTGGATGTTAGTCAATATGTGTGCTATGCTTTTGTGTGCAAAGAAGCTTTGTTTTCATTTGAGGAATTGCCTCCTTCTTTGCCTCCTGTTGTCACTGACCTTTTGCAGGAGTTTATTGACGTCTTTCCACAAGACGTACCACTGGGATTACCACCTGATAGAGGCGAAGGTGTCCCGATGTTTCGATGAGATGGTGTAGATCGATTATGGTGGAGACGACTTTCACGATCCGACTACGAACGTGCGAAGACGTTGCGCCTTAGCGATCGCTAAACCAACTCCGAGAGGTTATTGATCCCGCTCCAATGACCGTCCTTCTTGTCCATGCTAGGTCCTTCATTCATAAGCAAAACTAAAGTATCTAATTTAGGCAGCATCATTTGTTCATGAACATTAGAAGGATTGGCAAGAAACGAAAGTACCTGA
Organism: Bromus sterilis; assembly: GCA_950022295.1. NCBI lineage: Eukaryota > Viridiplantae > Streptophyta > Magnoliopsida > Poales > Poaceae > Bromus > Bromus sterilis. The sequence continues at coordinate 162,156,037 of OX465599.1, read as the reverse complement.
TAATTTAGTTGACGTGCACGTGCTCTAGTAACTAGTCCAGTATGTGTAGTTGGTGAAGATGTGGGTGTAACATTAGTAGAGATGTCCTCATCATCCTCCCCTTCTTGAATTGAAGTCGTCCTCGACGGAAGCTCATTATCTTCTCCCAAATAAGGTTTCAAATCTGCAATGTTAAATGTGGGACTAACCCCAAAATCTGCAGGTAGCTCAAGTTTATATGCATTATCATTAATTTTCTGTAAAACCTTAAAGGGACCATCAGCTCGTGGCATTAATTTAGACTTGCGCAAATCAGGAAACCTATCTTTACGTAGATGTAACCAAACAAGATCTCCTGGTTTAAACACAACATGCTTTCTACCCTTATCACCAGCAATCTTGTATCTAGCATTCATTTTCACAATGTTTTCTTTAGTTAACTCATGCATTTTTAATATCAATTCAGCACGTTGCTTAGCATCAAAATTAACCTTCTCCGAAGATGGAAGAGGAAGCAAATCAATAGGTGCACGAGGTAGAAAACCATAAACAATCTCAAAAGGGCACATTTTAGTGGTAGAATGAAATGAACGATTATAAGCAAATTCAATATGAGGTAAACATTCTTCCCACATTTTTAAGTTACTCTTTAAAACAGCCCTAAGCATAGTAGACAAAGTCCTATTGACTACTTCAGTTTGTCCATCAGTTTGGGGATGACATGTAGTACTAAAAAGTAGTTTAGTCCCCAACTTAGCCCATAAGCATCTCCAAAAATGGCTAAGAAACTTAGTATCACGATCCGAGACAATAGTATTGGGCACACCATGTAAGCGAATAATCTCTCGAAAGAATAAATCAGCAACATTAGCAGCATCATCGCTTTTATGACATGGTATAAAATGTGCCATCTTAGAAAATCTATCCACGACAACAAATATGCTATCCCTCCCGTTCTTTGTTCGAGGCAAGCCTAAAACAAAGTCCATGGATATGTCCTCCCACGGAACACTAGGTACAGGTAAAGGCATGTATAAACCATGAGGATTGAGTCGTGACTTAGCTTTTTGACATGTAGTGCAGCGAGCAACAAAACGCTCAACATCCCGTCTCATCTTTGGCCAAAAGAAATGTGTAGCAAGTACGTCCTCCGTCTTCTTCACGCCAAAGTGTCCCATTAATCCTCCTCCATGCGCCTCCTGTAGCAACAAAAGACGAATAGAGCTAGCTGGAATGCATAGCTTGTTAGAACGGAACACAAACCCATCATTAAGCACAAACTTGGTCCATGTTCTACCCTCTCTACAATTCTGCAAAACATCTTTAAATTCCGCATCATGTACATATTGATCTTTGATTGTCTCCAAACCGAATATCTTGAAGTCAAGTTGTGAAAGCATAGTATAACGACGAGACAAAGCATCAACAATAATATTATCTTTCCCCTTCTTGTGTTTAATGACATAAGGGAAAGTCTCAATAAATTCAACCCACTTAGCATGTCTACGATTAAGTTTTGCTTGACTTATTATGTGTTTCAAAGATTCATGATCAGAATGTATAACAAATTCTTTGGGCCATAAATAATGTTGCCAAGTTTCTAATGTCCGAACAAGAGCATATAATTCCTTATCATAAGTAGAATAGTTCAGACTAGGCCCACTCAATTTTTCAGAAAAGTAAGCAACAGGTTTAGCATCTTGCAATAACACACCTCCCAAACCAATACCACTAGCATCGCATTCAAGCTCAAAAGTCTTACTAAAATCAGGAAGTTGGAGCAAAGGAGCATGTGTTAACTTATCTTTCAAGACCGTGAAGGCTTCTTCCTGTGCGGTACCCCAAGTAAAAGGCACATCCTTGCGTGTAAGCTCATTGAGAGGTGCAGCAATGGTGCTGAAATCTCTCACAAAACGCCTATAGAATCCAGCGAGGCCAAGAAAACTCCTCACTTGTGTGACCGTTTTGGGCTGCGGCCAACTCTCAATCGCCTCAATCTTGGCTTTATCAACTTCAATTCCCTGCGGAGTAACAACATAGCCAAGAAACGATACTCGGTCGGTGCAAAAGGTGCACTTCCCAAGGTTACCAAACAAACGTGCATTACGTAGAGCAATAAAAACAGCACGTAAATGATCCAAATGTTCCTCCAAAGATTTGCTATAAATCAGTATATCATCAAAATAGACTACCACAAATCGTCCAATGAAAGCACATAAAACCTCGTTCATTAATCTCATGAAAGTGCTAGGTGCATTAGTTAACCCAAAAGGCATGACTAACCACTCATATAATCCAAACTTAGTTTTAAATGCCGTTTTCCATTCATCTCCTAATTTCATGCGAATTTGATGGTATCCACTACGCAAATCAACTTTGGAAAACATGGTAGAGCCACTTAATTCATCAAGCATATCATCTAGCCTAGGAATAGGATGACGATAACGAATAGTAATATTATTAATGGCTCGACAATCAACACACATACGCCATGTTCCATCCTTTTTAGGCACTAATATAACAGGAACAACACAAGGACTAAGGGATTAACGTATGTAACCTTTGTCGAGTAGCTCTTGTACTTGACGCTGAATCTCCTTCGTCTCCTCCGGATTGGTACGGTATGGCGCACGGTTGGGCAGCGAAGCACCGGGAATTAAGTCAATCTGATGCTCAATCCCTCGAATAGGTGGTAATCCCGGTGGTACGTCTTGTGGAAAGACGTCAATAAACTCCTGCAAAAGGTCAGTGACAACAGGAGGCAAAGAAGGAGGCAATTCCTCAAATGAAAACAAGGCTTCTTTGCACACAAAAGCATAGCACACATATTCACTAACATCCAAATCCGAAATATCAACCTTAGTAGCAAGCAAAGTTGGACTAGTCAATTTAATTTCATTAGAAACAACAGAAGAAGATTTGCTATTAGTCTTATGTTGTTGCTCAAATTCTTTAGTTGCTATCTCATTTTCACTCTTATTTTTCTCCTGTTTAGCTTTACTAGCTCTAGCAAGATCATCTTTCACAATTTGTTCAGGAGACATAGGAAGTAAAGCAATATTTTTATCCTGATGAACTAGAGTAAACTGATTTGTCCTACCATGGTGTACAACATTCCTATCAAATTGCCATGGTCTACCAAGTAAAAGAGAGCATGCTTGCATAGGTACCACATCACAATCAACATAATCAGCATATGCAGCAATGCTAAAGTGCACAGGAACAGAACGCGTTACCTTAATCTTACCACTATTGTTAAACCACTGAATATAGTACGGATGGGGGTGTGGTCTTGTGGTGAGAGATAGCTTCTCCACCAACTCCATGCTAGCCAAGTTGTTGCAACTCCCTCCGTCAATGATGATGCGAACCGAACGTTCTTTCACCACTCCCTTTGTGTGGAACAAATTATGCCTCTGGTTTTTCTCGGCCTTCGTTACCTGCACACTTAATACACGTTGAGCAACCAAACTAGCATATTTATCTGCATCATCAGGAGTCATATACTCTATATCATGAGCATCATCATGGGCACCCTGTTCCTCATGAGCAATGAGAACGAGAGTCTCCTCATCATAGTCACTCGCTGACTCATACCCACCATCCGCCGTAATAGTCATCACACGCTTGGAGGGACAGTCTTTTGCGAAGTGACCTCCACCTTGGCACCTGCGACATTTAATATCACGATCTCGTGCTTGCCCTGTGGACGCCATGGATGAAGAAGAACTCGCCGCTGGACCACTCTGTGCACCCTTGAATGGTGGCGCTGGCTGTTTTGGTGGCTCCCTGTAAGAATGAGCGGCGGAAGTAGATGGTGGCGCAGCAGGACGTGTGGATGTAGAAGCTCCACGCGATGTCCATGATGTATTTCGTCCTGCAAAAAAGTTAGGTCTCGTAGTGGCCTGTCGATCCTGCACTTCACGTTCAGCTTTACAAGCAAGATGAAACAAACGAGTGATAGTAGCAAAGTCCTTGTATTCTAGAATAGTTTGTATCTCCCTGTTTAAGCCACCCATAAAACGTGCAAGCATAGCTTCATTATCCTCTACTAGGCCACATCTAATCAATCCAGTTTGTAATTCTTGATAATATTCCTCTACAGAATTTTTTCCTTGTCTCAAACGCTGTAATTTTTGTAACACTTCACGTTGATAATAAGGGGGAACCCAGCGAGTACGCATAGCATCTTTTAAAGCAGCCCAAGTAGTTGGAATATTATTAGCATGCAATCTACAATGTTCAGACCACCAAATAGATGCAAAGCCCGTGAATTCACAAACAGCAGCAGTAGCACGTCTATTCTCAGGATATTGTAAACATGTAAAACGTTGTTCAGTTTCTAACTCCCAAGTAAGATAAGCATCAGGAATATATCTACCCTCAAACGGCTTAAGATTCAATTTAAGTTTAGGCACATGTTCATCATCGCGTACCTGAGGGGGTGGTTGGTGTCGACCGTGGCGAATGTTGGGACGTGGACGTCCAGCTGGCTGCTCATAGGCCGCTTCCTGTTCCACCTCCTCCTCGTAATCACCCTCGTAGTTGTCGTCCTGGCCGACGTCAGAAGCAGCAGCAGCAGCAGTAGCAGCAACTGCAGCAGCAGGAGGAGCACCAATACCAGCAGCTTGTCCTCGCGGAAACAGAATACGTCGTGCACGTGGTAGTGGCGGTGGCTGTGGCTGTGCTGAAGGTAGGCGTGCGATCAACTCAGTAAACTTGGCGTCGAGCTTGGTGTCGATCATCTTGTCCACGCCATCAATCGCCTCTGTAAATCTGGTCTCGATGTCCTGCACCTGTTCAGACATCATACGTGCAAATTTATCATGTAGCTCCTTGTTTGTCATGTTCTCCCAATCGGGTGCATCCCGCGCCACTTCATCATGTGATCCTGGCATGGTTAGCAAAAATAGAAAACACACAGGAATATGATCCTACTGCTACTAATGGGATGGATGTGGGGTGGTGGAAAGCACAAATCCGTCAAGCTTTTCTTACGTTCTTACCGATTCTTACCTAGCAGCAGGTGGTGATGTACAACCAACGGGTCAAAACTCTCAGAGATATGGTAGAGCGATGGCCAGGAGGTGTCAAAACGCACGATGTAGAATATATGTGGAGCTGTAGGAAGGCTGACAAGTATGGTAGGAAAAACTCAACAGTAATCAAAACAGAGATGCAAAGCTGAATAAACACTCAACGTCGGTACTGTGCTGATCCTAGGCTAGACCGTACTAGAGACGCGAGCCTAAAACACCAACGAAAGCACGGCGCGGCACGTAACAACTGTGAAGCACACTCTGAATTTTTTTTCTCTTTTTTTTTTTTTTGCTTTTTTTTTTGGCGATGCGGGACTGCGGGGGCTGAAAAAGGGCGAAAAAATCACTATGGTGGCGAACGTCTCAAAACGAGTTTCTGGACCTAAGGAACGTATGGCCAAATTTTTTTTTATTTTTTTTTGGAAATCACCCTCTTCTACGTACGACAAAAGATTGGTGAAATCCGACTCTAATCAACTCAAAACTATTCTGGCTACGGAGATATCACAAACCGAACGGGTGATGGAACTCAACTCGGATCGGTAGGTTGTGGTGGTGTGTATGGACTGTGCTTGGCGGAACTTGGTGGTGTATCTGGACTCGGATTGGCGGAACGTGGTGGTGTACTACTGTGCGGCGGCGGCGTGACAAACTGTGATCAGAACTCGAAACTCTAAGGTAACTAGACGCTAAGATCAGCAACTCGACACAACGATGCAACCGCAAATTCAACAATGCAAACTACTATAAAGAAAACTGGACAAAGGCTCGGACTGTTTTGGGACGTGATGATCTAACCCTAATTTTTTTTGTTGGCTTTGTCGTGGACTGTAGGTATGAAGAACAAAACCAATCTAGACTACGAAAACTGGTAAATCTCACCGAGCAACCTGGAAATCTGATACCACTTGATAGAGGCGAAGGTGTCCCGATGTTTCGATGAGATGGTGTAGATCGATTATGGTGGAGGCGACTTTCACGATCCGACTATGAACGTGCGAAGACGTTGCGCCTTAACGATCGCTAAACTAACTCCGAGAGGTTATTGATCCCGCTCCAATGACCGTCCTTCTTGTCCATGCTAGGTCCTTCATTCATAAGCAAAACAAAAGTATCTCATTTAGGCAGCATCATTTGTTCATGAACATTAGAAGGATTCGCAAGAAACGAAAGTACCTGATAATTTAGTTGACGTGCACGTGCTCTAGTAACTGGTCCAGTATGTGTAGTTGGTGAAGATGTGGGTGTAACATTAGTAGAGATGTCCTCATCACCACCTATTCGAGGGATTGAGCATCAGATTGACTTAATTCCCGGTGCTTCGCTTCCCAACCGTGCGCCATACCGTACCAATCCGGAGGAGACGAAGGAGATTCAGCGTCAAGTACAAGAGCTACTCGACAAAGGTTACATACGTGAATCCCTTAGTCCTTGTGCTGTTCCTGTTATATTAGTGCCTAAAAAGGATGGAACTTGGCGTATGTGTGTTGATTGTAGAGCCATTAATAATATTACTATTCGTTATCGTCATCCTATTCCTAGGTTAGATGATATGCTTGATGAATTAAGTGGCTCTACCATGTTTTCCAAAGTTGATTTACGTAGTGGATACCATCAAATTCGCATGAAATTAGGAGATGAATGGAAAACGGCATTTAAAACTAAGTTTGGATTATATGAGTGGTTAGTCATGCCTTTTGGGTTAACTAATGCACCTAGCACTTTCATGAGATTAATGAACGAGGTTTTACGTGCTTTCATTGGACGATTTGTGGTAGTCTATTTTGATGATATACTGATTTATAGCAAATCTTTGGAGGAACATTTGGATCATTTACGTGCTGTTTTTATTGCTCTACGTAATGCACGTTTATTTGGTAACCTTGGGAAGTGCACCTTTTGCACCGACCGAGTATCGTTTCTTGGCTATGTTGTTACTCCGCAGGGAATTGAAGTTGATAAAACCAAGATCGAGGCGATTGAGAGTTGGCCGTAGCCCAAAACGGTCACACAAGTGAGGAGTTTTCTTGGCCTCGCTGGATTCTATATGCGTTTTGTGAGAGATTTCAGCACCATTGCTGCACCTCTCAATGAGCTTACACGCAAGGATGTGCCTTTTACTTGGGGTACCACACAGGAAGAAGCCTTCACGGTATTGAAAGATAAGTTAACACATGCTCCTTTGCTCCAACTTCCTGATTTTAATAAGACTTTTGAGCTTGAATGCGATGCTAGTGGTATTGGTTTGGGAGGTGTGCTATTACAAGATGCTAAACCTGTTGCATACTTTTCTGAAAAATTGAGTGGGCCTAGTCTGAACTATTCTACTTATGATAAGGAATTATATGCTCTTGTTCGGACATTAGAAACTTGGCAACATTATTTATGGCCCAAAGAATTTGTTATACATTCTGATCAAGGTTTTACAAAAATGCAAAGGGGGTTGTGTCTTGCCTTTCACCAAGGGAGAGGGACTAAACTCCTGGTCTTCAACACAAAGAAAACCCTGCAAAAGGATTTTCAAAAGGCAATGGGAAAAGTCACATAAAGAATTTCTTTTGACCAGCAAAAATCAACAGAGCAACATGGCATAAAAGCTATGCCAAATTAAAGAGGAGCTCACGAGCAAACTAGGGCAAAAAGAATCATCTCATTAGGACTTTTGGAATAAAAGATATCACTGGTCAAAATTTGGTCAAGAAATGAATTAAAATAGATTTTAAATCAATTTATAGAATATTCAGTAGGGGTGACGTCGAAAGCGTAAACTGTCTTTACGTTTCCACTTAAAACGGTTCGGGATGGGGTTGGGTGTATGAAGAGTGGGGTCGGGCTGTCAGGTGTGAGTGCAAGAGAGAGGGGTAGGGCACGGCGACTCATTAGCGGTGAACTCCGTTGAGGAGGCCTCGGTGGTGGAAGGGAAGGGTGCAGGGGGCTCTAACGCTCCACGACGAGAACGCCCGTACCCGTAGCTCGTCAGGAGGGGCTCGGATGGCGACGCGTGCATATCCCCGGCGACAGCTAGGCCACGGGCTCCGGTGAACACTACGATTCCGGCAGGAATCCTAGCGGGCGGGGGTTGGGGAAGGAACAAGGGAGTGTGGGGAGCTCAACGGTGGTCTTAGTGAGGCCGGGGAAGCAAGGGCGCGAGCTGGAGGTGACTGCAAGGCCGAGCGGCGGAGTGCTCGCCGGACTTGGGGAAGAAGGCCACGGGGGCTTGATTCCTTGCGCTGGGGAAAGATTAGGAGGGAGGTGGAGCTGCTGGTGAAGCTAGGCGAGGTCGGGCACGGCTTAAATAGGCTAGCGGCGATGCGGAGCTCGGGTGCCGCCGAGTAGAAGCGGCCATGGCGAGGCGGTGATCTGGCAGGGGTCTGGGTGGCTCGAGAGGGTTCGAGGATCCCTGTAGGTGGCACGCGCGAGCAGAGGAGCACATGGGCATGAGAGGAAAGTAATGGAGATTGGGACATGACGGCGGCGCACTGTGTCATCGGGTTCTGCATGGCAGCGAGCGGCCATCGCGATCCCGTCGAGGATAAGGTGCGGGGGAGGGACGCGTGTGAGGGGTAAAGTCGTGCGGGGCAGTAGGACAAGGGCTAGGCGACGCGGGGCGAGCTACATGGCGTGGTTGGCGAGTCCAGGGCCTCGAGCATGCGCAGAGTGCGCCACTGGCACACCATTGGCGTAGCCACCATTTGCACCCGTGTTGATGTAGGACCAACCTCAATTTGAGGTCCAATCCCTAGGTATTTTCCCAATCTTTCACAACATGGAGGGGGAAAGCGGTGAATCTCAGTATGAACACAAAAGAGAGGAATGGGAACAAGATCCAAACATAGCGAACTCAAATCCACACACCAAATCCACACATAACAAGAGCCATACATCCACACAAGTGGTAGCTAGATTGATCCCTCTCCTTATACTACTAGAATTGGGGCATCTGCTTCTATGACTAGGGAGAGGGAGGTAGGATTGAGAGAGGTTCTCAAGGATATCAAATCCCCATGGAGGAATAGGAGCTAAGCTCTCTCAAATCTGGGTATATTCTTCGCTAACCCTAGAGAGGAGGTGAGAAGAGGTATATATAGTCTAAGGGGGGATGAAGGGGTACATGGGCCGTGGCCCAAGTCCTTGCGCCCAGGCAGATCTGGAGTAGTTGACCGGTCCGGACGGTCCGGCCTAGGGCCCGCACGGTCCGACCTTGGCCCGGACGGTCCGACCTGGGGTTCAGACGTCCGAACAATTGTGTCCGAGGAGTTGCTTCGGGAAAAGCACTCTGGACGGTACGGCTCCATGCCTGGACGGTCCGGCCTTTTCCCGGACGGTCCGGTCTGGAGCCCGTTGTCATACTCCGGCGGGAGAGGTGACCTAAGCCTGCAACTTCTTATTCTCTCTTTCGTCTTCTCTTCCAAGATTCCCTCGCGTATGATTTAGCCGTTCTCTTGTGCCCGACCTCCTCCATGACGCACGTGTATCTCTCGAACCTTAGTATGCATGGGAGTGGGGGGTCAAGTAGTATACCATCCATGAGAGGAACGAAAGGACACGCGAAAGGATAGAGTTCACCTTTGAATGTTTGATGCGTGTGTCCTTTGGCGGAAGGTCCATGTCCATGGTGATGTCCGTTGGATGCACCGCATCATCTCCCCCCCCCCCTCCACACTCGAGGAAGATCCTTCCACATATCCAAATCCACATCACCATGGAAGTGGTAAAGCACCTGTGGTCTTGCGGAATTAGTCGTGCCATTCTTGTTGACCCCATGTTTGTGCAAGTAGTTGTCTCCTAGATGTTGATTAAAAAGGTGCAAAGGAATTATATACTTGGGCATAGCATGAGTGTTAGCGATGTCATATAAGGCACACAAGGAAGCATCTTGAATATCATATGGCGGAAAATATGCAATGTGCATGTATAGAATGCTATGAGTTCAACCATTGTGTAACATCAAGTCATAGTGGGAAGGTGTATTCCTAACAATGGGATGAGCATGGAAAGTATGTGTGGGAAGTAAAGATAAGCGCATGCAACATGAAAGGGTGCCCACATGGCTAAGGCATCTAGCATTTGTGCTTAACGGGATGGATGACAAGACATGTGTATAGCATGGCTCAAAAGTGAGGGATGAAGAGTGATCCAAGTTATGTATTGCGAACACGGTAGGGGCATCAAGATCATGAGTATGATAAATATGAAATGCTCGTGTGGAAAAAGATATAAGGTTGCTACCGTTATGGCGCATCACATCATAATGGGATTTCTTGTTATATGCAAGTTCATGAGCATAGCAAATAGGTGTGACAATGGTGAAATTCATATGCCATATGAAAGTCTCCCAAGATGAGGAGTGGATGGTCCACTTTGTAACATGTCAAGAACGCATGGGATATGCTTGCAATGATGAGTGATGAGTTGATGCAGTATGAACATGTCATCAAGGTAGACCACAAAAAAATTGCAAATAAAATGCCTATACTCATGGATAAGGAATGTATTGATATGATAAAGAGCATATGGCCATTGCGAGTTTAAGAACATGTCACGAACGCATGGTACATGAATAGAGGGAAGTCGAGCACGCGAAGTGAACATGAAAAAGGACACACAAGATATGATATAAAGCACAGCCCATAGCAATGGTAGGGCGGTGTATAGGGCAAACAAAAACGTCGCGCGCCATGGTCGAAGTGGGTGAGGAGGATGGTGATGAGGCTCCTCGTCCTTGCCCTCAAGATCTCGAATTATCAACTCATGAGTAGTAGTTGACACGTGGGCGAAGATTCCTACACATGCACGAGACATAATGAAGAAAATATGTGCATGGTACACGGACACGTCATCGTATATGATGTGCCTCTTCACTTGCATATTATCATTAGTTATAGAAGTTCATGGATAAGAGTATGCATCAATGTTTATACTCATGGCACTAGGAGTATGGTGCAAGGAAGGCAAACAAGCATGCTTCACATGGAAAATAGTTGTGGGACAATCAAAGCATAACATGTGCAAAGCATGGGCTACACCAATAACATGGCAATAAGAGCAAGAATGTCCACCGAGAATGCAGGTAAAGATATAAGACATAGGATGGTGAAACATTTGTAAATCCAGGGATGTGTCACACGAGCATGTCAAATGAAGAGGAACCAGCATAACATGCAAAGTGAACATGAAAAAATGGGCATTGACTAAAAATTTGTATAGAACCCATATCCATATGAGAGCCATGCAGAAGGAATGTGTGAAGTCCTTGCGCGAAGAGGAGTGGGGAACTAGTGCTCCAAAGGATCTCATAGCTTCATTTCTCTCAAGAGCTCGTTGCGTCAACTCGTGGGATTGTGAAGTTGACGAGTGGATGTGAGGACCTACACAACATTGAGACAAAAGAAACAACTTGTGTGCGTGGTATATGTACACATCATCCATCATGATGTGCACGTGTGTGTATCGGTTAGCACATGAAATCCAATGCTCAAAGAAATGATACGAACGATATAGGAACAAGTCATCCATCATGAGGGGGTTGTGTCTATTTATTGCATAATGGAGACGCAAGAAAGTCTATGCATCCAAAACATTTGAAGCATTGTTATTCATGGGATGCATAATGTGTACACATGAGATGGAATCATGTGAAATTAAAGAGAAGTCATGGAAAGGCATATGAGATTAATTTCTTAATTTGTGCAGAGGTAGCATATCAATATCATCACTAGAAAAGAAAATTCCAATAACCATGGATTTTTCATTTATGCCATAATCACAAATGGGGTTTATTCTAATGGGCATGACATAGTTATTATGATGAGATTACGAAGATGAAATATTGGAGATCTCATGCATAACATATAAAAAATCAAGCGGAGTGTCAAACATGATGTGACCCAAGTAACAATCACAAGATATCCTATGCAAGATGTCATCACAACTAATGTGGTCTACATGCTCATCACCATGTGTATCATAGATAGGTGGCTTATCAAAGCATGTAAATGACACACAAGCATGAAGCATGGCAATAGGGAGATCATTATCATGCAAGTAATCAAAGTCCACTAGTGGGATGAGAGTTGTACCATCACCTATGTTATCGTGGTCATGCCACTCATGTGGTGTAGGTGAGGTAGAAAAGACCAAATTATGGTCAACGTCATCATCTTGATGGAAACATGTGGGGGAAGCATCATTATCCTCCATGGCCATCATCTCCTCCATTTGAGGGGGGTACTTGTCGAAGATAGGAGTGTCATCATATAGGAGACCTAGCACCAAAGAATAAGACACAATAGAAGTAGAGGTTAAGTTGTTAGAAAATATATTGGCCTCACAAGACCTATAAACTTCCTCACTCATCATTTTTGGTGGCTCACTCACTCCCTCTAGGTGGGTGCACTCAAACTCACATATGGTGGAGTCACTCAAGTGGTGGTGGTGGTGGCTCTCCTCACATGGTGATGGAGGCATCTCATCATATATGGGGCTAGTGGTGGTCACACTCGTCCTCTCAAAGGAAATGCACTCAGTCTCATTTGTGGTGGTGGCACACAACTCACTCATTTTGTCACTCTCACTCAAGTGGGGTAGGTGTGTCTCACTCTCACATGGGATGTGGTGTATCTCATCATATATGGGTGTAGGAGGAAGGTAGGTGCACTCATCTCCATACTCAATGTCATTCGCCGCCTTGGTTGAAAGGAAAATCACATGCTCAATCTTCTCGTCACCGTCGCCATGAATGAAAGCCATAGAAGGTGGCACATCATCACTCGTCTCCATGAGAACATCATGATATAAGTCGTCAAGAGAGTTGTGGCTCTGGAGTAGCATAGCCTCGATGATGGACTGGTCCTTCAAACCAATAAGGAAGTGGTGCTTCATCCAAGCGGGGTCATCCTCGCCGGCTCGTTGCAAGGCTTGCTTTATCTCCAGGAATACTCATCAAGTGGCTTGCATCCTTGAGTGGTGTTCTCCAAATGGTGGCGAAGTTCTTTGGAAAGTGTGGGAGGCACAAACTCTTGCCGCATAGCTGGACCAACTCATGTGTGGGCTCGGCGAAGATTGGTGCACCCACCATGTGAACGCGTAGTCGAAGAAGTGTCTTATGGCGCGCTCCACATGTTCTTTGAAGTCGACTTGGTGATGCGCGAAGTAGGACTCCAACTTCTCGTCCCACTCGAGGTACTCCTCCGGGTCATGAGTACCATGGAAGTGGAGCTCAACATCGTCGTCAGAGTCGAAGTAGCTCGTGAGCATGGTGTCTTGAGCTCGGAACATGTACCTTCCCTATCCATCATAGCACTCAAGGTAGATGTGAGAGTAAAAGGGAGAGAACCAAGTCAAGGCTGCCTTTGGTCAAGATGAAATGAATCAAGTGATGGATAGCTTCGCGTAGTGAAAAGAATGTCCTTGTTTGAATCCTCCTTCCCACACACACACCTACACACGCATGCTTATGTGGAGCTCGGTAAGGATTAGTGGCACAAAAATCAAGAAAATTGAAGTCCAAGATATTGTAAGAGTTGAAAGCAATCCAAAGAACTCCAAATGCAAAGCAAGTGATCACAATATAAAGGAGGGAAATAAAAGAACACACGTGCAAAGATAGTGTGGATTGTGCAACCAAAGGAATGAGCATACAAAATAGTGGCCTATCAAAGACTAAGCTCGTGTTGCACAAACACAAGGAGAGACACTAGCTCTATTGCACTAGAGGGAATGATTCACTACTTGGCACCAACCTATATGCATGCTTAGAAGCTTGTGATTCTTTCACTTTTGGCTCTGGCTTAAAAGCTTGCCTTTTTCTTTATTTTTTAAATTTCTCTCTTTTTCTTCCTTTTCACTGTAGGTGATTGCGCAATAGAAAACAAAAATTTTCTCTCACATGCGGAAGCAACATCCAAGATCCAATCTAGAAGATGCTAGTAACGGGGAGAGTAGTCATCATACCCTCGAAGAACACGCGCGTTGAACATTTATTTCAACGCAGCTTGGTGAAGTTGTTGGTGAACTTCGATCCGATCAGCACTTAAAATGAGCTGTATCACCGGAGGCTTGCACACGTATAGCTCGATGACGTCTCCTTCTTCTTGATCCAGCAAGCAAGAGGGATAAATAGATGGGATCGATTCCAGTAGCACAACGGCGTGCTGGTGGATATGGTGAAGAGTTTCCCACGGGCAGGGCTTCGCCAAGCGATGCACGTGAGGGAGGAGGAGGTGTGGAAGGACTTGGGTGTTCTTGGTGAGCCTCTCCCCTCTCTTATATAGGCAAGGAGGTTGTACCCACTTCAATTCCTAAGTGAAAACCCCTCTCTCATTAAAAAGATGGTAACACCTTTCTTTTAAGAGTGGTAACCCTCCCATTGAAGGGCTTCCCATTTATTGGCATAATAAACCAATGAGGGCTGGTCACATGGACTATTGGACCACCCTTGGTCGTCGAAAACAGGTGGGGCCCATAGTGGGACCCTTCGGAACCTTCTAGAACATTCCGACACTGCCGAAAAAATCCCGAACTTTTCCAGAACCCTGAAATCAACTTGCCTTATATAATTCTTTACCTCCGGACACTTCCGGAGCTCCTCGTGATGTCTAGGATCTCATCCGAGACTCCGAACAATATTCGAACACCATTAATAAAATTTTCCAAGAGCTATTCCAGCGTTACCGAGCGTTAAGTGTGTGACCCTACGGGTTCGAGAACGTGCAGACATGATCGAGACATATCTCTGATCAATAACCATTAGAGGGACCAGGATATCCGTAATTACTCCCACACATTCAACGAAGATCTTTATCGATTGAACCACTATGTCGTGGACTACTATAATCCGTACACAATTTCCTTTGTCACACGATATTTTACTTACCCGTGATTCGATCGTCGGTATCGCTATAACTAGTTCAATCTCGTTACCGATAAGTACTCTTTACTCGTTCTTTAATACAACATTCTCTGTGACTAACTCATTAGTCACGTGCTTTCAAGCGTTACCGAATGTGCATTACCGAGTGGGCCCAGAGTATATCTCACCGTCACACGGAGGGAGAAATCCTAGTCTTGATTCATGTAATTCAACAAGTACTTTCGGAGATGTGATGGTTGATGTCCCCAAAGTATTCTTCCGGTACTCGGGAATAACATAATCTCATGGTCTAAGAAACATGATACTTGACAATAAAAGGCATGACAATATAAAATTAATGAAACGATCAATATTGTTATGCTTAGTTGGGTCTGTCCATCACGTCATTCTTCTAATGACATGATCCCATTAATTAATACACAACTCATGTTCATGGTTAGGAAACCATAACCATAATTAATTAACGAGCTAGTATAGTAGAGGCTTACTAGGGACGCGGTGTTGTTTATGCAACCACACATGCATTATGTTTCCGGTTAATACAATTATAGCATGGAAAATAAACATATATCATGAACACGGAAATATGGTAATGGTAATATCTCCTTCAATGACATGCTCACGAATTTGATGAAACCGACGTTTGATATGCTTGGAGCTCTTGTGACATCTTGGTTCCTTGGCTAGAGCAATGGCACCAATGTTGTCACAACAGATCTCCATGGGATCCAGTGCACTCGGAACAACGCCGAGTTCAGTGACAAATTCCTTCAGCCATATCCCTTCTGTTACTGCTTCAGAAGCGGCCATATACTCCACCTCTAATGTAGATCTTGCAATGACGCTCTGCTTGCAACTCCTCCAGCTAACCGCAGCTCCATTCAAAATAAAGACATACCCTGTTTGAGATTTTGAGTCATCTAGATTAGTATTGAAGCTAGCATCGACGTAACCTTTTACGAAGAGCTCTTCATCACCACCATAGACAAGAAACATGTCCTTAGTCCTCTTTAGGTACTTAAGGATATTTTTAACTGTTGTCCAGTGAGCCTCTCCAGGATCACACTGGTACCTACTCGTCAAACTAAGAGCATGGGACACATCTGGTCTAGTACACAACATGGCATACATAACAAAACCTATGGCCGAGGCATAGGGGATTTTATTCATCCTTTCCCTTTCTGTTGCCGTAGTTGGACACTGAGTCTTACTCAATGGCTTACCTTGTAACATGGGAAAAGAACCTTCATTTGCATCCTGCATATTGAATTTCTTCACTATCTTCTCAAGGTATGTACTTTGACTAAGTGCTATTAAGCGTCTCGATCTATCTCTATAGATCTTAATGCCTAATATGTATGCAGCTTCACCAAGATCTTTCATTGAAAAACTATTATTCAAATAATCTTTCACACTGTTAAGCAGCTTCACGTCATTCCCAATTAGTAATATGTCATCTACATATAAAATCAGAAATGCAACCGAACTCCCATTCACTTTCTTGTAAACACAAGCTTCTTTATAATTTTGGACAAATATAAAACCTTTGATAACCTCATCAAATCGAAGATTCCAACTCCGGGACGCTTGCTTTAGTCCATAGATGGAACGCTGAAGCTTGCACACTTTACCAGCATCTTTAGGATTAACAAAACCTTGGGGTTGTACGATGTACAACTCTTCTTCAATGTTTCCATTGAGGAATGCAGTTTTGACATCCATCTGCCAAATTTCATAATCGAAATAATCAGCAATTGCTAGAAGAACCCTAACAGACTTAAGCATCGCTACGGGTGAAAAGGTCTCATCGTAGTCAACTCCTTGAATTTGTCAAAAACCTTTTGCGACAAGTCAAGCTTTATGTACAGTAACATTACCGTCAGCTTCTGTTTTCTTCTTGAAAATCCATTTACATTCAACAGCCTTGCGGCTATCAGGAAGGTCAACCAAAGTCCACACTTGGTTTTCTTTCATGGATTCCATTTCAGAGTTCATGGCATCTTGCCATTTTCCAGAGTCTGGGCTCATTATCGCTTCCTCATAGTTCGTAGGTGATAGAGGCGAAGGTGTCCCGATGTTTCGATGAGATGGTGGAGATCGATTATGGTGGAGGCGACTTTCACGATCCGACTACGAACTTGCGAAGACGTTGCGCCTTAGCGATCGCTAAACCAACTCCGAGAGGTTATTGATCCCGCGGATGCACGATCAACCTGACCACGAAGGTCTAATTCCTGCAAGCAATCGAAGAACAAGCAAGAACTAAGAATTGCAATCTGGATATTGCGAATATAAGATGAATGATTACGAAAGTTGGGGTTCCAATGAGGTCTTGGCCTGGTCGAATGACACAAACGAAGAGCTCGAAGTTGCGGCTATGGCTAACTTAAATCTAATTAAAACCCAAGTCTAAACGACGCCCTAAGGGCTGTATATATGGGGGAACAGAGGGGAATTTCGTGGCCCCTTGGAGGAGGGGTCCGAAAACAACCCTAACTCGGTTTCCCCACACATACGGACTCTAAAAAAATAGCCTATTAAGTGTATTTCGAAATTACATGGGCCTGGCCCAATAATAAGGTGACGCAGCACCTATAATAACCCTTGGACGAAAATATTAATGTGGCGTCTTGTGTCTCTCGTCCAAGTCTTCATGCACGCCTTATGGTGGCCTCAAAGTGCGAAAATCACCACTGGAAGCTCCATTGTCCTTTCCCGCGCGCACACCTCCTTCTCCATGCTTGATCCCGCTCCAATGACCATCCTTCTTATCCATGCTAGGTCCTTCATTCATAAGACAAACAAAAGTATTTAATTTAGGCAGCATCATATGTTCCTGAACATTAGAAGGATTCGCAAGAAACGAAAGTACCTGATAATTTAGTTGACGTGCGCGTGCTCTAGTAACTGGTCCAGTATGTGTAGTTGGTGAAGATGTGGGTGTAACATTAGTAGAGATGTCCTCATCATCCTCCCCTTCTTGAATTGAAGTCGTCCTCGACGGAAGCTCATCATCTTCTCCCAAATAAGGTTTCAAATCTGCAATGTTAAATGTGGGACTAACCCCAAAATCTGCAGGTAGCTCAAGTTTATATGCATTATCATTAATTTTCTATAAAACCTTAAAGGGACCATCAACTCGTGGCATTAACTTAAACTTGCGCAAATCGGGAAACCTATCTTTACGTAGATGTAACCAAACAAGATCTCCTGGTTCAAACACAACATGCTTTCTACCCTTATCACCAGCAAGCGTGTATCTAGCATTCATTTTCTCAATGTTTTCTTTAGTTAACTCATGCATTTTTAATATCAATTCAGCACGTTGCTTAGCATCAAAATTAACCTTCTCCGAAAATGGAAGAGGCAGCAAATCAATAGGTGCACGAGGTAGAAAACCATAAACAATCTCAAAAGGGCACATTTTAGTGGTAGAATGAAATGAACGATTATAAGCAAATTCAATATGAGGTAAACATTCTTCCCACATTTTCAAGTTACTCTTTAAAACAGCCCTAAGCATAGTAGACAAAGTCCTATTGACTACTTCAGTTTGTCCATCAGTTTGGGGATGACAAGTACTACTAAAAAGTAGTTTAGTCCCCAACTTAGCCCATAAGCATCTCCAAAAATGGCTAAGAAACTTAGTATCACGATCCGAGACAATAGTATTGGGCACACCATGTAAGCGAATAATCTCACGAAAGAATAAATCAGCAACATTAGCAGCATCATCGCTTTTATGACATGGTATAAAATGTGCCATCTTAGAAAATCTATCCACGACAACAAATATGCTATCCCTCCCCTTCTTTGTTCGAGGCAAGCCTAAAACAAAGTCCATGGATATGTCCTCCCACGGAACACTAGGTACAGGTAAAGGCATGTATAAACCATGAGGATTGAGTCGTGACTTAGCTTTTTGACATGTAGTGCAGCGAGCAACAAAATGCTCAACATCCCGTCTCATCTTTGGCCAAAAGAAATGTGTAGCAAGTACGTCCTCCGTCTTCTTCACGCCAAAGTGTCCCATTAATCCTCCTCCATGCGCCTCCTGCAACAACAAAAGACGAATAGAGCTAGCTGGAATGCATAGCTTGTTAGAACGGAACACAAACCCATCATTAAGGACAAACTTGTTCCATGTTCTACCCTCTCTACAATTCTGCAATACATCTTTAAATTCTGCATCATTTACATATTGATCTTTGATTGTCTCTAAACCGAATATCTTGAAGTCAACTTGTGAAAGCATAGTATAACGACGAGACAAAGCATCAGCAATAATATTATCTTTCCCCTTCTTGTGTTTAATGACATAAGGGAAAGTCTCAATAAATTCAACCCACTTAGCATGTCGACGATTAAGTTTTGCTTGGCTTCTTATGTGTTTCAAAGATTCATGATCAGAATGTATAACAAATTCTTTGGGCCATAAATATTGTTGCCAAGTTTCTAATGTCCGAACAAGAGCATATAATTCCTTATCATAGGTAGAATAGTTCAGACTAGGCCCACTCAATTTTTCCGAAAAGTATGCAACAGGTTTAGCATCTTGTAATAACACACCTCCCAAACCAATCCCACTAGCATCGCATTCAAGCTCAAAAGTCTTATTAAAATCAGGAAGTTGGAGCAAAGGAGCATGTGTTAACTTATCTTTCAATACCGTGAAGGCTTCTTCCTGTGCGGTACCCCAAGTAAAAGGCACATCCCTGCGTGTAAGCTCATTGAGAGGTGCAGCAATGGTGCTGAAATCTCTCACAAAACGCCTATAGAATCCAGCGAGGCCAAGAAAACTCCTCACTTGTGTGACCGTTTTGGGCTGCGGCCAACTCTCAATCGCCTCGATCTTGGCTTTACCAACTTCAATTCCCTGCGGAGTAACAACATAGCCAAGAAACGATACTCGGTCGGTGCAAAAGGTGCACTTCCCAAGGTTACCAAACAAACGTGCATTACGTAGAGCAATAAAAACAGCACGTAAATGATCCAAATGTTCCTCCAAAGATTTGCTATAAATCAGTATATCATCAAAATAGACTACCACAAATCGTCCAATGAAAGCACGTAAAACCTCGTTCATTAATCTCATGAAAGTGCTAGGTGCATTAGTTAACCCAAAAGGCATGACTAACCACTCATATAATCCAAACTTAGTTTTAAATGCCGTTTTCCATTCGTCCCCTAATTTCATGCGAATTTGATGGTATCCACTACGCAAATCAACTTTGGAAAACATGGTAGAGCCACTTAATTCATCAAGCATATCATCTAACCTAGGAATAGGATGACGATAACGAATAGTAATATTATTAATGGCTCGACAATCAACACACATACGCCAAGTTCCATCCTTTTTAGGCACTAATATAACAGGAACAGCACAAGGACTAAGGGATTCACGTATGTAACCTTTGTCGAGTAGCTCTTGTACTTGACGCTGAATCTCCTTCGTCTCCTCCGGATTGGTACGGTATGGCGCACGGTTGAGCAACGAAGCACCGGGAATTAAGTCAATCTGATGCTCAATCCCTCGAATAGGTGGTAATCCCGGTGGTACGTCTTGTGGAAAGACGTCAATAAACTCCTGCAAAAGGTCAGTGACAACAGGAGGCAAAGAAGGAGGCAATTCCTCAAATGAAAACAAAGCTTCTTTGCACACAAAAGCATAGCACACATATTGACTAACATCCAAATCTGAAATATCAACTTTAGTAGCAAGCAAAGTTGGACTAGTCAATTTAATTTCATTAGAAACAGCAGAAGAAGATTTGCTATTAGTCTTATGTTGTTGCTCAAATTCTTTGGCTGCTATCTCATTTTCACTCTTATTTTTCTCCTGTTTAGCTTTACTAGCTCTAGCAAGATCATCTTTCACAATTTGTTCAGGAGACATAGGAAGTAAAGCAATATTTTTATCCTGATGAACCAGAGTAAACTGATTTGTCCTACCATTGTGTACAACATTCCTATCAAATTGCCATGGTGTACCAAGTAAAAGAGAGCATGCTTGCATGGGTACCACATCACAGTCAACATAATCAGCATATGCAGCAATGCTAAAGTGCACACGAACAGAACGGGTTACCTTAATCTTACCACTATTGTTAAACCACTGAATATAGTAAGGATGGGGGTGTGGTCTTGTGGTGAGAGATAGCTTCTCCACCAACTCCATGCTAGCCAAGTTGTTGCAACTCCCTCCGTCAATGATGATGCGAACTGAACGTTCTTTCACCACTCTGATAGAGGCGAAGGTGTCCCGATGTTTCGATGAGATTGTGGAGATCGATTATGGTGGAGTAGACTTTCACGACCCGACTACGAACGTGCGAAGACGTTGCGCCTTAGCGATCGCTAAACCAACTCCGAGAGGTTATTGATCCCGCGGATGCACGATCAACCTGACCACGAAGGTCTAATTCCTGCAAGCAATCGAAGAACAAGCAAGAACTAAGAATTGCAATCTGGATATTGCGAATATAAGATGAAAGATTACGAAAGTTGGGGTTCCAATGAGGTCTTGGCCTGGTCGGATGACACAAACGAAGAGCTCGAAGTTGCGGCTATGGCTAACTTAAATCTAATTAAAACCCAAGTCTAAACGACGCCCTAAGGGCTGTATATATGGGGGAACAGAGGGGATTTTCGTGACCCCTTGGAGGTGGGGTCCGAAAACAACCCTAACTCGGTTTCCCCACACATACGGACTCTAAAAACAGCCTATAAGGTGGTATTTCGAAATTACATGGGCCCAGCCCAATATTAAGGTGACGCAGCACCTATAATTGCCCTTGGACGAAAATAATGAAGTGGCATCTCGCGTATTTCGTCCAAGACTTCATGCGCGCCTTATGGTGGCTTCAAAGTGCGATAATCACCACTGGAAGCTCCGCTGTCCTTTCCCGCGCGCGCACCTTCTTCTCCATGCTTGATCCCGCTCCAATGACCATCCTTCTTGTCCATGCTAGGTCCTTCATTCATAAGCAAAACAAAAGTATCTAATTTAGGCAGTATCATATGTTCATGAACAATAGAAGGATTCGCAAGAAACGAAAGTACCTGATAATTTAGTTGACATGCACGAGCTCTAGTAACTGGTCCAATATGTGTAGTTGGTGAGGATATGGGTGTAACATTAGTAGGGGAGATATCACAAACCGAACGGGTGATGGAACTCGACTCGGATCGGTAGGTTGTGGTGGTGTGTATGGACTCTGCTTGGCGGAACGTGGTGGTGTATCTGGACTCGGATTGGCGGAACGTGGTGGTGTACTACTGTTCGGCGGCGGCGTGACAAAACTGTGATCAGAACTCGAAACTCTAAGGTAACTAGACGCTAAGATCAGCAACTCGACACAACGATGCAACCGCAAATTCAACAATGCAAACTACTGTAAAGAAAACTGGACAAAGGCTCGGCCTGTTTTGGGACGTGATGATCTAACCCTAATTTTTTTTTGTTGGCTTTTTCGTGGACTGTAGGTATGAAAAACAGAACCAATCTAGACTGCGAAAACTGGTAAATCTCACCGAGCAACCTGGAAATCTGATACCACTTGATAGAGGCGAAGGTGTCCCGATGTTTCGATGAGATGGTGGAGATCGATTATGGTGGAGTAGACTTTCACGCCCCGACTACGAACGTGCGAAGACGTTGCGCCTTAGCGATCGCTAAACCAACTCCGAGAGGTTATTGATCCCGCGGATGCACGATCAACCTGACCACGAAGGTCTAATTCCTGCAAGCAATCGAAGAACAAGCAAGAACTAAGAATTGCAATCTGGATATTGCGAATATAAGATGAAAGATTACGAAAGTTGGGGTTCCAATGAGGTCTTGGCCTGGTCGGATGACACAAACGAAGAGCTCGAAGTTGCGGCTATGGCTAACTTAAATCTAATTAAAACCCAAGTCTAAACGACGCCCTAAGGGCTGTATATATGGGGGAACAGAGGGGATTTTCGTGACCCCTTGGAGGTGGGGTCCGAAAACAACCCTAACTCGGTTTCCCCACACATACGGACTCTAAAAACAGCCTATAAGGTGGTATTTCGAAATTACATGGGCCCAGCCCAATATTAAGGTGACGCAGCACCTATAATTGCCCTTGGACGAAAATAATGAAGTGGCATCTCGTGTATTCCGTCCAAGCCTTCATGCATGCCTTATGGTGGCTTCAACGTGCGAAAATCTCCACTGGAAGCTCCACTGTACTTTCCCCCGCGCACACCTTCTTCTCCATTCTTGATCCCGCTCCAATGACCATCCTTCTTGTCCATGCTAGGTCCTTCATTCATAAGCAAAACAAAAGTATCTAATTTAGGCAGTATCATATGTTCATGAACAATAGAAGGATTCGCAAGAAACGAAAGTACCTGATAATTTAGTTGACATGCACGAGCTCTAGTAACTGGTCCAATATGTGTAGTTGGTGAGGATATGGGTGTAACTTTAGTAGGGATGTCCTCATCACACTCCCTTTGTGTGGAACAAATTATGCCTCTGGTTTTGCTCAGCCTTCGTTACCTGCACACTTAACACACGTTGAGCAACCAAACTAGCATATTGATCTGCATCATCAGGAGCCATATACTCTATATACTCTATATACTCTATATGGCTCCTGATGATGCAGATAAATATGCTAGTTTGGTTGCTCAACGTGTGTTAAGTGTGCAGGTAACGAAGGCTGAGCAAAACCAGAGGCATAATTTGTTCCACACAAAGGGAGTGGTGAAAGAACGTTCGATTCGCATCATCATTGACGGAGGGAGTTGCAACAACTTGGCGAGCATGGAGTTGGTGGAGAAGCTATCTCTCACCACAAGACCACACCCCCATCCGTACTATATTTAGTGGTTTAACAATAGTGGTAAGATTAAGGTAACGCGTTCTGTTCCTGTGCACTTTAGCATTGCTGCATATGCTGATTATGTTGATTGTGATGTGGTACCCATGCAAGCATGTTGTCTTTTACTTGGTACACCATGGCAATTTGATAGGAATGTTGTACACCATGGTAGGACCAATCAGTTTACTTTGGTTCATCAGGATAAAACTATTGCTTTACTTCCTATGTCTCCTGAACAAATTGTGAAAGATCATCTTGCTAGAGCTAGTAAAGCTAAACAGGAGAAAAATAAGAGTGAAAATGAGATAGCAGCTAAAGAATTTGAGCAACAACATAAGACTAATAGCAAATCTTCTTCTGCTGTTTCTAATGAAATTAAATTGACTAGTCCAACTTTGCTTGCTACTAAGGTTGATATTTCGGATTTGGATGTTAGTCAATATGTGTGCTATGCTTTTGTGTGCAAAGAAGCTTTGTTTTCATTTGAGGAATTGCCTCCTTCTTTGCCTCCTATTGTCACCTTTTGCAGGAGTTTATTGACGTCTTTCCACACGACGTACCACCGGGATTACCACCTATTCGAGGGATTGAGCATTAGATTGACTTAATTCCCGGTGCTTCGCTGCCCAACCGTGCGCCATACCGTACCAATCCAGAGGAGACGAAGGAGATTCAGCGTCAAGTACAAGAGCTACTCGACAAAGGTTACATACGTGAATCCCTTAGTCCTTGTGCTATTCCTGTTATATTAGTGCCTAAAAAGGATGGAACTTGGCGTATGTGTGTTGATTGTAGAGCCATTAATAGTATTACTATTCGTTATCGTCATCCTATTCCTAGGTTAGATGATATGCTTGATGAATTAAGTGGCTCTACCATGTTTTCCAAAGTTGATTTGCGTAGTGGATACCATCAAATTCGCATGAAATTAGGGGATGAATGGAAAACGGCATTTAAAACTAAGTTTGGATTATATGAGTGGTTAGTCATGCCTTTTGGGTTAACTAATGCACCTAGCACTTTCATGAGATTAATGAACGAGGTTTTACGTGCTTTCATTGGACGATTTGTGGTAGTCTATTTTGATGATATACTGATTTATAGCAAATCTTTGGAGGAACATTTGGATCATTTACGTGCTGTTTTTATTGCTCTACGTAATGCACGTTTGTTTGGTAACCTTGGGAAGTGCACCTTTTGCACCGACCGAGTATCGTTTCTTGGCTATGTTGTTACTCCGCAGGGAATTGAAGTTGGTAAAGCCAAGATCGAGGCGATTGAGAGTTGGCCGCAGCCCAAAACGGTCACACAAGTGAGGAGTTTTCTTGGCCTCGCTGGATTCTATAGGCGTTTTGTGAGAGATTTCAGCACCATTGCTGCACCTCTCAATGAGCTTACACGCAGGGATGTGCCTTTTACTTGGGGTACCGCACAGGAAGAAGCCTTCACGGTATTGAAAGATAAGTTAACACATGCTCCTTTGCTCCAACTTCCTGATTTTAATAAGACTTTTGAGCTTGAATGCGATGCTAGTGGGATTGGTTTGGGAGGTGTGTTATTACAAGATGCTAAACCTGTTGCATACTTTTCTGAAAAAATGAGTGGGCCTAGTCTGAACTATTCTACTTATGATAAGGAATTATACGCTCTTGTTCGGACATTAGAAACTTGGCAACAATATTTATGGCCCAAAGAATTTGTTATACATTCTGATCATG
The DNA here is from genome assembly GCA_950022295.1 of Bromus sterilis. Taxonomy (NCBI): domain Eukaryota; kingdom Viridiplantae; phylum Streptophyta; class Magnoliopsida; order Poales; family Poaceae; genus Bromus; species Bromus sterilis. The sequence continues at coordinate 162,130,572 of OX465599.1, read as the reverse complement.
AATCTTTGAAACACATAAGAAGCCAAGCAAAACTTAATCGTCGACATGCTAAGTGGGTTGAATTTATTGAGACTTTCCCTTATGTCATTAAACACAAGAAGGGGAAAAATAATATTATTGCTGATGCTTTGTCTCGTCGTTATACTATGCTTTCACAACTTGACTTCAAGATATTCGGTTTAGAGACACTCAAAGATCAATATGTACATGATGCGGAATTTAAAGATGTATTGCAGAATTGTAGAGAGGGTAGAACATGGAACAAGTTTGTGCTTAATGATGGTTTTGTGTTCCGTTCTAACAAGCTATGCATTCCAGCTAGCTCTATTCGTCGTTTGTTGTTGCAGGAGGCGCATGGAGGAGGATTAATGGGACACTTTGGCGTGAAGAAGACGGAGGACGTACTTGCTACACACTTCTTTTGGCCAAAGATGAGACGGGATGTTGAGCGTTTTGTTGCTCGCTGCACTACATGTCAAAAAGCTAAGTCACGACTCAATCCTCATGGTTTATACATGCCTTTACCTGTACCTAGTGTTCCGTGGGAGGACATATCCATGGACTTTGTTTTAGGCTTGCCTCGAACAAAGCAGGGGAGGGATAGCATATTTGTTGTTGTGGATAGATTTTCTAAGATGGCACATTTTATACCATGTCATAAAAGCGATGATGCTGCTAATGTTGCTGATTTATTCTTTCGTGAGATTATTCGCTTACATGGTGTGCCCAATACTATTGTCTCGGATCGTGATACTAAGTTTCTTAGCCATTTTTGGAGATGCTTATGGGCTAAGTTGGGGACTAAACTACTTTTTAGTACTACCTGTCATCCCCAAACTGATGGACAAACTGAAGTAGTCAATAGGACATTGTCTACTATGCTTAGGGCTGTTTTAAAGAGTAACTTGAAAATGTGGGAAGAATGCTTACCTCATATTGAATTTGCTTATAATCGTTCATTTCATTCTACCACTAAAATGTCCCCTTTTGAGATTGTTTATGGTTTTCTACCTCGTGCGCCTATTGATTTGCTGCCTCTTCCATCTTCGGAGAAGGTTAATTTTGATGCTAAGCAACGTGCTGAATTGATATTAAAAATGCATGAGTTAACTAAAGAAAACATTGAGAAAATGAATGCTAGATACAAGCTTGCTGGTGATAAGGGTAGAAAGCATGTTGTGTTTGAACCAGGAGATCTTGTTTGGTTACATCTACGTAAAGATAGGTTTCCTGATTTGCGCAAGTCTAAGTAAATGCCACGAGCTGATGGCCCTTTTAAGGTTTTACAGAAAATTAATGATAATGCATATAAACTTGAGCTACCTGCAGATTTTGGGGTTAGTCCCACATTTAACATTGCAGATTTGAAACCTTATTTGGAGGATGATGAGGACATCTCTACGAATGTTACACCCACATCTTCACCAACTACACATACTGGACCAGTTACTAGAGCACGTGCACGTCAACTAAATTATCAGGTACTTTCGTTTCTTGCGAATCCTTCTAATGTTCATGAACATATGATGCTGCCTAAATTAGATACTTTTGTTTTGCTTATGAATGAAGGACCTAGCATGGACAAGAAGGACGGTCATTGGAGCGGGATCAAGCATGGAGAAGAAGGTGCGCGCGCGGGAAAGAACAATGGAGCTTCCAGTGGGGATTTTCGCACTTTGAAGCCACCATAAGGCATGCATGAAGGCTTGGACGAAATACATGAGATGCCACTTCATTATTTTCGTCCAAGAGCAAGTATAGGTGCTGCGTCACCTTAATATTGGGCTGGGCCCATGTAATTTCGAAATACCACATTATAGGCTGTTTTTAGAGTCCGTATGTGTGGGGAAACCGAGTTAGGGTTGTTTTCGGACCCCACCTCCAAGGGGCCACCAAATTCCCCTCTGTTCCCCCATATATACAGCCCTTAGGGCGTCGTTTAGACTTGGGTTTTAATTAGATTTAAGTTAGACATAGCCGCAACTTCGAGCTCTTCGTTTGTGTCATCCGACCAGGCCAAGACCTCATTGGAACCCCAACTTTCGTAATCATTCATCTTATATTCGCAATATCCAGATTGCAATTCTTAGTTCTTGCTTGTTCTTCGATTGCTTGCAGGAATTATACCCCCGTGGTCAGGTTGATCGTGCATCCGCGGGATCAATAACCTCTCGAAGTTGGTTTAGCGATCGCTAAGGCGCAACGTCTTCGCACGTTCGTAGTCGGATCGTGAAAGTCGTCTCCACCATAATCGATCTCCACAATCTCATCGAAACATCGGGACACTTTCGCCTCTATCAGTAAGACTCGGTAAGAACTAAAGAAAAGCTTGACGGATTTGTGCTTTCCACCACCCCACATCCCATTAGTAGAAGTAGGATCATACTTCTGTGTGTTTTCTATTTCTGCTAACCATGCCAGGATCCCATGATGAAGTGGCGCGAGATGCACCTGATTGGGAGAATATGACAAACAAAGCATTACATGATAAATTTGCACAAATGATGTCTGAACAGGTGAATGACATCGAGAACAGATTTACAGAGGTGATTGATGGTGTGGAGAAGATGATCGACACCAAGCTCGACGCCAAGTTTACTGAGTTGCTCGCACGCTTACCTATACAGCCTGCGGCCGCTCCAGCACAGCCACCGCCACCACGACATGCACGACGTATTCTATTTCCGGGCGGACAAGCTGCTGGTGCTCCTGCTGCTGCTACAGTTACTGCTGCTGCTGCCTCTGACGTCGGCCAGGACGACAACTACGAGGGTGATTACGAGGAGGAGGTGGAACAAGAAGCGGCCTATGAACAGCCAGCTGGACGTCCACGTCCCAACATTCGCCACGGTCGACACCAACCACCCCCTCAGGTACGCGATGATGAACATGTGCCTAAACTTAAATTGAATCTTAAGCCGTTTGAGGGTAGATATATTCCTGATGCCTATCTTACTTGGGAGTTAGAAACTGAACAACGCTTTACATGTTTACAATATCCTGAGAATAGACGTGTTACTGCTGCTATTTGTGAATTCACGGGTTTTGCATCTATTTGGTGGTCTGAACATTGTAGATTGCATGCTAATAATATTCCAGCTACTTGGGCTGCTTTAAAAGATGCTATGCGTACTCGCTGGGTTCCTCCTTATTATCAACGTGAATTGCTACAAAAATTACAGCGTTTGAGACATGGAAAAAAATCTGTAGAGGAATATTATCAAGAATTACAAACTGGATTGATTAGATGTGGCCTAGTAGAGGATAATGAAGCTATGTTTGCATGTTTTATAGGTGGCTTAAACAGGGAGATACAAACTATTCTAGAATACAAGGACTATGCTACTATTACTCGTTTGTTTCATCTTGCTTGTAAAGCTGAACGTGAAGTGCAGGATCGACAGGCCGCTACGAGACCTAACTTTTCTGCAGGACGAAATACATCATGGACATCGCGTGGACCTTCTACATCCACACGTCCTGCTGCACCACCATCTACTTCAACAGCTCATTCTTACAGGGAGCCACCAAAACAGCCGGCGCCACCATTCAAGGGTGCAAAGAGTGGTCCAGCAGCGAGTTCTTCTTCATCCATGGCTTCCACAGGGCAAACACGAGATCGTGATATTAAATGTCGCAGGTGCCAAGGTGGAGGTCACTTCGCAAAAGACTGTCCCTCCAAGCATGTGATGATTATTACGGCGGATGGTGGGTATGAGTCAGCGAGCGACTATGATGAGGAGACTTTAGTTCTCATTGCTCACGAGGAACAGGGTGTCCATGATGATGCTCATGATATAGAGTATATGGCTCCTGATGATGCAGATCAATATGCTAGTTTGGTGGCTCAACGTGTGTTAAGTGTGCAGGTATCGAAGGCCGAGCAAAACCAGAGGCATAATTTGTTCCACACAAAGGGAGTGGTGAAATAACGTTCGGTTTGCATCATCATTGACGGAGGGAGTTGCAACAACTTGGCGATCATGGAGTTGGTGGAGAAGCTATCTCTCACCACAAGACCACACCCCCATCCGTACTATATTCAGTGGTTTAACAATAGTGGTAAGATTAAGGTAACGCGTTCTGTTCGTGTGCACTTTAGCATTGCTGCATATGTTGATTATGTTGATTGTGATGTGGTACCCATGCAAGCATGCTCTCTTTTACTTGGTAGACCATGGCAATTTGATAGGAATGTTGTACACCATGGTAGGACAAATCAGTTTACTCTGGTTCATCAGGATAAAACTATTGCTTTACTTCCTATGTCTCCTGAACAAATTGTGAAAGATGATCTTGCTAGAGCTAGTAAAGCTAAACAGGAGAAAAATAAGAGTGAGAATGAGATAGCAGCTAAAGAATTTGAGCAACAACATAAGACTAATAGCAAATCTTCTTCTGCTGTTTCTAATGAAATTAAATTGACTAGTCCAACTTTGCTTGCTACTAAGGTTGATATTTCGGATTTGGATGTTAGTCAATATGTGTGCTATGCTTTTGTGTGCAAAGAAGCTTTGTTTTCATTTGAGGAATTGCCTCCTTCTTTGCCTCCTGTTGTCACTGACCTTTTGCAGGAGTTTATTGACGTCTTTCCACAAGACGTACCACCGGGATTACCACCTATTCGAGGGATTGAGCATCAGATTGACTTAATTCCCGGTGCTTCGCTGCCCAACCGTGCGCCATACCGTACCAATCCGGAGGAGACGAAGGAGATTCAGCGTCAAGTACAAGAGCTACTCGACAAAGGTTACATACGTGAATCCCTTAGTCCTTGTGCTGTTCCTGTTATATTAGTGCCTAAAAAGGATGGAACTTGGCGTATGTGTGTTGATTGTAGAGCCATTAATAATATTACTATTCGTTATCGTCATCCTATTCCTAGGTTAGATGATATGCTTGATGAATTAAGTGGCTCTTCCATGTTTTCCAAAGTTGATTTGCGTAGTGGATACCATCAAATTCGCATGAAATTAGGGGATGAATGGAAAACGGCATTTAAAACTAAGTTTGGATTATATGAGTGGTTAGTCATGCCTTTTGGGTTAACTAATGCACCTAGCACTTTCATGAGATTAATGAACGAGGTTTTACGTGCTTTCATTGGACGATTTGTGGTAGTCTATTTTGATGATATACTGATTTATAGCAAATCTTTGGAGGAACATTTGGATCATTTACGTGCTGTTTTTATTGCTCTACGTAATGCACGTTTGTTTGGTAACCTTGGGAAGTGCACCTTTTGCACCGACCGAGTATCGTTTCTTGGCTATGTTGTTACTCCGCAGGGAATTGAAGTTGATAAAGCCAAGATCGAGGCGATTGAGAGTTGGCCGCAGCCCAAAACGGTCACACAAGTGAGAAGTTTTCTTGGCCTCGCTGGATTCTATAGGCGTTTTGTGAGAGATTTCAGCACCATTGTTGCACCTCTCAATGAGCTAACACGCAAGGATGTGCCTTTTACTTGGGGTACCGCACAGGAAGAAGCCTTCACGGTATTGAAAGATAAGTTAACACATGCTCCTTTGCTCCAACTTCCTGATTTTAGTAAGACTTTTGAGCTTGAATGCGATGCTAGTGGTATTGGTTTGGGAGGTGTGTTATTACAAGATGCTAAACCTGTTGCATACTTTTCTGAAAAATTGAGTGGGCCTAGTCTGAACTATTCTACTTATGATAAGGAATTATATGCTCTTGTTCGGACATTAGAAACTTGGCAACATTATTTATGGCCCAAAGAATTTGTTATACATTCTGATCATGAATCTTTGAAACACATAAGAAGTCAAGCAAAACTTAATCGTAGACATGCTAAGTGGGTTGAATTTATTGAGACTTTCCCTTGTGTCATTAAACACAAGAAGGGGAAAGATAATATTATTGCTGATGCTTTGTCTCGTCGTTATACTATGCCTTCACAAGTTGACTTCAAGATATTCGGTTTAGAGACAATCAAAGATCAATATGTACATGATGCGGAATTTAAAGATGTTTTGCAGAATTGTAGAGAGGGTAGAACATGGAACAAGTTTGTGCTTAATGATGGGTTTGTGTTCCGTTCTAACAAGCTATGCATTCCAGCTAGCTCTATTCGTCTTTTGTTGTTGCAGGAGGCGCATGGAGGAGGATTAATGGGACATTTTGACGTGAAGAAGACGAAGGACGTACTTGCTACACATTTCTTTTGGCCAAAGATGAGACGGGATGTTGAGCGTTTTGTTGCTCGCTACACTACATGTCAAAAAGCTAAGTCACGACTCAATCCTCATGGTTTATACATGCCTTTACCTGTACCTAGTGTTCCGTGGGAGGACATATCCATGGACTTTGTTTTAGGCTTGCCTCGAACAAAGAAGGGGAGGGATAGCATATTTGTTGTCGTGGATAGATTTTCTAAGATGGCACATTTTATACCATGTCATAAAAGCGATGATGCTGCTAAACTTGCTGATTTATTCTTTCGAGACATTATTCGCTTACATGGTGTGCCCAATACTATTGTCTCGGATCGTGATACTAAGTTTCTTAGCCATTTTTGGAGATGCTTATGGGCTAAGTTGGGGACTAAACTACTTTTTAGTACTACATGTCATCCCCAAACTGATGGACAAACTGAAGTAGTCAATAGGACTTTGTCTACTATGCTTAGGGCTGTTTTAAAGAGTAACTTAAAAATGTGGGAAGAATGTTTACCTCATATTGAATTTGCTTATAATCGTTCATTTCATTCTACCACTAAAATGTGCCCTTTTGAGATTGTTTATGGTTTTCTACCTCGTGCACCTATTGATTTGCTTCCTCTTCCATCTTCGGAGAAGGTTAATTTTGATGCTAAGCAACGTGCTGAATTGATATTAAAAATGCATGAGTTAACTAAAGAAAACATTGAGAAAATGAATGCTAGATACAAGCTTGCTGGTGATAAGGGTAGAAAGCATGTTGTGTTTGAACCAGGAGATCTTGTTTGGTTACATCTACGTAAAGATAGGTTTCCTGATTTGCGCAAGTCTAAGTTAATGCCATGAGCTGATGGTCCCTTTAAGGTTTTACAGAAAATTAACGATAATGCATATAAACTTGAGCTACCTGCAGATTTTGGGGTTAGTCCCACATTTAACATTGCAGATTGGAAACCTTATTTGGGAGAAGATAATGAGCTTCCGTCGAGGACGACTTCAATTGAAGAAGGGGAGGATGATGAGGACATCTCTACTAATGTTACACCCACATCTTCACCAACTACACATACTGGACCAGTTACTAGAGCACGTGCACGTCAACTAAATTATCAGGTACTTTCGTTTCTTGCGAATCCTTCTAATGTTCATGAACATATGATGCTGCCTAAATTAGATACTTTTGTTTTGCTTATGAATGAAGGACCTAGCATGGACAAGAAGGACGGTCATTGGAGCGGGATCAAGCATGGAGAAGAAGGTGCGCGCGCGGGAAAGAACAATGGAGCTTCCAGTGGGGATTTTCGCACTTTGAAGCCACCATAAGGCATGCATGAAGGCTTGGACGAAATACACGAGATGCCACTTCATTATTTTCGTCCAAGAGCAATTATAGGTGCTGCGTCACCTTAATATTGGGCTGGGCCCATGTAATTTCGAAATACCACATTATAGGCTGTTTTTAGAGTCCGTATGTGTGGGGAAACCGAGTTAGGGTTGTTTTCGGACCCCACCTACAAGGGGTCACGAAAATCCCCTCTGTTCCCCCATATATACAGCCCTTAGGGCGTCGTTTAGACTTGGGTTTTAATTAGATTTAAGTTAGCCATAGCCGCAACTTCGAGGTCTTCGTTTGTGTCATCTGACCAGGCCAAGACCTCATTGGAACCCCAACTTTCGTAATCATTCATCTTATATTCGCAATATCCAGACTGCAATTCTTAGTTCTTGCTTGTTCTTCGATTGCTTGCAGGAATTAGACCTTCGTGGTCAGGTTGATCGTGCATCCGCGGGATCAATAACCTCTCGGAGTTGGTTTAGCGATCGCTAAGGCGCAACGTCTTCACACGTTCGTAGTCGGATCGTGAAAGTCGTCTCCATCATAATCGATCTCCACCATCTCATCGAAACATCGGGACACCTTCGCCTCTATCAAATGACCATCCTTCTTATCCATGCTAGGTCCTTCATTCATAAGACAAACAAAAGTATCTAATTTAGGCAGCATCATATGTTCCTGAACATTAGAAGGATTCGCAAGAAACGAAAGTACCTGATAATTTAGTTGACGTGCGCGTGCTCGAGTAACTGGTCCAGTATGTGTAGTTGGTGAAGATGTGGGTGTAACATTAGTAGAGATGTCCTCATCAGTAGGTTCATCATTATCTAACAATAAAACATTCATGACAGGATTACCGTACCACTCAGGAGTAGTACGTAACCTTGAAATCAGTACCCATCAAAGAAATGATTGGAACAATATTCTTTCCTGACAAGACAGGAGCCAGTAAGTCAGTAAATTACCCTGCACAGTATTCAGTTTTGTCCACACGCTACCATAGGAAAACTTCGGTCATAACGAACCCCAACCTTCCTTGGTAAGATATCGGACACAACCGACATGTACAGTGCATCGGCCTCCCTCATTACGCTATCTGGATATCTTCTCGTCCAAGACATCCAACCTTCTACCACAAGCCACCGAGAGAAGCGTACGGTTCAAGGCACCACAGTATTGCTCAGTACGCCACATGGATGGATTCCAGCACAAGCGACCCAACTATCTACAGTAAACTGCCGCAGAAACTTCCAGCACAAGGAACCCGTGCATCCACAGTACAAAGGGAAAACTTCCAAGACAAGGCACCCAGTCTTCTTCGGTAGGCTATCAGAGAAGCTCCCCGCGTACGACACCCAACCTTCCTCACTATGCCACCGGAGAAAGCTTCCGAGACACGGTACCCAGCCTTCTTCAGCACGCTACCCCAGCAAATCTTCGAGGATAAGCACCCAGTCTTCTCCGACAAGCCAGCGTGCCTGCAACAGGGTTGTCAAAAACCCGACTGGTCAAAAGCAATGAGATTTCAGCATAGTCATTACATATGGACCTACACACTTTAGGGGCATACTTCTCAAGTATTGTGAGCTACTCCTATATGGATACAACCATGCTCGTACTCAAGTGAGTTATACACATGGAAGGCGGAAGGAACCGCCACTCTTGCGAGAAACGCAAGAAGAAGAATCAGACACACATCTTAGCCTGGCGTAAAGACCGACAAGTCATGAAGGGACGCCCCATGGAAAAAACGATGAAGCATTTGATCTTCACCACAACCACGAGGTTCAGCTTCTCACATCCGATAAGCCTAACCTTTAATCCAAGCTACTGCAACGGAGAGTGACCATGGTTAGCCAGAAACAAAGGATGAAGGCAGCCCAGCTAGCTCAGAGAAAGGATTCCGACGGAAGTGAAGTCAGAATGAAAGCAATGCATAAAAAGTGTGATTGCCGCAGTAGCAAGGACTAAGGCAGACAGACTTGGTGTATGTCAAATCTTACTACGACATATGCGACAAGAGTTAGAGCTACACCCATAAACTGCCGAAAGTATACAACTCTTGCGAGACGGAGAGGTAAGGCAAAATGATGAATTCCATGGACTTGACGATCAAATTCACCCCAATCAACCGAAACAATGTCTCCATGCGGATCACCATGGACACCTAAACAAGAGCAATCTTGTTTCACATTGGAAAACATCGAGTACCCAGCCCGTCAGCTTGTGCAGTTACACATGTGTGGGATTGTCAGTATGTGCTGGGACACGCAAGTTTGTTTCGCCAAGGATACCCTATCCAGCTCAGCATTTTGATTGCAAGGACTGTGTTGAAGCATAACACGACCTATCTCCACACACGGATATGGTCAAGTAAATTTCAGCGTGACTAAAAGTTCAAAGTTCGTTGCCCCCCTGGTCAGAATTAATGCTCAAGATGGACAAGACAAAAGAAAAGTGAAGCAACACCATGTGTAGACAGTCAAAGTTCTGCACAATGGGACATCAGGATGATCAGCATCTTGAGTTCAGCAACCACTCATGGCAGGTAAGTCTATTCTTGAAGAGGCCGATACAAAGGATTCGAGAATGTGCCGCAGATAGGACCCAAAATACGTCGAGGATAGTACGGATATCATCAGCATTCAACCTGTGGAAAGACACCTCGCTATTATGAAAGTCAACCGACATGATGATGGGATTCAGCAGGACAGGATCCGATCTATAAAGGAAAAACTCATGTTGGACATATGGATTGGGTGAAGTAAACCCCCTGAGCCAAAATATCTTGGATGCTACCGAGGGAACACTATGCAGAAAAGAGGAAACCTGAGAGACAAGAGGATTCCTGAGTATGGTATGTTTCCAATGGTTCCCTGAGCAACCAAATCTCGAGGATGATATTTTCCTAAGGGGAGGTAGGTTTGTGACACCCTGGATTTTGCAACTTTTTCTTTTCGAATTTTTTCTGATTTATTTGAAGATTTGCCAGTTGGTTTGATTTTGAGCATCTCTTTGGACTTGAAACTTGAGCATATTTTATTTCCTTGCTCAAGTGGACCATTATTACCTAAACCTTTCCAAATGTCTTCCCATTGATCCATCCCATCCAAGTCACATTTTTCTTCATGCCATATATTCCTTTTTCATTAAAAGGAATATTCACTTTATTTGAGGATTGTGAAGCAACCCCTATTTATATTGCTCCATAAATCCCCAAATAATTCCCACATGTCCTCGATATCACATCTTGCCAAGATCTCCAAAAACATTGCATGGCCCAAGTGGATTTATCACCCAGAGAAATTTATTTGTCTGTGGGGGCAGAATAGCAATTTGTGAAGGAAGTGTTATTTATCTTTATCCCCTTCATCTAAAACTTTTTGTGCAAGCTCTTATTATCATATCATTAGACTATGCCAAATTTCAGCACCATTTGAGCCATGCTATACACATGTCTTGTCATCCATCCCGTTAAGCACAAATGCTAGATGCCTTAGCCATGTGGCTACCCTTTCAGGTTGCATGCGCTTATCTTTACTTCCCACACATACTTTCCATGCTCATCCCATTGTTAGGACTACACCTTACCACTATGACTTGATGTTACACAATGGTTGCACTCATAGCATTCTATACATGCACATTGCATATTTCCCCCATATGATATTCAAGATGCCTCCTTGTGTGCCTTATATGACATCTCTAACACTCATGCTACGCCCAAGTATATATTTCCTTTGCAACTTTTTAATCAACATCTAGGAGACAACTACTTGCGCAAACATGTGGTGGTCAAGATGGCACGACTACTTCCGCAAGACCACCGATGCTTTACCACTTCCATGGTGATGTGGGTTTGGATCCCTGGAAGGATCTTCCCCAAGGGGGGGGAGATGATGCGGGGCATCCAATGGACATCACCATGGACATGGACCTTCTACCAAAGGACACACGCATCGAGCATTCAAAGGTGAACTTTATCCTTTACTCGTGTCCTTTCATTCCTCTCACGAATGGAATACTACTTGACCCCCCCACTCCCATGCATACTCAAGTTCGAGAGATACACGTGTGTTATGGAGGACATCGGGAAAAAGAGAACGGCTACACCATCCGCGAGGGAAGCTTGGAAGAGAAGACAAAAGAGAGAAGAAGAAGCTGCAGGCTTCGGGTACCTCTCCCGCCGAGTCGGACAACTGGGCTCCAGACCGGACCGTCCAGGATAAGGACGGACCGTCCGGGCATGGAGCCGGACCGTCCGGAGAGCGTTTCCCGAAGAAAATCCTCGCACACAATTGTTCGGACACTTACATAAACAGACTCCAGCCCGATCTGTTAGTCGGGGTCTCGGGCGGGCTCAATCATACAACAAACTGTGCCACGTGACTGAGTCACGAGCAATCGCATCGCGATGCCCCAAGCTACGCACATCTAAGGGCCACTCTGTGTATAAATGACCGCCGTCAAGAACTCAACTAAGCTATCAAACCCCACACTAAGACATGCACGTTATAATCATACACGCAGCATACATGTTGATAGAGGCGAAGGTGTCCCGATGTTTCGATGAGATGATGGAGATCGATTTTGGTGGAGTAGACTTTCACGACCCGACTACGAACGTGCGAAGACGTTGCGCCTTAGCAATCGCTAAACCAACTCCGAGAGGTTATTGATCCCGCGGATGCACGATCAACCTGACCACGAAGGTCAATTCCTGCAAGCAATCGAAGAACAAGCAAGAACTAAGAATTGCAATCTGGATATTGCGAATATAAGATGAAAGATTAACAGAAGTTGGGGTTCCAATGCGGTCTTGGCCTGGTCGGACGACACAAACGAAGAACTCGAAGTTGCGGCTATGGCTAACTTAAATCTAATTAAAACCCAAGTCTAAACGACGCCCTAAGGGCTGTATATATGGGGGAACAGAGGGGATTTTCGTGACCCCTTGGAGGTGGGGCCCGAAAACAACCCTAACTCGGTTTCCCCACACATACGGACTCTAAAACCAGCCTATAATGTGGTATTTCGAAATTACATGGGCCCAGCCCAATATTAAGGTGACGCAGCACCTATAATTGCTCTTGGACGAAAATAATGAAGTGGCATCTCGTGTATTTCGTCCAAGCCTTCATGCATGCCTTATGGTGGCTTCAAAGTGCGAAAATCCCCACTTGAAGCTCCATTGTTATTTCCCGCGCGCGCACCTTCTTCTCCATGCTTGATCCCGCTCCAATGACCGTCCTTCTTGTCCATGCTAGGTCCTTCATTCATAAGCAAAACAAAAGTATCTAATTTAGGCAGCATCATATGTTCATGAACATTAGAAGGATTCACAAGAAACGAAAGTACCTGATAATTTAGTTGACGTGCACGTGCTCTAGTAACTGGTCCAGTATGTGTAGTTGGTGAAGATGTGGGTGTAACATTAGTAGAGATGTTGATAGAGACGGGGTGTCCCGATCTTTCGATGAGATGATAACTACGATTTGATGGAGTCGACTTTGACGATCCGACTACACAAGTGCAACGACGTTGCGCCTTAGCAATCGCTAAACCAATCTCCTGAAGGTTATTGACCACGCCGGAGCACGATCAACCTGACCAGGAAGGTCTAGTGCCTGCAAGCAATCGAAGAACAAGCAAGAACTATGATAAAGCAATCTGAATATTGCGAATATGTAGATGATGTATGAATAAAGTTGGGATTCCGAAAGCGGTCTTGATCTGGTCGTTGGACACAAACCGAGTACACGAAGATGCAGCAATTAGCTAAGCAGTCTTTTTAACTAAAAGAAATCCAAAGAAAAACCCTAGGGGTTGATCTACTTATATAGGACTAAAGGGTGGAGGCCAAGGGGGTGGAAGGACGTCCCAAGGAGTCCTAAAACTAAACCTAGGTCGTACAAGGCACTTGGGCCCATGTGGAGGTGATGCAACACCTATTGAGTTGGACTTTGATTCGGATTCTATTGCTGGGTCGCACCGTTTTCGCAATATCTCCACGCTCCGAAGGAATTTGAAGGTGAAACCAATTGCGTTGGAAAGTAGACGAGATAAGCTATCACCAGAAAAAAGAATCACCCAATTTGGAGTTCGTATGTAGAAACGGAGGCTGTTTGAAGTTGGGTATATCTCTGCAGTCCGAATCTGAGTCCATGACGTGAAAGACTTGGTCTCTATCTTCTCTTGGGCCAAAAGTGACGTGAAATAACTTCTTGTACAGCACACAATCATGTCCCTTTGTATTGACTTCATTTCTTGATCAAATATAGAGGAATTAATGGTCATATCCATGATAATTATGTCCTCATCATCTTCATGCTTGAACATGCTCCAATGCTCATCCTTCTTGTCCATGCTAGGTCCTTCATTTGTCAGCAACAGAAATATATCGACGTTAGGCAGCATCATATTCACATGAACATTAGAAACATTACCAAGAAGCGAAAGTACCTGATAATTTAATTGGTGTGCACGATCTCTAGTAATTGGTCCAGTAGGTATATTAGCAGGGGTTGTGGCTGTAACTATGGTAGTCATGTCCTCATCATCCTCCCCTTCTTGAAAATAAAGCCGTCCCCGGCGTTTCTTAATCTGAAATGTGGCTAACAAAAGAGACAAGGTGTACATGTTGTTTAAATATATGTCATCCATTCTTACTTCCCTTAGTTTTTGGACATGTAACACATGTATATATGAGTAACTTTCGTATGTCGTGAAATATAAACATATATGATCATCACAATACATAAACGACATGAAAGTATTGCAACTCAGTTTGCAGATATAAGTGAAGCTCTTATTCATATCTAAAGATGTACAATGCTCATCATTAAACCATCCCAATACCGGTGAAGAAACATTAATGTTTTTCGAAGGACATGCTACAACAGGCTTAACTAAGTAGTCATGCAACAAGTCATTCGACGCAGAATCATCACCAAGATTAGAGGTCATATCAAAATGATTAAGCATTGGCAGTTTCATAATAGTAACATGATTATCCAAAATAGATGGTGTGCTCAAATCAACAGGTAACTCAAGACATGATGTATTCAAGTCTATTAGGCAAGCAACATCTTCATGTGAAGTTATGACATTCTCGAAAATTGGTTGTGTGATGAAACTACTGGATAGCTCAACACATGTTGCTTTTAAATCAGCAAGGTTCTCATGTGGAGGGGAAAGATCCATACCTTTGTCATTACCTTTTTGTGATGATAGATCAGATATTGGAGGAGTGCTTACGACAATTGATGTGGTTATGGAAGTGCTCATAGACCATAGAGGAACAACCTTCTCAACTTGTGGTATTTGCACATTCCGCTTGTTCATCTTCTGGGCAACACGTCTGTCGATTTCCTGTTCAGCTTTACAAGCAAGACGAAACAAACGATCCATAGGATAACACTTTTCATGAATTAGGATATCCTGAATGTCACGGTTTAAACCTTCCCAAAATATGTCCATGAAATATTCTTCACTTTCCTCTAAAAAAGAATGCAAGAAAGTAGTTTCTAAAGCATCATAATATTCTGAAACAGTTTTAGTACCTTGTTTTAAATTTTTTAATTTCCTAACCTTGTCACGAGTATAATAAGAGGGAACGAATCTATATCGCATAGCAAGTTTGAGATCATTCCAAGTATTAGGTATATAATCAGGATATAAACTACAATATTCATTCCACCAAATAGAAGCAAAATCTTTGAAAGCACTAATTGCAGTTTTTACTTTCTTATGCTCAAGAAAATTATGGGAAACAAATATATCATTTATTTCAAACTCCCACTCAATGTATAAATCAGGTCTTAGACGTCCATGAAAGTGTGGTATAGAAACAATAAACTGATCATGTGCATGCTTATGTGTGTTTACCTTTTGCAGTGACTGTTGTGTAGTTGTAGGTGGTGGCAAATCTCCAACTATCGTTGCCGCCCAAGAAGATCTAACTCCAGAACCTGCCATGATTAGTAGAAAACAAGAAACAAATCACAAGTATATGTCCCTATGAACTACTAGGATGTGGTGGTAAAACGCTCACAGGATAGAAAATATCAATGTCTTACTAGTTCTTACCATGCAGCAGGTGGTGATCGGCAACCAACGGTGTCAAAGAACTCCAAAGATTAAGTAGAGCGATTGCCAGGTGAACGCACGTATACACGATGTAGAAATATGTGGAGCTTGGAAGGCTTTAATATGGTGGCAAAAATATCAGCAATAATCAATTCAGAGATGCAAAATTGAATTAACACTCAACGACGATACTGTGCTGGTCCTAGTCTAGACCGGACTAGAGACGCGAGCCTAGAACACTAATGTGGTCACGGCATAGCACAACTAGCAGCAATGAATGATATGAAGTAGCTCTGAATAGCAAGATATAAGTGAAGATCATCAACAGAGCAAAGATAATGGTGAAAATAGGCTCCAAATCAAGATACACCAATATTCTCGCTACAACTTTCCTCTGAAATATATTTGCTAATTTTTTTGATATTTTTCCTCCAATAGGGCACTGACTTAAGCTTTCCGACGCAATAAGAATCACTCAATTTAGAGTTCGGATGAGGTGTCAGAAAAATTGAGAATCAGCCCGAAATCTGACAAAAACTGTGTTCGGAAACTTTAGAGGTCAAAAAGTCCGTCTTAGAAGCCGATCTGGAGTTTTAAATAACACACTAGCTCCAGAACTATTTAGAAGCGGCTCGGAAATATCTTTAATTTGAGTACTCGTGGAGCCAAAACGGACTTCGGATGACAAAGTTATGCCCGTTTTAGTGGACACTGCTCAAAACTGATTCCGACGAGAATTCAAATACGAGTTCAACTAGAGATAGATCCGAAATTTTTCTTCTTTTTTCTCTTTTTTCCTTTTTTCTTTCTTTTTTTCCTTTTTCTTTTTTCTCTCTTTTTTCAACTCTTTTTCTCTCTTTTTCTATGGTGGATGGTAGAAGTAGGCAGCGGATGGGATGATGGTGCAGCGGCGGTGGTGACTAACGTGAACAGAACTCGAAACTCTAAAGGACTAGATACTAAGACCAGCAACTGAACACGACGATGCAACCGATAATTCAATAAAGCAAAGCACCGAATAGAAAATTGCGAAGTCTCAGATTGGTTTGGATATGATGATCTAATCCTATTTTTATGGCTTTTTGTGTGGATGATAGGTGATAAAAAAACAGATCTAATATATGGATGTGGAATTCTCACCGAGCAACCTGAAAACTGATACCACTTGATAGAGACGGGGTGTCCCGATCTTTCGATGAGATGATAACTATGATTTGATGGAGTCGACTTTGACGATCCGACTACAAACGTGCACGACGTTGCGCCTTAGCAATCGCTAAACCAATCTCCTGAAGGTTATTGACCACGCCGGAGCACGATCAACCTGACCACGAAGGTCTAGTGCCTGCAAGCAATCGAAGAAGAAGCAAGAACTATGATAAAGCAATCTGAATATTGCGAATATGTAGATGATGTATGAATAAAGTTGGGATTCCGAAAGCGGTCTTGATCTGGTCGTTGGACACAAACCGAGTACACGAAGATGCAGCAATTAGCTAAGCAGTCTTTTTAACTAAGAGAAATCCAAAGAAAAACCCTAGGGGTTGATCTACTTATATAGGACTAAAGGGTGGAGGCCAAGGGGGTGGAAGGACGTCCCAAGGAGTCCTAAAACTAAACCTAGGTCGTACAAGGCACTTGGGCCCATGTGGAGGTGATGCAACACCTATTGAGTTGGACTTTGATTCGGATTCTACTGCTGGGTCGCACCGTTTTCGCAATATCTCCACGCTCCGAAGGAATTTGAAGGTGAAACCAATTGCGTTGGAAACTAGACGAGATAAGCTATCACCAGAAAAAAGAATCACCCAATTTGGAGTTCGTATGTAGAAACGGAGGCTGTTTGAAGTTGGGTATATCTCTGCAGTCCGAATCTGAGTCCATGACGTGAAAGACTTGGTCTCTATCTTCTCTTGGGCCAAAAGTGACGTGAAATAACTTCTTGTACAGCACACAATCATGTCCCTTTGTATTGACTTCATTTCTTCATCAAATATAGAGGAATTAATGGTCATATCCATGATAATTATGTCCTCATCATCTTCATGCTTGAACATGCTCCAATGCTCATCCTTCTTGTCCATGCTAGGTCCTTCATTTCTCAGCAACAGAAATATATCGACGTTAGGCAGCATCATATTCACATGAACATTAGAAACATTACCAAGAAGCGAAAGTACCTGATAATTTAATTGGTGTGCACGATCTCTAGTAATTGGTCCAGTAGGTATATTAGCAGGGGTTGTGGCTGTAACTATGGTAGTCATGTCCTCATCAGATGTCCTCATCATCCTCCCCTTCTTGAATTGAAGTCGTGCTCGACGGAAGCTCATTATCTTCTCCCAAATAAGGTTTCAAATCTGCAATGTTAAATGTGGGACTAACCCCAAAATCTGCAGGTAGCTCAAGTTTATATGCATTATCATTAATTTTCTGTAAAACCTTAAAGGGACCATCAGCTCGTGGCATTAACTTAGACTTGCGCAAATCAGGAAACCTATCTTTACGTAGATGTAACCAAACAAGATCTCCTGGTTCAAACACAACATGCTTTCTACCCTTATCACCAGCAAGCTTGTATCTAGCATTCATTTTCTCAATGTTTTCTTTAGTTAACTCATGCATTTTTAATATCAATTCAGCACGTTGCTTAGCATCAAAATTAACCTTCTCCGAAGATGGAATAGGAAGCAAATCAATAGGCGCACGAGGTAGAAAACCATAAACAATCTCAAAAGGGCACATTTTAGTGGTAGAATGAAATGAACGATTATAAGCAACTTCAATATGAGGTATACATTCTTCCCACATTTTCAAGTTACTCTTTAAAACAGCCCTAAGCATAGTAGACAAAGTCCTATTGACTACTTCAGTTTGTCCATCAGTTTGGGGATGACAAGTACTACTAAAAAGTAGTTTAGTCCCCAACTTAGCCCATAAGCATCTCCAAAAATGGCTAAGAAACTTAGTATCACGATCCGAGACAATAGTATTGGGCACACCATGTAAGCGAATAATCTCACGAAAGAATAAATCAGCAACATTAGCAGTATCATCGCTTTTATGACATGGTATAAAATGTGCCATCTTAGAAAATCTATCCACGACAACAAATATGCTATCCCTCCCCTGCTTTGTTCAAGGCAAGCCTAAAACAAAGTCCATGGATATGTCCTCCCACGGAACACTAGGTACAGGTAAAGGCATGTATAAACCATGAGGATTGAGTCGTGACTTAGCTTTTTGACATGTAGTGCAGCGAGCAACAAAATGCTCAACATCCCGTCTCATCTTTGGCCAAAAGAAATGTGTAGCAAGTACGTCCTCCGTCTTCTTCACGCCAAAGTGTCCCATTAATCCTCCTCCATGCGCCTCCTGCAACAACAAAAGACGAATAGAGCTAGCTGGAATGCATAGCTTGTTAGAACGGAACACAAAACCATCATTAAGCACAAACTTGTTCCATGTTCTACCCTCTCTACAATTCTGCAATACATCGTTAAATTCCGCATCATGTACATATTGATCTTTGAGTGTCTCTAAACCGAATATCTTGAAGTCAAGTTGTGAAAGCATAGTATAACGACGAGACAAAGCATCAGCAATAATATTATCTTTCCCCTTCTTGTGTTTAATGACATAAGGGAAAGTCTCAATAAATTCAACCCACTTAGCATGTCTACGATTAAGTTTTGCTTGGCTTCTTATGTGTTTCAAAGATTCATGATCAGAATGTATAAAAAATTCTTTGGGCCATAAATAATGTTGCCAAGTTTCTAATGTCCGAACAAGAGCGTATAATTCCTTATCATAAGTAGAATAGTTCAGACTAGGCCCACTCAATTTTTCAGTAAAGTATGCAACAGGTTTAGCATCTTGTAATAACACACCTCCCAAACCAATCCCACTAGCATCGCATTCAAGCTCAAAAGTCTTATTAAAATCAGGAAGTTGGAGCAAAGGAGCATGTGTTAACTTATCTTTCAATACCGCGAAGGCTTCTTCTTGTGCGGTACCCCAAGTAAAAGGCACATCCTTGCGTGTAAGCTCATTGAAAGGTGCAGCAATGGTGCTGAAATCTCTCACAAAACGCCTATAGAATCCAGCGAGTCCAAGCAAACTCCTCACTTGTGTGACCGTTTTGGGTTGCGGCCAACTCTCAATCGCCTCGATCTTGGCTTTATCAACTTCAATTCCCTGCGGAGTAACAACATAGCCAAGAAACGATACTCGGTCGGTGCAAAAGGTGCACTTCCCAAGGTTACCAAACAAACGTGCATTACGTAGAGCAATAAAAACAGCACGTAAATGATCCAAATGTTCCTCCAAAGATTTGCTATAAATCAGTATATCATCAAAATAGACTACCACAAATCGTCCAATGAAAGCACGTAAAACCTCGTTCATTAATCTCATGAAAGTGCTAGGTGCATTAGTTAACCCAAAAGGCATGACTAACCACTCATATAATCCAAACTTAGTTTTAAATGCCGTTTTCCATTCATCCCCTAATTTCATGCGAATTTGATGGTATCCACTACGCAAATCAACTTTGGAAAACATGGTAGAGCCACTTAATTCATCAAGCATATCATCTAACCTAGGAATAGGATGACGATAACGAATAGTAATATTATTAATGGCTCTACAATCAACACACATACGCCAAGTTCCATCCTTTTTAGGCACTAATATAACAGGAACAACACAAGGACTAAGGGATTCACGTATGTAACCTTTGTCGAGTAGCTCTTGTACTTGACGCTGAATCTCCTTCGTCTCCTCCGGATTGGTACGGTATGGCGCACGGTTGGGCAGCGAAGCACCGGGAATTAAGTCAATCTGATGCTCAATCCCTCGAATAGGTGGTAATCCCGGTGGTACATCTTGTGGAAAGACGTCAATAAACTCCTGCAAAAGGTCAGTGACAACAGGAGGCAAAGAAGGAGGCAATTCCTCAAATGAAAACAAAGCTTCTTTGCACACAAAAGCATAGCACACATATTGACTAACATCCAAATCCGAAATATCAACCTTAGTAGCAAGCAAAGTTGGACTAGTCAATTTAATTTCATTAGAAACAGCAGAAGAAGATTTGCTATTAGTCTTATGTTGTTGCTCAAATTCTTTAGCAGCTATCTTTCACAATTTGTTCAGGAGACATAGGAAGTAAAGCAATATTTTTATCCTGATGAACCAGAGTAAACTGATTTGTCCTACCATGGTGTACAACATTCCTATCAAATTGCCATGGTCTACCAAGTAAAAGAGAGCATGCTTGCATGGGTACCACATCACAATCAACATAATCAGCATATGCAGCAATGCTAAAGTGCACACGAACAGAACGCGTTACCTTAATCTTACCACTATTGTTAAACCACTGAATATAGTATGGATGGGGGTGTGGTCTTGTGGTGAGAGATAGCTTCTCCACCAACTCCATGCTCGCCAAGTTGTTGCAACTCCCTCCGTCAATGATGATGCGAACCGAACGTTCTTTCACCACTCCCTTTGTGTGGAACAAATTATGCCTCTGGTTTTGCTCGGAGGCACACTTAACACACGTTGAGCAACCAAACTACACACTTAACACACGTTGAGCAACCAAACTAGCATATTGATCTGCATCATCAGGAGCCATATACTCTATATCATGAGCATCTTCATGGGCACCCTGTTCCTCATGAGCAATGAGAACTAAAGTCTCCTCATCATAGTCACTCGCTGACTCATACCCACCATCCGCCGTAATAGTCATCACATGCTTGGAGGGACAGTCTTTTGCGAAGTGACCTCCACCTTGGCACCTGCGACATTTAATATCACGATCTCGTGTTTGCCCTGTGGAAGCCATGGATGAAGAAGAACTTGCCGCTGGACCACTTTGTGCACCCTTGAATGGTGGCGCTGGCTGTTTTGGTGGCTCCCTGTAAGAATGAGCGGCTGAAGTAGATGGTGGTGCAGCAGGACGTGTGGATGTAGAAGGTCCACGCGATGTCCATGATGTATTTCGTCCTGCAGAAAAGTTAGGTCTCGTAGCGGCCTGTCGATCCTGCACTTCACGTTCAGCTTTACAAGCAAGATGAAACAAACGAGTAATAGTAGCATAGTCCTTGTATTCTAGAACAGTTTGTATCTCCCTGTTTAAGCCACCTATAAAACGTGCAAACATAGCTTCATTATCCTCTACTAGGCCACATCTAATCAATCCAGTTTGTAATTCTTGATAATATTCCTCTGCAGAATTTTTTCCTTGTCTCAAACGCTGTAATTTTTGTAGCAATTCACGTTGATAATAAGGAGGAACCCAGCGAGTACGCATAGCATCTTTTAAAGCAGCCCAAGTAGCTGGAATATTATTAGCATGCAATCTACAATGTTCAGACCACCAAATAGATGCAAAACCCGTGAATTCACAAACAGCAGCAGTAACACGTCTATTCTCAGGATATTGTAAACATGTAAAGCGTTGTTCAGTTTCTAACTCCCAAGTAAGATAAGCATCAGGAATATATCTACCCACAAACGGCTTAAGATTCAATTTAAGTTTAGGCACATGTTCATCATCGCGTACCGGAGGGGGTGGTTGGTGTCGACCGTGGCGAATGTTGGGACGTGGACGTCCAGCTGGCTGTTCATAGGCCGCTTCTTGTTCCACCTCCTCCTCGTAATCACCCTCGTAGTTGTCGTCCTGGCCGACGTCAGAGGCAGCAGCAGCAGTAACTGCAGCAGCAGCAGGAGCACCAGCAGCTTGTCCGCCCGGAAACAGAATACGTCGTGCACGTCGTGGTGGCGGTGACTGTGCTGGAGCGGCCGCAGGCTGTATAGGTAAGCGTGCGAGCAACTCAGTAAACTTGGCGTCGAGCTTGGTGTCGATCATCTTCTCCACACCATCAATCGCCTCTGTAAATCTGTTCTCGATGTCATTCACCTGTTCAGACATCATTTGTGCAAATTTATCATGTAATGCTTTGTTTGTCATATTCTCCCAATCAGGTGCATCCCGCGCCACTTCATCATGGGATCCTGGCATGGTTAGCAGAAATAGAAAACACACAGAAGTATGATCCTACTTCTACTAATGGGATGTGGGGTGGTGGAAAGCACAAATCCGTCAAGCTTTTCTTCAGTTCTTACCGATTCTTACCTAGCAGCAGGTGGTGATGTACAACCAACGGGTCAAAACTCTCAGAGATGTGGTAGAGCGATGGCCAGGAGGTGTCAACCGCACGAAGTAGAATATATGTGGAGCTGTAGGTAGGCTTGACAAATATGGTAGCAAAAAGCTCAACAGTAATCAAAACAGAGATGCAAAGTTGAATAAACACTCAACGTCGGTACTGTGCTGATCCTAGGCTAGACCGTACTAGAGACGCGAGCCTAAAACACCAACGAAAGCACGGCGCGGCACGTAATCAACTGAGATGCACACTCTGAATTTTTTTTTCCTCTTTTTTTTTTTTTTTGCTTTTTTTTTGCGAGGCGGGACTGCGGTGGCTGAAAAAGTGCGAAAAAATCACTATGGTGGCGAACGTCTCAAAATGAGTTTCTGGACCTAAGGAACGTATGGGCACGAAATTTTTTCACCCCCGAAATTTTTGGCCTAAAAACTGCTCTGGAAAGCGTGCCAGACTCTAATCAAAGATTTTTTTTTTTTTTTGGAAATCACCCTCTTCTACGTACGACAAAGATTGGTGAAATCCGACTCTAATCAACTCCAAAACTATTTTGGCTCGGGTTTGCGGAACGTGGTGGTGTTTCTGGACTCGGATTGGTGGCAGCGGGCGGACGGATGGAACTAGTGCGGCGGCAGCGTGACAAACTGTGATCAGAACTCGAAACTCTAAGGAACTAAGCGCTAAGATCAGCAACTCGACACAACGATGCAACCGCAAATTCAACAAAGCAAACTACTGTAAAGAAAACTGGACAAAGGCTCGGACTGTTTTGGGACGTGATGATCTAACCCAAATGTTTTTGTTGTTGGCTTTTTCGTGGACTGTAGGTATGATGTTTCGATGTTTCGATGAGATGATGGAGATCGATTTTGGTGGAGTAGACTTTCACGACCCGACTACGAACGTGCGAAGACGTTGCGCCTTAGCAATCGCTAAACCAACTCCGAGAGGTTATTGATCCCGCGGATGCACGATCAACCTGACCACGAAGGTCAATTCCTGCAAGCAATCGAAGAACAAGCAAGAACTAAGAATTGCAATCTGGATATTGCGAATATAAGATGAAAGATTAACAGAAGTTGGGGTTCCAATGCGGTCTTGGCCTGGTCGGACGACACAAACGAAGAACTCGAAGTTGCGGCTATGGCTAACTTAAATCTAATTAAAACCCAAGTCTAAACGACGCCCTAAGGGCTGTATATATGGGGGAACAGAGGGGATTTTCGTGACCCCTTGGAGGTGGGGTCCGAAAACAACCCTAACTCGGTTTCCCCACACATACGGACTCTAAAAACAGCCTATAATGTGGTATTTCGAAATTACATGGGCCCAGCCCAATATGAAGGTGACGCAGCACCTATAATTGCTCTTGGACGAAAATAATGAAGTGGCATCTCGTGTATTTCGTCCAAGCCTTCATGCATGCCTTATGGTGGCTTCAAAGTGCGAAAATCCCCACTTGAAGCTCCATTGTTATTTCCCGCGCGCGCACCTTCTTCTCCATGCTTGATCCCGCTCCAATGACCGTCCTTCTTGTCCATGCTAGGTCCTTCATTCATAAGCAAAACAAAAGTATCTAATTTAGGCAGCATCATATGTTCATGAACATTAGAAGGATTCGCAAGAAACGAAAGTACCTGATAATTTAGTTGACGTGCACGTGCTCTAGTAACTGGTCCAGTATGTGTAGTTGGTGAAGATGTGGGTGTAACATTAGTAGAGATGTCCTCATCACATGTCCAGTGTAAACAGCAGGTAATCACAACATGAACTCTACAAACTCATAGTCTTTATACCTTCTGCTAAACAGAGCAGACATATTAGTTGTATTACAAGCAGAGATCACATGGTTGTGATCCAACATTACATCAAACATCAACGGAAGAAAATTATGTCTTAGTAAAGACAAGTTTAACAAATGTCTTAAGAAGCCTGAAAGAAAATACAACGACCCTCCAAAGGGCACAGGCTGTTGTATGGAACTATACGACTTGGTCCACGTCGAGCTCGAGGTAGAGGCCACCATCAGGGTCAGTGGTCTCGTCTCTAAAACATAGAATAAGCAAACGTGAGTACAAAGACGTACTCAGCAAGACTTACATAGGAACTATACTACTCATGCACATGTATCAAGGCAAAGGGAGGTGGGGTTTCAATGCAGAAGTGCCAGCTTTGACTTTGCTAGTCCTGTACTACGAATACCAGAATGAGGTAAGGAGCGTACACGAGTCCAAGTAACAAGTCTCCAACCAATACACCACTATGGTTACTTCCTCGACTTCCCCTCGAGGAAGCACGCCATAGCACTCACACCTATCTTGGAAATTTTAGAGTAACCATTGAAGTTGTCTATGATCAAGTAAAGGTCTCCAAGTAGTCCATAACCGCGGACACGACTATTCAAATAGTTCATTAACCCTGCAGGGGTGTACTGCTACACACACGCACGCATCAGTTACCGCCTGGGAGTGGACCCTTCAAGCGAGTACCGGCGAGGATGTTGCCACGACACTTCACTCAGGGCACCATCTCTAGTCCTAGGGAGTCGCCTATTTGAGTTGGCACCACAATCGGAATCCGGCCGATTTTTCCGATGCGGACTCAAACGTTGTGTGACCGCCATCAAGCTCAACTCGATCATGATCACTTGATTCAATGTGCCCACAACCTACGTCCACCACTTACCTTGATGTACCTGCTTGAGATTGTTTAAAGTTCGAACTACTTGCGACTCCTGGACTTGATCCGGGGTGAGGTACTAGGCCGAGAGGGGTCAGTGAGCCCAATGTGTGGTCGTACTCTTAGTCTTGGATAACAACACAAGAACTCGTGCTTAAGGCAGTGTTCAACGAGACAACCCACTGTGTACTCCTACACAGCCTCTCATCGTTCACCTTGTTTAGGTCAATTCACCAACACGTTACCACCATCATTCACATGATCACTACCATCCCGACTCACAACAAAGTAGCCTCATTGTAAACTCTAAGCATGGAATAAGTTGTAACAGTTTTAGGGGCCACATGATATCAACCAACTCCTACATCTGCTAGGATTGTGGTTTTCTTACTACTGTGACAAAATGATAGCTCATGCAAAGAATATGTTCAACTAGCGGTAGAACGTATCATGGTGACATCCTAAACATGCATAAGCGAGAATGAGAGGGAATTGGGATTTTATCGACATGATCAAAGAGGGGGTGCTTGCCTTGCTGACGATCACGAGGTACTGTACTTCTGACGTGAGGTTGAACTCGTCTCCGAGATCAACTCTACCGAGAAGATGCAAACACCGAAGCACTAAAAGTAATGCACATTCAGTAAATTCAAATGCACATGCAATATGGCATGATATGATGATGATCATGGGTTTGTTGTGCTTCTTATGTACATGTGAAATGTATTGCATTGCAATGTTTGAAGTTGAAATAGCATTTGCAATTTATTTGATTTAAACCAAATGTACCAAATAGCAAAATGCTACTGATCCATCGTGGTAAACATTTCAAACATGGTTGAAAGTTTGATATTTGGATAGAGCATTTTATTCTGATCAATTTTCATATAAAATCATTTCAACCTGAGTTACGGTTTAAAAGTATTCAAATTCAAACTTTTGGATATTTTCTGGAATTTCTGGAAATGTTTTTGTACCGGAAAAGGGATTTATTGCGCCATGCCTGCGTGAGCATGACGTCAGGGAATTGACTGGTCCAACTGACCCGTGGGGCCCGGCTGTCATAGGCTCAGGGGGTTAATTGCTTCTGTTAAATTAAATAGTGTTTAATTAGTGGGGTCTGGGCCCACTGTCAGCGACTGCTTAGGGTGGTTAAGGGCTAAACTAATCCGGCCGGCTGGAGTTACGTCGCCGGCGGCCACGGCACACGGCGGAGGCACGCCAAAGTTGGCTTTCCAGCCACGGGGAGGCACGGGGGCGGCACTGGGACATGGCCCGCGTCCTCGCGCGTGCGCTGGTGCACTTCAACGACCACAGGGATGCCGGAGGCCACGGCGGCGACCAAACCCGCGGCGGCCGGGGCACTGACCTCGACGGAAACGGCAAAGCACGGCGCAGGGAGGAGCAAGGGGAGGGGGAAACGCAGAGGGGGCTCACCCAGAGCACTGTGGCGAGCACGGGGAGGCCGAGGAGGAGCCGGCGGTGGAGAATTCGTCGCCGGAATTCATGGTGGCCGGCGGCGAGATGTGGAAGCGGGCGACGTCGTCGGGGCCTTCGGGTTCGAATTGAAGGGGCAGCTCGATGAAGACGTCGGCGGCGGACCTTCTAGGCACGGCGGCGAGGCGAATGGGGCACGGTGGCCGCGCGGACCATGGCGGCGTGCTCCGGCTCGGGTTCGGGGTTGCGCGAAAATGGCGACGAGGAGGAAGGGGATGGACCAGGGAGAGGGAGGAAAAGGAAGGGGGCGTCCAGGGGGTCTTCCAGGCGCGTCTAAGACGCCGGGGAGCAAGCTGCTGCGTGGCCGGCGCAGAGGCAT
Source organism: Bromus sterilis (assembly GCA_950022295.1). NCBI lineage: Eukaryota > Viridiplantae > Streptophyta > Magnoliopsida > Poales > Poaceae > Bromus > Bromus sterilis. Next base: position 162,103,293 of record OX465599.1, on the reverse strand, counting down.
GGCCGGCACGCAGCTCCCTGCATGCTGGCCTGGGGAAGACGACAAGGAACGGGGGATGGGCCTGGGCTGGCTTCGGCGAGTTGGGCCAAAAGGTAAGCCTCTCTCTTTTCTTTTATTTTTCTTTTTGTTCTTTTATGTAATCTTGTTTTGTTTTGATTTCTAAACCAAACCATTTTATAAAATTCTAAAAACTTTATTGTGAGCTAGTGGAACATATATAAGTCCACTCACAAAGTTTTAGAATGATTGAAATTATATTTAAATAATTTAAATTGCAAATATATTAAATATTTAATTTCCAAAGGCATTTTGGAATTTTAGAATAATCAGAGAGCATGAAGTGGGACCCACTTCACTTGAAATGTGATCATGCCCATTTATGAGATTTTTGAAAAAGTTCAAAGAATTTTTGGAAAAAAAATTTGTCTGGCCTTTTATTAAAATTATTTTGAGGCTTTTATCTTCCCCAATTCTTTTTCTTTTTGCAAAAAGTTTCATGATGCAAAAATGCTAGCTTAGCAAAGCACACACCTAAATTAGGGTTCTGACATCCTTCTTGACCTATTGATTTCCCAATTCTTTGTGGCCTTTCATTGATTCTTCACAGTATGCGGTGGGTTGATGAGCAACTTTCCATACGGGGAAAAAATGAGGCGACACCAATTGAAGACCGAATGAAATACGAGGCGAACAACGAAACAGTTTTATGGAAAACAAGTAGAAGATATCATGACTGTCACTACTCACATGAAAGTTGACGTCATGCAAAGAACTGCGATGGATGCGATGCATACTCACATATATAAAAATTTCTTCACTTCACAAGTTTTAACTGTAGTCTATGACCATATTAACCCCTTGCATAAAACCAACAAATAAACTAGTAGCCACCCAAACGGTCTTTACAACTCAGATTTGGGACATTACTGGAATAACTCAAGAACTGCTCAAGATGGCCGAAAAGCAGCTCAGAGCATGAGACATCCTTGATAAAAAGAATGCAGAGGTCCCCTAAGACGGCCTAAAAGCAGCTCAGAACAGGGGGTCCCTGCTGCGAAAAGAAACTCAACAACTGCCCGAGACGGCCGAAAAGAAGCTCAGAACAGGGTCCGGCTATTGAAAAGAGAAATATAAAGTCGGCATCCACCCCGGACGGCCAGAAGCAGCTCAAAGCAAAGGCGTGGTGCCCTTATCAAAGAAAATCAAGCAAGGGTTCGTCAGAGTCAGATACCACCTACTAATATATACTCAAACATAAGCATATTCAACCACACTAAAATTCCGAAGAACCAAATAAAGAACCGATGAGGAAATTCAACGAAACAAAGGTCAATAAGACTTAAAATGCATCGAGATCACACACAAACAAGATCAGATCTTATTGCTATCCACAACAACACAGAACATCCAAGACTACTACTACTCATGCAACATGCACTACGCGAAACTTAGGCATTACGGTCTAACGATGGGTTGCCTGAGGCTGAAGGAGCTGGCGGAGGAGTTGTTGAACCAAGGCTGCAGCAAGAGCTCTTATTGCATGCCTTGCATCACGGACTAGCTTCACAATGAGGGCGTACTCGATGATCATGTAGCGGGACATGCCAATCACCGCTGCGTCAGCTTCCGCAAGAGGACAAGGAAACCTTACTCGTTGAGAAATGGTGGCCAAGGTGGGATAGAAGTGGTAGGCACGATTCTGATGCATCGCGCTTTCCTGGTGGCGCAGAAATGTGAGGCCTTCCAAAGCAGAAAGTTGAACATCATGATCTGGGGTAGAGGCGTGTCCACCATGGAATTCGTTGGTACGCCTGCCAAGGGAGAGGTTGACTGCCATGAAGACATGGGCACGGTACTCAAGTACCGGTCCTCCGAGTGGCGTCTGCGAAAATTGGTACGTCGGCATGTCTCCACTTGGATAGAGACAACGCCAAACATCGGCAAGAAGATAGGCAAAGGTGACTGGTGAAGGGTATGATTAGTGGCCAATCGGATAATCTGCCATCTACACTCATCAGATCAGATCATTAGAGAAAAAGAATGCTATCTCTATGCATGTTATGCTGCAAACAAATGCAGCAATCAAATGCATCACACAAGCAAGCTATATACTCTAGCTCTAACATCGTTCTTACATCCGTGCTAACTAGGGTTCCCTACAGTCAGTCCTGCTCTGATACCAAGCGTTGTGTCACCCCGGCTCAGAGTCCCGGAACGCCCCGTGCTCCAGCCCAGAGATCATGTCTTCTGGAACACGGCACTGTGATACGTCCCAACCGTATCTATAATTTCTTCTTGCTCCATGCATGTTTTGTGTGATATTGCTATGATCTAGATAAAATTTCATACACTTTTTATCATATTTGGACTAACTTATTAACTCAGTGCACCCCAGTGCCGGTTCATGTTTTCTGCTTTTTTTCTATTTCAAGTTTCCCCCATATTAAAAGTGCTCCAAAAATTCAGGAAATCAGATAAAAATCAGCGTAGAAGAACCTTCCGGAAACACCTGGGTGGGGCCAGAGGGCCACCACCAGGGGCACAGGCGCCCTAGGGGTTGGCCGCGCCAGGGGGCGCGTGGACCCCTGGTGGCCCCCCTGACTTCCCCCCTGACTTCCCCCCTTCGCCTATTTATTCTTCGTCACGGGATTCTTCCGAAGACAGAAATCCTTTCCCGAACTCGCCTCTGTTCGTCCACCGCTGCGCTTCCAAGACCGGGAGCGCCTGCAGGCCTATTCCGGCACCCTGTCGGAGGGAGGATTGACCTCCGGGAGCCTCTCCTCCACCATGGACGCTTCCCGGATGATCCGTAAGTAGTCTACCTTGGACAATGGGTCCGTGATCAGTAGCTATGTGATGTTCTTCTCCCCTCTTGTTCTTCATTGACTAGACCTTGTGAGCTTCCCTATATGATGAAGGCACATATGTAATTCTTTCTGCTGTTGTAATTTTGAGTTTGCTGGGATCTAATGGATTATGAGACTATATTCAATTTGTGATTGAGTAATATATTTGGTTCTTGTCTTTTATATTTTTGTTCTTGAGTAATTCTTGCATTTTCTCCGTTGCTGTTTATTTCTTTGGCCAAGTAGTAGGTAGTGACTCCAAGAGGGAACATTTTGCTCGATTGTGGGTTCATGCCCCCTAATGACTAGCTTGAGTGACAGAAACATGAGTCTAGGGGAGATGTTGTTGACACAAGGGGGAAAACAATGGTGCCTGTAACCGCGGTTGCAAGGATTGTTTACTTTACGCAAAGTTCTTTTAATGCAGTTGTATGTTGCTTTGGGTTTACAGTTTGGATGGGGATCGCAATTTAATACTAGCGAGATGTTCTCGATAGATATCTCAAGGTGGATGATTAGTATTAGATGCAGTTGGATTTCGGTCTACTTATTTTGGCGTACCGCCCATGCTTTTGAGCCTCTTCCTTTCTTGGTACAATAGTTAGCATTGCGGTGTGTTTTTAATCCTGTCAATTGCCCAGCTGTGATTTTTTTACCTCGCATAGCAGTTTTATCGTCTTTTGGGAGAGAGACATCACTAGTGAACATCAAGGGACCCCGGACCATATTCTTATCACCGTTTACACGCTCAATTTATTTTCTTGCTTTTACTTTCTAGTTGCAATTACCATCACTATTATCTGTTGCGTTGATCCTTTGTAAACAACAAGGCCGGAGAGAATGGCAACCTCTCTGAACTTCGTTGGGAGAAAAGTTATTTGTTGTGTGTGAAGGTCCAGGTCAAGGGAGCAACTTTTGTCTTAAAAACGGTGCCATTATTTCCTTGCCACCTACTTGTGGACCTAGGAGTCCTACGAGAGACACTCTAGACCTTGGCATCTTTTCCAAGGGAGATTTGCTGGTATCCTACATCTCACCTTCCACTTGGGGTAAGCAACGAAGGGCGAGAAGCCTTTATCATCTCTCGCGCATCAAGCAAATTTCTGGCGCCGTTGCCGGGGACTCCATCCTATAAGACTGGGGAGTTGCACACTATCTTTTACCTTTTCTTTTTAGTCTTGTTAGTTTACCTTTTAGTTTTTATCTTAGTATCTTTTATCAAAAATCACAAAAACAAATTTTCTGTCACACTTGCTACTGTTACGGGTTCCACTGAAAACACCAAGTTGTGTGACTTCACTAGTCACAACAACAATGATTTTATCTGCACTCCTATTGCCACACCTTCCACTTGATAGAGGCGAAGGTGTCCCGATGTTTCGATGAGATGATGGAGATCGATTTTGGTGGAGTAGACTTTCACGACCCGACTACGAACGTGCGAAGACGTTGCGCCTTAGCAATCGCTAAACCAACTCCGAGAGGTTATTGATCCCGCGGATGCACGATCAACCTGACCACGAAGGTCAATTCCTGCAAGCAATCGAAGAACAAGCAAGAACTAAGAATTGCAATCTGGATATTGCGAATATAAGATGAAAGATTAACAGAAGTTGGGGTTCCAATGCGGTCTTGGCCTGGTCGGACGACACAAACGAAGAACTCGAAGTTGCGGCTATGGCTAACTTAAATCTAATTAAAACCCCAGTCTAAACGACGCCCTAAGGGCTGTATATATGGGGGAACAGAGGGGATTTTCGTGACCCCTTGGAGGTGGGGTCCGAAAACAACCCTAACTCGGTTTCCCCACACATACGGACTCTAAAAACAGCCTATAATGTGGTATTTCGAAATTACATGGGCCCAGCCCAATATTAAGGTGACGCAGCACCTATAATTGCTCTTGGACGAAAATAATGAAGTGGCATCTCGTGTATTCCGTCCAAGCCTTCATGCATGCCTTATGGTGGCTTCAACGTGCGAAAATCCCCACTGGAAGCTCCACTGTACTTTCCCCCGCGCGCACCTTCTTCTCCATTCTTGATCCCGCTCCAATGACCATCCTTCTTGTCCATGCTAGGTCCTTCATTCATAAGCAAAACAAAAGTATCTAATTTAGGCAGCATCATATGTTCATGAACAATAGAAGGATTCGCAAGAAACGAAAGTACCTGATAATTTAGTTGACGTGCACGTGCTCTAGTAACTGGTCCAGTATGTGTAGTTGGTGAGGGTATGGGTGTAACATTAGTAGGGATGTCCTCATCATCCTCCCCTTCTTGAATTGAAGTCGTCCTCGACGGAAGCTCATCATCTTCTCCCAAATAAGGTTTCAAATCTGCAATGTTAAATGTGGGACTAACCCCAAAATCTGCAGGTAGCTCAAGTTTATATGCATTATCATTAATTTTCTGTAAAACCTTAAAGGGACCATCAGCTCGTGGCATTAACTTAGACTTGCGCAAATCAGGAAACCTATCTTTACGTAGATGTAACCAAACAAGATCTCCTGGTTCAAACACAACATGCTTTCGACCCCTATCACCAGCAAGCTTGTATCTAGCATTCATGCGCTCAATGTTTTCTTTAGTTAACTCATGCATTTTTAATATCAATTCAGCACGTTGCTTAGCATCAAAATTAACCTTCTCCGAAGATGGAAGAGGCAGCAAATCAATAGGTGCACGAGGTAGAAAACCATAAACAATCTCAAAAGGGCACATTTTAGTGGTAGAATGCACAGAACGATTATAAGCAAATTCAATATGAGGTAAAAATTCTTCCCACAGTTTCAAGTTACTTTTTAAAACAGCCCTAAGCATAGTAGACAATGTCCTATTGACCACTTCAGTTTGTCCATCAGTTTGGGGATGACATGTAGTACTAAAAAGTAGTTTAGTCCCCAACTTAGCCCATAAGCATCTCCAAAAATGGCTAAGAAACTTAGTATCACGATCCGAGACAATAGTATTGGGCACACCATGTAAACGAATAATCTCTCCAAAGAATAAATCAGCAACATTAGCAGCATCATCGCTTTTATGACATGGTATAAAATGTGCCATCTTAGAAAATCTATCCACGACAACAAATATGCTATCCCTCCCCTTCTTTGTGCGAGGCAAGCCTAAAACAAAGTCCATGGATATGTCCTCCCACGGAACACTAGGTACAGGTAAAGGCATGTATAAACCATGAGGATTGAGTCGTGACTTAGCTTTTTGACATGTAGTGCAGCGAGCAACAAAACGCTCAACATCCCGTCTCATCTTTGGCCAAAAGAAATGTGTAGCAAGTACGTCCTCCGTCTTTTTCACGCCAAAATGTCCCATTAATCCTCCTCCATGCGCCTCCTGCAACAACAAAAGACGAATAGAGCTAGCTGGAATGCATAGCTTGTTAGAACGGAACACAAATCCATCATTAAGCACAAACTTGTTCCATGTTCTACCCTCTACAATTCTGCAATACATCTTTAAATTCCGCATCATTTACATATTGTTCTTTGATTGTCTCTAAACCAAATATCTTGAAGTCAAGTTGTGAAAGCATAGTATAACGACGAGACAAAGCATCAGCAATAATATTATCTTTCCCCTTCTTGTGTTTAATGACATAAGGGAAAGTCTCAATAAATTCAACCCACTTAGCATGTCTACGATTAAGTTTTGCTTGACTTCTTATGTGTTTCAAAGATTCATGATCAGAATGTATAACAAATTCTTTGGGCCATAAATAATGTTGCCAAGTTTCTAATGTCCGAACAAGAGCATATAATTCCTTATCATAAGTAGAATAGTTCAGACTAGGCCCACTCAATTTTTCAGAAAAGTATGCAACAGGTTTAGCATCTTGTAATAACACACCTCCCAAACCAATCCCACTAGCATCGCATTCAAGCTCAAAAGTCTTATTAAAATCAGGAAGTTGGAGCAAAGGAGCATGTGTTAACTTATCTTTCAATACCGTGAAAGCTTCTTCCTGTGCGGTACCCCAAGTAAAAGGCACATCCTTGCGTGTAAGCTCATTGAGAGGTGCAGCAATGGTGCTGAAATCTCTCACAAAACGCCTATAGAATCCAGCGAGGCCAAGAAAACTCCTCACTTGTGTGACCGTTTTGGGCTGCGGCCAACTCTCAATTTCCTCGATCTTGGCATGATCAACTTCAATTCCCTGCGGAGTAACAACATAGCCAAGAAACGACACTCGGTCGGTGCAAAAGGTGCACTTCCCAAGGTTACCAAATAAACGTGCATTACGTAGAGCAATAAAAACAGCACGTAAATGATCCAAATGTTCCTCCAAAGATTTGCTATAAATCAGTATATCATCAAAATAGACTACCACAAATCGTCCAATGAAAGCACGTAAAACCTCGTTCATTAATCTCATAAAAGTGCTAGGTGCATTAGTTAACCCAAAAGGCATGACTAACCACTCATATAATCCAAACTTAGTTTTAAAAGCCATTTTCCATTCATCCCCTAATTTCATGCGAATTTGATGGTATCCACTACGCAAATCAACTTTGGAAAACATGGTAGAGCCACTTAATTCATCAAGCATATCATCTAACCTAGGAATAGGATGACGATAACGAATAGTAATATTATTAATGGCTCTACAATCAACACACATACGCCAAGTTCCATCCTTTTTAGACACTAATATAACAGGAACAGCACAAGGACTAAGTGATTCACGTATGTAACCTTTGTCGAGTAGCTCTTGTACTTGACGCTGAATCTCCTTCGTCTCCTCCGGATTGGTACGGTATGGCGCACGGTTGGGCAGCGAAGCACCGGGAATTAAGTCAATCTGATGCTCAATCCCTCGAATAGGTGGTAATCCCGGTGGTACGTCTTGTGGAAAGACGTCAATAAATTCCTGCAAAAGGTCAGTGACAACAGGAGGCAAAGAAGGAGGCAATTCCTCAAATGAAAACAAAGCTTCTTTGCACACAAAAGCATAGCACACATATTGACTAACATCCAAATCTGAAATATCAACCTTAGTAGCAAGCAAAGTTGGACTAGTCAATTTAATTTCATTAGAAACAGCAGAAGAAGATTTGCTATTAGTCTTATGTTGTTGCTCAAATTCTTTAGCTGCTATCTCATTTTCACTCTTATTTTTCTCCTGTTTAGCTTTACTAGCTCTAGCAAGATCATCTTTCACAATTTGTTCAGGAGACATAGGAAGTAAAGCAATATGTTTATCCTGATGAACCAGAGTAAACTGATTTGTCCTACCATGGTGTACAACATTCCTATCAAATTGCCATGGTCTACCAAGTAAAAGAGAGCATGATTGCATGGGTACCACATCACAATCAACATAATCAGCATATGCAGCAATGCTAAAGTGCACACGAACAGAACGCGTTACCTTAATCTTACCACTATTGTTAAACCACTAAATATAGTACGGATGGGGGTGTGGTCTTGTGGTGAGAGATAGCTTCTCCACCAACTCCATGCTCGCCAAGTTGCTGCAACTCCCTCCGTCAATGATGATGCGAACCGAACGTTCTTTCACCACTCCCTTTGTGTGGAACAAATTATGCCTCTGGTTTTGCTCGGCCTTCGATACCTGCACACTTAACACACGTTGAGCAACCAAACTAGCATATTTATCTGCATCATCAGGAGTCATATACTCTATATCATGAGCATCATCATGGGCACCCTGTTCCTCATGAGCAATGAGAACTAGAGTCTCCTCATCATAGTCACTCGCTGACTCATACCCACCATCCGCCGTAATAGTCATCACACGCTTGGAGGGACAGTCTTTTGCGAAGTGACCTCCACCTTGGCACCTGCGACATTTAATATCACGATCTCGTGTTTGCCCTGTGGACGCCATGGATGAAGAAGAACTCGCCGCTGGACCACTCTGTGCACCCTTGAATGGTGGCGCTGGCTGTTTTGGTGGCTCCCTGTAAGAATGAGCGGCTGAAGTAGATGGTGGCGCAGCAGGACGTGTGGATGTAGAAGCTCCACGCGATGTCCATGATGTATTTCGTCCTGCAGAAAAGTTAAGTCTCGTAGCGGCCTGTCGATCCTGCACTTCACGTTCAGCTTTACAAGCAAGATGAAACAAACGAGTGATAGTAGCAAAGTCCTTGTATTCTAGAATAGTTTGTATCTCCCTGTTTAAGCCACCCATAAAACGTGCAAGCATAGCTTCATTATCCTCTACTAGGCCACATCTAATCAATCCAGTTTGTAATTCTTGATAATATTCCTCTACAGAATTTTTTCCTTGTCTCAAACGCTGTAATTTTTGTAACAATTCACATTGATAATAAGGAGGAACCCAGCGAGTACGCAGAGCATCTTTTAAAGCAGCCCAAGTAGTTGGAATATTATTAGCATGCAATCTACAATGTTCAGACCACCAAATAGATGCAAAGCCCGTGAATTCACAAACAGCAGCAGTAACACGTCTATTCTCAGGATATTGTAAACATGTAAAACGTTGTTCAGTTTCTAACTCCCAAGTAAGATAAGCATCAGGAATATATCTACCCTCAAACGGCTTAAGATTCAATTTAAGTTTAGGCACATGTTCATCATCGCGTACCTGAGGGGGTGGTTGGTGTCGACCGTGGAGAATGTTGGGACGTGGACGTCTAGCTGGCTGCTCATAGGCCGCTTCCTGTTCCACCTCCTCCTCGTAATCACCCTCGTAGTTGTCGTCCTGGACGACGTCAGAAGCAGCAGCAGCAGCAGTAGAAGCAACTGCAGCAGCAGGAGGAGCACCAATACCAGCAGCTTGTCCTCGCGGAAACAGAATACGTCGTGCACGTGGTAGTGGCGGTGGCTGTGGCTGTGCTGAAGGTAGGCGTGCGATCAACTCAGTAAACTTGGCGTCGAGCTTGGTGTCGATCATCTTCTCCACGCCATCAATCGCCTCTGTAAATCTGGTCTCGATGTCCTGCACCTGTTGAGACATCATACGTGCAAATTTATCATGTAGCTCCTTGTTTGTCATGTTCTCCCAATCGGGTGCATCCCGCGCCACTTCATCATGTGATCCTGGCATCGTTAGCAGAAATAGAAAACACACAGGAATATGATCCTACTTCTACTAATGGGATGGATGTGGGGTGGTGGAAAGCACAAATCCGTCAAGCTTTTCTTACGTTCTTACCGATTCTTACCTAGCAGCAGGTGGTGATGTACAACCAACGGGTCAAAACTCTCAGAGATATGGTAGAGCGATGGCCAGGAGGTGTCAAAACGCACGAAGTAGAATATATGTGGAGCTGTAGGTAGGCTTGACAAATATGGTAGCAAAAAGCTCAACAGTAATCAAAACAGAGATGCAAAGCTGAATAAACACTCAACGTCGGTACTGTGCTGATCCTAGGCTAGACCGTACTAGAGACGCGAGCCTAAAACACCAACGAAAGCACGGCGCGGCACGTAATCAACTGAGAAGCACACTCTGAATTTTTTTCTCTTTTTTTTTTGCTCTTTTTTTTTGCGATGCGGGACTGCGGTGGCTGAAAAAGTGCGAAAAAATCACTATGGTGGCGAACGTCTCAAAACGAGTTTCTGGACCTAAGGAACGTATGGCCACGAAATTTGTTTACCCCTGAAAATTTTGGCCTAAAAACTGCTCTGAAAAGCGTGCCAGACTCTTCTACGTACGACAAAAGATGGGTGAAATCCGACTCTAATCAACTCAAAACTATTCTGGCTACGGAGATATCAGGAACCGTACTGATGGTGGAACTCTACTCGGACTCGTGAGACGTGGTGGTGTATATGGACTCTGCTTGGCGGAACGTGGTGGTGTATCTGGACTCGGATTGGCGGAACGTGGTAGGATGACTACTGGTGCGGCGGCGACGTGGCACACTGTGATCAGAACTCGAAACTCTAAGGGAACTAGACGCTAAGATCAGCAACTTGACACAACGATGCAACCGTAAATTCAACAAAGCAAGTACTGAAAAGAAAACTGGACAAAGGCTAGGACTGTCTTGGCACGTGATGATCTAACCCTAATTTTTTTTTCTTGGCTTTTTCGTGGACTGTAGGTATGAAGAACAGAACCAATCTAGACTATGAAAACTGGTAAATCTCACCGAGCAACCTGGAAATCTGATACCACTTGATAGAGGCGAAGGTGTCCCGATGTTTCGATGAGATGATGGAGATCGATTTTGGTGGAGTAGACTTTCACGACCCGACTACGAACGTGCGAAGATGTTGCGCCTTAGCAATCGCTAAACCAACTCCGAGAGGTTATTGATCCCGTGGATGCACGATCAACCTGACCACGAAGGTCAATTCCTGCAAGCAATCGAAGAACAAGCAAGAACTAAGAATTGCAATCTGGATATTGCGAATATAAGATGAAAGATTAACAGAAGTTGGGGTTCCAATGCGGTCTTGGCCTGGTCGGACGACACAAACGAAGAACTCGAAGTTGCGGCTATGGCTAACTTAAATCTAATTAAAACCCCAGTCTAAACGACGCCCTAAGGGCTGTATATATGGGGGAACAGAGGGGATTTTCGTGACCCCTTGGAGGTGGGGTCCGAAAACAACCCTAACTCGGTTTCCCCACACATACGGACTCTAAAAACAGCCTATAATTTGGTATTTCGAAATTACATGGGCCCAGCCCAATATTAAGGTGACGCAGCACCTATAATTGCTCTTGGACGAAAATAATGAAGTGGCATCTCGTGTATTCCGTCCAAGCCTTCATGCATGCCTTATGGTGGCTTCAACGTGCGAAAATCCCCACTGGAAGCTCCACTGTACTTTCCCCCGCGCGCACCTTCTTCTCCATTCTTGATCCCGCTCCAATGACCATCCTTCTTGTCCATGCTAGGTCCTTCATTCATAAGCAAAACAAAAGTATCTAATTTAGGCAGCATCATATGTTCATGAACAATAGAAGGATTCGCAAGAAACGAAAGTACCTGATAATTTAGTTGACGTGCACGTGCTCTAGTAACTGGTCCAGTATGTGTAGTTGGTGAGGGTATGGGTGTAACATTAGTAGGGATGTCCTCATCACACTTCAGCTACCTCTTATGAAATTAAACCTGCTTTGCTAAACCTTGTTATGAGAGATCAACTCTCTGGTGCTGGAGATGATGCTGCTTTACACTTAAATAATTTTGTTGAGTTATGTGATATGCAAAAGTATAAAGAAGTAGAAGGTGATGTTGTTAAGCTTAAGATTTTTCCTTTCTCTTTGAGGGAAGGAGCTAAAATCTGGTTCCAATCCTTGCCTAGGAATAACATAGATTCTTGGGACAAGTGCAAGGATGCTTTTATTGGGAAGTACTACCCACCTGCTAAAATTATCCAATTGAGGCGTAACATTATGAATTTTAAGAAATTTGATAATGAACACGTTTCCCAAGCTTGGGAACGAATGAAATCTCTTGTTATGAAATGCCCTACACATGGTTTGACTACTTGGATGGTTATCCAGACTTTTTATGCAGGCTTGAACTTTACCTCGCGGAACCTGTTAGATTCGGCTACGGGAGGAACCTTTATGTCAACAACACTTGGTGCTACAACAAAACTTCTAAATGACATGATGACCAACTATTCCCAATGGCACACCAAACGCGCTCCAACAGGTAGGAAGGTAAACTATGTCGAGGAGATTTCCTCTAGATGAAAAAGTTGACTTGATTATGTCTATACTTACCAATCGACCTCTATTGATCCTCATGATGTTCCTTTAAATTATTTGGTTGCTCAAGAACAAGTAGATGTGAACTTTATCTCTAGAAACAACTTCAACAATAATGCTTATAGGGGTAATTTTACTAGAAATCCTAGACCGTTTCCATCCAACTATGGGAACAACAACACTTATCCTAGCAACAAGAACGCACCTCTGAATTAGAAAGCGTGCTTAAAGACTTTATCACTACTCAAAGCCTTCAACAAGAGTGTATAGGAAAGACTAGAAAAATTAGATAATCTCTCTTTGAAGGTAGATAACTTAGCCCTAGATATTGAGATGCTTAAAATTAGAACTTCTCCTCTCGAGGAGAGGAAGGCCACTCCTATTAATTCTATCCAGTTACAAATTAATGAAAATTTTAGGATGATGGCTAAACGTAAAGAAAGATGGGCTAGAGAAAAAGAGGAAGAGGATAGAATTAAGATCTTTCCTACACACCACACTGTTTCTACTATCCAAATTGTCGAGGACACCCAAACTATTAGCACCCAACACACTCCTAGTCCCATTGGACCTATTAATGGTGATGCTACTACCTCAACCATAGAAGAACAAACTCCTATGAACATAGAGGCTTTCAAACAAATAAGCCTAGATGACACCACTACCACCTTTGATAGTAGTGACATTGATTTTGATAGTTGCACCATTTCAGAAGTTATTAGCCTGCTACACAAAATGTGTAGAGACCCCCACACTAGCACACTAAATCTTGCCTTCACAGAGCATATCACTAATGCTCTCATCAAAGCTAGGGAGGAGAAGATTAGAGTAGAAGCCTCCATACCTAGGAAGCTAGAGGATGGTTGGGATCCTATGATCAAAATTAATTGAATTACTTCTCTTGCTATGCTTTATGTGATGTTGGAGCTAGTACCTCCGTTATGCCCAAAAGAATGTATGATATGTTTGAATTGAAACCTTTTGATCCTTATTCTTTTGGTGTTCATCTTGTTGATCCTTCCGTAAAGAAACCTTTGGGGAAGATCGACGATGTTCTTATCATTGTCAATGACAATTATGTTCCCGTTGATTTCACTATTATGGATATAGAGTGTAAACCTTTATGTCCAATTATTTTGGGACGTCCTTTTCTTCGCACCGTAGGTGCTGTTATTGACATGAAAGAGGGAAATATAAAATTTCAATTCCCTCTTAAAAAGGAGATGGAACACTTCCCTAAAAATAAGATTAAGTTACCTTTTGAGTCCGTTGCACGTGCTAGCTATTCTCTCTCTCTCTCTCTCTCTCTCTTGATAAAACTTTATCTTTTTGCTTTATGCCTAGCTTAAGGGCGTAAAAGAAATGATGAGGACATCCCTACTAATGTTACACCCATATCCTCACCAACTACACATATTGGACCAGTTACTAGAGCTCGTGCACGTCAACTAAATTATCAGGTACTTTCGTTTCTTGCGAATCCTTCTATTGTTCATGAACATATGATGCTGCCTAAATTAGATACTTTTGTTTTGCTTATGAATGAAGGACCTAGCATGGACAAGAAGGATGGTCATTGGAGCGGGATCAAGCATGGAGAAGAAGGTGCGCGCGCGGGAAAGGACAGCGGAGCTTCCAGTGGTGATTATCGCACTTTGAAGCCACCATAAGGCGCGCATGAAGTCTTGGACGAAATACGCGAGATGCCACTTCATTATTTTCGTCCAAGGGCAATTATAGGTGCTGCGTCACCTTAATATTGGGCTGGGCCCATGTAATTTCGAAATACCACCTTATAGGCTGTTTTTAGAGTCCGTATGTGTGGGGAAACCGAGTTAGGGTTGTTTTCGGACCCCACCTCCAAGGGGTCACGAAAATCCCCTCTGTTCCCCCATATATACAGCCCTTAGGGCGTCGTTTAGACTTGGGTTTTAATTAGATTTAAGTTAGCCATAGCCGCAACTTCGAGCTCTTCGTTTGTGTCATCCGACCAGGCCAAGACCTCATTGGAACCCCAACTTTCGTAATCATTCATCTTATATTCGCAATATCCAGATTGCAATTCTTAGTTCTTGCTTGTTCTTCGATTGCTTGCAGGAATTAGACCTTCGTGGTCAGGTTGATCGTGCATCCGCGGGATCAATAACCTCTCGGAGTTGGTTTAGCGATCGCTAAGGCGCAACGTCTTCGCACGTTAGTAGTCGGATTGTGAAAGTCGCCTCCACCATAATCGATCTCCACCATCTCATCGAAACATCGGGACACCTTCGCCTCTATCAAGAAAGCGCTTGTTGGGAGGCACCCCTAGATGTTTTTACTTCTGTTTTTAGTGGTCTTGAGGATTTTTACTACTATAGCAACATCATAGTATTTTTATTTTCAAGCTTTGTGCCAAGTTCAAGCCTATTATGATAAGGGAAGCAAAAGTTGTGACATGCTGTCCCGAAAACAGATTCCGTCCTTGGACGGAACAATTAGCCTAAAATTACCAGTTCATCTGTTTGAGATAAAAAATTTACACAACATGATATATACAATTGTGAAACTTTCATATGTTCTGATTTTTTTATTTGAGTTGTAGAAGTACCCCAAAAAAATTATTTACTACCTGATGTTCTGTTTTTCATAGATTCTGCCACGTTTTGCCTTTCCTCACTTTTGCAAACCTTAAGCTTGATTTTTCTTTGAAAAAACATTTTGGAAATCTTGAGAAACAATAGCTCTTCAAGAATATCTTTATTTACAGTAGAGGAAAATTATTTTATTAAGGGTACTAACCTCTCTAATCAGCTTATGATGAGTTATGTATTAAGGGAGTTTTCAAGTGTGCGATGGGAGATGATGAAAGAATATCTGGGAGTGTCAAACGCTCAAGCTTGGGGATGCCCCCATGCATCCCCAATAAATATTCAAGGAGACTCAAGCGTCTAAGCTTGGGGATGCCCCCGTGCATCCCCTTCTCCATCAACAATCATCAGTTCGTCCTTCGTCTCACTATATTTTTATCACTTCATGCGTTATGTGCTATGCTTGGAGCGTCTTGCTCTTAGGTTTACTTTTTAGTTTCCTTTATCTTTGCTTCATGTTCATAACAAGTTAGACCCCAGTTTAGTTTGTGTGGTAGAGAAACACACTGCACTTTAAACTAGAACACATCATAGGATTTTTCATGCTTATCTTTCTGCTGTTGTGTGTTCTTTAACTTATCGTAGCTACTTCCCTGTCTAGCTCTTAGTTTTCATGTTTACCTTTTTCAAGAGCTTTAGTTTAGTTTAGTTTGTTGTTGTAACTCTCTTTAGTCTTCATGTTTATCTTGTTAAGAGAGTTGGTTGTTGGTGTCTTTTCTTGAAAGTAGATAATTGAGGTTGCTATTCAATTGTAGTAGTAACTTGCGATAGTTTTGAGGTATTGTTGTGAGTAATGTTTGAACTTTTGGTGTCAAGAGCTCTAGCCTATTAGTGATAGGTGTCATATTTTGGGCAATCCGTGTTTATTTTCAAAAACTACAAAACTAGTTGAGAACTCTAGCTACTAGATGGATCACTAATCGTTGGAGGGATCAGATATTAGAGTACACACACGTACCATGAGTCGAGGATGCGCAAGGATAACCAAACCCCCATACACTCCTTGATAGAGGCGAAGGTGTCCCGATGTTTCGATGAGATGGTGGAGATCGATTATGGTGGAGACGACTTTCACGATCCGACTACGAACGTGCGAAGACGTTGCGCCTTAGCGATCGCTAAACCAACTCCGAGAGGTTATTGATCCCGCGGATGCACGATCAACCTGACCACGAAGATCTAATTCCTGCAAGCAATCGAAGAACAAGCAAGAACTAAGAATTGCAATCTGGATATTGCGAATATAAGATGAATGATTACGAAAGTTGGGGTTCCAATGAGGTCTTGGCCTGGTCGGATGACACAAACGAAGAGCTCGAAGTTGCGGCTATGGCTAACTTAAATCTAATTAAAACCCAAGTCTAAACGACGCCCTAAGGGCTGTATATATGGGGGAACAGAGGGGAATTCCGTGGGCCCTTGGAGGAGGGGTCCGAAAACAACCCTAACTCGGTTTCCCCACACATACGGACTCTAAAAAATAGCCTATAATGTGGTATTTCGAAATTACATGGGCCTGACCCAATAATAAGGTGACGCAGCACCTATAATAACCCTTGGACGAAAATATTAATGTGGCGTCTTGTGTCTCTCGTCCAGGTCTTCATGCACGCCTTATGGTGGCCTCAAAGTGCGAAAATCACCACTGGAAGCTCCATTGTCCTTTCCCGCGCGCACACCTCCTTCTCCATGCTTGATCCCGCTCCAATGACCATCCTTCTTATCCATGCTAGGTCCTTCATTCATAAGACAAACAAAAGTATCTAATTTAGGCAGCATCATATGTTCCTGAACATTAGAAGGATTCGCAAGAAACGAAAGTACCTGATAATTTAGTTGACGTGCGCGTGCTCTAGTAACTGGTCCAGTATGTGTAGTTGGTGAAGATGTGGATGTAACATTAGTAGAGATGTCCTCATCATCCTCCCCTTCTTGAATTGAAGTCGTCCTCGACGGAAGCTCATCATCTTCTCCCAAATAAGGTTTCAAATCTGCAATGTTAAATGTGGGACTAACCCCAAAATCTGCAGGTAGCTCAAGTTTATATGCATTATCATTAATTTTCTGTAAAACCTTAAAGGGACCATCAGCTCGTGGCATTAACTTAGACTTGCGCAAATCAGGAAACCTATCTTTACGTAGATGTAACCAAACAAGATCTCCTGGTTCAAACAGAACATGCTTTCTACCCTTACCACCAGCAAGCTTGTATCTAGCATTCATTTTCTCAATGTTTTCTTTAGTTAACTCATGCATTTTTAATATCAATTCAGCACGTTGCTTAGCATCAAAATTAACCTTCTCCGAAGATGGAAGAGGCAGCAAATCAATAGGTGCACGAGGTAGAAAACCATAAACAATCTCAAAAGGGCACATTTTAGTGGTAGAATGAAATGAACGATTATAAGCAAATTCAATATGAGGTAAACATTCTTCGCACATTTTCAAGTTACTCTTTAAAACAGCCCTAAGCATAGTAGACAAAGTCCTATTGACTACTTCAGTTTGTCCATCAGTTTGGGGATGACAAGTAGTACTAAAAAGTAGTTTAGTCCCCAACTTAGCCCATAAGCATCTCCAAAAATGGCTAAGAAACTTAGTATCACGATCCGAGACAATAGTATTGGGCACACCATGTAAGCGAATAATCTCACGAAAGAATAAATCAGCAACATTAGCAGCATCATCGCTTTTATGACATGGTATAAAATGTGCCATCTTAGAAAATCTATCCACGACAACAAATATGCTATCCCTCCCCTTCTTTGTTCGAGGCAAGCCTAAAACAAAGTCCATGGATATGTCCTCCCACGGAACACTAGGTACAGGTAAAGGCATGTATAAACCATGAGGATTGAGTCGTGACATAGCTTTTTGACATGTAGTGCAGCGAGCAACAAAACGCTCAACATCCCGTCTCATCTTTGGCCAAAAGAAATGTGTAGCAAGTACGTCCTCTATCTTCTTCACGCCAAAGTGTCCCATTAATCCTCCTCCATGCGCCTCCTGCAACAACAAAATACGAATAGAGCTAGCTGGAATGCATAGCTTTTTAGAACGGAACACAAAACCATCATTAAGCACAAACTTGTTCCATGTTCTACCCTCTCTACAATTCTGCAATACATCTTTAAATTCCGGATCATGTACATATTGATCTTTGAGTGTCTCTAAACCGAATATCTTGAAGTCAAGTTGTGAAAGCATAGTATAACGACGAGACAAAGCATCAGCAATAATATTATCTTTCCCCTTCTTGTGTTTAATGACATAAGGGAAAGTCTCAATAAATTCAACCCACTTAGCATGTCTACGATTAAGTTTTGCTTGGCTTCTTATGTGTTTCAAAGATTCATGATCAGAATGTATAACAAATTATTTGGGACATAAATAATGTTGCCAAGTTTCTAATGTCCGAACAAGAGCATATAATTCCTTATCATAAGTAGAATAGTTCAGACTAGGCCCACTCAATTTTTCAGAAAAGTATGCAACAGGTTTAGCATCTTGTAATAACACACCTCCCAAACCAATCCCACTAGCATCACATTCAAGCTCAAAAGTCTTATTAAAATCAGGAAGTTGGAGCAAAGGAGCATGTGTTAACTTATCTTTCAATACCGTGAAGGCTTCTTCCTGTGCGGTACCCCAAGTAAAAGGCACATCCTTGCGTGTAAGCTCATTGAGAGGTGCAGCAATGGTGCTGAAATCTCTCACAAAACGCCTATAGAATCCAGCGAGGCCAAGAAAACTTCTCACTTGTGTGACCGTTTTGGGCTGCGGCCAACTCTCAATCGCCTCGATCTTGGCTTTATCAACTTCAATTCCCTGCGGAGTAACAACATAGCCAAGAAACGATACTCGGTCGGTGCAAAAGGTGCACTTCCCAAGGTTACCAAACAAACGTGCATTACGTAGAGCAATAAAAACATCACGTAAATGATCCAAATGTTCCTCCAAAGATTTGCTATAAATCAGTATATCATAAAAATAGACTACCACAAATCGTCCAATGAAAGCACGTAAAACCTCGTTCATTAATCTCATGAAAGTGCTAGGTGCATTAGTTAACCCAAAAGGCATGACTAACCACTCATATAATCCAAACTTAGTTTTAAATGCCGTTTTCCATTCATCCCCTAATTTCATGCGAATTTGATGGTATCCACTACGCAAATCAACTTTGGAAAACATGGTAGAGCCACTTAATTCATCAAGCATATCATCTAACCTAGGAATAGGATGACGATAACGAATAGTAATATTATTAATGGCTCTACAATCAACACACATACGCCAAGTTCCATCCTTTTTAGGCACTAATATAACAGGAACAGCACAAGGACTAAGGGATTCACGTATGTAACCTTTGTCGAGTAGCTCTTGTACTTGACGCTGAATCTCCTTCGTCTCCTCCGGATTGGTACAGTATGGCGCACGGTTGGGCAGCGAAGCACCGGGAATTAAGTCAATCTGATGCTCAATCCCTCGAATAGGTGGTAATCCCGGTGGTACGTCTTGTGGAAAGACGTCAATAAACTCCTGCAAAAGGTCAGTGACAACAGGAGGCAAAGAAGGAGGCAATTCCTCAAATGAAAACAAAGCTTCTTTGCACACAAAAGCATAGCACACATATTGACTAACATCCAAATCCGAAATATCAACCTTAGTAGCAAGCAAAGTTGGACTAGTCAATTTAATTTCATTAGAAACAGCAGAAGAAGATTTGCTATTAGTCTTATGTTGTTGCTCAAATTCTTTAGCTGCTATCTCATTCTCACTCTTATTTTTCTCCTGTTTAGCTTTACTAGCTCTAGCAAGATCATCTTTCACAATTTGTTCAGGAGACATAGGAAGTAAAGCAATAGTTTTATCCTGATGAACCAGAGTAAACTGATTTGTCCTACCATGGTGTACAACATTCCTATCAAATTGCCATGGTCTACCAAGTAAAAGAGAGCATGCTTGAATGGGTACCACATCACAATCAACATAATCAGCATATGCAGCAATGCTAAAGTGCACACGAACAGAACGCGTTACCTTAATCTTACCACTATTGTTAAACCACTGAATATAGTACGGATGGGGGTGTGGTCTTGTGGTGAGAGATAGCTTCTCCACCAACTCCATGCTCGCAAAGTTGTTGCAACTCCCTCCGTCAATGATGATGCGAACCGAACGTTCTTTCACCACTCCCTTTGTGTGGAACAAATTATGCCTCTGGTTTTGCTCGGCCTTCGATACCTGCACACTTAACACACGTTGAGCAACCAAACTACCATATTGATCTGCATCATCAGGAGCCATATACTCTATATCATGAGCATCATCATGGGCACCCTGTTCCTCGTGAGCAATGAGAACTAAAGTCTCCTCATCATAGTCGCTCGCTGACTCATACCCACCATCCGCCGTAATAATCATCACACGCTTGGAGGGACAGTCTTTTGCGAAGTGACCTCCACCTTGGCACCTGCGACATTTAATATCACGATCTCGTGTTTGCCCTGTGGAAGCCATGGATGAAGAAGAACTCGCTGCTGGACCACTCTGTGCACCCTTGAATGGTGGCGCTGGCTGTTTTGGTGGCTCCCTGTAAGAATGAGCGGTTGAAGTAGATGGTGGTGCAGCAGGACGTGTGGATGTAGAAGGTCCATGCGATGTCCATGATGTATTTCGTCCTGCAGAAAAGTTAGGTCTCGTAGCGGCCTGTCGATCCTGCACTTCACGTTCAGCTTTACAAGCAAGATGAAACAAACCAGTAATAGTAGCATAGTCCTTGTATTCTAGAATAGTTTGTATCTCCCTGTTTAAGCCACCTATAAAACATGCAAACATAGCTTCATTATCCTCTACTAGGCCACATCTAATCAATCCAGTTTGTAATTCTTGATAATATTCCTCTACAGAATTTTTTCCTTGTCTCAAACGCTGTAATTTTTGTAGCAATTCACGTTGATAATAAGGAGGAACCCAGCGAGTACGCATAGCATCTTTTAAAGCAGCCCAAGTAGCTGGAATATTATTAGCATGCAATCTACAATGTTCAGACCACCAAATAGATGCAAAACCCGTGAATTCACAAACAGCAGCAGTAACACGTCTATTCTCAAGATATTGTAAACATGTAAAGCGTTGTTCAGTTTCTAACTCCCAAGTAAGATAAGCATCAGGAATATATCTACCCTCAAATGGCTTAAGATTCAATTTAAGTTTAGGCACATGTTCATCATCGCGTACCTGAGGGGGTGGTTGGTGTCGACCGTGGCAAATGTTGGGACGTGGACGCCCAGCTGGCTGCTCATAGGCCGCTTCCTGTTCCACCTCCTCCTCGTAATCACCCTCGTAGTTGTCGTCCTGGCCGACGTCAGAAGCAGCAGCAACTGCAGCAGCCGCAGGAGCACCAGCAGCTTGTCTGCCCGGAAACAGAATACGTCGTGCACGTTGTGGTGGCGGTGGCTGTGCTGGAGCGGCCGCAGGCTGTGCAGGTAGGCGTGCGAGCAACTCAGTAAACTTGGCGTCGAGCTTGGTGTCGATCATCTTCTCCACACCATCAATCGCCTCTGTAAATCTGTTCTCGATGTCATTCACCTGTTCAGACATCATTTGTGCAAATTTATCATGTAACGCTTTGTTTGTCATATTCTCCCAATCGGGTGCATCCCGCGCCACTTCATCATGGGATCCTGGCATGGTTAGCAGAAATAGAAAACACACAGAAATATGATCCTACTTCTACTAATGGGATGTGGGGTGGTGGAAAGCACAAATCCGTCAAGCTTTTCTTCAGTTCTTACCGATTCTTACCTAGCAGCAGGTGGTGATGTACAACCAACGGGTCAAAACTCTCAGAGATGTGGTAGAGCGATGGTCAGGAGGTGTCAACCGCACGAAGTAGAATATATGTGGAGCTGTAGGTAGGCTTGACAAATATGGTAGCAAAAAGCTCAACAGTAATCAAAACAGAGATGTAAAGTTGAATAAACACTCAACGTCGGTACTGTGCTGATCCTAGGCTAGACCGTACTAGAGACGCGAGCCTAAAACACCAACGAAAGCACGGCGCGGCACGTAATCAACTGAGAAGCACACTCTGAAAAAAAAATTCTCTGTTTTTTTTTTTTTGGAAATCACCTCCTTCTACGTACGACAAAAGATTGGTGAAATCCGACTGTAATCAAAACAAAACTAATCTGGCTATGGAGAGATCACAAACCGAACAGGTGATGGAACTCAACTCGGATTGGTAGGTCGTGGTGCTGTATATGGACTCGACTTGGCGGAACGTGGTGGTGTATCTGGACTCGGATTGGCGGAAACGTGGCGGTGTACTACTGTGCGGCGGCGGTGTGACAAACTGTGATCAGAACTCGAAACTCTAAGGGAACTAGACGCTAAGATCAGCAACTCGACACAACGATGCGACCGTAAATTCAACAAAGCAAACTACTGTAAAGAAAACTGGACAAAGGCTCGGACTGTTTTGGGACGTGATGATCTAACTCTAATTTTTTTTTGTCTTTTTCGTGGACTGTAGGTATGAAGAACAGAACCAATCTAGACTAGGAAAACTGGTAAATCTCACCGAGCAACCTGGAAATCTGATACCACTTGATAGAGGCGAAGGTGTCCCGATGTTTCGATGAGATGGTGGAGATCGATTATGGTGGAGACGACTTTCACGATCCGACTACGAACGTGCGAAGACGTTGCGCCTTAGCGATCGCTAAACCAACTCCGAGAGGTTATTGATCCCGCGGATGCACGATCAACCTGACCACGAAGGTCTAATTCCTGCAAGCAATCGAAGAACAAGCAAGAACTAAGAATTGCAATCTGGATATTGCGAATATAAGATGAATGATTACGAAAGTTGGGGTTCCAATGAGGTCTTGGCCTGGTCGGATGACACAAACGAAGAGCTCGAAGTTGCGGCTATGGCTAACTTAAATCTAATTAAAACCCAAGTCTAAACGACGCCCTAAGGGCTGTATATATGGGGGAACAGAGGGGAATTTCGTGGCCCCTTGGAGGAGGGGTCCGAAAACAACCCTAACTCGGTTTCCCCACACATACGGACTCTAAAAAATAGCCTATTAAGTGTATTTCGAAATTACATGGGCCTGGCCTAATAATAAGGTGACGCAGCACCTATAATAACCCTTGGACGAAAATATTAATGTGGCGTCTTGTGTCTCTCGTCCAGGTCTTCATGCACGCCTTATGGTGGCGTCAAAGTGCGAAAATCACCACTGGAAGCTCCATTGTCCTTTCCCGCGCGCACACCTCCTTCTCCATGCTTGATCCCGCTCCAATGACCATCCTTCTTATCCATGCTAGGTCCTTCATTCATAAGACAAAAAAAAGTATCTAATTTAGGCAGCATCATATGTTCCTGAACATTAGAAGGATTCGCAAGAAACGAAAGTACCTGATAATTTAGTTGACGTGCGCGTGCTCTAGTAACTGTTCCAGTATGTGTAGTTGGTGAAGATGTGGGTGTAACATTAGTAGAGATGTCCTCATCACTCCTCGGGGTACTTGTCTCTTTGTGAACCTCCTTATTATACTAGGAGTTACCGATAATAAGTGCATGAGTTCTTCGGACTAATGTAAGTATTAAATGTTCACACTTCCACCTCCTCATATTTGCTAGCCTCTTCGGTACCGTGCGTTGCCCGCTTCTCACTCCAAGAGTTGGCGTCCACCTCGCCGGTGCATCCAAACCCTTGGCATGATAAGCTCTATCATCATAAACCTCCTTATATCTTTCCTGAAAATAGCCACCATCCCTACCTGATAGAGGCGAAGGTGTCCCGATGTTTCGATGAGATGGTGGAGATCGATTATGGTGGAGGCGACTTTCACGATCCGACTACTAACGTGCGAAGACGTTGCGCCTTAGCGATCGCTAAACCAACTCCGAGAGGTTATTGATCCCGCGGATGCACGATCAACCTGACCACGAAGGTCTAATTCCTGCAAGCAATCGAAGAACAAGCAAGAACTAAGAATTGCAATCTGGATATTGCGAATATAAGATGAATGATTACGAAAGTTGGGGTTCCAATGAGGTCTTGGCCTGGTCGGATGACACAAACGAAGAGCTCGAAGTTGCGGCTATGGCTAACTTAAATCTAATTAAAACCCAAGTCTAAACGACGCCCTAAGGGCTGTATATATGGGGGAACAGAGGGGATTTTCGTGACCCCTTGGAGGTGGGGTCCGAAAACAACCCTAACTCGGTTTCCCCACACATACGGACTCTAAAAATAGCCTATAAGGTGGTATTTCGAAATTACATGGGCCCAGCCCAATATTAAGGTGACGCAGCACCTATAATTGCCCTTGGACGAAAATAATGAAGTGGCATCTCGCGTATTTCGTCCAAGACTTCATGCGCGCCTTATGGTGGCTTCAAAGTGCGATAATCACCACTGGAAGCTCCGCTGTCCTTTCCCGCGCGCGCACCTTCTTCTCCATTCTTGATCCCGCTCCAATGACCATCCTTTGTGTCCATGCTAGGTCCTTCATTCATAAGCAAAACAAAAGTATCTAATTTAGGCAGCATCATATGTTCATGAACAATAGAAGGATTCGCAAGAAACGAAAGTACCTGATAATTTAGTTGACGTGCACGTGCTCTAGTAACTGGTCCAGTATGTGTAGTTGGTGAGGGTATGGGTGTAACATTAGTAGGGATTTCCTCATCATCCTCCCCTTCTTGAATTGAAGTCGTCCTCGACGGAATCTCATCATCTTCTCCCAAATAAGGTTTCAAATCTGCAATGTTAAATGTGGGACTAACCCCAAAATCTGCAGGTAGCTCAAGTTTATATGCATTATCATTAATTTTCTGTAAAACCTTAAAGGGACCATCAGCTCGTGGCATTAACTTAGACTTGCGCAAATCAGGAAACCTATCTTTACGTAGATGTAACCAAACAAGATCTCCTGGTTCAAACACAACATGCTTTCGACCCCTATCACCAGCAAGCTTGTATCTAGCATTCATGCGCTCAATGTTTTCTTTAGTTAACTCATGCATTTTTAATATCAATTCAGCACGTTGCTTAGCATCAAAATTAACCTTCTCCGAAGATGGAAGAGGCAGCAAATCAATAGGTGCACGAGGTAGAAAACCATAAACAATCTCAAAAGGGCACATTTTAGTGGTAGAATGCACTGAACGATTATAAGCAAATTCAATATGAGGTAAACATTCTTCCCACAGTTTCAAGTTACTTTTTAAAACAGCCCTAAGCATAGTAGACAATGTCCTATTGACCACTTCAGTTTGTCCATCAGTTTGGGGATGACATGTAGTACTAAAAAGTAGTTTAGTCCCCAACTTAGCCCATAAGCATCTCCAAAAATGGCTAAGAAACTTAGTATCACGATCCGAGACAATAGTATTGGGCACACCATGTAAACGAATAATCTCTCCAAAGAATAAATCAGCAACATTAGCAGCATCATCGCTTTTATGACATGGTATAAAATGTGCCATCTTAGAAAATCTATCCACGACAACAAATATGCTATCCCTCCCCTTCTTTGTGCGAGGCAAGCCTAAAACAAAGTCCATGGATATGTCCTCCCACGGAACACTAGGTACAGGTAAAGGCATGTATAAACCATGAGGATTGAGTCGTGACTTAGCTTTTTGACATGTAGTGCAGCGAGCAACAAAACGCTCAACATCCCGTCTCATCTTTGGCCAAAAGAAATGTGTAGCAAGTACGTCCTCCGTCTTTTTCACGCCAAAATGTCCCATTAATCCTCCTCCATGCGCCTCCTGCAACAACAAAAGACGAATAGAGCTAGCTGGAATGCATAGCTTGTTAGAACGGAACACAAATCCATCATTAAGCACAAACTTGTTCCATGTTCTACCCTCTCTACAATTCTGCAATACATCTTTAAATTCCGCATCATTTACATATTGTTCTTTGATTGTCTCTAAACCGAATATCTTGAAGTCAAGTTGTGAAAGCATAGTATAACGACGAGACAAAGCATCAGCAATAATATTATCTTTCCCCTTCTTGTGTTTAATGACATAAGGGAAAGTCTCAATAAATTCAACCCACTTAGCATGTCTACGATTAAGTTTTGCTTGACTTCTTATGTGTTTCAAAGATTCATGATCAGAATGTATAACAAATTCTTTGGGCCATAAATAATGTTGCCAAGTTTCTAATGTCCGAACAAGAGCATATAATTCCTTATCATAAGTAGAATAGTTCAGACTAGGCCCACTCAATTTTTCAGAAAAGTATGCAACAGGTTTAGCATCTTGTAATAACACACCTCCCAAACCAATCCCACTAGCATCGCATTCAAGCTCAAAAGTCTTATTAAAATCAGGAAGTTGGAGCAAAGGAGCATGTGTTAACTTATCTTTCAATACCGTGAAAGCTTCTTCCTGTGCGGTACCCCAAGTAAAAGGCACATCCTTGCGTGTAAGCTCATTGAGAGGTGCAGCAATGGTGCTGAAATCTCTCACAAAACGCCTATAGAATCCAGCGAGGCCAAGAAAACTCCTCACTTGTGTGACCGTTTTGGGCTGCGGCCAACTCTCAATCGCCTCGATCTTGGCTTTATCAACTTCAATTCCCTGCGGAGTAACAACATAGCCAAGAAACGATACTCGGTCGGTGCAAAAGGTGCACTTCCCAAGGTTACCAAACAAACTTGCATTACGTAGAGCAATAAAAACAGCACGTAAATGATCCAAATGTTCCTCCAAAGATTTGCTATAAATCAGTATATCATCAAAATAGACTACCACAAATCGTCCAATGAAAGCACGTAAAACCTCGTTCATTAATCTCATGAAAGTGCTAGGTGCATTAGTTAACCCAAAAGGCATGACTAACCACTCATATAATCCAAACTTAGTTTTAAATGCCGTTTTCCATTCATCTCCTAATTTCATGCGAATTTGATGGTATCCACTACGCAAATCAACTTTGGAAAACATGGTAGAGCCACTTAATTCATCAAGCATATCATCTAACCTAGGAATAGGATGACGATAATGAATAGTAATATTATTAATGGCTCGACAATCAACACACATACGCCATGTTCCATCCTTTTTAGGCACTAATATAACAGGAACAGCACAAGGACTAAGGGATTCACGTATGTAACCTTTGTCGAGTAGCTCTTGTACTTGACGCTGAATCTCCTTTGTCTCCTCCGGATTGGTACGGTATGGCGCACGGTTGGGCAGTGAAGCACCGGGAATTAAGTCAATCTGATGCTCAATCCCTCGAATAGGTGGTAATCCCGGTGGTACGTCTTGTGGAAAGACGTCAATAAACTCCTGCAAAAGGTCAGTGACAACAGGAGGCAAAGAAGGAGGCAATTCCTCAAATGAAAACAAAGCTTCTTTGCACACAAAAGCATAGCACACATATTGACTAACATCCAAATCTGAAATATCAACTTTAGTAGCAAGCAAAGTTGGACTAGTCAATTTAATTTCATTAGACACAGCAGAAGAAGATTTGCTATTAGTCTTATGTTGTTGCTCAAATTCTTTGGCTGCTATCTCATTTTCACTCTTATTTTTCTCCTGTTTAGTTTTACTAGCTCTAGCAAGATCATCTTTCACAATTTGTTCAGGAGACATAGGAAGTAAAGCAATATTTTTATCCTGATGAACCAGAGTAAACTGATTTGTCCTACCATGGTGTACAACATTCCTATCAAATTGCCATGGTCTACCAAGTAAAAGAGAGCATGCTTGCATGGGTACCACATCACAATCAACATAATCAGCATATGCAGCAATGCTAAAGTGCACACGAACAGAACGCGTTACCTTAATCTTACCACTATTGTTAAACCACTGAATATAGTACGGATGGGGGTGTGGTCTTGTGGTGAGAGATAGCTTCTCCACCAACTCCATGCTAGCCAAGTTGTTGCAACTCCCTCCGTCAATGATGATGCGAACCGAACGTTCTTTCACCACTCCCTTTGTGTGGAACAAATTATGCCTCTGGTTTTGCTCAGCCTTCGTTACCTGCACACTTAACACACGTTGAGCAACCAAACTAGCATATTTATCTGCATCATCAGGAGCCATATACTCCATATCATGAGCATCATCATGGGCACCCTGTTCCTCATGAGCAATGAGAACTAAAGTCTCCTCATCATAGTCACTCACTGACTCATACCCACCATCCGCCGTAATAATCATCACACGCTTGGAGGGACAGTCTTTTGCGAAGTGACCTCCACCTTGGCACCTGCGACATTTAATATCACGATCTCGTGTTTGCCCTGTGGAAGCCATGGATGAAGAAGAACTCGCCGCTGGACCACTCTGTGCACCCTTGAATGGTGGCGCTGACTGTTTTGGTGGCTCCCTGTAAGAATGAGCGGCTGAAGTAGAGGGTGGAGCAGCAGGACGTGTGGATGTAGAAGGTCCACGCGATGTCCATGATGTATTTCGTCCTGCAGAAAAGTTAGGTCTCGTAGCGGCCTGTCGATCCTGCACTTCACGTTCAGCTTTACAAGCAAGATGAAACAAACGAGTAATAGTAGCATAGTCCTTGTATTCTAGAATAGTTTGTATCTCCCTGTTTAAGCCACCTATAAAACGTGCAAACATAGCTTCATTATCCTCTACTAGGCCACATCTAATCAATCCAGTTTGTAATTCTTGATAATATTCCTCTACAGAATTTTTTCCTTGTCTCAAACGCTGTAATTTTTGTAGTAATTCACGTTGATAATAAGGAGGAACCCAGCGAGTACGCATAGCATCTTTTAACGCAGCCCAAGTAGTTGGAATGTTATTAGCATGCAATCTACAATGTTCAGACCACCAAATAGATGCAAAACCCGTGAATTCACAAACAGCAGCAGTAACACGTCTATTCTCAGGATATTGTAAACATGTAAAGCGTTGTTCAGTTTCTAACTCCCAAGTAAGATAAGCATCAGGAATATATCTACCCTCAAACGGCTTAAGATTCAATTTAAGTTTAGGCACATGTTCATCATCGCGTACCTGAGGGGGTGGTTGGTGTCGACCATGGCGAATGTTGGGACGCGGACGTCCAGCTGGCTGTTCATAGGTCGCTTCTTGTTCCACCTCCTCCTCGTAATCACCCTCGTAGTTGTCGTCCTGGCCGACGTCAGAGGCAGCAGCAGCAGTAACTGCAGCAGCAGCAGGAGCACCAGCAGCTTGTCCGCCCGGAAACAGAATACGTCGTGCACGTCGTGGGGGCGGTGGCTGTGCTGGAGCGGCCGCAGGCTGTATAGGTAAGCGTGCGAGCAACTCAGTAAACTTGGCGTCGAGCTTGGTGTCGATCATCTTCTCCACACCATCAATCGCCTCTGTAAATCTGTTCTCGATGTCATTCACCTGTTCAGACATCATTTGTGCAAATTTATCATGTAATGCTTTGTTTGTCATATTCTCCCAATCAGGTGCATCCCACGCCACTTCATCATGGGATCCTGGCATGGTTAGCAGAAATAGAAAACACACAGAAGTATGATCCTACTTCGACTAATGGGATGTGGGGTGGTGGAAAGCACAAATCCGTCAAGCTTTTCTTCAGTTCTTACCGATTCTTACCTAGCAGCAGGTGGTGATGTACAACCAACGGGTCAAAACTCTCAGAGATGTGGTAGAGCGATGGCCAGGAGGTGTCAACCGCACGAAGTAGAATATATGTGGAGCTGTAGGTAGGCTTGACAAATATGGTAGCAAAAAGCTCAACAGTAATCAAAACAGAGATGCAAAGTTGAATAAACACTCAACGTCGGTACTGTGCTGATCCTAGGCTAGACCGTACTAGAGACGCGAGCCTAAAACACCAACGAAAGCACGGCGCGGCACGTAATCAACTGAGAAGCACACTCTGAATTTTTTTTTTCTCTTTTTTTTTTTTTTTGCTTTTTTTTTTTTTTTTGCGATGCGGGACTGCGGTGGCTGAAAAAGTGCGAAAAAATCACTATGGTGGCGAACGTCTCAAAATGAGTTTCTGGACCTAAGGAACGTATGGGCACGAAATTTTTTCACCCCTGAAATTTTTGGCCTAAAACTGCTCTGAAAAGCGTGCCAGACTCAAAACTATTCTGGGTGTTGTCCGGTTACCACCCAACCAATCCGATCATCGCATGATCACAATCATCTTACCGAACTCATGTTGATCTCATAGCGTGACCTACTATGAACTGTTCCCAATACCGTGGACTCGGCTATTCGAATAGGTTTGTGTGACTATGCAGATTTTGTGCACTTTACCCACACTATGGAGCTCTTCGTCCATCCAGTACCCAGGAACTTGTCCCACAGGAACCTCGGAACTCGTACCATAGGACTGGACTAGGACTTCTCCAACGAGACCGTCCTACCGCGTGTCTCCCATACCGTATCACCCGACATACTTCGCAAGTCATGCCTTGGGTAGCCCCGTGTCTTCCAGACACACCAGCCATCGCAAGGCAACTGACCATCGCATGGTCCATAAACTTGTCCCACTCGGGCATGGGCTCCCAATAAGATAACCGGCTCTCAAGACTACCGCCGCTTACCAGGCCAGGGTACCGCGCGCGCGTAGCCTTCCCACCTTGGTGATACGCATAAGAGAACCCACCGGCAGACCGAGCCAAGGCATGCCCATATAGGCGAATGTGGTTGCACTATTAAGTCCGGTTCGGTGGCACCTGATCAACTTGGCACGGAACATAACTCCAATGCATCCACAAGTGTTAGGTGAAACATGAGTATTCACATACAAGGCATATAAACATAAGTGGGACATAACAAGGTACAGTTATAGTCATATCATGATTCACATCATATTTTAGTTGATTAACTTGGTCATATTATGATGATCAAGATCTTATCATGCAACATATCAGTACTAAGATGAGCGAAGTATGATACGATGATAACCTGGTTAAAACTTATCATGAGAATAACACGACATATCATGAACAAAAACATATGGACATATCGAAATCATACATGGTCAAGCATGGCATGGCATAATCAAACATGATATAGTTACGTGGCATCAACAAGGTGATCCAAGCGTATGAGCATAACATGATCCACACGTATCAAGATATCATTATCACCGGAGGTTACAACAACCTTTAAATCTTTTCAAAGCTTTGCAGAAGTGCAAAAGAAATTATGGCTTGCCTTTCCCCAGCAAAGTGGAGGGTAAAGCTCCTGGTCTTCACAAGAAAACCCTGAAAAACATTTCCAAATAAAGCAAATGGGAAAAAAGAGTCAAAATGCCATTTTTATTGGACCAAAAATTTACAACAGAAGGTCATGGCTTGGAATTTATACCAAATTAAAGAGGGGAAAAAGAGTAATCCAATGCAAAAAAAAAGCAAATCATTTGGACTTGTGGTTTGGAAGATATACTAGGTCAAAGTTCTGGTCAAAATATGGATTTAAAAATGATTTAAATAATTTTATGGAAAAATCCACAGAGGGCCACGTCGAAGGCGTATTTGGGGAATACGTCTCCACTAGAATAAAGGTTCGCGACGGCTAGAGGGGCTGACAGATGGGGCCTTCCTATCATATGAGAGGGGAGGGGAGAGGAGACAGGGGCAAAGCGGCTCACCGGTAAGAGAACTCCGGCGAGGGTGCACGGCGGCGGCTGGGGCCAGGGGGAATCGATGGAGGGGGTCACAGTGGTCCTCCCTGTACCCGTGGTTTGCGGAATGGTGGTCGGACAGCGAAGGGAGCTTCCTTGCGGCGGCAGCACAGTCTCTGTCTCCGGCGAGGTTGAAGTTGTCGTCGTTCGCGATCGGGATTCGAGCAGGGGCCGGTTGAGGGAGCACCAGGAGGACCAGGGGAGTCGAGTGGATGCGCTGGCTTGGGCTGGGAGGCTCCGTAGGAGGCAGGCGGCGATGAGGCT
Source organism: Bromus sterilis (assembly GCA_950022295.1). NCBI lineage: Eukaryota > Viridiplantae > Streptophyta > Magnoliopsida > Poales > Poaceae > Bromus > Bromus sterilis. The sequence goes on along the minus strand of OX465599.1, from coordinate 162,071,220 downwards.
CTGCGGCGGCAGTGGTGGCCGGAGAGGAAGAAGACGACCACCACGGGTCGATTTCTTTTGCAAGGGGATGATTGAGGGGTCGGGGTGTGAGCTGGTGATGAGCTGCGAGGCGGGGGTGCCCTTTAAATAGGGTGGCGGCGATGCTGCGCTCGGGCTTCGCCGTGGAGATGGAGACACGGCGAGGGGGTGAGGTGGCGGGTTCGGGGAGCTTCGAGGGGGTTCAGGGAGCACGCGTGCGAGCAGAGGAGCATGCGTGGAGCAGGGGGCAAGCACGCGCGACGGCGACTGGTCAGGGGCATGCACGCGTCGGCTTGTGCACGGCGGTGAGCTGCCGGCGTGATTCCGGTGAGCGCAGGAGGGGGAATGAGAGACACACGCGCTGGCAAAGCCGTGCCATGCGATAGGACACGGATAAGAGGACAGAGGCGCCGTGTAGTGCGAAGGGGACGCATCGGGCGGCCTCGGGCGCGGCGAGGGCACGCCAACTGCATGCCGAGAGTGTGCCAGGGCGTGGCCACCCCGGGCAGGTTCATCTGGGTAGGTGTCCAGCGTGGACAAGTGTGTCTAGGGGAGAGTCCTTCTAGTGCTGAGCACGGTGGTGTGTTTGAATGGTCAAGTGGGCCACTGATTTGATCTCTACCTCAAGCAGAAGTTGGATACAACAAACTTGGAGCACAAGTAGGGATCACATGGTGGGGATTGGGACTGGGAGAGGTTGTCCCATTTGATTAGGTAACAAAGGACTAGTGATCTGGAGATTTACAGCACAAATGGCCAAAGGAATCACATGTTCCTTTGTAAATGTAAGAATGGGCCAGAACACAAGATTGAAGCTGGCATCAATTCTGGTGGGTGGATGGGGCTGAATTTTGGTGTACTAGGGGTTATTTGGAGTGGTGCTCAAGTGTGTAAAGTTTCATGGCCATTGGACACACCTAGCTAGCACTTGCTTCACAAGGTGGCCCACTGGTCAGAAATTTAAACATGATGGTGCACACACATAGTGGATGGGATTTGGCTACAATTGAATTTGGTGGGGTTATTTGGCGGTAGGATCATGCTGAAAAAGTTTCAAGGAAAATGGACTCCCCTAGCTTGCACTTGCTTCACAATGCCCCTTTCTGCACCAGAACTTTGTGAATTTATGGTGGGAGTTTGGCTAGGAAAATGATGATGGAATTTGGTGTAGGCTCATGATCTGATCATAGGAGGTTACACAAAAAGTTTCACCAGCAATGGATCAAGAGAAATGGTGCCTCCTTCACAAAGCTCCATTCTTCCCCTACAGACAAATGAATTTTCCTAGAGGAAAAATTCACTTGGGACATGAAATGTTTTTGGAGAATTTGGTAATATATGGAATAAAGAATATGTGGGAAGTATTTGGGGATTCATGGAGCAATATAAGTATGGGTTTCTTCACAAACCTCAAATAATAGGAATATCCCTTTTATTGAAAAAATGGATATATGGTTTGAATAAACTGGTGGCTTGGATGAGGTGGTTCCACGAAATGACAATAGAGAGGCTTGGATTCAAGGGCCACTTGAGCATGGAGAGAAAATACGCTCAAGTTTCATGTCCAAATAGGTGCTCAAAATCAAATCAAATGGCAAATCCAGAAATAAATCAGCAAGGTTTTTGGAAAAAGAAAGTTAAAAAATCCAGGGTGTCACAAACCTACCCCCCCCCTTAGAAAAATCTTGTCCTCGAGATTTTGTTGCTCAGGGAACTACTAAAAACTAACCGTCCTTAGGAAACTCATTGCTTCTCGGGTTTCCTTTTTACTGCATATCGTTCCCTCAATAGCATCCAATAACTCTGGCTCAGGGGCTTGCTTCACCCAATCCATATCTCAGACTGAACATTCTTCCTGGCCATATCAGATCCTTTCCAGCTGACTTCCATCCTTGTGGATGCTATCTTTTCTGATAACGAGATGTATTGTCATAGGCCGAATGCTGACGATACCCACCCTATTCTCGGGGTATCTCAGGCCTGATCTGCGGCATAGTCTTGAATCCTTTACCTTGGCCTCTTGGGGAAAAGGCTTGGCCTTCGTGGGTAGCTGATATCTAGGAAGGCTTACTGTCGTGGTGTCTCATAGTGCGGGACCTGGAATGTCTGCTCCTGGGGTTGCATCGCTTTGCTTTGTCCAGTCTATCTTGCGTATGAATTTTTGATCGGGGCACAAACTCTGAACGTTTCGTCATGCTGAGATTCATTTGTCATGCTGCCCTATCCATGGGAGGCGATAGACTGTGTTACGCTCTGACGTGGTCCTTAATGTCCAAATGTCGAGCTGGGTAGGTGATCTTTAGCAAAGCAGACTGGGGTGTCCCGACAAGATAGACAATTCTGAACTCGAATAACCGCTTGGACTGGCGGGCAGGGTACGCGGTCCTTTGCCCATAGAGTGAGATTTCCCCATTGTAGGCGTCTATGGTGGTTCATATGGCTACAACTGAGCAAGGCAAATTTGACCTTGAGGTCCATACACTTCGTCCTTTTGCTTTAGCCGTCGGGCTGCACAAGAGTTGCATACTTTTGACAGCTTGCGAGGTGCAACGCTTATTCTAGTAGCATGCATTGCAGCGAGATTCGCCACGGGCCATGCCTGTCTGGCCCGTGTATTGCTACTGCGACAATCATCTTCCTGTACTGGCTTTACCTCCGCCAAAGTTCTTTCCTTTGTACCTCTGGCATAACAACTCATTTTTGTTGGAGTCTTCCTCTGAGACATTCGGGTTATCATCACCTTTTGTCTCTTGGCTCATCACGATAGTCTTGGTTGCAACAAATGGGGTTTCAAGATTATCCTTCTTCAGGGCCTTGTTGGACGTTAGGAGCTGTCCATCAGGATTGGGGCAAGATCCAAGCTTTATTGCTTATTTTCCTCAGGATGTTCCCTCATGACTTTGTCAGTCTTTCCTCTAGGCTGAGGCGTGTATCTGATTCTTCTGATGACTTGTCTTCCGAGAGTTGCGGTTCCTCATCGTTGTTCATGTGTATTACTCTTACTTGATTACGAGCATGGCTGCATCCGTATGGAAGTAGCTCACATACTTGAAAAGAATGCCCATAAAATGTGCGGGTCCTGATGATGTTGAGGCATTTACTGCTTCTTAATAACTGGATTTCTGGCAATGCCGTTGCAGGCATGCTGACGTGTTGAAGCAGACTGGGTAGCTTGTCTTTGAAGCTTTGCTAGGGTGGCTGGGTGCCATACCTCCGAAGCTTTCTCTGGTGGCGTATCGAGGAATGCGGGGTGTCGTACCCGGACCACTTCCTTGATAGCTTGCTGAAGAAGATTGGGTCGTCTTACCCTTGAAGTTTTCCTCCTTGCACTATGGAGATGCCAGTTCCTTTCACTGGAAGTTTCCGTGGCCGACCACTGTAGACAGCTGGGTAGCTTGTGCTAGAATCCATCCATGGGCATACTGATAGAGGCGGGGTGTCCCGATCTTTCGATGAGATGATAACTACGATTTGATGGAGTCGACTTTGACGATCCGACTACAAACGTGCAACGACGTTGCGCCTTAGCAATCGCTAAACCAATCTCCTGAAGGTTATTGACCACGCCGGAGCACGATCAACCTGACCACGAAGGTCTAGTGCATGCAAGCAATCGAAGAACAAGCAAGAACTATGATAAAGCAATCTGACTATTCCGAATATGTAGATGAAGTATGAATAAAGTTGGGATTCCGAAAGCGGTCTTGATCTGGTCGTTGGACACAAACCGAGTACACGAAGATGCAGCAATTAGCTAAGCAGTCTTTTTAACTAAAAGAAATCCAAAGAAAAACCCTAAAGGTTGATCTACTTATATAGGACTAAAGGGTGGAGGCCAAGGGGGTGGAAGGACGTCCCAAGGAGTCCTAAAACTAAACCTAGGTCGTACAAGGCACTTGGGCCCATGTGGAGGTGATGCAACACCTATTGAGTTGGAATTTGATTCGGATTCTGCTGCTGGGTCGCACCGTTTTCGCAATATCTCCACGCTCCGAAGGAATTTGAAGGTGAAACCAACTGCGTTGGAAACTAGACGAGATAAGCTATCACCAGAAAAAAGAATCACCCAATTTGGAGTTCGTATGTAGAAACGACGGCTGTTTGAAGTTGGGTATATCTCTGCAGTCCGAATCTGAGTCCATGACGTGAAAGACTTGGTCTCTATCTTCTCTTGGCCCAAAAGTGACGTGAAATAACTTCTTGTACAGCACACAATCATGCCCTTTTGTATTGACTTCATTTCTTGATCAAATATAGAGGAATTAATGGTCATATCCATGATAATTATGTCCTCATCATCTTCATGCTTGAACATGCTCCAATGCTCATCCTTCTTGTCCATGCTAGGTCCTTCATTTGTCAGCAACAGAAATATATCGACGTTAGGCAGCATCATATTCACATGAACATTAGAAACATTACCAAGAAGCGAAAGTACCTGATAATTTAATTGGTGTGCCCGATCTCTAGTAATTGGTCCAGTAGGTATATTAGTAGGGGTTGTGGTTGTAACTATGGTAGTCATGTCCTCATCACATACTGAGTACGACTGGGTGTCTTGTAAGGCAAGCTTCACTTGGTGGCTTGTGGTGGAAGGTGGAATGTCTTGGCCAAGAAGATATCTGGATAGCGCACTTAGGAAGGCTGATGTACTGCACATGTCAGCTGTGCCTGGTGTCTGGTCACGGAAGACTGAGGTTCCTTATGAACGAAACTTTCCCAGGGTAGCAGGTGTACAAAACTGAAAAAATTGCTGACCGCTAGCCTGTTAGAGGGAAACATTCTTCCAATCATCCTTTTGCTGGATATGGGCCTTATGATGTGTTTTGACCGTCTTCCGGAGTATATCAAAACATAATAACCTGCATTGGACACAGGTACGGCTGGTGTATGTCATGTCTTGGACGCATATGAGTCAAACTTTATAGCTTTCCTTTGCTTGAATCCCCACGGCTGTCGTAACGGGTGCTGACTCGGTTCAACTACTGGCTACCTTATGGGACATGCTTGAGCCAAATGCTTTTGATACAACCGGGCATGAGCCCCTTTTGACTTGCTTAATTCCCAAATCACTGCGACCTCTTTCTGATGAAATCCTCACAACTTTAGCGGTTACCTGAATGCTGCGGTCTTTCCCTGACGGTTCAGCCAGGCGGAACTTATACTGGAGCCAAATATTTCAAACACGACCTGTGTGAACCTTCTAGACTCGGTAACTTCATGGTGCTCTGCAATCTGTCACTGAGTCTTCGAGGTACGCGGGGTTATGAGCAACTTTCCATCGGGGTAGATAAAGCGACACCGAGGAACCAATAAAGAGCCAACGGGAAATCCAACGAGGCGAAGAGCAATAGCAATCAATAGAAGAATCACTTCAAAAGCGGTAGTTGACGACCGTCCGAATATCTTGCATAAAACCAGCAAATAACCCAGTAGCCACCAGAAAGGTCATTACAACTCAGATCTAGGACGTTTACTGGAATAACTCAAGCACTGGTCAAGGCCGACCGAGAATCAGCTCAGAGCATGAGACGACGTCGATAAAAAAGAATACAGAGGTCCCCTAAGACGGCTGAGTAAAAAGCTCGGAACATAGGTTCGCCACTGCGAAAAGGAACTCAACAACTGCCCGAGACGGCCAAAAACATCTCAGAACACGGGTCAGTTATTGAAAAGAGAAATGCAAAATAGGCATCCACCCCGGACGGCCGAAAACGAATCATCTCAGAGCCAGGCGTGGTGCCATAGAGAAAGCGAGCAAGGGTTCGTCAGAGTCACATACTACCGGCAAAGCATATTTGTTAAACATCAAAGAACCAAATAAGGGTTGATGAAGAGGTTCAACCAAGAAAAGATCGATAGCACGAAGGTGCATCAGTATTACATAGAAATATATCATACATTACTGCTAGCATCCAATATGAAACAAGTAACATGCACTACTACTACTACTCAAGCGGCCTGAACTACACGAAGCTTAGGCACTACGATCTATCAGCGGATCGCTGGATGCCGAAGGGGCTAGCGGTGGAGTTGCCGAAGCCGAGGCTGCAGCAAGAGCTCTTCTTGCCTGCCTTCCATCATGGGCTAGCTCGAAGACGAGGGTGTACGCGGCGATCACGTAGCGGGACAGACTGATCACCTCTGCGTTGGATTCCATGGGAGGGCGAGGAAACCTTGTTCGTTGAGGGGTGGTGGCCAAGGTAGGGTAGAGGCGGAAGGCACGATCCTGCTGCATCATGCTATCCTGGTGGCGAAGACTCATGAGGCCTGAAAAAGCAGCGAGTTGGATAGCTCGATCGGTGGTAGCGGCGTGTCCACCACGAAAGTGGTAGACATGCCTACCAAGGGGAATCTGGGATTCCAAGAAGATTTCAGCGCGATACTCAAACACCGATCCTCCAAATGGCGTTTGGAACACCTGGTACCTCGGCATCTCTTCACGGGAATAGAGACAGCGCCAAACCTCGGCGAGGAGATAGGCAAAGCTGAGTGGGGAGGAGGGTGACAGTTGGTCCGTTGGGACGGCTGCCATCTACACTCAGCAGAGAAGGTGGTTAGTGGAAGAATATCATCTATATGCAACAAACAAATGCAGCAAGCAAATGCATCCACAAGCAGGCTATAAACTCTAGCTCTAGCATCAATATAACGTTCTTCTAACGTCTGTGCGGGCTAGCGTGTTCTACAACCAGTCCTGCTCTGATACCAAGCGTTGTGGCACCCCGTCTCAGAGGACCGGAATGCCCCGTGCTCCAGCCCAGAGATCAAGTCTTCAGGAACACATCACTCCTTGATACAGAACTGAACAACTTTCCATTACCAAATATACGAGTACAAGGTGGTTTATTACAACGCTGGCGGAGCGAGACAAAGAACAAGCTTGCTCCTCAAGCTAGCTATGGATCTACATCAAGCATCAGACTAACCCTCTAGCAGCGGAACGACGGCAACGGTGATGAACTCCACTTCACAGGGACACTGGCTGGGACACCTCCTAGCTCCCAAACACTGGGAACGTTGTCCTACACATCCAAAGCACGGCCTGCAAATCTGGCATGACACGCCAGGTCAGTACATCGAATGTACTTGCAAGCTCACAACGACAATACACGAAGGCAAAACAATAACATGACAACAGGTTAAAGTATATTAGTGACTTAATCATATGAGCATTAACATCATGCAGGCAAACAGTCATAAGTCATGTTATCCACCCTAAGACTAATGCATGCAACCCCACATGATCCTCGCATAATCATGTGGATTACCTCGGAGTCCTTAAGACTCAAGCACCAAACATCACATGGCCATCAACTTATCTGGGTCGTCGCACGATCCTCCAACGAGTAGGGTGTTCTCCGGTTACCACCCGACCAATCCGATCATCGCATGATCACAATCATCTTACCGAACTCATGTTGATCTCATGGCGTGACCTACTATGAACTGTTCCCAATACCGTGGACTCGGCTATTCGAATAGGTTTGTGTGACTATGCAGATTTTGTGCACTTTACCCACACTATGGAGCTCTTCGTCCATCCAGTACCCTGGAACTTGTCCCACAGGAACCTCGGAACTCGTACCATAGGACTGGACTAGGACTTCTCCAACGAGACCGTCCTACCGCGTGTCTCCCATACCGTATCACCCGACATACTTCGCAAGTCATGCCTTGGGTAGCCCCGTGTCTTCCAGACACACCAGCCATCGCAAGGCAACTGACCATCGCATGGTCCATAAACTTGTCCCACTCGGGCACGGGCTCCCAATAAGATAACCGGCTCTCAAGACTACCGCCGCTTACCAGGCCAGGGTACCGCGCGCGCGTAGCCTTCCCAGCTTGGTGATACGCATAAGAGAACCCACCGGCAGACCGAGCCAAGGCCTGCCCATACAGGCGAATGTGGTTGCACTGATAAGTCCGGTTCGGTGGCACCTGATCAACTTGGCACGGAACATAACTCCAAAGCATCCACAAGTTTCAGGTGCAACATGAGTATTCACATACAAGGCATATAAACATAAGTGGGAGATAACAAGGTACGGTTATAATCACATCATGATTCACATCATATTTTTGTTGATTACCTTGGTCATATTACGATGATCAAGATCTTATTATGCAACATATCATTACTAAGATGAGCGAAGTATGATACGATGATAACCTGGTTAAAACTTATCATGAGCATAACACAACATATCATGAACAAAAACATATAGACATATCGAAATCATACACGGTCATGCATGGAATGGCATAATCAAACATGATATAGTTACGTGGCATCAACAAGGTGATCCACACATATGAGCATAAGATGATCCACGCGTATCAAGATACTCATTATCACCGGAGGTTACAACAACTTTTAAAGCTTTTCAAAGCTTTGCAAAAGTGCAAAAGAAATTATGGCTTGCCTTTCACCAGCAAGGTGGAGGGAAAAGCTCCTGGTCTTCACAAAAAAACCATGAAAAACAATTCCAAATAAATCAAATGGGCAAAAGAGTCAAATGCCATTTTTATTGGACTAACAAATAACAGAAGGTCATCGCATGAAATTTATACCAAATTAAAGAGCGGGGAAAAGAGAAATCAATTGCAAAAAAGAATCACTTCATTTGAACTTCTAGTTTGGAAGATATACTAGGTCAAAGTTCTGGTCAAAATATGGATTTAAAAATGATTTAAATAATTTTCTGGAAAAATCCACAGAGGGCCACGCTGAAGGCGTATTTGGGGAATACGTCTCCACTGGAAAAACCGTTCGCGACGGCTAGAGAGGCTGACAGGTGGGGCCTGCCTGTCATATGAGAGGGGAGGGGAGAGGAGACAGGGGCGCGGTAGCTCACCGGCGGGAGAACTCCGGCGAGGGTGCACGGTGGCGGCTGGGGCCACGGGGAATAGATGGAGGGTTCACGACGGTCCTCCCTGGACCCGTGGTTTGCGGAATGGTGGCCGGACGGCGAAGGGAGCTTCCTCGAGGCGGCGGCCTAGTCTCTGTCTTCGGCGAGGTTGAAGCTGTCGTCGTTCGCGGTCGGGATTCGAGCAAGAGCCGGTAGAGGGAGCAGCAGGAGGAGCAGGGGAGTCGAGTGGAGGGGCTGGCTTGGGCTGGCAGGCTCTGTAGGAGGCATGCGGCGGCGAGACACTGTGGTGGCAGTGGTGGCCGAAGAGGAAGAAGTCGACCACCACGTGTAGATTTCTTCTGCAAGGGGCCCGACTATTGATAGAGGCGAAGGTGTCCCGATGTTTCGATGAGATGATGGAGATCGATTTTGGTGGAGTAGACTTTCACGACCCGACTACGAACGTGCGAAGACGTTGCGCCTTAGCAACCGCTAAACCAACTCCGAGAGGTTATTGATCCCGCGGATGCACGATCAACCTGACCACGAAGGTCAATTCCTGCAAGCAATCGAAGAACAAGCCAGAACTAAGAATTGCAATCTGGATATTGCGAATATAAGATAAAAGATTAACAGAAGTTGGGGTTCCAATGCGGTCTTGGCCTGGTCGGACGACACAAACGAAGAACTCGAAGTTGCGGCTATGGCTAACTTAAATCTAATTAAAACCCAAGTCTGAACGACGCCCTAAGGGCTGTATATATGGGGGAACAGAGGGGAGTTTCGTGACCCCTTGGAGGTGGGGCCCGAAAACAACCCTAACTCGGTTTCCCCACACATACGGACTCTAAAAACAGCCTATAATGTGGTATTTCGAAATTACATGGGCCCAGCCCAATATTAAGGTGACGCAGCACCTATAATTGCTCTTGGACGAAAATAATGAAGTGGCATCTCGTGTATTTCGTCCAAGACTTCATGCGCGCCTTATCGTGGCTTCAAAGTGCGAAAATCACCACTGGAAGCTCCATTGTCCTTTCCCGCGCGCGCACCTTCTTCTCCATGCTTGATCCCGCTCCAATGACCGTCCTTCTTGTCCATGCTAGGTCCTTCATTCATAAGCAAAACAAAAGTATCTAATTTAGGCAGCATCATATGTTCATGAACATTAAAAGGATTCGCAAGAAACGAAAGTACCTTATAATTTAGTTGACGTGCACGTGCTCTAGTAACTGGTCCAGTATGTGTAGTTGGTGAAGATGTGGGTGTAACATTAGTAGAGATGTCCTCATCATCCTCCCCTTCTTGAATTGAAGTCGTCCTCGACGAAAGCTCATTTTCTTCTCCCAAATAAGGTTTCAAATCTGCAATGTTAAATGTGGGACTAACCCCAAAATCTGCAGGTAGCTCAAGTTTATATGCATTATCATTAATTTTCTGTAAAACCTTAAAGGGACCATCAGCTCGTGGCATTAACTTAGACTTGCGCAAATCAGGAAACCTATCTTTACGTAGATGTAACCAAACAAGATCTCCTGGTTCAAACACAACATGCTTTCTACCCTTATCACCAGCAAGCTTGTATCTAGCATTCATTTTCTCAATGTTTTCTTTAGTTAACTCATGCATTTTTAATATCAATTCAGCACGTTGCTTAGCATCAAAATTAACCTTCTCCGATGATGGAATAGGAAGCAAATCAATAGGTGCACGAGGTAGAAAACCATAAACAATCTCAAAAGGGCACATTTTAGTGGTAGAATGAAATGAACGATTATAAGCAAATTCAATATGAGGTAAACATTCTTCCCACATTTTTAAGTTACTCTTTAAAACAGCCCTAAGCATAGTAGACAAAGTCCTATTGACTACTTCAGTTTGTCCATCAGTTTGGGGATGACATGTAGTACTAAAAAGTAGTTTAGTCCCCAACTTAGCCCATAAGCATCTCCAAAAATGGCTAAGAAACTTAGTATCATGATCCGAGACAATAGTATTGGGCACACCATGTAAGCGAATAATCTCTCGAAAGAATAAATCAGCAACATTAGCAGCATCATCGCTTTTATGACATGGTATAAAATGTGCCATCTTAGAAAATCTATCCACGACAACAAATATGCTATCCCTCCCATTCTTTGTTCGAGGCAGGCCTAAAACAAAGTCCATGGATATGTCCTCCCACGGAACACTAGGTACAGGTAAAGGCATGTATAAACCATGAGGATTGAGTCGTGACTTAGCTTTTTGACATGTAGTGCAGCGAGCAACAAAACGCTCAACATCCCGTCTCATCTTTGGCCAAAAGAAATGTGTAGCAAGTACGTCCTCCGTCTTCTTCACGCCAAAATATCCCATTAATCCTCCTCCATGCGCCTCCTGCAACAACAAAAGACGAATAGAGCTAGCTGGAATGCATAGCTTGTTAGAACGGAACACAAACCCATCATTAAGCACAAACTTGTTCCATGTTCTACCCTCTCTACAATTCTGCAATACATCTTTAAATTCCGCATCATGTACATATTGATCTTTGATTGTCTCTAAACCGAATATCTTGAAGTCAAGTGTTGAAAGCATAGTATAACGACGAGACAAAGCATCAGCAATAATATTATCTTTCCCCTTCTTGTGTTTAATGACATAAGGGAAAGTCTCAATAAATTCAACCCACTTAGCATGTCTACGATTAAGTTTTTCTTGACTTCTTATGTGTTTCAAAGATTCGTGATCAGAATGTATAACAAATTCTTTGGGCCATAAATAATGTTGCCAAGTTTCTAATGTCCGAACAAGAGCATATAATTCCTTATCATAAGTAGAATAGTTCAGACTAGGCCCACTCAATTTTTTAGAAAAGTAAGCAACAGGTTTAGCATCTTGTAATAACACACCTCCCAAACCAATACCACTAGCATCGCATTCAAGCTCAAAAGTCTTATTAAAATCAGGAAGTTGGAGCAAAGGAGCATGTGTTAACTTATCTTTCAATATCGTGAAGGCTTCTTCCTGTGCGGTACCCCAAGTAAAAGGCACATCCTTGCGTGTAAGCTCATTGAGAGGTGCAGCAATGGTGCTGAAATCTCTCACAAAACGCCTATAGAATCCAGCGAGGCCAAGAAAACTCCTCACTTGTGTGACCGTTTTGGGCTGCGGCCAACTCTCAATCGCCTCGATCTTGGCTTTATCAACTTCAATTCCCTGCGGAGGAACAACATAGCCAAGAAACGATACTCGGTCGGTGCAAAAGGTGCACTTCCCAAGGTTACCAAACAAACGTGCATTACGTAGAGCAATAAAGACAGCACGTAAATGATCCAAATGTTCCTCCAAAGATTTGCTATAAATCAGTATATCATCAAAATAGACTACCAAAAATCGTCCAATGAAAGCACGTAAAACCTCGTTCATTAATCTCATGAAAGTGCTAGGTGCATTAGTTAACCCAAAAGGCATGACTAACCACTCATATAATCCAAACTTAGTTTTAAAAGCCGTTTTCCATTCATCTCCTAATTTCATGCGAATTTGATGGTATCCACTACACAAATCAACTTTGGAAAACATGGTAGAGCCACTTAATTCATCAAGCATATCATCTAACCGAGGAATAGGATGACGATAACGAATAGTAATATTATTAATGGCTCGACAATCAACACACATACGCCATGTTCCATCCTTTTTTGGCACTAATATAACAGGAACAACACAAGGACTAAGGGATTCACGTATGTAACCTTTGTCGAGTAGCTCTTGTACTTGACGCTGAATCTCCTTCGTCTCCTGCGGATTGGTACGGTATGGCGCACGGTTGGGAAGCGAAGCACCGGGAATTAAGTCAATCTGATGCTCAATCCCTCGAATAGGTGGTAATCCCGGTGGTACGTCTTGTGGAAAGACGTCAATAAATTCCTGCAAAAGGTCAGTGACAACAGGAGGCAAAGAAGGAGGCAATTCCTCAAATGAAAACAAAGCTTCTTTGCACACAAAAGCATAGCACACATATTGACTAACATCCAAATCTGAAATATCAACCTTAGTAGCAAGCAAAGTTGGACTAGTCAATTTAATTTCATTAGAAACAGCAGAAGAAGATTTGCTATTAGTCTTATGTTGTTGCTCAAATTCTTTAGCAGCTATCTCATTTTCACTCTTATTTTTCTCCTGTTTAGCTTTACTAGCTCTAGCAAGATCATCTTTCACAATTTGTTCAGGAGACATAGGAAGTAAAGCAATATTTTTATCCTGATGAACCAGAGTAAACTGATTTGTCCTACCATGGTGTACAACATTCCTATCAAATTGCCATGGTCTACCAAGTAAAAGAGAGCATGCTTGCATGGGTACCACATCACAATCAACATAATCAGCATATGCAGCAATGCTAAAGTGCACACGAACAGAACGCGTTACCTTAATCTTACCACTATTGTTAAACCACTGAATATAGTACGGATGGGGGTGTGGTCTTGTGGTGAGAGATAGCTTCTCCACCAACTCCATGCTAGCCAAGTTGTTGCAACTCCCTCCGTCAATGATGATGCGAACCGAACGTTCTTTCACCACTCCCTTGTGTGGAACAAATTATGCCTCTGGTTTTGCTCGGCCTTCGTTACCTGCACACTTAACACACGTTGAGCAACCAAACTAGCATATTTATCTGCATCATCAGGAGCCATATACTCTATATCATGAGCATCATCATGGGCACCCTGTTCCTCATGAGCAATGAGAACTAAAGTCTCCTCATCATAGTCACTCGCTGACTCATACCCACCATCCGCCGTAATAGTCATCACACGCTTGGAGGGACAGTCTTTTGCGAAGTGACCTCCACCTTGGCACCTGGGACATTTAATATCACGATCTCGTGTTTGCCCTGTGGAAGCCATGGATGAAGAAGAACTCGCCGCTGGACCACTTTGTGCACCCTTGAATGGTGGCGCTGGCCGTTTTGGTGGCTCCCTGTAAGAATGAGCGGCTGAAGTAGATGGTGGTGCAGCAGGACGTGTGGATGGAGAAGCTCCACGCGATGTCCATGATGTATTTCGTCCTGCAGAAAAGTTAGGTCTCGTAGCGGCCTGTCGATCCTGCACTTCACGTTCAGCTTTACAAGCAAGATGAAACAAACGAGTGATAGTAGCAAAGTCCTTGTATTCTAGAATAGTTTGTATCTCCCTGTTTAAACCACCCATAAAACGTGCAAGCATAGCTTCATTATCCTCTACTAGGCCACATCTAATCAATCCAGTTTGTAATTCTTGATAATATTCCTCTACAGAATTTTTTCCTTGTCTCAAACGCTGTAATTTTTGTAACAATTCACGTTGATAATAAGGAGGAACCCAGCGAGTACGCATAGCATCTTTTAAAGCAGCCCAAGTAGTTGGAATATTATTAGCATGCAATCTACAATGTTCAGACCACCAAATAGATGCAAAGCCCGTGAATTCACAAACAGCAGCAGTAACACGTCTATTCTCAGGATATTGTAAACATGTAAAGCGTTGTTCAGTTTCTAACTCCCAAGTAAGATAAGTATCAGGAATATATCTACCCTCAAACGGCTTAAGATTCAATTTCAGTTTAGGCACATGTTCATCATCGCGTACCTGAGGGGGTGGTTGGTGTCGACCGTGGCGAATGTTGGGACGTGGACGTCCAGCTGGCTGTTCATAGGCCGCTTCCTGTTCCACCTCCTCCTCGTAATCACCCTCGTAGTTGTCGTCCTGGCCGACATCAGAAGCAGCAGCAGCAGGTACTGCAGCAGCAGGAGGAGCACCAATACCAGCAGCTTGTCCTCTCGGAAATAGAATCCGTCGTGCACGTGGTAGTGGCGGTGGCTGTGGCTGTGCTGGAGCGGCAGCAGGCTGTGTAGGTAGGCGTGCGATCAACTCAGTAAACTTGGCGTCGAGCTTGGTGTCGATCATCTTTTCCACGCCATCAATTGCCTCTATAAATCTGGTCTCGATGTCATTCACCTGTTCAGACATCATTTGTGCAAATTTATCATGTAGCTCCTTGTTTGTCATGTTCTCCCAATCGGGTGCATCCCGCGCCACTTCATCATGTGATCCTGGCATGGTTAGCAGAAATAGAAAACACACAGGAATATGATCCTACTTCTACTAATGGGATGTGGGATGGTGGAAAGCACAAATCCGTCAAGCTTTTCGTTCGTTCTTACCGATTCTTACCTAGCAGCAGGTGGTGATGTACAACCAACGGGTCAAAACTCTCAGAGATATGGTGGAGCGATGGCCAGGAGGTGTGAAACGCACGATGTAGAATATATGTGGAGCTGTAGGAAGGCTAACAAGTATGGTAGCAAAAGCTCAACAGTAATCAAAACAGAGATGCAAAGCTGAATAAACACTCAACGTCGGTACTGTGCTGATCCTAGGCTAGACCGTACTAGAGACGCGAGCCTAAAACACCAACGAAAGCACGGCGCGGCACGTAAACAACTGAGAAGCACACTCTGAATTTTTTTTTCTCTCTCTTTTTTTTTTTGCTCTTTTTTTTTGCTTTTTTTTTGCGATGCGGGACTGCGGTGGCTGAAAAAGTGCGAAAAATCACTATGGTGGCGAACGTCTCAAAATGAGTTTCTGGACCTAAGGAACGTATGGGCACGAAAATTTTTTACCCCTGAAAATTTTGGCCTAAAAGCTGCTCTGGAAAGCGTGCCAGACTTTTTTTTTCTTGCTAATCATCCCCCTTCTCTGTACGGAAAAAGTTTGATGAAATCCGACTCTAACAACTGAAAACTAAGCTGGCTACAGAGAGATCAGGAACCGTACTGATGGTGGAACTCAACTCGGACTCATGAGACGTGGTGGTGTATATGAACTCTGCTTGGCGGAACGTGGTGGTGTATCTGGACTCGGATTAGTGGAACGTGGTAGGATGACTACTTGTGCGGCGGCGACGTGGCAAACTGTGATCAGAACTCGAAACTCTAAGGGAACTAGACGCTAAGATTAGCAACTTGACACAACGATGCAACCGTAAATTCAACAAAGCAAGTACTGAAAAGAAAACTGGACAAAGGCTAGGACTGTCTTGGGACGTGATGATCTAACCCTAATTTTTTTTTGTTGGCTTTTTCGTGGACTGTAGGTATTAAGAACAGAACCAGTCTAGACTATGAAAACTGGTAAATCTCACCGAGCAACCTGGAAATCTGATACCACTTGATAGAGGCGAAGGTGTCCCGATGTTTCGATGAGATGATGGAGATCGATTTTGGTGGAGTAGACTTTCACGACCCGACTACGAACGTGCGAAGACGTTGCGCCTTAGCAATCGCTAAACCAACTCCGAGAGGTTATTGATCCCACGGATGCACGATCAACCTGACCACAAAGGTCAATTCCTGCAAGCAATCGAAGAACAAGCAAGAACTAAGAATTGCAATCTGGATATTGCGAATATAAGATGAAAGATTAACAGAAGTTGGGGTTCCAATGCGGTCTTGGCCTGGTCGGAAGACACAAACGAAGAACTCGAAGTTGCGGCTATGGCTAACTTAAATCTAATTAAAACCCAAGTCTGAACGACGCCCTAAGGGCTGTATATATGGGGGAACAGAGGGGATTTTCGTGACCCCTTGGAGGTGGGGCCCGAAAACAACCCTAACTCGGTTTCCCCACACATACGGACTCTGAAAACAGCCTATAATGTGGTATTTCGAAATTACATGGGCCCAGCCCAATATTAAGGTGACGCAGCACCTATAATTGCTCTTGGACGAAAATAATGAAGTGGCATCTCGTGCATTTCGTCCAAGACTTCATGCGCGCCTTATCGTGGCTTCAAAGTGCGAAAATCACCACTGGAAGCTCCATTGTACTTTCCCGCGCGCGCACCTTCTTCTCCATGCTTGATCCCGCTCCAATGACCGTCCTTCTTGTCCATGCTAGGTCCTTCATTCATAAGAAAAACAAAAGTATCTAATTTAGGCAGCATCATATGTTCATGAACATTAGAAGGATTCGCAAGAAACGAAAGTACCTGATAATTTAGTTGACGTGCACGTGCTCTAGTAACTGGTCCAGTATGTGTAGTTGGTGAAGATGTGGGTGTAACATTAGTAGAGATGTCCTCATCAACTATACTGCGCTCGGGCTCCGCCGTGGAGATGGTGACACAGCGAGGGGGTGAGGTGGCGGGCTCGGGGAGCTTACAGGGGGTTCGGGGAGCACGCATCCGAGCAGAGGAGCATTCGTGGAGAAGGGGACAAGCACACGCGATGGCCACTGGTCAGGGGCATGCGCGCATGGGCTTGTGCACGGCGGCGAGCTGCCGGCGAGATTCCGGCGAGCGCAGGAGGGGGATAGAGAGGAACACGCGCTGGCAAAGCCGTGCTGTGCGGCAGGACACGGACAAGAGGACACAGGCGCCCTGTAGTGCGAAGGGGACGCATCGGGCGGCCTCGGGCACGGCGAGGGCACGCCAACTGCATGTCGAGAGAGTGCCAGGGGCGTGGCCACCCCGGGCAGGATCATTTGGGGAGGGTTCCAGCGTGGCCAAGTGTGTTTAGGGGAGAGTCCTTCTAGTGCTGAGCACGGTGGTGTGTTTGAATGGTCAAGTGGGCCACTGATTTGATCTCTACCTCAAGCAGAAGTTGGATACAGCAAACTTGGAGCACAAGTAGGGATCACATGGTGGGGATTGGGATAGGGAGAGGTTGTCCCATGTGATTAGGATAGAAAGGACTAGTGATCTGGAGATTTATAGCTCAAATGGCGAAAGGAATCACATGCTTCCTTTGTAAATGCAAGAATGGGCTAGAACACAAGATTGAAGATGGCATCAATTATGGTGGGTGGATGGGGCTGAATTTTGGTGTACTGGGGTTATTTGGAGTGGTGCTCAAGTGTGTAAAGTTTCATGGCCATTGGACACACCTAGCTAGCACTTGCTTCACAAGGTGGCCCACTGGTTAGAAATTTAAACATGATGATGCACACACATAGTTGATGGGATTTGTCTACAAATGAGTTTGGTGCGGTTATATGCTGGTAAGATCATGCTCACAAACTTTCAAGGCAAATGGACTCCCCAAGCTTGCACTTGCTTCACAATGCCCCTTTCTGCACCAGAACGTTGGGAATTTATGGTGGGAGTTTGGCTAGGAAAATGATGATGGGATTTGATGTAGGCTCATGATCTGATCATAAGAGGTTGCACAAAAAGTTTCAACAGCAATGGATCAAGAGAAATGATGCCTCCTTCACAAAGCTCCATTCTGCCCCTACAGACAAATGAATTTTTCTGGAGGAAACATTCACTTCGGACATGAAATGTTTTTGGACAATTTGGCAAGATATGGCATCAAGAATAGGTGGGATGTATTTGGGGATTTATGGAGAAATATAAGTATGGGTTGCTTCAAAAACCTCAAATAATAGGAATATCCCTTTTATTGAAAAAAAGGGATATATGGTTTGAATAAACTGGAGGCTTGGATGCGGTGGGTCCATGAAATGACAATGTAGAGGCTTGGATTCAAGGTCCTCTTGAGCATGGAGAGAAAATATGCTCAAGTTTCTAGTACAAAGAGGTGCTCAAAATCAAATCAAATGGAAAATCCAGAAATAAATCAGCAAGGTTTTTGGAAAAAGAAAGTTCCAAAATCCAGGGTGTCACACTGCTACACTAGCAGAGGCATACATTTGCATACATCATGATAGCTACATCTTCTTTATGATGAGTACCTTGTATAGTGTTAAGATCTTCTATACTTCTTGTAAAATAGATTGTTGCCCTTAAGTGAGGAAAAGATCTCAAAGAGGACATATTTAAAAGATCACAAATAGGAAAAATGAGAGTTAAATAGAAAGAGCCATTGAGGCCACCAAAAAAATAGAAAAAAATAGAAAAAAATAGAAAAAAGAGAAAAAGAAATAAAAAGAGATAAAGGGGCAACACTACTATTCCTTTTGAAAGATCCACACTCGTACTCCCTTTATATCTTGTACTCCATAGAGATGATCAATTGTGCATATAGCTATGTGGGGACCTTCACAATATAGAAATTGGCTTGCATATTCCAAGGATGAGCTTCCTCAAATAAGCTCTAGTTCTTGATGAGCGAGCAAGTTGGATGCACCCGCACTAGTTCCATTGGAGAGCTTTTCTTAGCTCGTATGTGCATCTGTTGCATGGCAATCCCTACTCCTCACATCATATCTATCATTTGGCCTTCTCTCGCCTATGATTGTCCTCATTTATGTGAGCCTTTCTCACTCTTTTTGTCTTACTCCTCCACCATATTTCTCTCTTTGTCATCCTAAGTGTCAACTCTCATGCTAATGCTCATTCATTGCATGAGTGCTCAAAATATCGAAAGGAGTGGATCAAATTGACGTGTACTAGGCTAGTGGTCTGGGGACGAGTCAAGATAAGATTCCAAAGAAGACTAAGTGTGAAAATTTAGTAGATTGAGTTCTCAACAAATATATATTCTTTCTCATATTCCCATCTCCCCCTTCTTGCACGCAAACACCATCTGGAGACATTCGAGTCACGGAAAGCGAGAGCTCTTGGACCTTAATGTTCTTATGTTGCTTGTTTCAATGCTAATATAGACTCTTGCCTGTTATGACTTGAATTGAAGTACATACCTTGATTACACTACTTTCAAAGTTCTTATATGGTTGTTAGCATGCCACCACAGAAATTATGCTTGTTATCATTTACCTACTCGAGGATGAGCAGGAATTAAGCTTGGGAATGTTGATACGTCCCAAATGTATCTATAATTTCTTCTTGCCTCATGCATGTTTTGTGTGATATTGCTATGATCTAGATACACTTTCATACACTTCTGATCATATTTGGACTAACTTATTAACTCAGTGCACCCTAGTGCCAGTTCCAGTTTTCTGTTGTTTTTCTATTTCAGGTTTCCCAATATTAAAAGTGCTCCAAAAATTCGAGAAAAATCAAATAAAAAATCAGCGTAGAAGAACCTTCCGGAAACACCTGGGTGGGGCCAGAGGGCCACCACTAGGGGCCCAGCTACCCTGGTGGCGCGCCCTAGGGGCTGGCCGCGCAAGGGGGCGCCTGGACCCCTGGTGCCCCCCTGGCTGCCCCCCTTCGCCTACTTATTCTCCATCACGGGATTCTTCCGAAGACAGAAATCCTTTTCGTGAACTCGCCTCTGTTCCGCCGCTGCCGCGCTTCCAAAATCGGGAGCGCCAGCAGACCTCTTCCCGCCACCGTGCCGGAGGGAGGATTGACCTCCGGGAGCCTCTCCTCCACCATGTACGCTTCCCGGATGATTCGTGAGTAGTCTACCTTGGACCATGGGTCCATGATCAGTAGCTATGTGATGTTCTCATCCCCTCTTTGTTCTTCATGGATTAGACCTTGTGAGCTGCCCTACATGATCAAGGCACATATGTAATTCTTTCTGCTGTTACTCTGCTGAGTTTGCTGGGATCTGATGGATTATGAGACTACGTTCAGTTTGTGATTGAGTAATATATTTGGTTCTTATCTTTTATATTTTTGTTCTTGAGTAATTCTTGCATGTTCTCCGTTGCTGTTTATTGCTTTGGTCAAGTAGTAGGTAGTGACTCCAAGAGGGAATGTTTTGCTCGATTGTGGGTTCATGCCCCCTGATGACTAGCTTGAGTGACAACACATGAGTCTAAGGGATGTGTTGTTGCCACAAGGGGGAAAACAATGGTGCTTGTAACCGCGGTTGGAAGGATTGTTTACTTTACGCTTCTTTTAATGCAGTTCTCTGTTGCTTTGGGTTTACACTTTGGGTGGGGCTAGCAACTTAATACCAGCGAGATGTTCTTGATAGATATCTCAAGGTGGATGATTAGTAGTAGATGAAGTTGGATTTTGGTCTACTTATTTTGGCGTACCGCCCATGCTTTTGAGCCTCTTCCTTTCTTTGTAGCATAGTTAGCATTGCGGTGCATTTTTAATCCTGTCAAGTGCCCAGCTATGATTTGTTTACCTCGCATAGCAGTTTTATCGTCTTTTGGGAGAGAGACATCACTAGTGAACATCACGGGACCCCGGTCCATATTCTCATCACTGTTTACACGCTCAATTTATTTTCTTGCTTTTACTTTCTAGTTGCAATTACCATCACTATTATCTGTTGCATTGATCATTTGTAAAAAACAAGGCCGGAGAGATTGACAACCTCTCTAAACTTCGTTGGGAGAAAATTTATTTGTTGTGTGTGCAAGTCCAAGTAAAAAGGGAGCAAATTTTTTCTTAAAAACGGTGCCCTTGTTTCCTTGCCACCTACTTCTCGACCTTGAACAACTTTCTGTCACCAATGAAATGGGTACAAGGGGTCTATTACAACGCTAGATGAGCGAGCGGAGAACATACTTGCTCTGAACGCTAGCAACGGGACTACATCAAGCAGCGACATAACTCTATAGCAGCGGAATAAATCTTAGGAGCGGAACAACGGCGATGGTGATGGATTCCACTCCAAAGGGACACTGCTCGGACACCTTCTAGCTCGCAAACACTGGGAACATCATGCTACGCAATCACAACATTGCCTGCAACTCTGGCATGACACGCCAGGTCAGTACATTCAATGCACTTGCAAGCTCACAACATCCAATGCATCAAGGCAAAACTATATCATGGCAATAATAGTTCAAATAATGATAACATGATGAATCTAGCATAATACCAAGACTGAGACTAGTGCAGAACAACCATAGTTTAAGTTCACATGGACCACTTACTCATCTCATGATCATGCAGCTTACCTCGGAGTCCTTACAGACTCAACAATCTGCTTACGGATCATCGCATGATCACGCAACTTTCACGGGTCGTCGCGCGACCACTCAACGGGTTAGGGGTCATCGCATGACCAACAACTTATAAGGGTCATCGCACGACCACTCAACGAGTTAGTGGTCATCGCATGACCACCCAACTTAACAGGTCATCGCATGACCAAAGACTTATACGGGTCGTGATAGAGGCGGGGTGTCCCGATCTTTCGATGAGAGATAACTATCGATTTGATGGAGACGACTCTGACGATCCGACTACGAACGTGCAACAACGTCGCGCCTTAGCAATCGCTAAACCAATCTCCGGAGGTTATTGACCACGTCGGAGCACGATCAACCTGACCACGAAGGTCTAGTGCCTGCAAGCAATCGAAGAACAAGCAAGAACTATGATAAAGCAATCTGAATATTGCGAATATGTAGATGAAGAATGAATAAAGTTAGGATTCCAAAAGCGGTCTTGATCTGGTCGTTGGACACAAACCGAGTACACGAAGATGCGGCAATTAGCTAAGCAGTCTTTTTAACTGAAAGAAATCCAAAGAAAACTGATGAGGACATCCCTACTAATGTTACACCCATACCCTCACCAACTACACATACTGGACCAGTTACTAGAGCACGTGCACGTCAACTAAATTATCAGGTACTTTCGTTTCTTGCGAATCCTTCTATTGTTCATGAACATATGATGCTGCCTAAATTAGATACTTTTGTTTTGCTTATGAATGAAGGACGTAGCATGGACAAGAAGGATGGTCATTGGAGCGGGATCAAGAATGGAGAAGAAGGTGTGCGCGGGGAAAAGTACAGTGGAGCTTCCAGTGGGGATTTTCGCACGTTGAAGCCACCATAAGGCATGCATGAAGGCTTGGACGAAATACACGAGATGCCACTTCATTATTTTCGTCCAAGAGCAATTATAGGTGCTGCGTCACCTTAATATTGGGCTGGGCCCATGTAATTTCGAAATACCACATTATAGGCAGTTTTTAGAGTCCGTATGTGTGGGGAAACCGAGTTAGGGTTGTTTTCGGACCCCACCTCCAAGGGGTCACGAAAATCCCCTCTGTTCCCCCATATATACAGCCCTTAGGGCGTCGTTTAGACTTGGGTTTTAATTAGATTAAAGTTAGCCATAGCCGCAACTTCGAGCTCTTCGTTTGTGTCATCCGACCAAGGCAAGACCTCATTGGAACCCCAACTTTCGTAATCATTCATCTTATATTCGCAATATCCAGATTGCAATTCTTAGTTCTTGCTTGTTCTTCGATTGCTTGCAGGAATTAGACCTTCGTGGTCAGGTTGATCGTGCATCCGCGGGATCAATAACCTCTCGGAGTTGGTTTAGCGATCGCTAAGGCGCAACGTCTTCGCACGTTCGTAGTCGGATCGTGAAAGTTGCCTCCACCATAATCGATCTCCACCATCTCATCGAAACATCGGGACACCTTCGCCTCTATCAAGTGGTATCAGATTTCCAGGTTGCTCGGTGAGATTTACCAGTTTTCATAGTCTAGATTGGTTCTGTTCTTCATACCTACAGTCCACGAAAAAGCCAACAACAAAAAAATTAGGGTTAGATCATCACGTCCCAAGACAGTCCTAGCCTTTGTCCAGTTTTCTTTTCAGTACTTGCTTTGTTGAATTTACGGTTGCATCGTTGTGTCAAGTTGCTGATCTTAGCGTCTAGTTCCCTTAGAGTTTCGAGTTCTGATCACAGTTTGCCACGTCGCCGCCGCACCAGTAGTCATCCTACCACGTTCCGCCAATCCGAGTCCAGATACACCACCACGTTCCGCCAAGCAGAGTCCATATACACCACCACGTCTCACGAGTCTGAGTTGAGTTCCACCATCAGTACGGTTCCTGATATCCCCGTAGCCAGAATAGTTTTGAGTTGATTAGAGTCGGATTTCACCAATCTTTTGTCGTACGTAGAAGAGGGTGATTTCCAAAAAAAAAAAAAAAAAAAAGAGTCTGGCACGCTTTTCAGAGCGGTTTTTAGGCCAAAATTTTCAGGGGTAAAAAAATTTCGTGCCCATACGTTCCTTAGGTCCAGAAACTCGTTTTGAGACGTTCGCCACCGTAGTGATTTTTTTCGCACTTTTTCAGCCCCCGCAGTCCCGCATCGCCAAAAAAAAAAAAGCAAAAAAAAAAAAAAAAAAGAGAGAAAAAAAATTCAGAGTGTGCTTCACAGTTGTTACGTGCTGCGCCGTGCTTTCGTTGGTGTTTTAGGCTCGCGTCTCTAGTACGGTCTAGCCTAGGATCAGCACAGTACCGACGTTGAGTGTTTATTCAGCTTTGCATCTCTGTTTTGATTACTGTTGAGTTTTCCTACCATACTTGTCAGCCTTCCTACAGCTCCACATATATTCTACATCGTGCGTTTTGACACCTCCTGGCCATCGCTCTACCATATCTCTGAGAGTTTTGACCCGTTGGTTGTACATCACCACCTGCTGCTAGGTAAGAATCGGTAAGAACGTAAGAAAAGCTTGACGGATTTGTGCTTTCCACCACCCCACATCCATCCCATTAGTAGAAGTAGGATCATATTCCTGTGTGTTTTCTATTTCTGCTAACCATGCCAGGATCACATGATGAAGTGGCGCGGGATGCACCCGATTGGGAGAACATGACAAACAAGGAGTTACATGATAAATTTGCACGTATGATGTCTCAACAGGTGCAGGACATCGAGACCAGATTTACAGAGGCGATTGATGGCGTGGAGAAAATGATCGACACCAAGCTCGACGCCAAGTTTACTGAGTTGATCGCACGCCTACCTTCAGCACAGCCACAGCCACCGCCACTACCACGTGCACGACGTATTCTGTTTCCGCGAGGACAAGCTGCTGGTATTGGTGCTCCTCCTACTGCTGCAGTTGCTGCTGCTGCTGCTGCTTCTGACGTCGCCCAGGACGACAACTACGAGGGTGATTACGAGGAGGAGGTGGAACAGGAAGCGGCCTATGAGCAGCCAGCTGGACGTCCACGTCCCAACATTCGCCACGGTCGACACCAACCACCCCCTCAGGTACGCGATGATGAACATGTGCCTAAACTTAAATTGAATCTTAAGCCGTTTGAGGGTAGATATATTCCTGATGCTTATCTTACTTGGGAGTTAGAAACTGAACAACGTTTTACATGTTTACAATATCCTGAGAATAGACGTGTTACTGCTGCTGTTTGTGAATTCACGGGCTTTGCATCTATTTGGTGGTCTGAACATTGTAGATTGCATGCTAATAATATTCCAACTACTTGGGCTGCTTTAAAAGATGCTATGCGTACTCGCTGGGTTCCTCCTTATTATCAACGTGAATTGTTACAAAAATTACAACGTTTGAGACAAGGAAAAAATTCTGTAGAGGAATATTATCAAGAATTACAAACTGGATTGATTAGATGTGGCCTAGTAGAGGATAATGAAGCTATGCTTGCACGTTTTATGGGTGGCTTAAACAGGGAGATACAAACTATTCTAGAATACAAGGACTTTGCTACTATCACTCGTTTGTTTCATCTTGCTTGTAAAGCTAAACGTGAAGTGCAGGATCGACAGGCCGCTACGAGACCTAACTTTTCTGCAGGACGAAATACATCATGGACATCGCGTGGAGCTTCTACATCCACACGTTCTGCTGCGCCACCATCTACTTCAGCCGCTCATTCTTACAGGGAGCCACCAAAACAGCCAGCGCCACCATTCAAGGGTGCACAGAGTGGTCCAGCGGCGAGTTCTTCTTCCTCCATGGCGTCCACAGGGCAAGCACGAGATCGTGATATTAAATGTCGCAGGTGCCAAGGTGGAGGTCACTTCGCAAAAGACTGTCCCTCCAAGCGTGTGATGACTATTACGGCGGATGGTGGGTATGCGTCAGCGAGTGACTATGATGAGGAGACTCTAGTTCTCATTGCTCATGAGGAACAGGGTGCCCATGATGATGCTCATGATATAGAGTATATGACTCCTGATGATGCAGATAAATATGCTAGTTTGGTTGCTCAACGTGTATTAAGTGTGCAGGTAACGAAGGCCGAGCAAAACCAGAGGCATAATTTGTTCCACACAAAGGGAGTGGTGAAAGAACGTTCGGTTCGCATCATCATTGACGGAGGGAGTTGCAACAACTTGGCTAGCATGGAGTTGGTGGAGAAGCTATCTCTCACCACAAGACCACACCCCCATCCGTACTATATTCAGTGGTTTAACAATAGTGGTAAGATTAAGGTAACACGTTCTGTTCGTGTGCACTTTAGCATTGCTGCATATGCTGATTATGTTGATTGTGATGTGGTACCCATGCAAGCATGCTCTCTTTTACTTGGTAGACCATGGCAATTTGATAGGAATGTTGTACACCATGGTAGGACAAATCAGTTTACTCTAGTTCATCAGGATAAAAATATTGCTTTACTTCCTATGTCTCCTGAACAAATTGTGAAAGATGATCTTGCTAGAGCTAGTAAAGCTAAACAGGAGAAAACTAAGAGTGAAAATGAGATAGCAGCTAAAGAATTTGAGCAACAACATAAGACTAATAGCAAATCTTCTTCTGTTGTTTCTAATGAAATTAAATTGACTAGTCCAACTTTGCTTGCTACTAAGGTTGATATTTCGGATTTGGATGTTAGTCAATATGTGTGCTATGCTTTTGTGTGCAAAGAAGCCTTGTTTTCATTTGAGGAATTGCCTCCTTCTTTGCCTCCTGTTGTCACTGACCTTTTGCAGGAGTTTATTGACGTCTTTCCACAAGACGTACCACCGGGATTACCACCTATTCGAGGGATTGAGCATCAGATTGACTTAATTCCCGGTGCTTCGCTGCCCAACCGTGCGCCATACCGTACCAATCCGGAGGAGACGAAGGAGATTCAGCGTCAAGTACAAGAGCTACTCGACAAAGGTTACATACGTGAATCCCTTAGTCCTTGTGCTGTTCCTGTTATATTAGTGCCTAAAAAGGATGGAACATGGCGTATGTGTGTTGATTGTCGAGCCATTAATAATATTACTATTCGTTATCGTCATCCTATTCCTAGGCTAGATGATATGCTTGATGAATTAAGTGGCTCTACCATGTTTTCCAAAGTTGATTTGCGTAGTGGATACCATCAAATTCGCATGAAATTAGGGGATGAATGGAAAACGGCATTTAAAACTAAGTTTGGATTATATGAGTGGTTAGTCATGCCTTTTGGGTTAACTAATGCACCTAGCACTTTTATGAGATTAATGAACGAGGTTTTACGTGCCTTCATTGGACGATTTGTGGTAGTCTATTTTGATGATATACTGATTTATAGCAAATCTTTGGAGGAACATTTGGATCATTTACGTGCTGTTTTTATTGCTCTACGTAATGCACGTTTATTTGGTAACCTTGGGAAGTGCACCTTTTGCACCGACCGAGTGTCGTTTCTTGGCTATGTTGTTACTCCGCAGGGAATTGAAGTTGATCATGCCAAGATCGAGGCAATTTAGAGTTGGCCGCAGCCCAAAACGGTCACACAAGTGAGGAGTTTTCTTGGCCTCGCTGGATTCTATAGGCGTTTTGTGAGAGATTTCAGCACCATTGCTGCACCTCTCAATGAGCTTACACGCAAGGATGTGCCTTTTACTTGGGGTACCGCACAGGAAGAAGCTTTCACGGTTTTGAAAGATAAGTTAACACATGCTCCTTTGCTCCAACTTCCTGATTTTAATAAGACTTTTGAGCTTGAATGCGATGCTAGTGGGATTGGTTTGGGAGGTGTGTTATTACAAGATGCTAAACCTGTTGCATACTTTTCTGAAAAATTGAGTGGGCCTAGTCTGAACTATTCTACTTATGATAAGGAATTATATGCTCTTGTTCGGACATTAGAAACTTGGCAACATTATTTATGGCCCAAAGAATTTGTTATACATTCTGATCATGAATCTTTGAAACACATAAGAAGTCAAGCAAAACTTAATCGTAGACATGCTAAGTGGGTTGAATTTATTGAGACTTTCCCTTATGTCATTAAACACAAGAAGGGGAAAGATAATATTATTGCTGATGCTTTGTCTCGTCGTTATACTATGCTTTCACAACTTGACTTCAAGATATTCGGTTTAGAGACAATCAAAGAACAATATGTAAATGATGCGGAATTTAAAGATGTATTGCAGAATTGTAGAGAGGGTAGAACATGGAACAAGTTTGTGCTTAATGATGGATTTGTGTTCCGTTTTAACAAGCTATGCATTCCAGCTAGCTCTATTCGTCTTTTGTTGTTGCAGGAGGCGCATGGAGGAGGATTAATGGGACATTTTGGCGTGAAAAAGACGGAGGACGTACTTGCTACACATTTCTTTTGGCCAAAGATGAGACGGGATGTTGAGCGTTTTGTTGCTCGCTGCACTACATGTCAAAAAGCTAAGTCACGACTCAATCCTCATGGTTTATACATGCCTTTACCTGTACCTAGTGTTCCGTGGGAGGATGATAGAGGCGAAGGTGTCCCGATGTTTCGATGAGATGGTGGAGATCGATTTTGGTGGAGTAGACTTTCACGACCCAACTACGAACGTGCGAAGACGTTGCGCCTTAGCAATCGCTAAACCAACTCCGAGAGGTTATTGATCCCGCGGATGCACGATCAACCTGACCACGAAGGTCAATTCCTGCAAGCAATCGAAGAACAAGCAAGAACTAAGAATTGCAATCTGGATATTGCGAATATAAGATGAAAGATTAACAGAAGTTGGGGTTCCAATGCGGTCTTGGCCTGGTCGGACGACACAAACGAAGAACTCGAAGTTGCGGCTATGGCTAACTTAAATCTAATTAAAACCCAAGTCTAAACGATGCCCTAAGGGCTGTATATATGGGGGAACAGAGGGGAATTTCGTGGCCCCTTGGAGGAGGGGTCCGAAAACAACCCTAACTCGGTTTCCCCACACATACGGACTCTAAAAAATAGCCTATTAAGTGTATTTCGAAATTACATGGGCCTGGCCCAATAATAAGGTGACGCAGCACCTATAATAACTCTTGGACGAAAATATTAATGTGGCATCTTGTGTCTCTCGTCCAAGTCTTCATGCGCGCCTTATGGTGGCTTCAAAGTGCGATAATCACCACGGGAAGCTCCGCTGTCCTTTCCCGCGCGCGCACCTTCTTCTCCATGCTTGATCCCGCTCCAATGACCATCCTTCTTGTCCATGCTAGGTCCTTCATTCATAAGACAAACAAAAGTATCTAATTTAGGCAGCATCATATGTTCTTGAATATTAGAAGGATTCGCAAGAAACGAAAGTACCTGATAATTTAATTGACGTGCGCGTGCTCTAGTAACTGGTCCATTATGTGTAGTTTGTGAAGATGTGGGTGTAACATTAGTAGAGATGTCCTCATCATCCTCCCCTTCTTGAATTGAAGTCGTCCTCGACGGAAGCTCATCATCTTCTTCCAAATAAGGCTTCCAATCTGCAATATTAAATGTGGGACTAACCCCAAAGGCTGCAGGTAGCTCAAGTTTATATGCATTATCATTAATTTTCTGCAAAACCTTAAAGGGACCATCAGCTCGAGGCATTAACTTAGACTTGCGCAAATCAGGAAACCTATCTTTACGTAGATGTAACCAAACAAGATCTCCGGGTTCAAACACAACATGCTTTCGACCCCTATCACCAGCAAGCTTGTATCTAGCATTCATGCGCTCAATGTTTTCTTTAGTTAACTCATGCATTTTTAATATCAATTCAGCACGTTGCTTAGCATCAAAATTAACCTTCTCCGAAGATGGAAGAGGCAGCAAATCAATAGGTGCACGAGGTAGAAAACCATAAACAATCTCAAAAGGGCACATTTTAGTGGTAGAATGCAATGAACGATTATAAGCAAATTCAATATGAGGTAAACATTCTTCCCACTGTTTCAAGTTACTCTTTAAAACAGCCCTAAGCATAGTAGACAAAGTCCTATTGACCACTTCAGTTTGTCCATCAGTTTGGGGATGACATGTAGTACTAAAAAGTAGTTTAGTCCCCAACTTAGCCCATAAGCATCTCCAAAAATGGCTAAGAAACTTAGTATCACGATCCGAGACAATAGTATTGGGCACACCATGTAAGCGAATAATCTCACGAAAGAATAAATCAGCAACATTAGCAGCATCATCGCTTTTATGACATGGTATAAAATGTGCCATTTTAGAAAATCTATCCACGACAACAAATATGCTATCCCTCCCATTCTTTGTTCGAGGCAAGCCTAAAACAAAGTCCATGGATATGTCCTCCCACGGAACACTAGGTACAGGTAAAGGCATGTATAAACCATGAGGATTGAGTCGTGACTTAGCTTTTTGACATGTAGTGCAGCGAGCAACAAAACGCTCAACATCCCGTCTCATCTTTGGCCAAAAGAAATGTGTAGCAAGTACGTCCTCCGTCTTCTTCACGCCAAAGTGTCCCATTAATCCTCCTCCATGCGCCTCCTGCAACAACAAAAGACGAATAGAGCTAGCTGGAATGCATAGCTTGTTAGAACGGAACACAAATCCATCATTAAGCACAAACTTGTTCCATGTTCTACCCTCTCTACAATTCTGCAATACATCTTTAAATTCCGCATCATTGACGTATTGATCTTTGATTGTCTCTAAAC
The DNA here is from genome assembly GCA_950022295.1 of Bromus sterilis. Lineage (NCBI taxonomy): Eukaryota > Viridiplantae > Streptophyta > Magnoliopsida > Poales > Poaceae > Bromus > Bromus sterilis. The sequence continues at coordinate 162,040,899 of OX465599.1, read as the reverse complement.
CGAAAATCTTGAAGTCAAGTTGTGAAAGCATAGTATAACGACGAGACAAAGCATCAGCAATAATATTATCTTTCCCCTTCTTGTGTTTAATGACATAAGGGAAAGTCTCAATAAATTCAACCCACTTAGCATGTCTACGATTAAGTTTTGCTTGACTTCTTATCTGTTTCAAAGATTCATGATCAAAATGTATAACAAATTCTTTGGGCCATAAATAATGTTGCCAAGTTTCTAATGTCCGAACAAGAGCATATAATTCCTTATCATAAGTAGAATAGTTCAGACTAGGCCCACTCAATTTTTCAGAAAAGTAAGCAACAGGTTTAGCATCTTGTAATAACACACCTCCCAAACCAATCCCACTAGCATCGCATTCAAGCTCAAAAGTCTTATTAAAATCAGGAAGTTGGAGCAAAGGAGCATGTGTTAACTTATCTTTCAATACGGTGAAGGCTTCTTCCTGTGCGGTACCCCAAGTAAAAGGCACATCCTTGCGTGTAAGCTCATTGAGAGGTGCAGCAATGGTGCTGAAATCTCTCACAAAACGCCTATAGAATCCAGCGAGGCCAAGAAAACTCCTCACTTGTGTGACCGTTTTGGGCTGCGGCCAACTCTCAATCGCCTCGATCTTGGCTTTATCAACTTCAATTCCCTGCGGAGTAACAACATAGCCAAGAAACGATACTCGGTCGGTGCAAAAGGTGCACTTCCCAAGGTTACCAAACAAACGTGCATTACGTAGAGCAATAAAAACAGCACGTAAATGATCCAAATGTTCCTCCAAAGATTTGCTATAAATCAGTATATCATCAAAATAGACTACCACAAATCGTCCAATGAAAGCACGTAAAACCTCGTTCATTAATCTCATGAAAGTGCTAGGTGCATTAGTTAACCCAAAAGGCATGACTAACCACTCATATAATCCAAACTTAGTTTTAAATGCCGTTTTCCATTCATCTCCTAATTTCATGCGAATTTGATGGTATCCACTACGCAAATCAACTTTGGAAAACATGGTAGAGCCACTTAATTCATCAAGCATATCATCTAACCTAGGAATAGGATGACGATAACGAATAGTAATATTATTAATGGCTCGACAATCAACACACATACGCCATGTTCCATCCTTTTTAGGCACTAATATAACAGGAACAGCACAAGGACTAAGGGATTCACGTATGTAACCTTTGTCGAGTAGCTCTTGTACTTGACGCTGAATCTCCTTCGTCTCCTCCGGATTGGTACGGTATGGCGCACGGTTAGGCAGCGAAGCACCGGGAATTAAGTCAATCTGATGCTCAATCCCTCGAATAGGTGGTAATCCCGGTGGCACGTCTTGTGGAAAGACGTCAATAAACTCCTGCAAAAGGTCAGTGACAACAGGAGGCAAAGAAGGAGGCAATTCCTCAAATGAAAACAAAGCTTCTTTGCACACAAAAGCATAGCACACATATTGACTAACATCCAAATCCGAAATATCAACCTTAGTACCAAGCAAAGTTGGACTAGTCAATTTAATTTCATTAGAAACAGCGGAAGAAGATTTGCTATTGGTCTTATGTTGTTGCTCAAATTCTTTAGCTGCTATCTCATTTTCACTCTTATTTTTCTCCTGTTTAGCTTTACTAGCTCTAGCAAGATCATCTTTCACAATTTGTTCAGGAGACATAGGAAGTAAAGCAATAGTTTTATCCTGATGAACCAGAGTAAACTGATTTGTCCTACCATGGTGTACAACATTCCTATCAAATTGCCATGGTCTACCAAGTAAAAGAGAGCATGCTTGCATGGGTACCACATCACAATCAACATAATCAGCATATGCGGCAATGCTAAAGTGCACACGAACAGAACGCGTTACCTTAATCTTACCACTATTGTTAAACCACTGAATATAGTACGGATGGGGGTGTGGTCTTGTGGTGAGAGATAGCTTCTCCACCAACTCCATGCTCGCCAAGTTGTTGCAACTCCCTCCGTCAATGATGATGCGAACCGAACGTTCTTTCACCACTCCCTTTGTGTGGAACAAATTATGCCTCTGGTTTTGCTCGTCCTTCGATACCTGCACACTTAACACACGTTGAGCAACCAAACTAGCATATTTATCTGCATCATCAGGAGCCATATACTCTATATCACGAGCATCATCATGGGCACCCTGATCCTCATGAGCAATGAGAACTAATGTCTCCTCATCATAGTCACTCGCTGACTCATACCCACCATCCGCCGTAATAATCATCACACGCTTGGAGGGACAGTCTTTTGCGAAGTGACCTCCACCTTGGCACCTGCGACATTTAATATCACGATCTCGTGCTTGCCCTGTGGACGCCATGGATGAAGAAGAACTCGCCGCGGGACCACTCTGTGCACCCTTGAATGGTGGCGCTGGCTGTGTCGGTGGCTCCCTGTAAGAATGAGCGGCTGAAGTAGATGGTGGTGCAGCAGGACGTGTGGATGTAGAAGCTCCACGCAATGTCCATGATGTATTTCGTCCTGCAGAAAAGTTAGGTCTCGTAGCGGCCTGTCGATCCTGCACTTCACGTTCAGCTTTACAAGCAAGATGAAACAAACGAGTGATAGTAGTAAAGTCCTTGTATTCTAGAATAGTTTGTATCTCCCTGTTTAAGCCACCCATAAAACGTGCAAGCATAGCTTCATTATCCTCTACTAGGCCGCATCTAATCAATCCAGTTTGTAATTCCTGATAATATTCCTCTACAGAATTTTTTCCTTGTCTCAAACGCTGTAATTTTTGTAACAAGTCACGTTGATAATAAGGAGGAACCCAGCGAGTACGCATAGCATCTTTTAAAGCAGCCCAAGTAGTTGGAATATTATTAGCATGCAATCTACAATGTTCGGACCACCAAATAGATGCAAATCCCGTGAATTCACAAACAGCAGCAGTAACACGTCTATTCTCAGGATATTGTAAACATGTAAAGCGTTGTTCAGTTTCTAACTCCCAAGTAAGATAAACATCAGGAATATATCTACCCTCAAATGGCTTAAGATTCAATTTAAGTTTAGGCACATGTTCATCATCGCGTACCTGAGGGGGTGGTTGGTGTCGACCGTGGCGAATGTTGGGACGTGGACGTCCAGCTGGCTGCTCATAGACCGCTTCCTGTTCCACCTCCTCCTCGTAATCACCCTCGTAGTAGTCGTCCTGGCCGACGTCAGAAGCAGCAGCAGCAGTAGCAGCAACTGCAGTAGCAGGAGGAGCACCAATACCAGCAGCTTGTCCTCGCGGCAACAGAATACGTCGTGCACGTGGTAGTGGCGGTGGCTGTGGCTGTGCTGAAGGTAGGCGTGCGATCAACTCAGTAAACTTGGCGTCTAGCTTGGTGTCGATCATCTTTTCCACGCCATCAATCGCCTCTGTAAATCTGTTATGGATGTCCTGCACCTGTTCAGACATCATACGTGAAAATTTATCATGTAGCTCCTTGTTTGTCATGTTCTCCCAATCGGGTGCATCCCGCGCCACTTCATCATGTGATCCTGTCATGGTTAGCAGAAATAGAAAACACACAGTAATATGATCCTACTTCTACTAATGGGATGTGGTGTGGTGGAAAGCACAAATCCGTCAAGCTTTTCTTTCGTTCTTACCGATTCTTACCTAGCAGCAGGTGGTGATGTACAACCAACGGGTCAAAACTCTCAGAGATATGGTAGAGCGATGGCCAGGAGGTGTCAAACGCACGATGTAGAATATATGTGGAGCTGTAGGAAGGCTGACAAGTATGGTAGAAAAAACTCAACAGTAATCAAAACAGAGATGCAAAGCTGAATAAACGCTCAACGTGGGTACTGTGCTGATCCTAGGCTAGACCGTACTAGAGACGCGAGCCTAAAACACCAACGAAAGCACGGCGCGGCACGTAATCAACTGAGAAGCATACTCTGAAAAAAAAAAAAATTCTCTTTTTTTTTTTTTTTTTTTTTTTTGCGATGCGGGACTGCGGTGGCCGAAAAAGTGCGAGAAAGTCACTAGGGTGGCGAATGTCTTAAAATGAGTGTCTGGACCTAAGGAACGTATGGGCACAAAATTTTTTTACCCCTGAATTTTTTTTTTTTTTTTTTTTTTTTTTTTGGAAATCACCTCCCTTCTACGTACGACAAAAGTTTGGTGAAATCCGACTCTAATCAACTCAAACTATTCTGGCTACGGAGAGATCACAAACCGTACTGATGGTGGAACTCAACTCGGACTCGTGTAGCTCGTGGTGGTGTATATGGACTCGGATTGGCGGAACGTGGTGTATCTGGACTCGGATTACTACTGTGCGGCGGCGACGTGGCAAACTGTGATCAGAACTCGAAACTCTAAGGAAACTAGACGCTAAGATCAGCAACTTGACACAACGATGCAACCGTAAATTCAACAAAGCAAGTACTGAAAAGAAAACTGGACAATGGCTAGGACTGTCTTGGGACGTGATGATCTAACCCTAATTTTTTTTTTGGCTTTTTCGTGGACTGTAGGTATGAAGAACAGAACCAATCTAGACTATGAAAAACTGGTAAATCTCACCGAGCAACCTGGAAATCTGATACCACTTGATAGAGGCGAAGGTGTCCCGATGTTTCGATGAGATGGTGGAGATCGATTTTGGTGGAGTAGACTTTCACGACCCGACTACGAACGTGCGAAGACGTTGCGCCTTAGCAATCGCTAAACCAACTCCGAGAGGTTATTGATCCCGCGGATGCACGATCAACCTGACCACGAAGGTCAATTCCTGCAAGCAATCGAAGAACAAGCAAGAACTAAGAATTGCAATCTGGATATTGCGAATATAAGATGAAAGATTAACAGAAGTTGGGGTTCCAATGCGGTCTTGGCCTGGTCGGACGACACAAACGAAGAACTCGAAGTTGCGGCTATGGCTAACTTAAATCTAATTAAAACCCAAGTCTAAACGATGCCCTAAGGGCTGTATATATGGGGGAACAGAGGGGAATTTCGTGGCCCCTTGGAGGAGGGGTCCGAAAACAACCCTAACTCGGTTTCCCCACACATACGGACTCTAAAAAATAGCCTATTAAGTGTATTTCGAAATTACATGGGCCTGGCCCAATAATAAGGTGACGCAGCACCTATAATAACTCTTGGACGAAAATATTAATGTGGCATCTTGTGTCTCTCGTCCAAGTCTTCATGCGCGCCTTATGGTGGCTTCAAAGTGCGATAATCACCACGGGAAGCTCCGCTGTCCTTTCCCGCGCGCGCACCTTCTTCTCCATGCTTGATCCCGCTCCAATGACCATCCTTCTTGTCCATGCTAGGTCCTTCATTCATAAGACAAACAAAAGTATCTAACTTAGGCAGCATCATATGTTCTTGAATATTAGAAGGATTCGCAAGAAACGAAAGTACCTGATAATTTAATTGACGTGCGCGTGCTCTAGTAACTGGTCCATTATGTGTAGTTTGTGAAGATGTGGGTGTAACATTAGTAGAGATGTCCTCATCAGAGGACATATCCATGGACTTTGTTTTAGGCTTGCCTCGAACAAAGAAGGGGAGGGATAGCATATTTGTTGTCGTGGATAGATTTTCTAAGATGGCACATTTTATACCATGTCATAAAAGCGATGATGCTGCTAATGTTGCTGATTTATTCTTTGGAGAGATTATTCGTTTACATGGTGTGCCCAATACTATTGTCTCGGATCGTGATACTAAGTTTCTTAGCCATTTTTGGAGATGCTTATGGGCTAAGTTGGGGACTAAACTACTTTTTAGTACTACATGTCATCCCCAAACTGATGGACAAACTGAAGTGGTCAATAGGACATTGTCTACTATGCTTAGGGCTGTTTTAAAAAGTAACTTGAAACTGTGGGAAGAATGTTTACCTCATATTGAATTTGCTTATAATCGTTCAGTGCATTCTACCACTAAAATGTGCCCTTTTGAGATTGTTTATGGTTTTCTACCTCGTGCACCTATTGATTTGCTGCCTCTTCCATCTTCGGAGAAGGTGAATTTTGATGCTAAGCAACGTGCTGAGTTGATATGAAAAATGCATGAGTTAACTAAAGAAAACATTGAGCGCATGAATGCTAGATACAAGCTTGCTGGTGATAGGGGTCGAAAGCATGTTGTATTTGAACCAGGAGATCTTGTTTGGTTACATCTACGAAAAGATAGGTTTCCTGATTTACGCAAGTCTAAGTTAATGCCACGAGCTGATGGTCCCTTTAAGGTTTTACAGAAAATTAATGATAATGCATATAAACTTGAGCTACCTGCAGATTTTGGGGTTAGTCCCACATTTAACATTGCAGATTTGAAACCTTATTTGGGAGAAGATGATGAGCTTCCGTCGAGGACGACTTCAATTCAAGAAGGGGAGGATGATGAGGACATCCCTACTAATGTTACACCCATACCCTCACCAACTACACATACTGGACCAGTTACTAGAGCACGTGCACGTCAACTAAATTATCAGGTACTTTCGTTTCTTGCGAATCCTTCTATTGTTCATGAACATATGATGCTGCCTAAATTAGATACTTTTGTTTTGCTTATGAATGAAGGACGTAGCATGGACAAGAAGGATGGTCATTGGAGCGGGATCAAGAATGGAGAAGAAGGTGTGCGCGGGGAAAAGTACAGTGGAGCTTCCAGTGGGGATTTTCGCACGTTGAAGCCACCATAAGGCATGCATGAAGGCTTGGACGAAATACACGAGATGCCACTTCATTATTTTCGTCCAAGAGCAATTATAGGTGCTGCGTCACCTTAATATTGGGCTGGGCCCATGTAATTTCGAAATACCACATTATAGGCAGTTTTTAGAGTCCGTATGTGTGGGGAAACCGAGTTAGGGTTGTTTTCGGACCCCACCTCCAAGGGGTCACGAAAATCCCCTCTGTTCCCCCATATATACAGCCCTTAGGGCGTCGTTTAGACTTGGGTTTTAATTAGATTAAAGTTAGCCATAGCCGCAACTTCGAGCTCTTCGTTTGTGTCATCCGACCAGGCCAAGACCTCATTGGAACCCCAACTTTCGTAATCATTCATCTTATATTCGCAATATCCAGATTGCAATTCTTAGTTCTTGCTTGTTCTTCGATTGCTTGCAGGAATTAGACCTTCGTGGTCAGGTTGATCGTGCATCCGCGGGATCAATAACCTCTCGGAGTTGGTTTAGCGATCGCTAAGGCGCAACGTCTTCGCACGTTCGTAGTCGGATCGTGAAAGTTGCCTCCACCATAATCGATCTCCACCATCTCATCGAAACATCGGGACACCTTCGCCTCTATCAAAAACCCTAGGGGTTGATCTACTTATATAGGACTAAAGGGTGGAGGCCAAGGGGGTGGAAGTACGTCCCAAGGAGTCCTAAAACTAAACCTAGGTCGTACAAGGCACTTGGGCCCATGTGGAGGTGATGCAACAGCTATTGAGTTAGACTTTTATTCGGATTCAGCTGCTGGGTTGCACCGTTTTCGAAATATCTCCACACTTCGAAGGAATTTGAAGGTGAAACCAATTGAGTTGGAAACTAGACGAGATAAGCTATCACCAGAAAAAAGAATCACCCAATTTGGAGTTCGTATGTAGAAACGGTGGCTGTTTGAAGTTGAGTATCTCTCTGTAGTCCGAATCTGAGTCCATGACGTGAAAGACTTGGTCTCTATCTTCTCTTGGGCCAAAAGTGACGTGAAATAACTTCTTGTACAGCACACAATCATGCCCCTTTGCATTGACTTTATTTCTTGATCAACTATAGAGGAATTAATGGTCATATCCATGATAATTATGTCCTCATCATCTTCATGCTTGAATATGCTCCAATGCTCATCCTTCTTGTCCATGCTAGGTCCTTCATTTGTCAGCAACAGAAATATATCGACGTTAGGCAGCATCATATTCACATGAACATTAGAAACATTACCAAGAAGCGAAAGTACCTGATAATTTAATTGGTGTGCACGATCTCTCGTAATTGGTCCAGTAGGTATATTAGTAGGGGTTGTGGCTGTAACTATGGTAGTCATGTCCTCATCCTGCTCCCCTCTTTGAAAATAAAGCCGTCCCCGGCGTTTCTTAATCTTAAATGTGGCTAACAAAAGAGACAAGGTGTACATGTTGTATATATATATGTCATCCATTCTTACTTCCCTTAGTTTTTGGACATGTAACACATGTATATATGAGTAACTTTCGTATGTCGTTAAATATAAACATATATGATCATCACAATACATAAACGACATGAAAGTATTGCAACTCAGTTTGCATATATAAGTGAAGCTCTTATTCATATCTAAAGATGTACAATGCTCATCATTAAACCATCGCAATACCGGTGAAGAAACGTTAATGTTTTTAGAAGGACATGCTACAACTGGCTTAACTAAGTAGTCATGCAACAAGTCATTCGACGCAGAATCATCACCAAGATTAGAGGTCATATCAAAATGATTAAGCATTGGAAGTTTCATAATAGTAACATGATTATCCAAAATAGATGGTGTGCTCAAATCAACAGGTAACTCAAGACATGATGTATTCAAGTCTATTAGGCAAGCAACATCTTCATGTGAAGTTATGACATTCTCGAAAATTGGTTGTGTGATGAAACTACTGGATAGCTCAACACATGTTGCTTTTAAATCAGCAAGGTTCTCATGTGGAGGGGAAAGATCCATACCTTTGTCATTACCTTTTTGTGATGATAGATCAGATATTGGAGGAGTGCTTACAACAATTGATGTGGTTATGGTGTGCTCATAGTGGTTGAAGGAACAACCTTCTCAACTTGTGGTATTTGCACATTCCGCTTGTTCGTCTTCTGGGCAACACGTCTGTCGATTTCCTGTTCAGCTTTACAAGCAAGACGAAACAAACGATCCATAGGATAACACTTTTCATGAATTAGGATATCCTGAATGTCACGGTTTAAACCTTCCCAAAATATGTCCATGAGATATTCTTCACTTTCCTCTAAAAGAGAATGCAAGAAAGTAGTTTCTAAAGCATCATAATATTCTGAAACAGTTTTAGTACCTTGTTTTAAATTTTTAAATTTCCTAACCTTGTCACGAGTATAAAAAGAGGGAACGAATCTATATCGCATAGCAAGTTTGAGATCATTCCAAGTATTAGGTATATAATCAGGATATAAACTACAATATTCATTCCACCAAATAGAAGAAAAATCTTTGAAAGCACTAATTGCAGTTTTTACTTTCTTATGCTCAAGAAAATTATGGGAAACGAATATATCATTTATTTCAAACTCCCACTCAATGTATAAATCAGGTCTTAGACGTCCATGAAAGTGTGGTATAGAAACAATAACCTGATCATGTGCATGCTTATGTGTGTTTACCTTTGGCAGTGACTGTTGTGTAGTTGTAGGTGGTGGAAAATCTCCAACTATAGTTGCCGCCCAAGAAGATCTAACTCCAGAACCTGCCATGATTAGTAGAAACAAGAAACAAATCACAAGTATATGTCCCTATGAACTACTAGGATGTGGTGGTAAAACGCTCACATGATAGCAAATATCAATGTCTAACTAGTTCTTACCATGCAACAAGTGGTGATCGGCAACCAACGGTGTCAAAGAACTCCTAAGATTAAGTAGAGCGATTGCCAGGTGAACGCACGTATACACGATGTAGAAATATGTGGAGCTTGGAAGGCTTTAATATGGTGGCAAAAATATCAGCAATAATCAATTCAGAGATGCAAAATTCAATTAACGCTCAACGACGATACTGTGCTGGTCCTAGTCTAGACTGGACTAGAGACGCGAGCCTAGAACACTAATGTGGTCACGACGTAGCACAACTAGCAGCAATGAATGCTATGAAGTAGCTCTGGATAGCAAGATATAAGTGAAGATCATTAAGAGAGCAAAGATAATGGTGAAAATAGGCTCCAAATCAAGATACACCAATATTCTCGCTAACACTTTCCTCTGAAATATATTTTCTAATTTTTTGATATTTTTCCCCCAATAGGGCACTGACTTAAGCTTTCCGACGCAATAAGAATCACTCAATTTAGAGTTCGGATGAGGTGTCAAAAAAAATTGAGAATCAGCCCGAAATCTGACAAAAACTTTGTTCGGAAACTTTAGAGGTCAAAAAAGTCCGTCTTAGAAGACGATCTGGAGTTTCAAATAACACACTAGCTCCAGAACTATTTAGAAGCGGCTCGGAAATATCTTTAATTTGAGTACTCGTGGAGCCAAAACGGACTTCGGATGACAAAGTTATGCCAGTTTTAGTGGACACTGCTCAAAACTGATTCCGACGAGATTTCAAATACGAGTTCAACTAGAGATAGATCCGAAATTTTTCTTCTTTTTTCCTTTTTTTCTTTCTTTTTTTTCCTTTTTCTTTTTTTTCTCTTTTTTCAACTCTTTTTTCTCTCTTTTTCTATGGTGGATGGTAGAAGTAGGCAGCAGATGGGATGATGGTGCAGCGGCGGCGGTGACTAACGTGAACAGAACTCGAAACTCTAAAGTACTAGATACTAAGACCAGCAACTGAACACGACGATGCAACCGATAATTCAATAAAGCAAAGCACCGAAAACAAAATTGCAAAGTCTCAGATTGGTTTGGATATGATGATCTGATCCTATTTTTATGGCTTTTTGTGTGGATGATAGGTGATAAAAAAACAGATCTAATATATGGATGTGGAATTCTCACCGAGCAACCTGAAAACTGATACCACTTGATAGAGGCGGGGTGTCCCGATCTTTCGATGAGAGATAACTATCGATTTGATGGAGACGACTCTGACGATCCGACTACGAACGTGCAACAACGTCGCACCTTAGCAATCGCTAAACCAATCTCCGGAGGTTATTGACCACGTCGGAGCACGATCAACCTGACCACGAAGGTCTAGTGCCTGCAAGCAATCGAAGAACAAGCAAGAACTATGATAAAGCAATCTGAATATTGCGAATATGTAGATGAAGTATGAATAAAGTTGGGATTCCAAAAGCGGTCTTGATCTGGTCGTTGGACACAAACCGAGTACACGAAGATGCGGCAATTAGCTAAGCAGTCTTTTTAACTAAAAGAAATCCAAAGAAAACCCTAGGGGTTGATCTACTTATATAGGACTAAAGGGTGGAGGCCAAGGGGGTGGAAGTACGTCCCAAGAAGTCCTAAAACTAAACCTAGGTCGTACAAGGCACTTGGGCCCATGTGGAGGTGATGCAACACCTATTGAGTTAGACTTTGATTCGGATTCTGCTGCTGGGTTGCACCGTTTTCGCAATATCTCCACGCTCCGAAGGAATTTGAAGGTGAAACCAATTGCGTTGGAAACTAGACGAGATAAGCTATCACCAGAAAAAAAAATCACCCAATTTGGAGTTCGTATGTAGAAACGGCGGCTGTTTGAAGTTGAGTATCTCTCTGCAGTCCGAATCTGAGTCCATGACGTGAAAGACTTGGTCTCTATCTTCTCTTGGGCCAAAAGTGACGTGAAATAACTTCTTGTACAGCACACAATCATGCCACTTTGTATTGACTTCATTTCTTGATCAACTATAGAGGAATTAATGGTCATATCCATGATAATTATGTCCTCATCATCTTCATGCTTGAACATGCTCCAATGCTCATCCTTCTTGTCCATGCTAGGTCCTTCATTTGTCAGCAACAGAAATATATCGACGTTAGGCAGCATCATATTCACATGAACATTAGAAACATTACCAAGAAGCGAAAGTACCTAATAACTTAATTGGTGTGCACGATCTCTCGTAATTGGTCCAGTAGGTATATTAGTAGGGGTTGTGGCTGTAACTATGGTAGTCATGTCCTCATCAGGTCGTCCCACGACCACTCAACGAGTTAGGGGTCATCGCATGACCACCCAACTTAACAAGTCATCGCATGACCAACAACTTGCATGGGTCATCGCATGAGAACCAACTTAACATGATCCTCAAACCGGGTTCATGTCGATCCATAGTGTGACCTAGTACGAACTGTGTCCAATACCGTGGACTCGGCTATTCGAATAGATTCATACCCTCTGCAGAGGTAGCGCACTTTACCCACACTGTAGTGTTCTTCCTCCATCCAGTACCTTGGAACTTGTCGCACAAGAACCTCGGAACTCGTACCATAGGAGTGGACTAGGACTTCTCCAACCATACCGTTCTACCACGTGCCTCCCTTACCGTATCACCCGACATACTTCACAAGTCATGCCGTGGGTATCCCTATGTCCTCTAGACATCTGCCATCGCATGGCAAACAACATTGTCCCAAGCGGGGACTGGATCGATATTATCAAACCGTCTCTCAATACTATCGTCGTTTACCGGGCCAGGGTAATCACACGCACATAGCCTTCTCTCCTTGTTGATACGAATGAAAGAGCACACGGATAGACCGAGCCAAGGCCTTCCCATATAGGCGAGTGTGGCTGCACTGGTCAGTTCAGTTCAGTGGCACCTGATCAACTTGGCATAAAGCATGCATAATCATCAAGTATCAGGTGCAATAGGAAAGTCAAAGTCCAAGTCATAGAAATATATACAGAACAATCCATGGTACGATCACGATTATATCATAATCCAGAACATATTCGATAATTAACTTCTTCATGTCAAGATGATCAAGATGAATCTAAATATAATCATGTGCATCATGTCAAGATCAAAATCATGCTAAGGGTCATAATGCATACAAGCATATCATGGCAAGAACATGATCATAATTATTCAAACATATCCTGAGAAATCATCATAATATTAAAAGGTTAAAGAATCATTTAAACCACGTCAAGGTTTTACAAAGATGCAAAGGGGGTTGTGGCTTGCCTTTCACCAAGGGAGTGGGAATAAACTCCTGGTCTTCAACACAAATAAAACCCTGCAAAATTATTTTCAAAAGGCAACAAGAAAAGTCACATAAAGCATTTCTTTTGACCAGTAAAAATCAATAGAGCAACACAGCTTAAAAGTTATGCCAAATTAAAGAGGAGATCAAGAGCAAACTAGGGCACAAAAGAATCATCTCATTTGCACTTGTGGAATAAAAGATATCACTGGTCAAAGTTTGGTCAAAGAAATGAAATAAATCGATTTTAAATCAATTTCTGGAATATTCAGTGGGGGTGACGTCGAAAGCGTAAACTGGCTTTACGTTTCCACTTAAAACGGTTCGGGGTGGGGTTGTGTGTATGACGAGTGGTGCCGGGCTATCAGGTGTGAGTGAAACAAAGAGGGGCAGGGCACGGCCACTCATCGGCGGTGAACTCCGGCGAAGAGGCGTCGGCGGTGTAAGGGATGGGTGCAGGGGGCTCAGGCGCTCCACGACGAGCACGCCCGTACCCGTAGCTCGTCGGGAGGGGCTCGTACAGCGACGCGCGCGTCTCCCCGGCGAAGGCTCGGCCACGGGCTCCGGTGAACTCACGATTCCGTCAGGAATCTTCACGGGCGGAGGTTGGGGATGGAACAAGGGAGTGTGGGGAGCTCAACGGTGGTCTTAGTGAGGACGGGGGAGCACGGGAGCAAGGTGGAGGCGACTGCAAGGCCGAGTGGCGGAGTGCTCGCTGGACTTAGGGAAGAGGGCCACGGGGGCTCGATTGCTTGCGGTGGGAAAGATTAGGAGGGAGGTGGAGCTGCTGTTGAAGCTAGGCGACGCCGGGCGCAACTTAAATAGGCTAGTGGCGATGCGGAGCTTTGGTGCCGCCGAGCAGAACCGGCCATGGCGAGGCGGTGAGCTGGCGGGGGTCTGGGTGGCTCGAGGACCCATGTAGGTGGCACGCGCGAGAAGATGAGCACATGGGCATGGGAGGGAAGTAATGGCGATGGGGAAGTGACGGCGGCGCAGTGTGTCATTGGGTTCTGCATGGCGGCGAGCGGTCGGCGCGATTCCGGTGAGGATAAGCTGCGGGGGAGGGACGCGTGTGAGGGGTAAAGCCGTGCAGCGCGGTTGGACAAGTGCTAGGCGACGCGGGGCGAGCTGCAAGGCGTGGTTGGCGTGTCCAGGGCCTCGGGCATGCGCAGAGCATGCCAGTGGCACGCCATGGGCGTGGCCACCATGTGCACTCGTCCACTGGGTGGGGTTTCACGTGGCCAAGTGTCACACCCCAACTTTTATGCTAAATTTTAGGTAAACAAAAGCTTTGCTTTGTTTGATTGCTTTCCCTATATTTCCATGCTTGATAATGTTTTACCTTATGTTGTTTTCTTGCCTTGGCTAAAAAGGAAAAAATCAACCTAAGTAGTAGTATAAACTCACAACACCAATTTTCAAACAACCACATCTAGTCAACCATAATATTTAGTATCAATAAAAATGTTCTAAATAAATCTTTGACATCACAAAAATTCATTACTTAAATAATTAAAAATACCACCATAGCAGAAGGTATTAAATAAAAATATTTTTAAAAAATGCTAACTTGTTAGTGGCTAATACAATAATAGTATTAATATTATAAACCTAATTACATAATTCCTAAAAATCCTAAATATATTTCTATAATACTTCTATAGTATTATAGAATTTATATGCAACTCAAGTTATCAAACTTAAATAAAGATTAGACCGTAATTATTTGCAAAACTTTTAACCCAGTATAAAAAGGGGGAAGAAACCTGGCTTTTACTGGGCCGCATCCCATCTTTTTTCCCTAACCTGCACCTCTCTCTCTCCCAGCCTCTTACACCCCGGACCCGCGTGTCAGCCTATCGCCCCCCCCCCCCCGCCTGACGTCAGCTCGTGGGACCCGCATTGACGTCATAAGGCCGATGTCACAGGGCCTTCGCCCTCCTCGCCCAGTGGTCGCCAAGGCCATGGATCGATCGGGCGCTGCGGGCGCGCTCTCCCCGCTCGTCCAGGCCATTCTCCCGCCAAGACCCCCCCCCCCCTCCTGCATTCCTATATAAGGAGGCCCCGAGAGCCCCTCTTCCACACCCAGCTTCCCACTGCCCCTCTCGCTACTTCACTCACCAGCACCCCAGCGCCACCCCATCCCAGCCTGATCGGAAGAAGGAACAGAGAAGGAGGAGTTAGGGGAAGGAAGAAGGAGGGAGTAGGAAGGAAAGGAGGAAGGAGAAGAGAAGGGAGGCACGAGGGCCGGCCGGCGAGCCGCCTCTTCCTTGCCAGAGCCATCCCGGCAAGGAGTCGTCGGCGAGGAGCGCCCGGAGGAGCCGCAGCCGCCCCGCCGTCTACCTCAAGAAGCTTTCGTATTCGACGTCCTTGACCGCCGCAAGCACCAAAAACGGATCCCCCTCGCCGCCCCGAAGCTCCGCCACCAAATCCCGCCGTCGACCACCACCGGGAGGGCCTCCGGTGAGCGCCTGCACCCCCTGATCGCCATGGCTGTCAAGCCATGCTCGTGCCCGAGCTAAGTAGGAAGAGGAAGACGCCCCCCTGGCCGTCCGATCATACTTGATCCAACGGCCAGGAAAGGTCCGTACCCCTTCGTTTTTTTAAGAAAGAAAAAAAACAACAACAACCGCTGCGCGGGCTTGGCCCACTAGAGACAAGCGCCCGTGAGCGCCGGTTAGCCCAGGCCGGCCTGCTGATCCCTTTTCTTTTTTTTTTAAATCTGCAAAACCGTTAGAATATTAGAAAAATATTTATAGCTCAGAAAAACGTGAAATAAATTTTGTGATGTTCATAGAATTATGCTTTATTTTTCTGCATGTGTAGAATATTGTTTTTCTTAGATAAAATTTTGACCCTTTATTATTATTTCTAGTGCTAGGTAATTTTTCTTAAATTGTTTGTTAGTAATATTAATTTGTTAGATAATTGTTAAAATAGCCTCTGCTCAGTAGGATTTTTCTATTCTTTTAGTTAATGAAAATAAAATTATTTAAAAATAAATTTGTGATAAATTGAGTGAAAAACAATGCTTAGGTGAAGATTTGTTGTAATATAATCTTGTTGTCGTAATCTTATTTTTTTCCAATGCCATGCTATAAATTTTAACCTTGTTGAGTTGTTAAAAAAAAGAATTTAAAGCTTAAAAAATAGAAAACCTTGGAATTTGTTTTGTCCTTTGTTGCTTGTGATTTTGTTTGAACAATTGAGTGTTGTGTGCATTGCTTGCTATTGCCCCGTTGTAATGGTGGATTTATTTTCGCAATGTGTAGACGATACGCCTTACGCTGCAAGTGAAGACTCCTCCCTTGCTGCCGAAGAAGCCGATCCAGGGTACATCGCCGAGGAAGGCAAGCCACCTTCCAAAACTCAAAACTCCGCATTACCCTTTTTATTTTCCTTGTATCACTTTTATTCTATCATGCTAGTAATTATATCCATATGGTTTGGGTTTCTAATAGTTATACTAGGAAAACTCCACACCACCCCATAGCCTACCTACTTGGGAAAAACTAAGTAGAACTCCGATGATCCTGGCACTCTGTCGAGACCATCACTCAGCTCTAGAATTATCTTTACATAACAACTTGGAAAGTCATACTTCACCCTACATGGTACGGCATACACCTAAGAAGGTGAAATGGCCGGGTTTGTGGAACATCGTCGGACATGGACAAAGTCTGGAGGGACTCTCTATAAGTGCCGCCAAAAATCTAGCCTTAAAGTACAACCACTATACTCTTGTATGGGACAGGGCTAGTTGGAAGCTTGTTTGTCTTAGTACGGGGGTCTTATAACTATACATGGATGGGTGATTCCACGAATCCGATAGCCCTCGAAGTCGATGGATGAAATTCGCTAGGCTTAGTGTCGGAAGGAACCTTGGTGCTCTTCGACTACGGAGCAGGCTTGGGTCCAAGAAGAGCATGACCTGACACACGGATAGTCCATGTAGTACGTAAGGGGTAGATTCACCTATACTAGGACAGACAAGGGGAAGACTATGGTCGATTATCCGAGACCCGCATACTGAAGTATGACGATCCGTGGTGATGAGGACATCTGATGAGGACATCCCTACTAATGTTACACCCATATCCTCACCAACTACACATATTGGACCAGTTACTAGAGCTCGTGCACGTCAACTAAATTATCAGGTACTTTCGTTTCTTGCGAATCCTTCTATTGTTCATGAACATATGATACTGCCTAAATTAGATACTTTTGTTTTGCTTATGAATGAAGGACCTAGCATGGACAAGAAGGATGGTCATTGGAGCGGGATCAAGCATGGAGAAGAAGGTGCGCGCGCGGGAAAGGACAGCGGAGCTTCCAGTGGTGATTATCGCACTTTGAAGCCACCATAAGGCGCGCATGAAGTCTTGGACGAAATACGCGAGATGCCACTTCATTATTTTCGTCCAAGGGCAATTATAGGTGCTGCTTCACCTTAATATTGGGCTGGGCCCATGTAATTTCGAAATACCACCTTATAGGCTGTTTTTAGAGTCCGTATGTGTGGGGAAACCGAGTTAGGGTTGTTTTCGGACCCCACCTCCAAGGGGTCACGAAAATCCCCTCTGTTCCCCCATATATACAGCCCTTAGGGCGTCGTTTAGACTTGGGTTTTAATTAGATTTAAGTTAGCCATAGCCGCAACTTCGAGCTCTTCGTTTGTGTCATCCGACCAGGCCAAGACCTCATTGGAACCCCAACTTTCGTAATCTTTCATCTTATATTCGCAATATCCAGATTGCAATTCTTAGTTCTTGCTTGTTCTTCGATTGCTTGCAGGAATTAGACCTTCGTGGTCAGGTTGATCGTGCATCCGCGGGATCAATAACCTCTCGGAGTTGGTTTAGCGATCGCTAAGGCGCAACGTCTTCGCACGTTCGTAGTCGGGTCGTGAAAGTCTACTCCACCATAATCGATCTCCACCATCTCATCGAAACATCGGGACACCTTCGCCTCTATCAAGTGGTATCAGATTTCCAGGTTGCTCGGTGAGATTTACCAGTTTTCGCAGTCTAGATTGGTTCTGTTCTTCATACCTACAGTCCACGAAAAAGCCAACAAAAAAAAATTAGGGTTAGATCATCACGTCCCAAGACAGTCCTAGCCTTTGTCCAGTTTTCTTTTCAGTACTTGCTTTGTTGAATTTACGGTTGCATCGTTGTGTCGAGTTGCTGATCTTAGCGTCTAGTTACCTTAGAGTTTCGAGTTCTGATCACAGTTTTGTCACGCCGCCGCCGAACAGTAGTACACCACCACGTTCCGCCAATCCGAGTCCAGATACACCACCACGTTCCGCCAAGCAGAGTCCATACACACCACCACAACCTACCGATCCGAGTCGAGTTCCATCACCCGTTCGGTTTGTGATATCTCCGTAGCCAGAATAGTTTTGAGTTGATTAGAGTCGGATTTCACCAAACTTTTTCCGTCCAGAGTCTGGCACGCTTTCCAGAGCAGTTTTTAGGCCAGAAATTTCAGGGGTAAAAAAATTTCGTGCCCATACGTTCCTTAGGTCCAGAAACTCGTTTTGAGACGTTCGCCACCATAGTGATTTTTTCGCACTTTTTCAGCCCCCGCAGTCCCGCATCGCCAAAAAAAAAAAAAAGCAAAAAAAAAAAAAAAAAAGAGAGGAAAAAAAAATTCAGAGTGTGCTTCACAGTTGTTACGTGCCGCGCCGTGCTTTCGTTGGTGTTTTAGGCTCGCGTCTCTAGTACGGTCTAGCCTAGGATCAGCACAGTACCGACGTTGAGTGTTTATTCAACTTTGCATCTCTGTTTTGATTACTGTTGAGCTTTTTGCTACCATATTTGTCAAACCTACCTACAGCTCCACATATATTCTACTTCGTGCGGTTGACACCTCCTGGCCATCGCTCTACCACATCTCTGAGAGTTTTGACCCGTTGGTTGTACATCACCACCTGCTGCTAGGTAAGAATCGGTAAGAACTGAAGAAAAGCTTGACGGATTTGTGCTTTCCACCACCCCACATCCCCTTAGTCGAAGTAGGATCATACTCTGTGTGTTTTCTATTTCTGCTAACCATGCCAGGATCCCATGATGAAGTGGCGCGGGATGCACCTGATTGGGAGAATATGACAAACAAAGCATTACATGATAAATTTGCACAAATGATGTCTGAACAGGTGAATGACATCGAGAACAGATTTACAGAGGCGATTGATGGTGTGGAGAAGATGATCGACACCAAGCTCGACGCCAAGTTTACTGAGTTGCTCGCACGCTTACCTATACAGCCTGCGGCCGCTCCAGCACAGCCGCCGCCACCACGACGTGCACGACGTATTCTGTTTCCGGGCGGACAAGCTGCTGGTGCTCCTGCGGCTGCTGCAGTTACTGCTGCTGCTGCCTCTGACGTCGGCCAGGACGACAACTACGAGGGTGATTACGAGGAGGAGGTGGAACAAGAAGTGGCCTATGAACAGCCAGCTGGACGTCCACGTCCCAACATTCGCCACGGTCGACACCAACCACCCCCTCAGGTACGCGATGATGAGCATGTGCCTAAACTTAAATTGAATCTTAAGCCGTTTGAGGGTAGATATATTCCTGATGCTTATCTTACTTGGGAGTTAGAAACTGAACAACGCTTTACATGTTTACAATATCCTGAGAATAGACGTGTTACTGCTGCTGTTTGTGAATTCACGGGTTTTGCATCTATTTGGTGGTCTGAACATTGTAGATTGCATGCTAATAATATTCCAGCTACTTGGGCTGCTTTAAAAGATGCTATGCGTACTCGCTGGGTTCCTCCTTATTATCAACGTGAATTGCTACAAAAATTACAGCGTTTGAGACAAGGAAAAAATTCTGTAGAGGAATATTATCAAGAATTACAAACTGGATTGATTAGATGTGGCCTAGTAGAGGATAATGAAGCTATGTTTGCACGTTTCATAGGTGGCTTAAACAGGGAGATACAAACTATTCTAGAATACAAGGACTATGCTACTATTACTCGTTTGTTTCATCTTGCTTGTAAAGCTGAACGTGAAGTGCAGGATCGACAGGCCGCTACGAGACCTAACTTTTCTGCAGGACGAAATACATCATGGACATCGCGTGGACCTTCTACATCCACACGTCCTGCTGCTCCACCCTCTACTTCAGCCGCTCATTCTTACAGGGAGCCACCAAAACAGTCAGCGCCACCATTCAAGGGTGCACAGAGTGGTCCAGCGGCGAGTTCTTCTTCATCCATGGCTTCCACAGGGCAAACACGAGATCGTGATATTAAATGTCGCAGGTGCCAAGGTGGAGGTCACTTCGCAAAAGACTGTCCCTCCAAGCGTGTGATGATTATTACGGCGGATGGTGGGTATGAGTCAGCGAGTGACTATGATGAGGAGACTTTAGTTCTCATTGCTCATGAGGAACAGGGTGCCCATGATGATGCTCATGATATGGAGTATATGGCTCCTGATGATGCAGATAAATATGCTAGTTTGGTTGCTCAACGTGTGTTAAGTGTGCAGGTAACGAAGGCTGAGCAAAACCAGAGGCATAATTTGTTCCACACAAAGGGAGTGGTGAAAGAACGTTCGGTTCGCATCATCATTGACGGAGGGAGTTGCAACAACTTGGCGAGCATGGAGTTGGTGGAGAAGCTATCTCTCACCACAAGACCACACCCCCATCCATACTATATTCAGTGGTTTAACAATAGTGGTAAGATTAAGGTAACGCGTTCTGTTCGTGTGCACTTTAGCATTGCTGCATATGCTGATTATGTTGATTGTGATGTGGTACCCATGCAAGCATGCTCTCTTTTACTTGGTAGACCATGGCAATTTGATAGGAATGTTGTACACCATGGTAGGACAAATCAGTTTACTCTGGTTCATCAGGATAAAAATATTGCTTTACTTCCTATGTCTCCTGAACAAATTGTGAAAGATGATCTTGCTAGAGCTAGTAAAGCTAAACAGGAGAAAAATAAGAGTGAAAATGAGATAGCAGCTAAAGAATTTGAGCAACAACATAAGACTAATAGCAAATCTTCTTCTGCTGTTTCTAATGAAATTAAATTGACTAGTCCAACTTTGCTTGCTACTAAGGTTGATATTTCAGATTTGGATGTTAGTCAATATGTGTGCTATGCTTTTGTGTGCAAAGAAGCTTTGTTTTCATTTGAGGAATTGCCTCCTTCTTTGCCTCCTGTTGTCACTGACCTTTTGCAGGAATTTATTGACGTCTTTCCACAAGACGTACCACCGGGATTACCACCTATTCGAGGGATTGAGCATCAGATTGACTTAATTCCCGGTGCTTCACTGCCCAACCGTGCGCCATACCGTACCAATCCGGAGGAGACAAAGGAGATTCAGCGTCAAGTACAAGAGCTACTCGACAAAGGTTACATACGTGAATCCCTTAGTCCTTGTGCTGTTCCTGTTATATTAGTGCCTAAAAAGGATGGAACATGGCGTATGTGTGTTGATTGTCGAGCCATTAATAATATTACTATTCGTTATCGTCATCCTATTCCTAGGTTAGATGATATGCTTGATGAATTAAGTGGCTCTACCATGTTTTCCAAAGTTGATTTGCGTAGTGGATACCATCAAATTCGCATGAAATTAGGAGATGAATGGAAAACGGCATTTAAAACTAAGTTTGGATTGTATGAGTGGTTAGTCATGCCTTTTGGGTTAACTAATGCACCTAGCACTTTCATGAGATTAATGAACGAGGTTTTACGTGCTTTCATTGGACGATTTGTGGTAGTCTATTTTGATGATATACTGATTTATAGCAAATCTTTGGAGGAACATTTGGATCATTTACGTGCTGTTTTTATTGCTCTACGTAATGCACGTTTGTTTGGTAACCTTGGGAAGTGCACCTTTTGCACCGACCGAGTATCGTTTCTTGGCTATGTTGTTACTCCGCAGGGAATTGAAGTTGATAAAGCCAAGATCGAGGCGATTGAGAGTTGGCCGCAGCCCAAAACGGTCACACAAGTGAGGAGTTTTCTTGGCCTCGCTGGATTCTATAGGCGTTTTGTGAGAGATTTCAGCACCATTGCTGCACCTCTCAATGAGCTTACACGCAAGGATGTGCCTTTTACTTGGGGTACCGCACAGGAAGAAGCCTTCACCGTATTGAAAGATAAGTTAACACATGCTCCTTTGCTCCAACTTCCTGATTTTAATAAGACTTTTGAGCTTGACTGCGATGCTAGTGGGATTGGTTTGGGAGGTGTGTTATTACAAGATGCTAAACCTGTTGCTTACTTTTCTGAAAAATTGAGTGGGCCTAGTCTGAACTATTCTACTTATGATAAGGAATTATATGCTCTTGTTCGGACATTAGAAACTTGGCAACATTATTTATGGCCCAAAGAATTTGTTATACATTCTGATCATGAATCTTTGAAACACATAAGAAGTCAAGCAAAACTTAATCGTAGACATGCTAAGTGGGTTGAATTTATTGAGACTTTCCCTTATGTCATTAAACACAAGAAGGGGAAAGATAATATTATTGCTGATGCTTTGTCTCGTCGTTATACTATGCTTTCACAACTTGACTTCAAGATTTTCGGTTTAGAGACAATCAAAGATCAATACGTAAATGATGCGGAATTTAAAGATGTATTGCAGAATTGTAGAGAGGGTAGAACATGGAACAAGTTTGTGCTTAATGATGGATTTGTGTTCCGTTCTAACAAGCTATGCATTCCAGCTAGCTCTATTCGTCTTTTGTTGTTGCAGGAGGCGCATGGAGGAGGATTAATGGGACACTTTGGCGTGAAGAAGACGGAGGACGTACTTGCTACACATTTCTTTTGGCCAAAGATGAGACGGGATGTTGAGCGTTTTGTTGCTCGCTGCACTACATGTCAAAAAGCTAAGTCACGACTCAATCCTCATGGTTTATACATGCCTTTACCTGTACCTAGTGTTCCGTGGGAGGACATATCCATGGACTTTGTTTTAGGCTTGCCTCGAACAAAGAATGGGAGGGATAGCATATTTGTTGTCGTGGATAGATTTTCTAAGATGGCACATTTTATACCATGTCATAAAAGCGATGATGCTGCTAATGTTGCTGATTTATTCTTTCGTGAGATTATTCGCTTACATGGTGTGCCCAATACTATTGTCTCGGATCGTGATACTAAGTTTCTTAGCCATTTTTGGAGATGCTTATGGGCTAAGTTGGGGACTAAACTACTTTTTAGTACTACATGTCATCCCCAAACTGATGGACAAACTGAAGTAGTCAATAGGACTTTGTCTACTATGCTTAGGGCTGTTTTAAAGAGTAACTTGAAACTGTGGGAAGAATGTTTACCTCATATTGAATTTGCTTATAATCGTTCATTGCATTCTACCACTAAAATGTGCCCTTTTGAGATTGTTTATGGTTTTCTACCTCGTGCACCTATTGATTTGCTACCTCTTCCATCTTCGGAGAAGGTTAATTTTGATGCTAAACAACGTGCTGAATTGATATTAAAACTGCATGAGTTAACTAAAGAAAACATTGAGCGCATGAATGCTAGATACAAGCTTGCTGGTGATAGGGGTCGAAAGCATGTTGTGTTTGAACCCGGAGATCTTGTTTGGTTACATCTACGTAAAGATAGGTTTCCTGATTTGCGCAAGTCTAAGTTAATGCCTCGAGCTGATGGTCCCTTTAAGGTTTTGCAGAAAATTAATGATAATGCATATAAACTTGAGCTACCTGCAGCCTTTGGGGTTAGTCCCACATTTAATATTGCAGATTTGAAGCCTTATTTGGGAGAAGATGATGAGCTTCCGTCGAGGACGACTTCAATTCAAGAAGGGGAGGATGATGAGGACATCCCTACTAATGTTACACCCATATCCTCACCAACTACACATATTGGACCAGTTACTAGAGCTCGTGCACGTCAACTAAATTATCAGGTACTTTCGTTTCTTGCGAATCCTTCTATTGTTCATGAACATATGATACTGCCTAAATTAGATACTTTTGTTTTGCTTATGAATGAAGGACCTAGCATGGACAAGAAGGATGGTCATTGGAGCGGGATCAAGCATGGAGAAGAAGGTGCGCGCGCGGGAAAGGACAGCGGAGCTTCCAGTGGTGATTATCGCACTTTGAAGCCACCATAAGGCGCGCATGAAGTCTTGGACGAAATATGCGAGATGCCACTTCATTATTTTCGTCCAAGGGCAATTATAGGTGCTGCTTCACCTTAATATTGGGCTGGGCCCATGTAATTTCGAAATACCACCTTATAGGCTGTTTTTAGAGTCCGTATGTGTGGGGAAACCGAGTTAGGGTTGTTTTCGGACCCCACCTCCAAGGGGTCACGAAAATCCCCTCTGTTCCCCCATATATACAGCCCTTAGGGCGTCGTTTAGACTTGGGTTTTAATTAGATTTAAGTTAGCCATAGCCGCAACTTCGAGCTCTTCGTTTGTGTCATCCGACCAGGCCAAGACCTCATTGGAACCCCAACTTTCGTAATCTTTCATCTTATATTCGCAATATCCAGATTGCAATTCTTAGTTCTTGCTTGTTCTTCGATTGCTTGCAGGAATTAGACCTTCGTGGTCAGGTTGATCGTGCATCCGCGGGATCAATAACCTCTCGGAGTTGGTTTAGCGATCGCTAAGGCGCAACGTCTTCGCACGTTCGTAGTCGGGTCGTGAAAGTCTACTCCACCATAATCGATCTCCACCATCTCATCGAAACATCGGGACACCTTCGCCTCTATCAACATCCCTACTAATGTTACACCCATACCCTCACCAACTACACATACTGGACCAGTTACTAGAGCACGTGCACGTCAACTAAATTATCAGATACTTTCGTTTCTTGCGAATCCTTCTATTGTTCATGAACATATGATGCTGCCTAAATTAGATACTTTTGTTTTGCTTATGAATGAAGGACCTAGCATGGACAAGAAGGATGGTCATTGGAGCGGGATCAAGAATGGAGAAGAAGGTGCGCGCAGGGGAAAGTACAGTGGAGCTTCCAGTGGGGATTTTCGCACGTTGAAGCCACCATAAGGCATGCATGAAGGCTTGGACGGAATACACGAGATGCCACTTCATTATTTTCGTCCAAGGGCAATTATAGGTGCTGCGCAACCTTAATATTGGGCTGGGCCCATGTAATTTCGAAATACCACATTATAGGCTGTTTTTAGAGTCCGTATGTGTGGGGAAACCGAGTTAGGGTTGTTTTCGGACCCCACCTCCAAGGGGTCACGAAAATCCCCTCTATTCCCCCATATATACAGCCCTTAGGGCGTCGTTTAGACTTGGGTTTTAATTAGATTTAAGTTAGCCATAGCTGCAACTTCGAGTTCTTCGTTTGTGTCGTCCGACCAGGCCAAGACCGCATTGGAACCCCAACTTCTGTTAATCTTTCATCTTATATTCGCAATATCCAGATTGCAATTCTTAGTTCTTGCTTGTTCTTCGATTGCTTGCAGGAATTGACCTTCGTGGTCAGGTTGATCGTGCATCTGCGGGATCAATAACCTCTCGGAGTTGGTTTAGCGATTGCTAAGGCGCAACGTCTTCGCACGTTCGTAGTCGGGTCGTGAAAGTCTACTCCACCAAAAAAATCGATCTCCATCCTCTCATCGAAACATCGGGACACCTTCGCCTCTATCAAGTGGTATCAGATTTCCAGGTTGCTCGGTGAGATTTACCAGTTTTCATAGTCTAGATTGGTTCTGTTCTTCATACCTACAGTCCACGAAAAAGCCAACAAAAAAAAATTAGGGTTAGATCATCACGTCCCAAGACAGTCCTAGCCTTTGTCCAGTTTTCTTTTCAGTACTTGCTTTGTTGAATTTACGGTTGCATCGTTGTGTCAAGTTGCTGATCTTAGCGTCTAGTTCCCTTAGAGTTTCGAGTTCTGATCACAGTTTGTCACACCGCCGCCGCACAGTAGTACACCGCCACGTTTCCGCCAATCTGAGTCCAGATACACCACCACGTTCCGCCAAGTCGAGTCCATATACAGCACCACGACCTACCAATCCGAGTTGAGTTCCATCACCTGTTCGGTTTGTGATCTCTCCGTAGCCAGATTAGTTTTGATTTGATTAGAGTCGGATTTCACCAATCTTTTGTCGTACGTATAAGAGGGTGATCTCCAAAAAAAAAAAAAAAAAAAAAAAAAAAAAAAGAGGAAAAAAAAAATCAGAGTGTGCTTCTCAGTTGATTACGTGCCGCGCCGTGCTTTCGTTGGTGTTTTAGGCTCGCGTCTGTAGTACGGTCTAGCCTAGGATCAGCACAGTACCGACGTTGAGTGTTTATTCAACTTTGCATCTCTGTTTTGATTACTGTTGAGCTTTTTGCTACCATATTTGTCAAGCCTACCTACAGCTCCACATATATCCTACATCGTGCGTTTTGACACCTCCTGGCCATCGCTCTACCATATCTCTGAGAGTTTTGACCCGTTGGTTGTACATCACCACCTGCTGCTAGGTAAGAATCGGTAAGAACGTAAGAAAAGCTTGACGGATTTGTGCTTTCCACCACCCCACATCCATCCCATTAGTAGAAGTAGGATCATATTCCTGTGTGTTTTCTATTTCTGCTAACCATGCCAGGATCACATGATGAAGTGGCGCGGGATGCACCCGATTGGGAGAACATGACAAACAAGGAGCTACATGATAAATTTGCACGTATGATGTCTCAACAGGTGCAGGACATCGAGACCAGATTTACAGAGGCGATTGATGGCGTGGAGAAGATGATCGACACCAAGCTCGACGCCAAGTTTACTGAGTTGATCGCACGCCTACCTTCCGCACAGCCACAGCCACCGCCACTACCACGTGCACGACGTATTCTGTTTCCGCGAGGACAAGCTGCTGGTATTGGTGCTCCTCCTGCTGCTGCAGTTGCTGCTACTGCTGCTGCTGCTTCTGACGTCAGCCAGGACGACAACTACGAGGGTGATTACGAGGAGGAGGTGGCACAGGAAGCGGCCTATGAGCAGCCAGCTGGACGTCCACGTCCCAACATTCGCCACGGTCGACACCAACCACCCCCTCAGGTACGCGATGATGAACATGTGCCTAAACTTAAATTGAATCTTAAGCCGTTTGAGGGTAGATATATTCCTGATGCTTATCTTACTTGGGAGTTAGAAACTGAACAACGTTTTACATGTTTACAATATCCTGAGAATAGACGTGTTACTGCTGCTGTTTGTGAATTCACGGGCTTTGCATCTATTTGGTGGTCTGAACATTGTAGATTGCATGCTAATAATATTCCAACTACTTGGGCTGCTTTAAAAGATGCTATGCGTACTCGCTGGGTTCCTCCTTATTATCAACGTGAATTGTTACAAAAATTACAGCGTTTGAGACAAGGAAAAAATTCTGTAGAGGAATATTATCAAGAATTACAAACTGGATTGATTAGATGTGGCCTAGTAGAGGATAATGAAGCTATGCTTGCACGTTTTATGGGTGGCTTAAACAGGGAGATACAAACTATTCTAGAATACAAGGACTTTGCTACTATCACTCGTTTGTTTCATCTTGCTTGTAAAGCTGAACGTGAAGTGCAGGATCGACAGGCCGCTACGAGACCTAACTTTTCTGCAGGACGAAATACATCATGGACATCGCGTGGACCTTCTACATCCACACGTCCTGCTGCGCCACCATCTACTTCAGCCGCTCATTCTTACAGGGAGCCACCAAAACAGCTAGCACCACCATTCAAGGGTGCACAGAGTGGTCCAGCGGCGAGTTCTTCTTCATCCATGGCGTCCACAGGGCAAACACGAGATCGTGATATTAAATGTCGCAGGTGCCAAGGTGGAGGTCACTTCGCAAAGGACTGTCCCTCCAAGCGTGTGATGACTATTACGGCGGATGGTGGGTATGAGTCAGCGAGTGACTATGATGAGGAGACTCTAGTTCTCATTGCTCATGAGGAACAGGGTGCCCATGATGATGCTCATGATATAGAGTATATGACTCCTGATGATGCAGATAAATATGCTAGTTTGGTGGCTCAACGTGTATTAAGTGTGCAGGTAACGAAGGCCGAGCAAAACCAGAGGCATAATTTGTTCCACACAAAGGGAGTGGTGAAAGAACGTTCGGTTCGCATCATCATTGACGGAGGGAGTTGCAACAACTTGGCTAGCATGGAGTTGGTGGAGAAGCTATCTCTCACCACAAGACCACACCCCCATCCGTACTATATTCAGTGGTTTAACAATAGTGGTAAGATTAAGGTAACGCGTTCTGTTCGTGTGCACTTTAGCATTGCTGCATATGCTGATTATGTTGATTGTGATGTGGTACCCATGCAAGCATGCTCTCTTTTACTTGGTAGACCATGGCAATTTGATAGGAATGTTGTACACCATGGTAGGACAAATCAGTTTACTCTGGTTCATCAGGATAAAACTATTGCTTTACTTCCTATGTCTCCTGAACAAATTGTGAAAGATGATCTTGCTAGAGCTAGTAAAGCTAAACAGGAGAAAAATAAGAGTGAGAATGAGATAGCAGCTAAAGAATTTGAGCAACAACATAAGACTAATAGCAAATCTTCTTCTGCTGTTTCTAATGAAATTAAATTGACTAGTCCAACTTTGCTTGCTACTAAGGTTGATATTTCAGATTTGGATGTTAGTCAATATGTGTGCTATGCTTTTGTGTGCAAAGAAGCTTTGTTTTCATTTGAGGAATTGCCTCCTTCTTTGCCTCCTGTTGTCACTGACCTTTTGCAGGAGTTTATTGACGTCTTTCCACAAGACGTACCACCGGGATTACCACCTATTCGAGGGATTGAGCATCAGATTGACTTAATTCCCGGTGCTTCGTTGCCCAACCGTGCGCCATACCGTACCAATCCGGAGGAGACGAAGGAGATTCAGCGTCAAGTACAAGAGCTACTCGACAAAGGTTACATACGTGAGTCCCTTAGTCCTTGTGCTGTACCTGTTATATTAGTGCCTAAAAAGGATGGAACATGGCGTATGTGTGTTGATTGTCGAGCCATTAATAATATTACTATTCGTTATCGTCATCCTATTCCTAGGTTAGATGATATGCTTGATGAATTAAGTGGCTCTACCATGTTTTCCAAAGTTGATTTGCGTAGTGGATACCATCAAATTCGCATGAAATTAGGAGATGAATGGAAAACGGCTTTTAAAACTAAGTTTGGATTATATGAGTGGTTAGTCATGCCTTTTGGGTTAACTAATGCACCTAGCACTTTCATGAGATTAATGAACGAGGTTTTACGTGCTTTCATTGGACGATTTGTGGTAGTCTATTTTGATGATATACTGATTTATAGCAAATCTTTGGAGGAACATTTGGATCATTTACGTGCTGTTTTTATTGCTCTACGTAATGCACGTTTATTTGGTAACCTTGGGAAGTGCACCTTTTGCACCGACCGAGTATCGTTTCTTGGCTATGTTGTTACTCCACAGGGTATTGAAGTTGATAAAGCCAAGATCGAGGCGATTGAGAGTTGGCCGCAGCCCAAAACGGTCACACAAGTGAGGAGTTTTCTTGGCCTCGCTGGATTCTATAGGCGTTTTGTGAGAGATTTCAGCACCATTGCTGCCCCTCTCAATGAGCTTACACGCAAGGATGTGCCTTTTACTTGGGGTACCGCACAGGAAGAAGCTTTCACGGTATTGAAAGATAAGTTAACACATGCTCCTTTGCTCCAACTTCCTGATTTTAATAAGACTTTTGAGCTTGAATGCGATGCTAGTGGGATTGGTTTGGGAGGTGTGTTATTACAAGATGCTAAACCTGTTGCATACTTTTCTGAAAAATTGAGTGGGCCTAGTCTGAACTATTCTACTTATGATAAGGAATTATATGCTCTTGTTCGGACATTAGAAACTTGGCAACATTATTTATGGCCCAAAGAATTTGTTATACATTCTGATCATGAATCTTTGAAACACATAAGAAGTCAAGCAAAACTTAATCGTAGACATGCTAAGTGGGTTGAATTTATTGAGACTTTCCCTTATGTCATTAAACACAAGAAGGGGAAAGATAATATTATTGCTGATGCTTTGTCTCGTCGTTATACTATGCTTTCACAACTTGACTTCAAGATATTCGGTTTAGAGACAATCAAAGAACAATATGCAAATGATGCGGAATTTAAAGATGTATTGCAGAATTGTAGAGAGGGTAGAACTTGGAACAAGTTTGTGCTTAATGATGGATTTGTGTTCCGTTCTAACAAGCTATGCATTCCAGCTAGCTCTATTCGTCTTTTGTTGTTGCAGGAGGCGCATGGAGGAGGATTAATGGGACATTTTGGCGTGAAAAAGACGGAGGACGTACTTGCTACACATTTCTTTTGGCCAAAGATGAGACGGGATGTTGAGCGTTTTGTTGCTCGCTGCACTACATGTCAAAAAGCTAAGTCACGACTCAATCCTCATGGTTTATACATGCCTTTACCTGTACCTAGTGTTCCGTGGGAGGACATATCCATGGACTTTGTTTTAGGCTTGCCTCGAACAAAGAAGGGGAGGGATAGCATATTTGTTGTCGTGGATAGATTTTCTAAGATGGCACATTTTATACCATGTCATAAAAGCGATGATGCTGCTAATGTTGCTGATTTATTCTTTGGAGAGATTATTCGTTTACATGGTGTGCCCAATACTATTGTCTCGGATCGTGATACTAAGTTTCTTAGCCATTTTTGGAGATGCTTATGGGCTAAGTTGGGGACTAAACTACTTTTTGTACTACATGTCATCCCCAAACTGATGGACAAACTGAAGTGGTCAATAGGACATTGTCTACTATGCTTAGGGCTGTTTTAAAAAGTAACTTGAAACTGTGGGAAGAATGTTTACCTCATATTGAATTTGCTTATAATCGTTCAGTGCATTCTACCACTAAAATGTGCCCTTTTGAGATTGTTTATGGTTTTCTACCTCGTGCACCTATTGATTTGCTGCCTCTTCCATCTTCGGAGAAGGTGAATTTTGATGCTAAGCAACGTGCTGAATTGATATTAAAAATGCATGAGTTAACTAAAGAAAACATTGAGCGCATGAATGCTAGATACAAGCTTGCTGGTGATAGGGGTCGAAAGCATGTTGTTTTTGAACCAGGAGATCTTGTTTGGTTACATCTACGAAAAGATAGGTTTCCTGATTTGCGCAAGTCTAAGTTAATGCCACGAGCTGATGGTCCCTTTAAGGTTTTACAGAAAATTAATGATAATGCATATAAACTTGAGCTACCTGCAGATTTTGGGGTTAGTCCCACATTTAACATTGCAGATTTGAAACCTTATTTGGGAGAAGATGATGAGCTTCCGTCGAGGACGACTTCAATTCAAGAAGGGGAGGATGATGAGGACATCCCTACTAATGTTACACCCATACCCTCACCAACTACACATACTGGACCAGTTACTAGAGCACGTGCACGTCAACTAAATTATCAGGTACTTTCGTTTCTTGCGAATCCTTCTATTGTTCATGAACATATGATGCTGCCTAAATTAGATACTTTTGTTTTGCTTATGAATGAAGGACCTAGCATGGACAAGAAGGATGGTCATTGGAGCGGGATCAAGAATGGAGAAGAAGGTGCGCGCAGGGGAAAGTACAGTGGAGCTTCCAGTGGGGATTTTCGCACGTTGAAGCCACCATAAGGCATGCATGAAGGCTTGGACGGAATACACGAGATGCCACTTCATTATTTTCGTCCAAGAGCAATTATAGGTGCTGCGTCACCTTAATATTGGGCTGGGCCCATGTAATTTCGAAATACCACATTATAGGCTGTTTTTAGAGTCCGTATGTGTGGGGAAACCGAGTTAGGGTTGTTTTCGGACCCCACCTCCAAGGGGTCACGAAAATCCCCTCTGTTCCCCCATATATACAGCCCTTAGGGCGTCGTTTAGACTTGGGTTTTAATTAGATTTAAGTTAGCCATAGCTGCAACTTCGAGTTCTTCGTTTGTGTCGTCCGACCAGGCCAAGACCGCATTGGAACCCCAACTTCTGTTAATCTTTCATCTTATATTCGCAATATCCAGATTGCAATTCTTAGTTCTTGCTTGTTCTTCGATTGCTTGCAGGAATTGACCTTCGTGGTCAGGTTGATCGTGCATCTGCGGGATCAATAACCTCTCGGAGTTGGTTTAGCGATTGCTAAGGCGCAACGTCTTCGCACGTTCGTAGTCGGGTCGTGAAAGTCTACTCCACCAAAAAAATCGATCTCCATCCTCTCATCGAAACATCGGGACACCTTCGCCTCTATCACGTGGGGACACACGGCGGATGTATCGAATGTGGTGGGTAAATTGTACAACCTCTGAAGAGTGTAAATCTATTCGAGTAGCCGGAGTCCACGGTCATGGACAACTAGTGAGGCCACACTTTGTGGGGAATAGATGAGAAAGCCCCGTACCGAGTTTATGGTTCGCGATGATGATGTTGATATTGTCGGAAAAAGGTTGAACTTGACTTATCCAAATTCATTGTGGGAAATAAAATTTTCCAAGTTAATAATAATCCTGAGTAGATAGGAAATCCCTATGAAAAACTCCACCATATAGCCACCCTATTATTTTCGTATACAAAACTTTGTTTCTTTCTTTAGGTGGTTTGCGAGTACTTTGTATGTACTCACGACTTTGTCCCTGGTTATTCAATCAGCCAGGCTTGGAGGAGCAGGTATATGACGATGATGCTACCGGCGATTACTAGGACGTGCTATGATCTGATCTACCCTGTGGATTGTTCCGCTACTACCTTTGATGCTTTTGCTTTTCCGCTGCTATTTGAGCCCGATGAGGCCATGTAAGACTTTATTGTTGTATGACTTTGTATTCGGTAATGTATGAACATTGAGACTATGATTTCCATGTCGAGTTGTGTGTCATGCGAACTGATCATGGGAGCATGACCGTATACACAGCTGATCGCTTCGGACATATAGTCCGGGGTGCCCACAGACTTCGTAGCAGAGCCTCCGTTTAGACCATGGCAGCCTAGTTAGGATGGACGTTAGTTACAAATATTTTTGATAAAAACAAAGTCTCTCATACCTCTTACCCTATTCAAAATGTTTTAAGTCAAGCGAGACCGAAGATTAAGAGGGAATGGTGTCCCGAAACATATGAGAACTAGTGGAAGATTTTTCTTTAGTCCCCTACCCGAATTCGTGATCTTATGCTGTTTTGATTTGTGTGGTTTAGTCTTTTGTTAGAGTACCATACCCCAACTTTGGATGACACTAACACATGGACTTTTACCTTGCGAAAAAACCTCAGGATGTCTGGAAGAAACCGCGCCAACCCAAGTGGATCCGGTGATGTGCCACCACCCGATCCGAACATGGCGCAGCTTCTGCGACTGCTGATGGAGGAGGGCCAGGCAGCTCGTGACGAGAGCCAGGAGAACATGGCTGCACTCCAGCAGCTAGTCCAGGACGCCACCAATGCCAACCAAGGAGGCGGAGGAGCTGGTGGGAATGAGGAGCCCAGGTCTTGGCTCCGAGATTTCCAAAACACCAACCCGCCCGTGTTCTCGTAGACGAAGGAGCCTTTGGATGTTGCGGATTGGCTCCGCACCATGGAGAACAATCTCGCTGTCGCCGCTGTTGGCAACAACGAGAAGGTCCTGTATGCCACCCACTACCTCACCGGCACCGCAAGGAGCTGGTGGGAAGGAGTGCGTGCCCGTCTTCCTGGAGGGCAAGTACTCACCTGGGCTGAGTTCTCTGAGAAGTTCAAGAAGGCGCACATCCCGACTGCAATGATCAGGAGGATGAAGGACGAGTTCTGCCACCTCAAGCAAGGGGGTATGATTGTGGTTGGATATCTTGATCGCTTCACTCAGCTGTCGAGGTATGCTCCAGAGGAGGTGGACACCGAGAAGAAGTGGAAGGACCGTTTCCTGGATGGACTGAACGATGAACTGCAGGTTGTTCTGGTGGCCATGCAGTTCCCTGATCTTGAGTCTCTTACCGATGCTGCTATCATGATGGAGGGCAAGTTCAATATGGCTTCTTAGAACCGTAAGCATCGCATGATGCAACAAGGTGGATCCAGCAACCCCCGACTGCGTCCGACACAGCCGCCAAGGCCAGCACCCCAGCCTCAGAGGAGCCCTTACCCAGCGCCACGCCCCAATGATCTTTCTCTCCCTGTTGGAGTTTCGTGTCCAGCAGACGGAGTTTCCGCAACCCCGGAGTGATATGTTTCGGATGTGGTCAACAGGGCCACTATTCGATAGAGTGTCCCAACAAGAAGAATCCGGCTCCACGCCCCAATGCTCCAGCACCAGCCAAAGGAAACCCCGGTCGCAACAATGCCCAGCGCGGTGCGCCACACGCCGCTAAGGGACGTCTGAACCATGTGCAAGTCGAGGAAGCCCTGGAGGATGCAGACGTTATCTTGGGTACGTTTCTAGTTAATTCAGTACCTGCCCTAGTATTGTTTGATTTTGGTGCATCACACTCATTTGTTACGAAAACATTTGTGGATAGAAGTAAGTTGACACCTAATGAAATGAGGAGACCCATGATAGTCCAAATACCCTGATGAGGACATCTCTACTAATGTTACACCCACATCTTCACCAACTACACATACTGGACCAGTTACTAGAGCACGCGCACGTCAACTAAATTATCAGGTACTTTCGTTTCTTGCGAATCCTTCTAATGTTCAGGAACATATGATGCTGCCTAAATTAGATACTTTTGTTTGTCTTATGAATGAAGGACCTAGCATGGATAAGAAGGATGGTCATTGGAGCGGGATCAAGCATGGAGAAGGAGGTGTGCGCGCGGGAAAGGACAATGGAGCTTCCAGTGGTGATTTTCGCACTTTGAGGCCACCATAAGGTGTGCATGAAGACCTGGACGAGAGACACAAGACACCACATTAATATTTTCGTCCAAGGGTTATTATAGGTGCTGCGTCACCTTATTATTGGGCCAGGCCCATGTAATTTCGAAATACACTTAATAGGCTATTTTTTAGAGTCCGTATGTGTGGGGAAACCGAGTTAGGGTTGTTTTCGGACCCCTCCTCCAAGGGGCCACGAAATTCCCCTCTGTTCCCCCATATATACAGCCCTTAGGGCGTCGTTTAGACTTGGGTTTTAATTAGATTTAAGTTAGCCATAGCCGCAACTTCGAGCTCTTCGTTTGTGTCATCCGACCAGGCCAAGACCTCATTGGAACCCCAACTTTCGTAATCATTCATCTTATATTCGCACTATCCAGATTGCAATTCTTAGTTCTTGCTTGTTCTTCGATTGCTTGCAGGAATTAGACCTTCGTGGTCAGGTTGATCGTGCATCCGCGGGATCAATAACCTCTCGGAGTTGGTTTAGCGATCGCTAAGGCGCAACGTCTTCGCACGTTCGTAGTCGGATCGTGAAAGTCTTCTACACCATAATCGATCTCCACCATCTCATCGAAACATCGGGACACCTTCGCCTCTATCAAGTGGTATCAGATTTCCAGGTTGCTCGGTGAGATTTACCAGTTTTCATAGTCTAGATTGGTTCTGTTCTTCATACCTACAGTCCACGAAAAAGCCAACAAAAAAAATTAGGGTTAGATCATCACGTCCCAAGACAGTCCTAGCCTTTGTCCAGTTTTCTTTTCAGTACTTGCTTTGTTGAATTTACGGTTGCATCGTTGTGTCAAGTTGCTGATCTTAGCGTCTAGTTCCCTTAGAGTTTCGAGTTCTGATCACAGTTTGCCACGTCGCCGCCGCACAAGTAGTCATCCTACCACGTTCCGCTGATCCGAGTCCAGATACACCACCACGTTCCGCCAAGCAGAGTCCATATACACCACCACGTCTCACGAGTCCGAGTTGAGTTCCACCATCAGTACGGTTCCTGATCTCTTTGTAGCCAGATTAGTTTTCGGTTGTTAGAGTCGGATTTCATCAAACTTTTTCCGTACAGAGAAGGGGGGTGATTTGCAAAAAAAAAAAAAGAGAAAAAGAAAATTCAGAATGTGCTTCTCAGTTGATTACGTGCCGCGCCGTGCTTTCGTTGGTGTTTTAGGCTCGCGTCTCTAGTACGGTCTACCCTAGGATCAGCACAGTACCGACGTTGAGTGTTTATTCAACTTTGCATCTCTGTTTTGATTACTGTTGAGCTTTTTGCTACCATATTTGTCAAGCCTACCTACAGCTCCACATATATTCTACTTCGTGCGGTTGACACCTCCTGGCCATCGCTCTACCACATCTCTGAGAGTTTTGACCCGTTGTTTGTACATCACCACCTGCTGCTAGGTAAGAATCGGTAAGAACGAAAGAAAAGCTTGTCGGATTTGTGCTTTCCACCACCCCACATCCCATTAGTAGAAGTAGGATCATATTTCTGTGTGTTTTCTATTTCTGCTAACCATGCCAGGATCCCATGATGAAGTGGCGCGGGATGCACCCGATTGGGAGAATATGACAAACAAAGCGTTACATGATAAATTTGCACAAATGATGTCTGAACAGGTGAATGACATCGAGAACAGATTTACAGAGGCGATTGATGGTGTGGAGAAGATGATCGACACCAAGCTCGACGCCAAGTTTACTGAGTTGCTCGCACGCCTACCTGCACAGCCTGCGGCCGCTCCAGCATAGCCACCGCCACCACGACGTGCACGACGTATTCTGTTTCCGGGCAGACAAGCTGTTGGTGCTCCTGCGGCTGCTGCAGTTGCTGCTACTGCTGCTGCTTTTGACGTCGGCCAGGACGACAACTACGAGGGTGATTACGAGGAGGAGGTGGAACAGGAAGCGGCCTATGAGCAGCCAGCTGGGCGTCCACGTCCCAACATTCGCCACGGTCGACACCAACCACCCCCTCAGGTACGCGATGATGAACATGTGCCTAAACTTAAATTGAATCTTAAGCCGTTTGAGGGTAGATATATTCCTGATGCTTATCTTACTTGGGAGTTAGAAACTGAACAACGCTTTACATGTTTACAATATCCTGAGAATAGACGTGTTACTGCTGTTGTTTGTGAATTCACGGGTTTTGCATCTATTTGGTGGTCTGAACATTGTAGATTACATGCTAATAATATTCCAGCTACTTGGGCTGCTTTAAAAGATGCTATGCGTACTCGCTGGGTTCCTCCTTATTATCAACGTGAATTGCTACAAAAATTACAGCGTTTGAGACAAGGAAAAAATTCTGTAGAGGAATATTATCAAGAATTACAAACTGGATTGATTAGATGTGGCCTAGTAGAGGATAATGAAGCTATGTTTGCACGTTTTATAGGTGGCTTAAACAGGGAGATACAAACTATTCTAGAATACAAGGACTATGCTACTATTACTCGTTTGTTTCATCTTGCTTGTAAAGCTGAACGTGAAGTGCAGGATCGACAGGCCGCTACGAGACCTAACTTTTCTGCAGGACGAAATACATCATGGACATCGTGTGGACCTTCTACATCCACACGTCCTGCTGCACCACCATCTACTTCAACCGCTCATTCTTACAGGGAGCCACCAAAACAGCCAGCGCCACCATTCAAGGGTGCACAGAGTGGTCCAACAGCGAGTTCTTCTTCATCCATGGCTTCCACAGGGCAAACACGAGATCGTGATATTAAATGTCGCAGGTGCCAAGGTGGAGGTCACTTCGCAAAAGACTGTCCCTCCAAGCGTGTGATGATTATTACGGCGGATGGTGGGTATGAGTCAGCGAGCGACTATGATGAGGAGACTTTAGTTCTCATTGCTCACGAGGAACAGGGTGCCCGTGATGATGCTCATCATATAGAGTATATGGCTCCTGATGATGCAGATCAATATGCTAGTTTGGTTGCTCAACGTGTGTTAAGTGTGCAGGTATCGAAGGCCGAGCAAAACCAGAGGCATAATTTGTTCCACACAAAGGGAGTGGTGAAAGAACGTTCGGTTCGCATCATCATTGACGGAGGGAGTTGCAACAACTTGGCGAGCATGGAGTTGGTGGAGAAGCTATCTCTCACCACAAGACCACACCCCCATCCGTACTATATTCAGTGGTTTAACAATAGTGGTAAGATTAAGGTAACGCGTTCTGTTCGTGTGCACTTTAGCATTGTTGCATATGCTGATTATGTTGATTGTGATGTGGTACCCATGCAAGCATGCTCTCTTTTACTTGGTAGACCATGGCAATTTGATAGGAATGTTGTACACCATGGTAGGACAAATCAGTTTACTCTGGTTCATCAGGATAAAACTATTGCTTTACTTCCTATGTCTCCTGAACAAATTGTGAAAGATGATCTTGCTAGAGCTAGTAAAGCTAAACAGGAGAAAAATAAGAGTGAGAATGAGATAGCAGCTAAAGAATTTGAGCAACAACATAAGACTAATAGCAAATCTTCTTCTGCTGTTTCTAATGAAATTAAATTGACTAGTCCAACTTTGCTTGCTACTAAGGTTGATATTTCGGATTTGGATGTTAGTCAATATGTGTGCTATGCTTTTGTGTGCAAAGAAGCCTTGTTTTCATTTGAGGAATTGCCTCCTTCTTTGCCTCCTGTTGTCACTGACCTTTTGCAGGAGTTTATTGACGTCTTTCCACAAGACGTACCACCGGGATTACCACCTATTCGAGGGATTGAGCATCAGATTGACTTAATTCCCGGTGCTTCGCTGCCCAACCGTGCGCCATACCGTACCAATCCGGAGGAGACGAAGGAGATTCAGCGTCAAGTACAAGAGCTACTCGACAAAGGTTACATACGTGAATCCCTTAGTCCTTGTGCTGTTCCTGTTATATTAGTGCCTAAAAAGGATGGAACTTGGCGTATGTGTGTTGATTGTAGAGCCATTAATAATATTACTATTCGTTATCGTCATCCTATTCCTAGGTTAGATGATATGCTTGATGAATTAAGTGGCTCTACCATGTTTTCCAAAGTTGATTTGCGTAGTGGATACCATCAAATTCGCATGAAATTAGGGGATGAATGGAAAATGGCATTTAAAACTAAGTTTGGATTATATGAGTGGTTAGTCATGCCTTTTGGGTTAACTAATGCACCTAGCACTTTCATGAGATTAATGAACGAGGTTTTACGTGCTTTCATTGGACGATTTGTGGTAGTCTGTTTTGATGATATACTGATTTATAGCAAATCTTTGGAGGAACATTTGGATCATTTACGTGTTGTTTTTATTGCTCTACGTAATGCACGTTTGTTTGGTAACCTTGGGAAGTGCACCTTTTGCACCGACCGAGTATCGTTTCTTGGCTATGTTGTTACTCCGCAGGGAATTGAAGTTGATAAAGCCAAGATCGAGGCGATTGAGAGTTGGCCGCAGCCCAAAACGGTCACACAAGTGAGAAGTTTTCTTGGCCTCGCTGGATTCTATAGGCGTTTTGTGAGAGATTTCAGCACCATTGCTGCAGCTCTCAATGAGCTTACACGCAAGGATGTGCCTTTTACTTGGGGTACCGCACAGGAAGAAGCCTTCACGGTATTGAAAGATAAGTTAACACGTGCTCCTTTGCTCCAACTTCCTGATTTTAATAAGACTTTTGAGCTTGAATGCGATGCTAGTGGGATTGGTTTGGGAGGTGTGTTATTACAAGATGCTAAACCTGTTGCATACTTTTCTGAAAAATTGAGTGGGCCTAGTCTGAACTATTCTACTTATGATAAGGAATTATATGCTCTTGTTCGGACATTAGAAACTTGGCAACATTATTTATGGCCCAAAGAATTTGTTATACATTCTGATCATGAATCTTTGAAACACATCAGAAGCCAAGCAAAACTTAATCGTAGACATGCTAAGTGGGTTGAATTTATTGAGACTTTCCCCTATGTCATTAAACACAAGAAGGGGAAAGATAATATTATTGCTGATGCTTTGTCTCGTCGTTATACTATGCTTTCACAACTTGACTTCAAGATATTCGGTTTAGAGACACTCAAAGATCAATATGTACATGATGCGGAATTTAAAGATGTATTGCAGAATTGTAGAGAGGGTAGAACATGGAACAAGTTTGTGCTTAATGATGGTTTTGTGTTCCGTTCTAACAAGCTATGCATTCCAGCTAGCTCTATTCGTCTTTTGTTGTTGCAGGAGGCGCATGGAGGAGGATTAATGGGACACTTTGGCGTGAAGAAGACGGAGGACGTACTTGCTACACATTTCTTTTGGCCAAAGATGAGACGGGATGTTGAGCGTTTTGTTGCTCGCTGCACTACATGTCAAAAAGCTAAGTCACGACTCAATCCTCATGGTTTATACATGCCTTTACCTGTACCTAGTGTTCCGTGGGAGGACATATCCATGGACTTTGTTTTAGGCTTGCCTCGAACAACG
This sequence comes from Bromus sterilis, assembly GCA_950022295.1. Classification (NCBI taxonomy): domain Eukaryota; kingdom Viridiplantae; phylum Streptophyta; class Magnoliopsida; order Poales; family Poaceae; genus Bromus; species Bromus sterilis. The sequence continues at coordinate 162,000,662 of OX465599.1, read as the reverse complement.
AAGGGGAGGGATAGCATCTTTGTTGTCGTGGATAGATTTTCTAAGATGGCACATTTTATACCATGTCATAAAAGCGATGATGCTGCTAATGTTGCTGATTTATTCTTTCATGAGATTATTCGCTTACATGGTGTGCCCAATACTATTGTCTCGGATCGTGATACTAAGTTTCTTAGCCATTTTTGGAGATGCTTATGGGCTAAGTTGGGGACTAAACTACTTTTTAGTACTACTTGTCATCCCCAAACTGATGGACAAACTGAAGTAGTCAATAGGACTTTGTCTACTATGCTTAGGGCTGTTTTAAAGAGTAACTTGAAAATGTGGGAAGAATGTTTAGCTCATATTGAATTTGCTTATAATCGTTCATTTCATTCTACCACTAAAATGTGCCCTTTTGAGATTGTTTGTGGTTTTCTACCTCGTGCACCTATTGATTTGCTGCCTCTTCCATCTTCGGAGAAGGTTAATTTTGATGCTAAGCAACGTGCTGAATTGATATTAAAAATGCATGAGTTAACTAAAGAAAACATTGAGAAAATGAATGCTAGATACACGCTTGCTGGTGATAAGGGTAGAAAGCATGTTGTGTTTGAACCAGGAGATCTTGTTTGGTTACATCTACGTAAAGATAGGTTTCCTGATTTGCGCAAGTTTAAGTTAATGCCACGAGCTGATGGTCCCTTTAAGGTTTTACAGAAAATTAATGATAATGCATATAAACTTGAGCTACCTGCAGATTTTGGGGTTAGTCCCACATTTAACATTGCAGATTTGAAACCTTATTTGGGAGAAGATGATGAGCTTCCGTCGAGGACGACTTCAATTCAAGAAGGGGAGGATGATGAGGACATCTCTACTAATGTTACACCCACATCGTCACCAACTACACATACTGGACCAGTTACTAGAGCACGTGCACGTCAACTAAATTATCAGGTACTTTCGTTTCTTGCGAATCCTTCTAATGTTCAGGAACATATGATGCTGCCTAAATTAGATACTTTTGTTTGTCTTATGAATGAAGGACCTAGCATAGATAAGAAGGATGGTCATTGGAGCGGGATCAAGCATGGAGAAGGAGGTGTGCGCGCGGGAAAGGACAATGGAGCTTCCAGTGGTGATTTTCGCACTTCGAGGCCACCATAAGGCGTGCATGAAGACCTGGACGAGAGACACAAGACGCCACATTAATATTTTCGTCCAAGGGTTATTATAGGTGCTGCGTCACCTTATTATTGGGCCAGGCCCATGTAATTTCGAAATACACTTAATAGGCTATTTTTTAGAGTCCGTATGTGTGGGGAAACCGAGTTAGGGTTGTTTTCGGACCCCTCTTCCAAGGGGCCACGAAATTCCCCTCTGTTCCCCCATATATACAGCCCTTAGGGCGTCGTTTAGACTTGGGTTTTAATTAGATTTAAGTTAGCCATAGCCGCAACTTCGAGCTCTTCGTTTGTGTCATCCGACCAGGCCAAGACCTCATTGGAACCCCAACTTTCGTAATCATTCATCTTATATTCGCAATATCCAGATTGCAATTCTTAGTTCTTGCTTGTTCTTCGATTGCTTGCAGGAATTAGACCTTCGTGGTCAGGTTGATCGTGCATCCGCGGGATCAATAACCTCTCGGAGTTGGTTTAGCGATCGCTAAGGCGCAACGTCTTCGCACGTTCGTAGTCGGATCGTGAAAGTCGTCTCCACCATAATCGATCTCCACCATCTCATCGAAACATCGGGACACCTTCGCCTCTATCATACCCTGATCCAAAACCCGAGGCAGTTTAGCTTGTTCCAGAGTTCCCATAGGCATTCATGGAGTCGAGTTCCCAGCTGACCTGATCGTGTTAGGGACAGAAGGTATAGATGTGGTACTTGGCATGAATTTGTTGTCCAGGTACAGAGGTCGGATAGATTGCACAGAGAGGACAGTCAACCTCACGAGTGCCGATGGAGTTCAGATAGAGTACACCGACAAGGAAGACACTACCCGAGCCTTCTGTCATCAGACTGTCTCGGTGCCATCAATTGAGGAGGTAAATGTGGTATGTGAATACGCGGATGTCTTTCCGGTGGAGTTACTCGGTATGCCGCCTGATCGGGATATCGAGTTTATCATCGAGTTAGTGCCTGGCACAGCCCCAATTGCACAGAGACCCTACCGAATGAATGTCGAAGAGCTGGTAGAGTTGAAGAAACAGCTGAATGACATGCTCCATAAGGGACTGATTCGACCCAGTGCTTCACCCTGGGGTTCGCCAGTTCTCTTCATGGACAAGAGAGATGGCACCATACGCGTGTGTGTGGACTACCGTAAGCTGAATGAGGTGACCATCAAGAACATGTATCCGCTCCCTAAGATCGAGGATCTGTTCGACCAGTTGAACGCAGCCCGAGTCTTCTCCAAGATCGATCTTAGGACCGGATATCACCTGCTGAAGGTCCGCGAGTCGGACATTCCGAAGACAGCTTTCACGACCCGCTATGGTTTGTTCGAGTACACTGTGATGTCCTTCGGACTTACCAATGCCCCGGCCTATTTCATGAACCTCATGAACAAGATCTTCATGAAGTACCTCGACAAGTTTGTGGTGGTGTTCATTGATGATATCCTGATATACTCCAAGGCCGAAGAAGATCATGCCGCGCATTTGCGCTTAGTCCTCGAGACTTTGCTAGAGCACCAGCTGTACGCTAAGTTCAACAAGTGCGAATTCTGGCTCAAGGAAGTCGGATTCTTGAGACATGTATTGTCAGAAGGAGGAATATCTGTCGACCCAACCAAGATTCAGTCCATCATAGACTGGACAGGTCCGACCACTCAGACTGAAGTTAGAGGATTTCTTGGACTAGCAGTATACTATCGCAAGTTCGTGGAAGGCTTCTCCAGCATTGCTCGACCCATGACCCAATTGCTAAAGAAGGACCAGAAGTTTGTGTGGACAGATAAGTGTGAAGCCAGTTTCCAGGAGTTGAAGAGGAGATTGGTATCTTCCCCAGTTTTGACTATGCCTGACCTGACCAAGAGCTTTGATGTGTACTGCGATGCATCGAAGGTTGGTTTGGGTTGTGTACTTATGCAAGTGGGCAAGGTGATTGAGTACCTGTCATGACAGTTGAAGCCGCATGAGTTGAACTACCCCACACACGACTTGGAGCTAGCCGTTGTTGTGCTTTCTCTCAAGAGATGGCGACATTACCTAATGGGTCACCGTTGCGACATATACACAGACCATAAGAGTCTGAAGTACATATTCTCGCAGAAGGAGTTGAACATGAGGCAAAGGAGATGGATCGAGTTGATCAAGGATTATGATCTAGAGATCCACTACCACCCCGGCAAGGCCAATGTGGTAGAATATTCCCTCAGCAGCAAGACCTGCACACTTAATGTGATGATCAGAGAGACGCAGCCAGCTCTGCACGAGGAGTTTGAGAAGATGGGTTTGGAACTTGTTACACCCGGTTTTCTAGTTCACCTCCAGCCGACTCCAACTCTGTTTGATCAGATCAAGGAGGCACAGAAGGGACACGATAGTATCGAGGGAATCAAGAAGAAGATGCCCCTCGGCAAGGCCCCGAAGTTCACGATAGATGATGAAGGAGTTCTCTGGTTCGATGGCCGATTGCGTGTGCCCGATGTAGAGGAGTTGAAGCTCACTATCCTGAAGGAAGCTCACGATACACCTTACTCCATCCACCCTGGAGGTATAAGATGTATCAAGACTTGAAATACTTGTTCTGGTGGCATGGTATGAAGCATGAAATTGCCTTGTATGTCGCCAAGTGCAACATCTGCCAGAGAGTGAAAGCAGAGCACCAAAGACCTGCACGATTGCTACAACCACTCTGAGCTCCTGAATGGAAGTGGGAACAAATAGGCATGGACTTCATCACAGGTCTACCGAGGTCGAGCAAAGGACATGACTTTATCTGGGTCATCGTCGACCGACTCACCAAGGTAGCGCACTTCATTCCAGTGCGAACCACCTATCGAGGAGACCAGCTGGCAGGCTTGTACATGTCGAGGATTGTATGCCTGCACGGAGTCCCGAAGGAGATTGTGTCTGGCCGAGGTACCCAGTTTACCTCGAGGTTCTGGAAGCAAGTCCAAGAGGCCCTAGGCACCAAGCTCACATTCAGCACAGCCTATCACCCGCAGACTGGAGGCCAGACCGAGCGAGTGAACCAGATACTGGAGGATATGCTCCGTGCATGTGCTCTAGCATATGGTTCCAAGTGGGAGGACTGTTTGCCCTATGCAGAATTCTCCTACAACAACAGCTACCAGTCGAGTTTGCAGATGGCTCCATTTGAAGCTTTGTATGGGAGGAAGTGTCGCACACCCCTGAACTGGTCTCAGACCGGAGAAGGGAAAAATTTCGGACCCGATGTTCTGAAGGAGGCGGAAGAGCAGGTCCAGTTGATTCCTGAGCGTCTCAAGACCGCTCAATCTCGACAGAAGAGTAATGCCGACCCCAAGCGTCGAGAGGTGACTTTTGCAGTTGTAGATTTTGTGTATCTCCGAGTCAGCCCATTGAAGGGAATGCAACGATTCCATGTGAAGGGTAAGCTAGCACCTCGTTACATTGGACCCTTTGAGGTGATAGCCATACGAGGCCAAGTTGCCTATCTGTTGAGACTGCCAACAGAGCTATCTGATGTGCACGATGTCTTCCACGTCTCGCAGCTCCGGAAGTGTTTGGAGGTGCCGGAAAAACCCGATGTTTTCAAGAACATCGATCATCGCACGATGGACATCAACTAGGATCTCATGTACCGCGAGACACCCCTTCGTATCCTGGAAGAAGCCACCCGAGTCAACCGTAAGTGCGCGATCAAGTTCCACAAGGTCCAGTGGACAAATCACATAGAGGAAGCCACCTGGGAACGACAGGACTACCTCAAGTGCAAGTTCCCGCATCTCTTCACTAGCTTGTGAATCTCGGGGACGAGATTCTTTTAAGGGGGGAAGGTCTGTCACACCCCAACTTTTATTCTAAATTTTAGGGTAAACAAAAACTTTGCTTTGTTTGATTGCGTGCCCTGTCTTTCCATGCTTGATAATGTTTTACCTTATGTTGTTGTCTTGCCTTGGCTAAAAAGGAAAAAAAATCAACCTAAGTAGTAGTATAAACTCACAACACCAATTTTCAAACAACCACATTTAGTCAACCATAATAGTTAGTATCAATAAAATATGTTCTAAATAAATCTTTGACATTACAGGAATTCATTAATTAAATAATTAAAAATACCACCATAGTAGAAGGTATTAAATAAAAATATTTTAAAAAATGCTAACTTATTAGTGGCTAATACAATAATAGTATTAATATTATAAACATAATTACATAATTCCTAAAAATCCTAAATATATTTCTATAATACTTCTGTAGTATTATAGAATTTATATGAAACTCAAGTTTGAAATTTTATATCAAACTTAAATAAAGATTAGACCATAATATTTGCAAAACTTTTAACCCAATATAAAAAAGGGGGAAGAAACTTGGCTTTTACTAGGCCGCAGCCCATCTATTTTCCCTAACCTGCGCCTCTCCCTCTCCCAGCCTCTTACACCCCGGACCTGCGTGTCAACCTCTCTCCCTCCTGCCTGACGTCAGTTCATGGGACCCGCATTGACGTCATAAGGACGACGTGACAGGGCCGCCGCCCTCCGCGCCCAGTGGCCGCCAATGCCATGGATCGATCGGGCGCAGCGGGTGCGCTCTCCCCGCTCGTCCAGGCCGTTCTCCCGCCAAGACCCCCTCCTGCATGCCTATATAAGGATGCCCCGAGCGCCCCTCTTCCACACCCAGCTTCCCACTGCCCCTTTCGCTACTTCACTCACCAGCACCTGATAGAGGCGGGGTGTCCCGATCTTTCGATGAGATGATAACTACGATTTGATGGAGTCGACTTTGACGATCCGACTTCAAACGTGCAACGACGTTGCGCCTTAGCAATCGCTAAATCAATCTCCTGAAGGTTATTGACCACGCCGGAGCACGATCAACCTGACCACGAAGGTCTAGTGCCTGCAAGCAATCGAAGAACAAGCAAGAACTATGATAAAGCAATCTGAATATTGCGAATATGTAGATGAAGTATGAATAAAGTTGGGATTCCGAAAGCGGTCTTGATCTGGTCGTTGGACACAAACCGAGTACACGAAGATGCAGCAATTAGCTAAGCAGTCTTTTTAACTAAAAGAAATCCAAAGAAAACCCTAGGGGTTGATCTACTTATATAGTACTAAAGGGTGGAGGCCAAGGGTGTGGAAGGACGTCCCAAGGAGTCCTAAAACTAAACCTAGGTCGTACAAGGCACTTGGGCCCATGTGGAGGTGATGCAACACCTATTGAGTTAGACTTTGATTCGGATTCTGCTGCTGGGTCGCACCGTTTTCGCAATATCTCCACGCTCCAAAGGAATTTGAAGGTGAAACCAATTGCGTTGGAAACTAGACGACATAATCTATCACCAGAACAAAGAATCACCCAATTTGGAGTTCGTATGTAGAAACGGTGGCTGTTTGAAGTTGGGTATATCTCTGAAGTCCGAATCTGAGTCCATGACGTGAAAGACTTGGTCTCTATCTTCTCTTGGGCCAAAAGTGACGTGAAATAACTTCTTGTACAGCACACAATCATGCCCCTTTGTATTGACTTCATTTCTTGATCAAATATAGAGGAATTAATGGTCATATCCATGATAATTATGTCCTCATCATCTTCATGCTTGAACATGCTCCAATGCTCATCCTTCTTGTCCATGCTAGGTCCTTCATTTGTCAGCAACAGAAATATATCGACCTTAGGCAGCATCATATTCACATGAACATTAGAAACATTACCAAGAAGCGAAAGTACCTGATAATTTAATTGGTGTGCACGATCTCTAGTAATTGGTCCAGTAGGTATATTAGCAGGGGTTGTGGCTGTAACTATGGTAGCCATGTCCTCATCATCCTCCCCTTCTTGAAAATAAAGCCGTCCCCGGCGTTTCTTAATCTGAAATGTGGCTAACAAAAGAGACAAGGTGTACATGTTGTATATGTATATGTCATCCATTCTTACTTCCCTTAGTTTTTGGACATGTAACACATGTATATATGAGTAACTTTCGTATGTCGTGAAATATAAACATATATGATCATCACAATACATAAACGACATGAAAGTATTGCAACTTAGTTTGCATATATAAGTGAAGCTCTTATTCATTACTAAAGATGTACAATGCTCATCATTAAACCATCCCAATACCGGTGAAGAAACGTTAATGTTTTTCGAAGGACATGCCACAACAGGCTTAACTAAGTAGTCATGCAACAAGTCATTCGACGCAGAATCATCACCAAGATTAGAGGTCATATCAAAATGATTAAGCATTGGAAGTTTCATAATAGTAACATGATTATCCAAAATAGATGGTGTGCTCAAATCAACAGGTAACTCAAGACATGATGTATTCAAGTCTATTAGGCAAGCAACATCTTCATGTGAATTTATGACATTCTCGAAAAATTGTTGTGTGATGAAACTACTGGATAGCTCAACACATGTTGCTTTTAAATCAGCAAGGTTCTCATGTGGAGGGGAAAGATCCATGCCTTTGTCATTACCTTTTTGTGATGATAGATCAGATATTGGAGGAGTGCTTACGACAATTGATGTGGTTATGGTAGTGCTCATAGTGGTTGAAGGAACAACCTTCTCAACTTGTGGTATTTGCACATTCCGCTTCTTCGTCTTCTGGGCAACACGTCTGTCGATTTCCTGTTCAGCTTTACAAGCAAGACGAAACAATCGATCCATAGGATAACACTTTTCATGGATTAGGATATCCTGAATGTCACGGTTTAAACCTTCCCAAAATATGTCCATGAAATATTCTTCACTTTCCTCTAAAAGAGAATGCAAGAATGTAGTTTCTAAAGCATCATAATATTCTGAAACAGTTTTAGTACCTTGTTTTAAATTTTTAAATTTCCTAACCTTGTCACGAGTATAATAAGAGGGAACGAATCTATATCGCATAGCAAGTTTGAGATCATTCCAAGTATTAGGTATATAATCAGGATATAAACTACAATATTCATTCCACCAAATAGAAGCAAAATCTTTGAAAGCACTAATTGCAGTTTTTACTTTCTTATGCTCAAGAAAATTATGGGAAACAAATATATCATTTATTTCAAACTCCCACTCAATGTATAAATCAGGTCTTAGACGTCCATGAAAGTGTGGTATAGAAACAATAACCTGATCATGTGCATGCTTATGTGTGTTTACCTTTTGCAGTGACTGTTGTGTAGTTGTAGGTGGTGGCAAATCTCCAACTATAATTGCCGCCCAAGAAGATCTAACTCCAGAACCTGCCATGATTAGTAGAAAACAAGAAACAAATCACAAGTATATGTCCCTATGAACTACTAGGATGTGGTGGTCAAATGCTCACAGGATAGCAAATATCAATGTCTTACTAGTTCTTACCATGCAGCAGGTGGTGATCGGCAACCAACGGTGTCAAAGAACTTCAAAGATTAAGTATAGCGATTGCCAGGTGAACGCACGTATACACGATGTAGAAATATGTGGAGCTTGGAAGGCTTTAATATGGTGGCAAAAATATCAGCAATAATCAATTCAGAGACGCAAAATTGAATTAACGCTCAACGACGATACTGTGCTGGTCCTAGTCTAGACCGGACTAGAGACGCGAGCCTAGAACACTAATGTGGTCACGACGTAGCACAACTAGCAGCAATGAATGACATGAAGTAGCTCTGGATAGCAAGATATAAGTGAAGATCATCAAGAGAGCAAAGATAATGGTGAAAATAGGCTCCAAATCAAGATACACCAATATTCTCGCTACAACTTTCCTCTCAAATATATTTGCTAATTTTTTGATATTTTTCCTCCAATAGGGCACTGACTTAAGCTTTTCGACGCAATAAGAATCACTCAATTTAGAGTTCGGATGAGGTGTCAAAAAAAATTGAGAATCGGTCCGAAATCTGACAAAAACTGTGTTCGGAAACTTTAGAGGTCAAAATATCCATCTTAGAAGCTGATCTGGAATTTCAAATAACACACTAGCTCCAGAACTATTTAGAAACGGCTCGGAAATATCTTTAATTTGAGTACTCGTGGAGCCAAAACGGACTTCAGATGACGAAGTTATGCCCGTTTTAGTGGACACTGCTCAAAACTGATTTCGACGAGATTTCAAATACGAGTTCAACTAGAGATAGATCCGTAATTTTTCTTCTTTTTTTTCTTTTTTCCCTTTTTCTTACTTTTTTCCCTTTTTCTTTTTTCTCTCTTTTTTTCAACTCTTTTTCTCTCTTTTTCTATGGTGGATGGTAGAAGTAGGCAGCGGATAGGAATATGGTGCAGCGGCGGCGGTGACTAACGTGAATAGAACTCGAAACTCTAAAGGACTAGATACTAAGACCAGCAACTGAACACGACGATGCAACCGATCATTCAATAAAGCAAAGCACCGAAAAGAAAATTGCGAAGTCTCAAATTGGTTTGGATATGATGATCTAATCCTATTTTTATGGCTTTTTGTGTGGATGATAGATGATAAAAAAACAGATCTAATATATGGATGTGGAATTCTCACCGAGCAACCTGAAAACTGATACCACTTGATAGAGGCGGGGTGTCCCGATCTTTCGATGAGATGATAACTACGATTTGATGGGGTTGACTTTGACGATCCGACTTCAAACATGCAACGACGTTGCGCCTTAATAATCGCTAAATCAATCTCCTGAAGGTTATTGACCACGCCGGAGCACGATCAACCTGACCACGAAGGTCTAGTGCCTGCAAGCAATCGAAGAACAAGCAAGAACTATGATAAAGAAATCTGAATATTGCGAATATGTAGATGAAGTATGAATAAAGTTGGGATTCCGAAAGCGGTCTTGATCTGGTCGTTGGACACAAACCGAGTACACGAAGATGCAGCAATTAGCTAAGCAGTCTTTTTAACTAAAAGAAATCCAAAGAAAACCCTAGGGGTTGATCTACTTATATAGTACTAAAGGGTGGAGGCCAAGGGGGTGGAAGGACGTCCCAAGGAGTCCTAAAACTAAACCTAGGTCGTACAAGGCACTTGGGCCCATGTGGAGGTGATGCAACACCTATTGAGTTAGACTTTGATTCGGATTCTGCTGCTGGGTCGCACCGTTTTCGCAATATCTCCACGCTCCAAAGGAATTTGAAGGTGAAACCAATTGCGTTGGAAACTAGACGACATGATCTATCACCAGAACAAAGAATCACCCAATTTGGAGTTCGTATGTAGAAACGGCGGCTGTTTGAAGTTGGGTATATCTCTGAAGTCCGAATCTGAGTCCATGACGTGAAAGACTTGGTCTCTATCTTCTCTTGGGCCAAAAGTGACGTGAAATAACTTCTTGTACAGCACACAATCATGCCCCTTTGTATTGACTTCATTTCTTGATCAAATATAGAGGAATTAATGGTCATATCCATGATAATTATGTCCTCATCATCTTCATGCTTGAACATGCTCCAATGCTCATCCTTCTTGTCCATGCTAGGTCCTTCATTTGTCAGCAACAGAAATATATCGACGTTAGGCAGCATCATATTCACATGAACATTAGAAACATTACCAAGAAGCGAAAGTACTTGATAATTTAATTGGTGTGCACGATCTCTAGTAATTGTTCCAGTAGGTATATTAGCAGGGGTTGTGGCTGTAACTATGGTAGCCATGTCCTCATCAGCACCCCAGCGCCACCTCAGCCCAGCCTGATCGGAAGAAGGAACAGAGAAGGAGGAGTTAGGGGATGGAAGAAGGAGGGAGGAGGACGGAAAGGAGGAAGGAGATGAGAAGAGAGGCGGGAGGGCCGGCCGGCGAGCCGCCTCTCCCTCGCCGGAGCCACGCCGGCAAGGAGTCGCCGGCGAGGAGCGCCCGGAGGAGCCGCAGCCGCCCCGCCGTCTACCTCGAGAAACTTTCGTATTCGACGTCCTCGACCGCCGCAAGCGCCAAAAACGGATCCCCCTCTCGGCCCCGAAGGTCTGCCACCAAATCCAGCCGCCGACCGTCGCCGGGAGGGTCTCCATTGAGCCCCTGCACCCCCTGATCGCCATGGCTGCCACGCCATGCTCGTTCCCGAGCTAAGGAGGAAGACGACCCCCTGGCCGTCAGATCATACTTGATCCAACGGCCAGGAAAGGCCCGCATCCCTTCGTTTTTTTAAAGAAAGAAAAAAAACACAACAACCATTGCGCGGGCTCGGCCCACTACAGGCAAGCGCCTGTGGGCGCAGGTAAGCCCGGGCCGGCCTGCTGATCCATTTTCTTTTTTTATCCGCAAAACCTTTAGAATATTAGAAAAATACTTATAGCTCAGAAAAATGTGAAATACATTTTGTGATGTTCATAGAATTATGCTTTATTTTTCTGCATGTGTAGAATATATTTTTTCTTAGATAAAATTGTGACCCTTTATTATTATTTCTAGTGCTAGTTAAATTTTCTTAAATTGTTTGTTAGTAATATTAATTTGCTAGATAATTATTAAAATAGCCTCTGGTCAGTAGGATTTTGCTATGCATTTAGTTAATGAAAATAAAATTAATTAAAAAGAAATTAGTGATTAAATTGAGTGAAAAACAATGCTTAGGTGAAGATTTGTTGTAATATAATCTTGTTGTAACAATCTTATTTTTTTTCCAATGCCATGCTATAAATTTTAACCTTGCTGAGTTAAAAAAAAGAATTTAAATCTTAAAAAATAGAAAACCATTGAAATTGTTTTGCCCTTTGTTGCTTGTGATTTTGTGTGAACAATTGAGTGTTGTGTGCATTGCTTGCTATTGCCCCGTTGTAATGGTGGATTTCTTTTCGCAATCTGTAGACGATACGCCTTACACTGCAGGTGAAGACTCCTCCCTTGCCGCCGAAGAAGCTGATCCAGGGTACATCGCCGAGGAAGGCAAGCCACCGTCCAAAACTCAAAACTCCGCATTACCCTTTTTATTTTCCTTGTATCACTTATATTGTATCATGCTAGTAATTATATCCATATGGTTTGGGTTTGTAATAGTTATACTAGGAAAACTCCACACCACCCCATAGCCTACCTATTTGGGAAAAACTAAGTAGAACTCGATGATTCCGCACTCTGTCGAGACCATCACTCAGCTCTAGCATTATCTTTACATAACAACTTGGAAAGTCATACTTCACCCTACTTGGTACGGCATACACCTAAGAAGGTGAAATGGCTGGGTTTGTGGAACATCGTCGGACATGGACAAAGTCTGGAGGGACTCTCTATAAGTGCCGCCAAAAATCTAGCCTGACAGTACAACCACTATACTCTGGTATGGGACAGGGCTAGTTGGATGCTTGTTTGTCTTAGTACGGGGGTCTTATAACTATACATGGATGGGCGAATCCACGAATCCGATAGCCCTCGAAGTCGATGGGTGAAATTCGCTAGGCTTAGTGTCGGAAGTAACCTTGGTGCTCTTCGACTACGGTGCAGGCTTGGGTCCAAGAGGAGCATGACCTGACACACGGACAGTCCATGTAGTACGCAAGGGGAAGACTATGGTCGATTATCCGAGACTCACATACTGAAGTATGAAGATTCGTGGGGACACACGGAGGATGTATCGAATGTGGCGGGTAAAGTGTACAACCTCTACAGAGTGTAAATCTATTCGAGTAGCCGGAGTCCATGGTCATGGACAGCTAGTGAGGCCACTTTGTGGGGAATAGATGAGAAAGCCCGGTACCGAGTTTATGGTTCGCGATGATTATGTTGATATTGTTGGAAAAAGGTTGAACTTGACTTATCCAAATTCATTTTTTTCGTATACAAAATTTTCCAAGTTTAAAAATTTGCCAAGTTTAAAAATTTGCCAAGTTTAAAACTTTGCCAAGTTAATAATAATCCTGAGTAGATAGGAAATCCCTATGAAAAACTCCACCATATAGCCACCCTATTATTTTCGTATACAAAACTTTGTTTATTTCTTTAGGTGGTTTGTGAGTACTTTTTATGTACTCACGGCTTTGTCCCTGGTTATTCAATCGGTCAGGCTTGGAGGCGAAGGTATATGACGATGATGCTACTGGCGATTACTAGGACGTGCTATGCTCTGATCTACCCCGTGGATTGTGCCGCTACTACCATTGATGCTTTTTCTTTTCCGCTGCTATTTTAGCCCGATGAGGCCATGTAAGAATTTATTGTTGTATGACTTTGTATTCGGTAATGTATGAACATTGAGACTATGATTTCCATGTCGAGTTGTGTGTCATGCGAACTGATCATGGGAGCATGACCGTATACACAGCTGGTCTCTTCGGATATATAGTCCGGGGTGCCCACACCAAGCATTTGTAGAGGGTTCTCCTTTCCAAGCTGAACACAGTGGTGGCATTGACTGGTCAAGGGGAGATCTGTGGCGATCATATCCTATCTAACAAATTTTATACAGCAATAGTGTGGGAGAAATTGTCCTTAATTGATGAAGAGGTGGAGGGGGCATGTTGTCACATGTGTAAATGGTTGGAAGGACTACCATCCTGTGAAGTTTGAGCTCAAATGGACAATAATTGAATGCACTTCCTTTGGAAACCCTAAATTGGTCCAAAAATGCATTGTTGAATCTGGCATCACTTTGGCTTGATGGATTGGGCTCAAAAAATTTGGGGAGGGGTTATTTGGGGGTGTGCACAAGTGTGCAAAATTTCAGGGCTAGGGGAAGTACCTAGCTAGCACTTGCTTCACAAGGTACCCTGCTAGCCAAGAAACTAGATATTGAGGGTGCCCTCACATGGGTGGTTTGGTTTGGATAAAACATGGTCTAGGGAAATCATTAGGGGGTGGGCACATGTGTAAAAAGTTTCAGAGCAAATGGGTGCTCCCATCATTTCACCTGCTTCACAATGCCCCTTGCTGCACACAAACTTTGGGAATTTGGTGAGGGAGTTTGGCTAAGCAAATGTTACTGAAATTTGTCATAGGATAATGATATGATCATAAGAGCTTGCACAAAACGTTTCAGAAGAAGGGGAGAAAGATAAATAACACTTCCTTCACAAAGTACTATTCTGCCCCCATAGACAAATGAATTTCTCTGGGTGAAAAAACCACTTGGGCCATGCAGTGTTTTTGGAGATCTTGGCAAGATGTGATATCAAGGGCATGTGGGAATTATTTTGGGATTTATGGATCAATATAAATAAGGGTTGCTTCACAATCCTCAAATAAAGTGAATATTCCCTTTAATGAAAAAGGAATATATGGCATGAAGAAAAATGTGACTTGGAGGGGATGGATCAATGGGAAGACATTTGGAAAGGTTTAGGGAATCATGGTCCCCTTGAGCAAGGAAAGAAAATATTCTCAAGTTTCAAGTCCAAATTGTTTCTCAAAATCAAACCAACTAGCAAATCTTAAAATAAATCGAAAAAGTTTTCGAAAAGAAAAAGTTGGATTAGATGACATATTTGAACAAATTAGGCGACATATTTGAACATATTTGAACTGGAAAATCTAAGGTGTCGGTTTTGGATATCGTGTGTGACATATTTGAACGTCATTGAAAAGGAAATTAGGCGACGGTCTTACGGTGTCAACGAATATACGATCTTAGACGGCGGACAAAGTGTTACCATCGACATTTTCGGTCTTTTTACGATGCTTCAGTGAAAGGTGGATTGACGGAGGCAAACCGTCATTAGGGTTATTATTGACGAAAAAAGATTTTTCATGACAAAAATATACCATCAACTGATATCGTTGATTTTGTAGTGCAAAGTGTAAACTCAAAGCAACAGACAACTGCATTAACAAACTATGCGTAAGGTAAACAATCCTTGCAACCACAGTTACAAGCACCGTTGTTTTCTCCCTGGTGGCAACATCACATCCTCTAGTCTCATGTTTCTATCACTCAAGCTATACACCGGGGGGCATGAATCCACAATCATGCATAACGCTCCCTCTTGGAGTTCCAATCTACTACTTGACAAAGAAATAAATAGCAACGGAGAACATGCAAGAATACTCAAGAACTAAAAAATAAAAGGTAAACCAAATGTATTACTCATCACAATCTGAACATAATCGCATAATCCATCGGATCCCAACAAACACAGCATAGCAACAGTAGAAATAATACATAGATGCCTTGATCAGGTAGGACACAACTCACAAGGCCTAAGAATTGAGGCACAAGATTGGATACAAAACATCACATAGCTACTGATCATGGACCCATGGTCCAAGGTAGACTACTCACGGCAAATACGAGAAGCGCTCATGGTGATGGAGAAGCTCCCGAAGATCAATCCTCCCTCCGGCAGGGTGCCGGGACAGGGTCTTCTGGCGATTCCGATCTGGGGATCGCGGCAGCGGCGGAGCAGTGGTGAAAATCGCGTAACGGATGTTCTCTCAGGTGTTTTAACCCCGAGGCCTAAATATAGGAGGAAGGAGGGCACCGGAGGAGGCCTGGCCCCACCAGGCGGGTCCCTGGCGCGGCCTCCCCCTGGCCGCGCCAGGTCGCTGCCTGAGAGGGGGTCACCCCCCCCCCCTCCGTCTCTCCTTAGGCTTCCGGAAGCTTCTGAACTCCTGATATTTTTTATATATTTTTTCTGAATTTTTTCGAGCACTTTAAATATTGGGAAATACCTGCAATGCTAGACAACAGCAGACAGAAACTAGCACCGGGGAGCTGAGTTGGTAGGTTAGTCCAAATATGTTGAAAAAGGTATGAAAATGTAGTAAAGTTACCCATATAAGCATGGAACAAGAAGAAATTATAGATATGTTTTGGACGTATCACCACCTAGTTTGCGACATGGGCCGATAAGCCACACGACACTGTTAGTAAATTAGTTTTGCAAAGACTAGACTCGACTTCGACCAATAAGAAAGGGGGTTTCCTACAGATAGTCGGCTCTGATACCAACTTGTAATGCCCCCGATTTATGATCATGTACTAATCATACACACAAGATACATGATCGAAGTTAGGATATCACTTAAGAATATCACAACACAACTCTAGAAAAAAATAGAATAAATCTTTATATTACAAGACAGAGGTCACGAGGACCTGAATAAATAAGTCATACAAGACACAATATCAGAGTACGAACATAGTCAGTCATGTTTTTCCTGACGAAGGCTAGCACAAACGATATAGATAAAAAAGGTGAGGCCTCCTTCCTCGTAACCTCAAAACTACTCCTGGTCCTTAGGGATTGATATGTCCAAAACGTATCTATAATTTCTGCTTGTTCCACGCACTTTTATGTGACATTGCTACATATTTTTCTACAATTTTCTATCATTTTACACATATTTGGACTAACCTGGCGGCCAGGTGGCGCGGCCTCACGCCTGGCCGCGCCACCAGGGTGCCTGGGAGCCCCATGTGGCCCCTGGCTCCCCCCCTTTGGCCTATATTACCTCTTCGTCGAAGAAACCCTCAAGGAGAACCGCGCATAGCGAAATACCTCTCTATTCCGCGGCCTCCGCGCTTCCAAGATCACGGGCACCAGAAGACATCTTCCCGGAACCCTACATGAGGGAAGATTGACCTCCGGGAGCTTTTCCACCACCATGGATGCTTCCCGGATGTGCCGTGAGTAGTCCACCTTGGACCATGGGTCCATGACCAGTAGCTATGTGATGTCTTCTCTCCAATCTTGTTCTTCAATGTTTAGTCCTTGTGAGCTGCCCTACATGATCAAGGCACCTATGTAAATTTTCCTGCTGTTTCTATGTTGTGTTTGCTGGGATCCGATGGATTATGAGATTATGTTCAGATCGTGATGAGTTATATATTTGGTTTTACCATTTATATTTTGTTCTTGAGTAATTCTTGCATGTTCTTCGTTGCTTTTTATTGCTTTGGCCAAGTAGTAGATAGTAACTCCAAGAGGGAGCGTTATGCATGATTGTGGGTTCATGCCCCCCGATGTCTAGCTTGAGTGACAGAAACATGAGACTAGGGGATGTGTTGTTTCCACCAGGGAGAAAACAACGGTGCTTGTTACCGCGGTTGCAAAGATTGTTTACCTTACACATAGATTGTTAATGCAATTGTTTGTTGCTTTGAGTTTACACTTTGGGTGGGGCTCGCAACTTAATACAAGCGAGATGTTCTGGATAGATATCTTAAGGTGGATGATTAGTGTGTAGATGCAGATGGATTTCAGTCTACTTGTCTTGGCATACTATCCATACTTTTGAGCCTCTTACTTTCAAGTAGCATAATTAGCATTGCGGTGCATTTATAATTCTGTCAATTGCCCAGCTGTAATTTGTTCGCCTAGCTTAGTTGCTTTATTGTATTTTGGGAGAGAGACATCACTAGTGAACATCATGGAACCTTTGTAAACGACAAGGCCGGAGGGATTGACAACCCCTTTGTACTCGGTGGGAGCAAAGTTATTTGTTTCTGTGTGCAGGTCCACGTCAACTCTCGCGTTATCAAGTAATCTCTGGCGCCGTTGATACCTACTTGCGGATCCTTGGAGTCCTCCTTGATTCGATAAACCTTACAGTCCTCGTGTAAGGGAAATTAGTAGCTATCTACATTTCTACCTTACACTTGGGGTAACCAACGAGGAGCACTACTTCAGTGCCATCAGGGATCTCCACGTCGTAGTACGCACCTCCGGGGTACTGCTGCTCCTGGGATCCAACGTCTTATTGCAGCTACCGGGTATAGAAAACAAAGATAGAAAAGCAAGGGGGTGAGTTTCTAGCATAGTCGCGAGTCTTACGTCCAGACATTCTGAGCATTTATGCAATTGTATCAAATGGAAAGGGGAGGCTATATAGTGGACTGCACTTCATAAAGCCAGAGTAAAGGGGGGGAGAAGCTAGGCCTAACGAAGACTAGCATCTTCTAGCGATCTTCCAGCACCAGAAGAGAATAGCCAACAATTTATAAGGTTGTATTAATAATGATACATATACCAGTAATAACATCAAGTCCCGAGGCCCTTTCTTGAGAATCCTGCGAGCAAGCAATCCCGGGAACAATAACAACAGTTTAATATAGCAATAATACGTGAATCCGGATACAACACCGAGCGTCCTGTTAGCGTGGACACGACTATTCGAATAGATTTCATCTCTGTAGGGCTGCACTACTGTTACCCTGCACACTCGGATCTCCAGGGTCGCGTACACCTTGTTATGATGAGGACATGACTACCATAGTTACAGCCACAACCCCTGCTAATATACCTACTGGACCAATTACTAGAGATCGTGCACACCAATTAAATTATCAGGTACTTTCGCTTCTTGGTAATGTTTCTAATGTTCATGTGAATATGATGTTGCCTAACGTCGATATATTTCTGTTGCTGACAAATGAAGGACCTAGCATGGACAAGAAGGATGAGCATTGGAGCATGTTCAAGCATGAAGATGATGAGGACATAATTATCATGGATATGACCATTAATTCCTCTATATTTGATCAAGAAATGAAGTCAATACAAAAGGGCATGATTGTGTGCTGTACAAGAAGTTATTTCACGTCACTTTTGGCCCAAGAGAAGATAGAGACCAAGTCTTTCACCTCATGGACTCAGATTCGGACTGCAGAGATATACCCAACTTCAAACAGCCGCCGTTTCTACATACGAACTACAAATTGGGTGATTCTTTTTTCTGGTGATAGCTTATCTCGTCTAGTTTCCAACGCAATTGGTTTCACCTTCAAATTCCTTCGGAGCGTGGAGATATTGCGAAAACGGTGCGACCCAGCAGCAGAATCCGAATCAAAGTCCAACTCAATAGGTGTTGCATCACCTCCACATGGGCCCAAGTGCCTTGTACGACCTAGGTTTAGTTTTAGGACTCCTTGGGACGTCCTTCCACCCCCTTGGCCTCCACCCTCCAATGACCAGATCAAGACCGCTTTCGGAATCCCAACTTTATTCATACTTCATCTACATATTCGCAATATTCAGATTGCTTTATCATAGTTCTTGCTTGTTCTTCGATTGCTTGCAGGCACTAGACCTTCGTGGTCAGGTTGATCGTGCTTCGGTGTGGTCAATAACCTTCAGGAGATTGATTTAGCGATTGCTAAGGCGCAACGTCGTTGCACGTTTGAAGTCGGATCGTCAAAGTCGACTCCATGAAATCGTAGTTATCATCTCATCGAAAGATCGGGACACCCCACCTCTATCAAGTGGTATCTAGTCCTTTAGAGTTTCGAGTTCTGTTCACGTTAGTCACCGCCGCCGCTGCACCATCATCCCATCCGCTGCCTACTTCTACCATCCACCATAGAAAAAGAGAGAAAAAGAGTTGAAAAAAGAGAGAAAAAAGAAAAAGGGAAAAAAGAAAGAAAAAAGGAAAAAAGAGAAAAAAGAAGAAAAAATTCGGGTCTATCTCTAGTTGAACTCGTATTTGAAATCTCGTCGGAATCAGTTTTGAGCAGTGTCCACTAAAACGGGCATAACTTTGTCATCCGAAGTCCGTTTTGGCTCCACGAGTACTCCAATTAAAGATATTTCCGAGCCGCTTCTAAATAGTTCTGGGGCTAGTGTGTTATTTGAAACTCCAGATCGGCTTCTAAGACGGACTTTTTGACCTCTAAAGTTTTCGAACACAGTTTTTGTCAGATTTCGGAATGATTCCCAATTTTTTTGACACCTCATCCGAACTCTAAATTGAGTGATTCTTATTGCGTCGAAAAGCTTAAGTCAGTGCCCTATTGGAGGAAAAATATCAAAAAATTAGCAAATATATTTCAGAGGAAAGTTGTAGCGAGAATATTGGTGTATCTTGATTTGGAGCCTATTTTCACCATTATCTTTGCTCTCTTGATGATCTTCACTTATATCTTGCTATCCAGAGCTACTTCATATCACTCATTGCTGCTAGTTGTGCTACGTCATGACCACATTAGTGTTCTAGGCTCGCGTCTCTAGTCCGGTCTAGACTAGGACCAGCACAGTATCGTCGTTGAGCGTTAATTCAATTTTGCATCTCTGAATTGATTATTGCTGATATTTTTGCCACCATATTAAAGCCTTCCAAGCTCCACATATTTCTACATCATGTATACGTGCGTTCACCTGGCAATCGCTCTACTTAATCTTTGGAGTTCTTTGACACCGTTGGTTGCCGATCACCACCTGCTGCATGGTAAGAACTAGTAAGACATTGATATTTGCTATCCTGTGAGTGTTTTACCACCACATCCTAGTAGTTCATAGGGACATATACTTGTGATTTGTTTCTTGTTTTCTACTAATCATGGCAGGTTCTGGAGTTAGATCTTCTTGGGCGGAAACTATAGTTGGAGATTTCCCACCACCTACAACTACACAACAGTCACTGCAAAAGGTAAACACACATAAGCATGCACATGATCAGGTTATTGTTTCTATACCACACTTTCATGGACGTCTAAGACCTGATTTATACATTGAGTGGGAGTTTGAAATAAATGATATATTTGTTTCCCATAATTTTCTTGAGCATAAGAAAGTAAAAACTGCAATTAGTGCTTTCAAAGATTTTGCTTCTATTTGGTGGAATGAATATTGTAGTTTATATCCTGATTATATACTTAATACTTGGAATGATCTCAAACTTGCTATGCGATATAGATTCGTTCCCTCTTATTATACTCGTGACAAGGTTAGGAAATTAAATTTTTTAAAACAAGGTACTAAAACTGTTTCAGAATATTATGATGCTTTAGAAACTACATTCTTGCATTCTCTTTTAGAGGAAAGTGAAGAATATTTCATGGACATATTTTGGGAAGGTTTAAACCGTGACATTCAGGATATCCTAATTCATGAAAAGTGTTATCCTATGGATCGTTTGTTTCTTCTTGCTTGTAAAGCTGAACAGGAAATCGACAGACGTGTTGCCCAGAAGACGAACAAGCGAAATGTGCAAATACCACAAGTTGAGAAGGTTGTTCCTTCAACCACTATGAGCACTACCATAACCACATCAATTGTCGTAAGCACTCCTCCAATATCTGATCTATCATCACAAAAAGGTAATGACAAAGGTATGGATCTTTCCCCTCCACATGAGAACCTTGCTGATTTAAAAGCAACATGTGTTGAGCTATCAAGTAGTTTCATCACACAACCAATTTTCGAGAATGTCATAACTTCACATGAAGATGTTGCTTGCCTAATAGACTTGAATACATCATGTCTTGAGTTACCTGTTGCTTTGAGTTCACCATCTATTTTGGATAATCATGTTACTATTATGAAACTGCCAATGCTTAATCATTTTGATATGACCTCTAATCTTGGTGATGATTCTGCGTCGAATGACTTGTTGCATGACTACTTAGTTAAGCCTGTTGTAGCATGTCCTTCGAAAAACATTAAAGTTTCTTCACCGGTATTGGGATGGTTTAATGATGAGCATTGTACATCTTTAGATATGAATAAGAGCTTCACTTATATATGCAAACTGAGTTGCAATACTTTCATGTCATTTATGTATTGTGATGATCATATATCTTTATATTTCAAGACATTCAAAAGTTACTCATATATACATGTGTTACATGTCCAAAAACTAAGGGAAGTAAGAATTGATGACATATATATATACAACATCTACACCTTGTCTCTTTTGTTAGCCACATTTCAGATTAAGAAACGCCGAGGACGGCTTTATTTTCAAGAAGGGGAGGATGATGAGGACATGACTACCATAGTTACAGCCACAACGCCTGCTAATATACCTACTGGACCAATTACTAGAGATCGTGCACACCAATTAAATTATCAGGTACTTTCGCTTCTTGGTAATGTTTCTAATGTTCATGTGAATATGATGCTGCCTAACGTCGATATATTTCTGTTGCTGACAAATGAAGGACCTAGCATGGACAAGAAGGATGAGCATTGGAGCATGTTCAAGCATGAAGATGATGAGGACATAATTATCATGGATATGACCATTAATTCCTCTATATTTGATCAAGAAATGAAGTCAATACAAAGGGGCATGATTGTGTGCTGTACAAGAAGTTATTTCACGTCACTTTTGGCCCAAGAGAAGATAGAGACCAAGTCTTTCACGTCATGGACTCAGATTCGGACTGCAGAGATATACCCAACTTCAAACAGCCGCCGTTTCTACATACGAACTCCAAATTGGGTGATTCTTTTTTCTGGTGATAGCTTATCTTGTCTAGTTTCCAACGCAATTGGTTTCACCTTCAAATTCCTTCGGAGCGCGGGGACGACGGAAAACGACCCTGATCGTAAGAGCAAATGAGGGGAATCAGTCAAAGAGCTCACCAAGGATCATGTAGACGAGGTTAGGGAGCGCGGGGTGGCCGGAGTGCGACGGACTCGACGGCGAGATGTTGAGGCTGTGGGTGAAGATGGAGACGATGGAGAGCGCACGGGGCCTCCCGGCTCATTCTAATAAGCGCAGGCGAAGTGGACGACGACCATGAAACTCCTGGACATCTTCTCAGGGAGCGTAACGCCTGTGTCCGTGAAGACGACGACGGCCATGGAGACGACAGTGGCCCTCACGGTACTTCTGACATCTGATGAGCTTTCGAATGATAACGTACGATGCCCGGGAGCCCATACTCCTTATCTCACGCGGAGGTTTGTGCGTTACAGGAATATAGACACTCAGATCACTGACACCGAACCATTAAGCATTTTATTATTATCTAGAGGGATAACCGTTATCGTTTCCCCTACTGGGTGAATCGCGAACAACGACAACAACTAGGTCCACCCCCTTAGCAGAGCCAGTGGCCGCCTGCCCTGTCGTCCCGTCAACTCTTGCGGTTACCGACAAGGTGAACCGTCTCCTTACCTTATCTCGCGAGCGACCTTGGGGTCGCACGACTGATACTTCCGAAATGTATCTATAATTTTTGCTTGTTCCGTGCTCTTTTAGGAGATATTGCTATGTGTTTTGCTACAGTTTCATACCTTTTTACACATAATTCGACTAACCGACTAACTCGGTGGACCTAGTGCCGGTTTCTGTCTGCTGATGTCTATAAGTTGTAGGTTTTTACCCATATTTACAGAGCTTCAAAAATTCCACAAAAATCAGATAAAAAATCAGCGCAGAAGAAGCTTCCGGAAACACCAAAGAAGGGACAGAGGGGGCAACCGCCCTCCCAGGCGGCCAGGGGGCGCGGCCCCACCCCTGGCCGCGCAACCAGGGCGCCTTGGAGGTGGGGACACCCCCTGGTGCCCCCCCTTTGGCATATTACCTCCTCGCTCCGAAAACCCTTGAGGAGCCCCCCGCATCGCGATTCCCCCTTCTATTCCGTCGCCGCCACACTTCGAAGATCGGGAGCACCAGAAGACTTCTTCCCGCCACCCTGCCGGAGGGAGGATTGACCTCCAGGAGCTTCTCAACCATCGTGTTTTCTTTCCGGATGTGTCGTGAGTAGTCCCCCTTGGCCCATGGGTCCATGACCAGTAGCTATGTGATGTCTTCTCTCCAATCTTGTGCTTCAATTCTTAGCCCTTATGAGCTGCCCTACCTGACCAAGGCATCTATGTAATTCTTTCTGTTGTTGTTATGTTGTGTTTGCTAGGATCCAATGGATTATAAGATTATGGTCAGATTGTGATGAGTTATATATTTGGTTCTCCTTTTATATTTTGTTCTTGAGTAATTCTTGCATGTTCTCCGATGCTTTTTTATTGCTTTGGCCAAGTAGTAGATAGTAACTCCAAGAGGGACCGTTATGCTTGATTGTGGGTTCATGCCCCCTGATATCTAGCTTGAGTGACAGAAACATGAGACTAGGAGATGTGTTGTGGCCACCAGGGAGAAAACAACGTTACTTGTAACCGCGGTTGCAAGGACTGTTTAGCTTACGCAAAGTTTGTTAATGCAGTTGTCTGTTGCTTTGAGTTTACACTTTGGGTGGGGCTCGCAAATTAATACCAGCAAGATATTTTGGATATATATCTCAAGGTGGATGATTAGTGAGTAGATGTAGTTGGATTTCGGTCTATTTGTCTTGGCGTACTGCCCATGCTTTTGAGCCTCTAACTTTCTTAGCAGCATAATTAGCATTGCAGTCCGTTTATAATTCTGTCAGTTGCCCAACTGTAATTTGTTTACCTAGCTTAGATATTTTATCGTCTTTTGGGATAGAGACATCACTAGTGAACATCATGGGACCCCAGTCCATATTTCTACCATTGTTTACACCTCCACTTTACTTTCTGTTGCAATCACCACTACTATCCACTTGCGTTTGATGCTTTGTAAACGACCAGGCCAGAGGGATTGACAACTGTTTCGAATGTGCCCTGGAGGCAAATAAAATTGTTTTATTAGCGTATTCCATTAGTTCATAATAAGTTTTATACTGTGCTATAACTGTATTAAGCGGAAATATTAATACACATGTGGTATAAAACAACCAGGTCCCTAGTTAAATCTAGTATAGTAGTCCACTGTCAATCGGATAATCAAGGTTTCCTGATCAGGAGGACATAATCGCCTATTGACAATGGGGTCATGTCATTGGGAGAATGATATGATAGACACACACCCACCAGAATTTTTGCAATGTGATCGAGTCACATGAGTTCAACATTGCGATAACTGCAACGTAGTGACCAGATCCTTAGACCGTAATGATCATACGTAATTACTATCTATTAGGATGCCTTGATTTGATACCCACCGCCTGACTGAAATATGGTGGCCATAAAGGAGTACTTCAGTTATTTCGAATAGATATGTTAATGAGTATGCAAATAGATCAACGCGGGATTTGTCAATCCGAGTGACGGTAGGTACTCTGGGCCGACTCGGTATTATTGCATCATAAAGTTTGCAAACGTGTGACTAGGTCACGGGGTTGCAATATCACGGGAACGAGTAAACCTGTTTGTCGGTAATGAGGATGAACTAGGTATCTTGGATACCGACGATCAAACCTCGGACAAGCAAAGTACCATAGGACAAAGGGATAATGCTCAACGTTAAACGGATCCAACAGCGTTGAATTTTCATTCGATGGAACCGCAGGGGACATCTAGGGTTGTGATGAGGACATCTCTACTAATGTTACACCCACATCTTCACCAACTACACATACTGGACCAGTTACTAGAGCACGTGCACGTCAACTAAATTATCAGGTACTTTCGTTTCTTGCGAATCCTTCTAATGTTCATGAACAAATGATGCTGCCTAAATTAGATACTTTTGTTTTTCTTATGAATGAAGGACCTAGCATGGACAAGAAGGACGGTCATTGGAGCGGGATCAAGCATGGAGAAGAAGGTGCGCGCGCGGGGAAGAACAATGGAGCTTCCAGTGGGGATTTTCGCACTTTGAAGCCACCATAAGGCATGCATGAAGGCTTGGACGAAATACACGAGATGCCACTTCATTATTTTCGTCCAAGAGCAATTATAGGTGCTGCGTCACCTTAATATTGGGCTGGGCCCATGTAATTTCGAAATACCACATTATAGGCTGTTTTTAGAGTCCGTATGTGTGGGGAAACCGAGTTAGGGTTGTTTTCGGACCCCACCTCCAAGGGGTCACGAAAATCCCCTCTGTTCCCCCATATATACAGCCCTTAGGGCGTCGTTTAGACTTGGGTTTTAATTAGATTTAAGTTAGCCATAGCCGCAACTTCGAGCTCTTCGTTTGTGTCATCCGACCAGACCAAGACCTCATTGGAACCCCAACTTTCGTAATCATTCATCTTATATTCGCAATATCCAGATTGCAATTCTTAGTTCTTGCCTGTTCTTCGATTGCTTGCAGGAATTAGACCTTCGTGGTCAGGTTGATCGTGCATCCGCGGGATCAATAACCTCTCGGAGTTGGTTTAGCGATCGCTAAGGCGCAACGTCTTCGCACGTTCGTAGTCGGATCGTGAAAGTCGTCTCCACCATAATCGATCTACACCATCTCATCGAAACATCGGGACACCTTCGCCTCTATCAAGTGGTATCAGATTTCCAGGTTGCTCGGTGAGATTTACCAATTTTCGTAGTCTAGATTGGTTCTGTTCTTCATACCCACAGTCCACGACAAATCGAACAAAAAAAATTAGGGTTAGATCATCACGTCCCAAAACAGTCCGAGCCTTTGTCCAGTTTTCTTTACAGTAGTTTGCATTGTTGAATTTGCGGTTGAATCGTTGTGTCGAGTTGCTGATCTTAGCGTCTAGTTACCTTAGAGTTTCGAGTTCTGATCACAGTTTGTCACGCCGCCGCCGCACAGTAGTACACCACCACGTTCCGCCAATCCGAGTCCAGATACACCACCAAGTTCCGCCAAGCAGAGTCCATACACACCACCACAACCTACCGATCCGAGTTGAGTTCCATCACCCTTTCGGTTTGTGATATCTCCGTAGCCAGAATAGTTTTGAGTTGATTAGAGTCGGATTTCACCAATCTTTTGTCGCACGTAGAAAAGGGTGATTTCCAAAAAAAAAAAAAAAAAATTCCAGAGCAGTTTTTAGGCCAAAAATTTCGGGGGTAATTTTTTTTTCGCCCATACGTTCCTTAGGTCCAGAAACTCGTTTTGAGACGTTCGCCACCATAGTGATTTTTTCGCCCTTTTTCAGCCACTGCAGTCCCGCATCGCCAAAAAAAAAAAGCAAAAAAAAAAAAAGAAAAAAAAATTCAGAGTGTGCTTCACAGTTGTTACGTGCCGCGCCGTGCTTTCGTTAGTGTTTTAGGCTCGCGTCTCTAGTACGGTCTAGCCTAGAATCAGCACAGTACCGACGTTGAGTCTTTATTCAGCTTTGCATCTCTGTTTTGATTACTGTTGAGTTTTTCCTACCATACTTGTCAGCCTTCCTACAGCTCCACATATATTCTACATCGTGCGTTTTGACACCTCCTGGCCATCGCTCTACCATATGTCTGAGAGTTTTGACCCGTTGGTTGTACATCACCACCTGCTGCTAGGTAAGAATCGGTAAGAACGTAAGAAAAGCTTGACGGATTTGTGCTTTCCACCACCCCACATCCATCCCATTAGTAGCAGTAGGATCATATTCCTGTGTGTTTTCTATTTCTGCTAACCATGCCAGGATCACATGATGAAGTGGCGCGGGATGCACCCGATTGGGAGAACATGACAAACAAGGAGCTACATGATAAATTTGCACGTATGATGTCTCAACAGGTGCAGGACATCGAGACCAGATTTACAGAGGCGATTGATGGCGTGGAGAAGATGATCGACACCAAGCTCGACGCCAAGTTTACTGATTTGATCGCACGCCTACCTTCAGCACAGCCACAGCCACCGCCACTACCACGTGCACGACGTATTCTGTTTCCGCGAGGACAAGCTGCTGGTATTGGTGCTCCTCCTGCTGCTGCAGTTGCTGCTACTGCTGCTGCTACTGCTTCTGACGTCGGCCAGGACGACAACTACGAGGGTGATTACGAGGAGGAGGTGGAACAGGAAGCGGCCTATGAGTAGCCAGCTGGACGTCCACGTCCCAACATTCGCCACGGTCGACACCAACCACCCCCTCAGGTACGCGATGATGAACATGTGCCTAAACTTAAATTGAATCTTAAGCCGTTTGAGGGTAGATATATTCCTGATGCTTATCTTACTTGGGAGTTAGAAACTGAACAACGCTTTACATGTTTACAATATCCTGAGAATAGACGTGTTACTGCTGCTATTTGTGAATTCACGGGTTTTGCATCTATTTGGTGGTCTGAACATTGTAGATTGCATGCTAATAATATTCCAGCTACTTGGGCTGCTTTAAAAGATGCTATGCGTACTCGCTGGGTTCCTCCTTATTATCAACGTGAATTGCTACAAAAATTACAGCGTTTGAGACATGGAAAAAAATCTGTAGAGGAATATTATCAAGAATTACAAACTGGATTGATTAGATGTGGCCTAGTAGAGGATAATGAAGCTATGCTTGCACGTTTTATGGGTGGCTTAAACAGGGAGATACAAACTATTCTAGAATACAAGGACTTTGCTACTATCACTCGTTTGTTTCATCTTGCTTGTAAAGCTGAACGTGAAGTGCAGGATCGACAGGCCGCTACGAGACCTAACTTTTCTGCAGGACGAAATACATCATGGACATCGCGTGGACCTTCTACATCCACACGTCCTGCTGCGCCACCATCTACTTCAGCCGCTCATTCTTACAGGGAGCCACCAAAACAGCCAGCGCCACCATTCAAGGGTGCACAGAGTGGTCCAGCGGCGAGTTCTTCTTCATCCATGGCGTCCACAGGGCAAGCACGAGATCGTGATATTAAATGTCGCAGGTGCCAAGGTGGAGGTCACTTCGCAAAAGACTGTCCCTCCAAGCGTGTGATGACTATTACGGCGGATGGTGGGTATGAGTCAGCAAGTGACTATGATGAGGAGACTCTAGTTCTCATTGCTCATGAGGAACAGGGTGCCCATGATGATGCTCATGATATAGAGTATATGACTCCTGATGATGCAGATAAATATGCTAGTTTGGTTGCTCAACGTGTATTAAGTGTGCAGGTAACGAAGGCCGAGCAAAACCAGAGGCATAATTTGTTCCACACAAAGGGAGTGGTGAAAGAACGTTCGGTTCGCATCATCATTGACGGAGGGAGTTGCAACAACTTGGCTAGCATGGAGTTGGTGGAGAAGCTATCTCTCACCACAAGACCACACCCCCATCCGTACTATATTCAGTGGTTTAACAATAGTGGTAAGATTAAGGTAACGCGTTCTGTTCGTGTGCACTTTAGCATTGCTGCATATGCTGATTATGTTGATTGTGATGTGGTACCCATGCAAGCATGCTCTCTTTTACTTGGTAGACCATGGCAATTTGATAGGAATGTTGTACACCATGGTAGGACAAATCAGTTTACTCTAGTTCATCAGGATAAAAATATTGCTTTACTTCCTATGTCTCCTGAACAAATTGTGAAAGATGATCTTGCTAGAGCTAGTAAAGCTAAACAGGAGAAAAATAAGAGTGAAAATGAGATAGCAGCTAAAGAATTTGAGCAACAACATAAGACTAATAGCAAATCTTCTTCTGTTGTTTCTAATGACATTAAATTGACTAGTCCAACTTTGCTTGCTACTAAGGTTGATATTTCGGACTTGGATGTTAGTCAATATGTGTGCTATGCTTTTGTGTGCAAAGAAGCATTGTTTTCATTTGAGGAATTGCCTCCTTCTTTGCCTCCTGTTGTCACTGACCTTTTGCAGGAGTTTATTGACGTCTTTCCACAAGACGTACCACCGGGATTACCACCTATTCGAGGGATTGAGCATCAGATTGACTTAATTCCCGGTGCTTCGCTGCCCAACCGTGCGCCATACCGTTCCAATCCGGAGGAGACGAAGGAGATTCAGCGTCAAGTACAAGAGCTACTCGACAAAGGTCACATACGTGAATCCCTTAGTCCTTGTGCTGTTCCTGTTATATTAGTGCCTAAAAAGGATGGAACATGGCGTATGTGTGTTGATTGTCGAGCAATTAATAATATTACTATTCGTTATCGTCATCCTATTCCTAGGCTAGATGATATGCTTGATGAATTAAGTGGCTCTACCATGTTTTCCAAAGTTGATTTGCGTAGTGGATACCATCAAATTCGCATGAAATTAGGGGATGAATGGAAAACGGCATTTAAAACTAAGTTTGGATTATATGAGTGGTTAGTCATGCCTTTTGGGTTAACTAATGCACCTAGCACTTTCATGAGATTAATGTACGAGGTTTTACGTGCTTTCATTGGACGATTTGTGGTAGTCTATTTTGATGATATACTGATTTATAGCAAATCTTTGGAGGAACATTTGGATCATTTACGTGCTGTCTTTATTGCTCTACGTAATGCACGTTTGTTTGGTAACCTTGGGAAGTGCACCTTTTGCACCGACCGAGTATCGTTTCTTGGCTATGTTGTTACTCCGCAGGGAATTGAAGTTGATAAAGCCAAGATCGAGGCGATTGAGAGTTGGCCGCAGCCCAAAACCGTCACACAAGTGAGGAGTTTTCTTGGCCTCGCTGGATTCTATAGGCGTTTTGTGAGAGATTTCAGCACCATTGCTGCACCTCTCAATGAGCTTACACGCAAGGATGTGCCTTTTACTTGGGGTACCGCACAGGAAGAAGCCTTCACGGTATTGAAAGATAAGTTAACACATGCTCCTTTGCTCCAACTTCCTGATTTTACTAAGACTTTTGAGCTTGAATGTGATGCTAGTGGGATTGGTTTGGGAGGTGTGTTATTACAAGATGCTAAACCTGTTGCATACTTTTCTGAAAAATTGAGTGGGCCTAGTCTGAACTATTCTACTTATGATAAGGAATTATACGCTCTTGTTCGGACATTAGAAACTTGGCAACATTATTTATGGCCCAAAGAATTTGTTATACATTCTGATCATGAATCTTTGAAACACATAAGAAGCCAAGCAAAACTTAATCGTAGACATGCTAAGTGGGTTGAATTTATTGAGACTTTCCCTTATGTCATTAAACACAAGAAGGGGAAAGATAATATTATTGCTGATGCTTTGTCTCGTCGTTATACTATGCTTTCACAACTTGACTTCAAGATATTCGGTTTAGAGACACTCAAAGATCAATATGTACATGATGCGGAATTTAAAGATGTATTGCAGAATTGTAGAGAGGGTAGAACATGGAACAAGTTTGTGCTTAATGATGGTTTTGTGTTCCGTTCTAACAAGCTATGCATTCCAGCTAGCTCTATTCGTCTTTTGTTGTTGCAGGAGGCGCATGGAGGAGGATTAATGGGACACTTTGGCGTGAAGAAGACGGAGGACGTACTTGCTACACATTTCTTTTGGCCAAAGATGAGACGGGATGTTGAGCGTTTTGTTGCTCGCTGCACTACATGTCAAAAAGCTAAGTCACGACTCAATCCTCATGGTTTATACATGCCTTTACCTGTACCTAGTGTTCCGTGGGAGGACATATCCATGGACTTTGTTTTAGGCTTGCCTCGAACAAAGAACGGGAGGGATAGCATATTTGTTGTCGTGGATAGATTTTCTAAGATGGCACATTTAATACCATGTCATAAAAGCGATGATGCTGCTAATGTTGCTGATTTATTCTTTCGAGAGATTATTCGCTTACATGGTGTGCCCAATACTATTGTCTCGGATCGTGATACTAAGTTTCTTAGCCATTTTTGGAGATGCTTATGGGCTAAGTTGGGGACTAAACTACTTTTTAGTACTACATGTCATCCCCAAACTGATGGACAAACTGAAGTAGTCAATAGGACTTTGTCTACTATGCTTAGGGCTGTTTTAAAGAGTAACTTAAAAATGTGGGAAGAATGTTTACCTCATATTGAATTTGCTTATAATCGTTCATTTCATTCTACCACTAAAATGTGCCCTTTTGAGATTGTTTATAGTTTTCTACCTCGTGCACCTATTGATTTGCTTCCTCTTCCATCTTCGAAGAAGGTTAATTATGATGCTAAGCAACGTGCTGAATTGATATTAAACATGCATGAGTTAACTAAAGAAAACATTGAGAAAATGAATGCTAGATACAAGATTGCTGGTGATAAGGGTAGAAAGCATGTTGTGTTTGAACCAGGAGATCTTGTTTGGTTACATCTACGTAAAGATAGGTTTCCTGATTTGCGCAAGTCTAAGTTAATGCCACGAGCTGATGGTCCCTTTAAGGTTTTACAGAAAATTAATGATAATGCATATAAACTTGAGCTACCTGCAGATTTTGGGGTTAGTCCCACATTTAACATTGCAGATTTGAAACCTTATTTGGGAGAAGATAATGAGCTTCCGTCGAGGACGACTTCAATTCAAGAAGGGGAGGATGATGAGGACATCTCTACTAATGTTACACCCACATCTTCACCAACTACACATACTGGACCAGTTACTAGAGCACGTGCACGTCAACTAAATTATCAGGTACTTTCGTTTCTTGCGAATCCTTCTAATGTTCATGAACAAATGATGCTGCCTAAATTAGATACTTTTGTTTTGCTTATGAATGAAGGACCTAGCATGGACAAGAAGGACGGTCATTGGAGCGGGATCAAGCATGGAGAAGAAGGTGCGCGCGCGGGGAAGAACAATGGAGCTTCCAGTGGGGATTTTCGCACTTTGAAGCCACCATAAGGCATGCATGAAGGCTTGGACGAAATACACGAGATGCCACTTCATTATTTTCGTCCAAGAGCAATTATAGGTGCTGCGTCACCTTAATATTGGGCTGGGCCCATGTAATTTTGAAATACCACATTATAGGCTGTTTTTAGAGTCCGTATGTGTGGGGAAACCGAGTTAGGGTTGTTTTCGGACCCCACCTCCAAGGGGTCACGAAAATCCCCTCTGTTCCCCCATATATACAGCCCTTAGGGCGTCGTTTAGACTTGGGTTTTAATTAGATTTAAGTTAGCCATAGCCGCAACTTCGAGCTCTTCGTTTGTGTCATCCGACCAGGTCAAGACCTCATTGGAACCCCAACTTTCGTAATCATTCATCTTATATTCGCAATATCCAGATTGCAATTCTTAGTTCTTGCCTGTTCTTCGATTGCTTGCAGGAATTAGACCTTCGTGGTCAGGTTGATCGTGCATCCGCGGGATCAATAACCTCTCGGAGTTGGTTTAGCGATCGCTAAGGCGCAACGTCTTCGCACGTTCGTAGTCGGATCGTGAAAGTCGTCTCCACCATAATCGATCTACACCATCTCATCGAAACATCGGGACACCTTCGCCTCTATCAGGTTGTAACAGGTCTGATCAATGGTCATTGATCAAGAGAGTGTCTTGATCATGTCTGCTGTTTCCCGGACCTTAGGGTGTCACACTTAAGGGTATTCCACGCATTAAGGATAGATTCGGGATCACCGGAGAAATAAGAGAGAACACCGGAATTGTTTCCGGTGGAGGCCATAAAAGTTTTCTGGAGATTTTGAATTGTTCAAAATATTATGTAAATATGTTTTAGTATTTAATTATTGAATTAAATATTATAATTATAATTTAAAATAATTAAAGATGAATTAAAAAGGTACATGGGCCTCATAGGGCCCATTAGGGGAAGAAGGAGCCTCCCCCCTTGGGCCTTGCGCCAAGGGGGGGGCCCCACTCCCCCTTGGCCGGCACCCCCCCTTGGTGGGATTAGTCCCACCTCGGGAGTGATGAAGGTTCCCACCCCTCCTCAGCCTATATATGGAGGGGTAGGGGTGCCCTTTTGATTCATCCAGTCAATTCTCTCTTCCTCCTTTCTCCTTCCTATGAGCGGACTCCCATTGTATGGAGTCTGCACTAGTGATAGAGGCGAAGGTGTCCCGATGTTTCGATGAGATGATGGAGATCGATTTTGGTGGAGTAGACTTTCACGACCCGACTACGAACGTGCGAAGACGTTGCGCCTTAGCAATCGCTAAACCAACTCCGAGAGGTTATTGATCCCGCGGATGCACGATCAACCTGACCACGAAGGTCAATTCCTGCAAGCAATCGAAGAACAAGCAAGAACTAAGAATTGCAATCTGGATATTGCGAATATAAGATGAAAGATTAACAGAAGTTGGGGTTCCAATGCGGTCTTGGCCTGGTCGGACGACACAAACGAAGAACTCGAAGTTGCGGCTATAGCTAACTTAAATCTAATTAAAACCCCAGTCTAAACGACGCCCTAAGGGCTGTATATATGGGGGAACAGAGGGGATTTTCGTGACCCCTTGGAGGTGGGGTCCGAAAACAACCCTAACTCGGTTTCCCCACACATACGGACTCTAAAAACAGCCTATAATGGGGTATTTCGAAATTACATGGGCCCAGCCCAATATTAAGGTGACGCAGCACCTATAATTGCTCTTGGACGAAAATAATGAAGTGGCATCTCGTGTATTCCGTCCAAGCCTTCATGCATGCCTTATGGTGGCTTCAACGTGCGAAAATCCCCACTGGAAGCTCCACTGTACTTTCCCCCGCGCGCACCTTCTTCTCCATTCTTGATCCCGCTCCAATGACCATCCTTCTTGTCCATGCTAGGTCCTTCATTCATAAGCAAAATAAAAGTATCTAATTTAGGCAGCATCATATGTTCATGAACAATAGAAAGATTCGCAAGAAACGAAAGTACCTGATAATTTAGTTGACGTGCACGTGCTCTAGTAACTGGTCCAGTAGGTGTAGTTGGTGAGGGTATGGGTGTAACATTAGTAGGGATGTCCTCATCATCCTCCCCTTCTTGAATTGAAGTCGTCCTCGACGGAAGCTCATCATCTTCTCCCAAATAAGGTTTCAAATCTGCAATGTTAAATGTGGGACTAACCCCAAAATCTGCAGGTAGCTCAAGTTTATATGCATTATCATTAATTTTCTGTAAAACCTTAAAGGGACCATCAGCTCGTGGCATTAACTTAGACTTGCGCAAATCAGGAAACCTATCTTTACGTAGATGTAACCAAACAAGATCTCCTGGTTCAAACACAACATGCTTTCTACCCTTATCACCAGCAAGCTTGTATCTAGCATTCATTTTCTCAATGTTTTGTTTAGTTAACTCATGCATTTTTAATATCAATTCAGCACGTTGCTTAGCATCAAAATTAACCTTCTCCGAAGATGGAAGAGGTAGCAAATCAATTGGTGCACGAGGTAGAAAACCATAAACAATCTCAAAAGGGCACATTTTAGTGGTAGAATGAAATGAACGATTATAAGCAAATTCAATATGAGGTAAACATTCTTCCCACATTTTCAAGTTACTCTTTAAAACAGCCCTAAGCATAGTAGACAAAGTCCTATTGACTACTTCAGTTTGTCCATCAGTTTGGGGATGACATGTAGTACTAAAAAGTAGTTTGGGGATGACATGTAGTACTAAAAAGGCATGACTAACCACTCATATAATCCAAACTTAGTTTTAAAAGCCGTTTTCCATTCATCTCCTAATTTCATGCGAATTTGATGGTATCCACTACGCAAATCAACTTTGGAAAACATGGTAGAACCACTTAATTCATCAAGCATATCATCTAACCTAGGAATAGGATGACGATAACGAATAGTAATATTATTAATGGCTCTACAATCAACACACATACGCCAAGTTCCATCCTTTTTAGGCACTAATATAACAGGAACAGCACAAGGACTAAGAGATTCACGTATGTAACCTTTGTCGAGTAGCTCTTGTACTTGACGCTGAATCTCCTTCGTCTCCTCCGGATTGGTACGGTATGGCGCACGGTTGGGCAGCGAGGCACCGGG
Source organism: Bromus sterilis (assembly GCA_950022295.1). Taxonomy (NCBI): domain Eukaryota; kingdom Viridiplantae; phylum Streptophyta; class Magnoliopsida; order Poales; family Poaceae; genus Bromus; species Bromus sterilis. The sequence goes on along the minus strand of OX465599.1, from coordinate 161,965,362 downwards.
AATTAAGTCAATCTGATGCTCAATCCCTCGAATAGGCGGTAATCCCGGTGGTACGTCTTCTGGAAAGACGTCAATAAACTCCTGCAAAAGGTCAGTAACAACAGGAGGCAAAGAAGGAGGCAATTCCTCAAATGAAAACAAAGCTTCTTTGCACACAAAAGCATAGCACACATATTGACTAACATCCAAATCCGAAATATCAACCTTAGTAGCAAGCAAAGTTGGACTAGTCAACTTAATTTCATTAGAAACAGCAGAAGAAGATTTGCTAGCAGTATTATGTTGGTGCTCAAATTCTTTAGCTGCTATCTCATTTTCACTCTTATTTTTCTCCTGTTTAGCTTTACTAGCTCTAGCAAGATCATCTTTCACAATTTGTTCAGGAGACATAGGAAGTAAAGCAATAGTTTTATCCTGATGAACCAGAGTAAACTGATTTGTCCTACCATGGTGTACAACATTCCTATCAAATTGCCATGGTCTACCAAGTAAAAGAGAGCATGCTTGCATGGGTACCACATCACAATCAACATAATCAACATATGCAGCAATGCTAAAGTGCACACGAACAGAACGCGTTACCTTAATCTTACCACTATTGTTAAACCACTGAATATAGTACGGATGGGGGTGTGGTCTTGTGGTGAGAGATAGCTTCTCCACCAACTCCATGCTCGCCAAGTTGTTGCAACTCCCTCCGTCAATGATGATGCGAACCGAACGTTCTTTCACCACTCCCTTTGTGTGGAACAAATTATGCCTCTGGTTTTGCTCGGCCTTCGATACCTGGACACTTAACACACGTTGAGCAACCAAACTAGCATATTGATCTGCATCATCAGGAGCCATATACTCTATATTATGAGCATCATCAGGGGCACCCTGTTCCTCGTGAGCAATGAGAACTAAAGTCTCCTCATCATAGTCGCTCGCTGACGCATACCCACCATCCGCCGTAATAATCATCACACGCTTGGAGGGACAGTCTTTTGCGAAGTGACCTCCACCTTGGCACCTGCGACATTTAATATCACGATCTCGTGTTTGCCCTGTGGAAGCCATGGATGAAGAAGAACTCGCTGCTGGACCACTCTGTGCACCCTTGAATGGTGGCGCTGGCTGTTTTGGTGGCTCCCTGTAAGAATGAGCGGTTGAAGTAGATGGTGGTGCAGCAGGACGTGTGGATGTAGAAGGTCCACGTGATGTCCATGATGTATTTCGTCCTGCAGAAAAGTTAGGTCTCGTAGCGGCCTGTCGATCCTGCACTTCACGTTCAGCTTTACAAGCAAGATGAAACAAACGAGTAATAGTAGCATAGTCCTTGTATTCTAGAATAGTTTGTATCTCCCTGTTTAAGCCACCTATAAAACGTGCAAACATAGCTTCATTATCCTCTACTAGGCCACATCTAATCAATCCAGTTTGTAATTCTTGATAATATTCCTCTACAGAAATTTTTCCTTGTCTCAAACGCTGTAATTTTTGTAGCAATTCACGTTGATAATATGGAGGAACCCAGCGAGTACGCATAGCATCTTTTAGAGCAGCCCAAGTAGCTGGAATATTATTAGCATGCAATCTACAATGTTCAGACCACCAAATAGATGCAAAACCCGTGAATTCACAAACAGCAGCAGTAACACGTCTATTCTCAGGATATTGTAAACATGTAAAGCGTTGTTCAGTTTCTAACTCCCAAGTAAGATAAGCATCAGGAATATATCTACCCTCAAACGGCTTAAGATTCAATTTAAGTTTAGGCACATGTTCATCATCGCGTACCTGAGGGGGTGGTTGGTGTCGACCGTGGCGAATGTTGGGACGTGGACGTCCAGCTGGCTGTTCATAGGCCGCTTCTTGTTCCACCTCCTCCTCGTAATCACCCTCGTAGTTGTCGTCCTGGACGACGTCAAAGGCAGCAGCAGCAGGAGCACCAGCAGCTTGTCTGCCCGGAAACAGAATACGTCGTGCACGTCGTGGTGGCGGTGGCTGTGCTGGAGCGGCCGCAGGCTGTGCAGGTAGGCGTGCGAGCAACTCAGTAAACTTGGCGTTGAGCTTGGTGTCAATCATCTTCTCCACACCATCAATCGCCTCTGTAAATCTGTTCTCGATGTCATTCACCTGTTCAGACATCATTTGTGCAAATTTATCATGTAATGCTTTGTTTGTCATATTCTCCCAATCAGGTGCATCCCGCGCCACTTCATCATGGGATCCTGGCATAGTTAGCAGAAATAGAAAACACACAGAAGTATGATCCTACTTCTACTAATGGGATGTGGGGTGGTGGAAAGCACAAATCCGTCAAGCTTTTCTTTAGTTCTTACCGATTCTTACCTAGCAGCAGGTGGTGATGTACAACCAACGGGTCAAAACTCTCAGAGATGTGGTAGAGCGATGGCCAGGAGGTGTCAACCGCACGAAGTAGAATATATGTGGAGCTATAGGTAGGCTTGACAAATATGGTAGCAAAAAGCTCAACAGTAATCAAAACAGAGATGCAAAGTTGAATAAACACTCAACGTCGGTACTGTGCTGATCCTAGGCTAGACCGTACTAGAGACGCGAGCCTAAAACACCAACGAAAGCACGGCGCGGCACGTAATCAACTGAGAAGCACACTCTGATTTTTTTTTTCACTCTCTTTTTTTTTTTTTTTTGCGATGCGGGACTGCGGTGGCTGAAAAAGTGCGAAAAAATCACTATGGTGGCGAACGTCTCAAAATGAGTTTCTGGACCTAAGGAACGTATGGGCACGAAATTTTTTTACCCCCGAAATTTTTGGCCTAAAAACTGCTCTGGAAAGCGTGCCAGACTCTAATCAACTCAAACTAATCTGGCTATGCAGAGATCACGAACCGTACTGATGGTGGAACTCAACTCGGTCCGGTGGGACGTGGTAATGTATATGGACTCTGCTTGGCGGAACGTGGTGGTCTATCTGGACTCGGATTGGCGGAACGTGGTAGGGTGACTACTGTGCGGCGGCGACGTGGCAAACTGTGATCAGAACTCGAAACTCTAAGGTAACTAGACGCTAAGATCAGCAACTCGACACAACGATGCAACCGTAAATTCAACAAAGCAAACTACTGTAAAGAAAACTGGACAGAGGCTCGGACTGTTTTGGGACGTGATGATCTAACCCTAATTTTTTTTTTGGCTTTTTCGTGGACTGTAGGTATGAAGAACAGAACCAATCTAGACGACGAAAACTGGTAAATCTCACCGAGCAACCTGGAAATCTGATACCACTTGATAGAGGCGAAGGTGTCCCGATGTTTCGATGAGATGATGGAGATCGATTTTGGTGGAGTAGACTTTCACGACCCGACTACGAACGTGCGAAGATGTTGCGCCTTAGCAATCGCTAAACCAACTCCGAGAGGTTATTGATCCCGCGGATGCACGATCAACCTGACCACGAAGGTCAATTCCTGCAAGCAATCGAAGAACAAGCAAGAACTAAGAATTGCAATCTGGATATTGCGAATATAAGATGAAAGATTAACAGAAGTTGGGGTTCCAATGCGGTCTTGGCCTGGTCGGACGACACAAACGAAGAACTCGAAGTTGCGGCTATGGCTAACTTAAATCTAATTAAAACCCCAGTCTAAACGACGCCCTAAGGGCTGTATATATGGGGGAACAGAGAGGATTTTCGTGACCCCTTGGAGGTGGGGTCCGAAAACAACCCTAACTCGGTTTCCCCACACATACGGACTCTAAAAACAGCCTATAATGGGGTATTTCGAAATTACATGGGCCCAGCCCAATATTAAGGTGACGCAGCACCTATAATTGCTCTTGGACGAAAATAATGAAGTGGCATCTCGTGTATTCCGTCCAAGACTTCATGCATGCCTTATGGTGGCTTCAACGTGCGAAAATCCCCACTGGAAGCTCCACTGTACTTTCCCCCGCGCGCACCTTCTTCTCCATTCTTGATCCCGCTCCAATGACCATCCTTCTTGTCCATGCTAGGTCCTTCATTCATAAGCAAAATAAAAGTATCTAATTTAGGCAGCATCATATGTTCATGAACAATAGAAAGATTCGCAAGAAACGAAAGTACCTGATAATTTAGTTGACGTGCACGTGCTCTAGTAACTGGTCCAGTAGGTGTAGTTGGTGAGGGTATGGGTGTAACATTAGTAGGGATGTCCTCATCAACTAGGTTGGGGATTTCTCCACCATACACGCCATCGTACTGCTGGAATCGGGATCCGAATCCATCTTCTTTCCGCTGCTCTTCTGTTTTGGAGCCCGGAGGGACGTCGGGTACACCGTATGTGTGTAATCCCGCGAGGCGCTACACTTGTAGCGCTAATTCATCGTCGTGGCTGTATCGCGGCGTCTTCACCGACAACGTTCCGACGGGGACGTAATCCCGTCAGCGGTCTAAAGGACCGGGTGGATATCGGAGTCATCGTGGAGCTGCGCGGCATCAGGGATTGCCGGTACGACTACACCAACCACGTTCACGCGGGAACGTTTCCCGCTTAAACGGCTACATACTGGTATGTGATCTTATTCCATCCGTTACTTGCATCGCCATAGCATAGGTCTTGGGATTGGGTATCGTAGGTTATGAAAAATTTGTGTTTTCTTCCCCGAACCCCAACAAAAACCCCTCTGTACTCATTGGGAGCAAAGTTATTTGATGTGTGTGTAGGTCCGCGTCTTTTGTAAGCGCCACATCAGCAGACACCTACTTGTCGACCTTGGAGTCCTACTGGAGACAAACCTTGGTAGCTTCACCGAGGGAAATTTTCTACTATCTACATCTCAACCTTCCACTTGGGGTAACCAATGTAGCGCGAGAAGCCGTTATCATCTCTCATACCATCAAGAAAATTTCATGGCGTCGTTGCCAGGGACTCCAATCTTCAAGATAGGGAAGTTGCACACTATCTTTTACCTTTGCTTTTTAGTCTTGTTAGTTTACCTTGTAGTTTTTGTTTTAGAATCTTTTATCAAAAATCACAAAAAATTTAGTTCCTTTGTTCTTGCTTGCTACTGTAACTATGGGTTCCACTGAAAACACCAAGTTATGTGACTTCACTAGTCACAACAACAATGACTTTATCAGCACTCCTATTGCTCCACCTGCCACTTCAGCACCTTCTTATGAAATTAAACCTGCTCTGCTAAATCTTGTTATTAAAGAACAATTCTCTGGTGCTGGAGATGTTGCTGGTTTGCACTTAAATAATTTTTTAAGATTTTTTATATTCAAAAATTAAAATAACTAGATGGTGATATTGTTAATCTTAAGCTTTTTCCTTTCTCCTTGTGAGGAGGAGCTAAAGTGTAGCTCAATCCTTACCTAGGAATAGTATAGATTCTTGGGATAAGTGCAAGGAAGCTTTTATTGGGAAGTACTACCAACCTGCTAAGATTATCCAGTTGAGAAGTAACATCATGAATTTTAAACAATTGGATAATGAACACGTTGCCCAAGCGTGGGAACGCATCAAATCTCTTGTTTAGAATTTCCCCACACATGGTTTGACTACTTGGATGGTTATCCAGACTTTCTATGTAGGATTGAACTTGACCACACGGGATCTGTTAGACTCGGTCGCGGGAGAAACCTTTATGTCAACTACACTTTGTTCTGCCAAGAAGCTTTTGGACGAGATGATGACAAATTATTCTCAATGGCACACCGAAAGAGCTCCAACAGGTACGAACGTAAACTCTGTTGAGGAGATCTCCTCTTTAAATGAAAAGATTGACATGATCATGTCTTTACTTACCAAGAAAGTTCCTATTGATCCTCATGATGTTCCTTTAAATTCTTTGGCTGCAAAAGTAAGAGAGAACCTTGATGTTAATTTTATTTCTAGGAACAACTTTAATAATAATGCTTATAGGAGTAATTTTGGTAGCAACAATCCTAGATCGTTCCCATCCAACAATTATGGGAACAACAACACTTATCCTAGCACCAAAAACTCCACTTCTAAATTAGAGAGCATGCTTAAGGACTTTATCACTTCTCAAAAAGCCTTAAATAAGAGTGTAGAAGAGAAATTAGAAAACTAGATATTATCTCTTTGAAAGTAGACAATATAGCTCATGATGTAGAGATGCTTAATATTAGAACCTCTCCTCTTGAGGAAAGGAAAACTACACCCATGAATGCTATTCAAGTGCAAATTAATGAGAATATTAGAATTCTAGCCAAACTTAAGGATAGATGGGCCAGAGAAAAAGAAGAGGAGGACAGGATTTAGAGCCTTCCTACACACACTACTATTGCTACTATACAAGTTGTTGAGGATCTCCAAACATTTAGAACCCAACACATCCCTAGTCCCATTGGACCTATTACTTGTGATGCGAATACCTCAACTTTAGGACAAGAAGGTTCCATGAACTTAGAGACTACCAAAAGAATGCGCTTAGATGACATCACCACCAATTTAATTAATGGTACTCATCTTTATTTTGATAATGGTAGTCTTTCTGAAGTTATCACTTTTTTTGCAAAGAATGGCTAAAGACCCCCACACTAGCACACTAACATCGCCTTCACCGACCATATTACCAATGCTCTTATCAAAGCTAGGGAGGAGAAGCTCAAGTTAGAGACTTATATTCCTAGAAAGCTGGAAGATGGATGGGATCCTATGGTCAATATTCAATTGAATAATTTCTCTTGCTTTGCTTTATGTGATGTTGGAGCTAGTGCCTCCGTTATGCCCAAAAGAATGGATGATATGCTTGATTTGAAACCTTTTGATCCATGTTCTTTTGGTGTTCGTCTTGTTGATTCTTCCGTAAAGAAATCTTTAGGGAGGATTGATGATGTTCTTATTGTTGTCAATGATAATTATGTTCCTGTTGATTTTCTTGTTATGGACATTGAGTGTGATCCCTCATGTCCAATTATTTTGGGACGTCCTTTTCTCCGCACCGTTGGTACTATCATTGACATGAAAGAAAGGACCATTAGATTCCAATTCCCCCCCCCCAAAAATGGAATGGAACACTTCCCTCGAAAGAATATTAAGTTACCTTATGAGTCCGTTACACGGGAAAGTTATTCTATTGGAGTTGATAAAATTTGATCTTTTTGCTTCATGCCTAGCTAAAAGGCGTAAAAGAAAGCGCTTAGTGGGAGGCAAACCAATTTGTTTTTACTTTCAGTTTTAGTGGTCCAGATGCTTGTTACTACTGTAGAAACATCATTGTATCTTTATTTTCAAGCTTTGTGCCAAGTATTAGCCTCTGATTGCTAGAAAATTTAAAATTTGTGAAATTCTGTCTTGAAATAGATTCTGTCTTCTTGAAGGAAAAATTCACTATAAATAACCAAATCATATTTTTGATATGAATTTTCTTGAAACTATGCTCTATATAATTAGCTTTCAGTCATATGTTCTGAGTTTTTTTATTTGAGTTGCAGAAATACCCCAAAAAAATTATTTACTACCTGCTGGTCTGTTTTTCACGAATTCTTCCACGTTTTGTGTTTTCATCGTTTTGCAAATCTTAATCTTGCTTTTTCTTTGCAAAAACTGTTTGGCAATATTGAGAAACAGTCTTCATGAAAAATATTTATTTCCAATGGAGAAAAAGTATATTTTATTATGGGTACTAACCACTCTAATCATCTTATGATGAGTTTCGTATGAAGGGAGTTTTCAAGTGTGCGGCGGAAGATGATGAAAGAAGATTCCGGAGTGTCAAGCGCTCAAGCTTGGGGATGCCCCCATGCACCCCCAAGAAATATCCAAGGAGACTAAAGCGTCTCATCTTGGGGAGGCCCCCGTGCACCCCCTTCTCCATCAACAATAATCTGTTCGTCCTTCTCCATGTTATATTTTTATCTCTTCATGTGTTATGTGCTAAACTTAGAGCGTCTCTGTCTTTATTTTTTAGTTTTTTTAGTTTTTCTTCCTCTTAATAACAATTTGGACCCTAACCTTAATTGTATGGGAGAGAAACACGCTCCACTTCACCCTAGAACACAACATAGGCTTGCATGCTTATCTTTCTTTTTGTGTGTGTTCTTTATCTTTTCATAGTTGTTGTCATGCTTAGCTCTTAGTTTTCATGCTTATCTTCTTAAGAGATTTTATTTAGTTTTCTTAGGAACTCTCTTGAGTTTTCATGATTATCTTGTTTAGAGAGTTGGCTTGTTGCACTGAGTTGTGTGTCTTGTATGAGTAGGTAATTAAGGTTGCTATTACAAGTGTAGTAGTAACTTGCAATAGTTTTGAGGTATGGATTTGTGTAATTTTTGGACTTTTTGTTCCAAGATCTTGAGCCTATTAGTGATAGGTATCGTATTTTCGGCAATCCGTGTTTATTTTCGAAAACTAAAAAAATTAGTTGAGAACTCTAGCTACTAGATGGATCGCTAACCTCTTGATGGCTTGGAATATATAGAGTACCCTCACGTACCATGGGTCGAGGACGTGCAATGATAACCGAACCCCCATGCACTCCTCCTCGAGGTACTTGTATCTTTGTGAACCTCCTGATTACATAAAGAGTTACCAGTAATAAGTGCATGAGTTCTACGGACTAATGCGAGTATTCGATTGTTGGAACTTCCACCTTCCATATTTTGCTAGCCTCTTTAGTACCGTGCATTGCCCTTTCTCCTCTTGAGAGTTGGTGCATACTTCGCCGGTGCATCCAAACCCTTGGCATGATACGCTCTGTCATCATAAACCTCCTTATATCTTTCTCAAAACAGCGACCATACCTACCTATTGTAACAACCCATGAGTGAAAGTAATAAACATGTTGTATTTTTTCTTTCCCCAATGGCTTCCAAACTTGGCATGTTTTAAGCTCATGTGATTTGGTTTTAATTTCAAACTTGGGGCCTAAAGAAAGGTGTTGGGTGAATTTTTTTCCATTTGCTTGCCAACTCCCCTAAGCTTCAGATTTGGCCTAGCCAAATCCTTCTCCCTCCCAAGCATTTCAAAAACCTTGCTCTCATTTTTAGCCCTCCAAAGATTTCAGCTGCAATTCAAAGTGATTTTTGAATTCTAAAATAGCTCAACATTTCATTGCTCCAAATTGGTTCAAATCAATTTTGTAAAACCAGGAATATTTCAACGATTCAGAAACATAATTTTATATGTTTTTCTCTGTTATGGTTTACCCTAAAAAAGTCTTGGAAGTTTTCTGTTTTATTAAATGGAAAACATTTCCTTTTCTTTTAATTTGAGAGGGAGAGCCTGCCAGGCCCAGCCCGTTTGGCCTTCCCCTCCTACCCGCAGCCCATCTGGCCCGCGCTAGCGAAGAGGTACGCGGAGGCAGCCAGAGCCGTTGGATATTGATCCAAGGGACCTCGCACATTGCCTTTCCACCGTGGTCGAGGTCCCCCTCTCTTCTATCTCACGCCGGCGACGTCACTCCGGCCAGCACGACCGTCGACGTGGCTAGGGGGCCTCCCCTCTTATAAGCAGCGGCTCCCAGCCCTGCTGGGAACCCTAGGAGCTCGTCCCTCCCTCCAATTTCCTCCTCCGCCGCTCCCAGGGCACAGGCGCCCTTCCCCTGTTCCCTCCGGTGAGCACTCCAATTTGTTGCCGCCGTTCTTTCTCGTTGTTCGTACGCTCGTCCTCGTCATCTCCTGCACCTCACCTTCCCTTCCCCGCCGTGCAGGTCAAGCTAGGACTCGTGAATCGCCTCCGCGTCGACCCGTCCTCCATGGAGCCTTTCTTCCCCGATGACGGCTGCCTCCCCTACTTCCTCTACGTGCACGCGAGCTCGTCGCCGACCACCCCTAGGTGAGCCTTGGAGAATCCTGTGCCCCGTTTGCGTGTAGGAGAGTAGGACGTCCCGTTCGCGTATTTCCCTTTCCGCCTGCAGTCGTTGCCAATGAGCCACCGTGGCCGCCTTGTCCATGGCGTGCCCGCGGTGTGCTCGTGCGTGATCTAGGTGTGCTCTGGACGTGCCTTTGGTAGCAAAGGTGATGAGGACATCTCTACTAATGTTACACCCACATCTTCACCAACTACACATACTGGACCAGTTACTAGAGCACGTGCACGTCAACTAAATTATCAGGTACTTTCGTTTCTTGCGAATCCTTCTAATCTTCATGAACATATGATGCTGCCTAAATTAGATACTTTTGTTTTGCTTATGAATGAAGGACCTAGCATGGACAAGAAGGACGGTCATTGGAGCGGGATCAAGCATGGAGAAGAAGGTGCGCGCGCGGGAAATAACAATGGAGCTTCCAGTGGGGATTTTCGCACTTTGAAGCCACCATAAGGCATGCATGAAGGCTTGGATGAAATACACGAGATGCCACTTCATTATTTTCGTCCAAGAGCAATTATAGGTGCTGCGTCACCTTAATATTGGGCTGGGCCCATGTAATTTCGAAATACCACATTATAGGCTGTTTTTAGAGTCCGTATGTGTGGGGAAACCGAGTTAGGGTTGTTTTCGGGCCCCACCTCCAAGGGGTCACGAAAATCCCCTCTGTTCCCCCATATATACAGCCCTTAGGGCGTCGTTTAGACTTGGGTTTTAATTAGATTTAAGTTAGCCATAGCCGCAACTTCGAGTTCTTCGTTTGTGTCGTCCGACCAAGCCAAGACCGCATTGGAACCCCAACTTCTGTTAATCTTTCATCTTATATTCGCAATATCCAGATTGCAATTCTTAGTTCTTGCTTGTTCTTCGATTGCTTGCAGGAATTGACCTTCGTGGTCAGGTTGATCGTGCATCCGCGGGATCAATAACCTCTCGGAGTTGGTTTAGCGACTGCTAAGGCGCAACGTCTTCGCACGTTCGTAGTCGGGTCGTGAAAGTCTACTCCACCAAAATCGATCTCCATCATCTCATCGAAACATCGGGACACCTTCGCCTCTATCAAGTGGTATCAGATTTCCAGGTTGCTCGGTGAGATTTACCAGTTTTCATAGTCTAAATTGGTTATGTTCTTCATACCTACAGTCCACGAAAAAGCCAACAAAAAAAATTAGGGTTAGATCATCACGTCCCAAGACAGTCCTAGCCTTTGTCCAGTTTTCTTTTCAGTACTTGCTTTGTTGAATTTACGGTTGCATCGTTGTGTCAAGTTGCTGATCTTAGCGTCTAGTTCCCTTAGAGTTTCGAGTTCTGATCACAGTTTCCCACGTCCCCGCCGCACAAGTAGTCATCCTACCACGTTCCGCTAATCCGAGTCCAGATACACCACCAAGCAGAGTCCATATAAACCACCACGTCTCACGAGTCCGAGTTGAGTTCCACCATCAGTACGGTTCCTGATCTCTCTGTAGCCAGATTAGTTTTCAGTTGTTAGAGTCGGTTTTCATCAAACTTTTTCCGTACAGAGAAGGGGGGTGATTAGCCAAAAAAAAAAAAGAGCAAAAAGAAAAAGAGAGAGAGAAAAAAAATTCAGAGTGTGCTTCTCAGTTGTTTACGTGCTGCGCCGTGCTTTCGTTGGTGTTTTAGGCTCGCGTCTCTAGTACGGTCTAGCCTAGGATCAGCACAGTACCGACGTTGAGTGTTTATTCAGCTTTGCATCTCTGTTTTGATTACTGTTGAGCTTTTGCTACCATACTTGTCAGCCTTCCTACAGCTCCACATATATTCTACATCGTGCGTTTGACACCTCCTGGCCATCGCTCCACCATATCTCTGAGAGTTTTGACCCGTTGGTTGTACATCACCACCTGCTGCTAGGTAAGAATCGGTAAGAACGAAAGAAAAGCTTGACGGATTTGTGCTTTCCAACATCCCACATCCCATTAGTAGAAGTAGGATCATATTCCTGTGTGTTTTCTATTTCTGCTAACCATGCCAGGATCACATGATGAAGTGGCGCGGGATGCACCCGATTGGGAGAACATGACAAACAAGGAGCTACATGATAAATTTGCACAAATGATGTCTGAACAGGTGAATGACATCGAGACCAGATTTACAGAGGCAATTGATGGCGTGGAAAATATGATCGACACCAAGCTCGACGCCAAGTTTACTGAGTTGATCGCACGCCTACCTACACAGCCTGCTGCCGCTCCAGCACAACCACAGCCACCGCCACTACCACGTGCACGACGGATTCTGTTTCCGAGAGGACAAGCTGCTGGTATTGGTGCTCCTCCTGCCGCTGCAGTACCTGCTGCTGCTGCTTCTGACGTCGGCCAGGACGACAACTACGAGGGTGATTACGAGGAGGAGGTGGAACAGGAAGCGGCCTATGAACAGCCAGCTGGACGTCCACGTCCCAACATTCGCCACGGTCGACACCAACCACCCCCTCAGGTACGCGATGATGAACATGTGCCTAAACTGAAATTGAATCTTAAGCCGTTTGAGGGTAGATATATTCCTGATGCTTATCTTACTTGGGAGTTAGAAACTGAACAACGCTTTACATGTTTACAATATCCTGAGAATAGACGTGTTACTGCTGCTGTTTGTGAATTCACGGGATTTGCATCTATTTGGTGGTCTGAACATTGTAGATTGCATGCTAATAATATTCCAACTACTTGGGCTGCTTTAAAAGATGCTATGCGTACTCGCTGGGTTCCTCCTTATTATCAACGTGAATTGTTACAAAAATTACAGCGTTTGAGACAAGGAAAAATTTCTGTAGAGGAATATTATCAAGAATTACAAACTGGATTGATTAGATGTGGCCTAGTAGAGGATAATGAAGCTATGCTTGCACGTTTTATGGGTGGTTTAAACAGGGAGATACAAACTATTCTAGAATACGACTTTGCTACTATCACTCGTTTGTTTCATCTTGCTTGTAAAGCTGAACGTGAAGTGCAGGATCGACAGGCCGCTACGAGACCTAACTTTTCTGCAGGACGAAATACATCAGCCGCTCATTCTTACAGGGAGCCACCAAAACAGCCAGTGCCACCATTCAAGGGTGCACAAAGTGGTCCAGCGGCGAGTTCTTCTTCATCCATGGCTTCCACAGGGCAAACACGAGATCGTGATATTAAATGTCGCAGGTGCCAAGGTGGAGGTCACTTCGCAAAAGACTGTCCCTCCAAGCGTGTGATGACTATTACGGCGGATGGTCGGTATGAGTCAGCGAGTGACTATGATGAGGAGACTTTAGTTCTCATTGCTCATGAGGAACAGGGTGCCCATGATGATGCTCATGATATAGAGTATATGGCTCCTGATGATGCAGATAAATATGCTAGTTTGGTTGCTCAACGTGTGTTAAGTGTGCAGGTAACGAAGGCCGAGCAAAACCAGAGGCATAATTTGTTCCACACAAAGGGAGTGGTGAAAGAACGTTCGGTTCGCATCATCATTGACGGAGGGAGTTGCAACAACTTGGCTAGCATGGAGTTGGTGGAGAAGCTATCTCTCACCACAAGACCACACCCCCATCCGTACTATATTCAGTGGTTTAACAATAGTGGTAAGATTAAGGTAACGCGTTCTGTTCGTGTGCACTTTAGCATTGCTGCATATGCTGATTATGTTGATTGTGATGTGGTACCCATGCAAGCATGCTCTCTTTTACTTGGTAGACCATGGCAATTTGATAGGAATTTTGTACACCATGGTAGGACAAATCAGTTTACTCTGGTTCATCAGGATAAAAATATTGCTTTACTTCCTATGTCTCCTGAACAAATTGTGAAAGATGATCTTGCTAGAGCTAGTAAAGCTAAACAGGAGAAAAATAACAGTGAAAATGAGATAGCAGCTAAAGAATTTGAGCAACAACATAAGACTAATAGCAAATCTTCTTCTGCTGTTTCTAATGAAATTAAATTGACTAGTCCAACTTTGCTTGCTACTAAGGTTGATATTTCAGATTTGGATGTTAGTCAATATGTGTGCTATGCTTTTGTGTGCAAAGAAGCTTTGTTTTCATTTGAGGAATTGCCTCCTTCTTTGCCTCCTGTTGTCACTGACCTTTTGCAGGAATTTATTGACGTCTTTCCACAAGACGTACCACCGGGATTACCACCTATTCGAGGTATTGAGCATCAGATTGACTTAATTCCTGGTGCTTCGTGCCCAACCGTGCGCCATACCGTACCAATCCGGAGGAGACGAAGGAGATTCAGCGTCAAGTACAAGAGCTACTCGACAAAGGTTACATACGTGAATCCCTTAGTCCTTGTGCTGTTCCTGTTATATTAGTGCCAAAAAAGGATGGAACATGGCGTATGTGTGTTGATTGTCGAGCCATTAATAATATTACTATTCGTTATCGTCATCCTATTCCTCGGTTAGATGATATGCTTGATGAATTAAGTGGCTCTACCATGTTTTCCAAAGTTGATTTGCGTAGTGGATACCATCAAATTCGCATGAAATTAGGAGATGAATGGAAAACGGCTTTTAAAACTAAGTTTGGATTATATGAGTGGTTAGTCATGCCTTTGGGGTTAACTAATGCACCTAGCACTTTCATGAGATTAATGAACGAGGTTTTACGTGCTTTCATTGGACGATTTGTGGTAGTCTATTTTGATGATATACTGATTTATAGCAAATCTTTGGAGGAACATTTGGATCATTTACGTGCTGTCTTTATTGCTCTACGTAATGCACGTTTGTTTGGTAACCTTGGGAAGTGCACCTTTTGCACCGACCGAGTATCGTTTCTTGGCTATGTTGTTACTCCGCAGGGAATTGAAGTTGATAAAGCCAAGATCGAGGCGATTGAGAGTTGGCCGCAGCCCAAAACGGTCACACAAGTGAGGAGTTTTCTTGGCCTCGCTGGATTCTATAGGCGTTTTGTGAGAGATTTCAGCACCATTGCTGCACCTCTCAATGAGCTTACACGCAAGGATGTGCCTTTTACTTGGGGTACCGCACAGGAAGAAGCCTTCACGATATTGAAAGATAAGTTAACACATGCTCCTTTGCTCCAACTTCCTGATTTTAATAAGACTTTTGAACTTGAATGCGATGCTAGTGGTATTGGTTTGGGAGGTGTGTTATTACAAGATGCTAAACCTGTTGCTTACTTTTCTGAAAAATTGAGTGGGCCTAGTCTGAACTATTGTACTTATGATAAGGAATTATATGCTCTTGTTCGGACATTAGAAACCTGGCAACATTATTTATGGCCCAAAGAATTTGTTATACATTCTGATCATGAATCTTTGAAACACATAAGAAGTCAAGCAAAACTTAATCGTAGACATGCTAAGTGGGTTGAATTTATTGAGACTTTCCCTTATGTCATTAAACACAAGAAGGGGAAAGATAATATTATTGCTGATGCTTTGTCTCGTCGTTATACTATGCTTTCAAAACATGACTTCAAGATATTCGGTTTAGAGACAATCAAAGATCAATATGTACATGACGCGGAATTTAAAGATGTATTGCAGAATTGTAGAGAGGGTAGAACATGGAACAAGTTTGTGCTTAATGATGGGTTTGTGTTCCGTTCTAACAAGCTATGCATTCCAGCTAGCTCTATTCGTCTTTTGTTGTTGCAGGAGGCGCATGGAGGAGGATTAATGGGACATTTTGGCGTGAAGAAGACGGAGGACGTACTTGCTACACATTTCTTTTGGCCAAAGATGAGACGGGATGTTGAGCGTTTTGTTGCTCGCTGCACTACATGTCAAAAAGCTAAGTCACGACTCAATCCTCATGGTTTATACATGCCTTTACCTGTACCTAGTGTTCCGTGGGAGGACATATCCATGGACTTTGTTTTAGGCCTGCCTCGAACAAAGAATGGGAGGGATAGCATATTTGTTGTCGTGGATAGATTTTCTAAGATGACACATTTTATACCATGTCATAAAAGCGATGATGCTGCTAATGTTGCTGATTTATTCTTTCGAGAGATTATTCGCTTACATGGTGTGCCCAATACTATTGTCTCGGATCGTGATACTAACTTTCTTAGCCATTTTTGGAGATGCTTATGGGCTAAGTTGGGGACTAAACTACTTTTTAGTACTACATGTCATCCCCAAACTGATGGACAAACTGAAGTAGTCAATAGGACTTTGTCTACTATGCTTAGGGCTGTTTTAAAGAGTAACTTAAAAATGTGGGAAGAATGTTTACCTCATATTGAATTTGCTTACAATCGTTCATTTCATTCTACCACTAAAATGTGCCCTTTTGAGATTGTTTATGGTTTTCTACCTCGTGCACCTATTGATTTGCTTCCTATTCCATCTTCGGAGAAGGTTAATTTTGATGCTAAGCAACGTGCTGAATTGATATTAAAAATGCATGAGTTAACTAAAGAAAACATTGAGAAAACGAATGCTAGATACAAGCTTGCTGGTGATAAGGGTAGAAAGCA
Source organism: Bromus sterilis (assembly GCA_950022295.1). Lineage (NCBI taxonomy): Eukaryota > Viridiplantae > Streptophyta > Magnoliopsida > Poales > Poaceae > Bromus > Bromus sterilis. The sequence continues at coordinate 161,949,104 of OX465599.1, read as the reverse complement.
TGTTGTGTTTGAACCAGGAGATCTTGTTTGGTTACATCTACGTAAAGATAGGTTTCCTGATTTGCGCAAGTCTAAGTTAATGCCACGAGCTGATGTTCCCTTTAAGGTTTTACAGAAAATTAATGATAATGCATATAAACTTGAGCTACCTGCAGATTTTGGGGTTAGTCCCACATTTGACATTGCAGATTTGAAACCTTATTTGGGAGAAGATAATGAGCTTCCGTCGAGGACGACTTCAATTCAAGAAGGGGAGGATGATGAGGACATCTCTACTAATGTTACACCGACATCTTCACCAACTACACATACTGGACCAGTTACTAGAGCACGTGCACGTCAACTAAATTATCAGGTACTTTCGTTTCTTGCGAATCCTTCTAATGTTCATGAACATATGATGCTGCCTAAATTAGATACTTTTGTTTTGCTTATGAATGAAGGACCTAGCATGGACAAGAAGGACGGTCATTGGAGCGGGATCAAGCATGGAGAAGAAGGTGCGCGCGCGGGAAATAACAATGGAGCTTCCAGTGGGGATTTTCGCACTTTGAAGCCACCATAAGACATGCATGAAGGCTTGGACGAAATACATGAGATGCCACTTCATTATTTTCGTTCAAGAGCAATTATAGGTGCTGCGTCACCTTAATATTGGGCTGGGCCCATGTAATTTCGAAATACCACATTATAGGCTGTTTTTAGAGTCCGTATGTGTGGGGAAACCGAGTTAGGGTTGTTTTCGGGCCCCACCTCCAAGGGGTCACGAAAATCCCCTCTGTTCCCCCATATATACAGCCCTTAGGGCGTCGTTTAGACTTGGGTTTTAATTAGATTTAAGTTAGCCATAGCCGCAACTTCGAGTTCTTCGTTTGTGTCGTCCGACCAGGCCAAGACCGCATTGGAACCCCAACTTCTGTTAATCTTTCATCTTATATTCGCAATATCCAGATTGCAATTCTTAGTTCTTGCTTGTTCTTCGATTGCTTGCAGGAATTGACCTTCGTGGTCAGGTTGATCGTGCATCCGCGGGATCAATAACCTCTCGGAGTTGGTTTAGCGATTGCTAAGGCGCAACGTCTTCGCACGTTCGTAGTCGGGTCGTGAAAGTCTACTCCACCAAAATCGATCTCCATCATCTCATCGAAACATCGGGACACCTTCGCCTCTATCAAAAGGAGCCCCCGTGCGCTCCATTTTCCCAAAGTTTTGCCGCCTGTCAGTTGGTGCAGAAGCAGAAGTGGCGCCGTTGCGTTTCCTTGAGTGTGGCCTCGCCGTAGAAGAGCTAGGGGCCGAGCCCTGTTGGGTACTGTGGGCACCCCGGACTAGATGTCTGAAGCGACCAGCTGTGCATACTGCCATGCTCCCATGATCAGTGTCGCATGACGCACAACTCGACAATGGATACATCAGATCACATGTTTATACAATATCGAGTACAATATCATACAACAATAAAGTCTTACACGACCTCATCTGGCTCAAATAGAAGCAGAATAAGACAAAGCAGGATAAGTAGTAGCGGCACAATCCACAGGGCAGTTCAGAGCATAGCACGTCCTAGTAATCGTCGGTAGTATCATCGTAAAATACCTCCTCCTCCAAGCCTGGCCGATTGAATAACTGATGCCCCACAGGCGTAAGGGATCGAGATAGTCTTCGCGGGTAAGTTAACCCAATTTATTGATTCGACACACGGGGAGCCAAAGAGTATTTATAAGCTTAAACAGTTGAGTTGTCAATTCAACCGCACCTGAAATATACTTGCTAGCAAAAATAGATAAGTGGTAACGGTGATATGATAGTGATGATAGCAACAGCAAAAGTAAATAGCAAAAAAAGTAACAACTAATAACCAGCAGGATTGAAAACATTGTAGGCTAGGGAGATGGATGGTCTGGCGCTGCATGGATCAGAGTAAACATATAATAGATTATAACACGGGGCAAGGCACACAGAAAAGCAAAGATCATCTAGGCAAATATCAAACATTAGGCATGTATCCCGTAGGTAGTTGTGCGTGCTTGCAATAAGAACTTGCACAACATCTTTTGTCCTACCATCCCGCTACGAACGGGGCCAAAAGGAACTTATGGAGATTAAGGTACTCCTGTCAAAGAGCACCGAAACAAAGCAATAAACTCAATGGATACATGGAATCCTCAAATCATGGACCATCCCCTTTGGTGTCCCAAGCTGTCACCTTTGGGATCGCCGGTTCCGGACCATAATAGGTGCATACAACTCATAGGTAAGATCTAGAACACAAATATACTCATGAAAACACATAGGGTTCAGATCTGAAAACATGGCACTCGGGCCCAAAGCGACAAGCATTAAGAACAACAAGTTGTAGCAAAGAAGATAAACACCAATCTAGATGATAGGCAACATGCCCCCAACAATCTGACGAACTATTACATGATTAAACTCATCCAATCCCTACCATCCCTTTGCCTACAGCAGGGAATTACTCACACATGTGAAGAGAAGTCATGGAGGATGGATGGAGTGGTGATGGTGATGACGATGGCGACGATCTCCCCTCTCCGGAGGCCAAATCAGCCTCCAGATTAGCCCTCCCGAAGAAGAACAGAGGGTGGCGGCGGCTCCGCGACGGAAACTGGGAAAACGACTTCTGTTCTGGGGTTTTCTCGTCACGGGAATAAATAGGAGTCTCGGTAGGGCACCAGAGGAGGGGGGAGAAGCCCAGGCGGCCTGAGGGCGCGGCCCCACCCCTGGCCGCGCCAGGGGGGCGCCTAGGGCCCCCAGGGCTCCCCTCTGGTCCCACTTCTGGCTCCTGGCTCCATCGGGTGCGTGGATTTTCTGGGAATTTTCTGGGAATTTTCCGGGATGTCTAAAAATCCATTTTCCTGCACACAATAAAACCATACAGGCAGCTCTACTGAAAACAGGGTTAGTCCGGGTTAGTTTCGTCCAAATCATGCAAGAATGAGGTCAAAACAATAGCAAAAGTGTTTGGAAAAGTAGATACGTTTGAGACGTATCAACTCCCCCAAGCTTAGCATATTGCTTGTCCTCAAGCAATTCAGTTCAACGAACTGGAGGCGTCAAAGAAAACTTTGACAAACTCTTTTGCTTCATTAGAAGTATATAAGCATGTACTACGAGAAGAGTTTAGCAAGTAATGAAACAATGCTATAAGGACAATGCACGAAGCAATTCTCCTTTCATGTGATCAGTCACAACCAACTAAAAGTAAATAATAAGATACTGAAAATCAAGACAGGATCACAATGCACATAGCTTGAACATACTTGAGTGGCACTTCGCTAGCCTCCATGAGTGAAGCAAAACATAAATGCAGAAACTCCTTCGGAGTTTTGAAGGTGACTAGAACTCAGTATTTCAGACTAGCAATAACACAAGCATGCAGAAGACAATGTAATACTTTGGGACAATGTATGTTACACTAAGAATGACAATTATGCTCTCAGAGTTGGTGCTTTGAAGAAAGAAAGGGAGACTCTCGAACCGTGGCTTTTGATGGCAAGGTTGAAAACCCGTGAAAGGAAGCAAAGACTAAACATGTGCTAGAGCTCTTGGTTTTGAAAACAGAGATAAAACTCTTTTGAGAGGGGTAACTTTCCAGTCAAAGGTGAACGGTAAAGGTCTCTCAATATCTCCCATGCCAACCATATAAAATGCCTTTTGCTTACACATATTCCCTTATCCATAAATCCTTCGATGGTCTATGGAACCTTTTATTTTGCCTCAAGGACGGAAGGAGGGTATCGTTCCACCTATCATAAGCATCATTTGGTCCATTTCACTCCATCATCAAGTATGGGGGAGGTGTAACTCTCATATATTTTTTCTTTTCTGTTTTGACTAGTTAAAACTTCCGTCAAAATATTTTTGGCATGAAAGATACTGATTTCCCCTCACCGTACCATGGGCTTGTACGGTTATAAAAAGGGAAACTTTTGAATAAATTTCGAGATGGCACAAGAAAGTCTAAGTTAGGAGTGGCCGGTAAATACCACATATAGGTAGGTATGGTGGACTCAAATGGAACAACTGGGTTTGAAAAAGGAGTTTGGAAGCACAAGCAGAAATCCGCTTGGTGCGAGCGAAGGCTAGCAAAAGACTGGGAAGCGACCAACTAGAGAGCAATAACTGTCATAATCATGCAAAGCGACAAAGCAACATTGAATCGGGCATGAAAGTGATATAACTATTCTGAAACAAAAAGATCATCAAGGCAAAAGTAGACTTTTTAGTCATAAGCATGTGTGAACATGTGCCAAGTCAATCCAAAAATTCTCCGAAGGGAAATACCACTTCAGTATGCCAAATCATGAACAATGCAATGCATGTAAATCATTTCAACAACACATTATGTACTCTAGCTGTTTGAGACTAGCCACAAGGAAAGCATGAACACTGGGAAAGCATTGTAAACATAGCACTATGTCGCTACAAGCTGGTCTCTAGATCATAAGTACAGGCATATGTACAAAAGTAGAAACAAGAAGAGTTCATACCGGTTTTCCTTGTTGCTTCCTTTCCGTCGATCTTTGTCATTACTGCCTGGTCACTTGCATGATCGAACGTAGGAAATATAATCAAATGCCATCACGGACTCGAGCTGATCTCTGAAAACAAAGCAAACTAAAGAGTGAAAGGAAATCTTTTTGGGTTTTTCAAAGGTTTAAAAGAAAGCAAAAGAATAGAGGAAATCTTTTTGTTGTTTTTGCAAAGAAAGAAAGAAAGAGAAAACGGGCAAAAGCTTCGAAAAGGATCAAAGCGAATAAAATGGATAATACAATGGAAAAGTGAGAAGGGCACGTACTCCCCCAAGCTTAGGATTTTGGCCTAAGTTGGTAGTAGCTAATGTCCCCAGGAGCCTCCTGCTCCAGGGTAGTACGGGTGAGTCCAAGGGTCGTATGAGGCTTCTGGTGCATACACCGAAGTCCTCGGCTCCTCCCACGAAGAAGGATCCGCGCTCCAAGCAGAGGAAGACCCTTCACCAAACTGGGTGACGGTCTCTCCCTGGAAAGGTGGGAACTCACCATGCTTCGCCTCGTCGGGCACAACCCCCTCCATGGGGTTATGAAACTGAAGCTGGACCACGAACTCATCGAACTGGATAACATCAAAGGACCATCTGTTCCTGCGAGAAAAATCAAACAAAAGAGGTGCAGGTAGACGGATCTCGCGTTTCGTGGTAGCTCCGAAACGCAAAATATAATCAAGGTTACCAAACTCGGAAGTCATGGTAACAAACTTATGCCTTTTCATTGCTACAAGATCAAAACTTAAATAAGTAAAAGGCTTATCATCGTGGTGTGGGGTGCCATTAAGAGACTCTAGGATAACTGTGGCGTAAACGCCACCAAATAAGTCTCCCTTGTTACCATTCATAGCAAGGCGTCGAGCAATTAAGGCACCCACATTATAATCAAACCTCCCTGAGAGGGCGGTTGCCAGGATAGCAATATCCGGTGCAGATATGATGCTCGTGTTGTCACGAGCTAACACCCCTCTAGCAATAAAATACGCAAAATACCTGAGGTGTGGGAATAAGATGTTGGAGATCTTTGACCGATGAATATCCCTTGTATCCATGCTACAGAGCGAGTTGAAGACGGTTCTCAGCTCGGAGGGCTGAGAGCTCATCTTCGCCGTCTGTCCCACGTTCGGCACACCTATTATTTCACAAAACTTTTCCAAAGGCATGGTCAAAAGATCATTGTAAATTTTAAATTCAACAGAACCAGCATCAAGGTTATATCTAAAACTATTAATGAAATAGGAGGTGAGTTTTTTATACTGGGTAACACGGCACGTTGCGAGCCGGGTCAAACCTGCATTAGCACAAAGATTATAGAACTCCTCCCTAATTCCTGCAGCTTCAAGGAATACATCGCACGAGAAAGTCATTGCACGTGCTTGATTTGTGTTCTCCAACAACTCCAAGGGCACATGATCTTCGTTGTAGCTCACCCTAGCAGTCGAGGGTGAAGCTGCTGCTCTTGTAACTCGATCGGAGCGCTCGGGCCGCTTCTTCCCAAGCCACCCCTTTGCTCTTCCTAGCAAACTCATTTCTGAAATTTTTGACAAATTACAAAAACAAGGATTTAAACCAAGTGAGTTAAGGCAAACTACTCAACTCACTTACTTGCTTGCAACAATAGATAAGTGGTAACGGTGATATGATAGTGATGATAGCAACAGCAAAAGTATATAGCAAAAAAAGTAACAACTAATAACCAGCAGGATTGAAAACATTGTAGGCTAGGGAGATGGATGGTCTGGCGCTGCATGGATCAGAGTAAACATATAATAGATTATAACACGGGGCAAGGCACACAGAAAATCAAAGACCATCTAGGCAAATATCAAACATTAGGCATGTATCCCGTAGATAGTTGTGCGTGCTTGCAATAAGAACTTGCACAACATCTTTTGTCCTACCATCCCGCTACGAACGGGGCCAAAAGGAACTTATGGAGATTAAGGTATTCCTGTCAAAGAGCACCGGAACAAAGCAATAAACTCAATGGATACATGGAATCCTCAAATCATGGACCATCCCCTTTGGTGTGCCAAGCTATCACCTTTGGGATCGCCGGTTCCGGACCATAATAGGTGCATACAACTCATAGATAAGATCTAGAACACAAATATACTCATGAAAACACATAGGGTTCAGATCTGAAAACATGGCACTCGGGCCCAAAGCGACAAGATTAAGAACAACAAGTTGTAGCAAAGAAGATAAACACCAATCTAGATGATAGGCAACATGCCCCCAACAATCTGACGAACTATTACATGATTAAACTCATTCAATCCCCTACCATCCCCTTTGCCTACAGCAGGGAATTACTCACACATGTGAAGAGAAGTCATGGAGGATGGATGGAGTGGTGATGGTGATGACGATGGCGACGATCTCCCCTCTCCGGAGGCCAAATCAGCCTCCAGATTAGCCCTCCCGAAGAAGAACAGAGGGTGGCGGCGGCTCCGCGGCGGAAACTGGGAAAACGACTTCTGTTCTGGGGTTTTCTCGTCACGGGAATAAATAGGAGTCTCGGTAGGGCACCAGAGGATGGGGGAGTAGCCCAGACGGCCTGAGGGCGCGGCCCATCCTTGGCAAAGCCAGGGGGGCGCCTGGGGCACCCAGGGGTCCCCTCTGGTCCCGCTTCTGGCTCCTGGCTCCATCGGGTGCGTGGATTTTTTGGTAATTTTTTGGGAATTTTCCGAGATGTCTAAAAATTCATTTTCCTGCACACAATAAAACCATACAGGCAGCTCTGCTAAAAACAACGTTAGTCCGGGTTAGTTTCGTCCAAATCATGCAAGAATGCGGTCAAAACAATAGCAAAAGTGTTTGGAAAAGTAGATACGTTTGAGACGTATCAATAACCAGGGACAAAGCCGTGAGTACATACAAAGTACTCGCAAACCACCTAAAGAAAGAAACAAAGTTTTGCATATGAAAATAATGGGATGGCTATATGGTGGAGTTATTCATAGGGATTTCCTATCTACTCAAGATTATTATTAAGTTGGCAAAGTTTTAGCTTGGCAAGTTTTATTTCCCACAATTAATTTGGATAAGTCAAGTCCAACCTTTTTCCAACAATATCAACATCATCATCGCGAACCATAAACTCAGAACCGGGCTTTCTCATCTATTCCCCACAAAGTGTGGCCTCACTAGCTGTCCATGACCGTGGACTCCGGCTACTCGAATAGTTTTCACTCTGCAGAGGTTGTACACTTTACCCACCACATTCGATACATCCGTCGTGTGTCCCCACGGATCGTCATACCTCAGTATGCGGGTCTCGGATAATCGACCATAGTCTTCCCCTTGCTTACCCTAGTACAGGTGATCTACCCGATGCCCACATCCTGAACTGTCCGCGTGCAAGGTCATGCTCCCATGGACACATACCTTCACCGTAGTAGAGGTGCGGCAAAGTTCCGTGCCACCGCTGCCTCGGCAGCGACCACACCTCCGACGCATTGGTAGGCTTACAGGCTTTTATGTATTATGTAGTTAGAAGATCCCCGTACTAAGATATGCAAGCTTCCAACTAGCACTGTCCCATACCAGAGTATACTGGTTGTACTGTAAGGCTAGGTTTTGGCGGCACTTATAGAGAGTCCCTCCAGACTTTGTCTATGTGCGACGATGTTCCACAATTCTGGCCATAGCACCTTCTTAGGTGTATGCCGTAACATATAAGGTGAAGTATGACTTTCCATGTTATTAAGTTGTGCTAATTACCAGAGCTAAGTGATGGTCTCGACAGGAGATCAGGATCATCTGAGTTCTATTTTGTTCTCCCAAATAGTTAGGCTATTGGGGTGTGTGGATTTTTCCTACTATAACTAATACAATCCCAACCCATATGAACATAATAGCATGATACAATATACATGATACAAAAGGAAAGTAAAAATGGGTGAAGCGAAGTTTAAGTTTTGACGGTGGCTTGCCTTCCTCGGCGATGTACCCTGGATCGGCTTCTTCGACGGCTTGGGAGGGGTCTTCACCTGCAGCGTCAATCGTCTCGTCTACACGTTGCGAACGAAAAGAATTTCACCATCACAATAAGGCAATAGCAAGCACAACATTCAACACTCAATTTTCACAAACAATAACACAAGCAACAAAGGATAAAACAATTTCCAAGGTTTATATTTATTAAGATTTAAATTTTATAACATCTCATAAAGGTTAAAATTTATAACATGGCATTGTAATAAATATTATAAAACTAGTAACAACAATATTAGATTTAAACAAGCCCTAACTAAGGTAATGCTTTTCACTTATTTTACTCACTTAGTTGTTTTTAATTTATTTTAATAGCATTAAATGAATAAATAACAATTTCCTACTGACCAGAGGCAATTTTAAAAAAAAGTGCTAATAAATTAATTTTACTAACATGCAAATTATCTAAATTAAACTAGTAAGCAAAATTATAATAAATGGCCACAATTCAATTTCAGTAAAACAAAATTATACACATGCAGCAAAATAAAGAACCATTTTAGAATCAGCACACAATCTTTTCATATTTTTATGAGCTATAATGATTTTTTCAAAAATTATTTTTTTAGGCACATATATTTAAAAAAAGATCTCGGCACGCCGGCACAGGGGTAACTCTCGCCCAGGGCAGCATTTTCTTACTTTGGGCTGAGCCCGAGCACAGTCTGGTGGCTGTGTATTTTTTTTGTTTGTTTTTTTACCGCGAAGGGGTACGAGGGCCTCCTGGCGGTTAGATCCAGTCTGATCGGACGGCCAGGGGCCATCTTCCTCCCTGGCTCGACCAGGTCGACCTGGGAGCGGTCATGGCGCACGGGAGGAGATGGGGAGGCTTACCAACGGCGTTCCGGTGGCCTGAGAACGGATGGGAAGGGAGGCGGAGGTAGAGGGGCTCTCCTAGGTTCCGTTTTCCCCAAAAACGGAGGCGACGTGCGTTGGGAAAAGTGGCGGCTCGGGGTAGACGACGGGCGACTGCTGTGCTCGGGGCGGCTCCTCCTAGCTCCCTGCCGGCGGCTCGTCGCCGGCGTAGCTCCAGCGTGGGGTGGCGGAGGTGGAGAGGCAGGGGCACGCTGACCCCTCGCCGACCTTCTTCTTTCTCTCGTCCTTCCTTTCCTCCTCCTTCTGTCTCCTCCTTCTCTTCTTCTCGTCCGAGGTGGGGTGGGGTGTGGTGAGCTATGGAGCAGTGGGGTAGCAAGGATGGGTGTGGAGGAAGGGTGTTCTGGGGTTGCCCTTGTATAGGCGGGAAGAAGGGAGGGTACGTTGGCGGTAAAGCTCAGGCAATGGTGGGGTAAACCGGGAAGGCTAGGGCCAAAACCATGTGCGCCAAACCCTGGGCGGGGACGAGGGAAAGCTTCTAGTGCTAGCTTCTAGAGAGAAGGAGGCTCAGATGGATGGCTCGGGAGTGGTTTTACCGATGGTTTTAGTTTCTCCCAGGTTCGTACGACAGTTTTCTGGGCTGGCCATGGGAGGTGGCGAGGGGGGGAGAGAGAGGGAGCGCTGGCGTGCAGCGGGATGCTCGCCTCGGGAGCGCGCTAGCGTGCAGCAGGAGTCCTCAAAAGTGCTTGCTCAGGGGGCAGGGGTAGCGGGTGCTGCGTGGCGAGGCCAATGGTGAGGGCGTTGAAGATTTCTCTTCCTGGCAAGGTGATCGGGCTAGCAAGGGAGAGAAGGGAAGGGTAGTTGTCGTGCATATCATCCAAGGGAGGTGCAGCTGGGGGAGGGCTTATCCATGGGAGAGAGAATCGGGTGAGAGAGAGTTTTACCGAGAGGGGGAGAGAATATTTACCGAGAGAGAGGAGAGAGGTCTTGGGCTTCCTTCCAATCCTCTCCAGATCCTTTTCCTCTATGGCAAGGTGGAGAGAGAGAGAGGGGGGCTAGGGTAGATTAGGTTTAAAATTTTATTTGCTGTTTAAATTCAGTTTATTTTATTGAGATATCACTGGTGCACACAATGTGTATGAGAAAATGCCTCAAGACATTTTAATAGTTAGATTTGAATTTTAGAGATTTTTCACATAGGTTTAAGTTTTTCATTGTTATGTAAGATTTTTTGGTTATTCATTTTATTTTTAAGGTTTAAACAAAACCTTACTTTATCTCTTTTTATTATACACAAGTTAATGCCTTAGGGTTTTGTGGTGGTTAGAATTATTATTAATATAATTATTTTACAAAAAATATATAAGGGTTAATATTCCTTATATATTTCCATAACAAAGAGGAGGAAAAGAAGTGCAAAATGAACTAGAAGAGAATATAATGAGAGTGAGAAAAAATGTTAAATGGTATAAGGGTCTTGGCCATTAGTAAGTGGGGTTTTATGGTTGATCATGGAGCTTTACCATGATCATCTTAAGATGGATTAGCTATGTGGTGGCAGAGATGATCTTCACCACAATCACTTCTTTATCTAAGCACATGCATCACAACATGATCATCACTACATCCATGATCTGTACTATGCATTCAAAACAAACAACATGACCACCATGAGTTCATCTATCAACTAGACGCAAGAGCATGATCATCTTTAAGCACACCAACTGAAACATGCATTAATCACCACACCATTGCAAAAAAAAGTTTTTGTTGGCCCTCAATTTGTGGTCATCCAGTAGTGTCTTATATCACAGGTTATAATTTTTGGGGTGTGACAGACCTCCCCCCCTTAAAAATAATCTCGTCCCCGAAATTCCGAAGAAAGGAGATAAGGAAGTAGAGAAAGTCATTCCAAAGCTAATCCGCATGCTCCTACGTAGATCCCTCATTGAAATGGTTGCGCCACTGGTCCTTGAGGTAATTGGGTTACGTCATCGAGTGAAAAGGTTTGTTTTACCCACGAGGCAAAAGTGGTTTTCTTATGGTAGGTTAGGTCCTTATTGCCAATTACAGAACTATGGTATATGTTTTCGAGAATATGGGGCCTGTAGGGAACTTCTGAACACTTCTGTAGTTGAGGCAGGTTTTGTACTTCGGACAACTCCGAGGGTAGCTCTAGCCTGCAGGCAACTTCTCCTTCACAATCCCGAACCTTGTAAAGGATCGATGTTAAGGGATTCATAGGTTATTTCTACTCGAGGGTCTTCTTCTCAGTAGGTAGTTCAGGCTGGGATGTTGGGTGCGGCGGTGAAGAGTGGTGGAAACTACTCCCATTCATAAGTCTTTACTTCCATCCATCCAAGTGGAAGGGTTACTTGGTATCTTGGTCGGCTCACGTCTTCGGGATTCTTGGTTTCTCTTTGATGGTATTCCCTATTATATGAGTAGGTTAAGTTAATGGCATGGAAGGGTTCACACTCGTTAAAGAAAATCCACGAGTAGATGGTTAAGTTGTTGGGGTTTCACTTTCTAGTGTGGCTTCTGGTAGTTGGTAACGATCCTTAGGTAGGGGCTTCCACTACATCTGGATCTCTCCCGAATATTAGGGGATGTAGTGTGGTTGGGTTGTTGAGTGTCTCATGATAGTGAAAACCTTCATAACATTCTTTGTGGCTGACACCTTAAGGTTAATGAGTCCATCGTACTTCCCCCACAGGGGTAGTGAAGTTACAACTTCACATGCTCTGATGGAATCATTACAGTCGGAGGAGTATGCAAACATGTTACTAGGGTCTTACCTAGCTGGCATTGTGTAACAACCCAGTTTTTAAAAAAATTAAACAAAATTGTTTTCTGCGTGAATTGTTTGATTGTCTGATTTGTTTGCGGTGTTTGCATCCCCGATTTATCGATCGGCGATTATTCCCCCCCCTTTTATCTCGTACCGGACGGAGACCGACCCTTGCCACCCTGACACTCGACCTTTGTGACACCGGGTTTCACCCGATCACCGTCGCGAAAACCGCACGAGACCAGCCACAGACAATGGAACGAAAAACCCCGTTTAATAATTAAACGGGTTATTTTTATAGCGCGCAGGAAAGTGTTTTCGGAACGGTTCCAGCGCGAGTTGAATGCCTCCGGCTCGACGCGCTGATCGCGTAGTTCGAAGTTTTACCCGAATCGGAGGTCCTGCGGACCCCCGGCGGTCAGAAACGTGAGCACCGCGCGCGCGAGATGAAAACCGGTGATGTTTTTGCAAACTGCCAGCCACCCATGCTATATAAAGACCACCACACTCCCACCCATTTTTAGGGTTTCCCTAGCCACAATTTTGCAGCACCCCCTCAAACATAGCCCCAATTTTCGCAGCCCAACCCCTCAGATCTGAAACATCAGCCCCAGGCGCTCTGGACCGTCAGATCTGGCGATCCACGTCCCAGAGGCCGCCACGTCGCCCCCTGGATCGTCTCTCTCCTTCCTCCACCTCCTGCCCGTGGAGCAAGCCCCCGCCGCCGCCGGGCCCGAGGCGCCGCCGGCGAGCCGCCCGCAGCAGCTGCGCCCGCACCTCTCCTTCTGATGAGGACATCCCTACTAATATTACACCCATACCCTCACCAACTACACATACTGGACCAGTTACTAGAGCACGTGCACGTCAACTAAATTATCAGGTACTTTCGTTTCTTGCGAATCCTTCTATTGTTCATGAACATATGATGCTGCCTAAATTAGATACTTTTGTTTTGCTTATGAATGAAGGACCTAGCATGGACAAGAAGGATGGTCATTGGAGCGGGATCAAGAATGGAGAAGATGGTGCGCGCGGGGGAAAGTACAGTGGAGCTTCCAGTGGGGATTTTCGCACGTTGAAGCCATCATAAGGCATGCATGAAGGCTTGGACGGAATACACGAGATGCCACTTCTTTATTTTCGTCCAAGAGCAATTATAGGTGCTGCGTCACCTTAATATTGGGCTGGGCCCATGTAATTTCGAAATACCACATTATAGGCTGTTTTTAGAGTCCGTATGTGTGGGGAAACCGAGTTAGGGTTGTTTTCGGGCCCCACCTCCAAGGGGTCACGAAAATCCCCTCTGTTCCCCCATATATACAGCCCTTAGGGCGTCGTTTAGACTTGGGTTTTAATTAGATTTAAGTTAGCCATAGCCGCAACTTCGAGTTCTTCGTTTGTGTCGTCCGACCAGGCCAAGACCGCATTGGAACCCCAACTTCTGTTAATCTTTCATCTTATATTCGCAATATCTAGATTGCAATTCTTAGTTCTTGCTTGTTCTTCGATTGCTTGCAGGAATTGACCTTCGTGGTCAGGTTGATCGTGCATCCGCGGGATCAATAACCTCTCGGAGTTGGTTTAGCGATTGCTAAGGCGCAACGTCTTCGCACGTTCGTAGTCGGGTCGTGAAAGTCTACTCCACCAAAATCGATCTCCACCATCTCATCGAAACATCGGGACACCTTCGCCTCTATCACCTTCCTTCTCCCTCCCTCTCCTCCTCTTGCTCCCGCGCCCTGACCTCGCCTGTCTCCTCTCTGTTGCAGGCCGCGCGCCATGGACGGGGGCTCCCCGAGCTCACCCCGCCACCGGAAGCGACTCCCGTGCCCGAGCACGCCCCGCTCCGCCACCTGGACCGCGCCTCTTCCTCCTCCCTCGCCGGATCCGTGGCGCCGCGCTCGCCCTGCCTGGCCGGATTCGCCGCCTTCGACCGCCGGCGTTGGAAGCCCTCGCCGCCGCGAGCTCAAACGGGATCGGGAGGATCCCCGCAGCCAACCGCCCGCTCGCTGCCCCAGCTGGGCTGGCCAGGCCCACGTGGCCCAGCGCCAGCGGCACTGCCGAGCCCTCCCTCCACAGCCAGCCGCGCCAGATCCACCCCAGCGGCCAGATGGGCCGAGGCCCAGTGGGTGAGCCCCTCTTTTGTTTTTCTTCTCCTAAGAGCTACGAATTTGACTAAGTCCCTGTGCATTGTGTTGCTGATTCGATTCCGCGTTGACGATAGCAAGCAAACCGTAGATCGTATCGCGATGCGCCCAAAACGAAAGTTGCTCAGTTTTGCGTGCTCTAGCGTTCGTACTTAGAAAGTTTTTCCGTTTGAGGCCGTCTAGGTAATTTATTTCTGCATCGAAGTGGGTACCAGACCGTTAACTGTGTTGCTGTTGCTGAAACTGTTATTTTGTTGCAACTTCGGGCGACGGTTGCTTCGCAACTGTTCGTCGGAATTGATTGATTCCTTTTGTGTTGCGTTAAGCATTGTTTCTACTTCAGTTTCATGCATTCACATGCCATAATTGCTTGCTGCATCATGATTGCATCTTGCTCGAAAGTAGCTACCCTGCTGTTAGTGTGCTCTTGTTTATATTTTGTTGCAACTTCGGTCGACGAGTGTGTCGCGATCGTTTATCAGAAGTGAGTGATTCCAATTGCATATTGTTAAGCATCATGTCTACTTCATGCCCATGTATTGCTTTGTCATGTTGCTGCACTTTTGCATATAGTTATACCCCTGTTTATACAGCATAAAAATAATAGTTTCTCTCATGTTGTGTGCTTAATATCTTTTGATCCGTGATGCCAGTTTGCATGATTCTCTTTGCCATGCCTCCATGTCATGTATACTTTAGTTCCATGTCATTTGTAAGCATGTTTGCATTGATTATCCTGTTTATGCAATGCTCTAAAGTGTGCTTCCTGATGTTGGCAGTTGTGCCCGTAACTTGTTTTGCTTATATCTTTTTAACCGTAACTCCGTTTGGGGTGTTCTTTATATGTAACTTGATTAGTTTTTCGTGTACTTTGTGTTTATGCTTTTGTTTGCTGCTGTTAACCAACCTAAAATATGGTTTAGGACAGAACAGTACCAAATGTTTTAAATTGTCGTGGGGTACTTAGTGGATGCCATGTTTAGGATTGTGCCTCACTTAAATTGACTAGCATAGATAGTTTACTTTGTGCTTCACCTCTTGACTTGTTTGTGTGCTTGCCATGCTTGCTTGAGTTGCCATGTTAATAACCGTTGGTTCATCACTTGTAGCTAAACAACTTGAACCTCTCTAAACGTGCGGTATCGTCGTGTGTGACGAATACCTCACTTAACCTGTTAGTAACCGCTCTCGACGGTAGGTGCGATGTCTTGTGTTGCCTTCTTGTTGATGCTTGCTCGTGTTTGCTTCGTAGTAATAGATGCTTGCCCGTTGTCTGCTTTACAGTGTTTACCTTCTTGTGTGCTTCCGCGGGTACCTCTCGGAGATGATGCGAGCTTGCGATCAACTACACCTTCGGAACCCGACTTATCAACAGGCAAGGACTAGACATTACTTATGATCCATTCTATTTCAACCAGCGGTTTGCATGCTAGTCTAGGATAGGTTCGATGTTTGATCCTACCACATGTTTACAACCTCTTTCAAACCGATACAGCCATGTCCCCTCCCAGCAAACCTTGTACAGCTATGTTACTATTGCTCGTTGCTCAGCCCCTGCTTAGTATGCATGCTTAGGATGCTACGATGTTACCCTGTTACTCCTTGGTTTGGGATATCACATTATTATTATTGTTATTGATGATATGATTATTATAAATGTTGACTATATTCGACGAAGGATGGAAGGTCTAGGCTATCCCGCCCCGACGCTTTGTTCCATTCGAGTCACCTAGGATCCGTGTTCCGGGTATTGGTTTTAAGACTGAGCGTGCCTAACCGCGTGTGGGATGCTATGGGGTCCCCTTGTTTTACCTAGATAGCTTCAAACATTTCTAGTGGTGGCCCAAGCTGATTTTACCATTTGAAACCGCATGCATAACTGGTCTGCAGCCAGTGGATTTTAAACAACTCGGGCCAGCGGAGACAAAGTTCCTTCGTTAGTCCACACCTGGAAGCTAGGGGGCTGCCCACATCTGTTTGGGTAGCTAACCCGACCTCGTCCAGACGGTAGAGGCCGATTCGAGAGCGCGGCCGGCTTTTGAGTTCGATGTCGACTCACCGGGGGCCACCCGGATTTGTGCGTTGTTAGTTAGAGGGACCTGTCGTTTCGGATCTCTTGGAACTAAATCATAAATTGGTTGCCTGTGATGGGTAGCAACTGAGAGAGATGGGCGAGCGTGCGGAGCCTTGTAATGGGCAGTTGGTACACCCCTGCAGGGTTAAATCATTTCGAGAAGCCGTGTCCACGGTTATGGACGACTTGAGACCTACTCCTT
The DNA here is from genome assembly GCA_950022295.1 of Bromus sterilis. NCBI lineage: Eukaryota > Viridiplantae > Streptophyta > Magnoliopsida > Poales > Poaceae > Bromus > Bromus sterilis. The sequence goes on along the minus strand of OX465599.1, from coordinate 161,932,535 downwards.
GTTCATAGACAACAACAACTGAGATAATCTTAATACAATTTGATCAACGTGTGTGTGTGCCTTGACTGCTTCTTCTTCGTCGGGATGCGAATAGGAGGACAAGGATAGGATAGGTGTTATGTTTGCGTAGTAGGTGGATAGCAGACTTGTTGGAGGCGATTCCTCATCGAATTCTTGGCTTCTTACCTTACTCTCTAGATCGTTAGCCACTTCATAAATGCTAGTGCGGCAGTAACCTCACCACTTACCCCATCCTTACCGTAAACTACTAGTAGTCCTAGAATGACGAGTGATGAAGTCCTTGCTGGGTCAGATGACCACTACAGTTGGATGCTGAGTACCTCTATACTCATGATACTACCCCAAACTCTTTTCAGGGTGTTGATCGACAACGGGTACGGTGATCGACGTTTCACGTGGAGACTCGACGATGACTAGTTAGGCGGATCTCGGCGGAGGGCCTGGACCCGTGTGGTTATGGGGATCGAATATTTTCTTTTGCCACTAGGCATTTGATTGTAGTCTGTACTCAGACATGTATCTTCCACTGTTGTATTGTATTATGGGAGTTGTATGCCGAATGTATGAGATGTTGTATCCTTGTATCTGTAATGTTGTGATATCATGTTGGAAATCCGGGGCATATGGCTTTGTCATATGTCGCGGTGGGACCGATATGTGCTTCGTCCCCGGATCTGGGTGGAAACACCTAGATCTGGAACAGTACCGCGTATCGGGCCTTACAACTTGGTATCAGAGCCTTACCGACCGTAGGATCTCTTCTCTGGCCGAAGTCGAGTCTAGACAAAACTATTTTGTAGTTACTAAGTTAGTTATCGGAGAGTAGGAATCTTTTTACTCCTTACCTTTGCTCTGGTCAGGACAAGTGTCGTAAGTGTTTTAATTCTTGCCTTATCCCTTTTCAAACTTTAGGATCTCGAGTGTGTGGAGTTTCGGAACCGTTACAATGCTTTTCTTGGGAAGTATTGTCTCGATTCCGATCTAAGGTTGGGAAATCCGGTAGTTCCTTTAGTTCTTTCGACTCTGGGTAGATATCTTGGTCGTCTATTGACTTCAGTCCTTTTTCCTGGTGTCTTCACGATTTTGAGTGGGAACACTATCCTTTGATCCGGATCTCGCTGTCGTTCTTCCTCTTGAACACTTGGTGATAGAGGCGAAGGTGTCCCGATGTTTCGATGAGATGGTGTAGATCGATTATGGTGGAGACGACTTTCACGATCCGACTACGAACGTGCGAAGACGTTGCGCCTTAGCGATCGCTAAACCAACTCCGAGAGGTTATTGATCCCGCGGATGCACGATCAACTTGACCACGAAGGTCTAATTCCTGCAAGCAATCGAAGAACAGGCAAGAACTAAGAATTGCAATCTGGATATTGCGAATATAAGATGAATGATTACGAAAGTTGGGGTTCCAATGAGGTCTTGGCCTGGTCGGATGACACAAACGAAGAGCTCGAAGTTGCGGCTATGGCTAACTTAAATCTAATTAAAACCCAAGTCTGAACGACGCCCTAAGGGCTGTATATATGGGGGAACAGAGGGGATTTTCGTGACCCCTTGGAGGTGGGGTCCGAAAACAACCCTAACTCAGTTTCCCCACACATACAGACTCTAAAAACAGCCTATAATGTGGTATTTCGAAATTACATGGGCCCAGCCCAATATTAAGGTGACGCAGCACCTATAATTGCTCTTGGACGAAAATAATGAAGTGGCATCTCGTGTATTTCGTCCAAGCCTTCATGCATGCCTTATGGTGGCTTCAAAGTGCGAAAATCCCCACTGGAAGCTCCATTGTTCTTTCCCGCGCGCGCACCTTCTTCTCCATGCTTGATACTGCTCCAATGACCGTCCTTCTTGTCCATGCTAGGTCCTTCATTCATAAGCAAAACAAAAGTATCTAATTTAGGCAGCATCATTTGTTCATGAACATTAGAAGGATCCGCAAGAAACGAAAGTACCTGATAATTTAGTTGACGTGCACGTGCTCTAGTAACGGGTCCAGTATGTGTAGTTGGTGAAGATGTGGGTGTAACATTAGTAGAGATGTCCTCATCACTTGGTGGTTTCGTTTTCCGACGCAACCATCTCCCTGCGGAAAGTATCTCGACGGAGCTTCGACGTCGACATGGAGCAGAGTCCCTTGTTGGTGGTGTTTAAGATCGTCGTCCCTTTTTTTCTCTTCCCCCTCTCCCCCGGATCATCCTGGATCTCGGGATGAGATCCCTTGTTGGTGGTGTTGTATTGTAACAGCCCAGTTTTCACAAAAATTAAAAAAAATTGTTTTCTGCGTGAATTGTTTATTTGTCTGATTTGTTTGCGGTGTTTGCATCCCCGATTTATCGATCGGCGATTATTCCCCCCCCCCTCTTATCTCGTACCGGATGGAGACCGACCCTTGCCACCCTGACACTCGACCTTTGCGACACCGGGTTTCACCCGATCACCGTCGCGAAAACCGCACGAGACCAGCCACAGCCAACGGAACAAAAAACCCCGTTTAATAATTAAACGGTTTATTTTTATAGCGCGCAGGAAAGTGTTTTCGGAACGGTTCCAGCGCGAGTTGAATGCCTCCGGCTCGACGCGCTGATCGCGTAGTTCGAAGTTTTACCCGAATCGGAGGTCCTGCGGACCCCCGGCAGTCAGAAACGTGAGCACCGCGCGCGCGAGATGAAAATCGGTGATGTTTTTGCAAACTGCCAGCCACCCATGCTATATAAAGACCACCACACTCCCACCCATTTTTTAGGGTTTTCCTAGCCACAATTTTGCAGCCACCCCCTCAAACATAGCCCCAATTTTCGCGGCCCAGCCCCTCTGATGAGGACATCCCTACTAATGTTACACCCATATCCTCACCAACTACACATATTGGACCAGTTACTAGAGCTCGTGCACGTCAACTAAATTATCAGGTACTTTCGTTTCTTGCGAATCCTTCTATTGTTCATGAACATATGATGCTGCCTAAATTAGATACTTTTGTTTTGCTTATGAATGAAGGACCTAGCATGGACAAGAAGGATGGTCATTGGAGCGGGATCAAGCATGGAGAAGAAGGTGCGCGCGCGGGAAAGGACAGCGGAGCTTCCAGTGGTGATTATCGCACTTTGAAGCCACCATAAGGCGCGCATGAAGTCTTGGACGAAATACGCGAGATGCCACTTCATTATTTTCGTCCAAGGGCAATTATAGGTGCTGCGTCACCTTAATATTGGGCTGGGCCCATGTAATTTCGAAATACCACCTTATAGGCTGTTTTTAGAGTCCGTATGTGTGGGGAAACCGAGTTAGGGTTGTTTTCGGACCCCACCTCCAAGGGGTCACGAAAATCCCCTCTGTTCCCCCATATATACAGCCCTTAGGGCGTCGTTTAGACTTGGGTTTTAATTAGATTTAAGTTAGCCATAGCCGCAACTTCGAGTTCTTCGTTTGTGTCGTCCGACCAGGCCAAGACCGCATTGGAACCCCAACTTCTGATAGTCTTTCATCTTATATTCGCAATATCCAGATTGCAATTCTTAGTTCTTGCTTGTTCTTTGATTGCTTGCAGGAATTGACCTTCGTGGTCAGGTTGATCGTGCACCCGCGGGATCAATAACCTCTCGGAGTTGGTTTAGCAATTGCTAAGGCGCAACGTCTTCGCACGTTCGTAGTCGGGTCGTGAAAGTCTACTCCACCAAAAATCGATCTCCACCATCTCATCGAAACATCGGGGCACCTTCGCCTCTATCACCCTCAGATCTGAAACATCAGCCCCAGGCGCTCTGGACCGTCAGATCTGGCGATCCGACGGCCCAGAGGCCGCCACGTTGCCCCCTGGATCGTCTCTCTCCTTCCTCCACCTCCTACCCGTGGAGCAAGCCCCCGCCGCCGCCGGGCCCGAGGCGCCGCCGGCGAGCCGCCCGCAGCAGCCGCTCCCGCACCTCTCCTCCCTTCCCCCTCCCTCTCCTCCTCTTGCTCCCGCGCCCTGACCTCGCCTGTCTCCTCCCTGTTGCAGGCCGGGCGCCATGGACAGGGGCTCCCCGAGCTCACCCCGCCACCGGAAGCGGCTCCAGTGCCCGAGCACGCCCCGCTCCGCCGCCTGGACCGCGCCTCTTCCGCCTCCCTCGCCGGATCCGTGGCGCCGCGCTCGCCCTGCCTGGCAGGATGCGCCGCCTTCGATCGCCGGCGTTGGAAGCCCTCGCCGCCGCGAGCTCGAACGGGATCGGGAGGATCCCCGCAGCCAACCGCCCGCTCGCTGCCCCAGCTGGGCTGGCCAGGCCCACGTGGCCCAGCGCCAGCGGCCCAGCCGAGCCCTCCCTCCACAGCCAGCCGCGCCAGATCCACTCCAGCGGCCAGATGGGCCGAGGCCCAGTGGGTGAGCCCCTTTTTTGTTTTTTTTCTCCTGAGAGCTGCGAATTTGACTAAGTCCCTGTGCATTGTGTTGCTGATTCGATTCCGCGTTGATGATAGCAAGCAAACCGTAGCTCGTATCGCGATGCGCCCAAAACAAAAGTTGCTCAGTTTTGCGTGCTCTAGCGTTCGTACTTAGAAAGTTTTTCCGTTTGAGGCCGTCTAGGTAATTTATTTCTGCATCGAAGTGGGTACCAGACCGTTAACTGTGTTGCTGTTGCTGAAACTGTTATTTTGTTGCAACTTCGGGCGACGGTTGCTTCGCAACTGTTCGTCGGAATTGATTGATTCCTTTTGCGTTGCGTTAAGCATTGTTTCTACTTCAGTTTCATGCATTCACATGCCATAATTGCTTGCTGCATCATGATTGCATCTTGCTCGAAAGTAGCTACCCTGCTGTTAGTGTGCTCTTGTTTATATTTTGTTGCAACTTCGGTCGACGAGTGTGTCGCGATCGTTTATCAGAAGTGAGTGATTCCAATTGCATATTGTTAAGCATCATGTCTACTTCATGCCCATGTATTGCTATGTCATGTTGCTGCACTTTTGCATATAGTTATACCCCTGTTTATACAGCATAAAAATAATAGTTTCTCCCATGTTGTGTGCTTAATATCTTTTGATCCGTGATGCCTGTTTGCATGATTCTTTTTTCCATGCCTCCATGTCATGTCTACTTTAGTTCCATGTCATTTGTAAGCATGTTTGCATTGATTATCCTGTTTATGCAATGCTCTAAAGTGTGCTTCCTGATGTTGGCAGTTGTGCCCGTAACTTGTTTTTCTTATATCTTTTTAACCGTAACTCCGTTTGGGGTGTTCTTTATATGTAACTTGATTAGTTTTTCGTGTACTTTGTGTTTATGCTTTTGTTTGCTGCTGTTAACCAACCTAAAATATGGTTTAGGACAGAACAGTACAAAATGTTTTAAATTGTCGTGGGGTACTTAGTGGATGCCATGTTTAGGATTGTGCCTCACTTAAATTGACTAGCATAGATAGTTTACTTTGTGCTTCACCTCTTGACTTGTTTGTGTGCTTGCCATGCTTGCTTGAGTTGCCATGTTAATAACCGTTGGTTGATCACTTGTAGCTAAACAACTTGAACCTCTCTAAACGTGCGGTATCGTCGTGTGTGACGAATACCTCACTTAACCTGTTAGTAACCGCTCTCGACGGTAGGTGCGATGTCTTGTGTTGCCTTCTTGTTGATGCTTGCTCGTGTTTGCTTCGTAGTAATAGATGCTTGCCCGTTGTCTGCTTTACAGTGTTTACCTTCTTGTGTGCTTCCGTGGGTACCTCTCGGAGACGATGCGAGCTTGCGATCAACTACACCTTCGGAACCCGACTTATCAACAGGCAAGGACTATACATTACATATGATCCATTCTATTTCAACCAGCGGTTTGCATGCTAGTCTAGGATAGGTTCGATGTTTGATCCTACCACATGTTTACAGCCTCTTTCAAACCGATACAGCCATGTCCCCTCCCAGCAAACCTTGTACAGCTATGTTACTATTGCTCGTTGCTCAGCCCCTGCTTAGTATGCATGCTTAGGATGCTACGATGTTACCCTGTTACTCCTTGGTTTGGGATATCACATTATTATTATTGTTATTGATGATATGATTATTATAAATGTTGACTATATTCGTCGAAGGATGGAAGGTCTAGGCTATCCCGCCCCGACGCTTTGTTCCATTCGAGTCACCTAGGATCCGTGTTCCGGGTATTGGTTTTAAGACTGAGCGTGCCTAACCGCGTGTGGGATGCTATGGGGTCCCCTTGTTTTACCTAGCTAGCTTCAAACATTTCTAGTGGTGGCCCAAGCTGATTTTACCATTTGAAACCGCATGCATAACTGGTCTGCAGCCAGTGGATTTTAAACAACTCGGGCTAGCGGAGACAGAGTTCCTTCGTTGGTCCACACCTGGAAGCTAGGGGGCTGCCCACATCTGTTTGGGTAGCTAACCCGACCTCATCCAGACGGTAGAGGCCGATTCGAGAGCGCGGCCGGCTTTTGAGTTGGATGTCGACTCACCGGGGGCCACCCGGATTTGTGCGTTGTTAGTTAGAGGGACCTGTCGTTTCCGATCTCTTGGAACTAAATCATAAAATGGTTTCCTGTGATGGGTAGCAACTGAGAGAGATGGGCGAGCGTGCGGAGCCTTGTAATGGGCAGTTGGTACACCCCTGCAGGGTTAGATCTTTTCGAGAAGCCGTGTCCACGGTTATGGACGACTTGAGACCTACTCCTTGTTCATAGACAACAACAACTGAGATAATCTTAATACAATTTGATCAAGGTGTGTGTGTGCCTTGACTGCTTCTTCTTCGTCGGGATGCGAAGAGGAGGACAAGGATAGGATAGGTGTTATGTTTGCGTAGTAGGTGGATAGCAGACTTGTTGGAGGCGATTCCTCGTCGAATGCTTGGCTTCTTACCTTACTCTCTAGATCGTTAGCCACTTCATAAATGCTAGTGCGGCAGCAACCTCACCACTTACCCCATCCTTACCGTAAACTACTAGTTGTCCTAGAATTACGAGTGATGAAGTCCTTGCTGGGTCAGATGACCAGTACAGTTGGATGCTGAGTACCTCTGTACTCATGTACTCATGATACTACCCCCAAACTCTTTTCAGGTTGTTGATCGACAACGGGTACGGTGATTGACGTTTCACGTGGAGACTCGACGACGACTAGTCAGGCGGATCCCGGCGGAGGGCCTGGACCCGTGTGGTTATGGGGATCGATGATTTTCTTTTGCCACTAGGCATTTGATTGTAGTCTGTACTCAGACATGTATCTTCCGCTGTTGTATTGTATTAAGGGAGTTGTATGCCGAATGTATGAGATGTTGTATCCTTGTATCTGTAATGTTGTGATATCATGTTGGAAATCCGGGGCATATGGCTTTGTCATATGTCGCGGTGGGACCGATATGTGCTTCGTCCCCGGATCTGGGTGGAAACACCTAGATCTGGAATAGTGCCGCATATCGGGCCTTACACATTGGTTCTTTAATCATAGATTTACTATTTCATATATCAAGGCGAATAATAAGAGTAGTCGTCATGGGGGCCAATCCATGTCGCACTCGAATCATTACCTTGTACATGTTCTGGTGAATTTGGTGCTCTAATTCTGGGTCTTTCGTTCAGGCATTGCAGACTCGTGTGCTTCGATCTTTGTTCGGATAGTCCTCTTGTTCTATAATCCATGGCTAACATTAATTGCTAACTCAGATTAAAGCAAGTGTCTAACTTATTTTTCACCTTGCATTTCATGGGCGAAAATACATGTAGTCTTCTCCAAAATGGTGTTACTCTGGTTCCAACACATGCAACTTCCCAAAGTTTACCTAGAGGTTCTGCAACAGGTCTCCTAGGTGGGGTATTGGTCTCAACAACATTTCACTAAGGACCGGGAGGGTTGTAACACACAAACATGAGGATGTGGTCGCAATGTGGTGTCGAAGAGGCACACAAGCGACACATACCACCAAACAGTTCATAATGAAATTAGGGGTTATTCTAGTACCAAGATAGGCCTAATACTCAAGGAAGATGGGTTTAGTCAAGCTATAACAACTTAGTTTATCTATACGTCCGAAGGTGGTTGTAGTTGGGTCTTGATTCTTCCTTGTCGTAGTCAAGATTGTGGTATTGGAAACGTCGTTGCTACAAAAAATCTTGTGTCCTCGTGGTTCTCTCGGGACGATGGTGATATTAGCTTGGTGGGCTATGCTTCTATTTCCTCCAAGAAACATCCTTACCTTCTTGTTCCCTTAATACTCTTCTTGATTCTAGCCTAGCTACCAAGATGATCTTCCTCCAAGTATTTTGTACTCACCAAGTTCCACCGAGAAAATTAGCTACTGCTCAATTTTTCACCATGCTAAGAGTCATTAACCACCAATTATTTATTGGCAATAAACTCATCAATTATGCTCCAATTCAACCGATTTCCCAAGGCTGTCAATCCAATCCATTCATGTTGATGCTACTAGGGTAGAGGTATCTTTCTCCTAAGATCTTTACTCTATCGAAATAAGCTCCAGTCTATTATATGCTTAGGTTTACTCTCTAAGTATTATCATCCCCAAAAAAAAAAATATCTCCTAAATAAATCCAAGTAGTTCCAAGGTTTATATGGGCATAAATATTTTAACATCAATCCGATAAATATTCCAATTCATCATCCTAATTTATTATGAATCAATCGTCCTTAACTAATTCCAAGATGTTCGAAAGTTATTGGGAAGTTTTCTTCCTAACATGATATCAATAATTACTTCATGGCTTAATTCGAGCAGACTCTAGTTATGCTTATATGTCATCTAGGATGTGGGCTATGTCCAGTCTAACTCCAAATCATGATTCAAATGGTGCCACAAGATTTATGATATAACCACAAATATACTTTTACTCATATCAATATGTCCCAATATTCCACCAACTTAGTTATACTGGCTAATCTAATTCCTATATCCCAATAAGAATCCAGAGACAAGGATAATCTATTCTCCTAATCTTAGCAGCTTCGTTGATGATACTATCTACTACAAGATACTCCAAGCATGAAATTTAATCTTATATAATTACTCAAACTCTTTTACCTAGAAGGATCTTCAACTCCTACTAAGTATCCACCAAAAGTTGGGGGTCGTCGAATGGTTATCCCCAATATTGATCAGAATATCACCTAGGTAAATCAATTTAATTATCTAATTTTCTTTCCACCATCCGACTTACATAAGGGCCTAGAGATCCACCGACTTTTTCTTATGCACCCAATAAGCATAAGGAAATGTTCCTTTCGAAAGAACCTAATACAATGAGCTTCCCTTCCATAATCTTTTATCACCAAAGTACTTATAATCCATTCGGAACACATGTTTGTTTGGCATCCTTAGTCTTCTTGGTCATTGGTCTCACATGGTTTAAAACATCAGTTTGAAGAGGATAAGAGATATAAGATTTTAACAAAATAGTTCCTTCTAACTAACGTCCATGCTAACTAGGCTGCTATAGTCTAAACAGAGGCTCTGATACCAAGTCTGTGGGCACCCCGGACTAGATGTCCGAAGCGGCCAGCTGTGCATACTTCCATGCTCCCATGATTAGTGTCGCATGACGCACAACTCGACAATGGATACATCAGATCACATGTTTATACAATACCGAATACAAACTCATACAACAATAAAGTCTTACACGACCTCATCGGGCTCAAATAGAAGCGGAATAAGAAAAAGTAGGATAAGTAGTAGCGGCACAATCCACAGGGCTATTCAGAGCATAGCACGTCCTAGTAATCGTCGGTAGCATCATCGTCAAATACATGCTCCTCCAAGCCTGGCCGATTGAATAACCAGGGACAAAGTCGTGAGTACATACAAAGTACTTGATAGAGGCGAAGGTGTCCCGATGTTTCGATGAGATGGTGGAGATCGATTATGGTGGAGGCGACTTTCACGATCCGACTACGAATGTGCGAAGACGTTGCGCCTTAGCGATCGCTAAACCAACTCCGAGAGGTTATTGTTCCCGCGGATGCACGATCAACCTGACCACGAAGGTCTAATTCCTGCAAGCAATCGAAGAACAAGCAAGAACTAAGAATTGCAATCTGGATATTGCGAATATAAGATGAATGATTACGAAATTTGGGGTTCCAATGAGGTCTTGGCCTGGTCGAATGACACAAACGAAGAGCTCGAAGTTGCGGCTATGGCTAACTTATATCTAATTAAAACCCAAGTCTAAACGACGCCCTAAGGGCTGTATATATGGGGGAACGGAGGGGAATTTCGTGGCCCCTCGGAGGTGGGGTCCGAAAACAACCCTAACTCGGTTTCCCCACACATACGGACTCTAAAAACAGCCTATAATGTGGTATTTCAAAATTACATGGGCCCAGCCCAATATTAAGGTGACGCAGCACCTATAATTGCCCTTGGACGAAAATAATGAAGTGACATCTCGCGTATTTCGTCCAAGACTTCATGCGCAACTTATGGTGGCTTCAAAGTGCGATAATCACCACTGGAAGCTCCATTGTCCTTTCCCGCGCGCGCACCTTCTTCTCCATGCTTGATCCCGCTCCAATGACCATCCTTCTTGTCCATGCTAGGTCCTTCATTCATAAGCAAAACAAAAGTATCTAATTTAGGCAGCATCATATGTTCATGAACAATAGAAGGATTCGCAAGAAACGAAAGTACCTGATAATTTAGTTGACGTGCACGTGCTCTAGTAACTGGTCCAGTATGTGTAGTTGGTGAGGATATGGGTGTAACATTAGTAGGGATGTCCTCATCATCCTCCCCGTCTTAAATTGAAGTCGTCCTCGACGGAAGCTCATCATCTTCTCCCAAATAAGGTTTCAAATCTGCAATGTTAAATGTGGGACTAACCCCAAAATCTGCAGGTAGCTCAAGTTTATATGCATTATCATTAATTTTCTGTAAACCTTAAAGGGACCATCAGCTCGTGGCATTAACTTAGACTTGCGCAAATCAGGAAACCTATCTTTACGTAGATGTAACCAAACAAGATCTCCTGGTTCAAACACAACATGCTTTCGACCCCTATCACCAGCAAGCTTGTATCTAGCATTCATGCGCTCAATGTTTTCTTTAGTTAACTCATGCATTTTTAATATCAATTCAGCACGTTGCTTAGCATCAAAATTAACCTTCTCCGAAGATGGAAGAGGCAGAAAATCAATAGGTGCACGAGGTAGAAAACCATAAACAATCTCAAAAGGGCACATTTTAGTGGTAGAATGCAATGAACGATTATAAGCAAATTCAATATGAGGTAAACATTCTTCCCATAGTTTCAAGTTACTCTTTAAAACAGCCCTAAGCATAGTAGACAATGTCCTATTGACCACTTCAATTTGTCCATCAGTTTGGGGATGACATGTAGTACTAAAAAGTAGTTTAGTCCCCAACTTAGCCCATAAACATCTCCAAAAATGGCTAAGAAACTTAGTATCACAATCCGAGACAATAGTATTGGGCACACCATGTAAGCGAATAATCTCACGAAATAATAAATCAGCAACACTAGCAGCATCATCACTTTTATGACATGGTATAAAGTGTGCCATCTTAGAAAATCTATCCACGACAACAAATATGCTATCCCTCCACTGTACTTTCCCCCGCGCGCACCTTCTTCTCCATTCTTGATCCCGCTCCAATGACCATCCTTCGTGTCCATGCTAGGTCCTTCATTCATAAGCAAAACAAAAGTATCTAATTTAGGCAGCATCATATGTTCATGAACAATAGAAGGATTCGCAAGAAACGAAAGTACCTGATAATTTAGTTGACGTGCACGTGCTCTAGTAACTGGTCCAGTATGTGTAGTTGGTGAGGGTATGGGTGTAACATTAGTAGGGATGTCCTCATCAGACGTCAATAAACTCCTGCAAAAGGTCAGTGACAACAGGAGGCAAAGAAGGAGGCAATTCCTCAAATGAAAACAAAGCTTCTTTGCACACAAAAGCATAGCACACATATTGACTAACATCCAAATCTGAAATATCAACCTTAGTAGCAAGCAAAGTTGGACTAGTCAATTTAATTTCATTAGAAACAGCAGAAGAAGATTTGCTATTAGTCTTATGTTGTTGCTCAAATTCTTTGGCTGCTATCTCATTTTCACTCTTATTTTTCTCCTGTTTAGCTTTACTAGCTCTAGCAAGATCATCTTTCACAATTTGTTCAGGAGACATAGGAAGTAAAGCAATATTTTTATCCTGATGAACCAGAGTAAACTGATTTGTCCTACCATGGTGTACAACATTCCTATCAAATTGCCATGGTCTACCAAGTAAAAGAGAGCATGCTTGCATGGGTACCACATCACAATCAACATAATCAGCATATGCAGCAATGCCAAAGTGCACACGAATAGAACGCGTTACCTTAATCTTACCACTATTGTTAAACCACTGAATGTAGTACGAATGGGGGTGTGGTCTTGTGGTGAGAGATAGCTTCTCCACCAACTCCATGCTAGCCAAGTTGTTGCAACTCCCTCCGTCAATGATGATGCGAACCGAACGTTCTTTCACCACTCCCTTTGTGTGGAACAAATTATGCCTCTGGTTTTGCTCGGCCTTCATTATCTGTACACTTTGTACACTTAACACACGTTGAGCAACCAAACTAGCATATTTATCCGCATCATCAGGAGCCATATATTCTATATCATAAGCATCATCATGGGCACCCTGTTCCTCATGAGCAATGAGAACTAAAGTCTCCTCATCATAGTCGCTCGCTGACTCATACCCACCATCCACCGTAACAGTCATCACATGCTTGGAGGGACAGTCTTTGGCGAAGTGACCTCCACCTTGGCACCGGCGACATTTAATATCACGATCTCGTGTTTGCCCTGTGGAAGCCATGGATGAAGAAGAACTCACCGCTGGACCACTCTGTGCACCCTTGAATGGTGGCGCTGGCTGTTTTGGTGGCTCCCTGTAAGAATGAGCGGCTGAAGTAGATGGTGGTGCAGCAGGACGTGTGGATGTAGAAGGTCCACGCGATGTCCATGATGTATTTCGTCCTGCAGAAAAGTTAGGTCTCGTAGCGGCCTGTCGATCCTGCACTTCACGTTCAGCTTACAAGCAAGATGAAACAAACGAGTAATAGTAGCAAAGTCCTTGTATTCTAGAATAGTTTGTATCTCCCTGTTTAAGCCACCCATAAAACGTGCAAGCATAGCTTCATTATCCTCTACTAGGCCACATCTAATCAATCTAGTTTGTAATTCTTGATAATATTCCTCTACAGAATTGCCTTGTCTCAAACGCTGTAATTTTTGTAGCAATTCACGTTGATAATAAGGAGGAACCCAACGAGTACGCATAGCATCTTTTAAAGCAGCCCAAGTAGTTGTAATATTATTAGCATGCAATCTACAATGTTCAGACCACCAAATAGATGCAAACCCCGTGAATTCACAAACAGCAGCAGTAACACGTCTATTCTCAGGATATTGTAAACATGTAAAGCGTTGTTCAGTTTCTAACTCCCAAGTAAGATAAGCATCAGGAATATATCTACCCTCAAACGGCTTAAGATTCAATTTAAGTTTAGGCACATGTTCATCATCGCGTACCTGAGGGGGTGGTTGGTGTCGACCGTGGCGAATGTTGGGACGTGGATGTCCAGCTGGCTGCTCATAGGCCGCTTCCTGTTCCACCTCCTCCTCGTAATCACCCTCGTAGTTGTCGTCCTGGCCGACGTCAGAAGCAGCAGCAGTAGCAGCAACTGCAGCAGCAGCAGGAGCACCAGCAGCTTGTCTGCCCGGAAACAGAATACGTCGTGCACGTCGTGGTGGCGGTGGCTGTGCTGGAGCGGCCGCGGGCTGTGCAGGTAGGCGTGCGAGCAACTCAGTAAACTTGGCGTCGAGCTTGGTGTCGATCATCTTCTCCACACCATCAATCGCCTCTGTAAATCTGTTCTCGATGTCATTCACCTGTTCAGACATCATTTGTGCAAATTTATCATGTAGCTCCTTGTTTGTCATGTTCTCCCAATCGGGTGCATCCCGCGCCACTTCATCATGTGATCCTGGCATGGTTAGCAGAAATAGAAAACACACAGGAATATGATCCTACTTCTACTAATGGGATGTGGGGTGGTGGAAAGCACAAATCCTTCAAGCTTTTCTTTTGTTCTTACCGATTCTTACCTAGCAGCAGGTGGTGATGTACAACCTACGGGTCAAAACTCTCAGAGATGTGGTAGAGCGATGGCCAGGAGGTGTCAACCGCACGAAGTAGAATATATGTGGAGCTGTAGGTAGGCTTGACAAATATGGTAGCAAAAAGATCAACAGTATTCAAAACAGAGATGCAAAGCTGAATAAACACTCAACGTCGGTACTGTGCTGATCCTAGGCTAGACCGTACTAGAGACGCGAGCCTAATACACCAACGAAAGCACGACGCGGCACGTAAACAACTAAGAAGCACTCTCTGAATTTTTTTTTCTCTTTTTTTTGCGATGCGGGACTGCGGTGGCTGAAAAAGTGCGAAAAAATCACTATGGTAGCGAACGTCTCAAAATGAGTTTCTGGACCTAAGGAAGGTATGGGCACGAAATATTTTCACCCCTGAATTATTATTTTTTTGGAAATCACCCCCTTCTACGTACGACGAAAGATTGGTGAAATCCGACTGTAATCAACTCAATTATTCTGGCTACGGAAAGATCACAAACCGAACGGTGATGGAACTCAACTCGGATCGGTAGGTTGTGGTGGTGTGTATGGACTCGGCTTGGCGGAACGTGGTGGTGTATCTGGACTCGGATTGGCGGAACGTGGTGGTGTACTACTGTGCGGCGGCGGCGTGACAAACTGTGATCAGAACTCGAAACTCTAAGGTAACTAGACGCTAAGATCAGCAACTCGACACAAAAATGCAACCGCAAATTCAACAATGCAAACTACTGTAAAGAAAACTAGACAAAGGCTCGGATTGTTTTGGGACGTGATGATCTAACCCTAAAATTTTTTTTGGCTTTTTCGTGGACTGTAGGTATGAAGAACAGAAGTAATCTAGACTACGAAAAACTGGTAAATCTCACCGATCAACCTGGAAATCTGATACCACTTGATAGAGGCGAAGGTGTCCCGATGTTTCGATGAGATGATGGAGATCGATTATGGTGGAGACGACTTTCACGACCCGACTACGAACGTGCGAAGACGTTGCACCTTAGCGATCGCTAAACCAACTCCGAGAGGTTATTGATCCCGCGGATGCACGATCAACCTGACCACGAAGGTCTAATTCCTGCAAGCAATCGAAAGAACAAGCAAGAACTAAGAAAGAGCAACCTGGATATTGCGAATATAAGATGAATGATTAACAGAAGTTTGGGGTTCCAATGCGGTCTTGGCCTGGTCGGATGACACAAACGAAGAGCTCGAAGTTGCGGCTATGGCTAACTTAAATCTAATTAAAACCCAAGTCTAAACGACGCCCTAAGGGCTGTATATATGGGGGAACAGAGGGGAATTTCGTGGCCCCTTGGAGGTGGGGTCCGAAAACAACCCTAACTCGGTTTCCCCACACATACGGACTCTAAAAACAGCCTATAATGTGGTATTTCGAAATTACATGGGCCCAGCCCAATATTGAGGTGACGCAGCACCTATAATTGCCCTTGGACGAAAATAATGAAGTGACATCTCGCGTATTTCGTCCAAGACTTCATGCGCGCCTTATGGTGGCTTCAAAGGGTGATAATCACCACTGGAAGCTCCACTGTACTTTCCCGCGCGCGCACCTTCTTCTCCCTGCTTGATCCCGCTCCAATGACCATCCTTCTTGTCCATGCTAGGTCCTTCATTCATAAGCAAAACAAAAGTATCTAATTTAGGCAGCATCATATGTTCATGAACAATAGAAGGATTCGCAAGAAACGAAAGTACCTGATAATTTAGTTGACGTGCACGTGCTCTAGTAACTGGTCCAGTATGTGTAGTTGGTGAGGATATGGGTGTAACATTAGTAGGGATGTCCTCATCAACTCCCAAACCACCTAAAGAAAGAAACAAAGTTTTGCATACTAAAATAATGGGATGGCTATATGGTTGAGTTTTTCATAGGGATTTCCTATCTACTCAAGATTATTATTAAGTTGGCAAAGTTTTAGCTTGGCAAGTTTTATTTCCCACAATGAATTTTGATAAATCAAGTCCAACCTTTTTCCAATAATATCAACATCATCATCGCGAACCATAAACTCAGTACCGGGCTTTCTCATCTATTTCCCACAAAGTATGGCCTCACTAGCTGTCCATGATCGTGGACTCCGGCTACTCGAATAGTTTTCACTCTGCAGAGTTTGTACAATTTACCCACCACATTCGATACATCCGTCGTGTGTCCCCACGGATCGTCATACCTCAGTATGCGGGTCTCGGATAATCGACCATAGTCTTCCCCTTGCTTACCCTAGTACAGGTGATCTACCCGATGCCCACATCCTGAACTGTCCGCGTGCAAGGTCAAGCTTTCATGGACACATACCTTCACCGTAGTAGAGGTGCGGCAAATTTCCGTGCCACCGCTGCCTCGGCAGCGACCTCACCTCCGACGCATCGGTAGGCTTACAGGCTTCTATGTATTATGTAGTTAGAAGATCCCCGTACTAAGATATGCAGGCTTTCAACTAGCCCTGTCCCATGCCAGAGTATAGTGGTTGTACTATAAGGCTAGGTTTTGGCGACACTTCTACAGAGTCCCTCCAGACTTTGTCTATGTCCGACGATGTTCCACAATTCTGGCCATAGCACCTTCTTAGGTGTATGCCGTAACATATAAGGTGAAGTATGAATTTCCATGTTATTAAGTTGTGCTAATTACCAGAGCTAAATTATGGTCTCGAGAGGAGATCGGGATCATCTGGGTTATATTTTGTTCTCCCAAATAGGTAGGCTATTGGGGTGTGTGGAGTTTTCCTACTATAACTAATACAATCCCAACCCATATGAACATAATAGCATGATACAATATACATGATACAAAAGGAAAGTAAAAATGGGTAAAGCGAAGTTTAAGTTTTGAAGGTGGCTTGCCTTCCTCGGCGATGTACCCTGGATCGGCTTATTCGACGGCTTGGGAGGGGTCTTCACCTGCAGCGTCAATCGTCTCTTCTACACGTTGCGAACGAAAAGAATTTCACCATCACAATAAGGCAATAGCAAGCACAACATTCAACACTCAATTTTCACAAACAACAACACAACCAACTAAGGTAATGCTTTTCACTTATTTTACTCACTTAGTTGTTTTTAATTTATTTTAATAGCATTAAATGAATAAATAACAATTTTCTACTTACTAGAGGCTATTTTAAAAAAAGTGCTAATAAATTAATATTACTAACATGCAAATTATCTAAATTAAACTAGTAAGCAAAATAATAATAAATGGCCACAATTCAATTTCAGCAAACCAAAATTATAAACATGCAGAAAAATAAAGCACCATTTTAGAATCAGCACACAATTTTTTCATATTTTTATGAGCTATAATGATTTTTCGAAAATTATTTTTGTTAGGCACATATATTTTAAAAAAGATCTTTGCAGGCCGGCCCAGGGGTAACTCGCGCCCAGGGCAGCATTTTCTTACTGTGGGCCGAGCCCGAGCACAGTACGGTCGCTGTGTATTGGTTTTTTTGTTTGTTTTTTTTACCGTGAAGGGGTACGAGGGCCTCCTGGCCGTAAGATCCAGGCCGATCGGACTGCCAGGGGCCATCTTCCTCCCTGGCTCGACCAGGTCGACCTGGGAGCGGTCATGGTGCACGGGAGGCAATGGGGAGGCTTACCGGCGGCGTTCCGGTGGTCTGAGAACGGAGGGGAAGGGCGGCGGAGGTAGAGGGGCTCTCCTGGGTTCCGTTTTCCCCAAAAACAGAGGTGACGTGCGTTGGGAAAAGCGGCGGCTCGGGGTAGACAACGGGCGGCTGCTGTGCTCGGGGCGGCTCCTCCTAGCTCCCTGCCGGCGGCTCGTCGCCGGCATACCTCCAGCGTGGGGTGGCGGAGGTGGAGAGGCAGGGGTGCGCTGACCCCTCGTCGGCCTTCTTCTTTCTCTCCTCCTTCCTTAGCGAGGTTGGGTGTGGTGGAAGGGTGTTCTGGGGTCGTCCTTATATAGGCGGGCAAGAGGGGGTACGTTGGCGGTAAATCTCAGGCAATGAAGGGGTAAACCGGGAAGGCTAGGGCCAAAACCATAGGCGCCAAACCCTGGGCGGGGACGAGGGAAAACTTCTGGTGCAATCTTCTAGAGAGGATGATGCTCGGATGGATGGCTCGGGAGTGATTTTACCGATGGTTTTAGTTGCTCCCAGGTTCGTAATACAGTTTTCTGTGCTGGTCACGGGAGGTGGCGAGGGGGGGGGAGAGAGAGGGAGCGCTAGCGTGCAGCGGGATTCTCGCCTCGGGAGCGCGCTAGCGTTCAGCAGGAGTCCTTAGAAGTGCGTGCTCAGGGGGCAGGGGTAGCAGGTGCTGCTTGGCAAGGCCAATGGTGTGGGGCGTTGAAGATTTCTCTTCCTGGCAAGGTGATCGGGCTAGCAAGGGAGAGAAGGGAAGGGTGGCTGTCGTGCATATCATCCAAGGGAGGTGCAGCTGGGGGAGGGCTTATCCATGGGAGAGAGAATCGGGTGAGAGAGAGTTTTACCGAGAGGGGGAGAGAAGATTTACCGAGAGAGAGGACACGGGTCTCGGGCTTCCTTCCAATCCTCTCCAAATCCTTGCCCTCTAAGGCAAGGTGGAGAGAGAGAGAGGGGGCTAGGGTAGATTAGGTTTAAAATTTATTTGTTGTTTAAATTCAGTTTATTTTATTGAGATATCACTGGTGCACACAATGTGTATGAGAAAATGCCTCAAGACATTTTAATAGTTGGATTTGAATTTTAGAGATTTTTCACATAGGTTTAAGTTGGTCATTGTTATGTAAGCTTTTGTGGTTATTCATTTTATTTTTAAGGTTTAAACAAAACCTTACTTTATCTCTTTTTATTATACACAAGTTAATGCCTTAGGGTTTTGTGGTGGTTAGAATTATTATTAATATAATTATTTTACAAAAAATATATAAGGGTTAATATTCCTTATATATTTCCATAACAAAGAGGTGGAAAAGAAGTGCAAAATTAACTAGAAGAGAATATAATGAGAGTGAGAAAAAATGTTAAAAGGTATAAGGGTCTTGGCCATTAATAAGTGGGGTCTTACGGTTAATCATGTAGCTTTACCATGATCATCTTAAGATGGATTAGCTATGTGGTGGCAGAGATGATCTTCACCACAATCACTTCTTTATCTAAGCACATGCATCACAACATGATCATCACTACATCATGATCTGTACTATGCATTCAAAACAAACAACATGACCACCATGAGTTCATATATCAACTAGATGCAAGAGCATGATCATCTCTAAGCACACCAACTCAAACATGCATTAATCACCACACCATTCCAAAAAAAAAGTTTTTGTTGGCCCTCAATTTGTGGTCATCCAGTAGTGGCTTATATCACAGGTTATAATTTTTGGGGTGTGACAGGTACGTGGACGTGGAAGTCCTGGCTACCCAACAAGCGCCGTCGTGTAAACGCCGGTGAACCATAGCCTTCGCTAGGCTCGCCGGAACGTTGCCGCCGTGAAGTTGCCTGGCGAGGAGAGAAATGCCCGGACCCCCATAGCTTCAGGACTTGTGAAAAATGGAACCAGGGCAGTGCCATGCGCATGTAGCCCTCTCTGGTGAGCCCCTGAAGCACGGCAGCAGCCGCAATGGTCGCTGGAGATTTGCCCGCTACTCCATTTCTGAACCTGATCGTCAGGTGTTCGAAGTGCAGTTAACCCAGCAAGGAAGGCACTTGTTGTCTGAAACCTGCATTTGTTCAAAACCGTCTCAGTGGCGCAATGGTAGGGAGCAGAGGAGATAGTGAGACGTCGCTGGTTCGATTCCCTTGGGGGACATTCCCCCACCCTTTTTGGCAAAAGGATAGGGGCTGACACCTAGGGCCCGCTGGTCAGTGGCCCAGGCTACCCAGTCCAAGTGGGCTTTGCCCACTGAAGTCCAAAAAAGGAGAGGGAGATGGGCTAGATGAGCCGAAGCAGCCCAAGTGATGTGCCCTCCTTTTTTTTGTTTTCTTTTCCAATTTGGTTTGAATTCAAATCTGTTTTAAATGACATAGGCATCCTTACCCCAAGTTCATTCATGCCATATATGATTTTGGGGTAGAAAAATGCAGTGAGTCACATGGTGAGGTCCATTTTGTGTTTTGTGCAACACAGAATAATGATGTGACCAAATAACCATTTTCTCTCTCATTTTCTATTTCCTGTTGAATTCCAAAGTGACCATGTCATCTGTGATCTTTGATTTCTTTTGAAACAGCCCCCAACATATTGTTGTATGGAAGTGGATGGTCTCCGTTCCTTCTTTCGAAACATACCTGGTTTCAACTTTCGTCGACACCTTTCCATCTCCGGAATCAATAGATTTACTTTCACGTTGTAATGCATCTTGTCTTTATTGCTTATGCCATGTCATGAAATTCATGTCACTTGCATCTAAACTTAAGGTCCTGACCAAGACCATTTAATTATAAACTGCATATGGAGCATCATTGACGTGTCGTCACGACCTTCATTTAAACTTGACTAGCTAGGGTCACACCACGCTATGACCTTGAACATGCATTTCATGCTTGTGCATCTTTGATCCTCATGTTTATTTGTGGTGTTTCTCTTTGCCGGTACCGTACGTTAGAGCCTGAGCTTGCAGAGGAGACTTACATGGAGCTGTCCGACACCGAGCCCGAGGACCCTTCTACGCCTGCTCCTTCGACTACCTACCCGGGCAAGGGGGTTTATATATCATTCCTTATAGCTTTCAGCTCGCTTGCCTAGATGTACTTAGAATGGTTGTTTGATACTACGACCAAATATTTGAGCCTCTCAAGTAAACCCAAACATCCATGATCCCCACATCCTAGCAACCCTTGTTTGGCCATGTACCATGCTTGCTTAACCATTGCTTAGTATGTGTAGGCCCTTACCTGCTGCTTATACCCATTGCTGCTTGGATGGTTTATCGTGCTATTATCAGAAATTGGTTGATATTTATTAATATGATGTTAACTTATATTTGACGAAGGATGAAACACCGGGTTGTTCCTGCCAGGTGTTTTGTTTCATTCGAGTCACTTAGGATCCAAGTTCCGGGTATGGGTTCTTTGTTTGCGTGTGCCTAATCGTGTGTGGGATTCTATGGGGTCCCCTTGTCTTACCTACCTAACTCCAAACAGTTCTAGTGGTGGCCCAAGCTGATTTTACCTTTTGAAAACCGTGTGTGTAACTGTTTAGCGCTCGAGTGGATTGAAAACAAAATGGGCCAGGGGGATGGTATATCTTGTTGCTCAACACCTGGAAGCTAGAGAGCCTACCCGGGCGAGGGTAGGTCATCTCGACCTCGTCCAGACGGTAGAGGCCGACTTGAGAGCACGGCCGGCTTTTGAGTTGGATGTCGACTCACCGGGGGCCCCCCCGGAATGATGTGTTGTTAGTTAGAGGGACTCTGACGTTCCAGATTTTCAGGCGCCTTAACCCGCCAAGAGGAAACCGGGCATACATGCGCAGCCTATGATGGGCAGTTGGTACACCCCTGCAGGGTTAAATCTTTTAGAAAAGCCGTGTCCGCGGTTATGGACGACTCACAACCTATGTCTTGTTCATAGAATAACATCAACTTAATCATGCTTGTAAAATTGCTAACGTGTGAGTTGCCTTGATTGCTCTTCTTCGTCCGGAGCGACAAAGAGGGAACAAGGTTGTGTTATGTTTGACGTAAGTAGGTGGAATAGAGCCTTATTGATGCGATCATCAACGGATTCTTGGATCTTTCCTTACTCCAAAAATAGATCGTTAGCCACTCATATATGCTAGTGCGGCTGCAACCTCAACCTTATCCTTTCCTTACCGTGAGAAGTTAGTTATACTGTATTGATATATACTCACCCCTTGCGTCTTTCTTTCACGTTATGTACAAACGATTGGGCCTTCAGTCTAATACTTGGACACGAGCACCGGCAAGTACTTCGTGTAGGTTCCGCCGGAGGAGGAGGACGACGACTTCACACAGTAGACCTACAGTTGGGCTTTGGACGATCCGCGGGTGGATGACATGGTTATTTGTAGCCCTCTCTAGGGCAATTTTCATCTTGACTGTACTCGGACGTGTGTGTCTTTTGAGATGTTGATGTGATGTACTGTTGGACCATGAGGTCTCTGAATGATGTAAAAATACCATTGGCAACTGTATGCCTTGGATCTCTATATTTATGTCTTAGTTTATGTTCATGCACTTATTACCTGTTGTCGAGAATCCGGCAGCAAAACGAATGCGAGTTTCGTGCGCCGGTGGCTAGTTATGCGCTTCCATCTCAAGTCGGATGCGAAAGCGTCTAACTCGAGATGGTACCGCATCACGGGCATTACAACTTGGTATTAGAGCAGGACTGACCGTAGGACCCCTTACTGGCCGAAGTCGAGTCTAGAATCTATTTTGTAGTGACTAAGGAAAAATCGGAGAGTAGGAACTCTTTCTTTTTCTCCTTAACCCACCCTCCCACCCCCTTTTCCGTGAGGAAGTGAAACGATGTTTTCTCTCTGCAACTCATCGTATTCAACAAAAACTATGTTCTCGTTTAAATGGGACGTCGATTCCTCTATAATTCTTTGCTAGCGACGAGAAGGGTTGGCGTACATTGAGAACACTGAGCCGCCACTTGGGGTTGACAGCTCCACCTCGCTTACGGCGTACCTCAGGTGAAACTCCTATATAGGGATGGTTGGCATCCTCCGGATGTGGTTCCTCCCCCAATAGTAGACCGCTTTGGCGGGCCGCTTAGGGCATATTTCTCAACGTTCAGGTCTCCAGCTACTCGTATATATTGTTGTGTGCTCGCTAGCAGATTATTACCTTGGATTCGGATGATCTCGGTTTGGGGATTCCAGTTTCGCCTAGATTTCGGACTTTCTAGGTTAACCTTGGTGGATATTCAGCTTTCGGCTTCCTCATACCTTGTGAGGAAGTTTTGTTGTCAATATTATTTTATCTTCTGGTTTCATCAATTTTTCTTCCATGTTCTCCAAGTGTTGCTGTCTACAGGATACCGAGAGGGAACATGGCGCCGTCGGAGAACCCTATCCTTGGGGAGGCTGTGGCCGCAGTGGCTAAGGGCACGACTGCGATCTTGCAGATGCTCCAAAACCAGACCGCCCAGAGGAACGATCGACCACAGCACATGACCTTGCAGCAGTTCCTCGCTCTCAACCCCCAGGTTCTCAGAGGCACAAGACCCGCTGGAGGCGGATTATTGGCTGGCAAAGATCAAGAAGCACTTCAACGCGAACACCGTCAGGCCATTCGACTACGTCACCTTCTCCTCCTTCCAGCTTTAGGGTGGAGCAGGCAACTAGTACACTACCTACAAGTCCAACAGAGGTGATGTTGTGATCACATGGGAGAACTTCGTCAGAGACTTCAGAGAAGCGCATATCCCGAGTGGCTTGATGAACAGGAAGAGAGAGGTGTTCCTGGCTCTAAGACATGGTGAGAGGTCAGTCCAGGAGTACAACCTGGCCTTCGTCAGGCTCGCCAGGTAAGCTCCTGAGGAGGTCTCCACAGAGGCCAAGCGGATTGCCAGGTTCCGCGGGGGTCTCAACACAGATATCAAGTACGGACTCACCCAGTGCAACCCCGACGTTGTTCTCAGAGTTCGTTGACAGAGCGATCCGATAGGAGTCAGCTAAGGCAGACTGGGACGCAGAGAGAAAGCGATAGAGAGAGTACACCTCAGCAGCGATGGTCCACAAGAAGGCGAAGACTTGGGTCATAGAGGAACCACAGAGACAGCAGTTCCAGCAGAGGGGGGCACTTGTACGCACTTTTGCCCGGCCTCCCGTCCCAGTTCACCAGCTCCCTCGCTCTCCACCAACACACGCAAGGCCACCCAGGCAGCAGCCCCAGACTAGGACGGGCGTGATCTGCTACAAGTGTGGAGGGCCGGGGCACTACTCAGACAAGTTTACTAACCCACACTTTTCTCGGTTCCCACCACCCCCACCTCGCTCTACTCCGAGCAATGCGATGGTGAGGGCACAACCACGTGCAGTTCGAGTTAACAATGTGATGATGGTGGATGCTCAACAGTCTTCAGAGATTGTGATTGTTAGGTTGATTGTTAATTCTGTTCATGCGACTGTGTTGTTTGATTCCGGAGCTTCTAATTCCTTTGTATCTCAAAGATTCCCTCATGAGCTAGTCCTCACCTTGGAGGATTTGCCTAGCCCGTTGTCTATCGTTTCTCCTGGTTCCAAGTTTGGCTCTGCAGTTCGTGCTCCATTTGTGAGGATCAATATCCAGGGTTGCATGTTTCCTGCCTCTTTGATCTTGCTTCCCCGTTCCGATATCGATATCATTTTGGGCATGGATTGGCTTGTGCAGCACAAGGCCAACATCGATTGCCCTTCAAGATCCGTGAGGTTGACACATGATTCAAGTGCAGAAATCTGGTATACTTGTGGCTCAACGGCAAGAGCAGCACAGTTGTATGCCCTGAACGCAGCAGTCGCACCTTTTCTTGAAGAATTCAAAGTTGTCTGTGAGTTTCCAGACATCTTTCCAGAGGAGTTGCCAGGTATTCCCCCAGTTCGAGCTATTGAGTTCGTTATCGATCTAGAGCCTGGTACACAACCGATTTTTCAGCTTCCGCACAAGATGTGTTCGGAAGAGTTGATTGAGCTCAAGAAGCAGTTGACAGAGTTGGAGGCAGGCGATTTTATTGGCGCGAGCACTTCCCTTTGGGGTGCCCCAGCTTTTTTTGTGAAGAATAAAGATGGGACTAGCCGCTTGGTCAAGGACTATCGTGGCATCAACAAGAAGACCATCAAGAACACGTACCATTTACCCCGCATCAATGATCTGTTCAAAAAGTTGAATGGGGCAAAGGTCTTTTCCAAGCTTGACTTGAGGATGGGTTATCACCAAATTCGAGTTCGAAAAGAACATATCCCCAAGAACGCTTTCAGCACACGTTATGGGTTGTATGAGTTCACAGTCATGACATTTGGCTTCTCAAACTCCCCTCCAACCTTCATGAGAGCTATGAACTATTTGTTCCAAGAGTGGCTCGATGTATTTGTCATCCTCTACCTAGACGATATACTTGTGTATTCCAAGTCGGAGGTTGAACATGAGTAACATCTTCCCTTGGTGCTGCAGAAGTTGAGAGAGCATTGGTACTATGCCAAGTTCTCCAAGTGTGAGTTTTGGCTCGACAAGGTCAACTTTCTTGGCCATGTCATTTCCGCAGAGGGTATTGCGGTTGATCCAGAACGAGTCCGCACTATTGAAGAATGGGCTCCTCCAAAGAATGTGAAGTAGCTAAGGAGTTTTCTCACCCTCGCTAGCTATTGCAGGAGGTTTGTGCAGAATTTCTCCAAAATAGCAAAGCTAATGACAGAGTTGTTGTGCAAAGGCAAGCAATACACTTGGTCACCGGCTTGCCAGTCAGCCTTCGAGGAGTTGAAGAAGAAGTTGACCACAACTCCAATTCTCACATCGCCAGATGAGTCATTGCCTTTTCAGGTGTTTTGTGATGCCTCATTGCAGGGGCTAGACGGCGTTTTGATGCAAGGGAAGAACATTGTGGCCTATACCTCAAGGCAGTTGAAGACGAGTGAGAGGAACTATCCCACGCATGACTTGGAGCTTGCATCAGTTGTGCACGCCTTGATCACTTGGCGACACCTCCTCTTATTGAGGAAGGTGGATGTGTTCACCGACCACAAGAGTCTGAAGTACTTGTTCACTTAGCCAAATCTGAATTTGAGGCAAAGAAGGTGGCTTGAAACCATTACTGAGTATACAGTTGATATTCAGTACACGCCTGGGAAGGCCAATGTCATAGCTGACGCACTGAGCCGCAAGGGCGATTGCAATATTATCAAGGTGTAGAAGATCCACCCTGATTTGTGTGAGTCCTTTCGCATGCTCAATCTTGGGCTAGTTCCAGCAGGCTACCTTGCCAACCTTGTGGTAGAGCCCACTATCCATGAGAAGATCCGTGAATCTCAGACTGGCATCTCAATGAGTCAAAAGATCAAACAGAGTATTGCGGCCTCAGTGCCCAAATACGGTTGCTTTTCAGTGCATAATGACGGCACCGTGTTCTTCTAGGAGAGAGTTTTTGTTCCCAAGGAGGGAGATCTCAGAGAGGTCATAATGAAGGAGGCCCATGATTCCAAGCTGTCGATTCACCCTATCAGTACTAAGATGAATCAAGATGTTAAGCAGAGCTTTTGGTAGACTCGTATGAAGCGTGATGTTGCTCGCTTCATCTCTCAGTGTGATGTGTGCAGAAGAGTGAAGGAAGAGCATCAGAGGACTGCAGGTCT
This sequence comes from Bromus sterilis, assembly GCA_950022295.1. Classification (NCBI taxonomy): domain Eukaryota; kingdom Viridiplantae; phylum Streptophyta; class Magnoliopsida; order Poales; family Poaceae; genus Bromus; species Bromus sterilis. The sequence goes on along the minus strand of OX465599.1, from coordinate 161,906,096 downwards.
ACTCCAACCACTAGAGGTACCGGAGTGGAAATGGGATCACATTGAGATGGACCGTTTCACCGGTATTCCAAGGTCATAGAAGGGAAATAATGCAATTTTCGTTGTCATTGATAACTTGTCAAAAGTTGCCCAATTCCTGCCTGTCAAGGGGCATATTTCAGCTGCGCAGTTGGCGGAGTTATACACCGCGAGAATTCTTTCCTTGCATGGCATCCCCAAGAAGATAAGCTCTGATCGTGGAAGCATTTTCACATCAAACTTCTGGAATGCCTTCCAAGAGGCATTGGGTACAGAGATTGTCTTCAGTACCGCATATCACCCTCAGACCAGTGGGCAGGTTGAGCGTGTGAATCAAATCCTCGAGGACATGCTACGAGCGTGTGTCATTTACTTTGGCATGAAATTGGAGGAATGTTTGCATTATGCTGAGTTTTCTTACAACAACAACTATCAGGAGAGACTGCAGGCAACACCCTTTAAGGTGTTGTATGGCCGGAAGTGCAGGACACCTCTGAACTGGTCCGAGACAGGAGAGAGGCAGTTGTTCGGTCCATATGTGATCCAGGAGGCAAAGGACAAAGTGAAGATTGTCAGAGAGCACCTCAAAGCAGCACAGTCAAGGCAGAAGGCCTACTATGAAAAAAGGCACCGAGGTGTAGCTTTCCAGATTGGTGATTGGGCGTTCCTGAGAGTGTCTCCATTAAGGGGAACTCACCGCTTTGGAATAAAAGGAAAGCTTGCCCCAACATTTGTTGGCCCCTTCCGTATCCTGGAGACTAGGGGACCTCTCGCCTTTCGGCTTGAGCTTCACGAGAGCCTATCGATGGTGCACGATGTGTTTCACGTGTCCCAGCTGAAGCAGTGTTTCAAGTAGCCAGACCAGGTCGTTGACTTGGGCGACATCCAGTTGAGTGCTGATCTTTCGTACTCGGAGCGTCCAGTCCGTGTTCTTCAGAATTCCGAGCGCAAGAAGCGGAACAAGACCGTCAAGTTCATGAAGGTGCAGTAGGCACATAATTTGGTGAAGGAAGCAACTTGGGAGCGTGAAGATCATCTCCGTTCCGAGTATCCAGAGTTGTTTCAGCCTTAGATCTCGGGACGAGATCCTGTGTTGGTAGGGGAGAGATGTAATAGCCCACCAATGAAAGTAATAAACAAGTTGTATTTTTGTTTTGTTCAATGGCTTCCAAACTTGGCATGTTGCAAGATTATGTAATTCCATGTGGTGATCTTGAATGCCATTTAATTTTGATCTCATTTGATTTGGATTTGATTTCAAACTTGGGGGCTAAAGAAAGGTGTTGAGTGAATTTTTCCATTTCTTGCCAACTCCCTTAAGCTTCAAATTTGGCCTATCCAAATCCTTCTCCCTCCCAAGCATTTCATACACCTCGCTCTCATTTTTAGCCCTCCAAAGATTTGAGTTGCAATTCAAAGTGATTTTTGAATTCAAAAAATGCTCAACGTTTTTTTGCTCAAAATTGGTTGAAACCAATTTTGTAAAACCAGGAACATTGCAAGGATTCAGAAACATATTTTTATATGTTTTTCTCTGTTATGGTTTGCCCTCAAAAAGTCTTGGAAGTTTTCTGTTGTATTAAATGGAAAACATTTCCTTTTCTTTTAATTTGAGAGGGAGAGCCTGCCAGGCCCAGCCCGTTTGGCCTGCCCCTCCTTCCCGCAGCCCATCTGGCCCGCGCCAGCGAAGTGGTACGTGGAGGCAGCCAGAGCCGTTGGATCTTGATCCGAGGGACCTCGCGCATCTCCTTTCCCCCGTGGACGAGGTCCCCCTGTCTTCTATCTCACGCTGGCGATGTCACTCCGGCCAGCCCGGCCGTCGACGTGGCTAGGGGTCCTCCCTAGTTATATGTGGCGTCTCCCATTCCTCATGGGAACCCTAGGAGCTCCTTGATGAGGACATCTCTACTAATGTTACACCCACATCTTCACCAACTACACATACTGGACCAGTTACTAGAGCACGCGCACGTCAACTAAATTATCAGGTACTTTCGTTTCTTGCGAATCCTTCTAATGTTCCGGAACATATGATGCTGCCTAAATTAGATACTTTTGTTTGTCTTATGAATGAAGGATCTAGCATGGATAAGAAGGATGGTCATTGGAGCGGGATCAAGCATGGAGAAGGAGGTGTGCGCGCGGGAAAGGACAATGGAGCTTCCAGTGGTGATTTTCGCACTTTGAGGCCACCATAAGGCGTGCATGAAGACTTGGACGAGAGACACAAGACGCCACATTAATATTTTCGTCCAAGGGTTATTATAGGTGCTGCGTCACCTTATTATTGGGCCAGGCCCATGTAATTTCTAAATACACTTCATAGGCTATTTTTTAGAGTCCGTATGTGTGGGGAAACAGAGTTAGGGTTGTTTTCGGACCCCTCCTCCAAGGGGCCACGAAATTCCCCTCTGTTCCCCCATATATACAGCCCTTAGGGCGTCGTTTAGACTTGGGTTTTAATTAGATTTAAGTTAGCCATAGCCGCAACTTCGAGTTCTTCGTTTGTGTCGTCCGACCAGGCCAAGACCGCATTGAAACCCCAACTTCTGTTAATCTTTCATCTTATATTCGCAATATCCAGATTGCAATTCTTAGTTCTTGATTGTTCTTCGATTGCTTGCAGGAATTAGACCTTCGTGGTCAGGTTGATCGTGCATCCGCGGGATCAATAACCTCTCGGAGTTGGTTTAGCGATTGCTAAGGCGCAACGTCTTCGCACGTTCGTAGTCGGGTCGTGAAAGTCTACTCCACCAAAATCGATCTCCATCATCTCATCGAAACATCGGGACACCTTCGCCTCTATCAAGTGGTATCAGATTTCCAGGTTGCTCAGTGAGATTTACCAATTTTCATAGTCTAGATTGGTTCTGTTCTTCATACCTACAGTCCACGAAAAAGCCAACAAAAAACAATTAGGGTTAGATCATCACGTCCCAAGACAGTCCTAGCCTTTGTCCAGTTTTCTTTTCAGTACTTGCTTTGTTGAATTTACGGTTGCATCGTTGTGTCAAGTTGCTGATCTTAGCGTCTAGTTCCCTTAGAGTTTCGAGTTCTGATCACAGTTTGCCACGTCGCCGCCGCACAAGTAGTCATCCTACCACGTTCCGCTAATCCGAGTCCAGATACACCACCACGTTCCGCCAAGCAGAGTCCATATACACCACCACGTCTCACGAGTCCGAGTTGAGTTCCACCATCAGTACGGCTCCTGATCTCTTTGTAGCCAGATTAGTTTTCAGTTGTTAGAGTCGGATTTCATCAAACTTTTTCCGTACAGAGAAGGGGGGTGATTAGCAAAAAAAAAAAAAAAAAAGTCTGGCACGCTTTCCAGAGCAGTTTTTAGGCCAAAATTTTCAGGGGTAAAAAAATTTCGTGCCCATACGTTCCTTAGGTCCAGAAACTCATTTTGAGACGTTCGCCACCATAGTGATTTTTTCGCACTTTTTCAGCCACCGCAGTCCCGCATCGCAAAAAAAAAAGAGCAAAAAACAAAAAAAAATAAAAGAGAGAGAGAAAAAAAAATTCAGAGTGTGCTTCTCAGTTGTTTACGTGCCGCGCCGTGCTTTCGTTGGTGTTTTAGGCTCGCGTCTCTAGTACGGTCTAGCCTAGGATCAGCACAGTACCGACGTTGAGTGTTTATTCAGCTTTGCATCTCTGTTTTGATTACTGTTGAGCTTTTGCTACCATACTTGTCAGCCTTCCTACAGCTCCACATATATTCTACATCGTGCGTTTGACACCTCCTGGCCATCGCTCCACCATATCTCTGAGAGTTTTGACCCGTTGGTTGTACATCACCACCTGCTGCTAGGTAAGAATCGGTAAGAGCGAAAGAAAAGCTTGACGGATTTGTGCTTTCCACCATCCCACATCCCATTAGTAGAAGTAGGATCATATTCCTGTGTGTTTTCTATTTCTGCTAACCATGCCAGGATCACATGATGAAGTGGCGCGGGATGCACCCGATTGGGAGAACATGACAAACAAGGAGCTACATGATAAATTTGCACAAATGATGTCTGAACAGGTGAATGACATCGAGACCAGATTTACAGAGGCCATTGATGGCGTGGAAAAGATGATCGACACCAAGCTCGACGCCAAGTTTACTGAGTTGATCGCACGCCTACCTACACAGCCTGCTGCCGCTCCAGCACAGCCACAGCCACCGCCACTACCACGTGCACGACGGATTCTGTTTCCGAGAGGACAAGCTGCTGGTATTGGTGCTCCTCCTGCTGCTGCAGTACCTGCTGCTGCTGCTTTTGACGTCGGCCAGGACGACAACTACGAGGGTGATTACGAGGAGGAGGTGGAACAGGAAGCGGCCTATGAACAGCCAGCTGGACGTCCACGTCCCAACATTCGCCACGGTTGACACCAACCACCCCCTCAGGTACGCGATGATGAACATGTGCCTAAACTGAAATTGAATCTGAAGCCGTTTGAGGGTAGATATATTCCTGATGCTTATCTTACTTGGGAGTTAGAAACTGAACAACGCTTTACATGTTTACAATATCCTAAGAATAGACGTGTTACTGCTGCTGTTTGTGAATTCACGGGTTTTGCATCTATTTGGTGGTCGGAACATTGTAGATTTCATGCTAATAATATTCCAGCTACTTGGGCTGCTTTAAAAGATGCTATGCGTACTCGCTGGGTTCCTCCTTATTATCAACGTGAATTGCTACAAAAATTACAGCGTTTGAGACAAGGAAAAAATTCTGTAAAGGAATATTATCAAGAATTACAAACTGGATTGATTAGATGTGGCCTAGTAGAGGATAATGAAGCTATGTTTGCACGTTTTATAGGTGGCTTAAACAGGGAGATACAAACTATTCTAGAATACAAAGACTATGCTACTATTACTCGTTTGTTTCATCTTGCTTGTAAAGCTGAACGTGAACTGCAGGATCGACAGGCCGCTACGAGACCTAACTTTTCTGCAGGACGAAATACATCATGGACATCGCGTGGACCTTCTACATCCACACGTCCTGCTGCTCCACCATCTACTTCAGCCGCTCATTCTTACAGGGAGCCACCAAAACAGCCAGCATAAGGCCAGCATAAGGCATGCATGAAGCCAGCATAAGGCATGCATGAAGGCTTACAGGGATCAAGAATGGAGAAGAAGGTGTGCGCGGGGGAAAGTACAGTGGAGCTTCCAGTGGAGATTTTCGCACGTTGAAGCCACCATAAGGCATGCATGAAGGCTTGGACGGAATACACGAGATGCCACTTCATTATTTTCGTCCAAGAGCAATTATAGGTGCTGCGTCACCTTAATATTGGGCTGGGCCCATGTAATTTCGAAATACCACATTATAGGCAGTTTTTAGAGTCCGTATGTGTGGGGAAACCGAGTTAGGGTTGTTTTCGGACCCCACCTCCAAGGGGTCACGAAAATCCCCTCTGTTCCCCCATATATACAGCCCTTAGGGCGTCGTTTAGACTTGGGTTTTAATTAGATTTAAGTTAGCCATAGCCGCAACTTCGAGTTCTTCGTTTGTGTCATCCGACCAGGCCAAGACCGCATTGGAACCCCAACTTCTGTTAATCTTTCATCTTCGCCTCTAAGGCGCAACGTCTTCGCACGTTCGTAGTCGGGTCGTGAAAGTCTACTCCACCAAAATCGATCTCCACCATCTCATCGAAACATCGGGACACCTTCGCCTCTATCAGAAGGAGAGGGAGATGGGCTAGATGAGCCGAAGCAGCCCATGGGTTGTGCCCTCCTGATGAGGACATCCCTACTAATGTTACACCCATACCCTCACCAACTACACATACTGGACCAGTTACTAGAGCACGTGCACGTCAACTAAATTATCAGGTACTTTCATTTCTTGCGAATCCTTCTATTGTTCATGAACATATGATGCTGCCTAAATTAGATACTTTTGTTTTGGTTATGAATGAAGGACCTAGCATGGACAAGAAGGATGGTCATTGGAGCGGGATCAAGAATGGAGAAGAAGGTGCGCGCGGGGGAAAGTACAGTGGAGCTTCCAGTGGGGATTTTCGCACGTTGAAGCCACCATAAGGCATGCATGAAGGCTTGGACGGAATACACGAGATGCCACTTCATTATTTTCGTCCAAGAGCAATTATAGGTGCTGCGCCACCTTAATATTGGGCTGGGCCCATGTAATTTCGAAATACCACATTATAGGCAGTTTTTAGAGTCCGTATGTGTGGGGAAACCGAGTTAGGGTTGTTTTCGGACCCCACCTCCAAGGGGTCACGAAAATCCCCTCTGTTCCCCCATATATACAGCCCTTAGGGCGTCGTTTAGACTAGGGTTTTTAATTAGATATAAGTTAGCCATAGCCGCAACTTCGAGCTCTTCGTTTGTGTCATCCGACCAGGCCAAGACCTCATTGGAACCCCAACTTTCGTAATCATTCATCTTATATTCGCAATATCCAGATTGCAATTCTTAGTTCTTGCTTGTTCTTCGATTTCTTGCAGGAATTAGACCTTCGTGGTCAGGTTGATCGTGCATCCGCGGGATCAATAACCTCTCGGAGTTGGTTTAGCGATCGCTAAGGCGCAACGTCTTCGCACGTTCGTAGTCGGATCGTCAGAGTCGTCTCCACCAAATCGATAGTTATCTCTCATCGAAACATCGGGACACCTTCGCCTCTATCAAGTGGTATCAGATTTCCAGGTTGCTCGGTGAGATTTACTAGTTTTCGCAGTCTAGATTGGTTCTGTTTTTCATACCTACAGTCCACGAAAAAGCCAACAAAAAAAATTAGGGTTAGATCATCACGTCCCAAAACAGTCCGAGCCTTTGTCCAGTTTTCTTTACAGTAGTTTGCATTGTTGAATTTGCGGTTGCATCGTTGTGTCGAGTTGCTGATCTTAGCGTCTAGTTACCTTAGAGTTTCGAGTTCTGATCACAGTTTTGTCACGCCGCCGCCGAACAGTAGTACACCACCACGTTCCGCCAATCCGAGTCCAGATACACCACCACGTTCCGCCAAGCAGAGTCCATACACACCACCACAACCTACCGATCCGAGTCGAGTTCCATCACCCGTTCGGTTTGTGATATCTCCGTAGCCAGAATAGTTTTGAGTTGATTAGAGTCGGATTTCACCAATCTTTTGTCGTACGTAGAAGAGGGTGATTTCCAAAAAAAAAAAAAAAAAAAAATTCAGGGGTAAAAAAAAGAGTCTGCCACGCTTTCCAGAGCAGTTTTTAGGCCAAAATTTTCAGGGGTAAAAAAATTTCGTGCCCATACGTTCCTTAGGTCCAGAAACTCGTTTTGAGACGTTCACCACCATAGTTATTTTTTCGCACTTTTTCAGCCCCCGCAGTCCCGCATCGCCAAAAAAAAAAAAGCAATAAAAAAAAAAAGCGAGAAAAAAAAAATTCAGAGTGTGCTTCACAGTTGTTACGTGCCGCGCCGTGCTTTCGTTGGTGTTTTAGGCTCGCGTCTCTAGTACGGTCTAGCCTAGGATCAGCACAGTACCGACGTTGAGTGTTTATTCAGCTTTGCATCTCTGTTTTGATTACTGTTGAGTTTTTTTCCTACCATACTTGTCAGCCTTCCTACAGCTCCACATATATTCTACATCGTGCATTTTGACACCGCCTGGCCATCGCTCTACCACATCTCTGAGAGTTTTGACCCGTTGGTTGTACATCACCACCTGCTGCTAGGTAAGAATCGGTAAGAACGTAAGAAAAGCTTGACGGATTTGTGCTTTCCACCACCCCACATCCATCCCATTAGTAGCAGTAGGATCATATTCCGGTGTGTTTTCTATTTCTGCTAACCATGCCAGGATCACATGTTGAAGTGGCGCGGGATGCACCCGATTGGGAGAACATGACAAACAAGGAGCTACATGATAAATTTGCACGTATGATGTCTCAACAGGTGCAGGACATCGAGACCAGATTTACAGAGGCGATTGATGGCGTGGAGAAGATGATCGACACCAAGCTCGACGCCAAGTTTACTGAGTTGATCGCACGCCTACCTTCAGCACAGCCACAGCCACCGCCACTACCACGTGCACGACGTATTCTGTTTCCGCGTGGACAAGCTGCTGGTATTGGTGCTCCTCCTGCTGCTGCAGTTGCTGCTACTGCTGCTGCTGCTGCTTCTGACGTCGGCCTGGACAACAACTACGAGGGTGATTACGAGGAGGAGGTGGAACAGGAAGCGGCCTATGAGCAGCCAGCTGGACGTCCACGTCCCAACATTCGCCACGGTCGACACCAACCACCCCCTCAGGTACGCGATGATGAACATGTGCCTAAACTTAAATTGAATCTTAAGCCGTTTGAGGGTAGATATATTCCTGATGCTTATCTTACTTGGGAGTTAGAAACTGAACAACGTTTTACATGTTTACAATATCCTGAGAATAGACGTGTTACGGCTGCTGTTTGTGAATTCACGGGCTTTGCATCTATTTGGTGGTCTGAACATTGTAGATTGCATGCTAATAATATTCCAACTACTTGGGCTGCTTTAAAAGATGCTATGCGTACTCGCTGGGTTCCCCCTTATTATCAACGTGAATTGTTACAAAAATTACAGCGTTTGAGACAAGGAAAAAATTCTGTAGAGGAATATTATCAAGAATTACAAACTGGATTGATTAGATGTGGCCTAGTAGAGGATAATGAAGCTATGCTTGCACGTTTTATGGGTGGCTTAAACAGGGAGATACAAACTATTCTAGAATACAAGGACTTTGCTACTATCACTCGTTTGTTTCATCTTGCTTGTAAAGCTGAACGTGAAGTGCAGGATCGACAGGCCGCTACGAGACCTAACTTTTCTGCAGGACGAAATACATCATGGACATCGCGTGGAGCTTCTACATCCACACGTCCTGCTGCTCCACCATCTACTTCAGCCGCTCATTCTTACAGGGAGCCACCAAAACAGCCAGCATTTTATAGGTGGCTTAAACAGGGAGATACAAACTATTCTAGAATACAAGGACTATGCTACTATTACTCGTTTGTTTCATCTTGCTTGTAAAGCTGAACGTGAACTGCAGGATCGACAGGCCGCTACGAGACCTAACTTTTCTGCAGGACGAAATACATCATGGACATCGCGTGGACCTTCTACATCCACACGTCCTGCTGCACCACCATCTACTTCAGCCGCTCATTCTTACAGGGAGCCACCAAAACAGCCAGCGCCACCATTCAAGGGTGCACAGAGTGGTCCAGCGGCGAGTTCTTCTTCATCCATGGTTTCCACAGGGCAAACACGAGATCGTGATATTAAATGTCGCAGGTGCCAAGGTGGAGGTCACTTCGCAAAAGACTGTCCCTCCAAGCGTGTGATGACTATTACGGCGGATGGTGGGTATGAGTCAGCGAGTGACTATGATGAGGAGACTTTAGTTCTCATTGCTCATGAGGAACAGGGTGCCCATGATGATGCTCATGATATAGAGTATATGGCTCCTGATGAAGCAGATAAATATGCTAGTTTGGTTGCTCAACGTGTGTTAAGTGTGCAGGTAACGAAGGCCGAGCAAAACCAGAGGCATAATTTGTTCCACACAAAGGGAGTGGTGAAAGAACGTTCGGTTCGCATCATCATTGACGGAGGGAGTTGCAACAACTTGGCAAGCATGGAGTTGGTGGAGAAGCTATCTCTCACCACAAGACCACACCCCCATCCGTACTATATTCAGTGGTTTAACAATAGTGGTAAGATTAAGGTAACGCGTTCTGTTCGTGTGCAGTTTAGCATTGCTGCATATGCTGATTATGTTGATTGTGATGTGGTACCCATGCAAGCATGCTCTCTTTTACTTGGTAGACCATGGCAATTTGATAGGAATGTTGTACACCATGGTAGGACAAATCAGTTTACTCTGGTTCATCAGGATAAAACTATTGCTTTACTTCCTATGTCTCCTGAACAAATTGTGAAAGATGATCTTGCTAGAGCTAGTAAAGCTAAACAGGAGAAAAATAAGAGTGAAAATGAGATAGCAGCTAAAGAATTTGAGCAACAACATAAGACTAATAGCAAATCTTCTTCTGCTGTTTCTAATGAAATTAAATTGACTAGTCCAACTTTGCTTGCTACTAAGGTTGATATTTCGGATTTCGATGTTAGTCAATATGTGTGCTATGCTTTTGTGTGCAAAGAAGCTTTGTTTTCATTTGAGGAATTGCCTCCTTCTTTGCCTCCTGTTGTCACTGACCTTTTGCAGGAGTTTATTGACGTCTTTCCACAAGACGTACCACCGGGATTACCACCTATTCGAGGGATTGAGCATCAGATTGACTTAATTCCCGGTGCTTCGCTGCCCAACCGTGCGCCATACCGTACCAATCCGGAGGAGACGAAGGAGATTCAGCGTCAAGACAAGAGCTACTCGACAAAGGTTACATACGTGAATCCCTTAGTCCTTGTGTTGTTCCTGTTATATTAGTGCCTAAAAAGGATGGAACTTGGCGTATGTGTGTTGATTGTAGAGCCATTAATAATATTACTATTCGTTATCGTCATCCTATTCCTAGGTTAGATGATATGCTTGATGAATTAAGTGGCTCTACCATGTTTTCCAAAGTTGATTTGCGTAGTGGATACCATCAAATTCGCATGAAATTAGGGGCTGAATGGAAAACGGCATTTAAAACTAAGTTTGGATTATATGAGTGGTTAGTCATGCCTTTTGGGTTAACTAATGCACCTAGCACTTTCATGAGATTAATGAACGAGGTTTTACGTGCTTTCATTGGACGATTTGTGGTAGTCTATTTTGATGATATACTGATTTATAGCAAATCTTTGGAGGAACATTTGGATCATTTACGTGCTGTTTTTATTGCTCTACGTAATGCACGTTTGTTTGGTAACCTTGGGAAGTGCACCTTTTGCACCGACCGAGTATCGTTTCTTGGCTATGTTGTTACTCCGCAGGGAATTGAAGTTGATAAAGCCAAGATCGAGGCGATTGAGAGTTGGCCGCAGCCCAAAACCGTCACACAAGTGAGGAGTTTTCTTGGCCTCGCTGGATTCTATAGGCGTTTTGTGAGAGATTTCAGCACCATTGCTGCCCCTCTCAATGAGCTTACACGCAAGGATGTGCCGTTTAATTGGGGTACCGCACAGGAAGAAGCCTTCACGGTATTGAAAGATAAGTTAACACATGCTCCTTTGCTCCAACTTCCTGATTTTAATAAGACTTTTGAGCTTGAATGCGATGCTAGTGGGATTGGTTTGGGAGGTGTGTTATTACAAGATGCTAAACCTGTTGCATACTTTTCTGAAAAATTGAGTGGGCCTAGTCTGAACTATTCTACTTATGATAAGGAATTATACGCTCTTGTTCAGACATTAGAAACTTGGCAACATTATTTATGGCCCAAAGAATTTGTTATACATTCTGATCATGAATCTTTGAAACACATAAGAAGCCAAGCAAAACTTAATCGTAGACATGCTAAGTGGGTTGAATTTATTGAGACTTTCCCTTATGTCATTAAACACAAGAAGGGGAAAGATAATATTATTGCTGATGCTTTGTCTCGTCGTTATACTATGCTTTCACAACTTGACTTCAAGATATTCGGTTTAGAGACACTCAAAGATCAATATGTACATGATGCGGAATTTAAAGATGTATTGCAGAATTGTAGAGAGGGTAGAACATGGAACAAGTTTGTGCTTAATGATGGTTTTGTGTTCCGTTCTAACAAGCTATGCATTCCAGCTAGCTCTATTCGTCTTTTGTTGTTGCAGGAGGCGCATGGAGGAGGATTAATGGGACACTTTGGCGTGAAGAAGACGGAGGACGTACTTGCTACACATTTCTTTTGGCCAAAGATGAGACGGGATGTTGAGCGTTTTGTTGCTCACTGCACTACATGTCAAAAAGCTAAGTCACGACTCAATCCTCATGGTTTATACATGCCTTTACCTGTACCTAGTGTTCCGTGGGAGGACATATCCATGGACTTTGTTTTAGGCTTGCCTCGAACAAAGCAGGGGAGGGATAGCATATTTGTTGTCGTGGATAGATTTTCTAAGATGGCACATTTTATACCATGTCATAAAAGCCATGATGCTGCTAATGTTGTTGATTTATTCTTTCGTGAGATTATTCGCTTACATGGTGTGCCCAATACTATTGTCTCGGATCGTGATACTAAGTTTCTTAGCCATTTTTGGAGATGCTTATGGGCTAAGTTGGGGACTAAACTACTTTTTAGTACTACTTGTCATCCCCAAACTGATGGACAAACTGAAGTAGTCAATAGGACTTTGTCTACTATGCTTAGGGCTGTTTTAAAGAGTAACTTGAAAATGTGGGAAGAATGTTTACCTCATATTGAATTTGCTTATAATCGTTCATTTCATTCTACCACTAAAATGTGCCCTTTTGAGATTGTTTATGGTTTTCTACCTCGTGCACCTATTGATTTGCTGCCTCTTCCATCTTCGGAGAAGGTGAATTTTGATGCTAAGCAACGTGCTGAGTTGATATTAAAAATGCATGAGTTAACTAAAGAAAACATTGAGCGCATGAATGCTAGATACAAGCTTGCTGGTGATAGGGGTCGAAAGCATGTTGTATTTGAACCAGGAGATCTTGTTTGGTTACATCTACGAAAAGATAGGTTTCCTGATTTGCGCAAGTCTAAGTTAATGCCACGAGCTGATGGTCCCTTTAAGGTTTTACAGAAAATTAATGATAATGCATATAAACTTGAGCTACCTGCAGATTTTGGGGTTAGTCCCACATTTAACATTGCAGATTTGAAACCTTATTTGGGAGAAGATGATGAGCTTCCGTCGAGGACGACTTCAATTCAAGAAGGGGAGGATGATGAGGACATCCCTACTAATGTTACACCCATACCCTCACCAACTACACATACTGGACCAGTTACTAGAGCACGTGCACGTCAACTAAATTATCAGGTACTTTCGTTTCTTGCGAATCCTTCTATTGTTCATGAACATATGATGCTGCCTAAATTAGATACTTTTGTTTTGGTTATGAATGAAGGACCTAGCATGGACAAGAAGGATGGTCATTGGAGCGGGATCAAGAATGGAGAAGAAGGTGCGCGCGGGGGAAAGTACAGTGGAGCTTCCAGTGGGGATTTTCGCACGTTGAAGCCACCATAAGGCATGCATGAAGGCTTGGACGGAATACACGAGATGCCACTTCATTATTTTCGTCCAAGAGCAATTATAGGTGCTGCGCCACCTTAATATTGGGCTGGGCCCATGTAATTTCGAAATACCACATTATAGGCAGTTTTTAGAGTCCGTATGTGTGGGGAAACCGAGTTAGGGTTGTTTTCGGACCCCACCTCCAAGGGGTCACGAAAATCCCCTCTGTTCCCCCATATATACAGCCCTTAGGGCGTCGTTTAGACTAGGGTTTTTAATTAGATATAAGTTAGCCATAGCCGCAACTTCGAGCTCTTCGTTTGTGTCATCCGACCAGGCCAAGACCTCATTGGAACCCCAACTTTCGTAATCATTCATCTTATATTCGCAATATCCAGATTGCAATTCTTAGTTCTTGCTTGTTCTTCGATTGCTTGCAGGAATTAGACCTTCGTGGTCAGGTTGATCGTGCATCCGCGGGATCAATAACCTCTCGGAGTTGGTTTAGCGATCGCTAAGGCGCAACGTCTTCGCACGTTCGTAGTCGGATCGTCAGAGTCGTCTCCACCAAATCGATAGTTATCTCTCATCGAAACATCGGGACACCTTCGCCTCTATCACCTCCTTTTTTCCAATTTGGTTTGAATTCAAATTCAAATCTATTTTAAATGACATGGGCATCCTTACCCCATGTTCATTCATGACATATATGATTTTGGGGTAGCAAAATGCAGTGAGTCACATGGTGAGGTCCATGTTGTGTTTTGTGCAACATGGAATAATGATGTGACCAAATGTCCATTTTCTCTCTCATTTTCAATTTCCTGTTGAATTCCATAGTGACCATGTCATCCGTGATCTTTGATTTATTTTTAAACAGCCCCCAACATATTGTTGCATGGAAGTGGCTGGTCTCCGTTCCTTCTTTTGAAAACTTACCCAGTGTCAACTTTCATCGACACCTTTCCGTCTTCGGAATCGATAGATTTACTTTCACGTTGTAATGCATCTTGTCTTTATTGCTTATGCCATGTCATGAAATCCATGTCACTTGCATCTAAACTTAACGTCCTGACCAAGACCATTCAATTATAAACTGCATATGTAGCATCGTTGACGTGTCGTCACGACCTTCAATTAACTTGACTAGCTAGGGTCACACCATGCTATAAACTTGAACATGCATTTCATGCTTGTGCATCTTTGATCCCGATTCTTCTTCGTGGTGTTTCTCTTTGCCGGTACCGTACTTTACAGCCTGAGCTTGCCGAGGAGACTTACGTGGAGCTGTCCGACACCGAGCCCGAGGACCCTGCTACGCCTGCTCCGTCTACTACCTACCTAGGCAAGGCGGTTTATATATCATTCCTTATAGCTTTCAGCTCGCTTTCCTAGCTGTACTTAGAACGGTTGTTTGATACTACAACCAAATATTTGAGCCTCTCAAGCAAACCCAAACAACCATGATCCCCACATCCTAGCAACCCTTGTTTGGCCATGTACCTTGCTTGCTTAACCATTGCTTAGTATGTGTAGGCCCTTACCTGCTGCTTATACCCATTAGTGCTAAGATGGTTTATCATGCTATTATCAGAAATTGGTTGATTTTTTTTAATATGTTGTTAACTTATATTTGACGAAGGATGAAAGAACGGGTTGTTCCCGCCAGGTGTTTTGTTTCATTTGAGTCACTTAGGATCCGAGTTCTGGGTATTGTTTTTTTTGTTTGAGCGTGCCTAATCGTGTGTGGGATTCTATGGGGTTCCTTTGTCTTACCTTCCTAGCTCCAAACAGTTCTAGTGGTGGCCCAAGCTGATTTTACCTTTTGAAAACCGTGTGTGTAACTGGTTAGCGTTCCATTGGATTTAAAGCAAAATGGTCCAGGGGGATGGTATATCCTGTTGGTCCACACCTGGAAGCTAGAGAGCCTTCCCGAGCGAGGGTAGGTCATCTCGACCTCGTCTAGACGGTAGAAGCCGATTTGAGAGCACAACCGTCTTTTGAGTTGGATGTCGACTCACCGGGGGCCACCCGGAATTGTGCGTTGTTAGTTAGAGGGACTTTGACGTTCCGGAGTTTCAGACGCCTTCACCCGCCAAGCGGAAACCGGGCGTACATGCGAAGCCTATGATGGGAAGTTGGTACACCCCTGCAGTGTTAAATCTTTTCGAAAAGCCGTGTCCGCGGTTATGGACGACTCAGAACCTACGTCTTGTTCATAGAATAACATCAACTTAATCATGCTTGTAAAATTGACAACGTGTAAGTTGCCTTGATTGCTCTTCTTCGTCCGGAGCGACAAAGAGGGGAGAAGGTTGCGTTATGTTAGACGTAAGTAGGTGGAAAAGAGCCTTATTAATGCGATCATCAACGGATTCTTGGATCTTTCCTTACTCCAAAAATAGATCGTTAGCCACTCATATATGCTAGTGCGGTTGCAACCTCAACCACTATCCTTTCCTTATCGTGAGAAGTTCGTCATACTATATTGATATATACTCACCCCTTGCGTCTTTCTTTCACGTTATGTACAAACGATTGGGCTTTCAGACTACTACTTCGACACGAGCACCGGCAAGTACTTTGTGGAGGTTCCGCCGGAGGAGGACGACGACGACTTCGCACAGTAGACCTACATTTGGGTTTTTGACGATCCTCGGGTGGACGACATGGTTATTTGTAGCCCTCTCTAGGGCAATTTGCATCTTGTCCGTACTCGGACGTGTGTGTCTTTTGAGATGTTGATGTGATGTACTGTTGGACCATGAGGTCTCTGAATGATGTAAAAATACCATTGGCAACTGTATGCTTTGGATCTATATATTTATGTCTTATTTTATGTTCATGCACTTATTACCTGTTGTCGAGAATCCGGCAGCGAAACGAGTGCGAGTTTCGTGCGCCGGTGGCTAGTTATTCGCTCCCATCTCAAGTCGGATGCGAAAGCGTCCAATTCAAGATGGTACTGCATTGCGGGCCTTACACCTATCAAGGCATTAAAATAGCCTTTCTGAGATACATTTCCATGCAACATCCACCATCTCATGACTTCATCTTCATATCATACAATGTTTTGCTTGATCGAGGAGCCGCATGCTAGCTGGGCCTTGCCCTTATCATTGCTACATGACGCGCTAGTATCATTACTGATAGAGGCAAAGGTGTCCCGATGTTTCGATGAGATGATGGAGATCGATTTTGGTGGAGTAGACTTTCACGACCCGACTACGAACGTGCGAAGACGTTGCGCCTTAGCAATCGCTAAACCAACTCCGAGAGGTTATTGATCCCGCGGATGCACGATCAACCTGACCACGAAGGTCAATTCCTGCAAGCAATCGAAGAACAAGCAAGAACTAAGAATTGCAATCTGGATATTGCGAATATAAGATGAAAGATTAACAGAAGTTGGGGTTCCAATGCGGTCTTGGCCTGGTCGGACGACACAAACGAAGAACTCGAAGTTGCGGCTATGGCTAACTTAAATCTAATTAAAACCCAAGTCTAAACGACGCCCTAAGGGCTGTATATATGGGGGAACAGAGGGGATTTTCGTGACTCCTTGGAGGTGGGGTCCGAAAACAACCCTAAGTCGGTTTCCCCACACATACGGACTCTAAAAACAGCCTATAATGTGGTATTTCGAAATTACATGGGCCCAGCCCAATTTTAAGGTGACGCAGCACCTATAATTGCCCTTGGACGGAAATAATGAAGTGGCATCTCGCGTATTTCGTCCAAGACTTCATGCGCAACTTATGGTGGCTTCAAAGTGCGATAATCACCACTGGAAGCTCCATTGTCCTTTCCCGCGCGCGCACCTTCTTCTCCATGCTCGATCCCGCTCCAATGACCATCCTTCTTGTCCATGCTAGGTCCTTCATTCATAAGCAAAACAAAAGTATCTAATTTAGGCAGCATCATATGTTCATGAACAATAGAAGGATTCGCAAGAAACGAAAGTACTTGATAATTTAGTTGACGTGCGCGTGCTCTAGTAACTGGTCCAGTATGTGTAGTTGGTGAAGATGTGGGTGTAACATTAGTAGAGATGTCCTCATCATCCTCCCCTTCTTGAATTGAAGTCGTCCTCGACGGAAGCTCATCATCTTCTCCCAAATAAGGTTTCAAATCTGCAATGTTAAATGTGGGACTAACCCCAAAATCTGCAGGTAGCTCAAGTTTATATGCATTATCATTAATTTTCTGTAAAACCTTAAAGGGACCATCAGCTCGTGGCATTAACTTAGACTTGCGCAAATCAGGAAACCTATCTTTACGTAGATGTAACCAAACAAGATCTCCTGGTTCAAACACAACATGCTTTCTACCCTTATCACCAGCAAGCTTGTATCTAGCATTCATTTTCTCAATGTTTTCTTTAGTTAACTCATGCATTTTTAATATCAATTCAGCACGTTGCTTAGCATCAAAATTAACCTTCTCCGAAGATGGAAGAGGCAGCAAATCAATAGGTGCACGAGGTAGAAAACCATAAACAATCTCAAAAGGGCACATTTTAGTGGTAGAATGAAATGAACGATTATAAGCAAATTCAATATGAGGTAAACATTCTTCCCACATTTTCAAGTTACTCTTTAAAACAGCCCTAAGCATAGTAGACAAAGTCCTATTGACTACTTCAGTTTGTCCATCAGTTTGGGGATGACAAGTAGTACTAAAAAGTAGTTTAGTCCCCAACTTAGCCCATAAGCATCTCCAAAAATGGCTAAGAAACTTAGTATCACGATCCGAGACAATAGTATTGGGCACACCATGTAAGAGAATAATCTCACGAAAGAATAAATCAGCAACATTAGCAGCATCATCGCTTTTATGACATGGTATAAAATGTGCCATCTTAGAAAATCTATCCACGACAACAAATATGCTATCCCTCCCGTTCTTTGTTCGAGGCAAGCCTAAAACAAAGTCCATGGATATGTCCTCCCACGGAACACTAGGTACAGGTAAAGGCATGTATAAACCATGAGGATTGAGTCGTGACTTAGCTTTTTGACATGTAGTGCAGCGAGCAACAAAACGCTCAACATCCCGTCTCATCTTTGGCCAAAAGAAATGTGTAGCAAGTACGTCCTCCGTCTTCTTCACGCCAAAATGTCCCATTAATCCTCCTCCATGCGCCTCCTGCAACAACAAAAGACGAATAGAGCTAGCTGGAATGCATAGCTTGTTAGAGCGGAACACAAACCCATCATTAAGCACAAACTTGTTCCATGTTCTACCCTCTCTACAATTCTGCAAAACATCTTTAAATTCTCCATCATGCACATATTGATCTTTGATTGTCTCTAAACCGAATATCTTGAAGTCAAGTTGGGAAAGCATAGTATAACGACGAGACAAAGCATCAGCAATAATATTATCTTTCCCCTTCTTGTGTTTAATGACATAAGGGAAAGTCTCAATAAATTCAACCCACTTAGCATGTCTACGATTAAGTTTTGCTTGACTTCTTATGTGTTTCAAAGATTCATGATCAGAATGTATAACAAATTCTTTGGGCCATAAATAATGTTGCCAAATTTCTAATGTCCGAACAAGAGCATATAATTCCTTATCATAGGTAGAATAGTTCAGACTAGGCCCACTCAATTTTTCAGAAAAGTATGCAACAGGTTTAGCATCTTGTAATAACACACCTCCCAAACCAATCCCACTAGCATCGCATTCAAGCTCAAAAGTCTTATTAAAATCAGGAAGTTGGAGCAAAGGAGCATGTGTTAACTTATCTTTCAATACCGTGAAGGCTTCTTCCTGTGCGGTACCCCAAGTAAAAGGCACATCCTTGCGTGTAAGCTCATTGAGAGGTGCAGCAATGGTGCTGAAATCTCTCACAAAACGCCTATAGAATCCAGCGAGGCCAAGAAAACTCCTCACTTGTGTGACCGTTTTGGGTTGCGGCCAACTCTCAATCGCCTCGATCTTGGCTTTATCAACTTCAATTCCCTGCGGAGTAACAACATAGCCAAGAAACGATACTCGGTCGGTGCAAAAGGTGCACTTCCCAAGGTTACCAAATAAACGTGCATTACGTAGAGCAATAAAAACAGCACGTAAATGATCCAAATGTTCCTCCAAAGATTTGCTATAAATCAGTATATCATCAAAATAGACTACCACAAATCGTCCAATGAAAGCACGTAAAACCTCGTTCATTAATCTCATGAAAGTGCTAGGTGCATTAGTTAACCCAAAAGGCATGACTAACCACTCATATAATCCAAACTTAGTTTTAAATGCCGTTTTCCATTCATCCCCTATTTACGGACCTACAAAAATTCCAGGAAAAATATATAAAAATCAGCACGACGGAAGCTTCCAGATCACCGAAGGAGAGCCGAGGGGAGCCAGGCCCCACCCAAGCGGCCATGTGGCCCGGTCCCCCTCCTGGCCGCGCCACCAGGGCGCCTGGGCGGGATGGGCCATGCCCTGGTGCCCGCTTCGGCTTATATTTACCTCTCAATCCGAAAACCTTCGGAGAGAGCCCCGCATCGCGATTTTCACCTCTGTTCCGCCGCCGCCGCGCTTCCAATATCGGGAGTTCCAGAAGACCTCTTCCCGGTACCCTGCCGGAGGGAGGATTGACCTCCGGGAGCTTCTCCACCACCATGGGTCCATGACCAGTAGCTATGTGATGTCTTCTCTCTAATCTTTTTCTTCAATTCTTAGCCCCTGTGAGCTTCCCTATATGATCAAGGCATCTATATAATTCTTTTAGCTGTTGCTATGCTATGTTTTCTTGGATCCGATGGGTTATGAGATTATGTTCAGATTGTGATGAGATATATATTTCGTTCTCCTTTTATATTTTTTTCTTGAGTAATTCTTGCATGTTCTTCGTTGCTTTTTATTGCTTTGGCCGAGTAGTGGATATTGACTCCAAGAGGGAGCGTTATGCTTGATTGTGGGTTCATGCCCCCGATGTCTAGCTTGAGTGACAGAAACATGAGATTAGGGGATGTCTTGTTGCCACGAGGGAGAAAGCAACGGTTCTTGTAATCGCGGTTGCAAGGATTGTTTACCTTACGCAAAATTTGTTAATGCAGTTGTTTGTTGCTTTGAGTTTACACTTTGGGTGGGGCTTGCAAATTAATACCAGCGATATGCTCTAGATAGATATCTCAAGGTGGATGATTAGTGAGTAGATGCAGTTGGATTTCGTTCTACTTGTCTTGGCGTACTGCCCATACTTTTGAGCCTCTAAATTTCTTTGCAGCATAATTAGAATTGCGGTGCATTTATAATTCTGTCAATTGGCCAACTATAATTTTTTCACCCAGCATAGCTCTTTTATCGACTTTTGGGAGAGAGACATCACTAGTGATCATCATGGGACCCTGCTCCATATTTCCACCACTGTTTACATCTCCACTATTTTCTGCTTTATTTCATTTTAGTTGCAATCACCACTATTATTTCCCTTGTGTTTTGATCCTTTGTAAAAGACAAGGCCGGAGAGATTGACAACCTCTCTGGACTCGTTGGAAGCAAAGTTACTTGTGTCGTGTGCAGGTCTAGGTCAAGTAAGCAACCCTCGAATGTGAACGACGCCATTTTTCACTTTACCACCTACTCGAAGAATTAGGAGTCCAACTGGTCGACTCAAACCTTGGTATCTTCACCAAGGGAAACTTGCTCCTAGGCTACATCTCAACCTTCCACTTGTGGTAACCAACGAGGGGTGAGAAGCCATCAAGATAATTTCCGGTGTTGTTGCGGGGTACTCCAATCTTCAAGATAGGGGAGTTGCACACTATCTTTTACCGTTACTTTTTAGTCTAGTTAGTTTACTTTCTAGTTTTTTGCTTTAGAGTTTTATATCAAAAATTACAAAAAAATATTAGTTACCTTGCTTTGTTTATCCAGTATATCTAAGTCCTTTACCTTTGGTTTTGCACCCGAAGGCGATATTCTCACCTTCAAACAAAGGGGTCGAGAAAGTTCTGAAGATGCTTGGTTTAGAATTAATGATTCTCAAAATAGATCCACCAAGAAGCAAACCACCACTATCTTGATTAGAAATTTTTATGTTGGTATTACTTTTTGGAATAGGTTTGTTTTAGATACCGTAAGCAATGGGAATTTCCTGGAATCCCCAGTTTGGGAAGCTCTTAATGTTATGCAAAACATTTTTGGAAACCCCCCTATTGCTAGCACACTAGAGAACATTACCTTAGCTCACATTATGGGAAAACTTGATAAGATAGAGCTAGAGATGCCAAGCATGGGTAAAATAAATGAAGTAGATCGTAGGATTAAAGGGAATTTAAATAGACTTGATAGCTCCATGCACAAAATCTACAAAAACTTTGGAGACCCTTAAATCCCATGATATAGACCCTTCAAGGATCGACAAGATTGAGGATATTATTGAAACGTTAGGAAATACTCTATCCTCCGTCAAGACTAAAAAGGTAGAAACCCTCGCGAATAAGGAACCTAAGTTCGTTTACGTACCAATGGTTCCTCAACCGAAAACAAATATACCTATTGTCAGGGGTGTTGAAACTGTGAAGACCTTGGAAGAGATACTTCTCTTCAATAGAATCAGAAATGAAATTCCTATTGGTCTTACTACCTTTTCTTTTATTCCTAGAAGTGTTAAAACTAGGCATTTCTTTGGGACTTCTCTTAAGACTAGTTGTACTATTGAAGAACTTTTTGATGATCTTAATGATGGTTCAATTGTTACAACTTGATCTTTTTTGCATCATGCCTAGCTAAAAGGGATAAAAGAAAGCGCTTATTGGGAGGCAACCCAAAATGTTTTTACTTTCAGTTTTAGTGGTCTTGATGCTTGTTACTACAGTAGCAACATCATTGTATCCTGTTTTTCAAGCTTTGTCCCAAGCTTTAGCCTCCGATTGCAAGAAAGTTCAAAAGTTTTGACATGTTCTCCAGAAACAGATTTTGTCTCTGTGACGGAAAAATTCAAGATAAATCAACAGATCTTCTTTTTGATCTGGATTTTTTTTAAAGTATGCTCTATACAATTAGATTTCTGGCATATGTTCTGAGTTTTTTTATTTGAGTTGCAGAAGTACCCCGAAAAATTTATTTACCATCCGCTAGTCTGTTTTTCACAGATTCTTCCATATTTTGCGTTTTCATCGTTTTGCAAATCTTAAACTTGCTTTTTCTTTGAAAAAACATTTTGGCAATCATGAGAAATAATAGCTCTTCATGAAAATATTTATTTCTAGTGGAGAAAAAATATTTTATTATGGTTACTGACCACTCTAATCAGCTTATGATGAGTTTCGTATGAAGGGAGTTTTCAAGTATGCGACGGAAGATGATTGATGACCTGATGAGGACATCTCTACTAATGTTACACCCACATCTTCACCAACTACACATACTGGACCAGTTACTAGAGCACGTGCACGTCAACTAAATTATCAGGTACTTTCGTTTCTTGCGAATCCTTCTAATGTTCATGAACATATGATGCTGCCTAAATTAGATACTTTTGTTTTGCTTATGAATGAAGGACCTAGCATGGACAAGAAGGACGGTCATTGGAGCGGGATCAAGCATGGAGAAGAAGGTGCGCGCGCGGGAAATAACAATGGAGCTTCCAGTGGGGATTTTCGCACTTTGAAGCCACCATAAGGCATGCATGAAGGCTTGGACGAAATACACGAGATGCCACTTCATTATTTTCGTCCAAGAGCAATTATAGGTGCTGCGTCACCTTATTATTGGGCTGGGCCCATGTAATTTCGAAATACCACATTATAGGCTGTTTTTAGAGTCCGTATGTGTGGGGAAACCGAGTTAGGGTTGTTTTCGGGCCCCACCTCCAAGGGGTCACGAAAATCCCCTCTGTTTCCCCATATATACAGCCCTTAGGGCGTCGTTTAGACTTGGGTTTTAATTAGATTTAAGTTATCCATAGCCGCAACTTCGAGTTCTTCGTTTGTGTCGTCCGACCAGGCCAAGACCGCATTGGAACCCCAACTTCTGTTAATCTTTCATCTTATATTCGCAATATCCAGATTGCAATTCTTGTTTCTTGCTTGTTCTTCGATTGCTTGCAGGAATTGACCTTCGTGGTCAGGTTGATCGTGCATCCGCGGGATCAATAACCTCTCGGAGTTGGTTTACCGATTGCTAAGGCGCAACGTCTTCGCACGTTGGTAGTCGGGTCGTGAAAGTCTACTCCACCAAAATCGATCTCCATCATCTCATCGAAACATCGGGACACCTTCGCCTCTATCATGACCCACAACCATAAGGGATCTTTTGCAGCATTTTCGATAAGTAAGAGTGTCGAACCCAACGAGGAGCGAATGGTATTGATAGGTGATATTGGGCAAGTAATAACTGCAAGCACTGAAAGATAACTTTTTAGGGGTTTTCGATATAAGCGACAATAAGATAAAAGTAAGCAAAGTAAATAGCACTGAAGAGCAGAAAGTGGCCCAATCCTTTCGAGCAAAGGATAAGCCTGGCAACTGAACTTATAAAGACTAAAGCGTTCTTGAGGGCACATGGAGAGGTAGTCACGTGCTTTCGCCATACTCCATATCGATAACAAGTGTTGTGCTGATAAGTGTTGAGTGGGTGGATCTATGCTAGCACACCTTCTATACTAAGATAAGTGCACTCTTATGTTTAAACATCTTGCAAGCATCCGCAAATACAAGATAGAAATTAAGGCAAAGCCTAACCAGAGCAATACGATCAAGGATCCATTATCCCTTGTGCAAAAGTGTGTAAACTGGGGTTCAGGTTTCTGTCACTCTAGCAACCCACCATAAGCATTCTTTATACACAATGTATCCCCTAGGTCCTTAATAAGGCGAAGTGTTGAGTGTTCGACTCACACAACACCACTAGGAAAATAACAACACAATTTAAATATCAAACAACACATATTACTTCAACATCATATGACTACTAACAACTAGACTTCTCCCATGTCCTCAAGAACTAAAGTAACTACTCATAAGACATAAAAGAGATCATGATCAGAGGTGATAAATATATGATAAACAATCTGGACATAATGATATTTCTCCAACAAAACTCAATAGCATTCACCACAAAGTAGTAATCAACACCGATAGAGTAGAGAGGATAGATAGTACGGATTACAACACAAGATAAACTTGTGAGGTGAGATTGGATGGTGGTGGAGATGGTGCTGATGTTGAGGATGATGTTGATGATGATCTCGATGATACCCGTGACGATGATGATGACGATAGCGATGATCTCCACTTCCGGGAGGTGATCTCCTCGGCGGAATAGGCCCGCCGGAGAGCCCTTTTCTTCTCTGTAGGTTTCCGCAAACGGAGCGGCGGCGGAACTCCGTAAAAGCTCTCTTTTTAGGGTTTTCGCGTAACGAGGAGTATATAGGCCAGAGGGGGGGGGACCGGGAGTGGCCCCAGGGCTCCAGGTGCCCTCCCGGCGTGGCCAGGGGTGGGGTCGCGCCAGGTGGCCGCCTGGGGCGCCCGTGGCCCCCTCTGGCCCCTCTTCGGCGTGTCTTCGTTAATCCTTCGAAAAATACCCTCCGTCGGTTTTCAGGTAATTTGGAGGTATTCTTCTTTAGCAACTCAGCGTCCACTTTTTACCGCTGAATCCTGCGTTTGCTGCTTCGGCACCGGAAAGTTTCAAACTGTGTAAAACAAGCCAAAACAACATAAGAACATCACCGTAATATGAAATATATCAATGAATAAGGATGAATTATGATATAAAATAGTGATGCAATTTGGACGTATCAAGTCCCCCAAGCTTAGACCTCGCTTGTCCCCAAGTGAAAACTGAGCTCGGTAAACCTGTCCACAAGTTTAGAGAGTGAAGTGTGGATAAATAGAATACAGACAAGAAGCATCATGATTTCTTCACCAAACTCAAACATCCTTAACAGCAATCTTCAACTCATAAAGCCCTTATGAAAGAGTAATAAAAATTATAATCAAGAGTAGAGCTAAGGAAACTCATCAAATCATGGCAAACATGTCGTTTGGTCAAGAACAACTAATAGCTTTTACTTTTGCTCTTTCTTTTTATATTTTGGTGAGACAATTTGGAACTTTTGAAAGAACAAGCTATTAGTCATGAAGTGAGAGTGCTAACACAAAGGAAGATATTTGATTGGCAAATGCTTTGGCAAACAACTTACTTATCAAAAGATAATGTCAACAATGATATGGCATGGCAAAACTTAATGCAGAATTATATGGATGAATCCTTATCAGAACCAAGTATCTGTTCTCTTTGGGAAAGGAGGAAGTAGGGAAAACTGACTCAACATAAAAGTAAAGGAAAGGCCTTGTTAAAGGCAAGCAGGGAAAACTCAAGTGCTATCCTTAAATCAAACAGAATGAAAACAAGTTTTGAGAGGTGCATGATTTGTCAAAGAATGCTAATAGATAACTCAATTACTTCTTAGATTGGACAAGTTTCGAGGAACGGCTCCCAAACGGGGACGATCACATCGCCGCAATCTCCTTTGTTTATCACTGCCAAAGTTTTCTGATTTCTCATGAATAAAGCGTCAAGGAGGGTTTGTTTGTTGTATTATCTTTTGTGAGCTGGGTGCACTCATGCCAGTTCCTCCTCGTATTAGGGGTTTGCAGATTAGACATGCAATCCCGGGATAAAACTTGTCCAACTTAAGAAGATCATGAATTAACTACTACTTCCTCATGAGCTAAAACAGGGGCACAAAATAGAGGATTTTGAACATTTGAGGATAAAACAAAAATTCTATGCTTTACGAGTGGTAGTGGAATACCACGAATAGGAAGGTATGGTGGACTCATATGGAAGATACTGGTTTCAGGGTATGGATGCACAAGCAGAATTCCGCTTAGTACAGAGGTTTTGCTAGCAAAGGATTTGAGAGAACAGACAATTGATGAAGACTCGGATGCAAAGCAATATAAAGCATAAACATTAAGATAAGCATAGCACATCAAGTTGCCTTCCTTGTCAACATAACACTTGAAGCATAATAACATAAAGGGTTTGGCTATGTCGCTACTTTGAGAAAAAAATAACATGCTTGTTGTTAAGACCAAAGCTATGTTTGCCAAGATTAAATAAAGTTTTCAAACCTATACCTGATATAAGCTCAATACTCCCCATAAGAATCATCATAAGGTCGATTGCGTGAAGAGAATACCGAGTGCAGCGAAGGGATCAATAGACTTTTCACTAATATTCCATCATAGAAGACTCCACACTCACGGATACATAACTCTCCAAAGAGGAGTGATAGACCTCAAAGCAAACGCCTATTTTATAAGATAACTTCCCTAGACATGATACGAATCTACTTGACTCTAAAAGACAAAGATAAAGATAAAGATACCGGGCACTCCCCCAAGCTTGGAACAAGCTAAGGGGATGCCATTACCTAGGGAGATTCACTCCTCATCCTTGATCTTGTTGATCACGTACTCCTTGGCGAAGCGCTTCCATGGCAGCTGTTCTCTAGTCTCAAAGGACATTCCCGTCTCGAGGATCCTGCATTCAGCACCCAAACCGATGCGTAGAAACTTTAGTTCACACTCACATTTCTGGTTCTGCAGATCATAGATCTGTGCTTGGAGTTCATAAACTTTTTCTTCGAGTGCGGCCAAACTTGACCACATCTCCTTCATCTCCTTCTTGTGGGAAACTTCTGCTTCGTTCATGATGTCGAAGTTTGCTTCAACACCACGCTCCACCGTCTTCTTGAACTTGAAGACCTCATGTTCCATCTCCTTCAGCCGCTCCTCGGTGCTCCCCTCCTTGACTGGTCCCTTCAGATCCTCCTTTTGGAGGTCACCATCCTCCACACGAAGGATCTAGGGGTGCTTCTTCACCTCAGCTTGGTGAGGGTTGATGACGTTGACGACGAACTTGTCCTTGGGGGAACTTGGGGAAGCCATGGAACCTAGGTCTAGCTGAAAGATTTCTGGCAGAAACAGATCGAAAAGAAAACACACGAAATCGCGAGATACACTGCCGGAACAATCCGGGAAAATATATAGAAAAAATTTCTTCACAGAAAGGAAGGTAACGAGCCAAAGCGGGGTTGGAGACGGACTCCGGGGTGCCCAGGCGGCCTCCCGGCGCGGCCAAGGGTGGGGCCACGCCAGGGGGGCGCCTGGGCCCCCTGGAGCTGGTCTCCGGCTCCACTTCGGCCTCAAATTTTCTATATTTTTCAAAAACTCGTAATCTGGAACTTTTATGGTGGTTTCGCGATGTTTCCTTACCGTAATACATACCTTTCCTTATTCTGCTTCTGCTGGTGACTGAAACAGAGCTGCAACATGTTCTTCATGAGTTGTTGTGTATACCAAATCCACATCAACATTGACAGGGTCTCCTGCTATGTAATGCTTAAGTCTTTTCCCATTCACCACTTGAGGTTTGGTGCCTTCGAAATTGTTAATCTTGATCGCACCCGAGCGGTAGACTTCCTCAATATGAAATGCCCCTTCCCACCTGGAAAGTAGTTTACCTGGAGAAAACCTGAAACGGGATCTAAACAACAAAACTTTATCACCAACATTAAATTCACGTTTCAGAATCCTCCTATCGTGCCACTTCTTTACCTTTTCCTTGAACATTTTAGCGCTCTCGTAAGCTTCACTTCTCCACTCATCTAGAGAAGTCAAGTTCATGAGACGCTTTTCACCAGCTAATTTCAGTTCAGCATTAAGCTCTCTAATAGCCCAGAAAGCTTTGTGCTTTAATTCTAATGGCAAATGGCAAGCCTTGCCATAGACCATTTTATAGCTAGACATGCCCATGGGGTTTTTGTAAGCAGTTCTATACGCCAAAAAAGCATCTCCTAACTTATTCGACCAATCTTTTCTATTTCTATTGACTGTCTTCTGTAAGATCAACTTGATCTCTCTATTGGTGAGCTCAACTTGCCCACTAGTTTGAGGGTGGTACGGTGAAGAAATTCTATGATTGACATCGTACTTGGCTAAAGCTTTTCTAAAAGCTCCATGTGTAAAGTGTGAACCCCCATCAGTCATGAGATACCTGGGTACTCCAAACCTAGGAAAAATTACATCCTTGAGCATTTCCAAAGATGTCTTGTGATCAGCACTTTAAGTGGGGATTTCCTCTACCCACTTGGTTACATAATCAACAACAACTAAAATGTGAGTGTACTTGTGCGAGGAAGGAAAAGGACCCATAAAATCAAAACCCCAGCAATCAAAAGGCTCAATCACTAGAGAGTAATTCATAGGCATCTCATTCCTTCTACTAATATTACCAACTCTCTGACATTTATCACAGGACAAAGCATAACTTCTACCATCCTTAAAGAGAGTAGGCCAATAAAAACCTGAATGAAGAACCTTATGTGCGTTCCTCTCACCAGCATGATGTCCTCCATATGGATTGTCGTGGCATTGTTTGAGAATGTCCTTCTGCTCGTGTTCCGGTATGCATCTTCTCACAATCCCATCTGGACCTTCTTTGTAAAGATGTGGGTCATCCCAAAAGTAATGCCTCAAATCATGAAAGAACTTCTTCCTTTGCTGAAATGTTAAACCTGGAGGAAAATAATTTGCAACGATAAAGTTAGCATAATCTGCAAACCAAGGATCGAAGAGAGATTGTACTTTTACAACAACTAGCTGTTCGTCTGGAAAACTGTCGTTGACTGGAATGGGATCATGCGGTATATCTTCCATCCTTGAAAGATTATCCGCCACCGGATTGTCTGCTCCTTTCCTATCGACAATCTGTAAATCAAATTCTTGAAGAAGGAGTACCCATCGGATGAGTCTTGGTTTGACATCCTTCTTCTCCATAAGATACTTAATGGCAGCATGGTCAGTATGAACAATAATCTTAGAATCAACAATATACTTCCTAAACTTATCACATGCAAACACTACTGCTAAGAATTCCTTCTTAGTAGTAGCATAATTACTTTGAGCACTATCAAGGGTTTTGCTGGCATAATATATAACATTCAACTTCTTATCAAACCTCTGCCCTAAAATAGCTCCAACAGCAAAATCACTAGCATCACACATAATTTGAAAAGGTAAATTCCAATCAGGTGGTTGTACTATAGGAGCTGTTATTAAAGATTTCTAAAGAACTTCGAAGGCTTCCTTACAATCTTCATCAAAAACAAAAGGAGCGTCCTTCTGGAGAAGATTAGTGAGGGGTCTCGAAGTCTTAGGAAAGTCTTTAATAAATCTTCTATAGAAACCAGCATGACCGAGAAATCTACGAATACCATTGATGTCCCTTGGGTAGGGCATCCTTTCCATTGCTTCGATCTTGGCCCTGTCCACCTCAATTACCCTCTCGGAAATCTTGTGGCCAAGAAAAATTCCCTCGTTGACCATAAAGTGGCAGTTCTCCCAGTTAAGCACCAAATTTCTCTCCTCACATCTCTGCAAAACTTTATTAAGGTTGTGAAGACAATGGTCAAAAGAGGTTCCATAGACGGAGAAATCGTCCATGAACACCTCCACAATTTCTTCACAAAAACCAAGAAAGATAGCAGACATACACCTTTGAAAAGTAGCAGGGGCATTACATATACCAAGAGGCATACGTCTATAAGCATAAGTACCATAGGGACAAGTAAAAGTGGTCTTCTCTTGATCAGCAGTGTTAACATGAATTGGAGAGAAGCCAGAATAACCATCAAGATAACAAAAGTTTGTTAATGCAGTTGTCTGTTGCTTTGGGTTTACACTTTCCGTAGGGCTCGCAACTTAATAGCAGCGAGATGTTCTGGATAGATATCTCAAGGTGGATGATTAGTGAGTAGATGCTGATGAATAAACGATCTACTTGACTTGGCGTACTGCCCATACTTTTGAGCCTCTAACTATCTTGTGGCATAATTAGCATTGCGGCGTGTTTATAATTCTGCCAATTTCCCAGCTGTAATTTGTTCACCCAGCTTAGCTGTTTTATCGTCTTTTGGGAGAGAGACATCACTAGTGAACATCATGGGACCCCGGTCCATATTTCCACCATTGTTTACGTACACCTTCACTATTTACTGCTTTTATTTCCTTTCAGTTGCAATCACCATCACTATTTCCACCGTGTGTTTGATCCTTTGTAAACAACAAGGCCAGAGATATTGACAACCTCTATGAACTCGTTGGGAGCAAAGTTATTTGTTGTTGTGTGCAGGTCCACGACAACTCCCTCGCTAGAAGTAATTTCTAGCGCCGTTGCGACCTACTTGTAGAACGTGGTGTCCTACTGGAGACAGACCTTGGTATCTTCACTGAGGGAAATTTGTTTTTTTCTACAACAGATCCTTCCACTTGGGGTAAGTAACGAGGAGGTGTTATCTGCACCCATGACCTACGAAGACACATTGAATTGTGACGTGGTGCCAATGAGCGTATGTCATTTGCTCTTGGTCCGCCCTAGGAAATTTGATCAGAGTGTACTACACAAATGTCATACCAACCAATATAGCTTCAAGTGGGGGGGGAGAGTTGATTCTTCGTCCCATGAACCCAAGTCAAGTGATTGCCGACAAAATACACACCACAAAACCTCATGGCGTCAAAAGTGAGAGAGAGAACCACCAAAAAGTGAGTGAGTGCCACAAGCCAAATATGAGTGAACCCATGAGGCGTAGAACCAATGACATTGTCCTTCTAGCCACCAAAAGAGAGGTCCAATAAATGCGGGATCCGCCTAACTAGTCGTCGTCGAGTCTCCACGTGAAATGTCGATCACCATACCTGTTGGCGATCAAGAACCCTGAAAAGAGTTTGGGTTAGTATCATGAGTACAGAAGTACTCGGCATCCAACTATAGTGGTGAACTGACCCTGCAAGGACTTCATCACTCGTAATTCTAGGATAACTAGTAGTTCACGGTAAGGATGGGGTAAGTGGTGAGGTTGCTGCCGCACTAGCATTTATGAAGTGGCTAACGATCTAGAGAGTAAGATAAGAAGCCAAGCATTCGATGAGGAATTGCCTCCAACAAGTCTTCTATCCACCTACTTATGCAATCATAACACCTATCCTATCCTTCTCCTCCTCTTCGCATCCTGACAAAGAAGAAGCAGTCAAGGCACACACACGTTGATCATTACAAGGGGTGTACCAACTGCCCATTACAAGGCTCCGCACGCATGCCCATCTCTCTCAGTTAGGCCCGTTAAATACACTCATTGAAGAGTTGTTCCGAGAGATCCAGTACGACAAATCTGGGTGGCCCCTGGTGAGTCGACATCCAACTCAAAAGCCGGCCGCGCTCTCGAATCAGTCTCTACCGTTTGGATGAGGTCGGGATGGCTAACCCTCGCCTGGGCAGGCACCCTAGCTCCCTGAGGTGGACCAATAGGATATACCACCCCACTGGCCCAATTTGTTTTAAATCAACTGGCTGCAGACCAGTTACGCACATGGTTTCTCAAATGGTAAAATCAGATTGGGCCACCACTAGAAATGTTTGCAGCTAGGTAGGTAAGACAAGGGGACCCCATAGCATCCCACACGCGGTTAGGCATGCTCGCCAAGAGACACAATACCAGGAACTCGGGACCTAGGTGACTCGAATGGAACAAAGCGTCAGGGCGGGATAGCCTAGACCTTCCATCCTTCGTCGAATATAGTCAACATTAATAATAATCATATCATCCACAACAAATATAATAGTGTGATATCCCAATCCAATGAGTAACAGGAGGTAATAGTTGATAACATCCTCACATGCATACTAAGCAGTGGCTGAGCAGCGAGCAATAGTAACATAGCTGAACAAGGTTTGCTGAGACGTGGAGGACATGGTTGTTTGGGTTTAATTGAGAGGCATGAATAAGACGTGGTAGGATCAAGAAATTGTTCTTTCCTACACCTAGGCGCGAGTGAGCTGAAAGTTATAAGCATGATATATGCTCCCCCTTACCTGATGAGAATACGAAGCCGAAGGTGTAGTCCATCGCAAGCTCGCAACGTCTCCGAGAGTACCCGCGGAAGCACACAAGAAGGAAACACTGGAAATACAATCAACGAACAAGCATCTATTACTACGAAGCAATCACTAGCAAGCAACAATAAGAAGGCAACACGAGGCAACACACTTCGATATCACATCTATCGTCGAGTGCGGTTACTAACAGGTTAAGTGGAGTACTCGTCCCACATGACGATACCGCACATTTATCATCGGTTAAAGTTGTTTAGCTACACAACATGAGCAAGGTTGTTAACATGGCATATCAAACAATCATGGCAAGGGTGAAGCATAAAGTAAACTATATAATCTAGTCACTTTAAGTGAGGGTAAACCCTATACATGGCAACTATTATGGACCACACGATAATTATTGCATTTGGTACTGTTCTGCCCTAAACATAATTTTATTTTTTTATTAGAAAGCAAGAGCAACATAAACACTACCTACACGAAATTCTAGTCAAGTTACATATAAGCAACATTTTAATCCGAGCAACGGTTAAAAAGTTAGTAGATAAACTGTTACGATGGCATGGCATGTAAATAGTGGTCAAACAACAAGTAGACAAGTTCAAACATGGCAAAGGAGCACATTTTATTAATCTACACGCAAAACGGAGCAAGTTTGACGTTGGAACCATCGCAATCCGAGCTACGAGCAAAAATATATAAGTATCACAAAAAATAATACAATCTGCCAATTTAAAAGCCCACAAAATAGATAAAAATCATTACTAGGCCGAATCTGCTCCGAACGGGACTACACAGGGGGGCACCGGATAGCTATAAAGCGCACGCGTGCGCTACATAGTACACGGGCCGAGCCCATCTAGCGCAGCGGGGAAAAAAATAAAAGGAGGCTGAGCTCACCTCGTGGGCCTTGGCCCATTACGGCTGTGGGCGATGCATAGAGGGAGCTCGCCCAGGGTGAGCTGGGCCGCTCGGGATGGGGCAGAGGCGCGCTGCAGATGGGCCTCGGGGCGAGTGGGCCGTGGGGGCGAAGGAGCGGCCAACCTGGCGCACAATTGGTGGCGGCTGGGTGGTCGGGTTGCTCGCCTCGATCCCGATCCAGCGGGATGGCTGGCGGCGGCGGGCTACATGGGCTCGCCGGCCAGCACTCTGGCGAGATGGCAGCGGCTCAGGCGATGGGGAAGCCGTGTCCGGCGCGGCGGTCCGATCGGAGGAGGGCTCCGGCTCTGCCCGGGGCTGTGCGGTGACGAGCTCTCGGATCTCCCTTCCATGGCGGCCTGGATGCAGAGAGAGAGGTGTGAGGGAGAGAGGAGAAGAAGGAGAGGAAGAGAGGGGGCATGCGGGGAGGCGAGCGCGACGGCTCGACGCCGGCGGTCGAGGCTCGCTGGCCGGAGTCGTGGTGGTCCGAGGCGGCGGGGTCGGCCAGGGGAGGAGCTCGGGCAGGGAGGAGGCTCCACGGGCGGGCTGGGGGCGTCTGGTGACGTGGCAGCGTGCTAGCCGCCCGATCTGGATCCGATGGCTCAGATCATGGCCGCAAGATCTGAAGTGTGGAGAGGCTGGTGGAGGCAAGTGGCGGCGGGGGAGTAGCCTGGCGCAGAAATTGCGGTGGCTTGCTAGGGTTTGTCCAGATTTGGTAGGTAGCACCTACTATATGTAGTAGGTGGATGTTTAGGGTTGTTTTGGGCCACAAAATGGCCCGGTTTGGGTCCGGTTTTCCGTGTGGGCTAGAATCCGAAGATAAGAGGGGAATCCGGGGGTCCAGCTAATAGCGCGCGCGACATTTTGTAAATACGCCCCTCGGATTACATCGGCTACTATGCCTGAAGCATCCGAACGTTTAACTACCCGACGAAGTCGGAGTCGCGCGGAATTCAAAACACTGCCTCAACTTACCAAACTGGCGTCGTCTGCAATATTTAACGCCTAAAGAGAACGTCGAACACCTCCCGATAAAATAACCCATCTAAATATAAATGGGGTTTTCCGCACCATTGGTGATGGTTGGTCCTGTGCCGGAGGTCGCGACGGTGATCGGGTGACTTTCCTGGTGCCGCAACGAGGTCGTGTGCCATTGGGGAAAATGTCCGGACTCGCAACCGATACGAGGAGGGGGGAAATATTCACCAATTAATAAATCGGCGAAGCAAATACTACAAACAATTCTAGCAATCAACAAAATAAAGCAACAAACATTTTTTTTATTTGGGTGAAAATCCCGAGCTGTTACACTAGTCATATTCACGAAGTGCTCCAAGTCTTGCGTAAGGAACAAGTATATGCTAATCTTCAAAAATGCACTTGTCGCACTTCCAAATTCATGTTCCTTAGGTTTGTGGTTACCTCCAATGGCTTTGAAGTTGATGAAACTAAAGTAAACGCAATTAAAACTTGGCCCCAACCTACCACCCTATCACAAGTCCGTAGTTTCCTTGGTTAGCTGGCTTCTACCACCGTTTTGTTAAGGACTTTAGCACCATTACATACCTTTGCATGCTTTAAGAAAAAATAATGTTCCTTTCACTTTGGGTACATCTCAAGAGAAAGCTTTTAATGAACTCAAGTGATAGAGGCGAAGGTGTCCCGATGTTTCGATGAGATGATGGAGATCGATTTTGGTGGAATAGACTTTCACGACCCGACTACGAACGTGCGAAGACGTTGCGCCTTAGCAATCGCTAAACCAACTCCGAGAGGTTATTGATCCCGCGGATGCACGATCAACCTGACCACGAAGGTCAATTCCTGCAAGCAATCGAAGAACAAGCAAGAACTAAGAATTGCAATCTGGATATTGCGAATATAAGATGAAAGATTAACAGAAGTTGGGGTTCCAATGCGGTCTTGGCCTGGTCGGACGACACAAACGAAGAACTCGAAGTTGCGGCTATGGCTAACTTAAATCTAATTAAAACCCAAGTCTAAACGACGCCCTAAGGGCTGTATATATGGGGGAACAGAGGGGATTTTCGTGACCCCTTGGAGGTGGGGCCCGAAAACAACCCTAACTCGGTTTCCCCACACATACGGACTCTAAAAACAGCCTATAATGTGGTATTTCGAAATTACATGGGCCCAGCCCAATATTAAGGTGACGCAGCACCTATAATTGCTCTTGGACGAAAATAATGAAGTGGCATCTCGTGTATTTCGTCCAAGCCTTCATGCATGCCTTATGGTGGCTTCAAAGTGCGAAAATCCCCACTGGAAGCTCCATTGTTATTTCCCGCGCGCGCACCTTCTTCTCCATGCTTGATCCCGCTCCAATGACCGTCCTTCTTGTCCATGCTAGGTCCTTCATTCATAAGCAAAACAAAAGTATCTAATTTAGGCAGCATCATATGTTCATGAACATTAGAAGGATTCGCAAGAAACGAAAGTACCTGATAATTTAGTTGACGTGCACGTGCTCTAGTAACTGGTCCAGTATGTGTAGTTGGTGAAGATGTGGGTGTAAAATTAGTAGAGATTTCCTCATCATCCTCCCCTTCTTGAATTGAAGTCGTCCTCGACGGAAGCTCATTATCTTCTCCCAAATAAGGTTTCAAATCTGCAATGTTAAATGTGGGACTAACCCCAAAATCTGCAGGTAGCTCAAGTTTATATGCATTATCATTAATTTTCTGTAAAACCTTAAAGGGGCCATCAGCTCGTGGCATTAACTTCGACTTGCGCAAATCAGGAAACCTATCTTTACGTAGATGTAACCAAACAAGATCTCCTGGTTCAAACACAACATGCTTTCTACCCTTATCACCAGCAAGCTTGTATCTAGCATTCATTTTCTTAATGTTTTCTTTAGTTAACTCATGCATTTTTAATATCAATTCAGCACGTTGCTTAGCATCAAAATTAACCTTCTCCGAAGATGGAATAGGAAGCAAATCAATAGGTGCACGAGGTAGAAAACCATAAACAATCTCAAAAGGGCACATTTTAGTGGTAGAATGAAATGAACGATTATAAGCAAATTCAATATGAGGTAAACATTCTTCCCACATTTTTAAGTTACTCTTTAAAACAGCCCTAAGCATAGTAGACAAAGTCCTATTGACTACTTCAGTTTGTCCATCAGTTTGGGGATGACATGTAGTACTAAAAAGTAGTTTAGTCCCCAACTTAGCCCATAAGCATCTCCAAAAATGGCTAAGAAACTTAGTATCACGATCCGAGACAATAGTATTGGGCACACCATGTAAGCGAATAATCTCGCGAAAGAATAAATCAACAACATTAGCAGCATCATCGCTTTTATGACATGGTATAAAATGTGCCATCTTAGAAAATCTATCCACGACAACAAATATGCTATCCCTCCCCTTCTGTGTTCGAGGCAAGCCTAAAACAAAGTCCATGGATATGTCCTCCCATGGAACACTAGGTACAGGTAAAGGCATGTATAAACCATGAGGATTGAGTCGTGACTTAGCTTTTTGACATGTAGTGCAGCGAGCAACAAAACGCTCAACATCCCGTCTCATCTTTGGCCAAAAGAAATGTGTAGCAAGTACGTCCTCCGTCTTCTTCACGCCAAAATGTCCCATTAATCCTCCTCCATGCGCCTCCTGCAACAACAAAAGACGAATAGAGCTAGCTGGAATGCATAGCTTGTTAGAACGGAACACAAACCCATCATTAAGCACAAACTTGTTCCATGTTCTACCCTCTCTACAATTCTGCAAAACATCTTTAAATTCCGCATCATGTACATATTGATCTTTGATTGTCTCTAAACCGAATATCTTGAAGTCAAGTTGTGAAAGCATAGTATAACGACGAGACAAAGCATCAGCAATAATATTATCTTTCCCTTCTTGTGTTTAATGACATAAGGGAAAGTCTCAATAAATTCAACCCACTTAGCATGTCTACGATTAAGTTTTGCTTGGCTTCTTATGTGTTTCAAAGATTCATGATCAGAATGTATAACAAACTCTTTGGGCCATAAATAATGTTGCCAAGTTTCTAATGTCCGAACAAGAGCATATAATTCCTTATCATAAGTAGAATAGTTCAGACTAGGCCCACTCAATTTTTCAGAAAAGTATGCAACAGGTTTAGCATCTTGTAATAACACACCTCCCAAACCAATCCCACTAGCATCGCATTCAAGCTCAAAAGTCTTATTTAAATCAGGAAGTTGGAGCAAAGGAGCATGTGCTAACTTATCTTTCAATACCGTGAAGGCTTCTTCCTGTGCGGTACCCCAAGTAAAAGGCACATCCTTGCGTGTAAGCTCATTGAGAGGTGCAGCAATGGTGCTGAAATCTCTCACAAAACGCCTATAGAATCCAGCGAGGCCAAGAAAACTTCTCACTTGTGTGACCGTTTTGGGCTGCGGCCAACTCTCAATCGCCTCGATCTTGGCTTTATCAACTTCAATTCCATGCGGAGTAACAACATAGCCAAGAAACGATACTCGGTCGGTGCAAAAGGTGCACTTCCCAAGGTTACCAAACAAACGTGCATTACGTAGAGCAATAAAAACAGCACGTAAATGATCCAAATGTTCCTCCAAAGATTTGCTATAAATCAGTATATCATCAAAATAGACTACCACAAATCGTCCAATGAAAGCACGTAAAACCTCGTTCATTAATCTCATGAAAGTGCTAGGTGCATTAGTTAACCCAAAAGGCATGACTAACCACTCATATAATCCAAACTTAGTTTTAAATGTCGTTTTCCATTCATCCCCTAATTTCATGCGAATTTGATGGTATCCACTACGCAAATCAACTTTGGAAAACATGGTAGAGCCACTTAATTCATCAAGCATATCATCTAACCTAGGAATAGGATGACGATAACGAATAGTAATATTATTAATGGCTCTACAATCAACACACATACGCCAAGTTCCATCCTTTTTAGGCACTAATATAACAGGAACAGCACAAGGACTAAGGGATTCACGTATGTAACCTTTGTCGAGTAGCTCTTGTACTTGACGCTGAATCTCCTTCGTCTCCTCCGGATTGGTACGGTATGGCGCACGGTTGGGCATCGAAGCACCGGGAATTAAGTCAATCTGATGCTCAATCCCTCGAATAGGTGGTAATCCCGGTGGTACGTCTTGTGGAAAGACGTCAATAAACTCCTGCAAAAGGTCAGTGACAACAGGAGGCAAAGAAGGAGGCAATTCCTCAAATGAAAACAAAGCTTCTTTGCACACAAAAGCATAGCACACATATTGACTAACATCCAAATCCGAAATATCAACCTTAGTAGCAAGCAAAGTTGGACTAGTCAATTTAATTTCATTAGAAACAGCAGAAGAAGATTTGCTATTAGTCTTATGTTGTTGCTCAAATTCTTTAGCTGCTATCTCATTCTCACTCTTATGTTTCTCCTGTTTAGCTTTACTAGCTCTAGCAAGATCATCTTTCACAATTTGTTCAGGAGACATAGGAAGTAAAGCAATAGTTTTATCCTGATGAACTAGAGTAAACTGATTTGTCCTACCATGGTGTACAACATTCCTATCAAATTGCCATGGTCTACCAAGTAAAAGTGATAGAGGCGAAGGTGTCCCGATGTTTCGATGAGATGGTGGAGATCGATTATGGTGGAGGCGACTTTCACGATCCGACTACGAACGTGCGAAGACGTTGCGCCTTAGCGATCGCTAAACCAACTCCGAGAGGTTATTGATCCCGCGGATGCACGATCAACCTGACCACGAAGGTCTAATTCCTGCAAGCAATCGAAGAACAAGCAAGAACTAAGAATTGCAATCTGGATATTGCGAATATAAGATGAATGATTACGAAAGTTGGGGTTCCAATGAGGTCTTGGCCTGGTCGGATGACACAAACGAAGAGCTCGAAGTTGCGGCTATGGCTAACTTAAATCTAATTAAAACCCAAGTCTAAACGACGCCCTAAGGGCTGTATATATGGGGGAACAGAGGGGATTTTCGTGACCCCTTGGAGGTGGGGTCCGAAAACAACCCTAACTCGGTTTCCCCACACATACGGACTCTAAAAACAGCCTATAAGGTGGTATTTCGAAATTACATGGGCCCAGCCCAATATTAAGGTGACGCAGCACCTATAATTGCCCTTGGACGAAAATAATGAAGTGGCATCTCGCGTATTTCGTCCAAGACTTCATGCGCGCCTTATGGTGGCTTCAAAGTGCGATAATCACCACGGGAAGCTCCGCTGTCCTTTCCCGCGCGCGCACCTTCTTCTCCATGCTTGATCCCGCTCCAATGACCATCCTTCTTGTCCATGCTAGGTCCTTCATTCATAAGCAAAACAAAAGTATCTAATTTAGGCAGTATCATATGTTCATGAACAATAGAAGGATTCGCAAGAAACGAAAGTACCTGATAATTTAGTTGACGTGCACGAGCTCTAGTAACTGGTCCAATATGTGTAGTTGGTGAGGATATGGGTGTAACATTAGTAGGGATGTCCTCATCATCCTCCCCTTCTTGAATTGAAGTCGTCCTCGACGGAAGCTCATCATCTTCTCCCAAATAAGGCTTCAAATCTGCAATATTAAATGTGGGACTAACCCCAAAGGCTGCAGGTAGCTCAAGTTTATATGCATTATCATTAATTTTCTGCAAAACCTTAAAGGGACCATCAGCTCGAGGCATTAACTTAGACTTGCGCAAATCAGGAAACCTATCTTTACGTAGATGTAACCAAACAAGATCTCCGGGTTCAAACACAACATGCTTTCGACCCCTATCACCAGCAAGCTTGTATCTAGCATTCATGCGCTCAATGTTTTCTTTAGTTAACTCATGCAGTTTTAATATCAATTCAGCACGTTGCTTAGCATCAAAATTAACCTTCTCCGAAGATGGAAGAGGTAGCAAATCAATAGGTGCACGAGGTAGAAAACCATAAACAATCTCAAAAGGGCACATTTTAGTGGTAGAATGCAATGAACGATTATAAGCAAATTCAATATGAGGTAAACATTCTTCCCACAGTTTCAAGTTACTCTTTAAAACAGCCCTAAGCATAGTAGACAAAGTCCTATTGACTACTTCAGTTTGTCCATCAGTTTGGGGATGACATGTAGTACTAAAAAGTAGTTTAGTCCCCAACTTAGCCCATAAGCATCTCCAAAAATGGCTAAGAAACTTAGTATCACGATCCGAGACAATAGTATTGGGCACACCATGTAAGCGAATAATCTCACGAAAGAATAAATCAGCAACATTAGCAGCATCATCGCTTTTATGACATGGTATAAAATGTGCCATCTTAGAAAATCTATCCACGACAACAAATATGCTATCCCTCCCATTCTTTGTTCGAGGCAAGCCTAAAACAAAGTCCATGGATATGTCCTCCCACGGAACACTAGGTACAGGTAAAGGCATGTATAAACCATGAGGATTGAGTCGTGACTTAGCTTTTTGACATGTAGTGCAGCGAGCAACAAAACGCTCAACATCCCGTCTCATCTTTGGCCAAAAGAAATGTGTAGCAAGTACGTCCTCCGTCTTCTTCACGCCAAAGTGTCCCATTAATCCTCCTCCATGCGCCTCCTGCAACAACAAAAGACGAATAGAGCTAGCTGGAATGCATAGCTTGTTAGAACGGAACACAAATCCATCATTAAGCACAAACTTGTTCCATGTTCTACCCTCTCTACAATTCTGCAATACATCTTTAAATTCCGCATCATTTACGTATTGATCTTTGATTGTCTCTAAACCGAAAATCTTGAAGTCAAGTTGTGAAAGCATAGTATAACGACGAGACAAAGCATCAGCAATAATATTATCTTTCCCCTTCTTGTGTTTAATGACATAAGGGAAAGTCTCAATAAATTCAACCCACTTAGCATGTCTACGATTAAGTTTTGCTTGACTTCTTATGTGTTTCAAAGATTCATGATCAGAATGTATAACAAATTCTTTGGGCCATAAATAATGTTGCCAAGTTTCTAATGTCCGAACAAGAGCATATAATTCCTTATCATAAGTAGAATAGTTCAGACTAGGCCCACTCAATTTTTCAGAAAAGTAAGCAACAGGTTTAGCATCTTGTAATAACACACCTCCCAAACCAATCCCACTAGCATCGCATTCAAGCTCAAAAGTCTTATTAAAATCAGGAAGTTGGAGCAAAGGAGCATGTGTTAACTTATCTTTCAATACGGTGAAGGCTTCTTCCTGTGCGGTACCCCAAGTAAAAGGCACATCCTTGCGTGTAAGCTCATTGAGAGGTGCAGCAATGGTGCTGAAATCTCTCACAAAACGCCTATAGAATCCAGCGAGGCCAAGAAAACTCCTCACTTGTGTGACCGTTTTGGGCTGTGGCCAACTCTCAATCGCCTCGATCTTGGCTTTATCAACTTCAATTCCCTGCGGAGTAACAACATAGCCAAGAAACGATACTCGGTCGGTGCAAAAGGTGCACTTCCCAAGGTTACCAAACAAACGTGCATTACGTAGAGCAATAAAAACAGCACGTAAATGATCCAAATGTTCCTCCAAAGATTTGCTATAAATCAGTATATCATCAAAATAGACTACCACAAATCGTCCAATGAAAGCACGTAAAACCTCGTTCATTAATCTCATGAAAGTGCTAGGTGCATTAGTTAACCCAAAAGGCATGACTAACCACTCATATAATCCAAACTTAGTTTTAAATGCCGTTTTCCATTCATCTCCTAATTTCATGCGAATTTGATGGTATCCACTACGCAAATCAACTTTGGAAAACATGGTAGAGCCACTTAATTCATCAAGCATATCATCTAACCTAGGAATAGGATGACGATAACGAATAGTAATATTATTAATGGCTCGACAATCAACACACATACGCCATGTTCCATCCTTTTTAGG
Source organism: Bromus sterilis (assembly GCA_950022295.1). NCBI lineage: Eukaryota > Viridiplantae > Streptophyta > Magnoliopsida > Poales > Poaceae > Bromus > Bromus sterilis. The sequence continues at coordinate 161,864,199 of OX465599.1, read as the reverse complement.
CACTAATATAACAGGAACAGCACAAGGACTAAGGGATTCACGTATGTAACCTTTGTCGAGTAGCTCTTGTACTTGACGCTGAATCTCCTTTGTCTCCTCCGGATTGGTACGGTATGGCGCACGGTTGGGCAGTGAAGCACCGGGAATTAAGTCAATCTGATGCTCAATCCCTCGAATAGGTGGTAATCCCGGTGGTACGTCTTGTGGAAAGACGTCAATAAACTCCTGCAAAAGGTCAGTGACAACAGGAGGCAAAGAAGGAGGCAATTCCTCAAATGAAAACAAAGCTTCTTTGCACACAAAAGCATAGCACACATATTGACTAACATCCAAATCTGAAATATCAACTTTAGTAGCAAGCAAAGTTGGACTAGTCAATTTAATTTCATTAGACACAGCAGAAGAAGATTTGCTATTAGTCTTATGTTGTTGCTCAAATTCTTTGGCTGCTATCTCATTTTCACTCTTATTTTTCTCCTGTTTAGCTTTACTAGCTCTAGCAAGATCATCTTTCACAATTTGTTCAGGAGACATAGGAAGTAAAGCAATATTTTTATCCTGATGAACCAGAGTAAACTGATTTGTCCTACCATGGTGTACAACATTCCTATCAAATTGCCATGGTCTACCAAGTAAAAGAGAGCATGCTTGCATGGGTACCACATCACAATCAACATAATCAGCATATGCAGCAATGCTAAAGTGCACACGAACAGAACGCGTTACCTTAATCTTACCACTATTGTTAAACCACTGAATATAGTACGGATGGGGGTGTGGTCTTGTGGTGAGAGATAGCTTCTCCACCAACTCCATGCTAGCCAAGTTGTTGCAACTCCCTCCGTCAATGATGATGCGAACCGAACGTTCTTTCACCACTCCCTTTGTGTGGAACAAATTATGCCTCTGGTTTTGCTCGGCCTTCGTTACCTGCACACTTAACACACGTTGAGCAACCAAACTAGCATATTTATCTGCATCATCAGGAGCCATATACTCCATATCATGAGCATCATCATGGGCACCCTGTTCCTCATGAGCAATGAGAACTAAAGTCTCCTCATCATAGTCACTCGCTGACTCATACCCACCATCCGCCGTAATAATCATCACACGCTTGGAGGGACAGTCTTTTGCGAAGTGACCTCCACCTTGGCACCTGTGACATTTAATATCACGATCTCGTGTTTGCCCTGTGGAAGCCATGGATGAAGAAGAACTCGCCGCTGGACCACCCTGTGCACCCTTGAATGGTGGCGCTGACTGTTTTGGTGGCTCCCTGTAAGAATGAGCGGCTGAAGTAGAGGGTGGAGCAGCAGGACGTGTGGATGTAGAAGGTCCACGCGATGTCCATGATGTATTTCGTCCTGCAGAAAAGTTAGGTCTCGTAGCGGCCTGTCGATCCTGCACTTCACGTTCAGCTTTACAAGCAAGATGAAACAAACGAGTAATAGTAGCATAGTCCTTGTATTCTAGAATAGTTTGTATCTCCCTGTTTAAGCCACCTATGAAACGTGCAAACATAGCTTCATTATCCTCTACTAGGCCACATCTAATCAATCCAGTTTGTAATTCTTGATAATATTCCTCTACAGAATTTTTTCCTTGTCTCAAACGCTGTAATTTTTGTAGCAATTCACGTTGATAATAAGGAGGAACCCAGCGAGTACGCATAGCATCTTTTAAAGCAGCCCAAGTAGCTGGAATATTATTAGCATGCAATCTACAATGTTCAGACCACCAAATAGATGCAAAACCCGTGAATTCACAAACAGCAGCAGTAACACGTCTATTCTCAGGATATTGTAAACATGTAAAGCGTTGTTCAGTTTCTAACTCCCAAGTAAGATAAGCATCAGGAATATATCTACCCTCAAACGGCTTAAGATTCAATTTAAGTTTAGGCACATGTTCATCATCGCGTACCTGAGGGGGTGGTTGGTGTCGACCGTGGCGAATGTTGGGACGTGGACGTCCAGCTGGCTGTTCATAGGCCGCTTCTTGTTCCACCTCCTCCTCGTAATCACCCTCGTAGTTGTCGTCCTGGCCGACGTCAGAGGCAGCAGCAGCAGTAACTGCAGCAGCAGCAGGAGCACCAGCAGCTTGTCCGCCCGGAAACAGAATACGTCGTGCACGTCGTGGTGGCGGTGGCTGTGCTGGAGCGGCCGCAGGCTGTATAGGTAAGCGTGCGAGCAACTCAGTAAACTTGGCGTCGAGCTTGGTGTCGATCATCTTCTCCACACCATCAATCGCCTCTGTAAATCTGTTCTCGATGTCATTCACCTGTTCAGACATCATTTGTGCAAATTTATCATGTAATGCTTTGTTTGTCATATTCTCCCAATCAGGTGCATCCCGCGCCACTTCATCATGGGATCCTGGCATGGTTAGCAGAAATAGAAAACACACAGAAGTATGATCCTACTTCGACTAATGGGATGTGGGGTGGTGGAAAGCACAAATCCGTCAAGCTTTTCTTCAGTTCTTACCGATTCTTACCTAGCAGCAGGTGGTGATGTACAACCAACGGGTTAAAACTCTCAGAGATGTGGTAGAGCGATGGCCAGGAGGTGTCAACCGCACGAAGTAGAATATATGTGGAGCTGTAGGTAGGTTTGACAAATATGGTAGCAAAAAGCTCAACAGTAATCAAAACAGAGATGCAAAGTTGAATAAACACTCAACGTCGGTACTGTGCTGATCCTAGGCTAGACCGTACTAGAGACGCGAGCCTAAAACACCAACGAAAGCACGGCGCGGCACGTAATCAACTGAGAAGCACACTCTGAATTTTTTTTTCTCTTTTTTTTTTTGTTTTTTTTTTTGTTTTTTTTTTTTTGCTTTTTTTTTTTTTTTGCGATGCGGGACTGCGGTGGCTGAAAAAGTGCGAAAAAATCACTATGGTGGCGAACGTCTCAAAATGAGTTTCTGGACCTAAGGAACGTATGGGCACGAAATTTTTTCACCCCTGAAATTTTTGGCCTAAAAACTGCTCTGAAAAGCGTGCCAGACTCTAACTGGTCCAATATGTGTAGTTGGTGAGGATATGGGTGTAACATTAGTAGGGATGTCCTCATCAAAAAGAGAGCATGCTTGCATGGGTACCACATCACAATCAACATAATCAGCATATGCAGCAGTGCTAAAGTGCACACGAACAGAACGCGTTACCTTAATCTTACCACTATTGTTAAACCACTGAATATAGTACGGATGGGGGTGTGGTCTTGTGGTGAGAGATAGCTTCTCCACCAACTCCATGCTCGCCAAGTTGTTTCAACTCTGATAGAGGCGAAGGTGTCCCGATGTTTCGATGAGAGGATGGAGATCGATTTTTGGTGGAGTAGACTTTCACGACCCGACTACGAACGTGCGAAGACGTTGCGCCTTAGCAATCGCTAAACCAACTCCGAGAGGTTATTGATCCCGCGGATGCACGATCAACCTGACCACGAAGGTCAATTCCTGCAAGCAATCGAAGAACAAGCAAGAACTAAGAATTGCAATCTGGATATTGCGAATATAAGATGAAAGATTAACAGAAGTTGGGGTTCCAATGCGGTCTTGGCCTGGTCGGACGACACAAACGAAGAACTCGAAGTTGCAGCTATGGCTAACTTAAATCTAATTAAAACCCAAGTCTAAACGACGCCCTAAGGGCTGTATATATGGGGGAACAGAGGGGATTTTCGTGACCCCTTGGAGGTGGGGTCCGAAAACAACCCTAACTCGGTTTCCCCACACATACGGACTCTAAAAACAGCCTATAATGAGGTATTTCGAAATTACATGGGCCCAGCCCAATATTAAGGTGACGCAGCACCTATAATTGCTCTTGGACGAAAATAATGAAGTGGCATCTCGTGTATTCCGTCCAAGCCTTCATGCATGCCTTATGGTGGCTTCAACGTGCGAAAATCCCCACTGGAAGCTCCACTGTACTTTCCCCTGCGCGCACCTTCTTCTCCATTCTTGATCCCGCTCCAATGACCATCCTTCTTGTCCATGCTAGGTCCTTCATTCATAAGCAAAACAAAAGTATCTAATTTAGGCAGCATCATATGTTCATGAACAATAGAAGGATTCGCAAGAAACGAAAGTACCTGATAATTTAGTTGACGTGCACGTGCTCTAGTAACTGGTCCAGTATGTGTAGTTGGTGAGGGTATGGGTGTAACATTAGTAGGGATGTCCTCATCATCCTCCCCTTCTTGAATTGAAGTCGTCCTCGACGGAAGCTCATCATCTTCTCCCAAATAAGGTTTCAAATCTGCAATCTTAAATGTGGGACTAACCCCAAAATCTGCAGGTAGCTCAAGTTTATATGCATTATCATTAATTTTCTGTAAAACCTTAAAGGGACCATCAGCTCGTGGCATTAACTTAGACTTGCGCAAATCAGGAAACCTATCTTTTCGTAGATGTAACCAAACAAGATCTCCTGGTTCAAAAACAACATGCTTTCGACCCCTATCACCAGCAAGCTTGTATCTAGCATTCATGCGCTCAATGTTTTCTTTAGTTAACTCATGCATTTTTAATATCAATTCAGCACGTTGCTTAGCATCAAAATTCACCTTCTCCGAAGATGGAAGAGGCAGCAAATCAATAGGTGCACGAGGTAGAAAACCATAAACAATCTCAAAAGGGCACATCTTAGTGGTAGAATGCACTGAACGATTATAAGCAAATTCAATATGAGGTAAACATTCTTCCCACAGTTTCAAGTTACTTTTTAAAACAGCCCTAAGCATAGTAGACAATGTCCTATTGACCACTTCAGTTTGTCCATCAGTTTGGGGATGACATGTAGTACTAAAAAGTAGTTTAGTCCCCAACTTAGCCCATAAGCATCTCCAAAAATGGCTAAGAAACTTAGTATCACGATCCGAGACAATAGTATTGGGCACACCATGTAAACGAATAATCTCTCCAAAGAATAAATCAGCAACATTAGCAGCATCATCGCTTTTATGACATGGTATAAAATGTGCCATCTTAGAAAATCTATCCACGACAACAAATATGCTATCCCTCCCCTTCTTTGTTCGAGGCAAGCCTAAAACAAAGTCCATGGATATGTCCTCCCACGGAACACTAGGTACAGGTAAAGGCATGTATAAACCATGAGGATTGAGTCGTGACTTAGCTTTTTGACATGTAGTGCAGCGAGCAACAAAACGCTCAACATCCCGTCTAATCTTTGGCCAAAAGAAATGTGTAGCAAGTACGTCCTCCGTCTTTTTCACGCCAAAATGTCCCATTAATCCTCCTCCATGCGCCTCCTGCAACAACAAAAGACGAATAGAGCTAGCTGGAATGCATAGCTTGTTAGAACGGAACACAAATCCATCATTAAGCACAAACTTGTTCCAAGTTCTACCCTCTCTACAATTCTGCAATACATCTTTAAATTCCGCATCATTTGCATATTGTTCTTTGATTGTCTCTAAACCGAATATCTTGAAGTCAAGTTGTGAAAGCATAGTATAACGACGAGACAAAGCATCAGCAATAATATTATCTTTCCCCTTCTTGTGTTTAATGACATAAGGGAAAGTCTCAATAAATTCAACCCACTTAGCATGTCTACGATTAAGTTTTGCTTGACTTCTTATGTGTTTCAAAGATTCATGATCAGAATGTATAACAAATTCTTTGGGCCATAAATAATGTTGCCAAGTTTCTAATGTCCGAACAAGAGCATATAATTCCTTATCATAAGTAGAATAGTTCAGACTAGGCCCACTCAATTTTTCAGAAAAGTATGCAACAGGTTTAGCATCTTGTAATAACACACCTCCCAAACCAATCCCACTAGCATCGCATTCAAGCTCAAAAGTCTTATTAAAATCAGGAAGTTGGAGCAAAGGAGCATGTGTTAACTTATCTTTCAATACCGTGAAAGCTTCTTCCTGTGCGGTACCCCAAGTAAAAGGCACATCCTTGCGTGTAAGCTCATTGAGAGGGGCAGCAATGGTGCTGAAATCTCTCACAAAACGCCTATAGAATCCAGCGAGGCCAAGAAAACTCCTCACTTGTGTGACCGTTTTGGGCTGCGGCCAACTCTCAATCGCCTCGATCTTGGCTTTATCAACTTCAATACCCTGTGGAGTAACAACATAGCCAAGAAACGATACTCGGTCGGTGCAAAAGGTGCACTTCCCAAGGTTACCAAATAAACGTGCATTACGTAGAGCAATAAAAACAGCACGTAAATGATCCAAATGTTCCTCCAAAGATTTGCTATAAATCAGTATATCATCAAAATAGACTACCACAAATCGTCCAATGAAAGCACGTAAAACCTCGTTCATTAATCTCATGAAAGTGCTAGGTGCATTAGTTAACCCAAAAGGCATGACTAACCACTCATATAATCCAAACTTAGTTTTAAAAGCCGTTTTCCATTCATCTCCTAATTTCATGCGAATTTGATGGTATCCACTACGCAAATCAACTTTGGAAAACATGGTAGAGCCACTTAATTCATCAAGCATATCATCTAACCTAGGAATAGGATGACGATAACGAATAGTAATATTATTAATGGCTCGACAATCAACACACATACGCCATGTTCCATCCTTTTTAGGCACTAATATAACAGGTACAGCACAAGGACTAAGGGACTCACGTATGTAACCTTTGTCGAGTAGCTCTTGTACTTGACGCTGAATCTCCTTCGTCTCCTCCGGATTGGTACGGTATGGCGCACGGTTGGGCAACGAAGCACCGGGAATTAAGTCAATCTGATGCTCAATCCCTCGAATAGGTGGTAATCCCGGTGGTACGTCTTGTGGAAAGACGTCAATAAACTCCTGCAAAAGGTCAGTGACAACAGGAGGCAAAGAAGGAGGCAATTCCTCAAATGAAAACAAAGCTTCTTTGCACACAAAAGCATAGCACACATATTGACTAACATCCAAATCTGAAATATCAACCTTAGTAGCAAGCAAAGTTGGACTAGTCAATTTAATTTCATTAGAAACAGCAGAAGAAGATTTGCTATTAGTCTTATGTTGTTGCTCAAATTCTTTGGCTGCTATCTCATTCTCACTCTTAATTTTCTCCTGTTTTGCTTTACTAGCTCTAGCAAGATCATCTTTCACAATTTGTTCAGGAGACATAGGAAGTAAAGCAATATTTTTATCCTGATGAACTAGAGTAAACTGATTTGTCCTACCATGGTGTACAACATTCCTATCAAATTGCCATGGTCTACCAAGTAAAAGAGAGCATGCTTGCATGGGTACCACATCACAATCAACATAATCAGCATATGCAGCAATGCTAAAGTGCACACGAACAGAACGCGTTACCTTAATCTTACCACTATTGTTAAACCACTGAATATAGTACGGATGGGGGTGTGGTCTTGTGGTGAGAGATAGCTTCTCCACCAACTCCATGCTAGCCAAGTTGTTGCAACTCCCTCCGTCAATGATGATGCGAACCGAACGTTCTTTCACCACTCCCTTTGTGTGGAACAAATTATGCCTCTGGTTTTGCTCAGCCTTCGTTACCTGCACACTTAATACACGTTGAGCCACCAAACTAGCATATTTATCTGCATCATCAGGAGTCATATACTCTATATCATGAGCATCATCATGGGCACCCTGTTCCTCATGAGCAATGAGAACTAGAGTCTCCTCATCATAGTCACTCGCTGACTCATACCCACCATCCGCCGTAATAGTCATCACACGCTTGGAGGGACAGTCCTTTGCGAAGTGACCTCCACCTTGGCACCTGCGACATTTAATATCACGATCTCGTGTTTGCCCTGTGGACGCCATGGATGAAGAAGAACTTGCCGCTGGACCACTCTGTGCACCCTTGAATGGTGGTGCTAGCTGTTTTGGTGGCTCCCTGTAAGAATGAGCGGCTGAAGTAGATGGTGGCGCAGCAGGACGTGTGGATGTAGAAGGTCCACGCGATGTCCATGATGTATTTCGTCCTGCAGAAAAGTTAGGTCTCGTAGCGGCCTGTCGATCCTGCACTTCACGTTCAGCTTTACAAGCAAGATGAAACAAACGAGTGATAGTAGCAAAGTCCTTGTATTCTAGAATAGTTTGTATCTCCCTGTTTAAGCCACCCATAAAACGTGCAAGCATAGCTTCATTATCCTCTACTAGGCCACATCTAATCAATCCAGTTTGTAATTCTTGATAATATTCCTCTACAGAATTTTTTCCTTGTCTCAAACGCTGTAATTTTTGTAACAATTCACGTTGATAATAAGGAGGAACCCAGCGAGTACGCATAGCATCTTTTAAAGCAGCCCAAGTAGTTGGAATATTATTAGCATGCAATCGACAATGTTCAGACCACCAAATAGATGCAAAGCCCGTGAATTCACAAACAGCAGCAGTAACACGTCTATTCTCAGGATATTGTAAACATGTAAAACGTTGTTCAGTTTCTAACTCCCAAGTAAGATAAGCATCAGGAATATATCTACCCTCAAACGGCTTAAGATTCAATTTAAGTTTAGGCACATGTTCATCATCGCGTACCTGAGGGGGTGGTTGGTGTCGACCGTGGCGAATGTTGGGACGTGGACGTCCAGCTGGCTGCTCATAGGCCGCTTCCTGTGCCACCTCCTCCTCGTAATCACCCTCGTAGTTGTCGTCCTGGCTGACGTCAGAAGCAGCAGCAGCAGTAGCAGCAACTGCAGCAGCAGGAGGAGCACCAATACCAGCAGCTTGTCCTCGCGGAAACAGAATACGTCGTGCACGTGGTAGTGGCGGTGGCTGTGGCTGTGCGGAAGGTAGGCGTGCGATCAACTCAGTAAACTTGGCGTCGAGCTTGGTGTCGATCATCTTCTCCACGCCATCAATCGCCTCTGTAAATCTGGTCTCGATGTCCTGCACCTGTTGAGACATCATACGTGCAAATTTATCATGTAGCTCCTTGTTTGTCATGTTCTCCCAATCGGGTGCATCCCGCGCCACTTCATCATGTGATCCTGGCATGGTTAGCAGAAATAGAAAACACACAGGAATATGATCCTACTTCTACTAATGGGATGGATGTGGGGTGGTGGAAAGCACAAATCCGTCAAGCTTTTCTTACGTTCTTACCGATTCTTACCTAGCAGCAGGTGGTGATGTACAACCAACGGGTCAAAACTCTCAGAGATATGGTAGAGCGATGGCCAGGAGGTGTCAAAACGCACGATGTAGGATATATGTGGAGCTGTAGGTAGGCTTGACAAATATGGAAGCAAAAAGCTCAACAGTAATCAAAACAGAGATGCAAAGTTGAATAAACACTCAACGTCGGTACTGTGCTGATCCTAGGCTAGACCGTACTAGAGACGCGAGCCTAAAACACCAACGAAAGCACGGCGCGGCACGTAATCAACTGAGAAGCACACTCTGATTTTTTTTTTCCTCTTTTTTTTTTTTTTTTTTTTTTGCTTTTTTTTTTTTTTTGGTGCGATGCGGGACTGCGGTGGCTGAAAAAGTGCGAAAAAATCACTATGGTGGCGAACGTCTCAAAATGAGTTTCTGGACATAAGGAACGTATGGGCACGAAATTTTTTCACCCCCGAAATTTTTTTTTTTTTTTTTTTTTTTTGGAAATCACCCTCTTATACGTACGACAAAAGATTGGTGAAATCCGACTCTAATCAACTCAAAACTATTCTGGCTACGGAGATATCAGGAAACGTACTGATGGTGGAACTCAACTCGGACTCGTGAGACGTGGTGGTGTATATGGACTCTGCTTGGCGGAACGTGGTGGTGTATCTGGACTCGGATTGGCGGAACATGGTAGGATGACTACTGGTGCGGCGGCGACGTGGCAAACTGTGAGCAGAACTCGAAACTCTAAGGGAACTAGACGCTAAGATCAGCAACTTGACACAACGATGCAACCGTAAATTCAACAAAGCAAGTACTGAAAAGAAAACTGGACAAAGGCTAGGACTGTCTTGGGACGTGATGATCTAACCCTAATTTTTTTTTGTTGGCTTTTTCGTGGACTGTAGGTATGAAGAACAGAACCAATCTAGACTATGAAAACTGGTAAATCTCACCGAGCAACCTGGAAATCTGATACCACTTGATAGAGGCGAAGGTGTCCCGATGTTTCGATGAGAGGATGGAGATCGATTTTTGGTGGAGTAGACTTTCACGACCCGACTACGAACGTGCGAAGACGTTGCGCCTTAGCAATCGCTAAACCAACTCCGAGAGGTTATTGATCCCGCGGATGCACGATCAACCTGACCACGAAGGTCAATTCCTGCAAGCAATCGAAGAACAAGCAAGAACTAAGAATTGCAATCTGGATATTGCGAATATAAGATGAAAGATTAACAGAAGTTGGGGTTCCAATGCGGTCTTGGCCTGGTCGGACGACACAAACGAAGAACTCGAAGTTGCAGCTATGGCTAACTTAAATCTAATTAAAACCCAAGTCTAAACGACGCCCTAAGGGCTGTATATATGGGGGAACAGAGGGGATTTTCGTGACCCCTTGGAGGTGGGGTCCGAAAACAACCCTAACTCGGTTTCCCCACACATACGGACTCTAAAAACAGCCTATAATGTGGTATTTCGAAATTACATGGGCCCAGCCCAATATTAAGGTGACGCAGCACCTATAATTGCTCTTGGACGAAAATAATGAAGTGGCATCTCGTGTATTCCGTCCAAGCCTTCATGCATGCCTTATGGTGGCTTCAACGTGCGAAAATCCCCACTGGAAGCTCCACTGTACTTTCCCCTGCGCGCACCTTCTTCTCCATTCTTGATCCCGCTCCAATGACCATCCTTCTTGTCCATGCTAGGTCCTTCATTCATAAGCAAAACAAAAGTATCTAATTTAGGCAGCATCATATGTTCATGAACAATAGAAGGATTCGCAAGAAACGAAAGTACCTGATAATTTAGTTGACGTGCACGTGCTCTAGTAACTGGTCCAGTATGTGTAGTTGGTGAGGGTATGGGTGTAACATTAGTAGGGATGTCCTCATCAAACTCCCTCCGTCAATGATGATGCGAACCGAACGTTCTTTCACCACTCCCTTTGTGTGGAACAAATTATGCCTCTGGTTTTGCTCGGCCTTCGATACCTGCACACTTAACACACGTTGAGCAACCAAACTAGCATATTGATGTGCATCATCAGGAGCCATATACTCTATATCATGAGCATCATCATGGGCACCCTGTTCCTCGTGAGCAATGAGAACTAAAGTCTCCTCATCGTAGTCGCTCGCTGACTCATACCCACCATCCGCCGTAATAATCATCACACGCTTGGAGGGACAGTCTTTTGCGAAGTGACCTCCACCTTGGCACCTGCGACATTTAATATCACGATCTCGTGTTGCCCTGTGGAAGCCATGGATGAAGAAGAACTCGCTGCTGGACCACTCTGTGCACCCTTGAATGGAGGCGCTGGCTGTTTTGGTGGCTCCCTGTAAGAATGAGCGGTTGAAGTAGATGGTGGTGCAGCAGGACGTGTGGATGTAGAAGGTCCACGTGATGTCCATGATGTATTTCGTCCTGCAGAAAAGTTAGGTTTCGTAGCCTGTCGATCCTGCACTTCACGTTCATCTTTACAAGCAAGATGAAACAAACGAGTAATAGTAGCATAGTCCATGTATTTTAGAATAGTTTGTATCTCCCTGTTTAAGCCACCTATAAAACGTGCAAACATAGCTTCATTATCCTCTACTAGGCCACATCTAATCAATCCAGTTTGTAATTCTTGATAATATTCCTCTACAGAATTTTTTCCTTGTCTCAAACGCTGTAATTTTTGTAGCAATTCACGTTGATAATAAGGAGGAACCCAGCGAGTACGCATAGCATCTTTTAAAGCAGCCCAAGTAGCTGGAATATTATTAGCATGCAATCTACAATGTTCAGACCACCAAATAGATGCAAAACCCGTGAATTCACAAACAGCAGCAGTAACACGTCTATTCTCAGGATATTGTAAACATGTAAAGCGTTGTTCAGTTTCTAACTCCCAAGTAAGATAAGCATCAGGAATATATCTACCCTCAAACGGCTTAAGATTCAATTTAAGTTTAGGCACATGTTCATCATCGCGTACCTGAGGGGGTGGTTGGTGTCGACCGTGGCGAATGTTGGGACGTGGACGCCCAGCTGGCTGCTCATAGGCCGCTTCCTGTTCCACCTCCTCCTCGTAATCACCCTCGTAGTTGTCGTCCTGGCCGACGTCAGAAGCAGCAGCAGTAGCAGCAACTGCAGCAGCCGCAGGAGCACCAGCAGCGTGTCTGCCCGGAAACAGAATACGTCGTGCACGTCGTGGTGGCGGTGGCTGTGTTGGAGCGGCCGCAGGCTGTGCAGGTGCAGGTAGGCGTGCGAGCAACTCAGTAATCTTGGCGTCGAGCTTGGTGTCGATCATCTTCTCCACACCATCAATCGCCTCTGTAAATCTGTTCTCGATGTCATTCACCTGTTCAGACATCATTTGTGCAAATTTATCATGTAACGCTTTGTTTGTCATATTCTCCCAATCGGGTGCATCCCGCGCCACTTCATCATGGGATCCTGGCATGGTTAGCAGAAATAGAAAACACACAGGAATATGATCCTACTTCTACTAATGGGATGTGGGATGGTGGAAAGCACAAATCCGTCAAGCTTTTCTTTCGTTCTTACCGATTCTTACCTAGCAGCAGGTGGTGATGTACAACCAACGGGTCAAAACTCTCAGAGATGTGGTAGAGTGATGGCCAGGAGGTGTCAACCGCACGAAGTAGAATATATGTGGAGCTGTAGGAAGGCTGACAAGTATGGTAGCAAAAGCTCAACAGTAATCAAAACAGAGATGCAAAGCTGAATAAACACTCAACGTCGGGACTGTGCTGATCCTAGGCTAGACCGTACTAGAGACGCGAGCCTAAAACACCAACGAAAGCACGGCGCGGCACGTAAACAACTGAGAAGCACACTCTGAATTTTTTTTTCTCTTTTTTTTTTGCGATGCGGGACTGCGGTGGCTGAAAAAGTGCGAAAAAATCACTATGGTGGCGAACGTCTCAAAATGAGTTTCTGGACCTAAGGAACGTATGGGCACGAAATTTTTTTACCCCTGAAAATTTTGGCCTAAAAACTGCTCTGGAAAGCGTGCCAGACTTTTTTTTTTTTTGCTAATCACCCCCCTTCTCTGTACGGAAAAAGTTTGATGAAATCCGACTCTAACAACTGAAAACTAAATCGGCGAAGCAAATACTACAAACAAGTCCGTAGTTTCCTTGGTCTAGCTGGCTTCTACCACCGTTTTGTTAAGGACTTTTGCACCATTACATCACCTTTGCATGCTTTAAGAAAAAATAATGTTCCTTTCACTTTGGGTACATCTCAAGAGAAAGCTTTTAATGAACTCAAGTGATAGAGGCGAAGGTGTCCCGATGTTTCGATGGGATGATGGAGATCGATTTTGGTGGAATAGACTTTCACGACCCGACTACGAACGTGCGAAGATGTTGCGCCTTAGCAATCGCTAAACCAACTCCGAGAGGTTATTGATCCCGCGGATGCACGATCAACCTGACCACGAAGGTCAATTCCTGCAAGCAATCGAAGAACAAGCAAGCACTAAGAATTGCAATCTGGATATTGCGAATATAAGATGAAAGATTAACAGAAGTTGGGGTTCCAATGCGGTCTTGGCCTGGTCGGACGACACAAACGAAGAACTCGAAGTTGCGGCTATGGCTAACTTAAATCTAATTAAAACCCAAGTCTAAACGACGCCCTAAGGGCTGTATATATGGGGGAACAGAGGGGATTTTCGTGACCCCTTGGAGGTGGGGCCCGAAAACAACCCTAACTCGGTTTCCCCACACATACGGACTCTAAAAACAGCCTATAATGTGGTATTTCGAAATTACATGGGCCCAGCCCAATATTAAGGTGACGCAGCACCTATAATTGCTCTTGGACGAAAATAATGAAGTGGCATCTCGTGTATTTCGTCCAAGACTTCATGCATGCCTTATGGTGGCTTCAAAGTGCGAAAATCCCCACTGGAAGCTCCATTGTTATTTCCCGCGCGCGCACCTTCTTCTCCATGCTTGATCCCGCTCCAATGACCGTCCTTCTTGTCCATGCTAGGTCCTTCATTCATAAGCAAAACAAAAGTATCTAATTTAGGCAGCATCATATGTTCATGAACATTAGAAGGATTCGCAAGAAACGAAAGTACCTGATAATTTAGTTGACGTGCACGTGCTCTAGTAACTGGTCCAGTATGTGTAGTTGGTGAAGATGTGGGTGTAACATTAGTAGAGATGTCCTCATCATCAAGCATCGCCTTACTCATGCTCCTTTACTTGTTTTGCCCAACTTTGACAAACCTTTTGAAGTTCATTGTGATGCTAGTGGCACGGGTATCTGAGGCGTGCTCATGCAAGATAGATGCCCCGTTGCTTATTTTAGTGAAAAACATTCCGGTGTCAATTGAATTACCCTATGAATGACAAGGAACTTTATGCCTTCATTCGCGTGTTGCACGTTTGGGAACATTACCTTCGTCCTAGAGAATTTGTCATTCACTCGGACCATGAATTTCTCAAATACTTGAAGAACCAAACTAAATTGAATCGTAGGCATGTTAGGTTGAGTGAACTAAAATTCTTGCATTAGGAATTGCTGCTACTGTCGCACGTAAAATTCCTATTTGTCTGCATATCTTGTTATTATCGGCCTTATTGCTGCACCCTTTCTTTATTATATGCTGCTTTAGTTATGCTATTCATCAGTTGGCCCTACCCCCTTGCTTGTCTGCTACGCTTAGTTATTGGGCCGCGATCACTCTGGGCAGTGAGGAGGGATATTTACATTACTATAACTTCAAACAATAGCTGGACAAAGTAGTCGGTGACCCTATAGTGCCCACGAGTGGTATTGCGACGAGACGATAGGGAAGGCGGGTAAGACCAGTGTGCGGTGTGCCAGGACCCTGATCGTTGCCTGCAAGAGTTACCCCTTAACCATTAAAGCCGGGCAACGCCAAGAGCGCCAGTCGGAGATATGACGGGACGACATGGCAGGCAGATACTACTTGGAGAGAGAGGTGGACCTGGCTCTTGTTCGTTGTCCGCAAGTTTCCTAGTCGGAGCGATGATCACCGTGGTCTCCATGAGATGATAATAAAATGCTAATGGATTGGTGTGAGTGATCAAATTTGGCTAATGGCCTATACGCGCTACCTCCAAGCGGGATAATGGGCGTGGCCCCCTCGGCGGTGTACATTCTATTGACAACTTCGAAAGACGTCCAGTTCAACATTACGGCACGGTCGGATCGCGCCGGTGGCGCTGTAATTCACCGTCCTCGCAAAGACCCAGAGTGCGAGGGGCAATGTCCAAGACCCCCGAGCTCTTAAGATTGTATACCTACAGGGGCCTCTCTGAGGAGCCTAGGTAGGACTACGTCGTGTCGGATAGCCTTGGTTGGAAATGCCTGAGCAAGGTGTACGAGACCCGGGAGATCCGAGATTGTAGGGTAACAGTAGTGCAGCCCCTGTAGGAAAGTAATCTATTCGAATAGCCATGTCCACGGTAATAGGACGCTCGGTGTTGTATCCGTATCTGCAAACTACAACTAAGAACTATTATGTTTATAATATGAACTAATACTATGGTTCCCTGGATTTCATTCTCGCAGGGTTGTCGAGAAAGGATCTCGGGACTTGATGTTATTATTGCTATATCTATATATCATTATTACAAACTTATAAACTGTCTGGACTATTCTCATCTACTTCTTCAAGAAAGATTGAAGATGCTAGTCTTCGATAGGCCTAGCTTCTCCCCCTTTACTCTAGCTTTCTGTAGTTTAGTCCACTATCTGGCCTCCCGTTTCCATTTGATACCTGCAATTCACAGACATCAGCAGACAGAAACTGGCACCGGGTGCATAGAATTAGTAGGTTAGTCCAAATATGTGTAAAAAGCTATAAAAGTGTAGAAAAACACATAGCATTGTCACCCAAATAAGCATGGAGCAAGCATAAATTATAGATACGTTTGGGACGTATCAACATCCCCAAGCTTAATTCCTGCTATTCCTCGAGTAGGTAAATGATAACACAGATAATTTCTGTAGTGACATGCTAACACACATATAAGAACTTCAAAGTAAAGCAAGTGAGATATGCAATTCAAGTCAAGACAATAACAAGCAAGAGTTTATATCTAGTATTGAAACTATCAAAGTAAGAACATAAAGGTGCAAGAGCTCTCGCTATTCGTGATTCGAATTTCTCCAAATGGAGTTTGCGTGCAAGAAGTGAGAGATGGGTTTAGATCATTAAAATACTATATAATTTAATTGAGCACTCAATTTACTAAAAATTCACACTTGGTCTCCTCTGGAATCTTATTTTGACTCGTCCCCAGACCACGAGTTAGGCACAAGTCAAACTGGTCCTCTCCCTTTCGACTTTGAGCACTCATGCAATGAATGAACACGAGCAAGGTATGTTGGTACTTAGGATGGAAAAGAGAAAAATGATGGCGAAGAAATACAAAAAGGTGTGAAAGGCTCACATCAATGAGGACAATCATAGGCGAGGGAAAGCCAAATAATAGATATGATGTGAGTAGTAGGGATTGCCATGCAACGGATGCGCATACGAGCTAAGGTAAGCTCTCCAATGGAACTAAGGGCAACACTCTATATTTTACAAGAACACAGAATATCTCACACTTTACAAGAAGTACTCAACATAAAGAAAACTCAAAAACTATCATGATGTAAGCAAATGTATGCCTCTGCCAGTGTAGCAGGATATGCAATGATACTAGCGTGTCATGTAGCAATGATAAGGCAAGGCCCAACTAGCATGCGGCTCTACGATCTAGCAAAAGCATCTATGACATGAAGATCAAGTCATGAGATGGTGGATGTTGCATGGAAATGTATCTCGGAAAGGCTATGCAAATGCCTTGATATGTAGGTATGGTGGCTGTTTTGAAGAAAGTTGTAAGGAGGTTTATTGATGAGGACATGACTACCATAGTTACAGCCACAACCCCTGCTAATATACCTACTGGACCAATTACGAGAGATCGTGCACACCAATTAAATTATCAGGTACTTTCGTTTCTTGGTAATGTTTCTAATGTTCATGTGAATATGATGCTGCCTAACGTCGATATATTTCTGTTGCTGACAAATGAAGGACCTAGCATGGACAAGAAGGATGAGCATTGGAGCATGTTCAAGCATGAAGATGATGAGGACATAATTATCATGGATATGACCATTAATTCCTCTATATTTGATCAAGAAATGAAGTCAATACAAAGGGGCATGATTGTGTGCTGTACAAGAAGTTATTTCACGTCACTTTTGGGCCAAGAGAAGATAGAGACCAAGTCTTTCACGTCATGGACTCAGATTCGGACTGCAGAGATATACCCAACTTCAAACACCCGCAGTTTCTACATACGAACACCAAATTGGGTGATTCTTTTTTCTGGTGATAGCTTATCTCATCTAGTTTCCAACGCAATTGGATTCACCTTCAAATTCCTTCGGAGCGTGGAGATATTGCGAAAACGGTGCGACTTAGCAGCAGAATCCGAATCAAAGTCCAACTCAATAGGTGTTGCATCACCTCCACATGGGGCCAAGTGCCTTGTACGACCTAGGTTTAGTTTTAGGACTCCTTGGGACGTCCTTCCACCCCCTTGGCCTCCACCCTTTAGTCCTATATAAGTAGATCAACCCCTAGGGTTTTTCTTTGGATTTCTTTTAGTTAAAAAGACTGCTTAGCTAATTGCTGCATCTTCGTGTACTCGGTTTGTGTCCAACGACCAGATCAAGACCGCTTTTGAAATCCCCACTTTATTCATACTTCATCTACATATTCGCAATATTCAGATTGTTTTATCATAGTTCTTGCTTGTTCTTCGATTGCTTGCAGGCACTAGACCTTCGTGGTCAGGTTGATCGTGCTCCGGCGTGGTTAATAACCTTCAGGAGATTGGTTTAGCGATTGCTAAGGCGAAACGTCGTTGCACGTTTGTAGTCGGATCGTCAAAGTCGACTCCATCAAATCGTAGTTATCATCTCATCGAGAGATCGGGACACCCGCCTCTATCATTTATGATGCCAGAGCATATCATGACAAGGGTTTGGATGCACCGGCGAAGTTTGCACCAACTCTCAAGATGAGAAAGGGAAATTCACGGTACTGAAGAGGCTAGCAAAATATGGAAGGTGGAAGTGCCAACAATCGAATACTCGCATTAGTCCGAAAAACTCATGCACTTATTATTGATGACTCTCTATCTAATCAGGAGATTCATAAAGAGACAAGTACCCTGAGGAGGAGTGTATGGAGGTTTGGATATCCTTGCGCATCATCCACCCATGGTACATGATGGTACTCTATATATTCCAACCCCTCCAGAGGTTAGCGATCCATCTAGTAACTAGAGTTCTCAACTAATTTTTTTGTAGTTTTCGAAAATAAGCACGGATTTCCCAAAATACGACACCTATCAGTAATAGTCTCAAGATCTTGGCACCAAAAGTCCAAAGATTACGAAAATCAATACCTCAAAACTATTGCAAGTTACTACTACACTTATAATAGCAACCTCAATTACCTACTCATGCAAGACACACAACTCAGTGCAACAGACCAACTCTCTAAACAAGATAAGCATGATAACTCAAAAGAGTTCCAAAAGAAACAAACTAAATAAAGCTATTTAAAAAGATAAGCATGAAAACAAAACCTAATCATGACAGCAGCTATGAAAAGATAAAGAACACACAAAAAGATAAGAATGAAAACCTATGTTGTGTTCTACGGTGGAGTGGAGCATGTTTCTCTCCCAAACAATGAAGTATAGGGTCCAGATTGTTATGAACAACAAACAAAACTAAAACAAATGAAAAAGTAAAAAGCGAGATGCTCCAAGCATAGCACATAACACATGAAGAGATAAAAATATAGCATGGAGAAGGACGAATTAATGATTGTTGATGGAGAAGGGGATGCACGGGGGCATCCCAAGCTTAGAAGATTGAGTATCCTTGGATATTTCTTGGGGGTGCATGGAGTCATACCCAAGCTTGAGCTTTTAACACTCCCGGATCTTCTTTCATCATCTTCCTTCGCATAGTAGAAAACTCCTTTCATACGAAACTCATCATAAGCTGATTAGAGTGGTTAGTCTATACTACTTATAAAAGAGCAAACATTTTCTCTCATAGGTACACCCCGTTTAGTGTACACGATTATTAATAAGCTTACGATTAGGCCCACTTAAGAAATCTAACCGCCTAGATTAATCCAAACCACGACCAAAGTACGCTTAGCAATTAAATCGGCGGACCACGGGACGAGCGGACGAAGCCGCATTTCGCACCACATTTTAGTGCCCAGAAAATAAAGATTAAAAACAGAAGCGCATGCGCCTCACGCCGCCGCCCGCCCTAATCGCCCCTCGCCTCGCCTCTCCGGTGCCTGCATGCCCCAACCGGCGACGTGGACACATGTCGGCGGCTTGCAGCCCCTTTCCTCTCTCTGCATGCACGTAGCCACTGGGGATATGGGCGCACGTTGGCGAACGAGGAGTCGAGGACACGCTTGTGCCCGCGGCGCGGCGGCGCGGAGATCCCTGCCGCCAGCTCCTTGCCGGTCGATATCTGCACTGGTCTCCATTGTCTACATGGCGCCGCCGGGGACGTGGAGGCACGCCGATGAATGAGGCCGCGCGAATGCCCGCGGAGCGTAGCCCCCTACCGGTTCTTGATCTGCACTATTTTTCTCCCTGTCGTGGTCGTGCGGACTGCTGCGATCTCCGCCCTCCTCGTCCCCTATCTCCTTGGCAACGGGCTGCTCCATCCATCGATACCTACAAGGTAACGACCATTACATCTATCTCCCTCTCAATCCCTTGTTATTACATCTATCTCCCTCTCAATCCCTTGTTTGTGTTGTTTGTTTTTCACGTAATACAAACATGCTGTAGGATATCGTGCATAATGTGTTGTTGTGCTACTGCGTATTTTTTTTAACTATCATGAATGGTTCATTACAATAAGATATATTATGTCTTGTTCAGCTTATCTGCACCATCTTGCCAAACAGAAGGGAATGTTTGTATTCAAATAGCCATACAATTGGATTTGTTGCTGCCACATGGTATGTCCAGACGCATTTTCAACTTTGCACTACTGCTAGAAATTGATTCAGTTGTAATGCATTGCTTCCTAGCTGGATATATATTTGGTAACGGGACTTTTCTACTTAGTTATACTGTTCTCATGTTTAATGCTTAAGTCCTAATATTTCAATTCTCTATGCTTTTGAGATCTAATATTGTTCTGTTCACTAAGCTTTTGAATATTTTCTTACTCAATACTCTGAATTGCTTTTGTAGTGCCTTTACGTTCCCCTTACCTGTAACAGCCCATGTGCAATAAATGGGAAACACCATGAGATTCTACTTTGTCTGTTGACCTTGTAAATTGGCATGATGCTAAGGATTATGATTTCATGTGGTGATTTAAATTTGCATTGGGATTGGAGCCCATCTGGTTTGGTAGAGTTTGATTTCAAACTGGTTCAAGAAGGGTGTTGGAGGATTTTTTTTTTCTTTGTTGCATGCTTGCTCTCCTTGACCCCAAACTTGGCCTAGCCATTACTTTTGTTATGGAAAGGGTTTTAAAAATCCTCAAATTATTTTTGCCATCATCAAAATATGGGCTCTAGTTCAAAGTGATTTTGAATTCAAAATGAGCTCACAATTTTGTTGTTGCAAAAAAATTCCCAAACCATTTTTTCAAATTGAGGAATAATGCAAGGTTAATTATACATATTTTTATGTATTTTTTTTCTTGTATTTGATCCAGAAATAACCCTGAGGCTTATTCTGTTTTATTAAATGGAAAAGGGGGTCCAGGAGGGGTTTTTCTTTGGTTTCCCTCCTATTTCTCTCCAGTCCAGCCCACCTGGGTCCATTTCTCCCTCGGCCTGGCCCGCAGCGAAGGGGTAAGCTCTTTCTTCCTCACCTTTCCAGCGCTTTCCCCCTTTCCCCTCTCACAGCCGGCGCCACGGCGGCCGGTGGAGCCCCAGAGGCAGCGGGAGGCGCCCCCCCTTTATAAGCTCCCCTGGGCTCCCTCTTGGAACCATAGGTCCAAGTCTCCCCCTCCAATTTCTCCGCGGCCGGTTTCTTTCCCCCTCTCCAAGCCTCCCCTGTTCCCATGGACGCCGGCGCCTGAACCGCAATTCGGCCGCCATCTCCTCTGCGTCAGGCTGCCAGGAGCTGCCGGGTGAAGGCCCCGTCGACGTCCACGACCTCCTCGACCTGCAGCCGCGACGTGGGTGGCCAGGAGCGAGCCGACGCCTTTTTCATCCGCCGCGGGTCGTCCACGTCTCCGGCGACGCCTCCGATCCCCTCCCCCTGCGGTGCGTCGAGCTCGACCTCAACCCCACCTAGGTGAGCACGCGCTCCTCCGTCTCCTTCGTCTTCGCGTAGTTCGCGCCAGAGCCGTGCTTTGTTTGCTCCCTCCGCCGCACATCGCCGTCGTTATCCATGCGTGCAGCTGGAATGATCCCGACGTGCTCTCGTAGCTAGCGAGTAAGCAGAGCACGCTCCTGACCCAAAGGCGCAACCTTGCACCGCGCCAGCCACCTCGGAGCAGCAGCGACATCGTGCTCAGTAGCCGCTCCGCCGTGTAATTCCCGGCAGGCTAGAGACGCCGGTGGTGGAGCTCCGGTGTGGATGGTAAGAAAAATGGATCCTTGGGAGTCCCCATTATGCGGTGCGCCAGGCCATGGACTCCCTAGTGCCGCGAGGTGGACGCAGTCGACGCCGGAAATCTTCTCTGTCGCCGGCGTCGTCAGGTTCTTCAGTTCGTCAGTATGGGTGCTTTCGACGTCGTACTGTTCCAGTGGTTCTCCCGACGAGTAGGAGGCGATCTAGTGCGCTTGGCCAGCACCCATGTGTGGTGATAAGTGCCATCTCGGGGTCCTCTGAGGTAGTCTAGCTAGAGATGGCCGGAGCACGGGGCTAGGGTCGCCGGAGTAGCCCAGGCTGCGGGGAGCTGTCAGCTGCCTCCGTGGTTCAGTTAACAGGGGGGTACAGCTTACCTTTGTTGCTGCCCTATGTTGTTCAAACTCGAGTAGTAGCTCAGTGGCAGGGGAGTGCGGGATGCATTGGTGAGGCGCGGGTTCGAGTCCCGCTCGGGGCACTTTGCCCCCCCCCCTCTTTTTCGTTTTATCAGTGTGGCTGACCAATGGGATAGCCTGGTCAGTGGCTCAGGCCACCGTGGCCTGCTGGGCTCAGCTGGGCCGGATTGCCCGAGGCCAGCCCAAGAGGGACTGAGCCTGTTTCCCTTTTCTTTTCTTTTTGATTTTTCTTTTCTGTTTAATTCAAAAATCTGATTTGAATTCAAATTCAAATCTGATTTGGATTTCCTTTTCATCCAGGGTCATCCCATATATGTTTTTGGGGTAGCTTCACCCACTGATCTCAATGGTGAGGTCCATTTTTGCATTTGGCCCCTTTAAAAATTGAAGTGTGGCCATTTTGCAAATCAACCCCTGTTCTTTCTTTGATTTTGTCTAGTTTGCCCAAGTTCAAAATTGGCCATGCCATATATGAATCTTAGGTAGTTTTTCACCAGGAGTTGCATGCTGATAATGGTTTATCCATGTGAACCTTTTTCAAATGCGTGTAGTGTATCTTTTACACTCAGCCCCCCGAACCCCAGCTGAAACTGCAACTGTGTTTGCAAACTCAACTGGTACCATATTATATATGGGTTTGGGGTAGTTTTCTGCAAGGAATGCATTGGTGATGTCCCCATGAAGTTTTGGGCAACTCATGTGAACAAGGTGTGACCACCTGATCCAGAATCATCTGTCTTTCTTCTTGCATCATTTCAACTTCAGTGCATTTTGAAATGATGATCATCAGTCCTTTTCAAGTTTGTTTCATTGTCATCCTCAATCATCTTTCTTCAAAGTCAGCCCCTAACATATTGTCATATGCAAGTGGCTGGTTTCCAACTTTTGTTGCACCTTCCTTGTGTCAAATTCACCGACACTACTCCGTCTCCGGAATCGATGATTACTTTTCACGTTGTTTTATTTATGTTATATGCATTTGTTGTTCATGCCATGTTGACATGCTACTTACACCCAAAATAAGGCTAGGACCAAAGCCATCTTCACGTAAACAAATCGCATATGAAGTTGTTGACGTGTCGTCACCACCTTCATTTAAATTGACTAGATAGGGTCACAGCATGTCCAATTAAACTTGATCATATCATCCTTGCTGCTTTGTACCTGTTACTTACTTGTATGCTTTCCTTGCCGGTACCTTATGTTAGCACCTGAGACCGCCGAGGAGACTTACGTGGATATTTCCGATACCGAGCCCGAGGACCCTGCTGCGTCTGCTTCGGCGACCGATTACCCAGGCAAGGGGAAGATTCATACCATTACTTGATACCTTTCTGCCCACCTGCTTAGCTGTAGCCTAGAACGTCTGTTTGATCCTATCCACTTTGAGTACGCCACCTTGAAAACCCAAATAGCCATGATCCCCACATCCCAGCAAAACATTCTATTGCTAAGTTACCGCTGCTCAGCCATTGCTTAGTATGAGTAGGAAAACTTGCTGCTTACCCTATTGCTATGGTTTGGGATATCATGTTATTTAAAGAAGTTGGTTGATATTTATTATAATTATGATGATAAATTTATACTTGACAAAAGATGGGAGACCAGGCTGTTCCCGCCAGGTGTTTTTTTCCATTTGAGTCACCTAGGTCCCGAGTTCCGGGTATTGTGTTTCTTGACGAGCGTGCCTAATCGTGTGTGGGATTCTATGGGGTTCCCTTGTCTTACCTACCTAGCTTCATACAGTTCTAGTGGTGGCCCGAGCTGATTTACTTTTTCATGTGTGTGTGCTGGTGGTACCCAAGTTGTTTACAAACCACCTTGGGCCAGGAGGACTTGTGCCTTGGCTGGCCCACCTTTGACCGGCGAGGGCCCGGCCCTCATGTGAGGTTTAACCGGTAACCCAAACCCTGTTGATACGGAAGAGGCCGATCGGAGAGCGTGGCCAGCTTTTGGATTGGATGTCGACTCCCCGGGGGCCACCCGGAATTGTGCATTGTTAGTTAGAGGGACTCTGACGTACTGGAGTTTTAGGCGCTTACCTAGCCAAATGGAAACCGGGCGTACATGCGAAGCCTATGATGGGCAGTTGGTACACCCCTGCAGGGTTAAATCTTTTCGAAAATCCGTGTCCGCGGTTATGGACGACTTGAGACCTACTCCTTGTTCATAGAATAACATCAATTTGAATCTTAATTAAAACTTGCCTACCGTGTGAGTGCCTTGGTTGCTTTTGTTCGTCCAGGGGGACCGAGAGAAGATCCAGGTTGTGTTATGTTTGACGTAAGTAGGTGAATAGCAGACTTATGACGCGATGTCACGTGTACTCTTTGATATTACCTCTATTCCAATAGAACGTTAGCTACCATATAATGCTAGTGCGGCTGCAACCTTTACCTTTACTTTGCCTTACCGTAGGAAGTTAGTTATCCTGTAATGATATAATCTCACCCCGTTTTACTTTTGTGCTTTTACTGTATTGCCTGATCGGCCGCTGCAGTGGAGTACTTTCTAGACCCGAGCTCTGGACGATACTTCGTGGAGGTGCCCCCGGAGGACGACGATGAGTTCGACCTCGTTCAGTAGATCCTACAGTTGGGCTTCGACGATCCGTGGGTGGACTCTTTATGTGCAACCCTCTCTAGGGCAATTTGGCTTTTGACCGTACTCGGTCGTGTTTGTCTTCCGCTTGTCGCATGATGTACTGTTGGGTCCACGGACCTCTGAGATGATGTAATAATTTATCCAATGGCGATGTATGCCTTGGACCTTATATTTATGTCTTAGTTAAAGTTCTTGTTCTTATGCTTGTTGTTGAAAATCCGGCAGCGACACGAGTGCGAGTGTCGTGAGTCGGTGGCTCTTTATGCGCTACTAACTTGAGCGGGACGCGAAAGCGACTAATTCGAGTTAGCACCGCATCGGGGGCCTGACAACTTGGTATCAGAGCAGGACTGACTGTAGGACCCCTTACTGGCCGAAGTTGAGTGTAGAAACTATTTTGTAGTTACTAAGGAAAATCGGAGAGTAGGAACTCTTTCTTTTTCTTCTTACCCCACCCTCCCACCCCTTTTCCGTGAGGAAGTGCAACGTTGTTTTTCTCTGCAACTTATCCCCTTTCAAAACAAATCTAGGTTCTCGTTTACATGAGACTCCGATTCCTCTATAATTTTTTGCTAGCGACGAGATGTGTTGGCATCTTTGAGACCACTGAGCCGCCACTTGGGGTTGACTGTTCTACCTCGCTTACGGCGTACCCCAGGTGAAACGTCCATACATGATTGGCGGGCATCCTATGGTAATATGGATGTGGTGTCTTTTCCCCTATGGACGACCGTGATGGCGGGCCGCTCAGGGCAGATGTCTCATTGTTCAGGTTTCCAACCGCTCGTATATATTGTTGTGTGCTCGCTAGCAGATTATTATCTTGGATTCGGATGATCTTGGTTTGGGGATTCCAGTAGCACCTAGCTTTCGACTTTCCGGGTTAACCTTGGTGGAATTTCAGCCTTCTGCTTTCTCATACCTCGTGAGGAAGTTTTGTTGTCAATATTGCTTTATCTTCTGGTTACTTCAATGATTCGACCATGTTCTCATAAGTGTTCCTGTGTACAGGATGCCAAGAGCGAACATGCCGCCGCCAGAGAATCGTATCCTTGGGGAGGCAGGGCACAGCTGCGATCCTACAGATGCTGCAGAGCCAGAGTTCCCAGAGGAGTGATCGACCACAGTACACCACACTGCAGCAGTTCCTCGCGATCAACCCCCCCTGGTTCTCCGAGGCTCGAGACCCGCTGGAGGCGGATGACTGGATCGCAGAGATCAAGAAGCACTTCAATGCAAACACCGTCAGACCGGTCGACTACGTCACCTTCGCCTCCTTCCAGCTTCAGGGTGCAGCAGTTAGTTGGTGATAGAGGCGAAGGTGTCCCGATGTTTCGATGAGATGGTGGAGATCGATTATGGTGGAGACGACTTTCACGATCCGACTACGAACGTGCGAAGACGTTGCGCCTTAGCGATCGCTAAACCAACTCCGAGAGGTTATTGATCCCGCGAATGCACGATCAACCTGACCACGAAGGTCTAATTCCTGCAAGCAATCGAAGAACAAGCAAGAACTAAGAATTGCAATCTGGATATTGCGAATATAAGATGAATGATTACGAAAGTTGGGGTTCCAATGAGGTCTTGGCCTGGTCGGATGACACAAATGAAGAGCTCGAAGTTGCGGCTTTGGCTAACTTAAATCTAATTAAAACCCAAATCTAAACGACGCCCTAAGGGCTGTATTATGGGGGAACAGAGGGGAATTTCGTGGCCCCTTGGAGGAGGGGTCCGAAAATAACCCTAACTCGGTTTCCCCACACATACGGACTCTAAAAAATAGCCTATTAAGTGTATTTCGAAATTACATGGGCCCAGCCCAATTTTAAGGTGACGCAGCACCTATAATTGCCCTTGGACGAAAATAATGAAGTGGCATCTCGCGTATTTCGTCCAAGACTTCATGCGCAACTTATGGTGGCTTCAAAGTGCGATAATCACCACTGGAAGCTCCATTGTCCTTTCCCGCGTGCGCACCTTCTTCTCCATGCTTGATCCCGCTCCAATGACCATCCTTCTTGTCCATGCTAGGTCCTTCATTCATAAGCAAAACAAAAGTATCTAATTTAGGCAGCATCATATGTTCATGAACAATAGAAGGATTCGCAAGAAACGAAAGTACCTGATAATTTAGTTGACGTGCGCGTGCTCTAGTAACTGGTCCAGTATGTGTAGTTGGTGAAGATGTGGGTGTAACATTAGTAGAGATGTCCTCATCAGTTGGTACGATACCTACAAGGCCAACAAGGGCGATGCTATCATCACGTGGGCAGACTTCATCGCAGACTTCAGAGAAGCGCATATTCCGAGTGGCCTGATGGACAGGAAGCGTGAGGAGTTCTTGGCTCTGAGACAGGGTGACAGGTCAGTTCAGGAGTACAACCTGGCCTTCGTCAGGCTAGCCAGGTACGCTCCAGAGGAGGTCAGCACAGAGGCTAAGAAGATTGCGAGGTTCCGTGGAGGTCTCAGCACAGAGATCAAGTACGCGCTCACTCAGTGCAGTCCCACACTGTTCTCACAGTTCGTGGATCAGGCTATCCGCCAGAAGTCAGCCAGAGCAGAGTGGGATGCAGACAGGAAGCGCCAGCGTGAGCACAGTTCCGCAGTGATGATCCACAAGAAGGCAAAGACTTGGGTTAAAGAGGCACCACCGCAAAGGCAGCAGTACCAGCAGAGGGGGCAGTTGTCCGCACTTTTGCCCGCCCTCCCGTCCCAGTTCAGCAGGGGCCTCGCTCTACACCACCACACGCGAGGCCACCCAAGCCGCCGGGCGTGATCTGCTACAAGTGCAGAGAGCCAGGGCACACGTCTCCCAACTACACCGATCCGCGCTTTGCTCGGCTTCCACCGCCTCCACCTCGCTCTACTCCGAGCACCGCGATGGTGAAGGCTCAGCCACGTGCAGTTCGTGTGAACAACGTGATGCTCACAGATGCTCAGCAGTCTTCAGAGATCGTTCTTGGTAGGTTGCTTGTGTGTTCAGTTCCCGCGACAGTTTTGTTCGATTCCGGAGCTTCCCACTCTTTTGTGTCCAGAGCTTTTGTTGAGCGTGCTGACCTACATCCGCAAGGGTTACCTCAGCAGCTATCTGTTGCTTCTTCGGGTTTCAAGACGAATACATCTGCCTTTGTCCCAGATGTGGAGATTCATATCCAGGGACTTCTCTTCTCATCCTCGTTGATCGTGTTGACCCGTTCCGACATTGATGTCATTTTGGGCATGGATTGGCTTGTGGAACACAAGGCCAATATTGATTGTCCAACCAGATCAGTGAAGTTGACACATGATTCAGGCGCAGAGGTCTTGTACACTTGTGGCTCTATGTCAGGACCATCACAGTTGTACGCGTTGAACGCAGGAGTTGCGCCTTTGCTCGAAGAGGTCAGAGTTGTCTGCGAGTTCCCAGACGTCTTTCCGGAGGAGTTGCCAGGAATTCCCCCAGTTCAAGCTATTGAGTTCGTTATTGAGCTAGAGCCTGGTACCCAGCCGATTTCTCGGCATCCGTACAAGATGTGTTCGAAGGAGTTGATTGAGCTCAAGAAGCAGTTGACAGAGTTGGAGGCAGGCGATTTTATCTGCGCCAGCACTTCCCCTTGGGGTGCACCAGCTTTGTTTGTCCAGAAGAAGGATGGGACTAGCCGCTTGGTCCAGGACTATCGCGGTATCAATAAGAAGACCATCAAGAACAAGTAACCTTTACCCCGCACCAATGATCTCTTCGAGCAGTTAAATGGGGCTAAGGCGTTTTCCAAGCTTGACTTGAGGATGGGGTATCACCAAATCCGTGTTCGTGAAGAGGATATTCCCAAGACCGCGTTCAGCACACGCTATGGGCTGTATGAATTCACAGTCATGACTTTTGGGTTCTCAAATGCCCCTCCGACATTCATGAGAGCTATGAACTATTTGTTCCAAGATTGGCTTGATGTGTTTGTGATCCTCTACCTCGACGACATTCTTGTCTATTCCAAGTCAGAGGCTGAGCATGAGGAACATTTGCGCTTGGTGCTGCAGAAGTTAAGAGAGCACCGATATTACGCCAAGTTCTCCAAGTGTGAGTTTTGGCTGGACAAGGTCAATTTTCTGGGCCATGTCATCTCTGCTGAGGGAATTGCGGTTGACCTAGAGCGAGTACGCACTATTCAAGAGTGGGCTCCGCCGAAGAATGTGAAGCAGCTAAGGAGTTTTCTCGGCCTCGCCAGTTATTGCAGGAGGTTTGTGCAGAATTTCTCCAAAATAGCCAAGCCAATGACTGAATTGTTGTGCAAGGACAAGCGGTACACTTGGTCACCAGATTTCCAGTCAGCCTTCGAGGAGTTGAAAGAGAAGCTGACCACAGCTCCAATTCTCACACCGCCAGATGAGTCACAGCCTTTTCAGGTATTTTGTGATGCCTCTTCGCAAGGTCTGGGAGGAGTTTTGATGCAAGGCAGGAATATTGTGGCTTATACCTCACGGCAGTTGAAGACAAGTGAGAGGAATTGATGAGGACATCCCTACTAATGTTACACCCATACCCTCACCAACTACACATACTGGACCAGTTACTAGAGCACGTGCACGTCAACTAAATTATCAGGTACTTTCGTTTCTTGCGAATCCTTCTATTGTTCATGAACATATGATGCTGCCAAAATTAGATACTTTTGTTTTGCTTATGAATGAAGGACCTAGCATGGACAAGAAGGATGGTCATTGGAGCGGGATCAAGAATGGAGAAGAAGGTGCGCGCAGGGGAAAGTACAGTGGAGCTTCCAGTGGGGATTTTCGCACGTTGAAGCCACCATAAGGCATGCATGAAGGCTTGGACGGAATACACGAGATGCCACTTCATTATTTTCGTCCAAGAGCAATTATAGGTGCTGCGTCACCTTAATATTGGGCTGGGCCCATGTAATTTCGAAATACCACATTATAGGCTGTTTTTAGAGTCCGTATGTGTGGGGAAACCGAGTTAGGGTTGTTTTCGGACCCCACCTCCAAGGGGTCACGAAAATCCCCTCTGTTCCCCCATATATACAGCCCTTAGGGCGTCGTTTAGACTTGGGTTTTAATTAGATTTAAGTTAGCCATAGCCGCAACTTCGAGTTCTTCGTTTGTGTCGTCCGACCAGGCCAAGACCGCATTGGAACCCCAACTTCTGTTAATCTTTCATCTTATATTCGCAATATCCAGATTGCAATTCTTAGTTCTTGCTTGTTCTTCGATTGCTTGCAGGAATTGACCTTCGTGGTCAGGTTGATCGTGCATCCGCGGGATCAATAACCTCTCGGAGTTGGTTTAGCGATTGCTAAGGCGAAACGTCTTCGCACGTTCGTAGTCGGGTCGTGAAAGTCTACTCCACCAAAATCGATCTCCACCATCTCATCGAAACATCGGGACACCTTCGCCTCTATCAAGTGGTATCAGATTTCCAGGTTGCTCGGTGAGATTTACCAGTTTTCATAGTCTAGATTGGTTCTGTTCTTCATACCTACAGTCCACGAAAAAGCCAACAAAAAAAATTAGGGTTAGATCATCACGTCCCAAGACAGTCCTAGCCTTTGTCCAGTTTTCTTTTCAGTACTTGCTTTGTTGAATTTACGGTTGCATCGTTGTGTCGAGTTGCTGATCTTAGCGTCTAGTTACCTTAGAGTTTCGAGTTCTGATCACAGTTTTGTCACGCCGCCGCCGAACAGTAGTACACCACCACGTTCCGCCAATCCGAGTCCAGATACACCACCACGTTCCGCCAAGCAGAGTCCATACACACCACCACAACCTACCGATCCGAGTCGAGTTCCATCACCCGTTCGGTTTGTGATATCTCCGTAGCCATCATAGTCTGGCACGCTTTCCAGAGCAGTTTTTAGGCCAAAATTTTCAGGGGTAAAAAAATTTCGTGCCCATACGTTCCTTAGGTCCAGAAACTCGTTTTGAGACGTTCGCCACCATAGTGATTTTTTCGCACTTTTTCAGCCCCCGCAGTCCCGCATCGCCAAAAAAAAAAAAGCAAAAAAAAAAAAAAGAAAAAAAGAGAGAACAAAAAATTCAGAGTCTGCTTCACAGTTGTTACGTGCCGCGCCGTGCTTTCGTTGGTGTTTTAGGCTCGCGTCTCTAGTACGGTCTAGCCTAGGATCAGCACAGTACCGACGTTGAGTGTTTATTCAGCTTTGCATCTCTGTTTTGATTACTGTTGATCTTTTTGCTACCATATTTGTCAAGCCTACCTACAGCTCCACATATTTTCTACATCGTGCGTTTTGACACCTCCTGGCCATCGCTCTACCATATCTCTGAGAGTTTTGACCCGTTGGTTGTACATCACCACCTGCTGCTAGGTAAGAATCGGTAAGAACGTAAGAAAAGCTTGACGGATTTGTGCTTTCCACCACCCCACATCCATCCCATTAGTAGAAGTAGGATCATATTCCTGTGTGTTTTCTATTTCTGCTAACCATGCCAGGATCACATGTTGAAGTGGCGCGGGATGCACCCGATTGGGAGAACATGACAAACAAGGAGCTACATGATAAATTTGCATGTATGATGTCTCAACAGGTGCAGGACATCGAGACCAGATTTACAAAGGCGATTGATGGCGTGGAGAAGATGATCGACACCAAGCTCGACGCCAAGTTTACTGAGTTGATCGCACGCCTACCTTCAGCACAGCCACAGCCACCGCCACTACCACGTGCACGACGTATTCTGTTTCCGCGAGGACAAGCTGCTGGTATTGGTGCTCCTCCTGCTGCTGCAGTTGCTGCTACTGCTGCTGCTGCTGCTTCTGACGTCAGCCAGGACGACAACTACGAGGGTGATTACGAGGAGGAGGTGGCACAGGAAGCGGCCTATGAGCAGCCAGCTGGACGTCCACGTCCCAACATTCGCCACGGTCGACACCAACCACCCCCTCAGGTACGCGATGATGAACATGTGCCTAAACTTAAATTGAATCTTAAGCCGTTTGAGGGTAGATATATTCCTGATGCTTATCTTACTTGGGAGTTAGAAACTGAACAACGTTTTACATGTTTACAATATCCTGAGAATAGACGTGTTACTGCTGCTGTTTGTGAATTCACGGGCTTTGCATCTATTTGGTGGTCTGAACATTGTAGATTGCATGCTAATAATATTCCAACTACTTGGGCTGCTTTAAAAGATGCTATGCGTACTCGCTGGGTTCCTCCTGATGAGGACATCTCTACTAATGTTACACCCACATCTTCACAAACTACACATAATGGACCAGTTACTAGAGCACGCGCACGTCAATTCAATTATCAGGTACTTTCGTTTCTTGCGAATCCTTCTAATATTCAAGAACATATGATGCTGCCTAAATTAGATACTTTTGTTTGTCTTATGAATGAAGGACCTAGCATGGACAAGAAGGATGGTCATTGGAGCGGGATCAAGCATGGAGAAGAAGGTGCGCGCAGGGGAAAGTACAGTGGAGCTTCCAGTGGGGATTTTCGCACGTTGAAGCCACCATAAGGCATGCATGAAGGCTTGGACGGAATACACGAGATGCCACTTCATTATTTTCGTCCAAGAGCAATTATAGGTGCTGCGTCACCTTAATATTGGGCTGGGCCCATGTAATTTCGAAATACCACATTATAGGCTGTTTTTAGAGT
This sequence comes from Bromus sterilis, assembly GCA_950022295.1. Classification (NCBI taxonomy): domain Eukaryota; kingdom Viridiplantae; phylum Streptophyta; class Magnoliopsida; order Poales; family Poaceae; genus Bromus; species Bromus sterilis. The sequence continues at coordinate 161,831,809 of OX465599.1, read as the reverse complement.
CCGTATGTGTGGGGAAACCGAGTTAGGGTTGTTTTCGGACCCCACCTCCAAGGGGTCACGAAAATCCCCTCTGTTCCCCCATATATACAGCCCTTAGGGCGTCGTTTAGACTTGGGTTTTAATTAGATTTAAGTTAGCCATAGCCGCAACTTCGAGTTCTTCGTTTGTGTCGTCCGACCAGGCCAAGACCGCATTGGAACCCCAACTTCTGTTAATCTTTCATCTTATATTCGCAATATCCAGATTGCAATTCTTAGTTCTTGCTTGTTCTTCGATTGCTTGCAGGAATTGACCTTCGTGGTCAGGTTGATCGTGCATCCGCGGGATCAATAACCTCTCGGAGTTGGTTTAGCGATTGCTAAGGCGCAACGTCTTCGCACGTTCGTAGTCGGGTCGTGAAAGTCTACTCCACCAAAATCGATCTCCACCATCTCATCGAAACATCGGGACACCTTCGCCTCTATCAAGTGGTATCAGATTTCCAGGTTGCTCGGTGAGATTTACCAGTTTTCATAGTCTAGATTGGTTCTGTTCTTCATACCTACAGTCCACGAAAAAGCCAACAAAAAAAATTAGGGTTAGATCATCACGTCCCAAGACAGTCCTAGCCTTTGTCCAGTTTTCTTTTCAGTACTTGCTTTGTTGAATTTACGGTTGCATCGTTGTGTCGAGTTGCTGATCTTAGCGTCTAGTTACCTTAGAGTTTCGAGTTCTGATCACAGTTTTGTCACGCCGCCGCCGAACAGTAGTACACCACCACGTTCCGCCAATCCGAGTCCAGATACACCACCACGTTCCGCCAAGCAGAGTCCATACACACCACCACAACCTACCGATCCGAGTCGAGTTCCATCACCCGTTCGGTTTGTGATATCTCCGTAGCCATCATAGTCTGGCACGCTTTCCAGAGCAGTTTTTAGGCCAAAATTTTCAGGGGTAAAAAAATTTCGTGCCCATACGTTCCTTAGGTCCAGAAACTCGTTTTGAGACGTTCGCCACCATAGTGATTTTTTCGCACTTTTTCAGCCCCCGCAGTCCCGCATCGCCAAAAAAAAAAAAGCAAAAAAAAAAAAAAGAAAAAAAGAGAGAACAAAAAATTCAGAGTCTGCTTCACAGTTGTTACGTGCCGCGCCGTGCTTTCGTTGGTGTTTTAGGCTCGCGTCTCTAGTACGGTCTAGCCTAGGATCAGCACAGTACCGACGTTGAGTGTTTATTCAGCTTTGCATCTCTGTTTTGATTACTGTTGATCTTTTTGCTACCATATTTGTCAAGCCTACCTACAGCTCCACATATTTTCTACATCGTGCGTTTTGACACCTCCTGGCCATCGCTCTACCATATCTCTGAGAGTTTTGACCCGTTGGTTGTACATCACCACCTGCTGCTAGGTAAGAATCGGTAAGAACGTAAGAAAAGCTTGACGGATTTGTGCTTTCCACCACCCCACATCCATCCCATTAGTAGAAGTAGGATCATATTCCTGTGTGTTTTCTATTTCTGCTAACCATGCCAGGATCACATGTTGAAGTGGCGCGGGATGCACCCGATTGGGAGAACATGACAAACAAGGAGCTACATGATAAATTTGCATGTATGATGTCTCAACAGGTGCAGGACATCGAGACCAGATTTACAAAGGCGATTGATGGCGTGGAGAAGATGATCGACACCAAGCTCGACGCCAAGTTTACTGAGTTGATCGCACGCCTACCTTCAGCACAGCCACAGCCACCGCCACTACCACGTGCACGACGTATTCTGTTTCCGCGAGGACAAGCTGCTGGTATTGGTGCTCCTCCTGCTGCTGCAGTTGCTGCTACTGCTGCTGCTGCTGCTTCTGACGTCAGCCAGGACGACAACTACGAGGGTGATTACGAGGAGGAGGTGGAACCGGAAGCGGCCTATGAGCAGCCAGCTGGACGTCCACGTCCCAACATTCGCCACGGTCGACACCAACCACCCCCTCAGGTACGCGATGATGAACATGTGCCTAAACTTAAATTGAATCTTAAGCCGTTTGAGGGTAGATATATTCCTGATGCTTATCTTACTTGGGAGTTAGAAACTGAACAACGTTTTACATGTTTACAATATCCTGAGAATAGACGTGTTACTGCTGCTGTTTGTGAATTCACGGGCTTTGCATCTATTTGGTGGTCTGAACATTGTAGATTGCATGCTAATAATATTCCAACTACTTGGGCTGCTTTAAAAGATGCTATGCGTACTCGCTGGGTTCCTCCTGATGAGGACATCTCTACTAATGTTACACCCACATCTTCACAAACTACACATAATGGACCAGTTACTAGAGCACGCGCACGTCAATTCAATTATCAGGTACTTTCGTTTCTTGCGAATCCTTCTAATATTCAAGAACATATGATGCTGCCTAAATTAGATACTTTTGTTTGTCTTATGAATGAAGGACCTAGCATGGACAAGAAGGATGGTCATTGGAGCGGGATCAAGCATGGAGAAGAAGGTGCGCGCGCGGGAAAGGACAGCGGAGCTTCCCGTGGTGATTATCGCACTTTGAAGCCACCATAAGGCGCGCATGAAGACTTGGACGAGAGACACAAGATGCCACATTAATATTTTCGTCCAAGAGTTATTATAGGTGCTGCGTCACCTTATTATTGGGCCAGGCCCATGTAATTTCGAAATACACTTAATAGGCTATTTTTTAGAGTCCGTATGTGTGGGGAAACCGAGTTAGGGTTGTTTTCGGACCCCTCCTCCAAGGGGCCACGAAATTCCCCTCTGTTCCCCCATATATACAGCCCTTAGGGCATCGTTTAGACTTGGGTTTTAATTAGATTTAAGTTAGCCATAGCCGCAACTTCGAGTTCTTCGTTTGTGTCGTCCGACCAGGCCAAGACCGCATTGGAACCCCAACTTCTGTTAATCTTTCATCTTATATTCGCAATATCCAGATTGCAATTCTTAGTTCTTGCTTGTTCTTCGATTGCTTGCAGGAATTGACCTTCGTGGTCAGGTTGATCGTGCATCCGCGGGATCAATAACCTCTCGGAGTTGGTTTAGCGATTGCTAAGGCGCAACGTCTTCGCACGTTCGTAGTCGGGTCGTGAAAGTCTACTCCACCAAAATCGATCTCCACCATCTCATCGAAACATCGGGACACCTTCGCCTCTATCAAGTGGTATCAGATTTCCAGGTTGCTCGGTGAGATTTACCAGTTTTTCATAGTCTAGATTGGTTCTGTTCTTCATACCTACAGTCCACGAAAAAGCCAAAAAAAAAATTAGGGTTAGATCATCACGTCCCAAGACAGTCCTAGCCATTGTCCAGTTTTCTTTTCAGTACTTGCTTTGTTGAATTTACGGTTGCATCGTTGTGTCAAGTTGCTGATCTTAGCGTCTAGTTTCCTTAGAGTTTCGAGTTCTGATCACAGTTTGCCACGTCGCCGCCGCACAGTAGTAATCCGAGTCCAGATACACCACGTTCCGCCAATCCGAGTCCATATACACCACCACGAGCTACACGAGTCCGAGTTGAGTTCCACCATCAGTACGGTTTGTGATCTCTCCGTAGCCAGAATAGTTTGAGTTGATTAGAGTCAGATTTCACCAAACTTTTGTCGTACGTAGAAGGGAGGTGATTTCCAAAAAAAAAAAAAAAAAAAAAAAAATTCAGAGTATGCTTCTCAGTTGATTACGTGCCGCGCCGTGCTTTCGTTGGTGTTTTAGGCTCGCGTCTCTAGTACGGTCTAGCCTAGGATCAGCACAGTACCCACGTTGAGCGTTTATTCAGCTTTGCATCTCTGTTTTGATTACTGTTGAGTTTTTTCTACCATACTTGTCAGCCTTCCTACAGCTCCACATATATTCTACATCGTGCGTTTGACACCTCCTGGCCATCGCTCTACCATATCTCTGAGAGTTTTGACCCGTTGGTTGTACATCACCACCTGCTGCTAGGTAAGAATCGGTAAGAACGAAAGAAAAGCTTGACGGATTTGTGCTTTCCACCACACCACATCCCATTAGTAGAAGTAGGATCATATTACTGTGTGTTTTCTATTTCTGCTAACCATGACAGGATCACATGATGAAGTGGCGCGGGATGCACCCGATTGGGAGAACATGACAAACAAGGAGCTACATGATAAATTTGCACGTATGATGTCTGAACAGGTGCAGGACATCCATAACAGATTTACAGAGGCGATTGATGGCGTGGAAAAGATGATCGACACCAAGCTAGACGCCAAGTTTACTGAGTTGATCGCACGCCTACCTTCAGCACAGCCACAGCCACCGCCACTACCACGTGCACGACGTATTCTGTTGCCGCGAGGACAAGCTGCTGGTATTGGTGCTCCTCCTGCTACTGCAGTTGCTGCTACTGCTGCTGCTGCTTCTGACGTCGGCCAGGACGACTACTACGAGGGTGATTACGAGGAGGAGGTGGAACAGGAAGCGGTCTATGAGCAGCCAGCTGGACGTCCACGTCCCAACATTCGCCACGGTCGACACCAACCACCCCCTCAGGTACGCGATGATGAACATGTGCCTAAACTTAAATTGAATCTTAAGCCATTTGAGGGTAGATATATTCCTGATGTTTATCTTACTTGGGAGTTAGAAACTGAACAACGCTTTACATGTTTACAATATCCTGAGAATAGACGTGTTACTGCTGCTGTTTGTGAATTCACGGGATTTGCATCTATTTGGTGGTCCGAACATTGTAGATTGCATGCTAATAATATTCCAACTACTTGGGCTGCTTTAAAAGATGCTATGCGTACTCGCTGGGTTCCTCCTTATTATCAACGTGACTTGTTACAAAAATTACAGCGTTTGAGACAAGGAAAAAATTCTGTAGAGGAATATTATCAGGAATTACAAACTGGATTGATTAGATGCGGCCTAGTAGAGGATAATGAAGCTATGCTTGCACGTTTTATGGGTGGCTTAAACAGGGAGATACAAACTATTCTAGAATACAAGGACTTTACTACTATCACTCGTTTGTTTCATCTTTCTTGTAAAGCTGAACGTGAAGTGCAGGATCGACAGGCCGCTACGAGACCTAACTTTTCTGCAGGACGAAATACATCATGGACATTGCGTGGAGCTTCTCCATCCACACGTCCTGCTGCACCACCATCTACTTCAGCCGCTCATTCTTACAGGGAGCCACCGACACAGCCAGCGCCACCATTCAAGGGTGCACAGAGTGGTCCCGCGGCGAGTTCTTCTTCATCCATGGCGTCCACAGGGCAAGCACGAGATCGTGATATTAAATGTCGCAGGTGCCAAGGTGGAGGTCACTTCGCAAAAGACTGTCCCTCCAAGCGTGTGATGATTATTACGGCGGATGGTGGGTATGAGTCAGCGAGTGACTATGATGAGGAGACTTTCGTTCTCATTGCTCATGAGGATCAGGGTGCCCATGATGATGCTCGTGATATAGAGTATATGGCTCCTGATGATGCAGATAAATATGCTAGTTTGGTTGCTCAACGTGTGTTAAGTGTGCAGGTATCGAAGGACGAGCAAAACCAGAGGCATAATTTGTTCCACACAAAGGGAGTGGTGAAAGAACGTTCGGTTCGCATCATCATTGACGGAGGGAGTTGCAACAACTTGGCGAGCATGGAGTTGGTGGAGAAGCTATCTCTCACCACAAGACCACACCCCCATCCGTACTATATTCAGTGGTTTAACAATAGTGGTAAGATTAAGGTAACGCGTTCTGTTCGTGTGCACTTTAGCATTGCCGCATATGCTGATTATGTTGATTGTGATGTGGTACCCATGCAAGCATGCTCTCTTTTACTTGGTAGACCATGGCAATTTGATAGGAATGTTGTACACCATGGTAGGACAAATCAGTTTACTCTGGTTCATCAGGATAAAACTATTGCTTTACTTCCTATGTCTCCTGAACAAATTGTGAAAGATGATCTTGCTAGAGCTAGTAAAGCTAAACAGGAGAAAAATAAGAGTGAAAATGAGATAGCAGCTAAAGAATTTGAGCAACAACATAAGACCAATAGCAAATCTTCTTCCGCTGTTTCTAATGAAATTAAATTGACTAGTCCAACTTTGCTTGCTACTAAGGTTGATATTTCGGATTTGGATGTTAGTCAATATGTGTGCTATGCTTTTGTGTGCAAAGAAGCTTTGTTTTCATTTGAGGAATTGCCTCCTTCTTTGCCTCCTGTTGTCACTGACCTTTTGCAGGAGTTTATTGACGTCTTTCCACAAGACGTGCCACCGGGATTACCACCTATTCGAGGGATTAGCATCAGATTGACTTAATTCCCGGTGCTTCGCTGCCTAACCGTGCGCCATACCGTACCAATCCGGAGGAGACGAAGGAGATTCAGCGTCAAGTACAAGAGCTACTCGACAAAGGTTACATACGTGAATCCCTTAGTCCTTGTGCTGTTCCTGTTATATTAGTGCCTAAAAAGGATGGAACATGGCGTATGTGTGTTGATTGTCGAGCCATTAATAATATTACTATTCGTTATCGTCATCCTATTCCTAGGTTAGATGATATGCTTGATGAATTAAGTGGCTCTACCATGTTTTCAAAAGTTGATTTGCGTAGTGGATACCATCAAATTCTCATGAAATTAGGAGATGAATGGAAAACGGCATTTAAAACTAAGTTTGGATTATATGAGTGGTTAGTCATGCCTTTTGGGTTAACTAATGCACCTAGCACTTTCATGAGATTAATGAACGAGGTTTTACGTGCTTTCATTGGACGATTTGTGGTAGTCTATTTTGATGATATACTGATTTATAGCAAATCTTTGGAGGAACATTTGGATCATTTACGTGCTGTTTTTATTGCTCTACGTAATGCACGTTTGTTTGGTAACCTTGGGAAGTGCACCTTTTGCACCGACCGAGTATCGTTTCTTGGCTATGTTGTTACTCCGCAGGGAATTGAAGTTGATAAAGCCAAGATCGAGGCGATTGAGAGTTGGCCGCAGCCCAAAACGGTCACACAAGTGAGGAGTTTTCTTGGCCTCGCTGGATTCTATAGGCGTTTTGTGAGAGATTTCAGCACCATTGCTGCACCTCTCAATGAGCTTACACGCAAGGATGTGCCTTTTACTTGGGGTACCGCACAGGAAGAAGCCTTCACCGTATTGAAAGATAAGTTAACACATGCTCCTTTGCTCCAACTTCCTGATTTTAATAAGACTTTTGAGCTTGAATGCGATGCTAGTGGGATTGGTTTGGGAGGTGTGTTATTACAAGATGCTAAACCTGTTGCTTACTTTTCTGAAAAATTGAGTGGGCCTAGTCTGAACTATTCTACTTATGATAAGGAATTATATGCTCTTGTTCGGACATTAGAAACTTGGCAACATTATTTATGGCCCAAAGAATTTGTTATACATTCTGATCATGAATCTTTGAAACACATAAGAAGTCAAGCAAAACTTAATCGTAGACATGCTAAGTGGGTTGAATTTATTGAGACTTTCCCTTATGTCATTAAACACAAGAAGGGGAAAGATAATATTATTGCTGATGCTTTGTCTCGTCGTTATACTATGCTTTCACAACTTGACTTCAAGATTTTCGGTTTAGAGACAATCAAAGATCAATACGTCAATGATGCGGAATTTAAAGATGTATTGCAGAATTGTAGAGAGGGTAGAACATGGAACAAGTTTGTGCTTAATGATGGATTTGTGTTCCGTTCTAACAAGCTATGCATTCCAGCTAGCTCTATTCGTCTTTTGTTGTTGCAGGAGGCGCATGGAGGAGGATTAATGGGACACTTTGGCGTGAAGAAGACGGAGGACGTACTTGCTACACATTTCTTTTGGCCAAAGATGAGACGGGATGTTGAGCGTTTTGTTGCTCGCTGCACTACATGTCAAAAAGCTAAGTCACGACTCAATCCTCATGGTTTATACATGCCTTTACCTGTACCTAGTGTTCCGTGGGAGGACATATCCATGGACTTTGTTTTAGGCTTGCCTCGAACAAAGAATGGGAGGGATAGCATATTTGTTGTCGTGGATAGATTTTCTAAAATGGCACATTTTATACCATGTCATAAAAGCGATGATGCTGCTAATGTTGCTGATTTATTCTTTCGTGAGATTATTCGCTTACATGGTGTGCCCAATACTATTGTCTCGGATCGTGATACTAAGTTTCTTAGCCATTTTTGGAGATGCTTATGGGCTAAGTTGGGGACTAAACTACTTTTTAGTACTACATGTCATCCCCAAACTGATGGACAAACTGAAGTGGTCAATAGGACTTTGTCTACTATGCTTAGGGCTGTTTTAAAGAGTAACTTGAAACAGTGGGAAGAATGTTTACCTCATATTGAATTTGCTTATAATCGTTCATTGCATTCTACCACTAAAATGTGCCCTTTTGAGATTGTTTATGGTTTTCTACCTCGTGCACCTATTGATTTGCTGCCTCTTCCATCTTCGGAGAAGGTTAATTTTGATGCTAAGCAACGTGCTGAATTGATATTAAAAATGCATGAGTTAACTAAAGAAAACATTGAGCGCATGAATGCTAGATACAAGCTTGCTGGTGATAGGGGTCGAAAGCATGTTGTGTTTGAACCCGGAGATCTTGTTTGGTTACATCTACGTAAAGATAGGTTTCCTGATTTGCGCAAGTCTAAGTTAATGCCTCGAGCTGATGGTCCCTTTAAGGTTTTGCAGAAAATTAATGATAATGCATATAAACTTGAGCTACCTGCAGCCTTTGGGGTTAGTCCCACATTTAATATTGCAGATTTGAAGCCTTATTTGGAAGAAGATGATGAGCTTCCGTCGAGGACGACTTCAATTCAAGAAGGGGAGGATGATGAGGACATCTCTACTAATGTTACACCCACATCTTCACAAACTACACATAATGGACCAGTTACTAGAGCACGCGCACGTCAATTAAATTATCAGGTACTTTCGTTTCTTGCGAATCCTTCTAATATTCAAGAACATATGATGCTGCCTAAATTAGATACTTTTGTTTGTCTTATGAATGAAGGACCTAGCATGGACAAGAAGGATGGTCATTGGAGCGGGATCAAGCATGGAGAAGAAGGTGCGCGCGCGGGAAAGGACAGCGGAGCTTCCCGTGGTGATTATCGCACTTTGAAGCCACCATAAGGCGCGCATGAAGACTTGGACGAGAGACACAAGATGCCACATTAATATTTTCGTCCAAGAGTTATTATAGGTGCTGCGTCACCTTATTATTGGGCCAGGCCCATGTAATTTCGAAATACACTTAATAGGCTATTTTTTAGAGTCCGTATGTGTGGGGAAACCGAGTTAGGGTTGTTTTCGGACCCCTCCTCCAAGGGGCCACGAAATTCCCCTCTGTTCCCCCATATATACAGCCCTTAGGGCATCGTTTAGACTTGGGTTTTAATTAGATTTAAGTTAGCCATAGCCGCAACTTCGAGTTCTTCGTTTGTGTCGTCCGACCAGGCCAAGACCGCATTGGAACCCCAACTTCTGTTAATCTTTCATCTTATATTCGCAATATCCAGATTGCAATTCTTAGTTCTTGCTTGTTCTTCGATTGCTTGCAGGAATTGACCTTCGTGGTCAGGTTGATCGTGCATCCGCGGGATCAATAACCTCTCGGAGTTGGTTTAGCGATTGCTAAGGCGCAACGTCTTCGCACGTTCGTAGTCGGGTCGTGAAAGTCTACTCCACCAAAATCGATCTCCACCATCTCATCGAAACATCGGGACACCTTCGCCTCTATCACCTCCTTATTATCAACGTGAATTGTTACAAAAATTACAGCGTTTGAGACAAGGAAAAAATTCTGTAGAGGAATATTATCAAGAATTACAAACTGGATTGATTAGATGTGGCCTAGTAGAGGATAATGAAGCTATGCTTGCACGTTTTATGGGTGGCTTAAACAGGGAGATACAAACTATTCTAGAATACAAGGACTTTGCTACTATCACTCGTTTGTTTCATCTTGCTTGTAAAGCTGAACGTGAAGTGCAGGATCGACAGGCCGCTACGAGACCTAACTTTTCTGCAGGACGAAATACATCATGGACATCGCGTGGAGCTTCTACATCCACACGTCCTGCTGCGCCACCATCTACTTCAGCCGCTCATTCTTACAGGGAGCCACCAAAACAGCCAGCGCCACCATTCAAGGGTGCACAGAGTGGTCCAGCGGCGAGTTCTTCTTCATCCATGGCGTCCACAGGGCAAACACGAGATCGTGATATTAAATGTCGCAGGTGCCAAGGTGGAGGTCACTTCGCAAAAGACTGTCCCTCCAAGCGTGTGATGACTATTACGGCGGATGGTGGGTATCAGTCAGCGAGCGACTATGATGAGGAGACTCTAGGTCTCATTGCTCATGAGGAACAGGGTGCCCATGATGATGCTCATGATATAGAGTATATGACTCCTGATGATGCAGATAAATATGCTAGTTTGGTTGCTCAACGTGTATTAAGTGTGCAGGTAACGAAGGCCGAGCAAAACCAGAGGCATAATTTGTTCCACACAAAGGGAGTGGTGAAAGAACGTTCGGTTCGTGATAGAGGCGAAGGTGTCCCGATGTTTCGATGAGATGGTGGAGATCGATTTTGGTGGAGTAGACTTTCACGACCCGACTACGAACGTGCGAAGACGTTGCGCCTTAGCAATCGCTAAACCAACTCCGAGAGGTTATTGATCCCGCGGGTGCACGATCAACCTGACCACGAAGGTCAATTCCTGCAAGCAATCGAAGAACAAGCAAGAACTAAGAATTGCAATCTGGATATTGCGAATATAAGATGAAAGATTAACAGAAGTTGGGGTTCCAATGCGGTCTTGGCCTGGTCGGACGACACAAACGAAGAACTCGAAGTTGCGGCTATGGCTAACTTAAATCTAATTAAAACCCAAGTCTAAACGACGCCCTAAGGGCTGTATATATGGGGGAACAGAGGGGATTTTCGTGACCCCTTGGAGGTGGGGTCCGAAAACAACCCTAACTCGGTTTCCCCACACATACGGACTCTAAAAACAGCCTATAAGGTGGTATTTCGAAATTACATGGGCCCAGCCCAATATTAAGGTGACGCAGCACCTATAATTGCCCTTGGACGAAAATAATGAAGTGGCATCTCGCGTATTTCGTCCAAGACTTCATGCGCGCCTTATGGTGGCTTCAAAGTGCGATAATCACCACTAGAAGCTCCGCTGTCCTTTCCCGCGCGCGCACCTTCTTCTCCATGCTTGATCCCGCTCCAATGACCATCCTTCTTGTCCATGCTAGGTCCTTCATTCATAAGCAAAACAAAAGTATCTAATTTAGGCAGCATCATATGTTCATGAACAATAGAAGGATTCGCAAGAAACGAAAGTACCTGATAATTTAGTTGACGTGCACGAGCTCTAGTAACTGGTCCAATATGTGTAGTTGGTGAGGATATGGGTGTAACATTAGTAGGGATGTCCTCATCATCCTCCCCTTCTTGAATTGAAGTCGTCCTCGACGGAAGCTCATCATCTTCTCCCAAATAAGGCTTCAAATCTGCAATATTAAATGTGGGACTAACCCCAAAGGCTGCAGGTAGCTCAAGTTTATATGCATTATCATTAATTTTCTGCAAAACCTTAAAGGGACCATCAGCTCGAGGCATTAACTTAGACTTGCGCAAATCAGGAAACCTATCTTTACGTAGATGTAACCAAACAAGATCTCCGGGTTCAAACACAACATGCTTTCGACCCCTATCACCAGCAAGCTTGTATCTAGCATTCATGCGCTCAATGTTTTCTTTAGTTAACTCATGCATTTTTAATATCAATTCAGCACGTTGCTTAGCATCAAAATTAACCTTCTCCGAAGATGGAAGAGGCAGCAAATCAATAGGTGCACGAGGTAGAAAACCATAAACAATCTCAAAAGGGCACATTTTAGTGGTAGAATGCAATGAACGATTATAAGCAAATTCAATATGAGGTAAACATTCTTCCCACAGTTTCAAGTTACTCTTTAAAACAGCCCTAAGCATAGTAGACAAAGTCCTATTGACCACTTCAGTTTGTCCATCAGTTTGGGGATGACATGTAGTACTAAAAAGTAGTTTAGTCCCCAACTTAGCCCATAAGCATCTCCAAAAATAGCTAAGAAACTTAGTATCACGATCCGAGACAATAGTATTGGGCACACCATGTAAGCGAATAATCTCACAAAAAAATAAATCAGCAACATTAGCAGCATCATCGCTTTTATGACATGGTATAAAATGTGCCATCTTAGAAAATCTATCCACGACCACAAATATGCTATCCCTCCCATTCTTTGTTCGAGGCAAACCTAAAACAAAGTCCATGGATATGTCCTCCCACGGAACACTAGGTACAGGTAAAGGCATGTATAAACCATGAGGATTGAGTCGTGACTTAGCTTTTTGACATGTAGTGCAGCGAGCAACAAAACGCTCAACATCCCGTCTCATCTTTGGCCAAAAGAAATGTGTAGCAAGTACGTCCTCCGTCTTCTTCACGCCAAAGTGTCCCATTAATCCTCCTCCATGCGCCTCCTGCAACAACAAAAGACGAATAGAGCTAGCTGGAATGCATAGCTTGTTAGAACGGAATACAAATCCATCATTAAGCACAAACTTGTTCCATGTTCTACCCTCTCTACAATTCTGCAATACATCATTAAATTCCGCATCATTTACATATTGATCTTTGATTGTCTCTAAACCGAAAATCTTGAAGTCAAGTTGTGAAAGCATAGTATAACGACGAGACAAAGCATCAGCAATAATATTATCTTTCCCCTTCTTGTGTTTAATGACATAAGGGAAAGTCTCAATAAATTCAACCCACTTAGCATGTCTACGATTAAGTTTTGCTTGACTTCTTATGTGTTTCAAAGATTCATGATCAGAATGTATAACAAATTCTTTGGGCCATAAATAATGTTGCCAAGTTTCTAATGTCCGAACAAGAGCATATAATTCCTTATCATAAGTAGAATAGTTCAGACTAGGCCCACTCAATTTTTCAAAAAAGTAAGCAACAGGTTTAGCATCTTGTAATAACACACCTCCCAAACCAATCCCACTAGCATCGCATTCAAGCTCAAAAGTCTTATTAAAATCAGGAAGTTGGAGCAAAGGAGCATGTGTTAACTTATCTTTCAATACCGTGAAGGCTTCTTCCTGTGCGGTACCCCAAGTAAAAGGCACATCCTTGCGTGTAAGCTCATTGAGAGGGGCAGCAATGGTGCTGAAATCTCTCACAAAACACGTATAGAATCCAGCGAGGCCAAGAAAACTCCTCACTTGTGTGACCGTTTTGGGCTGCGGCCAACTCTCAATCGCCTCGATCTTGGCTTTATCCACTTCAATTCCCTGCGGAGTAACAACATAGCCAAGAAACGATACTCGGTCGGTGCAAAAGGTGCACTTCCCAAGGTTACCAAACAAACGTGCATTACGTAGAGCAATAAAAACAGCACGTAAATGATCCAAATGTTCCTCCAAAGATTTGCTATAAATCAGTATATCATCAAAATAGACTACCACAAATCGTCCAATGAAAGCACGTAAAACCTCGTTCATTAATCTCATGAAAGTGCTAGGTGCATTAGTTAACCCAAAAGGCATGACTAACCACTCATATAATCCAAACTTAGTTTTAAAAGCCGTTTTCCATTCATCTCCTAATTTCATGCGAATTTGATGGTATCCACTACGCAAATCAACTTTGGAAAACATGGTAGAGCCACTTAATTCATCAAGCATATCATCTAACCTAGGAATAGGATGACGATAACGAATAGTAATATTATTAATGGCTCGACAATCAACACACATACGCCATGTTCCATCCTTTTTAGGCACTAATATAACAGGAACAACACAAGGACTAAGGGATTCACGTATGTAACCTTTGTCGAGTAGCTCTTGTACTTGACGCTGAATCTCCTTCGTCTCCTCTGGATTGGTACGGTATGGCGCACGGTTGGGCAACGAAGCACCGGGAATTAAGTCAATCTGATGCTCAATCCCTCGAATAGGTGGTAATCCCGGTGGTACGTCTTGTGGAAAGACATCAATAAACTCCTGCAAAAGGTCAGTGACAACAGGAGGCAAAGAAGGAGGCAATTCCTCAAATGAAAACAAGGCTTCTTTGCACACAAACGCATAGCACACATATTGACTAACATCCAAATCTGAAATATCAACTTTAGTAGCAAGCAAAGTTGGACTAGTCAATTTAATTTCATTAGAAACAGCAGAAGAAGATTTGCTATTAGTCTCATTTTCACTCTTATTTTTCTCCTGTTTAGCTTTACTAGCTCTAGCAAGATCATCTTTCACAATTTGTTCAGGAGACATAGGAAGTAAAGCAATATTTTTATCCTGATGAACCAGAGTAAACTGATTTGTCCTACCATGGTGTACAACATTCCTATCAAATTGCCATGGTCTACCAAGTAAAAGAGAGCATGCTTGCATGGGTTCCACATCACAATCAACATAATCAGCATATGCAGCAATGCTAAAGTGCACACGAACAGAACGCGTTACCTTAATCTTACCACTATTGTTAAACCACTGAATATAGTACGGATGGGGGTGTGGTCTTGTGGTGAGAGATAGCTTCTCCACCAACTCCATGCTAGCCAAGTTGTTGCAACTCCCTCCGTCAATGATGATGCGAACCGAACGTTCTTGCACCACTCCCTTTGTGTGGAACAAATTATGCCTCTGGTTTTGCTCAGCCTTCGTTACCTGCACACTTAACACACGTTGAGCAACCAAACTAGCATATTTATCTGCATCATCAGGAGCCATATACTCTATATCAAGAGCATCATCATGGACACCCTGTTCCTCATGAGCGATGAGAACTAAAGTCTCCTCATCATAGTCACTCGCTGACTCATACCCACCATCCGCCGTAATAATCATCACACGCTTGGAGGGACAGTCTTTTGCGAAGTGACCTCCACCTTGGCACCTGCGACATTTAATATCACGATCTCGTGTTTGCCCTGTGGAGGCCATGGATGAAGAAGAACTCGCCGCTGGACCACTCTGTGCACCCTTGAATGGTGGCGCTGACTGTTTTGGTGGCTCCCTGTAAGAATGAGCGGCTGAAGTAGATGGTGGTGCAGTAGGACGTGTGGATGTAGAAGGTCCACGCGATGTCCATGATGTATTTCGTCCTGCAGAAAAGTTAGGTCTCGTAGCGGCCTGTCGATCCTGCACTTCACGTTCAGCTTTACAAGCAAGATGAAACAAACGAGTAATAGTAGCAAAGTCCTTGTATTCTAGAATAGTTTGTATCTCCCTGTTTAAACCACCCATAAAACGTGCAAGCATAGCTTCATTATCCTCTACTAGGCCACATCTAATCAATCCAGTTTGTAATTCTTGATAATATTCCTCTACAGAATTTTTGCCTTGTCTCAAACGCTGTAATTTTTGTAGCAATTCACGTTGATAATAAGGAGGAACCCAGCGAGTACGCATAGCATCTTTTAAAGCAGCCCAAGTGGTTGGAATATTATTAGCATGCAATCTACAATGTTCAGACCACCAAATAGATGCAAACCCCGTGAATTCACAAACAGCAGCAGTAACACGTCTATTCTCAGGATATTGTAAACATGTAAAGCGTTGTTCAGTTTCTAACTCCCAAGTAAGATAAGCATCAGGAATATATCTACCCTCAAACGGCTTAAGATTCAATTTAAGTTTAGGCACATGTTCATCATCGCGTACCTGAGGGGGTGGTTGGTGTCAACCGTGGCGAATGCTGGGACGTGGACGTCGAGCTGGCTGTTCATAGGCCGCTTCCTGTTCCACCTCCTCCTCGTAATCACCCTCGTAGTTGTCGTCCAGGCCGACATCAGAAGCAGCAGCAACAGGTACTGCAGCAGCAGGAGGAGCACCAAGACCAGCAGCTTGTCCTCTCGGAAACAGAATACATCGTGCACGTGGTAGTGGCGGTGGCTGTGGCTGTGCTGGAGCGGCAGCAGGCTGTGTAGGTAGGCGTGCGATCAACTCAGTAAACTTGGCGTCGAGCTTGGTGTCGATCATCTTTTCCACGCCATCAATTGCCTCTGTAAATCTGGTCTCGATGTCATTCACCTGTTGAGACATCATTTGTGCAAATTTATCATGTAGCTCCTTGTTTGTCATGTTCTCCCAATCGGGTGCATCCCGCGCCACTTCATCATGTGATCCTGGCATGGTTAGCAGAAATAGAAAACAAACAGGAATATGATCCTACTTCTACTAATGGGATGTGGGGTGGTGGAAAGCACAAATCCGTCAAGCTTTTCTTTCGTTCTTACCGATTCTTACCTAGCAGCAGGTGGTGACGTACAACCAACGGGTCAAAACTCTCAGAGATGTGGTAGAGCGATGGCCAGGAGGTGTCAAAACGCACGATGTAGAATATATGTGGAGCTGTAGGAAGGCTGACAAGTATGGTAGCAAAAGCTCAACAGTAATCAAAACAGAGATGCAAAGCTGAATAAACACTCAACGTCGGTACTGTGCTGATCCTAGGCTAGACCGTACTAGAGACGCGAGCCTAAAACACCAACGAAAGCACGGCGCGGCACGTAAACAACTGAGAAGCACACTCTGAATTTTTTTTTCTCTCTCTTTTTTTTTTTTTTTTTTTTTTGCTCTTTTTTTTTTGCGATGCGGGACTGCGGTGGCTGAAAAAGTGTGAAAAAATCACTATGGTGACGAACGTCTCAAAATGAGTTTCTGGACCTAAGGAACGTATGGGCACGAAAAATTTTCACCCCTGAATTTTTTGGCCTCAAAACTGCTCTGAAAAGCGTGCCAGACTCTTCTACGTACGACAAAAGATTGGTGAAATCCGACTCTAATCAACTCAAAACTATTCTGGCTACGGAGAGATCACAAACCGAACGGGTGATGGAACTCAACTCGGATCGGTAGGTTGTGGTGGTGTGTATGGACTCGGCTTGGCGGAACGTGGTGGTGTATCTGGACTCGGATTGGCGGAACGTGGTGGTGTACTACTGTGCGGCGGCGGCGTGACAAACTGTGATCAGAACTCGAAACTCTAAGGTAACTAGACGCTAAGATCAGCAACTCGACACAAGTAAAAGAGAGCAAGCTTGCATGGGTACCACATCACAATCAACATAATCAGCATATGCAGCAATGCTAAAGTGCACACGAACAGAACGCGTTACCTTAATCTTACCACTATTGTTAAACCACTGAATATAGTACGGATGGGGGTGTGGTCTTGTGGTGAGAGATAGCTTCTCCACCAACTCCATGCTAGCCAAGTTGTTGCAACTCCCTCCGTCAATGATGATGCGAACTGATGAGGACATCCCTACTAATGTTACACCCATACCCTCACCAACTACACATATTGGACCAGTTACTAGAGCTCGTGCACGTCAACTAAATTATCAGGTACTTTCGTTTCTTGCGAATCCTTCTATTGTTCATGAACATATGATGCTGCCTAAATTAGATACTTTTTTTTTGCTTATGAATGAAGGACCTAGCATGGACAAGAAGGATGGTCATTGGAGCGGGATCAAGAATGGAGAAGAAGGTGCGCGCAGGGGAAAGTACAGTGGAGCTTCCAGTGGGGATTTTCGCACGTTGAAGCCACCATAAGGCATGCATGAAGGCTTGGACGGAATACACGAGATGCCACTTCATTATTTTCGTCCAAGAGCAATTATAGGTGTTGCGTCACCTTAATATTGGGCTGGGCCCATGTAATTTCGAAATACCACATTATAGGCTGTTTTTAGAGTCCGTATGTGTGGGGAAACCGAGTTAGGGTTGTTTTCGGACCCCACCTCCAAGGGGTCACGAAAATCCCCTCTGTTCCCCCGTTTATACAGCCCTTAGGGCGTCGTTTAGACTTGGGTTTTAATTAGATTTAAGTTAGCCATAGCCGCAACTTCGAGTTCTTCGTTTGTGTCGTCCGACCAGGCCAAGACCGCATTGGAACCCCAACTTCTGTTAATCTTTCATCTTATATTCGCAATATCCAGATTGCAATTCTTAGTTCTTGCTTGTTCTTCGATTGCTTGCAGGAATTGACCTTCGTGGTCAGGTTGATCGTGCATCCGCGGGATCAATAACCTCTCGGAGTTGGTTTAGCGATTGCTAAGGCGCAACGTCTTCGCACGTTCGTAGTCGGGTCGTGAAAGTCTACTCCACCAAAATCGATCTCCACCATCTCATCGAAACATCGGGACACCTTCGCCTCTATCAGGAATTATCCCACGCACGACTTGGAGCTTGCAGCAGTTGTGCACGCTTTGGTCACTTGGCGACACCTCCTCTTAGGGAGAAAGGTGGATGTGTTCACGGACCACAAGAGTCTGAAGTACTTGTTCACTCAGCCAAATCTGAACTTGAGGCAAAGAAGATGGCTTGAGACCATTACTGAGTACACAGTTGATATTCAGTACACGCCTAGGAAGGCCAATGTCATAGCTGATGCGCTGAGCCGCAAGGGCGATTGCAATAATATGCAGGTGCAGAAGATCCACCCTGATTTTTGTGAGTCCTTTCGAAGGCTCAATCTCGAGCTAGTTCCAGCAGGCTATCTGGCCAACCTTGTGGTAGAGCCCACTATCCGTGAGAAGATTCGTGAAGCTCAGTCTGGCACCTCAATGATTCAGAAGATCAAACAGGGTATTGCCGCCTCAATTCCAAAGTACGGTTGCTTTTCAGTGCATAATGACGGCACCGTGTTGTTCGAAGAGCGAGTTGTTGTTCCCAAGGAAGGAGATCTCAGAGAGGTCATCTTGAAGGAAGCCCATGATTCCAAGCTATCGATTCACCCTGGCAGAACAAAGATGTATCAAGATCTCAAGCAAAGATTTTGGTGGACTCGTATGAAGCGGGATGTTGCCCGTTACGTGTCTCAGTGTGATGTGTGCAGGAGAGTGAAGGCACAGCACCAGAAGCCTGCAGGGTTGCTTCAGCCACTTGAGATTCCAGAGTGGAAATGGGATCACGTAGAGATGGATTTCATCACAGGCTTCCCCTTGTCGCAGAAGAAGAACAATGCCATCTTTGTTGTCATCGACAATCTTTCCAAAGTTGCCCACTTCTTTCCAGTGAAGGACTCCATTTCAGCAGCTCAGTTGGCGGATTTGTACACCGCAAGAGTTGTATCTTTTCATGGCATTCCCAAGAAGATCAGTTCAGATAGAGGCAGCCTTTTCACCTCTAAGTTCTGGCAGGCCTTTCAAAAGGCGATTGGTACGACAGTGTTGTTCAGTACCGCTTATCACCCTCAGACAAGTGGGCAAGTCGAGCGCGTGAACCAAATCCTCGAGGACATGCTTCGGGCGTGTGTCATCTCGTTTGGCATGAGGTGGGAAGAGTGCTTGCCGTATGCTGAGTTCTCTTACAACAACAGCTATCAGGCAAGTCTGCAGGCAGCGCCGTTTGAAGTCTTGTATGGCCGCAAGTGCAGGACGCCTTTGAACTGGTCCGAGACAGGTGAGAGGCAGCTGTTCGGTCCAGATGTGATCCAGGAGGGCAGAGGACAGAGTGAAGATTGTCCGAGAGCACCTAAAGGCAGCACAGTCTAGGAAGAAGGCCTATTATGACAAAAGGCACCGTGGTGTAGCGTTTCAGGTTGGTGATTGGGCGTACCTGAGAGTGTCTCTGTTGAGGGGAACTCACCGCTTTGGCATCAAAGGAAAGCTCGCTCCAAGATTTGTCGGACCTTTCCGCATCCTTGAGACTAGAGGACCTCTTGCCTTTCGGCTCGAGCTTCCAGAGAGTCTGTCCATGGTGCATGACGTGATCCATGTGTCCCAGCTAAAGCAGTGCTTCAAGCAGCCAGAGCAGGCTGTTGACTTGGGCGAGATCCAGCTGAGTGCGGACCTTTCCTACTCAGAGCGTCCAGTCCGTGTTCTTGAGACGTCCGAGCACAAGACGCGCAACAAGACAGTCAAGTTCATGAAAGTTCAGTGGGCACATCATTCGGAGAAGGAAGCAACGTGGGAGCGCGAAGATCGTCTCCGTTCTGAGTACCCTGAGTTGTTTCAGGCTTAGATCTCGGGACGAGATCCTGTGTTGGTGGGGGAGTGCTGTAACAGCCCATGTGCAATAAATGGGAAACACCATGAGATTCTACTTTGTCTGTTGACCTTGTAACTTGGCATGATACTAAAGATTATGATTTCATGAGGTGATTTAAATTTGCATTGGGATTGGATCCCATCTGGTTTAGTTGAGTTTGATTTCAAACTGGTTCAAGAAGGGTGTTGGAGGATTTTTTTTCTTTGTTGCATGCTTGCTCTCCTTGACCCCAAACTTGGCCTAGCCATTACTTTTGTTATGGCAAGGGTTTTAAAAATCCTCAAATTATCTTTGCCATCATCAAAATATGGGCTCTAGTTCAAAGTGATTTTGAATTCAAAATGAGCTCACAATTTTGTTGTTGCAAAAAATGCCCAAACCATTTTTGCAAATTGAGGAATAATGCAAGGTTAATTATACAAGTTTCTATGTATTTTTTCTTGTATTTAATCCAGGAATAACACTGCGGCTTATTCTGTTTTATTAAATGGAAAAGGGGGTCTGATGAGGACATCCCTACTAATGTTACACCCATACCCTCACCAACTACACATACTGGACCAGTTACTAGAGCACGTGCACGTCAACTAAATTATCAGGTACTTTCGTTTCTTGCGAATCCTTCTATTGTTCATGAACATATGATGCTGCCTAAATTAGATACTTTTGTTTTGCTTATGAATGAAGGACCTAGCATGGACACGAAGGATGGTCATTGGAGCGGGATCAAGAATGGAGAAGAAGGTGCGCGCGGGGGAAAGTACAGTGGAGTTTCCAGTGGGGATTTTCGCACGTTGAAGCCACCATAAGGCATGCATGAAGGCTTGGACGGAATACACGAGATGCCACTTCATTATTTTCGTCCAAGAGCAATTATAGGTGCTGCGTCACCTTAATATTGGGCTGGCCCCATGTAATTTCGAAATACCACATTATAGGCTGTTTTTAGAGTCCGTATGTGTGGGGAAACCGAGTTAGGGTTGTTTTCGGACCCCACCTCCAAGGGGTCACGAAAATCCCCTCTGTTCCCCCATATATACAGCCCTTAGGGCGTCGTTTAGACTTGGGTTTTAATTAGATTTAAGTTAGCCATAGCCGCAACTTCGAGCTCTTCGTTTGTGTCATCCGACCAGGCCAAGACCTCATTGGAACCCCAACTTTCGTAATCATTCATCTTATATTCGCAATATCCAGATTGCAATTCTTAGTTCTTGCTTGTTCTTCGATTGCTTGCAGGAATTAGACCTTCGTAGTCAGGTTGATCGTGCATCCGCGGGATCAATAACCTCTCGGAGTTGGTTTAGCGATCGCTAAGGCGCAACGTCTTCGCACGTTCGTAGTCGGATCGTCAGAGTCGTCTCCACCAAATCGATAGTTATCTCTCATCGAAACATCGGGACACCTTCGCCTCTATCAAGTGGTATCAGATTTCCAGGTTGCTCGGTGAGATTTACCAGTTTTCGCAGTCTAGATTGGTTCTGTTTTTCATACCTACAGTCCACGAAAAAGCCAACAAAAAAAATTAGGGTTAGATCATCACATCCCAAAACAGTCCGAGCCTTTGTCCAGTTTTCTTTACAGTAGTTTGCATTGTTGAATTTGCGGTTGCATCGTTGTGTCGAGTTGCTGATCTTAGCGTCTAGTTACCTTAGAGTTTCGAGTTCTGATCACAGTTTTGTCACGCCGCCGCCGAACAGTAGTACACCACCACGTTCCGCCAATCCGAGTCCAGATACACCACCACGTTCCGCCAAGCAGAGTCCATACACACCACCACAACCTACCGATCCGAGTCGAGTTCCATCACCCGTTCGGTTTGTGATATCTCCGTAGCCAGAATAGTTTTGAGTTGATTAGAGTCGGATTTCACCAATCTTTTGTCGTACGTAGAAGAGGGTGATTTCCAAAAAAAAAAAAAAAAAAAAAAAAAAAAAAAACTGTTCAGGGGTAAAAAAATCTTTTGAGTTTTGAGTTGATTAGAGTCTGGCACGCTTTCCAGAGCAGTTTTTAGGCCAGAAATTTCAGGGGTAAAAAAATTTCGTGCCCATACGTTCCTTAGGTCCAGAAACTCGTTTTGAGACGTTCACCACCATAGTGATTTTTTCGCACTTTTTCAGCCCCCGCAGTCCCGCATCGCCAAAAAAAAAAAGCAAAAAAAAAAAAAAAAAAAAAGAGAGAAAAAAAAAATTCAGAGTGTGCTTCACAGTTGTTACGTGCCGCGCCGTGCTTTCGTTGGTGTTTTAGGCTCGCGTCTCTAGTACGGTCTAGCCTAGGATCAGCACAGTACCGACATTGAGTGTTTATTCAGCTTTGCATCTCTGTTTTGATTACTGTTGAGTTTTTCCTACCATACTTGTCAGCCTTCCTACAGCTCCAAATATATTCTACATCGTGCGTTTTGACACCTCCTGGCCATCGCTCTACCATATCTCTGAGAGTTTTGACCCGTTGGTTGTACATCACCACCTGCTGCTAGGTAAGAATCGGTAAGAACGTAAGAAAAGCTTGACGGATTTGTGCTTTCCACCACCCCACATCCATCCCATTAGTAGAAGTAGGATCATATTCCTGTGTGTTTTCTATTTCTGCTAACCATGCCAGGATCACATGATGAAGTGGCGCGGGATGCACCCGATTGGGAGAACATGACAAACAAGGAGTTACATGATAAATTTGCACGTATGATGTCTCAACAGGTGCAGGACATCGAGACCAGATTTACAGAGGCGATTGATGGCGTGGAGAAAATGATCGACACCAAGCTTGACGCCAAGTTTACTGAGTTGATCGCACGCCTACCTTCAGCACAGCCACAGCCACCGCCACTACCACGTGCACGCCGTATTCTGTTTCCGCGAGGACAAGCTGCTGGTATTGGTGCTCCTCCTACTACTGCAGTTGCTGCTACTGCTGCTGCTGCTGCTTCTGACGTCGCCCAGGACGACAACTACGAGGGTGATTACGAGGAGGAGGTGGAACAGGAAGCGGCCTATGAGCAGCCAGCTGGACGTCCACGTCCCAACATTCGCCACGGTCGACACCAACCACCCCCTCAGGTACGCGATGATGAACATGTGCCTAAACTTAAATTGAATCTTAAGCCGTTTGAGGGTAGATATATTCCTGATGCTTATCTTACTTGGGAGTTAGAAACTGAACAACGTTTTACATGTTTACAATATCCTGAGAATAGACGTGTTACTGCTGCTGTTTGTGAATTCACGGGCTTTGCATCTATTTGGTGGTCTGAACATTGTAGATTGCATGCTAATAATATTCCAACTACTTGGGCTGCTTTAAAAGACGCTATGCGTACTCGCTGGGTTCCTCCTTATTATCAACGTGAATTGTTACAAAAATTACAGCGTTTGAGACAAGGAAAAAATTCTGTAGAGGAATATTATCAAGAATTACAAACTGGATTGATTAGATGTGGCCTAGTAGAGGATAATGAAGCTATGCTTGCACGTTTTATGGGTGGATTAAACAGGGAGATACAAACTATTCTAGAATACAAGGACTTTGCTACTATCACTCGTTTGTTTCATCTTGCTTGTAAAGCTGAACGTGAAGTGCAGGATCGACAGGCCGCTACGAGACCTAACTTTTCTGCAGGACGAAATACATCATGGACATCGCGTGGAGCTTCTACATCCACACGTCCTGCTGCGCCACCATCTACTTCAGCCGCTCATTCTTACAGGGAGCCACCAAAACAGCCAGCGCCACCATTCAAGGGTGCACAGAGTGGTCCAGCGGCGAGTTCTTCTTCCTCCATGGCGTCCACAGGGCAAGCACGAGATCGTGATATTAAATGTCGCAGGTGCCAAGGTGGAGGTCACTTCGCAAAAGACTGTCCCTCCAAGCGTGTGATGACTATTACGGCGGATGGTGGGTATGAGTCAGCGAGTGACTATGATGAGGAGACTCTAGTTCTCATTGCTCATGAGGAACAGGGTGTCCATGATGATGCTCATGATATAGAGTATATGACTCCTGATGATGCAGATAAATATGCTAGTTTGGTTGCTCAACGTGTATTAAGTGTGCAGGTAACGAAGGCCGAGCAAAACCAGAGGCATAATTTGTTCCACACAAAGGGAGTGGTGAAAGAACGTTCGGTTCGCATCATCATTGACGGAGGGAGTTGCAACAACTTGGCTAGCATGGAGTTGGTGGAGAAGCTATCTCTCACCACAAGACCACACCCCCATCCGTACTATATTCAGTGGTTTAACAATAGTGGTAAGATTAAGGTAACGCGTTCTGTTCGTGTGCACTTTAGCATTGCTGCATATGCTGATTATGTTGATTGTGATGTGGTACCCATGCAAGCATGCTCTCTTTTACTTGGTAGACCATGGCAATTTGATAGGAATGTTGTACACCATGGTAGGACAAATCAGTTTACTCTAGTTCATCAGGATAAAAATATTGCTTTACTTCCTATGTCTCCTGAACAAATTGTGAAAGATGATCTTGCTAGAGCTAGTAAAGCAAAACAGGAGAAAAATAAGAGTGAGAATGAGATAACAGCCAAAGAATTTGAGCAACAACATAAGACTAATAGCAAATCTTCTTCTGTTGTTTCTAATGAAATTAAATTGACTAGTCCAACTTTGCTTGCTACTAAGGTTGATATTTCAGATTTGGATGTTAGTCAATATGTGTGCTATGCTTTTGTGTGCAAAGAAGCTTTGTTTTCATTTGAGGAATTGCCTCCTTCTTTGCCTCCTGTTGTCACTGACCTTTTGCAGGAGTTTATTGACGTCTTTCCACAAGACGTACCACCGGGATTACCACCTATTCGAGGGATTGAGCATCAGATTGACTTAATTCCCGGTGCTTCGTTGCCCAACCGTGCGCCATACCGTACGAATCCGGAGGAGACGAAGGAGATTCAGCGTCAAGTACAAGAGCTACTCGACAAAGGTTACATACGTGAGTCCCTTAGTCCTTGTGCTGTTCCTGTTATATTAGTGCCTAAAAAGGATGGAACATGGCGTATGTGTGTTGATTGTCGAGCCATTAATAATATTACTATTCGTTATCGTCATCCTATTCCTAGGTTAGATGATATGCTTGATGAATTAAGTGGCTCTACCATGTTTTCCAAAGTTGATTTGCGTAGTGGATACCATCAAATTCGCATGAAATTAGGAGATGAATGGAAAACGGCTTTTAAAACTAAGTTTGGATTATATGAGTGGTTAGTCATGCCTTTTGGGTTAACTAATGCACCTAGCACTTTCATGAGATTAATGAACGAGGTTTTACGTGCTTTCATTGGACGATTTGTGGTAGTCTATTTTGATGATATACTGATTTATAGCAAATCTTTGGAGGAACATTTGGATCATTTACGTGCTGTTTTTATTGCTCTACGTAATGCACGTTTATTTGGTAACCTTGGGAAGTGCACCTTTTGCACCGACCGAGTATCGTTTCTTGGCTATGTTGTTACTCCACAGGGTATTGAAGTTGATAAAGCCAAGATCGAGGCAATTGAGAGTTGGCCGCAGCCCAAAACGGTCACCCAAGTGAGGAGTTTTCTTGGCCTCGCTGGATTCTATAGGCGTTTTGTGAGAGATTTCAGCACCATTGCTGCCCCTCTCAATGAGCTTACACGCAAGGATGTGCCTTTTACTTGGGGTACCGCACAGGAAGAAGCTTTCACGGTATTGAAAGATAAGTTAACACATGCTCCTTTGCTCCAACTTCCTGATTTTAATAAGACTTTTGAGCTTGAATGCGATGCTAGTGGGATTGGTTTGGGAGGTGTGTTATTACAAGATGCTAAACCTGTTGCATACTTTTCTGAAAAATTGAGTGGGCCTAGTCTGAACTATTCTACTTATGATAAGGAATTATATGCTCTTGTTCGGACATTAGAAACTTGGCAACATTATTTATGGCCCAAAGAATTTGTTATACATTCTGATCATGAATCTTTGAAACACATAAGAAGTCAAGCAAAACTTAATCGTAGACATGCTAAGTGGGTTGAATTTATTGAGACTTTCCCTTATGTCATTAAACACAAGAAGGGGAAAGATAATATTATTGCTGATGCTTTGTCTCGTCGTTATACTATGCTTTCACAACTTGACTTCAAGATATTCGGTTTAGAGACAATCAAAGAACAATATGCAAATGATGCGGAATTTAAAGATGTATTGCAGAATTGTAGAGAGGGTAGAACATGGAACAAGTTTGTGCTTAATGATGGATTTGTGTTCCGTTCTAACAAGCTATGCATTCCAGCTAGCTCTATTCGTCTTTTGTTGTTGCAGGAGGCGCATGGAGGAGGATTAATGGGACATTTTGGCGTGAAAAAGACGGAGGACGTACTTGCTACACATTTCTTTTGGCCAAAGATGAGACGGGATGTTGAGCGTTTTGTTGCTCGCTGCACTACATGTCAAAAAGCTAAGTCACGACTCAATCCTCATGGTTTATACATGCCTTTACCTGTACCTAGTGTTCCGTGGGAGGACATATCCATGGACTTTGTTTTAGGCTTGCCTCGAACAAAGAAGGGGAGGGATAGCATATTTGTTGTCGTGGATAGATTTTCTAAGATGGCACATTTTATACCATGTCATAAAAGCGATGATGCTGCTAATGTTGCTGATTTATTCTTTGGAGAGATTATTCGTTTACATGGTGTGCCCAATACTATTGTCTCGGATCGTGATACTAAGTTTCTTAGCCATTTTTGGAGATGCTTATGGGCTAAGTTGGGGACTAAACTACTTTTTAGTACTACATGTCATCCCCAAACTGATGGACAAACTGAAGTGGTCAATAGGACATTGTCTACTATGCTTAGGGCTGTTTTAAAAAGTAACTTGAAACTGTGGGAAGAATGTTTACCTCATATAGAATTTGCTTATAATCGCTCAGTGCATTCTACCACTAAAATGTGCCCTTTTGAGATTGTTTATGGTTTTCTACCTCGTGCACCTATTGATTTGCTGCCTCTTCCATCTTCGGAGAAGGTTAATTTTGATGCTAAGCAACGTGCTGAATTGATATTAAAAATGCATGAGTTAACTAAAGAAAACATTGAGCGCATGCATGCTAGATACAAGCTTGCTGGTGATAGGGGTCGAAAGCATGTTGTGTTTGAACCAGGAGATCTTGTTTGGTTACATCTACGTAAAGATAGGTTTCCTGATTTGCGCAAGTCTAAGTTAATGCCACGAGCTGATGGTCCCTTTAAGGTTTTACAGAAAATTAATGATAATGCATATAAACTTGAGCTACCTGCAGATTTTGGGGTTAGTCCCACATTTAACATTGCAGATTTGAAACCTTATTTGGGAGAAGATGATGAGCTTCCGTCGAGGACGACTTCAATTCAAGAAGGGGAGGATGATGAGGACATCCCTACTAATGTTACACCCATACCCTCACCAACTACACATACTGGACCAGTTACTAGAGCACGTGCACGTCAACTAAATTATCAGGTACTTTCGTTTCTTGCGAATCCTTCTATTGTTCATGAACATATGATGCTGCCTAAATTAGATACTTTTGTTTTGCTTATGAATGAAGGACCTAGCATGGACACGAAGGATGGTCATTGGAGCGGGATCAAGAATGGAGAAGAAGGTGCGCGCGGGGGAAAGTACAGTGGAGTTTCCAGTGGGGATTTTCGCACGTTGAAGCCACCATAAGGCATGCATGAAGGCTTGGACGGAATACACGAGATGCCACTTCATTATTTTCGTCCAAGAGCAATTATAGGTGCTGCGTCACCTTAATATTGGGCTGGGCCCATGTAATTTCGAAATACCACATTATAGGCTGTTTTTAGAGTCCGTATGTGTGGGGAAACCGAGTTAGGGTTGTTTTCGGACCCCACCTCCAAGGGGTCACGAAAATCCCCTCTGTTCCCCCATATATACAGCCCTTAGGGCGTCGTTTAGACTTGGGTTTTAATTAGATTTAAGTTAGCCATAGCCGCAACTTCGAGCTCTTCGTTTGTGTCATCCGACCAGGCCAAGACCTCATTGGAACCCCAACTTTCGTAATCATTCATCTTATATTCGCAATATCCAGATTGCAATTCTTAGTTCTTGCTTGTTCTTCGATTGCTTGCAGGAATTAGACCTTCGTGGTCAGGTTGATCGTGCATCCGCGGGATCAATAACCTCTCGGAGTTGGTTTAGCGATCGCTAAGGCGCAACGTCTTCGCACGTTCGTAGTCGGATCGTCAGAGTCGTCTCCACCAAATCGATAGTTATCTCTCATCGAAACATCGGGACACCTTCGCCTCTATCAGGGTCCAGGAGTTGTTTTTCTTTGGTTTCCCTCCTATTTCTCTCCAGCCCAGCCCACCTGGGTCCATTTCCCCCTCGGCCTGGCCCGCAGCGAAGGGGTAAGCTCTTTCTTCCTCACCTTTCCAACGTGGAGGCAGCGCTTTCCCCCTTTCCCCTCTCACAGCCGGCGCCACGGCGGCCGGTGGAGCCCCGGAGGCAGCGGGAGGCGCCCCCCCCCCCTTATAAGCTCCCATGGGCTCCCTCTTGGAACCCTAGGTCCAGTTCTGCCCCTCCAATTTCGCCGCCGCCGGTTTCTTTCCCCCTCTCCAAGCCTCCCCTGTTCCCATGGACGCTGGCGCCTGAACCGCAATTCGGCCGCCGTCTCCTCTGCGTCAGGATGCCAGGGCTGCCGGGTGAAGGCCCCGTCGACGTCCACGACCTCCTCGGCCTGCAGCCGCGACGTGGGTGGCCAGGAGCGAGCCGACGCCTTTTTCATCCGCCGCGGGGCGTCCACGTCTCCGGCGACGCCTCCGATCCCCTCCTTCCCCTGCGGTGCGTTGAGCTCGACCTCAGCCCCACCTAGGTGAGCACGCGCTCCTCCCTCTCCTTCGTCTTCGCGTAGTTCGCGCCGGAGCCGTGCTTTGTTTGCTCCCTCCACCGCACATCGCCGTCGTTATCCATGCGTGCAGCTGGCATGATCCCGACGCGCTCTCGTAGCGAGCGAGCAGAGCATGCTCCTGACCCAAAGGCGTAGCCTTGCACCGCGCCAGCCACCTCGGAGCAGCAGCGGCATCGTGCTCAGTAGCCGCTCCGCCGTGTAATTCCCGGCAGGCCAGAGACGCCGGTGGTGGAGCTCCGGTGTGGATGGTAAGAAAAATGGATCCTTGGGAGTCCCCATTATGCGGTGCGCCAGGCCATGGACTCCCTAGTGCCGCGAGGTGGACGCAGTCGACGCCGGAAATCTTCTCTGTCGCCGGCGTTGTCAGGTTCTTCAGTTCGTTAGTATGGGTGCTTTCGACGCCGTACTGTTCCAGTGGTTCTCCCGACGAGTAGGAGGCGATCTAGTGCGCTTGGCCAGCACCCATGTGTGGTGATAAGTGACATCTCGGGGTCCCCCGAGGTAGTCTAGCTAGAGGTGGCCGGAGCACGGGGCTAGGGTCGCCGGAGTAGCCCAGGCTGCGGGGAGCTGCCAGCTGCCTCCGTGGTTAAGTTAACAGGGGGGTACAACTTACCTTTGTTGCTGCCCTCTGTTGTTCAAACTCGAGTCGTAGCTCAGTGGCAGGGGAGCGTGGGATACATTGGTGAGGCGCGGGTTCGAGTCCCGCTCGGGGCACTTTGCCCCCCCCCCTCTTTTTCGTTTTATCAGTGTGGCTGACCACTAGGCCAGCCTGGTCAGTGGCTCAGGCCACCGTGGCCTGCTGGGCTCAGCTGGGCCGGATTGCCCGAGGCCAGCCCAAGAGGGACTGAGCCTGTTTCCCTTTTTTTTCTTTTTGATTTTTCTTTTCTGTTTAATTCAAAAATCTGATTTGAATTCAAATTCAAATCTGGTTTGGATTTCCTTTTCATCCAGGGTCATCCCATATATGTTTTTGGGGTAGCTTCACCCACTGATCTCAATGGTGAGGTCCATTTTTGCATTTGGCCCCTTTAAAAATTGAAGTGTGGCCATTTTGCAAATCAACCCCTGTTCTTTCTTTGATTTTGTCTAGTTTGCCCAAGTTCAAAATTGGCCATGCCATATATGAATCTTGAGTAGTTTTTCACCAGGAGTTGCATGCTGATAATGGTTTATCCATGTGAACCTTTTTCAAATGTGTGTAGTGTAACTTTTACACTCAGCCCCCTGAACCCTAGCTGAAACTGCAACTGTGTTTGCAAACTCAACTGGTACCATATATATGGGTTTGGGGTAGTTTTCTGCAAGGAATGCATTGGTGATGTCCCCATTAAGTTTTGGGCAACTCATGTGAACAAGGTGTGACCACCTGATCCAGAATCATCTTTCTTTCTTCTTGCATCATTTCAACTTCAGTGCATTTTGAAATGATGATCATCAGTCCTTTTCAAGTTTGTTTCATTGTCATCCTCAATCATCTTTGATAGAGGCGAAGGTGTCCCGATGTTTCGATGAGATGGTGGAGATCGATTATGGTGGAGTAGACTTTCACGACCCGACTACGAACGTGCGAAGACGTTGCGCCTTAGCGATCGCTAAACCAACTCCGAGAGGTTATTGATCCCGCGGATGCACGATCAACCTGACCACGAAGGTCTAATTCCTGCAAGCAATCGAAGAACAAGCAAGAACTAAGAATTGCAATCTGGATATTGCGAATATAAGATGAAAGATTACGAAAGTTGGGGTTCCAATGAGGTCTTGGCCTGGTCGGATGACACAAACAAAGAGCTCGAAGTTGCGGCTATGGCTAACTTAAATCTAATTAAAACCCAAGTCTAAACGACGCCCTAAGGGCTGTATATATGGGGGAACAGAGGGGATTTTCGTGACCCCTTGGAGGTGGGGTCCGAAAACAACCCTAACTCGGTTTCCCCACACATACGGACTCTAAAAACAGCCTATAAGGTGGTATTTCGAAATTACATGGGCCCAGCCCAATATTAAGGTGACGCAGCACCTATAATTGCCCTTGGACGAAAATAATGAAGTGGCATCTCGCGTATTTCGTCCAAGACTTCATGCGCGCCTTATGGTGGCTTCAAAGTGCGATAATCACCACGGGAAGCTCCGCTGTCCTTTCCCGCGCGCGCACCTTCTTCTCCATGCTTGATCCCGCTCCAATGACCATCCTTCTTGTCCATGCTAGGTCCTTCATTCATAAGCAAAACAAAAGTATCTAATTTAGGCAGTATCATATGTTCATGAACAATAGAAGGATTCGCAAGAAACGAAAGTACCTGATAATTTAGTTGACGTGCACGAGCTCTAGTAACTGGTCCAATATGTGTAGTTGGTGAGGATATGGGTGTAACATTAGTAGGGATGTCCTCATCACAAGTGGTATCAGATTTCCAGGTTGCTCGGTGAGATTTACCAGTTTTCATAGTCTAGATTGGTTCTGTTCTTCATACCTACAGTCCACGAAAAAGCCAACAAAAAAAAATTAGGGTTAGATCATCACGTCCCAAGACAGTCCTAGCCTTTGTCCAGTTTTCTTTTCAGTACTTGCTTTGTTGAATTTACGGTTGCATCGTTGTGTCGAGTTGCTGATCTTAGCGTCTAGTTACCTTAGAGTTTCGAGTTCTGATCACAGTTTTGTCACGCCGCCGCCGAACAGTAGTACACCACCACGTTCCGCCAATCCGAGTCCAGATACACCACCACGTTCCGCCAAGCAGAGTCCATACACACCACCACAACCTACCGATCCGAGTCGAGTTCCATCACCCGTTCGGTTTGTGATATCTCCGTAGCCAGCATAGTTTTTTACCCGTTCAGGGGTAAAAAAATTTCGTGCCCATACGTTCCTTAGGTCCAGAAACTCGTTTTGAGACGTTCGCCACCATAGTGATTTTTTCGCACTTTTTCAGCCCCCGCAGTCCCGCATCGCCAAAAAAAAAAAAGCAAAAAAAAAAAAAAAAGAGAGAACAAAAAATTCAGAGTGTGCTTCACAGTTGTTACGTGCCGCGCCGTGCTTTCGTTGGTGTTTTAGGCTCGCGTCTCTAGTACGGTCTAGCCTAGGATCAGCACAGTACCGACGTTGAGTGTTTATTCAGCTTTGCATCTCTGTTTTGATTACTGTTGATCTTTTTGCTACCATATTTGTCAAGCCTACCTACAGCTCCACATATTTTCTACATCGTGCGTTTTGACACCTCCTGGCCATCGCTCTACCATATCTCTGAGAGTTTTGACCCGTTGGTTGTACATCACCACCTGCTGCTAGGTAAGAATCGGTAAGAACGTAAGAAAAGCTTGACGGATTTGTGCTTTCCACCACCCCACATCCATCCCATTAGTAGAAGTAGGATCATATTCCTGTGTGTTTTCTATTTCTGCTAACCATGCCAGGATCACATGTTGAAGTGGCGCGGGATGCACCCGATTGGGAGAACATGACAAACAAGGAGCTACATGATAAATTTGCACGTATGATGTCTCAACAGGTGCAGGACATCGAGACCAGATTTACAGAGGCGATTGATGGCGTGGAGAAGATGATCGACACCAAGCTCGACGCCAAGTTTACTGAGTTGATCGCAGGCCTACCTTCAGCACAGCCACAGCCACCGCCACTACCACGTGCACGACGTATTCTGTTTCCGCGAGGACAAGCTGCTGGTATTGGTGCCCCTCCTGCTGCTGCAGTTGCTGCTACTGCTGCTGCTGCTGCTTCTGACGTCAGCCAGGACGACAACTACGAGGGTGATTACGAGGAGGAGGTGGAACAGGAAGCGGCCTATGAGCAGCCAGCTGGACGTCCACGTCCCAACATTCGCCACGGTCGACACCAACCACCCCCTCAGGTACGCGATGATGAACATGTGCCTAAACTTAAATTGAATCTTAAGCCGTTTGAGGGTAGATATATTCCTGATGCTTATCTTACTTGGGAGTTAGAAACTGAACAACGTTTTACATGTTTACAATATCCTGAGAATAGACGTGTTACTGCTGCTGTTTGTGAATTCACGGGCTTTGCATCTATTTGGTGGTCTGAACATTGTAGATTGCATGCTAATAATATTCCAACTACTTGGGCTGCTTTAAAAGATGCTATGCGTACTCGCTGGGTTCCTCCTTATTATCAACGTGAATTGTTACAAAAATTACAGCGTTTGAGACAAGGAAAAAATTCTGTAGAGGAATATTATCAAGAATTACAAACTGGATTGATTAGATGTGGCCTAGTAGAGGATAATGAAGCTATGCTTGCACGTTTTATGGGTGGCTTAAACAGGGAGATACAAACTATTCTAGAATACAAGGACTTTGCTACTATCACTCGTTTGTTTCATCTTGCTTGTAAAGCTGAACGAGAAGTGCAGGATCGACAGGCCGCTACGAGACCTAACTTTTCTGCAGGACGAAATACATCATGGACATCGCGTGGAGCTTCTACATCCACACGTCCTGCTGCGCCACCATCTACTTCAGCCGCTCATTCTTACAGGGAGCCACCAAAACAGCCAGCGCCACCATTCAAGGGTGCACAGAGTGGTCCAGCGGCGAGTTCTTCTTCATCCATGGCGTCCACAGGGCAAACACGA
This sequence comes from Bromus sterilis, assembly GCA_950022295.1. Classification (NCBI taxonomy): domain Eukaryota; kingdom Viridiplantae; phylum Streptophyta; class Magnoliopsida; order Poales; family Poaceae; genus Bromus; species Bromus sterilis. Next base: position 161,798,216 of record OX465599.1, on the reverse strand, counting down.
GATCGTGATATTAAATGTCGCAGGTGCCAAGGTGGAGGTCACTTCGCAAAAGACTGTCCCTCCAAGCGTGTGATGACTATTACGGCGGATGGTGGGTATGAGTCAGCGAGCGACTATGATGAGGAGACTCTAGTTCTCATTGCTCATGAGGAACAGGGTGCCCATGATGATGCTCATGATATAGAGTATATGACTCCTGATGATGCAGATAAATATGCTAGTTTGGTTGCTCAACGTGTATTAAGTGTGCAGGTAACGAAGGCCGAGCAAAACCAGAGGCATAATTTGTTCCACACAAAGGGAGTGGTGAAAGAACGTTCGGTTCGCATCATCATTGACGGAGGGAGTTGCAACAACTTGGCTAGCATGGAGTTGGTGGAGAAGCTATCTCTCACCACAAGACCACACCCCCATCCGTACTATATTCAGTGGTTTAACAATAGTGGTAAGATTAAGGTAACGCGTTCTGTTCGTGTGCACTTTAGCATTGCTGCATATGCTGATTATGTTGATTATGATGTGGTACCCATGCAAGCATGCTCTCTTTTACTTGGTAGACCATGGAAATTTGATAGGAATGTTGTACACCATGGTAGGACAAATCAGTTTACTCTAGTTCATCAGGATAAAAATATTGCTTTACTTCCTATGTCTCCTGAACAAATTGTGAAAGATGATCTTGCTAGAGCTAGTAAAGCAAAACAGGAGAAAAATAAGAGTGAGAATGAGATAGCAGCCAAAGAATTTGAGCAACAACATAAGACTAATAGCAAATCTTCTTCTGCTGTTTCTAATGAAATTAAATTGACTAGTCCAACTTTGCTTGCTACTAAGGTTGATATTTCAGATTTGGATGTTAGTCAATATGTGTGCTATGCTTTTGTGTGCAAAGAAGCTTTGTTTTCATTTGAGGAATTGCCTCCTTCTTTGCCTCCTGTTGTCACTGACCTTTTGCAGGAGTTTATTGACGTCTTTCCACAAGACGTACCACCGGGATTACCACCTATTCGCGGGATTGAGCATCAGATTGACTTAATTCCCGGTGCTTCGTTGCCCAACCGTGCGCCATACCGTACCAATCCGGAGGAGACGAAGGAGATTCAGCGTCAAGTACAAGAGCTACTCGACAAAGGTTACATACGTGAGTCCCTTAGTCCTTGTGCTGTTCCTGTTATATTAGTGCCTAAAAAGGATGGAACATGGCGTATGTGTGTTGATTGTCGAGCCATTAATAATATTACTATTCGTTATCGTCATCCTATTCCTAGGTTAGATGATATGCTTGATGAATTAAGTGGCTCTACCATGTTCTCCATAGTTGATTTGCGTAGTGGATACCATCAAATTCGCATGAAATTAGGAGATGAATGGAAAACGGCTTTTAAAACTAAGTTTGGATTATATGAGTGGTTAGTCATGCCTTTTGGGTTAACTAATGCACCTAGCACTTTCATGAGATTAATGAACGAGGTTTTATGTGCTTTCATTGGACGATTTGTGGTAGTCTATTTTGATGATATACTGATTTATAGCAAATCTTTGGAGGAACATTTGGATCATTTACGTGCTGTTTTTATTGCTCTACGTAATGCACGTTTCTTTGGTAACCTTGGGAAGTGCACCTTTTGCACCGACCGAGTATCGTTTCTTGGCTATGTTGTTACTCCACAGGGTATTGAAGTTGATAAAGGCAAGATCGAGGCGATTGAGAGTTGGCCGCAGCCCAAAACGGTCACACAAGTGAGGAGTTTTCTTGGCCTCGCTGGATTCTATAGGCGTTTTGTGAGAGATTTCAGCACCATTGCTGCCCCTCTCAATGAGCTTACACGCAAGGATGTGCCTTTTACTTGGGGTACCGCACAGGAAGAAGCTTTCACGGTATTAAAACCCAAGCCACGAAAAAAAAAATTCTCTTTTTTTTTTTTTTTTTTTTTTTTGGAAATCACCCCCTTCTACGTACGACAAAGATTGGTGAAATCCGACTCTAATCAACTCAAACTAATCTGGCTATGGAGAGGTCACGAACCGTACTGATGATGGAACTCAACTCGGACTCGTGGTACGTGGTGGTGTATATGGACTCTGCTTGGCGGAACGTGGTGGTGTATGTGGACTTGGGTTGGCGGAACGTGGTAGGATGACTACTGTGCGGCGGCGACGTGGCAAACTGTGATCAGAACTCGAAACTCTAAGGGAACTAGACGCTAAGATCAGCAACTTGACACAACGATGCAACCGTAAATTCAACAAAGCAAGTACTGAAAAGAAAACTGGACAAAGGCTCGGACTGTCTTGGGACGTGATGATCTAACCCTAAAAATTTTTTTGGCTTTTTCGTGGGCTGTAGGTATGACGAACAGAATCAATCTAGACTACGAAAACTGGTAAATCTCACCGAGCAACCTGGAAATCTGATACCACTTGATAGAGGCGAAGGTGTCCCGATGTTTCGATGAGATGGTGGAGATCGATTATGGTGGAGTAGACTTTCACGACCCGACTACGAACGTGCGAAGACGTTGCGCCTTAGCGATCGCTAAACCAACTCCGAGAGGTTATTGATCCCGCGGATGCACGATCAACCTGACCACGAAGGTCTAATTCCTGCAAGCAATCGAAGAACAAGCAAGAACTAAGAATTGCAATCTGGATATTGCGAATATAAGATGAAAGATTACGAAAGTTGGGGTTCCAATGAGGTCTTGGCCTGGTCGGATGACACAAACGAAGAGCTCGAAGTTGCGGCTATGGCTAACTTAAATCTAATTAAAACCCAAGTCTAAACGACGCCCTAAGGGCTGTATATATGGGGGAACAGAGGGGATTTTCGTGACCCCTTGGAGGTGGGGTCCGAAAACAACCCTAACTCGGTTTCCCCACACATACGGACTCTAAAAACAGCCTATAAGGTGGTATTTCGAAATTACATGGGCCCAGCCCAATATTAAGGTGACGCAGCACCTATAATTGCCCTTGGACGAAAATAATGAAGTGGCATCTCGCGTATTTCGTCCAAGACTTCATGCGCGCCTTATGGTGGCTTCAAAGTGCGATAATCACCACGGGAAGCTCCGCTGTCCTTTCCCGCGCGCGCACCTTCTTCTCCATGCTTGATCCCGCTCCAATGACCATCCTTCTTGTCCATGCTAGGTCCTTCATTCATAAGCAAAACAAAAGTATCTAATTTAGGCAGTATCATATGTTCATGAACAATAGAAGGATTCGCAAGAAACGAAAGTACCTGATAATTTAGTTGACGTGCACGAGCTCTAGTAACTGGTCCAATATGTGTAGTTGGTGAGGATATGGGTGTAACATTAGTAGGGATGTCCTCATCAATCTTTCTTCAAAGTCAGCCCCTAACATATTGTCATATGCAAGTGGCTGGTTTCCAACTTTTTTTGCACCTTCCTTGTGTCAAATTCACCGACACTACTCCGTCTCCGGAATCGATGATTACTTTTCACGTTGTTTTATTTATGTTATATGCATTTGTTGTTCATGCCATGTTGACATGCTACTTACACCCAAAATAAGGCTAGGACCAAAGCCATCTTCACATAAATAAATCGCATAAGAAGTTGTTGACGTGTCGTCACCACCTTCATTTAAATTGACTAGATAGGGTCACAGCATGTCCAATTAAACTTGATCATATCATCCTTGCCTGCTTTGTACCTGTTACTTACGTATATGCTTTTCCTTGCCGGTACCTTACGTTAGCACCTGAGACCGTCGAGGAGACTTACGTGGATATTTCCGACACCGAGCCCGAGGACCCTGCTGCGTCTGCTTCGACGACCGATTACCCAGGCAAGGGGAAGATTCATACCATTACTTGATACCTTTCTGCCCACCTGCTTAGTTGTAGCCTAGAACGTCTGTTTGATCCTATCCACTTTGAGTACGCCACCTTCAAAACCCAAATAGCCATGATCCCCACATCCCAGCAAAACATTGTATTGCTAAGTTATCGCTGCTCAGCCATTTCTTAGTATGAGTAGGAAAACTTGCTGCTTACCCTATTGCTATGGTTTGGGATATCATGTTATTTAAAGAAGTTGGTTGATATTTATTATAATTATGATGATAAATTTATACTTGACAAAAGATGGGAGACCAGGCTGTTCCCGCCAGGTGTTTTGTTCCATTTGAGTCACCTAGGTCCCGAGTTCCGGGTATTGTGTTTCTTGACGAGCGTGCCTAATCGTGTGTGGGATTCTATTGGGTTCCCTTGTCTTACCTACCTAGCTTCATACAGTTCTAGTGGTGGCCCGAGCTGATTTACTTTTGCATGTGTGTGTGCTGGTGGTACCCCAGTTGTTTACAAACCACCTTGGGCCAGGAGGACTTGTGCCTTGGCTGGCCCACCTTTGACCGGCGAGGGCCCGGCCCTCATGTGAGGTTTAACCGGTAACCCAAACCCTGTTGATACGGAAGAGGCCGATCGGAGAGCGTGGCCAGCTTTTGGATTGGATGTCGACTCCCCGGGGGCCACCCGGAATTGTGCGTTGTTAGTTAGAGGGACTCTGACGTACTGGAGTTTCAGGCGCTTACCTAGCCAAATGGAAACCGGGCGTACATTCGAAGCCTATGATGGGCAGTTGGTACACCCCTGCAGGGTTAAATCTTTTCGAAAAGCCGTGTCCGCAGTTATGGACGACTTGAGACCTACTCCTTGTTCATAGAATAACATCAATTTGAATCTTAATTAAAACTTGCCTACCGTGTGAGTGCCTTGGTTTCTTTTCTTCGTCCAGGGGGACCGAGAGAAGATCCAGGTTGTGTTATGTTTGACGTAAGTAATTGAATAGCAGACTTATGACGCGATGTCACGTGTACTCTTTGATCTTACCTCTATTCCAATAGAACGTTAGCTACCATATAATGCTAGTGTGGCTGCAACCTTTACCTTTACTTTGCCTTACCGTAGGAAGTCAGTTATCCTGTAATGATATAATCTCACCCCGTTTTACTTTTGTGCTTTTACTGTTTTGCCTGATCGGCCGCTGCAGTGGAGTACTTTCTAGACCCGAGCTCTGGACGATACTTCGTTGAGGTGCCCCCGGAGGACGACGATGAGTTCAACCTCGTTCAGTAGATCCTACAGTTGGGCTTCGACGATCCGTGGGTGGACTCTTTATGTGCAGCCCTCTCTAGGGCAATTTGGCTTTTGACCGTACTCGGTCGTGTTTGTCTACCGCTTGTCGCATGATGTACTGTTGGGTCCACGGACCTCTGAGATGATGTAATAATTTATCCAATGGCGATGTATTCCTTGGACCTTATATTTATGTCTTAGTTAAAGTTCTTGTTCTTATGCTTGTTGTTGAAAATCCGGCAGCGACACGAGTGCGAGTGTCGTGAGTCGGTGGCTCTTTATGCGCTACAAACTTGAGCGGGACGCGAAAGCGACTAACTCGAGTTAGCTCCGCATCGGGGGCCTGACATTACATCTATGTCATCTTAATCATATATATTTCCTTGTGTATATATGTTTTCCATGTAATCATATTTAATGAATGTCATGTTCAATCTGTAACTAATAATCATACTATTTATGATTTTTTACCCGGACGCTTACTGGTTTTACAACATGGAGTGGAGAGGCCAAGGAGAAGCAAGTATGTAAATGTGCCATGCAAACAAATTGAGACTACAAGAAGTCACCGATTGTTCAAAACCAAAACAAATTGCAGCTCGGTCATGCAAAGAGACAATTGCGCAAATCAAACACATATTCAAGTAAACAGTTGGTGACCGTTTTTTAAGGGTGGTGAGAGGTTTTTATATAGGCATGTGTACTGTTGGATGTTTCCTACATAACATGCTCATATGTATCTTATAAAATCGCATCTGAGGTTTACTACAACAACGTCAAGCCAATGTTTAGCAATCATACACCAATTTTATCTTACTTAATTTCATAATCTATGCACCAAGAATCCTCATTTTTGGTTCATCGCATAGATTATATACTCTTGCCAACATTGTTGTATGACCCTTATAGATGTATCAACATATTTGATTTTATGCTTCAAGTCCCCTGCTAGAGTTTCAGAACATAAATAATTATTTTTGGTTCAAGATGCAAATAATTTTGAAAGGAATTTATAAATTGGTAGAAGTATGTATAAATATTTAGAAACTATAGTTTGTACTCTTGTGAGTTTCATCAATAATATGCACTTGTTTTGGATAACATGGTTCGAGAAATATTATTGGACCACAGAATAAACATTACTATAGATTCACGGACACAACATCAGTGTAACTTCAACAAGTACCACTATAATTGCTCTATCTACGGACAAGACTCTAACAATAAGAAAATATTGTAAAGTGAAATGTAGCAACGTGCGTGCACGTGCATACTAACTAGTACCCATAAATAAATAATTTTACTCTACTAGAAATAAATATTTTCATGAAGAGTTACTGTTTCTCAAGATTTCCAAAAGGTATTTGCAAAGCAAAATCAAGCTTAAGATTTGTAAAACGGTGAAAACGCAAAACGTGACAGAATCTATGAAAAACAGACCAGCAGGTAGTAAATAATTTTTTCGGGGTACTTCTGCAACTCAAATAAAAAAAATCAGAACAGACGCTAGAAAGAAAGTTGTATAAAGCATACTGTCAAAACAATTCAGAGCAAAAAGATGATCTGGCGATTTATGGTGAATTTGTACGTCAAGCAGACATAATCTGTTTCTGGACAGCATGTCACAACTTTTGAGCTTTCTTGCAATAAGATGCTAAAACTTGGCACAAAGTTTGCAAATAATGATACAATGATGTTTCGATAGTAGTAACAAGAATCAAGACCACTAAAAATGAAAATGAAAACATTTTTGGTTGCCTCCCAATAAGCGCTTTCTTTTACACCTTTTAGCTAGGCATGATGATTATAGAAGATGCTCTCATAAGAATAAGGACTTCAAGAAAAAGAGAGAATCAATAAGCAAAAATGAAACACATTTAATCCTAACACACTTCCTATGCATGGGAAACTTGTAAACAAGTAAATCATGGAAGAACAAAGTAACAAGCATAGGAAGGGAGAAGAAGAACAACTTCAAAACTTTCATCATAAAGAGAGGTGTTTTTGTAACATGAAAGTTTCTACAACTAAGCTTTCCTCTCTCAAAATAGTTTTCAGTAGCATCATGAACAACATCAAGAATATAACTATCACATAAAGCATGTTGTTCATGACCTACAAGCACACATGTATAGTTTTCAACACGGTCTTTAGGAACATAAGATAGATGCATGCCATTACATTGAGCCTTAATAAGAGAAAAATTCTCCGGAATATGAGTTGGAGATTTCAAAAGGAAAATAGGACAATCAAGTATGGGTGCAATTATAACAATTTCATGCTTTACATAAGGAACTATAGCAAGTTCATCTTTGTAAGCATCATCCATAGTGGCATCTTGGCCATCAACAAAGCAAGTATCAAGTTTATCAGAAAGGGATGTATCAAGTGAGTCCTCGGAATCATAAGATTCCTCATCATAACAATCAGTGGTCTCTTCTTGGGCAGAAAAAAATTTACTTTTAAAATCCTCAATATAATCATTGCAAACATAATTCTCAAAGCAATATTGAAGCACTGCAAAAATTTTAGACTTGTGAATAGTATTATAATACTTTTCAATCAAAGAAGCAATCTCATGAGCAACCTTGAAGGAAACAAACTCTTCAATCTTTTCAACATCAAAGTAATCATAAACACCTTTAGCATAAGAAGATAGGATCTCATTTTCATTAAACTCAAATTGGAAATGAGGTGTTTATGATATATATTAGAACAAAAAGTAAAAATCATAAATTTGGCATAAACACTCAGCATAGCAATAAGAAATTTGTAATTATTCCCATAAGTGTTTCCCTTTCTGAGATAGGCGGTGCCACATATAATGAGCATGCTCATCCAATGATTTTCACTCAACCAAGTCGGTTGGGTTTTTAGGGCGAGCACAAATAGATTTCAGACGATCCAAGTGAAAAATGTCCATCCTACCATATTTGGGTGGTTCCACACCCATGGTGAAGATAGCATCAGTAGGCACATAGACAAAGAAAATCAAGTAAAATAAGAAAGAAAACTAGAACAAGGTAAATAATCAATTTATTTTTGGTATTTTTGGCATAAGACTCTGATGAGGACATCTCTACTAATGTTACACCCACATCTTCACAAACTACACATAATGGACCAGTTACTAGAGCACGCGCACGTCAATTAAATTATCAGGTACTTTCGTTTCTTGCGAATCCTTCTAATATTCAAGAACATATGATGCTGCCTAAATTAGATACTTTTGTTTGTCTTATGAATGAAGGACCTAGCATGGACAAGAAGGATGGTCATTGGAGCGGGATCAAGCATGGAGAAGAAGGTGCGCGCGCGGGAAAGGACAGCGGAGCTTCCCGTGGTGATTATCGCACTTTGAAGCCACCATAAGGCGCGCATGAAGACTTGGACGAGAGACACAAGATGCCACATTAATATTTTCGTCCAAGAGTTATTATAGGTGCTGCGTCACCTTATTATTGGGCCAGGCCCATGTAATTTCGAAATACACTTAATAGGCTATTTTTTAGAGTCCGTATGTGTGGGGAAACCGAGTTAGGGTTGTTTTCGGACCCCTCCTCCAAGGGGCCACGAAATTCCCCTCTGTTCCCCCATATATATAGCCCTTAGGGCATCGTTTAGACTTGGGTTTTAATTAGATTTAAGTTAGCCATAGCCGCAACTTCGAGTTCTTCGTTTGTGTCGTCCGACCAGGCCAAGACCGCATTGGAACCCCAACTTCTGTTAATCTTTCATCTTATATTCGCAATATCCAGATTGCAATTCTTAGTTCTTGCTTGTTCTTCGATTGCTTGCAGGAATTGACCTTCGTGGTCAGGTTGATCGTGCATCCGCGGGATCAATAACCTCTCGGAGTTGGTTTAGCGATTGCTAAGGCGCAACGTCTTCGCACGTTCGTAGTCGGGTCGTGAAAGTCTACTCCACCAAAATCGATCTCCACCATCTCATCGAAACATCGGGACACCTTCGCCTCTATCAAGTGGTATCAGATTTCCAGGTTGCTCGGTGAGATTTACCAGTTTTTCATAGTCTAGATTGGTTCTGTTCTTCATACCTACAGTCCACGAAAAAGCCAAAAAAAAAAAGAGTCTGGCACGCTTTCCAGAGCAGTTTTTAGGCCAAAAATTTCAGGGGTAAAAAAATTTTGTGCCCATACGTTCCTTAGGTCCAGAAACTCTTTTTAAGACATTCGCCACCATAGTGACTTTTTCGCACTTTTTCAGCCACCGCAGTCCCGCATCGCAAAAAAAAAAAAAAAAAAAAAAAAAAAAGAGAAATTTTTTTTTCAGAGTATGCTTCTCAGTTGATTACGTGCCGCGCCGTGCTTTCGTTGGTGTTTTAGGCTCGCGTCTCTAGTACGGTCTAGCCTAGGATCAGCACAGTACCCACGTTGAGCGTTTATTCAGCTTTGCATCTCTGTTTTGATTACTGTTGAGTTTTTTCTACCATACTTGTCAGCCTTCCTACAGCTCCACATATATTCTACATCGTGCGTTTGACACCTCCTGGCCATCGCTCTACCATATCTCTGAGAGTTTTGACCCGTTGGTTGTACATCACCACCTGCTGCTAGGTAAGAATCGGTAAGAACGAAAGAAAAGCTTGACGGATTTGTGCTTTCCACCACACCACATCCCATTAGTAGAAGTAGGATCATATTACTGTGTGTTTTCTATTTCTGCTAACCATGACAGGATCACATGATGAAGTGGCGCGGGATGCACCCGATTGGGAGAACATGACAAACAAGGAGCTACATGATAAATTTGCACGTATGATGTCTGAACAGGTGCAGGACATCCATAACAGATTTACAGAGGCGATTGATGGCGTGGAAAAGATGATCGACACCAAGCTAGACGCCAAGTTTACTGAGTTGATCGCACGCCTACCTTCAGCACAGCCACAGCCACCGCCACTACCACGTGCACGACGTATTCTGTTGCCGCGAGGACAAGCTGCTGGTATTGGTGCTCCTCCTGCTACTGCAGTTGCTGCTACTGCTGCTGCTGCTTCTGACGTCGGCCAGGACGACTACTACGAGGGTGATTACGAGGAGGAGGTGGAACAGGAAGCGGTCTATGAGCAGCCAGCTGGACGTCCACGTCCCAACATTCGCCACGGTCGACACCAACCACCCCCTCAGGTACGCGATGATGAACATGTGCCTAAACTTAAATTGAATCTTAAGCCATTTGAGGGTAGATATATTCCTGATGTTTATCTTACTTGGGAGTTAGAAACTGAACAACGCTTTACATGTTTACAATATCCTGAGAATAGACGTGTTACTGCTGCTGTTTGTGAATTCACGGGATTTGCTTCTGTTTGGTGGTCCGAACATTGTAGATTGCATGCTAATAATATTCCAACTACTTGGGCTGCTTTAAAAGATGCTATGCGTACTCGCTGGGTTCCTCCTTATTATCAACGTGACTTGTTACAAAAATTACAGCGTTTGAGACAAGGAAAAAATTCTGTAGAGGAATATTATCAGGAATTACAAACTGGATTGATTAGATGCGGCCTAGTAGAGGATAATGAAGCTATGTTTGCACGTTTCATAGGTGGCTTAAACAGGGAGATACAAACTATTCTAGAATACAAGGACTATGCTACTATTACTCGTTTGTTTCATCTTGCTTGTAAAGCTGAACGTGAAGTGCAGGATCGACAGGCCGCTACGAGACCTAACTTTTCTGCAGGACGAAATACATCATGGACATCGCGTGGACCTTCTACATCCACACGTCCTGCTGCTCCACCATCTACTTCAGCCGCTCATTCTTACAGGGAGCCACCAAAACAGTCAGCGCCACCATTCAAGGGTGCACAGGGTGGTCCAGCGGCGAGTTCTTCTTCATCCATGGCTTCCACAGGGCAAACACGAGATCGTGATATTAAATGTCGCAGGTGCCAAGGTGGAGGTCACTTCGCAAAAGACTGTCCCTCCAAGCGTGTGATGATTATTACGGCGGATGGTGGGTATGAGTCAGCGAGTGACTATGATGAGGAGACTTTAGTTCTCATTGCTCATGAGGAACAGGGTGCCCATGATGATGCTCATGATATGGAGTATATGGCTCCTGATGATGCAGATAAATATGCTAGTTTGGTTGCTCAACGTGTGTTAAGTGTGCAGGTAACGAAGGACGAGCAAAACCAGAGGCATAATTTGTTCCACACAAAGGGAGTGGTGAAAGAACGTTCGGTTCGCATCATCATTGACGGAGGGAGTTGCAACAACTTGGCTAGCATGGAGTTGGTGGAGAAGCTATCTCTCACCACAAGACCACACCCCCATCCGTACTATATTCAGTGGTTTAACAATAGTGGTAAGATTAAGGTAACGCGTTCTGTTCGTGTGCACTTTAGCATTGCTGCATATGCTGATTATGTTGATTGTGATGTGGTACCCATGCAAGCATGCTCTCTTTTACTTGGTAGACCATGGCAATTTGATAGGAATGTTGTACACCATGGTAGGACAAATCAGTTTACTCTGGTTCATCAGGATAAAAATATTGCTTTACTTCCTATGTCTCCTGAACAAATTGTGAAAGATGATCTTGCTAGAGCTAGTAAAGCTAAACAGGAGAAAAATAAGAGTGAAAATGAGATAGCAGCCAAAGAATTTGAGCAACAACATAAGACCAATAGCAAATCTTCTTCTGCTGTGTCTAATGAAATTAAATTGACTAGTCCAACTTTGCTTGCTACTAAGGTTGATATTTCAGATTTGGATGTTAGTCAATATGTGTGCTATGCTTTTGTGTGCAAAGAAGCTTTGTTTTCATTTGAGGAATTGCCTCCTTCTTTGCCTCCTGTTGTCACTGACCTTTTGCAGGAGTTTATTGACGTCCTTCCACAAGACGTGCCACCGGGATTACCACCTATTCGAGGGATTGAGCATCAGATTGACTTAATTCCCGGTGCTTCGCTGCCTAACCGTGCGCCATACCGTACCAATCCGGAGGAGACAAAGGAGATTCAGCGTCAAGTACAAGAGCTACTCGACAAAGGTTACATACGTGAATCCCTTAGTCCTTGTGCTGTTCCTGTTATATTAGTGCCTAAAAAGGATGGAACATGGCGTATGTGTGGTTATTGTCGAGCCATTAATAATATTACTATTCGTTATCGTCATCCTATTCCTAGGTTAGATGATATGCTTGATGAATTAAGTGGCTCTACCATGTTTTCCAAAGTTGATTTGCGTAGTGGATACCATCAAATTCGCATGAAATTAGGAGATGAATGGAAAACGGCATTTAAAACTAAGTTTGGATTATATGAGTGGTTAGTCATGCCTTTTGGGTTAACTAATGCACCTAGCACTTTCATGAGATTAATGAACGAGGTTTTACGTGCTTTCATTGGACGATTTGTGGTAGTCTATTTTGATGATATACTGATTTATAGCAAATCTTTGGAGGAACATTTGGATCATTTACGTGCTGTTTTTATTGCTCTACGTAATGCACGTTTGTTTGGTAACCTTGGGAAGTGCACCTTTTGCACCGACCGAGTATCGTTTCTTGGCTATGTTGTTACTCCGCAGGGAATTGAAGTTGATAAAGCCAAGATCGAGGCGATTGAGAGTTGGCCACAGCCCAAAACGGTCACACAAGTGAGGAGTTTTCTTGGCCTCGCTGGATTCTATAGGCGTTTTGTGAGAGATTTCAGCACCATTGCTGCACCTCTCAATGAGCTTACACGCAAGGATGTGCCTTTTACTTGGGGTACCGCACAGGAAGAAGCCTTCACCGTATTGAAAGATAAGTTAACACATGCTCCTTTGCTCCAACTTCCTGATTTTAATAAGACTTTTGAGCTTGAATGCGATGCTAGTGGGATTGGTTTGGGAGGTGTGTTATTACAAGATGCTAAACCTGTTGCTTACTTTTCTGAAAAATTGAGTGGGCCTAGTCTGAACTATTCTACTTATGATAAGGAATTATATGCTCTTGTTCGGACATTAGAAACTTGGCAACATTATTTATGGCCCAAAGAATTTGTTATACATTCTGATCATGAATCTTTGAAACACATAAGAAGTCAAGCAAAACTTAATCGTAGACATGCTAAGTGGGTTGAATTTATTGAGACTTTCCCTTATGTCATTAAACACAAGAAGGGGAAAGATAATATTATTGCTGATGCTTTGTCTCGTCGTTATACTATGCTTTCACAACTTGACTTCAAGATTTTCGGTTTAGAGACAATCAAAGATCAATACGTAAATGATGCGGAATTTAAAGATGTATTGCAGAATTGTAGAGAGGGTAGAACATGGAACAAGTTTGTGCTTAATGATGGATTTGTGTTCCGTTCTAACAAGCTATGCATTCCAGCTAGCTCTATTCGTCTTTTGTTGTTGCAGGAGGCGCATGGAGGAGGATTAATGGGACACTTTGGCGTGAAGAAGACGGAGGACGTACTTGCTACACATTTCTTTTGGCCAAAGATGAGACGGGATGTTGAGCGTTTTGTTGCTCGCTGCACTACATGTCAAAAAGCTAAGTCACGACTCAATCCTCATGGTTTATACATGCCTTTACCTGTACCTAGTGTTCCGTGGGAGGACATATCCATGGACTTTGTTTTAGGCTTGCCTCGAACAAAGAATGGGAGGGATAGCATATTTGTTGTCGTGGATAGATTTTCTAAAATGGCACATTTTATACCATGTCATAAAAGCGATGATGCTGCTAATGTTGCTGATTTATTCTTTCGTGAGATTATTCGCTTACATGGTGTGCCCAATACTATTGTCTCGGATCGTGATACTAAGTTTCTTAGCCATTTTTGGAGATGCTTATGGGCTAAGTTGGGGACTAAACTACTTTTTAGTACTACATGTCATCCCCAAACTGATGGACAAACTGAAGTGGTCAATAGGACTTTGTCTACTATGCTTAGGGCTGTTTTAAAGAGTAACTTGAAACAGTGGGAAGAATGTTTACCTCATATTGAATTTGCTTATAATCGTTCATTGCATTCTACCACTAAAATGTGCCCTTTTGAGATTGTTTATGGTTTTCTACCTCGTGCACCTATTGATTTGCTGCCTCTTCCATCTTCGGAGAAGGTTAATTTTGATGCTAAGCAACGTGCTGAATTGATATTAAAAATGCATGAGTTAACTAAAGAAAACATTGAGCGCATGAATGCTAGATACAAGCTTGCTGGTGATAGGGGTCGAAAGCATGTTGTGTTTGAACCCGGAGATCTTGTTTGGTTACATCTACGTAAAGATAGGTTTCCTGATTTGCGCAAGTCTAAGTTAATGCCTCGAGCTGATGGTCCCTTTAAGGTTTTGCAGAAAATTAATGATAATGCATATAAACTTGAGCTTCCTGCAGCCTTTGGGGTTAGTCCCACATTTAATATTGCAGATTTGAAGCCTTATTTGGAAGAAGATGATGAGCTTCCGTCGAGGACGACTTCAATTCAAGAAGGGGAGGATGATGAGGACATCTCTACTAATGTTACACCCACATCTTCACAAACTACACATAATGGACCAGTTACTAGAGCACGCGCACGTCAATTAAATTATCAGGTACTTTCGTTTCTTGCGAATCCTTCTAATATTCAAGAACATATGATGCTGCCTAAATTAGATACTTTTGTTTGTCTTATGAATGAAGGACCTAGCATGGACAAGAAGGATGGTCATTGGAGCGGGATCAAGCATGGAGAAGAAGGTGCGCGCGCGGGAAAGGACAGCGGAGCTTCCCGTGGATATTATCGCACTTTGAAGCCACCATAAGGCGCGCATGAAGACTTGGACGAGAGACACAAGATGCCACATTAATATTTTCGTCCAAGAGTTATTATAGGTGCTGCGTCACCTTATTATTGGGCCAGGCCCATGTAATTTCGAAATACACTTAATAGGCTATTTTTTAGAGTCCGTATGTGTGGGGAAACCGAGTTAGGGTTGTTTTCGGACCCCTCCTCCAAGGGGCCACGAAATTCCCCTCTGTTCCCCCATATATACAGCCCTTAGGGCATCGTTTAGACTTGGGTTTTAATTAGATTTAAGTTAGCCATAGCCGCAACTTCGAGTTCTTCGTTTGTGTCGTCCGACCAGGCCAAGACCGCATTGGAACCCCAACTTCTGTTAATCTTTCATCTTATATTCGCAATATCCAGATTGCAATTCTTAGTTCTTGCTTGTTCTTCGATTGCTTGCAGGAATTGACCTTCGTGGTCAGGTTGATCGTGCATCCGCGGGATCAATAACCTCTCGGAGTTGGTTTAGCGATTGCTAAGGCGCAACGTCTTCGCACGTTCGTAGTCGGGTCGTGAAAGTCTACTCCACCAAAATCGATCTCCACCATCTCATCGAAACATCGGGACACCTTCGCCTCTATCAGACTCAAAGGCAAAAAACTAAAGAGTGAACTAGCAAGACTAAAAAGCAAAGGTAAAATATAGTGTGCAACTCCCCTATCTTTAAGATTGGAGTCCCCGGCAATGGCGCCAGAAATTTGCTTGATTGCACTGAAGTAGTGCTCCTCGTTGGTTACCCCAAGCGGAAGGTGTGGATGTAGTAGCAGCAAATTTCTCTTACGCGGGGATTGTAAGGTTAAACGAATGCAGGAGGACACAAAAGATCAACTAGGAGGTGGTCAAACGAGCACGGCGCCATTTGAGATAAGTTACTCACTTGACCTAGAACTGCACACAATACAAGTAACTTTGCTCCCAACGAGTACAAAGAGGTTTTCAATCTCTCCGGCCTTGTCGTTTACAAAGGATCAAATAGTGATGGTGATTGCAACTGAAAGGAAACAAAAGCAGTAAAAAGTTGAGATGTAAACAATGGTGGAAATATGAACCGGGGTCCCATGATGTTCACTAATGATGTCTCTCTCCCAAAAGACGATAAAACGGCTAAGCTGGGTGAACAAATTATAGCTGGGCAATTGACAGAATTATAAATGCACCGCAATGCTAGTTATGCCACAAGAAAGTTAGAGGCTCAAAAGTATGGGAAGTACGCCAAGGCAAATAGACTATTTATTCATTAGCATCTAATTGCTAATCATGAACATCTCACTGGTATTAAGTTGCGAGCCCCACCCAAAGTGTAAACCCAAAGCAACAAAAAACTGCATTAACAAACTTTGCATAAGGTAAACAATCCTTGCAACCGCAGTTACAAGCACCGTTGTTTACTAGTGACAACGACACATCCCCTAGTCTCATGTTTCTGTCACTCAAGCTAGACATCGGGGGGTATGAACCCACAATCGAGCATAAACACTGCCTCTTGGAGTTACTATCTACTACTTGCCAAAGCAATAAAAAGCAATGGAGAACATGCAATAATTACTCAAGAAAAAAATATAATTTGATAACCAAATATATAACTCATCACGATGTGAACATAATCTCATAATCCATTGGATCCCAGGAAATACATCATAGCAACAACAGAAAAAATACATAAGTGGCTTGATCATGTAGGGTAGCTCACAAGGTCTAAGAATTGGACCACAAGATTGGAGAGAAGACATCACATAGCTACTGGTAATGGACCTACGGTCCAAGGGGGACTACTCACAGCACATCCGAGAAGCGCTCATGGTGGTGGAGAAGCTCCCGGAGATCAATCCTCCCTCCGGCAGAGTTCCGGGACGAGGTCTTCTGGTAATCCCGATCTCGGGATCGCGGCGGCGGCGGAACATAGGTGAAAATCGCGATGCGGGGTCTCTTTTTAGGGTTTCCGCGTCGCGGAGGTAATATAGGACGAAGCGGGACACCAGGGGAGGGCCCACCTCTCAGGCGGCCTTGGGGCGCGGTCGCATCCCTGGACATGCTAGGTGACCGCCTGAGATGGGGGCGGCCCCTCTCCGACTACCATTCGGTGTTCTGGAAGCTTCCGTTATACTGATTTTTTTATATATTTTTCTTGGAATTTTTTGGGCCGTGTAAATATGTGTAAAAACCTACAATTCATAGACATCAGCAGACAGAAACTGGCACTAGGTGCACTGAGTTAGTAGGTTAGTCCAAATATGTGTAAAAAGGTATAAAAGTGTAGCAAAACACGTAGCAATGTCACCAAAATAAGCATGGAGCAAGCAGGAATTATATATACACTTGGGACGTATCAACATCCCCAAGCTTAATTCCTGCTCGTCCTCGAGTAGGTAAATGATAACACGGATAATTTATGTGGTGACAAGCTCATACACATATAAGAAGTTCAGAGTAAGGCAAGTAAGATATGAAATTCACGTCAAGACAATAATAAGCAAGATTCTATACCTAGTATTGAAACTAGCTAAGTAAGAACATAAAGGTTCAAGATCTCTCGATATCCGTGACTCGAATGTCTCCAAATAGGGTTTGCGTGCAAGAAGTGGGAGATGGGTTTAGATCATAAAAATACTATATAGTTTAATTGAGAGCTCAATCTACTCAAAATTCACACTTGGTCTCCTTCGGAATCTTATTGACTCGTCCCCAGACTACTTGTCAGGCACAAGTCAAACTGATCCTTTCCCTTTTGACTTTGAGCACTGATGCAACAGATGAGCGCGAGCAAGATATGTTGGCACTTACGATGGCAAAGAGAAAAATGATGGGGAAGGAAGACAGAAAGGTGTGAAAGGCACACATCAATGAGGACAATCATAGGCGAGAGAAATCCAAATGATAGATATGATGTGAGGAGTAGGGATTGACATGCAACATATGCACATACTGTTGGATATATGCTCTAGAGGCAAATAATGTATGATTATTCCAATATATCTAAGCAAGTTCATAACCAGTTTCATACCGTGCTAGAACTGTATTAGTGAAACAATGATACATGTGTGGTATAGAAACCACAAGTGTTCCTAGTTAGCCTCTATTTCAATAACTAGTTCATGGTCAACATGATGGTCGTGGTTTCGCGATCATGGACAATTAAGTCTCTTGACTATGAGGTCACCTCAATGGATAAGTGACATGATGAACATTACACAAAGTAAGCATTACATCATGATCAAACTTATGAAGGTTCAGTGTTGTAATTCAGAATGTAGTAGACCGTTCCTTTGACCGTGAGTACGTGCATAATTGCTATCTTCCCGGATGCTTTGAATTA
Organism: Bromus sterilis; assembly: GCA_950022295.1. Lineage (NCBI taxonomy): Eukaryota > Viridiplantae > Streptophyta > Magnoliopsida > Poales > Poaceae > Bromus > Bromus sterilis. The sequence continues at coordinate 161,779,998 of OX465599.1, read as the reverse complement.
CATCCCACCACCTGACTGAAATATGCGGGTCATAATGGTTGTATCTTGGGTATTCCGTGGAGATATGTTGAGGAGTATTGTTACAAGAGCGGGATTTGTCAATCCATGTGATGGATAGATACTCAGGGCCCACTCGGTGAGATTCCATCCATAAAGCTGCAGCGTGTGACTAGGTCACGGGGATGAATATCACGGGAACGAGTGAATAAGGATTTCTTCAGCACGAGGTTGAACGAGACATAGGATGTCATTGATTGAATATCGGAACAATCCAGTATCGCTGACAAAGGGAATGCTATACGATGTAAGGTCCAATCGGTATTGATATCCGGAATGCACAGGGGTCATTATGGGCATCCAGGTCCCGCTGATGATAATTGACCATAGCCTCATCTCGGTCATGACTGGTGTGTTCTCAGACCGTAGGGTAACACACTTAAGGGCTCGATGAAATCGGAGACCTTTTCGGAACTATCGGAGTTATCGGAGAATAAAGGTAGCAGCACCGGAAAAGTTCTGTGTTGACCCGAAGGAGTTTCGGAGTGAGCCGGAAGGTGTTCCGGAGCACCGGGATAAGGAATAATATGTTTTATTTATTAATTAATTGAATTAATAATTAAAAACATTTTATTTGAATTAAAATAGTGCAATGGGCCTTAGTGGAGAAATAGGCCAATTAGGGGAATAAAGGGAAAAAAGAAAAGGAAGAAGGGAGGAGGCGCCAAGGGCCCTAGGGCCCTTGAGGGGTGCGCCCCCCTCCCTCTTGGCCGGCCACCTCCCCTTAGCAAAGGGACTTTAGTCCCACATTGCTAAGGGAGAGGGGTTGACTCCCTCCCCTCCGCCTATATATAGATGGGCATTGTGCACATATTTAATACACATAAATTCGTGAGAAAATAAATATTACTCCGAATCGAGATCGGTATTCTCCGGTCTTCTCCCCTTCCTCGTCTCTTCCACGGTGGGACCCCCTTGTTTGGAGCCTATAGTGGTATTGAGGCATCTCTGCTACACGGAGGCCGTCGTGCTGCCGAAACTCTGGTTGCGGAGGTCTACTTCCGCCACCTTCGATGTATCGGAGATCAGAGGTTGTCATCGAGTCTCGTACGTGTGCGAGTACTACGAGGTGCTACATGTGTGGCACTACACCCATCCGGGTGCTAACACAGCCAAGGGGCTGTGAACCTTGATCGACTACATCAACCACGTTTGCGGGAATGTTTCCCGCGGAACGGACTACACCCCGAGCTATGTTATTTCGCACTCCTTTCTGTTACGGTAATACGGCTAGCTAGATCTTGGGTTATGGGAAACGCTACTTAGAAAAAAAAATTGTTTTCCGCTGCGCACCCCAACAGTAGTATCAGATCTAGGTATATGCTTAGTATTACTGTACGGATAGAACACATCGGGGTTGTGGGCGTTGATTGTATGATTGTTACCCTCCCATGTGTACTTGTTCACATCTGCGGCATCGTTTGATGAAACGGCCCCCTACCGACCTTACGTGTACTCTTACGCGAGACTGGTTCCATGCTTGACATGCGGCTTGTACCATATAAAGTGACTCTAGGGGGTGTTTGTCTCTCTACTTTAGCTGATGTGGCATTTGCAATGGAAGGCCCGGTACGGGGTGTAACAGAGACAATCGTATGGTTGACGTTGTGGTTGACTCGTAGGTTAAAACCTGTTTAACTATGAAAGCCCTAGCAGCAACGTAAAACTTGCAATATACAACTATATCGTCTAAACTTTGTATTGCTAAGTGGCGGCTATCGTTTGTTTGTATTGTGATGTAGTGATAGATTTGCTATGTGTTACTAGAAAGTAGTAAACGTCATGATGATAAAGCAAACTCAAATGGAGACACTGTAGACTTAGTGTTGCCACAGTCCAACATCTTAAAACTTGCTAGTATAGGATACACGACGATAGCATGTCATAAGATGATCCCTTAACAAACCCAAACACAAGTATTCTACAAAAGTGTGCGCCACCTAGAAGGATCTCCCATAGGGCCGACATTCCGTACATACCGGGTGTCACACGTATTAAAGGGCGTTCGAAAGAGGTTGGGTTTGGCAAGCCTAGCATATGCAGATATGGCCTTGCTGAGCAGCATATAACACGGAGGTCAATTTGGCGATCCTAGAATATGTAGATATGGCCTCGGAATACTAGAGATCGAAAGATCGAGCATGAGTCACATACCTAATGTGATCGCACAAGTTGTTGTCTAACTTTGAAACTGACCCGTCCGTCGTGTGATATTCGAGGGCGGGCAGTGAATCTGGATCATGCAATCACTAAAACTTCTTAGGGATGATTGTTTTAGTGCGAGCTCATTTATAATGTGATTATATGAACTCATTGTTGTGAACTAGTCTTAATTGTGTTCCTTGCAATTATGTTTGTAGAAAATGAATGAACTAGAGCAACGTGAATTATCTTTCTTCATGGAGGGTGAAAGACTTAGAGTAGATGGGTTAAACTTTGCTGACTGGTACTCACGCCTTAGGACTTCGCTCAAGAGAGCAAACATCTTGTTCACAATAGAAATGCAGATGGAAGAACATCCGGACAATGATGTTGGTAATCAGGAGATACTTGATCATTATGCTCATCGACAGAAGTTCTCCGTAGTCAGGAATGTCATGATTTTCAGCATGTCAGAGGATTTGAGTATTCAGTTTCAGGATACTCACTCATATGACATGATGGACACGCTAAATACAATGTCCATACATGAGTTTAGAGTTGCCAGATTTGAGTTAGAAAACAAGTTTCTATCTACAAAGATGGAAGAACGCACAAGCCTTGGTGATCACTTAGACATGATACATGAGATGTACCTGACCGTGGTGGAGGATTATGAATATTGGATAATGAACGAAACCACCAAAGAATAGTTTGCGATAAACACGTTATTGCACTCGCTTCCCCCGAGTTATGGTGATTATGTTCATAGCTATGTCGGGAGTGGAGCTAATACGAGTCTTCAGAACTTCATGACTATTCTATTGGCCTTAGGCATTTCACCTATTGAGGATGCATAGGTCGTTGTAAGAGCCCAAAAGCAATTCTTGTAATCAGCATGTAATTTTGGTTTGTCATTTGAGTTCCAAGCTCGACATGGTGCTAGATGTTGCAAATTCATGTGATGATTGAAATTGCCAAGTGGTTTTGGGTTCTTTTGATGTTGAGTTTGAATTCAAACAAAAGGGTGAAAGAAAGGTGTTTGGAGATTTTTCATTGTTGCACATGTGCTCACCTAGACCCCAAACTTGGCATACCCATTTCCTTTGCAATGACAAGGGTTTTAAAAACCTCAATTCATTTTTTTCCATCACCAAAAATGTGGAATGCAGTTCAAAGTGTTTTTGAATTCCCAAAAGTGGCCCACATTTTTATTGTTGCAAAAATGCTCAAACCAATTTTGGAAATTGAGGAATATTGCAAGGATCACAAAACATATTTTATTATGTTTTTCTCACTCATGGTTTGCTCTGGAAAACTCATGGGACTTTATGTTATATTTTTAACGGAAAAAACCCCTCCTTTTCTCTTTTTTCTCTCTGGAGGCAGACCAGCAGGCCCAGCCCACCTGGCCTTCTTCCTTTCTCCTTCTGGGCTCAAGCCCAGCTCCTAATCGGTACACTAGGGGCAGCCTCTGCCATTGATCTTTCCATCGGAGGGCTCTCCCTTTCTTCTTTCCACGGTGGTCAGGTCCCCCCTTCTCGCTCTCTCTCACGACGACTGCCACGGCGACGGTGGAGCCCCGGAGCCATCGAAAGGCTCTCCTCCCCTTTTAAGTCGTGCCGGAGATGCCCTGGAACCCTAGGAACTCATTCCCCCCTCCAATTTCTTTTCTTGCCGCCACCTGCGACCTCACCCTCCTCCCCTGTTTCTTCCATGGACGCCGGTGAGGAGCCCGATTCTTGTCGTCGTCTCGCGGTGCCTTTGAGCATGCGTTTGTTTCCGCCTTCCTGCATCTCTATCTCACCATCCTCGCCTCGCAGGTCCGAGGTAGCCGCCGTGAGTCGTTCCCGAGCCGTCGACGCCGCTGCAGGATTCTTCTTCCCGATGGACGGCTGCGTCGCCTTCTTCCCCTTCGTCGTGTTCGAGCGGGTTCCCAACCCCATCTAGGTGAGCGGCAACCTCCTCTTCTCACGTAGCTTGCCGACGTGCGTCTTAAGCTCTCTGCTATGCTCCCATCGCCGCCGAGTTCTGCTTCGTCACCGTCGTAGTTGTCGTTGTCGTGCGTGTCGTGGTTGCCGCGTCCATGGCATGTCCATGCCGTGCGCGGGCGAGCTCCACGCGTATCTAGAGCGTGCGCGGGGCAGCCAAGGAGCTGCCTTTGGACGCGCACGGCACCCTCCATGGCTTGTTGTTCCCTGTAGTGGTCGAGGGTCGCCGCCATGGACTTTCCGGCGAGACAGCGCCGTCGTCCTGGGGGCCCCATGCCTTTTATGTTGATCAGTGGGCTCTGCATTGTCCCAGCTTCGCCCCCCAAGTTGCCGTTGAGTCTCCGGCGCCCGGCACGCGGGGCCGCGGTGGTCTGAAGTTCGCCGCACGCGCCTATCGACTGAATAGGTTCAGTTTCGTCAGAAGTCGGCTGCAGCTCTTCGCCGTCCTTTTTCGGCGAGGCAAAGCTACTGCCTTTGAGGTCCTGGTGCGAGCTTGAAGGAAAAATGGATCCTTTGGGATCCCATCTGCGCGCGACATCACTTCTTTGGGTCATCGGTGCAGCAAGGCAGACGCAATCGTCACCGGAGTATGCCCCGTCAACGACATTGCCTGGTTCAGTTTCGTCAGAAACAGGTCCGCGAATTCTTGAGTTATCCCGTGTTGTACTCGTTATCTGAACTACGCCCGCTGTCCTGTCGAGTAGCCAGTGGCGCAGGGGCATTGGAACCGGGTGCAGCGTAGTAAGTCGCGGGTTCGAACCCCACGGGAGGCAAGCCCCCCCCCCCCCCCCCATTTTTCTTCTTCTTTTCGGTGTGCTACGAGTGGGCTGCCCAGCCAGTCAAGGGAGGGAAGGAAGAAGTGGGTTGTTGCCCGAATCCAGCCCAGAGCTGGTTTCCTTTTTTCCCCTCCGGTTTTCCTTTTTTAAATTTGTTTCAAATTCGTTTTGCCCCTGTTTGCAATGTTTGGTGACCCATACATTTTATATGTAGTGCCATATATCATTTTGGGGTAGAAAAACCCACTGGTCAGCATGATGAGGTTCAATTGTGGGTTTGAGCAATATTTTATTGGTGGTGTTGGTCATCATCATTTGTTGCTTGTTCCTTTGCCTTCTTTCTTTTGCTATCCTTTTTCCTTGGTCAATGTGGTTAAGCCACATGTGTTATGGGAAGTAGTTAGGCAGAGTGGTGCATGGAGCTTCCACATGGGGTGTTTGATCAACTCATGTGGTATGGTGTAGAAGATGCCCATGCAATCTGTTGTTCCCTTTTGTGTTGATCTTCCTTGTTCCATGTGTCAAGGTGACCACGTCATCTTTGATGTTACTCCTTTGGGTACAGCCCCAAACATATTCTTATATGAGAGTGGCTGGTCTCCGTTCCTTCCTTTGAAGACTTATACGGTGTCAACTTTCATCGACACCTTTTCGTCTCCGGAATCGATAGATTTATTTCACGATGTTTATTCTTGTTAATTGTTGTTATTGTTTCATGCCATGCCTTGTTACCATGTTATTTACACCAAAATTAAGGCTATGACCAAAGCCATAAAATATAAGTAATTGCATATGAAGTTATTCATGTGTCTTCAACATCTCCATTTAAAATTGACTAGCTAGGGTCACACCCTGTCTATTAAACTTGAGCATCTCATCCATGCTTGAGCACTGTTGATCTTGATGTTTACTTGTGTGCTTTCCTTGCCGGTACCTTACGTTAGCACCTAAGACTGCCGAGGAGACTTTCGTGGAGATTTCCGACCCCGACCCCGAGGAACCTGCTACGTCTGCTCCGTCGACCGATTACCCAGGCAAGGGGAAGATTTATACCATTACCTTATAACTTTCTGCCTACCTTCCTAGCTGTAGTCTAGAACGTTGTTTTGATCCTATCCACCTTGCTTACGCCACACTTAAAAAACAAACAACCATGGTCCCCACATCCCAGCAAAACCATTGTATTGCTAAGTTACCGCTGCTCAGCCATTGCTTAGTATGATTAGGAAAACTTGCTGCTTTACCCTATACTATGTGATGAGGACATCCCTACTAATGTTACACCCATACCCTCACCAACTACACATACTGGACCAGTTACTAGAGCACGTGCACGTCAACTAAATTATCAGGTACTTTCGTTTCTTGCGAATCCTTCTATTGTTCATGAACATATGATGCTGCCTAAATTAGATACTTTTGTTTTGCTTATGAATGAAGGACCTAGCATGGACAAGAAGGATGGTCATTGGAGCGGGATCAAGAATGGAGAAGAAGGTGCGCGCAGGGGAAAGTACAGTGGAGCTTCCAGTGGGGATTTTCGCACGATGAAGCCACCATAAGGCATGCATGAAGGCTTGGACGGAATACACGAGATGCCACTTCATTATTTTCGTCCAAGAGCAATTATAGGTGCTGCGTCACCTTAATATTGGGCTGGGCCCATGTAATTTCGAAATACCACATTATAGGCTGTTTTTAGAGTCCGTATGTGTGGGGAAACCGAGTTAGGGTTGTTTTCGGACCCCACCTCCAAGGGGTCACGAAAATCCCCTCTGTTCCCCCATATATACAGCCCTTAGGGCGTCGTTTAGACTTGGGTTTTAATTAGATTTAAGTTAGCCATAGCCGCAACTTCGAGTTCTTCGTTTGTGTCGTCCGACCAGGCCAAGACCGCATTGGAACCCCAACTTCTGTTAATCTTTCATCTTATATTCGCAATATCCAGATTGCAATTCTTAGTTCTTGCTTGTTCTTCGATTGCTTGCAGGAATTGACCTTCGTGGTCAGGTTGATCGTGCATCCGCGGGATCAATAACCTCTCGGAGTTGGTTTAGCGATTGCTAAGGCGCAACGTCTTCGCACGTTCGTAGTCGGGTCGTGAAAGTCTACTCCACCAAAATCGATCTCCACCATCTCATCGAAACATCGGGACACCTTCGCCTCTATCAAGTTGATGTCTCAACAGGTGCAGGACATCCACCAAAATTTGCACGTATGATGTCTCAACAGGTGCAGGACATCGAGACCAGATTTACAGAGGCGATTGATGGCGTGGAGAAGATGATCGACACCAAGCTCGACGCCAAGTTTACTGAGTTGATCGCACGCCTACCTTCAGCACAGCCACAGCCACCGCCACTACCACGTGCACGACGTATTCTGTTTCCGCGAGGACAAGCTGCTGGTATTGGTGCCCCTCCTGCTGCTGTAGTTGCTGCTACTGCTGCTGCTGCTGCTTCTGACGTCAGCCAGGACGACAACTACGAGGGTGATTACGAGGAGGAGGTGGAACAGGAAGCGGCCTATGAGCAGCCAGCTGGACGTCCATGTCCCAACATTCGCCACGGTCGACACCAACCACCCCCTCAGGTACGCGATGATGAACATGTGCCTAAACTTAAATTGAATCTTAAGCCGTTTGAGGGTAGATATATTCCTGATGCTTATCTTACTTGGGAGTTAGAAACTGAACAACGTTTTACATGTTTACAATATCCTGAGAATAGACGTGTTACTGCTGCTGTTTGTGAATTCACGGGCTTTGCATCTATTTGGTGGTCTGAACATTGTAGATTGCATGCTAATAATATTCCAGCTACTTGGGCTGCTTTAAAAGATGCTATGCGTACTCGCTGGGTTCCTCCTTATTATCAACGTGAATTGCTACAAAAATTACAGCGTTTGAGACAAGGAAAAAATTCTGTAGAGGAATATTATCAAGAATTACAAACTGGATTGATTAGATGTGGCCTAGTAGAGGATAATGAAGCTATGTTTGCACGTTTCATAGGTGGCTTAAACAGGGAGATACAAACTATTCTAGAATACAAGGACTATGCTACTATTACTCGTTTGTTTCATCTTGCTTGTAAAGCTGAACGTGAAGTGCAGGATCGACAGGCCGCTACGAGACCTAACTTTTCTGCAGGACGAAATACATCATGGACATTGCGTGGACCTTCTACATCCACACGTCCTGCTGCTCCACCCTCTACTTCAGCCGCTCATTCTTACAGGGAGCCACCAAAACAGTCAGCGCCACCATTCAAGGGTGCACAGAGTGGTCCAGCGGCGAGTTCTTCTTCATCCATGGCTTCCACAGGGCAAACACGAGATCGTGATATTAAATGTCGCAGGTGCCAAGGTGGAGGTCACTTCGCAAAAGACTGTCCCTCCAAGCGTGTGATGATTATTACGGCGGATGGTGGGTATGAGTCAGCGAGCGACTATGATGAGGAGACTTTAGTTCTCATTGCTCATGAGGAACAGGGTGCCCATGATGATGCTCATGATATGGAGTATATGGCTCCTGATGATGCAGATAAATATGCTAGTTTGGTTGCTCAACGTGTGTTAAGTGTGCAGGTAACGAAGGCTGAGCAAAACCAGAGGCATAATTTGTTCCACACAAAGGGAGTGGTGAAAGAACGTTCGGTTCACATCATCATTGACGGAGGGAGTTGCAACAACTTGGCTAGCATGGAGTTGGTGGAGAAGCTATCTCTCACCACAAGACCACACCCCCATCCGTACTATATTCAGTGGTTTAACAATAGTGGTAAGATTAAGGTAACGCGTTCTGTTCGTGTGCACTTTAGCATTGCTGCATATGCTGATTATGTTGATTGTGATGTGGTACCCATGCAAGCATGCTCTCTTTTACTTGGTAGACCATGGCAATTTGATAGGAATGTTGTACACCATGGTAGGACAAATCAGTTTACTCTGGTTCATCAGGATAAAAATATTTCTTTACTTCCTATGTCTCCTGAACAAATTGTGAAAGATGATCTTGCTAGAGCTAGTAAAGCTAAACAGGAGAAAAATAAGAGTGAAAATGAGATAGCAGCCAAAGAATTTGAGCAACAACATAAGACTAATAGCAAATCTTCTTCTGCTGTGTCTAATGAAATTAAATTGACTAGTCCAACTTTGCTTGCTACTAAAGTTGATATTTCAGATTTGGATGTTAGTCAATATGTGTGCTATGCTTTTGTGTGCAAAGAAGCTTTGTTTTCATTTGAGGAATTGCCTCCTTCTTTGCCTCCTGTTGTCACTGACCTTTTGCAGGAGTTTATTGACGTCTTTCCACAAGACGTACCACCGGGATTACCACCTATTCGAGGGATTGAGCATCAGATTGACTTAATTCCCGGTGCTTCACTGCCCAACCGTGCGCCATACCGTACCAATCCGGAGGAGACAAAGGAGATTCAGCGTCAAGTACAAGAGCTACTCGACAAAGGTTACATACGTGAATCCCTTAGTCCTTGTGCTGTTCCTGTTATATTAGTGCCTAAAAAGGATGGAACATGGCGTATGTGTGTTGATTGTCGAGCCATTAATAATATTACTATTCGTTATCGTCATCCTATTCCTAGGTTAGATGATATGCTTGATGAATTAAGTGGCTCTACCATGTTTTCCAAAGTTGATTTGCGTAGTGGATACCATCAAATTCGCATGAAATTAGGAGATGAATGGAAAACGGCATTTAAAACTAAGTTTGGATTATATGAGTGGTTAGTCATGCCTTTTGGGTTAACTAATGCACCTAGCACTTTCATGAGATTAATGAACGAGGTTTTACGTGCTTTCATTGGACGATTTGTGGTAGTCTATTTTGATGATATACTGATTTATAGCAAATCTTTGGAGGAACATTTGGATCATTTACGTGCTGTTTTTATTGCTCTACGTAATGCACGTTTGTTTGGTAACCTTGGGAAGTGCACCTTTTGCACCGACCGAGTATCGTTTCTTGGCTATGTTGTTACTCCGCAGGGAATTGAAGTTGATAAAGCCAAGATCGAGGCGATTGAGAGTTGGCCGCAGCCCAAAACGGTCACACAAGTGAGGAGTTTTCTTGGCCTCGCTGGATTCTATAGGCGTTTTGTGAGAGATTTCAGCACCATTGCTGCACCTCTCAATGAGCTTACACGCAAGGATGTGCCTTTTACTTGGGGTACCGCACAGGAAGAAGCCTTCACCGTATTGAAAGATAAGTTAACACATGCTCCTTTGCTCCAACTTCCTGATTTTAATAAGACTTTTGAGCTTGAATGCGATGCTAGTGGGATTGGTTTGGGAGGTGTGTTATTACAAGATGCTAAACCTGTTGCTTACTTTTCTGAAAAATTGAGTGGGCCTAGTCTGAACTATTCTACTTATGATAAGGAATTATATGCTCTTGTTCGGACATTAGAAACTTGGCAACATTATTTATGGCCCAAAGAATTTGTTATACATTCTAATCATGAATCTTTGAAACACATAAGAAGTCAAGCAAAACTTAATCGTAGACATGCTAAGTGGGTTGAATTTATTGAGACTTTCCCTTATGTCATTAAACACAAGAAGGGGAAAGATAATATTATTGCTGATGCTTTGTCTCGTCGTTATACTATGCTTTCACAACTTGACTTCAAGATTTTCGGTTTAGAGACAATCAAAGATCAATACGTAAATGATGCGGAATTTAAAGATGTATTGCAGAATTGTAGAGAGGGTAGAACATGGAACAAGTTTGTGCTTACTGATGGATTTGTGTTCCGTTCTAACAAGCTATGCATTCCAGCTAGCTCTATTCGTCTTTTGTTGTTGCAGGAGGCGCATGGAGGAGGATTAATGGGACACTTTGGCGTGAAGAAGACGGAGGACGTACTTGCTACACATTTCTTTTGGCCAAAGATGAGACGGGATGTTGAGCGTTTTGTTGCTCGCTGCACTACATGTCAAAAAGCTAAGTCACGACTCAATCCTCATGGTTTATACATGCCTTTACCTGTACCTAGTGTTCCGTGGGAGGACATATCCATGGACTTTGTTTTAGGCTTGCCTTGAACAAAGAATGGGAGGGATAGCATATTTGTTGTCGTGGATAGATTTTCTAAGATGGCACATTTTATCCCATGTCATAAAAGCGATGATGCTGCTAATGTTGCTGATTTATTCTTTCGTGAGATTATTCGCTTACATGGTGTGCCCAATACTATTGTCTCGGATCGTGATACTAAGTTTCTTAGCCATTTTTGGAGATGCTTATGGGCTAAGTTGGGGACTAAACTACTTTTTAGTACTACATGTCATCCCCAAACTGATGGACAAACTGAAGTAGTCAATAGGACTTTGTCTACTATGCTTAGGGCTGTTTTAAAGAGTAACTTGAAACTGTGGGAAGAATGTTTACCTCATATTGAATTTGCTTATAATCGTTCATTGCATTCTACCACTAAAATGTGCCCTTTTGAGATTGTTTATGGTTTTCTACCTCGTGCACCTATTGATTTGCTACCTCTTCCATCTTCGGAGAAGGTTAATTTTGATGCTAAGCAACGTGCTGAATTGATATTAAAACTGCATGAGTTAACTAAAGAAAACATTGAGCGCATGAATGCTAGATACAAGCTTGCTGGTGATAGGGGTCGAAAGCATGTTGTGTTTGAACCCGGAGATCTTGTTTGGTTACATCTACGTAAAGATAGGTTTCCTGATTTGCGCAAGTCTAAGTTAATGCCTCGAGCTGATGGTCCCTTTAAGGTTTTGCAGAAAATTAATGATAATGCATATAAACTTGAGCTACCTGCAGCCTTTGGGGTTAGTCCCACATTTAACATTGCAGATTTGAAGCCTTATTTGGGAGAAGATGATGAGCTTCCGTCGAGGACGACTTCAATTCAAGAAGGGGAGGATGATGAGGACATCCCTACTAATGTTACACCCATACCCTCACCAACTACACATACTGGACCAGTTACTAGAGCACGTGCACGTCAACTAAATTATCAGGTACTTTCGTTTCTTGCGAATCCTTCTATTGTTCATGAACATATGATGCTGCCTAAATTAGATACTTTTGTTTTGCTTATGAATGAAGGACCTAGCATGGACAAGAAGGATGGTCATTGGAGCGGGATCAAGAATGGAGAAGAAGGTGCGCGCAGGGGAAAGTACAGTGGAGCTTCCAGTGGGGATTTTCGCACGATGAAGCCACCATAAGGCATGCATGAAGGCTTGGACGGAATACACGAGATGCCACTTCATTATTTTCGTCCAAGAGCAATTATAGGTGCTGCGTCACCTTAATATTGGGCTGGGCCCATGTAATTTCGAAATACCACATTATAGGCTGTTTTTAGAGTCCGTATGTGTGGGGAAACCGAGTTAGGGTTGTTTTCGGACCCCACCTCCAAGGGGTCACGAAAATCCCCTCTGTTCCCCCATATATACAGCCCTTAGGGCGTCGTTTAGACTTGGGTTTTAATTAGATTTAAGTTAGCCATAGCCGCAACTTCGAGTTCTTCGTTTGTGTCGTCCGACCAGGCCAAGACCGCATTGGAACCCCAACTTCTGTTAATCTTTCATCTTATATTCGCAATATCCAGATTGCAATTCTTAGTTCTTGCTTGTTCTTCGATTGCTTGCAGGAATTGACCTTCGTGGTCAGGTTGATCGTGCATCCGCGGGATCAATAACCTCTCGGAGTTGGTTTAGCGATTGCTAAGGCGCAACGTCTTCGCACGTTCGTAGTCGGGTCGTGAAAGTCTACTCCACCAAAATCGATCTCCACCATCTCATCGAAACATCGGGACACCTTCGCCTCTATCACTATGGTTGGGATATCATGTTACTAAAGAAGTTGGTTGATATTTATTATTACATTGATGTTAATTATATTCGATGAAAGATGGAAGGCTGGGCTATTCCTGCCTGGTGCTTTGTTCCATTTAAGTCACCTAGGATCCGAGTTTCGGGTATTGGTTCTTTGTTTGAGCGTGCCTAATCGTGTGTGGGATTCTATGGGGTCCCCTTGTCTTACCTACCTAGCTTCAAACAGTTCTAGTCGTGGCCCGAGCTTATTTAGTTTTTGCAAACGTGTGTGTGCTTAGTTGGTACCCCAGCAGTTTTCGAACCAACCCGGGCCAGCGGAGACATGGTTTCTCTTGTTGGTCCACCCCAGGGAGCTAGGGGGTTGTCCACATCTGTTTGGGCAACTAACCCGACCTCGCCCAGACGGTAGAGGCCGATTCGAGAGCGCGACCGGCTTTTGAGTTGGATGTCGACTCACCGGGGGCCATCCGGAATTGTGCGTTGTTAGTTAGAGGGACTCTGACGTTCCGGAGTTTCAGGCGTTTACCTAGCCAAGTGGAAACCGGGCGTACATGTGAAGCCTTTGATGGGCAGTTGGTACACCCCTGCAGGGTTAAATCTTTTCGAAAAGCCGTGTCCACGGTTATGGACGACTTAGAGCCTACGTCTTGTTCATAGAATAACATCAAATTTGGATCATAATTAAAACTTGCCTACCGTGTGTGTGCCTTGGCTACTTTTCTTCGTCCTGGGGGACCGAGATAAGATCAAGGTTGTGTTATGTTTGCCGTAAGTAGGTGGATAGCAGACTTATGACGTGATGTCACGTGCATTCTTGGATCTTACCTCTACTCTAATAGAACAATAGCCACCATATATGCTAGTGCGTATGCAACCTTTCCAAATACTTTGTCTGACCGTAGGAAGCTAGTTATCCAGTAATGATATAATCTCACCCCTTGTTTCCTTTTGTGCTTTTACTATTTTGCCTGATCGGCCGCTGCATTTGACTACTACCTTGACCCGAGCACCGGACGATACTTCGTGGAGGTGCCCCCGGAGGACGACGATGAGGACGACTTCGCTCAGTAGATCCTATAGTTGGGTTGCGACGTTCCGTGGGTGGACTTGTTATGTGTAGCCCTCTCTAGGGCCATTTGGATTTTGACCGTACTCGGTCGTGTTTGTCTTCCGCTTGTTGCATGATGTACCGTTGGGTCCATGGACCTCTGAGATAATGTAATAAATACCAGCGGCGATGTATGCCCTGGACTCTATATTTATGTCTTAGTATAAAGTTCATTGTTCTTATATCTGTTGTCGAGAATCAGGTAGCGACACGAGTGCGAGTGTCGTGAGTCGGTGGCCTTTTATGCGCTACTAACTCGAGCGGGACGCGAAAGCGACTAACTTGAGTTAGCAACGCATCGGGGGCCTTACAGTTGTGGATGGAGAAGGTATATACTTGATATAATGTATAAATGTTTGTTCCCTTTATACAACACTTCCAGTAAATGAGTATATGATACTTATTATGTTTTATGAAAACAGGACCTGCCATTGCATGGACGGGAAGAGGTGAAATCAAGGATTGATGGAAATCAAGTCAGTTGATGGCCAGCATGGATTCCGCTGAGACATCTATCATAGGAGATAGTTAGAGTATTAGATAATCATTATAGTATGAACACTTAGTTGAGTGTCTTGCATCTCGCGAGAAAGTTATTCATGTAATGAGATAAGTCAGTTGTTCTGGTTAAATGAATAAAGTGTGCTTATACTTTGATTACGTCTTGATTTATGTCATGATAGAAAGCATTTATAATACTACTATTATTGTCAAGTGATATTTCAATGTCTGATGATAAAGTTGTCTTGATTACAACCAGTCTAAGATTTGATTCCATAAAGTGATTTCATAACTGATGAATTCATTAAATGTATTATCTACTAACTTGTGTATTCATTATCGAATGAAAGTCATAACTGGATTGCATGATATGGATTAGATACACGATCTATAAACTTCTGCAATAAATATGACCATGACAAGGTTCTAGAAAGTAGATCATTTGCCAATCATTATACATAAATGATTTACTAAATGGGCACGTGAGTTATCATTAAAGACTTCATGTGATTAATTGAAAGTTGTATTCAATTGAGATCATAAAACTGGGATTCAGGAATCACAGTGTGAAGCAGAATATAAGGATACAAATCACTACACTATGATCTAAGTGATAAGTATTAAAATTGACATAATGGGAGACTTGTGGAAGTTGTACCACAAACTACGATGGAAGTTGAAAGTGCTAGACTACTTAAACCATTCGTAGTCATGCTAAACTGTAGTATGGTCTAAACGTTCTTTCCCCTTGCACTAAAATTATTAACGAACAAGGTTGTTTAAATTCATTAAGTTAAAAACACCCACTTCATGAATTAGGAAACCATCCCGAATCTAATGAAACAAGATAGCTCCATAAATGATGTTGTTAGAAGGTTTCTAAAGAAAGAATTTCTTTGTACTAAAATAGAAAGCGATTGAAATTACATATTCTACCCAAATAGCAAAATTTGTGTTGCTTAATTGGTACTACGAGAAGAAGTCTCTCGACACGGATCCAAAGGGAGATAATGGAAACTTTGACCGAGGTACTAGACCTTGCCTTCAGAATATCAGAGTATTGCAACGGAAGCGTGTTCTGCTGTAACAACACTGTAAAAGGAAGGATATGCCATAGATGATTGATCTTGGTATATGAGTTGAAGCCTTAGTTGAATTTAGAAGGTTTTCATGAAGACGTTCTGTACAGAACAATAATCATGAGTCTTCTTAATGAAACAAAAGGAATAAAATTGCCTGAAATACAAAGGAATGATGGTAGCCTAGAATACGAGGAGAAATGAAACAATATTGAGTTACATAAAGGATGGCTCACGTCCTGTGAAATAAATTGGTTATTTCATATTCCCGATAAACTGAAAGGTTATTGAGAATAAGGTAACAGGGATAAGGCATTATTTGTCTCATAAAACTGTTATGACCAAAGTTCAATAGTGATTGACTACGGAAACGTAGGAATGCTTTGATCAATAAAAGATTTCATTTACACTATAATAAAATTGGGATTGCATCTCATTCAAATTGGGATTTGAAAGTGAATTTTAATAGGCAGTACGAAAGTTTGTTTAATGGACTATAGTACCTCAAGAAAGGAACCCTCAACCTTGATTTGATCAAGTGATTTTATAATGACCAAAATATTGAGCGGGCCTGCGGTTTCATGAAACTGAGTGGGAGCTTCGGAGACTTCCAAGAAACTTGGAATGCAGAGGGAATTTTCGGAGTGGGAGCTTTGGGAGGATGGTTGTTATGTAAGACATAAGAATAAAGACGTTAACTTGATGAAAGGTAAACCACAAATATATGAGTATATGATAGATATATTTGAGTGGGAGCATGATCATGTCTCAAACATATATGCATTGATATGTGTGAAGAATGATCTCATATGTATATATATGGATATGCATTGATTGTGTATATAGAGAATTGTCTTATATACTCAGGGCCCACTCGGTGAGATTCCATTCATAAAGTTGCAGCGTGTGACTAGGTCACGGGGATGAATATCACGGGAACGAGTGAATAAGGATTTTTTCAGAACGAGGTTGAACCAGACATAGGATGTCATTGATCGAATCTCGGAACAATTCAGTATCGCTGACAAAAAGAATGCTATACGACGTAAGGTCCAATCGGTATTGATATCCGGAATGCACATGGGTCATTATGGGCATCCAGGTCCCATTGATGATCATTGACCGTAACCTCATCTCGGTCATGACGGGAGTGTTCTCGGACCATAGGGTAACACACTTAAGGGTTCGATGAAATCGGAGACCTTTTCGGAACTATCGAAGTTAACGGAGAATAAAGGAAGCAGCACCGAAAAAGTTCCGTGTTGATCCGAAGGAGTTTCGGAGTGAGTCGGAAGGTGTTCCGGAACACCGGGAGAAGGAATAATATGTTTTAATTATTAATTAATTTAATTTATAATTAAAAACATTTTATTTTAATTAAAATAGTGCAATGGGCCTTAGTGGAGAAATAGGCCCATTAGGGGAAATAAAGGGAAAAAAGAAAAGGAAGAAGGGGGGAGGCGCCATGGGCCCTAGGGCCCATGAGGGGTGCACCCCCCTACCCCTTGGCCGGCCACCTCCCCTTAGCAAAGGACTTTAGTCCCACATTGCTAAGGGTGAGGGGTTGACTCCCTCCCCTCCGCCTATATATAGATGGGCAGGGTGCACATATTTAATACACAGAAAATCGTGAGAAAATAAATATTACTCCGAATCGAGATTGTTTTTCTCCGATCTTCTCCCCTTCCTCGTCCCTTCCACGGTTGGCCTCCCTTGTTTGGGGCCTATAGTGGGATTGAGGCATCTCTGCTACACGGAGGCCGTCGTGCTGCCGAAACTCTGGTTCCGGAGGTCTACTTCCGCCACCTTCGCTGGATCGGAGATCGGAGGTCATCATCAAGTCTCGTACGTGTGCGAGTACTACGAGGTGCTACACGTGTGGCACTACACCCATCCGGGTGCTAACACAAGGAGGGGCTGTGTACCTTGATCGACTACATCAACCACGTTTGCGGGAACGTTTCCCGCGCAACGGACTACACCCCGAGGTATGTTATTCCACACTCCTTTCCATTACGGTAATACGGCTAGATAGATCTTGGGTTATGGGAAAACCTAGTTAGGGAAATTTTGTGTTTTCGGCTTCGCACCCCAACACATATGAGCTAAGGTAAGATCTCCAATGGAACTAGTGGGGGTGCATCCAAATTTCTTGCTCATGAAGTCCTAGAGCTCATTTGAGGAGGCTCATCCTTGGAATATGCAAGCCAAGTTCTATAGTGTCAGGATCCCCGCATAGTTATGCATGAATGATATGAAAATCTCTATGGAGTACAAATGTGAGTATGGAGTACGAGTATGGATCTTTCAAAAAGAATAGTAGTGTTGCCCCCTTCTCTCTTTTTATTTCTTTTTTTCTTCTTTACATTTTTTTATTTTTGTGGCCTCATTGGCTCTTTCTATTTATCTCTCATTTGTTCTGTTTTGGGATCTTTTAATTTGTCCTCTTTTGGCTTGTTTTATACGGTTTACAACTTTCCGGTGCCGAGAGAGCAGACTCAGGAATCAACAGAGAAAAGTGCACGCAGAGTGGATATATCAGCACATCTCCAACTGACCTGAAAATTTCAGGGGACCATTTTCGGAAGGATTAAGAAGGGCGCGCAAAAGAGCTCCGGAGGTTGGCCACTAGGCCACCAGGCAGCCTAGTGGTGTGGCCACCCCCTAGGCTGCGCCAGGTGGCCGCCTAGTGAGGGGGCCCCATACCTTGGGCTCTCCTTCAACACATATACCCCTCGTGACCTAATTCTTCACGAAAGCAAGTTAGATCGGGGGTTCCATCCCCGCTCCGAGGGGGAAACCACCAGAGAAGAAAAGACCTTTCTGACGGGCAGATTCCGCCGGGGAGAACTCCTCCCGGAGGTGGAGATCGTCCTCATTGTCATCACCATCATCACAAGAATCATCGAGATCATCATCACCATAATCCCCATCACTAGAACCATCTCCATCTTCATCCCATCTCACTTTACCATTGCAATCCGTGGTGTACCTTGCACTATTCATCCCCTCTACTTTACCGATGTTGATTACTCTTTTGTGGTAAATGTTATTAAGTTTTGTTGGAGGATTATTGTTATTACCAGATTTTTCACCATATATTTATCACCTCCGATCAAGATCTCTTTTATGTCTTGTGAGTAGTTACTTTAGTTCTTGAGGACATGGGAGAATTCTTGTTATTAGTAGTCATATGATGTTTAAGTAATATGTGTTGATTTGATATTTAATTTGTTTTGTCATTCTTCTAGTGGTGCTATGTGAACATCGACTACATAGTGATAGAGGCGGGGTGTCCCGATCTTTCGATGAGAGATAACTATAGATTTGGTGGAGACGACTCTGACGATCCGACTACGAACGTGCAACAACGTCGCGCCTTAGCAATCGCTAAACAAATCTTCGGAGGTTATTGACCACGTCGGAGCATGATCAACCTGACCACGAAGGTCTAGTGCCTGCAAGCAATCGAAGAACAAGCAAGAACTATGATAAAGCAATCTGAATATTGCGAATATGTAGATGAAGTATGAATAAAGTTGGGATTCCAAAAGCGGTCTTGATCTGGTCGTTGGACACAAACCGAGTACACGAAGATGCGGCAATTAGCTAAGCAGTCTTTTTAACTAAAAGAAATCCAAGTCTAAAGGATGCCCTATGGGTGTATATGTAGGGAAAAGAGAGGGAATTTCGTCCTCCCTTGGCAAGGTGGGACTAAAATCCCTCTGGAGTCATTTTTTCCTACAATACGGGCTCTAAAACAGCCTATTAAGCACTATTTCGAAATTACATGGGCCTGGCCCATAAATAAGGTGGCGCAGCACCTATAACAGCCCCTGGAAAAAATTATGAAGTGGAATCTTTGTATATTTCGTCCAAGGCTTCATGCACTTCTTATGGTGGCTTCAAAGCGCGGAAATCACTATTGAAAGCTCCATTATTCTTTGCCGCACACGCTACTTCCTCTCCATGCTTGATCTCGCTCCAATGTCCATCCCTCTTGTCCACATTAGGTCCTTCATGCATAAGTAAAACAAAAGTATCTAATTTAGGCAGCATCATATGTTCATAAACATTAGAAGGATTTCCAAGAAATGAAAATACCTGATAATTCTGTTGGCTTGCACGAGCTCTAGTAGCCGATCCAATGTGTGTAGTAGCATGAGTTATGGGTGTAACTGTGGTAGCCATGTCCTGATCATCCTCCCCTTCTTGAAAACAAAGCCGCCCTCGGCGTTGCTTAATCTGAAATGTGGCTAACAAAAGAGACAATGTGTACATGTTGTATATATATATATCATCCATTTTTACGGCCCTCAGTTTGTGCACATGAGACACATGTATACACAAATAACTTTCATATGTCGTGAAATATGAAGATATGGATTCATCACAATAGGTAAACGACATGAAAGTATTGCAACTCAGTTTGCATGTATAAGTGAAGATTTTATTCATATCTAAAGATTTACAATGCTCATCATTAAACCATCCCAACACCGGTGAATAAACGTTAATGTTTTTCGAAGGACATGCTACAAAAGGTTTAACTAAGTAGTCGTGCAACAAGTCATTCGACGCAGAATCATCATCAAGATTAGAGGTCATACCAAAATGATTAAGCATTGGCAGTTTCATAATAGTAACATGATTATCCAAAATAGATGGTGTGCTCAAATCAACAGGTAACTCAACACATGATTTATTCGACTCTACTATGCATGCATCATTCTCATGTGAAGTTATATCATCAATACCTTTGTTGTTACCTTGTTGCAATGACGCAGATGATGTAGGTATGGATGATGGCAAGGTCATAGAGGCTGGAGGCGATATCACACTCACAATAGGAGGCATGGTCGTCGGAGAAAGTGCAATGGCGAAGGAGACAATCGGTGGTGATGAGCATGGTCTGGAATAGTAACCTACGTAGGTGTCGTAGTCGCTCAAAGCATCCTCCTGTATCTGTCTCTCAAAGGTACAAGCACGAACATACATACCAATAATGCAACGAGGAATATAATGAAATCGTGCGCGAATGTCATCGTTCAAGCCATTAAAAAATCTATTCTTCCTATCATCCTCAGATTCTTCTATGTCACACTGATGCATATAAGATTTAAACTCTTGATAGTAAGCATGAACAGTGTTAATCCCTTGATTTAATTGTTCTACTTTTCGAAGCAATTCACGGCGATAATAAGGAGGAACAAATTTATGTCTCATTATAGCTTTCAAATCTTTCCAAATTGAGGGTTTATTATCAATGTTTTTCTTAATATACACACTCCACCAAATTGAAGCAAAACCAATAAATGCGCGAGTGGTAGCTCGTACTCTCTCAAATTCAGAAAAATTATTACTCGAAAATTTTTGTTCTACTTCAAACTCCCAATCAAGATAAATAGCAGGATTAAATCTACCCTCAAAAGGCGGCAAAGAAATAACCTGTCCATATGCTTGTTTGTGTGGGCGCATCTCTGGTGGTGGTGAACATGTGTCCATCGGCGAAGAACTTGTAACTCCGGAACCGGTGATAATTAGTAGAAACAAGAAACAAAAATGTTCCTATGAACTACTAGGATGTGATGGGAAAGCGCTCACAGTAAAGCAAATATCAGTGTCTTACAAGTTCTTACCATGCAGCAGGTGGTGATCGGCAACCGGAGGTGTCAAATAACTCCAAAAATTGTGTAAAGCGATTGCCAGGTGAATGTATGTATGCGCGTTGTAGAAATATGTGGAGCTGGGTTGGCTATATATATGTGGAAAAAAGGCTACAACCACGTTAATAAGTGCAAGCTGAAAATTCGTTCAAAATAGTCGAGTGCTGATTTTAGGCTAAACCGTGCTAGAGACGCGAGCCTAAGACACAAATAAAAATTCACGCGCAACAACAAAAATACTCAAGTTGCAAAAAGTATTACCGACCACCAAAAAAAATACTCGCACGAATTTATCTATTCTCTTTTCCTTCACGTGTGGCACCAACACAAGAATGAACTTCCACGCACACACTTCCTGATTTTCTGTTTTTTTTTGCTAGGAATCCAAACTTGCCAACCGTACCAATGTACTAGTAGTACACTCCTTTTAATTTTATCTCGCTCCTCTTATTACTTCCAATGGCCAAGCTACTCTTTTTTTTCTTGCCAACTCACGTGATTTCCTTCCAATCTCTTTCCTTGTACTTGTACAAAATCGAAACCAATCAGCACTTTGTTCCCTCTTTTCTCTGTTTTTTATTTCCTTCCAAAAAGCAAACAACTCACGTGGAAGGGTCACACCAAGCAAAACTGATTTTCTCTTTTTTCCTTTTTTATACCAACTCTTTCGTGATGAGGACATGACTACCATAGTTACAGCCACAACCCCTGCTAATATACCTACTGGAGCAATTACTAGAGATCGTGCACACCAATTAAATTATCAGGACCTAGCATGGACAAGAAGGATGAGCATTGGAGCATGTTCAAGCATGAAGATGACGAGGACATAATTATCATGGATATGACCATTAATTACTCTATATTTGATCAAGAAATGAAGTCAATACAAAGGGGCATGATTGTGTGATGTACAAGAAGTTATTTCACGTCACTTTTGGCCCAAGAGAAGATAGAGACCAAGTCTTTCACGTCATGGACTCAGATTCGGACTGCAGAGATATACCCAACTTCAAACAGCCGCCGTTTCTACATACGAACTCCAAATTGGGTGATTCTTTTTTCTGGTGATAGCTTATCTCGTCTAGTTTCCAACGCAATTGGTTTCACCTTCAAATTCCTTCGGAGCGTGGAGATATTGCGAAAACGGTGCGACCCAGCAGCAGAATCCGAATCAAAGTCCAACTCAATAGGTGTTGCATCACCTCCACATGGGCCCAAGTGCCTTGTACGACCTAGGTTTAGTTTTAGGACTCCTTGGGATGTCCTTCCACCCCCTTGGCCTCCACCCTTTAGTCCTATATAAGTAGATCAACCCCTAGGTTTTTTCTTTGGATTTCTTTTAGTTAAAAAGACTGCTTAGCTAATTGCTACATCTTCGTGTACTCGGTTTGTGTCCAACGACCAGATCAAGACCGCTTTTGGAATCCCAACTTTATTCATACTTCATCTACATATTCGCAATATTCAGATTGCTTTATCATAGTTCTTGCTTGTTCTTCGATTGCTTGCAGGCACTAGACCTTCGTGGTCAGGTTGATCGTGCTCCGACGTGGTCAATAACCTCCGGAGATTGGTTTAGCGATTGCTAAGGCGCGACGTTGTTGCACGTTCGTAGTCGGATCGTCAGAGTCGTCTCCACCAAATCGATAGTTATCTCTCATCGAAAGATTGGGACACCCCGCCTTTATCATTTCGCCCTCTCCAATTCGTACAGATTTTTTTTCAACCGACAAAAATATACTTTCCTTTTATCTCTCCCCGTGAGATCCAAGGAAACAAATCACGTGCGCTTTCCTTCCTTTTATTTTCCTTTTCTAACTCAACGCTGGTCTCTTGCCTTGAATATTTTTATTGCCTTTCAAAAACTGCCAAGCCGTGGAAGATCCCCGTTGGAGAGGTAGATGTGCAAGCCTTTCTCAAGACATCTCTAATACTTTGCTAACATAGCTAGGAGGAGCGAGGATATATATAGTGCTAGTACGGTGAAGGGGTAAGTGCGGAAGAGAGAGATAGAGAGAGTAGGATACATGGTGATAGAGGCGAAGGTGTCCCGATGTTTCGATGAGATGATAGAGATCGATTTTGGTGGAGTAGACTTTCATGACCTGACTACGAACGTGTGAAGACGTTGCGCCTTAGCAATCGCTAAACCAACTCCGAGAGGTTATTGATCCCGCGGATGCACGATCAACCTGACCACGAAGGTCAATTCCTGCAAGCAATCGAAGAACAAGCAAGAACTAAGAATTGCAATCTGGATATTGCGAATATAAGATGAAAGATTAACAGAAGTTGGGGTTCCAATGCGGTCTTGGCCTGGTCGGACGACACAAACGAAGAACTCGAAGTTGCGGCTATGGCTAACTTAAATCTAATTAAAACCCAAGTCTAAACGACGCCCTAAGGGCTGTATATATGGGGGAACAGAGGGGATTTTCGTGACCCCTTGGAGGTGGGGCCCGAAAACAACCCTAACTCGGTTTCCCCACACATACGGACTCTAAAAACAGCCTATAATGTGGTATTTCGAAATTACATGGGCCCAGCCCAATATTAAGGTGACGCAGCACCTATAATTGCTCTTGGACGAAAATAATGAAGTGGCATCTCGTGTATTTCGTCCAAGCCTTCATGCATGCCTTATGGTGGCTTCAAAGTGCGAAAATCCCCACTGGAAGCTCCATTGTTATTTCCCGCGCGCGCACCTTCTTCTCCATGCTTGATCCCGCTCCAATGACCGTCCTTCTTGTCCATGCTAGGTCCTTCATTCATAAGCAAAACAAAAGTATCTAATTTAGGCAGCATCATATGTTCATGAACATTAGAAGGATTCGCAAGAAACGAAAGTACCTGATAATTTAGTTGACGTGCACGTGCTCTAGTAACTGGTCCAGTATGTGTAGTTGGTGAAGATGTGGGTGTAACATTAGTAGAGATGTCCTCATCACATGGACACTTGGCCCATGTTGTGTGCAGGCAGAAGGTTTGTAACGCTCAACCAGATTTTGGTGCAACCGAGGCGGTACCGTCCTTGTACTGCACCCATACTCATATGCTTTAATGTGGATGAGTGGTAGTGCAACGGTTGTATCGTTCCCTTTATTGGTTGTATCGGTCCCTCCTGAAAGCTTCTTAGTGTGAGGATCGTCACTTTCGGCTCCGATTCGATGCTTCCCTTTCGGTTGGCGACAAACTCCGAAATGACACACCAGGCTTCTGATAAACTTGATGGCGGATTACGCCGTGGTCTTGCAGACTGACTCAACTTTTGCTCACTTGGTGAATTTGTCGATGGCGACGTAGAGGAACTCATAACCTCCGGTAGCATGGGGGAATGGGCCAAGATGTCCAATCCCCATACCGCAAAGGACCATGATAGAGGGATGGTTTGGAGAGATTGTGTTGGTTGATGAATAGCCATGGCGTGGAATTGGCAGGCATCGCAGGTGTTGACAAGCTCCATGGCGTCGTTCAAGGCGGTTGGACAGTAGAACCCTTGCCGGAAAGCTTTGCCGACCAGTGCCCGGTAACGAATGTGGGCGCCGCATGTTCCTTCGTGGTCTGGACGGGAGGAGCTTCTTGCCTTCGTCTGTGGGGATGCACAATAGTTTCACACCATAGGGACGCCTGTGGTAAAGGGTCTCATCGAGTAGGAGGTACATCGATGATTGACGAGCGACCCGCTCGGCGTCCTTTCGGTTGCTTGGTAGCTCTCCGTTCTTCAGGTAGTCTTCGTTCATGCTGAAGAACTTCAACGTCAAGACGTCCTCACCCTCGTAACGGAACATGAGGAAGTCCCCGCGGTGAAGCTTGCGGCCACGGACGAAGACCTTCCACCCGTGCGACAAGAGATCACCGGTGGTCGCCTGGTGGGTCTCCACCTTCACCGCGTCGCCTCCGAATTCCTCCTCTTCTGAAACGTCGTGGCCGTGATGCAGCGTCCTTGGCTTTCCCTTGTTCTGGTAGCCGCCTCGGCCCCCGCGTTGGAACCTCCGCCCCGCTGAGCCTTCCTTTCGGCATCCTTCATCGAATAGGAGGCCGACATGTCTTTTTGGAGCTTGATGACAGAGCGACCCTCGGACAAGTCGTGCTTGTTGATCTTGTGTATCTTGCAGTATGGTGATGGGGTGGTGTCCGCGGCGGCAACCACGGGATCGATGGAGGGTGGTTGCGGAGCGGCCCCGTTCCCCTCCGTGGTGAACACGGCTTGGTTTACGCATTTACGGGCCCCGGGCTCCCCGGAAGGATGGTTCCTTCCGAAAGGAGCTTGAGCCACAGGGCGTCTTCCATCATCTCGATTAACAGGAAGGACCGCCTCTTCGACATAGGCGACCTTATCGGCCAGCTCGAACAGGGTGGTGATAGTTTGATAGAGGCGGGGTGTCCCGATCTTTCGATGAGAGATAACTATCGATTTGGTGGAGACGACTCTGACGATCCGACTACGAACGTGCAACAACGTCGCGCCTTAGCAATCGCTAAACCAATCTCCGGAGGTTATTGACCACGTCGGAGCACGATCAACCTGACCACGAAGGTCTAGTGCCTGCAAGCAATCGAAGAACAAGCAAGAACTATGATAAAGCAATCTGAATATTGCGAATATGTAGATGAAGTATGAATAAAGTTGGGATTCCGAAAGCGGTCTTGATCTGGTCGTTGGACACAAACCGAGTACACGAAGATGCAGCAATTAGCTAAGCAGTCTTTTTAACTAAAAGAAATCCAAAGAAAAACCCTAGGGGTTGATCTACTTATATAGGACTAAAGGGTGGAGGCCAAGGGGGTGGAAGGACGTCCCAAGGAGTCCTAAAACTAAACCTAGGTCGTACAAGGCACTTGGGCCCATGTGGAGGTGATGCAACACCTATTGAGTTGGACTTTGATTCGGATTCTACTGCTGGGTCGCACCGTTTTCGCAATATCTCCACGCTCCGAAGGAATTTGAAGGTGAAACCAATTGCGTTGGAAACTAGACGAGATAAGCTATCACCAGAAAAAAGAATCACCCAATTTGGAGTTCGTATGTAGAAACGGCGGCTGTTTGAAGTTGGGTATATCTCTACAGTCCGAATCTGAGTCCATGACGTGAAAGACTTGGTCTCTATCTTCTCTTGGGCCAAAAGTGACGTGAAATAACTTCTTGTACAGCACACAATCATGTCCCTTTGTATTGACTTCATTTCTTGATCAAATATAGAGGAATTAATGGTCATATCCATGATAATTATGTCCTCATCATCTTCATGCTTGAACATGCTCCAATGCTCATCCTTCTTGTCCATGCTAGGTCCTTCATTTGTCAGCAACAGAAATATATCGACGTTAGGCAGCATCATATTCACATGAACATTAGAAACATTACCAAGAAGCGAAAGTACCTGATAATGTAATTGGTGTGCACGATCTCTAGTAATTGGTCCAGTAGGTATATTAGCAGGGGTTGTGGCTGTAACTATGGTAGTCATGTCCTCATCATCCTCCCCTTCTTGAAAATAAAGCCGTCCCCGGCGTTTCTTAATCTGAAATGTGGCTAACAAAAGAGACAAGGTGTACATGTTGTATATATATATGTCATCCATTCTTACTTCCCTTAGTTTTTGGATATGTAACACATGTATATATGAGTAACTTTCGTATGTCGTGAAATATAAACATATATGATCATCACAATACATAAACGACATGAAAGTATTGCAACTCAGTTTGCATATATAAGTGAAGCTCTTATTCATATCTAAAGATGTACAATGCTCATCATTAAACCATCCCAATACCGGTGAAGAAACATTAATGTTTTTCGAAGGACATGCTACAACAGGCTTAACTAAGTAGTCATGCAAGAAGTCATTCGACGCAGAATCATCACCAAGATTAGAGGTCATATCAAAATGATTAAGCATTGGTAGTTTCATAATAGTAACATGATTATCCAAAATAGATGGTGTGCTCAAATCACCAGGTAACTCAAGACATGATGTATTCAAGTCTATTAGGCAAGCAACATCTTCATGTGAAGTTATGACATTCTCAAAAATTGGTTGTGTGATGAAACTACTGGATAGCTCAACACATGTTGCTTTTAAATCAGCAAGGTTCTCATGTGGAGGGGAAAGATCCATACCTTTGTCATTACCTTTTTGTGATGATAGATCAGATATTGGAGGAGTGCTTACGACAATTGATGTGGTTATGGTAGTGCTCATAGTGGTTGAAGGAACAACCTTCTCAACTTGTGGTATTTGCACATTCCGCTTGTTCGTCTTCTGGGCAACACGTCTGTCGATTTCCTGTTCAGCTTTACAAGCAAGACGAAACAAACGATCCATAGGATAACACTTTTCATGAATTAGGATATCCTGAATGTCACGGTTTAAACCTTCCCAAAATATGTCCATGAAATATTCTTCACTTTCCTCTAAAAGAGAATGCAAGAATGTAGTTTCTAAAGCATCATAATATTCTGAAACAGTTTTAGTACCTTGTTTTAATTTTTTTAATTTCCTAACCTTGTCACGAGTATAATAAGAGGGAACGAATCTATATCGCATAGCAAGTTTGAGATCATTCCAAGTATTAGGTATATAATCAGGATATAAACTACAATATTCATTCCACCAAATAGAAGCAAAATCTTTGAAAGCACTAATTGCAGTTTTTACTTTCTTATGCTCAAGAAAATTATGGGAAACAAATATATCATTTATTTCAAACTCCCACTCAATGTATAAATCAGGTCTTAGACGTCCATGAAAGTGTGGTATAGAAACAATAAACTGATCATGTGCATGCTTATGTGTGTTTACCTTTTGCAGTGACTGTTGTGTAGTTGTAGGTGGTGGCAAATCTCCAACTATCGTTGCCGCCCAAGAAGATCTAACTCCAGAACCTGCCATGATTAGTAGAAAACAAGAAACAAATCACAAGTATATGTCCCTATGAACTACTAGGATGTGGTGGTAAAACGCTCACAGGATAGCAAATATCAATGTCTTACTAGTTCTTACCATGCAGCAGGTGGTGATCGGCAACCAACGGTGTCAAAGAACTCCAAAGATTAAGTAGAGCGATTGCCAGGTGAACGCACGTATACACGATGTAGAAATATGTGGAGCTTGGAAGGCTTTAATATGGTGGCAAAAATATCAGCAATAATCAATTCAGAGATGCAAAATTGAATTAACGCTCAACGACGTACTGTGCTGGTCCTAGTCTAGACCGGACTAGAGACGCGAGCCTAGAGCACTAATGTGGTCACGGCATAGCACAACTAGCAGCAATGAATGATATGAAGTAGCTCTGAATAGCAAGATATAAGTGAAGATCATCAACAGAGCAAAGATAATGGTGAAAATAGGCTCCAAATCAAGATACACCAATATTCTCGCTACAACTTTCCTCTGAAATATATTTGCTAATTTTTTTGATATTTTTCCTCCAATAGGGCACTGACTTAAGCTTTCCGACGCAATAAGAATCACTCAATTTAGAGTTCGGATGAGATGTCAAAAAATTGAGAATCAGCCCGAAATCTGACAAAAACTGTGTTCGGAAACTTTAGAGGTCAAAAAGTCCGTCTTAGAAGCCGATCTGGAGTTTTAAATAACACACTAGCTCCAGAACTATTTAGAAGCGGCTCGGAAATATCTTTAATTTGAGTACTCGTGGAGCCAAAACGGACTTCGGATGACAAAGTTATGCCCGTTTTAGTGGACACTGCTCAAAACTGATTCCGATGAGATTTCAAATACGAGTTCAACTAGAGATAGATCCGAAATTTTTCTTCTTTTTTCTCTTTTTTCCTTTTTTCTTTCTTTTTTTCCTTTTTCTTTTTTCTCTCTTTTTTCAACTCTTTTTCAACTCTGATACCACTTGATAGAGGCGGGGTGTCCCGATCTTTCGATGAGAGATAACTATCGATTTGGTGGAGACGACTCTGACGATCCGACTACGAACGTGCAACAACGTCGCGCCTTAGCAATCGCTAAACCAATCTCCGGAGGTTATTGACCACGTCGGAGCACGATCAACCTGACCACGAAGGTCTAGTGCCTGCAAGCAATCGAAGAACAAGCAAGAACTATGATAAAGCAATCTGAATATTGCGAATATGTAGATGAAGTATGAATAAAGTTGGGATTCCGAAAGCGGTCTTGATCTGGTCGTTGGACACAAACCGAGTACACGAAGATGCAGCTATTAGCTAAGCAGTCTTTTTAACTAAAAGAAATCCAAAGAAAAACCCTAGGGGTTGATCTACTTATATAGGACTAAAGGGTGGAGGCCAAGGGGGTGGAAGGACGTCCCAAGGAGTCCTAAAACTAAACCTAGGTCGTACAAGGCACTTGGGCCCATGTGGAGGTGATGCAACACCTATTGAGTTGGACTTTGATTCGGATTCTACTGCCGGGTCGCACCGTTTTCGCAATATCTCCACGCTCCGAAGGAATTTG
Source organism: Bromus sterilis (assembly GCA_950022295.1). NCBI lineage: Eukaryota > Viridiplantae > Streptophyta > Magnoliopsida > Poales > Poaceae > Bromus > Bromus sterilis. The sequence goes on along the minus strand of OX465599.1, from coordinate 161,750,392 downwards.
AAGGTGAAACCAATTGCGTTGGAAACTAGACGAGATAAGCTATCACCAGAAAAAAGAATCACCCAATTTGGAGTTCGTATGTAGAAACGGCGGCTGTTTGAAGTTGGGTATATCTCTGCAGTCCGAATCTGAGTCCATGACGTGAAAGACTTGGTCTCTATCTTCTCTTGGGCCAAAAGTGACGTGAAATAACTTCTTGTACAGCACACAATCATGTCCCTTTGTATTGACTTCATTTCTTGATCAAATATAGAGGAATTAATGGTCATATCCATGATAATTATGTCCTCATCATCTTCATGCTTGAACATGCTCCAATGCTCATCCTTCTTGTCCATGCTAGGTCCTTCATTTGTCAGCAACAGAAATATATCGACGTTAGGCAGCATCATATTCACATGAACATTAGAAACATTACCAAGAAGCGAAAGTACCTGATAATGTAATTGGTGTGCACGATCTCTAGTAATTGGTCCAGTAGGTATATTAGCAGGGGTTGTGGCTGTAACTATGGTAGTCATGTCCTCATCATAGTTTTCATGGACCTGGTACTCATCTTCTCCAGCATGCGCGGGTTCTTGACATTGGCATGAAACGTGGAAGTGGTTGCGGCCTCATGCGCGTCGGGGATGCAATGTTGCATCTGGGTGAATCTTTGGAAGAACATCCGGAGAGGGTTGCCGTCCTTCTGCACTACTCGTCGTAAGTCACTGACGGTTTTGGGAGGTTGGACCCATCCGACAAACGCGCAGACAAACTTTTCATAGAGTTACGACCACGAGCTGATGGAGTTGGACCGAAGATGCATCATCCACCGGAGAACATTGTCCTTGAGATTCATGGGGAAGTAGTTGGCCTTCGCTTTGTCTTCTCCCCCCATATGGATAAACTCGCCGGGGTCCGTCTTCCTGTCATACAGAAGTAAGCCATCTATCTGCCACTTCTTGGGCCACTGGACGCTGCGGAGTTCTTGGGTGAAGGCTACGCACATGGTGCTCTAGTCGCTTTCACCGGCAAGGATCACGTCCCGGACAACATCAATGGGAGGAACGCGGGCATCGGGACAACGACGAGTTTCCTTCTGCCTAACGATGGTGGTTCGAATGTCTTCGTGGCGGCAATCCTCCACGCGATTATGCTGATTCGGGGATCCACGGTACCCGGATGATGCCACGGAAGCTGCACAAGGAGATCCGACCCATCGTGGAGCGGTCTGGCGGACGGCGGGGTCGTGGCAGCGCTCATCTCGGGGATGGTCTTGTTGACGCCCATGCCAGGGGGAGTGTACAATGTTCCATTTGTAACCGTAATCATATCTCCGATAATGGCATTACCACTATGGAGACAGCTTGTTTAGACCCCTCCTGCACTGTAGCCGACGGAGGACAAGGTCGCCTTCCTCAAGTTCTCGGGAGCAGACGTGGCAGCTGTGATAGCGGCGTAGTCCTTGCTGGTACCGCGCGACGCGTGTAGCATCCTGAGTATGTACTTCCTCGGCAACAATAACATCTCCTTCTCGGAGTTGCTGCTGTTCGGCTTCATCAAAGGCGCGAACTCGAGGAGATCCATATCTGAGTTCTGTGGGGAGCATCGCCTCGACTCCGTAAACCAGAGCGAAGGGCGTCTCATTTGTGGCTCGATCAGGTGTTGTACTTGTTAACTATAAAACAGCTAGGAGTTCATCCACCCATCGCTTACCACACTTTTCGAGCCGTTGGAAGGTACGGGTCCGGATACCTCGAAGTACTTCTGAATCGGCTCTCTCTGCCTGGCCGTTGCTCATCGGATGATCCACTTAAGTGAAATACACTACGGTGCCCATTTGCTTGCAGTACTCGAGGAAGGCCTGACTTGTGAACTGGGTGCCGTTTTCTGTGATGATCCGGTTAGGAACTCCGAAAGGACACACCAGGCTTCTGATAAACTTGATGGCCGATTGCGCCGTTGTCTTACGGAATGGCTCCACTTCTGGCCACTTGGTGAATTCGTCGATGGTGACGTAGAGGAACTCATAACCTCTGGTAGCACGAGGAATGGGCCCAAGAGGTCTAATCCCCAGACAGCAATGGGCCATGACAGAGGGATGGCTTGGAGAGCTTGTGCTGGTTGATGAACAGCCTTCGCGTGGAATTGACAGGTGTCGCAGGTGTTGACAAGCTCCATGGCTTCATTCAAGGCGGTAGGCTAATAGAACCCTTGCCGGAAAGCTTTGCCGACCAGAGCCCGAGAACCAATGTGTGCGCCGCATGTTCCTTCGTGGATGTCTCGGAGCAGCTTCTTGCGTTCGTCTGTGGGGATGCACAGTAGCTTCACAACGTTGGGATGTTTGCGGTAAAGGGTCTCATCGAGTAGGAGGTACATCGGTGACTGACGAGCGACCCGCTCGGCGTCCTTCCGGTTGCTTGGTAGCTCTTTGTTCTTCCGGTAGTCCATGATGTCACTGCCCAAGTCTAGAGGTGCTCGGTCGACAATGCGGACTTGGTGCTTGCCGGGTATGAAGGAGGGAAGTTCTTCGGGAAACTACCCCTTGGTCTTGATCCTTTGCTTCTTGGTCTTTGGCCGCGTGGGATCGACTGAGGGTTTGAGTAAACGCTGAATTAACACCCCAGGCGATACTTTTCCCTTCCGGACAGCGATTTTGGACAGCCTGTCCGTGACGCTGTTCTTGGACCTTGGGATATGCTCCATCCCCAGGCCGTAGAAGTCCTTCTCGAGCTTGCGGACTTCGTCGACGTACGCCTGCATTTGGGGGCATCCGTAATCATCCTTGAATTGGTTTACTACCAGCTGAGAGTAGCCTCTTACTATGTGTCATTTGATTCCGAGACCCATGGAGGCTCTCAAACCGTTGAGAAACCCTTCGTACTCTGCTGTGTTGTTGGTGGAGGCCTCTCCCTCGTACAACATTTGAACAACATACTTCAAGACTTCTCCGGGTTGGAAAACCAGGACAGCGCCGACCACGACTCCCTGCAAAGAGAAGGATTCGTCAAAGTACAGGGTCCACTCATTGTTGTCTTCAGTGCCGGGAAGCGAAGATGCTTCCCGGAGGTGTTTTTCATCTTCTAGAGTCGGAGTCCATTCAACAAGGAAATCAGTCAGTACCTTACTCTTGATGGTGGAGGAGTTGACAAACGTGAGGTCAAAGTCAGACAGCTCCAGCGCCCATTCGACGATCCGGCCCGTGGCTTCTCGGTTTCTCAAGATGCGCTCGAGCGAGAAACTGGTTACCACTCGAATTGGATGCGACTGAAAATAGTGCCTAAGCTTCCGGGAAGCTATGAGCACCCCGAAAAGTATCTTCTGGATCTGAGGGTACCGGCGTCTTGCGTCCCGGAGGACAGTGCTGATGAAGTAGACTTGCTTCTGGGTTGTCTTCATGGCAGGAACCTTGGTCCCATGGGTTCCGGTTGTAGGAGACGATCCCTCGGAATTGCTTGCTTTAGGTGGGAGCCCACCGCCTTCTTCTTCAATGTCGCGCTCGACCACCAATGCTCCGCTTACCACCTGAGATGTTGCCAAGATGTACAACAACAGGGTTTGCGTGGGAGTGGTGCCACTAAGGTCAGGGGGATGGATGAAGCCCATTACCCGGCTTTAGAATCCATAGGTCGACTCAGATATGGAAAGCCCACAGGAGATGACCCGGCGACGGGCTGGATGGGTCAAGGAAATAAGATCGAAGCGGTAGAAGGAATTTGACTTACCATGTATAGCACATAGCATATTTGTAAAGTAGAATAGGACTCCACCTCGTGTCGGAGTCGGACTCGCGGAATCCCGGGACCCGACGCCTTTATACGCCGAGGTCCATGGGATCCAGGACCGGAGAACAATCTCAACCAAAGATAGGAATAGACACTTTTCGGCGTAACCTAGATCTCACCGAGACTATGTTTAGGAGCCGACTCTCTTGTAATCGATCAACCGACTCTTCTTTCGAGAGTCGAAACCCATAATAATAAGAAGCAGGAGTAGGCTTTTACCTCGAGAAAAAGAGGGGCTGAAACCTGGGTAAATCGCCGAGTCTCTTGTCCATGCCGACTCTCTCCACGAAATCGCCTCGCAGCAAAGGTCCCATGTCAAGTTCGACTCTTCGGACATCTGCCGTGACTTTCCCACGACATTTGGCGCCCCATCGTGGGGCCTGCACTCGCAGGTGCTGAGATTCTGGAGGGAGCCTTACAAGGCATGGAGGATTCGTCGCTAGACGGATTACCAGAAGCCGGCGCGGGAAGCTCTGCATCGACGACTCTACCTAGGGCCCTGAATCTGATTCTGTCGAATCAGGATATTGGGTCCCGATCGGGTCTATCCATATCTTCATCGGCAGAACGGATGGATCTGAACCAGAGCCGGATCCTGAAGTGCCCGTTGAAACTTCGAGTCGGCGACACGCCGGCTCCAAACACACTTTCGTTGGATTCATTGATGATTCTCCAGAGCCGGAGCGCTCTGTCAAGTCCCCAATGTACGACGCCTCGGAAGATTTGACTGATGCCGACTCATATCGAAGTGAAGGAAGCTTCTCAGAGGAGGGATCCATCCGATTCGTCGGGAACAACAGACTCGGCACTGGCATGCTAGAATATAACCCGGATTATCCTCACTTTGAGCCTCCATATTGTGTCGCAGTATTCATGGCCGGCATTGGAGGACTGGAGATTCAGGCAACCCAGAATCAATGCGCAGAGTCGGCAGCCGCCGGAGCCCTTAGAGAAAATAGGGACCCGACAGCTCTCCCGTTAGTTCAAGTCCCCACTAGAGACGAAGCTCTCGCAGATGCCCTAAACTCCCTTGATGAGGCCTTGGCCGCAACGGAGACGCCTGAGAATCAAGAGGCTTGGAAGACGAGGGTTAACGAGCTCAGCGATCGGATAGTGAACCTACGGATGGAGGTCAACATAGAAAAAGAACAGATGATTGAAAAAGAAGCACGGCTTTTCCAGCAAGCCGCACGTCTCGGGGGAGAGTCAGATTTGATAGACGCTCAGCGATTGAGCCTCGCTCATACTCGCCCACAGAGATACACAAGTCGGTTCCCCCTTGATTACCAAGGACGAACGCTGTTTAATAGCCCTGACCAGTCGACTCCCCCAGGATTCACGCCTCCCAGACAGGCAGATCCTTCTCCACGCCAAGATCGTTTCCACACACCTCCTCACCACTTCGACAACCCCATGGCTAACTTCGTGGCGGCAACTCGTTAACTCATCAACGCGCCAATTCATGGAGACACTCCAGCAGATCGTGCCGCCCGAGAGGCCGCCGACTTCCTCAAGACGACGATCACACAGCAGGGCCAATACTCACAAGAGGTCCATATCGAAGTATGAGCCGGCAAGTAGAGTCGCCGACTCCAACAGCCTCAGGCAGCCAGCGCCATCATAGAGTACCTCTAACGCCTCAGGGAGGACTGAGGATCATGGACCTACCGACTCCCGACACTAACCAACGTGTAGACCCGGCGGCCCAACTCCCCCCACAGGAACCAAACACCGAGTTCCTCAGCAGATACGTGGGTAATCGATGTCTAGTGCCGGCTTTGAGGAACACACGCTTGCTGATGAGGACATCCCTACTAATGTTACACCCATATCCTCACCAACTACACATATTGGACCAGTTACTAGAGCTCGTGCACGTCAACTAAATTATCAGGTACTTTCGTTTCTTGCGAATCCTTCTATTGTTCATGAACATATGATGCTGCCTAAATTAGATACTTTTGTTTTGCTTATGAATGAAGGACCTAGCATGGACAAGAAGGATGGTCATTGGAGCGGGATCAAGCATGGAGAAGAAGGTGCGCGCGCGGGAAAGGACAGCGGAGCTTCCAGTGGTGATTATCGCACTTTGAAGCCACCATAAGGCGCGCATGAAGTCTTGGACGAAATACGCGAGATGCCACTTCATTATTTTCGTCCAAGGGAAATTATAGGTGCTGCGTCACCTTAATATTGGGCTGGGCCCATGTAATTTCGAAATACCACCTTATAGGTTTAGAGTCCGTATGTGTGGGGAAACCGAGTTAGGGTTGTTTTCGGACCCCACCTCCAAGGGGTCACGAAAATCCCCTCTGTTCCCCCATATATACAGCCCTTAGGGCGTCGTTTAGACTTGGGTTTTAATTAGATTTAAGTTAGCCATAGCCGCAACTTCGAGTTCTACGTTTGTGTCGTCCGACCAGGCCAAGACCGCATTGGAACCCCAACCTCTGTTAATCTTTCATCTTATATTCGCAATATCCAGATTGCAATTCTTAGTTCTTGCTTGTTCTTCGATTGCTTGCAGGAATTGACCTTCGTGGTCAGGTTGATCGTGCACCCGCGGGATCAATAACCTCTCGGAGTTGGTTTAGCGATTGCTAAGGCGCAACGTCTTCGCACGTTCGTAGTCGGGTCGTGAAAGTCTACTCCACCAAAATCGATCTCCACCATCTCATCGAAACATCGGGACACCTTCGCCTCTATCAAGTGGTATCAGATTTCCAGGTTGCTCGGTGATATTTACCAGTTTTCGTAGTCTAGATTGATTCTGTTCGTCATACCTACATCCCACGAAAAAGCCAAAAAACTTTAGGGTTAGATCATCACGTCCCAAGACAGTCCGAGCCTTTGGCCAGTTTTCTTTTCAGTACTTGCTTTGTTGAATTTACGGTTGCATCGTTGTGTCAAGTTGCTGATCTTAGCGTCTAGTTCCCTTAGAGTTTCGAGTTCTGATCACAGTTTGCCACGTCGCCGCCGCACAGTAGTCATCCTACCACGTTCCGCCAATCCAAGTCCACATACACCACCACGTCCCACGAGTCCGAGTTGAGTTCCACCATTAGTACGGTTCGTGATCTCTCTGTAGCCAGATTAGTTTTGAGTTGTTAGAGTTGGATTTCACCAAACTTTTTCCGTCCAGAGAAGGGGGGTGATTTCCAAAAAAAAAAAAAAAAAAAAAATTCAGAGGTGTGGCACGCTTTTCAGAGCAGTTTTTAAGCCAAAAAATTCAGGGGTGAAAAAAATTTCGTGCCCATACGTTCCTTAGGTCCAGAAACTCATTTTGAGATGTTCGTCACCATAGTGATTTTTTCGCACTTTTTCAGCCACCGCAGTCCCGCATCGCAAAAAAAAAAAAAAAAAAAAAGAGCAAAAAAAAAAAAAAAAGAGAGAAAAAAAAAATTCAGAGTGTGCTTCTCAGTTGTTTACGTGCCGCGCCGTGCTTTCGTTGGTGTTTTAGGCTCGCGTCTCTAGTACGGTCTAGCCTAGGATCAGCACAGTACCGACGTTGAGTGTTTATTCAGCTTTGCATCTCTGTTTTGATTACTGTTGAGCTTTTGCTACCATACTTGTCAGCCTTCCTACAGCTCCACATATATTCTACATCGTGCGTTTTGACACCTCCTGGCCATCGCTCTACCACATCTCTGAGAGTTTTGACCCGTTGGTTGTACGTCACCACCTGCTGCTAGGTAAGAATCGGTAAGAACGAAAGAAAAGCTTGACGGATTGGTGCTTTCCACCATCCCACATCCCATTAGTAGAAGTAGGATCATATTCCTGTGTGTTTTCTATTTCTGCTAACCATGCCAGGATCACATGATGAAGTGGCGCGGGATGCACCCGATTGGGAGAACATGACAAACAAGGAGCTACATGATAAATTTGCACAAATGATGTCTGAACAGGTGAATGACATCGAGACCAGATTTACAGAGGCAATTGATGGCGTGGAAAAGATGATCGACACAACGCTCGACGCCAAGTTTACTGAGTTGATCGCACGCCTACCTACACAGCCTGCTGCCGCTCCAGCACAGCCACAGCCACCGCCACTACCACGTGCACGACGTATTCTGTTTCCGAGAGGACAAGCTGCTGGTCTTGGTGCTCCTCCTGCTGCTGCAGTACCTGTTGCTGCTGCTTCTGACGTCGGCCTGGACGACAACTACGAGGGTGATTACGAGGAGGAGGTGGAACAGGAAGCGGCCTATGAACAGCCAGCTGGACGTCCACGTCCCAACATTCGCCACGGTCGACACCAACCACCCCCTCAGGTACGCGATGATGACCATGTGCCTAAACTTAAATTGAATCTTAAGCCGTTTGAGGGTAGATATATTCCTGATGCTTATCTTACTTGGGAGTTAGAAACTGAACAACGCTTTACATGTTTACAATATCCTGAGAATAGACGTGTTACTGCTGCTGTTTGTGAATTCACGGGGTTTGCATCTATTTGGTGGTCTGAACATTGTAGATTGCATGCTAATAATATTCCAACCACTTGGGCTGCTTTAAAAGATGCTATGCGTACTCGCTGGGTTCCTCCTTATTATCAACGTGAATTGCTACAAAAATTACAGCGTTTGAGACAAGGCAAAAATTCTGTAGAGGAATATTATCAAGAATTACAAACTGGATTGATTAGATGTGGCCTAGTAGAGGATAATGAAGCTATGCTTGCACGTTTTATGGGTGGTTTAAACAGGGAGATACAAACTATTCTAGAATACAAGGACTTTGCTACTATTACTCGTTTGTTTCATCTTGCTTGTAAAGCTGAACGTGAAGTGCAGGATCGACAGGCCGCTACGAGACCTAACTTTTCTGCAGGACGAAATACATCATGGACATCGCGTGGACCTTCTACATCCACACGTCCTACTGCACCACCATCTACTTCAGCCGCTCATTCTTACAGGGAGCCACCAAAACAGTCAGCGCCATCATTCAAGGGTGCACAGAGTGGTCCAGCGGCGAGTTCTTCTTCATCCATGGCTTCCACAGGGCAAACACGAGATCGTGATATTAAATGTCGCAGGTGCCAAGGTGGAGGTCACTTCGCAAAAGACTGTCCCTCCAAGCGTGTGATGATTATTACGGCGGATGGTGGGTATGAGTCAGCGAGTGACTATGATGAGGAGACTTTAGTTCTCATCGCTCATGAGGACCAGGGTGCCCATGATGATGCTCTTGATATAGAGTATATGGCTCCTGATGATGCAGATAAATATGCTAGTTTGGTTGCTCAACGTGTGTTAAGTGTGCAGATAACGAAGGCTGAGCAAAACCAGAGGCATAATTTGTTCCACACAAAGGGAGTGGTGCAAGAACGTTCGGTTCGCATCATCATTGACGGAGGGAGTTGCAACAACTTGGCTAGCATGGAGTTGGTGGAGAAGCTATCTCTCACCACAAGACCACACCCCCATCCGTACTATATTCAGTGGTTTAACAATAGTGGTAAGATTAAGGTAACGCGTTCTGTTCGTGTGCACTTTAGCATTGCTGCATATGCTGATTATGTTGATTGTGATGTGGTACCCATGCAAGCATGCTCTCTTTTACTTGGTAGACCATGGCAATTTGATAGGAATGTTGTACACCATGGTAGGACAAATCAGTTTACTCTGGTTCATCAGGATAAAAATATTTCTTTACTTCCTATGTCTCCTGAACAAATTGTGAAAGATGATCTTGCTAGAGCTAGTAAAGCTAAACAGGAGAAAAATAAGAGTGAAAATGAGATAGCAGCCAAAGAATTTGAGCAACAACATAAGACTAATAGCAAATCTTCTTCTGCTGTGTCTAATGAAATTAAATTGACTAGTCCAACTTTGCTTGCTACTAAAGTTGATATTTCAGATTTGGATGTTAGTCAATATGTGTGCTATGCTTTTGTGTGCAAAGAAGCTTTGTTTTCATTTGAGGAATTGCCTCCTTCTTTGCCTCCTGTTGTCACTGACCTTTTGCAGGAGTTTATTGACGTCTTTCCACAAGACGTACCACCGGGATTACCACCTATTCGAGGGATTGAGCATCAGATTGACTTAATTCCCGGTGCTTCACTGCCCAACCGTGCGCCATACCGTACCAATCCGGAGGAGACAAAGGAGATTCAGCGTCAAGTACAAGAGCTACTCGACAAAGGTTACATACGTGAATCCCTTAGTCCTTGTGCTGTTCCTGTTATATTAGTGCCTAAAAAGGATGGAACATGGCGTATGTGTGTTGATTGTCGAGCCATTAATAATATTACTATTCGTTATCGTCATCCTATTCCTAGGTTAGATGATATGCTTGATGAATTAAGTGGCTCTACCATGTTTTCCAAAGTTGATTTGCGTAGTGGATACCATCAAATTCGCATGAAATTAGGAGATGAATGGAAAACGGCATTTAAAACTAAGTTTGGATTATATGAGTGGTTAGTCATGCCTTTTGGGTTAACTAATGCACCTAGCACTTTCATGAGATTAATGAACGAGGTTTTACGTGCTTTCATTGGACGATTTGTGGTAGTCTATTTTGATGATATACTGATTTATAGCAAATCTTTGGAGGAACATTTGGATCATTTACGTGCTGTTTTTATTGCTCTACGTAATGCACGTTTGTTTGGTAACCTTGGGAAGTGCACCTTTTGCACCGACCGAGTATCGTTTCTTGGCTATGTTGTTACTCCGCAGGGAATTGAAGTGGATAAAGCCAAGATCGAGGCGATTGAGAGTTGGCCGCAGCCCAAAACGGTCACACAAGTGAGGAGTTTTCTTGGCCTCGCTGGATTCTATAGGCGTTTTGTGAGAGATTTCAGCACCATTGCTGCCCCTCTCAATGAGCTTACACGCAAGGATGTGCCTTTTACTTGGGGTACCGCACAGGAAGAAGCCTTCACGGTATTGAAAGATAAGTTAACACATGCTCCTTTGCTCCAACTTCCTGATTTTAATAAGACTTTTGAGCTTGAATGCGATGCTAGTGGGATTGGTTTGGGAGGTGTGTTATTACAAGATGCTAAACCTGTTGCTTACTTTTCTGAAAAATTGAGTGGGCCTAGTCTGAACTATTCTACTTATGATAAGGAATTATATGCTCTTGTTCGGACATTAGAAACTTGGCAACATTATTTATGGCCCAAAGAATTTGTTATACATTCTGATCATGAATCTTTGAAACACATAAGAAGTCAAGCAAAACTTAATCGTAGACATGCTAAGTGGGTTGAATTTATTGAGACTTTCCCTTATGTCATTAAACACAAGAAGGGGAAAGATAATATTATTGCTGATGCTTTGTCTCGTCGTTATACTATGCTTTCACAACTTGACTTCAGGATTTTCGGTTGAGAGACAATCAAAGATCAATATGTAAATGATGCGGAATTTAAAGATGTATTGCAGAATTGTAGAGAGGGTAGAACATGGAACAAGTTTGTGCTTAATGATGGATTTGTGTTCCGTTCTAACAAGCTCTGCATTCCAGCTAGCTCTATTCGTCTTTTGTTGTTGCAGGAGGCGCATGGAGGAGGATTAATGGGACACTTTGGCGTGAAGAAGACGGAGGACGTACTTGCTACACATTTCTTTTGGCCAAAGATGAGACGGGATGTTGAGCGTTTTGTTGCTCGCTGCACTACATGTCAAAAAGCTAAGTCACGACTCAATCCTCATGGTTTATACATGCCTTTACCTGTACCTAGTGTTCCGTGGGAGGACATATCCATGGACTTTGTTTTAGGCTTGCCTCGAACAAAGAATGGGAGGGATAGCATATTTGTGGTCGTGGATAGATTTTCTAAGATGGCACATTTTATACCATGTCATAAAAGCGATGATGCTGCTAATGTTGCTGATTTATTTTTTCGTGAGATTATTCGCTTACATGGTGTGCCCAATACTATTGTCTCGGATCGGGATACTAAGTTTCTTAGCCATTTTTGGAGATGCTTATGGGCTAAGTTGGGGACTAAACTACTTTTTAGTACTACATGTCATCCCCAAACTGATGGACAAACTGAAGTGGTCAATAGGACTTTGTCTACTATGCTTAGGGCTGTTTTAAAGAGTAACTTGAAACTGTGGGAAGAATGTTTACCTCATATTGAATTTGCTTATAATCGTTCATTGCATTCTACCACTAAAATGTGCCCTTTTGAGATTGTTTATGGTTTTCTACCTCGTGCACCTATTGATTTGCTGCCTCTTCCATCTTCGGAGAAGGTTAATTTTGATGCTAAGCAACGTGCTGAATTGATATTAAAAATGCATGAGTTAACTAAAGAAAACATTGAGCGCATGAATGCTAGATACAAGCTTGCTGGTGATAGGGGTCGAAAGCATGTTGTGTTTGAACCCGGAGATCTTGTTTGGTTACATCTACGTAAAGATAGGTTTCCTGATTTGCGCAAGTCTAAGTTAATGCCTCGAGCTGATGGTCCCTTTAAGGTTTTGCAGAAAATTAATGATAATGCATATAAACTTGAGCTACCTGCAGCCTTTGGGGTTAGTCCCACATTTAATATTGCAGATTTGAAGCCTTATTTGGGAGAAGATGATGAGCTTCCGTCGAGGACGACTTCAATTCAAGAAGGGGAGGATGATGAGGACATCCCTACTAATGTTACACCCATATCCTCACCAACTACACATATTGGACCAGTTACTAGAGCTCGTGCACGTCAACTAAATTATCAGGTACTTTCGTTTCTTGCGAATCCTTCTATTGTTCATGAACATATGATGCTGCCTAAATTAGATACTTTTGTTTTGCTTATGAATGAAGGACCTAGCATGGACAAGAAGGATGGTCATTGGAGCGGGATCAAGCATGGAGAAGAAGGTGCGCGCGCGGGAAAGGACAGCGCAGCTTCCAGTGGTGATTATCGCACTTTGAAGCCACCATAAGGCGCGCATGAAGTCTTGGACGAAATACGCGAGATGCCACTTCATTATTTTCGTCCAAGGGCAATTATAGGTGCTGCGTCACCTTAATATTGGGCTGGGCCCATGTAATTTCGAAATACCACCTTATAGGCTGTTTTTAGAGTCCGTATGTGTGGGGAAACCGAGTTAGGGTTGTTTTCGGACCCCACCTCCAAGGGGTCACGAAAATCCCCTCTGTTCCCCCATATATACAGCCCTTAGGGCGTCGTTTAGACTTGGGTTTTAATTAGATTTAAGTTAGCCATAGCCGCAACTTCGAGTTCTTCGTTTGTGTCGTCCGACCAGGCCAAGACCGCATTGGAACCCCAACCTCTGTTAATCTTTCATCTTATATTCGCAATATCCAGATTGCAATTCTTAGTTCTTGCTTGTTCTTCGATTGATTGCAGGAATTGACCTTCGTGGTCAGGTTGATCGTGCACCCGCGGGATCAATAACCTCTCGGAGTTGGTTTAGCGATTGCTAAGGCGCAACGTCTTCGCACGTTCGTAGTCGGGTCGTGAAAGTCTACTCCACCAAAATCGATCTCCACCATCTCATCGAAACATCGAGACACCTTCGCCTCTATCACTTGCCCCCAGACTTCAAGGGACCGCGTAAAATCCCAAACTACACAGCTGACATGGACCCGACGGCTTGGATCGAAAGCTACGATCTCGCCATGGATATGTTGCATGCTAGCGAAGAAGTCTGCGCTCGATACTTCACAATGATGTTGGAAGGGCCGGCTCGCACATGGTTCAAAAATCTCCAAGAGAATTCCATCACCTCTTGGACGGATCTCAAAGAAAAGTTCGTCAAGAATTTCCAGGGCACCTGCCGGCGAGCCACATCAATAGTCGACTTGGAGCACTGTGTACAGAAAGAAGGAGAGTCGTCCCTAAGCTGGGCACGACGAGTCACATATATAATCCATTCCTCGGACACTATTACTGCACAGACATCAGTAATCGTCCTCGAAAGAAACTGCAAGTTTGAGCCTCTAGTACACAAGCTTGGACGATTCAAGAGGACGGTCAGCAACATAGGAGAGCTCATGAACGTGGTCATCAAGTATGCCGAGTCTGACAAAACCAAGGATGTCGATCCGAAAGAAGACAAAGTCGCCTAGAAAAAAATAAAAACGGCAAGGGGTATCAGAGCCAGAGCAAACATACCAAGCGCCGACTCGATCAGAATACTTCTGACTTGGTAGCCAAAACAAATGTCAGCTCCCAAAGGTAGAAGCAGGGGGGGCAACAACTACCGCAAGCCGGAAAAAAGTTTCCAACCCCCAGTCACCTTTGAAGAAGTCGTGAAAAGACCTTGCCCAATGCACAACAAACCCGGCCGTCCATCCAGCCACACTTGGGAAGACTGCAACTTCATGAAAGAGTTCGCATGTCGTGAAGGTCAGGGCTCCCCTGGGTTAGGTGGTGGAGCTGGTCAAAACAACAGCTACCCAAACTTTGTCCAGCAGGGAGCCGGTGCAGCACCAGAATACCAGGGATCCCAGGGAGGATAACAAAACCAATCGAGGCGTTCCGGATTCCAATCAAACCCAAAGAAGCTCCAAGACCACTCAACTTACCATGTATTTACCAACAACAGCTGCTGGAGGGACATGACGCTGCAGTAGAGAGCCGCCATGTCTGTGGCCACAGAACCGGCTTGTCCCAGGTGGCTTAACTGGTCTGAGTAGCCAATCACCTGGACAAGGGACGATCATCCCCCTGTGGTAGAAAACTCGGGTTCTCTAGCCCTGGTAGTTTCTCCACAAATCGGATGCTACACACTAGACAAAGTGCTCATGGACGGAGGAAGCAGCATCAACATCCTTTACTACCAGACCTTCCGTAGGATGGGATTGACTCACAAACAGCTGCAAACCTCCAACACCGTGTTCCATGGAATAGTCCCAGGAAAGTCGGCACGACAAATAGGCAACATCTACCTGGAGACAGCCTTTGGAACTCCTGAAATTTTTTGATCTGAAATCATACCCTATTAGGTGGTGAAGCTCCAGAGCCCATATCACGCCATCTTAGGCAGACCGGCTTATGCCAGGTTAATGGTTCGGCCATGTTATGTTTACCTAAAACTGAAAATGTCGGGTCCTATGGTCCAATCACAATGGACGGGAGCCAGTCCAGAGCTACGGAGTGTGACGAGCAACACGTCAAGTTTGCTGAGTCGGCCTACGCCAAAAAGGACCTGTAAGAATTTCAGGAGAAGGTAGATCTGGCAGAGACCACCATCCTGAAGAAACCGACTCCTGACAACAACCCCAAGTTCCAACCGGCTCAGGACACGAAGAAAGTCGACTTTGTCCCTGGTGACGCTTCCAAGTAGTTCATCATTGGGACAGAGGTTTCTGACAAATAGGAAAGTGCGGTCATCGAGTTCCTCCGTGAGAATCGGGACATTTTCGCATGGAAACCTTCTGACATGCCAGGTGTCTCTAGGGAACTCGCTAAGAACCAGCTAAATATCGATCCAAAATTGAAGCCGGTCAAGCAATTCCTTCGTCGCTTCAATGACGAAAGGAGGAACGACATTGCGGAAGAGATAGCCCGGCTCCTTGCCGCCGGGTTCATCACGAAAGTTTTCTATCCGGAGTGGCTTGCAAACCCGGTCCTCGTTTTTAAAAAGAACATGACTTGGCGTATGTGCATTGACTACACCGACTTAAACTAGGCCTGCCCAATAGATCCCTTTGCACTACCTCGCATTGATCAAATCATCGACTCCACTGCGGGATGCGGTCTCCTTAGTTTTCTCGATGCCTACTCAGGTTATCACCAATTAAGGATGGCCCTCGAGGACCAGGAGAAAAAGATTTTCATTACTCCCTTTGGGATATACTGCTACACTTCTATGACTTTCGGCTTGAAGAATGGAGAGGCCACATATCAGTGAACGGTGCAGAATTGCCTCAAGGAGCAAATTGGGCGCAACGTGCACGCCTACGTGGATGACATAGTCATCAAGTCGCAGGTGGCCGACTCACTCATCAGTGACCTTCAAGAATATGCGCAAATACCAGATGAAGCTAAACCCGGCCAAGTGCACCTTTGGGGTCCCCGCAGGAAAGCTCCTCGGATACATAGTATCAGAAAGAAGAATCGAGGCAAACCCGGAGAAAATCAACGCTATTATGGCTCTCCAGATGCCGTCCTCGGTGAAAGGAGTCCAACGACTCATAGGTTGCGTAGCCGACGTGAGTCGATTTATAAGCCGGCTCGGAGAAAAAGCGATTCCACTATACCAACTCTTATGAAAGTCGGAGAAATTCGTGTGGGGCGATGAAGCTCATCAAGCACTGGAAGCATGGAAGAAACAACTGTCCTAGGCCCCGATCCTGGTAGCTCCCAAGCCGAAAGAGCCGATGCTACTCTATATTTCATCCAACAAACGAGCAGTCAGTGCCATGGTTGTGGTTGAAGGTATGGAAGCCGGCGAAGAGCACCCTTTGCAGAGACCACTGTATTATGTTAGTGACGTCTTGACTTCATCAAAGTAACGCTATCCTCATTGGCAGAAGCTGGTCCTGGGTGTGTTCATGGAGAGTCGGAAGCTCAAGCATTACTTCCAGGAGCACCCCATAACTGTAGTCAGCTCAGCACCTCTTACAGATATCATCCAAAACTGTGAGGCCACGGGAAGGATTGCAAAGTGGGCTATAGAGTTCGTGGCTTATCACATAGTGTATGAACTATGCACGGCCATCAAGTCCCAAGCACTAGTCGACTTCATCAACGATTGGAAGGAAATCCAAGCACCTCCAGAGAAGCCAATCACCAAATACTAGAAGAAGCACTTCGATGGGAGTTGGCATCTCCAAGGGTCAGGAGCCGGCGTGGTCCTCACTTCTCCCAAGGGAGAGAAATTCTGCTATGTCTTGCAGCTACAGTTCACTTCCACAAACAACGCAACAGAATATGAGGCCCTACTCCATGGGCTGCGACTGGCTCGTGAGATGAACATAAGTCGGTTACAATGCTATGGTGATTCTGACCTTGTTTCTCAACAAGTATCAGGAAAGTGGAACTCGAAGGACGCCACCATGGAAGCTTATCAGCGAGAGGTGGAAAGACAAGCCAGTTTTTTGCTTGGTGCCAAGTGGACTACGTGGAACGCAAGCTAAACGAAGCTGCAGACGCTCTGTCTCGGCTCGGCTCTCAACGAAAGCCGGTTCCACCAAATGTGTTCCTTGACGTCCTGACAAAGCTTTCCGTACAAATACCAACAGAGCAAGATATAGAAGAGCCAGACCCAGAACCGGCTCTAGTGGCTGCAATACATGCTACCCCCTCATGGGTTGTACCATATTTGGAGTACAAGACCCGGGGAATTCTACAATATGATGAGGTAGAGGCTAGACAAATTGTCAGGAGAAGCAAATCTTTTGTACTCATGAACGGTGAGTTACATCGGTGAAGCCCTGCAGATGTCTTTCAGAGATGTGTGTCACTAGAAGAAGGCAGAGAAATCCTCAATGAGATACACTCTGGAGACTGCGGGCATCGTGTCGGCTCTCATTCGTTGGTGGCTAAAGCCTATAGACACGGATTCTGCTGGCTCACAGCACATGCAGATGCAGAGGATATAGTCAACAAGTGTGATGGATGCCAACACTACGCAAAGCAAGCTCATGTGCCAGCTCAAGAACTCAGGATGATCCCAATCACTTGGCCCTTCGCGGTGTGGGCGCTTGATATGGTGGGACCTTTCAAAAGGTCACCCAACAAGAATACACATTTGCTGGTGGAAGTTGACAAATTCACCAAGTGGGTCGAGGCAGAGCCGGTTAGCAAATGTGACGCAGAGACGCCACTAAAATTCTTGAAAAGATAATATACAGATTCGGCTATCCCCACAGCATCATCACTGATAATGGGTCTAACCTATCAGAGGGGATTACGCAGCGATTCTGTCAAAGAGAACACATCTGACTCGACCTTGCGTCAGTGGCTCATTCACAAACCAACGGACAAGCCGAGAGATGTTGGAGATATGCCCTAGAGGCAATCATGTTATGATGTTATCTCCTTGTGTATTCATGAGTTATTTGTATTGTCCTTGAACATCATCACCGATATGTATCAATAAGTATGGGACTTGTTTGTGAGACTATATATTCTATGATGATTGTTCTAATGGTCCCTAGTTGATAAGGTTATGCAGACACATATCCTTGACTAGTATATGATTCGGTTGATGACTATGTTTCACAAGTCATGAGAACGGAGATGTTACCGATAGTATGAACTTAGTGATGGGATCATTGAGTTTGACAGAGACCCAGTTTGATACACAACGGGATATTGTCATCTAATAGTCTCAATACAATGTATATTCCATGTCCTGGACCTGAGGTCCTCGCATGTTCTCGGGATGAGGAATGACTCACATAAGGACTATCAAACGCTACACCGTAACTGGGTAGTTATAAAGGTAGCTTCCGGGTGGGTCATGATACATACCGCGAGACATGGTTGATCAAGATGGGATTTTCCCCTCCAACTTGGAGAGATATTCTCTGGGCCCTCATAAGTGATAAGATTCAGAAAGCATGGCCATGCGACATGGGTTAAGTGTTAATCCATTTCAGGAATCTGTATCACGGTTTCGAGAAGAGAGGTCAAGATATCACAAGGGTGACAAGTACTCGCCTTGAGCTTGACAACATATATCGTGAGGCAAAAGGAATTGTGCATATGACACTTTGTAATGCTTCGTCTTATGACTTTACACATATATAGGAGCTGACACGTTCTGCTAGGAATCACTACCGACTATCGAACCAGATGTGATCCGGGTTGTGTCCATGTATATGCGAACCTATAGGGTCGCACGCTTAAGGGGAAAGGAGCCCATTCGGATGTGATCCGAATGGATTATGAATGGAGGGTCCGGATTGCCTCAAGGGTTGAGGACATTCCACGGGTGCCTATATAAAGGCAAGGGCGAACCCCGAAGGGGTAGAGGTTAGACCACAACCCTAGCCGCCACTCCACCACAAAGAACAGCTGGATGGACCCTGCACAATCCACTATTTCGAAGACGACTGGGGGCGCCTTAGAGCAGGCCACACCCTGAAAGGTTGTCGTTTGTTCACCGAACTCTCCAACAGCCTCAAGGAAGAGAAGCAACGCGAAGCCAAACGACTCGAGGAACCGCGCAACCGCCAGCACCCAATGCAGAAGAGCAATACCCTCCGTCTCATGGACGGGTCTGCATGATCCAAGAAGGACGACCCTCAAAAGCAAAATAGGACGCCCACACCCTGCAAACTCGAGCAGCCGAGGACCTAAAAACAGCAGAAACCAACCATCTGTATCGCGCAGAGACCAACATTACTTTCTCACAAAGAGACCACCCACCCGCAATTCCATGGCCAGGGTACGCACCATTGGTCCTCGAAGCTCAAATCGGCGGTTATGACATGGACAGAGTTTTCATGGACGGGGGCAGCAGTTTAAACATAATCTTCACCGGCACTTTGCGCAAGATGCTGATTCCATGATCAGTCTGGAAGAATTCAGGCGTTACACTCTATGGCGTAGTTCCAGGTGAAGCGGCCTCCTCCCTCGGAACAATCGAGCTCGATGTCGTCTTCGGTGGCAAGGGCAACTTCGTAAGAAAAGTCCTCGAGTTCGAAGTACTCGACTGGCAGTCCCAATACCACGCCATACTCGGGCGGCCCGCATTCACGCAATTTATGGCGGTCTCGGTCATCACGGTCAACGGGAGTTTTATCAAATCAGACCAATGCGACCGAGACTTTCATGAAGTTTCCGACACGTTTGGAGCTCAGCAACAGCTCGAAGAGATAGCAATGGTGATAGACAAGAGCATTTTCCCACAGGCAATCATAAGAGAATCAAAGGAATTCACTCGCGACTTTAGCGTCGACAGCGACACAGTCACCCATCAGGTGCACCCAATGGACCCGGACAAGATGGTCCGAATCTACGCTCATCTCTCAGAAGAACAAGCAATTTCCCTTATGGTCTTCCTCCGAGAGGAGTGGATTTTTTTTCCTGGTGCCCGGCCAACATGCCCGGAATACCACGAGAGTTCGCAGAGCACGCACTACGTATACATCCAAACACCAAACCAGTGAAGCAGGCGTTGTGCAGATTTTCTGAACCCAAGCGTAGAGCCATTGGAGAAGAAGTCAATCGACTACTCGACGCACAATTCATCCGGGAGACAAAGAAGGCCACCTGGGTCGCAAACCCAATCTTAGTGCCTAACAAGGACACCGACGTACTATGCATGTGCGTTGACTACGGAGCCGTCAACACAAACTTCCCAAAGGATAACTTCCCTCTGCCAAGGATTGACCAGATTATCGACTCTACCGCAAGGTGAGACCTCCTGTCTTTCCTCGATGCCTACTCAGGATACAACCAAATCAGTATGAAGGAAGAAGACGAAGAGCACACCTCATTCATCACACCCTATTGCGTATTCTGCTACAGGACAATGCCTTTCGGACTGAAAAACGTCGGAGCCACGTACAAGCAGATGATGCAAGCATGCTTAAGAGACCGAATCGGCAGACACGCCCAAGTCTACGTCGACGACATCGTCATCAAAGCTTACAGTGCGAACACGCTACTCGACAACCTCCGCAAAACCTTTGCAGCACTCAACAGATAGAGAATCAAGCTCAACCCAAAAAAGTGCGTGTTCAGCGTCCCAGCAGGAAAACTGCTCGAATCCATGGTCTCTGCCCGAGGAGTCAAAGCTAACCCGGAAAAAGTCCAAGCACTCGTCAGGATGGAAGAGGCGGTGAACATCAAAGGCGTACAACAACTCACAGGAAGACCCGCAGCACTAAGCCGCTTCATCAGCAGGCTGGGAGAAAGGACCCTACCATTCTACCAGTTGCTCAGAAAAGGAGAGAAATCCGAGTGGACTGAAGAAGCCTGGAACACATTCGCGGACCTAAAAAAGACCCTCTCGACCCCACCAATCCTGGCGGTTCCCAAGGAGCGAGAACCTCTCTACCTCTACATAGCGGCACGCAGCAGCGTAGTCAGCACAACGCTCATTGTCGAGCGCGCGGAAGAAGGCAAAGCCCAGAGCATACAAAGGCCAATCTACTACCTGATGAGGACATCCCTACTAATGTTACACCCATACCCTCACCAACTACACATACTGGACCAGTTACTAGAGCACGTGCACGTCAACTAAATTATCAGGTACTTTCGTTTCTTGTGAATCCTTCTATTGTTCATGAACATATGATGCTGCCTAAATTAGATACTTTTGTTTTGCTTATGAATGAAGGACCTAGCATGGACACGAAGGATGGTCATTGGAGCGGGATCAAGAATGGAGAAGAAGGTGCGCGCGGGGGAAAGTACAATGGAGTTTCCAGTGGGGATTTTCGCACGTTGAAGCCACCATAAGGCATGCATGAAGGCTTGGACGGAATACACGAGATGCCACTTCATTATTTTCGTCCAAGAGCAATTATAGGTGCTGCGTCACCTTAATATTGGGCTGGGCCCATGTAATTTCGAAATACCACATTATAGGCTGTTTTTAGAGTCCGTATGTGTGGGGAAACCGAGTTAGGGTTGTTTTCGGACCCCACCTCCAAGGGGTCACGAAAATCCCCTCTGTTCCCCCATATATACAGCCCTTAGGGCATCGTTTAGACTTGGGTTTTAATTAGATATAAGTTAGCCATAGCCGCAACTTCGAGCTCTTCGTTTGTGTCATCCGACCAGGCCAAGACCTCATTGGAACCCCAACTTTCGTAATCATTCATCTTATATTCGCAATATCCAGATTGCAATTCTTAGTTCTTGCTTGTTCTTCGATTGCTTGCAGGAATTAGACCTTCGTGGTCAGGTTGATCGTGCATCCGCGGGATCAATAACCTCTCGGAGTTGGTTTAGCGATCGCTAAGGCGCAACGTCTTCGCACGTTCGTAGTCGGATCGTGAAAGTTGCCTCCACCATAATCGATCTCCACCTTCTCATCGAAACATCGGGACACCTTCGCCTCTATCACTACCCCAAAGTCTGGCACGCTTTTCAGAGCAGTTTTTAGGCCAAAAATTTCAGGGGTGAAAAAATTTCGTGCCCATACGTTCCTTAGGTCCAGAAACTCATTTTGAGACGTTCGCCACCATAGTGATTTTTTCGCACTTTTTCAGCCACCGCAGTCCCGCATCGCAAAAAAAAAAAAAAAGCAAAAAAAAAAAAAAAAAAGAGAAAAAAAAATTCAGAGTGTGCTTCTCAGTTGATTACGTGCCGCGCCGTGCTTTCGTTGGTGTTTTAGGCTCGCGTCTCTAGTACGGTCTAGCCTAGGATCAGCACAGTACCGACGTTGAGTGTTTATTCAACTTTGCATCTCTGTTTTGATTACTGTTGAGCTTTTTGCTACCATATTTTTCAAACCTACCTACAGCTCCACATATATTCTACTTCGTGCGGTTGACACCTCCTGGCCATCGCTCTACCACATCTCTGAGAGTTTTGACCCGTTGGTTGTACATCACCACCTGCTGCTAGGTAAGAATCGGTAAGAACTGAAGAAAAGCTTGACGGATTTGTGCTTTCCACCACCCCACATCCCATTAGTCGAAGTAGGATCATACTTCTGTGTATTTTCTATTTCTGCTAACCATGCCAGGATCCCATGATGAAGTGGCGCGGGATGCACCTGATTGGGAGAATATGACAAACAAAGCATTACATGATAAATTTGCACAAATGATGTCTGAACAGGTGAATGACATCGAGAACAGATTTACAGAGGCGATTGATGGTGTGGAGAAGATGATCGACACCAAGCTCGACGCCAAGTTTACTGAGTTGCTCGCACGCTTACCTATACAGCCTGCGGCCGCTCCAGCACAGCCACCGCCACCACGACGTGCACGACGTATTCTGTTTCCGGGCGGACAAGCTGCTGGTGCTCCTGCTGCTGCTGCAGTTACTGCTGCTGCTGCCTCTGACGTCGGCCAGGACGACAACTACGAGGGTGATTACGAGGAGGAGGTGGAACAAGAAGCGGCCTATGAACAGCCAGCTGGACGTCCACGTCCCAACATTCGCCACGGTCGACACCAACCACCCCCTCAGGTACGCGATGATGAACATGTGCCTAAACTTAAATTGAATCTTAAGCCGTTTGAGGGTAGATATATTCCTGATGCTTATCTTACTTGGGAGTTAGAAACTGAACAACGCTTTACATGTTTACAATATCCTGAGAATAGACGTGTTACTGCTGCTGTTTGTGAATTCACGGGTTTTGCATCTATTTGGTGGTCTGAACATTGTAGATTGCATGCTAATAATATTCCAGCTACTTGGGCTGCTTTAAAAGATGCTATGCGTACTCGCTGGGTTCCTCCTTATTATCAACGTGAATTGCTACAAAAAATACAGCGTTTGAGACAAGGAAAAAATTCTGTAGAGGAATATTATCAAGAATTACAAACTGGATTGATTAGATGTGGCCTAGTAGAGGATAATGAAGCTATGTTTGCACGTTTTATAGGTGGCTTAAACAGGGAGATACAAACTATTCTAGAATACAAGGACTATGCTACTATTACTTGTTTGTTTCATCTTGCTTGTAAAGCTGAACGTGAAGTGCAGGATCGACAGGCCGCTACGAGACCTAACTTTTCTGCAGGACGAAATACATCATGGACATCGCGTGGACCTTCTACATCCACACGTCCTGCTGCTCCACCCTCTACTTCAGCCGCTCATTCTTACAGGGAGCCACCAAAACAGTCAGCGCCACCATTCAAGGGTGCACAGAGTGGTCCAGCGGCGAGTTCTTCTTCATCCATGGCTTCCACAGGGCAAACACGAGATCGTGATATTAAATGTCGCAGGTGCCAAGGTGGAGGTCACTTCGCAAAAGACTGTCCCTCCAAGCGTGTGATGATTATTACGGCGGATGGTGGGTATGAGTCAGCGAGTGACTATGATGAGGAGACTTTAGTTCTCATTGCTCATGAGGAACAGGGTGCCCATGATGATGCTCATGATATGGAGTATATGGCTCCTGATGATGCAGATAAATATGCTAGTTTGGTTGCTCAACGTGTGTTAAGTGTGCAGGTAACGAAGGCTGAGCAAAACCAGAGGCATAATTTGTTCCACACAAAGGGAGTGGTGAAAGAACGTTCGGTTCGCATCATCATTGACGGAGGGAGTTGCAACAACTTGGCTAGCATGGAGTTGGTGGAGAAGCTATCTCTCACCACAAGACCACACCCCCAGCCGTACTATATTCAGTGGTTTAACAATAGTGGTAAGATTAAGGTAACGCGTTCTGTTCGTGTGCACTTTAGCATTGCTGCATATGCTGATTATGTTGATTGTGATGTGGTACCCATGCAAGCATGCTCTCTTTTACTTGGTAGACCATGGCAATTTGATAGGAATGTTGTACACCATGGTAGGACAAATCAGTTTACTCTGGTTCATCAGGATAAAAATATTGCTTTACTTCCTATGTCTCCTGAACAAATTGTGAAAGATGATCTTGCTAGAGCTAGTAAAGCTAAACAGGAGAAAAATAAGAGTGAAAATGAGATAGCAGCCAAAGAATTTGAGCAACAACATAAGACTAATAGCAAATCTTCTTCTGCTGTGTCTAATGAAATTAAATTGACTAGTCCAACTTTGCTTGCTACTAAAGTTGATATTTCAGATTTGGATGTTAGTCAATATGTGTGCTATGCTTTCGTGTGCAAAGAAGCTTTGTTTTCATTTGAGGAATTGCCTCCTTCTTTGCCTCCTGTTGTCACTGACCTTTTGTAGGAGTTTATTGACGTCTTTCCACAAGACGTACCACCGGGATTACCACCTATTCGAGGGATTGAGCATCAGATTGACTTAATTCCCGGTGCTTCACTGCCCAACCGTGCGCCATACCGTACCAATCCGGAGGAGACAAAGGAGATTCAGCGTCAAGTACAAGAGCTACTCGACAAAGGTTACATACGTGAATCCCTTAGTCCTTGTGCTGTTCCTGTTATATTAGTGCCTAAAAAGGATGGAACATGGCGTATGTGTGTTGATTGTCGAGCCATTAATAATATTACTATTCGTTATCGTCATCCTATTCCTAGGTTAGATGATATGCTTGATGAATTAAGTGGCTCTACCATGTTTTCCAAAGTTGATTTGCGTAGTGGATACCATCAAATTCGCATGAAATTAGGAGATGAATGGAAAACGGCATTTAAAACTAAGTTTGGATTATATGAGTGGTTAGTCATGCCTTTTGGGTTAACTAATGCACCTAGCACTTTGATGAGATTAATGAACGAGGTTTTACGTGCTTTCATTGGACGATTTGTGGTAGTCTATTTTGATGATATACTGATTTATAGCAAATCTTTGGAGGAACATTTGGATCATTTACTTGCTGTTTTTATTGCTCTACGTAATGCACGTTTGTTTGGTAACCTTGGGAAGTGCACCTTTTGCACCGACCGAGTATCGTTTCTTGGCTATGTTGTTACTCCGCAGGGAATTGAAGTTGATAAAGCCAAGATCGAGGCGATTGAGAGTTGGCCGCAGCCCAAAACGGTCACACAAGTGAGGAGTTTTCTTGGCCTCGCTGGATTCTATAGGCGTTTTGTGAGAGATTTCAGCACCATTGCTGCACCTCTCAATGAGCTTACACGCAAGGATGTGCCTTTTACTTGGGGTACCGCACAGGAAGAAGCCTTCACCGTATTGAAAGATAAGTTAACACATGCTCCTTTGCTCCAACTTCCTGATTTTAATAAGACTTTTGAGCTTGAATGCGATGCTAGTGGGATTGGTTTGGGAGGTGTGTTATTACAAGATGCTAAACCTGTTGCTTACTTTTCTGAAAAATTGAGTGGGCCTAGTCTGAACTATTCTACTTATGATAAGGAATTATATGCTCTTGTTCGGACATTAGAAACTTGGCAACATTATTTATGGCCCAAAGAATTTGTTATACATTCTGATCATGAATCTTTGAAACACATAAGAAGTCAAGCAAAACTTAATCGTAGACATGCTAAGTGGGTTGAATTTATTGAGACTTTCCCTTATGTCATTAAACACAAGAAGGGGAAAGATAATATTATTGCTGATGCTTTGTCTCGTCGTTATACTATGCTTTCACAACTTGACTTCAAGATTTTCGGTTTAGAGACAATCAAAGATCAATACGTAAATGATGCGGAATTTAAAGATGTATTGCAGAATTGTAGAGAGGGTAGAACATGGAACAAGTTTGTGCTTAATGATGGATTTGTGTTCCGATCTAACAAGCTATGCATTCCAGCTAGCTCTATTCGTCTTTTGTTGTTGCAGGAGGCGCATGGAGGAGGATTAATGGGACACTTTGGCGTGAAGAAGACGGAGGACGTACTTGCTACACATTTCTTTTGGCCAAAGATGAGACGGGATGTTGAGCGTTTTGTTGCTCGCTGCACTACATGTCAAAAAGCTAAGTCACGACTCAATCCTCATGGTTTATACATGCCTTTACCAGTACCTAGTGTTCCGTGGGAGGACATATCCATGGACTTTGTTTTAGGCTTGCCTCGAACAAAGAATGGGAGGGATAGCATATTTGTTGTCGTGGATAGATTTTCTAAGATGGCACATTTTATACCATGTCATAAAAGCGATGATGCTGCTAATGTTGCTGATTTATTCTTTCGTGAGATTATTCGCTTACATGGTGTGCCCAATACTATTGTCTCGGATCGTGATACTAAGTTTCTTAGCCATTTTTGGAGATGCTTATGGGCTAAGTTGGGGACTAAACTACTTTTTAGTACTACATGTCATCCCCAAACTGATGGACAAACTGAAGTAGTCAATAGGACTTTGTCTACTATGCTTAGGGCTGTTTTAAAGAGTAACTTGAAACTGTGGGAGGAATGTTTACCTCATATTGAATTTGCTTATAATCGTTCATTGCATTCTACCACTAAAATGTGCCCTTTTGAGATTGTTTATGGTTTTCTACCTCGTGCACCTATTGATTTGCTACCTCTTCCATCTTCGGAGAAGGTTAATTTTGATGCTAAGCAACGTGCTGAATTGATATTAAAAATGCATGAGTTAACTAAAGAAAACATTGAGCGCATGAATGCTAGATACAAGCTTGCTGGTGATAGGGGTCGAAAGCATGTTGTGTTTGAACCCGGAGATCTTGTTTGGTTACATCTACGTAAAGATAGGTTTCCTGATTTGCGCAAGTCTAAGTTAATGCCTCGAGCTGATGGTCCCTTTAAGGTTTTGCAGAAAATTAATGATAATGCATATAAACTTGAGCTACCTGCAGCCTTTGGGGTTAGTCCCACATTTAATATTGCAGATTTGAAGCCTTATTTGGGAGAAGATGATGAGCTTCCGTCGAGGACGACTTCAATTCAAGAAGGGGAGGATGATGAGGACATCCCTACTAATGTTACACCCATATCCTCACCAACTACACATATTGGACCAGTTACTAGAGCTCGTGCACGTCAACTAAATTATCAGGTACTTTCGTTTCTTACGAATCCTTCTATTGTTCATGAACATATGATACTGCCTAAATTAGATACTTTTGTTTTGCTTATGAATGAAGGACCTAGCATGGACAAGAAGGATGGTCATTGGAGCGGGATCAAGCATGGAGAAGAAGGTGCGCGCGCGGGAAAGGACAGCGGAGCTTCCAGTGGTGATTATCGCACTTTGAAGCCACCATAAGGCGCGCATGAAGTCTTGGACGAAATACGCGAGATGCCACTTCATTATTTTCGTCCAAGGGCAATTATAGGTGCTGCGTCACCTTAATATTGGGCTGGGCCCATGTAATTTCGAAATACCACCTTATAGGCTATTTTTAGAGTCCGTATGTGTGGGGAAACCGAGTTAGGGTTGTTTTCGGACCCCACCTCCAAGGGGTCACGAAAATCCCCTCTGTTCCCCCATATATACAGCCCTTAGGGCGTCGTTTAGACTTGGGTTTTAATTAGATATAAGTTAGCCATAGCCGCAACTTCGAGCTCTTCGTTTGTGTCATCCGACCAGGCCAAGACCTCATTGGAACCCCAACTTTCGTAATCATTCATCTTATATTCGCAATATCCAGATTGCAATTCTTAGTTCTTGCTTGTTCTTCGATTGCTTGCAGGAATTAGACCTTCGTGGTCAGGTTGATCGTGCATCCGCGGGATCAATAACCTCTCGGAGTTGGTTTAGCGATCGCTAAGGCGCAACGTCTTCGCACGTTCGTAGTCGGATCGTGAAAGTTGCCTCCACCATAATCGATCTCCACCATCTCATCGAAACATCGGGACACCTTCGCCTCTAAAGTTTCCGAACACAGTTTTTGTCAGATTTCGGGCTGATTCTCAATTTTTTTGACACCTCATCCGAACTCTAAATTGAGTGATTCTTATTGCGTCGGAAAGCTTAAGTCAGTGCCCTATTGGAGGAAAAATATCAAAAAATTAGCAAATATATTTCAAAGGAAAGTTGTAGCGAGAATATTGGTGTATCTTGATTTGGAGCCTATTTTCACCATTATCTTTGCTCTGTTGATGATCTTCACTTATATCTTGCTATTCAGAGCTACTTCATATC
The DNA here is from genome assembly GCA_950022295.1 of Bromus sterilis. Classification (NCBI taxonomy): domain Eukaryota; kingdom Viridiplantae; phylum Streptophyta; class Magnoliopsida; order Poales; family Poaceae; genus Bromus; species Bromus sterilis. Next base: position 161,722,078 of record OX465599.1, on the reverse strand, counting down.
ATTCATTGCTGCTAGTTGTGCTACGCCGTGACCACATTAGTGTTCTAGGCTCGCGTCTCTAGTCCGGTCTAGACTAGGACCAGCACAGTATCGTCGTTGAGTGTTAATTCAATTTTGCATCTCTGAATTGATTATTGCTGATATTTTTGCCACCATATTAAAGCCTTCCAAGCTCCACATATTTCTACATCGTGTATACGTGCGTTCACCTGGCAATCGCTCTACTTAATCTTTGGAGTTCTTTGACACCGTTGGTTGCCGATCACCACCTGCTGCATGGTAAGAACTAGTAAGACATTGATATTTGCTATCCTGTGAGCGTTTTACCACCACATCCTAGTAGTTCATAGGGACATATACTTGTGATTTGTTTCTTGTTTTCTACTAATCATGGCAGGTTCTGGAGTTAGATCTTCTTGGGCGGCAACGATAGTTGGAGATTTGCCACCACCTACAACTACACAACAGTCACTGCAAAAGGTAAACACACATAAGCATGCACATGATCAGTTTATTGTTTGTATACCACACTTTCATGGACGTTGATAGAGGCGAAGGTGTCCCGATGTTTCGATGAGATGGTGGAGATCGATTATGGTGGAGGCGACTTTCATGATCCGACTACGAACGTGCGAAGACGTTGCGCCTTAGCGATCGCTAAACCAACTCCGAGAGGTTATTGATCCCGCGGATGCACGATCAACCTGACCACGAAGGTCTAATTCCTGCAAGCAATCGAAGACCAAGCAAGAACTAAGAATTGCAATCTGGATATTGTGAATATAAGATGAATGATTACGAAAGTTGGGGTTCCAATGAGGTCTTGGCCTGGTCGGATGACACAAACGAAGAGCTCGAAGTTGCGGCTATGGCTAACTTATATCTAATTAAAACCCAAGTCTAAACGATGCCCTAAGGGCTGTATATATGGGGGAACAGAGGGGATTTTCGTGACCCCTTGGAGGTGGGGTCCGAAAACAACCCTAACTCGGTTTCCCCACACATACGGACTCTAAAAACAGCCTATAATGTGGTATTTCGAAATTACATGGGCCCAGCCCAATATTAAGGTGACGCAGCACCTATAATTGCCCTTGGACGAAAATAATGAAGTGGCATCTCGTGTATTTCGTCCAAGCCTTCATGCATGCCTTATGGTGGCTTCAAAGTGCGAAAATCCCCACTGGAAGCTCCATTGTTCTTTCCCGCGCGCGCACCTTCTTCTCCATGCTTGATCCCGCTCCAATGACCGTCCTTCTTGTCCATGCTAGGTCCTTCATTCATAAGCAAAACAAAAGTATCTAATTTAGGCAGCATCATATGTTCATGAACATTAGAAGGATTCGCAAGAAACGAAAGTACTTGATAATTTAGTTGACGTGCACGTGCTCTAGTAACTGGTCCAGTATGTGTAGTTGGTGAAGATGTGGGTGTAACATTCGTAGAGATGTCCTCATCAAACGTCTAAGACCTGATTTATACATTGAGTGGGAGTTTGAAATAAATGATATATTTGTTTCCCATAATTTTCTTGAGCATAAGAAAGTAAAAACTGCAATTAGTGCTTTCAAAGATTTTGCTTCTATTTGGTGGAATGAATATTGTAGTTTATATCCTGATTATATACCTAATACTTGGAATGATCTCAAACTTGCTATGCGATATAGATTCGTTCCCTCTTATTATACTCGTGACAAGGTTAGGAAATTAAAAAAATTTAAAACAAGGTACTAAAACTGTTTCAGAATATTATGATGCTTTAGAAACTACATTCTTGCATTCTCTTTTAGAGGAAAGTGAAGAATATTTCATGGACATATTTTGGGAAGGTTTAAACCGTGACATTCAGGATATCCTAATTCATGAAAAGTGTTATCCTATGGATCGTTTGTTTCGTCTTGCTTATAAAGCTGAACAGGAAATCGACAGACGTGTTGCCCAGAAGATGAACAAGCGGAATGTGCAAATACCACAAGTTGAGAAGGTTGTTCCTCTATGGTCTATGAGCACTTCCATAACCACATCAATTGTCGTAAGCACTCCTCCAATATCTGATCTATCATCACAAAAAGGTAATGACAAAGGTATGTGATAGAGGCGAAGGTGTCCCGATGTTTCGATGAGATGATGGAGATCGATTTTGGTGGAGTAGACTTTCACGACCCGACTACGAACGTGCAAAGACGTTGCGCCTTAGCAATCGCTAAACCAACTCCGAGAGGTTATTGATCCCGCGGATGCACGATCAACCTGACCACGAAGGTCAATTCCTGCAAGCAATCGAAGAACAAACAAGAACTAAGAATTGCAATCTGGATATTGCGAATATAAGATGAAAGATTAACAGAAGTTGGGGTTCCAATGCGGTCTTGGCCTGGTCGGACGACACAAACGAAGAACTCGAAGTTGCGGCTATGGCTAACTTAAATCAAATTAAAACCCAAGTCTAAACGACGCCCTAAGGGCTGTATATATGGGGGAACAGAGGGGATTTTCGTGACCCCTTGGAGGTGGGGTCCGAAAACAACCCTAACTCGGTTTCCCCACACATACGGACTCTAAAAACAGCCTATAATGTGGTATTTCGAAATTACATGGGCCCAGCCCAATATTAAGGTGACGCAGCACCTATAATTGCTCTTGGACGAAAATAATGAAGTGGCATCTCGTGTATTTCGTCCAAGCCTTCATGCATGCCTTATGGTGGCTTCAAAGTGCGAAAATCCCCACTGGAAGCTCCATTGTTCTTCCCCGCGCGCGCACCTTCTTCTCCATGCTTGATCCCGCTCCAATGACCGTCCTTCTTGTCCATGCTAGGTCCTTCATTCATAAGCAAAACAAAAGTATCTAATTTAGGCAGCATCATTTGTTCATGAACATTAGAAGGATTCGCAAGAAACGAAAGTACCTGATAATTTAGTTGACGTGCACGTGCTCTAGTAACTGGTCCAGTATGTGTAGTTGGTGAAGACGTGGGTGTAACATTAGTAGAGATGTCCTCATCATCCTCCCCTTCTTGAATTGAAGTCGTCCTCGACGGAAGCTCATTATCTTCTCCCAAATAAGGTTTCAAATCTGCAATGTTAAATGTGGGACTAACCCCAAAATCTGCAGGTAGCTCAAGTTTATATGCATTATCATTAATTTTCTGTAAAACCTTAAAGGGACCATCAGCTCGTGGCATTAACTTAGACTTGCGCAAATCAGGAAACCTATCTTTACGTAGATGTAACCAAACAAGATCTCCTGGTTCAAACACAACATGCTTTCTACCCTTATCACCAGCAATCTTGTATCTAGCATTCATTTTATCAATGTTTTCTTTAGTTAACTCATGCATTTTTAATATCAATTCAGCACGTTGCTTAGCATCAAAATTAACCTTCTCCGAAGATGGAAGAGGAAGCAAATCAATAGGTGCACGAGGTAGAAAACCATAAACAATCTCAAAAGGGCACATTTTAGTGGTAGAATGAAATGAACGATTATAAGCAAATTCAATATGAGGTAAACATTCTTCCCACATTTTTAAGTTACTCTTTAAAACAGCCCTAAGCATAGTAGACAAAGTCCTATTGACTACTTCAGTTTGTCCATCAGTTTGGGGATGACATGTAGTACTAAAAAGTAGTTTAGTCCCCAACTTAGCCCATAAGCATCTCCAAAAATGGCTAAGAAACTTAGTATCACGATCCGAGACAATAGTATTGGGCACACCATGTAAGCGAATAATCTCTCGAAAGAATAAATCAGCAACATTAGCAGCATCATCGCTTTTATGACATGGTATAAAATGTGCCATCTTAGAAAATCTATCCACGACAACAAATATGCTATCCCTCCCCTTCTTTGTTCGAGGCAAGCCTAAAACAAAGTCCATGGATATGTCCTCCCACGGAACACTAGGTACAGGTAAAGGCATGTATAAACCATGAGGATTGAGTCGTGACTTAGCTTTTTGACATGTAGTGCAGCGAGCAACAAAACGCTCAACATCCCGTCTCATCTTTGGCCAAAAGAAATATGTAGCAAGTACGTGCTCCGTCTTCTTCACGCCAAAGTGTCCCATTAATCCTCCTCCATGCGCCTCCTGTAGCAACAAAAGACGAATAGAGCTAGCTGGAATGCATAGCTTGTTAGAACGGAACACAAACCCATCATTAAGCACAAACTTGTTCCATGTTCTACCCTCTCTACAATTCTGCAAAACATCTTTAAATTCCGCATCATGTACATATTGATCTTTGATTGTCTCCAAACCGAAAATCTTGAAGTCAAGTTGTGAAAGCATAGTATAACGACGAGACAAAGCATCAGCAATAATATTATCTTTCCCCTTCTTGTGTTTAATGACATAAGGGAAAGTCTCAATAAATTCAACCCACTTAGCATGTCTACGATTAAGTTTTGCTTGACTTCTTATGTGTTTCAAAGATTCATGATCAGAATGTATAAGAAATTCTTTGGGCCATAAATAATGTTGCCAAGTTTCTAATGTCCGAACAAGAGCATATAATTCCTTATCATAAGTAGAATAGTTCAGACTAGGCCCATTCAATTTTTCAGAAAAGTAAGCAACAGGTTTAGCATCTTGCAATAACACACCTCCCAAACCAATACCACTAGCATCGCATTCAAGCTCAAAAGTCTTACTAAAATCAGGAAGTTGGAGCAAAGGAGCATGTGTTAACTTATCTTTTAAGACCGTGAAGGCTTCTTCCTGTGCGGTACCCCAAGTAAAAGGCACATCCTTGCGTGTAAGCTCATTGAGAGGTGCAGCAATGGTGCTGAAATCTCTCACAAAACGCCTATAGAATCCAGCGAGGCCAAGAAAACTCCTCACTTGTGTGACCGTTTTGGGCTGCGGCCAACTCTCAATCGCCTCGATCTTGGCTTTATCAACTTCAATTCCCTGCGGAGTAACAACATAGCCAAGAAACGATACTCGGTCGGTGCAAAAGGTGCACTTCCCAAGGTTACCAAACAAACGTGCATTACGTAGAGCAATAAAAACAGCACGTAAATGATCCAAATGTTCCTCCAAAGATTTGCTATAAATCAGTATATCATCAAAATAGACTACCACAAATCGTCCAATGAAAGCACGTAAAACCTCGTTCATTAATCTCATGAAAGTGCTAGGTGCATTAGTTAACCCAAAAGGCATGACTAACCACTCATATAATCCAAACTTAGTTTTAAATGCCGTTTTCCATTCATCTCCTAATTTCATGCAAATTTGATGGTATCCACTACGCAAATCAACTTTGGAAAACATGGTAGAGCCACTTAATTCATCAAGCATATCATCTAACCTAGGAATAGGATGACGATAACGAATAGTAATATTATTAATGGCTCGACAATCAACACACATACGCCATGTTCCATCCTTTTTAGGCACTAATATAACAGGAACAGCACAAGGACTAAGGGATTCACGTATGTAACCTTTGTCGAGTAGCTCTTGTACTTGACGCTGAATCTCCTTCGTCTCCTCCGGATTGGTACGGTATGGCGCACGGTTGGGCAGTGAAGCACCGGGAATTAAGTCAATCTGATGCTCAATCCCTCGAATAGGTGGTAATCCCGGTGGTACGTCTTGTGGAAAGACGTCAATAAACTCCTGCAAAAGGTCAGTGACAACAGGAGGCAAAGAAGGAGGCAATTCCTCAAATGAAAACAAGGCTTCTTTGCACACAAAAGCATAGCACACATATTGACTAACATCCAAATCCGAAATATCAACCTTAGTAGCAAGCAAAGTTGGACTAGTCAATTTAATTTCATTAGAAACAACAGAAGAAGATTTGCTATTAGTCTTATGTTGTTGCTCAAATTCTTTAGCTGCTATCTCATTTTCATTCTTATTTTTCTCCTGTTTAGCTTTACTAGCTCTAGCAAGATCATCTTTCACAATTTGTTCAGGAGACATAGGAAGTAAAGCAATATTTTTATCCTGATGAACCAGAGTAAACTGATTTGTCCTACCATGGTGTACAACATTCCTATCAAATTGCCATGGTCTACCAAGTAAAAGAGAGCATGCTTGCATGGGTACCACATCACAATCAACATAATCAGCATATGCAGCAATGCTAAAGTGCACACGAACAGAACGCGTTACCTTAATCTTACCACTATTGTTAAACCACTGAATATAGTACGGATGGGGGTGTGGTCTTGTGGTGAGAGATAGCTTCTCCACCAACTCCATGCTAGCCAAGTTGTTGCAACTCCCTCCGTTAATGATGATGCGAACCGAACGTTCTTTCACCACTCCCTTTGTGTGGAACAAATTATGCCTCTGGTTTTGCTCGGCCTTCGTTACCTGCACACTTAATACACGTTGAGCAACCAAACTAGCATATATTATCTACATCATCAGGAGTCATATACTCTATATCATGAGCATCATCATGGGCACCCTGTTCCTCATGAGCAATGAGAACTAGAGTCTCCTCATCATAGTCACTCGCTGACTCATACCCACCATCCGCCGTAATAGTCATCACACGCTTGGAGGGACAGTCTTTTGCGAAGTGACCTCCACCTTGGCACCTGCGACATTTAATATCACGATCTCGTGCTTGCCCTGTGGACGCCATGGATGAAGAAGAACTCGCCGCTGGACCACTCTGTGCACCCTTGAATGGTGGCGCTGGCTGTTTTGGTGGCTCCCTGTAAGAATGAACGGCTGAAGTAGGTGGTGGCGTAGCAGGACGTGTGGATGTAGAAGCTCCACGCGATGTCCATGATGTATTTCGTCCTGCAGAAAAGTTAGGTCTCGTAGCGGCCTGTCGATCCTGCACTTCACGTTCAGCTTTACAAGCAAGATGAAACAAACGAGTGATAGTAGCAAAGTCCTTGTATTCTAGAATAGTTTGTATCTCCCTGTTTAAGCCACCCATAAAACGTGCAAGCATAGCTTCATTATCCTCTACTAGGCCACATCTAATCAATCCAGTTTGTAATTCTTGATAATATTCCTCTACAGAATTTTTTCCTTGTCTCAAACGCTGTAATTTTTGTAACAATTCACGTTGATAATAAGGGGGAACCCAGCGAGTACGCATAGCATCTTTTAAAGCAGCCCAAGTAGTTGGAATATTATTAGCATGCAATCTACAATGTTCAGACCACCAAATAGATGCAAAGCCCGTGAATTCACAAACAGCAGCAGTAACACGTCTATTCTCAGGATATTGTAAACATGTAAAACGTTGTTCAGTTTCTAACTCCCAAGTAAGGTAAGCATCAGGAATATATCTACCCTCAAACGGCTTAAGATTCAATTTAAGTTTAGGCACATGTTCATCATCGCGTACCTGAGGGGGTGGTTGGTGTCGACCGTGGCGAATGTTGGGACGTGGACGTCCAGCTGGCTGCTCATAGGCCGCTTCCTGTTCCACCTCCTCCTCGTAATCACCCTCGTAGTTGTCGTCCTGGCCGACGTCAGAAGCAGCAGCAGCAGTAGCAGCAACTGCAGCAGCAGGAGGAGCACCAATACCAGCAGCTTGTCCTCGCGGAAACAGAATACGTCGTGCACGTGGTAGTGGCGGTGGCTGTGGCTGTGCTGAAGGTAGGCGTGCGATCAACTCAGTAAACTTGGCGTCGAGCTTGGTGTCAATCATCTTCTCCACGCCATCAATCGCCTCTGTAAATCTGGTCTCGATGTCCTGCACCTGTTGAGACATCATACGTGCAAATTTATCATGTAGCTCCTTGTTTGTCATGTTCTCCCAATCGGGTGCATCCCGCGCCACTTCATCATGTGATCCTGGCATGGTTAGCAGAAATAGAAAACACACAGGAATATGATCCTACTGCTACTAATGGGATGGATGTGGGGTGGTGGAAAGCACAAATCCGTCAAGCTTTTCTTACGTTCTTACCGATTCTTACCTAGCAGCAGGTGGTGATGTACAACCAACGGGTCAAAACTCTCAGAGATATGGTAGAGCGATGGCCAGGAGGTGTCAAAACGCACGATGTAGAATATATGTGGAGTTGTAGGAAGGCTGACAAGTATGGTAGGAAAAACTCAACAGTAGTCAAAACAGAGATGCAAAGTTGAATAAACACTCAACGTCGGTACTGTGCTGATCCTAGGCTAGACCGTACTAGAGACGCGAGCCTAAAACACCAATGAAAGCACGGCGCGGCACGTAACAACTGTGAAGCACACTCTGGATTTTTTTTGTCTCTCTTTTTTTTTTTGCTTTTTTTTTTGGCGATGCGGGACTGCGGGGGCTGAAAAAGTGCGAAAAAATCACTATGGTGGCGAACGTCTCAAAATGATTTTCTGGACCTAAGGAACGTATGGGCACGAAATTTTTTTACCCCTGAAATTTCTGGCCTAAAAACAGCTCTGGAAAGCGTGCCAGACTAAGCCTGCGAAGAGAAACTCGCCACCTTCCTGAGCCTGGTGATCTTTCCTACCGGCGCACCTGCTTGGCTGGTAGCTTGACGTCCGAGTTCTCCCTAGAACTAGAAGAGCAAGCACCACCAGTCGAGGAGTCGGCAGAAGAAGAAGTTGAAGCTGAAGCACCATTTGACTCTCCAGAACAAGTACTGCTCGAGTCCTCCCAGTACGGGTCCAAACGATTGCCGCCGGCATCAAACGCACGGATGATGAGAGTAACTTCTCCATCAAAACGATAGCAAAGGCTATCTCCATCACGCAAATTCAGTAGTCGAGAAAATGACCGCCAGGCAGATCCAAAGAAAACCAGGAACGAATTATCAACCTCCAGCTCCACCTATGAGGGAGATCGAGCATACTGATGAGGACATGACTACCATAGTTACAGCCACAACCCCTGCAAATATACCTACTAGACCAATTACTAGAGATTGTGCACACCAATTAAATTATCAGGTACTTTCTCTTCTTGGTAATGTTTCTAATGTTCATGTGAATATGATGCTGCCTAACGTCGATATATTTCTGTTGCTGACAAATGAAGGACCTAGCATGGACAAGAAGGATGAGCATTGGAGCATGTTTAAGCATGAAGATAATGAGGACATAATTATCATGGATATGACCATTAAATCCTATAAATTTGATCAAGAAATGAAGTCAATACAAAGGGGCATGATTGTGTGTTGTACAAGAAGTTATTTCACGTCACTTTTGGCCCAAGAGAAGATAGAGACCAAGCCTTTCACGTCATGGACTCAGATTCGGACTGCAGAGATATACCCAACTTCAAACAGCCGCCGTTTCTACATACGAACTCCAAATTGGGTGATTCTTTTTTTTGGTGATAGACTATCTCGTCTAGTTTCCAACGCAATTGGTTTCACCTTAAAATTCCTTCGGAGCGTGGAGATATTGAGAAAACGGTGAGGCCCAGCAGCAGAATCCGAATCAAAGTCCAACTCAATAGGTGTTGCATCACCTCCACATGGGCCCAAGTGCCTTGTACGACCTAGGTTTAGTTTTAGGACTCCTTGGGACGTCCTTCCACCCCCTTGGCCTCCACCCTTTAGTCCTATATAAGTAGATCAACCCCTAGGGTTTTTCTTTGGATTTCTTTTAGTTAAAAAGACTGCTTAGCTAATTGCTGCATCTCGTGTACTCGGTTTGTGTCCAACGACCAGATCAAGACCGCTTTCGGAATCCCAACTTTATTCATACTTCATCTACATATTCGCAATATTCAAATTGATTTATCATAGTTCTTGCTTGTTCTTCGATTGCTTGCAGGCACTAGACCTTCGTGGTCAGGTTGATCGTGCTCCGACGTGGTCAATAACCTCCGGAGATTGGTTTAGCGATTGCTAAGGCGCGACGTTGTTGCACGTTCGTAGTCGGATCGTCAGAGTCGTCTCCACCAAATCGATAGTTATCTCTCATCGAAAGATCGGGACACCTCCGCCTCTATCACACACCCTTGAAGCTAGAGCCTGAGACCCCTGAATTTGAGCTCAGAAACAATGGAGGCAAATGAAGAAGGAAGAGGGATCCGAGTAGCGGTCCGGCTAAGAACACGCAGAAGAAAGTCGTAGCGCCAAACACCCTCCTCCACGTAAGAAGAGGGAGATGCTTTCGTAGCTCCACGACGTCCACCACGCGAAGAACGAGGCGTGCGACCACCACGGCCGCGTCGGCCATGACCTCGGCCAACCACGCCTCCAGAAGAGCTAACAACAATTACGCCGCCACCACGCTTGGGAGCCATATCATGTAGAAGGCGAAGGAAAAGATGGGATAAGAACAGACGCCGAGCTCAGGCAAATAACAACAGGTATTTATAGCACAGACCAGGGGCAAGCAAGGAAAACATTCAGAAACCTACACGACGCTATCATTAATTAAAGACCAACGCGCTTGGTGCTACGAATTCCAAGACAAGATGCCTCTTCACATCCAGCGCTATTCAATAAAGGACGAATCAAATCTCGCTTGTTTCCCATACAAGGCCTCGAAAACCCAATGGGCAGCAGCAACGCAGGATTGCAGCGCAGCGTCCAAGTTTTCATTATGGTTGATCAGGAGATGTGACGGTTCAGAAACCAAGCGGTCACCAAAAGCATTATTACGATGCTTATCCTCGCGACAATCCAAGAAGGCTGATTCAAGATAAAAACAGCTGGTAAAATCAAGCCCGGTAAAGATTCCCTATCTCTTTGTGCTGAATTTTTTACTTTGTTCCAAAAAATTTACTCCCATCGGGAGCGCCTTGCCTTTGCTAAAAATAGAGCAAGGTCCAAACTTCGAGGATGCGGGTGGCTATTCCCCCCTATCAAGAACAAATACATCTACAGAGTTCGGGTGCTCCCTCACCCAGAAGGCAAAGATATTCTCGATTGATCACTCGCACTAAAAAAAAGCGATACACCTACAAAGTTCAGGTGCTCCCTCACCCAGAAGATAATGAAGCATTCGAGTGGCTACTCGCAAGACTCAACTAATACCCAGGAGGACAATCTGCTCACGCACTCGACGACTATCCGAGTGGGTGCATATCTTATCGACTACTCGCCTGAGCTCGCAAAAACTCTGCGGATGACTACTAATAGTCCACTTGATCTGTATATTCCAAGTGGGTGCATCGCTAATTAGGCTCCGCGCCTCTATAAAAATTGATGCCTGGACGGCCATACACTGCACCCCAGATGACGCGCAAGCTTAGCACGTAGGTCAGACCCCGCTACGAAGTCGTCTGGGCCGGGACATGCCACAACGCAACTTCACTCCCGATGTTTTCCATGCGCTTGCATGAAGAAAGATGAGCCGATAACAGACGCGTAAAAGTTGTTTGCTGAGACCAGCGGCATTGATCCTGTAAGGCCGGCAGCGGCATGGACTTTGCTAGACACCAGTCGTTTCCATGTTCGTGTCGAGGGACACGGGCTTGATTGGGCTACTAAGGTATTTTCCACTAGCGCAATTCATCAAGGCTCGACCAGTCGACTACCTTGGGCCCTTTCAGTTTACCATCCCTCTAATAAACATTTTTATGGCTAAACAGCCAACGACTCGCAGTCGCGCTGCACATGTGAAGACAAGCGATGACGAATTTGAGTCCCTGGGCGACTCTTCGAGTCCCCCAGGCACTCGGGGGCTACTGACGAGGGGGTGACCCCACGACTCCTGCGTGTAAGGATACCTAGTGCAATGAAGATAGAAGGCCCGCTGGAAGCCTCGACAGACCCACGACTGGCCTACTCAAGGCACCGACGTAGGAGTCCACGACCAACGTGGAAGTCAAGACTTTGCGTCCAAGGCAAAGCTAGATTAGGCAATCATCCCTGTAACCTGAGTCGGACTCCCCGAGACCCAGCCTAGTATATAAAGGCTGGGGGGCGACGGCTCAGGGCATATAATCTTCAATAAACACCTCCTGTCTTGAGCGAAGTCGCCTCGACCGCCACTGTAATCACCTCCCGCATAATAAAATCAAGCAGGAAGTACTGTCTCTTGTTAGCGGACGAGTATCGCTAGCCTGCTCATCCTCTCTACGATCTAACCTAGGGTCCCTGACCATGGGATTTTCCGAGGTCAATCCTCGTCAGCGGGTTTCTGGAGTACGCCACCACTTAAGAAAACTCTTAGGGCGGCTAGGGTGGCTGACATGCGGGCCCAAGCTGTCATATGAGAGGGGAGGGGAGAGGAAATAGAGGAGGGCGAGCTCACCGGGGGGAGAACTCTGGCGAGGGGCCATGGTGGACGTTTGCTAGGGGGAGAAGCTTCGCGGCGGCGCAGATCTTCTGGACTCCGGCGAAGATTCCGGCCGTGATTCGAGCGGGGCTTGGCCGAGGAGGCACTAGGGGAGGCCGGGGAGTTGAATGGTGGCTTTCGTGTGGGCTGGGAGCCTCTGGAGTGGGCGGGACACGGTGGGATCGCACGATAGCAGTGGCGGCTGGAGGTGGGGAAGAAGGGCTCCGGGCCTTGGAGTGCTGGCTCTAGGGATCCATTCACTGCGAGGTGAATATGCTGGTGTGGTGGGACGAGCGAGAGTACCGCTATTTATAGAGGGGGCGGGATGCCGAGGCTGGTAGCCGCCATGGAGATGACGACGACGCCGGCGAGATGCTGTGGGTGGGGTGGCAAGCTCGAGAAGGTCCGGGAGGGTGCGGAGAAGCACGCGTGGGCATAGGGGCGTGCTTGGAGCAGGGCAAAAGGCATGGGACATGGCGACGGGACAGGGCATTGTTTCGCCGTTTTTCCCCGTGGCGGTGAGCTGCCAGCAGGAATCCGACGAGGGTGAGGCATGGAGGAGGGGGCGCGTGTAAAAAGCTAGCATGCGGCTCGGGTGGAAAAGGGGATGGGGACGAGGGCGCTCTGCAGAGGGATGGCGACGTCTCGGGCGGCTTCGAGGCACGGCCAGAGCGCGCCATGTGCATGCCAGGGGCGTGCCACCCTGGGCTGGCGCACCTGGGGGAGACTCCTTCATGGCCAAGCTTGTCTAGGGGATTGTCCTTCTAATGGTGATCACTGTTGTGCCAAGGAATGGTCAAATGGGCTACTGTGGTGATCTCTATCTCAAAGCAGAATTGGATACAGGAAACTTGGGGCACAAGCTGGGGCAAAATGGTTTTTAGGGGAAGGGTGGCAGGCTGTCACTCCTGTTTAGGGTACAAAGGACTAATGATCTGGAGGTTTACAATCCAAATGGACAAAGGAACCATGCACTTCCTTTGTAATGTACCAAATGAACCAGAAATGCTCTGTTGAAGCTGGCATCAATTCATCTAAATCGAATGGGCTGAATTTTGGTGTAGCTGGGTTATTTTGGAGTGTGCAGATGTGTGTAAAATTCATGGCCATTGGACACACCTAGCTAGCACTTGATTCACAAGGTGTCCCACTGGTCAAATGGGATTTGGCTCAAACTTGGTTTGGTCGGGTTATTTGGTGGTGGAATAAGCACAAAAACTTTCAAGGAAAATGGGATCCCTAGCTTGCACTGCTTTCACAATGCCCCTTTCTGCACTCTCACTTTGGGAATTTCTTTTGGGAGTTTGGATACGCAAATGATGGTGGAATTTAGTATAGGACAATCATATGATCATATGAGCTTGCACAAAAAATTTCACCAGCAATGGATCAAGAGAAATGATACCTCCTTCACAAAGTGCCAATCTGCCCCCACAGACAAATGAATTATTCTAGAGGAAAAATCCACTTGGGACATGCAATATTTTTGGAGAATTTGGAAAGATATATCATCAAGGATATGAGGGAATTATTTGGGGATTTATGGAGCAATAAAAATAGGGGTTGCTTCACAATCCTAAAATAAAGGGAATATTCCTTTTTACTGGAAAAAGGTACATATGGCTTGAATAATTGGTGGCTTGGATGAGGTGGACCAAAGAAATGACATGGGAAGGTTTGGAGACAAGGGCTACTTGAGCATGGGAAGAAAATATGCTCAAGTTCAAGTCCAACGAGTTGCTCAAAATCCAACCAGATGGCAAATCCAGAAATAAATCAGAAAAGTTTTTGGAAAAAAGGTTCCAAAATCCAGGGTGTCACAAACCTACCCACCTTAGAAAAATCTCGTCCTCGAGATTTGGTTGCTCAGGGAACCATTGAAAACTTACCGTCCTTCGGGACTTCTTGTTTCTCAGATTTCCTTTTTACTGCATACTGTTCCTGTGGTAGCATCAAATGACTTTTGGCTCAGGGGGCTTGCTTCACCCAATCCCTCTCTCTGTCTGAATGTTCTTCCTTGAGATATCACATCCTTTCCTGCTTACATTCATCCTTGTGTTTGCTGACTTGTATGGTAATGAGATGTCTTGTCATAAGCTGAATGCTGACGATACCCTTACTATTCTCGGGTTATCTCGGGCTTTATTTGCGGCACGGTCTTGAATCCTTGGTATTGGATTCTTCGAGAAAAGGCTTGGCCTTCGTGGCTAGCTGATATCTCAGAATGCTTATTGTCGTGGTGTTTATTGTGTGGGACTTGGAATGTCTGCACCTGGGGTTGCACCGTTTTGTCCTTAGCTCATTTATCTCGATCATTAATCCTGACCGGGGCACAAATTCCGAATGTTTCCTCATGCTGAGATTCATTTGTTATGCTGCCCTATACATGGGTGGCGATACACCGTGTTGCACTCTAACGCGGTCCTTATAGTCAAGATGCTGACATGGGTGGGGAATCTTTAGCGGAGCAGACTGGGGTATCCCGGCAAGACGGACAATTTTGAACTTGAGGAAATGCTTGGGCTGACAGGCTGGGTACGTGATCCCTTTCCCTCAGAGTGAGATTCCTTCGTTGTAGAGATCTATGGTGGTCCATATGGCTGCAACTGATCGAGGCAAATTTGGCCTTGAGGCCCATATGATTCATCCTTTTGTCTTACACGTCGGACTCGCAAGGGTTGCGTACTTTTGACATCTTGCGAGGTGCAACGCTTACTCTGTAGCATATATTGCAGCGAGATTCGACATACGCCCTAGCCGTCTGTCCTGGGTCTTGTTACTGTGAAAATCATCTTTCTTTTGTCTCTTGGCTCATCATGATAACATTGGATGCAATAATTGGGGCCTCAAGATTATCCTTCTTCGGGGCCATGTCAGACGTGAGGAGCTCACCCTCGTATTTGGGGCAAGGTCCAATGCTTCATTGCTTCCTTTCCTCTGGGCGTTTCTACATGACTTTGTCAGTCCTTCTTCCGGGCTGAGGTGTGTATCTGATTCTTCCGCTGACTTGTCTCCCGAGAGTTGCGGTCCTTTATTGCTTCCGATGAGTATACCCCTTCTTGAATACGAGCATGGCTGTATCCATACCGGAGTAGCTCACATACTAGGGAAGACTGCCCATAAAATGCAGGGGGCCTGAACATTGCTAACGCCTTAACTGCTTTTGAATAGCTGGATTTCTGACAGTATCGTTGCGGGCATGATGACGTGTTGAGGAAGACTGCGTAGCTTGTTTGTGAAGCTTGGCTGGGGTAGCTTGCTGAAGAAGACTGGATGTCTTGCCTTGGAATTTTGCCTCTTTGTACTCTGGAGATATCGGTTTCTTGCACTGGAGGTTTCGGTCGATCGTTGTAGACAACTGGGTAGCTTGTGCTGGAACTCATCCAGGGGCGTACTGAGCATGACTGGGTGTCTCGCACCATAAGTTTCGCTCCATGACTTGTGGTAGAAGTGTGACTGTCTTTGCCAAGAAGATATCCTGATAGCGTACAGAGGAAGACAGATACATTGTACATGTTGGTCGTGCCCGTCATCTTGTCGTGGAAGACTGAGGTTCCTTACGTCCGAAGCTTTCCCACGGTAGCATGTGTACAAAACTGACACAATTTACTGACTGCTTGCTCATTAGAGGAAAACATCCTTCCAATCATTGCTTTGCTGGATCTGGGCCTCATGATACATTATGGCCGTCTTCCGGAATGTATCGAAATGACTTGCATTGGATAAGATTGTCGTTGGTGTAAGTCATGAATCTGATGCATATATACATGGGTCAAAACTTATATTTTCCTTTGCTTCAATATTCGCGGTTGTCGTGTTTGAAAAAGACCTGATTAAAAGGATGGCTCCCTGTAAGACTCATGTTTGAGCCACATGCTGACTTGATTCGAATAGTTCGTCCCGGCAAAGCTTGTACTGGAGCCGAATATTCTTAATGCACTTTGGTGTGGACTCTTCTTGACTGGTTGGCTTCAAGATGTTCCGCACTCTTGCACTGACTCTTCAGGGTATGCGGGGGGTTATGAGCAACTTTCATCGGGGTGGATAAGGTGACACCAAAGAACCAAATGAAGAACTGAATGAAAAAAATGAAGAAATCCAACGGAGCGAAGCTCAACAGCAATCGATAGAAGAATCACTTAGAAAGCTTTAGCGGTAGTCAATGACCATCTGAATCCCTTGCATAAAAACAACAAATAACCCAGTAGCCACTAGAACGGTTTTTACAACTCAGATCTGGGACGTTTACTGGAATAGCTCAAGCACTGCTCAAGACGGTCAACCAGGAATCAGCTCAGAGCATGAGACAATGTTGATAAAAAGAATGCAGCGGTCCCCTAAGACGGCCGAGAAAACAGCTCAGAGCATAGGATCGCCACTGCGAAAAGAAACTCAACAACTGTCCGAGACGATCGAAAAGCAGCTCAGAACACGGGTCGCTTATTGAAAAGAGAATTATGAAATAGGCATCCACCGCGGACGGCCGAAAGCGCATCAGCTCAGAACCTGGCGTTGTGCCAATATCAAAGAACAACGAGCAAGGGTCCGTCAGAGACATATACTACCTGCAAAATGTATTCGTTAAACACCGAAGAACCAAATGATGAGTCGGCGAGGAAATTTAACGAAGCAAAGATCAATAGCACCGAAAGTGCATCGGGATTACATGTAAATAGATCATAAATTACTTCTAGCACATCATCATCCAATATTCAACAAGCAATATTAACTACGCGAAACTTAGGCACTATGATCTATAGAAGGATTGCCGGATGCAGGGGGATCTGGCGGAGGAGTTGCCGAAGCCAAGGCTTCGGCAAGCGACCTTCTTGCTTCCCTTGCATCACTGACCAGCTCGATGAGGAGGGCGTACTCGGCGACCATGTAGCGAGACATACAGGTCACCGCTGTGTCGGCTTCCGCAAGAGGCCGAGGGAATCCTATTTGCTGAGAATTGGTGGTCAAGGTGGGATAGAAATGGAAGGCACGATCCTGATACATCGCGCTCTCCTGCTGGCCAAGACCTGTGAGTCCTGCCAAAGCAGCTAGCTGGACGACACAATCTGGGGTCGGGGCGAATCCACCTTGGAAGTTGTAGGCGCGCATGCCGATGGGGAGGTTGACTGCTATGAGGACCTTGGCACGGTACTCCAGCATCAATCCTCTGATTGTCGTCGGAAGCACTTGGTACTGCGGAATCTCTCCATTGGGCTAGAGAGTCCAGCAAACGTCGGCAAGAAGATGGGAAAAGCTGGTTGGGGAGGGGGAGGATAGGTGGTCGAGTGGATAATCTGCCATCTATACTCATCAGATAGCTCGTTAGCAAAAGAATAATATCTATATGCAGCAATCAAATGCAGCACACAAGCATGCTATAACTCTAGCTCTAACGTCCATCTAATGTCCTTCTAACGTTCGCGTGAACTAGGGTGTCCTACAACCAATCATGCTCTCATACCAAGCATTGTGGCACCCCGGCTCAGAGGACCGGAACGCCCCGTGCTCCATCCCAGAGATCAAGTCTTGACACGACACTGCTTGATATATAACTGAACAACTTTCTATTACCAAAGATACGGGTACAAGGGGTTATTACAATGCTGGCGGAGCGAGACGAAGAACAAGCTTGCTCCTCATGCTATCCACAGATCTACATCAAGAAGAAGACTAACTCTCTAGCAGCGGAATATAACTTAGCAACGGAACAACGGTGATGGTGATGAACTCCACTCCACAGGGACACTGGCTGGGACACCTCCTAGCTCGCAAACACCAGGGACGTCGTCCTACGTATCCAAAGTATTGCCTGCAAATCTGGCATGACACGCCAAGTCAGTACATTGAATGTACTTGCAAGCTCACAACAACCAATGCACCAAGGCAAAACAACAACATGGCCAGCAGGTTAAAGTATATTATTGAATTAACCATATGAGAATCAACATCATGCAAACATAAAATCATCAAGCATTAGGACTAATGCACACAACCCCACATGATCATGTGGCTACCTCGGAGTCCTTACAGACTCAAGCACTGACCATCGCATGACTATCAACTTATATGGATCGTCGCACGATCCTTCAACGGGTTAGGTGTCCTTCTGTTATCACCCAACCTACCCGATCATCGCATGATCAACGGATTAGCGCATGATTAACGGGTCATCGCATGACCATCAACTTAGCACAATCATCCCACCGAACTCATGTTGATCTCATGGTCTGACCTAGTCCGAACTGTGTCCAATACCGTGGACTTGGCTATTCGAATAGATTTGTGTTACTCTGCAGACTTTACCCACACTATGGAGCTCTTCCTCCATCCCGTACCTTGGAACTTGTCCCTCGGAATGGACTAGGACTTCTCCAACGAGACCTCTCTACCGCGTGCCTCCCTTACCGTATCACCTGGCATGCTTCGCAAGTCATGCCCTCGGTAGCCCCGTGTCCTTCAGACACACCTACCATCGCATGGCAACTGACCATAGCATTTTCCATAAACTTTGTCCCAATCGGGGACTGCGCGCAATAACCAAACTGACTCTCGAGACTATCGCCGCTTACCGGGCCAGGGTAACCGCGCGCGCATAGCCTCCCCTCGTTGGTGATACGAATAAGAGAGCACACCGATAGACCAAGATAAGGCCTTCCCATACATGCGAGTGTGGCTGCACTTGATAAGTTCGGTTCGGTGGCACATGATCAACTTGGCACGGAACATATCTCCAATAGCAAACACAAGCATCAAGTGCAACATGAGCATTTAAATTAATGGCATTTCAACATAAGTGGAACAAAACAAGATACGGTCATAGTCACATCATGATTCAAATCATATTTTAGTTTATTAACTTGGTCATATTAAGATGATCAAGATCTTATCATGCAACATGGCAATATCATGAATGTAGCTAAGCATGATAATGTGATAACATGATCAAAGCTTATTGAGAACATAACATGGAATATCAGATATGGAAGCATATGGACATATCAGAATCATGACATAGTCAAAGCATGGCATGGTATTAACATAATCAATCATAACATAGCAATGTAGCATCTTCAAAGTGGTACAAGCATGTGAGCATAACATGATCAACGCATATCACGAATGTCATATCACCGAAGGTTACGACAACTTTTAAAGCATGTCAAATATTTACGAGGGTGCAAAAGAAATTGTGGCTTGACTTTCACCAACAAAGTGTAGGGGAAAGCTCCTTGTCTTCAACAAGAAAAAGCCTGAAAAATATTTTAAAATAAAGAAATGGGGAAAAGGGGGTCAAATAGACTTTTATTTGACCAGCAATTAACAACAGAAATACATGGCATGAAACCTATGCCAAAATGAAGAGAGTAACAATAGTAATCAAATGCAAAAAGTTTCATCTCATTTGGACTTATAGAGTGGGAGATATACCTGGTCAAAGTTTGGTCAAATTTAAATGATTTAAAATGATGACGTCAAGTGGAAGGCGGGTTTCTGGAGTACGCCACGAATTAAGAAAATGCTTCGAGCGGCTAGGGTGGCTGACATGCGGTCCCAAGATGTCATATGAGAGGGGAGGGGAGAGGAAACAGAGGAGGGCGAGCTCACGGCGGGAGAACTCCGGCGAGGGGCCACGACGGAGGCTGGGACCAGGGGGGTCGACGGAGGGGGTCATGGCGGTCCTCCCTGTACCTGGGGCATCCGACATGGTGGATGTTTGCTAGGGGGGAGAAGCTTCACAGCGGCACATAGCTTATGGACTCCGGCGAGGTCGACGTCGGCGACGATTTCGACCAGGATTCGAGCGGGGCTTGGCCGAGGAGGCACTAGAGGAGGCAGGGGAGTTGAATGGTGGCTTTGGCATGGGCTGGGAGCCTCTTGAGTGGTCGGGTCACAGTGGGATCGCACGGCGGCAGTGGCTACCGGAGCTGGGGAAGAAGGGCTCTGGGCCTTGGAGTCGTGGCCCTAGGGATCAATTCACTGCGAGGTGAAGATGCTGGTGTGGTGGGACGAGCGAGAGTACCGTTATTTACATCGAGGACGGGATGGCGAGGCTGGCAGCTGCCACGGAGATGACGACGACGCTGGCGAGATGCTGGGAGTGGGGTGGCAAGCTCGAGCAGGTCCGAGAGGGTGCGGAGAAGCACGCGTGGGCACAGGGGCATGCTTGGAGCAGGGGAAAAGGAAGGGGCACTATTCCGCCGTTTCCCCCATGGCGGCGAGCTGTCGGAGGGAATCCGTCGAGGGTGAGGCACAGAGGAGGGGGCGCGTGTAAAGGGCGAGCATGCGGCGCGGGTGGACAAGGGGATGGCGACGAGGGTGCTCTGCAGAGGGATGGCGACATCTCGGGCGGCCTAGGGGCATGGCCAGAGCGCGCCATGTGCATGCCAGGGGCTTGGCCACCCTGGGCTGGCGCACCTGGGGGAGGCTCCTTCGTGTCCAAGCTTGTCTAGGGGATTGTCCTTCTGATGGTGATCACTGTTGTGCCAAGGAATGGTCAAGTGGGGTACTTTGGTGATCTCTATCTCAAAGGAGAGTTGGATACAGGAAACTTGGGGCACAAGTTGGGGAAAAATTGTGATTAGGAGAAGGGTGGCTGGTTATCACTGATGTTTAGGGTACAAACGACTAGTGACCTGGAGGTTTACAACCCGAATGGCCAATGGAACCATGCACTTCCTTTGCAATATACCCAATGGACCAGAAATGCTCTATTGAAGCTGGCATCAATTTTGCTCAATGGAATGGGTTGTATTTTGGTGTAGCTTGGTTATTTGGGAGTGTGCATATGTGTGTAAAATTTCATGGCCATTGGACACACCTAGCTAGCATTTGCTTCACAAGGTGTCCCACTGGTCAGAACCTTCATGTTGATGATCCACTCATATGTGTGATGGGATTTGGCTCAAACTTGGTTTGGTGGGATTATTTGGTGGTGGAATCAAGCGCAAAACGTTTCAAGTCAAATGGGATCCCCTAGCTTGCACTTCCTTCACAATTCCCCTTTCTGCACCCTCACTTTGGGAATTTCTTGTGGGAGTTTGGCTAAGAAAATGATGGTATAATTTGGTGTAGGACAATCATATGATCATATGAGCATGCACAAAAGTTTCACCAGCAATGGATGATACCTCCTTTACAAAGTGCCAATCTGCCCCACAGGCAAATGAATTTTTCTAGACGAAAAATCCACTTGGGCCATCAAATTTTTTGGATAATTTGGCAAGATATATCATCAAGTCTAGAGGGGATTATTTGGGGATTTATGGAGCAATAAAAATAGGGGTTGCTTCACAATCCTCAAATAAAGGGAATATTCCTTTTTATTGGCAAAAGGAACATATGTCTTGAATAAATGGTGGCTTGGATGAGGTGGACCAATGAAATGACATGGGAAGGTTTGGAGACAAGCGCTACTTGAGCATGTGATAGAGGCGAAGGTGTCCCGATGTTTCGATGAGATGGTGGAGATCGATTATGGTGGAGGCAACTTTCACGATCCGACTACGAACGTGCGAAGACGTTGCGCCTTAGCAATCGCTAAACCAACTCCGAGAGGTTATTGATCCCGCGGATGCACGATCAACCTGACCACGAAGGTCTAATTCCTGCAAGCAATCGAAGAACAAGCAAGAACTAAGAATTGCAATCTGGATATTGCGAATATAAGATGAATGATTACGAAAGTTGGGGTTCCAATGAGGTCTTGGCCTGGTCGGATGACACAAACGAAGAGCTCGAAGTTGCGGCTATGGCTAACTTATATCTAATTAAAACCCCCAAGTCTAAACGACGCCCTAAGGGCTGTATATATGGGGGAACAGAGGGGATTTTCGTGACCCCTTGGAGGTGGGGTCCGAAAACAACCCTAACTCGGTTTCCCCACACATACGGACTCTAAAAACAGCCTATAATGTGGTATTTCGAAATTACATGGGCCCAGCCCAATATTAAGGTGACGCAGCACCTATAATTGCTCTTGGACGAAAATAATGAAGTGGCATCTCGTGTATTCCGTCCAAGCCTTCATGCATGCCTTATGGTGGCTTCAACATGCGAAAATCCCCACTGGAAACTCCACTGTACTTTCCCCCGCGCGCACCTTCTTCTCCATTCTTGATCCCGCTCCAATGACCATCCTTCGTGTCCATGCTAGGTCCTTCATTCATAAGCAAAACAAAAGTATCTAATTTAGGCAGCATCATATGTTCATGAACAATAGAAGGATTCGCAAGAAACGAAAGTACCTGATAATTTAGTTGACGTGCACGTGCTCTAGTAACTGGTCCAGTATGTGTAGTTGGTGAGGGTATGGGTGTAACATTAGTAGGGATGTCCTCATCATCCTCCCCTTCTTGAATTGAAGTCGTCCTCGACGGAAGCTCATCATCTTCTCCCAAATAAGGTTTCAAATCTGCAATGTTAAATGTGGGACTAACCCCAAAATCTGCAGGTAGCTCAAGTTTATATGCATTATCATTAATTTTCTGTAAAACCTTAAAGGGACCATCAGCTCGTGGCATTAACTTAGACTTGCGCAAATCAAGAAACCTATCTTTACGTAGATGTAACCAAACAAGATCTCCTGGTTCAAACACAACATGCTTTCGACCCCTATCACCAGCAAGCTTGTATCTAGCATTCATGCGCTCAATGTTTTCTTTAGTTAACTCATGCATTTTTAATATCAATTCAGCACGTTAGCATCAAAATTAACCTTCTCCGAAGATGGAAGAGGCAGCAAATCAATAGGTGCACGAGGTAGAAAACCATAAACAATCTCAAAAGGGCACATTTTAGTGGTAGAATGCACTGAACGATTATAAGCAAATTCAATATGAGGTAAACATTCTTCCCACAGTTTCAAGTTACTTTTTAAAACAGCCCTAAGCATAGTAGACAATGTCCTATTGACCACTTCAGTTTGTCCATCAGTTTGGGGATGACATGTAGTACTAAAAAGTAGTTTAGTCCCCAACTTAGCCCATAAGCATCTCCAAAAATGGCTAAGAAACTTAGTATCACGATCCGAGACAATAGTATTGGGCACACCATGTAAACGAATAATCTCTCCAAAGAATAAATCAGCAACATTAGCAGCATCATCGCTTTTATGACATGGTATAAAATGTGCCATCTTAGGAAATCTATCCACGACAACAAATATGCTATCCCTCCCCTTCTTTGTTCGAGGCAAGCCTAAAACAAAGTCCATGGATATGTCCTCGCACAGAACACTAGGTACAGGTAAAGGCATGTATAAACCATGAGGATTGAGTCGTGACTTAGCTTTTTGACATGTAGTGCAGCGAGCAACAAAACGCTCAACATCCCGTCTCATCTTTGGCCAAAAGAAATGTGTAGCAAGTACGTCCTCCGTCTTTTTCACGCCAAAATGTCCCATTAATCCTCCTCCATGCGCCTCCTGCAACAACAAAAGACGAATAGAGCTAGCTGGAATGCATAGCTTGCTAGAACGGAACACAAATCCATCATTAAGCACAAACTTGTTCCATGTTCTACCCTCTCTACAATTCTGCAATACATCTTTAAGTTCCGCATCATTTACATATTGTTCTTTGATTGTCTCTAAACCGAATATCTTGAAGTCAAGTTGTGAAAGCATAGTATAACGACGAGACAAAGCATCAGCAATAATATTATCTTTCCCCTTCTTGTGTTTAATGACATAAGGGAAAGTCTCAATAAATTCAACCCACTTATCATGTCTACGATTAAGTTTTGCTTGACTTCTTATGTGTTTCAAAGATTCATGATCAGAATGTATAACAAATTCTTTGGGCCATAAATAATGTTGCCAAGTTTCTAATGTCCGAACAAGAGCATATAATTCCTTATCATAAGTAGAATAGTTCAGACTAGGCCCACTCAATTTTTCAGAAAAGTATGCAACAGGTTTAGCATCTTGTAATAACAAACCTCCCAAACCAACCCCACTAGCATCGCATTCAGGTTCAAGCATGTGTTAACTTATCTTTCAATACCGTGAAAGCTTCTTCCTGTGCGGTACCCCAAGTAAAAGGCACATCCTTGCGTGTAAGCTCATTGAGAGGTGCAACAATGGTGCTGAAATCTCTCACAAAACGCCTATAGAATCCAGCGAGGCCAAGAAAACTCCTCACTTGTGTGACCGATTTGGGCTGCGGCCAACTCTCAATTGCCTCGATCTTGGCATGATCAACTTCAATTCCCTGCGGAGTAACAACATAGCCAAGAAACGACACTCGGTCGGTGCAAAAGGTGCACTTCCCAAGGTTACCAAATAAACGTGCATTACGTAGAGCAATAAAAACAGCACGTAAATGATCCAAATGTTCCTCCAAAGATTTGCTATAAATAAGTATATCATCAAAATAGACTACCACAAATCGTCCAATGAAAGCACGTAAAACCTCGTTCATTAATCTCATAAAAGTGCTAGGTGCATTAGTTAACCCAAAAGGCATGACTAACCACTCATATAATCCAAACTTAGTTTTAAATGCCGTTTTCCATTCATCCCCTAATTTCATGCGAATTTGATGGTATCCACTACGCAAATCAACTTTGGAAAACATGGTAGAGCCACTTAATTCATCAAGCATATCATCTAGCCTAGGAATAGGATGACGATAACGAATAGTAATATTATTAATGGCTCGACAATCAACACACATACGCCATGTTCCATCCTTTTTAGGCACTAATATAACAGGAACAGCACAAGGACTAAGGGATTCACGTATGTAACCTTTGTCGAGTAGCTCTTGTACTTGACGCTGAATCTCCTTCGTCTCCTCCGGATTGGTACGGTATGGCGCACGGTTGGGCAGCGAAGCACCGGGAATTAAGTCAATCTGATGCTCAATCCCTCGAATAGGTGGTAATCCCGGTGGTACGTCTTGTGGAAAGACGTCAATAAACTCCTGCAAAAGGTCAGTGACAACAGGAGGCAAAGAAGGAGGCAATTCCTGAAATGAAAACAAGGCTTCTTTGCACACAAAAGCATAGCACACATATTGACTAACATCCAAATCCGAAATATCAACCTTAGTAGCAAGCAAAGTTGGACTAGTCAATTTAATTTCATTAGAAACAACAGAAGAAGATTTTCTATTAGTCTTATGTTGTTGCTCAAATTCTTTAGCTGCTATCTCATTTTCACTCTTATTTTTCTCCTGTTTAGCTTTACTAGCTCTAGCAAGATCATCTTTCACAATTTGTTCAGGAGACATAGGAAGTAAAGCAATATTTTTATCCTGATGAACTAGAGTAAACTGATTTGTCCTACCATGGTGTACAACATTCCTATCAAATTGCCATGGTCTACCAAGTAAAAGAGAGCATGCTTGCATGGGTACCACATCACAATCAACATAATCAGCATATGCAGCAATGCTAAAGTGCACACGAACAGAACGTGTTACCTTAATCTTACCACTATTGTTAAACCACTGAATATAGTACGGATGGGGGTGTGGTCTTGTGGTGAGAGATAGCTTCTCCACCAACTCCATGCTAGCCAAGTTGTTGCAACTCCCTCCGTCAATGATGATGCGAACCGAACGTTCTTTCACCACTCCCTTTGTGTGGAACAAATTATGCCTCTGGTTTTGCTCGGCCTTCATTACCTGCACACTTAATACACGTTGAGCAACCAAACTAGCATATTTATCTGCATCATCAGGAGTCATATACTCTATATCATGAGCATCATCATGGGCACCCTGTTCCTCATGAGCAATGAGAACTAGAGTCTCCTCATCATAGTCACTCGCTGACTCATACCCACCATCTGCCGTAATAGTCATCACACGCTTGGGGGGACAGTCTTTTGCGAAGTGACCTCCACCTTGGCACCTGCGACATTTAATATCACGATCTCGTGCTTGCCTTGTGGACGCCATGGAGGAAGAAGAACTCGCCGCTGGACCACTCTGTGCACCCTTGAATGGTGGCGCTGGCTGTTTTGGTGGCTCCCTGTAAGAATGAGCGGCTGAAGTAGATGGTGGCGCAGCAGGACGTGTGGATGTAGAAGCTCCACGCGATGTCCATGATGTATTTCGTCCTGCAGAAAAGTTAGGTCTCGTAGCGGCCTGTCGATCCTGCACTTCACGTTCAGCTTTACAAGCAAGATGAAACAAACGAGTGATAGTAGCAAAGTCCTTGTATTCTAGAATAGTTTGTATCTCCCTGTTTAAGCCACCCATAAAACGTGCAAGCATAGCTTCATTATCCTCTACTAGGCCACATCTAATCAGTCCAGTTTGTAATTCTTGATAATATTCCTCTACAGAATTTTTTCCTTGTCTCAAACGCTGTAATTTTTGTAACAATTCACGTTGATAATAAGGAGGAACCCAGCGAGTACGCATATCATCTTTTAAAGCAGCCCAAGTAGTTGGAATATTATTGGCATGCAATCTACAATGTTCAGACCACCAAATAGATGCAAAGCCCGTGAATTCACAAACAGCAGCAGTAACACGTCTATTCTCAGGATATTGTAAACATGTAAAACGTTGTTCAGTTTCTAACTCCCAAGTAAGATAAGCATCAGGAATATATCTACCCTCAAACGGCTTAAGATTCAATTTAAGTTTAGGCACATGTTCATCATCGCGTACTTGAGGGGGTGGTTGGTGTCGACCGTGGCGAATGTTGGGACGTGGACGTCCAGCTGGCTGCTCATAGGCCGCTTCCTGTTCCACCTCCTCCTCATAATCACCCTCGTAGTTGTCGTCCTGGGCGACGTCAGAAGCAGCAGCAGCAGCAGCAGTAGCAGCAACTGCAGCAGTAGGAGGAGCACCAATACCAGCAGCTTGTCCTCGCGGAAACAGAATACGTCGTGCACGTGGTAGTGGCGGTGGCTGTGGCTGTGGCTGTGCTGAAGGTAGGCGTGCGATCAACTCAGTAAACTTGGCGTCGAGCTTGGTGTCGATCATTTTCTCCACGCCATCAATCGCCTCTGTAAATCTGGTCTCGATGTCCTGCACCTGTTGAGACATCATACGTGCAAATTTATCATGTAACTCCTTGTTTGTCATGTTCTCCCAATCGGGTGCATCCCGCGCCACTTCATCATGTGATCCTGGCATGGTTAGCAGAAATAGAAAACACACAGGAATATGATCCTACTTCTACTAATGGGATGGATGTGGGGTGGTGGAAAGCACAAATCCGTCAAGCTTTTCTTACGTTCTTACCGATTCTTACCTAGCAGCAGGTGGTGATGTACAACCAACGGGTCAAAACTCTCAGAGATATGGTAGAGCGATGGCCAGGAGGTGTCAAAACGCACGATGTAGAATATATGTGGAGCTGTAGGAAGGCTGACAAGTATGGTAGGAAAAACTCAACAGTAATCAAAACAGAGATGCAAAGCTGAATAAACACTCAACGTCGGTACTGTGCTGATCCTAGGCTAGACCGTACTAGAGACGCGAGCCTAAAACACCAACGAAAGCACGACGCGGCACGTAACAACTGTGAAGCACACTCTGAATTTTTTTTTCTCTCTTTTTTTTTTTTTTTTTTTTTTTGGCGATGCGGGATAGCGGGGGCTGAAAAAGTGCGAAAAAATCACTATGGTGGCGAACGTCTCAAAACGAGTTTCTGGACCTAAGGAACGTATGGGCACGAAATTTTTTTACCCCTGAAAATTTTGGCCTAAAAACTGCTCTAGAAAGCGTGCCAGACTTTTTTTTTTTTTTTTTTGCAAATCACCCCCCTTCTCTGTACGGAAAAAGTTTGATGAAATCCGACTCTAACAACTCAAAACAATTCTGGCTACGGGGATATCAGGAACCGTACTGATGGTGGAACTCAACTCGGACTCGTGAGACGTGGTGGTGTATATGGACTCTGCTTGGCGGAACGTGGTGGTGTATCTGGACTCGGATTGGCGGAACGTGGTAGGATGACTACTGGTGCGGCGGCGACGTGGCAAACTGTGATCAGAACTCGAAACTCTAAGGGAACTAGACGCTAAGATCAGCAACTTGACACAACGATGCAACCGTAAATTCAACAAAGCAAGTACTGAAAAGAAAACTGGACAAAGGCTAGGACTGTCTTGGGACGTGATGATCTAACCCTAAATTTTTTTTTTGTTGGCTTTTTCTTGGACTGTAGGTATGAAGAACAGAACCAATCTAGACTATGAAAACTGGTAAATCTCACCGAGCAACCTGGAAATCTGATACCACTTGATAGAGGCGAAGGTGTCCCGATGTTTCGATGAGATGGTGGAGATCGATTATGGTGGAGGCAACTTTCACGATCCGACTACGAACGTGCGAAGACGTTGCGCCTTAGCAATCGCTAAACCAACTCCGAGAGGTTATTGATCCCGCGGATGCACGATCAACCTGACCACGAAGGTCTAATTCCTGCAAGCAATCGAAGAACAAGCAAGAACTAAGAATTGCAATCTGGATATTGCGAATATAAGATGAATGATTACGAAAGTTGGGGTTCCAATGAGGTCTTGGCCTGGTCGGATGACACAAACGAAGAGCTCGAAGTTGCGGCTATGGCTAACTTATATCTAATTAAAACCCCCAAGTCTAAACGACGCCCTAAGGGCTGTATATATGGGGGAACAGAGGGGATTTTCGTGACCCCTTGGAGGTGGGGTCCGAAAACAACCCTAACTCGGTTTCCCCCGCACATACGGACTCTAAAAACAGCCTATAATGTGGTATTTCGAAATTACATGGGCCCAGCCCAATATTAAGGTGACGCAGCACCTATAATTGCTCTTGGACGAAAATAATGAAGTGGCATCTCGTGTATTCCGTCCAAGCCTTCATGCATGCCTTATGGTGGCTTCAACGTGCGAAAATCCCCACTGGAAACTCCACTGTACTTTCCCCCGCGCGCACCTTCTTCTCCATTCTTGATCCCGCTCCAATGACCATCCTTCGTGTCCATGCTAGGTCCTTCATTCATAAGTAAAACAAAAGTATCTAATTTAGGCAGCATCATATGTTCATGAACAATAGAAGGATTCGCAAGAAACGAAAGTACCTGATAATTTAGTTGACGTGCACGTGCTCTAGTAACTGGTCCAGTATGTGTAGTTGGTGAGGGTATGGGTGTAACATTAGTAGGGATGTCCTCATCAGCATGGGAAGAAAATATGCTCAAGTTCAAGTCCAACAAGTTGTTCAAAATCCAACCAGATGGCAAATCCAGAAATAAATCAGAAAAGTTTTTGGAAAGAGAAGGTTCCAAAATCATGGGTGTCACAAGGTAGCACCCAAGTCTCACATATGTTTAAGCGTGGTTCGAAAAGGAGCGAGTTCACCTTAGCCTAAATGGCGCGTGATTGTGCTCTCGTCATGGGTCCGCGTGTAGGAGATGTATCCATGGTGATGTCGGTAGGATGCTCCGCATCATCTCCCCCCCCCTTTGGGGAAGATCCATCCACGGACCCAAGTCTCCATCACCATGGTAAGGCGCGAGGTCGAGGATGTTGAACGTTTTGCTCACCGAGTACTTGTCCGTGGGGATGTCCACCGTGTAGGCGTTGTTGTTGACCTTGGTGAGAATCTTGAATGGTTCGTCGGCGTGACGAAGAAGCTTTGATTTGCGGGCGTCCTAGAACAGGTCTTTGCGGAGATGTATCCACACTAAGTCACCCGGTTGGTACGTGCTTGGCTTCTTGTGGATATTCATCTTTTGTGCATGGGCTTGAACATGTTTCTCAATAGTTTCCCTTGTATCTTCATGAAGCCTCTTGAGGAAGCTTGCCCTTGCGCTAGCATCCATGTTGGCGCGTTCTTGGAGTGGTAGGGTTAGGATGTCCAATGGGCACAAAGGATTGAACCCATAGACAGCCTCGAATGGAGACCTCTTCGTGGTGGAGTTCATAGCACAGTAGTAGGCGAACTCTGCCACCGGGATGTGTTCTTCCCACTTCTTGATGTTCTTCTTGATGAGCATGCAGAGGAGAGTTGATAGGGATCGATTCACCACTTCCGTTTGCCCGTCCGTTTGTGGGTGATACGCCGTGGAGAATAGGAGCTTGATGCCGAGCTTGGCGCATAGTGTCTTCCAAAAGTAGCTTTGGAACTTGACGTCACGGTCGGAGACGATGGACTTGGGAACACCATGGAGTCGAAGAATCTCCCTACAAAAGATGTGAGAAATATGCGAGGCATCATCCGTTTTATTGCAAGGTAGGAAATGACTCATTTTGGAGAATCTATCCACTACCACAAATATAGAGTCCTTGCCAGTCCTTGTACGAGGTAAACCAAGAACGAAATCCATACTAATGTGTTCCCATGGCACATGAGGAATAGGCAAAGGCATATAGAGACCATGTGAAGAGATTTTGACCTAGCCTTTTGACAAGTGTGGCACCGTTGGACAAGCAGGCCCACGTCACGGAACATCTTTGGCCAAAAGAAGTTGGTGGAGAGTGTAGCGTATGTCTTGTCGCGAGGAAAGTGTCCCATGAGGCCACTGCCATGAGATTCCCGCAAAAGGAGAAGACGCAAAGAACACTCGGGAATGCAAAGCTTGTTAGCGCGCATGAGATATCCATCAGTGATATAATAATTGTCCCAACTGGTATGTCGCTTGTAATTCGCAAAAGGTGTTGCAAAGAGAGGGTCATGTGCATAAAGATATTTGATTTGTTCAAAGCCCACAATGTCAAATTCAAGTTTGGTAGTAAGCATGCATCTACGTGACAAGGCGTCCGCGACGACGTTGTCATTTCCCTTTTTATACATTATGATGTAAGGGAAGGACTCAATGAACTCACTCCATCTAGCATGCCTACGGTTCAATTTGGTTTGGGACTTAAAATATTTAAGAGATTCATGGTCCGAGTGAATGAAGAATTCCCTAGGGCGAAGGTAGTGTTCCCAAACTTTCAAGACGCGGATCAACGCATAGAGTTCCTTATCGTATATAGGGTAGTTCATTTGGGCGCCGGAGAGTTTTTCGCTAAAGTAGGCTACCGGCCGTCTATCTTTCATAAGCACACCTCCTATACCCGTTCCACTAGTGATGAGGACATCTCTACTAATGTTACACCCACATCTTCACCAACTACACATACTGGACCAGTTACTAGAGCACGCGCACGTCAACTAAATTATCAGGTACTTTCGTTTCTTGCGAATCCTTCTAATGTTCAGGAACATATGATGCTGCCTAAATTAGATACTTTTGTTTTGCTTATGAATGAAGGAGCTAGCATGGACAAGAAGGACGGTCATTGGAGCGGGATCAAGCATGGAGAAGAAGGTGCGCGCGCGGGAAAGAACAATGGAGCTTCCAGTGGGGATTTTCGCACTTTGAAGCCACCATAAGGCATGCATGAAGGCTTGGACGAAATACACGAGATGCCACTTCATTATTTTCGTCCAAGAGCAATTATAGGTGCTGCGTCACCTTAATATTGGGCTGGGCCCATGTAATTTCGAAATACCACATTATAGGCTGTTTTTAGAGTCCGTATGTGTGGGGAAACCGAGTTAGGGTTGCTTTCGGACCCCACCTCCAAGGGGTCACGAAAATCCCCTCTGTTCCCCCATATATACAGCCCTTAGGGCGTCGTTTAGACTTGGGTTTTAATTAGATTTAAGTTAGCCATAGCCGCAACTTCGAGTTCTTCGTTTGTGTCGTCCGACCAGGCCAAGACCGCATTGGAACCCCAACTTCTGTTAATCTTTCATCTTATATTCGCAATATCCAGATTGCAATTCTTAGTTCTTGCTTGTTCTTCGATTGCTTGCAGGAATTGACCTTCGTGGTCAGGTTGATCGTGCATCCGCGGGATCAATAACCTCTCGGAGTTGGTTTAGCGATTGCTAAGGCGCAACGTCTTCGCACGTTCGTAGTCGGGTCGTGAAAGTCTACTCCACCAAAATCGATCTCCATCATCTCATTGAAACATCGGGACACCTTCGCCTCTATCAAGTGGTATCAGATTTCCAGGTTGTTCGGTGAGATTTACCAGTTTTTCGTAGTCTAGATTACTTCTGTTCTTCATACCTACAGTCCACGAAAAAGCCAAAAAAAAATTAGGGTTAGATCATCACGTCCCAAAACAGTCCGAGCCTTTGTCCAGTTTTCTTTACAGTAGTTTGCATTGTTGAATTTGCGGTTGCATCGTTGTGTCGAGTTGCTGATCTTAGCGTCTAGTTCCCTTAGAGTTTCGAGTTCTGATCACAGTTTGTCACGCCGCCGCCGCACAGTACTACACCACCACGTTCCGCCAATCCGAGTCCAGATACACCACCACGTTCCGCCAAGCAGAGTCCATATACACCACCACGACCTACCAATCCGAGTTGAGTTCCATCACCTGTTCGTCTTGTGATCTCTCCGTAGCCAGATTAGTTTTGAGTTTGATTAGAGTCGGATTTCACCAATCTTTTGTCGTACGTAGAAGGTGATTAGAGTCTGGCACGCTTTCCAGAGCAGTTTTTAGGCCAAAAATTTCGGGGGTAAAAAAATTTCGTGCCCATACGTTCCCTAGGTCCAGAAACTCATTTTGAGACGTTCGCCACCATAGTGATTTTTTCGCACTTTTTCAGCCACCGCAGTCCCGCATCGCAAAAAAAAAAAAAAAGCAAAAAAAAAAAACAGAGAGAAAAAAAAATTCAGAGTGTGCTTCTCAGTTGACTACGTGCCGCGCCGTGCTTTCGTTGGTGTTTTAGGCTCGCGTCTCTAGTACGGTCTAGCCTAGGATCAGCACAGTACCGACGTTGAGTGTTTATTCAACTTTGCATCTCTGTTTTGATTACTGTTGAGCTTTTTGCTACCATATTTGTCAAGCCTACCTACAGCTCCACATATATTCTACTTCGTGCGGTTGACACCTCCTGGCCATCGCTCTACCACATCTCTGAGAGTTTTGACCCGTTGGTTGTACATCACCACCTGCTGCTAGGTAAGAATCGGTAAGAACGAAAGAAAAGCTTGACGGATTTGTGCTTTCCACCACCCCACATCCCATTAGTAGAAGTAGGATCATATTTCTGTGTGTTTTCTATTTCTGCTAACCATGCCAGGATCCCATGATGAAGTGGCGCAGGATGCACCCGATTGGGAGAATATGACAAACAAAGCGTTACATGATAAATTTGCACAAATGATGTCTGAACAGGTGAATGACATCGAGAACAGATTTACAGAGGCGATTGATGGTGTGGAGAAGATGATCGACACCAAGCTCGACGCCAAGTTTACTGAGTTGCTCGCACGCCTACCTGCACAGCCTGCGACCGCTCCTGCACAGCCACCGCCACAACGACGTGCACGACGTACTCTGTTTCCGGGTAGACAAGCTGATGAGGACATCCCTACTAATGTTACACCCATACCCTCACCAACTACACATACTGGACCAGTTACTAGAGCACGTGCACGTCAACTAAATTATCAGGTACTTTCGTTTCTTGCGAATCCTTCTATTGTTCATGAACATATGATGCTGCCTAAATTAGATACTTCCGTTTTGCTTATGAATGAAGGACCTAGCATGGACAAGAAGGATGGTCATTGAAGCGGGATCAAGAATGGAGAAGAAGGTGCGCGTGGGGGAAAGTACAGTGGAGCTTCCAGTGGGGATTTTCGCACGTTGAAGCCACCATAAGGCATGCATGAAGGCTTGGACGGAATACACGAGATGCCACTTCATTATTTTCGTCCAAGAGCAATTATAGGTGCTGCGTCACCTTAATATTGGGCTGGGCCCATGTAATTTCGAAATACCACATTATAGGCTGTTTTTAGAGTCCGTATATGTGGGGAAACCGAGTTAGGGTTGTTTTCGGACCCCACCTCCAAGGGGTCATGAAAATCCCCTCTGTTCCCCCATATATACAGCCCTTAGGGCGTCGTTTAGACTTGGGTTTTAATTAGATTAAAGTTAGCCATAGCCGCAACTTCGAGCTCTTCGTTTGTGTCATCCGACCAGGCCAAGACCTCATTGGAACCCCAACTTTCGTAATCATTCATCTTATATTCGCAATATCCAGATTGCAATTCTTAGTTCTTGCTTGTTCTTCGATTGCTTGCAGGAATTAGACCTTCGTGGTCAGGTTGATCGTGCATCCGCGGGATCAATAACCTCTCGGAGTTGGTTTAGCGATCGCCAAGGCGCAACGTCTTCGCACGTTCGTAGTCGGATCGTGAAAGTCGTCTCCACCATAATCGATCTACACCATCTCATCGAAACATCGGGACACCTTCGCCTCTATCAAGTGGTATCAGATTTCCAGGTTGCTCGGTGAGATTTACCAGTTTTCATAGTCTAGATTGGTTCTGTTCTTCATACCTACAGTCCACGAAAAAGCCAACAAAAAAAAATTAGGGTTAGATCATCACGTCCCAAGACAGTCCTAGCCTTTGTCCAGTTTTCTTTTCAGTACTTGCTTTGTTGAATTTACGGTTGCATCGTTGTGTCAAGTTGCTGATCTTAGCGTCTAGTTCCCTTAGAGTTTCGAGTTCTGATCACAGTTTGCCACGTCGCCGCCGCACAAGTAGTCATCCTACCACGTTCCGCTAATCCGAGTCCAGATACACCACCACGTTCCGCCAAGCAGAGTCCATATACACCACCACGTCTCACGAGTCCGAGTTGAGTTCCACCATTAGTACGGTTCCTGATCTCTCTGTAGCCAGATTAGTTTTCAGTTGTTAGAGTCGGATTTCATCAAACTTTTTCCGTACAGAGAAGGGGGGTGATTTGCAAAAAAAAAAAAAAAAGTCTGGCACGCTTTCTAGAGCAGTTTTTAGGCCAAAATTTTCAGGGGTAAAAAAACTTCGTGCCCATACGTTCCTTAGGTGCAGAAACTCGTTTTGAGACGTTCGCCACCATAGTGTTTTTTTCGCACTTTTTCAGCCACCGCAGTCCCGCATCGCAAAAAAAAAAAAAAAGAGCAAAAAAAAAAAAGAAAAAAAAAGAGAGAAAATAAAAAATTCAGAGTGTGCTTCACAGTTGTTACGTGCCGCGCCGTGCTTTCGTTGGTGTTTTAGGCTCGCGTCTCTAGTACGGTCTAGCCTAGGATCAGCACAGTACCGACGTTGAGTGTTTATTCAGCTTTGCATCTCTGTTTTGATTATTGTTGATCTTTTTGCTACCATATTTGTCAAGCCTACCTACAGCTCCACATATATCCTACATCGTGCATTTGACACCTCCTAGCCATCGCTCTACCATATCTCTGAGAGTTTTGACCCGTTGGTTGTACATCACCACCTGCTGCGAGGTAAGAATCGGTAAGAACGTAAGAAAAGCTTGACGGATTTGTGCTTTCCACCACCCCACATCCATCCCATTAGTAGAAGTAGGATCATATTCCTGTGTGTTTTCTATTTCTGCTAACCATGCCAGGATCACATGATGAAGTGGCGCAGGATGCACCCGATTGGGAGAACATGACAAACAAGGAGCTACATGATAAATTTGCACGTATGATGTCTCAACAGGTGCAGGACATCGAGACTAGATTTACAGAGGCGATTGATGGCGTGGAGAAGATGATCGACACCAAGCTCGACGCCAAGTTTACTGAGTTGATCGCACGCCTACCTTCAGCACAGCCACAGCCACCGCCGCTACCACGTGCACGACGTATTCTGTTTCCGCGAGGACAAGCTGCTGGTATTGGTGCTCCTCCTGCTGCTGCAGTTGCTGCTACTACTGCTGCTGCTGCTTCTGACGTCGTCCAGGACGACAACTACGAGGGTGATTACGAGGAGGAGGTGGAACAGGAAGCGGCCTATGAGCAGCCAGCTGGACGTCCACGTCCCAACATTCGCCACGGTCGACACCAACCACCCCCTCAGGTACGCGATGATGAACACGTGCCTAAACTTAAATTGAATCTTAAGCCGTTTGAGGGTAGATATATTCCTGATGCTTATCTTACTTGGGAGTTAGAAACTGAACAACGTTTTACATGTTTACAATATCCTGAGAATAGACGTGTTACTGCTGCTGTTTGTGAATTCACGGGCTTTGCATCTATTTGGTGGTCTGAACATTGTAGATTGCATGCTAATAATATTCCAACTACTTGGGCTGCTTTAAAAGATGCTATGCGTACTCGCTGGGTTCCTCCTTATTATCAACGTGAATTGTTACAAAAATTACAGCGTTTGAGACAAGGAAAAAATTCTGTAGAGGAATATTATCAAGAATTACAAACTGGATTGATTAGATGTGGCCTAGTAGAGGATAATGAAGCTATGCTTGCACGTTTTATGGGTGGCTTAAACAGGGAGATACAAACTATTCTAGAATACAAGGACTTTGCTACTATCACTCGTTTGTTTCATCTTGCTTGTAAAGCTGAACGTGAAGTGCAGGATCGACAGGCCGCTACGAGACCTAACTTTTCTGCAGGACGAAATACATCATGGACATCGCGTGGAGCTTCTACATCCACACGTCCTGCTGCGCCACCATCTACTTCAACCGCTCATTCTTACAGGGAGCCACCAAAACAGCCAGCGCCACCATTCAAGGGTGCACAGAGTGGTCCAGCGGCGAGTTCTTCTTCATCCATGGCGTCCACAGGGCAAACACGAGATCGTGATATTAAATGTCGCAGGTGCCAAGGTGGAGGTCACTTCGCAAAAGACTGTCCCTCCAAGTGTGTGATGACTATTACGGCGGATGGTGGGTATGAGTCCGCGAGTGACTATGATGAGGAGACTCTAGTTCTCATTGCTCATGAGGAACAGGGTGCCCATGATGATGCTCATGATATAGAGTATATGACTCCTGATGATGCAGATAAATATGCTAGTTTGGTTGCTCAACGTGTGTTAAGTGTGCAGGTATCGAAGGCCGAGCAAAACCAGAGGCATAATTTTTTCCACACAAAGGGAGTGGTGAAAGAACGTTCGGTTCGCATCATCATTGACGGAGGGAGTTGCAACAACTTGGCGAGCATGGAGTTGGTGGAGAAGCTATCTCTCACCACAAGACCACACCCCCATCCGTACTATATTCAGTGGTTTAACAATAGTGGTAAGATTAAGGTAACGCGTTCTGTTCGTGTGCACTTTAGCATTGCTGCATATGCTGATTATGTTGATTGTGATGTGCTACCCATGCAAGCCTGCTCTCTTTTACTTGGTAGACCATGGCAATTTGATAGGAATGTTGTACACCATGGTAGGACAAATCAGTTTACTCTGGTTCATCAGGATAAACATATTGCTTTACTTCCTATGTCTCCTGAACAAATTGTGAAAGATGATCTTGCTAGAGCTAGTAAAGCTAAACAGGAGAAAAATAAGAGTGAAAATGAGATAGCAGCTAAAGAATTTGAGCAACAACATAAGACTAATAGCAAATCTTCTTCTGCTGTTTCTAATGAAATTAAATTGACTAGTCCAACTTTGCTTGCTACTAAGGTTGATATTTCAGATTTGGATGTTAGTCAATATGTGTGCTATGCTTTTGTGTGCAAAGAAGCTTTGTTTTCATTTGAGGAATTGCCTCCTTCTTTGCCTCCTGTTGTCACTGACCTTTTGCAGGAATTTATTGACGTCTTTCCACAAGACGTACCACCGGGATTACCACCTATTCGAGGGATTGAGCATCAGATTGACTTAATTCCCGGTGCATCGCTGCCCAACCGTGCGCCATACCGTACCAATCCGGAGGAGACGAAGGAGATTCAGCGTCAAGTACAAGAGCTACTCGACAAAGGTTACATACGTGAATCACTTAGTCCTTGTGCTGTTCCTGTTATATTAGTGCCTAAAAAGGATGGAACTTGGCGTATGTGTGT
Organism: Bromus sterilis; assembly: GCA_950022295.1. Classification (NCBI taxonomy): domain Eukaryota; kingdom Viridiplantae; phylum Streptophyta; class Magnoliopsida; order Poales; family Poaceae; genus Bromus; species Bromus sterilis. Next base: position 161,684,134 of record OX465599.1, on the reverse strand, counting down.
TGATTGTAGAGCCATTAATAATATTACTATTCGTTATCGTCATCCTATTCCTAGGTTAGATGATATGCTTGATGAATTAAGTGGCTCTACCATGTTTTCCAAAGTTGATTTGCGTAGTGGATACCATCAAATTCGCATGAAATTAGGGGATGAATGGAAAACGGCATTTAAAACTAAGTTTGGATTATATGAGTGGTTAGTCATGCCTTTTGGGTTAACTAATGCACCTAGCACTTTTATGAGATTAATGAACGAGGTTTTACGTGCTTTCATTGGACGATTTGTGGTAGTCTATTTTGATGATATACTGATTTATAGCAAATCTTTGGAGGAACATTTGGATCATTTACGTGCTGTTTTTATTGCTCTACGTAATGCACGTTTATTTGGTAACCTTGGGAAGTGCACCTTTTGCACCGACCGAGTATCGTTTCTTGGCTATGTTGTTACTCCGCAGGGAATTGAAGTTGATCACGAGGCAATTGAGAGTTGGCCGCAGCCCAAAACGGTCACACAAGTGAGGAGTTTTCTTGGCCTCGCTGGATTCTATAGGCGTTTTGTGAGAGATTTCAGCACCATTGCTGCACCTCTCAAATGAGCTTACACGCAAGGATGTGCCTTTTACTTGGGGTACCGCACAGGAAGAGGCTTTCACGGTATTGAAAGATAAGTTAACACATGCTACTTTGCTCCAACTTCCTGATTTTAATAAGACTTTTGAGCTTGAATGCGATGCTAGTGGGATTGGTTTGGGAGGTGTGTTATTACAAGATGCTAAACCTGTTGCATACTTTTCTGAAAAATTGAGTGGGCCTAGTCTGAACTATTCTACTTATGATAAGGAATTATATGCTCTTGTTTGGACATTAGAAACTTGGCAACATTATTTATGGCCCAAAGAATTTGTTATACATTCTGATCATGAATCTTTGAAACACATAAGAAGTCAAGCAAAACTTAATCGTAGACATGCTAAGTGGGTTGAATTTATTGAGACTTTCCCTTATGTCATTAAACACAAGAAGGGGAAAGATAATATTATTGCTGATGCTTTGTCTCGTCGTTATACTATGCTTTCACAACTTGACTTCAAGATATTCGGTTTAGAGACAATCAAAGAACAATATGTAAATGATGCGGAATTTAAAGATGTATTGCAGAATTGTAGAGAGGGTAGAACATGGAATAAGTTTGTGCTTAATGATGGATTTGTGTTCCGTTCTAACAAGCTATGCATTCCAGCTAGCTCTATTCGTCTTTTGTTGTTGCAGGAGGCGCATGGAGGAGGATTAATGGGACATTTTGGCGTGAAAAAGACGGAGGACGTACTTGCTACACATTTCTTTTGGCCAAAGATGAGACGGGATGTTGAGCGTTTTGTTGCTCGCTGCACTACATGTCAAAAAGCTAAGTCACGACTCAATCCTCATGGTTTATACATGCCTTTACCTGTATCTAGTGTTCCGTGGGAGGACATATCCATGGACTTTGTTTTAGGCTTGCCTCGAACAAAGAAGGGGAGGGATAGCATATTTGTTGTCGTGGATAGATTTTCTAAGATGGCACATTTTATACCATGTCATAAAAGCGATGATGCTGCTAATGTTGCTGATTTATTCTTTGGAGAGATTATTCGTTTACATGGTGTGCCCAATACTATTGTCTCGGATCGTGATACAAAGTTTCTTAGCCATTTTTGGAGATGCTTATGGGCTAAGTTGGGGACTAAACTACTTTTTAGTACTACATGTCATCCCCAAACTGATGGACAAACTGAAGTGGTCAATAGGACATTGTCTACTATGCTTAGGGCTGTTTTAAAAAGTAACTTGAAACTGTGGGAAGAATGTTTACCTCATATTGAATTTGCTTATAATCGTTCAGTGCATTCTACCACTAAAATGTGCCCTTTTGAGATTGTTTATGGTTTGCTACCTCGTGCACCTATTGATTTGCTGCCTCTTCCATCTTCGGAGAAGGTTAATTTTGATGCTAAGCAACGTGCTGATTTGATATTAAAAATGCATGAGTTAACTAAAGAAAACATTGAGCGCCTGAATGCTAGATACAAGCTTGCTGGTGATAGGGGTCGAAAGCATGTTGTGTTTGAACCAGGAGATCTTGTTTGGTTACATCTACGTAAAGATAGGTTTCCTGATTTGCACAAGTCTAAGTTAATGCCACGAGCTGATGGTCCCTTTAAGGTTTTACAGAAAATTAATGATAATGCATATAAACTTGAGCTACCTGCAGATTTTGGGGTTAGTCCCACATTTAACATTGCAGATTTGAAACCTTATTTGGGAGAAGATGATGAGCTTCCGTCGAGGACGACTTCAATTCAAGAAGGGGAGGATGATGAGGACATCCCTACTAATGTTACACCCATACCCTCACCAACTACACATACTGGACCAGTTACTAGAGCACGTGCACGTCAACTAAATTATCAGGTACTTTCGTTTCTTGCGAATCCTTCTATTGTTCATGAACATATGATGCTGCCTAAATTAGATACTTCTGTTTTGCTTATGAATGAAGGACCTAGCATGGACAAGAAGGATGGTCATTGGAGCGGGATCAAGAATGGAGAAGAAGGTGCGCGCGGGGGAAAGTACAGTGGAGCTTCCAGTGGGGATTTTCGCACGTTGAAGCCACCATAAGGCATGCATGAAGGCTTGGACGGAATACACGAGATGCCACTTCATTATTTTCGTCCAAGAGCAATTATAGGTGCTGCGTCACCTTAATATTGGGCTGGGCCCATGTAATTTCGAAATACCACATTATAGCCTGTTTTTAGAGTCCGTATGTGTGGGGAAACCGAGTTAGGGTTGTTTTCGGACCCCACCTCCAAGGGGTCACGAAAATCCCCTCTGTTCCCCCATATATACAGCCCTTAGGGCGTCGTTTAGATTTGGGTTTTAATTAGATTAAAGTTAGCCATAGCCGCAACTTTGAGCTCTTCGTTTGTGTCATCCGACCAGGCCAAGACCTCATTGGAACCCCAACTTTCGTAATCATTCATCTTATATTCGCAATATCCAGATTGCAATTCTTAGTTCTTGCTTGTTCTTCGATTGCTTGCAGGAATTAGACCTTCGTGGTCAGGTTGATCGTGCATCCGCGGGATCAATAACCTCTCGGAGTTGGTTTAGCGATCGCTAAGGCGCAATGTCTTCGCACGTTCGTAGTCGGATCGTGAAAGTCGTCTCCACCATAATCGATCTACACCATCTCATCGAAACATCGGGACACCTTCGCCTCTATCACAAGCTGCTGGTGCTCCTGCGGCTGCTGCAGTTGCTGCTACTGCTGCTGCTTCTGACGTCGGCCAGGACGACAACTACGAGGGTGATTACGAGGAGGAGGTGGAACAGGAAGCGGCCTATGAGCAGCCAGCTGGGCGTCCACGTCCCAACATTCGCCACGGTCGACACCAACCACCCCCTCAGGTACGCGATGATGAACATGTGCCTAAACTTAAATTGAATCTTAAGCCGTTTGAGGGTAGATATATTCCTGATGCTTATCTTACTTGGGAGTTAGAAACTGAACAACGCTTTACATGTTTACAATATCCTGAGAATAGACGTGTTACTGCTGCTGTTTGTGAATTCACGGGTTTTGCATCTATTTGGTGGTCTGAACATTGTAGATTGCATGCTAATAATATTCCAGCTACTTGGGCTGCTTTAAAAGATGCTATGCGTACTCGCTGGGCTCCTCCTTATTATCAACGTGAATTGCTACAAAAATTACAGCGTTTGAGACAAGGAAAAAATTCTGTAGAGGAATATTATCAAGAATTACAAACTGGATTGATTAGATGTGGCCTAGTAGAGGATAATGAAGCTATGTTTGCACGTTTTATAGGTGGCTTAAACAGGGAGATACAAACTATTCTAGAATACAAGGACTATGCTACTATTACTCGTTTGTTTCATCTTGCTTGTAAAGCTGAACGTGAAGTGCAGGATCGACAGGCCGCTACGAGACCTAACTTTTCTGCAGGACGAAATACATCATGGACATCGCGTGGACCTTCTACATCCACACGTCCTGCTGCACCACCATCTACTTCAACCGCTCATTCTTACAGGGAGCCACCAAAACAGCCAGCGCCACCATTCAAGGGTGCACAGAGTGGTCCAGCAGCGAGTTCTTCTTCATCCATGGCTTCCACAGGGCAAACACGAGATCGTGATATTAAATGTCGCAGGTGCCAAGGTGGAGGTCACTTCGCAAAAGACTGTCCCTCCAAGCGTGTGATGATTATTACGGCGGATGGTGGGTATGAGTCAGCGAGCGACTATGATGAGGAGACTTTAGTTCTCATTGCTCACGAGGAACAGGGTGCCCCTGATGATGCTCAATATATAGAGTATATGGTTCCTGATGATGCAGATCAATATGCTAGTTTGGTTGCTCAACGTGTGTTAAGTGTGTAGGTATCGAAGGCCGAGCAAAACCAGAGGCATAATTTGTTCCACACAAAGGGAGTGGTGAAAGAACGTTCGGTTCGCATCATCATTGACGGAGGGAGTTGCAACAACTTGGCAAGCATGGAGTTGGTGGAGAAGCTATCTCTCACCACAAGGCCACACCCCCATCCGTACTATATTCAGTGGTTTAACAATAGTGGTAAGATTAAGGTAACGCGTTCTGTTCGTGTGCACTTTAGCATTGCTGCATATGTTGATTATGTTGATTGTGATGTGGTACCCATGCAAGCAAGCTCTCTTTTACTTGGTAGACCATGGCAATTTGATAGGAATGTTGTACACCATGGTAGGACAAATCAGTTTACTCTGGTTCATCAGGATAAAACTATTGATTTACTTCCTATGTCTCCTGAACAAATTGTGAAAGATGATCTTGCTAGAGCTACTAAAGCTAAACAGGAGAAAAATAAGAGTGAAAATGAGATAGCAGCTAAAGAATTTGAGCAACAACATAAGACTACTAGCAAATCTTCTTCTGCTGTTTCTAATGAAATTAAATTGACTAGTCCAACTTTGCTTGCTACTAAGGTTTATATTTCGGATTTGGATGTTAGTCAATATGTGTGCTATGCTTTTGTGTGCAAAGAAGCTTTGTTTTCATTTGAGGAATTGCCTCCTTCTTTGCCTCCTGTTGTCACTGACCTTTTGCAGGAGTTTATTGACGTCTTTCCACAAGACATACCACCGGGATTACCACCTATTCGAGGGATTGAGCATTAGATTGACTTAATTCCCGGTGCTTCGCTGCCCAACCGTGCGCCATACCGTACCAATCCGGAGGAGACGAAGGAGATTCAGCGTCAAGTACAAGAGCTACTCGACAAAGGTTACATACGTGAATCACTTAGTCCTTGTGCTGTTCCTGTTATATTAGTGCCTAAAAAGGATGGAACTTGGCGTATGTGTGTTGATTGTAGAGCCATTAATAATATTACTATTCGTTATCGTCATCCTATTCCTAGGTTAGATGATATGCTTGATGAATTAAGTGGCTCTACCATGTTTTCCAAAGTTGATTTGCGTAGTGGATACCATCAAATTCGCATGAAATTAGGAGATGAATGGAAAACGGCATTTAAAACTAAGTTTGGATTATGAGTGGTTAGTCATGCCTTTTGGGTTAACTAATGCACCTAGCACTTTCATGAGATTAATGAACGAGGTTTTACGTGCTTTCATTGGACGATTTGTGGTAGTCTATTTTGATGATATACTGATTTATAGCAAATCTTTGGAGGAACATTTGGATCATTTACGTGCTGTTTTTATTGCTCTACGTAATGCACGTTTGTTTGGTAACCTTGGGAAGTGCACCTTTTGCACCGACCGAGTATCGTTTCTTGGCTATGTTGTTACTCCGCAGGGAATTGAAGTTGATAAAGCCAAGATCGAGGCGATTGAGAGTTGGCCGCAGCCCAAAACGGTCACACAAGTGAGGAGTTTTCTTGGCCTCGCTGGATTCTATAGGCGTTTTGTGAGAGATTTCAGCACCATTGCTGCACCTCTCAATGAGCTTACACGCAAGGATGTGCCTTTTACTTGGGGTACCGCACAGGAAGAAGCCTTCACGGTATTGAAAGATAAGTTAACACATGCTCTTTTGCTCCAACTTCCTGATTTTAATAAGACTTTTGAGCTTGAATGCGATGCTAGTGGTATTGGTTTGGGAGGTGTGTTATTACAAGATGCTAAACCTGTTGCATACTTTTCTGAAAAATTGAGTGGGCCTAGTCTGAACTATTCTACTTATGATAAGGAATTATATGCTCTTGTTCGGACATTAGAAACTTGGCAACATTATTTATGGCCCAAAGAATTTGTTATACATTCTGATCATGAATCTTTGAAACACATAAGAAGTCAAGCAAAACTTAATCGTAGACATGCTAAGTGGGTTGAATTTATTGAGACTTTCCCTTATGTCATTAAACACAAGAAGGGGAAAGATAATATTATTGCTGATGCTTTGTCTCGTCGTTATACTATGCTTTCACAACTTGACTTCAAGATATTCGGTTTAGAGACAATCAAAGATCAATATGTACATGATGCGGAATTTAAAGATGTTTTGCAGAATTGTAGAGAGGGTAGAACATGGAACAAGTTTGTGCTTAATGATGGGTTTGTGTTCCGTTCTAACAAGCTATGCATTCCAGCTAGCTCTATTCGTCTTTTGTTGTTGCAGGAGGCGCATGGAGGAGGATTAATGGGACATTTTGGCGTGAAGAAGACGGAGGACGTACTTGCTACACATTTCTTTTGGCAAAAGATGAGACGAGATGTTGAGCGTTTTGTTGCTCGCTGCACTACATGTCAAAAAGCTAAGTCACGACTCAATCCTCATGGTTTATACATGCCTTTACCTGTACCTAGTGTTCCGTGGGAGGACATATCCATGGACTTTGTTTTAGGCTTGCCTCGAACACAGAAGGGGAGGGATAGAATATTTGTTGTCGTGGATAGATTTTCTAAGATGGCACATTTTATACCATGTCATAAAAGCGATGATGCTGCTAATGTTGCTGATTTATTCTTTCGAGAGATTATTCGCTTACATGGTGTGCCCAATACTATTGTCTCGGATCGTGATACTAAGTTTCTTAGCCATTTTTGGAGATGCTTATGGGCTAAGTTGGGGACTAAACTACTTTTTAGTACTACATGTCATCCCCAAACTGATGGACAAACTGAAGTAGTCAATAGGACTTTGTCTACTATGCTTAGGGCTGTTTTAAAGAGTAACTTGAAAATGTGGGAAGAATGTTTACCTCATATTGAATTTGCTTATAATCGTTCATTTCATTCTACCACTGAAATGTGCCCTTTTGAGATTGTTTATGGTTTTCTACCTCGTGCACCTATTGATTTGCTGCCTCTTCCATCTTCGGAGAAGGTTAATTTTGATGCTAAGCAACGTGCTGAATTGATATTAAAAATGCATGAGTTAACTAAAGAAAACATTGAGAAAATGAATGCTAGATACAAGCTTGCTGGTGATAAGGGTAGAAAGCATGTTGTGTTTGAACCAGGAGATCTTGTTTGGTTACATCTACGTAAAGATAGGTTTCCTGATTTGCGCAAGTCTAAGTTAATGCCACGAGCTGATGGTCCCTTTAAGGTTTTACAGAAAATTAATGATAATGCATATAAACTTGAGCTACCTGCAGATTTTGGGGTTAGTCCCACATTTAACATTGCAGATTTGAAACCTTATTTGGGAGAAGATGATGAGTTTCTGTCGAGGACGACTTCAATTCAAGAAGGGGAGGATGATGAGGACATCTCTACTAATGTTACACCCACATCTTCACCAACTACACATACTGGACCAGTTACTAGAGCACGCGCACGTCAACTAAATTATCAGGTACTTTCGTTTCTTGCGAATCCTTCTAATGTTCAGGAACATATGATGCTGCCTAAATTAGATACTTTTGTTTTTCTTATGAATGAAGGACCTAGCATGGACAAGAAGGACGGTCATTGGAGCGGGATCAAGCATGGAGAAGAAGGTGCGCGCGCGGGAAAGAACAATGGAGCTTCCAGTGGGGATTTTCGCACTTTGAAGCCACCATAAGGCATGCATGAAGGCTTGGACGAAATACACGAGATGCCACTTCATTATTTTCGTCCAAGAGCAATTATAGGTGCTGCGTCACCTTAATATTGGGCTGGGCCCATGTAATTTCGAAATACCACATTATAGGCTGTTTTTAGAGTCCGTATGTGTGGGGAAACCGAGTTAGGGTTGTTTTCGGACCCCACCTCCAAGGGGCCACGAAATTCCCCTCTGTTCCCCCATATATACAGCCCTTAGGGCGTCGTTTAGACTTGGGTTTTAATTAGATTTAAGTTAGCCATAGCCGCAACTTCGAGCTCTTCGTTTGTGTCCTCCGACCAGGCCAAGACCTCATTGGAACCCCAACTTTCGTAATCATTCATCTTATATTCGCAATATCCAGATTGCAATTCTCAGTTCTTGCTTGTTCTTCGATTGCTTGCAGGAATGGACCTTCGTGGTCAGGTTGATCGTGCATCCGCGGGATCAATAACCTCTCGGAGTTGGTTTAGCGATTGCTAAGGCGCAACGTCTTCGCACGTTCGTAGTCGGGTCGTGAAAGTCTACTCCACCAAAATCGATCTCCATCATCTCATCGAAACATCGGGACACCTTCGCCTCTATCAACTAGCGTCACAATGAACTTCAAATGGTTTATCAAAATTGGGCAACACAAGTAGGGGAGCATGGGTGAGGCGATGTTTGAGTTCGTGGAAAGCCTTTTCTTGGGAGGGTCCCCAAATAAAAGGTGCGTTCTTTTTACTCAAAGCGTGTAAAGGTGATGCAATGGTGCTAAAGTCTTTAACGAAATGGCGGTAGAATCCGGCTAGGCCAAGGAAACTCCAGACTTGGGATAGGGTTATAGGTTGTGGCCAAGTTTTAATTGCGTTCACTTTAGTTTCATCAACTTCAATGCCATTAGAGGAAACAACAAAGCCAAGAAATATGAGTTTGGGAGTGAAAAAGGTACATTTTTCAAGATTAGCATATAATTGTTCCTTACGTAAGACTTGTAGGACTTCACGAATATGGCTAGCATGTTCCTCCACGGATTTTCTATAAATGAGGATATCATCAAAGTAAACTTCAACAAACTTGCCAATGAGATAGCGGAGAACATAGTTCATAACACGCATGAAAGTAATAGGGTCTTCGGATAAGCCGAATGGCATAACCAACCATTCATAGAGACCAATATTGGTTTTGAAGGCGGTTTTCCACTCATTGCCAACTTGCATATGTATTTGGTGATACCAACTCTTAAGATCAATTTTGGTGAAAACGATTGCACCAGATAGTTCGTCAAGCATGTCATCTAAGAGAGGAATGGGGTGTCTGTAGCACACGGTAATGTTATTGATGGGGGCGAAAATTACAACACATACGCCAAGTACAATCTTTCTTTCGCACAATTAGGACCGGCACCGCACAAGGGCTAAGGTTTTCGCGAATGTACCCTTTCTGTAGTAGTTGTTCGACTTGGCGTTGAATCTCCTTTGTCTCCTCGGGGTTGGTGCGGTAAGGTGCCCTGTTTGGGAGAGGAGTACCGGGTATGAGGTCGATGCTATGCTCAATGCCACGAAGTGGAGGAAGACCCGGTGGTAGCTTGGCGGGGAACACGTCCTCAAATTCCTGTAAAAGAGTAGCTATGGCACGACGGAGAGAGGGTGATGAGGACATCCCTACTAATGTTACACCCATATCCTCACCAACTACACATACTGGACCAGTTACTAGAGCACGTGCACGTCAACTAAATTATCAGGTACTTTCGTTTCTTGTGAATCCTTCTATTGTTCATGAACATATGATGCTGCCTAAATTAGATACTTTTGTTTTGCTTATGAATGAAGGACCTAGCATGGACAAGAAGGATGGTCATTGGAGCGGGATCAAGCATGGAGAACAAGGTGCGCGCGCGGGAAAGTACAGTGGAGCTTCCAGTGGTGATTATCACACTTTGAAGCCACCATAAGGCGCACATGAAGTCTTGGACGAAATACGCGAGATGACACTTCATTATTTTTCGTCCAAGGGCCATTATAGGTGCTGCGTCACCTTAATATTGGGCTGGGCCCATGTAATTTCGAAATACCACATTATAGGCTGTTTTTAGAGTCCGTATGTGTGGGGAAACCGAGTTAGGGTTGTTTTCGGACCCCACCTCCAAGGGGCCACGAAATTCCCCTCTGTTCCCCCATATATACAGCCCTTAGGGCGTCGTTTAGACTTGGGTTTTAATTAGATTTAAGTTAGCCATAGCCGAAACTTCGAGCTCTTCGTTTGTGTCCTCCGACCAGGCCAAGACCTCATTGGAACCCCAACTTTCGTAATCATTCATCTTATATTCGCAATATCCAGATTGCAATTCTCAGTTCTTGCTTGTTCTTCGATTGCTTGCAGGAATTAGACCTTCGTGGTCAGGTTGATCGTGCATCCGCGGGATCAATAACCTCTCGGAGTTGGTTTAGCGATCGCTAAGGCGCAACGTCTTCGCACGTTCGTAGTCGGATCGTGAAAGTCGTCTCCACCATAATCGATCTCCACCATCTCATCGAAACATCGGGACACCTTCGCCTCTATCAGAGGGTGAGTCGTTAAGTAAAAGAACATCATACTTGTACAAGAATACAAAGTGAGGGATATGGGATGGGTTATTCCGCACTTCTTGGACCTCTCGTTTGGTGGTTAGCAAGATGTTGTCATTGGTGTAACGCCTCATGGGGTCACTCATATTTGGCTTGTGGCTCTCACTCACTTTGTGGTGGCTCTTTCTCTCACTTTTGTCCCCATGAGGGTTGGAAGTTTGTATTTTTTCGGCGATCACTTGACTTGGGGTCATGGGATGAAGGACCAACTCTTTGCCCCTTCACTTGAAGATTAGTGGTTGGTGTGCCCGTTGTGTAGAAAAATCCTATCAAATTTCCAAGGTCGGCCCAAGAGAAAATGGCACACGCTCATTGGTACCACATCGCATTCCAGTGTGTCTTTGTAGGAGCCGATTTTGAATGAGACTTCCACCATGTGGTCCACTTTGATGGAGCCGGAGTCACCAAGCCATTGCACCTTGTATGGGTGAGGGTGCTTCTTCTTAATGAGGTTGAGCTTGGTACAAAGTTCTTCACTTGCCAAGTTGTGGCAACTTCCTCCATCAATGATTACCTTCACGAATCTACCTTTTATGCCTGCCTTGGTATGAAAAATGTGGCATCTTTGATTCTCATCGAGCTCTTGTTGAAGGGTCAACACCTTGGACACCACTAAGGAGGGACTTGCATCATTGTCACAATATACTCGGCCGTCTTCATCATCATTTGCTTGTATTTGTTGAGAGACTTGAGCCAAGGTATCCATTTGACCCTCACTTATAGAATCATACTCGCCGTCTTCGGTGATGATCATGGTCCTCTTGGTGGGCACTCAAAAAACTTGTGGCCGCGGTCCTTGCAAGTGAAGCATGCAATGGAGCTTGTCTTTGGATCTTTGTGTGTAAAAGCCTTGGTAGGCTCTCTTGGCTTGAAATTTGTTGTGGTTGATGAAGAACGTGTTGAAGAATTTGCCGGTGCCTTGTGTTTGTGGGACCACCACTTGATTATTGAGCTCGGGTATAGGGTGTTGTGCTTGGCGGCGCTTGGGAGGTAGAAGGTGTACCCCGAGTGTTGGAGGACACAAATTTGGAGTACTTCGCATCTTCTTGAACTTGTGATGTAGGACCAAGTTCTCTTTAGGACGAAATCCTTGGGGATTTGCTCGAGCTTCACGAATTGGAGGGGGTTTGGAGGAAGAACACGAAGAACACGATGAACACAAGAAGAATCACAAGGGGAAACAACACAAACGAACACACAAGTTACAAAACAAGATACACATATATAAATACTTGATCCAAATTATCCACAAGAGAGAGAGATGGAACAAGCTAGATGTCCTTCCTACAAGTTCTAGGACATGGAGGTCTGAGGCCCAACCGCAGATGAAGCCTCTTTCCCGCAGCAGATGGTATGATCTCCAAGGTAGGAGGAATTCCCCTTGGGGAGGTAGTGGATCTAAGCTTTAATGTTTTGAGTTCTAATCTTAGCTAAACCTAGAATGAAGGAGGGGATGGGGTATATATAGCCCAATGGAAGTGATGGGTAAGTGAGGGTAAAATGGGAAGATACAAGGCCTCTTGGCCAAGGCTGCACGCAGGGAGGGGACCTGGTAAACGGGGCCTTTACTCCGAGCACCCGGGGTGGGTCGGGTCGAGCAGACCGGGCACCCGGGGGTCCAGAAGCCGGGAACCCGGGGTGGTCAGTAGCTTCCCGGTTTCGAATGGGATGGACCGGGCACCCGGGAGTCCGTGACTCCGGGCACCCAGGCTGGTCAAGAACATCTGCCTCCTCTCCAAGTGTTGCTTGCCCTTGTATCATGGCTTCATCTCCTCTCTTCCATCTTCTCTTCCAAGCTTCTCTCGCGGATGGTGTAGTCGTTCTCTTATGCCCAACCTCCTCTATTGCCGGTTTGTCATGTAGCTCCAACCTATAAGTGCACAACATAGGAGGGTCAAGTAGTATACCATCCTCGAGAGCACCAAGTAGACATGTGTAAAGGAGAAGATTCACCTTTAGGTGTAATATGTGTAAGCCACACATGTCTCTTGATGAAGGGAAGGTTAACATGGTGATGTCCGTCGGATGCTCCGCATCAACTTGCCTCTCCACTTTTGTGGCTTGATGGACCAATTCTTCAAGTGTGTTGTATGGTTGGAAGTTGGTGATCTTCTTAATTGAGACCGTTCAGGAAGCGGGCCATGGTTTGTTCGGCGGATTCCTTCACATTTGGCTCGAATCATTGCCAACTCCATTTCCTTGTAATACTCTTCTACCGACTTGTATCCTTGCTTGAGGGCTTGTAAGTTTTGGTAGAGGTCACGTGTATAATGTTTTGGCACAAACCGGGCTCCCATCACGTTTTTCATTTCTTCCCATGAGCACACTTGTGGGGTGCCTTGCTCGAGACGGATATCTTGTACTTGCTCCCACCAATTGAGAGCATAGTCTTCAAATTCAAGTGATTCCATGGCAACTTTCTTGGACTCATCATAATTGTGCACACGGTATATCTTGTCCACTTTGAGGGCCCATGAGAGGTAGTCCTCAGGGTTTGTTCCTCCCGAGAACTTGGGCATTGTGAACTTGAGCCTTCAAAAACGCTCTTCATTGTGTTGAGGTTGACGAACCCGGAGATGCTCAAGTGGCGGGGGTGCTCTAGCTCGCCGGTCATTGTGATGGATGTTGTCTTTGTATTAATCTTGATGATCAAAGTTTGGCACATGAGGTGCATTAGGGCGCCCCTGCAATGTGCGATGAGCCGTCGAAGGTATGTTGTCTTGAAGTGGGTGAAGTGGCGGTCTTGGATGACGGTCATCTCTAGGCACATGAGATTGAGATGGTTCGCCATGAATGACCCGAGGAGGAATGCGGATGTCATGTTCTTGGCGCCTATGGTGATCTTCGCTTTCATGTCTTGTTGACCGGGCATTATAAGTTGGTGCCCCTTGGTGGTGAAGGTTGAAGTTGAGGGTGTCTTGCACTTGTCTCTCAAGGTGGAGACGCCTTTCACGCTCCGTGGCTTGGTCTTGTGGCTCCTTGCCGGGACGAGACCGGGTGTGCTCGACGGCCTCATGGTTGGACTTGGAGCGGTGAGAAGACCGGTGTGAAGAGGAGGATGATGAAGAATGATGACACCGAGAAGATAGCATGGCCTTGAGCTCGGCCATACTTGAGTCTTGGTGTGCCGTGATATGAGGAAGCATTTCTTGCTTGAAGTCCTCCATAGTGTTGGACATTTGTTCTTGACGTTTGTGTAGGTCCACCGCAATCGTGGCATTGCGGTTGCTCAACCTCTCGTGCGCGTCGCGCATCTCATGTTGGAATAGTAGTTGAGCCTCTTGAGTAACCATATTGCTTGTATCGCGAAGTGTACCATTCACTGAAGAAGTAGGGGAGTCTTTCCTAGCCATGACAACAAGCGGGTAGATGTGAGAGTAAAAGTAGGAGAACAATAACAAGGATACCTTCTCGAAGATGTAGTGAGTCGATTGATGTATAGCTTCATGTAGTGAAAAGAATGTTCTTGTTTGAATCTCGTTCCCACACGCACACCTACAATTGTCTTATTGTGGAGCTTGGTAGGACTTAGTGGCCAAGGAATTGCAACAAGCGGAACAAGATGTTAATAAAATTGGTAGTGGTCAAAGTGAAGAAATGCAATACAAGTATATCAAAAGAGAAAGATAGCAATAGGAAACGCACGCGCAAAGATATTGGGACTTATGCAACCAAGAAAATGAGCAAGATAATGGAGCCTAACGAAGACTAATGCTCGCGTTGCACAAGTACAAAGAGAGTAACTAGCTCGATTGCTCAACGGCTTGATTCGCACAAGTGCACCAACCTATAATGAAGAGATATGAACTCTAAACGTGCTTTTGGTGGATGCTTCACTATTTGCGCTCTCGTTTTCTTAGAAGCTTTTGATATCCTTTCTCTTTCTCTCTCTTTTCTTGAACGGAACTCACTTTTGACAACGAAACTTGGAGCGCTATGAGTTGTGATATAACTAGATGAGTAATGAACTGAGTATCAATTGTATGACTACTAAGGTGCACACATTGCGAGAGCCAACAATACTCGGAGAGCTAGTCTCAATAGGACAAAGAAGATATTCACAAAAGAAAGATGGGCTCTCAATGGTAAATGGCAAGGAGAGGGTGGCTATGACGAAATGTATACCTCAAGTCACCTTACCCTCGCGAAGAACGGTGGTACCGGCCTTGCTTCCGGTGTGTAGGCCGAGTGGATTGGAGACGTTAGTAGCGAGTATGTTGGCCTTCGTTGTTGATGGTGGTGGAGTCCTTGGGGTTCCTGGACGACATGTGCGAAGCTGCCCGAGTCAAAGAGCTTCTGGGAAGCTCTCTGTGTAGACCGGGTGCCTGGTGTCTGGATGGGCCGGGTGCCCGGGGTCCCGGGTGCCTGGTCTCTATAATCCGGGTGCTCGGGGTAGGCCGAGGCACGGGAGTTGACCAGGAAAGTGGGGTTCCCAAAATCAAATTGGTGGATAGAAAGAAAAAATTCAGGGAAAATTGTTGGTGGGGAGGCTAAAGCAACCCAAAAGGGGGTAGATCCACTAGTAAAACACCACATCCATGGAACAAAACCAACAAAATTTCAAAATAACCAACAAGTTGCAAGATCTTGGGTATGGCTATTTTTGGTGGGGATTTTGGAATTGGGAAAAGAACAAACAAAAATTGGCTAGAAAGGTGAGGGGGAGGAACTCCAAATTGTGTCAACATTGCTCATGATACCAAATGATGTAGGGAAAGTCTAGGGTTTGGCCCAATCTTCACAATTTGGAGGTGGGGATCCAAAACAATCACAAGCACAAGGGGAAATCACAAACACAATCAACACAAGAGGGGAAGGGGAACAAGATCCAAACACACAAACACTCAAATCCACTCACAAACATCATGCATCAAAATATCCATACGCCACAAGAGGTAAGCTTGGTAGTTTCCCTCTCCTTCTACTACTAGAAGAGGGGCCTCTCCTTCTATGAGTGGGGATAGGAAGGTAGATTGAGAGAGGATCTCAAGCAGATCAATTTCCGAAGGGGAAATGGAGGTAAGGTCTCTCAAGATTTAGTTTGTTCTTAGCTAACCCTAAAACTGAGGTAGAAAAGAGATATATATATATATAGTACAGGGGAGAGATGGGGGGACAAGGGCCTCATGCCCAGATCTAGCAGCCGGAGACCGGGCACCCGGGGGACCGGACACCCGGGGTGGTCAGGGGGCTTCGGACTCAAGCCGAGGGGGGGACTGGACACCCGGGGGTTGGGGAGGCCGGGCACCCGGAGTGGTCAGCGAACTCGCCGCCTTGCTCCTGGGGGGACCGGGCACCCGGGAGTCGGAAGGGATGGGCATCCGGAGTGGTCAGAGAGGGCTCGGCCTTGTGTCGGGGGTGGCCGGGCACCCGGGGTTGTCAGGAGCTTCAGGGTGTCCTCCTCCTCGTCTTCCTGCGGTTCTTCTACAAGCGTGGCTCGCCCTTGTTCCATAGCCTCTTCTTGAATGCCCCGTTGGTACCTGATGAAGCATAGCGTGTCCATGTGAGGTGGCACCCAAGTCTCACATATGTTTAAGCGTGGTTCGGAAAGGAGTGAGTTCACCTTAGCCTCAATGGTGCATGCTTGTGCTCTCTTCATGTGTCCGCGTGTAGGAGATGTATCCATGGTGATGTCGGTAGGATACTCCGCATCAATAGGCGTGTTGACGACCAACAATTTGGTCTTCCCCCTTTTGACCCGGTTGCGCGGGTGGTCAAACGTTCATCTCGGGGGCATGCTTTGTCTGCTGAAGAGGTGGCTGTTATTGACCCTCTGATGCAAAAACTCGTTGAACTGAAGAAGAGGATACCTGGTGCCCAGCTGATTGCCGTGTTTATGAGGAGGTGCATCCAGCCACTTCAGCATCGGGTGCATCCTATGTAGCGGTACACTGGGCTCGAGGACCCGACTAGGTACTCTCCTGATGATATCTCGGGTAGCGATCTTCTGTTTCGGATCCAGCAAGTCACTAAGTGCACAAGTACTGGTGTTGAGAGTTCCGTGCTTTCATATGCTGAGGATTTCCTATTGCCTGAGGTATGTGCTCGAGTCTTTGTCAGGTCCGATCATGTATTTTCTATCTTGTGTTTACTAATAATGTTTTTACCTCATAGGACCATGTTCCGTTGCTTAGCAACCTACCTCAACCTGAGGATGCCGAGATATTGGACGAGCCTGATGTGGTTGTGGTGGATCCCGCACCCGAGGGTGGTGCCTCGCATGCTGGTACTGGCGAGTTCGCGGGTGCGAGTGTTGTTTGTCATCAAGCGGCTTCTGAAGGTGATGAAGATTTCGAGCCACTTTGCTTCAAACGCATCCGCTCCTCGACTGCTAGTGGATGGGCTAGAGAGGGCGGTGGTGATGGACCGCCGCCAGTTGCGCCAGTTGTTGCGCCCTGCCCTCCTCTAGTTGCACCGAAAAAGCGCAAGCTGGGGGTGTTGCTTCGCGTGGGCGCCGCACCTGTTGGGTACGTACTTCTTCTTGGTTTATTATGCCGCCGTTTTTGCTTCTGATTCTGATGATGAGCGTGTTGCAGTACTACTCCTGTTCAGGCCACGTCTTCGACGTGTACTGCTGCTGTTGACCTTCAGTCGACTGACTCTGGCGCCGTGCCTGATCGATCGGCACCTTCCGCGACTCCTGCGGCCTCTGGTGCGGGTACAAAACATGTGACTGCTCCATCTGGCGGGTCTGTGGCTGTTACTAAGGGAGAATCACCTCCGGAGACAAAACCCGTGTTTCCCGAGAGGTACTTCTTGGAGAAGAAGGACCTCCCCATTGTACAGAAGGCGAAATTATTTGATCGCATGGCTGAGTAGGTGCATAATCTTTTTGTCATTTGCCTTGCATTGGGGGCGCGTCAGCGCTCCCGATGGGAGTAACCCTCGAGGCTGCGAGTAACGAGTTGTGGTTGGTTGCAGTCTTAAGCTTGATTTTCCGTTTTGGTGCGCTTCTGCTTGCGATTGGGGGCGCGGCAGCTCTCCCGATGGGAGTAGCCCCCGAGGCTGCGAGCAATCGCTTGTGGTTGGTTGCAGTCTGAAACTTTATTGTCCTTTGCTTGGTTCTGATTTCTGTGCTCCTTTATTTTTCTGTCGCTGTTCCCTATGTGTGAGCAAGTGTTGACTGATGCTGATCGCGCCCGGGGTGCTCATGATGCGACCTAGAATAGCCTGACCACCATGCGCCGGGAGTTGTTTTCGTCCCTTTTTGATTATGTTGTCCTTTCTTGCTTGATGCTTGAGTGGCCCTTTGACCATAGGTCATATGAAAGATGCTGAAAAGAAGGCTGCTGCCACAGAGAAGAAGCTTGCCTCGCTTCGAGGCGTTTTGGAGTCGAAGGAGAGGGATTTGGATGTGCGACGTGACAACTCGAATGGCTGCGGCGAGTGGAGGAGGAATTCCAACAATTCGAGGCGGTCGAGGGCAATCGGCTGCGCGACCTGGCGAGTGCTTTGGGAGGTGAGAAGATTGCTCCAATGCTTCACCTTTGGTTGTAGTTGTTTGATCATTGTTGTATCCATGTGGTGTAGGTGCCGTAAGTGTTGATGATAGAGGCGAAGGTGTCCCGATGTTTCGATGAGATGGTGGAGATCGATTATGGTGGAGGCGACTTTCACGATCCGACTACGAACGTGCGAAGACGTTGCGCCTTAGCGATCGCTAAACCAACTCCGAGAGGTTATTGATCCCGCGGATGCACGATCAACCTGACCACGAAGGTCTAATTCCTGCAAGCAATCGAAGAACAAGCAAGAACTAAGAATTGCAATCTGGATATTGCGAATATAAGATGAATGATTACGAAAGTTGGGGTTCCAATGAGGTCTTGGCCTGGTCGGATGACACAAACGAAGAGCTCGAAGTTGCGGCTATGGCTAACTTAAATCTAATTAAAACCCAAGTCTAAACGACGCCCTAAGGGCTGTATATATGGGGGAACAGAGGGGATTTTCGTGACCCCTTGGAGGTGGGGTCCGAAAACAACCCTAACTCGGTTTCCCCACACATACGGACTCTAAAAACAGCCTATAAGGTGGTATTTCGAAATTACATGGGCCCAGCCCAATATTAAGGTGACGCAGCACCTATAATTGCCCTTGGACGAAAATAATGAAGTGGCATCTCGCGTATTTCGTCCAAGACTTCATGCGCGCCTTATGGTGGCTTCAAAGTGCGATAATCACCACGGGAAGCTCCGCTGTCCTTTCCCGCGCGCGCACCTTCTTCTCCATGCTTGATCCCGCTCCAATGACCATCCTTCTTGTCCATGCTAGGTCCTTCATTCATAAGCAAAACAAAAGTATCTAATTTAGGCAGTATCATATGTTCATGAACAATAGAAGGATTCGCAAGAAACGAAAGTACCTGATAATTTAGTTGACGTGCACGAGCTCTAGTAACTGGTCCAATATGTGTAGTTGGTGAGGATATGGGTGTAACATTAGTAGGGATGTCCTCATCATCCTCCCCTTCTTGAATTGAAGTCGTCCTCGACGGAAGCTCATCATCTTCTCCCAAATAAGGCTTCAAATCTGCAATATTAAATGTGGGACTAACCCCAAAGGCTGCAGGTAGCTCAAGTTTATATGCATTATCATTAATTTTCTGCAAAACCTTAAAGGGACCATCAGCTCGAGGCATTAACTTAGACTTGCGCAAATCAGGAAACCTATCTTTACGTAGATGTAACCAAACAAGATCTCCGGGTTCAAACACAACATGCTTTCGACCCCTATCACCAGCAAGCTTGTATCTAGCATTCATGCGCTCAATGTTTTCTTTAGTTAACTCATGCATTTTTAATATCAATTCAGCACGTTGCTTAGCATCAAAATTAACCTTCTCCGAAGATGGAAGAGGTAGCAAATCAATAGGTGCACGAGGTAGAAAAGCATAAACAATCTCAAAAGGGCACATTTTAGTGGTAGAATGCAATGAACGATTATAAGCAAATTCAATATGAGGTAAACATTCTTCCCACAGTTTCAAGTTACTCTTTAAAACAGCCCTAAGCATAGTAGACAAAGTCCTATTGACTACTTCAGTTTGTCCATCAGTTTGGGGATGACATGTAGTACTAAAAAGTAGTTTAGTCCCCAACTTAGCCCATAAGCATCTCCAAAAATGGCTAAGAAACTTAGTATCACGATCCGAGACAATAGTATTGGGCACACCATGTAAGCGAATAATCTCACGAAAGAATAAATCAGCAACATTAGCAGCATCATCGCTTTTATGACATGGTATAAAATGTGCCATCTTAGAAAATCTATCCACGACAACAAATATGCTATCCCTCCCATTCTTTGTTCGAGGCAAGCCTAAAACAAAGTCCATGGATATGTCCTCCCACGGAACACTAGGTACAGGTAAAGGCATGTATAAACCATGAGGATTGAGTCGTGACTTAGCTTTTTGACATGTAGTGCAGCGAGCAACAAAACGCTCAACATCCCGTCTCATCTTTGGCCAAAAGAAATGTGTAGCAAGTACGTCCTCCGTCTTCTTCACGCCAAAGTGTCCCATTAATCCTCCTCCATGCGCCTCCTGCAACAACAAAAGACGAATAGAGCTAGCTGGAATGCATAGCTTGTTAGAACGGAACACAAATCCATCATTAAGCACAAACTTGTTCCATGTTCTACCCTCTATACAATTCTGCAATACATCTGTAAATTCCGCATCATTTACGTATTGATCTTTGATTGTCTCTAAACCGAAAATCTTGAAGTCAAGTTGTGAAAGCATAGTATAACGACGAGACAAAGCATCAGCAATAATATTATCTTTCCCCTTCTTGTGTTTAATGACATAAGGGAAAGTCTCAATAAATTCAACCCACTTAGCATGTCTACGATTAAGTTTTGCTTGACTTCTTATGTGTTTCAAAGATTCATGATCAGAATGTATAACAAATTCTTTGGGCCATAAATAATGTTGCCAAGTTTCTAATGTCCGAACAAGAGCATATAATTCCTTATCATAAGTAGAATAGTTCAGACTAGGCCCACTCAATTTTTCAGAAAAGTAAGCAACAGGTTTAGCATCTTGTAATAACACACCTCCCAAACCAATCCCACTAGCATCGCATTCAAGCTCAAAAGTCTTATTAAAATCAGGAAGTTGGAGCAAAGGAGCATGTGTTAACTTATCTTTCAATACGGTGAAGGCTTCTTCCTGTGCGGTACCCCAAGTAAAAGGCACATCCTTGCGTGTAAGCTCATTGAGAGGTGCAGCAATGGTGCTGAAATCTCTCACAAAACGCCTATAGAATCCAGCGAGGCCAAGAAAACTCCTCACTTGTGTGACCGTTTTGGGCTGCGGCCAACTCTCAATCGCCTCGATCTTGGCTTTATCAACTTCAATTCCCTGCGGAGTAACAACATAGCCAAGAAACGGTACTCGGTCGGTGCAAAAGGTGCACTTCCCAAGGTTACCAAACAAACGTGCATTACGTAGAGCAATAAAAACAGCACGTAAATGATCCAAATGTTCCTCCAAAGATTTGCTATAAATCAGTATATCATCAAAATAGACTACCACAAATCGTCCAATGAAAGCACGTAAAACCTCGTTCATTAATCTCATGAAAGTGCTAGGTGCATTAGTTAACCCAAAAGGCATGACTAACCACTCATATAATCCAAACTTAGTTTTAAATGCCGTTTTCCATTCATCTCCTAATTTCATGCGAATTTGATGGTATCCACTACGCAAATCAACTTTGGAAAACATGGTAGAGCCACTTAATTCATCAAGCATATCATCTAACCTAGGAATAGGATGACGATAACGAATAGTAATATTATTAATGGCTCGACAATCAACACACATACGCCATGTTCCATCCTTTTTAGGCACTAATATAACAGGAACAGCACAAGGACTAAGGGATTCACGTATGTAACCTTTGTCGAGTAGCTCTTGTACTTGACGCTGAATCTCCTTCGTCTCCTCCGGATTGGTACGGTATGGCGCACGGTTGGGCAACGAAGCACCGGGAATTAAGTCAATCTGATGCTCAATCCCTCGAATAGGTGGTAATCCCGGTGGTACGTCTTGTGGAAAGACGTCAATAAACTCCTGCAAAAGGTCAGTGACAACAGGAGGCAAAGAAGGAGGCAATTCCTCAAATGAAAACAAAGCTTCTTTGCACACAAAAGCATAGCACACATATTGACTAACATCCAAATCTGAAATATCAAGTTTAGTAGCAAGCAAAGTTGGACTAGTCAATTTAATTTCATTAGACACAGCAGAAGAAGATTTGCTATTAGTCTTATGTTGTTGCTCAAATTCTTTGGCTGCTATCTCATTTTCACTCTTATTTTTCTCCTGTTTAGCTTTACTAGCTCTAGCAAGATCATCTTTCACAATTTGTTCAGGAGACATAGGAAGTAAAGCAATATTTTTATCCTGATGAACCAGAGTAAACTGATTTGTCCTACCATGGTGTACAACATTCCTATCAAATTGCCATGGTCTACCAAGTAAAAGAGAGCATGCTTGCATGGGTACCACATCACAATCAACATAATCAGCATATGCAGCAATGCTAAAGTGCACACGAACAGAACGCGTTACCTTAATCTTACCACTATTGTTAAACCACTGAATATAGTATGGATGGGGGTGTGGTCTTGTGGTGAGAGATAGCTTCTCCACCAACTCCATGCTAGCCAAGTTGTTGCAACTCCCTCCGTCAATGATGATGCGAACCGAACGTTCTTTCACCACTCCCTTTGTGTGGAACAAATTATGCCTCTGGTTTTGCTCAGCCTTCGTTACCTGCACACTTAACACACGTTGAGCAACCAAACTAGCATATTTATCTGCATCATCAGGAGCCATATACTCCATATCATGAGCATCATCATGGGCACCCTGTTCCTCATGAGCAATGAGAACTAAAGTCTCCTCATCATAGTCACTCGCTGACTCATACCCACCATCCGCCGTAATAATCATCACACGCTTGGAGGGACAGTCTTTTGCGAAGTGACCTCCACCTTGGCACCTGCGACATTTAATATCACGATCTCGTGTTTGCCCTGTGGAAGCCATGGATGAAGAAGAACTCGCCGCTGGACCACTCTGTGCACCCTTGAATGGTGGCGCTGACTGTTTTGGTGGCTCCCTGTAAGAATGAGCGGCTGAAGTAGAGGGTGGAGCAGCAGGACGTGTGGATGTAGAAGGTCCACGCGATGTCCATGATGTATTTCGTCCTGCAGAAAAGTTAGGTCTCGTAGCGGCCTGTCGATCCTGCACTTCACGTTCAGCTTTACAAGCAAGATGAAACAAACGAGTAATAGTAGCATAGTCCTTGTATTCTAGAATAGTTTGTATCTCCCTGTTTAAGCCACCTATGAAACGTGCAAACATAGCTTCATTATCCTCTACTAGGCCACATCTAATCAATCCAGTTTGTAATTCTTGATAATATTCCTCTACAGAATTTTTTCCTTGTCTCAAACGCTGTAATTTTTGTAGCAATTCACGTTGATAATAAGGAGGAACCCAGCGAGTACGCATAGCATATTTTAAAGCAGCCCAAGTAGCTGGAATATTATTAGCATGCAATCTACAATGTTCAGACCACCAAATAGATGCAAAACCCATGAATTCACAAACAGCAGCAGTAACACGTCTATTCTCAGGATATTGTAAACATGTAAAGCGTTGTTCAGTTTCTAACTCCCAAGTAAGATAAGCATCAGGAATATATCTACCCTCAAACGGCTTAAGATTCAATTTAAGTTTAGGCACATGTTCATCATCGCGTACCTGAGGGGGTGGTTGGTGTCGACCGTGGCGAATGTTGGGACGTGGACGCCCAGCTGGCTGCTCATAGGCCGCTTCTTGTTCCACCTCCTCCTCGTAATCACCCTCGTAGTTGTCGTCCTGGACGACGTCAGAGGCAGCAGCAGCAGTAACTGCAGCAGTAGCAGGAGCACCAGCAGCTTGTCCGCCCGGAAACAGATTACGTCGTGCACGTCGTGGTGGCGGTGGATGTGCTGGAGCGGCCGCAGGCTGTATAGGTAAGCGTGCGAGCAACTCAGTAAACTTGGCGTCGAGCTTGGTGTCGATCATCTTCTCCACACCATCAATCGCCTCTGTAAATCTGTTCTCGATGTCATTCACCTGTTCAGACATCATTTGTGCAAATTTATCATGTAATGCTTTGTTTGTCATATTCTCCCAATCAGGTGCATCCCGCGCCACTTCATCATGGGATCCTGGCATGGTTAGCAGAAATATAAAACACACAGAAGTATGATCCTACTTCGACTAATGGGATGTGGGGTGGTGGAAAGCACAAATCCGTCAAGCTTTTCTTCAGTTCTTACCGATTCTTACCTAGCAGCAGGTGGTGATGTACAACCAACGGGTCAAAACTCTCAGAGATGTGGTAGAGCGATGGCCAGGAGGTGTCAACCGCACGAAGTAGAATATATGTGGAGCTGTAGGTAGGTTTGACAAATATGGTAGCAAAAAGCTCAACAGTAATCAAAACAGAGATGCAAAGTTGAATAAACACTCAACGTCGGTACTGTGCTGATCCTAGGCTAGACCGTACTAGAGACGCGAGCCTAAAACACCAACGAAAGCACGGCGCGGCACGTAATCAACTGAGAATCACACTCTGAATTTTTTTTTTATTTTTTTTTTTTTTTTTTTTTTGGAAATCACCCCCCTTCTCTGGACGGAAAAAGTTTGGTGAAATCCGACTCTAACAACTCAAAACTAATCTGGCTACAGAGAGATCAGGATCCTTACTGATGGTGGAACTCAACTCGGACTCGTGAGACGTGGTGGTGTATATGGACTCTGCTTGGCGGAACGTGGTGGTGTATCTGCACTTGGATTGGCGGAACGTGGTAGGATGACTACTGTGCGGCGGCGACGTGGCAAACTGTGATCAGAACTCGAAACTCTAAGGGAACTAGACGCTAAGATCAGCAACTTGACACAACGATGCAACCGTAAATTCAACAAGGCAAGCTACTGTAAAGAAAACTGGATAAGGGCTCGGACTGTTTTGGAACGTGATGATCTAACCCTAATTTTGTTTTTGGCTTTTTCGTGGACTGTAGGTATGAAGAACAGAACCAATCTAGACTATGAAAACTGGTAAATCTCACCGAGCAACCTGGAAATCTGATACCACTTGATAGAGGCGAAGGTGTCCCGATGTTTCGATGAGATGGTGGAGATCGATTATGGTGGAGGCGACTTTCACGATCCGACTACGAACGTGCGAAGACGTTGCGCCTTAGCGATCGCTAAACCAACTCCGAGAGGTTATTGATCCCGCGGATGCACGATCAACCTGACCACGAAGGTCTAATTCCTGCAAGCAATCGAAGAACAAGCAAGAACTAAGAATTGCAATCTGGATATTGCGAATATAAGATGAATGATTACGAAAGTTGGGGTTCCAATGAGGTCTTGGCCTGGTCGGATGACACAAACGAAGAGCTCGAAGTTGCGGCTATGGCTAACTTAAATCTAATTAAAACCCAAGTCTAAACGACGCCCTAAGGGCTGTATATATGGGGGAACAGAGGGGATTTTCGTGACCCCTTGGAGGTGGGGTCCGAAAACAACCCTAACTCGGTTTCCCCACACATACGGACTCTAAAAACAGCCTATAAGGTGGTATTTCGAAATTACATGGGCCCAGCCCAATATTAAGGTGACGCAGCACCTATAATTGCCCTTGGACGAAAATAATGAAGTGGCATCTCGCGTATTTCGTCCAAGACTTCATGCGCGCCTTATGGTGGCTTCAAAGTGCGATAATCACCACGGGAAGCTCCGCTGTCCTTTCCCGCGCGCGCACCTTCTTCTCCATGCTTGATCCCGCTCCAATGACCATCCTTCTTGTCCATGCTAGGTCCTTCATTCATAAGCAAAACAAAAGTATCTAATTTAGGCAGTATCATATGTTCATGAACAATAGAAGGATTCGCAAGAAACGAAAGTACCTGATAATTTAGTTGACGTGCACGAGCTCTAGTAACTGGTCCAATATGTGTAGTTGGTGAGGATATGGGTGTAACATTAGTAGGGATGTCCTCATCAGTTGAGGTAGCTTCTGAGGACTTTGGCGTTCTTCGTGGTGTTATTGATGCTGTGTCGAGTTCAACTGGTGTCGTGAAGGACGTCTGCAGTCGTGCGTCGAATCTTCTGAAGCTTATTCATGAACACATATGAGGAGAACCGTCCCGATGGCCTTGACCTTCAGGTTGTTGCATTCGGTCCAAACCGAGATAAGCTGGAGGGTTTGGTACGCGAGCCAGTGGTGAGTGGGCTTGACACGTCCTTTGTTGTTCTTCTGGGGCATGGGGTTCCCATTGAGAATGCAATGGTGGATTTCCTGACTGGTTATACGACTGAGCAAAGTGCGCGAGCCATTCGTCTTGCTCGCCAACTGCAACTTGTTGTGGAGGTTGATGTCCGCAAGCCTCAAGGCGCGGAGTAGGAGACTTTATTTATTTGTATGCTGGGAGAAACTTCTTGTAATGAGTTGCTTTTGGAGCCAGGGATGTTGAATCTTGAACTGATTAATAGATTTTATTGTTTTCTTTTATTGTATTGTATTTTCCTTTGACTTGACTTCTTTTATCTTTTTGCGGTAGGCCACCCCGGGCGTTTCTCGGGCTTGGAAATTGCTGAAGGAAGACGATCACGAGAGGGCTTACGAGTCTGTCTGTTTGAGGCTTAAGGACGCGGAGCGCGATATTAGTCGCCTCAAAGGTGCTGTTGCGTTCCATCGCTCAAAATGTGAGCGAGCTGAGGCTGTCTTGGATGGCCTCTCTGCTTGGATGGGGAAGTTGTCTGATCAGCTGTAGGGTGAGTCTTTCTGTTGGCGCTACTTGATTGCGCAAGTGCTTCTTTCTTATGCTTCTTACTGATTCTAGTTTTCTTGTAAAGTGTTGGCCGGTCGATCCTGCGAGGAGGAGGCGGCTGTTCTGTCGGAGTTATCGCGTTTGGATGACCCGGCCGTTCCAGCTGAAAATCCCTTTTGGAGGGACATGGCGCAAACGAGGCTCTTTGCCGTGTTGCGACTGCGGGTTGGTCGGGTGCCACGAGCTCTTGAGTACTTCTGCAAAGTACTTGGTGGCATCTTCTCGGAGTTTTAACCCTTAGATCTTGTCCCATCCAGTCTTGAGAAGCTGTGTCGGGTGTTCTCTCACCTACGGATCTTCGTCGGGTTGTGAATCATCAAATTCACACGGCAGCCCGGTGTGCTTTCGCTTTTGTTCGTCATTGGCCTGGGGTTGATATCATGCTGGCGGCTCGAGGTCCTCCTCGTGGTCGTGATGAGCCGATGTGTGAGCATTATGCGGTGGCAAATGAGCCTGCGACCTTCTTGGCTCCCTTTGTAAGGTGAAATCGGAGCCTGGGGACTAGACTTTCGGGTCCCTTGTAAATTCTTCCTTGCTTAATGTATGTTTTTGATGCTGTAAGTCTTCCATTGTGGAATTGCGTGGTAGCATTTGCCTTGGGGGTGGCTGCCACGACCGAGCCCTCAAGTGCCAAGTATGAGGTCGTGTAAGCGAATAGCGCCTCGGAGGGTGGCTGCTGCGAGCGAGCCCCCGCGTGCCAAATATGAAGTCGCATGAGAAAATAACGTCTCGAAGGGTGGCTGCTGCGAGCGAGCCCCCGAGTACCAAATATGAAGTTGCGTGAGCGAATAACGCCTCATAGGGTGGCTGCTGCGAGTGAGCCCTCGAGTGCCAAATATGAAGTCGCGTGAGCGAATAACGTCTCGGAGGGTGGCTCCTGCAAGCGAGTCCCCGAGTGCCAAATATGAAGTCGCGCGAATGAATAACGCCTCGGAGGGTGGCTACTACGAGCGAGCCCCGAGTGCCAAATATGAAGTCGCGTGAGCGAATAACGCCTCGGAGGGTGGCTGCTGCGAGCGAGCCCCCGAGTACCAAATAAGTAATTGCGTGAGCGAATAACTCCTCAGAGGGTGACTGCTGCGAGCGAGCCCCCAAGTGCCAAATATGAAGTCGCGTGAGCGAATAACGCCTCGGAGGGTGGCTGCTGCATGCGAGCTCCCGAGTGCCAAATATGAAGTCGCGTGAGCGATTCACGCCTCGGAGGGTGGCTGCTGCGAGCGAGCCCCCACGTGCCAAATAAGTAATTGCGTGAGCGAATAACGCCTCAGAGGGTGGCTGCTGCGAGCGAGCCCCCGAGCACCAAATATGAAGTTGCGTGAGCGAATAACGCCTCGGAGGGTGGCTGCTGCATGCGAGCCCCCGAGGGCCAAATATGAAGTTTTGTGTAAGATACTTTTGGGAGAATATTTAGAATATTTCCCTTGCGTTCTTACATGAGTGGGTTGTGGCGAAACAACCCTTTGTTTGGATCGATGGCTAGATAGCCCTAGGAATGTAAAGCTGTTGCTGGGCTAGCTTGAGGTCTCGTCATGAGGTGCCAGTTCGTTGAGTCCTCGACTGGTGCCTTGTCTTTTGAAGGAGTGCTTCTTCCTTCTTGTCGACTCCTCGGGTGTGTTGTGCTCCAAAGGTTTCTGATATCTTGTGGAATTCTCTGTCACAGCAATATTATCTGACGAAGCTGTTGTTGAATGTGATGACTCCTCTTCGGCCTGGCATTTTTAGCTTGAGGTACGCGTAGTGCAGCACCGCCATTAAGTGCGCGAAGTCCGGCCGACCGAGGATGTGATGAGGACATCCCTACTAATGTTACACCCATATCCTCACCAACTACACATATTGGACCAGTTACTAGAGCTCGTGCACGTCAACTAAATTATCAGGTACTTTCGTTTCTTGCGAATCCTTCTATTGTTCATGAACATATGATGCTGCCTAAATTAGATACTTTTGTTTTGCTTATGAATGAAGGACCTAGCATGGACAAGAAGGATGGTCATTGGAGCGGGATCAAGCATGGAGAAGAAGGTGCGCGCGCGGGAAAGGACAGCGGAGCTTCCAGTGGTGATTATCGCACTTTGAAGCCACCATAAGGCGCGCATGAAGTCTTGGACGAAATACGCGAGATGCCACTTCATTATTTTCGTCCAAGGGCAATTATAGGTGCTGCGTCACCTTAATATTGGGCTGGGCCCATGTAATTTCGAAATACCACCTTATAGGCTGTTTTTAGAGTCCGTATGTGTGGGGAAACCGAGTTAGGGTTGTTTTCGGACCCCACCTCCAAGGGGTCACGAAAATCCCCTCTGTTCCCCCATATATACAGCCCTTAGGGCGTCGTTTAGACTTGGGTTTTAATTAGATTTAAGTTAGCCATAGCCGCAACTTCGAGTTCTTCGTTTGTGTCGTCCGACCAGGCCAAGACCGCATTGGAACCCCAACTTCTGTTAATCTTTCATCTTATATTCGCAATATCCAGATTGCAATTCTTAGTTCTTGCTTGTTCTTCGATTGCTTGCAGGAATTGACCTTCGTGGTCAGGTTGATCGTGCACCCGCGGGATCAATAACCTCTCGGAGTTGGTTTAGCGATTGCTAAGGCGCAACGTCTTCGCACGTTCGTAGTCGGGTCGTGAAAGTCTACTCCACCAAAAATCGATCTCCACCATCTCATCGAAACATCGGGACACCTTCGCCTCTATCAAGTGGTATCAGATTTCCAGGTTGCTCGGTGAGATTTACCAGTTTTCGTAGTCTAGATTGATTCTGTTCGTCATACCTACATCCCACGAAAAAGCCAAAAAACTTTAGGGTTAGATCATCACGTCCCAAGACAGTCCGAGCCTTTGTCCAGTTTTCTTTTCAGTACTTGCTTTGTTGAATTTACGGTTGCATCGTTGTGTCAAGTTGCTGATCTTAGCGTCTAGTTCCCTTAGAGTTTCGAGTTCTGATCACTGTTTGCCACGTCGCCGCCGCACAGTAGTCATCCTACCACGTTCCGCCAATCCAAGTCCACATACACCACCACGTCCCACGAGTCCGAGTTGAGTTCCACCATTAGTACGGTTCGTGATCTCTCTGTAGCCAGATTAGTTTTGAGTTGTTAGAGTCGGATTTCACCAAACTTTTTCCGTCCAGAGCAGGGGGGTGATTCCCAATCCAAGTCTGGCACGCTTTTCAGAGCAGTTTTTAGGCCAAAAAATTCAGGGGTGAAAAAATTTCGTGCCCATACGTTCCTTAGGTCCAGAAACACTTTTTGAGACGTTCGCCACCATAGTGATTTTTTCGCACTTTTTCAGCCACCGCAGTCCCGCATCGCAAAAAAAAAAAAAAAAAAAAAAAAGAGAGAAAAAAAATTCAGAGTGTGCTTCTCAGTTGTTTACGTGCCGCGCCGTGCTTTCGTTAGTGTTTTAGGCTCGCGTCTCTAGTACGGTCTAGCCTAGGATCAGCACAGTACCGACGTTGAGTATTTATTCAGCTTTGCATCTCTGTTTTGATTACTGTTGAGCTTTTGCTACCATACTTGTCAGCCTTCCTACAGCTCCACATATATTCTACATCGTGCGTTTTGACACCTCCTGGCCATCGCTCTACCACATCTCTGAGAGTTTTGACCCGTTGGTTGTACGTCACCACCTGCTGCTAGGTAAGAATCGGTAAGAACGAAAGAAAAGCTTGACGGATTTGTGCTTTCCACCACCCCACATCCCATTAGTAGAAGTAGGATCATATTCCTGTTTGTTTTCTATTTCTGCTAACCATGCCAGGATCACATGATGAAGTGGCGCGGGATGCACCCGATTGGGAGAACATGACAAACAAGGAGCTACATGATAAATTTGCACAAATGATGTCTGAACAGGTGAATGACATCGAGACCAGATTTACAGAGGCAATTGATGGCGTGGAAAAGATGATCGACACCAAGCTCGACGCCAAGTTTACTGAGTTGATCGCACGCCTACCTACACAGCCTGCTGCCGCTCCAGCACAGCCACAGCCACCGCCACTACCACGTGCACGACGTATTCTGTTTCCGAGAGGACAAGCTGCTGGTCTTGGTGCTCCTCCTGCTGCTGCAGTACCTGTTGCTGCTGCTTCTGACGTCGGCCTGGACGACAACTACGAGGGTGATTACGAGGAGGAGGTGGAACAGGAAGCGGCCTATGAACAGCCAGCTGGACGTCCACGTCCCAACATTCGCCACGGTCGACACCAACCACCCCCTCAGGTACGCGATGATGAACATGTGCCTAAACTTAAATTGAATCTTAAACCATTTGAGGGTAGATATATTCCTGATGCTTATCTTACTTGGGAGTTAGAAACTGAACAACGCTTTACATGTTTACAATATCCTGAGAATAGACGTGTTACTGCTGCTGTTTGTGAATTCACGGGGTTTGCATCTATTTGGTGGTCTGAACATTGTAGATTGCATGCTAATAATATTCCAACCACTTGGGCTGCTTTAAAAGATGCTATGCGTACTCGCTGGGTTCCTCCTTATTATCAACGTGAATTGCTACAAAAATTACAGCGTTTGAGACAAGGCAAAAATTCTGTAGAGGAATATTATCAAGAATTACAAACTGGATTGATTAGATGTGGCCTAGTAGAGGATAATGAAGCTATGCTTGCACGTTTTATGGGTGGTTTAAACAGGGAGATACAAACTATTCTAGAATACAAGGACTTTGCTACTATTACTCGTTTGTTTCATCTTGCTTGTAAAGCTGAACGTGAAGTGCAGGATCGACAGACCGCTACGAGACCTAACTTTTCTGCAGGACGAAATACATCATGGACATCGCGTGGACCTTCTACATCCACACGTCCTACTGCACCACCATCTACTTCAGCCGCTCATTCTTGCAGGGAGCCACAAAAACAGTCAGCGCCACCATTCAAGGGTGCACAGAGTGGTCCAGCGGCGAGTTCTTCTTCATCCATGGCTTCCACAGGGCAAACACGAGATCGTGATATTAAATGTCGCAGGTGCCAAGGTGGAGGTCACTTCGCAAAAGACTGTCCCTCCAAGCGTGTGATGATTATTACGGCGGATGGTGGGTTTGAGTCAGCGAGTGACTATGATGAGGAGACTTTAGTTCTCATCGCTCATGAGGAACAGGGTGCCCATGATGATGCTCTTGATATAGAGTATATGGCTCCTGATGATGCAGATAAATATGCTAGTTTGGTTGCTCAACGTGTGTTAAGTGTGCAGGTAACGAAGGCTGAGCAAAACCAGAGGCATAATTTGTTCCACACAAAGGGAGTGGTGCAAGAACGTTCGGTTCGCATCATCATTGACGGAGGGAGTTGCAACAACTTGGCTAGCATGGAGTTGGTGGAGAAGCTATCTCTCACCACAAGACCACACCCCCATCCGTACTATATTCAGTGGTTTAACAATAGTGGTAAGATTAAGGTAACGCGTTCTGTTCGTGTGCACTTTAGCATTGCTGCATATGCTGATTATGTTGATTGTGATGTGGTACCCATGCAAGCATGCTCTCTTTTACTTGGTAGACCATGGCAATTTGATAGGAATGTTGTACACCATGGTAGGACAAATCAGTTTACTCTGGTTCATCAGGATAAAAATATTGCTTTACTTCCTATGTCTCCTGAACAAATTGTGAAAGATGATCTTGCTAGAGCTAGTAAAGCTAAACAGGAGAAAAATAAGAGTGAAAATGAGACTAATAGCAAATCTTCTTCTGCTGTTTCTAATGAAATTAAATTGACTAGTCCAACTTTGCTTGCTACTAAAGTTGATATTTCAGATTTGGATGTTAGTCAATATGTGTGCTATGCTTTTGTGTGCAAAGAAGCCTTGTTTTCATTTGAGGAATTGCCTCCTTCTTTGCCTCCTGTTGTCACTGACCTTTTGCAGGAGTTTATTGACGTCTTTCCACAAGACGTACCACCGGGATTACCACCTATTCGAGGGATTGAGCATCAGATTGACTTAATTCCCGGTGCTTCGTTGCCCAACCGTGCGCCATACCGTACCAATCCGGAGGAGACGAAGGAGATTCAGCGTCAAGTACAAGAGCTACTCGACAAAGGTTACATACGTGAATCCCTTAGTCCTTGTGCTGTTCCTGTTATATTAGTGCCTAAAAAGGATGGAACATGGCGTATGTGTGTTGATTGTCGAGCCATTAATAATATTACTATTCGTTATCGTCATCCTATTCCTAGGTTAGATGATATGCTTGATGAATTAAGTGGCTCTACCATGTTTTCCAAAGTTGATTTGCGTAGTGGATACCATCAAATTCGCATGAAATTAGGAGATGAATGGAAAACGGCTTTTAAAACTAAGTTTGGATTATATGAGTGGTTAGTCATGCCTTTTGGGTTAACTAATGCACCTAGCACTTTCATGAGATTAATGAACGAGGTTTTACGTGCTTTCATTGGACGATTTGTGGTAGTCTATTTTGATGATATACTGATTTATAGCAAATCTTTGGAGGAACATTTGGATCATTTACGTGCTGTTTTTATTGCTCTACGTAATGCACGTTTGTTTGGTAACCTTGGGAAGTGCACCTTTTGCACCGACCGAGTATCGTTTCTTGGCTATGTTGTTACTCCGCAGGGAATTGAAGTGGATAAAGCCAAGATCGAGGCGATTGAGAGTTGGCCGCAGCCCAAAACGGTCACACAAGTGAGGAGTTTTCTTGGCCTCGCTGGATTCTATAGGCGTTTTGTGAGAGATTTCAGCACCATTGCTGCCCCTCTCAATGAGCTTACACGCAAGGATGTGCCTTTTACTTGGGGTACCGCACAGGAAGAAGCCTTCACGGTATTGAAAGATAAGTTAACACATGCTCCTTTGCTCCAACTTCCTGATTTTAATAAGACTTTTGAGCTTGAATGCGATGCTAGTGGGATTGGTTTGGGAGGTGTGTTATTACAAGATGCTAAACCTGTTGCTTATTTTTCTGAAAAATTGAGTGGGCCTAGTCTGAACTATTCTACTTATGATAAGGAATTATATGCTCTTGTTCGGACATTAGAAACTTGGCAACACTATTTATGGCCCAAAGAATTTGTTATACATTCTGATCATGAATCTTTGAAACACATAAGAAGTCAAGCAAAACTTAATCGTAGACATGCTAAGTGGGTTGAATTTATTGAGACTTTCCCTTATGTCATTAAACACAAGAAGGGGAAAGATAATATTATTGCTGATGCTTTGTCTCGTCGTTATACTATGCTTTCACAACTTGACTTCAAGATTTTCGGTTTAGAGACAATCAAAGATCAATATGTAAATGATGCGAAATTTAAAGATGTATTGCAGAATTGTAGAGAGGGTAGAACATGGAACAAGTTTGTGCTTAATGATGGATTTGTGTTCCGTTCTAACAAGCTATGCATTCCAGCTAGCTCTATTCGTCTTTTGTTGTTGCAGGAGGCACATGGAGGAGGATTAATGGGACACTTTGGCGTGAAGAAGACGGAGGACGTACTTGCTACACATTTCTTTTGGCCAAAGATGAGACGGGATGTTGAGCGTTTTGTTGCTCGCTGCACTACATGTCAAAAAGCTAAGTCACGACTCAATCCTCATGGTTTATACATGCCTTTACCTGTACCTAGTGTTCCGTGGGAGGACATATCCATGGACTTTGTTTTAGGCTTGCCTCGAACAAAGAATGGGAGGGATAGCATATTTGTGGTCGTGGATAGATTTTCTAAGATGGCACATTTTATACCATGTCATAAAAGCGATGATGCTGCTAATGTTGCTGATTTATTTTTTCGTGAGATTATTCGCTTACATGGTGTGCCCAATACTATTGTCTCGGATCGTGATACTAAGTTTCTTAGCCATTTTTGGAGATGCTTATGGGCTAAGTTGGGGACTAAACTACTTTTTAGTACTACATGTCATCCCCAAACTGATGGACAAACTGAAGTGGTCAATAGGACTTTGTCTACTATGCTTAGGGCTGTTTTAAAGAGTAACTTGAAACTATGGGAAGAATGTTTACCTCATATTGAATTTGCTTATAATCGTTCATTGCATTCTACCACTAAAATGTGCCCTTTTGAGATTGTTTATGGTTTTCTACCTCGTGCACCTATTGATTTGCTGCCTCTTCCATCTTCGGAGAAGGTTAATTTTGATGCTAAGCAACGTGCTGAATTGATATTAAAAATGCATGAGTTAACTAATGAAAACATTGAGTGCATGAATGCTAGATACAAGCTTGCTGGTGATAGGGGTCGAAAGCATGTTGTGTTTGAACCCGGAGATCTTGTTTGGTTACATCTACGTAAAGATAGGTTTCCTGATTTGCGCAAGTCTAAGTTAATGCCTCGAGCTGATGGTCCCTTTAAGGTTTTGCAGAAAATTAATGATAATGCATATAAACTTGAGCTACCTGCAGCCTTTGGGGTTAGTCCCACATTTAATATTGCAGATCTGAAGCCTTATTTGGGAGAAGATGATGAGCTTCCGTCGAGGACGACTTCAATTCAAGAAGGGGAGGATGATGAGGACATCCCTACTAATGTTACACCCATATCCTCACCAACTACACATATTGGACCAGTTACTAGAGCTCGTGCACGTCAACTAAATTATCAGGTACTTTCGTTTCTTGCGAATCCTTCTATTGTTCATGAACATATGATGCTGCCTAAATTAGATACTTTTGTTTTGCTTATGAATGAAGGACCTAGCATGGACAAGAAGGATGGTCATTGGAGCGGGATCAAGCATGGAGAAGAAGGTGCGCGCGCGGGAAAGGACAGCGGAGCTTCCAGTGGTGATTATCGCACTTTGAAGCCACCATAAGGCGCGCATGAAGTCTTGGACGAAATACGCGAGATGCCACTTCATTATTTTCGTCCAAGGGCAATTATAGGTGCTGCGTCACCTTAATATTGGGCTGGGCCCATGTAATTTCGAAATACCACCTTATAGGCTGTTTTTAGAGTCCGTATGTGTGGGGAAACCGAGTTAGGGTTGTTTTCGGACCCCACCTCCAAGGGGTCACGAAAATCCCCTCTGTTCCCCCATATATACAGCCCTTAGGGCGTCGTTTAGACTTGGGTTTTAATTAGATTTAAGTTAGCCATAGCCGCAACTTCGAGTTCTTCGTTTGTGTCGTTCGACCAGGCCAAGACCGCATTGGAACCCCAACTTCTGTTAATCTTTCATCTTATATTCGCAATATCCAGATTGCAATTCTTAGTTCTTGCTTGTTCTTCGATTGCTTGCAGGAATTGACCTTCGTGGTCAGGTTGATCGTGCACCCGCGGGATCAATAACCTCTCGGAGTTGGTTTAGCGATTGCTAAGGCGCAACGTCTTCGCACGTTCGTAGTCGGGTCGTGAAAGTCTACTCCACCAAAAATCGATCTCCACCATCTCATCGAAACATCGGGACACCTTCGCCTCTATCAGGATGGCATGGTACTGCAATTTCCTGTCGACTAGTTCGAAGTCTAGCGTTTCCTTTCGGAAGATGCTTGGGTTGCCTAAGAATACATCTAGGCTTATTTTCCAAGGGGGTACACTGCTTTTCCTGGAACAATTTCGTGGAAGGTCGTGCATGAAGTTTTGAGTGCTGAGTTTTCGATGAACATCCCTTCCAGGGTCTTGGTGAATTTGATGTTGATTCCGCTGCCGCCATCCATAAAGTCTCGTGACATGTCGTAGTTTCCGATTCTTGCTTCGAGCACTAGTGGCACATTCCCTGGGAGAGCGATGGATGGCGGGTGGTCTTCTCTAGAGAAGGTAAAGTCGTTCTCGGAAACGCGGAAGTATTCTGGTACGGCCGGGTGGGAGGAGTCTGCAAGGAAAACTTGTCTGGTGACTTGTTTTTGCTGCCTGTTGGACGGCCTTCCTTCTTGGATCATGTAGATGCAACCTTGTGCCTCTGGGTATTCTTCATTTTCATCGGTCCATGAGCGCCACTCCTCGATGGCTGCTACCTGTCTTGCTGGCGATGCGGGTGGGGGTGGTGCATTGTGGGCGATTGGCCCGACTTCCACGCTTGCCAGGGGTTGCGTTGTTGGAGCATTGGAATAGTTCTTTTCTTCTGAGAGCTCGGTGAAGCGCCTGCAGTTCCTGAGGGTGTGGCTTGATCGTATTTCTCCGTGCTCGGTTCTGAAACCATGTATTGTGCATGGTCCGTCTAGCTGATCTGTGGCCAAGCGGGGTGTCCGTGCGTCATCTCGTGGTTGTCTGGGCCTCCAGTCCCGCTTTTGGGCATGTGCTGGATCTTCCGGGTTGTCTCTTCGCTGCGTTCTATTGTCGTCGCGATGTCTACCGTCTCTATCGCCTGGGAAGCCGACCGCCACCATGTCGGGTCCTGTGTCGTAGAAGTTGCGTCTGAGCCTTTTCCTTCTTCGGTTGAAACCTCAATCTCCGTCGTAGTAGTCATAGTCACGATCTGCGCGAGTCGCCAGGGCGTTCGATTCGTTGCGCACAGAGTCCTCTGTGTCGGCCCAGTTGTTGGCCTGTTCTAGTAACTGTGCGAGTGTTCGGACTTTGAGCTGCCCGAGTTGCTCTTTGAAGTTTACATGGTGTAGGCCTCTTCTAAACGCGTCGATTGCGCTTTCATATAATATGTCCTCGGCTGAGTTTTTGAGTATGGACCATCGTTGGATGTATGCCCTTAAGGATTTTCTGAATCCTTGTCTGCAAGCTCTCAGTTCCTCGAGTGAGGCCGTCGCTTGTAGGTTCACTTGAAATTCTCGATGAAGGCGCCGCGAAACTGTTTCCATGAGCAGGTGGAGCCCCGCTAGCTGTAGATTGCGGAATGTCTCAAGCAAGTCTTCGACAAGAGTGTCTTCTTCGTCCATGTAGGCCTCGACATTGCGGTGTAATTGCGGCCCGAGGCCGATGTGTATGGCTCTATGGAAGGTCGAACCCGCATTCTTCAACCCGAAGGGCATACATATGTAGCAATATGTGCCGCAGGGGGTGATGAATGCGGTCTTTTCTATGTCTTCGATTGCCATCTTGATCTGGTGGTATCCGGCGTGTGCATCCAGGAAAGACAGGCGAGCACACTCTGTTGTTGCGTCCTCGATTTGATCGATGTGAGGGAGAGGGAAATTGATAGAGGCGAAGGTGTCCCGATGTTTCGATGAGATGGTGGAGATCGATTTTTGGTGGAGTAGACTTTCACGACCCGACTACGAACGTGCGAAGACGTTGCGCCTTAGCGATCGCTAAACCAACTCCGAGAGGTTATTGATCCCGCGGATGCACGATCAACCTGACCACGAAGGTCTAATTCCTGCAAGCAATCGAAGAACAAGCAAGAACTAAGAATTGCAATCTGGATATTGCGAATATAAGATGAATGATTACGAAAGTTGGGGTTCCAATGAGGTCTTGGCCTGGTCGGATGACACAAACGAAGAGCTCGAAGTTGCGGCTATGGCTAACTTTAATCTAATTAAAACCCCAGTCTAAACGACGCCCTAAGGGCTGTATATATGAGGGAACAGAGGGGATTTTCGTGACCCCTTGGAGGTGGGGTCCGAAAACAACCCTAACTCGGTTTCCCCACACATACGGACTCTAAAAACAGCCTATAAGGTGGTATTTCGAAATTACATGGGCCCAGCCCAATATTAAGGTGACGCAGCACCTATAATTGCCCTTGGATGAAAATAATGAAGTGGCATCTCGCGTATTTCGTCCAAGACTTCATGCGCGCCTTATGGTGGCTTCAAAGTGCGATAATCACCACGGGAAGCTCCGCTGTCCTTTCCCGCGCGCGCACCTTCTTCTCCATGCTTGATCCCGCTCCAATGACCATCCTTCTTGTCCATGCTAGGTCCTTCATTCATAAGCAAAACAAAAGTATCTAATTTAGGCAGTATCATATGTTCATGAACAATAGAAGGATTCGCAAGAAACGAAAGTACCTGATAATTTAGTTGACGTGCACGAGCTCTAGTAACTGGTCCAATATGTGTAGTTGGTGAGGATATGGGTGTAACATTAGTAGGGATGTCCTCATCAGAAATGATCTTTCAGGCAGGCGTCATTGACATCGCCATAGCTGATGCACAATCTCTTGTTCCCGTTCGCCTTGGGGACGACAACAGGGTTGGCTAGCCAAGTGGGGTGCCGAATCTCCCGGATGAACCCGGACTTGGGCAACTTCTGGATCTCT
Source organism: Bromus sterilis (assembly GCA_950022295.1). Lineage (NCBI taxonomy): Eukaryota > Viridiplantae > Streptophyta > Magnoliopsida > Poales > Poaceae > Bromus > Bromus sterilis. The sequence continues at coordinate 161,645,345 of OX465599.1, read as the reverse complement.
TCTGCTATGAATTCTTGATGGTCTGGGGCTTGACGATGGACCTTCTGCTTCACAGGCTTGGCGCCTGCCTTGACTGCTAGCTTGTGGTTGATCACCTCCCTAGGAACTCCGGGAAGATCAGAGGGTTCCCATGCGAAGACGCTGGCATGTTCGCAGAGGAAGGCGACGAGTGCGCTTTCCTATTTGGGGGAGAGGTCTGCGCCGATGGACATGGTGCAGCTCCCATCCTTCGAAATAGGGACCTTCTTCGACACAGCCGCCAGGGCGAGCTGGCCGGGCTTCAGTTTCTTGGTCACGTGCCGGACGGGATCCACGGCTGGGCATGGACGTCCTCCAGGATGTTTTTTCCCATTGGGGCGGCGGGAACCTGGGGCAACGGTCTTCTGTCTTTGCTGGTAGGGCTTCCAGAAAGCGGAGTGTTGTCCCCGACAACATGCACGTCACTCAGAAGCGGTGCCTTCCCGGATGTCCTTACAGCAGCTGCCTTCTTCGTGTCGCCTTGGATGCAGCGCACGACTTCTCGTGCGTCTCCAGCTAGCGTGATGACACCTCGGGGCCCGGAATCTTGACGATGTTGTACAACCCGTGATGTACGGAAGCAAACCTCTTGATAAACGACATCCCGAGCAATCCGTTATACAAGAAGGGCAAGTCCGTGACATCAAAGACGAGCATCTCTGTTCGGAAGTTGTTGGGATCCCCGAGGGTGATGGGAAATGAAATCTTCCCGAGGGGTTGAACCTCCATCCCACTGACGCCGCAGAAAGAGGCAGACGGGAGGAGGTGGCTTCTCGGAATCTGCATTTTCTCGAAGGTGAAGGAGGACAGTAGGTTGATGCTGGATTGATAGAGGCGAAGGTGTCCCGATGTTTCGATGAGATGATGGAGATCGATTTTGGTGGAGTAGACTTTCACGACCCGACTACGAACGTGCGAAGACGTTGCGCCTTAGCAATCGCTAAACCAACTCCGAGAGGTTATTGATCCCGCGGATGCACGATCAACCTGACCACGAAGTCAATTCCTGCAAGCAATCGAAGAACAAGCAAGAACTAAGAATTGCAATCTGGATATTGCGAATATAAGATGAAAGATTAATAGAAGTTGGGGTTCCAATGCGGTCTTGGCCTGGTCGGACGACACAAACGAAGAACTCGAAGTTGCGGCTATGGCTAAGTTAAATCTAATTAAAACCCAAGTATAAACGACGCCCTAAGGGCTGTATATATGGGCGAACAGAGGGGATTTTTGTGACCCCTTGGAGGTGGGGCCCGAAAACAACCCTAACTCGGTTTCCCCACACATACGGACTCTAAAAACAGCCTATAATGTGGTAGTTCGAAATTATATGGGCCCAGCCCAATATTAAGGTGACGCAGCACCTATAATTGCTCTTGGACGAAAATAATGAAGTGGCATCTCGTGTATTTCGTCCAAGCCTTCATGCATGCCTTATGGTGGCTTCAAAGTGCGAAAATCCCCACTGGAAGCTCCATTGTTATTTCCCGCGCGCGCACCTTCTTCTCCATGCTTGATCCCGCTCCAATGACCGTCCTTCTTGTCCATGCTAGGTCCTTCATTCATAAGCAAAACAAAAGTATCTAATTTAGGCAGCATCATATGTTCATGAACATTAGAAGGATTCGCCAGAAACGAAAGTACCTGATAATTTAGTTGACGTGCACGTGCTCTAGTAACTAGTCCAGTATGTGTAGTTGGTGAAGATGTGGGTGTAACATTAGTAGAGATGTCCTCATCATCCTCCCCTTCTTGAATTGAAGTCGTCCTCGACGGAAGCTCATTATCTTCTCCCAAATAAGGTTTCAAATCTGCAATGTTAAATGTGGGACTAACCCCAAAATCTGCAGGTAGCTCAAGTTTATATGCATTATCATTAATTTTCTGTAAAACCTTAAAGGGACCATCAGCTCGTGGCATTAACTTAGACTTGCGCAAATCAGGAAACCTATCTTTACGTAGATGTAACCAAACAAGATCTCCTGGTTCAAACACAACATGCTTTCTACCCTTATCACCAGCAAGCTTGTATCTAGCATTCATTTTCTCAATGTTTTCTTTAGTTAACTCATGCATTTTTAATATCAATTCAGCACGTTTCTTAGCATCAAAATTAACCTTCTCCGAAGATGGAATAGGAAGCAAATCAATAGGTGCATGAGGTAGAAAACCATAAACAATCTCAAAAGGGCACATTTTAGTGGTAGAATGAAATGAACGATTATAAGCAAATTCAATATGAGGTAAACATTCTTCCCACATTTTTAAGTTACTCTTTAAAACAGCCCTAAGCATAGTAGACAAAGTCCTATTGACTACTTCAGTTTGTCCATCAGTTTGGGGATGACATGTAGTACTAAAAAGTAGTTTAGTCCCCAACTTAGCCCATAAGCATCTCCAAAAATGGCTAAGAAACTTAGTATCACGATCCGAGACAATAGTATTGGGCACACCATGTAAGTGAATAATCTCTCGAAAGAATAAATCAGCAAAATTAGCAGCATCATCGCTTTTATGACATGGTATAAAATGTGCCATCTTAGAAAATCTATCCACGACAACAAATATGCTATCTCTCCCCTTCTTTGTTCGAGGCAGACCTAAAACAAAGTCCATGGATATGTCCTCCCACGGAACACTAGGTACAGGTAAAGGCATGTATAAACCATGAGGATTGAGTCCTGACTTAGCTTTTTGACATGTAGTGCAGCGAGCAACAAAACGCTCAACATCCCGTCTCATCTTTGGCCAAAAGAAATGTGTAGCAAGTACGTCCTCCGTCTTCTTCACGCCAAAATGTCCCATTAATCCTCCTCCATGCGCCTCCTGCAACAACAAAAGACGAATAGAGCTAGCTGGAATGCATAGCTTGTTAGAACGGAACACAAACCCATCATTAAGCACAAACTTGTTCCATGTTCTACCCTCTCTACAATTCTGCAATACATCTTTAAATTCTGCATCATGTACCTATTGATCTTTGATTGTCTCTAAACCGAATATCTTGAAGTCAAGTTTTGAAAGCATAGTATAACGACGAGACAAAGCATCAGCAATAATATTATCTTTCCCCTTCTTGTGTTTAATGACATAAGGGAAAGTCTCAATAAATTCAACCCACTTAGCATGTCTACGATTAAGTTTTGCTTGACTTCTTATGTGTTTCAAAGATTCATGATCAGAATCTATAACAAATTCTTTGGGCCATAAATAATGTTGCCAAGTTTCTAATGTCCGAACAAGAGCATATAATTCCTTATCATAAGTAGAATAGTTCAGACTAGGCCCACTCAATTTTTCAGAAAAGTAAGCAACAGGTTTAGCATCTTGTAATAACACACCTCCCAAACCAATACCACTAGCATCGCATTCAAGCTCAAAAGTCTTATTAAAATCAGGAAGTTGGAGCAAAGGAGCATGTGTTAACTTATCTTTCAATACCGTGAAGGCTTCTTCCTGTGCGGTACCCCAAGTAAAAGGCACATCCTTGCGTGTAAGCTCATTGAGAGGTGCAGCAATGGTGCTGAAATCTCTCACAAAACGCCTATAGAATCCAGCGAGGCCAAGAAAACTCCTCACTTGTGTGACCGTTTTGGGCTGCGACCAACTCTCAATCGCCTCGATCTTGGCTTTATCAACTTCAACTCCCTGCGGAGTAACAACATAGCCAAGAAACGATACTCGGTCGGTGCAAAAGGTGCACTTCCCAAGGTTACCAAACAAACGTGCATTACGTAGAGCAATAAAGATAGCACGTAAATGATCCAAATGTTCCTCCAAAGATTTGCTATAAATCAGTATATCACCAAAATAGACTACCACAAATCGTCCAATGAAAGCACGTAAAACCTCGTTCATTAATCTCATGAAAGTGCTAGGTGCATTAGTTAACCCAAAAGGCATGACTAACCACTCATATAATCCAAACTTAGTTTTAAAAGCCGTTTTCCATTCATCTCCTAATTTCATGTGAATTTGATGGTATCCACTACTGATGAGGACATCTCTACTAATGTTACACCCACATCTTCACCAACTACACATATTGGACCAGTTACTAGAGCACGCGCACGTCAACTAAATTATCAGGTACTTTCGTTTCTTGCGAATCCTTCTAATGTTCAGGAACATATGATGCTGCCTAAATTAGATACTTTTGTTTGTCTTATGAATGAAGGACCTAGCATGGATAAGAAGGATGGTCATTGGAGCGGGATCAAGCATGGAGAAGGAGGTGTGCGCGCGGGAAAGGACAATGGAGCTTCCAGTGGTGATTTTCGCACTTTGAGGCCACCATAAGGCGTGCACGAAGACCTGGACGAGAGACACAAGACGCCACATTAAGAAAAATCTGCGCGAATTATTGCGAGCTATGATCAAGAAAAATCTGCGCGAATGGGAGGAGTGTTTGCCACATGTTGAATTTGCTTATAACAGGGCAGTACACACTACTACTCACCTTTGTCCTTTTGAAGTGGTCTATAGTTTTAAGCCTATTACACCTCTTGATTTGCTGCCTCTTCCATTGCAGGAACGAGTTAATATGGAGGCATCCAAACGAGCAGATTATGTAAAGAAGATCCATGAGAGGACCCAACAGGCTATTGAGAAGCAAGGCAAGAATGTTGCTGCTGCGAGGAACCAGTCCCGGAAGCAAGTTCTTTTTCAACCTGGAGATATGGTTTGGGTACATTTGCGCAAGGATAGATTTCCAGGGATGAGGGATTCCAAGTTGAAGCCACGTGGTGCTGGTCCTTACAAGGTGCTAGCCAATATCAATGACAATGCCTACTCGATTGATATTCCCATTGCCGAGTTTGGTGGCGCTAGCAACAGTTTCAACGTTGCTGATTTATCACCATACATGGGAGATGACCTTGGAGCGTCGAGGTCGACGCCTTTTGAAGGGGGGGGGAGATGATGAGGACATCCCTACTACCAACACATCTCCAGTTCGTCATGAAGAACAAGTTGATTCAACAAAGAAGAAGGATGATGAAATCAGAATTGGACCTATTACAAGAGCTCGTGCAAAGTTGATAGAACAACAGGTGAACTCGCTCTTAATAGATTCTGATATATTATGTAATGAGAACTTTATACTGCCTAAATCTTTGTATGTTTGCATAATCAGGTATCATGACGAAGACGAGGATCCAGAAGGAGGAGAAGATGAGATATGCTCCAACTTTCCGACGTCGGACCCATTTCGGACGTCCGACATCAGCGAGAAGGATGGCGACCTCCGTATCCAGAAGACCTCCAAAACCGAAGCCGGATTTCCGACAGGATTCGGACGTCCGACATATGACGGACGTCCGACATGAAGGTCCTCGAGAAGAACTCCCAATCCAGGACACCTCACCGCCAGAGTCGGATTTCTGACACGTTTCGGACGTCCGACGTGACGGACGTCCGAAACCCATCGGACGTCCGAAACTGCCTGCGCGCAGATCAGACGGGCTGCGGCTCTTGTATCCCCCTAGCTTATAAATACCCAGCTCCCACGAGTTTTAGGGTTAGACCACGTTTAGATAAACCCTAGATATTGAGAATAGCTTCAAGCTTTCCTCTTGAATCATTAAGACTTCAATTCGTATCGATCTGAAGTTCTTCTACTGCAAGTTCTGTGTGATCTATTGTTCCACTGGGGATTAGTAGATTGCAAATTACCGTCTCGTGGTCGACGGCTACGTTGCGCAAGTGTGTGAAGTTGTGAATATCCAAAGGGTAGAGAGCTGTCGCATTGGCAACAGGGATCTAGCAAGGAGAGTTCATTGGCTACATACAAGTTATCTATCATCGCCCTCATATTCACCGTCCGCTTACTGAGAAGATCGGGCCACCCCATATCACACACAGGTTCCGAAGGTGTAGTCGATCGCAAGCTCGCATCGTCTCCGAGAGGTACCCGCGGAAGCACACAAGAAGGAAACACTGGAAAGCAATCAACGAGCAAGCATCTATTACTACGGGGCAACACAAGATCAAGAATACATCACACGACACGGCAACGCGATACGGATCTATCGTCGAGAACGGTTTCTAATAGTTTCAGTGGGGTATCGGTCACACACGACGAATACCGCACATTTACGGTGGTTCAAGTTGCTTAGCTACAAGTGATCAACCAACGGTTGTTAACATGGCAAGTCACCCAAGCATAGCATAGCACACAAACATGGCAAAAGGTTAAGCACAAAGTAAACTACCTATACTAGTCAAGTTAAGCGAGGCAACACCCTAAACATGACATAACACTAGGTGCCCACGACGATTAATAAGTTTATTACTGTTCTGCCCTAAACCACATTTTATGTTGGTTAACAACAGCAAACAACCACACAAACACTAAGTACACGAAAAACTAATCAAGTTACATATAAAGAACACCCCAAACGGAGTTACGGTTAAAAAGATATAAGCAAGACAAGCTATGGACACATGCTGTATAAACAGGGGTAAATCTATATGCAAAAGTGCAGCAACATGACATAGCAATACATGGGATGAAAGTAGACATGATGCTTAACAATATGAAATTGGAATCAATCAATTCCGATAAACGGTCGCGACACACTCGTCGACCGAAGTTGCAACAAAATAACAGTTTTCAGCACAACAGCACATTAACATCAGGATCACCACTTTGGAGCAAGATTTAATATAGCTAAAGCACTCAAACATGACAAGTTAAAGCATGGAAATGAAGTACACATGATTCTTAACACATAGGAAAAAGAATCAATGCAATAGGCCTCATGGATTTGTTACAATCATCATTCAAAGTTGCAACAAAATAATAACAGCAGCACATAACAGGAAAATTAGCAGTTTAACGGCCTGATGCCCTGTTCAGCACACAATTACACAATCAAGATGAGCTCAAATGCAAATGCTCACAAAAGATGAATTAAAGTACACGCAATTTTGAGCAACTTTCGTTTTGGGGGCACGTTCATCGGAGCTACGGATTAACGGAAAATCGCAACACGAAATTGAATCAGCAGCAGATATTTCAGCACTTAGAAAAAAATTACAGGGGGTCTCAGAAAAAAAAGGCTAAGGGGCCTCACTGATGAGGACATCCCTACTAATGTTACACCCATACCCTCACCAACTACACATAATGGACCAGTTACTAGAGCACGTGCACGTCAACTAAATTATCAGGTACTTTCGTTTCTTGCGAATCCTTCTATTGTTCATGAACATATGATGCTGCCTAAATTAGATACTTTTGTTTTGCTTATGAATGAAGGACCTAGCATGGACACGAAGGATGGTCATTGGAGCGGGATCAAGAATGGAGAAGAAGGTGCGCGCGGGGGAAAGTACAGTGGAGTTTCCAGTGGGGATTTTCGCACGTTGAAGCCACCATAAGGCATGCATGAAGGCTTGGACGGAATACACGAGATGCCACTTCATTATTTTCGTCCAAGAGCAATTATAGGTGCTGCGTCACCTTAATATTGGGCTGGGCCCATGTAATTTCGAAATACCACATTATAGGCTGTTTTTAGAGTCCGTATGTGTGGGGAAACCGAGTTAGGGTTGTTTTCGGACCCCACCTCCAAGGGGTCACGAAAATCCCCTCTGTTCCCCCATATATACAACCCTTAGGGCGTCGTTTAGACTTGGGTTTTAATTAGATATAAGTTAGCCATAGCCGCAACTTCGAGATCTTCGTTTGTGTCATCCGACCAGGCCAAGACCTCATTGGAACCCCAACTTTCGTAATCATTCATCTTATATTCGCAATATCCAGATTGCAATTCTTAGTTCTTGCTTGTTCTTCGATTGCTTGCAGGAATTGACCTTCGTGGTCAGGTTGATCGTGCATCCGCGGGATCAATAACCTCTCGGAGTTGGTTTAGCGATCGCTAAGGCGCAACGTCTTCGCATGTTCGTAGTCGGGTCGTGAAAGTCTACTCCACCAAAAATCGATCTCCACTATCTCATCGAAACATCGGGACACCTTCGCCTCTATCAAGTGGTATCAGATTTCTAGGTTGATCGGTGAGATTTACCAGTTTTCATAGTCTAGATTGGTTCTGTTCTTCATACCTACAGTCCACGAAAAAGCCAACAAAAAAAAATTAGGGTTAGATCATCACGTCCCAAGACAGTCCTAGCCTTTGTCCAGTTTTCTTTTCAGTACTTGCTTTGTTGAATTTACGGTTGCATCGTTGTGTCAAGTTGCTGATCTTAGCGTCTAGTTCCCTTAGAGTTTCGAGTTCTGATCACAGTTTGCCACGTCGCCGCCGCACCAGTAGTCATCCTACCACGTTCCGCCAATCCGAGTCCAGATACACCACCACGTTCCGCCAAGCAGAGTCCATATACACCACCACGTCTCGCGAGTCCGAGTTGAGTTCCACCATCAGTACGGTTCCTGATATCCCCGTAGCCAGAATAGTTTTGAGTTGATTAGAGTCGGATTTCACCAATCTTTTGTCGTACATAGAAGAGGGTGATTTCCAAAAAAAAAAAAAGTCTGCCACGCTTTTCAGAGCAGTTTTTAGGCCAAAATTTTCAGGGGTAAAAATTTTTCGTGCCCATACGTTCCTTAGGTCCAGAAACTCGTTTTGAGACGTTCGTCACCATAGTGATTTTTTCGCACTTTTTCAGCCCCCGCACTTTTTCGTTGGTGTTTTAGGCTCGCGTCTCTAGTACGGTCTAGCCTAGGATCAGCACAGTACCGACGTTGAGTGTTTATTCAGCTTTGCATCTCTGTTTTGATTACTGTTGAGTTTTTCCTACCATACTTGTCAGCCTTCCTACAGCTCCACATATATTCTACATCGTGCGTTTTGACACCTCCTGGCCATCGCTCTACCATATCTCTGAGAGTTTTGACCCGTTGGTTGTACATCACCACCTGCTGCTACGTAAGAATCGGTAAGAACGTAAGAAAAGCTTGACGGATTTGTGCTTTCCACCACCCCACATCCATCCCATTAGTAGAAGTAGGATCATATTCCTGTGTGTTTTCTATTTCTGCTAACCATGCCAGGATCACATGATGAAGTGGCGCGGGATGCACCCGATTGGGAGAACATGACAAACAAGGAGCTACATGATAAATTTGCACAAATGATGTCTGAACAGGTGAATGACATCGAGACCAGATTTACAGAGGCAATTGATGGCGTGGAAAAGATGATCGACACCAAGCTCGACGCCAAGCTTACTGAGTTGATCGCACGCCTACCTTCAGCACAGCCACAGCCACCGCCACTACCACGTGCACGACGTATTCTGTTTCCGCGAGGACAAGCTGCTGGTATTGGTGCTCCTCCTGCTGCTGCAGTTGATGCTACTGCTGCTGCTGCTGCTGCTTCGGACGTCGTCCAGGACGACAACTACGAGGGTGATTACGAGGAGGAGGTGGAACAGGAAGCGGCCTATGAGCAGCCAGCTGGACGTCCACGTCCCAACATTCGCCACGGTCGACACCAACCACCCCCTCAGGTACGCGATGATGAACACGTGCCTAAACTTAAATTGAATCTTAAGCCGTTTGAGGGTAGATATATTCCTGATGCTTATCTTACTTGGGAGTTAGAAACTGAACAACGTTTTACATGTTTACAATATCCTGAGAATAGACGTGTTACTGCTGCTGTTTGTGAATTCACGGGCTTTGCATCTATTTGGTGGTCTGAACATTGTAGATTGCATGCTAATAATATTCCAACTACTTGGGCTGCTTTAAAAGATGCTATGCGTACTCGCTGGGTTCCTCCTTATTATCAATGTGAATTGTTACAAAAATTACAGCGTTTGAGACAAGGAAAAAATTCTGTAGAGGAATATTATCAAGAATTACAAACTGGATTGATTAGATGTGGCCTAGTAGAGGATAATGAAGCTATGCTTGCACGTTTTATGGGTGGCTTAAACAGGGAGATACAAACTATTCTAGAATACAAGGACTTTGCTACTATCACTCGTTTGTTTCATCTTGCTTGTAAAGCTGAATGTGAAGTGCAGGATCGACAGGCCGCTACAAGACCTAACTTTTCTGCAGGACGAAATACATCATGGACATCGCGTGGAGCTTCTACATCCACACGTCCTGCTGCGCCACCATCTACTTCAGCCGCTCATTCTTACAGGGAGCCACCAAAACAGCCAGCGCCACCATTCAAGGGTGCACAGAGTGGTCCGGCGGCGAGTTCTTCTTCATCCATGGCGTCCACAGGGCAAACACGAGATCGTGATATTAAATGTCGCAGGTGCCAAGGTGGAGGTCACTTCGCAAAAGACTGTCCCTCCAAGCGTGTGATGACTATTACGGCGGATGGTGGGTATGAGTCAGCGAGTGACTATGATGAGGAGACTCTAGTTCTCATTGCTAATGAGGAACAGGGTGCCCATGATGATGCTCATGATATAGAGTATATGACTCCTGATGACGCAGATAAATATGCTAGTTTGGTTGCTCAACGTGTATTAAGTGTGCAGGTCACGAAGGCCGAGCAAAACCAGAGGCATAATTTGTTCCACACAAAGGGAGTGGTGAAAGAACGTTCGGTTCGCATCATCATTGACGGAGGGAGTTGCAACAACTTGGCTAGCATGGAGTTGGTGGAGAAGCTATCTCTCACCACAAGACCACACCCCCATCCGTACTATATTCAGTGGTTTAACAATAGTGGTAAGATTAAGGTAACGCGTTCTGTTCGTGTGCACTTTAGCATTGCTGCTTATGCTGATTATGTTGATTGTGATGTGGTACCCATGCAAGCATGCTCTCTTTTACTTGGTAGACCATGGCAATTTGATAGGAATGTTGTACACCATGGTAGGACAAATCAGTTTACTCTGGTTCATCGGGATAAAAATATTGCTTTACTTCCTATGTCTCCTGAACAAATTGTGAAAGATGATCTTGCTAGAGCTAGTAAAGCAAAACAGGAGAAAAATAAGAGTGAGAATGAGATAGCAGCCAAAGAATTTGAGCAACAACATAAGACTAATAGCAAATCTTCTTCTGCTGTTTCTAATGAAATTAAATTGACTAGTCCAACTTTGCTTGCTACTAAGGTTGATATTTCAGATTTGGATGTTAGTCAATATGTGTGCTATGCTTTTGTCTGCAAAGAAGCTTTGTTTTCATTTGAGGAATTGCCTCCTTCTTTGCCTCCTGTTGTCACTGACCTTTTGCAGGAGTTTATTGACGTCTTTCCACAAGACGTACCACCGGGATTACCACCTATTCGAGGGATTGAGCATCAGATTGACTTAATTCCCGGTGCTTCGTTGCCCAACCGTGCGCCATACCGTACCAATCCGGAGGAGACGAAGGAGATTCAGCGTCAAGTACAAGAGCTACTCGACAAAGGTTACATACGTGAGTCCCTTAGTCCTTGTGCTGTTCCTGTTATATTAGTGCCTAAAAAGGATGGAACATGGCGTATGTGTGTTGATTGTCGAGCCATTAATAATATTACTATTCGTTATCGTCATCCTATTCCTAGGTTAGATGATATGCTTGATGAATTAAGTGGCTCTACCATGTTTTCCAAAGTTGATTTGCGTAGTGGATACCATCAAATTCGCATGAAATTAGGAGATGAATGGAAAACGGCTTTTAAAACTAAGTTTGGATTATATGAGTGGTTAGTCATGCCTTTTGGGTTAACTAATGCACCTAGCACTTTCATGAGATTAATGAACGAGGTTTTACGTGCTTTCATTGGACGATTTGTGGTAGTCTATTTTGATGATATACTGATTTATAGCAAATCTTTGGAGGAACATTTGGATCATTTACGTGCTGTTTTTATTGCTCTACGTAATGCACGTTTATTTGGTAACCTTGGGAAGTGCACCTTTTGCACCGACCGAGTATCGTTTCTTGGCTATGTTGTTACTCCACAGGGTATTGAAGTTGATACAGCCAAGATCGAGGCGATTGAGAGTTGGCCGCAGCCCAAAACGGTCACACAAGTGCGAAGTTTTCTTGGCCTCGCTGGATTCTATAGGCGTTTTGTGAGAGATTTCAGCACCATTGCTGCCCCTCTCAATGAGCTTACACGCAAGGATGTGCCTTTTACTTGGGGTACCGCACAGGAAGAAGCTTTCACGGTATTGAAAGATAAGTTAACACATGCTCCTTTGCTCCAACTTCCTGATTTTAATAAGACTTTTGAGCTTGAATGCGATGCTAGTGGGATTGGTTTGGGAGGTGTGTTATTACAAGATGCTAAACCTGTTGCATACTTTTCTGAAAAATTGAGTGGGCCTAGTCTGAACTATTCTACTTATGATAAGGAATTATATGCTCTTGTTCGGACATTAGAAACTTGGCAACATTATTTATGGCCCAAAGAATTTGTTATACATTATGATCATGAATCTTTGAAACACATAAGAAGTCAAGCAAAACTTAATCGTAGACATGCTAAGTGGGTTGAATTTATTGAGACTTTCCCTTATGTCATTAAACACAAGAAGGGGAAAGATAATATTATTGCTGATGCTTTGTCTCGTCGTTATACTATGCTTTCACAACTTGACTTCAAGATATTCGGTTTAGAGACAATCAAAGAACAATATGCAAATGATGCGGAATTTAAAGATGTATTGCAGAATTGTAGAGAGGGTAGAACATGGAACAAGTTTGTGCTTAATGATGGATTTATGTTCCGTTCTAACAAGCTATGCATTCCAGCTAGCTCTATTCGTCTTTTGTTGTTGCAGGAGGCGCATGGAGGAGGATTAATGGGACATTTTGGCGTGAAAAAGACGGAGGACGTACTTGCTACACATTTCTTTTGGCCAAAGATGAGACGGGATGTTGAGCGTTTTGTTGCTCGCTGCACTACATGTCAAAAAGCTAAGTCACGACTCAATCCTCATGGTTTATACATGCCTTTACCTGTACCTAGTGTTCCGTGGGAGGACATATCCATGGACTTTGTTTTAGGCTTGCCTCGAACAAAGAAGGGGAGGGATAGCATATTTGTTGTCGTGGATAGATTTTCTAAAATGGCACATTTTATACCATGTCATAAAAGCGATGATGCTGCTAATGTTGCTGATTTATTCTTTGGAGAGATTATTCGTTTACATGGTGTGCCCAATACTATTGTCTCGGATCGTGATACTAAGTTTCTTAGCCATTTTTGGAGATGCTTATGGGCTAAGTTGGGGAGTAAACTACTTTTTAGTACTACATGTCATCCCCAAACTGATGGACAAACTGAAGTGGTCAATAGGACATTGTCTACTATGCTTAGGGCTGTTTTAAAAAGTAACTTGAAACTGTGGGAAGAATGTTTACCTCATATTGAATTTGCTTATAATTGTTCAGTGCATTCTACCACTAAAATGTGCCCTTTTGAGATTGTTTATGGTTTTCTACCTCGTGCACCTATTGATTTGCTGCCTCTTCCATCTTCGGAGAAGGTGAATTTTGATGCTAAGCAACGTGCTGAGTTGATATTAAAAATGCATGAGTTAACTAAAGAAAACATTGAGCGCATGAATGCTAGATACAAGCTTGCTGGTGATAGGGGTCGAAAGCTACCTGCAGATTTTGGGGTTAGTCCCACATTTAACATTGCAGATTTGAAACCTTATTTGGGAGAAGATGATGAGCTTCCGTCGAGGACGACTTCAATTCAAGAAGGGGAGGATGATGAGGCCATCCCTACTAATGTTACACCCATACCCTCACCAACTACACATACTGGACCAGTTACTAGAGCACGTGCACGTCAACTAAATTATCAGGTACTTTCGTTTCTTGCGAATCCTTCTATTGTTCATGAACATATGATGCTGCCTAAATTAGATACTTTTGTTTTGCTTATGAATGAAGGACCTAGCATGGACAAGAAGGATGGTCATTGGAGCGGGATCAAGAATGCAGAAGAAGGTGTGCGCGGGGCAAAGTACAGTGGAGCTTCCAGTGGGGATTTTCGCACGTTGAAGCCACCATAAGGCATGCATGAAGGCTTGGACGGAATACACGAGATGCCACTTCATTATTTTCGTCCAAGAGCAATTATAGGTGCTGCGTCACCTTAATATTGGGCTGGGCCCATGTAATTTCGAAATACCACATTATAGGCAGTTTTTAGAGTCCGTATGTGTGGGGAAACCGAGTTAGGGTTGTTTTCGGACCCCACCTCCAAGGGGTCACGAAAATCCCCTCTGTTCCCCCATATATACAGCCCTTAGGGCGTCGTTTAGACTTGGGTTTTAATTAGATTTAAGTTAGCCATAGCCGCAACTTCGAGTTCTTCGTTTGTGTCATCCGACCAGGCCAAGACCGCATTGGAACCCCAACTTCTGTTAATCTTTCATCTTATATTCGCAATATCCAGATTGCAATTCTTAGTTCTTGCTTGTTCTTCGATTGCTTGCAGGAATTGACCTTCGTGGTCAGGTTGATCGTGCATCCGCGGGATCAATAACCTCTCGGAGTTGGTTTAGCGATTGCTAAGGCGCAACGTCTTCGCACGTTCGTAGTCGGGTCGTGAAAGTCTACTCCACCAAAAATCGATCTCCACTATCTCATCGAAACATCGGGACACCTTCGCCTCTATCACTTAAACAGGGAGATACAAACTATTCTAGAATACAAGGACTTTGCTACTATCACTCGTTTGTTTCATCTTGCTTGTAAAGCTGAACGTGAAGTGCAGGATCGACAGGCCGCTACGAGACCTAACTTTTCTGCAGGGCGAAATACATCATGGACATCGCGTGGAGCTTCTACATCCACACGTCCTGCTGCGCCACCATCTACTTCAGCCGCTCATTCTTACAGGGAGCCACCAAAACAGCCAGCGCCACCATTCAAGGGTGCACAGAGTGGTCCGGCGGCGAGTTCTTCTTCATCCATGGCGTCCACAGGGCAAACACGAGATCGTGATATTAAATGTCGCAGGTGCCAAGGTGGAGGTCACTTCGCAAAAGACTGTCCCTCCAAGCGTGTGATGACTATTACGGCGGATGGTGGGTATGAGTCAGCGAGTGACTATGATGAGGAGACTCTAGTTCTCATTGCTAATGAGGAACAGGGTGCCCATGATGATGCTCATGATATAGAGTATATGACTCCTGATGACGCAGATAAATATGCTAGTTTGGTTGCTCAACGTGTATTAAGTGTGCAGGTCACGAAGGCCGAGCAAAACCAGAGGCATAATTTGTTCCACACAAAGGGAGTGGTGAAAGAACGTTCGGTTCGCATCATCATTGACGGAGGGAGTTGCAACAACTTGGCTAGCATGGAGTTGGTGGAGAAGCTATCTCTCACCACAAGACCACACCCCCATCCGTACTATATTCAGTGGTTTAACAATAGTGGTAAGATTAAGGTAACGCGTTCTGTTCGTGTGCACTTTAGCATTGCTGCATATGCTGATTATGTTGATTGTGATGTGGTACCCATGCAAGCATGCTCTCTTTTACTTGGTAGACCATGGCAATTTGATAGGAATGTTGTACACCATGGTAGGACAAATCAGTTTACTCTGGTTCATCAGGATAAAAATATTGCTTTACTTCCTATGTCTCCTGAACAAATTGTGAAAGATGATCTTGCTAGAGCTAGTAAAGCTAAACAGGAGAAAAATAAGAGTGAAAATGAGATAGCAGCTAAAGAATTTGAGCAACAACATAAGACTAATAGCAAATCTTCTTCTGTTGTTTCTAATGAAATTAAATTGACTAGTCCAACTTTGCTTGCTACTAAGGTTGATATTTCGGATTTGGATGTTAGTCAATATGTGTGCTATGCTTTTGTGTGCAAAGAAGCCTTGTTTTCATTTGAGGAATTGCCTCCTTCTTTGCCTCCTGTTGTCACTGACCTTTTGCAGGAGTTTATTGACGTCTTTCCACAAGACGTACCACCGGCATTACCACCTATTCGAGGGATTGAGCATCAGATTGACTTAATTCCCGGTGCTTCGCTGCCCAACCTCGCGCCATACCGTACCAATCCGGAGGAGACGAAGGAGATTCAGCGTCAAGTACAAGAGCTACTCGACAAAGGTTACATACGTGAATCCCTTAGTCCTTGTGCTGTTCCTGTTATATTAGTGCCTAAAAAGGATGGAACATGGCGTATGTGTGTTGATTGTCGAGCCATTAATAATATTACTATTCGTTATCGTCATCCTATTCCTAGGCTAGATGATATGCTTGATGAATTAAGTGGCTCTACCATGTTTTCCAAAGTTGATTTGCGTAGTGGATACCATCAAATTCGCATGAAATTAGGGGATGAATGGAAAACGGCATTTAAAACTAAGTTTGGATTATATGAGTGGTTAGTCATGCCTTTTGGGTTAACTAATGCACCTAGCACTTTTATGAGATTAATGAACGAGGTTTTACGTGCTTTCATTGGACGATTTGTGGTAGTCTATTTTGATGATATACTGATTTATAGCAAATCTTTGGAGGAACATTTGGATCATTTACGTGCTGTTTTTATTGCTCTACGTAATGCACGTTTATTTGGTAACCTTGGGAAGTGCACCTTTTGCACCGACCGAGTGTCGTTTCTTGGCTATGTTGTTACTCCGCAGGGAATTGAAGTTGATCATGCCAAGATCGAGGCAATTGAGAGTTGGCCGCAGCCCAAAACGGTCACACAAGTGAGGAGTTTTCTTGGCCTCGCTGGATTCTATAGGCGTTTTGTGAGAGATTTCAGCACCATTGCTGCACCTCTCAATGAGCTTACACGCAAGGATGTGCCTTTTACTTGGGGTACCGCCAGGAAGAAGCTTTCACGGTATTGAAAGATAAGTTAACACATGCTCCTTTGCTCCAACTTCCTGATTTTAATAAGACTTTTGAGCTTGAATGCGATGCTAGTGGGATTGGTTTGGGAGGTGTGTTATTACAAGATGCTAAACCTGTTGCATACTTTTCTGAAAAATTGAGTGGGCCTAGTCTGAACTATTCTACTTATGATAAGGAATTATATGCTCTTGTTCGGACATTAGAAACTTGGCAACATTATTTATGGCCCAAAGAATTTGTTATACATTCTGATCATGAATCTTTGAAACACATAAGAAATCAAGCAAAACTTAATCGTAGACATGCTAAGTGGGTTGAATTTATTGAGACTTTCCCTTATGTCATTAAACACAAGAAGGGGAAAGATAATATTATTGCTGATGCTTTGTCTCGTCGTTATACTATGCTTTCACAACTTGACTTCAAGATATTCGGTTTAGAGACAATCAAAGAACAATATGTAAATGATGCGGAATTTAAAGATGTATTGCAGAATTGTAGAGAGGGTAGAACATGGAACAAGTTTGTGCTTAATGATGGATTTGTGTTCCGTTCTAACAAGCTATGCATTCCAGCTAGCTCTATTCGTCTTTTGTTGTTGCAGGAGGCGCATGGAGGAGGATTAATGGGACATTTTGGCGTGAAAAAGACGGAGGACGTACTTGCTACACATTTCTTTTGGCCAAAGATGAGACGGGATGTTGAGCGTTTTGTTGCTCGCTGCACTACATGTCAAAAAGCTAAGTCACGACTCAATCCTCATGGTTTATACATGCCTTTACCTGTACCTAGTGTTCCGTGGGAGGACATATCCATGGACTTTGTTTTAGGCTTGCCTCGAACAAAGAAGGGGAGGGATAGCATATTTGTTGTCGTGGATAGATTTTCTAAGATGGCACATTTTATACCATGTCATAAAAGCGATGATGCTGCTAATGTTGCTGATTTATTCTTTGGAGAGATTATTCGTTTACATGGTGTGCCCAATACTATTGTCTCGGATCGTGATACTAAGTTTCTTAGCCATTTTTGGAGATGCTTATGGGCTAAGTTGGGGACTAAACTACTTTTTAGTACTACATGTCATCCCCAAACTGATGGACAAACTGAAGTGGTCAATAGGACATTGTCTACTATGCTTAGGGCTGTTTTAAAAAGTAACTTGAAACTGTGGGAAGAATGTTTACCTCATATTGAATTTTCTTATAATCGTTCAGTGCATTCTACCACTAAAATGTGCCCTTTTGAGATTGTTTATGGTTTTCTACCTCGTGCACCTATTGATTTGCTGCCTCTTCCATCTTCGGAGAAGGTTAATTTTGATGCTAAGCAACGTGCTGAATTGATATTAAAAATGCATGAGTTAACTAAAGAAAACATTGAGCGCATGAATGCTAGATACAAGCTTGCTGGTGATAGGGGTCGAAAGCATGTTGTGTTTGAACCAGGAGATCTTGTTTGGTTACATCTACGTAAAGATAGGTTTCCTGATTTGCGATAGTCTAAGTTAATGCCACGAGCTGATGGTCCCTTTAAGGTTTTACAGAAAATTAATGATAATGCATATAAACTTGAGCTACCTGCAGATTTTGGGGTTAGTCCCACATTTAACATTGCAGATTTGAAACCTTATTTGGGAGAAGATGATGAGCTTCCGTCGAGGACGACTTCAATTCAAGAAGGGGAGGATGATGAGGACATCCCTACTAATGTTACACCCATACCCTCACCAACTACACATACTGGACCAGTTACTAGAGCACGTGCACGTCAACTAAATTATCAGGTACTTTCGTTTCTTGTGAATCCTTCTATTGTTCATGAACATATGATGCTGCCTAAATTAGATACTTTTGTTTTGCTTATGAATGAAGGACCTAGCATGGACACGAAGGATGGTCATTGGAGCGGGATCAAGAATGGAGAAGAAGGTGCGCGCGGGGGAAAGTACAGTGGAGTTTCCAGTGGGGATTTTCGCACGTTGAAGCCACCATAAGGCATGCATGAAGGCTTGGACGGAATACACGAGATGCCACTTCATTATTTTCGTCCAAGAGCAATTATAGGTGCTGCGTCACCTTAATATTGGGCTGGGCCCATGTAATTTCGAAATACCACATTATAGGCTGTTTTTAGAGTCCGTATGTGTGGGGAAACCGAGTTAGGGTTGTTTTCGGACCCCACCTCCAAGGGGTCACGAAAATCCCCTCTGTTCCCCCATATATACAGCCCTTAGGGCGTCGTTTAGACTTGGATTTTAATTAGATATAAGTTAGCCATAGCCGCAACTTCGAGCTCTTCGTTTGTGTCATCCGACCAGGCCAAGACCTCATTGGAACCCCAACTTTCGTAATCATTCATCTTATATTCGCAATATCCAGATTGCAATTCTTAGTTCTTGCTTGTTCTTCGATTGCTTGCAGGAATTAGACCTTCGTGGTCAGGTTGATCGTGCATCCGCGGGATCAATAACCTCTCGGAGTTGGTTTAGCGATCGCTAAGGCGCAACGTCTTCGCACGTTCGTAGTCGGATCGTGAAAGTTGCCTCCACCATAATCGATCTCCACCATCTCATCGAAACATCGGGACACCTTCGCCTCTATCACTCACCCATGGGCTCGGCCCAACTGGCCGGCTGCTGGAGGCGGTTGGGCTGGCGGCCTCTTTGGCTGGGCTGGCCTGGATCTGGCAGCTGGGCCGCGGTGGTGCTGGGCCGGCCCACCCAGCGGCTGGATCGAGCGGCCGTTCCCGATCGCGGCGGCGGCGGTCGACACCGGTGAAACTCCGACGAGCGGCTGACGGCGTGGAGGTGCGGGGCGAGGGGATCTGGAGGCGGGCGAGGTGGATCCGCAGGCGGCGGAGGTCGGGTCGTGGCCTGGCGGCGGCGAGGGAGCCCGAACTCGGGACCTCCCGATCCATGGCGGTCGGCGGCTGGCCTCCTGGTTGCGGCGGCGGGCATCTGCAGGGGAAGGGAGGAGGTCAAGGGCAAGGGGGAAGAGGAGGTCGCGCGTGGGAAGAGGAGAGGAAGGGAGCCGGCGTTGGAGGGGAGTGGCCGGCGGCTAGGCCCTCCACGGCGGCGGCGGCGGCGTGCCTTCGGGCTAGAGAGAGAGAGAGGAGAGAGGTTGGTGGAGGGGAGACTCGATCTGGGCCGTCGGATCGTGAGATCTGACGGTCCAGATCGTAGGAGGCAGTTTTTCAGATCTGAGGCTAGGGTTTGCTGCGAAAATGAGGCTATTTTTGGGGCAAAGTGGAGGGGGGTGGCTGCAAAATTTGTGCTAGGGAAACCCTAGAAATGGGTGGGAGTGTGGTGGCGTTTATATAGCCTCGGTGGCTGGCAGTTTGCAAAAACATCCCCGGTTTTTCTCTCGCGCGCGCGGTGCTCACGTTTCTGACCGTCGGAGGTCCGCAGTACCTCCGATTCGGGTAAAACTTCGAACTGCGCGATCAGTGCGTCGAGCCGGAGGCGTTCACCTCGCGTTGGAACCGTTCCGAGAACACTTTCCGGCGTGCTATAAAAATATCCCGTTTAATTATTAAACGGGGTTTTTTGTCCCGTTGGCTGCGGCTGGTCTCGTGCGGTTTTCGCGACGGTGATCGGGTGAAACCCGGTGTCGCAAAGGTCGAGTGTCAGGGTGGCAAGGGTCGGTCTCCGTACGATACGAGATAAGAGAGGGAAAAATAATCGCCGATCGATAAATCGGGGATGCAAACACCGCAAACAAATCAGACAATCAAACAATTCACACCGAAAACAAAATTTTAATTTTTGTGAAAACTGGGCTGTTACACCATGTATCCCCCTTGCCCCTTGGACTATATATACTCCCCTTCCACCTCCATGTTAGGGTTAGCTAAGAACATATCTAACATTTCAGAGCTTAGATCCTTCTTCCCTCTAGGGAATTAGATCCCTTTTGAGATCCTCTCAATCTTACCTCCTACCTTCCTCTCCCTAGTCATAGAAGGAGAGGGGCCCTCTTCTAGTAGTAGAAGGAGAGGGAAAACTATCAAGCTTACCTACGTTGATGTATGGCTCTTGAGATGTGTGGTATTTGTGTGTGGATTTGAGTGTTCTTTGTGTTGGATCTTGTCCCCTTTTTCTCCTTTGTGTTGCTCCTTTTGGAATCCCCCTTGTTTATGTTCTTGATGTGGATCTCCACCTCCGAATTGTGAAGATTTGGGCAAATACCTAGGTTAGTCCTACATCATTTATATCAAGAGCAAGGTTACGATGATTCGTAGTCCCTTCCCCTCGTTGTTCTAGCCAATTTTTGTTTTTTTCTTACCCAATTAAAAAATCCCACAAAAATAGCCTCACCAAAGATTTGTCAACTTGTTGGATTTCGTGAGATTTTGTTAGTTTTGGTCCATGGGTGTGATGTCCTACTCATGGATCTAGCCCTCTCTGCGTTCCTAGCCACTTTCCCCTCGATTTCTCCTCCAAATTTTTCTTCTTCCCCTTCCAATTTTGAGTTCTTCTCCCAGATCTGCTTGGATCTCACCCTGGCGAATTCCGGACGTCCGACGCACAATGGACATCCGACGCAATGGACTTCCGAACTTCCACGAACGTCCGACGAATGCTGACTGTACACAACCCCACCGGAATCAAGGACGATTCTCAACACTTCGTGGGGGTAAGGTAAAGCGAGGTATCTTTTCGCCCTACCACCCTCCCCTTGCCACCCCTTTGAGAGCCCTCTTCCTTTTTGAGACACCCTTCGGTCCTATTGAGACTAGCTCTTTTAGTATTGCCGGCTCTCGCAACTTGTGGACCCTAGTATTCATACAATTGATACTCCATGCAACTCCCATTGATGTTGTCCGACCTGGAGGTGTGCTCTTTACCCAAAACAACGGCGAGTGTTGGCTTCACAAATGTCATCATGGAAGAAGCATCATGGAAGGAGCGCGTAGCTTCGAGTCGCCGCTAAGTCGGAGCAACACCGGGTCGCGGCATAGGTCGTAGTCGAAGGCTCGAAGCAGCAAACATGCAGAGCCTAGTTGACGTTGAGTTGGAGACGGCGCTGAATCCGAGCTGACCCTGAGTCGGCAGCGACTCTGAATCCGAGTTGATGTTGTGCCCGAGTAGAAACGTGGTACGGACCGTCCCCGAGTATAGGCAAGGTTGGAGCAGGTCGGCGCTTCAAAGTAGTGCATGGGATGGAGGCCGGCCGCGCAAATCGTGTCGGGGAGGAGGTCGACCGCGACGCGCTGCCGAATCCGCGAGCGCCGCGCGCCGTGCAGGGGAGTTGGTGGCTGCGAGTTCGCAGAAACCTCGCCGAAGAGCGGCGGCGACGGAGTGGGCGGCGGCCGCATGGGCGCATGTGGCGGTGCCACAGACGCTGGAGCGAAGGCCAGAACTGGTCGTGGGCGTCGCTGCATCTGATCCTGTGCATGGGCCAGATTGTTTATCCATCAGGCACAATTCATCCATCAGCGTTGGGTTGGAGATGAACATCAGAAGTTGCGTCCCGTTTGAGTTGCTGCGAGGAAAACGTTCGAGTAGTGTTCTCCTTTCGTCCGAGTGGGCGTTTTAGAAGACCTGCAAGTTACTCAGTGCACAAAACTTGGGTGCGAAGGCAATGCATTAATTGCATTTTAGTAATGTGGTAGTAGCAACAACAAATGGTATTGCATTAACATGCAATTATGGTTTTAATGGGCTGCATGCTACAGTTTTGCATGTAATTATTCATCCTCTCGTTCTGCACTGACTGCTGTGATTTAACGCAATTAAACTACGCGAGAGTTTAACTTTCTCAGTGCACTTTCAGTAGAGGGGCTCGAGGGAAAAATAATGAGAAGAGATGTTTCACCGGTTAAGACGGCCCCGCGTCCTCGCAGCCGATGCATGGGAAGGAGTCGTCCGAGTTGGAGAGAAGCGAAGGAGGTCGCGGCCAAAGCGGCGGTGGGGGCGAGCGAGGCGGCGGAGGTGCGACGCAGCCAACACGCATATCTGCAAGTCGTAGATCGTCTCTTTCCGGACGCACAACATCTTTGTGGATGTGTTTGGTTGTTCATCTTCGGGCTTGAAAAAGATCATCCGAGAATTTCCTGTTCTTGGCAAAAAATGACATGCATCAAGAGCAACAGAAAATAGGTGTAAAAGTGAATACAAACCGTTTGCATCATGGCTCGATAGACGCCATGCCCCAAGGTGGGCGCCAACTGTCATGGATATGATCCTGACAATAGGGAGAGAGGGGTATGAACGGAGCATGCTCTATCGAGATGCAAACGGGTGACGTAGGAGATTTTATCGAGTTTGGGACTCTAGCGGAGGAGATAAAATCCCTACGTCTCATGCTCTCCTGAAGGAGCTTTTCCTTATCTTTGTATGAACAAGATGTACAGAGGTTCTTCCCGTGGGAGAGAAAGAGTGAGGGAGAGAAAGAAGAGGAGAGTCCTGTTTGTAGTGGTGGTGGGGGGTGGATTATATAAATCACTACTGGAATTCCTTAGTTTGCCATGTGCCAACCTCTTTAACGTTTGTTTTCCGTCGGGGCAGACGGCAAAGAGGTCCTCTTCCGACTGCTGCCCTAAAACCAGACGGTAATGGTAGACAGATGGCAAAGAGGCCGTTTCCCGTCCGCTCTTATTTATGCAGACAGCAAAGGGCCGTTTAACGTCCAGGGGTAGACGGCAAAGCCTCTGGTGGGCCCGCCTAGCCCGACCCACAAGTGACAGTTAACGTCCAGGAGCTTTGTCGTCTGCCCATGGACGGCATAGAATCCTTTGTCGTCCGGGGCAGACGGCAAAGCCCCTGGCCGTTAACCTGCCCGACGTGCCTCCTCTCTCTCCCACTCTCTCCACTCACCAACCGCGCGCCTCTCGCCCACGCCACCGCCGCGCCCTAGCCGTCGCCGCCGCCGGGATCCCACCCCGGCCCGCCCCTACGCCGCTGGATCCAACCCAGCGGGATTCTGCACCCGCGCCCCTTCCCGCACCCGGCCGCCGCGCCGGATCGCAGCGCCGCCCTCCTCCGGCCCGCCGTCGCTTCCTTCAGCCCGCCGCCGCTGCCCTACTCCACCGGCCTCCTCCACCAATGCTGCCTGCGGCCGGCCTCCCTGCCCCCAGGTGAGCACCCTTTTTCATTTTATTTTTTCTGTTATTTGCTATATGTTAGATTTTAGTTAGATTAATAGTGTTAATTATTAGGTTAGTTGATATATGTTAGATTTTAGTTAGATTATTAGTGTTATTTTTTATAATTTCTGTTATTTGTTATATGTTAGATTATTATTTAGATTTTTAGTGTTAATTTCTGTTATTTTCTATATGTTAAATTTTAGTTTTTAATTAGTTAGGATGTTAGTTATAGGATTTTAGTTTTTAGAAAAAGAAAATAAGAAAAGAAGATAAGAATAAAAGGATATAAAGAGAATTAGAAGAAAAGGAAAAAAGAAGGAGGAGGGAAGAGAGAAGAAGAGGAAAGAAGGAGGAGGAGGAGGAAGGGAGAAGAAGAAAGAAGAAGAAAAAGAAGGATAATAAGGACAATAAGAAGAAGAAGAAGAGGAAGGTGGAGAAGAAAGAAAAGCAAGGTGGAGGAGAAAGAAGAGGAAGGTGGATGAAGAAGAAGAGGAAGGTGGAGGAGAAAGAAGAGGAAGGTGGAGGAGGAAGAAAGAAAGAAAGAGAAGAAAAAATAGAAGAAGAATAAGGAATAGAGGAAGAATAAAAATAAAAATAAGAAGAATGAGAAGAAAAAGAAGAAAAAGAAAGAAAAGAAAAGAAAAGCAAGAATAAGAAAGTAGATATCTTATATATACTAATTAGAAGCACCGTATGAGGGCTCACGTTAATCCTCAAAGCAAAACAAATTAACCGTCCGATCTTTCAATTAACTTTTAGCAACCGTCGGATGATGAACCTTAGGAGTCCTAGGTTGTTGTCCCACGTGCACCTCTTTTATAAAGAAAAAAACAATACCACTTCGTTCTGCCAGCCGATGGACATAGCCTTTACTGTTGGTTTTTTTCCTGTAAAGAACTATGAATCAGTAACCTACACGGCTATGTTTAACAGTTCCGGTAGCCAGGGAACATAATTTTCCCATCGTAAGGAAAGTAGCAGCATACTACTTCGGTGATCTATCCTACGTAGCCATCCAAATTTGTCTCCAACACTAAGCTCGCATCCATCCAATGCAGCGCTGCCAGGTTTCCTATACTTGGCTATCATATAGACCATCCACACCTCACATAAGAACTCATAACTTCAATTTACAATGGTTTTACTGAAGTCATAATTAACAAGTGCATAAACTTCTCTATTTTTTTGTCAGTCTACTAGTTTGACCATGCTTTTATCATGGTAACCACCGGCTGCCTCCTTCACGACAATAAGATTTACTGATGCATCCACGCAAAAAAATAACCTAGATGAAAAAAACGAATTTAGGATGAACACATCCGTATGTTGTACCCCGTATGCTCTTCTTCCTTTTAATCAGTTTAGTAGTACTTTGCTACATGTCCGTGAAATTGTATGTGTTGCCGTGTACGATGGATATTGCTTTTGTATAACAATACACACAGACTTGGATATTCAAAGATGAGCCATGTCTCATATGCTCATGCACAAGAGATCCTCGAAAAGACAATTAAAAAAAGTTAAAAAATTCTAAATTTTCTTATGGTGAAAGATGCTTAGGGGGTAGATGTTTGTGTAAATTTTGAGATTTTTTGGACATCTAGGGAGCTCACGGCAAAAAAGAAAAAATCAGCCCAAAATAGTACATGAACAGTGTCGTTCAAAGAAACTGCAAATTTGTCTTTTTTGCCGCACACCCTCCATATATCCGAACTTTTCCAAAATTTACATATACATCTCGCGCGTAAGCATCTTTCACCACAAAAAACTTTGAATTTTTTTGAGCTTTTTCATATTTATTTAATTTTTTAGTATTCCGAGTGTAGATGCACCCGGGCACCGAACCGCCACTTCCGATACGTATGGTATAGTATGACTTTGCTGCATGTCTCCAATAGATTTAAAACTTTGTTGTTGAGCTAACACTAAATGTCAGTTAAAAAAGTTTCGATCTCTTAGCAAAATGTCAAACTTTTAGATGATAATCATAGTTTAAAATTGCGGATGAAAATTGAGCACTTCCTGCGATTTGATTTCTTCAGTAAACCGCGGAAGTTTGCGGCGCTATCGCCGGAGATCAATCCATTCCTTCCTTATCAATTAACGCTAGAATATTTACCGCAAATTTCGTTTTCCCGAGATTTATTACTACGATGATAAGACTCAACAATGTGGGTTTCAGATTTTGAGTCATTACTCATGTTCATCTTTGCATATTTCATTTTAGGACAACAAAGGATGCACGCATGATTGTTGCTTCCTTATTTTTAAAATGTTAATCCTAGACTCTGCTAAGCACGCACTATATATTCGGATATTGTAGAGCTTCATGTTATATTATAAATTATTTCTATTGTTTCACATTTTTTGGGAAAAGGAGGATAACCCCAGTCTCTGGATCAGAACGATGCATGATGTCATGTATTATAAAGAATGCAAAATCCAATAGTCGAACACCATCAAGACGAATATAAAGCAAAGAAAATCCGAGGTCACATGCCTCACGATAGTAACTCGACCAGATAGCCACTAATGTATGTTACAAAGACCATATCAAAAAAAATTCAACAAGAAATCATCGTACATGCGTTGATGATAGCGAGTCCAACACAAAGCATATATTCAGGTGCTCACAGCTGTGTCGGTCTGGGGCATCTCCAATAATGTTTTTGAATCAGATTGCTAGACTCTTCTGCATGCGCTGCAAAGTACTGACCATGACCGTGCTCCTAAAGGTGTTATCTATAGAGATATTCTTCAATTCATTCGTCTAAACTTCAGTAAGGTTGTTTTTTCCTTTGTTCCTAGAGACTATAATAAAGTTGCCCTTGACCTTGCTACGATGGGAAGTTATGGCCAAGTACCCCATCGGGTGTGGCTGGAGTTCATGTCAGATGATGTAACTGTGTTATTGGCCAGTGATAGAGGCGAAGGTGTCCCGATGTTTCGATGAGAGGATGGAGATCGATTTTGGTGGAGTAGACTTTCACGACCCGACTACGAACGTGCGAAGACGTTGCGCCTTAGCAATCGCTAAACCAACTCCGAGAGGTTATTGATCCCGCGGATGCACGATCAACCTGACCACGAAGGTCAATTCCTGCAAGCAATCGAAGAACAAGCAAGAACTAAGAATTGCAATCTGGATATTGCGAATATAAGATGAAAGATTAACAGAAGTTGGGGTTCCAATGCGGTCTTGGCCTGGTCGGACGACACAAACGAAGAACTCGAAGTTGCAGCTATGGCTAACTTAAATCTAATTAAAACCCAAGTCTAAACGACGCCCTAAGGGCTGTATATATGGGTGAACAGAGGGGATTTTCGTGACCCCTTGGAGGTGGGGTCCGAAAACAACCCTAACTCGGTTTCCCCACACATACGGACTCTAAAAACAGCCTATAATGTGGTAATTCGAAATTACATGGGCCCAGCCCAATTTTAAGGTGACGCAGCACCTATAATTGCCCTTGGACGAAAATAATGAAGTGGCATCTCGCGTATTTCGTCCAAGACTTCATGCGCAACTTATGGTGGCTTCAAAGTGCGATAATCACCACTAGAAGCTCCATTGTCCTTTCCCGCGCGCGCACCTTCTTCTCCATGCTTGATCCCGCTCCAATGACCATCCTTCTTGTCCATGCTAGGTCCTTCATTCATAAGCAAAACAAAAGTATCTAATTTAGGCAGCATCATATGTTCATGAACATTAGAAGGATTCGCAAGAAACGAAAGTACCTGATAATTTAGTTGACGTGCGCGTGCTCTAGTAACTGGTCCAGTATGTGTAGTTGGTGAAGATGTGGGTGTAACATTAGTAGAGATGTCCTCATCATCCTCCCCTTCTTGAATTGAAGTCGTCCTCGACGGAAGCTCATCATCTTCTCCCAAATAAGGTTTCAAATCTGCAATGTTAAATGTGGGACTAACCCCAAAATCTGCAGGTAGCTCAAGTTTATATGCATTATCATTAATTTTCTGTAAAACCTTAAAGGGACCATCAGCTCGTGGCATTAACTTAGACTTGCGCAAATCAGGAAACCTATCTTTACGTAGATGTAACCAAACAAGATCTCCTGGTTCAAACACAACATGCTTTCTACCCTTATCACAAGCAAGCTTGTATCTAGCATTCATTTTCTCAATGTTTTCTTTAGTTAACTCATGCATCTTTAATATCAATTCAGCACGTTGCTTAGCATCAAAATTAACCTTCTCCGAAGATGGAAGAGGCAGCAAATCAATAGGTGCACGAGGTAGAAAACCATAAACAATCTCAAAAGGGCACATTTTAGTGGTAGAATTAAATGAACGATTATAAGAAAATTCAATATGAGGTAAACATTCTTCCCACATTTTCAAGTTACTCTTTAAAACAGCCCTAAGCATAGTAGACAAAGTCCTATTGACTACTTCAGTTTGTCCATCAGTTTGGGGATGACAAGTAGTACTAAAAAGTAGTTTAGTCCCCAACTTAGCCCATAAGCATCTCCAAAAATGGCTAAGAAACTTAGTATCACGATCCGAGACAATAGTATTGGGCACACCATGTAAGCGAATAATCTCACGAAAGAATAAATCAGCAACATTAGCAGCATCATCGCTTTTATGACATGGTATAAAATGTGCCATCTTAGAAAATCTATCCACGACAACAAATATGCTATCCCTCCCGTTCTTTGTTCGAGGCAAGCCTAAAACAAAGTCCATGGATATGTCCTCCCACGGAACACTAGGTACAGGTAAAGGCATGTATAAACCATGAGGATTGAGTCGTGACTTAGCTTTTTGACATGTAGTGCAGCGAGCAACAAAACGCTCAACATCCCGTCTCATCTTTGGCCAAAAGAAATGTGTAGCAAGTACGTCCTTCGTCTTCTTCACGCCAAAATGTCCCATTAATCCTCCTCCATGCGCCTCCTGCAACAACAAAAGACGAATAGAGCTAGCTGGAATGCATAGCTTGTTAGAACGGAACACAAACCCATCATTAAGCACAAACTTGTTCCATGTTCTACCCTCTCTACAATTCTGCAATACATCTTTAAATTCCGCATCATGTACATATTGATCTTTGATTGTCTCTAAACCGAATATCTTGAAGTCAAGTTTTGAAAGCATAGTATAACAACGAGACAAAGCATCAGCAATAATATTATCTTTCCCCTTCTTGTGTTTAATGACATAAGGGAAAGTCTCAATAAATTCAACCCACTTAGCATGTCTACGATTAAGTTTTGCTTGGCTTCTTATGTGTTGCAAAGATTCATGATCAGAATGTATAACAAATTCTTTGGGCCATAAATAATGTTGCCAAGTTTCTAATGTCCAAACAAGAGCATATAATTCCTTATCATAAGTAGAATAGTTCAGACTAGGCCCACTCAATTTTTCAGAAAAGTATGCAACAGGTTTAGCATCTTGTAATAACACACCTCCCAAACCAATACCACTAGCATCGCATTCAAGCTCAAAATTCTTATTAAAATCAGGAAGTTGGAGCAAAGGAGCATGTGTTAACTTATCTTTCAATATCGTGAAGGCTTCCTCCTGTGCGGTACCCCAAGTAAAAGGCACATCCTTGCGTGTAAGCTCATTGAGAGGTGCAGCAATGGTGCTGAAATCTCTCACAAAACGCCTATAGAATCCAGCGAGGCCAAGAAAACTCCTCACTTGTGTGACCGTTTTGGGCTGCGGCCAACTCTCAATCGCCTCGATCTTGGCTTTATCAACTTCAATTCCCTGCGGAGTAACAACATAGCCAAGAAACGATACTCGGTCGGTGCAAAAGGTGCACTTCCCAAGGTTACCAAACAAACGTGCATTACGTAGAGCAATAAAGACAGCACGTAAATGATCCAAATGTTCCTCCAAAGATTTGCTATAAATCAGTATATCATCAAAATAGACTACCACAAATCGTCCAATGAAAGCACGTAAAACCTCGTTCATTAATCTCATGAAAGTGCTAGGTGCATTAGTTAACCCAAAAGGCATGACTAACCACTCATATAATCCAAACTTAGTTTTAAAAGCCGTTTTCCATTCATCTCCTAATTTCATGCGAATTTGATGGTATCCACTACGCAAATCAACTTTGGAAAACATGGTAGAGCCACTTAATTCATCAAGCATATCATCTAACCGAGGAATAGGATGACGATAACGAATAGTAATATTATTAATGGCTCGACAATCAACACACATACGCCATGTTCCATCCTTTTTTGGCACTAATATAACAGGAACAGCACAAGGACTAAGGGATTCACGTATGTAACCTTTGTCGAGTAGCTCTTGTACTTGACGCTGAATCTCCTTCGTCTCCTCCGGATTGGTACGGTATGGCGCACGGTTGGGCAGCGAAGCACCGGGAATTAAGTCAATCTGATGCTCAATCCCTCGAATAGGTGGTAATCCCGGTGGTACGTCTTGTGGAAAGACGGCAATAAATTCCTGCAAAAGGTCAGTGACAACAGGAGGCAAAGAAGGAGGCAATTCCTCAAATGAAAAGAAAGCTTCTTTGCACACAAAAGCATAGCACACATATTGACTAACATCCAAATCTGAAATATCAACCTTAGTAGCAAGCAAAGTTGGACTAGTCAATTTAATTTCATTAGAAACAACAGAAGAAGATTTGCTATTAGTCTTATGTTGTTGCTCAAATACTTTAGCTGCTATCTCATTTTCACTCTTATTTTTCTCCTGTTTAGCTTTACTAGCTCTAGCAAGATCATCTTTCACAATTTGTTCAGGAGACATAGGAAGTAAAGCAATATTTTTATCCTGATGAACCAGAGTAAACTGATTTGTCCTACCATGGTGTACAACATTCCTATCAAATTGCCATGGTCTACCAAGTAAAAGAGAGCATGCTTGCATGGGTACCACATCACAATCAACATAATCAGCATATGCAGCAATGCTAAAGTGCACACGAACAGAACGCGTAACCTTAATCTTACCACTATTGTTAAACCACTGAATATAGTACGGATGGGGGTGTGGTCTTGTGGTGAGAGATAGCTTCTCCACCAACTCCATGCTAGCCAAGTTGTTGCAACTCCCTCCGTCAATGATGATGCGAACCGAACGTTCTTTCACCACTCCCTTTGTGTGGAACAAATTATGCCTCTGGTTTTGCTCGGCCTTCGTTACCTGCACACTTAACACACGTTGAGCAACCAAACTAGCATATTTATCTGCATCATCAGGAGCCATATACTCTATATCATGAGCATCATCATGGGCACCCTGTTCCTCATGAGCAATGTGATAGAGGCGAAGGTGTCCCGATGTTTCGATGAGATGGTGGAGATCGATTATGGAGGAGACGACTTTCATGATCCGACTACGAACGTGCGAAGACGTTGCGCCTTAGCGATCGCTAAACCAACTCCGAGAGGTTATTGATCCCGCGGATGCACGATCAACCTGACCACGAAGGTCTAATTCCTGCAAGCAATCGAAGAACAAGCAAGAACTAAGAATTGCAATCTGGATATTGCGAATATAAGATGAATGATTACGAAAGTTGGGGTTCCAATGAGGTCTTGGCCTGGTCGGATGACACAAACGAAGAGCTCGAAGTTGCGGCTATGGCTAACTTAAATCTAATTAAAACCCAAGTCTAAACGACGCCCTAAGGGCTGTATATATGGGGGAACAGAGGGGAATTTCGTGGCCCCTTGGAGGTGGGGTCCGAAAACAACCCTAACTCGGTTTCCCCACACATACGGACTCTAAAAACTGCCTATAATGTGGTATTTCGAAATTACATGGGCCCAGCCCAATTTTAAGGTGACGCAGCACCTATACTTGCTCTTGGACGAAAATAATGAAGTGGCATCTCGTGTATTTCGTCCAAGCCTTCATGCATGCCTTATGGTGGCTTCAAAGTGCGAAAATCCCCACTGGAAGCTCCATTGTTCTCTCCCGCGCGCGCACCTTCTTCTCCATGCTTGATCCCGCTCCAATGACCGTCCTTCTTGTCCATGCTAGGTCCTTCATTCATAAGCAAAACAAAAGTATCTAATTTAGGCAGCATCATATGTTCATGAACATTAGAAGGATTCGCAAGAAACGAAAGTACCTGATAATTTAGTTGACGTGCACGTGCTCTAGTAACTGGTCCAGTATGTGTAGTTGGTGAAGATGTGGGTGTAACATTCGTAGAGATGTCCTCATCATCCTCCCCTTCTTGAATTGAAGTCGTCCTCGACGGAAGCTCATTATCTTCTCCCAAATAAGGTTTCAAATCTGCAATGTTAAATGTGGGACTAACCCCAAAATCTGCAGGTAGCTCAAGTTTATATGCATTATCATTAATTTTCTGTAAAACCTTAAAAGGACCATCAGCTCGTGGCATTAACTTAGACTTGCGCAAATCAGGAAACCTATCTTTACGTAGATGTAACCAAACAAGATCTCCTGGTTCAAACACAACATGCTTTCTACCCTTATCACCAGCAAGCTTGTATCTAACATTCATTTTCTCAATGTTTTCTTTAGTTAACTCATGCATTTTTAATAACAATTCAGCACGTTGCTTAGCATCAAAATTAACCTTCTCCGAAGATGGAAGAGGCAGCAAATCAATAGGCGCACGAGGTAGAAAACCATAAACAATCTCAAAAGGACACATTTTAGTGGTAGAATGAAATGAACGATTATAAGCAAATTCAATATGAGGTAAACATTCTTCCCACATTTTCAAGTTACTCTTTAAAACAGCCCTAAGCATAGTAGACAAAGTCCTATTGACTACTTCAGTTTGTCCATCAGTTTGGGGATGACAGGTAGTACTAAAAAGTAGTTTAGTCCCCAACTTAGCCCATAGGCATCTCCAAAAATGGCTAAGAAACTTAGTATCACGATCCGAGACAATAGTATTGGGCACACCATGTAAGCGAATAATCTCACGAAAGAATAAATCAGCAACATTAGCAGCATCATCGCTTTTATGACATGGTATAAAATGTGCCATCTTAGAAAATCTATCCACGACAACAAATATGCTAACCCTCCCCTGCTTTGTTCGAGGCAAGCCTAAAACAAAGTCCATGGATATGTCCTCCCACGGAACACTAGGTACAGGTAAAGGCATGTATAAACCATGAGGATTGAGTCGTGACTTAGCTTTTTGACATGTAGTGCAGCGAGAAACAAAACGCTCAACATCCCGTCTCATCTTTGGCCAAAAGAAGTGTGTAGCAAGTACGTCCTCCGTCTTCTTCACGCCAAAGTGTCCCATTAATCCTCCTCCATGCGCCTCCTGCAACAACAAAAGACGAATAGAGCTAGCTGGAATGCATAGCTTGTTAGAACGGAACACAAACCCATCATTAAGGACAAACTTGTGCCATGTTCTACCCTCTCTACAATTCTGCAGTACATCTTTAAATTCTGCATCATTTACATATTGATCTTTGATTGTCTCTAAACCGAATATCTTGAAGTCAAGTTGTGAAAGCATAGTATAACGATGAGACAAAGCATCAGCAATAATATTATCTTTCCCCTTCTTGTGTTTAATGACATAAGGGAAAGTCTCAATAAATTCAACCCACTTAGCATGTCTACGATTAAGTTTTGCTTGACTTCTTATGTGTTTCAAAGATTCATGATCAGAATGTATAACAAATTCTTTGGGCCATAAATAATGTTGCCAAGTTTCTAATGTCCGAATAAGAGCATATAATTCCTTATCATAAGTAGAATAGTTCAGAGTAGGCCCACTCAATTTTTCAGAAAAGTATGCAACAGGTTTAGCATCTTGTAATAACACACCTCCCAAACCAATCCCACTAGCATCGCATTCAAGCTCAAAAGTCTTATTAAAATCAGGAAGTTGGAGCAAAGGAGCATGTGTTAACTTATCTTTCAATTCCGCGAAGGCTTCTTCCTGTGCGGTACCCCAAGTAAAAGGCACATCCTTGCGTGTAAGCTCATTGAGAGGTGCAGCAATGGTGCTGAAATCTCTCACAAAACGCCTATAGAATCCAGCGAGTCCAAGAAAAGTCCTCACTTGTGTGACCGTTTTGGGCTGCGGCCAACTCTCAATCGCCTCGATCTTGGCTTTATCAACTTCAATTCCCTGCGGAGTAACAACATAGCCAAGAAACGATACTCGGTCGGTGCAAAAGGTGCACTTCCCAAGGTTACCAAACAAACGTGCATTACGTAGAGCAATAAAAACAGCACGTAAATGATCCAAATGTTCCTCCAAAGATTTGCTATAAATCAGCATATCATCAAAATAGACTACCACAAATCGTCCAATGAAAGCACGTAAAACCTCGTTCATTAATCTCATGAAAGTGCTAGGTGCATTAGTTAACCCAAAAGGCATGACTAACCACTCATATAATCCAAACTTAGTTTTAAATGTCGTTTTCCATTCATCTCCTAATTTCATGCGAATTTGATGGTATCCACTACGCAAATCAACTTTGGAAAACACGGTAGAGCAACTTAATTCATCAAGCATATCATCTAACCTAGGAATAGGATGACGATAACGAATAGTAATATTATTAATGGCTCGACAATCAACACACATACGCCATGTTCCATCCTTTTTAGGGACTAATATAACAGGAACAACACAAGGACTAAGGGATTCACGTATGTAACCTTTGTCGAGTAGCTCTTGTACTTGACGTTGAATCTCCTTCGTCTCCTCCGGATTGGTACGGTATGGCGCACGGTTGGGCAACGAAGCACCGGGAATTAAGTCAATCTGATGCTCAATCCCTCGAATAGGTGGTAATCCCGGTGGTACGTCTTGTGGAAAGACGTCAATAAACTCCTGCAAAAGGTCAGTGACAACAGGAGGCAAAGAAGGAGGCAATTCCTCAAATGAAAACAAAGCTTCTTTGCACACAAAAGCATAGCACTCATATTGACTAACATCCAAATCTGAAATATCAACTTTAGTAGCAAGCAAAGTTGGACTAGTCAATTTAATTTCATTAGAAACAGCAGAAGAAGATTTGCTATTAGTCTTATGTTGTTGCTCAAATTCTTTGGCTGCTATCTCATTTTCACTCTTATTTTTCTCCTGTTTAGCTTTACTAGCTCTAGCAAGATCATCTTTCACAATTTGTTCAGGAGACATAGGAAGTAAAGCAATATTTTTATCCTGATGAACCAGAGTAAACTGATTTGTCCTACCATTGTGTACAACATTCCTATCAAATTGCCATGGTCTACCAAGTAAAAGAGAGCATGCTTGCATGGGTACCACATCACAATCAACATAATCAGCATAAGCAGCAATGCTAAAGTGCACACGAACAGAACGGGTTACCTTAATCTTACCACTATTGTTAAACCACTGAATATAGTAAGGATGGGGGTGTGGTCTTGTGGTGAGAGATAGCTTCTCCACCAACTCCATGCTAGCCAAGTTGTTGCAACTCCCTCCGTCAATGATGATGCGAACCGAACGTTCTTTCACCACTCCCTTTGTGTGGAACAAATTATGCCTCTGGTTTTGCTCAGCCTTCGATACCTGCACACTTAACACACGTTGAGCAACCAAACTAGCATATTGATCTGCATCATCAGGAGCCATATACTCTATATCATGAGCATCATCAGGGGCACCCTGTTCCTCGTGAGCAATGAGAACTAAAGTCTCCTCATCATAGTCGCTCGCTGACTCATACCCACCATCCGCCGTAATAGTCATCACACGCTTGGAAGGACAGTCTTTTGCGAAGTGACCTCCACCTTGGCACCTGCGACATTTAATATCACGATCTCGTGTTTGCCCTGTGGAAGCCATGGATGAAGAAGAACTCGCTGCTGGACCACTCTGTGCACCCTTGAATGGTGACGCTGGCTGTTTTGGTGGCTCCCTGTAAGAATGAGCGGTTGAAGTAGATGGTGGTGCAGCAGGACGTGTGGATGTAGAAGGTCCACGCGATGTCCATGATGTATTTCGTCCTGCAGAAAAGTTAGGTCTCGTAGCGGCCTGTCGATCCTGCACTTCACGTTCAGCTTTACAAGCAAGATGAAACAAACGAGTAATAGTAGCAAAGTCCTTGTATTCTAGAATAGTTTGTATCTCCCTGTTTAAACCACCCATAAAACGTGGAAGCATAGCTTCATTATCCTCTACTAGGCCACATCTAATCAATCCAGTTTGTAATTCTTGATAATATTCCTCTACAGAATTTTTGCCTTGTCTCAAACGCTGTAATTTTTGTAGCAATTCACGTTGATAATAAGGAGGCACCCAGCGAGCACGCGTAGCATCTTTTAAAGCAGCCCAAGTAGTTGGAATATTATTAGCATGCAATCTACAATGTTCAGACCACCAAATAGATGCAAACCCCGTGAATTCACAAACAGCGGCAGTAACACGTCTATTCTCAGGATATTGTAAACATGTAAAGCGTTGTTCAGTTTCTAACTCCCAAGTAAGATAAGCATCAGGAATATATCTACCCTCAAACGGCTTAAGATTCAATTTAAGTTTAGGCACATGTTCATCATCGCGTACCTGAGGGGGTGGTTGGTGTCGACCGTGGCGAATGTTGGGACGCGGACGTCCAGCTGGCTGCTCATAGGCCGCTTCCTGTTCCACCTCCTCCTCGTAATCACCCTCGTAGTTGTCGTCCTGGCCGACGTCAGAAGCAGCAGTAGTAGCAGCAGCAGGAGCACCAGCAGCTTGTCTGCCCGGAAACAGAATACGTCGTGCACGTCGTGGTGGCGGTGCCTGTGCTGGCGCGGCTGCAGGCTGTGCAGGTAGGCGTGCGAGCAACTCAGTAAACTTGGCGTCGAGCTTGGTGTCGATCATCTTCTCCACACCATCGATCGCCTCTGTAAATCTGTTCTCGATGTCATTCACCTGTTCAGACATCATTTGTGCAAATTTATCATGTAACGCTTTGTTTGTCATATTCTCCCAATCGGGTGCATCCCGCGCCACTTCATCATGGTGATGAGGACATGACTACCATAGTTACAGCCACAACCCCTGCTAATATACCTACTGGAGCAATTACTAGAGATCGTGCACAACAATTAAATTATCAGGTACTTTCGCTTCTTGGTAATGTTTCTAATGTTCATGTGAATATGATGCTGCCTAACGTCGATATATTTTTGTTGCTGACAAATGAAGGACCTAGCATGGACAAGAAGGATGAGCATTGGAGCATGTTCAAGCATGAAGATGACGAGGACATAATTATCATGGATATGACCATTAATTCCTCTATATTTGATCAAGAAATGAAGTCAATACAAAGGGGCATGATTGTGTGTTGTACAAGAAGTTATTTCACGCCACTTTTGGCCCAATAGAAGATAGAGACCAAGTCTTTCACGTCATGGACTCAGATTCGGACTGCAGAGATATACCCAACTTCAAACAGCCGCCGTTTCTACATACGAACTCCAAATTGGGTGATTCTTTTTTCTGGTGATTGCTTATCTCGTCTAGTTTCCAACGCAATTGGTTTAACCTTCAAATTCCTTCGGAGCGTGGAGATATTGCAAAAATGGTGCGACCCAGCAGCAGAATCCGAATCAAAGTCCAACTCAATAGGTGTTGCATCACCTCCACATGGGCCCAAGTGCCTTGTACGACCTAGGTTTAGTTTTAGGACTCCTTAGGACGTCCTTCCACCCCCTTAGCCTCCACCCTTTAGTCCTATATAAGTAGATCAACCCCTAAGGTTTTTCTTTGGATTTCTTTTAGTTAAAAAGACTGCTTGGCTAATTGCTGCATCTTCGTGTACTCGGTTTGTGTCCAACGACCAGATCAAGACCGCTTTCGGAATCCCAACTTTATTCATACCTCATCTACATATTCGCAATATTCAGATTGCTTTATCATAGTTCTTGCTGGTTCTTCGATTGCTTGCAGGCACTAGACCTTCGTGGTCAGGTTGATCGTGCTCCGGCGTGGTGAATAACCTTCAGAAGATTGGTTTAGCGATTGCTAAGGCGCGACGTCGTTGCACGTTCGTAGTCGGATCGTCAGAGTCGTCTCCACCAAATCGATAGTTATCTCTCATCGAAAGATCGGGACACCCCGCCTCTATCAAGTGGTATCAGTTTTCAGGTTGCTCGGTGAGAATTCCACATCCATATATTAGATCTGTTTTTTTATCACCTATCATCCACACAAAAAGCCATAAAAATAGGATTAGATCATCATATCCAAACCAATTTGAGACTTCGCAATTTTCTTTTCGGTGCTTTGCTTTATTGAATTATCGGTTGCATCGTCGTGTTCAGTTGCTGGTCTTAGTATCTAGTCCTTTAGAGTTTCGAGTTCTGTTCACGTTAGTCACCGCCGCCGCTGCACCATCGTCCCATCCGCTGCCTACTTCTACCATCCACCATAGAAAAAGAGAGAAAAAGAGTTGAAAAAAGAGAGAAAAAGGAAAAAGGAAAAAAAAAGAAAGAAAAAAGGAAAAAAGAGAAAAAAGAAGAAAAATTTCGGATCTATCTCTAGTTGCACTCGTATTTGAAATCTCGTCGGAATCAGTTTTGAGCAGTGTCCACTAAAACGGGCATAACTTTGTCATCCGAAGTCCGTTTTGGCTCCACGAGTACTCAAATTAAAGATATTTCCGAGACGCTTCTAAATAGTTCTGGAGCTAGTGTGTTATTTGAAACTCCATATCGTCTTCTAAGACGGACTTTTTGACCTCTAAAGTTTCCGAACAAAGTTTTTGTCAGATTTTGGGCTGATTCTCAATTTTTTTGACACCTCATCCGAACTCTAAATTGAGTGATTCTTATTGCGTCGGAAAGATTAAGCCAGTTCCCTATTGGAGGAAAAATATCAAAAAATTAGCAAATATATTTTAGAGGAAAGTTGTATCGAGAATATTGGTGTATCTTGGTTTGGAGCCTATTTTCACCATTATCTTTGCTCTCTTGATGATCTTCACTTATATCTTGCTATCCAGAGCTACTTCATATCATTCATTGCTGCTAGTTGTGCTACGTCGTGACCACATTAGTGTTCTAGGCTCGCGTCTCTAGTGCGGTCTAGACTAGGACCAGCACAGTATCGTCGTTGAGTGTTAATTCAATTTTGCATCTCTGAATTGATTATTGCTGATATTTTTGCCACCATATTAAAGCCTTCCAAGCTCCACATATTTCTACATCGTGTATACGTGCGTTCACCTGGCAATCGCTCTACTTAATCTTTGTAGTTCTTTGACACCGTTGGTTGCCGATCACCACCTGCTGCATGGTAAGAACTAGTAAGACATTGATATTTGCTATTCTGTGAGCGTTTTACCACCACATCCTAGTAGTTCATAGGGACATATACTTGTGATTTGTTTCTTGTTTTCTACTAATCATGGCAGGTTCTGGAGTTAGATCTTCTTGGGCGGCAACTATAGTTGGAGATTTGCCACCACCTACAACTACACAACAGTCACTGCAAAAGGTAAACACACATAAGCATGCACATGATCAGGTTATTGTTTCTATACCACACTTTCATGGACGTCTAAGACCTGATTTATACATTGAGTGGGAGTTTGAAATAAATGATATATTTGTTTCCCATAATTTTCTTGAGCATAAGAAAGTAAAAACTGCAATTAGTGCTTTCAAAGATTTTGCTTCTATTTGGTGGAATGAATATTGTAGTTTATATTCTGATTATATACCTAATACTTGGAATGATCTCAAACTTGCTATGCGATATAGATTCGTTCCCTCTTATTATACTCGTGACAAGGTTAGGAAATTAAAAAAATTAAAACAAGGTACTAAAACTGTTTCAGAATATTATGATGCTTTAGAAACTACATTCTTGCATTCTCTTTTAGAGGAAAGTGAAGAATATTTCATGGACATATTTTGGGAAGGTTTAAACCGTGACATTCAGGATATCCTAATTCATGAAAAGTGTTATCCTATGGATCGTTTGTTTCGTCTTGCTTGTAAAGCTGAACAGGAAATCGACAGACGTGTTGCCCAGAAGACGAACAAGCGGAATGTGCAAATACCACAAGTTGAGAAGGTTGTTCTTTCAACCACTATGAGCACTACCATAACCACATCAATTGTCGTAAGCACTCCTCCAATATCTGATCTATCATCACAAAAAGGTAATGACAAAGGTATGGATCTTTCCCCTCCACATGAGAACCTTGCTGATTTAAAAGCAACATGTGTTGAGCTATCCATTAGTTTCATCACACAACCAATTTTCGAGAATGTCATAACTTCACATGAAGATGTTGCTTGCCTAATAGACTTTAATACATCATGTCTTGAGTTACCTGTTGATTTGAGAACACCATCTATTTTGGATAATCATGTTACTATTATGAAACTGCCAATTCTTAATCATTTTGATATGACCTCTAATCTTGGTGATGATTCTGCGTCGAATGACTTGTTGCATGACTACTTAGTTAAGCCTGTTGTAGCATGCCCTTCGAAAAACATTAATGTTTCTTCACCGGTATTGGGATGGTTTAATGATGAGCATTGTACATCTTTAGATATGAATAAGAGCTTCACTTATATATGCAAACTGAGTTGCAATACTTTCATGTCGTTTATGTATTGTGATGATCATATATGTTTATATTTCACGACATACGAAAGTTACTCATATATACATGTGTTACATGTCCAAAAAC
The DNA here is from genome assembly GCA_950022295.1 of Bromus sterilis. Classification (NCBI taxonomy): domain Eukaryota; kingdom Viridiplantae; phylum Streptophyta; class Magnoliopsida; order Poales; family Poaceae; genus Bromus; species Bromus sterilis. The sequence goes on along the minus strand of OX465599.1, from coordinate 161,604,819 downwards.
TAAGGGAAGTAAGAATGGATGACATATATATATACAACATGTACACCTTGTCTCTTTTGTTAGCCACATTTCAGATTAAGAAACGCCGGGGACGGCTTTATTTTCAAGAAGGGGAGGATGATGAGGACATGACTACCATAGTTACAGCCACAACCCCTGCTAATATACCTACTGGAGCAATTACTAGAGATCGTGCACACCAATTAAATTATCAGGTACTTTCGCTTCTTGGTAATGTTTCTAATGTTCATGTGAATATGATGCTGCCTAACGTCGATATATTTTTGTTGCTGACAAATGAAGGACCTAGCATGGACAAGAAGGATGAGCATTGGAGCATGTTCAAGCATGAAGATGACGAGGACATAATTATCATGGATATGACCATTAATTCCTCTATATTTGATCAAGAAATGAAGTCAATACAAAGGGGCATGATTGTGTGTTGTACAAGAAGTTATTTCACGCCACTTTTGGCCCAATAGAAGATAGAGACCAAGTCTTTCACGTCATGGACTCAGATTCGGACTGCAGAGATATACCCAACTTCAAACAGCCGCCGTTTCTACATTCGAACTCCAAATTGGGTGATTCTTTTTTCTGGTGATTGCTTATCTCGTCCAGTTTCCAACGCAATTGGTTTAACCTTCAAATTCCTTCGGAGCGTGGAGATATTGCAAAAACGGTGCGACCCAGCAGCAGAATCCGAATCAAAGTCCAACTCAATAGGTGTTGCATCACCTCCACATGGGCCCAAGTGCCTTGTACGACCTAGGTTTAGTTTTAGGACTCCTTAGGACGTCCTTCCACCCCCTTGGCCTCCACCCTTTAGTCCTATATAAGTAGATCAACCCCTAAGGTTTTTCTTTGGATTTCTTTTAGTTAAAAAGACTGCTTGGCTAATTGCTGCATCTTCGTGTACTCGGTTTGTGTCCAACGACCAGATCAAGACCGCTTTCGGAATCCCAACTTTATTCATACCTCATCTACATATTCGCAATATTCAGATTGCTTTATCATAGTTCTTGCTGGTTCTTCGATTGCTTGCAGGCACTAGACCTTCGTGGTCAGGTTGATCGTGCTCCGGCGTGGTGAATAACCTTCAGAAGATTGGTTTAGCGATTGCTAAGGCGCGACGTCGTTGCACGTTCGTAGTCGGATCGTCAGAGTCGTCTCCACCAAATCGATAGTTATCTCTCATCGAAAGATCGGGACACCCCGCCTCTATCACATGGGATCCTGGCATGGTTAGCAGAAATAGAAAACACACAGAAATATGATCCTACTTGTACTAATGGGATGTGGGGTGGTGGAAAGCACAAATCCGTCAAGCTTTTCTTTCGTTCTTACCGATTCTTACCTAGCAGCAGGTGGTGATGTACAACCAACGGGTCTAAACTCTCAGAGATGTGGTAGAGCGATGGCCAGGAGGTGTCAAAACGCACGAAGTAGAATATATGTGGAGGTGTAGGTAGGCTGACAAGTATGGTAGCAAAAGCTCAACAGTAATCAAAACAGAGATGCAAAGTTGAATAAACACCGTACTAGGATCAGCACAGTAACGACGTTGAGTGTTTATTCAACTTTGCATCTCTCTTTTGATTACTGTTGAGCTTTTTGCTACCATATTTGTCAAGCCTACCTACAGCTCCACATATATTCTACTTCGTGCGGTTGACACCTCCTGGCCATCGCTCTACCACATCTCTGAGAGTTTTGACCCGTTGGTTGTACATCACCACCTGCTGCTAGGTAAGAATCGTTAAGAACGAAAGAAAAGCTTGACGGATTTGTGCTTTCCACCACCCCACATCCCATTAGTAGAAGTAGGATCATATTTCTGTGTGTTTTCTATTTCTGCTAACCATGCCAGGATCCCATGATGAAGTGGCGCGGGATGCACCCGATTGGGAGAATATGACAAACAAAGCGTTACATGATAAATTTGCACAAATGATGTCTGAACAGGTGAATCACATCGAGAACAGATTTACAGAGGCGATTGATGGTGTGGAGAAGATGATCGACACCAAGCTCGACGCCAAGTTTACTGAGTTGCTCGCACGCCTACCTGCACAGCCTGCGGCCGCTCCAGCACAGCCACCGCCACCACGGCGTGCACGACGTATTCTGTTTCCGGGCAGACAAGCTGCTGGTGCTCCTGCGGCTGCTGCAGTTGCTGCTACTGCTGCTGCTTCTGACATCGGCCAGGACGACAACTACGAGGGTGATTACGAGGAGGAGGTGGAACAGGAAGCGGCCTATGAGCAGCCAGCTGGGCGTCCACGTCCCAACATTCGCCACGGTCGACACCAACCACCCCCTCAGGTACGCGATGATGAACATGTGCCTAAACTTAAATTGAATCTTAAGCCGTTTGAGGGTAGATATATTCCTGATGCTTATCTTACTTGGGAGTTAGAAACTGAACAACGCTTTACATGTTTACAATATCCTGAGAATAGACGTGTTACTGCTGCTGTTTGTGAATTCACGGGGTTTGCATCTATTTGGTGGTCTGAACATTGTAGATTGCATGCTAATAATATTCCAGCTACTTGGGCTGCTTTAAAAGATGCTATGCGTACTCGCTGGGTTCCTCCTTATTATCAACGTGAATTGCTACAAAAATTACAGCGTTTGAGACAAGGAAAAAATTCTGTAGAGGAATATTATCAAGAATTACAAACTGGATTGATTAGATGTGGCCTAGTAGAGGATAATGAAGCTATGTTTGCACGTTTTATAGGTGGCTTAAACAGGGAGATACAAACTATTCTAGAATACAAGGACTATGCTACTATTACTCGTTTGTTTCATCTTGCTTGTAAAGCTGAACGTGAAGTGCAGGATCGACAGGCCGCTACGAGACCTAACTTTTCTGCAGGACGAAATACATCATGGACATCGCGTGGACCTTCTACATCCACACGTCCTGCTGCACCACCATCTACTTCAACCGCTCATTCTTACAGGGAGCCACCAAAACAGCCAGCGCCACCATTCAAGGGTGCACAGAGTGGTCCAGCAGCGAGTTCTTCTTCATCCATGGCTTCCACAGGGCAAACACGAGATCGTGATATTAAATGTCGCAGGTGCCAAGGTGGAGGTCACTTCGCAAAAGACTGTCCCTCCAAGCGTGTGATGATTATTACGGCGGATGGTGGGTATGAGTCAGCGAGCGACTATGATGAGGAGACTTTAGTTCTCATTGCTCACGAGGAACAAGGTGCCCATGATGATGCTCATGATATAGTGATGAGGACATCTCTACTAATGTTACACCCACATCTTCACCAACTACACATACTGGACCAGTTACTAGAGCACGTGCACGTCAACTAAATTATCAGGTACTTTCGTTTCTTGCGAATCCTTCTAATGTTCATGAACAAATGATGCTGCCTAAATTAGATCCTTTTGTTTTGCTTATGAATGAAGGACCTAGCATGGACAAGAAGGACGGTCATTGGAGCGGGATCAAGCATGGAGAAGAAGATGCGCGCGCGGGGAAGAACAATGGAGCTTCCAGTGGGGATTTTCGCACTTTGAAGCCACCATAAGGCATGCATGAAGACTTGGACGAAAGATTTTTTTTTTTTTTTTGGAAATCACCCTCTTCTACGTACGACAAAAGATTAGTGAAATCCGACTCTAATCAACTCAAAACTATGCTGGCTACGGAGATATCACAAACCGAACGGGTGATGGAACTCGACTCGGATCGGTAGGTTGTGGTGGTGTGTATGGACTCTGCTTGGCGGAACGTGGGGGTGTATCTGGACTCGGATTGGCGGAACGTGGTGGTGTACTACTGTTCGGCGGCGGCGTGACAAAACTGTGATCAGAACTCGAAACTCTAAGGTAACTAGACGCTAAGATCAGCAACTCGACACAACGATGCAACCGTAAATTCAACAAAGCAAGTACTGAAAAGAAAACGACACAAAGGCTAGGACTTTCTTGGGACGTGATGATCTAACCCTAATTTTTTTTTGTTGGCTTTTTCGTGGACTGTAGGTATGAAGAACAGAACCAATCTAGACTATGAAAACTGGTAAATCTCACCGAGCAACCTGGAAATCTGATACCACTTGATAGAGGCGAAGGTGTCCCGATGTTTCGATGAGATGGTGGAGATCGATTTTGGTGGAGTAGACTTTCACGACCCGACTACGAACGTGCGAAGACGTTGCGCCTTAGCAATCGCTAAACCAACTCCGAGAGGTTATTGATCCCGCGGATGCACGATCAACCTGACCACGAAGGTCAATTCCTGCAAGCAATCGAAGAACAAGCAAGAACTAAGAATTGCAATCTGGATATTGCGAATATAAGATGAAAGATTAACAGAAGTTGGGGTTCCAATGCGGTCTTGGCCTGGTCGGACGACACAAACGAAGAACTCGAAGTTGCGGCTATGGCTAACTTAAATCTAATTAAAACCCCAGTCTAAACGACGCCTTAAGGGCTGTATATATGGGGGAACAGAGGGGATTTTCGTGACCCCTTGGAGGTGGGGTCCGAAAACAACCCTAACTCGGTTTCCCCACACATACGGACTCTAAAAACAGCCTATAATGTGGTATTTCGAAATTACATGGGCTCAGCCCAATATTAAGGTGACGCAGCACCTATAATTGCTCTTGGACAAAAATAATGAAGTGGCATCTCGTGTATTCCGTCCAAGCCTTCATGCATGCCTTATGGTGGCTTCAACGTGCGAAAATCCCCACTGGAAGCTCCACTGTACTTTCCCCTGCGCGCACCTTCTTCTCCATTCTTGATCCCGCTCCAATGACCATCCTTCTTGTCCATGCTAGGTCCTTCATTCATAAGCAAAACAAAAGTATCTAATTTAGGCAGCATCATATGTTCATGAACAATAGAAGGATTCGCAAGAAACGAAAGTACCTGATAATTTAGTTGACGTGCACGTGCTCTAGTAACTGGTCCAGTATGTGTAGTTGGTGAGGGTATGGGTGTAACATTAGTAGGGATGTCCTCATCAACGGTCTAGCCTAGGATCAGCACAGTACCGACGTTGAGTGTTTATTCAGCTTTGCATCTCTGTTTTGATTACTGTTGAGTTTTTCCTACCATACTTGTCAGCCTTCCTACAGCTCCACATATATTCTACATCGTGCGTTTTGACACCTCCTGGCCATCGCTCTACCATATCTCTGAGAGTTTTGACCCGTTGGTTGTACATGACCACCTGCTGCTAGGTAAGAATCGGTAAGAACGTAAGAAAAGCTTGACGGATTTCTGTTTTCCACCACCCCACATCCATCCCATTAGTAGCAGTAGGATCATATTCCTGTGTGTTTTCTATTTCTGCTAACCATGCCAGGATCACATGATGAAGTGGCGCGGGATGCACCTGATTGGGAGAATATGACAAACAAAGCATTACATGATAAATTTGCACAAATGATGTCTGAACAGGTGAATGACATCGAGAACAGATTTACAGAGGCGATTGATGGTGTGGAGAAGATGATCGACACCAAGATCGACGCCAAGTTTACTGAGTTGCTCGCACGCCTACCTTCAGCACAGCCACAGCCACCGCCACTACCACGTGCACGACGTATTCTGTTTCCGCGAGGACAAGCTGCTGGTATTGGTGCTCCTCCTGCTGCTGCTTCTGACGTCGGCCAGGACGACAACTACGAGGGTGATTACGAGGAGGAGGTGGAACAGGAAGCGGCCTATGAGCAGCCAGCTGGACGTCCACGTCCCAACATTCGCCACGGTCGACACCAACCACCCCCTCAGGTACGCGATGATGAACATGTGCCTAAACTTAAATTGAATCTTAAGCCGTTTGAGGGTAGATATATTCCTGATGCTTATCTTACTTGGGAGTTAGAAACTGAACAACGTTTTACATGTTTACAATATCCTGAGAATAGACGTGTTACTGCTGCTGTTTGTGAATTCACGGGCTTTGCATCTATTTGGTGGTCTGAACATTGTAGATTGCATGCTAATAATATTCCAACTACTTGGGCTGCTTTAAAAGATGCTATGCGTACTCGCTGGGTTCCCCCTTATTATCAACGTGAATTGTTACAAAAATTACAGCGTTTGAGACAAGGAAATTTTTTTGTAGAGGAATATTATCAAGAATTACAAACTGGATTGATTAGATGTGGCCTAGTAGAGGATAATGAAGCTATGCTTGCACGTTTTATGGGTGGCTTAAACAGGGAGATACAAACTATTCTAGATTACAAGGACTTTGCTACTATCACTCGTTTGTTTCATCTTGCTTGTAAAGCTGAACGTGAAGTGCAGGATCGACAGGCCGCTACGAGACCTAACTTTTCTGCAGGACGAAATACATCATGGACATCGTGTGGAGCTTCTACATCCACACGTCCTGCTGCGCCACCATCTACTTCCGCCGCTCATTCTTACAGGGAGCCACCAAAACAGCCAGCGCCACCATTCAAGGGTGCACAGAGTGGTCCAGCGGCGAGTTCTTCTTCATCCATGGCGTCCACAGGGCAAGCACGAGATCGTGATATTAAATGTCGCAGGTGCCAAGGTGGAGGTCACTTCGCAAAAGACTGTCCCTCCAAGCGTGTGATGACTATTACGGCGGATGGTGGGTATGAGTCAGCGAGTGACTATGATGAGGAGACTCTAGTTCTCATTGCTCATGAGGAACAGGGTGCCCATGATGATGCTCATGATATAGAGTATATGACTCCTGATGATGCAGATAAATATGCTAGTTTGGTTGCTCAACGTGTATTAAGTGTGCAGGTAACGAAGGCCGAGCAAAACCAGAGGCATAATTTGTTCCACACAAAGGGAGTGGTGAAAGAACGTTCGGTTCGCATCATCATTGACGGAGGGAGTTGCAACAACTTGGCTAGCATGGAGTTGGTGGAGAAGCTATCTCTCACCACAAGACCACACCCCCATCCGTACTATATTCAGTGGTTTAACAATAGTGGTAAGATTAAGGTAACGCGTTCTGTTCGTGTGCACTTTAGCATTGCTGCATATGCTGATTATGTTGATTGTGATGTGGTACCCATGCAAGCATGCTCTCTTTTACTTGGTAGACCATGGCAATTTGATAGGAATGTTGTACACCATGGTAGGACAAATCAGTTTACTCTAGTTCATCAGGATAAAAATATTGCTTTACTTCCTATGTCTCCTGAACAAATTGTGAAAGATGATCTTGCTAGAGCTAGTAAAGCTAAACAGGAGAAAAATAAGAGTGAAAATGAGATAGCAGCTAAAGAATTTGAGCAACAACATAAGACTAATAGCAAATCTTCTTCTGTTGTTTCTAATGAAATTAAATTGACTAGTCCAACTTTGCTTGCTACTAAGGTTGATATTTCGGATTTGGATGTTAGTCAATATGTGTGCTATGCTTTTGTGTGCAAAGAAGCCTTGTTTTCATTTGAGGAATTGCCTCCTTCTTTGCCTCCTGTTGTCACTGACCTTTTGCAGGAGTTTATTGACGTCTTTCCACAAGACGTACCACCGGCATTACCACCTATTCGAGGGATTGAGCATCAGATTGACTTAATTCCCGGTGCTTCGCTGCCCAACCTCGCGCCATACCGTACCAATCCGGAGGAGACGAAGGAGATTCAGCGTCAAGTACAAGAGCTACTCGACAAAGGTTACATACGTGAATCCCTTAGTCCTTGTGCTGTTCCTGTTATATTAGTGCCTAAAAAGGATGGAACATGGCGTATGTGTGTTGATTGTCGAGCCATTAATAATATTACTATTCGTTATCGTCATCCTATTCCTAGGCTAGATGATATGCTTGATGAATTAAGTGGCTCTACCATGTTTTCCAAAGTTGATTTGCGTAGTGGATACCATCAAATTCGCATGAAATTAAGAGATGAATGGAAAACGGCATTTAAAACTAAGTTTGGATTATATGAGTGGTTAGTCATGCCTTTTGGGATAACTAATGCACCTAGCACTTTCATGAGATTAATGAACGAGGTTTTACGTGCTTTCATTGGACGATTTGTGGTAGTCTATTTTGATGATATACTGATTTATAGCAAATCTTTGGAGGAACATTTGGATCATTTACGTGCTGTTTTTATTGCTCTACGTAATGCACGTTTGTTTGGTAACCTTGGGAAGTGCACCTTTTGCACCGACCGAGTATCGTTTCTTGGCTATGTTGTTACTCCGCAGGAAATTGAAGTTGATAAAGCCAAGATTGAGGCGATTGAGAGTTGGCCGCAGCCCAAAACGGTCACACAAGTGAGGAGTTTTCTTGGCCTCGCTGGATTCTATAGGCGTTTTGTGAGAGATTTCAGCACCATTGCTGCACCTCTCAATGAGCCTACACGCAAGGATGTGCCTTTTACTTGGGGTACCGCACAGGAAGAAGCCTTCACGGTCTTGAAAGATAAGTTAACACATGCTCCTTTGCTCCAACTTCCTGATTTTAGTAAGACTTTTGAGCTTGAATGCGATGCTAGTGGTATTGGTTTGGGAGGTGTGTTATTGCAAGATGCTAAACCTGTTGCTTACTTTTCTGAAAAATTGAGTGGGCCTAGTCTGAACTATTCTACTTATGATAAGGAATTATATGCTCTTGTTCGGACATTAGAAACTTGGCAACATTATTTATGGCCCAAAGAATTTGTTATACATTCTGATCATGAATCTTTGAAAGACATAAGAAGTCAAGCAAAACTTAATCGTAGACATGCTAAGTGGGTTGAATTTATTGAGACTTTCCCTTATGTCATTAAACACAAGAAGGGGAAAGATAATATTATTGCTGATGCTTTGTCTCGTCGTTATACTATGCTTTCACAACTTGACTTCAAGATATTCGGTTTGGAGACAATCAAAGATCAATATGTACATGATGCGGAATTTAAATATGTTTTGCAGAATTGTAGAGAGGGTAGAACATGGAACAAGTTTGTGCTTAATGATGGGTTTGTGTTCCGTTCTAACAAGCTATGCATTCCAGCTAGCTCTATTCGTCTTTTGTTGCTACAGGAGGCGCATGGAGGAGGATTAATGGGACACTTTGGCGTGAAGAAGACGGAGGACGTACTTGCTACACATTTCTTTTGGCCAAAGATGAGACGGGATGTTGAGCGTTTTGTTGCTCGCTGCACTACATGTCAAAAAGCTAAGTCACGACTCAATTCTCATGGTTTATACATGCCTTTACCTGTACCTAGTGTTCCGTGGGAGGATATATCCATGGACTTTGTTTTAGGCTTGCCTCGAACAAAGAACGGGAGGGATAGCATATTTGTTGTCGTGGATAGATTTTCTAAGATGGCACATTTTATACCATGTCATAAAAGCGATGATGCTGATATGTTGCTGATTTATTCTTTCGAGAGATTATTCGCTTACATGGTGTGCCCAATACTATTGTCTCGGATCGTGATACTAAGTTTCTTAGCCATTTTTGGAGATGCTTATGGGCTAAGTTGGGGACTAAACTACTTTTTAGTACTACATGTCATCCCCAAACTGATGGACAAACTGAAGTAGTCAATAGGACTTTGTCTACTATGCTTAGGGCTGTTTTAAAGAGTAACTTAAAAATGTGGGAAGAATGTTTACCTCATATTGAATTTGCTTATAATCGTTCATTTCATTCTACCACTAAAATGTGCCCTTTTGAGATTGTTTATGGTTTTCTACCTCGTGCACCTATTGATTTGCTTCCTCTTCCATCTTCGGAGAAGGTTAATTTTGATGCTAAGCAACGTGCTGAATTGATATTAAAAATGCATGAGTTAACTAAAGAAAACATTGAGAAAATGAATGCTAGATACAAGATTGCTGGTGATAAGGGTAGAAAGCATGTTGTGTTTGAACCAGGAGATCTTGTTTGGTTACATCTACGTAAAGATAGGTTTCCTGATTTGCGCAAGTCTAAGTTAATGCCACGAGCTGATGGTCCCTTTAAGGTTTTACAGAAAATTAATGATAATGCATATAAACTTGAGCTACCTGCAGATTTTGGGGTTAGTCCCACATTTAACATTGCAGATTTGAAACCTTATTTGGGAGAAGATAATGAGCTTCCGTCGAGGACGACTTCAATTCAAGAAGGGGAGGATGATGAGGACATCTCTACTAATGTTACACCCACATCTTCACCAACTACACATACTGGACCAGTTACTAGAGCACGTGCACGTCAACTAAATTATCAGGTACTTTCGTTTCTTGCGAATCCTTCTAATGTTCATGAACAAATGATGCTGCCTAAATTAGATACTTTTGTTTTTCTTATGAATGAAGGACCTAGCATGGACAAGAAGGACGATCATTGGAGCGGGATCAAGCATGGAGAAGAAGGTGCGCGCGCGGGGAAGAACAATGGAGCTTCCAGTGGGGATTTTCGCACTTTGAAGCCACCATAAGGCATGCATGAAGGCTTGGACGAAATACACGAGATGCCACTTCATTATTTTCGTCCAAGAGCAATTATAGGTGCTGCGTCACCTTAATATTGGGCTGGGCCCATGTAATTTCGAAATACCACATTATAGGCTGTTTTTAGAGTCCGTATGTGTGGGGAAACCGAGTTAGGGTTGTTTTCGGACCCCACCTCCAAGGGGTCACGAAAATCCCCTCTGTTCCCCCATATATACAGCCCTTAGGGCGTCGTTCAGACTTGGGTTTAATTAGATTTAAGTTAGCCATAGCCGCAACTTCGAGCTCTTCGTTTGTGTCATCCGACCAGGCCAAGACCTCATTGGAACCCCAACTTTCGTAATCATTCATCTGATATTCGCAATATCCAGATTGCAATTCTTAGTTCTTGCTTGTTCTTCGATTGCTTGCAGGAATTAGACCTTCGTGGTCAGGTTGATCGTGCATCCGCGGGATCAATCACCTCGCGGAGTTGGTTTAGCGATCGCTAAGGCGCAACGTCTTCGCACGTTCGTAGTCGGATCGTGAAAGTCGTCTCCACCATAATCGATCTCCACCATCTCATCGAAACATCGGGACACCTTCGCCTCTATCATATAGAGTATATGGCTCTTGATGATGCAGATCAATATGCTAGTTTGGTTGCTCAACGTGTGTTAAGTGTGCAGGTATCGAAGGCCGAGCAAAACCAGAGGCATAATTTGTTCCACACAAAGGGAGTGGTGAAAGAACGTTCGGTTCGCATCATCATTGACGGAGGGAGTTGCAACAACTTGGCGAGCATGGAGTTGGTGGAGAAGCTATCTCTCACCACAAGACCACACCCCCATCTGTACTATATTCAGTGGTTTAACAATAGTGGTAAGATTAAGGTAACGCGTTCTGTTCGTGTGCACTTTAGCATTGCTGCATATGCTGATTATGTTGATTGTGATGTGGTACCCATGCAAGCATGCTCTCTTTTACTTGGTAGACCATGGCAATTTGATAGGAATGTTGTACACCATGGTAGGACAAATCAGTTTACTCTGGTTCATCAGGATAAAACTATTGCTTTACTTCCTATGTCTCCTGAACAAATTGTGAAAGATGATCTTGCTAGAGCTAGTAAAGCTAAACAGGAGAAAAATAAGAGTGAGAATGAGATAGCAGCTAAAGAATTTGAGCAACAACATAAGACTAATAGCAAATCTTCTTCTGCTGTTTCTAATGAAATTAAATTGACTAGTCCAACTTTGCTTGCTCCTAAGGTTGATATTTCGGATTTGGATGTTAGTCAATATGTGTGCTATGCTTTGGTGTGCAAAGAAGCTTTGTTTTCATTTGAGGAATTGCCTCCTTCTTTGCCTCCTGTTGTCACTGACCTTTTGCAGGAGTTTATTGACGTCTTTCCACAAGACGTACCACCGGGATTACCACCTATTCGAGGGATTGAGCATCAGATTGACTTAATTCCCGGTGCTTCGCTGCCCAACCGTGCGCCATACCGTACCAATCTGGAGGAGATGAAGGAGATTCAGCGTCAAGTACAAGAGCTACTCGACAAAGGTTACATACGTGAATCCCTTAGTCCTTGTGTTGTTCCTGTTATATTAGTGCCTAAAAAGAATGGAACTTGGCGTATGTGTGTTGATTGTAGAGCCATTAATAATATTACTATTCGTTATCGTCATCCTATTCCTAGGTTAGATGATATGCTTGATGAATTAAGTGGCTCTACCATGTTTTCCAAAGGTTATTTGCGTAGTGGATACCATCATATTCGCATGAAATTAGGGGATGAATGGAAAACGGCATTTAAAACTAAGTTTGGATTATATGAGTGGTTAGTCATGCCTTTTGGGTTAACTAATGCACCTAGCACTTTCATGAGATTAATGAACGAGGTTTTACGTGCTTTCATTGGACGATTTGTGGTAGTCTATTTTGATGATATACTGATTTATAGCAAATCTTTGGAGGAACATTGGATCATTTACGTGCTGTTTTTATTGCTCTACGTAATGCACGTTTGTTTGGTAACCTTGGGAAGTGCACCTTTTGCACCAACCGAGTATCGTTTCTTGGCTATGTTGTTACTCCGCAGGGAATTGAAGTTGATAAAGCCAAGATCGAGGCGATTGAGAGTTGGCCGCAGCCCAAAACGGTCACACAAGTGCGAAGTTTTCTTGGCCTCGCTTGATTCTATAGGCGTTTTGTGAGAGATTTCAGCACCATTGCTGCACCTCTCAATGAGCTTACACGCAAGGATGTGCCTTTTACTTGGGGTACCGCACAGGAAGAAGCCTTCACGGTATTGAAAGATAAGTTAACACATGCTCCTTTGCTCCAACTTCCTGATTTTAATAAGAATTTTGAGCTTGAATGCGATGCTAGTGGGATTGGTTTGGGAGGTGTGTTATTACAAGATGCTAAACCTGTTGCATACTTTTCTGAAAAATTGAGTGGGCCTAGTCTGAACTATTCTACTTATGATAAGGAATTATATGCTCTTGTTCGAACATTAGAAACTTGGCAACATTATTTATGGCCCAAAGAATTTGTTATACATTCTGATCATGAATCTTTGAAACACATAAGAAGCCAAGCAAAACTTAATCGTAGACATGCTAAGTGGGTTGAATTTATTGAGACTTTCCCTTATGTCATTAAACACAAGAAGGGGAAAGATAATATTATTGCTGATGCTTTGTCTCGTCGTTATACTATGCTTTCACAACTTGACTTCCAGATATTCGGTTTAGAGACACTCAAAGATCAATATGTACATGATGCGGAATTTAAAGATGTATTGCAGAATTGTAGAGAGGGTAGAACATGGAACAAGTTTGTGCTTAATGATGGTTTGGTGTTCCGTTCTAACAAGCTATGCATTCCAGCTAGCTCTATTCGTCTTTTGTTGTTGCAGGAGGCGCATGGAGGAGGATTAATGGGACACTTTGGCGTGAAGAAGACGGAGGACGTACTTGCTACACATTTCTTTTGGCCAAAGATGAGACGGGATGTTGAGCGTTTTGTTGCTCGCTGCACTACATGTCAAAAAGCTAAGTCACGACTCAATCCTCATGGTTTATACATGCCTTTACCTATACCTAGTGTTCCGTGGGAGGACATATCCATGGCCTTTGTTTTAGGCTTGCCTCAAACAAAGAAGGGGAGGGATAGCATATTTGTTGTCGTGGATAGATTTTCTAAGATGGCACATTTTATACCATGTCATAAAAGCGATGATGCTGCTAATGTTGCTGATTTATTCTTTCGTGAGATTATTCGCTTACATGGTGTGCCCAATACTATTGTCTCGGATCGTGATACTAAGTTTCTTTGCCATTTTGGGAGATGCTTATGGGCTAAGTTGGGGACTAAACTACTTTTTAGTACTACTTGTCATCCCCAAACTGATGGACAAACTGAAGTAGTCAATAGGACTTTGTCTACTATGCTTAGGGCTGTTTTAAAGAGTAACTTGAAAATGTGGGAAGAATGTTTACCTCATATTGAATTTGCTTATAATCGTTCATTTCATTCTACCACTAAAATGTGCCCTTTTGAGATTGTTTATGGTTTTCTACCTCGTGCACCTATTGATTTGCTGCCTCTTCCATCTTCGGAGAAGGTTAATTTTGATGCTAAGCAACGTGCTGAATTGATATTAAAAATGCATGAGTTAACTAAAGAAAACATTGAGAAAATGAATGCTAGATACAAGCTTGCTGGTGATAAGGGTAGAAAGCATGTTGTGTTTGAACCAGGAGATCTTGTTTGGTTACATCTACGTAAAGATAGGTTTCCTGATTTGCGCAAGTCTAAGTTAATGCCACGAGCTGATGGTCCCTTTAAGGTTTTACAGAAAATTAACGATAATGCATATAAACTTGAGCTACCTGCAGATTTTGGGGTTAGTCCCACATTTAACATTGCAGATTTGAAACCTTATTTGGGAGAAGATAATGAGCTTCCGTCGAGGACGACTTCAATTCAAGAAGGGAAGGATGATGAGGACATCTCTACTAATGTTACACCCACATCTTCACCAACTACACATACTGGACCAGTTACTAGAGCACGTGCACGTCAACTAAATTATCAGGTACTTTCGTTTCTTGCGAATCCTTCTAATGTTCATGAACATATGATGCTGCCTAAATTAGATACTTTTGTTTTGCTTATGAATGAAGGACCTAGCATGGACAACAAGGACGGTCATTGGAGCGGGATCAAGCATGGAGAAGAAGGTGCGCGTGCGGGAAAGAACAATGGAGCTTCCAGTGGGGATTTTCGCACTTTGAAGCCACCATAAGGCATGCATGAAGGCTTGGACGAAATACACGAGATGCCACTTCATTATTTTCGTCCAAGAGCAATTATAGGTGCTGCGTCACCTTAATATTGGCCTGGGCCCATGTAATTTCGAAATACCACATTATAGGCTGTTTTTAGAGTCCGTATGTGTGGGGAAACCGAGTTAGGGTTGTTTTCGGACCCCACCTCCAAGGGGTCACGAAAATCCCCTCTGTTCCCCCATATATACAGCCCTTAGGGCGTCGTTTAGACTTGGGTTTTAATTAGATTTAAGTTAGCCATAGCCGCAACTTTGAGCTCTTCGTTTGTGTCATCCGACCTGGCCAAGACCTCATTGGAACCCCAACTTTCGTAATCATTCATCTTATATTCGCAATATCCAGATTGCAATTCTTAGTTCTTGCTTGTTCTTCGATTGCTTGCAGGAATTAGACCTTCGTGGTCAGGTTGATCGTGCATCCGCGGGATCAATAACCTCTCGGAGTTGGTTTAGCGATCGCTAAGGCACAACGTCTTCGCACGTTCGTAGTCGGATCGTGAAAGTCGTCTCCACCATAATCGATCTCCACCATCTCATCGAAACATCGGGACACCTTCGCCTCTATCATCTCGTCACCAATCAAGCGGGTGTCGGCGAGGATAATTTCCACAACTTTTACCCAACAGCGAACTCAAATCCAATGGAGACGCTTATCTGGGCTGGAGTCCACATCGTGAACCCGGCCAGTTTACCGATGTGGTCCCAGAAGATGTGTGTAGGGTCCCAAGCCGGTCTTATTAGCCGTTCTTCCACTTCGCAAACCGTGCGACAGACCTACTAGAACTCCGAACTACTGCGACTCATTGAATTGAGAAGGGGTGAATTAGTAGTTTGAGCGGGGGTCCGTTTGCCCAACATGTGGTAGTACTCTTGATGAGGACATGACTACCATAGTTACAGCCACAACCCCTGCTAATATACCTACTAGAGTAATTACTAGAGATCGTGCACACCAATTAAATTATCAGGTACTTTCGCTTCTTGGTAATGTTTCTAATGCTCATGTGAATATGATGCTGCCTAACGTCGATATATTTCTGTTGCTGACAAATGAAGGACCTAGCATGGACAAGAAGGATGAGCATTGGAGCATGTTCAAGCATGAAGATGACGAGGACATAATTATCATGGATATGACCATTAATTACTCTATATTTGATCAAGAAATGAAGTCAATACAAAGGGGCATGATTATGTGCTGTACAAGAAGTTATTTCACGTCACTTTTGGCCCAAGAGAAGATAGAGACCAAGTTTCACGTCATGGACTCAGATTCGGACTGCAGAGATATACCCAACTTCAAACAGCCGCCGTTTCTACATACGAACTCCAAATTGGGTGATTCTTTTTTCTGGTGATAGCTTATCTCGTCTAGTTTCCAACTCAATTGGTTTCACCTTCAAATTCCTTCGGAGCGTGGAGATACTGCGAAAACGGTGCGACCCAGCAGCAGAATCCGAATCAAAGTCCAACTCAATAGGTGTTGCATCACCTCCACATGGGCCCAAGTGCCTTGTACGACCTAGGTTTAGTTTTAGGACTCCTTGGGATGTCCTTCCACCCCTTTGATAGAGGCGAAGGTGTCCCGATGTTTCGATGAGATGGTGGAGATCGATTATGGTGGAGGCGACTTTCACAATCCGACTACTAACGTGCGAAGACGTTGCGCCTTAGCGATCGCTAAACCAACTCCGAGAGGTTATTGATCCCGCGGATGCACGATCAACCTGACCACGAAGGTCTAATTCCTGCAAGCAATCGAAGAACAAGCAAGAACTAAGAATTGCAATCTGGATATTGCGAATATAAGATGAATGATTACGAAAGTTGGGGTTCCAATGAGGTCTTGGCCTGGTCGGATGACACAAACGAAGAGCTCGAAGTTGCGGCTATGGCTAACTTAAATCTAATTAAAACCCAAGTCTAAACGACGCCCTAAGGGCTGTATATATGGGGGAACAGAGGGGATTTTCGTGACCCCTTGGAGGTGGGGTCCGAAAACAACCCTAACTCGGTTTCCCCACACATACGGACTCTAAAAACAGCCTATAAGGTGGTATTTCGAAATTACATGGGCCCAGCCCAATATTAAGGTGACGCAGCACCTATAATTGCCCTTGGACGAAAATAATGAAGTGGCATCTCGCGTATTTCGTCCAAGACTTCATGCGCGCCTTATGGTGGCTTCAAAGTGCGATAATCACCACTGGAAGCTCCGCTGTCCTTTCCCGCGCGCGCACCTTCTTCTCCATGCTTGATCCCGCTCCAATGACCATCCTTCTTGTCCATGCTAGGTCCTTCATTCATAAGCAAAACAAAAGTATCTAATTTAGGCAGCATCATATGTTCATGAACAATAGAAGGATTCGCAAGAAACGAAAGTACCTGATAATTTAGTTGACGTGCACGAGCTCTAGTAACTGGTCCAATATGTGTAGTTGGTGAGGATATGGGTGTAACATTAGTAGGGATGTCCTCATCATCCTCCCCTTCTTGAATTGAAGTCGTCCTCGACGGAAGCTCATCATCTTCTCCCAAATAAGGCTTCAAATCTGCAATATTAAATGTGGGACTAACCCCAAAGGCTGCAGGTAGCTCAAGTTTATATGCATTATCATTAATTTTCTGCAAAACCTTAAAGGGACCATCAGCTCGAGGCATTAACTTAGACTTGCGCAAATCAGGAAACCTATCTTTACGTCATGCACATGATCAGGTTATTGTTTCTATACCACACTTTCATGGACGTCTAAGACCTGATTTATACATTGAGTGGGAGTTTGAAATAAATGATATATTTGTTTCCCATAATTTTCTTGAGCATAAGAAAGTAAAAACTGCAATTAGTGCTTTCAAAGATTTTGCTTCTATTTGGTGGAATGAATATTGTAGTTTATATCCTGATTATATACTTAATACTTGGAATGATCTCAAACTTGCTATGCGATATAGATTCGTTCCCTCTTATTATACTCGTGACAAGGTTAGGAAATTAAATTTTTTAAAACAAGGTACTAAAACTGTTTCAGAATATTATGATGCTTTAGAAACTACATTCTTGCATTCTCTTTTAGAGGAAAGTGAAGAATATTTCATGGACATATTTTGGGAAGGTTTAAACCGTGACATTCAGGATATCCTAATTCATGAAAAGTGTTATCCTATGGATCGTTTGTTTCGTCTTGCTTGTAAAGCTGAACAGGAAATCGACAGACGTGTTGCCCAGAAGACGAACAAGCGAAATGTGCAAATACCACAAGTTGAGAAGGTTGTTCCTTCAACCACTATGAGCACTACCATAACCACATCAATTGTCGTAAGCACTCCTCCAATATCTGATCTATCATCACAAAAAGGTAATGACAAAGGTATGGATCTTTCCCCTCCACATGAGAACCTTGCTGATTTAAAAGCAACATGTGTTGAGCTATCAAGTAGTTTCATCACACAACCAATTTTCGAGAATGTCATAACTTCACATGAAGATGTTGCTTGCCTAATAGACTTGAATACATCATGTCTTGAGTTACCTGTTGCTTTGAGTTCACCATCTATTTTGGATAATCATGTTACTATTATGAAACTGCCAATGCTTAATCATTTTGATATGACCTCTAATCTTGGTGATGATTCTGCGTCGAATGACTTGTTGCATGACTACTTAGTTAAGCCTGTTGTAGCATGTCCTTCGAAAAACATTAAAGTTTCTTCACCGGTATTGGGATGGTTTAATGATGAGCATTGTACATCTTTAGATATGAATAAGAGCTTCACTTATATATGCAAACTGAGTTGCAATACTTTCATGTCATTTATGTATTGTGATGATCATATATCTTTATATTTCAAGACATTCAAAAGTTACTCATATATACATGTGTTACATGTCCAAAAACTAAGGGAAGTAAGAATTGATGACATATATATATACAACATCTACACCTTGTCTCTTTTGTTAGCCACATTTCAGATTAAGAAACGCCGAGGACGGCTTTATTTTCAAGAAGGGGAGGATGATGAGGACATGACTACCATAGTTACAGCCACAACGCCTGCTAATATACCTACTGGACCAATTACTAGAGATCGTGCACACCAATTAAATTATCAGGTACTTTCGCTTCTTGGTAATGTTTCTAATGTTCATGTGAATATGATGCTGCCTAACGTCGATATATTTCTGTTGCTGACAAATGAAGGACCTAGCATGGACAAGAAGGATGAGCATTGGAGCATGTTCAAGCATGAAGATGATGAGGACATAATTATCATGGATATGACCATTAATTCCTCTATATTTGATCAAGAAATGAAGTCAATACAAAGGGGCATGATTGTGTGCTGTACAAGAAGTTATTTCACGTCACTTTTGGCCTAAGAGAAGATAGAGACCAAGTCTTTCACGTCATGGACTCAGATTCGGACTGCAGAGATATACCCAACTTCAAACAGCCGTCGTTTCTACATACGAACTCCAAATTGGGTGATTCTTTTTTCTGGTGATAGCTTATCTTGTCTAGTTTCCAACGCAATTGGTTTCACCTTCAAATTCCTTCGGAGCGCGGGGACGACGGAAAACGACCCTGATCGTAAGAGCAAATGAGGGGAATCAGTCAAAGAGCTCACCAAGGATCATGTAGACGAGGTTAGGGAGCGCGGGGTGGCCGGAGTGCGACGGACTCGACGGCGAGATGTTGAGGCTGTGGGTGAAGATGGAGACGATGGAGAGCGCACGGGGCCTCCCGGCTCATTCTAATAAGCGCATGCGAAGTGGACGACGACCATGAAACTCCTGGACATCTTCTCAGGGAGCGTAACGCCTGTGTCCGTGAAGACGACGACGGCCATGGAGACGACAGTGGCCCTCACGGTACTTCTGACATCTGATGAGCTTTCGAATGATAACGTACGATGCCCGGGAGCCCATACTCCTTATCTCACGCGGAGGTTTGTGCGTTACAGGAATATAGACACTCAGATCACTGACACCGAACCATTAAGCATTTTATTATTATCTAGAGGGATAACCGTTATCGTTTCCCCTACTGGGTGAATCGCGAACAACGACAACAACTAGGTCCACCCCCTTAGCAGAGCCAGTGGCCGCCTGCCCTGTCGTCCCGTCAACTCTTGCGGTTACCGACAAGGTGAACCGTCTCCTTACCTTATCTCGCGAGCGACCTTGGGGTCGCACGACTGATACTTCCGAAATGTATCTATAATTTTTGCTTGTTCCGTGCTCTTTTAGGAGATATTGCTATGTGTTTTGCTACAGTTTCATACCTTTTTACACATAATTCGACTAACCGACTAACTCAGTGGACCTAGTGCCGGTTTCTGTCTGCTGATGTCTATAAGTTGTAGGTTTTTACCCATATTTACAGAGCTTCAAAAATTCCACAAAAATCAGATAAAAAATCAGCGCAGAAGAAGCTTCCGGAAACACCAAAGAAGGGACAGAGGGGGCAACCGCCCTCCCAGGCGGCCAGGGGGCGCGGCCCCACCCCTGGCCGCGCAACCAGGGCGCCTTGGAGGTGGGGACACCCCCTGGTGCCCCCCCTTTGGCATATTACCTCCTCGCTCCAAAAACCCTTGAGGAGCCCCCCGCATCGCGATTCCCCCTTCTATTCCGTCGCCGCCACACTTCGAAGATCGGGAGCACCAGAAGACTTCTTCCCGCCACCCTGCCGGAGGGAGGATTGACCTCCAGGAGCTTCTCAACCATCGTGTTTTCTTTCCGGATGTGTCGTGAGTAGTCCCCCTTGGCCCATGGGTCCATGACCAGTATGATGAGGACATCCCTACTAATGTTACACCCATATCCTCACCAACTACACATATTGGACCAGTTACTAGAGCTCGTGCACGTCAACTAAATTATCAGGTACTTTCGTTTCTTGCGAATCCTTCTATTGTTCATGAACATATGATACTGCCTAAATTAGATACTTTTGTTTTGCTTATGAATGAAGGACCTAGCATGGACAAGAAGGATGGTCATTGGAGCGGGATCAAGCATGGAGAAGAAGGTGCGCGCGCGGGAAAGGACAGCGGAGCTTCCCGTGGTGATTATCGCACTTTGAAGCCACCATAAGGCGCGCATGAAGTCTTGGACGAAATACGCGAGATGCCACTTCATTATTTTCGTCCAAGGGCAATTATAGGTGCTGCGTCACCTTAATATTGGGCTGGGCCCATGTAATTTCGAAATACCACCTTATAGGCTGTTTTTAGAGTCCGTATGTGTGGGGAAACCGAGTTAGGGTTGTTTTCGGACCCCACCTCCAAGGGGTCACGAAAATCCCCTCTGTTCCCCCATATATACAGCCCTTAGGGCGTCGTTTAGACTTGGGTTTTAATTAGATTTAAGTTAGCCATAGCCGCAACTTCGAGCTCTTCGTTTGTGTCATCCGACCAGGCCAAGACCTCATTGGAACCCCAACTTTCGTAATCTTTCATCTTATATTCGCAATATCCAGATTGCAATTCTTAGTTCTTGCTTGTTCTTCGATTGCTTGCAGGAAGTAGACCTTCGTGGTCAGGTTGATCGTGCATCCGCGGGATCAATAACCTCTCGGAGTTGGTTTAGCGATCGCTAAGGCGCAACGTCTTCGCACGTTCGTAGTCGGGTCGTGAAAGTCTACTCCACCATAATCGATCTCCACCATCTCATCGAAACATCGGGACACCTTCGCCTCTATCACAGTAGCTATGTGATGTCTTCTCTCCAATCTTGTGCTTCAATTCTTAGCCCTTATGAGCTGCCCTACCTGACCAAGGCATCTATGTAATTCTTTCTGTTGTTGTTATGTTGTGTTTGCTAGGATCCAATGGATTATAAGATTATGGTCAGATTGTGATGAGTTATATATTTGGTTCTCCTTTTATATTTTGTTCTTGAGTAATTCTTGCATGTTCTCCGATGCTTTTTTATTGCTTTGGCCAAGTAGTAGATAGTAACTCCAAGAGGGACCGTTATGCTTGATTGTGGGTTCATGCCCCCTGATATCTAGCTTGAGTGACAGAAACATGAGACTAGGAGATGTGTTGTGGCCACCAGGGAGAAAACAACGTTACTTGTAACCGCGGTTGCAAGGATTGTTTAGCTTACGCAAAGTTTGTTAATGCAGTTGTCTGTTGCTTTGAGTTTACACTTTGGGTGGGGCTCGCAAATTAATACCAGCAAGATATTTTGGATATATATCTCAAGGTGGATGATTAGTGAGTAGATGTAGTTGGATTTCGGTCTATTTGTCTTGGCGTACTGCCCATGCTTTTGAGCCTCTAACTTTCTTAGCAGCATAATTAGCATTGTAGTCCGTTTATAATTCTGTCAGTTGCCCAACTGTAATTTGTTTACCTAGCTTAGATATTTTATCGTCTTTTGGGATAGAGACATCACTAGTGAACATCATGGGACCCCAGTCCATATTTCTACCATTGTTTACACCTCCACTTTACTTTCTGTTGCAATCACCACTACTATCCACTTGCGTTTGATGCTTTGTAAACGACCAGGCCGGAGGGATTGACAACTGTTTCGAATGTGCCCTGGAGGCAAATAAAATTGTTTTATTAGCGTATTCCATTAGTTCATAATAAGTTTTATACTGTGCTATAACTGTATTAAGCGGAAATATTAATACACATGTGGTATAAAACAACCAGGTCCCTAGTTAAATCTAGTATAGTAGTCCACTGTCAATCGGATAATCAAGGTTTCCTGATCAGGAGGACATAATCGCCTATTGACAATGGGGTCACGTCATTGGGAGAATGATATGATAGACACACACCCACCAGAATTTTTGCAATGTGATCGAGTCACATGAGTTCAACATTGCGATAACTGCAACGTAGTGACCAGATCCTTAGACCGTAATGATCATACGTAATTACTATCTATTAGGATGCCTTGATTTGATACCCACCGCCTGACTGAAATATGGTGGCCATAAAGGAGTACTTCAGTTATTTCGAATAGATATGTTAATGAGTATGCAAATAGATCAACGCGGGATTTGTCAATCCGAGTGACGGTAGGTACTCTGGGCCGACTCGGTATTATTGCATCATAAAGTTTGCAAACGTGTGACTAGGTCACGGGGTTGCAATATCACGGGAACGAGTAAACATGTTTGTCGGTAATGAGGATGAACTAGGTATCTTGGATACCGACGATCAAACCTCGGACAAGCAAAGTACCATAGGACAAAGGGATAATGCTCAACGTTAAACGGATCCAACAGCGTTGAATTTTCATTCGATGGAACCGCAGGGGACATCTAGGGTTGTGATGAGGACATCTCTACTAATGTTACACCCACATCTTCACCAACTACACATACTGGACCAGTTACTAGAGCACGTGCACGTCAACTAAATTATCAGGTACTTTCGTTTCTTGCGAATCCTTCTAATGTTCATGAACAAATGATGCTGCCTAAATTAGATACTTTTGTTTTTCTTATGAATGAAGGACCTAGCATGGACAAGAAGGACGGTCATTGGAGCGGGATCAAGCATGGAGAAGAAGGTGCGCGCGCGGGGAAGAACAATGGAGCTTCCAGTGGGGATTTTCGCACTTTGAAGCCACCATAAGGCATGCATGAAGGCTTGGACGAAATACACGAGATGCCACTTCATTATTTTCGTCCAAGAGCAATTATAGGTGCTGCGTCACCTTAATATTGGGCTGGGCCCATGTAATTTCGAAATACCACATTATAGGCTGTTTTTAGAGTCCGTATGTGTGGGGAAACCGAGTTAGGGTTGTTTTCGGACCCCACCTCCAAGGGGTCACGAAAATCCCCTCTGTTCCCCCATGTATATAGCCCTTAGGGCGTCGTTTAGACTTGGGTTTTAATTAGATTTAAGTTAGCCATAGCCGCAACTTCGAGCTCTTCGTTTGTGTCATCCCACCAGACCAAGACCTCATTGGAACCCCAACTTTCGTAATCATTCATCTTATATTCGCAATATCCAGATTGCAATTCTTAGTTCTTGCCTGTTCTTCGATTGCTTGCAGGAATTAGACCTTCGTGGTCAGGTTGATCGTGCATCCGCGGGATCAATAACCTCTCGGAGTTGTTTTAGCGATCGCTAAGGCGCAACGTCTTCGCACGTTCGTAGTCGGATCGTGAAAGTCGTCTCCACCATAATCGATCTACACCATCTCATCGAAACATCGGGACACCTTCGCCTCTATCAAGTGGTATCAGATTTCCAGGTTGCTCGGTGAGATTTACCAATTTTCGTAGTCTAGATTGGTTCTGTTCTTCATACCCACAGTCCACGACAAAGCCAACAAAAAAAATTAGGGTTAGATCATCACGTCCCAAAACAGTTCGAGCCTTTGTCCAGTTTTCTTTACAGTAGTTTGCATTGTTGAATTTGCGGTTGCATCGTTGTGTCGAGTTGCTGATCTTAGCGTCTAGTTACCTTAGAGTTTCGAGTTCTGATCACAGTTTGTCACGCCGCCGCCGCACAGTAGTACACCACCACGTTCCGCCAATCCGAGTCCAGATACACCACCAAGTTCCGCCAAGCAGAGTCCATACACACCACCACAACCTACCGATCCGAGTTGAGTTCCATCACCCGTTCGGTTTGTGATATCTCCGTAGCCAGAATAGTTTTGAGTTGATTAGAGTCGGATTTCACCAATCTTTTGTCGCACGTAGAAAAGGGTGATTTCCAAAAAAAAAAAAATTCCAGAGCAGTTTTTAGGCCAAAAATTTCGGGGGTAATTTTTTTTTCGCCCATACGTTCCTTAGGTCCAGAAACTCGTTTTGAGACGGTCGCCACCATAGTGATTTTTTCGCCCTTTTTCAGCCACTGCAGTCCCGCATCGCCAAAAAAAAAGCAAAAAAAAAAAAAAATTCAGAGTGTGCTTCACAGTTGTTACGTGCCGCGTCGTGCTTTCGTTAGTGTTTTAGGCTCGCGTCTCTAGTACGGTCTAGCCTAGAATCAGCACAGTACCGACGTTGAGTGTTTATTCAGCTTTGCATCTCTGTTTTGATTACTGTTGAGTTTTTCCTACCATACTTGTCAGCCTTCCTACAGCTCCACATATATTCTACATCGTGCGTTTTGACACCTCCTGGCCATCGCTCTACCATATGTCTGAGAGTTTTGACCCGTTGGTTGTACATCACCACCTGCTGCTAGGTAAGAATCGGTAAGAACGTAAGAAAAGCTTGACGGATTTGTGCTTTCCACCACCCCACATCCATCCCATTAGTAGCAGTAGGATCATATTCCTGTGTGTTTTCTATTTCTGCTAACCATGCCAGGATCACATGATGAAGTGGCGCGGGATGCACCCGATTGGGAGAACATGACAAACAAGGAGCTACATGATAAATTTGCACGTATGATGTCTCAACAGGTGCAGGACATCGAGACCAGATTTACAGAGGCGATTGATGGCATGGAGAAGATGATCGACACCAAGCTCGACGCCAAGTTTACTGATTTGATCGCATGCCTACCTTCAGCACATCCACAGCCACCGCCACTACCACGTGCACGACGTATTCTGTTTCCGCGAGGACAAGCTGCTGGTATTGGTGCTCCTCCTGCTGCTGCAGTTGCTGCTACTGCTGCTGCTACTGCTTCTGACGTCGGCCAGGACGACAACTACGAGGGTGATTACGAGGAGGAGGTGGAACAGGAAGCGGCCTATGAGCAGCCAGCTGGACGTCCACGTCCCAACATTCGCCACGGTCGACACCAACCACCCCCTCAGGTACGCGATGATGAACATGTGCCTAAACTTAAATTGAATCTTAAGCCGTTTGAGGGTAGATATATTCCTGATGCTTATCTTACTTGGGAGTTAGAAACTGAACAACGTTTTACATGTTTACAATATCCTGAGAATAGACGTGTTACTGCTGCTGTTTGTGAATTCACGGGTTTTGCATCTATTTGGTGGTCTGAACATTGTAGATTGCATGCTAATAATATTCCAACTACTTGGGCTGCTTTAAAAGATGCTATGCGTACTCGCTGGGTTCCCCCTTATTATCAACGTGAATTGTTACAAAAATTACAGCGTTTGAGACAAGGAAAAATTTCTGTAGAGGAATATTATCAAGAATTACAAACTGGATTGATTAGATGTGGCCTAGTAGAGGATAATGAAGCTATGCTTGCACGTTTTATGGGTGGCTTAAACAGGGAGATACAAACTATTCTAGAATACAAGGACTTTGCTACTATCACTCGTTTGTTTCATCTTGCTTGTAAAGCTGAACGTGAAGTGCAGGATCGACAGGCCGCTACGAGACCTAACTTTTCTGCAGGACGAAATACATCATGGACATCGCGTGGACCTTCTACATCCACACGTCCTGCTGCGCCACCATCTACTTCAGCCGCTCATTCTTACAGGGAGCCACCAAAACAGCCAGCGCCACCATTCAAGGGTGCACAGAGTAGTCCAGCGGCGAGTTCTTCTTCATCCATGGCGTCCACAGGGCAAGCACGAGATCGTGATATTAAATGTCGCAGGTGCCAAGGTGGAGGTCACTTCGCAAAAGACTGTCCCTCCAAGCGTGTGATGACTATTACGGCGGATGGTGGGTATGAGTCAGCAAGTGACTATGATGAGGAGACTCTAGTTCTCATTGCTCATGAGGAACAGGGTGCCCATGATGATGCTCATGATATAGAGTATATGACTCCTGATGATGCAGATAAATATGCTAGTTTGGTTGCTCAACGTGTATTAAGTGTGCAGGTAACGAAGGCCGAGCAAAACCAGAGGCATAATTTGTTCCACACAAAGGGAGTGGTGAAAGAACGTTCGGTTCGCATCATCATTGACGGAGGGAGTTGCAACAACTTGGCTAGCATGGAGTTGGTGGAGAAGCTATCTCTCACCACAAGACCACACCCCCATCCGTACTATATTCAGTGGTTTAACAATAGTGGTAAGATTAAGGTAACGCGTTCTGTTCGTGTGCACTTTAGCATTGCTGCATATGCTGATTATGTTGATTGTGATGTGGTACCCATGCAAGCATGCTCTCTTTTACTTGGTAGACCATGGCAATTTGATAGGAATGTTGTACACCATGGTAGGACAAATCAGTTTACTCTAGTTCATCAGGATAAAAATATTGCTTTACTTCCTATGTCTCCTGAACAAATTGTGAAAGATGATCTTGCTAGAGCTAGTAAAGCTAAACAGGAGAAAAATAAGAGTGAAAATGAGATAGCAGCTAAAGAATTTGAGCAACAACATAAGACTAATAGCAAATCTTCTTCTGTTGTTTCTAATGACATTAAATTGACTAGTCCAACTTTGCTTGCTACTAAGGTTGATATTTCGGATTTGGATGTTAGTCAATATGTGTGCTATGCTTTTGTGTGCAAAGAAGCATTGTTTTCATTTGAGGAATTGCCTCCTTCTTTGCCTCCTGTTGTCACTGACCTTTTGCAGGAGTTTATTGACGTCTTTCCACAAGACGTACCACCGGGATTACCACCTATTCGAGGGATTGAGCATCAGATTGACTTAATTCCCGGTGCTTCGCTGCCCAACCGTGCGCCATACCGTACCAATCCGGAGGAGACGAAGGAGATTCAGCGTCAAGTACAAGAGCTACTCGACAAAGGTCACATACGTGAATCCCTTAGTCCTTGTGCTGTTCCTGTTATATTAGTGCCTAAAAAGGATGGAACATGGCGTATGTGTGTTGATTGTCGAGCAATTAATAATATTACTATTCGTTATCGTCATCCTATTCCTAGGCTAGATGATATGCTTGATGAATTAAGTGGCTCTACCATGTTTTCCAAAGTTGATTTGCGTAGTGGATACCATCAAATTCGCATGAAATTAGGGGATGAATGGAAAACGGCATTTAAAACTAAGTTTGGATTATATGAGTGGTTAGTCATGCCTTTTGGGTTAACTAATGCACCTAGCACTTTCATGAGATTAATGTACGAGGTTTTACGTGCTTTCATTGGACGATTTGTGGTAGTCTATTTTGATGATATACTGATTTATAGCAAATCTTTGGAGGAACATTTGGATCATTTACGTGCTGTCTTTATTGCTCTACGTAATGCACGTTTGTTTGGTAACCTTGGGAAGTGCACCTTTTGCACCGACCGAGTATCGTTTCTTGGCTATGTTGTTACTCCGCAGGGAATTGAAGTTGATAAAGCCAAGATCGAGGCGATTGAGAGTTGGCCGCAGCCCAAAACTGTCACACAAGTGAGGAGTTTTCTTGGCCTCGCTGGATTCTATAGGCGTTTTGTGAGAGATTTCAGCACCATTGCTGCACCTCTCAATGAGCTTACACGCAAGGATGTGCCTTTTACTTGGGGTACCGCACAGGAAGAAGCCTTCACGGTATTGAAAGATAAGTTAACACATGCTCCTTTGCTCCAACTTCCTGATTTTACTAAGACTTTTGAGCTTGAATGTGATGCTAGTGGGATTGGTTTGGGAGGTGTGTTATTACAAGATGCTAAACCTGTTGCATACTTTTCTGAAAAATTGAGTGGGCCTAGTCTGAACTATTCTACTTATGATAAGGAATTATACGCTCTTGTTCGGACATTAGAAACTTGGCAACATTATTTATGGCCCAAAGAATTTGTTATACATTCTGATCATGAATCTTTGAAACACATAAGAAGCCAAGCAAAACTTAATCGTAGACATGCTAAGTGGGTTGAATTTATTGAGACTTTCCCTTATGTCATTAAACACAAGAAGGGGAAAGATAATATTATTGCTGATGCTTTGTCTCGTCGTTATACTATGCTTTCACAACTTGACTTCAAGATATTCGGTTTAGAGACACTCAAAGATCAATATGTACATGATGCGGAATTTAAAGATGTATTGCAGAATTGTAGAGAGGGTAGAACATGGAACAAGTTTGTGCTTAATGATGGTTTTGTGTTCCGTTCTAACAAGCTATGCATTCCAGCTAGCTCTATTCGTCTTTTGTTGTTGCAGGAGGCGCATGGAGGAGGATTAATGGGACACTTTGGCGTGAAGAAGACGGAGGACGTACTTGCTACACATTTCTTTTGGCCAAAGATGAGACGGGATGTTGAGCGTTTTGTTGCTCGCTGCACTACATGTCAAAAAGCTAAGTCACGACTCAATCCTCATGGTTTATACATGCCTTTACCTGTACCTAGTGTTCCGTGGGAGGACATATCCATGGACTTTGTTTTAGGCTTGCCTCGAACAAAGAACGGGAGGGATAGCATATTTGTTGTCGTGGATAGATTTTCTAAGATGGCACATTTAATACCATGTCATAAAAGCGATGATGCTGCTAATGTTGCTGATTTATTCTTTCGAGAGATTATTCGCTTACATGGTGTGCCCAATACTATTGTCTCGGATCGTGATACTAAGTTTCTTAGCCATTTTTGGAGATGCTTATGGGCTAAGTTGGGGACTAAACTACTTTTTAGTACTACATGTCATCCCCAAACTGATGGACAAACTGAAGTAGTCAATAGGACTTTGTCTACTATGCTTAGGGCTGTTTTAAAGAGTAACTTAAAAATGTGGGAAGAATGTTTACCTCATATTGAATTTGCTTATAATCGTTCATTTCATTCTACCACTAAAATGTGCCCTTTTGAGATTGTTTATAGTTTTCTACCTCGTGCACCTATTGATTTGCTTCCTCTTCCATCTTCGGAGAAGGTTAATTTTGATGCTAAGCAACGTGCTGAATTGATATTAAACATGCATGAGTTAACTAAAGAAAACATTGAGAAAATGAATGCTAGATACAAGATTGCTGGTGATAAGGGTAGAAAGCATGTTGTGTTTGAACCAGGAGATCTTGTTTGGTTACATCTACGTAAAGATAGGTTTCCTGATTTGCGCAAGTCTAAGTTAATGCCACGAGCTGATGGTCCCTTTAAGGTTTTACAGAAAATTAATGATAATGCATACAAACTTGAGCTACCTGCAGATTTTGGGGTTAGTCCCACATTTAACATTGCAGATTTGAAACCTTATTTGGGAGAAGATAATGAGCTTTCGTCGAGGACGACTTCAATTCAAGAAGGGGAGGATGATGAGGACATCTCTACTAATGTTACACCCACATCTTCACCAACTACACATACTGGACCAGTTACTAGAGCACGTGCACGTCAACTAAATTATCAGGTACTTTCGTTTCTTGCGAATCCTTCTAATGTTCATGAACAAATGATGCTGCCTAAATTAGATACTTTTGTTTTGTTTATGAATGAAGGACCTAGCATGGACAAGAAGGACGGTCATTGGAGCGGGATCAAGCATGGAGAAGAAGGTGCGCGCGCGGGGAAGAACAATGGAGCTTCCAGTGGGGATTTTCGCACTTTGAAGCCACCATAAGGCATGCATGAAGGCTTGGACGAAATACACGAGATGCGACTTCATTATTTTCGTCCAAGAGCAATTATAGGTGCTGCGTCACCTTAATATTGGGCTGGGCCGATGTAATTTTGAAATACCACATTATAGGCTGTTTTTAGAGTCCGTATGTGTGGGGAAACCGAGTTAGGGTTGTTTTCGGACCCCACCTCCAAGGGGTCACGAAAATCCCCTCTGTTCCCCCATATATACAGCCCTTAGGGCGTCGTTTAGACTTGGGTTTTAATTAGATTTAAGTTAGCCATAGCCGCAACTTCGAGCTCTTCGTTTGTGTCATCCGACCAGGTCAAGACCTCATTGGAACCCCAACTTTCGTAATCATTCATCTTATATTCGCAATATCCAGATTGCAATTCTTGGTTCTTGCCTGTTCTTCGATTGCTTGCAGGAATTAGACCTTCGTGGTCAGGTTGATCGTGCATCCGCGGGATCAATAACCTCTCGGAGTTGGTTTAGCGATCGCTAAGGCGCAACGTCTTCGCACGTTCGTAGTCGGATCGTGAAAGTCGTCTCCACCATAATCGATCTACACCATCTCATCGAAACATCGGGACACCTTCGCCTCTATCAGGTTGTAACAGGTCTGATCAATGGTCATTGATCAAGAGAGTGTCTTGATCATGTCTGCTGTTTCCCGGACCTTAGGGTGTCACACTTAAGGGTATTCCACGCATTAAGGATAGATTCGGGATCACCGGAGAAATAAGAGAGAACACCGGAATTGTTTCCGGTGGAGGCCATAAAAGTTTTCTGGAGATTTTGAATTGTTCAAAATATTATGTAAATATGTTTTAGTATTTAATTATTGAATTAAATATTATAATTATAATTTAAAATAATTAAAGATGAATTAAAAAGGTACATGGGCCTCATAGGGCCCATTAGGGGAAGAAGGAGCCTCCCCCCTTGGGCCTTGCGCCAAGGGGGGGGCCCCACTCCCCCTTGGCCGGCACCCCCCCTTGGTGGGATTAGTCCCACCTCGGGAGTGATGAAGGTTCCCACCCCTCCTCAGCCTATATATGGAGGGGTAGGGGTGCCCTTTTGATTCATCCAGTCAATTCTCTCTTCCTCCTTTCTCCTTCCTATGAGCGGACTCCCATTGTATGGAGTCTGCACTAGTGATAGAGGCGAAGGTGTCCCGATGTTTCGATGAGATGATGGAGATCGATTTTGGTGGAGTAGACTTTCACGACCCGACTACGAACGTGCGAAGACGTTGCGCCTTAGCAATCGCTAAACCAACTCCGAGAGGTTATTGATCCCGCGGATGCACGATCAACCTGACCACGAAGGTCAATTCCTGCAAGCAATCGAAGAACAAGCAAGAACTAAGAATTGCAATCTGGATATTGCGAATATAAGATGAAAGATTAACAGAAGTTGGGGTTCCAATGCGGTCTTGGCCTGGTCGGACGACACAAACGAAGAACTCGAAGTTGCGGCTATGGCTAACTTAAATCTAATTAAAACCCCAGTCTAAACGACGCCCTAAGGGCTGTATATATGGGGGAACAGAGGGGATTTTCGTGACCCCTTGGAGGTGGGGTCCGAAAACAACCCTAACTCGGTTTCCCCACACATACGGACTCTAAAAACAGCCTATAATGGGGTATTTCGAAATTACATGGGCCCAGCCCAATATTAAGGTGACGCAGCACCTATAATTGCTCTTGGACGAAAATAATGAAGTGGCATCTCGTGTATTCTGTCCAGGCCTTCATGCATGCCTTATGGTGGCTTCAACGTGCGAAAATCCCCACTGGAAGCTCCACTGTACTTTCCCCCGCGCGCACCTTCTTCTCCATTCTTGATCCCGCTCCAATGACCATCCTTCTTGTCCATGCTAGGTCCTTCATTCATAAGCAAAATAAAAGTATCTAATTTAGGCAGCATCATATGTTCATGAACAATAGAAAGATTCGCAAGAAACGAAAGTACCTGATAATTTAGTTGACGTGCACGTGCTCTAGTAACTGGTCCAGTAGGTGTAGTTGGTGAGGGTATGGGTGTAACATTAGTAGGGATGTCCTCATCATCCTCCCCTTCTTGAATTGAAGTCGTCCTCGACGGAAGCTCATCATCTTCTCCCAAATAAGGTTTCAAATCTGCAATGTTAAATGTGGGACTAACCCCAAAATCTGCAGGTAGCTCAAGTTTATATGCATTATCATTAATTTTCTGTAAAACCTTAAAGGGACCATCAGCTCGTGGCATTAACTTAGACTTGCGCAAATCAGGAAACCTATCTTTACGTAGATGTAACCAAACAAGATCTCCTGGTTCAAACACAACATGCTTTCTACCCTTATCACCAGCAAGCTTGTATCTAGCATTCATTTTCTCAATGTTTTCTTTAGTTAACTCATGCATTTTTAATATCAATTCAGCACGTTGCTTAGCATCAAAATTAACCTTCTCCGAAGATGGAAGAGGTAGCAAATCAATTGGTGCACGAGGTAGAAAACCATAAACAATCTCAAAAGGGCACATTTTAGTGGTAGAATGAAATGAACGATTATAAGCAAATTCAATATGAGGTAAACATTCTTCCCACATTTTCAAGTTACTCTTTAAAACAGCCCTAAGCATAGTAGACAAAGTCCTATTGACTACTTCAGTTTGTCCATCAGTTTGGGGATGACATGTTGTACTAAAAAGTAGTTTGGGGATGACATGTAGTACTAAAAAGGCATGACTAACCACTCATATAATCCAAACTTAGTTTTAAAAGCCGTTTTCCATTCATCTCCTAATTTCATGCGAATTTGATGGTATCCACTACGCAAATCAACTTTGGAAAACATGGTAGAACCACTTAATTCATCAAGCATATCATCTAACCTAGGAATAGGATGACGATAACGAATAGTAATATTATTAATGGCTCTACAATCAACACACATACGCCAAGTTCCATCCTTTTTAGGCACTAATATAACAGGAATAGCACAAGGACTAAGGGATTCACGTATGTAACCTTTGTCGAGTAGCTCTTGTACTTGACGCTGAATCTCCTTCGTCTCCTCCGGATTGGTACGGTATGGCGCACGGTTGGGCAGCGAGGCACCGGGAATTAAGTCAATCTGATGCTCAATCCCTCGAATAGGCGGTAATCCCGGTGGTACGTCTTCTGGAAAGACGTCAATAAACTCCTGCAAAAGGTCAGTAACAACAGGAGGCAAAGAAGGAGGCAATTCCTAAAATGAAAACAAAGCTTCTTTGCACACAAAAGCATAGCACACATATTGAATAACATCCAAATCCGAAATATCAACCTTAGTAGCAAGCAAAGTTGGACTAGTCAACTTAATTTCATTAGAAACAGCAGAAGAAGATTTGCTAGCAGTATTATGTTGGTGCTCAAATTCTTTAGCTGCTATCTCATTTTCACTCTTATTTTTCTCCTGTTTAGCTTTACTAGCTCTAGCAATATCATCTTTCACAATTTGTTCAGGAGACATAGGAAGTAAAGCAATAGTTTTATCCTGATGAACCAGAGTAAACTGATTTGTCCTACCATGGTGTACAACATTCCTATCAAATTGCCATGGTCTACCAAGTAAAAGAGAGCATGCTTGCATGGGTACCACATCACAATCAACATAATCAACATATGCAGCAATGCTAAAGTGCACACGAACAGAACGCGTTACCTTAATCTTACCACTATTGTTAAACCACTGAATATAGTACGGATGGGGGTGTGGTCTTGTGGTGAGAGATAGCTTCTCCACCAACTCCATGCTCGCCAAGTTGTTGCAACTCCCTCCGTCAATGATGATGCGAACCGAACGTTCTTTCACCACTCCCTTTGTGTGGAACAAATTATGCCTCTGGTTTTGCTCGGCCTTCGATACCTGGACACTTAACACACGTTGAGCAACCAAACTAGCATATTGATCTGCATCATCAGGAGCCATATACTCTATATCATGAGCATCATCAGGGGCACCCTGTTCCTCGTGAGCAATGAGAACTAAAGTCTCCTCATCATAGTCGCTCGCTGACGCATACCCACCATCCGCCGTAATAATCATCACACGCTTGGAGGGACAGTCTTTTGCGAAGTGACCTCCACCTTGGCACCTGCGACATTTAATATCACGATCTCGTGTTTGCCCTGTGGAAGCCATGGATGAAGAAGAACTCGCTGCTGGACCACTCTGTGCACCCTTGAATGGTGGCGCTGGCTGTTTTGGTGGCTCCCTGTAAGAATGAGCGGTTGAAGTAGATGGTGGTGCAGCAGGACGTGTGGATGTAGAAGGTCCACGTGATGTCCATGATGTATTTCGTCCTGCAGAAAAGTTAGGTCTCGTAGCGGCCTGTCGATCCTGCACTTCACGTTCAGCTTTACAAGCAAGATGAAACAAACGAGTAATAGTAGCATAGTCCTTGTATTCTAGAATAGTTTGTATCTCCCTGTTTAAGCCACCTATAAAACGTGCAAACATAGCTTCATTATCCTCTACTAGGCCACATCTAATCAATCCAGTTTGTAATTCTTGATAATATTCCTCTACAGAATTTTTTCCTTGTCTCAAACGCTGTAATTTTTGTAGCAATTCACGTTGATAATATGGAGGAACCCAGCGAGTACGCATAGCATCTTTTAGAGCAGCCCAAGTAGCTGGAATATTATTAGCATGCAATCTACAATGTTCAGACCACCAAATAGATGCAAAACCCGTGAATTCACAAACAGCAGCAGTAACACGTCTATTCTCAGGATATTGTAAACATGTAAAGCGTTGTTCAGTTTCTAACTCCCAAGTAAGATAAGCATCAGGAATATATCTACCCTCAAACGGCTTAAGATTCAATTTAAGTTTAGGCACATGTTCATCATCGCGTACCTGAGGGGGTGGTTGGTGTCGACCGTGGCGAATGTTGGGACGTGGACGTCCAGCTGGCTGTTCATAGGCCGCTTCTTGTTCCACCTCCTCGTAATCACCCTCGTAGTTGTCGTCCTGGACGACGTCAAAGGCAGCAGCAGCAGGAGCACCAGCAGCTTGTCTGCCCGGAAACAGAATACGTCGTGCACGTCGTGGTGGCGGTGGCTGTGCTGGAGCGGCCGCAGGCTGTGCAGGTAGGCGTGCGAGCAACTCAGTAAACTTGGCGTCGAGCTTGGTGTCAATCATCTTCTCCACACCATCAATCGCCTCTGTAAATCTGTTCTCGATGTCATTCACCTGTTCAGACATCATTTGTGCAAATTTATCATGTAATGCTTTGTTTGTCATATTCTCCCAATCAGGTGCATCCCGCGCCACTTCATCATGGGATCCTGGCATAGTTAGCAGAAATAGAAAACACACAGAAGTATGATCCTACTTCTACTAATGGGATGTGGGGTGGTGGAAAGCACAAATCCGTCAAGCTTTTCTTTAGTTCTTACCGATTCTTACCTAGCAGCAGGTGGTGATGTACAACCAACGGGTCAAAACTCTCAGAGATGTGGTAGAGCGATGGCCAGGAGGTGTCAACCGCACGAAGTAGAATATATGTGGAGCTATAGGTAGGCTTGACAAATATGGTAGCAAAAAGCTCAACAGTAATCAAAACAGAGATGCAAAGTTGAATAAACACTCAACGTCGGTACTGTGCTGATCCTAGGCTAGACCGTACTAGAGACGCGAGCCTAAAACACCAACGAAAGCACGGCGCGGCACGTAATCAACTGAGAAGCACACTCTGATTTTTTTTTTCACTCTCTTTTTTTTTTTTTGCGATGCGGGACTGCGGTGGCTGAAAAAGTGCGAAAAAATCACTATGGTGGCGAACGTCTCAAAATGAGTTTCTGGACCTAAGGAACGTATGGGCACGAAAATTTTTTACCCCCGAAATTTTTGGCCTAAAAACTGCTCTGGAAAGCGTGCCAGACTCTAATCAACTCAAACTAATCTGCCTATGGAGAGATCACGAACCGTACTGATGGTGGAACTCAACTCGGTCCGGTGGGACGTGGTAATGTATATGGACTCTGCTTGGCGGAACGTGGTGGTCTATCTGGACTCGGATTGGCGGAACGTGGTAGGGTGACTACTGTGCGGCGGCGACGTGGCAAACTGTGATCAGCACTCGAAACTCTAAGGTAACTAGACGCTAAGATCAGCAACTCGACACAACGATGCAACCGTAAATTCAACAAAGCAAACTACTGTAAAGAAAACTGGACAGAGGCTCGGACTGTTTTGGGACGTGATGATCTAACCCTAATTTTTTTTTGGCTTTTTCGTGGACTGTAGGTATGAAGAACAGAACCAATCTAGACGACGAAAACTGGTAAATCTCACCGAGCAACCTGGAAATCTGATACCACTTGATA
This sequence comes from Bromus sterilis, assembly GCA_950022295.1. Lineage (NCBI taxonomy): Eukaryota > Viridiplantae > Streptophyta > Magnoliopsida > Poales > Poaceae > Bromus > Bromus sterilis. The sequence goes on along the minus strand of OX465599.1, from coordinate 161,568,312 downwards.
GAGGCGAAGGTGTCCCGATGTTTCGATGAGATGATGGAGATCGATTTTGGTGGAGTAGACTTTCACGAGCCGACTACGAATGTGCGAAGACGTTGCGCCTTAGCAATCGCTAAACCAACTCCGAGAGGTTATTGATCCCGCGGATGCACGATCAACCTGACCACGAAGGTCAATTCCTGCAAGCAATCGAAGAACAAACAAGAACTAAGAATTGCAATCTGGATATTGCGAATATAAGATGAAAGATTAACAGAAGTTGGGGTTCCAATGCGGTCTTGGCCTGGTCGGACGACACAAACGAAGAACTCGAAGTTGCGGCTATGGCTAACTTAAATCTAATTAAAACCCCAGTCTAAACGACGCCCTAAGGGCTGTATATATGGGGGAACAGAGAGGATTTTCGTGACCCCTTGGAGGTGGGGTCCGAAAACAACCCTAACTCGGTTTCCCCACACATACGGACTCTAAAAACAGCCTATAATGGGGTATTTCGAAATTACATGGGCCCAGCCCAATATTAAGGTGACGCAGCACCTATAATTGCTCTTGGACGAAAATAATGAAGTGGCATCTCGTGTATTCCGTCCAAGACTTCATGCATGCCTTATGGTGGCTTCAACGTGCGAAAATCCCCACTGGAAGCTCCACTGTACTTTCCCCCGCGCGCACCTTCTTCTCCATTCTTGATCCCGCTCCAATGACCATCCTTCTTGTCCATGCTAGGTCCTTCATTCATAAGCAAAATAAAAGTATCTAATTTAGGCAGCATCATATGTTCATGAACAATAGAAAGATTCGCAAGAAACGAAAGTACCTGATAATTTAGTTGACGTGCACGTGCTCTAGTAACTGGTCCAGTAGGTGTAGTTGGTGAGGGTATGGGTGTAACATTAGTAGGGATGTCCTCATCAACTAGGTTGGGGATTTCTCCACCATACACGCCATCGTACTGCTGGAATCGGGATCCGAATCCATCTTCTTTCCGCTGCTCTTCTGTTTCGGAGCCCGGAGGGACGTCGGGTACACCGTATGTGTGTAATCCCGCGAGGCGCTACACTTGTAGCGCTAATTCATCGTCGTGGCTGTATCGCGGCGTCTTCACCGACAACGTTCCGACGGGGACGTAATCCCGTCAGCGGTCTAAAGGACCGGGTGGATATCGGAGTCATCGTGGAGCTGCGCGGCATCAGGGATTGCCGGTACGACTACACCAACCACGTTCACGCGGGAACGTTTCCCGCTTAAACGGCTACATACTGGTATGTGATCTTATTCCATCCGTTACTTGCATCGCCATAGCATAGGTCTTGGGATTGGGTATCGTAGGTTATGAAAAATTTGTGTTTTCTTCCCCGAACCCCAACAAAAACCCCTCTGTACTCATTGGGAGCAAAGTTATTTGATGTGTGTGTAGGTCCGCGTCTTTTGTAAGCGCCACAGCAGCAGACACCTACTTGCCGACCTTGGAGTCCTACTGGAGACAAACCTTGGTAGCTTCACCGAGGGAAATTTTCTACTATCTACATCTCAACCTTCCACTTGGGGTAACCAATGTAGCGCGAGAAGCCGTTATCATCTCTCATACCATCAAGAAAATTTCATGGCGTCGTTGCCGGGGACTCCAATCTTCAAGATAGGGAAGTTGCACACTATCTTTTACCTTTGCTTTTTAGTCTTGTTAGTTTACCTTGTAGTTTTTGTTTTAGAATCTTTTATCAAAAATCACAAAAAATTTAGTTCCTTTGTTCTTGCTTGCTACTGTAACTATGGGTTCCACTGAAAACACCAAGTTATGTGACTTCACTAGTCACAACAACAATGACTTTATCAGCACTCCTATTGCTCCACCTGCCACTTCAGCACCTTCTTATGAAATTAAACCTGCTCTGCTAAATCTTGTTATTAAAGAACAATTCTCTGGTGCTGGAGATGTTGCTGGTTTGCACTTAAATAATTTTTTAAGATTTTTTATATTCAAAAATTAAAATAACTAGATGGTGATATTGTTAAGCTTAAGCTTTTTCCTTTCTCCTTGTGAGGAGGAGCTAAAGTGTAGCTCAATCCTTACCTAGGAATAGTATAGATTCTTGGGATAAGTGCAAGGAAGCTTTTATTGGGAAGTACTACCAACCTGCTAAGATTATCCAGTTGAGAAGTAACATCATGAATTTTAAACAATTGGATAATGAACACGTTGCCCAAGCGTGGGAACGCATCAAATCTCTTGTTTAGAATTTCCCCACACATGGTTTGACTACTTGGATGGTTATCCAGACTTTCTATGTAGGATTGAACTTGACCACACGGGATCTGTTAGACTCGGTCGCGGGAGAAACCTTTATGTCAACTACACTTGGTTCTGCCAAGAAGCTTTTGGACGAGATGATGACAAATTATTCTCAATGGCACACCGAAAGAGCTCCAACAGGTACGAACGTAAACTCTGTTGAGGAGATCTCCTCTTTAAATGAAAAGATTGACATGATCATGTCTTTACTTACCAAGAAAGTTCCTATTGATCCTCATGATGTTCCTTTAAATTCTTTGGCTGCAAAAGTAAGAGAGAACCTTGATGTTAATTTTATTTCTAGGAACAACTTTAATAATAATGCTTATAGGAGTAATTTTGGTAGCAACAATCCTAGATCGTTCCCATCCAACAATTATGGGAACAACAACACTTATCCTAGCACCAAAAACTCCACTTCTAAATTAGAGAGCATGCTTAAGGACTTTATCACTTCTCAAAAAGCCTTAAATAAGAGTGTAGAAGAGAAATTAGAAAACTAGATATTATCTCTTTGAAAGTAGACAATATAGCTCATGATGTAGAGATGCTTAATATTAGAACCTCTCCTCTTGAGGAAAGGAAAACTACACCCATGAATGCTATTCAAGTGCAAATTAATGAGAATATTAGAATTCTAGCCAAACTTAAGGATAGATGGGCCAGAGAAAAAGAAGAGGAGGACAGGATTTAGAGCCTTCCTACACACACTACTATTGCTACTATACAAGTTGTTGAGGATCTCCAAACATTTAGAACCCAACACATCCCTAGTCCCATTGGACCTATTACTTGTGATGCGAATACCTCAACTTTAGGACAAGAAGGTTCCATGAACTTAGAGACTACCAAAAGAATGCGCTTAGATGACATCACCACCAATTTAATTAATGGTACTCATCTTTATTTTGATAATGGTAGTCTTTCCGAAGTTATCACTTTTTTTGCAAAGAATGGCTAAAGACCCCCACACTAGCACACTAACATCGCCTTCACCGACCATATTACCAATGCTCTTATCAAAGCTAGGGAGGAGAAGCTCAAGTTAGAGACTTATATTCCTAGAAAGCTGGAAGATGGATGGGATCCTATGGTCAATATTCAATTGAATAATTTCTCTTGCTTTGCTTTATGTGATGTTGGAGCTAGTGCCTCCGTTATGCCCAAAAGAATGGATGATATGCTTGATTTGAAACCTTTTGATCCATGTTCTTTTGGTGTTCGTCTTGTTGATTCTTCCGTAAAGAAATCTTTAGGGAGGATTGATGATGTTCTTATTGTTGTCAATGATAATTATGTTCCTGTTGATTTTCTTGTTATGGACATTGAGTGTGATCCCTCATGTCCAATTATTTTGGGACGTCCTTTTCTCCGCACCGTTGGTACTATCATTGACATGAAAGAAAGGACCATTAGATTCCAATTCCCCCCCCCCCAAAAATGGAATGGAACACTTCCCTCGAAAGAATATTAAGCTACCTTATGAGTCCGTTACACGGGAAAGTTATTCTATTGGAGTTGATAAAATTTGATCTTTTTGCTTCATGCCTAGCTAAAACGCGTAAAAGAAAGCGCTTAGTGGGAGGCAAACCAATTTGTTTTTACTTTCAGTTTTAGTGGTCCAGATGCTTGTTACTACTGTAGAAACATCATTGTATCTTTATTTTCAAGCTTTGTGCCAAGTATTAGCCTCTGATTGCTAGAAAATTTAAATTTTGTGAAATTCTGTCTTGAAATAGATTCTGTCTTCTTGAAGGAAAAATTCACTATAAATAACCAAATCATATTTTTGATATGAATTTTCTTGAAACTATGCTCTATATAATTAGCTTTCAGTCATATGTTCTGAGTTTTTTTATTTGAGTTGCAGAAATACCCCAAAAAAATTATTTACTACCTGCTGGTCTGTTTTTCACGAATTCTTCCACGTTTTGTGTTTTCATCGTTTTGCAAATCTTAATCTTGCTTTTTCTTTGCAAAAACTGTTTGGCAATATTGAGAAACAGTCTTCATGAAAAATATTTATTTCCAATGGAGAAAAAGTATATTTTATTATGGGTACTAACCACTCTAATCATCTTATGATGAGTTTCGTATGAAGGGAGTTTTCAAGTGTGCGGCGGAAGATGATGAAAGAAGATTCCGGAGTGTCAAGCGCTCAAGCTTGGGGATGCCCCCATGCACCCCCAAGAAATATCCAAGGAGACTAAAGCGTCTCATCTTGGGGAGGCCCCCGTGCACCCCCTTCTCCATCAACAATAATCTGTTCGTCCTTCTCCATGTTATATTTTTATCTCTTCATGTGTTATGTGCTAAACTTAGAGCGTCTCTGTCTTTATTTTTTAGTTTTTTTAGTTTTTCTTCCTCTTAATAACAATTTGGACCCTAACCTTAATTGTATGGGAGAGAAACACGCTCCACTTCACCCTAGAACACAACATAGGCTTGCATGCTTATCTTTCTTTTTGTGTGTGTTCTTTATCTTTTCATAGCTGTTGTCATGCTTAGCTCTTAGTTTTCATGCTTATCTTCTTAAGAGATTTTATTTAGTTTTCTTAGGAACTCTCTTGAGTTTTCATGATTATCTTGTTTAGAGAGTTGGCTTGTTGCACTGAGTTGTGTGTCTTGTATGAGTAGGTAATTAAGGTTGCTATTACAAGTGTAGTAGTAACTTGCAATAGTTTTGAGGTATGGATTTGTGTAATTTTTGGACTTTTTGTTCCAAGATCTTGAGCCTATTAGTGATAGGTATCGTATTTTCGGCAATCCGTGTTTATTTTCGAAAACTAAAAAAATTAGTTGAGAACTCTAGCTACTAGATGGATCGCGAACCTCTTGATGGCTTGGAATATATAGAGTACCCTCACGTACCATGGGTCGAGGACGTGCAATGATAACCGAACCCCCATGCACTCCTCCTCGAGGTACTTGTCTCTTTGTGAACCTCCTGATTACATAAAGAGTTACCAGTAATAAGTGCATGAGTTCTACGGACTAATGCGAGTATTCGATTGTTGGAACTTCCACCTTCCATATTTTGCTAGCCTCTTTAGTACCGTGCATTGCCCTTTCTCCTCTTGAGAGTTGGTGCATACTTCGCCGGTGCATCCAAACCCTTGGCATGATACGCTCTGTCATCATAAACCTCCTTATATCTTTCTCAAAACAGCGACCATACCTACCTATTGTAACAACCCATGAGTGAAAGTAATAAACATGTTGTATTTTTTCTTTCCCCAATGGCTTCCAAACTTGGCATGTTTTAAGCTCATGTGATTTGGTTTTAATTTCAAACTTGGGGCCTAAAGAAAGGTGTTGGGTGAATTTTTTTCCATTTGCTTGCCAACTCCCCTAAGCTTCAAATTTGGCCTAGCCAAATCCTTCTCCCTCCCAAGCATTTCAAAAACCTTGCTCTCATTTTTAGCCCTCCAAAGATTTCAGCTGCAATTCAAAGTGATTTTTGAATTCTAAAATTGCTCAACATTTCATTGCTCCAAATTGGTTCAAATCAATTTTGTAAAACCAGGAATATTTCAACGATTCAGAAACATAATTTTATATGTTTTTCTCTGTTATGGTTTACCCTAAAAAAGTCTTGGAAGTTTTCTGTTTTATTAAATGGAAAACATTTCCTTTTCTTTTAATTTGAGAGGGAGAGCCTGCCAGGCCCAGCCCGTTTGGCCTTCCCCTCCTACCCGCAGCCCATCTGGCCCACGCTAGCGAAGAGGTACGCGGAGGCAGCCAGAGCCGTTGGATATTGATCCAAGGGACCTCGCACATTGCCTTTCCACCGTGGTCGAGGTCCCCCTCTCTTCTATCTCACGCCGGCGACGTCACTCCGGCCAGCACGACCGTCGACGTGGCTAGGGGGCCTCCCCTCTTATAAGCAGCGGCTCCCAGCCCTGCTGGGAACCCTAGGAGCTCGTCCCTCCCTCCAATTTCCTCCTCCGCCGCTCCCAGGGCACAGGCGCCCTTCCCCTGTTCCCTCCGGTGAGCACTCCAATTTGTTGCCGCCGTTCTTTCTCGTTGTTCGTACGCTCGTCCTCGTCATCTCCTGCACCTCACCTTCCCTTCCCCGCCGTGCAGGTCAAGCTAGGACTCGTGAATCGCCTCCGCGTCGACCCGTCCTCCATGGAGCCTTACTTCCCCGATGACGGCTGCCTCCCCTACTTCCTCTACGTGCACGCGAGCTCGTCGCCGACCACCCCTAGGTGAGCCTTGGAGAATCCTGTGCCCCGTTTGCGTGTAGGAGAGTAGGACGTCCCGTTCGCGTATTTCCCTTTCCGCCTGCAGTCGTTGCCAATGAGCCACCGTGGCCGCCTTGTCCATGGCGTGCCCGCGGTGTGCTCGTGCGTGATCTAGGTGTGCTATGGACGTGCCTTTGGTAGCAAAGGTGATGAGGACATCTCTACTAATGTTACACCCACATCTTCACCAACTACACATACTGGACCAGTTACTAGAGCACGTGCACGTCAACTAAATTATCAGGTACTTTCGTTTCTTGCGAATCCTTCTAATCTTCATGAACATATGATGCTGCCTAAATTAGATACTTTTGTTTTGCTTATGAATGAAGGACCTAGCATGGACAAGAAGGACGGTCATTGGAGCGGGATCAAGCATGGAGAAGAAGGTGCGCGCGCGGGAAATAACAATGGAGCTTCCAGTGGGGATTTTCGCACTTTGAAGCCACCATAAGGCATGCATGAAGGCTTGGACGAAATACACGAGATGCCACTTCATTATTTTCGTCCAAGAGCAATTATAGGTGCTGCGTCACATTAATATTGGGCTGGGCCCATGTAATTTCGAAATACCACATTATAGGCTGTTTTTAGAGTCCGTATGTGTGGGGAAACCGAGTTAGGGTTGTTTTCGGGCCCCACCTCCAAGGGGTCACGAAAATCCCCTCTGTTCCCCCATATATACAGCCCTTAGGGCGTCGTTTAGACTTGGGTTTTAATTAGATTTAAGTTAGCCATAGCCGCAACTTCGAGTTCTTCGTTTGTGTCGTCCGACCAAGCCAAGACCGCATTGGAACCCCAACTTCTGTTAATCTTTCATCTTATATTCGCAATATCCAGATTGCAATTCTTAGTTCTTGCTTGTTCTTCGATTGCTTGCAGGAATTGACCTTCGTGGTCAGGTTGATTGTGCATCCGCGGGATCAATAACCTCTCGGAGTTGGTTTAGCGACTGCTAAGGCGCAACGTCTTCGCACGTTCGTAGTCGGGTCGTGAAAGTCTACTCCACCAAAATCGATCTCCATCATCTCATCGAAACATCGGGACACCTTCGCCTCTATCAAGTGGTATCAGATTTCCAGGTTGCTCGGTGAGATTTACCAGTTTTCATAGTCTAAATTGGTTCTGTTCTTCATACCTACAGTCCACGAAAAAGCCAACAAAAAAAATTAGGGTTAGATCATCACGTCCCAAGACAGTCCTAGCCTTTGTCCAGTTTTCTTTTCAGTACTTGCTTTGTTGAATTTACGGTTGCATCGTTGTGTCAAGTTGCTGATCTTAGCGTCTAGTTCCCTTAGAGTTTCGAGTTCTGATCACAGTTTGCCACGTCCCCGCCGCACAAGTAGTCATCCTACCACGTTCCGCTAATCCGAGTCCAGATACACCACCAAGCAGAGTCCATATACACCACCACGTCTCACGAGTCCGAGTTGAGTTCCACCATCAGTACGGTTCCTGATCTCTCTGTAGCCAGATTAGTTTTCAGTTGTTAGAGTCGGTTTTCATCAAACTTTTTCCGTACAGAGAAGGGGGGTGATTAGCCAAAAAAAAAAAGAGCAAAAAGAAAAAGAGAGAGAGAAAAAAAATTCAGAGTGTGCTTCTCAGTTGTTTACGTGCCGCGCCGTGCTTTCGTTGGTGTTTTAGGCTCGCGTCTCTAGTACGGTCTAGCCTAGGATCAGCACAGTACCGACGTTGAGTGTTTATTCAGCTTTGCATCTCTGTTTTGATTACTGTTGAGCTTTTGCTACCATACTTGTCAGCCTTCCTACAGCTCCACATATATTCTACATCGTGCGTTTGACACCTCCTGGCCATCGCTCCACCATATCTCTGAGAGTTTTGACCCATTGGTTGTACATCACCACCTGCTGCTAGGTAAGAATCGGTAAGAACGAAAGAAAAGCTTGACGGATTTGTGCTTTCCAACATCCCACATCCCATTAGTAGAAGTAGGATCATATTCCTGTGTGTTTTCTATTTCTGCTAACCATGCCAGGATCACATGATGAAGTGGCGCGGGATGCACCCGATTGGGAGAACATGACAAACAAGGAGCTACATGATAAATTTGCACAAATGATGTCTGAACAGGTGAATGACATCGAGACCAGATTTACAGAGGCAATTGATGGCGTGGAAAAGATGATCGACACCAAGCTCGACGCCAAGTTTACTGAGTTGATCGCACGCCTACCTACACAGCCTGCTGCCGCTCCAGCACAGCCACAGCCACCGCCACTACCACGTGCACGAGGGATTCTGTTTCCGAGAGGACAAGCTGCTGGTATTGGTGCTCCTCCTGCCGCTGCAGTACCTGCTGCTGCTTCTTCTGACGTCGGCCAGGACGACAACTACGAGGGTGATTACGAGGAGGAGGTGGAACAGGAAGCGGCCTATGAACAGCCAGCTGGACGTCCACGTCCCAACATTCGCCACGGTCGACACCAACCACCCCCTCAGGTACGCGATGATGAACATGTGCCTAAACTGAAATTGAATCTTAAGCCGTTTGAGGGTAGATATATTCCTGATGCTTATCTTACTTGGGAGTTAGAAACTGAACAACGCTTTACATGTTTACAATATCCTGAGAATAGACGTGTTACTGCTGCTGTTTGTGAATTCACGGGATTTGCATCTATTTGGTGGTCTGAACATTGTAGATTGCATGCTAATAATATTCCAACTACTTGGGCTGCTTTAAAAGATGCTATGCGTACTCGCTGGGTTCCTCCTTATTATCAACGTGAATTGTTACAAAAATTACAGCGTTTGAGACAAGGAAAAAATTCTGTAGAGGAATATTATCAAGAATTACAAACTGGATTGATTAGATGTGGCCTAGTAGAGGATAATGAAGCTATGCTTGCACGTTTTATGGGTGGTTTAAACAGGGAGATACAAACTATTCTAGAATACAAGGACTTTGCTACTATCACTCGTTTGTTTCATCTTGCTTGTAAAGCTGAACGTGAAGTGCAGGATCGACAGGCCGCTACGAGACCTAACTTTTCTGCAGGACGAAATACATCAGCCGCTCATTCTTACAGGGGGCCACCAAAACAGCCAGTGCCACCATTCAAGAGTGCACAAAGTGGTCCAGCGGCGAGTTCTTCTTCATCCATGGCTTCCACAGGGCAAACACGAGATCGTGATATTAAATGTCGCAGGTGCCAAGGTGGAGGTCACTTCGCAAAAGACTGTCCCTCCAAGCGTGTGATGACTATTACGGCGAATGGTCGGTATGAGTCAGCGAGTGACTATGACGAGGAGACTTTAGTTCTCATTGCTCATGAGGAACAGGGTGCCCATGATGATGCTCATGATATAGAGTATATGGCTCCTGATGATGCAGATAAATATGCTAGTTTGGTTGCTCAACGTGTGTTAAGTGTGCAGGTAACGAAGGCCGAGCAAAACCAGAGGCATAATTTGTTCCACACAAAGGGAGTGGTGAAAGAACGTTCGGTTCGCATCATCATTGACGGAGGGAGTTGCAACAACTTGGCTAGCATGGAGTTGGTGGAGAAGCTATCTCTCACCACAAGACCACACCCCCATCCGTACTATATTCAGTGGTTTAACAATAGTGGTAAGATTAAGGTAACGCGTTCTGTTCGTGTGCACTTTAGCATTGCTGCATATGCTAATTATGTTGATTGTGATGTGGTACCCATGCAAGCATGCTCTCTTTTACTTGGTAGATCATGGCAATTTGATAGGAATTTTGTACACCATGGTAGGACAAATCAGTTTACTCTGGTTCATCAGGATAAAAATATTGCTTTACTTCCTATGTCTCCTGAACAAATTGTGAAAGATGATCTTGCTAGAGCTAGTAAAGCTAAACAGGAGAAAAATAACAGTGAAAATGAGATAGCAGCTAAAGAATTTGAGGAACAACATAAGACTAATAGCAAATCTTCTTCTGCTGTTTCTAATGAAATTAAATTGACTAGTCCAACTTTGCTTGCTACTAAGGTTGATATTTCAGATTTGGATGTTAGTCAATATGTGTGCTATGCTTTTGTGTGCAAAGAAGCTTTGTTTTCATTTGAGGAATTGCCTCCTTCTTTGCCTCCTGTTGTCACTGACCTTTTGCAGGAATTTATTGACGTCTTTCCACAAGACGTACCACCGAGATTACCACCTATTCGAGGTATTGAGCATCAGATTGACTTAATTCCCGGTGCTTCGTGCCCAACCGTGCGCCATACCGTACCAATCCGGAGGAGACGAAGGAGATTCAGCGTCAAGTACAAGAGCTACTCGACAAAGGTTACATACGTGAATCCCTTAGTCCTTGTGTTGTTCCTGTTATATTAGTGCCAAAAAAGGATGGAACATGGCGTATGTGTGTTGATTGTCGAGCCATTAATAATATTACTATTCGTTATCGTCATCCTATTCCTCGGTTAGATGATATGCTTGATGAATTAAGTGGCTCTACCATGTTTTCCAAAGTTGATTTGCGTAGTGGATACCATCAAATTCGCATGAAATTAGGAGATGAATGGAAAACGGCTTTTAAAACTAAGTTTGGATTATATGAGTGGTTAGTCATGCCTTTGGGGTTAACTAATGCACCTAGCACTTTCATGAGATTAATGAACGAGGTTTTACGTGCTTTCATTGGACGATTTGTGGTAGTCTATTTTGATGATATACTGATTTATAGCAAATCTTTGGAGGAACATTTGGATCATTTACGTGCTGTCTTTATTGCTCTACGTAATGCACGTTTGTTTGGTAACCTTGGGAAGTGCACCTTTTGCACCGACCGAGTATCGTTTCTTGGCTATGTTGTTACTCCGCAGGGAATTGAAGTTGATAAAGCCAAGATCGAGGCGATTGAGAGTTGGCCGCAGCCCAAAACGGTCACACAAGTGAGGAGTTTTCTTGGCCTCGCTGGATTCTATAGGCGTTTTGTGAGAGATTTCAGCACCATTGCTGCACCTCTCAATGAGCTTACACGCAAGGATGTGCCTTTTACTTGGGGTACCGCACAGGAAGAAGCCTTCACGATATTGAAAGATAAGTTAACACATGCTCCTTTGCTCCAACTTCCTGATTTTAATAAGACTTTTGAACTTGAATGCGATGCTAGTGGTATTGGTTTGGGAGGTGTGTTATTACAAGATGCTAAACCTGTTGCTTACTTTTCTGAAAAATTGAGTGGGCCTAGTCTGAACTATTCTACTTATGATAAGGAATTATATGCTCTTGTTCGGACATTAGAAACTTGGCAACATTATTTATGGCCCAAAGAATTTGTTATACATTCTGATCATGAATCTTTGAAACACATAAGAAGCCAAGCAAAACTTAATCGTAGACATGCTAAGTGGGTTGAATTTATTGAGACTTTCCCTTATGTCATTAAACACAAGAAGGGGAAAGATAATATTATTGCTGATGCTTTGTCTCGTCGTTATACTATGCTTTCACAACTTGACTTCAAGATATTCGGTTTAGAGACACTCAAAGATCAATATGTACATGATGCGGAATTTAAAGATGTATTGCAGAATTGTAGAGAGGGTAGAACATGGAACAAGTTTGTGCTTAATGATGGTTTTGTGTTCCGTTCTAACAAGCTATGCATTCCAGCTAGCTCTATTCGTCTTTTGTTGTTGCAGGAGGCGCATGGAGGAGGATTAATGGGACACTTTGGCGTGAAGAAGACGGAGGACGTACTTGCTACACATTTCTTTTGGCCAAAGATGAGACGGGATGTTGAGCGTTTTGTTGCTCGCTGCACTACATGTCAAAAAGCTAAGTCACGACTCAATCCTCATGGTTTATACATGCCTTTACCTGTACCTAGTGTTCCGTGGGAGGACATATCCATGGACTTTGTTTTAGGCCTGCCTCGAACAAAGAATGGGAGGGATAGCATATTTGTTGTCGTGGATAGATTTTCTAAGATGACACATTTTATACCATGTCATAAAAGCGATGATGCTGCTAATGTTGCTGATTTATTCTTTCGAGAGATTATTCGCTTACATGGTGTGCCCAATACTATTGTCTCGGATCGTGATACTAAGTTTCTTAGCCATTTTTGGAGATGCTTATGGGCTAAGTTGGGGACTAAACTACTTTTTAGTACTACATGTCATCCCCAAACTGATGGACAAACTGAAGTAGTCAATAGGACTTTGTCTACTATGCTTAGGGCTGTTTTAAAGAGTAACTTAAAAATGTGGGAAGAATGTTTACCTCATATTGAATTTGCTTACAATCGTTCATTTCATTCTACCACTAAAATGTGCCCTTTTGAGATTGTTTATGGTTTTCTACCTCGTGCACCTATTGATTTGCTTCCTATTCCATCTTCGGAGAAGGTTAATTTTGATGCTAAGCAACGTGCTGAATTGATATTAAAAATGCATGAGTTAACTAAAGAAAACATTGAGAAAACGAATGCTAGATACAAGCTTGCTGGTGATAAGGGTAGAAAGCATGTTGTGTTTGAACCAGGAGATCTTGTTTGGTTACATCTACGTAAAGATAGGTTTCCTGATTTGCGCAAGTCTAAGTTAATGCCACGAGCTGATGTTCCCTTTAAGGTTTTACAGAAAATTAATGATAATGCATATAAACTTGAGCTACCTGCAGATTTTGGGGTTAGTCCCACATTTGACATTGCAGATTTGAAACCTTATTTGGGAGAAGATAATGAGCTTCCGTCGAGGACGACTTCAATTCAAGAAGGGGAGGATGATGAGGACATCTCTACTAATGTTACACCGACATCTTCACCAACTACACATACTGGACCAGTTACTAGAGCACGTGCACGTCAACTAAATTATCAGGTACTTTCGTTTCTTGCGAATCCTTCTAATGTTCATGAACATATGATGCTGCCTAAATTAGATACTTTTGTTTTGCTTATGAATGAAGGACCTAGCATGGACAAGAAGGACGGTCATTGGAGCGGGATCAAGCATGGAGAAGAAGGTGCGCGCGCGGGAAATAACAATGGAGCTTCCAGTGGGGATTTTCGCACTTTGAAGCCACCATAAGGCATGCATGAAGGCTTGGACGAAATACACGAGATGCCACTTCATTATTTTCGTCCAAGAGCAATTATAGGTGCTGCGTCACCTTAATATTGGGCTGGGCCCATGTAATTTCGAAATACCACATTATAGGCTGTTTTTAGAGTCCGTATGTGTGGGGAAACCGAGTTAGGGTTGTTTTCGGGCCCCACCTCCAAGGGGTCACGAAAATCCCCTCTGTTCCCCCATATATACAGCCCTTAGGGCGTCGTTTAGACTTGGGTTTTAATTAGATTTAAGTTAGCATAGCCGCAACTTCGAGTTCTTCGTTTGTGTCGTCCGACCAGGCCAAGACCGCATTGGAACCCCAACTTCTGTTAATCTTTCATCTTATATTCGCAATATCCAGATTGCAATTCTTAGTTCTTGCTTGTTCTTCGATTGCTTGCAGGAATTGACCTTCGTGGTCAGGTTGATCGTGCATCCGCGGGATCAATAACCTCTCGGAGTTGGTTTAGCGATTGCTAAGGCGCAACGTCTTCGCACGTTCGTAGTCGGGTCGTGAAAGTCTACTCCACCAAAATCGATCTCCATCATCTCATCGAAACATCGGGACACCTTCGCCTCTATCAAAAGGAGCCCCCGTGCGCTCCATTTTCCCAAAGTTTTGCCGCCTGTCAGTTGGTGCAGAAGCAGAAGTGGCGCCGCCGCGTTTCCTTGAGTGTGGCCTCGCCGTAGAAGAGCTAGGGGCCGAGCCCTGTTGGGTACTGTGGGCACCCCGGACTAGATGTCTGAAGCGACCAGCTGTGCATACTGCCATGCTCCCATGATCAGTGTCGCATGACGCACAACTCGACAATGGATACATCAGATCACATGTTTATACAATATCGAGTACAATATCATACAACAATAAAGTCTTACACGACCTCATCTGGCTCAAATAGAAGCAGAATAAGACAAAGCAGGATAAGTAGTAGCGGCACAATCCACAGGGCAGTTCAGAGCATAGCACGTCCTAGTAATCGTCGGTAGTATCATCGTAAAATACCTCCTCCTCCAAGCCTAGCCGATTGAATAACTGATGCCCCACAGGCGTAAGGGATCGAGATAGTCTTCGCGGGTAAGTTAACCCAATTTATTGATTCGACACACGGGGAGCCAAAGAGTATTTATAAGCTTAAACAGTTGAGTTGTCAATTCAACCGCACCTGAAATATACTTGCTAGCAAAAATAGATAAGTGGTAACGGTGATATGATAGTGATGATAGCAACAGCAAAAGTAAATAGCAAAAAAAGTAACAACTAATAACCAGCAGGATTGAAAACACTGTAGGCTAGGGAGATGGATGGTCTGGCGCTGCATGGATGAGAGTAAACATATAATAGATTATAACACGGGGCAAGGCACACAGAAAAGCAAAGATCATCTAGGCAAATATCAAACATTAGGCATGTATCCCGTAGGTAGTTGTGCGTGCTTGCAATAAGAACTTGCACAACATCTTTTGTCCTACCATCCCGCTACGAACGGGGCCAAAAGGAACTTATGGAGATTAAGGTACTCCTGTCAAAGAGCACCGAAACAAAGCAATAAACTCAATGGATACATGGAATCCTCAAATCATGGACCATCCCCTTTGGTGTCTCAAGCTGTCACCTTTGGGATCGCCGGTTCCGGACCATAATAGGTGCATACAACTCATAGGTAAGATCTAGAACACAAATATACTCATGAAAACACATAGGGTTCAGATCTGAAAACATGGCACTCGGGCCCAAAGCGACAAGCATTAAGAACAACAAGTTGTAGCAAAGAAGATAAACACCAATCTAGATGATAGGCAACATGCCCCCAACAATCTGACGAACTATTACATGATTAAACTCATCCAATCCCTACCATCCCTTTGCCTACAGCAGGGAATTACTCACACATGTGAAGAGAAGTCATGGAGGATGGATGGAGTGGTGATGGTGATGACGATGGCGACGATCTCCCCTCTCCGGAGGCCAAATCAGCCTCCAGATTAGCCCTCCCGAAGAAGAACAGAGGGTGGCGGCGGCTCCGCGACGGAAACTGGGAAAACGACTTCTGTTCTAGGGTTTTCTCGTCACGGGAATAAATAGGAGTCTCGGTAGGGCACCAGAGGAGGGGGGAGAAGCCCAGGCGGCCTGAGGGCGCGGCCCCACCCCTGGCCGCGCCAGGGGGGCGCCTAGGGCCCCCAGGGCTCCCCTCTGGTCCCACTTCTGGGTCCTGGCTCCATCGGGTGCGTGGATTTTCTGGGAATTTTCTGGGAATTTTCCGGGATGTCTAAAAATCCATTTTCCTGCACACAATAAAACCATACAGGCAGCTCTACTGAAAACAGGGTTAGTCCGGGTTAGTTTCGTCCAAATCATGCAAGAATGAGGTCAAAACAATAGCAAAAGTGTTTGGAAAAGTAGATACGTTTGAGACGTATCAACTCCCCCAAGCTTAGCATATTGCTTGTCCTCAAGCAATTCAGTTCAACGAACTGGAGGCGTCAAAGAAAACTTTGACAAACTCTTTTGCTTCATTAGAAGTATATAAGCATGTACTACGAGAAGAGTTTAGCAAGTAATGAAACAATGCTATAAGGACAATGCACGAAGCAATTCTCCTTTCATGTGATCAGTCACAACCAACTAAAAGTAAATAATAAGATACTGAAAATCAAGACAGGATCACAATGCACATAGCTTGAACATACTTGAGTGGCACTTCGCTAGCCTCCATGAGTGAAGCAAAACATAAATGCAGAAACTCCTTCGGAGTTTTGAAGGTGACTAGAACTCAGTATTTCAGACTAGCAATAACACAAGCATGCAGAAGACAATGTAATACTTTGGGACAATGTATGTTACACTAAGAATGACAATTATGCTCTCAGAGTTGGTGCTTTGAAGAAAGAAAGGGAGACTCTCGAACCGTGGCTTTTGATGGCAAGGTTGAAAACCCGTGAAAGGAAGCAAAGACTAAACATGTGCCAGAGCTCTTGGTTTTGAAAACAGAGATAAAACTCTTTTGAGAGGGGTAACTTTCCAGTCAAAGGTGAACGGTAAAGGTCTCTCAATATCTCCCATGCCAACCATATAAAATGCCTTTTGCTTACACATATTCCCTTATCCATAAATCCTTCGATGGTCTATGGAACCTTTTATTTTGCCTCAAGGACGGAAGGAGGGTATCGTTCCACCTATCATAAGCATCATTTGGTCCATTTCACTCCATCATCAAGTATGGGGGAGGTGTAACTCTCATATATTTTTTCTTTTCTGTTTTGACTAGTTAAAACTTCCGTCAAAATATTTTTGGCATGAAAGATACTGATTTCCCCTCACCGTACCATGGGCTTGTACGGTTATAAAAAGGGAAACTTTTGAATAAATTTCGAGATGGCACAAGAAAGTCTAAGTTAGGAGTGGCCGGTAAATACCACATATAGGTAGGTATGGTGGACTCAAATGGAACAACTGGGTTTGAAAAAGGAGTTTGGAAGCACAAGCAGAAATCCGCTTGGTGCGAGCGAAGGCTAGCAAAAGACTGGGAAGCGACCAACTAGAGAGCAATAACTGTCATAATCATGCAAAGCGACAAAGCAACATTGAATCGGGCATGAAAGTGATATAACTATTCTGAAACAAAAAGATCATCAAGGCAAAAGTAGACTTTTTAGTCATAAGCATGTGTGAACATGTGCCAAGTCAATCCAAAAATTCTCCGAAGGGAAATACCACTTCAGTATGCCAAATCATGAACAATGCAATGCATGTAAATCATTTCAACAACACATTATGTACTCTAGCTGTTTGAGACTAGCCACAAGGAAAGCATGAACACTGGGAAAGCATTGTAAACATAGCACTATGTCGCTACAAGCTGGTCTCTAGATCATAAGTACATGCATATGTACAAAAGTAGAAACAAGAAGAGTTCATACCGGTTTTCCTTGTTGCTTCCTTTCCGTCGATCTTTGTCATTACTGCCTGGTCACTTGCACGATCGAACGTAGGAAATATAATCAAATGCCATCACGGACTCGAGCTGATCTCTGAAAACAAAGCAAACTAAAGAGTGAAAGGAAATCTTTTTGGGTTTTTCAAAGGTTTAAAAGAAAGCAAAAGAATAGAGGAAATCTTTTTGTTGTTTTTGCAAAGAAAGAAAGAAAGAGAAAACGGGCAAAAGCTTCGAAAAGGATCAAAGCGAATAAAATGGATAATACAATGGAAAAGTGAGAAGGGCACGTACTCCCCCAAGCTTAGGATTTTGGCCTAAGTTGGTAGTAGCTAATGTCCCCAGGAGCCTCCTGCTCCAGGGTAGTACGGGTGAGTCCAAGGGTCGTATGAGGCTTCTGGTGCATACACCGAAGTCCTCGGCTCCTCCCACGAAGAAGGATCCGCGCTCCAAGCAGAGGAAGACCCTTCACCAAACTGGGTGACGGTCTCTCCCTGGAAAGGTGGGAACTCACCATGCTTCGCCTCGTCGGGCACAACCCCCTCCATGGGGTTATGAAACTGAAGCTGGACCACGAACTCATCGAACTGGATAACATCAAAGGACCATCTGTTCCTGCGAGAAAAATCAAACAAAAGAGGTGCAAGTAGACGGATCTCGCGTTTCGTGGTAGCTCCGAAACGCAAAATATAATCAAGGTTACCAAACTCGGAAGTCATGGTAACAAACTTATGCCTTTTCATTGCTACAAGATCAAAACTTAAATAAGTAAAAGGCTTATCATCGTGGTGTGGGGTGCCATTAAGAGACTCTAGGATAACTGTGGCGTAAACGCCACCAAATAAGTCTCCCTTGTTACCATTCATAGCAAGGCGTCGAGCAATTAAGGCACCCACATTATAATCAAACCTCCCTGAGAGGGCGGTTGCCAGGATAGCAATATCCGGTGCAGATATGATGCTCGTGTTGTCACGAGCTAACACCCCTCTAGCAATAAAATACGCAAAATACCTGAGGTGTGGGAATAAGATGTTGGAGATCTTTGACCGATGAATATCCCTTGTATCCATGCTACAGAGCGAGTTGAAGACGGTTCTCAGCTCGGAGGGCTGAGAGCTCATCTTCGCCGTCTGTCCCACGTTCGGCACACCTATTATTTCACAAAACTTTTCCAAAGGCATGGTCAAAAGATCATTGTAAATTTTAAATTCAACAGAACCAGCATCAAGGTTATATCTAAAACTATTAATGAAATAGGAGGTGAGTTTTTTATACTGGGTAACACGGCACGTTGAGAGCCGGGTCAAACCTGCATTAGCACAAAGATTATAGAACTCCTCCCTAATTCCTGCAGCTTCAAGGAATACATCGCACGAGAAAGTCATTGCACGTGCTTGATTTGTGTTCTCCAACAACTCCAAGGGCACATGATCTTCGTTGTAGCTCACCCTAGCAGTCGAGGGTGAAGCTGCTGCTCTTGTAACTCGATCGGAGCGCTCGGGCCTCTTCTTCCCAAGCCACCCCTTTGCTCTTCCTAGCAAACTCATTTCTGAAATTTTTGACAAATTACAAAAACAAGGATTTAAACCAAGTGAGTTAAGGCAAACTACTCAACTCACTTACTTGCTTGCAACAATAGATAAGTTGTAACGGTGATATGATAGTGATGATAGCAACAGCAAAAGTAAATAGCAAAAAAAGTAACAACTAATAACCAGCAGGATTGAAAACATTGTAGGCTAGGGAGATGGATGGTCTGGCGCTGCATGGATCAGAGTAAACATATAATAGATTATAACACGGGGCAAGGCACACAGAAAATCAAAGACCATCTAGGCAAATATCAAACATTAGGCATGTATCCCGTAGATAGTTGTGCGTGCTTGCAATAAGAACTTGCACAACATCTTTTGTCCTACCATCCCGCTACGAACGGGGCCAAAAGGAACTTATGGAGATTAAGGTACTCCTGTCAAAGAGCACCGGAACAAAGCAATAAACTCAATGGATACATGGAATCCTCAAATCATGGACCATCCCCTTTGGTGTGCCAAGCTATCACCTTTGGGATCGCCGGTTCCGGACCATAATAGGTGCATACAACTCATAGATAAGATCTAGAACACAAATATACTCATGAAAACACATAGGGTTCAGATCTGAAAACATGGCACTCGGGCCCAAAGCGACAAGCATTAAGAACAACAAGTTGTAGCAAAGAAGATAAACACCAATCTAGATGATAGGCAACATGCCCCCAACAATCTGACGAACTATTACATGATTAAACTCATTCAATCCCCTACCATCCCCTTTGCCTACAGCAGGGAATTACTCACACATGTGAAGAGAAGTCATGGAGGATGGATGGAGTGGTGATGGTGATGACGATGGCGACGATCTCCCCTCTCCGGAGGCCAAATCAGCCTCCAGATTAGCCCTCCCGAAGAAGAACAGAGGGTGGCGGCGGCTCCGCGGCGGAAACTGGGAAAACGACTTCTGTTCTGGGGTTTTCTCGTCACGGGAATAAATAGGAGTCTCGGTAGGGCACCATAGGATGGGGGAGCAGCCCAGACGGCCTGAGGGCGCGGCCCACCCTTGGCAAAGCCAGGGGTGCGCCTGGGGCACCCAGGGGTCCCCTCTGGTCCCGCTTCTGGCTCCTGGCTCCATCGGGTGCGTGGATTTTCTGGTAATTTTATGGGAATTTTCCGAGATGTCTAAAAATTCATTTTCCTGCACACAATAAAACCATACAGGCAGCTCTGCTAAAAACAACGTTAGTCCGGGTTAGTTTCGTCCAAATCATGCAAGAATGCGGTCAAAACAATAGCAAAAGTGTTTGGAAAAGTAGATATGTTTGAGACGTATCAATAACCAGGGACAAAGCCGTGAGTACATACAAAGTACTCGCAAACCACCTAAAGAAAGAAACAAAGTTTTGCATATGAAAATAATGGGATGGCTATATGGTGGAGTTATTCATAGGGATTTCCTATCTACTCAAGATTATTATTAAGTTGGCAAAGTTTTAGCTTGGCAAGTTTTATTTCCCACAATTAATTTGGATAAGTCAAGTCCAACCTTTTTCCAACAATATCAACATCATCATCGCGAACCATAAACTCAGAACCGGGCTTTCTCATCTATTCCCCACAAAGTGTGGCCTCACTAGCTGTCCATGACCGTGGACTCCGGCTACTCGAATAGTTTTCACTCTGCAGAGGTTGTACACTTTACCCACCACATTCGATACATCCGCCGTGTGTCCCCACGGATCGTCATACCTCAGTATGCGGGTCTCGGATAATCGACCATAGTCTTCCCCTTGCTTACCCTAGTACAGGTGATCTACCCGATGCCCACATCCTGAACTGTCCGCGTGCAAGGTCATGCTCCCATGGACACATACCTTCACCGTAGTAGAGGTGCGGCAAAGTTCCGTGCCACCGCTGCCTCGGCAGCGACCACACCTCCGACGCATTGGTAGGCTTACAGGCTTTTATGTATTATGTAGTTAGAAGATCCCCGTACTAAGATATGCAAGCTTCCAACTAGCACTGTCCCATACCAGAGTATACTGGTTGTACTGTAAGGCTAGGTTTTGGCGGCACTTATAGAGAGTCCCTCCAGACTTTGTCTATGTGCGACGATGTTCCACAATTCTGGCCATAGCACCTTCTTAGGTGTATGCCGTAACATATAAGGTGAAGTATGACTTTCCATGTTATTAAGTTGTGCTAATTACCAGAGCTAAGTGATGGTCTCGACAGGAGATCAGGATCATCTGAGTTCTATTTTGTTCTCCCAAATAGTTAGGCTATTGGGGTGTGTGGATTTTTCCTACTATAACTAATACAATCCCAACCCATATGAACATAATAGCATGATACAATATACATGATACAAAAGGAAAGTAAAAATGGGTGAAGCGAAGTTTAAGTTTTGACGGTGGCTTGCCTTCCTCGGCGATGTATCCTGGATCGGCTTCTTCGACGGCTTGGGAGGGGTCTTCACCTGCAGCGTCAATCGTCTCGTCTACACGTTGCGAACGAAAAGAATTTCACCATCACAATAAGGCAATAGCAAGCACAACATTCAACACTCAATTTTCACAAACAATAACACAAGCAACAAAGGATAAAACAATTTCCAAGGTTTATATTTATTAAGATTTAAATTTTATAACATCTCATAAAGGTTAAAATTTATAACATGGCATTGTAATAAATATTATAAAACTAGTAACAACAATATTAGATTTAAACAAGCCCTAACTAAGGTAATGCTTTTCACTTATTTTACTCACTTAGTTGTTTTTAATTTATTTTAATAGCATTAAATGAATAAATAACAATTTCCTACTGACCAGAGGCAATTTTAAAAAAAAGTGCTAATAAATTAATTTTACTAACATGCAAATTATCTAAATTAAACTAGTAAGCAAAATTATAATAAATGGCCACAATTCAATTTCAGTAAAACAAAATTATACACATGCAGCAAAATAAAGAACCATTTTAGAATCAGCACACAATTTTTTCATATTTTTATGAGCTATAATGATTTTTTCAAAAATTATTTTTTAGGCACATATATTTAAAAAAAGATCTCGGCACGCCGGCACAGGGGTAACTCTCGCCCAGGGCAGCATTTTCTTACTTTGGGCTGAGCCCGAG
Organism: Bromus sterilis; assembly: GCA_950022295.1. NCBI lineage: Eukaryota > Viridiplantae > Streptophyta > Magnoliopsida > Poales > Poaceae > Bromus > Bromus sterilis. The sequence goes on along the minus strand of OX465599.1, from coordinate 161,546,115 downwards.
CACAGTCTGGTGGCTGTGTATTTTTTTTTGTTTGTTTTTTTACCGCGAAGGGGTACGAGGGCCTCCTAGCGGTTAGATCCAGTCCGATCGGACGGCCAGGGGCCATCTTCCTCCCTGGCTCGACCAGGTCGACCTGGGAGCGGTCATGGCGCACGGGAGGAGATGGGGAGGCTTACCAACGGCGTTCCGGTGGCCTGAGAACGGATGGGAAGGGAGGCGGAGGTAGAGGGGCTCTCCTAGGTTCCGTTTTCCCCAAAAACGGAGGCGACGTGCGTTGGGAAAAGTGGCAGCTCGGGGTAGACGACGGGCGACTGCTGTGCTCGGGGTGGCTCCTCCTAGCTCCCTGCCGGCGGCTCGTCGCCGGCGTAGCTCCAGCGTGGGGTGGCGGAGGTGGAGAGGCAGGGGCACGCTGACCCCTCGCCGACCTTCTTCTTTCTCTCGTCCTTCCTTTCCTCCTCCTTCTGTCTCCTCCTTCTCTTCTTCTCGTCCGAGGTGGGGTGGGGTGTGGTGAGCTATGGAGCAGTGGGGTAGCAAGGATGGGTGTGGAGGAAGGGTGTTCTGGGGTTGCCCTTGTATAGGCGGGAAGAAGGGAGGGTACGTTGGCGGTAAAGCTCAGGCAATGGTGGGGTAAACCGGGAAGGCTAGGGCCAAAACCATGTGCGCCAAACCCTGGGCGGGGACGAGGGAAAGCTTCTAGTGCTAGCTTCTAGAGAGAAGGAGGCTCAGATGGATGGCTCGGGAGTGGTTTTACCGATGGTTTCAGTTTCTCCCAGGTTCGTACGACAGTTTTCTGGGCTGTCCATGGGAGGTGGCGAGGGGGGGAGAGAGAGGGAGCGCTGGCGTGCAGCGGGATGCTCGCCTCGGGAGCGCGCTAGCGTGCAGCAGGAGTCCTCAAAAGTGCTTGCTCAGGGGGCAGGGGTAGCGGGTGCTGCGTGGCGAGGCCAATGGTGAGGGCGTTGAAGATTTCTCTTCCTGGCAAGGTGATCGGGCTAGCAAGGGAGAGAAGGGAAGGGTAGTTGTCGTGCATATCATCCAAGGGAGGTGCAGCTGGGGGAGGGCTTATCCATGGGAGAGAGAATCGGGTGAGAGAGAGTTTTACCGAGAGGGGGAGAGAATATTTACCGAGAGAGAGGAGAGAGGTCTTGGGCTTCCTTCCAATCCTCTCCAGATCCTTTTCCTCTATGGCAAGGTGGAGAGAGAGAGAGGGGGGCTAGGGTAGATTAGGTTTAAAATTTTATTTGCTGTTTAAATTCAGTTTATTTTATTGAGATATCACTGGTGCACACAATGTGTATGAGAAAATGCCTCAAGACATTTTAATAGTTAGATTTGAATTTTAGAGATTTTTCACATAGGTTTAAGTTTTTCATTGTTATGTAAGATTTTTTGGTTATTCATTTTATTTTTAAGGTTTAAACAAAACCTTACTTTATCTCTTTTTATTATACACAAGTTAATGCCTTAGGGTTTTGTGGTGGTTAGAATTATTATTAATATAATTATTTTACAAAAAATATATAAGGGTTAATATTCCTTATATATTTCCATAACAAAGAGGAGGAAAAGAAGTGCAAAATGAACTAGAAGAGAATATAATGAGAGTGAGAAAAAATGTTAAATGGTATAAGGGTCTTGGCCATTAGTAAGTGGGGTTTTACGGTTGATCATGGAGCTTTACCATGATCATCTTAAGATGGATTAGCTATGTGGTGGCAGAGATGATCTTCACCACAATCACTTCTTTATCTAAGCACATGCATCACAACATGATCATCACTACATCCATGATCTGTACTATGCATTCAAAACAAACAACATGACCACCATGAGTTCATCTATCAACTAGACGCAAGAGCATGATCATCTTTAAGCACACCAACTGAAACATGCATTAATCACCACACCATTGCAAAAAAAAGTTTTTGTTGGCCCTCAATTTGTGGTCATCCAGTAGTGTCTTATATCACAGGTTATAATTTTTGGGGTGTGACAGACCTCCCCCCCTTAAAAATAATCTCGTCCCCGAAATTCCGAAGAAAGGAGATAAGGAAGTAGAGAAAGTCATTCCAAAGCTAATCCGCATGCTCCTACGTAGATCCCTCATTGAAATGGTTGCGCCACTGGTCCTTGAGGTAATTGGGTTACGTCATCGAGTGAAAAGGTTTGTTTTACCCACGAGGCAAAAGTGGTTTTCTTATGGTAGGTTAGGTCCTTATTGCCAATTACAGAACTATGGTATATGTTTTCGAGAATATGGGGCATGTAGGGAACTTCTGAACACTTCTGTAGTTGAGGCAGGTTTTGTACTTCGGACAACTCCGAGGGTAGCTCTAGCCTGTAGGCAACTTCTCCTTCACAATCCCGAACCTTGTAAAGGATCGATGTTAAGGGATTCATAGGTTATTTCTACTCGAGGGTCTTCTTCTCAGTAGGTAGTTCAGGCTGGGATGTTGGGTGCGGCGGTGAAGAGTGGTGGAAACTACTCCCATTCATAAGTCTTTACTTCCATCCATCCAAGTGGAAGGGTTACTTGGTATCTTGGTCGGCTCACGTCTTCGGGATTCTTGGTTTCTCTTTGATGGTATTCCCTATTATATGAGTAGGTTAAGTTAATGGCATGGAAGGGTTCACACTCGTTAAAGAAAATCCACGAGTAGATGGTTAAGTTGTTGGGGTTTCACTTTCTAGTGTGGCTTCTGGTAGTTGGTAACGATCCTTAGGTAGGGGCTTCCACTACATCTGGATCTCTCCCGAATATTAGGGGATGTAGTGTGGTTGGGTTGTTGAGTGTCTCATGATAGTGAAAACCTTCATAACATTCTTTGTGGCTGACACCTTAAGGTTAATGAGTCCATCGTACTTCCCCCACAGGGGTAGTGAAGTTACAACTTCACATGCTCTGATGGAATCATTACAGTCGGAGGAGTATGCAAACATGTTACTAGGGTCTTACCTAGCTGGCATTGTGTAACAACCCAGTTTTCAAAAAAATTAAAAAAAATTGTTTTCTGCGTGAATTGTTTGATTGTCTGATTTGTTTGCGGTGTTTGCATCCTCGATTTATCGATCGGCGATTATTCCCCCCCCCCCCTTTTATCTCGTACCGGACGGAGACCGACCCTTGCCACCCTGACACTCGACCTTTGTGACACCGGGTTTCACCGGATCACCGTCGCGAAAACCGCACGAGACCAGCCACAGCCAATGGAACGAAAAACCCCGTTTAATAATTAAACGGGTTATTTTTATAGCGCGCAGGAAAGTGTTTTCGGAACGGTTCCAGCGCGAGTTGAATGCCTCCGGCTCGACGCGCTGATCGCGTAGTTCGAAGTTTTACCCGAATCGGAGGTCCTGCGGACCCCCGGCGGTCAGAAACGTGAGCACCGCGCGCGCGAGATGAAAACCGGTGATGTTTTTGCAAACTGCCAGCCACCCATGCTATATAAAGACCACCACACTCCAACCCATTTTTACGGTTTCCCTAGCCACAATTTTGCAGCACCCCCTCAAACATAGCCCCAATTTTCGCAGCCCAACCCCTCAGATCTGAAACATCAGCCCCAGGCGCTCTGGACCGTCAGATCTGGCGATCCACGTCCCAGAGGCCGCCACGTCGCCCCCTGGATCGTCTCTCTCCTTCCTCCACCTCCTGCCCGTGGAGCAAGCCCCCGCCGCCGCCGGGCCCGAGGCGCCGCCGGCGAGCCGCCCGCAGCAGCTGCGCCCGCACCTCTCCTTCTGATGAGGACATCCCTACTAATGTTACACCCATACCCTCACCAACTACACATACTGGACCAGTTACTAGAGCACGTGCACGTCAACTAAATTATCAGGTACTTTCGTTTCTTGCGAATCCTTCTATTGTTCATGAACATATGATGCTGCCTAAATTAGATACTTTTGTTTTGCTTATGAATGAAGGACCTAGCATGGACAAGAAGGATGGTCATTGGAGCGGGATCAAGAATGGAGAAGAAGGTGCGCGCGGGGGAAAGTACAGTGGAGCTTCCAGTGGGGATTTTCGCACGTTGAAGCCACCATAAGGCATGCATGAAGGCTTGGACGGAATACACGAGATGCCACTTCTTTATTTTCGTCCAAGAGCAATTATAGGTGCTGCGTCACCTTAATATTGGGCTGGGCCCATGTAATTTCGAAATACCACATTATAGGCTGTTTTTAGAGTCCGTATGTGTGGGGAAACCGAGTTAGGGTTGTTTTCGGCCCCCACCTCCAAGGGGTCACGAAAATCCCCTCTGTTCCCCCATATATACAGCCCTTAGGGCGTCGTTTAGACTTGGGTTTTAATTAGATTTAAGTTAGCCATAGCCGCAACTTCGAGTTCTTCGTTTGTGTCGTCCGACCAGGCCAAGACCGCATTGGAACCCCAACTTCTGTTAATCTTTCATCTTATATTCGCAATATCTAGATTGCAATTCTTAGTTCTTGCTTGTTCTTCGATTGCTTGCAGGAATTGACCTTCGTGGTCAGGTTGATCGTGCATCCGCGGGATCAATAACCTCTCGGAGTTGGTTTAGCGATTGCTAAGGCGCAACGTCTTCGCACGTTCGTAGTCGGGTCGTGAAAGTCTACTCCACCAAAATCGATCTCCACCATCTCATCGAAACATCGGGACACCTTCGCCTCTATCACCTTCCTTCCCCCTCCCTCTCCTCCTCTTGCTCCCGCGCCCTGACCTCGCCTGTCTCCTCTCTGTTGCAGGCCGCGCGCCATGGACGGGGGCTCCCCGAGCTCACCCCGCCACCGGAAGCGACTCCCGTGCCCGAGCACGCCCCGCTCCGCCACCTGGACCGCGCCTCTTCCTCCTCCCTCGCCGGATCCGTGGCGCCGCGCTCGCCCTGCCTGGCCGGATTCGCCGCCTTCGACCGCCGGCGTTGGAAGCCCTCGCCGCCGCGAGCTCGAACGGGATCGGGAGGATCCCCGCAGCCAACCGCCCGCTCGCTGCCCCACGTGGCCCAGCGCCAGCGGCACTGCCGAGCCCTCCCTCCACAGCCAGCCGCGCCAGATCCACCACAGCGGCCAGATGGGCCGAGGCCCAGTGGGTGAGCCCCTCTTTTGTTTTTTTTCTCCTAAGAGCTACGAATTTGACTAAGTCCCTGTGCATTGTGTTGCTGATTCGATTCCGCGTTGACGATAGCAAGCAAACCGTAGCTCGTATCGCGATGCGCCCAAAACGAAAGTTGCTCAGTTTTGCGTGCTCTAGCGTTCGTACTTAGAAAGTTTTTCCGTTTGAGGCCGTCTAGGTAATTCATTTCTGCATCGAAGTGGGTACCAGACCGTTAACTGTGTTGCTGTTGCTGAAACTGTTATTTTGTTGCAACTTCGGGCGACGGTTGCTTCGCAACTGTTCGTCGGAATTGATTGATTCCTTTTGCGTTGCGTTAAGCATTGTTTCTACTTCAGTTTCATGCATTCACATGCCATAATTGCTTGCTGCATCATGATTGCATCTTGCTCGAAAGTAGCTACCCTGCTGTTAGTGTGCTCTTGTTTATATTTTGTTGCAACTTCGGTCGACGAGTGTGTCGCGATCGTTTATCAGAAGTGAGTGATTCCAATTGCATATTGTTAAGCATCATGTCTACTTCATGCCCATGTATTGCTATGTCATGTTGCTGCACTTTTGCATATAGTTATACCTCTGTTTATACAGCATAAAAATAATAGTTTCTCCCATGTTGTGTGCTTAATATCTTTTGATCCGTGATGCCAGTTTGCATGATTCTCTTTGCCATGCCTCCATGTCATGTATACTTTAGTTCCATGTCATTTGTAAGCATGTTTGCATTGATTATCCTGTTTATGCAATGCTCTAAAGTGTGCTTCCTGATGTTGGCAGTTGTGCCCGCAACTTGTTTTGCTTATATCTTTTTAACCGTAACTCCGTTTGGGGTGTTCTTTATATGTAACTTGATTAGTTTTTCGTGTACTTTGTGTTTATGCTTTTGTTTGCTGCTGTTAACCAACCTAAAATATGGTTTAGGACAGAACAGTACCAAATGTTTTAAATTGTCGTGGGGTACTTAGTGGATGCCATGTTTAGGATTGTGCCTCACTTAAATTGACTAGCATAGATAGTTTACTTTGTGCTTCACCTCTTGACTTGTTTGTGTGCTTGCCATGCTTGCTTGAGTTGCCATGTTAATAACCGTTGGTTGATCACTTGTAGCTAAACAACTTGAACCTCTCTAAACGTGCGGTATCGTCGTGTGTGACGAATACCTCACTTAACCTGTTAGTAACCGCTCTCGACGGTAGGTGCGATGTCTTGTGTTGCCTTCTTGTTGATGCTTGCTCGTGTTTGCTTCGTAGTAATAGATGCTTGCCCGTTGTCTGCTTTACAGTGTTTACCTTCTTGTGTGCTTCCGCGGGTACCTCTCGGAGACGATGCGAGCTTGCGATCAACTACACCTTCGGAACCCGACTTATCAACAGGCAAGGACTAGGCATTACTTATGATCCATTCTATTTCAACCAGCGGTTTGCATGCTAGTCTAGGATAGGTTCGATGTTTGATCCTACCACATGTTTACAGCCTCTTTCAAACCGATACAGCCATGTCCCCTCCCAGCAAACCTTGTACAGCTATGTTACTATTGCTCGTTGCTCAGCCCCTGCTTAGTATGCATGCTTAGGATGCTACGATGTTACCCTGTTACTCCTTGGTTTGGGATATCACATTATTATTATTGTTATTGATGATATGATTATTATAAATGTTGACTATATTCGACGAAGGATGGAAGGTCTAGGCTATCCCGCCCCGACGCTTTGTTCCATTCGAGTCACCTAGGATCCGTGTTCCGGGTATTGGTTTTAAGACTGAGCGTGCCTAACCGCGTGTGGGATGCTATGGGGTCCCCTTGTTTTACCTAGATAGCTTCAAACATTTCTAGTGGTGGCCCAAGCTGATTTTACCATTTGAAACCGCATGCATAACTGGTCTGCAGCCAGTGGATTTTAAACAACTCGGGCCAGCGGAGACAAAGTTCCTTCGTTAGTCCACACCTGGAAGCTAGGGGGCTGCCCACATCTGTTTGGGTAGCTAACCCGACCTCGTCCAGACGGTAGAGGCCGATTCGAGAGCGCGGCCGGCTTTTGAGTTCGATGTCGACTCACCGGGGGCCACCCGGATTTGTGCGTTGTTAGTTAGAGGGACCTGTCGTTTCGGATCTCTTGGAACTAAATCATAAATTGGTTGCCTGTGATGGGTAGCAACTGAGAGAGATGGGCGAGCGTGCGGAGCCTTGGAATGGGCAGTTGGTACACCCCTGCAGGGTTAAATCATTTCGAGAAGCCGTGTCCACGGTTATGGACGACTTGAGACCTACTCCTTGTTCATAGACAACAACAACTGAGATAATCTTAATACAATTTGATCAACGTGTGTGTGCCTTGACTGCTTCTTCTTCGTCGGGATGCGAATAGGAGGACAAGGATAGGATAGGTGTTATGTTTGCGTAGTAGGTGGATAGCAGACTTGTTGGAGGCGATTCCTCATCGAATTCTTGGCTTCTTACCTTACTCTCTAGATCGTTAGCCACTTCATAAATGCTAGTGCGGCAGTAACCTCACCACTTACCCCATCCTTACCGTAAACTACTAGTAGTCCTAGAATGACGAGTGATGAAGTCCTTGCTGGGTCAGATGACCACTACAGTTGGATGCTGAGTACCTCTATACTCATGATACTACCCCAAACTCTTTTCAGGGTGTTGATCGACAACGGGTACGGTGATCGACGTTTCACGTGGAGACTCGACGATGACTAGTTAGGCGGATCTCGGCGGAGGGCCTGGACCCGTGTGGTTATGGGGATCGAATATTTTCTTTTGCCACTAGGCATTTGATTGTAGTCTGTACTCAGACATGTATCTTCCACTGTTGTATTGTATTATGGGAGTTGTATGCCGAATGTATGAGATGTTGTATCCTTGTATCTGTAATGTTGTGATATCATGTTGGAAATCCGGGGCATATGGCTTTGTCATATGTCGCGGTGGGACCGATATGTGCTTCGTCCCCGGATCTGGGTGGAAACACCTAGATCTGGAACAGTACCGCGTATCGGGCCTTACAACTTGGTATCAGAGCCTTACCGACCGTAGGATCTCTTCTCTGGCCGAAGTCGAGTCTAGACAAAACTATTTTGTAGTTACTAAGTTAGTTATCGGAGAGTAGGAATCTTTTTACTCCTTACCTTTGCTCTGGTCAGGACAAGTGTCGTAAGTGTTTTAATTCTTGCCTTATCCCTTTTCAAACTTTAGGATCTCGAGTGTGTGGAGTTTCGGAACCGTTACAATGCTTTTCTTGGGAAGTATTGTCTCGATTCCGATCTCAGGTTGGGAAATCCGGTAGTTCCTTTAGTTCTTTCGACTCTGGGTAGATATCTTGGTCGTCTATTGACTTCAGTCCTTTTTCCTGGTGTCTTCACGATTTTGAGTGGGAACACTATCCTTTGATCCGGATCTCGCTGTCGTTCTTCCTCTTGAACACTTGGTGATAGAGGCGAAGGTGTCCCGATGTTTCGATGAGATGGTGTAGATCGATTATGGTGGAGACGACTTTCACGATCCGACTACGAACGTGCGAAGACGTTGCGCCTTAGCGATCGCTAAACCAACTCCGAGAGGTTATTGATCCCGCGGATGCACGATCAACTTGACCACGAAGGTCTAATTCCTGCAAGCAATCGAAGAACAGGCAAGAACTAAGAATTGCAATCTGGATATTGCGAATATAAGATGAATGATTACGAAAGTTGGGGTTCCAATGAGGTCTTGGCCTGGTCGGATGACACAAACGAAGAGCTCGAAGTTGCGGCTATGGCTAACTTAAATCTAATTAAAACCCAAGTCTGAACGACGCCCTAAGGGCTGTATATATGGGGGAACAGAGGGGATTTTCGTGACCCCTTGGAGGTGGGGTCCGAAAACAACCCTAACTCAGTTTCCCCACACATACAGACTCTAAAAACAGCCTATAATGTGGTATTTCGAAATTACATGGGCCCAGCCCAATATTAAGGTGACGCAGCACCTATAATTGCTCTTGGACGAAAATAATGAAGTGGCATCTCGTGTATTTCGTCCAAGCCTTCATGCATGCCTTATGGTGGCTTCAAAGTGCGAAAATCCCCACTGGAAGCTCCATTGTTCTTCCCCGCGCGCGCACCTTCTTCTCCATGCTTGATACTGCTCCAATGACCGTCCTTCTTGTCCATGCTAGGTCCTTCATTCATAAGCAAAACAAAAGTATCTAATTTAGGCAGCATCATTTGTTCATGAACATTAGAAGGATCCGCAAGAAACGAAAGTACCTGATAATTTAGTTGACGTGCACGTGCTCTAGTAACGGGTCCAGTATGTGTAGTTGGTGAAGATGTGGGTGTAACATTAGTAGAGATGTCCTCATCACTTAGTGGTTTCGTTTTCCGACGCAACCATCTCCCTGCGGAAAGTATCTCGACGGAGCTTCGACGTCGACATGGAGCAGAGTCCCTTGTTGGTGGTGTTTAAGATCGTCGTCCCTTTTTTTCTCTTCCCCCTCTCCCCCGGATCATCCTGGATCTCGGGATGAGATCCCTTGTTGGTGGTGTTGTATTGTAACAGCCCAGTTTTCACAAAAATTAAAAAAAATTGTTTTCTGCGTGAATTGTTTATTTGTCTGATTTGTTTGCGGTGTTTGCATCCCCGATTTATCGATCGGCGATTATTCCCCCACCCCCTCTTATCTCGTACCGGATGGAGACCGACCCTTGCCACCCTGACACTCGACCTTTGCGACACCGGGTTTCACCCGATCACCGTCGCGAAAACCGCACGAGACCAGCCACAGCCAACGGAACAAAAAACCCCGTTTAATAATTAAACGGTTTATTTTTATAGCGCGCAGGAAAGTGTTTTCGGAACGGTTCCAGCGCGAGTTGAATGCCTCCGGCTCGACGCGCTGATCGCGTAGTTCGAAGTTTTACCCGAATCGGAGGTCCTGCGGACCCCCGGCAGTCAGAAACGTGAGCACCGCGCGCGCGAGATGAAAATCGGTGATGTTTTTGCAAACTGCCAGCCACCCATGCTATATAAAGACCACCACACTCCCACCCATTTTTTAGGGTTTCCCTAGCCACAATTTTGCAGCCACCCCCTCAAACATAGCCCCAATTTTCGCGGCCCAGCCCCTCTGATGAGGACATCCCTACTAATGTTACACCCATATCCTCACCAATTACACATATTGGACCAGTTACTAGAGCTCGTGCACGTCAACTAAATTATCAGGTACTTTCGTTTCTTGCGAATCCTTCTATTGTTCATGAACATATGATGCTACCTAAATTAGATACTTTTGTTTTGCTTATGAATGAAGGACCTAGCATGGACAAGAAGGATGGTCATTGGAGCGGGATCAAGCATGGAGAAGAAGGTGCGCGCGCGGGAAAGGACAGCGGAGCTTCCAGTGGTGATTATCGCACTTTGAAGCCACCATAAGGCGCGCATGAAGTCTTGGACGAAATACGCGAGATGCCACTTCATTATTTTCGTCCAAGGGCAATTATAGGTGCTGCGTCACCTTAATATTGGGCTGGGCCCATGTAATTTCGAAATACCACCTTATAGGCTGTTTTTAGAGTCCGTATGTGTGGGGAAACCGAGTTAGGGTTGTTTTCGGACCCCACCTCCAAGGGGTCACGAAAATCCCCTCTGTTCCCCCATATATACAGCCCTTAGGGCGTCGTTTAGACTTGGGTTTTAATTAGATTTAAGTTAGCCATAGCCGCAACTTCGAGTTCTTCGTTTGTGTCGTCCGACCAGGCCAAGACCGCATTGGAACCCCAACTTCTGATAATCTTTCATCTTATATTCGTAATATCCAGATTGCAATTCTTAGTTCTTCCTTGTTCTTTGATTGCTTGCAGGAATTGACCTTCGTGGTCAGGTTGATCGTGCACCCGCGGGATCAATAACCTCTCGGAGTTGGTTTAGCGATTGCTAAGGCGCAACGTCTTCGCACGTTCGTAGTCGGGTCGTGAAAGTCTACTCCACCAAAAATCGATCTCCACCATCTCATCGAAACATCGGGACACCTTCGCCTCTATCACCCTCAGATCTGAAACATCATCCCCAGGCGCTCTGGACCGTCAGATCTGGCGATCCGACGGCCCAGAGGCCGCCACGTTGCCCCCTGGATCGTCTCTCTCCTTCCTCCACCTCCTACCCGTGGAGCAAGCCCCCGCCGCCGCCGGGCCCGAGGCGCCGCCGGCGAGCCGCCCGCAGCAGCCGCTCCCGCACCTCTCCTCCCTTCCCCCTCCCTCTCCTCCTCTTGCTCCCGCGCCCTGACCTCGCCTGTCTCCTCCCTGTTGCAGGCCGCGCGCCATGGACAGGGGCTCCCCGAGCTCACCCCGCCACCGGAAGCGGCTCCCGTGCCCGAGCACGCCCCGCTCCGCCGCCTGGACCGCGCCTCTTCCGCCTCCCTCGCCGGATCCGTGGCGCCGCGCTCGCCCTGCCTGGCAGGATGCGCCGCCTTCGATCGCCGGCGTTGGAAGCCCTCGCCGCCGCGAGCTCGAACGGGATCGGGAGGATCCCCGCAGCCAACCGCCCGCTCGCTGCCCCAGCTGGGCTGGCCAGGCCCACGTGGCCCAGCGCCAGCGGCCCAGCCGAGCCCTCCCTCCACAGCCAGCCGCGCCAGATCCACTCCAGCGGCCAGATGGGCCGAGGCCCAGTGGGTGAGCCCCTTTTTTGTTTTTTTTCTCCTGAGAGCTGCGAATTTGACTAAGTCCCTGTGCATTGTGTTGCTGATTCGATTCCGCGTTGATGATAGCAAGCAAACCGTAGCTCGTATCGCGATGCGCCCAAAACAAAAGTTGCTCAGTTTTGCGTGCTCTAGCGTTCGTACTTAGAAAGTTTTTCCGTTTGAGGCCGTCTAGGTAATTTATTTCTGCATCGAAGTGGGTACCAGACCGTTAACTGTGTTGCTGTTGCTGAAACTGTTATTTTGTTGCAACTTCGGGCGACGGTTGCTTCGCAACTGTTCGTCGGAATTGATTGATTCCTTTTGCGTTCCGTTAAGCATTGTTTCTACTTCAGTTTCATGCATTCACATGCCATAATTGCTTGCTGCATCATGATTGCATCTTGCTCGAAAGTAGCTACCCTGCTGTTAGTGTGCTCTTGTTTATATTTTGTTGCAACTTCGGTCGACGAGTGTGTCGCGATCGTTTATCAGAAGTGAGTGATTCCAATTGCATATTGTTAAGCATCATGTCTACTTCATGCCCATGTATTGCTATGTCATGTTGCTGCACTTTTGCATATAGTTATACCCCTGTTTATACAGCATAAAAATAATAGTTTCTCCCATGTTGTGTGCTTAATATCTTTTGATCCGTGATGCCTGTTTGCATGATTCTTTTTTCCATGCCTCCATGTCATGTCTACTTTAGTTCCATGTCATTTGTAAGCATGTTTGCATTGATTATCCTGTTTATGCAATGCTCTAAAGTGTGCTTCCTGATGTTGGCAGTTGTGCCCGTAACTTGTTTTTCTTATATCTTTTTAATCGTAACTCCGTTTGGGGTGTTCTTTATATGTAACTTGATTAGTTTTTCGTGTACTTTGTGTTTATGCTTTTGTTTGCTGCTGTTAACCAACCTAAAATATGGTTTAGGACAGAACAGTATCAAATGTTTTAAATTGTCGTGGGGTACTTAGTGGATGCCATGTTTAGGATTGTGCCTCACTTAAATTGACTAGCATAGATAGTTTACTTTGTGCTTCACCTCTTGACTTGTTTGTGTGCTTGCCATGCTTGCTTGAGTTGCCATGTTAATAACCGTTGGTTGATCACTTGTAGCTAAACAACTTGAACCTCTCTAAACGTGCGGTATCGTCGTGTGTGACGAATACCTCACTTAACCTGTTAGTAACCGCTCTCGACGGTAGGTGCGATGTCTTGTGTTGCCTTCTTGTTGATGCTTGCTCGTGTTTGCTTCGTAGTAATAGATGCTTGCCCGTTGTCTGCTTTACAGTGTTTACCTTCTTGTGTGCTTCCGTGGGTACCTCTCGGAGACGATGCGAGCTTGCGATCAACTACACCTTCGGAACCCGACTTATCAACAGGCAAGGACTATACATTACATATGATCCATTCTATTTCAACCAGCGGTTTGCATGCTAGTCTAGGATAGGTTCGATGTTTGATCCTACCACATGTTTACAGCCTCTTTCAAACCGATACAGCCATGTCCCCTCCCAGCAAACCTTGTACAGCTATGTTACTATTGCTCGTTGCTCAGCCCCTGCTTAGTATGCATGCTTAGGATGCTACGATGTTACCCTGTTACTCCTTGGTTTGGGATATCACATTATTATTATTGTTATTGATGATATGATTATTATAAATGTTGACTATATTCGACGAAGGATGGAAGGTCTAGGCTATCCCGCCCCGACGCTTTGTTCCATTCGAGTCACCTAGGATCCGTGTTCCGGGTATTGGTTTTAAGACTGAGCGTGCCGAACCGCGTGTGGGATGCTATGGGGTCCCCTTGTTTTACCTAGCTAGCTTCAAACATTTCTAGTGGTGGCCCAAGCTGATTTTACCATTTGAAACCGCATGCATAACTGGTCTGCAGCCAGTGGATTTTAAACAACTCGGGCTAGCGGAGACAGAGTTCCTTCGTTGGTCCACACCTGGAAGCTAGGGGGCTGCCCACATCTGTTTGGGTAGCTAACCCGACCTCATCCAGACGGTAGAGGCCGATTCGAGAGCGCGGCCGGCTTTTGAGTTGGATGTCGACTCACCGGGGGCCACCCGGATTTGTGCGTTGTTAGTTAGAGGGACCTGTCGTTTCCGATCTCTTGGAACTAAATCATAAAATGGTTTCCTGTGATGGGTAGCAACTGAGAGAGATGGGCGAGCGTGCGGAGCCTTGTAATGGGCAGTTGGTACACCCCTGCAGGGTTAGATCTTTTCGAGAAGCCGTGTCCACGGTTATGGACGACTTGAGACCTACTCCTTGTTCATAGACAACAACAACTGAGATAATCTTAATACAATTTGATCAACGTGTGTGTGTGCCTTTACTGCTTCTTCTTCGTCGGGATGCGAAGAGGAGGACAAGGATAGGATAGGTGTTATGTTTGCGTAGTAGGTGGATAGCAGACTTGTTGGAGGCGATTCCTCGTCGAATGCTTGGCTTCTTACCTTACTCTCTAGATCGTTAGCCACTTCATAAATGCTAGTGCGGCAGCAACCTCCACTTACCCCATCCTTACCGTAAACTACTAGTTGTCCTAGAATTACGAGTGATGAAGTCCTTGCTGGGTCAGATGACCACTACAGTTGGATGCTGAGTACCTCTGTACTCATGTACTCATGATACTACCCCCAAACTCTTTTCAGGTTGTTGATCGACAACGGGTACGGTGATCGACGTTTCACGTGGAGACTCGACGACGACTAGTCAGGCGGATCCCGGCGGAGGGCCTGGACCCGTGTGGTTATGGGGATCGATGATTTTCTTTTGCCACTAGGCATTTGATTGTAGTCTGTACTCAGACATGTATCTTCCGCTGTTGTATTGTATTAAGGGAGTTGTATGCCGAATGTATGAGATGTTGTATCCTTGTATCTGTAATGTTGTGATATCATGTTGGAAATCCGGGGCATATGGCTTTGTCATATGTCGCGGTGGGACCGATATGTGCTTCATCCCCGGATCTGGGTGGAAACACCTAGATCTGGAATAGTGCCGCATATCGGGCCTTACACATTGGTTCTTTAATCATAGATTTACTATTTCATATATCAAGGCGAATAATAAGAGTAGTCGTCATGGGGGCCAATCCATGTCGCACTCGAATCATTACCTTGTACATGTTCTGGTGAATTTGGTGCTCTAATTCTGGGTCTTTCGTTCAGGCATTGCAGACTCGTGTGCTTCGATCTTTGTTCGGATAGTCCTCTTGTTCTATAATCCATGGCTAACATTAATTGCTAACTCAGATTAAAGCAAGTGTCTAACTTATTTTTCACCTTGCATTTCATGGGCGAAAATACATGTAGTCTTCTCCAAAATGGTGTTACTCTGGTTCCAACACATGCAACTTCCCAAAGTTTACCTAGAGGTTCTGCAACAGGTCTCCTAGGTGGGGTATTGGTCTCAACAACATTTCACTAAGGACCGGGAGGGTTGTAACACACAAACATGAGGATGTGGTCGCAATGTGGTGTCGAAGAGGCACACAAGCGACACATACCACCAAACAGTTCATAATGAAATTAGGGGTTATTCTAGTACCAAGATAGGCCTAATACTCAAGGAAGATGGGTTTAGTCAAGCTATAACAACTTAGTTTATCTATACGTCCGAAGGTGGTTGTAGTTGGGTCTTGATTCTTCCTTGTCATAGTCAAGATTGTGGTATTGGAAACGTCGTTGCTACAAAAAATCTTGTGTCCTCGTGGTTCTCTCGGGACGATGGTGATATTAGCTTGGTGGGCTATGCTTCTATTTCCTCCAAGAAACATCCTTACCTTCTTGTTCCCTTAATACTCTTCTTGATTCTAGCCTAGCTACCAAGATGATCTTCCTCCAAGTATTTTGTACTCACCAAGTTCCACCGAGAAAATTAGCTACTCCTCAATTTTTCACCATGCTAAGAGTCATTAACCACCAATTATTTCTTGGCAATAAACTCATCAATTATGCTCCAATTCAACCGATTTCCCAAGGCTGTCAATCCAATCCATTCATGTTGATGCTACTAGGGTAGAGGTATCTTTCTCCTAAGATCTTTACTCTATCGAAATAAGCTCCAGTCTATTATATGCTTAGGTTTACTCTCTAAGTATTATCATCCCCAAAAAAAATTATATCTCCTAAATAAATCCAAGTAGTTCCAAGGTTTATATGGGCATAAATATTTTAACATCAATCCGATAAATATTCCAATTCATCATCCTAATTTATTATGAATCAATCGTCCTTAACTAATTCCAAGATGTTCGAAAGTTAGTGGGAAGTTTTCTTCCTAACATGATATCAATAATTACTTCATGGCTTAATTCGAGCAGACTCTAGTTATGCTTATATGTCATCTAGGATGTGGGCTATGTCCAGTCTAACTCCAAATCATGATTCAAATGGTGCCACAAGATTTATGATATAACCACAAATATACTTTTACTCATATCAATATGTCCCAATATTCCACCAACTTAGTTATACTGGCTAATCTAATTCCTATATCCCAATAAGAATCCAGAGACAAGGATAATCTATTCTCCTAATCTTAGCAGCTTCGTTGATGGTACTATCTACTACAAGATACTCCAAGCATGAAATTTAATCTTATATAATTACTCAAACTCTTTTACCTAGAAGGATCTTCAACTCCTACTAAGTATCCACCAAAAGTTGGGGGTCGTCGAATGGTTATCCCCAATATTGATCAGAATATCACCTAGGTAAATCAATTTAATTATCTAATTTTCTTTCCACCATCCGACTTACATAAGGGCCTAGAGATCCACCGACTTTTTCTTATGCACCCAATAAGCATAAGGAAATGTTCCTTTCGAAAGAACCTAATACAATGAGCTTCCCTTCCATAAACTTTTATCACCAAAGTACTTATAATCCATTCGGAACACATGTTTGTTTGGCATCCTTAGTCTTCTTGGTCATTGGTCTCACATGGTTTAAAACATCAGTTTGAAGAGGATAAGAGATATAAGATTTTAACAAAATAGTTCCTTCTAACTAACGTCCATGCTAACTAGGCTGCTATAGTCTAAACAGAGGCTCTGATACCAAGTCTGTGGGCACCCCGGACTAGATGTCCGAAGCGGCCAGCTGTGCATACTTCCATGCTCCCATGATTAGTGTCGCATGACGCACAACTCGACAATGGATACATCAGATCACATGTTTATACAATACCGAATACAAACTCATACAACAATAAAGTCTTACACGACCTCATCGGGCTCAAATAGAAGCGGAATAAGAAAAAGTAGGATAAGTAGTAGCGGCACAATCCACAGGGCTATTCAGAGCATAGCACGTCCTAGTAATCGTCAGTAGCATCATCGTCAAATACATGCTCCTCCAAGCCTGGCCGATTGAATAACCAGGGACAAAGTCGTGAGTACATACAAAGTACTTGATAGAGCCGAAGGTGTCCCGATGTTTCGATGAGATGGTGGAGATCGATTATGGTGGAGGCGACTTTCACGATCCGACTACGAACGTGCGAAGACGTTGCGCCTTAGCGATCGCTAAACCAACTCCGAGAGGTTATTGTTCCCGCGGATGCACGATCAACCTGACCACGAAGGTCTAATTCCTGCAAGCAATCGAAGAACAAGCAAGAACTAAGAATTGCAATCTGGATATTGCGAATATAAGATGAATGATTACGAAACTTGGGGTTCCAATGAGGTCTTGGCCTGGTCGAATGACACAAACGAAGAGCTCGAAGTTGCGGCTATGGCTAACTTATATCTAATTAAAACCCAAGTCTAAACGACGCCCTAAGGGCTGTATATATGGGGGAACGGAGGGGAATTTCGTGGCCCCTCGGAGGTGGGGTCCGAAAACAACCCTAACTCGGTTTCCCCACACATACGGACTCTAAAAACAGCCTATAATGTGGTATTTCGAAATTACATGGGCCCAGCCCAATATTAAGGTGACGCAGCACCTATAATTTCCCTTGGACGAAAATAATGAAGTGACATCTCGCGTATTTCGTCCAAGACTTCATGCGCAACTTATGGTGGCTTCAAAGTGCGATAATCACCACTGGAAGCTCCATTGTCCTTTCCCGCGCGCGCACCTTCTTCTCCATGCTTGATCCCGCTCCAATGACCATCCTTCTTGTCCATGCTAGGTCCTTCATTCATAAGCAAAACAAAAGTATCTAATTTAGGCAGCATCATATGTTCATGAACAATAGAAGGATTCGCAAGAAACGAAAGTACCTGATAATTTAGTTGACGTGCACGTGCTCTAGTAACTGGTCCAGTATGTGTAGTTGGTGAGGATATGGGTGTAACATTAGTAGGGATGTCCTCATCATCCTCCCCTTCTTAAATTGAAGTCGTCCTCGACGGAAGCTCATCATCTTCTCCCAAATAAGGTTTCAAATCTGCAATGTTAAATGTGGGACTAACCCCAAAATCTGCAGGTAGCTCAAGTTTATATGCATTATCATTAATTTTCTGTAACACCTTAAAGGGACCATCAGCTCGTGGCATTAACTTAGACTTGCGCAAATCAGGAAACCTATCTTTACGTAGATGTAACCAAACAAGATCTCCTGGTTCAAACACAACATGCTTTCGACCCCTATCACCAGCAAGCTTGTATCTAGCATTCATGCGCTCAATGTTTTCTTTAGTTAACTCATGCATTTTTATTATCAATTCAGCACGTTGCTTAGCATCAAAATTAACCTTCTCCGAAGATGGAAGAGGCAGAAAATCAATAGGTGCACGAGGTAGAAAACCATAAACAATCTCAAAAGGGCACATTTTAGTGGTAGAATGCAATGAACGATTATAAGCAAATTCAATATGAGGTAAACATTCTTCCCATAGTTTCAAGTTACTCTTTAAAACAGCCCTATGCATAGTAGACAATGTCCTATTGACCACTTCAGTTTGTCCATCAGTTTGGGGATGACATGTAGTACTAAAAAGTAGTTTAGTCCCCAACTTAGCCCATAAACATCTCCAAAAATGGCTAAGAAACTTAGTATCACGATCCGAGACAATAGTATTGGGCACACCATGTAAGCGAATAATCTCACGAAATAATAAATCAGCAACACTAGCAGCATCATCACTTTTATGACATGGTATAAAGTGTGCCATCTTAGAAAATCTATCCACGACAACAAATATGCTATGCCTCCACTGTACTTTCCCCCGCGCGCACCTTCTTCTCCATTCTTGATCCCGCTCCAATGACCATCCTTCGTGTCCATGCTAGGTCCTTCATTCATAAGCAAAACAAAAGTATCTAATTTAGGCAGCATCATATGTTCATGAACAATAGAAGGATTCGCAAGAAACGAAAGTACCTGATAATTTAGTTGACGTGCACGTGCTCTAGTAACTGGTCCAGTATGTGTAGTTGGTGAGGGTATGGGTGTAACATTAGTAGGGATGTCCTCATCAGACGTCAATAAACTCCTGCAAAAGGTCAGTGACAACAGGAGGCAAAGAAGGAGGCAATTCCTCAAATGAAAACAAAGCTTCTTTGCACACAAAAGCATAGCACACATATTGACTAACATCCAAATCTGAAATATCAGCCTTAGTAGCAAGCAAAGTTGGACTAGTCAATTTAATTTCATTAGAAACAGCAGAAGAAGATTTGCTATTAGTCTTATGTTGTTGCTCAAATTCTTTGGCTGCTATCTCATTTTCACTCTTATTTTTCTCCTGTTTAGCTTTACTAGCTCTAGCAAGATCATCTTTCACAATTTGTTCAGGAGACATAGGAAGTAAAGCAATATTTTTATCCTGATGAACCAGAGTAAACTGATTTGTCCTACCATGGTGTACAACATTCCTATCAAATTGCCATGGTCTACCAAGTAAAAGAGAGCATGCTTGCATGGGTACCACATCACAATCAACATAATCAGCATATGCAGCAATGCCAAAGTGCACACGAACAGAACGCGTTACCTTAATCTTACCACTATTGTTAAACCACTGAATGTAGTACGAATGGGGGTGTGGTCTTGTGGTGAGAGATAGCTTCTCCACCAACTCCATGCTAGCCAAGTTGTTGCAACTCCCTCCGTCAATGATGATGCGAACCGAACGTTCTTTCACCACTCCCTTTGTGTGGAACAAATTATGCCTCTGGTTTTGCTCGGCCTTCATTATCTGTACACTTTGTACACTTAACACACGTTGAGCAACCAAACTAGCATATTTATCCGCATCATCAGGAGCCATATATTCTATATCATAAGCATCATCATGGGCACCCTGTTCCTCATGAGCAATGAGAACTAAAGTCTCCTCATCATAGTCGCTCGCTGACTCATACCCACCATCCACCGTAACAGTCATCACACGCTTGGAGGGACAGTCTTTGGCGAAGTGACCTCCACCTTGGCACCGGCGACATTTAATATCACGATCTCGTGTTTGCCCTGTGGAAGCCATGGATGAAGAAGAACTCACCGCTGGACCACTCTGTGCACCCTTGAATGGTGGCGCTGGCTGTTTTGGTGGCTCCCTGTAAGAATGAGCGGCTGAAGTAGATGGTGGTGCAGCAGGACGTGTGGATGTAGAAGGTCCACGCGATGTCCATGATGTATTTCGTCCTGCAGAAAAGTTAGGTCTCGTAGCGGCCTGTCGATCCTGCACTTCACGTTCAGCTTACAAGCAAGATGAAACAAACGAGTAATAGTAGCAAAGTCCTTGTATTCTAGAATAGTTTGTATCTCCCTTTTTAAG
This sequence comes from Bromus sterilis, assembly GCA_950022295.1. Classification (NCBI taxonomy): domain Eukaryota; kingdom Viridiplantae; phylum Streptophyta; class Magnoliopsida; order Poales; family Poaceae; genus Bromus; species Bromus sterilis. The sequence goes on along the minus strand of OX465599.1, from coordinate 161,525,611 downwards.
CCACCCATAAAACGTGCAAGCATAGCTTCATTATCCTCTACTAGGCCACATCTAATCAATCTAGTTTGTAATTCTTGATAATATTCCTCTACAGAATTTTTGCCTTGTCTCAAACGCTGTAATTTTTGTAGCAATTCACGTTGATAATAAGGAGGAACCCAACGAGTACGCATAGCATCTTTTAAAGCAGCCCAAGTAGTTGTAATATTATTAGCATGCAATCTACAATGTTCAGACCACCAAATAGATGCAAACCCCGTGAATTCACAAACAGCAGCAGTAACACGTCTATTCTCAGGATATTGTAAACATGTAAAGCGTTGTTCAGTTTCTAACTCCCAAGTAAGATAAGCATCAGGAATATATCTACCCTCAAACGGCTTAAGATTCAATTTAAGTTTAGGCACATGTTCATCATCGCGTACCTGAGGGGGTGGTTGGTGTCGACCGTGGCGAATGTTGGGACGTGGATGTCCAGCTGGCTGCTCATAGGCCGCTTCCTGTTCCACCTCCTCCTCGTAATCACCCTCGTAGTTGTCGTCCTGGCCGACGTCAGAAGCAGCAGCAGTAGCAGCAACTGCAGCAGCAGCAGGAGCACCAGTAGCTTGTCTGCCCGGAAACAGAATACGTCGTGCACGTCGTGGTGGCGGTGGCTGTGCTGGAGCGGCCGCGGGCTGTGCAGGTAGGCGTGCGAGCAACTCAGTAAACTTGGCGTCGAGCTTGGTGTCGATCATCTTCTCCACACCATCAATCGCCTCTGTAAATCTGTTCTCGATGTCATTCACCTGTTCAGACATCATTTGTGCAAATTTATCATGTAGCTCCTTGTTTGTCATGTTCTCCCAATCGGGTGCATCCCGCGCCACTTCATCATGTGATCCTGGCATGGTTAGCAGAAATAGAAAACACACAGGAATATGATCCTACATCTACTAATGGGATGTGGGGTGGTGGAAAGCACAAATCCTTCAAGCTTTTCTTTCGTTCTTACCGATTCTTACCTAGCAGCAGGTGGTGATGTACAACCTACGGGTCAAAACTCTCAGAGATGTGGTAGAGCGATGGCCAGGAGGTGTCAACCGCACGAAGTAGAATATATGTGGAGCTGTAGGTAGGCTTGACAAATATGGTAGCAAAAAGATCAACAGTATTCAAAACAGAGATGCAAAGCTGAATAAACACTCAACGTCGGTACTGTGCTGATCCTAGGCTAGACCGTACTAGAGACGCGAGCCTAATACACCAACGAAAGCACGACGCGGCACGTAAACAACTAAGAAGCACTCTCTGAATTTTTTTTTCTCTTTTTTTTTGCGATGCGGGACTGCGGTGGCTGAAAAAGTGCGAAAAAATCACTATGGTAGCGAACGTCTCAAAATGAGTTTCTGGACCTAAGGAAGGTATGGGCACGAAATATTTTCACCCCTGAATTTTTTTTTTTTGGAAATCACCCCCTTCTACGTACGACGAAAGATTGGTGAAATCCGACTGTAATCAACTCAATTATTCTGGCTACGGAAAGATCACAAACCGAACGGTGATGGAACTCAACTCGGATCGGTAGGTTGTGGTGGTGTGTATGGACTCGGCTTGGCGGAACGTGGTGGTGTATCTGGACTCGGATTGGCGGAACGTGGTGGTGTACTACTGTGCGGCGGCGGCGTGACAAACTGTGATCAGAACTCGAAACTCTAAGGTAACTAGACGCTAAGATCAGCAACTCGACACAAAAATGCAACCGCAAATTTAACAATGCAAACTACTGTAAAGAAAACTAGACAAAGGCTCGGATTGTTTTGGGACGTGATGATCTAACCCTAAATTTTTTTTTGGCTTTTTCGTGGACTGTAGGTATGAAGAACAGAAGTAATCTAGACTACGAAAAACTGGTAAATCTCACCGATCAACCTGGAAATCTGATACCACTTGATAGAGGCGAAGGTGTCCCGATGTTTCGATGAGATGATGGAGATCGATTATGGTGGAGACGACTTTCACGACCCGACTACGAACGTGCGAAGACGTTGCGCCTTAGCGATCGCTAAACCAACTCCGAGAGGTTATTGATCCCGCGGATGCACGATCAACCTGACCACGAAGGTCTAATTCCTGCAAGCAATCGAAAGAACAAGCAAGAACTAAGAAAGAGCAACCTGGATATTGCGAATATAAGATGAATGATTAACAGAAGTTTGGGGTTCCAATGCGGTCTTGGCCTGGTCGGATGACACAAACGAAGAGCTCGAAGTTGCGGCTATGGCTAACTTAAATCTAATTAAAACCCAAGTCTAAACGACGCCCTAAGGGCTGTATATATGGGGGAACAGAGGGGAATTTCGTGGCCCCTTGGAGGTGGGGTCCGAAAACAACCCTAACTCGGTTTCCCCACACATACGGACTCTAAAAACAGCCTATAATGTGGTATTTCGAAATTACATGGGCCCAGCCCAATATTGAGGTGACGCAGCACCTATAATTGCCCTTGGACGAAAATAATGAAGTGACATCTCGCGTATTTCGTCCAAGACTTCATGCGCGCCTTATGGTGGCTTCAAAGTGTGATAATCACCACTGGAAGCTCCACTGTACTTTCCCGCGCGCGCACCTTCTTCTCCCTGCTTGATCCCGCTCCAATGACCATCCTTCTTGTCCATGCTAGGTCCTTCATTCATAAGCAAAACAAAAGTATCTAATTTAGGCAGCATCATATGTTCATGAACAATAGAAGGATTCGCAAGAAACGAAAGTACCTGATAATTTAGTTGACGTGCACGTGCTCTAGTAACTGGTCCAGTATGTGTAGTTGGTGAGGATATGGGTGTAACATTAGTAGGGATGTCCTCATCAACTCCCAAACCACCTAAAGAAAGAAACAAAGTTTTGCATACTAAAATAATGGGATGGCTATATGGTTGAGTTTTTCATAGGGATTTCCTATCTACTCAAGATTATTATTAAGTTGGCAAAGTTTTAGCTTGGCAAGTTTTATTTCCCACAATGAATTTTGATAAATCAAGTCCAACCTTTTTCCAATAATATCAACATCATCATCGCGAACCATAAACTCAGTACCGGGCTTTCTCATCTATTTCCCACAAAGTATGGCCTCACTAGCTGTCCATGATCGTGGACTCCGGCTACTCGAATAGTTTTCACTCTGCAGAGTTTGTACAATTTACCCACCACATTCGATACATCCGTCGTGTGTCCCCACGGATCGTCATACCTCAGTATGCGGGTCTCGGATAATCGACCATAGTCTTCCCCTTGCTTACCCTAGTACAGGTGATCTACCCGATGCCCACATCCTGAACTGTCCGCGTGCAAGGTCATGCTTTCATGGACACATACCTTCACCGTAGTAGAGGTGCGGCAAATTTCCGTGCCACCGCTGCCTCGGCAGCGACCTCACCTCCGACGCATCGGTAGGCTTACAGGCTTCTATGTATTATGTAGTTAGAAGATCCCTGTACTAAGATATGCAGGCTTTCAACTAGCCCTGTCCCATGCCAGAGTATAGTGGTTGTACTATAAGGCTAGGTTTTGGCGAAACTTCTACAGAGTCCCTCCAGACTTTGTCTATGTCCGACGATGTTCCACAATTCTGGCCATAGCACCTTCTTAGGTGTATGCCGTAACATATAAGGTGAAGTATGAATTTCCATGTTATTAAGTTGTGCTAATTACCAGAGCTAAATTATGGTCTCGAGAGGAGATCGGGATCATCTGGGTTATATTTTGTTCTCCCAAATAGGTAGGCTATTGGGGTGTGTGGAGTTTTCCTACTATAACTAATACAATCCCAACCCATATGAACATAATAGCATGATACAATATACATGATACAAAAGGAAAGTAAAAATGGGTAAAGCGAAGTTTAAGTTTTGAAGGTGGCTTGCCTTCCTCGGCGATGTACCCTGGATCGGCTTATTCGACGGCTTGGGAGGGGTCTTCACCTGCAGCGTCAATCGTCTCTTCTACACGTTGCGAACGAAAAGAATTTCACCATCACAATAAGGCAATAGCAAGCACAACATTCAACACTCAATTTTCACAAACAACAACACAACCAACTAAGGTAATGCTTTTCACTTATTTTACTCACTTAGTTGTTTTTAATTTATTTTAATAGCATTAAATGAATAAATAACAATTTTCTACTTACTAGAGGCTATTTTAAAAAAAGTGCTAATAAATTAATATTACTAACATGCAAATTATCTAAATTAAACTAGTAAGCAAAATAATAATAAATGGCCACAATTCAATTTCAGCAAACCAAAATTATAAACATGCAGAAAAATAAAGCACCATTTTAGAATCAGCACACAATTTTTTCATATTTTTATGAGCTATAATGATTTTTCGAAAATTATTTTTGTTAGGCACATATATTTTAAAAAAGATCTTCGCAGGCCGGCCCAGGGGTAACTCGCGCCCAGGGCAGCATTTTCTTACTGTGGGCCGAGCCCGAGCACAGTACGGTCGCTGTGTATTGGTTTTTTGTTTGTTTTTTTTACCGCGAAGGGGTACGAGGGCCTCCTGGCCGTAAGATCCAGGCCGATCGGACTGCAAGGGGCCATCTTCCTCCCTGGCTCGACCAGGTCGACCTGGGAGCGGTCATGGTGCACGGGAGGCAATGGGGAGGCTTACCGGCGGCGTTCCGGTGGTCTGAGAACGGAGGGGAATGGCGGCGGAGGTAGAGGGGCTCTCCTGGGTTCCGTTTTCCCCAAAAACAGAGGTGACGTGCGTTGGGAAAAGCGGCGGCTCGGGGTAGACGACGGGCGGCTGCTGTGCTCGGGGCGGCTCCTCCTAGCTCCCTGCCGGCGGCTCGTCGCCGGCATACCTCCAGCGTGGGGCGGCGGAGGTGGAGAGGCAGGGGTGCGCTGACCCCTCATCGGCCTTCTTCTTTCTCTCCTCCTTCCTTAGCGAGGTTGGGTGTGGTGGAAGGGTGTTCTGGGGTCGTCCTTATATAGGCGGGCAAGAGGGGGTACGTTGGCGGTAAATCTCAGGCAATGAAGGGGTAAACCGGGAAGGCTAGGGCCAAAACCATAGGCGCCAAACCCTGGGCGGGGACGAGGGAAAACTTCTGGTGCAATCTTCTAGAGAGGATGATGCTCGGATGGATGGCTCGGGAGTGATTTTACCGATGGTTTTAGTTGCTCCCAGGTTCGTACTACAGTTTTCTGTGCTGGTCACGGGAGGTGGCGAGGGGGGGGAGAGAGAGGGAGCGCTAGCGTGCAGCGGGATTCTCGCCTCGGGAGCGCGCTAGCGTTCAGCAGGAGTCCTTAGAAGTGCGTGCTTAGGGGGCAGGGGTAGCAGGTGCTGCTTGGCAAGGCCAATGGTGTGGGGCGTTGAAGATTTCTCTTCCTGGCAAGGTGATCGGGCTAGCAAGGGAGAGAAGGGAAGGGTGGCTGTCGTGCATATCATCCAAGGGAGGTGCAGCTGGGGGAGGGCTTATCCATGGGAGAGAGAATCGGGTGAGAGAGAGTTTTACCGAGAGGGGGAGAGAAGATTTACCGAGAGAGAGGACACGGGTCTCGGGCTTCCTTCCAATCCTCTCCAAATCCTTGCCCTCTAAGGCAAGGTGGAGAGAGAGAGAGGGGGCTAGGGTAGATTAGGTTTAAAATTTATTTGTTGTTTAAATTCAGTTTATTTTATTGAGATATCACTGGTGCACACAATGTGTATGAGAAAATGCCTCAAGACATTTTAATAGTTGGATTTGAATTTTAGAGATTTTTCACATAGGTTTAAGTTGGTCATTGTTATGTAAGCTTTTGTGGTTATTCATTTTATTTTTAAGGTTTAAACAAAACCTTACTTTATCTCTTTTTATTATACACAAGTTAATGCCTTAGGGTTTTGTGGTGGTTAGAATTATTATTAATATAATTATTTTACAAAAAATATATAAGGGTTAATATTCCTTATATATTTCCATAACAAAGAGGTGGAAAAGAAGTGAAAAATTAACTAGAAGAGAATATAATGAGAGTGAGAAAAAATGTTAAAAGGTATAAGGGTCTTGGCCATTAATAAGTGGGGTCTTACGGTTAATCATGTAGCTTTACCATGATCATCTTAAGATGGATTAGCTATGTGGTGGCAGAGATGATCTTCACCACAATCACTTCTTTATCTAAGCACATGCATCACAACATGATCATCACTACATCCATGATCTGTACTATGCATTCAAAACAAACAACATGACCACCATGAGTTCATATATCAACTAGATGCAAGAGCATGATCATCTCTAAGCACACCAACTCAAACATGCATTAATCACCACACCATTCCAAAAAAAAAGTTTTTGTTGGCCCTCAATTTGTGGTCATCCAGTAGTGGCTTATATCACAGGTTATAATTTTTGGGGTGTGACAGGTACGTGGACGTGGAAGTCCTGGCTACCCAACAAGCGCCGTCGTGTAAACGCCGGTGAACCATAGCCTTCGCTAGGCTCGCCGGAACGTTGCCGCCGTGAAGTTGCCTGGCGAGGAGAGAAATGCCCGGACCCCCATAGCTTCAGGACTTGTGAAAAATGGAACCAGGGCAGTGCCATGCGCATGTAGCCCTCTCTGGTGAGCCCCTGAAGCACGGCAGCAGCCGCAATGGTCGCTGGAGATTTGCCCGCTACTCCATTTCTGAACCTGATCGTCAGGTGTTCGAAGTGCAGTTAACCCAGCAAGGAAGGCACTTGTTGTCTGAAACCTGCATTTGTTCAAAACCGTCTCAGTGGCGCAATGGTAGGGAGCAGAGGAGATAGTGAGACGTCGCTAGTTCGATTCCCTTGGGGGACATTCCCCCACCCTTTTTGGCAAAAGGATAGGGGCTGACACCTAGGGCCCGCTGGTCAGTGGCCCAGGCTACCCAGTCCAAGTGGGCTTTGCCCACTGAAGTCCAAAAAAGGAGAGGGAGATGGGCTAGATGAGCCGAAGCAGCCCAAGTGATGTGCCCTCCTTTTTTTTGTTTTCTTTTCCAATTTGGTTTGAATTCAAATCTGTTTTAAATGACATAGGCATCCTTACCCCAAGTTCATTCATGCCATATATGATTTTGGGGTAGAAAAATGCAGTGAGTCACATGGTGAGGTCCATTTTGTGTTTTGTGCAACACAGAATAATGATGTGACCAAATAACCATTTTCTCTCTCATTTTCTATTTCCTGTTGAATTCCAAAGTGACCATGTCATCTGTGATCTTTGATTTCTTTTGAAACAGCCCCCAACATATTGTTGTATGGAAGTGGATGGTCTCCGTTCCTTCTTTCGAAACATACCTGGTTTCAACTTTCGTCGACACCTTTCCATCTCCGGAATCAATAGATTTACTTTCACGTTGTAATGCATCTTGTCTTTATTGCTTATGCCATGTCATGAAATTCATGTCACTTGCATCTAAACTTAAGGTCCTGACCAAGACCATTTAATTATAAACTGCATATGGAGCATCATTGACGTGTCGTCACGACCTTCATTTAAACTTGACTAGCTAGGGTCACACCACGCTATGACCTTGAACATGCATTTCATGCTTGTGCATCTTTGATCCTCATGTTTATTTGTGGTGTTTCTCTTTGCCGGTACCGTACGTTAGAGCCTGAGCTTGCAGAGGAGACTTACATGGAGCTGTCCGACACCGAGCCCGAGGACCCTTCTACGCCTGCTCCTTCGACTACCTACCCGGGCAAGGGGGTTTATATATCATTCCTTATAGCTTTCAGCTCGCTTGCCTAGATGTACTTAGAATGGTTGTTTGATACTACGACCAAATATTTGAGCCTCTCAAGTAAACCCAAACATCCATGATCCCCACATCCTAGCAACCCTTGTTTGGCCATGTACCATGCTTGCTTAACCATTGCTTAGTATGTGTAGGCCCTTACCTGCTGCTTATACCCATTGCTGCTTGGATGGTTTATCGTGCTATTATCAGAAATTGGTTGATATTTATTAATATGATGTTAACTTATATTTGACGAAGGATGAAACACCGGGTTGTTCCTGCCAGGTGTTTTGTTTCATTCGAGTCACTTAGGATCCGAGTTCCGGGTATGGGTTCTTTGTTTGCGTGTGCCTAATCGTGTGTGGGATTCTATGGGGTCCCCTTGTCTTACCTACCTAACTCCAAACAGTTCTAGTGGTGGCCCAAGCTGATTTTACCTTTTGAAAACCGTGTGTGTAACTGTTTAGCGCTCGAGTGGATTGAAAACAAAATGGGCCAGGGGGATGGTATATCTTGTTGCTCAACACCTGGAAGCTAGAGAGCCTACCCGGGCGAGGGTAGGTCATCTCGACCTCGTCCAGACGGTAGAGGCCGACTTGAGAGCACGGCCGGCTTTTGAGTTGGATGTCGACTCACCGGGGGCCCCCCCGGAATGATGTGTTGTTAGTTAGAGGGACTCTGACGTTCCAGATTTTCAGGCGCCTTAACCCGCCAAGAGGAAACCGGGCATACATGCGCAGCCTATGATGGGCAGTTGGTACACCCCTGCAGGGTTAAATCTTTTAGAAAAGCCGTGTCCGCGGTTATGGACGACTCACAACCTATGTCTTGTTCATAGAATAACATCAACTTAATCATGCTTGTAAAATTGCTAACGTGTGAGTTGCCTTGATTGCTCTTCTTCGTCCGGAGCGACAAAGAGGGAACAAGGTTGTGTTATGTTTGACGTAAGTAGGTGGAATAGAGCCTTATTGATGCGATCATCAACGGATTCTTGGATCTTTCCTTACTCCAAAAATAGATCGTTAGCCACTCATATATGCTAGTGCGGCTGCAACCTCAACCTTATCCTTTCCTTACCGTGAGAAGTTAGTTATACTGTATTGATATATACTCACCCCTTGCGTCTTTCTTTCACGTTATGTACAAACGATTGGGCCTTCAGTCTAATACTTGGACACGAGCACCGGCAAGTACTTCGTGTAGGTTCCGCCGGAGGAGGAGGACGACGACTTCACACAGTAGACCTACAGTTGGGCTTTGGACGATCCGCGGGTGGATGACATGGTTATTTGTAGCCCTCTCTAGGGCAATTTTCATCTTGACTGTACTCGGACGTGTGTGTCTTTTGAGATGTTGATGTGATGTACTGTTGGACCATGAGGTCTCTGAATGATGTAAAAATACCATTGGCAACTGTATGCCTTGGATCTCTATATTTATGTCTTAGTTTATGTTCATGCACTTATTACCTGTTGTCGAGAATCCGGCAGCAAAACGAATGCGAGTTTCGTGCGCCGGTGGCTAGTTATGCGCTTCCATCTCAAGTCGGATGCGAAAGCGTCTAACTCGAGATGGTACCGCATCACGGGCATTACAACTTGGTATTAGAGCAGGACTGACCGTAGGACCCCTTACTGGCCGAAGTCGAGTCTAGAATCTATTTTGTAGTGACTAAGGAAAAATCGGAGAGTAGGAACTCTTTCTTTTTCTCCTTACCCCACCCTCCCACCCCCTTTTCCGTGAGGAAGTGAAACGATGTTTTCTCTCTGCAACTCATCGTATTCAACAAAAACTATGTTCTCGTTTAAATGGGACGTCGATTCCTCTATAATTCTTTGCTAGCGACGAGAAGGGTTGGCGTACATTGAGAACACTGAGCCGCCACTTGGGGTTGACAGCTCCACCTCGCTTACGGCGTACCTCAGGTGAAACTCCTATATAGGGATGGTTGGCATCCTCCGGATGTGGTTCCTCCCCCAATAGTAGACCGCTTTGGCGGGCCGCTTAGGGCATATTTCTCAACGTTCAGGTCTCCAGCTACTCGTATATATTGTTGTGTGCTCGCTAGCAGATTATTACCTTGGATTCGGATGATCTCGGTTTGGGGATTCCAGTTTCGCCTAGATTTCGGACTTTCTAGGTTAACCTTGGTGGATATTCAGCTTTCGGCTTCCTCATACCTTGTGAGGAAGTTTTGTTGTCAATATTATTTTATCTTCTGGTTTCATCAATTTTTCTTCCATGTTCTCCAAGTGTTGCTGTCTACAGGATACCGAGAGGGAACATGGCGCCGTCGGAGAACCCTATCCTTGGGGAGGCTGTGGCCGCAGTGGCTAAGGGCACGACTGCGATCTTGCAGATGCTCCAAAACCAGACCGCCCAGAGGAACGATCGACCACAGCACATGACCTTGCAGCAGTTCCTCGCTCTCAACCCCCAGGTTCTCAGAGGCACAAGACCCGCTGGAGGCGGATTATTGGCTGGCAAAGATCAAGAAGCACTTCAACGCGAACACCGTCAGGCCATTCGACTACGTCACCTTCTCCTCCTTCCAGCTTTAGGGTGGAGCAGGCAACTAGTACACTACCTACAAGTCCAACAGAGGTGATGTTGTGATCACATGGGAGAACTTCGTCAGAGACTTCAGAGCAGCGCATATCCCGAGTGGCTTGATGAACAGGAAGAGAGAGGTGTTCCTGGCTCTACGACATGGTGAGAGGTCAGTCCAGGAGTACAACCTGGCCTTCGTCAGGCTCGCCAGGTAAGCTCCTGAGGAGGTCTCCACAGAGGCCAAGCGGATTGCCAGGTTCCGCGGGGGTCTCAACACAGATATCAAGTACGGACTCACCCAGTGCAACCCCGACGTTGTTCTCAGAGTTCGTTGACAGAGCGATCCGATAGGAGTCAGCTAAGGCAGACTGGGACGCAGAGAGAAAGCGATAGAGAGAGTACACCTCAGCAGCGATGGTCCACAAGAAGGCGAAGACTTGGGTCATAGAGGAACCACAGAGACAGCAGTTCCAGCAGAGGGGGGCACTTGTACGCACTTTTGCCCGGCCTCCCGTCCCAGTTCACCAGCTCCCTCGCTCTCCACCAACACACGCAAGGCCACCCAGGCAGCAGCCCCAGACTAGGACGGGCGTGATCTGCTACAAGTGTGGAGGGCCGGGGCACTACTCAGACAAGTGCACTAACCCACACTTTTCTCGGTTCCCACCACCCCCACCTCGCTCTACTCCGAGCAATGCGATGGTGAGGGCACAACCACGTGCAGTTCGAGTTAACAACGTGATGATGGTGGATGCTCAACAGTCTTCAGAGATTGTGATTGTTAGGTTGATTGTTAATTCTGTTCATGCGACTGTGTTGTTTGATTCCGGAGCTTCTAATTCCTTTGTATCTCAAAGATTCCCTCATGAGCTGGTCCTCACCTTGGAGGATTTGCCTAGCCCGTTGTCTATCGTTTCTCCTGGTTCCAAGTTTGGCTCTGCAGTTCGTGCTCCATTTGTGAGGATCAATATCCAGGGTTGCATGTTTCCTGCCTCTTTGATCTTGCTTCCCCGTTCCGATATCGATATCATTTTGGGCATGGATTGGCTTGTGCAGCACAAGGCCAACATCGATTGCCCTTCAAGATCCGTGAGGTTGACACATGATTCAAGTGCAGAAATCTGGTATACTTGTGGCTCAACGGCAAGAGCAGCACAGTTGTATGCCCTGAACGCAGCAGTCGCACCTTTTCTTGAAGAATTCAAAGTTGTCTGTGAGTTTCCAGACATCTTTCCAGAGGAGTTGCCAGGTATTCCCCCAGTTCGAGCTATTGAGTTCGTTATCGATCTAGAGCCTGGTACACAACCGATTTTTCAGCTTCCGCACAAGATGTGTTCGGAAGAGTTGATTGAGCTCAAGAAGCAGTTGACAGAGTTGGAGGCAGGCGATTTTATTGGCGCGAGCACTTCCCTTTGGGGTGCCCCAGCTTTTTTTGTGAAGAATAAAGATGGGACTAGCCGCTTGGTCAAGGACTATCGTAGCATCAACAAGAAGACCATCAAGAACACGTACCATTTACCCCGCATCAATGATCTGTTCAAAAAGTTGAATGGGGCAAAGGTCTTTTCCAAGCTTGACTTGAGGATGGGTTATCACCAAATTCGAGTTCGAAAAGAACATATCCCCAAGAACGCTTTCAGCACACGTTATGGGTTGTATGAGTTCACAGTCATGACATTTGGCTTCTCAAACTCCCCTCCAACCTTCATGAGAGCTATGAACTATTTGTTCCAAGAGTGGCTCGATGTATTTGTCATCCTCTACCTAGACGATATACTTGTGTATTCCAAGTCGGAGGTTGAACATGAGTAACATCTTCCCTTGGTGCTGCAGAAGTTGAGAGAGCATTGGTACTATGCCAAGTTCTCCAAGTGTGAGTTTTGGCTCGACAAGGTCAACTTTCTTGGCCATGTCATTTCCGCAGAGGGTATTGCGGTTGATCCAGAACGAGTCCGCACTATTGAAGAATGGGCTCCTCCAAAGAATGTGAAGTAGCTAAGGAGTTTTCTCACCCTCGCTAGCTATTGCAGGAGGTTTGTGCAGAATTTCTCCAAAATAGCAAAGCTAATGACAGAGTTGTTGTGCAAAGGCAAGCAATACACTTGGTCACCGGCTTGCCAGTCAGCCTTCGAGGAGTTGAAGAAGAAGTTGACCACAACTCCAATTCTCACATCGCCAGATGAGTCATTGCCTTTTCAGGTGTTTTGTGATGCCTCATTGCAGGGGCTAGACGGCGTTTTGATGCAAGGGAAGAACATTGTGGCCTATACCTCAAGGCAGTTGAAGACGAGTGAGAGGAACTATCCCACGCATGACTTGGAGCTTGCATCAGTTGTGCACGCCTTGATCACTTGGCGACACCTCCTCTTATTGAGGAAGGTGGATGTGTTCACCGACCACAAGAGTCTGAAGTACTTGTTCACTTAGCCAAATCTGAATTTGAGGCAAAGAAGGTGGCTTGAAACCATTACTGAGTACACAGTTGATATTCAGTACACGCCTGGGAAGGCCAATGTCATAGCTGACGCACTGAGCCGCAAGGGCGATTGCAATATTATCAAGGTGTAGAAGATCCACCCTGATTTGTGTGAGTCCTTTCGCATGCTCAATCTTGGGCTAGTTCCAGCAGGCTACCTTGCCAACCTTGTGGTAGAGCCCACTATCCATGAGAAGATCCGTGAATCTCAGACTGGCATCTCAATGAGTCAAAAGATCAAACAGAGTATTGCGGCCTCAGTGCCCAAATACGGTTGCTTTTCAGTGCATAATGACGGCACTGTGTTCTTCTAGGAGAGAGTTTTTGTTCCCAAGGAGGGAGATCTCAGAGAGGTCATAATGAAGGAGGCCCATGATTCCAAGCTGTCGATTCACCCTATCAGTACTAAGATGAATCAAGATGTTAAGCAGAGCTTTTGGTAGACTCGTATGAAGCGTGATGTTGCTCGCTTCATCTCTCAGTGTGATGTGTGCAGAAGAGTGAAGGAAGAGCATCAGAGGACTGCAGGTCTACTCCAACCACTAGAGGTACCGGAGTGGAAATGGGATCACATTGAGATGGACCGTTTCACCGGTATTCCAAGGTCATAGAAGGGAAATAATGCAATTTTCGTTGTCATTGATAACTTGTCAAAAGTTGCCCAATTTCTGCCTGTCAAGGGGCATATTTCAGCTGCGCAGTTGGCGGAGTTATACACCGCGAGAATTCTTTCCTTGCATGGCATCCCCAAGAAGATAAGCTCTGATCGTGGAAGCATTTTCACATCAAACTTCTGGAATGCCTTCCAAGAGGCATTGGGTACAGAGATTGTCTTCAGTACCGCATATCACCCTCAGACCAGTGGGCAGGTTGAGCGTGTGAATCAAATCCTCGAGGACATGCTACGAGCGTGTGTCATTTACTTTGGCATGAAATTGGAGGAATGTTTGCATTATGCTGAGTTTTCTTACAACAACAACTATCAGGAGAGACTGCAGGCAGCACCCTTTGAGGTGTTGTATGGCCGGAAGTGCAGGACACCTCTGAACTGGTCCGAGACAGGAGAGAGGCAGTTGTTCGGTCCATATGTGATCCAGGAGGCAAAGGACAAAGTGAAGATTGTCAGAGAGCACCTCAAAGCAGCACAGTCAAGGCAGAAGGCCTACTATGAAAAAAGGCACCGAGGTGTAGCTTTCCAGATTGGTGATTGGGCGTTCCTGAGAGTGTCTCCATTAAGGGGAACTCACCGCTTTGGAATAAAAGGAAAGCTTGCCCCAACATTTGTTGGCCCCTTCCGTATCCTGGAGACTAGGGGACCTCTCGCCTTTCGGCTTGAGCTTCACGAGAGCCTATCGATGGTGCACGATGTGTTTCACGTGTCCCAGCTGAAGCAGTGTTTCAAGTAGCCAGACCAGGTCGTTGACTTGGGCGACATCCAGTTGAGTGCTGATCTTTCGTACTCGGAGCGTCCAGTCCGTGTTCTTCAGAATTCCGAGCGCAAGAAGCGGAACAAGACCGTCAAGTTCATGAAGGTGCAGTAGGCACATAATTTGGTGAAGGAAGCAACTTGGGAGCGTGAAGATCATCTCCGTTCCGAGTATCCAGAGTTGTTTCAGCCTTAGATCTCGGGACGAGATCCTGTGTTGGTAGGGGAGAGATGTAATAGCCCACCAATGAAAGTAATAAACAAGTTGTATTTTTGGTTTGTTCAATGGCTTCCAAACTTGGCATGTTGCAAGATTATGTAATTCCATGTGGTGATCTTGAATGCCATTTAATTTTGATCTCATTTGATTTGGATTTGATTTCAAACTTGGGGGCTAAAGAAAGGTGTTGAGTGAATTTTTCCATTTCTTGCCAACTCCCTTAAGCTTCAAATTTGGCCTATCCAAATCCTTCTCCCTCCCAAGCATTTCATACACCTCGCTCTCATTTTTAGCCCTCCAAAGATTTGAGTTGCAATTCAAAGTGATTTTTGAATTCAAAAAATGCTCAACGTTTTTTTGCTCAAAATTGGTTGAAACCAATTTTGTAAAACCAGGAACATTGCAAGGATTCAGAAACATATTTTTATATGTTTTTCTCTGTTATGGTTTGCCCTCAAAAAGTCTTGGAAGTTTTCTGTTGTATTAAATGGAAAACATTTCCTTTTCTTTTAATTTGAGAGGGAGAGCCTGCCAGGCCCAGCCCGTTTGGCCTGCCCCTCCTTCCCGCAGCCCATCTGGCCCGCGCCAGCGAAGTGGTACGTGGAGGCAGCCAGAGCCGTTGGATCTTGATCCGAGGGACCTCGCGCATCTCCTTTCCCCCGTGGACGAGGTCCCCCTGTCTTCTATCTCACGCTGGCGATGTCACTCCGGCCAGCCCGGCCGTCGACGTGGCTAGGGGTCCTCCCTAGTTATATGTGGCGTCTCCCATTCCTCATGGGAACCCTAGGAGCTCCTTGATGAGGACATCTCTACTAATGTTACACCCACATCTTCACCAACTACACATACTGGACCAGTTACTAGAGCACGCGCACGTCAACTAAATTATCAGGTACTTTCGTTTCTTGCGAATCCTTCTAATGTTCCGGAACATATGATGCTGCCTAAATTAGATACTTTTGTTTGTCTTATGAATGAAGGATCTAGCATGGATAAGAAGGATGGTCATTGGAGCGGGATCAAGCATGGAGAAGGAGGTGTGCGCGCGGGAAAGGACAATGGAGCTTCCAGTGGTGATTTTCGCACTTTGAGGCCACCATAAGGCGTGCATGAAGACTTGGACGAGAGACACAAGACGCCACATTAATATTTTCGTCCAAGGGTTATTATAGGTGCTGCGTCACCTTATTATTGGGCCAGGCCCATGTAATTTCTAAATACACTTAATAGGCTATTTTTTAGAGTCCGTATGTGTGGGGAAACAGAGTTAGGGTTGTTTTCGGACCCCTCCTCCAAGGGGCCACGAAATTCCCCTCTGTTCCCCCATATATACAGCCCTTAGGGCGTCGTTTAGACTTGGGTTTTAATTAGATTTAAGTTAGCCATAGCCGCAACTTCGAGTTCTTCGTTTGTGTCGTCCGACCAGGCCAAGACCGCATTGAAACCCCAACTTCTGTTAATCTTTCATCTTATATTCGCAATATCCAGATTGCAATTCTTAGTTCTTGATTGTTCTTCGATTGCTTGCAGGAATTAGACCTTCGTGGTCAGGTTGATCGTGCATCCGCAGGATCAATAACCTCTCGGAGTTGGTTTAGCGATTGCTAAGGCGCAACGTCTTCGCACGTTCGTAGTCGGGTCGTGAAAGTCTACTCCACCAAAATCGATCTCCATCATCTCATCGAAACATCGGGACACCTTCGCCTCTATCAAGTGGTATCAGATTTCCAGGTTGCTCAGTGAGATTTACCAATTTTCATAGTCTAGATTGGTTCTGTTCTTCATACCTACAGTCCACGAAAAAGCCAACAAAAAACAATTAGGGTTAGATCATCACGTCCCAAGACAGTCCTAGCCTTTGTCCAGTTTTCTTTTCAGTACTTGCTTTGTTGAATTTACGGTTGCATCGTTGTGTCAAGTTGTTGATCTTAGCGTCTAGTTCCCTTAGAGTTTCGAGTTCTGATCACAGTTTGCCACGTCGCCGCCGCACAAGTAGTCATCCTACCACGTTCCGCTAATCCGAGTCCAGATACACCACCACGTTCCGCCAAGCAGAGTCCATATACACCATGATAGAGGCGAAGGTGTCCCGATGTTTCGATGAGAGGATGGAGATCGATTTTTGGTGGAGTAGACTTTCACGACCCGACTACGAACGTGCGAAGACGTTGCGCCTTAGCAATCGCTAAACCAACTCCGAGAGGTTATTGATCCCGCGGATGCACGATCAACCTGACCACGAAGGTCAATTCCTGCAAGCAATCGAAGAACAAGCAAGAACTAAGAATTGCAATCTGGATATTGCGAATATAAGATGAAAGATTAACAGAAGTTGGGGTTCCAATGCGGTCTTGGCCTGGTCGGACGACACAAACGAAGAACTCGAAGTTGCAGCTATGGCTAACTTAAATCTAATTAAAACCCAAGTCTAAACGACGCCCTAAGGGCTGTATATATGGGGGAACAGAGGGGATTTTCGTGACCCCTTGGAGGTGGGGTCCGAAAACAACCCTAACTCGGTTTCCCCACACATACGGACTCTAAAAACAGCCTATAATGTGGTATTTCGAAATTACATGGGCCCAGCCCAATATTAAGGTGACGCAGCACCTATAATTGCTCTTGGACGAAAATAATGAAGTGGCATCTCGTGTATTCCGTCCAAGCCTTCATGCATGCCTTATGGTGGCTTCAACGTGCGAAAATCCCCACTGGAAGCTCCACTGTACTTTCCCCTGCGCGCACCTTCTTCTCCATTCTTGATCCCGCTCCAATGACCATCCTTCTTGTCCATGCTAGGTCCTTCATTCATAAGCAAAACAAAAGTATCTAATTTAGGCAGCATCATATGTTCATGAACAATAGAAGGATTCGCAAGAAACGAAAGTACCTGATAATTTAGTTGACGTGCACGTGCTCTAGTAACTGGTCCAGTATGTGTAGTTGGTGAGGGTATGGGTGTAACATTAGTAGGGATGTCCTCATCATCCTCCCCTTCTTGAATTGAAGTCGTCCTCGACGGAAGCTCATCATCTTCTCCCAAATAAGGTTTCAAATCTGCAATGTTAAATGTGGGACTAACCCCAAAATCTGCAGGTAGCTCAAGTTTATATGCATTATCATTAATTTTCTGTAAAACCTTAAAGGGACCATCAGCTCGTGGCATTAACTTAGACTTGCGCAAATCAGGAAACCTATCTTTTCGTAGATGTAACCAAACAAGATCTCCTGGTTCAAAAACAACATGCTTTCGACCCCTATCACCAGCAAGCTTGTATCTAGCATTCATGCGCTCAATGTTTTCTTTAGTTAACTCATGCATTTTTAATATCAATTCAGCACGTTGCTTAGCATCAAAATTCACCTTCTCCGAAGATGGAAGAGGCAGCAAATCAATAGGTGCACGAGGTAGAAAACCATAAACAATCTCAAAAGGGCACATTTTAGTGGTAGAATGCACTGAACGATTATAAGCAAATTCAATATGAGGTAAACATTCTTCCCACAGTTTCAAGTTACTTTTTAAAACAGCCCTAAGCATAGTAGACAATGTCCTATTGACCACTTCAGTTTGTCCATCAGTTTGGGGATGACATGTAGTACTAAAAAGTAGTTTAGTCCCCAACTTAGCCCATAAGCATCTCCAAAAATGGCTAAGAAACTTAGTATCACGATCCGAGACAATAGTATTGGGCACACCATGTAAACGAATAATCTCTCCAAAGAATAAATCAGCAACATTAGCAGCATCATCGCTTTTATGACATGGTATAAAATGTGCCATTTTAGAAAATCTATCCACGACAACAAATATGCTATCCCTCCCCTTCTTTGTTCGAGGCAAGCCTAAAACAAAGTCCATGGATATGTCCTCCCACGGAACACTAGGTACAGGTAAAGGCATGTATAAACCATGAGGATTGAGTCGTGACTTAGCTTTTTGACATGTAGTGCAGCGAGCAACAAAACGCTCAACATCCCGTCTCATCTTTGGCCAAAAGAAATGTTTAGCAAGTACGTCCTCCGTCTTTTTCACGCCAAAATGTCCCATTAATCCTCCTCCATGCGCCTCCTGCAACAACAAAAGACGAATAGAGCTAGCTGGAATGCATAGCTTGTTAGAACGGAACACAAATCCATCATTAAGCACAAACTTGTTCCAAGTTCTACCCTCTCTACAATTCTGCAATACATCTTTAAATTCCGCATCATTTGCATATTGTTCTTTGATTGTCTCTAAACCGAATATCTTGAAGTCAAGTTGTGAAAGCATAGTATAACGACGAGACAAAGCATCAGCAATAATATTATCTTTCCCCTTCTTGTGTTTAATGACATAAGGGAAAGTCTCAATAAATTCAACCCACTTAGCATGTCTACGATTAAGTTTTGCTTGACTTCTTATGTGTTTCAAAGATTCATGATCAGAATGTATAACAAATTCTTTGGGCCATAAATAATGTTGCCAAGTTTCTAATGTCCGAACAAGAGCATATAATTCCTTATCATAAGTAGAATAGTTCAGACTAGGCCCACTCAATTTTTCAGAAAAGTATGCAACAGGTTTAGCATCTTGTAATAACACACCTCCCAAACCAATCCCACTAGCATCGCATTCAAGCTCAAAAGTCTTATTAAAATCAGGAAGTTGGAGCAAAGGAGCATGTGTTAACTTATCTTTCAATACCGTGAAAGCTTCTTCCTGTGCGGTACCCCAAGTAAAAGGCACATCCTTGCGTGTAAGCTCATTGAGAGGGGCAGCAATGGTGCTGAAATCTCTCACAAAACGCCTATAGAATCCAGCGAGGCCAAGAAAACTCCTCACTTGTGTGACCGTTTTGGGCTGCGGTCAACTCTCAATCGCCTCGATCTTGGCTTTATCAACTTCAATACCCTGTGGAGTAACAACATAACCAAGAAACGATACTCGGTCGGTGCAAAAGGTGCACTTCCCAAGGTTACCAAATAAACGTGCATTACGTAGAGCAATAAAAACAGCACGTAAATGATCCAAATGTTCCTCCAAAGATTTGCTATAAATCAGTATATCATCAAAATAGACTACCACAAATCGTCCAATGAAAGCACGTAAAACCTCGTTCATTAATCTCGTGAAAGTGCTAGGTGCATTAGTTAACCCAAAAGGCATGACTAACCACTCATATAATCCAAACTTAGTTTTAAAAGCCGTTTTCCATTCATCTCCTAATTTCATGCGAATTTGATGGTATCCACTACGCAAATCAACTTTGGAAAACATGGTAGAGCCACTTAATTCATCAAGCATATCATCTAACCTAGGAATAGGATGACGATAACGAATAGTAATATTATTAATGGCTCGACAATCAACACACATACGCCATGTTCCATCCTTTTTAGGCACTAATATAACAGGTACAGCACAAGGACTAAGGGACTCACGTATGTAACCTTTGTCGAGTAGCTCTTGTACTTGACGCTGAATCTCCTTCGTCTCCTCCGGATTGGTACGGTATGGCGCACGGTTGGGCAACGAAGCACCGGGAATTAAGTCAATCTGATGCTCAATCCCTCGAATAGGTGGTAATCCCGGTGGTACGTCTTGTGGAAAGACGTCAATAAACTCCTGCAAAAGGTCAGTGACAACAGGAGGCAAAGAAGGAGGCAATTCCTCAAATGAAAACAAAGCTTCTTTGCACACAAAAGCATAGCACACATATTGACTAACATCCAAATCTGAAATATCAACCTTAGTAGCAAGCAAAGTTGGACTAGTCAATTTAATTTCATTAGAAACAGCAGAAGAAGATTTGCTATTAGTCTTATGTTGTTGCTCAAATTCTTTGGCTGCTATCTCATTCTCACTCTTATTTTTCTCCTGTTTTGCTTTACTAGCTCTAGCAAGATCATCTTTCACAATTTGTTCAGGAGACATAGGAAGTAACGCAATATTTTTATCCTGATGAACTAGAGTAAACTGATTTGTCCTACCATGGTGTACAACATTCCTATCAAATTGCCATGGTCTACCAAGTAAAAGAGAGCATGCTTGCATGGGTACCACATCACAATCAACATAATCAGCATATGCAGCAATGCTAAAGTGCACACGAACAGAACGCGTTACCTTAATCTGACCACTATTGTTAAACCACTGAATATAGTACGGATGGGGGTGTGGTCTTGTGGTGAGAGATAGCTTCTCCACCAACTCCATGCTAGCCAAGTTGTTGCAACTCCCTCCGTCAATGATGATGCGAACCGAACGTTCTTTCACCACTCCCTTTGTGTGGAACAAATTATGCCTCTGGTTTTGCTCGGCCTTCGTTACCTGCACACTTAATACACGTTGAGCCACCAAACTAGCATATTTATCTGCATCATCAGGAGTCATATACTCTATATCATGAGCATCATCATGGGCACCCTGTTCCTCATGAGCAATGAGAACTAGAGTCTCCTCATCATAGTCACTCGCTGACTCATACCCACCATCCGCCGTAATAGTCATCACACGCTTGGAGGGACAGTCCCTTGCGAAGTGACCTCCACCTTGGCACCTGCGACATTTAATATCACGATCTCGTGTTTGCCCTGTGGACGCCATGGATGAAGAAGAACTCGCCGCTGGACCACTCTGTGCACCCTTGAATGGTGGTGCTAGCTGTTTTGGTGGCTCCCTGTAAGAATGAGCGGCTGAAGTAGATGGTGGCGCAGCAGGACGTGTGGATGTAGAAGGTCCACGCGATGTCCATGATGTATTTCGTCCTGCAGAAAAGTTAGGTCTCGTAGCGGCCTGTCGATCCTGCACTTCACGTTCAGCTTTACAAGCAAGATGAAACAAACGAGTGATAGTAGCAAAGTCCTTGTATTCTAGAATAGTTTGTATCTCCCTGTTTAAACCACCCATAAAACGTGCAAGCATAGCTTCATTATCCTCTACTAGGCCACATCTAATCAATCCAGTTTGTAATTCTTGATAATATTCCTCTACAGAATTTTTTCCTTGTCTCAAACGCTGTAATTTTTGTAACAATTCACGTTGATAATAAGGAGGAACCCAGCGAGTACGCATAGCATCTTTTAAAGCAGCCCAAGTAGTTGGAATATTATTAGCATGCAATCTACAATGTTCAAACCACCAAATAGATGCAAATCCCGTGAATTCACAAACAGCAGCAGTAACACGTCTATTCTCAGGATATTGTAAACATGTAAAACGTTGTTCAGTTTCTAACTCCCAAGTAAGATAAGCATCAGGAATATATCTACCCTCAAACGGCTTAAGATTCAATTTAAGTTTAGGCACATGTTCATCATCGCGTACCTGAGGGGGTGGTTGGTGTCGACCGTGGCGAATGTTGGGACGTGGACGTCCAGCTGGCTGCTCATAGGCCGCTTCCTGTGCCACCTCCTCCTCGTAATCACCCTCGTAGTTGTCGTCCTGGCTGACGTCAGAAGCAGCAGCAGCAGTAGCAGCAACTGCAGCAGCAGGAGGAGCACCAATACCAGCAACTTGTCCTCGCGGAAACAGAATACGTCGTGCACGTGGTAGTGGCGGTGGCTGTGGCTGTGCGGAAGGTAGGCGTGCGATCAACTCAGTAAACTTGGCGTCGAGCTTGGTGTCGATCATCTTCTCCACGCCATCAATCGCCTCTGTAAATCTGGTCTCGATGTCCTGCACCTGTTGAGACATCATACGTGCAAATTTATCATGTAGCTCCTTGTTTGTCATGTTCTCCCAATCGGGTGCATCCCGCGCCACTTCATCATGTGATCCTGGCATGGTTAGCAGAAATAGAAAACACACAAGAATATGATCCTACTTCTACTAATGGGATGGATGTGGGGTGGTGGAAAGCACAAATCCGTCAAGCTTTTCTTACGTTCTTACCGATTCTTACCTAGCAGCAGGTGGTGATGTACAACCAACGGGTCAAAACTCTCAGAGATATGGTAGAGCGATGGCCAGGAGGTGTCAAAACGCACGATGTAGGATATATGTGGAGCTGTAGGTAGGCTTGACAAATATGGTAGCAAAAAGCTCAACAGTAATCAAAACAGAGATGCAAAGTTGAATAAACACTCAACGTCGGTACTATGCTGATCCTAGGCTAGACCGTACTAGAGACGCGAGCCTAAAACACCAACGAAAGCACGGCGCGG
Source organism: Bromus sterilis (assembly GCA_950022295.1). Taxonomy (NCBI): domain Eukaryota; kingdom Viridiplantae; phylum Streptophyta; class Magnoliopsida; order Poales; family Poaceae; genus Bromus; species Bromus sterilis. Next base: position 161,503,057 of record OX465599.1, on the reverse strand, counting down.
CACGTAATCAACTGAGAAGCACACTCTGATTTTTTTTTTCCTCTTTTTTTTTTTTTTTTTTGCTTTTTTTTTTTTTTTTTTTTGGTGCGATGCGGGACTGCGGTGGCTGAAAAAGTGCGAAAAAATCACTATGGTGGCGAACGTCTCAAAATGAGTTTCTGGACATAAGGAACGTATGGGCACGAAATTTTTTCACCCCCGAATTTTTTTTTTTTTTTTTTTTTTGGAAATCACCCTCTTATACGTACGACAAAAGATTGGTGAAATCCGACTCTAATCAAATCAAAACTAATCTGGCTACGGAGAGATCACAAACCGAACAGGTGATGGAACTCAACTCGGATTGGTAGGTCGTGGTGCTGTATATGGACTCGACTTGGCGGAACGTGGTGGTGTATCTGGACTCAGATTGGCGGAAACGTGGCGGTGTACTACTGTGCGGCGGCGGTGTGACAAACTGTGATCAGAACTCGAAACTCTAAGGGAACTAGACGCTAAGATCAGCAACTTGACACAACGATGCAACCGTAAATTCAACAAAGCAAGTACTGAAAAGAAAACTGGGCAAAGGCTAGGACTGTCTTGGGACGTGATGATCTAACCCTAATTTTTTTTTGTTGGCTTTTTCGTGGACTGTAGGTATGAAGAACAGAACCAATCTAGACTATGAAAACTGGTAAATCTCACCGAGCAACCTGGAAATCTGATACCACTTGATAGAGGCGAAGGTGTCCCGATGTTTCGATGAGAGGATGGAGATCGATTTTTGGTGGAGTAGACTTTCACGACCCGACTACGAACGTGCGAAGACGTTGCGCCTTAGCAATCGCTAAACCAACTCCGAGAGGTTATTGATCCCGCGGATGCACGATCAACCTGACCACGAAGGTCAATTCCTGCAAGCAATCGAAGAACAAGCAAGAACTAAGAATTGCAATCTGGATATTGCGAATATAAGATGAAAGATTAACAGAAGTTGGGGTTCCAATGCGGTCTTGGCCTGGTCGGACGACACAAACAAAGAACTCGAAGTTGCAGCTATGGCTAACTTAAATCTAATTAAAACCCAAGTCTAAACGACGCCCTAAGGGCTGTATATATGGGGGAACAGAGGGGATTTTCGTGACCCCTTGGAGGTGGGGTCCGAAAACAACCCTAACTCGGTTTCCCCACACATACGGACTCTAAAAACAGCCTATAATGTGGTATTTCGAAATTACATGGGCCCAGCCCAATATTAAGGTGACGCAGCACCTATAATTGCTCTTGGACGAAAATAATGAAGTGGCATCTCGTGTATTCCGTCCAAGCCTTCATGCATGCCTTATGGTGGCTTCAACGTGCGAAAATCCCCACTGGAAGCTCCACTGTACTTTCCCCTGCGCGCACCTTCTTCTCCATTCTTGATCCCGCTCCAATGACCATCCTTCTTGTCCATGCTAGGTCCTTCATTCATAAGCAAAACAAAAGTATCTAATTTAGGCAGCATCATATGTTCATGAACAATAGAAGGATTTGCAAGAAACGAAAGTACCGGATAATTTAGTTGACGTGCACGTGCTCTAGTAACTGGTCCAGTATGTGTAGTTGGTGAGGGTATGGGTGTAACATTAGTAGGGATGTCCTCATCACACCACCACGTCTCACGAGTCCGAGTTGAGTTCCACCATCAGTACGGCTCCTGATCTCTTTGTAGCCAGATTAGTTTTCAGTTGTTAGAGTCGGATTTCATCAAACTTTTTCCGTACAGAGAAGGGGGGTGATTAGCAAAAAAAAAAAAAAGTCTGGCACGCTTTCCAGAGCAGTTTTTAGGCCAAAATTTTCAGGGGTAAAAAAATTTCGTGCCCATACGTTCCTTAGGTCCAGAAACTCATTTTGAGACGTTCGCCACCATAGTGATTTTTTCGCACTTTTTCAGCCACCGCAGTCCCGCATCGCAAAAAAAAAAAGAGCAAAAAACAAAAAAAAAATAAAAGAGAGAGAGAAAAAAAAAATTCAGAGTGTGCTTCTTAGTTGTTTACGTGCCGCGCCGTGCTTTCGTTGGTGTTTTAGGCTCGCGTCTCTAGTACGGTCTAGCCTAGGATCAGCACAGTAGCGACGTTGAGTGTTTATTCAGCTTTGCATCTCTGTTTTGATTACTGTTGAGCTTTTGCTACCATACTTGTCAGCCTTCCTACAGCTCCACATATATTCTACATCGTGCGTTTGACACCTCCTGGCCATCGCTCCACCATATCTCTGAGAGTTTTGACCCGTTGGTTGTACATCACCACCTGCTGCTAGGTAAGAATCGGTAAGAGCGAAAGAAAAGCTTGACGGATTTGTGCTTTCCACCATCCCACATCCCATTAGTAGAAGTAGGATCATATTCCTGTGTGTTTTCTATTTCTGCTAACCATGCCAGGATCACATGATGAAGTGGCGCGGGATGCACCCGATTGGGAGAACATGACAAACAAGGAGCTACATGATAAATTTGCACAAATGATGTCTGAACAGGTGAATGACATCGAGACCAGATTTACAGAGGCCATTGATGGCGTGGAAAAGATGATCGACACCAAGCTCGACGCCAAGTTTACTGAGTTGATCGCACGCCTACCTACACAGCCTGCTGCCGCTCCAGCACAGCCACAGCCACCGCCACTACCACGTGCACGACGAATTCTGTTTCCGAGAGGACAAGCTGCTGGTATTGGTGCTCCTCCTGCTGCTGCAGTACCTGCTGCTGCTGCTTTTGACGTCGGCCAGGACGACAACTACGAGGGTGATTACGAGGAGGAGGTGGAACAGGAAGCGGCCTATGAACAGCCAGCTGGACGTCCACGTCCCAACATTCGCCACGGTTGACACCAACCACCCCCTCAGGTACGCGATGATGAACATGTGCCTAAACTGAAATTGAATCTGAAGCCGTTTGAGGGTAGATATATTCCTGATGCTTATCTTACTTGGGAGTTAGAAACTGAACAACGCTTTACATGTTTACAATATCCTAAGAATAGACGTGTTACTGCTGCTGTTTGTGAATTCACGGGTTTTGCATCTATTTGGTGGTCTGAACATTGTAGATTTCATGCTAATAATATTCCAGCTACTTGGGCTGCTTTAAAAGATGCTATGCGTACTCGCTGGGTTCCTCCTTATTATCAACGTGAATTGCTACAAAAATTACAGCGTTTGAGACAAGGAAAAAATTCTGTAAAGGAATATTATCAAGAATTACAAACTGGATTGATTAGATGTGGCCTAGTAGAGGATAATGAAGCTATGTTTGCACGTTTTATAGGTGGCTTAAACAGGGAGATACAAACTATTCTAGAATACAAGGACTATGCTACTATTACTCGTTTGTTTCATCTTGCTTGTAAAGCTGAACGTGAACTGCAGGATCGACAGGCCGCTACGAGACCTAACTTTTCTGCAGGACGAAATACATCATGGACATCGCGTGGACCTTCTACATCCACACGTCCTGCTGCGCCACCATCTACTTCAGCCGCTCATTCTTACAGGGAGCCACCAAAACAGCCAGCGCCACCATTCAAGGGTGCACAGAGTGGTCCAGCGGCGAGTTCTTCTTCATCCATGGTTTCCACAGGGCAAACACGAGATCGTGATATTAAATGTCGCAGGTGCCAAGGTGGAGGTCACTTCGCAAAAGACTGTCCCTCCAAGCGTGTGATGACTATTACGGCGGATGGTGGGTATGAGTCAGCGAGTGACTATGATGAGGAGACTTTAGTTCTCATTGCTCATGAGGAACAGGGTGCCCATGATGATGCTCATGATATAGAGTATATGGCTCCTGATGAAGCAGATAAATATGCTAGTTTGGTTCCTCAACGTGTGTTAAGTGTGCAGGTAACGAAGGCCGAGCAAAACCAGAGGCATAATTTGTTCCACACAAAGGGAGTGGTGAAAGAACGTTCGGTTCGCATCATCATTGACGGAGGGAGTTGCAACAACTTGGCAAGCATGGAGTTGGTGGAGAAGCTATCTCTCACCACAAGACCACACCCCCATCCGTACTATATTCAGTGGTTTAACAATAGTGGTAAGATTAAGGTAACGCGTTCTGTTCGTGTGCAGTTTAGCATTGCTGCATATGCTGATTATGTTGATTGTGATGTGGTACCCATGCAAGCATGCTCTCTTTTACTTGGTAGACCATGGCAATTTGATAGGAATGTTGTACACCATGGTTGGACAAATCAGTTTACTCTGGTTCATCAGGATAAAACTATTGATTTACTTCCTATGTCTCCTGAACAAATTGTGAAAGATGATCTTGCTAGAGCTAGTAAAGCTAAACAGGAGAAAAATAAGAGTGAAAATGAGATAGCAGCTAAAGAATTTGAGCAACAACATAAGACTAATAGCAAATCTTCTTCTGCTGTTTCTAATGAAATTAAATTGACTAGTCCAACTTTGCTTGCTACTAAGGTTGATATTTCGGATTTGGATGTTAGTCAATATGTGTGCTATGCTTTTGTGTGCAAAGAAGCTTTGTTTTCATTTGAGGAATTGCCTCCTTCTTTGCCTCCTGTTGTCACTGACCTTTTGCAGGAGTTTATTGACGTCTTTCCACAAGACGTACCACCGGGATTACCACTTATTCGAGGGATTGAGCATCAGATTGACTTAATTCCCGGTGCTTCGCTGCCCAACCGTGCGCCATACCGTACCAATCCGGAGGAGACGAAGGAGATTCAGCGTCAAGACAAGAGCTACTCGACAAAGGTTACATAAGTGAATCCCTTAGTCCTTGTGTTGTTCCTGTTATATTAGTGCCTAAAAAGGATGGAACTTGGCGTATGTGTGTTGATTGTAGAGCCATTAATAATATTACTATTCGTTATCGTCATCCTATTCCTAGGTTAGATGATATGCTTGATGAATTAAGTGGCTCTACCATGTTTTCCAAAGTTGATTTGCGTAGTGGATACCATCAAATTCGCATGAAATTAGGGGCTGAATGGAAAACGGCATTTAAAACTAAGTTTGGATTATATGAGTGGTTAGTCATGCCTTTTGGGTTAACTAATGCACCTAGCACTTTCATGAGATTAATGAACGAGGTTTTACGTGCTTTCATTGGACGATTTGTGGTAGTCTATTTTGATGATATACTGATTTATAGCAAATCTTTGGAGGAACATTTGGATCATTTACGTGCTGTTTTTATTGCTCTATGTAATGCACGTTTGTTTGGTAACCTTGGGAAGTGCACCTTTTGCACCGACCGAGTATCATTTCTTGGCTATGTTGTTACTCCGCAGGGAATTGAAGTTGATAAAGCCAAGATCGAGGCGATTGAGAGTTGGCCGCAGCCCAAAACCGTCACACAAGTGAGGAGTTTTCTTGGCCTCGCTGGATTCTATAGGCGTTTTGTGAGAGATTTCAGCACCATTGCTGCCCCTCTCAATGAGCTTACACGCAAGGATGTGCCGTTTAATTGGGGTACCGCACAGGAAGAAGCCTTCACGGTATTGAAAGATAAGTTAACACATGCTCCTTTGCTCCAACTTCCTGATTTTAATAAGACTTTTGAGCTTGAATGCGATGCTAGTGGGATTGGTTTGGGAGGTGTGTTATTACAAGATGCTAAACCTATTGCATACTTTTCTGAAAAATTGAGTGGGCCTAGTCTGAACTATTCTACTTATGATAAGGAATTATACGCTCTTGTTCAGACATTAGAAACTTGGCAACATTATTTATGGCCCAAAGAATTTGTTATACATTCTGATCATGAATCTTTGAAACACATAAGAAGCCAAGCAAAACTTAATCGTAGACATGCTAAGTGGGTTGAATTTATTGAGACTTTCCCTTATGTCATTAAACACAAGAAGGGGAAAGATAATATTATTGCTGATGCTTTGTCTCGTCGTTATACTATGCTTTCACAACTTGACTTCAAGATATTCGGTTTAGAGACACTCAAAGATCAATATGTACATGATGCGGAATTTAAAGATGTATTGCAGAATTGTAGAGAGGGTAGAACATGGAACAAGTTTGTGCTTAATGATGGTTTTGTGTTCCGTTCTAACAAGCTATGCATTCCAGCTAGCTCTATTCGTCTTTTGTTGTTGCAGGAGGCGCATGGAGGAGGATTAATGGGACACTTTGGCGTGAAGAAGACGGAGGACGTACTTGCTACACATTTCTTTTGGCCAAAGATGAGACGGGATGTTGAGCGTTTTGTTGCTCGCTGCACTACATGTCAAAAAGCTAAGTCACGACTCAATCCTCATGGTTTATACATGCCTTTACCTGTACCTAGTGTTCCGTGGGAGGACATATCCATGGACTTTGTTTTAGGCTTGCCTCGAACAAAGAAGGGGAGGGATAGCATATTTGTTGTCGTGGATAGATTTTCTAAAATGGCACATTTTATACCATGTCATAAAAGCGATGATGCTGCTAATGTTGCTGATTTATTCTTTGGAGAGATTATTCGTTTACATGGTGTGCCCAATACTATTGTCTCGGATCGTGATACTAAGTTTCTTAGCCATTTTTGGAGATGCTTATGGGCTAAGTTGGGGACTAAACTACTTTTTAGTACTACTTGTCATCCCCAAACTGATGGACAAACTGAAGTAGTCAATAGGACTTTGTCTACTATGCTTAGGGCTGTTTTAAAGAGTAACTTGAAAATGTGGGAAGAATGTTTACCTCATATTGAATTTGCTTATAATCGTTCATTTCATTCTACCACTAAAATGTGCCCTTTTGAGATTGTTTATGGTTTTCTACCTCGTGCACCTATTGATTTGCTGCCTCTTCCATCTTCGGAGAAGGTGAATTTTGATGCTAAGCAACGTGCTGAGTTGATATTAAAAATGCATGAGTTAACTAAAGAAAACATTGAGCGCATGAATGCTAGATACAAGCTTGCTGGTGATAGGGGTCGAAAGCATGTTGTATTTGAACCAGGAGATCTTGTTTGGTTACATCTACGAAAAGATAGGTTTCCTGATTTGCGCAAGTCTAAGTTAATGCCACGAGCTGATGGTCCCTTTAAGGTTTTACAGAAAATTAATGATAATGCATATAAACTTGAGCTACCTGCAGATTTTGGGGTTAGTCCCACATTTAACATTGCAGATTTGAAACCTTATTTGGGAGAAGATGATGAGCTTCCGTCGAGGACGACTTCAATTCAAGAAGGGGAGGATGATGAGGACATCCCTACTAATGTTACACCCATACCCTCACCAACTACACATACTGGACCAGTTACTAGAGCACGTGCACGTCAACTAAATTATCAGGTACTTTCGTTTCTTGCGAATCCTTCTATTGTTCATGAACATATGATGCTGCCTAAATTAGATACTTTTGTTTTGCTTATGAATGAAGGACCTAGCATGGACAAGAAGGATGGTCATTGGAGCGGGATCAAGAATGGAGAAGAAGGTGTGCGCGGGGGAAAGTACAGTGGAGCTTCCAGTGGAGATTTTCACACGTTGAAGCCACCATAAGGCATGCATGAAGGCTTGGACGGAATACACGAGATGCCACTTCATTATTTTCGTCCAAGAGCAATTATAGGTGCTGCGTCACCTTAATATTGGGCTGGGCCCATGTAATTTCGAAATACCACATTATAGGCAGTTTTTAGAGTCCGTATGTGTGGGGAAACCGAGTTAGGGTTGTTTTCGGACCCCACCTCCAAGGGGTCACGAAAATCCCCTCTGTTCCCCCATATATACAGCCCTTAGGGCGTCGTTTAGACTTGGGTTTTAATTAGATTTAAGTTAGCCATAGCCGCAACTTCGAGTTCTTCGTTTGTGTCATCCGACCAGGCCAAGACCGCATTGGAACCCCAACTTCTGTTAATCTTTCATCTTATATTCGCAATATCCAGATTGCAATTCTTAGTTCTTGCTTGTTCTTCGATTGCTTGCAGGAATTGACCTTCGTGGTCAGGTTGATCGTGCATCCGCGGGATCAATAACCTCTCGGAGTTGGTTTAGCGATTGCTAAGGCGCAACGTCTTCGCACGTTCGTAGTCGGGTCGTGAAAGTCTACTCCACCAAAATCGATCTCCACCATCTCATCGAAACATCGGGACACCTTCGCCTCTATCAGAAGGAGAGGGAGATGGGCTAGATGAGCCGAAGCAGCCCATGGGTTGTGCCCTCCTTTTTTCCAATTTGGTTTGAATTCAAATTCAAATCTATTTTAAATGACATGGGCATCCTTACCCCATGTTCATTCATGACATATATGATTTTGGGGTAGCAAAATGCAGTGAGTCACATGGTGAGGTCCATGTTGTGTTTTGTGCAACATGGAATAATGATGTGACCAAATGTCCATTTTCTCTCTCATTTTCAATTTCCTGTTGAATTCCAAAGTGACCATGTCATCCGTGATCTTTGATTTATTTTTAAACAGCCCCCAACATATTGTTGTATGGAAGTGGCTGGTCTCCGTTCCTTCTTTTGAAAACTTACCCGGTGTCAACTTTCATCGACACCTTTCCGTCTTCGGAATCGATAGATTTACTTTCACGTTGTAATGCATCTTGTCTTTATTGCTTATGCCATGTCATGAAATCCATGTCACTTGCATCTAAACTTAACGTCCTGACCAAGACCATTCAATTATAAACTGCATATGTAGCATCGTTGACGTGTCGTCACGACCTTCAATTAACTTGACTAGCTAGGGTCACACCATGCTATAAACTTGAACATGCATTTCATGCTTGTGCATCTTTGATCCCGATTCTTCTTCGTGGTGTTTCTCTTTGCCGGTACCGTACTTTACAGCCTGAGCTTGCCGAGGAGACTTACGTGGAGCTGTCCGACACCGAGCCCGAGGACCCTGCTACGCCTGCTCCGTCTACTACCTACCTAGGCAAGGCGGTTTATATATCATTCCTTATAGCTTTCAGCTCGCTTTCCTAGCTGTACTTAGAACGGTTGTTTGATACTACAACCAAATATTTGAGCCTCTCAAGCAAACCCAAACAACCATGATCCCCACATCCTAGCAACCCTTGTTTGGCCATGTACCTTGCTTGCTTAACCATTGCTTAGTATGTGTAGGCCCTTACCTGCTGCTTATACCCATTAGTGCTAAGATGGTTTATCATGCTATTATCAGAAATTGGTTGATTTTTTTTAATATGTTGTTAACTTATATTTGACGAAGGATGAAAGAACGGGTTGTTCCCGCCAGGTGTTTTGTTTCATTTGAGTCACTTAGGATCCGAGTTCTGGGTATTGTTTTTTTTTTGTTTGAGCGTGCCTAATCATGTGTGGGATTCTATGGGGTTCCTTTGTCTTACCTTCCTAGCTCCAAACAGTTCTAGTGGTGGCCCAAGCTGATTTTACCTTTTGAAAACCGTGTGTGTAACTGGTTAGCGTTCCATTGGATTTAAAGCAAAATGGTCCAGGGGGATGGTATATCCTGTTGGTCCACACCTGGAAGCTAGAGAGCCTTCCCGAGCGAGGGTAGGTCATCTCGACCTCGTCTAGACGGTAGAAGCCGATTTGAGAGCACAACCGTCTTTTGAGTTGGATGTCGACTCACCGGGGGCCACCCGGAATTGTGCGTTGTTAGTTAGAGGGACTCTGACGTTCCGGAGTTTCAGACGCCTTCACCCGCCAAGCGGAAACCGGGCGTACATGCGAAGCCTATGATGGGAAGTTGGTACACCCCTGCAGTGTTAAATCTTTTCGAAAAGCCGTGTCCGCGGTTATGGACGACTCAGAACCTACGTCTTGTTCATAGAATAACATCAACTTAATCATGCTTGTAAAATTGACAACGTGTAAGTTGCCTTGATTGCTCTTCTTCGTCCGGAGCGACAAAGAGGGGAGAAGGTTGCGTTATGTTAGACGTAAGTAGGTGGAAAAGAGCCTTATTAATGCGATCATCAACGGCTTCTTGGATCTTTCCTTACTCCAAAAATAGATCGTTAGCCACTCATATATGCTAGTGCGGTTGCAACCTCAACCACTATCCTTTCCTTATCGTGAGAAGTTCGTCATACTATATTGATATATACTCACCCCTTGCGTCTTTCTTTCACGTTATGTACAAACGATTGGGCTTTCAGACTACTACTTCGACACGAGCACCGGCAAGTACTTTGTGGAGGTTTCGCCAGAGGAGGACGACGACGACTTCGCACAGTAGACCTACATTTGGGTTTTTGACGATCCTCGGGTGGACGACATGGTTATTTGTAGCCCTCTCTAGGGCAATTTGCATCTTGTCCGTACTCGGACGTGTGTGTCTTTTGAGATGTTGATGTGATGTACTGTTGGACCATGAGGTCTCTGAATGATGTAAAAATACCATTGGCAACTGTATGCTTTGGATCTATATATTTATGTCTTATTTTATGTTCATGCACTTATTACCTGTTGTCGAGAATCCGGCAGCGAAACGAGTGCGAGTTTCGTGCGCCGGTGGCTAGTTATTCGCTCCCATCTCAAGTCGGATGCGAAAGCGTCCAATTCAAGATGGTACCGCATTGCGGGCCTTACACCTATCAAGGCATTAAAATAGCCTTTCTGAGATACATTTCCATGCAACATCCACCATCTCATGACTTCATCTTCATATCATACAATGTTTTGCTTGATCGAGGAGCCGCATGCTAGCTGGGCCTTGCCCTTATCATTGCTACATGACGCGCTAGTATCATTACTGATAGAGGCAAAGGTGTCCCGATGTTTCGATGAGATGATGGAGATCGATTTTGGTGGAGTAGACTTTCACGACCCGACTACGAACGTGCGAAGACGTTGCGCCTTAGCAATCGCTAAACCAACTCCGAGAGGTTATTGATCCCGCGGATGCACGATCAACCTGACCACGAAGGTCAATTCCTGCAAGCAATCGAAGAACAAGCAAGAACTAAGAATTGCAATCTGGATATTGCGAATATAAGATGAAAGATTAGCAGAAGTTGGGGTTCCAATGCGGTCTTGGCCTGGTCGGACGACACAAACGAAGAACTCGAAGTTGCGGCTATGGCTAACTTAAATCTAATTAAAACCCAAGTCTAAACGACGCCCTAAGGGCTGTATATATGGGGGAACAGAGGGGATTTTCGTGACCCCTTGGAGGTGGGGTCCGAAAACAACCCTAAGTCGGTTTCCCCACACATACGGACTCTAAAAACAGCCTATAATGTGGTATTTCGAAATTACATGGGCCCAGCCCAATTTTAAGGTGACGCAGCACCTATAATTGCCCTTGGACGGAAATAATGAAGTGGCATCTCGCGTATTTCGTCCAAGACTTCATGCGCAACTTATGGTGGCTTCAAAGTGCGATAATCACCACTGGAAGCTCCATTGTCCTTTCCCGCGCGCGCACCTTCTTCTCCATGCTCGATCCCGCTCCAATGACCATCCTTCTTGTCCATGCTAGGTCCTTCATTCATAAGCAAAACAAAAGTATCTAATTTAGGCAGCATCATATGTTCATGAACAATAGAAGGATTCGCAAGAAACGAAAGTACCTGATAATTTAGTTGACGTGCGCGTGCTCTAGTAACTGGTCCAGTATGTATAGTTGGTGAAGATGTGGGTGTAACATTAGTAGAGATGTCCTCATCATCCTCCCCTTCTTGAATTGAAGTCGTCCTCGACGGAAGCTCATCATCTTCTCCCAAATAAGGTTTCAAATCTGCAATGTTAAATGTGGGACTAACCCCAAAATCTGCAGGTAGCTCAAGTTTATATGCATTATCATTAATTTTCTGTAAAACCTTAAAGGGACCATCAGCTCGTGGCATTAACTTAGACTTGCGCAAATCAGGAAACCTATCTTTACGTAGATGTAACAAAACAAGATCTCCTGGTTCAAACACAACATGCTTTCTACCCTTATCACCAGCAAGCTTGTATCTAGCATTCATTTTCTCAATGTTTTCTTTAGTTAACTCATGCATTTTTAATATCAATTCAGCACGTTGCTTAGCATCAAAATTAACCTTCTCCGAAGATGGAAGAGGCAGCAAATCAATAGGTGCACGAGGTAGAAAACCATAAACAATCTCAAAAGGGCACATTTTAGTGGTAGAATGAAATGAACGATTATAAGCAAATTCAATATGAGGTAAACATTCTTCCCACATTTTCAAGTTACTCTTTAAAACAGCCCTAAGCATAGTAGACAAAGTCCTATTGACTACTTCAGTTTGTCCATCAGTTTGGGGATGACAAGTAGTACTAAAAAGTAGTTTAGTCCCCAACTTAGCCCATAAGCATCTCCAAAAATGGCTAAGAAACTTAGTATCACGATCCGAGACAATAGTATTGGGCACACCATGTAAGAGAATAATCTCATGAAAGAATAAATCAGCAACATTAGCAGCATCATCGCTTTTATGACATGGTATAAAATGTGCCATCTTAGAAAATCTATCCACGACAACAAATATGCTATCCCTCCCGTTCTTTGTTCGAGGCAAGCCTAAAACAAAGTCCATGGATATGTCCTCCCACGGAACACTAGGTACAGGTAAAGGCATGTATAAACCATGAGGATTGAGTCGTGACTTAGCTTTTTGACATGTAGTGCAGCGAGCAACAAAACGCTCAACATCCCGTCTCATCTTTGGCCAAAAGAAATGTGTAGCAAGTACGTCCTCCGTCTTCTTCACGCCAAAATGTCCCATTAATCCTCCTCCATGCGCCTCCTGCAACAACAAAAGACGAATAGAGCTAGCTGGAATGCATAGCTTGTTAGAACGGAACACAAACCCATCATTAAGCACAAACTTGTTCCATGTTCTACCCTCTCTACAATTCTGCAAAACATCTTTAAATTCTCCATCATGCACATATTGATCTTTGATTGTCTCTAAACCGAATATCTTGAAGTCAAGTTGGGAAAGCATAGTATAACGACGAGACAAAGCATCAGCAATAATATTATCTTTCCCCTTCTTGTGTTTAATGACATAAGGGAAAGTCTCAATAAATTCAACCCACTTAGCATGTCTACGATTAAGTTTTGCTTGACTTCTTATGTGTTTCAAAGATTCATGATCAGAATGTATAACAAATTCTTTGGGCCATAAATAATGTTGCCAAATTTCTAATGTCCGAACAAGAGCATATAATTCCTTATCATAGGTAGAATAGTTCAGACTAGGCCCACTCAATTTTTCAGAAAAGTATGCAACAGGTTTAGCATCTTGTAATAACACACCTCCCAAACCAATCCCACTAGCATCGCATTCAAGCTCAAAAGTCTTATTAAAATCAGGAAGTTGGAGCAAAGGAGCATGTGTTAACTTATCTTTCAATACCGTGAAGGCTTCTTCCTGTGCGGTACCCCAAGTAAAAGGCACATCCTTGCGTGTAAGCTCATTGAGAGGTGCAGCAATGGTGCTGAAATCTCTCACAAAACGCCTATAGAATCCAGCGAGGCCAAGAAAACTCCTCACTTGTGTGACCGTTTTGGGTTGCGGCCAACTCTCAATCGCCTCGATCTTGGCTTTATCAACTTCAATTCCCTGCGGAGTAACAACATAGCCAAGAAACGATACTCGGTCGGTGCAAAAGGTGCACTTCCCAAGGTTACCAAATAAACGTGCATTACGTAGAGCAATAAAAACAGCACGTAAATGATCCAAATGTTCCTCCAAAGATTTGCTATAAATCAGTATATCATCAAAATAGACTACCACAAATCGTCCAATGAAAGCACGTAAAACCTCGTTCATTAATCTCATGAAAGTGCTAGGTGCATTAGTTAACCCAAAAGGCATGACTAACCACTCATATAATCCAAACTTAGTTTTAAATGCCGTTTTCCATTCATCCCCTAATTTCATGCGAATTTGATGGTATCCACTACGCAAATCAACTTTGGAAAACATGGTAGAGCCACTTAATTCATCAAGCATATCATCTAACCTAGATATAGGATGACGATAACGAATAGTAATATTATTAATGGCTCTACAATCAACACACATACGCCAAGTTCCATCCTTTTTAGGCACTAATATAACAGGAACAGCACAAGGACTAAGGGATTCACGTATGTAACCTTTGTCGAGTAGCTCTTGTACTTGACGCTGAATCTCCTTCGTCTCCTCTGGATTGGTACGGTATGGTGCACGGTTGGGCAGCGAAGCACCGGGAATTAAGTCAATCTGATGCTCAATCCCTCGAATAGGTGGTAATCCCGGTGGTACGTCTTGTGGAAAGACGTCAATAAACTCCTGCAAAAGGTCAGTGACAACAGGAGGCAAAGAAGGAGGCAATTCCTCAAATGAAAACAAAGCTTCTTTGCACACAAAAGCATAGCACACATATTGACTAACATCCAAATCCGAAATATCAACCTTAGTAGCAAGCAAAGTTGGACTAGTCAATTTAATTTCATTAGAAACAGCAGGAGAAGATTTGCTAGTAGTCTTATGTTGTTGCTCAAATTCTTTAGCTGCTATCTCATTTTCACTCTTATTTTTCTCCTGTTTAGCTTTACTAGCTCTAGCAAGATCATCTTTCACAATTTGTTCAGGAGACATAGGAAGTAAAGCAATAGTTTTATCCTGATGAACCAGAGTAAACTGATTTGTCCTACCATGGTGTACAACATTCCTATCAAATTGCCATGGTCTACCAAGTAAAAGAGAGCATGCTTGCATGGGTACCACATCACAATCAACATAATCAACATATGCAGCAATGCTAAAGTGCACACGAACAGAACGCGTTACCTTAATCTTACCACTATTGTTAAACCACTGAATATAGTACGGATGGGGGTGTGGCCTTGTGGTGAGAGATAGCTTCTCCACCAACTCCATGCTTGCCAAGTTGTTGCAACTCCCTCCTTCAATGATGATGCGAACCGAACGTTCTTTCACCACTCCCTTTGTGTGGAACAAATTATGCCTCTGGTTTTGCTCGGCCTTCGATACCTGCACACTTAACACACGTTGAGCAACCAAACTAGCATATTGATCTGCATCATCAGGAGCCATATACTCTATATCATGAGCATCATCAGGGGCACCCTGTTCCTCGTGAGCAATGAGAACTAAAGTCTCCTCATCATAGTCGCTCGCTGACTCATACCCACCATCCGCCGTAATAATCATCACACGCTTGGAGGGACAGTCTTTTGCGAAGTGACCTCCACCTTGGCACCTGCGACATTTAATATCACGATCTCGTGTTTGCCCTGTGGAAGCCATGGATGAAGAAGAACTCGCCGCTGGACCACTCTGTGCACCCTTGAATGGTGGCGCTGGCTGTTTTGGTGGCTCCCTGTAAGAATGAGCGGCTGAAGTAGATGGTGGTGCAGCAGGACGTGTGGATGTAGAAGGTCCACGCGATGTCCATGATGTATTTCGTCCTGCAGAAAAGTTAGGTCTCGTAGCGGCCTGTCGATCCTGCACTTCACGTTCAGCTTTACAAGCAAGATGAAACAAACGAGTAATAGTAGCATAGTCCTTGTATTCTAGAATAGTTTGTATCTCCCTGTTTAAGCCACCTATAAAACGTGCAAACATAGCTTCATTATCCTCTACTAGGCCACATCTAATCAATCCAGTTTGTAATTCTTGATAATATTCCTCTACAGAATTTTTCCCTTGTCTCAAACGCTGTAATTTTTGTAGCAATTCACGTTGATAATAAGGAGGAACCCAGCGAGTACGCATAGCATCTTTTAAAGCAGCCCAAGTAGCTGGAATATTATTAGCATGCAATCTACAATGTTCAGACCACCAAATAGATGCAAAACCCGTGAATTCACAAACAGCAGCAGTAACACGTCTATTCTCAGGATATTGTAAACATGTAAAGCGTTGTTCAGTTTCTAACTCCCAAGTAAGATAAGCATCAAGAATATATCTACCCTCAAACGGCTTAAGATTCAATTTAAGTTTAGGCACATGTTCATCATCGCGTACCTGAGGGGGTGGTTGGTGTCGACCGTGGCGAATGTTGGGACGTGGACGCCCAGCTGGCTGCTCATAGGCCGCTTCCTGTTCCACCTCCTCCTCATAATCACCCTCGTAGTTGTCGTCCTGGCCGACGTCAGAAGCAGCAGCAGTAGCAGCAACTGCAGCAGCCGCAGGAGCACCAGCAGCTTGTCTGCCCGGAAACAGAATACGTCGTGCACGTCGTGGTGGCGGTGGCTGTGCTGGAGCGGTCGCAGGCTGTGCAGGTAGGCGTGCGAGCAACTCAGTAAACTTGGCGTCGAGCTTGGTGTCGATCATCTTCTCCACACCATCAATCGCCTCTGTAAATCTGTTCTCGATGTCATTCACCTGTTCAGACATCATTTGTGCAAATTTATCATGTAACGCTTTGTTTGTCATATTCTCCCAATCGGGTGCATCCTGCGCCACTTCATCATGGGATCCTGGCATGGTTAGCAGAAATAGAAAACACACAGAAATATGATCCTACTTCTACTAATGGGATGTGGGGTGGTGGAAAGCACAAATCCGTCAAGCTTTTCTTTCGTTCTTACCGATTCTTACCTAGCAGCAGGTGGTGATGTACAACCAACGGGTCAAAACTCTCAGAGATGTGGTAGAGCGATGGCCAGGAGGTGTCAAAATGCACGATGTAGAATATATGTGGAGCTGTAGGAAGGCTGACAAGTATGGTAGCAAAAGCTCAACAGTAATCAAAACAGAGATGCAAAGCTGAATAAACACTCAACGTCGGGACTGTGCTGATCCTAGGCTAGACCGTACTAGAGACGCGAGCCTAAAACACCAACGAAAGCACGGCGCGGCACGTAGTCAACTGAGAAGCACACTCTGAATTTTTTTTTTTTTTGCGATGCGGGACTGCGGTGGCTGAAAAAATGCGAAAAAATCACTATGGTGGCGAACGTCTCAAAATGAGTTTCTGGACCTAGGGAACGTATGGGCACGAAATTTTTTACCCCCGAAATTTTTGGCCTAAAAACTGCTCTGGAAAGCGTGGCTGAATTTTTTTTTTTTTGGAAATCACCTCCTTCTACGTACGACAAAAGATTGGTGAAATCCGACTCTAATCAACTCAAAACTAATCTGGCTACGAAGAGATCACAAGCCGAACAGGTGATGGAACTCAACTCGGATTGGTAGGTCGTGGTGGTGTATATGGACTCTGCTTGGCGGAACGTGGTGGTGTATCTGGACTCGGATTGGCGGAACGTGGTGGTGTAGTACTGTGCGGCGGCGGCGTGACAAACTGTGATCAGAACTCGAAACTCTAAGGGAACTAGACGCTAAGATCAGCAACTCGACACAACGATGCAACCGAAAATTCAACAATGCAAACTACTGTAAAGAAAACTGGACAAAGGCTCGGACTGTGTTTGGGACGTGATGATCTAACCCTAATTTTTTTTGTTGGCTTTTTCGTGGACTGTAGGTATGAAGAACAGAACCAATCTAGACTACGAAAACTGGTAAATCTCACCGAGCAACCTGGAAATCTGATACCACTTGATAGAGGCAAAGGTGTCCCGATGTTTCGATGAGATGATGGAGATCGATTTTGGTGGAGTAGACTTTCACGACCCGACTACGAACGTACGAAGACGTTGCGCCTTAGCAATTGCTAAACCAACTCCGAGAGGTTATTGATCCCGCGGATGCACGATCAACCTGACCACGAAGGTCAATTCCTGCAAGCAATCGAAGAACAAGCAAGAACTAAGAATTGCAATCTGGATATTGCGAATATAAGATGAAAGATTAACAGAAGTTGGGGTTCCAATGCGGTCTTGGCCTGGTCGGACGACACAAACGAAGAACTCGAAGTTGCGGCTATGGCTAACTTAAATCTAATTAAAACCCAAGTCTAAACGACGCCCTAAGGGCTGTATATATGGGGGAACAGAGGGGATTTTCGTGACCCCTTGGAGGTGGGGTCCGAAAACAACCCTAAGTCGGTTTCCCCACACATACGGACTCTAAAAACAGCCTATAATGTGGTATTTCGAAATTACATGGGCCCAGCCCAAATTTAAGGTGACGCAGCACCTATAATTGCCCTTGGACGGAAATAATGAAGTGGCATCTCGCGTATTTCGTCCAAGACTTCATGCGCAACTTATGGTGGCTTCAAAGTGCGATAATCACCACTGGAAGCTCCATTGTCCTTTCCCGCGCGCGCACCTTCTTCTCCATGCTTGATCCCGCTCCAATGACCATCCTTCTTGTCCATGCTAGGTCCTTCATTCATAAGCAAAACAAAAGTATCTAATTTAGGCAGCATCATATGTTCATGAACAATAGAAGGATTCGCAAGAAACGAAAGTACCTGATAATTTAGTTGACGTGCGCGTGCTCTAGTAACTGGTCCAGTATGTGTAGTTGGTGAAGATGTGGGTGTAACATTAGTAGAGATGTCCTCATCAATTACATATCCTACTACACTGGTAGAGGCATACATTTGCATACATAACGATAATTTTCATTTTTCTTTTTGTTGAGTACTTCTTGTAATGTGTGAAAGATCTTCTTTATATTCTTGTAAAACATAGAGTGTTTCCCTTAAGTGAGGAAAAGATCCCAAAGAGGTAAAATAAAGGATCCCAAAAGAGGACAAATTAAAAGATCCCAAAGAGGACAAATGAGAGATAAATAGAAAGAGCCAATGAGGCCACAAAAATACAAAAAAGAGAAAAAAAGAAATAAAAAGAGAGAACGGGGAAACACTACTATTCCTTTTGAAATATCCACACTCATACTCCATAGTCATATTTGTACTCCATAGAGATTATCATTCATGTATAACTTGGCTTGCATATTCCAAGGATGAGCCTCCTCAAAAGAGCTCTAGGTATTCATGAGAAAGCAAGTTGGATGCACCCCCACTAGTTCCATTGGAGAGATTATCCTAGCTCATATGTGCATCTGTTGCATGGCAATCCCTACTCCTCACATTATATCTATCATTTGTCTTTCTCTCGTCTATTATTGTCGTCATTGATGTGAGTTTTTTACACCTTTTTGTCTTCCTTCCCCATCATTTCTCTCTTTGCCATCCTAAGTGCCAACGTATCTTGCTCGCTCTAATCCATTGCATGAGTGCTCAAAGATGAAAGGGAGAGGGTCAGTTTGACTTGTTTCTGAATAGTGGTCCGGGGATGAGTCAAAATAAGATTCCGAAGGAGACCAAGTGTGAAGTTTTAGTAGATTAAGTTCTCAATTAAAATATATAGTATTTTTATGCTCTAAACGCATCTCCCACTTCTTGCACGCAAACACCATTTGGAGACATTCGAGTCACGGACAGGAAGAGCTCTTGCACCTTTATTTTCATGGTTTGCTAGTTTCAA
Source organism: Bromus sterilis (assembly GCA_950022295.1). Classification (NCBI taxonomy): domain Eukaryota; kingdom Viridiplantae; phylum Streptophyta; class Magnoliopsida; order Poales; family Poaceae; genus Bromus; species Bromus sterilis. Next base: position 161,483,758 of record OX465599.1, on the reverse strand, counting down.
TACTTGATATAGATTCTTGCTTGTTATTTTCTTGACTTGAATTACATATCTTACTTGCTTTACTTTGAACATGTCACCACATAAATTATCTATGTTATCATTTACCTACTCGAGGACGAGCAACAATTAAGCTTGGGGATGTTGATACATCCCAAACGTATCTATAATCTCTGCTTGTTCCATGATCTTTTAGGTGACATTGCTACGTGTTTTTCTACACTTTCATACCTTTTTACACATATTTGGACTAACCAACTAACTCAGTGCACCTAATGCTAGTTTCTTTCCGTTGCTGTCTATAAGTTGCAGGTTTTTACTCGTATGTACAGAGCTCCAAAAATTACACAAACATCAGGTAAAAAATCAACACAGAAGAAGCTTCCGGAAACATCGAAGAAGGGCCAGAGGGGGGACACCCCCTCCCAGGCGGCCAGGAGGCGCGGGCCCACCCCTGGCCGCGCCACCAGGGCGCCTAGGAGGTGGGGACACCCCCTGGTGCCCCCTTTGGCCTATATTACCTCCTTCCTCCGAAAACCCTCGAGGAGGCCCCCACATCACGATTTTCCCCTTTGTTCTGCCTCCACCGCGCTTCCAAGATCGGGAGCAACAAAAGACCTTTTGCTGGCACCCTGCCGGAGGGAGGATTGACCTCCGGGAGCTTCTCCACCACCATGGACGCTTCTCGGATGTGCCGTGAGTAGTACTCCTTGGACCATGGGTCCATGACCAGTAGCTATGTGATGTCTTCTCTTCAATCTTGTGCTTCAATTCTTAGCCCTTGTGAGCTGCCCTACATGATCAAGGCATCTATGTAATTCTTTCTATTGTTGCTATGTTGTGTTTGCTGGGATCCGATGGATTATGAGATTATGTTCAGATTGTGATGAGTTATATATTCGGTTATCCATTTATAATTTGTTCTTGAGTAATTCTTGCATGTTCTCCGCTGCTTTTCATTTCTTTGGCCAAGTAGTAGATAGTAACTCCAAGAGGGAGCGTTACGCTTGATTGTGGGTTCATGCCCCTCCCCATGTATAGCTTGAGTGACAGAAAACATGAGACTAGGGGATGTGTTGTTGGCACCAGGGAGAAAACAACGGTGCTTGTAACCGTGGTTGTAAGGAGTGTTTACCTTACGCAAAGTTCGTTAATGAAGTTGTCTATTTCTTTGAGTTTACACTTTGGGTGGGGCTTGCAACTTAATACCAGCGAGATGTTCTTAATGAAAACATGAGAAACAATAGCTCTAAATGAAAATCTTTATTTCCAGTAGAGGAATGTTATTTATTTATGGGTACTAACAACACTAATCAGCTTATGATGAGTTTCTTATGAAGGGAGTTTTCAAGTATCAGAAGAAAGATGATGAAAGGAGATCCGGGAGTGTCAAAAGCTCAAGCTTGGGGGTGCCCCCATGCACTCCTAAGAAATATCCGAGGAGACTCAAGCGTCTAAGCTTGGGGATGCCCCCGTGTATCCCCTTCTCCATCAACAATCATTAGTTCGTCCTTCTCCATGCTATATTTTTATCGCTTCATGTGTTACGTGCTATGCTTGGAGCGTCTCGCTCTTTACTTTTTTTAGTTTATTTTAGATTCTCTCTTTGTTCATAACAAGTTGGACCCTAGCCTTCATTGTTTGGGAGAGAAACACGCTCGACTCCACCCTAGAACACAACATAGGTTTGCATGCTTATGTTTGCTTGTGTGATATTCATCTTTTCATAGCTGTTGTCATGCTTATCTCTTAGTTTACACGCTTATCTTTTTAAGACCATTTATTTATGTTGCTGCCTTTGGAACTCTCTTGAGTTTTCATGCTTATCTTTTTTAGAGAGTTGGTCTGTTGGACTGAGTTGTGTGTCTTGCATGAGTAGGTAATTGAGGATGCTATTATAAGTGTAGTAGTAACTTGCAATAGTTTTGAGTTATTGATTTGAGTAATGTTTGGACTTTTGGTGCCAAGAGATTGAGCCTATTAGTGATAGGTCTCGTATTTTGGGCAATCCGTGCTTTTTTTTGAAAACAAAAAAAATAGTTGAGAACTCTAGCTACTAGATGGACCGTTAACCTCTGGAGGGTTTGGAATATATAGAGTACCCTCACGTACCATGGGTCGAGGATGCGCAAGGATAACCAAACCCCCATACACTCCTCCTCGGGGTACTTGTCTCTTTGTGAACCTCCTAATTAGATAGAGAGTTACCGATAATAAGTGCATGAGTTCTTCAGACTAATGCGAGTATTTTATTGTTGGCACTTCCACCTTCCATATTTTTCTAGCCTCTTCGGTACCAAGAATTGCACTTTCTCATCCTCATAGTTAGTGCAAACTTCGCTGGTGCATCCAAACCCTTGGCATGCTCTGTCATCCTAATCCTCTTTATATCTTTCCTCAAAATAGCCACCACACCTACATATCAAGGCATTTCCATAGCCTTTCCGAGATATATTGCGATGCAACATCCATCATCTCATGAATTGAACTTCATGTCATACATGCTTTTTCTTGATCGAGGAGTCACAAGCTAGTTGGGACTTACCCTTATCGTTGCAACATGACACGCTAGTATCATTGCATATCATGCGACAGTGGCAGAGGCATACATTTTCATACATCATGATAGTTTTCAGTCTTCTTTATGTTTAGTACTTCTTGTAAAGTGTAAGATTTTCTATACCCTTTTAAAATATAGAGTGTTGTTCTTAAGTGAGGAAAAGATCCCAGAGAGGACAAATCAAAAGATCCCAAAGAGGACAAACTAAAAGATCCCAAAGAGGAGAAATGAGAGATAAACAGAAAGAGCCAATGAGGCCACAAAAATACAAAAAATAGATAAAACAAATAAAAAAAGAAATAAAAAGAGAGAAGGGGGAAACACTGATACGTCCCAAACTTATCTATAATTTCTGCTTCTTCCATGCACTTTTAGGTGACATTGCTATGTGTTTTGCTACACTTTCATATGTTTTTCACATATTTGGACTAACCTACTAACTCAGTGTACCCAGTGTCAATTTCTATCTGTTGATGTCTGCAAGTTGCAGGTTTTTACCCATATTTACGGACCTACAAAAATTCCAGGAAAAATATATAAAAATCAGCACGACGGAAGCTTCCAGATCACCGAAGGAGAGCCGAGGGGAGCCAGGCCCCACCCAAGCGGCCATGTGGCCCGGTCCCCCTCCTGGCCGCGCCACCAGGGCGCCTGGGCGGGATGGGCCATGCCCTGGTGCCCGCTTCGGCTTATATTTACCTCTCAATCCGAAAACCTTCGGAGAGAGCCCCGCATCGCGATTTTCACCTCTGTTCCGCCGCCGCCGCGCTTCCAATATCGGGAGTTCCAGAAGACCTCTTCCCGGTACCCTGCCGAAGGGAGGATTGACCTCCGGGAGCTTCTCCACCACCATGGGTCCATGACCAGTAGCTATGTGATGTCTTCTCTCTAATCTTTTTCTTCAATTCTTAGCCCCTGTGAGCTTCCCTATATGATCAAGGCATCTATATAATTCTTTTAGCTGTTGCTATGCTATGTTTTCTTGGATCCGATGGGTTATGAGATTATGTTCAGATTGTGATGAGATATATATTTCGTTCTCCTTTTATATTTTTTTCTTGAGTAATTCTTGCATGTTCTTCGTTGCTTTTTATTGCTTTGGCCGAGTAGTGGATATTGACTCCAAGAGGGAGCGTTATGCTTGATTGTGGGTTCATGCCCCCCGATGTCTAGCTTGAGTGACAGAAACATGAGATTAGGGGATGTCTTGTTGCCACGAGGGAGAAAGCAACGGTTCTTGTAATCGCGGTTGCAAGGATTGTTTACCTTACGCAAAATTTGTTAATGCAGTTGTTTGTTGCTTTGAGTTTACACTTTGGGTGGGGCTTGCAAATTAATACCAGCGATATGCTCTAGATAGATATCTCAAGGTGGATGATTAGTGAGTAGATGCAGTTGGATTTCGTTCTACTTGTCTTGGCGTACTGCCCATACTTTTGAGCCTCTAAATTTCTTTGCAGCATAATTAGAATTGCGGTGCATTTATAATTCTGTCAATTGGCCAACTATAATTTTTTCACCCAGCATAGCTCTTTTATCGACTTTTGGGAGAGAGACATCACTAGTGATCATCATGGGACCCTGCTCCATATTTCCACCACTGTTTACATCTCCACTATTTTCTGCTTTATTTCATTTTAGTTGCAATCACCACTATTATTTCCCTTGTGTTTTGATCCTTTGTAAAAGACAAGGCCGGAGAGATTGACAACCTCTCTGGACTCGTTGGGAGCAAAGTTACTTGTGTCGTGTGCAGGTCTAGGTCAAGTAAGCAACCCTCGAATGTGAACGACGCCATTTTTCACTTTACCACCTACTCGAAGAATTAGGAGTCCAACTGGTCGACTCAAACCTTGGTATCTTCACCAAGGGAAACTTGCTCCTAGGCTACATCTCAACCTTCCACTTGTGGTAACCAACGAGGGGTGAGAAGCCATCAAGATAATTTCCGGTGTTGTTGCGGGGTACTCCAATCTTCAAGATAGGGGAGTTGCACACTATCTTTTACCGTTACTTTTTAGTCTAGTTAGTTTACTTTCTAGTTTTTTGCTTTAGAGTTTTATATCAAAAATTACAAAAAAATATTAGTTACCTTGCTTTGTTTATCCAGTATATCTAAGTCCTTTACCTTTGGTTTTGCACCCGAAGGCGATATTCTCACCTTCAAACAAAGGGGTCGAGAAAGTTCTGAAGATGCTTGGTTTAGAATTAATGATTCTCAAAATAGATCCACCAAGAAGCAAACCACCACTATCTTGATTAGAAATTTTTATGTTGGTATTACTTCTTGGAATAGGTTTGTTTTAGATACCGTAAGCAATGGGAATTTCCTGGAATCCCCAGTTTGGGAAGCTCTTAATGTTATGCAAAACATTTTTGGAAACCCCCCTATTGCTAGCACACTAGAGAACATTACCTTAGCTCACATTATGGGAAAACTTGATAAGATAGAGCTAGAGATGCCAAGCATGGGTAAAATAAATGAAGTAGATCGTAGGATTAAAGGGAATTTAAATAGACTTGATAGCTCCATGCACAAAATCTACAAAACTTTGGAGACCCTTAAATCCCATGATATAGACCCTTCAAGGATCGACAAGATTGAGGATATTATTGAAACGTTAGGAAATACTCTATCCTCCGTCAAGACTAAAAAGGTAGAAACCCTCGCGAATAAGGAACCTAAGTTCGTTTACGTACCAATGGTTCCTCAACCGAAAACAAATATACCTATTGTCAGGGGTGTTGAAACTGTGAAGACCTTGGAAGAGATACTTCTCTTCAATAGAATCAGAAATGAAATTCCTATTGGTCTTACTACCTTTTCTTTTATTCCTAGAAGTGTTAAAACTAGGCATTTCTTTGGGACTTCTCTTAAGACTAGTTGTACTATTGAAGAACTTTTTGATGATCTTAATGATGGTTCAATTGTTACAACTTGATCTTTTTTGCATCATGCCTAGCTAAAAGGGATAAAAGAAAGCGCTTATTGGGAGGCAACCCAAAATGTTTTTACTTTCAGTTTTAGTGGTCTTGATGCTTGTTACTACAGTAGCAACATCATTGTATCCTGTTTTTCAAGCTTTGTCCCAAGCTTTAGCCTCCGATTGCAAGAAAGTTCAAAAGTTTTGACATGTTCTCCAGAAACAGATTTTGTCTCTGTGACGAAAAAATTCAAGATAAATCAACAGATCTTCTTTTTGATCTGGATTTTTTTTAAAGTATGCTCTATACAATTAGATTTCTGGCATATGTTCTGAGTTTTTTTATTTGAGTTGCAGAAGTACCCCGAAAAATTTATTTACCATCCGCTAGTCTGTTTTTCACAGATTCTTCCATATTTTGCGTTTTCATCGTTTTGCAAATCTTAAACTTGCTTTTTCTTTGAAAAAACATTTTGGCAATCATGAGAAATAATAGCTCTTCATGAAAATATTTATTTCTAGTGGAGAAAAAATATTTTATTATGGTTACTGACCACTCTAATCAGCTTATGATGAGTTTCGTATGAAGGGAGTTTTCAAGTATGCGACGGAAGATGATTGATGACCTGATGAGGACATCTCTACTAATATTACACCCACATCTTCACCAACTACACATACTGGACCAGTTACTAGAGCACGTGCACGTCAACTAAATTATCAGGTACTTTCGTTTCTTGCGAATCCTTCTAATGTTCATGAACATATGATGCTGCCTAAATTAGATACTTTTGTTTTGCTTATGAATGAAGGACCTAGCATGGACAAGAAGGACGGTCATTGGAGCGGGATCAAGCATGGAGAAGAAGGTGCGCGCGCGGGAAATAACAATGGAGCTTCCAGTGGGGATTTTCGCACTTTGAAGCCACCATAAGGCATGCATGAAGGCTTGGACGAAATACACGAGATGCCACTTCATTATTTTCGTCCAAGAGCAATTATAGGTGCTGCGTCACCTTATTATTGGGCTGGGCCCATGTAATTTCGAAATACCACATTATAGGCTGTTTTTAGAGTCCGTATGTGTGGGGAAACCGAGTTAGGGTTGTTTTCGGGCCCCACCTCCAAGGGGTCACGAAAATCCCCTCTGTTTCCCCATATATACAGCCCTTAGGGCGTCGTTTAGACTTGGGTTTTAATTAGATTTAAGTTATCCATAGCCGCAACTTCGAGTTCTTCGTTTGTGTCGTCCGACCAGGCCAAGACCGCATTGGAACCCCAACTTCTGTTAATCTTTCATCTTATATTCGCAATATCCAGATTGCAATTCTTGTTTCTTGCTTGTTCTTCGATTGCTTGCAGGAATTGACCTTCGTGGTCAGGTTGATCGTGCATCCGCGGGATCAATAACCTCTCGGAGTTGGTTTACCGATTGCTAAGGCGCAACGTCTTCGCACGTTGGTAGTCGGGTCGTGAAAGTCTACTCCACCAAAATCGATCTGCATCATCTCATCGAAACATCGGGACACCTTCGCCTCTATCATGACCCACAACCATAAGGGATCTTTTGCAGCATTTTCGATAAGTAAGAGTGTCGAACCCAACGAGGAGCGAATGGTATTGATAGGTGATATTGGACAAGTAATAACTGCAAGCACTGAAAGATAACTTTTTAGGGGTTTTCGATATAAGCGACAATAAGATAAAAGTAAGCAAAGTAAATAGCACTGAAGAGCAGAAAGTGGCCCAATCCTTTCAAGCAAAGGATAAGCCTGGCAACTGAACTTATAAAGACTAAAGCGTTCTTGAGGGCACATGGAGAGGTAGTCACGTGCTTTCGCCATACTCCATATCGATAACAAGTGTTGTGTTGATAAGTGTTGAGTGGGTGGATCTATGCTAGCACACCTTCTATACTAAGATAAGTGCACTCTTATGTTTAAACATCTTGCAAGCATCCGCAAATACAAGATAGAAATTAAGGCAAAGCCTAACCAGAGCAATACGATCAAGGATCCATTATCCCTTGTGCAAAAGTGTGTAAACTGGGGTTCAGGTTTCTGTCACTCTAGCAACCCACCATAAGCATTCTTTATACACAATGTATCCCCTAGGTCCTTAATAAGGCGAAGTGTTGAGTGTTCGACTCACACAACACCACTAGGAAAATAACAACACAATTTAAATATCAAACAACACATATTACTTCAACATCATATGACTACTAACAACTAGACTTCTCCCATGTCCTCAAGAACTAAAGTAACTACTCATAAGACATAAAAGAGATCATGATCAGAGGTGATAAATATATGATAAACAATCTGGACATAATGATATTTCTCCAACAAAACTCAATAGCATTCACCACAAAGTAGTAATCAACACCGATAGAGTAGAGAGGATAGATAGTACGGATTACAACACAAGATAAACTTGTGAGGTGAGATTGGATGGTGGTGGAGATGGTGCTGATGTTGAGGATGATGTTGATGATGATCTCGATGATACCCGTGACGATGATGATGACGATAGCGATGATCTCCACTTCCGGGAGGTGATCTCCTCGGCGGAATAGGCCCGCCGGAGAGCCCTTTTCTTCTCTGTAGGTTTCCGCAAACGAAGCGGCGGCGGAACTCCGTAAAAGCTCTCTTTTTAGGGTTTTCGCGTAACGAGGAGTATATAGGCCAGAGGGGGGGGGGGGACCGGGAGTGGCCCCAGGGCTCCAGGTGCCCTCCCGGCGTGGCCAGGGGTGGGGTCGCGCCAGGTGGCCGCCTGGGGCGCCCGTGGCCCCCTCTGGCCCCTCTTCGGCGTGTCTTCGTTAATCCTTCGGAAAATACCCTCCGTCGGTTTTCAGGTAATTTGGAGGTATTCTTCTTTAGCAACTCAGCGTCCACTTTTTACCGCTGAATCCTGCGTTTGCTGCTTCGGCACCGGAAAGTTTCAAACTGTGTAAAACAAGCCAAAACAACATAAGAACATCACCGTAATATGAAATATATCAATGAATAAGGATGAATTATGATATAAAATAGTGATGCAATTTGGACGTATCAAGTCCCCCAAGCTTAGACCTCGCTTGTCCCCAAGTGAAAACTGAGCTCGGTAAACCTGTCCACAAGTTTAGAGAGTGAAGTGTGGATAAATAGAATACAGACAAGAAGCATCATGATTTCTTCACCAAACTCAAACATCCTTAACAGCAATCTTCAACTCATAAAGCCCTTATGAAAGAGTAATAAAAATTATAATCAAGAGTAGAGCTAAGGAAACTCATCAAATCATGGCAAACATGTCGTTTGGTCAAGAACAACTAATAGCTTTTACTTTTGCTCTTTCTTTTTATATTTTGGTGAGACAATTTGGAACTTTTGAAAGAACAAGCTATTAGTCATGAAGTGAGAGTGCTAACACAAAGGAAGATATTTGATTGGCAAATGCTTTGGCAAACAACTTACTTATCAAAAGATAATGTCAACAATGATATGGCATGGCAAAACTTAATGCAGAATTATATGGATGAATCCTTATCAGAACCAAGTATCTGTTCTCTTTGGGAAAGGAGGAAGTAGGGAAAACTGACTCAACATAAAAGTAAAGGAAAGGCCTTGTTAAAGGCAAGCAGGGAAAACTCAAGTGCTATCCTTAAATCAAACAGAATGAAAACAAGTTTTGAGAGGTGCATGATTTGTCAAAGAATGCTAATAGATAACTCAATTACTTCTTAGATTGGACAAGTTTCGAGGAACGGCTCCCAAACGGGGACGATCACATCGCCGCAATCTCCTTTGTTTATCACTGCCAAAGTTTTCTGATTTCTCATGAATAAAGCGTCAAGGAGGGTTTGTTTGTTGTATTATCTTTTGTGAGCTGGGTGCACTCATGCCAGTTCCTCCTCGTATTAGGGGTTTGCAGATTAGACATGCAATCCCGGGATAAAACTTGTCCAACTTAAGAAGATCATGAATTAACTACTACTTCCTCATGAGCTAAAACAGGGGCACAAAATAGAGGATTTTGAACATTTGAGGATAAAACAAAAATTCTATGCTTTACGAGTGGTAGTGGAATACCACGAATAGGAAGGTATGGTGGACTCATATGGAAGATACTGGTTTCAGGGTATGGATGCACAAGCAGAATTCCGCTTAGTACAGAGGTTTTGCTAGCAAAGGATTTGAGAGAACAGACAATTGATGAAGACTCGGATGCAAAGCAATATAAAGCATAAACATTAAGATAAGCATAGCACATCAAGTTGCCTTCCTTGTCAACATAACACTTGAAGCATAATAACATAAAGGGTTTGGCTATGTCGCTACTTTGAGAAAAAAATAACATGCTTGTTGTTAAGACCAAAGCTATGTTTGCCAAGATTAAATAAAGTTTTCAAACCTATACCTGATATAAGCTCAATACTCCCCATAAGAATCATCATAAGGTCGATTGCGTGAAGAGAATACCGAGTGCAGCGAAGGGATCAATAGACTTTTCACTAATATTCCATCATAGAAGACTCCACACTCACGGATACATAACTCTCCAAAGAGGAGTGATAGACCTCAAAGCAAACGCCTATTTTATAAGATAACTTCCCTAGACATGATACGAATCTACTTGACTCTAAAAGACAAAGATAAAGATAAAGATACCGGGCACTCCCCCAAGCTTGGAACAAGCTAAGGGGATGCCATTACCTAGGGAGATTCACTCCTCATCCTTGATCTTGTTGATCACGTACTCCTTGGCGAAGCGCTTCCATGGCAGCTGTTCTCTAGTCTCAAAGGACATTCCCGTCTCGAGGATCCTGCATTCAGCACCCAAACCGATGCGTAGAAACTTTAGTTCACACTCACATTTCTGGTTCTGCAGATCATAGATCTGTGCTTGGAGTTCATAAACTTTTTCTTCGAGTGCGGCCAAACTTGACCACATCTCCTTCATCTCCTTCTTGTGGGAAACTTCTGCTTCGTTCATGATGTCGAAGTTTGCTTCAACACCACGCTCCACCGTCTTCTTGAACTTGAAGACCTCATGTTCCATCTCCTTCAGCCGCTCCTCGGTGCTCCCCTCCTTGACTGGTCCCTTCAGATCCTCCTTTTGGAGGTCACCATCCTCCACACGAAGGATCTAGGGGTGCTTCTTCACCTCAGCTTGGTGAGGGTTGATGACGTTGACGACGAACTTGTCCTTGGGGGAACTTGGGGAAGCCATGGAACCTAGGTCTAGCTGAAAGATTTCTGGCAGAAACAGATCGAAAAGAAAACACACGAAATCGCGAGATACGCTGCCGGAACAATCCGGGAAAATATATAGAAAAAATTTCTTCACAGAAAGGAAGGTAACGAGCCAAAGCGGGGTCGGAGACGGACTCCGGGGTGCCCAGGCGGCCTCCCGGCGCGGCCAAGGGTGGGGCCACGCCAGGGGGGCGCCTGGGCCCCCTGGAGCTGGTCTCCGGCTCCACTTCGGCCTCAAATTTTCTATATTTTTCAAAAACTCGTAATCTGGAACTTTTATGGTGGTTTCGCGATGTTTCCTTACCGTAATACATACCTTTCCTTATTCTGCTTCTGCTGGTGACTGAAACAGAGCTGCAACATGTTCTTCATGAGTTGTTGTGTATACCAAATCCACATCAACATTGACAGGGTCTCCTGCTATGTAATGCTTAAGTCTTTTCCCATTCACCACTTGAGGTTTGGTGCCTTCGAAATTGTTAATCTTGATCGCACCCGAGCGGTAGACTTCCTCAATATGAAATGCCCCTTCCCACCTGGAAAGTAGTTTACCTGGAGAAAACCTGAAACGGGATCTAAACAACAAAACTTTATCACCAACATTAAATTCACGTTTCAGAATCCTCCTATCGTGCCACTTCTTTACCTTTTCCTTGAACATTTTAGCGCTCTCGTAAGCTTCACTTCTCCACTCATCTAGAGAAGTCAAGTTCATGAGACGCTTTTCACCAGCTAATTTCAGTTCAGCATTAAGCTCTCTAATAGCCCAGAAAGCTTTGTGCTTTAATTCTAATGGCAAATGGCAAGCCTTGCCATAGACCATTTTATAGCTAGACATGCCCATGGGGTTTTTGTAAGCAGTTCTATACGCCAAAAAAGCATCTCCTAACTTATTCGACCAATCTTTTCTATTTCTATTGACTGTCTTCTGTAAGATCAACTTGATCTCTCTATTGGTGAGCTCAACTTGCCCACTAGTTTGAGGGTGGTACGGTGAAGAAATTCTATGATTGACATCGTACTTGGCTAAAGCTTTTCTAAAAGCTCCATGTGTAAAGTGTGAACCCCCATCAGTCATGAGATACCTGGGTACTCCAAACCTAGGAAAAATTACATCCTTGAGCATTTCCAAAGATGTCTTGTGATCAGCACTTTAAGTGGGGATTTCCTCTACCCACTTGGTTACATAATCAACAACAACTAAAATGTGAGTGTACTTGTGCGAGGAAGGAAAAGGACCCATAAAATCAAAACCCCAGCAATCAAAAGGCTCAATCACTGGAGAGTAATTCATAGGCATCTCATTCCTTCTACTAATATTACCAACTCTCTGACATTTATCACAGGACAAAGCATAACTTCTACCATCCTTAAAGAGAGTAGGCCAATAAAAACCTGAATGAAGAACCTTATGTGCGTTCCTCTCACCAGCATGATGTCCTCCATATGGATTGTCGTGGCATTGTTTGAGAATGTCCTTCTGCTCGTGTTCCGGTATGCATCTTCTCACAATCCCATCTGGACCTTCTTTGTAAAGATGTGGGTCATCCCAAAAGTAATGCCTCAAATCATGAAAGAACTTCTTCCTTTGCTGAAATGTTAAACCTGGAGGAAAATAATTTGCAACGATAAAGTTAGCATAATCTGTAAACCAAGGATCGAAGAGAGATTGTACTTTTACAACAACTAGCTGTTCGTCTGGAAAACTGTCGTTGACTGGAATGGGATCATGCGGTATATCTTCCATCCTTGAAAGATTATCCGCCACCGGATTGTCTGCTCCTTTCCTATCGACAATCTGTAAATCAAATTCTTGAAGAAGGAGTACCCATCGGATGAGTCTTGGTTTGACATCCTTCTTCTCCATAAGATACTTAATGGCAGCATGGTCAGTATGAACAATAATCTTAGAATCAACAATATACTTCCTAAACTTATCACAAGCAAACACTACTGCTAAGAATTCCTTCTTAGTAGTAGCATAATTACTTTGAGCACTATCAAGGGTTTTGCTGGCATAATATATAACATTCAACTTCTTATCAAACCTCTGCCCTAAAATAGCTCCAACAGCAAAATCACTAGCATCACACATAATTTGAAAAGGTAAATTCCAATCAGGTGGTTGTACTATAGGAGCTGTTATTAAAGATTTCTAAAGAACTTCGAAGGCTTCCTTACAATCTTCATCAAAAACAAAAGGAGCGTCCTTCTGGAGAAGATTAGTGAGGGGTCTCGAAGTCTTAGGAAAGTCTTTAATAAATCTTCTATAGAAACCAGCATGACCGAGAAATCTACGAATACCATTGATGTCCCTTGGGTAGGGCATCCTTTCCATTGCTTCGATCTTGGCCCTGTCCACCTCAATTACCCTCTCGGAAATCTTGTGGCCAAGAAAAATTCCCTCGTTGACCATAAAGTGGCAGTTCTCCCAGTTAAGCACCAAATTTCTCTCCTCACATCTCTGCAAAACTTTATTAAGGTTGTGAAGACAATGGTCAAAAGAGGTTCCATAGACGGAGAAATCGTCCATGAACACCTCCACAATTTCTTCACAAAAACCAAGAAAGATAGCAGACATACACCTTTGAAAAGTAGCAGGGGCATTACATATACCAAGAGGCATACGTCTATAAGCATAAGTACCATAGGGACAAGTAAAAGTGGTCTTCTCTTGATCAGCAGTGTTAACATGAATTTGAGAGAAGCCAGAATAACCATCAAGATAACAAAAGTTTGTTAATGCAGTTGTCTGTTGCTTTGGGTTTACACTTTCCGTGGGGCTCGCAACTTAATAGCAGCGAGATGTTCTGGATAGATATCTCAAGGTGGATGATTAGTGAGTAGATGCTGATGAATAAACGATCTACTTGACTTGGCGTACTGCCCATACTTTTGAGCCTCTAACTATCTTGTGGCATAATTAGCATTGCGGCGTGTTTATAATTCTGCCAATTTCCCAGCTGTAATTTGTTCACCCAGCTTAGCTGTTTTATCGTCTTTTGGGAGAGAGACATCACTAGTGAACATCATGGGACCCCGGTCCATATTTCCACCATTGTTTACGTACACCTTCACTATTTACTGCTTTTATTTCCTTTCAGTTGCAATCACCATCACTATTTCCACCGTGTGTTTGATCCTTTGTAAACAACAAGGCCAGAGATATTGACAACCTCTATGAACTCGTTGGGAGCAAAGTTATTTGTTGTTGTGTGCAGGTCCACGACAACTCCCTCGCTAGAAGTAATTTCTAGCGCCGTTGCGACCTACTTGTAGAACGTGGTGTCCTACTGGAGACAGACCTTGGTATCTTCACTGAGGGAAATTTGTTTTTTTCTACAACAGATCCTTCCACTTGGGGTAAGTAACGAGGAGGTGTTATCTGCACCCATGACCTACGAAGACACATTGAATTGTGACGTGGTGCCAATGAGCGTATGTCATTTGCTCTTGGTCCGCCCTAGGAAATTTGATCAGAGTGTACTACACAAATGTCATACCAACCAATATAGCTTCAAGTGGGGGGGGGGAGAGTTGATTCTTCGTCCCATGAACCCAAGTCAAGTGATTGCCGACAAAATACACACCACAAAACCTCATGGCGTCAAAAGTGAGAGAGAGAACCACCAAAAAGTGAGTGAGTGCCACAAGCCAAATATGAGTGAACCCATGAGGCGTAGAACCAATGACATTGTCCTTCTAGCCACCAAAAGAGAGGTCCAATAAATGCGGGATCCGCCTAACTAGTCGTCGTCGAGTCTCCACGTGAAATGTCGATCACCATACCTGTTGGCGATCAAGAACCCTGAAAAGAGTTTGGGTTAGTATCATGAGTACAGAAGTACTCGGCATCCAACTATAGTGGTGAACTGACCCTGCAAGGACTTCATCACTCGTAATTCTAGGATAACTAGTAGTTCACGGTAAGGATGGGGTAAGTGGTGAGGTTGCTGCCGCACTAGCATTTATGAAGTGGCTAACGATCTAGAGAGTAAGATAAGAAGCCAAGCATTCGATGAGGAATTGCCTCCAACAAGTCTTCTATCCACCTACTTATGCAATCATAACACCTATCCTATCCTTCTCCTCCTCTTCGCATCCTGACAAAGAAGAAGCAGTCAAGGCACACACACGTTGATCATTACAAGGGGTGTACCAACTGCCCATTACAAGGCTCCGCACGCATGCCCATCTCTCTCAGTTAGGCCCGTTAAATACACTCATTGAAGAGTTGTTCCGAGAGATCCAGTACGACAAATCTGGGTGGCCCCTGGTGAGTCGACATCCAACTCAAAAGCCGGCCGCGCTCTCGAATCAGTCTCTACCGTTTGGATGAGGTCGGGATGGCTAACCCTCGCCTGGGCAGGCACCCTAGCTCCCTGAGGTGGACCAATAGGATATACCACCCCACTGGCCCAATTTGTTTTAAATCAACTGGCTGCAGACCAGTTACGCACATGGTTTCTCAAATGGTAAAATCAGATTGGGCCACCACTAGAAATGTTTGCAGCTAGGTAGGTAAGACAAGGGGACCCCATAGCATCCCACACGCGGTTAGGCATGCTCGCCAAGAGACACAATACCAGGAACTCGGGACCTAGGTGACTCGAATGGAACAAAGCGTCAGGGCGGGATAGCCTAGACCTTCCATCCTTCGTCGAATATAGTCAACATTAATAATAATCATATCATCCACAACAAATATAATAGTGTGATATCCCAATCCAATGAGTAACAGGAGGTAATAGTTGATAACATCCTCACATGCATACTAAGCAGTGGCTGAGCAGCGAGCAATAGTAACATAGCTGAACAAGGTTTGCTGAGACGTGGAGGACATGGTTGTTTGGGTTTAATTGAGAGGCATGAATAAGACGTGGTAGGATCAAGAAATTGTTCTTTCCTACACCTAGGCGCGAGTGAGCTGAAAGTTATAAGCATGATATATGCTCCCCCTTACCTGATGAGAATACGAAGCCGAAGGTGTAGTCCATCGCAAGCTCGCAACGTCTCCGAGAGTACCCGCGGAAGCACACAAGAAGGAAACACTGGAAATACAATCAACGAACAAGCATCTATTACTACGAAGCAATCACTAGCAAGCAACAATAAGAAGGCAACACGAGGAAACACACTTCGATATCACATCTATCGTCGAGTGCGGTTACTAACAGGTTAAGTGGAGTACTCGTCCCACACGACGATACCGCACATTTATCATCGGTTAAAGTTGTTTAGCTACACAACATGAGCAAGGTTGTTAACATGGCATATCAAACAATCATGGCAAGGGTGAAGCATAAAGTAAACTATATAATCTAGTCACTTTAAGTGAGGGTAAACCCTATACATGGCAACTATTACGGACCACACGATAATTATTGCATTTGGTACTGTTCTGCCCTAAACATAATTTTATTTTTTTATTAGAAAGCAAGAGCAACATAAACACTACCTACACGAAATTCTAGTCAAGTTACATATAAGCAACATTTTAATCCGAGCAACGGTTAAAAAGTTAGGAGATAAACTGTTACGGTGGCATGGCATGTAAATAGTGGTCAAACAACAAGTAGACAAGTTCAAACATGGCAAAGGAGCACATTTTATTAATCTACACGCAAAACGGAGCAAGTTTGACGTTGGAACCATCGCAATCCGAGCTACGAGCAAAAATATATAAGTATCACAAAAAATAATACAATCTGCCAATTTAAAAGCCCACAAAATAGATAAAAATCATTACTAGGCCGAATCTGCTCCGAACGGGACTACACAGGGGGGCACCGGATAGCTATAAAGCGCACGCGTGCGCTACATAGTACACGGGCCGAGCCCATCTAGCGCAGCGGGGAAAAAAATAAAAGGAGGCTGAGCTCACCTCGTGGGCCTTGGCCCATTACGGCTGTGGGCGATGCATAGAGGGAGCTCGCCCAGGGTGAGCTGGGCCGCTCGGGATGGGGCAGAGGCGCGCTGCAGATGGGCCTCGGGGCGAGTGGGCCGTGGGGGCGAAGGAGCGGCCAACCTGGCGCACAGTTGGTGGCGGCTGGGTGGTCGGGTTGCTCGCCTCGATCCCGATCCAGCGGGATGGCTGGCGGCGGCGGGCTACATGGGCTCGCCGGCCAGCACTCTGGCGAGATGGCAGCGGCTCAGGCGATGGGGAAGCCGTGTCCGGCGCGGCGGTCCGATCGGAGGAGGGCTCCGGCTCTGCCCGGGGCTGTGCGGTGACGAGCTCTCGGATCTCCCTTCCATGGCGGCCTGGATGCAGAGAGAGAGGTGTGAGGGAGAGAGGAGAAGAAGGAGAGGAAGAGAGGGGGCATGCGGGGAGGCGAGCGCGACGGCTCGACGCCGGCGGTCGAGGCTCGCTGGCCGAAGTCGTGGTGGTCCGAGGCGGCGGGGTCGGCCAGGGGAGGAGCTCGGGCAGGGAGGAGGCTCCACGGGCGGGCTGGGGGCGTCTGGTGACGTGGCAGCGTGCTAGCCGCCCGATCTGGATCCGATGGCTCAGATCATGGCCGCAAGATCTGAAGTGTGGAGAGGCTGGTGGAGGCAAGTGGCGGCGGGGGAGTAGCCTGGCGCAGAAATTGCGGTGGCTTGCTAGGGTTTGTCCAGATTTGGTAGGTAGCACCTACTATATGTAGTAGGTGGATGTTTAGGGTTGTTTTGGGCCACAAAATGGCCCGGTTTGGGTCCGGTTTTCCGTGTGGGCTAGAATCCGAAGATAAGAGGGGAATCCGGGGGTCCAGCTAATAGCGCGCGCGACATTTTGTAAATACGCCCCTCGGATTACATCGGCTACTATGCCTGAAGCATCCGAACGTTTAACTACCCGACGAAGTCGGAGTCGCGCGGAATTCAAAACACTGCCTCAACTTACCAAACTGGCGTCGTCTGCAATATTTAACGCCTAAAGAGAACGTCGAACACCTCCCGATAAAATAACCCATCTAAATATAAATGGGGTTTTCCGCACCATTGGTGATGGTTGGTCCTGTGCCGGAGGTCGCGACGGTGATCGGGTGACTTTCCTGGTGCCGCAACGAGGTCGTGTGCCATTGGGGAAAATGTCCGGACTCGCAACCGATACGAGGAGGGGGGAAATATTCACCAATTAATAAATCGGCGAAGCAAATACTACAAACAATTCTAGCAATCAACAAAATAAAGCAACAAACATTTTTTTTATTTGGGTGAAAATCCCGGGCTGTTACACTAGTCATATTCACGAAGTGCTCCAAGTCTTGCGTAAGGAACAAGTATATGCTAATCTTCAAAAATGCACTTGTCGCACTTCCAAATTCATGTTCCTTAGGTTTGTGGTTACCTCCAATGGCTTTGAAGTTGATGAAACTAAAGTAAACGCAATTAAAACTTGGCCCCAACCTACCACCCTATCACAAGTCCGTAGTTTCCATGGTCTAGCTGGCTTCTACCACCGTTTTGTTAAGGACTTTAGCACCATTACATACCTTTGCATGCTTTAAGAAAAAATAATGTTCCTTTCACTTTGGGTACATCTCAAGAGAAAGCTTTTAATGAACTCAAGTGATAGAGGCGAAGGTGTCCCGATGTTTCGATGAGATGATGGAGATCGATTTTGGTGGAATAGACTTTCACGACCCGACTACGAACGTGCGAAGACGTTGCGCCTTAGCAATCGCTAAACCAACTCCGAGAGGTTATTGATCCCGCGGATGCACGATCAACCTGACCACGAAGGTCAATTCCTGCAAGCAATCGAAGAACAAGCAAGAACTAAGAATTGCAATCTGGATATTGCGAATATAAGATGAAAGATTAACAGAAGTTGGGGTTCCAATGCGGTCTTGGCCTGGTCGGACGACACAAACGAAGAACTCGAAGTTGCGGCTATGGCTAACTTAAATCTAATTAAAACCCAAGTCTAAACGACGCCCTAAGGGCTGTATATATGGGGGAACAGAGGGGATTTTCGTGACCCCTTGGAGGTGGGGCCCGAAAACAACCCTAACTCGGTTTCCCCACACATACGGACTCTAAAAACAGCCTATAATGTGGTATTTCGAAATTACATGGGCCCAGCCCAATATTAAGGTGACGCAGCACCTATAATTGCTCTTGGACGAAAATAATGAAGTGGCATCTCGTGTATTTCGTCCAAGCCTTCATGCATGCCTTATGGTGGCTTCAAAGTGCGAAAATCCCCACTGGAAGCTCCATTGTTATTTCCCGCGCGCGCACCTTCTTCTCCATGCTTGATCCCGCTCCAATGACCGTCCTTCTTGTCCATGCTAGGTCCTTCATTCATAAGCAAAACAAAAGTATCTAATTTAGGCAGCATCATATGTTCATGAACATTAGAAGGATTCGCAAGAAACGAAAGTACCTGATAATTTAGTTGACGTGCACGTGCTCTAGTAACTGGTCCAGTATGTGTAGTTGGTGAAGATGTGGGTGTAAAATTAGTAGAGATTTCCTCATCATCCTCCCCTTCTTGAATTGAAGTCGTCCTCGACGGAAGCTCATTATCTTCTCCCAAATAAGGTTTCAAATCTGCAATGTTAAATGTGGGACTAACGCCAAAATCTGCAGGTAGCTCAAGTTTATATGCATTATCATTCATTTTCTGTAAAACCTTAAAGGGGCCATCAGCTCGTGGCATTAACTTCGACTTGCGCAAATCAGGAAACCTATCTTTACGTAGATGTAACCAAACAAGATCTCCTGGTTCAAACACAACATGCTTTCTACCCTTATCACCAGCAAGCTTGTATCTAGCATTCATTTTCTCAATTTTTTCTTTAGTTAACTCATGCATTTTTAATATCAATTCAGCACGTTGCTTAGCATCAAAATTAACCTTCTCCGAAGATGGAATAGGAAGCAAATCAATAGGTGCACGAGGTAGAAAACCATAAACAATCTCAAAAGGGCACATTTTAGTGGTAGAATGAAATGAACGATTATAAGCAAATTCAATATGAGGTAAACATTCTTCCCACATTTTTAAGTTACTCTTTGAAACAGCCCTAAGCATAGTAGACAAAGTCCTATTGACTACTTCAGTTTGTCCATCAGTTTGGGGATGACATGTAGTACTAAAAAGTAGTTTAGTCCCCAACTTAGCCCATAAGCATCTCCAAAAATGGCTAAGAAACTTAGTATCACGATCCGAGACAATAGTATTGGGCACACCATGTAAGCGAATAATCTCGCGAAAGAATAAATCAGCAACATTACCAGCATCATCGCTTTTATGACATGGTATAAAATGTGCCATCTTAGAAAATCTATCCACGACAACAAATATGCTATCCCTCCCATTCTTTGTTCGAGGCAGGCCTAAAACAAAGTCCATGGATATGTCCTCCCACCGAACACTAGGTACAGGTAAAGGCATGTATAAACCATGAGGATTGAGTCGTGACTTAGTTTTTTGACATGTAGTGCAGCGAGCAACAAAACGCTCAACATCCCGTCTCATCTTTGGCCAAAAGAAATGTGTAGCAAGTACGTCCTCCGTCTTCTTCACGCCAAAATGTCCCATTAATCCTCCTCCATGCGCCTCCTGCAACAACAAAAGAAGAATAGAGCTAGCTGGAATGCATAGCTTGTTAGAACGGAACACAAACCCATCATTAAGCACAAACTTGTTCCATGTTCTACCCTCTCTACAATTCTGCAATACATCTTTAAATTCCGCATCATGTACATATTGATCTTTGATTGTCTCTGAACCGAATATCTTGAAGTCAAGTTTTGAAAGCATAGTATAACGACGAGACAAAGCATCAGCAATAATATTATCTTTCCCCTTCTTGTGTTTAATGACATAAGGGAAAGTCTCAATAAATTCATTCCACTTAGCATGTCTACGATTAAGTTTTGCTTGACTTCTTATGTGTTTCAAAGATTCATGATCAGAATGTATAACAAATTCTTTGGGCCATAAATAATGTTGCCAAGTTTCTAATGTCCGAACAAGAGCATATAATTCCTTATCATAAGTAGAATAGTTCAGACTAGGCCCACTCAATTTTTCAGAAAAGTATGCAACAGGTTTAGCATCTTGTAATAACACACCTCCCAAACCAATCCCACTAGCATCGCATTCAAGCTCAAAAGTCTTATTTAAATCAGGAAGTTGGAGCAAAGGAGCATGTGCTAACTTATCTTTCAATACCGTGAAGGCTTCTTCCTGTGCGGTACCCCAAGTAAAAGGCACATCCTTGCGTGTAAGCTCATTGAGAGGTGCAGCAATGGTGCTGAAATCTCTCACAAAACGCCTATAGAATCCAGCGAGGCCAAGAAAACTTCTCACTTGTGTGACCGTTTTGGGCTGCGGCCAACTCTCAATCGCCTCGATCTTGGCTTTATCAACTTCAATTCCCTGCGGAGTAACAACATAGCCAAGAAACGATACTCGGTCGGTGCAAAAGGTGCACTTCCCAAGGTTACCAAACAAACGTGCATTACGTAGAGCAATAAAAACAGCACGTAAATGATCCAAATGTTCCTCCAAAGATTTGCTATAAATCAGTATATCATCAAAATAGACTACCACAAATCGTCCAATGAAAGCACGTAAAACCTCGTTCATTAATCTCATGAAAGTGCTAGGTGCATTAGTTAACCCAAAAGGCATGACTAACCACTCATATAATCCAAACTTAGTTTTAAATGCCGTTTTCCATTCATCCCCTAATTTCATGCGAATTTGATGGTATCCACTACGCAAATCAACTTTGGAAAACATGGTAGAGCCACTTAATTCATCAAGCATATCATCTAACCTAGGAATAGGATGACGATAACGAATAGTAATATTATTAATGGCTCTACAATCAACACACATACGCCAAGTTCCATCCTTTTTAGGCACTAATATAACAGGAACAGCACAAGGACTAAGGGATTCACGTATGTAACCTTTGTCGAGTAGCTCTTGTACTTGACGCTGAATCTCCTTCGTCTCCTCCGGATTGGTACGGTATGGCGCACGGTTGGGCATCGAAGCACCGGGAATTAAGTCAATCTGATGCTCAATCCCTCGAATAGGTGGTAATCCCGGTGGTACGTCTTGTGGAAAGACGTCAATAAACTCCTGCAAAAGGTCAGTGACAACAGGAGGCAAAGAAGGAGGCAATTCCTCAAATGAAAACAAAGCTTCTTTGCACACAAAAGCATAGCACACATATTGACTAACATCCAAATCCGAAATATCAACCTTAGTAGCAAGCAAAGTTGGACTAGTCAATTTAATTTCATTAGAAACAGCAGAAGAAGATTTGCTATTAGTCTTATGTTGTTGCTCAAATTCTTTAGCTGCTATCTCATTCTCACTCTTATGTTTCTCCTGTTTAGCTTTACTAGCTCTAGCAAGATCATCTTTCACAATTTGTTCAGGAGACATAGGAAGTAAAGCAATAGTTTTATCCTGATGAACCAGAGTAAACTGATTTGTCCTACCATGGTGTACAACATTCCTATCAAATTGCCATGGTCTACCAAGTAAAAGAGAGCATGCTTGCATGGGTACCACAAGACAATCAACATAATCAGCATATGCAGCAATGCTAAAGTGCACACGAACAGAACGCGTTACCTTAATCTTACCACTATTGTTAAACCACTGAATATAGTACGGATGGGGGTGTGGTCTTGTGGTGAGAGATAGCTTCTCCACCAACTCCATGCTCGCCAAGTTGTTTCAACTCCCTCCGTCAATGATGATGCGAACCGAACGTTCTTTCACCACTCCCTTTGTGTGGAACAAATTATGCCTCTGGTTTTGCTCGGCCTTCGATACCTGCACACTTAACACACGTTGAGCAACCAAACTAGCATATTGATGTGCATCATCAGGAGCCATATACTCTATATCATGAGCATCATCATGGGCACCCTGTTCCTCGTGAGCAATGAGAACTAAAGTCTCCTCATCGTAGTCGCTCGCTGACTCATACCCACCATCCGCCGTAATAATCATCACACGCTTGGAGGGACAGTCTTTTGCGAAGTGACCTCCACCTTGGCACCTGCGACATTTAATATCACGATCTCGTGTTTGCCCTGTGGAAGCCATGGATGAAGAAGAACTCGCTGCTGGACCACTCTGTGCACCCTTGAATGGAGGCGCTGGCTGTTTTGGTGGCTCCCTGTAAGAATGAGCGGTTGAAGTAGATGGTGGTGCAGCAGGACGTGTGGATGTAGAAGGTCCACGTGATGTCCATGATGTATTTCGTCCTGCAGAAAAGTTAGGTCTCGTAGCCTGTCGATCCTGCACTTCATGTACATCTTTACAAGCAAGATGAAACAAACGAGTAATAGTAGCATAGTCCATGTATTTTAGAATAGTTTGTATCTCCCTGTTTAAGCCACCTATAAAACGTGCAAACATAGCTTCATTATCCTCTACTAGGCCACATCTAATCAATCCAGTTTGTAATTCTTGATAATATTCCTCTACAGAATTTTTTCCTTGTCTCAAACGCTGTAATTTTTGTAGCAATTCACGTTGATAATAAGGAGGAACCCAGCGAGTACGCATAGCATCTTTTAAAGCAGCCCAAGTAGCTGGAATATTATTAGCATGCAATCTACAATGTTCAGACCACCAAATAGATGCAAAACCCGTGAATTCACAAACAGCAGCAGTAACACGTCTATTCTCAGGATATTGTAAACATGTAAAGCGTTGTTCAGTTTCTAACTCCCAAGTAAGATAAGCATCAGGAATATATCTACCCTCAAACGGCTTAAGATTCAATTTAAGTTTAGGCACATGTTCATCATCGCGTACCTGAGGGGGTGGTTGGTGTCGACCGTGGCGAATGTTGGGACGTGGACGCCCAGCTGGCTGCTCATAGGCCGCTTCCTGTTCCACCTCCTCCTCGTAATCACCCTCGTAGTTGTCGTCCTGGCCGACGTCAGAAGCAGCAGCAGTAGCAGCAACTGCAGCAGCCGCAGGAGCACCAGCAGCGTGTCTGCCCGGAAACAGAATACGTCGTGCACGTCGTGGTGGCGGTGGCTGTGTTGGAGCGGCCGCAGGCTGTGCAGGTGCAGGTAGGCGTGCGAGCAACTCAGTAATCTTGGCGTCGAGCTTGGTGTCGATCATCTTCTCCACACCATCAATCGCCTCAGTAAATCTGTTCTCGATGTCATTCACCTGTTCAGACATCATTTGTGCAAATTTATCATGTAACGCTTTGTTTGTCATATTCTCCCAATCGGGTGCATCCCGCGCCACTTCATCATGGGATCCTGGCATGGTTAGCAGAAATAGAAAACACACAGGAATATGATCCTACTTCTACTAATGGGATGTGGGATGGTGGAAAGCACAAATCCGTCAAGCTTTTCTTTCGTTCTTACCGATTCTTACCTAGCAGCAGGTGGTGATGTACAACCAACGGGTCAAAACTCTCAGAGATGTGGTAGAGTGATGGCCAGGAGGTGTCAACCGCACGAAGTAGAATATATGTGGAGCTGTAGGAAGGCTGACAAGTATGGTAGCAAAAGCTCAACAGTAATCAAAACAGAGATGCAAAGCTGAATAAACACTCAACGTCGGGACTGTGCTGATCCTAGGCTAGACCGTACTAGAGACGCGAGCCTAAAACACCAACGAAAGCACGGCGCGGCACGTAAACAACTGAGAAGCACACTCTGAATTTTTTTTTCTCTTTTTTTTTTGCGATGCGGGACTGCGGTGGCTGAAAAAGTGCGAAAAAATCACTATGGTGGCGAACGTCTCAAAATGAGTTTCTGGACCTAAGGAACGTATGGGCACGAAATTTTTTTACCCCTGAAAATTTTGGCCTAAAAACTGCTCTGGAAAGCGTGCCAGACTTTTTTTTTTTTGCTAATCACCCCCCTTCTCTGTACGGAAAAAGTTTGATGAAATCCGACTCTAACAACTGAAAACTAAATCGGCGAAGCAAATACTACAAACAAGTCCGTAGTTTCCTTGGTCTAGCTGGCTTCTACCACCGTTTTGTTAAGGACTTTAGCACCATTACATCACCTTTGCATGCTTTAAGAAAAAATAATGTTCCTTTCACTTTGGGTACATCTCAAGAGAAAGCTTTTAATGAACTCAAGTGATAGAGGCGAAGGTGTCCCGATGTTTCGATGGGATGATGGAGATCGATTTTGGTGGAATAGACTTTCACGACCCGACTACGAACGTGCGAAGATGTTGCGCCTTAGCAATCGCTAAACCAACTCCGAGAGGTTATTGATCCCGCGGATGCACGATCAACCTGACCACGAAGGTCAATTCCTGCAAGCAATCGAAGAACAAGCAAGAACTAAGAATTGCAATCTGGATATTGCGAATATAAGATGAAAGATTAACAGAAGTTGGGGTTCCAATGCGGTCTTGGCCTGGTCGGACGACACAAACGAAGAACTCGAAGTTGCGGCTATGGCTAACTTAAATCTAATTAAAACCCAAGTCTAAACGACGCCGTAAGGGCTGTATATATGGGGGAACAGAGGGGATTTTCGTGACCCCTTGGAGGTGGGGCCCGAAAACAACCCTAACTCGGTTTCCCCACACATACGGACTCTAAAAACAGCCTATAATGTGGTATTTCGAAATTACATGGGCCCAGCCCAATATTAAGGTGACGCAGCACCTATAATTGCTCTTGGACGAAAATAATGAAGTGGCATCTCGTGTATTTCGTCCAAGACTTCATGCATGCCTTATGGTGGCTTCAAAGTGCGAAAATCCCCACTGGAAGCTCCATTGTTATTTCCCGCGCGCGCACCTTCTTCTCCATGCTTGATCCCGCTCCAATGACCGTCCTTCTTGTCCATGCTAGGTCCTTCATTCATAAGCAAAACAAAAGTATCTAATTTAGGCAGCATCATATGTTCATGAACATTAGAAGGATTCGCAAGAAACGAAAGTACCTGATAATTTAGTTGACGTGCACGTGCTCTAGTAACTGGTCCAGTATGTGTAGTTGGTGAAGATGTGGGTGTAACATTAGTAGAGATGTCCTCATCATCAAGCATCGCCTTACTCATGCTCCTTTACTTGTTTTGCCCAACTTTGACAAACCTTTTGAAGTTCATTGTGATGCTAGTGGCACGGGTATCTGAGGCGTGCTCATGCAAGATAGATGCCCCGTTGCTTATTTTAGTGAAAAACATTCCGGTGTCAATTGAATTACCCTATGAATGACAAGGAACTTTATGCCTTCATTCGCGTGTTGCACGTTTGGGAACATTACCTTCGTCCTAGAGATTTTGTCATTCACTCGGACCATGAATTTCTCAAATACTTGAAGAACCAAACTAAATTGAATCGTAGGCATGTTAGGTTGAGTGAACTAAAATTCTTGCATTAGGAATTGCTGCTACTGTCGCACGTAAAATTCCTATTTGTCTGCATATCTTGTTATTATCGGCCTTATTGCTGCACCCTTTCTTTATTATATGCTGCTTTAGTTATGCTATTCATCAGTTGGCCCTACCCCCTTGCTTGTCTGCTACGCTTAGTTATTGGGCCGCGATCACTCTGGGCAATGAGGAGGGATATTTACATTACTATAACTTCAAACAATAGCTGGACAAAGTAGTCGGTGACCCTATAGTGCCCACGAGTGGTATTGCGACGAGACGATAGGGAAGGCGGGTAAGACCAGTGTGCGGTGTGCCAGGACCCTGATCGTTGCCTGCAAGAGTTACCCCTTAACCATTAAAGCCGGGCAACGCCAAGAGCGCCAGTCGGAGATATGACGGGACGACATGGCAGGCAGATACTACTTGGAGAGAGAGGTGGACCTGGCTCTTGTTCGTTGTCCGCAAGTTTCCTAGTCGGAGCGATGATCACCGTGGTCTCCATGAGATGATAATAAAATGCTAATGGATTGGTGTGAGTGATCTAATTTGGCTAATGGCCTATACGCGCTACCTCCAAGCGGGATAATGGGCGTGGCCCCCTCGGCGGTGTACATTCTATTGACAACTTCGAAAGACGTCCAGTTCAACATTACGGCACGGTCGGATCGCGCCGGTGGCGCTGTAATTCACCGTCCTCGCAAAGACCCAGAGTGCGAGGGGCAATGTCCAAGACCCCCGAGCTCTTAAGATTGTATACCTACAGGGGCCTCTCTGAGGAGCCTAGGTAGGACTACGTCGTGTCGGATAGCCTTGGTTGGAAATGCCTGAGCAAGGTGTACGAGACCCGGGAGATCCGAGATTGTAGGGTAACAGTAGTGCAGCCCCTGTAGGAAAGTAATCTATTCGAATAGCCGTGTCCACGGTAATAGGACGCTCGGTGTTGTATCCGTATCTGCAAACTACAACTAAGAACTATTATGTTTATAATATGAACTAATACTATGGTTCCCTGGATTTCATTCTCGCAGGGTTGTCGAGAAAGGATCTCGGGACTTGATGTTATTATTGCTATATCTATATATCATTATTACAAACTTATAAACTGTCTGGACTATTCTCATCTACTTCTTCAAGAAAGATTGAAGATGCTAGTCTTCGATAGGCCTAGCTTCTCCCCCTTTACTCTAGCTTTCTGTAGTTTAGTCCACTATCTGGCCTCCCGTTTCCATTTGATACCTGCAATTCACAGACATCAGCAGACAGAAACTGGCACCGGGTGCATAGAATTAGTAGGTTAGTCCAAATATGTGTAAAAAGCTATAAAAGTGTAGAAAAACACATAGCATTGTCACCCAAATAAGCATGGAGCAAGCATAAATTATAGATACGTTTGGGACGTATCAACATCCCCAAGCTTAATTCCTGCTATTCCTCGAGTAGGTAAATGATAACACAGATAATTTCTGTAGTGACATGCTAACACACATATAAGAACTTCAAAGTAAAGCAAGTGAGATATGCAATTCAAGTCAAGACAATAACAAGCAAGAGTTTATATCTAGTATTGAAACTATCAAAGTAAGAACATAAAGGTGCAAGAGCTCTCGCTATTCGTGATTCGAATTTCTCCAAATGGAGTTTGCGTGCAAGAAGTGGGAGATGGGTTTAGATCATTAAAATACTATATAATTTAATTGAGCACTCAATTTACTAAAAATTCACACTTGGTCTCCTCTGGAATCTTATTTTGACTCGTCCCCAGACCACGAGTTAGGCACAAGTCAAACTGGTCCTCTCCCTTTCGACTTTGAGCACTCATGCAATGAATGAACACGAGCAAGGTATGTTGGTACTTAGGATGGAAAAGAGAAAAATGATGGCGAAGAAAGACAAAAAGGTGTGAAAGGCTCACATCAATGAGGACAATCATAGGCGAGGGAAAGCCAAATAATAGATATGATGTGAGTAGTAGGGATTGCCATGCAACGGATGCGCATACGAGCTAAGGTAAGCTCTCCAATGGAACTAAGGGCAACACTCTATATTTTACAAGAACACAGAATATCTCACACTTTACAAGAAGTACTCAACATAAAGAAAACTCAAAAACTATCATGATGTAAGCAAATGTATGCCTCTGCCAGTGTAGCAGGATATGCAATGATACTAGCGTGTCATGTAGCAATGATAAGGCAAGGCCCAACTAGCATGCGGCTCTACGATCTAGCAAAAACATCTATGACATGAAGATCAAGTCATGAGATGGTGGATGTTGCATGGAAATGTATCTCGGAAAGGCTATGGAAATGCCTTGATATGTAGGTATGGTGGCTGTTTTGAAGAAAGTTGTAAGGAGGTTTATTGATGAGGACATGACTACCATAGTTACAGCCACAACCCCTGCTAATATACCTACTGGACCAATTACGAGAGATCGTGCACACCAATTAAATTATCAGGTACTTTCGTTTCTTGGTAATGTTTCTAATGTTCATGTGAATATGATGCTGCCTAACGTCGATATATTTCTGTTGCTGACAAATGAAGGACCTAGCATGGACAAGAAGGATGAGCATTGGAGCATGTTCAAGCATGAAGATGATGAGGACATAATTATCATGGATATGACCATTAATTCCTCTATATTTGATCAAGAAATGAAGTCAATACAAAGGGGCATGATTGTGTGCTGTACAAGAAGTTATTTCACGTCACTTTTGGGCCAAGAGAAGATAGAGACCAAGTCTTTCACGTCATGGACTCAGATTCGGACTGCAGAGATATACCCAACTTCAAACACCCGCAGTTTCTACATACGAACACCAAATTGGGTGATTCTTTTTTCTGGTGATAGCTTATCTCGTCTAGTTTCCAACGCAATTGGATTCACCTTCAAATTCCTTCGGAGCGTGGAGATATTGCGAAAACGGTGCGACTTAGCAGCAGAATCCGAATCAAAGTCCAACTCAATAGGTGTTGCATCACCTCCACATGGGGCCAAGTGCCTTGTACGACCTAGGTTTAGTTTTAGGACTCCTTGGGACGTCCTTCCACCCCCTTGGCCTCCACCCTTTAGTCCTATATAAGTAGATCAACCCCTAGGGTTTTTCTTTGGATTTCTTTTAGTTAAAAAGACTGCTTAGCTAATTGCTGCATCTTCGTGTACTCGGTTTGTGTCCAACGACCAGATCAAGACCGCTTTTGAAATCCCCACTTTATTCATACTTCATCTACATATTCGCAATATTCAGATTGTTTTATCATAGTTCTTGCTTGTTCTTCGATTGCTTGCAGGCACTAGACCTTCGTGGTCAGGTTGATCGTGCTCCGGCGTGGTTAATAACCTTCAGGAGATTGGTTTAGCGATTGCTAAGGCGAAACGTCGTTGCACGTTTGTAGTCGGATCGTCAAAGTCGACTCCATCAAATCGTAGTTATCATCTCATCGAGAGATCGGGACACCCGCCTCTATCATTTATGATGCCAGAGCGTATCATGACAAGGGTTTGGATGCACCGGCGAAGTTTGCACCAACTCTCAAGATGAGAAAGGGAAATTCACGGTACTGAAGAGGCTAGCAAAATATGGAAGGTGGAAGTGCCAACAATCGAATACTCGCATTAGTCCGAAAAACTCATGCACTTATTATTGATGACTCTCTATCTAATCAGGAGATTCATAAAGAGACAAGTACCCTGAGGAGGAGTGTATGGAGGTTTGGATATCCTTGCGCATCATCCACCCATGGTACATGATGGTACTCTATATATTCCAACCCCTCCAGAGGTTAGCGATCCATCTAGTAACTAGAGTTCTCAACTAATTTTTTTGTAGTTTTTGAAAATAAGCACGGATTTCCCAAAATACGACACCTATCAGTAATAGTCTCAAGATCTTGGCACCAAAAGTCCAAAGATTACGAAAATCAATACCTCAAAACTATTGCAAGTTACTACTACACTTATAATAGCAACCTCAATTACCTACTCATGCAAGACACACAACTCAGTGCAACAGACCAACTCTCTAAACAAGATAAGCATGATAACTCAAAAGAGTTCCAAAAGAAACAAACTAAATAAAGCTATTTAAAAAGATAAGCATGAAAACAAAACCTAATCATGACAGCAGCTATGAAAAGATAAAGAACACACAAAAAGATAAGAATGAAAACCTATGTTGTGTTCTACGGTGGAGTGGAGCATGTTTCTCTCCCAAACAATGAAGTATAGGGTCCAGATTGTTATGAACAGCAAACAAAACTAAAACAAATGAAAAAGTAAAAAGCGAGATGCTCCAAGCATAGCACATAACACATGAAGAGATAAAAATATAGCATGGAGAAGGACGAATTAATGATTGTTGATGGAGAAGGGGATGCACGGGGGCATCCCAAGCTTAGAAGATTGAGTATCCTTGGATATTTCTTGGGGGTGCATGGAGTCATACCCAAGCTTGAGCTTTTAACACTCCCGGATCTTCTTTCATCATCTTCCTTCGCATAGTAGAAAACTCCTTTCATACGAAACTCATCATAAGCTGATTAGAGTGGTTAGTCTATACTACTTATAAAAGAGCAAACATTTTCTCTCATAGGTACACCCCGTTTAGTGTACACGATTATTAATAAGCTTACGATTAGGCCCACTTAAGAAATCTAACCGCCTAGATTAATCCAAACCACGACCAAAGTACGCTTAGCAATTAAATCGGCGGACCACGGGACGAGCGGACGAAGCCGCATTCCGCACCACATTTTAGTGCCCAGAAAATAAAGATTAAAAACAGAAGCGCATGCGCCTCACGCCGCCGCCCGCCCTAATCGCCCCTCGCCTCGCCTCTCCGGTGCCTGCATGCCCCAACCGGCGACGTGGACACATGTCGGCGGCTTGCAGCCCCTTTCCTCTCTCTGCATGCACGTAGCCACTGGGGATATGGGCGCACGTTGGCGAACGAGGAGTCGAGGACACGCTTGTGCCCGCGGCGCGGAGATCCCTGCCGCCAGCTCCTTGCCGGTCGATATCTGCACTGGTCTCCATTGTCTACATGGCGCCGCCGGGGACGTGGAGGCACGCCGATGAATGAGGCCGAGCGAATGCCCGCGGAGCGTAGCCCCCTACCGGTTCTTGATCTGCACTATTTTTCTCCCTGACGTGGTCGTGCGGACTGCTGCGATCTCCGCCCTCCTCGTCCCCTATCTCCTTGGCAACGGGCTGCTCCATCCATCGATACCTACAAGGTAACGACCATTACATCTATCTCCCTCTCAATCCCTTGTTATTACATCTATCTCCCTCTCAATCCCTTGTTTGTGTTGTTTGTTTTTCACGTAATACAAACATGCTGTAGGATATCGTGCATAATGTGTTGTTGTGCTACTGCGTATTTTTTTTAACTATCATGAATGGTTCATTACAATAAGATATATTATGTCTTGTTCAGCTTATCTGCACCATCTTGCCAAACAGAAGGGAATGTTTGTATTCAAATAGCCATACAATTGGATTTGTTGCTGCCACATGGTATGTCCAGACGCATTTTCAACTTTGCACTACTGCTAGAAATTGATTCAGTTGTAATGCATTGCTTCCTAGCTGGATATATATTTGGTAACGGGACTTTTCTACTTAGTTATACTGTTCTCATGTTTAATGCTTAAGTCCTAATATTTCAATTCTCTATGCTTTTGAGATCTAATATTGTTCTGTTCACTAAGCTTTTGAATATTTGCTTACTCAATACTCTGAATTGCTTTTGTAGTGCCTTTACGTTCCCCTTACCTGTAACAGCCCATGTGCAATAAATGGGAAACACCATGAGATTCTACTTTGTCTGTTGACCTTGTAAATTGGCATGATGCTAAGGATTATGATTTCATGTGGTGATTTAAATTTGCATTGGGATTGGAGCCCATCTGGTTTGGTAGAGTTTGATTTCAAACTGGTTCAAGAAGGGTGTTGGAGGATTTTTTTTCTTTGTTGCATGCTTGCTCTCCTTGACCCCAAACTTGGCCTAGCCATTACTTTTGTTATGGAAAGGGTTTTAAAAATCCTCAAATTATTTTTGCCATCATCAAAATATGGGCTCTAGTTCAAAGTGATTTTGAATTCAAAATGAGCTCACAATTTTGTTGTTGCAAAAAATTCCCAAACCATTTTTTCAAATTGAGGAATAATGCAAGGTTAATTATACATATTTTTATGTATTTTTTTTCTTGTATTTGATCCAGAAATAACCCTGAGGCTTATTCTGTTTTATTAAATGGAAAAGGGGGTCCAGGAGGGGTTTTTCTTTGGTTTCCCTCCTATTTCTCTCCAGTCCAGCCCACCTGGGTCCATTTCTCCCTCGGCCTGGCCCGCAGCGAAGGGGTAAGCTCTTTCTTCCTCACCTTTCCAGCGCTTTCCCCCTTTCCCCTCTCACAGCCGGCGCCACGGCGGCCGGTGGAGCCCCAAAGGCAGCGGGAGGCGCCCCCCCTTTATAAGCTCCCCTGGGCTCCCTCTTGGAACCCTAGGTCCAAGTCTCCCCCTCCAATTTCTCCGCGGCCGGTTTCTTTCCCCCTCTCCAAGCCTCCCCTGTTCCCATGGACCCCGGCGCCTGAACCGCAATTCGGCCGCCATCTCCTCTGCGTCAGGCTGCCAGGAGCTGCCGGGTGAAGGCCCCGTCGACGTCCACGACCTCCTCGACCTGCAGCCGCGACGTGGGTGGCCAGGAGCGAGCCGACGCCTTTTTCATCCGCCGCGGGTCGTCCACGTCTCCGGCGACGCCTCCGATCCCCTCCCCCTGCGGTGCGTCGAGCTCGACCTCAACCCCACCTAGGTGAGCACGCGCTCCTCCGTCTCCTTCGTCTTCGCGTAGTTCGCGCCAGAGCCGTGCTTTGTTTGCTCCCTCCGCCGCACATCGCCGTCGTTATCCATGCGTGCAGCTGGAATGATCCCGACGTGCTCTCGTAGCTAGCGAGTAAGCAGAGCACGCTCCTGACCCAAAGGCGCAACCTTGCACCGCGCCAGCCACCTCGGAGCAGCAGCGACATCGTGCTCAGTAGCCGCTCCGCCGTGTAATTCCCGGCAGGCTAGAGACGCCGGTGGTGGAGCTCCGGTGTGGATGGTAAGAAAAATGGATCCTTGGGAGTCCCCATTATGCGGTGCGCCAGGCCATGGACTCCCTAGTGCCGCGAGGTGGACGCAGTCGACGCCGGAAATCTTCTCTGTCGCCGGCGTCGTCAGGTTCTTCAGTTCGTCAGTATGGGTGCTTTCGACGTCGTACTGTTCCAGTGGTTCTCCCGACGAGTAGGAGGCGATCTAGTGCGCTTGGCCAGCACCCATGTGTGGTGATAAGTGCCATCTCGGGGTCCTCTGAGGTAGTCTAGCTAGAGATGGCCGGAGCACGGGGCTAGGGTCGCCGGAGTAGCCCAGGCTGCGGGGAGCTGTCAGCTGCCTCCGTGGTTCAGTTAACAGGGGGGTACAGCTTACCTTTGTTGCTGCCCTCTGTTGTTCAAACTCGAGTAGTAGCTCAGTGGCAGGGGAGTGCGGGATGCATTGGTGAGGCGCGGGTTCGAGTCCCGCTCGGGGCACTTTGCCCCCCCCCCTCTTTTTCGTTTTATCAGTGTGGCTGACCAATGGGATAGCCTGGTCAGTGGCTCAGGCCACCGTGGCCTGCTGGGCTCAGCTGGGCCGGATTGCCCGAGGCCAGCCCAAGAGGGACTGAGCCTGTTTCCCTTTTCTTTTCTTTTTGATTTTTCTTTTCTGTTTAATTCAAAAATCTGATTTGAATTCAAATTCAAATCTGATTTGGATTTCCTTTTCAT
Organism: Bromus sterilis; assembly: GCA_950022295.1. Lineage (NCBI taxonomy): Eukaryota > Viridiplantae > Streptophyta > Magnoliopsida > Poales > Poaceae > Bromus > Bromus sterilis. The sequence continues at coordinate 161,449,901 of OX465599.1, read as the reverse complement.
CCAGGGTCATCCCATATATGTTTTTGGGGTAGCTTCACCCACTGATCTCAATGGTGAGGTCCATTTTTGCATTTGGCCCCTTTAAAAATTGAAGTGTGGCCATTTTGCAAATCAACCCCTGTTCTTTCTTTGATTTTGTCTAGTTTGCCCAAGTTCAAAATTGGCCATGCCATATATGAATCTTAGGTAGTTTTTCACCAGGAGTTGCATGCTGATAATGGTTTATCCATGTGAACCTTTTTCAAATGCGTGTAGTGTATCTTTTACACTCAGCCCCCCGAACCCCAGCTGAAACTGCAACTGTGTTTGCAAACTCAACTGGTACCATATTATATATGGGTTTGGGGTAGTTTTCTGCAAGGAATGCATTGGTGATGTCCCCATGAAGTTTTGGGCAACTCATGTGAACAAGGTGTGACCACCTGATCCAGAATCATCTGTCTTTCTTCTTGCATCATTTCAACTTCAGTGCATTTTGAAATGATGATCATCAGTCCTTTTCAAGTTTGTTTCATTGTCATCCTTAATCATCTTTCTTCAAAGTCAGCCCCTAACATATTGTCATATGCAAGTGGCTGGTTTCCAACTTTTGTTGCACCTTCCTTGTGTCAAATTCACCGACACTACTCCGTCTCCGGAATCGATGATTACTTTTCACGTTGTTTTATTTATGTTATATGCATTTGTTGTTCATGCCATGTTGACATGCTACTTACACCCAAAATAAGGCTAGGACCAAAGCCATCTTCACGTAAACAAATCGCATATGAAGTTGTTGACGTGTCGTCACCACCTTCATTTAAATTGACTAGATAGGGTCACAGCATGTCCAATTAAACTTGATCATATCATCCTTGCTGCTTTGTACCTGTTACTTACTTGTATGCTTTTCCTTGCCGGTACCTTATGTTAGCACCTGAGACCGCCGAGGAGACTTACGTGGATATTTCCGATACCGAGCCCGAGGACCCTGCTGCGTCTGCTTCGGCGACCGATTACCCAGGCAAGGGGAAGATTCATACCATTACTTGATACCTTTCTGCCCACCTGCTTAGCTGTAGCCTAGAACGTCTGTTTGATCCTATCCACTTTGAGTACGCCACCTTGAAAACCCAAATAGCCATGATCCCCACATCCCAGCAAAACATTCTATTGCTAAGTTACCGCTGCTCAGCCATTGCTTAGTATGAGTAGGAAAACTTGCTGCTTACCCTATTGCTATGGTTTGGGATATCATGTTATTTAAAGAAGTTGGTTGATATTTATTATAATTATGATGATAAATTTATACTTGACAAAAGATGGGAGACCAGGCTGTTCCCGCCAGGTGTTTTTTTCCATTTGAGTCACCTAGGTCCCGAGTTCCGGGTATTGTGTTTCTTGACGAGCGTGCCTAATCGTGTGTGGGATTCTATGGGGTTCCCTTGTCTTACCTACCTAGCTTCATACAGTTCTAGTGGTTTCCCGAGCTGATTTACTTTTTCATGTGTGTGTGCTGGTGGTACCCAAGTTGTTTACAAACCACCTTGGGCCAGGAGGACTTGTGCCTTGGCTGGCCCACCTTTGACCGGCGAGGGCCCGGCCCTCATGTGAGGTTTAACCGGTAACCCAAACCCTGTTGATACGGAAGAGGCCGATCGGAGAGCGTGGCCAGCTTTTGGATTGGATGTCGACTCCCCGGGGGCCACCCGGAATTGTGCATTGTTAGTTAGAGGGACTCTGACGTACTGGAGTTTTAGGCGCTTACCTAGCCAAATGGAAACCGGGCGTACATGCGAAGCCTATGATGGGCAGTTGGTACACCCCTGCAGGGTTAAATCTTTTCGAAAATCCGTGTCCGCGGTTATGGACGACTTGAGACCTACTCCTTGTTCATAGAATAACATCAATTTGAATCTTAATTAAAACTTGCCTACCGTGTGAGTGCCTTGGTTGCTTTTGTTCGTCCAGGGGGACCGAGAGAAGATCCAGGTTGTGTTATGTTTGACGTAAGTAGGTGAATAGCAGACTTATGACGCGATGTCACGTGTACTCTTTGATATTACCTCTATTCCAATAGAACGTTAGCTACCATATAATGCTAGTGCGGCTGCAACCTTTACCTTTACTTTGCCTTACCGTAGGAAGTTAGTTATCCTGTAATAATATAATCTCACCCCGTTTTACTTTTGTGCTTTTACTGTATTGCCTGATCGGCCGCTGCAGTGGAGTACTTTCTAGACCCGAGCTCTGGACGATACTTCGTGGAGGTGCCCCCGGAGGACGACGATGAGTTCGACCTCGTTCAGTAGATCCTACAGTTGGGCTTCGACGATCCGTGGGTGGACTCTTTATGTGCAACCCTCTCTAGGGCAATTTGGCTTTTGACCGTACTCGGTCGTGTTTGTCTTCCGCTTGTCGCATGATGTACTGTTGGGTCCACGGACCTCTGAGATGATGTAATAATTTATCCAATGGCGATGTATGCCTTGGACCTTATATTTATGTCTTAGTTAAAGTTCTTGTTCTTATGCTTGTTGTTGAAAATCCGGCAGCGACACGAGTGCGAGTGTCGTGAGTCGGTGGCTCTTTATGCGCTACTAACTTGAGCGGGACGCGAAAGCGACTAATTCGAGTTAGCACCGCATCGGGGGCCTGACAACTTGGTATCAGAGCAGGACTGACTGTAGGACCCCTTACTGGCCGAAGTTGAGTGTAGAAACTATTTTGTAGTTACTAAGGAAAATCGGAGAGTAGGAACTCTTTCTTTTTCTTCTTACCCCACCCTCCCACCCCTTTTCCGTGAGGAAGTGCAACGTTGTTTTTCTCTGCAACTTATCCCCTTTCAAAACAAATCTAGGTTCTCGTTTACATGAGACTCCGATTCCTCTATAATTTTTTGCTAGCGACGAGATGTGTTGGCGTCTTTGAGACCACTGAGCCGCCACTTGGGGTTGACTGTTCTACCTCGCTTACGGCGTACCCCAGGTGAAACGTCCATACATGATTGGCGGGCATCCTATGGTAATATGGATGTGGTGTCTTTTCCCCTATGGACGACCGTGATGGCGGGCCGCTCAGGGCAGATGTCTCATTGTTCAGGTTTCCAACCGCTCGTATATATTGTTGTGTGCTCGCTAGCAGATTATTATCTTGGATTCGGATGATCTTGGTTTGGGGATTCCAGTAGCACCTAGCTTTCGACTTTCCGGGTTAACCTTGGTGGAATTTCAGCCTTCTGCTTTCTCATACCTCGTGAGGAAGTTTTGTTGTCAATATTGCTTTATCTTCTGGTTACTTCAATGATTCGACCATGTTCTCATAAGTGTTCCTGTGTACAGGATGCCAAGAGCGAACATGCCGCCGCCAGAGAATCGTATCCTTGGGGAGGCAGGGCACAGCTGCGATCCTACAGATGCTGCAGAGCCAGAGTTCCCAGAGGAGTGATCGACCACAGTACACCACACTGCAGCAGTTCCTCGCGATCAACCCCCCCTGGTTCTCCGAGGCTCGAGACCCGCTGGAGGCGGATGACTGGATCGCAGAGATCAAGAAGCACTTCAATGCAAACACCGTCAGACCGGTCGACTACGTCACCTTCGCCTCCTTCCAGCTTCAGGGTGCAGCAGTTAGTTGGTGATAGAGGCGAAGGTGTCCCGATGTTTCGATGAGATGGTGGAGATCGATTATGGTGGAGACGACTTTCACGATCCGACTACGAACGTGCGAAGACGTTGCGCCTTAGCGATCGCTAAACCAACTCCGAGAGGTTATTGATCCCGCGGATGCACGATCAACCTGACCACGAAGGTCTAATTCCTGCAAGCAATCGAAGAACAAGCAAGAACTAAGAATTGCAATCTGGATATTGCGAATATAAGATGAATGATTACGAAAGTTGGGGTTCCAATGAGGTCTTGGCCTGGTCGGATGACACAAACGAAGAGCTCGAAGTTGCGGCTATGGCTAACTTAAATCTAATTAAAACCCAAATCTAAACGACGCCCTAAGGGCTGTATTATGGGGGAACAGAGGGGAATTTCGTGGCCCCTTGGAGGAGGGGTCCGAAAATAACCCTAACTCGGTTTCCCCACACATACGGACTCTAAAAAATAGCCTATTAAGTGTATTTCGAAATTACATGGGCCCAGCCCAATTTTAAGGTGACGCAGCACCTATAATTGCCCTTGGACGAAAATAATGAAGTGGCATCTCGCGTATTTCGTCCAAGACTTCATGCGCAACTTATGGTGGCTTCAAAGTGCGATAATCACCACTGGAAGCTCCATTGTCCTTTCCCGCGTGCGCACCTTCTTCTCCATGCTTGATCCCGCTCCAATGACCATCCTTCTTGTCCATGCTAGGTCCTTCATTCATAAGGAAAACAAAAGTATCTAATTTAGGCAGCATCATATGTTCATGAACAATAGAAGGATTCGCAAGAAACGAAAGTACCTGATAATTTAGTTGACGTGCGCGTGCTCTAGTAACTGGTCCAGTATGTGTAGTTGGTGAAGATGTGGGTGTAACATTAGTAGAGATGTCCTCATCAGTTGGTACGATACCTACAAGGCCAACAAGGGCGATGCTATCATCACGTGAGCAGACTTCATCGCAGACTTCAGAGAAGCGCATATTCCGAGTGGCCTGATGGACAGGAAGCGTGAGGAGTTCTTGGCTCTGAGACAGGGTGACAGGTCAGTTCAGGAGTACAACCTGGCCTTCGTCAGGCTAGCCAGGTACGCTCCAGAGGAGGTCAGCACAGAGGCTAAGAAGATTGCGAGGTTCCGTGGAGGTCTCAGCACATAGATCAAGTACGCGCTCACTCAGTGCAGTCCCACACTGTTCTCACAGTTCGTGGATCAGGCTATCCGCCAGAAGTCAGCCAGAGCAGAGTGGGATGCAGACAGGAAGCGCCAGCGTGAGCACAGTTCCGCAGTGATGATCCACAAGAAGGCAAAGACTTGGGTTAAAGAGGCACCACCGCAAAGGCAGCAGTACCAGCAGAGGGGGCAGTTGTCCGCACTTTTGCCCGCCCTCCCGTCCCAGTTCAGCAGGGGCCTCGCTCTACACCACCACACGCGAGGCCACCCAAGCCGCCGGGCGTGATCTGCTACAAGTGCAGAGAGCCAGGGCACACGTCTCCCAACTACACCGATCCGCGCTTTGCTCGGCTTCCACCGCCTCCACCTCGCTCTACTCCGAGCACCGCGATGGTGAAGGCTCAGCCACGTGCAGTTCGTGTGAACAACGTGATGCTCACAGATGCTCAGCAGTCTTCAGAGATCGTTCTTGGTAGGTTGCTTGTGTGTTCAGTTCCCGCGACAGTTTTGTTCGATTCCGGAGCTTCCCACTCTTTTGTGTCCAGAGCTTTTGTTGAGCGTGCTGACCTACATCCGCAAGGGTTACCTCAGCAGCTATCTGTTGCTTCTTCGGGTTTCAAGACGAATACATCTGCCTTTGTCCCAGATGTGGAGATTCATATCCAGGGACTTCTCTTCTCATCCTCGTTGATCGTGTTGACCCGTTCCGACATTGATGTCATTTTGGGCATGGATTGGCTTGTGGAACACAAGGCCAATATTGATTGTCCAACCAGATCAGTGAAGTTGACACATGATTCAGGCGCAGAGGTCTTGTACACTTGTGGCTCTATGTCAGGACCATCACAGTTGTAAGCGTTGAACGCAGGAGTTGCGCCTTTGCTCGAAGAGGTCAGAGTTGTCTGCGAGTTCCCAGACGTCTTTCCGGAGGAGTTGCCAGGAATTCCCCCAGTTCAAGCTATTGAGTTCGTTATTGAGCTAGAGCCTGGTACCCAGCCGATTTCTCGGCATCCGTACAAGATGTATTCGAAGGAGTTGATTGAGCTCAAGAAGCAGTTGACAGAGTTGGAGGCAGGCGATTTTATCTGCGCCAGCACTTCCCCTTGGGGTGCACTAGCTTTGTTTGTCCAGAAGAAGGATGGGACTAGCCGCTTGGTCCAGGACTATCGCGGTATCAATAAGAAGACCATCAAGAACAAGTAACCTTTACCCCGCACCAATGATCTCTTCGAGCAGTTAAATGGGGCTAAGGCGTTTTCCAAGCTTGACTTGAGGATGGGGTATCACCAAATCCGTGTTCGTGAAGAGGATATTCCCAAGACCGCGTTCAGCACACGCTATGGGCTGTATGAATTCACAGTCATGACTTTTGGGTTCTCAAATGCCCCTCCGACATTCATGAGAGCTATGAACTATTTGTTCCAAGATTGGCTTGATGTGTTTGTGATCCTCTACCTCGACGACATTCTTGTCTATTCCAAGTCAGAGGCTGAGCATGAGGAACATTTGCGCTTGGTGCTGCAGAAGTTAAGAGAGCACCGATATTACGCCAAGTTCTCCAAGTGTGAGTTTTGGCTGGACAAGGTCAATTTTCTGGGCCATGTCATCTCTGCTGAGGGAATTGCGGTTGACCTAGAGCGAGTACGCACTATTCAAGAGTGGGCTCCGCCGAAGAATGTGAAGCAGCTAAGGAGTTTTCTCGGCCTCGCCAGTTATTGCAGGAGGTTTGTGCAGAATTTCTCCAAAATAGCCAAGCCAATGACTGAATTGTTGTGCAAGGACAAGCGGTACACTTGGTCACCAGATTTCCAGTCAGCCTTCGAGGAGTTGAAAGAGAAGCTGACCACAGCTCCAATTCTCACACCGCCAGATGAGTCACAGCCTTTTCAGGTATTTTGTGATGCCTCTTCGCAAGGTCTGGGAGGAGTTTTGATGCAAGGCAGGAATATTGTGGCTTATACCTCACGGCAGTTGAAGACAAGTGAGAGGAATTGATGAGGACATCCCTACTAATGTTACACCCATACCCTCACCAACTACACATACTGGACCAGTTACTAGAGCACGTGCACGTCAACTAAATTATCAGGTACTTTCGTTTCTTGCGAATCCTTCTATTGTTCATGAACATATGATGCTGCCTAAATTAGATACTTTTGTTTTGCTTATGAATGAAGGACCTAGCATGGACAAGAAGGATGGTCATTGGAGCGGGATCAAGAATGGAGAAGAAGGTGCGCGCAGGGGAAAGTACAGTGGAGCTTCCAGTGGGGATTTTCGCACGTTGAAGCCACCATAAGGCATGCATGAAGGCTTGGACGGAATACACGAGATGCCACTTCATTATTTTCGTCCAAGAGCAATTATAGGTGCTGCGTCACCTTAATATTGGGCTGGGCCCATGTAATTTCGAAATACCACATTATAGGCTGTTTTTAGAGTCCGTATGTGTGGGGAAACCGAGTTAGGGTTGTTTTCGGACCCCACCTCCAAGGGGTCACGAAAATCCCCTCTGTTCCCCCATATATACAGCCCTTAGGGCGTCGTTTAGACTTGGGTTTTAATTAGATTTAAGTTAGCCATAGCCGCAACTTCGAGTTCTTCGTTTGTGTCGTCCGACCAGGCCAAGACCGCATTGGAACCCCAACTTCTGTTAATCTTTCATCTTATATTCGCAATATCCAGATTGCAATTCTTAGTTCTTGCTTGTTCTTCGATTGCTTGCAGGAATTGACCTTCGTGGTCAGGTTGATCGTGCATCCGCGGGATCAATAACCTCTCGGAGTTGGTTTAGCGATTGCTAAGGCGCAACGTCTTCGCACGTTCGTAGTCGGGTCGTGAAAGTCTACTCCACCAAAATCGATCTCCACCATCTCATGGAAACATCGGGACACCTTCGCCTCTATCAAGTGGTATCAGATTTCCAGGTTGCTCGGTGAGATTTACCAGTTTTCATAGTCTAGATTGGTTCTGTTCTTCATACCTACAGTCCACGAAAAAGCCAACAAAAAAAATTAGGGTTAGATCATCACGTCCCAAGACAGTCCTAGCCTTTGTCCAGTTTTCTTTTCAGTACTTGCTTTGTTGAATTTACGGTTGCATCGTTGTGTCGAGTTGCTGATCTTAGCGTCTAGTTACCTTAGAGTTTCGAGTTCTGATCACAGTTTTGTCACGCCGCCGCCGAACAGTAGTACACCACGACGTTCCGCCAATCCGAGTCCAGATACACCACCACGTTCCGCCAAGCAGAGTCCATACACACCACCACAACCTACCGATCCGAGTCGAGTTCCATCACCCGTTCGGTTTGTGATATCTCCGTAGCCATCATAGTCTGGCACGCTTTCCAGAGCAGTTTTTAGGCCAAAATTTTCTGGGGTAAAAAAATTTCGTGCCCATACGTTCCTTAGGTCCAGAAACTCGTTTTGAGACGTTCGCCACCATAGTTATTTTTTCGCACTTTTTCAGCCCCCGCAGTCCCGCATCGCCAAAAAAAAAAGCAAAAAAAAAAAAAAAAAAAAAAGAGAGAACAAAAAATTCAGAGTATGCTTCACAGTTGTTACGTGCCGCGCCGTGCTTTCGTTGGTGTTTTAGGCTCGCGTCTCTAGTACGGTCTAGCCTAGGATCAGCACAGTACCGACGTTGAGTGTTTATTCAGCTTTGCATCTCTGTTTTGATTACTGTTGATCTTTTTGCTACCATATTTGTCAAGCCTACCTACAGCTCCACATATTTTCTACATCGTGCGTTTTGACACCTCCTGGCCATCGCTCTACCATATCTCTGAGAGTTTTGACCCGTTGGTTGTACATCACCACCTGCTGCTAGGTAAGAATCGGTAAGAACGTAAGAAAAGCTTGACGGATTTGTGCTTTCCACCACCCCACATCCATCCCATTAGTAGAAGTAGGATCATATTCCTGTGTGTTTTCTATTTCTGCTAACCATGCCAGGATCACATGTTGAAGTGGCGCGGGATGCACCCGATTGGGAGAACATGACAAACAAGGAGCTACATGATAAATTTGCACGTATGATGTCTCAACAGGTGCAGGACATCGAGACCAGATTTACAGAGGCGATTGATGGCGTGGAGAAGATGATCGACACCAAGCTCGACGCCAAGTTTACTGAGTTGATCGCACGCCTACCTTCAGCACAGCCACAGCCACCGCCACTACCACGTGCACGACGTATTCTGTTTCCGCGAGGACAAGCTGCTGGTATTGGTGCTCCTCCTGCTGCTGCAGTTGCTGCTACTGCTGCTGCTGCTGCTGCTTCTGACGTCAGCCAGGACGACAACTACGAGGGTGATTACGAGGAGGAGGTGGAACCGGAAGCGGCCTATGAGCAGCCAGCTGGACGTCCACGTCCCAACATTCGCCACGGTCGACACCAACCACCCCCTCAGGTACGCGATGATGAACATGTGCCTAAACTTAAATTGAATCTTAAGCCGTTTGAGGGTAGATATATTCCTGATGCTTATCTTACTTGGGAGTTAGAAACTGAACAACGTTTTACATGTTTACAATATCCTGAGAATAGACGTGTTACTGCTGCTGTTTGTGAATTCACGGGCTTTGCATCTATTTGGTGGTCTGAACATTGTAGATTGCATGCTAATAATATTCCAACTACTTGGGCTGCTTTAAAAGATGCTATGCGTACTCGCTGGGTTCCTCTCAACGTGAATTGTTACAAAAATTACAGCGTTTGAGACAAGGAAAAAATTCTGTAGAGGAATATTATCAAGAATTACAAACTGGATTGATTAGATGTGGCCTAGTAGAGGATAATGAAGCTATGCTTGCACGTTTTATGGGTGGCTTAAACAGGGAGATACAAACTATTCTAGAATACAAGGACTTTGCTACTATCACTCGTTTGTTTCATCTTGCTTGTAAAGCTGAACGTGAAGTGCAGGATCGACAGGCCGCTACGAGACCTAACTTTTCTGCAGGACGAAATACATCATGGACATCGCGTGGAGCTTCTACATCCACACGTCCTGCTGCGCCACCATCTACTTCAGCCGCTCATTCTTACAGGGAGCCACCAAAACAGCCAGCGCCACCATTCAAGGGTGCACAGAGTGGTCCAGCGGCGAGTTCTTCTTCATCCATGGCGTCCACAGGGCAAACACGAGATCGTGATATTAAATGTCGCAGGTGCCAAGGTGGAGGTCACTTCGCAAAAGACTGTCCCTCCAAGCGTGTGATGACTATTACGGCGGATGGTGGGTATGAGTCAGCGAGCGACTATGATGAGGAGACTCTAGTTCTCATTGCTCATGAGGAACAGGGTGCCCATGATGATGCTCATGATATAGAGTATATGACTCCTGATGATGCAGATAAATATGCTAGTTTGGTTGCTCAACGTGTATTAAGTGTGCAGGTAACGAAGGCCGAGCAAAACCAGAGGCATAATTTGTTCCACACAAAGGGAGTGGTGAAAGAACGTTCGGTTCGTGATAGAGGCGAAGGTGTCCCGATGTTTCGATGAGATGGTGGAGATCGATTTTGGTGGAGTAGACTTTCACGACCCGACTACGAACGTGCGAAGACGTTGCGCCTTAGCAATCGCTAAACCAACTCCGAGAGGTTATTGATCCCGCGGGTGCACGATCAACCTGACCACGAAGGTCAATTCCTGCAAGCAATCGAAGAACAAGCAAGAACTAAGAATTGCAATCTGGATATTGCGAATATAAGATGAAAGATTAACAGAAGTTGGGGTTCCAATGCGGTCTTGGCCTGGTCGGACGACACAAACGAAGAACTCGAAGTTGCGGCTATGGCTAACTTAAATCTAATTAAAACCCAAGTCTAAACGACGCCCTAAGGGCTGTATATATGGGGGAACAGAGGGGATTTTCGTGACCCCTTGGAGGTGGGGTCCGAAAAAAACCCTAACTCGGTTTCCCCACACATACGGACTCTAAAAACAGCCTATAAGGTGGTATTTCGAAATTACATGGGCCCAGCCCAATATTAAGGTGACGCAGCACCTATAATTGCCCTTGGACGAAAATAATGAAGTGGCATCTCGCGTATTTCGTCCAAGACTTCATGCGCGCCTTATGGTGGCTTCAAAGTGCGATAATCACCACTGGAAGCTCCGCTATCCTTTCCCGCGCGCGCACCTTCTTCTCCATGCTTGATCCCGCTCCAATGACCATCCTTCTTGTCCATGCTAGGTCCTTCATTCATAAGCAAAACAAAAGTATCTAATTTAGGCAGCATCATATGTTCATGAACAATAGAAGGATTCGCAAGAAACGAAAGTACCTGATAATTTAGTTGACGTGCACGAGCTCTAGTAACTGGTCCAATATGTGTAGTTGGTGAGGATATGGGTGTAACATTAGTAGGGATGTCCTCATCATCCTCCCCTTCTTGAATTGAAGTCGTCCTCGACGGAAGCTCATCATCTTCTCCCAAATAAGGCTTCAAATCTGCAATATTAAATGTGGGACTAACCCCAAAGGCTGCAGGTAGCTCAAGTTTATATGCATTATCATTAATTTTCTGCAAAACCTTAAAGGGACCATCAGCTCGAGGCATTAACTTAGACTTGCGCAAATCAGGAAACCTATCTTTACGTAGATGTAACCAAACAAGATCTCCGGGTTCAAACACAACATGCTTTCGACCCCTATCACCAGCAAGCTTGTATCTAGCATTCATGCGCTCAATGTTTTCTTTAGTTAACTCATGCATTTTTAATATCAATTCAGCACGTTGCTTAGCATCAAAATTAACCTTCTCCGAAGATGGAAGAGGCAGCAAATCAATAGGTGCACGAGGTAGAAAACCATAAACAATCTCAAAAGGGCACATTTTAGTGGTAGAATGCAATGAACGATTATAAGCAAATTCAATATGAGGTAAACATTCTTCCCACAGTTTCAAGTTACTCTTTAAAACAGCCCTAAGCATAGTAGACAAAGTCCTATTGACCACTTCAGTTTGTCCATCAGTTTGGGGATGACATGTAGTACTAAAAAGTAGTTTAGTCCCCAACTTAGCCCATAAGCATCTCCAAAAATGGCTAAGAAACTTAGTATCACGATCCGAGACAATAGTATTGGGCACACCATGTAAGCGAATAATCTCACAAAAAAATAAATCAGCAACATTAGCAGCATCATCGCTTTTATGACATGGTATAAAATGTGCCATCTTAGAAAATCTATCCACGACCACAAATATGCTATCCCTCCCATTCTTTGTTCGAGGCAAACCTAAAACAAAGTCCATGGATATGTCCTCCCACGGAACACTAGGTACAGGTAAAGGCATGTATAAACCATGAGGATTGAGTCGTGACTTAGCTTTTTGACATGTAGTGCAGCGAGCAACAAAACGCTCAACATCCCGTCTCATCTTTGGCCAAAAGAAATGTGTAGCAAGTACGTCCTCCGTCTTCTTCACGCCAAAGTGTCCCATTAATCCTCCTCCATGCGCCTCCTGCAACAACAAAAGACGAATAGAGCTAGCTGGAATGCATAGCTTGTTAGAACGGAATACAAATCCATCATTAAGCACAAACTTGTTCCATGTTCTACCCTCTCTACAATTCTGCAATACATCATTAAATTCCGCATCATTTACATATTGATCTTTGATTGTCTCTAAACCGAAAATCTTGAAGTCAAGTTGTGAAAGCATAGTATAACGACGAGACAAAGCATCAGCAATAATATTATCTTTCCCCTTCTTGTGTTTAATGACATAAGGGAAAGTCTCAATAAATTCAACCCACTTAGCATGTCTACGATTAAGTTTTGCTTGACTTCTTATGTGTTTCAAAGATTCATGATCAGAATGTATAACAAATTCTTTGGGCCATAAATAATGTTGCCAAGTTTCTAATGTCCGAACAAGAGCATATAATTCCTTATCATAAGTAGAATAGTTCAGACTAGGCCCACTCAATTTTTCAGAAAAGTATGCAACAGGTTTAGCATCTTGTTATAACACACCTCCCAAACCAATCCCACTAGCATCGCATTCAAGCTCAAAAGTCTTATTAAAATCAGGAAGTTGGAGCAAAGGAGCATGTGTTAACTTATCTTTCAATACCGTGAAGGCTTCTTCCTGTGCGGTACCCCAAGTAAAAGGCACATCCTTGCGTGTAAGCTCATTGAGAGGGGCAGCAATGGTGCTGAAATCTCTCACAAAACGCCTATAGAATCCAGCGAGGCCAAGAAAACTCCTCACTTGTGTGACCGTTTTGGGCTGCGGCCAACTCTCAATCGCCTCGATCTTGGCTTTATCCACTTCAATTCCCTGCAGAGTAACAACATAGCCAAGAAACGATACTCAGTCGGTGCAAAAGGTGCACTTCCCAAGGTTACCAAACAAACGTGCATTACGTAGAGCAATAAAAACAGCACGTAAATGATCCAAATGTTCCTCCAAAGATTTGCTATAAATCAGTATATCATCAAAATAGACTACCACAAATCGGCCAATGAAAGCACGTAAAACCTCGTTCATTAATCTCATGAAAGTGCTAGGTGCATTAGTTAACCCAAAAGGCATGACTAACCACTCATATAATCCAAACTTAGTTTTAAAAGCCGTTTTCCATTCATCTCCTAATTTCATGCGAATTTGATGGTATCCACTACGCAAATCAACTTTGGAAAACATGGTAGAGCCACTTAATTCATCAAGCATATCATCTAACCTAGGAATAGGATGACGATAACGAATAGTAATATTATTAATGGCTCGACAATCAACACACATACGCCATGTTCCATCCTTTTGAGGCACTAATATAACAGGAACAACACAAGGACTAAGGGATTCACGTATGTAACCTTTGTCGAGTAGCTCTTGTACTTGACGCTGAATCTCCTTCGTCTCCTCTGGATTGGTACGGTATGGCGCACGGTTGGGCAACGAAGCACCGGGAATTAAGTCAATCTGATGCTCAATCCCTCGAATAGGTGGTAATCCCGGTGGTACGTCTTGTGGAAAGACGTCAATAAACTCCTGCAAAAGGTCAGTGACAACAGGAGGCAAAGAAGGAGGTAATTCCTCAAATGAAAACAAGGCTTCTTTGCACACAAAAGCATAGCACACATATTGACTAACATCCAAATCTGAAATATCAACTTTAGTAGCAAGCAAAGTTGGACTAGTCAATTTAATTTCATTAGAAACAGCAGAAGAAGATTTGCTATTAGTCTCATTTTCACTCTTATTTTTCTCCTGTTTAGCTTTACTAGCTCTAGCAAGATCATCTTTCACAATTTGTTCAGGAGACATAGGAAGTAAAGCAATATTTTTATCCTGATGAACCAGAGTAAACTGATTTGTCCTACCATGGTGTACAACATTCCTATCAAATTGCCATGGTCTACCAAGTAAAAGAGAGCATGCTTGCATGGGTTCCACATCACAATCAACATAATCAGCATATGCAGCAATGCTAAAGTGCACACGAACAGAACGCGTTACCTTAATCTTACCACTATTGTTAAACCACTGAATATAGTACGGATGGGGGTGTGGTCTTGTGGTGAGAGATAGCTTCTCCACCAACTCCATGCTAGCCAAGTTGTTGCAACTCCCTCCGTCAATGATGATGCGAACCGAACGTTCTTGCACCACTCCCTTTGTGTGGAACAAATTATGCCTCTGGTTTTGCTCAGCCTTCGTTACCTGCACACTTAACACACGTTGAGCAACCAAACTAGCATATTTATCTGCATCATCAGGAGCCATATACTCTATATCAAGAGCATCATCATGGGCACCCTGTTCCTCATGAGCGATGAGAACTAAAGTCTCCTCATCATAGTCACTCGCTGACTCATACCCACCATCCGCCGTAATAATCATCACACGCTTGGAGGGACAGTCTTTTGCGAAGTGACCTCCACCTTGGCACCTGCGACATTTAATATCACGATCTCGTGTTTGCCCTGTGGAAGCCATGGATGAAGAAGAACTCGCCGCTGGACCACTCTGTGCACCCTTGAATGGTGGCGCTGACTGTTTTGGTGGCTCCCTGTAAGAATGAGCGGCTGAAGTAGATGGTGGTGCAGTAGGACGTGTGGATGTAGAAGGTCCACGCGATGTCCATGATGTATTTCGTCCTGCAGAAAAGTGAGGTCTCGTAGCGGCCTGTCGATCCTGCACTTCACGTTCAGCTTTACAAGCAAGATGAAACAAACGAGTAATAGTAGCAAAGTCCTTGTATTCTAGAATAGTTTGTATCTCCCTGTTTAAACCACCCATAAAACGTGCAAGCATAGCTTCATTATCCTCTACTAGGCCACATCTAATCAATCCAGTTTGTAATTCTTGATAATATTCCTCTACAGAATTTTTGCCTTGTCTCAAACGCTGTAATTTTTGTAGCAATTCACGTTGATAATAAGGAGGAACCCAGCGAGTACGCATAGCATCTTTTAAAGCAGCCCAAGTGGTTGGAATATTATTAGCATGCAATCTACAATGTTCAGACCACCAAATAGATGCAAACCCCGTGAATTCACAAACAGCAGCAGTAACACGTCTATTCTCAGGATATTGTAAACATGTAAAGCGTTGTTCAGTTTCTAACTCCCAAGTAAGATAAGCATCAGGAATATATCTACCCTCAAACGGCTTAAGATTCAATTTAAGTTTAGGCACATGTTCATCATCGCGTACCTGAGGGGGTGGTTGGTGTCGACCGTGGCGAATGCTGGGACGTGGACGTCCAGCTGGCTGTTCATAGGCCGCTTCCTGTTCCACCTCCTCCTCGTAATCACCCTCGTAGTTGTCGTCCAGGCCGACATCAGAAGCAGCAGCAACAGGTACTGCAGCAGCAGGAGGAGCACCAAGACCAGCAGCTTGTCCTCTCGGAAACAGAATACGTCGTGCACGTGGTAGTGGCGGTGGCTGTGGCTGTGCTGGAGCGGCAGCAGGCTGTGTAGGTAGGCGTGCGATCAACTCAGTAAACTTGGCGTCGAGCTTGGTGTCGATCATCTTTTCCACGCCATCAATTGCCTCTGTAAATCTGGTCTCGATGTCATTCACCTGTTGAGACATCATTTGTGCAAATTTATCATGTAGCTCCTTGTTTGTCATGTTCTCCCAATCGGGTGCATCCCGCGCCACTTCATCATGTGATCCTGGCATGGTTAGCAGAAATAGAAAACAAACAGGAATATGATCCTACTTCTACTAATGGGATGTGGGGTGGTGGAAAGCACAAATCCGTCAAGCTTTTCTTTCGTTCTTACCGATTCTTACCTAGCAGCAGGTGGTGACGTACAACCAACGGGTCAAAACTCTCAGAGATGTGGTAGAGCGATGGCCAGGAGGTGTCAAAACGCACGATGTAGAATATATGTGGAGCTGTAGGAAGGCTGACAAGTATGGTAGCAAAAGCTCAACAGTAATCAAAACAGAGATGCAAAGCTGAATAAACACTCAACGTCGGTACTGTGCTGATCCTAGGCTAGACCGTACTAGAGACGCGAGCCTAAAACACCAACGAAAGCACGGCGCGGCACGTAAACAACTGAGAAGCACACTCTGAATTTTTTTTCTCTCTCTTTTTTTTTTTTTTTTTTTTGCTCTTTTTTTTTTGCGATGCGGGACTGCGGTGGCTGAAAAAGTGTGAAAAAATCACTATGGTGACGAACGTCTCAAAATGAGTTTCTGGACCTAAGGAACGTATGGGCACGAAAAATTTTCACCCCTGAATTTTTTGGCCTAAAAACTGCTCTGAAAAGCGTGCCAGACTCTTCTACGTACGACAAAAGATTGGTGAAATCCGACTCTAATCAACTCAAAACTATTCTGGCTACGGAGAGATCACAAACCGAACGGGTGATGGAACTCAACTCGGATCGGTAGGTTGTGGTGGTGTGTATGGACTCGGCTTGGCGGAACGTGGTGGTGTATCTGGACTCGGATTGGCGGAACGTGGTGGTGTACTACTGTGCGGCGGCGGCGTGACAAACTGTGATCAGAACTCGAAACTCTAAGGTAACTAGACGCTAAGATCAGCAACTCGACACAAGTAAAAGAGAGCAAGCTTGCATGGGTACCACATCACAATCAACATAATCAGCATATGCAGCAATGCTAAAGTGCACACGAACAGAACGCGTTACCTTAATCTTACCACTATTGTTAAACCACTGAATATAGTACGGATGGGGGTGTGGTCTTGTGGTGAGAGATAGCTTCTCCACCAACTCCATGCTAGCCAAGTTGTTGCAACTCCCTCCGTCAATGATGATGCGAACTGATGAGGACATCCCTACTAATGTTACACCCATACCCTCACCAACTACACATATTGGACCAGTTACTAGAGCTCGTGCACGTCAACTAAATTATCAGGTACTTTCGTTTCTTGCGAATCCTTCTATTGTTCATGAACATATGATGCTGCCTAAATTAGATACTTTTGTTTTGCTTATGAATGAAGGACCTAGCATGGACAAGAAGGATGGTCATTGGAGCGGGATCAAGAATGGAGAAGAAGGTGCGCGCAGGGGAAAGTACAGTGGAGCTTCCAGTGGGGATTTTCGCACGTTGAAGCCACCATAAGGCATGCATGAAGGCTTGGACGGAATACACGAGATGCCACTTCATTATTTTCGTCCAAGAGCAATTATAGGTGCTGCGTCACCTTAATATTGGGCTGGGCCCATGTAATTTCGAAATACCACATTATAGGCTATTTTTAGAGTCCGTATGTGTGGGGAAACCGAGTTAGGGTTGTTTTCGGACCCCACCTCCAAGGGGTCACGAAAATCCCCTCTGTTCCCCCATATATACAGCCCTTAGGGCGTCGTTTAGACTTGGGTTTTAATTAGATTTAAGTTAGCCATAGCCTCAACTTCGAGTTCTTCGTTTGTGTCGTCCGACCAGGCCAAGACCGCATTGGAACCCCAACTTCTGTTAATCTTTCATCTTATATTCGCAATATCCAGATTGCAATTCTTAGTTCTTGCTTGTTCTTCGATTGCTTGCAGGAATTGACCTTCGTGGTCAGGTTGATCGTGCATCCGCGGGATCAATAACCTCTCGGAGTTGGTTTAGCGATTGCTAAGGCGCAACGTCTTCGCACGTTCGTAGTCGGGTCGTGAAAGTCTACTCCACCAAAATCGATCTCCACCATCTCATCGAAACATCGGGACACCTTCGCCTCTATCAGGAATTATCCCACGCACGACTTGGAGCTTGCAGCAGTTGTGCACGCTTTGGTCACTTGGCGACACCTCCTCTTAGGGAGAAAGGTGGATGTGTTCACGGACCACAAGAGTCTGAAGTACTTGTTCACTCAGCCAAATCTGAACTTGAGGCAAAGAAAATGGCTTGAGACCATTACTGAGTACACAGTTGATATTCAGTACACGCCTAGGAAGGCCAATGTCATAGCTGATGCGCTGAGCCGCAAGGGCGATTGCAATAATATGCAGGTGCAGAAGATCCACCCTGATTTTTGTGAGTCCTTTCGAAGGCTCAATCTCGAGCTAGTTCCAGCAGGCTATCTGGCCAACCTTGTGGTAGAGCCCACTATCCGTGAGAAGATTCGTGAAGCTCAGTCTGGCACCTCAATGATTCAGAAGATCAAACAGGGTATTGCCGCCTCAATTCCAAAGTACGGTTGCTTTTCAGTGCATAATGACGGCACCGTGTTGTTCGAAGAGCGAGTTGTTGTTCCCAAGGAAGGAGATCTCAGAGAGGTCATCTTGAAGGAAGCCCATGATTCCAAGCTATCGATTCACCCTGGCAGAACAAAGATGTATCAAGATCTCAAGCAAAGATTTTGGTGGACTCGTATGAAGCGGGATGTTGCCCGTTACGTGTCTCAGTGTGATGTGTGCAGGAGAGTGAAGGCACAGCACCAGAAGCCTGCAGGGTTGCTTCAGCCACTTGAGATTCCAGAGTGGAAATGGGATCACGTAGAGATGGATTTCATCACAGGCTTCCCCTTGTCGCAGAAGAAGAACAATGCCATCTTTGTTGTCATCGACAATCTTTCCAAAGTTGCCCACTTCTTTCCAGTGAAGGACTCCATTTCAGCAGCTCAGTTGGCGGATTTGTACACCGCAAGAGTTGTATCTTTTCATGGCATTCCCAAGAAGATCAGTTCAGATAGAGGCAGCCTTTTCACCTCTAAGTTCTGGCAGGCCTTTCAAAAGGCGATTGGTACGACAGTGTTGTTCAGTACCGCTTATCACCCTCAGACAAGTGGGCAAGTCGAGCGCGTGAACCAAATCCTCGAGGACATGCTTCGGGCGTGTGTCATCTCGTTTGGCATGAGGTGGGAAGAGTGCTTGCCGTATGCTGAGTTCTCTTACAACAACAGCTATCAGGCAAGTCTGCAGGCAGCGCCGTTTGAAGTCTTGTATGGCCGCAAGTGCAGGACGCCTTTGAACTGGTCCGAGACAGGTGAGAGGCAGCTGTTCGGTCCAGATGTGATCCAGGAGGGCAGAGGACAGAGTGAAGATTGTCCGAGAGCACCTAAAGGCAGCACAGTCTAGGAAGAAGGCCTATTATGACAAAAGGCACCGTGGTGTAGCGTTTCAGGTTGGTGATTGGGCGTACCTGAGAGTGTCTCTGTTGAGGGGAACTCACCGCTTTGGCATCAAAGGAAAGCTCGCTCCAAGATTTGTCGGACCTTTCCGCATCCTTGAGACTAGAGGACCTCTTGCCTTTCGGCTCGAGCTTCCAGAGAGTCTGTCCATGGTGCATGACGTGATCCATGTGTCCCAGCTAAAGCAGTGCTTCAAGCAGCCAGAGCAGGCTGTTGACTTGGGCGAGATCCAGCTGAGTGCGGACCTTTCCTACTCAGAGCGTCCAGTCCGTGTTCTTGAGACGTCCGAGCACAAGACGCGCAACAAGACAGTCAAGTTCATGAAAGTTCAGTGGGCACATCATTCGGAGAAGGAAGCAACGTGGGAGCGCGAAGATCGTCTCCGTTCTGAGTACCCTGAGTTGTTTCAGGCTTAGATCTCGGGACGAGATCCTGTGTTGGTGGGGGAGTGCTGTAACAGCCCATGTGCAATAAATGGGAAACACCATGAGATTCTACTTTGTCTGTTGACCTTGTAACTTGGCATGATACTAAAGATTATGATTTCATGAGGTGATTTAAATTTGCATTGGGATTGGAGCCCATCTGGTTTAGTTGAGTTTGATTTCAAACTGGTTCAAGAAGGGTGTTGGAGGATTTTTTTCTTTGTTGCATGCTTGCTCTCCTTGACCCCAAACTTGGCCTAGCCATTACTTTTGTTATGGCAAGGGTTTTAAAAATCCTCAAATTATCTTTGCCATCATCAAAATATGGGCTCTAGTTCAAAGTGATTTTGAATTCAAAATGAGCTCACAATTTTGTTGTTGCAAAAAATGCCCAAACCATTTTTGCAAATTGAGGAATAATGCAAGGTTAATTATACAAGTTTCTATGTATTTTTTCTTGTATTTAATCCAGGAATAACACTGAGGCTTATTCTGTTTTATTAAATGGAAAAGGGGGTCCAGGAGGGGTTTTTCTTTGGTTTCCCTCCTATTTCTCTCCAGCCCAGCCCACCTGGGTCCATTTCCCCCTCGGCCTGGCCCGCAGCGAAGGGGTAAGCTCTTTCTTCCTCACCTTTCCAACGTGGAGGCAGCGCTTTCCCCCTTTCCCCTCTCACAGCCGGCGCCACGGCGGCCGGTGGAGCCCCGGAGGCAGCGGGAGGCGCCCCCCCCCCTTATAAGCTCCCATGGGCTCCCTCTTGGAACCCTAGGTCCAGTTCTGCCCCTCCAATTTCGCCGCCGCCGGTTTCTTTCCCCCTCTCCAAGCCTCCCCTGTTCCCATGGACGCCGGCGCCTGAACCGCAATTCGGCCGCCGTCTCCTCTGCGTCAGGATGCCAGGGCTGCCGGGTGAAGGCCCCGTCGACGTCCACGACCTCCTCGGCCTGCAGCCGCGACGTGGGTGGCCAGGAGCGAGCCGACGCCTTTTTCATCCGCCGCGGGGCGTCCACGTCTCCGGCGACGCCTCCGATCCCCTCCTTCCCCTGCGGTGCGTTGAGCTCGACCTCAGCCCCACCTAGGTGAGCACGCGCTCCTCCCTCTCCTTCGTCTTCGCGTAGTTCGCGCCGGAGCCGTGCTTTGTTTGCTCCCTCCACCGCACATCGTCGTCGTTATCCATGCGTGCAGCTGGCATGATCCCGACGCGCTCTCGTAGCGAGCGAGCAGAGCATGCTCCTGACCCAAAGGCGTAGCCTTGCACCGCGCCAGCCACCTCGGAGCAGCAGCGGCATCGTGCTCAGTAGCCGCTCCGCCGTGTAATTCCCGGCAGGCCAGAGACGCCGGTGGTGGAGCTCCGGTGTGGATGGTAAGAAAAATGGATCCTTGGGAGTCCCCATTATGCGGTGCGCCAGGCCATGGACTCCCTAGTGCCGCGAGGTGGACGCAGTCGACGCCGGAAATCTTCTCTGTCGCCGGCGTTGTCAGGTTCTTCAGTTCGTTAGTATGGGTGCTTTCGACGCCGTACTGTTCCAGTGGTTCTCCCGACGAGTAGGAGGCGATCTTGTGCGCTTGGCCAGCACCCATGTGTGGTGATAAGTGACATCTCGGGGTCCCCCGAGGTAGTCTAGCTAGAGGTGGCCGGAGCACGGGGCTAGGGTCGCCGGAGTAGCCCAGGCTGCGGGGAGCTGCCAGCTGCCTCCGTGGTTAAGTTAACAGGGGGGTACAGCTTACCTTTGTTGCTGCCCTCTGTTGTTCAAACTCGAGTCATAGCTCAGTGGCAGGGGAGCGCGGGATACATTGGTGAGGCGCGGGTTCGAGTCCCGCTCGGGGCACTTTGCCCCCCCCCCTCTTTTTCGTTTTATCAGTGTGGCTGACCACTAGGCCAGCCTGGTCAGTGGCTCAGGCCACCGTGGCCTGCTGGGCTCAGCTGGGCCGGATTGCCCGAGGCCAGCCCAAGAGGGACTGAGCCTGTTTCCCTTTTTTTTCTTTTTGATTTTTCTTTTCTGTTTAATTCAAAAATCTGATTTGAATTCAAATTCAAATCTGGTTTGGATTTCCTTTTCATCCAGGGTCATCCCATATATGTTTTTGGGGTAGCTTCACCCACTGATCTCAATGGTGAGGTCCATTTTTGCATTTGGCCCCTTTAAAAATTGAAGTGTGGCCATTTTGCAAATCAACCCCTGTTCTTTCTTTGATTTTGTCTAGTTTGCCCAAGTTCAAAATTGGCCATGCCATATATGAATCTTGAGTAGTTTTTCACCAGGAGTTGCATGCTGATAATGGTTTATCCATGTGAACCTTTTTCAAATGTGTGTAGTGTAACTTTTACACTCAGCCCCCTGAACCCTAGCTGAAACTGCAACTGTGTTTGCAAACTCAACTGGTACCATATTATATATGGGTTTGGGGTAGTTTTCTGCAAGGAATGCATTGGTGATGTCCCCATTAAGTTTTGGGCAACTCATGTGAACAAGGTGTGACCACCTGATCCAGAATCATCTTTCTTTCTTCTTGCATCATTTCAACTTCAGTGCATTTTGAAATGATGATCATCAGTCCTTTTCAAGTTTGTTTCATTGTCATCCTCAATCATCTTTCTTCAAAGTCAGCCCCTAACATATTGTCATATGCAAGTGGCTGGTTTCCAACTTTTTTTGCACCTTCCTTGTGTCAAATTCACCGACACTACTCCGTCTCCGGAATCGATGATTACTTTTCACGTTGTTTTATTTATGTTATATGCATTTGTTGTTCATGCCATGTTGACATGCTACTTACACCCAAAATAAGGCTAGGACCAAAGCCATCTTCACATAAATAAATCGCATAAGAAGTTGTTGACGTGTCGTCACCACCTTCATTTAAATTGACTAGATAGGGTCACAGCATGTCCAATTAAACTTGATCATATCATCCTTGCCTGCTTTGTACCTGTTACTTACGTGTATGCTTTTCCTTGCCGGTACCTTACGTGATGAGGACATCCCTACTAATGTTACACCCATATCCTCACCAACTACACATATTGGACCAGTTACTAGAGCTCGTGCACGTCAACTAAATTATCAGGTACTTTCGTTTCTTGCGAATCCTTCTATTGTTCATGAACATATGATACTGCCTAAATTAGATACTTTTGTTTTGCTTATGAATGAAGGACCTAGCATGGACAAGAAGGATGGTCATTGGAGCGGGATCAAGCATGGAGAAGAAGGTGCGCGCGCGGGAAAGGACAGCGGAGCTTCCCGTGGTGATTATCGCACTTTGAAGCCACCATAAGGCGCGCATGAAGTCTTGGACGAAATACGCGAGATGCCACTTCATTATTTTCGTCCAAGGGCAATTATAGGTGCTGCGTCACCTTAATATTGGGCTGGGCCCATGTAATTTCGAAATACCACCTTATAGGCTGTTTTTAGAGTCCGTATGTGTGGGGAAACCGAGTTAGGGTTGTTTTCGGACCCCACCTCCAAGGGGTCACGAAAATCCCCTCTGTTCCCCCATATATACAGCCCTTAGGGCGTCGTTTAGACTTGGGTTTTAATTAGATTTAAGTTAGCCATAGCCGCAACTTCGAGCTCTTCGTTTGTGTCATCCGACCAGGCCAAGACCTCATTGGAACCCCAATTTTCGTAATCTTTCATCTTATATTCGCAATATCCAGATTGCAATTCTTAGTTCTTGCTTGTTCTTCGATTGCTTGCAGGAATTAGACCTTCGTGGTCAGGTTGATCGTGCATCCGCGGGATCAATAACCTCTCGGAGTTGGTTTAGCGATCGCTAAGGCGCAACGTCTTCGCACGTTCGTAGTCGGGTCGTGAAAGTCTACTCCACCATAATCGATCTCCACCATCTCATCGAAACATCGGGACACCTTCGCCTCTATCAAGTGGTATCAGATTTCCAGGTTGCTCGGTGAGATTTACCAGTTTTCATAGTCTAGATTGGTTCTGTTCTTCATACCTACAGTCCACGAAAAAGCCAACAAAAAAAATTAGGGTTAGATCATCACGTCCCAAGACAGTCCTAGCCTTTGTCCAGTTTTCTTTTCAGTACTTGCTTTGTTGAATTTACGGTTGCATCGTTGTGTCAAGTTGCTGATCTTAGCGTCTAGTTCCCTTAGAGTTTCGAGTTCTGATCACAGTTTGCCACGTCGCCGCCGCACAGTAGTCATCCTACCACTTTCCGCCAATCCAAGTGCAGATACACCACCACGTCTCACGAGTCCGAGTTGAGTTCCACCATCAGTAAGGATCCTGATCTCTCTGTAGCTAGATTAGTTTTGAGTTGTTAGAGTCGGATTTCACCAAACTTTTTCCGTCCAGAGAAGGGGGGTGATTTGCAAAAAAAAAAAAAAAAAAAAAATTTCAGGGGTGAAAAAATTTCGTGCCCATACGTTCCTTAGGTCCAGAAACTCATTTTGAGACGTTCGCCACCATAGTGATTTTTTCGCACTTTTTCAGCCACCGCAGTCCCGCATCGCAAAAAAAAAAAAAAAAAAAATTTTCAGAGTGTGCTTCTCAGTTGATTACGTGCTGCGCCGTGCTTTCGTTGGTGTTTTAGGCTCGCGTCTCTAGTACGGTCTAGCCTGGGATCAGCACAGTACCGACGTTGAGTGTTTATTCAACTTTGCATCTCTGTTTTGATTACTGTTGAGCTTTTTGCTACCATATTTGTCAAACCTACCTACAGCTCCACATATATTCTACTTCGTGCGGTTGACACCTCCTGGCCATCGCTCTACCACATCTCTGAGAGTTTTGACCCGTTGGTTGTACATCACCACCTGCTGCTAGGTAAGAATCGGTAAGAACTGAAGAAAAGCTTGACGGATTTGTGCTTTTCACCACCCCACATCCCCTTAGTCGAAGCAGGATCATACTTCTGTGTGTTTTCTATTTCTGCTAACCATGCCAGGATCCCATGATGAAGTGGCGCGGGATGCACCTGATTGGGAGAATATGACAAACAAAGCATTACATGATAAATTTGCACAAATGATGTCTGAACAGGTGAATGACATCGAGAACAGATTTACAGAGGCGATTGATGGTGTGGAGAAGATGATCGACACCAAGCTCAACGCCAAGTTTACTGAGTTTCTCGCACGCTTACCTATACAGCCTGCGGCCGCTCCAGCACAGCCACCGCCACCACGACGTGCACGACGTATTCTGTTTCCGGGCGGACAAGCTGCTGGTGCTCCTGCTGCTGCTGCAGTTACTGCTGCTGCTGCCTCTGACGTCGGCCAGGACGACAACTACGAGGGTGATTACGAGGAGGAGGTGGAACAAGAAGCGGCCTATGAACAGCCAGCTGGACGTCCACGTCCCAACATTCGCCACGGTCGACACCAACCACCCCCTCAGGTACGCGATGATGAACATGTGCCTAAACTTAAATTGAATCTTAAGCCGTTTGAGGGTAGATATATTCCTGATGCTTATCTTACTTGGGAGTTAGAAACTGAACAACGCTTTACATGTTTACAATATCCTGAGAATAGACGTGTTACTGCTGCTGTTTGTGAATTCACGGGTTTTGCATCTATTTGGTGGTCTGAACATTGTAGATTGCATGCTAATAATATTCCAGCTACTTGGGCTGCTTTAAAAGATGCTATGCGTACTCGCTGGGTTCCTCCTTATTATCAACGTGAATTGCTACAAAAATTACAGCGTTTGAGACAAGGAAAAAATTCTGTAGAGGAATATTATCAAGAATTACAAACTGGATTGATTAGATGTGGCCTAGTAGAGGATAATGAAGCTATGTTTGCACGTTTCATAGGTGGCTTAAACAGGGAGATACAAACTATTCTAGAATACAAGGACTATGCTACTATTACTCGTTTGTTTCATCTTGCTTGTAAAGCTGAACGTGAAGTGCAGGATCGACAGGCCGCTACGAGACCTAACTTTTCTGCAGGACGAAATACATCATGGACATCGCGTGGACCTTCTACATCCACACGTCCTGCTGCTCCACCCTCTACTTCAGCCGCTCATTCTTACAGGGAGCCACCAAAACAGTCAGCGCCACCATTCAAGGGTGCACAGAGTGGTCCAGCGGCGAGTTCTTCTTCATCCATGGCTTCCACAGGGCAAACACGAGATCGTGATATTAAATGTCGCAGGTGCCAAGGTGGAGGTCACTTCGCAAAAGACTGTCCCTCCAAGCGTGTGATGATTATTACGGCGGATGGTGGGTATGAGTCAGCGAGTGACTATGATGAGGAGACTTTAGTTCTCATTGCTCATGAGGAACAGGGTGCCCATGATGATGCTCATGATATGGAGTATATGGCTCCTGATGATGCAGATAAATATGCTAGTTTGGTTGCTCAACGTGTGTTAAGTGTGCAGGTAACGAAGGCTGAGCAAAACCAGAGGCATAATTTGTTCCACACAAAGGGAGTGGTGAAAGAACGTTCGGTTCGCATCATCATTGACGGAGGGAGTTGCAACAACTTGGCTAGCATGGAGTTGGTGGAGAAGCTATCTCTCACCACAAGACCACACCCCCATCCGTACTATATTCAGTGGTTTAACAATAGTGGTAAGATTAAGGTAACGCGTTCTGTTCGTGTGCACTTTAGCATTGCTGCATATGCTGATTATGTTGATTGTGATGTGGTACCCATGCAAGCATGCTCTCTTTTACTTGGTAGACCATGGCAATTTGATAGGAATGTTGTACACCATGGTAGGACAAATCAGTTTACTCTAGTTCATCAGGATAAAAATATTGCTTTACTTCCTATGTCTCCTGAACAAATTGTGAAAGATGATCTTGCTAGAGCTAGTAAAGCTAAACAGGAGAAAAATAAGAGTGAAAATGAGATAGCAGCCAAAGAATTTGAGCAACAACATAAGACTAATAGCAAATCTTCTTCTGCTGTGTCTAATGAAATTAAATTGACTAGTCCAACTTTGCTTGGTACTAAAGTTGATATTTCAGATTTGGATGCTAGTCAATATGTGTGCTATGCTTTTGTGTGCAAAGAAGCTTTGTTTTCATTTGAGGAATTGCCTCCTTCTTTGCCTCCTGTTGTCACTGACCTTTTGCAGGAGTTTATTGACGTCTTTCCACAAGACGTACCACCGGGATTACCACCTATTCGAGGGATTGAGCATCAGATTGACTTAATTCCCGGTGCTTCACTGCCCAACCGTGCGCCATACCGTACCAATCCGGAGGAGACAAAGGAGATTCAGCGTCAAGTACAAGAGCTACTCGACAAAGGTTACATACGTGAATCCCTTAGTCCTTGTGCTGTTCCTGTTATATTAGTGCCTAAAAAGGATGGAACATGGCGTATGTGTGTTGATTGTCGAGCCATTAATAATATTACTATTCGTTATCGTCATCCTATTCCTCGGTTAGATGATATGCTTGATGAATTAAGTGGCTCTACCATGTTTTCCAAAGTTGATTTGCGTAGTGGATACCATCAAATTCGCATGAAATTAGGAGATGAATGGAAAACGGCATTTAAAACTAAGTTTGGATTATATGAGTGGTTAGTCATGCCTTTTGGGTTAACTAATGCACCTAGCACTTTCATGAGATTAATGAACGAGGTTTTATGTGCTTTCATTGGACGATTTGTGGTAGTCTATTTTGATGATATACTGATTTATAGCAAATCTTTGGAGGAACATTTGGATCATTTACGTGCTGTTTTTATTGCTCTACGTAATGCACGTTTGTTTGGTAACCTTGGGAAGTGCACCTTTTGCACCGACCGAGTATCGTTTCTTGGCTATGTTGTTACTCCGCAGGGAATTGAAGTTGATAAAGCCAAGATCGAGGCGATTGAGAGTTGGCCGCAGCCCAAAACGGTCACACAAGTGAGGAGTTTTCTTGGCCTCGCTGGATTCTATAGGCGTTTTGTGAGAGATTTCAGCACCATTGCTGCACCTCTCAATGAGCTTACACGCAAGGATGTGCCTTTTACTTGGGGTACCGCACAGGAAGAAGCCTTCACCGTATTGAAAGATAAGTTAACACATGCTCCTTTGCTCCAACTTCCTGATTTTAATAAGACTTTTGAGCTTGAATGCGATGCTAGTGGGATTGGTTTGGGAGGTGTGTTATTACAAGATGCTAAACCTGTTGCATACTTTTCTGAAAAATTGAGTGGGCCTAGTCTGAACTATTCTACTTATGATAAGGAATTATATGCTCTTGTTCGGACATTAGAAACTTGGCAACATTATTTATGGCCCAAAGAATTTGTTATACATTCTGATCATGAATCTTTGAAACACATAAGAAGTCAAGCAAAACTTAATCGTAGACATGCTAAGTGGGTTGAATTTATTGAGACTTTCCCTTATGTCATTAAACACAAGAAGGGGAAAGATAATATTATTGCTGATGCTTTGTCTCGTCGTTATACTATGCTTTCACAACTTGACTTCAAGATATTCGGTTTAGAGACAATCAAAGAACAATATGCAAATGATGCGGAATTTAAAGATGTATTGCAGAATTGTAGAGAGGGTAGAACATGGACCAAGTTTGTGCTTAATGATGGATTTGTGTTCCGTTCTAACAAGCTATGCATTCCAGCTAGCTCTATTCGTCTTTTGTTGTTGCAGGAGGCGCATGGAGGAGGATTAATGGGACATTTTGGCGTGAAAAAGACGGAGGACGTACTTGCTACACATTTCTTTTGGCCAAAGATGAGACGGGATGTTGAGCGTTTTGTTGCTCGCTGCACTACATGTCAAAAAGCTAAGTCACGACTCAATCCTCATGGTTTATACATGCCTTTACCTGTACCTAGTGTTCCGTGGGAGGACATATCCATGGACTTTGTTTTAGGCTTGCCTCGAACAAAGAATGGGAGGGATAGCATATTTGTTGTCGTGGATAGATTTTCTAAGATGGCACATTTTATACCATGTCATAAAAGCGATGATGCTGCTAATGTTGCTGATTTATTCTTTCGTGAGATTATTCGCTTACATGGTGTGCCCAATACTATTGTCTCGGATCGTGATACTAAGTTTCTTAGCCATTTTTGGAGATGCTTATGGGCTAAGTTGGGGACTAAACTACTTTTTAGTACTACATGTCATCCCCAAACTGATGGACAAACTGAAGTAGTCAATAGGACTTTGTCTACTATGCTTAGGGCTGTTTTAAAGAGTAACTTGAAACTGTGGGAAGAATGTTTACCTCATATTGAATTTGCTTATAATCGTTCATTGCATTCTACCACTAAAATGTGCCCTTTTGAGATTGTTTATGGTTTTCTACCTCATGCACCTATTGATTTGCTACCTCTTCCATCTTCGGAGAAGGTTAATTTTGATGCTAAGCAACGTGCTGAATTGATATTATAACTGCATGAGTTAACTAAAGAAAACATTGAGCGCATGAATGCTAGATACAAGCTTGCTGGTGATAGGGGTCGAAAGCATGTTGTGTTTGAACCCGGAGATCTTGTTTGGTTACATCTACGTAAAGATAGGTTTCCTGATTTGCGCAAGTCTAAGTTAATGCCTCGAGCTGATGGTCCCTTTAAGGTTTTGCAGAAAATTAATGATAATGCATATAAACTTGAGCTACCTGCAGCCTTTGGGGTTAGTCCCACATTTAATATTGCAGATTTGAAGCCTTATTTGGGAGAAGATGATGAGCTTCCGTCGAGGACGACTTCAATTCAAGAAGGGGAGGATGATGACGACATCCCTACTAATGTTACACCCATATCCTCACCAACTACACATATTGGACCAGTTACTAGAGCTCGTGCACGTCAACTAAATTATCAGGTACTTTCGTTTCTTGCGAATCCTTCTATTGTTCATGAACATATGATACTGCCTAAATTAGATACTTTTGTTTTGCTTATGAATGAAGGACCTAGCATGGACAAGAAGGATGGTCATTGGAGCGGGATCAAGCATGGAGAAGAAGGTGCGCGCGCGGGAAAGGACAGCGGAGCTTCCCGTGGTGATTATCGCACTTTGAAGCCACCATAAGGCGCGCATGAAGTCTTGGACGAAATACGCGAGATGCCACTTCATTATTTTCGTCCAAGGGCAATTATAGGTGCTGCGTCACCTTAATATTGGGCTGGGCCCATGTAATTTCGAAATACCACCTTATAGGCTGTTTTTAGAGTCCGTATGTGTGGGGAAACCGAGTTAGGGTTGTTTTCGGACCCCACCTCCAAGGGGTCACGAAAATCCCCTCTGTTCCCCCATATATACAGCCCTTAGGGCGTCGTTTAGACTTGGGTTTTAATTAGATTTAAGTTAGCCATAGCCGCAACTTCGAGCTCTTCGTTTGTGTCATCCGACCAGGCCAAGACCTCATTGGAACCCCAACTTTCGTAATCATTCATCTTATATTCGCAATATCCAGATTGCAATTCTTAGTTCTTGCTTGTTCTTCGATTGCTTGCAGGAATTAGACCTTCGTGGTCAGGTTGATCGTGCATCCGCGGGATCAATAACCTCTCGGAGTTGGTTTAGCGATCGCTAAGGCGCAACGTCTTCGCACGTTCGTAGTCGGGTCGTGAAAGTCGTCTCCACCAAATCGATAGTTATCTCTCATCGAAACATCGGGACACCTTCGCCTCTATCAAGTGGTATCAGATTTCCAGGTTGCTCGGTGAGATTTACCAGTTTTCGCAGTCTAGATTGGTTCTGTTTTTCATACCTACAGTCCACGAAAAAGCCAACAAAAAAAATTAGGGTTAGATCATCACATCCCAAAACAGTCCGAGCCTTTGTCCAGTTTTCTTTACAGTAGTTTGCATTGTTGAATTTGCGGTTGCATCGTTGTGTCGAGTTGCTGATCTTAGCGTCTAGTTACCTTAGAGTTTCGAGTTCTGATCACAGTTTTGTCACGCCGCCGCCGAACAGTAGTACACCACCACGTTCCGCCAATCCGAGTCCAGATACACCACCACGTTCCGCCAAGCAGAGTCCATACACACCACCACAACCTACCGATCCGAGTCGAGTTCCATCACCCGTTCGGTTTGTGATATCTCCGTAGCCAGAATAGTTTTGAGTTGATTAGAGTCGGATTTCACCAATCTTTTGTCGTACGTAGAAGAGGGTGATTTCCAAAAAAAAAAAAAAAAAAAAAAAAAAAAAAACTGTTCAGGGGTAAAAAAATCTTTTGAGTTTTGAGTTGATTAGAGTCTGGCACGCTTTCCAGAGCAGTTTTTAGGCCAGAAATTTCAGGGGTAAAAAAATTTTGTGCCCATACGTTCCTTAGGTCCAGAAACTCGTTTTGAGACGTTCACCACCATAGTGATTTTTTCGCACTTTTTCAGCCCCCGCAGTCCCGCATCGCCAAAAAAAAAAAAGCAAAAAAAAAATTAAAAAAAAATAAAAAGAGAGAAAAAAAAAATTCAGAGTGTGCTTCACAGTTGTTACGTGCCGCGCCGTGCTTTCGTTGGTGTTTTAGGCTCGCGTCTCTAGTACGGTCTAGCCTAGGATCAGCCCAGTACCGACGTTGAGTGTTTATTCAGCTTTGCATCTCTGTTTTGATTACTGTTGAGTTTTTCCTACCATACTTGTCAGCCTTCCTACAGCTCCAAATATATTCTACATCGTGCGTTTTGACACCTCCTGGCCATCGCTCTACCATATCTCTGAGAGTTTTGACCCGTTGGTTGTACATCACCACCTGCTGCTAGGTAAGAATCGGTAAGAACGTAAGAAAAGCTTGACGGATTTGTGCTTTCCACCACCCCACATCCATCCCATTAGTAGAAGTAGGATCATATTCCTGTGTGTTTTCTATTTCTGCTAACCATGCCAGGATCACATGATGAAGTGGCGCGGGATGCACCCGATTGGGAGAACATGACAAACAAGGAGTTACATGATAAATTTGCACGTATGATGTCTCAACAGGTGCAGGACATCGAGACCAGATTTACAGAGGCGATTGATGGCGTGGAGAAAATGATCGACACCAAGCTTGACGCCAAGTTTACTGAGTTGATCGCACGCCTACCTTCAGCACAGCCACAGCCACCGCCACTACCACGTGCACGCCGTATTCTGTTTCCGCGAGGACAAGCTGCTGGTATTGGTGCTCCTCCTACTGCTGCAGTTGCTGCTACTGCTGCTGCTGCTGCTTCTGACGTCGCCCAGGACGACAACTACGAGGGTGATTACGAGGAGGAGGTGGAACAGGAAGCGGCCTATGAGCAGCCAGCTGGACGTCCACGTCCCAACATTCGCCACGGTCGACACCAACCACCCCCTCAGGTACGCGATGATGAACATGTGCCTAAACTTAAATTGAATCTTAAGCCGTTTGAGGGTAGATATATTCCTGATGCTTATCTTACTTGGGAGTTAGAAACTGAACAACGTTTTACATGTTTACAATATCCTGAGAATAGACGTGTTACTGCTGCTGTTTGTGAATTCACGGGCTTTGCATCTATTTGGTGGTCTGAACATTGTAGATTGCATGCTAATAATATTCCAACTACTTGGGCTGCTTTAAAAGACGCTATGCGTACTCGCTGGGTTCCTCCTTATTATCAACGTGAATTGTTACAAAAATTACAGCGTTTGAGACAAGGAAAAAATTCTGTAGAGGAATATTATCAAGAATTACAAACTGGATTGATTAGATGTGGCCTAGTAGAGGATAATGAAGCTATGCTTGCACGTTATATGGGTGGCTTAAACAGGGAGATACAAACTATTCTAGAATACAAGGACTTTGCTACTATCACTCGTTTGTTTCATCTTGCTTGTAAAGTTGAACGTGAAGTGCAGGATCGACAGGCCGCTACGAGACCTAACTTTTCTGCAGGACGAAATACATCATGGACATCGCGTGGAGCTTCTACATCCACACGTCCTGCTGCGCCACCATCTACTTCAGCCGCTCATTCTTACAGGGAGCCACCAAAACAGCCAGCGCCACCATTCAAGGGTGCACAGAGTGGTCCAGCGGCGAGTTCTTCTTCCTCCATGGCGTCCACAGGGCAAGCACGAGATCGTGATATTAAATGTCGCAGGTGCCAAGGTGGAGGTATATGAGACGGGATGTTGAGCGTTTTGTTGCTCGCTGCACTACATGTCAAAAAGCTAAGTCACGACTCAATCCTCATGGTTTATACATGCCTTTACCTGTACCTAGTGTTCCGTGGGAGGACATATCCATGGACTTTGTTTTAGGCTTGCCTCGAACAAAGAATGGGAGGGATAGCATATTTGTTGTCGTGGATAGATTTTCTAAGATGGCACATTTTATACCATGTCATAAAAGCGATGATGCTGCTAATGTTGCTGATTTATTCTTTCGTGAGATTATTCGCTTACATGGTGTGCCCAATACTATTGTCTCGGATCGTGATACTAAGTTTCTTAGCCATTTTTGGAGATGCTTATGGGCTAAGTTGGGGACTAAACTACTTTTTAGTACTACATGTCATCCCCAAACTGATGGACAAACTGAAGTAGTCAATAGGACTTTGTCTACTATGCTTAGGGCTGTTTTAAAGAGTAACTTGAAACTGTGGGAAGAATGTTTACCTCATATTGAATTTGCTTATAATCGTTCATTGCATTCTACCACTAAAATGTGCCCTTTTGAGATTGTTTATGGTTTTCTACCTCGTGCACCTATTGATTTGCTACCTCTTCCATCTTCGGAGAAGGTTAATTTTGATGCTAAGCAACGTGCTGAATTGATATTATAACTGCATGAGTTAACTAAAGAAAACATTGAGCGCATGAATGCTAGATACAAGCTTGCTGGTGATAGGGGTCGAAAGCATGTTGTGTTTGAACCCAGAGATCTTGTTTGGTTACATCTACGTAAAGATAGGTTTCCTGATTTGCGCAAGTCTAAGTTAATGCCTCGAGCTGATGGTCCCTTTAAGGTTTTGCAGAAAATTAATGATAATGCATATAAACTTGAGCTACCTGCAGCCTTTGGGGTTAGTCCCACATTTAATAGTGCAGATTTGAAGCCTTATTTGGGAGAAGATGATGAGCTTCCGTCGAGGACGACTTCAATTCAAGAAGGGGAGGATGATGACGACATCCCTACTAATGTTACACCCATATCCTCACCAACTACACATATTGGACCAGTTACTAGAGCTCGTGCACGTCAACTAAATTATCAGGTACTTTCGTTTCTTGCGAATCCTTCTATTGTTCATGAACATATGATACTGCCTAAATTAGATACTTTTGTTTTGCTTATGAATGAAGGACCTAGCATGGACAAGAAGGATGGTCATTGGAGCGGGATCAAGCATGGAGAAGAAGGTGCGCGCGCGGGAAAGGACAGCGGAGCTTCCCGTGGTGATTATCGCACTTTGAAGCCACCATAAGGCGCGCATGAAGTCTTGGACGAAATACGCGAGATGCCACTTCATTATTTTCGTCCAAGGGCAATTATAGGTGCTGCGTCACCTTAATATTGGGCTGGGCCCATGTAATTTCGAAATACCACCTTATAGGCTGTTTTTAGAGTCCGTATGTGTGGGGAAACCGAGTTAGGGTTGTTTTCGGACCCCACCTCCAAGGGGTCACGAAAATCCCCTCTGTTCCCCCATATATACAGCCCTTAGGGCGTCGTTTAGACTTGGGTTTTAATTAGATTTAAGTTAGCCATAGCCGCAACTTCGAGCTCTTCGTTTGTGTCATCCGACCAGGCCAAGACCTCATTGGAACCCCAACTTTCGTAATCATTCATCTTATATTCGCAATATCCAGATTGCAATTCTTAGTTCTTGCTTGTTCTTCGATTGCTTGCAGGAATTAGACCTTCGTGGTCAGGTTGATCGTGCATCCGCGGGATCAATAACCTCTCGGAGTTGGTTTAGCGATCGCTAAGGCGCAACGTCTTCGCACGTTCGTAGTCGGATCGTCAGAGTCGTCTCCACCAAATCGATAGTTATCTCTCATCGAAACATCGGGACACCTTCGCCTCTATCAAGAAGACATCACATAGCTACTGGTAATGGACCTACGGTCCAAGGGGGACTACTCACAGCACATCCGAGAAGCGCTCATGGTGGTGGAGAAGCTCCCGGAGATCAATCCTCCCTCCGGCAGAGTTCCGGGACGAGGTCTTCTGGTAATCCCGATCTCGGGATCGCGGCGGCGGCGGAACATAGGTGAAAATCGCGATGCGGGGTCTCTTTTTAGGGTTTCCGCGTCGCGGAGGTAATATAGGACGAAGCGGGACACCAGGGGAGGGCCCACCTCTCAGGCGGCCTTGGGGCGCGGTCGCATCCCTGGACATGCTAGGTGACCGCCTGAGATGGGGGCGGCCCCTCTCCGACTACCATTCGGTGTTCTGGAAGCTTCCGTTATACTGATTTTTTTATATATTTTTCTTGGAATTTTTTGGGCCGTGTAAATATGTGTAAAAACCTACAATTCATAGACATCAGCAGACAGAAACTGGCACTAGGTGCACTGAGTTAGTAGGTTAGTCCAAATATGTGTAAAAAGGTATAAAAGTGTAGCAAAACACGTAGCAATGTCACCAAAATAAGCATGGAGCAAGCAGGAATTATATATACACTTGGGACGTATCAACATCCCCAAGCTTAATTCCTGCTCGTCCTCGAGTAGGTAAATGATAACACGGATAATTTATGTGGTGACAAGCTCATACACATATAAGAAGTTCAGAGTAAGGCAAGTAAGATATGAAATTCACGTCAAGACAATAATAAGCAAGATTCTATACCTAGTATTGAAACTAGCTAAGTAAGAACATAAAGGTTCAAGATCTCTCGATATCCGTGACTCGAATGTCTCCAAATAGGGTTTGCGTGCAAGAAGTGGGAGATGGGTTTAGATCATAAAAATACTATATAGTTTAATTGAGAGCTCAATCTACTCAAAATTCACACTTGGTCTCCTTCGGAATCTTATTGACTCGTCCCCAGACTACTTGTCAGGCACAAGTCAAACTGATCCTTTCCCTTTTGACTTTGAGCACTGATGCAACAGATGAGCGCGAGCAAGATATGTTGGCACTTACGATGGCAAAGAGAAAAATGATGGGGAAGGAAGACAGAAAGGTGTGAAAGGCACACATCAATGAGGACAATCATAGGCGAGAGAAATCCAAATGATAGATATGATGTGAGGAGTAGGGATTGACATGCAACATATGCACATACTGTTGGATATATGCTCTAGAGGCAAATAATGTATGATTATTCCAATATATCTAAGCAAGTTCATAACCAGCTTCATACCGTGCTAGAACTGTATTAGTGAAACAATGATACATGTGTGGTATAGAAACCACAAGTGTTCCTAGTTAGCCTCTATTTCAATAACTAGTTCATGGTCAACATGATGGTCGTGGTTTCGCGATCATGGACAATTAAGTCTCTTGACTATGAGGTCACCTCAATGGATAAGTGACATGATGAACATTACACAAAGTAAGCATTACATCATGATCAAACTTATGAAGGTTCAGTGTTGTAATTCAGAATGTAGTAGACCGTTCCTTTGACCGTGAGTACGTGCATAATTGCTATCTTCCCGGATGCTTTGAATTACATCCCACCACCTGACTGAAATATGCGGGTCATAATGGTTGTATCTTGGGTATTCCGTGGAGATATGTTGAGGAGTATTGTTACAAGAGCGGGATTTGTCAATCCATGTGATGGATAGATACTCAGGGCCCACTCGGTGAGATTCCATCCATAAAGCTGCAGCGTGTGACTAGGTCACGGGGATGAATATCACGGGAACGAGTGAATAAGGATTTCTTCAGCACGAGGTTGAACGAGACATAGGATGTCATTGATTGAATATCGGAACAATCCAGTATCGCTGACAAAGGGAATGCTATACGATGTAAGGTCCAATCGGTATTGATATCCGGAATGCACAGGGGTCATTATGGGCATCCAGGTCCCGCTGATGATAATTGACCGTAGCCTCATCTCGGTCATGACTGGTGTGTTCTCAGACCGTAGGGTAACACACTTAAGGGCTCGATGAAATCGGAGACCTTTTCGGAACTATCGGAGTTATCGGAGAATAAAGGTAGCAGCACCGAAAAAGTTCTGTGTTGACCCGAAGGAGTTTCGGAGTGAGCCGGAAGGTGTTCCGGAGCACCGGGATAAGGAATAATATGTTTTATTTATTAATTAATTGAATTAATAATTAAAAACATTTTATTTGAATTAAAATAGTGCAATGGGCCTTAGTGGAGAAATAGGCCAATTAGGGGAATAAAGGGAAAAAAGAAAAGGAAGAAGGGAGGAGGCGCCAAGGGCCCTAGGGCCCTTGAGGGGTGCGCCCCCCTCCCTCTTGGCCGGCCACCTCCCCTTAGCAAAGGGACTTTAGTCCCACATTGCTAAGGGAGAGGGGTTGACTCCCTCCCCTCCGCCTATATATAGATGGGCACTGTGCACATATTTAATACACATAAATTCGTGAGAAAATAAATATTACTCCGAATCGAGATCGGTATTCTCCGGTCTTCTCCCCTTCCTCGTCTCTTCCACGGTGGGACCCCCTTGTTTGGAGCCTATAGTGGTATTGAGGCATCTCTGCTACACGGAGGCCGTCGTGCTGCCGAAACTCTGGTTGCGGAGGTCTACTTCCGCCACCTTCGATGTATCGGAGATCAGAGGTTGTCATCGAGTCTCGTACGTGTGCGAGTACTACGAGGTGCTACATGTGTGGCACTACACCCATCCGGGTGCTAACACAGCCAAGGGGCTGTGAACCTTGATCGACTACATCAACCACGTTTGCGGGAATGTTTCCCGCGGAACGGACTACACCCCGAGCTATGTTATTTCGCACTCCTTTCTGTTACGGTAATACGGCTAGCTAGATCTTGGGTTATGGGAAACGCTACTTAGAAAAAAAAATTGTTTTCCGCTGCGCACCCCAACAGTAGTATCAGATCTAGGTATATGCTTAGTATTACTGTACGGATAGAACACATCGGGGTTGTGGGCGTTGATTGTATGATTGTTACCCTCCCATGTGTACTTGTTCACATCTGCGGCATCGTTTGATGAAACGGCCCCCTACCGACCTTACGTGTACTCTTACGCGAGACTGGTTCCATGCTTGACATGCGGCTTGTACCATATAAAGTGACTCTAGGGGGTGTTTGTCTCTCTACTTTAGCTGATGTGGCATTTGCAATGGAAGGCCCGGTACGGGGTGTAACAGAGACAATCGTATGGTTGACGTTGTGGTTGACTCGTAGGTTAAAACCTGTTTAACTATGAAAGCCCTAGCAGCAACGTAAAACTTGCAATATACAACTATATCGTCTAAACTTTGTATTGCTAAGTGGCGGCTATCGTTTGTTTGTATTGTGATGTAGTGATAGATTTGCTATGTGTTACTAGAAAGTAGTAAACGTCATGATGATAAAGCAAACTCAAATGGAGACACTGTAGACTTAGTGTTGCCACAGTCCAACATCTTAAAACTTGCTAGTATAGGATACACGACGATAGCATGTCATAAGATGATCCCTTAACAAACCCAAACACAAGTATTCTACAAAAGTGTGCGCCACCTAGAAGGATCTCCCATAGGGCCGACATTCCGTACATACCGGGTGTCACACGTATTAAAGGGCGTTCGAAAGAGGTTGGGTTTGGCAAGCCTAGCATATGCAGATAT
Organism: Bromus sterilis; assembly: GCA_950022295.1. NCBI lineage: Eukaryota > Viridiplantae > Streptophyta > Magnoliopsida > Poales > Poaceae > Bromus > Bromus sterilis. The sequence continues at coordinate 161,411,461 of OX465599.1, read as the reverse complement.
GGCCTTGCTGAGCAGCATATAACACGGAGGTCAATTTGGCGATCCTAGAATATGTAGATATGGCCTCGGAATACTAGAGATCGAAAGATCGAGCATGAGTCACATACCTAATGTGATCGCACAAGTTGTTGTCTAACTTTGAAACTGACCCGTCCGTCGTGTGATATTCGAGGGCGGGCAGTGAATCTGGATCATGCAATCACTAAAACTTCTTAGGGATGATTGTTTTAGTGCGAGCTCATTTATAATGTGATTATATGAACTCATTGTTGTGAACTAGTCTTAATTGTGTTCCTTGCAATTATGTTTGTAGAAAATGAATGAACTAGAGCAACGTGAATTATCTTTCTTCATGGAGGGTGAAAGACTTAGAGTAGATGGGTTAAACTTTGCTGACTGGTACTCACGCCTTAGGACTTCGCTCAAGAGAGCAAACATCTTGTTCACAATAGAAATGCAGATGGAAGAACATCCGGACAATGATGTTGGTAATCAGGAGATACTTGATCATTATGCTCATCGACAGAAGTTCTCCGTAGTCAGGAATGTCATGATTTTCAGCATGTCAGAGGATTTGAGTATTCAGTTTCAGGATACTCACTCATATGACATGATGGACACGCTAAATACAATGTCCATACATGAGTTTAGAGTTGCCAGATTTGAGTTAGAAAACAAGTTTCTATCTACAAAGATGGAAGAACGCACAAGCCTTGGTGATCACTTAGACATGATACATGAGATGTACCTGACCGTGGTGGAGGATTATGAATATTGGATAATGAACGAAACCACCAAAGAATAGTTTGCGATAAACACGTTATTGCACTCGCTTCCCCCGAGTTATGGTGATTATGTTCATAGCTATGTCGGGAGTGGAGCTAATACGAGTCTTCAGAACTTCATGACTATTCTATTGGCCTTAGACATTTCACCTATTGAGGATGCATAGGTCGTTGTAAGAGCCCAAAAGCAATTCTTGTAATCAGCATGTAATTTTGGTTTGTCATTTGAGTTCCAAGCTCGACATGGTGCTAGATGTTGCAAATTCATGTGATGATTGAAATTGCCAAGTGGTTTTGGGTTCTTTTGATGTTGAGTTTGAATTCAAACAAAAGGGTGAAAGAAAGGTGTTTGGAGATTTTTCATTGTTGCACATGTGCTCACCTAGACCCCAAACTTGGCATACCCATTTCCTTTGCAATGACAAGGGTTTTAAAAACCTCAATTCATTTTTTTCCATCACCAAAAATGTGGAATGCAGTTCAAAGTGTTTTTGAATTCCCAAAAGTGGCCCACATTTTTATTGTTGCAAAAATGCTCAAACCAATTTTGGAAATTGAGGAATATTGCAAGGATCACAAAACATATTTTATTATGTTTTTCTCACTCATGGTTTGCTCTGGAAAACTCATGGGACTTTATGTTATATTTTTAACGGTAAAAACCCCTCCTTTTCTCTTTTTTCTCTCTGGAGGCAGACCAGCAGGCCCAGCCCACCTGGCCTTCTTCCTTTCTCCTTCTGGGCTCAAGCCCAGCTCCTAATCGGTACACTAGGGGCAGCCTCTGCCATTGATCTTTCCATCGGAGGGCTCTCCCTTTCTTCTTTCCACGGTGGTCAGGTCCCCCCTTCTCGCTCTCTCTCACGACGACTGCCACGGCGACGGTGGAGCCCCGGAGCCATCGAAAGGCTCTCCTCCCCTTTTAAGTCGTGCCGGAGATGCCCTGGAACCCTAGGAACTCATTCCCCCCTCCAATTTCTTTTCTTGCCACCACCTGCGACCTCACCCTCCTCCCCTGTTTCTTCCATGGACGCCGGTGAGGAGCCCGATTCTTGTCGTCGTCTCGCGGTGCCTTTGAGCATGCGTTTGTTTCCGCCTTCCTGCATCTCTATCTCACCATCCTCGCCTCGCAGGTCCGAGGTAGCCGCCGTGAGTCGTTCCCGAGCCGTCGACGCCGCTGCAGGATTCTTCTTCCCGATGGACGGCTGCGTCGCCTTCTTCCCCTTCGTCGTGTTCGAGCGGGTTCCCAACCCCATCTAGGTGAGCGGCAACCTCCTCTTCTCACGTAGCTTGCCGACGTGCGTCTTAAGCTCTCTGCTATGCTCCCATCGCCGCCGAGTTCTGCTTCGTCACCGTCGTAGTTGTCGTTGTCGTGCGTGTCGTGGTTGCCGCGTCCATGGCATGTCCATGCCGTGCGCGGGCGAGCTCCACGCGTATCTAGAGCGTGCGCGGGGCAGCCAAGGAGCTGCCTTTGGACGCGCACGGCACCCTCCATGGCTTGTTGTTCCCTGTAGTGGTCGAGGGTCGCCGCCATGGACTTTCCGGCGAGACAGCGCCGTCGTCCTGGGGGCCCCATGCCTTTTATGTTGATCAGTGGGCTCTGCATTGTCCCAGCTTCGCCCCCCAAGTTGCCGTTGAGTCTCCGGCGCCCGGCACGCGGGGCCGCGGTGGTCTGAAGTTCGCCGCACGCGCCTATCGACTGAATAGGTTCAGTTTCGTCAGAAGTCGGCTGCAGCTCTCCGCCGTCCTTTTTCGGCGAGGCAAAGCTACTGCCTTTGAGGTCCTGGTGCGAGCTTGAAGGAAAAATGGATCCTTTGGGATCCCATCTGCGCGCGACATCACTTCTTTGGGTCATCGGTGCAGCAAGGCAGACGCAATCGTCACCGGAGTATGCCCCGTCAACGACATTGCCTGGTTCAGTTTCGTCAGAAACAGGTCCGCGAATTCTTGAGTTATCCCGTGTTGTACTCGTTATCTGAACTACGCCCGCTGTCCTGTCGAGTAGCCAATGGCGCAGGGGCATTGGAACCGGGTGCAGCGTAGTAAGTCGCGGGTTCGAACCCCACGGGAGGCAAGCCCCCCCCCCCATTTTTCTTCTTCTTTTCGGTGTGCTACGAGTGGGCTGCCCAGCCAGTCAAGGGAGGGAAGGAAGAAGTGGGTTGTTGCCCGAATCCAGCCCAGAGCTGGTTTCCTTTTTTCCCCTCCGGTTTTCCTTTTTTAAATTTGTTTCAAATTCGTTTTGCCCCTGTTTGCAATGTTTGGTGACCCATACATTTTATATGTAGTGCCATATATCATTTTGGGGTAGAAAAACCCACTGGTCAGCATGATGAGGTTCAATTGTGGGTTTGAGCAATATTTTATTGGTGGTGTTGGTCATCATCATTTGTTGCTTGTTCCTTTGCCTTCTTTCTTTTGCTATCCTTTTTCCTTGGTCAATGTGGTTAAGCCACATGTGTTATGGGAAGTAGTTAGGCAGAGTGGTGCATGGAGCTTCCACATGGGGTGTTTGATCAACTCATGTGGTATGGTGTAGAAGATGCCCATGCAATCTGTTGTTCCCTTTTGTGTTGATCTTCCTTGTTGCATGTGTCAAGGTGACCACGTCATCTTTGATGTTACTCCTTTGGGTACAGCCCCAAACATATTCTTATATGAGAGTGGCTGGTCTCCGTTCCTTCCTTTGAAGACTTATACGGTGTCAACTTTCATCGACACCTTTTCGTCTCCGGAATCGATAGATTTATTTCACGATGTTTATTCTTGTTAATTGTTGTTATTGTTTCATGCCATGCCTTGTTACCATGTTATTTACACCAAAATTAAGGCTATGACCAAAGCCATAAAATATAAGTAATTGCATATGAAGTTATTCATGTGTCTTCAACATCTCCATTTAAAATTGACTAGCTAGGGTCACACCCTGTCTATTAAACTTGAGCATCTCATCCATGCTTGAGCACTGTTGATCTCGATGTTTACTTGTGTGCTTTCCTTGCCGGTACCTTACGTTAGCACCTAAGACTGCCGAGGAGACTTTCGTGGAGATTTCCGACCCCGACCCCGAGGAACCTGCTACGTCTGCTCCGTCGACCGATTACCCAGGCAAGGGGAAGATTTATACCATTACCTTATAACTTTCTGCCTAACTTCCTAGCTGTAGTCTAGAACGTTGTTTTGATCCTATCCACCTTGCTTACGCCACACTTAAAAAACAAACAGCCATGGTCCCCACATCCCAGCAAAACCATTGTATTGCTAAGTTACCGCTGCTCAGCCATTGCTTAGTATGATTAGGAAAACTTGCTGCTTTACCCTATACTATGTGATGAGGACATCCCTACTAATGTTACACCCATACCCTCACCAACTACACATACTGGACCAGTTACTAGAGCACGTGCACGTCAACTAAATTATCAGGTACTTTCGTTTCTTGCGAATCCTTCTATTGTTCATGAACATATGATGCTGCCTAAATTAGATACTTTTGTTTTGCTTATGAATGAAGGACCTAGCATGGACAAGAAGGATGGTCATTGGAGCGGGATCAAGAATGGAGAAGAAGGTGCGCGCAGGGGAAAGTACAGTGGAGCTTCCAGTGGGGATTTTCGCACGATGAAGCCACCATAAGGCATGCATGAAGGCTTGGACGGAATACACGAGATGCCACTTCATTATTTTCGTCCAAGAGCAATTATAGGTGCTGCGTCACCTTAATATTGGGCTGGGCCCATGTAATTTCGAAATACCACATTATAGGCTGTTTTTAGAGTCCGTATGTGTGGGGAAACCGAGTTAGGGTTGTTTTCGGACCCCACCTCCAAGGGGTCACGAAAATCCCCTCTGTTCCCCCATATATACAGCCCTTAGGGCGTCGTTTAGACTTGGGTTTTAATTAGATTTAAGTTAGCCATAGCCGCAACTTCGAGTTCTTCGTTTGTGTCGTCCGACCAGGCCAAGACCGCATTGGAACCCCAACTTCTGTTAATCTTTCATCTTATATTCGCAATATCCAGATTGCAATTCTTAGTTCTTGCTTGTTCTTCGATTGCTTGCAGGAATTGACCTTCGTGGTCAGGTTGATCGTGCATCCGCAGGATCAATAACCTCTCGGAGTTGGTTTAGCGATTGCTAAGGCGCAACGTCTTCGCACGTTCGTAGTCGGGTCGTGAAAGTCTACTCCACCAAAATCGATCTCCACCATCTCATCGAAAAATCGGGACACCTTCGCCTCTATCAAGTGGTATCAGATTTCCAGGTTGCTCGGTGAGATTTACCAGTTTTCATAGTCTAGATTGGTTCTGTTCTTCATACCTACAGTCCACGAAAAAGCCAACAAAAAAAATTAGGGTTAGATCATCACGTCCCAAGACAGTCCTAGCCTTTGTCCAGTTTTCTTTTCAGTACTTGCTTTGTTGAATTTACGGTTGCATCGTTGTGTCGAGTTGCTGATCTTAGCGTCTAGTTACCTTAGAGTTTCGAGTTCTGATCACAGTTTTGTCACGCCGCCGCCGAACAGTAGTACACCACCACGTTCCGCCAATCCGAGTCCAGATACACCACCACGTTCCGCCAAGCAGAGTCCATACACACCACCACAACCTACCGATCCGAGTCGAGTTCCATCACCCGTTCGGTTTGTGATATCTCCGTAGCCAGCATAGTTTTTTACCCGTTCAGGGGTAAAAATTTTTCGTGCCCATACGTTCCTTAGGTCCAGAAACTCGTTTTGAGACGTTCGCCACCATAGTGATTTTTTCGCACTTTTTCAGCCCCCGCAGTCCCGCATCGCCAAAAAAAAAAAGCAAAAAAAAAAAAAAAAAAAGAGAGAACAAAAAATTCAGAGTGTGCTTCACAGTTGTTACGTGCCACGCCGTGCTTTCGTTGGTGTTTTAGGCTCGCGTCTCTAGTACGGTCTAGCCTAGGATCAGCACAGTACCGACGTTGAGTGTTTATTCAGCTTTGCATCTCTGTTTTGATTACTGTTGATCTTTTTGCTACCATATTTGTCAAGCCTACCTACACCTCCACATATTTTCTACATCGTGCGTTTTGACACCTCCTGGCCATCGCTCTACCATATCTCTGAGAGTTTTGACCCGTTGGTTGTACATCACCACCTGCTGCTAGGTAAGAATCGGTAAGAACGTAAGAAAAGCTTGACGGATTTGTGCTTTCCACCACCCCACATCCATCCCATTAGTAGAAGTAGGATCATATTCCTGTGTGTTTTCTATTTCTGCTAACCATGCCAGGATCACATGTTGAAGTGGCGCGGGATGCACCCGATTGGGAGAACATGACAAACAAGGAGCTACATGATAAATTTGCACGTATGATGTCTCAACAGGTGCAGGACATCGAGACCAGATTTACAGAGGCGATTGATGGCGTGGAGAAGATGATCGACACCAAGCTCGACGCCAAGTTTACTGAGTTGATCGCACGCCTACCTTCAGCACAGCCACAGCCACCGCCACTACCACGTGCACGACGTATTCTGTTTCCGCGAGGACAAGCTGCTGGTATTGGTGCCCCTCCTGCTGCTGCAGTTGCTGCTACTGCTGCTGCTGCTGCTTCTGACGTCAGCCAGGACGACAACTACGAGGGTGATTACGAGGAGGAGGTGGAACAGGAAGCGGCCTATGAGCAGCCAGCTGGACGTCCACGTCCCAACATTCGCCACGGTCGACACCAACCACCCCCTCAGGTACGCGATGATGAACATGTGCCTAAACTTAAATTGAATCTTAAGCCGTTTGAGGGTAGATATATTCCTGATGCTTATCTTACTTGGGAGTTAGAAACTGAACAACGTTTTACATGTTTACAATATCCTGAGAATAGACGTGTTACTGCTGCTGTTTGTGAATTCACGGGCTTTGCATCTATTTGGTGGTCTGAACATTGTAGATTGCATGCTAATAATATTCCAACTACTTGGGCTGCTTTAAAAGATGCTATGCGTACTCGCTGGGTTCCTCCTTATTATCAACGTGAATTGTTACAAAAATTACAGCGTTTGAGACAAGGAAAAAATTCTGTAGAGGAATATTATCAAGAATTACAAACTGGATTGATTAGATGTGGCCTAGTAGAGGATAATGAAGCTATGCTTGCACGTTTTATGGGTGGCTTAAACAGGGAGATACAAACTATTCTAGAATACAAGGACTTTGCTACTATCACTCGTTTGTTTCATCTTGCTTGTAAAGCTGAACGAGAAGTGCAGGATCGACAGGCCGCTACGAGACCTAACTTTTCTGCAGGACGAAATACATCATGGACATCGCGTGGAGCTTCTACATCCACACGTCCTGCTGCGCCACCATCTACTTCAGCCGCTCATTCTTACAGGGAGCCACCAAAACAGTCAGCGCCATCATTCAAGGGTGCACAGAGTGGTCCAGCGGCGAGTTCTTCTTCATCCATGGCGTCCACAGGGCAAACACGAGATCGTGATATTAAATGTCGCAGGTGCCAAGGTGGAGGTCACTTCGCAAAAGACTGTCCCTCCAAGCGTGTGATGATTATTACGGCGGATGGTGGGTATGAGTCAGCGAGTGACTATGATGAGGAGACTTTAGTTCTCATCGCTCATGAGGACCAGGGTGCCCATGATGATGCTCTTGATATAGAGTATATGGCTCCTGATGATGCAGATAAATATGCTAGTTTGGTTGCTCAACGTGTGTTAAGTGTGCAGATAACGAAGGCTGAGCAAAACCAGAGGCATAATTTGTTCCACACAAAGGGAGTGGTGCAAGAACGTTCGGTTCGCATCATCATTGACGGAGGGAGTTGCAACAACTTGGCTAGCATGGAGTTGGTGGAGAAGCTATCTCTCACCACAAGACCACACCCCCATCCGTACTATATTCAGTGGTTTAACAATAGTGGTAAGATTAAGGTAACGCGTTTTGTTCGTGTGCACTTTAGCATTGCTGCATATGCTGATTATGTTGATTATGATGTGGTACCCATGCAAGCATGCTCTCTTTTACTTGGTAGACCATGGAAATTTGATAGGAATGTTGTACACCATGGTAGGACAAATCAGTTTACTCTAGTTCATCAGGATAAAAATATTGCTTTACTTCCTATGTCTCCTGAACAAATTGTGAAAGATGATCTTGCTAGAGCTAGTAAAGCAAAACAGGAGAAAAATAAGAGTGAGAATGAGATAGCAGCCAAAGAATTTGAGCAACAACATAAGACTAATAGCAAATCTTCTTCTGCTGTTTCTAATGAAATTAAATTGACTAGTCCAACTTTGCTTGCTACTAAGGTTGATATTTCAGATTTGGATGTTAGTCAATATGTGTGCTATGCTTTTGTGTGCAAAGAAGCTTTGTTTTCATTTGAGGAATTGCCTCCTTCTTTGCCTCCTGTTGTCACTGACCTTTTGCAGGAGTTTATTGACGTCTTTCCACAAGACGTACCACCGGGATTACCACCTATTCGCGGGATTGAGCATCAGATTGACTTAATTCCCGGTGCTTCGTTGCCCAACCGTGCGCCATACCGTACCAATCCGGAGGAGACGAAGGAGATTCAGCGTCAAGTACAAGAGCTACTCGACAAAGGTTACATACGTGAGTCCCTTAGTCCTTGTGCTGTTCCTGTTATATTAGTGCCTAAAAAGGATGGAACATGGCGTATGTGTGTTGATTGTCGAGCCATTAATAATATTACTATTCGTTATCGTCATCCTATTCCTAGGTTAGATGATATGCTTGATGAATTAAGTGGCTCTACCATGTTTTCCATAGTTGATTTGCGTAGTGGATACCATCAAATTCGCATGAAATTAGGAGATGAATGGAAAACGGCTTTTAAAACTAAGTTTGGATTATATGAGTGGTTAGTCATGCCTTTTGGGTTAACTAATGCACCTAGCACTTTCATGAGATTAATGAACGAGGTTTTATGTGCTTTCATTGGACGATTTGTGGTAGTCTATTTTGATGATATACTGATTTATAGCAAATCTTTGGAGGAACATTTGGATGATTTACGTGCTGTTTTTATTGCTCTACGTAATGCACGTTTATTTGGTAACCTTGGGAAGTGCACCTTTTGCACCGACCGAGTATCGTTTCTTGGCTATGTTGTTACTCCACAGGGTATTGAAGTTGATAAAGCCAAGATCGAGGCGATTGAGAGTTGGCCGCAGCCCAAAACGGTCACACAAGTGAGGAGTTTTCTTGGCCTCGCTGGATTCTATAGGCGTTTTGTGAGAGATTTCAGCACCATTGCTGCCCCTCTCAATGAGCTTACACGCAAGGATGTGCCTTTTACTTGGGGTACCGCACAGGAAGAAGCTTTCACGGTATTGAAAGATAAGTTAACACATGCTCCTTTGCTCCAACTTCCTGATTTTAATAAGACTTTTGAGCTTGCATGCGATGCTAGTGGGATTGGTTTGGGAGGTGTGTTATAACAAGATGCTAAACCTGTTGCATACTTTTCTGAAAAATTGAGTGGGCCTAGTCTGAAATATTCTACTTATGATAAGGAATTATATGCTCTTGTTCGGACATTAGAAACTTGGCAACATTATTTATGGCCCAAAGAATTTGTTATACATTCTGATCATGAATCTTTGAAACACATAAGAAGTCAAGCAAAACTTAATCGTAGACATGCTAAGTGGGTTGAATTTATTGAGACTTTCCCTTATGTCATTAAACACAAGAAGGGGAAAGATAATATTATTGCTGATGCTTTGTCTCGTCGTTATACTATGCTTTCACAACTTGACTTCAAGATATTCGGTTTAGAGACAATCAAAGAACAATATGCAAATGATGTGGAATTTAAAGATGTATTGCAGAATTGTAGAGAGGGTAGAACATGGAACAAGTTTGTGCTTAATGATGGATTTGTGTTCCGTTCTAACAAGCTATGCATTCCAGCTAGCTCTATTCGTCTTTTGTTGTTGCAGGAGGCGCATGGAGGAGGATTAATGGGACATTTTGGCGTGAAAAAGACGGAGGATGTACTTGCTAAACATTTCTTTTGGCCAAAGATGAGACGGGATGTTGAGCGTTTTGTTGCTCGCTGCACTACATGTCAAAAAGCTAAGTCACGACTCAATCCTCATGGTTTATACATGCCTTTACCTGTACCTAGTGTTCCGTGGGAGGACATATCCATGGACTTTGTTTTAGGCTTGCCTCGAACAAAGAAGGGGAGGGATAGCATATTTGTTGTCGTGGATAGATTTTCTAAGATGGCACATTTTATACCATGTCATAAAAGCGATGATGCTGCTAATGTTACTGATTTATTCTTTGGAGAGATTATTCGTTTACATGGTGTGCCCAATACTATTGTCTCGGATCGTGATACTAAGTTTCTTAGCCATTTTTGGAGATGCTTATGGGCTAAGTTGGGGACTAAACTACTCTTTAGTACTACATGTCATCCCCAAACTGATGGACAAACTGAAGTGGTCAATAGGACATTGTCTACTATGCTTAGGGCTGTTTTAAAAAGTAACTTGAAACTGTGGGAAGAATGTTTACCTCATATTGAATTTGCTTATAATCGTTCAGTGCATTCTACCACTAAAATGTGCCCTTTTGAGATTGTTTATGGTTTTCTACCTCGTGCACCTATTGATTTGCTGCCTCTTCCATCTTCGGAGAAGGTGAATTTTGATGCTAAGCAACGTGCTGAATTGATATTAAAAATGCATGAGTTAACTAAAGAAAACATTGAGCGCATGAATGCTAGATACAAGCTTGCTGGTGATAGGGGTCGAAAGCATGTTGTATTTGAACCAGGAGATCTTGTTTGGTTACATCTACGAAAAGATAGGTTTCCTGATTTGCGCAAGTCTAAGTTAATGCCACGAGCTGATGGTCCCTTTAAGGTTTTACAGAAAATTAATGATAATGCATATAAACTTGAGCTACCTGCAGATTTTGGGGTTAGTCCCACATTTAACATTGCAGATTTGAAACCTTATTTGGGAGAAGATGATGAGCTTCCGTCGAGGACGACTTCAATTCAAGAAGGGGAGGATGATGAGGACATCCCTACTAATGTTACACCCATACCCTCACCAACTACACATACTGGACCAGTTACTAGAGCACGTGCACGTCAACTAAATTATCAGGTACTTTCGTTTCTTGCGAATCCTTCTATTGTTCATGAACATATGATGCTGCCTAAATTAGATACTTTTGTTTTGCTTATGAATGAAGGACCTAGCATGGACACGAAGGATGGTCATTGGAGCGGGATCAAGAATGGAGAAGAAGGTGCGCGCAGGGGAAAGTACAGTGGAGCTTCCAGTGGGGATTTTCGCACGATGAAGCCACCATAAGGCATGCATGAAGGCTTGGACGGAATACACGAGATGCCACTTCATTATTTTCGTCCAAGAGCAATTATAGGTGCTGCGTCACCTTAATATTGGGTTGGGCCCATGTAATTTCGAAATACCACATTATAGGCTGTTTTTAGAGTCCGTATGTGTGGGGAAACCGAGTTAGGGTTGTTTTCGGACCCCACCTCCAAGGGGTCACGAAAATCCCCTCTGTTCCCCCATATATACAGCCCTTAGGGCGTCGTTTAGACTTGGGTTTTAATTAGATTTAAGTTAGCCATAGCCGCAACTTCGAGTTCTTCGTTTGTGTCGTCCGACCAGGCCAAGACCGCATTGGAACCCCAACTTCTGTTAATCTTTCATCTTATATTCGCAATATCCAGATTGCAATTCTTAGTTCTTGCTTGTTCTTCGATTGCTTGCAGGAATTGACCTTCGTGGTCAGGTTGATCGTGCATCCGCGGGATCAATAACCTCTCGGAGTTGGTTTAGCGATTGCTAAGGCGCAACGTCTTCGCACGTTCGTAGTCGGGTCGTGAAAGTCTACTCCACCAAAATCGATCTCCACCATCTCATCGAAACATCGGGACACCTTCGCCTCTATCACTATGGTTGGGATATCATGTTACTAAAGAAGTTGGTTGATATTTATTATTACATTGATGTTAATTATATTCGATGAAAGATGGAAGGCTGGGCTATTCCTGCCTGGTGCTTTGTTCCATTTAAGTCACCTAGGATCCGAGTTTCGGGTATTGGTTCTTTGTTTGAGCGTGCCTAATCGTGTGTGGGATTCTATGGGGTCCCCTTGTCTTACCTACCTAGCTTCAAACAGTTCTAGTCGTGGCCCGAGCTTATTTAGTTTTTGCAAACGTGTGTGTGCTTAGTTGGTACCCCAGCAGTTTTCGAACCAACCCGGGCCAGCGGAGACATGGTTTCTCTTGTTGGTCCACCCCAGGGAGCTAGGGGGTTGTCCACATCTGTTTGGGCAACTAACCCGACCTCGCCCAGACGGTAGAGGCCGATTCGAGAGCGCGACCGGCTTTTGAGTTGGATGTCGACTCACCGGGGGCCATCCGGAATTGTGCGTTGTTAGTTAGAGGGACTCTGACGTTCCGGAGTTTCAGGCGTTTACCTAGCCAAGTGGAAACCGGGCGTACATGTGAAGCCTTTGATGGGCAGTTGGTACACCCCTGCAGGGTTAAATCTTTTCGAAAAGCCGTGTCCACGGTTATGGACGACTTAGAGCCTACGTCTTGTTCATAGAATAACATCAAATTTGGATCATAATTAAAACTTGCCTACCGTGTGTGTGCCTTGGCTACTTTTCTTCGTCCTGGGGGACCGAGATAAGATCAATGTTGTGTTATGTTTGCCGTAAGTAGGTGGATAGCAGACTTATGACGTGATGTCACGTGCATTCTTGGATCTTACCTCTACTCTAATAGAACAATAGCCACCATATATGCTAGTGCGTATGCAACCTTTCCAAATACTTTGTCTGACCGTAGGAAGCTAGTTATCCAGTAATGATATAATCTCACCCCTTGTTTCCTTTTGTGCTTTTACTGTTTTGCCTGATCGGCCGCTGCATTTGACTACTACCTTGACCCGAGCACCGGACGATACTTCGTGGAGGTGCCCCCGGAGGACGACGATGAGGACGACTTCGCTCAGTAGATCCTATAGTTGGGTTGCGACGTTCCGTGGGTGGACTTGTTATGTGTAGCCCTCTCTAGGGCCATTTGGATTTTGACCGTACTCGGTCGTGTTTGTCTTCCGCTTGTTGCATGATGTACCGTTGGGTCCATGGACCTCTGAGATAATGTAATAAATACCAGAGGCGATGTATGCCCTGGACTCTATATTTATGTCTTAGTATAAAGTTCATTGTTCTTATATCTGTTGTCGAGAATCAGGTAGCGACACGAGTGCGAGTGTCGTGAGTCGGTGGCCTTTTATGCGCTACTAACTCGAGCGGGACGCGAAAGCGACTAACTTGAGTTAGCAACGCATCGGGGGCCTTACAGTTGTGGATGGAGAAGGTATATACTTGATATAATGTATAAATGTTTGTTCCCTTTATACAACACTTCCAGTAAATGAGTATATGATACTTATTATGTTTTATGAAAACAGGATCTGCCATTGCATGGACGGGAAGAGGTGAAATCAAGGATTGATGGAAATCAAGTCAGTTGATGGCCAGCATGGATTCCGCTGAGACATCTATCATAGGAGATAGTTAGAGTATTAGATAATCATTATAGTATGAACACTTAGTTGAGTGTCTTGCATCTCGCGAGAAAGTTATTCATGTAATGAGATAAGTCAGTTGTTCTGGTTAAATGAATAAAGTGTGCTTATACTTTGATTACGTCTTGATTTATGTCATGATAGAAAGCATTTATAATACTACTATTATTGTCAAGTGATATTTCAATGTCTGATGATAAAGTTGTCTTGATTACAACCAGTCTAAGATTTGATTCCATAAAGTGATTTCATAACTGATGAATTCATTAAATGTATTATCTACTAACTTGTGTATTCATTATCGAATGAAAGTCATAACTGGATTGCATGATATGGATTAGATACACGATCTATAAACTTCTGCAATAAATATGACCATGACAAGGTTCTAGAAAGTAGATCATTTGCCAATCATTATACATAAATGATTTACTAAATGGGCACGTGAGTTATCATTAAAGACTTCATGTGATTAATTGAAAGTTGTATTCAATTGAGATCATAAAACTGGGATTCAGGAATCACAGTGTGAAGCAGAATATAAGGATACAAATCACTACACTATGATCTAAGTGATAAGTATTAAAATTGACATAATGGGAGACTTGTGGAAGTTGTACCACAAACTACGATGGAAGTTGAAAGTGCTAGACTACTTAAACCATTCGTAGTCATGCTAAACTGTAGTATGGTCTAAACGTTCTTTCCCCTTGCACTAAAATTATTAACGAACAAGGTTGTTTAAATTCATTAAGTTAAAAACACCCACTTCATGAATTAGGAAACCATCCCGAATCTAATGAAACAAGATAGCTCCATAAATGATGTTGTTAGAAGGTTTCTAAAGAAAGAATTTCTTTGTACTAAAATAGAAAGCGATTGAAATTACATATTCTACCCAAATAGCAAAATTTGTGTTGCTTAATTGGTACTATGAGAAGAAGTCTCTCGACACGGATCCAATGGGAGATAATGGAAACTTTGACCGAGGTACTAGACCTTGCCTTCAGAATATCAGAGTATTGCAACGGAAGCGTGTTCTGCTGTAACAACACTGTAAAAGGAAGGATATGCCATAGATGATTGATCTTGGTATATGAGTTGAAGCCTTAGTTGAATTTAGAAGGTTTTCATGAAGACGTTCTGTACAGAACAATAATCATGAGTCTTCTTAATGAAACAAAAGGAATAAAATTGCCTGAAATACAAAGGAATGATGGTAGCCTAGAATACGAGGAGAAATGAAACAATATTGAGTTACATAAAGGATGGCTCACGTCCTGTGAAATAAATTGGTTATTTCATATTCCCGATAAACTGAAAGGTTATTGAGAATAAGGTAACAGGGATAAGGCATTATTTGTCTCATAAAACTGTTATGACCAAAGTTCAATAGTGATTGACTACGGAAACGTAGGAATGCTTTGATCAATAAAAGATTTCATTTACACTATAATAAAATTGGGATTGCATCTCATTCAAATTGGGATTTGAAAGTGAATTTTAATAGGCAGTATGAAAGTTTGTTTAATGGACTATAGTACCTCAAGAAAGGAACCCTCAACCTTGATTTGATCAAGTGATTTTATAATGACCAAAATATTGAGCGGGCCTGCGGTTTCATGAAACTGAGTGGGAGCTTCGGAGACTTCCAAGAAACTTGGAATGCAGAGGGAATTTTCGGAGTGGGAGCTTTGGGAGGATGGTTGTTATGTAAGACATAAGAATAAAGACGTTAACTTGATGAAAGGTAAACCACAAATATATGAGTATATGATAGATATATTTGAGTGGGAGCATGATCATGTCTCAAACATATATGCATTGATATGTGTGAAGAATGATCTCATATGTATATATATGGATATGCATTGATTGTGTATATAGAGAATTGTCTTATATACTCAGGGCCCACTCGGTGAGATTCCATTCATAAAGTTGCAGCGTGTGACTAGGTCACGGGGATGAATATCACGGGAACGAGTGAATAAGGATTTTTTCAGAACGAGGTTGAACCAGACATAGGATGTCATTGATCGAATCTCGGAACAATTCAGTATCGCTGACAAAGGGAATGCTATACGACGTAAGGTCCAATCGGTATTGATATCCGGAATGCACATGGGTCATTATGGGCATCCAGGTCCCATTGATGATCATTGACCGTAACCTCATCTCGGTCATGACGGGAGTGTTCTCGGACCATAGGGTAACACACTTAAGGGTTCGATGAAATCGGAGACCTTTTCGGAACTATCGAAGTTAACGGAGAATAAAGGAAGCAGCACCGAAAAAGTTCCGTGTTGATCCGAAGGAGTTTCGGAGTGAGTCGGAAGGTGTTCCGGAACACCGGGAGAAGGAATAATATGTTATAATTATTAATTAATTTAATTTATAATTAAAAACATTTTATTTTAATTAAAATAGTGCAATGGGCCTTAGTGGAGAAATAGGCCCATTAGGGGAAATAAAGGGAAAAAAGAAAAGGAAGAAGGGGGGAGGCGCCATGGGCCCTAGGGCCCATGAGGGGTGCACCCCCTACCCCTTGGCCGGCCACCTCCCCTTAGCAAAGGACTTTAGTCCCACATTGCTAAGGGTGAGGGGTTGACTCCCTCCCCTCCGCCTATATATAGATGGGCAGGGTGCACATATTTAATACACAGAAAATCGTGAGAAAATAAATATTACTCCGAATCGAGATTGTTTTTCTCCGATCTTCTCCCCTTCCTCGTCTCTTCCACGGTTGGCCTCCCTTGTTTGGGGCCTATAGTGGGATTGAGGCATCTCTGCTACACGGAGGCCGTCGTGCTGCCGAAACTCTGGTTCCGGAGGTCTACTTCCGCCACCTTCGCTGGATCGGAGATCGGAGGTCATCATCAAGTCTCGTACGTGTGTGAGTACTACGAGGTGCTACACGTGTGGCACTACACCCATCCGGGTGCTAACACAAGGAGGGGCTGTGTACCTTGATCGACTACATCAACCACGTTTGCGGGAACGTTTCCCGCGCAACGGACTACACCCCGAGGTATGTTATTCCACACTCCTTTCCATTACGGTAATACGGCTAGATAGATCTTGGGTTATGGGAAAACCTAGTTAGGGAAATTTTGTGTTTTCGGCTTCGCACCCCAACACATATGAGCTAAGGTAAGATCTCCAATGGAACTAGTGGGGGTGCATCCAAATTTCTTGCTCATGAAGTCCTAGAGCTCATTTGAGGAGGCTCATCCTTGGAATATGCAAGCCAAGTTCTATAGTGTCAGGATCCCCGCATAGTTATGCATGAATGATATGAAAATCTCTATGGAGTACAAATGTGAGTATGGAGTACGAGTATGGATCTTTCAAAAAGAATAGTAGTGTTGCCCCCTTCTCTCTTTTTATTTCTTTTTTTCTTCTTTACATTTTTTTATTTTTGTGGCCTCA
The DNA here is from genome assembly GCA_950022295.1 of Bromus sterilis. Classification (NCBI taxonomy): domain Eukaryota; kingdom Viridiplantae; phylum Streptophyta; class Magnoliopsida; order Poales; family Poaceae; genus Bromus; species Bromus sterilis. Next base: position 161,394,649 of record OX465599.1, on the reverse strand, counting down.
TTGGCTCTTTCTATTTATCTCTCATTTGTTCTGTTTTGGGATCTTTTAATTTGTCCTCTTTTGGCTTGTTTTATACGGTTTACAACTTTCCGGTGCCGAGAGAGCAGACTCAGGAATCAACAGGGAAAAGTGCACGCAGAGTGGATATATCAGCACATCTCCAACTGACCTGAAAATTTCAGGGGACCATTTTCGGAAGGATTAAGAAGGGCGCGCAAAAGAGCTCCGGAGGTTGGCCACTAGGCCACCAGGCAGCCTAGTGGTGTGGCCACCCCCTAGGCTGCGCCAGGTGGCCGCCTAGTGAGGGGGCCCCATACCTTGGGCTCTCCTTCAACACATATACCCCTCGTGACCTAATTCTTCACGAAAGCAAGTTAGATCGGGGGTTCCATCCCCGCTCCGAGGGGGAAACCACCAGAGAAGAAAAGACCTTTCTGACGGGCAGATTCCGCCGGGGAGAACTCCTCCCGGAGGTGGAGATCGTCCTCATTGTCATCACCATCATCACAAGAATCATCGAGATCATCATCACCATAATCCCCATCACTAGAACCATCTCCATCTTCATCCCATCTCACTTTACCATTGCAATCCATGGTGTACCTTGCACTATTCATCCCCTCTACTTTACCGATGTTGATTACTCTTTTGTGGTAAATGTTATTAAGTTTTGTTGGAGGATTATTGTTATTACCAGATTTTTCACCATATATTTATCACCTCCGATCAAGATCTCTTTTATGTCTTGTGAGTAGTTACTTTAGTTCTTGAGGACATGGGAGAATTCTTGTTATTAGTAGTCATATGATGTTTAAGTAATATGTGTTGATTTGATATTTAATTTGTTTTGTCATTCTTCTAGTGGTGCTATGTGAACATCGACTACATAGTGATAGAGGCGGGGTGTCCCGATCTTTCGATGAGAGATAACTATAGATTTGGTGGAGACGACTCTGACGATCCGACTACGAACGTGCAACAACGTCGCGCCTTAGCAATCGCTAAACAAATCTTCGGAGGTTATTGACCACGTCGGAGCATGATCAACCTGACCACGAAGGTCTAGTGCCTGCAAGCAATCGAAGAACAAGCAAGAACTATGATAAAGCAATCTGAATATTGCGAATATGTAGATGAAGTATGAATAAAGTTGGGATTCCAAAAGCGGTCTTGATCTGGTCGTTGGACACAAACCGAGTACACGAAGATGCGGCAATTAGCTAAGCAGTCTTTTTAACTAAAAGAAATCCAAGTCTAAAGGATGCCCTATGGGTGTATATGTAGGGAAAAGAGAGGGAATTTCGTCCTCCCTTGGCAAGGTGGGACTAAAATCCCTCTGGAGTCATTTTTTCCTACAATACGGGCTCTAAAACAGCCTATTAAGCACTATTTCGAAATTACATGGGCCTGGCCCATAAATAAGGTGGCGCAGCACCTATAACAGCCCCTGGAAAAAATTATGAAGTGGAATCTTTGTATATTTCGTCCAAGGCTTCATGCACTTCTTATGGTGGCTTCAAAGCGCGGAAATCACTATTGAAAGCTCCATTATTCTTTGCCGCACACGCTACTTCCTCTCCATGCTTGATCTCGCTCCAATGTCCATCCCTCTTGTCCACATTAGGTCCTTCATGCATAAGTAAAACAAAAGTATCTAATTTAGGCAGCATCATATGTTCATAAACATTAGAAGGATTTCCAAGAAATGAAAATACCTGATAATTCTGTTGGCTTGCACGAGCTCTAGTAGCCGATCCAATGTGTGTAGTAGCATGAGTTATGGGTGTAACTGTGGTAGCCATGTCCTGATCATCCTCCCCTTCTTGAAAACAAAGCCGCCCTCGGCGTTGCTTAATCTGAAATGTGGCTAACAAAAGAGACAATGTGTACATGTTGTATATATATATATCATCCATTTTTACGGCCCTCAGTTTGTGCACATGAGACACATGTATACACAAATAACTTTCATATGTCGTGAAATATGAAGATATGGATTCATCACAATAGGTAAACGACATGAAAGTATTGCAACTCAGTTTGCATGTATAAGTGAAGATTTTATTCATATCTAAAGATTTACAATGCTCATCATTAAACCATCCCAACACCGGTGAATAAACGTTAATGTTTTTCGAAGGACATGCTACAAAAGGTTTAACTAAGTAGTCGTGCAACAAGTCATTCGACGCAGAATCATCATCAAGATTAGAGGTCATACCAAAATGATTAAGCATTGGCAGTTTCATAATAGTAACATGATTATCCAAAATAGATGGTGTGCTCAAATCAACAGGTAACTCAACACATGATTTATTCGACTCTACTATGCATGCATCATTCTCATGTGAAGTTATATCATCAATACCTTTGTTGTTACCTTGTTGCAATGACGCAGATGATGTAGGTATGGATGATGGCAAGGTCATAGAGGCTGGAGGCGATATCACACTCACAATAGGAGGCATGGTCGTCGGAGAAAGTGCAATGGCGAAGGAGACAATCGGTGGTGATGAGCATGGTCTGGAATAGTAACCTACGTAGGTGTCGTAGTCGCTCAAAGCATCCTCCTGTATCTGTCTCTCAAAGGTACAAGCACGAACATACATACCAATAATGCAATGAGGAATATAATGAAATCGTGCGCGAATGTCATCGTTCAAGCCATTAAAAAATCTATTCTTCCTATCATCCTCAGATTCTTCTATGTCACACTGATGCATATAAGATTTAAACTCTTGATAGTAAGCATGAACAGTGTTAATCCCTTGATTTAATTGTTCTACTTTTCGAAGCAATTCACGGCGATAATAAGGAGGAACAAATTTATGTCTCATTATAGCTTTCAAATCTTTCCAAATTGAGGGTTTATTATCAATGTTTTTCTTAATATACACACCACCAAATTGAAGCAAAACCAATAAATGCGCGAGTGGTAGCTCGTACTCTCTCAAATTCAGAAAAATTATTACTCGAAAATTTTTGTTCTACTTCAAACTCCCAATCAAGATAAACAGCAGGATTAAATCTACCCTCAAAAGGCGGCAAAGAAATAACCTGTCCATATGCTTGTTTGTGTGGGCGCATCTCTGGTGGTGGTGAACATGTGTCCATCGGCGAAGAACTTGTAACTCCGGAACCGGTCATAATTAGTAGAAACAAGAAACAAAAATGTTCCTATGAACTACTAGGATGTGATGGGAAAGCGCTCACAGTAAAGCAAATATCAGTGTCTTACAAGTTCTTACCATGCAGCAGGTGGTGATCGGCAACCGGAGGTGTCAAATAACTCCAAAAATTGTGTAAAGCGATTGCCAGGTGAATGTATGTATGCGCGTTGTAGAAATATGTGGAGCTGGGTTGGCTATATATATGTGGAAAAAAGGCTACAACCACGTTAATAAGTGCAAGCTGAAAATTCGTTCAAAATAGTCGAGTGCTGATTTTAGGCTAAACCGTGCTAGAGACGCGAGCCTAAGACACAAATAAAAATTCACGCGCAACAACAAAAATACTCAAGTTGCAAAAAGTATTACCGACCACCAAAAAAAATACTCGCACGAATTTATCTATTCTCTTTTCCTTCACGTGTGGCACCAACACAAGAATGAACTTCCACGCACACACTTCCTGATTTTCTGTTTTTTTTTGCTAGGAATCCAAACTTGCCAACCGTACCAATGTACTAGTAGTACACTCCTTTTAATTTTATCTCGCTCCTCTTATTACTTCCAATGGCCAAGCTACTCTTTTTTTTCTTGCCAACTGATAGAGGCGAAGGTGTCCCGATGTTTCGATGAGATGGTGGAGATCGATTATGGTGGAGTAGACTTTCACGACCCGACTACGAACGTGCGAAGACGTTGCGCCTTAGCGATCGCTAAACCAACTCCGAGAGGTTATTGATCCCGCGGATGCACGATCAACCTGACCACGAAGGTCTAATTCCTGCAAGCAATCGAAGAACAAGCAAGAACTAAGAATTGCAATCTGGATATTGCGAATATAAGATGAAAGATTACGAAAGTTGGGGTTCCAATGAGGTCTTGGCCTGGTCGGATGACACAAACGAAGAGCTCGAAGTTGCGGCTATGGCTAACTTAAATCTAATTAAAACCCAAGTCTAAACGACGCCCTAAGGGCTGTATATATGGGGGAACAGAGGGGATTTTCGTGACCCCTTGGAGGTGGGGTCCGAAAACAACCCTAACTCGGTTTCCCCACACATACGGACTCTAAAAACAGCCTATAAGGTGGTATTTCGAAATTACATGGGCCCAGCCCAATATTAAGGTGACGCAGCACCTATAATTGCCCTTGGACGAAAATAATGAAGTGGCATCTCGCGTATTTCGTCCAAGACTTCATGCGCGCCTTATGGTGGCTTCAAAGTGCGATAATCACCACTGGAAGCTCCGCTGTCCTTTCCCGCGCGCGCACCTTCTTCTCCATGCTTGATCCCGCTCCAATGACCATCCTTCTTGTCCATGCTAGGTCCTTCATTCATAAGCAAAACAAAAGTATCTAATTTAGGCAGTATCATATGTTCATGAACAATAGAAGGATTCGCAAGAAACGAAAGTACCTGATAATTTAGTTGACGTGCACGAGCTCTAGTAACTGGTCCAATATGTGTAGTTGGTGAGGATATGGGTGTAACATTAGTAGGGATGTCCTCATCACCAACTCACGTGATTTCCTTCCAATCTCTTTCCTTGTACTTGTACAAAATCGAAACCAATCAGCACTTTGTTCCCTCTTTTCTCTGTTTTTTATTTCCTTCCAAAAAGCAAACAACTCACGTGGAAGGGTCACACCAAGCAAAACTGATTTTCTCTTTTTTTCCTTTTTTATACCAACTCTTTCGCCCTCTCCAATTCGTACAGATTTTTTTTCAACCGACAAAAATATACTTTCCTTTTATCTCTCCCCGTGAGATCCAAGGAAACAAATCACGTGCGCTTTCCTTCCTTTTATTTTCCTTTTCTAACTCAACGCTGGTCTCTTTCCTTGAATATTTTTATTGCCTTTCAAAAACTGCCAAGCCGTGGAAGATCCCCGTTGGAGAGGTAGATGTGCAAGCCTTTCTCAAGACATCTCTAATACTTTGCTAACATAGCTAGGAGGAGCGAGGATATATATAGTGCTAGTACGGTGAAGGGGTAAGTGCGGAAGAGAGAGATAGAGAGAGTAGGATACATGGTGATAGAGGCGAAGGTGTCCCGATGTTTCGATGAGATGATAGAGATCGATTTTGGTGGAGTAGACTTTCATGACCCGACTACGAACGTGTGAAGACGTTGCGCCTTAGCAATCGCTAAACCAACTCCGAGAGGTTATTGATCCCGCGGATGCACGATCAACCTGACCACGAAGGTCAATTCCTGCAAGCAATCGAAGAACAAGCAAGAACTAAGAATTGCAATCTGGATATTGCGAATATCAGATGAAAGATTAACAGAAGTTGGGGTTCCAATGCGGTCTTGGCCTGGTCGGACGACACAAACGAAGAACTCGAAGTTGCGGCTATGGCTAACTTAAATCTAATTAAAACCCAAGTCTAAACGACGCCCTAAGGGCTGTATATATGGGGGAACAGAGGGGATTTTCGTGACCCCTTGGAGGTGGGGCCCGAAAACAACCCTAACTCGGTTTCCCCACACATACGGACTCTAAAAACAGCCTATAATGTGGTATTTCGAAATTACATGGGCCCAACCCAATATTAAGGTGACGCAGCACCTATAATTGCTCTTGGACGAAAATAATGAAGTGGCATCTCGTGTATTTCGTCCAAGCCTTCATGCATGCCTTATGGTGGCTTCAAAGTGTGAAAATCCCCACTGGAAGCTCCATTGTTATTTCCCGCGCGCGCACCTTCTTCTCCATGCTTGATCCCGCTCCAATGACCGTCCTTCTTGTCCATGCTAGGTCCTTCATTCATAAGCAAAACAAAAGTATCTAATTTAAGCAGCATCATATGTTCATGAACATTAGAAGGATTCGCAAGAAACGAAAGTACCTGATAATTTAGTTGACGTGCACGTGCTCTAGTAACTGGTCCAGTATGTGTAGTTGGTGAAGATGTGGGTGTAACATTAGTAGAGATGTCCTCATCATCCTCCCCTTCTTGAATTGAAGTCGTCCTCGACGGAAGCTCATTATCTTCTCCCAAATAAGGTTTCAAATCTGCAATGTTAAATGTGGGACTAACCCCAAAATCTGCAGGTAGCTCAAGTTTATATGCATTATCATTAATTTTCTGTAAAACCTTAAAGGGACCATCAGCTCGTGGCATTAACTTAGACTTGCGCAAATCAGGAAACCTATCTTTACGTAGATGTAACCAAACAAGATCTCCTGGTTCAAACACAACATGCTTTCTACCCTTATCACCAGCAAGCTTGTATCTAGCATTTATTTTCTCAATGTTTTCTTTAGTTAACTCATGCATTTTTAATATCAATTCAGCACGTTGCTTAGCATCAAAATTAACCTTCTCCGAAGATGGAATAGGAAGCAAATCAATAGGTGCACGAGGTAGAAAACCATAAACAATCTCAAAAGGGCACATTTTAGTGGTAGAATGAAATGAACGATTATAAGCAAATTCAATATGAGGTAAACATTCTTCCCACATTTTTAAGTTACTCTTTAAAACAGCCCTAAGCATAGTAGACAAAGTCCTATTGACTACTTCAGTTTGTCCATCAGTTTGGGGATGACATGTAGTACTAAAAAGTAGTTTAGTCCCCAACTTAGCCCATAAGCATCTCCAAAAATGGCTAAGAAACTTAGTATCACGATCCGAGACAATAGTATTGGGCACACCATGTAAGCGAATAATCTCTCGAAAGAATAAATCAACAACATTAGCAGCATCATCGCTTTTATGACATGGTATAAAATGTGCCATCTTAGAAAATCTATCCACGACAACAAATATGCTATCCCTCCCCTTCTTTGTTCGAGGCAGGCCTAAAACAAAGTCCATGGATATGACCTCCCACGGAACACTAGGTACAGGTAAAGGCATGTATAAACCATGAGGATTGAGTCGTGACTTAGCTTTTTGACATGTAGTGCAGCGAGCAACAAAACGCTCAACATCCCGTCTCATCTTTGGCCAAAAGAAATGTGTAGCAAGTACGTCCTCCGTCTTCTTCACGCCAAAATGTCCCATTAATCCTCCTCCATGCGCCTCCTGCAACAACAAAAGACGAATAGAGCTAGCTGGAATGCATAGCTTGTTAGAACGGAACACAAACCCATCATTAAGCACAAACTTGTTCCATGTTCTACCCTCTCTACAATTCTGCAATACATCTTTAAATTCCGCATCATGTACCTATTGATCTTTGATTGTCTCTAAACCGAATATCTTGAAGTCAAGTTTTGAAAGCATAGTATAACGACGAGACAAAGCATCAGCAATAATATTATCTTTCCCCTTCTTGTGTTTAATGACATAAGGGAAAGTCTCAATAAATTCAACCCACTTAGCATGTCTACGATTAAGTTTTGCTTGACTTCTTATGTGTTTCAAAGATTCATGATCAGAATGTATAACAAATTCTTTGAGCCATAAATAATGTTGCCAATTTTGTAATGTCCGAACAAGAGCATATAATTCCTTATCATAAGTAGAATAGTTCAGACTAGGCCCACTCAATTTTTCAGAAAAGTAAGCAACAGGTTTAGCATCTTGTAATAACACACCTCCCAAACCAATACCACTAGCATCGCATTCAAGCTCAAAAGTCTTATTAAATCAGGAAGTTGGAGCAAAGGAGCATGTGTTAACTTATCTTTCAATACCGTGAAGGCTTCTTCCTGTGCGGTACCCCAAGTAAAAGGCACATCCTTGCGTGTAAGCTCATTGAGAGGTGCAGCAATGGTGCTGAAATCTCTCACAAAACGCCTATAGAATCCAGCGAGGCCAAGAAAACTCCTCACTTGTGTGACCGTTTTGGGCTGCGGCCAACTCTCAATCGCCTCGATCTTGGCTTTATCAACTTCAATTCCCTGCGGAGTAACAACATAGCCAAGAAACGATACTCGGTCGGTGCAAAAGGTGCACTTCCCAAGGTTACCAAACAAACGTGCATTACGTAGAGCAATAAAGACAGCACGTAAATGATCCAAATGTTCCGCCAAAGATTTGCTATAAATCAGTATATCATCAAAATAGACTACCACAAATCGTCCAATGAAAGCACGTAAAACCTCGTTCATTAATCTCATGAAAGTGCTAGGTGCATTAGTTAACCCAAATGGCATAACTAACCACTCATATAATCCAAACTTAGTTTTAAAAGCCGTTTTCCATTCATCTCCTAATTTCATGCGAATTTGATGGTATCCACTACGCAAATCAACTTTGGAAAACATGGTAGAGCCACTTAATTCATCAAGCATATCATCTAACCGAGGAATAGGATGACGATAACGAATAGTAATATTATTAATGGCTCGACAATCAACACACATACGCCATGTTCCATCCTTTTTTGGCACTAATATAACAGGAACAGCACAAGGACTAAGGGATTCACGTATGTAACCTTTGTCGAGTAGCTCTTATACTTGACGCTGAATCTCCATCGTCTCCTCCGGATTGGTACGGTATGGCGCACGGTTGGGCAGCGAAGCACCGGGAATTAAGTCAATCTGATGCTCAATCCCTCGAATAGGTGGTAATCCCGGTGGTACGTCTTGTGGAAAGACGTCAATAAATTCCTGCAAAAGGTCAGTGACAACAGGAGGCAAAGAAGGAGGCAATTCCTCAAATGAAAACAAAGCTTCTTTGCACACAAAAGCATAGCACACATATTGACTAACATCCAAATCTGAAATATCAACCTTAGTAGCAAGCAAAGTTGGACTAGTCAATTTAATTTCATTAGAAACAGCAGAAGAAGATTTGCTATTAGTCTTATGTTGTTGCTCAAATTCTTTAGCTGCTATCTCATTTTCACTCTTATTTTTCTCCTGTTTAGCTTTACTAGCTCTAGCAAGATCATCTTTCACAATTTGTTCAGGAGACATAGGAAGTAAAGCAATATTTTTATCCTGATGAACCAGAGTAAACTGATTTGTCCTACCATGGTGTACAACATTCCTATCAAATTGCCATGGTCTACCAAGTAAAAGAGAGCATGCTTGCATGGGTACCACATCACAATCAACATAATCAGCATATGCAGCAATGCTAAAGTGCACACGAACAGAACGCGTTACCTTAATCTTACCACTATTGTTAAACCACTGAATATAGTACGGATGGGGGTGTGGTCTTGTGGTGAGAGATAGCTTCTCCACCAACTCCATGCTAGCCAAGTTGTTGCAACTCCCTCCGTCAATGATGATGCGAACCGAACGTTCTTTCACCACTCCCTTTGTGTGGAACAAATTATGCCTCTGGTTTTGCTCGGCCTTCGTTACCTGCACATTTAACACACGTTGAGCAACCAAACTAGCATATTTATCTGCATCATCAGGAGCCATATACTCTATATCATGAGCATCATCATGGGCACCCTGTTCCTCATGAGCAATGAGAACTAAAGTCTCCTCATCATAGTCACTCGCTGACTCATACCCACCATCCGCCGTAATAGTCATCACACGCTTGGAGGGACAGTCTTTTGCGAAGTGACCTCCACCTTGGCACCTGCGACATTTAATATCACGATCTCGTGTTTGCCCTGTGGAAGCCATCGATGAAGAAGAACTCGCCGCTGGACCACTCTGTGCACCATTGAATGGTGGTGCTGGCTGTGTTGGTGGCTCCCTGTAAGAATGAGCGGCTGAAGTAGATGGTGGTGCAGTAGGACGTGTGGATGTAGAAGGTCCACGCGATGTCCATGATGTATTTCGTCCTGCAGAAAAGTTAGGTCTCGTAGCGGCCTGTCGATCCTGCACTTCACGTTCAGCTTTACAAGCAAGATGAAACAAACGAGTGATAGTAGCAAAGTCCTTGTATTCTAGAATAGTTTGTATCTCCCTGTTTAAACCACCCATAAAACGTGCAAGCATAGCTTCATTATCCTCTACTAGGCCACATCTAATCAATCCAGTTTGTAATTCTTTATAATATTCCTCTACAGAATTTTTTCCTTGTCTCAAACGCTGTAATTTTTGTAACAATTCACGTTGATAATAAGGAGGAACCCAGCGAGTACGCATAGCATCTTTTAAAGCAGCCCAAGTAGTTGGAATATTGTTAGCATGCAATCTACAATATTCAGACCACCAAATAGATGCAAATCCCGTGAATTCACAAACAGCAGTAGTAACACGTCAATTCTCAGGATATTGTAAACATGTAAAGCGTTGTTCAGTTTCTAACTCCCAAGTAAGATAAGCATCAGGAATATATCTACCCTCAAACGGCTTAAGATTCAATTTCAGTTTAGGCACATGTTCATCATTGCGTACCTGAGGGGGTGGTTGGTGTCGACCGTGGCGAATGTTGGGACGTGGACGTCCAGCTGGCTGTTCATAGGCCGCTTCCTGTTCCACCTCCTCCTCGTAATCACCCTCGTAGTTGTCGTCCTGGCCGACGTCAAAAGCAGCAGCAGCAGGAGGAGGAGCACCAATACCAGCAGCTTGTCCTCTCGGAAACAGAATCCGTCGTGCACGTGGTAGTGGCGGTGGCTGTGGCTGTGCTGGAGCGGCAGCAGGCTGTGTAGGTAGGCGTGCGATCAACTCAGTAAACTTGGCGTCGAGCTTGGTGTCGATCATCTTTTCCACGCCATCAATTGCCTCTGTAAATCTGGTCTCGATCTCATTCACCTGTTCAGACATCATTTGTGCAAATTTATCATGTAGCTCCTTGTTTGTCATGTTCTCCCAATCGGGTGCATCCCGCGCCACTTCATCATGTGATCCTGGCATGGTTAGCAGAAATAGAAAACACACAGGAATATGATCCTACTTCTACTAATGGGATGTGGGATGGTGGAAAGCACAAATCCGTCAAGCTTTTCTTTCGTTCTTACCGATTCTTACCTAGCAGCAGGTGGTGATGTACAACCAACGGGTCAAAACTCTCAGAGATATGGTGGAGCGATGGCCAGGAGGTGTCAAACGCACGATGTAGAATATATGTGGAGCTGTAGGAAGGCTGACAAGTATGGTAGCAAAAGCTCAACAGTAATCAAAACAGAGATGCAAAGTTGAATAAACACTCAACGTTGGTACTGTGCTGATCCTAGGCTAGACCGTACTAGAGACGCGAGCCTAGAACACCAACGAAAGCACGGCGCGACACGTAAACAACTGAGAAGCACACTCTGAATTTTTTTTTCTCTCTCTTTTTTTTTCTTTTTTTTTATGCTCTTTTTTTTTGCGATGCGGGACTGCGGTGGCTGAAAAAGTGCGAAAAAATCACTATGGTGGCGAACGTCTCAAAATGAGTTTCTGGACCTAAGGAACGTATGGGCACGAAATTTTTTTACCCCTGAAAATTTTGGCCTAAAAACTGCTCTGAAAAGCGTGCCAGACTTTTTTTTTTTTTTTGCAAATCACCCCCCTTCTCTGTACGGAAAAAGTTTGATGAAATCCGACTCTAACAACTGAAAACTAATCTGGCTACAGAGAGATCAGGAACCGTACTGATGGTGGAACTCAACTCGGACTCGTGAGACGTGGTGGTGTATATGGACTCTGCTTGGCGGAACGTGGTGGTGTATCTGGACTCGGATTAGCGGAACGTGGTAGGATGACTACTTGTGCGGCGGCGACGTGGCAAACTGTGATCAGAACTCGAAACTCTAAGGGAACTAGACGCTAAGATCAGCAACTTGACACAACGATGCAACCGTAAATTCAACAAAGCAAGTACTGAAAAGAAAACTGGACAAAGGCTAGGACTGTCTTGGGACGTGATGATCTAACCCTAATTTTTTTTGTTGGCTTTTTCGTGGACTGTAGCTATGAAGAACAGAACCAATCTAGACTATGAAAACTGGTAAATCTCACCGAGCAACCTGGAAATCTGATACCACTTGATAGAGGCGAAGGTGTCCCGATGTTTCGATGAGATGATGGAGATCGATTTTGGTGGAGTAGACTTTCATGACCCGACTACGAACGTGTGAAGACGTTGCGCCTTAGCAATCGTTAAACCAACTCCGAGAGGTTATTGATCCCGCGGATGCACGATCAACCTGACCACGAAGGTCAATTCCTGCAAGCAATCGAAGAATAAGCAAGAACTAAGAATTGCAATCTGGATATTGCGAATATCAGATGAAAGATTAACAAAAGTTGGGGTTCCAATGCGGTCTTGGCCTGGTCGGACGACACAAACGAAGAACTCGAAGTTGCGGCTATGGCTAACTTAAATCTAATTAAAACCCAAGTCTAAACGACGCCCTAAGGGCTGTATATATGGGGGAACAGAGGGGATTTTCGTGACCCCTTGGAGGTGGGGCCGGAAAACAACCCTAACTCGGTTTCCCCACACATACGGACTCTAAAAACAGCCTATAATGTGGTATTTCGAAATTACATGGGCCCAGCCCAATATTAAGGTGACACAGCACCTATAATTGCTCTTGGACGAAAATAATGAAGTGGCATCTCGTGTATTTCGTCCAAGCCTTCATGCATGCCTTATGGTGGCTTCAAAGTGCGAAAATCCCCACTGGAAGCTCCATTGTTATTTCCCGCGCGCGCACCTTCTTCTCCATGCTTGATCCCGCTCCAATGACCGTCCTTCTTGTCCATGCTAGGTCCTTCATTCATAAGCAAAACAAAAGTATCTAATTTAGGCAGCATCATATGTTCATGAACATTAGAAGGATTCGCAAGAAACGAAAGTACCTGATAATTTAGTTGACGTGCACGTGCTCTAGTAACTGGTCCAGTATGTGTAGTTGGTGAAGATGTGGGTGTAACATTAGTAGAGATGTCCTCATCACATGGACACTTGGCCCATGTTGTGTGCAGGCAGAAGGTTTGTAACGCTCAACCAGATTTTGGTGCAACCGAGGCGGTACCGTCCTTGTACTGCACCCATACTCATATGCTTTAATGTGGATGAGTGGTAGTGCAACGGTTGTATCGTTCCCTTTATTGGTTGTATCGGTCCCTCCTGAAAGCTTCTTAGTGTGAGGATCGTCACTTTCGGCTCCGATTCGATGCTTCCCTTTCGGTTGGCGACAAACTCCGAAATGACACACCAGGCTTCTGATAAACTTGATGGCGGATTGCGCCGTGGTCTTGCAGACTGACTCAACTTTTGCTCACTTGGTGAATTTGTCGATGGCGACGTAGAGGAACTCATAACCTCCGGTAGCATGGGGGAATGGGCTAAGATGTCCAATCCCCATACCGCAAAGGACCATGACAGAGGGATGGTTTGGAGAGATTGTGTTGGTTGATGAATAGCCATGGCGTGGAATTGGCAGGCATCGCAGGTGTTGACAAGCTCCATGGCGTCGTTCAAGGCGGTTGGACAGTAGAACCCTTGCCGGAAAGCTTTGCCGACCAGTGCCCGGTAACGAATGTGGGCGCCGCATGTTCCTTCGTGGTCTGGACGGGAGGAGCTTCTTGCCTTCGTCTGTGGGGATGCACAATAGTTTCACACCATAGGGACGCCTGTGGTAAAGGGTCTCATCGAGTAGGAGGTACATCGATGATTGACGAGCGACCCGCTCGGCGTCCTTTCGGTTGCTTGGTAGCTCTCCGTTCTTCAGGTAGTCTTCGTTCATGCTGAAGAACTTCAACGTCAAGACGTCCTCACCCTCGTAACGGAACATGAGGAAGTCCCCGCGGTGAAGCTTGCGGCCACGGACGAAGACCTTCCACCCGTGCGACAAGAGACCACCGGTGGTCGCCTGGTGGGTCTCCACCTTCACCGCGTCGCCTCCGAATTCCTCCTCTTCTGAAACGTCGTGGCCGTGATGCAGCGTCCTTGGCTTTCCCTTGTTCTGGTAGCCGCCTCGGCCCCCGCGTTGGAACCTCCGCCCCGCTGAGCCTTCCTTTCGGCATCCTTCATCGAATAGGAGGCCGACATGTCTTTTTGGAGCTTGATGACAGAGCGACCCTCGGACAAGTCGTGCTTGTTGATCTTGTGTATCTTGCAGTATGGTGATGGGGTGGTGTCCGCGGCGGCAACCACGGGATCGATGGAGGGTGGTTGCGGAGCGGCCCCGTTCCCCTCCGTGGTGAACACGGCTTGGTTTACGCATTTACGGGCCCCGGGCTCCCCGGAAGGATGGTTCCTTCCGAAAGGAGCTTGAGCCACAGGGCGTCTTCCATCATCTCGATTAACAGGAAGGACCGCCTCTTCGACATAGGCGACCTTATCGGCCAGCTCGAACAGGGTGGTGATAGTTTTCATGGACCTGGTACTCATCTTCTCCAGCATGCGCGGGTTCTTGACGTTGGCATGAAACGTGGAAGTGGTTGCGGCCTCATGCGCGTCGGGGATGCAATGTTGCATCTGGGTGAATCTTTGGAAGAACATCCGGAGAGGGTTGCCGTCCTTCTGCACTACTCGTCGTAAGTCACTGACGGTTTTGGGAGGTTGGACCCATCCGACAAACGCGCAGACAAACTTTTCATAGAGTTACGACCAGGAGCTGATGGAGTTGGACCGAAGATGCATCATCCACCGGAGAACATTGTCCTTGAGATTCATGGGGAAGTAGTTGGCCTTCGCTTTGTCTTCTCCCCCCATATGGATAAACTCGCCGGGGTCCGTCTTCCTGTCATACAGAAGTAAGCCATCTATCTGCCACTTCTTGGGCCACTGGACGCTGCGGAGTTCTTGGGTGAAGGCTACGCACATGGTGCTCTAGTCGCTTTCACCGGCAAGGATCACGTCCCGGACAACATCAATGGGAGGAACGCGGGCATCGGGACAACGACGAGTTTCCTTCTGCCTAACGATGGTGGTTCGAATGTCTTCGTGGCGGCAATCCTCCACGCGATTATGCTGATTCGGGGATCCACGGTACCCGGATGATGCCACGGAAGCTGCACAAGGAGATCCGACCCATCGAGGAGCGGTCTGGCGGACGGCGGGGTCGTGGCAGCGCTCATCTCGGGGATGGTCTTGTTGACGCCCATGCCAGGGGGAGTGTACAATGTTCCATTTGTAACCGTAATCATATCTCCGATAATGGCATTACCACTATGGAGACAGCTTGTTTAGACCCCTCCTGCACTGTAGCCGACGGAGGACAAGGTCGCCTTCCTCAAGTTCTCGGGAGCAGACGTGGCAGCTGTGATAGCGGCGTAGTCCTTGCTGGTACCGCGCGACGCGTGTAGCATCCTGAGTATGTACTTCCTCGGCAACAATAACATCTCCTTCTCGGAGTTGCTGCTGTTCGGCTTCATCAAAGGCGCGAACTCGAGGAGATCCATATCTGAGTTCTGTGGGGAGCATCGCCTCGACTCCGTAAACCAGAGCGAAGGGCGTCTCATTTGTGGCTCGATCAGGTGTTGTACTTGTTGACTATAAAACAGCTAGGAGTTCATCCACCCATCGCTTACCACACTTTTCGAGCCGTTGGAAGGTACGGGTCCGGATACCTCGAAGTACTTCTGAATCGGCTCTCTCTGCCTGGCCGTTGCTCATCGGATGATCCACTTAAGTGAAATACACTACGGTGCCCATTTGCTTGCAGTACTCGAGGAAGGCCTGACTTGTGAACTGGGTGCCGTTTTCTGTGATGATCCGGTTAGGAACTCCGAAAGGACACACCAGGCTTCTGATAAACTTGATGGCCGATTGCGCCGTTGTCTTACGGAATGGCTCCACTTCTGGCCACTTGGTGAATTCGTCGATGGTGATGTAGAGGAACTCATAACCTCTGGTAGCACGAGGAATGGGCCCAAGAGGTCTAATCCCCAAACAGCAATGGGCCATGACAGAGGGATGGCTTGGAGAGCTTGTGCTGGTTGATGAACAGCCTTCGCGTGGAATTGGCAGGTGTCGCAGGTGTTGACAAGCTCCATGGCTTCATTCAAGGCGGTAGGCTAATAGAACCCTTGCCGGAAAGCTTTGCCGACCAGAGCCCGAGAACCAATGTGTGCGCCGCATGTTCCTTCGTGGATGTCTCGGAGCAGCTTCTTGCGTTCGTCTGTGGGGATGCACAGTAGCTTCACAACGTTGGGATGTTTGCGGTAAAGGGTCTCATCGAGTAGGAGGTACATCGGTGACTGACGAGCGACCCGCTCGGCGTCCTTCCGGTTGCTTGGTAGCTCTTTGTTCTTCCGGTATTCCATGATGTCACTGCCCAAGTCTAGAGGTGCTCGGTCGACAATGCGGACTTGGTGCTTGCCGGGTATGAAGGAGGGAAGTTCTTCGGGAAACTGCCCCTTGGTCTTGATCCTTTGCTTCTTGGTCTTTGGCCGCGTGGGATCGACTGAGGGTTTGAGTAAACGCTGAATTAACACCCCAGGCGATACTTTTCCCTTCCGGACAGCGATTTTGGACAGCCTGTCCGTGACGCTGTTCTTGGACCTTGGGATATGCTCCATCCCCAGGCCGTAGAAGTCCTTCTCGAGCTTGCGGACTTCGTCGACGTACGCCTGCATTTGGGGGCATCCGTAATCATCCTTGAATTGGTTTACTACCAGCTGAGAGTAGCCTCTTACTATGTGTCATTTGATTCCGAGACCCATGGAGGCTCTCAAACCGTTGAGAAACCCTTCGTACTCTGCTGTGTTGTTGGTGGAGGCCTCTCCCTCGTACAACATTTGAACAACATACTTCAAGACTTCTCCGGGTTGGAAAACCAGGACAGCGCCGACCACGACTCCCTGCAAAGAGAAGGATTCGTCAAAGTACAGGGTCCACTCATTGTTGTCTTCAGTGCCGGGAAGCGAAGATGCTTCCCGGAGGTCTTTTTCATCTTCTAGAGTCGGAGTCCATTCAACAAGGAAATCAGTCAGTACCTTACTCTTGATGGTGGAGGAGTTGACAAACGTGAGGTCAAAGTCAGACAGCTCCAGCGCCCATTCGACGATCCGGCCCGTGGCTTCTCGGTTTCTCAAGATGCGCTCGAGCGAGAAACTGGTTACCACTCGAATTGGATGCGACTGAAAATAGTGCCTAAGCTTCCGGGAAGCTATGAGCACCCCGAAAAGTATCTTCTGGATCTGAGGGTACCGGCGTCTTGCGTCCCGGAGGACAGTGCTGATGAAGTAGACTTGCTTCTGGGTTGTCTTCATGGCAGGAACCTTGGTCCCATGGGTTCCGGTTGTAGGAGACGATCCCTCGGAATTGCTTGCTTTAGGTGGGAGCCCACCGCCTTCTTCTTCAATGTCGCGCTCGACCACCAATGCTCCGCTTACCACCTGAGATGTTGCCAAGATGTACAACAACAGGGTTTGCGTGGGAGTGGTGCCACTAAGGTCAGGGGGATGGATGAAGCCCATTACCCGGCTTTAGAATCCATAGGTCGACTCAGATATGGAAAGCCCACAGGAGATGACCCGGCGACGGGCTGGATGGGTCAAGGAAATAAGATCGAAGCGGTAGAAGGAATTTGACTTACCATGTATAGCACATAGCATATTTGTAAAGTAGAATAGGACTCCACCTCGTGTCGGAGTCGGACTCGCGGAATCCCGGGACCCGACGCCTTTATACGCCGAGGTCCATGGGATCCAGGACCGAAGAACAATCTCAACCAAAGATAGGAATAGACACTTTTCGGCGTAACCTAGATCTCACCGAGACTATGTTTAGGAGCCGACTCTCTTGTAATCGATCAACCGACTCTTCTTTCGAGAGTCGAAACCCATAATAATAAGAAGCAGGAGTAGGCTTTTACCTCGAGAAAAAGAGGGGCTGAAACCTGGGTAAATCGCCGAGTCTCTTGTCCATGCCGACTCTCTCCACGAAATCGCCTCGCAGCAAAGGTCCCATGTCAAGTTCGACTCTTCGGACATCTGCCGTGACTTTCCCACGACATTTGGCGCCCCATCGTGGGGCCTGCACTCGCAGGTGCTGAGATTCTGGAGGGAGCCTTACAAGGCATGGAGGATTCGTCGCTAGACGGATTACCAGAAGCCGGCGCGGGAAGCTCTGCATCGACGACTCTACCTAGGGCCCTGAATCTGATTCTGTCGAATCAGGATATTGGGTCCCGATCGGGTCTATCCATATCTTCATCGGCAGAACGGATGGATCTGAACCAGAGCCGGATCCTGAAGTGCCCGTTGAAACTTCGAGTCGGCGACACGCCGGCTCCAAACACACTTTCGTTGGATTCATTGATGATTCTCCAGAGCCGGAGCGCTCTGTCAAGTCCCCAATGTACGACGCCTCGGAAGATTTGACTGATGCCGACTCATATCGAAGTGAAGGAAGCTTCTCAGAGGAGGGATCCATCCGATCCGTCGGGAACAACAGACTCGGCACTGGCATGCTAGAATATAACCCGGATTATCCTCACTTTGAGCCTCCATATTGTGTCGCAGTATTCATGGCCGGCATTGGAGGACTGGAGATTCAGGCAACCCAGAATCAATGCGCAGAGTCGGCAGCCGCCGGAGCCCTTAGAGAAAATAGGGACCCGGCAGCTCTCCCGTTAGTTCAAGTCCCCACTAGAGACGAAGCTCTCGCAGATGCCCTAAACTCCCTTGATGAGGCCTTGGCCGCAACGGAGACGCCTGAGAATCAAGAGGCTTGGAAGACGAGGGTTAACGAGCTCAGGGATCGGATAGTGAACCTACGGATGGAGGTCAACATAGAAAAAGAACAGATGATTGAAAAAGAAGCACGGCTTTTCCAGCAAGCCGCACGTCTCGGGGGAGAGTCAGATTTGATAGACGCTCAGCGATTGAGCCTCGCTCATACTCGCCCACAGAGATACACAAGTCGGTTCCCCCTTGATTACCAAGGACGAACGCTGTTTAATAGCCCTGACCAGTCGACTCCCCCAGGATTCACGCCTCCCAGACAGGCAGATCCTTCTCCACGCCAAGATCGTTTCCACACACCTCCTCACCACTTCGACAACCCCATGGCTAACGTCGTGGCGGCAACTCGTTAACTCATCAACGCGCCAATTCATGGAGACACTCCAGCAGATCGTGCCGCCCGAGAGGCCGCCGACTTCCTCAAGACGACGATCACACAGCAGGGCCAATACTCACAAGAGGTCCATATCGAAGTATGAGCCGGCAAGTAGAGTCGCCGACTCCAGCAGCCTCAGGCAGCCAGCGCCATCATAGAGTACCTCTAACGCCTCAGGGAGGACTGAGGATCATGGACCTACCGACTCCCGACACTAACCAACGTGTAGACCCGGCGGCCCAACTCCCCCCACAGGAACCAAACACCGAGTTCCTCAGCAGATACGTGGGTAATCGATGTCTAGTGCCGGCTTTGAGGAACACACGCTTGCTGATCAGGACATCCCTACTAATGTTACACCCATATCCTCACCAACTACACATATTGGACCAGTTACTAGAGCTCGTGCACGTCAACTAAATTATCAGGTACTTTCGTTTCTTGCGAATCCTTCTATTGTTCATGAACATATGATGCTGCCTAAATTAGATACTTTTGTTTTGCTTATGAATGAAGGACCTAGCATGGACAAGAAGGATGGTCATTGGAGCGGGATCAAGCATGGAGAAGAAGGTGCGCGCGCGGGAAAGGACAGCGCAGCTTCCAGTGGTGATTATCGCACTTTGAAGCCACCATAAGGCGCGCATGAAGTCTTGGACGAAATACGCGAGATGCCACTTCATTATTTTCGTCCAAGGGCAATTATAGGTGCTGCGTCACCTTAATATTGGGCTGGGCCCATGTAATTTCGAAATACCACCTTATAGGCTGTTTTTAGAGTCCGTATGTGTGGGGAAACCGAGTTAGGGTTGTTTTCGGACCCCACCTCCAAGGGGTCACGAAAATCCCCTCTGTTCCCCCATATATACAGCCCTTAGGGCGTCGTTTAGACTTGGGTTTTAATTAGATTTAAGTTAGCCATAGCCGCAACTTCGAGTTCTTCGTTTGTGTCGTCCGACCAGGCCAAGACCGCATTGGAACCCCAACCTCTGTTAATCTTTCATCTTATATTCGCAATATCCAGATTGCAATTCTTAGTTCTTGCTTGTTCTTCGATTGCTTGCAGGAATTGACCTTCGTGGTCAGGTTGATCGTGCACCCGCGGGATCAATAACCTCTCGGAGTTGGTTTAGCGATTGCTAAGGCGCAACGTCTTCGCACGTTCGTAGTCGGGTCGTGAAAGTCTACTCCACCAAAATCGATCTCCACCATCTCATCGAAACATCGGGACACCTTCGCCTCTATCAAGTGGTATCAGATTTCCAGGTTGCTCGGTGAGATTTACCAGTTTTCGTAGTCTAGATTGATTCTGTTCGTCATACCTACATCCCATGAAAAAGCCAAAAAACTTTAGGGTTAGATCATCACGTCCCAAGACAGTCCGAGCCTTTGGCCAGTTTTCTTTTCAGTACTTGCTTTGTTGAATTTACGGTTACATCGTTGTGTCAAGTTGCTGATCTTAGCGTCTAGTTCCCTTAGAGTTTCGAGTTCTGATCACAGTTTGCCACGTCGCCGCCGCACAGTAGTCATCCTACCACGTTCCGCCAATCCAAGTCCACATACACCACCACGTCCCACGAGTCCGAGTTGAGTTCCACCATTAGTACGGTTCGTGATCTCTCTGTAGCCAGATTAGTTTTGAGTTGTTAGAGTCGGATTTCACCAAACTTTTTCCGTCCAGAGAAGGGGGGTGATTTCCAAAAAAAAAAAAAAAAAAAATTCAGAGGTGTGGCACGCTTTTCAGAGCAGTTTTTAAGCCAAAAAATTCAGGGGTGAAAAAAATTTCGTGCCCATACGTTCCTTAGGTCCAGAAACTCATTTTGAGACGTTCGTCACCATAGTGATTTTTTCGCACTTTTTCAGCCACCGCAGTCCCGCATCGCAAAAAAAAAAAAAAAAAGAGCAAAAAAAAAAAAAAAAAAAGAGAGAATTTTTTTTTTCAGAGTGTGCTTCTCAGTTGTTTACGTGCCGCGCCGTGCTTTCGTTGGTGTTTTAGGCTCGCGTCTCTAGTACGGTCTAGCCTAGGATCAGCACAGTACCGACGTTGATTGTTTATTCAGCTTTGCATCTCTGTTTTGATTACTGTTGAGCTTTTGCTACCATACTTGTCAGCCTTCCTACAGCTCCACATATATTCTACATCGTGCGTTTTGACACCTCCTGGCCATCGCTCTACCACATCTCTGAGAGTTTTGACCCGTTGGTTGTACGTCACCACCTGCTGCTAGGTAAGAATCGGTAAGAACGAAAGAAAAGCTTGACGGATTGGTGCTTTCCACCATCCCACATCCCATTAGTAGAAGTAGGATCATATTCCTGTGTGTTTTCTATTTCTGCTAACCATGCCAGGATCACATGATGAAGTGGCGCGGGATGCACCCGATTGGGAGAACATGACAAACAAGGAGCTACATGATAAATTTGCACAAATGATGTCTGAACAGGTGAATGACATCGAGACCAGATTTACAGAGGCAATTGATGGCGTGGAAAAGATGATCGACACCAAGCTCGACGCCAAGTTTACTGAGTTGATCGCACGCCTACCTACACAGCCTGCTGCCGCTCCAGCACAGCCACAGCCACCGCCACTACCACGTGCACGACGTATTCTGTTTCCGAGAGGACAAGCTGCTGGTCTTGGTGCTCCTCCTGCTGCTGCAGTACCTGTTGCTGCTGCTTCTGACGTCGGCCTGGACGACAACTACGAGGGTGATTACGAGGAGGAGGTGGAACAGGAAGCGGCCTATGAACAGCCGGCTGGACGTCCACGTCCCAACATTCGCCACGGTCGACACCAACCACCCCCTCAGGTACGCGATGATGACCATGTGCCTAAACTTAAATTGAATCTTAAGCCGTTTGAGGGTAGATATATTCCTGATGCTTACCTTACTTGGGAGTTAGAAACTGAACAACGCTTTACATGTTTACAATATCCTGAGAATAGACGTGTTACTGCTGCTGTTTGTGAATTCACGGGGTTTGCATCTATTTGGTGGTCTGAACATTGTAGATTGCATGCTAATAATATTCCAACCACTTGGGCTGCTTTAAAAGATGCTATGCGTACTCGCTGGGTTCCTCCTTATTATCAACGTGAATTGCTACAAAAATTACAGCGTTTGAGACAAGGCAAAAATTCTGTAGAGGAATATTATCAAGAATTACAAACTGGATTGATTAGATGTGGCCTAGTAGAGGATAATGAAGCTATGCTTGCACGTTTTATGGGTGGTTTAAACAGGGAGATACAAACTATTCTAGAATACAAGGACTTTGCTACTATTACTCGTTTGTTTCATCTTGCTTGTAAAGCTGAACGTGAAGTGCAGGATCGACAGGCCGCTACGAGACCTAACTTTTCTGCAGGACGAAATACATCATGGACATCGCGTGGACCTTCTACATCCACACGTCCTACTGCACCACCATCTACTTCAGCCGCTCATTCTTACAGGGAGCCACCAAAACAGTCAGCGCCATCATTCAAGGGTGCACAGAGTGGTCCAGCGGCGAGTTCTTCTTCATCCATGGCTTCCACAGGGCAAACACGAGATCGTGATATTAAATGTCGCAGGTGCCAAGGTGGAGGTCACTTCGCAAAAGACTGTCCCTCCAAGCGTGTGATGATTATTACGGCGGATGGTGGGTATGAGTCAGCGAGTGACTATGATGAGGAGACTTTAGTTCTCATCGCTCATGAGGACCAGGGTGCCCATGATGATGCTCTTGATATAGAGTATATGGCTCCTGATGATGCAGATAAATATGCTAGTTTGGTTGCTCAACGTGTGTTAAGTGTGCAGATAACGAAGGCTGAGCAAAACCAGAGGCATAATTTGTTCCACACAAAGGGAGTGGTGCAAGAACGTTCGGTTCGCATCATCATTGACGGAGGGAGTTGCAACAACTTGGCTAGCATGGAGTTGGTGGAGAAGCTATCTCTCACCACAAGACCACACCCCCATCCGTACTATATTCAGTGGTTTAACAATAGTGGTAAGATTAAGGTAACGCGTTCTGTTCGTGTGCACTTTAGCATTGCTGCATATGCTGATTATGTTGATTGTGATGTGGTACCCATGCAAGCATGCTCTCTTTTACTTGGTAGACCATGGCAATTTGATAGGAATGTTGTACACCATGGTAGGACAAATCAGTTTACTCTGGTTCATCAGGATAAAAATATTGCTTTACTTCCTATGTCTCCTGAACAAATTGTGAAAGATGATCTTGCTAGAGCTAGTAAAGCTAAACAGGAGAAAAATAAGAGTGAAAATGAGACTAATAGCAAATCTTCTTCTGCTGTTTCTAATGAAATTAAATTGACTAGTCCAACTTTGCTTGCTACTAAAGTTGATATTTCAGATTTGGATGTTAGTCAATATGTGTGCTATGCTTTTGTGTGCAAAGAAGCCTTGTTTTCATTTGAGGAATTGCCTCCTTCTTTGCCTCCTGTTGTCACTGACCTTTTGCAGGAGTTTATTGACGTCTTTCCACAAGACGTACCACCGGGATTACCACCTATTCGAGGGATTGAGCATCAGATTGACTTAATTCCCGGTGCTTCGTTGCCCAACCGTGCGCCATATCGTACCAATCCGGAGGAGACGAAGGAGATTCAGCGTCAAGTACAAGAGCTACTCGACAAAGGTTACATACGTGAATCCCTTAGTCCTTGTGCTGTTCCTGTTATATTAGTGCCTAAAAAGGATGGAACATGGCGTATGTGTGTTGATTGTCGAGCCATTAATAATATTACTATTCGTTATCGTCATCCTATTCCTAGGTTAGATGATATGCTTGATGAATTAAGTGGCTCTACCATGTTTTCCAAAGTTGATTTGCGTAGTGGATACCATCAAATTCGCATGAAATTAGGAGATGAATCGAAAACGGCTTTTAAAACTAAGTTTGGATTATATGAGTGGTTAGTCATGCCTTTTGGGTTAACTAATGCACCTAGCACTTTCATGAGATTAATGAACGAGGTTTTACGTGCTTTCATTGGACGATTTGTGGTAGTCTATTTTGATGATATACTGATTTATAGCAAATCTTTGGAGGAACATTTGGATCATTTACGTGCTGTTTTTATTGCTCTACGTAATGCACGTTTGTTTGGTAACCTTGGGAAGTGCACCTTTTGCACCGACCGAGTATCGTTTCTTGGCTATGTTGTTACTCCGCAGGGAATTGAAGTGGATAAAGCCAAGATCGAGGCGATTGAGAGTTGGCCGCAGCCCAAAACGGTCACACAAGTGAGGAGTTTTCTTGGCCTCGCTGGATTCTATAGGCGTTTTGTGAGAGATTTCAGCACCATTGCTGCCCCTCTCAATGAGCTTACACGCAAGGATGTGCCTTTTACTTGGGGTACCGCACAGGAAGAAGCCTTCACCGTATTGAAAGATAAGTTAACACATGCTCCTTTGCTCCAACTTCCTGATTTTAATAAGACTTTTGAGCTTGAATGCGATGCTAGTGGGATTGGTTTGGGAGGTGTGTTATTACAAGATGCTAAACCTGTTGCTTACTTTTCTGAAAAATTGAGTGGGCCTAGTCTGAACTATTCTACTTATGATAAGGAATTATATGCTCTTGTTCGGACATTAGAAACTTGGCAACATTATTTATGGCCCAAAGAATTTGTTATACATTCTGATCATGAATCTTTGAAACACATAAGAAGTCAAGCAAAACTTAATCGTAGACATGCTAAGTGGGTTGAATTTATTGAGACTTTCCCTTATGTCATTAAACACAATAAGGGGAAAGATAATATTATTGCTGATGCTTTGTCTCGTCGTTATACTATGCTTTCACAACTTGACTTCAGGATTTTCGGTTTAGAGACAATCAAAGATCAATATGTAAATGATGCGGAATTTAAAGATGTATTGCAGAATTGTAGAGAGGGTAGAACATGGAACAAGTTTGTGCTTAATGATGGATTTGTGTTCCGTTCTAACAAGCTATGCATTCCAGCTAGCTCTATTCGTCTTTTGTTGTTGCAGGAGGCGCATGGAGGAGGATTAATGGGACACTTTGGCGTGAAGAAGACGGAGGACGTACTTGCTACACATTTCTTTTGGCCAAAGATGAGACGGGATGTTGAGCGTTTTGTTGCTCGCTGCACTACATGTCAAAAAGCTAAGTCACGACTCAATCCTCATGGTTTATACATGCCTTTACCTGTACCTAGTGTTCCGTGGGAGGACATATCCATGGACTTTGTTTTAGGCTTGCCTCGAACAAAGAATGGGAGGGATAGCATATTTGTGGTCGTGGATAGATTTTCTAAGATGGCACATTTTATACCATGTCATAAAAGCGATGATGCTGCTAATGTTGCTGATTTATTTTTTCGTGAGATTATTCGCTTACATGGTGTGCCCAATACTATTGTCTCGGATCGGGATACTAAGTTTCTTAGCCATTTTTGGAGATGCTTATGGGCTAAGTTGGGGACTAAACTACTTTTTAGTACTACATGTCATCCCCAAACTGATGGACAAACTGAAGTGGTCAATAGGACTTTGTCTACTATGCTTAGGGCTGTTTTAAAGAGTAACTTGAAACTGTGGGAAGAATGTTTACCTCATATTGAATTTGCTTATAATCGTTCATTTCATTCTACCACTAAAATGTGCCCTTTTGAGATTGTTTATGGTTTTCTACCTCGTGCACCTATTGATTTGCTGCCTCTTCCATCTTCGGAGAAGGTTAATTTTGATGCTAAGCAACGTGCTGAATTGATATTAAAAATGCATGAGTTAACTAAAGAAAACATTGAGCGCATGAATGCTAGATACAAGCTTGCTGGTGATAGGGGTCGAAAGCATGTTGTGTTTGAACCCGGAGATCTTGTTTGGTTACATCTACGTAAAGATAGGTTTCCTGATTTGCGCAAGTCTAAGTTAATGCCTCGAGCTGATGGTCCCTTTAAGGTTTTGCAGAAAATTAATGATAATGCATATAAACTTGAGCTACCTGCAGCCTTTGGGGTTAGTCCCACATTTAATATTGCAGATTTGAAGCCTTATTTGGGAGAAGATGATGAGCTTCCGTCGAGGACGACTTCAATTCAAGAAGGGGAGGATGATGAGGACATCCCTACTAATGTTACACCCATATCCTCACCAACTACACATATTGGACCAGTTACTAGAGCTCGTGCACGTCAACTAAATTATCAGGTACTTTCGTTTCTTGCGAATCCTTCTATTGTTCATGAACATATGACGCTGCCTAAATTAGATACTTTTGTTTTGCTTATGAATGAAGGACCTAGCATGGACAAGAAGGATGGTCATTGGAGCGGGATCAAGCATGGAGAAGAAGGTGCGCGCGCGGGAAAGGACAGCGCAGCTTCCAGTGGTGATTATCGCACTTTGAAGCCACCATAAGGCGCGCATGAAGTCTTGGACGAAATACGCGAGATGCCACTTCATTATTTTCGTCCAAGGGCAATTATAGGTGCTGCGTCACCTTAATATTGGGCTGGGCCCATGTAATTTCGAAATACCACCTTATAGGCTGTTTTTAGAGTCCGTATGTGTGGGGAAACCGAGTTAGGGTTGTTTTCGGACCCCACCTCCAAGGGGTCACGAAAATCCCCTCTGTTCCCCCATATATACAGCCCTTAGGGCGTCGTTTAGACTTGGGTTTTAATTAGATTTAAGTTAGCCATAGCCGCAACTTCGAGTTCTTCGTTTGTGTCGTCCGACCAGGCCAAGACCGCATTGGAACCCCAACCTCTGTTAATCTTTCATCTTATATTCGCAATATCCAGATTGCAATTCTTAGTTCTTGCTTGTTCTTCGATTTCTTGCAGGAATTGACCTTCGTGGTCAGGTTGATCGTGCACCCGCGGGATCAATAACCTCTCGGAGTTGGTTTAGCGATTGCTAAGGCGCAACGTCTTCGCACGTTCGTAGTCGGGTCGTGAAAGTCTACTCCACCAAAATCGATCTCCACCATCTCATCGAAACATCGGGACACCTTCGCCTCTATCACTTGCCCCCAGACTTCAAGGGACCGCGTAAAATCCCAAACTACACAGCTGACATGGACCCGACGGCTTGGATCGAAAGCTACGATCTCGCCATGGATATGTTGCATGCTAGCGAAGAAGTCTGCGCTCGATACTTCACAATGATGTTGGAAGGGCCGGCTCGCACATGGTTCAAAAATCTCCAAGAGAATTCCATCACCTCTTGGACGGATCTCAAAGAAAAGTTCGTCAAGAATTTCCAGGGCACCTGCCGGCGAGCCACATCAATAGTCGACTTGGAGCACTGTGTACAGAAAGAAGGAGAGTCGTCCCTAAGCTGGGCACGACGAGTCACATATATAATCCATTCCTCGGACACTATTACTGCACAGACATCAGTAATCGTCCTCGAAAGAAACTGCAAGTTTGAGCCTCTAGTACACAAGCTTGGACGATTCAAGAGGACGGTCAGCAACATAGGAGAGCTCATGAACGTTGTCATCAAGTATGCCGAGTCTGACAAAACCAAGGATGTCGATCCGAAAGAAGACAAAGTCGCCTAGAAAAAAATAAAAACGGCAAGGGGTATCAGAGCCAGAGCAAACATACCAAGCGCCGACTCGATCAGAATACTTCTGACTTGGTAGCCAAAACAAATGTCAGCTCCCAAAGGCAGAAGCAGGGGGGGCAACAACTACCGCAAGCCGGAAAAAAGTTTCCAACCCCCAGTCACCTTTGAAGAAGTCGTGAAAAGACCTTGCCCAATGCACAACAAACCCGGCCGTCCATCCAGCCACACTTGGGAAGACTGCAACTTCATGAAAGAGTTCGCATGTCGTGAAGGTCAGGGCCCCCCTGGGTTAGGTGGTGGAGCTGGTCAAAACAACAGCTACCCAAACTTTGTCCAGCAGGGAGCCGGTGCAGCACCAGAATACCAGGGATCCCAGGGAGGATAACAAAACCAATCGAGGCGTTCCGGATTCCAATCAAACCCAAAGAAGCTCCAAGACCACTCAACTTACCATGTATTTACCAACAACAGCTGCTGGAGGGACATGACGCTGCAGTAGAGAGCCGCCATGTCTGTGGCCACAGAACCGGCTTGTCCCAGGTGGCTTAACTGGTCTGAGTAGCCAATCACCTGGACAAGGGACGATCATCCCCCTGTGGTAGAAAACTCGGGTTCTCTAGCCCTGGTAGTTTCTCCACAAATCGGATGCTACACACTAGACAAAGTGCTCATGGACGGAGGAAGCAGCATCAACATCCTTTACTACCAGACCTTCCGTAGGATGGGATTGACTCACAAACAGCTGCAAACCTCCAACACCGTGTTCCATGGAATAGTCCCAGGAAAGTCGGCACGACAAATAGGCAACATCTACCTGGAGACAGCCTTTGGAACTCCTGAAATTTTTTGATCTGAAATCATACCCTATTAGGTGGTGAAGCTCCAGAGCCCATATCACGCCATCTTAGGCAGACCGGCTTATGCCAGGTTAATGGTTCGGCCATGTTATGTTTACCTAAAACTGAAAATGTCGGGTCCTATGGTCCAATCACAATGGACGGGAGCCAGTCCAGAGCTACGGAGTGTGACGAGCAACACGTCAAGTTTGCTGAGTCGGCCTACGCCAAAAAGGACCTGTAAGAATTTCAGGAGAAGGTAGATCTGGCAGAGACCACCATCCTGAAGAAACCGACTCCTGACAACAACCCCAAGTTCCAACCGGCTCAGGACACGAAGAAAGTCGACTTTGTCCCTGGTGACGCTTCCAAGTAGTTCATCATTGGGACAGAGGTTTCTGACAAATAGGAAAGTGCGGTCATCGAGTTCCTCCGTGAGAATCGGGACATTTTCGCATGGAAACCTTCTGACATGCCAGGTGTCTCGATCCAAAATTGAAGCCGGTCAAGCAATTCCTTCGTCGCTTCAATGACGAAAGGAGGAACGACATTGCGGAAGAGATAGCCCGGCTCCTTGCCGCCGGGTTCATCACGGAAGTTTTCTATCCGGAGTGGCTTGCAAACCCGGTCCTCGTTTTTAAAAAGAACATGACTTGGCGTATGTGCATTGACTACACCGACTTAAACTAGGCCTGCCCAATAGATCCCTTTGCACTACCTCGCATTGATCAAATCATCGACTCCACTGCGGGATGCGGTCTCCTTAGTTTTCTCGATGCCTACTCAGGTTATCACCAATTAAGGATGGCCCTCGAGGACCAGGAGAAAAAGATTTTCATTACTCCCTTTGGGATATACTGCTACACTTCTATGACTTTCGGCTTGAAGAATGGAGAGGCCACATATCAGTGAACGGTGCAGAATTGCCTCAAGGAGCAAATTGGGCGCAACGTGCACGCCTACGTGGATGACATAGTCATCAAGTCGCAGGTGGCCGGCTCACTCATCAGTGACCTTCAAGAATATGCGCAAATACCAGATGAAGCTAAACCCGGCCAAGTGCACCTTTGGGGTCCCCGCAGGAAAGCTCCTCGGATACATAGTATCAGAAAGAAGAATCGAGGCAAACCCGGAGAAAATCAACGCTATTATGGCTCTCCAGATGCCGTCCTCGGTGAAAGGAGTCCAACGACTCATAGGTTGCGTAGCCGACGTGAGTCGGTTTATAAGCCGGCTCGGAGAAAAAGCGATTCCACTATACCAACTCTTATGAAAGTCGGAGAAATTCGTGTGGGGCGATGAAGCTCATCAAGCACTGGAAGCATGGAAGAAACAACTGTCCTAGGCCCCGATCCTGGTAGCTCCCAAGCCGAAAGAGCCGATGCTACTCTATATTTCATCCAACAAACGAGCAGTCAGTGCCATGGTTGTGGTTGAAGGTATGGAAGCCGGCGAAGAGCACCCTTTGCAGAGACCACTGTATTATGTTAGTGACGTCTTGACTTCATCAAAGTAACGCTATCCTCATTGGCAGAAGCTGGTCCTGGGTGTGTTCATGGAGAGTCGGAAGCTCAAGCATTACTTCCAGGAGCACCCCATAACTGTAGTCAGCTCAGCACCTCTTACAGATATCATCCAAAACTGTGAGGCCACGGGAAGGATTGCAAAGTGGGCTATAGAGTTCGTGGCTTATCACATAGTGTATGAACTATGCACGGCCATCAAGTCCCAAGCACTAGTCGACTTCATCAACGATTGGAAGGAAATCCAAGCACCTCCAGAGAAGCCAATCACCAAATACTAGAAGAAGCACTTCGATGGGAGTTGGCATCTCCAAGGGTCAGGAGCCGGCGTGGTCCTCACTTCTCCCAAGGGAGAGAAATTCTGCTATGTCTTGCAGCTACAGTTCACTTCCACAAACAACGCAACAGAATATGAGGCCCTACTCCATGGGCTGCGACTGGCTCGTGAGATGAACATAAGTCGGTTACAATGCTATGGTGATTCTGACCTTGTTTCTCAACAAGTATCAGGAAAGTGGAACTCGAAGGACGCCACCATGGAAGCTTATCAGCGAGAGGTGGAAAGACAAGCCAGTTTTTTGCTTGGTGCCAAGTGGACTACGTGGAACGCAAGCTAAACGAAGCTGCAGACGCTCTGTCTCGGCTCGGCTCTCAACGAAAGCCGGTTCCACCAAATGTGTTCCTTGACGTCCTGACAAAGCTTTCCGTACAAATACCAACAGAGCAAGATATAGAAGAGCCGGACCCAGAACCGGCTCTAGTGGCTGCAATACATGCTACCCCCTCATGGGTTGTACCATATTTGGAGTACAAGACCCGGGGAATTCTACAATATGATGAGGTAGAGGCTAGACAAATTGTCAGGAGAAGCAAATCTTTTGTACTCATGAACGGTGAGTTACATCGGTGAAGCCCTGCAGATGTCTTTCAGAGATGTGTGTCACTAGAAGAAGGTAGAGAAATCCTCAATGAGATACACTCTGGAGACTGCGGGCATCGTGTCGGCTCTCATTCGTTGGTGGCTAAAGCCTATAGACACGGATTCTGCTGGCTCACAGCACATGCAGATGCAGAGGATATAGTCAACAAGTGTGATGGATGCCAACACTACGCAAAGCAAGCTCATGTGCCAGCTCAAGAACTCAGGATGATCCCAATCACTTGGCCCTTCGCGGTGTGGGCGCTTGATATGGTGGGACCTTTCAAAAGGTCACCCAACAAGAATACACATTTGCTGGTGGAAGTTGACAAATTCACCAAGTGGGTCGAGGCAGAGCCGGTTAGCAAATGTGACGCAGAGACGCCACTAAAATTCTTGAAAAGATAATATACAGATTCGGCTATCCCCACAGCATCATCACTGATAATGGGTCTAACCTATCAGAGGGGATTACGCAGCGATTCTGTCAAAGAGAACACATCTGACTCGACCTTGCATCAGTGGCTCATTCACAAACCAACGGACAAGCCGAGAGATGTTGGAGATATGCCCTAGAGGCAATCATGTTATGATGTTATCTCCTTGTGTATTCATGAGTTATTTGTATTGTCCTTGAACATCATCACCAATATGTATCAATAAGTATGGGACTTGTTTGTGAGACTATATATTCTATGATGATTGTTCTAATGGTCCCTAGTTGATAAGGTTATGCAGACACATATCCTTGACTAGTATATGATTCGGTTGATGACTATGTTTCACAAGTCATGAGAACGGAGATGTTACCGATAGTATGAACTTAGTGATGGGATCATTGAGTTTGACAGAGACCCAGTTTGATACACAACGAGATATTGTCATCTAATAGTCTCAATACAATGTATATTCCATGTCCTGGACCTGAGGTCCTCGCATGTTCTCGGGATGAGGAATGACTCACATAAGGACTATCAAACGCTACACCGTAACTGGGTAGTTATAAAGGTAGCTTCCGGGTGGGTCATGATACATACCGCGAGACATGGTTGATCAAGATGGGATTTTCCCCTCCAACTTGGAGAGATATTCTCTGGGCCCTCATAAGTGATAAGATTCAGAAAGCATGGCCATGCGACATGGGTTAAGTGCTAACCCATTTCAGGAATCTGTATCACGGTTTCGAGAAGAGAGGTCAAGATATCACAAGGGTGACAAGTACTCGCCTTGAGCTTGACAACATATATCGTGAGGCAAAAGGAATTGTGCATATGACACTTTGTAATGCTTCGTCTTATGACTTTACACATATATAGGAGCTGACACGTTCTGCTAGGAATCACTACCGACTATCGAACCAGATGTGATCCGGGTTGTGTCCATGTATATGCGAACCTATAGGGTCGCACGCTTAAGGGGAAAGGAGCCCATTCGGATGTGATCCGAATGGATTATGAATGGAGGGTCCGGATTGCCTCAAGGGTTGAGGACATTCCACGGGTGCCTATATAAAGGCAAGGGCGAACCCCGAAGGGGTAGAGGTTAGACCACAACCCTAGCCGCCACTCCACCACAAAGAACAGCTGGATGGACCCTGCACAATCCACTATTTCGAAGACGACTGGGGGCGCCTTAGAGCAGGCCACACCCTGAAAGGTTGTCGTTTGTTCACCGAACTCTCCAACAGCCTCAAGGAAGAGAAGCAACGCGAAGCCAAACGACTCGAGGAACCGCGCAACCGCCAGCACCCAATGCAGAAGAGCAATACCCTCCGACTCATGGACGGGTCTGCATGATCCAAGAAGGACGACCCTCAAAAGCAAAATAGGACGCCCACACCCTGCAAACTCGAGCAGCCGAGGACCTAAAAACAGCAGAAACCAACCATCTGTATCGCGCAGAGACCAACATTACTTTCTCACAAAGAGACCACCTGATAGAGGCGAAGGTGTCCCGATGTTTCGATGAGATGGTGGAGATCGATTTTGGTGGAGTAGACTTTCACGACCCGACTACGAACGTGCGAAGACGTTGCGCCTTAGCAATCGCTAAACCAACTCCGAGAGGTTATTGATCCCGCGGATGCACGATCAACCTGACCACGAAGGTCAATTCCTGCAAGCAATCGAAGAACAAGC
Organism: Bromus sterilis; assembly: GCA_950022295.1. Taxonomy (NCBI): domain Eukaryota; kingdom Viridiplantae; phylum Streptophyta; class Magnoliopsida; order Poales; family Poaceae; genus Bromus; species Bromus sterilis. The sequence goes on along the minus strand of OX465599.1, from coordinate 161,361,621 downwards.
AAGAACTAAGAATTGCAATCTGGATATTGCGAATATAAGATGAAAGATTAACAGAAGTTGGGGTTCCAATGCGGTCTTGGCCTGGTCGGACGACACAAACGAAGAACTCGAAGTTGCGGCTATGGCTAACTTAAATCTAATTAAAACCCAAGTCTAAACGATGCCCTAAGGGCTGTATATATGGGGGAACAGAGGGGAATTTCGTGGCCCCTTGGAGGAGGGGTCCGAAAACAACCCTAACTCGGTTTCCCCACACATACGGAAACTAAAAAATAGCCTATTAAGTGTATTTCGAAATTACATGGGCCTGGCCCAATAATAAGGTGACGCAGCACCTATAATAACTCTTGGACGAAAATATTAATGTGGCATCTTGTGTCTCTCGTCCAAGTCTTCATGCGCGCCTTATGGTGGCTTCAAAGTGCGATAATCACCACGGGAAGCTCCGCTGTCCTTTCCCGCGCGCGCACCTTCTTCTCCATGCTTGATCCCGCTCCAATGACCATCCTTCTTGTCCATGCTAGGTCCTTCATTCATAAGACAAACAAAAGTATCTAATTTAGGCAGCATCATATGTTCTTGAATATTAGAAGGATTCGCAAGAAACGAAAGTACCTGATAATTTAATTGACGTGCGCGTGCTCTAGTAACTGGTCCATTATGTGTAGTTTGTGAAGATGTGGGTGTAACATTAGTAGAGATGTCCTCATCATCCTCCCCTTCTTGAATTGAAGTCGTCCTCGACGGAAGCTCATCATCTTCTTCCAAATAAGGCTTCAAATCTGCAATATTAAATGTGGGACTAACCCCAAAGGCTGCAGGAAGCTCAAGTTTATATGCATTATCATTAATTTTCTGCAAAACCTTAAAGGGACCATCAGCTCGAGGCATTAACTTAGACTTGCGCAAATCAGGAAACCTATCTTTACGTAGATGTAACCAAACAAGATCTCCGGGTTCAAACACAACATGCTTTCGACCCCTATCACCAGCAAGCTTGTATCTAGCATTCATGCGCTCAATGTTTTCTTTAGTTAACTCATGCATTTTTAATATCAATTCAGCACGTTGCTTAGCATCAAAATTAACCTTCTCCGAAGATGGAAGAGGCAGCAAATCAATAGGTGCACGAGGTAGAAAACCATAAACAATCTCAAAAGGGCACATTTTAGTGGTAGAATGCAATGAACGATTATAAGCAAATTCAATATGAGGTAAACATTCTTCCCACTGTTTCAAGTTACTCTTTAAAACAGCCCTAAGCATAGTAGACAAAGTCCTATTGACCACTTCAGTTTGTCCATCAGTTTGGGGATGACATGTAGTACTAAAAAGTAGTTTAGTCCCCAACTTAGCCCATAAGCATCTCCAAAAATGGCTAAGAAACTTAGTATCACGATCCGAGACAATAGTATTGGGCACACCATGTAAGCGAATAATCTCACGAAAGAATAAATCAGCAACATTAGCAGCATCATCGCTTTTATGACATGGTATAAAATGTGCCATTTTAGAAAATCTATCCACGACAACAAATATGCTATCCCTCCCATTCTTTGTTCGAGGCAAGCCTAAAACAAAGTCCATGGATATGTCCTCCCACGGAACACTAGGTACAGGTAAAGGCATGTATAAACCATGAGGATTGAGTCGTGACTTAGCTTTTTGACATGTAGTGCAGCGAGCAACAAAACGCTCAACATCCCGTCTCATCTTTGGCCAAAAGAAATGTGTAGCAAGTACGTCCTCCGTCTTCTTCACGCCAAAGTGTCCCATTAATCCTCCTCCATGCGCCTCCTGCAACAACAAAAGACGAATAGAGCTAGCTGGAATGCATAGCTTGTTAGAACGGAACACAAATCCATCATTAAGCACAAACTTGTTCCATGTTCTACCCTCTCTACAATTCTGCAATACATCTTTAAATTCCGCATCATTTACGTATTGATCTTTGATTGTCTCTAAACCGAAAATCTTGAAGTCAAGTTGTGAAAGCATAGTATAACGACGAGACAAAGCATCAGCAATAATATTATCTTTCCCCTTCTTGTGTTTAATGACATAAGGGAAAGTCTCAATAAATTCAACCCACTTAGCATGTCTACGATTAAGTTTTGCTTGACTTCTTATGTGTTTCAAAGATTCATGATCAGAATGTATAACAAATTCTTTGGGCCATAAATAATGTTGCCAAGTTTCTAATGTCCGAACAAGAGCATATAATTCCTTATCATAAGTAGAATAGTTCAGACTAGGCCCACTCAATTTTTCAGAAAAGTAAGCAACAGGTTTAGCATCTTGTAATAACACACCTCCCAAACCAATCCCACTAGCATCGCATTCAAGCTCAAAAGTCTTATTAAAATCAGGAAGTTGGAGCAAAGGAGCATGTGTTAACTTATCTTTCAATACGGTGAAGGCTTCTTCCTGTGCGGTACCCCAAGTAAAAGGCACATCCTTGCGTGTAAGCTCATTGAGAGGTGCAGCAATGGTGCTGAAATCTCTCACAAAACGCCTATAGAATCCAGCGAGGCCAAGAAAACTCCTCACTTGTGTGACCGTTTTGGGCTGCGGCCAACTCTCAATCGCCTCGATCTTGGCTTTATCAACTTCAATTCCCTGCGGAGTAACAACATAGCCAAGAAACGATACTCGGTCGGTGCAAAAGGTGCACTTCCGAAGGTTACCAAACAAACGTGCATTACGTAGAGCAATAAAAACAGCACGTAAATGATCCAAATGTTCCTCCAAAGATTTGCTATAAATCAGTATATCATCAAAATAGACTACCACAAATCGTCCAATGAAAGCACGTAAAACCTCGTTCATTAATCTCATGAAAGTGCTAGGTGCATTAGTTAACCCAAAAGGCATGACTAACCACTCATATAATCCAAACTTAGTTTTAAATGCCGTTTTCCATTCATCTCCTAATTTCATGCGAATTTGATGGTATCCACTACGCAAATCAACTTTGGAAAACATGGTAGAGCCACTTAATTCATCAAGCATATCATCTAACCTAGGAATAGGATGACGATAACGAATAGTAATATTATTAATGGCTCGACAATCAACACACATACGCCATGTTCCATCCTTTTTAGGCACTAATATAACAGGAACAGCACAAGGACTAAGGGATTCACGTATGTAACCTTTGTCGAGTAGCTCTTGTACTTGACGCTGAATCTCCTTCGTCTCCTCCGGATTGGTACGGTATGGCGCACGGTTAGGCAGCGAAGCACCGGGAATTAAGTCAATCTGATGCTCAATCCCTCGAATAGGTGGTAATCCCGGTGGCACGTCTTGTGGAAAGACGTCAATAAACTCCTGCAAAAGGTCAGTGACAACAGGAGGCAAAGAAGGAGGCAATTCCTCAAATGAAAACAAAGCTTCTTTGCACACAAAAGCATAGCACACATATTGACTAACATCCAAATCCGAAATATCAACCTTAGTAGCAAGCAAAGTTGGACTAGTCAATTTAATTTCATTAGAAACAGCGGAAGAAGATTTGCTATTGGTCTTATGTTGTTGCTCAAATTCTTTAGCTGCTATCTCATTTTCACTCTTATTTTTCTCCTGTTTAGCTTTACTAGCTCTAGCAAGATCATCTTGCACAATTTGTTCAAGAGACATAGGAAGTAAAGCAATAGTTTTATCCTGATGAACCAGAGTAAACTGATTTGTCCTACCATGGTGTACAACATTCCTATCAAATTGCCATGGTCTACCAAGTAAAAGAGAGCATGCTTGCATGGGTACCACATCACAATCAACATAATCAGCATATGCGGCAATGCTAAAGTGCACACGAACAGAACGCGTTACCTTAATCTTACCACTATTGTTAAACCACTGAATATAGTACGGATGGGGGTGTGGTCTTGTGGTGAGAGATAGCTTCTCCACCAACTCCATGCTCGCCAAGTTGTTGCAACTCCCTCCGTCAATGATGATGCGAACCGAACGTTCTTTCACCACTCCCTTTGTGTGGAACAAATTATGCCTCTGGTTTTGCTCGTCCTTCGATACCTGCACACTTAACACACGTTGAGCAACCAAACTAGCATATTTATCTGCATCATCAGGAGCCATATACTCTATATCACGAGCATCATCATGGGCACCCTGATCCTCATGAGCAATGAGAACTAAAGTCTCCTCATCATAGTCACTCGCTGACTCATACCCACCATCCGCCGTAATAATCATCACACGCTTGGAGGGACAGTCTTTTGCGAAGTGACCTCCACCTTGGCACCTGCGACATTTAATATCACGATCTCGTGCTTGCCCTGTGGATGCCATGGATGAAGAAGAACTCGCCGCGGGACCACTCTGTGCACCCTTGAATGGTGGCGCTGGCTGTGTCGGTGGCTCCCTGTAAGAATGAGCGGCTGAAGTAGATGGTGGTGCAGCAGGACGTGTGGATGTAGAAGCTCCACGCGATGTCCATGATGTATTTCGTCCTGCAGAAAAGTTAGGTCTCGTAGCGGCCTGTCGATCCTGCACTTCACGTTCAGCTTTACAAGCAAGATGAAACAAACGAGTGATAGTAGTAAAGTCCTTGTATTCTAGAATAGTTTGTATCTCCCTGTTTAAGCCACCCATAAAACGTGCAAGCATAGCTTCATTATCCTCTACTAGGCCGCATCTAATCAATCCAGTTTGTAATTCCTGATAATATTCCTCTACAGAATTTTTTCCTTGTCTCAAACGCTGTAATTTTTGTAACAAGTCACGTTGATAATAAGGAGGAACCCAGCGAGTACGCATAGCATCTTTTAAAGCAGCCCAAGTAGTTGGAATATTATTAGCATGCAATCTACAATGTTCGGACCACCAAATAGATGCAAATCCCGTGAATTCACAAACAGCAGCAGTAACACGTCTATTCTCAGGATATTGTAAACATGTAAAGCGTTGTTCAGTTTCTAACTCCCAAGTAAGATAAACATCAGGAATATATCTACCCTCAAATGGCTTAAGATTCAATTTAAGTTTAGGCACATGTTCATCATCGCGTACCTGAGGGGGTGGTTGGTGTCGACCGTGGCGAATGTTGGGACGTGGACGTCCAGCTGGCTGCTCATAGACCGCTTCCTGTTCCACCTCCTCCTCGTAATCACCCTCGTAGTAGTCGTCCTGGCCGACGTCAGAAGCAGCAGCAGCAGTAGCAGCAACTGCAGTAGCAGGAGGAGCACCAATACCAGCAGCTTGTCCTCGCGGCAACAGAATACGTCGTGCACGTGGTAGTGGCGGTGGCTGTGGCTGTGCTGAAGGTAGGCGTGCGATCAACTCAGTAAACTTGGCGTCTAGCTTGGTGTCGATCATCTTTTCCACGCCATCAATCGCCTCTGTAAATCTGTTATGGATGTCCTGCACCTGTTCAGACATCATTTGTGCAAATTTATCATGTAGCTCCTTGTTTGTCATGTTCTCCCAATCGGGTGCATCCCGCGCCACTTCATCATGTGATCCTGTCATGGTTAGCAGAAATAGAAAACACACAGTAATATGATCCTACTTCTACTAATGGGATGTGGTGTGGTGGAAAGCACAAATCCGTCAAGCTTTTCTGTCGTTCTTACCGATTCTTACCTAGCAGCAGGTGGTGATGTACAACCAACGGGTCAAAACTCTCAGAGATATGGTAGAGCGATGGCCAGGAGGTGTCAAACGCACGATGTAGAATATATGTGGAGCTGTAGGAAGGCTGACAAGTATGGTAGAAAAAACTCAACAGTAATCAAAACAGAGATGCAAAGCTGAATAAACGCTCAACGTGGGTACTGTGCTGATCCTAGGCTAGACCGTACTAGAGACGCGAGCCTAAAACACCAACGAAACCACGGCGCGGCACGTAATCAACTGAGAAGCATACTCTGAAAAAAAAATTTCTCTTTTTTTTTTTTTTTTTTTTTTTGCGATGCGGGACTGCGGTGGCTGAAAAAGTGCGAAAAAGTCACTATGGTGGCGAATGTCTTAAAATGAGTTTCTGGACCTAAGGAACGTATGGGCACAAAATTTTTTTACCCCTGAAATTTTTGGCCTAAAAACTGCTCTGGAAAGCGTGCGACAAAAGTTTGGTGAAATCCGACTCTAATCAACTCAAACTATTCTGGCTACGGAGAGATCACAAACCGTACTGATGGTGGAACTCAACTCGGACTCGTGTAGCTCGTGGTGGTGTATATGGACTCGGATTGGCGGAACGTGGTGTATCTGGACTCGGATTACTACTGTGCGGTGGCGACGTGGCAAACTGTGATCAGAACTCGAAACTCTAAGGAAACTAGACGCTAAGATCAGCAACTTGACACAACGATGCAACCGTAAATTCAACAAAGCAAGTACTGAAAAGAAAACTGGACAATGGCTAGGACTGTCTTGGGACGTGATGATCTAACCCTAATTTTTTTTTTGGCTTTTTCGTGGACTGTAGGTATGAAGAACAGAACCAATCTAGACTATGAAAAACTGGTAAATCTCACCGAGCAACCTGGAAATCTGATACCACTTGATAGAGGCGAAGGTGTCCCGATGTTTCGATGAGATGGTGGAGATCGATTTTGGTGGAGTAGACTTTCACGACCCGACTACGAACGTGCGAAGACGTTGCGCCTTAGCAATCGCTAAACCAACTCCGAGAGGTTATTGATCCCGCGGATGCACGATCAACCTAACCACGAAGGTCAATTCCTGCAAGCAATCGAAGAACAAGCAAGAACTAAGAATTGCAATCTGGATATTGCGAATATAAGATGAAAGATTAACAGAAGTTGGGGTTCCAATGCGGTCTTGGCCTGGTCGGACGACACAAACGAAGAACTCGAAGTTGCGGCTATGGCTAACTTAAATCTAATTAAAACCCAAGTCTAAACGATGCCCTAAGGGCTGTATATATGGGGGAACAGAGGGGAATTTCGTGGCCCCTTGGAGGAGGGGTCCGAAAACAACCCTAACTCGGTTTCCCCACACATACGGACTCTAAAAAATAGCCTATTAAGTGTATTTCGAAATTACATGGGCCTGGCCCAATAATAAGGTGACGCAGCACCTATAATAACTCTTGGACGAAAATATTAATGTGGCATCTTGTGTCTCTCGTCCAAGTCTTCATGCGCGCCTTATGGTGGCTTCAAAGTGCGATAATCACCACGGGAAGCTCCGCTGTCCTTTCCCGCGCGCGCACCTTCTTCTCCATGCTTGATCCCGCTCCAATGACCATCCTTCTTGTCCATGCTAGGTCCTTCATTCATAAGACAAACAAAAGTATCTAATTTAGGCAGCATCATATGTTCTTGAATATTAGAAGGATTCGCAAGAAACGAAAGTACCTGATAATTTAATTGACGTGCGCGTGCTCTAGTAACTGGTCCATTATGTGTAGTTTGTGAAGATGTGGGTGTAACATTAGTAGAGATGTCCTCATCACCACCCACCCGCAATTCCATGGCCAGGGTACGCACCATTGGTCCTCGAAGCTCAAATCGGCGGTTATGACATGGACAGAGTTTTCATGGACGGGGGCAGCAGTTTAAACATAATCTTCACCGGCACTTTGCGCAAGATGCTGATTCCATGATCAGTCTGGAAGAATTCAGGCGTTACACTCTATGGCGTAGTTCCAGGTGAAGCGGCCTCCTCCCTCGGAACAATCGAGCTCGATGTCGTCTTCGGTGGCAAGGGCAACTTCGCAAGAAAAGTCCTCAAGTTCGAAGTACTCGACTGGCAGTCCCAATACCACGCCATACTCGGGCGGCCCGCATTCACGCAATTTATGGCGGTCTCGGTCATCACGGTCAACGGGAGTTTTATCAAATCAGACCAATGCGACCGAGACTTTCATGAAGTTTCCGACACGTTTGGAGCTCAGCAACAGCTCGAAGAGATAGCAATGGTGATAGACAAGAGCATTTTCCCACAGGCAATCATAAGAGAATCAAAGGAATTCACTCGCGACTTTAGCGTCGACAGCGACACAGTCACCCATCAGGTGCACCCAATGGACCCGGACAAGATGGTCCGAATCTACGCTCATCTCTCAGAAGAACAAGCAATTTCCCTTATGGTCTTCCTCCGAGAGGAGTGGATTTTTTTTCCTGGTGCCCGGCCAACATGCCCGGAATACCACGAGAGTTCGCAGAGCACGCACTACGTATACATCCAAACACCAAACCAGTGAAGCAGGCGTTGTGCAGATTTTCTGAACCCAAGCGTAGAGCCATTGGAGAAGAAGTCAATCGACTACTCGACGCACAATTCATCCGGGAGACAAAGAAGGCCACCTGGGTCGCAAACCCAATCTTAGTGCCTAACAAGGACACCGACGTACTATGCATGTGCGTTGACTACGGAGCCGTCAACACAAACTTCCCAAAGGATAACTTCCCTCTGCCAAGGATTGACCAGATTATCGACTCTACCGCAAGGTGAGACCTCCTGTCTTTCCTCGATGCCTACTCAGGATACAACCAAATCAGTATGAAGGAAGAAGACGAAGAGCACACCTCATTCATCACACCCTATTGCGTATTCTGCTACAGGACAATGCCTTTCGGACTGAAAAACGTCGGAGCCACATACAAGCAGATGATGCAAGCATGCTTAAGAGACCGAATCGGCAGACACGCCCAAGTCTACGTCGACGACATCGTCATCAAAGCTTACAGTGCGAACACGCTACTCGACAACCTCCGCAAAACCTTTGCAGCACTCAACAGATAGAGAATCAAGCTCAACCCAAAAAAGTGCGTGTTCAGCGTCCCAGCAGGAAAACTGCTCGAATCCATGGTCTCTGCCCGAGGAGTCAAAGCTAACCCGGAAAAAGTCCAAGCACTCGTCAGGATGGAAGAGGCGGTGAACATCAAAGGCGTACAACAACTCACAGGAAGACCCGCAGCACTAAGCCGCTTCATCAGCAGGCTGGGAGAAAGGACCCTACCATTCTACCAGTTGCTCAGAAAAGGAGAGAAATCCGAGTGGACTGAAGAAGCCTGGAACACATTCGCGGACCTAAAAAAGACCCTCTCGACCCCACCAATCCTGGCGGTTCCCAAGGAGCGAGAACCTCTCTACCTCTACATAGCGGCACGGAGCAGCGTAGTCAGCACAACGCTCATTGTCGAGCGCGCGGAAGAAGGCAAAGCCCAGAGCATACAAAGGCCAATCTACTACCTGATGAGGACATCCCTACTAATGTTACACCCATACCCTCACCAACTACACATACTGGACCACTTACTAGAGCACGTGCACGTCAACTAAATTATCAGGTACTTTCGTTTCTTGTGAATCCTTCTATTGTTCATGAACATATGATGCTGCCTAAATTAGATACTTTTGTTTTGCTTATGAATGAAGGACCTAGCATGGACACGAAGGATGGTCATTGGAGCGGGATCAAGAATGGAGAAGAGGTGCGCGCGGGGAAAAGTACAGTGGAGTTTCCAGTGGGGATTTTCGCACGTTGAAGCCACCATAAGGCATGCATGAAGGCTTGGACGGAATACACGAGATGCCACTTCATTATTTTCGTCCAAGAGCAATTATAGGTGCTGCGTCACCTTAATATTGGGCTGGGCCCATGTAATTTCGAAATACCACATTATAGGCTGTTTTTAGAGTCCGTATGTGTGGGGAAACCGAGTTAGGGTTGTTTTCGGACCCCACCTGATGAGGACATCCCTACTAATGTTACACCCATACCATCACCAACTACACATACTGGACCAGTTACTAGAGCACGTGCACGTCAACTAAATTATCAGGTACTTTCGTTTCTTGCGAATCCTTCTATTGTTCATGAACATATGATGCTGCCTAAATTAGATACTTTTGTTTTGCTTATGAATGAAGGACCTAGCATGGACAAGAAGGATGGTCATTGGAGCGGGATCAAGAATGGAGAAGAAGGTGCGCGCGGGGGAAAGTACAGTGGAGCTTCCAGTGGGGATTTTCGCACGTTGAAGCCACCATAAGGCATGCATGAAGGCTTGGACGGAATACACGAGATGCCACTTCATTATTTTCGTCCAAGAGCAAATATAGGTGCTGCGTCACCTTAATATTGGGCTGGGCCCATGTAATTTCGAAATACCACATTATAGGCTGTTTTTAGAGTCCGTATGTGTGGGGAAACCGAGTTAGGGTTGTTTTCGGACCCCACCTCCAAGGGGTCACGAAAATCCCCTCTGTTCCCCCATATATACAGCCCTTAGGGCGTCGTTTAGACTTGGGTTTTAATTAGACATAAGTTAGCCATAGCCGCAACTTCGAGTTCTTCGTTTGTGTCATCCGACCAGGCCAAGACCTCATTGGAACCCCAACTTTCGTAATCATTCATCTTATATTCGCAATATCCAGATTGCAATTCTTAGTTCTTGCTTGTTCTTCAATTGCTTGCAGGAATTAGACCTTCGTGGTCAGGTTGATCGTGCATCCGCGGGATCAATAACCTCTCGGAGTTGGTTTAGCGATCGCTAAGGCGCAACGTCTTCGCACGTTCGTAGTCGGATCGTCAGAGTCATCTCCACCAAATCGATAGTTATCTCTCATCGAAACATCGGGACACCTTCGCCTCTATCAAGTGGTATCAGATTTCCAGGTTGCTCGGTGAGATTTACCAGTTTTCGTAGTCTAGATTGGTTCTGTTTTTCATACCTACAGTCCACGAAAAAGCCAACAAAAAAAAAATTAGGGTTAGATCATCACGTCCCAAAACAGTCCGAGCCTTTGTCCAGTTTTCTTTACAGTAGTTTGCATTGTTGAATTTGCGGTTGCATCGTCGTGTCGAGTTGCTGATCTTAGCGTCTAGTTCCCTTAGAGTTTCGAGTTCTGATCACAGTTTTCCACGTCGCCGCCGCACCAGTAGTCATCCTACCACGTTCCGCCAATCCAAGTCAAGTTACACCACCACTTTCCGCCAAGCAGAGTCCATATACACCACCACAACCTACCGATCCGAGTGGAGTTCCATCACCGTTCGGTTTGTGATCTCTCCGTAGCCAGATTAGTTTTGAGTTGATTAGAGTCGGATTTCACCAATCTTTTGTCGTACGTAGAAGAGGGTGATTTCCAAAAAAAAAAAAAAAAGTCTGGCACGCTTTTCAGAGCAGTTTTTAGGCCAAAATTTTCAGGGGTAAAAAAAATTCGTGCCCATACGTTCCTTAGGTCCAGAAACTCGTTTTGAGACGTTCGCCACCATAGTGATTTTTTCGCACTTTTTCAGCCCCCGCAGTCCCGCATCGCCAAAAAAAAAGCAAAAAAAAAAAAAAAAAAAAAAAGAGAGAGAAAAAAAAAATTCAGAGTGTGCTTCACAGTTGTTACGTGCCGCGCCGTGCTTTCGTTGGTGTTTTAGGCTCGCGTCTCTAGTACGGTCTAGCCTAGGATCAGCACAGTACCGACGTTGAGTGTTTATTCAGCTTTGCATCTCTGTTTTGATTACTGTTGAGTTTTTCCTACCATACTTGTCAGCCTTCCTACAGCTCCACATATATTCTACATCGTGCGTTTTGACACCGCCTGGCCATCGCTCTACCACATCTCTGAGAGTTTTGACCCGTTGGTTGTACATCACCACCTGCTGCTAGGTAAGAATCGGTAAGAACGTAAGAAAAGCTTGACGGAGTTGTGCTTTCCACCACCCCACATCCATCCCATTAGTAGCAGTAGGATCATATTCCGGTGTGTTTTCTATTTCTGCTAACCATGCCAGGATCACATGATGAAGTGGCGCGGGCTGCACCCGATTGGGAGAACATGACAAACAAGGAGCTACATGATAAATTTGCACGTATGATGTCTCAACAGGTGCAGGACATCGAGACCAGATTTACAGAGGCGATTGATGGCGTGGAGAAGATGATCGACACCAAGCTCGACGCCAAGTTTACTGAGTTGATCGCACGCCTACCTTCAGCACAGCCACAGCCACCGCCACTACCACGTGCACGACGTATTCTGTTTCCGCGTGGACAAGCTGCTGGTATTGGTGCTCCTCCTGCTGCTGCAGTTGCTGCTACTGCTGCTGCTGCTGCTTCTGACGTCGGCCTGGACGAGAACTACGAGGGTGATTACGAGGAGGAGGTGGAACAGGAAGCGGCCTATGAGCAGCCAGCTGGACGTCCATGTCCCAACATTCGCCACGGTCGACACCAACCACCCCCTCAGGTACGCGATGATGAACATGTGCCTAAACTTAAATTGAATCTTAAGCCGTTTGAGGGTAGATATATTCCTGATGCTTATCTTACTTGGGAGTTAGAAACTGAACAACGTTTTACATGTTTACAATATCCTGAGAATAGACGTGTTACTGCTGCTGTTTGTGAATTCACGGGCTTTGCATCTATTTGGTGGTCTGAACATTGTAGATTGCATGCTAATAATATTCCAACTACTTGGGCTGCTTTAAAAGATGCTATGCGTACTCGCTGGGTTCCCCCTTATTATCAACGTGAATTGTTACAAAAATTACAGCGTTTGAGACAAGGAAAAAATTCTGTAGAGGAATATTATCAAGAATTACAAACTGGATTGATTAGATGTGGCCTAGTAGAGGATAATGAAGCTATGCTTGCACGTTTTATGGGTGGCTTAAACAGGGAGATACAAACTATTCTAGAATACAAGGACTTTGCTACTATCACTCGTTTGTTTCATCTTGCTTGTAAAGCTGAACGTGAAGTGCAGGATCGACAGGCCGCTACGAGACCTAACTTTTCTGCAGGACGAAATACATCATGGACATCGCGTGGAGCTTCTACATCCACACGTCCTGCTGCTCCACCATCTACTTCAGCCGCTCATTCTTACAGGGAGCCACCAAAACAGCCAGCGCCACCATTCAAGGGTGCACAGAGTGGTCCAGCAGCGAGTTCTTCTTCATCCATGGCGTCCACAGGGCAAGCACGAGATCGTGATATTAAATGTCGCAGGTGCCAAGGTGGAGGTCACTTCGCAAAAGACTGTCCCTCCAAGCGTGTGATGACTATTACGGCGGATGGTGGGTATGAGTCAGCGAGTGACTATGATGAGGAGACTCTAGTTCTCATTGCTCATGAGGAACAGGGTGCCCATGATGATGCTCATGATATAGAGTATATGACTCCTGATGATGCAGATAAATATGCTAGTTTGGTTGCTCAACGTGTATTAAGTGTGCAGGTCACGAAGGCCGAGCAAAACCAGAGGCATAATTTGTTCCACACAAAGGGAGTGGTGAAAGAACGTTCGGTTCGCATCATCATTGACGGAGGGAGTTGCAACAACTTGGCTAGCATGGAGTTGGTGGAGAAGCTATCTCTCACCACAAGACCACACCCCCATCCGTACTTTATTCAGTGGTTTAACAATAGTGGTAAGATTAAGGTAACGCGTTCTGTTCGTGTGCACTTTAGCATTGCTGCATATGCTGATTATGTTGATTGTGATGTGGTACCCATGCAAGCATGCTCTCTTTTACTTGGTAGACCATGGCAATTTGATAGGAATGTTGTACACCATGGTAGGACAAATCAGTTTACTCTAGTTCATCAGGATAAAAATATTGCTTTACTTCCTATGTCTCCTGAACAAATTGTGAAAGATGATCTTGCTAGAGCTAGTAAAGCTAAACAGGAGAAAAATAAGAGTGAAAATGAGATAGCAGCTAAAGACTTTGAGCAACAACATAAGACTAATAGCAAATCTTCTTCTGTTGTTTCTAATGAAATTAAATTGACTAGTCCAACTTTGCTTGCTACTAAGGTTGATATTTCGGATTTGGATGTTAGTCAATATGTGTGCTATGCTTTTGTGTGCAAAGAAGCCTTGTTTTCATTTGAGGAATTGCCTCCTTCTTTGCCTCCTGTTGTCACTGACCTTTTGCAGGAGTTTATTGACGTCTTTCCACAAGACGTACCACCGGGATTACCACCTATTCGAGGGATTGAGCATCAGATTGACTTAATTCCCGGTGCTTCGCTGCCCAACCGTGCGCCATACCGTACCAATCCGGAGGAGACGAAGGAGATTCAGCGTCAAGTACAAGAGCTACTCGACAAAGGTTATATACGTGAATCCCTTAGTCCTTGTGCTGTTCCTGTTATATTAGTGCCTAAAAAGGATGGAACATGGCGTATGTGTGTTGATTGTCGAGCCATTAATAATATTACTATTCGTTATCGTCATCCTATTCCTAGGCTAGATGATATGCTTGATGAATTAAGTGGCTCTACCATGTTTTCCAAAGTTGATTTGCGTAGTGGATACCATCAAATTCGCATGAAATTAGGAGATGAATGGAAAACGGCTTTTAAAACTAAGTTTGGATTATATGAGTGGTTAGTCATGCCTTTTGGGTTAACTAATGCACCTAGCACTTTCATGAGATTAATGAACGAGGTTTTACGTGCTTTCATTGGACGATTTGTGGTAGTCTATTTTGATGATATTTTGATTTATAGCAAATCTTTGGAGGAACATTTGGATCATTTACGTGCTGTTTTTATTGCTCTACGTAATGCACGTTTATTTGGTAACCTTGGGAAGTGCACCTTTTGCACCGACCGAGTATCGTTTCTTGGCTATGTTGTTACTCCACAGGGTATTGAAGTTGATAAAGCCAAGATCGAGGCGATTGAGAGTTGGCCGCAGCCCAAAACGGTCACACAAGTGAGGAGTTTTCTTGGCCTCGCTGGATTCTATAGGCGTTTTGTGAGAGATTTCAGCACCATTGCTGCACCTCTCAATGAGCTTACACGCAAGGATGTGCCTTTCATTTGGGGTACCGCACAGGAAGAAGCTTTCACGGTATTGAAAGATAAGTTAACACATGCTCCTTTGCTCCAACTTCCTGATTTTAATAAGACTTTTGAGCTTGAATGCGATGCTAGTGGGATTGGTTTGGGAGGTGTGTTATTACAAGATGCTAAACCTGTTGCATACTTTTCTGAAAAATTGAGTGGGCCTAGTCTGAACTATTCTACTTATGATAAGGAATTATATGCTCTTGTTCGGACATTAGAAACTTGGCAACATTATTTATGGCCCAAAGAATTTGTTATACATTCTGATCATGAATCTTTGAAACACATAAGAAGTCAAGCAAAACTTAATCGTAGACATGCTAAGTGGGTTGAATTTATTGAGACTTTCCCTTATGTCATTAAACACAAGAAGGGGAAAGATAATATTATTGCTGATGCTTTGTCTCGTCGTTATACTATGCTTTCACAACTTGACTTCAAGATTTTCGGTTTAGAGACAATCAAAGAACAATATGTAAATGATGCGGAATTTAAAGATGTATTGCAGAATTGTAGAGAGGGTAGAACATGGAACAAGTTTGTGCTTAATGATGGATTTGTGTTCCGTTCTAACAAGCTATGCATTCCAGCTAGCTCTATTCGTCTTTTGTTGTTGCAGGAGGCGCATGGAGGAGGATTAATGGGACATTTTGGCGTGAAAAAGACGGAGGACGTACTTGCTACACATTTCTTTTGGCCAAAGATGAGACGGGATGTTGAGCGTTTTGTTGCTCGCTGCACTACATGTCAAAAAGCTAAGTCACGACTCAATCCTCATGGTTTATACATGCCTTTACCTGTACCTAGTGTTCCGTGGGAGGACATATCCATGGACTTTGTTTTAGGCTTGCCTCGAACAAAGAAGGGGAGGGATAGCATATTTGTTGTCGTGGATAGATTTTCTAAGATGGCACATTTTATACCATGTCATAAAAGCGATGATGCTGCTAATGTTGCTGATTTATTCTTTGGAGAGATTATTCGTTTACATGGTGTGCCCAATACTATTGTCTCGGATCGTGATACAAAGTTTCTTAGCCATTTTTGGAGATGCTTATGGGCTAAGTTGGGGACTAAACTACTTTTTAGTACTACATGTCATCCCCAAACTGATGGACAAACTGAAGTGGTCAATAGGACATTGTCTACTATGCTTAGGGCTGTTTTAAAAAGTAACTTGAAACTGTGGGAAGAATGTTTACCTCATATTGAATTTGCTTATAATCGTTCAGTGCATTCTACCACTAAAATGTGCCCTTTTGAGATTGTTTATGGTTTTCTACCTCGTGCACCTATTGATTTGCTGCCTCTTCCATCTTCGGAGAAGGTTAATTTTGATGCTAAGCAACGTGCTGATTTGATATTAAAAATGCATGAGTTAACTAAAGAAAACATTGAGCGCATGAATGCTAGATACAAGCTTGCTGGTGATAGGGGTCGAAAGCATGTTGTGTTTGAACCAGGAGATCTTGTTTGGTTACATCTACGTAAAGATAGGTTTCCTGATTTGCGCAAGTCTAAGCTAATGCCACGAGCTGATGGTCCCTTTAAGGTTTTACAGAAAATTAATGATAATGCATATAAACTTGAGCTACCTGCAGATTTTGGGGTTAGTCCCACATTTAACATTGCAGATTTGAAACCTTATTTGGGAGAAGATGATGAGCTTCCGTCGAGGACGACTTCCATTCAAGAAGGGGAGGATGATGAGGACATCCCTACTAATGTTACACCCATACCATCACCAACTACACATACTGGACCAGTTACTAGAGCACGTGCACGTCAACTAAATTATCAGGTACTTTCGTTTCTTGCGAATCCTTCTATTGTTCATGAACATATGATGCTGCCTAAATTAGATACTTTTGTTTTGCTTATGAATGAAGGACCTAGCATGGACAAGAAGGATGGTCATTGGAGCGGGATCAAGAATGGAGAAGAAGGTGCGCGCGGGGGAAAGTACAGTGGAGCTTCAAGTGGGGATTTTCGCACGTTGAAGCCACCATAAGGCATGCATGAAGGCTTGGACGGAATACACGAGATGCCACTTCATTATTTTCGTCCAAGAGCAAATATAGGTGCTGCGTCACCTTAATATTGGGCTGGGCCCATGTAATTTCGAAATACCACATTATAGGCTGTTTTTAGAGTCCGTATGTGTGGGGAAACCGAGTTAGGGTTGTTTTCGGACCCCACCTCCAAGGGGTCACGAAAATCCCCTCTGTTCCCCCATATATACAGCCCTTAGGGCGTCGTTTAGACTTGGGTTTTAATTAGACATAAGTTAGCCATAGCCGCAACTTCGAGTTCTTCGTTTGTGTCATCCGACCAGGCCAAGACCTCATTGGAACCCCAACTTTCGTAATCATTCATCTTATATTCGCAATATCCAGATTGCAATTCTTAGTTCTTGCTTGTTCTTCAATTGCTTGCAGGAATTAGACCTTCGTGGTCAGGTTGATCGTGCATCCGCGGGATCAATAACCTCTCGGAGTTGGTTTAGCGATCGCTAAGGCGCAACGTCTTCGCACGTTCGTAGTCGGATCGTCAGAGTCATCTCCACCAAATCGATAGTTATCTCTCATCGAAACATCGGGACACCTTCGCCTCTATCACCACCTCCAAGGGGTCACGAAAATCCCCTCTGTTCCCCCATATATACAGCCCTTAGGGCGTCGTTTAGACTTGGGTTTTAATTAGATATAAGTTAGCCATAGCCGCAACTTCGAGCTCTTCGTTTGTGTCATCCGACCAGGCCAAGACCTCATTGGAACCCCAACTTTCGTAATCATTCATCTTATATTCGCAATATCCAGATTGCAATTCTTAGTTCTTGCTTGTTCTTCGATTGCTTGCAGGAATTAGACCTTCGTGGTCAGGTTGATCGTGCATCCGCGGGATCAATAACCTCTCGGAGTTGGTTTAGCGATCGCTAAGGCGCAACGTCTTCGCACGTTCGTAGTCGGATCGTGAAAGTTGCCTCCACCATAATCGATCTCCACGTTCTCATCGAAACATCGGGACACCTTCGCCTCTATCACTACCCCAAAGTCTGGCACGCTTTTCAGAGCAGGTTTTAGGCCAAAAATTTCAGGGGTGAAAAAATTTCGTGCCCATACGTTCCTTAGGTCCAGAAACTCATTTTGAGACGTTCGCCACCATAGTGATTTTTTCGCACTTTTTCAGCCACCGCAGTCCCGCATCGCAAAAAAAAAAAGCAAAAAAAAAAAAAAAAAAGAGAAAAAAAAATTCAGAGTGTGCTTCTCAGTTGATTACGTGCCGCGCCGTGCTTTCGTTGGTGTTTTAGGCTCGCGTCTCTAGTACGGTCTAGCCTAGGATCAGCACAGTACCGACGTTGAGTGTTTATTCAACTTTGCATCTCTGTTTTGATTACTGTTGAGCTTTTTGCTACCATATTTGTCAAACCTACCTACAGCTCCACATATATTCTACTTCGTGCGGTTGACACCTCCTGGCCATCGCTCTACCACATCTCTGAGAGTTTTGACCCTTTGGTTGTACATCACCACCTGCTGCTAGGTAAGAATCGGTAAGAACTGAAGAAAAGCTTGACGGATTTGTGCTTTCCACCACCCCACATCCCATTAGTCGAAGTAGGATCATACTTCTGTGTGTTTTCTATTTCTGCTAACCATGCCAGGATCCCATGATGAAGTGGCGCGGGATGCACCTGAGTGGGAGAATATGACAAAGAAAGCATTACATGATAAATTTGCACAAATGATGTCTGAACAGGTGAATGACATCGAGAACAGATTTACAGAGGCGATTGATGGTGTGGAGAAGATGATCGACACCAAGCTCGACGCCAAGTTTACTGAGTTGCTCGCACGCTTACCTATGCAGCCTGCGGCCGCTCCAGCACAGCCACCACCACCACGACGTGCACGACGTATTCTGTTTCCGGGCGGACAAACTGCTGGTGCTCCTGCTGCTGCTGCAGTTACTGCTGCTGCTGCCTCTGACGTCGGCCAGGACGACAACTACGAGGGTGATTACGAGGAGGAGGTGGAACAAGAAGCGGCCTATGAAGAGCCAGCTGGACGTCCACGTCCCAACATTCGCCACGGTCGACACCAACCACCCCCTCAGGTACGCGATGATGAACATGTGCCTAAACTTAAATTGAATCTTAAGCCGTTTGAGGGTAGATATATTGATAGAGGCGAAGGTGTCCCGATGTTTCGATGAGATGGTGGAGATCGATTATGGTGGAGTAGACTTTCACGACCCGACTACGAACGTGCGAAGACGTTGCGCCTTAGCGATCGCTAAACCAACTCCGAGAGGTTATTGATCCCGCGGATGCACGATCAACCTGACCACGAAGGTCTAATTCCTGCAAGCAATCGAAGAACAAGCAAGAACTAAGAATTGCAATCTGGATATTGCGAATATAAGATGAAAGATTACGAAAGTTGGGGTTCCAATGAGGTCTTGGCCTGGTCGGATGACACAAACGAAGAGCTCGAAGTTGCGGCTATGGCTAACTTAAATCTAATTAAAACCCAAGTCTAAACGACGCCCTAAGGGCTGTATATATGGGGGAACAGAGGGGATTTTCGTGACCCCTTGGAGGTGGGGTCCGAAAACAACCCTAACTCGGTTTCCCCACACATACGGACTCTAAAAACAGCCTATAAGGTGGTATTTCGAAATTACATGGGCCCAGCCCAATATTAAGGTGACGCAGCACCTATAATTGCCCTTGGACGAAAATAATGAAGTGGCATCTCGCGTATTTCGTCCAAGACTTCATGCGCGCCTTATGGTGGCTTCAAAGTGCGATAATCACCACGGGAAGCTCCGCTGTCCTTTCCCGCGCGCGCACCTTCTTCTCCATGCTTGATCCCGCTCCAATGACCATCCTTCTTGTCCATGCTAGGTCCTTCATTCATAAGCAAAACAAAAGTATCTAATTTAGGCAGTATCATATGTTCATGAACAATAGAAGGATTCGCAAGAAACGAAAGTACCTGATAATTTAGTTGACGTGCACGAGCTCTAGTAACTGGTCCAATATGTGTAGTTGGTGAGGATATGGGTGTAACATTAGTAGGGATGTCCTCATCATCCTCCCCTTCTTGAATTGAAGTCGTCCTCGACGGAAGCTCATCATCTTCTCCCAAATAAGGCTTCAAATCTGCAATATTAAATGTGGGACTAACCCCAAAGGCTGCAGGTAGCTCAAGTTTATATGCATTATCATTAATTTTCTGCAAAACCTTAAAGGGACCATCAGCTCGAGGCATTAACTTAGACTTGCGCAAATCTGGAAACCTATCTTTACGTAGATGTAACCAAACAAGATCTCCGGGTTCAAACACAACATGCTTTCGACCCCTATCACCAGCAAGCTTGTATCTAGCATTCATGCGCTCAATGTTTTCTTTAGTTAACTCATGCAGTTTTAATATCAATTCAGCACGTTGCTTAGCATCAAAATTAACCTTCTCCGAAGATGGAAGAGGTAGCAAATCAATAGGTGCACGAGGTAGAAAACCATAAACAATCTCAAAAGGGCACATTTTAGTGGTAGAATGCAATGAACGATTATAAGCAAATTCAATATGAGGTAAACATTCTTCCCACAGTTTCAAGTTACTCTTTAAAACAGCCCTAAGCATAGTAGACAAAGTCCTATTGACTACTTCAGTTTGTCCATCAGTTTGGGGATGACATGTAGTACTAAAAAGTAGTTTAGTCCCCAACTTAGCCCATAAGCATCTCCAAAAATGGCTAAGAAACTTAGTATCACGATCCGAGACAATAGTATTGGGCACACCATGTAAGCGAATAATCTCACGAAAGAATAAATCAGCAACATTAGCAGCATCATCGCTTTTATGACATGGTATAAAATGTGCCATCTTAGAAAATCTATCCACGACAACAAATATGCTATCCCTCCCATTCTTTGTTCGAGGCAAGCCTAAAACAAAGTCCATGGATATGTCCTCCCACGGAACACTAGGTACAGGTAAAGGCATGTATAAACCATGAGGATTGAGTCGTGACTTAGCTTTTTGACATGTAGTGCAGCGAGCAACAAAACGCTCAACATCCCGTCTCATCTTTGGCCAAAAGAAATGTGTAGCAAGTACGTCCTCCGTCTTCTTCACGCCAAAGTGTCCCATTAATCCTCCTCCATGCGCCTCCTGCAACAACAAAAGACGAATAGAGCTAGCTGGAATGCATAGCTTGTTAGAACGGAACACAAATCCATCATTAAGTACAAACTTGTTCCATGTTCTACCCTCTCTACAATTCTGCAATACATCTTTAAATTCCGCATCATTTACGTATTGATCTTTGATTGTCTCTAAACCGAAAATCTTGAAGTCAAGTTGTGAAAGCATAGTATAACGACGAGACAAAGCATCAGCAATAATATTATCTTTCCCCTTCTTGTGTTTAATGACATAAGGGAAAGTCTCAATAAATTCAACCCACTTAGCATGTCTACGATTAAGTTTTGCTTGACTTCTTATGTGTTTCAAAGATTCATGATCAGAATGTATAACAAATTCTTTGGGCCATAAATAATGTTGCCAAGTTTCTAATGTCCGAACAAGAGCATATAATTCCTTATCATAAGTAGAATAGTTCAGACTAGGCCCACTCAATTTTTCAGAAAAGTAAGCAACAGGTTTAGCATCTTGTAATAACACACCTCCCAAACCAATCCCACTAGCATCGCATTCAAGCTCAAAAGTCTTATTAAAATCAGGAAGTTGGAGCAAAGGAGCATGTGTTAACTTATCTTTCAATACGGTGAAGGCTTCTTCCTGTGCGGTACCCCAAGTAAAAGGCACATCCTTGCGTGTAAGCTCATTGAGAGGTGCAGCAATGGTGCTGAAATCTCTCACAAAACGCCTATAGAATCCAGCGAGGCCAAGAAAACTCCTCACTTGTGTGACCGTTTTGGGCTGCGGCCAACTCTCAATCGCCTCGATCTTGGCTTTATCAACTTCAATTCCCTGCGGAGTAACAACATAGCCAAGAAACGATACTCGGTCGGTGCAAAAGGTGCACTTCCCAAGGTTACCAAACAAACGTGCATTACGTAGAGCAATAAAAACAGCACGTAAATGATCCAAATGTTCCTCCAAAGATTTGCTATAAATCAGTATATCATCAAAATAGACTACCACAAATCGTCCAATGAAAGCACGTAAAACCTCGTTCATTAATCTCATGAAAGTGCTAGGTGCATTAGTTAACCCAAAAGGCATGACTAACCACTCATATAATCCAAACTTAGTTTTAAATGCCGTTTTCCATTCATCTCCTAATTTCATGCGAATTTGATGGTATCCACTACGCAAATCAACTTTGGAAAACATGGTAGAGCCACTTAATTCATCAAGCATATCATCTAACCTAGGAATAGGATGACGATAACGAATAGTAATATTATTAATGGCTCGACAATCAACACACATACGCCATGTTCCATCCTTTTTAGGCACTAATATAACAGGAACAGCACAAGGACTAAGGGATTCACGTATGTAACCTTTGTCGAGTAGCTCTTGTACTTGACGCTGAATCTCCTTTGTCTCCTCCGGATTGGTACGGTATGGCGCACGGTTGGGCAGTGAAGCACCGGGAATTAAGTCAATCTGATGCTCAATCCCTCGAATAGGTGGTAATCCCGGTGGTACGTCTTGTGGAAAGACGTCAATAAACTCCTGCAAAAGGTCAGTGACAACAGGAGGCAAAGAAGGAGGCAATTCCTCAAATGAAAACAAAGCTTCTTTGCACACAAAAGCATAGCACACATATTGACTAACATCCAAATCTGAAATATCAACTTTAGTAGCAAGCAAAGTTGGACTAGTCAATTTAATTTCATTAGACACAGCAGAAGAAGATTTGCTATTAGTCTTATGTTGTTGCTCAAATTCTTTGGCTGCTATCTCATTTTCACTCTTATTTTTCTCCTGTTTAGCTTTACTAGCTCTAGCAAGATCATCTTTCACAATTTGTTCAGGAGACATAGGAAGTAAAGCAATATTTTTATCCTGATGAACCAGAGTAAACTGATTTGTCCTACCATGGTGTACAACATTCCTATCAAATTGCCATGGTCTACCAAGTAAAAGAGAGCATGCTTGCATGGGTACCACATCACAATCAACATAATCAGCATATGCAGCAATGCTAAAGTGCACACGAACAGAACGCGTTACCTTAATCTTACCACTATTGTTAAACCACTGAATATAGTACGGATGGGGGTGTGGTCTTGTGGTGAGAGATAGCTTCTCCACCAACTCCATGCTAGCCAAGTTGTTGCAACTCCCTCCGTCAATGATGATGCGAACCGAACGTTCTTTCACCACTCCCTTTGTGTGGAACAAATTATGCCTCTGGTTTTGCTCAGCCTTCGTTACCTGCACACTTAACACACGTTGAGCAACCAAACTAGCATATTTATCTGCATCATCAGGAGCCATATACTCCATATCATGAGCATCATCATGGGCACCCTGTTCCTCATGAGCAATGAGAACTAAAGTCTCCTCATCATAGTCACTCGCTGACTCATACCCACCATCCGCCGTAATAATCATCACACGCTTGGAGGGACAGTCTTTTGCGAAGTGACCTCCACCTTGGCACCTGCGACATTTAATATCACGATCTCGTGTTTGCCCTGTGGAAGCCATGGATGAAGAAGAACTCGCCGCTGGACCACTCTGTGCACCCTTGAATGGTGGCGCTGACTGTTTTGGTGGCTCCCTGTAAGAATGAGCGGCTGAAGTAGAGGGTGGAGCAGCAGGACGTGTGGATGTAGAAGGTCCACGCGATGTCCATGATGTATTTCGTCCTGCAGAAAAGTTAGGTCTCGTAGCGGCCTGTCGATCCTGCACTTCACGTTCAGCTTTACAAGCAAGATGAAACAAACGAGTAATAGTAGCATAGTCCTTGTATTCTAGAATAGTTTGTATCTCCCTGTTTAAGCCACCTATAAAACGTGCAAACATAGCTTCATTATCCTCTACTAGGCCACATCTAATCAATCCAGTTTGTAATTCTTGATAATATTCCTCTACAGAATTTTTTCCTTGTCTCAAACGCTGTAATTTTTGTAGCAATTCACGTTGATAATAAGGAGGAACCCAGCGAGTACGCATAGCATCTTTTAAAGCAGCCCAAGTAGCTGGTATATTATTAGCATGCAATCTACAATGTTCAGACCACCAAATAGATGCAAAACCCGTGAATTCACAAACAGCAGCAGTAACACGTCTATTCTCAGGATATTGTAAACATGTAAAGCGTTGTTCAGTTTCTAACTCCCAAGTAAGATAAGCATCAGGAATATATCTACCCTCAAACGGCTTAAGATTCAATTTAAGTTTAGGCACATGTTCATCATCGCGTACCTGAGGGGGTGGTTGGTGTCGACCGTGGCGAATGTTGGGACGTGGACGTCCAGCTGGCTGTTCATAGGCCGCTTCTTGTTCCACCTCCTCCTCGTAATCACCCTCGTAGTTGTCGTCCTGGCCGACGTCAGAGGCAGCAGCAGCAGTAACTGCAGCAGCAGCAGGAGCACCAGCAGCTTGTCCGCCCGGAAACAGAATACGTCGTGCACGTCGTGGTGGCGGTGGCTGTGCTGGAGCGGCCGCAGGCTGTAGAGGTAAGCGTGCGAGCAACTCAGTAAACTTGGCGTCGAGCTTGGTGTCGATCATCTTCTCCACACCATCAATCGCCTCTGTAAATCTGTTCTCGATGTCATTCACCTGTTCAGACATCATTTGTGCAAATTTATCATGTAATGCTTTGTTTGTCATATTCTCCCAAGCAGGTGCATCCCGCGCCACTTCATCATGGGATCCTGGCATGGTTAGCAGAAATAGAAAACACACAGGAATATGATCCTACTTCTACTAATGGGATGGATGTGGGGTGGTGGAAAGCACAAATCCGTCAAGCTTTTCTTACGTTCTTACCGATTCTTACCTAGCAGCAGGTGGTGATGTGCAACCAACGGGTCAAAACTCTCAGAGATGTGGTAGAGCGATGGCCAGGAGGTGTCAACCGCACGAAGTAGAATATATGTGGAGCTGTAGGTAGGTTTGACAAATATGGTAGCAAAAAGCTCAACAGTAATCAAAACAGAGATGCAAAGCTGAATAAACACTCAACGTCGGTACTGTGCTGATCCTAGGCTAGACCGTACTAGAGACGCGAGCCTAAAACACCAACGAAAGCACGGCGCGGCACGTAATCAACTGAGAAGCACACTCTGAATTTTTTTTCTCTTTTTTTTTTTTTTTTGTTTTTTTTTTTTTTTTTGCTTTTTTTTTTTTTTTTTTTTTGCGATGCGGGACTGCGGTGGCTGAAAAAGTGCGAAAAAATCACTATGGTGGCGAACGTCTCAAAATGAGTTTCTGGACCTAAGGAACGTATGGGCACGAAATTTTTTCACCCCTGAAATTTTTGGCCTAAAAACTGCTCTGGAAAGCGTGCCAGACCTGTTTTTTTTTTTTTTTTTTTTTTTTTTTTTTTTTTTTTTTGGAAATCACCCCCCTTCTCTGGACGGAAAAAGTTTGGTGAAATCCGACTCTAACAACTCAAAACTAATCTAGCTACAGAGAGATCAGGATCCTTACTGATGGTGGAACTCAACTCGGACTCGTGAGACGTGGTGGTGTATATGGACTCTGCTTGGCGGAACGTGGTGGTGTATCTGGACTTGGATTGGCGGAACGTGGTAGGATGACTACTGTGCGGCGGCGACGTGGCAAACTGTGATCAGAACTCGAAACTCTAAGGGAACTAGACGCTAAGATCAGCAACTTGACACAACGATGCAACCGTAAATTCAACAAAGCAAGCTACTGTAAAGAAAACTGGATAAGGGCTCGGACTGTTTTGGAACGTGATGATCTAACCCTAATTTTTTTTTTGGCTTTTTCGTGGACTGTAGGTATGAAGAACAGAACCAATCTAGACTATGAAAACTGGTAAATCTCACCGAGCAACCTGGAAATCTGATACCACTTGATAGAGGCGAAGGTGTCCCGATGTTTCGATGAGATGGTGGAGATCGATTATGGTGGAGTAGACTTTCACGACCCGACTACGAACGTGCGAAGACGTTGCGCCTTAGCGATCGCTAAACCAACTCCGAGAGGTTATTGATCCCGCGGATGCACGATCAACCTGACCACGAAGGTCTAATTCCTGCAAGCAATCGAAGAACAAGCAAGAACTAAGAATTGCAATCTGGATATTGCGAATATAAGATGAAAGATTACGAAAGTTGGGGTTCCAATGAGGTCTTGGCCTGGTCGGATGACACAAACGAAGAGCTCGAAGTTGCGGCTATGGCTAACTTAAATCTAATTAAAACCCAAGTCTAAACGACGCCCTAAGGGCTGTATATATGGGGGAACAGAGGGGATTTTCGTGACCCCTTGGAGGTGGGGTCCGAAAACAACCCTAACTCGGTTTCCCCACACATACGGACTCTAAAAACAGCCTATAAGGTGGTATTTCGAAATTACATGGGCCCAGCCCAATATTAAGGTGACGCAGCACCTATAATTGCCCTTGGACGAAAATAATGAAGTGGCATCTCGCGTATTTCGTCCAAGACTTCATGCGCGCCTTATGGTGGCTTCAAAGTGCGATAATCACCACGGGAAGCTCCGCTGTCCTTTCCCGCGCGCGCACCTTCTTCTCCATGCTTGATCCCGCTCCAATGACCATCCTTCTTGTCCATGCTAGGTCCTTCATTCATAAGCAAAACAAAAGTATCTAATTTAGGCAGTATCATATGTTCATGAACAATAGAAGGATTCGCAAGAAACGAAAGTACCTGATAATTTAGTTGACGTGCACGAGCTCTAGTAACTGGTCCAATATGTGTAGTTGGTGAGGATATGGGTGTAACATTAGTAGGGATGTCCTCATCATATATTCCTGATGCTTATCTTACTTGGGAGTTAGAAACTGAACAACGCTTTACATGTTTACAATATCCTGAGAATAGACGTGTTACTGCTGCTGTTTGTGAATTCACGGGTTTTGCATCTATTTGGTGGTCTGAACATTGTAGATTGCATGCTAATAATATTCCAGCTACTTGGGCTGCTTTAAAAGATGCTATGCGTACTCGCTGGGTTCCTCCTTATTATCAACGTGAATTGCTACAAAAATTACAGCGTTTGAGACAAGGAAAAAATTCTGTAGAGGAATATTATCAAGAATTACAAACTGGATTGATTAGATGTGGCCTAGTAGAGGATAATGAAGCTATGTTTGCACGTTTTATAGGTGGCTTAAACAGGGAGATACAAACTATTCTAGAATACAAGGACTATGCTACTATTACTCGTTTGTTTCATCTTGCTTGTAAAGCTGAACGTGAAGTGCTGGATCGACAGGCCGCTACGAGACCTAACTTTTCTGCAGGACGAAATACATCATGGACATCGCGTGGACCTTCTACATCCACACGTCCTGCTGCTCCACCCTCTACTTCAGCCGCTCATTCTTACAGGGAGCCACCAAAACAGTCAGCGCCACCATTCAAGGGTGCACAGAGTGGTCCAGCGGCGAGTTCTTCTTCATCCATGGCTTCCACAGGGCAAACACGAGATCGTGATATTAAATGTCGCAGGTGCCAAGGTGGAGGTCACTTCGCAAAAGACTGTCCCTCCAAGCGTGTGATGATTATTACGGCGGATGGTGGGTATGAGTCAGCGAGTGACTATGATGAGGAGACTTTAGTTCTCATTGCTCATGAGGAACAGGGTGCCCATGATGATGCTCATGATATGGAGTATATGGCTCCTGATGATGCAGATAAATATGCTAGTTTGGTTGCTCAACGTGTGTTAAGTGTGCAGGTAACGAAGGCTGAGCAAAACCAGAGGCATAATTTGTTCCACACAAAGGGAGTGGTGAAAGAACGTTCGGTTCGCATCATCATTGACGGAGGGAGTTGCAACAACTTGGCTAGCATGGAGTTGGTGGAGAAGCTATCTCTCACCACAAGACCACACCCCCATCCGTACTATATTCAGTGGTTTAACAATAGTGGTAAGATTAAGGTAACGCGTTCTGTTCGTGTGCACTTTAGCATTGCTGCATATGCTGATTATGTTGATTGTGATGTGGTACCCATGCAAGCATGCTCTCTTTTACTTGGTAGACCATGGCAATTTGATAGGAATGTTGTACACCATGGTAGGACAAATCAGTTTACTCTGGTTCATCAGGATAAAAATATTGCTTTACTTCCTATGTCTCCTGAACAAATTGTGAAAGATGATCTTGCTAGAGCTAGTAAAGCTAAACAGGAGAAAAATAAGAGTGAAAATGAGATAGCAGCCAAAGAATTTGAGCAACAACATAAGACTAATAGCAAATCTTCTTCTGCTGTGTCTAATGAAATTAAATTGACTAGTCCAACTTTGCTTGCTACTAAAGTTGATATTTCAGATTTGGATGTTAGTCAATATGTGTGCTATGCTTTTGTGTGCAAAGAAGCTTTGTTTTCATTTGAGGAATTGCCTCCTTCTTTGCCTCCTGTTGTCACTGACCTTTTGCAGGAGTTTATTGACGTCTTTCCACAAGACGTACCACCGGGATTACCACCTATTCGAGGGATTGAGCATCAGATTGACTTAATTCCCGGTGCTTCACTGCCCAACCGTGCGCCATACCGTACCAATCCTGAGGAGACAAAGGAGATTCAGCGTCAAGTACAAGAGCTACTCGACAAAGGTTACATACGTGAATCCCTTAGTCCTTGTGCTGTTCCTGTTATATTAGTGCCTAAAAAGGATGGAACATGGCGTATGTGTGTTGATTGTCGAGCCATTAATAATATTACTATTCGTTATCGTCATCCTATTCCTAGGTTAGATGATATGCTTGATGAATTAAGTGGCTCTACCATGTTTTCCAAAGTTGATTTGCGTAGTGGATACCATCAAATTCGCATGAAATTAGGAGATGAATGGAAAACGGCATTTAAAACTAAGTTTGGATTATATGAGTGGTTCGTCATGCCTTTTGGGTTAACTAATGCACCTAGCACTTTCATGAGATTAATGAACGAGGTTTTACGTGCTTTCATTGGACGATTTGTGGTAGTCTATTTTGATGATATACTGATTTATAGCAAATCTTTGGAGGAACATTTGGATCATTTACGTGCTGTTTTTATTGCTCTACGTAATGCACGTTTGTTTGGTAACCTTGGGAAGTGCACCTTTTGCACCGACCGAGTATCGTTTCTTGGCTATGTTGTTACTCCGCAGGGAATTGAAGTTGATAAAGCCAAGATCGAGGCGATTGAGAGTTGGCCGCAGCCCAAAACGGTCACCCAAGTGAGGAGTTTTCTTGGCCTCGCTGGATTCTATAGGCGTTTTGTGAGAGATTTCAGCACCATTGCTGCACCTCTCAATGAGCTTACACGCAAGGATGTGCCTTTTACTTGGGGTACCGCACAGGAAGAAGCCTTCACCGTATTGAAAGATAAGTTAACACATGCTCCTTTGCTCCAACTTCCTGATTTTAATAAGACTTTTGAGCTTGAATGCGATGCTAGTGGGATTGGTTTGGGAGGTGTGTTATTACAAGATGCTAAACCTGTTGCTTACTTTTCTGAAAAATTGAGTGGGCCTAGTCTGAACTATTCTACTTATGATAAGGAATTATATGCTCTTGTTCGGACATTAGAAACTTGGCAACATTATTTATGGCCCAAAGAATTTGTTATACATTCTGATCATGAATCTTTGAAACACATAAGAAGTCAAGCAAAACTTAATCGTAGACATGCTAAGTGGGTTGAATTTATTGAGACTTTCCCTTATGTCATTAAACACAAGAAGGGGAAAGATAATATTATTGCTGATGCTTTGTCCCGTCGTTATACTATGCTTTCACAACTTGACTTCAAGATTTTCGGTTTAGAGACAATCAAAGATCAATACGTAAATGATGCGGAATTTAAAGATGTATTGCAGAATTGTAGAGAGGGTAGAACATGGAACAAGTTTGTGCTTAATGATGGATTTGTGTTCCGTTCTAACAAGCTATGCATTCCAGCTAGCTCTATTCGTCTTTTGTTGTTGCAGGAGGCGCATGGAGGAGGATTAATGGGACACTTTGGCGTGAAGAAGACGGAGGACGTACTTGCTACACATTTCTTTTGGCCAAAGATGAGACGGGATGTTGAGCGTTTTGTTGCTCGCTGCACTACATGTCAAAAAGCTAAGTCACGACTCAATCCTCATGGTTTATACATGCCTTTACCTGTACCTAGTGTTCCGTGGGAGGACATATCCATGGACTTTGTTTTAGGCTTGCCTCGAACAAAGAATGGGAGGGATAGCATATTTGTTGTCGTGGATAGATTTTCTAAGATGGCACATTTTATACCATGTCATAAAAGCGATGATGCTGCTAATGTTGCTGATTTATTCTTTCGTGAGATTATTCGCTTACATGGTGTGCCCAATACTATTGTCTCGGATCGTGATACTAAGTTTCTTAGCCATTTTTGGAGATGCTTATGGGCTAAGTTGGGGACTAAACTACTTTTTAGTACTACATGTCATCCCCAAACTGATGGACAAACTGAAGTAGTCAATAGGACTTTGTCTACTATGCTTAGGGCTGTTTTAAAGAGTAACTTGAAACTGTGGGAGGAATGTTTACCTCATATTGAATTTGCTTATAATCGTTCATTGCATTCTACCACTAAAATGTGCCCTTTTGAGATTGTTTATGGTTTTCTACCTCGTGCACCTATTGATTTGCTACCTCTTCCATCTTCGGAGAAGGTTAATTTTGATGCTAAGCAACGTGCTGAATTGATATTAAAAATGCATGAGTTAACTAAAGAAAACATTGAGCGCATGAATGCTAGATACAAGCTTGCTGGTGATAGGGGTCGAAAGCATGTTGTGTTTGAACCCGGAGATCTTGTTTGGTTACATCTACGTAAAGATAGGTTTCCTGATTTGCGCAAGTCTAAGTTAATGCCTCGAGCTGATGGTCCCTTTAAGGTTTTGCAGAAAATTAATGATAATGCATATAAACTTGAGCTACCTGCAGCCTTTGGGGTTAGTCCCACATTTAATATTGCAGATTTGAAGCCTTATTTGGGAGAAGATGATGAGCTTCCGTCGAGGACGACTTCAATTCAAGAAGGGGAGGATGATGAGGACATCCCTACTAATGTTACACCCATATCCTCACCAAATACACATATTGGACCAGTTACTAGAGCTCGTGCACGTCAACTAAATTATCAGGTACTTTCGTTTCTTACGAATCCTTCTATTGTTCATGAACATATGATACTGCCTAAATTAGATACTTTTGTTTTGCTTATGAATGAAGGACCTAGCATGGACAAGAAGGATGGTCATTGGAGCGGGATCAAGCATGGAGAAGAAGGTGCGCGCGCGGGAAAGGACAGCGGAGCTTTCAGTGGTGATTATCGCACTTTGAAGCCACCATAAGGCGCGCATGAAGTCTTGGACGAAATACGCGAGATGCCACTTCATTATTTTCGTCCAAGGGCAATTATAGGTGCTGCGTCACCTTAATATTGGGCTGGGCCCATGTAATTTCGAAATACCACCTTATAGGCTGTTTTAAGAGTCCGTATGTGTGGGGAAACCGAGTTAGGGTTGTTTTCGGACCCCACCTCCAAGGGGTCACGAAAATCCCCTCTGTTCCCCCATATATACAGCCCTTAGGGCGTCGTTTAGACTTGGGTTTTAATTAGATATAAGTTAGCCATAGCCGCAACTTCGAGCTCTTCGTTTGTGTCATCCGACCAGGCCAAGACCTCATTGGAACCCCAACTTTCGTAATCATTCATCTTATATTCGCAATATCCAGATTGCAATTCTTAGTTCTTGCTTGTTCTTCGATTGCTTGCAGGAATTAGACCTTCGTGGTCAGGTTGATCGTGCATCCGCGGGATCAATAACCTCTCGGAGTTGGTTTAGCGATCGCTAAGGCGCAACGTCTTCGCACGTTCGTAGTCGGATCGTGAAAGTTGCCTCCACCATAATCGATCTCCACCATCTCATCGAAACATCGGGACACCTTCGCCTCTATCACTAGACCTTCGTGGTCAGGTTGATCGTGCTCCGACGTGGTCAATAACCTCCGGAGATTGGTTTAGCGATTGCTAAGGCGCGACGTTGTTGCACGTTCGTAGTCGGATCGTCAGAGTCGTCTCCACCAAATCGATAGTTATCTCTCATCGAAAGATCGGGACACCTCCGCCTCTATCAAGTGGTATCAGTTTTCAGGTTGCTCGGTGAGAATTCCACATCCATATATTAGATCTGTTTTTTTATCACCTATCATCCACACAAAAAGCCATAAAAATAGGATTAGATCATCATATCCAAACCAATCTGAGACTTCGCAATTTTCTTTTCGGTGCTTTGCTTTATTGAATTATCGGTTGCATCGTCGTGTTCAGTTGCTGGTCTTAGTATCTAGTCCTTTAGAGTTTCGAGTTCTGTTCACGTTAGTCACCGCCGCCGCTGCACCATCATCCCATCCGCTGCCTACTTCTACCATCCACCATAGAAAAAGAGAGAAAAAAGAGTTGAAAAAAGATAGAAAAAAAAGAAATAGGAAAAAAAGAAAGAAAAAAGGAAAAAAGAGAAAAAAGAAGAAAAATTTCGGATCTATCTCTAGTTGAACTCGTATTTGAAATCTCGTCGGAATCAGTTTTGAGCAGTGTCCACTAAAACGGGCATAACTTTGTCATCCGAAGTCCGTTTTGGCTCCACGAGTACTCAAATTAAAGATATTTCCGAGTCGCTTCTAAATAGTTCTGGAGCTAGTGTGTTATTTGAAACTCCAGATCGGCTTCTAAGACGGACTTTTTGACCTCTAAAGTTTCCGAACACAGTTTTTGTCAGATTTCGGGCTGATTCTCAATTTTTTTGACACCTCATCCGAACTCTAAATTGAGTGATTCTTATTGCGTCGGAAAGCTTAAGTCAGTGCCCTATTGGAGGAAAAATATCAAAAAATTAGCAAATATATTTCAAAGGAAAGTTGTAGCGAGAATATTGGTGTATCTTGATTTGGAGCCTATTTTCACCATTATCTTTGCTCTGTTGATGATCTTCACTTATATCTTGCTATTCAGAGCTACTTCATATCATTCATTGCTGCTAGTTGTGCTACGCCGTGACCACATTAGTGTTCTAGGCTCGCGTCTCTAGTCCGGTCTAGACTAGGACCAGCACAGTATCGTCGTTGAGTGTTAATTCAATTTTGCATCTCTGAATTGATTATTGCTGATATTTTTGCCACCATATTAAAGCCTTCCAAGCTCCACATATTTCTACATCGTGTATACGTGCGTTCACCTGGCAATCGCTCTACTTAATCTTTGGAGTTCTTTGACACCGTTGGTTGCCGATCACCACCTGCTGCATGGTAAGAACTAGTAAGACATTGATATTTGCTATCCTGTGAGCGTTTTACCACCACATCCTAGTAGTTCATAGGGACATATAATTGTGATTTGTTTCTTGTTTTCTACTAATCATGGCAGGTTCTGGAGTTAGATCTTCTTGGGCGGCAACGATAGTTGGAGATTTGCCACCACCTACAACTACACAACAGTCACTGCAAAAGGTAAACACACATAAGCATGCACATGATCAATTTA
Organism: Bromus sterilis; assembly: GCA_950022295.1. NCBI lineage: Eukaryota > Viridiplantae > Streptophyta > Magnoliopsida > Poales > Poaceae > Bromus > Bromus sterilis. Next base: position 161,328,108 of record OX465599.1, on the reverse strand, counting down.
TTGTTTGTATACCACACTTTCATGGACGTTGATAGAGGCGAAGGTGTCCCGATGTTTCGATGAGATGGTGGAGATCAATTATGGTGGAGGCGACTTTCACGATCCGACTACGAACGTGCGAAGACGTTGCGCCTTAGCGATCGCTAAACCAACTCCGAGAGGTTATTGATCCCGCGGATGCACGATCAACCTGACCACGAAGGTCTAATTCCTGCAAGCAATCGAAGAACAAGCAAGAACTAAGAATTGCAATCTGGATATTGTGAATATAAGATGAATGATTACGAAAGTTGGGGTTCCAATGAGGTCTTGGCCTGGTCGGATGACACAAACGAAGAGCTCGAAGTTGCGGCTATGGCTAACTTATATCTAATTAAAACCCAAGTCTAAACGATGCCCTAAGGGCTGTATATATGGGGGAACAGAGGGGATTTTCGTGACCCCTTGGAGGTGGGGTCCGAAAACAACCCTAACTCGGTTTCCTCACACATACGGACTCTAAAAACAGCCTATAATGTGGTATTTCGAAATTACATGGGCCCAGCCCAATATTAAGGTGACGCAGCACCTATAATTGCTCTTGGACGAAAATAATGAAGTGGCATCTCGTGTATTTCGTCCAAGCCTTCATGCATGCCTTATGGTGGCTTCAAAGTGCGAAAATCCCCACTGGAAGCTCCATTGTTCTTTCCCGCGCGCGCACCTTCTTCTCCATGCTTGATCCCGCTCCAATGACCTTCCTTCTTGTCCATGCTAGGTCCTTCATTCATAAGCAAAACAAAAGTATCTAATTTAGGCAGCATCATATGTTCATGAACATTAGAAGGATTCGCAAGAAACGAAAGTACCTGATAATTTAGTTGACGTGCACGTGCTCTAGTAACTGGTCCAGTATGTGTAGTTGGTGAAGATGTGGGTGTAACATTCGTAGAGATGTCCTCATCAAACGTCTAAGACCTGATTTATACATTGAGTGGGAGTTTGAAATAAATGATATATTTGTTTCCCATAATTTTCTTGAGCATAAGAAAGTAAAAACTGCAATTAGTGCTTTCAAAGATTTTGCTTCTATTTGGTGGAATGAATATTGTAGTTTATATCCTGATTATATACCTAATACTTGGAATGATCTCAAACTTGCTATGCGATATAGATTCGTTCCCTCTTATTATACTCGTGACAAGGTTAGGAAATTAAAAAATTTAAAACAAGGTACTAAAACTGTTTCAGAATATTATGATGCTTTAGAAACTACATTCTTGCATTCTCTTTTAGAGGAAAGTGAAGAATATTTCATGGACATATTTTGGGAAGGTTTAAACCGTGACATTCAGGATATCCTAATTCATGAAAAGTGTTATCCTATGGATCGTTTGTTTCGTCTTGCTTGTAAAGCTGAACAGGAAATCGACAGACGTGTTGCCCAGAAGATGAACAAGCGGAATGTGCAAATACCACAAGTTGAGAAGGTTGTTCCTCTATGGTCTATGAGCACTTCCATAACCACATCAATTGTCGTAAGCACTCCTCCAATATCTGATCTATCATCACAAAAAGGTAATGACAAAGGTATGTGATAGAGGCGAAGGTGTCCCGATGTTTCGATGAGATGATGGAGATCGATTTTGGTGGAGTAGACTTTCACGACCCGACTACGAACGTGCAAAGACGTTGCGCCTTAGCAATCGCTAAACCAACTCCGAGAGGTTATTGATCCCGCGGATGCACGATCAACCTGACCACGAAGGTCAATTCCTGCAAGCAATCGAAGAACAAACAAGAACTAAGAATTGCAATCTGGATATTGCGAATATAAGATGAAAGATTAACAGAAGTTGGGGTTCCAATGCGGTCTTGGCCTGGTCGGACGACACAAACGAAGAACTCGAAGTTGCGGCTATGGCTAACTTAAATCTAATTAAAACCCAAGTCTAAACGACGCCCTAAGGGCTGTATATATGGGGGAACAGAGGGGATTTTCGTGACCCCTTGGAGGTGGGGTCCGAAAACAACCCTAACTCGGTTTCCCCACACATACGGACTCTAAAAACAGCCTATAATGTGGTATTTCGAAATTACATGGGCCCAGCCCAATATTAAGGTGACGCAGCACCTATAATTGCTCTTGGACGAAAATAATGAAGTGGCATCTCGTGTATTTCGTCCAAGCCTTCATGCATGCCTTATGGTGGCTTCAAAGTGCGAAAATCCCCACTGGAAGCTCCATTGTTCTTCCCCGCGCGCGCACCTTCTTCTCCATGCTTGATCCCGCTCCAATGACCGTCCTTCTTGTCCATGCTAGGTCCTTCATTCATAAGCAAAACAAAAGTATCTAATTTAGGCAGCATCATTTGTTCATGAACATTAGAAGGATTCGCAAGAAACGAAAGTACCTGATAATTTAGTTGACGTGCACGTGCTCTAGTAACTGGTCCAGTATGTGTAGTTGGTGAAGATGTGGGTGTAACATTAGTAGAGATGTCCTCATCATCCTCCCCTTCTTGAATTGAAGTCGTCCTCGACGGAAGCTCATTATCTTCTCCCAAATAAGGTTTCAAATCTGCAATGTTAAATGTGGGACTAACCCCAAAATCTGCAGGTAGCTCAAGTTTATATGCATTATCATTAATTTTCTGTAAAACCTTAAAGGGACCATCACCTCGTGGCATTAACTTAGACTTGCGCAAATCAGGAAACCTATCTTTACGTAGATGTAACCAAACAAGATCTCCTGGTTCAAACACAACATGCTTTCTACCCTTATCACCAGCAATCTTGTATCTAGCATTCATTTTCTCAATGTTTTCTTTAGTTAACTCATGCATTTTTAATATCAATTCAGCACGTTGCTTAGCATCAAAATTAACCTTCTCCGAAGATGGAAGAGGAAGCAAATCAATAGGTGCACGAGGTAGAAAACCATAAACAATCTCAAAAGGGCACATTTTAGTGGTAGAATGAAATGAACGATTATAAGCAAATTCAATATGAGGTAAACATTCTTCCCACATTTTTAAGTTACTCTTTAAAACAGCCCTAAGCATAGTAGACAAAGTCCTATTGACTACTTCAGTTTGTCCATCAGTTTGGGGATGACATGTAGTACTAAAAAGTAGTTTAGTCCCCAACTTAGCCCATAAGCATCTCCAAAAATGGCTAAGAAACTTAGTATCACGATCCGAGACAATAGTATTGGGCACACCATGTAAGCGAATAATCTCTCGAAAGAATAAATCAGCAACATTAGCAGCATCATCGCTTTTATGACATGGTATAAAATGTGCCATCTTAGAAAATCTATCCACGACAACAAATATGCTATCCCTCCCCTTCTTTGTTTGAGGCAAGCCTAAAACAAAGTCCATGGATATGTCCTCCCACGGAACACTAGGTACAGGTAAAGGCATGTATAAACCATGAGGATTGAGTCGTGACTTAGCTTTTTGACATGTAGTGCAGCGAGCAACAAAACGCTCAACATCCCGTCTCATCTTTGGCCAAAAGAAATATGTAGCAAGTACGTGCTCCGTCTTCTTCACGCCAAAGTGTCCCATTAATCCTCCTCCATGCGCCTCCTGTAGCAACAAAAGACGAATAGAGCTAGCTGGAATGCATAGCTTGTTAGAACGGAACACAAACCCATCATTAAGCACAAACTTGTTCCATGTTCTACCCTCTCTACAATTCTGCAAAACATCTTTAAATTCCGCATCATGTACATATTGATCTTTGATTGTCTCCAAACCGAAAATCTTGAAGTCAAGTTGTGAAAGCATAGTATAACGACGAGACAAAGCATCAGCAATAATATTATCTTTCCCCTTCTTGTGTTTAATGACATAAGGGAAAGTCTCAATAAATTCAACCCACTTAGCATGTCTACGATTAAGTTTTGCTTGACTTCTTATGTGTTTCAAAGATTCATGATCAGAATGTATAACAAATTCTTCGGGCCATAAATAATGTTGCCAAGTTTCTAATGTCCGAACAAGAGCATATAATTCCTTATCATAAGTAGAATAGTTCAGACTAGGCCCATTCAATTTTTCAGAAAAGTAAGCAACAGGTTTAGCATCTTGCAATAACACACCTCCCAAACCAATACCACTAGCATCGCATTCAAGCTCAAAAGTCTAACTAAAATCAGGAAGTTGGAGCAAAGGAGCATGTGTTAACTTATCTTTTAAGACCGTGAAGGCTTCTTCCTGTGCGGTACCCCAAGTAAAAGGCACATCCTTGCGTGTAAGCTCATTGAGAGGTGCAGCAATGGTGCTGAAATCTCTCACAAAACGCCTATAGAATCCAGCGAGGCCAAGAAAACTCCTCACTTGTGTGACCGTTTTGGGCTGCGGCCAACTCTCAATCGCCTCGATCTTGGCTTTATCAACTTCAATTCCCTGCGGAGTAACAACATAGCCAAGAAACGATACTCGGTCGGTGCAAAAGGTGCACTTCCCAAGGTTACCAAACAAACGTGCATTACGTAGAGCAATAAAAACAGCACGTAAATGATCCAAATGTTCCTCCAAAGATTTGCTATAAATCAGTATATCATCAAAATAGACTACCACAAATCGTCCAATGAAAGCACGTAAAACCTCGTTCATTAATCTCATGAAAGTGCTAGGTGCATTAGTTAACCCAAAAGGCATGACTAACCACTCATATAATCCAAACTTAGTTTTAAATGCCGTTTTCCATTCATCTCCTAATTTCATGCGAATTTGATGGTATCCACTACGCAAATCAACTTTGGAAAACATGGTAGAGCCACTTAATTCATCAAGCATATCATCTAGCCTAGGAATAGGATGACGATAACGAATAGTAATATTATTAATGGCTCGACAATCAACACACATACGCCATGTTCCATCCTTTTTAGGCACTAATATAACAGGAACAGCACAAGGACTAAGGGATTCACGTATGTAACCTTTGTCGAGTAGCTCTTGTACTTGACGCTGAATCTCCTTCGTCTCCTCCGGATTGGTACGGTATGGCGCACGGTTGGGCAGTGAAGCACCGGGAATTAAGTCAATCTCATGCTCAATCCCTCGAATAGGTGGTAATCCCGGTGGTACGTCTTGTGGAAAGACGTCAATAAACTCCTGCAAAAGGTCAGTGACAACAGGAGGCAAAGAAGGAGGCAATTCCTCAAATGAAAACAAGGCTTCTTTGCACACAAAAGCATAGCACACATATTGACTAACATCCAAATCCGAAATATCAACCTTAGTAGCAAGCAAAGTTGGACTAGTCAATTTAATTTCATTAGAAACAACAGAAGAAGATTTGCTATTAGTCTTATGTTGTTGCTCAAATTCTTTAGCTGCTATCTCATTTTCATTCTTATTTTTCTCCTGTTTAGCTTTACTAGCTCTAGCAAGATCATCTTTCACAATTTGTTCAGGAGACATAGGAAGTAAAGCAATATTTTTATCCTGATGAACCAGAGTAAACTGATTTGTCCTACCATGGTGTACAACATTCCTATCAAATTGCCATGGTCTACCAAGTAAAAGAGAGCATGCTTGCATGGGTACCACATCACAATCAACATAATCAGCATATGCAGCAATGCTAAAGTGCACACGAACAGAACGCGTTACCTTAATCTTACCACTATTGTTAAACCACTGAATATAGTACGGATGGGGGTGTGGTCTTGTGGTGAGAGATAGCTTCTCCACCAACTCCATGCTAGCCAAGTTGTTGCAACTCCCTCCGTCAATGATGATGCGAACCGAACGTTCTTTCACCACTCCCTTTGTGTGGAACAAATTATGCCTCTGGTTTTGCTCGGCCTTCGTTACCTGCAAACTTAATACACGTTGAGAAACCAAACTAGCATATTTATCTACATCATCAGGAGTCATATACTCTATATCATGAGCATCATCATGGGCACCCTGTTCCTCATGAGCAATGAGAACTAGAGTCTCCTCATCATAGTCACTCGCTGACTCATACCCACCATCCGCCGTAATAGTCATCACAGTCTTTTGCGAAGTGACCTCCACCTTGGCACCTGCGACATTTAATATCACGATCTCGTGCTTGCCCTGTGGACGCCATGGATGAAGAAGAACTCGCCGCTGGACCACTCTGTGCACCCTTGAATGGTGGCGCTGGCTGTTTTGGTGGCTCCCTGTAAGAATGAACGGCTGAAGTAGGTGGTGGCGTAGCAGGACGTGTGGATGTAGAAGCTCCACGCGATGTCCATGATGTATTTCGTCCTGCAGAAAAGTTAGGTCTCGTAGCGGCCTGTCGATCCTGCACTTCACGTTCAGCTTTACAAGCAAGATGAAACAAACGAGTGATAGTAGCAAAGTCCTTGTATTCTAGAATAGTTTGTATCTCCCTGTTTAAGCCACCCATAAAACGTGCAAGCATAGCTTCATTATCCTCTACTAGGCCACATCTAATCAATCCAGTTTGTAATTCTTGATAATATTCCTCTACAGAATTTTTTCCTTGTCTCAAACGCTGTAATTTTTGTAACAATTCACGTTGATAATAAGGGGGAACCCAGCGAGTACGCATAGCATCTTTTAAAGCAGCCCAAGTAGTTGGAATATTATTAGCATGCAATCTACAATGTTCAGACCACGAAATAGATGCAAAGCCCGTGAATTCACAAACAGCAGCAGTAACACGTCTATTCTCAGGATATTGTAAACATGTAAAACGTTGTTCAGTTTCTAACTCCCAAGTAAGATAAGCATTAGGAATATATCTACCCTCAAACGGCTTAAGATTCAATTTAAGTTTAGGCACATGTTCATCATCGCGTACCTGAGGGGGTGGTTGGTGTCGACCGTGGCGAATGTTGGGACGTGGACGTCCAGCTGGCTGCTCATAGGCCGCTTCCTGTTCCACCTCCTCCTCGTAATCACCCTCGTAGTTGTCGTCCTGGCCGACGTCAGAAGCAGCAGCAGCAGTAGCAGCAACTGCAGCAGCAGGAGGAGCACCAATACCAGCAGCTTGTCCTCGCGGAAACAGAATACGTCGTGCACGTGGTAGTGGCGGTGGCTATGGCTGTGCTGAAGGTAGGCGTGCGATGAACTCAGTAAACTTGGCGTCGAGCTTGGTGTCAATCATCTTCTCCACGCCATCAATCGCCTCTGTAAATCTGGTCTCGATGTCCTGCACCTGTTGAGACATCATACGTGCAAATTTATCATGTAGCTCCTTGTTTGTCATGTTCTCCCAATCGGGTGCATCCCGCGCCACTTCATCATGTGATCCTGGCATGGTTAGCAGAAATAGAAAACACACAGGAATAGGATCCTACTGCTACTAATGGGATGGATGTGGGGTGGTGGAAAGCACAAATCCGTCAAGCTTTTCTTACGTTCTTACCGATTCTTACCTAGCAGCAGGTGGTGATGTACAACCAACGGGTCAAAACTCTCAGAGATATGGTAGAGCGATGGCCAGGAGGTGTCAAAACGCACGATGTAGAATATATGTGGAGCTGTAGGAAGGCTGACAAGTATGGTAGGAAAAACTCAACAGTAGTCAAAACAGAGATGCAAAGCTGAATAAACACTCAACGTCGGTACTGTGCTGATCCTAGGCTAGACCGTACTAGAGACGCGAGCCTAAAACACCAATGAAAGCACGGCGCGGCACGTAACAACTGTGAAGCACACTCTGAATTTTTTTTGTCTCTCTTTTTTTTTTTGCTTTTTTTTTTGGCGATGCGGGACTGCGGGGGCTGAAAAAGTGCGAAAAAATCACTATGGTGGCGAACGTCTCAAAATGAGTTTCTGGACCTAAGGAACGTATGGCACGAAATTTTTTTACCCCTGAAATTTCTGGCCTAAAAACAGCTCTGGAAAGCGTGCCAGACTAAGCCTGCGAAGAGAAACTCGCCACCTTCCTGAGCCTGGTGATCTTTCCTACCGGCGCACCTGCTTGGCTGGTAGCTTGACGTCCGAGTTCTCCCTAGAACTAGAAGAGCAAGCACCACCAGTCGAGGAGTCGGCAGAAGAAGAAGTTGAAGCTGAAGCACCATTTGACTCTCCAGAACAAGTACTGCTCGAGTCCTCCCAGTACGGGTCCAAACGATTGCCGCCGGCATCAAACGCACGGATGATGAGAGTAACTTCTCCATCAAAACGATAGCAAAGGCTATCTCCATCACGCAAATTCAGTAGTCGAGAAAATGACCGCCAGGCAGATCCAAAGAAAACCAGGAACGAATTATCAACCTCCAGCTCCACCTATGAGGGAGATCGAGCATACTGATGAGGACATGACTACCATAGTTACAGCCACAACCCCTGCTAATATACCTACTAGACCAATTACTAGAGATTGTGCACACCAATTAAATTATCAGGTACTTTCGCTTCTTGGTAATGTTTCTAATGTTCATGTGAATATGATGCTGCCTAACGTCGATATATTTCTGTTGCTGACAAATGAAGGACCTAGCATGGACAAGAAGGATGAGCATTGGAGCATGTTTAAGCATGAAGATAATGAGGACATAATTATCATGGATATGACCATTAATTCCTATATATTTGATCAAGAAATTAAGTCAATACAAAGGGGCATGATTGTGTGCTGTACAAGAAGTTATTTCACGTCACTTTTGGCCCAAGAGAAGATAGAGACCAAGCCTTTCACGTCATGGACTCAGATTCGGACTGCAGAGATATACCCAACTTCAAACAGCCGCCGTTTCTACATACGAACTCCAAATTGGGTGATTCTTTTTTTTGGTGATAGATTATCTCGTCTAGTTTCCAACGCAATTGGTTTCACCTTAAAATTCCTTCGGAGCGTGGAGATATTGAGAAAACGGTGAGGCCCAGCAGCAGAATCCGAATCAAAGTCCAACTCAATAGGTGTTTCATCACCTCCACATGGGCCCAAGTGCCTTGTACGACCTAGGTTTAGTTTTAGGACTCCTTGGGACGTCCTTCCACCCCCTTGGCCTCCACCCTTTAGTCCTATATAAGTAGATCAACCCCTAGGGTTTTTCTTTGGATTTCTTTTAGTTAAAAAGACTGCTTAGCTAATTGCTGCATCTTCGTGTACTCGGTTTGTGTCCAACGACCAGATCAAGACCGCTTTCGGAATCCCAACTTTATTCATACTTCATCTACATATTCGCAATATTCAAATTGATTTATCATAGTTCTTGCTTGTTCTTCGATTGCTTGCAGGCACTAGACCTTCGTGGTCAGGTTGATCGTGCTCCGACGTGGTCAATAACCTCCGGAGATTGGTTTAGCGATTGCTAAGGCGCGACGTTGTTGCACGTTCGTAGTCGGATCGTCAGAGTCGTCTCCACCAAATCGATAGTTATCTCTCATCGAAAGATCGGGACACCTCCGCCTCTATCACACACCCTTGAAGCTAGAGCCTGAGACCCCTGAATTTGAGCTCAGAAACAATGGAGGCAAATGAAGAAGGAAGAGGGATCCGAGTAGCGGTCCGGCTAAGAACACGCAGAAGAAAGTCGTAGCGCCAAACACCCTCCTCCACGTAAGAAGAGGGAGATGCTTTCGTAGCTCCACGACATCCACCACGCGAAGAACGAGGCGTGCGACCACCACGGCCGCGTCGGCCATGACCTCGGCCAACCACGCCTCCAGAAGAGCTAACAACAATTACGCCGCCACCACGCTTGGGAGCCATATCATGTAGAAGGCGAAGGAAAAGATGGGATAAGAACAGACGCCGAGCTCAGGCAAATAACAACAGGTATTTATAGCACAGACCAGGGGCAAGCAAGGAAAACATTCAGAAACCTACACGACGCTATCATTAATTAAAGACCAACGCGCTTGGTGCTACGAATTCCAAGACAAGATGCCTCTTCACATCCAGCGCTATTCAATAAAGGACGAATCAAATCTCGCTTGTTTCCCATACAAGGCCTCGAAAACCCAACGGGCAGCAGCAACGCAGGATTGCAGCGCAGCGTCCAAGTTTTCATTATGGTTGATCAGGAGATGTGACGGTTCAGAAACCAAGCGGTCACCAAAAGCATTATTACGATGCTTATCCTCGCGACAATCCAAGAAGGCTGATTCAAGATAAAAACAGCTGGTAAAATCAAGCCCGGTAAAGATTCCCTATCTCTTTGTGCTGAATTTTTTACTTTGTTCCAAAAAATTTACTCCCATCGGGAGCGCCTTGCCTTTGCTAAAAATAGAGCAAGGTCCAAACTTCGAGGATGCGGGTGGCTATTCCCCCCTATCAAGAACAAATACATCTACAGAGTTCGGGTGCTCCCTCACCCAGAAGGCAAAGATATTCTCGATTGATCACTCGCACTAAAAAAAAGCGATACACCTACAAAGTTCAGGTGCTCCCTCACCCAGAAGATAATGAAGAATTCGAGTGGCTACTCGCAAGACTCAACTAATACCCAGGAGGACAATCTGCTCACGCACTCGACGACTATCCGAGTGGGTGCATATCTTATCGACTACTCGCCTGAGCTCGCAAAAACTCTGCGGATGACTACTAATAGTCCACTTGATCTGTATATTCCAAGTGGGTGCATCGCTAATTAGGCTCCGCGCCTCTATAAAAATTGATGCCTGGACGGCCATACACTGCACCCCAGATGACGCGCAAGCTTAGCACGTAGGTCAGACCCCGCTACGAAGTCGTCTGGGCCGGGACATGCCACAACGCAACTTCACTCCCGATGTTTTCCATGCGCTTGCATGAAGAAAGATGAGCCGATAACAGACGCGTAAAAGTTGTTTGCTGAGACCAGCGGCATTGATCCTGTAAGGCCGGCAGCGGCATGGACTTTGCTAGACACCAGTCGTTTCCATGTTCGTGTCGAGGGACACGGGCTTGATTGGGCTACTAAGGTATTTGCCACTAGCGCAATTCATCAAGGCTCGACCAGTCGACTACCTTGGGCCCTTTCAGTTTACCATCCCTCTAATAAACATTTTTATGGCTAAACAGCCAACGACTCGCAGTCGCGCTGCACATGTGAAGACAAGCGATGACGAATTTGAGTCCCTGGGCGACTCTTCGAGTCCCCCAGGCACTCGGGGGCTACTGACGAGGGGGTGACCCCATGACTCCTGCGTGTAAGGATACCTAGTGCAATGAAGATAGAAGGCCCGCTGGAAGCCTCGACAGACCCACGACTGGCCTACTCAAGGCACCGACGTAGGAGTCCACGACCAACGTGGAAGTCAAGACTTTGCGTCCAAGGCAAAGCTAGATTAGGCAATCATCCCTGTAACCTGAGTCGGACTCCCCGAGACCCAGCCTAGTATATAAAGGCTGGGGGGCGACGGCTCAGGGCATATAATCTTCAATAAACACCTCCTGTCTTGAGCGAAGTCGCCTCGACCGCCACTGTAATCACCTCCCGCATAATAAAATCGAGTAGGAAGTACTGTCTCTTGTTAGCGAACGAGTATCGCTAGCCTGCTCATCCTCTCTACGATCTAACCTAGGGTCCCTGACCATGGGATTTTCCGAGGTCAATCCTCGTCAGCGGGTTTCTGGAGTACGCCACCACTTAAGAAAACTCTTAGGGCGGCTAGGGTGGCTGACATGCGGGCCCAAGCTGTCATATGAGAGGGGAGGGGAGAGGAAATAGAGGAGGGCGAGCTCACCGGGGGGAGAACTCTGGCGAGGGGCCATGGTGGACGTTTGCTAGGGGGAGAAGCTTCGCGGCGGCGCAGATCTTCTGGACTCCGGCGAAGATTCCGGCCGTGATTCGAGCGGGGCTTGGCCGAGGAGGCACTAGGGGAGGCCGGGGAGTTGAATGGTGGCTTTCGTGTGGGCTGGGAGCCTCTGGAGTGGGCGGGACACGGTGGGATCGCACGATAGCAGTGGCGGCTGGAGGTGGGGAAGAAGGGCTCCGGGCCTTGGAGTGCTGGCTCTAGGGATCCATTCACTGCGAGGTGAATATGCTGGTGTGGTGGGACGAGCGAGAGTACCGCTATTTATAGAGGGGGCGGGATGCCGAGGCTGGTAGCCGCCATGGAGATGACGACGACGCCGGCGAGATGCTGTGGGTGGGGTGGCAAGCTCGAGAAGGTCCGGGAGGGTGCGGAGAAGCACGCGTGGGCATAGGGGCGTGCTTGGAGCAGGGCAAAAGGCATGGGACATGGCGACGGGACAGGGCATTGTTTCGCCGTTTTCCCCCGTGGCGGTGAGCTGCCGGCAGGAATCCGACGAGGGTGAGGCATGGAGGAGGGGGCGCGTGTAAAAAGCTAGCATGCGGCTCGGGTGGAAAAGGGGATGGGGACGAGGGCGCTCTGCAGAGGGATGGCGACGTCTCGGGCGGCTTCGAGGCACGGCCAGAGCGCGCCATGTGCATGCCAGGGGCGTGCCACCCTGGGCTGGCGCACCTGGGGGAGACTCCTTCATGGCCAAGCTTGTCTAGGGGATTGTCCTTCTGATGGTGATCACTGTTGTGCCAAGGAATGGTCAAATGGGCTACTGTGGTGATCTCTATCTCAAAGCAGAGTTGGATACAGGAAACTTGGGGCACAAGCTGGGGCAAAATGGTTTTTAGGGGAAGGGTGGCAGGCTGTCACTCCTGTTTAGGGTACAAAGGACTAATGATCTGGAGGTTTACAATCCAAATGGACAAAGGAACCATGCACTTCCTTTGTAATGTACCAAATGAACCAGAAATGCTCTGTTGAAGCTGGCATCAATTCATCTAAATCGAATGGGCTGAATTTTGGTGTAGCTGGGTTATTTTGGAGTGTGCAGATGTGTGTAAAATTCATGGCCATTGGACACACCTAGCTAGCACTTGATTCACAAGGTGTCCCACTGGTCAAATGGGATTTGGCTCAAACTTGGTTTGGTCGGGTTATTTGGTGGTGGAATAAGCACAAAAACTTTCAAGGAAAATGGGATCCCTAGCTTGCACTGCTTTCACAATGCCCCTTTCTGCACTCTCACTTTGGGAATTTCTTTTGGGAGTTTGGATAAGCAAATGATGGTGGAATTTAGTATAGGACAATCATATGATCATATGAGCTTGCACAAAAAATTTCACCAGCAATGGATCAAGAGAAATGATACCTCCTTCACAAAGTGCCAATCTGCCCCCACAGACAAATGAATTATTCTAGAGGAAAAATCCACTTGGGACATGCAATATTTTTGGAGAATTTGGAAAGATATATCATCAAGGATATGAGGGAATTATTTGGGGATTTATGGAGCAATAAAAATAGGGGTTGCTTCACAATCCTAAAATAAAGGGAATATTCCTTTTTACTGGAAAAAGGTACATATGGCTTGAATAATTGGTGGCTTGGATGAGGTGGACCAAAGAAATGACATGGGAAGGTTTGGAGACAAGGGCTACTTGAGCATGGGAAGAAAATATGCTCAAGTTCAAGTCCAACGAGTTGCTCAAAATCCAACCAGATGGCAAATCCAGAAATAAATCAGAAAAGTTTTTGGAAAAAAGGTTCCAAAATCCAGGGTGTCACAAACCTACCCACCTTAGAAAAATCTCGTCCTCGAGATTTGGTTGCTCAGGGAACCATTGAAAACTTACCGTCCTTCGGGACTTCTTGTTTCTCAGATTTCCTTTTTACTGCATACTGTTCCTGTGGTAGCATCAAATGACTTTTGGCTCAGGGGGCTTGCTTCACCCAATCCCTCTCTCTGTCTGAATGTTCTTCCTTGAGATATCACATCCTTTCCTGCTTACATTCATCCTTGTGTTTGCTGACTTGTATGGTAATGAGATGTCTTGTCATAAGCTGAATGCTGACGATACCCTTACTATTCTCGGGTTATCTCGGGCTTTATTTGCGGCACGGTCTTGAATCCTTGGTATTGGATTCTTCGAGAAAAGGCTTGGCCTTCGTGGCTAGCTGATATCTCAGAATGCTTATTGTCGTGGTGTTTATTATGTGGGACTTGGAATGTCTGCACCTGGGGTTGCACCGTTTTGTCCTTAGCTCATTTATCTCGATCATTAATCCTGACCGGGGCACAAATTCCGAATGTTTCCTCATGCTGAGATTCATTTGTTATGCTGCCCTATACATGGGTGGCGATACACCGTGTTGCACTCTAACGCGGTCCTTATAGTCAAGATGCTGACATGGGTGGGGAATCTTTAGCGGAGCAGACTGGGGTATCCCGGCAAGACGGACAATTTTGAACTTGAGGAAATGCTTGGGCTGACAGGCTGGGTACGTGATCCCTTTCCCTCAGAGTGAGATTCCTTCGTTGTAGAGATCTATGGTGGTCCATATGGCTGCAACTGATCGAGGCAAATTTGGCCTTGAGGCCCATATGATTCATCCTTTTGTCTTACACGTCGGACTCGCAAGGGTTGCGTACTTTTGACATCTTGCGAGGTGCAACGCTTACTCTGTAGCATATATTGCAGCGAGATTCGACATACGCCCTAGCCGTCTGTCCTGGGTCTTGTTACTGTGAAAATCATCTTTCTTTTGTCTCTTGGCTCATCATGATAACATTGGATGCAATAATTGGGGCCTCAAGATTATCCTTCTTCGGGGCCATGTCAGACGTGAGGAGCTCACCCTCGTATTTGGGGCAAGGTCCAATGCTTCATTGCTTCCTTTCCTCTGGGCGTTTCTACATGACTTTGTCAGTCCTTCTTCCGGGCTGAGGTGTGTATCTGATTCTTCCGCTGACTTGTCTCCCGAGAGTTGCGGTCCTTTATTGCTTCCGATGAGTATACCCCTTCTTGAATACGAGCATGGCTGTATCCATACCGGAGTAGCTCACATACTAGGGAAGACTGCCCATAAAATGCAGGGGGCCTGAACATTGCTAACGCCTTAACTGCTTTTGAATAGCTGGATTTCTGACAGTATCGTTGCGGGCATGATGACGTGTTGAGGAAGACTGCGTAGCTTGTTTGTGAAGCTTGGCTGGGGTAGCTTGCTGAAGAAGACTGGATGTCTTGCCTTGGAATTTTGCCTCTTTGTACTCTGGAGATATCGGTTTCTTGCACTGGAGGTTTCGGTCGATCGTTGTAGACAACTGGGTAGCTTGTGCTGGAACTCATCCAGGGGCATACTGAGCATGACTGGGTGTCTCGCACCATAAGTTTCGCTCGATGACTTGTGGTAGAAGTGTGACTGTCTTTGCCAAGAAGATATCCTGATAGCGTACTGAGGAAGACAGATACATTGTACATGTTGGTCGTGCCCGTCATCTTGTCGTGGAAGACTGAGGTTCCTTACGTCCGAAGCTTTCCCACGGTAGCATGTGTACAAAACTGACACAATTTACTGACTGCTTGCTCATTAGAGGAAAACATCCTTCCAATCATTGCTTTGCTGGATCTGGGCTTCATGATACATTATGGCCGTCTTCCGGAATGTATCGAAATGACTTGCATTGGATAAGATTGTCGTTGGTGTAAGTCATGAATCTGATGCATATATACATGGGTCAAAACTTATATTTTCCTTTGCTTCAATATTCGCGGTTGTCGTGTTTGAAAAAGACCTGATTAAAAGGATGGCTCCCTGTAAGACTCATGCTTGAGCCACATGCTGACTTGATTCGAATAGTTCGTCCCGGCAAAGCTTGTACTGGAGCCGAATATTCTTAATGCACTTTGGTGTGGACTCTTCTTGACTGGTTGGCTTCAAGATGTTCCGCACTCTTGCACTGACTCTTCAGGGTATGCGGGGGGTTATGAGCAACTTTCATCGGGGTGGATAAGGTGACACCAAAGAACCAAATGAAGAACTGAATGAAAAAAAATGAAGAAATCCAACGGAGCGAAGCTCAACAGCAATCGATAGAAGAATCACTTAGAAAGCTTTAGCGGTAGTCAATGACCATCTGAATCCCTTGCATAAAAACAACAAATAACCCAGTAGCCACCAGAACGGTTTTTACAACTCAGATCTGGGACATTTACTGGAATAGCTCAAGCACTGCTCAAGACGGTCAACCAGGAATCAGCTCAGAGCATGAGACAATGTTGATAAAAAGAATGCAGCGGTCCCCTAAGACGGCCGAGAAAACAGCTCAGAGCATAGGATCGCCACTGCGAAAAGAAACTCAACAACTGTCCGAGACGATCGAAAAGCAGCTCAGAACACGGGTCGCTTATTGAAAAGAGAATTATGAAATAGGCATCCACCGCGGACGGCCGAAAGCGCATCAGCTCAGAACCTGGCGTTGTGCCAATATCAAAGAACAACGAGCAAGGGTCCGTCAGAGACATATTGATAGAGGCGAAGGTGTCCCGATGTTTCGATGAGATGGTGGAGATCGATTATGGTGGAGTAGACTTTCACGACCCGACTACGAACGTGCGAAGACGTTGCGCCTTAGCGATCGCTAAACCAACTCCGAGAGGTTATTGATCCCGCGGATGCACGATCAACCTGACCACGAAGGTCTAATTCCTGCAAGCAATCGAAGAACAAGCAAGAACTAAGAATTGCAATCTGGATATTGCGAATATAAGATGAAAGATTACGAAAGTTGGGGTTCCAATGAGGTCTTGGCCTGGTCGGATGACACAAACGAAGAGCTCGAAGTTGCGGCTATGGCTAACTTAAATCTAATTAAAACCCAAGTCTAAACGACGCCCTAAGGGCTGTATATATGGGGGAACAGAGGGGATTTTCGTGACCCCTTGGAGGTGGGGTCCGAAAACAACCCTAACTCGGTTTCCCCACACATACGGACTCTAAAAACAGCCTATAAGGTGGTATTTCGAAATTACATGGGCCCAGCCCAATATTAAGGTGACGCAGCACCTATAATTGCCCTTGGACGAAAATAATGAAGTGGCATCTCGCGTATTTCGTCCAAGACTTCATGCGCGCCTTATGGTGGCTTCAAAGTGCGATAATCACCACGGGAAGCTCCACTGTCCTTTCCCGCGCGCGAACCTTCTTCTCCATGCTTGATCCCGCTCCAATGAACATCCTTCTTGTCCATGCTAGGTCCTTCATTCATAAGCAAAACAAAAGTATCTAATTTAGGCAGTATCATATGTTCATGAACAATAGAAGGATTCGCAAGAAACGAAAGTACCTGATAATTTAGTTGACGTGCACGAGCTCTAGTAACTGGTCCAATATGTGTAGTTGGTGAGGATATGGGTGTAACATTAGTAGGGATGTCCTCATCATCCTCCCCTTCTTGAATTGAAGTCGTCCTCGACGGAAGCTCATCATCTTCTCCCAAATAAGGCTTCA
Source organism: Bromus sterilis (assembly GCA_950022295.1). Taxonomy (NCBI): domain Eukaryota; kingdom Viridiplantae; phylum Streptophyta; class Magnoliopsida; order Poales; family Poaceae; genus Bromus; species Bromus sterilis. The sequence goes on along the minus strand of OX465599.1, from coordinate 161,310,922 downwards.
AATCTGCAATATTAAATGTGGGACTAACCCCAAAGGCTGCAGGTAGCTCAAGTTTATATGCATTATCATTAATTTTCTGCAAAACCTTAAAGGGACCATCAGCTCGAGGCATTAACTTAGACTTGCGCAAATCAGGAAACCTATCTTTACGTAGATGTAACCAAACAAGATCTCCGGGTTCAAACACAACATGCTTTCGACCCCTATCACCAGCAAGCTTGTATCTAGCATTCATGCGCTCAATGTTTTCTTTAGTTAACTCATGCAGTTTTAATATCAATTCAGCACGTTGCTTAGCATCAAAATTAACCTTCTCCGAAGATGGAAGAGGTAGCAAATCAATAGGTGCACGAGGTAGAAAACCATAAACAATCTCAAAAGGGCACATTTTAGTGGTAGAATGCAATGAACGATTATAAGCAAATTCAATATGAGGTAAACATTCTTCCCACAGTTTCAAGTTACTCTTTAAAACAGCCCTAAGCATAGTAGACAAAGTCCTATTGACTACTTCAGTTTGTCCATCAGTTTGGGGATGACATGTAGTACTAAAAAGTAGTTTAGTCCCCAACTTAGCCCATAAGCATCTCCAAAAATGGCTAAGAAACTTAGTATCACGATCCGAGACAATAGTATTGGGCACACCATGTAAGCGAATAATCTCACGAAAGAATAAATCAGCAACATTAGCAGCATCATCGCTTTTATGACATGGTATAAAATGTGCCATCTTAGAAAATCTATCCACGACAACAAATATGCTATCCCTCCCATTCTTTGTTCGAGGCAAGCCTAAAACAAAGTCCATGGATATGTCCTCCCACGGAACACTAGGTACAGGTAAAGGCATGTATAAACCATGAGGATTGAGTCGTGACTTAGCTTTTTGACATGTAGTGCAGCGAGCAACAAAACGCTCAACATCCCGTCTCATCTTTGGCCAAAAGAAATGTGTAGCAAGTACGTCCTCCGTCTTCTTCACGCCAAAGTGTCCCATTAATCCTCCTCCATGCGCCTCCTGCAACAACAAAAGACGAATAGAGCTAGCTGGAATGCATAGCTTGTTAGAACGGAACACAAATCCATCATTAAGCACAAACTTGTTCCATGTTCTACCCTCTCTACAATTCTGCAATACATCTTTAAATTCCGCATCATTTACGTATTGATCTTTGATTGTCTCTAAACCGAAAATCTTGAAGTCAAGTTGTGAAAGCATAGTATAACGACGAGACAAAGCATCAGCAATAATATTATCTTTCCCCTTCTTGTGTTTAATGACATAAGGGAAAGTCTCAATAAATTCAACCCACTTAGCATGTCTACGATTAAGTTTTGCTTGACTTCTTATGTGTTTCAAAGATTCATGATCAGAATGTATAACAAATTCTTTGGGCCATAAATAATGTTGCCAAGTTTCTAATGTCCGAACAAGAGCATATAATTCCTTATCATAAGTAGAATAGTTCAGACTAGGCCCACTCAATTTTTCAGAAAAGTATGCAACAGGTTTAGCATCTTGTAATAACACACCTCCCAAACCAATCCCACTAGCATCGCATTCAAGCTCAAAAGTCTTATTAAAATCAGGAAGTTGGAGCAAAGGAGCATGTGTTAACTTATCTTTCAATACCGTGAAAGCTTCTTCCTGTGCGGTACCCCAAGTAAAAGGCACATCCTTGCGTGTAAGCTCATTGAGAGGGGCAGCAATGGTGCTGAAATCTCTCACAAAACGCCTATAGAATCCAGCGAGGCCAAGAAAACTCCTCACTTGTGTGACCGTTTTGGGCTGCGGCCAACTCTCAATCGCCTCGATCTTGGCTTTATCAACTTCAATACCCTGTGGAGTAACAACATAGCCAAGAAACGATACTCGGTCGGTGCAAAAGGTGCACTTCCCAAGGTTACCAAATAAACGTGCATTACGTAGAGCAATAAAAACAGCACGTAAATGATCCAAATGTTCCTCCAAAGATTTGCTATAAATCAGTATATCATCAAAATAGACTACCACAAATCGTCCAATGAAAGCACGTAAAACCTCGTTCATTAATCTCATGAAAGTGCTAGGTGCATTAGTTAACCCAAAAGGCATGACTAACCACTCATATAATCCAAACTTAGTTTTAAATGCCGTTTTCCATTCATCTCCTAATTTCATGCGAATTTGATGGTATCCACTACGCAAATCAACTTTGGAAAACATGGTAGAGCCACTTAATTCATCAAGCATATCATCTAACCTAGGAATAGGATGACGATAACGAATAGTAATATTATTAATGGCTCGACAATCAACACACATACGCCATGTTCCATCCTTTTTAGGCACTAATATAACAGGAACAGCACAAGGACTAAGGGATTCACGTATGTAACCTTTGTCGAGTAGCTCTTGTACTTGACGCTGAATCTCCTTTGTCTCCTCCGGATTGGTACGGTATGGCGCACGGTTGGGCAGTGAAGCACCGGGAATTAAGTCAATCTGATGCTCAATCCTTCGAATAGGTGGTAATCCCGGTGGTACGTCTTGTGGAAAGACGTCAATAAACTCCTGCAAAAGGTCAGTGACAACAGGAGGCAAAGAAGGAGGCAATTCCTCAAATGAAAACAAAGCTTCTTTGCACACAAAAGCATAGCACACATATTGACTAACATCCAAATCTGAAATATCAACTTTAGTAGCAAGCAAAGTTGGACTAGTCAATTTAATTTCATTAGACACAGCAGAAGAAGATTTGCTATTAGTCTTATGTTGTTGCTCAAATTCTTGGGCTGCTATCTCATTTTCACTCTTATTTTTCTCCTGTTTAGCTTTACTAGCTCTAGCAAGATCATCTTTCACAATTTGTTCAGGAGACATAGGAAGTAAAGCAATATTTTTATCCTGATGAACCAGAGTAAACTGATTTGTCCTACCATGGTGTACAACATTCCTATCAAATTGCCATGGTCTACCAAGTAAAAGAGAGCATGCTTGCATGGGTACCACATCACAATCAACATAATCAGCATATGCAGCAATGCTAAAGTGCACACGAACAGAACGCGTTACCTTAATCTTACCACTATTGTTAAACCACTGAATATAGTACGGATGGGGGTGTGGTCTTGTGGTGAGAGATAGCTTCTCCACCAACTCCATGCTAGCCAAGTTGTTGCAACTCCCTCCGTCAATGATGATGCGAACCGAACGTTCTTTCACCACTCCCTTTGTGTGGAACAAATTATGCCTCTGGTTTTGCTCAGCCTTCGTTACCTGCACACTTAACACACGTTGAGCAACCAAACTAGCATATTTATCTGCATCATCAGGAGCCATATACTCCATATCATGAGCATCATCATGGGCACCCTGTTCCTCATGAGCAATGAGAACTAAAGTCTCCTCATCATAGTCACTCGCTGACTCATACCCACCATCCGCCGTAATAATCATCACACGCTTGGAGGGACAGTCTTTGGCGAAGTGACCTCCACCTTGGCACCTGCGACATTTAATATCACGATCTCGTGTTTGCCCTGTGGAAGCCATGGATGAAGAAGAACTCGCCGCTGGACCACTCTGTGCACCCTTGAATGGTGGCGCTGACTGTTTGGGTGGCTCCCTGTAAGAATGAGCGGCTGAAGTAGAGGGTGGAGCAGCAGGACGTGTGGATGTAGAAGGTCCACGCGATGTCCATGATGTATTTCGTCCTGCAGAAAAGTTAGGTCTCGTAGCGGCCTGTCGATCCTGCACTTCACGTTCAGCTTTACAAGCAAGATGAAACAAACGAGTAATAGTAGCATAGTCCTTGTATTCTAGAATAGTTTGTATCTCCCTGTTTAAGCCACCTATGAAACGTGCAAACATAGCTTCATTATCCTCTACTAGGCCACATCTAATCAATCCAGTTTGTAATTCTTGATAATATTCCTCTACAGAATTTTTTCCTTGTCTCAAACGCTGTAATTTTTGTAGCAATTCACGTTGATAATAAGGAGGAACCCAGCGAGTACGCATAGCATCTTTTAAAGCAGCCCAAGTAGCTGGAATATTATTAGCATGCAATCTACAATGTTCAGACCACCAAATAGATGCAAAACCCGTGAATTCACAAACAGCAGCAGTAACACGTCTATTCTCAGGATATTGTAAACATGTAAAGCGTTGTTCAGTTTCTAACTCCCAAGTAAGATAAGCATCAGGAATATATCGACCCTCAAACGGCTTAAGATTCAATTTAAGTTTAGGCACATGTTCATCATCGCGTACCTGAGGGGGTGGTTGGTGTCGACCGTGGCGAATGTTGGGACGTGGACGTCCAGCTGGCTGTTCATAGGCCGCTTCTTGTTCCACCTCCTCCTCGTAATCACCCTCGTAGTTGTCGTCCTGGCCGACGTCAGAGGCAGCAGCAGCAGTAAGTGCAGCAGCAGCAGGAGCACCAGCAGCTTGTCCGCCCGGAAACAGAATACGTCGTGCACGTCGTGGTGGCGGTGGCTGTGCTGGAGCGGCCGCAGGCTGTATAGGTAAGCGTGCGAGCAACTCAGTAAACTTGGCGTCGAGCTTGGTGTCGATCATCTTCTCCACACCATCAATCGCCTCTGTAAATCTGTTCTCGATGTCATTCACCTGTTCAGACATCATTTGTGCAAATTTATCATGTAATGCTTTGTTTGTCATATTCTCCCAATCAGGTGCATCCCGCGCCACTTCATCATGGGATCCTGGCATGGTTAGCAGAAATAGAAAACACACAGAAGTATGATCCTACTTCGACTAATGGGATGTGGGGTGGTGGGAAGCACAAATCCGTCAAGCTTTTCTTCAGTTCTTACCGATTCTTACCTAGCAGCAGGTGGTGATGTACAACCAACGGGTCAAAACTCTCAGAGATGTGGTAGAGCGATGGACAGGAGGTGTCAACCGCACGAAGTAGAATATATGTGGAGCTGTAGGTAGGTTTGACAAATATGGTAGCAAAAAGCTCAACAGTAATCAAAACAGAGATGCAAAGTTGAATAAACACTCAACGTCGGTACTGTGCTGATCCTAGGCTAGACCGTACTAGAGACGCGAGCCTAAAACACCAACGAAAGCACGGCGCGGCACGTAATCAACTGAGAAGCACACTCTGAATTTTTTTTTTCTCTTTTTTTTTTTTTTTTTTTTTTTTTTTTTTTTGGAAATCACCCCCTTCTACGTACGACAAAGATTGGTGAAATCCGACTCTAATCAACTCAAACTAATCTGGCTATGGAGAGGTCACGAACCGTACTGATGATGGAACTCAACTCGGACTCGTGGTACGTGGTGGTGTATATGGACTCTGCTTGGCGAAACGTGGTGGTGTATGTGGACTTGGATTGGCGGAACGTGGTAGGATGACTACTGTGCGGCGGCGACGTGGCAAACTGTGATCAGAACTCGAAACTCTAAGGGAACTACACGCTAAGATCAGCAACTTGACACAACGATGCAACCGTAAATTCAACAAAGCAAGTACTGAAAAGAAAACTGGACAAAGGCTCGGACTGTCTTGGGACGTGATGATCTAACCCTAAATTTTTTTTTGGCTTTTTCGTGGGCTGTAGGTATGACGAACAGAATCAATCTAGACTACGAAAACTGGTAAATCTCACCGAGCAACCTGGAAATCTGATACCACTTGATAGAGGCGAAGGTGTCCCGATGTTTCGATGAGATGGTGGAGATCGATTATGGTGGAGTAGACTTTCACGACCCGACTACGAACGTGCGAAGACGTTGCGCCTTAGCGATCGCTAAACCAACTCCGAGAGGTTATTGATCCCGCGGATGCACGATCAACCTGACCACGAAGGTCTAATTCCTGCAAGCAATCGAAGAACAAGCAAGAACTAAGAATTGCAATCTGGATATTGCGAATATAAGATGAAAGATTACGAAAGTTGGGGTTCCAATGAGGTCTTGGCCTGGTCGGATGACACAAACGAAGAGCTCGAAGTTGCGGCTATGGCTAACTTAAATCTAATTAAAACCCAAGTCTAAACGACGCCCTAAGGGCTGTATATATGGGGGAACAGAGGGGATTTTCGTGACCCCTTGGAGGTGGGGTCCGAAAACAACCCTAACTCGGTTTCCCCACACATACGGACTCTAAAAACAGCCTATAAGGTGGTATTTCGAAATTACATGGGCCCAGCCCAATATTAAGGTGACGCAGCACCTATAATTGCCCTTGGACGAAAATAATGAAGTGGCATCTCGCGTATTTCGTCCAAGACTTCATGCGCGCCTTATGGTGGCTTCAAAGTGCGATAATCACCACGGGAAGCTCCACTGTCCTTTCCCGCGCGCGAACCTTCTTCTCCATGCTTGATCCCGCTCCAATGAACATCCTTCTTGTCCATGCTAGGTCCTTCATTCATAAGCAAAACAAAAGTATCTAATTTAGGCAGTATCATATGTTCATGAACAATAGAAGGATTCGCAAGAAACGAAAGTACCTGATAATTTAGTTGACGTGCACGAGCTCTAGTAACTGGTCCAATATGTGTAGTTGGTGAGGATATGGGTGTAACATTAGTAGGGATGTCCTCATCACATATACTACCTGCAAAATGTATTCGTTAAACACCGAAGAACCAAATGATGTGTCGGCGAGGAAATTTAACGAAGCAAAGATCAATAGCACCGAAAGTGCATCGGGATTACATGTAAATAGATCATAAATTACTTCTAGCACATCATCATCCAATATTCAACAAGCAATATTAACTACGCGAAACTTAGGCACTATGATCTATAGAAGGATTGCCGGATGCAGGGGGATCTGGCGGAGGAGTTGCCGAAGCCAAGGCTTCGGCAAGCGACCTTCTTGCTTCCCTTGCATCACTGACCAGCTCGATGAGGAGGGCGTACTCGGCGACCATGTAGCGAGACATACAGGTCACCGCTGTGTCGGCTTTCGCAAGAGGCCGAGGGAATCCTATTTGCTGAGAATTGGTGGTCAAGGTGGGATAGAAATGGAAGGCACGATCCTGATACATCGCGCTCTCCTGCTGGCCAAGACCTGTGAGTCCTGCCAAAGCAGCTAGCTGGATGACACAATCTGGGGTCGGGGCGAATCCACCTTGGAAGTTGTAGGCGCGCATGCCGATGGGGAGGTTGACTGCTATGAGGACCTTGGCACGGTACTTCAGCATCAATCCTCTGATTGTCGTCGGAAGCACTTGGTACTGCGGAATCTCTCCATTGGGCTAGAGAGTCCAGCAAACGTCGGCAAGAAGATGGGAAAAGCTGGTTGGGGAGGGGGAGGATAGGTGGTCGAGTGGATAATCTGCCATCTATACTCATCAGATAGCTCGTTAGCAAAAGAATAATATCTATATGCAGCAATCAAATGCAGCACACAAGCATGCTATAACTCTAGCTCTAACGTCCATCTAATGTCCTTCTAACGTTCGCGTGAACTAGGGTGTCCTACAACCAATCATGCTCTCATACCAAGCATTGTGGCACCCCGGCTCAGAGGACCGGAACGCCCCGTGCTCCATCCCAGAGATCAAGTCTTGACACGACACTGCTTGATATATAACTGAACAACTTTCTATTACCAAAGATACGGGTACAAGGGGTTATTACAATGCTGGCGGACCGAGACGAAGAACAAGCTTGCTCCTCATGCTATCCACAGATCTACATCAAGAAGAAGACTAACTCTCTAGCAGCGGAATATAACTTAGCAACGGAACAACGGTGATGGTGATGAACTCCACTCCACAGGGACACTGGCTGGGACACCTCCTAGCTCGCAAACACCAGGGACGTCGTCCTACGTATCCAAAGTATTGCCTGCAAATCTGGCATGACACGCCAAGTCAGTACATTGAATGTACTTGCAAGCTCACAACAACCACTGCACCAAGGCAAAACAACAACATGGCCAGCAGGTTAAAGTATATTATTGAATTAACCATATGAGAATCAACATCATGCAAACATAAAATCATCAAGCATTAGGACTAATGCACACAACCCCACATGATCATGTGGCTACCTCGGAGTCCTTACAGACTCAAGCACTGACCATCGCATGACTATCAACTTATATGGATCGTCGCACGATCCTTCAACGGGTTAGGTGTCCTTCTGTTATCACCCAACCTACCCGATCATCGCATGATCAACGGATTAGCACATGATTAACGGGTCATCGCATGACCATCAACTTAGCACAATCATCCCACCGAACTCATGTTGATCTCATGGTCTGACCTAGTCCGAACTGTGTCCAATACCGTGGACTTGGCTATTCGAATAGATTTGTGTTACTCTGCAGACTTTACCCACACTATGGAGCTCTTCCTCCATCCCGTACCTTGGAACTTGTCCCTCGGAATGGACTAGGACTTCTCCAACGAGACCTCTCTACCGCGTGCCTCCCTTACCGTATCACCTGGCATGCTTCGCAAGTCATGCCCTCGGTAGCCCCGTGTCCTTCAGACACACCTACCATCGCATGGCAACTGACCATAGCATTGTCCATAAACTTTGTCCCAATCGGGGACTGCGCACAATAACCAAACTGACTCTCGAGACTATCGCCGCTTACCGGGCCAGGGTAACCGCGCGCGCATAGCCTCCCCTCGTTGGTGATACGAATAAGAGAGCACACCGATAGACCAAGATAAGGCCTTCCCATACATGCGAGTGTGGCTGCACTTGATAAGTTCGGTTCGGTGGCACATGATCAACTTGGCACGGAACATATCTCCAATAGCAAACACAAGCATCAAGTGCAACATGAGCATTTAAATTAATGGCATTTCAACATAAGTGGAACAAAACAAGATACGGTCATAGTCACATCATGATTCAAATCATATTTTAGTTTATTAACTTGGTCATATTAAGATGATCAAGATCTTATCATGCAACATGGCAATATCATGAATGTAGCTAAGCATGATAATGTGATAACATGATCAAAGCTTATTGAGAACATAACATGGAATATCAGATATGGAAGCATATGGACATATCAGAATCATGACATAGTCAAAGCATGGCATGGTATTAACATAATCAATCATAACATAGCAATGTAGCATCTTCAAAGTGGTACAAGCATGTGAGCATAACATGATCAACGCATATCACGAATGTCATATCACCGAAGGTTACGACAACTTTTAAAGCATGTCAAATATTTACGAGGGTGCAAAAGAAATTGTGGCTTGACTTTCACCAACAAAGTGTAGGGGAAAGCTCCTTGTCTTCAACAAGAAAAAGCCTGAAAAATATTTTAAAATAAAGAAATGGGGAAAAGGGGGTCAAATAGACTTTTATTTGACCAGCAATTAACAACAGAAATACATGGCATGAAACCTATGCCAAAATGAAGAGAGTAACAAGAGTAATCAAATGCAAAAAGTTTCATCTCATTTGGACTTATAGAGTGGGAGATATACCTGGTCAAAGTTTGGTCAAATTTAAATGATTTAAAATGATGACGTCAAGTGGAAGGCGGGTTTCTGGAGTACGCCACGAATTAAGAAAACGCTTCGAGCGGCTAGGGTGGCTGACATGCGGTCCCAAGATGTCATATGAGAGGGGAGGGGAGAGGAAACAGAGGAGGGCGAGCTCACGGCGGGAGAACTCCGGCGAGGGGCCACGACGGAGGCTGGGACCAGGGGGGTCGACGGAGGGGGTCATGGCGGTCCTCCCTGTACCTGGGGCATCCGACATGGTGGATGTTTGCTAGGGGGGAGAAGCTTCACAGCGGCACATAGCTTATGGACTCCGGCGAGGTCGACGTCGGCGACGATTTCGACCAGGATTCGAGCGGGGCTTGGCCGAGGAGGCACTAGAGGAGGCAGGGGAGTTGAATGGTGGCTTTGGCATGGGCTGGGAGCCTCTTGAGTGGTCGGGTCACAGTGGGATCGCACGGCGGCAGTGGCTACCGGAGCTGGGGAAGAAGGGCTCTGGGCCTTGGAGTCGTGGCCCTAGGGATCAATTCACTGCGAGGTGAAGATGCTGGTGTGGTGGGACGAGCGAGAGTACCGTTATTTACATCGAGGACGGGATGGCGAGGCTGGCAGCTGCCACGGAGATGACGACGACGCTGGCGAGATGCTGGGAGTGGGGTGGCAAGCTCGAGCAGGTCCGAGAGGGTGCGGAGAAGCACGCGTGGGCACAGGGGCATGCTTGGAGCAGGGGAAAAGGAAGGGGCACTATTCCGCCGTTTCCCCCATGGCGGCGAGCTGTCGGAGGGAATCCGTCGAGGGTGAGGCACAGAGGAGGGGGCGCGTGTAAAGGGCGAGCATGCGGCGCGGGTGGACAAGGGGATGGCGACGAGGGTGCTCTGCAGAGGGATGGCGACATCTCGGGCGGCCTAGGGGCATGGCCAGAGCGCGCCATGTGCATGCCAGGGGCTTGGCCACCCTGGGCTGGCGCACCTGGGGGAGGCTCCTTCGTGTCCAAGCTTGTCTAGGGGATTGTCCTTCTGATGGTGATCACTGTTGTGCCAAGGAATGGTCAAGTGGGGTACTTTGGTGATCTCTATCTCAAAGGAGAGTTGGATACAGGAAACTTGGGGCACAAGCTGGGGGAAAATTGTGATTAGGAGAAGGGTGGCTGGTTATCACTGATGTTTAGGGTACAAACGACTAGTGACCTGGAGGTTTACAACCCGAATGGCCAATGGAACCATGCACTTCCTTTGCAATATACCCAATGGACCAGAAATGCTCTATTGAAGCTGGCATCAATTTTGCTCAATGGAATGGGTTGTATTTTGGTGTAGCTTGGTTATTTGGGAGTGTGCATATGTGTGTAAAATTTCATGGCCATTGGACACACCTAGCTAGCATTTGCTTCACAAGGTGTCCCACTGGTCAGAACCTTCATGTTGATGATCCACTCATATGTGTGATGGGATTTGGCTCAAACTTGGTTTGGTGGGATTATTTGGTGGTGGAATCAAGCGCAAAACGTTTCAAGTCAAATGGGATCCCCTAGCTTGCACTTCCTTCACAATTCCCCTTTCTGCACCCTCACTTTGGGAATTTCTTGTGGGAGTTTGGCTAAGAAAATGATGGTATAATTTGGTGTAGGCCAATCATATGATCATATGAGCATGCACAAAAGTTTCACCAGCAATGGATGATACCTCCTTCACAAAGTGCCAATCTGCCCCACAGGCAAATGAATTTTTCTAGACGAAAAATCCACTTGGGCCATCAAATTTTTTGGATAATTTGGCAAGATATATCATCAAGTCTAGAGGGGATTATTTGGGGATTTATGGAGCAATAAAAATAGGGGTTGCTTCACAATCCTCAAATAAAGGGAATATTCCTTTTTATTGGCAAAAGGAACATATGTCTTGAATAAATGGTGGCTTGGATGAGGTGGACCAATGAAATGACATGGGAAGGTTTGGAGACAAGCGCTACTTGAGCATGTGATAGAGGCGAAGTTGTCCCGATGTTTCGATGAGATGGTGGAGATCGATTATGGTGGAGGCAACTTTCACGATCCGACTACGAACGTGCGAACACGTTGCGCCTTAGCAATCGCTAAACCAACTCCGAGAGGTTATTGATCCCGCGGATGCACGATCAACCTGACCACGAAGGTCTAATTCCTGCAAGCAATCGAAGAACAAGCAAGAACTAAGAATTGCAATCTGGATATTGCGAATATAAGATGAATGATTACGAAAGTTGGGGTTCCAATGAGGTCTTGGCCTGGTCGGATGACACAAACGAAGAGCTCGAAGTTGCGGCTATGGCTAACTTATATCTAATTAAAACCCCCAAGTCTAAACGACGCCCTAAGGGCTGTATATATGGGGGAACAGAGGGGATTTTCGTGACCCCTTGGAGGTGGGGTCCGAAAACAACCCTAACTCGGTTTCCCCACACATACGGACTCTAAAAACAGCCTATAATGTGGTATTTCGAAATTACATGGGCCCAGCCCAATATTAAGGTGACGCAGCACCTATAATTGCTCTTGGACGAAAATAATGAAGTGGCATCTCGTGTATTCCGTCCAAGCCTTCATGCATGCCTTATGGTGGCTTCAACGTGCGAAAATCCCCACTGGAAACTCCACTGTACTTTCCCCCGCGCGCACCTTCTTCTCCATTCTTGATCCCGCTCCAATGACCATCCTTCGTGTCCATGCTAGGTCCTTCATTCATAAGCAAAACAAAAGTATCTAATTTAGGCAGCATCATATGTTCATGAACAATAGAAGGATTCGCAAGAAACGAAAGTACCTGATAATTTAGTTGACGTGCACGTGCTCTAGTAACTGGTCCAGTATGTGTAGTTGGTGAGGGTATGGGTGTAACATTAGTAGGGATGTCCTCATCATCCTCCCCTTCTTGAATTGAAGTCGTCCTCGACGGAAGCTCATCATCTTCTCCCAAATAAGGTTTCAAATCTGCAATGTTAAATGTGGGACTAACCCCAAAATCTGCAGGTAGCTCAAGTTTATATGCATTATCATTAATTTTCTGTAAAACCTTAAAGGGACCATCAGCTCGTGGCATTAACTTAGACTTGCGCAAATCAAGAAACCTATCTTTACGTAGATGTAACCAAACAAGATCTCCTGGTTCAAACACAACATGCTTTCGACCCCTATCACCAGCAAGCTTGTATCTAGCATTCATGCGCTCAATGTTTTCTTTAGTTAACTCATGCATTTTTAATATCAATTCAGCACGTTAGCATCAAAATTAACCTTCTCCGAAGATGGAAGAGGCAGCAAATCAATAGGTGCACGAGGTAGAAAACCATAAACAATCTCAAAAGGGCACATTTTAGTGGTAGAATGCACTGAACGATTATAAGAAAATTCAATATGAGGTAAACATTCTTCCCACAGTTTCAAGTTACTTTTTAAAACAGCCCTAAGCATAGTAGACAATGTCCTATTGACCACTTCAGTTTGTCCATCAGTTTGGGGATGACATGTAGTACTAAAAAGTAGTTTAGTCCCCAACTTAGCCCATAAGCATCTCCAAAAATGGCTAAGAAACTTAGTATCACGATCCGAGACAATAGTATTGGGCACACCATGTAAACGAATAATCTCTCCAAAGAATAAATCAGCAACATTAGCAGCATCATCGCTTTTATGACATGGTATAAAATGTGCCATCTTAGGAAATCTATCCACGACAACAAATATGCTATCCCTCCCCTTCTTTGTTCGAGGCAAGCCTAAAACAAAGTCCATGGATATGTCCTCCCACAGAACACTAGGTACAGGTAAAGGCATGTATAAACCATGAGGATTGAGTCGTGACTTAGCTTTTTGACATGTAGTGCAGCGAGCAACAAAACGCTCAACATCCCGTCTCATCTTTGGCCAAAAGAAATGTGTAGCAAGTACGTCCTCCGTCTTTTTCACGCCAAAATGTCCCATTAATCCTCCTCCATGCGCCTCCTACAACAACAAAAGACGAATAGAGCTAGCTGGAATGCATAGCTTGCTAGAACGGAACACAAATCCATCATTAAGCACAAACTTGTTCCATGTTCTACCCTCTCTACAATTCTGCAATACATCTTTAAGTTCCGCATCATTTACATATTGTTCTTTGATTGTCTCTAAACCGAATATCTTGAAGTCAAGTTGTGAAAGCATAGTATAACGACGAGACAAAGCATCAGCAATAATATTATCTTTCCCCTTCTTGTGTTTAATGACATAAGGGAAAGTCTCAATAAATTCAACCCACTTATCATGTCTACGATTAAGTTTTGCTTGACTTCTTATGTGTTTCAAAGATTCATGATCAGCATGTATAACAAATTCTTTGGGCCATAAATAATGTTGCCAAGTTTCTAATGTCCGAACAAGAGCATATAATTCCTTATCATAAGTAGAATAGTTCAGACTAGGCCCACTCAATTTTTCAGAAAAGTATGCAACAGGTTTAGCATCTTGTAATAACACACCTCCCAAACCAACCCCACTAGCATCGCATTCAGGTTCAAGCATGTGTTAACTTATCTTTCAATACCGTGAAAGCTTCTTCCTGTGCGGTACCCCAAGTAAAAGGCACATCCTTGCGTGTAAGCTCATTGAGAGGTGCAGCAATGGTGCTGAAATCTCTCACAAAACGCCTATAGAATCCAGCGAGGCCAAGAAAACTCCTCACTTGTGTGACCGTTTTGGGCTGCGGCCAACTCTCAATTGCCTTGATCTTGGCATGATCAACTTCAATTCCCTGCGGAGTAACAACATAGCCAAGAAACGACACTCGGTCGGTGCAAAAGGTGCACTTCCCAAGGTTACCAAATAAACGTGCATTACGTAGAGCAATAAAAACAGCACGTAAATGATCCAAATGTTCCTCCAAAGATTTGCTATAAATCAGTATATCATCAAAATAGACTACCACAAATCGTCCAATGAAAGCACGTAAAACCTCGTTCATTAATCTCATAAAAGTGCTAGGTGCATTAGTTAACCCAAAAGGCATGACTAACCACTCATATAATCCAAACTTAGTTTTAAATGCCGTTTTCCATTCATCCCCTAATTTCATGCGAATTTGATGGTATCCACTACGCAAATCAACTTTGGAAAACATGGTAGAGCCACTTAATTCATCAAGCATATCATCTAGCCTAGGAATAGGATGACGATAACGAATAGTAATATTATTAATGGCTCGACAATCAACACACATACGCCATGTTCCATCCTTTTTAGGCACTAATATAACAGGAACAGCACAAGGACTAAGGGATTCACGTATGTAACCTTTGTCGAGTAGCTCTTGTACTTGACGCTGAATCTCCTTCGTCTCCTCCGGATTGGTACGGTATGGCGCACGGTTGGGCAGCGAAGCACCGGGAATTAAGTCAATCTGATGCTCAATCCCTCGAATAGGTGGTAATCCCGGTGGTACGTCTTGTGGAAAGACGTCAATAAACTCCTGCAAAAGGTCAGTGACAACAGGAGGCAAAGAAGGAGGCAATTCCTCAAATGAAAACAAGGCTTCTTTGCACACAAAAGCATAGCACACATATTGACTAACATCCAAATCCGAAATATCAACCTTAGTAGCAAGCAAAGTTGGACTAGTCAATTTAATTTCATTAGAAACAACAGAAGAAGATTTTCTATTAGTCTTATGTTGTTGCTCAAATTCTTTAGCTGCTATCTCATTTTCACTCTTATTTTTCTCCTGTTTAGCTTTACTAGCTCTAGCAAGATCATCTTTCACAATTTGTTCAGGAGACATAGGAAGTAAAGCAATATTTTTATCCTGATGAACTAGAGTAAACTGATTTGTCCTACCATGGTGTACAACATTCCTATCAAATTGCCATGGTCTACCAAGTAAAAGAGAGCATGCTTGCATGGTTACCACATCACAATCAACATAATCAGCATATGCAGCAATGCTAAAGTGCACACGAACATAACGTGTTACCTTAATCTTACCACTATTGTTAAACCACTGAATATAGTACGGATGGGGGTGTGGTCTTGTGGTGAGAGATAGCTTCTCCACCAACTCCATGCTAGCCAAGTTGTTGCAACTCCCTCCGTCAATGATGATGCGAACCGAACGTTCTTTCACCACTCCCTTTGTGTGGAACAAATTATGCCTCTGGTTTTGCTCGGCCTTCATTACCTGCACACTTAATACACGTTGAGCAACCAAACTAGCATATTTATCTGCATCATCAGGAGTCATATACTCTATATCATGAGCATCATCATGGGCACCCTGTTCCTCATGAGCAATGAGAACTAGAGTCTCCTCATCATAGTCACTCGCTGACTCATACCCACCATCTGCCGTAATAGTCATCACACGCTTGGGGGGACAGTCTTTTGCGAAGTGACCTCCACCTTGGCACCTGCGACATTTAATATCACGATCTCGTGCTTGCCTTGTGGACGCCATGGAGGAAGAAGAACTCGCCGCTGGACCACTCTGTGCACCCTTGAATGGTGGCGCTGGCTGTTTTGGTGGCTCCCTGTAAGAATGAGCGGCTGAAGTAGATGGTGGCGCAGCAGGACGTGTGGATGTAGAAGCTCCACGCGATGTCCATGATGTATTTCGTCCTGCAGAAAAGTTAGGTCTCGTAGCGGCCTGTCGATCCTGCACTTCACGTTCAGCTTTACAAGCAAGATGAAACAAACGAGTGATAGTAGCAAAGTCCTTGTATTCTAGAATAGTTTGTATCTCCCTGTTTAAGCCACCCATAAAACGTGCAAGCATAGCTTCATTATCCTCTACTAGGCCACATCTAATCAATCCAGTTTGTAATTCTTGATAATATTCCTCTACAGAATTTTTTCCTTGTCTCAAACGCTGTAATTTTTGTAACAATTCACGTTGATAATAAGGAGGAACCCAGCGAGTACGCATATCATCTTTTAAAGCAGCCCAAGTAGTTGGAATATTATTGGCATGCAATCTACAATGTTCAGACCACCAAATAGATGCAAAGCCCGTGAATTCACAAACAGCAGCAGTAACACGTCTATTCTCAGGATATTGTAAACATGTAAAACGTTGTTCAGTTTCTAACTCCCAAGTAAGATAAGCATCAGGAATATATCTACCCTCAAACGGCTTAAGATTCAATTTAAGTTTAGGCACATGTTCATCATCGCGTACCTGAGGGGGTGGTTGGTGTCGACCGTGGCGAATGTTGGGACGTGGACGTCCAGCTGGCTGCTCATAGGCCGCTTCCTGTTCCACCTCCTCCTCGTAATCACCCTCGTAGTTGTCGTCCTGGGCGACGTCAGAAGCAGCAGCAGCAGCAGTAGCAGCAACTGCAGCAGTAGGAGGAGCACCAATACCAGCAGCTTGTCCTCGCGGAAACAGAATACGTCGTGCACGTGGTAGTGGCGGTGGCTGTGGCTGTGGCTGTGCTGAAGGTAGGCGTGCGATCAACTCAGTAAACTTGGCGTCGAGCTTGGTGTCGATCATTTTCTCCACGCCATCAATCGCCTCTGTAAATCTGGTCTCGATGTCCTGCACCTGTTGAGACATCATACGTGCAAATTTATCATGTAACTCCTTGTTTGTCATGTTCTCCCAATCGGGTGCATCCCGCGCCACTTCATCATGTGATCCTGGCATGGTTAGCAGAAATAGAAAACACACAGGAATATGATCCTACTTCTACTAATGGGATGGATGTGGGGTGGTGGAAAGCACAAATCCGTCAAGCTTTTCTTACGTTCTTACCGATTCTTACCTAGCAGCAGGTGGTGATGTACAACCAACGGGTCAAAACTCTCAGAGATATGGTAGAGCGATGGCCAGGAGGTGTCAAAACGCACGATGTAGAATATATGTGGAGCTGTAGGAAGGCTGACAAGTATGGTAGGAAAAACTCAACAGTAATCAAAACAGAGATGCAAAGCTGAATAAACACTCAACGTCGGTACTGTGCTGATCCTAGGCTAGACCGTACTAGAGACGCGAGCCTAAAACACCAACGAAAGCACGACGCGGCACGTAACAACTGTGAAGCACACTCTGAATTTTTTTTTCTCTCTCTTTTTTTTTTTTTTTTTTTTGGCGATGCGGGACAGCGGGGGCTGAAAAAGTGCGAAAAAATCACTATGGTGGCGAACGTCTCAAAACGAGTTTCTGGACCTAAGGAACGTATGGGCACGAAATTTTTTTACCCCTGAAAATTTTGGCCTAAAAACTGCTCTAGAAAGCGTGCCAGACTTTTTTTTTTTTTTTTTTTGCAAATCACCCCCCTTCTCTGTACGGAAAAAGTTTGATGAAATCCGACTCTAATCAACTCAAAACTATTCTGGCTACGGGGATATCAGGAACCGTACTGATGGTGGAACTCAACTCGGACTCGTGAGACGTGGTGGTGTATATGGACTCTGCTTGGCGGAACGTGGTGGTGTATCTGGACTCGGATTGGCGGAACATGGTAGGATGACTACTGGTGCGGCGGCGACGTGGCAAACTGTGATCAGAACTCGAAACTCTAAGGGAACTAGACGCTAAGATCAGCAACTTGACACAACGATGCAACCGTAAATTCAACAAAGCAAGTACTGAAAAGAAAACTGGACAAAGGCTAGGACTGTCTTGGGACGTGATGATCTAACCCTAAATTTTTTTTTTGTTGGCTTTTTCTTGGACTGTAGGTATGAAGAACAGAACCAATCTAGACTATGAAAACTGGTAAATCTCACCGAGCAACCTGGAAATCTGATACCACTTGATAGAGGCGAAGGTGTCCCGATGTTTCGATGAGATGGTGGAGATCGATTATGGTGGAGGCAACTTTCACGATCCGACTACGAACGTGCGAAGACGTTGCGCCTTAGCAATCGCTAAACCAACTCCGAGAGGTTATTGATCCCGCGGATGCACGATCAACCTGACCACGAAGGTCTAATTCCTGCAAGCAATCGAAGAACAAGCAAGAACTAAGAATTGCAATCTGGATATTGCGAATATAAGATGAATGATTACGAAAGTTGGGGTTCCAATGAGGTCTTGGCCTGGTCGGATGACACAAACGAAGAGCTCGAAGTTGCGGCTATGGCTAACTTATATCTAATTAAAACCCCCAAGTCTAAACGACGCCCTAAGGGTTGTATATATGGGGGAACAGAGGGGATTTTCGTGACCCCTTGGAGGTGGGGTCCGAAAACAACCCTAACTCGGTTTCCCCACACATACGGACTCTAAAAACAGCCTATAATGTGGTATTTCGAAATTACATGGGCCCAGCCCAATATTAAGGTGACGCAGCACCTATAATTGCTCTTGGACGAAAATAATGAAGTGGCATCTCGTGTATTCCGTCCAAGCCTTCATGCATGCCTTATGGTGGCTTCAACGTGCGAAAATCCCCACTGGAAACTCCACTGTACTTTCCCCCGCGCGCACCTTCTTCTCCATTCTTGATCCCGCTCCAATGACCATCCTTCGTGTCCATGCTAGGTCCTTCATTCATAAGCAAAACAAAAGTATCTAATTTAGGCAGCATCATATGTTCATGAACAATAGAAGGATTCGCAAGAAACGAAAGTACCTGATAATTTAGTTGACGTGCACGTGCTCTAGTAACTGGTCCAGTATGTGTAGTTGGTGAGGGTATGGGTGTAACATTAGTAGGGATGTCCTCATCAGCATGGGAAGAAAATATGCTCAAGTTCAAGTCCAACAAGTTGTTCAAAATCCAACCAGATGGCAAATCCAGAAATAAATCAGAAAAGTTTTTGGAAAGAGAAGGTTCCAAAATCATGGGTGTCACAAGGTAGCACCCAAGTCTCACATATGTTTAAGCGTGGTTCGAAAAGGAGCGAGTTCACCTTAGCCTCAATGGCGCGTGATTGTGCTCTCGTCATGGGTCCGCGTGTAGGAGATGTATCCATGGTGATGTCGGTAGGATGCTCCGCATCATCTCCCCCCCCTTTGGGGAAGATCCATCCACGGACCCAAGTCTCCATCACCATGGTAAGGCGCGAGGTCAAGGATGTTGAACGTTTTGCTCACCGAGTACTTGTCCGTGGGGATGTCCACCGTGTAGGCGTTGTTGTTGACCTTGGTGAGAATCTTGAATGGTTCGTCGGCGTGACGAAGAAGCTTTGATTTGCGGGCGTCCTAGAACAGGTCTTTGCGGAGATGTATCCACACTAAGTCACCCGGTTGGTACGTGCTTGGCTTCTTGTGGATATTCATCGTTTGTGCATGGGCTTGAACATGTTTCTCAATAGTTTCCCTTGTATCTTCATGAAGCCTCTTGAGGAAGCTTGCCCTTGCGCTAGCATCCATGTTGGCGCGTTCTTGGAGTGGTAGGGTTAGGATGTCCAATGGGCACAAAGGATTGAACCCATAGACAACCTCGAATGGAGACCTCTTCGTGGTGGAGTTCATAGCACAGTAGTAGGCGAACTCTGCCACCGGGATGTGTTCTTCCCACTCCTTGATGTTCTTCTTGATGAGCATGCAGAGGAGAGTTGATAGGGATCGATTCACCACTTCCGTTTGCCCGTCCGTTTGTGGGTGATACGCCGTGGAGAATAGGAGCTTGATGCCAAGCTTGGCGCATAGTGTCTTCCAAAAGTAGCTTTGGAACTTGACGTCACGGTCGGAGACGATGGACTTGGGAACACCATGGAGTCGAAGAATCTCCCTACAAAAGATGTGAGAAATATGCGAGGCATCATCCGTTTTATTGCAAGGTAGGAAATGACTCATTTTGGAGAATCTATCCACTACCACAAATATAGAGTCCTTGCCAGTCCTTGTACGAGGTAAACCAAGAACGAAATCCATACTAATGTGTTCCCATGGCACATGAGGAATAGGCAAAGGCATATAGAGACCATGTGAAGAGATTTTGACCTAGCCTTTTGACAAGTGTGGCACCGTTGGACAAGCAGGCCCACGTCACGGAACATCTTTGGCCAAAAGAAGTTGGTGGAGAGTGTAGCGTATGTCTTGTCGCGAGGAAAGTGTCCCATGAGGCCACTGCCATGAGATTCCCGCAAAAGGAGAAGACGCAAAGAACACTCGGGAATGCAAAGCTTGTTAGCGCGCATGAGATATCCATCAGTGATATAATAATTGTCCCAACTGGTATGTCGCTTGTAATTCGCAAAAGGTGTTGCAAAGAGAGGGTCATGTGCATAAAGATATTTGATTTGTTCAAAGCCCACAATGTCAAATTCAAGTTTGGTAGTAAGCATGCATCTACGTGACAAGGCGTCCGCGACGACGTTGTCATTTCCCTTTTTATACATTATGATGTAAGGGAAGGACTCAATGAACTCACTCCATCTAGCATGCCTACGGTTCAATTTGGTTTGGGACTTAAAATATTTAAGAGATTCATGGTCCGAGTGAATGAAGAATTCCCTAGGGCGAAGGTAGTGTTCCCAAACTTTCAAGACGCGGATCAACGCATAGAGTTCCTTATCGTATATAGGGTAGTTCATTTGGGCGCCGGAGAGTTTTTCGCTAAAGTAGGCTACCGGCCGTCTATCTTTCATAAGCACACCTCCTATACCCGTTCCACTAGTGATGAGGACATCTCTACTAATGTTACACCCACATCTTCACCAACTACACATACTGGACCAGTTACTAGAGCACGCGCACGTCAACTAAATTATCAGGTACTTTCGTTTCTTGCGAATCCTTCTAATGTTCAGGAACATATGATGCTGCCTAAATTAGATACTTTTGTTTTGCTTATGAATGAAGGAGCTAGCATGGACAAGAAGGACGGTCATTGGAGCGGGATCAAGCATGGAGAAGAAGGTGCGCGCGCGGGAAAGAACAATGGAGCTTCCAGTGGGGATTTTCGCACTTTGAAGCCACCATAAGGCATGCATGAAGGCTTGGACGAAATACACGAGATGCCACTTCATTATTTTCGTCCAAGAGCAATTATAGGTGCTGCGTCACCTTAATATTGGGCTGGGCCCATGTAATTTCGAAATACCACATTATAGGCTGTTTTTAGAGTCCGTATGTGTGGGGAAACCGAGTTAGGGTTGTTTTCGGACCCCACCTCCAAGGGGTCACGAAAATCCCCTCTGTTCCCCCATATATACAGCCCTTAGGGCGTCGTTTAGACTTGGGTTTTAATTAGATTTAAGTTAGCCATAGCCGCAACTTCGAGTTCTTCGTTTGTGTCGTCCGACCAGGCCATGACCGCATTGGAACCCCAACTTCTGTTAATCTTTCATCTTATATTCGCAATATCCAGATTGCAATTCTTAGTTCTTGCTTGTTCTTCGATTGCTTGCAGGAATTGACCTTCGTGGTCAAGTTGATCGTGCATCCGCGGGATCAATAACCTCTCGGAGTTGGTTTAGCGATTGCTAAGGCGCAACGTCTTCGCACGTTCGTAGTCGGGTCGTGAAAGTCTACTCCACCAAAATCGATCTCCATCATCTCATTGAAACATCGGGACACCTTCGCCTCTATCAAGTGGTATCAGATTTCCAGGTTCTTCGGTGAGATTTACCAGTTTTTCGTAGTCTAGATTACTTCTGTTCTTCATACCTACAGTCCACGAAAAAGCCAAAAAAAAATTAGGGTTAGATCATCACGTCCCAAAACAGTCCGAGCCTTTGTCCAGTTTTCTTTACAGTAGTTTGCATTGTTGAATTTGCGGTTGCATCGTTGTGTCGAGTTGCTGATCTTAGCGTCTAGTTCCCTTAGAGTTTCGAGTTCTGATCACAGTTTGTCACGCCGCCGCCGCACAGTACTACACCACCACGTTCCGCCAATCCGAGTCCAGATACACCACCACGTTCCGCCAAGCAGAGTCCATATACACCACCACGACCTACCAATCCGAGTTGAGTTCCATCACCTGTTCGGCTTGTGATCTCTCCGTAGCCAGATTAGTTTTGAGTTTGATTAGAGTCGGATTTCACCAATCTTTTGTCGTACGTAGAAGGTGATTAGAGTCTGGCACGCTTTCCAGAGCAGTTTTTAGGCCAAAAATTTCGGGGGTAAAAAAATTTCGTGCCCATACGTTCCCTAGGTCCAGAAACTCATTTTGAGACGTTCGCCACCATAGTGATTTTTTCGCACTTTTTCAGCCACCGCAGTCCCGCATCGCAAAAAAAAAAAGCAAAAAAAAAAAACAGAGAGAAAAAAAAAATTCAGAGTGTGCTTCTCAGTTGACTACGTGCCGCGCCGTGCTTTCGTTGGTGTTTTAGGCTCGCGTCTCTAGGACGGTCTAGCCTAGGATCAGCACAGTACCGACGTTGAGTGTTTATTCAACTTTGCATCTCTGTTTTGATTACTGTTGAGCTTTTTGCTACCATATTTGTCAAGCCTACCTACAGCTCCACATATATTCTACTTCGTGCGGTTGACACCTCCTGGCCATCGCTCTACCACATCTCTGAGAGTTTGGACCCGTTGGTTGTACATCACCACCTGCTGCTAGGTAAGAATCGGTAAGAATGAAAGAAAAGCTTGACGGATTTGTGCTTTCCACCACCCCACATCCCATTAGTAGAAGTAGGATCATATTTCTGTGTGTTTTCTATTTCTGCTAACCATGCCAGGATCCCATGATGAAGTGGCGCAGGATGCACCCGATTGGGAGAATATGACAAACAAAGCGTTACATGATAAATTTGCACAAATGATGTCTGAACAGGTGAATGACATCGAGAACAGATTTACAGAGGCGATTGATGGTGTGGAGAAGATGATCGACACCAAGCTCGACGCCAAGTTTACTGAGTTGCTCGCACGCCTACCTGCACAGCCTAAGACCGCTCCTGCACAGCCACCGCCACCACGACGTGCACGACGTATTCTGTTTCCGGGCAGACAAGCTGATGAGGACATCCCTACTAATGTTACACCCATACCCTCACCAACTACACATACTGGACCAGTTACTAGAGCACGTGCACGTCAACTAAATTATCAGGTACTTTCGTTTCTTGCGAATCCTTCTATTGTTCATGAACATATGATGCTGCCTAAATTAGATACTTCCGTTTTGCTTATGAATGAAGGACCTAGCATGGACAAGAAGGATGGTCATTGGAGCGGGATCAAGAATGGAGAAGAAGGTGCGCGCGGGGGAAAGTACAGTGGAGCTTCCAGTGGGGATTTTCGCACGTTGAAGCCACCATAAGGCATGCATGAAGGCTTGGACGGAATACACGAGATGCCACTTCATTATTTTCGTCCAAGAGCAATTATAGGTGCTGCGTCACCTTAATATTGGGCTGGGCCCATGTAATTTCGAAATACCACATTATAGGCTGTTTTTAGAGTCCGTATATGTGGGGAAACCGAGTTAGGGTTGTTTTCGGACCCCACCTCCAAGGGGTCATGAAAATCCCCTCTGTTCCCCCATATATACAGCCCTTAGGGCGTCGTTTAGACTTGGGTTTTAATTAGATTAAAGTTAGCCATAGCCGCAACTTCGAGCTCTTCGTTTGTGTCATCCGACCAGGCCAAGACCTCATTGGAACCCCAACTTTCGTAATCATTCATCTTATATTCGCAATATCCAGATTGCAATTCTTAGTTCTTGCTTGTTCTTCGATTGCTTGCAGGAATTAGACCTTCGTGGTCAGGTTGATCGTGCATCCGCGGGATCAATAACCTCTCGGAGTTGGTTTAGCGATCGCCAAGGCGCAACGTCTTCGCACGTTCGTAGTCGGATCGTGAAAGTCGTCTCCACCATAATCGATCTACACCATCTCATCGAAACATCGGGACACCTTCGCCTCTATCAAGTGGTATCAGATTTCCAGGTTGCTCGGTGAGATTTACCAGTTTCCATAGTCTAGATTGGTTCTGTTCTTCATACCTACAGTCCACGAAAAAGCCAACAAAAAAAATTAGGGTTAGATCATCACGTCCCAAGACAGTCCTAGCCTTTGTCCAGTTTTCTTTTCAGTACTTGCTTTGTTGAATTTACGGTTGCATCGTTGTGTCAAGTTGCTGATCTTAGCGTCTAGTTCCCTTAGAGTTTCGAGTTCTGATCACAGTTTGCCACGTCGCCGCCGCACAAGTAGTCATCCTACCACGTTCCGCTAATCCGAGTCCAGATACACCACCACGTTCCGCCAAGCAGAGTCCATATACACCACCACGTCTCACGAGTCCGAGTTGAGTTCCACCATTAGTACGGTTCCTGATCTCTCTGTAGCCAGATTAGTTTTCAGTTGTTAGAGTCGGATTTCATCAAACTTTTTCCGTACAGAGAAGGGGGGTGATTTGCAAAAAAAAAAAAAAAGTCTGGCACGCTTTCTAGAGCAGTTTTTAGGCCAAAATTTTCAGGGGTAAAAAAACTTCGTGCCCATACGTTCCTTAGGTGCAGAAAGTCGTTTTGAGACGTTCGCCACCATAGTGTTTTTTTCGCACTTTTTCAGCCACCGCAGTCCCGCATCGCAAAAAAAAAAAAGAGCAAAAAAGAAAAAAGAAAAAAAAAGAGAGAAAATAAAAAATTCAGAGTGTGCTTCACAGTTGTTACGTGCCGCGCCGTGCTTTCGTTGGTGTTTTAGGCTCGCGTCTCTAGTACGGTCTAGCCTAGGATCAGCACAGTACCGACGTTGAGTGTTTATTCAGCTTTGCATCTCTGTTTTGATTATTGTTGATCTTTTTGCTACCATATTTGTCAAGCCTACCTACAGCTCCACATATATCCTACATCGTGCGTTTGACACCTCCTAGCCATCGCTCTACCATATCTCTGAGAGTTTTGACCCGTTGGTTGTACATCACCACCTGCTGCTAGGTAAGAATCGGTAAGAACGTAAGAAAAGCTTGACGGATTTGTGCTTTCCACCACCCCACATCCATCCCATTAGTAGAAGTAGGATCATATTCCTGTGTGTTTTCTATTTCTGCTAACCATGCCAGGATCACATGATGAAGTGGCGCGGGATGCACCCGATTGGGAGAACATGACAAACAAGGAGCTACATGATAAATTTGCACGTATGATGTCTCAACAGGTGCAGGACATCGAGACTAGATTTACAGAGGCGATTGATGGCGTGGAGAAGATGATCGACACCAAGCTCGACGCCAAGTTTACTGAGTTGATCGCACGCCTACCTTCAGCACAGCCACAGCCACCGCCACTACCACGTGCACGACGTATTCTGTTTCCGCGAGGACAAGCTGCTGGTATTGGTGCTCCTCCTGCTGCTGCAGTTGCTGCTACTACTGCTGCTGCTGCTTCTGACGTCGTCCAGGACGACAACTACGAGGGTGATTACGAGGAGGAGGTGGAACAGGAAGCGGCCTATGAGCAGCCAGCTGGACGTCCACGTCCCAACATTCGCCACGGTCGACACCAACCACCCCCTCAGGTACGCGATGATGAACACGTGCCTAAACTTAAATTGAATCTTAAGCCGTTTGAGGGTAGATATATTCCTGATGCTTATCTTACTTGGGAGTTAGAAACTGAACAACGTTTTACATGTTTACAATATCCTGAGAATAGACGTGTTACTGCTGCTGTTTGTGAATTCACGGGCTTTGCATCTATTTGGTGGTCTGAACATTGTAGATTGCATGCTAATAATATTCCAACTACTTGGGCTGCTTTAAAAGATGCTATGCGTACTCGCTGGGTTCCTCCTTATTATCAACGTGAATTGTTACAAAAATTACAGCGTTTGAGACAAGGAAAAAATTCTGTAGAGGAATATTATCAAGAATTACAAACTGGATTGATTAGATGTGGCCTAGTAGAGGATAATGAAGCTATGCTTGCACGTTTTATGGGTGGCTTAAACAGGGAGATACAAACTATTCTAGAATACAAGGACTTTGCTACTATCACTCGTTTGTTTCATCTTGCTTGTAAAGCTGAACGTGAAGTGCAGGATCGACAGGCCGCTACGAGACCTAACTTTTCTGCAGGACGAAATACATCATGGACATCGCGTGGAGCTTCTACATCCACACGTCCTGCTGCGCCACCATCTACTTCAGCCGCTCATTCTTACAGGGAGCCACCAAAACAGCCAGCGCCACCATTCAAGGGTGCACAGAGTGGTCCAGCGGCGAGTTCTTCTTCATCCATGGCTTCCACAGGGCAAACACGAGATCGTGATATTAAATGTCGCAGGTGCCAAGGTGGAGGTCACATCGCAAAAGACTGTCCCTCCAAGCGTGTGATGATTATTACGGCGGATGGTGGGTATGAGTCAGCGAGCGACTATGATGAGGAGACTTTAGTTCTCATTGCTCACGAGGAACAGGGTGCCCCTGATGATGCTCATGATATAGAGTATATGGTTCCTGATGATGCAGATCAATATGCTAGTTTGGTTGCTCAACGTGTGTTAAGTGTGCAGGTATCGAAGGCCGAGCAAAACCAGAGGCATAATTTGTTCCACACAAAGGGAGTGGTGAAAGAACGTTCGGTTCGCATCATCATTGACGGAGGGAGTTGCAACAACTTGGCAAGCATGGAGTTGGTGGAGAAGCTATCTCTCACCACAAGGCCACACCCCCATCCGTACTATATTCAGTGGTTTAACAATAGTGGTAAGATTAAGGTAACGCGTTCTGTTCGTGTGCACTTTAGCATTGCTGCATATGTTGATTATGTTGATTGTGATGTGGTACCCATGCAAGCATGCTCTCTTTTACTTGGTAGACCATGGCAATTTGATAGGAATGTTGTACACCATGGTAGGACAAATCAGTTTACTCTGGTTCATCAGGATAAAACTATTGCTTTACTTCCTATGTCTCCTGAACAAATTGTGAAAGATGATCTTGCTAGAGCTACTAAAGCTAAACAGGAGAAAAATAAGAGTGAAAATGAGATAGCAGCTAAAGAATTTGAGCAACAACATAAGACTACTAGCAAATCTTCTTCTGCTGTTTCTAATGAAATTAAATTGACTAGTCCAACTTTGCTTGCTACTAAGGTTGATATTTCGGATTTGGATGTTAGTCAATATGTGTGCTATGCTTTTGTGTGCAAAGAAGCTTTGTTTTCATTTGAGGAATTGCCTCCTTCTTTGCCTCCTGTTGTCACTGACCTTTTGCAGGAGTTTATTGACGTCTTTCCACAAGACATACCACCGGGATTACCACCTATTCGAGGGATTGAGCATCAGATTGACTTAATTCCCGGTGCTTCGCTGCCCAACCGTGCGCCATACCGTACCAATCCGGAGGAGACGAAGGAGATTCAGCGTCAAGTACAAGAGCTACTCGACAAAGGTTACATACGTGAATCACTTAGTCCTTGTGCTGTTCCTGTTATATTAGTGCCTAAAAAGGATGGAACTTGGCGTATGTGTGTTGATTGTAGAGCCATTAATAATATTACTATTCGTTATCGTCATCCTATTCCTAGGTTAGATGATATGCTTGATGAATTAAGTGGCTCTACCATGTTTTCCAAAGTTGATTTGCGTAGTGGATACCATCAAATTCGCATGAAATTAGGAGATGAATGGAAAACGGCATTTAAAACTAAGTTTGGATTATGAGTGGTTAGTCATGCCTTTTGGGTTAACTAATGCACCTAGCACTTTCATGAGATTAATGAACGAGGTTTTACGTGCTTTCATTGGACGATTTGTGGTAGTCTATTTTGATGATATACTGATTTATAGCAAATCTTTGGAGGAACATTTGGATCATTTACGTGCTGTTTTTATTGCTCTACGTAATGCACGTTTATTTGGTAACCTTGGGAAGTGCACCTTTTGCACCGACGGAGTATCGTTTCTTGGCTATGTTGTTACTCCGCAGGGAATTGAAGTTGATCACGAGGCAATTGAGAGTTGGCCGCAGCCCAAAACGGTCACACAAGTGAGGAGTTTTCTTGGCCTCGCTGGATTCTATAAGCGTTTTGTGAGAGATTTCAGCACCATTGCTGCACCTCTCAATGAGCTTACACGCAAGGATGTGCCTTTTACTTGGGGTACCGCACAGGAAGAAGCCTTCACCGTATTGAAAGATAAGTTAACACATGCTCCTTTGCTCCAACTTCCTGATTTTAATAAGACTTTTGAGCTTGAATGCGATGCTAGTGGGATTGGTTTGGGAGGTGTGTTATTACAAGATGCTAAACCTGTTGCTTACTTTTCTGAAAAATTGAGTGGGCCTAGTCTGAACTATTCTACTTATGATAAGGAATTATATGCTCTTGTTCGGACATTAGAAACTTGGCAACATTATTTATGGCCCAAAGAATTTGTTATACATTCTGATCATGAATCTTTGAAACACATAAGAAGTCAAGCAAAACTTAATCGTAGACATGCTAAGTGGGTTGAATTTATTGAGACTTTCCCTTATGTCATTAAACACAAGAAGGGGAAAGATAATATTATTGCTGATGCTTTGTCTCGTCGTTATACTATGCTTTCACAACTTGACTTCAAGATTTTCGGTTTAGAGACAATCAAAGATCAATACGTAAATGATGCGGAATTTAAAGATGTATTGCAGAATTGTAGAGAGGGTAGAACATGGAACAAGTTTGTGCTTAATGATGGATTTGTGTTCCGTTCTAACAAGCTATGCATTCCAGCTAGCTCTATTCGTCTTTTGTTGTTGCAGGAGGCGCATGGAGGAGGATTAATGGGACACTTTGGCGTGAAGAAGACGGAGGACGTACTTGCTACACATTTCTTTTGGCCAAAGATGAGACGGGATGTTGAGCGTTTTGTTGCTCGCTGCACTACATGTCAAAAAGCTAAGTCACGACTCAATCCTCATGGTTTATACATGCCTTTACCTGTACCTAGTGTTCCGTGGGAGGACATATCCATGGACTTTGTTTTAGGCTTGCCTCGAACAAAGAATGGGAGGGATAGCATATTTGTTGTCGTGGATAGATTTTCTAAGATGGCACATTTTATACCATGTCATAAAAGCGATGATGCTGCTAATGTTGCTGATTTATTCTTTCGTGAGATTATTCGCTTACATGGTGTGCCCAATACTATTGTCTCGGATCGTGATACTAAGTTTCTTAGCCATTTTTGGAGATGCTTATGGGCTAAGTTGGGGACTAAACTACTTTTTAGTACTACATGTCATCCCCAAACTGATGGACAAACTGAAGTAGTCAATAGGACTTTGTCTACTATGCTTAGGGCTGTTTTAAAGAGTAACTTGAAACTGTGGGAAGAATGTTTACCTCATATTGAATTTGCTTATAATCGTTCATTGCATTCTACCACTAAAATGTGCCCTTTTGAGATTGTTTATGGTTTTCTACCTCGTGCACCTATTGATTTGCTACCTCTTCCATCTTCGGAGAAGGTTAATTTTGATGCTAAGCAACGTGCTGAATTGATATTAAAACTGCATGAGTTAACTAAAGAAAACATTGAGCGCATGAATGCTAGATACAAGCTTGCTGGTGATAGGGGTCGAAAGCATGTTGTGTTTGAACCCGGAGATCTTGTTTGGTTACATCTACGTAAAGATAGGTTTCCTGATTTGCGCAAGTCTAAGTTAATGCCTCGAGCTGATGGTCCCTTTAAGGTTTTGCAGAAAATTAATGATAATGCATATAAACTTGAGCTACCTGCAGCCTTTGGGGTTAGTCCCACATTTAATATTGCAGATTTGAAGCTTTATTTGGGAGAAGATGATGAGCTTCCGTCGAGGACGACTTCAATTCAAGAAGGGGAGGATGATGAGGACATCCCTACTAATGTTACACCCATATCCTCACCAACTACACATATTGGACCAGTTACTAGAGCTCGTGCACGTCAACTAAATTATCAGGTACTTTCGTTTCTTGCGAATCCTTCTATTGTTCATGAACATATGATACTGCCTAAATTAGATACTTTTGTTTTGCTTATGAATGAAGGACCTAGCATGGACAAGAAGGATGGTCATTGGAGCGGGATCAAGCATGGAGAAGAAGGTGCGCGCGCGGGAAAGGACAGCGGAGCTTCCCGTGGTGATTATCGCACTTTGAAGCCACCATAAGGCGCGCATGAAGTCTTGGACGAAATACGCGAGATGCCACTTCATTATTTTCGTCCAAGGGCAATTATAGGTGCTGCGTCACCTTAATATTGGGCTGGGCCCATGTAATTTCGAAATACCACCTTATAGGCTGTTTTTAGAGTCCGTATGTGTGGGGAAACCGAGTTAGGGTTGTTTTCGGACCCCACCTCCAAGGGGTCACGAAAATCCCCTCTGTTCCCCCATATATACAGCCCTTAGGGCGTCGTTTAGACGTGGGTTTTAATTAGACATAAGTTAGCCATAGCCGCAACTTCGAGCTCTTCGTTTGTGTCATCCGACCAGGCCAAGACCTCATTGGAACCCCAACTTTCGTAATCATTCATCTTATATTCGCAATATCCAGATTGCAATTCTTAGTTCTTGCTTGTTCTTCGATTGCTTGCAGGAATTAGACCTTCGTGGTCAGGTTGATCGTGCATCCGCGGGATCAATAACCTCTCGGAGTTGGTTTAGCGATCGCTAAGGCGCAACGTCTTCGCATGTTCGTAGTCGGATCGTCAGAGTCATCTCCACCAAATCGATAGTTATCTCTCATCGAAACATCGGGACACCTTCGCCTCTATCATAGTGGATCTAAGCTTTAATGTTTTGAGTTCTAATCTTAGCTAAACCTAGAATGAAGGAGGGGATGGGGTATATATAGCCCAATGGAAGTGATGGGTAAGTGAGGGTAAAATGGGAAGATACAAGGCCTCTTGGCCAAGGCTGCACGCAGGGAGGGGACCTGGTAAACGGGCCTTTACTCCGAGCGCCCGGGGTGGGTCGGGTCGAGCAGACCGGGCACCCGGGGGTCCAGAAGCCGGGAACCCGGGGTGGTCAGTAGCTTCCCGGTTTCGAATGGGATGGACCGGGCACCCGGGAGTCCGTGACTCCGGGCACCCAGGCTGGTCAAGAACATCTGCCTCCTCTCCAAGTGTTGCTTGCCCTTGTATCATGGCTTCATCTCCTCTCTTCCATCTTCTCTTCCAAGCTTCTCTCACGGATGGTGTAGTCGTTCTCTTATGCCCAACCTCCTCTATTGCCGGTTTGTCATGTAGCTCCAACCTATAAGTGCACAACATAGGAGGGTCAAGTAGTATACCATCCTCGAGAGCACCAAGTAGACATGTGTAAAGGAGAAGATTCACCTTTAGGTGTAATATGTGTAAGCCACACATGTCTCTTGATGAAGGGAAGGTTAACATGGTGATGTCCGTTGGATGCTCCGCATCAACTTGCCTCTCCACTTTTGTGGCTTGATGGACCAATTCTTCAAGTGTGTTGTATGGTTGGAAGTTGGTGATCTTCTTAATTGAGACCGTTCAGGAAGCGGGCCATGGTTTGTTCGGCGGATTCCTTCACATTTGGCTCGAATCATTGCCAACTCCATTTCCTTGTAATACTCTTCTACCGACTTGTATCCTTGCTTGAGGGCTTGTAAGTTTTGGTAGAGGTCACGTGTATAATGTTTTGGCACAAACCGGGCTCCCATCACGTTTTTCATTTCTTCCCATGAGCACACTTGTGGGGTGCCTTGCTCGAGACGGATATCTTGTACTTGCTCCCACCAATTGAGAGCATAGTCTTCAAATTCAAGTGATTCCATGGCAACTTTCTTGGACTCATCATAATTGTGCACACGGTATATCTTGTCCACTTTGAGGGCCCATGAGAGGTAGTCCTCAGGGTTTGTTCCTCCCGAGAACTTGGGCATTGTGAACTTGAGCCTTCAAAAACGCTCTTCATTGTGTTGAGGTTGACGAACCCGGAGATGCTCAAGTGGCGGGGGTGCTCTAGCTCGCCGGTCATTGTGATGGATGTTGTCTTTGTATTAATCTTGATGATCAAAGTTTGGCACATGAGGTGCATTAGGGCGCCCCTGCAATGTGCGATGAGCCGTCGAAGGTATGTTGTCTTGAAGTGGGTGAAGTGGCGGTCTTGGATGACGGTCATCTCTAGGCACATGAGATTGAGATGGTTCGCCATGAATGACCCGAGGAGGAATGCGGATGTCATGTTCTTGGCGCCTATGGTGATCTTCGCTTTCATGTCTTGTTGACCGGGCATTATAAGTTGGTGCCCCTTGGTGGTGAAGGTTGAAGTTGAGGGTGTCTTGCACTTGTCTCTCAAGGTGGAGACGCCTTTCACGCTCCGTGGCTTGGTCTTGTGGCTCCTTGCCGGGACGAGACCGGGTGTGCTCGACGGCCTCATGGTTGGACTTGGAGCGGTGAGAAGACCGGTGTGAAGAGGAGGATGATGAAGAATGATGACGCCGAGAAGATAGCATGGCCTTGAGCTCGGCCATACTTGAGTCTTGGTGTGCCGTGATATGAGGAAGCATTTCTTGCTTGAAGTCCTCCATAGTGTTGGACATTTGTTCTTGACGTTTGTGTAGGTCCACCGCAATCGTGGCATTGCGGTTGCTCAACCTCTCGTGCGCGTCGCGCATCTCATGTTGGAATAGTAGTTGAGCCTCTTGAGTAACCATATTGCTTGTATCGCGAAGTGTACCATTCACTGAAGAAGTAGGGGAGTCTTTCCTAGCCATGACAACAAGCGGGTAGATGTGAGAGTAAAAGTAGGAGAACAATAACAAGGATACCTTCTCGAAGATGTAGTGAGTCGATTGATGTATAGCTTCATGTAGTGAAAAGAATGTTCTTGTTTGAATCTCGTTCCCACACGCACACCTACAATTGTCTTATTGTGGAGCATGGTAGGACTTAGTGGCCAAGGAAATGCAACAAGCGGAACAAGATGTTAATAAAATTGGTAGTGGTCAAAGTGAAGAAATGCAATACAAGTATATCAAAAGAGAAAGATAGCAATAGGAAACGCACGCGCAAAGATATTGGGACTTATGCAACCAAGAAAATGAGCAAGATAATGGAGCCTAACGAAGACTAATGCTCGCGTTGCACAAGTACAAAGAGAGTAACTAGCTCGATTGCTCAACGGCTTGATTCGCACAAGTGCACCAACCTATAATGAAGAGATATGAACTCTAAACGTGCTTTTGGTGGATGCTTCACTATTTGCGCTCTCGTTTTCTTAGAAGCTTTTGATATCCTTTCTCTTTCTCTCTCTTTTCTTGAACGGAACTCACTTTTGACAACGAAACTTGGAGCGCTATGAGTTGTGATATAACTAGATGAGTAATGAACTGAGTATCAATTGTATGACTACTAAGGTGCACACATTGCGAGAGCCAACAATACTCGGAGAGCTAGTCTCAATAGGACAAAGAAGATATTCACAAAAGAAAGATGGGCTCTCAATGGTAAATGGCAAGGAGAGGGTGGCTATGACGAAATGTATACCTCAAGTCACCTTACCCTCGCGAAGAACGGTGGTACCGGCCTTGCTTCCGGTGTGTAGGCCGAGTGGATTGGAGACGTTAGTAGCGAGTATGTTGGCCTTCGTTGTTGATGGTGGTGGAGTCCTTGGGGTTCCTGGACGACATGTGCGAAGCTGCCCGAGTCAAAGAGCTTCTGGGAAGCTCTCTGTGTAGACCGGGTGCCTGGTGTCTGGATGGGCCGGGTGCCCGGGGTCCCGGGTGCCTGGTCTCTATAATCCGGGTGCTCGGGGTAGGCCGAGGCACGGGAGTTGACCAAGAAAGTGGGGTTCCCAAAATCAAATTGGTGGATAGAAAGAAAAAATTCAGGGAAAATTGTTGGTGGGGAGGCTAAAGCAACCCAAAAGGGGGTAGATCCACTAGTAAAACACCACATCCATGGAACAAAACCAACAAAATTTCAAAATAACCAACAAGTTGCAAGATCTTGGGTATGGCTATTTTTGGTGGGGATTTTGGAATTGGGAAAAGAACAAACAAAAATTGGCTAGAAAGGTGAGGGGGAGGAACTCCAAATTGTGTCAACATTGCTCATGATACCAAATGATGTAGGGAAAGTCTAGGGTTTGGCCCAATCTTCACAATTTGGAGGTGGGGATCCAAAACAATCACAAGCACAAGGGGAAATCACAAACACAATCAACACAAGAGGGGAAGGGGAACAAGATCCAAACACACAAACACTCAAATCCACTCACAAACATCATGCATCAAAATATCCATACACCACAAGAGGTAAGCTTGGTAGTTTCCCTCTCCTTCTACTACTAGAAGAGGGGCCTCTCCTTCTATGAGTGGGGATAGGAAGGTAGATTGAGAGAGGATCTCAAGCAGATCAATTTCCGAAGGGGAAATGGAGGTAAGGTCTCTCAAGATTTAGTTTGTTCTTAGCTAACCCTAAAACTGAGGTAGAAAAGAGATATATATATATATAGTACAGGGGAGAGATGGGGGGACAAGGGCCTCATGCCCAGATCTAGCAGCCGGAGACCGGGCACCCGGGGGACCGGACACCCGGGGTGGTCAGGGGGCTTCGGACTCAAGCCGAGGGGGGGACTGGACACCCGGGGGTTGGGGAGGCCGGGCACCCGGAGTGGTCAGCGAACTCGCCGCCTTGCTCCTGGGGGGACCGGGCACCCGGGGGTCGGAAGGGATGGGCATCCGGAGTGGTCAGAGAGGGCTCGGCCTTGTGTCGGGGGTGGCCGGGCACCCGGGGTTGTCAGGAGCTTCAGGGTGTCCTCCTCCTCGTCTTCCTGCGGTTCTTCTACAAGCGTGGCTCGCCCTTGTTCCATAGCCTCTTCTTGAATGCCCCGTTGGTACCTGATGAAGCATAGCGTGTCCATGTGAGGTGGCACCCAAGTCTCACATATGTTTAAGCGTGGTTCGGAAAGGAGTGAGTTCACCTTAGCCTCAATGGTGCATGCTTGTGCTCTCTTCATGTGTCCGCGTGTAGGAGATGTATCCATGGTGATGTCGGTAGGATACTCCGCATCAATAGGCGTGTTGACGACCAACAATTTGGTCTTCCCCCTTTTGACCCGGTTGCGCGGGTGGTCAAACGTTCATCTCGGGGGCATGCTTTGTCTGCTGAAGAGGTGGCTGTTATTGACCCTCTGATGCAAAAACTCGTTGAACTGAAGAAGAGGATACCTGGTGCCCAGCTGATTGCCGTGTTTATGAGGAGGTGCATCCAGCCACTTCAGCATCGGGTGCATCCTATGTAGCGGTACACTGGGCTCGAGGACCCGACTAGGTACTCTCCTGATGATATCTCGGGTAGCGATCTTCTGTTTCGGATCCAGCAAGTCACTAAGTGCACAAGTACTGGTGTTGAGAGTTCCGTGCTTTCATATGCTGAGGATTTCCTATTGCCTGAGGTATGTGCTCGAGTCTTTGTCAGGTCCGATCATGTATTTTCTATCTTGTGTTTACTAATAATGTTTTTACCTCATAGGACCATGTTCCGTTGCTTAGCAACCTACCTCAACCTGAGGATGCCGAGATATTGGACGAGCCTGATGTGGTTGTGGTGGATCCCGCACCCGAGGGTGGTGCCTCGCATGCTGGTACTGGCGAGTTCGCGGGTGCGAGTGTTGTTTGTCATCAAGCGGCTTCTGAAGGTGATGAAGATTTCGAGCCACTTTGCTTCAAACGCATCCGCTCCTCGACTGCTAGTGGACGGGCTAGAGAGGGCGGTGGTGATGGACCGCCGCCAGTTGCGCCAATTGTTGCGCCCTGCCCTCCTCTAGTTGCACCGAAAAAGCGCAAGCTGGGGGTGTTGCTTCGCGTGGGCGCCGCACCTGTTGGGTACGTACTTCTTCTTGGTTTATTATGCCGCCGTTTTTGCTTCTGATTCTGATGATGAGCGTGTTGCAGTACTACTCCTGTTCAGGCCACGTCTTCGACGTGTACTGCTGCTGTTGACCTTCAGTCGACTGACTCTGGCGCCGTGCCTGATCGATCGGCACCTTCCGCGACTCCTGCGGCCTCTGGTGCGGGTACAAAACATGTGACTGCTCCATCTGGCGGGTCTGTGGCTGTTACTAAGGGAGAATCACCTCCGGAGACAAAACCCGTGTTTCCCGAGAGGTACTTCTTGGAGAAGAAGGACCTCCCCATTGTACAGAAGGCGAAATTATTTGATCGCATGGCTGAGTAGGTGCATAATCTTTTTGTCATCTGACTTGCATTGGGGGCGCGTCAGCGCTCCCGATGGGAGTAACCCTCGAGGCTGCGAGTAACGAGTTGTGGTTGGTTGCAGTCTTAAGCTTGATTTTCCGTTTTGGTGCGCTTCTGCTTGCGATTGGGGGCGCGGCAGCTCTCCCGATGGGAGTAGCCCCCGAGGCTGCGAGCAATCGCTTGTGGTTGGTTGCAGTCTGAAACTTTATTGTCCTTTGCTTGGTTCTGATTTCTGTGCTCCTTTATTTTTCTGTCGCTGTTCCCTATGTGTGAGCAAGTGTTGACTGATGCTGATCGCGCCCGGGGTGCTCATGATGCGACCTAGAATAGCCTGACCACCATGCGCTGGGAGTTGTTTTCGTCCCTTTTTGATTATGTTGTCCTTTCTTGCTTGATGCTTGAGTGGCCCTTTGACCATAGGTCATATGAAAGATGCTGAAAAGAAGGCTGCTGCCACAGAGAAGAAGCTTGCCTCGCTTCGAGGCGTTTTGGAGTCGAAGGAGAGGGATTTGGATGTGCGACGTGACAGCTCGAATGGCTGCGGCGAGTGGAGGAGGAATTCCAACAATTCGAGGCGGTCGAGGGCAATCGGCTGCGCGACCTAGCGAGTGCTTTGGGAGGTGAGAAGATTGCTCCAATGCTTCACCTTTGGTTGTAGTTGTTTGATCATTGTTGTATCCATGTGGTGTAGGTGCCGTAAGTGTTGATGATAGAGGCGAAGGTGTCCCGATGTTTCGATGAGATGGTGGAGATCGATTATGGTGGAGGCGACTTTCACGATCCGACTACGAACGTGCGAAGACGTTGCGCCTTAGCGATCAGTAAACCAACTCCGAGAGGTTATTGATCCCGCGGATGCACGATCAACCTGACCACGAAGGTCTAATTCCTGCAAGCAATCGAAGAACAAGCAAGAACTAAGAATTGCAATCTGGATATTGCGAATATAAGATGAATGATTACGAAAGTTGGGGTTCCAATGAGGTCTTGGCCTGGTCGGATGACACAAACGAAGAGCTCGAAGTTGCGGCTATGGCTAACTTAAATCTAATTAAAACCCAAGTCTAAACGACGCCCTAAGGGCTGTATATATGGGGGAACAGAGGGGATTTTCGTGACCCCTTGGAGGTGGGGTCCGAAAACAACCCTAACTCGGTTTCCCCACACATACGGACTCTAAAAACAGCCTATAAGGTGGTATTTCGAAATTACATGGGCCCAGCCCAATATTAAGGTGACGCAGCACCTATAATTGCCCTTGGACGAAAATAATGAAGTGGCATCTCGCGTATTTCGTCCAAGACTTCATGCGCGCCTTATTGATAGAGGCGAAGGTGTCCCGATGTTTCGATGAGATGGTGGAGATCGATTATGGTGGAGTAGACTTTCACGACCCGACTACGAACGTGCGAAGACGTTGCGCCTTAGCGATCGCTAAACCAACTCCGAGAGGTTATTGATCCCGCGGATGCACGATCAACCTGACCACGAAGGTCTAATTCCTGCAAGCAATCGAAGAACAAGCAAGAACTAAGAATTGCAATCTGGATATTGCGAATATAAGATGAAAGATTACGAAAGTTGGGGTTCCAATGAGGTCTTGGCCTGGTCGGATGACACAAACGAAGAGCTCGAAGTTGCGGCTATGGCTAACTTAAATCTAATTAAAACCCAAGTCTAAACGACGCCCTAAGGGCTGTATATATGGGGGAACAGAGGGGATTTTCGTGACCCCTTGGAGGTGGGGTCCGAAAACAACCCTAACTCGGTTTCCCCACACATACGGACTCTAAAAACAGCCTATAAGGTGGTATTTCGAAATTACATGGGCCCAGCCCAATATTAAGGTGACGCAGCACCTATAATTGCCCTTGGACGAAAATAATGAAGTGGCATCTCGCGTATTTCGTCCAAGACTTCATGCGCGCCTTATGGTGGCTTCAAAGTGCGATAATCACCACGGGAAGCTCCGCTGTCCTTTCCCGCGCGCGCACCTTCTTCTCCATGCTTGATCCCGCTCCAATGACCATCCTTCTTGTCCATGCTAGGTCCTTCATTCATAAGCAAAACAAAAGTATCTAATTTAGGCAGTATCATATGTTCATGAACAATAGAAGGATTCGCAAGAAACGAAAGTACCTGATAATTTAGTTGACGTGCACGAGCTCTAGTAACTGGTCCAATATGTGTAGTTGGTGAGGATATGGGTGTAACATTAGTAGGGATGTCCTCATCATCCTCCCCTTCTTGAATTGAAGTCGTCCTCGACGGAAGCTCATCATCTTCTCCCAAATAAGGCTTCAAATCTGCAATATTAAATGTGGGACTAACCCCAAAGGCTGCAGGTAGCTCAAGTTTATATGCATTATCATTAATTTTCTGCAAAACCTTAAAGGGACCATCAGCTCGAGGCATTAACTTAGACTTGCGCAAATCAGGAAACCTATCTTTACGTAGATGTAACCAAACAAGATCTCCGGGTTCAAACACAACATGCTTTCGAGCCCTATCACCAGCAAGCTTGTATCTAGCATTCATGCGCTCAATGTTTTCTTTAGTTAACTCATGCAGTTTTAATATCAATTCAGCACGTTGCTTAGCATCAAAATTAACCTTCTCCGAAGATGGAAGAGGAAGCAAATCAATAGGTGCACGAGGTAGAAAACCATAAACAATCTCAGAAGGGCACATTTTAGTGGTAGAATGCAATGAACGATTATAAGCAAATTCAATATGAGGTAAACATTCTTCCCACAGTTTCAAGTTACTCTTTAAAACAGCCCTAAGCATAGTAGACAAAGTCCTATTGACTACTTCAGTTTGTCCATCAGTTTGGGGATGACATGTAGTACTAAAAAGTAGTTTAGTCCCCAACTTAGCCCATAAGCATCTCCAAAAATGGCTAAGAAACTTAGTATCACGATCCGAGACAATAGTATTGGGCACACCATGTAAGCGAATAATCTCACGAAAGAATAAATCAGCAACATTAGCAGCATCATCGCTTTTATGACATGGTATAAAATGTGCCATCTTAGAAAATCTATCCACGACAACAAATATGCTATCCCTCCCATCCTTTGTTCGAGGCAAGCCTAAAACAAAGTCCATGGATATGTCCTCCCACGGAACACTAGGTACAGGTAAAGGCATGTATAAACCATGAGGATTGAGTCGTGACTTAGCTTTTTGACATGTAGTGCAGCGAGCAACAAAACGCTCAACATCCCGTCTCATCTTTGGCCAAAAGAAATGTGTAGCAAGTACGTCCTCCGTCTTCTTCACGCCAAAGTGTCCCATTAATCCTCCTCCATGCGCCTCCTGCAACAACAAAAGACGAATAGAGCTAGCTGGAATGCATAGCTTGTTAGAACGGAACACAAATCCATCATTAAGCACAAACTTGTTCCATGTTCTACCCTCTCTACAATTCTGCAATACATCTTTAAATTCCGCATCATTTACGTATTGATCTTTGATTGTCTCTAAACCGAAAATCTTGAAGTCAAGTTGTGAAAGCATAGTATAACGACGAGACAAAGCATCAGCAATAATATTATCTTTCCCCTTCTTGTGTTTAATGACATAAGGGAAAGTCTCAATAAATTCAACCCACTTAGCATGTCTACGATTAAGTTTTGCTTGACTTCTTATGTGTTTCAAAGATTCATGATCAGAATGTATAACAAATTCTTTGGGCCATAAATAATGTTGCCAAGTTTCTAATGTCCGAACAAGAGCATATAATTCCTTATCATAAGTAGAATAGTTCAGACTAGGCCCACTCAATTTTTCAGAAAAGTAAGCAACAGGTTTAGCATCTTGTAATAACACACCTCCCAAACCAATCCCACTAGCATCGCATTCAAGCTCAAAAGTCTTATTAAAATCAGGAAGTTGGAGCAAAGGAGCATGTGTTAACTTATCTTTCAATACGGTGAAGGCTTCTTCCTGTGCGGTACCCCAAGTAAAAGGCACATCCTTGCGTGTAAGCTCATTGAGAGGTGCAGCAATGGTGCTGAAATCTCTCACAAAACGCCTATAGAATCCAGCGAGGCCAAGAAAACTCCTCACTTGTGTGACCGTTTTGGGCTGCGGCCAACTCTCAATCGCCTCGATCTTGGCTTTATCAACTTCAATTCCCTGCGGAGTAACAACATAGCCAAGAAACGATACTCGGTCGGTGCAAAAGGTGCACTTCCCAAGGTTACCAAACAAACGTGCATTACGTAGAGCAATAAAAACAGCACGTAAATGATCCAAATGTTCCTCCAAAGATTTGCTATAAATCAGTATATCATCAAAATAGACTACCACAAATCGTCCAATGAAAGCACGTAAAACCTCGTTCATTAATCTCATGAAAGTGCTAGGTGCATTAGTTAACCCAAAAGGCATGACTAAC
Source organism: Bromus sterilis (assembly GCA_950022295.1). Classification (NCBI taxonomy): domain Eukaryota; kingdom Viridiplantae; phylum Streptophyta; class Magnoliopsida; order Poales; family Poaceae; genus Bromus; species Bromus sterilis. Next base: position 161,270,031 of record OX465599.1, on the reverse strand, counting down.
CACTCATATAATCCAAACTTAGTTTTAAATGCCGTTTTCCATTCATCTCCTAATTTCATGCGAATTTGATGGTATCCACTACGCAAATCAACTTTGGAAAACATGGTAGAGCCACTTAATTCATCAAGCATATCATCTAACCTAGGAATAGGATGACGATAACGAATAGTAATATTATTAATGGCTCGACAATCAACACACATACGCCATGTTCCATCCTTTTTAGGCACTAATATAACAGGAACAGCACAAGGACTAAGGGATTCACGTATGTAACCTTTGTCGAGTAGCTCTTGTACTTGACGCTGAATCTCCTTTGTCTCCTCCGGATTGGTACGGTATGGCGCACGGTTGGGCAGTGAAGCACCGGGAATTAAGTCAATCTGATGCTCAATCCCTCGAATAGGTGGTAATCCCGGTGGTACGTCTTGTGGAAAGACGTCAATAAACTCCTGCAAAAGGTCAGTGACAACAGGAGGCAAAGAAGGAGGCAATTCCTCAAATGAAAACAAAGCTTCTTTGCACACAAAAGCATAGCACACATATTGACTAACATCCAAATCTGAAATATCAACTTTAGTAGCAAGCAAAGTTGGACTAGTCAATTTAATTTCATTAGACACAGCAGAAGAAGATTTGCTATTAGTCTTATGTTGTTGCTCAAATTCTTTGGCTGCTATCTCATTTTCACTCTTATTTTTCTCCTGTTTAGCTTTACTAGCTCTAGCAAGATCATCTTTCACAATTTGTTCAGGAGACATAGGAAGTAAAGCAATATTTTTATCCTGATGAACCAGAGTAAACTGATTTGTCCTACCATGGTGTACAACATTCCTATCAAATTGCCATGGTCTACCAAGTAAAAGAGAGCATGCTTGCATGGGTACCACATCACAATCAACATAATCAGCATATGCAGCAATGCTAAAGTGCACACGAACAGAACGCGTTACCTTAATCTTACCACTATTGTTAAACCACTGAATATAGTACGGATGGGGGTGTGGTCTTGTGGTGAGAGATAGCTTCTCCACCAACTCCATGCTAGCCAAGTTGTTGCAACTCCCTCCGTCAATGATGATGCGAACCGAACGTTCTTTCACCACTCCCTTTGTGTGGAACAAATTATGCCTCTGGTTTTGCTCAGCCTTCGTTATCTGCACACTTAACACACGTTGAGCAACCAAACTAGCATATTTATCTGCATCATCAGGAGCCATATACTCCATATCATGAGCATCATCATGGGCACCCTGTTCCTCATGAGCAATGAGAACTAAAGTCTCCTCATCATAGTCACTCGCTGACTCATACCCACCATCCGCCGTAATAATCATCACACGCTTGGAGGGACAGTCTTTTGCGAAGTGACCTCCACCTTGGCACCTGCGACATTTAATATCACGATCTCGTGTTTGCCCTGTGGAAGCCATGGATGAAGAAGAACTCGCCGCTGGACCACTCTGTGCACCCTTGAATGGTGGCGCTGACTGTATTGGTGGCTCCCTGTAAGAATGAGCGGCTGAAGTAGAGGGTGGAGCAGCAGGACGTGTGGATGTAGAAGGTCCACGCGATGTCCATGATGTATTTCGTCCTGCAGAAAAGTTAGGTCTCGTAGCGTCCTGTCGATCCTGCACTTCACGTTCAGCTTTACAAGCAAGATGAAACAAACGAGTAATAGTAGCATAGTCCTTGTATTCTAGAATAGTTTGTATCTCCCTGTTTAAGCCACCTATGAAACGTGCAAACATAGCTTCATTATGCTCTACTAGGCCACATCTAATCAATCCAGTTTGTAATTTTTGATAATATTCCTCTACAGAATATTTTCCTTGTCTCAAACGCTGTAATTTTTGTAGCAATTCACGTTGATAATAAGGAGGAACCCAGCGAGTACGCATAGCATCTTTTAAAGCAGCCCAAGTAGCTGGAATATTATTAGCATGCAATCTACAATGTTCAGACCACCAAATAGATGCAAAACCCGTGAATTCACAAACAGCAGCAGTAACACGTCTATTCTCAGGATATTGTAAACATGTAAAGCGTTGTTCAGTTTCTAACTCCCAAGTAAGATAAGCATCAGGAATATATCTACCCTCAAACGGCTTAAGATTCAATTTAAGTTTAGGCACATGTTCATCATCGCGTACCTGAGGGGGTGGTTGGTGTCGACCGTGGCGAATGTTGGGACGTGGACGTCCAGCTGGCTGTTCATAGGCCGCTTCTTGTTCCACCTCCTCCTCGTAATCACCCTCGTAGTTGTCGTCCTGGCCGACGTCAGAGGCAGCAGCAGCAGTAACTGCAGCAGCAGCAGGAGCACCAGCAGCTTGTCCGCCCGGAAACAGAATACGTCGTGCACGTCGTGGTGGCGGTGGCTGTGCTGGAGCGGCCGCAGGCTGTATAGGTAAGCGTGCGAGCAACTCAGTAAACTTGGCGTCGAGCTTGGTGTCGATCATCTTCTCCACACCATCAATCGCCTCTGTAAATCTGTTCTCGATGTCATTCACCTGTTCAGACATCAGTTGTGCAAATTTATCATGTAATGCTTTGTTTGTCATATTCTCCCAATCAGGTGCATCCCGCGCCACTTCATCATGGGATCCTGGCATGGTTAGCAGAAATAGAAAACACACAGAAGTATGATCCTACTTCGACTAATGGGATGTGGGGTGGTGGGAAGCACAAATCCGTCAAGCTTTTCTTCAGTTCTTACCGATTCTTACCTAGCAGCAGGTGGTGATGTACAACCAACGGGTCAAAACTCTCAGAGATGTGGTAGAGCGATGGCCAGGAGGTGTCAACCGCACGAAGTAGAATATATGTGGAGCTGTAGGTAGGTTTGACAAATATGGTAGCAAAAAGCTCAACAGTAATCAAAACAGAGATGCAAAGTTGAATAAACACTCAACGTCGGTACTGTGCTGATCCTAGGCTAGACCGTACTAGAGACGCGAGCCTAAAACACCACCGAAAGCACGGCGCGGCACGTAATCAACTGAGAAGCACACTCTGAATTTTTTTTTTCTCTTTTTTTTTTGTTTTTTTTTTGGCGATGCGGGACTGCGGTGGCTGAAAAAGTGCGAAAAAATCACTATGGTGGCGAACGTCTCAAAACGAGTTTCTGGACCTAAGGAACGTATGGGCACGAATTTTTTTTACCCCTGAAAATTTTGGCCTAAAAACTGCTCTGAAAAGCGTGCCAGACCTTTTTTTTTTTTTTTTTTTTTTTTTTGGAAATCACCCTCTTCTACGTACGACAAAAGATTGGTGAAATCCGACTCTAATCAACTCAAAACTATTCTGGCTACGGGGATATCAGGAACCGTACTGATGGTGGAACTCAACTCGGACTCGCGAGACGTGGTGGTGTATATGGACTCTGCTTGGCGGAACGTGGTGGTGTATCTGGACTCGGATTGGCGGAACGTGGTAGGATGACTACTGGTGCGGCGGCGACGTGGCAAACTGTGATCAGAACTCGAAACTCTAAGGGAACTAGACGCTAAGATCAGCAACTTGACACAACGATGCAACCGTAAATTCAACAAAGCAAGTACTGAAAAGAAAACTGGACAAAGGCTAGGACTGTCTTGGGACGTGATGATCTAACCCTAATTTTTTTTTGTTGGCTTTTTCGTGGACTGTAGGTATGAAGAACAGAACCAATCTAGACTATGAAAACTGGTAAATCTCACCGATCAACCTAGAAATCTGATACCACTTGATAGAGGCGAAGGTGTCCCGATGTTTCGATGAGATAGTGGAGATCGATTTTTGGTGGAGTAGACTTTCACGACCCGACTACGAACGTGCGAAGACGTTGCGCCTTAGCGATCGCTAAACCAACTCCGAGAGGTTATTGATCCCGCGGATGCACGATCAACCTGACCACGAAGGTCAATTCCTGCAAGCAATCGAAGAACAAGCAAGAACTAAGAATTGCAATCTGGATATTGCGAATATAAGATGAATGATTACGAAAGTTGGGGTTCCAATGAGGTCTTGGCCTGGTCGGATGACACAAACGAAGAGCTCGAAGTTGCGGCTATGGCTAACTTATATCTAATTAAAACCCAAGTCTAAACGACGCCCTAAGGGCTGTATATATGGGGGAACAGAGGGGATTTTCGTGACCCCTTGGAGGTGGGGTCCGAAAACAACCCTAACTCGGTTTCCCCACACATACGGACTCTAAAAACAGCCTATAATGTGGTATTTCGAAATTACATGGGCCCAGCCCAATATTATGGTGACGCAGCACCTATAATTGCTCTTGGACGAAAATAATGAAGTGGCATCTCGTGTATTCCGTCCAAGCCTTCATGCATGCCTTATGGTGGCTTCAACGTGCGAAAATCCCCACTGGAAGCTCCACTGTACTTTCCCCCGCGCACACCTTCTTCTGCATTCTTGATCCCGCTCCAATGACCATCCTTCTTGTCCATGCTAGGTCCTTCATTCATAAGCAAAACAAAAGTATCTAATTTAGGCAGTATCATATGTTCATGAACAATAGAAGGATTCGCAAGAAACGAAAGTACCTGATAATTTAGTTGACGTGCACGAGCTCTAGTAACTGGTCCAATATGTGTAGTTGGTGAGGATATGGGTGTAACATTAGTAGGGATGTCCTCATCACTTATGGTGGCTTCAAAGTGCGATAATCACCACGGGAAGCTCCGCTGTCCTTTCCCGCGCGCGCACCTTCTTCTCCATGCTTGATCCCGCTCCAATGACCATCCTTCTTGTCCATGCTAGGTCCTTCATTCATAAGCAAAACAAAAGTATCTAATTTAGGCAGTATCATATGTTCATGAACAATAGAAGGATTCGCCAGAAACGAAAGTACCTGATAATTTAGTTGACGTGCACGAGCTCTAGTAACTGGTCCAATATGTGTAGTTGGTGAGGATATGGGTGTAACATTAGTAGGGATGTCCTCATCATCCTCCCCTTCTTGAATTGAAGTCGTCCTCGACGGAAGCTCATCATCTTCTCCCAAATAAGGCTTCAAATCTGCAATATTAAATGTGGGACTAACCCCAAAGGCTGCAGGTAGCTCAAGTTTATATGCATTATCATTAATTTTCTGCAAAACCTTAAAGGGACCATCAGCTCGAGGCATTAACTTAGACTTGCGCAAATCAGGAAACCTTCTTTACGTAGATGTAACCAAACAAGATCTCCGGGTTCAAACACAACATGCTTTCGACCCCTATCACCAGCAAGCTTGTATCTAGCATTCATGCGCTCAATGTTTTCTTTAGTTAACTCATGCATTTTTAATATCAATTCAGCACGTTGCTTAGCATCAAAATTAACCTTCTCCGAAGATGGAAGAGGTAGCAAATCAATAGGTGCACGAGGTAGAAAACCATAAACAATCTCAAAAGGGCACATTTTAGTGGTAGAATGCAATGAACGATTATAAGCAAATTCAATATGAGGTAAACATTCTTCCCACAGTTTCAAGTTACTCTTTAAAACAGCCCTAAGCATAGTAGACAAAGTCCTATTGACTACTTCAGTTTGTCCATCAGTTTGGGGATGACATGTAGTACTAAAAAGTAGTTTAGTCCCCAACTTAGCCCATAAGCATCTCCAAAAATGGCTAAGAAACTTAGTATCACGATCCGAGACAATAGTATTGGGCACACCATGTAAGCGAATAATCTCACGAAAGAATAAATCAGCAACATTAGCAGCATCATCGCTTTTATGACATGGTATAAAATGTGCCATCTTAGAAAATCTATCCACGACAACAAATATGCTATCCCTCCCATTCTTTGTTCGAGGCAAGCCTAAAACAAAGTCCATGGATATGTCCTCCCACGGAACACTAGGTACAGGTAAAGGCATGTATAAACCATGAGGATTGAGTCGTGACTTAGCTTTTTGACATGTAGTGCAGCGAGCAACAAAACGCTCAACATCCCGTCTCATCTTTGGCCAAAAGAAATGTGTAGCAAGTACGTCCTCCGTCTTCTTCACGCCAAAGTGTCCCATTAATCCTCCTCCATGCGCCTCCTGCAACAACAAAAGACGAATAGAGCTAGCTGGAATGCATAGCTTGTTAGAACGGAACACAAATCCATCATTAAGCACAAACTTGTTCCATGTTCTACCCTCTCTACAATTCTGCAATACATCTTTAAATTCCGCATCATTTACGTATTGATCTTTGATTGTCTCTAAACCGAAAATCTTGAAGTCAAGTTGTGAAAGCATAGTATAACGACGAGACAAAGCATCAGCAATAATATTATCTTTCCCCTTCTTGTGTTTAATGACATAAGGGAAAGTCTCAATAAATTATCCCCACTTAGCATGTCTACGATTAAGTTTTGCTTGACTTCTTATGTGTTTCAAAGATTCATGATCAGAATGTATAACAAATTCTTTGGGCCATAAATAATGTTGCCAAGTTTCTAATGTCCGAACAAGAGCATATAATTCCTTATCATAAGTAGAATAGTTCAGACTAGGCCCACTCAATTTTTCAGAAAAGTAAGCAACAGGTTTAGCATCTTGTAATAACACACCTCCCAAACCAATCCCACTAGCATCGCATTCAAGCTCAAAAGTCTTATTAAAATCAGGAAGTTGGAGCAAAGGAGCATGTGTTAACTTATCTTTCAATACGGTGAAGGCTTCTTCCTGTGCGGTACCCCAAGTAAAAGGCACATCCTTGCGTGTAAGCTCATTGAGAGGTGCAGCAATGGTGCTGAAATCTCTCACAAAACGCCTATAGAATCCAGCGAGGCCAAGAAAACTCCTCACTTGTGTGACCGTTTTGGGCTGCGGCCAACTCTCAATCGCCTCGATCTTGGCTTTATCAACTTCAATTCCCTGCGGAGTAACAACATAGCCAAGAAACGATACTCGGTCGGTGCAAAAGGTGCACTTCCCAAGGTTACCAAACAAACGTGCATTACGTAGAGCAATAAAAACAGCACGTAAATGATCCAAATGTTCCTCCAAAGATTTGCTATAAATCAGTATATCATCAAAATAGACTACCACAAATCGTCCAATGAAAGCACGTAAAACCTCGTTCATTAATCTCATGAAAGTGCTAGGTGCATTAGTTAACCCAAAAGGCATGACTAACCACTCATATAATCCAAACTTAGTTTTAAATGCCGTTTTCCATTCATCTCCTAATTTCATGCGAATTTGATGGTATCCACTATGCAAATCAACTTTGGAAAACATGGTAGAGCCACTTAATTCATCAAGCATATCATCTAACCTAGGAATAGGATGACGATAACGAATAGTAATATTATTAATGGCTCGACAATCAACACACATACGCCATGTTCCATCCTTTTTAGGCACTAATATAACAGGAACAGCACAAGGACTAAGGGATTCACGTATGTAACCTTTGTCGAGTAGCTCTTGTACTTGACGCTGAATCTCCTCCGTCTCCTCCGGATTGGTACGGTATGGCGCACGGTTGGGCAACGAAGCACCGGGAATTAAGTCAATCTGATGCTCAATCCCTCGAATAGGTGGTAATCCCGGTGGTACGTCTTGTGGAAAGACGTCAATAAACTCCTGCAAAAGGTCAGTGACAACAGGAGGCAAAGAAGGAGGCAATTCCTCAAATGAAAACAAAGCTTCTTTGCACACAAAAGCATAGCACACATATTGACTAACATCCAAATCTGAAATATCAACTTTAGTAGCAAGCAAAGTTGGACTAGTCAATTTAATTTCATTAGACACAGCAGAAGAAGATTTGCTATTAGTCTTATGTTGTTGCTCAAATTCTTTGGCTGCTATCTCATTTTCACTCTTATTTTTCTCCTGTTTAGCTTTACTAGCTCTAGCAAGATCATCTTTCACAATTTGTTCAGGAGACATAGGAAGTAAAGCAATATTTTTATCCTGATGAACCAGAGTAAACTGATTTGTCCTACCATGGTGTACAACATTCCTATCAAATTGCCATGGTCTACCAAGTAAAAGAGAGCATGCTTGCATGGGTACCACATCACAATCAACATAATCAGCATATGCAGCAATGCTAAAGTGCACACGAACAGAACGCGTTACCTTAATCTTACCACTATTGTTAAACCACTGAATATAGTACGGATGGGGGTGTGGTCTTGTGGTGAGAGATAGCTTCTCCACCAACTCCATGCTAGCCAAGTTGTTGCAACTCCCTCCGTCAATGATGATGCGAACCGAACGTTCTTTAACCACTCCCTTTGTGTGGAACAAGTTATGCCTCTGGTTTTGCTCAGCCTTCGTTACCTGCACACTTAACACACGTTGAGCAACCAAACTAGCATATTTATCTGCATCATCAGGAGCCATATACTCCATATCATGAGCATCATCATGGGCACCCTGTTCCTCATGAGCAATGAGAACTAAAGTCTCCTCATCATAGTCACTCGCTGACTCATACCCACCATCCGCCGTAATAATCATCACACGCTTGGAGGGACAGTCTTTTGCGAAGTGACCTCCACCTTGGCACCTGCGACATTTAATATCACGATCTCGTGTTTGCCCTGTGGAAGCCATGGATGAAGAAGAACTCGCCGCTGGACCACTCTGTGCACCCTTGAATGGTGGCGCTGACTGTTTTGGTGGCTCCCTGTAAGAATGAGCGGCTGAAGTAGAGGGTGGAGCAGCAGGACGTGTGGATGTAGAAGGTCCACGCGATGTCCATGATGTATTTCGTCCTGCAGAAAAGTTAGGTCTCGTAGCGGCCTGTCGATCCTGCACTTCACGTTCAGCTTTACAAGCAAGATGAAACAAACGAGTAATAGTAGCATAGTCCTTGTATTCTAGAATAGTTTGTATCTCCCTGTTTAAGCCACCTATGAAACGTGCGAACATAGCTTCATTATCCTCTACTAAGCCACATCTAATCAATCCAGTTTGTAATTCTTGATAATATTCCTCTACAGAATTTTTTCCTTGTCTCAAACGCTGTAATTTTTGTAGCAATTCACGTTGATAATAAGGAGGAACCCAGCGAGTACGCATAGCATATTTTAAAGCAGCCCAAGTAGCTGGAATATTATTAGCATGCAATCTACAATGTTCAGACCACCAAATAGATGCAAAACCCGTGAATTCACAAACAGCAGCAGTAACACGTCTATTCTCAGGATATTGTAAACATGTAAAGCGTTGTTCAGTTTCTAACTCCCAAGTAAGATAAGCATCAGGAATATATCTACCCTCAAACGGCTTAAGATTCAATTTAAGTTTAGGCACATGTTCATCATCGCGTACCTGAGGGGGTGGTTGGTGTCGACCGTGGCGAATGTTGGGACGTGGACGCCCAGCTGGCTGCTCATAGGCCGCTTCTTGTTCCACCTCCTCCTCGTAATCACCCTCGTAGTTGTCGTCCTGGACGACGTTAGAGGCAGCAGCAGCAGTAACTGCAGTAGTAGCAGGAGCACCAGCAGCTTGTCCGCCCGGAAACAGAATACGTCGTGCACGTCGTGGTGGCGGTGGCTGTGCTGGAGCGGCCGCAGGCTGTATAGGTAAGCGTGCGAGCAACTCAGTAAACTTGGCGTCGAGCTTGGTGTCGATCATCTTCTCCACACCATCAATCGCCTCTGTAAATCTGTTCTCGATGTCATTCACCTGTTCAGACATCATTTGTGCAAATTTATCATGTAATGCTTTGTTTGTCATATTCTCCCAATCAGGTGCATCCCGCGCCACTTCATCATGGGATCCTGGCATGGTTAGCAGAAATAGAAAACACACAGAAGTATGATCCTACTTCGACTAATGGGATGTGGGGTGGTGGAAAGCACAAATCCGTCAAGCTTTTCTTCAGTTCTTACCGATTCTTACCTAGCAGCAGGTGGTGATGTACAACCAACGGGTCAAAACTCTCAGAGATGTGGTAGAGCGATGGCCAGGAGGTGTCAACCGCACGAAGTAGAATATATGTGGAGCTGTAGGTAGGTTTGACAAATATGGTAGCAAAAAGCTCAACAGTAATCAAAACAGAGATGCAAAGTTGAATAAACACTCAACGTCGGTACTGTGCTGATCCTAGGCTAGACCGTACTAGAGACGCGAGCCTAAAACACCAACGAAAGCACGGCGCGGCACGTAATCAACTGAGAAGCACACTCTGAATTTTTTTTTTTTTTTTTTTTTTTGGAAATCACCCCCCTTCTCTGGACGGAAAAAGTTTGGTGAAATCCGACTCTAACAACTCAAAACTAATCTGGCTACAGAGAGATCAGGATCCTTACTGATGGTGGAACTCAACTCGGACTCGTGAGACGTGGTGGTGTATATGGACTCTGCTTGGCGGAACGTGGTGGTGTATCTTCACTTGGATTGGCGGAACGTGGTAGGATGACTACTGTGCGGCGGCGACGTGGCAAACTGTGATCAGAACTCGAAACTCTAAGGGAACTAGACGCTAAGATCAGCAACTTGACACAACGATGCAACCGTAAATTCAACAAGGCAAGCTACTGTAAAGAAAACTGGATAAGGGCTCGGACTGTTTTGGAACGTGATGATCTAACCCTAATTTTGTTTTTGGCTTTTTCGTGGACTGTAGGTATGAAGAACAGAACCAATCTAGACTATGAAAACTGGTAAATCTCACCGAGCAACCTGGAAATCTGATACCACTTGATAGAGGCGAAGGTGTCCCGATGTTTCGATGAGATGGTGGAGATCGATTATGGTGGAGGCGACTTTCACGATCCGACTACGAACGTGCGAAGACGTTGCGCCTTAGCGATCGCTAAACCAACTCCGAGAGGTTATTGATCCCGCGGATGCACGATCAACCTGACCACGAAGGTCTAATTCCTGCAAGCAATCGAAGAACAAGCAAGAACTAAGAATTGCAATCTGGATATTGCGAATATAAGATGAATGATTACGAAAGTTGGGGTTCCAATGAGGTCTTGGCCTGGTCGGATGACACAAACGAAGAGCTCGAAGTTGCGGCTATGGCTAACTTATATCTAATTAAAACCCAAGTCTAAACGACGCCCTAAGGGCTGTATATATGGGGGAACAGAGGGGATTTTCGTGACCCCTTGGAGGTGGGGTCCGAAAACAACCCTAACTCGGTTTCCCCACACATACGGACTCTAAAAACAGCCTATAAGGTGGTATTTCGAAATTACATGGGCCCAGCCCAATATTAAGGTGACGCAGCACCTATAATTGCCCTTGGACGAAAATAATGAAGTGGCATCTCGCGTATTTCGTCCAAGACTTCATGCGCGCCTTATGGTGGCTTCAAAGTGCGATAATCACCACTGGAAGCTCCGCTGTCCTTTCCCGCGCGCGCACCTTCTTCTCCATGCTTGATCCCACTCCAATGACCATCCTTCTTGTCCATGCTAGGTCCTTCATTCATAAGCAAAACAAAAGTATCTAATTTAGGCAGTATCATATGTTCATGAACAATAGAAGGATTCGTAAGAAACGAAAGTACCTGATAATTTAGTTGACGTGCACGAGCTCTAGTAACTGGTCCAATATGTGTAGTTGGTGAGGATATGGGTGTAACATTAGTAGGGATGTCCTCATCAGTTGAGGTAGCTTCTGAGGACTTTGGCGTTCTTCGTGGTGTTATTGATGCTGTGTCGAGTTCAACTGGTGTCGTGAAGGACGTCTGCAGTCGTGCGTCGAATCTTCTGAAGCTTATTCATGAACACATATGAGGAGAACCGTCCCGATGGCCTTGACCTTCAGGTTGTTGCATTCGGTCCAAACCGAGATAAGCTGGAGGGTTTGGTACGCGAGCCAGTGGTGAGTGGGCTTGACACGTCCTTTGTTGTTCTTCTGGGGCATGGGGTTCCCATTGAGAATGCAATGGTGGATTTCCTGACTGGTTATACGACTGAGCAAAGTGCGCGAGCCATTCGTCTTGCTCGCCAACTGCAACTTGTTGTGGAGGTTGATGTCCGCAAGCCTCAAGGCGCGGAGTAGGAGACTTTATTTATTTGTATGCTGGGAGAAACTTCTTGTAATGAGTTGCTTTTGGAGCCAGGGATGTTGAATCTTGAACTGATTAATAGATTTTATTGTTTTCTTTTATTGTATTGTATTTTCCTTTGACTTGACTTCTTTTATCTTTTTGCGGTAGGCCACCCCGGGCGTTTCTCGGGCTTGGAAATTGCTGAAGGAAGACGATCACGAGAGGGCTTACGAGTCTGTCTGTTTGAGGCTTAAGGATGCGGAGCGCGATATTAGTCGCCTCAAAGGTGCTGTTGCGGTCCATCGCTCAAAACGTGAGCGAGCTGAGGCTGTCTTGGATGGCCTCTCTGCTTGGATGGGGAAGTTGTCTGATCAGCTGTAGGGTGAGTCTTTCTGTTGGCGCTACTTGATTGCGCGAGTGCTTCTTTCTTATGCTTCTTACTGATTCTAGTTTTCTTGTAAAGTGTTGGCCGGTCGATCCTGCGAGGAGGAGGCGGCTGTTCTGTCGGAGTTATCGCGTTTGGATGACCCGGCCGTTCCAGCTGAAAATCCCTTTTGGAGGGACATGGCGCAAACGAGGCTCTTTGCCGTGTTGCGACTGCGGGTTGGTCGGGTGCCACGAGCTCTTGAGTACTTCTGCAAAGTACTTGGTGGCATCTTCTCGGAGTTTTAACCCTTAGATCTTGTCCCATCCAGTCTTGAGAAGCTGTGTCGGGTGTTCTCTCACCTACGGATCTTCGTCGGGTTGTGAATCATCAAATTCACACGGCAGCCCGGTGTGCTTTCGCTTTTGTTCGTCATTGGCCTGGGGTTGATATCATGCTGGCGGCTCGAGGTCCTCCTCGTGGTCGTGATGAGCCGATGTGTGAGCATTATGCGGTGGCAAATGAGCCTGCGACCTTCTTGGCTCCCTTTGTAAGGTGAAATCGGAGCCTGGGGACTAGACTTTCGGGTCCCTTGTAAATTCTTCCTTGCTTAATGTATGTTTTTGATGCTGTAAGTCTTCCATTGTGGAATTGCGTGGTAGCATTTGCCTTGGGGGTGGCTGCCACGACCGAGCCCTCAAGTGCCAAGTATGAGGTCGTGTAAGCGAATAGCGCCTCGGAGGGTGGCTGCTGCGAGCGAGCCCCCGCGTGCCAAATATGAAGTCGCATGAGAAAATAACGTCTCGAAGGGTGGCTGCTGCGAGCGAGCCCCCGAGTACCAAATATGAAGTTGCGTGAGCGAATAACGCCTCATAGGGTGGCTGCTGCGAGTGAGCCCTCGAGTGCCAAATATGAAGTCGCGTGAGCGAATAACGTCTCGGAGGGTGGCTCCTGCAAGCGAGTCCCCGAGTGCCAAATATGAAGTCGCGCGAATGAATAACGCCTCGGAGGGTGGCTACTACGAGCGAGCCCCGAGTGCCAAATATGAAGTCGCGTGAGCGAATAACGCCTCGGAGGGTGGCTGCTGCGAGCGAGCCCCCGAGTACCAAATAAGTAATTGCGTGAGCGAATAACGCCTCAGAGGGTGACTGCTGCGAGCGAGCCCCCGAGTGCCAAATATGAAGTCGCGTGAGCGAATAACGCCTCGGAGGGTGGCTGCTGCATGCGAGCTCCCGAGTGCCAAATATGAAGTCGCGTGAGCGATTCACGCCTCGGAGGGTGGCTGCTGCGAGCGAACCCCCACGTGCCAAATAAGTAATTGCGTGAGCGAATAACGCCTCAGAGGGTGGCTGCTGCGAGCGAGCCCCCGAGCACCAAATATGAAGTTGCGTGAGCGAATAACGCCTCGGAGGGTGGCTGCTGCATGCGAGCCCCCGAGGGCCAAATATGAAGTTTTGTGTAAGATACTTTTGGGAGAATATTTAGAATATTTCCCTTGCGTTCTTACATGAGTGGGTTGTGGCGAAACAACCCTTTGTTTGGATCGATGGCTAGATAGCCCTAGGAATGTAAAGCTGTTGCTGGGCTAGCTTGAGGTCTCGTCATGAGGTGCCAGTTCGTTGAGTCCTCGACTGGTGCCTTGTCTTTTGAAGGAGTGCTTCTTCCTTCTTGTCGACTCCTCGGGTGTGTTGTGCTCCAAAGGTTTCTGATATCTTGTGGAATTCTCTGTCACAGCAATATTATCTGACGAAGCTGTTGTTGAATGTGATGACTCCTCTTCGGCCTGGCATTTTTAGCTTGAGGTACGCGTAGTGCAGCACCGCCATTAAGTGCGCGAAGTCCGGCCGACCGAGGATGTGATGAGGACATCCCTACTAATGTTACACCCATATCCTCACCAACTACACATATTGGACCAGTTACTAGAGCTCGTGCACGTCAACTAAATTATCAGGTACTTTCGTTTCTTGTGAATCCTTCTATTGTTCATGAACATATGATGCTGCCTAAATTAGATACTTTTGTTTTGCTTATGAATGAAGGACCTAGCATGGACAAGAAGGATGGTCATTGGAGCGGGATCAAGCATGGAGAAGAAGGTGCGCGCGCGGGAAAGGACAGCGGAGCTTCCAGTGGTGATTATCGCACTTTGAAGCCACCATAAGGCGCACATGAAGTCTTGGACGAAATACGCGAGATGCCACTTCATTATTTTCGTCCAAGGGCAATTATAGGTGCTGCGTCACCTTAATATTGGGCTGGGCCCATGTAATTTCGAAATACCACCTTATAGGCTGTTTTTAGAGTCCGTATGTGTGGGGAAACCGAGTTAGGGTTGTTTTCGGACCCCACCTCCAAGGGGTCACGAAAATCCCCTCTGTTCCCCCATATATACAGCCCTTAGGGCGTCGTTTAGACTTGGGTTTTAATTAGATTTAAGTTAGCCATAGCCGCAACTTCGAGTTCTTCGTTTGTGTCGTCCGACCAGGCCAAGACCGCATTGGAACCCCAACTTCTGTTAATCTTTCATCTTATATTCGCAATATCCAGATTGCAATTCTTAGTTCTTGCTTGTTCTTCGATTGCTTGCAGGAATTGACCTTCGTGGTCAGGTTGATCGTGCACCCGCGGGATCAATAACCTCTCGGAGTTGGTTTAGCGATTGCTAAGGCGCAACGTCTTCGCACGTTCGTAGTCGGGTCGTGAAAGTCTACTCCACCAAAAATCGATCTCCACCATCTCATCGAAACATCGGGACACCTTCGCCTCTATCAAGTGGTATCAGATTTCCAGGTTGCTCGGTGAGATTTACCAGTTTTCGTAGTCTAGATTGATTCTGTTCGTCATACCTACATCCCACGAAAAAGCCAAAAAACTTTAGGGTTAGATCATCACGTCCCAAGACAGTCCGAGCCTTTGTCCAGTTTTCTTTTCAGTACTTGCTTTGTTGAATTTACGGTTGCATCGTTGTGTCAAGTTGCTGATCTTAGCGTCTAGTTCCCTTAGAGTTTCGAGTTCTGATCACAGTTTGCCACGTCGCCGCCGCACAGTAGTCATCCTACCACGTTCCGCCAATCCAAGTCCACATACACCACCACGTCCCACGAGTCCGAGTTGAGTTCCACCATTAGTACGGTTCGTGATCTCTCTGTAGCCAGATTAGTTTTGAGTTGTTAGAGTCGGATTTCACCAAACTTTTTCCGTCCAGAGAAGGGGGGTGATTCCCAAAAAAAAAAAAAAAAAAAAAAAGAAGTCTGGCACGCTTTTCAGAGCAGTTTTTAGGCCAAAAAATTCAGGGGTGAAAAAATTTCGTGCCCATACGTTCCTTAGGTCCAGAAACACTTTTTGAGACGTTCGCCACCATAGTGATTTTTTCGCACTTTTTCAGCCACCGCAGTCCCGCATCGCAAAAAAAAAAAAAAAAAAAAAAAAGAGAGAAAAAAAAATTCAGAGTGTGCTTCTCAGTTGTTTACGTGCCGCGCCGTGCTTTCGTTGGTGTTTTAGGCTCGCGTCTCTAGTACGGTCTAGCCTAGGATCAGCACAGTACCGACGTTGAGTGTTTATTCAGCTTTGCATCTCTGTTTTGATTACTGTTGAGCTTTTGCTACCATACTTGTCAGCCTTCCTACAGCTCCACATATATTCTACATCGTGCGTTTTGACACCTCCTGGCCATCGCTCTACCACATCTCTGAGAGTTTTGACCCGTTGGTTGTACGTCACCACCTGCTGCTAGGTAAGAATCGGTAAGAACGAAAGAAAAGCTTGACGGATTTGTGCTTTCCACCACCCCACATCCCATTAGTAGAAGTAGGATCATATTCCTGTTTGTTTTCTATTTCTGCTAACCATGCCAGGATCACATGATGAAGTGGCGCGGGATGCACCCGATTGGGAGAACATGACAAACAAGGAGCTACATGATAAATTTGCACAAATGATGTCTGAACAGGTGAATGACATCGAGACCAGATTTACAGAGGCAATTGATGGCGTGGAAAAGATGATCGACACCAAGCTCGACGCCAAGTTTACTGAGTTGATCGCACGCCTACCTACACAGCCTGCTGCCGCTCCAGCACAGCCACAGCCACCGCCACTAACACGTGCACGACGTATTCTGTTTCCGAGAGGACAAGCTGCTGGTCTTGGTGCTCGTCCTGCTGCTGCAGTACCTGTTGCTGCTGCTTCTGACGTCGGCCTGGACGACAACTACGAGGGTGATTACGAGGAGGAGGTGGAACAGGAAGCGGCCTATGAACAGCCAGCTGGACGTCCACGTCCCAACATTCGCCACGGTCGACACCAACCACCCCCTCAGGTACGCGATGATGAACATGTGCCTAAACTTAAATTGAATCTTAAACCGTTTGAGGGTAGATATATTCCTGATGCTTATCTTACTTGGGAGTTAGAAACTGAACAACGCTTTACATGTTTACAATATCCTGAGAATAGACGTGTTACTGCTGCTGTTTGTGAATTCACGGGGTTTGCATCTATTTGGTGGTCTGAACATTGTAGATTGCATGCTAATAATATTCCAACCACTTGGGCTGCTTTAAAAGATGCTATGCGTACTCGCTGGGTTCCTCCTTATTATCAACGTGAATTGCTACAAAAATTACAGCGTTTGAGACAAGGCAAAAATTCTGTAGAGGAATATTATCAAGAATTACAAACTGGATTGATTAGATGTGGCCTAGTAGAGGATAATGAAGCTATGCTTGCACGTTTTATGGGTGGTTTAAACAGGGAGATACAAACTATTCTAGAATACAAGGACTTTGCTACTATTACTCGTTTGTTTCATCTTGCTTGTAAAGCTGAACGTGAAGTGCAGGATCGACAGGCCGCTACGAGACCTAACTTTTCTGCAGGACGAAATACATCATGGACATCGCGTGGACCTTCTACATCCACACGTCCTACTGCACCACCATCTACTTCAGCCGCTCATTCTTACAGGGAGCCACAAAAACAGTCAGCGCCACCATTCAAGGGTGCACAGAGTGGTCCAGCGGCGAGTTCTTCTTCATCCATGGCTTCCACAGGGCAAACACGAGATCGTGATATTAAATGTCGCAGGTGCCAAGGTGGAGGTCACTTCGCAAAAGACTGTCCCTCCAAGCGTGTGATGATTATTACGGCGGATGGTGGGTATGAGTCAGCGAGTGACTATGATGAGGAGACTTTAGTTCTCATCGCTCATGAGGAACAGGGTGCCCATGATGATGCTCTTGATATAGAGTATATGGCTCCTGATGATGCAGATAAATATGCTAGTTTGGTTGCTCAACGTGTGTTAAGTGTGCAGGTAACGAAGGCTGAGAAAAACCAGAGGCATAATTTGTTCCACACAAAGGGAGTGGTGCAAGAACGTTCGGTTCGCATCATCATTGACGGAGGGAGTTGCAACAACTTGGCTAGCATGGAGTTGGTGGAGAAGCTATCTCTCACCACAAGACCACACCCCCATCCGTACTATATTCAGTGGTTTAACAATAGTGGTAAGATTAAGGTAACGCGTTCTGTTCGTGTGCACTTTAGCATTGCTGCATATGCTGATTATGTTGATTGTGATTTGGTACCCATGCAAGCATGCTCTCTTTTACTTGGTAGACCATGGCAATTTGATAGGAATGTTGTACACCATGGTAGGACAAATCAGTTTACTCTGGTTCATCAGGATAAAAATATTGCTTTACTTCCTATGTCTCCTGAACAAATTGTGAAAGATGATCTTGCTAGAGCTAGTAAAGCTAAACAGGAGAAAAATAAGAGTGAAAATGAGACTAATAGCAAATCTTCTTCTGCTGTTTCTAATGAAATTAAATTGACTAGTCCAACTTTGCTTGCTACTAAAGTTGATATTTCAGATTTGGATGTTAGTCAATATGTGTGCTATGCTTTTGTGTGCAAAGAAGCCTTATTTTCATTTGAGGAATTGCCTCCTTCTTTGCCTCCTGTTGTCACTGACCTTTTGCAGGAGTTTATTGACGTCTTTCCACAAGACGTACCACCGGGATTACCACCTATTCGAGGGATTGAGCATCAAATTGACTTAATTCCCGGTGCTTCGTTGCCCAACCGTGCGCCATACCGTACCAATCCGGAGGAGACGAAGGAGATTCAGCGTCAAGTACAAGAGCTACTCGACAAAGGTTACATACGTGAATCCCTTAGTCCTTGTGCTGTTCCTGTTATATTAGTGCCTAAAAAGGATGGAACGTGGCGTATGTGTGTTGATTGTCGAGCCATTAATAATATTACTATTCGTTATCGTCATCCTATTCCTAGGTTAGATGATATGCTTGATGAATTAAGTGGCTCTACCATGTTTTCCAAAGTTGATTTGCGTAGTGGATACCATCAAATTCGCATGAAATTAGGAGATGAATGGAAAACGGCTTTTAAAACTAAGTTTGGATTATGAGTGGTTAGTCATGCCTTTTGGGTTAACTAATGCACCTAGCACTTTCATGAGATTAATGAACGAGGTTTTACGTGCTTTCATTGGACGATTTGTGGTAGTCTATTTTGATGATATACTGATTTATAGCAAATCTTTGGAGGAACATTTGGATCATTTACGTGCTGTTTTTATTGCTCTACGTAATGCACGTTTGTTTGGTAACCTTGGGAAGTGCACCTTTTGCACCGACCGAGTATCGTTTCTTGGCTATGTTGTTACTCCGCAGGGAATTGAAGTGGATAAAGCCAAGATCGAGGCGATTGAGAGTTGGCCGCAGCCCAAAACGGTCACACAAGTGAGGAGTTTTCTTGGCCTCGCTGGATTCTATAGGCGTTTTGTGAGAGATTTCAGCACCATTGCTGCCCCTCTCAATGAGCTTACACGCAAGGATGTGCCTTTTACTTGGGGTACCACACAGGAAGAAGCCTTCACGGTATTGAAAGATAAGTTAACACATGCTCCTTTGCTCCAACTTCCTGATTTTAATAAGACTTTTGAGCTTGAATGCGATGCTAGTGGGATTGGTTTGTGAGGTGTGTTATTACAAGATGCTAAACCTGTTGCTTATTTTTCTGAAAAATTGAGTGGGCCTAGTCTGAACTATTCTACTTATGATAAGGAATTATATGCTCTTGTTCGGACATTAGAAACTTGGCAACACTATTTATGGCCCAAAGAATTTGTTATACATTCTGATCATGAATCTTTGAAACACATAAGAAGTCAAGCAAAACTTAATCGTAGACATGCTAAGTGGGTTGAATTTATTGAGACTTTCCCTTATGTCATTAAACACAAGAAGGGGAAAGATAATATTATTGCTGATGCTTTGTCTCGTCGTTATACTATGCTTTCACAACTTGACTTCAAGATTTTCGGTTTAGAGACAATCAAAGATCAATATGTAAATGATGCGGAATTTAAAGATGTATTGCAGAATTGTAGAGAGGGTAGAACATGGAACAAGTTTGTGCTTAATGATGGATTTGTGTTCCGTTCTAACAAGCTATGCATTCCAGCTAGCTCTATTCGTCTTTTGTTGTTGCAGGAGGCGCATGGAGGAGGATTAATGGGACACTTTGGCGTGAAGAAGATGGAGGACGTACTTGCTACACATTTCTTTTGGCCAAAGATGAGACGGGATGTTGAGCGTTTTGTTGCTCGCTGCACTACATGTCAAAAAGCTAAGTCACGACTCAATCCTCATGGTTTATACATGCCTTTACCTGTACCTAGTGTTCCGTGGGAGGACATATCCATGGACTTTGTTTTAGGCTTGCCTCGAACAAAGAATGGGAGGGATAGCATATTTGTGGTCGTGGATAGATTTTCTAAGATGGCACATTTTATACCATGTCATAAAAGCGATGATGCTGCTAATGTTGCTGATTTATTTTTTCGTGAGATTATTCGCTTACATGGTGTGCCCAATACTATTGTCTCGGATCGTGATACTAAGTTTCTTAGCCATTTTTGGAGATGCTTATGGGCTAAGTTGGGGACTAAACTACTTTTTAGTACTACATGTCATCCCCAAACTGATGGACAAACTGAAGTGGTCAATAGGACTTTGTCTACTATGCTTAGGGCTGTTTTAAAGAGTAACTTGAAACTGTGGGAAGAATGTTTACCTCATATTGAATTTGCTTATAATCGTTCATTGCATTCTACCACTAAAATGTGCCCTTTTGAGATTGTTTATGGTTTTCTACCTCGTGCACCTATTGATTTGCTGCCTCTTCCATCTTCGGAGAAGGTTAATTTTGATGCTAAGCAACGTGCTGAATTGATATTAAAAATGCATGAGTTAACTAAAGAAAACATTGAGTGCATGAATGCTAGATACAAGCTTGCTGGTGATAGGGGTCGAAAGCATGTTGTGTTTGAACCCGGAGATCTTGTTTGGTTACATCTACGTAAAGATAGGTTTCCTGATTTGCGCAAGTCTAAGTTAATGCCTCGAGCTGATGGTCCCTTTAAGGTTTTGCAGAAAATTAATGATAATGCATATAAACTTGAGCTACCTGCAGCCTTTGGGGTTAGTCCCACATTTAATATTGCAGATCTGAAGCCTTATTTGGGAGAAGATGATGAGCTTCCGTCGAGGACGACTTCAATTCAAGAAGGGGAGGATGATGAGGACATCCCTACTAATGTTACACCCATATCCTCACCAACTACACATATTGGACCAGTTACTAGAGCTCGTGCACGTCAACTAAATTATCAGGTACTTTCGTTTCTTGCGAATCCTTCTATTGTTCATGAACATATGATGCTGCCTAAATTAGATACTTTTGTTTTGCTTATGAATGAAGGACCTAGCATGGACAAGAAGGATGGTCATTGGAGCGGGATCAAGCATGGAGAAGAAGGTGCGCGCGCGGGAAAGGACAGCGGAGCTTCCAGTGGTGATTATCGCACTTTGAAGCCACCATAAGGCGCGCATGAAGTCTTGGACGAAATACGCGAGATGCCACTTCATTATTTTCGTCCAAGGGCAATTATAGGTGCTGCGTCACCTTAATATTGGGCTGGGCCCATGTAATTTCGAAATACCACCTTATAGGCTGTTTTTAGAGTCCGTATGTGTGGGGAAACCGAGTTAGGGTTGTTTTCGGACCCCACCTCCAAGGGGTCACGAAAATCCCCTCTGTTCCCCCATATATACAGCCCTTAGGGCGTCGTTTAGACTTGGGTTTTAATTAGATTTAAGTTAGCCATAGCCGCAACTTCGAGTTCTTCGTTTGTGTCGTCCGACCAGGCCAAGACCGCATTGGAACCCCAACTTCTGTTAATCTTTCATCTTATATTCGCAATATCCAGATTGCAATTCTTAGTTCTTGCTTGTTCTTCGATTGCTTGCAGGAATTGACCTTCGTGGTCAGGTTGATCGTGCACCCGCGGGATCAATAACCTCTCGGAGTTGGTTTAGCGATTGCTAAGGCGCAACGTCTTCGCACGTTCGTAGTCGGGTCGTGAAAGTCTACTCCACCAAAAATCGATCTCCACCATCTCATCGAAACATCGGGACACCTTCGCCTCTATCAGGATGGCATGGTACTGCAATTTCCTGTCGACTAGTTCGAAGTCTAGCGTTTCCTTTCGGAAGATGCTTGGGTTGCCTAAGAATACATCTAGGCTTATTTTCCTAGGGGGTACACTACTTTTCCTGGAACAATTTCGTGGAAGGTCGTGCATGAAGTTTTGAGTGCTGAGTTTTCGATGAACATCCCTTCCAGGGTCTTGGAGAATTTGATGTTGATTCCGCTGCCGCCATCCATAAAGTCTCGTGACATGTCGTAGTTTCCGATTCTTGCTTCGAGCACTAGTGGCACATTCCCTGGGAGAGCGATGGATGGCGGGTGGTCTTCTCTAGAGAAGGTAAAGTCGTTCTCGGAAATGCGGAAGTATTCTGGTACGGCCGGGTGGGAGGAGTCTGCAAGGAAAACTTGTCTGGTGACTTGTTTTTGCTGCCTGTTGGACGGCCTTCCTTCTTGGATCATGTAGATGCAACCTTGTGCCTCTAGTTATTCTTCATTTTCATCGGTCCATGAGCGCCACTCCTTGATGGCTGCTACCTGTCTTGCTGGCGATGCGGGTGGGGGTGGTGCATTGTGGGCGATTGGCCCGACTTCCACGCTTGCCAGGGGTTGCGTTGTTGGAGCATTGGAATAGTTCTTTTCTTCTGAGAGCTCGGTGAAGCGCCTGCAGTTCCTGAGGGTGTGGCTTGATCGTATTTCTCCGTGCTCGGTTCTGAAACCATGTATTGTGCATGGTCCGTCTAGCTGATCTGTGGCCAAGCGGGGTGTCCGTGCGTCATCTCGTGGTTCTCTGGGCCTCCAGTCCCGCTTTTGGGCATGTGCTGGATCTTCCGGGTTGTCTCTTCGCTGCGTTCTATTGTCGTCGCGATGTCTACCGTCTCTATCGCCTGGGAAGCCGACCGCCACCATGTCGGGTCCTGTGTCGTAGAAGTTGCGTCTGAGCCTTTTCCTTCTTCGGTTGAAACCTCAATCTCCGTCGTAGTAGTCATAGTCACGATCTGCGCGAGTCGCCAGGGCGTTCGATTCGTTGCGCACAGAGTCCTCTGTGTCGGCCCAGTTGTTGGCCTGTTCTAGTAACTGTGCGAGTGTTCGGACTTTGAGCTGCCCGAGTTGCTCTTTGAAGTTTACATGTTGTAGGCCTCTTCTAAACGCGTCGATTGCGCTTTCATATAATATGTCCTCGGCTGAGTTTTTGAGTATGGACCATCGTTGGATGTATGCCCTTAAGGATTTTCTGAATCCTTGTCTGCAAGCTCTCAGTTCCTCGAGTGAGGCCGTCGCTTGTAGGTTCACTTGAAATTCTCGATGAAGGCGCCGCGAAACTGTTTCCATGAGCAGGTGGAGCCCCGCTAGCTGTAGATTGCGGAATGTCTCAAGCAAGTCTTCGACAAGAGTGTCTTCTTCGTCCATGTAGGCCTCGACATTGCGGTGTAATTGCGGCCCGAGGCCGATGTGTATGGCTCTATGGAAGGTCGAACCCGCATTCTTCAACCCGAAGGGCATACATATGTAGCAATATGTGC
This sequence comes from Bromus sterilis, assembly GCA_950022295.1. NCBI lineage: Eukaryota > Viridiplantae > Streptophyta > Magnoliopsida > Poales > Poaceae > Bromus > Bromus sterilis. Next base: position 161,246,675 of record OX465599.1, on the reverse strand, counting down.
CGCAGGGGGTGATGAATGCGGTCTTTTCTATGTCTTCGATTGCCATCTTGATCTGGTGGTATCCGGCGTGTGCATCCAGGAAAGACAGGCGAGCACACTCTGTTGTTGCGTCCTCGATTTGATCGATGTGAGGGAGAGGGAAATGATCTTTCAGGCAGGCGTCATTGACATCGCCATAGCTGATGCACAATCTCTTGTTCCCGTTCGCCTTGGGGACGACAACAGGGTTGGCTAGCCAAGTGGGGTGCCGAATCTCCCGGATGAACCCGGACTTGGGCAACTTCTGGATCTCTTCTGCTATGAATTCTTGATGGTCTGGGGCTTGACGATGGACCTTCTGCTTCACAGGCTTGGCGCCTGCCTTGACTGCTAGCTTGTGGTTGATCACCTCCCTAGGAACTCCGGGAAGATCAGAGGGTTCCCATGCGAAGACGCTGGCATGTTCGCGGAGGAAGGCGACGAGTGCGCTTTCCTATTTGGGGGAGAGGTCTGCGCCGATGGACATGGTGCAGCTCCCATCCTTCGAAATAGGGACCTTCTTCGACACAGCCGCCAGGGCGAGCTGGCCGGGCTTCAGTTTCTTGGTCACGTGCCGGACGGGATCCACGGCTGGGCATGGACGTCCTCCAGGATGTTTTTTCCCATTGGGGCGGCGGGAACCTGGGGCAACGGTCTTCTGTCTTTGCTGGTAGGGCTTCCAGAAAGCGGAGTCTTGTCCCCGACAACATGCACGTCACTCAGAAGCGGTGCCTTCCCGGATGTCCTTACAGCAGCTGCCTTCTTCGTGTCGCCTTGGATGCAGCGCACGACTTCTCGTGCGTCTCCAGCTAGCGTGATGACACCTCGGGGCCCGGAATCTTGACGATGTTGTACAACCCGTGATGTACGGAAGCAAACCTCTTGATAAACGACATCCCGAGCAATCCGTTATACAAGAAGGGCAAGTCCGTGACATCAAAGACGAGCATCTCTGTTCGGAAGTTGTTGGGATCCCCGAGGGTGATGGGAAATGAAATCTTCCCGAGGGGTTGAACCTCCATCCCACTGACGCCGCAGAAAGAGGCAGACGGGAGGAGGTGGCTTCTCGGAATCTGCATTTTCTCGAAGGTGAAGGAGGACAGTAGGTTGATGCTGGATTGATAGAGGCGAAGGTGTCCCGATGTTTCGATGAGATGATGGAGATCGATTTTGGTGGAGTAGACTTTCACGACCCGACTACGAACGTGCGAAGACGTTGCGCCTTAGCAATCGCTAAACCAACTCCGAGAGGTTATTGATCCCGCGGATGCACGATCAACCTGACCACGAAGTCAATTCCTGCAAGCAATCGAAGAACAAGCAAGAACTAAGAATTGCAATCTGGATATTGCGAATATAAGATGAAAGATTAATAGAAGTTGGGGTTCCAATGCGGTCTTGGCCTGGTCGGACGACACAAACGAAGAACTCGAAGTTGCGGCTATGGCTAAGTTAAATCTAATTAAAACCCAAGTATAAACGACGCCCTAAGGGCTGTATATATGGGCGAACAGAGGGGATTTTCGTGACCCCTTGGAGGTGGGGCCCGAAAACAACCCTAACTCGGTTTCCCCACACATACGGACTCTAAAAACAGCCTATAATGTGGTAGTTCGAAATTATATGGGCCCAGCCCAATATTAAGGTGACGCAGCACCTATAATTGCTCTTGGACGAAAATAATGAAGTGGCATCTCGTGTATTTCGTCCAAGCCTTCATGCATGCCTTATGGTGGCTTCAAAGTGCGAAAATCCCCACTGGAAGCTCCATTGTTATTTCCCGCGCGCGCACCTTCTTCTCCATGCTTGATCCCGCTCCAATGACCGTCCTTCTTGTCCATGCTAGGTCCTTCATTCATAAGCAAAACAAAAGTATCTAATTTAGGCAGCATCATATGTTCATGAACATTAGAAGGATTCGCCAGAAACGAAAGTACCTGATAATATAGTTGACGTGCACGTGCTCTAGTAACTAGTCCAGTATGTGTAGTTGGTGAAGATGTGGGTGTAACATTAGTAGAGATGTCCTCATCATCCTCCCCTTCTTGAATTGAAGTCGTCCTCGACGGAAGCTCATTATCTTCTCCCAAATAAGGTTTCAAATCTGCAATGTTAAATGTGGGACTAACCCCAAAATCTGCAGGTAGCTCAAGTTTATATGCATTATCATTAATTTTCTGTAAAACCTTAAAGGGACCATCAGCTCGTGGCATTAACTTAGACTTGCGCAAATCAGGAAACCTATCTTTACGTAGATGTAACCAAACAAGATCTCCTGGTTCAAACACAACATGCTTTCTACCCTTATCACCAGCAAGCTTGTATCTAGCATTCATTTTCTCAATGTTTTCTTTAGTTAACTCATGCATTTTTAATATCAATTCAGCACGTTTCTTAGCATCAAAATTAACCTTCTCCGAAGATGGAATAGGAAGCAAATCAATAGGTGCACGAGGTAGAAAACCATAAACAATCTCAAAAGGGCACATTTTAGTGGTAGAATGAAATGAACGATTATAAGCAAATTCAATATGAGGTAAACATTCTTCCCACATTTTTAAGTTACTCTTTAAAACAGCCCTAAGCATAGTAGACAAAGTCCTATTGACTACTTCAGTTTGTCCATCAGTTTGGGGATGACATGTAGTACTAAAAAGTAGTTTAGTCCCCAACTTAGCCCATAAGCATCTCCAAAAATGGCTAAGAAACTTAGTATCACGATCCGAGACAATAGTATTGGGCACACCATGTAAGTGAATAATCTCTCGAAAGAATAAATCAGCAAAATTAGCAGCATCATCGCTTTTATGACATGGTATAAAATGTGCCATCTTAGAAAATCTATCCACGACAACAAATATGCTATCCCTCCCCTTCTTTGTTCGAGGCAGACCTAAAACAAAGTCCATGGATATGTCCTCCCACGGAACACTAGGTACAGGTAAAGGCATGTATAAACCATGAGGATTGAGTCATGACTTAGCTTTTTGACATGTAGTGCAGCGAGCAACAAAACGCTCAACATCCCGTCTCATCTTTGGCCAAAAGAAATGTGTATCAAGTACGTCCTCCGTCTTCTTCACGCCAAAATGTCCCATTAATCCTCCTCCATGCGCCTCCTGCAACAACAAAAGACGAATAGAGCTAGCTGGAATGCATAGCTTGTTAGAACGGAACACAAACCCATCATTAAGCACAAACTTGTTCCATGTTCTACCCTCTCTACAATTCTGCAATACATCTTTAAATTCTGCATCATGTACCTATTGATCTTTGATTGTCTCTAAACCGAATATCTTGAAGTCAAGTTTTGAAAGCATAGTATAACGACGAGACAAAGCATCAGCAATAATATTATCTTTCCCCTTCTTGTGTTTAATGACATAAGGGAAAGTCTCAATAAATTCAACCCACTTAGCATGTCTACGATTAAGTTTTGCTTGACTTCTTATGTGTTTCAAAGATTCATGATCAGAATCTATAACAAATTCTTTGGGCCATAAATAATGTTGCCAAGTTTCTAATGTCCGAACAAGAGCATATAATTCCTTATCATAAGTAGAATAGTTCAGACTAGGCCCACTCAATTTTTCAGAAAAGTAAGCAACAGGTTTAGCATCTTGTAATAACACACCTCCCAAACCAATACCACTAGCATCGCATTCAACCTCAAAAGTCTTATTAAAATCAGGAAGTTGGAGCAAAGGAGCATGTGTTAACTTATCTTTCAATACCGTGAAGGCTTCTTCCTGTGCGGTACCCCAAGTAAAAGGCACATCCTTGCGTGTAAGCTCATTGAGAGGTGCAGCAATGGTGCTGAAATCTCTCACAAAACGCCTATAGAATCCAGCGAGGCCAAGAAAACTCCTCACTTGTGTGACCGTTTTGGGCTGCGGCCAACTCTCAATCGCCTCGATCTTGGCTTTATCAACTTCAACTCCCTGCGGAGTAACAACATAGCCAAGAAACGATACTCGGTCGGTGCAAAAGGTGCACTTCCCAAGGTTACCAAACAAACGTGCATTACGTAGAGCAATAAAGACAGCACGTAAATGATCCAAATGTTCCTCCAAAGATTTGCTATAAATCAGTATATCACCAAAATAGACTACCACAAATCGTCCAATGAAAGCACGTAAAACCTCGTTCATTAATCTCATGAAAGTGCTAGGTGCATTAGTTAACCCAAAAGGCATGACTAACCACTCATATAATCCAAACTTAGTTTTAAAAGCCGTTTTCCATTCATCTCCTAATTTCATGTGAATTTGATGGTATCCACTACTGATGAGGACATCTCTACTAATGTTACACCCACATCTTCACCAACTACACATACTGGACCAGTTACTAGAGCACGCGCACGTCAACTAAATTATCAGGTACTTTCGTTTCTTGCGAATCCTTCTAATGTTCAGGAACATATGATGCTGCCTAAATTAGATACTTTTGTTTGTCTTATGAATGAAGGACCTAGCATGGATAAGAAGGATGGTCATTGGAGCGGGATCAAGCATGGAGAAGGAGGTGTGCGCGCGGGAAAGGACAATGGAGCTTCCAGTGGTGATTTTCGCACTTTGAGGCCACCATAAGGCGTGCACGAAGACCTGGACGAGAGACACAAGACGCCACATTAATATTTTCGTCCAAGGGTTATTATAGGTGCTGCGTCACCTTATTATTGGGCCAGGCCCATGTAATTTCGAAATACACTTAATATGCTATTTTTTAGAGTCCGTATGTGTGGGGAAACCGAGTTAGGGTTGTTTTCGGACCCCTCCTCCAAGGGGCCGCGAAATTCCCCTCTGTTCCCCCATATATACAGCCCTTAGGGCGCCGTTTAGACTTGGGTTTTAATTAGATATAAGTTAGCCATAGACGCAACTTCGAGCTCTTCGTTTGTGTCATCCGACCAGGCCAAGACCTCATTGGAACCCCAACTTTCGTAATCATTCATCTTATATTCGCAATATCCAGATTGCAATTCTTAGTTCTTGCTTGTTCTTCGATTACTTGCAGGAATTAGACCTTCGTGGTCAGGTTGATCGTGCATCTGCGGGATCAATAACCTCTCGGAGTTGGTTTAGCGATCGCTAAGGCGCAACGTCTTCGCACGTTCGTAGTCGGATCGTGAAAGTCGCCTCCACCATAATCGATCTCCACCATCTCATCGAAACATCGGGACACCTTCGCCTCTATCAAGTGGTATCAGATTTCCAGGTTGCGCGGTGAGATTTACCAGTTTTCGTACTCTAGATTGGTTCTGTTCTTCATACCTACAGTCCACGCAAAAGCCAAAAAAAAAATTAGGGTTAGATCATCACGTCCCAAAACAGTCCGAGCCTTTGTCCAGTTTTCTTTACAGTAGTTTGCTTTGTTGAATTTACGGTTGCATCGTTGTGTCGAGTTGCTGATCTTAGCGTCTAGTTCCCTTAGAGTTTCGAGTTCTGATCACAGTTTGTCACACCGCCGCCGCACAGTAGTACGCCGCCACGTTTCCGCCAATCCGAGTCCAGATACACCACCACGTTCCGCCAAGTCGAGTCCATATACAGCACCACGATCTACCAATCCGAGTTGAGTTCCATCACCCGTTCGGTTTGTGATCTCTCCGTGGCCAGATTAGTTTGAGTTGATTAGAGTCGGATTTCACCAATCTTTGTCGTACGTAGAAGAGGGTGATTTCCAAAAAAAAAAAAAAAAAAAGAGTCCGGCACGCTTTCCAGAGCAGTTTTTAGGCCAAAAATTTCGGGGGTAAATTTTTTTTTCGCCCATACGTTCCTTAGGTCCAGAAACTCATTTTGAGACGTTCGCCACCATAGTGATTTTTTTCGCACTTTTTCAGCCACCGCAGTCCCGCATCGCAAAAAAAAAAAGAGCAAAAAAAAAAAGAGAATTTTTTTTTCAGAGTGTGCTTCTCAGTTGATTACGTGCCGCGCCGTGCTTTCGTTGGTGTTTTAGGCTCGCGTCTCTAGTACGGTCTAGCCTAGGATCAGCACAGTACCGACGTTGAGTGTTTATTCAACTTTGCATCTCTGTTTTGATTACTGTTGAGCTTTTTGCTACCATAGTTGTCAAGCCTACCTACAGCTCCACATATATTCTACTTCGTGCGTTGACACCTCCTGGCCATCGCTCTACCACATCTCTGAGAGTTTTGACCCGTTGGTTGTACATCACCACCTGCTGCTAGGTAAGAATCGGTAAGAACGAAAGAAAAGCTTGACGGATTTGTGCTTTCCACCACCCCACATCCCATTAGTAGAAGTAGGATCATATTTCTGTGTGTTTTCTATTTCTGCTAACCATGCCAGGATCCCATGATGAAGTGGCGCGGGATGCACCCGATTGGGAGAATATGACAAACAAAGCGTTACATGATAAATTTGCACAAATGATGTCTGAACAGGTGAATGACATCGAGAACAGATTTACAGAGGCGATTGATGGTGTGGAGAAGATGATCGACACCAAGCTCGACGCCAAGTTTACTGAGTTGCTCGCACGCCTACCTGCACAGCCTGCGGCCGCTCCAGCACAGCCACCGCCACCACGACGTGCACGACGTATTCTGTTTCCGGGCAGACAAGCTGCTGGTGCTCCTGCGGCTGCTGCAGTTGCTACTACTGCTGCTGCTTCTGACGTCGGCCAGGACGACAACTACGAGGGTGATTACGAGGAGGAGGTGGAACAGGAAGCGGCCTATGAGCAGCCAGCTGGGCGTCCACGTCCCAACATTCGCCACGGTCGACACCAACCACCCCCTCAGGTACGCGATGATGAACATGTGCCTAAACTTAAATTGAATCTTAAGCCGTTTGAGGGTAGATATATTCCTGATGCTTATCTTACTTGGGAGTTAGAAACTGAACAACGCTTTACATGTTTACAATATCCTGAGAATAGACGTGTTACTGCTGCTGTTTGTGAATTCACGGGTTTTGCATCTATTTGGTGGTCTGAACATTGTAGATTGCATGCTAATAATATTCCAGCTACTTGGGCTGCTTTAAAAGATGCTATGCGTACTCGCTGGGTTCCTCCTTATTATCAACGTGAATTGCTACAAAAATTACAGCGCTTGAGACAAGGAAAAAATTCTGTAGAGGAATATTATCAAGAATTACAAACTGGATTGATTAGATGTGGCCTAATAGAGGATAATGAAGCTATGTTTGCACGTTTCATAGGTGGCTTAAACAGGGAGATACAAACTATTCTAGAATACAAGGACTATGCTACTATTACTCGTTTGTTTCATCTTGCTTGTAAAGCTGAACGTGAAGTGCAGGATCGACAGGCCGCTACGAGACCTAACTTTTCTGCAGGACGAAATACATCATGGACATCGCGTGGACCTTCTACATCCACACGTCCTGCTGCTCCACCCTCTACTTCAGCCGCTCATTCTTACAGGGAGCCACCAATACAGTCAGCGCCACCATTCAAGGGTGCACAGAGTGGTCCAGCGGCGAGTTCTTCTTCATCCATGGCTTCCACAGGGCAAACACGAGATCGTGATATTAAATGTCGCAGGTGCCAAGGTGGAGGTCACTTCGCAAAAGACTGTCCCTCCAAGCGTGTGATGATTATTACGGCGGATGGTGGGTATGAGTCAGCGAGTGACTATGATGAGGAGACTTTAGTTCTCATTGCTCATGAGGAACAGGGTGCCCATGATGATGCTCATGATATGGAGTATATGGCTCCTGATGATGCAGATAAATATGCTAGTTTGGTTGCTCAACGTGTGTTAAGTGTGCAGGTAACGAAGGCTGAGCAAAACCAGAGGCATAATTTGTTCCACACAAAGGGAGTGGTGAAAGAACGTTCGGTTCGCATCATCATTGACGGAGGGAGTTGCAACAACTTGGCTAGCATGGAGTTGGTGGAGAAGCTATCTCTCACCACAAGACCACACCCCCATCCGTACTATATTCGGTGGTTTAACAATAGTGGTAAGATTAAGGTAACGCGTTCTGTTCGTGTGCACTTTAGCATTGCTGCATATGCTGATTATGTTGATTGTGATGTGGTACCCATGCAAGCATGCTCTCTTTTACTTGGTAGACCATGGCAATTTGATAGGAATGTTGTACACCATGGTAGGACAAATCAGTTTACTCTGGTTCATCAGGATAAAAATATTGCTTTACTTCCTATGTCTCCTGAACAAATTGTGAAAGATGATCTTGCTAGAGCTAGTAAAGCTAAACAGGAGAAAAATAAGAGTGAAAATGAGATAGCAGCCAAAGAATTTGAGCAACAACATAAGACTAATAGCAAATCTTCTTCTGCTGTGTCTAATGAAATTAAATTGACTAGTCCAACTTTGCTTGCTACTAAAGTTGATATTTCAGATTTGGATGTTAGTCAATATGTGTGCTATGCTTTTGTGTGCAAAGAAGCTTTGTTTTCATTTGAGGAATTGCCTCCTTCTTTGCCTCCTGTTGTCACTGACCTTTTGCAGGAGTTTATTGACGTCTTTCCACAAGACGTACCACCGGGATTACCACCTATTCGAGGGATTGAGCATCAGATTGACTTAATTCCCGGTGCTTCACTGCCCAACCGTGCGCCATACCGTACCAATCCGGAGGATTCAAAGGAGATTCAGCGTCAAGTACAAGAGCTACTCGACAAAGGTTACATACGTGAATCCCTTAGTCCTTGTGCTGTTCCTGTTATATTAGTGCCTAAAAAGGATGGAACATGGCGTATGTGTGTTGATTGTCGAGCCATTAATAATATTACTATTCGTTATCGTCATCCTATTCCTAGGTTAGATGATATGCTTGATGAATTAAGTGGCTCTACCATGTTTTCCAAAGTTGATTTGCGTAGTGGATACCATCAAATTCGCATGAAATTAGGAGATGAATGGAAAACGGCATTTAAAACTAAGTTTGGATTATATGAGTGGTTAGTCATGCCTTTTGGGTTAACTAATGCACCTAGCACTTTCATGAGATTAATGAACGAGGTTTTACGTGCTTTCATTGGACGATTTGTGGTAGTCTATTTTGATGATATACTGATTTATAGCAAATCTTTGGAGGAACATTTGGATCATTTACGTGCTGTTTTTATTGCTCTACGTAATGCACGTTTGTTTGGTAACCTTGGGAAGTGCACCTTTTGCACCGACCGAGTATCGTTTCTTGGCTATGTTGTTACTCCGCAGGGAATTGAAGTTGATAAAGCCAAGATCGAGGCGATTGAGAGTTGGTCGCAGCCCAAAACGGTCACACAAGTGAGGAGTTTTCTTGGCCTCGCTGGATTCTATAGGCGTTTTGTGAGAGATTTCAGCACCATTGCTGCACCTCTCAATGAGCTTACACGCAAGGATGTGCCTTTTACTTGGGGTACCGCACAGGAAGAAGCCTTCACCGTATTGAAAGATAAGTTAACACATGCTCCTTTGCTCCAACTTCCTGATTTTAATAAGACTTTTGAGCTTGAATGCGATGCTAGTGGGATTGGTTTGGGAGGTGTGTTATTACAAGATGCTAAACCTGTTGCTTACTTTTCTGAAAAATTGAGTGGGCCTAGTCTGAACTATTCTACTTATGATAAGGAATTATATGCTCTTGTTCGGACTTTAGAAACTTGGCAACATTATTTATGGCCCAAAGAATTTGTTATACATTCTGATCATGAATCTTTGAAACACATAAGAAGTCAAGCAAAACTTAATCGTAGACATGCTAAGTGGGTTGAATTTATTGAGACTTTCCCTTATGTCATTAAACACAAGAAGGGGAAAGATAATATTATTGCTGATGCTTTGTCTCGTCGTTATACTATGCTTTCACAACTTGACTTCAAGATTTTCGGTTTAGAGACAATCAAAGATCAATACGTAAATGATGCGGAATTTAAAGATGTATTGCAGAATTGTAGAGAGGGTAGAACATGGAACAAGTTTGTGCTTAATGATGGATTTGTGTTCCGTTCTAACAAGCTATGCATTCCAGCTAGCTCTATTCGTCTTTTGTTGTTGCAGGAGGCGCATGGAGGAGGATTAATGGGACACTTTGGCGTGAAGAAGACGGAGGACGTACTTGCTACACATTTCTTTTGGCCAAAGATGAGACGGGATGTTGAGCGTTTTGTTGCTCGCTGCACTACATGTCAAAAAGCTAAGTCACGACTCAATCCTCATGGTTTATACATGCCTTTACCTGTACCTAGTGTTCCGTGGGAGGACATATCCATGGACTTTGTTTTAGGCTTGCCTCGAACAAAGAAGGGGAGGGATAGCATATTTGTTGTCGTGGATAGATTTTCTAAAATGGCACATTTTATACCATGTCATAAAAGCGATGATGCTGCTAATGTTGCTGATTTATTCTTTGGAGAGATTATTCGTTTACATGGTGTGCCCAATACTATTGTCTCGGATCGTGATACTAAGTTTCTTAGCCATTTTTGGAGATGCTTATGGGCTAAGTTGGGGACTAAACTACTTTTTAGTACTACATGTCATCCCCAAACTGATGGACAAACTGAAGTGGTCAATAGGACATTGTCTACTATGCTTAGGGCTGTGTTAAAGAGTAACTTGAAACTGTGGGAAGAATGTTTACCTCATATTGAATTTGCTTATAATCTTTCATTGCATTCTACCACTAAAATGTGCCCTTTTGAGATTGTTTATGGTTTTCTACCTCGTGCACCTATTGATTTGCTACCTCTTCCATCTTCGGAGAAGGTTAATTTTGATGCTAAGCAACGTGCTGAATTGATATTAAAAATGCATGAGTTAACTAAAGAAAACATTGAGCGCATGAATGCTAGATACAAGCTTGCTGGTGATAGGGGTCGAAAGCATGTTGTGTTTGAACCCGGAGATCTTGTTTGGTTACATCTACGTAAAGATAGGTTTCCTGATTTGCACAAGTCTAAGTTAATGCCTCGAGCTGATGGTCCCTTTAAGGTTTTGCAGAAAATTAATGATAATGCATATAAACTTGAGCTACCTGCAGCCTTTGGGGTTAGTCCCACATTTAATATTGCAGATTTGAAGCCTTATTTGGGAGAAGATGATGAGCTTCCGTCGAGGACGACTTCAATTCAAGAAGGGGAGGATGATGAGGACATCCCTACTAATGTTACACCCATATCCTCACCAACTACACATATTGGACCAGTTACTAGAGCTCGTGCACGTCAACTAAATTATCAGGTACTTTCGTTTCTTGCGAATCCTTCTATTGTTCATGAACATATGATGCTGCCTAAATTAGATACTTTTGTTTTGCTTATGAATGAAGGACCTAGCATGGACAAGAAGGATGGTCATTGGAGCGGGATCAAGCATGGTGATGAGGACATCCCTACTAATGTTACACCCATATCCTCACCAACTACACATATTGGACCAGTTACTAGAGCTCGTGCACGTCAACTAAATTATCAGGTACTTTCGTTTCTTACGAATCCTTCTATTGTTCATGAACATATGATACTGCCTAAATTAGATACTTTTGTTTTGCTTATGAATGAAGGACCTAGCATGGACAAGAAGGATGGTCATTGGAGCGGGATCAAGCATGGAGAAGAAGGTGCGCGCGCGGGAAAGGACAGCGGAGCTTCCAGTGGTGATTATCGCACTTTGAAGCCACCATAAGGCGCGCATGAAGTCTTGGACGAAATACGCGAGATGCCACTTCATTATTTTCGTCCAAGGGCAATTATAGGTGCTGCGTCACCTTAATATTGGGCTGGGCCCATGTAATTTCGAAATACCACCTTATAGGCTGTTTTTAGAGTCCGTATGTGTGGGGAAACCGAGTTAGGGTTGTTTTCGGACCCCACCTCCAAGGGGTCACGAAAATCCCCTCTGTTCCCCCATATATACAGCCCTTAGGGCGTCGTTTAGACTTGGGTTTTAATTAGATATAAGTTAGCCATAGCCGCAACTTCGAGCTCTTCGTTTGTGTCATCCGACCAGGCCAAGACCTCATTGGAACCCCAACTTTCGTAATCATTCATCTTATATTCGCAATATCCAGATTGCAATTCTTAGTTCTTGCTTGTTCTTCGATTGCTTGCAGGAATTAGACCTTCGTGGTCAGGTTGATCGTGCATCCGCGGGATCAATAACCTCTCGGAGTTGGTTTAGCGATCGCTAAGGCGCAACGTCTTCGCACGTTCGTAGTCGGATCGTGAAAGTTGCCTCCACCATAATCGATCTCCACCATCTCATCGAAACATCGGGACACCTTCGCCTCTATCACATGGAGAAGAAGGTGCGCGCGCGGGAAAGGACAGCGGAGCTTCCAGTGGTGATTATTGCACTTTGAAGCCACCATAAGGCGCGCATGAAGTCTTGGACGAAATACGCGAGATGCCATTTCATTATTTTCGTCCAAGGGCAATTATAGGTGCTGCGTCACCTTAATATTGGGCTGGGCCCATGTAATTTCGAAATACCACCTTATAGGCTGTTTTTAGAGTCCGTATGTGTGGGGAAACCGAGTTAGGGTTGTTTTCGGATCCCACCTCCAAGGGGTCACGAAAATCCCCTCTGTTCCCCCATATATACAGCCCTTAGGGCGTCGTTTAGACTTGGGTTTTAATTAGAGTTAAGTTAGCCATAGCCGCAACTTCGAGCTCTTCGTTTGTGTCATCCGACCAGGCCAAGATCTCATTGGAACCCCAACTTTCGTAATCATTCAACTTATATTCGCAATATCCAGATTGCAATTCTTAGTTCTTGCTTGTTCTTCGATTGCTTGCAGGAATTAGACCTTCGTGGTCAGGTTGATCGTGCATCCGCGGGATCAATAACCTCTCGGAGTTGGTTTAGCGATCGCTAAGGCGCAACGTCTTCGCACGTTAGTAGTCGGATCGTGAAAGTCGCCTCCACCATAATCGATCTCCACCATCTCATCGAAACATCGGGACACCTTTGCCTCTATCACCACCTCCGCTTCCGTAAACGAGAGCGAAGGGTGTCTCATTTGTGGCTCGATTGGGTGTGGTCCTGATTGACCATAGAACATCTGGGAGTTCATCCACCCACTGCTTTCCACACTTTTCGAGCCGCTGGAAGGTACGTGTACGGAGCCTCGGAGTTCCCATTTTCTCGCCGTACTCGAGGAAGGCCTGACTTGTGAACTGGGTGTCGTTGTCCGTGGTTATCCGGTTAGGAACTCTGAAACAACACACCAGGCTTCTGCAAAACTTCATGGCGGATTGTGCCGTGGTCTTGTGATGAGGACAACCCTACTACACTTGCACCTCCAACACCTAATGAAGAACAAATGATGACTAAGTCCAGTGAAATCAGAATTGGACCTATTACAAGAGCTCGTGCAAAGTTACTAGAAAAATAGGTGAACTTATTCCTCATAGAATCTGATGTTTTACTTCATGAGGATTTTATATTGCCTAAGTCCTTATATATATGTGTTATCAAGTACCAAGGAGTTATACAAGAAGAAGAGATGGAACAAGGGCAAGTTGCACGAGGAGAAGAGTTGCATGAAGACGAAGCAAAGAAGGATTTGCTAAAAGCGTCGGACGACCGGATTGCAAGTCGGACTGTCCGGGACACCAAGTCGGTCATGCGGACATCAAGTCAGACCGTCCGAAATAAGCCTCCGAAAATCAGAGGAATTACTGGCCAAGTCGGACCGTCCGACCACAGCCTGGACCGTCCGAGTATCAAGTTGGACCGTCCGACTTACGACGACAAACATCAGTGGTAATTACTGCATAGGTCAGACCGTCCGAGTAACAAGTCGGACCGTCCGTCCTGAGGTCGGACTATCCGAGATACAGGTCAGACCGTCCGACCTGCCCGATGCCTGCGCGAAGAATTAAGGGTTGCGGCCCATGTATCCCTGTTTGGACACCCTAGCTTACAAATATAGCACCCCTACGAGTTTTAGGGTTAGACCACGTTTAGATAAACCCTAGTTCTAGAGAATAGCTCCAAGCTTTCATCTTGAATCATATACTTCAATTCGTATCGATCTGAACTGTTGCTACTGCAAGTTTTGTGTGATCTGTTGTTCCACTGGGAATTAGTAGATTGCAAATTACCGTCTCGTGGTCGACGGCTACGTTGCGCAAGTGTGTGAAGTTATGAATATCCAAAGGGTAGAGAGTTGTCGCATTGGCAACAGGGATCTAGCGAGGAGAGTTCATCGGCTACATACAAGTTATCTCATATCACCTTCATATTCACCGTTCGCTTACTGAGAAGATCGGGCCACCCCATATCTTCTTGGTATCAGATTTCCAGAGTTCCCTCGGTAAGCATCCATCAAATCCCCCGTAGATTGTTTTTGTTCCGTCTTATCCAGAAAAATCCATACAAAAATACTAGGGTTTAGTGTTTTTTCCATCACCTAGATTGCATCTTTTCCAAGTTTTAGTTGCTGATCGTCGTCCAGTTTGCATAACTTGTTTTTTAATCGAGTCTTAGATTTCCTATAATTGTTTCTCACAAGTCGGAGTGTGTGAGTCGTGTTAGATTGGTTTGTGTTGAGTCAGTTTGCTTCGTTTTCTTTTACCTTTTAAATTGTGTCTCCATTTGATAGCCATAGTGAGCCTTTCTTTTGTGTAGCAATTTCCTATTGAGACTAGCATATCTTTGCTCTACGGGCTGCTCATATAGGATTTGAAGTGCATCAAGTGCTTTGTGCAAAGTTGAGTTTGGTTGCTGTTTTACTTCAAGTTGAGTTAGAAAATTCAAAAAAAGGAGAAAAGAGACAAAGAATCAAAAAATCAAAAGAGGAAAGAGTTGAGCAAAAAGCCTAGCGAAAAGAGACAAACAAGGCAAAGTGGATTACATAGTTTGTGCGGCCTTGAGTTACTTTTTCAACCACGTTCGTAGCACTAGTAGATTGATCAATCTAGTTCCCGTATACTTTGAGATTTTGCTAGAAATTCTCTCTTGTGCAATTGCAACACGAGCATTACTCCACCACACATATTGTGAGCTCACTTTTGTAGTTGCTTTTTGATGAGGACATCTCTACTAATGTTACACCCACATCTTCACCAACTACACATACTGGACCAGTTACTAGAGCATGCGCACGTCAACTAAATTATCAGGTACTTTCGTTTCTTGCGAATCCTTCTAATGTTCAGGAACATATGATGCTGCCTAAATTAGATACTTTTGTTTGTCTTATGAATGAAGGACCTAGCATGGATAAGAAGGATGGTCATTGGAGCGGGATCAAGCATGGAGAAGGAGGTGTGCGCGCGGGAAAGGACAATGGAGCTTCCAGTGGTGATTTTCCCACTTTGAGGCCACCATAAGGCGTGCATGAAGACCTGGACGAGAGACACAAGACGCCACATTAATATTTTCGTCCAAGGGTTATTATAGGTGCTGCGTCACCTTATTATTGGGCCAGGCCCATGTAATTTCGAAATACACTTAATAGGCTATTTTTTAGAGTCCGTATGTGTGGGGAAACCGAGTTAGGGTTGTTTTCGGACCCCTCCTCCAAGGGGCCACGAAATTCCCCTCTGTTCCCCCATATATACAGCCCTTAGGGCGTCGTTTAGACTTGGGTTTTAATTAGATTTAAGTTAGCCATAGCCGCAACTTTGAGCTCTTCGTTTGTGTCATCCGACCAGGCCAAGACCGCATTGGAACCCCAACTTCTGTCAATCATTCATCTTATATTCGCAATATCCAGATTGCAATTCTTAGTTCTTGCTTGTTCTTCGATTGTTTGCAGGAATTAGACCTTCGTGGTCAGATTGATCGTGCATCCGCGGGATCAATAACCCATCGGAGTTGGTTTAGCGATCGCTAAGGCGCAACGTCTTCGCACGTTCGTAGTCGGATCGTGAAAGTCGTCTCCACCATAATCGATCTACACCATCTCATCGAAACATCGGGACACCTTCGCTTCTATCAAGTGGTATCAGATTTCTAGGTTGCTCGGTGAGATTTACCAGTTTTCGTAGTCTAGATTGGTTCTGTTCTTCATACCTACAGTCCACGAAAAAGCCAAAAAAAAATTAGGGTTAGATCATCACGTCC
This sequence comes from Bromus sterilis, assembly GCA_950022295.1. NCBI lineage: Eukaryota > Viridiplantae > Streptophyta > Magnoliopsida > Poales > Poaceae > Bromus > Bromus sterilis. The sequence goes on along the minus strand of OX465599.1, from coordinate 161,230,636 downwards.
CAAAACAGTCCGAGCCTTTGTCCAGTTTTCTTTACAGTAGTTTGCTTTGTTGAATTTGCGGTTGCATCGTTGTGTCGAGTTGCTGATCTTAGCGTCTAGTGCCCTTAGAGTTTCGAGTTCTGATCACAGTTTGTCACACCGCCGCCGCACAGTAGTACACCGCCACGTTTCCGCCAATCCGAGTCCAGATACACCACCACGTTCCGCCAAGTCGAGTCCATATACAGCACCACGACCTACCAATCCGAGTTGAGTTCCATCACCCGTTCGGTTTGTGATCTCTCCGTGGCCAGATTAGTTTGAGTTGATTAGAGTCTGGCACGCTTTCCAGAGCAGTTTTTATGCCAAAAATTTCGGGGGTAAATTTTTTTTTCGCCCATACGTTCCTTAGGTCCAGAAACTCATTTTGAGACGTTCGCCACCAGAGTGATTTTTTCGCACTTTTTCAGCCACCGCAGTCCCGCATCGCAAAAAAAAAGAGCAAAAAAAAAGAGAAAAAAATTCAGAGTGTGCTTCTCAGTTGATTACGTGCCGCGCCGTGCTTTCGTTGGTGTTTTAGGCTCGCGTCTCTAGTACGGTCTAGCCTAGGATCAGCACAGTACCGACGTTGAGTGTTTATTCAACTTTGCATCTCTGTTTTGATTACTGTTGAGCTTTTTGCTACCATATTTGTCAAGCCTACCTACAGCTCCACATATATTCTACTTCGTGCGGTTGACACCTCCTGGCCATCGCTCTACCACATCTCTGAGTGTTTTGACTCGTTGGTTGTACATCACCACCTGCTGCTAGGTAAGAATCGGTAAGAACGAAAGAAAAGCTTGACGGATTTGTGCTTTCCACCACCCCACATCCCATTAGTAGAAGTAGGATCATATTTCTGTGAGTTTTCTATTTCTGCTAGCCATGCCAGGATCCCATGATGAAGTGGCGCGGGATGCACCCGATTGGGAGAATATGACAAACAAAGCGTTACATGATAAATTTGCACAAATGATGTCTGAACAGGTGAATGACATCGAGAACAGATTTACAGAGGCGATTGATGGTGTGGAGAAGATGATCGACACCAAGCTCGACGCCAAGTTTACTGAGTTGCTCGCACGCCTACCTGCACAGCCTGCGGCCGCTCCAGCACAGCCACCGCCACCACGACGTGCACGACGTATTCTGTTTCCGGGCAGACAAGCTGCTGGTGCTCCTGCGGCTGCTGCAGTTGCTACTACTGCTGCTGCTTCTGACGTCGGCCAGGACGACAACTACGAGGGTGATTACGAGGAGGAGGTGGAACAGGAAGCGGCCTATGAGCAGCCAGCTGGACGTCCACGTCCCAACATTCGCCACGGTCGACACCAACCACCCCCTCAGGTACGCGATGATGAACATGTGCCTAAACTTAAATTGAATCTTAAGCCGTTTGAGGGTAGATATATTCCTGATGCTTATCTTACTTGGGAGTTAGAAACTGAACAACGCTTTACATGTTTACAATATCCTGAGAATAGACGTGTTACTGCTGCTGTTTGTGAATTCACGGGGTTTGCATCTATTTGGTGGTCTGAACATTGTAGATTGCATGCTAATAATATTCCAACTACTTGGGCTGCTTTAAAAGATGCTATGCGTACTCGCTGGGTTCCTCCTTATTATCAACGTGAATTGCTACAAAAATTACGGCGTTTGAGACAAGGCAAAAATTCTGTAGAGGAATATTATCAAGAATTACAAACTGGATTGATTAGATGTGGCCTAATAGAGGATAATGAAGCTATGCTTGCACGTTTTATGGGTGGTTTAAACAGGGAGATACAAACTATTCTAGAATACGAGGACTTTGCTACTATTACTCGTTTGTTTCATCTTGCTTGTAAAGCTGAACGTGAAGTGCAGGATCGACAGGCCGCTACGAGACCTAACTTTTCTGCAGGACGAAATACATCATGGACACCGCGTGGACCTTCTACATCCACACGTCCTGCTGCACCACCATCTACTTCAACCGCTCATTCTTACAGGGAGCCACCAAAACAGCCAGCGCCACCATTCAAGGGTGCACAGAGTGGTCCAGCAGCGAGTTCTTCTTCATCCATGGCTTCCACAGGGCAAACACGAGATCGTGATATTAAATGTCGCAGGTGCCAAGGTGGAGGTCACTTCGCAAAAGACTGTCCCTCCAAGCGTGTGATGATTATTACGGCGGATGGTGGGTATGAGTCAGCGAGCGACTATGATGAGGAGACTTTAGTTCTCATTGCTCACGAGGAACAGGGTGCCCATAATGATGCTCATGATATAGAGTATATGGCTCCTGATGATGCAGATCAATATGCTAGTTTGGTTGCTCAACGTGTGTTAAGTGTGCAGGTATCGAAGGCCGAGCAAAACCAGAGGCATAATTTGTTCCACACAAAGGGAGTGGTGAAAGAACGTTCGGTTCGCATCATCGTTGACGGAGGGAGTTGCAACAACTTGGCGAGCATGGAGTTGGTGGAGAAGCTATCTCTCACCACAAGACCACACCCCCATCCGTACTATATTCAGTGGTTTAACAATAGTGGTAAGATTAAGGTAACGTGTTCTGTTCGTGTACACTTTAGCATTGCTGCATATGCTGATTATGTTGATTGTGATGTGGTACCCATGCAAGCATGCTCTCTTTTACTTGGTAGACCATGGCAATTTGATAGGAATGTTGTACACCATGGTAGGACAAATCAGTTTACTCTGGTTCATCAGGATAAAACTATTGCTTTACTTCCTATGTCTCCTGAACAAATTGTGAAAGATGATCTTGCTAGAGCTAGTAAAGCTAAACAGGAGAAAAATAAGAGTGAAAATGAGATAGCAGCTAAAGAATTTGAGCAACAACATAAGACTAATAGCAAATCTTCTTCTGCTGTTTCTAATGAAATTAAATTGACTAGTCCAACTTTGCTTGCTACTAAGGTTGATATTTCGGATTTGGATGTTAGTCAATATGTGTGCTATGCTTTTGTGTGCAAAGAAGCTTTGTTTTCATTTGAGGAATTGCTCCTTCTTTGCCTCCTGTTGTCACTGACCTTTTGCAGGAGTTTATTGACGTCTTTCCACAAGACGTACCACTGGGATTACCACCTATTCGAGGGATTGAGCATCAGATTGACTTAATTCCCGGTGCTTCGCTGCCCAACCGTGCGCCATACCGTACCAATCCGGAGGAGACGAAGGAGATTCAGCGTCAAGTACAAGAGCTACTCGACAAAGGTTACATACGTGAATCCCTTAGTCCTTGTGCTGTTCCTGTTATATTAGTGGCTAAAAAGGATGGAACTTGGCGTATGTGTGTTGATTGTAGAGCCATTAATAATATTACTATTCGTTATCGTCATCCTATTCCTAGGTTAGATGATATGCTTGATGAATTAAGTGGCTCTACCATGTTTTCCAAAGTTGATTTGCGTAGTGGATACCATCAAATTCGCATGAAATTAGGGGATGAATGGAAAACGGCATTTAAAACTAAGTTTGGATTATATGAGTGGTTAGTCATGCCTTTTGGGTTAACTAATGCACCTAGCACTTTCATGAGATTAATGAACGAGGTTTTACGTGCTTTCATTGGACGATTTGTGGTAGTCTATTTTGATGATATACTGATTTATAGCAAATCTTTGGAGGAACATTTGGATCATTTACGTGCTGTTTTTATTGCTCTACGTAATGCACGTTTGTTTGGTAACCTTGGGAAGTGCACCTTTTGCACCGACCGAGTATCGTTTCTTGGCTATGTTGTTACTCCGCAGGGAATTGATGTTGATAAAGCCAAGATCGAGGCGATTGAGAGTTGGCCGCAGCCCAAAACGGTCACACAAGTGAGAAGTTTTCTTGGCCTCGCTGGATTCTATAGGCGTTTTGTGAGAGATTTCAGCACCATTGCTGCACCTCTCAATGAGCTTACACGCAAGGATGTGCCTTTTACTTGGGGTACCGCACAGGAAGAAGCCTTCACGGTATTGAAAGATAAGTTAACACATGCTCCTTTGCTCCAACTTCCTGATTTTAATAAGACTTTTGAGCTTGAATGTGATGCTAGTGGGATTGGTTTGGGAGGTGTGTTATTACAAGATGCTAAACCTGTTGCATACTTTTCTGAAAAGTTGAGTGGGCCTAGTCTGAACTATTCTACTTATGATAAGGAATTATATGCTCTTGTTCGGACATTAGAAACTTGGCAACATTATTTATGGCCCAAAGAATTTGTTATACATTCTGATCATGAATCTTTGAAACACATAAGAAGCCAAGCAAAACTTAATCGTAGACATGCTAAGTGGGTTGAATTTATTGAGACTTTCCCTTATGTCATTAAACACAAGAAGGGGAAAGATAATATTATTGCTGATGCTTTGTCTCGTCGTTATACTATGCTTTCACAACTTGACTTCAAGATATTCGGTTTAGAGACAATCAAAGATCAATATGTACATGATGCGGAATTTAAAGATGTTTTGCAGAATTGTAGAGAGGGTAGAACATGGAACAAGTTTGTGCTTAATGATGGGTTTGTGTTCCGTTCTAACAAGCTATGCATTCCAGCTAGCTCTATTCGTCTTTTGTTGTTGCAGGAGGCGCATGGAGGAGGATTAACGGGACATTTTGGCGTGAAGAAGACGGAGGACGTACTTGCTACATATTTCTTTTGGCCAAATATGAGACGGGATGTTGAGCGTTTTGTTGCTCGCTGCACTACATGTCAAAAAGCTAAGTCACGACTCAATCCTCATGGTTTATACATGCCTTTACCTGTACCTAGTGTTCCGTGGGAGGACATATCCATGGACTTTGTTTTAGGCTTGCCTCGAACACAGAAGGGGAGGGATAGCATATTTGTTGTCGTGGATAGATTTTCTAAGATGGCACATTTTATACCATGTCATAAAAGCGATGATGCTGCTAATGTTGCTGATTTATTCTTTCGAGAGATTATTCGCTTACATGGTGTGCCCAATACTATTGTCTCGGATCGTGATACTAAGTTTCTTAGCCATTTTTGGAGATGCTTATGGGCTAAGTTGGGGACTAAACTACTTTTTAGTACTACATGTCATCCCCAAACTGATGGACAAACTGAAGTAGTCAATAGGACTTTGTCTACTATGCTTAGGGCTGTTTTAAAGAGTAACTTGAAAATGTGGGAAGAATGTTTACCTCATATTGAATTTGCTTATAATCGTTCATTTCATTCTACCACTAAAATGTGCCCTTTTGAGATTGTTTATGGTTTTCTACCTCGTGCACCTATTGATTTGCTGCCTCTTCCATCTTCGGAGAAGGTTAATTTTGATGCTAAGCAACTGATAGAGGCGGAGGTGTCCCGATCTTTCGATGAGAGATAACTATCGATTTGGTGGAGACGACTCTGACGATCCGACTACGAACGTGCAACAACGTCGCGCCTTAGCAATCGCTAAACCAATCTCCGGAGGTTATTGACCACGTCGGAGGACGATCAATCTGACCACGAAGGTCTAGTGCCTGCAAGCAATCGAAGAACAAGCAAGAACTATGATAAAGGAATCTGAATATTGCGAATATGTAGATGAAGTATGAATAAAGTTGGGATTCCGAAAGCGGTCTTGATCTGGTCGTTGGACACAAACCGAGTACACGAAGATGCAGCAATTAGCTAAGCAGTCTTTTTAACTAAAAGAAATCCAAAGAAAAACCCTAGGGGTTGATCTACTTATATAGGACTAAAGGGTGGAGGCCAAGGGGGTGGAAGGACATCCCAAGGAGTCCTAAAACTAAACCTAGGTCGTACAAGGCACTTGGGCCCATGTGGAGGTGATGCAACACCTATTGAGTTGGACTTTGATTCGGATTCTGCTGCTGGGTCGCACCGTTTTCGCAATATCTCCACGCTCCGAAGGAATTTGAAGGTGAAACCAATTGCGTTGGAAACTAGACGACATAAGCTATCACCAGAAAAAAGAATCACCCAATTTGGAGTTCGTATGTAGAAACGGCGGCTGTTTGAAGTTGAGTATATCTCTGCAGTCCGAATCTGAGTCCATGACGTGAAAGACTTGGTCTCTATCTTCTCTTGGGCCAAAAGTGACGTGAAATAACTTCTTGTACAGAACACAATCATGCCCCTTTGTATTGACTTCATTTCTTGATCAAATATAGAGTAATTAATGGTCATATCCATGATAATTATGTCCTCGTCATCTTCATGCTTGAACATGCTCCAATGCTCATCCTTCTTGTCCATGCTAGGTCCTTCATTTGTCAGCAACAGAAATATATCGACGTTAGGCAGCATCATATTCACATGAGCATTAGAAACATTACCAAGAAGCGAAAGTACCTGATAATTTAATTGGTGTGCACGATCTCTAGTAATTGCTCCAGTAGGTATATTAGCAGGGGTTGTGGCTGCAACTATGGTAGTCATGTCCTCATCATCCTCCCCTTCTTGAAAGTAAAGCCGTGCCCGGCGTTTCTTAATCTGAAATGTGGCTAACAAAAGAGACAAGGTGTACATGTTGTATATATATATGTCATCCATTCTTACTTCCCTTAGTTTTTGGACATGTAACACATGTATATATGAGTAACTTTCGTATGTCGTGAAATATATACATATATGATCATCACAATACATAAACGACATGAAAGTATTGCAACTCAGTTTGCATATATAAGTGAAGCTCTTATTCATATCTAAAGATGTACAATGCTCATCATTAAACCATCCCAATACCGGTGAAGAAACATTAATGTTTTTCGAAGGGCATGCTACAACAGGCTTAACTAAGTAGTCATGCAACAAGTCATTCGACGCAGAATCATCACCAAGATTAGAGGTCATATCAAAATGATTAATAGTTGGCAGTTTCATAATAGTAACATGATTATCCAAAATAGATGGTGTGCACAAATCAACAGGTAACTCAAGACATGATGTATTAAAGTCTATTAGGCAAGCAACATCTTCATGTGAAGTTATGACATTCTCGAAAATTGGTTGTGTGATGAAACTACTGGATAGCTCAACACATGTTGCTTTTAAATCAGCAAGGTTCTCATGTGGAGGGGAAAGATCCATACTTTTGTCATTACCTTTTTGTGATGATAGATCAGATATTGGAGGAGTGCTTACGACAATTGATGTGGTTATGGTAGTGCTCATAGTGGTTGAAGGAACAACCTTCTCAACTTGTGGTATTTGCACATTCCGCTTGTTCGTCTTCTGGGCAACACGTCTGTCGATTTCCTGTTCAGCTTTACAAGCAAGACGAAACAAACGATCCATAGGATAACACTTTTCATGAATTAGGATATCCTGAATGTCACGGTTTAAACCTTGCCAAAATATGTCCATGAAATATTCTTCACTTTCCACTAAAAGAGAATGCAAGAATGTAGTTTCTAAAGCATCATAATATTCTGAAACAGTTTTAGTACCTTGTTTTAAATTTTTTAATTTCCTAACCTTGTCACGAGTATAATAAGAGGGAACGAATCTATATCACATAGCAAATTTGAGATCATTCCAAGTATTAGGTATATAATCAGGATATAAACTACAATATTCATTCCACCAAATAGAAGCAAAATCTTTGAAAGCACTAATTGCAGTTTTTACTTTCTTATGCTCAAGAAAATTATGGGAAACAAATAAATCATTTATTTCAAACTCCCACTCAATGTATAAATCAGGTCTTAGACGTCCATGAAAGTGTGGTATAGAAACAATAACCTGATCATGTGCATGCTTATGTGTGTTTACCTTTTGCAGTGACTGTTGTGTAGTTGTAGGTGGTGGCAAATCTCCAACTATAGCTGCCGCCCAAGAAGATCTAACTCTAGAACCTGCCATGATTAGTAGAAAACAAGAAACAAATCACAAGTATATGTCCCTATGAACTACTAGGATGTGGTGGTAAAACGCTCACAGGATAGCAAATATCAATGTCTTACTAGTTCTTACCATGCAGCAGGTGGTGATCGGCAACCAACGGTGTCAAAGAACTCCAAAGATTAAGTAGAGCGATTGCCAGGTGAACGCACGTATACACGATGTAGAAATATGTGGAGCTTGGAAGGCTTTAATATGGTGGCAAAAATATCAGCAATAATCAATTCAGAGATGCAAAATTGAATTAACGCTCAACGACGATACTGTGCTGGTCCTAGTCTAGACCGGACTAGAGACGCGAGCCTAGAACACTAATGTGGTCACGGCGTAGCACAACTAGCAGCAATGAATGATATGAAGTAGCTCTGAATAGCAAGATATAAGTGAAGATCATCAACAGAGCAAAGATAATGGTGAAAATAGGCTCCAAATCAAGATACACCAATATTCTCGCTACAACTTTCCTCTGAAATATATTTGCTAATTTTTTGATATTTTTCCTCCAATAGGGAACTGACTTAAGCTTTCCGACGCAATAAGAATCACTCAACTTAGAGTTCGGATGAGGTGTCAAAAAAATTGAGAATCAGCCCGAAATCTGACAAAAACTGTGTTCGGTAACTTTAGAGGTGAAAAAGTCCGTCTTAGAAGCCGATATGGAGTTTCAAATAACACACTAGCTCCAGAACTATTTAGAAGCGGCTCAGAAATATCTTTAATTTGAGTACTCGTGGAGCCAAAACGGACTTCGGATGACAAAGTTATGCCCGTTTTAGTGGACACTGCTCAAAACTGATTCCGACGAGATTTCAAATACGAGTTCAACTAGAGATAGATCCGAATTTTTTCTTCTTTTTTCTCTTTTTTCCTTTTTTCTTTCTTTTTTTCCTTTTTCTATGGTGGATGGTAGAAGTAGGCAGCGGATGGGATGATGGTGCAGCGGCGGCGGTGACTAACGTGAACAGAACTCGAAACTCTAAAGGACTAGATACTAAGACCAGCAACTGAACACGACGATGCAACCGATAATTCAATAAAGCAAAGCACCGAAAAGAAAATTGCGAAGTCTCAGATTGGTTTGGATATGATGATCTAATCCTATTTTTATGGCTTTTTGTGTGGATGATAGGTGATAAAAAAACATATCTAATATATGGATGTGGAATTCTCACCGAGCAACCTGAAAACTGATACCACTTGATAGAGGCGGAGGTGTCCCGATCTTTCGATGAGAGATAACTATCGATTTGGTGGAGACGACTCTGACGATCCGACTACGAACGTGCAACAACGTCGCGCCTTAGCAATCGCTAAACCAATCTCCGGAGGTTATTGACCACGTCGGAGCACGATCAACCTGACCACGAAGGTCTAGTGTCTGCAAGCAATCGAAGAACAAGCAAGAACTATGATAAAGCAATCTGAATATTGCGAATATGTAGATGAAGTATGAATAAAGTTGGGATTCCGAAAGCGGTCTTGATCTGGTCGTTGGACACAAACCGAGTACACGAAGATGCAGCAATTAGCTAAGCAGTCTTTTTAACTAAAAGAAATCCAAAGAAAAACCCTAGGGGTTGATCTACTTATATAGGACTAAAGGGTGGAGGCCAAGGGGGTGGAAGGACATCCCAAGGAGTCCTAAAACTAAACCTAGGTCGTACAAGGCACTTGGGCCCATGTGGAGGTGATGCAACACCTATTGAGTTGGACTTTGATTCGGATTCTGCTGCTGGGTCGCACCGTTTTCGCAATATCTCCACGCTCCGAAGGAATTTGAAGGTGAAACCAATTGCGTTGGAAACTAGACGAGATAAGCTATCACCAGAAAAAAGAATCACCCAATTTGGAGTTCGTATGTAGAAACGGCGGCTGTTTGAAGTTGGGTATATCTCTGCAGTCCGAATCTGAGTCCATGACGTGAAAGACTTGGTCTCTATCTTCTCTTGGGCCAAAAGTGACGTGAAATAACTTCTTGTACAGCACACAATCATGCCCCTTTGTATTGACTTCATTTCTTGATCAAATATAGAGTAATTAATGGTCATATCCATGATAATTATGTCCTCGTCATCTTCATGCTTGAACATGCTCCAATGCTCATCCTTCTTGTCCATGCTAGGTCCTTCATTTGTCAGCAACAGAAATATATCGACGTTAGGCAGCATCATATTCACATGAGCATTAGAAACATTACCAAGAAGCGAAAGTACCTGATAATTTAATTGGTGTGCACGATCTCTAGTAATTGCTCCAGTAGGTATATTAGCAGGGGTTGTGGCTGTAACTATGGTAGTCATGTCCTCATCAGCAACGTGCTGAATTGATATTAAAAATGCATGAGTTCACTAAAGAAAACATTGAGAAAATGAATGCTAGATACAAGCTTGCTGGTGATAAGGGTAGAAAGCATGTTGTGTTTGAACCAGGAGATCTTGTTTGGTTACATCTACGTAAAGATAGGTTTCCTGATTTGCGCAAGTCTAAGTTAATGCCACGAGCTGATGGTCCCTTTAAGGTTTTACAGAAAATTAATGATAATGCATATAAACTTGAGCTACCTGCAGATTTTGGGGTTAGTCCCACATTTAACATTGCAGATTTGAAACCTTATTTGGGAGAAGATGATGAGCTTCCGTCGAGGACGACTTCCATTCAAGAAGGGGAGGATGATGAGGACATCTCTACTAATGTTACACCCACATCTTCACCAACTACACATACTGGACCAGTTACTAGAGCACGCGCACGTCAACTAAATTATCAGGTACTTTCGTTTCTTGCGAATCCTTCTAATGTTCAGGAACATATGATGCTGCCTAAATTAGATACTTTTGTTTGTCTTATGAATGAAGGACCTAGCATGGATAAGAAGGATGGTCATTGGAGCGGGATCAAGCATGGAGAAGGAGGTGTGCGCGCGGGAAAGGACAATGGAGCTTCCAGTGGTGATTTTCGCACTTTGAGGCCACCATAAGGCGTGCATGAAGACCTGGACGAGAGACACAAGACGCCACATTAATATTTTCGTCCAAGGGTTATTATAGGTGTTGCGTCCCCTTATTATTGGGCCAGGCCCATGTAATTTCGAAATACACTTAATAGGCTATTTTTTAGAGTCCGTATGTGTGGGGAAACCGAGTTAGGGTTGTTTTTGGACCCCTCCTCCAAGGGGCCACGAAATTCCCCTCTGTTCCCCCATATATACAGCCCTTAGGGCGTCGTTTAGACTTGGGTTTTAATTAGATTTAAGTTAGCCATAGCCGCAACTTCGAGCTCTTCGTTTGTGTCATCCGACCAGGCCAAGACCGCATTGGAACCCCAACTTCTGTCAATCATTCATCTTATATTCGCAATATCCAGATTGCAATTCTTAGTTCTTGCTTGTTCTTCGATTGTTTGCAGGAATTATACCTTCGTGGTCAGGTTGATCGTGCATCCGCGGGATCAATAACCCATCGGAGTTGGTTTAGCGATCGCTAAGGCGCAACGTCTTCGCACGTTCGTAGTCGGATCGTGAAAGTCGTCTCCACCATAATCGATCTACACCATCTCATCGAAACATCGGGACACGTTCGCCTCTATCACTTTTGCCCAGTTGTTCTCTACCGCGTGTTTTCCCGTAGAACTTCTTTGCATACGATCAGCCCTAGGATTTGTGAATTGGTGTAGATAGGGCTCCATACCTATAGCTCCACTACATAATCCTGTTTTGTCGTGTGACGGTTTCTTATACACGGGTATTCACCACATCACATCCGTGCACTAGTCCACCATACGAACGGGTAGGCATTACTATTCACTTTGGAACGGTAAGATTCACCTTTTCTTGTCAGTTTTGAGTGAGTTGTGAGTGTCCACCAAAATATTTTGACTTAGTGCACTAACCTACTAATCATGTCTCGAAGTGGTTTTGATGTGATGCAGAAACAGGATAAGGATGCTCCAGTTACATGGGAGGCATATGAAGGTCTCCGTGATCACTTGACTGGGATGATTACTAAATCCACTGATGCGATTGATACAAATGTTCAAGCGGTCCAACTGACAGTGGACGCGACTGAAGTTGCAGTCACCACTATGCAACAACAACTTACTGCTATCCAGCAGAACCTACAACAAATGACAACATATGTCACTGGCATACAAGCATCTATTGTACAACGCCAACCTGACGCTCAGGAAGATGATGGTAGTGTCCATGGCGACAATGATGATTTGAGGGGCAATCAGGGACATGGGCGTGGTGCTCAAGGGCCGGTTCGCCAACCTCAACTTGGTTTTGGTGCGCGCCGTCTACCCATTCAAGAAGAAGATGTCTTGAGTAAGCCCAAGTTTAACATTCCCAAATTTGAAAGCTCCACGGGTGTGGAAGAGTACCTCACATGGAAGCTTAAGATGGAAAAATTATGGCGTTCGCATGATTATTCGGAGGACAAGAAGATCAAGATTGCTTCCTCCGAGTTTGACGGTTATGCCTTGCGTTAGTGGGAGAGTGTGTTGACCGAAATACAAGAAACCGATGGGCAGCCTATTCGTACATGGCGTGACATGAAGGCGGCCATGAAAGCTCGGTTGGTTCCCACTAATTACTTATGGACAGTTTTTGATAAATTGCAACAATTGAAGCAAGGTAATATGTTCGTTGATGCATACTATATGGAGATGGAGTTCGAGAAGAAGTTGAGATGACGATGCAACATTTTCTCCATGGGCTGAAATTTACCATCAAGAGCATTGTGCGGCATCACCAATAATATAATATGAATGATCTCTTACACCTTGCACGGGAGGCTAAATCACAGCTTGCAGAAGAGACACAACTGAAGGCCAAATACACATCATCTAGCAGATTTTCTACAAGGACACCGTCTGCCAAGCCTATGGAGAACTATGGTGCCAATACTCGGGCTTCTTCTTCCGTTTCCAAGCCAGCGTCCAATGGTTCTATGGCGAAGAAGCCAGCTGCTCATGCCACTAGTGCAGGCTCCAACATGTCTACAGCTCGCAATCGCGAGATGACTTGTCACTCTTGCGGTAATCCGGGCCACTTCAAGAGAGATTCCCCGAACCGAAAGGTCATTTTCATTAATGAATAAACCGGCTAGTATGAAACCGGTGACGATGAAGACCTAGCCGCATTTGATGAAGAAGGATACAACAGCGTAGAAGGAATGGATGCTTTTCCGTCGCCTGCTCCTACTATTGTTGTGTCACAACGTGCTCTCACTATGCAGCCACATGCTGATTCTTAGAGCTGTAATCTGTTTCAGACCAAGGCATTAGTTGGTCCCAACAAAGCTTGCAAAGTGATCATCGATGGAGGTAGCTGCCGCAACCTCGCAAGCCAGGAGTTCTTGATAGAGGCGAAAGGTGTCCCGATGTTTCGATGAGATGGTGGAGATCGATTATGGTGGAGACGACTTTCACGATCCGACTACGAACGTGCGAAGACGTTGCGCCTTAGCGATCGCTAAACCAACTCCGAGAGGTTATTGATCCCGCGGATGCACGATCAACCTGACCACGAAGGTCTAATTCCTGCAAGCAATCGAAGAACAAGCAAGAACTAAGAATTGCAATCTGGATATTGCGAATATAAGATGAATGATTACGAAAGTTGGGGTTCCAATAAGGTCTTGGCCTGGTCGGATGACACAAACGAAGAGCTCGAAGTTGCGGCTATGGCTAACTTAAATCTAATTAAAACCCAAGTCTAAACGACGCCCTAAGGGCTGTATATATGGGGAAACAGAGGGGAATTTCGTGGCCCCATGGAGGAGGGGTCCGAAAACAACCCTAACTCGGTTTCCCCACACATACGGACTCTAAAAAATAGCCTATTAAGTGTATTTCGAAATTACATGGGCCTAGCCCAATAATAAGGTGACGCGGCACCTATAATAACCCTTGGACGAAAATATTAATGTGGCGTCTTGTGTCTCTCGTCCAGGTCTTCATGCACGCCTTATGGTGGCCTCAAAGTGCAAAAATCACCACTGGAAGCTCCATTGTCCTTTCCCGCGCGCACACCTCCTTCTCCATGCTTGATCCCGCTCCAATGACCATCCTTCTTATCCATGCTAGGTCCTTCATTCATAAGACAAACAAAAGTATCTAATTTAGGCAGCATCATATGTTCCTGAACAATAGAAGGATTCGCAAGAAACGAAAGTACCTGATAATTTAGTTGACGTGCGCGTGCTCTAGTAACTGGTCCAGTATGTGTAGTTGGTGAAGATGTGGGTGTAACATTAGTAGAGATGTCCTCATCAGTTCTGTGCCAAGATGAATCTGAAATACTTATCTCACCCTAATCCATATTATTTCCAATAGTTGAGTGACAGTGGTGAGATGAAGGTGAATCATATGGTGCGCGTAAATTTTGAGATATGCCCATACCAGGATTCCATTGATTTTGATGTGGTGCCTATGACAGTTTGCTATCTTCTATTGGGTCGGCCGTGGTTATAGGATCGCCATGTGCAACACAATGGCCGAGCCAATACATATCACTTGGAGTTCAAGGGAAAGAAAGTTAATCTCCATCCTATGTCCCCACAGCAAAATGTGAACGAGTCTCGTCAGAAAGTTGAGGTTAATTTAGGACCCACACGAGAGAACAATGTAATGGTGTTGAGTGATTCGATGACGAAAAGTGCAAGAGATCCCAGTTTGCTTATATTAGCTTCCAAAGAAGACATGGGAGAATTTAGTGCGGATCCTATAGCCATGCCACTTATGCTTATGTACAAAGGCGAGGTTTTGCTTCCTAACGATAATCAACCTCTTTCTCCTGGTGTGTCTAATGTTTTGCAGGAATTTGATGATGTGTTTCAGGCGGAGGTACCAGCGGGATTAACACCATTACATGGTATTGAGCACCAAATTGATCTTATACCGGGTGCTACACTTCCCAACCGGGCAACATATAGGACCAATACCCAAGAGACGAAGGAGATTCAATAACAAGTACAAGCATTTCTGGATAAAGGGTATATTCTTGTCAGTCTTAGCCCTTGTGATGTGCCTGTTATTTTGGTTCCTAAGAAAGATGGTACATGGCGTATGTGCGTAGAGTGTAGAGCTATAAATAATATCACTATTCGATATCGCCATCCTATTCCCCGTTTAGAGGATATGCTGGATGAATTGAGTGGTGTTGCTATTTTCTCTAAAATTGATTTACGTAGTGGATACCATCAAATTAGGATAATATCACATTCATCCTATTCCCCGATGCCTGCGCGCAGAATTGAGGGCTTCGGCCCATGTATCCCTGTTTGGACACCCTAGCTTATAAATATAGGACCCCCTATGAGTTTTAGGGTTAGACCACGTTGAGATAAACCCTAGTTCTGGAGAATAGCTCCAAGCTTTCATCTTGAATCATATACTTCAATTCGTATCAATCTAAAGTGTTGCTACTGCAAGTTTTGTGTGATCTGTTGTTCCACTGGGAATTATTAGATTGCAAATTACCGTCTCGTGGTCGACGACTACGTTGCGCAAGTGTGTGAAGTTGTGATATCCAAAGGGTAGAGAGTTGTCGCATTGGCAACAGGGATCTCGCGAGGAGAGTTCATCGGCTACATACAAGTTATCTCATATCGCCTTCATATTCACCATTCGCTTGCTGAGAAGCTTGGGCCACCCCATATCATCTTCTAGACTGGCTGCACTTCTGGCCAATTGGTGAATTTGTCGATGGCGATGTAGAGGAACTCATAACCTCCGGTAGTACGGGGGAATGGGCCCAAGATATCCAATCCCTAGACCGCAATGGGCCATGACAGATGGATGGTTTGGTGTTGAGAAGCTCCATGGCATCGTTCAAGGCGGTAGGCCAATCTAACCCTTGCCGGAAAGATTTGCCAACCAGAGCCCGGGAACCAATGTGGGCGCTGCATGTTCCTTCGTGGGTGTCTCGGAGCACCTTCTTGCCTTCGTCTGTGGGTATGCATAGTAGCTTCACACCATTGGGACGCCTATGGTAAAGGGTCTCATCGAGTAAGAGATACATCGATGATTGTCGAGCGACCCGCTCGGCGTCCTTCCGGTTGCTTGATAGCTCTCCATTCTTCAGGTAGTCCATGATGTCGCTGCCCTAGTCTAGGGGTGCTCGCTCGGCAATGAGGACTTGGTGCTTGCAGGGGATGAAGGAGGGAAGTTCTCCGGTAAACTGCCCCTTGGTCTCAATCCTTTGCTTCTTAGTCTTTGGCCGCGTGGTTCCGATTGTGGGTTTGAGTAAACGCTCAACAAACACCCCAGGCGGTACTTTTTCCTTCGGGGCAATGATTTTGGAAAGCTCGTCTGCGACGCTGTTCTTGGACCTCGGGATATGCTCTATCCCCAGGTTGTGGAAGTACTTCTCGAGCTTGCGGACTTCGTCGAGGTACGCCTGCATCTGGGGGCATCCGTAATCGTCCTTGACTTGGTTGACCACTAGCTGAGAGTCGCCTCTGACTATGAGTGATATGGGAACGACAGAGGATGCAAAGCGGACCCAGGTTTCGGACGTCCGACATAGGAGACGTGGATACGAGCAGCATCGGCATAATCAAGTTTGGAAGACTCCGCCAAGCTCGATGGAAGTCCGACGTCGACCGGACGTCCGACACCTGTCGAAAATAGGGTGCAACGAGTACAGAAGGCTTCGGCGTTATATTACCGGAAATACGACGCCAACCGAATGTCGGACGACATCGACAGACGTCCTATACCCACCGGATGTCCGACACTGCATGCGCGTAGGTTTTAGGGCTGCAGCCCATGTATCACATTTTTAACCCCTAGCTTATAAAAAACTAGCGTCAACTTCGTTTTAGGGTTAGCTAGAATTTTAGGTTTAAGACTATTGAGTTGTATCTCTTTGGTGAAGCTTCCCTCCGGGGTTGGCGGTGCCGTTTATCCAATAAAGATTGCCGCGGAGGTTCTTGTTTGCATCAAGGATTATCGTGCTAGGGTTTGAGGCTTAGTGATTTGCATCATGTTGCTTGCTGGATTGTTTCCTCTTCTTCAGGTGACTTTCATCGCGTTATTGGAAGGATTTCTATCCGGGTTGCTCACTGTGAAAGATCGGGACAAAACTCAAGGGGTCTCTATCATCATGTTCCCTTCTCCTTATCAATGAGTCTTTTGATTCCGAGACCCATGGCGGCTCTCAAACCGGCGATCAGCCCTTCGTACTCTGATGTGTTATTCGTAGAGGCCTCTCCCTCGTACAACATTTGTACAACATACTTCAAGACTTCTCCGGTAGGGGAAACCAAGAGAGCGCCGGCCCAACTCCCTGCAAAGAGAAGGATCCGTCAAAGTACAGGGTCCACTCATTGTTGTCTTCAGTGCTAGGAAACGAAGATGCTTCCCGGAGGTCTTCATCATCTTCTGGAGTCGGAGTCCATTCATCAAGGAAATCAACCAGTACCTTGCTCTTGATGGTGGAGGAGTTGACAAACGTGATGTCGAAGCCAGACTAATCCAGCGTCCATTCCATGATCCGGCCCGTCGCTTCTCGGTTTCTTAGGATGCGTTTGAGCGGGAAACTGGTTACCACTCGAATTGGATGCGCTTGAAAAGAGTGCCTAGGCTTCCGGGAAGCTATGAGCACCCCAAAAAGTATCTTCTGGATTTGAGGGTACCAGCATCTCGCGTCGCGGAGGACAATGCTGATGATGTAGACTGGGTTTTCCTCCTGGCAGGAACCTTGAACCCGTGGGCTCCGCTTGCAGGAGATGATCCCTCGGAATTGCTTGCTTCAGGTGGGGGTCCACCGCCTTCTTCTTCAATGTCGCGCTCGACCACCAATGCTCTGCTTACCTCCTGAGATGTTGCCGAGATGTACAATAGCAGGGGTTTGTGTGGGCGTGGTGCCACTAAGGTTGGTGGTGATGCGAGGTAATTCTACAGGTATTGAAAAGGAGCTTCGGCTTCAGGAGTCCATTCGAGGGACCAGATTTCTTCAATAGCTTAAAGAACGGGAGTGCTCTTTCAGCGAACCGTACCTTCCCAGGCCTTCAACCACATGGTGTCCTGGCCATCGAAGCGGAAGAGGATGGCCTGGAACCGCTCGATGTTCATCCAGTGGACGAATGCCGCCCAACCTTGGTCCAGGCACATGGAGTTGTCGCAACCGAAGACCGTGGCCACCCACGTGGAGCCATGGGGGCAACCCTCCACCCGTAGGTACAAGCCATGGGTCTTGGCCCCGCCATTGCGTGCGCAAATGGCTCCGGCAGCCGAAGCAATCCGCATAAGGTGTCGGTCGCCGGCACGAAGAACTCGTGGGCCGGCACCGCCGTGTGAGCCCTCCAAAGCCGAAGACGACGACCCATCGTGATCTCAACCACAGCCGCGTCGGACAACTGCGCCGCCTCGCACTCCCAAGATCGCCTGAGCCGCCTCATGCAGAGTGTGGGGGGACGTCGGAGGTGCCATCGGAGCACCAAGCCGGAAAGGAGAGGTGGAAGACGGAGAAGGGGAATGGATCCCTCTGTTTCACACCTGTCCGCTTAAATACCGAACGGGCACTCACAAGGGAGTGATTTTCTATACTACAGAGCGAAACATTAAATTACCGTAGGCCTGCCACTTCATTACCTCAAGTCCTGCCATCTTTTGCAGGGTCCTCCTCATCAACCATCAAATCCGACAGGAGGCGCACCACGTGGCGCGACCTGCTCTGTCCCCGTAACATGACAGCCGGACTGTGCACATTGGTTCCCGGGGTCTTGTTGGCAAAGACGAGATCGGGGGATGCTGTCGATAACCGGATACTGGGGTACCCCGTTCCCCTAGGTTCTGGCCACGCCTCTCGGAAATTTCAGGAAGAACCCATGAGACCTTGCTTTTCCTGGATCCCAGCAAAGAATAACCCAGGAGGATTCCGGCAATGAGATGCCATCAACATCTCACGAGACACACGAAAGGAGCACCTCGCATCACTTTCGGAAGGGTGGAGCCCTCCAGCTGGTTCCCACCGCCCGACAAAGAGAACAGTGCATTCAATGCGCTAGAACACAAGCATGCGCTGCTGACAGGAGGCGGCCAACACCTGGCGGGCTCCCTCGCGCCTACTCAGCCCAGAGTGGACCCTGTACTTTGACGGATCCTTCTCTTTGCAGGGAGCCGGGGCCGGCGCTGTCCTGGTTTTCCCAACTGGAGAAGTCTTCAAGTATGTTGTACAAATGTTGTACGAGGGAGAGGCCTCCATCAACAACATAGTGGAGTACGAAGGGCTGCTCGCCGATTTGAGAGCCGTCATGGGTCTCGGAATCAAAACACTCATAGCCAAAGGCGACTCTCACCTGATGATCAGCTGCCCCCAGAAGCAAGCGTACGTCGACGAAGTCCCGCAAGCTCAAGAACTACTTCCACGTCCTAGGGATGGAGCATATATGATGCGGAGCATCCTACCGACATCACCATGGGTACGTCTCCCTCGCAAGGTGATAGAGGCGAAGGTGTCCCGATGTTTCGATGAGATGGTGGAGATCGATTTTTGGTGGAGTAGACTTTCACGACCCGACTACGAACGTGCGAAGACGTTGCGCCTTAGCAATCGCTAAACCAACTCCGAGAGGTTATTGATCCCGCGGGTGCACGATCAACCTGACCACGAAGGTCAATTCCTGCAAGCAATCGAAGAACAAGCAAGAACTAAGAATTGCAATCTGGATATTGCGAATATAAGATGAAAGATTAACAGAAGTTGGGGTTCCAATGCGGTCTTGGCCTGGTCGGACGACACAAACGAAGAACTCGAAGTTGCGGCTATGGCTAACTTAAATCTAATTAAAACCCAAGTCTAAACGACGCCCTAAGGGCTGTATATATGGGGGAACAGAGGAGATTTTCGTGACCCCTTGGAGGTGGGGTCCGAAAACAACCCTAACTCGGTTTCCCCACACATACGGATTCTAAAAACAGCCTATAATGTGGTATTTCGAAATTACATGGGCCCAGCCCAATATTAAGGTGACGCAGCACCTATAATTGCTCTTGGACGAAAATAATGAAGTGGCATCTCGTGTATTTCGTCCAAGCCTTCATGCATGCCTTATGGTGGCTTCAAAGTGCGAAAATCCCCACTGGAAGCTCCATTGTTCTTCCCCGCGCGCGCACCTTCTTCTCCATGCTTGATCCCGCTCCAATGACCGTCCTTCTTGTCCATGCTAGGTCCTTCATTCATAAGCAAAACAAAAGTATCTAATTTAGGCAGCATCATTTGTTCATGAACATTAGAAGGATTCGCAAGAAACGAAAGTACCTGATAATTTAGTTGACGTGCACGTGCTCTAGTAACTGGTCCAGTATGTGTAGTTGGTGAAGATGTGGGTGTAACATTAGTAGAGATGTCCTCATCACAAGGTCCATTGACGAGAGCGCAAGCACGTGCCATAGAAGCGAAGGTGAACTCACTTATTGTTGAGATTCAATACCATACGTGTGAGAATTTGATGCTGCCTGAAAACAATGTGCTATGTTTTATTAGGTACGACGAGGAGCAAACCGAAAGACAAGGGGGAGCAGCACCAGGTTTCGGACGTCCGACATCGGAGGATTGGGCACTAGAAGCAGCGAAGCTGACTAAGTACAGAAGCACACCGACGAGCGAAGGACGTCCGACATACTTCGGACGTTCGACATATCGGACATCCGAAATCCATCATAAACCCGACCAGCCGAGTACAGAAGAACCCTCCTCCCAAACGGAAGTCCGAAAGGCTTCGGACGTCCGACGCGACGAACGTCCGAAAGATTTCGGACATCCGACGGTTCCCCTCCAGGCATCCAGATCTTCTACAGCACGCGACGGAAATCTGACAGATTTCGGACACCCGACATGTCGGACGTCTGAAACCTGTCTGAGAGCAAAGTGTTGGGCTGCGGCCCATGTGTAAGGCCCGATATACGGCACTGTTCCAGATCTAGGTGTTTCCACCCAGATCCGGGGACGAAGCACATATCGGTCCCACCGCGATATATGACAAAGCCATATGCCCTGGATTTCCAACATGATATCACAACATTACAGATACAAGGATACAACATCTCATACAATCGGCATACAACTGCCTCAAATATAATACAACAGTGGAAGATACATGTCTGAGTATAGACTACAATCAAATGCCTACTGGCAAAGAGAAAAACATCGATCCCCATAACCACACGGGTCCAGGCCCTCCGCCGGGATCCGCCTAACTAGTCGTCGTCGAGTCTCCATGTGAAACGTCGATCACCATACCTGTTGTCGATCAGAACCCCTTAAAAGTGTTTGGGGGTAGTATCATGAGTACAGAGGTAATCAGCATCCAACTGTAGTGGTCAACTGACCTAGGATGGACTTCATCACTCATCATTCTAGGACAACTAGTAGTTTACGGTAAGGAAGGGGTAAGTGGTGAGGTTGCTGCCGCACTAGCATTTATGAAGTGGCTAACGATCTAGAGAGTAAGGTAAGATGCCAAGCATTCGATGAGGAATCGCCTCCAACAAGTCCTGCTATCAACTACTACGCAAACATAACACCTATCCTATCCTTGTCCTCCTCTTCGCATCCCGACGAAGAAGAAGCAGTCAAGGCACACACACGTTGATCAAGTTATATTAAGATTATATCAGTTGTTGTTGTCTATGAACAAGGAGTAGGTCTCAAGTCGTCCATAACCGCGGACACGGCTTCTCGAAAAGATTTAACCCTGCAGGGGTGTACCAACTGCCCATTACGAGGCTCCGCACGCACGTCCATCTCTCTAAGTTGCTACCCATTATAGGCAACCATTTTATGATTTAGTTCCAAGAGATCTGAAACGACAGGTCCCTCTAACTAACAACGAACAAATCCGGGTAGCCCCCGGGGAGTCGACAACCAATCCAAAAGCTGGCCACGCTCTCGGATCGGACTCTTCCGTCTCAACAGGGTTTGGGTTACCGAGACGCCTCACGTGAGGCCTCGGGCCCTTGCCGTCAAAGGTGGACCAACAGGGAAACCATGTCTCCGCTGGTCCTGGTTGTTTTAAAACTACTGGCAGCTAACCAGCACACACACTGATGAGGACATCCCTACTACCAACACATCTCCAGTTCGTCATGAAGAACAAGTTGATTCAACAAAGAAGAAGGATGATGAAATCAGAATTGGACCTATTACAAGAGCTCGTGCAAAGTTGATAGAACAACAGGTGAACTCGCTCTTAATAGATTCTGATATATTATGTAATGAGAACTTTATACTGCCTAAATCTTTGTATGTTTGCATAATCAGGTATCATGACGAAGACGAGGATCCAGAAGGAGGAGAAGATGAGATATGCTCCAACTTTCGAACGTCCGACCCATTTCGGACGTCCGACATCAGCGAGAAGGATGGCGACCTCCGTATCCAGAAGACCTCCAAAACCGAAGCCGGATTTCCGACAGGATTCGGACGTCCGACGCATCGGACGTCCGACATATGACGGACGTCCGACATGAAGGTCCTCGAGAAGAACTCCCAATCCAGGACACCTCACCGCCAGAGTCGGATTTCCGACATGTTTCGGACGTCCGACGTGACGGACGTCCGAAACTGCCTGCGCGCAGATCAGACGGGCTGCGGCTCTTGTATCCCCCTAGCTTATAAATACCCAGCTCCCACGAGTTTTAGGGTTAGACCACGTTTAGATAAACCCTAGATATTGAGAATAGCTTCAAGCTTTCCTCTTGAATCATTAAGACTTCAATTCGTATCGATCTGAAGTTCTTCTACTGCAAGTTCTGTGTGATCTATTGTTCCACTGGGGATTAGTAGATTGCAAATTACCGTCTCGTGGTCGACGGCTACGTTGCGCAAGTGTGTGAAGTTGTGAATATCCAAAGGGTAGAGAGCTGTCGCATTGGCAACAGGGATCTAGCAAGGAGAGTTCATTGGCTACATACAAGTTATCTATCATCGCCCTCATATTCACCGTCTGCTTACTGAGAAGATCGGGCCACCCCATATCATCTTGGTATCAGAGCCACCCCATATCATCGCATGTTGCTAACCTGTTTTTCAGGGAGATTGTACGCTTGCATGGAGTGCCCAAGACAATTGTTTCTGACAGGGATGTAAAGTTTGTGAGCTACTTCTGGAAGACACTTTGGGGAAAGTTGGGAACAAAGTTGATGTTCAGTACTACATGTCATCCCCAAACTGATGGTCAAACGGAGGTGGTCAATAGAACATTGTCACAATTATTGCGAGCTATGATCAAGAAAAATCTGCGCGAATGGGAGGAGTGTTTGCCACATGTTGAATTTGCTTATAACAGGGCAGTACACACTACTACTCACCTTTGTCCTTTTGAAGTGGTCTATGGTTTTAAGCCTATTACACCTCTTGATTTGCTGCCTCTTCCATTGCAGGAACGAGTTAATATGGAGGCATCCAAACGAGCAGATTATGTAAAGAAGATCCATGAGAGGACCCAACAGGCTATTGAGAAGCAAGGCAAGAATGTTGCTGCTGCGAGGAACCAGTCCCGGAAGCAAGTTCTTTTTCAACCTGGAGATATGGTTTGGGTACATTTGCGCAAGGATAGATTTCCAGGGATGAGGGATTCCAAGTTGAAGCCACGTGGTGCTGGTCCTTACAAGGTGCTAGCCAATATCAATGACAATGCCTACTCGATTGATATTCCCATTGCCGAGTTTGGTGGCGCTAGCAACAGTTTCAACGTTGCTGATTTATCACCATACATGGGAGATGACCTTGGAGCGTCGAGGTCGACGCCTTTTGAAGGGGGGGGGAGATGATGAGGACATCCCTACTACCAACACATCTCCAGTTCGTCATGAAGAACAAGTTGATTCAACAAAGAAGAAGGATGATGAAATCAGAATTGGACCTATTACAAGAGCTCGTGCAAAGTTGATAGAACAACAGGTGAACTCGCTCTTAATAGATTCTGATATATTATGTAATGAGAACTTTATACTGCCTAAATCTTTGTATGTTTGCATAATCAGGTATCATGACGAAGACGAGGATCCAGAAGGAGGAGAAGATGAGATATGCTCCAACTTTCCGACGTCGGACCCATTTCGGACGTCCGACATCAGCGAGAAGGATGGCGACCTCCGTATCCAGAAGACCTCCAAAACCGAAGCCGGATTTCCGACAGGATTCGGACGTCCGACATATGACGGACGTCCGACATGAAGGTCCTCGAGAAGAACTCCCAATCCAGGACACCTCACCGCCAGAGTCGGATTTCCGACACGTTTCGGACGTCCGACGTGACGGACGTCCGAAACCCATCGGACGTCCGAAACTGCCTGCGCGTAGATCAGACGGGCTGCGGCTCTTGTATCCCCCTAGCTTATAAATACCCAGCTCCCACGAGTTTTAGGGTTAGACCACGTTTAGATAAACCCTAGATATTGAGAATAGCTTCAAGCTTTCCTCTTGAATCATTAAGACTTCAATTCGTATCGATCTGAAGTTCTTCTACTGCAAGTTCTGTGTGATCTATTGTTCCACTGGGGATTAGTAGATTGCAAATTACCGTCTCGTGGTCGACGGCTACGTTGCGCAAGTGTGTGAAGTTGTGAATATCCAAAGGGTAGAGAGCTGTCGCATTGGCAACAGGGATCTAGCAAGGAGAGTTCATTGGCTACATACAAGTTATCTATCATCGCCCTCATATTCACCGTCCGCTTACTGAGAAGATCGGGCCGCCCCATATCACACACAGGTTCCGAAGGTGTAGTCGATCGCAAGCTCGCATCGTCTCCGAGAGGTACCCGCGGAAGCACACAAGAAGGAAACACTGGAAAGCAATCAACGAGCAAGCATCTATTACTACGGGGCAACACAAGATCAAGAATACATCACACGACACGGCAACGCGATACGGATCTATCGTCGAGAACGGTTTCTAATAGTTTCAGTGGGGTATCGGTCACACACGACGAATACCGCACATTTACGGTGGTTCAAGTTGCTTAGCTACAAGTGATCAACCAACGGTTGTTAACATGGCAAGTCACCCAAGCATAGCATAGCACACAAACATGGCAAAAGGTTAAGCACAAAGTAAACTACCTATACTAGTCAAGTTAAGCGAGGCAACACCCTAAACATGACATAACACTAGGTGCCCACGACGATTAATAAGTTTATTACTGTTCTGCGCTAAACCACATTTTATGTTGGTTAACAACAGCAAACAACCACACAAACACTAAGTACACGAAAAACTAATCAAGTTACATATAAAGAACACCCCAAACGGAGTTACGGTTAAAAAGATATAAGCAAGACAAGCTATGGACACATGCTGTATAAACAGGGGTAAATCTATATTCAAAAGTGCAGCAACATGACATAGCAATACATTGGATGAAAGTAGACATGATGCTTAACAATATGAAATTGGAATCAATCAATTCCGATAAACGGTCGCGACACACTCGTCGACCGAAGTTGCAACAAAATAACAGTTTTCAGCACAACAGCACATTAACATCAGGATCACCACTTTGGAGCAAGATTTAATATAGCTAAAGCACTCAAACATGACAAGTTAAAGCATGGAAATGAAGTACACATGATTCTTAACACATAGGAAAAAGAATCAATGCAATAGGCCTCATGGATTTGTTACAATCATCATTCAAAGTTGCAACAAAATAATAACAGCAGCACATAACAGGAAAATTAGCAGTTTAACGACCTGATGCCCTGTTCAGCACACAATTACACAATCAAGATGAGCTCAAATGCAAATGCTCACAAAAGATGAATTAAAGTACACGCAATTTTGAGCAACTTTCGTTTTGGGGGCACGTTCATCGGAGCTACGGATTAACGGGAAATCGCAACACGAAATTGAATCAGCAGCAGATATTTCAGCACTTAGAAAAAAATTACAGGGGGTCTCAGAAAAAAAAGGCTAAGGGGCCTCACTGATGAGGACATCCCTACTAATGTTACACCCATACCCTCACCAACTACACATACTGGACCAGTTACTAGAGCACGTGCACGTCAACTAAATTATCAGGTACTTTCGTTTCTTGCGAATCCTTCTATTGTTCATGAACATATGATGCTGCCTAAATTAGATACTTTTGTTTTGCTTATGAATGAAGGACCTAGCATGGACACGAAGGATGGTCATTGGAGCGGGATCAAGAATGGAGAAGAAGGTGCGCGCGGGGGAAAGTACAGTGGAGTTTCCAGTGGGGATTTTCGCACGTTGAAGCCACCATAAGGCATGCATGAAGGCTTGGACGGAATACACGAGATGCCACTTCATTATTTTCGTCCAAGAGCAATTATAGGTGCTGCGTCACCTTAATATTGGGCTGGGCCCATGTAATTTCGAAATACCACATTATAGGCTGTT
The DNA here is from genome assembly GCA_950022295.1 of Bromus sterilis. Taxonomy (NCBI): domain Eukaryota; kingdom Viridiplantae; phylum Streptophyta; class Magnoliopsida; order Poales; family Poaceae; genus Bromus; species Bromus sterilis. The sequence continues at coordinate 161,204,356 of OX465599.1, read as the reverse complement.
TTTAGAGTCCGTATGTGTGGGGAAACCGAGTTAGGGTTGTTTTCGGACCCCACCTCCAAGGGGTCACGAAAATCTCCTCTGTTCCCCCATATATACAGCCCTTAGGGCGTCGTTTAGACTTGGGTTTTAATTAGATATAAGTTAGCCATAGCCGCAACTTCGAGCTCTTCGTTTGTGTCATCCGACCAGGCCAAGACCTCATTGGAACCCCAACTTTCGTAATCATTCATCTTATATTCGCAATATCCAGATTGCAATTCTTAGTTCTTGCTTGTTCTTCGATTGCTTGCAGGAATTGACCTTCGTGGTCAGGTTGATCGTGCATCCGCGGGATCAATAACCTCTCGGAGTTGGTTTAGCGATCGCTAAGGCGCAACGTCTTCGCACGTTCGTAGTCGGGTCGTGAAAGTCTACTCCACCAAAAATCGATCTCCACTATCTCATCGAAACATCGGGACACCTTCGCCTCTATCAAGTGGTATCAGATTTCTAGGTTGATCGGTGAGATTTACCAGTTTTCATAGTCTAGATTGGTTCTGTTCTTCATACCTACAGTCCACGAAAAAGCCAACAAAAAAAAATTAGGGTTAGATCATCACGTCCCAAGACAGTCCTAGCCTTTGTCCAGTTTTCTTTTCAGTACTTGCTTTGTTGAATTTACGGTTGCATCGTTGTGTCAAGTTGCTGATCTTAGCGTCTAGTTCCCTTAGAGTTTCGAGTTCTGATCACAGTTTGCCACGTCGCCGCCGCACCAGTAGTCATCCTACCACGTTCCGCCAATCCGAGTCCAGATACACCACCACGTTCCGCCAAGCAGAGTCCATATACACCACCACGTCTCGCGAGTCCGAGTTGAGTTCCACCATCAGTACGGTTCCTGATATCCCCGTAGCCAGAATAGTTTTGAGTTGATTAGAGTCGGATTTCACCAATCTTTTGTCGTACGTAGAAGAGGGTGATTTCCAAAAAAAAAAAAAAAAAAAAAAAAAGTCTGCCACGCTTTTCAGAGCAGTTTTTAGGCCAAAATTTTCAGGGGTAAAAAAATTTCGTGCCCATACGTTCCTTAGGTCCAGAAACTCGTTTTGAGACGTTCGTCACCATAGTGATTTTTTCGCACTTTTTCAGCCCCCGCACTTTTTCGTTGGTGTTTTAGGCTCGCGTCTCTAGTACGGTCTAGCCTAGGATCAGCACAGTACCGACGTTGAGTGTTTATTCAGCTTTGCATCTCTGTTTTGATTACTGTTGAGTTTTTCCTACCATACTTGTCAGCCTTCCTACAGCTCCACATATATTCTACATCGTGCGTTTTGACACCTCCTGGCCATCGGTCTACCATATCTCTGAGAGTTTTGACCCGTTGGTTGTACATCACCACCTGCTGCTAGGTAAGAATCGGTAAGAACGTAAGAAAAGCTTCACGGATTTGTGCTTTCCACCACCCCACATCCATCCCATTAGTAGAAGTAGGATCATATTCCTGTGTGTTTTCTATTTCTGCTAACCATGCCAGGATCACATGATGAAGTGGCGCGGGATGCACCCGATTGGGAGAACATGACAAACAAGGAGCTACATGATAAATTTGCACAAATGATGTCTGAACAGGTGAATGACATCGAGACCAGATTTACAGAGGCAATTGATGGCGTGGAAAAGATGATCGACACCAAGCTCGACGCCAAGTTTACTGAGTTGATCGCACGCCTACCTTCAGCACAGCCACAGCCACCGCCACTACCACGTGCACGACGTATTCTGTTTCCGCGAGGACAAGCTGCTGGTATTGGTGCTCCTCCTGCTGCTGCAGTTGCTGCTACTGCTGCTGCTGCTGCTTCGGACGTCGTCCAGGACGACAACTACGAGGGTGATTACGAGGAGGAGGTGGAACAGGAAGCGGCCTATGAGCAGCCAGCTGGACGTCCACGTCCCAACATTCGCCACGGTCGACACCAACCACCCCCTCAGGTACGCGATGATGAACACGTGCCTAAACTTAAATTGAATCTTAAGCCATTTGAGGGTAGATATATTCCTGATGCTTATCTTACTTGGGAGTTAGAAACTGAACAACGTTTTACATGTTTACAATATCCTGAGAATAGACGTGTTACTGCTGCTGTTTGTGAATTCACGGGCTTTGCATCTATTTGGTGGTCTGAACATTGTAGATTGCATGCTAATAATATTCCAACTACTTGGGCTGCTTTAAAAGATGCTATGCGTACTCGCTGGGTTCCTCCTTATTATCAATGTGAATTGTTACAAAAATTACAGCGTTTGAGACAAGGAAAAAATTCTGTAGAGGAATATTATCAAGAATTACAAACTGGATTGATTAGATGTGGCCTAGTAGAGGATAATGAAGCTATGCTTGCACGTTTTATGGGTGGCTTAAACAGGGAGATACAAACTATTCTAGAATACAAGGACTTTGCTACTATCACTCGTTTGTTTCATCTTGCTTGTAAAGCTGAACGTGAAGTGCAGGATCGACAGGCCGCTACAAGACCTAACTTTTCTGCAGGACGAAATACATCATGGACATCGCGTGGAGCTTCTACATCCACACGTCCTGCTGCGCCACCATCTACTTCAGCCGCTCATTCTTACAGGGAGCCACCAAAACAGCCAGCGCCACCATTCAAGGGTGCACAGAGTGGTCCGGCGGCGAGTTCTTCTTCATCCATGGCGTCCACAGGGCAAACACGAGATCGTGATATTAAATGTCGCAGGTGCCAAGGTGGAGGTCACTTCGCAAAAGACTGTCCCTCCAAGCGTGTGATGACTATTACGGCGGATGGTGGGTATGAGTCAGCGAGTGACTATGATGAGGAGACTCTAGTTCTCATTGCTAATGAGGAACAGGGTGCCCATGATGATGCTCATGATATAGAGTATATGACTCCTGATGACGCAGATAAATATGCTAGTTTGGTTGCTCAACGTGTATTAAGTGTGCAGGTAACGAAGGCCGAGCAAAACCAGAGGCATAATTTGTTCCACACAAAGGGAGTGGTGAAAGAACGTTCGGTTCGCATCATCATTGACGGAGGGAGTTGCAACAACTTGGCTAGCATGGAGTTGGTGGAGAAGCTATCTCTCACCACAAGACCACACCCCCATCCGTACTATATTCAGTGGTTTAACAATAGTGGTAAGATTAAGGTAACGCGTTCTGTTCGTGTGCACTTTAGCATTGCTGCTTATGCTGATTATGTTGATTGTGATGTGGTACCCATGCAAGCATGCTCTCTTTTACTTGGTAGACCATGGCAATTTGATAGGAATGTTGTACACCATGGTAGGACAAATCAGTTTACTCTGGTTCATCAGGATAAAAATATTGCTTTACTTCCTATGTCTCCTGAACAAATTGTGAAAGATGATCTTGCTAGAGCTAGTAAAGCAAAACAGGAGAAAAATAAGAGTGAGAATGAGATAGCAGCCAAAGAATTTGAGCAACAACATAAGACTAATAGCAAATCTTCTTCTGCTGTTTCTAATGAAATTAAATTGACTAGTCCAACTTTGCTTGCTACTAAGGTTGATATTTCAGATTTGGATGTTAGTCAATATGTGTGCTATGCTTTTGTCTGCAAAGAAGCTTTGTTTTCATTTGAGGAATTGCCTCCTTCTTTGCCTCCTGTTGTCACTGACCTTTTGCAGGAGTTTATTGACGTCTTTCCACAAGACGTACCACCGGGATTACCACCTATTCGAGGGATTGAGCATCAGATTGACTTAATTCCCGGTGCTTCGTTGCCCAACCGTGCGCCATACCGTACCAATCCGGAGGAGACGAAGGAGATTCAGCGTCAAGTACAAGAGCTACTCGACAAAGGTTACATACGTGAGTCCCTTAGTCCTTGTGCTGTTCCTGTTATATTAGTGCCTAAAAAGGATGGAACATGGCGTATGTGTGTTGATTGTCGAGCCATTAATAATATTACTATTCGTTATCGTCATCCTATTCCTAGGTTAGATGATATGCTTGATGAATTAAGTGGCTCTACCATGTTTTCCAAAGTTGATTTGCGTAGTGGATACCATCAAATTCGCATGAAATTAGGAGATGAATGGAAAACGGCTTTTAAAACTAAGTTTGGATTATATGAGTGGTTAGTCATGCCTTTTGGGTTAACTAATGCACCTAGCACTTTCATGAGATTAATGAACGAGGTTTTACGTGCTTTCATTGGACGATTTGTGGTAGTCTATTTTGATGATATACTGATTTATAGCAAATCTTTGGAGGAACATTTGGATCATTTACGTGCTGTTTTTATTGCTCTACGTAATGCACGTTTATTTGGTAACCTTGGGAAGTGCACCTTTTGCACCGACCGAGTATCGTTTCTTGGCTATGTTGTTACTCCACAGGGTATTGAAGTTGATACAGCCAAGATCGAGGCGATTGAGAGTTGGCCGCAGCCCAAAACGGTCACACAAGTGCGAAGTTTTCTTGGCCTCGCTGGATTCTATAGGCGTTTTGTGAGAGATTTCAGCACCATTGCTGCCCCTCTCAATGAGCTTACACGCAAGGATGTGCCTTTTACTTAAGGTACCGCACAGGAAGAAGCTTTCACGGTATTGAAAGATAAGTTAACACATGCTCCTTTGCTCCAACTTCCTGATTTTAATAAGACTTTTGAGCTTGAATGCGATGCTAGTGGGATTGGTTTGGGAGGTGTGTTATTACAAGATGCTAAACCTGTTGCATACTTTTCTGAAAAATTGAGTGGGCCTAGTCTGAACTATTCTACTTATGATAAGGAATTATATGCTCTTGTTCGGACATTAGAAACTTGGCAACATTATTTATGGCCCAAAGAATTTGTTATACATTCTGATCATGAATCTTTGAAACACATAAGAAGTCAAGCAAAACTTAATCGTAGACATGCTAAGTGGGTTGAATTTATTGAGACTTTCCCTTATGTCATTAAACACAAGAAGGGGAAAGATAATATTATTGCTGATGCTTTGTCTCGTCGTTATACTATGCTTTCACAACTTGACTTCAAGATATTCGGTTTAGAGACAATCAAAGAACAATATGCAAATGATGCGGAATTTAAAGATGTATTGCAGAATTGTAGAGAGGGTAGAACATGGAACAAGTTTGTGCTTAATGATGGATTTATGTTCCGTTCTAACAAGCTATGCATTCCAGCTAGCTCTATTCGTCTTTTGTTGTTGCAGGAGGCGCATGGAGGAGGATTAATGGGACATTTTGGCGTGAAAAAGACGGAGGACGTACTTGCTACACATTTCTTTTGGCCAAAGATGAGACGGGATGTTGAGCGTTTTGTTGCTCGCTGCACTACATGTCAAAAAGCTAAGTCACGACTCAATCCTCATGGTTTATACATGCCTTTACCTGTACCTAGTGTTCCGTGGGAGGACATATCCATGGACTTTGTTTTAGGCTTGCCTCGAACAAAGAAGGGGAGGGATAGCATATTTGTTGTCGTGGATAGATTTTCTAAAATGGCACATTTTATACCATGTCATAAAAGCGATGATGCTGCTAATGTTGCTGATTTATTCTTTGGAGAGATTATTCGTTTACATGGTGTGCCCAATACTATTGTCTCGGATCGTGATACTAAGTTTCTTAGCCATTTTTGGAGATGCTTATGGGCTAAGTTGGGGACTAAACTACTTTTTAGTACTACATGTCATCCCCAAACTGATGGACAAACTGAAGTGGTCAATAGGACATTGTCTACTATGCTTAGGGCTGTTTTAAAAAGTAACTTGAAACTGTGGGAAGAATGTTTACCTCATATTGAATTTGCTTATAATTGTTCAGTGCATTCTACCACTAAAATGTGCCCTTTTGAGATTGTTTATGGTTTTCTACCTCGTGCACCTATTGATTTGCTGCCTCTTCCATCTTCGGAGAAGGTGAATTTTGATGCTAAGCAACGTGCTGAGTTGATATTAAAAATGCATGAGTTAACTAAAGAAAACATTGAGCGCATGAATGCTAGATACAAGCTTGCTGGTGATAGGGGTCGAAAGCATGTTGTATTTGAACCAGGAGATCTTGTTTGGTTACATCTACGAAAAGATAGGTTTCCTGATTTGCGCAAGTCTAAGTTAATGCCACGAGCTGATGGTCCCTTTAAGGTTTTACAGAAAATTAATGATAATGCATATAAACTTGAGCTACCTGCAGATTTTGGGGTTAGTCCCACATTTAACATTGCAGATTTGAAACCTTATTTGGGAGAAGATGATGAGCTTCCGTCGAGGACGACTTCAATTCAAGAAGGGGAGGATGATGAGGACATCCCTACTAATGTTACACCCATACCCTCACCAACTACACATACTGGACCAGTTACTAGAGCACGTGCACGTCAACTAAATTATCAGGTACTTTCGTTTCTTGCGAATCCTTCTATTGTTCATGAACATATGATGCTGCCTAAATTAGATACTTTTGTTTTGCTTATGAATGAAGGACCTAGCATGGACAAGAAGGATGGTCATTGGAGCGGGATCAAGAATGCAGAAGAAGGTGTGCGCGGGGGAAAGTACAGTGGAGCTTCCAGTGGGGATTTTCGCACGTTGAAGCCACCATAAGGCATGCATGAAGGCTTGGACGGAATACACGAGATGCCACTTCATTATTTTCGTCCAAGAGCAATTATAGGTGCTGCGTCACCTTAATATTGGGCTGGGCCCATGTAATTTCGAAATACCACATTATAGGCAGTTTTTAGAGTCCGTATGTGTGGGGAAACCGAGTTAGGGTTGTTTTCGGACCCCACCTCCAAGGGGTCACGAAAATCCCCTCTGTTCCCCCATATATACAGCCCTTAGGGCGTCGTTTAGACTTGGGTTTTAATTAGATTTAAGTTAGCCATAGCCTCAACTTCGAGTTCTTCGTTTGTGTCGTCCGACCAGGCCAAGACCGCATTGGAACCCCAACTTCTGTTAATCTTTCATCTTATATTCGCAATATCCAGATTGCAATTCTTAGTTCTTGCTTGTTCTTCGATTGCTTGCAGGAATTGACCTTCGTGGTCAGGTTGATCGTGCATCCGCGGGATCAATAACCTCTCGGAGTTGGTTTAGCGATTGCTAAGGCGCAACGTCTTCGCACGTTCGTAGTCGGGTCGTGAAAGTCTACTCCACCAAAAATCGATCTCCACTATCTCATCGAAACATCGGGACACCTTCGCCTCTATCACTTAAACAGGGAGATACAAACTATTCTAGAATACAAGGACTTTGCTACTATCACTCGTTTGTTTCATCTTGCTTGTAAAGCTGAACGTGAAGTGCAGGATCGACAGGCCGCTACGAGACCTAACTTTTCTGCAGGACGAAATACATCATGGACATCGCGTGGAGCTTCTACATCCACACGTCCTGCTGCGCCACCATCTACTTCAGCCGCTCATTCTTACAGGGAGCCACCAAAACAGCCAGCGCCACCATTCAAGGGTGCACAGAGTGGTCCAGCGGCGAGTTCTTCTTCCTCCATGGCGTCCACAGGGCAAGCACGAGATCGTGATATTAAATGTCGCAGGTGCCAAGGTGGAGGTCACTTCGCAAAAGACTGTCCCTCCAAGCGTGTGATGACTATTACGGCGGATGGTGGGTATGAGTCAGCGAGTGACTATGATGAGGAGACTCTAGTTCTCATTGCTCATGAGGAACAGGGTGCCCATGATGATGCTCATGATATAGAGTATATGACTCCTGATGATGCAGATAAATATGCTAGTTTGGTTGCTCAACGTGTATTAAGTGTGCAGGTAACGAAGGCCGAGCAAAACCAGAGGCATAATTTGTTCCACACAAAGGGAGTGGTGAAAGAACGTTCGGTTCGCATCATCATTGACGGAGGGAGTTGCAACAACTTGGCTAGCATGGAGTTGGTGGAGAAGCTATCTCTCACCACAAGACCACACCCCCATCCGTACTATATTCAGTGGTTTAACAATAGTGGTAAGATTAAGGTAACACGTTCTGTTCGTGTGCACTTTAGCATTGCTGCATATGCTGATTATGTTGATTGTGATGTGGTACCCATGCAAGCATGCTCTCTTTTACTTGGTAGACCATGGCAATTTGATAGGAATGTTGTACACCATGGTAGGACAAATCAGTTTACTCTAGTTCATCTGGATAAAAATATTGCTTTACTTCCTATGTCTCCTGAACAAATTGTGAAAGATGATCTTGCTAGAGCTAGTAAAGCTAAACAGGAGAAAAATAAGAGTGAAAATGAGATAGCAGCTAAAGAATTTGAGCAACAACATAAGACTAATAGCAAATCTTCTTCTGTTGTTTCTAATGAAATTAAATTGACTAGTCCAACTTTGCTTGCTACTAAGGTTGATATTTCGGATTTGGATGTTAGTCAATATGTGTGCTATGCTTTTGTGTGCAAAGAAGCCTTGTTTTCATTTGAGGAATTGCCTCCTTCTTTGCCTCCTGTTGTCACTGACCTTTTGCAGGAGTTTATTGACGTCTTTCCACAAGACGTACCACCGGGATTACCACCTATTCGAGGGATTGAGCATCAGATTGACTTAATTCCCGGTGCTTCGCTGCCCAACCGTGCGCCATACCGTACCAATCCGGAGGAGACGAAGGAGATTCAGCGTCAAGTACAAGAGCTACTCGACAAAGGTTACATACGTGAATCCCTTAGTCCTTGTGCTATTCCTGTTATATTAGTGCCTAAAAAGGATGGAACATGGCGTATGTGTGTTGATTGTCGAGCCATTAATAATATTACTATTCGTTATCGTCATCCTATTCCTAGGCTAGATGATATGCTTGATGAATTAGGTGGCTCTACCATGTTTTCCAAAGTTGATTTGCGTAGTGGATACCATCAAATTCGCATGAAATTAGGGGATGAATGGAAAACGGCATTTAAAACTAAGTTTGGATTATATGAGTGGTTAGTCATGCCTTTTGGGTTAACTAATGCACCTAGCACTTTTATGAGATTAATGAACGAGGTTTTACGTGCTTTCATTGGACGATTTGTGGTAGTCTATTTTGATGATATACTGATTTATAGCAAATCTTTGGAGGAACATTTGGATCATTTACGTGTTGTTTTTATTGCTCTACGTAATGCACGTTTATTTGGTAACCTTGGGAAGTGCACCTTTTGCACCGACCGAGTGTCGTTTCTTGGCTATGTTGTTACTCCGCAGGGAATTGAAGTTGATCATGCCAAGATCGAGGCAATTGAGAGTTGGCCGCAGCCCAAAACGGTCACACAAGTGAGGAGTTTTCTTGGCCTCGCTGGATTCTATAGGCGTTTTGTGAGAGATTTCAGCACCATTGCTGCACCTCTCAATGAGCTTACACGCAAGGATGTGCCTTTTACTTGGGGTACCGCCAGGAAGAAGCTTTCACGGTATTGAAAGATAAGTTAACACATGCTCCTTTGCTCCAACTTCCTGATTTTAATAAGACTTTTGAGCTTGAATGCGATGCTAGTGGGATTGGTTTGGGAGGTGTGTTATTACAAGATGCTAAACCTGTTGCATACTTTTCTGAAAAATTGAGTGGGCCTAGTCTGAACTATTCTACTTATGATAAGGAATTATATGCTCTTGTTCGGACATTAGAAACTTGGCAACATTATTTATGGCCCAAAGAATTTGTTATACATTCTGATCATGAATCTTTGAAACACATAAGAAGTCAAGCAAAACTTAATCGTAGACATGCTAAGTGGGTTGAATTTATTGAGACTTTCCCTTATGTCATTAAACACAAGAAGGGGAAAGATAATATTATTGCTGATGCTTTGTCTCGTCGTTATACTATGCTTTCACAACTTGACTTCAAGATATTCGGTTTAGAGACAATCAAAGAACAATATGTAAATGATGCGGAATTTAAAGATGTATTGCAGAATTGTAGAGAGGGTAGAACATGGAACAAGTTTGTGCTTAATGATGGATTTGTGTTCCGTTCTAACAAGCTATGCATTCCAGCTAGCTCTATTCGTCTTTTGTTGTTGCAGGAGGCGCATGGAGGAGGATTAATGGGACATTTTGGCGTGAAAAAGACGGAGGACGTACTTGCTACACATTTCTTTTGGCCAAAGATGAGACGGGATGTTGAGCGTTTTGTTGCTCGCTGCACTACATGTCAAAAAGCTAAGTCACGACTCAATCCTCATGGTTTATACATGCCTTTACCTGTACCTAGTGTTCCGTGGGAGGACATATCCATGGACTTTGTTTTAGGCTTGCCTCGAACAAAGAAGGGGAGGGATAGCATATTTGTTGTCGTGGATAGATTTTCTAAGATGGCACATTTTATACCATGTCATAAAAGCGATGATGCTGCTAATGTTGCTGATTTATTCTTTGGAGAGATTATTCGTTTACATGGTGTGCCCAATACTATTGTCTCGGATCGTGATACTAAGTTTCTTAGCCATTTTTGGAGATGCTTATGGGCTAAGTTGGGGACTAAACTACTTTTTAGTACTACATGTCATCCCCAAACTGATGGACAAACTGAAGTGGTCAATAGGACATTGTCTACTATGCTTAGGGCTGTTTTAAAAAGTAACTTGAAACTGTGGGAAGAATGTTTACCTCATATTGAATTTTCTTATAATCGTTCAGTGCATTCTACCACTAAAATGTGCCCTTTTGAGATTGTTTATGGTTTTCTACCTCGTGCACCTATTGATTTGCTGCCTCTTCCATCTTCGGAGAAGGTTAATTTTGATGCTAAGCAACGTGCTGAATTGATATTAAAAATGCATGAGTTAACTAAAGAAAACATTGAGCGCATGAATGCTAGATACAAGCTTGCTGGTGATAGGGGTCGAAAGCATGTTGTGTTTGAACCAGGAGATCTTGTTTGGTTACATCTACGTAAAGATAGGTTTCCTGATTTGCGATAGTCTAAGTTAATGCCACGAGCTGATGGTCCCTTTAAGGTTTTACAGAAAATTAATGATAATGCATATAAACTTGAGCTACCTGCAGATTTTGGGGTTAGTCCCACATTTAACATTGCAGATTTGAAACCTTATTTGGGAGAAGATGATGAGCTTCCGTCGAGGACGACTTCAATTCAAGAAGGGGAGGATGATGAGGACATCCCTACTAATGTTACACCCATACCCTCACCAACTACACATACTGGACCAGTTACTAGAGCACGTGCACGTCAACTAAATTATCAGGTACTTTCGTTTCTTGCGAATCCTTCTATTGTTCATGAACATATGATGCTGCCTAAATTAGATACTTTTGTTTTGCTTATGAATGAAGGACCTAGCATGGACACGAAGGATGGTCATTGGAGCGGGATCAAGAATGGAGAAGAAGGTGCGCGCGGGGGAAAGTACAGTGGAGTTTCCAGTGGGGATTTTCGCACGTTGAAGCCACCATAAGGCATGCATGAAGGCTTGGACGGAATACACGAGATGCCACTTCATTATTTTCGTCCAAGAGCAATTATAGGTGCTGCGTCACCTTAATATTGGGCTGGGCCCATGTAATTTCGAAATACCACATTATAGGCTGTTTTTAGAGTCCGTATGTGTGGGGAAACCGAGTTAGGGTTGTTTTCGGACCCCACCTCCAAGGGGTCACGAAAATCCCCTCTGTTCCCCCATATATACAGCCCTTAGGGCGTCGTTTAGACTTGGATTTTAATTAGATATAAGTTAGCCATAGCCGCAACTTCGAGCTCTTCGTTTGTGTCATCCGACCAGGCCAAGACCTCATTGGAACCCCAACTTTCGTAATCATTCATCTTATATTCGCAATATCCAGATTGCAATTCTTAGTTCTTGCTTGTTCTTCGATTGCTTGCAGGAATTAGACCTTCGTGGTCAGGTTGATCGTGCATCCGCGGGATCAATAACCTCTCGGAGTTGGTTTAGCGATCGCTAAGGCACAACGTCTTCGCACGTTCGTAGTCGGATCGTGAAAGTTGCCTCCACCATAATCGATCTCCACCATCTCATCGAAACATCGGGACACCTTCGCCTCTATCACTCACCCATGGGCTCGGCCCAACTGGCCGGCTGCTGGAGGCGGTTGGGCTGGCGGCCTCTTTGGCTGGGCTGGCCTGGATCTGGCAGCTGGGCCGCGGTGGTGCTGGGCCGGCCCACCCAGCGGCTGGATCGAGCGGCCGTTCCCGATCGCGGCGGCGGCGGTCGACACCGGTGAAGCTCCGACGAGCGGCTGACGGCGTGGAGGTGCGGGGCGAGGGGATCTGGAGGCGGGCGAGGTGGATCCGCAGGCGGCGGAGGTCGGGTCGTGGCCTGGCGGCGGCGAGGGAGCCCGAACTCGGGACCTCCCGATCCATGGCGGTCGGCGGCTGGCCTCCTGGTTGCGGCGGCGGGCATCTGCAGGGGAAGGGAGGAGGTCAAGGGCAAGGGGGAAGAGGAGGTCGCGCGTGGGAAGAGGAGAGGAAGGGAGCCGGCGTTGGAGGGGAGTGGCCGGCGGCTAGGCCCTCCACGGCGGCGGCGGCGGCGTGCCTTCGGGCTAGAGAGAGAGAGAGGAGAGAGGTTGGTGGAGGGGAGACTCGATCTGGGCCGTCGGATCGTGAGATCTGACGGTCCAGATCGTAGGAGGCAGTTTTTCAGATCTGAGGCTAGGGTTTGCTGCGAAAATGAGGCTATTTTTGGGGCAAAGTGGAGGGGGGTGGCTGCAAAATTTGTGCTCGGGAAACCCTAGAAATGGGTGGGAGTGTGGTGGCGTTTATATAGCCTCGGTGGCTGGCAGTTTGCAAAAACATCCCCGGTTTTTCTCTCGCGCGCGCGGTGCTCACGTTTCTGACCGTCGGAGGTCCGCAGTACCTCCGATTCGGGTAAAACTTCGAACTGCGCGATCAGTGCGTCGAGCCGGAGGCGTTCACCTCGCGTTGGAACCGTTCCGAGAACACTTTCCGGCGTGCTATAAAAATATCCCGTTTAATTATTAAACGGGGTTTTTTGTCCCGTTGGCTGCGGCTGGTCTCGTGCGGTTTTCGCGACGGTGATCGGGTGAAACCCGGTGTCGCAAAGGTCGAGTGTCAGGGTGGCAAGGGTCGGTCTCCGTACGATACGAGATAAGAGAGGGAAAAATAATCGCCGATCGATAAATCGGGGATGCAAACACCGCAAACAAATCAGACAATCAAACAATTCACACCGAAAACAAAATTTTAATTTTTGTGAAAACTGGGCTGTTACACCATGTATCCCCCTTGCCCCTTGGACTATATATACTCCCCTTCCACCTCCATGTTAGGGTTAGCTAAGAACATATCTAACATTTCAGAGCTTAGATCCTTCTTCCCTCTAGGGAATTAGATCCCTTTTGAGATCCTCTCAATCTTACCTCCTACCTTCCTCTCCCTAGTCATAGAAGGAGAGGGGCCCTCTTCTAGTAGTAGAAGGAGAGGGAAAACTATCAAGCTTACCTACGTTGATGTATGGCTCTTGAGATGTGTGGTATTTGTGTGTGGATTTGAGTGTTCTTTGTGTTGGATCTTGTCCCCTTTTTCTCCTTTGTGTTGCTCCTTTTGGAATCCCCCTTGTTTATGTTCTTGATGTGGATCTCCACCTCCGAATTGTGAAGATTTGGGCAAATACCTAGGTTAGTCCTACATCATTTATATCAAGAGCAAGGTTACGATGATTCGTAGTCCCTTCCCCTCGTTGTTCTAGCCAATTTTTGTTTTTTTCTTACCCAATTAAAAAATCCCACAAAAATAGCCTCACCAAAGATTTGTCAACTTGTTGGATTTCGTGAGATTTTGTTAGTTTTGGTCCATGGGTGTGATGTCCTACTCATGGATCTAGCCCTCTTTGCGTTCCTAGCCACTTTCCCCTCGATTTCTCCTCCAAATTTTTCTTCTTCCCCTTCCAATTTTGAGTTCTTCTCCCAGATCTGCTTGGATCTCACCCTGGCGAATTCCGGACGTCCGACGCACAATGGACATCCGACGCAATGGACTTCCGAACTTCCACGAACGTCCGACGAATGCTGACTGTACACAACCCCACCGGAATCAAGGACGATTCTCAACACTTCGTGGGGGTAAGGTAAAGCGAGGTATCTTTTCGCCCTACCACCCTCGCCTTGCCACCCCTTTGAGAGCCCTCTTCCTTTTTGAGACACCCTTCGGTCCTATTGAGACTAGCTCTTTTAGTATTGCCGGCTCTCGCAACTTGTGGACCCTAGTATTCATACAATTGATACTCCATGCAACTCCCATTGATGTTGTCCGACCTGGAGGTGTGCTCTTTACCCAAAACAACGGCGAGTGTTGGCTTCACAAATGTCATCATGGAAGAAGCATCATGGAAGGAGCGCGTAGCTTCGAGTCGCCGCTAAGTCGGAGCAACACCGGGTCGCGGCATAGGTCGTAGTCGAAGGCTCGAAGCAGCAAACATGCAGAGCCTAGTTGACGTTGAGTTGGAGACGGCGCTGAATCCGAGCTGACCCTGAGTCGGCAGCGACTCTGAATCCGAGTTGATGTTGTGCCCGAGTAGAAACGTGGTACGGACCGTCCCCGAGTATAGGCAAGGTTGGAGCAGGTCGGCGCTTCAAAGTAGTGCATGGGATGGAGGCCGGCCGCGCAAATCGTGTCGGGGAGGAGGTCGACCGCGACGCGCTACCGAATCCGCGAGCGCCGCGCGCCGTGCAGGGGAGTTGGTGGCTGCGAGTTCGCAGAAACCTCGCCGAAGAGCGGCGGCGACGGAGTGGGCGGCGGCCGCATGGGCGCATGTGGCGGTGCCACAGACGCTGGAGCGAAGGCCAGAACTGGTCGTGGGCGTCGCTGCATCTGATCCTGTGCATGGGCCAGATTGTTTATCCATCAGGCACAATTCATCCATCAGCGTTGGGTTGGAGATGAACATCAGAAGTTGCGTCCCGTTTGAGTTGCTGCGAGGAAAACGTTCGAGTAGTGTTCTCCTTTCGTCCGAGTGGGCGTTTTAGAAGACCTGCAAGTTACTCAGTGCACAAAACTTGGGTGCGAAGGCAATGCATTAATTGCATTTTAGTAATGTGGTAGTAGCAACAACAAATGGTATTGCATTAACATGCAATTATGGTTTTAATGGGCTGCATGCTACAGTTTTGCATGTAATTATTCATCCTCTCGTTCTGCACTGACTGCTGTGATTTAACGCAATTAAACTACGCGAGAGTTTAACTTTCTCAGTGCACTTTCAGTAGAGGGGCTCGAGGGAAAAATAATGAGAAGAGATGTTTCACCGGTTAAGACGGCCCCGCGTCCTCGCAGCCGATGCATGGGAAGGAGTCGTCCGAGTTGGAGAGAAGCGAAGGAGGTCGCGGCCAAAGCGGCGGTGGGGGCGAGCGAGGCGGCGGAGGTGCGACGCAGCCAACACGCATATCTGCAAGTCGTAGATCGTCTCTTTCCGGACGCACAACATCTTTGTGGATGTGTTTGGTTGTTCATCTTCGGGCTTGAAAAAGATCATCCGAGAATTTCCTGTTCTTGGCAAAAAATGACATGCATCAAGAGCAACAGAAAATAGGTGTAAAAGTGAATACAAACCGTTTGCATCATGGCTCGATAGACGCCATGCCCCAAGGTGGGCGCCAACTGTCATGGATATGATCCTGACAATAGGGAGAGAGGGGTATGAACGGAGCATGCTCTATCGAGATGCAAACGGGTGACGTAGGAGATTTTATCGAGTTTGGGACTCTAGCGGAGGAGATAAAATCCCTACGTCTCATGCTCTCCTGAAGGAGCTTTTCCTTATCTTTGTATGAACAAGATGTACAGAGGTTCTTCCCGTGGGAGAGAAAGAGTGAGGGAGAGAAAGAAGAGGAGAGTCCTGTTTGTAGTGGTGGTGGGGGGTGGATTATATAAATCACTACTGGAATTCCTTAGTTTGCCATGTGCCAACCTCTTTAACGTTTGTTTTCCGTCGGGGCAGACGGCAAAGAGGTCCTCTTCCGACTGCTGCCCTAAAACCAGACGGTAATGGTAGACAGATGGCAAAGAGGCCGTTTCCCGTCCGCTCTTATTTATGCAGACAGCAAAGGGCCGTTTAACGTCCAGGGGTAGACGGCAAAGCCTCTGGTGGGCCCGCCTAGCCCGACCCACAAGTGACAGTTAACGTCCAGGAGCTTTGTCGTCTGCCCATGGACGGCATAGAATCCTTTGTCGTCCGGGGCAGACGGCAAAGCCTCTGGCCGTTAACCTGGCCGACGTGCCTCCTCTCTCTCCCACTCTCTCCACTCACCAACCGCGCGCCTCTCGCCCACGCCACCGCCGCGCCCTAGCCGTCGCCGCCGCCGGGATCCCACCCCGGCCCGCCCCTACGCCGCTGGATCCAACCCAGCGGGATTCCGCACCCGCGCCCCTTCCCGCACCCGGCCACCGCGCCGGATCGCAGCGCCGCCCTCCTCCGGCCCGCCGTCGCTTCCTTCAGCCCGCCGCCGCTGCCCTACTCCACCGGCCTCCTCCACCAATGCTGCCTGCGGCCGGCCTCCCTGCCCCCAGGTGAGCACCCTTTTTCATTTTATTTTTTCTGTTATTTGCTATATGTTAGATTTTAGTTAGATTAATAGTGTTAATTATTAGGTTAGTTGATATATGTTAGATTTTAGTTAGATTATTAGTGTTATTTTTTATAATTTCTGTTATTTGTTATATGTTAGATTATTATTTAGATTTTTAGTGTTAATTTCTGTTATTTTCTATATGTTAAATTTTAGTTTTTAATTAGTTAGGATGTTAGTTATAGGATTTTAGTTTTTAGAAAAAGAAAATAAGAAAAGAAGATAAGAATAAAAGGATATAAAGAGAATTAGAAGAAAAGGAAAAAAGAAGGAGGAGGGAAGAGAGAAGAAGAGGAAAGAAGGAGGAGGAGGAGGAAGGGAGAAGAAGAAAGAAGAAGAAAAAGAAGGATAATAAGGACAATAAGAAGAAGAAGAAGAAGAGGAAGGTGGAGAAGAAAGAAAAGCAAGGTGGAGGAGAAAGAAGAGGAAGGTGGATGAAGAAGAAGAGGAAGGTGGAGGAGAAAGAAGAGGAAGGTGGAGGAGGAAGAAAGAAAGAAAGAGAAGAAAAAATAGAAGAAGAATAAGGAATAGAGGAAGAATAAAAATAAAAATAAGAAGAATGAGAAGAAAAAGAAGAAAAAGAAAGAAAAGAAAAGAAAAGCAAGAATAAGAAAGTAGATATCTTATATATACTAATTAGAAGCACCGTATGAGGGCTCACGTTAATCCTCAAAGCAAAACAAATTAACCGTCCGATCTTTCAATTAACTTTTAGCAGCCGTCGGATGATGAACCTTAGGAGTCCTAGGTTGTTGTCCCACGTGCACCTCTTTTATAAAGAAAAAAACAATACCACTTCGTTCTGCCAGCCGATGGACATAGCCTTTACTGTTGGTTTTTTTCCTGTAAAGAACTATGAATCAGTAACCTACACGGCTATGTTTAACAGTTCCGGTAGCCAGGGAACATAATTTTCCCATCGTAAGGAAAGTAGCAGCATACTACTTCGGTGATCTATCCTACGTAGCCATCCAAATTTGTCTCCAACACTAAGCTCGCATCCATCCAATGCAGCGCTGCCAGGTTTCCTATACTTGGCTATCATATAGACCATCCACACCTCACATAAGAACTCATAACTTCAATTTACAATGGTTTTACTGAAGTCATAATTAACAAGTGCATAAACTTCTCTATTTTTTTGTCAGTCTACTAGTTTGACCATGCTTTTATCATGGTAACCACCGGCTGCCTCCTTCACGACAATAAGATTTACTGATGCATCCACGCAAAAAAATAACCTAGATGAAAAAAACGAATTTAGGATGAACACATCCGTAAGTTGTACCCCGTATGCTCTTCTTCCTTTTAATCAGTTTAGTAGTACTTTGCTACATGTCCGTGAAATTGTATGTGTTGCCGTGTACGATGGATATTGCTTTTGTATAACAATACACACAGACTTGGATATTCAAAGATGAGCCATGTCTCATATGCTCATGCACAAGAGATCCTCGAAAAGACAATTAAAAAAAGTTAAAAAATTCTAAATTTTCTTATGGTGAAAGATGCTTAGGGGGTAGATGTTTGTGTAAATTTTGAGATTTTTTGGACATCTAGGGAGCTCACGGCAAAAAAGAAAAAATCAGCCCAAAATAGTACATGAACAGTGTCGTTCAAAGAAACTGCAAATTTGTCTTTTTTGCCGCACACCCTCCATATATCCGAACTTTTCCAAAATTTACATATACATCTCGCGCGTAAGCATCTTTCACCACAAAAAACTTTGAATTTTTTTGAGCTTTTTCATATTTATTTAATTTTTTAGTATTCCGAGTGTAGATGCACCCGGGCACCGAACCGCCACTTCCGATACGTATGGTATAGTATGACTTTGCTGCATGTCTCCAATAGATTTAAAACTTTGTTGTTGAGCTAACACTAAATGTCAGTTAAAAAAAGTTTCGATCTCTTAGCAAAATGTCAAACTTTTAGATGATAATCATAGTTTAAAATTGCGGATGAAAATTGAGCACTTCCTGCGATTTGATTTCTTCAGTAAACCGCGGAAGTTTGCGGCGCTATCGCCGGAGATCAATCCATTCCTTCCTTATCAATTAACGCTAGAATATTTACCGCAAATTTCGTTTTCCCGAGATTTATTACTACGATGATAAGACTCAACAATGTGGGTTTCAGATTTTGAGTCATTACTCATGTTCATCTTTGCATATTTCATTTTAGGACAACAAAGGATGCACGCATGATTGTTGCTTCCTTATTTTTAAAATGTTAATCCTAGACTCTGCTAAGCACGCACTATATATTCGGATATTGTAGAGCTTCATGTTATATTATAAATTATTTCTGTTGTTTCACATTTTTTGGGAAAAGGAGGATAACCCCAGTCTTTGGATCAGAACGATGCATGATGTCATGTATTATAAAGAATGCAAAATCCAATAGTCGAACACCATCAAGACGAATATAAAGCAAAGAAAATCCGAGGTCACATGCCTCACGATAGTAACTCGACCAGATAGCCACTAATGTATGTTACAAAGACCATATCAAAACAAATTCAACAAGAAATCATCGTACATGCGTTGATGATAGCGAGTCCAACACAAAGCATATATTCAGGTGCTCACAGCTGTGTCGGTCTGGGGCATCTCCAATAATGTTTTTGAATCAGATTGCTAGACTCTTCTGCATGCGCTGCAAAGTACTGACCATGACCGTGCTCCTAAAGGTGTTATCTATAGAGATATTCTTCAATTCATTCGTCTAAACTTCAGTAAGGTTGTTTTTTCCTTTGTTCCTAGAGACTATAATAAAGTTGCCCTTGACCTTGCTACGATGGGAAGTTATGGCCAAGTACCCCATCGGGTGTGGCTGGAGGTCATGTCAGATGATGTAACTGTGTTATTGGCCAGTGATAGAGGCGAAGGTGTCCCGATGTTTCGATGAGAGGATGGAGATCGATTTTGGTGGAGTAGACTTTCACGACCCGACTACGAACGTGCGAAGACGTTGCGCCTTAGCAATCGCTAAACCAACTCCGAGAGGTTATTGATCCCGCGGATGCACGATCAACCTGACCACGAAGGTCAATTCCTGCAAGCAATCGAAGAACAAGCAAGAACTAAGAATTGCAATCTGGATATTGCGAATATAAGATGAAAGATTAACAGAAGTTGGGGTTCCAATGCGGTCTTGGCCTGGTCGGACGACACAAACGAAGAACTCGAAGTTGCAGCTATGGCTAACTTAAATCTAATTAAAACCCAAGTCTAAACGACGCCCTAAGGGCTGTATATATGGGGGAACAGAGGGGATTTTCGTGACCCCTTGGAGGTGGGGTCCGAAAACAACCCTAACTCGGTTTCCCCACACATACGGACTCTAAAAACAGCCTATAATGTGGTAATTCGAAATTACATGGGCCCAGCCCAATTTTAAGGTGACGCAGCACCTATAATTGCCCTTGGACGAAAATAATGAAGTGGCATCTCGCGTATTTCGTCCAAGACTTCATGCGCAACTTATGGTGGCTTCAAAGTGCGATAATCAGCACTGGAAGCTCCATTGTCCTTTCCCGCGCGCGCACCTTCTTCTCCATGCTTGATCCCGCTCCAATGACCATCCTTCTTGTCCATGCTAGGTCCTTAATTCATAAGCAAAACAAAAGTATCTAATTTAGGCAGCATCATATGTTCATGAACATTAGAAGGATTCGCAAGAAACGAAAGTACCTGATAATTTAGTTGACGTGCGCGTGCTCTAGTAACTGGTCCAGTATGTGTAGTTGGTGAAGATGTGGGTGTAACATTAGTAGAGATGTCCTCATCATCCTCCCCTTCTTGAATTGAAGTCGTCCTCGACGGAAGCTCATCATCTTCTCCCAAATAAGGTTTCAAATCTGCAATGTTAAATGTGGGACTAACCCCAAAATCTGCAGGTAGCTCAAGTTTATATGCATTATCATTAATTTTCTGTAAAACCTTAAAGGGACCATCAGCTCGTGGCATTAACTTAGACTTGCGCAAATCAGGAAACCTATCTTTACGTAGATGTAACCAAACAAGATCTCCTGGTTCAAACACAACATGCTTTCTACCCTTATCACCAGCAAGCTTGTATCTAGCATTCATTTTCTCAATGTTTTCTTTAGTTAACTCATGCATCTTTAATATCAATTCAGCACGTTGCTTAGCATCAAAATTAACCTTCTCCGAAGATGGAAGAGGCAGCAAATCAATAGGTGCACGAGGTAGAAAACCATAAACAATCTCAAAAGGGCACATTTTAGTGGTAGAATGAAATGAACGATTATAAGAAAATTCAATATGAGGTAAACATTCTTCCCACATTTTCAAGTTACTCTTTAAAACAGCCCTAAGCATAGTAGACAAAGTCCTATTGACTACTTCAGTTTGTCCATCAGTTTGGGGATGACAAGTAGTACTAAAAAGTAGTTTAGTCCCCAACTTAGCCCATAAGCATCTCCAAAAATGGCTAAGAAACTTAGTATCACGATCCGAGACAATAGTATTGGGCACACCATGTAAGCGAATAATCTCACGAAAGAATAAATCAGCAACATTAGCAGCATCATCGCTTTTATGACATGGTATAAAATGTGCCATCTTAGAAAATCTATCCACGACAACAAATATGCTATCCCTCCCGTTCTTTGTTCGAGGCAAGCCTAAAACAAAGTCCATGGATATGTCCTCCCACGGAACACTAGGTACAGGTAAAGGCATGTATAAACCATGAGGATTGAGTCGTGACTTAGCTTTTTGACATGTAGTGCAGCGAGCAACAAAACGCTCAACATCCCGTCTCATCTTTGGCCAAAAGAAATGTGTAGCAAGTACGTCCTCCGTCTTCTTCACGCCAAAATGTCCCATTAATCCTCCTCCATGCGCCTCCTGCAACAACAAAAGACGAATAGAGCTAGCTGGAATGCATAGCTTGTTAGAACGGAACACAAACCCATCATTAAGCACAAACTTGTTCCATGTTCTACCCTCTCTACAATTCTGCAATACATCTTTAAATTCCGCATCATGTACATATTGATCTTTGATTGTCTCTAAACCGAATATCTTGAAGTCAAGTTTTGAAAGCATAGTATAACAACGAGACAAAGCATCAGCAATAATATTATCTTTCCCCTTCTTGTGTTTAATGACATAAGGGAAAGTCTCAATAAATTCAACCCACTTAGCATGTCTACGATTAAGTTTTGCTTGGCTTCTTATGTGTTGCAAAGATTCATGATCAGAATGTATAACAAATTTTTTGGGCCATAAATAATGTTGCCAAGTTTCTAATGTCCGAACAAGAGCATATAATTCCTTATCATAAGTAGAATAGTTCAGACTAGGCCCACTCAATTTTTCAGAAAAGTATGCAACAGGTTTAGCATCTTGTAATAACACACCTCCCAAACCAATACCACTAGCATCGCATTCAAGCTCAAAATTCTTATTAAAATCAGGAAGTTGGAGCAAAGGAGCATGTGTTAACTTATCTTTCAATATCGTGAAGGCTTCTTCCTGTGCGGTACCCCAAGTAAAAGGCACATCCTTGCGTGTAAGCTCATTGAGAGGTGCAGCAATGGTGCTGAAATCTCTCACAAAACGCCTATAGAATCCAGCGAGGCCAAGAAAACTCCTCACTTGTGTGACCGTTTTGGGCTGCGGCCAACTCTCAATCGCCTCGATCTTGGCTTTATCAACTTCAATTCCCTGCGGAGTAACAACATAGCCAAGAAACGATACTCGGTCGGTGCAAAAGGTGCACATCCCAAGGTTACCAAACAAACGTGCATTACGTAGAGCAATAAAGACAGCACGTAAATGATCCAAATGTTCCTCCAAAGATTTGCTATAAATCAGTATATCATCAAAATAGACTACCACAAATCGTCCAATGAAAGCACGTAAAACCTCGTTCATTAATCTCATGAAAGTGCTAGGTGCATTAGTTAACCCAAAAGGCATGACTAACCACTCATATAATCCAAACTTAGTTTTAAAAGCCGTTTTCCATTCATCTCCTAATTTCATGCGAATTTGATGGTATCCACTACGCAAATCAACTTTGGAAAACATGGTAGAGCCACTTAATTCATCAAGCATATCATCTAACCGAGGAATAGGATGACGATAACGAATAGTAATATTATTAATGGCTCGACAATCAACACACATACGCCATGTTCCATCCTTTTTTGGCACTAATATAACAGGAACAGCACAAGGACTAAGGGATTCACGTATGTAACCTTTGTCGAGTAGCTCTTGTACTTGACGCTGAATCTCCTTCGTCTCCTCCGGATTGGTACGGTATGGCGCACGGTTGGGCAGCGAAGCACCGGGAATTAAGTCAATCTGATGCTCAATCCCTCGAATAGGTGGTAATCCCGGTGGTACGTCTTGTGGAAAGACGGCAATAAATTCCTGCAAAAGGTCAGTGACAACAGGAGGCAAAGAAGGAGGCAATTCCTCAAATGAAAAGAAAGCTTCTTTGCACACAAAAGCATAGCACACATATTGACTAACATCCAAATCTGAAATATCAACCTTAGTAGCAAGCAAAGTTGGACTAGTCAATTTAATTTCATTAGAAACAACAGAAGAAGATTTGCTATTAGTCTTATGTTGTTGCTCAAATACTTTAACTGCTATCTCATTTTCACTCTTATTTTTCTCCTGTTTAGCTTTACTAGCTCTAGCAAGATCATCTTTCACAATTTGTTCAGGAGACATAGGAAGTAAAGCAATATTTTTATCCTGATGAACCAGAGTAAACTGATTTGTCCTACCACGGTGTACAACATTCCTATCAAATTGCCATGGTCTACCAAGTAAAAGAGAGCATGCTTGCATGGGTACCACATCACAATCAACATAATCAGCATATGCAGCAATGCTAAAGTGCACACGAACAGAACGCGTAACCTTAATCTTACCACTATTGTTAAACCACTGAATATAGTACGGATGGGGGTGTGGTCTTGTGGTGAGAGATAGCTTCTCCACCAACTCCATGCTAGCCAAGTTGTTGCAACTCCCTCCGTCAATGATGATGCGAACCGAACGTTCTTTCACCACTCCCTTTGTGTGGAACAAATTATGCCTCTGGTTTTGCTCGGCCTTCGTTACCTGCACACTTAACACACGTTGAGCAACCAAACTAGCATATTTATCTGCATCATCAGGAGCCATATACTCTATATCATGAGCATCATCATGGGCACCCTGTTCCTCATGAGCAATGTGATAGAGGCGAAGGTGTCCCGATGTTTCGATGAGATGGTGGAGATCGATTATGGAGGAGACGACTTTCACGATCCGACTACGAACGTGCGAAGACGTTGCGCCTTAGCGATCGCTAAACCAACTCCGAGAGGTTATTGATCCCGCGGATGCACGATCAACCTGACCACGAAGGTCTAATTCCTGCAAGCAATCGAAGAACAAGCAAGAACTAAGAATTGCAATCTGGATATTGCGAATATAAGATGAATGATTACGAAAGTTGGGGTTCCAATGAGGTCTTGGCCTGGTCGGATGACACAAACGAAGAGCTCGAAGTTGCGGCTATGGCTAACTTAAATCTAATTAAAACCCAAGTCTAAACGACGCTCTAAGGGCTGTATATATGGGGGAACAGAGGGGAATTTCGTGGCCCCTTGGAGGTGGGGTCCGAAAACAACCCTAACTCGGTTTCCCCACACATACGGACTCTAAAAACAGCCTATAATGTGGTATTTCGAAATTACATGGGCCCAGCCCAATATTAAGGTGACGCAACACCTATACTTGCTCTTGGACGAAAATAATGAAGTGGCATCTCGTGTATTTCGTCCAAGCCTTCATGCATGCCTTATGGTGGCTTCAAAGTGCGAAAATCCCCACTGGAAGCTCCATTGTTCTCTCCCGCGCGCGCACCTTCTTCTCCATGCTTGATCCCGCTCCAATGACCGTCCTTCTTGTCCATGCTAGGTCCTTCATTCATAAGCAAAACAAAAGTATCTAATTTAGGCAGCATCATATGTTCATGAACATTAGAAGGATTCGCAAGAAACGAAAGTACCTGATAATTTAGTTGACGTGCACGTGCTCTAGTAACTGGTCCAGTATGTGTAGTTGGTGAAGATGTGGGTGTAACATTCGTAGAGATGTCCTCATCATCCTCCCCTTCTTGAATTGAAGTCGTCCTCGACGGAAGCTCATTATCTTCTCCCAAATAAGGTTTCAAATCTGCAATGTTAAATGTGGGACTAACCCCAAAATCTGCAGGTAGCTCAAGTTTATATGCATTATCATTAATTTTCTGTAAAACCTTAAAAGGACCATCAGCTCGTGGCATTAACTTAGACTTGCGCAAATCAGGAAACCTATCTTTACGTAGATGTAACCAAACAAGATCTCTTCGTTCAAACACAACATGCTTTCTACCCTTATCACCAGCAAGCTTGTATCTAGCATTCATTTTCTCAATGTTTTCTTTAGTTAACTCATGCATTTTTAATAACAATTCAGCACGTTGCTTAGCATCAAAATTAACCTTCTCCGAAGATGGAAGAGGCAGCAAATCAATAGGCGCACGAGGTAGAAAACCATAAACAATCTCAAAAGGACACATTTTAGTGGTAGAATGAAATGAACGATTATAAGCAAATTCAATATGAGGTAAACATTCTTCCCACATTTTCAAGTTACTCTTTAAAACAGCCCTAAGCATAGTAGACAAAGTCCTATTGACTACTTCAGTTTGTCCATCAGTTTGGGGATGACAGGTAGTACTAAAAAGTAGTTTAGTCCCCAACTTAGCCCATAAGCATCTCCAAAAATGGCTAAGAAACTTAGTATCACGATCCGAGACAATAGTATTGGGCACACCATGTAAGCGAATAATCTCACGAAAGAATAAATCAGCAACATTAGCAGCATCATCGCTTTTATGACATGGTATAAAATGTGCCATCTTAGAAAATCTATCCACGACAACAAATATGCTATCCCTCCCCTGCTTTGTTCGAGGCAAGCCTAAAACAAAGTCCATGGATATGTCCTCCCACGGAACACTAGGTACAGGTAAAGGCATGTATAAACCATGAGGATTGAGTCGTGACTTAGCTTTTTGACATGTAGTGCAGCGAGAAACAAAACGCTCAACATCCCGTCTCATCTTTGGCCAAAAGAAGTGTGTAGCAAGTACGTCCTCCGTCTTCTTCACGCCAAAGTGTCCCATTAATCCTCCTCCATGCGCCTCCTGCAACAACAAAAGACGAATAGAGCTAGCTGGAATGCATAGCTTGTTAGAACGGAACACAAACCCATCATTAAGGACAAACTTGTGCCATGTTCTACCCTCTCTACAATTCTGCAATACATCTTTAAATTCTGCATCATTTACATATTGATCTTTGATTGTCTCTAAACCGAATATCTTGAAGTCAAGTTGTGAAAGCATAGTATAACGATGAGACAAAGCATCAGCAATAATATTATCTTTCCCCTTCTTGTGTTTAATGACATAAGGGAAAGTCTCAATAAATTCAACCCACTTAGCATGTCTACGATTAAGTTTTGCTTGACTTCTTATGTGTTTCAAAGATTCATGATCAGAATGTATAACAAATTCTTTGGGCCATAAATAATGTTGCCAAGTTTCTAATGTCCGAACAAGAGCATATAATTCCTTATCATAAGTAGAATAGTTCAGAGTAGGCCCACTCAATTTTTCAGAAAAGTATGCAACAGGTTTAGCATCTTGTAATAACACACCTCCCAAACCAATCCCACTAGCATCGCATTCAAGCTCAAAAGTCTTATTAAAATCAGGAAGTTGGAGCAAAGGAGCATGTGTTAACTTATCTTTCAATTCCGCGAAGGCTTCTTCCTGTGCGGTACCCCAAGTAAAAGGCACATCCTTGCGTGTAAGCTCATTGAGAGGTGCAGCAATGGTGCTGAAATCTCTCACAAAACGCCTATAGAATCCAGCGAGTCCAAGAAAAGTCCTCACTTGTGTGACCGTTTTGGGCTGCGGCCAACTCTCAATCGCCTCGATCTTGGCTTTATCAACTTCAATTCCCTGCGGAGTAACAACATAGCCAAGAAACGATATTCGGTCGGTGCAAAAGGTGCACTTCCCAAGGTTACCAAACAAACGTGCATTACGTAGAGCAATAAAAACAGCACGTAAATGATCCAAATGTTCCTCCAAAGATTTGCTATAAATCAGCATATCATCAAAATAGACTACCACAAATCGTCTAATGAAAGCACGTAAAACCTCGTTCATTAATCTCATGAAAGTGCTAGGTGCATTAGTTAACTCAAAAGGCATGACTAACCACTCATATAATCCAAACTTAGTTTTAAATGCCGTTTTCCATTCATCTCCTAATTTCATGTGAATTTGATGGTATCCACTACGCAAATCAACTTTGGAAAACACGGTAGAGCCACTTAATTCATCATGCATATCATCTAACCTAGGAATAGGATGACGATAACGAATAGTAATATTATTAATGGCTCGACAATCAACACACATACGCCATGTTCCATCCTTTGTAGGGACTAATATAACAGGAACAGCACAAGGACTAAGGGATTCACGTATGTAACCTTTGTCGAGTAGCTCTTGTACTTGACGTTGAATCTCCTTCGTCTCCTCCGGATTGGTACGGTATGGCGCACGGTTGGGCAACGAAGCACCGGGAATTAAGTCAATCTGATGCTCAATCCCTCGAATAGGTGGTAATCCCGGTGGTACGTCTTGTGGAAAGATGTCAATAAACTCCTGCAAAAGGCCAGTGACAACAGGAGGCAAAGAAGGAGGCAATTCCTCAAATGAAAACAAAGCTTCTTTGCACACAAAAGCATAGCACTCATATTGACTAACATCCAAATCTGAAATATCAACTTTAGTAGCAAGCAAAGTTGGACTAGTCAATTTAATTTCATTAGAAACAGCAGAAGAAGATTTGCTATTAGTCTTATGTTGTTGCTCAAATTCTTTGGCTGCTATCTCATTTTCACTCTTATTTTTCTCCTGTTTAGCTTTACTAGCTCTAGCAAGATCATCTTTCACAATTTGTTCAGGAGACATAGGAAGTAAAGCAATATTTTTATCCTGATGAACCAGAGTAAACTGATTTGTCCTACCATTGTGTACAACATTCCTATCAAATTGCCATGGTCTACCAAGTAAAAGAGAGCATGCTTGCATGGGTACCACATCACAATCAACATAATCAGCATTAGCAGCAATGCTAAAGTGCACACGAACAGAACGGGTTACCTTAATCTTACCACTATTGTTAAACCACTGAATATAGTAAGGATGGGGGTGTGGTCTTGTGGTGAGAGATAGCTTCTCCACCAACTCCATGCTAGCCAAGTTGTTGCAACTCCCTCCGTCAATGATGATGCGAACCGAACGTTCTTTCACCACTCCCTTTGTGTGGAACAAATTATGCCTCTGGTTTTGCTCAGCCTTCGATACCTGCACACTTAACACACGTTGAGCAACCAAACTAGCATATTGATCTGCATCATCAGGAGCCATATACTCTATATCATGAGCATCATCAGGGGCACCCTGTTCCTCGTGAGCAATGAGAACTAAAGTCTCCTCATCATAGTCGCTCGCTGACTCATACCCACCATCCGCCGTAATAATCATCACACGCTTGGAAGGACAGTCTTTTGCGAAGTGACCTCCACCTTGGCACCTGCGACATTTAATATCACGATCTCGTGTTTGCCCTGTGGAAGCCATGGATGAAGAAGAACTCGCTGCTGGACCACTCTGTGCACCCTTGAATGGTGACGCTGGCTGTTTTGGTGGCTCCCTGTAAGAATGAGCGGTTGAAGTAGATGGTGGTGCAGCAGGACGTGTGGATGTAGAAGGTCCACGCGATGTCCATGATGTATTTCGTCCTGCAGAAAAGTTAGGTCTCGTAGCGGCCTGTCGATCCTGCACTTCACGTTCAGCTTTACAAGCAAGATGAAACAAACGAGTAATAGTAGCAAAGTCCTTGTATTCTAGAATAGTTTGTATCTCCCTGTTTAAACCACCCATAAAACGTGGAAGCATAGCTTCATTATCCTCTACTAGGCCACATCTAATCAATCCAGTTTGTAATTCTTGATAATATTCCTCTACAGAATTTTTGCCTTGTCTCAAACGCTGTAATTTTTGTAGCAATTCACGTTGATAATAAGGAGGCACCCAGCGAGTACGCGTAGCATCTTTTAAAGCAGCCCAAGTAGTTGGAATATTATTAGCATGCAATCTACAATGTTCAGACCACAAAATAGATGCAAACCCCGTGAATTCACAAACAGCAGCAGTAACACGTCTATTCTCAGGATATTGTAAACATGTAAAGCGTTGTTCAGTTTCTAACTCCCAAGTAAGATAAGCATCAGGAATATATCTACCCTCAAACGGCTTAAGATTCAATTTAAGTTTAGGCACATGTTCATCATCGCGTACCTGAGGGGGTGGTTGGTGTCGACCGTGGCGAATGTTGGGACGCGGACGTCCAGCTGGCTGCTCATAGGCCGCTTCCTGTTCCACCTCCTCCTCGTAATCACCCTCGTAGTTGTCGTCCTGGCCGACGTCAGAAGCAGCAGTAGTAGCAGCAGCAGGAGCACCAGCAGCTTGTCTGCCCGGAAACAGAATACGTCGTGCACGTCGTGGTGGCGGTGGCTGTGCTGGCGCGGCTGCAGGCTGTGCAGGTAGGCGTACGAGCAACTCAGTAAACTTGGCGTCGAGCTTGGTGTCGATCATCTTCTCCACACCATCGATCGCCTCTGTAAATCTGTTCTCGATGTCATTCACCTGTTCAGACATCATTTGTGCAAATTTATCATGTAACGCTTTGTTTGTCATATTCTCCCAATCGGGTGCATCCCGCGCCACTTCATCATGGTGATGAGGACATGACTACCATAGTTACAGCCACAACCCCTGCTAATATACCTACTGGAGCAATTACTAGAGATCGTGCACACCAATTAAATTATCAGGTACTTTCGCTTCTTGGTAATGTTTCTAATGTTCATGTGAATATGATGCTGCCTAACGTCGATATATTTTTGTTGCTGACAAATGAAGGACCTAGCATGGACAAGAAGGATGAGCATTGGAGCATGTTCAAGCATGAAGATGACGAGGACATAATTATCATGGATATGACCATTAATTCCTCTATATTTGATCAAGAAATGAAGTCAATACAAAGGGGCATGATTGTGTGTTGTACAAGAAGTTATTTCACGCCACTTTTGGCCCAATAGAAGATAGAGACCAAGTCTTTCACGTCATGGACTCAGATTCGGACTGCAGAGATATACCCAACTTCAAACAGCCGCCGTTTCTACATACGAACTCCAAATTGGGTGATTCTTTTTTCTGGTGATTGCTTATCTCGTCTAGTTTCCAACGCAATTGGTTTAACCTTCAAATTCCTTCGGAGCGTGGAGATATTGCAAAAACGGTGCGACCCAGCAGCAGAATCCGAATCAAAGTCCAACTCAATAGGTGTTGCATCACCTCCACATGGGCCCAAGTGCCTTGTACGACCTAGGTTTAGTTTTAGGACTCCTTAGGACGTCCTTCCACCCCCTTAGCCTCCACCCTTTAGTCCTATATAAGTAGATCAACCCCTAAGGTTTTTCTTTGGATTTCTTTTAGTTAAAAAGACTGCTTGGCTAATTGCTGCATCTTCGTGTACTCGGTTTGTGTCCAACGACCAGATCAAGACCGCTTTCGGAATCCCAACTTTATTCATACCTCATCTACATATTCGCAATATTCAGATTGCTTTATCATAGTTCTTGCTGGTTCTTCGATTGCTTGCAGGCACTAGACCTTCGTGCTCAGGTTGATCGTGCTCCGGCGTGGTGAATAACCTTCAGAAGATTGGTTTAGCGATTGCTAAGGCGCGACGTCGTTGCACGTTCGTAGTCGGATCGTCAGAGTCGTCTCCACCAAATCGATAGTTATCTCTCATCGAAAGATCGGGACACCCCGCCTCTATCAAGTGGTATCAGTTTTCAGGTTGCTCGGTGAGAATTCCACATCCATATATTAGATCTGTTTTTTTATCACCTATCATCCACACAAAAAGCCATAAAAATAGGATTAGATCATCATATCCAAACCAATTTGAGACTTCGCAATTTTCTTTTCGGTGCTTTGCTTTATTGAATTATCGGTTGCATCGTCGTGTTCAGTTGCTGGTCTTAGTATCTAGTCCTTTAGAGTTTCGAGTTCTGTTCACGTTAGTCACCGCCGCCGCTGCACCATCGTCCCATCCGCTGCCTACTTCTACCATCCACCATAGAAAAAGAGAGAAAAAGAGTTGAAAAAAGAGAGAAAAAAGAAAAAGGAAAAAAAAAGAAAGAAAAAAGGAAAAAAGAGAAAAAAGAAGAAAAATTTCGGATCTATCTCTAGTTGAACTCGTATTTGAAATCTCGTCGGAATCAGTTTTGAGCAGTGTCCACTAAAACGGGCATAACTTTGTCATCCGAAGTCCGTTTTGGCTCCACGAGTACTCAAATTAAAGATATTTCCGAGACGCTTCTAAATAGTTCTGGAGCTAGTGTGTTATTTGAAACTCCAGATCGTCTTCTAAGACGGACTTTTTGACCTCTAAAGTTTCCGAACAAAGTTTTTGTCAGATTTTGGGCTGATTCTCAATTTTTTTGACACCTCATCCGAACTCTAAATTGAGTGATTCTTATTGCGTCGGAAAGATTAAGCCAGTTCCCTATTGGAGGAAAAATATCAAAAAATTAGCAAATATATTTTAGAGGAAAGTTGTATCGAGAATATTGGTGTATCTTGGTTTGGAGCCTATTTTCACCATTATCTTTGCTCTCTTGATGATCTTCACTTATATCTTGCTATCCAGAGCTACTTCATATCATTCATTGCTGCTAGTTGTGCTACGTCGTGACCACATTAGTGTTCTAGGCTCGCGTCTCTAGTCCGGTCTAGACTAGGACCAGCACAGTATCGTCGTTGAGTGTTAATTCAATTTTGCATCTCTGAATTGATTATTGCTGATATTTTTGCCACCATATTAAAGCCTTCCAAGCTCCACATATTTCTACATCGTGTATACGTGCGTTCACCTGGCAATCGCTCTACTTAATCTTTGTAGTTCTTTGACACCGTTGGTTGCCGATCACCACCTGCTGCATGGTAAGAACTAGTAAGACATTGATATTTGCTATTCTGTGAGCGTTTTACCACCACATCCTAGTAGTTCATAGGGACATATACTTGTGATTTGTTTCTTGTTTTCTACTAATCATGGCAGGTTCTGGAGTTAGATCTTCTTGGGCGGCAACTATAGTTGGAGATTTGCCACCACCTACAACTACACAACAGTCACTGCAAAAGGTAAACACACATAAGCATGCACATGATCAGGTTATTGTTTCTATACCACACTTTCATGGACGTCTAAGACCTGATTTATACATTGAGTGGGAGTTTGAAATAAATGATATATTTGTTTCCCATAATTTTCTTGAGCATAAGAAAGTAAAAACTGCAATTAGTGCTTTCAAAGATTTTGCTTCTATTTGGTGGAATGAATATTGTAGTTTATATCCTGATTATATACCTAATACTTGGAATGATCTCAAACTTGCTATGCGATATAGATTCGTTCCCTCTTATTATACTCGTGACAAGGTTAGGAAATTAAAAAAATTAAAACAAGGTACTAAAACTGTTTCAGAATATTATGATGCTTTAGAAACTACATTCTTGCATTCTCTTTTAGAGGAAAGTGAAGAATATTTCATGGACATATTTTGGGAAGGTTTAAACCGTGACATTCAGGATATCCTAATTCATGAAAAGTGTTATCCTATGGATCGTTTGTTTCGTCTTGCTTGTAAAGCTGAACAGGAAATCGACAGACGTGTTGCCCAGAAGACGAACAAGCGGAATGTGCAAATACCACAAGTTGAGAAGGTTGTTCCTTCAACCACTATGAGCACTACCATAACCACATCAATTGTCGTAAGCACTCCTCCAATATCTGATCTATCATCACAAAAAGGTAATGACAAAGGTATGGATCTTTCCCCTCCACATGAGAACCTTGCTGATTTAAAAGCAACATGTGTTGAGCTATCCATTAGTTTCATCACACAACCAATTTTCGAGAATGTCATAACTTCACATGAAGATGTTGCTTGCCTAATAGACTTTAATACATCATGTCTTGAGTTACCTGTTGATTTGAGAACACCATCTATTTTGGATAATCATGTTACTATTATGAAACTGCCAATTCTTAATCATTTTGATATGACCTCTAATCTTGGTGATGATTCTGCGTCGAATGACTTGTTGCATGACTACTTAGTTAAGCCTGTTGTAGCATGCCCTTCGAAAAACATTAATGTTTCTTCACCGGTATTGGGATGGTTTAATGATGAGCATTGTACATCTTTAGATATGAATAAGAGCTTCACTTATATATGCAAACTGAGTTGCAATACTTTCATGTCGTTTATGTATTGTGATGATCATATATGTTTATATTTCACGACATACGAAAGTTACTCATATATACATGTGTTACATGTCCAAAAACTAAGGGAAGTAAGAATGGATGACATATATATATACAACATGTACACCTTGTCTCTTTTGTTAGCCACATTTCAGATTAAGAAACGCCGGGGACGGCTTTATTTTCAAGAAGGGGAGGATGATGAGGACATGACTACCATAGTTACAGCCACAACCCCTGCTAATATACCTACTGGAGCAATTACTAGAGATCGTGCACACCAATTAAATTATCAGGTACTTTCGCTTCTTGGTAATGTTTCTAATGTTCATGTGATTATGATGCTGCCTAACGTCGATATATTTTTGTTGCTGACAAATGAAGGACCTAGCATGGACAAGAAGGATGAGCATTGGAGCATGTTCAAGCATGAAGATGACGAGGACATAATTATCATGGATATGACCATTAATTCCTCTATATTTGATCAAGAAATGAAGTCAATACAAAGGGGCATGATTGTGTGTTGTACAAGAAGTTATTTCACGCCACTTTTGGCCCAATAGAAGATAGAGACCAAGTCTTTCACGTCATGGACTCAGATTCGGACTGCAGAGATATACCCAACTTCAAACAGCCGCCGTTTCTACATACGAACTCCAAATTGGGTGATTCTTTTTTCTGGTGATTGCTTATCTCGTCTAGTTTCCAACGCAATTGGTTTAACCTTCAAATTCCTTCGGAGCGTGGAGATATTGCAAAAACGGTGCAACCCAGCAGCAGAATCCGAATCAAAGTCCAACTCAATAGGTGTTGCATCACCTCCACATGGGCCCAAGTGCCTTGTACGACCTAGGTTTAGTTTTAGGACTCCTTAGGACGTCCTTCCACCCCCTTGGCCTCCACCCTTTAGTCCTATATAAGTAGATCAACCCCTAAGGTTTTTCTTTGGATTTCTTTTAGTTAAAAAGACTGCTTGGCTAATTGCTGCATCTTCGTGTACTCGGTTTGTGTCCAACGACCAGATCAAGACCGCTTTCGGAATCCCAACTTTATTCATACCTCATCTACATATTCGCAATATTCAGATTGCTTTATCATAGTTCTTGCTGGTTCTTCGATTGCTTGCAGGCACTAGACCTTCGTGGTCAGGTTGATCGTGCTCCGGCGTGGTGAATAACCTTCAGAAGATTGGTTTAGCGATTGCTAAGGCGCGACGTCGTTGCACGTTCGTAGTCGGATCGTCAGAGTCGTCTCCACCAAATCGATAGTTATCTCTCATCGAAAGATCGGGACACCCCGCCTCTATCACATGGGATCCTGGCATGGTTAGCAGAAATAGAAAACACACAGAAATATGATCCTACTTGTACTAATGGGATGTGGGGTGGTGGAAAGCACAAATCCGTCAAGCTTTTCTTTCGTTCTTACCGATTCTTACCTAGCAGCAGGTGGTGATGTACAACCAACGGGTCAAAACTCTCAGAGATGTGGTAGAGCGATGGCCAGGAGGTGTCAAAACGCACGAAGTAGAATATATGTGGAGGTGTAGGTAGGCTGACAAGTATGGTAGCAAAAGCTCAACAGTAATCAAAACAGAGATGCAAAGTTGAATAAACACCGTACTAGGATCAGCACAGTAACGACGTTGAGTGTTTATTCAACTTTGCATCTCTGTTTTGATTACTGTTGAGCTTTTTGCTACCATATTTGTCAAGCCTACCTACAGCTCCACATATATTCTACTTCGTGCGGTTGACACCTCCTGGCCATCGCTCTACCACATCTCTGAGAGTTTTGACCCGTTGGTTGTACATCACCACCTGCTGCTAGGTAAGAATCGTTAAGAACGAAAGAAAAGCTTGACGGATTTGTGCTTTCCACCACCCCACATCCCATTAGTAGAAGTAGGATCATATTTCTGTGTGTTTTCTATTTCTGCTAACCATGCCAGGATCCCATGATGAAGTGGCGCGGGATGCACCCGATTGGGAGAATATGACAAACAAAGCGTTACATGATAAATTTGCACAAATGATGTCTGAACAGGTGAATCACATCGAGAACAGATTTACAGAGGCGATTGATGGTGTGGAGAAGATGATCGACACCAAGCTCGACGCCAAGTTTACTGAGTTGCTCGCACGCCTACCTGCACAGCCTGCGGCCGCTCCAGCACAGCCACCGCCACCACGGCGTGCACGACGTATTCTGTTTCCGGGCAGACAAGCTGCTGGTGCTCCTGCGGCTGCTGCAGTTGCTGCTACTGCTGCTGCTTCTGACATCGGCCAGGACGACAACTACGAGGGTGATTACGAGGAGGAGGTGGAACAGGAAGCGGCCTATGAGCAGCCAGCTGGGCGTCCACGTCCCAACATTCGCCACGGTCGACACCAACCACCCCCTCAGGTACGCGATGATGAACATGTGCCTAAACTTAAATTGAATCTTAAGCCGTTTGAGGGTAGATATATTCCTGATGCTTATCTTACTTGGGAGTTAGAAACTGAACAACGCTTTACATGTTTACAATATCCTGAGAATAGACGTGTTACTGCTGCTGTTTGTGAATTCACGGGGTTTGCATCTATTTGGTGGTCTGAACATTGTAGATTGCATGCTAATAATATTCCAGCTACTTGGGCTGCTTTAAAAGATGCTATGCGTACTCGCTGGGTTCCTCCTTATTATCAACGTGAATTGCTACAAAAATTACAGCGTTTGAGACAAGGAAAAAATTCTGTAGAGGAATATTATCAAGAATTACAAACTGGATTGATTAGATGTGGCCTAGTAGAGGATAATGAAGCTATGTTTGCACGTTTTATAGGTGGCTTAAACAGGGAGATACAAACTATTCTAGAATACAAGGACTATGCTACTATTACTCGTTTGTTTCATCTTGCTTGTAAAGCTGAACGTGAAGTGCAGGATCGACAGGCCGCTACGAGACCTAACTTTTCTGCAGGACGAAATACATCATGGACATCGCGTGGACCTTCTACATCCACACGTCCTGCTGCACCACCATCTACTTCAACCGCTCATTCTTACAGGGAGCCACCAAAACAGCCAGCGCCATCATTCAAGGGTGCACAGAGTGGTCCAGCAGCGAGTTCTTCTTCATCCATGGCTTCCACAGGGCAAACACGAGATCGTGATATTAAATGTCGCAGGTGCCAAGGTGGAGGTCACTTCGCAAAAGACTGTCCCTCCAAGCGTGTGATGATTATTACGGCGGATGGTGGGTATGAGTCAGCGAGCGACTATGATGAGGAGACTTTAGTTCTCATTGCTCACGAGGAACAAGGTGCCCATGATGATGCTCATGATATAGTGATGAGGACATCTCTACTAATGTTACACCCACATCTTCACCAACTACACATACTGGACCAGTTACTAGAGCACGTGCACGTCAACTAAATTATCAGGTACTTTCGTTTCTTGCGAATCCTTCTAATGTTCATGAACAAATGATGCTGCCTAAATTAGATCCTTTTGTTTTGCTTATGAATGAAGGACCTAGCATGGACAAGAAGGACGGTCATTGGAGCGGGATCAAGCATGGAGAAGAAGATGCGCGCGCGGGGAAGAACAATGGAGCTTCCAGTGGGGATTTTCGCACTTTGAAGCCACCATAAGGCATGCATGAAGGCTTGGACGAAATACACGAGATGCCACTTCATTATTTTCGTCCAAGAGCAATTGTAGGTGCTGCGTCACCTTAATATTGGGTTGGGCCCATGTAATTTCGAAATACCACATTATAGGCTGTTTTTAGAGTCCGTATGTGTGGGGAAACCGAGTTAGGGTTGTTTTCGGACCCCACCTCCAAGGGGTCACGAAAATCCCCTCTGTTCCCCCATATATACAGCCCTTAGGGCGTCGTTCAGACTTGGGTTTAATTAGATTTAAGTTAGCCATAGCCGCAACTTCGAGCTCTTCGTTTGTGTCATCCGACCAGGCCAAGACCTCATTGGAACCCCAACTTTCGTAATCATTCATCTTATATTCGCAATATCCAGATTGCAATTCTTAGTTCTTGCTTGTTCTTCGATTGCTTGCAGGAATTAGACCTTCGTGGTCAGGTTGATCGTGCATCCGCGGGATCAATAACCTCTCGGAGTTGGTTTAGCGATCGCTAAGGCGCAACGTCTTCGCACGTTCGTAGTCGGATCGTGAAAGTCGTCTCCACCATAATCGATCTCCACCATCTCATCGAAACATCGGGACACCTTCGCCTCTATCAAGTGGTATCAGATTTCCAGGTTGCTCGGTGAGATTTACCAGTTTTCATAGTCTAGATTGGTTCTGTTCTTCATACCTACAGTCCACGAAAAAGCCAAAAAAAAATTAGGGTTAGATCATCACGTCCCAAGACAGTCCTAGCCTTTGTCCAGTTTTCTTTTCAGTACTTGCTTTGTTGAATTTACGGTTGCATCGTTGTGTCAAGTTGCTGATCTTAGCGTCTAGTTCCCTTAGAGTTTCGAGTTCTGATCACAGTTTGCCACGTCGCCGCCGCACAAGTAGTCATCCTACCACGTTCTGCTAATCCGAGTCCAGATACACCACCACGTTCCGCCAAGCAGAGTCCATATACACCACCACGTCTCACGAGTCCGAATTGAGTTCCACCATCAGTACGGTTCCTGATCTCTCTGTAGCCAGATTAGTTTTCAGTTGTTAGAATCGGATTTCATCAAACTTTTTCCGTACAGAGAAGGGGGGTGATTAGCAAAAAAAAAAAAAAAAGTCTGGCACGCTTTCCAGAGCAGTTTTTAGGCCAAAATTTTCAGGGGTAAAAAAATTTCGTGCCCATACGTTCCTTAGGTCCAGAAACTCGTTTTGAGACGTTCGCCACCATAGTGATTTTTTCGCCCTTTTTCAGCCCCCGCAGTCCCGCATCGCCACAAAAAAAAAAAAGAGAAAAAAAAAATTCAGAGTGTGCTTCACAGTTGTTACGTGCCGCGCCGTGCTTTCGTTGGTGTTTTAGGCTCGCGTCTCTAGTACGGTTGATAGAGGCGAAGGTGTCCCGATGTTTCGATGAGATGGTGGAGATCGATTTTGGTGGAGTAGACTTTCACGACCCGACTACGAACGTGCGAAGACGTTGCGCCTTAGCAATCGCTAAACCAACTCCGAGAGGTTATTGATCCCGCGGATGCACGATCAACCTGACCACGAAGGTCAATTCCTGCAAGCAATCGAAGAACAAGCAAGAACTAAGAATTGCAATCTGGATATTGCGAATATAAGATGAAAGATTAACAGAAGTTGGGGTTCCAATGCGGTCTTGGCCTGGTCGGACGACACAAACGAAGAACTCGAAGTTGCGGCTATGGCTAACTTAAATCTAATTAAAACCCCAGTCTAAACGACGCCCTAAGGGCTGTATATATGGGGGAACAGAGGGGATTTTCGTGACCCCTTGGAGGTGGGGTCCGAAAACAACCCTAACTCGGTTTCCCCACACACACGGACTCTAAAAACAGCCTATAATGTGGTATTTCGAAATTACATGGGCTCAGCCCAATATTAAGGTGACGCAGCACCTATAATTGCTCTTGGACGAAAATAATGAAGTGGCATCTCGTGTATTCCGTCCAAGCCTTCATGCATGCCTTATGGTGGCTTCAACGTGCGAAAATCCCCACTGGAAGCTCCACTGTACTTTCCCCTGCGCGCACCTTCTTCTCCATTCTTGATCCCGCTCCAATGACCATCCTTCTTGTCCATGCTAGGTCCTTCATTCATAAGCAAAACAAAAGTATCTAATTTAGGCAGCATCATATGTTCATTAACAATAGAAGGATTCGCAAGAAACGAAAGTACCTGATAATTTAGTTGACGTGCACGTGCTCTAGTAACTGGTCCAGTATGTGTAGTTGGTGAGGGTATGGGTGTAACATTAGTAGGGATGTCCTCATCATCCTCCCCTTCTTGAATTGAAGTCGTCCTCGACGGAAGCTCATCATCTTCTCCCAAATAAGGTTTCAAATCTGCAATGTTAAATGTGGGACTAACCCCAAAATCTGCAGGTAGCTCAAGTTTATATGCATTATCATTAATTTTCTGTAAAACCTTAAAGGGACCATCAGCTCGTGGCATTAACTTAGACTTGCGCAAATCAGGAAACCTATCTTTTCGTAGATGTAACCAAACAAGATCTCCTGGTTCAAAAACAACATGCTTTCGACCCCTATCACCAGCAAGCTTGTATCTAGCATTCATGCGCTCAATGTTTTCTTTAGTTAACTCATGCATTTTTAATATCAATTCAGCACGTTGCTTAGCATCAAAATTCACGTTCTCCGAAGATGGAAGAGGCAGCAAATCAATAGGTGCACGAGGTAGAAAACCATAAACAATCTCAAAAGGGCACATTTTAGTGGTAGAATGCACTGAACGATTATAAGCAAATTCAATATGAGGTAAACATTCTTCCCACAGTTTCAAGTTACTTTTTAAAACAGCCCTAAGCATAGTAGACAATGTCCTATTGACCACTTCAGTTTGTCCATCAGTTTGGGGATGACATGTGGTACTAAAGAGTAGTTTAGTCCCCAACTTAGCCCATAAGCATCTCCAAAAATGGCTAAGAAACTTAGTATCACGATCCGAGACAATAGTATTGGGCACACCATGTAAACGAATAATCTCTCCAAAGAATAAATCAGCAACATTAGCAGCATCATCGCTTTTATGACATGGTATAAAATGTGCCATCTTAGAAAATCTATCCACGACAACAAATATGCTATCCCGCCCCTTCTTTGTTCGAGGCAAGCCTAAAACAAAGTCCATGGATATGTCCTCCCACGGAACACTAGGTACAGGTAAAGGCATGTATAAACCATGAGGATTGAGTCGTGACTTAGCTTTTTGACATGTAGTGCAGCGAGCAACAAAACGCTCAACATCCTGTCTCATCTTTGGCCAAAAGAAATGTGTAGCAAGTACATCCTCCGTCTTTTTCACGCCAAAATGTCCCATTAATCCTCCTCCATGCGCCTCCTGCAACAACAAAAGACGAATAGAGCTAGCTGGAATGCATAGCTTGTTAGAACGGAACACAAATCCATCATTAAGCACAAACTTGTTCCAAGTTCTACCCTCTCTACAATTCTGCAATACATCTTTAAATTCCGCATCATTTGCATATTGTTCTTTGATTGTCTCTAAACCGAATATCTTGAAGTCAAGTTGTGAAAGCATAGTATAACGACGAGACAAAGCATCAGCAATAATATTATCTTTCCCCTTCTTGTGTTTAATGACATAAGGGAAAGTCTCAATAAATTCAACCCACTTAGCATGTCTACGATTAAGTTTTTCTTGACTTCTTATGTGTTTCAAAGATTCATGATCAGAATGTATAACAAATTCTTTGGGCCATAAATAATGTTGCCAAGTTTCTAATGTCCGAACAAGAGCATATAATTCCTTATCATAAGTAAAATAGTTCAGACTAGGCCCACTCAATTTTTCAGAAAAGTATGCAACAGGTTTAGCATCTTGTAATAACACACCTCCCAAACCAATCCCACTAGCATCGCATTCAAGCTCAAAAGTCTTATTAAAATCAGGAAGTTGGAGCAAAGGAGCATGTGTTAACTTATCTTTCAATACCGTGAAGGCTTCTTCCTGTGCGGTACCCCAAGTAAAAGGCACATCCTTGCGTGTAAGCTCATTGAGAGGTGCAGCAATGGTGCTGAAATCTCTCACAAAACGCCTATAGAATCAAGCGAGGCCAAGAAAACTTCGCACTTGTGTGACCGTTTTGGGCTGCGGCCAACTCTCAATCGCCTCGATCTTGGCTTTATCAACTTCAATTCCCTGCGGAGTAACAACATAGCCAAGAAACGATACTCGGTTGGTGCAAAAGGTGCACTTCCCAAGGTTACCAAATAAACGTGCATTACGTAGAGCAATAAAAACAGCACGTAAATGATCCAAATGTTCCTCCAAAGATTTGCTATAAATCAGTATATCATCAAAATAGACTACCACAAATCGTCCAATGAAAGCACGTAAAACCTCGTTCATTAATCTCATGAAAGTGCTAGGTGCATTAGTTAACCCAAAAGGCATGACTAACCACTCATATAATCCAAACTTAGTTTTAAAAGCCGTTTTCCATTCATCTCCTAATTTCATGCGAATTTATTGGTATCCACTACGCAAATCAACTTTGGAAAACATGGTAGAGCCACTTAATTCATCAAGCATATCATCTAACCTAGGAATAGGATGACGATAACGAATAGTAATATTATTAATGGCTCGACAATCAACACACATACGCCATGTTCCATCCTTTTTAGGCACTAATATAACAGGAACAGCACAAGGACTAAGGGACTCACGTATGTAACCTTTGTCGAGTAGCTCTTGTACTTGACGCTGAATCTCCTTCGTCTCCTC
Organism: Bromus sterilis; assembly: GCA_950022295.1. NCBI lineage: Eukaryota > Viridiplantae > Streptophyta > Magnoliopsida > Poales > Poaceae > Bromus > Bromus sterilis. Next base: position 161,162,860 of record OX465599.1, on the reverse strand, counting down.
CGGATTGGTACGGTATGGCGCACGGTTGGGCAACGAAGCACCGGGAATTAAGTCAATCTGATGCTCAATCCCTCGAATAGGTGGTAATCCCGGTGGTACGTCTTGTGGAAAGACGTCAATAAACTCCTGCAAAAGGTCAGTGACAACAGGAGGCAAAGAAGGAGGCAATTCCTCAAATGAAAACAAAGCTTCTTTGCACACAAAAGCATAGCACACATATTGACTAACATCCAAATCTGAAATATCAACCTTAGTAGCAAGCAAAGTTGGACTAGTCAATTTAATTTCATTAGAAACAGCAGAAGAAGATTTGCTATTAGTCTTATGTTGTTGCTCAAATTCTTTGGCTGCTATCTCATTCTCACTCTTATTTTTCTCCTGTTTTGCTTTACTAGCTCTAGCAAGGTCATCTTTCACAATTTGTTCAGGAGACATAGGAAGTAAAGCAATATTTTTATCCTGATGAACTAGAGTAAACTGATTTGTCCTACCATGGTGTACAACATTCCTATCAAATTGCCATGGTCTACCAAGTAAAAGAGAGCAAGCTTGCATGGGTACCACATCACAATCCACATAATCAGCATATGCAGCAATGCTAAAGTGCACACGAAGTAAACGCGTTCTGTTCGTGTGCACTTTAGCATTGCTGCATATGCTGATTATGTTGATTGTGATGTGGTACCCATGCAAGCATGCTCTCTTTTACTTGGTAGACCATGGCAATTTGATAGGAATGTTGTACACCATGGTAGGACAAATCAGTTTACTCTAGTTCATCAGGATAAAACTATTGCTTTACTTCCTATGTCTCCTGAACAAATTGTGAAAGATGATCTTGCTAGAGCTAGTAAAGCTAAACAGGAGAAAAATAAGAGTGAGAATGAGATAGCAGCTAAAGAATTTGAGCAACAACATAAGACTAATAGCAAATCTTCTTCTGCTGTTTCTAATGAAATTAAATTGACTAGTCCAACTTTGCTTGCTCCTAAGGTTGATATTTCGGATTTGGATGTTAGTCAATATGTGTGCTATGCTTTGGTGTGCAAAGAAGCTTTGTTTTCATTTGAGGAATTGCCTCCTTCTTTGCCTCCTGTTGTCACTGACCTTTTGCAGAATTTATTGACGTCTTTCCACAAGACGTACCACCGGGATTACCACCTATTCGAGGGATTGAGCATCAGATTGACTTAATTCCCGGTGCTTCGCTGCCCAACCGTGCGCCATACCGTACCAATCCGGAGGAGACGAAGGAGATTCAGCGTCAAGTACAAGAGCTACTCGACAAAGGTTACATACATGAATCCCTTAGTCCTTGTGCTGTTCCTGTTATATTAGTGCCTAAAAAGGATGGAACATGGCGTATGTGTGTTGATTGTCGAGCCATTAATAATATTACTATTCGTTATCGTCATCCTATTCCTAGGCTAGATGATATGCTTGATGAATTAAGTGGCTGTACCATGTTTTCCAAAGTTGATTTGCGTAGTGGATACCATCAAATTCGCATGAAATTAAGAGATGAATGGAAAACGGCATTTAAAACTAAGTTTGGATTATATGAGTGGTTAGTCATGCCTTTTGGGTTAACTAATGCACCTAGCACTTTCATGAGATTAATGAACAAGGTTTTACGTGCTTTCATTGGACGATTTGTGGTAGTCTATTTTGATGATATACTGATTTATAGCAAATCTTTGGAGGAACATTTGGATCATTTACGTGCTGTTTTTATTGCTCTACGTAATGCACGTTTGTTTGGTAACCTTGGGAAGTGCACCTTTTGCACCGACCGAGTATCGTTTCTTGGCTATGTTGTTACTCCGCAGGGAATTGAAGTTGATAAAGCCAAGATTGAGGCGATTGAGAGTTGGCCGCAGCCCAAAACGGTCACACAAGTGAGGAGTTTTCTTGGCCTCGCTGGATTCTATAGGCGTTTTGTGAGAGATTTCAGCACCATTGCTGCACCTCTCAATGAGCCTACACGCAAGGATGTGCCTTTTACTTGGGGTACCGCACAGGAAGAAGCCTTCACGGTCTTGAAAGATAAGTTAACACATGCTCCTTTGCTCCAACTTCCTGATTTTAGTAAGACTTTTGAGCTTGAATGCGATGCTAGTGGTATTGGTTTGGGAGGTGTGTTATTGCAAGATGCTAAACCTGTTGCTTACTTTTCTGAAAAATTGAGTGGGCCTAGTCTGAACTATTCTACTTATGATAAGGAATTATATGCTCTTGTTCGGACATTAGAAACTTGGCAACATTATTTATGGCCCAAAGAATTTGTTATACATTCTGATCATGAATCTTTGAAACACATAAGAAGTCAAGCAAAACTTAATCGTAGACATGCTAAGTGGGTTGAATTTATTGAGACTTTCCCTTATGTCATTAAACACAAGAAGGGGAAAGATAATATTATTGCTGATGCTTTGTCTCGTCGTTATACTATGCTTTCACAACTTGACTTCAAGATATTCGGTTTGGAGACAATCAAAGATCAATATGTACATGATGCGGAATTTAAATATGTTTTGCAGAATTGTAGAGAGGGTAGAACATGGAACAAGTTTGTGCTTAATGATGGGTTTGTGTTCCGTTCTAACAAGCTATGCATTCCAGCTAGCTCTATTCGTCTTTTGTTGCTACAGGAGGCGCATGGAGGAGGATTAATGGGACACTTTGGCGTGAAGAAGACGGAGGACGTACTTGCTACACATTTCTTTTGGCCAAAGATGAGACGGGATGTTGAGCGTTTTGTTGCTCGCTGCACTACATGTCAAAAAGCTAAGTCACGACTCAATTCTCATGGTTTATACATGCCTTTACCTGTTCCTAGTGTTCCGTGGGAGGACATATCCATGGACTTTGTTTTAGGCTTGCCTCGAACAAAGAACGGGAGGGATAGCATATTTGTTGTCGTGGATAGATTTTCTAAGATGGCACATTTTATACCATGTCATAAAAGCGATGATGCTGATATGTTGCTGATTTATTCTTTCGAGAGATTATTCGCTTACATGGTGTGCCCAATACTATTGTCTCGGATCGTGATACTAAGTTTCTTAGCCATTTTTGGAGATGCTTATGGGCTAAGTTGGGGACTAAACTACTTTTTAGTACTACATGTCATCCCCAAACTGATGGACAAACTGAAGTAGTCAATAGGACTTTGTCTACTATGCTTAGGGCTGTTTTAAAGAGTAACTTAAAAATGTGGGAAGAATGTTTACCTCATATTGAATTTGCTTATAATCGTTCATTTCATTCTACCACTAAAATGTGCCCTTTTGAGATTGTTTATGGTTTTCTACCTCGTGCACCTATTGATTTGCTTCCTCTTCCATCTTCGGAGAAGGTTAATTTTGATGCTAAGCAACGTGCTGAATTGATATTAAAAATGCATGAGTTAACTAAAGAAAACATTGAGAAAATGAATGCTAGATACAAGATTGCTGGTGATAAGGGTAGAAAGCATGTTGTGTTTGAACCAGGAGATCTTGTTTGGTTACATCTACGTAAAGATAGGTTTCCTGATTTGCGCAAGTCTAAGTTAATGCCACGAGCTGATGGTCCCTTTAAGGTTTTACAGAAAATTAATGATAATGCATATAAACTTGAGCTACCTGCAGATTTTGGGGTTAGTCCCACATTTAACATTGCAGATTTGAAACCTTATTTGGGAGAAGATAATGAGCTTCCGTCGAGGACGACTTCAATTCAAGAAGGGGAGGATGATGAGGACATCTCTACTAATGTTACACCCACATCTTCACCAACTACACATACTGGACCAGTTACTAGAGCACGTGCACGTCAACTAAATTATCAGGTACTTTCGTTTCTTGCGAATCCTTCTAATGTTCATGAACAAATGATGCTGCCTAAATTAGATACTTTTGTTTTTCTTATGAATGAAGGACCTAGCATGGACAAGAAGGACGGTCATTGGAGCGGGATCAAGGATGGAGAAGAAGGTGCGCGCGCGGGGAAGAACAATGGAGCTTCCAGTGGGGATTTTCGCACTTTGAAGCCACCATAAGGCATGCATGAAGGCTTGGACGAAATACACGAGATGCCACTTCATTATTTTCGTCCAAGAGCAATTATAGGTGCTGCGTCACCTTAATATTGGGCTGGGCCCATGTAATTTCGAAATACCACATTATAGGCTGTTTTTAGAGTCCGTATGTGTGGGGAAACCGAGTTAGGGTTGTTTTCGGACCCCACCTCCAAGGGGTCACGAAAATCCCCTCTGTTCCCCCATATATACAGCCCTTAGGGCGTCGTTCAGACTTGGGTTTAATTAGATTTAAGTTAGCCATAGCCGCAACTTCGAGCTCTTCGTTTGTGTCATCCGACCAGGCCAAGACCTCATTGGAACCCCAACTTTCGTAATCATTCATCTTATATTCGCAATATCCAGATTGCAATTCTTAGTTCTTGCTTGTTCTTCGATTGCTTGCAGGAATTAGACCTTCGTGGTCAGGTTGATCGTGCATCCGCGGGATCAATAACCTCGCGGAGTTGGTTTAGCGATCGCTAAGGCGCAACGTCTTCGCACGTTCGTAGTCGGATCGTGAAAGTCGTCTCCACCACAATCGATCTCCACCATCTCATCGAAACATCGGGACACCTTCGCCTCTATCATATAGAGTATATGGCTCTTGATGATGCAGATCAATATGCTAGTTTGGTTGCTCAACGTGTGTTAAGTGTGCAGGTATCGAAGGCCGAGAAAAACCAGAGGCATAATTTGTTCCACACAAAGGGAGTGGTGAAAGAACGTTCGGTTCGCATCATCATTGACGGAGGGAGTTGCAACAACTTGGCGAGCATGGAGTTGGTGGAGAAGCTATCTCTCACCACAAGACCACACCCCCATCTGTACTATATTCAGTGGTTTAACAATAGTGGTAAGATTAAGGTAACGCGTTCTGTTCGTGTGCACTTTAGCATTGCTGTATATGCTGATTATGTTGATTGTGATGTGGTACCCATGCAAGCATGCTCTCTTTTACTTGGTAGACCATGGCAATTTGATAGGAATGTTGTACACCATGGTAGGACAAATCAGTTTACTCTGGTTCATCAGGATAAAACTATTGCTTTACTTCCTATGTCTCCTGAACAAATTGTGAAAGATGATCTTGCTAGAGCTAGTAAAGCTAAACAGGAGAAAAATAAGAGTGAGAATGAGATAGCAGCTAAAGAATTTGAGCAACAACATAAGACTAATAGCAAATCTTCTTCTGCTGTTTCTAATGAAATTAAATTGACTAGTCCAACTTTGCTTGCTCCTAAGGTTGATATTTCGGATTTGGATGTTAGTCAATATGTGTGCTATGCTTTGGTGTGCAAAGAAGCTTTGTTTTCATTTGAGGAATTGCCTCCTTCTTTGCCTCCTGTTGTCACTGACCTTTTGCAGGAGTTTATTGACGTCTTTCCACAAGACGTACCACCGGGATTACCACCTATTCGAGGGATTGAGCATCAGATTGACTTAATTCCCGGTGCTTCGCTGCCCAACCGTGCGCCATACCGTACCAATCCGGAGGAGACGAAGGAGATTCAGCGTCAAGTACAAGAGCTACTCGACAAAGGTTACATACGTGAATCCCTTAGTCCTTGTGTTGTTCCTGTTATATTAGTGCCTAAAAAGAATGGAACTTGGCGTATGTGTGTTGATTGTAGAGCCATTAATAATATTACTATTCGTTATCGTCATCCTATTCCTAGGTTAGATGATATGCTTGATGAATTAAGTGGCTCTACCATGTTTTCCAAAGGTTATTTGCGTAGTGGATACCATCATATTCGCATGAAATTAGGGGATGAATGGAAAACGGCATTTAAAACTAAGTTTGGATTATATGAGTGGTTAGTCATGCCTTTTGGGTTAACTAATGCACCTAGCACTTTCATGAGATTAATGAACGAGGTTTTACGTGCTTTCATTGGACGATTTGTGGTAGTCTATTTTGATGATATACTGATTTATAGCAAATCTTTGGAGGAACATTGGATCATTTACGTGCTGTTTTTATTGCTCTACGTAATGCACGTTTGTTTGGTAACCTTGGGAAGTGCACCTTTTGCACCAACCGAGTATCGTTTCTTGGCTATGTTGTTACTCCGCAGGGAATTGAAGTTGATAAAGCCAAGATCGAGGCGATTGAGAGTTGGCCGCAGCCCAAAACGGTCACACAAGTGCGAAGTTTTCTTGGCCTCGCTTGATTCTATAGGCGTTTTGTGAGAGATTTCAGCACCATTGCTGCACCTCTCAATGAGCTTACACGCAAGGATGTGCCTTTTACTTGGGGTACCGCACAGGAAGAAGCCTTCACGGTATTGAAAGATAAGTTAACACATGCTCCTTTGCTCCAACTTCCTGATTTTAATAAGACTTTTGAGCTTGAATGCGATGCTAGTGGGATTGGTTTGGGAGGTGTGTTATTACAAGATGCTAAACCTGTTGCATACTTTTCTGAAAAATTGAGTGGGCCTAGTCTGAACTATTCTACTTATGATAAGGAATTATATGCTCTTGTTCGAACATTAGAAACTTGGCAACATTATTTATGGCCCAAAGAATTTGTTATACATTCTGATCATGAATCTTTGAAACACATAAGAAGCCAAGCAAAACTTAATCGTAGACATGCTAAGTGGGTTGAATTTATTGAGACTTTCCCTTATGTCATTAAACACAAGAAGGGGAAAGATAATATTATTGCTGATGCTTTGTCTCGTCGTTATACTATGCTTTCACAACTTGACTTCCAGATATTCGGTTTAGAGACACTCAAAGATCAATATGTACATGATGCGGAATTTAAAGATGTATTGCAGAATTGTAGAGAGGGTAGAACATGGAACAAGTTTGTGCTTAATGATGGTTTGGTGTTCCGTTCTAACAAGCTATGCATTCCAGCTAGCTCTATTCGTCTTTTGTTGTTGCAGGAGGCGCATGGAGGAGGATTAATGGGACACTTTGGCGTGAAGAAGACGGAGGACGTACTTGCTACACATTTCTTTTGGCCAAAGATGAGACGGGATGTTGAGCGTTTTGTTGCTCGCTGCACTACATGTCAAAAAGCTAAGTCACGACTCAATCCTCATGGTTTATACATGCCTTTACCTGTACCTAGTGTTCCGTGGGAGGACATATCCATGGCCTTTGTTTTAGGCTTGCCTCAAACAAAGAAGGGGAGGGATAGCATATTTGTTGTCGTGGATAGATTTTCTAAGATGGCAAATTTTATACCATGTCATAAAAGCGATGATGCTGCTAATGTTGCTGATTTATTCTTTCGTGAGATTATTCTCTTACATGGTGTGCCCAATACTATTGTCTCGGATCGTGATACTAAGTTTCTTTGCCATTTTGGGAGATGCTTATGGGCTAAGATGGGGACTAAACTACTTTTTAGTACTACTTGTCATCCCCAAACTGATGGACAAACTGAAGTAGTCAATAGGACTTTGTCTACTATGCTTAGGGCTGTTTTAAAGAGTAACTTGAAAATGTGGGAAGAATGTTTACCTCATATTGAATTTGCTTATAATCGTTCATTTCATTCTACCACTAAAATGTGCCCTTTTGAGATTGTTTATGGTTTTCTACCTCGTGCACCTATTGATTTGCTGCCTCTTCCATCTTCGGAGAAGGTTAATTTTGATGCTAAGCAACGTGCTGAATTGATATTAAAAATGCATGAGTTAACTAAAGAAAACATTGAGAAAATGAATGCTAGATACAAGCTTGCTGGTGATAAGGGTAGAAAGCATGTTGTGTTTGAACCAGGAGATCTTGTTTGGTTACATCTACGTAAAGATAGGTTTCCTGATTTGCGCAAGTCTAAGTTAATGCCACGAGCTGATGGTCCCTTTAAGGTTTTACAGAAAATTAACGATAATGCATATAAACTTGAGCTACCTGCAGATTTTGGGGTTAGTCCCACATTTAACATTGCAGATTTGAAACCTTATTTGGGAGAAGATAATGAGCTTCCGTCGAGGACGACTTCAATTCAAGAAGGGAAGGATGATGAGGACATCTCTACTAATGTTACACCCACATCTTCACCAACTACACATACTGGACCAGTTACTAGAGCACGTGCACGTCAACTAAATTATCAGGTACTTTCGTTTCTTGCGAATCCTTCTAATGTTCATGAACATATGATGCTGCCTAAATTAGATACTTTTGTTTTGCTTATGAATGAAGGACCTAGCATGGACAACAAGGACGGTCATTGGAGCGGGATCAAGCATGGAGAAGAAGGTGTGCGTGCGGGAAAGAACAATGGAGCTTCCAGTGGGGATTTTCGCACTTTGAAGCCACCATAAGGCATGCATGAAGGCTTGGACGAAATACACAAGATGCCACTTCATTATTTTCGTCCAAGAGCAATTATAGGTGCTGCGTCACCTTAATATTGGGCTGGGCCCATGTAATTTCGAAATACCACATTATAGGCTGTTTTTAGAGTCCGTATGTGTGGGGAAACCGAGTTAGGGTTGTTTTCGGACCCCACCTCCAAGGGGTCACGAAAATCCCCTCTGTTCCCCCATATATACAGCCCTTAGGGCGTCGTTTAGACTTGGGTTTTAATTAGATTTAAGTTAGCCATAGCCGCAACTTCGAGCTCTTCGTTTGTGTCATCCGACCAGGCCAAGACCTCATTGGAACCCCAACTTTCGTAATCATTCATCTTATATTCGCAATATCCAGATTGCAATTCTTAGTTCTTGCTTGTTCTTCGATTGCTTGCAGGAATTAGACCTTCGTGGTCAGGTTGATCGTGCATCCGCGGGATCAATAACCTCTCGGAGTTGGTTTAGCGATCGCTAAGGCACAACGTCTTCGCACGTTCGTAGTCGGATCGTGAAAGTCGTCTCCACCATAATCGATCTCCACCATCTCATCGAAACATCGGGACACCTTCGCCTCTATCATCTCGTCACCCTTCAAGCGGGTGTCGGCGAGGATAATTTCCACAACTTTTACCCAACAGCGAACTCAAATCCAATGGAGACGCCTATCTGGGCTGGAGTCCACATCGTGAACCCGGCCGGTTTACCGATGTGGTCCCAGAAGATGTGTGTAGGGTCCCAAGCCGGTCTTATTAGCCGTTCTTCCACTTCGCAAACCGTGCGACAGACCTACTAGAACTCCGAACTACTGCGACTCATTGAACTGGGAAGGGGTGAATTAGTAGTTTGAGCGGGGGTCCGTTTGCCCAACATGTGGTAGTACTCTTGATGAGGACATGACTACCATAGTTACAGCCACAACCCCTGCTAATATACCTACTGGAGTAATTACTAGAGATCGTGCACACCAATTAAATTATCAGGTACTTTCGCTTCTTGGTAATGTTTCTAATGCTCATGTGAATATGATGCTGCCTAACGTCGATATATTTCTGTTGCTGACAAATGAAGGACCTAGCATGGACAAGAAGGATGAGCATTGGAGCATGTTCAAGCATGAAGATGACGAGGACATAATTATCATGGATATGACCATTAATTACTCTATATTTGATCAAGAAATGAAGTCAATACAAAGGGGCATGATTATGTGCTGTACAAGAAGTTATTTCACGTCACTTTTGGCCCAAGAGAAGATAGAGACCAAGTCTTTCACGTCATGGACTCAGATTCGGACTGCAGAGATATACCCAACTTCAAACAGCCGCCGTTTCTACATACGAACTCCAAATTGGGTGATTCTTTTTTCTGGTGATAGCTTATCTCGTCTAGTTTCCAACTCAATTGGTTTCACCTTCAAATTCCTTCGGAGCGTGGAGATACTGCGAAAACGGTGCGACCCAGCAGCAGAATCCGAATCAAAGTCCAACTCAATAGGTGTTGCATCACCTCCACATGGGCCCAAGTGCCTTGTACGACCTAGGTTTAGTTTTAGGACTCCTTGGGATGTCCTTCCACCCCCTTGGCCTCCACCCTTTAGTCCTATATAAGTAGATCAACCCCTAGGTTTTTTCTTTGGATTTCTTTTAGTTAAAAAGACTGCTTAGCTAATTGCTGCATCTTCGTGTACTCGGTTTGTGTCCAACGACCAGATCAAGACCGCTTTTGGAATCCCAACTTTATTCATACTTCATCTACATATTCGCAATATTCAGATTGCTTTATCATAGTTCTTGCTTGTTCTTCGATTGCTTGCAGGCACTAGACCTTCGTGGTCAGGTTGATCGTGCTCCGGCGTGGTCAATAACCTTCAGGAGATTGGTTTAGCGATTGCTAAGGCGCAACGTCGTTGCACGTTTGTAGTCGGATCGTCAAAGTCGACTCCATCAAATCGTAGTTATCATCTCATCGAAAGATCGGGACACCCCGCCTCTATCAAGTGGTATCAGTTTTCAGGTTGCTCGGTGAGAATTCCACATCCATATATTAGATCTGTTTTTTTATCACCTATCATCCACACAAAAAGCCATAAAAATAGGATTAGATCATCATATCCAAACCAATCTGAGACTTCGCAATTTTCTTTTCGGTGCTTTGCTTTATTGAATTATCGGTTGCATCGTCGTGTTCAGTTGCTGGTCTTAGTATCTAGTCCTTTAGAGTTTCGAGTTCTGTTCACGTTAGTCACCGCCGCCGCTGCACCATCATCCCATCCACTGCCTACTTCTACCATCCACCATAGAAAAAGAGAGAAAAAAGAGTTGAAAAAAGAGAGAGAAAAAAAGAAAAAGGCAAAAAGAAAGAAAAAAGGAAAAAAGAGAAAAAAGAAGAAAAAATTCGGATCTATCTCTAGTTGAACTCGTATTTGAAATCTCGTCGGAATCAGTTTTGAGCAGTGTCCACTAAAACGGGCATAACTTTGTCATCCGAAGTCCGTTTTGGCTCCACGAGTACTCAAATTAAAGATATTTCCGAGCCGCTTCTAAATAGTTCTGGAGCTAGTGTGTTATTTGAAACTCCAGATCGGCTTCTAAGACGGACTTTTTGACCTCTAAAGTTTCCGAACACAGTTTTTGTCAGATTTCGGGCTGATTCTCAATTTTTTTGACACCTCATCCGAACTCTAAATTGAGTGATTCTTATTGCGTCGGAAAGCTTAAGTCAGTGCCCTATGGGAGTAAAAATATCAAAAAATTAGCAAATATAATTCAGAGGAAATTGGTAGCGAGAATATTGGTGTATCTTGATTTGGAGCCTATTTTCACCATTATCTTTGCTCTGTTGATGATCTTCACATATATCTTGCTATTCAGAGCTACTTCATATCATTCATTGCTGCTAGTTGTGCTACGCCGTGACCACATTAGTGTTTTAGGCTCGCGTCTCTAGTCCGGTCTAGACTAGGACCAGCACAGTATCGTCGTTGAGCGTTAATTCAATTTTGCATCTCTGAATTGATTATTGCTGATATTTTTGCCACCATATTAAAGCCTTCCAAGCTCCACATATTTCTACATCGTGTATACGTGATGAGGACATCCCTACTAATGTTACACCCATACCCTCACCAACTACACATACTGGACCAGTTACTAGAGCACGTGCACGTCAACTAAATTATCAGGTACTTTCGTTTCTTGCGAATCCTTCTATTGTTCATGAACATATGATGCTGCCTAAATTAGATACTTTTGTTTTGCTTATGAATGAAGGACCTAGCATGGACAAGAAGGATGGTCATTGGAGCGGGATCAAGAATGGAGAAGAAGGTGCGCGCAGGGGAAAGTACAGTGGAGCTTCCAGTGGGGATTTTCGCACGTTGAAGCCACCATAAGGCATGCATGAAGGCTTGGACGGAATACACGAGATGCCACTTCATTATTTTCGTCCAAGAGCAATTATAGGTGCTGCGTCACCTTAATATTGGGCTGGGCCCATGTAATTTCGAAATACCACATTATAGGCTGTTTTTAGAGTCCGTATGTGTGGGGAAACCGAGTTAGGGTTGTTTTCGGACCCCACCTCCAAGGGGTCACGAAAATCCCCTCTGTTCCCCCATATATACAGCCCTTAGGGCGTCGTTTAGACTTGGGTTTTAGTTAGATTTAAGTTAGCCATAGCTGCAACTTCGAGTTCTTCGTTTGTGTCGTCCGACCAGGCCAAGACCGCATTGGAACCCCAACTTCTGTTAATCTTTCATCTTATATTCGCAATATCCAGATTGCAATTCTTAGTTCTTGCTTGTTCTTCGATTGCTTGCAGGAATTGACCTTCGTGGTCAGGTTGATCGTGCATCCGTGGGATCAATAACCTCTCGGAGTTGGTTTAGCGATTGCTAAGGCGAAACGTCTTCGCACGTTCGTAGTCGGGTCGTGAAAGTCTACTCCACCAAAAATCGATCTCCATCCTCTCATCGAAACATCGGGACACCTTCGCCTCTATCAAGTGGTATCAGATTTCCAGGTTGCTCGGTGAGATTTACCAGTTTTCATAGTCTAGATTGGTTCTGTTCTTCATACCTACAGTCCACGAAAAAGCCAACAAAAAAATTAGGGTTAGATCATCACGTCCCAAGACAGTCCTAGCCTTTGTCCAGTTTTCTTTTTAGTACTTGCTTTGTTGAATTTACGGTTGCATCGTTGTGTCAAGTTGCTGATCTTAGCGTCTAGTTCCCTTAGAGTTTCGAGTTTTGCTCACAGTTTGCCACGTCGCCGCCGCACCAGTAGTCATCCTACCACGTTCCGCCAATCCGAGTCCAGATACACCACCACGTTCCGCCAAGCAGAGTCCATATACACCACCACGTCTCACGAGTCCGAGTTGAGTTCCACCATCAGTACGTTTCCTGATATCTCCGTAGCCAGAATAGTTTTGAGTTGATTAGAGTCGGATTTCACCAATCTTTTGTCGTACGTATAAGAGGGTGATTTCCAAAAAAGTCTGGCACGCTTTCCAGAGCAGTTTTTAGGCCAAAAATTTCGGGGGTGAAAAAATTTCGTGCCCATACGTTCCTTATGTCCAGAAACTCATTTTGAGACGTTCGCCACCATAGTGATTTTTTCGCACTTTTTCAGCCACCGCAGTCCCGCATCGCACCAAAAAAAAAAAAAAAAAAGCAAAAAAAAAAAAAAAAAAAAAAGAGGAAAAAAAAATCAGAGTGTGCTTCTCAGTTGATTACGTGCCGCGCCATGCTTTCGTTGGTGTTTTAGGCTCGCGTCTCTAGTACGGTCTAGCCTAGGATCAGCACAGTACCGACGTTGAGTGTTTATTCAACTTTGCATCTCTGTTTTGATTACTGTTGAGCTTTTTGCTACCATATTTGTCAAGCCTACCTACAGCTCCACATATATCCTACATCGTGCGTTTTGACACCTCCTGGCCATCGCTCTACCATATCTCTGAGAGTTTTGACCCGTTGGTTGTACATCACCACCTGCTGCTAGGTAAGAATCGGTAAGAACGTAAGAAAAGCTTGACGGATTTGTGCTTTCCACCACCCCACATCCATCCCATTAGTTGAAGTAGGATCATATTCCTGTGTGTTTTCTATTTCTGCTAACCATGCCAGGATCACATGATGAAGTGGCGCGGGATGCACCCGATTGGGAGAACATGACAAACAAGGAGCTACATGATAAATTTGCACGTATGATGTCTCAACAGGTGCAGGACATCGAGACCAGATTTACAGAGGCGATTGATGGCGTGGAGAAGATGATCGACACCAAGCTCGACGCCAAGTTTACTGAGTTGATCGCACGCCTACCTTCCGCACAGCCACAGCCACCGCCACTACCACGTGCACGACGTATTCTGTTTCCGCGAGGACAAGCTGCTGGTATTGGTGCTCCTCCTGCTGCTGCAGTTGCTGCTACTGCTGCTGCTGCTTCTGACGTCAGCCAGGATGACAACTACGAGGGTGATTACGAGGCGGAGGTGGCACAGGAAGCGGCCTATGAGCAGCCAGCTGGACGTCCACGTCCCAACATTCGCCACGGTCGACACCAACCACCCCCTCAGGTACGCGATGATGAGCATGTGCCTAAACTTAAATTGAATCTTAAGCCGTTTGAGGGTAGATATATTCCTGATGCTTATCTTACTTGGGAGTTAGAAACTGAACAACGTTTTACATGTTTACAATATCCTGAGAATAGACGTGTTACTGCTGCTGTTTGTGAATTCACGGGCTTTGCATCTATTTGGTGGTCTGAACATTGTAGATTGCATGCTAATAATATTCCAACTACTTGGGCTGCTTTAAAAGATGCTATGCGTACTCGCTGGGTTCCTCCTTATTATCAACGTGAATTGTTACAAAAATTACAGCGTTTGAGACAAGGAAAAAATTCTGTAGAGGAATATTATCAAGAATTACAAACTGGATTGATTAGATGTGGCCTAGTAGAGGATAATGAAGCTATGCTTGCACGTTTTATGGGTGGCTTAAACAGGGAGATACAAACTATTCTAGAATACAAGGACTTTGCTACTATCACTCGTTTGTTTCATCTTGCTTGTAAAGCTGAACGTGAAGTGCAGGATCGACAGGCCGCTACGAGACCTAACTTTTCTGCAGGACGAAATACATCATGGACATCGCGTGGACCTTCTACATCCACACGTCCTGCTGCGCCACCATCTACTTCAGCCGCTCATTCTTACAGGGAGCCACCAAAACAGCTAGCACCACCATTCAAGGGTGCACAGGGCACCACCATTCAGAGTGGTCCAGCGGCGAGTTCTTCTTAATCCATGGCGTCCACAGGGCAAACACGAGATCGTGATATTAAATGTCGCAGGTGCCAAGGTGGAGGTCACTTCGCAAAGGACAGTCCCTCCAAGCGTGTGATGACTATTACGGCGGATGGTGGGTATGAGTCAGCGAGTGACTATGATGAGGAGACTCTAGTTCTCATTGCTCATGAGGAACAGGGTGCCCATGATGATGCTCATGATATAGAGTATATGACTCCTGATGATGCAGATAAATATGCTAGTTTGGTGGCTCAACGTGTATTAAGTGTGCAGGTAACGAAGGCCGAGCAAAACCAGAGGCATAATTTGTTCCACACAAAGGGAGTGGTGAAAGAACGTTCGGTTCGCATCATCATTGACGGAGGGAGTTGCAACAACTTGGCTAGCATGGAGTTGGTGGAGAAGCTATCTCTCACCACAAGACCACACCCCCATCCGTACTATATTCAGTGGTTTAACAATAGTGGTAAGATTAAGGTAACGCGTTCTGTTCGTGTGCACTTTAGCATTGCTGCATATGCTGATTATGTTGATTGTGATGTGGTACCCATGCAAGCATGCTCTCTTTTACTTGGTAGACCATGGCAATTTGATAGGAATGTTGTACACCATGGTAGGACAAATCAGTTTACTCTAGTTCATCAGGATAAAAATATTGCTTTACTTCCTATGTCTCCTGAACAAATTGTGAAAGATGATCTTGCTAGAGCTAGTAAAGCAAAACAGGAGAAAAATAAGAGTGAGAATGAGATAGCAGCCAAAGAATTTGAGCAACAACATAAGACTAATAGCAAATCTTCTTCTGCTGTTTCTAATGAAATTAAATTGACTAGTCCAACTTTGCTTGCTACTAAGGTTGATATTTCAGATTTGGATGTTAGTCAATATGTGTGCTATGCTTTTGTGTGCAAAGAAGCTTTGTTTTCATTTGAGGAATTGCCTCCTTCTTTGCCTCCTGTTGTCACTGACCTTTTGCAGGAGTTTATTGACGTCTTTCCACAAGACGTACCACCGGGATTACCACCTATTCGAGGGATTGAGCATCAGATTGACTTAATTCCCGGTGCTTCGTTGCCCAACCGTGCGCCATACCGTACCAATCCGGAGGAGACGAAGGAGATTCAGCGTCAAGTACAAGAGCTACTCGACAAAGGTTACATACGTGAGTCCCTTAGTCCTTGTGCTGTACCTGTTATATTAGTGCCTAAAAAGGATGGAACATGGCGTATGTGTGTTGATTGTCGAGCCATTAATAATATTACTATTCGTTATCGTCATCCTATTCCTAGGTTAGATGATATGCTTGATGAATTAAGTGGCTCTACCATGTTTTCCAAAGTTGATTTGCGTAGTGGATACCATCAAATTCGCATGAAATTAGGAGATGAATGGAAAACGGCTTTTAAAACTAAGTTTGGATTATATGAGTGGTTAGTCATGCCTTTTGGGTTAACTAATGCACCTAGCACTTTCATGAGATTAATGAACGAGGTTTTACGTGCTTTCATTGGACGATTTGTGGTAGTCTATTTTGATGATATACTGATTTATAGCAAATCTTTGGAGGAACATTTGGATCATTTACGTGCTGTTTTTATTGCTCTACGTAATGCACGTTTATTTGGTAACCTTGGGAAGTGCACCTTTTGCACCGACCGAGTCTCGTTTCTTGGCTATGTTGTTACTCCACAGGGTATTGAAGTTGATAAAGCCAAGATCGAGGCGATTGAGAGTTGGCCGCAGCCCAAAACGGTCACACAAGTGAGGAGTTTTCTTGGCCTCGCTGGATTCTATAGGCGTTTTGTGAGAGATTTCAGCACCATTGCTGCCCCTCTCAATGAGCTTACACGCAAGGATGTGCCTTTTACTTGGGGTACCGCACAGGAAGAAGCTTTCACGGTATTGAAAGATAAGTTAACACATGCTCCTTTGCTCCAACTTCCTGATTTTAATAAGACTTTTGAGCTTGAATGCGATGCTAGTGGGATTGGTTTGGGAGGTGTGTTATTACAAGATGCTAAACCTGTTGCATACTTTTCTGAAAAATTGAGTGGGCCTAGTCTGAACTATTCTACTTATGATAAGGAATTATATGCTCTTGTTCGGACATTAGAAACTTGGCAACATTATTTATGGCCCAAAGAATTTGTTATACATTCTGATCATGAATCTTTGAAACACATAAGAAGTCAAGCAAAACTTAATCGTAGACATGCTAAGTGGGTTGAATTTATTGAGACTTTCCCTTATGTCATTAAACACAAGAAGGGGAAAGATAATATTATTGCTGATGCTTTGTCTCGTCGTTATACTATGCTTTCACAACTTGACTTCAAGATATTCGGTTTAGAGACAATCAAAGAACAATATGCAAATGATGCGGAATTTAAAGATGTATTGCAGAATTGTAGAGAGGGTAGAACATGGAACAAGTTTGTGCTTACTGATGGATTTGTGTTCCGTTCTAACAAGCTATGCATTCCAGCTAGCTCTATTCGTCTTTTGTTGTTGCAGGAGGCGCATGGAGGAGGATTAATGGGACATTTTGGCGTGAAAAAGACGGAGGACGTACTTGCTACACATTTCTTTTGGCCAAAGATGAGACGGGATGTTGAGCGTTTTGTTGCTCGCTGCACTACATGTCAAAAAGCTAAGTCACGACTCAATCCTCATGGTTTATACATGCCGTTACCTGTACCTAGTGTTCCGTGGGAGGACATATCCATGGACTTTGTTTTAGGCTTGCCTCGAACAAAGAAGGGGAGGGATAGCATATTTGTTGTCGTGGATAGATTTTCTAAGATGGCACATTTTATACCATGTCATAAAAGCGATGATGCTGCTAATGTTGCTGATTTATTCTTTGGAGAGATTATTCGTTTACATGGTGTGCCCAATACTATTGTCTCGGATCGTGATACTAAGTTTCTTAGCCATTTTTGGAGATGCTTATGGGCTAAGTTGGGGACTAAACTACTTTTTAGTACTACATGTCATCCCCAAACTGATGGACAAACTGAAGTGGTCAATAGGACATTGTCTACTATGCTTAGGGCTGTTTTAAAAAGTAACTTGAAACTGTGGGAAGAATGTTTACCTCATATTGAATTTGCTTATAATCGTTCAGTGCATTCTACCACTAAAATGTGCCCTTTTGAGATTGTTTATGGTTTTCTACCTCGTGCACCTATTGATTTGCTGCCTCTTCCATCTTCGGAGAAGGTGAATTTTGATGCTAAGCAACGTGCTGAATTGATATTAAAAATGCATGAGTTAACTAAAGAAAACATTGAGCGCATGAATGCTAGATACAAGCTTGCTGGTGATAGGGGTCGAAAGCATGTTGTTTTTGAACCAGGAGATCTTGTTTGGTTACATCTACGAAAAGATAGGTTTCCTGATTTGCGCAAGTCTAAGTTAATGCCACGAGCTGATGGTCCCTTTAAGGTTTTACAGAAAATTAATGATAATGCATATAAACTTGAGCTACCTGCAGATTTTGGGGTTAGTCCCACATTTAACATTGCAGATTTGAAACCTTATTTGGGAGAAGATGATGAGCTTCCGTCGAGGACGACTTCAATTCAAGAAGGGCAGGATGATGAGGACATCCCTACTAATGTTACACCCATACCCTCACCAACTACACATACTGGACCAGTTACTAGAGCACGTGCACGTCAACTAAATTATCAGGTACTTTCGTTTCTTGCGAATCCTTCTATTGTTCATGAACATATGATGCTGCCTAAATTAGATACTTTTGTTTTGCTTATGAATGAAGGACCTAGCATGGACAAGAAGGATGGTCATTGGAGCGGGATCAAGAATGGAGAAGAAGGTGCGCGCAGGGGAAAGTACAGTGGAGCTTCCAGTGGGGATTTTCGCACGTTGAAGCCACCATAAGGCATGCATGAAGGCTTGGACGGAATACACGAGATGCCACTTCATTATTTTCGTCCAAGAGCAATTATAGGTGCTGCGTCACCTTAATATTGGGCTGGGCCCATGTAATTTCGAAATACCACATTATAGGCTGTTTTTAGAGTCCGTATGTGTGGGGAAACCGAGTTAGGGTTGTTTTCGGACCCCACCTCCAAGGGGTCACGAAAATCCCCTCTGTTCCCCCATATATACAGCCCTTAGGGCGTCGTTTAGACTTGGGTTTTAGTTAGATTTAAGTTAGCCATAGCTGCAACTTCGAGTTCTTCGTTTGTGTCGTCCGACCAGGCCAAGACCGCATTGGAACCCCAACTTCTGTTAATCTTTCATCTTATATTCGCAATATCCAGATTGCAATTCTTAGTTCTTGCTTGTTCTTCGATTGCTTGCAGGAATTGACCTTCGTGGTCAGGTTGATCGTGCATCCGTGGGATCAATAACCTCTCGGAGTTGGTTTAGCGATTGCTAAGGCGCAACGTCTTCGCACGTTCGTAGTCGGGTCGTGAAAGTCTACTCCACCAAAAATCGATCTCCATCCTCTCATCGAAACATCGGGACACCTTCGCCTCTATCAATACGTGTGTTCACCTGGCAATCGCTCTACTTAATCTTTGGAGTTCTTTGACACCGTTGGTTGCCGATCACCACCTGCTGCATGGTAAGAACTAGTAAGACATTGATATTTGCTATCCTGTGAGCGTTTTACCACCACATCCTAGTAGTTCATAGGGACATATACTTGTGATTTGTTTCTTGTTTTCTACTAATCATGGCAGGTTCTGGAGTTAGATCTTCTTGGGCGGCAACTATAGTTGGAGATTTGCCACCACCTACAACTAGACAACAGTCACTGCAAAAGGTAAACACACATAAGCATGCACATGATCAGGTTATTGTTTCTATACCACACTTTCATGGACGTCTAAGACCTGATTTATACATTCAGTGGGAGTTCGAAATAAATGATATATTTGTTTCCCATAATTTTCTTGAGCATAAGAAAGTAAAAACTGCAATTAGTGCTTTCAAAGATTTTGCTTCTATTTGGTGGAATGAATATTGTAGTTTATATCCTGATTATATACCTAATACTTGGAATGATCTCAAACTTGCTATGCGATATAGATTCGTTCCCTCTTATTATACTCGTGACAAGGTTAGGAAATTAAAAAATTTAAAACAAGGTACTAAAACTGTTTCAGAATATTATGATGCTTTAGAAACTACATTCTTTCATTCTCTTTTAGAGGAAAGTGAAGAATATTTCATGGACATATTTTGGGAAGGTTTAAACCGTGACATTCAGGATATCCTAATTCATGAAAAGTGTTATCCTACGGATCGTTTGTTTCGTCTTGCTTGTAAAGCTGAACAGGAAATCGACAGACGTGTTGCCCAGAAGACGAACAAGCGGAATGTGCAAATACCACAAGTTGAGAAGGTTGTTCCTTCAACCACTATGAGCACTACCATAACCACATCAATTGTCGTAAGCACTCCTCCAATATCTGATCTATCATCACAAAAAGGTAATGACAAAGGTATGGATCTTTCCCCTCCACATGAGAACCTTGCTGATTTAAAAGCAACATGTGTTGAGCTATCCAGTAGTTTCATCACACAACCAATTTTCGAGAATGTCATAACTTCACATGAAGATGTTGCTTGCCTAATAGACTTTAATACATCATGTCTTGAGTTACCTGTTGATTTGAGCACACCATCTATTTTGGATAATCATGTTACTATTATGAAACTGCCAACTCTTAATCATTTTGATATGACCTCTAATCTTGGTGATGATTCTGCGTCGAATGACTTGTTGCATGACTACTTAGTTAAGCCTGTTGTAGCATGCCCTTCGAAAAACATTAATGTTTCTTCACCGCTATTGGGATGGTTTAATGATGAGCATTGTACATCTTTAGATATGAATAAGAGCTTCACTTATATATGCAAGCTGAGTTGCAATACTTTCATGTCGTTTATGTATTGTGATGATCATATATGTATATATTTCACGACATACGAAAGTTACTCATATATACATGTGTTACATGTCCAAAAACTAAGGGAAGTAAGAATGGATGACATATATATATACAACATGTACACCTTGTCTCTTTTGTTAGCCACATTTCAGATTAAGAAACGCCGGGGACGGCTTTACTTTCAAGAAGGGGAGGATGATGAGGACATGACTACCATAGTTACAGCCACAACCCCTGCTAATATACCTACTGGAGCAATTACTAGAGATCGTGCACACCAATTAAATTATCAGGTACTTTCGCTTCTTGGTAATGTTTCTAATGCTCATGTGAATATGATGCTGCCTAACGTCGATATATTTCTGTTGCTGACAAATGAAGGACCTAGCATGGACAAGAAGGATGAGCATCGGAGCATGTTCAAGCATGAAGATGACGAGGACATTATTATCATGGATATGACCATTAATTACTCTATATTTGATCAAGAAATGAAGTCAATACAAAGGGGCATGATTGTGTGCTGTACAAGAAGTTATTTCACGTCACTTTTGGCCCAAGAGAAGATAGAGACCAAGTCTTTCACGTCATGGACTCAGATTCGGACTGCAGAGATATACCCAACTTCAAACAGCCGCCGTTTCTACATACGAACTCCAAATTGGGTGATT
The DNA here is from genome assembly GCA_950022295.1 of Bromus sterilis. Classification (NCBI taxonomy): domain Eukaryota; kingdom Viridiplantae; phylum Streptophyta; class Magnoliopsida; order Poales; family Poaceae; genus Bromus; species Bromus sterilis. The sequence goes on along the minus strand of OX465599.1, from coordinate 161,141,556 downwards.
CTTTTTTCTGGTGATAGCTTATCTCGTCTAGTTTCCAACGCAGGTTTAGTTTTAGGACTCCTTGGGATGTCCTTCCACCCCCTTGGCCTCCACCCTTTAGTCCTATATAAGTAGATCAACCCCTAGGTTTTTTCTTTGGATTTCTTTTAGTTAAAAAGACTGCTTAGCTAATTGTTGCATCTTCGTGTACTCGGTTTGTGTCCAACGACTAGATCAAGACCGCTTTTGGAATCCCAACTTTATTCATACTTCATCTACATATTCGCAATATTCAGATTGCTTTATCATAGTTCTTGCTTGTTCTTCGATTGCTTGCAGGCACTAGACCTTCGTGGTCAGGTTGATCGTGCTCCGGCGTGGTCAATAACCTTCAGGAGATTGGTTTAGCGATTGCTAAGGCGCAACGTCGTTGCACGTTTGTAGTCGGATCGTCAAAGTCGACTCCATCAAATCGTAGTTATCATCTCATCGAAAGATCGGGACACCACGCCTCTATCAACTCTTCATCTTGGATCACCACACAAGAACTCGGGCTTAAGGCGGTGTTCAACGAGACAACCCACTGTGTACTCCTACACAACCTCTCATCGTTCACCTTATATTAGGGTAGATTCACCAACACATTTCCACCATCATCAACATGATCACTACCATCACGACTCACAAAAGAGTAACCTCGTTGTTACTCTAAGCATGAAATAAGAAGTAACAGTTGCAGGGGCCACATGATATCAATCAACTCCTATGTCAGCTAGGAGTGGTTTTCTTACTACTTTGACAAGATGATAGGTCATGCAAATGATATGGGTTCAACTATGCGATAGAATCGATAACAAGGTGATCATCCTATTTCATGCATATCGAGACTGAGAGGGAAATGGGTTTTTATCGACATGATCAATGGGGGTTTGCTTCCCTTGCTGACGAGGTTCAAGCACAGTGTCTTCAACGAAGGGGGTGGCCTCCGGTTCCGGCTCCACTTCCATCGAGCAAACAAGGCAATCAAGGGATAAATATAAATGCAATGCTCAAACACATGATCAATATTGTAGTGTGATGTTCATGGTCACAATGTGTTGGCAATTCCATTTAAAAGAAGTGGAATGCAAGGTCATTTGCAAATTCACTCCAAATTTGAATTCAAATTAAATGCATATGGACAAATGCTACTGTTCACCCAATTTCAATTGGTCAAACATGAAAACACAGTCTATATTCACAATCCTTACATTTGTCTGATAATTTTAGACATATTATATGCCCAATTTGGAGTTAGTATGAATTAGTTATGAATTTCCAAAGTTTAAAGATTTTTCTGACTTTTCTGGATTTATTATAAATCAAATAAGAATTACTGCATCATCATGAGGTCAGCATGACGCAGGGGGCCACTGACAGGGGGTCCCACCTGTCATTCTCTCTGTTGTTAATTAATTTGATTTAAACGATTTAAATTAAGCAGGAAGGATTAGCAGGGGCTGGCCCACATGTCAGTGCCTCTGACTGGTGGGGCCAGGGGGTGATTAAGCTCGGGCTAGCCCTAATGGCGTCGCCTGCGTGCATTGTTCGCCGGAGACTCGCCGAAGTTGCGAAAACAAGCACGGGAGGGGGATTGTCTGGCACTGGCGTGTAGCTGGGGTTCTTCCTCGTCGATCGGTGGCATCAGGGGTTCACGGGGTTCACCGGAGCGCCCCGGCGTCGAAGATGGCGGAGACAGTGGCTAGGGATTCGACGAGGAGTTCGCTGCAGTGCACCACATCGAGAATGGAGCAGCGCATTGCGATCCTGGAGCATGCAGGGGTTATACGCGCGCTCTGGACTAGGCTGGGGAGCACGGGAGCAAGTGCTGCGTCGACCTCGGCGGCGATGGAGCTCTGCTCCCATGGCAGAACTGCGTAGGAGGGGAACGAGGAGCTGAGGGGCTAGGGGAAATGCTCACCAGGAGATAGTGATCACGATGGAGCAGGAGACGAAGGCGGGGAGGTCACGGTGGCGCCGGAATTTGAGGTAGATCCGTGGCGGCCGGAGACGAAGACGAAGAAGGGGACGGCGGCTACAGAGCGTCCGAGCTCGATTCCTTCTGCACGGGGACGTAGGCGACAGTGGTGGAGGCGATGGACATAACGGCGTGGCTTGAGGGGGTCGCTGGCCACGCGTGCTTCAATCCATGGCAACGGCGGCGCTCGGGTCGTCGTCGAACTCGGCGAGAGAGGCGTGGAGAGCCAACTTGGAGGGGGGGAATGGACGAGGGGCTTCCAGGGTGTCGTCGTGGCGCATCTAGAGGGCTCGGGACGTCCACGGCGAGCAGGAAGTGGCAAGGCGGCATCGGTGGCTTTCCACCGAGCAGCTTGTGGGCGCGGGGAGGTAGAAGACAAAGAAGAAGGCTGTTGGGCCGGCTTGCTGGGCCTCGCCCTGAGCGAGAGGTAAGACTTTTCAATTTTCCTGTCTGTTTAATCTTTCCTTTCTTAATTTCTTTTATGTAATTTTGTTTATCCAATTAAATAAAATAGTTAGGCATTTTTATAAATGCTCAAAATTTATATTTGGACTTACATGACCAGTAGCTAGTCATTCCCAACTTTTGAATTTTTTTGAAATTCAAAATATTTGATTAATTCCAAGTTCCTGTTTGAATATTTGAAAAATCCATGAGCATGGGAATGATACCACATCACTTTATATGTGATCATACTCATTTATGTGAGTTTTCAAAAATACAAAAGGAATTTTTGGAGCAACTTTTTATCTGGCCATTTGAATTAAAATCTTTAGGGCTTTCTACTTTCCCCAATTCCAATTTCTTTTGAAATTTTTGACATGAATGCAAGGTGAGGCTTGATCCTAGCACATACCTAACAGAGGGTTCTAACAACTCGCCCCCACTCAAAAGAATCTCGTCCCGAGATTCAGAAGTCTGCGGGAGGAAGGAGGGGTACTCGGCACGGAGACGGTCTTCTCTTTCCCACGTGGCTTCTTTCTCAGAGTGGTGTGACCATTGAACTTTCAGAAACTTAATCTTCTGACGACGAGTGACACGCTCTGCGGAATCAAGAATACGAACGGGGTACTCTCGATAAGAAAGTTCATCTTGGAGATCAAGCGTTTCATGGTCGACTTCGCGGATGGGGTCCTTGAAGCAACGCCTGAGTTGTTACACATGGAGTACATCACGTACTCGGGATAGGTGCGGGGGTAGTTCAAGTTGGTAGGTAACTTCTCCACGCTTAGCAAGAATGCGGAAAGGTCCAATATAACGTGGGGACAACTTTCCTTTGATACCGAAGCGTTGGGTTCCCTTCAGAGGAGTAACCCGAAGGTAAGCCTTCTCGTCCAGACTGTAACTTTCTTGCCTATGATGACGATCATAGTAGCTTTTTTGACGAGACTGGGCTGCTTTCAATTGATCACGAACAATGCGAACTTGCTCTTCTGCTTCCATGATCATATCCGGTCCAAAGAATTGTCTTTCACCGGTTTCTGACCAGTTTAAAGGTGTTCGACATCTTCGTCCATAGAGGAGTTCAAAAGGAGCCATATTCAGACTAGATTGGAAACTATTGTTATAAGCAAATTCGGTGAATGGAAGATACTTCTCCCAATTCTTTCCGAATGAGATAACACAAGCCCTTAGCATGTCTTCAAGAATTTGGTTAACCCTTTCTACTTGACCACTAGACTGAGGATGGAAACTGGTACTAAGGGAGAGATGAGTTCCCATAGCATGTTGGAAGCTTCCCTAGAATCTAGAGGTGAAAAGGCTACCACGATCAGAATTGATTTCCAAGGGAACACCATGAAGAGACACAATTCTAGAGACATACAAGTCCGCTAACTGGCTCGCAGTTATGGACTCGCGAACGGGAAGGAAGTGAGCAACTTTGGAAAGTCTATCAAAGACAACGAAGATGTCATCATTTCCTTTCTGGGTTTTTGGAAAGCCAGTGATGAAATCCATACTGACTTTGTCCCATTTCCCCTCGGGAATAGGCAAAGGTTGAAGTGTACCAGCAGGTCTTTGATGTTCTACCTTAATGCGACGACAAACATCACATTCTGCAATAAACTGAGCAATTTGTCGCTTCATCCTAGTCCACCAAAATCTCTGGCGTAGGTCTTGGTACATCTTGGTGCTACCAGGATGAATCAAAAGGGGAGTATCATGAGCTTCCTTAAGAATTAGCCTCCTAGGATTGTGTTTTCGTGGTACAACCAATCGAGTGCCAAAGAAAATGACACCTTGATCATTTATGGAGAACCATTTAGCAACTCCGCTAGCAATGTTCTTCTTGATGTCTCGAATACCACTATCATGTTTTTGGGCGGCTATGATTTTATCCTGAAGGGTTGGTTTCGCCACCAAGGTAGAAAGATAGCCATGAGGAACAATCTCAAGGTTGAGTTTTCGAAATTCCTCATGAAGAAGTGGTTGATACTGTTGTAACATGAGGTTGTTACAATACGACTTACGACTTAGTGCATCAGCCATGACATTGGCTTTGCCTGGGGTGTAAGAAATTCCTAAGTCATAATCTTTTATCAACTCAATCTAGCGTCTTTGCCTGAGATTAAGATCTGGCTGGGTGAATATATATTTGAGGCTTTGGTGGTCGGAATAGATCTCACAACGATTACCAAGGAGGTAATGTCGCCAAGTTGTCAGGGCATGAACTACGGCAGCGAGTTCAAGATCATGGGTACAATAGTTCTCTCATGTGGACGCAACTGGCGTGAAGCATAAGCTACCACATGTCTATCTTGCATAAGTATGCATCCTAACCCTTGCCGTGATGCGTCACAAAAGATCTCGAAATCCTTTTTGGTGTCTGGAGGCGCAAGTACGGGTGCAGAAGTCAATCTTCTTTTTAGCTCTTGAAAGCTTTCCTCGCACTTGGGAGTCCATTGGAATTTCTTATCTTTCTTGAGGAGTTCAGTTAGAGGCTTTGCAACTTTAGAAAAGTTCTCGACGAAGCAGCGACAATAGCTTGCTAAGCCAAGAAAACTCCTAACTTGCTTAACCGATTCAGGTGGATTCCAGTCAAGGACGGCCTAAACTCTCTCGGGATTGACATCAATGCCTTTTGCAGAAATCACGTGGCCTAAGTAGGTCACTTCTGGTAGCCAAAATTCACACTTGGAGAACTTGTCATAAAGGCGATGCTCTCGTAATTTCATCAATACCAACCTAAGATGTTCGGCATGTTCTTCTTCGTTCTTCGAGTAGATGAGAATGTCATCAAGATAAACTACAACAAATTTATCTAAGTACTCCATGAAGATCGAATTCATCATGCGCGAGAAAGTGGCGGGGGCATTGGTTAAACCAAAGGACATGACGGTGTACTCGTAAAGACCATAACGAATAGTGAAAGCCTTTTTGGGAATGTCCCCGTTTCTGATTTTCATTTGATGAGAACCTAATCTCAAATCCATCTTGGAGAAGACAGAGGATCCAGCAAGTTGATCATAAAGATCATTGATCCTGGGGAGTGGGTACTTGTTCTTTATGGTGGAGGCGACTTTCACGATCCGGCTACGAACGTTTCGATGAGATGGTGGAGATCGATTATGGTGGAGGCGACTTTCACGATCCGACTACGAACGTGCGAAGACGTTGCGCCTTAGCGATCGCTAAACCAACTACGAGAGGTTATTGATCCCGCGGATGCACGATCAACCTGACCATGAAGGTCTAATTCCTGCAAGCAATCGAAGAACAAGCAAGAACTAAGAATTGCAATCTGGATATTGCGAATATAAGATGAATGATTACGAAAGTTGGGGTTCCAATGAGGTCTTGGCCTGGTCGGATGACACAAACGAAGAGCTCGAAGTTGCGGCTATGGCTAACTTAAATCTAATTAAAACCCAAGTCTAAACGACGCCCTAAGGGCTGTATATATGGGGGAACAGAGGGGATTTTCGTGACCCCTTGGAGGTGGGGTCCGAAAACAACCCTAACTCGGTTTCCCCACACATACGGACTCTAAAAACAGCCTATAATGTGGTATTTCGAAATTACATGGGCCCAGCCCAATATTAAGGTGACGCAGCACCTATAATTGCTCTTGGACGAAAATAATGAAGTGGCATCTCGTGTATTTCGTCCAAGCCTTCATGCATGCCTTATGGTGGCTTCAAAGTGCGAAAATCCCCACTGGAAGCTCCATTGTTCTTTCCCGCGCGCGCACCTTCTTCTCCATGCTTGATCCCGCTCCAATGACTGTCCTTCTTGTCCATGCTAGGTCCTTCATTCATAAGCAAAACAAAAGTATCTAATTTAGGCAGCATCATATGTTCATGAACATTAGAAGGATTCGCAAGAAACGAAAGTACCTGATAATTTAGTTGACGTGCACGTGCTCTAGTAACTGGTCCAGTATGTGTAGTTGGTGAAGATGTGGGTGTAACATTAGTAGAGATGTCCTCATCATCCTCCCCTTCTTGAATTGAAGTCGTCCTCGACGGAAGCTCATTATCTTCTCCCAAATAAGGTTTCAAATCTGCAATGTTAAATGTGGGCCTAACCCCAAAATCTGCAGGTAGCTCAAGTTTATATGCATTATCGTTAATTTTCTGTAAAACCTTAACGGACCATCAGCTCGTGGCATTAACTTAGACTTGCGCAAATCAGGAAACCTATCTTTACGTAGATGTAACCAAACAAGATCTCCTGGTTCAAACACAACATGCTTTCTACCCTTATCACCAGCAAGCTTGTATCTAGCATTCATTTTCTCAATGTTTTCTTTAGTTAACTCATGCATTTTTAATATCAATTCAGCACGTTGCTTAGCATCAAAATTAACCTTCTCCGAAGATGGAAGAGGAAGCAAATCAATAGGTGCATGAGGTAGAAAACCATAAACAATCTCAAAAGGGCACATTTTAGTGGAAGAATGAAATGAACGATTATAAGCAAATTCAATATGAGGTAAACATTCTTCCCACATTTTTAAGTTACTCTTTAAAACAGCCCTAAGCATAGTAGACAAAGTCCTATTGACTACTTCAGTTTGTCCATCAGTTTGGGGATGACATGTAGTACTAAAAAGTAGTTTAGTCCCCAACTTAGCCCGTAAGCATCTCCAAAAATGGCTAAGAAACTTAGTATCACGATCCGAGACAATAATATTGGGCACACCATGTAAGCGAATAATCTCTCGAAAGAATAAATCAGCAACATTAGCAGCATCATCGCTTTTATGACATGGTATAAAATGTGCCATCTTAGAAAATCTATCCACGACAACAAATATGCTATCCCTCCCCTTCTTTGTTCGAGCTCTTCGTTTGTGTCATCCGACTAAAGATCGAAAGATAGGACTAAAGGATGATGAGGACATGACTACCATAGTTACAGCCACAACCCCTGCTAATATACCTACTGGAGCAATTACTAGATATCGTGCACACCAATTAAATTATCAGGTACTTTCGCTTCTTGGTAATGTTTCTAATGTTCATGTGAATATGATGCTGCCTAACGTCGATATATTTCTGTTGCTGACAAATGAAGGACCTAGCATGGACAAGAAGGATGAGCATTGGACTTGTTGGTGATGATTCTGCGTCGAATGACTTGTTGCATGACTACTTAGTTAAGCCTGTTGTAGCATGCCCTTCGAAAAACATTAATGTTTCTTCACCGGTATTGGGATGGTTTAATGATGAGCATTGTACATCTTTAGATATGAATAAGAGCTTCACTTATATATGCAAACTGAGTTGCAATACTTTCATGTCGTTTATGTATTGTGATGATCATATATGTTTATATTTCACGACATACGAAAGTTACTCATATATACATGTGTTACATGTCCAAAAACTAAGGGAAGTAAGAATGGATGACATATATATATACAACATGTACACCTTGTCTCTTTTGTTAGCCACATTTCAGATTAAGAAACGCCGGGGACGGCTTTATTTTCAAGAAGGGGAGGATGATGAGGACATGACTACCATAGTTACAGCCACAACCCCTGCTAATATACCTACTGGAGCAATTACTAGAGATCGTGCACACCAATTAAATTATCAGGTATTTTCGCTTCTTGGTAATGTTTCTAATGTTCATGTGAATATGATGCTGCCTAACGTCGATATATTTCTGTTGCTGACAAATGAAGGACCTAGCATGGACAAGAAGGATGAGCATTGGAGCATGTTAAAGCATGAAGATGACGAGGACATAATTATCATGGATATGACCATTAGTTCCTCTATATTTGATCAAGAAATGAAGTCAATACAAAGGGGCATGATTGTGTGCTGTACAAGAAGTTATTTCACGTCACTTTTGGCCCAAGAGAAGATAGAGACCAAGTCTTTCACGTCATGTACTCAGATTCGGACTGCAGAGATATACCCAACTTCAAATAGCCGCCGTTTCTACATACGAACTCCAAATTGGGTGATTCTTTTTTTTTGTGATAGCTTATCTCGTCTAGTTTCCAACGCAATTGGTTTCACCTTGAAATTCCGTCGGAGCGTGGAGATATTGCGAAAACGGTGCGACCCAACAGCAGAATCCGAATCAAAGTCCAACTCAATAGGTGTTGCATCACCTCCACATGGGCCCAAGTGCCTTGTACGACCTAGGTTTTATATTTAGGACTCCTTAGGACGTCCTTCCACCCCCTTGGCATCCACCCTTTAGTCCTATATAAGTAGATCAACCCCTAGGGTTTTTCTTTGGATTTCTTTTAGTTAAAAAGACTGCTTAGCTAATTGCCGCATCTTCGTGTACTCGGTTTGTGTCCAACGACCAGATCAAGACCGCTTTTGGAATCCCAACTTTATTCATACTTCATCTACATATTCGCAATATTCAGATTGCTTTATCATAGTTCTTGCTTGTTCTTCGATTGCTTGCATGCACTAGACCTTCGTGGTCAGGTTGATCGTGCTCCGACGTGGTCAATAACCTCCGAAGATTGGTTTAGCGATTGCTAAGGCGCGACGTTGTTGCACGTTCGTAGTCGGATCGTCAGAGTCGTCTCCACCAAATCGATAGTTATCTCTCATGGAAAGATCGGGACACCCCGCCTCTATCAAGTGGTATCAGTTTTCAGGTTGCTCGGTGAGAATTCCACATCCATATATTAGATCTGTTTTTTATCACCTATCATCCACACAAAAAGCCATAAAAATAGGATTAGATCATCATATCCAAACCAATCTGAGACTTCGCAATTTTCTTTTCGGTGCTTTGCTTTATTGAATTATCGGTTGCATCGTCGTGTTCAGTTGCTGGTCTTAGTATCTAGTCCTTTAGAGTTTCGAGTTCTGTTCACGTTAGTCACTGCCGCCGCTGCACCATCATCCCATCCGCTACCTACTTCTACCATCCACCATAGAAAAAGAGAGAGAAATAGTTGAAAAAAGAGAGAAATAAGAAAAAGGAAAAAAAAAGAAAGAAAAAAGGAAAAAAGAAGAAAAATTTCGGATCTATCTCTAGTTGAACTCGTATTTGAAATCTCGTCGGAATCAGTTTTGAGCAGTGTCCACTAAAACGGGCAGAACTTTGTCATCCGAAGTCCGTTTTGGCTCCACGAGTACTCAAATTAAAGATATTTCCGAGACGCTTCTAAATAGTTCTGGAGCTAGTGTGTTATTTGAAACTCCAGATCGTCTTCTAAGACGGACTTTTTGACCTCTAAAGTTTCCGAACAAAGTTTTTGTCAGATTTTGGGCTGATTCTCAATTTTTTTGACACCTCATCCGAACTCTAAATTGAGTGATTCTTATTGCGTCAGAAAGCTTAAGTCAGTGCCCTATTGGAGGAAAAATATCAAAAAATTAGCAAATATATTTTAGAGGAAAGTTGTAGCGAGAATATTGGTGTATCTTGGTTTGGAGCCTATTTTCACCATTATCTTTGCTCTCTTGATGATCTTCACTTATATCTTGCTATCCAGAGCTACTTGATATCATTCATTGCTGCTAGTTGTGCTACGTCGTGACCACATTAGTGTTCTAGGCTCGCGTCTCTAGTCCGGTCTAGACTAGGACCAGCACAGTATCGTCGTTGAGCGTTAATTCAATTTTGCATCTCTGAATTGATTATTGCTGATATTTTTGCCACCATATTAAAGCCTTCCAAGCTCCACATATTTCTACATCGTGTATACGTGCGTTCACCTGGCAATCGCTCTACTTAATCTTTGTAGTTCTTTGACACCGTTGGTTGCCGATCACCACCTGCTGCATGGTAAGAACTAGTAAGACATTGATATTTGCTATTCTGTGAGCGTTTTACCACCACATCCTAGTAGTTCATAGGGACATATACTTGTGATTTGTTTCTTGTTTTCTACTAATCATGGCAGGTTCTGGAGTTAGATCTTCTTGGGCGGCAACTATAGTTGGAGATTTGCCACCACCTACAACTACACAACAGTCACTGCAAAAGGTAAACACACATAAGCATGCACATGATCAGGTTATTGTTTCTATACCACACTTTCATGGACGTCTAAGACCTGATTTATACATTGAGTGGGAGTTTGAAATAAATGATATATTTGTTTCCCATAATTTTCTTGAGCATAAGAAAGTAAAAACTGCAATTAGTGCTTTCAAAGATTTTGCTTCTATTTGGTGGAATGAATATTGTAGTTTATATCCTGATTATATACCTAATACTTGGAATGATCTCAAACTTGCTATGCGATATAGATTCGTTCCCTCTTATTATACTCGTGACAAGGTTAGGAAATTAAAAAAATTAAAACAAGGTACTAAAACTGTTTCAGAATATTATGATGCTTTAGAAACTACATTCTTGCATTCTCTTTTAGAGGAAAGTGAAGAATATTTCATGGACATATTTTGGGAAGGTTTAAACCGTGACATTCAGGATATCCTAATTCATGAAAAGTGTTATCCTATGGATCGTTTGTTTCGTCTTGCTTGTAAAGCTGAACAGGAAATCGACAGACGTATTTCCCAGAAGACGAACAAGCGGAATGTGCAAATACCACAAGTTGAGAAGGTTGTTCCTTCAACCACTATGAGCACTACCATAACCACATCAATTGTCGTAAGCACTCCGCCAATATCTGATCTATCATCACAAAAAGGTAATGACAAAGGTATGGATCTTTCCCCTCCACATGAGAACCTTGCTGATTTAAAAGCAACATGTGTTGAGCTATCCAGTAGTTTCATCACACAACCAATTTTCGAGAATGTCATAACTACACATGAAGATGTTGCTTGCCTAATAGACTTTAATACATCATGTCTTGAGTTACCTGTTGATTTGAGAACACCATCTATTTTTGATAATCATGTTACTATTATGAAACTGCCAATTCTTAATCATTTTGATATGACCTCTAATCTTGGTGATGATTCTGCGTCGAATGACTTGTTGCATGACTACTTAGTTAAGCCTGTTGTAGCATACCCTTCGAAAAACATTAATGTTTCTTCACCGGTATTGGGATGGTTTAATGATGAGCATTGTACATCTTTAGATATGAATAAGAGCTTCACTTATATATGCAAACTGAGTTGCAATACTTTCATGTCGTTTATGTATTGTGATGATCATATATGTTTATATTTCACGACATACGAAAGTTACTCATATATACATGTGTTACATGTCCAAAAACTAAGGGAAGTAAGAATGGATGACATATATATATACAACATGTACACCTTGTCTCTTTTGTTAGCCACATTTCAGATTAAGAAACGCCGGGGACGGCTTTATTTTCAAGAAGGGGAGGATGATGAGGACATGACTACCATAGTTACAGCCACAACCCTTGCTAATATACCTACTGGAGAAATTACTAGAGATCGTGCACACCAATTAAATTATCAGGTACTTTCGCTTCTTGGTAATGTTTCTAATGTTCATGTGAATATGATGCTGCCTAACGTCGATATATTTCTGTTGCTGACAAATGAAGGACCTAGCATGGACAAGAAGGATGAGCATTGGAGCATGTTAAAGCATGAAGATGACGAGGACATAATTATCATGGATATGACCATTAGTTCCTCTATATTTGATCAAGAAATGAAGTCAATACAAAGGGGCATGATTGTGTGCTGTACAAGAAGTTATTTCACGTCACTTTTGGCCCAAGAGAAGATAGAGACCAAGTCTTTCACGTCATGTACTCAGATTCGGACTGCAGAGATATACCCAACTTCAAATAGCCGCCGTTTCTACATACGAACTCCAAATTGGGTGATTCTTTTTTTTGTGATAGCTTATCTCGTCTAGTTTCCAACGCAATTGGTTTCACCTTGAAATTCCGTCGGAGCGTGGAGATATTGCGAAAACGGTGCGACCCAACAGCAGAATCCGAATCAAAGTCCAACTCAATAGGTGTTGCATCACCTCCACATGGGCCCAAGTGCCTTGTACGACCTAGGTTTTATATTTAGGACTCCTTAGGACGTCCTTCCACCCCCTTGGCCTCCACCCTTTAGTCCTATATAAGTAGATCAACCCCTAGGGTTTTTCTTTGGATTTCTTTTAGTTAAAAAGACTGCTTAGCTAATTGCCGCATCTTCGTGTACTCGGTTTGTGTCCAACGACTAGATCAAGACCGCTTTTGGAATCCCAACTTTATTCATACTTCATCTACATATTCGCAATATTCAGATTGATTTATCATAGTTCTTGCTTGTTCTTCGATTGCTTGCAGGCACTAGACCTTCGTGGTCAGGTTGATCGTGCTCCGACGTGGTCAATAACCTCCGGAGATTGGTTTAGCGATTGCTAAGGCGCGACGTTGTTGCACGTTCATAGTCGGATCGTCAGAGTCGTCTCCACCAAATCGATAGTTATCTCTCATCGAAAGATCGGGACACCCCTCCTCTATCACAAATATGCTATCCCTCCCCTTCTTTGTTCGAGGCAAGCCTAAAACAAAGTCCATGGATATGTCCTCCCACGGAACACTAGGTACAGGTAAAGGCATGTATAAACCATGAGGATTGAGTCGTGACTTAGCTTTTTGACATGTAGAGCAGCGAGCAACAAAACGCTCAACATCCCGTCTCATCTTTGGCCAAAAGAAATGTGTAGCAAGTACGTCCTCCGTCTTCTTCACGCCAAAATGTCCCATTAATCCTCCTCCATGCGCCTCCTGCAACAACAAAAGACGAATAGAGCTAGCTGGAATGCATAGCTTGTTAGAACGGAACACAAACCCATCATTAAGCACAAACTTGTTCCATGTTCTACCCTCTCTACAATTCTGCAAAACATCTTTAAATTCCGCATCATGTACATATTGATCTTTGATTGTCTCTAAACCGAATATCTTGAAGTCAAGTTGTGAAAGCATAGTATAACGACGAGACAAAGCATCAGCAATAATATTATCTTTCCCCTTCTTGTGTTTAATGACATAAGGGAAAGTCTCAATAAATTCAACCCACTTAGCATGTCTACGGTTAAGTTTTGCTTGGCTTCTTATGTGTTTCAAAGATTCATGATCAGAATGTATAACAAATTCGTTGGGCCATAAATAATGTTGCCAAGTTTCTAATGTCCGAACAAGAGCATATAATTCCTTATCATAAGTAGAATAGTTCAGACTAGGCCCACTCAATTTTTCAGAAAAGTATGCAACAGGTTTAGCATCTTGTAATAACACACCTCCCAAACCAATACCACTAGCATCGCATTCAAGCTCAAAAGTCTTATTAAAATCAGGAAGTTGGAGCAAAGGAGCATGTGTTAACTTATCTTTCAATACCGTGAAGGCTTCTTCCTGTGCGGTACCCCAAGTAAAAGGCACATCCTTGCGTGTAAGCTCATTGAGAGGTGCAGCAATGGTGCTGAAATCTCTCACAAAACGCCTATAGAATCCAGCGAGGCCAAGAAAACTCCTCACTTGTGTGACCGTTTTGGGCTGCGGCCAACTCTCAATCGCCTCGATCTTGGCTTTATCAACTTCAATTCCCTGCGGAGTAACAACATAGCCAAGAAACGATACTCGGTCGATGCAAAAGGTGCACTTCCCAAGGTTACCAAACAAACGTGCATTACGTAGAGCAATAAAAACAGCACGTAAATGATCCAAATGTTCCTCCAAAGATTTGCTATAAATCAGTATATCATCAAAATAGACTACCACAAATCGTCCAATGAAAGCACGTAAAACCTCGTTCATTAATCTCATGAAAGTGCTAGGTGCATTAGTTAACCCAAAAGGCATGACTAACCACTCATATAATCCAAACTTAGTTTTAAATGTCGTTTTACATTCATCCCCTAATTTCATGCGAATTTGATGGTATCCACTACGCAAATCAACTTTGGAAAACATGGTAGAGCCACTTCATTCATCAAGCATATCATCTAACCTAGGAATAGGATGACGATAACGAATAGTAATATTATTAATGGCTCTACAATCAACACACATACGCCAAGTTCCATCCTTTTTAGGCACTAATATAACAGGAACAACACAAGGACTAAGGGATTCACGTATGTAACCTTTGTCGAGTAGCTCTTGTACTTGACGCTGAATCTCCTTCGTCTCCTCCGGATTGGTATGGTATGGCGCACGGTTGGCCAGCGAAGCACCGGGATTTAAGTCAATCTGATGCTCAATCCCTCGAATAGGTGGTAATCCCGGTGGTACGTCTTGTGGAAAGACGTCAATAAACTCCTGCAAAAGGTCAGTGACAACAGGAGGCAAAGAAGGAGGCAATTCCTCAAATGAAAACAAAGCTTCTTTGCACACAAAAGCATAGCACACATATTGACTAACATCCAAATCTGAAATATCAACCTTAGTAGCAAGCAAAGTTGGACTAGTCAATTTAATTTCATTAGAAACAACAGAAGAAGATTTGCTAGTAGTCTTATGTTGTTGCTCGAATTCTTTAGCTGCTATCTCATTTTCACTCTTCTTTTTCTCCTGTTTAGCTTTACTAGCTCTAGCAAGATCATCTTTCACAATTTGTTCAGGAGACATAGGAAGTAAAGCAATAGTTTTATCCTGATGAACCAGAGTAAACTGATTTGTCCTACCATGGTGTACAACATTCCTATCAAATTGCCATGGTCTACCAAGTAAAAGAGAGCATGCTTGCATGGGTACCACATCACAATCAACATAATCAGCATATGCAGCAATGCTAAAGTGCACACGAACAGAACGCGTTACCTTAATCTTACCACTATTGTTAAACCACTGAATATAGTACGGATGGGGGTGTGGTCTTGTGGTGAGAGATAGCTTCTCCACCAACTCCATGCTAGCCAAGTTGTTGCAACTCCCTCCGTCAATGATGATGCGAACCGAACGTTCTTTCACCACTCCCTTTGTGTGGAACAAATTATGCCTCTGATTTTGCTCGGCCTTCGTTACCTGCACACTTAACACACGTTGAGCAACCAAACTAGCATATTTATCTGCATCATCAGGAGCCATATACTCTATATCATGAGCATCATCATGGGCACCCTGTTCCTCATGAGCAATGAGAACTAAAGTCTCCTCATCATAGTCACTCGCTGACTCATACCCACCATCCGCCGTAATAGTCATCACACGCTTGGAGGGACAGTCTTTTGCGAAGTGACCTGATGAGGACATCTCTACTAATGTTACACCCACATCTTCACCAACTACACATACTGGACCAGTTACTAGAGCACGCGCACGTCAACTAAATTATCAGGTACTTTCGTTTCTTGCGAATCCTTCTATTGTTCATGAACATATGATGCTGCCTAAATTAGATACTTTTGTTTTGCTTATGAATGAAGGACCTAGCATGGACAAGAAGGATGGTCATTGGAGCGGGATCAAGCATGGAGAAGAAGGTGCGCGCGCGGGAAAGGACAATGGAGCTTCCAGTGGTGATTATCGCACTTTGAAGCCACCATAAGTTGCGCATGAAGTCTTGGACGAAATACGCGGGATGCCACTTCATTATTTTCGTCCAAGGGAAATTATAGGTGCTGCGTCACCTTAAAATTGGGCTGGGCCCATGTAATTTCGAAATACCACATTATAGGCTGTTTTTAGAGTCCGTATGTGTGGGGAAACCGAGTTAGGGTTGTTTTCGGACCCCACCTCCAAGGGGTCACGAAAATCCCCTCTGTTCCCCCATATATACAGCCCTTAGGGCGTCGTTTAGACTGGGGTTTTAATTAGATTTAAGTTAGCCATAGCCGCAACTTCGAGCTCTTCGTTTGTGTCATCCGACCAGGCCAAGACCTCATTGGAACCCCAACTTTCGTAATCATTCATCTTATATTCGCAATATCCAGATTGCAATTCTTAGTTCTTGCTTGTTCTTCGATTGCTTGCAGGAATTAGACCTTCGTGGTCAGGTTGATCGTGCATCCGCGGGATCAATAACCTCTCGGAGTTGGTTTAGCGATCGCTAAGGCGCAACGTCTTCGCACGTTCGTAGTCGGATCGTGAAAGTCGTCTCCACCATAATCGATCTCCACCATCTCATCGAAACATCGGGACACCTTCGCCTCTATCAAGTGGTATCAGATTTCCAGGTTGCTCGGTGAGATTTACCAGTTTTCGTAGTCTAGATTGGTTCTGTTCTTCATACCTACAGTCCACGAAAAAGCCTTTGTCCAGTTTTCTTTACAGTAGTTTGCTTTGTTGAATTTGCGGTTGCATCATTGTGTCGAGTTGCTGATCTTAGCGTCTAGTTCCCTTAGAGTTTCGAGTTCTGATCACAGTTTGTCACACCGCCGCCGCACAGTAGTACATTGCCACGTTTCCGCCAATCCGAGTCCAGATACACCACCACGTTCCGCCAAGTCGAGTCCATATACAGCACCACGACCTACCAATCCGAGTTGAGTTCCATCACCGGTTCGGTTTGAGATCTCTCCGTAGCCAGATTAGTTTTGAGTTGATTAGAGTCGGATTTCACCAATCTTTTGTCGTACGTAGAAGGAGGTGATTTCCAAAAAAAAAAAAACAGTCTGGCACGCTTTCCAGAGCAGTTTTTAGGCCAAAAATTTCGGGGGTAAAAAAATTTCGTGCCCATACGTTCCTTAGGTCCAAAAACTCATTTTGAGACGTTCGCCACCATAGTGATTTTTTCGCACTTTTTCAGCCACCGCAGTCCCGCATCGCAAAAAAAAAAGCAAAAAAAAAAAAGAGAGAAAAAAAATTCAGAGTATGCTTCTCAGTTGATTACGTGCCGCGCCGTGCTTTCGTTGGTGTTTTAGGCTCGCGTCTCTAGTACGGTCTAGCCTAGGATCAGCACAGTACCGACGTTGAGTGTTTATTCAGCTTTGCATCTCTGTTTTGATTACTGTTGAGCTTTTGCTACCATACTTGTCAGCCTTCCTACAACTCCACATATATTCTACATCGTGCGTTTTGACACCTCCTGGCCATCGCTCTACCACATCTCTGAGAGTTTTGACCCGTTGGTTGTACATCACCACCTGCTGCTAGGTAAGAATCGGTAAGAACTAAAGAAAAGCTTGACAGATTTGTGCTTTCCACCACCCCAAATCCCATTAGTAGAAGTAGGATCATACTTCTGTGTGTTTTCTATTTCTGCTAACCATGCCAGGATCCCATGTTGAAGTGGCGCGGGATGCACCTGATTGGGAGAATATGATAAACAAAGCATTACATGATAAATTTGCACAAATGATGTCTGAACAGGTGAATGACATCGAGAACAGATTTACAGAGGCGATTGATGGTGTGGAGAAGATGATCGACACCAAGCTCGACGCCAAGTTTACTGAGTTGCTCGCACGCTTACCTATACAGCCTGCGGCCGCTCCAGCACAACCACCGCCACCACGACATGCACGACGTATTCTGTTTCCGGGCGGACAAGCTGCTGGTGCTCCTGCTGCTGCTGCAGTTACTGCTGCTGCTGTCTCTGACGTCGGCCAGGACGACAACTACGAGGGTGATTACGACGAGGAGGTGGAACAGGAAGCGACCTATGAGCAGCCAGCTGGGCGTCCACGTCCCAACATTCGCCACGGTCGACACCAACCACCCCCTCAGGTACGCGATGATGAACATGTGCCTAAACTTAAATTGAATCTTAAGCCGTTTGAGGGTAGATATATTCCTGATGCTTATCTTACTTGGGAGTTAGAAACTGAACAACGCTTTACATGTTTACAATATCCTGAGAATAGACGTGTTACTGCTGCTGTTTGTGAATTCACGGGTTTTGCATCTATTTGGTGGTCTGAACATTGTAGATTGCATGCTAATAATATTCCAGCTACTTGGGCTGCTTTAAAAGATGCTATACGTACTCGCTGGGTTCCTCCTTATTATCAACGTGAATTGCTACAAAAATTACAGCGTTTGAGACAAGGAAAAAATTCTGTAGAGGAATATTATCAAGAATTACAAACTGGATTGATTAGATGTGGCCTAGTAGAGGATAATGAAGCTATGTTTGCACGTTTTATAGGTGGCTTAAACAGGGAGATACAAACTATTCTAGAATACAAGGACTATGCTACTATTACTCGTTTGTTTCATCTTGCTTGTAAAGCTGAACGTGAAGTGCAGGATCGACAGGCCGCTACGAGACCTAACTTTTCTGCAGGACGAAATACATCATGGACATCGCGTGGACCTTCTACATCCACACGTCCTGCTGCACCACCATCTACTTCAACCGCGCATTCTTACAGGGAGCCTCCAAAACAGCCAGCGCCACCATTCAAGGGTGCACAGAGTGGTCCAGCAGCGAGTTCTTCTTCATCCATGGCTTCCACAGGGCAAACACGAGATCGTGATATTAAATGTCGCAGGTTCCAAGGTGGAGGTCACTTCGCAAAAGACTGTCCCTCCAAGCGTGTGATGATTATTACGGCGGATGGTGGGTATGAGTCAGCGAGCGACTATGATGAGGAGACTTTAGTTCTCATTGCTCATGAGGAACAGGGTGCCCATGATGACGCTCATGATATAGAGTATATGGCTCCTGATGATGCAGATCAATTTGCTAGTTTGGTTGCTCAACGTGTGTTAAGTGTGCAGGTATCGAAGGCCGAGCAAAACCAGAGGCATAATTTGTTCCACACAAAGGGAGTGGTGAAAGAACGTTCGGTTCGCATCATCATTGACGGAGGGAGTTGCAAAATCTTGGCGAGCATGGAGTTGGTGGAGAAGCTATCTCTCACCACAAGACCACACCCCCATCCGTACTATATTCAGTGGTTTAACAATAGTGGTAAGATTAAGGTAACACGTTCTGTTCGTGTGCACTTTAGCATTGCTGCATATGCTTATTATGTTGATTGTGATGTGGTACCCATGCAAGCATGCTCTCTTTTACTTGGTAGACCATGGCAATTTGATAGGAATGTTGTACACCATGGTAGGACAAATCAGTTTACTCTGGTTCATCAGGATAAAACTATTGCTTTACTTCCTATGTCTCCTGAACAAATTGTGAAAGATGATCTTGCTAGAGCTAGTAAAGCTAAACAGGAGAAAAATAAGAGTGAAAATGAGATAGCAGCTAAAGAATTTGAGCAACAACATAAGACTACTAGCAAATCTTCTTCTGTTGTTTCTAATGAAATTAAATTGACTAGTCCAACTTTGCTTGCTACTAAGGTTGATATTTCGGATTTGGATGTTAGTCAATATGTGTGCTATGCTTTTGTGTGCAAAGAAGCTTTGTTTTCATTTGAGGAATTGCCTCCTTCTTTGCCTCATGTTGTCACTGACCTTTTGCACGAGTTTATTGACGTCTTTCCACAAGACGTACCACCGGGATTACCACCTATTCGAGGGATTGAGCATCAGATTGACTTAATTCCCGGTGCTTCGCTGCCCAACCGTGCGCCATACCGTACCAATCCGGAGGAGACGAAGGAGATTCAGCGTCAAGTACAAGAGCTACTCGACAAAGGTTACATACGTGAATCACTTAGTCCTTGTGCTGTTCCTGTTATATTAGTGCCTAAAAAGGATGGAACTTGCCGTATGTGTGTTGATTGTAGAGCCATTAATAATATTACTATTCGTTATCGTCATCCTATTCCTAGGTTAGATGATATGCTTGATGAATTAAGTGGCTCTACCGTGTTTTCCAAAGTTGATTTGCGTAGTGGATACCATCAAATTCGCATGAAATTAGGGGATGAATGGAAAACGGCATTTAAAACTAAGTTTGGATTATATGAGTGGTTAGTCATGCCTTTTGGGTTAACTAATGCACCTAGCACTTTTATGAGATTAATAAACGAGGTTTTACGTGCTTTCATTGGACGATTTGTGGTAGTCTATTTTGATGATATACTGATTTATAGCAAATCTTTGGAGGAACATTTGGATCATTTACGTGCTGTTTTTATTGCTCTACGTAATGCACGTTTATTTGGTAACCTTGGGAAGTGCACCTTTTGCACCGACCGAGTATCGTTTCTTGGCTATGTTGTTACTCCGCAGGGAATTGAAGTTGATAAAGCCAAGATCGAGGCAATTGAGAGTTGGCCGCAGCCCAAAACGGTCACACAAGTGCGGAGTTTTCTTGGCCTCGCTGGATTCTATTGGCGTTTTGTGAGAGATTTCAGCACCATTGCTGCCCCTCTCAATGAGCTTACACGCAAGGATGTGCCTTTTACTTGGGGTACCGCACAGGAAGAAGCCTTCACGGTATTGAAAGATAAGTTAACACATGCTCCTTTGCTCCATCTTCCTGATTTTAATAAGACTTTTGAGATTGAATGCGATGCTAGTGGTATTGGTTTGGGAGGTGTGTTATTACAAGATGCTAAACCTGTTGCATACTTTTCTAAAAAATTGAGTGGGCCTAGTCTGAACTATTCTACTTATGATAAGGAATTATATGCTCTTGTTCGGACATTAGAAACTTGGCAACATTATTTATGGCCCAAAGAATTTGTTATACATTCTGATCATGAATCTTTGAAACACATAAGAAGCCAAGCAAAACTTAATCGTAGACATGCTAAGTGGGTTGAATTAATTGAGACTTTCCCTTATGTCATTAAACACAAGAAGGGGAAAGATAATATTATTGCTGATGCTTTGTCTCGTCGTTATACTATGCTTTCACAACTTGACTTCAAGATATTCGGTTTACAAACACTCAAAGATCAATATGTACATGATGCGGAATTTAAAGATGTATTGCGGAATTGTAGAGAGGGTAGAACATGGAACAAGTTTGTGCTTAATGATGGTTTTGTGTTCCGTTCTAACAAGCTATGCATTCCAGCTAGCTCTATTCGTCTTTTGTTGTTGCAGGAGGCGCATGGAGGAGGATTAATGGGACACTTTGGCGTGAAGAAGACGGAGGACGCACTTGCTACACATTTCTTTTGGCCAAAGATGAGACGGGATGTTGAGCGTTTTGTTGCTCGCTGCACTACATGTCAAAAAGCTAAGTCACGACTCAATCCTCATGGTTTATACATGCCTTTACCTGTACCTAGTGTTCCGGGGGAGGACATATCCATGGACTTTTTTTTAGGCTTGCCTCGAACAAAGAAGGGGAGGGATAGCATATTTGTTGTCGTGGATAGATTTTCTAAGATGGCACATTTTATACCATGTCATAAAAGCGATGATGCTGCTAATGTTGCTGATTTATTCTTTCGTGAGATTATTCGCTTACATGGTGTGCCCAATACTATTGTCTCGGATCGTGATACTAAGTTTCTTAGCCATTTTTGGAGATGCTTATGGGCTAAGTTGGGGACTAAACTACTTTTTAGTACTACTTGTCATCCCCAAACTGATGGACAAACTGAAGTAGTCAATAGGACTTTGTCTACTATGCTTAGGGCTGTTTTAAAGAGTAACTTGAAAATGTGGGAAGAATGTTTACCTCATATTGAATTTCCTTATAATCGTTCATTTCATTCTACCACTAAAATGTGCCCTTTTGAGATTGTTTATGGTTTTCTACCTCGTGCACCTATTGATTTTCTGCCTCTTCCATCTTCGGAGAAGGTTAATTTTGATGCTAAGCAACGTGCTGAATTGATATTAAAAATGCATGAGTTAATTAAAGAAAACATTGAGAAAATGAATGCTAGATACAAGCTTGCTGGTGATAAGGGTAGAAAGCATGTTGTGTTTGAACCAGGAGATCTTGTTTGGTTACATCTACGTAAAGATAGGTTTCCTGATTTCCGCAAGTCTAAGTTAATGCCACGAGCTGATGGTCCCTTTAAGGTTTTACAGAAAATTAATGATAATGCATATAAACTTGAGCTACCTGCAGATTTTGGGGTTAGTCCCACATTTAACATTGCAGATTTGAAACCTTATTTGGGAGAAGATGATGAGCTTCCGTCGAGGACGACTTCGATTCAAGAAGGGGAGGATGATGAGGACATCTCTACTAAGGTTACACCCACATCTTCACCAACTACACATACTGGACCAGTTACTAGAGCACGCGCACGTCAACTAAATTATCAGGTACTTTCGTTTCTTGTGAATCCTTGTAATGTTCAGGAACATATGATGCTGCCTAAATTAGATACTTTTGTTTGTCTTATGAATGAAGGACCTAGCATGGATAAGAAGGATGGTCATTGGAGCGGGATCAAGCATGGAGAAGGAGATGTGCGCGCGGGAAAGGAAAATGGAGCTTCCAGTGGTGATTTTCGCACTTTGAGGCCACCATAAGGCGTGCATGAAGACTTGGACGAGAGACACAAGACGCCACATTAATATTTTCGTCCAAGGGTTATTATAGGTGCTGCGTCACCTTATTATTGGGCCAGGCCCATGTAATTTCGAAATACACTTAATAGGCTATTTTTTAGAGTCCGTATGTGTGGGGAAACCGAGTTAGGGTTGTTTTCGGACCCCTCCTCCAAGGGGCCACGAAATTCCCCTCTGTTCCCCCATATATACAGCCCTTAGGGCGTCGTTTAGACTTGGATTTTAATTAGATTTAAGTTAGCCATAGCCGCAACTTCGAGCTCTTCGTTTGTGTCATCCGACCAGGTCAAGACCTCATTGGAACCCCAACTTTCGTAATCATTCATCTTATATTCGCAATATCCAGATTGGAATTCTTAGTTCTTGCTTGTTCTTCGATTGCTTGCAGGAATTAGACCTTCGTGGTCAGGTTGATCGTACATCCGCGGGATCAATAACCTCTCGGAGTTGGTTTAGCCATCGCTAAGGCGCAACGTCTTCGCACGTTCGTAGTCGGGTCGTGAAAGTCGTCTCCACCAGAATCGATCTCCACTATCTCATCGAAACATCGGGACACCTTCGCCTCTATCAGCCCAAGTAGTTGGAATATTATTAACATGCAATCTACAATGTTCAGACCACCAAATAGATGCAAATCCCGTGAATTCACAAACAGCAGCAGTAACACGTCTATTCTCAGGATATTGTAAACATGTAAAGCGTTGTTCAGTTTCTAACTCCCAAGTAAGATAAGCATCAGGAATATATCTACCCTCAAACGGCTTAAGATTCAATTTCAGTTTAGGCACATGTTCATCATCGCGTACCTGAGGGGGTGGTTGGTGTCGACCGTGGCGAATGTTGGGACGTGGACGTCCAGCTGGCTGTTCATAGGCCGCTTCCTGTTCCACCTCCTCCTCGTAATCACCCTCGTAGTTGTCGTCCTGGCCGACGTCAGAAGCAGCAGCAGCAGGTACTGCAGCAGCAGGAGGAGCACCAATACCAGCAGCTTGTCCTCTCGGAAACAGAATACGTCGTGCACGTGGTAGTGGCGGTGGCTGTGGCTGTGCTGGAGCGGCAGCAGGCTGTGTAGGTAGGCGTGCGATCAACTCAGTAAACTTGGCGTCGAGCTTGGTGTCGATCATCTTTTCCACGCCATCAATTGCCTCTGTAAATCTGGTCTCGATGTCATTCACCTGTTCAGACATCATTTGTGCAAATTTATCATGTAGCTCCTTCTTTGGCATGTTCTCCCAATCGGGTGCATCCCGCGCCACTTCATCATGTGATCCTGGCATGGTTAGCAGAAATAGAAAACACACAGTAATATGATCCTACTTCTACTAATGGGATGTGGGGTGGTGGAAAGCACAAATCCGTCAAGCTTTTCTTTCGTTCTTACCGATTCTTACCTAGCAGCAGGTGGTGATGTACAACCAACGGGTCAAAACTCTCAGAGATATGGTGGAGCGATGGCCAGGAGGTGTCAAACGCACGATGTAGAATATATGTGGAGCTGTAGGAAGGCTGACAAGTATGGTAGGAAAAACTCAACAGTAATCAAAACAAAGATGCAAAGCTGAATAAACACTCAACGTCGGTACTGTGCTGATCCTAGGCTAGACCGTACTAGAGACACGAGCCTAAAACACCAACGAAAGCACGGCGCGGCACGTAAACAACTGAGAAGCACACTCTGAATTTTTATTTTCTCTCTCTCTTTTTTTTTCGATGCGGGACTGCGGTGGCTGAAAAAGTGCGAAAAAATCACTATGGTGGCGAACGTCTCAAAATGAGTTTCTGGACCTAAGGAACGTATGGGCACGAAATTTTTTTACCCCTGAAAACTTTGGCCTAAAAACTGCTCTGAATTTTTTTGTTGTTGGAAATCACCCTCTTCTACGTACGACAAAGATTGGTGAAATCCGACTCTAATCAACTCAAACTAATCTGGCTACGGAGAGATCACAAACCGAACGGGTGATGGACCTCAACTCGGATCGGTAGGTCGTGGTGGTGTATATGGACTCTGCTTGGCGGAACGTGGTGGTGTATCTGGACTCGGATTGGCGGAACGTGGTGGTGTAGTACTGTGCGGCGGCGGCGTGACAAACTATGATCAGAACTCGAAACTCTAAGGGAACTAGACGCTAAGATCAGCAACTCGACACAACGATGCAACCGCAAATTCAACAAAGCAAACTACTGTAAGGAAGACTGGACAAAGGCTCGGACTGTTTAGGGACGTGATGATCTAACCCTAATTTTTTTTTGGCTTTTTCGTGGACTGTAGGTATGAAGAACAGAAGTAATCTAGAGTACGAAAACTGGTAAATCTCACCGATCAACCTGGAAATCTGATACCACTTGATAGAGGCGAAGGTGTCCCGATGTTTCGATGAGATGGTGGAGATCGATTATGGTGGAGGCGACTTTCACGATCCGACTACGAACGTGCGAAGACGTTGCGCCTTAGCGATCGCTAAACCAACTCCGAGAGGTTATTGATCCCGCGGATGCACAATCAACCTGACCACGAAGGTCTAATTCCTGCAAGCAATCGAAGAACAAGCAAGAACTAAGAATTGCAATCTGGATATTGCGAATATAAGATGAATGATTACGAAAGTTGGGGTTCCAATGAGGTCTTGGCCTGGTCGGATGACACAAACGAAGAGCTCGAAGTTGCGGCTATGGCTAACTTAAATCTAATTAAAACCCAAGTCTAAACGACGCCCTAAGGGCTGTATATATGGGGGAACAGAGGGGATTTTCATGACCCCTTGGAGGTGGGGTCCGAAAACAACCCTAACTCGGTTTCCCCACACATACGGACTATAAAAACAGCCTATAATGTGGTATTTCGAAATTACATGGGCCCAGCCCAATATTAAGGTGACGCAGCACCTATAATTGCTCTTGGACGAAAATAATGAAGTGGCATCTCGTGTATTTCGTCCAAGCCTTCATGCATGCCTTATGGTGGCTTCAAAGTGCGAAAATCCCCACTGGAAGCTCCATTGTTCTTTCCCGCGCGCGCACCTTCTTCTCCATGCTTGATCCCGCTCCAATGACCGTCCTTCTTGTCCATGCTAGGTCCTTCATTCATAAGCAAAACAAAAGTATCTAATTTAGGCAGCATCATATGTTCATGAACATTAGAAGGATTCGTAAAAAACGAAAGTACCTGATAATTTAGTTGACGTGCACGTGCTCTAGTAACTGGTCCAGTATGTGTAGTTGGTGAAGATGTGGGTGTAACATTAGTAGAGATGTCCTCATCAGTCCCTTCGGTTTCTTTCAACCTCCATGAGAACTTGAGCCATCGTGGGTGAAGGTGGAAGATTGCCTTCCTCCGGATCATCTCCACAAGCTTGGGCACGACCAAGGTGGCCACGGGTTCCTTGAGACAGCCTGAAGGATATGATCAATGTCAAACAGAGTTGAATGAGTTTGCAAATGCATCAGATTATGAAGATAACTGGAATGACTCGGACAACATAACGGCTGTAATTGCAAGAAAAAACAATTTCTTACAACATGGAAACATCACTTACATACGATGTAAGAAATCAGGAAGCATAACAACTATAGCAAACCGAACACAACTCTCCTACGGCTACAAGTAGGCAATCAACGAGATGTTCTAGTAAGACATAGATGAGCCTAGTCCTATCTTCCCGTAGAACAAGATGAGGGTGACTCAGAACTCAGATCGATGAAGGTAAGGAGAAAAAAGAAGCCTTGCATTGTTCCCTTATATACCCAGAGTAACTATATAACTATAGAAGGCTAGACTCGACTTCGGCCAAGGCAGATAATACTACAGTCGGTCCTGCTCTGATACCAAGTCTGTCGGGACCCGGGGTTAGCATATGCAAGACCCTCTACAACACAAGCATATGGAGAGCCGAGAACCGTACCCACTTGTCTAAGCAGACAAGGCCAAGCACAGAACGTTCTCGAAAAGCATCGAACGTGAGGGGCATCCCATCCAGGCTGGATGATCAACTGAGATGGGTCCTCATCGTCCGCACACAAGTCTAAATGATATGGGTGGTGAACACCCATACTCAGAGACAAGTCGCCTCAACCATACTATCGATTGTATTATAACCCTTACATAGACTTACTCCAGCCCGATCACTTAGTCGGGGTCTAGGGCGGGCTCGATCATACAACAAAGTGTGCACGTGACAGAGTCACGAGCAATCGCATCGCGATGCCCCAAGCTGCGCACATCTAAGGGCCACTTGGTGTATAAAAGACCGCCAGCCAGATCACAACTAAGGTATCGAAAACCCATACTAAGACATGCACGTTATAATCATACATGCAGCACACATGTCTAGTATGAACAGCAGGTATCATTGCAACTTATATTCGCAATATCCAGATTGCAATTCTTAGTTCTTGCTTGTTCTTCGATTGCTTGCAGGAATTAGACCTTCGTGGTCAGGTTGATCGTGCATCCGCGGGATCAATAACCTCTCGGAGTTGGTTTAGCGATCGCTAAGGCGCAACGTCTTCGCACGTTCGTAGTCGGATCGTGAAAGTTGTCTCCACCATAATCGATCTCCACCATCTCATCGAAACATCGGGACACCTTTGCCTCTATCAATCATATGTTCATGAACAATAGAAGGATTCACAAGAAACGAAAGTACCTGATAATTTAGTTGACGTGCACGTGCTGTAGTAACTGGTCCAGTATGTGTAGTTGGTGAGGATATGGGTGTAACATTAGTAGGGATGTCCTCATCATCCTCCCCTTCTTGAATTGAAGTCGTCCTCGACGGAAGCTCATCATCTTCTCCCAAATAAGGTTTCAAATCTGCAATGTTAAATGTGGGACTAACCCCAAAATCTGCAGGTAGCTCATATGCATTATCATTAATTTTCTGTAAAACCTTAAAGGGACCATCAGCTCGTGGCATTAACTTAGACTTGCGCAAATCAGGAAACCTATCTTTACGTAGATGTAACCAAACAAGATCTCCTGGTTCAAACACAACATGCTTTCTACCCTTATCACCAGCAAGCTTGTATCTAACATTCATTTTCTCAATGTTTTCTTTAGTTAACTCATGCATTTTTAATATCAATTCAGCACGTTGCTTAGCATCAAAATTAACCTTCTCCGAAGATGGAAGAGGCAGCAAATCAATAGGCGCACGAGGTAGAAAACCATAAACAATCTCAAAAGGGCACATTTTAGTGGTAGAATGAAATGAACGATTATAAGCAAATTCAATATGAGGTAAACATTCTTCCCACATTTTCAAGTTACTCTTTAAAACAGCCCTAAGCATAGTAGACAAAGTCCTATTGACTACTTCAGTTTGTCCATCAGTTTGGGGATGACAGGTAGTACTAAAAAGTAGTTTAGTCCCCAACTTAGCCCATAAGCATCTCCAAAAATGGCCCAGAAACTTAGTATCACGATCCAAGACAATAGTATTGGGCACACCATGTAAGAGAATAATCTCACGAAAGAATAAATCAGCAACATTAGCAGCATCATCGCTTTTATGACATGGTATAAAATGTGCCATCTTAGAAAATCTATCCACGACAACAAATATGCTATCCCTCCCCTTCTTTGTTCGAGGCAAGCCTAAAACAAAGTCCATGGATATGTCCTCCCACGGAACACTAGGTACAGGTAAAGGCATGTATAAACCATGAGGATTGAGTCGTGACTTAGCTTTTTGACATGTAGTGCAGCGAGCAACAAAACGCTCAACATCCCGTCTCATCTTTGGCCAAAATAAGTGTGTAGCAAGTACGTCCTCCGTCTTCTTCACGCCAAAGTGTCCCATTAATCCTCCTCCATGCGCCTCCTGCAACAACAAAAGACGAATAGAGCTAGCTGGAATGCATAGCTTGTTAGAACGGAACACAAACACATCATTAAGGACAAACTTGTTCCATGTTCTACCCTCTCTACAATTCTGCAATACATCTATAAATTCTGCATGATTTACATATTGATCTTTGATTGTCTCTAAACCGAAAATCTTGAAGTCAAGTTGTGAAAGCATAGTATAACGACGAGACAAAGCATCAGCAATAATATTATCTTTCCCCTTCTTGTGTTTAATGACATAAGGGAAAGTCTCAATAAATTCAACCCACTTAGCATGTCTACGATGAAGTTTCGCTTGACTTCTTATGTGTTTCAAAGATTCATGATCAGAATGTATAACAAATTCTTTGGGCAATAAATAATGTTGCCAAGTTTCTAATGTCCAAACAAGAGCATATATGATAGAGGCGAAGGTGTCCCGATGTTTCGATGAGATGGTGGAGATCGATTATGGTGGAGACGACTTTCACGATCCGACTACGAACGTGCGAAGACGTTGCGCCTTAGCGATCGCTAAACCAACTCCGAGAGGTTATTGATCCCGCGGATGCACGATCAACCTGACCACGAGGGTCTAATTCCAGCAAGCAATCGAAGAACAAGCAAGAACTAAGAATTGGAATCTGGATATTGCGAATATAAGATGAATGATTACGAAAGTTGGGGTTCCAATGAGGTCTTGGCCTGGTCGGATGACACAAACGAAGAGCTCGAAGTTGCGGCTATGGCTAACTTAAATCTAATTAAAACCCAAGTCTAAACGACGCCCTAAGGGCTGTATATATGGGGGAACAGAGGGGAATTTCGTGGCCCCTTGGAGGTGGGGTCCGAAAACAACCCTAACTCGGTTTCCCCACACATACGGACTCGAAAAACAGCCTATAATGTGGTATTTCGAAATTACATGGGCCCAGCCCAATATTAAGGTGACGCAGCACCTATAATGGCCCTTGGACGAAAATAATGAAGTGTCATCTCGCGTATTTCGTCCAAGACTTCATGCGCGCCTTATGGTGGCTTCAAAGTGTGATAATCACCACTGGAAGCTCCACTGTACTTTCCCGCGCGCGCACCTTCTTCTCCATGCTTGATCCCGCTCCAATGACCATCCTTCTTGTCCATGCTAGGTCCTTCATTCATAAGCAAAACAAAAGTATCTAATTTAGGCAGCATCATATGTTCATGAACAATAGAAGGATTGATGAGGACATCCCTACTAATGTTACACCCATATCCTCACCAACTACACATATTGGACCAGTTACTAGAGCTCGTGCACGTCAACTAAATTATCAGGTACTTTCGTTTCTTACGAATCCTTCTATTGTTCATGAACATATGATACTGCCTAAATTAGATACTTTTGTTTTGCTTATGAATGAAGGACCTAGCATGGACAAGAAGGATGGTCATTGGAGCGGGATCAAGCATGGAGAAGAAGGTGCGCGCGCGGGAAAGGACAGCGGAGCTTCCAGTGGTGATTATCGCACTTTGAAGCCACCATAAGGCGCGCATGAAGTCTTGGACGAAATACGCGAGATGCCACTTCATTATTTTCGTCCAAGGGCAATTATAGGTGCTGCGTCACCTTAATATTGGGCTGGGCCCATGTAATTTCGAAATACCACCTTATAGGCTGTTTTTAGAGTCCGTATGTGTGGGGAAACCGAGTTAGGGTTGTTTTCGGACCCCACCTCCAAGGGGTCACGAAAATCCCCTCTGTTCCCCCATATATACAGCCCTTAGGGCGTCGTTTAGACTTGGGTTTTAATTAGATATAAGTTAGCCATAGCCGCAACTTCGAGCTCTTCGTTTGTGTCATCCGACCAGGCCAAGACCTCATTGGAACCCCAACTTTCGTAATCATTCATCTTATATTCGCAATATCCAGATTGCAATTCTTAGTTCTTGCTTGTTCTTCGATTGCTTGCAGGAATTAGACCTTCGTGGTCAGGTTGATCGTGCATCCGCGGGATCAATAACCTCTCGGAGTTGGTTTAGCGATCGCTAAGGCGCAACGTCTTCGCACGTTCGTAGTCGGATCGTGAAAGTTGCCTCCACCATAATCGATCTCCACCATCTCATCGAAACATCGGGACACCTTCGCCTCTATCAAGTGGTATCAGATTTCCAGGTTGCTCGGTGAGATTTACCAGTTTTCATAGTCTAGATTGGTTCTGTTCTTCATACCTACAGTCCACGAAAAAGCCAAAAAAAAAATTAGGCTTAGATCATCACGTTCCAAAACAGTCCGAGCCCTTATCCAGTTTTCTTTACAGTAGCTTGCTTTGTTGAATTTACGGTTGCATCGTTGTGTCAAGTTGCTGATCTTAGCGTCTAGTTCCCTTAGAGTTTCGAGTTCTGATCACAGTTTGTCACGTCGCCGCCGCACAGTAGTCATCCTACCACGTTCCGCCAATCCAAGTCCAGATACACCACCACGTTCCGCCAAGCAGAGTCCATATACACCACCACGTCTCACGAGTCCGAGTTGAGTTCCACCATCAGTAAGGATCCTGATCTCTCTGTAGCCAGATTAGTTTTGAGTTGTTAGAGTCGGATTTCACCAAACTTTTTCCGTCCAGAGAAGGGGGTGATTTCCAAAAAAAAAAAAAAAAAAAAATTTCAGGGGTGAAAAAATTTCGTGCCCATACGTTCCTTAGGTCCAGAAACTCATTTTGAGACGTTCGCCACCATAGTGATTTTTTCGCACTTTTTCAGCCACCGCGGTCCCGCATCGCAAAAAAAAAAAAGCAAAAAAAAAAAAAAAAAAAAAAGAGAAAAAAAAAATTCAGAGTGTTTTCGTTGAGTGTTTATTCAACTTTGCATCTCTGTTTTGATTACTGTTGAGCTTTTTGCTACCATATTTGTCAAACCTACCTACAGCTCCACATATATTCTACTTCGTGCGGTTGACACCTCCTGGCCATCGCTCTACCACATCTCTGAGAGTTTTGACCCGTTGGTTGTACATCACCACCTGCTGCTAGGTAAGAATCGGTAAGAACTGAAGAAAAGCTTGACGGATTTGTGCTTTCCACCACCCCACATCCCATTAGTCGAAGTAGGATCATACTTCTGTGTGTTTTCTATTTCTGCTAACCATGCCAGGATCCCATGATGAAGTGGCGCGGGATGCACCTGATTGGGAGAATATGACAAACAAAGCATTACATGATAAATTTGCACAAATGATGTCTGAACAGGTGAATGACATCGAGAACAGATTTACAGAGGCGATTGATGGTGTGGAGAAGATGATCGACACCAAGCTCGACGCCAAGTTTACTGAGTTGCTCGCACGCTTACCTATACAGCCTGCGGCCGCTCCAGCACAGCCACCGCCACCACGACGTGCACGACGTATTCTGTTTCCGGGCGGACAAGCTGCTGGTGCTCCTGCTGCTGCTGCAGTTACTGCTGCTGCTGCCTCTGACGTCGGCCAGGACGACAACTACGAGGGTGATTACGAGGAGGAGGTGGAACAAGAAGCGGCCTATGAACAGCCAGCTGGACGTCCACGTCCCAACATTCGCCACGGTCGACACCAACCACCCCCTCAGGTACGCGATGATGAACATGTGCCTAAACTTAAATTGAATCTTAAGCCGTTTGAGGGTAGATATATTCCTGATGCTTATCTTACTTGGGAGTTAGAAACTGAACAACGCTTTACATGTTTACAATATCCTGAGAATAGACGTGTTACTGCTGCTGTTTGTGAATTCACGGGTTTTGCATCTATTTGGTGGTCTGAACATTGTAGATTGCATGCTAATAATATTCCAGCTACTTGGGCTGCTTTAAAAGATGCTATGCGTACTCGCTGGGTTCCTCCTTATTATCAACGTGAATTGCTACAAAAATTACAGCGTTTGAGACAAGGAAAAAATTCTGTAGAGGAATATTATCAAGAATTACAAACTGGATTGATTAGATGTGGCCTAGTAGAGGATAATGAAGCTATGTTTGCACGTTTTATAGGTGGCTTAAACAGGGAGATACAAACTATTCTAGAATACAAGGACTATGCTACTATTACTCGTTTGTTTCATCTTGCTTGTAAAGCTGAACGTGAAGTGCAGGATCGACAGGCCGCTACGAGACCTAACTTTTCTGCAGGACGAAATACATCATGGACATCGCGTGAACCTTCTACATCCACACGTCCTGCTGCTCCACCCTCTACTTCAGCCGCTCATTCTTACAGGGAGCCACCAAAACAGTCAGCGCCACCATTCAAGGGTGCACAGAGTGGTCCAGCGGCGAGTTCTTCTTCATCCATGGCTTCCACAGGGCAAACACGAGATCGTGATATTAAATGTCGCAGGTGCCAAGGTGGAGGTCACTTCGCAAAAGACTGTCCCTCCAAGCGTGTGATGATTATTACGGCGGATGGTGGGTATGAGTCAGCGAGTGACTATGATGAGGAGACTTTAGTTCTCATTGCTCATGAGGAACAGGGTGCCCATGATGATGCTCATGATATGGAGTATATGGCTCCTGATGATGCAGATAAATATGCTAGTTTGGTTGCTCAACGTGTGTTAAGTGTGCAGGTAACGAAGGCTGAGCAAAACCAGAGGCATAATTTGTTCCACACAAAGGGAGTGGTGAAAGAACGTTCGGTTCGCATCATCATTGACGGAGGGAGTTGCAACAACTTGGCTAGCATGGAGTTGGTGGAGAAGCTATCTCTCACCACAAGACCACACCCCCATCCGTACTATATTCAGTGGTTTAACAATAGTGGTAAGATTAAGGTAACGCGTTCTGTTCGTGTGCACTTTAGCATTGCTGCATATGCTGATTATGTTGATTGTGATGTGGTACCCATGCAAGCATGCTCTCTTTTACTTGGTAGACCATGGAAATTTGATAGGAATGTTGTACACCATGGTAGGACAAATCAGTTTACTCTGGTTCATCAGGATAAAAATATTGCTTTACTTCCTATGTCTCCTGAAAAAATTGTGAAAGATGATCTTGCTAGAGCTAGTAAAGCTAAACAGGAGAAAAATAAGAGTGAAAATGAGATAGCAGCCAAAGAATTTGAGCAACAACATAAGACTAATAGCAAATCTTCTTCTGCTGTGTCTAATGAAATTAAATTGACTAGTCCAACTTTGCTTGCTACTAAAGTTGATATTTCAGATTTGGATGTTAGTCAATATGTGTGCTATGCTTTTGTGTGCAAAGAAGCTTTGTTTTCATTTGAGGAATTGCCTCCTTCTTTGCCTCCTGTTGTCACTGACCTTTTGCAGGAGTTTATTGACGTCTTTCCACAAGACGTACCACCGGGATTACCACCTATTCGAGGGATTGAGCATCAGATTGACTTAATTCCCGGTGCTTCACTGCCCAACCGTGCGCCATACCGTACCAATCCGGAGGAGACAAAGGAGATTCAGCGTCAAGTACAAGAGCTACTCGACAAAGGTTACATACGTGAATCCCTTAGTCCTTGTGCTGTTCCTGTTATATTAGTGCCTAAAAAGGATGGAACATGGCGTATGTGTGTTGATTGTCGAGCCATTAATAATATTACTATTCGTTATCGTCATCCTATTCCTAGGTTAGATGATATGCTTGATGAATTAAGTGGCTCTACCATGTTTTCCAAAGTTGATTTGCGTAGTGGATACCATCAAATTCGCATGAAATTAGGAGATGAATGGAAAACGGCATTTAAAACTAAGTTTGGATTATATGAGTGGTTAGTCATGCCTTTTGGGTTAACTAATGCACCTAGCACTTTCATGAGATTAATGAACGAGGTTTTACGTGCTTTCATTGGACGATTTGTGGTAGTCTATTTTGATGATATACTGATTTATAGCAAATCTTTGGAGGAACATTTGGATCATTTACGTGCTGTTTTTATTGCTCTACGTAATGCACGTTTGTTTGGTAACCTTGGGAAGTGCACCTTTTGCACCGACCGAGTATCGTTTCTTGGCTATGTTGTTACTCCGCAGGGAATTGAAGTTGATAAAGCCAAGATCGAGGCGATTGAGAGTTGGCCGCAGCCCAAAACGGTCACACAAGTGAGGAGTTTTCTTGGCCTCGCTGGATTCTATAGGCGTTTTGTGAGAGATTTCAGCACCATTGCTGCACCTCTCAATGAGCTTACACGCAAGGATGTGCCTTTTACTTGGGGTACCGCACAGGAAGAAGCCTTCACCGTATTGAAAGATAAGTTAACACATGCTCCTTTGCTCCAACTTCCTGATTTTAATAAGACTTTTGAGCTTGAATGCGATGCTAGTGGGATTGGTTTGGGAGGTGTGTTATTACAAGATGCTAAACCTGTTGCTTACTTTTCTGAAAAATTGAGTGGGCCTAGTCTGAACTATTCTACTTATGATAAGGAATTATATGCTCTTGTTCGGACATTAGAAACTTGGCAACATTATTTATGGCCCAAAGAATTTGTTATACATTCTGATCATGAATCTTTGAAACACATAAGAAGTCAAGCAAAACTTAATCGTAGACATGCTAAGTGGGTTGAATTTATTGAGACTTTCCCTTATGTCATTAAACACAAGAAGGGGAAAGATAATATTATTGCTGATGCTTTGTCTCGTCGTTATACTATGCTTTCCCAACTTGACTTCAAGATTTTCGGTTTAGAGACACTCAAAGATCAATATGTAAATGATGCAGAATTTAAAGATGTATTGCAGAATTGTAGAGAGGGTAGAACATGGAACAAGTTTGTCCTTAATGATGGGTTTGTGTTCCGTTCTAACAAGCTATGCATTCCAGCTAGCTCTATTCGTCTTTTGTTGTTGCAGGAGGCGCATGGAGGAGGATTAATGGGACATTTTGGCGTGAAGAAGACGGAGGACGTACTTGCTACACATTTCTTTTGGCCAAAGATGAGACGGGATGTTGAGCGTTTTGTTGCTCGCTGCACTACATTTCAAAAAGCTAAGTCACGACTCAATCCTCATGGTTTATACATGCCTTTACCTGTACCTAGTGTTCCGTGGGAGGACATATCCATGGACTTTGTTTTAGGCTTGCCTCGAAAAAAGAACGGGAGGGATAGCATATTTGTTGTCGTGGCTAGATTTTCTAAGATGGCACATTTTATACCATGTCATAAAAGCGATGATGCTGCTAATGTTGCTGATTTATTCTTTCGTGAGATTATTCGCTTACATGGTGTGCCCAATACTATTGTCTCGGATCGTGATACTAAGTTTCTTAGCCATTTTTGGAGATGCTTATGGGCTAAGTTGGGGACTAAACTACTTTTTAGTACTACATGTCATCCCCAAACTGATGGACAAACTGAAGTAGTCAATAGGACTTTGTCTACTATGCTTAGGGCTGTTTTAAAGAGTAACTTGAAACTGTGGGAGGAATGTTTACCTCATATTGAATTTGCTTATAATCGTTCATTGCATTCTACCACTAAAATGTGCCCTTTTGAGATTGTTTATGGTTTTCTACCTCGTGCACCTATTGATTTGCTACCTCTTCCATCTTCGGAGAAGGTTAATTTTGATGCTAAGCAACGTGCTGAATTGATATTAAAAATGCATGAGTTAACTAAAGAAAACATTGAGCGCATGAATGCTAGATACAAGCTTGCTGGTGATAGGGGTCGAAAGCATGTTGTGTTTGAACCCGGAGATCTTGTTTGGTTACATCTACGTAAAGATAGGTTTCCTGATTTGCGCAAGTCTAAGTTAATGCCTCGAGCTGATGGTCCCTTTAAGGTTTTGCAGAAAATTAATGATAATGCATATAAACTTGAGCTACCTGCAGCCTTTGGGGTTAGTCCCACATTTAATATTGCAGATTTGAAGCCTTATTTGGGAGAAGATGATGAGCTTCCGTCGAGGACGACTTCAATTCAAGAAGGGGAGGATGATGAGGACATCCCTACTAATGTTACACCCATATCCTCACCAAGTACACATATTGGACAAGTTACTAGAGCTCGTGCACGTCAACTAAATTATCAGGTACTTTCGTTTCTTACGAATCCTTCTATTGTTCATGAACATATGATACTGCCTAAATTAGATACTTTTGTTTTGCTTATGAATGAAGGACCTAGCATGGACAAGAAGGATGGTCATTGGAGCGGGATCAAGCATGGAGAAGAAGGTGCGCGCGCGGGAAAGGACAGCGGAGCTTCCAGTGGTGATTATCGCACTTTGAAGCCACCATAAGGCGCGCATGAAGTCTTGGACGAAATACGCGAGATGCCACTTCATTATTTTCGTCCAAGGGCAATTATAGGTGCTGCGTCACCTTAATATTGGGCTGGGCCCATGTAATTTCGAAATACCACCTTATAGGCTGTTTTTAGAGTCCGTATGTGTGGGGAAACCGAGTTAGGGTTGTTTTCGGACCCCACCTCCAAGGGGTCACGAAAATCCCCTCTGTTCCCCCATATATACAGCCCTTAGGGCGTCGTTTAGACTTGGGTTTTAATTAGATATAAGTTAGCCATAGCCGCAACTTCGAGCTCTTCGTTTGTGTCATCCGACCAGGCCAAGACCTCATTGGAACCCCAACTTTCGTAATCATTCATCTTATATTCGCAATATCCAGATTGCAATTCTTAGTTCTTGCTTGTTCTTCGATTGCTTGCAGGAATTAGACCTTCGTGGTCAGGTTGATCGTGCATCCGCGGGATCAATAACCTCTCGGAGTTGGTTTAGCGATCGCTAAGGCGCAACGTCTTCGCACGTTCGTAGTCGGATCGTGAAAGTTGCCTCCACCATAATCGATCTCCACCATCTCATCGAAACATCGGGACACCTTCGCCTCTATCAAGGATTCACAAGAAACGAAAGTACCTGATAATTTAGTTGACGTGCACGTGCTCTAGTAACTGGTCCAGTATGTGTAGTTGGTGAGGATATGGGTGTAACATTAGTAGGGATGTCCTCATCATCCTCCCCTTCTTGAATTGAAGTCGTCCTCGACGGAAGCTCATCATCTTCTCCCAAATAAGGTTTCAAATCTGCAATGTTAAATGTGGGACTAACCCCAAAATCTGCAGGTAGCTCAAGTTTATATGCATTATCATTAATTTTCTGTAAAACCTTAAAGGGACCATCAGCTCGTGGCATTAACTTAGACTTGCGCAAATCAGGAAACCTATCTTTACGTAGATGTAACCAAACAAGATATCCTGGTTCAAACACAACATGCTTTCTACCCTTATCACCAGCAAGCTTGTATCTAGCATTCATTTTCTCAATGTTTTCTTTAGTTAATTCATGCATTTTTAATATCAATTCAGCACGTTGCTTAGCATCAAAATTAACCTTCTCCGAAGATGGAAGAGGAAGCAAATCAATAGGTGCACGAGGTAGAAAACCATAAACAATCTCAAAAGGGCACATTTTAGTGGTAGAATGAAATGAACGATTATAAGCAAATTCAATATGAGGTAAACATTCTTCCCACATTTTTAAGTTACTCTTTAAAACAGCCCTAAGCATAGTAGACAAAGTCCTATTGACTACTTCAGTTTGTCCATCAGTTTGGGGATGACATGTAGTACTAAAAAGTAGTTTAGTCCCCAACTTAGCCCATAAGCATCTCCAAAAATGGCTAAGAAACTTAGTATCACGATCCGAGACAATAGTATTGGTCACACCATGTAAGCGAATAATCTCTCGAAAGAATAAATCAGCAACATTAGCAGCATCATCGCTTTTATGACATGGTATAAAATGTGCCATCTTAGAAAATCTATCCACGACAACAAATATGCTATCCCTCCCCTTGTTTGTTCGAGGCAAGCCTAAAACAAAGTCCATGGATATGTCCTCCCACGGAACACTAGGTACAGGTAAAGGCATGTATAAACCATGAGGATTGAGTCGTGACTTAGCTTTTTGACATGTAGTGCAGCGAGCAACAAAACGCTCAACATCCCGTCTCATCTTTGGCCAAAAGAAATGTGTAGCAAGTACGTCCTCCGTCTTCTTCACGCCAAAATGTCCCATTAATCCTCCTCCATGCGCCTCCTGCAACAACAAAAGACGAATAGAGCTAGCTGGAATGCATAGCTTGTTAGAACGGAACACAAACCCATCATTAAGCACAAACTTGTTCCATGTTCTACCCTCTCTACAATTCTGCAAAACATCTTTAAATTCCGCATCATGTACATATTGATCTTTGATTGTCTCTAAACCGAATATCTTGAAGTCAAGTTGTTAAAGCATAGTATAACGACGAGACAAAGCATCAGCAATAATATTATCTTTCCCCTTCTTGTGTTTAATGACATAAGGGAAAGTCTCAATAAATTCAACCCACTTAGCATGTCTACGATTAAGTTTTAATTGACTTCTTATGTGTTTCAAAGATTCATGATCAGAATGTATAACAAATTCTTTGGGCCATAAATAATGTTGCCAAGTTTCTAATATCCGAACAAGAGCATATAATTCCTTATCATAAGTAGAATAGTTCAGACTAGGCCCACTCAATTTTTCAGAAAAGTATGCAACAGGTTTAGCATCTTGTAATAACACACCTCCCAAACCAATACCACTAGCATCGCATTCAAGCTCAAAAGTCTTATTAAAATCAGGAAGTTGGAGCAAAGGAGCATGTGTTAACTTATCTTTCCATACCGTGAAGGCTTCTTCCTGTGCGGTACCCCAAGTAAAAGGCACATCCTTGCGTGTAAGCTCATTGAGAGGTGCAGCAATGGTGCTGAAATCTCTCACAAAACGCCTATAGAATCCAGCGAGTCCAAGAAAACTCCTCACTTGTGTGACCGTTTTGGGCTGCGGCCAACTCTCAATCGCCTCGATCTTGGCTTTATCAACTTCAATTCCCTGCGGAGTAACAACATAGCCAAGAAACGATACTCGGTCGGTGCAAAAGGTGCACTTCCCAAGGTTACCAAACAAACGTGCATTACGTAGAGCAATAAAAACAGCACGTAAATGATCCAAATGTTCCTCCAAAGATTTGCTATAAATCAGTATATCATCAAAATAGATTACCACAAATCGTCCAATGAAAGCACGTAAAACCTCGTTCATTAATCTCATGAAAGTGCTAGGTGCATTAGTTAACCCAAAAGGCATGACTAACCACTCATATAATCCAAACTTAGTTTTAAATGCCGTTTTCCATTCATCTCCTAATTTCATGCGAATTTGATGGTATCCACTACGCAAATCAACTTTGGAAAACATGGTAGAGCCACTTAATTCATCAAGCATATCATCTAACCTAGGAATAATAGGATGACAATAACGAATAGTAATATTATTAATGGCTCGACAATCAACACACATACGCCATGTTCCATCCTTTTTAGGCACTAATATAACAGGAACAGCACAAGGACTAAGGGATTCACGTATGTAACCTTTGTCGAGTAACTCTTGTACTTGACGCTGAATCTCCTTTGTCTCCTCTGGATTGGTACGGTATGGCGCACGGTTGGGCAGTGAAGCACCGGGAATTAAGTCAATCTGATGCTCAATCCCTCGAATAGGTGGTAATCCCGGTGGTACATCTTGTGGAAAGACGTCAATAAACTCCTGCAAAAGGTCAGTGACAACAGGAGGCAAAGAAGGAGGCAATTCCTCAAATGAAAACAAAGCTTCTTTGCACACAAAAGCATAGCACACATATTGACTAACATCCAAATCTGAAATATCAACTTTAGTAGCAAGCAAAGTTGGACTAGTCAATTTAATTTCATTAGACACAGCAGAAGAAGATTTGCTATTAGTCTGATGTTGTTGCTCAAATTCTTTGGATGCTATCTCATTTTCACTCTTATTTTTCTCTTGTTTAGCTTTACTAGCTCTAGCAAGATCATCTTTCACAATTTGTTCAGGAGACATAGGAAGTAAAGCAATATTTTTATCCTGATGAACCAGAGTAAACTGATTTGTCCTACCATTGTGTACAACATTCCTATCAAATTGCCATGGTCTTCCAAGTAAAAGAGAGCATGCTTGCATGGGTACCACATCACAATCAACATAATCAGCATATGCAGCAATGCTAAAGTGCACACGAACAGAACGCGTTACCTTAATCTTACCACTATTGTTAAACCACTGAATATAGTACGGATGGGGGTGTGGTCTTGCGGTGAGAGATAGCTTCTCCACCAACTCCATGCTAGCCAAATTGTTGCAACTCCCTCCGTCAATGATGATGCGAACCGAACGTTCTTTCACCACTCCCTTTGTGTGGAACAAATTATGCCTCTGGTTTTGCTCGGCCTTCGTTACCTGCACACTTAACACACGTTGAGCAACCAAACTAGCATATTTATCTGCATCATCAGGAGCCATATACTCTATATCATGAGCATCATCATGGGCACCCTGTTCCTCATGAGCAATGAGAACTAAAGTCTCCTCATCATAGTCACTCGCTGACTCATACCCACCATCCGCCGTAATAATCATCACACGATTGGAGGGACAGTCTTTTGTGAAGTGACCTCCACCTTGGCACCTGCGACATTTAATATCACGATCTCGTGTTTGCCCTGTGGAAGCCATGGATGAAGAAGAACTCGCCGCTGGACCACTCTGTGCACCCTTGAATGGTGGCGCTGGCTGTTTTGGTGGCTCCCTGTAAGAATGAGCGGCTGAAGTAGATGGTGGTGCAGCAGGACGTGTGGATGTAGAAGGTCCACGCGATGTCCATGATGTATTTCGTCCTGCAGAAAAGTTAGGTCTCGTAGCGGCCTGTCGATCCTGCACTTCACGTTCAGCTTTACAAGCAAGATGAAACAAACGAGTAATAGTAGCAAAGTCCTTGTATTCTAGAATAGTTTGTATCTCCCTGTTTAAACCACCCATAAAACATGCAAGCATAGCTTCATTATCCTCTACTAGGCCACATCTAATCAATCCAGTTTGTAATTCTTGATAATATTCCTCTACAGAATTTTTGCCTTGTCTCAAACGCTGTAATTTTTGTAGCAATTCACGTTGATAATAAGGAGGAACCCAGCGAGTACGCATAGCATCTTTTAAAGCAGCCCAAGTAGTTGGAATATTATTAATATGATCCTACTTCTACTAATGGGATGTGGGGTGGTGGAAAGCACAAATCCGTCAAGCTTTTCTTTCGTTCTTACCGATTCTTACCTACCAGCAGGTGGTGATGTACAACCAACGGGTCAAAACTCTCAGAGATGTGGTAGAGCGATGGCCAGGAGGTGTCAACCGCACGGAGTAGAATATATGTGGAGCTGTAGGTAGGCTTGACAAATATGGTAGCAAAAAGTTCAACAGTAATCAAAACAGAGATGCAAAGTTGAATAAACACTCAACGTCGGTACTGTGCTGATCCTAGGCTAGACCGTACTAGAGACGCGAGCCTAAAACACCAACGAAAGCACGGCGCGACACGTAAACAACTGAGAAGCACACTCTAAATTTTTTTTTCTCTCTCTCTTTATTATTTTTTTATTTATTTTGCGATGCGGGACTGCGGTGGCTGAAAAAGTGCGAAAAAATCACTATGGTGGCGAACGTCTCAAAATGAGTTTCTGGACCTAAGGAACGTATGGGCACGAAATTTTTTTACCCCTGAAAACTTTGGCCTAAAAACGGCTCTGAAAAGCGTGCCAGACTCTAATCACCCTCTTCTACGTACGACAAAGATTGGTGAAATCCGACTCTAATCAACTCAAACTAATCTGGCTACGGAGAGATCACAAACCGAATGGGTGATGGAACTCAACTCGGATTGGTAGGTCGTGGTGGTGTATATGGACTCTGCTTGGCGGAACGTGGTGGTGAATCTGGACTCGGATTGGCGGAACGTGGTGGTGTAGTACTGTGCGGCGGCGGCGTGACAAACTGTGATTAGAACTCGAAACTCTAAGGGAACTAGACGCTAAGATCAGCAACTCGACACAACGATGCAACCGCAAATTCAACAAAGCAAACTACTGTAAGGAAGACTGGACGAAGGCTCGGACTGTTTAGGGACGTGATGATCTAACCCTAAATTTTTTTTGGCTTTTTCGTGGACTGTAGGTATGAAGAACAGAACCAATCTAGACTACGTAAACTGGTAAATATCACCGAGCAACCTGGAAATCTGATACCACTTGATAGAGGCGAAGGTGTCCCGATGTTTCGATGAGATGGTGGAGATCGATTATGGTGGAGACGACTTTCACGATCCGACTACGAACGTGCGAAGACGTTGCGCCTCAGCGATCGCTAAACCAACTCCGAGAGGTTATTGATCCCGCGGATGCACGATCAACCTGACCACAAAGGTCTAATTCCTGCAAGCAATCGAAGAACAAGCAAGAACTAAGAATTGCAATCTGGATATTGCGAATATAAGATGAATGATTACGAAAGTTGGGGTTCCAATGAGGTCTTGGCCTGGTCGGATGACAAAAACGAAGAGCTCGAAGTTGCGGCTATGGCTAACTTAAATCTAATTAAAACCCAAGTCTAAACGACGCCCTAAGGGCTGTATATATGGGGGAACAGAGAGGAATTTCGTGGCCCCTTGGAGGAGGGGTCCGAAAACAACCCTAACTCGGTTTCCCCACACATACGGACTCTAAAAAAATAGCCTATTAAGTGTATTTCGAAATTACATGGGCCTGGCCCAATAATAAGGTGACGCAGCACCTATAATAACCCTTGGACGAAAATATTAATGTGGCGTCTTGTGTCTCTCGTCCAAGTCTTCATGCACGCCTTATGGTGGCCTCAAAGTGCGAAAATCACCACTGGAAGCTCCATTGTCCTTTCCCGCGCGCACACCTCCTTCTCCATGCTTGATCCCGCTCCAATGACCATCCTTCTTATCCATGCTAGGTCCTTCATTCATAAGACAAACAAAAGTATCTAATTTAGGCAGCATCATATGTTCCTGAACATTAGAAGGATTCGCAAGAAACAAAAGTACCTGATAATTTAGTTGACGTGCGCGTGCTCTAGTAACTGGTCCAGTATGTGTAGTTGGTGAAGATGTGGGTGTAACATTAGTAGAGATGTCCTCATCATCCTCCCCTTCTTGAATTGAAGTCGTCCTCGACGGAAGCTCATCATCTTCTCCCAAATAAGGTTTCAAATCTGCAATGTTAAATGTGGGACTAACCCCAAAATCTGCAGGTAGCTCAAGTTTATATGCATTATCAT
The DNA here is from genome assembly GCA_950022295.1 of Bromus sterilis. Taxonomy (NCBI): domain Eukaryota; kingdom Viridiplantae; phylum Streptophyta; class Magnoliopsida; order Poales; family Poaceae; genus Bromus; species Bromus sterilis. The sequence goes on along the minus strand of OX465599.1, from coordinate 161,097,889 downwards.
TAATTTTCTGTAAAACCTTAAAGGGACCATCAGCTCGTGGCATTAACTTGGACTTGCGCAAATCAGGAAACCTATCTTTACGTAGATGTAACCAAACAAGATCTCCTGGTTCAAACACAACATGCTTTCTACCCTTATCACCAGCAAGCTTGTATCTAGCATTCATTTTCTCAATGTTTTCTTTAGTTAACTCATGCATTTTTAATATTAATTCAGCATGTTGCTTAGCATCAAAATTAACCTTCTCCGAAGATGGAAGAGGCAGCAAATCAATAGGTGCACGAGGTAGAAAACTATAAACAATCTCAAAAGGGCACATTTTAGTGGTAGAATGAAATGAACGATTATAAGCAAATTCAATATGAGGTAAACATTCTTCCCACATTTTCAAGTTACTCTTTAAAACAGCCCTAAGCATAGTAGACAAAGTCCTATTGACTACTTCAGTTTGTCCATCAGTTTGGGGATGACAAGTAGTACTAAAAAGTAGTTTAGTCCCCAACTGAGCCCATAAGCATCTCCAAAAATGGCTAAGAAACTTAGTATCACGATCCGAGACAATAGTATTGGGCACACCATGTAAGCGAATAATCTCACGAAAGAATAAATCAGCAACATTAGCAGCATCATCGCTTTTATGACATGGTATAAAATGTGCCATCTTAGAAAATCTAGCCACGACAACAAATATGCTATCCCTCCCGTTCTTTTTTCGAGGCAAGCCTAAAACAAAGTCCATGGATATGTCCTCCCACGGAACACTAGGTATAGGTAAAGGCATGTATAAACCATGAGGATTGAGTCGTGACTTAGCTTTTTGACATGTAGTGCAGCGAGCAACAAAACGCTCAACATCCCGTCTCATCTTTGGCCAAAAGAAATGTGTAGCAAGTACGTCCTCCGTCTTCTTCACGCCAAAATGTCCCATTAATCCTCCTCCATGCGCCTCCTGCAACAACAAAAGACGAATAGAGCTAGCTGGAATGCATAGCTTGTTAGAACGGAACACAAACCCATCATTAAGGACAAACTTGTTCCATGTTCTACCCTCTCTACAATTCTGCAATACATCTTTAAATTCTGCATCATTTACATATTGATCTTTGAGTGTCTCTAAACCGAAAATCTTGAAGTCAAGTTGGGAAAGCATAGTATAACGACGAGACAAAGCATCAGCAATAATATTATCTTTCCCCTTCTTGTGTTTAATGACATAAGGGAAAGTCTCAATAAATTCAACCCACTTAGCATGTCTACGATTAAGTTTTGCTTGACTTCTTATGTGTTTCAAAGATTCATGATCAGAATGTATAACAAATTCTTTGGGCCATAAATAATGTTGCCAAGTTTCTAATGTCCGAACAAGAGCGTATAATTCCTTATCATAAGTAGAATAGTTCAGACTAGGCCCACTCAATTTTTCAGAAAAGTATGCAACCGGTTTAGCATCTTGTAATAACACACCTCCCAAACCAATCCCACTAGCATCGCATTCAAGCTCAAAAGTCTTATTAAAATCAGGAAGTTGGAGCAAAGGAGCATGTGTTAACTTATCTTTCAGTACCGTGAAGGCTTCTTCCTGTGCGGTACCCCAAGTAAAAGGCACATCCTTGCGTGTAAGCTCATTGAGAGGTGCACCAATGGTGCTGAAATCTCTCACAAAACGCCTATAGAATCCAGCGAGGCCAAGAAAACTCCTCACTTGTGTGACGGTTTTGGGCTGCGGCCAACTCTCAATCGCCTCGATCTTGGCTTTATCAACTTCAATTCCCTGCGGAGTAACAACATAGCCAAGAAACGATACTCGGTCGGTGCAAAAGGTGCACTTCCCAAGGTTACCAAACAAACATGCATTACGTAGAGCAATAAAAACAGCACGTAAATGATCCAAATGTTCCTCCAAAGATTTGCTATAAATCAGTATATCATCAAAATAGACTACCACAAATCGTCCAATGAAAGCACGTAAAACCTCGTTCATTAATCTCATGAAAGTGCTAGGTGCATTAGTTAACCCAAAAGGCATGACTAACCACTCATATAATCCAAACTTAGTTTTAAATGCCGTTTTCCATTCATCCCCTAATTTCATGCGAATTTGATGGTATCCACTACGCAAATCAACTTTGGAAAACATGGTAGAGCCACTTAATTCATCAAGCATATCATCTAACCTAGGAATAGGATGACGATAACGAATAGTAATATTATTAATGGCTCTACAATCAACACACATACGCCAAGTTCCATCCTTTTTAGGCACTAATATAACAGGAACAACACAAGGACTAAGGGATTCACGTATGTAACCTTTGTCGAGTAGCTCTTGTACTTGACGCTGAATCTCCTTCGTCTCCTCCGGATTGGTACGGTATGGCGCACGGTTGGGCAGCGAAGCACCGGGAATTAAGTCAATCTGATGCTCAATCCCTCGAATAGGTGGTAATCCCGGTGGTACGTCTTGTGGAAAGACGTCAATAAACTCCTGCAAAAGGTCAGTGACCACAGGAGGCAAAGAAGGAGGCAATTCCTCAAATGAAAACAAAGCTTCTTTGCACACAAAAGCATAGCACACATATTGACTAACATCCAAATCCGAAATATCAACCTTAATAGCAAGCAAAGTTGGACTAGTCAATTTAATTTCATTAGAAACAGCAGAAGAAGATTTGCTATTAGTCTTATGTTGTTGCTCAAATTCTTTAGCTGCTATCTCATTCTCACTCTTATTTTTCTCCTGTTTAGCTTTACTAGCTCTAGCAAGATCATCTTTCAAAATTTGTTCAGGAGACATAGGAAGTAAAGCAATAGTTTTATCCTGATGAACTAGAGTAAACTGATTTGTCCTACCATGGTGTACAACATTCCTATCAAATTGCCATGGTCTACCAAGTAAAAGAGAGCATGCTTGCATGGGTACCACATCACAATCAACATAATCAGCATATGCAGCAATGCTAAAGTGCACACGAACAGAACGCGTTACCTTAATCTTACCACTATTGTTAAACCACTGAATATAGTATGGATGGGGGTGTGGTCTTGTGGTGAGAGATAGCTTCTCCACCAACTCCATGCTCGCCAAGTTGTTGCAACTCCCTCCGTCAATGATGATGCGAACCGAACGTTCTTTCACCACTCCCTTTGTGTGGAACAAATTATGCCTCTGGTTTTGCTCGGCCTTCGATACCTGCACACTTAACACACGTTGAGCAACCAAACTAGCATATTGATCTGCATCATCAGGAGCCATATACTCTATATCATGAGCATCATCATGGGCACCCTGTTCCTCGTGAGCAATGAGAACTAAAGTCTCCTCATCATAGTCGCTCGCTGACTCATACCCACCATCCGCCGTAATAATCATCACACGCTTGGAGGGACAGTCTTTTGCGAATTGACCTCCACCTTGGCACCTGCGACATTTAATATCACGATCTCGTGTTTGCCCTGTGGAAGCCATGGATGAAGAAGAACTCGCCGCTGGACCACTCTGTGCACCCTTGAATGGTGGCGCTGACTGTTTTGGTGGCTCCCTGTAAGAATGAGCGGCTGAAGTAGAGGGTGGTGCAGCAGGACGTGTGGATGTAGAATGTCCACGCGATGTCCATGATGTATTTCGTCCTGCAGAAAAGTTAGGTCTCGTAGCGGCCTGTCGATCCTGCACTTCACGTTCAGCTTTACAAGCAAGATGAAACAAACGAGTAATAGTAGCATAGTCCTTGTATTCTAGAATAGTTTGTATCTCCCTGTTTAAGCCACCTATAAAACGTGCAAACATAGCTTCATTATCCTCTACTAGGCCACATCTAATCAATCCAGTTTGTAATTCTTGATAATATTCCTCTACAGAATTTTTTCCTTGTCTCAAACGCTGTAATTTTTGTAGCAATTCACGTTGATAATAAGGAGGAACCTAGCGAGTACGCATAGCATCTTTTAAAGCAGCCTAAGTAGCTGGAATATTATTAGCATGCAATCTACAATGTTCAGACCACCAAATAGATGCAAAACCCGTGAATTCACAAACAGCAGCAGTAACACGTCTATTCTCAGGATATTGTAAACATGTAAAGCGTTGTTCAGTTTCTAACTCCCAAGTAAGATAAGCATCAGGAATATATCTACCCTCAAACGGCTTAAGATTCAATTTAAGTTTAGGCACATGTTCATCATCGCGTACCTGAGGGGGTGGTTGGTGTCGACCGTGGCGAATGTTGGGACGTGGACGCCCAGCTGGCTGCTCATAGGCCGCTTCCTGTTCCACCTCCTCCTCGTAATCACCCTCGTAGTTGTCGTCCTGGCCGACGTCAGAGGCAGCAGCAGCAGTAACTGCAGCAGCAGCAGGAGCACCAGCAGCTTGTCCGCCCGGAAACAGAATACGTCGTGCACGTCGTGGTGGCGGTGGCTGTGCTGGAGAGGCCGCAGGCTGTGCAGGTAGGCGTGCGAGCAACTCAGTAAACTTGGCGTCGAGCTTGGTGTCGATCATCTTCTCCACACCATCAATCGCCTCTGTAAATCTGTTCTCGATGTCATTCACCTGTTCAGACATCATTTGTGCAAATTTATCATGTAACGCTTTGTTTGTCATATTCTCCCAATTGGGTGCATCCCGCGCCACTTCATCATGGGATCCTGGCATGGTTAGCAGAAATAGAAAACACACAGGAATATGATCCTACTTCTACTAATGGGATGTGGGGTGGTGGAAAGCACAAATCCGTCAAGCTTTTCTTTCGTTCTTACCGATTCTTACCTAGCAGCAGGTGGTGATGTACAACCAACGGGTCAAAACTCTTAGAGATGTGGTAGAGCGATGGCCAGGAGGTGTCAACCGCACGAAGTAGAATATGTGTGGAGTTGTAGGAAGGCTGACAAGTATGGTAGCAAAAGCTCAACAGTAATCAAAACAGAGATGCAAAGCTGAATAAACACTCAACGTCGGTACTGTGCTGATCCTAGGCTAGACCGTACTAGAGACGCGAGCCTAAAACACCAACGAAAGCACGGCGCGGCACGTAAACAACTGAGAAGCACACTCTGAATTTTTTTTTCTCTCTCTTTTTTTTTTTGCTCTTTTTTTTGCGATGCGGGACTGCGGTGGCTGAAAAAGTGCGAAAAAATCACTATGGTGGCGAACGTCTCAAAATGAGTTTCTGGACCTAAGGAACGTATGGGCACGAAATTTTTTTACCCCTGATTATTTTTTTTGGAAATCACCCCCCTTCTCTGTACGGAAAAAGTTTGATGAAATCCGACTGTAACAACTGAAAACTAATCTGGCTACAGAGAGATCAGGAACCGTACTGATGGTGGAACTCAACTCGGACTCGTGAGACGTGGTGGTGTATATGGACTCTGCTTGGCGGAACGTGGTGGTGTATCTGGACTCGGATTAGCGGAACGTGGTAGGATGACTACTTGTGCGGCGGCGACGTGGCAAACTGTGATCAGAACTCGAAACTCTAAGGGAACTAGACGCTAAGATCAGCAACTTGACACAACGATGCAACCGTAAATTCAACAAAGCAAGTACTGAAAAGAAAACTGGACAAAGGCTAGGACTGTCTTGGGACGTGATGATCTAACCCTAATTTTTTTTGTTGGCTTTTCCGTGGACTGTAGGTATGAAGAACAGAACCAATCTAGACTATGAAAACTGGTAAATCTCACCGAGCAACCTGGAAATCTGATACCACTTGATAGAGGCGAAGGTGTCCCGATGTTTCGATGAGATGGTGGAGATCGATTATGGTGGAGGCGACTTTCACGATCCGACTACGAACGTGCGAAGACGTTGCGCCTTAGCGATCGCTAAACCAACTCCGAGAGGTTATTTCGCGCCCGGATGCACGATCAACCTGACCACGAAGGTCTAATTCCTGCAAGCAAACTAAGAACAAGCAAGAACTAAGAATTGCAATCTGGATATTGCGAATATAAGATGAATGATTATGAAAGTTGGGGTTCCAATGAGGTCTTGGCCTGGTCGGATGACACAAACGAAGAGCTCGAAGTTGCGGCTATGGCTAACTTAAATCTAATTAAAACCCAAGTCTAAACGACGCCCTAAGGGCTGTATATATGGGGGAACAGAGAGGAATTTCGTGGCCCCTTGGAGGAGGGGTCCGAAAACAACCCTAACTCGGTTTCCCCACACATACGGACTCTAAAAAAATAGCCTATTAAGTGTATTTCGAAATTACATGGGCCTGGCCCAATAATAAGGTGACGCAGCACCTATAATAACCCTTGGACGAAAATATTAATGTGGCGTCTTGTGTCTCTCGTCCAAGTCTTCATGCACGCCTTATGGTGGCCTCAAAGTGCGAAAATCACCACTGGAAGCTCCATTGTCCTTTCCCACGCGCACACCTCCTTCTCCATGCTTGATCCCGCTCCAATGACCATCCTTCTTATCCATGCTAGGTCCTTCATTCATAAGACAAACAAAAGTATCTAATTTAGGCAGCATCATATGTTCCTGAACATTAGAAGGATTCGCAAGAAACGAAAGTACCTGATAATTTAGTTGACGTGCGCGTGCTCTAGTAACTGGTCCAGTATGTGTAGTTGGTGAAGATGTGGGTGTAACATTAGTAGAGTTGTCCTCATCACATCATATGTTAATGAAAAATAGAAGGATTCACAAGAAACGAAAGTACCTGATAATTTAGTTGACGTGCACGTGCTCTAGTAACTGGTCCAGTATGTGTAGTTGGTGAGGATATGGGTGTAACATTAGTAGGGATGTCCTCATCATCTTGGATCACCACACAAGAACTCGGGCTTAAGGCGGTGTTCAACGAGACAACCCACTGTGTATTCTTACACAGCCTCTCATCGTTCACATTATATTAGGGTAGATTCACCAACTCATTTCCACCATCATCAACATGATCACTACCATCCCGACTCACAAAAGAGTGACCTCATTGTAACTCTAAGCATGCAATAAGCAGTAACGGTTGCAGGGGCCACATGATATCAATCAAATCCTATGTCAGCTAGGATTGTGGTTTGCTTACTACTATGACAAGATGATAGGTCATGCAAACGATATGGGTTCAACTATGCGGTAGAATCGATAACAAGGTGATCATCCTATTTCATGCATAAGAGAGACTGAGAGGGAAATGGGTTTTTATAGACATGATCAATGGGGTTTGCTTGCCTTGCTGACGAGGTTCAAACACAGTGTCTTAACCGAAGGGGGTGGCCTCCGGTTCCGGCTCCACTTCTATCGAGCAAACAAGGCAATCAAGGGATAAATATAAATGCAATGCTCAAACACATGATCAATATTGTAGTGTGATGTTCATGGTCACAATGTGTTGGAAATTCCATTTAAAAGAAGTGGAATGCAAAGTCATTTGCAAATTCACTCCAAATTTGAATTCAAATTAAATGCATATGAAAAAATGCTACTGTTCACCCAATTTAAATTGGTCAAACATGAAAACAGATTCCATATTCACAATCAGAAAATTTAGACATATTATATGCCCAATTTAGAGTTAGTATGAATTAGTTATGAATTTCCAAAGTTTAAAGATTTTTCTGACTTTTCTGGATTTATTTTAAATCAAATAAGCATTACTGCGTCATCATGAGGTCAGCATGACGCAGGGGGCCATTGACAGAGGGTTCCCACCTGTCATTCTCTCTGTTGTTAATTAATTTGATTTAAACGATTTAAATTAAGCAGGGGCTGGCCCACATGTCAGTGCCACTAGCTGGTGGAGCCAGAGGGTGATTAAGCTCGGGCTAGCCCTAATGTTGTCGCCGGCGTGCATTGTTCGCCGGAGACTCGCCGGAGTTGCGAAAACAAGCACGGGAGGGGGATTGGCTGGCACTGGCGTGTAGCTGGGGTTCTTCCGCTTCGATCGGTGGCATCAGGGGATCACGGGGTTCACCGGAGCGTCGCCGGCGTCGAAGATGGCGGAGACAGTGGCTAGGGCTTCGACGAGGAGTTCGATGCAGTGCACCAAATCGATAATGGAGCAGCGCGTTGCGATCCTGGAGCATGCAGGGGTCATACGCGCGCTCTGGACTAGGCTGGGGAGCACGGGAGCAAGTGATGCGTCGACCTCGGTGGCGATGGAGCTCTGCTCCCATGGAATAACTAGGTAGGAGGGGAACGAGGAGCTGAGGGGCTAGGGGAAATGCTCACCAGGAGATAGTGATCACGATGGAGCAGGAGACGGAGGCGGGGAGGTCACGGTGGCGCCGGAATTTGAGGTGGATCCGCGGCGGCCGGAGACGAAGACTAAGAAGGGGACAGCGGCTACAGAGCGTCCGAGCTCGATTCTTTCTGCACGGGGACGTAGGCGACAGTGGCGGAGGCGATGGACATAACGGCGTGGCTTGAGGGGGTCGTTGGCCACGCGTGCTTCAATCCATGGCGACGGCGGCGCTCGGGTCGTCGTCGAACTCGGCGAGAGAGGCGTGGAGAGCCAACCTGGAGGGGGGAAATGGACGAGGGGCTTCCAGGGCGTCGTCGTGGCGCGTCTAGAGGGCTCGGGGCGTCCACGGCGAGCAGGAGGTGGCAAGGCAGCGTCGGTGGCTTTCCACCGAGTAGCTTGTGGGCGCGGGGAGGTAGAAGACAAAGAAGAAGGCTGCTGGGCCGGCTTGCTGGGCCTCGCCCTGAGCGAGAGGTAAGACTTTTCTATTTTCCTGTCTGTTTAATTGTTCCTTTCTTAATTTCTTTTCTGTAATTTTGTTTTCCCAATTAAATAAAATAGTTAGACATTTTTATAAATGCTCAAAATTTATATTTGTACTTACATGACCAGTAGCTAGTCATTGCCAACTTTTGAACATTTTTGTAATTCAAAATATTTGAATTCCAATTCGAATAGGGGTTTTTGATTAATTCCAAGGTCCTGTTTGAAAAATCCATGAGCATGAGAATGCTACCACATCACTTTATATGTGATCATACTCATTTATGTGAGTTTTCAAAAATACAAAAGGAATTTTTGGAGCAACTTTTTATCTGGCCATTTGAATTAAAATCTTTAGGGCTTTCTGCTTTCCCCAATTCCAATTTCTTTTGAAATTTTTGACATGAATGCAAGGTGAGGCTTGATCCTAGCACATACCTAACAGAGGGTTCTGACAATGGCATGGCCCATACAGCGTCGTACAAGAAGGCCAAGGCACTCTCAGAGTCGGATATTGCCACTCCGTCGACTTTCACCAACGTTGCCGCCTACGGTAAGATGAAGGCTTATACTGAGGTGGTGAAGGAGAAGAACGGGAAGGATTATACCCCGGTTGGGAAGCCTATTGACCTGGAGCTGGTGATGATCTCTGGTGGCGGAAGGCGCCATGGCGCCATGGCCATTGGAGATAAGTTGATTCGGTGCAATAGGACTCTTCCTGAGATCAAGGCGCGCCAAACGAGCTCTTCTCCTGCTATAAGGACTCGTGCATGGCCAGTCGATCTCGCTATCGAGGTTATCCATAAGGACTCCTGCATTCTTGAGTTCTCTCATTGAATATTACAGTGCTAACTATAGGAGTGGGGTTGCAGGAAGCTCTTGAGAGAGAGCGACAGAATACCCAGATGCTACTCGAGGAGAAGGAGCGGTTGGCGGAGGAGAAGGCAGCAGAGAGAGAGAGAGCGGTTGGCGGAGGAGAGGACGGCGAAGCCTCTTGAGGAGGCCGCGGCACGCCACAATGCGTCGAACCGGTCCTTGTACGAGCTCATCGTGGTAAGTCACTTGTTCACATTCACCCAAAGAATGCATGTTATAATTTTTTTTATATTAGGAACTAATATGATTGACTGGTGGAAAACAAATGTGTAGACTATGTGCGAGAAGACTGGCCAGGCCGCTCCACCGATGCCGATCATTTCTCCTGTGGGGACGGTGAGTATCTTTCAATGATCATCAATGCCTTATTGAGTGGTGTCGTGCTAACCGCTAGTTGATCTTTTCGTGCAGCATAACTCTCCGGCTGCATCCCATGACCCTTCTCCCCCGTCAACCTCGGGCAACCCGACTGATGATTCTCAGCCACCTCAGCCGTGAGGGCTACACTCCGGTAATTTATGTTCTATATTTTGCTTTATAAATTCTTAGTTAGTTTGAAAATGCATATTTAGCTTGATTTGCTCAGAAAATGGTGAAGTTAGCTTCATTTTCTCACAAGATACTAAAGTTAGCTTGAATCGCTCACAAAATGGTAAAGTTAGCTTGATTCGCTTAAAAAATTCTAAAGTTAGTTAAAGTGCCTCACAAAATGCAAAAGCCAGCTTAATTCCTCAAAACATGCTATTGATTGCTCAAATTATGCTAAATTTTCTTAAATTGCTCACAAATGCTAGACTTAGCTTCATTGGCTCAAAACATGCTAATGTTTGCTTAATTGCTCAAAAATTCTAAAGGTTAGCTTAATTTCTCAAAATGTGCTCACAAATGCTAAAGGTTAGCTTAATTGCTCACAAATGCTAAAGAAAACAGAAGAAGAAGAAGAAGAGAGAAGAAGATGATGAAGAAGAAGCTTCTTCTTCTTTTTCTTCTTCTTGTCATTCTCCTTCTCTTATTACTTATTCTACTTGTCCTCCTTCTTGCTCTAATTTCTTATTTTTATTTTGCAGATTTGCTTTACGGGGGTCATGCATTGCTGGAGTTGCTGTCTGGAGACTTTGTTGTTGTTATGAACTTGGTGTGATGTTGTTATGAACTGTTTGGAGACTTTGTGTAATGATCTATGTGTGATGTATATCTGAAACAATGTGTTTATTGTTGTTACTCTTGTTGGCGACCTTTTTAATGTTGTTGGAGATTCATATGTTCTTGGATATGGTGTGATGTGGTGTGATAGGTGCTGCTATATATATATATACCTTGCATCCTCGACACGCATGAGGCCGCAATAATCGCCAACTTTCATGCCAAAGTCAAGAACACGCGCATGCTGGAGAAGATGAGTACCCGGTCCATCAAGACTATCACCGCCCTGTTCGAGCTCGCCGACAAGCTCGCACGTGTCGAGGAGGCGGTCCTTCCTATTAATCAAGATGTCAGAAGACGCCCTGCGGCTCATGCTTCTTCCGGAAGGAACCATCCTTCCGGGGATCCCGGCGCCCTTAAACGTGTACAGCAAGGCGAGTTCACCACGGAGGGGAATGGGGCCACTCCGCGGTTCCCGCCGCGGAAACCACCCCATCGCCATATTGCAAGATACACAAGACCAACAAGCACGACCTGTCCGAGTGTCCCTCCATCATCAAGCTCCAAGAAGACATGGCGGCCTTCTATTCCAAGAAGGACGCCCAAAGGAAGGCTCAGGGGGGCGGAGGTTACTAGCACGTGGGTTGAGGCGGCTACCAGAACAAGGGCAAGCCAAGGACGCCCCATCACGGCGACGACGTTGCCGGAGAGGAGGAATCCGGAGGCGACGCGGTGAAGGTGGAGACCCACAAGGCGACCACCGGTGATCTCCTCTTGTCGCATGGGTGGAAGGTCTTCGTCCGTGGCCGCAAGATGGACCGCAGGAACTTCTTGCTGTTCCGTTACGACGACGAGGATGTCTTGACTCTAAAATGCTTCAGCATGAACGGCGACTACCTGAAGAACGGAGAGCTACCAAGCAACCGGAAGGACGCCGAGTGGGTTGCTCGTCAATCATCAATGTACCTCCTAATCGATGAGACCCTTTACTGCAGGAGTCCCAATGGTGTGAAGCTACCGTGCATCCCCACAGACAAAGGAAAGAAGCTGCTCCCGTCCGGACTATGAAGGAACATGCGGCGCCCACATTGGTTCCCGGGCTCTGGTCGACAAAGCTTTCCGGCAAGGGTTTTATTTGCCTACCTCCCCTTGAACGACGCCATGGAGCTTGTCAACACCTGCGACGCCTGCCAATTCCACTCCAAGGTTGTTCATCAACCAGCACAAGCTCTCCAAACCATCCTCTATCATGGCCCTTTGCGATCTGGGTATTGGACATCTTAGGCCCATTCCCCCATCCTATCAGAGGTTATGAGTTCCTCTACATCGTCATCGACAAATTCACCAAGTGGTCAATAGTGGAGCCAGTCCATAAGACCACGGCGCAATCCGCCATCATGTTTATCAGAAGCCTGGTGTGTCATTTCGGAGTTCCTAACCGGATCATCACGGACAATGGTACCCAATTCACAAGTCACGCCTTCCTCGTGTACTGCGAGAAAATGGGCACCGCAGTGTGTTTCGCTTCAGTGGCTCATCTGAGGAGAAACGGCCAGGCAGAGAGTGCCAATTCGGAAGTACTCCGAGGTATCCAGACCTGTACCTTCAAGCGGCTCAAAAAGTGTGGAAAATGGTGCGTGGATGAACTCCAACTGTTCTATTGTTAATAAGGACCACACCCAATCGAGCTAAAAATGAGACGCGTGCCGTGGATATGAACCTGACAATAGGGAGAGAGGGGTATGAACGAAGGATGATCTATCGAGATGCAAACGGGTGATGCAGGCGATGTTATCGAGTTTGGGACTCTCGTGGAGGAGATAAAATCCCTACGTCTCGTGCTCCTGAATGAGATTTTCCTTATCTTTGTATGAACAAGATGTACATGAGGTTCTTCCCGTGGGAGAGAAATAGGGAGGGAGAGAAATAAGAGGAGAGTCCCGTTTGTAGTGGTGGTGGGGGGTGGCTTATATAGAGTGCGCCACCTCCACCTCACTCAAATTACATAGATGAGGGAATTAATGAGGGATTAAAGCCTATTAGTGCTAGAATAACACTTCTAATTAAAACATAGAAACTCCTCCATTAAGTCATATTATATTAGGTGCAGCAGGATGCTTTAATGTATTGATTCGGTGACTGTTGACCATCCTCTTGTCCGAGTTGCTCCTTACTCGGTAGCTACATGTCCGAGTAGCATCCCACCCTGAGTTATTTGTTACTCGGAAGCGTAATCTTACTTTGATCATCGAGTAATACCTGACTCGGTTATATGTCAATCTTATTCTTATTATCTCGTTAAGGGTACCCCATGATATGCGATACTTAAGGGTATGCCTTAGGTATGACCACGATAGTAGCCCCCAAAGCTTCGAGTAACTTCTTTAAGTTACTCAGAGTCTTTTGGTTGGAGACTTTTTGTATAAATCCTTCCTGTGGAAGAACTTCTTAGTGCACCCACTAGGTGTAGCCCCCAAGGCTCCGAGTAACTTCTTGAAGTTACTCGGAGTCTTTTGACCTTCCTTGAGTACTGCGAGAAAATGGGCACCGCAGTGTGTTTAGCTTCTGTGGCTCATCCAAGGAGCAACAACCAGGCAGAGAGAACCAATTCAGAAGTAATCTGAGGTCTCCAGGCCCGTACCTTTCAGCGGCTCGAAAAGTGTGGAAAGCGGTGGGTGGATGAAATCCCAGCTGTTCTATGGTCAATCAGGACCACAACCAATCGGGCCACAAATGAGACGCCCTTTGCTCTTGTTTACGGAGCGGAGCCGGTGCTCCCCAAAGAACTCAGATACGGGTCTCCTCGAGTTTGCACCTTTGATGGAACCGAACAGCAGAAACTCCGACAAGGAGATGTCGTCGTTGCCGAGGAAGTACGTACTCGGGCTGCTACATGCGCCGCGCGGTACCAGCAAGGACTACGCCGCTATCACAGCCGCCATGTCCGCCCGAGAACTTGAGGAAGGTCACCTTCTCCTCTGCCCGAGGCCCGTAAACGCGTACTCCAAGACGTGTTCACCACGGAGGGAAACGGGACCGCTCCGCAACCACCCTAGATCGACACGGTGGTTGCCGCCGGGGACACCACCCCATCGCCATACTACAAGATACACAAGACAAACAACCACGACCAGTCCGAGTCCCTCTACGTCATAAAGCTCCAAGAGGACATGGAGGCCTTCTATTCCAAGAAGGACGCCGAAAGGAAGGCTCAGTGGGGTGGAGTTTCCCAACGCGGGGACCGGGGCGGCTACCAGAACAAGGGCAAGCAAAGGACACCGCATCACGACAATGACGTTCCCGGAGAGGAGGAATCCGGAGGCGACGCGGTGAAAGTGGAGACCCACCAAGCGACCACCGGTGATCTCTTCTTGTCGCACGAGTGGAAGGTCTTCGTCCGTGGCCACAAGATGGACTGCGGGGATTTCCTCCTATTCCGTTACTAGGGCGAGGATGTCTTGACGCTGAAGTGCTTCAGCATGAACGGCGACTACCTGAAGAACAGAGATCTACCAAGCAACCGGAAGGACGCCGAGCGGGTCGCTCGTCAATCATCGATGTACATCCTACTCGATGAGACGCTTTAACGCGGGCGTCCCAACGGTGTGAAGCTACTGTGCATCCCCACAGACGAAGGCAAGAAGCTGCTCTCGTCAAGACCATGAAGGAACATGCGGCGCCCACATTGGTTCCCAGGCTCTGGTCGGCAAAGCTTTCCAGCAAGGGTTCTATTGGCCTACCGCCTTGAACGACGCCATAGAGCTTGTCAACACCTTTCAATTCCACGCCAAGGATGTTCATCAACCAGCACAAGCTTTCCAAACCATCCCTTTGTCATGGCCCTCTGCGGTCTGTGGATTGGACATATTGGGCCCATTCCTCCGTGCTACCGGAGGTTATGAGTTCCTTTACGTCGCCATCGACAAATTCACCAAGTGGCCAGAAGTGGAGCAAGCCTGCAAGACCACGGCGCAATCTGCTAGCAAGTTTATCAGAAGCCTGGCGTGTTGTTTCAGAGTTCCTAACCGGATCATCATGGACAACGACACCCAGTTCACAAGTGAGGCGTTCATCCAGTACTGCGAGCAAATGGGCACCGCAGTGTGTTTCGCTTCAGTGGCTCATCCGAGGAGCAACAGACACGCAGAGAGAGCTAATTCGGAAGTACTCCGAGGTCTCCAGACTCGTACCTTTCAGCGGCTCGAAAAGTGTGGAAAGAGGTGGGTGGATGAAATCCCGGCTGTTTTATGGTCAATCAGGACCACAACCAATCGAGCCACAAATGAGACGCCCTTCGCTCTCGTTTACGGAGCGGATGCAGTGCTCCCCATAGAACTCAGATACGGATCTCCTCGAGTTCGCGCCTTCGATGGAGCCAAACAACAGCAACTCCGACAAGGAGATGTCGTCGTTGCCGAGGAAGTACGTACTCGGGATGCTACATGCGCCGCGAGGAGGTTTAAACTGCTTTTCCATGATAACTAATATACTCTAATAACTTGTGTATGCTTGAATGCCATGGATTTCTTTGCTTGGTGTATATGTTACTTGGTTTGCTTGTTTGCGAGTACATTCAAACGTACTCACATGGCTCTTATCCCTGGCTATTCGCGTTGCCTGATTTTCAGGTTTATCTAAGGATCCGCTTTCCCTAGGAGGAGTCAAGTGTTTGCGTGCTAGGAGAGTAACCCAGTCATGCCCTGTGGATTGGAGCCGCTCCAAGTCCTTGTTGCCGTAGACAGTTTATATTCCGCTGCCCTCATCTCTGTATTGAACCAACTATCGTGGTAATATATTGATTCAAGCCACTTTGGCTTATGAATCCTTTTACATTTGTGCCTATGTTCTTGGTACGTGTTGTAAGCGCGCACACCAGAGTGATTCCTGGGATGGTGTGTGGGCGACACTTGTCTGTGTACAGTATTATTCGGGCGTGGTGTCACACCTTGCCGGAAAGCTTTGCCGACCAGAGCCCGAGAACCAATGTAGGCGCCGCATGTTCATGGTCCGGACGAGAGCAACTTCTTGCCTTCATCTCTAGGGATGCACAGTAGCTTCACTCCGTTGGGACGCCTGCGGTAAAGGGTCTCATCGAGTAGGAGGTACATCGATGGTTGACGAGCGACCCGCTCGGCGTCCTTCCGGTTGCTTGGTAACTCTCCGTTCTTTAGGTAGTCGCTGTTCATGCTGAAGAACTTCAGCGTCAAGATGTCCTCCCCTCGTAACGGAACAGGAGGAAGTCCCCGCGGTCCAGCTTACGGCCACAGACGAAGACCTTCCACCCGTGCAATAAGAAGAGATCACCGGTGATCGCTTGGTGGGTCTCCACCTTCACCGCGTCGCCTCCGGATTCCTCCTCTCCGGCAACGTCCTTCTTGCTAGCCGCCTCGGCCCCCGTGTTGGGAACCTCCACCCCGCAGAGCATTTCTTTCGGCTTCCTTCTTGGAAAAGAAGGCCTCCATGTCTTCTTGGAGCTTCATGACGTAGTGGCACTCGGACAGGTCGTGGTTGTTGGTCTTGTGTATCTTGCAGTATGGCGATGGGGTGATGTCCGCGGCGGCAACCGCCGTGTTGATGTAGGTGGTTGCGGAGCGTCCCCGTTCTCCTCCATGGTGAACACGGCTTGGTGAACGCGTTTACGGGCCTCGGGCTCCCCGGAAGGATGGTTATTTCCGGAAGGAGCTTGAGCCGCACGCGTCTTCCCGCATCTCGATTAACAGGCATGACCGCCTCTTAGACGCGGGCGACCTTGTCGGCCAGCTTGAATGGGGCGGTGATAGTACTGATGGACCGGGTACTCATCTTCTCCAGCATGCGCGGGTTCTTGACATTGGCAAGAAAGGTGGCGATGATTGCGGCCTCATGCACATCGGGGATGCAATGCTGCATATGAGTGAATCTTTGTAAGAACTTCCGGAGATGTTCACCGTCCTTCTGCACTACCCGGCGTAAGTCACTGACGACTTTCGGAGGTTGGACCCCTCCGGTAAATGCGCCGACAAACGTTTCGCAGAGTTCCGCCCACGAGCTAATGGAGTTGGCCGGGAGATGCATCATCCAACGGCGAACATTGTCCTTGAGCTTCATGGGGAAGTAGTTGGCCTTTGCTTTGTCGTCTCCCCCCGCGATCTCCACAATAATGGTGTACATACGGATGAACTCGCCGAGGTCTGTCTTTCCATCATACGGAAGTGGGCCATCTATCTGGAAATTCTTGGGCCACTGGATGCTGTGGATGTCTTGGGTGAAGGCTACGCACATGATGATGTAGTCGCTTTCGCCGGAAAGGATTCCCTCCCGGACAACATCGATGGGAGGAACTAGGGCGTCAACACACCGACGAGTTTCCTTCTGCCTAAAGCGTCTTCGTGGCGTCGATCCTCCACGCGACTACGCTGCCGGGGATCCACTGTGCCCGGATGATGCCACAGAAGCTTGTAAGGCCAGATATGCGGTACTGTTCCAGATCTAGATGTTTCCATCTAGATCCGGGGACGAAGCACATATTGGTCCCATCACGACATATGACGAAGTCATATGCCCCGGATTTCCAACATGATATCACAACATTACAGATACAAGGATACAACATCTCATACAATCGGCATACAACTGCCTCAAATACAATACAACAGCGGAAGATACATGTCTGAGTACAGACTACAATCAAATGCCTACTGGCAAAGAGAAAAACATCGACCCCCATAACCACACGGGTCCAGGCCCTCCACCGGGATCCGTCTAACTAGTCGTCGTCGAGTCACCATACCTGTTGTCGATCAAGAACCCTGAAAAGAGTTTGGGATTAGTATCATGAGTACAGATGATGAGGACATCCCTACTAATGTTACACCCATACCCTCACCAACTACACATACTGGACCAGTTACTAGAGCACGTGCACGTCAACTAAATTATCAGGTACTTTCGTTTCTTGCGAATCCTTCTATTGTTCATGAACATATGATGCTGCCTAAATTAGATACTTTTGTTTTGCTTATGAATGAAGGACCTAGCATGGACAAGAAGGATGGTCATTGGAGCGGGATCAAGAATGGAGAAGAAGGTGCGCGCAGGGGAAAGTACAGTGGAGCTTCCAGTGGGGATTTTTGCACGTTGAAGCCACCATAAGGCATGCATGAAGGCTTGGACGGAATACACGAGATGCCACTTCATTATTTTCGTCCAAGAGCAATTATAGGTGCTGCGTCACCTTAATATTGGGCTGGGCCCATGTAATTTCGAAATACCACATTATAGGCTGTTTTTAGAGTCCGTATGTGTGGGGAAACCGAGTTAGGGTTGTTTTCGGACCCCACCTCCAAGGGGTCACGAAAATCCCCTCTGTTCCCCCATATATACAGCCCTTAGGGCGTCGTTTAGACTTGGGTTTTAATTAGATTTAAGTTAGCCATAGCTGCAACTTCGAGTTCTTCGTTTGTGTCGTCCGACCAGGCCAAGACCGCATTGGAACCCCAACTTCTGTTAATCTTTCATCTTATATTCGCAATATCCAGATTGCAATTCTTAGTTCTTGCTTGTTCTTCGATTGCTTGCAGGAATTGACCTTCGTGGTCAGGTTGATCGTGCATCCGCGGGATCAATAACCTCTCGGAGTTGGTTTAGCGATTGCTAAGGCGCAACGTCTTCGCATGTTCGTAGTCGGGTCGTGAAAGTCTACTCCACCAAAAATCGATCTCCATCCTCTCATCGAAACATCGGGACACCTTCGCCTCTATCAAGTGGTATCAGATTTCCAGGTTGCTCGGTGAGATTTACCAGTTTTCATAGTCTAGATTGGTTCTGTTCTTCATACCTACAGTCCACGAAAAAGCCAACAAAAAAAAATTAGGGTTAGATCATCACGTCCCAAGACAGTCCTAGCCTTTGTCCAGTTTTCTTTTCAGTACTTGCTTTGTTGAATTTACGGTTGCATCGTTGTGTCAAGTTGCTGATCTTAGCGTCTAGTTCCCTTAGAGTTTCGAGTTCTGATCACAGTTTGTCACACCGCCGCCGCACAATAGTACACCGCCACGTTTCCGCCAATCTGAGTCCAGATACACCACCACGTTCCGCCAAGTCGAGTCCATATACAGCACCACGACCTACCAATCCGAGTTGAGTTCCATCACCTGTTCGGCTTGTGATCTCTCCGTAGCCAGATTAGTTTTGAGTTTGATTAGAGTCGGATTTCACCAATCTTTTGTCGTACGTAGAAGGTGATTAGAGTCTGGCACGCTTTCCAGAGCAGTTTTTAGGCCAAAAATTTCGGGGGTGAAAAAATTTCGTGCCCATACGTTCCTTATGTCCAGAAACTCATTTTGAGACGTTCGCCACCATAGTGATTTTTTCGCACTTTTTCAGCCACCGCAGTCCCGCATCGCACCAAAAAAAAAAAAGCAAAAAAAAAAAAAAAAAAAAAAAGAGGAAAAAAAAATCAGAGTGTGCTTCTCAGTTGATTACGTGCCGCGCCGTGCTTTCGTTGGTGTTTTAGGCTCGCGTCTCTAGTACGGTCTAGCCTAGGATCAGCACAGTACCGACGTTGAGTGTTTATTCAACTTTGCATCTCTGTTTTGATTACTGTTGAGCTTTTTGCTACCATATTTGTCAAGCCTACCTACAGCTCCACATATATCCTACATCGTGCGTTTTGACACCTCCTGGCCATCGCTCTACCATATCTCTGAGAGTTTTGACCCGTTGGTTGTACATCACCACCTGCTGCTAGGTAAGAATCGGTAAGAACGTAAGAAAAGCTTGACGGATTTGTGCTTTCCACCACCCCACATCCATCCCATTAGTAGAAGTAGGATCATATTCCTGTGTGTTTTCTATTTCTGCTAACCATGCCAGGATCACATGATGAAGTGGCGCGGGATGCACCCGATTGGGAGAACATGACAAACAAGGAGCTACATGATAAATTTGCACGTATGATGTCTCAACAGGTGCAGGACATCGAGACCAGATTTACAGAGGCGATTGATGGCGTGGAGAAGATGATCGACACCAAGCTCGACGCCAAGTTTACTGAGTTGATCGCACGCCTACCTTCCGCACAGCCACAGCCACCGCCACTACCACGTGCACGACGTATTCTGTTTCCGCGAGGACAAGCTGCTGGTATTGGTGCTCCTCCTGCTGCTGCAGTTGCTGCTACTGCTGCTGCTGCTTCTGACGTCAGCCAGGACGACAACTACGAGGGTGATTACGAGGAGGAGGTGGCACAGGAAGCGGCCTATGAGCAGCCAGCTGGACGTCCACGTCCCAACATTCGCCACGGTCGACACCAACCACCCCCTCAGGTACGCGATGATGAACATGTGCCTAAACTTAAATTGAATCTTAAGTCGTTTGAGGGTAGATATATTCCTGATGCTTATCTTACTTGGGAGTTAGAAACTGAACAACGTTTTACATGTTTACAATATCCTGAGAATAGACGTGTTACTGCTGCTGTTTGTGAATTCACGGGCTTTGCATCTATTTGGTGGTCTGAACATTGTAGATTGCATGCTAATAATATTCCAACTACTTGGGCTGCTTTAAAAGATGCTATGCGTACTCGCTGGGTTCCTCCTTATTATCAACGTGAATTGTTACAAAAATTACAGCGTTTGAGACAAGGAAAAAATTCTGTAGAGGAATATTATCAAGAATTACAAACTGGATTGATTAGATGTGGCCTAGTAGAGGATAATGAAGCTATGCTTGCACGTTTTATGGGTGGCTTAAACAGGGAGATACAAACTATTCTAGAATACAAGGACTTTGCTACTATCACTCGTTTGTTTCATCTTGCTTGTAAAGCTGAACGTGAAGTGCAGGATCGACAGGCCGCTACGAGACCTAACTTTTCTGCAGGACGAAATACATCATGGACATCGCGTGGACCTTCTACATCCACACGTCCTGCTGCGCCACCATCTACTTCAGCCGCTCATTCTTACAGGGAGCCACCAAAACAGCTAGCACCACCATTCAAGGGTGCACAGAGTGGTCCAGCGGCGAGTTCTTCTTCATCCATGGCGTCCACAGGGCAAACACGAGATCGTGATATTAAATGTCGCAGGTGCCAAGGTGGAGGTCACTTCGCAAAGGACTGTCCCTCCAAGCGTGTGATGACTATTACGGCGGATGGTGGGTATGAGTCAGCGAGTGACTATGATGAGGAGACTCTAGTTCTCATTGCTCATGAGGAACAGGGTGCCCATGATGATGCTCATGATATAGAGTATATGACTCCTGATGATGCAGATAAATATGCTAGTTTGGTGGCTCAACGTGTATTAAGTGTGCAGGTAACGAAGGCCGAGCAAAACCAGAGGCATAATTTGTTCCACACAAAGGGAGTGGTGAAAGAACGTTCGGTTCGCATCATCATTGACGGAGGGAGTTGCAACAACTTGGCTAGCATGGAGTTGGTGGAGAAGCTATCTCTCACCACAAGACCACACCCCCATCCGTACTATATTCAGTGGTTTAACAATAGTGGTAAGATTAAGGTAACGCGTTCTGTTCGTGTGCACTTTAGCATTGCTGCATATGCTGATTATGTTGATTGTGATGTGGTACCCATGCAAGCATGCTCTCTTTTACTTGGTAGACCATGGCAATTTGATAGGAATGTTGTACACCATGGTAGGACAAATCAGTTTACTCTAGTTCATCAGGATAAAAATATTGCTTTACTTCCTATGTCTCCTGAACAAATTGTGAAAGATGATCTTGCTAGAGCTAGTAAAGCAAAACAGGAGAAAAATAAGAGTGAGAATGAGATAGCAGCCAAAGAATTTGAGCAACAACATAAGACTAATAGCAAATCTTCTTCTGCTGTTTCTAATGAAATTAAATTGACTAGTCCAACTTTGCTTGCTACTAAGGTTGATATTTCAGATTTGGATGTTAGTCAATATGTGTGCTATGCTTTTGTGTGCAAAGAAGCTTTGTTTTCATTTGAGGAATTGCCTCCTTCTTTGCCTCCTGTTGTCACTGACCTTTTGCAGGAGTTTATTGACGTCTTTCCACAAGACGTACCACCGGGATTACCACCTATTCGAGGGATTGAGCATCAGATTGACTTAATTCCCGGTGCTTCGTTGCCCAACCGTGCGCCATACCGTACCAATCCGGAGGAGACGAAGGAGATTCAGCGTCAAGTACAAGAGCTACTCGACAAAGGTTACATACGTGAGTCCCTTAGTCCTTGTGCTGTACCTGTTATATTAGTGCCTAAAAAGGATGGAACATGGCATATGTGTGTTGATTGTCGAGCCATTAATAATATTACTATTCGTTATCGTCATCCTATTCCTAGGTTAGATGATATGCTTGATGAATTAAGTGGCTCTACCATGTTTTCCAAAGTTGATTTGCGTAGTGGATACCATCAAATTCGCATGAAATTAGGAGATGAATGGAAAACGGCTTTTAAAACTAAGTTTGGATTATATGAGTGGTTAGTCATGCCTTTTGGGTTAACTAATGCACCTAGCACTTTCATGAGATTAATGAACGAGGTTTTACGTGCTTTCATTGGACGATTTGTGGTAGTCTATTTTGATGATATACTGATTTATAGCAAATCTTTGGAGGAACATTTGGATCATTTACGTGCTGTTTTTATTGCTCTACGTAATGCACGTTTATTTGGTAACCTTGGGAAGTGCACCTTTTGCACCGACCGAGTATCGTTTCTTGGCTATGTTGTTACTCCACAGGGTATTGAAGTTGATAAAGCCAAGATCGAGGCGATTGAGAGTTGGCCGCAGCCCAAAACGGTAACACAAGTGAGGAGTTTTCTTGGCCTCGCTGGATTCTATAGGCGTTTTGTGAGAGATTTCAGCACCATTGCTGCCCCTCTCAATGAGCTTACACGCAAGGATGTGCCTTTTACTTGGGGTACCGCACAGGAAGAAGCTTTCACGGTATTGAAAGATAAGTTAACACATGCTCCTTTGCTCCAACTTCCTGATTTTAATAAGACTTTTGAGCTTGAATGCGATGCTAGTGGGATTGGTTTGGGAGGTGTGTTATTACAAGATGCTAAACCTGTTGCATACTTTTCTGAAAAATTGAGTGGGCCTAGTCTGAACTATTCTACTTATGATAAGGAATTATATGCTCTTGTTCGGACATTAGAAACTTGGCAACATTATTTATGGCCCAAAGAATTTGTTATACATTCTGATCATGAATCTTTGAAACACATAAGAAGTCAAGCAAAACTTAATCGTAGACATGCTAAGTGGGTTGAATTTATTGAGACTTTCCCTTATGTCATTAAACACAAGAAGGGGAAAGATAATATTATTGCTGATGCTTTGTCTCGTCGTTATACTATGCTTTCACAACTTGACTTCAAGATATTCGGTTTAGAGACAATCAAAGAACAATATGCAAATGATGCGGAATTTAAAGATGTATTGCAGAATTGTAGAGAGGGTAGAACTTGGAACAAGTTTGTGCTTAATGATGGATTTGTGTTCCGTTCTAACAAGCTATGCATTCCAGCTAGCTCTATTCGTCTTTTGTTGTTGCAGGAGGCGCATGGAGGAGGATTAATGGGACATTTTGGCGTGAAAAAGACGGAGGACGTACTTGCTACACATTTCTTTTGGCCAAAGATGAGACGGGATGTTGAGCGTTTTGTTGCTCGCTGCACTACATGTCAAAAAGCTAAGTCACAACTCAATCCTCATGGTTTATACATGCCTTTACCTGTACCTAGTGTTCCGTGGGAGGACATATCCATGGACTTTGTTTTAGGCTTGCCTCGAACAAAGAAGGGGAGGGATAGCATATTTGTTGTCGTGGATAGATTTTCTAAGATGGCACATTTTATACCATGTCATAAAAGCGATGATGCTGCTAATGTTGCTGATTTATTCTTTGGAGAGATTATTCGTTTACATGGTGTGCCCAATACTATTGTCTCGGATCGTGATACTAAGTTTCTTAGCCATTTTTGGAGATGCTTATGGGCTAAGTTGGGGACTAAACTACTTTTTAGTACTACATGTCATCCCCAAACTGATGGACAAACTGAAGTGGTCAATAGGACATTGTCTACTATGCTTAGGGCTGTTTTAAAAAGTAACTTGAAACTGTGGGAAGAATGTTTACCTCATATTGAATTTGCTTATAATCGTTCAGTGCATTCTACCACGAAAATGTGCCCTTTTGAGATTGTTTATGGTTTTCTACCTCGTGCACCTATTGATTTGCTGCCTCTTCCATCTTCGGAGAAGGTGAATTTTGATGCTAAGCAACGTGCTGAATTGATATTAAAAATGCATGAGTTAACTAAAGAAAACATTGAGCGCATGAATGCTAGATACAAGCTTGCTGGTGATAGGGGTCGAAAGCATGTTGTTTTTGAACCAGGAGATCTTGTTTGGTTACATCTACGAAAAGATAGGTTTCCTGATTTGCGCAAGTCTAAGTTAATGCCACGAGCTGATGGTCCCTTTAAGGTTTTACAGAAAATTAATGATAATGCATATAAACTTGAGCTACCTGCAGATTTTGGGGTTAGTCCCACATTTAACATTGCAGATTTGAAACCTTATTTGGGAGAAGATGATGAGCTTTCGTCGAGGACGACTTCAATTCAAGAAGGGGAGGATGATGAGGACATCCCTACTAATGTTACACCCATACCCTCACCAACTACACATACTGGACCAGTTACTAGAGCACGTGCACGTCAACTAAATTATCAGGTACTTTCGTTTCTTGCGAATCCTTCTATTGTTCATGAACATATGATGCTGCCTAAATTAGATACTTTTGTTTTGCTTATGAATGAAGGACCTAGCATGGACAAGAAGGATGGTCATTGGAGCGGGATCAAGAATGGAGAAGAAGGTGCGCGCAGGGGAAAGTACAGTGGAGCTTCCAGTGGGGATTTTCGCACGTTGAAGCCACCATAAGGCATGCATGAAGGCTTGGACGGAATACACGAGATGCCACTTCATTATTTTCGTCCAAGAGCAATTATAGGTGCTGCGTCACCTTAATATTGGGCTGGGCCCATGTAATTTCGAAATACCACATTATAGGCTGTTTTTAGAGTCCGTATGTGTGGGGAAACCGAGTTAGGGTTGTTTTCGGACCCCACCTCCAAGGGGTCACGAAAATCCCCTCTGTTCCCCCATATATACAGCCCTTAGGGCGTCGTTTAGACTTGGGTTTTAATTAGATTTAAGTTAGCCATAGCTGCAACTTCGAGTTCTTCGTTTGTGTCGTCCGACCAGGCCAAGACCGCATTGGAACCCCAACTTCTGTTAATCTTTCATCTTATATTCGCAATATCCAGATTGCAATTCTTAGTTCTTGCTTGTTCTTCGATTGCTTGCAGGAATTGACCTTCGTGGTCAGGTTGATCGTGCATCCGCGGGATCAATAACCTCTCGGAGTTGGTTTAGCGATTGCTAAGGCGCAACGTCTTCGCACGTTCGTAGTCGGGTCGTGAAAGTCTACTCCACCAAAAATCGATCTCCATCCTCTCATCGAAACATCGGGACACCTTCGCCTCTATCAACAGACGTACTCAACATCCAACTGTAGTGGTCATCTGACCCAGCAAGGACTTCATCACTCGTCATTCTAGGACAACTAGTAGTTTACGGTAAGGATGGGATAAGTGGTGAGTTGCTGCCGCACTAGCATTTATGAAGTGGCTAATGATCTAAGAGTAAGATAAGAAGCCAAGCATTCGATGAGGAATCGCCTCCAACAAGTCTTGCTATTGTAAGGCCCGATATGCGGTACTGTTGCAGATCTAGATGTTTCCATCCAGATCCGGGGACGAAGCACATATCGGTCCCACCGCGACATATGACGAAGTCATATGCCCCGGATTTCCAACATGATATCACAACATTACAGATACAGGATACAACATCTCATACAATCGGCATACAACTGCCTTAATACAATACAACAGCGGAAGACATATGTCTGAGTACAGACTACAATCAAATGCCTACTGGCAAAGAGAAAAACATCGATCCCCATAACCACACGGGTCCAGGCCTCCGCCGTGATCCGCCTAACTAGTCATCATCGAGTCTCCATACGAAACGTCGATCACCATACCTGTTGTCGATCAAGAACCCTGAAAAGAGTTTGGGGGTAGTATCATGAGTTCAGAAGTACTCAGCATCCAACTGTAGTGGTCAACTGACCCAGCAAGGACTTGATCACTCGTCATTCTAGGAGAACTAGTAGTTTACGGTAAGGATGGGGTAAGTGGTGAGGTTGCTTCCGCACTAGCATTTATGAAGTGGCTAACGATCTAGAGAGTAAGATAAGAAGCCAAGCATTCGATGAGGAATCGCCTCCAACAAGTCTTGCTATCAACTACTTACGCAAGCATAAGACCTATCCTATCCTTGTCCTCCTCTTCGCATCCCGACGAAGAAGAAGAAGTCAAGGCACACACACATTGATCAAGTTATATTAAGATTATCTCAGTTGTTGTTGTCTATGAACAAGGAGTAGGTCTCAAGTCGTCCATAACCGTGGACACGGCTTCTCGAAAAGATTTAACCCTGCAGGGGTGTACCAACTGCCCATTACAAGGCTCTGCACGCACGCCCATCTCTCTCAGTCGCTACCCATGATAGGCAACCATTTTATGATTTAGTCCCAAGAGATCCGGAACGAATGGTCCCTCTAACTAATAACGCACAAATCCGGGTTGCCCCCGGTGAGTCTACATCCAACTCAAAAGCCGGCCGCGCTCTCGAATCGGCCTCTACCGTCTGGATGAGGTCGGGTTAGCTACCCAAACAGATGTGGGAAGCCCCATAGCTCCCTGGGGTGGACCAACAAAGAAACCATGTCTCCGCTGGCCCAAGTTATTTTAAAGAATATCTGCCAGGAGCGAACCAACAGACACACACACGGTTTTCAAATGGTAAATCAGCTTGGGCCACCACTAGAAATGTTTGAAGCTAGGTAGGTAAGAAAAGGGGACCCCATAAAATCCCACACGCGGTTAGGCACGCTCAGTCTTAAAACCAATACCCGGAACTCGGATCCTAGGTGACTCGAATGGAACAAAGCGTCGGGGCGGGATAGCCTAGACCTTCCATCCTTCGTCGAATATAGTCAACATTTATAATAATCATATTATCAACAACAATAGTAATAATGTGATATCCCAAACCAAGGAGTAACAGGGTAACATCGTAGCATCCTAAGCATGCATACTAAGCAGGGGCTGAGCAACGAGCAATAGTAACGTAGCAGTACAAGGTTTGCTGGGAGGGGACATGGTTGTATTGGTTTGAAAGAGGCTGTAAACATGTGGTAGGATCAAACATCGAACCTAACCTATACTAGCATGCAAACCGCTGGTTGAAATAGAATGGATCATAAGTAATGTATAGTCCTTGTCTGTTGATAAGTCGGGTTCCGAAGGTGTAGTTGATCGCAAGCTCGCATCGTCTCCGACAGGTACCCGCGGAAGCTGATAGAGGCGAAGGTGTCCCGATGTTTCGATGAGATGGTGGAGATCGATTTTGGTGGAGTAGACTTTCACGACCCGACTACGAACGTGCGAAGACGTTGCGCCTTAGCAATCGCTAAACCAACTCCGAGAGGTTATTGATCCCGCGGATGCACGATCAACCTGACCACGAAGGTCAATTCCTGCAAGCAATCGAAGAACAAGCAAGAGCTAAGAATTGCAATCTGGATATTGCGAATATAAGATGAAAGATTAACAGAAGTTGGGGTTCTAATGCGGTCTTGGCCTGGTCGGAAGACACAAACGAAGAACTCGAAGTTGCGGCTATGGCTAACTTAAATCTAATTAAAACCCAAGTCTAAACGACGCCCTAAGGGCTGTATATATGGGGGAACAGAGGGGATTTTCGTGACCCCTTGGAGGTGGGGTCCGAAAACAACCCTAACTCGGTTTCCCCACACATACGGACTCTAAAAACAGCCTATAATGTGGTATTTCGAAATTACATGGGCCCAGCCCAATTTTAAGGTGACGCAGCACCTATAATTGCCCTTGGACGAAAATAATGAAGTGGCATCTCGCGTATTTCGTCCAAGACTTCATGCGCAACTTATGGTGGCTTCAAAGTGCGATAATCACCACTGGAAGCTCCATTGTCCTTTCCCGCGCGCGCACCTTCTTCTCCATGCTTGATCCCGCTCCAATGACCATCCTTCTCGTCCATGCTAGGTCCTTCATTCATAAGCAAAACAAAAGTATCTAATTTAGGCAGCATCATATGTTCATGAACAATAGAAGGATTCGCAAGAAACGAAAGTACCTGATAATTTAGTTGACGTGCGCGTGCTCTAGTAACTGGTCCAGTATGTGTAGTTGGTGAAGATGTGGGTGTAACATTAGTAGAGATGTCCTCATCAGAAGCACACAAGACGGTAAACTCTGGAAAGCAATCGATGAGCAAGTATCTATTACTACGAAGAAAACACGAGCAAGCAATAACAAGAAGGCAACACGAGACATCGCACCTACCGTAGAGAGCGGTTACTAATAATTTAAGTGGAGTACTCGTCACACACGACGATACCGCACATTTACAAGGGTTCAAGTTGTTTAGCTACAGGTGAGCAACAAGGTTGTTAACATGGCAAAGCACAGAAGCATGGCATAGCACACAAACATGTCAAGAGGTGAAGCATAAAGGAAACTATCTATGCTAGTCAATTTAAGTGAGGCACAACCTAAACATGGCATAACACTAAGTATCGCACAACAATTAAAAGATTTGGTATTGTTCTGTCCTAAACCATATTTTTGGTTGGTAAATAGCAGCAAACAACAACATAAACACAAAGTACACGAAAAACTAATAGGGTTACATATAAAGAACACCCCAAATGGAGTTACGGTTAAAAAGATATAAGCAAAACAAGTTACGGGCACAATCTGCCAACATCAGGAAGCACACTTTAGAGCAATGCATAAACAGGATAATCAATGTAAACATGCTCACAAATGATATGAAATTAAAGTAGACATGACAAGGAAGGCATGGAAAAAGGAATCATGCAAAAAGACATCATAGATCAAAAGATATTAAGCATGCAACATGGCATCAGAATGTTACAGACTTAGAGAAAAAATAGAGGTGCCTGTCAAAAACAGCAGCATAGAAACTTTGGAGCTCAATAACTATATGACCATCAAGCATATCATGGCAATACAATAAATATAATGGAAGTAGACATGATGCTTAACAATATGCAATTGGAATCACTCAATTCCGATAAACGGTTGCGACGCAACCGTCACCCGACGTTGCAATAAAATAACAGTTTTCAGCACAGCAGCACATTAACATCAGGATCACCACTTTGGAGCAAGATTTAATATAGCTAGAGCACCCAAATATGACAAGTTAAAGCATGGAAACGAAGTACACATGATGCTTAACACATAGGAAAAAGAATCAATGCCATAGGCCTCATGGATGAGTCACAATCATCATGCAAACTTGCAATAAAATAATAACAGCACCACTTAACAGGAAATAATAGCAATTAACGGCCTGATGCCCACTTCAACACAGATTTGCAACATCAAGATGGCCTCAAATAAAAATGCTCACAAAAGATGGATTGAAGTACACACAATTCTAAGCAACTTTCATTTTGGTGGCAACGTGATCCGAGCTACGGTTTGATCGCAATTCGTATCGTAAAAATAGATCAGCACACAGTTGCACAAGACTTAGCAGAAAAAAAAAAGAAAAACAGTGCTCGGGAGAAAAAAAAGAACAACCTTGCTTGGGCCGGCCCATCAGGCGCTTGAGAGGCCAGCTCACGGCTCGGGCTGGTGGGCCGCTCGGCCTGGGCTGGGGCAGTGTGGCTGGGCCGTGGGGGTCGTGGCCCACGGCGGCGGTTGGCTCCCCGCCTCGATCCCGCACGGGAGGTCGTCGGTGCCGCCGGCTGGTGCGCTCCGGTGGCCAGCCTCGCCGGTGTAGGGCGGCGTGGTGACGAGGATGGACGGGAGGAGGTGGATCGGGCGCGTCGGGGTTGGATCCGGCCGGATCTGCCGCCTGCGGTGGCCTCAAGTGGAGGAGAGCGGTGGCCCGAGCTTGGAGCTCGGCCGGCCATGGAGTGGCGGCTCCGGCGCCTACAGAGGAGAGGGAAGGGGCGAGGAGCAGGCGGGGTGAGCGGGAGGAGAAGGGGAAGAGGGAACTCGCCGGGGTGGCGACCTACTCTGGCTGCCGGCGGCGGCCTCGGGCCCGACGGCACGCGGGGTTCCATGGGCGGAGGTGGAGAGGAGAGAGGAGGTAGGTGGGGGCTGACGTGGCACTCCCTGGGCCGTCGGATCGCCAGATCTGACGGTCCAGGTTGGATCTGGCTGGGATTTCGGGATCTGGGGATCTGGGAGGCAAAACTGGGCAAAGTGGAGGGGGGTGGCTGCAATTTTGTGGCTACAGAAACCCTAGAAAGAGGTGGGAGTGTGGTGGTCTTTATATAGCCCAGGTGGCTGGCAGTTTGCAAAAACATCCCCGGTTTTTCTCTCGCGCGCGCGGTGTTTACGTTTCTGACCGCCGGGGGTCCGCATTACCTCCTATTCGGGTAAAACTTTGAACTACGCGATCAACGCGTCGAGCCGGCGACATTCACCTCGCGCTGGAACCGTTCCGAGAAAACTTTCTGGTGCGCTATAAAAATAACCCGTTTAATTATTAAACGGGGTTTTTCGTTCCGTTGGCTACGGCTGGTCTGGTGCGGTTTTCGCGACGGTGATCGGGAGAAACTCGGTGTCGCAAAGGTCGAGTGTCAGGGTGGCAAGGGTCGGTCTCCGTCCGGTACGAGATAAGAGGGGGGAAAATAATCGCCGATCGATAAATCGGGGAAGCAAACACCGTAAACAAATCAGACAATCAAACAATTCACACCGAAAACAAATTTTTTAATTTTTGTGAAAACTGGGCTGTTACAGCTATCAACTACTTACGCAAACATAACACCTATCCTATCCTTGTCCTCCTCTTCTCATACCGACGAAGAAGAAGAAGTCAAGGCACACAGACGTTGATCAAGTTATTAAATATGATTCAGTTGATGTTATCTATGAACAAGACGTAGGTTCCAAGTCGTCCATAACCGTGGACACGGCTTCTCGAAAATATTTAACCCTGCAGGGGTGTACCAACTTCCCATTACGAGGCCTCGCATGCTCGCCCATCTCTCTCAGTTGCTACCCGTTAGAGGCAACCATTTTATGATTTAGTTCTGAGAGATCCGAAACGACAGGTCCCTCTAACTAACAACGCACAAATCCGGGTGGCCCCCGGGGAGTCGACACCCAATCCAAAAGCCGACCGCGCTCTCGGATCGGACTCTTCCGTACGGCTAAGCCCGGGAAATCACACCTGACATCAGGGGACCCCTAGATCACCAATTGTGGACCAACAAAGGAACTCTGTCTCCGCTGGCCCGAGTTGTTTGAAAACTACTGGCAGCTGACAGCACACACACACGGTTTCAAATGGTAAATCACCTTGGGACACCACTAGAAATTTTTGAAGCTATCTAGGTAAGAAGAGGGGACCCTATAGCATCCCACACACGATTAGGCACGCTCAGTCTCAAAACCAATACCCGGAACTCGGATCCTAGGTGACTCGAATGGAACAAAGCGTCGGGGCGGGATAGCCTAGATCTTCCATCCTTCGTCGAATATAGTGAACATTATAATAATCATATCATCCACAACAATATAATAATGTGATATCCCAAAGCCAAGGAGTAACAGGGTAACATCGTAGCATCCTAAGAATGCGTACTAAGCAGGGGTTGAGCAACGAGCAATAGTAACATATCAGTACATGGTTTGCTGGGAGGGGACATGGCTGTATCGGTTTGAATGAGGTTGTAAACATGTGGTAGGATCAAACATCGAACCTATCCTAGACTAGCATGCAAACCGCTGGTTGAAATAGAATGGATCATAAGTAATTTATAGTCCTTGCCTGTTGATAAATCGGATTCCGAAGGTGTAGTTGATCGCAAGCTCGCATCGTCTCCGAAGGGTACCCGTGGAAGCACACAAGAGGGTAGACACCGGAAAGCAATCAACAAGCAAGCACTCTATTACTACGAGGCAAACACAAGCAAGCATCAACAAGAAGGTAACACGAGACATCACACCTACCGTCGAGAGCGGTTACTAACAACTTAAGTGGAGTACTCGTCACACACGACGATACCGCACATTTAGAAAGGTTCAAGTTGTTTAGCTACAGGTGATCAAGAAAAGTTGTTAACATGGCATCTCACTCAAGCACGGCATAGCACATAAACATGACAAGAGGTGAATCATAAGATAAACTATCTATGCTAGTCAATTTAAGTGAGGCACAACCTAAACATGGCTACACTAAGTGCCGCACGACAATTAAAGGATTTGGCACTGTTCTGCCCTAAACCAAATTTTAGGTTGATAAACAACAGAAAACAATAGCATAAACACAAAGTACACGAAAATTTAATCAAATTACATATAAAGAACACCCCAAACAGAGTTACGGTTAAAAAGATACAAGCAATACAAGTTTGGAACACAATCTGCCAACATCAGGAAGCACACTTTACAACAATGAATAAACAGGGTAATGAATGCAAACACGCTCACAAATGATATGAAATTAAAGTAGACAAGACAAGGAAGGCATGGCAAAAACAATCATGCAAAAAGGCATCATGAACAACTAATTATAAGCAACACAAAAAGCTATAAAACATTATTGGTCTAGGACTTAGTGAAAATCAAGAAAACAGGGCATAAATTGTTATTTTTATGTTGTACAAACATGAGAAAAACTATATTCAAAAGTGCAGCAACATGATATAGCAATACATGGGCATGAAGTAGACATGATGATGATCAGGTACAAACAAGAATCAAGGTCATAGGCATCATAGATCAAAAGATATTAAGCATGCAACATGGCATCGGAACGTTACAGACTTAGAGAAAAATAGAGGTGGTTGACAGAAAAAGCAGGAGAGCAACTTTGGAGCTAAATATATCTATGACAAGGAATGCTAACATGACAAAGCAATACATGTAATGGAAGTAGACATGATGCTTAACAATATGGAACAAGAATCACTCAATTCCGATAAACGGTCGCGACACACTCGTTGACCGAAGTTGCAACAAAAATATAAGTGTCGCACAATAATTAACAGATTTTGTACTGTTCTGCCCTAAACCATATTTTATGTTGGTTAACAACAGCAAACAATAGCATAAAAACAAAGTACATGAAAAACTAATCAAGTTACATATAAAGAACACTCCAAACGGAGTTACGGTTAAAAAGATACAAGCAAAACAAGTCTGGACCACAATCTACCAACATCGGGAAGCACACTTTAAAACAATGCATAAACAGGATAATGAATGCAAACATGCTCACAAATGACATGGAATTGCGGTAGGCATGACAAGGAAGGCATGGCAAAAAGAATCATGAAAATAGGCATCATGAACAACTAATTATAGCTCATGCAAAATGCAATAAAACATTACTGGTCTAGGACTTAGTGAAAATCAGGAAACATGGCATAAACTGTTATTTTTATGCTGTATAAACAGGAGCAAAGCTATATGAAAAAGTGCAGCAACATGACATCGCAATATATGATCATGAACTAGACATGATGGTGATCATGTACAAAAAAGAATCAAGGTCATAGGCATAACAGATCAAAAGATATTAAGCACGCAACATGGCATCGGAACGTTACAGACTTACAGAAAAACAGAGGTGGCTGTCAAAAACAGTGGCATGGAAACTTTGGAACTCAATAACTATATGACCAACAATCATATCATGACAATGCAATACATATAATAGAAGTAGACATGATGCTTAACAGTATGCAAAAAGAATCAGTGCAATAGGCCTCATGGATGAGTCACAATCAGCATGCAAACTTGCAATAAATTAACAGCAGCAACACTTAACAGAAATTAGTAGAAATTGACGGCCTGATGCCCACTTCAACACAGATTAACAACATCAAGATGGCCTCAAATCAAAATGCTCACAAAAGAAGGATTGAAGTACACATAATTCTAAGCAATTTTCCTTTTGGGCGCAACGTGATCCGAGCTACGGTTTACTCGTAAACATCAACGCAAAACAGCATCAGCACACAGTTTTTAGCAGACTTAGCAAAATCAGGAAAAATAAAAAAAAACAGGGAAAAAATAGGAGGGCAGGCCTCACCATGGGCCGAGCCCAACTACGGCTGGGCTAGATCTGGCGGGGGTGCTGGGCTGCGCCCTGGCGCTGGGCCGCGGTGGCCTGGCAGGACGGCCCATGTGGCTGGAGGAGCCCAGCCGGGCGCGCCTGGAACGGGCAACCTCCCGTTCCCGACCTCGGAACGCGGCGGCGCCGCCAACTTCCGGCGAAGGGCGCGATGGCGGGTGGCCTGAGGTGGCGAGGCTGGCCTGCAGGGACAAGGAGAGGAGGCGCGTGGCGGCCGGTTCCCGCCGGAGAGGGTGGCGGAGTCCGGCGGCTCGACTCGACTTCGGCGGCCGACCTCGAGCTCGAGGCCGAGGCCTTCCATGGCAAAGCAAGGCATACGGCGGCCGGCGAGATCCTGCAAGAGAGAGAGATCAGAGGGGAGGAGAGAAGGGAAGAGAGGGCGCGCGAGGAGAGAGGAGAGGTGGCCCGACGGCTCGCGGTTGGACGCCGGCGCGCGGTGGCAGAGCCTCCACGGGCGGTTGGAGCAAGGTAGGTGGAGGACTAGGGGCGCATCTGGGCCGTAGGATCTCCGGATCTGACGGTCCAGATCAGATGGGGCTAGGGTTTGGGCGAAAAATAGGCTAAAATGCGAAAATTGGAGCAGATCTGGGGTGTGGCTGCAATTTTGTGGCTACGGAAACCCTAGAAAGAGGAGGGAGTGTGGTGGTCCTTATATAGCCCAGGTGGCTGGCAGTTTGCAAAAACATCCCCGGTTTTTCTTGCGCGTGCGCGGTGTTTACGTTTCTGACCGCCGGGGGATCGCAGGACCTCCGATTCGGGTAAAACTTCGAACTACGCGATCAGCGCGTCGAGCCGGTGGCGTTCACCTCGCACTGGAACCGTTCCGAGAACACTTTCCGGCGCGCTATAAAAATAACCCGTTTAATTATTAAACGGGGTTTTCGTTCCGTTGGCTGCGGCTGGTCTTGTGCGGGTTTCGCGACGGTGCTCGGGTGAATCCCGGTGTCGCAAGGTCGAGTGTCAGGGTGGCAAGGGTCTGTCTTCGTCCGGTACGGGATAAGAGAGGGAAAAATAATCGTCGATCGATAAATCGGGGATGCAAACACCGCAAACAAATCAGACAATCAAACAATTCACACCGAAAACAAAATTTTAATTTTTGTGAAATCTGGGCTGTTACAATACAACACCACCAACAAGGCATCTCGTCCCGAGATCCTGGACGATCCGGGGGAGAGGGGGGGAGAGAAAAGAGATACGACGATCTTCAACACCACCAACAAGGGACTCTGCTCCATGTCGACGTCGAACTTCCGTCGAGATAAATTTCCGCAGAGAGACGACATCGTCGGAAAAATGAAACCGTCAGTGTCAAGAGGGAGAACGACAACGAAAGCGGGATCAAAGGACAGTGCATTTGGACGCAAGTCGTGAAAACACTGGGCAAAAGGATGGATGGCAATGGGTGACCAAGATATAAACCAGAGTTGGAAGAACTAAAGGTACTACCGGATTTCCCAACCTGAGATCGGAATCGAGACAATACGCTGCAAGCAAGGCATTGTAACGGTTCCGAAACTCCACACACTCGAGATCCTAGAGTTTGAAGAGGATAAGGCGAGAGTAAAACACTTACGACACTTGTCCTGACCAGAGCGAAGGTAAGGAGTAAAGTGATCCTACTCTCCGATAACTAACTTAGTAACTAAAAAATAGTTTTTGTCTAGACTCGACTTCGGCCAGAAAAGGGATCCTACGGTCGGTAAGGCTCTAATACCAAGTTGTAAGGCCTGATATGCGGTACTGTTCCAGATCTAGATGTTTCCATCCAGATCCGGGGATGAAGCACATATCGGTCCCACCGCGACATATGACAATGCCATATGCCCCGGATTTTCCAACATGATATCACAACATTACAGATACAAGGATACAACATTTCATACAATCGTCATACAATTGCCTTAATACAATACAACAGCGGAAGATATATGTCTGAGTACAGACTACAATCAAATGCCTAGTGGCAAAGAGAAAAACATCGATCCCCATAACGACACGGGTCCAGGCCCTCCGCCGGGATCCGCCTAACTAGTCGTCGTCGAGTCTCCACGTGAAACATCGATCACCATACAAGTTGTCGATCAGAACCCTGAAAAGAATTTGGGGGTTGTATCATGAGTACAGAGGTACTCAGCATCCAACTATAGTGGTCATCTGACCCAGAAAGGACTTCATCACTCGTCATTCTAGGACAACTAGTAGTTTACGGTAACGATGGGGTAAGTGGTGAGGTTGCTGCCGCACTTGCATTTATGAAGTGGCTAACGATCTAGAGAGTAAGGTTAGAAGCCAAGCATTCGATGAGGAATCGCCTCCAACAAGTCTTGCTATCACTACTTATGCAAACATAACACCTATCCTATCCTTGTCCTCCTCTTCGCATCCCGACGAAGAAGAAGCAGTCAAGGCACACACACATGTTGATCAAGTTATAATAAGATTATCTCAGTTGTTGTCTATGAACAAGGAGTAGGTCTCAAGTCGTCCATAACCGTGGACACGGCTTCTCGAAAAGATTTAACCCTGCAGGGGTGTACCAACTGCCCATTACAAGGCTCCGCACGCACGCCCATCACTCTCAGTTGCTACCCATCATAGGAAACCATTTTATCATTTAGTTCTGAGAGATCCGAAACGACAGGTCCCTCTAACTAACAACGCACAAATCTGGGTGGCCCCCGGGGAGTCGACACCCAATCCAAGAGCCGGCCACGCCCTCGGATCAGACTCTTCCGTATGGCTAAGGTCGGGGTTAGTCTCACCTATATAACAGGGGACTTCCCTAGCTCACCAGTGTGGACCAACAGAGGAACTCTGTCTCCGCTGGCCCGACTTGTTTTAAAACTGCTGGGGGCCCAACCAAGCACACACACGGTTTCAAATGGTAAATCAGCTTGGGCCACCTCTAGAAATGTTTGGAGCTAGGTAGGTAAGAAAAGGGGACCCCATAAAACCCACACGCGGTTAGGCACGCTCAGTCTTAAAACCAATACCCGGAACTCGCGTCCTAGGTGACTCGAATGGAACAAAGCGTCGGGGCGGGATAGCCTAGACCTTCCATCCTTCGTCGAATATAGTCAACATTATAATAATCATATCATCAACAACAATATAATAATATGATAGCCCAAACCAAGGAGTAACAGGGTAACATCGTAGCATCCTAAGCATGCATACTAAGCAGGGGCTGAGCAACGAGCAATAGTAACATAGCAGTACATGGTTTGCTGGGAAGGGGTACGGCTGTATTGGTTTGAAAGAGGCTGTAAACATGTGGTAGGATCAAACATCGAACCTAATCTATACTAGCATGCAAACCGCTGGTTGAAATTGAATGGATCATAAGTAATGTATAGTCCTTGTCTGTTGATAAGTCAGATTCCGAAGGTGTAGTTGATCGCAAGCTCGCATCATCTCCGAGAGGTACCCGCGGAAGCACACAAGACGGTAAACAGTGGAAAGCAATCAACGAGCAAGCATCTATTACTACGAAGAAAACACGAGCAAGCATCAACAAGAAGGCAACACGAGACATCGCACCTACCGTCGAGAGAGGTTACTAACAAGTTTAGTGGAGTACTCGTCACACACGACGATACCGCACATTTAGAAAGGTTCAAGTTGTTTAGCTACAGGTGATCAACAAAGGTTGTTAACATGGCATCTCACTGAAGCATGGCATAGCACACAAACATGTCAAGAGTTGAAGTATAAGAGAAACTATCTATGCTAGACAATTTAAGTGAGGCACAATCCTAAACATGGCATAACACTAAGTGCCGCACAATAATTAACAGATTTTGTACTATTCTGCCCTAAACCTTATTTTAGGTTGGTTAACAACAGCAAAAAATAGCATAAACACAAAGTACACGAAAAACTAATCAAGTTACATATAAAGAACACTCCAAACGAAGTTAAGGTTAAAAAGATACAAGCAAAACAACTTTGGAACACAATCTGCCAACATCGGGAAGCACACTTTAGAGCAATGCATAAACAGGATAATGAATTCAAACATGCTCACAAATGACATGGAATTGCAGTAGGCATGACAAGGAAGGCATGACAAAAAGAATCATGCAAATAGGCATCATGAACAACTAATTATAGCTCATGCAAAATGCAATAAAACATTACTGGTCTAGGACTTAGTGAAAATCAGGAAACAGGGCATAAACTGTTATTTTTATGCTGTATAAACAGGAGCAAAGCTATATGAAAAAGTGCAGCAACATGACATAGCAACATATGAGCATGAACTAGACATGATGGTAATCAGGTACAAAAAAGAATCAAGGTCATAGGCATAACAGATCAAAAGATATTAAGCATGCAACATGGCATCGAAACGTTACAGACATGGAGAAAAACAGAGGTGGCTGTCAAAAACAGTGGCATGGAACTTTGGAGCTCAATAACTATATGACCAGCAATCATATCATGACAATGCAATACATATAATGGAAGTAGACATGATGCTTAACAGTATGCAAAAAAAAATCAATGCAATAAGCCTCATGGATGAGTCACAATCATCATGCAAACTTGCAATAAAATAACAGCAGCAACACTTAACAGAAATTAGTAGCAATTAACGGCCTGATGCCCACTTCAACACAGATTAACAATATCAAGGTGGTCTCAAATCAAAATTCTCACAAAAGATGGATTGAAGTACACACAATTCTAAGCAATTTTCCTTTTGGGCGCAACGTGATCCGAGCTACGGTTTACTCGTAAACATCAACGCAAAACAGCATCAGCACACAGATTTAGCAGACTTAGCAACATCAGGAAAAAGAAAAAAACAGGGGAAAAAGGAGGGCAGGCCTCACCATGGGCCGAGCCCAACTACGGCTGGGCCGGATCTGGCGGGGCTGCTGGGCTGCGCCCTGGCGCTGGGCCGCGGTGGCCTAGCAGGCCGGCCCATGTGGCTGGAGGAGCCCAGCCGGGCGCGCCTGGATCGGGCAACCTCCCGTTCCCGACCTCGGAACGCAGCAGCGCCGCCAACTTCCAGCGAAGGGCGCGATGGAGGGTGGCCTGAGGTGGCGAGGCTGGCTGCGGGGACCAGGATAGGAGGCGCGTGGCGGCCGGTTCCCGCCGGAGAGGGTGGCGGAGTCCGGCGGCACGGCACGACTCCGGCGGCCGAGCTCGAGCTCGAGGCCGAGGCCTTCCATGGCACGGCAGGGAGTACGGTGGCCGGCGAGCTCCTACAAGAGAGAGAGATCAGAGGGGAGGAGAGAAGGGAAGAGAGGGCGCGCGA
Organism: Bromus sterilis; assembly: GCA_950022295.1. Classification (NCBI taxonomy): domain Eukaryota; kingdom Viridiplantae; phylum Streptophyta; class Magnoliopsida; order Poales; family Poaceae; genus Bromus; species Bromus sterilis. The sequence goes on along the minus strand of OX465599.1, from coordinate 161,058,638 downwards.
GGAGAGAGGAGAGGTGGCCCGGCGGCTCGCGGCTTGACGCCGGCGCGCGGTGGCAGTGCCTCCACGGGCGGTTGGAGCAAGGTAAGTGGAGGACTAGGGGCGCATCTGGGCCGTCGGATCTCTGAATCTGACGGTCGAGATCAGATGGGGCTAGGGTTTGTGCGAAAAATAGGCTAAAATGCGAAAATTGGAGCAGATATGGGGGTGTGCTTGCAATTTTGTGGCTAGGGAAACCCTAGAAAGAGGTGGGAGTGTGGTGGTCTTTATATAGCCCAGGTGGCTGGAAGTTTGCAAAAACATCCCCGGTTTTTCTCGCGCGCGCGGTGTTTACGTTTCTGACCGCCGGGGGTCCGCAGGACCTCCAATTCGGGTAAAACTTCGAACTACGCGATCAGCGCGTCGAGCCGGTGGCGTTCACCTCGCACTGGAACCATTCCGGGAATACTTTCCGGCGCGCTATAAAAATAACCCGTTTAATTATTAAACGGGGTTTTCGTTCCGTTGGCTGTGGCCGGTCTTGTGCGGGTTTCGCGACGGTGCTCGGGTGAATCCCGGTGTCGCAAGGTCGAGTGTCAGGGTGGCAAGGGTCTGTCTCCGTCCGGTACGAGATAAGAGGGGGAAAAATAATCACGAATCGATACATCGGGGATGCAAACACGCAAACAAATCAGACAATCAAACAATTCACACCGAAAACAATTTATTTAATTTTTGTGAAATCTGGGCTGTTACAAGCGGCGACGTGGAGCTCGCCGGGTACGGCTATATGGCCTCCAGCGCTCAGGTGCAGGGAGGGGGCGGCGCTCCTCGTCGTCCCTCCCCTCCTCCCTTCCCTCCTACTCCTCCTCTTCTTCTCCTCCTCCTTTTCTCCTCTCTTTCTTCTCCTTGCTTCTCCTCTCCTTCTCTTGATTGGCTGGGCCTAGCGAGGCAATGGGGGTGGCGAGAAGGCTGTGTTGAGCGGGGCTGTGGGGCGGAGAGCGGGGCGAGGTGGAGTGAGGAGAGGGGCGCTGGGCTCCCCCTTTTATAGCGGCTGTGATGAGGACATCTCTACGAATGTTACACCCACATCTTCACCAACTACACATACTGGACCAGTTACTAGAGCACGTGCACGTCAACTAAATTATCAGGTACTTTCGTTTCTTGCGAATCCTTCTAATGTTCATGAACATATGATGCTGCCTAAATTAGATACTTTTGTTTTTCTTATGAATGAAGGACCTAGCATGGACAAGAAGGACGGTCATTGGAGCGGGATCAAGCATGGAGAAGAAGGTGCGCGCGCAGGAAAGAACAATGGAGCTTCCAGTGGGGATTTTCGCACTTTGAAGCCACCATAAGGCATGCATGAAGGCTTGGACGAAATACACGAGATGCCACTTCATTATTTTCGTCCAAGAGCAAGTATAGGTGCTGCGTCACCTTAATATTGGGCTGGGCCCATGTAATTTCGAAATACCACATTATAGGCTGTTTTTAGAGTCCGTATGTGTGGGGAAACCGAGTTAGGGTTGTTTTCGGACCCCACCTCCAAGGGGCCACGAAATTCCCCTCTGTTCCCCCATATATACAGCCCTTAGGGCGTCGTTTAGACTTGGGTTTTAATTAGATTTAAGTTAGCCATAGCCGCAACTTCGAGCTCTTCGTTTGTGTCATCCGACCAGGCCAAGACCTCATTGGAACCCCAACTTTCGTAATCATTCATCTTATATTCGCAATATCCAGATTGCAATTCTTAGTTCTTGCTTGTTCTTCGATTGCTTGCAGGAATTAGACCTTCGTGGTCAGGTTGATCGTGCATCCGCGGGATCAATAACCTCTCGGAGTTGGTTTAGCGATCGCTAAGGCGCAACGTCTTCGCACGTTCGTAGTCGGATCGTGAAAGTCGTCTCCACCATAATCGATCTCCACCATCTCATCGAAACATCGGGACACCTTCGCCTCTATCAAGTGGTATCAGATTTCCAGGTTGCTCGGTGAGATTTACCAGTTTTCGTAGTCTAGATTGGTTCTGTTCTTCATACCTACAGTCCACGAAAAAGCCAAAAAAAAATTAGGGTTAGATCATCACGTCCCAAAACAGTCCGAGCCTTTTGTCCAGTTTTCTTTAAAGTAGTTTGCTTTGTTGAATTTACGGTTGCATCGTTGTGTCGAGTTGCTGATCTTAGCGTCTAGTTACCTTAGAGTTTCGAGTTCTGATCACAGTTTGTCACACCGCCGCCGCACAGTAGTACACCGCCACGTTTCCGCCAATCTGAGTCCAGATACACCACCACGTTCCGCCAAGTCGAGTCCATATACAGCACCACGACCTACCAATCCGAGTTGAGTTCCATCACCTGTTCGGTTTGTGATCTCTCCGTAGCCAGATTAGTTTTGATTTGATTAGAGTCGGATTTCACCAATCTTTTGTCGTACGTAGGAGGTGATTTCCAAAAAAAAAAAAAAATTCGGGGGTAAAAAAATTTCGTGCCCATACGTTCCTTCGGTCCAGAAACTCATTTTGAGACGTTCGCCACCATAGTGATTTTTTCGCACTTTTTCAGCCACCGCAGTCCCGCATCGCAAAAAAAAAAAAGCAAAAAAAAAAAAGAGAGAGAACAAAAAATTCAGAGTGTGCTTCTCAGTTGATTACGTGCCGCGCCGTGCTTTCGTTGGTGTTTTAGGCTCGCGTCTCTAGTACGGTCTAGCCTAGGATCAGCACAGTACCGACGTTGAGTGTTTATTCAGCTTTGCATCTCTGTTTTGATTACTGTTGAGCTTTTGCTACCATACTTGTCAGCCTTCCTACAACTCCACATATATTCTACATCGTGCGTTTTGCCACCTCCTGGCCATCGCTCTACCACATCTCTGAGAGTTTTGACCCGTTGGTTGTACATCACCACCTGCTGCTAGGTAAGAATCGGTAAGAACTAAAGAAAAGCTTGACAGATTTGTGCTTTCCACCACCCCACATCCCATTAGTAGAAGTAGGATCATACTTCTGTGTGTTTTCTATTTCTGCTAACCATGCCAGGATCCCATGATGAAGTGGCGCGGGATGCACCTGATTGGGAGAATATGACAAACAAAGCATTACATGATAAATTTGCACAAATGATGTCTGAACAGGTGAATGACATCGAGAACAGATTTACAGAGGCGATTGATGGTGTGGAGAAGATGATCGACACCAAGCTCGACGCCAAGTTTACTGAGTTGCTCGCACGCTTACCTATACAGCCTGCGGCCGCTCCAGCACAACCACCGCCACCACGACATGCACGACGTATTCTGTTTCCGGGCGGACAAGCTGCTGGTGCTCCTGCTGCTGCTGCAGTTACTGCTGCTGCTGTCTCTGACGTCGGCCAGGACGACAACTACGAGGGTGATTACGACGAGGAGGTGGAACAGGAAGCGACCTATGAGCAGCCAGCTGGGCGTCCACGTCCCAACATTCGCCACGGTCGACACCAACCACCCCCTCAGGTACGCGATGATGAACATGTGCCTAAACTTAAATTGAATCTTAAGCCGTTTGAGGGTAGATATATTCCTGATGCTTATCTTACTTGGGAGTTAGAAACTGAACAACGCTTTACATGTTTACAATATCCTGAGAATAGACGTGTTACTGCTGCTGTTTGTGAATTCACGGGTTTTGCATCTATTTGGTGGTCTGAACATTGTAGATTGCATGCTAATAATATTCCAGCTACTTGGGCTGCTTTAAAAGATGCTATACGTACTCGCTGGGTTCCTCCTTATTATCAACGTGAATTGCTACAAAAATTACAGCGTTTGAGACAAGGAAAAAATTCTGTAGAGGAATATTATCAAGAATTACAAACTGGATTGATTAGATGTGGCCTAGTAGAGGATAATGAAGCTATGTTTGCACGTTTTATAGGTGGCTTAAACAGGGAGATACAAACTATTCTAGAATACAAGGACTATGCTACTATTACTCGTTTGTTTCATCTTGCTTGTAAAGCTGAACGTGAAGTGCAGGATCGACAGGCCGCTACGAGACCTAACTTTTCTGCAGGACGAAATACATCATGGACATCGCGTGGACCTTCTACATCCACACGTCCTGCTGCACCACCATCTACTTCAACCGCTCATTCTTACAGGGAGCTTCCAAAACAGCCAGCGCCACCATTCAAGGGTGCACAGAGTGGTCCAGCAGCGAGTTCTTCTTCATCCATGGCTTCCACAGGGCAAACACGAGATCGTGATATTAAATGTCGCAGGTGCCAAGGTGGAGGTCACTTCGCAAAAGACTGTCCCTCCAAGCGTGTGATGATTATTACAGCGGATGGTGGGTATGAGTCAGCGAGCGACTATGATGAGGAGACTTTAGTTCTCATTGCTCATGAGGAACAGGGTGCCCATGATGACGCTCATGATATAGAGTATATGGCTCCTGATGATGCAGATCAATTTGCTAGTTTGGTTGCTCAACGTGTGTTAAGTGTGCAGGTATCGAAGGCCGAGCAAAACCAGAGGCATAATTTGTTCCACACAAAGGGAGTGGTGAAAGAACGTTCGGTTCGCATCATCATTGACGGAGGGAGTTGCAAAATCTTGGCGAGCATGGAGTTGGTGGAGAAGCTATCTCTCACCACAAGACCAGACCCCCATCCGTACTATATTCAGTGGTTTAACAATAGTGGTAAGATTAAGGTAACGCGTTCTGTTCGTGTGCACTTTAGCATTGCTGCATATGCTGATTATGTTGATTGTGATGTGGTACCCATGCAAGCATGCTCTCTTTTACTTGGTAGACCATGGCAATTTGATAGGAATGTTGTACACCATGGTAGGACAAATCAGTTTACTCTGGTTCATCAGGATAAAACTATTGCTTTACTTCCTATGTCTCCTAAACAAATTGTGAAAGATGATCTTGCTAGAGCTAGTGAAGCTAAACAGGAGAAAAATAAGAGTGAAAATGAGATAGCAGCTAAAGAATTTGAGCAACAACATAAGACTACTAGCAAATCTTCTTCTGCTGTTTCTAATGAAATTAAATTGACTAGTCCAACTTTGCTTGCTACTAAGGTTGATATTTCGGATTTGGATGTTAGTCAATATGTGTGCTATGCTTTTGTGTGCAAAGAAGCTTTGTTTTCATTTGAGGAATTGCCTCCTTCTTTGCCTCATGTTGTCACTGACCTTTTGCACGAGTTTATTGACGTCTTTCCACAAGACGTACCATCGGGATTACCACCTATTCGAGGGATTGAGCATCAGATTGACTTAATTCCCGGTGCTTCGCTGCCCAACCGTGCGCCATACCGTACCAATCCGGAGGAGACGAAGGAGATTCAGCGTCAAGTACAAGAGCTACTCGACAAAGGTTACATACGTGAATCACTTAGTCCTTGTGCTGTTCCTGTTATATTAGTGCCTAAAAAGGATGGAACTTGCCGTATGTGTGTTGATTGTAGAGCCATTAATAATATTACTATTCGTTATCGTCATCCTATTCCTAGGTTAGATGATATGCTTGATGAATTAAGTGGCTCTACCGTGTTTTCCAAAGTTGATTTGCGTAGTGGATACCATCAAATTCGCATGAAATTAGGGGATGAATGGAAAACGGCATTTAAAACTAAGTTTGGATTATATGAGTGGTTAGTCATGCCTTTTGGGTTAACTAATGCACCTAGCACTTTTATGAGATTAATAAACGAGGTTTTACGTGCTTTCATTGGACGATTTGTGGTAGTCTATTTTGATGATATACTGATTTATAGCAAATCTTTGGAGGAACATTTGGATCATTTACGTGCTGTTTTTATTGCTCTACGTAATGCACGTTTATTTGGTAACCTTGGGAAGTGCACCTTTTGCACCGACCGAGTATCGTTTCTTGGCTATGTTGTTACTCCGCAGGGAATTGAAGTTGATAAAGCCAAGATCGAGGCAATTGAGAGTTGGCCGCAGCCCAAAACGGTCACACAAGTGAGGAGTTTTCTTGGCCTCGCTGGATTCTATTGGCGTTTTGTGAGAGATTTCAGCACCATTGCTGCCCCTCTCAATGAGCTTACACGCAAGGATGTGCCTTTTACTTGGGGTACCGCACAGGAAGAAGCCTTCACGGTATTGAAAGATAAGTTAACACATGCTCCTTTGCTCCATCTTCCTGATTTTAATAAGACTTTTGAGCTTGAATGCGATGCTAGTGGTATTGGTTTGGGAGGTGTGTTATTACAAGATGTTAAACCTGTTGCATACTTTTCTGAAAAATTGAGTGGGCCTAGTCTGAACTATTCTACTTATGATAAGGAATTATATGCTCTTGTTCGGACATTAGAAACTTGGCAACATTATTTATGGCCCAAAGAATTTGTTATACATTCTGATCATGAATCTTTGAAACACATAAGAAGCCAAGCAAAACTTAATCGTAGACATGCTAAGTGGGTTGAATTTATTGAGACTTTCCCTTATGTCATTAAACACAAGAAGGGGAAAGATAATATTATTGCTGATGCTTTGTCTCGTCGTTATACTATGCTTTCACAACTTGACTTCAAGATATTCGGTTTACAAACACTCAAAGATCAATATGTACATGATGCGGAATTTAAAGATGTATTGCGGAATTGTAGAGAGGGTAGAACATGGAACAAGTTTGTGCTTAATGATGGTTTTGTGTTCCGTTCTAACAAGCTATGCATTCCAGCTAGCTCTATTCGTCTTTTGTTGTTGCAGGAGGCGCATGGAGGAGGATTAATGGGACACTTTGGCGTGAAGAAGACGGAGGACGTACTTGCTACACATTTCTTTGGGCCAAAGATGAGACGGGATGTTGAGCGTTTTGTTGCTCGCTGCACTACATGTCAAAAAGCTAAGTCACGACTCAATCCTCATGGTTTATACATGCCTTTACCTGTACCTAGTGTTCCGGGGGAGGACATATCCATGGACTTTGTTTTAGGCTTGCCTCGAACAAAGAAGGGGAGGGATAGCATATTTGTTGTCGTGGATAGATTTTCTAAGATGGCACATTTTATACCATGTCATAAAAGCGATGATGCTGCTAATGTTGCTGATTTATTCTTTCGTGAGATTATTCGCTTACATGGTGTGCCCAATACTATTGTCTCGGATCGTGATACTAAGTTTCTTAGCCATTTTTGGAGATGCTTATGGGCTAAGTTGGGGACTAAACTACTTTTTAGTACTACTTGTCATCCCCAAACTGATGGACAAACTGAAGTAGTCAATAGGACTTTGTCTACTATGCTTAGGGCTGTTTTAAAGAGTAACTTGAAAATGTGGGAAGAATGTTTACCTCATATTGAATTTCCTTATAATCGTTCATTTCATTCTACCACTAAAATGTGCCCTTTTGAGATTGTTTATGGTTTTCTACCTCGTGCACCTATTGATTTTCTGCCTCTTCCATCTTCGGAGAAGGTTAATTTTGATGCTAAGCAACGTGCTGAATTGATATTAAAAATGCATGAGTTAATTAAAGAAAACATTGAGAAAATGAATGCTAGATACAAGCTTGCTGGTGATAAGGGTAGAAAGCATGTTGTGTTTGAACCAGGAGATCTTGTTTGGTTACATCTACGTAAAGATAGGTTTCCTGATTTCCGCAAGTCTAAGTTAATGCCACGAGCTGATGGTCCCTTTAAGGTTTTACAGAAAATTAATGATAATGCATATAAACTTGAGCTACCTGCAGATTTTGGGGTTAGTCCCACATTTAACATTGCAGATTTGAAACCTTATTTGGGAGAAGATGATGAGCTTCCGTCGAGGACGACTTCGATTCAAGAAGGGGAGGATGATGAGGACATCTCTACTAAGGTTACACCCACATCTTCACCAACTACACATACTGGACCAGTTACTAGAGCACGCGCACGTCAACTAAATTATCAGGTACTTTCGTTTCTTGTGAATCCTTCTAATGTTCAGGAACATATGATGCTGCCTAAATTAGATACTTTTGTTTGTCTTATGAATGAAGGACCTAGCATGGATAAGAAGGATGGTCATTGGAGCGGGATCAAGCATGGAGAAGGAGATGTGCGCGCGGGAAAGGAAAATGGAGCTTCCAGTGGTGATTTTCGCACTTTGAGGCCACCATAAGGCGTGCATGAAGACTTGGACGAGAGACACAAGACGCCACATTAATATTTTCGTCCAAGGGTTATTATAGGTGCTGCGTCACCTTATTATTGGGCCAGGCCCATGTAATTTCGAAATACACTTAATAGGCTATTTTTTAGAGTCCGTATGTGTGGGGAAACCGAGTTAGGGTTGTTTTCGGACCCCTCCTCCAAGGGGCCACGAAATTCCCCTCTGTTCCCCCATATATACAGCCCTTAGGGCGTCGTTTAGACTTGGGTTTTAATTAGATTTAAGTTAGCCATAGCCGCAACTTCGAGCTCTTCGTTTGTGTCATCCGACCAGGTCAAGACCTCATTGGAACCCCAACTTTCGTAATCATTCATCTTATATTCGCAATATCCAGATTGCAATTCTTAGTTCTTGCTTGTTCTTCGATTGCTTGCAGGAATTAGACCTTCGTGGTCAGGTTGATCGTGCATCCGCGGGATCAATAACCTCTCGGAGTTGGTTTAGCCATCGCTAAGGCGCAACGTCTTCGCACGTTCGTAGTCGGCTCGTGAAAGTCGTCTCCACCAGAATCGATCTCCACCATCTCATCGAAACATCGGGACACCTTCGCCTCTATCAGCCCAAGTAGTTGGAATATTATTAACATGCAATCTACAATGTTCAGACCACCAAATAGATGCAAATCCCGTGAATTCACAAACAGCAGCAGTAACACGTCTATTCTCAGGATATTGTAAACATGTAAAGCGTTGTTCAGTTTCTAACTCCCAAGTAAGATAAGCATCAGGAATATATCTACCCTCAAACGGCTTAAGATTCAATTTCAGTTTAGGCACATGTTGATCATCGCGTACCTGAGGGGGTGGTTGGTGTCGACCGTGGCGAATGTTGGGACGTGGACGTCCAGCTGGCTGTTCATAGGCCGCTTCCTGTTCCACCTCCTCCTCGTAATCACCCTCGTAGTTGTCGTCCTGGCCGACGTCAGAAGCAGCAGCAGCAGGAGGAGCACCAATACCAGCAGCTTGTCCTCTCGGAAACAGAATACGTCGTGCACGTGGCAGTGGCGGTGGCTGTGGCTGTGCTGGAGCGGCAGCAGGCTGTGTAGGTAGGCGTGCGATCAACTCAGTAAACTTGGCGTCGAGCTTGGTGTCGATCATCTTTTCCACGCCATCAATTGCCTCTGTAAATCTGGTCTCGATGTCATTCACCTGTTCAGACATCATTTGTGCAAATTTATCATGTAGCTCCTTCTTTGGCATGTTCTCCCAATCGGGTGCATCCCGCGCCACTTCATCATGTGATCCTGGCATGGTTAGCAGAAATAGAAAACACACAGTAATATGATCCTACTTCTACTAATGGGATGTGGGGTGGTGGAAAGCACAAATCCGTCAAGCTTTTCTTTCGTTCTTACCGATTCTTACCTAGCAGCAGGTGGTGATGTACAACCAACGGGTCAAAACTCTCAGAGATATGGTGGAGCGATGGCCAGGAGGTGTCAAACGCAGGATGTAGAATATATGTGGAGCTGTAGGAAGGCTGACAAGTATGGTAGGAAAAACTCAACAGTAATCAAAACAAAGATGCAAAGCTGAATAAACACTCAACGTCGGTACTGTGCTGATCCTAGGCTAGACCGTACTAGAGACACGAGCCTAAAACACCAACGAAAGCACGGCGCGGCACGTAAACAACTGAGAAGCACACTCTGAATTTTTATTTTCTCTCTCTCTTTTTTTTCGATGCGGGACTGCGGTGGCTGAAAAAGTGCGAAAAAATCACTATGGTGGCGAACGTCTCAAAATGAGTTTCTGGACCTAAGGAACGTATGGGCACGAAATTTTTTTACCCCTGAAAACTTTGGCCTAAAAACTGCTCTGAATTTTTTTGTTGTTGGAAATCACCCTCTTCTACGTACGACAAAGATTGGTGAAATCCGACTCTAATCAACTCAAACTAATCTGGCTACGGAGAGATCACAAACCGAACGGGTGATGGAACTCAACTCGGATCGGTAGGTCGTGGTGGTGTATATGGACTCTGCTTGGCGGAACGTGGTGGTGTATCTGGACTCGGATTGGCGGAACGTGGTGGTGTAGTACTGTGCGGCGGCGGCGTGACAAACTATGATCAGAACTCGAAACTCTAAGGGAACTAGACGCTAAGATCAGCAACTCGACACAACGATGCAACCGCAAATTCAACAAAGCAAACTACTGTAAGGAAGACTGGACAAAGGCTCGGACTGTTTAGGGACGTGATGATCTAACCCTAAATTTTTTTTGGCTTTTTCGTGGACTGTAGGTATGAAGAACAGAAGTAATCTAGAGTACGAAAACTGGTAAATCTCACCGATCAACCTGGAAATCTGATACCACTTGATAGAGGCGAAGGTGTCCCGATGTTTCGATGAGATGGTGGAGATCGATTATGGTGGAGGCGACTTTCACGATCCGACTACGAACGTGCGAAGACGTTGCGCCTTAGCGATCGCTAAACCAACTCCGAGAGGTTATTGATCCCGCGGATGCACGATCAACCTGAGCACGAAGGTCTAATTCCTGCAAGCAATCGAAGAACAAGCAAGAACTAAGAATTGCAATCTGGATATTGCGAATATAAGATGAATGATTACGAAAGTTGGGGTTCCAATGAGGTCTTGGCCTGGTCGGATGACACAAACGAAGAGCTCGAAGTTGCGGCTATGGCTAACTTAAATCTAATTAAAACCCAAGTCTAAACGACGCCCTAAGGGCTGTATATATGGGGGAACAGAGGGGATTTTCATGACCCCTTGGAGGTGGGGTCCGAAAACAACCCTAACTCGGTTTCCCCACACATACGGACTATAAAAACAGCCTATAATGTGGTATTTCGAAATTACATGGGCCCAGCCCAATATTAAGGTGACGCAGCACCTATAATTTCTCTTGGACGAAAATAATGAAGTGGCATCTCGTGTATTTCGTCCAAGCCTTCATGCATGCCTTATGGTGGCTTCAAAGTGCGAAAATCCCCACTGGAAGCTCCATTGTTCTTTCCCGCGCGCGCACCTTCTTCTCCATGCTTGATCCCGCTCCAATGACCGTCCTTCTTGTCCATGCTAGGTCCTTCATTCATAAGCAAAACAAAAGTATCTAATTTAGGCAGCATCATATGTTCATGAACATTAGAAGGATTCGCAAAAAACGAAAGTACCTGATAATTTAGTTGACGTGCACGTGCTCTAGTAACTGGTCCAGTATGTGTAGTTGGTGAAGATGTGGGTGTAACATTAGTAGAGATGTCCTCATCAGTCCCTTCGGTTTCTTTCAACCTCCATGAGAACTTGAGCCATCGTGGGTGAAGGTGGAAGATTGCCTTCCTCCGGATCATCTCCACAAGCTTGGGCACGACCAAGGTGGCCACGGGTTCCTTGAGACAGCCTGAAGGATATGATCAATGTCAAACAGAGTTGAATGAGTTTGCAAATGCATCAGATTATGAAGATAACTGGAATGACTCGGACAACATAACGGCTGTAATTGCAAGAAAAAACAATTTCTTACAACATGGAAACATCACTTACATACGATGTAAGAAATCAGGAAGCATAACAACTATAGCAAACCGAACACAACTCTCCTACGGCTACAAGTAGGCCATCAACGAGATGTTCTAGTAAGACATAGATGAGCCTAGTCCTATCTTCCCGTAGAACAAGATGAGGGTGACTCAGAACTCAGATCGATGAAGGTAAGGAGAAAAAAGAAGCCTTGCATTGTTCCCTTATATACCCAGAGTAACTATATAACTATAGAAGGCTAGACTCGACTTCGGCCAAGGCAGATAATCCTACAGTCGGTCCTGCTCTGATACCAAGTCTGTCGGGACCCGGGGTTAGCATATGCAAGACCCTCTACAACACAAGCATATGGAGAGCCGAGAACCGTACCCACTTGTCTAAGCAGACAAGGCCAAGCACAGAACGTTCTCGAAAAGCATCGAACGTGAGGGGCATCCCATCCAGGCTGGATGATCAACTGAGATGGGTCCTCATCGTCCGCACACAAGTCTAAATGATATGGGTGGTGAACACCCATACTCAGAGACAAGTCGCCTCAACCATACTATCGATTGTATTATAACCCTTACATAGACTTACTCCAGCCCGATCACTTAGTCGGGGTCTAGGGCGGGCTCGATCATACAACAAAGTGTGCACGTGACAGAGTCACGAGCAATCGCATCGCGATGCCCCAAGCTGCGCACATCTAAGGGCCACTTGGTGTATAAAAGACCGCCAGCCAGATCACAACTAAGGTATCGAAAACCCATACTAAGACATGCACGTTATAATCATACATGCAGCACACATGTCTAGTATGAACAGCAGGTATCATTGCAATTCTCTACAAAGTTTACATTTTTATTGAGAACTCTTACAGAGTGCACACAGAGATCACAAGTCTGTGATCCAACATTACATCAAACATGCGGAAGAAAAGTAGGTCTGAGTACAGACAAGTTTAACAAATGTCTTAGAGAAGCCTTATCTATAAACAAGCCCTTCCACGAGGGACCAGTCGCCTGACTGGGACTACACTAGCTTGATCAGTCGCCGAGCTCCAGGAAGAATCCATCTTCCGGGTCAGTGGGTTCATCTAAAACATAGAATAAGCAAACGTGAGTACAAAGTCGTACTCAGAAAGACTTATGTAGGAACTATACTACTCAAGCACATGTATCAAGGTAAAGGGAGGTGGGGTTCATAAGCAGAAGTGCCAGCTTTGACTTGGCTAGCCCTGAACTACGAGTACCAGACTTGAGGTAAGAGGCGTACACGAGGCCACTACATGTCTCCAACCAATTACAGCACTATGGGTCCTTCCTCGACTTCCCACGAGAAAACATGCCATAGCACTCACGCTTATCTTGGTAGTTTTAAAGTATCCATTGAAGTTGTCTAATAATTAGGCACAATTTTCCAAGTAGTCGCTTACAGCGGACGTGTACTGCTACACATGAAACTATCAGTTATCGCTGGGATCTCGTCACCCTTCAACCGGGTGTCGGCGAGGATAATTTCCACAACTTTTACCTCACAGCCAACTCAAATCCAATGGAGACGCCTATCTGGGCTGGAGTCCACATAGTGAACACGACCGGTTTACCGATGTGGTCCCAGAAGATGTGTGCAGGGTCTTAAGCCGGTCTGAATAGCCGTTCTTCCAATTCGTAGACCGTGCCACAGACCTACCAGAACTCCGAACTACGGCGACTCATTGAACTGAGAAGGGGTGAACTAGTAGGTTGAGCGGGGGTCCGTTTGCCAAACATGTGGTAGTACTCTTCATCTTGTGATAGAGGCGAAGGTGTCCCGATGTTTCGATGAGATGGTGGAGATCGATTATGGTGGAGACGACTTTCACGATCCGACTACGAACGTGCGAAGACGTTGCGCCTTAGCGACCGCTAAACCAACTCCGAGAGGTTATTGATCCCGCGGATGCACGATCAACCTGACCACGAAGGTCTAATTCCTGCAAGCAATCGAAGAACAAGCAAGAACTAAGAATTGCAATCTGGATATTGCGAATATAAGATGAATGATTACGAAAGTTGGGGTTCCAATGAGGTCTTGGCCTGGTCGGATGACACAAACGAAGAGCTCGAAGTTGCGGCTATGGCTAACTTAAATCTAATTAAAACCCAAGTCTAAACGACGCCCTAAGGGCTGTATATATGGGGGAACGGAGGGGAATTTCGTGGCCCCTTGGAGGTGGGGTCCGAAAACAACCCTAACTCGGTTTCCCCACACATACGGACTCTAAAAACAGCCTATAATGTGGTATTTCGAAATTACATGGGCCCAGCCCAATATTAAGGTGACGCAGCACCTATAATTGCCCTTGGACGAAAATAATGAAGTGACATCTCGCGTATTTCGTCCAAGACTTCATGCGCGCCTTATGGTGGCTTCAAAGTGTGATAATCACCACTGGAAGCTCCACTGTACTTTCCCGCGCGCGCACCATCTTCTCCATGCTTGATCCCGCTCCAATGACCATCCTTCTTGTCCATGCTAGGTCCTTCATTCATAAGCAAAACAGAAGTATCTAATTTAGGCAGCATCATTGATGAGGACATCCCTACTAATGTTACACCCATACCCTCACCAACTACACATACTGGACCAGTTACTAGAGCACGTGCACGTCAACTAAATTATCAGGTACTTTCGTTTCTTGCGAATCCTTCTATTGTTCATGAACATATGATGCTGCCTAAATTAGATACTTTTGTTTTGCTTATGAATGAAGGACCTAGCATGGACACGAAGGATGGTCATTGGAGCGGGATCAAGAATGGAGAAGAAGGTGCGCGCGGGGGAAAGTACAGTGGAGTTTCCAGTGGGGATTTTCGCACGTTGAAGCCACCATAAGGCATGCATGAAGGCTTGGACGGAATACACGAGATGCCACTTCATTATTTTTGTCCAAGAGCAATTATAGGTGCTGCGTCACCTTAATATTGGGCTGGGCCCATGTAATTTCGAAATACCACATTATAGGCTGTTTTTAGAGTCCGTATGTGTGGGGAAACCGAGTTAGGGTTGTTTTCGGATCCCACCTCCAAGGGGTCACGAAAATCCCCTCTGTTCCCCCATATATACAGCCCTTAGGGCGTCGTTTAGACTTGGGTTTTAATTAGATTTAAGTTAGCCATAGCCGCAACTTCGAGCTCTTCGTTTGTGTCATCCGACCAGGCCAAGACCTCATTGGAACCCCAACTTTCGTAATCATTCATCTTATATTCGCAATATCCAGATTGCAATTCTTAGTTCTTGCTTGTTCTTCGATTGCTTGCAGGAATTAGACCTTCGTGCTCAGGTTGATCGTGCATCCGCGGGATCAATAACCTCTCGGAGTTGGTTTAGCGATCGCTAAGGCGCAACGTCTTCGCACGTTCGTAGTCGGATCGTGAAAGTTGTCTCCACCATAATCGATCTCCACCATCTCATCGAAACATCGGGACACCTTCGCCTCTATCAATCATATGTTCATGAACAATAGAAGGATTCACAAGAAACGAAAGTACCTGATAATTTAGTTGACGTGCACGTGCTCTAGTAACTGGTCCAGTATGTGTAGTTCGTGAGGATATGGGTGTAACATTAGTAGTGATGTCCTCATCATCCTCCCCTTCTTGAATTGAAGTCGTCCTCGACGGAAGCTCATCATCTTCTCCCAAATAAGGTTTCAAATCTGCAATGTTAAATGTGGGACTAACCCCAAAATCTGCAGGTAGCTCATATGCATTATCATTAATTTTCTGTAAAACCTTAAAGGGACCATCAGCTCGTGGCATTAACTTAGACTTGCGCAAATCAGGAAACCTATCTTTACGTAGATGTAACCAAACAAGATCTCCTGGTTCAAACACAACATGCTTTCTACCCTTATCACCAGCAAGCTTGTATCTAACATTCATTTTCTCAATGTTTTCTTTAGTTAACTCATGCATTTTTAATATCAATTCAGCACGTTGCTTAGCATCAAAATTAACCTTCTCCGAAGATGGAAGAGGCAGCAAATCAATAGGCGCACGAGGTAGAAAACCATAAACAATCTCAAAAGGGCACATTTTAGTGGTAGAATGAAATGAACGATTATAAGCAAATTCAATATGAGGTAAACATTCTTCCCACATTTTCAAGTTACTCTTTAAAACAGCCCTAAGCATAGTAGACAAAGTCCTATTGACTACTTCAGTTTGTCCATCAGTTTGGGGATGACAGGTAGTACTAAAAAGTAGTTTAGTCCCCAACTTAGCCCATAAGCATCTCCAAAAATGGCCCAGAAACTTAGTATCACGATCCGAGACAATAGTATTGGGCACACCATGTAAGAGAATAATCTCACGAAAGAATAAATCAGCAACATTAGCAGCATCATCGCTTTTATGACATGGTATAAAATGTGCCATCTTAGAAAATCTATCCACGACAACAAATATGCTATCCCTCCCCTTCTTTGTTCGAGGCAAGCCTAAAACAAAGTCCATGGATATGTCCTCCCACGGAACACTAGGTACAGGTAAAGGCACGTATAAACCATGAGGATTGAGTCGTGACTTAGCTTTTTGACATGTAGTGCAGCGAGCAACAAAACGCTCAACATCCCGTCTCATCTTTGGCCAAAAGAAGTGTGTAGCAAGTACGTCCTCCGTCTTCTTCACGCCAAAGTGTCCCATTAATCCTCCTCCATGCGCCTCCTGCAACAACAAAAGACGAATAGAGCTAGCTGGAATGCATAGCTTGTTAGAACGGAACACAAACACATCATTAAGAACAAACTTGTTCCATGTTCTACCCTCTCTACAATTCTGCAATACATCTATAAATTCTGCATCATTTACATATTGATCTTCGATTGTCTCTAAACCGAAAATCTTGAAGTCAAGTTGTGAAAGCATAGTATAACGACGAGACAAAGCATCAGCAATAATATTATCTTTCCCCTTCTTGTGTTTAATGACATAAGGGAAAGTCTCAATAAATTCAACCCACTTAGCATGTCTACGATGAAGTTTCGCTTGACTTCTTATGTGTTTCAAAGATTCATGATCAGAATGTATAACAAATTCTTTGGGCAATAAATAATGTTGCCAAGTTTCTAATGTCCGAACAAGAGCATATATGATAGAGGCGAAGGAGTCCCGATGTTTCGATGAGATGGTGGAGATCGATTATGGTGGAGACGACTTTCACGATCCGACTACGAACGTGCGAAGACGTTGCGCCTTAGCGATCGCTAAACCAACTCCGAGAGGTTATTGATCCCGCGGATGCACGATCAACCTGACCACGAGGGTCTAATTCCAGCAAGCAATCGAAGAACAAGCAAGAACTAAGAATTGCAATCTGGATATTGCGAATATAAGATGAATGATTACGAAAGTTGGGGTTCCAATGAGGTCTTGGCCTGGTCGGATGACACAAACGAAGAGCTCGAAGTTGCGGCTATGGCTAACTTAAATCTAATTAAAACCCAAGTCTAAACGACGCCCTAAGGGCTGTATATATGGGGGAACAGAGGGGAATTTCGTGGCCCCTTGGAGGTGGGGTCCGAAAACAACCCTAACTCGGTTTCCCCACACATACGGACTCGAAAAACAGCCTATAATGTGGTATTTCGAAATTACATGGGCCCAGCCCAATATTAAGGTGACGCAGCACCTATAATGGCCCTTGGACGAAAATAATGAAGTGTCATCTCGCGTATTTCGTCCAAGACTTCATGCGCGCCTTATGGTGGCTTCAAAGTGTGATAATCACCACTGGAAGCTCCACTGTACTTTCCCGCGCGCGCACCTTCTTCTCCATGCTTGATCCCGCTCCAATGACCATCCTTCTTGTCCATGCTAGGTCCTTCATTCATAAGCAAAACAAAAGTATCTAATTTAGGCAGCATCATATGTTCATGAACAATAGAAGGATTCACAAGAAACGAAAGTACCTGATAATTTAGTTGACGTGCACGTGCTCTAGTAACTGGTCCAGTATGTGTAGTTGGTGAGGATATGGGTGTAACATTAGTAGGGATGTCCTCATCATCCTCCCCTTCTTGAATTGAAGTCGTCCTCGACGGAAGCTCATCATCTTCTCCCAAATAAGGTTTCAAATCTGCAATGTTAAATGTGGGACTAACCCCAAAATCTGCAGGTAGCTCAAGTTTATATGCATTATCATTAATTTTCTGTAAAACCTTAAAGGGACCATCAGCTCGTGGCATTAACTTAGACTTGCGCAAATCAGGAAACCTATCTTTACGTAGATGTAACCAAACAAGATATCCTGGTTCAAACACAACATGCTTTCTACCCTTATCACCAGCAAGCTTGTATCTAGCATTCATTTTCTCAATGTTTTCTTTAGTTAATTCATGCATTTTTAATATCAATTCAGCACGTTGCTTAGCATCAAAATTAACCTTCTCCGAAGATGGAAGAGGAAGCAAATCAATAGGTGCACGAGGTAGAAAACCATAAACAATCTCAAAAGGGCACATTTTAGTGGTAGAATGAAATGAACGATTAGAAGCAAATTCAATATGAGGTAAACATTCTTCCCACATTTTTAAGTTACTCTTTAAAACAGCCCTAAGCATAGTAGACAAAGCCCTATTGACTACTTCAGTTTGTCCATCAGTTTGGGGATGACATGTAGTACTAAAAAGTAGTTTAGTCCCCAACTTAGCCCATAAGCATCTCCAAAAATGGCTAAGAAACTTAGTATCACGATCCGAGACAATAGTATTGGTCACACCATGTAAGCGAATAATCTCTCGAAAGAATAAATCAGCAACATTAGCAGCATCATCGCTTTTATGACATGGTATAAAATGTGCCATCTTAGAAAATCTATCCACGACAACAAATATGCTATCCCTCCCCTTGTTTGTTCGAGGCAAGCCTAAAACAAAGTCCATGGATATGTCCTCCCACGGAACACTAGGTACAGGTAAAGGCATGTATAAACCATGAGGATTGAGTCGTGACTTAGCTTTTTGACATGTAGTGCAGCGAGCAACAAAACACTCAACATCCCGTCTCATCTTTGGCCAAAAGAAATGTGTAGCAAGTACGTCCTCCGTCTTCTTCACGCCAAAATGTCCCATTAATCCTCCTCCATGCGCCTCCTGCAACAACAAAAGACGAATAGAGCTAGCTGGAATGCATAGCTTGTTAGAACGGAACACAAACCCATCATTAAGCACAAACTTGTTCCATGTTCTACCCTCTCTACAATTCTGCAAAACATCTTTAAATTCCGCATCATGTACATATTGATCTTTGATTGTCTCTAAACCGAATATCTTGAAGTCAAGTTGTTAAAGCATAGTATAACGACGAGACAAAGCATCAGCAATAATATTATCTTTCCCCTTCTTGTGTTTAATGACATAAGGGAAAGTCTCAATAAATTCAACCCACTTAGCATGTCTACGATTAAGTTTTAATTGACTTCTTATGTGTTTCAAAGATTCATGATCAGAATGTATAACAAATTCTTTGGGCCATAAATAATGTTGCCAAGTTTCTAATATCCGAACAAGAGCATATAATTCCTTATCATAAGTAGAATAGTTCAGACTAGGCCCACTCAATTTTTCAGAAAAGTATGCAACAGGTTTAGCATCTTGTAATAACACACCTCCCAAACCAATACCACTAGCATCGCATTCAAGCTCAAAAGTCTTATTAAAATCAGGAAGTTGGAGCAAAGGAGCATGTGTTAACTTATCTTTCAATACCGTGAAGGCTTCTTCCTGTGCGGTACCCCAAGTAAAAGGCACATCCTTGCGTGTAAGCTCATTGAGAGGTGCAGCAATGGTGCTGAAATCTCTCACAAAACGCCTATAGAATCCAGCGAGTCCAAGAAAACTCCTCACTTGTGTGACCGTTTTGGGCTGCGGCCAACTCTCAATCGCCTCGATCTTGGCTTTATCAACTTCAATTCCCTGCGGAGTAACAACATAGCCAAGAAACGATACTCGGTCGGTGCAAAAGGTGCACTTCCCAAGGTTACCAAACAAACGTGCATTACGTAGAGCAATAAAAACAGCACGTAAATGATCCAAATGTTCCTCCAAAGATTTGCTATAAATCAGTATATCATCAAAATAGATTACCACAAATCGTCCAATGAAAGCACGTAAAACCTCGTTCATTAATCTCATGAAAGTGCTAGGTGCATTAGTTAACCCAAAAGGCATGACTAACCACTCATATAATCCAAACTTAGTTTTAAATGCCGTTTTCCATTCATCTCCTAATTTCATGCGAATTTGATGGTATCCACTACGCAAATCAACTTTGGAAAACATGGTAGAGCCACTTAATTCATCAAGCATATCATCTAACCTAGGAATAATAGGATGACAATAACGAATAGTAATATTATTAATGGCTCGACAATCAACACACATACGCCATGTTCCATCCTTTTTAGGCACTAATATAACAGGAACAGCACAAGGACTAAGGGATTCACGTATGTAACCTTTGTCGAGTAGCTCTTGTACTTGACGCTGAATCTCCTTCGTCTCCTCCGGATTGGTACGGTATGGCGCACGGTTGGGCAGCGAAGCACCGGGAATTAAGTCAATCTGATGCTCAATCCCTCGAATAGGTGGTAATCCCGGTGGTACGTCTTGTGGAAAGACGTCAATAAACTCCTGCAAAAGGTCAGTGACAACAGGAGGCAAAGAAGGAGGCAATTCCTCAAATGAAAACAAAGCTTCTTTGCACACAAAAGCATAGCACACATATTGACTAACATCCAAATCTGAAATATCAACTTTAGTAGCAAGCAAAGTTGGACTAGTCAATTTAATTTCATTAGACACAGCAGAAGAAGATTTGCTATTAGTCTTATGTTGTTGCTCAAATTCTTTGGCTGCTATCTCATTTTCACTCTTATTTTTCTCTTGTTTAGCTTTACTAGCTCTAGCAAGATCATCTTTCACAATTTGTTCAGGAGACATAGGAAGTAAAGCAATATTTTTATCCTGATGAACTAGAGTAAACTGATTTGTCCTACCATGGTGTACAACATTCCTATCAAATTGCCATGGTCTTCCAAGTAAAAGAGAGCATGCTTGCATGGGTACCACATCACAATCAACATAATCAGCATATGCAGCAATGCTAAAGTGCACACGAACAGAACGCGTTACCTTAATCTTACCACTATTGTTAAACCACTGAATATAGTACGGATGGGGGTGTGGTCTTGCGGTGAGAGATAGCTTCTCCACCAACTCCATGCTAGCCAAGTTGTTGCAACTCCCTCCGTCAATGATGATGCGAACCGAACGTTCTTTCACCACTCCCTTTGTGTGGAACAAATTATGCCTCTGGTTTTGCTCGGCCTTCGTTACCTGCACACTTAACACACGTTGAGCAACCAAACTAGCATATTTATCTGCATCATCAGGAGCCATATACTCTATATCATGAGCATCATCATGGGCACCCTGTTCCTCATGAGCAATGAGAACTAAAGTCTCCTCATCATAGTCACTCGCTGACTCATACCCACCATCCGCCGTAATAATCATCACACGATTGGAGGGACAGTCTTTTGTGAAGTGACCTCCACCTTGGCACCTGCGACATTTAATATCACGATCTCGTGTTTGCCCTGTGGAAGCCATGGATGAAGAAGAACTCGCCGCTGGACCATTCTGTGCACCCTTGAATGGTGGCGCTGGCTGTTTTGGTGGCTCCCTGTAAGAATGAGCGGCTGAAGTAGATGGTGGTGCAGCAGGACGTGTGGATGTAGAAGGTCCACGCGATGTCCATGATGTATTTCGTCCTGCAGAAAAGTTAGGTCTCGTAGCGGCCTGTCGATCCTGCACTTCACGTTCAGCTTTACAAGCAAGATGAAACAAACGAGTAATAGTAGCAAAGTCCTTGTATTCTAGAATAGTTTGTATCTCCCTGTTTAAACCACCCATAAAACATGCAAGCATAGCTTCATTATCCTCTACTAGGCCACATCTAATCAATCCAGTTTGTAATTCTTGATAATATTCCTCTACAGAATTTTTGCCTTGTCTCAAACGCTGTAATTTTTGTAGCAATTCACGTTGATAATAAGGAGGAACCCAGCGAGTACGCATAGCATCTTTTGAAGCAGCCCAAGTAGTTGGAATATTATTAATATGATCCTACTTCTACTAATGGGATGTGGGGTGGTGGAAAGCACAAATCCGTCAAGCTTTTCTTTCGTTCTTACCGATTCTTACCTACCAGCAGGTGGTGATGTACAACCAACGGGTCAAAACTCTCAGAGATGTGGTAGAGCGATGGCCAGGATGATGAGGACATCTCTACTAATGTTACACCCACATCTTCACAAACTACACATAATGGACCAGTTACTAGAGCACGCGCACGTCAATTAAATTATCAGGTACTTTCGTTTCTTGCGAATCCTTCTAATATTCAAGAACATATGATGCTGCCTAAATTAGATACTTTTGTTTGTCTTATGAATGAAGGACCTAGCATGGACAAGAAGGATGGTCATTGGAGCGGGATCAAGCATGGAGAAGAAGGTGCGCGCGCGGGAAAGGACAGCGGAGCTTCCCGTGGTGATTATCGCACTTTGAAGCCACCATAAGGCGCGCATGAAGACTTGGACGAGAGACACAAGATGCCACATTAATATTTTCGTCCAAGAGTTATTATAGGTGCTGCGTCACCTTATTATTGGGCCAGGCCCATGTAATTTCGAAATACACTTAATAGGCTATTTTTTAGAGTCCGTATGTGTGGGGAAACCGAGTTAGGGTTGTTTTCGGACCCCTCCTCCAAGGGGCCACGAAATTCCCCTCTGTTCCCCCATATATACAGCCCTTAGGGCATCGTTTAGACTTGGGTTTTAATTAGATTTAAGTTAGCCATAGCCGCAACTTCGAGCTCTTCGTTTGTGTCATCCGACCAGGCCAAGACCTCATTGGAACCCCAACTTTCGTAATCTTTCATCTTATATTCGCAATATCCAGATTGCAATTCTTAGTTCTTGCTTGTTCTTCGATTGCTTGCAGGAATTAGACCTTCGTGGTCAGGTTGATCGTGCATCCGCGGGATCAATAACCTCTCGGAGTTGGTTTAGCGATCGCTAAGGCGCAACGTCTTCGCACGTTCGTAGTCGGGTCGTGAAAGTCTACTCCACCATAATCGATCTCCACCATCTCATCGAAACATCGGGACACCTTCGCCTCTATCAAGTGGTATCAGATTTCCAGGTTGCTCGGTGAGATTTCCCAGTTTTTCATAGTCTAGATTGGTTCTGTTCTTCATACCTACAGTCCACGAAAAAGCCAAAAAAAAAATTAGGGTTAGATCATCACGTCCCAAGACAGTCCTAGCCATTGTCCAGTTTTCTTTTCAGTACTTGCTTTGTTGAATTGACGGTTGCATCGTTGTGTCAAGTTGCTGATCTTAGCGTCTAGTTTCCTTAGAGTTTCGAGTTCTGATCACAGTTTGCCACGTCGCCACCGCACAGTAGTAATCCGAGTCCAGATACACCACGTTCCGCCAATCCGAGTCCATATACACCACCACGAGCTACACGAGTCCGAGTTGAGTTCCACCATCAGTACGGTTTGTGATCTCTCCGTAGCCAGAATAGTTTGAGTTGCTTAGAGTCGGATTTCACCAAACTTTTGTCGTACGTAGAAGGGAGGTGATTTCCAAAAAAAAAAAAAAAAAAAAAAAAAAATTCAGAGGTAAAATTTTTTTCTGTAAAACCTTAAAGGGACCATCAGCTCGTGGCATTAACTTGGACTTGCGCAAATCAGGAAACCTATCTTTACGTAGATGTAACCAAACAAGACCTCCTGGTTCAAACACAACATGCTTTCTACCCTTATCACCAGCAAGCTTGTATCTAGCATTCATTTTCTCAATGTTTTCTTTAGTTAACTCATGCATTTTTAATATCAATTCAGCACGTTGCTTAGTATCAAAATTAACCTTCTCCGAAGATGGAAGAGGCAGCAAATCAATAGGTGCACGAGGTAGAAAACCATAAACAATCTCAAAAGGGCACATTTAGTGGTAGAATGAAATGAACGATTATAAGCAAATTCAATATGAGGTAAACATTCTTCCCACATTTTCAAGTTACTCTTTAAAACAGCCCTAAGCATAGTAGACAAAGTCCTATTGACTAGTTCAGTTTGTCCATCAGTTTGGGGATGACAAGTAGTACTAAAAAGTAGTTTAGTCCCCAACTTAGCCCATAAGCATCTCCAAAAATGGCTAAGAAACTTAGTATCACGATCCGAGACAATAGTATTGGGCACACCATGTAAGCGAATAATCTCACGAAAGAATAAATCAGCAACATTAGCAGCATCATCGCTTTTATGACATGGTATAAAATTCGCCATCTTAGAAAATCTATCCACGACAACAAATATGCTATCCCTCCCCTGCTTTGTTCGAGGCAAGCCTAAAACAAACTCCATGGATATGTCCTCCCACGGAACACTAGGTACAGGTAAAGGCATGTATAAACCATGAGGATTGAGTCGTGACTTAGCTTTTTGACATGTAGTGCAGCGAGCAACAAAACGCTCAACATCCCGTCTCATCTTTGGCCAAAAGAAATGTGTAGCAAGTACATCCTCCGTCTTCTTCACGCCAAAGTGTCCCATTAATCCTCCTCCATGCGCCTCCTGCAACAATAAAAGACGAATAGAGCTAGCTGGAATGCATAGCTTGTTAGAACGGAACACAAAACCATCATTAAGCACAAACTTGTTCCATGTTCTACCCTCTCTACAATTCTGCAATACATCTTTAAATTCCGCATCATGTACATATTGATCTTTGAGTGTCTCTAAACCGAATATTCTTAAGTCAAGTTGTGAAAGCATAGAATAACGACGAGACAAAGCATCAGCAATAATATTATCTTTCCCCTTCTTGTGTTTAATGACATAAGGGAAAGTCTCAATAAATTCAACCCACTTAGCATGTCTACGATTAAGTTTTGCTTGGCTTCTTATGTGTTTCAAAGATTCATGATCAGAATGTATAACAAATTCTTTGGGCCATAAATAATGTTGCCAAGTTTCTAATGTCCGAACAAGAGCGTATAATTCCTTATCATAAGTAGAATAGTTCAGACTAGGCCCACTCAATTTTTCAGAAAAGTATGCAACAGGTTTAGCATCTTGTAATAACACACCTCCCAAACCAATCCCACTAGCATCGCATTCAAGCTCAAAAGTCTTATTAAAATCAGGAAGTTGGAGCAAAGGAGCATGTGTTAACTTATCTTTCAATACCGTGAAGGCTTCTTCCTGTGCGGTACCCCAAGTAAAAGGCACATCCTTGCGTGTAAGCTCATTGAGAGGTGCAGCAATGTGATAGAGGCGAAGGTGTCCCGATGTTTCGATGAGATGGTGGAGATCGATTATGGTGGAGACGACTTTCACGCTCCGACTACGAACGTGCGAAGACGTTGCGCCTTAGCGATCGCTAAACCAACTCTGAGAGGTTATTGATCCCGCGGATGCACGATCAACCTGACCACGAAGGTCTAATTCCTGCAAGCAATCGAAGAACAAGCAAGAACTAAGAATTGCAATCTGGATATTGCGAATATAAGATGAATGATTACGAAAGTTGGGGTTCCAATGAGGTCTTGGCCTGGTCGGATGACACAAACGAAGAGCTCGAAGTTGCGGCTATGGCTAACTTAAATCTAATTAAAACCCAAGTCTAAACGACGCCCTAAGGGCTGTATATATGGGGGAACAGAGGGGAATTTCGTGGCCCCTTGGAGGAGGGGTCCGAAAACAACCCTAACTCGGTTTCCCCACACATACGGACTCTAAAAAATAGCCTATTAAGTGTATTTCGAAATTACATGGGCCCAGCCCAATTTTAAGGTGACGCAGCACCTATAATTGCCCTTGGACGAAAATAATGAAGTGGCATCTCGCGTATTTCGTCCAAGACTTCATGCGCAACTTATGGTGGCTTCAAAGTGCGATAATCACCACTGGAAGCTCCATTCTCCTTTCCCGCGCGCGCACCTTCTTCTCCATGCTTGATCCCGCTCCAATGACCATCCTTCTTGTCCATGCTAGGTCCTGATAATTTAGTTGACGTGCGCGTGCTCTAGTAACTGGTCCAGTATGTGTAGTTGGTGAAGATGTGGGTGTAACATTAGTAGAGATGTCCTCATCATCCTCCCTTCTTGAATTGAAGTCGTCCTCGACGGAAGCTCATCATCTTCTCCCAAATAAGGTTTCAAATCTGCAATGTTAAATGTGGGACTAACCCCAAAATCTGCAGGTAGCTCAAGTTTATATGCATTATCATTAATTTTCTATAAAACCTTAAAGGGACCATCAGCTCGTGGCATTAACTTAGACTTGCGCAAATCAGGAAACCTATCTTTACGTAGATGTAACCAAACAAGATATCCTGGTTCAAACACAACATGCTTTCTACCCTTATCACCAGCAAGCTTGTATCTAGCATTCATTTTCTCAATGTTTTCTTTAGTTAACTCATGCATTTTTAATATTAATTCAGCACGTTGCTTAGCATCAAAATTAACCTTCTCCGAAGATGGAAGAGGCAGCAAATCAATAGGTGCACGAGGTAGAAAACTATAAACAATCTCAAAAGGGCACATTTTAGTGGTCGAATGAAATGAACGATTATAAGCAAATTCAATATGAGGTAAACATTCTTCCCACATTTTCAAGTTACTCTTTAAAACAGCCCTAAGCATAGTAGACAAAGTCCTATTGACTACTTCAGTTTGTCCATCAGTTTGGGGATGACAAGTAGTACTAAAAAGTAGTTTAGTCCCCAACTTAGCCCATAAGCATCTCCAAAAATGGCTAAGAAACTTAGTATCACGATCCGAGACAATAGTATTGGGCACACCATGTAAGCGAATAATCTCACGAAAGAATAAATCAGCAACATTAGCAGCATCATCGCTTTTATGACATGGTATAAAATGTGCCATCTTAGAAAATCTAGCCACGACAACAAATATGCTATCCCTCCCGTTCTTTTTTCGAGGCAAGCCTAAAACAAAGTCCATGGATATGTCCTCCCACGGAACACTAGGTACAGGTAAAGGAATGTATAAACCATGAGGATTGAGTCGTGACTTAGCTTTTTGAAATGTAGTGCAGCGAGCAACAAAACGCTCAACATCCCGTCTCATCTTTGGCCAAAAGAAATGTGTAGCAAGTACGTCCTCCTTCTTCTTCACGCCAAAATGTCCCATTAATCCTCCTCCATGCGCCTCCTGCAACAACAAAAGACGAATAGAGCTAGCTGGAATGCATAGCTTGTTAGAACGGAACACAAACCCATCATTAAGGACAAACTTGTTCCATGTTCTACCCTCTCTACAATTCTGCAATACATCTTTAAATTCTGCATCATTTACATATTGATCTTTGAGTGTCTCTAAACCGAAAATCTTGAAGTCAAGTTGGGAAAGCATAGTATAACGACGAGACAAAGCATCAGCAATAATATTATCTTTCCCCTTCTTGTGTTTAATGACATAAGGGAAAGTCTCAATAAATTCAACCCACTTAGCATGTCTACGATTAAGTTTTGCTTGACTTCTTATGTGTTTCAAAGATTCATGATCAGAATGTATAACAAATTCTTTGGGCCATAAATAATGTTGCCAAGTTTCTAATGTCCGAACAAGAGCGTATAATTCCTTATCATAAGTAGAATAGTTCAGACTAGGCCCACTCAATTTTTCAGAAAAGTATGCAACCGGTTTAGCATCTTGTAATAACACACCTCCCAAACCAATCCCACTAGCATCGCATTCAAGCTCAAAAGTCTTATTAAAATCAGGAAGTTGGAGCAAAGGAGCATGTGTTAACTTATCTTTCAGTACCGTGAAGGCTTCTTCCTGTGCGGTACCCCAAGTAAAAGGCACATCCTTGCGTGTAAGCTCATTGAGAGGTGCACCAATGGTGCTGAAATCTCTCACAAAACGCCTATAGAATCCAGCGAGGCCAAGAAAACTCCTCACTTGTGTGACGGTTTTGGGCTGCGGCCAACTCTCAATCGCCTCGATCTTGGCTTTATCAACTTCAATTCCCTGCGGAGTAACAACATAGCCAAGAAACGATACTCGGTCGGTGCAAAAGGTGCACTTCCCAAGGTTACCAAACAAACGTGCATTACGTAGAGCAATAAACACAGCACGTAAATGATCCAAATGTTCCTCCAAAGATTTGCTATAAATCAGTATATCATCAAAATAGACTACCACAAATCGTCCAATGAAAGCACGTAAAACCTCGTTCATTAATCTCATGAAAGTGCTAGGTGCATTAGTTAACCCAAAAGGCATGACTAACCACTCATATAATCCAAACTTAGTTTTAAATGCCGTTTTCCATTCATCCCCTAATTTCATGCGAATTTGATGGTATCCACTACGCAAATCAACTTTGGAAAACATGGTAGAGCCACTTAATTCATCAAGCATATCATCTAACCTAGGAATAGGATGACGATAACGAATAGTAATATTATTAATGGCTCTACAATCAACACACATACGCCAAGTTCCATCCTTTTTAGGCACTAATATAACAGGAACAACACAAGGACTAAGGGATTCACGTATGTAACCTTTGTCGAGTAGCTCTTGTACTTGACGCTGAATCTCCTTCGTCTCCTCCGGATTGGTACGGTATGGCGCACGGTTGGGCAGCGAAGCACCGGGAATTAAGTCAATCTGATGCTCAATCCCTCGAATAGGTGGTAATCCCGGTGGTACGTCTTGTGGAAAGACGTCAATAAACTCCTGCAAAAGGTCAGTGACCACAGGAGGCAAAGAAGGAGGCAATTCCTCAAATGAAAACAAAGCTTCTTTGCACACAAAAGCATAGCACACATATTGACTAACATCCAAATCCGAAATATCAACCTTAATAGCAAGCAAAGTTGGACTAGTCAATTTAATTTCATTAGAAACAGCAGAAGAAGATTTGCTATTAGTCTTATGTTGTTGCTCAAATTCTTTAGCTGCTATCTCATTCTCACTCTTATTTTTCTCCTGTTTAGCTTTACTAGCTCTAGCAAGATCATCTTTCAAAATTTGTTCAGGAGACATAGGAAGTAAAGCAATAGTTTTATCCTGATGAACCAGAGTAAACTGATTTGTCCTACCATGGTGTACAACATTCCTATCAAATTGCCATGGTCTACCAAGTAAAAGAGAGCATGCTTGCATGGGTACCACATCACAATCAACATAATCAGCATATGCAGCAATGCTAAAGTGCACACGAACAGAACGCGTTACCTTAATCTTACCACTATTGTTAAACCACTGAATATAGTACGGATGGGGGTGTGGTCTTGTGGTGAGAGATAGCTTCTCCACCAACTCCATGCTCGCCAAGTTGTTGCAACTCCCTCCGTCAATGATGATGCGAACCGAACGTTCTTTCACCACTCCCTTTGTGTGGAACAAATTATGCCTCTGGTTTTGCTCGGCCTTCGATACCTGCACACTTAACACACGTTGAGCAACCAAACTAGCATATTGATCTGCATCATCAGGAGCCATATACTCTATATCATGAGCATCATCATGGGCACCCTGTTCCTCGTGAGCAATGAGAACTAAAGTCTCCTCATCATAGTCGCTCGCTGACTCATACCCACCATCCGCCGTAATAATCATCACACGCTTGGAGGGACAGTCTTTTGCGAATTGACCTCCACCTTGGCACCTGCGACATTTAATATCACGATCTCGTGTTTGCCCTGTGGAAGCCATGGATGAAGAAGAACTCGCCGCTGGACCACTCTGTGCACCCTTGAATGGTGGCGCTGACTGTTTTGGTGGCTCCCTGTAAGAATGAGCGGCTGAAGTAGAGGGTGGTGCAGCAGGACGTGTGGATGTAGAATGTCCACGCGATGTCCATGATGTATCTCGTCCTGCAGAAAA
Organism: Bromus sterilis; assembly: GCA_950022295.1. NCBI lineage: Eukaryota > Viridiplantae > Streptophyta > Magnoliopsida > Poales > Poaceae > Bromus > Bromus sterilis. The sequence goes on along the minus strand of OX465599.1, from coordinate 161,029,015 downwards.
GTTAGGTCTCGTAGCGGCCTGTCGATCCTGCACTTCACGTTCAGCTTTACAAGCAAGATGAAACAAACGAGTAATAGTAGCATAGTCCTTGTATTCTAGAATAGTTTGTATCTCCCTGTTTAAGCCACCTATAAAACGTGCAAACATAGCTTCATTATCCTCTACTAGGCCACATCTAATCAATCCAGTTTGTAATTCTTGATAATATTCCTCTACAGAATTTTTTCCTTGTCTCAAACGCTGTAATTTTTGTAGCAATTCACGTTGATAATAAGGAGGAACCCAGCGAGTACGCATAGCATCTTTTAAAGCAGCCCAAGTAGCTGGAATATTATTAGCATGCAATCTACAATGTTCAGACCACCAAATAGATGCAAAACCCGTGAATTCACAAACAGCAGCAGTAACACGTCTATTCTCAGGATATTGTAAACATGTAAAGCGTTGTTCAGTTTCTAACTCCCAAGTAAGATAAGCATCAGGAATATATCTACCCTCAAACGGCTTAAGATTCAATTTAAGTTTAGGCACATGTTCATCATCGCGTACCTGAGGGGGTGGTTGGTGTCGACCGTGGCGAATGTTGGGACGTGGACGCCCAGCTGGCTGCTCATAGGCCGCTTCCTTTTCCACCTCCTCCTCGTAATCACCCTCGTAGTTGTCGTCCTGGCCGACGTCAGAGGCAGCAGCAGCAGTAACTGCAGCAGCAGCAGGAGCACCAGCAGCTTGTCCGCCCGGAAACAGAATACGTCGTGCACGTCGTGGTGGCGGTGGCTGTGCTGGAGAGGCCGCAGGCTGTGCAGGTAGGCGTGCGAGCAACTCAGTAAACTTGGCGTCGAGCTTGGTGTCGATCATCTTCTCCACACCATCAATCGCCTCTGTAAATCTGTTCTCGATGTCATTCACCTGTTCAGACATCATTTGTGCAAATTTATCATGTAACGCTTTGTTTGTCATATTCTCCCAATCAGGTGCATCCCGCGCCACTTCATCATGGGATCCTGGCATGGTTAGCAGAAATAGAAAACACACGGAAGTATGATCCTACTTCTACTAATGGGATGTGGGGTGGTGGAAAGCACAAATCCGTCAAGCTTTTCTTTAGTTCTTACCGATTCTTACCTAGCAGCAGGTGGTGATGTACAACCAACGGGTCAAAACTCTCAGAGATGTGGTAGAGCGATGGCCAGGAGGTGTCAAAACGCACGATGTAGAATATATGTGGAGCTGTAGGAAGGCTGACAAGTATGGTAGCAAAAGCTCAACAGTAATCAAAACAGAGATGCAAAGCTGAATAAACACTCAACGTCGGTACTGTGCTGATCCTAGGCTAGACCGTACTAGAGACGCGAGCCTAAAACACCAACGAAAGCACGGCGCGGCACGTAAACAACTGAGAAGCACACTCTGAATTTTTTTTTCTCTCTCTTTTTTTTTTGCTCTTTTTTTTTGCGATGCGGGACTGCGGTGGCTGAAAAAGTGCGAAAAAATCACTATGGTGGCGAACGTCTCAAAATGAGTTTCTGGACCTAAGGAACGTATGGGCACGAAATTTTTTTACCCCTGATTTTTTTTTTTGGAAATTACCCCCCTTCTCTGTACGGAAAAAGTTTGATGAAATCCGACTCTAACAACTGAAAACTAATCTGGCTACAAAGAGATCAGGAACCGTACTGATGGTGGAACTCAACTCGGACTCGTGAGACGTGGTGGTGTATATGGACTCTGCTTGGCGGAACGTGGTGGTGTATCTGGACTCGGATTAGCGGAACGTGGTAGGATGACTACTTGTGCGGCGGCGACGTGGCAAACTGTGATCAGAACTCGAAACTCTAAGGGAACTAGACGCTAAGATCAGCAACTTGACACAACGATGCAACCGTAAATTCAACAAAGCAAGTACTGAAAAGAAAACTGGACAAAGGCTAGGACTGTCTTGGGACGTGATGATCTAACCCTAATTTTTTTTGTTGGCTTTTCCGTGGACTGTAGGTATGAAGAACAGAACCAATCTAGACTATGAAAACTGGTAAATCTCACCGAGCAACCTGGAAATCTGATACCACTTGATAGAGGCGAAGGTGTCCCGATGTTTCGATGAGATGGTGGAGATCGATTATGGTGGAGGCGACTTTCACGATCCGACTACGAACGTGCGAAGACGTTGCGCCTTAGCGATCGCTAAACCAACTCCGAGAGGTTATTTCGCGCCCGGATGCACGATCAACCTGACCACGAAGGTCTAATTCCTGCAAGCAAACGAAGAACAAGCAAGAACTAAGAATTGCAATCTGGATATTGCGAATATAAGATGAATGATTACGAAAGTTGGGGTTCCAATGAGGTCTTGGCCTGGTCGGATGACACAAACGAAGAGCTCGAAGTTGCGGCTATGGCTAACTTAAATCTAATTAAAACCCAAGTCTAAACGACGCCCTAAGGGCTGTATATATGGGGGAACAGAGAGGAATTTCGTGGCCCCTTGGAGGAGGGGTCCGAAAACAACCCTAACTCGGTTTCCCCACACATACGGACTCTAAAAAAATAGCCTATTAAGTGTATTTCGAAATTACATGGGCCTGGCCCAATAATAAGGTGACGCAGCACCTATAATAACCCTTGGACGAAAATATTAATGTGGCGTCTTGTGTCTCTCGTCCAAGTCTTCATGCACGCCTTATGGTGGCCTCAAAGTGCGAAAATCACCACTGGAAGCTCCATTGTCCTTTCCCACGCGCACACCTCCTTCTCCATGCTTGATCCCGCTCCAATGACCATCCTTCTTATCCATGCTAGGTCCTTCATTCATAAGACAAACAAAAGTATCTAATTTAGGCAGCATCATATGTTCCTGAACATTAGAAGGATTCGCAAGAAACGAAAGTACCTGATAATTTAGTTGACGTGCGCGTGCTCTAGTAACTGGTCCAGTATGTGTAGTTGGTGAAGATGTGGGTGTAACATTAGTAGAGATGTCCTCATCACATCATATGTTCATGAAAAATAGAAGGATTCACAAGAAACGAAAGTACCTGATAATTTAGTTGACGTGCACGTGCTCTAGTAACTGGTCCAGTATGTGTAGTTGGTGAGGATATGGGTGTAACATTAGTAGGGATGTCCTCATCATCTTGGATCACCACACAAGAACTCGGGCTTAAGGCGGTGTTCAACGAGACAACCCACTGTGTATTCTTACACAGCCTCTCATCGTTCACATTATATTAGGGTAGATTCACCAACACATTTCCACCATCATCAACATGATCACTACCATCCCGACTCACAAAAGAGTGACCTCATTGTAACTCTAAGCATGCAATAAGCAGTAACGGTTGCAGGGGCCACATGATATCAATCAAATCCTATGTCAGCTAGGATTGTGGTTTGCTTACTACTATGACAAGATGATAGGTCATGCAAACGATATGGGTTCAACTATGCGGTAGAATCGAGAACAAGGTGATCATCCTATTTCATGCATAAGAGAGACTGAGAGGGAAATGGGTTTTTATAGACATGATCAATGGGGTTTGCTTGCCTTGCTGACGAGGTTCAAACACAGTGTCTTAACCGAAGGGGGTGGCCTCCGGTTCCGGCTCCACTTCTATCGAGCAAACAAGGCAATCAAGGGATAAATATAAATGCAATGCTCAAACACATGATCAATATTGTAGTGTGATGTTCATGGTCACAATGTGTTGGAAATTCCATTTAAAAGAAGTGGAATGCAAAGTCATTTGCAAATTCACTCCAAATTTGAATTCAAATTAAATGCATATGAAAAAATGCTACTGTTCACCCAATTTAAATTGGTCAAACATGAAAACAGATTCCATATTCACAATCAGAAAATTTAGACATATTATATGCCCAATTTAGAGTTAGTATGAATTAGTTATGAATTTCCAAAGTTTAAAGATTTTTCTGACTTTTCTGGATTTATTTTAAATCAAATAAGCATTACTGCGTCATCATGAGGTCAGCATGACGCAGGGGGCCATTGACAGAGGGTTCCCACCTGTCATTCTCTCTGTTGTTAATTAATTTGATTTAAACGATTTAAATTAAGCAGGGGGGATAAGCAGGGGCTGGCCCACATGTCAGTGCCACTAGCTGGTGGAGCCAGAGGGTGATTAAGCTCGGGCTAGCCCTAATGTTGTCACCGGCGTGCATTGTTCGCCGGAGACTCGCCGGAGTTGCGAAAACAAGCACGGGAGGGGGATTGGCTGGCACTGGCGTGTAGCTGGGGTTCTTCCGCTTCGATCGGTGGCATCAGGGGATCACGGGGTTCACCGGAGCGTCGCCGGCGTCGAAGATGGCGGAGACAGTGGCTAGGGCTTCGACGAGGAGTTCGATGCAGTGCACCAAATCGATAATGGAGCAGCGCGTTGCGATCCTGGAGCATGCAGGGGTCATACGCGCGCTCTGGACTAGGCTGGGGAGCACGGGAGCAAGTGATGCGTCGACCTCGGTGGCGATGGAGCTCTGCTCCCATGGAATAACTAGGTAGGAGGGGAACGAGGAGCTGAGGGGCTAGGGGAAATGCTCACCAGGAGATAGTGATCACGATGGAGCAGGAGACGGAGGCGGGGAGGTCACGGTGGCGCCGGAATTTGAGGTGGATCCGCGGCGGCCGGAGACGAAGACTAAGAAGGGGACAGCGGCTACAGAGCGTCCGAGCTCGATTCTTTCTGCACGGGGACGTAGGCGACAGTGGCGGAGGCGATGGACATAACGGCGTGGCTTGAGGGGGTCGTTGGCCACGCGTGCTTCAATCCATGGCGACGGCGGCGCTCGGGTCGTCGTCGAACTCGGCGAGAGAGGCGTGGAGAGCCAACCTGGAGGGGGGAAATGGACGAGGGGCTTCCAGGGCGTCGTCGTGGCGCGTCTAGAGGGCTCGGGGCGTCCACGGCGAGCAGGAGGTGGCAAGGCAGCGTCGGTGGCTTTCCACCGAGTAGCTTGTGGGCGCGGGGAGGTAGAAGACAAAGAAGAAGGCTGCTGGGCCGGCTTGCTGGGCCTCGCCCTGAGCGAGAGGTAAGACTTTTCTATTTTCCTGTCTGTTTAATTGTTCCTTTCTTAATTTCTTTTCTGTAATTTTGTTTTCCCAATTAAATAAAATAGTTAGGCATTTTTATAAATGCTCAAAATTTATATTTGTACTTACATGACCAGTAGCTAGTCATTGCCAACTTTTGAACATTTTTGTAATTCAAAATATTTGAATTCCAATTCGAATAGGGGTTTTTGATTAATTCCAAGGTCCTGTTTGAAAAATCCATGAGCATGAGAATGCTACCACATCACTTTATATGTGATCATACTCATTTATGTGAGTTTTCAAAAATACAAAAGGAATTTTTGGAGCAACTTTTTATCTGGCCATTTGAATTAAAATCTTTAGGGCTTTCTGCTTTCCCCAATTCCAATTTCTTTTGAAATTTTTGACATGAATGCAAGGTGAGGCTTGATCCTAGCACATACCTAACAGAGGGTTCTGACAATGGCATGGCCCATACAGCGTCGTACAAGAAGGCCAAGGCACTCTCAGAGTCGGATATTGCCACTCCGTCGACTTTCACCAACGTTGCCGCCTACGGTAAGATGAAGGCTTATACTGAGGTGGTGAAGGAGAAGAACGGGAAGGATTATACCCCGGTTGGGAAGCCTATTGACCTGGAGCTGGTGATGATCTTTGGTGGCGGAAGGCGCCATGGCGCCATGGCCATTGGAGATAAGTTGATTCGGTGCAATAGGACTCTTCCTGAGATCAAGGCGCGCCAAACGAGCTCTTCTCCTGCTATAAGGACTCGTGCATGGCCAGTCGATCTCGCTATCGAGGTTATCCATAAGGACTCCTGCATTCTTGAGTTCTCTCATTGAATATTACAGTGCTAACTATAGGAGTGGGGTTGCAGGAAGCTCTTGAGAGAGAGCGACAGAATACCCAGATGCTACTCGAGGAGAAGGAGCGGTTGGCGGAGGAGAAGGCAGCAGAGAGAGAGAGAGCGGTTGGCGGAGGAGAGGACGGCGAAGCCTCTTGAGGAGGCCGCGGCACGCCACAATGCGTCGAACCGGTCCTTGTACGAGCTCATCGTGGTAAGTCACTTGTTCACATTCACCCAAAGAATGCATGTTATAATGTTTTTTTATATTAGGAACTAATATGATTGACTGGTGGAAAACAAATGTGTAGACTATGTGCGAGAAGACTGGCCAGGCCGCTCCACCGATGCCGATCATTTCTCCTGTGGGGACGGTGAGTATCTTTCAATGATCATCAATGCCTTATTGAGTGGTGTCGTGCTAACCGCTAGTTGATCTTTTCGTGCAGCATAACTCTCCGGCTGCATCCCATGACCCTTCTCCCCCGTCAACCTCGGGCAACCCGACTGATGATTCTCAGCCACCTCAGCCGTGAGGGCTACACTCCGGTAATTTATGTTCTATATTTTGCTTTATAAATTCTTAGTTAGTTTGAAAATGCATATTTAGCTTGATTTGCTCAGAAAATGGTGAAGTTAGCTTCATTTTCTCACAAGATACTAAAGTTAGCTTGAATCGCTCACAAAATGGTAAAGTTAGCTTGATTCGCTTAAAAAATTCTAAAGTTAGTTAAAGTGCCTCACAAAATGCAAAAGCCAGCTTAATTCCTCAAAACATGCTATTGATTGCTCAAATTATGCTAAAGTTTCTTAAATTGCTCACAAATGCTAGACTTAGCTTCATTGGCTCAAAACATGCTAATGTTTGCTTAATTGCTCAAAAATTCTAAAGGTTAGCTTAATTTCTCAAAATGTGCTCACAAATGCTAAAGGTTAGCTTAATTGCTCACAAATGCTAAAGAAAACAGAAGAAGAAGAAGAAGAGAGAAGAAGATGATGAAGAAGAAGCTTCTTCTTCTTTTTCTTCTTCTTGTCATTCTCCTTCTCTTATTACTTATTCTACTTGTCCTCCTTCTTGCTCTAATTTCTTATTTTTATTTTGCAGATTTGCTTTACGGGGGTCATGCATTGCTGGAGTTGCTGTCTGGAGACTTTGTTGTTGTTATGAACTTGGTGTGATGTTGTTATGAACTGTTTGGAGACTTTGTGTAATGATCTATGTGTGATGTATATCTGAAACAATGTGTTTATTGTTGTTACTCTTGTTGGCGACCTTTTTAATGTTGTTGGAGATTCATATGTTCTTGGATATGGTGTGATGTGGTGTGATAGGTGCTGCTATATATATATATATATACCTTGCATCCTCGACACGCATGAGGCCGCAATAATCGCCAACTTTCATGCCAAAGTCAAGAACACGCGCATGCTGGAGAAGATGAGTACCCCGGTCCATCAAGACTATCACCGCCCTGTTCGAGCTCGCCGACAAGCTCGCACATGTCGAGGAGGCGGTCCTTCCTATTAATCAAGATGTCAGAAGACGCCCTGCGGCTCATGCTTCTTCCGGAAGGAACCATCCTTCCGGGGATCCCGGCGCCCTTAAACGTGTACAGCAAGGCGTGTTCACCACGGAGGGGAATGGGGCCACTCCGCGGTTCCCGCCGCGGAAACCACCCCATCGCCATATTGCAAGATACACAAGACCAACAAGCACGACCTGTCCGAGTGTCCCTCCATCATCAAGCTCCAAGAAGACATGGCGGCCTTCTATTCCAAGAAGGACGCCCAAAGGAAGGCTCAGGGGGGCGGAGGTTACTAGCACGTGGGTTGAGGCGGCTACCAGAACAAGGGCAAGCCAAGGACGCCCCATCACGGCGACGACGTTGCTGGAGAGGAGGAATCCGGAGGCGACGCGGTGAAGGTGGAGACCCACAAGGCGACCACCGGTGATCTCCTCTTGTCGCATGGGTGGAAGGTCTTCGTCCGTGGACGCAAGATGGACCGCAGGAACTTCTTGCTGTTCCGTTACGACGACGAGGATGTCTTGACTCTGAAATGCTTCAGCATGAACGGCGACTACCTGAAGAACGGAGAGCTACCAAGCAACCGGAAGGACGCCGAGTGGGTTGCTCGTCAATCATCAATGTACCTCCTAATCGATGAGACCCTTTACTGCAGGAGTCCCAATGGTGTGAAGCTACCGTGCATCCCCACAGACAAAGGAAAGAAGCTGCTCCCGTCCGGACTATGAAGGAACATGCGGCGCCCACATTGGTTCCCGGGCTCTGGTCGACAAAGCTTTCCGGCAAGGGTTTTATTTGCCTACCTCCCCTTGAACGACGCCATGGAGCTTGTCAACACCTGCGACGCCTGCCAATTCCACTCCAAGGTTGTTCATCAACCAGCACAAGCTCTCCAAACCATCCTCTATCATGGCCCTTTGCGATCTGGGTATTGGACATCTTAGGCCCATTCCCCCATCCTATCAGAGGTTATGAGTTCCTCTACATCGTCATCGACAAATTCACCAAGTGGTCAATAGTGGAGCCAGTCCATAAGACCACGGCGCAATCCGCCATCATGTTTATCAGAAGCCTGGTGTGTCATTTCGGAGTTCCTAACCGGATCATCACGGACAATGGTACCCAATTCACAAGTCACGCCTTCCTCGTGTACTGCGAGAAAATGGGCACCGCAGTGTGTTTCGCTTCAGTGGCTCATCTGAGGAGAAACGGCCAGGCAGAGAGTGCCAATTCGGAAGTACTCCGAGGTATCCAGACCTGTACCTTCAAGCGGCTCAAAAAGTGTGGAAAATGGTGCGTGGATGAACTCCAACTGTTCTATTGTTAATAAGGACCACACCCAATCGAGCTAAAAATGAGACGCGTGCCGTGGATATGAACCTGACAATAGGGAGAGAGGGGTATGAACGAAGGATGATCTATCGAGATGCAAACGGGTGATGCAGGCGATGTTATCGAGTTTGGGACTCTCGTGGAGGAGATAAAATCCCTACGTCTCGTGCTCCTGAATGAGATTTTCCTTATCTTTGTATGAACAAGATGTACATGAGGTTCTTCCCGTGGGAGAGAAATAGGGAGGGAGAGAAATAAGAGGAGAGTCCCGTTTGTAGTGGTGGTGGGGGGTGGCTTATATAGAGTGCGCCACCTCCACCTCACTCAAATTACATAGATGAGGGAATTAATGAGGGATTAAAGCCTATTAGTGCTAGAATAACACTTCTAATTAAAACATAGAAACTCCTCCATTAAGTCATATTATATTAGGTGCAGCAGGATGCTTTAATGTATTGATTCGGTGACTGTTGACCATCCTCTTGTCCGAGTTGCTCCTTACTCGGTAGCTACATGTCCGAGTAGCATCCCACCCTGAGTTATTTGTTACTCGGAAGCGTAATCTTACTTTGATCATCGAGTAATACCTGACTCGGTTATATGTCAATCTTATTCTTATTATCTCGTTAAGGGTACCCCATGATATGCGATACTTAAGGGTATGCCTTAGGTATGACCACGATAGTAGCCCCCAAAGCTTCGAGTAACTTCTTTAAGTTACTCAGAGTCTTTTGGTTGGAGACTTTTTGTATAAATCCTTCCCGTGGAAGAACTTCTTAGTGCACCCACTAGGTGTAGCCCCCAAGGCTCCGAGTAACTTCTTGAAGTTACTCGGAGTCTTTTGACCTTCCTTGAGTACTGCGAGAAAATGGGCACCGCAGTGTGTTTAGCTTATGTGGCTCATCCAAGGAGCAACAACCAGGCAGAGAGAACCAATTCAGAAGTAATCTGAGGTCTCCAGGCCCGTACCTTTCAGCGGGCTCGAAAAGTGTGGAAAGCGGTGGGTGGATGAAATCCCAGCTGTTCTATGGTCAATCAGGACCACAACCAATCGGGCCACAAATGAGACGCCCTTTGCTCTTGTTTACGGAGCGGAGCCGGTGCTCCCCAAAGAACTCAGATACGGGTCTCCTCGAGTTTGCACCTTTGATGGAACCGAACAGCAGAAACTCCGACAAGGAGATGTCGTCGTTGCCGAGGAAGTACGTACTCGGGCTGCTACATGCGCCGCGCGGTACCAGCAAGGACTACGCCGCTATCACAGCCGCCATGTCCGCCCGAGAACTTGAGGAAGGTCACCTTCTCCTCTGCCCGAGGCCCGTAAACGCGTACTCCAAGACGTGTTCACCACGGAGGGAAACGGGACCGCTCCGCAACCACCCTAGATCGACACGGTGGTTGCCGCCGGGGACACCACCCCATCGCCATACTACAAGATACACAAGACAAACAACCACGACCAGTCCGAGTCCCTCTACGTCATAAAGCTCCAAGAGGACATGGAGGCCTTCTATTCCAAGAAGGACGCCGAAAGGAAGGCTCAGTGGGGTGGAGTTTCCCAACGCGGGGACCGGGGCGGCTACCAGAACAAGGGCAAGCAAAGGACACCGCATCACGACAATGACGTTCCCGGAGAGGAGGAATCCGGAGGCGACGCGGTGAAAGTGGAGACCCACCAAGCGACCACCGGTGATCTCTTCTTGTCGCACGAGTGGAAGGTCTTCGTCCGTGGCCACAAGATGGACTGCGGGGATTTCCTCCTATTCCGTTACTAGGGCGAGGATGTCTTGACGCTGAAGTGCTTCAGCATGAACGGCGACTACCTGAAGAACAGAGATCTACCAAGCAACCGGAAGGACGCCGAGCGGGTCGCTCGTCAATCATCGATGTACATCCTACTCGATGAGACCCTTTAACGCGGGCGTCCCAACGGTGTGAAGCTACTGTGCATCCCCACAGACGAAGGCAAGAAGCTGCTCTCGTCAAGACCATGAAGGAACATGCGGCGCCCACATTGGTTCCCAGGCTCTGGTCGGCAAAGCTTTCCAGCAAGGGTTCTATTGGCCTACCGCCTTGAACGACGCCATAGAGCTTGTCAACACCTTTCAATTCCACGCCAAGGATGTTCATCAACCAGCACAAGCTTTCCAAACCATCCCTTTGTCATGGCCCTCTGCGGTCTGTGGATTGGACATATTGGGCCCATTCCTCCGTGCTACCGGAGGTTATGAGTTCCTTTACGTCGCCATCGACAAATTCACCAAGTGGCCAGAAGTGGAGCAAGCCTGCAAGACCACGGCGCAATCTGCTAGCAAGTTTATCAGAAGCCTGGCGTGTTGTTTCAGAGTTCCTAACCGGATCATCATGGACAACGACACCCAGTTCACAAGTGAGGCGTTCATCCAGTACTGCGAGCAAATGGGCACCGCAGTGTGTTTCGCTTCAGTGGCTCATCCGAGGAGCAACAGACACGCAGAGAGAGCTAATTCGGAAGTACTCCGAGGTCTCCAGACTCGTACCTTTCAGCGGCTCGAAAAGTGTGGAAAGAGGTGGGTGGATGAAATCCCGGCTGTTTTATGGTCAATCAGGACCACAACCAATCGAGCCACAAATGAGACGCCCTTCGCTCTCGTTTACGGAGCGGATGCAGTGCTCCCCATAGAACTCAGATACGGATCTCCTCGAGTTCGCGCCTTCGATGGAGCCAAACAACAGCAACTCCGACAAGGAGATGTCGTCGTTGCCGAGGAAGTACGTACTCGGGATGCTACATGCGCCGCGAGGAGGTTTAAACTGCTTTTCCATGATAACTAATATACTCTAATAACTTGTGTATGCTTGAATGCCATGGATTTCTTTGCTTGGTGTATATGTTACTTGGTTTGCTTGTTTGCGAGTACATTCAAACGTACTCACATGGCTCTTATCCCTGGCTATTCGCGTTGCCTGATTTTCAGGTTTATCTAAGGATCCGCTTTCCCTAGGAGGAGTCAAGTGTTTGCGTGCTAGGAGAGTAACCCAGTCATGCCCTGTGGATTGGAGCCGCTCCAAGTCCTTGTTGCCGTAGACAGTTTATATTCCGCTGCCCTCATCTCTGTATTGAACCAACTATCGTGGTAATATATTGATTCAAGCCACTTTGGCTTATGAATCCTTTTACATTTGTGCCTATGTTCTTGGTACGTGTTGTAAGCGCGCACACCAGAGTGATTCCTGGGATGGTGTGTGGGCGACACTTGTCTGTGTACAGTATTATTCGGGCGTGGTGTCACACCTTGCCGGAAAGCTTTGCCGACCAGAGCCCGAGAACCAATGTAGGCGCCGCATGTTCATGGTCCGGACGAGAGCAACTTCTTGCCTTCATCTCTAGGGATGCACAGTAGCTTCACTCCGTTGGGACGCCTGCGGTAAAGGGTCTCATCGAGTAGGAGGTACATCGATGGTTGACGAGCGACCCGCTCGGCGTCCTTCCGGTTGCTTGGTAACTCTCCGTTCTTTAGGTAGTCGCTGTTCATGCTGAAGAACTTCAGCGTCAAGATGTCCTCCCCTCGTAACGGAACAGGAGGAAGTCCCCGCGGTCCAGCTTACGGCCACAGACGAAGACCTTCCACCCGTGCAATAAGAAGAGATCACCGGTGATCGCTTGGTGGGTCTCCACCTTCACCGCATCGCCTCCGGATTCCTCCTCTCCGGCAACGTCCTTCTTGCTAGCCGCCTCGGCCCCCGTGTTGGGAACCTCCACCCCGCAGAGCATTTCTTTCGGCTTCCTTCTTGGAAAAGAAGGCCTCCATGTCTTCTTGGAGCTTCATGACGTAGTGGCACTCGGACAGGTCGTGGTTGTTGGTCTTGTGTATCTTGCAGTATGGCGATGGGGTGATGTCCGCGGCGGCAACCGCCGTGTTGATGTAGGTGGTTGCGGAGCGTCCCCGTTCTCCTCCATGGTGAACACGGCTTGGTGAACGCGTTTACGGGCCTCGGGCTCCCCGGAAGGATGGTTATTTCCGGAAGGAGCTTGAGCCGCACGCGTCTTCCCGCATCTCGATTAACAGGCATGACCGCCTCTTAGACGCGGGCGACCTTGTCGGCCAGCTCGAATGGGGCGGTGATAGTACTGATGGACCGGGTACTCATCTTCTCCAGCATGCGCGGGTTCTGGACATTGGCAAGAAAGGTGGCGATGATTGCGGCCTCATGCACATCGGGGATGCAATGCTGCATATGAGTGAATCTTTGTAAGAACTTCCGGAGATGTTCACCGTCCTTCTGCACTACCCGGCGTAAGTCACTGACGACTTTCGGAGGTTGGACCCCTCCGGTAAATGCGCCGACAAACGTTTCGCAGAGTTCCGCCCACGAGCTAATGGAGTTGGCCGGGAGATGCATCATCCAACGGCGAACATTGTCCTTGAGCTTCATGGGGAAGTAGTTGGCCTTTGCTTTGTCGTCTCCCCCCGCGATCTCCACAATAATGGTGTACATACGGATGAACTCGCCGAGGTCTGTCTTTCCATCATACGGAAGTGGGCCATCTATCTGGAAATTCTTGGGCCACTGGATGCTGTGGATGTCTTGGGTGAAGGCTACGCACATGATGATGTAGTCGCTTTCGCCGGAAAGGATTCCCTCCCGGACAAAATCGATGGGAGGAACTAGGGCGTCAACACACCGACGAGTTTCCTTCTGCCTAAAGCGTCTTCGTGGCGTCGATCCTCCACGCGACTACGCTGCCGGGGATCCACTGTGCCCGGATGATGCCACAGAAGCTTGTAAGGCCAGATATGCGGTACTGTTCCAGATCTAGATGTTTCCATCTAGATCCGGGGACGAAGCACATATTGGTCCCATCACGACATATGACGAAGTCATATGCCCCGGATTTCCAACATGATATCACAACATTACAGATACAAGGATACAACATCTCATACAATCGGCATACAACTGCCTCAAATACAATACAACAGCGGAAGATACATGTCTGAGTACAGACTACAATCAAATGCCTACTGGCAAAGAGAAAAACATCGACCCCCATAACCACACGGGTCCAGGCCCTCCACCGGGATCCGTCTAACTAGTCGTCGTCGAGTCACCATACCTGTTGTCGATCAAGAACCCTGAAAAGAGTTTGGGATTAGTATCATGAGTACAGACGTACTCAACATCCAACTGTAGTGGTCATCTGACCCAGCAAGGACTTCATCACTCGTCATTCTAGGACAACTAGTAGTTTACGGTAAGGATGGGATAAGTGGTGAGTTGCTGCCGCACTAGCATTTATGAAGTGGCTAACGATCTAAGAGTAAGATAAGAAGCCAAGCATTCGATGAGGAATCGCCTCCAACAAGTCTTGCTATTGTAAGGCCCGATATGCGGTACTGTTGCAGATCTAGATGTTTCCATCCAGATCCGGGGACGAAGCACATATCGGTCCCACCGCGACATATGACGAAGTCATATGCCCCGGATTTCCAACATGATATCACAACATTACAGATACAGGATACAACATCTCATACAATCGGCATACAACTGCCTTAATACAATACAACAGCGGAAGACATATGTCTGAGTACAGACTACAATCAAATGCCTACTGGCAAAGAGAAAAACATCGATCCCCATAACCACACGGGTCCAGGCCTCCGCTGTGATCCGCCTAACTAGTCATCATCGAGTCTCCATACGAAACGTCGATCACCATACCTGTTGTCGATCAAGAACCCTGAAAAGAGTTTGGGGGTAGTATCATGAGTTCAGAAGTACTCAGCATCCAACTGTAGTGGTCAACTGACCCAGCAAGGACTTGATCACTCGTCATTCAAGGAGAACTAGTAGTTTACGGTAAGGATGGGGTAAGTGGTGAGGTTGCTTCCGCACTAGCATTTATGAAGTGGCTAACGATCTAGAGAGTAAGATAAGAAGCCAAGCATTCGATGAGGAATCGCCTCCAACAAGTCTTGCTATCAACTACTTACGCAAGCATAAGACCTATCCTATCCTTGTCCTCCTCTTCGCATCCCGACGAAGAAGAAGAAGTCAAGGCACACACACATTGATCAAGTTATATTAAGATTATCTCAGTTGTTGTTGTCTATGAACAAGGAGTAGGTCTCAAGTCGTCCATAACCGTGGACACGGCTTCTCGAAAAGATTTAACCCTGCAGGGGTGATGAGGACATCCCTACTAATGTTACACCCATATCCTCACCAACTACACATATTGGACCAGTTACTAGAGCTCGTGCACGTCAACTAAATTATCAGGTACTTTCGTTTCTTGTGAATCCTTCTATTGTTCATGAACATATGATATTGCCTAAATTAGATACTTTTGTTTTGCTTATGAATGAAGGACCTAGCATGGACAAGAAGGATGGTCATTGGAGCGGGATCAAGCATGGAGAAGAAGGTGCGCGCGCGGGAAAGGACAGCGGAGCTTCCCGTGGTGATTATCGCACTTTGAAGCCACCATAAGGCGCGCATGAAGTCTTGGACGAAATACGCGAGATGCCACTTCATTATTTTCGTCCAAGGGCAATTATAGGTGCTGCGTCACCTTAATATTGGGCTGGGCCCATGTAATTTCGAAATACCACCTTATAGGCTGTTTTTAGAGTCCGTATGTGTGGGGAAACCGAGTTAGGGTTGTTTTCGGACCCCACCTCCAAGGGGTCACGAAAATCCCCTCTGTTCCCCCATATATACAGCCCTTAGGGCGTCGTTTAGACTTGGGTTTTAATTAGATTTAAGTTAGCCATAGCCGCAACTTCGAGCTCTTCGTTTGTGTCATCCGACCAGGCCAAGACCTCATTGGAACCCCAACTTTCGTAATCTTTCATCTTATATTCGCAATATCCAGATTGCAATTCTTAGTTCTTGCTTGTTCTTCGATTGCTTGCAGGAATTAGACCTTCGTGGTCAGGTTGATCGTGCATCCGCGGGATCAATAACCTCTCGGAGTTGGTTTAGCGATCGCTAAGGCGCAACGTCTTCGCACGTTCGTAGTCGGGTCGTGAAAGTCTACTCCACCATAATCGATCTCCACCATCTCATCGAAACATCGGGACACTTTCGCCTCTATCAAGTGGTATCAGATTTCCAGGTTGCTCGGTGAGATTTACCAGTTTTCATAGTCTAGATTGGTTCTGTTCTTCATACCTACAGTCCACGAAAAAGCCAAAAAAAAAATTAGGGTTAGATCATCACGTTCCAAAACAGTCCGAGCCCTTATCCAGTTTTCTTTTCAGTACTTGCTTTGTTGAATTTACGGTTGCATCGTTGTGTCAAGTTGCTGATCTTAGCGTCTAGTTCCCTTAGAGTTTCGAGTTCTGATCACAGTTTGCCACGTCGCCGCCGCACAGTAGTCATCCTACCACGTTCCGCCAATCCAAGTCCACATACACCACCACGTTCCGCCAAGCAGAGTCCATATACACCACCACGTACCACGAGTCCGAGTTGAGTTCCATCATCAGTACGGTTCGTGACCTCTCCATAGCCAGATTAGTTTGGGTTGATTAGAGTCGGATTTCACCAATCTTTGTCGTACGTAGAAGGGGGTGATTTCCAAAAAAAAAAAAAAAAAAAAAATGTTAGTCTGGCACGCTTTTCAGAGCAGTTTTTAGGCCAAATTTTTCAGGGGTAAAAAAATTTCGTGCCCATACGTTCCTTAGGTCCAGAAACTCGTTTTGAGACGTTCGCCACCATAGTGATTTTTTCGCACTTTTTCAGCCCCCGCAGTCCCGCATCGCCAAAAAAAAAAAAAAAAAAAAAAGAGAAAAAAAAAACAAATTCAGAGTGTGCTTCTCAGTTGATTACGTGCCGCGCCGTGCTTTCGTTGGTGTTTTAGGCTCGCGTCTCTAGTACGGTCTAGCCTAGGATCAGCACAGTACCGACGTTGAGTGTTTATTCAACTTTGCATCTCTGTTTTGATTACTGTTGAGCTTTTTGCTACCATATTTGTCAAACCTACCTACAGCTCCACATATATTCTACTTCGTGCGGTTGACACCTCCTGGCCATCGCTCTACCACATCTCTGAGAGTTTTGACCCGTTGGTTGTACATCACCACCTGCTGCTAGGTAAGAATCGGTAAGAACTGAAGAAAAGCTTGACGGATTTGTGCTTCCCACCACCCCACATCCCATTAGTCGAAGTAGGATCATACTTCTGTGTGTTTTCTATTTCTGCTAACCATGCCAGGATCCCATGATGAAGTGGCGCGGGATGCACCTGATTGGGAGAATATGACAAACAAAGCATTACATGATAAATTTGCACAAATGATGTCTGAACAGGTGAATGACATCGAGAACAGATTTACAGAGGCGATTGATGGTGTGGAGAAGATGATCGACACCAAGCTCGACGCCAAGTTTACTGAGTTGCTCGCACGCTTACCTATACCACGACGTGCACGACGTATTCTGTTTCCGGGCGGACAAGCTGCTGGTGCTCCTGCTGCTGCTGCAGTTACTGCTGCTGCTGCCTCTGACGTCGGCCAGGACGACAACTACGAGGGTGATTACGAGGAGGAGGTGGAACAAGAAGCGGCCTATGAACAGCCAGCTGGACGTCCACGTCCCAACATTCGCCACGGTCGACACCAACCACCCCCTCAGGTACGCGATGATGAACATGTGCCTAAACTTAAATTGAATCTTAAGCCGTTTGAGGGTAGATATATTCCTGATGCTTATCTTACTTGGGAGTTAGAAACTGAACAACGCTTTACATGTTTACAATATCCTGAGAATAGACGTGTTACTGCTGCTGTTTGTGAATTCACGGGTTTTGCATCTATTTGGTGGTCTGAACATTGTAGATTGCATGCTAATAATATTCCAGCTACTTGGGCTGCTTTAAAAGATGCTATGCGTACTCGCTGGGTTCCTCCTTATTATCAACGTGAATTGCTACAAAAATTACAGCGTTTGAGACAAGGAAAAAATTCTGTAGAGGAATATTATCAAGAATTACAAACTGGATTGATTAGATGTGGCCTAGTAGAGGATAATGAAGCTATGTTTGCACGTTTCATAGGTGGCTTAAACAGGGAGATACAAACTATTCTAGAATACAAGGACTATGCTACTATTACTCGTTTGTTTCATCTTGCTTGTAAAGCTGAACGTGAAGTGCAGGATCGACAGGCCGCTACGAGACCTAACTTTTCTGCAGGACGAAATACATCATGGACATCGCGTGGACCTTCTACATCCACACGTCCTGCTGCTCCACCCTCTACTTCAGCCGCTCATTCTTACAGGGAGCCACCAAAACAGTCAGCGCCACCATTCAAGGGTGCACAGAGTGGTCCAGCGGCGAGTTCTTCTTCATCCATGGCTTCCACAGGGCAAACACGAGATCGTGATATTAAATGTCGCAGGTGCCAAGGTGGAGGTCACTTCGCAAAAGACTGTCCCTCCAAGCGTGTGATGATTATTACGGCGGATGGTGGGTATGAGTCAGCGAGTGACTATGATGAGGAGACTTTAGTTCTCATTGCTCATGAGGAACAGGGTGCCCATGATGATGCTCATGATATGGAGTATATGGCTCCTGATGATGCAGATAAATATGCTAGTTTGGTTGCTCAACGTGTGTTAAGTGTGCAGGTAACGAAGGCTGAGCAAAACCAGAGGCATAATTTGTTCCACACAAAGGGAGTGGTGAAAGAACGTTCGGTTCGCATCATCATTGACGGAGGGAGTTGCAACAACTTGGCTAGCATGGAGTTGGTGGAGAAGCTATCTCTCACCACAAGACCACACCCCCATCCGTACTATATTCAGTGGTTTAACAATAGTGGTAAGATTAAGGTAACGCGTTCTGTTCGTGTGCACTTTAGCATTGCTGCATATGCTGATTATGTTGATTGTGATGTGGTACCCATGCAAGCATGCTCTCTTTTACTTGGTAGACCATGGCAATTTGATAGGAATGTTGTACACCATGGTAGGACAAATCAGTTTACTCTGGTTCATCAGGATAAAAATATTGCTTTACTTCCTATGTCTCCTGCACAAATTGTGAAAGATGATCTTGCTAGAGCTAGTAAAGCTAAACAGGAGAAAACTAAGAGTGAAAATGAGATAGCAGCCAAAGAATTTGAGCAACAACATAAGACTAATAGCAAATCTTCTTCTGCTGTGTCTAATGAAATTAAATTGACTAGTCCAACTTTGCTTGCTACTAAAGTTGATATTTCAGATTTGGATGTTAGTCAATATGTGTGCTATGCTTTTGTGTGCAAAGAAGCTTTGTTTTCATTTGAGGAATTGCCTCCTTATTTGCCTCCTGTTGTCACTGACCTTTTGCAGGAGTTTATTGACGTCTTTCCACAAGACGTACCACCGGGATTACCACCTATTCGAGGGATTGAGCATCAGATTGACTTAATTCCCGGTGCTTCACTGCCCAACCGTGCGCCATACCGTACCAATCCGGAGGAGACAAAGGAGATTCAGCGTCAAGTACAAGAGCTACTCGACAAAGGTTACATACGTGAATCCCTTAGTCCTTGTGCTGTTCCTGTTATATTAGTGCCTAAAAAGGATGGAACATGGCGTATGTGTGTTGATTGTCGAGCCATTAATAATATTACTATTCGTTATCGTCATCCTATTCCTAGGTTAGATGATATGCTTGATGAATTAAGTGGCTCTACCATGTTTTCCAAAGTTGATTTGCGTAGTGGATACCATCAAATTCGCATGAAATTAGGAGATGAATGGAAAACGGCATTTAAAACTAAGTTTGGATTATATGAGTGGTTAGTCATGCCTTTTGGGTTAACTAATGCACCTAGCACTTTCATGAGATTAATGAACGAGGTTTTACGTGCTTTCTTTGGACGATTTGTGGGTAGTCTATTTTGATGATATACTGATTTATAGAAAATCTTTGGAGGAACATTTGGATCATTTACGTGCTGTTTTTATTGCTCTACGTAATGCACGTTTGTTTGGTAACCTTGGGAAGTGCACCTTTTGCACCGACCGAGTATCGTTTCTTGGCTATGTTGTTACTCCGCAGGGAATTGAAGTTGATAAAGCCAAGATCGAGGCGATTGAGAGTTGGCCGCAGCCCAAAACGGTCACACAAGTGAGGAGTTTTCTTGGCCTCGCTGGATTCTATAGGCGTTTTGTGAGAGATTTCAGCACCATTGCTGCACCTCTCAATGAGCTTACACGCAAGGATGTGCCTTTTACTTGGGGTACCGCACAGGAAGAAGCCTTCACCGTATTGAAAGATAAGTTAACACATGCTCCTTTGCTCCAACTTCCTGATTTTAATAAGACTTTTGAGCTTGAATGCGATGCTAGTGGGATTGGTTTGGGAGGTGTGTTATTACAAGATGCTAAACCTGTTGCTTACTTTTCTGAAAAATTGAGTGGGCCTAGTCTGAACTATTCTACTTATGATAAGGAATTATATGCTCTTGTTCGGACATTAGAAACTTGGCAACATTATTTATGGCCCAAAGAATTTGTTATACATTCTGATCATGAATCTTTGAAACACATAAGAAGTCAAGCAAAACTTAATCGTAGACATGCTAAGTGGGTTGAATTTATTGAGACTTTCCCTTATGTCATTAAACACAAGAAGGGGAAAGATAATATTATTGCTGATGCTTTGTCTCGTCGTTATACTATGCTTTCACAACTTGACTTCAAGATTTTCGGTTTAGAGACAATCAAAGATCAATACGTAAATGATGCGGAATTTAAAGATGTATTGCAGAATTGTAGAGAGGGTAGAACATGGAACAAGTTTGTGCTTAATGATGGATTTGTGTTCCGTTCTAACAAGCTATGCATTCCAGCTAGCTCTATTCGTCTTTTGTTGTTGCAGGAGGCGCATGGAGGAGGATTAATGGGACACTTTGGCGTGAAGAAGACGGAGGACGTACTTGCTACACATTTCTTTTGGCCAAAGATGAGACGGGATGTTGAGCGTTTTGTTGCTCGCTGCACTACATGTCAAAAAGCTAAGTCACGACTCAATCCTCATGGTTTATACATGCCTTTACCTGTACCTAGTGTTCCGTGGGAGGACATATCCATGGACTTTGTTTTAGGCTTGCCTCGAACAAAGAATGGGAGGGATAGCATATTTGTTGTCGTGGATAGATTTTCTAAGATGGCACATTTTATACCATGTCATAAAAGCGATGATGCTGCTAATGTTGCTGACTTATTCTTTCGTGAGATTATTCGCTTACATGGTGTGCCCAATACTATTGTCTCGGATCGTGATACTAAGTTTCTTAGCCATTTTTGGAGATGCTTATGGGCTAAGTTGGGGACTAAACTACTTTTTAGTACTACATGTCATCCCCAAACTGATGGACAAACTGAAGTAGTCAATAGGACTTTGTCTACTATGCTTAGGGCTGTTTTAAAGAGTAACTTGAAACTGTGGGAAGAATGTTTACCTCATATTGAATTTGCTTATAATCGTTCATTGCATTCTACCACTAAAATGTGCCCTTTTGAGATTGTTTATGGTTTTCTACCTCGTGCACCTATTGATTTGCTTCCTCTTCCATCTTCGGAGAAGGTTAATTTTGATGCTAAGCAACGTGCTGAATTGATATTAAAACTGCATGAGTTAACTAAAGAAAACATTGAGCGCATGAATGCTAGATACAAGCTTGCTGGTGATAGGGGTCGAAAGCATGTTGTGTTTGAACCCGGAGATCTTGTTTGGTTACATCTACGTAAAGATAGGTTTCCTGATTTGCGCAAGTCTAAGTTAATGCCTCGAGCTGATGGTCCCTTTAAGGTTTTGCAGAAAATTAATGATAATGCATATAAACTTGAGCTACCTGCAGCCTTTGGGGTTAGTCCCACATTTAATATTGCAGATTTGAAGCCTTATTTGGGAGAAGATGATGAGCTTCCGTCGAGGACGACTTCAATTCAAGAAGGGGAGGATGATGAGGACATCCCTACTAATGTTACACCCATATCCTCACCAACTACACATATTGGACCAGTTACTAGAGCTCGTGCACGTCAACTAAATTATCAGGTACTTTCGTTTCTTGCGAATCCTTCTATTGTTCATGAACATATGATACTGCCTAAATTAGATACTTTTGTTTTGCTTATGAATGAAGGACCTAGCATGGACAAGAAGGATGGTCATTGGAGCGGGATCAAGCATGGAGAAGAAGGTGCGCGCGCGGGAAAGGACAGCGGAGCTTCCCGTGGTGATTATCGCACTTTGAAGCCACCATAAGGCGCGCATGAAGTCTTGGACGAAATACGCGAGATGCCACTTCATTATTTTCGTCCAAGGGCAATTATAGGTGCTGCGTCACCTTAATATTGGGCTGGGCCCATGTAATTTCGAAATACCACCTTATAGGCTGTTTTTAGAGTCCGTATGTGTGGGGAAACCGAGTTAGGGTTGTTTTCGGACCCCACCTCCAAGGGGTCACGAAAATCCCCTCTGTTCCCCCATATATACAGCCCTTAGGGCGTCGTTTAGACTTGGGTTTTAATTAGATTTAAGTTAGCCATAGCCGCAACTTCGAGCTCTTCGTTTGTGTCATCCGACCAGGCCAAGACCTCATTGGAACCCCAACTTTCGTAATCTTTCATCTTATATTCGCAATATCCAGATTGCAATTCTTAGTTCTTGCTTGTTCTTCGATTGCTTGCAGGAATTAGACCTTCGTGGTCAGGTTGATCGTGCATCCGCGGGATCAATAACCTCTCGGAGTTGGTTTAGCGATCGCTAAGGCGCAACGTCTTCGCACGTTCGTAGTCGGGTCGTGAAAGTCTACTCCACCATAATCGATCTCCACCATCTCATCGAAACATCGGGACACTTTCGCCTCTATCAAGGGGTGTACCAACTGCCCATTACAAGGCTCTGCACGCACGCCCATCTCTCTTAGTCGCTACCCATGATAGACAACCATTTTATGATTTAGTCCCAAGAGATCCGGAACGACAGGTCCCTCTAACTAATAACGCACAAATCCGGGTTGCCCCCGGTGAGTCTACATCCAACTCAAAAGCCGGCCGCGCTCTCGAATCGGCCTCTACCGTCTGGATGAGGTCGGGTTAGCTACCCAAACAGATGTGGGAAGCCCCATAGCTCCCTGGGGTGGACCAACAAAGAAACCATGTCTCCGCTGGCCCAAGTTATTTTAAAGAATATCTGCCAGGAGCGAACCAACAGACACACACACGGTTTTCAAATGGTAAATCAGCTTGGGCCACCACTAGAAATGTTTGAAGCTAGGTAGGTAAGAAAAGGGGACCCCATAAAATCCCACACGCGGTTAGGCACGCTCAGTCTTAAAACCAATACCCGGAACTCGGATCCTAGGTGACTCGAATGGAACAAAGCGTCGGGGCGGGATAGCCTAGACCTTCCATCCTTCGTCGAATATAGTCAACATTTATAATAATCATATTTTCAACAACAATAGTAATAATGTGATATCCCAAACCAAGGAGTAACAGGGTAACATCGTAGCATCCTAAGCATGCATACTAAGCAGGGGCTGAGCAACGAGCAATAGTAACGTAGCAGTACAAGGTTTGCTGGGAGGGGACATGGTTGTATTGGTTTGAAAGAGGCTGTAAACATGTGGTAGGATCAAACATCGAACCTAACCTATACTAGCATGCAAACCGCTGGTTGAAATAGAATGGATCATAAGTAATGTATAGTCCTTGTCTGTTGATAAGTCGGGTTCCGAAGGTGTAGTTGATCGCAAGCTCGCATCGTCTCCGACAGGTACCCGCGGAAGCTGATAGAGGCGAAGGTGTCCCGATGTTTCGATGAGATGATGGAGATCGATTTTGGTGGAGTAGACTTTCACGACCCGACTACGAACGTGCGAAGACGTTGCGCCTTAGCAATCGCTAAACCAACTCCGAGAGGTTATTGATCCCGCGGATGCACGATCAACCTGACCACGAAGGTCAATTCCTGCAAGCAATCGAAGAACAAGCAAGAGCTAAGAATTGCAATCTGGATATTGCGAATATAAGATGAAAGATTAACAGAAGTTGGGGTTCCAATGCGGTCTTGGCCTGGTCGGAAGACACAAACGAAGAACTCGAAGTTGCGGCTATGGCTAACTTAAATCTAATTAAAACCCAAGTCTAAACGACGCCCTAAGGGCTGTATATATGGGGGAACAGAGGGGATTTTCGTGACCCCTTGGAGGTGGGGTCCGAAAACAACCCTAACTCGGTTTCCCCACACATACGGACTCTAAAAACAGCCTATAATGTGGTATTTCGAAATTACATGGGCCCAGCCCAATTTTAAGGTGACGCAGCACCTATAATTGCCCTTGGACGAAAATAATGAAGTGGCATCTCGCGTATTTCGTCCAAGACTTCATGCGCAACTTATGGTGGCTTCAAAGTGCGATAATCACCACTGGAAGCTCCATTGTCCTTTCCCGCGCGCGCACCTTCTTCTCCATGCTTGATCCCGCTCCAATGACCATCCTTCTCGTCCATGCTAGGTCCTTCATTCATAAGCAAAACAAAAGTATCTAATTTAGGCAGCATCATATGTTCATGAACAATAGAAGGATTCGCAAGAAACGAAAGTACCTGATAATTTAGTTGACGTGCGCGTGATCTAGTAACTGGTCCAGTATGTGTAGTTGGTGAAGATGTGGGTGTAACATTAGTAGAGATGTCCTCATCAGAAGCACACAAGACGGTAAACTCTGGAAAGCAATCGATGAGCAAGTATCTATTACTACGAAGAAAACACGAGCAAGCAATAACAAGAAGGCAACACGAGACATCGCACCTACCGTAGAGAGCGGTTACTAATAATTTAAGTGGAGTACTCGTCACACACGACGATACCGCACATTTACAAGGGTTCAAGTTGTTTAGCTACAGGTGAGCAACAAGGTTGTTAACATGGCAAAGCACAGAAGCATGGCATAGCACACAAACATGTCAAGAGGTGAAGCATAAAGGAAACTATCTATGCTAGTCAATTTAAGTGAGGCACAACCTAAACATGGCATAACACTAAGTATCGCACAACAATTAAAAGATTTGGTATTGTTCTGTCCTAAACCATATTTTTGGTTGGTAAATAGCAGCAAACAACAACATAAACACAAAGTACACGAAAAACTAATAGGGTTACATATAAAGAACACCCCAAATGGAGTTACGGTTAAAAAGATATAAGCAAAACAAGTTACGGGCACAATCTGCCAACATCAGGAAGCACACTTTAGAGCAATGCATAAACAGGATAATCAATGTAAACATGCTCACAAATGATATGAAATTAAAGTAGACATGACAAGGAAGGCATGGAAAAAGGAATCATGCAAAAAGACATCATAGATCAAAAGATATTAAGCATGCAACATGGCATCAGAATGTTACAGACTTAGAGAAAAAATAGAGGTGCCTGTCAAAAACAGCAGCATAGAAACTTTGGAGCTCAATAACTATATGACCATCAAGCATATCATGGCAATACAATAAATATAATGGAAGTAGACATGATGCTTAACAATATGCAATTGGAATCACTCAATTCCGATAAACGGTTGCGACGCAACCGTCACCCGACGTTGCAATAAAATAACAGTTTTCAGCACAGCAGCACATTAACATCAGGATCACCACTTTGGAGCAAGATTTAATATAGCTAGAGCACCCAAATATGACAAGTTAAAGCATGGAAACGAAGTACACATGATGCTTAACACATAGGAAAAAGAATCAATGCCATAGGCCTCATGGATGAGTCACAATCATCATGCAAACTTGCAATAAAATAATAACAGCACCACTTAACAGGAAATAATAGCAATTAACGGCCTGATGCCCACTTCAACACAGATTTGCAACATCAAGATGGCCTCAAATAAAAATGCTCACAAAAGATGGATTGAAGTACACACAATTCTAAGCAACTTTCATTTTGGTGGCAACGTGATCCGAGCTACGGTTTGATCGCAATTCGTATCGTAAAAATAGATCAGCACACAGTTGCACAAGACTTAGCAGAAAAAAAAAAGAAAAACAGTGCTCGGGAGAAAAAAAAGAACAACCTTGCTTGGGCCGGCCCATCAGGCGCTTGAGAGGCCAGCTCACGGCTCGGGCTGGTGGGCCGCTCGGCCTGGGCTGGGGCAGTGTGGCTGGGCCGTGGGGGTCGTGGCCCACGGCGGCGGTTGGCTCCCCGCCTCGATCCCGCACGGGAGGTCGTCGGTGCCGCCGGCTGGTGCGCTCCGGTGGCCAGCCTCGCCGGTGTAGGGCGGCGTGGTGACGAGGATGGACGGGAGGAGGTGGATCGGGCGCGTCGGGGTTGGATCCGGCCGGATCTGCCGCCTGCGGTGGCCTCAAGTGGAGGAGAGCGGTGGCCCGAGCTTGGAGCTCGGCCGGCCATGGAGTGGCGGCTCCGGCGCCTACAGAGGAGAGGGAAGGGGCGAGGAGCAGGCGGGGTGAGCGGGAGGAGAAGGGGAAGAGGGAACTCGCCGGGGTGGCGACCTACTCTGGCTGCCGGCGGCGGCCTCGGGACCGACGGCACGCGGGGTTCCATGGGCGGAGGTGGAGAGGAGAGAGGAGGTAGGTGGGGGCTGACGTGGCACTCCCTGGGCCGTCGGATCGCCAGATCTGACGGTCCAGGTTGGATCTGGCTGGGATTTCGGGATCTGGGGATCTGGGAGGCAAAACTGGGCAAAGTGGAGGGGGGTGGCTGCAATTTTGTGGCTACGGAAACCCTAGAAAGAGGTGGGAGTGTGGTGGTCTTTATATAGCCCAGGTGGCTGGCAGTTTGCAAAAACATCCCCGGTTTTTCTCTCGCGCGCGCGGTGTTTACGTTTCTGACCGCCGGGGGTCCGCATTACCTCCTATTCGGGTAAAACTTTGAACTACGCGATCAACGCGTCGAGCCGGCGACATTCACCTCGCGCTGGAACCGTTCCGAGAAAACTTTCCGGTGCGCTATAAAAATAACCCGTTTAATTATTAAACGGGGTTTTTCGTTCCGTTGGCTACGGCTGGTCTGGTGCGGTTTTCGCGACGGTGATCGGGAGAAACTCGGTGTCGCAAAGGTCGAGTGTCAGGGTGGCAAGGGTCGGTCTCCGTCCGGTACGAGATAAGAGGGGGGAAAAATAATCGCCGATCGATAAATCGGGGAAGCAAACACCGCAAACAAATCAGACAATCAAACAATTCACACCGAAAACAAATTTTTTAATTTTTGTGAAAACTGGGCTGTTACAGCTATCAACTACTTACGCAAACATAACACCTATCCTATCCTTGTCCTCCTCTTCTCATACCGACGAAGAAGAAGCAGTCAAGGCACACAGACGTTGATCAAGTTATTAAATATGATTCAGTTGATGTTATCTATGAACAAGACGTAGGTTCCAAGTCGTCCATAACCGTGGACACGGCTTCTCGAAAATATTTAACCCTGCAGGGGTGTACCAACTTCCCATTACGAGGCCTCGCATGCTCGCCCATCTCTCTCAGTTGCTACCCGTTAGAGGCAACCATTTTATGATTTAGTTCTGAGAGATCCGAAACGACAGGTCCCTCTAACTAACAACGCACAAATCCGGGTGGCCCCCGGGGAGTCGACACCCAATCCAAAAGCCGACCGCGCTCTCGGATCGGACTCTTCCGTACGGCTAAGCCCGGGAAATCACACCTGACATCAGGGGACCCCTAGATCACCAATTGTGGACCAACAAAGGAACTCTGTCTCCGCTGGCCCGAGTTGTTTGAAAACTACTGGCAGCTGACAGCACACACACACGGTTTCAAATGGTAAATCACCTTGGGACACCACTAGAAATTTTTGAAGCTATCTAGGTAAGAAGAGGGGACCCTATAGCATCCCACACACGATTAGGCACGCTCAGTCTCAAAACCAATACCCGGAACTCGGATCCTAGGTGACTCGAATGGAACAAAGCGTCGGGGCGGGATAGCCTAGACCTTCCATCCTTCGTCGAATATAGTGAACATTATAATAATCATATCATCCACAACAATATAATAATGTGATATCCCAAAGCCAAGGAGTAACAGGGTAACATCGTAGCATCCTAAGAATGCGTACTAAGCAGGGGTTGAGCAACGAGCAATAGTAACATATCAGTACATGGTTTGCTGGGAGGGGACATGGCTGTATCGGTTTGAATGAGGTTGTAAACATGTGGTAGGATCAAACATCGAACCTATCCTAGACTAGCATGCAAACCGCTGGTTGAAATAGAATGGATCATAAGTAATTTATAGTCCTTGCCTGTTGATAAATCGGATTCCGAAGGTGTAGTTGATCGCAAGCTCGCATCGTCTCCGAAGGGTACCCGTGGAAGCACACAAGAGGGTAGACACCGGAAAGCAATCAACAAGCAAGCACTCTATTACTACGAGGCAAACACGAGCAAGCATCAACAAGAAGGTAACACGAGACATCACACCTACCGTCGAGAGCGGTTACTAACAGCTTAAGTGGAGTACTCGTCACACACGACGATACCGCACATTTAGAAAGGTTCAAGTTGTTTAGCTACAGGTGATCAACAAAAGTTGTTAACATGGCATCTCACTCAAGCACGGCATAGCACATAAACATGACAAGAGGTGAATCATAAGATAAACTATCTATGCTAGTCAATTTAAGTGAGGCACAACCTAAACATGGCTACACTAAGTGCCGCACGACAATTAAAGGATTTGGCACTGTTCTGCCCTAAACCAAATTTTAGGTTGATAAACAACAGAAAACAATAGCATAAACACAAAGTACACGAAAATTTAATCAAATTACATATAAAGAACACCCCAAACAGAGTTACGGTTAAAAAGATACAAGCAATACAAGTTTGGAACACAATCTGCCAACATCAGGAAGCACACTTTACAACAATGAATAAACAGGGTAATGAATGCAAACACGCTCACAAATGATATGCAATTAAAGTAGACAAGACAAGGAAGGCATGGCAAAAACAATCATGCAAAAAGGCATCATGAACAACTAATTATAAGCAACACAAAAAGCTATAAAACATTATTGGTCTAGGACTTAGTGAAAATCAAGAAAACAGGGCATAAATTGTTATTTTTATGTTGTACAAACATGAGAAAAACTATATTCAAAAGTGCAGCAACATGATATAGCAATACATGGGCATGAAGTAGACATGATGATGATCAGGTACAAACAAGAATCAAGGTCATAGGCATCATAGATCAAAAGATATTAAGCATGCAACATGGCATCGGAACGTTACAGACTTAGAGAAAAATAGAGGTGGTTGACAGAAAAAGCAGGAGAGCAACTTTGGAGCTAAATATATCTATGACAAGGAATGCTAACATGACAAAGCAATACATGTAATGGAAGTAGACATGATGCTTAATAATATGGAACAAGAATCACTCAATTCCGATAAACGGTCGCGACACACTCGTTGACCGAAGTTGCAACAAAAATATAAGTGTCGCACAATAATTAACAGATTTTGTACTGTTCTGCCCTAAACCATATTTTATGTTGGTTAACAACAGCAAACAATAGCATAAAAACAAAGTACACGAAAAACTAATCAAGTTACATATAAAGAACACTCCAAACGGAGTTACGGTTAAAAAGATACAAGCAAAACAAGTCTGGAACACAATCTACCAACATCGGGAAGCACACTTTAAAACAATGCATAAACAGGATAATGAATGCAAACATGCTCACAAATGACATGGAATTGCGGTAGGCATGACAAGGAAGGCATGGCAAAAAGAATCATGAAAATAGGCATCATGAACAACTAATTATAGCTCATGCAAAATGCAATAAAACATTACTGGTCTAGGACTTAGTGAAAATCAGGAAACATGGCATAAACTGTTATTTTTATGCTGTATAAACAGGAGCAAAGCTATATGAAAAATTGCAGCAACATGACATCGCAATATATGATCATGAACTAGACATGATGGTGATCATGTACAAAAAAGAATCAAGGTCATAGGCATAACAGATCAAAAGATATTAAGCACGCAACATGGCATCGGAACGTTACAGACTTACAGAAAAACAGAGGTGGCTGTCAAAAACAGTGGCATGGAAACTTTGGAACTCAATAACTATATGACCAACAATCATATCATGACAATGCAATACATATAATAGAAGTAGACATGATGCTTAACAGTATGCAAAAAGAATCAGTGCAATAGGCCTCATGGATGAGTCACAATCAGCATGCAAACTTGCAATAAATTAACAGCAGCAACACTTAACAGAAATTAGTAGCAATTAACGGCCTGATGCCCACTTCAACACAGATTAACAATATCAAGGTGGTCTCAAATCAAAATTCTCACAAAAGATGGATTGAAGTACACACAATTCTAAGCAATTTTCCTTTTGGGCGCAACGTGATCCGAGCTACGGTTTACTCGTAAACATCAACGCAAAACAGCATCAGCACACAGTTTTTAGCAGACTTAGCAAAATCAGGAAAAATAAAAAAAAACAGGGAAAAAATAGGAGGGCAGGCCTCACCATGGGCCGAGCCCAACTACGGCTGGGCTGGATCTGGCGGGGGTGCTGGGCTGCGCCCTGGCGCTGGGCCGCGGTGGCCTGGCAGGACGGCCCATGTGGCTGGAGGAGCCCAGCCGGGCGCGCCTGGAACGGGCAACGTCCCGTTCCCGACCTCGGAACGCGGCGGCGCCGCCAACTTCCGGCGAAGGGCGCGATGGCGGGTGGCCTGAGGTGGCGAGGCTGGCCTGCAGGGACAAGGAGAGGAGGCGCGTGGCGGCCGGTTCCCGCCGGAGAGGGTGGCGGAGTCCGGCGGCACGACTCGACTTCGGCGGCCGACCTCGAGCTCGAGGCCGAGGCCTTCCATGGCAAAGCAAGGCATACGGCGGCCGGCGAGATCCTGCAAGAGAGAGAGATCAGAGGGGAGGAGAGAAGGGAAGAGAGGGCGCGCGAGGAGAGAGGAGAGGTGGCCCGACGGCTCGCGGTTGGACGCCGGCGCGCGGTGGCAGAGCCTCCACGGGCGGTTGGAGCAAGGTAGGTGGAGGACTAGGGGCGCATCTGGGCCGTAGGATCTCCGGATCTGACGGTCCAGATCAGATGGGGCTAGGGTTTGGGCGAAAAATAGGCTAAAATGCGAAAATTGGAGCAGATCTGGGGTGTGGTTGCAATTTTGTGGCTACGGAAACCCTAGAAAGAGGAGGGAGTGTGGTGGTCCTTATATAGCCCAGGTGGCTGGCAGTTTGCAAAAACATCCCCGGTTTTTCTTGCGCGTGCGCGGTGTTTACGTTTCTGACCGCCGGGGGATCGCAGGACCTCCGATTCGGGTAAAACTTCGAACTACGCGATCAGCGCGTCGAGCCGGTGGCGTTCACCTCGCACTAGAACCGTTCCGAGAACACTTTCCGGCGCGCTATAAAAATAACCCGTTTAATTATTAAACGGGGTTTTCGTTCCGTTGGCTGCGGCTGGTCTTGTGCGGGTTTCGCGACGGTGCTCGGGTGAATCCCGGTGTCGCAAGGTCGAGTGTCAGGGTGGCAAGGGTCTGTCTCCGTCCGGTATGGGATAAGAGAGGGAAAAATAATCGTCGATCGATAAATCGGGGATGCAAACACCGCAAACAAATCAGACAATCAAACAATTCACACCGAAAACAAAATTTTAATTTTTGTGAAATCTGGGTTGTTACAATACAACACCACCAACAAGGCATCTCGTCCCGAGATCCTGGACGATCCGGGGGAGAGGGGGGGAGAGAAAAGAGATACGACGATCTTCAACACCACCAACAAGGGACTCTGCTCCATGTCGACGTCGAACTTCCGTCGAGATAAATTTCCGCAGAGAGACGACATCGTCGGAAAAATGAAACCGTCAGTGTCAAGAGGGAGAACGACAACGAAAGCGGGATCAAAGGACAGTGCATTTGGACGCAAGTCGTGAAAACACTGGGCAAAAGGATGGATGGCAATGGGTGACCAAGATATAAACCAGAGTTGGAAGAACTAAAGGTACTACCGGATTTCCCAACCTGAGATCGGAATCGAGACAATACGCTGCAAGCAAGGCATTGTAACGGTTCCGAAACTCCACACACTCGAGATCCTAGAGTTTGAAGAGGATAAGGCGAGAGTAAAACACTTACGACACTTGTCCTGACCAGAGCGAAGGTAAGGAGTAAAGTGATCCTACTCTCCGATAACTAACTTAGTAACTAAAAAATAGTTTTTGTCTAGACTCGACTTCGGCCAGAAAAGGGATCCTGCGGTCGGTAAGGCTCTAATACCAAGTTGTAAGGCCTGATATGCGGTACTGTTCCAGATCTAGATGTTTCCATCCAGATCCGGGGATGAAGCACATATCGGTCCCACCGCGACATATGACAATGCCATATGCCCCGGATTTTCCAACATGATATCACAACATTACAGATACAAGGATACAACATTTCATACAATCGTCATACAATTGCCTTAATACAATACAACAGCGGAAGATATATGTCTGAGTACAGACTACAATCAAATGCCTAGTGGCAAAGAGAAAAACATCGATCCCCATAACGACACGGGTCCAGGCCCTCCGCCGGGATCCGCCTAACTAGTCGTCGTCGAGTCTCCACGTGAAACATCGATCACCATACAAGTTGTCGATCAGAACCCTGAAAAGAATTTGGGGGTTGTATCATGAGTACAGAGGTACTCAGCATCCAACTATAGTGGTCATCTGACCCAGAAAGGACTTCATCACTCGTCATTCTAGGACAACTAGTAGTTTACGGTAAGGATGGGGTAAGTGGTGAGGTTGCTGCCGCACTTGCATTTATGAAGTGGCTAACGATCTAGAGAGTAAGGTTAGAAGCCAAGCATTCGATGAGGAATCGCCTCCAACAAGTCTTGCTATCACTACTTATGCAAACATAACACCTATCCTATCCTTGTCCTCCTCTTCGCATCCCGACGAAGAAGAAGCAGTCAAGGCACACACACATGTTGATCAAGTTATAATAAGATTATCTCAGTTGTTGTCTATGAACAAGGAGTAGGTCTCAAGTCGTCCATAACCGTGGACACGGCTTCTCGAAAAGATTTAACCCTGCAGGGGTGTACCAACTGCCCATTACAAGGCTCCGCACGCACGCCCATCACTCTCAGTTGCTACCCATCATAGGAAACCATTTTATCATTTAGTTCTGAGAGATCCGAAACGACAGGTCCCTCTAACTAACAACGCACAAATCTGGGTGGCCCCCGGGGAGTCGACACCCAATCCAAGAGCCGGCCACGCCCTCGGATCAGACTCTTCCGTATGGCTAAGGTCGGGGTTAGTCTCACCTATATAATAGGGGACTTCCCTAGCTCACCAGTGTGGACCAACAGAGGAACTCTGTCTCCGCTGGCCCGACTTGTTTTAAAACTGCTGGGGGCCCAACCAAGCACACACACGGTTTCAAATGGTAAATCAGCTTGGGCCACCTCTAGAAATGTTTGGAGCTAGGTAGGTAAGAAAAGGGGACCCCATAAAACCCACACGCGGTTAGGCACGCTCAGTCTTAAAACCAATACCCGGAACTCGCGTCCTAGGTGACTCGAATGGAACAAAGCGTCGGGGCGGGATAGCCTAGACCTTCCATCCTTCGTCGAATATAGTCAACATTATAATAATCATATCATCAACAACAATATAATAATATGATAGCCCAAACCAAGGAGTAACAGGGTAACATCGTAGCATCCTAAGCATGCATACTAAGCAGGGGCTGAGCAACGAGCAATAGTAACATAGCAGTACATGGTTTGCTGGGAAGGGGTACGGCTGTATTGGTTTGAAAGAGGCTGTAAACATGTGGTAGGATCAAACATCGAACCTAATCTATACTAGCATGCAAACCGCTGGTTGAAATAGAATGGATCATAAGTAATGTATAGTCCTTGTCTGTTGATAAGTCAGATTCCGAAGGTGTAGTTGATCGCAAGCTCGCATCATCTCCGAGAGGTACCCGCGGAAGCACACAAGACGGTAAACAGTGGAAAGCAATCAACGAGCAAGCATCTATTACTACGAAGAAAACACGAGCAAGCATCAACAAGAAGGCAACACGAGACATCGCACCTACCGTCGAGAGAGGTTACTAACAAGTTTAGTGGAGTACTCGTCACACACGACGATACCGCACATTTAGAAAGGTTCAAGTTGTTTAGCTACAGGTGATCAACAAAGGTTGTTAACATGGCATCTCACTGAAGCATGGCATAGCACACAAACATGTCAAGAGTTGAAGTATAAGAGAAACTATCTATGCTAGACAATTTAAGTGAGGCACAATCCTAAACATGGCATAACACTAAGTGCCGCACAATAATTAACAGATTTTGTACTATTCTGCCCTAAACCTTATTTTAGGTTGGTTAACAACAGCAAAAAATAGCATAAACACAAAGTACAAGAAAAACTAATCAAGTTACATATAAAGAACACTCCAAACGAAGTTAAGGTTAAAAAGATACAAGCAAAACAACTTTGGAACACAATCTGCCAACATCGGGAAGCACACTTTAGAGAAATGCATAAACAGGATAATGAATTCAAACATGCTCACAAATGACATGGAATTGCAGTAGGCATGACAAGGAAGGCATGACAAAAAGAATCATGCAAATAGGCATCATGAACAACTAATTATAGCTCATGCAAAATGCAATAAAACATTACTGGTCTAGGACTTAGTGAAAATCAGGAAACAGGGCATAAACTGTTATTTTTATGCTGTATAAACAGGAGCAAAGCTATATGAAAAAGTGCAGCAACATGACATAGCAACATATGAGCATGAACTAGACATGATGGTAATCAGGTACAAAAAAGAATCAAGGTCATAGGCATAACAGATCAAAAGATATTAAGCATGCAACATGGCATCGAAACGTTACAGACATGGAGAAAAACAGAGGTGGCTGTCAAAAACAGTGGCATGGAACTTTGGAGCTCAATAACTATATGACCAGCAATCATATCATGACAATGCAATACATATAATGGAAGTAGACATGATGCTTAACAGTATGCAAAAAAAAATCAATGCAATAAGCCTCATGGATGAGTCACAATCATCATGCAAACTTGCAATAAAATAACAGCAGCAACACTTAACAGAAATTAGTAGCAATTAACGGCCTGATGCCCACTTCAACACAGATTAACAATATCAAGGTGGTCTCAAATCAAAATTCTCACAAAAGATGGATTGAAGTACACACAATTCTAAGCAATTTTCCTTTTGGGCGCAACGTGATCCGAGCTACGGTTTACTCGTAAACATCAACGCAAAACAGCATCAGCACACAGATTTAGCAGACTTAGCAACATCAGGAAAAAGAAAAAAACAGGGGAAAAAGGAGGGCAGGCCTCACCATGGGCCGAGCCCAACTACGGCTGGGCCGGATCTGGCGGGGCTGCTGGGCTGCGCCCTGGCGCTGGGCCGCGGTGGCCTAGCAGGCCGGCCCATGTGGCTGGAGGAGCCCAGCCGGGCGCGCCTGGATCGGGCAACCTCCCGTTCCCGACCTCGGAACGCAGCAGCGCCGCCAACTTCCAGCGAAGGGCGCGATGGAGGGTGGCCTGAGGTGGCGAGGCTGGCTGCGGGGACCAGGATAGGAGGCGCGTGGCGGCCGGTTCCCGCCGGAGAGGGTGGCGGAGTCCGGCGGCACGGCACGACTCCGGCGGCCGAGCTCGAGCTCGAGGCCGAGGCCTTCCATGGCACGGCAGGGAGTACGGTGGCCGGCGAGCTCCTACAAGAGAGAGAGATCAGAGGGGAGGAGAGAATGGAAGAGAGGGCGCGCGAGGAGAGAGGAGAGGTGGCCCGGCGGCTCGCGGCTTGACGCCGGCGCGCGGTGGCAGTGCCTCCACGGGCGGTTGGAGCAAGGTAAGTGGAGGACTAGGGGCGCATCTGGGCCGTCGGATCTCCGAATCTGACGGTCGAGATCAGATGGGGCTAGGGTTTGTGCGAAAAATAGGCTAAAATGCGAAAATTGGAGCAGATATGGGGGTGTGGCTGCAATTTTGTGGCTAGGGAAACCCTAGAAAGAGGTGGGAGTGTGGTGGTCTTTATATAGCCCAGGTGGCTGGAAGTTTGCAAAAAACATCCCCGGTTTTTCTCGCGCGCGCGGTGTTTACGTTTCTGACCGCCGGGGGTCCGCAGGACCTCCAATTCGGGTAAAACTTCGAACTACGCGATCAGCGCGTCGAGCCGGTGGCGTTCACCTCGCACTGGAACCGTTCCGGGAATACTTTCCGGCGCGCTATAAAAATAACCCGTTTAATTATTAAACGGGGTTTTCGTTCCGTTGGCTGTGGCCGGTCTTGTGCGGGTTTCGCGACGGTGCTCGGGTGAATCCCGGTGTCGCAAGGTCGAGTGTCAGGGTGGCAAGGGTCTGTCTCCGTCCGGTACGAGATAAGAGGGGGAAAAATAATCACGAATCGATACATCGGGGATGCAAACACGCAAACAAATCAGACAATCAAACAATTCACACCGAAAACAATTTATTTAATTTTTGTGAAATCTGGGCTGTTACAAGCGGCGACGTGGAGCTCGCCGGGTACGGCTATATGGCCTCCAGCGCTCAGGTGCAGGGAGGGGGCGGCGCTCCTCGTCGTCCCTCCCCTCCTCCCTTCCCTCCTACTCCTCCTCTTCTTCTCCTCCTCCTTTTCTCCTCTCTTTCTTCTCCTTGCTTCTCCTCTCCTTCTCTTGATTGGCTGGGCCTAGCGAGGCAATGGGGGTGGCGAGAAGGCTGTGTTGAGCGGGGCTGTGGGGCGGAGAGCGGGGCGAGGTGGAGTGAGGAGAGGGGCGCTGGGCTCCCCCTTTTATAGCGGCTGTGATGAGGACATCTCTACGAATGTTACACCCACATCTTCACCAACTACACATACTGGACCAGTTACTAGAGCACGTGCACGTCAACTAAATTATCAGGTACTTTCGTTTCTTGCGAATCCTTCTAATGTTCATGAACATATGATGCTGCCTAAATTAGATACTTTTGTTTTTCTTATGAATGAAGGACCTAGCATGGACAAGAAGGACGGTCATTGGAGCGGGATCAAGCATGGAGAAGAAGGTGCGCGCGCAGGAAAGAACAATGGAGCTTCCAGTGGGGATTTTCGCACTTTGAAGCCACCATAAGGCATGCATGAAGGCTTGGACGAAATACACGAGATGCCACTTCATTATTTTGGACCAGTATAGGTGCTGCGTCACCTTAATATTGGGCTGGGCCCATGTAATTTCGAAATACCACATTATAGGCTGTTTTTAGAGTCCGTATGTGTGGGGAAACCGAGTTAGGGTTGTTTTCGGACCCCACCTCCAAGGGGCCACGAAATTCCCCTCTGTTCCCCCATATATACAGCCCTTAGGGCGTCGTTTAGACTTGGGTTTTAATTAGATTTAAGTTAGCCATAGCCGCAACTTCGAGCTCTTCGTTTGTGTCATCCGACCAGGCCAAGACCTCATTGGAACCCCAACTTTCGTAATCATTCATCTTATATTCGCAATATCCAGATTGCAATTCTTAGTTCTTGCTTGTTCTTCGATTGCTTGCAGGAATTAGACCTTCGTGGTCAGGTTGATCGTGCATCCGCGGGATCAATAACCTCTCGGAGTTGGTTTAGCGATCGCTAAGGCGCAACGTCTTCGCACGTTCGTAGTCGGATCGTGAAAGTCGTCTCCACCATAATCGATCTCCACCATCTCATCGAAACATCGGGACACCTTCGCCTCTATCAAGTGGTATCAGATTTCCAGGTTGCTCGGTGAGATTTACCAGTTTTCGTAGTCTAGATTGGTTCTGTTCTTCATACCTACAGTCCACGAAAAAGCCAAAAAAAAATTAGGGTTAGATCATCACGTCCCAAAACAGTCCGAGCCTTTTGTCCAGTTTTCTTTAAAGTAGTTTGCTTTGTTGAATTTACGGTTGCATCGTTGTGTCGAGTTGCTGATCTTAGCGTCTAGTTACCTTAGAGTTTCGAGTTCTGATCACAGTTTGTCACACCGCCGCCGCACAGTAGTACACCGCCACGTTTCCGCCAATCTGAGTCCAGATACACCACCACGTTCCGCCAAGTCGAGTCCATATACAGCACCACGACCTACCAATCCGAGTTGAGTTCCATCACCTGTTCGGTTTGTGATCTCTCCGTAGCCAGATTAGTTTTGATTTGATTAGAGTCGGATTTCACCAATCTTTTGTCGTACGTAGGAGGTGATTTCCAAAAAAAAAAAAAAAAATTCGGGGGTAAAAAAATTTCGTGCCCATACGTTCCTTCGGTCCAGAAACTCATTTTGAGACGTTCGCCACCATAGTGATTTTTTCGCACTTTTTCAGCCACCGCAGTCCCGCATCGCAAAAAAAAAACAAAAAAAGCAAAAAAAAAAAAAGAGAGAGAACAAAAAATTCAGAGTGTGCTTCTCAGTTGATTACGTGCCGCGCCGTGCTTTCGTTGGTGTTTTAGGCTCGCGTCTCTAGTACGGTCTAGCCTAGGATCAGCACAGTACCGACGTTGAGTGTTTATTCAGCTTTGCATCTCTGTTTTGATTACTGTTGAGCTTTTTCTACCATACTTGTCAGCCTTCCTACAGCTCCACATATATTCTACATCGTGCGTTTTGACACCTCCTGGCCATCGCTCTACCACATCTCTGAGAGTTTTGACCCGTTGGTTGTACATCACCACCTGCTGCTAGGTAAGAATCGGTAAGAACTAAAGAAAAGCTTGACGGATTTGTGCTTTCCACCACCCCACATCCCATTAGTAGAAGTAGGATCATACTTCTGTGTGTTTTCTATTTCTGCTAACCATGCCAGGATCCCATGATGAAGTGGCGCGGGATGCACCTGATTGGGAGAATATGACAAACAAAGCGTTACATGATAAATTTGCACAAATGATGTCTGAACAGGTGAATGACATCGAGAACAGATTTACAGAGGCGATTGATGGTGTGGAGAAGATGATCGACACCAAGCTCGACGCCAAGTTTACTGAGTTGCTCGCACGCCTACCTGCACAGCCTGCGGCCGCTCCAGCACAGCCACCGCCACCACGACGTGCACGACGTATTCTGTTTCCGGGCAGACAAGCTGCTGGTGCTCCTGCGACTGCTGCAGTTGCTGCTACTGCTGCTGCTTCTGACGTCGGCCAGGACGACAACTACGTGGGTGATTACGAGGAGGAGGTGGAACAGGAAGCGGCCTATGAGCAGCCAGCTAGGCGTCCACGTCCCAACATTCGCCACGGTCGACACCAACCACCCCCTCAGGTACGCGATGATGAACATGTGCCTAAACTTAAATTGAATCTTAAGCCGTTTGAGGGTAGATATATTCCTGATGCTTATCTTACTTGGGAGTTAGAAACTGAATAACGCTTTACATGTTTACAATATCCTGAGAATAGACGTGTTACTGCTGCTGTTTGTGAATTCACGGGTTTTGCATCTATTTGGTGGTCTGAACATTGTAGATTGCATGCTAATAATATTCCAGCTACTTGGGCTGCTTTAAAAGATGCTATGCGTACTCGTTGGGTTCCTCCTTATTATCAACGTGAATTGCTACAAAAATTACAGCGTTTGAGACAAGGAAAAAATTCTGTAGAGGAATATTATCAAGAATTACAAACTGGATTGATTAGATGTGGCCTAGTAGAGGATAATGAAGCTATGTTTGCACGTTTTATAGGTGGCTTAAACAGGGAGATACAAACTATTCTAGAATACAAGGACTATGCTACTATTACTCGTTTGTTTCATCTTGCTTGTAAAGCTGAACGTGAAGTGCAGGATCGACAGGCCGCTACGAGACCTAACTTTTCTGCAGGACGAAATACATCATGGACATCGCGTGGACCTTCTACATCCACACGTCCTGCTGCACCACCATCTACTTCAGCCGCTCATTCTTACAGGGAGCCACCAAAACAGCCAGCGCCACCATTCAAGGGTGCACAGAGTGGTCCAGCGGCGAGTTCTTCTTCATCCATGGCTTCCATAGGGCAAACACGAGATCGTGATATTAAATGTCGCAGGTGCCAAGGTGGAGGTCACTTCGCAAAAGACTGTCCCTCCAAGCGTGTGATGATTATTACGGCGGATGGTGGGTATGAGTCAGCGAGTGACTATGATGAGGAGACTTTAGTTCTCATTTCTCATGAGGAACATGGTGCCCATGATGATGCTCATGATATAGAGTATATGGGTCCTGATGATGCAGATAAATATGCTAGTTTGGTTGCTCAACGTGTGTTAAGTGTGCAGGTAATGAAGGCTGAGCAAAACCAGAGGCATAATTTGTTCCACACAAAGGGAGTGGTGAAAGAACGTTCGGTTCGCATCATCATTGACGGAGGGAGTTGCAACAACTTGGCTAGCATGGAGTTGGTGGAGAAGCTATCTCTCACCACAAGACCACACCCCCATCCTTACTATATTCAGTGGTTTAACAATAGTGGTAAGATTAAGGTAACCCGTTCTGTTCGTGTGCACTTTAGCATTGCTGCATATGCTGATTATGTTGATTGTGATGTGGTACCCATGCAAGCATGCTCTCTTTTACTTGGTAGACCATGGCAATTTGATAGGAATGTTGTACACAATGTAGGACAAATCAGTTTACTCTGGTTCATCAGGATAAAAATATTGCTTTACTTCCTATGTCTCCTGAACAAATTGTGAAAGATGATCTTGCTAGAGCTAGTAAAGCTAAACAGGAGAAAAATAAGAGTGAAAATGAGATAGCAGCCAAAGAATTTGAGCAACAACATAAGACTAATAGCAAATCTTCTTCTGTTGTTTCTAATGAAATTAAATTGACTAGTCCAACTTTGCTTGCTACTAAAGTTGATATTTCAGATTTGGATGTTAGTCAATATGTGTGCTATGCTTTTGTGTGCAAAGAAGCTTTGTTTTCATTTCAGGAATTGCCTCCTTCTTTGCCTCCTGTTTTCACTGACCTTTTGCAGGAGTTAATTGACGTCTTTCCACAAGACGTACCACCGGGATTACCACCTATTCGAGGGATTGAGCATCAGATTGACTTAATTCCCGGTGCTTCGTTGCCCAACCGTGCGCCATACCGTACCAATCTGGAGGAGACGAAGGAGATTCAGCGTCAAGTACAAGAGCTACTCGACAAAGGTTACATACGTGAATCCCTTAGTCCTTGTGTTGTTCCTGTTATATTAGTCCCTAAAAAGGATGGAACATGGCGTATGTGTGTTGATTGTCGAGCCATTAATAATATTACTATTCGTTATCGTCATCCTATTCCTAGGTTAGATGATATGCTTGATGAATTAAGTGGCTCTACCATGTTTTCCAAAGTTGATTTGCGTAGTGGATACCATCAAATTCGCATGAAATTAGGAGATGAATGGAAAACGGCATTTAAAACTAAGTTTGGATTATATGAGTGGTTAGTCATGCCTTTTGGGTTAACTAATGCACCTAGCACTTTCATGAGATTAATGAACGAGGTTTTACGTGCTTTCATTGGACGATTTGTGGTAGTCTATTTTGATGATATACTGATTTATAGCAAATCTTTGGAGGAACATTTGGATCATTTACGTGCTGTTTTTATTGCTCTACGTAATGCACGTTTGTTTGGTAACCTTGGGAAGTGCACCTTTTGCACCGACCGAGTATCGTTTCTTGGCTATGTTGTTACTCCGCAAGGAATTGAAGTTGATAAAGCCAAGATCGGGGCGATTGAGAGTTGGCCGCAGCCCAAAACGGTCACACAAGTGAGGAGTTTTCTTGGACTCGCTGGATTCTATAGGCGTTTTGTGAGAGATTTCAGCACCATTGCTGCACCTCTCAATGAGCTTACACGCAAGGATGTGCCTTTTACTTGGGGTACCGCACAGGACGAAGCCTTCGCGGTATTGAAAGATAAGTTAACACATGCTCCTTTGCTCCAACTTCCTGATTTTAATAAGACTTTTGAGCTTGAATGCGATGCTAGTGGGATTGGTTTGGGAGGTGTGTTATTACAAGATGCTAAACCTGTTGCATACTTTTCTGAAAAATTGAGTGGGCCTAGTCTGAACTATTCTACTTATGATAAGGAATTATATGCTCTTGTTCGGACATTACAAACTTGGCAACATTATTTATGGCCCAAAGAATTTGTTATACATTCTGATCATGAATCTTTGAAACACATAAGAAGTCAAGCAAAACTTAATCGTAGACATGCTAAGTGGGTTGAATTTATTGAGACTTTCCCTTATGTCATTAAACACAAGAAGGGGAAAGATAATATTATTGCTGATGCTTTGTCTCGTCGTTATACTATGCTTTCACAACTTGACTTCAAGATATTCGGTTTAGAGACAATCAAAGATCAATATGTAAATGATGCAGAATTTAAAGATGTATTGCAGAATTGTAGAGAGGGTAGAACATGGAACAAGTTTGTCCTTAATGATGGGTTTGTGTTCCGTTCTAACAAGCTATGCATTCCAGCTAGCTCTATTCGTCTTTTGTTGTTGCAGGAGGCGCATGGAGGAGGATTAATGGGACACTTTGGCGTGAAGAAGACGGAGGACGTACTTGCTACACACTTCTTTTGGCCAAAGATGAGACGGGATGTTGAGCGTTTTGTTGCTCGCTGCACTACATGTCAAAAAGCTAAGTCACGACTCAATCCTCATGGTTTATACATGCCTTTACCTGTACCTAGTGTTCCGTGGGAGGACATATCCATGGACTTTGTTTTAGGCTTGCCTCGAACAAAGTAGGGGAGGGATAGCATATTTGTTGTCGTGGATAGATTTTCTAAGATGGCACATTTTATACCATGTCATAAAAGCGATGATGCTGCTAATGTTGCTGATTTATTCTTTCGTGAGATTATTCGCTTACATGGTGTGCCCAATACTATTGTCTCGGATCGTGATACTAAGTTTCTTAGCCATTTTTGGAGATGCTTATGGGCTAAGTTGGGGACTAAACTACTTTTTAGTACTACCTGTCATCCCCAAACTGATGGACAAACTGAAGTAGTCAATAGGACTTTGTCTACTATGCTTAGGGCTGTTTTAAAGAGTAACTTGAAAATGTGGGAAGAATGTTTACCTCATATTGAATTTGCTTATAATCGTTCATTTCATTCTACCACTAAAATGTGCCCTTTTGAGATTGTTTATGGTTTTCTACCTCGTGCGCCTATTGATTTGCTGCCTCTTCCATCTTCGGAGAAGGTTAATTTTGATGCTAAGCAACATGCTGAATTGATATTAAAAATGCATGAGTTAACTAGAGAAAACATTGAGAAAATGAATGCTAGATACAAGCTTGCTGGTGATAAGGGTAGAAAGCATGTTGTGTTTGAACCAGGAGATCTTGTTTGGTTACATCTACGTAAAGATAGGTTTCCTGATTTGCGCAAGTCTAAGTTAATGCCACGAGCTGATGGTCCTTTTAAGGTTTTACAGAAAATTAATGATAATGCATATAAACTTGAGCTACCTGCAGATTTTGGGGTTATTCCACATTTAACATTGCAGATTTGAAACCTTATTTGGGAGAAGATAATGAGCTTCCGTCGAGGACGACTTCAATTCAAGAAGGGGAGGATGATGAGGACATCTCTACGAATGTTACACCCACATCTTCACCAACTACACATACTGGACCAGTTACTAGAGCACATGCACGTCAACTAAATTATCAGGTACTTTCGTTTCTTGCGAATCCTTCTAATGTTCATGAACATATGATGCTGCCTAAATTAGATACTTTTGTTTTGCTTATGAATGAAGGACCTAGCATGGACAAGAAGGACGGTCATTGGAGCGGGATCAAGCATGGAGAAGAAGGTGCGTGCGTGGGAAAGAACAATGGAGCTTCCAGTGGGGATTTTCGCACTTTGAAGCCACCATAAGGCATGCATGAAGGCTTGGACGAAATACACGAGATGCCACTTCATTATTTTCGTCCAAGAGCAAGTATAGGTGCTGCGT
The DNA here is from genome assembly GCA_950022295.1 of Bromus sterilis. Lineage (NCBI taxonomy): Eukaryota > Viridiplantae > Streptophyta > Magnoliopsida > Poales > Poaceae > Bromus > Bromus sterilis. The sequence goes on along the minus strand of OX465599.1, from coordinate 160,985,222 downwards.
CACCTTAATATTGGGCTGGGCCCATGTAATTTCGAAATACCACATTATAGGCTGTTTTTAGAGTCCGTATGTGTGGGGAAACCGAGTTAGGGTTGTTTTCGGACCCCACCTCCAAGGGGCCACGAAATTCCCCTCTGTTCCCCCATATATACAACCCTTAGGCCGTCGTTTAGACTTGGGTTTTAATTAGATTTAAGTTAGCCACAGCCGCAACTTCGAGCTCTTCGTTTGTGTCATCCGACCAGGCCAAGACCTCATTGGAACCCCAACTTTCGTAATCATTCATCTTATATTCGCAATATCCAGATTGCAATTCTTAGTTCTTGCTTGTTCTTCGATTGCTTGCAGGAATTAGACCTTCGTGGTCAGGTTGATCGTGCATCCGCGGGATCAATAACCTCTCGGAGTTGGTTTAGCGATCGCTAAGGCGCAACGTCTTCGCACGTTCGTAGTCGGATCGTGAAAGTCGTCTCCACCATAATCGATCTCCACCATCTCATCGAAACATCGGGACATCTTCGCCTCTATCAGGCTGGGAGGGGTGGCGCAGTCGGGATGGCCTGCCGGTGGCGGCCACGTAGCCGGACATGGTTGGCGAGCTGCTTGGCGGGATGACGTCAGTGCTGGCGTCAGCATGGGCCCGCGCGCTAACGTCGACGTCGGGGGCGCGGTGAGAGGCTGCCAGGTGGGGTCACCTTGTAAGTCTAGGAGAGAGAAGGGCGCATGTTAGGGAGAGAGGAGAGATGGGCTGAGGCCCAGCGAGGGTTTTTTTTATATACATATTCTGGTTTTAATAGATTTGAAAACAATTCTTTCCCAAGTTGATTTAAATTTTTGACAATAGTTTAAACAGAACTCTCCTAAATACTTATAAAAGTTCAGGAGTATTATCCTATTTTATTTAAAAGTTTTTAAGAAAATTTTAATTGGGTTAATAATATTATTACTTTTATAGTAATAGTAATAAATTAATTAGCAGTTTTGAAATATTTTTATTAAATACTTTCTGCTATAGAGGTATTTTTAATTATTAAAAAATGAATTTCTATGCAAGAAAAACTTTATTTGGTGAAAATATTAATGATGCAAATCTGCTTTGGTGGTGATATGTTGGTAGATCGATGTGTGTGGTATGTGCTAAATTTTTTTTGGTTGATTCTTTTTGGCATGACCAGGGAAAACAAGTAGGGCATTAGCACAAGGCAAGAAGATAACAAGCATGGCATAGCAACAAAGCATAATGCAAGCATGGCAGGGCAATTTTATTTGCATCACATCACAACTTTAGAAAGTGTTTGTTACCCCTAATTTTTGTTATTCTAATAACAGGGTAATAAAAGTTGGGATGTGACATTTATCTTCTGGTATTTTTCCAATAGTTGCGCGAAAGTGACCTTTGATTTCTCACCCTTGTGCTTATCTCGGCCTTTGCTCTCTTTGGTTTTCCTTGCATCAATCTTTGGATTTGCTTACTGCCCCCAGTGCTTAGCGTCTTCATTGTAACTTTAAAAGAATTCTCACCTTCAAGAATATCATCATTGCGCTCAGGAATAATTTGTGTCCTTGAATGCTTGATCCCATCACCTGTAGTTTTTACCTTCTTGTTCTTAAATGAATCGGCTTGAAGCAACCGATGCTCAAAATTTTTGCCATCGGGACCAATAGGAATAGCATGATGATCCCTTGGTGTTTTAACAAGCTTCAATCGTCCTCTATCAATGGCCAATTTAACTATTTCACGAAACATATTGCAATCCTCAAAATTATGCTTGAACGAATCATGTAACTTACAATACATTCGTCCTTGGATTGATGGCTTAACATGGTGATCAAGAATTCTAATATAATCATTTTTCACTAACAAATCAAAAATCTGATCACAGATGTTTGAATCATAGGTAAATATTTTGTTCTCTAACCGATCTTGGTGCGAGAACGGCTTTGGAAATAAGCAAACGAATGGTTCAGATTTCGCATCACCCCATTCGGCCATGCATTGTATTTTGCACTCTATCTCCGATGACTTTGTAGTCAACCTTTTGAATTTGTCAGAAACATCCTTCATGACAAATCGATCTTGATGTCTTCCTTTGATGTTCACATTTATTCCTTATAACCTTGAAGTTATTGAGAATATCAAGTAACCTCTTTACTCGATAAGATTCATGTAATCTTAAATGTAACTCAATATAGGATTCCATGACTCATAGTCATTTCTCGTACTTAGGTCCACCATCGCTTCTTCGTAGTTCGTAGGTATGTCTTGTTCCATTAACTTGACAAGTGAATCATGAATATTACTTTGCACAAGGGAAAATATGTATTCTTGAATCATACTTTGTTCAGTAAAAGTTTCAACCGAAATACCATGATCATTATCATCATTTTCTCCTCTAATTATAGTGCTTTGGTTTCAGAACACATTCCGTTGCGCTACTCTGACATCTGGAGGCAAGGTCAATTACCTTGTTTGAACTTTCACTTTCTTCCATTAACACATTCATCAAGAACACTTGACAAACACCAAACTTAGCAACACAAGTTTTGCTCTTTGGTACTACTTGCGGAAGATGCATCCATAGTTGACTAAGGATACACTACAAAGATAATTTACCACATAAATTATTTTACTAGAAACCATGACACACATATAGTGTTGGTTTCAACGAACTCAGATGGTTCCCTATACTGAAGTGAGCGTTTGCTTATTAAATTAATAACTCTAAACAATAATAACGTAACTCGATAAGAGATAACTTATACCATACACTATCCAATAGAGTATGATTATAATGTTCAGGCACATCAACAATATTGAAGTGTTCCAAGCATTGTAATTTGTGGAACAACTTTCACACAAGTCCGTATGCCGAAGGCTAACTCAAAACATTTGTCTCTTTGATCAAATCGTAGAGACTTGTTTTTCTCGTTAATTTAGTACCCGTCTTCATTCTGAAATCCCTTTGATCACATCAAACTATCCCAGACTCATGTTTCATTAGCGAATACACATATTCATCTAAGTCCACATCTGAAGTTTACGAAATAATGAAACTCACTACATGCTGAAATATGATACATCACTATGTATGATATGCAACAGTCATCTGTTTTACCAGAATGCGAGGTTTCAGTCATCTCACCTAAAGAGGCATGGTTTGCATGTGTCAAGAGATCAAGTATCTCAAGACTTCATCAAACCAATCATGACTTAAACGGTAGTGTCATTACTAAGTTTGGATAATTCTTGGCATTACAATATTTCTTATAAATGATCAAACTACTACCATCAATATAAGAATAACTCATTCATAACCGTAATGTGACCATAAAAGATATCATTCATAAAGGGAGAACAACTGACTTGTTTCTCACTAATATGAATAATTGTCTTCGCGAGATGCAAGACGCACTAATAAGGTTCACACTCAAACGATCATAAATTTAATCATATACTAATCAAATGATAGATGTAGAGGGAGAGTGTTGTCGACCATCAACTATCTTGATTATCGTCAGCACACATTGTCACCTCATCCCTTCCAAGCCACTCTTTAAGCAGTGAGTTCAAGCATCGAATACTTAATCAACCACAATCAGTGTTTTGTGGGGAAAGACATTTATAACCCGTGTATCAAATATACTTTCTCCGTCAATGACTATTTCTGCATTGGTTCTACCTTTAAAGTTCACAACTTTAACCATGACATCATGACAGGTGAACGATTCTCCTTCATGACATAGTCTAGACGCGGTCTTTGTAGCTGGGAGGAAGCGGATGCAACTCCCCAGTTATCGCAAAGTAACCAGTCATTCTGTAGTCCAAGTTGTACACAAGGTGTTCATGTATCTTATACATTTTCCAAGTGACTTTCTCAGCAGGTTGTTCCTTCCACCATGGATGAAAGAAACCCCGTCCATATACTCATAGTCCATTACTCTGATTTGTGACTTAGTGCTTTTAAGATCACTTAGCACGTTATACGTGTTGGTTTCTTAATCATGCATTCACAATTCAGATTCCATAGAATGAAGTATGGTGTATCGGACAGTTATTGAATAAGAGACGATGAATACGATACTCATCATCATCTTCCTCAATAACGGAGTTATCCGGTGTATCTCCTAGCAGTTCTCATATTATGTTTTAACAAGTCATTAGTAATGAGTATGTCTCTAACGGTGTTGGTACACATCAATGAAGTAAGACCCATTTTCCTTAAGTTCTACATCACACTAAATAGCCATAGTTATAAACATTGGGTATGACATTATCTACAATGATATTTTCTAAGACATGAAGATTAAGTTCATAATAGGAGTTCATGTTTTTAAAAACAATTCTGGGACTCCCACTCAGACAAACATCCCTCATAGTTTATTCTATGTGATTACACGATCCTTGAGAACTATACCTCCCTCGTGTGACACGACCTTCAGTATATTCTCAAGGTAGGCCATCATGCCAATCACATCATCCATGTGACTGATGCTCGATCTTTCGATCATTGTGTCCCGAGGCCATATCTTCATATGCCAGGCTCGCCACAATAACCTTAGTGATTATATGCCGTGTATGCAAGGCCATGTTTCTGTACATGGTAGGCTTGCTCCACCCATCTCATTTGAACGCTAATATGTTTGACACCCGTGTGACATGTGATGCCTCCATATTGGAGATCTTTCCAGATGGTGCTTCACTAAGGAAGGACACTTTGTTGGATTAGTGAGGGATCATCCTATAATGCTACCGTCGTATATCTAATACAAGCAAAACAGGATGCAACCGTATAAATCATACTAACTATGATGGCCCTTGCAAATTAAAGTTTAGACGCCTCTACTTTATCTTTTGAAAGTTTTACGTGGCTGATAGGGCTTTCGAGATAGAACCGTTTCTATGCGTACGAACATACAACCACAACACCAATCCCGCAATTGTCTCTATTACACCCATGTCGGGGCCCTCCGTTGCAAACGTCTTCGCATCGCTAATGTTAGAGAGACAAACACCTCCCAGCCACTTATATGGTACAAGCCATTTGTCAAGCGTGGAACCAGTCTCGCGTAAACGCTGAAGGTCGGTCGGGCCGCTTCATCAGGACATTGCCACAATGCTACATGAGTACACGTGGGAGGGTAACAATTGGAGAATTGATGCCACATACTAGATGTGTTCTATCCGTACAATACATCTACGCATAGCCTTGCTCTGATACCACTGTTGGGGAATGGGGTAGAAAACAATAATTTTTCATAACCTACGCGTCCCGAACCCAAGACCTATGCTATGGAGATGCAAGTAACAGAGGGAATTGGTCACATACCAGTATGTAGTCCGTTAAGCGGGAAACGTTCCCGCGTGAACGTGGTTGATGTAGTCGTACCGGCAATCCCTGATGCCGCGCAGATCCACGATGACTCATGAGGCCACCCGGTCCTTGAAGACCGATGACGGGATTACGTCCCCGTCGGAACGTTGTCGGTGAAGACGTCGCGCCACGGCCTCAACGATGAAGGAGCACCACAAGTGTAGCGCCTCACGGGATTACACGCATACAGTGTACCCGACGTTCCCTCCGGGCTCCGAACCAGAAGAGCAGCGGAAAGGAGATGGATTCGGATCCCGATTCCAGCAGCACGACGGCGTGCGTATGGTGGAGAAACCCCAACCAAGTGTAGACTCCAAACAAGGGGAGTCCACTCAAGGAGGGAGAAAGAGAGAGAAGAGAGATCTGAGAAACTTGTCTCAAATCAAATTGTGTGTAGAAAAAGGCACCCCCACCCCTCCTTATATAGGCCAAGGAGGGGTGCCACCCTCCCTCCCCTTCCCATGTGGGACTAAACCCTAGGGAGGGGGGTTTGGTGCGGCTAGGGGAGGTGGGCTCCCTCCCTTGGCGCCTTGGCCCAAGGGGGAGCTCCCTCCTTCCCCTAATGGGTCTCTTTAGGCCCATATGCCTTTTTAATTCATTTTTAATTATATTTAATCATATTTTAATATTTAATTCTGTTAATTAAATAATAAAACATTATTAAACATTATTTTGAACCTTTCAAAATATCCAGAACAACTTCCGGCACCTCCCGGAACAATTCCGGTGTTCTCTCTTATTTCACCGATGATCCCGAATCAATCCTTATTGCGTCGAATACCCTTAAGCGTGACACCCTACGGTTTGGGAAACAATAGACATGATCAGACACTCTCTAACCAATGACCATCATGTGGGATCTGGTTACAATCCTTGATGAGCCCCTGCGCTTCCATCGAATTAACTTCATCGTTTGAACCGTTAACGTTGAGTCCTGATCCCTTTGTCATACGGTACTTTGTTTGTCCGAGGTTTGATCGTTGGTATCTAATATACCTAGTTCATTCTCGTTACCGACAAACATGCTTACTCGTTCCCGTGATATTACAACCCCGTGACCTAGTCACATGATTGCGCAATTTTTATGATGTAATATCACCAAGTGGGCCCAGAGTAACTATCCGTCACTCGGATGGACAAATCCCGTTTTGATGTATTTTCATACTCATCAACATAGCTACTTCGGAATACCCAAGATATACCTGTATGGTTACCATGTTTCAGTGTCACGGTTAATGCACTCAAAGCATCCTGGTAGATAGCAATTATGTATGATCATCACAGTCTTAAGGATCGGGTCACTACGTTTATAGTTATCGCAATGTTGACCTATGTGACTGGATCACATTGCAACACTTCTGGTGGGTGTGTGTCCATCATGTCATTCTCCCAATGACATGACCCCATTGTCAATAGACTGTTCACATCTCATGATCAGGAAACCTTGATCATCAATTGCCCAATGGACTAGTTTACTAGAGTTAACTAGGGACCTGGTTGTTTGTATACCACACGTGTATTAATATTTCCGCTTAATACAGTTATAACACAGTATAAAACTTATTATGAACAAATGGAATACGCCAATAAACATATTTTATTTGCCTCTAGGGTACATTCCCAACAGGAACATCTTAGGTTGGTATTGATGAAACTTCGAGAGCATCGCCTTTATGCCAAGTTCTCCAAGTGTGAATTTTGGCTACCATAAGTGACCTACTTAGGCCACATGATTTCTGCAAAAGGCATTGCTGTCAATCCCGAGAGAGTTCAGGCCGTCCTTGATTGGACTCCACCTGAAATGGTTAAGAAAGTTAGGAGTTTTCTTGGCTTAGAAAGCTATTGCCGCCGCTTCGTTGAGAACTTCTCTAAAGTTGCAAAGCCTCTAACTGAACTCCTCAAGAAATATAATAAATTCCAATGGACCAAAAAGTGCGAGGAAAGCTTTCGAGAGCTAAAAAAAAGATTGACTTCTACACCCGTACTTGCACCTCCAGACACCAAAATGGATTTCGAGATCTATTGTGATGCTTTACGGCATGGGTTAGGATGCATACTTATGCAAGATCGACATGTGGTAGCATACGGTTCACGCCAGTTGCGTCCACATGAAGAGAACTATCCTACCCATTATCTTGAACTCGCTGTCGTAGTTCATGCCCTAAAGACTTGGCGACATTACCTCCTTGGTAATCGTTGTGAGATCTATTCCGACCACCAAAGCCTCAAATACATATTTACCCAGCCAGATCTTAATCTCAGGCAAAGACGCTGGATAGAGTTGATAAAAGATTATGACTTAGGAATTTCCTACACCCCAGGCAAAGCCAATGTCATGGCTGATGCACTAAGTCGTAAGTCGTATTGTAGCAACCTCATGTTACAACAGTATCAACCACTTCTTCATGAGGGATTTCGCAAGTTCAATCTTGAGATAGTTCCTCATGGATTTCTTTCTACCCTCTTCATGAGGGATTTCGCAAGTTCAATCTTGAGATAGTTCCTCATGGATTTCTTTCTACCCTGTTGGCGAAACCAACCCTTGAGGATCAAATCATAGCCGCCCAGAAACAAGATAGTGGTATTCGAGAGATCAAGGAGAACATTGCTAGCGGAGATGCTAAATGTTTCTCTACAAATGATCAAGGAACGATATTCTTTGAAAATCGTTTAGTAGTCCCTGAGAATCAAGACCTAAGGCAGATGATCCTTAACGAAGCTCATGACACTCCCCTCTCAATTCATCCCGGTAGCACAAAAATTTACCGAGATCTACGCCAGAGATTTTGGTGGACCCGGATGAAGAGAGACATTGCACAATTTGTTGCCGAATGTGATGTTTGTCGTCGCTTAAGGCAGAACACCAAAGAACTGCTGGTACTCTTCAACCATTGTCTATTCCCGAGTGGAAATGGGACAAGGTCGGTATGGACTTCATCACCGGCTTTCCAAAAACCCAGAAAGGAAATGATGCCATCTTCGTTATCATTGACCGACTTTCAAAATTTGCTCACTTCCTTCCTGTTCGCGAGTCTATAACATCTAGTCAGTTGGCGGACTTGTATGTCTCTAGAATTGTGTCTTTTCATGGTGTTCCATTCCAAATCAATTTTGATCGTGGTAGCCTTTTCACCTCTATATTCTGGGAAAGTTTTCAAAATGCTATGGGAACTCATCTCTCCTTTAGTACAGCTTTCCATCCTCAATCTAGCGGTCAAGTTGAAAGGTTTAATCAAATCTTGGAAGACATGCTCAGAGCTTGTGTTATCTCTTTCGGAAGGAATTGGGAGAAATCTCTTCCATTTGCCGAATTTTCTTATAACAATAGTTTCCAATCTAGTCTGAACATGGCTCCTTTTGAACTCCTCTATGGACGACGATGTCGAACACCCCTAAAATGGTTAGAAACTGGTGAAAGACAATTATTTGGACCGGATATGATCAAGGAAGCAGAAGAGCAAGTCCGCATTGTTCGTGATCAATTGAAAGCCGCTCAATCTCGTCAGAAAAGCTACTATGATCGTCATCATAGGGAAGAAAGCTACAATCTGGATGAGAAGGCTTACCTTCGGGTTACTCCTCTGAAGGGAACCCACCGATTCGGTATCAAAGGCAAGTTGGCCTCACGTTACATCAGACCTTTCCGCATTCTTGCTAAACGTGGAGAAGTTTCCTACCAACTTGAACTACCCCCGCACCTTTCCTGAGTACATGATGTATTCCATGTGTCACAACTCAGGCGTTGCTGCAAGGACCCCATCCGCGAAGTCGACCATGAAACGCTTGATCTCCAAGATGACCTTTCTTATCGAGAGTACCCCGTTCGTATTCTTGATTCAGCAGAGCATGTCACCCGTCGTCAGAAGATCAAGTTCCTCAAAGTGCAATGGTCACACCACTCCGAGAAAGAAGCTACGTGGGAAAGAGAAGACCGCCTCCGTGCCGAGTACCCCTCCTACCTCCCGATGACTTCTGAATCTCGGGACGAGATTCTTTTGAGTGGGGGCGACTTGTCACAACCCTCTTTTAGGTATGTGCTAGGATCAAGACTCAACTTGCATCATGCAACAAATTCAAAAGAAATTGTAATTGGGAAAGAAGAAAAGCCCCAAAAGAATTTAATTAAATGGCCAGACAAAAATTGCTTCGAAAAATTCATCTATTATTTTTGAAAAGTATTATAAATATGCATGATCACATATAAAGTGAAGTGGGTCCCACTTCATGCACCAAGATTTTTCAAAAATTCCAAACAGGGCTTGGAAATTAAATAATAACCCTATTTGATTTGGAATTCAAATTATTTGAATTTAAAAAATCCCCAAACTTTGTGTGTGGCTAGCTATATGCATTGAAAGGCCACATAAAAATTTGGAGGATTTGTTAAAATGTCTAGCTATTTTATTTAGCAAGACAAAACAAATTGCAGAAGAATAAAAACAGAAGAAAAAGTAAAGAAGGAAAGAAGCCCACCTACCTTGGGCCCCAGGCCCAACTTACCTCCCCGCAGCCCAAGCCTGCTAGCCCCCTTGTCGTCTTCCTGCCTGCCTGCCTGGAGGCCTCCCAGGCATCCTTATCGCGCCCTGGAGACGCCCTGGCCGCCGTGTTCCTTTTTCCCCCTCGCAGCACATCGCCTTTCCTTCTCCTCTTCTCTTTTCCTTGCGCACCCGAAACCCTAGCGGAGCACGGCCGCGTGCCACCGTGGCGACCGAGCTCCCCAAGCTGCACCACTGTGTCCATCAGCTTCTCCGACGACGTTTCCGTTGATTCGCCGCTTCATTTCGAGACAAGTCCCAGTGGAGGCAACGCCCGCGTCAAGTTCTTCTCGCCGGCCGCAGCTTCTCCGAGGAGCGATTCCCCCTCCTCCGGCCACCCTCTGGCCATGTAGAGCTCCTCGTCGCGTTTAGGGTGAGCGTGTGGTCCTTTTCCCCAACCCCTTCTTCCTCCCGCGCCCCGTAGCTCAACTTCGGCGAGAGCAGTGCTCCGACCGCCTCCTCCGTCGAAGCAGTCGTGCACTGGAGCACGCCAGTGACCCCCCGATGGGTCCACTGGATGCGGGAGAGCACGGGCTACGCGTTGGTTCCCTTCCCGTAGCCTCCCGTGCCCCGCAATGTTTTTCGGCGAGACGCCGCCGTCGGGAGAGGTCGCCGGCGACGACCTAGCCCTTAACCCCCTCTAATGACCCTCTTAATCACGCCCTCGGCCACTTACAGTGGACCCAGCCCCCTAACTAATTACAGATTATTTCAAACAGAGGGATTAACCCCCCCCTAGTCACTGACTAGTGGGCCCCTGCTGTCAGCCCCCCCCCCCACGTCAGCATGACCTCATGCTCACGCAATAAAGCCCCTGTCCAGATTAATTATAATTCAGAAAAATCTAGAAAAATGAATAAACTTTGAAATTCAATAACTTTTTAATCCTAACTCCAAATTGGACAAATAATATATGAAAAATTATCAGAAAAATGCAAGGATTATGAATATGAAACTTGTTTCTATGTTTTACCATTTTAACATGGGTGAAAAGTAGAAAACATGCATATGACATAATTTGAATATGAATTTGAAGTTTGAATTTGCATTCCAAATGCAATACACCTCAATTAAGATGAATTTGCCACAAACCAGTAGCATTCACGTCATGGACAACTATATCCTGTGCTTGTGCATTTTACTTTGATGTTTCCCCCCTTTGTTGATGATTGCTTCGGTAATAGTGTTTCCGAGACGGAGGTCACCCCCGAAGAAGTTCGATAAACCAGTGTATCGTCAGCAAGGAAAACAAACCTCATTGATCATGTCTATAAAATCCTACTTCCCTCTCAGTCTCGCTTATGCATGCTTAGGAGATCACCGAGACACGTTCTTTCGCATAGTTGAACCCATTCCGATGCATGACCTATCATTTTTCCACTGTATTAAGCAAACCACAATCCTAGCAGATATAGAAGTTGAATGATGAGCATGTGGCCCCTGCAACTATTACTGCTTATTGCTTCTTAGTGATACAATGAGGTTACATTGTTTGTGAGTCGGGATGGATACTCATAATGGTGCTGATGATAACGTGTTGGTGATTCCACCCTAAACAAAGGTGAACGATGAGAGGCTGTGTAGGAGTACACAGTGGGTTGTCTCGTTGAACACTGCCCTAGGCCCCGAGTTCCTGTTTTGTGATCCAAGACAAAGAGTATGACCACATGTAGGGTTTATGGGAGCCCCGTTTGGCCTCTTTACGTACCCGATCCGGTCCAGGAGTCACACTAGATTCGGGCTTTCCATTCGGAATATGCATAGATATGTGGGTGGACCTGTGAGGCAGCGAAACCATCTGTCAAAGGTGGCGTCTAGGTCCCTTGCATTATCCGAGTCCGTTTCGTTGAACCGGCCGGACTCTCGAGCGGTGACAAACTCAGGTAGTCGGCTCATAGATTAGAGAAGGTGATGTGAGGGTAGTGCCTTGGTTTCATCCACATCCGACACCCGCTTGAAGGGTGACAAGAATGAGGCGATAAGTGATCACACGCGTGTGAAGATGTACACCCCTGCAGGGTTAATAAACTATTCGAATAGCCGTGTGCGCGGTTATGGACTACTTGGAGACCTCTACTTGATCATTAGACAACTTGAATGGATACTTATAAAACTCGCAAGATAAGCGTGAGTGCTATGGTGGGCTTCCTCGTGGGGAAGTCGAGGAAGTAACCATAGTGGTGTATTGGTTGGAGACTTGGTAGTGGACTCGTGTACGCTTCTTACCTCAAGTCTGGTACTCGTAGTTCAGGACTAGCCAAGTCAAAGCTGGCACTTCTGCATGTTGAACCCCACCTCCTTTACCTTGAAACTTGAGCATGAGTAGTGTAGTTCTGATGTAAGTCTTGCTGAGTACGACTTTGTACTCACGTTTGCTTATTCTATGTTTTAGATGAGAACCCGGACCCCGATGGAGTCACCTTCGTGAAGCTCGACGTTGACCTTTGTAGTATAGTTCCAGACAGCAGTCTGGTCCCTCGTGGAAGGGCATGTTTGTTGAACAAGGCTTCTCTAAGCCATTTGTTAAGCTTGTCTATACTCAGACCTAATTTGCTTCCGTTGTATGATGTAATGTTGATCACAGACGTGTGATCTTTGTATGCTCTATGTGTAATTCAATAAGGAAGTACTTTGTAGAGTTATGTGATGATACATGTTGTTCATACTAGATATGTGTGATGCGTGTAAGATTATAAAATGCATGTCTTAGTATGGGTTTTCGATAACTTAGTTGTGTTCTTGCCAGCGGTCTTTTATACACCAAGTGGCCCTTAGATGTGCTCAGCTTGGGGCATCGCGATGCGATTGCTCGTGACTCTGTCATGTGGCACACTTTGTTGTATGATTGAGCCCGCCCGAGACCCCGACTAAGTGATCGGGCTGGAGTCTGTTTATGTAAGTGTTATAATTCAATCGATAATATGGTTTAGGCGACTTGTCTATGAGTATGGGATTTCACCACCCATAATCATTAAGACTTGTGAGCAGGCGATGAGGACCCATATCAATTGATCATCCGGCCTGGATGGGATGCCCCTCACGTACGATGCTTTCCGAGAGTGTTTTGTGCTTGGCCTTGTCTGCTTAGACAAGTGGGTACGACTCTCGGCTCTCCATATGATTGAGTTGTGACTGGAATTAAATATGGAAATTCCGGGTACCGACAGCAATCTACTAATTCCCAGTGGAACAACAGATCACACAAAACTTGCAGTAGCAACACTTCAGATCGATACGAATTGAAGTATATGATTCAAGATGAAAGCTTGGAGCTATTCTCTAGAACTAGGGTTTATCTAAACGTGGTCTAACCCTAAAACTCGTAGGGGGTCCTATATTTATAAGATAGGGTGTCAAACAGGGATACATGGGCCGCAGCCCTTAATTCTACACGCAGGCATCGGGCAGGTCGGACGGTCCGACCTTAGCTCGGACGGTCCGACCTCTGGACGGATGGTCCCAATTGTTAATTAGACGGTCCGACCTATGCAGTAAATACCACTAATGTCTGTCGTCGTAAGTCAGACGGTCCGACTTAATACTCGGACGGTCCGGGCTGTGGTCGGATGGTCCAACATGAAGTCCGGACGGTCCGACTTGGCATGTTATTCCACTGATCTTCGGAGGCTTATTTCGGACGGTCCGACTTGATGTCCGGACGGCCGACTTGGTGTCCCGGAAGGTACGACTTGCGATCCGGTCGTCCGACGCTTTCAGCAAATCCTCCTTTGCTTCATCTTCATGCAACTCTTCTCCTCGTGCAACTTGCCCTTGTTCCATCCATTCTTCTTGTATAACTTCTTGTTACCTGATAACACATATATACAAGGAATTAGGCAGTATAAAATCCTCGTGAAGTAAAACATCACATTCTATGAGGAATAAGTTCACCTTTTTCTAGTAGCTTTGCACGAGCTCTTGTAATAGGTCCAATTCTGATTTCATTGGACTTAGTCATCATTGGTTCTTCATTAGGTGTTGGAGGTGCAAGTGTAGTAGGGATGTCCTCATCACAAGACCACGGCGTCATCCGCCATAAGTTTAGCAGAAGCCTGGTGTGTTTTTTCGGAGTTCCTAACCGGATAACCATGGACAACGACACCCAGTTCACAAGTCAGGCCTTCCTCGAGTAGTGCGAGCAAGTGGGCACTCCGAGGTCTCCGGGCACGTACCTTCCAGCGGCTCAAAAAGTGTGGAAAGACTGGGTGGATGAACCCCCAGATGTTCTATCGTCAATAGGACCACACCCAATCGAGCCACAAATGAGACGTCCTTCGCTCTCATTTACGGAGCGGAGGTGGTGCTCCCCGCAGAACTCTGATACGAATTCCTCGAGTTCGCGCCTTCGATGAAGCCGAACAGCAGCAATTCTGACAAGGAGATTAATTAAGAGGACAGGTGTGAAACGGAGGGATCCATTACCCTTTTCCGCCTTCCACCTCTCCTTTCCGGCTTCGTGCTCCCATGGCGCCTCCGACGTCCCCCCACACTCTGGATGCGGCGGCTCAGATGATCTTGGGAGTGTGAGGCGGTGGCTCGGGTCGAGGTGGCACAACTTTTCGGCACGGCCGTGGTCGAGGTCACGGTGGGGCATCGTCTTCGGCTCTAACGAGGGCGCACATGGCGGTGCCGGCCCACGAGTTCTTCGTGGCGGCGACCGAGCCCTTGTGCGGACGGCTTCGGCTATCGGAGCCATTTGCATAGGAATTGGCGGGGCCCAAGCCCCAGGTCTTGTACCTCCGGGTGGAGGGTTGCCCCCATGGCTCCGCGTGGGTGGCCACGGTCTTCGGTGGCGACAGCGCCATGTACCTGGACCAAGGTTGGGCGGCATTTGTCCGCTGGAGGAACATCCAGCAGTTCCAAGCCATCCTCTAACGCTTCGATGGCCAGGACACCCTGTGGTTGAAGGTCTTCCATCCATGGGGAACCAGCGTAGAGTGCTGTGCGGAAGTTGTCATCGACGGCCCCGGAGAGAAATGTGGTGCGGGAGTCGTCCGCGACTTCCTGGGTGTTGAGTCCGACGCCAAACACTAAGGAGGCGGGACGCCGCCGGAAAGGTCCGGGCGAGGACTACAGCTCCAGTCCGGCGGTTCACCCCTGTAGGGCGTTCCCATTTTGGCCCTGCACTTTTGTACTTAGCAGTAGATGGAACGTGGTAGTGGTGTAACCACTCCGTCCAGTTAGCGCAAGATGTAAGTATTGATCCGGAAAACCTAAGCAGCGCTTTGGTTCTAGAAAAGCCCATACAGGGTAGTAGTAATGAATGTAGTAACTTGGAGAACTTTTTTCTATCGTATATGCTGAACACCTCATGTGTTGTCGGCGTCTTGGATAAAACGTCCGACAAGAGGATTTCGGTAGATATAACTTGACCTTTTGCATGGCTTATCGGGGGAGAACTACTGGCGTCCTCCTTTGCATGTGGTAGGCGCAGTTTGTGAGAAAACGGATGGCGATGTGGGCAGCGGGTGCTCACTTCCATCGGTTATCTCGCCGAGTGAGTGGACCCGAGAATCAAGAGATTCAAGGGAGCACAATGCTATGGAGTTCCTGTGGTCAAGCCGCCGCACGAGGTCCGAGTTGTGCGATTCGTCCCAGTAGGGCGGCGGCGCTGGTCCGCTCGGTGGAGCTCCGCGGGACATCCATGGCGCGGCGAGCTCCTCGGGAGCTCCATAGCGGCCGACGGCTGTGCTCTGCGAGGGGAGGAGAAGAAGAGAGTCATGGAGAGAGGAGAGGGAGGAGGAGGCTCGCGGCTGCGGAGGGCTTCACCAGAGCGGAGCGGCTGCTCTCCGGCTCGCCGGCAGCAGCGACCGGACGGAGACGGCGGAATGGCTCGGGCTGGTTCGGGCATCTCGGCCCGGTTGGGCCCGACAACGGCCCTGCGGGGCCCGGAGCAGGGCTGGCTGGAGGTGGGAGAAGGCCGCGGTGACGTGGCCACCAGTGATCCCTCCATCTCGCAGATCAACGGCCAGGAACGGTCAGGAGCTAGGGTTTCGTGGATTTGGGGGCAATTGGGCAGATCTGGCAATTTATCAGGGGGGTGGCTGCTAATTTTGTGTTAGGGAAACCCTAGAAAGGGGTGGGAGTGTGGTGGTCTTTATATAGCCTAGGTGGCTGGCAGTTTGCAAAAACATCCCCGGTTTTTCTCTCGCGCGCGCGTTGTTTACGTTTATGACCGCCGGGGGTCCGCAGTACATCCGACTAGGGTAAAACTTCGAACTGCGCGATCAGCGCGTCGAGCCGGCGGCGTTCACCTCGCGCTGGAACCGTTCTGAGAACACTTTCCGGCGCGCTATAAAAATATCCCGTTTAATTATTAAACGGGGTTTTTTGTTCCGTTGGCTGCGGCTGGTCTCGTGCGGTTTTCGCGACGGTGATCGGGCGAAACCCGGTTTCGCAAATGTCGAGTGTCAGGGTGGCAAGGGTCGGTCTCCGTCCGATACGAGACAAGAGGGGGGAAAATAATCGCAGATCGATAAATCGGGGATGCAAACACCGCAAACAAATCAAACAATCAAACAATTCACACCGAAAACAAAATTTTTTATTTTTGTGAAATCTGGGCTGTTACAATACAACACCACCAACAAGGGATCTCGTCCCGAGATCCAGGATGATCCGGTGGAGAGGGGGGAAGAGAAAAGAGACACGACGATCTTCAACACCACCAACAAGGGACTCTGCTCCTTGTCGATGTCGAGCTTCCGTCGAGAAACTTTCCGCCGAGAGACGACATCGTCGGAAAAACGAAACCGTCAGTGACAAGAGGAAAAATGATAGCGAAAACCAGATCAAGGGATAGTGATTTTCGACGCAAGTCGTGAAAACACCGGCAAAAGGATGGATGGCAATGGATGACCCAGATGATACCCAAAATCGTAGAAGCTAAAGGTACTACAGGAATTCCCAAACCTGAGATCTGAATCGAGACAATACGCTGCGCTGCAAGCAAGGCATTGTAACGGTTCCGAAACTCCACAGTCAGCGAGATCCTAAGTTGGGAAGGGGATAAGACGAGAATTTAAAATACTTACGACACTTGTCCTGACCAGAGTAATGGTAAGGAGTAAAAAGGTTCCTACTCTCCGATAACTAACTTAGTAACTACAAAATAGTTTTTGTCTAGACTCGACTTCGGCCAGATAAGGATCCTACGGTCGGTAAGGCTCTGATACCAAGTTGTAAGGCCCGATATGCGGTACTGTTCCAGATCTAGATGTTTCCATCCAGATCCGGGGACGAAGCACATATCGGTCCCACCGCGACATATGACAAAGTCGTATGCCCCGGATTTCCAACATGATATCACAACATTACAGATACAAGATACAACATCTCATACAATCGGCATACAACTGACTTAATACAATACAACAGCGGAAGATATATGTCTGAGTACAGACTACAATCAAATGCCTACTGGCAAAGAGAAAAACATCGATCCCCATAACCACACGGGTCCAGACCCTCCGTCGGGATCCGCCTAACTAGACGTCGTCGAGTCTCCACGTGAAATGTCGATCACCATACCTGTTGTCGATCAGAACCCTGAAAAGAGTTTCGGGTAGTATCATGAGTACAGATGATAGAGGCGAAGGTGTCCCGATGTTTCGATGAGATGGTGGAGATCGATTATGGTGGAGACGACTTTCACGATCCGACTACGAACGTGCGAAGACGTTGCGCCTTAGCGATCGCTAAACCAACTCCGAGAGGTTATTGATCCCGCGGATGCACGATCAACCTGACCACGAAGGTCTAATTCCTGCAAGCAATCGAAGAACAAGCAAGAACTAAGAATTGCAATCTGGATATTGCGAATATAATATGAATGATTACGAAAGTTGGGGTTCCAATGAGGTCTTGGCCTGGTCGGATGACACAAACGAAGAGCTCGAAGTTGCGGCTATGGCTAACTTAAATCTAATTAAAACCCAAGTCTAAACGACGCCCTAAGGGCTGTATATATGGGGGAACAGAGGGGAATTTCGTGGCCCCTTGGAGGTGGGGTCCGAAAACAACCCTAACTCGGTTTCCCCACACATACGGACTCTAAAAACAGCCTATAATATGGTATTTCGAAATTACATGGGCCCAGCCCAATATTAAGGTGACGCAGCACCTATAATTGCCCTTGGACGAAAATAATGAAGTGACATCTCGCGTATTTCGTCCAAGACTTCATGCGCGCCTTATGGAGGCTTCAAAGTGTGATAATCACCACTGGAAGCTCCACTGTACTTTCCCGCGCGCGCACCTTCTTCTCCATGCTTGATCCCGCTCCAATGACCATCCTTCTTGTCCATGCTAGGTCCTTCATTCATAAGCAAAACAAAAGTATTTAATTTAGGCAGCATCATATGTTCATGAACAATAGAAGGATTCACAAGAAACGAAAGTACCTGATAATTTAGTTGACGTGCACGTGCTCTAGTAACTGGTCCAGTATGTGTAGTTGCTGAGGATATGGGTGTAACATTAGTAGGGATGTCCTCATCATCCTCCCCTTCTTGAATTGAAGTCGTCCTCGACAGAAGCTCATCATCTTCTCCCAAATAAGGTTTCAAATCTGCAATGTTAAATGTGGGACTAACCCCAAAATCTGCAGGTAGCTCAAGTTTATATGCATTATCATTAATTTTCTGTAAAACCTTAAAGGGACCATCAGCTCGTGGCATTAACTTAGACTTGCGCAAATCAGGAAACCTATCTTTACGTAGATGTAACCAAACAAGATCTCCTGGTTCAAACACAACATGCTTTCTACCCTTATCACCAGCAAGCTTGTATCTAGCATTCATTTTCTCAATGTTTTCTTTAGTTAACTCATGCATTTTTAATATCAAGTCAGCACGTTGCTTAGCATCAAAATTAACCTTCTCCGAAGATGGAAGAGGCAGCAAATCAATAGGCGCACGAGGTAGAAAACCATAAACAATCTCAAAAGGGCACATTTTAGTGGTAGAATGAAATGAACGATTATAAGCAAATTCAATATGAGGTAAACATTCTTCCCACATTTTCAAGTTACTCTTTAAAACAGCCCTAAGCATAGTAGACAAAGTCCTATTGACTACTTCAGTTTGTCCATGAGTTTGGGGATGACAGGTAGTACTAAAAAGTAGTTTAGTCCCCAACTTAGCCCATAAGCATCTCCAAAAATGGCTAAGAAACTTAGTATCACGATCCGAGACAATAGTATTGGGCACACCATGTAAGCGAATAATCTCACGAAAGAATAAATCAGCAACATTAGCAGCATCATCGCTTTTATGACATGGTATAAAATGTGCCATCTTAGAAAATCTATCCACGACAAAAAATATGCTATCCCTCCCCTTCTTTGTTCGAGGCAAGCCTAAAACAAAGTCCATGGATATGTCCTCCCACGGAACACTAGGTACAGGTAAAGGCATGTATAAACCATGAGGATTGAGTCGTGACTTAGCTTTTTGACATGTAGTGCAGCGAGCAACAAAACGCTCAACATCCCGTCTCATCTTTGGCCAAAAGAAGTGTGTAGCAAGTACGTCCTCCGTCTTCTTCACGCCAAAGTGTCCCATTAATCCTCCTCCATGCGCCTCCTGCAACAACAAAAGACGAATAGAGCTAGCTGGAATGCATAGCTTGTTAGAACGGAACACAAACCCATCATTAAGGACAAACTTGTTCCATGTTCTACCCTCTCTACAATTCTGCAATACATCTTTAAATGCTGCATCATTTACATATTGATCTTTGATTGTCTCTAAACCGAACATCTTGAAGTCAAGTTGTGAAAGCATAGTATAACGACGAGACAAAGCATCAGCAATAATATTATCTTTCCCCTTCTTGTGTTTAATGACATAAGGGAAAGTCTCAATAAATTCAACCCACTTAGCATGTCTACGATTAAGTTTTGCTTGACTTCTTATGTGTTTCAAAGATTCATGATCAGAATGTATAACAAATTCTTTGGGCCATAAATAATGTTGCCAAGTTTCTAATGTCCGAACAAGAGCATATAATTCCTTATCATAAGTAGAATAGTTCAGAATAGTCCCACTCAATTTTTCAGAAAAGTATGCAACAGGTTTAGCATCTTGTAATAACACACCTCCCAAACCAATCCCACTAGCATCGCATTCAAGCTCAAAAGTCTTATTAAAATCTGGAAGTTGGAGCAAAGGAGCATGTGTTAACTTATCTTTCAATACCGCGAAGGCTTCTTCCTGTGCGGTACCCCAAGTAAAAGGCACATCCTTGCGTGTAAGCTCATTGAGAGGTGCAGCAATGGTGCTGAAATCTCTCACAAAACGCCTATAGAATCCAGCGAGTCCAAGAAAACTCCTCACTTGTGTGACCGTTTTGGGCTGCGGCCAACTCTCAATCGCCTCGATCTTGGCTTTATCAACTTCAATTCCCTGCGGAGTAACAACATAGCCAAGAAACGATACTCGGTCGGTGCAAAAGGTGCACTTCCCAACTCTCAATCGCCTCGATCTTCCCTTTATCAACTTCAATTCCCTACGGAGTAACAACATAGCCAAGAAACGATACTCGGTCGGTGCAAAAGGTGCACTTCCCAAGGTTACCAAACAAACGTGCATTACGTAGAGCAATAAAAACAACACGTAGATGATCCAAATGTTCCTCCAATGATTTGCTATAAATCAGTATATCATCAAAATAGACAACCACAAATCGTCCAATAAAAGCACGTAAAACCTCGTTCATTAATCTCATGAAAGTGCTAGGTGCATTCGTTAACCCAAAAGGCATGACTAACCACTCATATAGTCCAAACTTAGTTTTAGATGTTTTTTTCCATTCATTTCCTAATTTCATGTGAATTTGATGGTATCCACTATGCAAATCAACTTTGGAAAACCAGGTAGAGCCACTTAATTCATCAAGCATATCATCTAACCTAGGAATACGATGACGATAACGAATAATAATATTATTAATGGCTCGACACTCAACACACATACGCCATGTTCCATCCTTTTTGGGCACTAATATAACAGGAACAACACAACGACTAAGGGATTCACGTATATAACCTTTGTCGAGTAGCTCTTGTACTTGACGCTGAATATCCTTTGTCTCCTCCGGATTGGTACGGTATGGCGCACGATTGGGAAGTGAAACACCGGGAATGAAATCAATATGATGCTCAATACCTAGTATAGGTGGTAATCCCGGTGGCACGTTGATACGTCTCAAACGTATCTACTTTTCCAAACACTTTTGCTTTTGTTTTGACCTCATTCTTGCATGATTTGGACGAAACTAACCCGGACTAACGCTGTTTTCAGCAGAGCTGCCTGTATGGTTTTATTGTGTGCAGGAAAATAGATTTTTAGACATCCTGGAAAATTCCCAGAAAATTACCAGAAAATCCACGCACCCGATGGAGCCAGAGCCAGAAGTGGGACCAGAGGGGAGCCCTAGGGGCCCCAGGCGCCCCCCTGGAGCGGCCAGCGGTGGGGCCGCGCCCTCAGGTCGCCTTGGCTGCTCCCTCCTCCTCTGGTGCCCTACCGAGACTCCTATTTATCCCATCCCCGTGACGAGAAAACCCCAGAACAAAAGTCGTTTTCCCAGTTTCCGTCGCGGAGCCGCCGCCACCCTCTGTTCTTCTTCGGGAGGGCTAATTTGGAGGCTGATTTCGCCTCCGGAGAGGGGAGATCGTCGCCATCGTCATCACCATCACCACTCCATCCATCCTCCATGACTTCACTTCACATGTGTGAGTAATTCCCTGCTGTAGGCAAAGGGGATGGTAGGGATTGGATGAGTTTAATCATGTAATAGTTCGTCAGATTGTTGGGGGCATGTTGCCTATCATCTAGATTGGTGTTTATCTTCTTTTCTACAACTTGTTGTTCTTAATGCTTGTCACTTTCGGCCCGAGTGCCATGTTTTCAGATCTGAACCCTATGTGTTTTCATGAGTATATTTGTGTTCTAGATCTTATCTATGAGTTGTATGCACCTATTATGGTCCGGAACCGGCGAACCCAAAGGTGACAGCTTGGGACACCAAAAGGGATGGTCCATGATTTGAGGATTCCATGTATCCATTGTGTTTATTGCTTTGTTCCGGTGCTCTTTGACAGGAGTACATTAATCTCCATAATTTCCTTTTGGCTCCGTTCGTAGCGGGATGGTAGGACAAAAGATGTTGTGCAAGTTCTTATTGCAAGCACGCACAACTACCTACGGGATACATGCCTAATGTTTGATATTTGCCTAGATGATCTTTGCTTTTCTGTGTGCCTTGCCCCGTGTTATAATCTATTATATGTTTAATCTCACCCATGCAGCGCCCGACCACCCATCTCCCTAGCCTACAGTGTTTTCAATCCTGCTGGTTATTAGTTGTTACTTTTTTGCTATTTACTTTTGTTGTTGCTATCATCACTATCATATCACCGTTACCACTTATCTATTGTTGCAAGCAAGTATATTTCAGGTGCGGTTGAATGGACAACTCAACTGCTAAAGCTTATAAATACTCTTTGGCTCCCCGTGTGTCGAATCAATAAATTGGTTAACTTACCCGCGAAGACTATCTCGATCCCTTACGCCTGTGGGGCATCAAGCAGCATTTTCTGGCGCCGTTGCCGGGGAGCATAGCAATATTTACAAGTCTACTTGAAGTATCCTGCCTGCTGCATATCATCCTCTATGGGTGATGAGGACATCTCTACTAATGTTACACCCACATCTTCACCAACTACACATACTAGACCAGTTACTATAGCACGCGCACGTCAACTAAATTATCAGGTACTTTCGTTTCTTGCGAATCCTTCTAATGTTCCGGAACATATGATGCTGCCTAAATTAGATACTTTTGTTTGTCTTATGAATGAAGGACCTAGCATGGATAAGAAGGATGGTCATTGGAGCGGGATCAAGCATGGAGAAGGAGGTGTGCGCGCGGGAAAGGACAATGGAGCTTCCAGTGGTGATTTTCGCACTTTGAGGCCACCATAAGGCGTGCATGAAGACTTGGACGAGAGACACAAGACGCCACATCAATATTTTCGTCCAAGGGTTATTACAGGTGCTGCGTCACCTTATTATTGGGCCAGGCCCATGTAATTTCGAAATACACTTAATAGGCTATTTTTTTAGAGTCTGTATGTGTGGGGAAACAGAGTTAGGGTTGTTTTCGAACCCCTCCTCCAAGGGGCCACGAAATTCCCCTCTGTTCCCCCATATATACAGCCCTTAGGGCGTCGTTTAGACTTGGGTTTTAATTAGATTTAAGTTAGCCATAGCCGCAACTTCGAGTTCTTCGTTTGTGTCGTCCGACCAGGCCAAGACCGAATTGGAACCCCAACTTCTGTTAATCTTTCATCTTATATTCGCAATATCCAGATTGCAATTCTTAGTTCTTGCTTGTTCTTCGATTGCTTGCAGGAATTGACCTTCGTGGTCAGGTTGATCGTGCATCCGCGGGATCAATAACCTCTCGGAGTTGGTTTAGCGATTGCTAAGGCGCAACGTCTTCGCACGTTCGTAGTCGGGTCGTGAAAGTCTACTCCACCAAAATCGATCTCCATCATCTCATCGAAACATCGGGACACCTTCGCCTCTATCAAGTGGTATCAGATTTCCAGGTTGCTCGGTGAGATTTACCAGTTTTCATAGTCTAGATTGGTTCTGTTCTTCATACCTGATGAGGACATCCCTACTAATGTTACACCCATATCCTCACCAACTACACATATTGGACCAGTTACTAGAGCTCGTGCACGTCAACTAAATTATCAGGTACTTTCGTTTCTTGCGAATCCTTCTATTGTTCATGAACATATGATGCTGCCTAAATTAGATACTTTTGTTTTGCTTATGAATGAAGGACCTAGCATGGACAAGAAGGATGGTCATTGGAGCGGGATCAAGCATGGAGAAGAAGGTGCGCGCGCGGGAAAGGACAGCGGATCTTCCAGTGGTTATTATCGCACTTTGAAGCCACCATAAGGCGCGCATGAAGTCTTGGACGAAATACGCGAGATGCCACTTCATTATTTTCGTCCAAGGGCAATTATAGGTGCTGCGTCACCTTAATATTGGGCTGGGCCCATGTAATTTCGAAATACCACCTTATAGGCTGTTTTTAGAGTCCGTATGTGTGGGGAAACCGAGTTAGGGTTGTTTTCGGACCCCACCTCCAAGGGGTCACGAAAATCCCCTCTGTTCCCCCATATATACAGCCCTTAGGGCGTCGTTTAGACTTGGGTTTTAATTAGATTTAAGTTAGCCATAGCCGCAACTTCGAGCTCTTCGTTTGTGTCATCCGACCAGGCCAAGACCTCATTTGAACCCCAACTTTCGTAATCATTCATCTTATATTCGCAATATCCAGATTGCAATTCTTAGTTCTTGCTTGTTCTTCGATTGCTTGCAGGAATTAGACCTTCGTGGTCAGGTTGATCGTGCATCCGCGGGATCAATAACCTCTCGGAGTTGGTTTAGCGATCGCTAAGGCGCAACGTCTTCGCACGTTAGTAGTCGGATCGTGAAAGTCGCCTCCACCATAATCGATCTCCACCATCTCATCGAAACATCGGGACACCTTCGCCTCTATCAAGTGGTATCAGATTTCCAGGTTGCTCGGTGAGATTTACCAGTTTTCATAGTCTAGATTGGTTCTGTTCTTCATACCTACAGTCCACGAAAAAGCCAAAAAAAAAATTAGGGTTAGATCATCACGTTCCAAAACAGTCCGAGCCCTTATCCAGTTTTCTTTACAGTAGCTTGCTTTGTTGAATTTACGGTTGCATCGTTGTGTCAAGTTGCTGATCTTAGCGTCTAGTTCCCTTAGAGTTTCGAGTTCTGATCACAGTTTGCCACGTCGCCGCCGCACAGTAGTCATCCTACCACGTTCCGCCAATCCAAGTCCAGATACACCACCACGTTCCGCCAAGCAGAGTCCATATACACCACCACTAATGTTACACCCATATCCTCACCAACTACACATATTGGACCAGTTACTAGAGCTCGTGCACGTCAACTAAATTATCAGGTACTTTCGTTTCTTGCGAATCCTTCTATTGTTCATGAACATATGATGCTGCCTAAATTAGATACTTTTGTTTTGCTTATGAATGAAGGACCTAGCATGGACAAGAAGGATGGTCATTGGAGCGGGATCAAGCATGGAGAAGAAGGTGCGCGCGCGGGAAAGGACAGCGGAGCTTCCAGTGGTGATTATCGCACTTTGAAGCCACCATAAGGCGCGCATGAAGTCTTGGACGAAATACGCGAGATGTCACTTCATTATTTTCGTCCAAGGGCAATTATAGGTGCTGCGTCACCTTAATATTGGGCTGGGCCCATGTAATTTCGAAATAGGCTGTTTTTAGAGTCCGTATGTGTGGGGAAACCGAGTTAGGGTTGTTTTCGGACCCCACCTCCAAGGGGTCACGAAAATCCCCTCTGTTCCCCCATATATACAGCCCTTAGGGCGTCGTTTAGACTTGGGTTTTAATTAGATTTAAGTTAGCCATAGCCGCAACTTCGAGCTCTTCGTTTGTGTCATCCGACCAGGCCAAGACCTCATTGGAACCCCAACTTTCGTAATCATTCATCTTATATTCGCAATATCCAGATTGCAATTCTTAGTTCTTGCTTGTTCTTCGATTGCTTGCAGGAATTAGACCTTCGTGGTCAGGTTGATCGTGCATCCGCGGGATCAATAACCTCTCGGAGTTGGTTTAGCGATCGCTAAGGCGCAACGTCTTCGCACGTTAGTAGTCGGATCGTGAAAGTCGCCTCCACCATAATCGATCTCCACCATCTCATCGAAACATCGGGACACCTTCGCCTCTATCAATACCTACAGTCCACGAAAAAGCCAACAAAAAAAAATAGGGTTAGATCATCACGTCCCAAGACAGTCCTAGCCTTTGTCCAGTTTTCTTTTCAGTACTTCCTTTGTTGAATTTACGGTTGCATCGTTGTGTCAATATGCTGATCTTAGCGTCTAGTTCCCTTAGAGTTTCGAGTTCTGATCACAGTTTGCCACGTCGCCGCCGCACAAGTAGTCATCCTACCACGTTCCGCTAATCCGAGTCCAGATACACCACCACGTTCCGCCAAGCAGAGTCCATATACACCACCACGTCTCACGAGTCCGAGTTGAGTTCCACCATCAGTACGGTTCCTGATCTCTCTGTAGCCAGATTAGTTTTCAGTTGTTAGAGTCGGATTTCATCAAACTTTTTCCGTACAGAGAAGGGGGGTGATTAGCAAAAAAAATAAAATTCAGAGCAGTTTTTAGGCCAAAATTTTGGGGGTAAAAAAATTTCGTGCCCATACGTTCCTTAGGTTCAGAAACTCATTTTGAGACGTTCGCCACCATAGTGATTTTTTCACACTTTTTCAGCCACCGCATTCCCGCATCGCAAAAAAAAAGAGCAAAAAAAAAAGAGAGAGAAAATAAAAATTCAGAGTGTGCTTCTCAGTTGATTACGTGCCGCGCCGTGCTTTCGTTGGTGTTTTAGGCTCGCGTCTCTAGTACGGTCTAGCCTAGGATCAGCACAGTACCGACGTTGAGTGTTTATTCAGCTTTGCATCTCTGTTTTTATTACTGTTGAGCTTTTGCTACCATACTTGTCAGCCTTCCTACAGCTCCACATATATTCTACATCGTGCGTTTGACACCTCCTGGCCATCGCTCCACCATATCTCTGAGAGTTTTGACCCGTTGGTTGTACATCACCACCTGCTGCTAGGTAAGAATCGGTAAGAACGAAAGAAAAGCTTGACGGATTTGTGCTTTCCACCATCCCACATCCCATTAGTAGAAGTAGGATCATATTCCTGTGTGTTTTCTATTTCTGCTAACCATGCCAGGATCACATGATGAAGTGGCGCGGGATGCACCCGATTGGGAGAACATGACAAACAAGGAGCTACATGATAAATTTGCTCAAATGATGTCGGAACAGGTGAATGACGTCGAGACCAGATTTACAGAGGCAATTGATGGCGTGGAAAAGATGATCGACACCAAGCTCGACGCCAAGTTTACTGAGTTGATCGCACGCCTACCTACACAGCCTGCTGCCGCTCCAGCACAGCCACAGCCACCGCCACTACCACGTGCACGACGGATTCTGTTTCCAAGAGGACAAGCTGCTGGTATTGGTGCTCCTCCTGCTACTGCAGTACCTGCTGCTGCTGCTTCTGACGTCGGCCAGGACGACAACTACGAGGGTGATTACGAGGAGGAGGTGGAACAGGAAGCGGCCTATGAACAGCCAGCTGGACGTCCACATCCCAACATTCGCCACGGTCGACACCATCCACCCCCTCAGGTACGCGATGATGAACATGTGCCTAAACTGAAATTGAATCTTAAGCCGTTTGAGGGTAGATATATTCCTGATGCTTATCTTACTTGGGAGTTAGAAACTGAACAACGCTTTACATGTTTACAATATCCTGAGAATAGACGTGTTACTGCTGCTGTTTGTGAATTCACGGGATTTGCATCTATTTGGTGGTCTGAACATTGTAGATTGCATGCTAATAATATTCCAACTACTTGGCCTGCTTTAAAAGATGCTATGCGTACTCGCTGGGTCCCTCCTTATTATCAACGTGAATTGTTACAAAAATTACAGCGTTTGAGACAAGGAAAAAATTCTGTAGAGGAATATTATCAAGAATTACAAACTGGATTGATTAGATGTGGCCTAGTAGAGGATAATGAAGCTATGCTTGCACGTTTTATGGGTGGTTTAAACAGGGAGATACAAACTATTCTAGAATACAAGGACTTTGCTACTATCACTCGTTTGTTTCATCTTGCTTGTAAAGCTGAACGTGAAGTGCAGGATCGACAGGCCGCTACGAGACCTAACTTTTCTGCAGGACGAAATACATCATGGACATCGCGTGGAGCTTCTACATCCACACGTCCTGCTGCACCACCATCTACTTCAGCCGCTCATTCTTACAGGGAGCCACCAAAACAGCCAGCGCCACCATTCAAGGGTGCACAGAGTGGTCCAGCGGCGAGTTCTTCTTCATCCATGGCTTCCACAGGGCAAACACGAGATCGTGATATTAAATGTCGCAGGTGCCAAGGTGGAGGTCACTTCGCAAAAGACTGTCCCTCCAAGCGTGTGATGACTATTACGGCGGATGGTGGGTATGAGTCAGCGAGTGACTATGATGAGGAAACTTTAGTTCTCATTGCTCATGAGGAACAGGGTGCCCATGATGATGCTCATGATATAGAGTATATGGCTCCTGATGATGCAGATAAATATGCTAGTTTGGTTTCTCAACGTGTGTTAAGTGTGCAGGTAACGAAGGCCGAGCAAAACCAGAGGCATAATTTGTTCCACACAAAGGGAGTGGTGAAAGAACGTTCGGTTCGCATCATCATTGACGGAGGGAGTTGCAACAACTTGGCGAGCATGGAGTTGGTGGAGAAGCTATCTCTCACCACAAGACCACACCCCCATCCGTACTATATTCAGTGGTTTAACAATAGTGGTAAGATTAAGGTAACGCGTTCTGTTCGTGTGCACTTTAGCATTGCTGCATATGCTGATTGTGATGTGGTACCCATGCAAGCATGCTCTCTTTTACTTGGTAGACCATGGCAATTTGATAGGAATGTTGTACACCATGGTAGGACAAATCAGTTTACTCTGGTTCATCAGGATAAAAATATTGCTTTACTTCCTATGTCTCCTGAACAAATTGTGAAAGATGATCTTGCTAGAGCTAGTAAAGCTAAACAGGAGAAAAATAAGAGTGAAAATGAGATAGCAGCTAAAGAATTTGAGCAACAACATAAGACTAATAGCAAATCTTCTTCTGCTGTTTCTAAGGAAATTAAATTGACTAGTCCAACTTTGCTTGCTACTAAGGTTGATATTTCAGATTTGGATGTTAGTCAATATGTGTGCTATGCTTTTCTGTGCAAAGAAGCTTTGTTTTCATTTGAGGGATTGCCTCCTTCTTTGCCTCCTGTTGTCACTGACCTTTTGCAGGAGTTTATTGACGTCTTTCCACAAGACGTACCACCGGGATTACCACCTATTCGAGGGATTGAGCATCAGATTGACTTAATTCCCGGTGCTTCGCTGCCCAACCGTGCGCCATACCGTACCAATCCGGAGGAGACGAAGGAGATTCAGCGTCAAGTACAAGAGCTACTCGACAAAGGTTACATACGTGAATCCCTTAGTCCTTGTGTTGTTCCTGTTATATTAGTGCCTAAAAAGGATGGAACTTGGCGTATGTGTGTTGATTGTAGAGCCATTAATAATATTACTATTCGTTATCGTCATCCTATTCCTAGGTTAGATGATATGCTTGATGAATTAAGTGGCTCTACCATGTTTTCCAAAGTTGATTTGCGTAGTGGATACCATCAAATTCGCATGAAATTAGGGGATGAATGGAAAACGGCATTTAAAACTAAGTTTGGATTATATGAGTGGTTAGTCATGCCTTTTGGGTTAACTAATGCACCTAGCACTTTCATGAGATTAATGAACGAGGTTTTACGTGCTTTCATTGGACGATTTGTGGTAGTCTATTTTGATGATATACTGATTTATAGCAAATCTTTGGAGGAACATTTGGATCATTTACGTGCTGTCTTTATTGCTCTACGTAATGCACGTTTGTTTGGTAACCTTGGGAAGTGCACCTTTTGCACCGACCGAGTATCGTTTCTTGGCTATGTTGTTACTCCGCAGGGAATTGGAGTTGATAAAGCCAAGATCGAGGCGATTGAGAGTTGGCCGCAGCCCAAAACCGTCACACAAGTGAGGAGTTTTCTTGGCCTCGCTGGATTCTATAGGCGTTTTGTGAGAGATTTCAGCACCATTGCTGCACCTCTCAATGAGCTTACACGCAAGGATGTGCCTTTTACTTGGGGTACCGCACAGGAAGAAGCCTTCACGGTATTGAAAGATAAGTTAACACATGCTCCTTCGCTCCAACTTCCTGATTTTAATAAGACTTTTGAGCTTGAATGCAATGCTAGTGGGATTGGTTTGGGAGGTGTGTTATTACAAGATGCTAAACCTGTTGCATACTTTTCTGAAAAATTGAGTGGGCCTAGTCTGAACTATTCTACTCATGATAAGGAATTATACGCTCTAGTTCGGACATTAGAAACTTGGTAACATTATTTATGGCCCAAAGAATTTGTTATACATTCTGATCATGAATCTTTGAAACACATAAGAAGCCAAGCAAAACTTAATCGTAGACATGCTAAGTGGGTTGAATTTATTGAGACTTTCCCTTATGTCATTAAACACAAGAAGGGGAAAGATAATATTATTGCTGATGCTTTGTCTCGTCGTTATACTATGCTTTCACAACTTGACTTCAAGATATTCGGTTTAGAGACACTCAAAGATCAATATGTACATGATGCGGAATTTAAAGATGTATTGCAGAATTGTAGAGAGGGTAGAACATGGAACAAGTTTGTGCTTAATGATGGTTTTGTGTTCCGTTCTAACAAGCTATGCATTCCAGCTAGCTCTATTCGTCTTTTGTTGTTGCAGGAGGCGCATGGAGGAGGATTAATGGGACACTTTGGCGTGAAGAAGACGGAGGACGTACTTGCTACACATTTCTTTTGGCCAAAGATGAGACGGGATGTTGAGCGTTTTGTTGCTCGCTGCACTACATGTCAAAAAGCTAAGTCACGACTCAATCCTCATGGTTTATACATGCCTTTACCTGTACCTAGTGTTCCGTGGGAGGACATATCCATGGACTTTTTTTTAGGCTTGCCTCGAACAAAGCAGGGGAGGGATAGCATATTTGTTGTCGTGGATAGATTTTCTAAGATGGCACATTTTACACCATGTCATAAAAGCGATGATGCTGCTAATGTTGCTGATTTATTCTTTCGTGAGATTATTCGCTTACATGGTGTGCCCAATACTATTGTCTCGGATCGTGATACTAAGTTTCTTAGCCATTTTTGGAGATGCTTATGGGCTAAGTTGGGGACTAAACTACTTTTTAGTACTACTTGTCATCCCCAAACTGATGGACAAACTGAAGTAGTCAATAGGACTTTGTCTACTATGCTTAGGGCTGTTTTAAAGAGTAACTTGAAAATGTGGGAAGAATGTTTACCTCATATTGAATTTGCTTATAATCGTTCATTTCATTCTACCACTAAAATGTGCCCTTTTGAGATTGTTTATGGTTTTCTACCTTGTGCACCTATTGATTTGCTGCCTCTTCCATCTTCGGGGAAGGTTAATTTTGATGCTAAGCAACGTGCTGAATTGATATTAAAAATGCATGAGTTAACTAAAGAAAACATTGAGAAAATGAATGCTAGATACAAGCTTGCTGGTGATAAGGGTAGAAAGCATGTTGTGTTTGAACCAGGAGATCTTGTTTGGTTACATCTACGTAAAGATAGGTTTCCTGATTTGCGCAAGTCTAAGTTAATGCCACGAGCTGATGGTCCCTTTAAGGTTTTACAGAAAATTAATGATAATGCATATAAACTTGAGCTACCTGCAGATTTTGGGGTTAGTCCCACATTTAACATTGCAGATTTGAAACCTTATTTGGGAGAAGATGATGAGCTTCCGTCGAGACGACTTCAATTCAAGAAGGGGAGGATGATGAGGACATCTCTACTAATGTTACACCCACATCTTCACCAACTACACATACTGGACCAGTTACTAGAGCACGCGCACGTCAACTAAATTATCAGGTACTTTCGTTTCTTGCGAATCCTTCTAATGTTCCGGAACATATGATGCTGCCTAAATTAGATACTTTTGTTTGTCTTATGAATGAAGGACCTAGCATGGATAAGAAGGATGGTCATTGGAGCGGGATCAAGCATGGAGAAGGAGGTGTGCGCGCGGGAAAGGACAATGGAGCTTCCAGTGGTGATTTTCGCACTTTGAGGCCACCATAAGGCGTGCATGAAGACTTGGACGAGAGACACAAGACGCCACATTAATATTTTCGTCCAATTGTTATTATAGGTGCTGCGTCACCTTATTATTGGGCCAGGCCCATGTAATTTCGAAATACACTTAATAGGCTATTTTTTTAGAGTCCGTATGTGTGGGGAAACAGAGTTAGGGTTGTTTTCGAACTCCTCCTCCAAGGGGCCACGAAATTCCCCTCTGTTCCCCCATATATACAGCCCTTTGGGCGTCGTTTAGACTTGGGTTTTAATTAGATTGAAGTTAGCCATAGCCGCAACTTCGAGTTCTTCGTTTGTGTCGTCCGACCAGGCCAAGACCGCATTGGAACCCCAACTTCTGTTAATCTTTCATCTTATATTCGCAATATCCAGATTGCAATTCTTAGTTCTTGCTTGTTTCTTCGATTGCTTGCAGGAATTGACCTTCGTGGTCAGGTTGATCGTGCATCCGCGGGATCAATAACCTCTCGGAGTTGGTTTAGCGATTGCTAAGGCGCAACGTCTTCGCACGTTCGTAGTCGGGTCGTGAAAGTCTACTCCACCAAAATCGATCTCCATCATCTCATCGAAACATCGGGACACCTTCGCCTCTATCAATGGGTAAGAAAGGAGACCCCAAGGTTCCGATCTTACCATCCCGTACAACAAAAGGTACTGTTCTGAACACTAGTGCTACACTTGATTCACCTTCTGTTATGAGTAAGTTTACTTCACCACCACTACATGATGCTTCTATTGAGTCTGTTACTATGTCCGATACTTTTGATGATGCTTCCACTACTCTTGATGATGCTACTTTTCTTGGTCGCCATATTGAAACTCAGACTGCTAAGGCTGCAGCAAAATCCAAGACCGAGACCCCTAGTACCTATATTCCTACCTGCAAAACCTTTGGTTACCCGAGCTTAGATGAAGTCAGGGAGAGAATCCTTGATGATGAGTATGTTACTCTTGATGATGATTTTTGCAGGGAACTCAGAGAGTGTGTCGACTCTGACCCTGGAGCTGTTAAGGAGCTGCTCAAAAAGCACTCCATGAAGAACAAAGTTATTCCTGATCCTCAATTTTCCACATCTCCTATATGCATCACTGATCCTGATTATGATTTCTCTGTTGATCTTTCACTTATATCTACAGTCGAGGCTGACCCCTTTTATGGCAGAGAAAATGATGATGCTACAGCACACTTGACCAAACTCGGTGAGTTAAGCAACCTATTCACTACTGATGAGAAGATACGAAACTTCTATGTGGCCAAACTTTTTACTTTTTCTTTGAAGGAGGACGCTAAATCATGGTACGATGCACTACCCTATGGTTCCATTAAAAGTCCTCAGGACTTAGTCAAATTCTTTGTTGATAAATATTTCCCAGCTCATCTGCAACATGCTGCTTTGCAAAGAATCTATAACTTTAAACAACTGCAGGATGAGCACCTCCCTAAAGCTTGGGGGAGATTTTGTGATTTACTTAAGGTTATGCCGGGACATGGGATCCCTAAGAATGAATTGCTTGATATATTTTACGCTGGTTTAACCGATGAATCCAGAACCTATCTGGATAGTTGTGCTAGTTGTGTTTTCAGGGAAAGAACACCGGACGATGCAGAAGAACTAATGTGCAAAATTGCCAAGAACTATGAAATTGGTCCGTCCCTGAACCACTTCTACCACCGAAAAAGAGGGGCATGCTTGTTTTGAACCCCGAAGATATGCAAGAAGCAAAGAAGTCTATAAAGGAGAAAGGTATTAAAACCGAAGATGTGAAGAATTTACCGCCTATTGAGAAGTTGTGTGAGCTTACCACTCACCCTCCCTTGGTAGAGGTACACTCTCTATTAGACTTTACTGAAAGTGACATCCCTAAAGGTAAGCCTCCCGACCAATGCTTAGATGAGCTTGATAATTTTATTGTTAAGCAAGACCATTTTAATAGGAAGTTACAAAGTCAGTTGCATGATAATTCTCTTTCTATCAAAAGTTTATGTGATGTTCTAGAGAGAACAGTTAATGATGTTAAATGTCTTGTTAAGAATTTTCATATGGTTCAAACTCAGCTTGAATAAATTTCTAATGTGCAAAAAGATTTTCTTGCTAATAATGCCAAACAGGACATACAAGCTTATGGAATTAAAACAAGGGGTGGAACACACACCCAGGACCCACTTTATCCTGAGGGGCACCCAAAGAAGATCGAGCAAGATTCTCAAGTGCAAGAAGAGGACGAGGCTGTTAGCTCTCCAAAGAAGAAAAAGAAGAAGAAGAAACACAAGGAGGCTGACAATCCCGATGATCCTATTACAAGTGAAAAGCCAGCTGTTGATCCTAACAGCATATCTACCTCTGATGCTGAAACAGAAGACAATGCCGAGTCTGAATAAAAAGACGTCGAAGAGGATGATCCACCCAAGGTAAGAGAAGAAGATGCACCCGATAAACGCAAGAGGTACTCTAAAGAAGACTTCATCGCAAGGAGACATGGGAAGGAAAGAGAACCATGGATACAGAAAACCATGCCCTTTCCAGGTAAGTCCCTCAAATCTAAAGAAGAAGAGCATTATAATAAATTTTGTGAATGGATGAAGCCTCTTTTTCTTCAAATTCCTTTGACTGATGCTATTAAGTTACCTCCTTATTCGAAATATATGAAAGATATTGTCACTAATAAAAGAAAAGTTCCTAATGAGGCTATATCTATTATGCTTGCTAACTACTCTTTCAGTGGCAAGATTCCTAAAAAGCTCGGTGACCCAGGTATACCCACCATTCCTTGCTCCATAAAGAATAATTACGTCAGAACTGCTTTATGTGATCTTGGTGCAGGAGTGAGTGTTATGCCTTTCTCTCTTTACAAAAGGCTTTGTTTAGAGAAACTAATCCCTACAGATATCTCCCTTCAGATAGCTGACAAATCAACAGCTGTCCCAATAGGTATTTGTGAGGATGTACCCGTTGAAGTTGCTAATTGTTTGATCCTTATAGATTTTGTTGTGCTTGACATGCCCGAGGACGGGAGCATGTCCATTATTCTTGGTAGACCTTTTCTCAACACCGCAGGTGCTATTATTGATTGCAATAAAGGAAATGTCACCTTCAACGTTGATGATAGAGAAAACACGGTTTATTTTCCGAAGAAGATCGACAAGAGGCATGGCCTTAACTCTATAGAGAATATCGAGACCGTGAAGATTGGAGAATGGGACTGTCCGCTACATGTGCACCACAAATACAAAACCATTATGGTGGGGACAATGTCCATCAAAGTGAAGGTGCAATGATTACTTCATAAGAGGGGAGACTTCTTGTTCTATATATCACCGGTTTGTTGGTAAGACTTGATCAACCTTACTAGTGAAGCTTATTTTATATAGGTAAAAAGTCAAGCTTGTTATGTTTTCATTTGCTTTAGCTTTCATTCTCTTTGTTGTACCAAGTTTTTTTATGTTTTTGAAGCTTCACAATATTAATAACCACTTTAAGTTTTCAGAAAGTTTTGTAGCTTTTTGAACTCCGAGAAATTTTCAACAGTGAAGTTTTCAGAAAAATTCCAGAAAAATAAAAATAAAATTTTCCATGCCGGGAGTGACCCAAAGGCACCTGGGGCTGACCAGGGGGGGCCACCAGTGGCCCAGGCGGCCAGCTGGCGCGGCCTGCCCCCTGGCCGCGCCCACAGGGCGCCTGGGGCCCACAGGCCCCACTTCCAGGTATGTCTTCTTCCTCCTCCTTCCTCTCTCTCCAAAAACACGAGTTCTGCATTGGTTCTTGCGTTCTTGTTGTTCTTGGAGGAAATTTTTGATCTCTCTCTACAGCCCATCATTCAAGATGAAATTTTGAGCAAATACTCCCTGGTATGTAACTCCTTCACCCCTCCAATTAGATTTTTTGATTGGTGGCTTCATTTGTGAGTATTTAGTAGCTCTTGGTGCTGTTTATATGAGCTTGCATGCATGTGTAGAATTTTATTTTCCAAGTTTTGATGCAAGTTTATGCCTTAGGTAAGTGAGTTGAGTAGTTTGCCTTAACTCACTTGGTTTAAATCCTTGTTTTTGTAATTTGTCAAAAATCTTAGAAATGAATTTGCTAGGAAGAGCAAAGGGGTGGCTTGGGATGAAGAGGCCCGAGCGCTCCGATCGAGTTACAAGAGCAGCAGCTTCACCCTCGACTGCTAGGGTGAGCTACAACGAAGATCATGTGCCCTTGGAGTTGTTGGAGAACACAAATCAAGCACGTGCAATGACTTTCCCGTGCGATGTATTCCTTGAAGCTGCAAAAATTAAGGAGGAGTTCTATAATCTTTGTGCTAATGCAGGTTTGACGCGGCTCGCAACGTGCCGTGTTACCCAGTATCAAAAACTCACCTCCTGTTTCATTAATAGTTTTAGATATAACCTTGATGCTGGTTCTGTTGAATTTAAAATTTACAATGATCTTTTGACCATGCCTTTGGAAAAGTTTTGTGAAATAATAGGTGTGCCGAACGTGGGACAGACGGCGAAGATGAGCTCTCAGCCCTCCGAGCTGAGAACCGTCTTGAACTCGCTCTGTAGCACAGATACAAGGGATATTCATCGGTCAAAGATCTCCAGCATCTTATTCCCACACCTCAGGGAGACTTATTTGGTGGCGTTTACGCCACACTTATCCTAGAGTCTCTTAATGGCACCCCACACCCCGATGATAAGCCGTTTACTTATTTAAGTTTTGATCTTGCTGCTATTAAAAGGCATAAGTTTGTTACCATGACTTCCGAGTTTGGTAACCTTGATTATATCTTGCGTTTCAGAGCTACCACGGAACGCAAGATCCGTCTACCTGCACCTCTTTTGTTTGATTTTTCTCGCAGGAACGGATGGTCCTTTGATGTTATCCAGTTCGATGAGTTCGTGGTCCATCATTAGTTTCATAACCCCATGGAGGGGGTTGTGCCCGACGAGGCGGAGCATGGAGGCTCCTGGGGACATTAGCTACTACCAACTTAGGCCAAAGGCCTAAGCATGGGGGAGTACGTGCCCTTCTCACTTTTCCATTGTATTGTCCATTTTATTCGCTTTGATCCTTTTCGAAGCTTTTGCCCGTTTTCTCTTTCTTTCTTTCTTTGCAAAAACAACAAAAATATTTCCTATTTTCTTTTGCTTTCTTTTAAACCTTTGAAAAACCCAAAAATATTTCCTTTCTCTCTTTAGTTTGCTTTTTTTCAGAGATCAGCTCGAGTTCGTGATGGCATTTGATTATATTTCCTACGTTCGATCGTGCAAGTGACCAGGCAGTAATGACGAAGATCGACGGAAAGGAAGCAACAAGGAAAACTGGTATGAACTCTTCTTGTTTCTACTTCTGTACATATGCCTGTACTTATGATCTAGAGACCAGCTTGTAGCGACATAGTGCTATGTTTACAATGCTTTCCCAGTGTTCATGCTTTCCTTGTGGCTAGTCTCAAACAGCTAGAGTACACAATGTGTTGTTGAAATGATTTACATGCATTGCATTGTTCATGATTTGGCATACTGAAGTGGTATTTCCCTTCGGAGAATTTTTGGATTGACTTGGCACATGTTCACACATGCTTATGACTAAAAAGTCTACTTTTGCCTTGATGATCTTTTTGTTTCAGAATAGTTATATCACTTTCATGCCCGATTCAATGTTGCTTTGTCGCTCTGCATGATTATGACAGTTATTGCTCTCTAGTTGGTCGCTTCCCAGTCTTTTGCTAGCCTTCGCTCGCACCAAGCGGATTTCTGCTTGTGCTTCCAAACTCCTTTTTCAAACCCAGTTGTTCCATTTGAGTCCACCATACCTACCTATATGTGGTATTTACCGGCCACTCCTAACTTAGACTTTCTTGTGCCATCTCAAAATTTATTCAAAAGTTTCACTTTTTGTAACCGTACAAGCTCATGGTACGTGAGGGGAAATCAGTATATTTCATGCCAAAAATATTTTGACGGAAGTTTTAACTAGTCAAAACAGAAAAGAAAAAAAGATATGAGAGTTACACCTCCCCCATACTTGATGATGGAGTGAAATGGACCAAATGATGCTTATGATAGGTGGAACGATACCCTCCTTCCGTCCTTGATGCAAAATAAAAGGTTCCATAGACCATCGAAGGATTTATGGATAAGGGAATATGTGTAAGCAAAAGGCATTATATATGGTTGGCATGGGAGATATTGAGAGACCTTTACCGTTTACCGTTGATTGGAAAGTTACCCCTCTCAAAAGATTTTTATCTCTGTTTTCAAAATCAAGAGCTCTGGCACATGTTTAGTCTTTGCTTCCTTTCACGGGTTTTCAACCTTGCCATCAAAAACCACGGTTCGAGAGTCTCCCCTTCTTTCTTGAAAGCACCAAATCTGAGAGCATAATTGTCATTCTTAGTGTAACATGCATTGTCCCAAAGTATTACATTGTCTTCTGCATGCTTGTGTTATTGCTAGTCTGAAATACTGAGTTCTAGTCACCTTTAAAACTCCGGAGGAGTTTCTGCATTTATCTTTTGCTTCACTCATGGAGGCTAGCGAAGTGCCACTCAAGTATGTTCAAGCTATGTGCATTGTGATCCTGTCTTGATTTTCAGTAGCTTATTATTTACTTTTAGTTGGTTGTGACTGATCACATGAAAGGAGAATTGCTTCGTGCATTGTCCTTATAGCATTGTTTCATTACTTGCTAAACTCTTTTCGTAGTACATGCTTATATACATCTAATGAAGCAAAAGAG
Source organism: Bromus sterilis (assembly GCA_950022295.1). Taxonomy (NCBI): domain Eukaryota; kingdom Viridiplantae; phylum Streptophyta; class Magnoliopsida; order Poales; family Poaceae; genus Bromus; species Bromus sterilis. Next base: position 160,946,633 of record OX465599.1, on the reverse strand, counting down.
TTTGTCAAAGTTTTCTTTGTCGCGTCCAGTTCGTTGAACTGAATTGCTTGAGGACAACCAATATGCTAAGCTTGGGGGAGTTGATACGTCTCAAACGTATCTACTTTTCCAAACACTTTTGCTATTGTTTTGACCTCATTCTTGCATGATTTGGACGAAACTAACCCGGACTAACGCTGTTTTCAGCAGAGCTGCCTATATGGTTTTATTGTGTGCAGGAAAATGGATTTTTAGACATCCCGGAAAATTCCCAGAAAATTACCAGAAAATCCACGCACCCGATGGAGCCAGGAGCCAGAAGTGGGACCAGAGGGGAGCCCTAGAGGCCCCAGGCGCCCCCCTGGCGCGGCCAGGGGTGGGGTCGCGCCCTCAGGCCGCCTGGGCTGCTCCCCCCTCCTCTGGTGCCTTACCGAGACTCCTATTTATCCCCGTGACGAGAAAACCCCAGAACAGAAGTCGTTTTCCCAGTTTTCGTCGTGGAGCCGCCGCCACCCTCTGTTCTTCTTCGGGAGGGCTAATCTGGAGGCTGATTTGGCCTCCGGAGAGGGGAGATCGTCGCCATCGTCATCACCATCACCACTCCATCCATCCTCCATGACTTCTCTTCACATGTGTGAGTAATTCCCTGCTGTAGGCAAATGGGATGGTAGGGATTGGATGAGTTTAATCATGTAATAGTTCGTCAGATTGTTGGGGGCATGTTGCCTATCATCTAGATTGGTGTTTATCTTCTTTGCTACAACTTGTTGTTCTTAATGCTTGTCACTTTGGGCCCGAGTGCCATGTTTTAAAATCTGAACCTTATGTGTTTTCATGAGTATATTTGTGTTCTAGATCTTATCTATGAGTTGTATGCACCTATTATGGTCCGGAACCGGCGATCCCAAAGGTGAAAGCTTGGGACACCAAAGGGGATGGTCCATGATTTGAGGATTGCATGTATCCATTGAGTTTATTGCTTTGTTCCGGTGCTCTTTGACAGGAGTACCTTAATCTCCATAAGTTCCTTTTGGCCCCGTTCATAGCGGGATGGTAGGACAAAAGATGGTGTGCAAGTTCTTATTGCAAGCACGCACAACTACCTACGGGATACATGCCTAATGTTTGATATTTTCTTAGATGATCTTTGCTTTTCTATGTGCCTTGCCCCGTGTTATAATCTATTATATGTTTACTCTCATCCATGCAGCGCCCGACCATCCATCTCCCTAGCCTACAGTGTTTTCAATCCTGCTGGTTATTAGTTGTTACTTTTTTGCTATTTACTTTTGTTGTTGCTATCATCACTATCATATGACCGTTACCACTTATCTATTGTTGCAAGCAAGTATATTTCAGGTGCGGTTGAATTTACAACTCAACTGTTAAAGCTTATAAATACTCTTTGGCTCCCCGTGTGTCAAATCAATAAATTGGGCTAACTTACCCGCGAAGACTATCTCGATCCCTTACGCCTGTGGGGCATCACACGTTTTGTGGAAAGACGTCAATAAACTCCTGCAAAAGGTCAGTGAAAACAGGAGGCAAAGAAGGAGGCAATTCCTGAAATGAAAACAAAGCTTCTTTGCACACAAAAGCATAGCACACATATTGACTAACATCCAAATCCGAAATATCAACCTTAGTATCAAGCAAAGTTTGATTAGTCAATTTAATTTCATTAGAGACAGCAGGTGAAGGTTTTCTATTAATCTTATGTTCTTGCTCAAATTCTTTAGCTACTATCTCATTTTCACTCTTATTTTCCTCCTGCTTAGCTTTACTAGCTCTAGCAAGATCATCTTTCACAATTTGTTCAGGACACATAGGAAGTAAAGAAATATTTTTATCCATATGAACATGAGTAAACTGATTGGTCCTAGCATGGTGTACAACATTCCTATCAAATTGCCATGGTCTACCAAGTAAAAGAGAGCATGCTTGCATGGGTACCACATCACAATCAACATAATCAGCATATGCAGCAATGCTAAAGTGCACACGAACATACCGTGTTACCTTAATCTTACCACTATTTTTAAACCACTTAATATAGTACGGATGAGGGTGTGGTCTTGTGGTGAGAGATAACTTCTCCACCAACTCCATGCTAGCCAAGTTGTTGCAACTCCCGCCATCAATAATGATGTAAAACGAACGTTCTTTCACCACTCCCTTTGTGTGGAACAAATTATGCCTCTGGTTCTGCTCGGCCTTCGTTACCTGCACACTTAACACACGTTGAGCAACCAAACTAGCATATTTATCTGCATCATCAGGAGCCATATACTCTATACCATGAGAATCATCATGGGAACCCTGTTCCTCATTAGCAATGAGGACTAAAGTCTCCTCATCATAGTCACTCGCTGACTCATACCCACCATCCGCCGTAATAGTCATGACACACTTGGAGGGACAGTCTTTTGCGAAGTGACCTCCACCTTGGCACCTGCGACATTTAATATCACGATCTCGTGTTTTCCCTGTGGAAGCCATGGATGTAGAAGAACTCGCCGTTGGACCACTCTGTGCACCCTTGAATTGGTGGCGTTGGTTGTTTTGGTGGGTCCTTGTAAGAATAAGCAGCTGAAGTAGATGGTGGTGCAGCAGGACGTGTGGATGTAGAAGGTCCACGCGATGTCCATGATGTATTTCGTCCTGCAGAAAAGTTAGTTCTCGTAGCGGCCTGTCGATCCAGCACTTCACGTTCAGCTTTACAAGCGAGATGAAACAAACGAGTGATAGTAGCATAGTCTTTGTATTCTGGAATAGTTTGTATCTCCTTGTTTAAGCCACCCATAAAACCTGCAAGCATAGCTTCATTATCCTCTACTAGGCCACATCTAATCAATCCAGTTTGTAATTCCTGATAATACTCCTCTACAGAATTTTTTCCCTGTCTCAGACGCTGTAATTTTTGTAGCAACTCACGTTGATAATAAGGAGGAACCCAACGAGTACGCATAGCATCTTTTAAAGCAGCCCAAGTAGATGGAATATTATGAGCATGCAATATACAATGTTCAGACCACCAAATAGATGCAAACCCCGTGAATTCACAAACAACAGCAGAAACACGTCTATGCTCAGGATATTGTAAACATGTAAAGAGTTGTTCAGTTTTGAACTCCCAAGTAAGATAAGCATCAGGAATATATCTACCCTCAAATGGTTTAAGATTCAGTTTCAGTTTAGGAAAATGTTCATCATCGTGTACCTGAGGGTGTGGCGGGTGTCGACCTTGTCGAATGTTGGGACATGGACGTCCAGCTTGTTGTTCATAGAAAGCTTCCTGTTCCACCTCATCCTCGTAATCACCCTCGTAGTCACCATACAGGCCGACGTTAGAAGCAGCAACAGCAACTGCAGCAGCAGTGATGAGGACATCTCTACTAATGTTACACCCACATCTTCACCAACTACACATACTGGACCAGTTACTAGAGCACGTGCACGTCAACTAAATTATCAGGTACTTTCGTTTCTTGCGAATCCTTCTAATGTTCATGAACATATGATGCTGCCTAAATTAGATACTTTTGTTTTGCTTATGAATGAAGGACCTAGCATGGACAAGAAGGACGGTCATTGGAGCGGGATCAAGCATGGAGAAGAAGGTGCGCGCGCGGGAAATAACAATGGAGCTTCCAGTGGGGATTTTCGCACTTTGAAGCCACCATAAGGCATGCATGAAGGCTTCGACGAAATACACGAGATGCCACTTCATTATTTTCGTCCAAGAGCAATTATAGGTGCTGCGTCACCTTAATATTGGGCTGGGCCCATGTAATTTCGAAATACCACATTATAGGCTGTTTTTAGAGTCCGTATGTGTGGGGAAACCGAGTTAGGGTTGTTTTCGGGCCCCACCTCCAAGGGGTCACGAAAATCCCCTCTGTTCCCCCATATATACAGCCCTTAGGGCGTCGTTTAGACTTGGGTTTTAATTAGATTTAAGTTAGCCATAGCCGCAACTTCGAGTTCTTCGTTTGTGTCATCCGACCTGGCCAAGACCTCATTGGAACCCCAACTTTCGTAATCTTTCATCTTATATTCGCAATATCCAGATTGCAATTCTTAGTTCTTGCTTGTTCTTCGATTGCTTGCAGGAATTAGACCTTCGTGGTCAGGTTGATCGTGCATCCGCGGGATCAATAACCTCTCGGAGTTGGTTTAGCGATCGCTAAGGCGCAACGTCTTCGCACGTTCGTAGTCGGATCATGAAAGTCGTCTCCACCATAATCGATCTCCACCATCTCATCGAAACATCGGGACACCTTCGCCTCTATCAAGTGGTATCAGATTTCCAGGTTGCTCGGTGAGATTTACCAGTTTTCATAGTCTAGATTGGTTCTGTTCTTCATGCCTACAGTCCACGAAAAAGCCAACAAAAAAAATTAGGGTTAGATCATCACGTCCCAAGACAGTCCTAGCCTTTGTCCAGTTTTCTTTTCAGTAGTTGCTTTGTTGAATTTACGGTTGCATCGTTGTGTCAAGTTGCTGATCTTAGCGTCTAGTTCCCTTAGAGTTTCGAGTTCTGATCACAGTTTGCCACGTCGCCGCCGCACAAGTAGTCATCCTACCACGTTCCGCTAATCCGAGTCCAGATACACCACCACGTTCCGCCAAGCAGAATCCATATACACCACCACGTCTCACGACTCCGAATTGAGTTCCACCATCAGTACGGTTCCTGATCTCTCTGTAGCCAGATTAGTTTTCAGTTGTTAGAATCGGTTTTCATCAAACTTGTTCCGTACAGAGAAGGGGGGTGATTAGCAAAAAAAAAGAGTCTGGCACGCTTTCCAGAGCAGTTTTTAGGCCAAAATTTTCAGGGGTAAAAAAATTTCGTGCCCATACGTTCCTTACGTCCAGAAACTCATTTTGAGACGTTCGCCACCATAGTGATTTTTTCACACTTTTTCAGCCACCGCAGTCCCGCATCGCAAAAAAAAAAAAAAAAAAGAGAGAGAAAAAAAATTCAGAGTGTGCTTCTCAGTTGTTTACGTGCCGCGCCGTGCTTTCGTTGGTGTTTTAGGCTCGCGTCTCTAGTACGGTCTAGCCTAGGATCAGCACAGTACCGACGTTGAGTGTTTATTCAGCTTTGCATCTCTGTTTTGATTACTGTTGAGTTTTTCCTACCATACTTGTCAGCCTTCCTACAGCTCCACATATATTCTACATCGTGCGTTTTGACACCTCCTGGCCATCGCTCTACCATATCTCTGAGACTTTTGACCCGTTGGTTGTACATTACCACCTGCTGCTAGGTAAGAATCGGTAAGAACGTAAGAAAAGCTTGACGGATTTGTGCTTTCCACCACCCCACATCCATCCCATTAGTAGAAGTAGGATCATATTCCTGTGTGTTTTCTATTTCTGCTAACCATGCCAGGATCACATGATGAAGTGGCGCGGGATGCACCCGATTGGGAGAACATGACAAACAAGGAGCTACATGATAAATTTGCACGTATGATGTCTCAACAGGTGCAGGACATCGAGACCAGATTTACAGAGGCGTTTGATGGCGTGGAGAAGATGATCGACACCAAGCTCGACGCCAAATTTACTGAGTTGATCGCACGCCTACCTTCAACACAGCCACAGCCACCGCCACTACCACGTGCACGACGTATTCAGTTTCCGCGAGGACAAGCTGCTGGTATTGGTGCTCCTCCTGCTGCTGCAGTTGCTGCTACTGCTGCTGCTGCTGCTTCTGACGTCGGCCAGGACGACAACTACGAGGGTGATTACGAGGAGGAGGTGGAACAGGAAGCGGCCTATGAGCAGCCAGCTGGACGTCCACGTCCCAACATTCGCCACGGTCGACACCAACCACCCCCTCAGGTACGCGATGATGAACATGTGCCTAAACTTAAATTGAATCTTAAGCCGTTTGAGGGTAGATATATTCCTGATGCTTATCTTACTTGGGAGTTAGAAACTGAACAACGTTTTAAATGTTTACAATATCCTGAGAATAGACGTGTTACTGCTGCTGTTTGTGAATTCACGGGCTTTGCATCTATTTGGTGGTCTGAACATTGTAGATTGCATGCTAATAATATTCCAACTACTTGGGCTGCTTTAAAAGATGCTATGCGTACTCGCTGGGTTCCCCCTTATTATCAATGTGAATTGTTACAAAAATTACAGCGTTTGAGACAAGGAAAAAATTCTGTAGAGGAATATTATCAAGAATTACAAACTGGATTGATTAGATGTGGCCTAGTAGAGGATAATGAAGCTATGCTTGCACGTTTTATGGGTGGCTTAAACAGGGAGATACAAACTATTCTAGAATACAAGGACTTTGCTACTATCACTCGTTTGTTTCATCTTGCTTGTAAAGCTGAACGTGAAGTGCAGGATCGACAGGCCGCTACGAGACCTAACTTTTCTGCAGGACGAAATACATCATGGACATCGCGTGGAGCTTCTACATCCACACGTCCTGCTGCGCCACCATCTACTTCCGCCGCTCATTCTTACAGGGAGCCACCAAAACAGCCAGCGCCACCATTCAAGGGTGCACAGAGTGGTCCAGCGGCGAGTTCTTCTTCATCCATGGCGTCCACAGGGCAAGCACGAGATCGTGATATTAAATGTCGCAGGTGCCAAGGTGGAGGTCACTTCGCAAAAGACTGTCCCTCCAAGCGTGTGATGACTATTACGGCGGATGGTGGGTATGAGTCAGTGAGTGACTATGATGAGGAGACTCTAGTTCTCATTGCTCATGAGGAACAGGGTGCCCATGATGATGCTCATGATATAGAGTATATGACTCCTGATGATGCAGATAAATATGCTAGTTTGGTTGCTCAACGTGTATTAAGTGTGCAGGTAACGAAGGCCGAGCAAAACCAGAGGCATAATTTGTTCCACACAAAGGGAGTGGTGAAAGAACGTTCGGTTCGCATCATCATTGACGGAGGGAGTTGCAACAACTTGGCTAGCATGGAGTTGGTGGAGAAGCTATCTCTCACCACAAGACCACACCCCCATCCGTACTATATTCAGTGGTTTAACAATAGTGGTAAGATTAAGGTAACGCGTTCTGTTCGTGTGCACTTTAGCATTGCTGCATATGCTGATTATGTTGATTGTGATGTGGTACCCATGCAAGCATGCTCTCTTTTACTTGGTAGACCATGGCAATTTGATAGGAATGTTGTACACCATGGTAGGACAAATCAGTTTACTCTTGTTCATCAGGATAAAAATATTGCTTTACTTCCTATGTCTCCTGAACAAATTGTGAAAGATGATCTTGCTAGAGCTAGTAAAGCTAAACAGGAGAAAAATAAGAGTGAAAATGAGATAGCAGCTAAAGAATTTGAGCAACAACATAAGACTAATAGCAAATCTTCTTCTGTTGTTTCTAATGAAATTAAATTGACTAGTCCAATTTTGCTTGCTACTAAGGTTGATATTTCGGATTTGGATGTTAGTCAATATGTGTGCTATGCTTTTGTGTGCAAAGAAGCCTTGTTTTCATTTGAGGAATTGCCTCCTTCTTTGCCTCCTGTTGTCACTGACCTTTTGCAGGAGTTTATTGACGTCTTTCCACAAGACGTACCACCGGGATTACCACCTATTCGAGGGATTGAGCATCAGATTGACTTAATTCCCGGTGCTTCACTGCCCAACCGTGCGCCATACCGTACCAATCCGGAGGAGACGAAGGAGATTCAGCGTCAAGTACAAGAGCTACTCGACAAAGGTTACATACGTGAATCCCTTAGTCCTTGTGCTGTTCCTGTTATATTAGTGCCTAAAAAGGATGGAACATGGCGTATGTGTGTTGATTGTCGAGCCATTAATAATATTACTATTCGTTATCGTCATCCTATTCCTAGGCTAGATGATATGCTTGATGAATTAAGTGGCTCTACCATGTTTTCCAACGTTGATTTGCGTAGTGGATACCATCAAATTCGCATGAAATTAGGAGATGAATGGAAAACGGGATTTAAAACTAAGTTTGGATTATATGAGTGGTTAGTCATGCCTTTTGGGTTAACTAATGCACCTAGCACTTTCATGAGATTAATGAACGAGGTTTTACGTGCTTTCATTGGACGATTTGTGGTAGTCTATTTTGATGATATACTGATTTATAGCAAATCTTTGGAGGAACATTTGGATCATTTACGTGCTGTTTTTATTGCTCTACGTAATGCACGTTTGTTTGGTAACCTTGGGAAGTGCACCTTTTGCACCGACCGAGTATCGTTTCTTGGCTATGTTGTTACTCCGCAGGGAATTGAAGTTGATAAAGCCAAGATTGAGGCGATTGAGAGTTGGCCGCAGCCCAAAACGGTCACACAAGTGAGGAGTTTTCTTGGCCTCGCTGGATTCTATTGGCGTTTTGTGAGAGATTTCAGCACCATTGCTGCACCTCTCAATGAGCTTACACGCAAGGATGTGCCTTTTACTTGGGGTACCGCACAGGAAGAAGCCTTCACGGTCTTGAAAGATAAGTTAACACATGCTCCTTTGCTCCAACTTCCTGATTTTAGTAAGACTTTTGAGCTTGAATGCGATGCTAGTGGTATTGGTTTGGGAGGTGTGTTATTGCAAGATGCTAAACCTGTTGCTTACTTTTCTGAAAAATTGAGTGGGCCTAGTCTGAACTATTCTACTTATGATAAGGAATTATATGCTCTTGTTCGGACATTAGAAACTTGGCAACATTATTTATGGCCCAAAGAATTTGTTATACATTCTGATCATGAATCTTTGAAACACATAAGAAGTCAAGCAAAACTTCATCGTAGACATGCTAAGTGGGTTGAATTTATTGAGACTTTCCCTTATGTCATTAAACACAAGAAGGGGAAAGATAATATTATTGCTGATGCTTTGTCTCGTCGTTATACTATGCTTTCACAACTTGACTTCAAGATATTCGGTTTGGAGACAATCAAAGATCAATATGTACATGATGCGGAATTTCAAGATGTTTTGCAGAATTGTAGAGAGGGTAGAACATGGAACAAGTTTGTGCTTAATGATGGGTTTGTGTTCCGTTCTAACAAGCTATGCATTCCAGCTAGCTCTATTCGTCTTTTGTTGCTACAGGAGGCGCATGGAGGAGGATTAATGGGACACTTTGGCGTGAAGAAGACGGAGGACGTACTTGCTACACATTTCTTTTGGCCAAAGATGAGACGGGATGTTGAGCGTTTTGTTGCTCGCTGCACTACATGTCAAAAAGCTAAGTCACGACTCAATCCTCATGGTTTATACATGCCTTTACCTGTACCTAGTGTTCCGTGGGAGGACATATCCATGGACTTTGTTTTAGGCTTGCCTCGAACAAAGCAGGGGAGGGATAGCATATTTGTTGTCGTGGATAGATTTTCTAAGATGGCACATTTTACACCATGTCATAAAAGCGATGATGCTGCTAATGTTGCTGATTTATTCTTTCGTGAGATTATTCGCTTAAATGGTGTGCCCAATACTATTGTCTCGGATCGTGATACTAAGTTTCTTAGCCATTTTTGGAGATGCTTATGGGCTAAGTTGGGGACTAAACTACTTTTTAGTACTACATGTCATCCCCAAACTGATGGACAAACTGAAGTAGTCAATAGGACTTTGTCTACTATGCTTAGGGCTGTTTTAAAGAGTAACTTTAAAATGTGGGAAGAATGTTTACCTCATATTGAATTTGCTTATAATCGTTCATTTCATTCTACCACTAAAATGTGCCCTTTTGAGATTGTTTATGGTTTTCTACCTCGTGCACCTATTGATTTGCTTCCTCTTCCATCTTCGGAGAAGGTTAATTTTGATGCTAAGCAACGTGCTGAATTGATATGAAAAATGCATGAGTTAACTAAAGAAAACATTGAGAAAATGAATGCTAGATACAAGATTGCTAGTGATAAGGGTAGAAAGCATGTTGTGTTTGAACCAGGAGATCTTGTTTGGTTACATCTACGTAAAGATAGGTTTCCTGATTTGCGCAAGTCTAAGTTAATGCCACGAGCTGATGGTCCCTTTAAGGTTTTACAGAAAATTAATGATAATGCATATAAACTTGAGCTACCTGCAGATTTTGGGGTTAGTCCCACATTTAACATTGCAGATTTGAAACCTTATTTGGGAGAAGATAATGAGCTTCCGTCGAGGACGACTTCAATTCAAGAAGGGGAGGATGATGAGGACATCTCTACTAATGTTACACCCACATCTTCACCAACTACACATACTGGACCAGTTACTAGAGCACGTGCACGTCAACTAAATTATCAGGTACTTTCGTTTCTTGCGAATCCTTCTAATGTTCATGAACATATGATGCTGCCTAAATTAGATACTTTTGTTTTGCTTATGAATGAAGGACCTAGCATGGACAAGAAGGACGGTCATTGGAGCGGGATCAAGCATGGAGAAGAAGGTGCGCGCGCGGGAAATAACAATGGAGCTTCCAGTGGGGATTTTCGCACTTTGAAGCCACCATAAGGCATGCATGAAGGCTTGGACGAAATACACGAGATGCCACTTCATTATTTTCGTCCAAGAGCAATTATAGGTGCTGCGTCACCTTAATATTGGGCTGGGCCCATGTAATTTCGAAATACCACATTATAGGCTGTTTTTAGAGTCCGTATGTGTGGGGAAACCGAGTTAGGGTTGTTTTCGGGCCCCACCTCCAAGGGGTCACGAAAATCCCCTCTGTTCCCCCATATATACAGCCCTTAGGGCGTCGTTTAGACTTGGGTTTTAATTAGATTTAAGTTAGCCATAGCCACAACTTCGAGTTCTTCGTTTGTGTCATCCGACCAGGCCAAGACCTCATTGGAACCCCAACTTTCGTAATCATTCATCTTATATTCGCAATATCCAGATTGCAATTCTTAGTTCTTGCTTGTTCTTCGATTTCTTGCAGGAATTAGACCTTCGTGGTCAGGTTGATCGTGCATCCGCGGGATCAATAACCTCTCGGAGTTGGTTTAGCGATCGCTAAGGCGCAACGTCTTCGCACGTTCGTAGTCGGATCGTGAAAGTCGTCTCCACCATAATCGATCTCCATCATCTCATCGAAACATCGGGACACCTTCGCCTCTATCAAGCAGCAGGAGGAGCATCAATACCAGCAGCTTGTCCGGTCGGAAACAGAATACGTCGTGCACGTCGTGGGGGTGGTGGTTGTGCCGGAGCAGCAATAGGCGTTGGAGGTAGACGTGCCATCAACTCAGTAAACTTGGCGTCGAGCTTGGTGTCGATCATCTTCTCCATGCCATCAATCGCCTCTGTAAATCTGTTCTCGATGTCATGCACCTGTTCAGACATCATTTGTGCAAATTTATCATGTAGCTCCTTGTTTGTCATGTTCTCCCAATCGGGCTCGTCTGCCACCTCGTCATCGTGTGATCCTGGCATGGTTAGCAGAAATAGAAAACACAGAGAAATATGATCCTACTTATACAAATGGGATGTGGTGTGGTGGAAAGCACAAATCCGTCAAGCTTTTCTTTTGTTCTTACCGATTCTTACCTAGAAGCAGGTGGTGATGTACAACCAACGGGTCAAGACTCTCAAAGATGTGGTAGAGCGATGGCCAGAAGGTGTCAAAACGGACGATGTAGAATATATGTGGAGCTATAGGAAGGCTGGCAAGTATGGTAGCAAAAGCTCAACAGTAATCAAGACGGAGATGCAAAGCTGAAGAGACACTCAACGTCGGTACTGTGTTGATCCTAGGCTAGACCGTATTAGAGATGCGAGACTAAAACACCAACGAAAGCACGACGCGGCACGTAAACAACTGAGAAGAACACTCCGAATTTTTTTCTCTTCTTTTTTTTTGCTCTTTTCTTGGCGAAAAAATGACTATAATGGCAAGTGTGTCAAAAGGTTCCCGGGGTCCTAAAACCAGGATAGGCACAAGATGAATATTGACACTTTCGAAACTTTTTGTGACAACGTGTGCACTCTTTGCTGGTGTCTAAAGAACCTTTCATTAACTAGGGGGCGAAACTTTCTACGTACGACAAAGTTTGGTGAGATCCGACTCTAATCAACTCAAAACTAATCTGGTTACAAAGAAATCACAAACCGAACGAGTGATGGAACTCAACTCGGATTGGTGGAACGCGGTGGTGTATATGGACTCGAATTAGCGGCAGCGGACGGATGGAAACTGTGCGGCGGCGGCGTGACAAACTATGATCAGAACTCGAAACTCTAAGGGAACTAGACACTAATATGAGCAACTCGACACAACGATGAAACCGCGAATTCAACAAAGCAAACTACTGTAAAGAAAACTGGACAAAACCCTAGGATTGTCTTGGGACGTGATGATCTAACCCTATTTTTTTTGGCTTTCTCGTGGACTGTAGGTATGAAAACAGAAATAATCTAAACTAGGAAAAACTGGTAAATGTCACCGAGCAACCTGGAAATCTAATACCACTTGATAGAGGCGAAGGTCACTACTGGAAAAACAGCTATAGATAATATTGACACTAATGGCGCACTATACATGTGGTGCGCTTAGTAATGGCGCACCATGTGCAGGTGCGCCATTAGTAACCTAAATAGCTTTTTTGAAAATTTATGTTGTTCAAAACACAAACCAAAGGTGACCATCATGCTCAGTGGATTTTTCTAGCCCAAGTGCATACATAATATGTGCCCATGTTTTTTTGAAATCAAACTGATTTGAAACTCAAAGGAAAAGGAAAGGAAAAAGAAACAAAAGAAAAAGGAAAACAGGGGGGCATTTTGCGCTGGCTAGGTTTCGAACTCATGCCGCGCTGCATACACACTCGAGCCCCTTTCCACTATGCCACTGAACGACTATTGACATGACACGAGTGTAGAGAAGGAAGAGGTTGTTCCCCGCTGGTTAACTAAAACTCAAGCACTCTCAAAACTGCAGGTGATACAGCGGCGACAGGGGCTACTCCGGTGACAGCCGCGTCTGCTGCGCACTCTAGGAGATCAACGCGGTTGCTCCACGGGTAGCTGGCACTTCCCTCTGCACATTCCCACTCCAAACCGTGCCGGTGGCTGCCCAACGGCGACGAGATCCTCACCTTGTCGAGACCCGGGGTTAGCGTATGCAAGACTCGCTACATCACAATCATATGGAGAGCCGAGAACCGTACCCACTTGTCTAAGCAGACAAGGCCAAGCACAGAACATTCTCGGAAAGCATCGAACGTGAGGGGCATTCCATCCAGGCCGGATGATCAACTGAGATGGGTCCTCATCTGATGAGGACATCCCTACTAATGTTACACCCATACCCTCACCAACTACACATACTGGACCAGTTACTAGAGCACGTGCACGTCAACTAAATTATCAGGTACTTTCGTTTCTTGCGAATCCTTCTATTGTTCATGAACATATGATGCTGCCTAAATTAGATACTTTTGTTTTGCTTATGAATGAAGGACCTAGCATGGACAAGAAGGATGGTCATTGGAGCGGGATCAAGAATGGAGAAGAAGGTGCGCGCAGGGGAAAGTACAGTGGAGCTTCCAGTGGGGATTTTCGCACGTTGAAGCCACCATAAGGCATGCATGAAGGCTTGGACGGAATACACGAGATGCCACTTCATTATTTTCGTCCAAGAGCAATTATAGGTGCTGCGTCACCTTAATATTGGGCTGGGCCCATGTAATTTCGAAATACCACATTATAGGCTGTTTTTAGAGTCCGTATGTGTGGGGAAACCGAGTTAGGGTTGTTTTCGGACCCCACCTCCAAGGGGTCACGAAAATCCCCTCTGTTCCCCCATATATACAGCCCTTAGGGCGTCGTTTAGACTTGGGTTTTAATTAGATTTAAGTTAGCCATAGCTGCAACTTCGAGTTCTTCGTTTGTGTCGTCCGACCAGGCCAAGACCGCATTGGAACCCCAACTTCTGTTAATCTTTCATCTTATATTCGCAATATCCAGATTGCAATTCTTAGTTCTTGCTTGTTCTTCGATTGCTTGCAGGAATTGACCTTCGTGGTCAGGTTGATCGTGCATCCGCGGGATCAATAACCTCTCGGAGTTGGTTTAGCGATTGCTAAGGCGCAACGTCTTCGCACGTTCGTAGTCGGGTCGTGAAAGTCTACTCCACCAAAAATCGATCTCCATCCTCTCATCGAAACATCGGGACACCTTCGCCTCTATCAAGTGGTATCAGATTTCCAGGTTGCTCGGTGAGATTTACCAGTTTTCATAGTCTAGATTGGTTCTGTTCTTCATACCTACAGTCCACGAAAAAGCCAACAAAAAAAAATTAGGGTTAGATCATCACGTCCCAAGACAGTCCTAGCCTTTGTCCAGTTTTCTTTTCAGTACTTGCTTTGTTGAATTTACGGTTGCATCGTTGTGTCAAGTTGCTGATCTTAGCGTCTAGTTCCCTTAGAGTTTCGAGTTCTGCTCACAGTTTGCCACGTCGCCGCCGCACCAGTAGTCATCCTACCACGTTCCGCCAATCCGAGTCCAGATACACCACCACGTTCCGCCAAGCAGAGTCCATATACACCACCACGTCTCACGAGTCCGAGTTGAGTTCCACCATCAGTACGTTTCCTGATATCTCCGTAGCCAGAATAGTTTTGAGTTGATTAGAGTCGGATTTCACCAATCTTTTGTCGTACGTATAAGAGGGTGATTTCCAAAAAAAAAAAAAAAAAAAAAAAAAAAAAAGAGGAAAAAAAAAATCAGAGTGTGCTTCTCAGTTGATTACGTGCCGCGCCGTGCTTTCGTTGGTGTTTTAGGCTCGCGTCTCTAGTACGGTCTAGCCTAGGATCAGCACAGTACCGACGTTGAGTGTTTATTCAACTTTGCATCTCTGTTTTGATTACTGTTGAGCTTTTTGCTACCATATTTGTCAAGCCTACCTACAGCTCCACATATATCCTACATCGTGCGTTTTGACACCTCCTGGCCATCGCTCTACCATATCTCTGAGAGTTTTGACCCGTTGGTTGTACATCACCACCTGCTGCTAGGTAAGAATCGGTAAGAACGTAAGAAAAGCTTGACGGATTTGTGCTTTCCACCACCCCACATCCATCCCATTAGTAGAAGTAGGATCATATTCCTGTGTGTTTTCTATTTCTGCTAACCATGCCAGGATCACATGATGAAGTGGCGCGGGATGCACCCGATTGGGAGAACATGACAAACAAGGAGCTACATGATAAATTTGCACGTATGATGTCTCAACAGGTGCAGGACATCGAGAGCAGATTTACAGAGGCGATTGATGGCGTGGAGAAGATGATCGACACCAAGCTCGACGCCAAGTTTACTGAGTTGATCGCACGCCTACCTTCCGCACAGCCATAGCCACCGCCACTACCACGTGCACGACGTATTCTGTTTCCGCGAGGACAAGCTGCTGGTATTGGTGCTCCTCCTGCTGCTGCAGTTGCTGCTACTGCTGCTGCTGCTTCTGACGTCAGCCAGGACGACAACTACGAGGGTGATTACGAGGAGGAGGTGGCACAGGAAGCGGCCTATGAGCAGCCAGCTGGACGTCCACGTCCCAACATTCGCCACGGTCGACACCAACCACCCCCTCAGGTACGCGATGATGAACATGTGCCTAAACTTAAATTGAATCTTAAGCCGTTTGAGGGTAGATATATTCCTGATGCTTATCTTACTTGGGAGTTAGAAACTGAACAACGTTTTACATGTTTACAATATCCTGAGAATAGACGTGTTACTGCTGCTGTTTGTGAATTCACGGGCTTTGCATCTATTTGGTGGTCTGAACATTGTCGATTGCATGCTAATAATATTCCAACTACTTGGGCTGCTTTAAAAGATGCTATGCGTACTCGCTGGGTTCCTCCTTATTATCAACGTGAATTGTTACAAAAATTACAGCGTTTGAGACAAGGAAAAAATTCTGTAGAGGAATATTATCAAGAATTACAAACTGGATTGATTAGATGTGGCCTAGTAGAGGATAATGAAGCTATGCTTGCACGTTTTATGGGTGGCTTAAACAGGGAGATACAAACTATTCTAGAATACAAGGACTTTGCTACTATCACTCGTTTGTTTCATCTTGCTTGTAAAGCTGAACGTGAAGTGCAGGATCGACAGGCCGCTACGAGACCTAACTTTTCTGCAGGACGAAATACATCATGGACATCGCGTGGACCTTCTACATCCACACGTCCTGCTGCGCCACCATCTACTTCAGCCGCTCATTCTTACAGGGAGCCACCAAAACAGCTAGCACCACCATTCAAGGGTGCACAGAGTGGTCCAGCGGCAAGTTCTTCTTCATCCATGGCGTCCACAGGGCAAACACGAGATCGTGATATTAAATGTCGCAGGTGCCAAGGTGGAGGTCACTTCGCAAAGGACTGTCCCTCCAAGCGTGTGATGACTATTACGGCGGATGGTGGGTATGAGTCAGCGAGTGACTATGATGA
The DNA here is from genome assembly GCA_950022295.1 of Bromus sterilis. Lineage (NCBI taxonomy): Eukaryota > Viridiplantae > Streptophyta > Magnoliopsida > Poales > Poaceae > Bromus > Bromus sterilis. The sequence continues at coordinate 160,930,227 of OX465599.1, read as the reverse complement.
GGAGACTCTAGTTCTCATTGCTCATGAGGAACAGGGTGCCCATGATGATGCTCATGATATAGAGTATATGACTCCTGATGATGCAGATAAATATGCTAGTTTGGTGGCTCAACGTGTATTAAGTGTGCAGGTAACGAAGGCTGAGCAAAACCAGAGGCATAATTTGTTCCACACAAAGGGAGTGGTGAAAGAACGTTCGGTTCGCATCATCATTGACGGAGGGAGTTGCAACAACTTGGCTAGCATGGAGTTGGTGGAGAAGCTATCTCTCACCACAAGACCACACCCCCATCCGTACTATATTCAGTGGTTTAACAATAGTGGTAAGATTAAGGTAACGCGTTCTGTTCGTGTGCACTTTAGCATTGCTGCATATGCTGATTATGTTGATTGTGATGTGGTACCCATGCAAGCATGCTCTCTTTTACTTGGTAGACCATGGCAATTTGATAGGAATGTTGTACACCATGGTAGGACAAATCAGTTTACTCTAGTTCATCAGGATAAAAATATTGCTTTACTTCCTATGTCTCCTGAACAAATTGTGAAAAATGATCTTGCTAGAGCTAGTAAAGCAAAACAGGAGAAAAATAAGAGTGAGAATGAGATAGCAGCCAAAGAATTTGAGCAACAACATAAGACTAATAGCAAATCTTCTTCTGCTGTTTCTAATGAAATTAAATTGACTAGTCCAACTTTGCTTGCTACTAAGGTTGATATTTCAGATTTGGATGTTAGTCAATATGTGTGCTATGCTTTTGTGTGCAAAGAAGCTTTGTTTTCATTTGAGGAATTGCCTCCTTCTTTGCCTCCTGTTGTCACTGACCTTTTGCAGGAGTTTATTGACGTCTTTCCACAAGACGTACCACCGGGATTACCACCTATTCGAGGGATTGAGCATCAGATTGACTTAATTCCCGGTGCTTCGTTGGCCAACCGTGCGCCATACCGTACCAATCCGGAGGAGACGAAGGAGATTCAGCGTCAAGTACAAGAGCTACTCGACAAAGGTTACATACGTGAGTCCCTTAGTCCTTGTGCTCTACCTGTTATATTAGTGCCTAAAAAGGATGGAACATGGCGTATGTGTGTTGATTGTCGAGCCATTAATAATATTACTATTCGTTATCGTCATCCTATTCCTAGGTTAGATGATATGCTTGATGAATTAAGTGGCTCTACCATGTTTTCCAAAGTTGATTTGCGTAGTGGATACCATCAAATTCGCATGAAATTAGGAGATGAATGGAAAACGGCTTTTAAAACTAAGTTTGGATTATATGAGTGGTTAGTCATGCCTTTTGGGTTAACTAATGCACCTAGCACTTTCATGAGATTAATGAACGAGGTTTTACGTGCTTTCATTGGACGATTTGTGGTAGTCTATTTTGATGATATACTGATTTATAGCAAATCTTTGGAGGAACATTTGGATCATTTACGTGCTGTTTTTATTGCTCTACGTAATGCACGTTTATTTGGTAACCTTGGGAAGTGCACCTTTTGCACCGACCGAGTATCGTTTCTTGGCTATGTTGTTACTCCACAGGGTATTGAAGTTGATAAAGCCAAGATCGAGGCGATTGAGAGTTGGCCGCAGCCCAAAACGGTCACACAAGTGAGGAGTTTTCTTGGCCTCGCTGGATTCTATAGGCGTTTTGTGAGAGATTTCAGCACCATTGCTGCCCCTCTCAATGAGCTTACACGCAAGGATGTGCCTTTTACTTGGGGTACCGCACAGGAAGAAGCTTTCACGGTATTGAAAGATAAGTTAACACATGCTCCTTTGCTCCAACTTCCTGATTTTAATAAGACTTTTGAGCTTGAATGCGATGCTAGTGGGATTGGTTTGGGAGGTGTGTTATTACAAGATGCTAAACCTGTTGCATACTTTTCTGAAAAATTGAGTGGGCCTAGTCTGAACTATTCTACTTATGATAAGGAATTATATGCTCTTGTTCGGACATTAGAAACTTGGCAACATTATTTATGGCCCAAAGAATTTGTTATACATTCTGATCATGAATCTTTGAAACACATAAGAAGTCAAGCAAAACTTAATCATAGACATGCTAAGTGGGTTGAATTTATTGAGACTTTCCCTTATGTCATTAAACACAAGAAGGGGAAAGATAATATTATTGCTGATGCTTTGTCTCGTCGTTATACTATGCTTTCACAACTTGACTTCAAGATATTCGGTTTAGAGACAATCAAAGAACAATATGCAAATGATGCGGAATTTAAAGATGTATTGCAGAATTGTAGAGAGGGTAGAACTTGGAACAAGTTTGTGCTTAATGATGGATTTGTGTTCCGTTCTAACAAGCTATGCATTCCAGCTAGCTCTATTCGTCTTTTGTTGTTGCAGGAGGCGCATGGAGGAGGATTAATGGGACATTTTGGCGTGAAAAAGACGGAGGACGTACTTGCTACACATTTCTTTTGGCCAAAGATGAGACGGGATGTTGAGCGTTTTGTTGCTCGCTGCACTACATGTCAAAAAGCTAAGTCACGACTCAATCCTCATGGTTTATACATGCCTTTACCTGTACCTAGTGTTCCGTGGGAGGACATATCCATGGACTTTGTTTTAGGCTTGCCTCGAACAAAGAAGGGGAGGGATAGCATATTTGTTGTCGTGGATAGATTTTCTAAGATGGCACATTTTATACCATGTCATAAAAGCGATGATGCTGCTAATGTTGCTGATTTATTCTTTGGAGAGATTATTCGTTTACATGGTGTGCCCAATACTATTGTCTCGGATCGTGATACTAAGTTTCTTAGCCATTTTTGGAGATGCTTATGGGCTAAGTTGGGGACTAAACTACTTTTTAGTACTACATGTCATCCCCAAACTGATGGACAAACTGAAGTGGTCAATAGGACATTGTCTACTATGCTTAGGGCTGTTTTAAAAAGTAACTTGAAACTGTGGGAAGAATGTTTACCTCATATTGAATTTGCTTATAATCGTTCAGTGCATTCTACCACTAAGATGTGCCCTTTTGAGATTGTTTATGGTTTTCTACCTCGTGCACCTATTGATTTGCTGCCTCTTCCATCTTCGGAGAAGGTGAATTTTGATGCTAAGCAACGTGCTGAATTGATATTAAAAATGCATGAGTTAACTAAAGAAAACATTGAGCGCATGAATGCTAGATACAAGCTTGCTGGTGATAGGGGTCGAAAGCATGTTGTTTTTGAACCAGGAGATCTTGTTTGGTTACATCTACGAAAAGATAGGTTTCCTGATTTGCGCAAGTCTAAGTTAATGCCACGAGCTGATGGTCCCTTTAAGGTTTTACAGAAAATTAATGATAATGCATATAAACTTGAGCTACCTGCAGATTTTGGGGTTAGTCCCACATTTAACATTGCAGATTTGAAACCTTATTTGGGAGAAGATGATGAGCTTCCGTCGAGGACGACTTCAATTCAAGAAGGGGAGGATGATGAGGACATCCCTACTAATGTTACACCCATACCCTCACCAACTACACATACTGGACCAGTTACTAGAGCACGTGCACGTCAACTAAATTATCAGGTACTTTCGTTTCTTGCGAATCCTTCTATTGTTCATGAACATATGATGTTGCCTAAATTAGATACTTTTGTTTTGCTTATGAATGAAGGACCTAGCATGGACAAGAAGGATGGTCATTGGAGCGGGATCAAGAATGGAGAAGAAGGTGCGCGCAGGGGAAAGTACAGTGGAGCTTCCAGTGGGGATTTTCGCACGTTGAAGCCACCATAAGGCATGCATGAAGGCTTGGACGGAATACACGAGATGCCACTTCATTATTTTCGTCCAAGAGCAATTATAGGTGCTGCGTCACCTTAATATTGGGCTGGGCCCATGTAATTTCGAAATACCACATTATAGGCTGTTTTTAGAGTCCGTATGTGTGGGGAAACCGAGTTAGGGTTGTTTTCGGACCCCACCTCCAAGGGGTCACGAAAATCCCCTCTGTTCCCCCATATATACAGCCCTTAGGGCGTCGTTTAGACTTGGGTTTTAATTAGATTTAAGTTAGCCATAGCTGCAACTTCGAGTTCTTCGTTTGTGTCGTCCGACCAGGCCAAGACCGCATTGGAACCCCAACTTCTGTTAATCTTTCATCTTATATTCGCAATATCCAGATTGCAATTCTTAGTTCTTGCTTGTTCTTCGATTGCTTGCAGGAATTGACCTTCGTGGTCAGGTTGATCGTGCATCCGCGGGATCAATAACCTCTCGGAGTTGGTTTAGCGATTGCTAAGGCGCAACGTCTTCGCACGTTCGTAGTCGGGTCGTGAAAGTCTACTCCACCAAAAATCGATCTCCATCCTCTCATCGAAACATCGGGACACCTTCGCCTCTATCATCATCGTCCGCACACAAGTCTAAATGATATGGGTGGTGAACTCCCATACTCATAGACAAGTCGCCTCAACCATACTATCGATTGTATTATAACCCTTACATAGACTTACTCCAACCCGATATCTTAGTCGGGGTCTAGGGCGGGCTCGATCATACATCAAAGTGTGCACGTTACGGAGTCACGAACAATCGCATCGCGATGCTCCAAGCTGCGCACATCTAACGGCCACTTGGTGTATAAAAGACCGCCAGCCAGATCACAACTAAGGTCTCGAAAACCCATATTAAGACATGCATGATATAATCATACACGCAGCACACATGTCTAGTATGAACAACAGGTATCATTGCAATTCTTTACAAAGTGTAAACTTTATTGATAACTCTTACAGAGTGCACACAGAGATCACGAGACTGTGATCCAACATTGCAACAACCACGCGGAGGCAAATTCTGTCTGGGTACAAACAAGTTTAACAAATGGCTTAAGAAGCCTTATTTAAACACAATCCCTCCACGAGGGAACCAGTCTGCTGACTGGGACTACACTAGCTTGGTCTTCAGTCGTTGAGCTCGAGGAAGAATCCACCTTCGGGGTCAGTGGGTTCATCTAAAATATAGAATAAGAAAACGTGAGTACAAAGACGTACTCAGCAAGACTTACGTAGGAGCTATACTACTCATGCACATGTATCAAGGTAAAGGGAGGTGGGGTTGATAAGCAGAAGTGCCAGCTTTGACTTGGATAGTCCTGAACTACGAGTACCAGACTTGAGGTAAGAAGCGTACACGAGTCCACTACATGTCTCCAACCAATTACACCACCATGGTGCCTTCCTCGACTTCCCCACGAGAAAGCACGCCATAGCACTCACGCTTATCTTGGCAAGTTTTATAAGTATCCAGTTCAAGTTGTCTAATAATCAAGCTAAGATTTCCAAGCAGTCCCTTACCGCGGACGCGGCTATCTGAATAGTTTTGTTAACCCTGTAGGGGTGTACCACTAAACACACATGAACATCAGTTACCGCCTTTGATCTTGACACCATTGAAGGGGTGTCGGCGAGGATGCTCACCACAACTGTTACCTCATAGCCGATCTAGTCCAAGAAAGCCGCCTACCTGGGTTGGCTACCACTATCGTGAACCCGGCCGGTTTACCGAAGTGGACCCATATGATGTGTGCGTGGTGCATAAACCGGTCTCGGCTGAGCCATTCTCTCACTTAGCAGCTAGGCCACAAACCTACTAGAACTCCGAACTACTGCGACATCTGGACATCGAAAGGGATGAGTTAGTAGGTTGAGAGGGGTCAGTGAGCCCAATGTGTGGTTGTACTCTTCATCTTGGATCACCACACAAGAACTCGGACTTAGGGCGGTGTTCAACTAGACAACCCACTGTGTACTCCTACACAGCCTCTCATCGTTCACCTTGTATTAGGGTAGATTCGCCAACACATTTCCACCATCATCAACATGATTTCTACCATCCCGACTCACATAACAGTAAGAACATTGTCTCACTCTAAGCATGCAATAAGCAGTAACAGTTGCAGGGGCCACATGATATCAATCAACTCCTACATTTGCTAGGATTGTGGTTTGACTACTACTGTGACAAATGATAGGTCATGCAACGGAATGGGTTCATCTATGCGGTAGAAACGTAGCATGGTAATCGTCCTAAAAAATGCATAAGAGAGACTGAGAGGGAAGTGAGATTTTATCGACATGATCAATGGGGGTTTGCTTGCCTTGCTGACGAGGTTCAGGTTCAGGGTCTTCAACGAAGGGGGCAGCCTCCTGTTCCGGTTCCACCTCTACTCGACAAACAACAAGCAAGGGAGCACAATAAGTACAATTCACAATCACATGGTTGAAGGTTGACACTTGATGTATGTGCCACTGATGTGTGAGGGGATTCCATTTAAATGAAGTATATTGCAAAGGTCTTGCAAATTCAAACTCCATTTTGAATTTAAAAGGAATGCATATGCTTTGTTACCACTGTTCACCCAAGAAAACTTTGTCAAACATGAAAACATATTGCATATTCAGATTCCTTGAATTTTTCTAATAATTTTAGACATATTATGTGCTACATTTGGAGTTAGGATGAATTTTCTATGAATTTCCAAAGTTTAGCATATTTTCTGCCGTTTTCTGAATTTGTTTTAAATCAAATAAGCATTACTGCGTCACTGTGACACCAGGCTGACGTCAGGGGGCCACTGACAGAGGGGTCCCACATGTCATTCTCTGTTCTGTTAATTAAACAAGTTTAATTTGACTTAATCTAATCAGAGAGATTAGTCTGGCCTTGGGACCACATGTAAGTGTCTCTGGGGGGGATTAGCACTAAGCTAATGACATCCACGTCATCTCGCCGGCGGCTAGTCGTCGGCGACCTTCCAGCACGGAGGCGACACACGGGGGGGGGGGGGGGCGATTCTAGGCACCATTCGAAGCGCTGCGACCACTGAGACGTAGCTCCTGACGTCGCGCATCGAACGGGCCAAGGTACGGTTGCTAGGAGGCACCGTAGGCTCGCCGGCGACGAGCTTTGCGGCGACAGTGGCACGGCGAGGCAAAACTCACTACGATGAATCAAATGAAGCGGGGTTGGGCGCTTTTGAAACAGAGGAGCAACGCGAATGCGATGGACAAGATCTAGATCTCGATTTCTTAGCGGGAGCTTGCCGGCAACGACCACGGCGGTGAAGTGCTTCGGCTCTCATAGTGGATCCGGCTACAGCTGCGGGGAAGGCGCGGGACAAGAGGGGTTTTTCTCAGAAGCTCACCCTGAGTGCAACGGCGGTGACGGCTTGATAGAGGCGAAGGTGTCCCGATGTTTCGATGAGATGATGGAGATCGATTTTGGTGGAGTAGAATTTCACGACCCGACTACGAACGTGCGAAGACGTTGCGCCTTAGCAATCGCTAAACCAACTCCGAGAGGTTATTGAACCCGCGGATGCACGATCAACCTGACCACGAAGGTCAATTCCTGCAAGCAATCGAAGAACAAGCAAGAACTAAGAATTGCAATCTGGATATTGCGAATATAAGATGAAAGATTAACAGAAGTTGGGGTTCCAATGCGGTCTTGGCCTGGTCGGACGACACAAACGAAGAACTCGAAGTTGCGGCTATGGCTAACTTAAATCTAATTAAAACCCAAGTCTAAACGACGCCCTAAGGGCTGTATATATGGGGGAACAGAGGGGATTTTCGTGACCCCTTGGAGGTGGGGCCTGAAAACAACCCTAACTCGGTTTCCCCACACATACGGACTCTAAAAACAGCCTATAATGTGGTATTTCGAAATTACATGGGCCCAGCCCAATATTAAGGTGACGCAACACCTATAATTGCTCTTGGACGAAAATAATGAAGTGGCATCTCGTGTATTTCGTCCAAGCCTTCATGCATGCCTTATGGTGGCTTCAAAGTGCGAAAATCCCCACTGGAAGCTCCATTGTTATTTCCCGCGCGCGCACCTTCTTCTCCATGCTTGATCCCGCTCCAATGACCGTCCTTCTTGTCTATGCTAGGTCCTTCATTCATAAGCAAAACAAAAGTATCTAATTTAGGCAGCATCATATTTTCATGAACATTAGAAGGATTCGCAAGAAACGAAAGTACCTGATAATTTAGTTGACGTGCACGTGCTCTAGTAACTGGTCCAGTATGTGTAGTTGGTGAAGATGTGGGTATAACATTAGTAGAGATGTCCTCATCATCCTCCCCTTCTTGAATTGAAGTCGTCCTCGACGGAAGCTCATTATCTTCTCCCAAATAAGGGTTCAAATCTGCAATGTTAAATGTGGAACTAACCCCAAAATCTGCAGGTAGCTCAAGTTTATATGCATTATCCTTAATTTTCTGTAAAACCTTAAAGGGACCATCAGCTCGTGGCATTAACTTAGACTTGCGCAAATCAGGAAACCTATCTTTACGTAGATGTAACCAAACAAGATCTCCTGGTTCAAACACAACATGCTTTGTACCCTTATCACCAGCAAGCTTGTATCTAGCATTCATTTTCTCAACGTTTTCTTTAGTTAACTCATGCATTTTTAATATCAATTCAGCACGTTGCTTAGCATCAAAATTAACCTTCTCCGAAGATGGAATAGGAAGCAAATCAATAGGTGCACGAGGTAGAAAACCATAAACAATCTCAAAAGGGCACATTTTAGTGGTAGAATGAAATGAACGATTATAAGCAAATTCAATATGAGGTAAACATTCTTCCCACATTTTTAAGTTACTCTTTAAAACAGCCCTAAGCATAGTAGACAAAGTCCTATTGACTACTTCAGTTTGTCCATCAGTTTGGGGATGACATGTAGTACTAAAAAGTAGTTTAGTCCCCAACTTAGCCCATAAGCATCTCCAAAAATGGCTAAGAAACTTAGTATCACGATCCGAGACAATAGTATTGGGCACACCATGTAAGCGAATAATCTCTCGAAAGAATAAATCAGCAACATTAGCAGCATCATCGCTTTTATGACATGGTATAAAATGTGCCATCTTAGAAAATCTATCCACGACAACAAATATGCTATCCTCCCATTCTTTGTTCGAGGCAGGCCTAAAACAAAGTCCATGGATATGTCCTCCCATGGAACACTAGGTACAGGTAAAGGCATGTATAAACCATGAGGATTGAGTCATGACTTAGCTTTTTGACATGTAGTGCAGCGAGCAACAAAACGGTCAACATCCCGTCTCATCTTTGGCCAAAAGAAATGTGTAGCAAGTACGTCCTCCGTCTTCTTCACGCCAAAATGTCCCATTAATCCTCCTCCATGCGCCTCCTGCAACAACAAAAGACGAATAGAGCTCGCTGGAATGCATAGCTTGTTAGAACGGAACACAAACCCATCATTAAGCACAAACTTGTTCCATGTTCTACCCTCTCTACAATTCTCCAATACATCTTTAAATTCTGCATCATGTACATATTGATCTTTGATTGTCTCTAAACCGAATATCTTGAAGTCAAGTTTTGAAAGCATAGTATAACGACGAGACAAAGCATCAGCAATAATATTATCTTTCCCCTTCTTGTGTTTAATGACATAAGGGAAAGTCTCAATAAATTCAACCCACTTAGCATGTCTACGATGAAGTTTTGCTTGACTTCTTATGTGTTTCAAAGATTCATGATCAGAATGTATAACAAATTCTTTGGGCCATAAATAATGTTGCCAAGTTTCTAATGTCCGAACAAGAGCATATAATTCCTTATCATAAGTAGAATAGTTCAGACTAGGCCCACTCAATTTTTCAGAAAAGTAAGCAACAGGTTTAGCATCTTGTAATAACACACCTCCCAAACCAATACCACTAGCATCGCATTCAAGCTCAAAAGTCTTATTAAAATCAGGAAGTTGGAGCAAAGGAGCATGTGTTAACTTATCTTTCAATATCGTGAAGGCTTCTTCCTGTGCGGTACCCCAAGTAAAAGGCACATCCTTACGTGTAAGCTCATTGAGAGGTGCAGCAATGGTGCTGAAATCTCTCACAAAACGCCTATAGAATCCAGCGAGGCCAAGAAAACTCCTCACTTGTGTGACCGTTTTGGGCTGCGGCCAACTCTCAATCGCCTCGATCTTGGCTTTATCAACTTCAATTCCCTGCGGAGTAACAACATAGCCAAGAAACGATACTCGGTCGGTGCAAAAGGTGCACTTCCCAAGGTTACCAAACAAACGTGCATTACGTAGAGCAATAAAGACAGCACGTAAATGATCCAAATGTTCCTCCAAAGATTTGCTATAAATCAGTATATCATCAAAATAGACTACCACAAATCGTCCAATGAAAGCACGTAAAACCTCGTTCATTAATCTCATGAAAGTGCTAGGTGCATTAGTTAACCCAAAAGGCATGACTAACCACTCATATAATCCAAACTTAGTTTTAAAAGCCGTTTTCCAATCATCTCCTAATTTCATGCGAATTTGATGGTATCCACTACGCAAATCAACTTTGGAAAACATGGTAGAGCCACTTAATTCATCAAGCATATCATCTAACCGAGGAATAGGATGACGATAACGAATAGTAATATTATTAATGGCTCGACAATCAACACACATACGCCATGTTCCATCCTTTTTTGGCACTAATATAACAGGAACAACACAAGGACTAAGGGATTCACGTATGTAACCTTTGTCGAGTAGCTCTTGTACTTGACGCTGAATCTCCTTCGTCTCCTCCGGATTGGTACGGTATGGCGCACGGTTGGGCAGCGAAGCACCGGGAATTAAGTCAATCTGATGCTCAATCCCTCGAATAGGTGGTAATCCCGGTGGTACGTCTTGTGGAAAGACGTCAATAAATTCCTGCAAAAGGTCAGTGACAATAGGAGGCAAAGAAGGAGGCAATTCCTCAAATGAAAACAAAGCTTCTTTGCACACAAAAGCATAGCACACATATTGACTAACATCCAAATCTGAAATATCAACCTTAGTAGCAAGCAAAGTTGGACTAGTCAATTTAATTTCATTAGAAACAGCAGAAGAAGATTTGCTATTAGTCTTATGTTGTTGCTCAAATTCTTTAGCTGCTATCTCATTTTCACTCTTATTTTTCTCCTGTTTAGCTTTACTAGCTCTAGCAAGATCATCTTTCACAATTTGTTCCGGAGACATAGGAAGTAAAGCAATATTTTTATCCTGATGAACCAGAGTAAACTGATTTGTCCTACCATGGTGTACAACATTCCTATCAAATTGCCATGGTCTACCAAGTAAAACAGAGCATGCTTGCATGGGTACCACATCACAATCAACATAATCAGCATATGCAGCAATGCTAAAGTGCACACGAACAGAACGCGTTACCTTAATCTTACCACTATTGTTCAACCACTGAATATAGTACGGATGGGGCTGTGGTCTTGTGGTGAGAGATAGCTTCTCCACCAACTCCATGCTAGCCAAGTTGTTGCAACTCCCTCCGTCAATGATGATGCGAACCGAACGTTCTTTCACCACTCCCTTTGTGTGGAACAAATTATGCCTCTGGTTTTGCTCGGCCTTCGTTACCTGCACACTTAACACACGTTGAGCAACCAAACTAGCATATTTATCTGCATCATCAGGAGCCATATACTCTATATCATGAGCATCATCATGGGCACCCTGTTCCTCATGAGCAATGAGAACTAAAGTCTCCTCATCATAGTCACTCGCTGACTCATACCCACCATCCGCCGTAATAGTCATCACACGCTTGGAGGGACAGTCTTTTGCGAAGTGACCTCCACCTTGGCACCTGCGACATTTAATATCACGATCTCGTGTTTGCCCTGTGGAAGCCATGGATGAAGAAGAACTCGCCGCAGGACCACTTTGTGCACCCTTGAATGGTGGCGCTGGCTGTTTTGGTGGCTCCCTGTAAGAATGAGCGGCTGAAGTAGATGGTGGTGCAGCAGGACGTGTGGATGTAGAAGCTCCACGCGATGTCCATGATGTATTTCGTCCTGCAGAAAAGTTAGGTCTCGTAGCGGCCTGTCGATCCTGCACTTCACGTTCAGCTTTACAAGCAAGATGAAACAAACGAGTGATAGTAGCAAAGTCCTTGTATTCTAGAATAGTTTGTATCTCCCTATTTAAACCACCCATAAAACGTGCAAGCATAGCTTCATTATCCTCTACTAGGCCACATCTAATCAATCCAGTTTGTAATTCTTGATAATATTCCTCTACAGAATTTTTTCCTTGTCTCAAACGCTGTAATTTTTGTAACAATTCAAGTTGATAATAAGGAAGAACCCAGCGAGTACGCATAGCATCTTTTAAAGCAGCCCAAGTAGTTGGAATATTATTAGCATGCAATCTACAATGTTCAGACCACCAAATAGATGCAAATCCCGTGAATTCACAAACAGCAGCAGTAACACGTCTATTCTCAGGATATTGTAAACATGTAAAGCGTTGTTCAGTTTCTAACTCCCAAGTAAGATAAGCATCAGGAATATATCTACCCTCAAACGGCTTAAGATTCAATTTCAGTTTAGGCACATGTTCATCATCGCGTACCTGAGGGGGTGGTTGGTGTCGACCGTGGCGAATGTTGGGACGTGGACGTCCAGCTGGCTGTTCATAGGCCGCTTCCTGTTCCACCTCCTCCTCGTAATCACCCTCGTAGTTGTCGTCCTGGCCGACGTCAGAAGCAGCAGCAGCAGGTACTGCAGCAGCAGGAGGAGCACCAATACCAGCAGCTTGTCCTCTCGGAAACAGAATCCGTCGTGCACGTGGTAGTGGCGGTGGCTGTGGCTGTGCTGGAGTGGCAGCAGGCTGTGTAGGTAGGCGTGCGATCAACTCAGTAAACTTGGCGTCGAGCTTGGTGTCGATCATCTTTTCCACGCCATCAATTGCCTCTGTAAATCTGGTCTCGATGTCATTCACCTGTTCAGACATCATTTGTGCCAATTTATCATGTAGCTCCTTGTTTGTCATGTTCTCCCAATCGGGTGCATCCCGCGCCACTTCATCATGTGATCCTGGCATGGCTAGCAGAAATAGAAAACACACAGGAATATGATCCTAGTTCTACTAATGGGATGTGGGATGGTGGAAAGCACAAATCCGTCAAGCTTTTCTTTCGTTCTTACCGATTCTTACCTAGCAGCAGGTGGTGATGTACAACCAACGGGTCAAAACTCTCAGAGATGTGGTAGAGCGATGGCCAGGAGGTGTCAACCGCACGAAGTAGAATATAAGTGGAGCTGTAGGTAGGCTTGACAAATATGGTAGCAAAAAGCTCAACAGTAATCAAAACAGAGATGCAAAGTTGAATAAACACTCAACGTCGGTACTGTGCTGATCCTAGGCTAGACCGTACTAGAGACGCGAGCCTAAAACACCAACGAAAGCACGGCGCGGCACGTAAACAACTGAGAAGCACACTGAATTTTTTTCTTCTCTTTTTTTTTTTGCGATGCGGGACTGCGGTGGCTGAAAAAGTGCGAAAAAATCACTATGGTGGCGAACGTCTCAAAATGAGTTTCTGGACCGAAGGAACGTATGGGCACGAAATTTTTACCCCTGATAATTTTGGCCTAAAAACTGCTCTGGAAAGCGTGCCAGACTCTTTTTTTTTTGCTAATCACCCCCCTTCTCTGTACGGAAAAAGTTTGATGAAATCCGACTCTAACAACTGAAAACTATTCTGGCTACAGAGAGATCAGGAACCGTACTGATGGTGGAACTCAACTCGGACTCGTGAGACGTGGTGGTGTATATGGACTCTTCTTGGCGGAACGTGGTAGGGTATCTGGACTCGGATTAGCGGAACGTGGTAGGATGACTACTTGTGCGGCGGCGACGTGGCAAACTGTGATCAGAACTCGAAACTCTAAGGGAACTAGACGCTAAGATCAGCAACTTGACACAACGATGCAACCGTAAATTCAACAAAGCAAGTACTGAGAAGAAAACTGGACAAAGGCTAGGACTGTCTTGGGACGTGATGATCTAACCCTAATTTTTTTTTGTTGGCTTTTTCGTGGACTGTAGGTATGAAGAACAGAACCAATCTAGACTATGAAAACTGGTAAATCTCACCGAGCAACCTGGAAATCTGATACCACTTGATAGAGGCGAAGGTGTCCCGATGTTTCGATGAGATGATGGAGATCGATTTTGGTGGAGTAGACTTTCACGACCCGACTACGAACGTGCGAAGACGTTGCGCCTTAGCAATCGCTAAACCAACTCCGAGAGGTTATTGAACCCGCGGATGCACGATCAACCTGACCACGAAGGTCAATTCCTGCAAGCAATCGAAGAACAAGCAAGAACTAAGAATTGCAATCTGGATATTGCGAATATAAGATGAAAGATTAACAGAAGTTGGGGTTCCAATGCGGTCTTGGCCTGGTCGGACGACACAAACGAAGAACTCGAAGTTGCGGCTATGGCTAACTTAAATCTAATTAAAACCCAAGTCTAAACGACGCCCTAAGGGCTGTATATATGGGGGAACAGAGGGGATTTTCGTGACCCCTTGGAGGTGGGGCCTGAAAACAACCCTAACTCGGTTTCCCCACACATACGGACTCTAAAAACAGCCTATAATGTGGTATTTCGAAATTACATGGGCCCAGCCCAATATTAAGGTGACGCAGCACCTATAATTGCTCTTGGACGAAAATAATGAAGTGGCATCTCGTGTATTTCGTCCAAGCCTTCATGCATGCCTTATGGTGGCTTCAAAGTGCGAAAATCCCCACTGGAAGCTCCATTGTTATTTCCCGCGCGCGCACCTTCTTCTCCATGCTTGATCCCGCTCCAATGACCGTCCTTCTTGTCTATGCTAGGTCCTTCATTCATAAGCAAAACAAAAGTATCTAATTTAGGCAGCATCATATTTTCATGAACATTAGAAGGATTCGCAAGAAACGAAAGTACCTGATAATTTAGTTGACGTGCACGTGCTCTAGTAACTGGTCCAGTATGTGTAGTTGGTGAAGATGTGGGTATAACATTAGTAGAGATGTCCTCATCACGGCTTGCTCGGGGAGGTCCTGTGGCCGGTGGAATCGACGACGATCTTCTCTGCGGCCGGCGAGAGCTCGGTGGTGATTCCGGCGGCTCGGGGACGAATTGACTCGCGATCAGAACACGAAACTCTAAGGGAACTAGACGCTAAGATCAGCAACTCGACACAACGATGCAACCGCAAATTCAACAAAGCAAACTACTGTAAAGAAAACTGGACAAAGGCTCGGACTGTTTTGGGACGTGATGATCTAACCCTAATTTTTTTTTGTTGGCTTTTTCGTGGACTGTAGGTATGAAGAACAGAACCAATCTAGACTACGAAAACTGGTAAATCTCACCGAGCAACCTGGAAATCTGATACCACTTGATAGAGGCGAAGGTGTCCCGATGTTTCGATGAGATGGTGGAGATCGATTATGGTGGAGGCAACTTTCACGATCCGACTACGAACGTGCGAAGACGTTGCGCCTTAGCGATCGCTAAACCAACTCCGAGAGGTTATTGATCCCGCGGATGCACGATCAACCTGACCACGAAGGTCTAATTCCTGCAAGCAATCGAAGAACAAGCAAGAACTAAGAATTGCAATCTGGATATTGCGAATATAAGATGAATGATTACGAAAGTTGGGGTTCCAATGAGGTCTTGGCCTGGTCGGATGACACAAACGAAGAGCTCGAAGTTGCGGCTATGGCTAACTTAAATCTAATTAAAACCCAAGTCTAAACGACGCCCTAAGGGCTGTATATATGGGTGAACAGAGGGGAATTTCATGGCCCCTTGGAGGAGGGGTCCGAAAACAACCCTAACTCGGTTTCCCCACACATACGGACTCTAAAAAATAGCCTATTAAGTGTATTTCGAAATTACATGGGCCTGGCCCAATAATAAGGCGACGCAGCACCTATAATAACCCTTGGACGAAAATATTAATGTGGCGTCTTGTGTCTCTCGTCCAAGTCTTCATGCACGCCTTATGGTGGCCTCAAACTGCGAAAATCACCACTGGAAGCTCCATTGTCCTTTCCCGCGCGCACACCTCCTTCTCCATGCTTGATCCCGCTCCAATGACCATCCTTCTTATCCATGCTAGGTCCTTCATTCATAAGACAAACAAAAGTATCTAATTTAGGCAGCATCATATGTTCCTGAACATTAGAAGGATTCGCAAGAAACGAAAGTACCTGATAATTTAGTTGACGTGTGCGTGCTCTAGTAACTGGTCCAGTATGTGTAGTTGGTGAGAGGAGGAAGGGAAGGCGCGCGGGGAGGAAGGAGAGAGGTACGGCAGCTGGTCGACGGCGCCTTGGCCGGAGGAAACGGCGGCAGCGGCTCGGGCAGGTTGGGGAGCGAGGCGCTCGGGGAGAGGGAGGAGCTTCCATGGCTGGCTAGGGCATCTGGTGACGTGGCTCGTCCTGGACCACTCGATCCCGATCCGACGGCCCGGATTGAGCCACCCGATCTGGACGTGGGGGAGAAGTTGGTGGGGTTTGGGTGCTGCAAGGTGGCGGCTGGGGAGAGGGTTAGCACAGAATTTTAGAGGAGTAGGGACTAGGGTTTCCAGATTAGGGACGTGGGCTTGGCTATTTATAGCAGGTTTTTTAGGAATGGCTAAATGGGCTACAAAATGGCTGGATAAGAGGTATTTAGGGGCTGGTTTTCAGGTGGGCTAAGTTCCGAAGATAAGAAAAGAACCCCGTTGGTCAGTTGGCTGTCTGCGTGAAATTTTTATAAATACGCTCATGGAATTACACCAGCTACTATGTCTGGCACATCCGACCGTTCAGCTATCAAACGAAGCCGGAATCGCACGAATTTAAAACACCGCCTGGCTGCACTAGACTGACGTCGTCTACATCGTTTAACGCCAAAGAGAACATCGAGCACCTCCCGATAAAATAACCCATTTAAATATAAATGGGGGTTTTCGCGCCGATGGTGATGGCTGGTCTTGTGCCGGTTGCGACGGTGCTCAGGTGAAACCCGGTGTCACAAGGTCGTGTGCTGTGGTGGAAAAGGTCGGTCACGCATCCGATACGAGAAATAGGAGAGAGAAATATGCACCGATTATTATTTCGGTGAAGCAAACACTGCAAACAAGTCAGACAATCAAACAATTCACGCCGAAAACAATTTTTTTAATTTTTGTGAAAACTGGGTTGTTACAAGAAAGAAAAGGAAACAGAAAATAGAAAAAAAAGGCTTACCTGACATTAGGCCCAACTTGTTCCCCAGCCGGCCCAGTCCACCCAGCCTTGTCGTCTACCCCCGGGCACGAGCACACAGCTGCGTGCCCGGCATGCCAACGTCGGCGGCAGCAGCTAGCCTGCCTGGCGCCCCCCAAGCCTTATCTCCTCGCCACGACGACGCCTGGAGACGCCCAATGCATTCCCCCCCCCTCTCCTGGCCATTTCCCCTCTCCCAGCACGATCCCGCCGTCGTCCGAGAAGAACCGCAACGCGGCCGCTATGGAAACTCGTGGTCGGAGCCCGAGCTAGGCCTCCAAAGCTTGTCCTTCCTCTTCGTCGTCTTCGTCTTCGTTTCCGTGCAGAAACTCGCGAGTCAATTCGTCCCCAAGCCGCCGGAATCACCACCGAGCTCTCGCCGGCCGCAGAGAAGATCGTCGTCGATTCCACCGGCCACAGGACCTCCCCGAGCAAGCCGTCACCGCCGTTGCACTCAGGGTGAGCTTCTGAGAAAAACCCCTCTTGTCCCGCGCCTTCCCCGCAGCTGTAGCCGGATCCACTATGAGAGCCGAAGCACTTCACCGCCGTGGTCGTTGCCGGCAAGCTCCCGCTAAGAAATCGAGCTCTAGATCTTGTCCATCGCATTCGCGTTGCTCCTCTGTTTCAAAAGCGCCCAACCCCGCTTCATTTGATGCATCGTAGTGAGTTTTGCCTCGCAGCCGTGCCACTGTCGCCGCAAAGCTCGTCGCCGGCGAGCCTACGGTGCCTCCTAGCAACCGTACCTTGGCCCGTTCGATGCGCGACGTCAGGAGCTACGTCTTAGTGGTCGCAGCGCTTCGAATGGTGCCTAGAATCGCCCCCCCCCCCCCCCGTGTGTCGCCTCCGTGCTGGAAGGTCGCCGACGACTAGCCGCCGGCGAGATGACGTGGACGTCATTAGCTTAGTGCTAATCCCCCCCAGAGACACTTACATGTGGTCCCAAGGCCAGACTAATCTCTCTGATTAGATTAAGTCAAATTAAACTTGTTTAATTAACAGAACAGAGAATGACATGTGGGACCCCTCTGTCAGTGGCCCCCTGACGTCAGCCTGGTGTCACAGTGATGCAGTAATGCTTATTTGATTTAAAACAAACTCAGAAAATGGCAGAAAATATGCTAAACTTTGGAAATTCATAGAAAATTCATCCTAACTCCAAATGTAGCAAATAATATGTCTAAAATTATTAGAAAAATTCAAGGAATCTGAATATGCAATATGTTTTCATGTTTGACAAAGTTTTCTTGGGTGAACAGTGGTAACAAAGCATATGCATTCCTTTTAAATTCAAAATGGAGTTTGAATTTGCAAGACCTTTGCAATATACTTCATTTAAATGGAATCCCCTCACACATCAGTGGCACATACATCAAGTGTCAACCTTCAACCATGTGATTGTGAATTGTACTTATTGTGCTCCCTTGCTTGTTGTTTGTCGAGTAGAGGTGGAACCGGAACAGGAGGCTGCCCCCTTCGTTGAAGACCCTGAACCTGAACCTCGTCAGCAAGGCAAGCAAACCCCCATTGATCATGTCGCTAAATCTCACTTCCCTCTCAGTCTCTCTTATGCATTTTTTTAGGACGATTACCATGCTACGTTTCTACCGCATAGATGAACCCATTCCGTTGCATGACCTATCATTTGTCACAGTAGTAGTCAAACCACAATCCTAGAAAATGTAGGAGTTGATTGATATCATGTGGCCCCTGCAACTGTTACTGCTTATTGCATGCTTAGAGTGAGACAATGTTGTTACTGTTATGTGAGTCGGGATGGTAGAAATCATGTTGATGATGGTGGAAATGTGTTGGCGAATCTACCCTAATACAAGGTGAACAATGAGAGGCTGTGTAGGAGTACACAGTGGGTTGTCTAGTTGAACACCGCCCTAAGTCCGAGTTCTTGTGTGGTGATCCAAGATGAAGAGTAAAACCACACATTGGGCTCACTGACCCCTCTCAACCTACTAACTCATCCCTTTCGATGTCCAGATGTCGCAGTAGTTCGGAGTTCTGGTAGGTTTGTGGCCTAGCTGCTAAGTGAGAGAATGGCTCAGCCGAGACCGGCTTATGCACCACGCACACATCATCTGGGTCCACTTCGGTAAACCGGCCGGGTTCACGATAGTGGTAGCCAACCCAGGTAGGCGGCTTTCTTGGACTAGATCGGCTATGAGGTAACAGTTGTGGTGAGCATCCTCGCCGACACCCCTTCAATGGTGTCAAGATCAAAGGCGGTAACTGATGTTCATGTGTGTTTAGTGGTACACCCCTACAGGGTTAACAAAACTATTCGAATAGCCGCGTCCGCGGTAAGGGACTGCTTGGAAAGCTTAGCTTGATTATTAGACAACTTGAACTGGATACTTATAAAACTTGCCAAGATAAGCGTGAGTGCTATGGCGTGCTTTCTCGTGGGGAAGTCGAGGAAGGCACCATGGTGGTGTAATTGGTTGGAGACATGTAGTGGACTCGTGTACGCTTCTTACCTCAAGTCTGGTACTCGTAGTTCAGGACTATCCAAGTCAAAGCTGGCACTTCTGCTTATCAACCCCACCTCCCTTTACCTTGATACATGTGCATGAGTAGTATAGCTCCTACGTAAGTCTTGCTGAGTACGTCTTTGTACTCATGTTTGCTTATTCTATATTTTAGATGAACCCACTGACCCCGAAGGTGGATTCTTCCTCGAGCTCAACGACTGAAGACCAAGCTAGTGTAGTCCCAGTCAGCAGACTGGTTCCCTCGTGGAGGGCTTGTGTTTAAATAAGGCTTCTTAAGCCATTTGTTAAACTTGTTTGTACCCAGACAGAATTTGCTTCCGCGTGGTTGTTGCAATGTTGGATCACGGTCTCGTGATCTCTGTGTGCACTCTGTAAGAGTTATCAATAAAGTTTACACTTTGTAAAGAATTGTAATGATACCTGTTGTTCATACTAGACATGTGTGCTGCGTGTATGATTATATCATGCATGTCTTAATATGGGTTTTCGAGACCTTAGTTGTGATCTGGCTGGCGGTCTTTTATACACCAAGTGGCCCTTAGATGTGCGCAGCTTGGGGCATCGCGATGCGATTGTTCGTGACTCCGTAACGTGCACACTTTGATGTATGATCGAGCCCGCCCTAGACCCCGACTAAGATATCGGGCTGGAGTAAGTCTATGTAAGGGTTATAATACAATCGATAGTATGGTTGAGGCGACTTGTCTATGAGTATGGGAGTTCACCACCCATATCATTTAGACTTGTGTGCGGACGATGAGGACCCATCTCAGTTGATCATCCGGCCTGGATGGGATGCCCCTCACGTTCGATGCTTTCCGAGAACGTTCTGTGCTTGGCCTTGTCTGCTTAGACAAGTGGGTACGGTTCTCGGCTCTCCATATGATTGTGATGTAGCGAGTCTTGCATACGCTAACCCCGGGTCTCGACAAGGTGAGGATATCGTCGCCGTTGGGCAGCCACCGGCACGGTTTGGAGTGGGAATGTGCAGAGGGAAGTGCCAGCTACCCGTGGAGCAACCGCGTTGATCTCCTAGAGTGCGCAGTAGACGCGGCTGTCACCGAAGTAGCCCCTGTCGCCGCTGTATCACCTGCAGTTTTGAGAGTGCTTGAGTTTTAGTTAACCAGCGGGGAACAACCTCTTCCTTCTCTACACTCGTGTCATGTCAATAGTCGTTCAGTGGCATAGTGGCAAGGGGCTCGAGTGTGTATGCAGCGCGGCATGAGTTCGAAACCTAGCCAGCGCAAAATGCCCCCCTGTTTTCCTTTTTCTTTTGTTTCTTTTTCCTTTCCTTTTCCTTTCAGTTTCAAATCAGTTTGATTTCAAAAAAACATGGGCACATATTATGTATGCACTTGGGCTAGAAAAATCCACTGAGCATGATGGTCACCTTTGGTTTGTGTTTTGAACAACATAAATTTTCAAAAAAGCTATGGAGGGGAGTTGAGCCCGTACGTGACCATGCCATTTGGTTGCCCATGCACTTGGTTGTTTGTAGCCTTGGAGTAAATGTTTTTTTCCTAGGACAAGTGGTGCTGATCATAAACTTTTGCTTTGCAAATGCTAAGTGTGTAGTGCTTTTGCACCACCCACACCACCTATGTCCTTGACACCTTTCTTCTTGTTCAAATACTTTGAGCCCCACAGGTTGGCACACTCAAAGTTTTTCGGTTTCCACCCGTCATGTTGTCACATGATGATCAAGCCTTGTTCCCTTGATGATCCTTTCTTCTCGATACTCCTTTGGTGTAAACTTCATCGTTACCTCTCCGCCTCCGGAATCGATAGTTACTTTTCACGTTGCATTTATTTATTTGATGTTATTGCACATGTTATGCCATATTGCCGTGTTAGTTACACCAAAATTAAGGCTATGACCAAAGCCATAAAAATTAAGTAATTGCACATGAAGTTGTCGACGTGTCGTCAACACCTTCATTTAAATCTGACTAGGGTCACACCATGTCTAATTAAACATGTTCTTTTCATCCATGCTTGAGAATTTTTGGTCTCGATGTTTACTCGTGTGTTTTCCCTTGTCGGTACCTTACGTTAGCACCTGATACTGCCAAGGATACTTTCGTGGAGGTTTCCGAGACCGAGGACCCTGCTACGTTTGCTCCGACAACCGATTGCCCAGGCAAGGGGAAGATTTATACCATTACTTGATACCTTTCTGCCTACCTGCCTAGCTGTAGTCTAGAACGATTGTTTGAACCTATCCACCTTGCTTGGGCCACAATCAAAAACTACACAGCCATGATCCCCACATCCCAGCAAAACCTTGTATTGCTAAGTTACCGCTGCTCAGCCATTGCTTAGTATGAGTAGGAAAACATGCTTCTTACCCTATGCTATGGTTGGGATATCGTGTTATTAAAGAAGTTGCTTGGTATTTATTATTATGATGTTAAGTTTTATTTGACGAATGATGGGAGGCTGGGCTGTTCCCGCCTGGTGCTTTGTTCCATTTGAGTCACCTAGGATCCGTGTTCCGGGTATTGGTTCTTTGTTCGAGCGTGCCTAATCGTGTGTGGGGTTCTATGGGGACCCCTTGTCTTACCTACCTAGCTCCAAACAGTTCTAGTGGTGGCCCGAGCTGATTTACTATTTGCAAACGTGTGTGTGCTGGTGGTACCCCAATTGTTTACAAACCACCCTCGGCCAGGAGGACTTCTTCCTTGGCTGTCCCACCTTGTCTGGGCTATCCAAACCTACGACAGACGGTAGAGACCGATTCGAGAGCGCGGCTGGCTTTTGAGTTGGGTGTCAACTCACCGGGGGCCACCCGAAATTGTGCTTTGTTAGTTAGTGGGACTCTGATGTTCCGGAGTTTCAGGCGCTTACCTCGCCAAGTGGAAATCGGGCGTACATGCAAAGCCTATGATGGGCAGTTGGTACACCCCTGCAGGGTTAAATCTTTTCGAAAAGCCGTGTCCACGGTTATGGACGACTCAGAGCCTACGTCTTGTTCATAGAATAACATCAAATTGGATCATATTTAAAAACTTGCCTACCGTGTGAGTGCCTTGGTTGCTTTTCTTCGTCCAGGGGGACCCAGAGAAGATCCAGGTTGTGTTATGTTTGACGTAAGTAGGTGAATAGCAGACTTATGACATGATGTCACGTGCATTCTTGGATCTTACATCTACTCTAATAGAATGATAGCCACCATATATGCTAGTGCGACTGCAACCTTTACTTTTACCTTGTCTTACCGTAGGAAGTTAGTTATCCTGTAATGATATAATCTCACAACTGGTTTCCTTTTGTGCGTTTACTATTTTTCCTGATCGGCCGCTGCAGTTGACTACTACCTCGACCCGAGCACCGGACGTTAATTCGTGGAGGTGCCCCCGGAGGACGACGGTGAGGATGACTTCGTTCAGTAGATCCTATAGTTGGGTTCCGACGATCCGTGGGTGGACTTATTTATGTGCAGCCCTGATGGATTCTCGCCCCTCGTTGGTTACCCCAAGTGGAAGGTTGAGATGCAGCGTAGCGGTAATTTCCCTCAGTAAAGATACCAAGGTTTGTCTCCAGTAGGACTCAACGATAAGTACGATAGGTGGCAACGGCGCCAGAAATTATTCTGATGCGTGGAGTTGTCGTGGACCTGCACAAAACAAATAACTTTGCTCCCAACGAGTTCAGAGGAGTTGTCAATTCCTCCGGCCTTGTCGTTTACAAAGGATCAAACGCAAGAGATAAAAAGGTACTAGTAAAAGTAAAAACAGAAAGGTAAATAGTGGGTGTGAACAATGGTATGAAGATGGACCGGAGTCCCGTGATTTTCACTAGTGATGTCTCTCTCCCAAAAGACGATAAAAATGCTAGCGAGGTAAACAAATCACAGTTGGGCAATTGACAGGATTATGAAGGCACCACAATGCTAACTATGCTGCAAAGAAAGGAAGGGCTCAAAAGCAATGGGCAGTACGCCAAGGTAAGTAGACCGAAATCCATCTGCATCTACTACGAATCATCCACCTTGAGATATCTATCCAGAACATCTCGCTGGTATTAAGTTGCGAATCCCACCCAAAGTGTAAACTCAAAGCAACACACAACTGCATTAAAAGAACTTTGCGTAAAGTAAACAATTCTTGCACCAATAGGCACAATCACCGTTGTTTTATCCCTGGTGGCAACAGCACATCCCCTAGTCTCATGTTTCTGTCACTCAAGCTAGACATTAGGGGGCTGAACCCACAATCGAGCATAACGCTCTCTCTTGGAGTTGCAAGCAAATAACTTGGCCAAAGCAAATACTGCAACGGAGAACATGCAAGAATTTACTCAAGAACAAAATATAAAAGGGCAAACCAAATATATTACTCATCACAATCTGAACATAGTCTCATAATCCATCAGATCCCAACAAACTCAGCATAGCAACAGCAGAAAATTACATAGGTGCCTCGATCATGTGAGACAGCTCACGAGGTCTCGAAAGTGGAAGCACAAAAGAGGGAGAGGACATCACATAGCTAGTGATCACGGACCCATGGTCCAAGGGGGACTACTCACGGTACATACGGGAGGCGTCCATGGCTATGGATGGTCTCCCGGAGGGGTGATCTCCTTCCGGCAGGGTGCCGGGGGAGCTTCTCCAGGCAGCCCCGATCTGAAAACGGCAGCGGCGGCGGAACAGAGAGGTTTCCGCGAAAAAGAGTTCTTGTTTAGGGGTTTCTACCCCGAGGGGGTTATATAGGCGAAAGGGGGCGTCGAGGGGCCACCCAGGGCAGCCAGGAGGGTGCCTGGCGCGCCCTAGGGTTGGGGCCGCGCCAGGGACCCTTCTGGCTCCCTGGTGGTGGTCCCGGCTCTCTCCCTTGGTTATTCCGGAAGCTTCCTGCCCGCTGATTTTTAATATAATTTTTGCGGAATTTTTGGGCACTTTAATCAGCCGGAAAACCTGAAAAACAAAAACAGCAGAAAACCAGAAGCTGGCAACTGGGTGCACTGAGTTAGTAGGTTAGTCCAAATTGGTTTAAAAGTGTAATAAAGTTCAAGAAAAACATGGCAAAGTCACACAAAACATGCATGGAGAAAGCAGAAATTATAGATACGTTTGAGACGTATCAACATCTCCAAGCTTAATTCCTGCTCGTCCTCGAGTAGGTAAATGTTAACAAGCATAATTTCTGTGGTGACATGCCACACAAACAAATAAGGACTGTTAAGTAAAGCAATCAAAGCATGCAATTCAATTCAAGTCTTAACAGGCAAGAGTCTATATTGGCATTAACACAAGCAACAAAAGAACAAAAGGTGCAAGAGATCTTGCTGTCCGTGACTCGAATGTCTCCCGATGGTGTTTGCGTGCAAGCAAGGGACTGGGAAGAAAGAGAAAAAAGGTTGTTGAGAACAACTATCTACTAAAGTTTCACACTTAGTCTCCTTTGGATTCTTATCTGGACTCGTCCCCAGACCACTAGCCAGGTACAAGTCAAACTGATCCACTCCCTTTCGATATTTTGAGCACTCATGCAATGGATGAGCGCGAGCAAGAAAGTTGACACCTAAAAGGTGAAACAGAAAAAGGGTGGAGGAGGAAGACAAAAAGGTGTGTGAAAGGCTCACATCAATGAGGACAATCATAGACGATATAAGGCCATATGATAGATATGATGTGAGGAGTAGGGATTTCCATACAACGGATGCACATGTGAGCTAAAAGCTCTCCAATGGAACTAGTGGGGGTGCATCTAACTTGTTTGCTCAAGAAGACCTAGAGCTCGTTTGAGGAGGCTCATCATTGGAATATACAAGCCAAGTTCTATAGTGTAAAAGTTCCCCACATAGCTATATGCATGATGATAATCTCTATGGAGTACAAGGGATAGAAGATGAAGTACTAGTGTGGACCTCTCAAAAGGAATAGTAGTATGCCCCCTTCTCTCTTTTTATTTTTCTTTTTCTCTTTTTTTATTTTTTTATTTTTTGGTGGCCTCAATGGTTCTTTCTATCTAACTCTCATTTGTCCTCTTTGGGATCTTTTGATTTTGTCCTCTTTGGAATCTTTTCCTCACTTTAGGGGAAATACTCTATATTTTACAAGAATATAGGAGATCTTTCACACTTTACAAAGGTACTCACAAAAAGAAAATGTAACTAATCATGATGGAAATGTATGCCTCTGCCAGGATAGCAGGATATGCAATGATACTAGCGCGTCATGTAGCAATTATTAGGGGAAGGCCCAACTAGCATGCCGCTCATCGATCAAGCAAGTAGCATGTATGACATGAAGATCAAGTCATGAGAGGGTGGATGTTGCATGGCAATGTATCTCGGAAAGGCTATGGAAATGCCTTGTAGGTAGGTATGGTGGCTGTTTTGAGGAAAGATATAATGAGGCTTATGATGACAGAGCGTATCATGCCAAGGGTTTGGATGCACCGGCGAAGTATGCGCCAACTCTCGAGGTGAGAAAGGGCAATGCACGGTACCGAAGAGGCTAGAAAAAGTATGGGTAGGTGGAAGTGTCAACTTTCGAATACTCACATTAGTCCGAAGAACTCATGCACTTATTATCGGTAACTCTCAATCTAATAGGAGGTTCACAAAGAGACAGGTACCCCGAGGAGGAGTGTATGGGGGTTTGGTTATCCTTGCGCATCCTCGACTCATGGTACGTGAGTGTACTCTAATATTCGAACCCTCCAGAGGTTAGTGATCCATCTAGTAGCTAGAGTTCTCAACAGGGGTTTTTTGGTTTTCGAAAAACACACGGATTGCCCAAAATACGACATCTATCACTAATAGGCAAGAGCTCTTGACACCAAAAGTTCAAACATTACTCTAGTCAATACCTCAAAACTATTGCAAGTTACTACTTCAAAGAGAAAAGCAACTTTAACTACCTACTTTCTAGTCAAGACACAGAACTCAGTGCAACAGGCAAACTCTCTAACAAGATAAAACATGCAACCTATAGAAAGTTCAACCTGAAAAGAAAAGCTCTAGAAAAACTAAAGCACTACAGCTAAACAGACCAGCAGCTAAGAAAAGAAAAAGAACAACTCACAGCTAAAAGAAATAAGCATGCAAATCCTATGAGGAGTTCTAGTTCAAGTAGAGCGTGTTTCTCTCCCACACAAAAGAGTAAGTTGGGGTCTAACTTGTTACTACAGCAAAGAAAGAAAAACAAACCAAGAAAGTAAAGAGCGAGACGCTCCAAGCAAAGCACATAACGCATGAAGTGATAAAAATATAGTGCAACGAAAGACAGACCGATGATTGTTGATGAAGAAGGGGATGCACCGGGGGCATCCCCAAGCTTAGACGCTTGAGTCTCCTTGAATATTTATTGGGGGTGCACTTGGGAATCCCCAAGCTTGAGCGCTTGACACTCCTGGATCTTCTTTCATCACCTTCCATCGCGCACTTGAAAACTCCCTTCATACATAACTCATTGTAGGCTGATTAGAGAGGTTAGTACCCTAATAAAATAATTTTCCTCTACTGAAAATAAAGATTTCCAGGAAGAGCTGTTGTTTCTCTTGCCTGCCCAAAAAAGTTTGCAAAGAAAAAGCAAGCTTAAGGATTGCAAAACTGCGAAAACAAAAAACTGGGGCAGAAGCTGAGAAAAACAGAACAACAGAGAAAGGGGAATTTTTTCGAGGTACTTCTGCAACTCAAATCAAAAAACTTTGAACAGGGGCTAGCAAGCCAATTGTATGGAGCATGCTGTCAAAAAAATTCAGATCAAAAAGATGATCTGGTGATTTATCGCAAATTTTCCCGTCAAGAAGACAGAATCTGTTTCTGGACAGCAAGCTCCAACTTTTGAACTTTCAAGCACTCTGAGGCTAAACTTGGCACAAAGCTTGAAAAATAAAGATACAATGATTTTGCTACAGTAGTAACAATCATCAAGACCACTAAGAACAGAACAAAAGCAAAAAAGAAAAACCTAAATTCGTTGTGGGCTGCCTCCCGAAAGCGCTTCTTTAGAGCCATTAGCTAGGCTTAAAGCAGAAGATCAAGTTGCATCTATTGAACCATTACCATGATCATCAAAAAGCTCTTCAATAGTGCAACTAGTCTTAATAGGTTTCTCAAATAAAGGACGAATAAAAATGCTTCTTGGAATACAATCAAAAGGGGGGAAATCAGTTGGAGTTTCATTAAAATTAAAGATAGGTGTCTCTTCCAAAGTTTTCACCGTTTCAACTCTCTTGGCAATAGGTGTGCTATCTTTTGTTCGAGGAATCTTGGGTACGTAAACGGACTTAGGTTCCTTCTTTGCCGGAGTTTCATCCCTTTTAGTTTTGATTGAGGAAAAAGTAGTTCCTAACGTTTCAATCTTTTCTATCCTAGAAGACTTTTCATCAAGGGTTTTGATAGTCTCTAAAGTTTTGATAATTTTCTGCATAGAGTTATCTAGCCTATTCAAATTCCCTTGAATCTTACGCTCCAACTCATTCATCCTATCAATGCTTGGCATCTCTAGCTCTATGTTTTCAAGTTTTCTCATAATGTGAGCTAAAGTAATGTCCTCTTTAATACTAGCAATAGGGAGACTTCCTACAAGATTTTCAATAACATTAAGGGCTTCCCAAACTCGGGCCTCTGTGAAGTTTCCACTGATAGCAGTATCTAAAAGAAACCTATTCCAAGAAGTGATCCCAACATAAAAATTTCTAAGCAGGATAGCAGTGGTTTGCTTCTTGGTGGCTCTTTTTTGAGAATCATTAATTCTATACCAAGCATCTTTTAAACTCTCACCACCTCTTTGAGTAAAGGTAAGCACTTCCGCCTCACCAAAGGCAAAAGGACCAGCCATAAAGGTAGCTACTGACAAGGTAACAGGTATTTTTGGTATTTTTGATTAGGGACACAAAAGTAAAAACTAAAAGGTAAACTAACAAGACTAAAAAGCAAAGGTAAAAGATAGCGTGTAACTCCCCTATTTTTGATACAGGAGTCCGACAACGGCGCCAGAAATTGGCGGTTATCAGGACTCGCGTATTTGTACTTCCTTTGAGTCCACGGCAACGGCGCCAGAAATTAGCTTGATGGCTTCTCGCCCCTCGTTGGTTACCCCAAGTGGAAGGTTGAGATGCAGCGTAGCGGTAATTTCCCTCAGTAAAGATACCAAGGTTTGTCTCCAGTAGGACTCAACGATAAGTACGATAGGTGGCAACGGCGCCAGAAATTATTCTGATGCGTGGAGTTGTCGTGGACCTGCACAAAACAAATAACTTTGCTCCCAACGACTCAGAGGAGTTGTCAATTCCTCCGGCCTTGTCGTTTACAAAGGATCAAACGCAAGAGATAAAAAGGTACTAGTAAAAGTAAAAACAGAAAGGTAAATAGTGGGTGTGAACAATGGTATGAAGATGGAACGGAGTCCCGTGATTTTCACTAGTGATGTCTCTCTCCCAAAAGACGATAAAAATGCTAGCGAGGTAAACAAATCACAGTTGGGAAATTGACAGGATTATGAAGGCACCGCAATGCTAACTATGCTGCAAAGAAAGGAAGGGCTCAAAAGCAATGGGCAGTACGCCAAGGTAAGTAGACCGAAATCCATCTGCATCTACTACGAATCATCCACCTTGAGATATCTATCCAGAACATCTCGCTGGTATTAAGTTGCGAATCCCACCCAAAGTGTAAACTCAAAGCAACAGACAGCTGCATTAAAAGAACTTTGTGTAAAGTAAACAATTCTTGCACCAATAGGCACAATCACCGTTGTTTTATCCCTGGTGGCAACAACACATCCCCTAGTCTCATGTTTCTGTCACTCAAGCTAGACATTAGGGGGCTGAACTCACAATCGAGCATAACGCTCTCTCTTGGAGTTGCAAGCAAATAACTTGGCCAAAGCAAATACTGCAACGGAGAACATGCAAGAATTTACTCAAGAACAAAATATAAAAGGGCAAACAAAATATATTACTCATTACAATCTGAACATAGTCTCATAATCCATCAGATCCCAACAAACTCAGCATAGCAACAGCAGAAAATTACATAGGTGCCTCGATCATGTGAGGCAGCTCACGAGGTCTCGAAAGTTGAAGCAAAAAAGAGGGAGAGGACATCACATAGCTAGTGATCACGGACCCATGGTCCAAGGGGGACTACTCACGGTACATACGGGAGGCGTCCATGGCTATGGATGGTCTCCTGGAGGGGTGATCTCCTTCCGGCAGGGTGCCGGGGCAGCTTCTCCAGGCAGCCCCGATCTGAAAACGGCGGCGGCGGCGGAACAGAGAGGTTTCCGCGAAAAAGAGTTCTTGTTTAGGGGTTTCTACCCCGAGGGGGTTATATAGGCGAAGGGGGGCGTCGAGGGGCCACCCAGGGCAGCCAGGAGGATGCCTGGCGCGCCCTAGGGTTGGGTCCGCGCCAGGGACCCTTCTGGCTCCCTGGTGGTGGTCCCGGCTCTCTCCCTTGGTTATTCCGGAAGCTTCCTGCCCGCTGATTTTTAATATAATTTTTGCGGAATTTTTTGGGCACTTTAATCAGCCGGAAAACCTGAAAAAAAAACAGTAGAAAACCAGAAGCTGGCAACTGGGTGCACTGAGTTAGTAGGTTAGTCCAAATTGGTTTAAAAGTGTAATAAAGTTCAAACAAAACATGGCAAAGTCACACAAAACATGCATGGAGCAAGCAGAAATTATAGATACGTTTGAGACGTATCAAGCCCTCTCTAGGGCCGTTTGGATTTTGACCGTACTCGGTCGTGATTGTCTTCCACTTGTTGCATGATGTACTGTTGGGTCTATGGACCTCTGAGATGATGTAATGAATGCCAGTGGCGATGTATGCCCTGGACTCCTTATATTTATGTCTTAGTATAAAGTTCATTGTTCTTATTTCTGTTGTCGAGAATCCAGCAGCGACACGAGTGCGAGTGTCGTGAGTCGGTGGCCTTTTATGCGCTACTAACTCGAGCGAGACGCGAAAGCGACTAACTTGAGTTAGCACCGCATCGGGGGCCTTACACAACAACTGAACACGACGATCCAACCGATAATTCAATAAAGCAAAGCACCGAAAAGAAAATTGTGAAGGCTCAGATTGGTTAGGATATGATGATCTAATCCTATTTTTATGTCTTTTTGTGTGGATGATAGGTGATAAAATTACAGATCTAATATTTGGATGTGGAATTCTCACCGAGCAACCTGAAAACTGATACCACTTGATAGAGGCGGGGTGTCCCGATCTATCGATGAGATGACAACTATCGATTTGGTGGAGACGACTTTGACGATCCGACTATGAACATGCAACAACATCGCGCCTTAGCAATCGCTAAACCAATCTCTGGAGGTTATTGACCATGCCGGTGCACGATCAACCTGACCACGAAGGTCTAGTGCCTGCAAGCAATCGAACAACAAGCAAGAACTATGATAAAGGAATCTGAATATTGCGAGTACATAGATGAAGTATAGATGAAAGTTGGGGTTCCGAAGCGGTCTTGGCCTGGTCATAGGACACAAATGAAGTACACGAAGTTGCAATGGATAACTTTTAACTAAATAAAACCCTAAGAAAACCCTAGGATTGATCTACTTATATAGTACTAGAGGGTGGAAGCCAAGGGGGTGGAAGCATGTCCCAAAGAGAACTAAAACTAAACATAGGTCGTACAAGGCACTTGGGCCCATGTGAAGGTGATGCAACAGCTATTGAGTTGGACTTTGACTCGGATTTTTCTACGGGTTCGCACCGTTTCTGCAATATCTCCACGCTCAGAGGGAATTTTAAGTTGAAACCAATTGGGTTGTAAAGTAAACAAGATAAGCTATCATCAGCAAAATGAATCACCCAATTTGGAGTTCATATGTAGAAATGGCGGCTGTTTGAAGTTGGATATATCTCTGCAGTCCTAATCTGGGTCCATGACGTGAGGAATTTGGTCTCTATCCTCTCTTGGGCCAAAAGTGACGTGAAATAACTTCTTATACAGGACAGAATCATGCCCCTTTGCATTGACTTCATTTCTTGTTCAAATATAGACGAACTAATGTTCATATCCATGATAATGATGTCCTCATCATCTTCATGCTTGAACACGCTGGAATGCTCTTCCTTCTTGTCCATGCTAGGTCCTTCATTTGTTAGCAACAGAAATATATCTACGTTACGAAGCATCATATTCACGTGAACATTACAAACATTACTAAGAAACGAAAGTACCTGATAGTTTAATTTGTGTGCACGATGTCTAGTAATTATTCCAGTAGGTATTTTAGCAGGGGCTATGGGTGTAACTATGGTAGCCATGTCCTCATCACCGTGGGCTCCGGATGCAGGAGACGATCCCTCGGAATTGCTTGCTTTTGGTGGGGGTCAACCGCCCTCTTCTTCAATGTTGCGCTCGACCACGAATTCTCTGCTTACCACCTGAGATGTTGCCGAGATGTACAACAGCAGGGGTTCGCATGGGCGTGGTGCCACTAAGGTTGGTGGTGACGCAAGGTACTTCTTCTGATGAGGACGTCCCTACTAATGTTACACCCACATCCTCACCAACTACACGTATTGAACCAGTTAATAGAGCACGTTCACGTCAACTAAATTATCAGGTACTTTCGTTTCTTGCGAATCCTTCTAATGTTCATGAACATATGATGCTGCCTGAATTAGATACCATGGACAAGAAGGATGGTCATTGGAGCGGGATCAAGCATGGAGAAGAAGGTGCGCGCGCGGGAAAGGACAATGGAGCTTCCAGTGGTGATTTTCTCACTTTGAAGCCACCATAAGGCGTGCATGAAGGCTTGGACGAAATACACGAGATGCCACTTCATTATTTTCGTCCAAGGGAAATTATAGGTGCTGCGTCACCAATATTGGGCTCGGCCCATGTAATTTCGAAATACCACCTTATAGGCTGTTTTAGAGTCCGTATGTGTGAGGAAACCGAGTTACGGTTGTTTTCGAACCCCACCTCCAAGGGGTCACGAAAACCCCCTCTGTTCCCCCATATATAAAGCCCTTAGGGCGTCGTTTAGACTTGGGTTTTAATTAGATTTAAGTTAGCCATAGCAGCAACTTCGAGTTCTTCGTTAGTGTCATCCAACCAGGACAAGACCGCATTGGAACCCCAACTTTTGTCAATCATTCATCTTATATTCGCAATATCCAGATTGCAATTCTTAGTTCTTGCTTGTTCTTTTGATTGCTTGTAGAATTAGACCTTCGTGGTCAGGTTGATTGTGCATCCGCGGGATCAATAACCTCTCGGAGTTGTTTAGCGATCTCTAAGGCGCAACGTTTTCGCACGTCCGTAGTAGGGTCGTGAAAGTCGTTTCCACCAAAATCGATCGGCGCCATCTCATCGAAACATCGGGACACCCACTACTGGAAAAATGGCCTTTAATGGCGCACCTTTTTTTGCTAGTAATGGTGCACATCCGGTGCGCCATTACTAGCACGCCATTACTAACACTTAGTAATGGCGCACCACATATGCGCCATTACTACCTCTACTGGTGCGCCACTGGACACCCTTTTTTTATTTTTTTCTAATTTTTTTAATTTGGAAGGCGGGAACATAGTAGTGGCACACATTGCTATCTAAGGTGCGCAATTACTAACTTTTTTTCAAAAAAATTTAATATCTTTTTTAATTTTTATTAGTATTTCTTAATCTCGAGTCACTACGGCTTAATCTCAAGTCAAATTGCACTCCGTGGTCAAACTTCCCGGAGGGTCACCCATCCTCACACTACTCCAGCCCCAGCAGGCTTAATTCTTAGCTCCATTCACCTCTTCCCCCACCTCACCTCACAAGCACTTGTTGATATATGTATCATATCAATCCTATTAAACCTTGTTCATGTCTAGGACCTTCTTCATGTCCATGGGTGTGATGAAATGGTGAAATTTTTTTTTGAAACTTACCGACCAGTGTCCTATCATATTTTGAACTATTTTCAAAAAAAAATCAAAAAAAAAATTCAATTTTTTTTCCTGTTACTAGTGGCCCACTTTTCAAATAGTGCGCCATTAGTAAGTTTGAATTATTTTTCATTTTTCTGCCCTCTAGATCTTCAAAGCCCCGTAACTTTTTTCTGTTAGGTTTTTGAGGATTCTAAAAAATTTCAACGGCTGTTGAATTTGGATATAACTTTTCGAGTAGATGATTTTTCATATAAAAAACTTTTTCATCGGAGGTCGTATGCAAAAGTTAAGCCCATTTTACACAATTCTCGAGAAAATTTGCAAAAAAAGTCAAAATTCATGTTTCTAAATTTTCCTAACAACTAGACCACATATCTCATGGGAATCTTATTTTATTTTATTTTTTTGACATTTCTATAATTTTCGTTTATTTTTTTAAAACTGCAAAAGCCGGTCCAGGGGGTGCATTTGGTTAAAAATTTGGCCACCTCAGAAAGTTAGTAATGGCGCACCTTCACAAAGTGCGCCATTACTATGCCTTTGACTGGGTCAACCTTGGTCAAAGACATAGTAATGGCGCACTTTGTAAAGGTGCGCCATTACTGTGTTTGACATAGTAATGGCGCACCTTTACAAAGTGCACCATTATTATGTCTTTGACTGGGTCAAACCTTGGTCAAAGATAGTAATGGCGCACCCTTCACCAGGTTCGCCATTACTATGTTACCTTACTAATGGCGCACATATAAAAAGTGCGCCATTACTATGTCCAGGAATGGGTCAAACCTTGGTCAAACATAGTAATGGCGCACTTTTCACGAGGTGCGCCATTACTGTTTAGGTTACTAATGGCGCACCTGCACATGGTGCGCCATTACTAAATAGTAATGGCGCACCACATGTATAGTGCGCCATTAGTGTCAATATTATCTATAGCTGTTTTTCCAGTAGTGACCTTCGCCTCTATCAAGTGGTATTAGATTTCCAGGTTGCTCGGTGACATTTACCAGTTTTTCCTAGTCTAGATTATTTCTGTTTTCATACCTACAGTCCACGAGAAAGCCAAAAAAAATAGGGTTAGATCATCACGTCCCAAGACAATCCTAGGGTTTTGTCCAGTTTTCTTTACAGTAGTTTGCTTTGTTGAATTCGCGGTTTCATCGTTGTGTCGAGTTGCTCATATTAGTGTCTAGTTCCCTTAGAGTTTCGAGTTCTGATCATAGTTTGTCACGCCGCCGCCGCACAGTTTCCATCCGTCCGCTGCCGCTAATTCGAGTCCATATACACCACCGCGTTCCACCAATCCGAGTTGAGTTCCATCACTCGTTCGGTTTGTGATTTCTTTGTAACCAGATTAGTTTTGAGTTGATTAGAGTCGGATCTCACCAAACTTTGTCGTACGTAGAAAGTTTCGCCCCCTAGTTAATGAAAGGTTCTTTAGACACCAGCAAAGAGTGCACACGTTGTCACAAAAAGTTTCGAAAGTGTCAATATTCATCTTGTGCCTATCCTGGTTTTAGGACCCCGGGAACCTTTTGACACACTTGCCATTATAGTCATTTTTTCGCCAAGAAAAGAGCAAAAAAAAAGAAGAGAAAAATTCGGAGTGTTCTTCTCAGTTGTTTACGTGCCGCGTCGTGCTTTCGTTGGTGTTTTAGTCTCGCATCTCTAATACGGTCTAGCCTAGGATCAACACAGTACCGACGTTGAGTGTCTCTTCAGCTTTGCATCTCCGTCTTGATTACTGTTGAGCTTTTGCTACCATACTTGCCAGCCTTCCTATAGCTCCACATATATTCTACATCGTGCGTTTTGACACCTTCTGGCCATCGCTCTACCACATCTTTGAGAGTCTTGACCCGTTGGTTGTACATCACCACCTGCTTCTAGGTAAGAATCGGTAAGAACAAAAGAAAAGCTTGACGGATTTGTGCTTTCCACCACACCACATCCCATTTGTATAAGTAGGATCATATTTCTCTGTGTTTTCTATTTCTGCTAACCATGCCAGGATCACACGATGACGAGGTGGCAGACGAGCCCGATTGGGAGAACATGACAAACAAGGAGCTACATGATAAATTTGCACAAATGATGTCTGAACAGGTGCATGACATCGAGAACAGATTTACAGAGGCGATTGATGGCATGGAGAAGATGATCAACACCAAGCTCGACGCCAAGTTTACTGAGTTGATGGCACGTCTACCTCCAACGCCTATTGCTGCTCCGGCACAACCACCGGCCCCACGACGTGCACGACGTATTCTGTTTCCGACCGGACAAGCTGCTGGTATTGATGCTCCTCCTGCTGCTGCTGCAGTTGTTGTTGCTGCTTCTAACGTCGGCCTGTATGATGACTACGAGGGTGATTACGAGGATGAGGTGGAACAGGAAGCTTTCTATGAACAACAAGCTGGACGTCCACGTCCCAACATTCGACAAGGTCGACACCCGCCACACCCTCAGGTACACGATGATGAACATTTGCCTAAACTGAAACTGAATCTTAAACCATTTGAGGGTAGATATATTCCTGATGCTTATCTTACTTGGGAGTTCAAAACTGAACAACTCTTTACATGTTTACAATATCCTGAGCATAGACGTGTTTCTGCTGTTGTTTGTGAATTCACGGGGTTTGCATCTATTTGGTGGTCTGAACATTGTATATTGCATGCTCATAATATTCCATCTACTTGGGCTGCTTTAAAAGATGCTATGCGTACTCGTTGGGTTCCTCCTTATTATCAACGTGAGTTGCTACAAAAATTACAGCGTCTGAGACAGGGAAAAAATTCTGTAGAGGAGTATTATCAGGAATTAGAAACTGGATTGATTAGATGTGGCCTAGTAGAGGATAATGAAGCTATGCTTGCAGGTTTTATGGGTGGCTTAAACAAGGAGATACAAACTATTCCAGAATACAAAGACTATGCTACTATCACTCGTTTGTTTCATCTCGCTTGTAAAGCTGAACGTGAAGTGCTGGATCGACAGGCCGCTACGAGAACTAACTTTTCTGCAGGACGAAATACATCATGGACATCGCGTGGACCTTCTACATCCACACGTCCTGCTGCACCACCATCTACTTCAGCTGCTTATTCTTACAAGGACCCACCAAAACAACCAACGCCACCAATTCAAGGGTGCACAGAGTGGTCCAGCGGCGAGTTCTTCTACATCCATGGCTTCCACAGGGAAAACACGAGATCGTGATATTAAATGTCGCAGGTGCCAAGGTGGAGGTCACTTCGCAAAAGACTGTCCCTCCAAGTGTGTCATGACTATTACGGCGGATGGTGGGTATGAGTCAGCGAGTGACTATGATGAGGAGACTTTAGTCCTCATTGCTAATGAGGAACAGGGTTCCCTTGATGATTCTCATGCTATAGAGTATATGGCTCCTGATGATGCAGATAAATATGCTAGTTTGGTTGCTCAACGTGTGTTAAGTGTGCAGGTAACGAAGGCCGAGAAGAACCAGAGGCATAATTTGTTCCACACAAAGGGAGTGGTGAAAGAACGTTCGTTTTACATCATTATTGATGGCGGGAGTTGCAACAACTTGGCTAGCATGGAGTTGGTGGAGAAGTTATCTCTCACCACAAGACCACACCCTCATCCGTACTATATTAAGTGGTTTAAAAATAGTGGTAAGATTAAGGTAACACGGTATGTTCGTGTGCACTTTAGCATTGCTGCATATGCTGATTATGTTGATTGTGATGTGGTACCCATGCAAGCATGCTCTCTTTTACTTGGTAGACCATGGCAATTTGATAGGAATGTTGTACACCATGGTAGGGCCAATCAGTTTACTCATGTTCATATGGATAAAAATATTTCTTTACTTCCTATGTGTCCTGAACAAATTGTGAAAGATGATCTTGCTAGAGCTAGTAAAGCTAAGCAGGAGGAAAATAAGAGTGAAAATGAGATAGTAGCTAAAGAATTTGAGCAAGAACATAAGATTAATAGAAAACCTTCACCTGCTGTCTCTAATGAAATTAAATTGACTAATCAAACTTTGCTTGATACTAAGGTTGATATTTCGGATTTGGATGTTAGTCAATATGTGTGCTATGCTTTTGTGTGCAAAGAAGCTTTGTTTTCATTTGAGGAATTGTCTCCTTCTTTGCCTCCTGTTTTCACTGACCTTTTGCAGGAGTTTATTGACGTCTTTCCACAAAACGTGTGATGCCCCACAGGCGTAAGGGATCGAGATAGTCTTCGCGGGTAAGTTAGCCCAATTTATTGATTCGACACACGGGGAGCCAAAGAGTATTTATAAGCTTTAACAGTTGAGTTGTAAATTCAACCGCACCTGAAATATACTTGCTTGCAACAATAGATAAGTGGTAACGGTGATATGATAGTGATGATAGCAACAACAAAAGTAAATAGCAAAAAAGTAACAACTAATAACCAGCAGGATTGAAAACACTGTAGGCTAGGGAGATGGATGGTCGGGCGCTGCATGGATGAGAGTAAACATATAATAGATTATAACACGGGGCAAGGCACATAGAAAAGCAAAGATCATCTAGGAAAATATCAAACATTAGGCATGTATCCCGTAGGTAGTTGTGCGTGCTTGCAATAAGAACTTGCACACCATCTTTTGTCCTACCATCCCGCTATGAACGGGGCCAAAAGGAACTTATGGAGATTAAGGTACTCCTGTCAAAGAGCACCGGAACAAAGCAATAAACTCAATGGATACATGCCATCCTCAAATCATGGACCATCCCCTTTGGTGTCCCAAGCTTTCACCTTTGGGATCGCCAGTTCCGGACCATAATAGGTGCATACAACTCATAGATAAGATCTAGAACACAAATATACTCATGAAAACACATAAGGTTCAGATTTTAAAACATGGCACTCGGGCCCAAAGTGACAAGCATTAAGAACAACAAGTTGTAGCAAAGAAGATAAACACCAATCTAGATGATAGGCAACATGCCCCCAACAATCTGACGAACTATTACATGATTAAACTCATCCAATCCCTACCATCCCATTTGCCTACAGCAGGGAATTACTCACACATGTGAAGAGAAGTCATGGAGGATGGATGGAGTGGTGATGGTGATGACGATGGCGACGATCTCCCCTCTCCGGAGGCCAAATCAGCCTCCAGATTAGCCCTCCCGAAGAAGAACAGAGGGTGGCGGCGGCTCCGCGACAAAAACTGGGAAAACGACTTCTGTTCTGGGGTTTTCTCGTCACGGGGATAAATAGGAGTCTCGGTAGGGAACCAGAGGAGGGGGGAGCAGCCCAGGCGGCCTGAGGGCGCGACCCCACCCCTGGCCGCGCCAGGGGGGCGCCTGGGGCCCCTAGGGCTCCCCTCTGGTCCCACTTCTGGCTTCTGGCTCCATCGGGTGCGTGGATTTTCTGGTAATTTTCTGGGAATTTTCCGGGATGTCTAAAAATCCATTTTCCTGCACACAATAAAACCATATAGGCAGCTCTGCTGAAAACAGCGTTAGTCTGGGTTAGTTTCGTCCAAATCATGCAAGAATGAGGTGAAAACAATAGCAAAAGTGTTTGGAAAAGTAGATACGTTTGAGACGTATCAACTCCCCCAAGCTTAGCATATTGCTTGTCCTCAAGCAATTCAGTTCAACGAACTGGACGCGACAAAGAAAACTTTGACAAACTCTTTTGCTTCATTAGATGTATATAAGCATGTACTACGAAAAGAGTTTAGCAAGTAATGAAACAATGCTATAAGGACAATGCACGAAGCAATTCTCCTTTCATGTGATCAGTCACAACCAACTAAAAGTAAATAATAAGCTACTGAAAATCAAGACAGGATCACAATGCACATAGCTTGAACATACTTGAGTGGCACTTCGCTAGCCTCCATGAGTGAAGCAAAAGATAAATGCAGAAACTCCTCCGGAGTTTTAAAGGTGACTAGAACTCAGTATTTCAGACTAGCAATAACACAAGCATGCAGAAGACAATGTAATACTTTGGGACAATGCATGTTACACTAAGAATGACAATTATGCTCTCAGATTTGGTGCTTTCAAGAAAGAAGGGGAGACTCTCGAACCGTGGTTTTTGATGGCAAGGTTGAAAACCCGTGAAAGGAAGCAAAGACTAAACATGTGCCAGAGCTCTTGGTTTTGAAAACAGAGATAAAAATCTTTTGAGAGGGGTAACTTTCCAATCAACGGTAAACGGTAAAGGTCTCTCAATATCTCCCATGCCAACCATATATAATGCCTTTTGCTTACACATATTCCCTTATCCATAAATCCTTCGATGGTCTATGGAACCTTTTATTTTGCATCAAGGACGGAAGGAGGGTATCGTTCCACCTATCATAAGCATCATTTGGTCCATTTCACTCCATCATCAAGTATGGGGGAGGTGTAACTCTCATATCTTTTTTTCTTTTCTGTTTTGACTAGTTAAAACTTCCGTCAAAATATTTTTGGCATGAAATATACTGATTTCCCCTCAACGTACCATGAGCTTGTACGGTTACAAAAAGTGAAACTTTTGAATAAATTTTGAGATGGCACAAGAAAGTCTACGTTAGGAGTGGCCGGTAAATACCACATATAGGTAGGTATGGTGGACTCAAATGGAACAACTGGGTTTGAAAAAGGAGTTTGGAAGCACAAGCAGAAATCCGCTTGGTGCGAGCGAAGGCTAGCAAAAGACTGGGAAGCGACCAACTAGAGAGCAATAACTGTCATAATCATGCAGAGCGACAAAGCAACATTGAATCGGGCATGAAAGTGATATAACTATTCTGAAACAAAAAGATCATCAAGGCAAAAGTAGAATTTTTAGTCATAAGCATGTGTGAACATGTGCCAAGTCAATCCAAAAATTCTCCGAAGGGAAATACCACTTCAGTATGCCAAATCATGAACAATGCAATGCATGTAAATCATTTCAACAACACATTGTGTACTCTAGCTGTTTGAGACTAGCCACAAGGAAAGCATGAACACTGGGAAAGCATTGTAAACATAGCACTATGTCGCTACAAGCTGGTCTCTAGATCATAAGTACAGGCATATGTACAGAAGTAGAAACAAGAAGAGTTCATACCAGTTTTCCTTGTTGCTTCCTTTCCGTCGATCTTCGTCATTACTGCCTGGTCACTTGCACGATCGAACGTAGGAAATATAATCAAATTCCATCACGGACTCGAGCTGATCTCTGAAAAAAAGCAAACTAAAGAGAGAAAGGAAATATTTTGGGTTTTTCAAAGGTTTAAAAGAAAGCAAAAGAAAATAGGAAATCTTTTTGTTGTTTTTGCAAAGAAAGAAAGAAAGAGAAAACGGGCAAAAGCTTCGAAAAGGATCAAAGCGAATAAAATGGACAATACAATGGAAAAGTGAGAAGGGCACGTACTCCCCCACGCTTAGGCTTTTGGCCTAAGTTGGTAGTAGCTAATGTCCCCAGGAGCCTCCATGCTCCGCCTCGTCGGGCACAACCCCCTCCATGGGGTTATGAAACTGATGATGGACCACGAACTCATCGAACTGGATAACATCAAAGGACCATCCGTTCCTGCGAGAAAAATCAAACAAAAGAGGTGCAGGTAGACGGATCTTGCGTTCCGTGGTAGCTCTGAAAGCAAGATATAATCAAGGTTACCAAACTCGGAAGTCATGGTAACAAACTTATGCCTTTTAATAGCAGCAAGATCAAAACTTAAATAAGTAAATGGCTTATCATCGGGGTGTGGGGTGCCATTAAGAGACTCTAGGATAAGTGTGGCGTAAACGCCACCAAATAAGTCTCCCTGAGGTGTGGGAATAAGATGCTGGAGATCTTTGACCGATGAATATCCCTTGTATCCGTGCTACAGAGCGAGTTCAAGACGGTTCTCAGCTCGGAGGGCTGAGAGCTCATCTTCGCCGTCTGTCCCACGTTCGGCACACCTATTATTTCACAAAACTTTTCCAAAGGCATGGTCAAAAGATCATTGTAAATTTTTAATTCAACAGAACCAGCATCAAGGTTATATCTAAAACTGTTAATGAAACAGGAGGTGAGTTTTTGATACTGGGTAACACGGCACGTTGCGAGCCGCGTCAAACCTGCATTAGCACAAAGATTATAGAACTCCTCCTTAATTTTTGCAGCTTCAAGGAATACATCGCACGGGAAAGTCATTGCACGTGCTTGATTTGTGTTCTCCAACAACTCCAAGGGCACATGATCTTCGTTGTAGCTCACCCTAGCAGTCGAGGGTGAAGCTGCTGCTCTTGTAACTCGATCGGAGCGCTCGGGCCTCTTCATCCCAAGCCACCCCTTTGCTCTTCCTAGCAAACTCATTTCTAAGATTTTTGACAAATTACAAAAACAAGGATTTAAACAAAGTGAGTTAAGGCAAACTACTCAACTCACTTACCTAAGGCATAAACTTGCATCAAAACTTGGAAAATAAAATTCTACACATGCATGCAAGCTCATATAAACAGCACCAAGAGCTACTAAATACTCACAAATGAAGCCACCAATCAAAAAATCTAATTGGAGGGTGAAGGAGTTACATACCAGGGAGTATTTGCTCAAAATTTCATCTTGAATGATGGGCTGTAGAGAGAGATCAAAAATTTCCTCCAAGAACAACAAGAACGCAAGAACCAATGCAGAACTCGTGTTTTTGGAGAGAGAGGAAGGAGGAGGAAGAAGACATACCTGGAAGTGGGGTGATAGAGGCGAAGGTGTCCCGATGTTTCGATGAGATTGTGTAGATCGATTATGGTGGAGACGACTTTCACGATCCGACTACGAACGTGCGAAGACGTTGCGCCTTAGCGATCGCTAAACCAACTCCGAGAGGTTATTGATCCCGCGGATGCACGATCAACCTGACCACGAAGGTCTAATTCCTGCAAGCAATCGAAGAACAGGCAAGAACTAAGAATTGCAATCTGGATATTGCGAATATAAGATGAATGATTACGAAAGTTGGGGTTCCAATGAGGTCTTGGCCTGGTCGGATGACACAAACGAAGAGCTCGAAGATGCGGCTATGGCTAACTTAAATCTAATTAAAACCCAAGTCTAAACGACGCCCTAAGGGCTGTATATATGGGGGAACAGAGGGGATTTTCGTGACCCCTTGGAGGTGGGGTCCGAAAACAACCCTAACTCGGTTTCCCCACACATACGGACTCTAAAAACAGCCTATAATGTGGTATTTCGAAATTACATGGGCCCAGCCCAATATTAAGGTGACGGAGCACCTATAATTGCTCTTGGACGAAAATAATGAAGGGGCATCTCGTGTATTTCGTCCAAGCCTTCATGCATGCCTTATGGTGGCTTCAAAGTGCGAAAATCCCCACTGGAAGCTCCATTGTTCTTCCCCGCGCGCGCACCTTCTTCTCCATGCTTGATCCCGCTCCAATGACCGTCCTTCTTGTCCATGCTAGGTCCTTCATTCATAAGCAAAACAAAAGTATCTAATTTAGGCAGCATCATTTGTTCATGAACATTAGAAGGATTCACAAGAACCAAAGTACCTGATAATTTAGTTGACGTGCACGTGCTCTAGTAACTGGTCCAGTATGTGTAGTTGGTGAAGATGTGGGTGTAACATTAGTAGAGATGTCCTCATCATTCTCCCCTTCTTGAATTGAAGTCGTCCTCGACGGAAGCTCCTTATCTTCTCCCAAATAAGGTTTCAAATCTGCAATGTTAAATGTGGGACTAACCCCAAAATCTGCAGGTAGCTCAAGTTTATATGCATTATCATTAATTTTCTGTAAAACCTTAAAGGGACCATCAGCTCGTGGCATTAACTTAGACTTGCGCAAATCAGGAAACCTATCTTTACGTAGATGTAACCAAACAAGATCTCCTGGTTCAAACACAACATGCTTTCTACCCTTATCACCAGCAATCTTGTATCTAGCATTCATTTTCTCAATGTTTTCTTTAGTTAACTCATGCATTTTTAATATCAATTCAGCACGTTGCTTAGCATCAAAATTAACCTTCTCCGAAGATGGAAGAGGAAGCAAATCAATAGGTGCACGAGGTAGAAAACCATAAACAATCTCAAAAGGGCACATTTTAGTGGTAGAATGAAATGAACGATTATTAGCAAATTCAATATGAGGTAAACATTCTTCCCACATTTTTAAGTTACTCTTTAAAACAGCCCTAAGCATAGTAGACAAAGTCCTATTGACTACTTCAGTTTGTCCATCAGTTTGGGGATGACATGTAGTACTAAAAAGTAGTTTAGTCCCCAACTTAGCCCATAAGCATCTCCAAAAATGGCTAAGAAACTTAGTATCACGATCCGAGACAATAGTATTGGGCACACCATGTAAGCGAATAATCTCTCGAAAGAATAAATCAGCAACATTAGCAGCATCATCGCTTTTATGACA
The DNA here is from genome assembly GCA_950022295.1 of Bromus sterilis. NCBI lineage: Eukaryota > Viridiplantae > Streptophyta > Magnoliopsida > Poales > Poaceae > Bromus > Bromus sterilis. Next base: position 160,886,326 of record OX465599.1, on the reverse strand, counting down.
TGGTATAAAATGTGCCATCTTAGAAAATCTATCCACGTCAACAAATATGCTATCCCTCCCGTTCTTTGTTCGAGGCAAGCCTAAAACAAAGTCCATGGATATGTCCTCCCACGGAACACTAGGTACAGGTAAAGGCATGTATAAACCATGAGGATTGAGTCGTGACTTAGCTTTTTGACATGTAGTGCAGCGAGCAACAAAACGCTCAACATCCCGTCTCATCTTTGGCCAAAAGAAATGTGTAGCAAGTACGTCCTCCGTCTTCTTCACGCCAAAGTGTCCCATTAATCCTCCTCCATGCGCCTCCTGTAGCAACAAAAGACGAATAGAGCTAGCTGGAATGCATAGCTTGTTAGAACGGAACACAAACCCATCATTAAGCACAAACTTGTTCCATGTTCTACCCTCTCTACAATTCTGCAAAACATCTTTAAATTCCGCATCATGTACATATTGATCTTTGATTGTCTCCAAACCGAATATCTTGAAGTCAAGTTGTGAAAGCATAGTATAACGACGAGACAAAGCATCAGCAATAATATTATCTTTCCCCTTCTTGTGTTTAATGACATAAGGGAAAGTCTCAATAAATTCAACCCACTTAGCATGTCTACGATTAAGTTTTGCTTGACTTCTTATGTGTTTCAAAGATTCATGATCAGAATGTATAACAAATTCTTTGGGCCATAAATAATGTTGCCAAGTTTCTAATGTCCGAACAAGAGCATATAATTCCTTATCATAAGTAGAATAGTTCAGACTAGGCCCACTCAAGTTTTCAGAAAAGTAAGCAACAGGTTTAGCATCTTGCAATAACACACCTCCCAAACCAATACCACTAGCATCGCATTCAAGCTCAAAAGTCTTACTAAAATCAGGAAGTTGGAGCAAAGGAGCATGTGTTAACTTATCTTTCAAGACCGTGAAGGCTTCTTCCTGTGCGGTACCCCAAGTAAAAGGCACATCCTTGCGTGTAAGCTCATTGAGAGGTGCAGCAATGGTGCTGAAATCTCTCACAAAACGCCTATAGAATCCAGCGAGGCCAAGAAAACTCCTCACTTGTGTGACCGTTTTGGGCTGCGGCCAACTCTCAATCGCCTCAATCTTGGCTTTATCAACTTCAATTCCCTGCGGAGTAACAACATAGCCAAGAAACGATACTCGGTCGGTGCAAAAGGTGCACTTCCCAAGGTTACCAAACAAACGTGCATTACGTAGAGCAATAAAAACAGCACGTAAATGATCCAAATGTTCCTCCAAAGATTTGCTATAAATCAGTATATCATCAAAATAGACTACCACAAATCGTCCAATGAAAGCACGTAAAACCTCGTTCATTAATCTCATGAAAGTGCTAGGTGCATTAGTTAACCCAAAAGGCATGACTAACCACTCATATAATCCAAACTTAGTTTTAAATGCCGTTTTCCATTCATCTCCTAATTTCATGCGAATTTGATGGTATCCACTACGCAAATCAACTTTGGAAAACATGGTAGAGCCACTTAATTCATCAAGCATATCATCTAGCCTAGGAATAGGATGACGATAACGAATAGTAATATTATTAATGGCTCGACAATCAACACACATACGCCATGTTCCATCCTTTTTAGGCACTAATATAACAGGAACAGCACAAGGACTAAGGGATTCACGTATGTAACCTTTGTCGAGTAGCTCTTGTACTTGACGCTGAATCTCCTTCGTCTCCTCCGGATTGGTACGGTATGGCGCACGGTTGGGCAGTGAAGCACCGGGAATTAAGTCAACCTGATGCTCAATCCCTCGAATAGGTGGTAATCCCGGTGGTACGTCTTGTGGAAAGACGTCAATAAACTCCTGCAAAAGGTCAGTGACAACAGGAGACAAAGAAGGAGGCAATTCCACAAATGAAAACAAGGCTTCTTCGCACACAAAAGCATAGCACACATATTGACTAACATCCAAATCTGAAATATCAACCTTAGTAGCAAGCAAAGTTGGACTAGTCAATTTAATTTCATTAGACACAGCAGAAGAAGATTTGCTATTAGTCTTATGTTGTTGCTCAAATTCTTTGGCTGCTATCTCATTTTCACTCTTATTTTTCTCCTGTTTAGCTTTACTAGCTCTAGCAAGATCATATTTCACAATTTGTTTAGGAGACATAGGAAGTAAAGCAATATTTTTATCCTGATGAACCAGAGTAAACTGATTTGTTGGTGTACAACATTCCTATCAAATTGCCATGGTCTACCAAGTAAAAGAGAGCATGCTTGCATGGGTACCACATCACAATCAACATAATCAGCATATGCAGCAATGCTAAAGTGCACACGAACAGAACGCGTTACCTTAATCTTACCACTATTGTTAAACCACTGAATATAGTACGGATGGGGGTGTGGTCTTGTGGTGAGAGATAGCTTCTCCACCAACTCCATGCTAGCCAAGTTGTTGCAACTCCCTCCGTCAATGATGATGCGAACCGAACGTTCTTTCACCACTCCCTTTGTGTGGAACAAATTATGCCTCTGGTTTTGCTCAGCCTTCGTTACCTGCACACTTAACACACGTTGAGCAACCAAACTAGCATATTTATCTGCATCATCAGGAGCCATATACTCCATATCATGAGCATCATCATGGGCACCCTGTTCCTCATGAGCAATGAGAACTAAAGTCTCCTCATCATAGTCACTCGCTGACTCATACCCACCATCCGCCGTAATAATCATCACACGCTTGGAGGGACAGTCTTTTGCGAAGTGACCTCCACCTTGGCACCTGCGACATTTAATATCACGATCTCGTGTTTGCCCTGTGGAAGCCATGGATGAAGAAGAACTCGCCGCTGGACCACTCTGTGCACCCTTGAATGGTGGCGCTGACTGTTTTGGTGGCTCCCTGTAAGAATGAGCGGCTGAAGTAGAGGGTGGAGCAGCAGGACGTGTGGATGTAGAAGGTCCACGCGATGTCCATGATGTATTTCGTCCTGCAGAAAAGTTAGGTCTCGTAGCGGCCTGTCGATCCTGCACTTCACGTTCAGCTTTACAAGCAAGATGAAACAAACGAGTAATAGTAGCATAGTCCTTGTATTCTAGAATAGTTTGTATCTCCCTGTTTAAGCCACCTATAAAACGTGCAAACATAGCTTCATTATCCTCTACTAGGCCACATCTAATCAATCCAGTTTGTAATTCTTGATAATATTCCTCTACAGAATTTTTTCCTTGTCTCAAACGCTGTAATTTTTGTAGCAATTCACGTTGATAATAAGGAGGAACCCAGCGAGTACGCATAGCATCTTTTAAAGCAGCCCAAGTAGCTGGAATATTATTAGCATGCAATCTACAATGTTCAGACCACCAAATAGATGCAAAACCCGTGAATTCACAAACAGCAGCAGTAACACGTCTATTCTCAGGATATTGTAAACATGTAAAGTGTTGTTCAGTTTCTAACTCCCAAGTAAGATAAGCATCAGGAATATATCTACCCTCAAACGGCTTAAGATTCAATTTAAGTTTAGGCACATGTTCATCATCGCGTACCTGAGGGGGTGGTTGGTGTCGACCGTGGCGAATGTTGGGACGTGGACGTCCAGCTGGCTGTTCATAGGCCGCTTCTTGTTCCACCTCCTCCTCGTAATCACCCTCGTAGTTGTCGTCCTGGCCGACGTTAGAGGCAGCAGCAGCAGTAACTGCAGCAGCAGGAGCACCAGCAGCTTGTCCGCCCGGAAACAGAATACGTCGTGCACGTCGTGGTGGCGGTGGCTGTGCTGGAGCGGCCGCAGGCTGTATAGGTAAGCGTGCGAGCAACTCAGTAAACTTGGCGTCGAGCTTGGTGTCGATCATCTTCTCCACACCATCAATCGCCTCTGTAAATCTGTTCTCGATGTCATTCACCTCTTCAGACATCATTTGTGCAAATTTATCATGTAATGCTTTGTTTGTCATATTCTCCCAATCAGGTGCATCCCGCGCCACTTCATCATGGGATCCTGGCATGGTTAGCAGAAATAGAAAACACACAGAAGTATGATCCTACTTCGACTAATGGGATGTGGGGTGGTGGAAAGCACAAATCCGTCAAGCTTTTCTTCAGTTCTTACCAATTCTTACCTAGCAGCAGGTGGTGATGTACAACCAACGGGTCAAAACTCTCAGAGATGTGGTAGAGCGATGGCCAGGAGGTGTCAACCGCACGAAGTAGAATATATGTGGAGCTGTAGGTAGGTTTGACAAATATGGTAGCAAAAAGCTCAACAGTAATCAAAACAGAGATGCAAAGTTGAATAAACACTCAACGTCGGTACTGTGCTGATCCTAGGCTAGACCGTACTAGAGACGCGAGCCTAAAACACCAACGAAAGCACGGCGCGGCACGTAATCAACTGAGAAGCACACTCTGAATTTTTTTTTTTTTTTTTTTTTTTTGCTTTTTTTTTTTTTTGCGATGCGGGACTGCGGTGGCTGAAAAAGTGTGAAAAAATCACTATGGTGGCGAACGTCTCAAAATGAGTTTCTGGACCTAAGGAACGTATGGGAACGAAATTTTTTCACCCCTGAAATTTTTGGCCTAAAAACTGCTCTGAAAAGCGTGCCAGCAACTTGACGGAAAGCGTTCGGTTTGTGATATTTTTTTTTTTTTTTTTTTTTTTTTTGGAAATCACCCCCCTTCTCTGGACGGAACTCTAAGGGAACTAGACGCTACGATCAGCAACTTGACACAACGATGCAACCGTAAATTCAACAAAGCAAGCTACTGTAAAGAAAACTGGATAAGGGCTCGGACTGTTTTGGAACGTGATGATCTAACCCTAATTTTTTTTTTGGCTTTTTCGTGGACTGTAGGTATAAAGAACAGAACCAATCTAGACTCTGAAAACTGGTAAATCTCACCGAGCAACCTGGAAATCTGATACCACTTGATAGAGGCGAAGGTGTCCCGATGTTTCGATGAGATGGTGGAGATCGATTATGGTGGAGGCAACTTTCACGATCCGACTACGAACGTGCGAAGACGTTGCGCCTTAGCGATCGCTAAACCAACTCCGAGAGGTTATTGATCCCGCGGATGCACGATCAACCTGACCACGAAGGTCTAATTCCTGCAAGCAATCGAAGAACAAGCAAGAACTAAGAATTGCAATCTGGATATTGCGAATATAAGATGAATGATTACGAAAGTTGGGGTTCCAATGAGGTCTTGGCCTGGTCGGATGACACAAACGAAGAGCTCGAAGTTGCGGCTATGGCTCTAATTAAAACCCAAGTCTAAACGACGCCCTAAGGGCTGTATATATGGGGGAACAGAGGGGATTTTCGTGACCCCTTGGAGGTGGGGTCCGAAAACAACCCTAACTCGGTTTCCCCACACATACGGACTCTAAAAACAGCCTATAAGGTGGTATTTCGAAATTACATGGGCCCAGCCCAATATTAAGGTGACGCAGCACCTATAATTGCCCTTGGACGAAAATAATGAAGTGGCATCTCGCGTATTTCGTCCAAGACTTCATGCGCGCCTTATGGTGGCTTCAAAGTGCGATAATCACCACTGGAAGCTCCGCTGTCCTTTCCCGCGCGCGCACCTTCTTCTCCATGCTTGATCCCGCTCCAATGACCATCCTTCTTGTCCATGCTAGGTCCTTCATTCATAAGCAAAACAAAAGTATCTAATTTAGGCAGTATCATATGTTCATGAACAATAGAAGGATTCGTAAGAAACGAAAGTACCTGATAATTTAGTTGACGTGCACGAGCTCTAGTAACTGGTCCAATATGTGTAGTTGGTGAGGATATGGGTGTAACATTAGTAGGGATGTCCTCATCACCGCGCCACTTCATCATGTGATCCTGGCATGGTTAGCAGAAATAGAAAACACACAGGAATATGATCCTACTGCTACTAATGGGATGGATGTGGGGTGGTGGAAAGCACAAATCCGTCAAGCTTTTCTTACGTTCTTACCGATTCTTACCTAGCAGCAGGTGGTGATGTACAACCAACGGGTCAAAACTCTCAGAGATATGGTAGAGCGATGGCCAGGAGGTGTTAAAACGCACGATGTAGAATATATGTGGAGCTGTAGGAAGGCTGACAAGTATGGTAGGAAAAACTCAACAGTAATCAAAACAGAGATGCAAAGCTGAATAAACACTCAACGTCGGTACTGTGCTGATCCTAGGCTAGACCGTACTAGAGACGCGAGCCTAAAACACCAACGAAAGCACGGCGCGGCACGTAACAACTGTGAAGCACACTCTGAATTTTTTTTCTCTCTTTTTTTTTTGCTTTTTTTTTTATTTTTTTTGGCGATGCGGGACTGCGGGGGCTGAAAAAGGGCGAAAAAATCACTATGGTGGCGAACGTCTCAAAACGAGTTTCTGGACCTAAGGAACGTATGGGCACGAAATGTTTTTACCCCTAAAAATTTTGGCCTAAAAACTGCTCTGGAAAGCGTGCCAGACTTTTTTTTTTTTTTTGGAAATCACCCTCTTCTACGTACGACAAAAGATTGGTGAAATCCGACTCTAATCAACTCAAAACTATTCTGACTACGGAGATATCACAAACCGAACGGGTGATGGAACTCAACTCGGATCGGTAGGTTGTGGTGGTGTGTATGGACTCTGCTTGGCGGAACTTGGTGGTGTATCTGGACTCGGATTGGCGGAACGTGGTGGTGTACTACTGTGCGGCGGCGGCGTGACAAACTGTGATCAGAACTCGAAACTCGAAGGTAACTAGACGCTAAGATCAGCAACTCGACACAACGATGCAACCGCAAATTCAACAATGCAAACTACTGTAAAGAAAACTGGACAAAGGCTCGGACTGTTTTGGGACGTGATGATCTAACCCTAATTTTTTTTGTTGGCTTTTTCGTGGACTGTAGGTATGAAGAACAGAACCAATCTAGACTACGAAAACTGGCAAATCTCACCGAGCAACCTGGAAATCTGATACCACTTGATAGAGGCGAAGGTGTCCCGATGTTTCGATGAGATGGTGTAGATCGATTATGGTGGAGACGACTTTCACAATCCGACTACGAACGTGCGAAGACGTTGCGCCTTAGCGATCGCTAAACCAACTCCGAGAGGTTATTGATCCCGCGGATGCACAATCAACCTGACCACGAAGGTCTAATTCCTGCAAGCAATCGAAGAACAAGCAAGAACTAAGAATTGCAATCTGGATATTGCGAATATAAGATGAATGATTACGAAAGTTGGGGTTCCAATGAGGTCTTGGCCTGGTCGGATGACACAAACGAAGAGCTCGAAGTTGCGGCTATGGCTAACTTAAATCTAATTAAAACCCAAGTCTAAACGACGCCCTAAGGGCTGTATATATGGGGGAACAGAGGGGATTTTCGTGACCCCTTGGAGGTGGGGTCCGAAAACAACCCTAACTCGGTTTCCCCACACATACGGACTCTAAAAACAGCCTATAAGGTGGTATTTCGAAATTACATGGGCCCAGCCCAATATTAAGGTGACGCAGCACCTATAATTGCCCTTGGACGAAAATAATGAAGTGGCATCTCGCGTATTTCGTCCAAGACTTCATGCGCGCCTTATGGTGGCTTCAAAGTGCGATAATCACCACTGGAAGCTCCGCTGTCCTTTCCCGCGCGCGCACCTTCTTCTCCATGCTTGATCCCGCTCCAATGACCATCCTTCTTGTCCATGCTAGGTCCTTCATTCATAAGCAAAATAAAAGTATCTAATTTAGGCAGTATCATATGTTCATGAACAATAGAAGGATTCGTAAGAAACGAAAGTACCTGATAATTTAGTTGACGTGCACGAGCTCTAGTAACTGGTCCAATATGTGTAGTTTGTGAGGATATGGGTGTAACATTAGTAGGGATGTCCTCATCACCGCGCCACTTCATCATGTGATCCTGGCATGGTTAGCAGAAATAGAAAACACACAGGAATATGATCCTACTTCTACTAATGGGATGGATGTGGGGTGGTGGAAAGCACAAATCCGTCAAGCTTTTCTTACGTTCTTACCGATTCTTACCTAGCAGCAGGTGGTGATGTACAACCAACGGGTCAAAACTCTCAGAGATATGGTAGAGCGATGGCCAGGAGGTGTTAAAACGCACGATGTAGAATATATGTGGAGCTGTAGGAAGGCTGACAAGTATGGTAGGAAAAACTCAACAGTAATCAAAACAGAGATGCAAAGCTGAATAAACACTCAACGTCGGTACTGTGCTGATCCTAGGCTAGACCGTACTAGAGACGCGAGACTAAAACACCAACAAAAGCACGGCGCGGCACGTAACAACTGTGAAGCACACTCTGAATTTTTTTTCTCTCTTTTTTTTTTTGCTTTTTTTTTTATTTTTTTTGGCGATGCGGGACTGCGGGGGCTGAAAAAGGGCGAAAAAATCACTATGGTGGCGAACGTCTCAAAACGAGTTTCTGGACCTAAGGAACGTATGGGCACGGAATTTTTTTACCCCTAAAAATTTTGGCCTAAAAACTGCTCTGGAAAGCGTGCCAGACTTTTTTTTTTTTTTTTTTGGAAATCACCCTCTTCTACGTACGACAAAACATTGGTGAAATCCGACTCTAATCAACTCAAAACTATTCTGACTACGGAGATATCACAAACCGAACGGGTGATGGAACTCAACTCGGATCGGTAGGTTGTGGTGGTGTGTATGGACTCTGCTTGGCGGAACTTGGTGGTGTATCTGGACTCGGATTGGCGGAACGTGGTGGTGTACTACTGTGCGGCGGCGGCGTGACAAACTGTGATCAGAACTCGAAACTCTAAGGTAACTAGACGCTAAGATCAGCAACTCGACACAACGATGCAACCGCAAATTCAGCAATGCAAACTACTGTAAAGAAAACTGGACAAAGGCTCGGACTGTTTTGGGACGTGATGATCTAACCCTAATTTTTTTTGTTGGCTTTTTCGTGGACTGTAGGTATGAAGAACAGAACCAATCTAGACTACGAAAACTGGCAAATCTCACCGAGCAACCTGGAAATCTGATACCACTTGATAGAGGCGAAGGTGTCCCGATGTTTCGATGAGATGGTGTAGATCGATTATGGTGGAGACGACTTTCACGATCCGACTACGAACGTGCGAAGACGTTGCGCCTTAGCGATCGCTAAACCAACTCCGAGAGGTTATTGATCCCGCGGATGCACGATCAACCTGACCACGAAGGTCTAATTCCTGCAAGCAATCGAAGAACAGGCAAGAACTAAGAATTGCAATCTGGATATTGCGAATATAAGATGAATGATTACGAAAGTTGGGGTTCCAATGAGGTCTTGGCCTGGTCGGATGACACAAACGAAGAGCTCGAAGTTGCGGCTATGGCTAACTTAAATCTAATTAAAACCCAAGTCTAAACGACGCCCTAAGGGCTGTATATATGGGGGAACAGAGGGGATTTTCGTGACCCCTTGGAGGTGGGGTCCGAAAACAACCCTAACTCGGTTTCCCCACACATACGGACTCTAAAAACAGCCTATAATGTGGTATTTCGAAATTACATGGGCCCAGCCCAATATTAAGGTGACGCAACACCTATAATTGCTCTTGGACGAAAATAATGAAGTGGCATCTCGTGTATTTCGTCCAAGCCTTCATGCATGCCTTATGGTGGCTTCAAAGTGCGAAAATCCCCACTGGAAGCTCCATTGTTCTTCCCCGCGCGCGCACCTTCTTCTCCATGCTTGATCCCGCTCCAATGACCGTCCTTCTTGTCCATGCTAGGTCCTTCATTCATAAGCAAAACAAAAGTATCTAATTTAGGCAGCATCATTTGTTCATGAACATTAGAAGGATTCGCAAGAAACGAAAGTACCTGATAATTTAGTTGACGTGCACGTGCTCTAGTAACTGGTCCAGTATGTGTAGTTGGTGAAGATGTGGGTGTAACATTAGTAGAGATGTCCTTATCATGGGGCCTGTGGGCCCCAGGCGCCCTGTGGGCGCGGCCAGGGGGCAGGCCGCGCCAGCTGGCCGCCTGGGCCACTGGTGGCCCCCCTGGTCAGCCCCAGGTGCCTCTGGGTCACTCCCGGCATGGAAAATTTTATTTTTATTTTTCCGGAATTTTTCTGAAAACTTCACTGTTGAAAATTTCTCGGAGTTCAAAAAGCTGCAAAACTTTCTGAAAACTTAAAGTGGTTATTAATATTGTGAAGCTTCAAAAACATAAAAAACTTGGTACAACAAAGAGAATGAAAGCTAAAGCAAATGAAAACATAACAAGCTTGACTTTTTACCGATATAAAATAAGCTTCACTAGTAAGGTTGATCAAGTCTTACCAACAAACCGGTGATATATAGAACAAGAAGTCTCCCCTCTTATGAAGTAATCATTGCACCTTCACTTTGATGGACATTGTCCCCACCATAATGGTTTTGTATTTGTGGTGCACATGTAGCGGACAGTCCCATTCTCCAATCTTCACGGTCTCGATATTCTCTATAGAGTTAAGGCCATGCCTCTTGTCGATCTTCTTCGGAAAATAAACCGTGTGTTCTCTATCATCAACGTTGAAGGTGACATTTCCTTTATTGCAATCAATAATAGCACCTGCGGTGTTGAGAAAAGGTCTACCAAGAATAATGGACATGCTCCCGTCCTCGGGCATGTCAAGCACAACAAAATCTGTAAGGATCAAACAATTAGCAACTTCAATGGGTACATCCTCACAAATACCTATTGGGACAGCTGTTGATTTGTCAGCTATCTGAAGGGAGATATCTGTAGGGATTAGTTTCTCTAAACAAAGCCTTTTGTAAAGAGAGAAAGGCATAACACTTACTCCTGCACCAAGATCACATAAAGCAGTTCTGACGTAATTATTCTTTATGGAGCAAGGAATGGTGGGTATACCTGGGTCACCGAGCTTTTTAGGAATCTTGCCACTGAAAGAGTAGTTAGCAAGCATAATAGATATAGCCTCATTAGGAACTTTTCTTTTATTAGTGACAATATCTTTCATATATTTCGAATAAGGAGGTAACTTAATAGCATCAGTCAAAGGAATTTGAAGAAAAAGAGGCTTCATCCATTCACAAAATTTATTATAATGCTCTTCTTCTTTAGATTTGAGGGACTTACCTGGAAAGGGCATGGGTTTCTGTATCCATGGTTCTCTTTCCTTCCCATGTCTCCTTGCGATGAAGTCTTCTTTAGAGTACCTCTTGCGTTTATCGGGTGCATCTTCTTCTCTTACCTTGGGTGGATCATCCTCTTCGACGTCTTTTTCTTCAGACTCGGCATTGTCTTCTGTTTCAGCATCAGAGGTAGATATGCTGTTAGGATCAACAGCTGGCTTTTCACTTGTAATAGGATCATCGGGATTGTCAGCCTCCTTGTGTTTCTTCTTCTTCTTTTTCTTCTTTGGAGAGCTAACAGCCTCGTCCTCTTCTTGCACTTGAGAATCTTGCTCGATCTTCTTTGGGTGCCCCTCAGGATAAAGTGGGTCCTGGGTGTGTGTTCCACCCCTTGTTTTAATTCCATAAGCTTGTATGTCCTGTTTGGCATTATTAGCAAGAAAATCTTTTTGCACATTAGAAATTTATTCAAGCTGAGTTTGAACCATATGAAAATTCTTAACAAGACATTTAACATCATTAACTGTTCTCTCTAGAACATCACATAAACTTTTGATAGAAAGAGAATTATCATGCAACTGACTTTGTAACTTCCTATTAAAATGGTCTTGCTTAACAATAAAATTATCAAGCTCATCTAAGCATTGGTCGGGAGGCTTACCTTTAGGGATGTCACTTTCAGTAAAGTCTAATAGAGAGTGTACCTCTACCAAGGGAGGGTGAGTGGTAAGCTCACACAACTTCTCAATAGGCGGTAAATTCTTCACATCTTCGGTTTTAATACCTTTCTCCTTTATAGACTTCTTTGCTTCTTGCATATCTTCGGGGTTCAAAACAAGCATGCCCCTCTTTTTCGGTGGTAGAAGTGGTTCAGGGACGGACCAATTTCATAGTTCTTGGCAATTTTGCACATTAGTTCTTCTGCATCGTCCGGTGTTCTTTCCCTGAAAACACAACTGGCACAACTATCCAGATAGGTTCTGGATTCATCGGTTAAACCAGCGTAAAATATATCAAGCAATTCATTCTTAGGGATCCCATGTCCCGGCATAACCTTAAGTAAATCACAAAATCTCCCCCAAGCTTTAGGGAGGTGCTCATCCTGCACTTGTTTAAAGTTATAGATTCTTTGCAAAGCAGCATGTTGCAGATGAGCTGGGAAATATTTATCAACAAAGAATTTGACTAAGTCCTGAGGACTTTTAATGGAACCATAGGGTAGTGCATCGTACCATGATTTAGCGTCCTCCTTCAAAGAAAAAGTAAAAAGTTTGGCCACATAGAATTTTCGTATCTTCTCATCAGTAGTGAATAGGTTGCTTAACTCAGCGAGTTTGGTCAAGTGTGCTATAGCATCATCATTTTCTCTGCCATAAAAGGGGTCAGCCTCGACTGTAGATATAAGTGAAAGATCAACAGAGAAATCATAATCAGGATCAGTGATGCATATAGGAGATGTGGAAAATTGAGGATCAGGAATAACTTTGTTCTTCATGGAGTGCTTTTTGAGCAGCTCCTTAACAGCTCCAGGGTCAGAGTCGACACACTCTCTGAGTTCCCTGCAAAAATCATCATCAAGAGTAACATACTCATCATCAAGGATTCTCTCCCTGACTTCATCTAAGCTCGGGTAACCAAAGGTTTTGCAGGTAGGAATATAGGTACTAGGGGTCTCGGTCTTGGATTTTGCTGCAGCCTTAGCAGTCTGAGTTTCAATATGGCGACCAAGAAAAGTAGCATCATCAAGAGTAGTGGAAGCATCATCAAAAGTATCGGACATAGTAACAGACTCAATAGAAGCATCATGTAGTGGTGGTGAAGTAAACTTACTCATAACAGAAGGTGAATCAAGTGTAGCACTAGTGTTCAGAACAGTACCTTTTGTTGTACGGGATGGTAAGATCGGAACCTTGGGGTCTCCTTTCTTACCCATAGAGGATGATATGCAGCAGGCAGGATACTTCAAGTAGACTTGTAAATATTGCTATGCTCCCCGGCAAAGGCGCCAGAAAATGCTGCTTGATGCCCCACAGGCGGAAGGGATCGAGATAGTCTTTGCGGGTAAGTTAACCAATTTATTGATTCGACACACGGGGAGCCAAAGAGTATTTATAAGCTTTAACAATTGAGTTGTCAATTCAACCGCACCTGAAATATACTTGCTTGCAACAATAGATAAGTGGTAACGGTGATATGATAGTGATGATAGCAACAACAAAAGTAAATAGCAAAAAAGTAACAACTAATAACCAGCAGGATTGAAAACACTGTAGGCTAGGGAGATGGGTGGTCGGGCGCTGCATGGGTGAGAGTGAACATATAATAGATTATAACACGGGGCAAGGCACACAGAAAAGCAAAGATCATCTAGGCAAATATCAAACATTAGGCATGTATCCCGTAGGTAGTTGTGCGTGCTTGCAATAAGAACTTGCACAACATCTTTTGTCCTACCATCCCGCTACGAACGGGGCCAAAAGGAAATTATGGAGATTAATGTACTCCTGTCAAAGAGCACCGGAACAAAGCAATAAACACAATGGATACATGGAATCCTCAAATCATGGACCATCCCTTTTGGTGTCCCAAGCTGTCACCTTTGGGTTCGCCGGTTCCGGACCATAATAGGTGCATACAACTCATAGATAAGATCTAGAACACAAATATACTCATGAAAACACATAGGGTTCAGATCTGAAAACATGGCACTCGGGCCGAAAGTGACAAGCATTAAGAACAACAAGTTGTAGAAAAGAAGATAAACACCAATCTAGATGATAGGCAACATGCCCCCAACAATCTGACGAACTATTACATGATTAAACTCATCCAATCCCTACCATCCCCTTTGCCTACAGCAGGGAATTACTCACACATGTGAAGAGAAGTCATGGAGGATGGATGGAGTGGTGATGGTGATGACGATGGCGATGATCTCCCCTCTCCGGAGGCGAAATCAGCCTCCAAATTAGCCCTCCCGAAGAAGAACAGAGGGTGGCGGCGGCTCCGCGACGGAAACTGGGAAAACGACTTTTGTTCTGGGGTTTTCTCGTCACGGGGATGGGATAAATAGGAGTCTCGGTAGGGCACCAGAGGAGGGGGGAGCAGCCCAGGCGACCTGAGGGCGCGGCCCCACCGCTGGCCGCTCCAGGGGGGCGCCTGGGGCCCCCAGGGCTCCCCTCTGGTCCCACTTCTGGCTCTGGCTCCATCGGGTGCGTGGATTTTCTGGTAATTTTCTGGGAATTTTCCAGGATGTCTAAAAATCTATTTTCCTGCACACAATAAAACCATACAGGCAGCTCTGCTGAAAACAGCGTTAGTCCGGGTTAGTTTCATCCAAATCATGCAAGAATGAGGTCAAAACAATAGCAAAAGTGTTTGGAAAAGTAGATACGTTTGAGACGTATCAACGTGCCACCGGGATTACCACCTATACTAGGTATTGAGCATCATATTGATTTAATTCCCGGTGTTTCGCTTCCCAATCATGCGCCATACCGTACCAATCCGGAGGAGACGAAGGATATTCAGCGTCAAGTACAAGAGCTACTCGACAAAGGTTATATACGTGAATCCCTTAGTCGTTGTGTTGTTCCTGTTATATTAGTGCCCAAAAAGGATGGAACATGGCGTATGTGTGTTGAGTGTCGAGCCATTAATAATATTACTATTCGTTATCGTCATCGTATTCCTAGGTTAGATGATATGCTTGATGAATTAAGTGGCTCTACCTGGTTTTCCAAAGTTGATTTGCATAGTGGATACCATCAAATTCACATGAAATTAGGAAATGAATGGAAAAAAACATCTAAAACTAAGTTTGGACTATATGAGTGGTTAGTCATGCCTTTTGGGTTAACGAATGCACCTAGCACTTTCATGAGATTAATGAACGAGGTTTTACGTGCTTTTATTGGACGATTTGTGGTTGTCTATTTTGATGATATACTGATTTATAGCAAATCATTGGAGGAACATTTGGATCATCTACGTGTTGTTTTTATTGCTCTACGTAATGCATGTTTGTTTGGTAACCTTGGTGATAGAGGCGAAGGTGTCCCGATGTTTCGATGAGATGATGGAGATCGATTTTGGTGGAGTAGACTTTCACGACCCGACTACGAACGTGCGAAGACGTTGCGCCTTAGCAATCGCTAAACCAACTCCGAGAGGTTATTGATCCCGCGGATGCACGATCAACCTGACCACGAAGGTCAATTCCTGCAAGCAATCGAAGAACAAGCAAGAACTAAGAATTGCAATCTGGATATTGCGAATATAAGATGAAAGATTAACAGAAGTTGGGGTTCCAATGCGGTCTTGGCCTGGTCGGACGACACAAACGAAGAACTCGAAGTTGCGGCTATGGCTAACTTAAATCTAATTAAAACCCAAGTCTAAACGACGCCCTAAGGGCTGTATATATGGGGGAACAGAGGGGATTTTCGTGACCCCTTGGAGGTGGGGTCCGAAAACAACCCTAACTCGGTTTCCCCACACATACGGACTCTAAAAACAGCTTATAATGTGGTATTTCGAAATTACATGGTCCCAGCCCAATTTTAAGGTGACGCAACACCTATAATTGCCCTTGGACGAAAATAATGAAGTGGCATCTCGCGTATTTCGTCCAAGACTTCATGCGCAACTTATGGTGGCTTCAAAGTGCGATAATCACCACTGGAAGCTCCATTGTCCTTTCCCGCGCGCGCACCTTCTTCTCCATGCTTGATCCCGCTCCAATGACCATCCTTCTTGTCCATGCTAGGTCCTTCATTCATAAGCAAAACAAAAGTATCTAATTTAGGCAGCATCATATGTTCATGAACAATAGAAGGATTCGCAAGAAACGAAAGTACCTGATAATTTAGTTGACGTGCACGTGCTCTAGTAACTGGTCCAGTATGTGTAGTTGGTGAAGATGTGGGTGTAACATTAGTAGAGATGTCCTCATCATCCTCCCCTTCTTGAATTGAAGTCGTCCTCGACGGAAGCTCATTATCTTCTCCCAAATAAGGTTTCAAATCTGCAATGTTAAATGTGGGACTAACCCCAAAATCTGCAGGTAGCTCAAGTTTATATGCATTATCATTAATTTTCTGTAAAACCTTAAAGGGACCATCAGCTCGTGGCATTAACTTAGACTTGCGAAATCAGGAAACCTATCTTTACGTAGATGTAACCAAACAAGATCTCCTGGTTCAAACACAACATGCTTTCTACCCTTATCACCAGCAAGCTTGTATCTAGCATTCATTTTCTCAATGTTTTCTTTAGTTAACTCATGCATTTTTAAAATCAATTCAGCACGTTGCTTAGCATCAAAATTAACCTTCTCCGAAGATGGAAGAGGCAGCAAATCAATAGGTGCACGAGGTAGAAAACCATAAACAATCTCAAAAGGGCACATTTTAGTGGTAGAATGAAAAGAACGATTATAAGCAAATTCAATATGAGGTAAACATTCTTCCCACATTTTCAAGTTACTCTTTAAAACAGCCCTAAGCATAGTAGACAAAGTCCTATTGACTACTTCTGTTTGTCCATCAGTTTGGGGATGACAAGTAGTACTAAAAAGTAGTTTAGTCCCCAACTTAGCCCATAAGCATCTCCAAAAATGGCTAAGAAACTTAGTATCACGATCCGAGACAATAGTATTGGGCACACCATGTAAGCGAATAATCTCACGAAAGAATAAATCAGCAACATTAGCAGCATCATCGCTTTTATGACATGGTATAAAATGTGCCATCTTAGAAAATCTATCCACGACAACAAATATGCTATCCCTCCCGTTCTTTGTTCGAGGCAAGCCTAAAACAAAGTCCATGGAGATGTCCTCCCACGGAACACTAGGTACAGGTAAAGGCATGTATATACCATGAGGATTGAGTCGTGACTTAGCTTTTTGACATGTAGTGCAGCGAGCAACAAAACGCTCAACATCCCGTCTCATCTTTGGCCAAAAGAAATGTGTAGCAAGTACGTCCTCCGTCTTCTTCACGCCAAAATGTCCCATTAATCCTCCTCCATGCGCCTCCTGCAACAACAAAAGACGAATAGAGCTAGCTGGAATGCATAGCTTGTTAGAACGGAACACAAACCCATCATTAAGCACAAACTTGTTCCATGTTCTACCCTCTCTAGAATTCTGCAAAACATCTTTAAATTCTGCATCATGTACATATTGATCTTTGATTGTCTCTAAACCGAATATCTTGAAGTCAAGTTGGGAAAGCATAGTATAACGACGAGACAAAGCATCAACAATAATATTATCTTTCCCCTTCTTGTGTTTAATGACATAAGGGAAAGTCTCAATAAATTCAACCCACTTAGCATGTCTACGATTAAGTTTTTCTTGACTTCTTATGTGTTTCAAAGATTCATGATCAGAATGTATAACAAATTCTTTGGGCCATAAATAATGTTGCCAAGTTTCTAATGTCCGAACAAGAGCATATAATTCCTTATCATAAGTAGAATAGTTCAGACTAGGCCCACTCAATTTTTCAGAAAAGTATGCAACAGGTTTAGCATCTTGTAATAACACACCTCCCAAACCAATACCACTAGCATCGCATTCAAGCTCAAAAGTCTTATTAAAATCAGGAAGTTGGAGCAAAGGAGCATGTGTTAACTTATCTTTCAATACCGTGAAGGCTTCTTCCTGTGCGGTACCCCAAGTAAAAGGCACATCCTTGCGTGTAAGCTCATTGAGAGGGGCAGCAATGGTGCTGAAATCTCTCACAAAACGCCTATAGAATCCAGCGAGGCCAAGAAAACTCCGCACTTGTGTGACCGTTTTGGGCTGCGGCCAACTCTCAAGTGCCTCGATCTTGGCTTTATCAACTTCAATTCCTTGCGGAGTAACAACATAGCCAAAGAAACGATACTCGGTCGGTGCAAAAGGTGCACTTCCCAAGGTTACCAAATAAACGTGCATTACGTAGAGCAATAAAAACAGCACGTAAATGATCCAAATGTTCCTCCAAAGATTTGCTATAAATCAGTATATCATCAAAATAGACTACCACAAATCGTCCAATGAAAGCACGTAAAACCTCGTTCATTAATCTCATAAAAGTGCTAGGTGCATTAGTTAACCCAAAAGGCATGACTAACCACTCATATAATCCAAACTTAGTTTTAAATGCCGTTTTCCATTCATCCCCTAATTTCATGCGAATTTGATGGTATCCACTACGCAAATCAACTTTGGAAAACATGGTAGAGCCACTTAATTCATCAAGCATATCATCTAACCTAGGAATAGGATGACGATAACGAATAGTAATATTATTAATGGCTCTACAATGAACACACATACGCCAAGTTCCATCCTTTTTAGGCACTAATATAACAGGAACAACACAAGGACTAAGTGATTCACGTATGTAACCTTTGTCGAGTAGCTCTTGTACTTGACGCTGAATCTCCTTCGTCTCCTCCGGATTGGTACGGTATGGCGCACGGTTGGGCAGCGAAGCACCGGGAATTAAGTCAATCTGATGCTCAATCCCTCGAATAGGTGGTAATCCCGGTGGTACGTCTTGTGGAAAGACGTCAATAAACTCCTGCAAAAGGTCAGTGACAACAGGAGGCAAAGAAGGAGGCAATTCCTCAAATGAAAACAAAGCTTCTTTGCACACAAAAGCATAGCACACATATTGACTAACATCCAAATCCGAAATATCAACCTTAGTAGCAAGCAAAGTTGGACTAGTCAATTTAATTTCATTAGAAACAGCAGAAGAAGATTTGCTAGTAGTCTTATGTTGTTGCTCAAATTCTTTAGCTGCTATCTCATTTTCACTCTTATTTTTCTCCTGTTTAGCTTTACTAGCTCTAGCAAGATCATCTTTCACAATTTGTTCAGGAGACGTAGGAATAAAGCAATAGTTTTATCCTGATGAACCAGAGTAAACTGATTTGTCCTACCATGGTGTACAACATTCCTATCAAATTGCCATGGTCTACCAAGTAAAAGAGAGCATGCTTGCATGGGTACCACATCACAATCAACATAATCAGCATATGCAGCAATGCTAAAGTGCACACGAACAGAACGCGTTACTTTAATCTTACCACTATTGTTAAACCACTGAATATAGTACGGATGGGGGTGTGGTCTTGTGGTGAGAGATAGCTTCTCCACCAAATCCATGCTCGCCAAGTTGTTGCAACTCCCTCCGTCAATGATGATGCGAACCGAACGTTCTTTCACCACTCCCTTTGTGTGGAACAAATTATGCCTCTGGTTTTGCTCGGCCTTCGATACCTGGACACTTAACACACGTTGAGCAATCAAACTAGCATATTGATCTGCATCATCAGGAGCCATATACTCTATATCATGAGCGTCATCATGGGCACCCTGTTCCTCGTGAGCAATGAGAACTAAAGTCTCCTCATCATAGTCGCTCGCTGACTCATACCCACCATCCGCCGTAATAATCATCACACGCTTGGAGGGACAGTCTTTTGCGAAGTGACCTCCACCTTGGCACCTGCGACATTTAATATCACGATCTCGTGTTTGCCCTGTGGAAGCCATGGATGAAGAAGAACTCGCCGCTGGACCACTTTGTGCACCCTTGAATGGTGGCGCTGGCTGTTTTGGTGGCTCCCTGTAAGAATGAGCGGCTGAAGTAGATGGTGGTGCAGCAGGACGTGTGGATGTAGAAGGTCCACGCGATGTCCATGATGTATTTCGTCCTGCAGAAAAGTTAGGTCTCGTAGCGGCCTGTCGATCCTGCACTTCACGTTCAGCTTTACAAGCAAGATGAAACAAACGAGTAATAGTAGCATAGTCCTTGTATTCTAGAATAGTTTGTATCTCCCTGTTTAAGCCACCTATAAAACGTGCAAACATAGCTTCATTATCCTCTACTAGGCCACATCTAATCAATCCAGTTTGTAATTCTTGATAATATTCCTCTACAGAATTTTTTCCTTGTCTCAAACGCTGTAATTTTTGTAGCAATTCACGTTGATAATAAGGAGGAACCCAGCGAGTACGCATAGCATCTTTTAAAGCAGCCCAAGTAGCTGGAATATTATTAGCATGCAATCTACAATGTTCAGACCACCAAATAGATGCAAAACCCGTGAATTCACAAACAGCAGCAGTAACACGTCTATTCTCAGGATATTGTAAACATGTAAAGCGTTGTTCAGTTTCTAACTCCCAAGTAAGATAAGCATCAGGAATATATCTACCCTCAAACGGTTTAAGATTCAATTTAAGTTTAGGCATATGTTCATCATCGCGTACCGGAGGGGGTGGTTGGTGTCGACCGTGGCGAATGTTGGGACGTGGACGTCCAGCTGGCTGTTCATAGGCCGCTTCTTGTTCCACCTCCTCCTCGTAATCACCCTCGTAGTTGTCGTCCTGGCCGACGTCAGAGGCAGCAGCAGCAGTAACTGCAGCAGCAGGAGCACCAGCAGCTTGTCCGCCCGGAAACAGAATACGTCGTGCACGTCGTGGTGGCGGTGGCTGTGCTGGAGCGGCCGCAGGCTGTATAGGTAAGCGTGCGAGCAACTCAGTAAACTTGGCGTCGAGCTTGGTGTCGATCATCTTCTGCACACCATCAATCGCCTCTGTAAATCTGTTCTCGATGTCATTCACCTGTTCAGACATCATTTGTGCAAATTTATCATGTAATGCTTTGTTTGTCATATTCTCCCAATCAGGTGCATCCCGCGCCACTTCATCATGGGATCCTGGCATGGTTAGCAGAAATAGAAAACACACAGAAGTATGATCCTACTTCTACTAATGGGATGTGGGGTGGTGGAAAGCACAAATCCGTCAAGCTTTTCTTTCGTTCTTACCGATTCTTACCTAGCAGCAGGTGGTGATGTACAACCAACGGGTCAAAACTCTCAGAGATGTGGTAGAGCGATGGCCAGGAGGTGTCAACCGCACGAAGTAGAATATATGTGGGGCTGTAGGTAGGCTTGACAAATATGGTAGCAAAAAGCTCAACAGTAATCAAAACAGAGATGCAAAGTTGAATAAACACTCAACGTCGGCACTGTGCTGATCCTAGGCTAGACCGTACTAGAGACGCGAGCCTAAAACACCAACGAAAGCACGGCGCGGCACGTAATCAACTGAGAAGCACACTCTGAATTTTTTTTTTCCTCTTTTTTTTTTTTGCTTTTTTTTTGTGCGATGCTGGACTGCGGTGGCTGAAAAAGTGCGAAAAAATCACTATGGTGGCGAACGTCTCAAAATGAGTTTCTGGACATAAGGAACGTATGGGCACGAAATTTTTTTACCCCCGAATTTTTTGGCCTAAAAACTGCTCTGGAAAGCGTGCCAGACTCTAATCAACTCAAACTAATCTGGCTACGGAGAGATCACAAACCGAACGGGTGATGGAACTCAACTCGGATCAGTAGGTCGTGGTGGTGTATATGGACTCTGCTTGGCGGAACGTGGTGGTGTATCTAGACTCGGATTGGTGGAACGTGGTAAGATGACTACTGTGCGGCGGCGACGTGGCAAACTGTGATCAGAACTCGAAACTCTAAGGGAACTAGACGCTAAGATCAGCAACTTGACACAACGATGCAACCGTAAATTCAACAAAGCAAGTACTAAAAAGAAAACTGGACAAAGGCTAGGACTGTCTTGGGACGTGATGATCTAACCCTAATTTTTTTTTGTTGGCTTTTTCGTGGACTGTAGGTATGAAGAACAGAACCAATCTAGACTATGAAAACTGGTAAATCTCACCGAGCAACCTGGAAATCTGATACCACTTGATAGAGGCGAAGGTGTCCCGATGTTTCGATGAGATGATGGAGATCGATTTTGGTGGAGTAGACTTTCACGACCCGACTACGAACGTGCGAAGACGTTGCGCCTTAGCAATCGCTAAACCAACTCCGAGAGGTTATTGATCCCGCGGATGCACGATCAACCTGACCACGAAGGTCAATTCCTGCAAGCAATCGAAGAACAAGCAAGAACTAAGAATTGCAATCTGGATATTGCGAATATAAGATGAAAGATTAACAGAAGTTGGGGTTCCAATGCGGTCTTGGCCTGGTCGGACGACACAAACGAAGAACTCGAAGTTGCGGCTATGGCTAACTTAAATCTAATTAAAACCCAAGTCTAAACGACGCCCTAAGGGCTGTATATATGGGGGAACAGAGGGGATTTTCGTGACCCCTTGGAGGTGGGGTCCGAAAACAACCCTAACTCGGTTTCCTCACACATACGGACTCTAAAAACAACCTATAATGTGGTATTTCGAAATTACATGGGCCCAGCCCAATTTTAAGGTGACGCAGCACCTATAATTGCCCTTGGACGAAAATAATGAAGTGGCATCTCGCGTATTTCGTCCAAGACTTCATGCGCAACTTATGGTGGCTTCAAAGTGCAATAATCACCACTGGAAGCTCCATTGTCCTTTTCCGCGCGCGCACCTTCTTCTCCATGCTTGATCCCGCTCCAATGACCATCCTTCTTGTCCATGCTAGGTCCTTCATTCATAAGCAAAACAAAAGTATCTAATTTAGGCAGCATCATATGTTCATGAACAATAGAAGGATTCGCAAGAAACGAAAGTACCTGATAATTTAGTTGACGTGCGCGTGCTCTAGTAACTGGTCCAGTATGTGTAGTTGGTGAAGATGTGGGTGTAACATTAGTAGAGATGTCCTCATCACTTGGGAAGTGCACCTTTTGCACCGACCGAGTATCGTTTCTTGGCTACGTTGTTACTCCGTAGGGAATTGAAGTTGATAAAGGGAAGACCGAGGCGATTGAGAGTTGGGAAGTGCACCTTTTGCACCGACCGAGTATCGTTTCTTGGCTATGTTGTTACTCCGCAGGGAATTGAAGTTGATAAAGCCAAGATCGAGGCGATTTAGAGTTGGCCGCAGCCCAAAACGGTCACACAAGTGAGGAGTTTTCTTGGACTCGCTGGATTCTATAGGCGTTTTGTGAGAGATTTCAGCACCATTGCTGCACCTCTCAATGAGCTTACACGCAAGGATGTGCCTTTTACTTGGGGTACCGCACAGGAAGAAGCCTTCGCGGTATTGAAAGATAAGTTAACACATGCTCCTTTGCTCCAACTTCCTGATTTTAATAAGACTTTTGAGCTTGAATGCGATGCTAGTGGGATTGGTTTGGGAGGTGTGTTATTACAAGATGCTAAACCTGTTGCATACTTTTCTGAAAAATTGAGTGGGCCTAGTCTGAACTATTCTACTTATGATAAGGAATTATATGCTCTTGTTCGGACATTAGAAACTTGGCAACATTATTTATGGCCCAAAGAATTTGTTATACATTATGATCATGAATCTTTGAAACACATAAGAAGTCAAGCAAAACTTAATCGTAGACATGCTAAGTGGGTTGAATTTATTGAGACTTTCGCTTATGTCATTAAACACAAGAAGGGGAAAGATAATATTATTGCTGATGCTTTGTCTCGTCGTTATACTATGCTTTCACAACTTGACTTCAAGATATTCTGTTTAGAGACAATCAAAGATCAATATGTAAATGATGCAGCATTTAAAGATGTATTGCAGAATTGTAGAGAGGGTAGAACATGGAACAAGTTTGTCCTTAATGATGGGTTTGTGTTCCGTTCTAACAAGCTATGCATTCCAGCTAGCTCTATTCGTCTTTTGTTGTTGCAGGAGGCGCATGGAGGAGGATTAATGGGACACTTTGGCGTGAAGAAGACGGAGGACGTACTTGCAACACACTTCTTTTGGCCAAAGATGAGACGGGATGTTGAGTGTTTTGTTGCTCGCTGCACTACATGTCAAAAAGCTAAGTCACGACTCAATCCTCATGGTTTATACATGCCTTTACCTGTACCTAGTGTTCCGTGGGAGGACATATCCATGGACTTTGTTTTAGGCTTGCCTCGAACAAAGAAGGGGAGGGATAGCATATTTGTTGTCGTGGATAGATTTTCTAAGATGGCACATTTTATACCATGTCATAAAAGCGATGATGCTGCTAATGTTGTTGATTTATTCTTTCGTGAGATTATTCGCTTACATGGTGTGCCCAATACTATTGTCTCGGATCGTGATACTAAGTTTCTTAGCCATTTTTGGAGATGCTTATGGGCTAAGTTGGGGACTAAACTACTTTTTAGTACTACCTGTCATCCCCAAACTGATGGACAAACAGAAGTAGTCAATAGCACTTTGTCTACTATGCTTAGGGCTGTTTTAAAGAGTAACTTGAAAATGTGGGAAGAATGTTTACCTCATATTGAATTTGCTTATAATCGTTCATTTCATTCTACCACTAAAATGTGCCCTTTTGAGATTGTTTATGGTTTTCTACCTCGTGCGCCTATTGATTTGCTGCCTCTTCCATCTTCGGAGAAGGTTAATTTTGATGCTAAGCAACGTGCTGACTTGATATTAAAAATGCATGAGTTAACTAAAGAAAACATTGAGAAAATGAATGCTAGATACAAGCTTGCTGGTGATAAGGGTAGAAAGCATGTTGTGTTTGAACCAGGAGATCTTGTTTGGTTACATCTACGTAAAGATAGGTTTCCTGATTTGCGCAAGTCTAAGTTAATGCCACGAGCTGATGGTCCCTTTAAGGTTTTACAGAAAATTAATGATAATGCATATAAACTTGAGCTACCTGCAGATTTTGGGGTTAGTCCCACATTTAACATTGCAGATTTGAAACCTTATTTGGGAGAAGATGATGAGCTTCTGTCGAGGACGACTTCAATTCAAGAAGGGGAGGATGATGAGGACATCCCTACTAATGTTACACCCATATACTCACCAACTACACATACTGGACCAGTTACTAGAGCACGTGCACGTCAACTAAATTATCAGGTACTTTCGTTTCTTGTGAATCCTTCTATTGTTCATGAACATATGATGCTGCCTAAATTAGATACTTTTGTTTTGCTTATGAATGAAGGACCTAGCATGGACAAGAAGGATGGTCATTGGAGCGGGATCAAGCATGGAGAAGAAGGTGCGCGCGCGGGAAAGTACAGTGGAGCTTCCAGTGGTGATTATCACACTTTGAAGCCACCATAAGGCGCGCATGAAGTCTTGGACGAAATACGCGAGATGTCACTTCATTATTTTCGTCCAAGGGCAATTATAGGTGCTGCGTCACCTTAATATTGGGCTGGGCCCATGTAATTTAGTAATACCATATTATAGGCTGTTTTTAGAGTCCGTATGTGTGGGGAAACCGAGTTAGGGTTGTTTTCGGACCCCATCTCCAAGGGGCCACGAAATTCCCCTCTATTCCCCCATATATACAGCCCTTAGGGCGTCGTTTAGACTTGGGTTTTAATTAGATTTAAGTTAGCCATAGCCGCAACTTCGAGCTCTTCGTTTGTGTCATCCGACCAGGCCAAGACCTCATTGGAACCCCAACTTTCGTAATCATTCATATTATATTCGCAATATCCAGATTGCAATTCTTAGTTCTTGCTTGTTCTTCGATTGCTTGCAGGAATTAGACCTTCGTGGTCAGGTTGATCGTGCATCCGCGGGATCAATAACCTCTCGGAGTTGGTTTAGCGATCGCTAAGGCGCAACGTCTTCGCACGTTCGTAGTCGGATCGTGAAAGTCGTCTCCACCATAATCGATCTCCACCATCTCATCGAAACATCGGGACACCTTCGCCTCTATCATCTGTACTCATGATACTACCCGAAACTCTTTTCAGGGTTCTGATCGACAACAGTTATGGTGATCGACATTTCACGTGGAGACTCGACGACAACTAGTTAGGCGGATCCCGACGGAGGGTCTGGACCCGTGTGGTTATGGGGATCGATGTTTTTCTCTTTGCCAGTAGGCATTTGATTGTAGTCTGTACTCAGACATATATCTTCCGCTGTTGTATTGTATTAAGTCAGTTGTATGCCGATTGTATGAGATGTTGTATCTTGTATCTGTAATGTTGTGATATCATGTTGGAAATTCGGGGCATACGACTTTGTCATATGTCGCGGTGCGACCGATATGTGCTTCGTCCCCGGATCTGGATGGAAACATCTAGATCTGGAACAGTACCGCATATCGGGCCTTACAACTTGGTATCAGAGCCTTACCGACCGTAGGATCCCTTATCTGGCCGAAGTCGAGTCTAGACAAAAACTATTTTGTAGTTACTAAGTTAGTTATCGGAGAGTAGGAATCTTTTTACTCCTTACCCTTACTCTTGTCAGGACAAGTGTCGTAAGTATTTTAAATTCTCGTCTTATCCCCTTCACAACTTAGGATCTCGCTGACTGTGGAGTTTCGGAACCGTTACAATGCCTTGCTTGCAGCGTATTGTCTCGATTCCGATCTCAGGTTTGGGAATTCCTGTAGTACCTTTAGCTTATACGATTTTGTGTATCATCTGGGTCATCCATTGCCATCCATCCTTTTGCCGGTGTTTTCACGACTTGCGTCGAAAATCACTATCCCTTGATCTGGTTTTCGCTATCATTTTTCCTCTTGTCACTGACGGTTTCGTTTTTCCGACGATGTCGTCTCTCGGCGGAAAGTTTCTCGTCGGAAGCTCGACATCGACAAGGAGCAGAGTCCCTTGTTGGTGGTGTTGAAGATCGTCGTGTCTCTTTTCTCTTCCCCCCTCTCCACCGGATCATCCTGGATCTCGGGACGAGATCCCTTGTTGGTGGTGTTGTATTGTAACAGCCCAGATTTCACAAAAATAAAAAAATTTGTTTTCGGTGTGAATTGTTTGATTGTTTGATTTGTTTGCGGTGTTTGCATCCCCGATTTATCGATCTGCGATTATTTCCCCCCCTCTTGTCTCGTATCGGACGGAGACCGACCCTTGCCACCCTGACACTCGACATTTGCGAAACCGGGTTTCGCCCGATCACCGTCGCGAAAACCGCACGAGACCAGCCGCAGCCAACGGAACAAAAAACCCCGTTTAATAATTAAACGGGATATTTTTATAGCGCGCCGGAAAGTGTTCTCAGAACGGTTCCAGCGCGAGGTGAACGCCGCCGGCTCGACGCGCTGATCGCGCAGTTCGAAGTTTTACCCTAGTCGGAGGTACTGCGGACCCCCGGCGGTCATAAACGTAAACAACGCTTGCGCGAGAGAAAAACCGGGGATGTTTTTGCAAACTGCCAGCCACCTAGGCTATATAAAGACCACCACACTCCCACCCCTTTCTAGGGTTTCCCTAACACAAAATTAGCAGCCACCCCCCTAATAAATTGCCAGATCTGCCCAATTGCCCCCAAATCCACGAAACCCTAGCTCCTGACCGTTCCTGGCCGTTGATCTGCGAGATGGAGGGATCACTGGTGGCCACGTCACCGCGGCCTTCTCCCACCTCCAGCCAGCCATGCTCCGGGCCCCGCAGGGCCGTTGTCGGGCCCAACCGGGCCGAGATGCCCGAACCAGCCCGAGCCATTCCGCCGTCTCCGTCCGGTCGCTGCTGTTGGCGAGCTGGCGAGCAGCCGCTCCGCTCTGGTGAAGCCCTCCGCGGAGGGAGCCTCCTCCTCCCTCTCCTCTCTCCATGACTCTCTTCTTCTCCTCCCCTCGCAGAGCACAGCCGTCGGCCGCTATGGAGCTCCCGAGGAGCTCGCCGCGCCATGGATGTCCCGCGGAGCTCCACCGAGCGGACCAGCGCCCTACTGGGACGAATCGCACAACTCGGACCTCGTGCGGCGGCTTGACCACAGGAACTCAATAGCATTGTGCTCCCTTGAATCTCTTGATTCTCGGGTCCACTCACTCGGCGAGATAACCGATGGAAGTGAGCACCCGCTGCCCACATCGCCATCCGTTTTCTCACAAACTGCGCCTACCACATGCAAAGGAGGACGCCAGTAGTTCTCCCCCGATAAGCCATGCAAAAGGTCAAGTTATATCTACCGAAATCCTCTTGTCGGACGTTTTATCCAAGACGCCGACAACACATGAGGTGTTCAACATATACGATAGAAAAAAGTTCTCCAAGTTACTACATTCATTACTACTACCCTGTATGGGCTTTTCTAGAACCAAAGCGCTGCTTAGGTTTTCCGGATCAATACTTACATCTTGCGCTAACTGGACGGAGTGGTTACACCACTACCACGTTCCATCTACTGCTAAGTACAAAAGTGCAGGGCCAAAATGGGAACGCCCTACAGGGGTGAACCGCCGGACTGGAGCTGTAGTCCTCGCCCAGACCTTTCCGGCGGCGTCCCGCCTCCTTAGTGTTTGGCGTCGGACTCAGCACCCAGGAAGTCGCGGACGACTCCCGCACCACATTTCTCTCCGGGGCCGTCGATGACAACTTCCGCACAGCACTCTGCGCTGGTTCCCCATGGATGGAAGACCTTCAACCACAGGGTGTCCTGGCCATCGAAGCGGAAGAGGATGGCTTGGAACTGCTGGATGTTCCTCCAGCGGACAAATGCCGCCCAACCTTGGTCCAGGTACATGGCGCTGTCGCCACCGAAGACCGTGGCCACCCACGCGGAGCCATGGGGGCAACCCTCCACCCGGAGGTACAAGACCTGGGGCTTGGGCCCCGCCAATTCCTATGCAAATGGCTCCGGTAGCCGAAGCCATCCGCACAAGGGCTCGGTCGCCGCCACGAAGAACTCGTGGGCCGGCACCGCCATGTGCGCCCTCGTTAGAGCCGAAGACGATGCCCCGCCGTGACCTCGACCACGGCCGTGCCGGAAAGTTGTGCCACCTCGACCCGAGCCACCGCCTCGCACTCCCAAGATCATCTGAGTCGCCGCATCCAGAGTGTGGGGGGACGTCGGAGGCGCCATGGGAGCACGAAGCCGGAAAGGAGAGGTGGAAGACGGAAAAGGGTAATGGATCCCTCCGTTTCACACCTGTCCTCTTAATTAATCTCCTTGTCAGAATTGCTGCTGTTCGGCTTCATCGAAGGCGCGAACTCGAGGAATTCGTATCAGAGTTCTGCGGGGAGCACCACCTCCGCTCCGTAAAAGAGAGCGAAGGACGTCTCATTTGTGGCTCGATTGGGTGTGGTCCTATTGACGATAGAACATCTGGGGGTTCATCCACCCAGTCTTTCCACACTTTTTGAGCCGCTGGAAGGTACGTGTCCGGAGACCTCGGAGTGCCCATTTGCTCGCACTACTCGAGGAAGGCCTGACTTGTGAACTGGGTGTCGTTGTCCATGGTTATCCGGTTAGGAACTCCGAAAAAACACACCAGGCTTCTGCTAAACTTATGGCGGATGACGCCGTGGTCTTGTGATGAGGACATCCCTACTACACTTGCACCTCCAACACCTAATGAAGAACCAATGATGACTAAGTCCAATGAAATCAGAATTGGACCTATTACAAGAGCTCGTGCAAAGCTACTAGAAAAAAGGTGAACTTATTCCTCATAGAATGTGATGTTTTACTTCACGAGGATTTTATACTGCCTAATTCCTTGTATATATGTGTTATCAGGTAACAAGAAGTTATACAAGAAGAATGGATGGAACAAGGGCAAGTTGCACGAGGAGAAGAGTTGCATGAAGATGAAGCAAAGGAGGATTTGCTGAAAGCGTCGGGCGACCGGATCGCAAGTCGTACCTTCCGGGACACCAAGTCGGCTGTCCGGACATCAAGTCGGACCGTCCGAAATAAGCCTCCGAAGATCAGTGGAATAACATGCCAAGTCGGACCGTCCGGACTTCATGTTGGACCATCCGACCACAGCCCGGACCGTCCGAGTATTAAGTCGGACCGTCTGACTTACGACGACAGACATTAGTGGTATTTACTGCATAGGTCGGACCGTCTAATTAACAATTGGGACCATCCGTCCAGAGGTCGGACCGTCCAAGCTAAGGTCGGACCGTCCGACCTGCCCGATGCCTGCGTGTAGAATTAAGGGCTGCGGCCCATGTATCCCTGTTTGACACCCTATCTTATAAATATAGGACCCCATACGAGTTTTAGGGTTAGACCACGTTTAGATAAACCCTAGTTCTAGAGAATAGCTCCAAGCTTTCATCTTGAATCATATACTTCAATTCGTATCGATCTGAAGTGTTGCTACTGCAAGTTTTGTGTGATCTGTTGTTCCACTGGGAATTAGTAGATTGCTGTCGGTACCCGGAATTTCCATATGTAATTCCAGTTACAACTCAATCATATGGAGAGCCGAGAGTCGTACCCACTTGTCTAAGCAGACAAGGCCAAGCACAGAACACTCTCGGAAAGCATCGTACGTGATGAGGACATCCCTACTAATGTTACACCCATACCATCACCAACTACACATACTGGACCAGTTACTAGAGCACGTGCACGTCAACTAAATTATCAGGTACTTTCGTTTCTTGCGAATCCTTCTATTGTTCATGAACATATGATGCTTCCTAAATTAGATACTTTTGTTTTGCTTATGAATGAAGGACCTAGCATGGACAAGAAGGATGGTCATTGGAGCGGGATCAAGAATGGAGAAGAAGGTGCGCGCGGGGGAAAGTATAGTGGAGCTTCCAGTGGGGATTTTCGCACGTTGAAGCCACCATAAGGCATGCATGAAGGCTTGGACGGAATACACGAGATGCCACTTCATTATTTTCGTCCAAGAGCAAATATAGGTGCTGCGTCACCTTAATATTGGGCTGGGCCCATGTAATTTCGAAATACCACATTATAGGCTGTTTTTAGAGTCCGTATGTGTGGGGAAACCGAGTTAGGGTTGTTTTCGGACCCCACCTCCAAGGGGTCACGAAAATCCCCTCTGTTCCCCCATATATATACAGCCCTTAGGGCGTCGTTTAGACTTGGGTTTTAATTAGACATAAGTTAGCCATAGCCGCAACTTCGAGCTCTTCGTTTGTGTCATCCGACCAGGCCAAGACCTCATTGGAACCCCAACTTTCGTAATCATTCATCTTATATTCGCAATATCCAAATTGCAATTCTTAGTTCTTGCTTGTTCTTCGATTTCTTGCAGGAATTAGACCTTCGTGGTCAGGTTGATCGTGCATCCGCGGGATCAATAACCTCTCGGAGTTGGTTTAGCGATCGCTAAGGCGCAACGTCTTCGCACGTTCGTAGTCGGATCGTCAGAGTCATCTCCACCAAATCGATAGTTATCTCTCATCGAAACATCGGGACACCTTCGCCTCTATCAAGTGGTATCAGATTTCCAGGTTGCTCGGTGAGATTTACCAGTTTTCGTAGTCTAGATTGGTTCTGTTTTTCCTACCTACAGACCACGAAAAAGCCAACAAAAAAAATTAGGGTTAGATCATCACGTCCCAAAACAGTCCGAGCCTTTGTCCAGTTTTCTTTACAGTAGTTTGCATTGTTGAATTTGCGGTTGCATCGTCGTGTCGAGTTGCTGATCTTAGCGTCTAGTTCCCTTAGAGTTTCGAGTTCTGATCACAGTTTGCCACGTCGCCGCCGCACCAGTAGTCATCCTACCACGTTCCGCCAATCCAAGTCAAGTTACACCACCACTTTCCGCCAAGCAGAGTCCATATACAACACCACAACCTACCGATCCGAGTGGAGTTCCATCACCTGTTCGGTTTGTGATCTCTCCGTAGCCAGATTAGTTTTGAGTTGATTAGAGTCGGATTTCACCAATCTTTTGTCGTACGTAGAAGAGGGTGATTTCCAAAAAAAAATAAAAAAAAAAAATTGTTAGTCTGGCACGCTTTTCAGAGCAGTTTTTAGGCCAAAAATTTCAGGGGTGAAAAAATTTCGTGCCCATACGTTCCTTAGGTCCAGAAACTCATTTTGAGACGTTCGCCACCATAGTGATTTTTTCGCACTTTTTCAGCCACCGCAGTCCCGCATCGCAAAAAAAAAAAAAAAAAAAAAGAGAAAAAAAAATTCAGAGTGTGCTTCTCAGTTGATTACGTGCCGCGCCGTGCTTTCGTTGGTGTTTTAGGCTCGCGTCTCTAGTACGGTCTAGCCTAGGATCAGCACAGTACCGACGTTGAGTGTTTATTCAGCTTTGCATCTCTGTTTTGATTACTGTTGAGTTTTTCCTACCATACTTGTCAGCCTTCCTACAGCTCCACATATATTCTACATCGTGCGTTTTGACACCGCCTGGCCATCGCTCTACCACATCTCTGAGAGTTTTGACCCGTTGGTTGTACATCACCACCTACTGCTAGGTAAGAATCGGTAAGAACGTAAGAAAAGCTTGACGGAGTTGTGCTTTCCACCACCCCACATCCATCCCATTAGTAGCAGTAGGATCATATTCCGGTGTGTTTTCTATTTCTGCTAACCATGCCAGGATCACATGATGAAGTGGCGCGGGCTGCACCCGATTGGGAGAACATGACAAACAAGGAGCTACATGATAAATTTGCACGTATGATGTCTCAACAGGTGCAGGACATCGAGACCAGATTTACAGAGGCGATTGATGGCGTGGAGAAGATGATCGACACCAAGCTCGACGCCAAGTTTACTGAGTTGATCGCACGCCTACCTTCAGCACAGCCACAGCCACCGCCACTACCACGTGCACGACGTATTCTGTTTCCGCGTGGACAAGCTGCTGGTATTGGTGCTCCTCCTGCTGCTGCAGTTGCTGCTACTGCTGCTGCTGCTGCTTCTGACGTCGGCCTGGACGACAACTACGAGGGTGATTACGAGGAGGAGGTGGAACAGGAAGCGGCCTATGAGCAGCCAGCTGGACGTCCACGTCCCAACATTCGCCACGGTCGACACCAACCACCCCCTCAGGTACGCGATGATGAACATGTGCCTAAACTTAAATTGAATCTTAAGCCGTTTGAGGGTAGATATATTCCTGATGCTTATCTTACTTGGGAGTTAGAAACTGAACAACGTTTTACATGTTTACAATATCCTGAGAATAGACGTGTTACGGCTGCTGTTTGTGAATTCACGGGCTTTGCATCTATTTGGTGGTCTGAACATTGTAGATTGCATGCTAATAATATTCCAACTACTTGGGCTGCTTTAAAAGATGCTATGCGTACTCGCTGGGTTCCCCCTTATTATCAACGTGAATTGTTACAAAAATTACAGCGTTTGAGACAAGGAAAAAATTCTGTAGAGGAATATTATCAAGAATTACAAACTGGATTGATTAGATGTGGCCTAGTAGAGGATAATGAAGCTATGCTTGCACGTTTTATGGGTGGCTTAAACAGGGAGATACAAACTATTCTAGAATACAAGGACTTTGCTACTATCACTCGTTTGTTTCATCTTGCTTGTAAAGCTGAACGTGAAGTGCAGGATCGACAGGCCGCTACGAGACCTAACTTTTCTGCAGGACGAAATACATCATGGACATCGCGTGGAGCTTCTACATCCACACGTCCTGCTGCTCCACCATCTACTTCAGCCGCTCATTCTTACAGGGAGCCACCAAAACAGCCAGCGCCACCATTCAAGGGTGCACAGAGTGGTCCAGCAGCGAGTTCTTCTTCATCCATGGCGTCCACAGGGCAAGCACGAGATCGTGATATTAAATGTCGCAGGTGCCAAGGTGGAGGTCACTTCGCAAAAGACTGTCCCTCCAAGCGTGTGATGACTATTACGGCGGATGGTGGGTATGAGTCAGCGAGTGACTATGATGAGGAGACTCTAGTTCTCATTGCTCATGAGGAACAGGGTGCCCATGATGATGCTCATGATATAGAGTATATGACTCCTGATGATGCAGATAAATATGCTAGTTTGGTTGCTCAACGTGTATTAAGTGTGCAGGTCACGAAGGCCGAGCAAAACCAGAGGCATAATTTGTTCCACACAAAGGGAGTGGTGAAAGAACGTTCGGTTCGCATCATCATTGACGGAGGGAGTTGCAACAACTTGGCTAGCATGGAGTTGGTGGAGAAGCTATCTCTCACCACAAGACCACACCCCCATCCGTACTATATTCAGTGGTTTAACAATAGTGGTAAGATTAAGGTAACGCGTTCTGTTCGTGTGCACTTTAGCATTGCTGCATATGCTGATTATGTTGATTGTGATGTGGTACCCATGCAAGCATGCTCTCTTTTACTTGGTAGACCATGGCAATTTGATAGGAATGTTGTACACCATGGTAGGACAAATCAGTTTACTCTAGTTCATCAGGATAAAAATATTGCTTTACTTCCTATGTCTCCTGAACAAATTGTGAAAGATGATCTTGCTAGAGCTAGTAAAGCTAAACAGGAGAAAAATAAGAGTGAAAATGAGATAGCAGCTAAAGACTTTGAGCAACAACATAAGACTAATAGCAAATCTTCTTCTGTTGTTTCTAATGAAATTAAATTGACTAGTCCAACTTTGCTTGCTACTAAGGTTGATATTTCGGATTTGGATGTTAGTCAATATGTGTGCTATGCTTTTGTGTGCAAAGAAGCCTTGTTTTCATTTGAGGAATTGCCTCCTTCTTTGCCTCCTGTTGTCACTGACCTTTTGCAGGAGTTTATTGACGTCTTTCCACAAGACGTACCACCGGGATTACCACCTATTCGAGGGATTGAGCATCAGATTGACTTAATTCCCGGTGCTTCGCTGCCCAACCGTGCGCCATACCGTACCAATCCGGAGGAGACGAAGGAGATTCAGCGTCAAGTACAAGAGCTACTCGACAAAGGTTATATACGTGAATCCCTTAGTCCTTGTGCTGTTCCTGTTATATTAGTGCCTAAAAAGGATGGAACATGGCGTATGTGTGTTGATTGTCGAGCCATTAATAATATTACTATTCGTTATCGTCATCCTATTCCTAGGCTAGATGATATGCTTGATGAATTAAGTGGCTCTACCATGTTTTCCAAAGTTGATTTGCGTAGTGGATACCATCAAATTCGCATGAAATTAGGAGATGAATGGAAAACGGCTTTTAAAACTAAGTTTGGATTATATGAGTGGTTAGTCATGCCTTTTGGGTTAACTAATGCACCTAGCACTTTCATGAGATTAATGAACGAGGTTTTACGTGCTTTCATTGGACGATTTGTGGTAGTCTATTTTGATGATATACTGATTTATAGCAAATCTTTGGAGGAACATTTGGATCATTTACGTGCTGTTTTTATTGCTCTACGTAATGCACGTTTATTTGGTAACCTTGGGAAGTGCACCTTTTGCACCGACCGAGTATCGTTTCTTGGCTATGTTGTTACTCCACAGGGTATTGAAGTTGATAAAGCCAAGATCGAGGCGATTGAGAGTTGGCCGCAGCCCAAAACGGTCACACAAGTGAGGAGTTTTCTTGGCCTCGCTGGATTCTATAGGCGTTTTGTGAGAGATTTCAGCACCATTGCTGCACCTCTCAATGAGCTTACACGCAAGGATGTGCCTTTCATTTGGGGTACCGCACAGGAAGAAGCTTTCACGGTATTGAAAGATAAGTTAACACATGCTCCTTTGCTCCAACTTCCTGATTTTAATAAGACTTTTGAGCTTGAATGCGATGCTAGTGGGATTGGTTTGGGAGGTGTGTTATTACAAGATGCTAAACCTGTTGCATACTTTTCTGAAAAATTGAGTGGGCCTAGTCTGAACTATTCTACTTATGATAAGGAATTATATGCTCTTGTTCGGACATTAGAAACTTGGCAACATTATTTATGGCCCAAAGAATTTGTTATACATTCTGATCATGAATCTTTGAAACACATAAGAAGTCAAGCAAAACTTAATCGTAGACATGCTAAGTGGGTTGTATTTATTGAGACTTTCCCTTATGTCATTAAACACAAGAAGGGGAAAGATAATATTATTGCTGATGCTTTGTCTCGTCGTTATACTATGCTTTCACAACTTGACTTCAAGATTTTCGGTTTAGAGACAATCAAAGATCAATACGTAAATGATGCGGAATTTAAAGATGTATTGCAGAATTGTAGAGAGGGTAGAACATGGAACAAGTTTGTGCTTAATGATGGATTTGTGTTCCGTTCTAACAAGCTATGCATTCCAGCTAGCTCTATTCGTCTTTTGTTGTTGCAGGAGGCGCATGGAGGAGGATTAATGGGACACTTTGGCGTGAAGAAGACGGAGGACGTACTTGCTACACATTTCTTTTGGCCAAAGATGAGACGGGATGTTGAGCGTTTTGTTGCTCGCTGCACTACATGTCAAAAAGCTAAGTCACGACTCAATCCTCATGGTTTATACATGCCTTTACCTGTACCTAGTGTTCCGTGGGAGGACATATCCATGGACTTTGTTTTAGGCTTGCCTCGAACAAAGAATGGGAGGGATAGCATATTTGTTGTCGTGGATAGATTTTCTAAGATGGCACATTTTATACCATGTCATAAAAGCGATGATGCTGCTAATGTTGCTGATTTATTCTTTCGTGAGATTATTCGCTTACATGGTGTGCCCAATACTATTGTCTCGGATCGTGATACTAAGTTTCTTAGCCATTTTTGGAGATGCTTATGGGCTAAGTTGGGGACTAAACTACTTTTTAGTACTACATGTCATCCCCAAACTGATGGACAAACTGAAGTAGTCAATAGGACTTTGTCTACTATGCTTAGGGCTGTTTTAAAGAGTAACTTGAAACTGTGGGAAGAATGTTTACCTCATATTGAATTTGCTTATAATCGTTCAGTGCATTCTACCACTAAAATGTGCCCTTTTGAGATTGTTTATGGTTTTCTACCTCGTGCACCTATTGATTTGCTGCCTCTTCCATCTTCGGAGAAGGTTAATTTTGATGCTAAGCAACGTGCTGATTTGATATTAAAAATGCATGAGTTAACTAAAGAAAACATTGAGCGCATGAATGCTAGATACAAGCTTGCTGGTGATAGGGGTCGAAAGCATGTTGTGTTTGAACCAGGAGATCTTGTTTGGTTACATCTACGTAAAGATAGGTTTCCTGATTTGCGCAAGTCTAAGCTAATGCCACGAGCTGATGGTCCCTTTAAGGTTTTACAGAAAATTAATGATAATGCATATAAACTTGAGCTACCTGCAGATTTTGGGGTTAGTCCCACATTTAACATTGCAGATTTGAAACCTTATTTGGGAGAAGATGATGAGCTTCCGTCGAGGACGACTTCCATTCAAGAAGGGGAGGATGATGAGGACATCCCTACTAATGTTACACCCATACCATCACCAACTACACATACTGGACCAGTTACTAGAGCACGTGCACGTCAACTAAATTATCAGGTACTTTCGTTTCTTGCGAATCCTTCTATTGTTCATGAACATATGATGCTTCCTAAATTAGATACTTTTGTTTTGCTTATGAATGAAGGACCTAGCATGGACAAGAAGGATGGTCATTGGAGCGGGATCAAGAATGGAGAAGAAGGTGCGCGCGGGGGAAAGTACAGTGGAGCTTCCAGTGGGGATTTTCGCACGTTGAAGCCACCATAAGGCATGCATGAAGGCTTGGACGGAATACACGAGATGCCACTTCATTATTTTCGTCCAAGAGCAAATATAGGTGCTGCGTCACCTTAATATTGGGCTGGGCCCATGTAATTTCGAAATACCACATTATAGGCTGTTTTTAGTCCGTATGTGTGGGGAAACCGAGTTAGGGTTGTTTTCGGACCCCACCTCCAAGGGGTCACGAAAATCCCCTCTGTTCCCCCATATATATACAGCCCTTAGGGCGTCGTTTAGACTTGGGTTTTAATTAGACATAAGTTAGCCATAGCCGCAACTTCGAGCTCTTCGTTTGTGTCATCCGACCAGGCCAAGACCTCATTGGAACCCCAACTTTCGTAATCATTCATCTTATATTCGCAATATCCAGATTGCAATTCTTAGTTCTTGCTTGTTCTTCGATTGCTTGCAGGAATTAGACCTTCGTGGTCAGGTTGATCGTGCATCCGCGGGATCAATAACCTCTCGGAGTTGGTTTAGCGATCGCTAAGGCGCAACGTCTTCGCACGTTCGTAGTCGGATCGTCAGAGTCATCTCCACCAAATCGATAGTTATCTCTCATCGAAACATCGGGACACCTTCGCCTCTATCAGTACGTGAGGGGCATCCCATCCAGGCCGGATGATCAATTGATATGGGTCCTCATCGCCTGCTCACAAGTCTTAATGATTATGGGTGGTGAAATCGCATACTCATAGACAAGTCGCCTCAACCATATTATTGATTGAATTATAACACTTACATAAACAGACTCCAGCCCGATCACTTAGTCGGGGTCTCGGGCGGGCTCAATCATACAACAAAGTGTGCCACATGACAGAGTCACGAGCAATCGCATCGCGATGCCCCAAGCTGAGCACATCTAAGGGCCACTTGGTGTATAAAAGACCGCTGGCAAGATCACAACTAAGTTATCGAAAACCCATACTAAGACATGCATTTTATAATCATACACGCATCACACATATCTAGTATGAACAACAGGTATCATCACATAACTCTACAAAGTACTTCCTTATTGAATTACACATAGAGCATACAAAGATCACACGTCTGTGATCAACATTACATCATACAACGGAAGCAAATTAGGTCTGAGTACAGACAAGCTTAACAAATGGCTTAGAGAAGCCTTGTTCAACAAACATGCCCTTCCACGAGGGACCAGACTGCTGTCTGGAACTATACTACAAAGGTCAACGTCGAGCTTCACGAAGGTGACTCCATCGGGGTCCGGGTTCTCATCTAAAACATAGAATAAGCAAACGTGAGTACAAAGTCGTACTCAGCAAGACTTACATCAGAACTACACTACTCATGCTCAAGTTTCAAGGTAAAGGAGGTGGGGTTCAACATGCAGAAGTGCCAGCTTTGACTTGGCTAGTCCTGAACTACGAGTACCAGACTTGAGGTAAGAAGCGTACACGAGTCCACTACCAAGTCTCCAACCAATACACCACTATGGTTACTTCCTCGACTTCCCCACGAGGAAGCCCACCATAGCACTCACGCTTATCTTGCGAGTTTTATAAGTATCCATTCAAGTTGTCTAATGATCAAGTAGAGGTCTCCAAGTAGTCCATAACCGCGCACACGGCTATTCGAATAGTTTATTAACCCTGCAAGGGTGTACATCTTCACACGCGTGTCATCACTTATCGCCTCATTTTTGTCACCCTTCCAGCGGGTGTCGGATGTGGATGAAACCAAGGCACTACCCTCACATCACCTTCTCTAATCTATGAGCCGACTACCTGAGTTTGTCACCGCTCGAGAGTCCGGCTGGTTCAACGAAACGTACTCGGATAATGCAAGGGACCTAGACGCCACCTTTGACAGATGGTTTCGCTGCCTCACAGGTCCACCCACATATCTATGCATATTTCGAATGGAAAGCCCGAATCTAGTGTGACTCCTGGACCGGATCGGGTATGTAAAGAGGCCAAACGGGGCTCCCATAAACCCTACATGTGGTCATACTCTTTGTCTTGGATCACAAAACAGGAACTCGGGGCCTAGGGCAGTGTTCAACGAGACAACCCACTGTGTACTCCTACACAGCCTCTCATCGTTCACCTTTGTTTAGGGTGGAATCACCAACACGTTATCATCAGCACCATTATGAGTATCCATCCCGACTCACAAACAATGTAACCTCATTGTATCACTAAGAAGCAATAAGCAGTAACAGTTGCAGGGGCCACATGCTCATCATTCAACTTCTATATCTGCTAGGATTGTGGTTTGCTTAATACAGTGGAAAAATGATAGGTCATGCATCGGAATGGGTTCAACTATGCGAAAGAACGTGTCTCGGTGATCTCCTAAGCATGCATAAGCGAGACTGAGAGGGAAGTAGGATTTTATAGACATGATCAATGAGGTTTGTTTTCCTTGCTGACGATACACTGGTTTATCGAACTTCTTCGGGGGTGACCTCCGTCTCGGAAACACTATTACCGAAGCAATCATCAACAAAGGGGGGAAACATCAAAGTAAAATGCACAAGCACAGGATATAGTTGTCCATGACGTGAATGCTACTGGTTTGTGGCAAATTCATCTTAATTGAGGTGTATTGCATTTGGAATGCAAATTCAAACTTCAAATTCATATTCAAATTATGCCATATGCATGTTTTCTACTTTTCACCCATGTTAAAATGGTAAAACATAGAAACAAGTTTCATATTCATAATCCTTGCATTTTTCTGATAAATTTTCATATATTATTTGTCCAATTTGGAGTTAGGATTAAAAAGTTATTGAATTTCAAAGTTTATTCATTTTTCTAGATTTTTCTGAATTATAATTAATCTGGACAGGGGCTTTATTGCGTGAGCATGAGGTCATGCTGACGTGGGGGGGGGCTGACAGCAGGGGCCCACTAGTCAGTGACTAGGGGGGGGGGGTTAATCCCTCTGTTTGAAATAATCTGTAATTAGTTAGGGGCCTGGGCCCACTGTAAGTGGCCGAGGGCGTGATTAAGAGGGTCATTAGAGGGGGTTAAGGGCTAGGTCGTCGCCGGCGACCTCTCCCGACGGCGGCGTCTCGCCGAAAAACATTGCGGGGCACGGGAGGCTACGGGAAGGGCACCAACGCGTAGCCCGTGCTCTCCCGCATCCAGTGGACCCATCGGGGGGTCACTGGCGTGCTCCAGTGCACGGCTGCCTCGACGGAGGTGGCGGTCGGAGCACTGCTCTCGCCGAAGTTGAGCTACGGGGCGCGGGAGGAAGAAGGGGTTGGGGAAAAGGACCACACGCTCACCCTAAACGCGACGAGGAGCTCTACATGGCCAGAGGGTGGCCGAAGGAGGGGGAATCGCTCGTCGGAGAAGCTGCGGCTGGCGAGAAGAACTTGACGCGGGCGTTGCCTCCACTGGGCCTTGTCTCGAAATGAAGCGGCGAATCGACGGAAACGTCGTCGGAGAAGCTGATGGACACAGTGGTGCAGCTTGGGGAGCTCGGTCGCCACGGTGGCACGCGGCCGTGCTCCGCTAGGGTTTCGGGTGCGCAAGGAAAAGAGAAGAGGAGAAGGAAAGGCGATGTGCTGCGAGGGGGAAAGAGGAACACGGCGGTCAGGGCGTCTCCAGGGCGCGATAAGGATGCCTGGGAGGCCTCCAGGCAGGCAGGCAGGAAGACGACAAGGGGGCTAGCAGGCTTGGGCTGCGGGGAGGTAAGTTGGGCCTGGGGCCCAAGGTAGGTGGGCTTCTTTCCTTCTTTTCTTTTTCTTCTGTTTTTATTCTTCTGCAATTTGTTTTGTCTTGCTAAATAAAATAGGTAGACATTTTAACAAATCCTCCAAATTTTTATGTGGCCTTTCAATGCATATAGCTAGCCACACACAAAGTTTGGGGATTTTTTAAATTCAAATAATTTGAATTCCAAATCAAATAGGGTTATTATTTAATTTCCAAGCCCTGTTTGGAATTTTTGAAAAATCTTGGTGCATGAAGTGGGACCCACTTCACTTTATATGTGATCATGCATATTTATAATACTTTTCAAAAATAATAGATGAATTTTTCGAAGCAATTTTT
Source organism: Bromus sterilis (assembly GCA_950022295.1). Taxonomy (NCBI): domain Eukaryota; kingdom Viridiplantae; phylum Streptophyta; class Magnoliopsida; order Poales; family Poaceae; genus Bromus; species Bromus sterilis. The sequence continues at coordinate 160,844,837 of OX465599.1, read as the reverse complement.
GTCTGGCCATTTAATTAAATTCTTTTGGGGCTTTTCTTCTTTCCCAATTACAATTTCTTTTGAATTTGTTGCATGATGCAAGTTGAGTCTTGATCCTAGCACATACCTAAAAGAGGGTTGTGACAAGTCGCCCCCACTCAAAAGAATCTCGTCCCGAGATTCAGAAGTCATCGGGAGGTAGGAGGGGTACTCGGCACGGAAGCGGTCTTCTCTTTCCCACGTAGCTTCTTTCTCGGAGTGGTGTGACCATTGCACTTTGAGGAACTTGATCTTCTGAACGACGGGTGACATGCTCTGCTGAATCAAGAATACGAACGGGGTACTCTCGATAAGAAAGGTCATCTTGGAGATCAAGCGTTTCATGGTCGACTTCGCGGATGGGGTCCTTGCAGCAACGCCTGAGTTGTGACACATGGAATACATCATGTACTCGGGAAAGGTGCGGGGGTAGTTCAAGTTGGTAGGAAACTTCTCCATGTTTAGCAAGAATGCGGAAAGGTCTGATGTAACGTGAGGCCAACTTGCCTTTGATACCGAATCGGTGGGTTCCCTTCAGAGGAGTAACCCGAAGGTAAGCCTTCTCATCCATATTGTAGCTTTCTTCCCTATGATGACGATCATAGTAGCTTTTCTGACGAGATTGAGCGGCTTTCAATTGATCACGAACAATGCGGACTTGCTCTTCTGCTTCCTTGATCATATCCGGTCCAAATAATTGTCTTTCACCAGTTTCTAACCATTTTAGGGGTGTTCGACATCGTCGTCCATAGAGGAGTTCAAAAGGAGCCATGTTCAGACTAGATTGGAAACTATTGTTATAAGAAAATTCGGCAAATGGAAGAGATTTCTCCCAATTCCTTCCGAAAGAGATAACACAAGCTCTGAGCATGTCTTCCAAGATTTGATTAAACCTTTCAACTTGACCGCTAGATTGAGGATGGAAAGCTGTACTAAAGGAGAGATGAGTTCCCATAGCATTTTGAAAACTTTCCCAGAATATAGAGGTGAAAAGGCTACCACGATCAAAATTGATTTCGAATGGAACACCATGAAAAGACACAATTCTAGAGACATACAAGTCCGCCAACTGACTAGCAGTTATAGACTCGCGAACAGGAAGGAAGTGAGCAAATTTTGAAAGTCGGTCAATGACAACGAAGATGGCATCATTTCCTTTCTGGGTTTTTGGAAAGCCGGTGATGAAGTCCATACCGACCTTGTCCCATTTCCACTCAGGAATAGACAATGGTTGAAGAGTACCAGCAGTTCTTTGGTGTTCTGCCTTAATGCGACGACAAACATCACATTCGGCAACAAATTGTGCAATGTCTCTCTTCATCCGGGTCCACCAAAATCTCTGGCGTAGATCTCGGTAAATTTTTGTGCTACCGGGATGAATTGAGAGGGGAGTGTCATGAGCTTCCTTAAGGATCATCTGCCTTAGGTCTTGATTCTCAGGGACTACTAAACGATTTTCAAAGAATATCGTTCCTTGATCATTTGTAGAGAAACATTTAGCATCTCCGCTAGCAATGTTCTCCTTGATCTCTCGAATACCACTATCTTGTTTCTGGGCGGCTATGATTTGATCCTCAAGGGTTGGTTTCGCCAACAGGGTAGAAAGAAATCCATGAGGAACTATCTCAAGATTGAACTTGCGAAATCCCTCATGAAGAGGGTAGAAAGAAATCCATGAGGAACTATCTCAAGATTGAACTTGCGAAATCCCTCATGAAGAAGTGGTTGATACTGTTGTAACATGAGGTTGCTACAATACGACTTACGACTTAGTGCATCAGCCATGACATTGGCTTTGCCTGGGGTGTAGGAAATTCCTAAGTCATAATCTTTTATCAACTCTATCCAGCTTCTTTGCCTGAGATTAAGATCTGGCTGGGTAAATATGTATTTGAGGCTTTGGTGGTCGGAATAGATCTCACAACGATTACGAAGGAGGTAATGTCGCCAAGTCTTTAGGGCATGAACTACGACAGCGAGTTCAAGATAATGGGTAGGATAGTTCTCTTCATGTGGACGCAACTGGCGTGAACCGTATGCTACCACATGTCGATCTTTCATAAGTATGCATCCTAACCCATGCCGTAAAGCATCACAATAGATCTCGAAATCCATTTTGGTGTCTGGAGATGCAAGTACGGGTGTAGAAGTCAATCTTTTTTTTAGCTCTTGAAAGCTTTCCTCGCACTTTTTGGTCCATTGGAATTTATTATATTTCTTGAGGAGTTCAGTTAGAGGCTTTGCAACTTTAGAGAAGTTCTCAACGAAGCGGTGGCAATAGCTTTCTAAGCCAAGAAAACTCCTAACTTTCTTAACCATTTCAGGTGGAGTCCAATCAAGGACGGCCTGAACTCTCTCGGGATTGACAGCAATGCCTTTTGCAGAAATCATGTGGCCTAAGTAGGTCACTTATGGTAGCCAAAATTCACACTTGGAGAACTTGGCATAAAGGCGATGCTCTCGAAGTTTCATCAATACCAACCTAAGATGTTCCTGTTGGGAATGTACCCTAGAGGCAAATAAAATATGTTTATTGGCGTATTCCATTTGTTCATAATAAGTTTTATACTGTGTTATAACTGTATTAAGCGGAAATATTAATACACGTGTGGTATACAAACAACCAGGTCCCTAGTTAACTCTAGTAAACTAGTCCATTGGGCAATTGATGATCAAGGTTTCCTGATCATGAGATGTGAACAGTCTATTGACAATGGGGTCATGTCATTGGGAGAATGACATGATGGACACACACCCACCAGAAGTGTTGCAATGTGATCCAGTCACATAGGTCAACATTGCGATAACTATAAACGTAGTGACCCGATCCTTAAGACTGTGATGATCATACATAATTGCTATCTACCAGGATGCTTTGAGTGCATTAACCGTGACACTGAAACAGGGTAACCATACAGGTGTATCTTGGGTATTCCGAAGTAGCTATGTTGATGAGTATGAAAATAGATCAAAACGGGATTTGTCCATCCGAGTGACGGATAGTTACTCTGGGCCCACTTGGTGATATTACATCATAAAGATTGCGCAATCATGTGACTAGGTCACGGGGTTGTAATATCACGGGAACGAGTAAGCATGTTTGTCGGTAACGAGAATGAACTAGGTATATTGGATACCAACGATCAAACCTCGGACAAACAAAGTACCGTATGACAAAGGGATCAGGACTCAACGTTAACGGTTCAAACGTGAAGTTAATTCGATGGAAGCGCAGGGGCTCATCAAGGATTGTAACCAGATCCCACATGATGGTCATTGGTTAGAGAGTGTCTGATCATGTCTATTGTTTCCCAAACCGTAGGGTGTCACGCTTAAGGGTATTCGACGCAATAAGGATTGATTCGGGATCATCGGTGAAATAAGAGAGAACACCGGAATTGTTCCGGGAGGTGCCGGAAGTTGTTCTGGATATTTTGAAAGGTTCAAAATAATGTTTAATAATGTTTTATTATTTAATTAACAGAATTAAATATTAAAATATGATTAAATATAATTAAAAATGAATTAAAAAGGCATATGGGCCTAAAGAGACCCATTAGGGGAAGGAGGGAGCTCCCCCTTGGGCCAAGGCGCCAAGGGAGGGAGCCCACCTCCCCTAGCCGCACCAAACCCCCCTCCCTAGGGTTTAGTCCCACATGGGAAGGGGAGGGAGGGTGGCACCCCTCCTTGGCCTATATAAGGAGGGGTGGGGGTGCCTTTTTCTACACACAATTTGATTTGAGACAAGTTTCTCAGATCTCTCTTCTCTCTCTTTCTCCCTCCTCGAGTGGACTCCCCTTGTTTGGAGTCTACACTTGGTTGGGGTTTCTCCACCATACGCACGCCGTCGTGCTGCTGGAATCGGGATCCGAATCCATCTCCTTTCCGCTGCTCTTCTGGTTCGGAGCTCGGAGGGAACGTCGGGTACACCGTATGCGTGTAATCCCGTGAGGCGCTACACTTGTGGTGCTCCTTCATCGTTGAGGCCGTGGCGCGACGTCTTCACCGACAACGTTCCGACGGGGACGTAATCCCGTCATCGGTCTTCAAGGACCGGGTGGCCTCATGAGTCATCGTGGATCTGCGCGGCATCAGGGATTGCCGGTACGACTACATCAACCACGTTCACGCGGGAACGTTTCCCGCTTAACGGACTACATACTGGTATGTGACCAATTCCCTCTGTTACTTGCATCTCCATAGCATAGGTCTTGGGTTCGGGACGCGTAGGTTATGAAAAATTATTGTTTTCTACCCCATTCCCCAACAGTGGTATCAGAGCAAGGCTATGTGTAGATGTATTGTACGGATAGAACACATCTAGTATGTGGCATCAATTCTCCAATTGTTACCCTCCCACGTGTACTCGTTTAGCATTGTGGCAATGTCCTGATGAAGCGGCCCGACCGACCTTAAGCGTTTACGCGAGACTGGTTCCACGCTTGACAAATGGCTTGTACCATATAAGTGGCTGGGAGGTGTCTGTCTCTCTAACATTAGCGATGCGAAGACGTTTGCAACGGAGGGCCCCGACATGGGTGTAATAGAGACAATTGCGGGATTGGTGTTGTGGTTGTATGTTCGTACGCATAGAAACGGTTCTATCTCGAAAGCCCTATCAGCCACGTAAAACTTTCAAAAGATAAAGTAGAGGCGTCTAAACTTTAATTTGCAAGGGCCATCATAGTTAGTATGATTTATACGGTTGCATCCTGTTTTGCTTGTATTAGATATACGACGGTAGCATTATAGGATGATCCCTCACTAATCCAACAAAGTGTCCTTCCTTAGTGAAGCACCATCTGGAAAGATCTCCAATATGGAGGCATCGCATGTCACACGGGTGTCAAACATATTAGCGTTCAAATGAGATGGGTGGAGCAAGCCTACCATGTACAGAAACATGGCCTTGCATACACGGCATATAATCACTAAGGTTATTGTGGCGAGCCTGGCATATGAAGATATGGCCTCGGGACACAATGATCGAAAGATCGAGCATCAGTCACATGGATGATGTGATTGGCATGATGGCCTACCTTGAGAATATACTGAAGGTCGTGTCACACGAGGGAGGTATAGTTCTCAAGGATCGTGTAATCACATAGAATAAACTATGAGGGATGTTTGTCTGAGTGGGAGTCCCAGAATTGTTTTTAAAAACATGAACTCCTATTATGAACTTAATCTTCATGTCTTAGAAAATATCATTGTAGATAATGTCATACCCAATGTTTATAACTATGGCTATTTAGTGTGATGTAGAACTTAAGGAAAATGGGTCTTACTTCATTGATGTGTACCAACACCGTTAGAGACATACTCATTACTAATGACTTGTTAAAACATAATATGAGAACTGCTAGGAGATACACCGGATAACTCCGTTATTGAGGAAGATGATGATGAGTATCGTATTCATCGTCTCTTATTCAATAACTGTCCGATACACCATACTTCATTCTATGGAATCTGAATTGTGAATGCATGATTAAGAAACCAACACGTATAACGTGCTAGGTGATCTTAAAAGCACTAAGTCACAAATCAGAGTAATGGACTATGAGTATATGGACGGGGTTTCTTTCATCCATGGTGGAAGGAACAACCTGCTGAGAAAGTCACTTGGAAAATGTATAAGATACATGAACACCTTGTGTACAACTTGGACTACAGAATGACTGGTTACTTTGCGATAACTAGGGAGTTGCATCCGCTTCCTCCCAGCTACAAAGACCGCGTCTAGACTATGTCATGAAGGAGAATCGTTCACCTGTCATGATGTCATGGTTAAAGTTGTGAACTTTAAAGGTAGAACCAATGCAGAAATAGTCATTGACGGAGAAAGTATATTTGATACACGGGTTATAAATGTCTTTCCCCACAAAACACTGATTGTGGTTGATTAAGTATTCGATGCTTGAACTCACTGCTTAAAGAGTGGCTCGGAAGGGATGAGGTGACAATGTGTGCTGACGATAATCAAGATAGTTGATGGTCGACAACACTCTCCCTCTACATCTATCATTTGATTAGTATATGATTAAATTTATGATCGTTTGAGTGTGAACCTTATTAGTGCGTCTTGCATCTCGCGAAGACAATTATTCATATTAGTGAGAAACAAGTCAGTTGTTCTCCCTTTATGAATGATATCTTTTATGGTCACATTACGGTTATGAATGAGTTATTCTTATATTGATGGTAGTAGTTTGATCATTTATAAGAAATATTGTAATGCCAAGAATTATCCAAACTTAGTAATGACACTACCGTTTAAGTCATGATTGGTTTGATGAAGTCTTGAGATACTTGATCTCTTGACACATGCAAACCATGCCTCTTTAGGTGAGATGACTGAAACCTCGCATTCTGGTAAAACAGAGTTTGCGATGACTGTTGCATATCATACATAGTGATGTATCATATTTCAGCATGTAGTGAGTTTCATTATTTCGTAAACTTCAGATGTGGACTTAGATGAATATGTGTATTCGCTAATGAAACATGAGTCTGGGATAGTTTGATGTGATCAAAGGGATTTCAGAATGAAGACGGGTACTAAATTAACGAGAAAAACAAGTCTCTACGATTTGATCAAAGAGACAAATGTTTTGAGTTAGCCTTCGGCATACGGACTTGTGTGAAAGTTGTTCCACAAATTACAATGCTTGGAACACTTCAATATTGTTGATGTGCCTGAACATTATAATCATACTCTATTGGATAGTGTATGGTATAAGTTATCTCTTATCGAGTTACGTTATTATTGTTTAGAGTTATTAATTTAATAAGCAAACGCTCACTTCAGTATAGGGAACCATCTGAGTTCGTTGAAACCAACACTATATGTGTGTCATGGTTTCTAGTAAAATAATTTATGTGGTAAATTATCTTTGTAGTGTATCCTTAGTCAACTATGGATGCATCTTCCGCAAGTAGTACCAAAGAGCAAAACTTGTGTTGCTAAGTTTGGTGTTTGTCAAGTGTTCTTGATGAATGTGTTAATGGAAGAAAGTGAAAGTTCAAACAAGGTAATTGACCTTGCCTCCAGATGTGAGAGTAGCGCAACGGAATGTGTTCTGAAACCAAAGCACTATAATTAGAGGAGAAAATGATGATAATGATCATGGTATTTCGGTTGAAACTTTTACTGAACAAAGTATGATTCAAGAATACCTATTTTCCCTTGTGCAAAGTAATATTCATGATTCACTTGTCAAGTTAATGGAACAAGACATACCTACGAACTACGAAGAAGCGATGGTGGACCTAAGTACGAGAAATGACTATGAGTCATGGAATCCTATATTGAGTTACATTTAAGATTACATGAATCTTATCGAGTAAAGAGGTTACTTGATATTCTCAATAACTTCAAGGTTATAAGGAATAAATGTGAACATCAAAGGAAGACATCAAGATCGATTTGTCATGAAGGATGTTTCTGACAAATTCAAAAGGTTGAATACAAAGTCATCGGAGATAGAGTGCAAAATACAATGCATGGCCGAATGGGGTGATGCGAAATCTGAACCATTCGTTTGCTTATTTCCAAAGCCGTTCTCGCACCAAGATCGGTTAGAGAACAAAATATTTACCTATGATTCAAACATCTGTGATCAGATTTTTGATTTGTTACTGAAAAATGATTATATTAGAATTCTTGATCACCATGTTAAGCCATCAATCCAAGGACGAATGTATTGTAAGTTACATGATTCGTTCAAGCATAATTTTGAGGATTGCAATATGTTTCGTGAAATAGTTAAATTGGCCATTGATAGAGGACGATTGAAACTTGTTAAAACACCAAGGGATCATCATGCTATTCCTATTGGTCCCGATGGCAAAAATTTTGAGCATCGGTTGCTTCAAGCTGATTCATTTAAGAACAAGAAGGTAAAAACTACAGGTGATGGGATCAAGCATTCAAGGACACAAATTATTCCTGGGCGCAATGATGATATTCTTGAAGGTGAGAATTCTTTTAAAGTTACAATGAAGACGCTAAGCACTGGGGGCAGTAAGCAAATCCAAAGATTGATGCAAGGAAAACCAAAGAGAGCAAAGGCCGAGATAAGCACAAGGGTGAGAAATCAAAGGTCACTTTCGCGCAACTATTGGAAAAATACCAGAAGATAAATGTCACATCCCAACTTTTATTACCCTGTTATTAGAATAACAAAAATTAGGGGTAACAAACTGATAGAGGCGAAGGTGTCCCGATGTTTCGATGAGATGATGGAGATCGATTTTGGTGGAGTAGACTTTCACGACCCGACTACGAACGTGCGAAGACGTTGCGCCTTAGCAATCGCTAAACCAACTCCGAGAGGTTATTGATCCCGCGGATGCACGATCAACCTGACCACGAAGGTCAATTCCTGCAAGCAATCGAAGAACAAGCAAGAACTAAGAATTGCAATCTGGATATTGCGAATATAAGATGAAAGATTAACAGAAGTTGGGGTTCCAATGCGGTCTTGGCCTGGTCGGACGACACAAACGAAGAACTCGAAGTTGCGGCTATGGCTAACTTAAATCTAATTAAAACCCAAGTCTAAACGACGCCCTAAGGGCTGTATATATGGGGGAACAGAGGGGAATTTCGTGACCCCTTGGAGGTGGGGCCCGAAAACAACCCTAACTCGGTTTCCCCACACATACGGACTCTAAAAACAGCCTATAATGTGGTATTTCGAAATTACATGGGCCCAGCCCAATATTAAGGTGACGCAACACCTATAATTGCTCTTGGACGAAAATAATGAAGTGGCATCTCGTGTATTTCGTCCAAGCCTTCATGCATGCCTTATGGTGGCTTCAAAGTGCGAAAATCCCCACTGGAAGCTCCATTGTTATTTCCCGCGCGCGCACCTTCTTCTCCATGCTTGATCCCGCTCCAATGACCGTCCTTCTTGTCCATGCTAGGCCCTTCATTCATAAGCAAAACAAAAGTATCTAATTTAGGCAACATCATATGTTCATGAACAATAGAAGGATTCGCAAGAAACGAAAGTACCTGATAATTTAGTTGACGTGCACGTGCTCTAGTAACTGGTCCAGTATGTGTAGTTGGTGAAGATGTGGGTGTAACATTAGTAGAGATGTCCTCATCATCCTCCCCTTCTTGAATTGAAGTCGTCCTCGACGGAAGCTCATCATCTTCTCCCAAATAAGGTTTCAAATCTGCAATGTTAAATGTGGGACAAACCCCAAAATCTGCAGGTAGCTCAAGTTTATATGCATTATCATTAATTTTCTGTAAAACCTTAAAGGGACCATCAGCTCGTGGCATTAACTTAGACTTGCGCAAATCAGGAAACCTATCTTTACGTAGATGTAACCAAACAAGATCTCCTGGTTCAAACACAACATGCTTTCTACCCTTATCACCAGCAAGCTTGTATCTAGCATTCATTTTCTCAATGTTTTCTTTAGTTAACTCATGCATTTTTAATATCAATTCAGCATGTTGCTTAGCATCAAAATTAACCTTCTCCGAAGATGGAATAGGAAGCAAATCAATAGGTGCACGAGGTAGAAAACCATAAACAATCTCAAAAGGGCACATTTTAGTGGTAGAATGAAATGAACGATTATAAGCAAATTCAATATGAGGTAAACATTCTTCCCACATTTTCAAGTTACTCTTTAAAACAGCCCTAAGTATAGTAGACAAAGTCCTATTGACTACTTCAGTTTGTCCATCGGTTTGGGGATGACAAGTAGTACTAAAAAGTAGTTTAGTCCCCAACTTAGCCCATAAGCATCTCCAAAAATGGCTAAGAAACTTAGTATCACGATCCGAGACAATAGTATTGGGCACACCATGTAAGTGAATGATGAGGACATCTCTACTAATGTTACACCCACATTTTCACCAACTACACATACTGGACCAGTTACTAGAGCACGCGCACGTCAACTAAATTATCAGGTACTTTCGTTTCTTGCGAATCCTTCTATTGTTCATGAACATATGATGCTGCCTAAATTAGATACTTTTGTTTTGCTTATGAATGAAGGACCTAGCATGGACAAGAAGGATGGTCATTGGAGCGGGATCAAGCATGGAGAAGAAGGTGCGCGCGCGGGAAAGGACAATGGAGCTTCCAGTGGTGATTATCGCACTTTGAAGCCACCATAAGTTGCGCATGAAGTCTTGGACGAAATACGCGAGATGCCACTTCATTATTTTCGTCCAAGGGCAATTATAGGTGCTGCGTCACCTTAAAATTGGGCTGGGCCCATGTAATTTCTAAATACCACATTATAGGCTGTTTTTAGAGTCCGTATGTGTGGGGAAACCGAGTTAGGGTTGTTTTCGGACCCCACCTCCAAGGGGTCACGAAAATCCCCTCTGTTCCCCCATATATACAGCCCTTAGGGCGTCGTTTAGACTTGGGTTTTAATTAGATTTAAGTTAGCCATAGCCGCAACTTCGAGCTCTTCGTTTGTGTCATCCGACCAGGCCAAGACCTCATTGGAACCCCAACTTTCGTAATCATTCATCTTATATTCGCAATATCCAGATTGCAATTCTTAGTTCTTGCTTGTTCTTCGATTGCTTGCAGGAATTAGACCTTCGTGGTCAGGTTGATCGTGCATCCGCGGGATCAATAACCTCTCGGAGTTGGTTTAGCGATCGCTAAGGCGCAACGTCTTCGCACGTTCGTAGTCGGATCGTGAAAGTCGTCTCCACCATAATCGATCTCCACCATCTCATCGAAACATCGGGACACCTTCGCCTCTATCAGCGAATAATCTCACGAAAGAATAAATCAGCAACATTAGCAGCATCATCGCTTTTATGACATGGTATAAAATGTGCCATCTTAGAAAATCTATCCATGACAACAAATATGCTATCCCTCCCCTGCTTTGTTCGAGGCAAGCCTAAAACAAAGTCCATGGATATGTCCTCCCACGGAACACTAGGTACAGGTAAAGGCATGTATAAACCATGAGGATTGAGTCGTGACTTAGCTTTTTGACATGTAGTGCAGCGAGCAACAAAACGCTCAACATCCCGTCTCATCTTTGGCCAAAAGAAATGTGTAGCAAGTACGTCCTCCGTCTTCTTCACGCCAAAGTGTCCCATTAATCCTCCTCCATGCGCCTCCTGCAACAACAAAAGACGAATAGAGCTAGCTGGAATGCATAGCTTGTTAGAACGGAACACAAAACCATCATTAAGCACAAACTTGTTCCATGTTCTACCCTCTCTACAATTCTGCAATACATCTTTAAATTCCGCATCATGTACATATTGATCTTTGATTGTCTCTAAACCGAATATCTTGAAGTCAAGTTGTGAAAGCATAGTATAACGACGAGACAAAGCATCAGCAATAATATTATCTTTCCCCTTCTTGTGTTTAATGACATAATGGAAAGTCTCAATAAATTCAACCCACTTAGCATGTCTACGATTAAGTTTTGCTTGGCTTCTTATGTGTTTCAAAGATTCATGATCAGAATGTATAACAAATTCTTTGGGCCATAAATAATGTTAGTTTCTAATGTCCGAACAAGAGCGTATAATTCCTTATCATAAGTAGAATAGTTCAGACTAGGCCCACTCAATTTTTCAGAAAAGTATGCAACAGGTTTAGCATCTTGTCATAACACACCTCCCAAACCAATCCCACTAGCATCGCATTCAAGCTCAAAAGTCTTATTAAAATCAGGAAGTTGGAGCAAAGGAGCATGTGTTAACTTATCTTTCGATACCGTGAAGGCTTCTTCCTATGCGGTACCCCAAGTAAAAGGCACATCCTTGCGTGTAAGCTCATTGAGAGGTGCAGCAATGGTGCTGAAATCTCTCACAAAACGCCTATAGAATCCAGCGAGGCCAAGAAAACTCCTCACTTGTGTGACGGTTTTGGGCTGCGGCCAACTCTCAATCGCCTCGATCTTGGCTTTATCAACTTCAATTCCCTGCGGAGTAACAACATAGCCAAGAAACGATACTCGGTCGGTGCAAAAGGTGCACTTCCCAAGGTTACCAAACAAACGTGCATTACGTAGAGCAATAAAAACAGCACGTAAATGATCCAAATGTTCCTCCAAAGATTTGCTATAAATCAGTATATCATCAAAATAGACTACCACAAATCGACCAATGAAAGCACGTAAAACCTCGTTCATTAATCTCATGAAAGTGCTAGGTGCATTAGTTAACCCAAAAGGCATGACTAACCACTCATATAATCCAAACTTAGTTTTAAATGCCGTTTTCCATTCATCCCCTAATTTCATGCGAATTTTAAACACGAAACTCATGAAGCGGCGGCGTGACAAACTGTGATCAGAACTCGAAACTCTAAGGGAACTAGACGCTAAGATCAGCAACTCGACACAACGATGCAACCGCAAATTCAACAATGCAAACTACTGTAAAGAAAACTGGACAAAGGCTCGGACTGTTTTGGGACGTGATGATCTAACCCTAATTTTTTTTGGCTTTTTCGTGGACTGTAGGTATGAAGAACAGAAGTAATCTAGACTACGAAAAACTGGTAAATCTCACCGAACAACCTGGAAATCTGATACCACTTGATAGAGGCGAAGGTGTCCCGATGTTTCGATGAGATGATGGAGATCGATTTTGGTGGAGTAGACTTTCACGACCCGACTACGAACGTGCGAAGACGTTGTGCCTTAGCAATCGCTAAACCAACTCCGAGAGGTTATTGATCCCGCGGATGCACGATCAACCTGACCACGAAGGTCAATTCCTGCAAGCAATCGAAGAACAAGCAAGAACTAAGAATTGCAATCTGGATATTGCGAATATAAGATGAAAGATTAACAGAAGTTGGGGTTCCAATGCGGTCTTGGCCTGGTCGGACGACACAAACGAAGAACTCGAAGTTGCGGCTATGGCTAACTTAAATCTAATTAAAACCCAAGTCTAAACGACGCCCTAAGGGCTGTATATATGGGGGAACAGAGGGGATTTTCGTGACCCCTTGGAGGTGGGGTCCGAAAACAACCCTAACTCGGTTTCCCCACACATACGGACTCTAAAAACAGCCTATAATGTGGTATTTCGAAATTACATGGGCCCAGCCCAATATTAAGGTGACGCAGCACCTATAATTGCTCTTGGACGAAAATAATGAAGTGGCATCTCGTGTATTTCGTCCAAGCCTTCATGCATGCCTTATGGTGGCTTCAAAGTGCGAAAATCCCCACTGGAAGCTCCATTGTTCTTTCCCGCGCGCGCACCTTCTTCTCCATGCTTGATCCCGCTCCAATGACCGTCCTTCTTGTCCATGCTAGGTCCTTCATTCATAAGCAAAACAAAAGTATCTAATTTAGGCAGCATCATATGTTCCTGAACATTAGAAGGATTCGCAAGAAACGAAAGTACCTGATAATTTAGTTGACGTGCGCGTGCTCTAGTAACTGGTCAAGTATGTGTAGTTGGTGAAGATGTGGGTGTAACATTAGTAGAGATGTCCTCATCAAAGCCGGCCCAGCAGCCTTCTTCTTTGTCTTCTACCTCCCCGCGCCCACAAGCTACTCGGTGGAAAGCCACCGACGCTGCCTTGCCACCTCCTTCTCGCCGTGGACGCCCCGAGCCCTCTAGACGCGCCACGACGACGCCCTGGAAGCCCCTCGTCCATTTCCCCCCTCCAGGTTGGCTCTCCACGCCTCTCTCGCCGAGTTCGACGACGACCCGAGCGCCGCCGTCGCCATGGATTGAAGCACGCGTGGCCAGCGACCCCCTCAAGCCACGCCGTTATGTCCATCGCCTCCGCCACTGTCACTTACGTCCCCGTGCAGAAAGAATTGTAGCTCGGACGCTCTGTAGCCGCTGTCCCCTTCTTAGTCTTCGTCTCCGGCCGCCGCGGATCCACCTCAAATTCCGGCGCCACCGTGACCTCCCCGCCTCCGTCTCCTGCTCCATCGTGATCACTATCTCCTGGTGAGCATTTCCCCTAGCCCCTCAGCTCCTCGTTCCCCTCCTACCCAGTTATTCCATGGGAGCAGAGCTCCATCGCCGCTGAGGTCGACGCATCACTTGCTCCCGTGCTACCCAGCCTAGTCCAGAGCGCGCGTATGACCCCTGCATGCTCCAGGATCGCAACGCGCTGCTCCATTATCGATTTGGTGCACTGCATCGAACTCCTCGTCGAAGCCCTAGCCACTGTCTCCGCCATCTTCGACGCCGGCGACGCTCCGGTGAACCCCGTGAACCCCTGATGCCACCGATCGAAGCGGAAGAACCCCAGCTACACGCCAGTGCCAGCCAATCCCCCTCCCGTGCTTGTTTTCGCAACTCCGGCGAGTCTTCGGCGAACAATGCACGCCGGCGACAACATTAGGGCTAGCCTGAGCTTAATCACCCTCTGGCTCCACCAGCTAGTGGCACTGACATGTGGGCCAGCCCCTGCTTATCCCCCCTGCTTAATTTAAATCGTTTAAATCAAATTAATTAACAACAGAGAGAATGACAGGTGGGAACCCTCTGTCAATGGCCCCCTGCGTCATGCTGACCTCATGATGACGCAGTAATGCTTATTTGATTTAAAATAAATCCAGAAAAGTCAGAAAAATCTTTAAACTTTGGAAATTCATAACTAATTCATACTAACTCTAAATTGGGCATATAATATGTCTAAATTTTCTGATTGTGAATATGGAATCTGTTTTCATGTTTGACCAATTTAAATTGGGTGAACAGTAGCATTTTTTCATATGCATTTAATTTGAATTCAAATTTGGAGTGAATTTGCAAATGACTTTGCATTCCACTTCTTTTAAATGGAATTTCCAACACATTGTGACCATGAACATCACACTACAATATTGATCATGTGTTTGAGCATTGCATTTATATTTATCCCTTGATTGCCTTGCTTGCTCGATAGAATTGGAGCCGGAACCGGAGGCCACCCCCTTCGGTTAAGACACTGTGTTTGAACCTCGTCAGCAAGGCAAGCAAACCCCATTGATCATGTCTATAAAAACCCATTTCCCTCTCAGTCTCTCTTATGCATGAAATAGGATGATCACCTTGTTATCGATTCTACCGCATAGTTGAACCCATATCGTTTGCATGACCTATCATCTTGTCATAGTAGTAAGCAAACCACAATCCTAGCTGACA
This sequence comes from Bromus sterilis, assembly GCA_950022295.1. Classification (NCBI taxonomy): domain Eukaryota; kingdom Viridiplantae; phylum Streptophyta; class Magnoliopsida; order Poales; family Poaceae; genus Bromus; species Bromus sterilis. Next base: position 160,829,692 of record OX465599.1, on the reverse strand, counting down.
TAGGAGTTGATTGATATCATGTGGCCCCTGCAACCGTTACTGCTTATTGCATGCTTAGAGTTACAATGAGGTCACTCTTTTGTGAGTCGGGATGGTAGTGATCATGTTGATGATGGTGGAAATGTGTTGGTGAATCTACCCTAATATAATGTGAACGATGAGAGGCTGTGTAAGAATACACAGTGGGTTGTCTCGTTGAACACCGCCTTAAGCCCGAGTTCTTGTGTGGTGATCCAAGATGATGAGGACATCCCTACTAATGTTACACCCATATCCTCACCAACTACACATACTGGACCAGTTACTAGAGCACGTGCACGTCAACTAAATTATCAGGTACTTTCGTTTCTTGTGAATCCTTCTATTGTTCATGAACATATGATGTGATGAGGACATCTCTACTAATATTACACCCACATCTTCACCAACTACACATACTGGACCAGTTACTAGAGCACGCGCACGTCAACTAAATTATCAGGTACTTTCGTTTCTTGCGAATCCTTCTAATGTTCAGGAACATATGATGCTGCCTAAATTAGATACTTTTGTTTGTCTTATGAATGAAGGACCTAGCATGGATAAGAAGGATGGTCATTGGAGCGGAATCAAGCATGGAGAAGGAGGTGTGCGCGCGGGAAAGGACAATGGAGCTTCTAGTGGTGATTTTCGCACTTTGAGACCACCATAAGGCGTGCATGAAGACTTGGACGAGAGACACAAGACGCCACATTAATATTTTCGTCCAAGGGTTATTATAGGTGCTGCGTCACCTTATTATTGGGCCAGGCCCATGTAATTTCGAAATACACTTAATAGGCTATTTTTTTAGAGTCCGTATGTGTGGGGAAACCGAGTTAGGGTTGTTTTCGGACCCCTCCTCCAAGGGGCCACGAAATTCCCCTCTGTTCCCCCATATATACAGCCCTTAGGGCGTCGTTTAGACTTGGGTTTTAATTAGATTTAAGTTAGCCATAGCCGCAACTTCGAGCTCTTCGTTTGTGTCATCCGACCAGGCCAAGACCTCATTGGAACCCCAACTTTCGTAATCATTCATCTTATATTCGCAATATCCAGATTGCAATTCTTAGTTCTTGCTTGTTCTTCGTTTGCTTGCAGGAATTAGACCTTCGTGGTCAGGTTGATCGTGCATCCGCGGGATCAATAACCTCTCGGAGTTGGTTTAGCGATCGCTAAGGCGCAACGTCTTCGCACGTTCGTAGTCGGATCGTGAAAGTCGCCTCCACCATAATCGATCTCCACCATCTCATCGAAACATCGGGACACCTTCGCCTCTATAATGATGCTGCCTAAATTAGATACTTAGAAGAGGGTGATTAGAGTCTGGCACGCTTTTCAGAGCAGTTTTTAGGCCAAAGTTTTCAGGGGTAAAATTTTTTCGTGCCCATACGTTCCTTAGGTCCAGAAACTCATTTTGAGACGTTCGCCACCATAGTGATTTTTTCGCACTTTTTCAGCCACCGCAGTCCCGCATCGCAAAAAAAATAAAAAAAAATAAAGAGAGAGAGAAAAAAAATTAAAAGTGTGCTTCTCAGTTGTTTACGTGCCGCGCCGTGCTTTCGTTGGTGTTTTAGGCTCGCGTCTCTAGTACGGTCTAGCCTAGGATCAGCACAGTACCGACGTTGAGTGTTTATTCAACTTTGCATATCTGTTTTCATTACTGTTGAACTTTTTGCTACCATATTTGTCAAGCCTACCTACAGCTCCACATATATTCTACTCCGTGCGGTTGACACCTCCTGGCCATCGCTCTACCACATCTCTGAGAGTTTTGACCCGTTGGTTGTACATCACCACCTGCTGCTAGGTAAGAATCGGTAAGAACGAAAGAAAAGCTTGACGGAATTGTGCTTTCCACCACCCCTGATAGAGGCGAAGGTGTCCCGATGTTTCGATGAGATGGTGGAGATCGATTATGGTGGAGACGACTTTCACGATCCGACTACGAACGTGCGAAGATGTTGCGCCTTAGCGATCGCTAAACCAACTCCGAGAGGTTATTGATCCCGCGGATGCACGATCAACCTGACCACGAAGGTCTAATTCCTGCAAGCAATCGAAGAACAGGCAAGAAATAAGAATTGCAATCTGGATATTGCGAATATAAGATGAATGGTTACGAAAGTTGGGGTTCCAATGAGGTCTTGGCCTGGTCGGATGACACAAACGAAGAGCTCGAAGTTGCGGCTATGGCTAACTTAAATCTAATTAAAACCCAAGTCTAAACGACGCCCTAAGGGCTGTATATATGGGGGAACAGAGGGGATTTTCGTGACCCCTTGTAGGTGGGGTCCGAAAACAACCCTAACTCGGTTTCCCCACACATACGGACTCTAAAAACAGCCTATAATGTGGTATTTCGAAATTACATGGGCCCAGCCCAATTTTAAGGTGACGCAGCACCTATAATTGCCCTTGGACGAAAATAATGAAGTGGCATCTCGCGTATTTCGTCCAAGACTTCATGCGCAACTTATGGTGGCTTCAAAGTGCGATAATCACCACTGGAAGCTCCATTGTCCTTTCCCGCGCGCGCACCTTCTTCTCCATGCTTGATCCCGCTCCAATGACCATCCTTCTTGTCCATGCTAGGTCCTTCATACATAAGCAAAACAAAAGTATCTAATTTAGGCAGCATCATATGTTCATGAATAATAGAAGGATTCGCAAGAAACGAAAGTACCTGATAATTTAGTTGACGTGCGCGTGCTCTAGTAACTGGTCCAGTATGTGTAGTTGGTGAAGATGTGGGTGTAACATTAGTAGAGATGTCCTCATCATCCTCCCCTTCTTGAATTGAAGTCGTCCTCGACGGAAGCTCATCATCTTCTCCCAAATAAGGTTTCAAATCTGCAATGTTAAATGTGGGACTAACCCCAAAATCTGCAGGTAGCTCAAGTTTATATGCATTATCATTAATTTTCTGTAAAACCTTAAAGGGACCATCAGCTCGTGGCATTAACTTAGACTTGCGCAAATTAGGAAACCTATCTTTACGTAGATGTAACCAAACAAGATCACCTGGTTCAAACACAACATGCTTTCTACCCTTATCACCAGCAAGCTTGTATCTAGCATTCATTTTCTCAATGTTTTCTTTAGTTAACTCATGCATTTTTAATAGCAATTCAGCACGTTGCTTAGCATCAAAATTAACCTTCTCCGAAGATGGAAGAGGCAGCAAATCAATAGGTGCACGAGGTAGAAAACCATACACAATCTCAAAAGGGCACATTTTAGTGGTAGAATGAAATGAACGATTATAAGCAAATTCAATATGAGGTAAACATTCTTCCCACATTTTCAAGTTACTCTTTAAAACAGCCCTAAGCATAGTAGACAAAGTCCTATTGACTACTTCAGTTTGTCCATCAGTTTGGGGATGACAAGTAGTACTAAAAAGTAGTTTAGTCCCCAACTTAGCCCATAAGCATCTCCAAAAATGGCTAAGAAACTTAGTATCACGATCCGAGACAATAGTATTGGGCACACCATGTAAGCGAATAATCTCACGAAAGAATAAATCGGCAACATTAGCAGCATCATCGCTTTTATGACATGGTATAAAATGTGCCATCTTAGAAAATCTATCCACGACAACAAATATGCTATCCCTCCCATTCTTTGTTCGAGGAAAGCCTAAAACAAAGTCCATGGATATGTCCTCCCACGGAACACTAGGTACAGGTAAAGGCATGTATAAACCATGAGGATTGAGTCGTGACTTAGCTTTTTGACATGTAGTGCAGCGAGCAACAAAACGCTCAACATCCCGTCTCATCTTTGGCCAAAAGAAATGTGTAGCAAGTACGTCCTCCGTCTTCTTCACGCCAAAATGTCCCATTAATCCTCCTCCATGCGCCTCCTGCAACAACAAAAGACGAATAGAGCTAGCTGGAATGCATAGCTTGTTAGAACGGAACACAAACCCATCATTAAGCACAAACTTGTTCCATGTTCTACCCTCTCTACAATTCTGCAAAACATCTTTAAATTCTGCATCATGTACATATTGATCTTTGATTGTCTCTAAACCGAAAATCTTGAAGTCAAGTTGGGAAAGCATAGTATAACGACGAGACAAAGCATCAGCAATAATATTATCTTTCCCCTTCTTGTGTTTAATGACATAAGGGAAGGTCTCAATAAATTCAACCCACTTAGCATGTCTACGATTAAGTTTTGCTTGACTTCTTATGTGTTTCAAAGATTCATGATCAGAATGTATAACAAATTCTTTGGGCCATAAATAATGTTGCCAAGTTTCTAATGTCCGAACAAGAGCATATAATTCCTTATCATAAGTAGAATAGTTCAGACTAGGCCCACTCAATTTTTCAGAAAAGTATGCAACAGGTTTAGCATCTTGTAATAACACACCTCCCAAACCAATACCACTAGCATCGCATTCAAGCTCAAAAGTCTTATTAAAATCAGGAAGTTGGAGCAAAGGAGCATGTGTTAACTTATCTTTCAATACCGTGAAGGCTTCTTCCTGTGCGGTACCCCAAGTAAAAGGCACATCCTTGCGTGTAAGCTCATTGAGAGGGGCAGCAATGGTGCTGAAATCTCTCACAAAACGCCTATAGAATCCAGCGAGGCCAAGAAAACTCCTCACTTGTGTGACCGTTTTGGGCTGCGGCCAACTCTCAATTGCCTCGATCTTGGCTTTATCAACTTCAATTCCCTGTGGAGTAACAACATAGCCAAGAAACGATACTCGGTCGGTGCAAAAGGTGCACTTCCCAAGGTTACCAAATAAACGTGCATTACGTAGAGCAATAAAAACAGCACGTAAATGATCCAAATGTTCCTCCAATGATTTGCTATAAATCAGTATATCATCAAAATAGACTACCACAAATCGTCCAATGAAAGCACGTAAAACCTCGTTCATTAATCTCATGAAAGTGCTAGGTGCATTAGTTAACCCAAAAGGCATGACTAACCACTCATATAATCCAAACTTAGTTTTAAATGCCGTTTTCCATTCATCCCCTAATTTATGCGAATTTGATGGTATCCACTACGCAAATCAACTTTGGAAAACATGGTAGAGCCACTTAATTCATCAAGCATATCATCTAACCTAGGAATAGGATGACGATAACGAATAGTAATATTATTAATGGCTCTACAATCAACACACATACGCCAAGTTCCATCCTTTTTAGGCACTAAAATAACAGGAACAGCACAAGGACTAAGGGATTCACGTATGTAACCTTTGTCGAGTAGCTCTTGTACTTGACGCTGAATCTCCTTCGTCTCCTCCGGATTGGTACGGTATGGCGCACGGTTGGGCAGCGAAGCACCGGGAATTAAGTCAATCTGATGCTCAATCCCTCGAATAGGTGGTAATCCCGGTGGTACGTCTTGTGGAAAGACGTCAATAAACTCCTGCAAAAGGTCAGTGACAACAGGAGGCAAAGAAGGAGGCAATTCCTCAAATGAAAACAAAGCTTCTTTGCACACAAAAGCATAGCACACATATTGACTAACATCCAAATCCGAAATATCAACCTTAGTAGCAAGCAAAGTTGGACTAGTCAATTTAATTTCATTAGAAACAGCAGAAGAAGATTTGCTAGTAGTCTTATGTTGTTGCTCAAATTCTTTAGCTGCCATCTCATTCTCACTCTTATTTTTCTCCTGTTTAGCTTTACTAGCTCTAGCAAGATCATCTTTCACAATTTTTTCAGGAGACATAGGAAGTAAAGCAATAGTTTTATCCTGATGAACCAGAGTAAACTGATTTGTCCTACCATGGTGTACAACATTCCTATCAAATTGCCATGGTCTACCAAGTAAAAGAGAGCATGCTTGCATGGGTACCACATCACAATCAACATAATCAGCATATGCAGCAATGCTAAAGTGCACACGAACAGAACGCGTTACCTTAATCTTACCACTATTGTTAAACCACTGAATATAGTACGGATGGGGGTGTGGTCTTGTGGTGAGAGATAGCTTCTCCACCAACTCCATGCTCGCCAAGTTGTTGCAACTCCCTCCGTCAATGATGATGCGAACCGAACGTTCTTTCACCACTCCCTTTGTGTGGAACAAATTATGCCTCTGGTTTTGCTCGGCCTTCGATACCTGCACACTTAACACACGTTGAGCAACCAAACTAGCATATTGATCTGCATCATCAAGAGCCATATACTCTATATCATGAGCATCATCATGGGCACCCTGTTCCTCGTGAGTAATGAGAACTAAAGTCTCCTCATCATAGTCGCTCGCTGACTCATACCCACCATCCGCCGTAATAATCATCACACGCTTGGAGGGACAGTCTTTTGCGAAGTGACCTCCACCTTGGCACCTGCGACATTTAATATCACGATCTCGTGTTTGCCCTGTGGAAGCCATGGATGAAGAAGAACTCGCTGCTGGACCACTCTGTGCACCCTGGAATGGTGGCGCTGGCTGTTTTGGTGGCTCCCTGTAAGAATGAGCGGTTGAAGTAGATGGTGGTGCAGCAGGACGTGTGGATGTAGAAGGTCCACGCGATGTCCATGATGTATTTCGTCCTGCAGAAAAGTTAGGTCTCGTAGCGGCCTGTCGATCCTGCACTTCACGTTCAGCTTTACAAGCAAGATAAAACAAACGAGTAATAGTAGCATAGTCCTTGTATTCTAGAATATTTTGTATCTCCCTGTTTAAGCCACCTATAAAACGTGCAAACATAGCTTCATTATCCTCTACTAGGCCACATCTAATCAATCCAGTTTGTAATTCTTGATAATATTCCTCTACAGAATTTTTTCCTTGTCTCAAACGCTGTAATTTTTGTAGCAATTCACGTTGATAATAAGGAGGAACCCAGCGAGTACGCATAGCATCTTTTAAAGCAGCCCAAGTAGCTGGAATATTATTAGCATGCAATCTACAATGTTCAGACCACCAAATAGATGCAAAACCTGTGAATTCACAAACAGCAGCAGTAAAACGTCTATTCTCAGGATATTGTAAACATGTAAAGCGTTGTTCAGTTTCTAACTCCCAAGTAAGATAAGCATCAGGAATATATCTACCCTCAAACGGCTTAAGATTCAATTTAAGTTTAGGCACATGTTCATCATCGCGTACCTGAGGGGGTGGTTGGTGTCGACCGTGGCGAATGTTGGGACGTGGACGCCCAGCTGGCTGCTCATAGGCCGCTTCCTGTTCCACCTCCTCCTCGTAATCACCCTCGTAGTTGTCGTCCTGGACAACGTCAGAAGCAGCAGCAGTAGCAGCAACTGCAGCAGCCGCAGGAGCAGCAGCAGCTTGTCTGCCCGGAAACAGAATACGTCGTGCACGTCGTGGTGGCGGTGGCTGTGCTGGAGCGGCCGCAGGCTGTGCAGGTAGGCGTGCGAGCAACTCAGTAAACTTGGCGTCGAGCTTGGTGTCGATCATCTTCTCCACACCATCAATCGCCTCTGTAAATCTGTTCTCGATGTCATTCACCTGTTCAGACATCATTTGTGCAAATTTATCATGTAACGCTTTGTTTGTCATATTCTCCCAATCGGGTGCATCCTGCGCCACTTCATCATGGGATCCTGGCATGGTTAGCAGAAATAGAAAACACACAGAAATATGATCCTACTTCTACTAATGGGATGTGGGGTGGTGGAAAGCACAAATCCGTCAAGCTTTTCTTTCGTTCTTACCGATTCTTACCTAGCAGCAGGTGGTGATGCACAACCAACGGGTCAAAACTCTCAGAGATGTGGTAGAGCGATGGCCAGGAGGTGTCAAAACGCACGATGTAGAATATATGTGGAGCTGTAGGAAGGCTGACAAGTATGGTAGCAACAGCTCAACAGTAATCAAAACAGAGATGCAAAGCTGAATAAACACTCAACGTCGGTACTGTGCTGATCCTAGGCTAGACCGTACTAGAGACGCGAGCCTAAAACACCAACGAAAGCACGGCGCGGCACGTAAACAACTGAGAAGCACACTCTGAAAAAAAAATTCTCTTTTTTTTTTTTGCTCTTTTTTTTTTTTTGCGATGCGGGACTGCGGTGGCTGAAAAAGTGCGAAAAAATCACTATGGTGGCGAACGTCTCAAAATGAGTTTCTGGACCTAAGGAACGTATGGGCACGAAATTTTTTTACCCCCGAAATTTTTGGCCTAAAAACTGCTCTGGAAAGCGTGCCAGACTCTTTTTTTTTTTTTTTTTTTGGAAATCACCCTCTTCTACGTACGACAAAGATTGGTGAAATCCGACTCTAATCAACGCAAACTAATCTGGCTACGGAGAGATCACAAACCGAACGGGTGATGGAACTCAACTCGGATCGGTAGGTCGTGGTGGTGTATATGGACTCTGCTTGGCGGAACGTGGTGGTGTATCTGGACTCGGATTGGCGGAACGTGGTGATGTAGTACTGTGCGGCGGCGGCGTGACAAACTGTGATCAGAACTCGAAACTCTAAGGGAACTAGACGCTAAGATCAGCAACTTGACACAACGATGCAACCGTAAATTCAACAAAGCAAGTACTGAAAAGAAAACTGGACAAAGGGTAGGACTGTCTTGGGATGTGATGATCTAACCCTAATTTTTTTTGTTGGCTTTTTCGTGGACTGTAGGTATGAAGAAAAGAACCAATCTAGACTATGAAAACTGGTAAATCTCACCGAGCAACCTGGAATCTGATACCACTTGATAGAGGCGAAGGTGTCCCGATGTTTCGATGAGATGGTGGAGATCGATTATGGTGGAGACGACTTTCACGATCCGACTACGAACGTGCGAAGACGTTGCGCCTTAGCGATCGCTAAACCAACTCCGAGAGGTTATTGATCCCGCGGATGCACGATCAACCTGACCACGAAGGTCTAATTCCTGCAAGCAATCGAAGAACAGGCAAGAACTAAGAATTGCAATCTGGATATTGCGAATATAAGATGAATGGTTACGAAAGTTGGGGTTCCAATGAGGTCTTGGCCTGGTCGGATGACACAAACGAAGAGCTCGAAGTTGCGGCTATGGCTAACTTAAATCTAATTAAAACCCAAGTCTAATCGACGCCCTAAGGGCTGTATATATGGGGGAACAGAGGGGATTTTCGTGACCCCTTGTAGGTGGGGTCCGAAAACAACCCTAACTCGGTTTCCCCACACATACGAACTCTAAAAACAGCCTATAATGTGGTATTTCGAAATTACATGGGCCCAGCCCAATTTTAAGGTGACGCAGCACCTATAATTGCCCTTGGACGAAAATAATGAAGTGGCATCTCGCGTATTTCGTCCAAGACTTCATGCGCAACTTATGGTGGCTTCAAAGTGCGATAATCACCACTGGAAGCTCCATTGTCCTTTCCCGCGCGCGCACCTTCTTCTCCATGCTTGATCCCGCTCCAATGACCATCCTTCTTGTCCATGCTAGGTCCTTCATTCATAAGCAAAACAAAAGTATCTAATTTAGGCAGCATCATATGTTCATGAACAATAGAAGGATTCGCAAGAAACGAAAGTACCTGATAATTTAGTTGACGTGCGCGTGCTCTAGTAACTGGTCCAGTATGTGTAGTTGGTGAAGATGTGGGTGTAACATTAGTAGAGATGTCCTCATCAACCCCACATCCCATTAGTAGAAGTAGGATCATATTAATAATATTCCAACTACTTGGGCTGCTTTAAAAGATGCTATGCGTACTCGCTGGGTTCCTCCTTATTATCAACGTGAATTGCTACAAAAATTACAGCGTTTGAGACAAGGCAAAAATTCTGTAGAGGAATATTATCAAGAATTACAAACTGGATTGATTAGATGTGGCCTAGTAGAGGATAATGAAGCTATGCTTGCACGTTTTATGGGTGGTTTAAACAGGGAGATACAAACTATTCTAGAATACAAGGACTTTGCTACTATTACTCGTTTGTTTCATCTTGCTTGTAAAGCTGAACGTGAAGTGCAGGATCGACAGGCCGCTACGAGACCTAACTTTTCTGCAGGACGAAATACATCATGGACATCGCGTGGACCTTCTACATCCACACGTCCTGCTGCACCACCATCTACTTCAGCCGCTCATTCTTACAGGGAGCCACCAAAACAGCCAGCGCCACCATTCAAGGGTGCACAGAGTGGTCCAGCGGCGAGTTCTTCTTCATCCATGGCTTCCACAGGGCAAACACGAGATCGTGATATTAAATGTCGCAGGTGCCAAGGTGGAGGTCACTTCGCAAAAGACTGTCCCTCCAAGGGTGTGATGATTATTACGGCGGATGGTGGGTATGAGTCAGCGAGTGACTATGATGAGGAGACTTTAGTTCTCATTTCTCATGAGGAACAGGGTGCCCATGATGATGCTCATGATATAGAGTATATGGCTCCTGATGATGCAGATAAATATGCTAGTTTGGTTGCTCAACGTGTGTTAAGTGTGCAGGTAACGAAGGCTGAGCAAAACCAGAGGCATAATTTGTTCCACACAAAGGGAGTGGTGAAAGAACGTTCGGTTCACATCATCATTGATGGAGGGAGTTGCAACGACTTGGCTAGCATGGAGTTGGTGGAGAAGCTATCTCTCACCACAAGACCACACCCCCATCCGTACTATATTCAGTGGTTTAACAATAGTGGTAAGATTAAGGTAACGCGTTCTGTTCGTGTGCACTTTAGCATTGCTGCATATGCTGATTATGTTGATTGTGATGTGGTACCCATGCAAGCATGCTCTCTTTTACTTGGTAGACCATGGCAATTTGATAGGAATGTTGTACACAATGGTAGGACAAATCAGTTTACTCTGGTTCATCAGGATAAAAATATTGCTTTACTTCCTATGTCTCCTGAACAAATTGTGAAAGATGATCTTGCTAGAGCTAGTAAAGCTAAACAAGAGAAAAATAAGAGTGAAAATGAGATAGCAGCCAAAGAATTTGAGCAACAACATAAGACTAATAGAAAATCTTCTTCTGCTGTGTCTAATGAAATTAAATTGACTAGTCCAACTTTGCTTGCTACTAAAGTTGATATTTCAGATTTGGATGTTAGTCAATATGTGTGCTATGCTTTTGTGTGCAAAGAAGCTTTGTTTTCATTTGAGGAATTGCCTCCTTCTTTGCCTCCTGTTGTCACTGACCTTTTGCAGGAGTTTATTGACGTCTTTCCACAAGACGTACCACCGGGATTACCACCTATTCGAGGGATTGAGCATCAGATTGACTTAATTCCCGGTGCTTCAGTGCCCAACCGTGCGCCATACCGTACCAATCCGGAGGAGACAAAGGAGATTCAGCGTCAAGTACAAGAGTTACTCGACAAAGGTTACATACGTTAATCCCTTAGTCCTTGTGCTGTTCCTGTTATATTAGTGCCTAAAAAGGATGGAACATGGCGTATGTGTGTTGATTGTCGAGCCATTAATAATATTACTATTCGTTATCGTCATCCTATTCCTAGGTTAGATGATATGCTTGATGAATTAAGTGGCTCTACCATGTTTTCCAAAGTTGATTTGCGTAGTGGATACCATCAAATTCGCATGAAATTAGGAGATGAATGGAAACGGCATTTAAAACTAAGTTTGGATTATATGAGTGGTTAGTCATGCCTTTTGGGTTAACTAATGCACCTAGCACTTTCGTGAGATTAATGAACGAGGTTTTACGTGCTTTCATTGGACGATTTGTGGTAGTCTATTTTGATGATATACTGATTTATAGCAAATCTTTGGAGGAACATTTGGATCATTTACGTGCTGTTTTTATTGCTCTACGTAATGCACGTTTGTTTGGTAACCTTGGGAAGTGCACCTTTTGCACCGACCGAGTATCGTTTCTTGGCTATGTTGTTACTCCGCAGGGAATTGAAGTTGATAAAGCCAAGATCGAGGCGATTGAGAGTTGGCCGCAGCCCAAAACGGTCACACAAGTGAGGAGTTTTCTTGGACTCGCTGGATTCTATAGGCGTTTTGTGAGAGATTTCAGCACCATTGCTGCACCTCTCAATGAGCTTACACGCAAGGATGTGCCTTTTACTTGGGGTACCGCACAGGAAGAAGCCTTCACGGTATTGAAAGATAAGTTAACACATGCTCCTATGCTCCAACTTCCTGATTTTAATAAGACTTTTGAGCTTGAATGCGATGCTAGTGGTATTGGTTTGGGAGGTGTGTTATTACAAGATGCTAAACCTGTTGCATACTTTTCTGAAAAATTGAGTGGGCCTAGTCTGAACTATTCTACTTATGATAAGGAATTATATGCTCTTGTTCGGACATTAGAAACTTGGCAACATTATTTATGGCCCAAAGAATTTGTTATACATTCTGATCATGAATCTTTGAAACACATAAGAAGTCAAGCAAAACTTAATCGTAGACATGCTAAGTGGGTTGAATTTATTGAGACTTTCCCTTATGTCAGTAAACACAAGAAGGGGAAAGATAATATTATTGCTGATGCTTTGTCTCGTCGTTATACTATGCTTTCACAACTTGACTTCAAGATATTCGGTTTAGAGACAATCAAAGATCAATATGTACATGATGCGGAATTTAAAGATGTTTTGCAGAATTGTAGAGAGGGTAGAACATGGAACAAGTTTGTGCTTAATGATGGGTTTGTGTTCCGTTCTAACAAGCTATGCATTCCAGCTAGCTCTATTCGTCTTTTGTTGTTGCAGGAGGCGCATGGAGGAGGATTAATGGGACATTTTGGCGTGAAGAAGACGGAGGACGTACTTGCTACACATTTGTTTTGGCCAAAGATGAGACGGGATGTTGAGCGTTTTGTTGCTCGCTGCACTACATGTCAAAAAGCTAAGTCACGACTCAATCCTCATGGTTTATACATGCCTTTACCTGTACCTAGTATTCCGTGGGAGGACATATCCATGGACTTTGTTTTAGGCTTGCCTCGAACAAACAAGGGGAGGGATAGCATATTTGTTGTCGTGGATAGATTTTCTAAGATGGCACATTTTATACCATGTTATAAAAGCGATGATGCTGCTAATGTTGCTGATTTATTCTTTCGAGAGATTATTCGCTTACATGGTGTGCCCAATACTATTGTCTCGGATCGTGATACTAAGTTTCTTAGCCATTTTTGGAGATGCTTATGGGCTAAGTTGGGGACTAAACTACTCTTTAGTACTACATTTCATCCCCAAACTGATGGACAAACTGAAGTAGTCAATAGGACTTTGTCTACTATGCTTAGGGCTGTTTTAAAGAGTAACTTAAAAATGTGGGAAGAATGTTTACCTCATAATGAATTTGCTTATAATCGTTCATTTCATTCCACCACTAAAATGTGCCCTTTTGAGATTGTTTATGGTTTTCTACCTCGTGCACCTATTGATTTGCTTCCTCTTCCATCTTCGGAGAAGGTTAATTTTGATGCTAAGCAACGTGCTGAATTGATATTAAAAATGCATGAATTAACTAAAGAAAACATTGAGAAAATGAATGCTAGATACAAGCTTGCTGGTGATAAGGGTAGAAAGCATGTTGTGTTTGAACCAGGAGATCTTGTTTGGTTACATCTACGTAAAGATAGGTTTCCTGATTTGCGCAAGTCTAAGTTAATGCCACGAGCTGATGGTCCCTTTAAGGTTTTACAGAAAATTAATGATAATGCATATAAACTTGAGCTACCTGCAGATTTTGGGGTTAGTCCCACATTTAACATTGCAGATTTGAAACCTTATTTGGGAGAAGATGATGAGCTTCCGTCGAGGACGACTTCAATTCAAGAAGGGGAGGATGATGAGGACATCCCTACTAATGTTACACCCATATCCTCACCAACTACACATACTGGACCAGTTACTAGAGCACGTGCACGTCAACTAAATTATCAGGTACTTTCGTTTCTTGTGAATCCTTCTATTGTTCATGAACATATGATGCTGCCTAAATTAGATACTTTTGTTTTTCTTATGAATGAAGGACCTAGCATGGACAAGAAGGATGGTCATTGGAGCGGGATCAAGCATGGAGAAGAAGGTGCGCGCGCGGGAAAGTACAGTGGAGCTTCCAGTGGTGATTATCACACTTTGAAGCCACCATAAGGCACACATGAAGTCTTGGACGAAATACGCGAGATGACACTTCATTATTTTCGTCCAAGGGCCATTATAGGTGCTGCGTCACCTTAATATTGGGCTGGGCCCATGTAATTTCGAAATACCACATTATAGGCTGTTTTTAGAGTCCGTATGTGTGGGGAAACCGAGTTAGGGTTGTTTTCGGACCCCACCTCCAAGGGGCCACGAAATTCCCCTCTGTTCCCCCATATATACAGCCCTTAGGGCGTCGTTTAGACTTGGGTTTTAATTAGATTTAAGTTAGCCATAGCCGCAACTTCGAGCTCTTCGTTTGTGTCATCCGACCAGGCCAAGACCTCATTGGAACCCCAACTTTCGTAATCATTCATCTTATATTCGCAATATCCAGATTGCAATTCTTAGTTCTTGCTTGTTCTTCGATTGCTTGCTGGAATTAGACCCTCGTGGTCAGGTTGATCGTGCATCCGCGGGATCAATAACCTCTCGGAGTTGGTTTAGCGATCGCTAAGGCGCAACGTCTTTGCACGTTCGTAGTCGGATCGTGAAAGTCGTCTCCACCATAATCGATCTCCACCATCTCATCGAAACATCGGGACACCTTCGCCTCTATCATATATGCTCTTGTTCGGACATTAGAAACTTGGCAACATTATTTATGGCCCAAAGAATTTGTTATACATTCTGATCATGAATCTTTGAAACACATAAGAAGTCAAGCAAAACTTAATCGTAGACATGCTAAGTGGGTTGAATTTATTGAGACTTTCCCTTATGTCATTAAACACAAGAAGGGGAAAGATAATATTATTGCTGATGCTTTGTCTCGTCGTTATACTATGCTTTCACAACTTGACTTCAAGATTTTCGGTTTAGAGACAATCAAAGATCAATATGTAAATGATGCAGAATTTAAAGATGTATTGCAGAATTGTAGAGAGGGTAGAACATGGAACAAGTTTGTGCTTAATGATGGGTTTGTGTTCCGTTCTAACAAGCTATGCATTCCAGCTAGCTCTATTCGTCTTTTGTTGCTACAGGAGGACGTACTTGCTACACACTTCTTTTGGCCAAAGATCAGACGAGATGTTGAGCGTTTTGTTGCTCGCTGCACTACATGTCAAAAAGCTAAGTCACGACTCAATCCTCATGGTTTATACATGCCTTTACCTGTACCTAGTGTTCCGTGGGAGGACATATCCATGGACTTTGTTTTAGGCTTGCCTCGAACAAACAAGGGGAGGGATAGCATATTTGTTGTCGTGGATAGATTTTCTAAGATGGCACATTTTATACCATGTCATAAAAGCGATGATGCTGCTAATGTTGTTGATTTATTCTTTCGTGAGATTATTCGCTTACATGGTGTGCCCAATACTATTGTCTCGGATCGTGATACTAAGTTTCTGAGCCATTTTTGGAGATGCTTATGGGCTAAGTTGGGGACTAAACTACTTTTTAGTACTACCTGTCATCCCCAAACTGATGGACAAACTGAAGTAGTCAATAGGACTTTGTCTACTATGCTTAGGGCTGTTTTAAAGAGTAACTTGAAAATGTGGGAAGAATGTTTACCTCATATTGAATTTGCTTATAATCGTTCATTTCATTCTACCACTAAAATATGCCCTTTTGAGATTGTTTATGGTTTTCTACCTCGTGCGCCTATTGATTTTCTGCCTCTTCCATCTTCGGAGAAGGTTAATTTTGATTCTAAGCAACGTGCTGAATTGATATTAAAAATGCATGAGTTTACTAAAGAAAACATTGAGAAAATGAATGCTAGATACAAGATTGCTGGTGATAAGGGTAGAAAGCATGTTGTGTTTGAACCAGGAGATCTTGTTTGGTTACATCTACGTAAAGATAGGTTTCCTGATTTGCGCAAGTCTAAGTTAATGCCACGAGCTGATGGTCCCTTTAAGGTTTTACAGAAAATTAATGATAATGCATATAAACTTGAGCTACCTGCAGATTTTGGGGTTAGTCCCACATTTAACGTTGCAGATTTGAAACCTTATTTGGGAGAAGATGATGAGCTTCCGTCGAGGACGACTTCAATTCAAGAAGGGGAGGATGATGAGGACATCTCTACTAATGTTACACCCACATCTTCACCAACTACACATACTGGACCAGTTACTAGAGCACGTGCACGTCAACTAAATTATCAGGTACTTTCGTTTCTTGCGAATCCTTCTAATGTTCATGAACAAATGATGCTGCCTAAATTAGATACTTTTGCTTTGCTTATGAATGAAGGACCTAGCATGGACAAGAAGGACGGTCATTGGAGCGGGATCAAGCATGGAGAAGAAGGTGCGCGCGCGGGGAAGAACAATGGAGCTTCCAGTGGGGATTTTCGCACTTTGATGCCACCATAAGGCATGCATGAAGGCTTGGACGAAATACACGAGATGCCACTTCATTATTTTCGTCCAAGAGCAATTATAGGTGCTGCGTCACCTTAATATTGGGCTGGGCCCATGTAATTTCGAAATACCACATTATAGGCTGTTTTTAGAGTCCGTATGTGTGGGGAAACCGAGTTAGGGTTGTTTTCGGACCCCACCTCCAAGGGGTCACGAAAATCCCCTCTGTTCCCCCATATATACAGCCCTTAGGGCGTCGTTTAGACTTGGGTTTTAATTAGATTTAAGTTAGCCATAGCCGCAACTTCGAGCTCTTCGTTTGTGTCATCCGACCAGGCCAAGACCTCATTGGAACCCCAACTTTCGTAATCATTCATCTTATATTCGCAATATCCAGATTGCAATTCTTAGTTCTTGCCTGTTCTTCGATTGCTTGCAGGAATTAGACCTTCGTGGTCAGGTTGATCGTGCATCCGCGGGATCAATAACTTCTCGGAGTTGGTTTAGCGATCGCTAAGGCGCAACGTCTTCGCATGTTCGTAGTCGGATCGTGAAAGTCGTCTCCACCATAATCGATCTACACTATCTCATCGAAACATCGGGACACCTTCGCCTCTATCAGGAACCTTCCGTGCACGCACCATGCAACAAAAAGTGCAAACGCCGGCAGGTCATGCATGGAGTACATCAACCAAGCATGCATTTGGAAGTTTGTTTTGCTAGCTGCGTCATATGTCCGGATCCCATTATCCCAAGCTTCTTTCAACTCATCCATCAGCGGTTGCAAGTACACATTCATATTTTTTCCGGGATAGTTGGGCCCCGGAACTATCAACGTCAAGAAGATGTGCTTTCTTTGCATAAGTACTCCAGGGGGCAGATTGAGGGGCATGATGAATACGGGCCAACAACTATACTGGGTTGTCGTCATACCGAAAGGATTGAACCCATCGAGGCTAATGGCGAGTGCCACGTTTCTTGGGTCTTTGGCTTTACCTTCTTTATGTATTTCATTGAACATCTTCCACGCTTCACCATCAGAGGGGTGGGTCAACATCAAATTCCCGTATTCATCTGTAGCACGTCTAATTCCATCTCTGTGCCATGTCATTTGTTTTGCTGTTTCTTCAAGCATGTAAAGCCGTTGAAGTCTTGGTAAGATCGGTAGGTACCGAAGAATTTTTACGGGTATTTTGCTCTGCGTCTTCTCACCAAGACCGTTGTCTACGACAATATACCTGGAGGACTTGCAGCATGGACAATAATTATCATCCGCATACTCATGCCTAAATAAGACGCATCCTTTCTCACAAGCATGTATCCGCTCGATGGGCATCTTCAGTGCACCGAGTATTTTGTCTGAGTGGTATAGGTTTGCAGGCATAATATGACCGTCCGGTAGAAAGCGCCCGAATAAGGTCATCATCGCATCATAGCACTCTCTGGACAAGTTGAATTGTGCCTTAAGAGCCATTGTTTGTGCGATGGCATCTAGTTGACAAAGCTTGGTGTGCGCATGCAGTGGGAGTTTTGAAGACTCTAGCATGGCATAAAAGGCCTTGGCAGTTTCCTCCGGTTCTTCGTCCTCAAGACGAGCATCGTTGTAGTCATTGACCATGTCTTCGATCCCTGTACAACAATCCTCAATGCGCTGACGCACTACCTCATGTCTGTCACGTTGGGCCGACTCGCCATGAAATGACCACAACATATAATCAGGCATGAAACCACATATTTGCAGGTGTTTACCCATTACATCCTTTGTCTGTTGTGAATAGTTCTTACATCTAGTGCAGGGGCACCATGTTCTTGGTTGGCCAGCACTAAATGCAACCTCTAGGAACTCCTCGGTCTTGGTCAACCATTCCTTAGTCATATTTTTTTGACTAGGGTGACCGGTGTACATCCACGCACGATCATTCGTTCTGGCTAGCTAGCTAGTACAAATTAACACCAGAAGGCATATAATTAATTACGGTGATACGGCATATGCACACTAGCTAATAGGTAAAGATAGGTCCTAATCCCACCCGAGTATGTGCAGATTGGATTCATTTCCCCATGCTCTCCTCCCGATCCGACACAAAATTTCGACAGCACCTCCCCGCTGTTCTCCTGATACACGTCTCAGCATAAACCGAGAGGATGTGTACCCGGAGAATAACAAGGTGGCGCTGACGAAATCCTGCGTCCGATCCGGAGGAGAGCATATATGGGGAAATGAATCCAATCTACACATACTCAGGCTGTCCATGGATAACGTTGGACAATTCGAAAGAATCCAATTATAAATATGCAAATGAATGCATATTTATAAATGGAATCTTTCGAACGGGAGACGCATATGGGTTACGCAATGGAACCTTACATCTAAATTTTAATTATTAAATCTACCTATCTAGCTAGTGTCATCGAACGCACCGGGAGGAGATTTGTGCTCCCCCTCGAACGCACGGGGGGGTTAGAAGGAATGGAAAGGAGGAGAGGGTGCAGTGGGAGATGGAGCTCCTCTTCGTCTTTTTTTCGATGGTTGGAAATCCTCCTCCTCGACATGAGGCTGGTGAGCCTCTCCTCATCTACCCCTCTTCTTCATCTGCCCTACTTTTCTTTTCACTTTACTAATAAAAAATTTCATTCTTTCACTTTACTTTGATTATAACCTAATTAAACTTACTAATTAACTAAATAATAATAGAATAGAACTAACTAAAAGATTATGCCAAACTAGTAGTAATAAACCTAGCTATAACAACTAACAATAACTAAAACAGATCCTATAAAATAACAATAACAAAAACCTAACTATATATCTAACCTTCACTAACCTAGCTAGCAACTAACAATAACAAAATTACTAACAACTAATTTCTGACAACAACTAACAATGAACATAAATCTACACTAACAGATGTAGATCTACACTACACTAACTAAAATTACATGCCACTAACAGATCTACACTAAGATAACTAAAATCTAACACATAAAAAAAGGGAGAAGGGGTGGATGTGCGCTCACCGGAGAGTGGCGGAAGCGGCCCGGACGGAGTGCCGTGGCAGCTCACCGTCGAGGCAGGGGGAGCAGGCTCTCCGGTGGCGGCGGCGGAGGCCCAGATGAAGCGGCGGCGGCGGCGGGGTGGAGCTGCAGAGGAGGAGAGGAGCAGTGGGCATGAGAAGAGAGAGAGAGTGGGGAACGCGGGAGGGGGCGGCCGGGGTGCGGGGGAGGTGGCGACGCGTTGGAGGGTGAGAGAGTGCTCGAGCGGGGTGAGGGAGAGAGTACTGGCCGGTTAGGTCTGGCCCGAGCCGAGATAACGGCCCGCCGCTTGGCCGTCAGCCAGCTGACGGCAACTCGGCTTTATCGTCAGCTGGCTGACGGCCAAGCGGCGGGCCGTTATACCACTGCCGCGTGGTGGGGTCTAGGCATACGTTGCCGTCAGGTTCTCTATGCCGTCAGCTAACTGACGGCGTTGAATAGGCTGACGGCTAACGTTCCTTTGCCTACAACTGTTTCTTTGCCGTCATCTTTTCCACTAGCTGACGACAACCCATGGTTTGCCGTCTGCCACGATGAAAAGTTGACGGCAAAGCCCGAAGCTGACGGCAAAACTCTTGTTTCCTGTAGTGGCCATCCCGGGCGTTTCTCAGGCTTGGAAATTGTTGAAGGAAGACGGTCGCAAGAGGGCTGACGAGTCTGTCTGTTTGAGCGTTTAGGACGCGGAGCGCGATATTAGTCGCCTCAAAGGTGTTGTTGCGGTCCATCGCTCAAAATGTTAGCGAGATGAGGCTGTCTTGGATGGCTCTCTGCTTGGATGGGGAAGTTGTCTGATCAGCTGAAGGGTGAGTCTTTCTGTTGGCACTACTTGATTGCGCGAGTGCTACTTTCTTATGCTTCTTGCTGATTCTGGTTTTCTTGTAAAGTGCTGGCTGGTCGACCCCGCGAGGAGGAGGCGGGTGTTCAGTTGGAGTTATCGCGTTTGGATGACCCAGCCATTCAAGCTGAAAATCCCTTTTCGGGGGACAGGGCCCAAGCGCGGCTCTTTGCTGTGTTGCGACTGTGGGTTGGTCGGGTGCCACGAGCTCTTGAGTACTGCGGCAAAGTACTTGGTGGCATCTTCTCAGAGTTTTATCCCTTAGATCATGTCCCGTATAGTATTAAGAAGCTGTGTCGGGTGTTCTCTCAACCTGCATATCTTCGTCGGCTTGTGAATCATCAAATTCACGCGGGAGCCCGGTTTTTTTCGCTTTTGTTCACAGTCATTGGCCTGGGTTAGATATCATGTTGGCGGCTCGAGGTCCTTCTCGTGGTCGTGATGAGCCGATGGATGAGCATTATGCGGTGGAAAATGAGTCTGCAAGCTTGGTTATGAAGAAGGTGTGCGAGGAGAATGACCGCCTTCTTGGTTCCCTTTGTAAGGTGAAATCGGAGCTTGGGGACTAGATTTTCGGGGCCCTTATAAATTCTTCCTTGCTCAATGTATGTTTTTGAGGTTGTAAGTTGTAGTCTTCCGTTGTGGAAGTGTGTGCTAGCATTTTCCTTAGGGGTGGCTGCTGCGAGCGAGCCCTCGAGTGTCAAGTATGAGGTCGTGTAAGCGAATAACGCCTCGGAGGGTGGCTGCTGCGAGCGAGCCCCTGAGTGCCAAATATGATGTCGCGTGAGCGAATAACGCCTCGGAGGGTGGCTGCAGCGAGTGAGCCCCCGAGTGCCAAATATGAAGTCGCGTGAGCGAATAACGCCTCGGAGGGTGGCTGCTGCGAGTGAGCCCTCGAGTGCCAAATATGAAGTCGTGTGAGCGAATAACGTCTCGGAGGGTGGCTGCTGTGAGCGAGCCCCCGAGTGCCAAATATGAAGTCGCGTGAGCGAATAACGCCTCGGAGGGTGGCTGCTGCGAGCGAGCCCCCGATTGCCAAATATGAAGTCGCGTGAGCGAATAATGCCTCGGAGGGTGATGCGGACATCCCTACTAATTTAGCACCTACAACAACTCCTGAAGAACCAATACTGGATAAGTCCAATGAAATCAGAATCAAACCTATTACAAGAGCACGTGCAAAGTTACTAGAACAACAGGTGAACTTATTCCTCATAGAATCTGATGTTTTCCTTAATGAGGACTTTATACTACCTAAGTCTTTGTGCATATATGTTATCAGGTACCAAGGAGTCATGCAAGAAGGAGACATCGGACAAGGGCAAGTTGCACGAGAAGACGGTTCACAGGAAGACGAAGGGAAGGGACAACCAAATAAAGGAGTCGGACATCCGGGCTGCAAGCCGAACCGTCTGGGCCCCAAGCCGGACGACCGGGGCGTCAGCCGGACCGTCCGAATAATTACGTCCCGAAGACCCAAAGACCTAACGGCAGTCGGACCGTCTGGGGGCTACCTGATAGAGGCGAAGGTGTCCCGATGTTTCGATGAGATGGTGGAGATCGATTATGGTGGAGACGACTTTCACGACCCGACTACGAACGTGCGAAGACATTGCGCCTTAGGGATCGCTAAACCAACTCCGAGAGGTTATTGATCCCGCGGATGCACGATCAACCTGACCACGAAGGTCTAATTCCTGCAAGCAATCGAAAGAACAAGCAAGAACTAAGAATTGCAATCTGGATATTGCGAATATAAGATGAATGATTGACGAAAGTTGGGGTTCCAATGAGGTCTTGGCCTGGTCGGATGACACAAACGAAGACCTCGAAGTTGCGGCTATGGCTAACTTAAATCTAATTAAAACCCAAGTCTAAACGACGCCCTAAGGGTTGTATATATGGGGGGAACAAAGGGGAATTTCGTGACCCCTTGGAGGAGGGGTCCGAAAACAAACCTAACTCGGTTTCCCCACACATACAGACTCTGAAAACAGCCTATAAGGTATTATTTAGAAATTACATGGGCCCAGCCCAATATTAAGGTGACGCAGCACCTATAATTGACCTTGGACGAAAATAATGAAGTGGCATCTCGTGTATTTCGTCCAAGCCTTCATGCACGCCTTATGGTGGCTTCAAAGTGCGAAAATCCCCACTGAAAGCTCCATTGTCCTTTCCCGTGCACACACCTTCTTCTCCATGCTTGATCCCGCTCCAATGACCATCCTTCTTGTCCATTCTAGGTCCATCATTCATAAGCAAAACAAAAGTATCTAATTTAGGTAGCATCATATGTTCATGAACTTTAGAAGCATTCGCAAGAAACGAAAGTACCTGATAATTTAGTTGACGTGCGCGTGCTCTACTAACTGGTCCAATATGTGTAGTTGGTGGGGATCTGGGTATAACATTAGTAGGTATGTCCTCATCATCCTCCCCTTCTTGAATTGAAGTCGTCCTCGGCGGAATCTCATCATCTTCTCCCAAATAAGGCTTCAAATCTGTAATATTAAATGTGGGACTAACCCCAAAGTCAGCAGGTAGCTCAAGTTTATATGCATTATCATTAATTTTCTGCAAAACCTTAAAGGGACCATCAGCTCGTGGCATTAACTTAGACTTGCGCAAATCAGGAAACCTATCTTTACATAGATGTAACCAAACAAGATCTCCGGGTTCAAACACAACATGCTTTCTACCCTTATCACCAGCAAGCTTGTATCTAGCATTCATTCGCTCAATGTTTTCTTTAGTTAACTCATGCATTTTTAATATCAATTCAGCACGTTGCTTAGCATCAAAATTAACCTTCTCCGAAGATGGAAGAGGCAGCAAATCAATAGGTGTACGAGGTAGAAAACCATAAACAATCTCAAAAGGGCACATTTTAGTGGTAGAATGCAATGAACGATTATAAGCAAATTCAATATGAGGTAAATATTCTTCCCACATTTTCAAGTACTCTTTAAAACAGCCTAAGCATAGTAGACAAAGTCCTATTGACCACTTCAGTTTGTCCATCAGTTTGGGGATGACATGTAGTACTAAAAAGTAGTTTAGTCCCCAACTTAGCCCATAAGCATCTCCAAAAATGGCTAAGAAACTTAGTATCACGATCCGAGACAATAGTATTGGGCACACCATGTAAGCGAATAATCTCACGAAAGAATAAATCAGGAACATTAGCAGCATCATCACTTTTATGACATGGTATAAAGTGTGCCATCTTAGAAAATCTATCCACGACAACAAAGATGCTATCCCTCCCCTTCTTTGTTCGAGGCAAGCCTAAAACAAAGTCCATGGATATGTAAAGGCATGTATAAACCATGAGGATTGAGTCGTGACTTAGCTTTTGGACATGTAGTGCAGCGAGCAACAAAACGCTGAACATCCCGTCTCATCTTTGGCCAAAATAAATGTGTAGCAAGTACATCCTCCGTCTTCTTCACGCCAAAGTGTCCCATTAATCCTCCTCCATGCGCCTCCTGCAACAACAAAAGACGAATAGAGCTAGCTGGAATGCATAGCTTGTTAGAACGGACACGAATCTATCATTGAGCACAAACTTGTTCCATGTTCTACCTTCTCTACAATTCTGCAATACATCTTTAAATTCCGCATCATGTACATATTGATCTTTGATTTTCTCTAAACCGAATATCTTAAAGTCAAGTTGTGAAAGCATAGTATAACGACGAGACAATACATCAGTAATAATATTATCTTTCCCCTTCTTGTGTTTTATGACCTAAGGGAAAGTCTCAATAAATTCAACCCACTTAGAATGTCTACGATTAAGTTTTTCTTGACTTCTTATGTATTTCCAAGATTCATGATTAGAATAACAAAGGGACAACCAAATCAAGGATTCGGACGTCCGGGCTGCAAGCCGGACCGTCTGGGCCCCAAGCCGGACGACCGGGGCGTCAGCCGGACCGTCCGAATAATTACGTCCCGAAGACCCAAAGACCTGACGGCAGTCGGACCGTCTGGGGGCTACCTGATAGAGGCGAAGGTGTCCCGATGTTTCGATGAGATGGTGGAGATCGATTATGGTGGAGACGACTTTCACGACCCTACTACGAATGTGCGAATACGTTGCGCCTTAGCGATCGCTAAACCAACTCCGAGAGGTTATTGATCCCGCGGATGCACGATCAACCTGACCATGAAGGTCCAATTCCTACAAGCAATCGAAAGAACAAGCAAGAACTAAGAATTGCAATCTGGATATTGCGAATATAAGATGAATGATTGACGAAAGTTGGGGTTCCAATGAGGTCTTGGCCTGGTCGGATGACACAAACGAAGAACTCGAAGTTGCGGCTATGGCTAACTTAAAGCTAATTAAAACCCAAGTCTAAACACCTCCCTAAGGGTTGTATATATGGGGGAACAAAGGGGAATTTCGTGACCCCTTGGAGGAGGGGTCCGAAAACAACCCTAACTCGGTTTCCCCACACATACAGACTCTAAAAACAGCCTATAAGGTATTATTTCAAAATTACATGGGCCCAGCCCAATATTAAGGTGACGCAGCACCTATAATTGCCCTTGGACGAAAATAATGAAGTGGCATCTCGTGTATTTCGTCCAAGCCTTCATGCACGCCTTATGGTGGCTTCAAAGTGCGAAAATCCCCACTGAAAGCTCCATTGTCCTTTCCCGTGCGCGCACCTTCTTCTCCATGCTTGATCCCGCTCCAATGACCATCCTTCTTGTCCATGCTAGGTCCTTCATTCATAAGCAAAACAAAAGTATCTAATTTAGGTAGCATCATATGTTCATGAACTTTAGAAGGATTCGCAAGAAACGAAAGTACCTGATAATTTAGTTGACGTGCGCGTGCTCTAGTAACATGTCCAATATGTGTAGTTGGTGGGGATGTGGGTATAACATTAGTAGGGATGTCCTCATCATCCTCCCCTTCTTGAATTGAAGTCATCCTCGACGGAAGCTCATCATCTTCTCCCAAATAAGGCTTCAAATCTGCAATATTAAATGTGGGACTAACCCCAAAGTCAGCAGGTAGCTCAAGTTTGTATGCATTATCATTAATTTTCTGCAAAACCTTAAAGGGACCATCAGCTCGTGGCATTAACTTAGACTTGCGCAAATCAGGAAACCTATCTTTACGTAGATGTAACCAATCAAGATCTCCGGGTTCAAACACAACATGCTTTCTACCCTTATCACCAGCAAGCTTGTATCTAGCATTCATTCGCTCAATGTTTTCTTTAGTTAACTCATGCATTTTTAATATCAATTCAGCACGTTGCTTAGCATCAAAATTAACCTTCTCCGAAGATGAAAGAGGCATCAAATCAATAGGTGCACGAGGTAGAAAACCATAAACAATCTCAAAAGGGCACATTTTACTGGTAGAATGCAATGAACGATTATAAGAAAATTCAATATGAGGTAAACATTCTTCCCACATTTTCAAGTTACTCTTTAAAATAGCCCTAAGCATAGTAGACAAAGTCCTATTGACCACTTCAGTTTGTCCATCAGTTTGGGGATGACATGTAGTACTAAAAAGTAGTTTAGTCCCCAACTTAGCCCATAAGCATCTCCAAAAATGGCTAAGAAACTTAGTATCACGATCCGAGACAATAGTATTGGGCACACCATGTAAGCGAATAATCTCACGAAAGAATAAATCAGCAACATTAGCAGCAGCATCACTTTTATAACATGGTATAAAGTGTGCCATCTTAGAAAATCTATCCACGACAACAAAGATGATATCCTGATGAGGACATGACTACCATAGTTACAGCCACAACCCCTGCTAATATACCTACTGGACCAATTACTAGAGATCGTGCACACCAATTAAATTATCAGGTACTTTCGCTTCTTGGTAATGTTTCTAATGTTCATGTGAATATGATGCTGCCTAACGTCGATATATTTCTGTTGCTGACAAATGAAGGACCTAGCATGGACAAGAAGGATGAGCATTGGAGCATGTTCAAGCATGAAGATGATGAGGACATAATTATCATGGATATGACCATTAATTCCTCTATATTTGATCAACAAATGAAGTCAATACAAATGGGCATGATTGTGTGTTGTACAAGAAGTTATTTCATGTCACTTTTGGCCCAATAGAAGATAGAGACCAAGTATTTCACGTCATGGACTCAGATTCGGACTGCAGAGATATACCCAACTTCAAACAGCCGCCGTTTCTACATACGAACTCCAAATTGGGTGATTCTTTTTTCTGGTGATAGCTTATCTCGTCTAGTTTCCAACGCAATTGGTTTCACCTTCAAATTCCTTCGGAGCGTTGAGATATTACGAAAACGGTGCGACCCAGCAGCAGAATCCGAATCAAAGTCCAACTCAATAGGTGTTGCATCACCTCCACATGGGCCCATGTGCCTTGTACGACCTAGGTTTAGTTTTAGGACTCCATGGGACGTCCTTCCACCCCCTTGGCCTCCACCCTTTAGTCCTATATAAGTAGATCAACCCCTAGGGTTTTTCTTTGGATTTCTTTTAGTTAAAAATACTGCTTAGCTAATTGCCGCATCTTCGTGTACTCGGTTTGTGTCCAACGACCAGATCAGGACCGCTTTTGGAATCCCAACTTTATTCATACTTCATCTACATATTCGCAATATTAAGATTGCTTTATCATAGTCCTTGCTTGTTCTTCGATTGCTTGCAGGCACTCGACCTTCGTGGTCAGGTTGATCGTGCTCCGACGTGGTTAATAACCTCCAGAGATTGGTTTAGCGATTGCTAAGGCGCGACGTTGTTGCACGTTTGTAGTCGGATCGTCAAAGTCGTCTCCACCAAATCGAAAGTTATCTCTCATCGAAAAATCGGGACACCCCGCCTCTATCAAGTGGTATCAGTTTTCAGGTTGCTCGGTGAGAATTCCACATCCATATATTAGATCTGTTTTTTATCACCTATCATCCACATAAAAAAGCCATAAAAATAGGATTAGATCATCATATCCAAACCAATCTGAGCCTTCGCAATTTTCTTTTCGGTGCTTTGCTTTATTGAATTATCGGTTGCATCGTCGTGTTCAGTTGCTGGTCTTAGTATCTAGTCCCTTAGAGTTTTGAGTTCTGTTCACATTACTCACCGCCGCCGCTGCACCATCATCCCATCCGCTGCCTACTTCTACCATCTACCATAGAAAAAGAGAGAAAAAGAGTTAAAAAAGAGAGAAAAAAGAAAAAGAAAAAAAGAAAGAAAAAGGAAGAAAGAGAAAAGAGAAGAAAATCTCTAGTTGAACTCGTATTTGAAATCTCGTCGGAATCAGTATTGAGCAGTGTCCAGTAAAACGGGCATAACTTTGTCATCCAAAGTCTGTTTTGGCTCCGCGAGTACTTAAATTAAAGATATTTCCGATCCGCTTCTAAATAGTTCTGGAGCTAGGTGTTATTTGAAACTCCAGATCGGCTTCTAAGACGGACTTTTTGACCTCTAAAGTTTCCGAACACAGTTTTTGGCAGATTTCGGGCTGATTCTCAAATTTTTTGACACCTCATCCGACCTCCAAATTTAGTAATTTTTGTTGCATCAGAAAGCTTAAGTCAGTTCCCTATTGGAGAAAAAATATCAAAAAATTAGCAAATATCTTTCAGAGGAAAGTTGTACTGAGAGTATTGGTGTATCTTGATTTGGAGCCTATTTTCACCATTATCTTTGCTCTGTTGATGATCTTCACTTATATCTTGCTATTCAGAGCTACTTCATATCATTCATTGCTGCTAGTTGTGCTACGCCGTGACCACATTAGTGTTCTAGGCTCGCGTCTCTAGTCCGGTCTAGACTACGACCAGCACAGTATCGTCGTTGAGCGTTAATTCAATTTTGCATCTCTGAATTGATTATATATTGCTGATATTTTTGCCACCATATTAAATCCTTCCAAGCTCCACATATTTCTACATCGTGTATACGTGCGTTCACCTGGCAATCGCTCTACTTAATCTTTGGAGTTCTTTTACACCGTTGGTTGCCGATCACCACCTGCTGCATGGTAAGAACTAGTAAAACATTGATATTTGCTATTCTGTGAGCGTTTTACCATCACATCCTAGTAGTTCATAGGGACATATACTTGTGATTTGTTTCTTGTTTTCTACTAATCATGGCAGGTTCTGGAGTTAGATCTTCTTGGGCGGCAACTATAGTTGGAGATTTGCCACCACCTACAACTACACAACAGTCACTGCAAAAGGTAAACACACATAAGCATGCACATGATCAGGTTATTGTTTCTATACCACACTTTCATGGACGTCTAAGACCTGATTTATACATTGAACGGGAGTTTGAAATAAATGATATATTTGTTTCCCATAATTTTCTTGAGCATAAGAAAGTAAAAACTGCAATTAGTGCTTTCAAAGATTTAGCTTCTATTTGGTGGAATGAATATTGTAGTTTATATCCTGATTATATACCTAATACTTGGCATGATCTCAAACTTGCTATGCGATATAGATTCGTTCCCTCTTATTATACTCGTGACAAGGTTAGGAAATTAAAAAAATTTAAAACAAGGTACTAAACCTGTTTCAGAATATTATGATGCTTTAGAAACTACATTCTTGCATTCTCTTTTAGAGGAAAGTGAAGAATATTTCATGGACATATTTTGGGAAGGTTTAAACCGTGACATTCAGGATATCCTAATTCATGAAAAGTGTTATCCTATGGATCGTTTGTTTCGTCTTGCTTGTAAAGCTGAACAGGAAATCGACAGACGTGTTGCCCAGAAGACGAACAAGCGGAATGTGCAAATACCACAAGTTGAGAAGGTTGTTCCTTCAACCACTATGAGCACTACCATAACCACATCAATTGTCGTAAGCACTCCTCCAATATCTCATCTATCATCACAAAAAAGTAATGACAAAGGTATGGATCTTTCCCCTCCACATGAGAACCTTGCTGATTTAAAAGCAACATGTGTTGAGCTATCCAGTAGTTTCATCACACAATCAATTTTCGAGAATGTCATAACTTCACATGAAGATGTTGCTTGCCTAATAGACTTGAATACATCATGTCTTGAGTTACCTGTTGATTTGAGCACACCATCTATTTTGGATAATCATGTTACTATTATGAAACTGCCAATGCTTAATCATTTTGATATGACCTCTAATCTTGGTGATGATTCTGCGTCGAATGACTTGTTGCATGACTACTTAGTTAAGCCTGTTGTAGCATGTCCTTCGAAAAACATTAAAGTTTCTTTACCGGTATTGGGATGGTTTAATGATGAGCATTGTACATCTTTAGATATGAATAAGAGCTTCACTTATATATGCAAACTGAGTTGCAATACTTTCATGTCGTTTATATATTGTGATGGTCATATATGTTTATATTTCACGACATACGAAAGTTACTCATATATACATGTGTTACATGTCCAAAAACTAAGGGAAGTAAGAATGGATGACATATATATATTCAACATGTACACCTTGTCTCTTTTGTTAGCCACATTTCAGATTAAGAAACGCCGGGGACGACTTTATTTTCAAGAAGGGGAGGATGATGAGGACATGACTACCATAGTTACAGCCACAACCCCTGCTAATATACCTACTGGACCAATTACTAGAGATCGTGCACACCAATTAAATTATCAGGTACTTTTGCTTCTTGGTAATGTTTCTAATGTTCATGTGAATATGATGCTGCCTAACGTCGATATATTTCTGTTGCTGACAAATGAAGGACCTCGCATGGACAAGAAGGATGAGCATTGGAGCATGTTCAAGCATGAAGATGATGAGGACATAATTATCATGGATATGACCATTAATTCCTCTATATTTGATGATAGAGGCAAAGGTGTCCCGATGTTTCGATGAGATGATGGAGATCGATTTTGGTGGAGTAGACTTTCACGACCCGACTACGAACGTGCGAAGACGTTGCGCCTTAGCAATCGCTAAACCAACTCCGAGAGGTTATTGATCCCGCGGATGCACGATCAACCTGACCACGAAGGTCAATTCCCGCAAGCAATCGAAGAACAAGCAAGAACTAAGAATTGCAATCTGGATATTGCGAATATAAGATGAAAGATTAACAGAAGTTGGGGTTCCAATGCGGTCTTGGCCTGGTCGGACGACACAAACGAAGAACTCGAAGTTGCGGCTATGGCTAACTTAAATCTAATTAAAACCCAAGTCTAAACGACGCCCTAAGGGCTGTATATATGGGGGAACAGAGGGGATTTTCGTGACCCCTTGGAGGTGGGGTCCGAAAACAACCCTAACTCGGTTTCCCCACACATACGGACTCTAAAAACAGCCTATAATGTGGTATTTCGAAATTACATGGGCCCAGCCCAATTTTAAGGTGACGCAGCACCTATAATTGCCCTTGGACGAAAATAATGAAGTGGCATCTCGCGTATTTCGTCCAAGACTTCATGCGCAACTTATGGTGGCTTCAAAGTGCGATAATCACCACTGGAGCTCCATTGTCCTTTCCCGCGCGCGCACCTTCTTCTCCATGCTTGATCCCGCTCCAATGACCATCCTTCTTGTCCATGCTAGGTCCTTCATTCATAAGCAAAACAAAAGTATCTAATTTAGGCAGCATCATATGTTCATGAACAATAGAAGGATTCGCAAGAAACGAAAGTACCTGATAATTTAGTTGACGTGCGCGTGCTCTAGTAACTGGTCCAGTATGTGTAGTTGGTGAAGATGTGGGTGTAACATTAGTAGAGATGTCCTCATCATCCTCCCCTTCTTGAATTGAAGTCATCCTCGACGGAAGCTCATCATCTTCTCCCAAATAAGGTTTCAAATCTGCAATGTTAAATGTGGGACTAACCCCAAAATCTGCAGGTAGCTCAAGTTTATATGCATTATCATTAATTTTCTGTAAAACCTTAAAGGGACCATCAGCTCGTGGCATTAACTTAGACTTGCGCAAATCAGGAAACCTATCTTTACGTAGATGTAACCAAACAAGATCTCCTGGTTCAAACACAACATCCTTTCTACCCTTATCACCAGCAAGCTTGTATCTAGCATTCATTTTCTCAATGTTTTCTTTAGTTAACTCATGCATTTTTAATATCAATTCAGCACGTTGCTTAGCATCAAAATTAACCTTCTCCGAAGATGGAAGAGGCAGCAAATCAATAGGTGCACGAGGTAGAAAACCATAAACAATCTCAAAAGGGCACATTTTAGTGGTAGAATGAAATGAACGATTATATGAGGTAAACATTCTTCCCACATTTTCAAGTTACACTTTAAAACAGCCCTAAGCATAGTAGACAAAGTCCTATTGACTACTTCAGTTTGTCCATCAGTTTGGGGATGACAAGTAGTACTAAAAAGTAGTTTAGTCCCCAACTTAGCCCATAAGCATCTCCAAAAATGGCTAAGAAACTTAGTATCACGATCCGAGACAATAGTATTGGGCACACCATGTAAGCGAATAAGCTCACGAAAAAATAAATCAGCAACATTAGCAGCATCATCGCTTTTATGACATGGTATAAAATGTGCCATCTTAGAAAATCTATCCACGACAACAAATATGCTATCCCTCCCGTTCTTTGTTCGAGGCAAGCCTAAAACAAAGTCCATGGATATGTCCTCCCACGGAACACTAGGTACAGGTAAAGGCATGTATAAACCATGAGGATTGAGTCGTGACTTAGCTTTTTGACATGTAGTGCAGCGAGCAACAAAACGCTCAACATCCCGTCTCATCTTTGGCCAAAAGAAATGTGTAGCAAGTACGTCCTCCGTCTTCTTCACGCCAAAATGTCCCATTAAACCTCCTCCATGCGCCTCCTGCAACAACAAAAGACGAATAGAGCTAGCTGGAATGCATAGCTTGTTAGAACAGAACACAAATCCATTATTAAGCACAAACTTGTTCCATGTTCTACCCTCTCTACAATTCTGCAATACATCTTTAAATTCCGCATAATGTACATATTGATCTTTGATTGTCTCTAAACCGAATATCTTGAAGTCAAGTTGTGAAAGCATAGTATAACGACGAGACAAAGCATCAGCAATAATATTATCTTTCCCCTTCTTGTGTTTAATGACATAAGGGAAAGTCTCAATAAATTCAACCCACTTAGCATGTCTACGATTAAGTTTTGCTTGACTTCTTATGTGTTTCAAAGATTCATGATCAGAATGTATAACAAATTCTTTGGGCCATAAATAATGTTGCCAAGTTTCTAATGTCCGAACAAGAGCATATAATTCCTTATCATAGGTAGAATAGTTCAGACTAGGCCCACTCAATTTTTCAGAAAAGTATGCAACAGGTTTAGCATCTTGTAATAACACACCTCCCAAACCAATACCACTAGCATCGCATTCAAGCTCAAAAGTCTTATTAAAATCAGGAAGTTGGAGCAAAGGAGCATGTGTTAACTTATCTTTCAATACCGTGAAGGCTTCTTCCTGTGCGGTACCCCAAGTAAAAGGCACATCCTTGCGTGTAAGCTCATTGAGAGGTGCAGCAATGGTGCTGAAATCTCTCACAAAACGCCTATAGAATCCATCGAGGCCAAGAAAACTCCTCACTTGTGTGACGGTTTTGGGCTGCGGCCAACTCTCAATCGCCTCGATCTTGGCTTTATCAACTTCAATTCCCTGCGGAGTAACAACATAGCCAAGAAACGATACTCGGTCGGTGCGAAAGGTGCACTTCCCAAGGTTACCAAATAAACGTGCATTACGTAGAGCAATAAAAACAGCACGTAAATGATCCAAATGTTCCTCCAAAGATTTGCTATAAATCAGTATATCATCAAAATAGACTACCACAAATCGTCCAATGAAAGCACGTAAAACCTCGTTCATTAATCTCATGAAAGTGCTAGGTGCATTAGTTAACCCAAAAGGCATGACTAACCACTCATATAATCCAAACTTACTTTTAAATGCCGTTTCCCATTCATCCCCTAATTTCATGCGAATTTGATGGTATCCACTACGCAAATCAACTTTGGAAAACATGGTAGAGCCACTTAATTCATCAAGCATATCATCTAACCTAGGAATAGGATGACGATAACGAATAGTAATATTATTAATGGCTCTACAATCAACACACATACGCCAAGTTCCATCCTTTTTAGGCACTAATATAACAGGAACAGCACAAGGACTAAGGGATTCACGTATGTAACCTTTGTCGAGTAGCTCTTGTACTTGACGCTGAATCTCCTTCGTCTCCTCTGGATTGGTACGGTATGGCGCACGGTTGGGCAGCGAAGCACCGGGAATTAAGTCAATCTGATGCTCAATCCCTCGAATAGGTGGTAATCCCGGTGGTACGTCTTGTGGAAAGACGTCAATAAACTCCTGCAAAAGGTCAGTGACAACAGGAGGCAAAGAAGGAGGCAATTCCTCAAACGAAAACAAAGCTTCTTTGCACACAAAAGCATAGCACACATATTGACTAACATCCAAATCCGAAATATCAACCTTAGTAGCAAGCAAAGTTGGACTAGTCAATTTAATTTCATTAGAAACAGCAGAAGAAGATTTGCTAGTAGTCTTATGTTGTTGCTCAAATTCTTTAGCTGCTATCTCATTTTCACTCTTATTTTTCTCCTGTTTAGCTTTACTAGCTCTAGCAAGATCATCTTTCACAATTTGTTCAGGAGACATAGGAAGTAAAGCAATAGTTTTATTCTGATGAACCAGAGTAAACTGATTTGTCCTACCATGGTGTACAACATTCCTATCAAATTGCCACGGTCTACCAAATAAAAGAGAGCATGCTTGCATGGGTACCACATCACAATCAACATAATCAACATATGCAGCAATGCTAAAGTGCACACGAACAGAACGCGTTACCTTAATCTTACCACTATTGTTAAACCACTGAATATAGTACGGATGGGGGTGTGGCCTTGTGGTGAGAGATAGCTTCTCCACCAACTCCATGCTTGCCAAGTTGTTGCAACTCCCTCCGTCAATGATGATGCGAACCGAACGTTCTTTCACCACTCCCTTTGTGTGGAACAAATTATGCCTCTGGTTTTGCTCGGCCTTCGATACCTGCACACTTAACATACGTTGAGCAACCAAACTAGCATATTGATCTGCATCATCAGGAGCCATATACTCTATATCATGAGCATCATCAGGGGCACCCTGTTCCTCGTGAGCAATGAGAACTAAAGTCTCCTCATCATAGTCGCTCGCTGACTCATACCCACCATCCGCCGTAATAATCATCACACGCTTGGAGGGACAGTCTTTTCGAAGTGACCTCCACCTTGGCACCTGCGACATTTAATATCACGATCTCGTGTTTGCCCTGTGGAAGCCATGGATGAAGAAGAACTCGCCGCTGGACCACTCTGTGCACCCTTGAATGGTGGCGCTGGCTGTTTTGGTGGCTCCCTGTAAGAATGAGCGGTTGAAGTAGATGGTGGTGCAGCAGGACGTGTGGATGTAGAAGGTCCACGCGATTTCCATGATGTATTTCATCCTGCAGAAAAGTTAGGTCTCGTAGCGGCCTGCCGATCCTGCACTTCACGTTCAGCTTTACAAGCAAGATGAAACAAACGAGTAATAGTAGCATAGTCCTTGTATTCTAGAATAGTTTGTATCTCCCTGTTTAAGCCACCTATAAAACGTGCAAACATAGCTTCATTATCCTCTACTAGGCCACATCTAATCAATCCAGTTTGTAATTCTTGATAATATTCCTCTACAGAATTTTTCCCTTGTCTCAAACGCTGTAATTTTTGTAGCAATTCACGTTGATAATAAGGAGGAACCCAGCGAGTACGCATAGCATCTTTTAAAGCAGCCCAAGTAGCTGGAATATTATTAGCATGCAATCTACAATGTTCAGACCACCAAATAGATGCAAACCCAGTGAATTCACAAACAGCAGCAGTAACACGTCTATTCTCAGGATATTGTAAACATGTAAAGCGTTGTTCAGTTTCTAATTCCCACGTAAGATAAGCATCAGGAATATATCTACCCTCAAAAGGTTTAAGATTCAGTTTCAGTTTTGGCACATGTTCATCATCGCGTACCTGAGGGTGTGGCGGGTGTCGACCTTTTCGAATGTTGGGACGTGGATGCCCAGGTGGGTGTGATAGAGGCGAAGGTGTCCCGATGTTTCGATGAGATGGTGGAGATCGATTATGGTGGAGGCAACTTTCACGATCCGACTACGAACGTGCGAAGACGTTGCGCCTTAGCGATCGCTAAACCAACTCCGAGAGGTTATTGATCCCGCGGATGCACGATCAACCTGACCACGAAGGTCTAATTCCTGCAAGCAATCGAAGAACAAGCAAGAACTAAGAATTGCAATCTGGATATTGCGAATATAAGATGAATGATTACGAAAGTTGGGGTTCCAATGAGGTCTTGGCCTGGTCGGATGACACAAACGAAGAGCTCGAAGTTGCGGCTATGGCTAACTTATATCTAATTAAAACCCAAGTCTAAACGACGCCCTAAGGGCTGTATATATGGGGGAACAGAGGGGATTTTCGTGACCCCTTGGAGGTGGGGTCCGAAAACAACCCTAACTCGGTTTCCCCACACATACGAACTCTAAAAACAGCCTATAATGTGGTATTTCGAAATTACATGGGCCCAGCCCAATATTAAGGTGACGCATCACCTATAATTGCCCTTGGACGAAAATAATGAAGTGACATCTCGCGTATTTCGTCCAAGACTTCATGCGCGCCTTATGGTGGCTTCAAAGTGTGATAATCACCACTGGAAGCTTCACTGTACTTTCCCGCGCGCGCACCTTCTTCTCCCTGCTTGATCCCGCTCCAATGACCATCCTTCTTGTCCATGCTAGGTCCTTCATTCATAAGCAAAACAAAAGTATCTATTTTAGGCAGCATCATATGTTCATGAACAATAGAAGGATTCGCAAGAAACGAAAGTACCTGATAATTTAGTTGACGTGCACGTGCTCTAGTAACTGGTCCAGTATGTGTAGTTGGTGAGGATATGGGTGTAACATTAGTAGGGATGTCCTCATCATCCTCCCCTTCTTGAATTGAAGTCGTCCTCGACGGAAGCTCATCATCTTCTCCCAAATAAGGTTTCAAATCTGCAATGTTAAATGTGGGACTAACCCCAAAATCTGCATGTAGCTCAAGTTTATATGCATTATCATTAATTTTCTGTAAAACCTTAAAGGGACCATCAGCTCGTGGCATTAACTTAGACTTGCGCAAATCAGGAAACCTATCTTTACGTAGATGTAACCAAACAAGATCTCCTGGTTCAAACACAACATGCTTTCGACCCCTATCACTAGCAAGCTTGTATCTAGCATTCATGCGCTCAATGTTTTCTTTAGTTAACTCATGCATTTTTAATATCAATTCAGCACGTTGCTTAGCTTCAAAATTAACCTTCTCCGAAGATGGAAGAGGCAGAAAATCAATAGGTGCACGAGGTAGAAAACCATAAACAATCTCAAAAGGGCACATTTTAGTGGTAGAATGCAATGAACGATTATAAGCAAATTCAATATGAGGTAAACATTCTTCCCATAGTTTCAAGTTACTCTTTAAAACAGCCCTAAGCATAGTAGACAAAGTCCTATTGACCACTTCAGTTTGTCCATCAGTTTGAGGATGACATGTAGTACTAAAAAGTAGTTTAGTCCCCAACTTAGCCCATAAACAGCTCCAAAAATGGCTAAGAAACTTAGTATCACGATCCGAGACAATAGTATTGGGCACACCATGTAAGCGAATAATCTCACGAAAGAATAAATCAGCAACATTAGCAGCATCATCACTTTTATGACATGGTATAAAGTGTGCCATCTTAGAAAATCTATCCACGACAACAAATATGCTATACCTCCCCTTCTTTGTTCGAGGCAAGCCTAAAACAAAGTCCATGGATATGTCCTCCCACGGAACACTAGGTACAGGTAAAGGCATGTATAAACCATGAGGATTGAGTCGTGACTTAGCTTTTTGACATGTAGTGCAGCGAGCAACAAAACGCTCAACATCCCGTCTCATCTTTGGCCAAAAGAAATGTGTAGCAAGTACGTCCTCCGTCTTGATCACGCCAAAGTGTCCCATTAAACCTCCTCCATGCGCCTCCTGCAACAACAAAAGACGAATAGAGCTAGCTGGAATGCATAGCTTGTTAGAACAGAACACAAATCCATTATTAAGCACAAACTTGTTCCATGTTCTACCCTCTCTACAATTCTGCAATACATCTTTAAATTCCGCATAATGTACATATTGATCTTTGATTGTCTCTAAACCGAATATCTTGAAGTCAAGTTGTGAAAGCATAGTATAACGACGAGACAAAGCATCAGCAATAATATTATCTTTCCCCTTCTTATGTTTAATGACATAAGGGAAAGTCTCAATAAATTCAACCCACTTAGCATGTCTACGATTAAGTTTTGCTTGACTTCTTATGTGTTTCAAAGATTCATGATCAGAATGTATAACAAATTCTTTGGGCCATAAATAATGTTGCCAAGTTTCTAATGTCCGAACAAGCGCATATAATTCCTTATCATAAGTAGAATAGTTCAGACTAGGCCCACTCAATTTTTCAGAAAAGTATGCAACAGGTTTAGCATCTTGTAATAACACACCTCCCAAACCAATCCCACTAGCATCGCATTCAAGCTCAAAAGTCTTATTAAAATCAGGAAGTTGGAGCATAGGAGCATGTGTTAACTTATCTTTCAATACCGTGAAGGCTTCTTCCTGTGCGGTACCCCAAGTAAGAGGCACATCCTTGCGTGTAAGCTCATTGAGAGGTGCAGCAATGGTGCTGAAATCTCTCACAAAACGCCTATAGAATCCAGCGAGGCCAAGAAAACTCCTCACTTGTGTGACGGTTTTGGGCTGCGGCCAACTCTCAATCGCCTCGATCTTGGCTTTATCAACTTCAATACCCTGTGGAGTAACAACATAGCCAAGAAACGATACTCGGTCGGTGCAAAAGGTGCACTTCCCAAGGTTACCAAACAAACGTGCATTACATAGAGCAATAAAAACATCACGTAAATGATCCAAATGTTCCTCCAAAGATTTGCTATAAATCAGTATATCATCAAAATAGACTAGCACCCTGTTCCTCATGAGCAATGAGAACTAAATTCTCCTCATCATAGTCACTCGCTGACTCATACCCACCATCCGCCGTAACAGTCATCACACGCTTGGAGGGACAGTCTTTGGTGAAGTGACCTCCACCTTGGCACCGGCGACATTTAATATCACGATCTCGTGTTTGCCCTGTGGAAGCCATGGATGAAGAAGAACTCGCCGCTGGACCACTATGTGCACCCTTGAATGGTGGCGCTGGCTGTTTTGGTGGCTCCCTGTAAGAATGAGTGGCTGAAGTCGATGGTGGTGCAGCAGGACGTGTGGATGTAGAAGGTCCACGCGATGTCCATGATGTATTTCGTCCTGCAGAAAAGTTAGGTGATAGAGGCGAAGGTGTCCCGATGTTTCGATGAGAGATAACTATCGATTTGGTGGAGATGACTCTGACGATCCGACTACGAACGTGCGAAGACGTTGCGCCTTAGCGATCGCTAAACCAACTCCGAGAGGTTATTGATCCCGCGGATGCACGATCAACCTGACCACGAAGGTCTAATTCCTGCAAGCAATCGAAGAACAAGCAAGAACTAAGAATTGCAATCTGGATATTGCGAATATAAGATGAATGATTACGAAAGTTGGGGTTCCAATGAGGTCTTTGCCTGGTCGGATGACACAAACGAAGAGCTCGAAGTTGCGGCTATGGCTAACTTATGTCTAATTAAAACCCAAGTCTAAACGACGCCCTAAGGGCTGTATATATGGGGGAACAGAGGGGATTTTCGTGACCCCTTGGAGGTGGGGTCCGAAAACAACCCTAACTCGGTTTCCCCACACATACGGACTCTAAAAACAGCCTATAATGTGGTATTTCGAAATTACATGGGCCCAGCCCAATATTAAGGTGACGCAGCACCTATATTTGCTCTTGGACGAAAATAATGAAGTGGCATCTCGTGTATTCCGTCCAAGCCTTCATGCATGCCTTATGGTGGCTTCAACGTGCGAAAATCCCCACTGGAAGCTCCACTGTACTTTCCCCCGCGCGCACCTTCTTCTCCATTCTTGATCCCGCTCCAATGACCATCCTTCTTGTCCATGCTAGGTCCTTCATTCATAAGCAAAACAAAAGTATCTAATTTAGGCAGCATCATATGTTCATGAACAATAGAAGGATTCGCAAGAAACGAAAGTACATGATAATTTAGTTGACGTGCACGTGCTCTAGTAACTGGTCCAGTATGTGTAGTTGGTGATGGTATGGGTGTAACATTAGTAGGGATGTCCTCATCATCCTCCCCTTCTTGAATGGAAGTCGTCCTCGACGGAAGCTCATCATCTTCTCCCAAATAAGGTTTCAAATCTGCAATGTTAAATGTGGGACTAACCCCAAAATCTGCAGGTAGCTCAAGTTTATATGCATTATCATTAATTTTCTGTAAAACCTTAAAGGGACCATCAGCTCGTGGCATTAGCTTAGACTTGCGCAAATCAGGAAACCTATCTTTACGTAGATGTAACCAAACAAGATCTCCTGGTTCAAACACAACATGCTTTCGACCCCTATCACCAGCAAGCTTGTATCTAGCATTCATGCGCTCAATGTTTTCTTTAGTTAACTCATGCATTTTTAATATCAAATCAGCACGTTGCTTAGCATCAAAATTAACCTTCTCCGAAGATGGAAGAGGCAGCAAATCAATAGGTGCACGAGGTAGAAAACCATAAACAATCTCAAAAGGGCACATTTTAGTGGTAGAATGCACTGAACGATTATAAGCAAATTCAATATGAGGTAAACATTCTTCCCACGGTTTCAAGTTACTTTTTAAAACAGCCCTAAGCATAGTAGACAATGTCCTATTGACCACTTCAGTTTGTCCATCAGTTTGGGGATGACATGTAGTACTAAAAAGTAGTTTAGTCCCCAACTTAGCCCATAAGCATCTCCAAAAATGGCTAAGAAACTTTGTATCACGATCCGAGACAATAGTATTGGGCACACCATGTAAACGAATAATCTCTCCAAAGAATAAATCAGCAACATTAGCAGCATCATCGCTTTTATGACATGGTATAAAATGTGCCATCTTAGAAAATCTATCCACGACAACAAATATGCTATCCCTCCCCTTCTTTGTTCGAGGCAAGCCTAAAACAAAGTCCATGGATATGTCCTCCCACGGAACACTAGGTACAGGTAAAGGCATGTATAAACCATGAGGATTGAGTCGTGACTTAGCTTTTTGACATGTAGTGCAGCGAGCAACAAAACGCTCAACATCCCGTCTCATCTTTGGCCAAAAGAAATGTGTAGCAAGTACGTCCTCCGTCTTTTTCACGCCAAAATGTCCCATTAATCCTCCTCCATGCGCCTCCTGCAACAACAAAAGACGAATAGAGCTAGCTGGAATGCATAGCTTGTTAGAACGGAACACAAATCCATCATTAAGCACAAACTTGTTCCATGTTCTACCCTCTCTACAATTCTGCAATACATCTTTAAATTCCGCATCATTTACATATTGTTCTTTGATTGTCTCTAAACCGAAAATCTTGAAGTCAAGTTGTGAAAGCATAGTATAACGACGAGACAAAGCATCAGCAATAATATTATCTTTCCCCTTCTTGTGTTTAATGACATAAGGGAAAGTCTCAATAAATTCAACCCACTTAGCATGTCTACGATTAAGTTTTGCTTGACTTCTTATGTGTTTCAAAGATTCATGATCAGAATGTATAACAAATTCTTTGGGCCATAAATAATGTTGCCAAGTTTCTAATGTCCGAACAAGAGCATATAATTCCTTATCATAAGTAGAATAGTTCAGACTAGGCCCACTCAATTTTTCAGAAAAGTATGCAACAGTTTTAGCATCTTGTAATAACACACCTCCCAAACCAATCCCACTAGCATCGCATTCAAGCTCAAAAGTCTTATTAAAATCAGGAAGTTGGAGCAAAGGAGCATGTGTTAACTTATCTTTCAATACCGTGAAAGCTTCTTCCTGTGCGGTACCCCAAATGAAAGGCACATCCTTGCGTGTAAGCTCATTGAGAGGTGCAGCAATGGTGCTGAAATCTCTCACAAAACGCCTATAGAATCCAGCGAGGCCAAGAAAACTCCTCACTTGTGTGACCGTTTTGGGCTGCGGCCAACTCTCAATCGCCTCGATCTTGGCTTTATCAACTTCAATACCCTGTGGAGTAACAACATAGCCAAGAAACGATACTCGGTCGGTGCAAAAGGTGCACTTCCCAAGGTTACCAAATAAACGTGCATTACGTAGAGCAATAAAAACAGCACGTAAATGATCCAAATGTTCCTCCAAAGATTTGCTATAAATCAGTATATCATCAAAATAGACTACCACAAATCGTCCAATGAAAGCACGTAAAACCTCGTTCATTAATCTCATGAAAGTGCTAGGTGCATTAGTTAACCCAAAAGGCATGACTAACCACTCATATAATCCAAACTTAGTTTTAAAAGCCGTTTTCCATTCATCTCCTAATTTCATGCGAATTTGATGGTATCCACTACGCAAATCAACTTTGGAAAACATGGTAGAGCCACTTAATTCATCAAGCATATCATCTAGCCTAGGAATAGGATGACGATAACGAATAGTAATATTATTAATGGCTCGACAATCAACACACATACGCCATGTTCCATCCTTTTTAGAAACTAATATAACAGGAACAGCACAAGGACTAAGGGATTCACGTATATAACCTTTGTCGAGTAGCTCTTGTACTTGACGCTGAATCTCCTTCGTCTCCTCCGGATTGGTACGGTATGGCGCACGGTTGGGCAGCGAAGCACCGGGAATTAAGTCAATCTGATGCTCAATCCCTCGAATAGGTGGTAATCCCGGTGGTACGTCTTGTGGAAAGACGTCAATAAACTCCTGCAAAAGGTCAGTGACAACAGGAGGCAAAGAAGGAGGCAATTCCTCAAATGAAAACAAGGCTTCTTTGCACACAAAAGCATAGCACACATATTGACTAACATCCAAATCCGAAATATCAACCTTAGTAGCAAGCAAAGTTGGACTAGTCAATTTAATTTCATTAGAAACAACAGAAGAAGATTTGCTATTAGTCTTATGTTGTTGCTCAAAGTCTTTAGCTGCTATCTCATTTTCACTCTTATTTTTCTCCTGTTTAGCTTTACTAGCTCTAGCAAGATCATCTTTCACAATTTGTTCAGGAGACATAGGAAGTAAAGCAATATTTTTATCCTGATGAACTAGAGTAAACTGATTTGTCCTACCATGGTGTACAACATTCCTATCAAATTGCCATGGTCTACCAAGTAAAAGAGAGCATGCTTGCATGGGTACCACATCACAATCAACATAATCAGCATATGCAGCAATGCTAAAGTGCACACGAACAGAACGCATTACCTTAATCTTACCACTATTGTTAAACCACTGAATATAGTACGGATGGGGGTGTGGTCTTGTGGTGAGAGATAGCTTCTCCACCAACTCCATGCTAGCCAAGTTGTTGCAACTCCCTCCGTCAATGATGATGCGAACCGAACGTTCTTTAACCACTCCCTTTGTGTGGAACAAATTATGCCTCTGGTTTTGCTCGGCCTTCGTGACCTGCACACTTAATACACGTTGAGCAACCAAACTAGCATATTTATCTGCATCATCAGGAGTCATATACTCTATATCATGAGCATCATCATGGGCACCCTGTTCCTCATGAGCAATGAGAACTAGAGTCTCCTCATCATAGTCACTCGCTGACTCATACCCACCATCCGCCGTAATAGTCATCACACGCTTGGAGGGACAGTCTTTTGCGAAGTGACCTCCACCTTGGCACCTGCGACATTTAATATCACGATCTCGTGCTTGCCCTGTGGACGCCATGGATGAAGAAGAACTCGCTGCTGGACCACTCTGTGCACCCTTGAATGGTGGCGCTGGCTGTTTTGGTGGCTCCCTGTAAGAATGAGCGGCTGAAGTAGATGGTGGAGCAGCAGGACGTGTGGATGTAGAAGCTCCACGCGATGTCCATGATGTATTTCGTCCTGCAGAAAAGTTAGGTCTCGTAGCGGCCTGTCGATCCTGCACTTCACGTTCAGCTTTACAAGCAAGATGAAACAAACGAGTGATAGTAGCAAAGTCCTTGTATTCTAGAATAGTTTGTATCTCCCTGTTTAAGCCACCCATAAAACGTGCAAGCATAGCTTCATTATCCTCTACTAGGCCACATCTAATCAATCCAGTTTGTAATTCTTGATAATATTCCTCTACAGAATTTTTTCCTTGTCTCAAACGCTGTAATTTTTGTAACAATTCACGTTGATAATAAGGGGGAACCCAGCGAGTACGCATAGCATCTTTTAAAGCAGCCCAAGTAGTTGGAATATTATTAGCATGCAATCTACAATGTTCAGACCACCAAATAGATGCAAAGCCCGTGAATTCACAAACAGCAGCCGTAACACGTCTATTCTCAGGATATTGTAAACATGTAAAACGTTGTTCAGTTTCTAACTCCCAAGTAAGATAAGCATCAGGAATATATCTACCCTCAAACGGCTTAAGATTCAATTTAAGTTTAGGCACATGTTCATCATCGCGTACCTGAGGGGGTGGTTGGTGTCGACCGTGGCGAATGTTGGGACGTGGACGTCCAGCTGGTTGCTCATAGGCCGCTTCCTGTTCCACCTCCTCCTCGTAATCACCCTCGTAGTTGTCGTCCAGGCCGACGTCAGAAGCAGCAGCAGCAGCAGTAGCAGCAACTGCAGCAGCAGGAGGAGCACCAATACCAGCAGCTTGTCCACGCGGAAACAGAATACGTCGTGCACGTGGTAGTGGCGGTGGCTGTGGCTGTGCTGAAGGTAGGCGTGCGATCAACTCAGTAAACTTGGCGTCGAGCTTGG
This sequence comes from Bromus sterilis, assembly GCA_950022295.1. Classification (NCBI taxonomy): domain Eukaryota; kingdom Viridiplantae; phylum Streptophyta; class Magnoliopsida; order Poales; family Poaceae; genus Bromus; species Bromus sterilis. Next base: position 160,785,388 of record OX465599.1, on the reverse strand, counting down.
TGTCGATCATCTTCTCCACGCCATCAATCGCCTCTGTAAATCTGGTCTCGATGTCCTGCACCTGTTGAGACATCATACGTGCAAATTTATCATGTAGCTCCTTGTTTGTCATGTTCTCCCAATCGGGTGCAGCCCGCGCCACTTCATCATGTGATCCTGGCATGGTTAGCAGAAATAGAAAACACACCGGAATATGATCCTACTGCTACTAATGGGATGGATGTGGGGTGGTGGAAAGCACAACTCCGTCAAGCTTTTCTTACGTTCTTACCGATTCTTACCTAGCAGCAGGTGGTGATGTACAACCAACGGGTCAAAACTCTCAGAGATGTGGTAGAGCGATGGCCAGGCGGTGTCAAAACGCACGATGTAGAATATATGTGGAGCTGTAGGAAGGCTGACAAGTATGGTAGGAAAAACTCAACAGTAATCAAAACAGAGATGCAAAGCTGAATAAACACTCAACGTCGGTACTGTGCTGATCCTAGGCTAGACCGTACTAGAGACGCGAGCCTAAAACACCAACGAAAGCACGGCGCGGCACGTAACAACTGTGAAGCACACTCTGAATTTTTTTTTTCTCTCTCTTTTTTTTTTTTTTTTTTTTTGCTTTTTTTTTTTTTGGCGATGCGGGACTGCGGGGGCTGAAAAAGTGCGAAAAAATCACTATGGTGGCGAACGTCTCAAAACGAGTTTCTGGACCTAAGGAACGTATGGGCACGAAATTTTTTTACCCCTGAAAATTTTGGCCTAAAAACTGCTCTGGAAAGCGTGCCAGACTTTTTTTTTTTTTTTTTTTTTTTTGGAAATCACCCTCTTCTACGTACGACAAAAGATTGGTGAAATCCGACTCTAATCAACTCAAAACTAATCTGGCTACGGAGAGATCACAAACCGAACAGGTGATGGAACTCCACTCGGATCGGTAGGTTGTGGTGGTGTATATGGACTCTGCTTGGCGGAAAGTGGTGGTGTAACTTGACTTGGATTGGCGGAACGTGGTAGGATGACTACTGGTGCGGCGGCGACGTGGCAAACTGTGATCAGAACTCGAAACTCTAAGGGAACTAGACGCTAAGATCAGCAACTCGACACGACGATGCAACCGCAAATTCAACAATGCAAACTACTGTAAAGAAAACTGGACAAAGGCTCGGACTGTTTTGGGACGTGATGATCTAACCCTAATTTTTTTTTGTTGGCTTTTTCGTGGACTGTAGGTATGAAAAACAGAACCAATCTAGACTACGAAAACTGGTAAATCTCACCGAGCAACCTGGAAATCTGATACCACTTGATAGAGGCGAAGGTGTCCCGATGTTTCGATGAGAGATAACTATCGATTTGGTGGAGATGACTCTGACGATCCGACTACGAACGTGCGAAGACGTTGCGCCTTAGCGATCGCTAAACCAACTCCGAGAGGTTATTGATCCCGCGGATGCACGATCAACCTGACCACGAAGGTCTAATTCCTGCAAGCAATCGAAGAACAAGCAAGAACTAAGAATTGCAATCTGGATATTGCGAATATAAGATGAATGATTACAAAAGTTGGGGTTCCAATGAGGTCTTGGCCTGGTCGGATGACACAAACGAAGAGCTCGAAGTTGCGGCTATGGCTAACTTATGTCTAATTAAAACCCAAGTCTAAACGACGCCCTAAGGGCTGTATATATGGGGGAACAGAGGGGATTTTCGTGACCCCTTGGAGGTGGGGTCCGAAAACAACCCTAACTCGGTTTCCCCACACATACGGACTCTAAAAACAGCCTATAATGTGGTATTTCGAAATTACATGGGCCCAGCCCAATATTAAGGTGACGCAGCACCTATATTTGCTCTTGGACGAAAATAATGAAGTGGCATCTCGTGTATTCCGTCCAAGCCTTCATGCATGCCTTATGGTGGCTTCAACGTGCGAAAATCCCCACTGGAAGCTCCACTGTACTTTCCCCCGCGCGCACCTTCTTCTCCATTCTTGATCCCGCTCCAATGACCATCCTTCTTGTCCATGCTAGGTCCTTCATTCATAAGCAAAACAAAAGTATCTAATTTAGGCAGCATCATATGTTCATGAACAATAGAAGGATTCGCAAGAAACGAAAGTACCTGATAATTTAGTTGACGTGCACGTGCTCTAGTAACTGGTCCAGTATGTGTAGTTGGTGATGGTATGGGTGTAACATTAGTAGGGATGTCCTCATCATTAGGTCTCGTAGCGGCCTGTCGATCCTGCACTTCACGTGTAGCTTTACAAGAAAGATGAAACAAACGAGTAATAGTAGCAAAGTCCTTGTATTCTAGAATAGTTTGTATCTCCCTGTTTAAGCCACCCATAAAACGTGCAAGAATAGCTTCATTATCCTCTACTAGGCCACATCTAATCAATCCAGTTTGTAATTCTTGATAATATTCCTCTACAGAATTTTTTCCTTGTCTCAAACGCTGTAATTTTTGGAGCAATTCACGTTGATAATAAGGAGGAACCCAGCGAGTACGCATAGCATCTTTTAAAGCAGCCCAAGTAGCTGGAATATTATTAGCATGCAATCTACAATGTTCAGACCACCAAATAGATGCAAACCCCGTGAATTCACAAACAGCAGCAGTAACACGTCTATTCTCAGGATATTGTAAACATGTAAAGCGTTGTTCAGTTTCTAATTCCCAAGTAAGATAAGCATCCGGAATATATCTACCCTCAAACGGCTTAAGATTCAACTTAAGTTTAGGCACATGTTCATCATCGCGTACCTGAGGGGGTGGTTGGTGTCGACCGTGGCGAATGTTGGGACGAGGACGTCCAGCTGGCTGCTCATAGGCCGCTTCCTGTTCCACCTCCTCCTCGTAATCACCCTCGTAGTTGTCGTCCTGGCCGACGTCAGAAGCAGCAGCAGTAGCAGCAACTGCAACAGCAGGAGGAGCACCAATACCAGCAGCTTGTCCTCTTGGAAACAGAATACGTCGTGCACGTGGTAGTGGCGGTGGTTGTGGCTGTGCTGGAGCGGCAGCAGGCTGTGTAGGTAGGCGTGCGATCAACTCAGTAAACTTGGCGTCGAGCTTGGTGTCGATCATCTTTTCCACGCCATCAATCGCCTCTGTAAATCTGTTCTCGATGTCATTCACCTGTTCAGACATCATTTGTGCAAATTTATCATGTAGCTCCTTGTTTGTCATGTTCTCCCAATCGGGTGCATCCCGCGCCACTTCATCATGTGATCCTGGCATGGTTAGCAGAAAGAGAGAACACACAGAAATATGATCCTACTTCTACTAATGGGATGTGGGGTGGTGGAAAGCACAAATCCGTCAAGCTTTTCTTTCGTTCTTACCAATTCTTACCTAGCAGCAGGTGGTGACGTACAACCAACTGGTCAAAACTCTCAGAGATGTGGTAGAGTGATGGCCAGGAGGTGTCAAAACGCACGATGTAGAATATATGTGGAGCTGTAGGAAGGCTGACAAGTATGGTAGCAAAAGCTCAACAGTAATCAAAACAGAGATGCAAAGTTGAATAAACACTCAACGTCGGTACTGTGCTGATCCTAGGCTAGACCGTACTAGAGACGCGAGCCTAAAACACCAACGAAAGCACGTCGCGGCACGTAAACAACTGAGAAGCACACTCTGAATTTTTTTTTCTCTCTTTTTTTTTTGGAAATCACCCCCTTCTACGTACGAAAAAAGATTGGTGAAATCCGACTCTAACAACTCCGACCGTGGTGATGTATATGGACTCGGAGTGGCGGAACGTGGTGGTGTATATGGACTCGGATTGGTGGACAGCAACCTCACCACTTACCCCTTCCTTACCGTAAACTACTAGTTGTCCTAGAATGATGAGTGATGAAGTCCTTGCTGGGTCAAATGACTACTACAGTTGGATGCTGAGTACCTCTGTACTCATGATACTACCCCCAAACTCTTTTCAGGGTCCTGATCGACGACAGGTATGGTGATCGACGTTTCGCGTGGAGACTCGACGACGACTAGTTAGGCGGATCCCGGCGGAGGGCCTGGACCCGTGTGGTTATGGGGATCGATGCTTTTCTCTTTGCCACTAGGCATTTGCTTGTAGTCTGTACTCAGACATGTATCTTCCGCTGTTATATTGTATTAAGGCAGTTGTATGCCGATTGTATGAGATGTTGTATCCTGTATCTGTAATGTTGTGATATCATGTTGGAAATCCGGGGCATATGACTTCGTCATATGTCGCGGTGGGACCAATATGTGCTTCGTCCCCGGATCTGGGTGGAAACACCTAGATCTGGAACAGTACCGCATATCGGGCCTTACATTTGAGTGCACCCACCTAGAGGGAGTGAGTGATCCACCACAAATGATGAGTGAGGAAGTTGACAGTTCTTGGGAGGCCAATTTATTTTCTAACAACTTACCCTCTACTCCTATTGTGTCTTTGTCGGGACCCGGGGTTAGCGTATGCAAGTCCAGTTAAGACATAGTCATATGGAGAGCCGAGAACCGTACCCACTTGTCTAAGCAGACAAGGCCAAGCACAGAACATTCTCGGAGAGCATCGTACGTGAGGGGTATCCCATCCAGGCCGGATGATCAACTGAGATGGGTCCTCATCGTCCGCACACAAGTCTAATGATATGGGTGGTGAACTCCCATATTCAAAGACAAGTCGCCTCAACCATACTATCGACTATCTCATAACTCTTACATAGACTTACTCCAGCCCGATCACTTAGTCGGGGTCTAGGGCGGGCTCGATCATACCACAAAGTGTGTACGAGACGGAGTCTCGAGCAATCGCATCGCGATGCCCCAAGCTGCGCACATCTAAGGGCCACTTGGTGTATGAAAGACCGCCAGCCAGATCACAACTAAGGTCTTGAAAACCCATACAAAGACATGCATGTTATAAACATACACGCAACACACATGCCTTGTATGAACAGTAGGTATCATTAAAAAGTATACATTTTTATTGATAACTCTTATAGAGTGCACACAGAGATCACAAACATGTGATCCAACATTACAACAACAAGCGGAAGCAAAGTATGTCTGAGTACAGACAATTTTAACAAATGGCTTAAGAAGCCTTATTTAAACACAAGCCCTCCACGAGGGAACCAGTCGTCTGGCTGGGACTAGACTAACTTGATCTTCAGTCGTCCAGCTCGATGAAGAAGCCACCTTCGGGGTCAGTGGGTTCATCTAAAACATAGATTAAGCAAACGTGAGTACAAAGTCGTACTCAGCAAGACTTACATAGGAGCTATACTACTCATGCATATGTATCAAGGTAAAGGGAGGTGGGGTTTCACTTGCAGAAGTGCCAGCTTTGACTTGGCTAATCCTGAACTACGAGTACCAGACTTTGAGGTAAGAAGCGTACACGAGTCCACTACTTTCTCCAACCAATTACACCACTATGGTGCCTTCCTCGACTTCCCCACGAGAAAGCACGCCATAGAACTCACACTTATCTTGGTGTGTTTTAGAAGTATCCAGTTCAAGTTGTCTAATAATCAAGCTAAGCTTTCCAAGAAGTCCATAACCGCGGACGCGGCTATTCGAATAGTTTTGTTAACCCTGCAGGGGTGTACCGCTACACACACATGATCATCATTTACCGCCTTTGATCTCGACACCATTCAAGGGGTGCCAGCGAGGATGCTCACCACAACTGTTACCTCATAGCCGATCTAGTCCGAGAAAGCCGCCTACTTGGGTTGGTTACCACTATCTTGAACCCGACCGGTTTACCGAAGTGGACCCAAGTGATGTGTGCGTGGTGCATAAGCCGGTCTCGGATGAGCCGTTCTCTCACTTAGCATCCAGGCCACAGACCTACCAGAACTCCGAACTATTGCGACATCTGGACATCGAAAGGGATGAGTTAGTAAGCTGAGAGGGGTCAGTGAGCCCAATGTGTGGTTGTACTCTTCATCTTGGATCACCACACAAGAACTCGGACTTAGGGCGGTGTTCAACGAGACAACCCACCGTGTACTCCTACACAGCCTCTCATCGTTCACCTTGTATTAGGGTAGATTCACCAACACTTTTCTACCATCAACATCATGATCACTACCATCCCGACTCACATAACAGTATCATCATGGTATCACTCTAAGCATGCAATAAGCAGTATCATTTGCAGGGGCCACATGATATCACTCAACTCCTACATTTGCTAGGATTGTGGTTTGCTTACTACTATGACAAAATGATAGGTCATGCAAAGGAATGGGTTCATCTATGCGGTAGAAACGTAGCATGGTAATCATCCTATACAATGCATAAGAGAGACATGAGAGGGAAGTGGGATTTTATCGACATAATCAATGGGGGTTTGCTTGCCTTGCTGACGAGGTTCGGGTTCGGGGTCTTCAACGAAGGGGGCAGCCTCCTGTTCCGGTTCAACCTCTACTCGACAAACAACAAACAAGGTAGCAAAGTAAATACAATGCACAATCACATGATGGAAGGTTGAACTTGATGTATATGCTTTGATGTGTGAGGCAATTCCATTTAAATGGAGTATATTGCAATTTGAATTGCAAATTCAAACTCCAATTTGAATTCAAACTTAGTCAAGTTACATGTGACATTGATTGATCAATTTGAATCATTTTGAAATGTGTATGATATGCCTCTGAAGTGTGGTTGAAAAGTAGCATAATTCCATGGTCCAAGTTTCAAAATCATTTGAATTGAATTTGAATAAATTCCAAATAAATCAAATGATATATGCTACTGGTCCCATTTTAAAATCAACTCAAACATAGTTGAAAGTTGGATTTTTGGATATCTTATTTTCTCCTGATCATTTTTCATATATTATTTGTCCAATTTGGAGTTAATATGAATTTTCTATCAATTTCCAAAGTTTGGGCTATTTTCTGGATTTTCTGGAATTTCTTTAATTCAATTTATTCTGGAAATTCATTTATGCCGTCAGCATGACTTCATGCTGGCGTCAGAGGGCCACTGACAAGGGGGTCCCACCTGTCAGCCTCTCACTGTTTAAATAAAACGATTTAAACTTAATCCAGTGTTTAGTCAGGGGCTGGGCCCACATGTCATCGGCTCTGGGGGTCATTAGGGGGGTGGTGATGAGGACATCTCTACTAATGTTACACCCACATCTTCACCAACTACACATACTGGACCAGTTACTAGAGCACGTGCACGTCAACTAAATTATCAGGTACTTTCGTTTCTTGCGAATCCTTCTAATGTTCATGAACATATGATGCTGCCTAAATTAGATACTTTTGTTTTGCTTATGAATGAAGGACCTAGCATGGACAAGAAGGACGGTCATTGGAGCGGGATCAAGCATGGAGAAGAAGGTGCGCGCGCGGGAAATAACAATGGAGCTTCAAGTGGGGATTTTCGCACTTTGAAGCCACCATAAGGCATGCATGAAGGCTTGGACGAAATACACGAGATGCCACTTCATTATTTTCGTCCAAGAGCAATTATAGGTGCTGCGTCACCTTAATATTGGGCTGGGCCCATGTAATTTCGAAATACCACATTATAGGCTGTTTTTAGAGTCCGTATGTGTGGGGAAACCGAGTTAGGGTTGTTTTCGGGCCCCACCTCCAAGGGGTCACGAAAATCCCGTCTGTTCCCCCATATATACAGCCCTTAGGGCGTCGTTTAGACTTGGGTTTTAATTAGATTTAAGTTAGCCATAGCCGCAACTTCGAGTTCTTCGTTTGTGTCGTCCGACCAGGCCAAGACCGCATTGGAACCCCAACTTCTGTTAATCTTTCATCTTATATTCGCAATATCCAGATTGCAATTCTTAGTTCTTGCTTGTTCTTCGATTGCTTGCAGGAATTGACCTTCGTGGTCAGGTTGATCGTGCATCCGCGGGATCAATAACCTCTCGGAGTTGGTTTAGCGATTGCTAAGGCGCAACGTCTTCGCACGTTCGTAGTCGGGTCGTGAAAGTCTACTCCACCGAAATCGATCTCCATCATCTCATCGAAACATCGGGACACCTTCGCCTCTATCAAGTGGTATCAGATTTCTAGGTTGCTCGGTGAGATTTACCAGTTTTCGTAGTCTAGATTGGTTCTGTTCCTCATACCTACAGTCCACGAAAAAGCCAACAACAAAAACATTAGGGTTAGATCATCACGTCCCAAAACAGTCCGAGCCTTTGTCCAGTTTTCTTTACAGTAGTTTGCTTTGTTGAATTTGCGGTGGCATCGTTGTGTCGAGTTGCTGATCTTAGCGCCTAGTTCCTTAGAGTTTCGAGTTCTGATCACAGTTTGTCACGCTGCCGCCGCACTAGTTCCATCCGTCCGCCCGCTGCCACCAATCCGAGTCCAGAAACACCACCACGTTCCGCCAAGTCGAGTCCATATACAGCACCACGACCTACCAATCCGAGTTGAGTTCCATCACCCGTTCAGTTTGAGATATCCCCGTAGCCAGAATAGTTTTGGAGTTGATTAGAGTCGGATTTCACCAATCTTTGTCGTACGTAGAAGAGGGTGATTTCCAAAAAAAAAAGATGCATAAGGCGTGCATGAAGACTTGGACGAGAGACACAAGACGCCACATTAATATTTTCGTCCAAGAGTTATTATAGGTGCTGCGTCACCTTATTATTGGGCCAGACCCATGTAATTTCGAAATACACTTAATAGGCTATTTTTTAGAGTCCGTATGTGTGGGGAAACCGAGTTAGGGTTGTTTTCGGACCCCTCCTCCAAGGGGCCACGAAATTCCCCTCTGTTCCCCCATATATACAGCCCTTAGGGCGTCGTTTAGACTTGGGTTTTAATTAGATTTAAGTTAGCCATAGCCGCAACTTCGAGCTCTTCGTTTGTGTCATCCGACCAGGCCAAGACCTCATTGGAACCCCAACTTTCGTAATCATTCATCTTATATTCGCAATATCCAGATTGCAATTCTTAGTTCTTGCTTGTTCTTCGATTGCTTGCAGGAATTAGACCTTCGTGGTCAGGTTGATCGTGCATCCGCGGGATCAATAACCTCTCGGAGTTGGTTTAGCGATCGCTAAGGCGCAACGTCTTCGCACGTTCGTAGTCGGATCGTGAAAGTCGTCTCCACCATAATCGATCTCCACCATCTCATCGAAACATCGGGACACCTTCGCCTCTATCAAGTGGTATCAGATTTCCAGGTTGCTCGGTGAGATTTACCAGTTTTCGTAGTCTAGATTGGTTCTGTTCTTCATACCTACAGTCCACGAAAAAGCCAAAAAAAATTTAGGGTTAGATCATCACGTCCCAAAACAGTCCGAGCCTTTGTCCAGTTTTCTTTACAGTAGTTTGCTTTGTTGAATTTGCGGTTGCATCGTTGTGTCGAGTTGCTGATCTTAGCGTCTAGTTCCCTTAGAGTTTCGAGTTCTGATCACAGTTTGTCACACCGCCGCCGCACAGTAGTACACCGCCACGTTTCCGCCAATCCGAGTCCAGATACACCACCACGTTCCGCCAAGTCGAGTCCATATACAGCACCACGACCTACCAATCCGAGTTGAGTTCCATCACCTGTTCGGTTTGTGATCTCTCCGTAGCCAGATTAGTTTTGAGTTGATTAGAGTCGGATATCACCGATCTTTTGTCGTACGTAGAAGGAGGTGAAAAAAAAAAGAGTCTGGCACGCTTTCCAGAGCAGTTTTTAGGCCAAAAATTTCGTGCCCATACGTTCCTTAGGTCCAGAAACTCATTTTGAGACGTTCGCCACCAGAGTGATTTTTTCGCACTTTTTCAGCCACCGCAGTCCCGCCTCGCAAAAAAAAAGCAAAAAAAAAAAAAAAAAGAGAGAGAAAAAAAAATTCAGAGTGTGCTTCTCAGTTGATTACGTGCCGCGCCGTGCTTTCGTTGGTGTTTTAGGCTCGCGTCTCTAGTACGGTCTAGCCTAGGATCAGCACAGTACCGACGTTGAGTGTTTATTCAACTTTGCATCTCTGTTTTGATTACTGTTGAGCTTTTTGCTACCATATTTGTCAAGCCTACCTACAGCTCCACATATATTCTACTTCGTGCGGTTGACACCTTGATGAGGACATCCCTACTAATGTTACACCCATATCCTCACCAACTACACATATTGGACCAGTTACTAGAGCTCGTGCACGTCAACTAAATTATCAGGTACTTTCGTTTCTTGCGAATCCTTCTATTGTTCATGAACATATGATACTGCCTAAATTAGATACTTTTGTTTTGCTTATGAATGAAGGACCTAGCATGGACAAGAAGGATGGTCATTGGAGCGGGATCAAGCATGGAGAAGAAGGTGCGCGCGCGGGAAAGGACAGCGGAGCTTCCCGTGGTGATTATCGCACTTTGAAGCCACCATAAGGCGCGCATGAAGTCTTGGACGAAATATGCGAGATGCCACTTCATTATTTTCGTCCAAGGGCAATTATAGGTGCTGCGTCACCTTAATATTGGGCTGGGCCCATGTAATTTCGAAATACCACCTTATAGGCTGTTTTTAGAGTCCGTATGTGTGGGGAAACCGAGTTAGGGTTGTTTTCGGACCCCACCTCCAAGGGGTCACGAAAATCCCCTCTGTTCCCCCATATATACAGCCCTTAGGGCGTCGTTTAGACTTGGGTTTTAATTAGATTTAAGTTAGCCATAGCCGCAACTTCGAGCTCTTCGTTTGTGTCATCCGACCAGGCCAAGACCTCATTGGAACCCCAACTTTCGTAATCTTTCATCTTATATTCGCAATATCCAGATTGCAATTCTTAGTTCTTGCTTGTTCTTCGATTGCTTGCAGGAATTAGACCTTCGTGGTCAGGTTGATCGCGCATCCGCGGGATCAATAACCTCTCGGAGTTGGTTTAGCGATCGCTAAGGCGCAACGTCTTCGCACGTTCGTAGTCGGGTCGTGAAAGTCTACTCCACCATAATCGATCTCCACCATCTCATCGAAACATCGGGACACTTTCGCCTCTATCAAGTGGTATCAGATTTCCAGGTTGCTCGGTGAGATTTACCAGTTTTCGTAGTCTAGATTGATTCTGTTCGTCATACCTACAGCCCACGAAAAAGCCAAAAAAAATTTAGGGTTAGATCATCACGTCCCAAGACAGTCCGAGCCTTTGTCCAGTTTTCTTTTCAGTACTTGCTTTGTTGAATTTACGGTTGCATCGTTGTGTCAAGTTGCTGATCTTAGCGTCTAGTTCCCTTAGAGTTTCGAGTTCTGATCACAGTTTGCCACGTCGCCGCCGCACAGTAGTCATCCTACCACGTTCCGCCAATCCAAGTGCAGATACACCACCAAGTTCCGCCAAGCAGAGTCCATATAGACCACCACGTCTCACGAGTCCGAGTTGAGTTCCACCATCAGTAAGGATCCTGATCTCTCTGTAGCCAGATTAGTTTTGAGTTGATTAGAGTCGGATTTCACCAATCTTTGTCGTACGTAGAAGGGGGTGATTTCCAAAAAAAAAAAAAAAAGAGTCTGAAAAAAAAAAAAAGAGTCTGGCACGCTTTTCAGAGCAGTTTTTAGGCCAAAATTTTCAGGGGTAAAAAAAATTCGTGCCCATACGTTCCTTAGGTCCAGAAACTCGTTTTGAGACGTTCGCCACCATTGTGATTTTTTCGCACTTTTTCAGCCACCGCAGTCCCGCATCGCCAAAAAAAAAAAAAAAAAAAGAGAAACAAAAAATTCAGAGTGTGCTTCTCAGTTGATTACGTGCCGCGCCGTGCTTTCGTTGGTGTTTTAGGCTCGCGTCTCTAGTACGGTCTAGCCTAGGATCAGCACAGTACCGACGTTGAGTGTTTATTCAACTTTGCATCTCTGTTTTGATTACTGTTGAGCTTTTTGCTACCATATTTGTCAAACCTACCTACAGCTCCACATATATTCTACTTCGTGCGGTTGACACCTCCTGGCCATCGCTCTACCACATCTCTGAGAGTTTTGACCCGTTGGTTGTACATCACCACCTGCTGCTAGGTAAGAATCGGTAAGAACTGAAGAAAAGCTTGACGGATTTGTGCTTCCCACCACCCCACATCCCATTAGTCGAAGTAGGATCATACTTCTGTGTGTTTTCTATTTCTGCTAACCATGCCAGGATCCCATGATGAAGTGGCGCGGGATGCACCTGATTGGGAGAATATGACAAACAAAGCATTACATGATAAATTTGCACAACTGATGTCTGAACAGGTGAATGACATCGAGAACAGATTTACAGAGGCGATTGATGGTGTGGAGAAGATGATCGACACCAAGCTCGACGCCAAGTTTACTGAGTTGCTCGCACGCTTACCTATACAGCCTGCGGCCGCTCCAGCACAGCCACCGCCACCACGACGTGCACGACGTATTCTGTTTCCGGGCGGACAAGCTGCTGGTGCTCCTGCTGCTGCTGCAGTTACTGCTGCTGCTGCCTCTGACGTCGGCCAGGACGACAACTACGAGGGTGATTACGAGGAGGAGGTGGAACAAGAAGCGGCCTATGAACAGCCAGCTGGACGTCCACGTCCCAACATTCGCCACGGTCGACACCAACCACCCCCTCAGGTACGCGATGATGAACATGTGCCTAAACTTAAATTGAATCTTAAGCCGTTTGAGGGTAGATATATTCCTGATGCTTATCTTACTTGGGAGTTAGAAACTGAACAACGCTTTACATGTTTACAATATCCTGAGAATAGACGTGTTACTGCTGCTGTTTGTGAATTCACGGGTTTTGCATCTATTTGGTGGTCTGAACATTGTAGATTGCATGCTAATAATATTCCAGCTACTTGGGCTGCTTTAAAAGATGCTATGCGTACTCGCTGGGTTCCTCCTTATTATCAACGTGAATTGCTACAAAAATTACAGCGTTTGAGACAAGGAAAAAATTCTGTAGAGGAATATTATCAAGAATTACAAACTGGATTGATTAGATGTGGCCTAGTAGAGGATAATGAAGCTATGTTTGCACGTTTCATAGGTGGCTTAAACAGGGAGATACAAACTATTCTAGAATACAAGGACTATGCTACTATTACTCGTTTGTTTCATCTTGCTTGTAAAGCTGAACGTGAAGTGCAGGATCGACAGGCCGCTACGAGACCTAACTTTTCTGCAGGACGAAATACATCATGGACATCGCGTGGACCTTCTACATCCACACGTCCTGCTGCTCCACCCTCTACTTCAGCCGCTCATTCTTACAGGGAGCCACCAAAACAGTCAGCGCCACCATTCAAGGGTGCACAGAGTGGTCCAGCGGCGAGTTCTTCTTCATCCATGGCTTCCACAGGGCAAACACGAGATCGTGATATTAAATGTCGCAGGTGCCAAGGTGGAGGTCACTTCGCAAAAGACTGTCCCTCCAAGCGTGTGATGATTATTACGGCGGATGGTGGGTATGAGTCAGCGAGTGACTATGATGAGGAGACTTTAGTTCTCATTGCTCATGAGGAACAGGGTGCCCATGATGATGCTCATGATATGGAGTATATGGCTCCTGATGATGCAGATAAATATGCTAGTTTGGTTGCTCAACGTGTGTTAAGTGTGCAGGTAACGAAGGCTGAGCAAAACCAGAGGCATAATTTGTTCCACACAAAGGGAGTGGTGAAAGAACGTTCGGTTCGCATCATCATTGACGGAGGGAGTTGCAACAACTTGGCTAGCATGGAGTTGGTGGAGAAGCTATCTCTCACCACAAGACCACACCCCCATCCGTACTATATTCAGTGGTTTAACAATAGTGGTAAGATTAAGGTAACGCGTTCTGTTCGTGTGCACTTTAGCATTGCTGCATATGCTGATTATGTTGATTGTGATGTGGTACCCATGCAAGCATGCTCTCTTTTACTTGGTAGACCATGGCAATTTGATAGGAATGTTGTACACCATGGTAGGACAAATCAGTTTACTCTGGTTCATCAGGATAAAAATATTGCTTTACTTCCTATGTCTCCTGAACAAATTGTGAAAGATGATCTTGCTAGAGCTAGTAAAGCTAAACAGGAGAAAAATAAGAGTGAAAATGAGATAGCAGCCAAAGAATTTGAGCAACAACATAAGACTAATAGCAAATCTTCTTCTGCTGTGTCTAATGAAATTAAATTGACTAGTCCAACTTTGCTTGCTACTAAAGTTGATATTTCAGATTTGGATGTTAGTCAATATGTGTGCTATGCTTTTGTGTGGAAAGAAGCTTTGTTTTCATTTGAGGAATTGCCTCCTTCTTTGCCTCCTGTTGTCACTGACCTTTTGCAGGAGTTTATTGACGTCTTTCCACAAGACGTACCACCGGGATTACCACCTATTCGAGGGATTGAGCATCAGATTGACTTAATTCCCGGTGCTTCACTGCCCAACCGTGCGCCATACCGTACCAATCCGGAGGAGACAAAGGAGATTCAGCGTCAAGTACAAGAGCTACTCGACAAAGGTTACATACGTGAATCCCTTAGTCCTTGTGCTGTTCCTGTTATATTAGTGCCTAAAAAGGATGGAACATGGCGTATGTGTGTTGATTGTCGAGCCATTAATAATATTACTATTCGTTATCGTCATCCTATTCCTAGGTTAGATGATATGCTTGATGAATTAAGTGGCTCTACCATGTTTTCCAAAGTTGATTTGCGTAGTGGATACCATCAAATTCGCATGAAATTAGGAGATGAATGGAAAACGGCATTTAAAACTAAGTTTGGATTATATGAGTGGTTAGTCATGCCTTTTGGGTTAACTAATGCACCTAGCACTTTCATGAGATTAATGAACGAGGTTTTACGTGCTTTCATTGGACGATTTGTGGTAGTCTATTTTGATGATATACTGATTTATAGCAAATCTTTGGAGGAACATTTGGATCATTTACGTGCTGTTTTTATTGCTCTACGTAATGCACGTTTGTTTGATAACCTTGGGAAGTGCACCTTTTGCACCGACCGAGTATCGTTTCTTGGCTATGTTGTTACTCCGCAGGGAATTGAAGTTGATAAAGCCAAGATCGAGGCGATTGAGAGTTGGCCGCAGCCCAAAACGGTCACACAAGTGAGGAGTTTTCTTGGCCTCGCTGGATTCTATAGGCGTTTTGTGAGAGATTTCAGCACCATTGCTGCACCTCTCAATGAGCTTACACGCAAGGATGTGCCTTTTACTTGGGGTACCGCACAGGAAGAAGCCTTCACCGTATTGAAAGATAAGTTAACACATGCTCCTTTGCTCCAACTTCCTGATTTTAATAAGACTTTTGAGCTTGAATGCGATGCTAGTGGGATTGGTTTGGGAGGTGTGTTATTACAAGATGCTAAACCTGTTGCTTACTTTTCTGAAAAATTGAGTGGGCCTAGTCTGAACTATTCTACTTATGATAAGGAATTATATGCTCTTGTTCGGACATTAGAAACTTGGCAACATTATTTATGGCCCAAAGAATTTGTTATACATTCTGATCATGAATCTTTGAAACACATAAGAAGTCAAGCAAAACTTAATCGTAGACATGCTAAGTGGGTTGAATTTATTGAGACTTTCCCTTATGTCATTAAACACAAGAAGGGGAAAGATAATATTATTGCTGATGCTTTGTCTCGTCGTTATACTATGCTTTCACAACTTGACTTCAAGATTTTCGGTTTAGAGACAATCAAAGATCAATACGTAAATGATGCGGCATTTAAAGATGTATTGCAGAATTGTAGAGAGGGTAGAACATGGAACAAGTTTGTGCTTAATGATGGATTTGTGTTCCGTTCTAACAAGCTATGCATTCCAGCTAGCTCTATTCGTCTTTTGTTGTTGCAGGAGGCGCATGGAGGAGGATTAATGGGACACTTTGGCGTGAAGAAGACGGAGGACGTACTTGCTACACATTTCTTTTGGCCAAAGATGAGACGGGATGTTGAGCGTTTTGTTGCTCGCTGCACTACATGTCAAAAAGCTAAGTCACGACTCAATCCTCATGGTTTATACATGCCTTTACCTGTACCTAGTGTTCCGTGGGAGGACATATCCATGGACTTTGTTTTAGGCTTGCCTCGAACAAAGAATGGGAGGGATAGCATATTTGTTGTCGTGGATAGATTTTCTAAGATGGCACATTTTATACCATGTCATAAAAGCGATGATGCTGCTAATGTTGCTGATTTATTCTTTCGTGAGATTATTCGCTTACATGGTGTGCCCAATACTATTGTCTCGGATCGTGATACTAAGTTTCTTAGCCATTTTTGGAGATGCTTATGGGCTAAGTTGGGGACTAAACTACTTTTTAGTACTACATGTCATCCCCAAACTGATGGACAAACTGAAGTAGTCAATAGGACTTTGTCTACTATGCTTAGGGCTGTTTTAAAGAGTAACTTGAAACTGTGGGAAGAATGTTTACCTCATATTGAATTTGCTTATAATCGTTCATTGCATTCTACCACTAAAATGTGCCCTTTTGAGATTGTTTATGGTTTTCTACCTCGTGCACCTATTGATTTGCTTCCTCTTCCATCTTCGGAGAAGGTTAATTTTGATGCTAAGCAACGTGCTGAATTGATATTAAAACTGCATGAGTTAACTAAAGAAAACATTGAGCGCATGAATGCTAGATACAAGCTTGCTGGTGATAGGGGTCGAAAGCATGTTGTGTTTGAACCCGGAGATCTTGTTTGGTTACATCTACGTAAAGATAGGTTTCCTGATTTGTGCAAGTCTAAGTTAATGCCTCGAGCTGATGGTCCCTTTAAGGTTTTGCAGAAAATTAATGATAATGCATATAAACTTGAGCTACCTGCAGCCTTTGGGGTTAGTCCCACATTTAATATTGCAGATTTGAAGCCTTATTTGGGAGAAGATGATGAGCTTCCGTCGAGGACGACTTCACTTCAAGAAGGGGAGGATGATGAGGACATCCCTACTAATGTTACACCCATATCCTCACCAACTACACATATTGGACCAGTTACTAGAGCTCGTGCACGTCAACTAAATTATCATGTACTTTCGTTTCTTGCGAACCCTTCTATTGTTCATGAACATATGATACTGCCTAAATTAGATACTTTTGTTTTGCTTATGAATGAAGGACCTAGCATGGACAAGAAGGATGGTCATTGGAGCGGGATCAAGCATGGAGAAGAAGGTGCGCGCGCGGGAAAGGACAGCGGAGCTTCCCGTGGTGATTATCGCACTTTGAAGCCACCATAAGGCGCGCATGAAGTCTTGGACGAAATACGCGAGATGCCACTTCATTATTTTCGTCCAAGGGCAATTATAGGTGCTGCGTCACCTTAATATTGGGCTGGGCCCATGTAATTTCGAAATACCACCTTATAGGCTGTTTTTAGAATCCGTATGTGTGGGGAAACCGAGTTAGGGTTGTTTTCGGACCCCACCTCCAAGGGGTCACGAAAATCCCCTCTGTTCCCCCATATATACAGCCCTTAGGGCGTCGTTTAGACTTGGGTTTTAATTAGATTTAAGTTAGCCATAGCCGCAACTTCGAGCTCTTCGTTTGTGTCATCCGACCAGGCCAAGACCTCATTGGAACCCCAACTTTCGTAATCTTTCATCTTATATTCGCAATATCCAGATTGCAATTCTTAGTTCTTGCTTGTTCTTCGATTGCTTGCAGGAATTAGACCTTCGTGGTCAGGTTGATCGCGCATCCGCGGGATCAATAACCTCTCGGAGTTGGTTTAGCGATCGCTAAGGCGCAACGTCTTCGCACGTTCGTAGTCGGGTCGTGAAAGTCTACTCCACCATAATCGATCTCCACCATCTCATCGAAACATCGGGACACTTTCGCCTCTATCACACCTCCTGGCCATCGCTCTACCACATCTCTGAGAGTTTTGACCCGTTGGTTGTACATCACCACCTGCTGCTAGGTAAGAATCGGTAAGAACTGAAGAAAAGCTTGACGGATTTGTGCTTTCCACCACCCCACATCCCATTAGTAGAAGTAGGATCATACTTCTGTGTGTTTTCTATTTCTGCTAACCATGCCAGGATCCCATGATGAAGTGGCGCGGGATGCACCTGATTGGGAGAATATGACAAACAAAGCATTACATGATAAATTTGCACAAATGATGTCTGAACAGGTGAATGACATCGAGAACAGATTTACAGAGGCGATTGATGGTGTGGAGAAGATGATCGACACCAAGCTCGACGCCATGTTTACTGAGTTGCTCGCACGCCTACCTATACAGCCTGCGGCCGCTCCAGCACAGCCACCGCCACCACGACGTGCACGACGCATTCTGTTTCCGGGCGGACAAGCTGCTGGTGCTCCTGCTGCTGCTGCAGTTACTGCTGCTGCTGCCTCTGACGTCGGCCAGGACGACAACTACGAGGGTGATTACGAGGAGGAGATGGAACAAGAAGCGGCCTATGAACAGCCAGCTGGACGTCCACGTCCCAACATTCGCCACGGTCGACACCAACCACCCCCTCCGGTACGTGATGATGAACATGTGCCTAAACTTAAATTGAATCTTAAGCCGTTTGAGGGTTGATATATTCCTGATGCTTATCTTACTTGGGAGTTAGAAACTGAACAACGCTTTACATGTTTACAATATCCTGAGAATAGACGTGTTACTGCTGCTGTTTGTGAATTCACGGGTTTTGCATCTATTTGGTGGTCTGAACATTGTAGATTGCATGCTAATAATATTCCAGCTACTTGGGCTGCTTTAAAAGATGCTATGCGTACTCGCTGGGTTCCTCCTTATTATCAACGTGAATTGCTACAAAAATTACAGCGTTTGAGACAAGGAAAAAATTCTGTAGAGGAATATTATCAAGAATTACAAACTGGATTGATTAGATGTGGCCTAGTAGAGGATAATGAAGCTATGTTTGCACGTTTTATAGGTGGCTTAAACAGGGAGATACAAACTATTCTAGAATACAAGGACTATGCTACTATTACTCGTTTGTTTCATCTTGCTTGTAAAGCTGAACGTGAAGTGCAGGATCGACAGGCCGCTACGAGACCTAACTTTTCTGCAGGACGAAATACATCATGGACATCGCGTGGAGCTTCTACATCCACACGTCCTGCTGCACCACCATCTACTTCAGCCGCTCATTCTTACAGGGAGCCACCAAAACAGCCAGCGCCACCATTCAAGGGTGCACAAAGTGGTCCAGCGGTGAGTTCTTCTTCATCCATGGCTTCCACAGGGCAAACACGAGATCGTGATATTAAATGTCGCAGGTGCCAAGGTGGAGGTTACTTCGCAAAAGACTGTCCCTCCAAGCGTGTGATGACTATTACGGCGGATGGTGGGTATGAGTCAGCGAGCGACTATGATGAGGAGACTTTAGTTCTCATTGCTCACGAGGAACAGCGTGCCCGTGATGATGCTCATGATATAGAGTATATGGCTCCTGATGATGCAGATCAATATGCTAGTTTGGTTGCTCAACGTGTGTTAAGTGTGCAGGTATCGAAGGCCGAGCAAAACCAGAGGCATAATTTGTTCCACACAAAGGGAGTGGTGAAAGAACGTTCGGTTCGCATCATCATTGACGGAGGGAGTTGCAACAACTTGGCGAGCATGGAGTTGGTGGAGAAGCTATCTCTCACCACAAGACCACACCCCCATCCGTACTATATTCAGTGGTTTAACAATAGTGGTAAGATTAAGGTAACGCGTTCTGTTCGTGTGCACTTTAGCATTGTTGCATATGCTGATTATGTTGATTGTGATGTGGTACCCATGCAAGCATGCTCTCTTTTACTTGGTAGACCATGGCAATTTGATAGGAATGTTGTACACCATGGTAGGACAAATCAGTTTACTCTGGTTCATCAGGATAAAAATATTGCTTTACTTCCTATGTCTCCTGAACAAATTGTGAAAGATGATCTTGCTAGAGCTAGTAAAGCTAAACAGGAGAAAAATAAGAGTGAAAATGAGATAGAAGCTAAAGAATTTGAGCAACAACATAAGACTAATAGCAAATCTTCTTCTGCTGTTTCTAATGAAATTAAATTGACTAGTCCAACTTTGCTTGCTACTAAGGTTGATATTTCGGATTTGGATGTTAGTCAATATGTGTGCTATGCTTTTGTGTGCAAAGAAGCTTTGTTTTCATTTGAGGAATTGCCTCCTTCTTTGCCTCCTGTTGTCACTGACCTTTTGCAGGAGTTTATTGACGTCTTTCCACAAGACGTACCACCGGGATTACCACCTATTCGAGGGATTGAGCATCAGATTGACTTAATTCCCGGTGCTTCGCTGCCCAACCGTGCGCCATACCGTACCAATCCGGAGGAGACGAAGGAGATTCAGCGTCAAGTACAAGAGCTACTCGACAAAGGTTACATACGTGAATCACTTAGTCCTTGTGCTGTTCCTGTTATATTAGTGCCTAAAAAGGATGGAACTTGGCGTATGTGTGTTCATTGTAGAGCCATTAATAATATTACTATTCGTTATCGTCATCCTATTCCTAGGTTAGATGATATGCTTGATGAATTAAGTGGCTCTACCATGTTTTCCAAAGTTGATTTGCGTAGTGGATACCATCAAATTCGCATGAAATTAGGAGATGAATGGAAAACGACATTTAAAACTAAGTATGGATTATATGAGTGGTTAGTCATGCCTTTTGGGTTAACTAATGCACCTAGCACTTTCATGAGATTAATGAACGAGGTTTTACGTGCTTTCATTGGACGATTTGTGGTAGTCTATTTTGATGATATACTGATTTATAGCAAATCTTTGGAGGAACATTTGGATCATTTACGTGCTGTTTTTATTGCTCTACGTAATGCACGTTTGTTTGGTAACCTTGGGAAGTGCACCTTTTGCACCGATCGAGTATCGTTTCTTGGCTATGTTGTTACTCCGCAGGGAATTGAAGTTGATAAAGCCAAGATCGAGGCGATTGAGAGTTGGCCGCAACCCAAAACGGTCACAATAGTGAGGAGTTTTCTTGGACTCGCTGGATTCTATAGGCGTTTTGTGAGAGATTTCAGCACCATTGCTGCACCTCTCAATGAGCTTACACGCAAGGATGTGCCTTTTACTTGGGGTACCGCACAGGAAGAAGCCTTCGCGGTATTGAAAGATAAGTTAACACATGCTCCTTTGCTCCAACTTCCTGATTTTAATAAGACTTTTGAGCTTGAATGCGATGCTAGTGGGATTGGTTTGGGAGGTGTGTTATTACAAGATGCTAAACCTGTTGCATACTTTTCTGAAAAATTGAGTGGGCCTAGTCTGAACTATTCTACTTATGATAAGGAATTATACGCTCTTGTTCGGACATTAGAAACTTGGCAACATTATTTATGGCCCAAAGAATTTGTTATACATTCTGATCATGAATCTTTGAAACACATAAGAAGTCAAGCAAAACTTAATCGTAGACATGCTAAGTGGGTTGAATTTATTGAGACTTTCCCTTATGTCATTAAACACAAGAAGGGGAAAGATAATATTATTGCTGATGCTTTGTCTCGTCGTTATACTATGCTTTCACAACTTGACTTCAAGATATTCGGTTTAGAGACACTCAAAGATCAATATGTACATGATGCGGAATTTAAAGATGTGTTGCAGAATTGTAGAGAGGGTAGAACATGGAACAAGTTTGTGCTTAATGATGGTTTTGTGTTCCGTTCTAACAAGCTATGCATTCCAGCTAGCTCTATTCGTCTTTTGTTGTTGCAGGAGGCGCATGGAGGAGGATTAATGGGACACTTGGCGTGAAGAAGACGGAGGACGTACTTGCTACACATTTCTTTTGGCCAAAGATGAGACGGGATGTTGAGCGTTTTGTTGCTCGCTGCACTACATGTCAAAAAGCTAAGTCACGACTCAATCCTCATGGTTTATACATGCCTTTACCTGTACCTAGTGTTCCGTGGGAGGACATATCCATGGACTTTGTTTTAGGCTTGCCTCGAACAAAGCAGGGGAGGGATAGCATATTTGTTGTCGTGGATAGATTTTCTAAGATGGCACATTTTATACCATGTCATAAAAGCGATGATGCTGCTAATGTTGCTGATTTATTCTTTCGTGAGATTATTCGCTTACATGGTGTGCCAAATACTATTGTCTCGGATCGTGATACTAAATTTCTTAGCCATTTTTGGAGATGCTTATGGGCTAAGTTGGGGACTAAACTACTTTTTAGTACTACTTGTCATCCCCAAACTGATGGACAAACTGAAGTAGTCAATAGGACTTTGTCTACTATGCTTAGGGCTGTTTTAAAGAGTAACTTGAAAATGTGGGAAGAATGTTTACCTCATATTGAATTTGCTTATAATCGTTCATTTCATTCTACCACTAAAATGTGCCCTTTTGAGATTGTTTATGGTTTTCTACCTCGTGTGCCTATTGATTTGCTTCCTATTCCATCTTCGGAGAAGGTTAATTTTGATGCTAAGCAACGTGCTGAATTGATATTAAAAATGCATGAGTTAACTAAAGAAAACATTGAGAAAATGAATGCTAGATACAAGCATGCTGGTGATAAGGGTAGAAAGCATGTTGTGTTTGAACCAGGAGATCTTGTTTGGTTACATCTACGTAAAGATAGGTTTCCTGATTTGCGCAAGTCTAAGTTAATGCCACGAGCTGATGGTCCCTTTAAGGTTTTACAGAAAATTAATGATAATGCATATAAACTTGAGCTACCTGCAGATTTTTGGGTTAGTCCCACATTTAACATTGCAGATTTGAAACCTTATTTGGGAGAAGATAATGAGCTTCTGTCGAGGACGCCTTCAATTCAAGAAGGGGAGGATGATGAGGACATCTCTACTAATGTTACACCCACATCTTCACCAACTACACATACTGGACCAGTTACTAGAGCACGTGCACGTCAACTAAATTATCAGGTACTTTCGTTTCTTGCGAATCCTTCTAATGTTCGTGAACATATGATGCTGCCTAAATTAGATACTTTTGTTTTGCTTATGAATGAAGGACCTAGTATGGACAAGAAGGACGGTCATTGGAGCGGGATCAAGCATGGAGAAGAAGGTGCGCGCGCGGGAAATAACAATGGAGCTTCAAGTGGGGATTTTCGCACTTTGAAGCCACCATAAGGCATGCATGAAGGCTCGGACGAAATACACGAGATGCCACTTCATTATTTTCGTCCAAGAGCAATTATAGGTGCTGCGTCACCTTAATATTGGGCTGGGCCCATGTAATTTCGAAATACCACATTATAAGCTGTTTTTAGAGTCCGTATGTGTGGGGAAACCGAGTTAGGGTTGTTTTCGGGCCCCACCTCCAAGGGGTCACGAAAATCCCCTCTGTTCCCCCATATATACAGCCCTTAGGGCGTCGTTTAGACTTGGGTTTTAATTAGATTTAAGTTAGCCATAGCCGCAACTTCGAGTTCTTCGTTTGTGTCGTCCGACCAGGCCAAGACCGCATTGGAACCCCAACTTTTGTTAATCTTTCATCTTATATTCGCAATATCCAGATTGCAATTCTTAGTTCTTGCTTGTTCTTCGATTGCTTGCCCCCAAGGCGTACGCTTGACCACCTGATAGAGGCGGGGTGTCCCGATCTTTCGATGAGATGATAACTACGATTTGATGGAGTCGACTTTGACGATCCGACTACAAACGTGCAACAACGTTGCACCTTAGCAATCGCTAAACCAATCTCCTGAAGGTTATTGACCACGCCGGAGCACGATCAACCTGACCACGAAGGTCTAGTGCCTCCAAGCAATCGAAGAACAAGCAAGAACTATGATAAAGCAATCTGAATATTGCGAATATGTAGATGAAGTATGAATAAAGTTGGGATTCCGAAAGAGGTCTTGATCTGGTCGTTGGACACAAACCGAGTACACGAAGATGCAGCAATTAGCTAAGCAGTCTTTTTAACTAAAAGAAATCCAAAGAAAAACCCTAGGGGTTGATCTACTTATATAGGACTAAAGGGTGGAGGCCAAGGGGGTGGAAGGACGTCCCAAGGAGTCCTAAAACTAAACCTAGGTCGTACAAGGCACTTGGGCCCATGTGGAGGTGATGCAACACCTATTGAGTTGGAATTTGATTCGGATTCTGCTGCTGGGTCGCACCGTTTTCGCAATATCTCCACGCTCCGAAGGAATTTGAAGGTGAAACCAATTGCGTTGGAAACTAGACGAGATAAGCTATCACCAGAAAAAAGAATCACCCAATTTGGAGTTCGTATGTAGAAACGGCGGCTGTTTGAAGTTGGGTATATCTCTGCAGTCCGTATCTGAGTCCATGACGTGAAAGACTTGGTCTCTATCTTCTCTTGGGCCAAAAGTGACGTGAAATAACTTCTTGTACAGCACACAATCATGCCCCTTTGTATTGACTTCATTTCTTGATCAAATATAGAGGAATTAATGGTCATATCCATGATAATTATGTCCTCATCATCTTCATGCTTGAACATGCTCCAATGCTCATCCTTCTTGTCCATGCTAGGTCCTTCATTTGTCAGCAACAGAAATATATCGACGTTAGGCAGCATCATATTCACATGAACATTAGAAACATTACCAAGAAGCGAAAGTACCTGATAATTTAATTGGTGTGCACGATCTCTAGTAATTGGTCCAGTAGGTATATTAGCAGGGGTTGTGGCTGTAACTATGGTAGTCATGTCCTCATCATCCTCCCCTTCTTGAAAATAAAGCCGTCCCCGGCGTTTCTTAATCTGAAATGTGGCTAAAAAAAGAGACAAGGTGTACATGTTGTATATATATATGTCATCCATTCTTACTTCCCTTAGTTTTTGGACATGTAACACATGTATATATGAGTAACTTTCGTATGTCGTGAAATATAAACATATATGATCATCACAATACATAAACGATATGAAAGTATTGCAACTCAGTTTGCATATGTATGTGAAGCTCTTATTCATATCTAAAGATGTACAATGCTCATCATTAAACCATCCCAATACCGGTGAATAAGCAATAATTGTTTTGAAGGACATGCTACAACAGGCTTAACTAAGAAGTTATGCAACACGTCATTCGACGTAGTATCATCACCAAGATTAGAGGTCATATCAAAATGATTAAACACTGGCTTTTTCATAACAGTAACACGATTATCTAATATAGATGGTGTGGTCAAATCAGTAGGTAACTCAACGCATGATGTATTCAAGTCTATTAGGCAAGCAACATCTTCATGTGAAGTTATGACATTCTCGAAAATTGGTCGTGTGATGAAACTACTGGATAGCTCAACACATGTTGCTTTTAAATCAGCAAGGTTCTCATGTGGAGGGGAAAGATCCATACCTTTGTCATTACCTTTTTGTGATGATAGATCAGATATTGGAGGAGTGCTTACGACAATTGATGTGGTTATGGTAGTGCTCATAGTGGTTGAAGGAACAACCTTCTCAACTTGTGGTATTTGCACATTCCGCTTGTTCGTCTTCTGGGCAACACGTCTGTCAATTTCCTGTTCAGCTTTACAAGCAAGACGAAACAAACGATCCATAGGATAACACTTTTCATGAATTAGGATATCCTGAATGTCACGGTTTAAACCTTCCCAAAATATGTCCATGAAATATTCTTCACTTTCCTCTAAAAGAAAATGCAAGAATGTAGTTTCTAAAGCATCATAATATTCTGAAACAGTTTTAGTACCTTGTTTTAAATTTTTTAATTTCCTAACCTTGTCACGAGTATAATAAGAGGGAACGAATCTATATCGCATAGCAAGTTTGAGATCATTCCAAGTATTAGGTATATAATCAGGATATAAACTACAATATTCATTCCACCAAATAGAAGCAAAATCTTTGAAAGCACTAATTGCAGTTTTTACTTTCTTATGCTCAAGAAAATTATGGGAAACAAATATATCATTTATTTCAAACTCCCACTCAATGTATAAATCAGGTCTTAGACGTCCATGAAAGTGTGGTATAGAAACAATAAACTGATCATGTGCATGCTTATGTGTGTTTACCTTTTGCAGTGACTGTTGTGTAGTTGTAGGTGGTGGCAAATCTCCAACTATAGTTGCCGCCCAAGAAGATCTAACTCCAGAACCTGCCATGATTAGTAGAAAACAAGAAACAAATCACAAGTATATGTCCCTATGAACTACTAGGATGTGGTGGTAAAACGCTCACAGGATAGCAAATATCAATGTCTTACTAGTTCTTACCATGCAACAGGTGGTGATCGGCAACCAACGGTGTCAAAGAACTCCAAAGATTAAGTAGAGCGATTGCCAGGTGAACGCACGTATACACGATGTAGAAATATGTGGAGCTTGGAAGGCTTTAATATGGTGGCAAAAATATCAGCAATAATCAATTCAGAGATGCAAAATTGAATTAACGCTCAACGACGATACTGTGCTGGTCCTAGTCTAGACCAGACTAGAGACGCGAGCCTAGAACACTAATGTGGTCACGGCGTAGCACAACTAGCAGCAATGAATGATATGAAGTAGCTCTGAAAAGCAAGATATATGTGAAGATCATCAACAGAGCAAAGATAATGGTGAAAATAGGCTCCAAATCAAGATACACCAATATTCTCGCTACAACTTTCCTCTGAAATATATTTGCTAATTTTTTTATATTTTTCCTCCAATAGGGCACTGACTTAAGCTTTCCGACGCAATAAGAATTACTCAATTTAGAGTTCGGATGAGGTGTCAAAAAAATTGAGAATCAGCCCGGAATCTGACAAAATCTGTGTTTGGAAACTTTAGAGGTCAAAAAGTCCGTCTTAGAAGCCGATCTGGAGTTTCAAATAACACACAAGCTCCAGAACTATTTAGAAGCGGCTCGGAAAAATCTTTAATTTGAGTACTCGTGCAGCCAAAATGGACTTCGGATGACAAAGTTATGCCCGTTTTAGTGGACACTGCTCAAAACTGATTCCGACGAGATTTCAAATACGAGTTCAACTAGAGATAGATCCGAAATTTTTCTTCTTTTTTCTCTTTTTTCCTTTTTTCTTTCTTTTTTTCCTTTTTTTCAACTCTTTTTTCTCTCTTTTTCTATGGTGGATGGTAGAAGTAGGCAGCGGATGGGATGATGGTGCAGCGGCGGCGGTGACTAACGTGAACAGAACTCGAAACTCTAAAGGACTAGATACTAAGACCAGCAACTGAACACGACGATGCAACCGATAATTCAATAAAGCAAAGCACCGAAAAGAAAATTGCGAAGTCTCGATTGGTTTGGATATGATGATCTAATCCTATTTTTATGGCTTTTTGTGTGGATGATAGGTGATAATAAACATATCTAATATATGGATGTGGAATTCTCACCGAGCAACCTGAAAACTGATACCACTTGATAGAGGCGGGGTGTCCCG
Organism: Bromus sterilis; assembly: GCA_950022295.1. Classification (NCBI taxonomy): domain Eukaryota; kingdom Viridiplantae; phylum Streptophyta; class Magnoliopsida; order Poales; family Poaceae; genus Bromus; species Bromus sterilis. The sequence goes on along the minus strand of OX465599.1, from coordinate 160,758,094 downwards.
ATCTTTCGATGAGATGATAACTACGATTTGATGGAGTCGACTTTGACGATCCGACTACAAACGTGCAACGACGTTGCGCCTTAGCAATCGCTAAACCAATCTCCTGAAGGTTATTGACCACGCCGGAGCACGATCAACCTGACCACGAAGGTCTAGTACCTGCAAGCAATCGAAGAACAAGCAAGAACTATGATAAAGCAATCTGAATATTGCGAATATGTAGATGAAGTATGAATAAAGTTGGGATTCCGAAAGCGGTCTTGATCTGGTCGTTGGACACAAACCGAGTACACGAAGATGCAGCAATTAGCTAAGCAGTCTTTTTAACTAAAAGAAATCCAAAGAAAAACCCTAGGGGTTGATCTACTTATATAGGACTAAAGGGTGGAGGCCAAGGGGGTGGAAGGACGTCCCAAGGAGTCCTAAAACTAAACTTAGGTCGTACAAGGCACTTGGGCCCATGTGGAGGTGATGCAACACCTATTGAGTTGGAATTTGATTCGGATTCTGCTGCTGGGTCGCACCGTTTTCGCAATATCTCCACGCTCCGAAGGAATTTGAAGGTGAAACCAATTGCGTTGGAAACTAGACGAGATAAGCTATCACCAGAAAAAAGAATCACCCAATTTGGAGTTCGTATGTAGAAACGGCGGCTGTTTGAAGTTGGGTATATCTCTGCAGTCCGAATCTGAGTCCATGACGTGAAAGACTTGGTCTCTATCTTCTCTTGGGCCAAAAGTGACGTGAAATAACTTCTTGTACAGCACACAATCATGCCCCTTTGTATTGACTTCATTTCTTGATCAAATATAGAGGAATTAATGGTCATATCCATGATAATTATGTCCTCATCATCTTCATGCTTGAACATGCTCCAATGCTCATCCTTCTTGTCCATGCTAGGTCCTTCATTTGTCAGCAACAGAAATATATCGACGTTAGGCAGCATCATATTCACATGAACATTAGAAACATTACCAAGAAGCGAAAGTACCTGATAATTTAATTGGTGTGCACGATCTCTAGTAATTGGTCCAGTAGGTATATTAGCAGGGGTTGTGGCTGTAACTATGGTAGTCATGTCCTCATCACCACCCGCGCAACTGGGTCAAAATCAGAAGCCTGGTGTGTCGTTTTGGAGTTCCTAACCAAATCATCATGGACAACGACACCCAGTTCACAAATCAGGCCTTCCTCGAGTACTGCGATCAAATGGGCACCGCAGTGTGTTTCGCCTCAGTGGCTCATCCGAGGAGCAACGACCAGGCAGATGTCCATGATGATCTGGGGAGCTGAAGTGTTTACAAGCTGGGCGTCCTTCCGGCATAATCGCCTGTCTTTTATGCACGTAACGCTGCTGCGAGTCATCGGCTGTTAGCCACAAGAGATAGTTTATTAGAGGGATGATAATCTAAAGAGGCCCAAGGTAGTCGACTGGTCGAGCCTTGGTGAATGGTAGAAAACACCTCAATGGTCCTAATCAAGTCTTGTCCCTTGACACGAACTTGGAAACAACCGGTGCCTAGCACGATCATGCCGCTGCAGGTCTTATAGGATCAGTGCCGCCGGTTTCAGACAATAGCCTTGATGTGTCCGTCATTGGCTCAATTTCTTCGTGCGCCGCACATGGAAAACATCGGGAGTGAAGTCGCAGCTATGGAAAGTCCCCGCATGGCCGGCTGCGCAGCGGGGTCTTACCTACGCACTAAGCTTGCGCGGTATTTGGGGTGCAGTGTGTCGCCGCTCAGGCATCATTTTTTATAGAGGCGCGAAGCCTAGTTAGATGTGCACCCACTTGGAAAACAAATCAAGTGGACGAATAGTGGTCACTCGCGGAGAATTTATGAACGCAAGCGAGGGGTTAATAAGGGATGCACCCACTCGGATGGTCATCGATTGAGCTGATCACGTATGCACCCGTATGACACTCAAGTGCTCGGGTGGATTGTTCTCTTGGGTGTTTTGACAAAGTCTTGCCTTTTTAGTGCGAGTGATCACTCGAGGACTTCATCGTTTTCTGGGTGAGGGAGCACCCGAAGTCTATAGATGCAAAGGTCTTTGCTGGTGCGAGTGATCACTCGTGTGTGTTGTAGGATGCTGGGTGAGGGAGCACCCGAACTCTATAGATGCATTTGTTCTTGATGGAGGGGAGTAGCCACTCGCGTCCGTGAAATTTGGTCTTAGCTTTTTTTTTGCAGTGACAGGGTGCTCCCGATGGTAGTATTTTTTTTGAAATGTGGTCAAAAGTTTTGTAGAAGTTAACCTTTGACGAGTAGCGAATGAAGCATACTCGGTATGCCTTGCTTGGGATGTGACGTTCCAGGGCTGCCTGACAAGTTGGGTCTTGACGCTGTCAGTACTCGAGGAAGGCCTGACATGTGAACTGGGTTCCGTTGTCTGTGATGATCCGGTTAGGAACTCCGAAGCAACACACCAGGCTTCTGATAAACTTGATGGCATATTGCGACGTGGTCTTGCGGACTGGCTCAACTTTAGGCCACTTGGTGAATTTGTCGATGGCGACGTAGAGGAACACATAATCTCCGGTAGCACGAGGGAATGGGCCCAACATGTCCAATCCCCAAACCGCAAAGGGCCATGACAGAGGGATGATTTGGAGAGCTTGTGCTAGTTCATGAACAGCCTTGGCGTGGAATTGGCAGGTGTCAGAGGTGTTCAAAAGCTCCATGGCCTCATGCAAAGCAGTAGGCCAATAGAACCCTTGCCGGAAAGCTTTGCTGACCAATGTGGGCGCCGCATGTTCCTTTGTGGTCTGGAAGGGAGCATCTTCATGCCTTCGTCTGAGGGGATGCACATTAGCTTCACAACGTTGGGATGTCTTCGGTAAAGAGTCTCATCGAGTACGAGGTACATCGATGATTGACGAGCGAACTGCTTGGCGTCCTTTCAGTTGCTTGGTAACTCTCCGTTCTCCAGGTAGTTGCCGTTCATGCTGAAGCACTTCAGCGTCAAGACGTCCTCGCCCTCGTAACGGAATAGGAGGAAGTCCCCGCGGTCTAGCTTGCCGCCACGGAAGAAGACCTTCCACCCGTGCAACAAGAAGAGATCACCGATGGTCGCCTAGTGGGTCTCCACCTTCACCGCTTCGCCTCCGGATTCCTCCTCTCCGGACACATTATCACCATCGTGCGGCGTCCTTGGCTTGCCCTTGTTCTTGTAGCCGCCTCGGCCCCCATGTTGGGAACGTCCTCCCCGCTGAGCCTTCCTTTCGGCGTCCTTGTTTGATTAGAAGGCTGCCATGTCTTCTTGGAGCTTGATGACGAAGCAGCACTCACACAGGTCGTGCTTGTTGGTCTTGTGTATCTTGCACTATGGCGATGGGGTGTGTCCGCGGCGGCAACCACGGTGTCGATGGAGGTTGGTTGTGGAGTGGACCCGTTCCCCTCCTTGGTGTTGATGACAGAGCGGCACTCGGACAGGTCGTTCTTGTTGGTCTTGTGTATCTTGCAGTATGGCGATGGGGTGGTGTCCGCGGTGGAAACCATGGTGTCGATGGAGGGTGGTTGCGGAGCGGCCCCGTTCCCCTCCGTTCCCCGAGGCGTACACTAAGCCGTGTTCACCACGGAGGGGAACGGGTCCGCTCCACAACCAACCTCCATCGACACCGTGGTTGCCGCCGCGGACACACCCCATCGCCATAGTGCAAGATACACAAGACCAACAAGCACGACCTGTCCGAGTGCCTCTCTGTCATCAAGCTCCAAGAAGACATGGTGGCCTTCTATTCCAAGGAAGCCGAAAGGAAGGCTCAGCGGCGCGGATATTCCCAACACGGGGGCCGAGGCGGCTATCAGAACAAGGGCAAGCCAAGGACGCCGCATCACGGCAACGACGTTTCCTGAGAGGAGGAATCCGGAGGTGACGCGGTGAAGGTGGAGACCCACCAGGCGACCACTGGTGATCTCTTCTTGTCGCACGGGTGGAAGGTCTTCATCCGTGGGCGCAAGATGGAACGCGGGGACTTCCTCCTGTTCCATTACGAGGGCGAATACATCTTGAATCTGAAGTGCTTCAGCATGAACGGCGACTACCTGAAGAACGGAGAGCTACCAAGAAACCAAAAGGACGCCGAGCGGGTCGCTTGTCAATCATCAATGTACCTCCTATTTGATGAGACCCTTTACCGTAGGCGTCCCAACGGTGTGAAGCTAATGTGCATCCCCAGAGATGAAGGAAAGAATCTTCTCCCCTCCGGACGACGAAGGAACCTGCGACACACACATTGGTTCCCGTGCTCTGGTCGGCAAAGCTTTCCAGCAAGGGTTCTATTGGCCTACCGCCTTGAACGAAACCATGGAGCTTGTCAACACCTGTGACGCCTGCCAATTCCACGCCAAGGCTGTTCATCAACCAGCACAACCTTTCCAAACCATCCCTTTGTCATGGCCCTGTGCGGTCTGGGGATTGGACATCTTGGGCCCATTCCCCCGTGCTAGCGGAGGTTATGAGTTCCTCTACATCGCCATCGACAAATTCACCAAGTGGCAAGAAGTGGAGCTAGTCCGCGAGACCACGACGCAACCCGCCATCAAGTTTATTAAAAGCCTGGTGTCACGTTTCGGAGTTTCTAACCGTATCATCACGACAACGACACCCAGTTCACAAGTCAGGCCTTCCTCGAGTACTGCGAGCAAATGAGCACCGCAGTGTGTTTCGCTTCAGTGGCTCATCCGAGGAGCAACGGCCAGGAAGAGAGAGCCAATTCGGAAGTACTCCGAGGTCTCCGGACCCATACCTTCCAGCAGCTCAAAAATGTGGAAAGCGGTGGGTGGATGAACTCCCAGCTGTTCTATGGTCAATCAGGACCACACCAAATCGAGGCACAAATGAGACACCCTTCGCTCTCATTTACGGAGCGGAGGCGGTGCTACCCACAGAACTCAGATACGGATGTCCTCGAGTTCACCTTTCGATGAAGCCGGACAGCAGCAACTCCGACAAGGATATGTCTTCGTTCCCGAGGAAGTACATACTCGGGCAGCTACACGCGCCGCACGGTGCCCGCAAGGACAACGCCGTGATCATAGCCGCCATGTCCGCTCTCGAGAACTTGATAGAGGCGAAGGTGTCCCGATGTTTCGATGAGAGGATGGAGATCGATTTTGGTGGAGTAGACTTTCACGACCCGACTACGAACGTGCGAAGACGTTGCGCCTTAGCAATCGCTAAACCAACTCCGAGAGGTTATTGATCCCGCGGATGCACGATCAACCTGACCACGAAGGTCAATTCCTGCAAGCAATCGAAGAACAAGCAAGAACTAAGAATTGCAATCTGGATATTGCGAATATAAGATGAAAGATTAACAGAAGTTGGGGTTCCAATGCGGTCTTGGCCTGGTCGGATGACACAAACGAAGAACTCGAAGTTGCAGCTATGGCTAACTTAAATCTAATTAAAACCCAAGTCTAAACGACGCCCTAAGGGCTGTATATATGGGGGAACAGAGGGGATTTTCGTGACCCCTTGGAGGTGGGGTCCGAAAACAACCCTAACTCGGTTTCCCCACACATACGGACTCTAAAAACAGCCTATAATGTGGTAATTCGAAATTACATGGGCCCAGCCCAATTTTAAGGTGACGCAGCACCTATAATTGCCCTTGGACGAAAATAATGAAGTGGCATCTCGCGTATTTCGTCCAAGACTTCATGCGCAACTTATGGTGGCTTCAAAGTGCGATAATCACCACTGGAAGCTCCATTGTCCTTTCCCGCGCGCGCACCTTCTTCTCCATGCTTGATCCCGCTCCAATGACCATCCTTCTTGTCCATGCTAGGTCCTTCATTCATAAGCAAAACAAAAGTATCTAATTTAGGCAGCATCATATGTTCATGAACATTAGAAGGATTCGCAAGAAACGAAAGTACCTGATAATTTAGTTGACGTGCGCGTGCTCTAGTAACTGGTCCAGTATGTGTAGTTGGTGAAGATGTGGGTGTAACATTAGTAGAGATGTCCTCATCATCCTCCCCTTCTTGAATTGAAGTCGTCCTCGACGGAAGCTCATCATCTTCTCCCAAATAAGGTTTCAAATCTGCAATGTTAAATGTGGGACTAACCCCAAAATCTGCAGGTAGCTCAAGTTTATATGCATTATCATTAATTTTCTGTAAAACCTTAAAGGGACCATCAGCTCGTGGCATTAACTTAGACTTGCGCAAATCAGGAAACCTATCTTTACGTAGATGTAACCAAACAAGATCTCCTGGTTCAAACACAACATGCTTTCTACCCTTATCACCAGCAAGCTTGTATCTAGCATTCATTTTCTCAATGTTTTCTTTAGTTAACTCATGCATCTTTAATATCAATTCAGCACGTTGCTTAGCATCAAAATTAACCTTCTCCGAAGATGGAAGAGGCAGCAAATCAATAGGTGCACGAGGTAGAAAACCATAAACAATCTCAAAAGGGCACATTTTAGTGGTAGAATGAAATGAACGATTATAAGCAAATTCAATATGAGGTAAACATTCTTCCCACATTTTCAAGTTACTCTTTAAAACAGCCCTAAGCATAGTAGACAAAGTCCTATTGACTACTTCAGTTTGTCCATCAGTTTGGGGATGACAAGTAGTACTAAAAAGTAGTTTAGTCCCCAACTTAGCCCATAAGCATCTCCAAAAATGGCTAAGAAACTTAGTATCACGATCCGAGACAATAGTATTGGGCACACCATGTAAGAGAATAATCTCACGAAAGAATAAATCAGCAACATTAGCAGCATCATCGCTTTTATGACATGGTATAAAATGTGCCATCTTAGAAAATCTATCCACGACAACAAATATGCTATCCCTCCCGTTCTTTGTTCGAGGCAAGCCTAAAACAAAGTCCATGGATATGTCCTCCCACGGAACACTAGGTACAGGTAAAGGCATGTATAAACCATGAGGATTGAGTCGTGACTTAGCTTTTTGACATGTAGTGCAGCGAGCAACAAAACGCTCAACATCCCGTCTCATCTTTGGCCAAAAGAAATGTGTAGCAAGTACGTCCTCCGTCTTCTTCACGCCAAAATGTCCCATTAATCCTCCTCCATGCGCCTCCTGCAACAACAAAAGACGAATAGAGCTAGCTGGAATGCATAGCTTGTTAGAACGGAACACAAACCCATCATTAAGCACAAACTTGTTCCATGTTCTACCCTCTCTACAATTCTGCAAAACATCTTTAAATTCTGCATCATGTACATATTGATCTTTGATTGTCTCTAAACCGAATATCTTGAAGTCAAGTTGTGAAAGCATAGTATAACGACGAGACAAAGCATCAGCAATAATATTATCTTTCCCCTTCTTGTGTTTAATGACATAAGGGAAAGTCTCAATAAATTCAACCCACTTTGCATGTCTACGATTAAGTTTTGCTTGGCTTCTTATGTGTTTCAAAGATTCATGATCAGAATGTATAACAAATTCTTTGGGCCATAAATAATGTTGCCAAGTTTCTAATGTCCGAACAAGAGCATATAATTCCTTATCATAAGTAGAATAGTTCAGACTAGGCCCACTCAATTTTTCAGAAAAGTATACAACAAGTTTAGCATCTTGTAATAACACACCTCCCAAACCAATCCCACTAGCATCGCATTCAAGCTCAAAAGTCTTATTAAAATCAGGAAGTTGGAGCAAAGGAGCATGTGTTAACTTATCTTTCAATACCGTGAAGGCTTCTTCCTGTGCGGTACCCCAAGTAAAAGGCACATCCTTGCGTGTAAGCTCATTGAGAGGGGCAGCAATGGTGCTGAAATCTCTCACAAAACGCCTATAGAATCCAGCGAGGCCAAGAAAACTCCTCACTTGTGTGACCGTTTTGGGCTGCGGCCAACTCTCAATTGCCTCGATCTTGGCTTTATCAACTTCAATTCCCTGCGGAGTAACAACATAGCCAAGAAACGATACTCGGTCGGTGCAAAAGGTGCACTTCCCAAGGTTACCAAATAAACGTGCATTACGTAGAGCAATAAAAGCAACACGTAAATGATCCAAATGTTCCTCCAAAGATTTGCTATAAATCAGTATATCATCAAAATAGACTACCACAAATCGTCCAATGAAAGCACGTAAAACCTCGTTCATTAATCTCATGAAAGTGCTAGGTGCATTAGTTAACCCAAAAGGCATGACTAACCACTCATATAATCCAAACTTAGTTTTAAATGCCGTTTTCCATTCATCCCCTAATTTCATGCGAATTTGATGGTATCCACTACGCAAATCAACTTTGGAAAACATGGTAGAGCCACTTAATTCATCAAGCATATCATCTAACCTAGGAATAGGATGACGATAACGAATAGTAATATTATTAATGGCTCTACAATCAACACACATACGCCAAGTTCCATCCTTTTTAGGCACTAATATAACAGGAACAGCACAAGGACTAAGGGATTCACGTATGTAACCTTTGTCGAGTAGCTCTTGTACTTGACGCTGAATCTCCTTCGTCTCCTCTGGATTGGTACGGTATGGCGCACGGTTGGGCAGCGAAGCACCAGGAATTAAGTCAATCTGATGCTCAATCCCTCGAATAGGTGGTAATCCCGGTGGTACGTCTTGTGGAAAGACGTCAATAAACTCCTGCAAAAGGTCAGTGACAACAGGAGGCAAAGAAGGAGGCAATTCCTCAAATGAAAACAAAGCTTCTTTGCACACAAAAGCATAGCACACATATTGACTAACATCCAAATCCGAAATATCAACCTTAGTAGCAAGCAAAGTTGGACTAGTCAATTTAATTTCATTAGAAACAGCAGAAGAAGATTTGCTAGTAGTCTTATGTTGTTGCTCAAATTCTTTAGCTGCTATCTCATTCTCACTCTTATTTTTCTCCTGTTTAGCTTTACTAGCTCTAGCAAGATCATCTTTCACAATTTGTTCAGGAGACATAGGAAGTAAAGCAATAGTTTTATCCTGATGAACCAGAGTAAACTGATTTGTCCTACCATGGTGTACAACATTCCTATCAAATTTCCATGGTCTACCAAGTAAAAGAGAGCATGCTTGCATGGGTACCACATCACAATCAACATAATCAGCATATGCAGCAATGCTAAAGTGCACACGAACAGAACGCGTTACCTTAATCTTACCACTATTGTTAAACCACTAAATATAGTACGGATGGGGGTGTGGTCTTGTGGTGAGAGATAGCTTCTCCACCAACTCCATGCTCGCCAAGTTGTTGCAACTCCCTCCGTCAATGATGATGCGAACCGAACGTTCTTTCACCACTCCCTTTGTGTGGAACAAATTATGCCTCTGGTTTTGCTCGGCCTTCGATACCTGCACACTTAACACAAGTTGAGCAACCAAACTAGCATATTGATCTGCATCATCAGGAGCCATATACTCTATATCATGAGCATCATCATGGGCACCCTGTTCCTCGTGAGCAATGAGAACTAAAGTCTCCTCATCGTAGTCGCTTGCTGACTCATACCCACCATCCGCCGTAATAATCATCACACGCTTGGAGGGACAGTCTTTTGCGAAGTGACCTCCACCTTGGCACCTGCGACATTTAATATCACAATCTCGTGTTTGCCCTGTGGAAGCCATGGATGAAGAAGAACTCGCTGTTGGACCACTCTGTGCACCCTTGAATGGTGGCGCTGGCTGTTTTGGTGGCTCCCTGTAAGAATGAGCGGTTGAAGTAGATGATGGTGCAGCAGGACGTGTGGATGTAGAAGGTCCACGCGATGTCCATGATGTATTTCATCCTGCAGAAAAGTTAGGTCTCGTAGCGGCCTGCCGATCCTGCACTTCACGTTCAGCTTTACAAGCAAGATGAAACAAACGAGTAATAGTAGCATAGTCCTTGTATTCTAAAATAGTTTGTATCTCCCTGTTTAAGCCACCTATAAAACGTGCAAACATAGCTTCATTATCCTCTACTAGGCCACATCTAATCAATCCAGTTTGTAATTCTTGATAATATTCCTCTACAGAATTCTTTCCTTGTCTCAAACGCTGTAATTTTTGTAGCAATTCACGTTGATAATAAGGAGGAACCCAGCGAGTACACATAGCATCTTTTAAAGCAGCCCAAGTAGCTGGAATATTATTAGCATGCAATCTACAATGTTCAGACCACCAAATAGATGCAAAACCCGTGAATTCACAAACAGCAGCAGTAACACGTCTATTCTCAGGATATTGTAAACATGTAAAGCGTTGTTCAGTTTCTAACTCCCAAGTAAGATAAGCATCAGGAATATATCTACCCTCAAACGGCTTAAGATTCAATTTAAGTTTAGGCACATGTTCATCATCCCGTACCTGAGGGGGTGGTTGGTGTCGACCGTGGCGAATGTTGGGACGTGGACGTCCAGCTGGCTGTTCATAGGCCGCTTCTTGTTCCACCTCCTCCTCGTAATCACCCTCGTAGTTGTCGTCCTGGCCGACGTCAGAAGCAGCAGCAGTAGCAGCAAGTGCAGCAGCCGCAGGAGCACCAGCAGCTTGTCTGCCCGGAAACAGAATACGTCGTGCACGTCGTGGTGGCTGTGGCTGTGCTGGAGCGGCCGCAGGCTGTGCAGGTAGGCGTGCGAGCAACTCAGTAAACTTGGCGTCGAGCTTGGTGTCGATCATCTTCTCCACACCATCAATCGCCTCTGTAAATCTGTTCTCGATGTCATTCACCTGTTCAGACATCATTTGTGCAAATTTATCATGTAACGCTTTGTTTGTCATATTCACCCAATCGGGTGCATCCCGCGCCACTTCATAATGGGATCCTGGCATGGTTAGCAGAAATAGAAAACACACAGAAATATGATCCTACTTCTACTAATGGGATGTGGGGTGGTGGAAAGCACAAATCCGTCAAGCTTTTCTTTCGTTCTTACCGATTCTTACCTAGCAGCAGGTGGTGATGTACAACCAACGGGTCAAAACTCTCAGAGATGTGGTAGAGCGATGGCCAGGAGGTGTCAACCGCACGAAGTAGAATATATGTGGAGCTGTAGGTAGGCTTGACAAATATGGTAGCAAAAAGCTCAACAGTAATCAAAACAGAGATGCAAAGTTGAATAAACACTCAACGTCGGTACTGTGCTGATCCTAGGCTAGACCGTACTAGAGACGCGAGCCTAAAACACCAACGAAAGCACGGCGCGGCACGTAATCAACTGAGAAGCACACTCTGATTTTTTTTTTCTCTTTTTTTTTTTGGCTTTTTTTTTGCGAGGCGGGACTGCGGTGGCTGAAAAAGTGCGAAAAAATCACTATGGTGGCGAACGTCTCAAAATGAGTTTCTGGACATAAGTAACGTATGGGCACGAAATTTTTTTACCCCCGAAATTTTTGGCCTAAATTTTTTTTTTTTTTTTTTTTGGAAATCACCTCCTTCTACGTACGACAAAAGATTGATGAAATCCGACTCTAATCAACTCAAAACTAATCTGGCTACGGAACGATCACAAACCGAACAGGTGATGGAACTCAACTCGGATCGGTAGGTTGTGGTGGTGTGTATGGACTCGGCTTGGCGGAACGTGGTGGTGTATCTGGACTCGGCTTGGCGGAACGTGGTGGTGTATCTGGACTCGGATTGGCGGAACGTGGTGGTGTACTACTGTGCGGCGGCGTCGTGACAAACTGTGATCAGAACTCGAAACTCTAGGGTAAATAGACGCTAAGATCAGCAACTCGACACAACGATGCAACCGCAAATTCAACAATGCAAACTACTATAAAGAAAACTGGACAAAGGCTCGGACTGTTTTGGGACGTGATGATCTAACCCTAATTTTTTTGTTGGCTTTTTCGTGGACTGTAGGTATGAAGAACAGAACCAATCTAGACTACGAAAACTGGTAAATCTCACCGAGCAACCTGGAAATCTGATACCACTTGATAGAGGCGAAGGTGTCCTGATGTTTCGATGAGAGGATGGAGATCGATTTTGGTGGAGTAGACTTTCACGACCCGACTACGAACGTGCGAAGACGTTGCGCCTTAGCAAACGCTAAACCAACTCCGAGAGGTTATTGATCCCGCGGATGCACGATCAACCTGACCACGAAGGTCAATTCCTGCAAGCAATCGAAGAACAAGCAAGAACTAAGAATTGCAATCTGGATATTGCGAATATAAGATGAAAGATTAACAGAAGTTGGGGTTCCAATGCGGTCTTGGCCTGGTCGGACGACACAAACGAAGAACTCGAAGTTGCAGCTATGGCTAACTTAAATCTAATTAAAACCCAAGTCTAAACGACGCCCTAAGGGCTGTATATATGGGGGAACAGAGGGGATTTTCGTGACCCCTTGGAGGTGGGGTCCGAAAACAACCCTAACTCGGTTTCCCCACACATACGGACTCTAAAAACAGCCTATAATGTGGTAATTCGAAATTACATGGGCCCAGCCCAATTTTAAGGTGACGCAGCACCTATAATTGCCCTTGGACGAAAATAATGAAGTGGCATCTCGCGTATTTCGTCCAAGACTTCATGCGCAACTTATGGTGGCTTCAAAGTGCGATAATCACCACTGGAAGCTCCATTGTCCTTTCCCGCGCGCGCACCTTCTTCTCCATGCTTGATCCCGCTCCAATGACCATCCTTCTTGTCCATGCTAGGTCCTTCATTCATAAGCAAAACAAAAGTATCTAATTTAGGAAGCATCATATGTTCATGAACATTAGAAGGATTCGCAAGAAACGAAAGTACCTGATAATTTAGTTGACGTGCGCGTGCTCTAGTAACTGGTCCAGTATGTGTAGTTGGTGAAGATGTGGGTGTAACATTAGTAGAGATGTCCTCATCAGAACTTGAGGAAGGCGACCTTCTCCTTCGTCGGCTACAGTCCAGGAGGGGTCTAAAATAGCTGTCTCCAAAGTGGGAAGGCCCTTTTCGTGGAGGGGGTTCCGGTTATGAAAGGAACGCTATGCACTCCCCCCGGCATGGGCGTCAACAGGACCATCCCCGAGATGAGCGCTGCCGCGACCCCGCCGTCTGCTAGACCGATTCTTGATGGGCCGGATCTCCTGGTGCATCTTCTGTGGCATCATCCGGGCACCGTGGATCCCCGGATCAACATACTCGCCTGGAGGATCGCCACCACGAAGATGCTCGAACCACCATCATTAGGGAGAAGGAAACTCGCCGATGTTCAGACGCCCGGGTTCCGCCCATCGATGCTGTCTAGGAGGGTATCCTTGCCGGTGAAAGCGACTACATCACCGTGTGCGTAGCCTTCCCCCAAGATCTCCGCAGCGTCCAGTGCCCCCAAAAAGTTCAGTTAGATGGCCCACTACCGTATGACGGAAAGACAGACCCTGGCGAGTTCATTTGTATGTACAACACTGCTGTGGAGATCGAGGGGGGAGACGACAAGGAGAATGCCAACTACTTACCCATGAAGCTCAAGGAAAATGTTCGCCTGTGGATGATGCATCTCTCGGCCAACTCCATCAGTTCGTGGGCAGAACTTTGCGAAAAGTTTTTCGGCGCGTTTACCGGAGGGGTCCAACCTCCAAAAACCGTCAGTGACATACGCCGCGTAGTGCAGAAGGACGGCGAACCTCTCCAGAAGTTCGTCCAAAGATTCACCCAGATGCAGCATTGCATCCCCGACGCGCATGAGGCAATCATCGCCACCTTTAATGCCAACATCAAGAACCCGCGCATGCTGGAGAAGATGAGTACCCGGTCCATCAAGACTATCACCACCTTGTTCAAGCTGGCCGACAAGGTCACCCGCGTCGAAGAGGCGGTCCTTCTTGTTAATCGAGATGCCGGAAGACGCTCTGCGGTTAGAGCTCCTTCCGGAAGGAACCATCCTTCCGGGGACCCCAGGGCCCGTAGAAGCTTACACCAAGCCGTGTTCACCACGGAGGGGAACGGGGCCGCTCCACAACCAACCTCCATCGACATTGTGGTTGCAGCCGCGGACACCACCCCATCGCCATACTGCATGATACACAAGACCAACAAGCACGACCTGTCCGAGTGCCGCTCTGATGAGGACATCCCTACTAATAGTACATCATTAACTCTTCATGATGAACAAGCCAATCAAATTAGTCCTGGACCTATTACAAGAGCTCGTGCCAAGTTAATAGAACAACATGTGAAATTTTTGTTAATCGAATCTGATGTTGTACTTAACGAGAATTATATACTACCTAAGTCCTTGTATGTTTGCATGATCAGGTACCATGACGAAGAAAAGGCTCAAGGAGAAGAAACCATGCAGAAGGAATTCAGACATCTGACACAATCCGGACGTCCGACATCGGCGACGAAGATGACGCTTTTGCTGGTACATAACACCTCCAAAAGAAGACAGACTTCCGTTGAAGTTCGAACGTCCGATGTCACGGACGTCTGACATGGGTCGGAAATCCGTTGTGCGAAGACAGAAAGGTGCACGTCCAAGCCAGACGTCCGACGTGTTTCGGAGGTCTGACACGACGGACGGTCGAAACCTGATGGACGTCCGAAGTTGCGCTTCCATATCAACCCCAGCACTGAAGTCGGCGAAACCCGATGGACGTCCGAAAAATGTCGAACGTCCGACACTTCATGCGCGCAGTTCTGACGGCCTGTGGCCCTTGTATCCGAGTTTTAGACCCCCTAGCCTATAAATACCCAGTTCCCACGAGTTTTAGGGTCAGACCATGTTTAGATAAACCCTAGTTCTTGAGAATAGTTTCAAGATTTCATCTTGAATCATAAACTTCAATTTGTATCGATATGACGTTCTGCTGCTATAAGTTTTGTGTGATCTGTTGTTCTAGTGGGAATTAGTATCGTCTCATGGTCGACGGCTACGTTGCGCAAGTGTGTGAAGTTGTGAATATCCAAAGGGTAGAGAGCTGTCGCTTTGGCAACAGGGATCTAGCGAGGAGAGTTCATCGGCTGCATACAAATTATCTCATATTGCCCTCATATTCACTGTTCGCTTACTGAGAAGATCGGTCCACTCCATATCATCTTGGTATCAAACTTCCAGTGTTACGTCGGTAAGCATCCAACGAATCCATCCTTTAGATTGTTGTGTCTTTTGTCATATCCAGAAAAGGCCATACAAAAATATTAGGGTTTCTAGTTTTGCCATAGCTTAGATTGCATCGAAGTCATTATTTCAGTTTGTTGTTTCGTTGTGTTCTTTTTGAAGTCAAATTTACTGTAGCAGTACTGTAGTAATTTCGACAAGTGTGAAAAAGAGTCAGAAAAATCAAAAAAAGGAGAAAAAAGAGAAAAGATTCAAAAAAAGAGAAAGAAGAGTGATCAAAAAGAGTTATCCAAGAGTGCAAAGAGAGACACAAGTGCTGGAAGGGAAATATCAAAGTGGTGACCTTTTGAGAGGCCTGACTTCTTTTTGTCTCCACTGTGTGAGTTTTTCCTTGGGTTTGCGTCACACGATCAGCACTAGGACTTGACTTTTGTGTAGTTAGGGTGTCATACCTATAGCTCCACTACATATATACTGCTTTGTCGTGTGTTCACTCTTTTACTCGGGTATTCAGTTCATCACATCCGTGCACTAGTCCTCCATCCGAACGGGTATGCATTGCTATTCACTTTGGAACGGTACAAATCACCTTTTCTTGTCAGTTTTGAGTGAGTTGTGAGTGTCCACCAAAAGATTTTGATTTAGTGCACTAACCTAATAATCATGTCTCAAAGTGGTTTTGATGTGATGCAGAAACAGGATAAGGATACGCCGGTTACTTGGGATGCGTATGAAGGTCTCCAAGATCATTTGACCAACAAGATTGATACATCCATAGAACCTCTTGTTACTGATCTTCAAGAGGCTAATATGAAGTTGGAAGGTACACAAGCTTCCGTCACTGCTTTACAAGCGCAAGTTAATGGACTTCAAACCAGCATCCAGCAATTGACCACAACGTTTAATTCTATGCAGGCTCCTGCCGCCCAACGCCAACCTGAAGGCAATGAAGATGATGGTAGTGTCCAGGATGATAATGATGTCGTGAGGGGCGCTAATGGCTGTGGCCGTGGTGCTCCTGGACAGAATCGCCAACCTCTCCTTGGTCTTGGTGCTCGGTGTCTACCACTTCAGGACGATGATGGTTTGGGCAAGCCCAAATTTTCAATTCCCAAATTTGAAGGCTCCATGGATGTGGAAGAATATCTCACTTGGGAGCTCAAGATTGAGAAATTATGGCGTTTACATGACTATACTAAAGATAGGAAGATCAAGCTTGCTTCCTTAGAATTTGATGGGTATGCTTTGTGATGGTGGGATGGAGTCACGAGTGACATATCATAGGCCAATGAGATGCCTATTTGCACATGGCGTGATATGCAAGCAACCTGATGAGGACATCTCTACTAATGTTACACCCACATCTTCACCAACTACACATACTGGACCAGTTACTAGAGCACGTGCACGTCAACTAAATTATCAGGTACTTTAGTTTCTTGCGAATCCTTCTAATGTTCATGAACATATGATGCTGCCTAAATTCGATACTTTTGTTTTGCTTATGAATGAAGGACCTAGCATGGACAAGAAGGACGGTCATTGGAGCGGGATCAAGCATGGAGAAGAAGGTGCGCGCGCGGGAAAGAACAATGGAGCTTCCAGTGGGGATTTTCGCACTTTGAAGACACCATAAGGCATGCATGAAGGCTTGGACGAAATACACGAGATGCCACTTCATTATTTTCGTCCAAGAGCAATTATAGGTGCTGCGTCACCTTAATATTGGGCTGGGCCCATGTAATTTCGAAATACCGCATTATAGGCTGTTTTAAGAGTCCGTATGTGTGGGGAAACCGAGTTAGGGTTGTTTTCGGACCCCACCTCCAAGGGGTCACGAAAATCCCCTCTGTTCCCCCATATATACAGCCCTTAGGGCGTCGTTTAGACTTGGGTTTTAATTCGATATAAGTTAGCCATAGCCGCAACTTCGAGCTCTTCGTTTGTGTCATCCGACCAGGCCAAGACCTCATTGGAACCCCAACTTTCGTAATCATTCATCTTATATTCGCAATATCCAGATTGCAATTCTTAGTTCTTGCTTGTTCTTCGATTGCTTGCTGGAATTAGACCTTCGTGGTCAGGTTGATCGTGCATCCGCGGGATCAATAAACTCTCGGAGTTGGTTTAGCGATCGCTAAGGCGCAACGTCTTCGCACGTTCGTAGTCGGATCGTGAAAGTCGTCTCCACCATAATCGATCTCCACCATCTCATCGAAACATCGGGACACCTTCGCCTCTATCACAACCATGCGGGCTCGTTTTATTCCCACAAATTATTTACAGACAGTATTTGATAAATTGTAACAATTGAAGCAAGGCACGATGTCCGTGGATGCATACTGTATGGAGATGGAGATATTGTTGCAGCGTGCACGAATTCGGGAATCTATTGAGATGACTATGCAACGTTTTCTCCATGGATTAAAATTTAAGATCAAGGGTATTGTTCGGCATCATCAATACACTAATATGAATGAGCTAGTACATCATGCAAGAGAGGTGGAGTCACAGCTTGCGGAAGACTACATCCAGGCTTATCCAGACTACATCCAGGCTTCTCCTGCGGAAGACTACAAGAGAGGTGGGGTACACTATTTTGCCTAGCACAATTCTGTGGAAAGTCGTGCGTGAAGTTTTGAGTGCTGAGTTTTGGATGAACATCTCTTCCACGGTCTTGGTGAATATGATGTTGATTCCGTTGCCGCCATCCATATAGACTCGTGACATGTCATAGTTTCCGATTCTTGCTTTGAGAACTAGTGTGGCGTGCCCTGGGTGAGGGATGGCTGGCGAGTGGTCTTCTCTGGAGAAGGTGATGTCGTTCTCAGACCCGTAGAGGTATTCTGTTACAGCCGAGTGGAAGGAGACTGCGAGGAAAACTTGTCTGGTGACTTGTTTCTGCTGCCTGTTGGACGACCTTCTTCTTGGATCATGTAGATGCGACTGTGTGCCTTTGGGTATTCTTCTTTTTCATCGGGTTATGAGCGCCGCTCCTGGATGGCTGCTACCTGTCTTGCTGGCGATGCGGGTGGGGGTGGTGCATTGTGGGCGATTGGCCTGACTGCCACGCTTGCCAGGGGTTGCGTTGTTGGAGCTGTGGATCGGCTCTTTTCTTCTGAGAGCTCGGTGAAGCGCCTGCAGTTCCTAAGGGTGTTGTAGGGCCCGATATGCGGTACTGTTCCAGATCTAGATATTTCCATCTAGATCCGGGGACGAAGCACATATCGGTCCTACCGCGACATATGACAATGCCATATGCCTCGGATTTCCAACATGATATCACAACATTACAGATACATGGATACAACATCTCATACAATCAGCATACAACTTCCTTAATACAATACAGCAGCGGAAGATATATGTCTGAGTACAGACTACAATCAAATGCCTAGTGGCAAAGAGAAAAACATCAACCCCATAACCACACGGGTCCAGGCCCTCCGCCGGGACCCGCCTAACTAGTCGTCGTCGAGTCTCCCCGTGAAACGTCGATCACCATACCTGTTGTCGATCAAAACCCTGAAAAGAGTTTGGGGGTAGTATCATGAGTACAGAGGTACTCAGCATCCGACTGTAGTGGTCAACTGACCCAGCAAAGACTTCATCACTCATCATTCTAGGACAACTAGTAGTTTACGGTAAGGAAGGGGTAAGTGGTGAGGTTGCTGCCGCACTAGCATTTGTGAAGTGGCTAACGATCTAGAGAGTAAGGTAAGAAGCCAAGCATTCGATGAGGAATCGCCTCCAACAAGTCTTGCTATCAACTACTTATGCAAGCATAACACCTATCCTATCCTTATCCTCCTCTTCGCATCCCGACGAAGAAGAAGAAGTCAAGGCACACACACACGTTGATCAAGTTATTTTATGATTACCTCAGTTGTTGTTGTCTATGAACAGGACGTAGGTCTCAAGTCGTCCATAACCGTGGACACGGCTTCTCGAAAAGATTTAACCCTGCAAGGGTGTACCAACTGCCCATTACAAGGATCCGCACGCACGCCCATCTCTCTCAGTTGCTACCCATGCTAGGCAACCATTTTATGATTTAGTCCCAAGAGATCCGGAACGACAGGTCCCTCTAGCTAACAACGAACAAATTCGGGTGGTCCCTGGTGAGTCGACATCCAACTCAAAAGCCGGCCGCGCTCTCGAATCAGCCTCTACCGTCTGGATGAGGTCGGGTTAGTTGCCCAAACATATGTGGACAACCCCCTAGCTCCCTGGGGTGGACCAACAAGAGAAACCATGTCTCCGTTGGCCCAAGTTGTTTGAAATCTGCCGGCCGCGGACCAGTCACACACATGTTTCAAATGGTAAATCAGCTTGGGACACCACTAGAAATGTTTGAAGTTAGGTAGGTAAGAAAAGGGGACCCCATAAAATCCCACACGCGGTTAGGAACGCTCAGTCTTAAAACCAATACCCGGAACTCGGATCCTAGGTGACTCGAATGGAACAAAGCGTCGAGGTGGGATAGCCTAGACCTTCCATCCTTCGTCGAATATAGTCAACATTTATAATAATCATATCATCAACAACAATATAATAATGTGATAGCCCAAACCAAGGAGTAACAAGAGGTAACATCGTAGCATCCTAAGCATGCATACTAAGCAGGGGCTGAGCAACGAACAATAGTAACATAGCAGTACAAGGATTGCTGGGAGGGGACATGCCTGTATCGGTTTGAAAGAGGTTGTAAACATGTGGTAGGATCAAACATCGAACCTAACCTAGACTAGCATGCAAACCGCTGGTTGAAATAGAATGGATCATAATTAATGTATAGTCCTTGCCTGTTGATAAGTCGGGTTCCAAAGGTGTAGTTGATCGCAAGCTCGCATCGTCTCCGAGAGGTACCCGCGGAAGCACACAAGAGGATAAACACTGGAAAGCAATCAACGAGAAAGCATCTATTACTACGAAGAAAACACGAGCAATCATCAACAAGAAGGCAACACGAGACATCGCACCTACCGTCGAGAGCGGTTACAAATAGGTTAAGTGGAGTACTCGTCACACACGACGATACCGCACATTTGGAAAGGTTCAAGTTGATTAGCTACAGGTGAACAACAAAGGTTGTTAACATGGCATCTCACTCAAGCATGGCATAGCACACAAACATGTCAAGAGGTGAATCATAAGATAAACTATCTATGCTAGTCAATTTAAGTGAGGCACAACCTAAACATGGCATTCCACTAAGTGCTCCACGACAACTTAAGTAATTGGTATTGTTCTGCCCTAAACCATATTTTAGGTTGTTAACAACAGCAAACAATAGCATAAACACAAAGTACATGAAAAACTAATCAAGTTACATGTAAAGAACACTCCAAACGGAGTTACGGTTAAAAAGATACAAGAAAAACAAGTTTGGAACACAAACTGCCAAACATCAGGAAGCACACTTTAGAGCATTGCATAAACAACATAATGAATGCAAACATGCTCACAAATGATATTCAATTAAAGTATACATGACAGGTAAGGCATGGCAAAAAGAATCATGCAAAAAGGCATCATAGATCAAAAGATATTAAGCATCCAACATGGCATCGGAACGTTACAGACTTAGAGAAAAACAGATGCGGCTGTCAAAAACAATGGCATAGCAAATTTGGAGCTCAATAACTATATGACCAGCAAGCATATCATGACAATGCAATACATATAATGGAAGTAGAGATGATGCTTAACAATATGCAATTGGAATCACTCAATTCCAATAAACGGTTGCGACGCAACCATCACTCGAAGTTGCAACAAATTAACAGTTTTCAGCACAGCAGCACATTAACATTAGGGTCACCAGTTTGGAGCAAGATTTAATATAGCTAAAACACCCAAAAATGACAAGTTAAAGCATGGGAATGAAGTACACATGATGCTTAACACATAGGAAAAAGAATCAATGCAATATGCCTCATGGATTTGACACAAGCATCACCCAAAGTTTGAACAAAATAACAGCAGCAGTAGTTAACAGCAGATTTAGCAACTTAACGATCTGGTTCCCTGTTCAACACACAATTACATATTAAAAATGACCTCAAAATAAATAACTTCCTAAAGATGAACTCTAAAGCACACAAAGCACAACCAAACAAAAAATAGAATCACTTCATTCGGAGCTACGAGTCAACAGCAAATCGATTTGCAAAACGGGATGAGCAGCACAATTACTCCAGACTTAGAAAAAAACAGAGGGCTAGGGAAAAAAAATAAAAGGGGCCTCACCCCTAGTGGGACTCGGCCCACTGGCCGGCTGGGCTGGGAGGAGAGGCTGGCTGGGCTCGTTGGCCTGGCTGGGCCGTGGCTGGCCTGGGCCGGCCCAGGTAGGCCGGCGGTTGGTGGCTGGGCTGGCCTCTCCCGTTCGGCTCCTCCCGAGCAGGGTGGCGACAGCGTGGCTGCGGCAGCCGGCCGGTAGCTCTCCGGCGCGGCGACGCTGCAGGGCGAGGCCGACAGAGGCTGGGGACGAGCGGATCCGCCCGGATCCAGGCGAGAGGAGGCTGACGCTGCGACGTCGGTTCTCTCCACGGGCGGCGGCGGCTGACTCCATGGCGCGGCGGCGCGAGCCCGAGCTCGAGCTCGGCTCGGACATGGCGGGCGGCGGGCATCTGCAGGGGAAGAGGAGGAGGTCAGGGGCGAGGGGGGAAAGAGGGAAAGGAGGAGGAGATGGAGGAGAGGGAGGCTGTGGCGCGGCGGCTCGCCGGCCGGAACGCGGCGGCGGCAGCGGGATTCCCGCGGGCGGCGGGCATCTGCAGGGGAAGAGGAGGAGGTCAGGGGCGAGGGGGAAAAGAGGGAAAGGAGGAGGAGATGGAGGAGAGGGAGGTTGTGGCGCGGCGGCGGCGGCGGGATTCCCGCGGGCGGCGACTAGGTGCAGTGAGTAGAGAGCTAGGTGGTTGGTGGGGAGCTCCTTGGGCCGTCGGATCACGAGATCTGACGGTCCAGGATTGATCTGGATAGGGTTTGCTACAAAAATGGGAAAAATGCGAAAATTGGGGCTATTGTGAGGGGGGTGGATGCAATTTTTCCAGAGGGAAACCCTAGAAGAGCTAGGTGGAGTGGTGGTCTTTATATAGCCCAGGTGGCTGGCAGTTTGCAAAAACATCCCCGGTTTTTCTCTCGCGCGCGCGGTGCTCACGTTTCTGACCGCCGGGGGTCCGCAGGACCTCCGATTCGGGTAAAACTTCGAACTGCGTGATCAGCGCGTCGAGCCGGCGGCGTTTACCTCGCGTTGGAACCGTTCCGAGAACACTTTCAGGCGTGCTATAAAAATATCCATTTTACTTATTAAACGGGGTTTTTCGTTCCGTTGGCTGCGGCTGGTCTCGTGCGGTTTTTGCGATGTTGATCGGGCGAAACCTGGTGTCGCAAAGGTCGAGTGTCAAGGTGGTAAGGGTCGGTCTCCGTCCGGTATGAGATAAGAGGGGGGGGAAATAATCGCCGATCGATAAATCGGGGATGCAAACACCGCAAACAAATGAGACAATCAAACAATTCACACCGAAAACAAATTTTTTAATTTTTGCAAAATCTGGGTTGTTATAGGTGTGGCTTGATCATATTTCTCCGCGCTCGGTTTTGAAACCATGTATTGTGCATGGTTTGTCTAGCTGATCTTTGGCCGAGAGGGATGTCCGTGCATCATCTCGTGGCTGTCTCGGCCTCCAGTCCCACTTTTGGGCGTGTGCTGGATCTTCCGGGTTGTCTCTTCGTTGCGTTCTGTTTTCATCGCGATGTCTGCCGTCTCTATCGCCTAGGAAGCTGGCCACGACCACGTTGCGTTCTCTGTTGTTGTGGAAGTTGCGTCTGGGCCTTTTCCTTCTTCGGTCGAAACCTCTATCTTCGTCGTAGTAGTCATAGTCGCGATCTGTGCGAGTCGTCGGGGTGTACAGTTCGTTGCGCATGGAGTCCTCTCCGTCGGCCCAGTTGTTGGCATGTTCTAGTAACTGCGCGAGTATTCGGACTTTGAACTGCCCGAGGTGCTCTTTGAAGTTTACGCATTGTATGCATCTTCTAAACGCGTCGATTGCGCTTTCATCTAATATATCCTCGGCTGAGTTTTTTAGTATGGCCCATCAATGGATGTATGCCCTTAAGGATTCTCTGGTTCCTTGTCTGCAAGCTCTCAGTTCCTCGAGTGAGGCCGGCCTGTTATTGGTTGACTTGAAATTCTTGATGAAGGCGCCGCAAAACTTCCATGAGCTGATGGGGCCCCACTGTAGGTTTTTTAGCCAGTGCCGTGCCAAGCCTTCAAGCATGACCTGCACGTACTTCATTGTTGTGTTCTTGGTTCCTTGCTGTAACTTGACGGCGGTGCGGTAGTCATCTAGCCATGCTTCTGGTTCTTCTAATCCATCGTCCTTGTGGGTCGTGGAGTTTAGCTTGAAACCTCTGGGCATGGGCATCTCGCGTATGTCTCGAGCGAAATATAGGGATCTTCGTCAGATGCACGCTCGTCCAAGTACTCTTCGCGAGTTGTGCGTCTGTGTCTTCCTCGGTTGATTTTGTTTTGTGTGATATCGTCCCGCGCGTCCCGTCGCCGATCGCCGTTGCGTCGGTTGCGGCGGTCATCCCTGTCTCAGTCTCTGCTTTTGTCATGGTGCCTGCGCCGGTCGTCGTTGCTATCTTCATCCTCGTCGTCGGGCGTGCTGGGGTCCATGTCTGGTGTCTGCTAGCGGGGTGTTCGTCTTGTGTTCGACTTTTTGAGTGATGAAGTGGCGATGGCGTCGCTCATTACCTTGAGCGCTCGTGCCGTGTTGCGCTCTGCATTGTCTTTTTCGCTGCTTCGAGCGTGATGGAGGTATCCATGGTAAATGATCATATCAAGTCCGATGTGGTGCTGGTGGTTCGCAAGGAGAAGTTGCACAAGGCTAAACCACAACCAAGTTTACCTAAGTTGCAGCCTGAGGAGCATGATGCTAGGAGCGTCAATACTAAAACAAATTCATCCATGCCTGTAGATGACAAGCCAGTTGTACTTGTTGTTGACAAGCCGGTTGAAGTCAACCCTCTTATCAGTGAAAGGAAGGAAATTGAAGCATGTGATACACTTCAAGTTTGTGTTGACAAAAGTGTTCAGACTGATGATAGTGGTGTTGTTCGTGACTCGGTGCATATGGCGACGAGGTTTGACGACCGCAGTTTTGTTGGAGCACCTCTGAGATGTTTTGTTGGAATAGTCGTGCGTGTGCACAGAAAAGGATGGACGTGTTCTTCAGTTCTGTGGCCCGTGCATTACCATTTTGTAGGGACGTACAAAGAAGGTTCATGTTCAGCAACAAAGGGCTCCATCAAGAGTTGAGAAGAAGAAGGTGGTGGCGCCAAAGTCCAAACTCATGTGGAGAAGAAAGGTGATAGAGGCGAAGGTGTCCCGATGTTTCGATGAGATGGTGGAGATCGATTTTTGGTGGAGTGGACTTTCACGACCCGACTACGAACGTGCGAAGACGTTGCGCCTTAGCGATCGCTAAACCAACTCCGAGAGGTTATTGATCCCGCGGGTGCACGATCAACCTGACCACGAAGGTCAATTCCTGCAAGCAATCGAAGAACAAGCAAGAACTAAGAATTGCAATCTGGATATTGCGAATATAAGATGAAAGATTAACAGAAGTTGGGGTTCCAATGCGGTCTTGGCCTGGTCGGACGACACAAACGAAGAACTCGAAGTTGCGGCTATGGCTAACTTAAATCTAATTAAAACCCAAGTCTAAACGGCGCCCTAAGGGCTGTATATATGGGGGAACAGAGGGGATTTTCGTGACCCCTTGGAGGTGGGGTCCGAAAACAACCCTAACTCGGTTTCCCCACACATACGGACTCTAAAAACAGCCTAGAAGGTGGTATTTCGAAATTACATGGGCCCAGCCCAATATTAAGGTGACGCAGCACCTATAATTGCCCTTGGACGAAAATAATGAAGTGGCATCTCGCGTATTTCGTCCAAGACTTCATGCGCGCCTTATGGTGGCTTCAAAGTGCGATAATCACCACTGGAAGCTCCGCTGTCCTTTCCCGCGCGCGCACCTTCTTCTCCATGCTTGATCCCGCTCCAATGACCATCCTTCTTGTCCATGCTAGGTCCTTCATTCATAAGCAAAACAAAAGTATCTAATTTAGGCAGCATCATATGTTCATGAACAATAGAAGAATTCGCAAGAAACGAAAGTACCTGATAATTTAGTTGACGTGCACGAGCTCTAGTAACTGGTCCAATATGTGTAGTTGGTGAGGATATGGGTGTAACATTAGTAGGGATGTCCTCATCATCCTCCCCTTCTTGAATTGAAGTCGTCCTCGACGGAAGCTCATCATCTTCTCCCAAATAAGGCTTCAAATCTGCAATATTAAATGTGGGACTAACCCCAAAGGCTGCAGGTAGCTCAAGTTTATATGCATTATCATTAATTTTCTGCAAAACCTTAAAGGGACCATCAGCTCGAGGCATTAACTTAGACTTGCGCAAATCAGGAAACCTATCTTTACGTAGATGTAACCAAACAAGATCTCCGGGTTCAAACACAACATGCTTTCGACCCCTATCACCAGCAAGCTTGTATCTAGCATTCATGCGCTCAATGTTTTCTTTAGTTAACTCATGCATTTTTAATATCAATTCAGCACGTTGCTTAGCATCAAAATTAACCTTCTCCGAAGATGGAAGAGGCAGCAAATCAATAGGTGCACGAGGTAGAAAACCATAAACAATCTCAAAAGGGCACATTTTAGTGGTAGAATGCAATGAACGATTATAAGCAAATTCAATATGAGGTAAACATTCTTCCCACAGTTTCAAGTTACTCTTTAAAACAGCCCTAAGCATAGTAGACAAAGTCCTATTGACCACTTCAGTTTGTCCATCAGTTTGGGGATGACATGTAGTACTAAAAAGTAGTTTAGTCCCCAACTTAGCCCATAAGCATCTCCAAAAATGGCTAAGAAACTTAGTATCACGATCCGAGACAATAGTATTGGGCACACCATGTAAGCGAATAATCTCACGAAAAAATAAATCAGCAACATTAGCAGCATCATCGCTTTTATGACATGGTATAAAATGTGCCATCTTAGAAAATCTATCCACGACCACAAATATGCTATCCCTCCCATTCTTTGTTCGAGGCAAGCCTAAAACAAAGTCCATGGATATGTCCTCCCACGGAACACTAGGTACAGGTAAAGGCATGTATAAACCATGAGGATTGAGTCGTGACTTAGCTTTTTGACATGTAGTGCAGCGAGCAACAAAACGCTCAACATCCCGTCTCATCTTTGGCCAAAAGAAATGTGTAGCAAGTACGTCCTCCGTCTTCTTCACGCCAAAGTGTCCCATTAATCCTCCTCCATGCGCCTCCTGCAACAACAAAAGACGAATAGAGCTAGCTGGAATGCATAGCTTGTTAGAACGGAACACAAATCCATCATTAAGCACAAACTTGTTCCATGTTCTACCCTCTCTACAATTCTGCAATACATCTTTAAATTCCGCATCATTTACATATTGATCTTTGATTGTCTCTAAACCGAAAATCTTGAAGTCAAGTTGTGAAAGCATAGTATAACGACGAGACAAAGCATCAGCAATAATATTATCTTTCCCCTTCTTGTGTTTAATGACATAAGGGAAAGTCTCAATAAATTCAACCCACTTAGCATGTCTACGATTAAGTTTTGCTTGACTTCTTATGTGTTTCAAAGATTCATGATCAGAATGTATAACAAATTCTTTGGGCCATAAATAGTGTTGCCAAGTTTCTAATGTCCGAACAAGAGCATATAATTCCTTATCATAAGTAGAATAGTTCAGACTAGGCCCACTCAATTTTTCAGAAAAGTAAGCAACAGGTTTAGCATCTTGTAATAACACACCTCCCAAACCAATCCCACTAGCATCGCATTCAAGCTCAAAAGTCTTATTAAAATCAGGAAGTTGGAGCAAAGGAGCATGTGTTAACTTATCTTTCAATACCGTGAAGGCTTCTTCCTGTGCGGTACCCCAAGTAAAAGGCACATCCTTGCGTGTAAGCTCATTGAGAGGGGCAGCAATGGTGCTGAAATCTCTCACAAAACGCCTATAGAATCCAGCGAGGCCAAGAAAACTCCTCACTTGTGTGACCGTTTTGGGCTGCGGCCAACTCTCAATCGCCTCGATCTTGGCTTTATCCACTTCAATTCCCTGCGGAGTAACAACATAGCCAAGAAACGATACTCGGTCGGTGCAAAAGGTGCACTTCCCAAGGTAACCAAACAAACGTGCATTACGTAGAGCAATAAAAACAGCACGTAAATGATCCAAATGTTCCTCCAAAGATTTGCTATAAATCAGTATATCATCAAAATAGACTACCACAAATCGTCCAATGAAAGCACGTAAAACCTCGTTCATTAATCTCATGAAAGTGCTAGGTGCATTAGTTAACCCAAAAGGCATGACTAACCACTCATATAATCCAAACTTAGTTTTAAAAGCCGTTTTCCATTCATCTCCTAATTTCATGCGAATTTGATGGTATCCACTACGCAAATCAACTTTGGAAAACATGGTAGAGCCACTTAATTCATCAAGCATATCATCTAACCTAGGAATAGGATGACGATAACGAATAGTAATATTATTAATGGCTCGACAATCAACACACATACGCCATGTTCCATCCTTTTTAGGCACTAATATAACAGGAACAACACAAGGACTAAGGGATTCACGTATGTAACCTTTGTCGAGTAGCTCTTGTACTTGACGCTGAATCTCCTTCGTCTCCTCCGGATTGGTACGGTATGGCGCACGGTTGGGCAACGAAGCACCGGGAATTAAGTCAATCTGATGCTCAATCCCTCGAATAGGTGGTAATCCCGGTGGTACGTCTTGTGGAAAGACGTCAATAAACTCCTGCAAAAGGTCAGTGACAACAGGAGGCAAAGAAGGAGGCAATTCCTCAAATGAAAACAAGGCTTCTTTGCACACAAAAGCATAGCACACATATTGACTAACATCCAAATCTGAAATATCAACTTTAGTAGCAAGCAAAGTTGGACTAGTCAATTTAATTTCATTAGAAACAGCAGAAGAAGATTTGCTACTAGTCTCATTTTCACTCTTATTTTTCTCCTGTTTAGCTTTACTAGCTCTAGCAAGATCATCTTTCACAATTTGTTCAGGAGACATAGGAAGTAAAGCAATATTTTTATCCTGATGAACCAGAGTAAACTGATTTGTCCTACCATGGTGTACAACATTCCTATCAAATTGCCATGGTCTACCAAGTAAAAGAGAGCATGCTTGCATGGGTACCACATCACAATCAACATAATCAGCATATGCAGCAATGCTAAAGTGCACACGAACAGAACGCGTTACCTTAATCTTACCACTATTGTTAAACCACTGAATATAGTACGGATGGGGGTGTGGTCTTGTGGTGAGAGATAGCTTCTCCACCAACTCCATGCTAGCCAAGTTGTTGCAACTCCCTCCGTCAATGATGATGCGAACCGAACGTTCTTGCACCACTCCCTTTGTGTGGAACAAATTATGCCTCTGGTTTTGCTCAGCCTTCGTTACCTGCACACTTAACACACGTTGAGCAACCAAAGTAGCATATTTATCTGCATCATCAGGAGCCATATACTCTATATCAAGAGCATCATCATGGGCACCCTGTTCCTCATGAGCGATGAGAACTAAAGTCTCCTCATCATAGTCACTCGCTGACTCATACCCACCATCCGCCGTAATAATCATCACACGCTTGGAGGGACAGTCTTTTGCGAAGTGACCTCCACCTTGGCACCTGCGACATTTAATATCACGATCTCGTGTTTTCCTTGTGGAAGCCATGGATGAAGAAGAACTCGCCGCTGGACCACTCTATGCACCCTTGAATGGTGGCGCTGACTGTTTTTGTGGCTCCCTGTAAGAATGAGCGGCTGAAGTAGATGGTGGTGCAGTAGGACGTGTGGATGTAGAAGGTCCACGCGATGTCCATGATGTATTTCGTCCTGCAGAAAAGTTAGGTCTCGTAGCGGCCTGTCGATCCTGCACTTCACGTTCAGCTTTACAAGCAAGATGAAACAAACGAGTAATAGTAGCAAAGTCCTTGTATTCTAGAATAGTTTGTATCTCCCTGTTTAAACCACCCATAAAACGTGCAAGCATAGCTTCATTATCCTCTACTAGGCCACATCTAATCAATCCAGTTTGTAATTCTTGGTAATATTCCTCTACAGAATTTTTGCCTTGTCTCAAACGCTGTAATTTTTGTAGCAATTCACGTTGATAATAAGGAGGAACCCAGCGAGTACGCATAGCATCTTTTAAAGCAGCCCAAGTGGTTGGAATATTATTAGCATGCAATCTACAATGTTCAGACCACCAAATAGATGCAAACCCCGTGAATTCACAAACAGCAGCAGTAACACGTCTATTCTCAGGACATTGTAAACATGTAAAGCGTTGTTCAGTTTCTCTAACTCCCAAGTAAGATAAGCATCAGGAATATATCTACCGTCAAACGGCTTAAGATTCAATTTCAGTTTAGGCACATGTTCATCATCACGTACCTGAGGGGGTGGTTGGTGTCGACCGTGGCGAATGTTGGGACGTGGACGTCCAGCTGGTTGTTCATAGGCCGCTTCCTGTTCCACCTCCTCCTCGTAATCACCCTCGTAGTTGTCGTCCAGGCCGACGTCAGAAGCAGCAGCAACAGGTACTGCAGCAGCAGGAGGAGCACCAAGACCAGCAGCTTGTCCTCTCGGAAACAGAATACGTCGTGCACGTGGTAGTGGCGGTGGCTGTGGCTATGCTGGAGCGGCAGCAGGCTGTGTAGGTAGGCGTGCGATCAACTCAGTAAACTTGGCGTCGAGCTTGGTGTCGATCATCTTTTCTACGCCATCAATTGCCTCTGTAAATCTGGTCTCGATGTCATTCACCTGTTCAGACATCATTTGTGCAAATTTATCATGTAGCTCCTTGTTTGTCATGTTCTCCCAATCGGGTGCATCCCGCGCCACTTCATCATGTGATCCTGGCATGGTTAGCAGAAATAGAAAACAAACAGGAATATGATCCTACTTCTACTAATGGGATGTGAGGTGGTGGAAAGCACAAATCCGTCAAGCTTTTCTTACGTTCTTACCGATTCTTACCTAGCAGCAGGTGGTGATGTACAACCAACGGGGCAAAACTCTCAGAGATATGGTAGAGCGATGGCCAGGAGGTGTCAAAACGCACGATGTAGAATATATGTGGAGCTGTAGGAAGGCTGACAAGTATGGTAGGAAAAACTCAACAGTAATCAAAACAGAGATGCAAAGCTGAATAAACACTCAACGTCGGTACTGTGCTGATCCTAGGCTAGACCGTACTAGAGACGCGAGCCTAAAACACCAACGAAAGCACGGCGCGGCACGTAAACAACTGAGAAGCACACTCTGAATTTTTTTTTTCTCTCTTTTTTTTTTTTTTTTTTTGTGATGCGGGACTGCGGTGGCTGAAAAAGTGCGAAAAAATCACTATGGTGACGAACGTCTCAAAATGAGTTTCTGGACCTAAGGAACGTATGGGCACGAAATTTTTTCACCCCTGAATTTTTTGGCCTAAAAACTGCTCTGAAAAGCTTTGGTGAAATCCGACTCTAACAACTCAAAACTAATCTGGCTACAGAGAGATCACGAACCGTACTAATGGTGGAACTCAACTCGGACTCGTGGGACGTGGTGGTGTATGTGGACTTGGATTGGCGGAACGTGGTAGGATGACTACTGTGCGGCGGCGACGTGGCAAACTGTGATCAGAACTCGAAACTCTAAGGGAACTAGACGCTAAGATCAGCAACTTGACACAACGATGCAACCGTAAATTCAACAAAGCAAGTACTGAAAAGAAAACTGGACAAAGGCTAGGACTGTCTTGGGACGTGATGATCTAACCCTAATTTTTTTTGTTGGCTTTTTCGTGGACTGTAGGTATGAAGAACAGAACCAATCTAGACTATGAAAACTGGTAAATCTCACCGAGCAACCTGGAAATCTGATACCACTTGATAGAGGCGAAGGTGTCCCGATGTTTCGATGAGATGGTGGAGATCAATTTTTGGTGGAGTGGACTTTCACGACCCGACTACGAACGTGCGAAGACGTTGCGCCTTAGCGATCGCTAAACCAACTCCGAGAGGTTATTGATCCCGCGGGTGCACGATCAACCTGAC
Organism: Bromus sterilis; assembly: GCA_950022295.1. Taxonomy (NCBI): domain Eukaryota; kingdom Viridiplantae; phylum Streptophyta; class Magnoliopsida; order Poales; family Poaceae; genus Bromus; species Bromus sterilis. The sequence goes on along the minus strand of OX465599.1, from coordinate 160,726,876 downwards.
CACGAAGGTCAATTCCTGCAAGCAATCGAAGAACAAGCAAGAACTAAGAATTGCAATCTGGATATTGCGAATATAAGATGAAAGATTAACAGAAGTTGGGGTTCCAATGCGGTCTTGGCCTGGTCGGACGACACAAACGAAGAACTCGAAGTTGCGGCTATGGCTAACTTAAATCTAATTAAAACCCAAGTCTAAACGACGCCCTAAGGGCTGTATATATGGGGGAACAGAGGGGATTTTCGTGACCCCTTGGAGGTGGGGTCCGAAAACAACCATAACTCGGTTTCCCCACACATACGGACTCTAAAAACAGCCTAGAAGGTGGTATTTCGAAATTACATGGGCCCAGCCCAATATTAAGGTGACGCAGCACCTATAATTGCCCTTGGACGAAAATAATGAAGTGGCATCTCGCGTATTTCGTCCAAGACTTCATGCGCGCCTTATGGTGGCTTCAAAGTGCGATAATCACCACTGGAAGCTCCGCTGTCCTTTCCCGCGCGCGCACCTTCTTCTCCATGCTTGATCCCGCTCCAATGACCATCCTTCTTGTCCATGCTAGGTCCTTCATTCATAAGCAAAAAAAAAGTATCTAATTTAGGCAGCATCATATGTTCATGAACAATAGAAGGATTCGCAAGAAACGAAAGTACCTGATAATTTAGTTGACGTGCACGAGCTCTAGTAACTGGTCCAATATGTGTAGTTGGTGAGGATATGGGTGTAACATTAGTAGGGATGTCCTCATCAAAAGGAGACGCTCAGTGTTGTATCAAGTCCAATGAAGAAGATGTGTGATGCGGTTGATATCACGCCACCCTTTTGAGCAGAACCTCACGCGTTGGGGACAATGCTTCTTGAAGGGGGGAGGATGATATGGGCACGACGGAGGAGACACCCAACATGAAGCCATGGGATGAGGGCAAGCTACACGAGGAGAGGAGGCACCATAAGATGAAGTGCTCCAGGATTCGGACGTCCGGACCATCTCTCGGATCGTTCGACCTGACCCCGGACCATCCGGACTAGACGTCAGACGTCCGGATAATTACCACTAGAGGACCCCTCGGGACGATAATTAACTGGACCCTCCGACTTATGGGCCGGACATCCAGCCTGTCCGACTGCCATAAAGTTTCGCACGTTTTTGAACTTCGAAATTTTTTCAAAAGTGAAGTTTTCTGCAAAATTCTAGAAAAATAAAAATCAAAATTTCCACGTCAAAAGTGACCCAAGGGCACCTGGGCTGACAAGGGGGGGGGCCACCAGTGCCCCAGGCGGCCAGCTGGCGCGGCCTACCCCCTGGCCGAGCCCACAAGGCGCCTGGGGCCCACATGTCAGATTCCTGGGTACTTCTTCCTCTCTCTCTCTCTCTCTCTCTCTCTCTCTCTCTCTCTTTCTCTCCAAAAACACTAGTTCTGCAATTGTTCTTGCGTTCTTGCTGTTCTTGGAGGCGATTTTCGTTCTCTCTCTACAACCCATCATTTGAGCTGAGATTTTGGGAAAATACTCCCTGGTATGTAACTCATCCAGCCCTCCAATTAGATTTTTGATTGGTGACTTAATTTGTGAGTATTTAGTAGTTATTGGTGTTGTTCATATGAGCTTTCATGCACGTGTAGAAATCTATTTTCCAAGTTTTGATGTAAGTTTACGCCTTAGGTATGTGAGTAGAGTAGTTTGCCTCAACTCACTTTGCTTAAATCTTTGTTTTTGTGAATTGTTAAAAAAATTCAGAAATGAGTTTGCTAGGAAAATCAAAGAGGTGGATTGGGAAGAAGAAGCCAGAGCGCTCCGATCGAGTTACTAGAGCTGCAGCTTCACCCTCGGCTGCTAGGGTGAGCTACAATGAAGATCATGTGCCCCTAGAGTTGTTGGAAGACACGAGTTCAGCACGCGCAATAACGTATCCATGCAATGCTTTCCTCGAAGCTGCATAAATTAAGGAGGGATTCTATGTTCTTTGTGCTAATGCGAGATATCTTTAATTTGAGTACTCGTGGAGCCCAAACAGACTTCGGATGACAAAGTTTTGCCCGTTTTACTGGACACTGCTCAAAACTGATTCTAACGAGAATTCAAATACAAACTCAACTAGAGATAGATCCGAAATTTTTCTGCTTTTTTCTCTTTATTTCTTTTTTGTTTCTTTTTTCTTTGTTTTTCAACTCTTTTCTCTCTTTTTATGGTGGATGGTGGAAGTAGTCAGCGGATGGGATGATGGTGCAGCGGTGGCGGTGACTAATGTGAACTGAACTCGAAACTCTAAAGGACTAGATACTAAGACCAGCATGTAACAACCCATTTGCAATAATTAAAAACCATCATGGAATTTGACTTTGTCTGATGACTTTCAAACTTTGCATGATGCTAGTTGATGTAATTCCATGTGATGATTCCAAATGCCATTGAGTTTTGGGCTCATTTGATTTTCTTTTGAATTCAAACAAAATGGTCAAAGAAGGATCTTGGGTGAGTTGTTCCATTTGTGTTTGATCTCCCCGAAACCTCAAACTTGGCATGACCATTTCTTTTTGATGAGGACATCCCTACTAATGTTACACCCATACCCTCACCAACTACACATACTGGACCAGTTACTAGAGCACGTGCACGTCAACTAAATTATCAGGTACTTTCGTTTCTTGCGAATCCTTCTATTGTTCATGAACATATGATGCTGCCTAAATTAGATACTTTTGTTTTTCTTATGAATGAAGGACCTAGCATGGACAAGAAGGACGGTCATTGGAGCGGGATCAAGAATGGAGAAGAAGGTGCGCGCAGGGGAAAGTACAGTGGAGCTTCCAGTGGGGATTTCCGCACGTTGAAGCCACCATAAGGCATGCATGAAGGCTTGGACGGAATACACGAGATGCCACTTCATTATTTTCGTCCAAGAGCAATTATAGGTGCTGCGTCACCTTAATATTGGGCTGGGCCCATGTAATTTCGAAATACCACATTATAGGCTGTTTTTAGAGTCCGTATGTGTGGGGAAACCGAGTTAGGGTTATTTTCGGACCCCACCTCCAAGGGGTCACGAAAATCCCCTCTGTTCCCCCATATATACAGCCCTTAGGGCGTCGTTTAGACTTGGGTTTTAATTAGATTTAAGTTAGCCATAGCCGCAACTTCGAGTTCTTCGTTTGTGTCGTCCGACCAGGCCAAGACCGCATTGGAACCCCAACTTCTGTTAATCTTTCATCTTATATTCGCAATATCCAGATTGCAATTCTTAGTTCTTGCTTGTTCTTCGATTGCTTGCAGGAATTGACCTTCGTGGTCAGGTTGATCGTGCATCCGCGGGATCAATAACCTCTCGGAGTTGGTTTAGCGATTGCTAAGGCGCAACGTCTTCGCACGTTCGTAGTCGGGTCGTGAAAGTCTACTCCACCAAAATCGATCTCCACCATCTCATCGAAACATCGGGACACCTTCGCCTCTATCACTTTTGCATTGCCAAGGGTTTTAAAAACCTCACTATATTTTTGCAACTTCCAAAAGTGGGGGCCATAGTTCAATGTGCTTTGAATATAAAAAATGGGCCACATTTTTAGTTGTTCCAAAATTGGTTTGACCAATTTTGTAAATCCAGAATATTGCAGGGATCAACAATCAGGAGCTCATGTTGTTTTAGCTCCTTGTGGTTTCCTCCCCAATATTCTCCAAGCCCTCTTTTATTTTTGTTTATATAGAAAAGGGGCACTGTTTTCCATCTTGGGATTTTTCCCTTCATCCAAAATGGTTCAAACCAATTTTGGAGGTTCAACAGTGTTGCTAGGAGCCCAAATATATTTTGTTATATTTTTTTACTCCTTCCTTTTCTCTGTCTTTTTTCCAAGGGCACTGCTATTTTTCATTAAATGGCAAAAGGCCTAGGCTCCTATTCTTTTCCTTCCAGCAAGGGCTAGCCCACCTGGGCCTGTTTTTCCCCTAGGCCAGCCCAGGGCGAACCGGTACGAGGGGTCGTCTCCCACCTTTACACTGTGGCCTCCCTTCCCCCTCTCTGCTCTCTCACACCGGAGGAGGCCACGGCGGCAGGTGGACGAAGACGTGGCCGGAGGGGCCTCCCCCCCTTTATAAGCTCGCCTAGGACTCCCTCTTGGAACCCTAGGTCCGTTCCTCCCCTCTTGTCCGCTCACCGCCGCCGCCATGACCGACTCGGGACTCCCCTGTTCCGCGTGGCTTCCTCCTGAGTCTGGTGAGTCAGACAAGAAATTCGCCGCCGTTCCGAACCGTCGACGAGCGTGCATTTGCGCGCGCCCTTCTGCAGCACGTCCTCACCTTCTCGTCCCTGCAGTTTCACTCTAGGTACTCCGAGACTCCCCTAGCCGCGGTGTAGCTTTCTACCTCTTCGTCCCCGGCGAGCGCTCTGAGCCCCTTCTTCCTCTCCAGTGCAGTCGAGGCCGTCCCCGAGCAACCCAAGGTGAGCGGCGACCAGCCCTGGGAACTTGCGCTCAAGATCTTTCTTCCGGCCCGCGTTTCCTTCCGTTCGACCACTGTTGTCATCGTGGTCGTGTAGTCCATGGCCGCCGTGTCCATGGCGCGTTCGAGGCACGTGCAGGAACGCTCTAGGAACGTCCAGAGCGAGTTGCTGGCTTCTGCGCTCGTGTGTCCGCGCGTTGCCCTTATCGCGCGTGTCTCTGAAGTTGTGGAGCGTCAGTGTGCCGCCATGATCTTCTGGCGAGCTAAAAGTGCCACCTTGGCATCGTCTTAGACAGGTCCGGGCACCCACGTGTTCGTGGAGGTGCCCCGCACCGGTTGCGCGCAGCAGTAAGGCCGGGATCGTACCATGCGTGACGTCCTCGTCGCAGGAAAGGGTCGTCGGTGTCTGCCTTTGAACCTTCGTTCGTGTCGCAGCCGTGGAGTTCAAGTGTGTCAGAACCCTCTGTTAGGTATGTGCTAGGATCAAGTCTCACTTTGCATCATGTTAAAAATTTCAAAAGAAATTGAAATGGGAGAGAGAACACCCCCAGATGAATTTAATTCAAATGGCCAGATAAAAAGTTGCTCCAAAAATTCCTTTTGCATTTTTGAAAAGTCACATAAATGAATGTGATCACATATCAAGTGATGTGGTAGCAATCCCATGCTCATTGATTTTTCAAATATTCAAACAGGAGCATGGATTTAAATTTAAACCCCTATTTGAATTAAAGTTCAAATAATTTGAATTTTAAAAATGTTCAAACTTTACAAGTGGCTAGCCTATTATATTGTGAAGCCATATAAAAAGTTTCAGCATTTTAGAAAATGCCTAGCTATTTTATTTAGCAAGGCACAAAAAATAACAGAAATGTAAGGCCCGATATGCGGTACTGTTCCAGATCTAGATGTTTCCATCCAGATCCGGGGACGAAGCACATATCGGTCCCACCGCGACATATGACGAAGTCATATGCCCCGGATTTCCAACATGATATCACAACATTACAGATACAAGGATGCAACATCTCATACAATTGGCATACAACTGCCTTAATACAATACAACAACGGAAGATAGATATCTGAGTACAGACTACAATCAAAAGCTGATGAGGACATCCCTACTAATGTTACACCCATACCCTCACCAACTACACATACTGGACCAGTTACTAGAGCACGTGCACGTCAACTAAATTATCAGGTACTTTCGTTTCTTGCGAATCCTTCTATTGTTCATGAACATATGATGCTGCCTAAATTAGATACTTTTGTTTTGCTTATGAATGAAGGACCTAGCATGGACACGAAGGATGGTCATTGGAGCGGGATCAAGAATGGAGAAGAAGGTGCGCGCGGGGGAAAGTACAGTGGAGTTTCCAGTGGGGATTTTCGCACGTTGAAGCCACCATAAGGCATGCATGAAGGCTTGGACGGAATACACGAGATGCCACTTCATTATTTTCGTCCAAGAGCAATTATAGGTGCTGCGTCACCTTAATATTGGGCTGGGCCCATGTAATTTCGAAATACCACATTATAGGCTGTTTTTAGAGTCCGTATGTGTGGGGAAACCGAGTTAGGGTTGTTTTCGGACCCCACCTCCAAGGGGTCACGAAAATCCCCTCTGTTCCCCCATATATACAGCCCTTAGGGCGTCGTTTAGACTTGGGTTTTAATTAGATTTAAGTTAGCCATAGCCGCAACTTCGAGCTCTTCGTTTGTGTCATCCGACCAGGCCAAGACCTCATTGGAACCCCAACTTTCGTAATCATTCATCTTATATTCGCAATATCCAGATTGCAATTCTTAGTTCTTGCTTGTTCTTCGATTGCTTGCAGGAATTAGACCTTCGTGGTCAGGTTGATCGTGCATCCGCGGGATCAATAACCTCTCGGAGTTGGTTTAGCGATCGCTAAGGCGCAACGTCTTCGCACGTTCGTAGTCGGATCGTGAAAGTTGTCTCCACCATAATCGATCTCCACCATCTCATCGAAACATCGGGACACCTTCGCCTCTATCAAGTGGTATCAGATTTCCAGGTTGCTCGGTGAGATTTACCAGTTTTCATAGTCTAGATTGGTTCTGTTCTTCATACCTACAGTCCAAGAAAAAGCCAACAAAAAAAATTAGGGTTAGATCATCACGTCCCAAGACAGTCCTAGCCTTTGTCCAGTTTTCTTTTCAGTACTTGCTTTGTTGAATTTACGGTTGCATCGTTGTGTCAAGTTGCTGATCTTAGCGTCTAGTTCCCTTAGAGTTTCGAGTTCTGATCACAGTTTGCCACGTCGCCGCCGCACCAGTAGTCATCCTACCACGTTCCGCCAATCCGAGTCCAGATACACCACCACTTTCCGCCAAGCAGAGTCCATATACACCACCACGTCTCACGAGTCCGAGTTGAGTTCCACCATCAGTACGGTTCCTGATATCCCCGTAGCCAGAATAGTTTTGAGTTGATTAGAGTCGGATTTCACCAATCTTTTGTCGTACGTAGAAGAGGGTGATTTCCAAAAAAAAAAAATTTCAGGGGTAAAAAAATTTCGTGCCCATACGTTCCTTAGGTCCAGAAACTCGTTTTGAGACGTTCGCCACCATAGTGATTTTTTCGCACTTTTTCAGCCCCCGCAGTCCCGCATCGCCAAAAAAAAAAACAAAAAAAAAAAAAAAGAGAGAGAAAAAAAATTCAGAGTGTGCTTCACAGTTGTTACGTGCCGCGCCGTGCTTTCGTTGGTGTTTTAGGCTCGCGTCTCTAGTACGGTCTAGCCTAGGATCAGCACAGTACCGACGTTGAGTGTTTATTCAGCTTTGCATCTCTGTTTTGATTACTGTTGAGTTTTTTCCTACCATACTTGTCAGCCTTCCTACAGCTCCACATATATTCTACATCGTGCGTTTTGACACCTCCTGGCCATCGCTCTACCATATCTCTGAGAGTTTTGACCCGTTGGTTGTACATCACCACCTGCTGCTGGGTAAGAATCGGTAAGAACGTAAGAAAAGCTTGACGGATTTGTGCTTTCCACCACCCCACATCCATCCCATTAGTAGAAGTAGGATCATATTCCTGTGTGTTTTCTATTTCTGCTAACCATGCCAGGATCACATGAAGTGGCGCGGGATGCACCCGATTGGGAGAACATGACAAACAAGGAGTTACATGATAAATTTGCACGTATGATGTCTCAACAGGTGCAGGACATCGAGACCAGATTTACAGAGGCGATTGATGGCGTGGAGAAAATGATCGACACCAAGCTCGACGCCAAGTTTACTGAGTTGATCGCACGCCTACCTTCAGCACAGCCACAGCCACCGCCACTACCACGTGCACGACGTATTCTGTTTCCGCGAGGACAAGCTGCTGGTATTGGTGCTCCTCCTACTGCTGCAGTTGCTGCTACTGCTGCTGCTGCTGCTGCTTCTGACGTCGCCCAGGACGACAACTACGAGGGTGATTACGAGGAGGAGGTGGAACAGGAAGCGGCCTATGAGCAGCCAGCTGGACGTCCACGTCCCAACATTCGCCACGGTCGACACCAACCACCCCCTCAGGTACGCGATGATGAACATGTGCCTAAACTTAAATTGAATCTTAAGCCGTTTGAGGGTAGATATATTCCTGATGCTTATCTTACTTGGGAGTTAGAAACTGAACAACGTTTTACATGTTTACAATATCCTGAGAATAGACGTGTTACTGCTGCTGTTTGTGAATTCACGGGCTTTGCATCTATTTGGTGGTCTGAACATTGTAGATTGCATGCTAATAATATTCCAACTACTTGGGCTGCTTTAAAAGATGCTATGCGTACTCGCTGGGTTCCTCCTTATTATCAACGTGAATTGTTACAAAAATTACAGCGTTTGAGACAAGGAAAAAATTCTGTAGAGGAATATTATCAAGAATTACAAACTGGATTGATTAGATGTGGCCTAGTAGAGGATAATGAAGCTATGCTTGCACGTTTTATGGGTGGCTTAAACAGGGAGATACAAACTATTCTAGAATACAAGGACTTTGCTACTATCACTCGTTTGTTTCATCTTGCTTGTAAAGCTGAACGTGAAGTGCAGGATCGACAGGCCGCTACGAGACCTAACTTTTCTGCAGGACGAAATACATCATGGACATCGCGTGGAGCTTCTACATCCACACGTCCTGCTGCGCCACCATCTACTTCAGCCGCTCATTCTTACAGGGAGCCACCAAAACAGCCAGCGCCACCATTCAAGGGTGCACAGAGTGGTCCAGCGGCGAGTTCTTCTTCCTCCATGGCGTCCACAGGGCAAGCACGAGATCGTGATATTAAATGTCGCAGGTGCCAAGGTGGAGGTCACTTCGCAAAAGACTGTCCCTCCAAGCGTGTGATGACTATTACGGCGGATGGTGGGTATGAGTCAGCGAGTGACTATGATGAGGAGACTCTAGTTCTCATTGCTCATGAGGAACAGGGTGCCCATGATGATGCTCATGATATAGAGTATATGACTCCTGATGATGCAGATAAATATGCTAGTTTGGTTGCTCAACGTGTATTAAGTGTGCAGGTAACGAAGGCCGAGCAAAACCAGAGGCATAATTTGTTCCACACAAAGGGAGTGGTGAAAGAACGTTCGGTTCGCATCATCGTTGACGGAGGGAGTTGCAACAACTTGGCTAGCATGGAGTTGGTGGAGAAGCTATCTCTCACCACAAGACCACACCCCCATCCGTACTATATTCAGTGGTTTAACAATAGTGGTAAGATTAAGGTAACACGTTCTGTTCGTGTGCACTTTAGCATTGCTGCATATGCTGATTATGTTGATTGTGATGTGGTACCCATGCAAGCATGCTCTCTTTTACTTGGTAGACCATGGCAATTTGATAGGAATGTTGTACACCATGGTAGGACAAATCAGTTTACTCTAGTTCATCAGGATAAAAATATTGCTTTACTTCCTATGTCTCCTGAACAAATTGTGAAAGATGATCTTGCTAGAGCTAGTAAAGCTAAACAGGAGAAAAATAAGAGTGAAAATGAGATAGCAGCTAAAGAATTTGAGCAACAACATAAGACTAATAGCAAATCTTCTTCTGTTGTTTCTAATGAAATTAAATTGACTAGTCCAACTTTGCTTGCTACTAAGGTTGATATTTCGGATTTGGATGTTAGTCAATATGTGTGCTATGCTTTTGTGTGCAAAGAAGCCTTGTTTTCATTTGAGGAATTGCCTCCTTCTTTGCCTCCTGTTGTCACTGACCTTTTGCAGGAGTTTATTGACGTCTTTCCACAAGACGTACCACCGGGATTACCACCTATTCGAGGGATTGAGCATCAGATTGACTTAATTCCCGGTGCTTCGCTGCCCAACCGTGCGCCATACCGTACCAATCCAGAGGAGACGAAGGAGATTCAGCGTCAAGTACAAGAGCTACTCGACAAAGGTTACATACGTGAATCCCTTAGTCCTTGTGCTGTTCCTGTTATATTAGTGCCTAAAAAGGATGGAACATGGCGTATGTGTGTTGATTGTCGAGCCATTAATAATATTACTATTCGTTATCGTCATCCTATTCCTAGGCTAGATGATATGCTTGATGAATTAAGTGGCTCTACCATGTTTTCCAAAGTTGATTTGCGTAGTGGATACCATCAAATTCGCATGAAATTAGGGGATGAATGGAAAACGGCATTTAAAACTAAGTTTGGATTATATGAGTGGTTAGTCATGCCTTTTGGGTTAACTAATGCACCTAGCACTTTTATGAGATTAATGAACGAGGTTTTACGTGCTTTCATTGGACGAATTGTGGTAGTCTATTTTGATGATATACTGATTTATAGCAAATCTTTGGAGGAACATTTGGATCATTTACGTGCTGTTTTTATTGCTCTACGTAATGCACGTTTATTTGGTAACCTTGGGAAGTGCACCTTTTGCACCGACCGAGTGTCGTTTCTTGGCTATGTTGTTACTCCGCAGGGAATTGAAGTTGATCATGCCAAGATCGAGGCAATTGAGAGTTGGCCGCAGCCCAAAACGGTCACACAAGTGAGGAGTTTTCTTGGCCTCGCTGGATTCTATAGGCGTTTTGTGAGAGATTTCAGCACCATTGCTGCACCTCTCAATGAGCTTACACGCAAGGATGTGCCTTTTACTTGGGGTACCGCACAGGAAGAAGCTTTCACGATATTGAAAGATAAGTTAACACATGCTCCTTTGCTCCAACTTCCTGATTTTAATAAGACTTTTGAGCTTGAATGCGATGCTAGTGGGATTGGTTTGGGAGGTGTGTTATTACAAGATGCTAAACCTGTTGCATACTTTTCTAAAAAATTGAGTGGGCCTAGTCTGAACTATTCTACTTATGATAAGGAATTATATGCTCTTGTTCGGACATTAGAAACTTGGCAACATTATTTATGGCCCAAAGAATTTGTTATACATTCTGATCATGAATCTTTGAAACACATAAGAAGTCAAGCAAAACTTAATCGTAGACATGCTAAGTGGGTTGAATTTATTGAGACTTTCCCTTATGTCATTAAACACAAGAAGGGGAAAGATAATATTATTGCTGATGCTTTGTCTCGTCGTTATACTATGCTTTCACAACTTGACTTCAAGATATTCGGTTTAGAGACAATCAAAGAACAATATGTAAATGATGCGGAATTTAAAGATGTATTGCAGAATTGTAGAGAGGGTAGAACTTGGAACAAGTTTGTGCTTAATGATGGATTTGTGTTCCGTTCTAACAAGCTATGCATTCCAGCTAGCTCTATTCGTCTTTTGTTGTTGCAGGAGGCGCATGGAGGAGGATTAATGGGACATTTTGGCGTGAAAAAGACGGAGGACGTACTTGCTACACATTTCTTTTGGCCAAAGATGAGACGGGATGTTGAGCGTTTTGTTGCTCGCTGCACTACATGTCAAAAAGCTAAGTCACGACTCAATCCTCATGGTTTATACATGCCTTTACCTGTACCTAGTGTTCCGTGGGAGGACATATCCATGGACTTTGTTTTAGGCTTGCCTCGAACAAAGAAGGGGAGGGATAGCATATTTGTTGTCGTGGATAGATTTTCTAAGATGGCACATTTTATACCATGTCATAAAAGCGATGATGCTGCTAATGTTGCTGATTTATTCTTTGGAGAGATTATTCGTTTACATGGTGTGCCCAATACTATTGTCTCGGATCGTGATACTAAGTTTCTTAGCCATTTTTGGAGATGCTTATGGGCTAAGTTGGGGACTAAACTACTTTTTAGTACTACATGTCATCCCCAAACTGATGGACAAACTGAAGTGGTCAATAGGACATTGTCTACTATGCTTAGGGCTGTTTTAAAAAGTAACTTGAAACTGTGGGAAGAATGTTTACCTCATATTGAATTTGCTTATAATCGTTCAGTGCATTCTACCACTAAAATGTGCCCTTTTGAGATTGTTTATGGTTTTCTACCTCGTGCACCTATTGATTTGCTGCCTCTTCCATCTTCGGAGAAGGTTAATTTTGATGCTAAGCAACGTGCTGAATTGATATTAAAAATGCATGAGTTAACTAAAGAAAACATTGAGCGCATGAATGCTAGATACAAGCTTGCTGGTGATAGGGGTCGAAAGCATGTTGTGTTTGAACCAGGAGATCTTGTTTGGTTACATCTACGTAAAGATAGGTTTCCTGATTTGCGCAAGTCTAAGTTAATGCCACGAGCTGATGGTCCCTTTAAGGTTTTACAGAAAATTAATGATAATGCATATAAACTTGAGCTACCTGCAGATTTTGGGGTTAGTCCCACATTTAACATTGCAGATTTGAAACCTTATTTGGGAGAAGATGATGAGCTTCCGTCGAGGACGACTTCAATTCAAGAAGGGGAGGATGATGAGGACATCCCTACTAATGTTACACCCATACCCTCACCAACTACACATACTGGACCAGTTACTAGAGCACGTGCACGTCAACTAAATTATCAGGTACTTTCGTTTCTTGCGAATCCTTCTATTGTTCATGAACATATGATGCTGCCTAAATTAGATACTTTTGTTTTGCTTATGAATGAAGGACCTAGCATGGACACGAAGGATGGTCATTGGAGCGGGATCAAGAATGGAGAAGAAGGTGCGCGCGGGGGAAAGTACAGTGGAGTTTCCAGTGGGGATTTTCGCACGTTGAAGCCACCATAAGGCATGCATGAAGGCTTGGACGGAATACACGAGATGCCACTTCATTATTTTCGTCCAAGAGCAATTATAGGTGCTGCGTCACCTTAATATTGGGCTGGGCCCATGTAATTTCGAAATACCACATTATAGGCTGTTTTTAGAGTCCGTATGTGTGGGGAAACCGAGTTAGGTTTGTTTTCGGACCCCACCTCCAAGGGGTCACGAAAATCCCCTCTGTTCCCCCATATATACAGCCCTTAGGGCGTCGTTTAGACTTGGGTTTTAATTAGACATAAGTTAGCCATAGCCGCAACTTCGAGCTCTTCGTTTGTGTCATCCGACCAGGCCAAGACCTCATTGGAACCCCAACTTTCGTAATCATTCATCTTATATTCGCAATATCCAGATTGCAATTCTTAGTTCTTGCTTGTTCTTCGATTGCTTGCAGGAATTAGACCTTCGTGGTCAGGTTGATCGTGCATCCGCGGGATCAATAACCTCTCGGAGTTGGTTTAGCGATCGCTAAGGCGCAACGTCTTCGCACGTTCGTAGTCGGATCGTGAAAGTTGTCTCCACCATAATCGATCTCCACCATCTCATCGAAACATCGGGACACCTTCGCCTCTATCAAAAGCCTACTGGCAAAGAGAAAAGCATCGATCCCATAACCACACGGGTCCAGGCCCTCCGCCGGGATCCGCCTAACTAGTCGTCGTCGAGTCTCCACGTGAAACGTCGATCACCATACCTGTTGTCGATCAAGAACCCTGAAAAGAGTTTGGGGGTAGTATCATGAGTACAGAGGTACTCAGCATCCAACTGTAGTGGTCATCTGACCCAGCAAGGACTTCATCACTCGTCATTCTAAGACAACTAGTAGTTTACGGTAAGGATGGGGTAAGTGGTGAGGTTGCTGCCGCACTAGCATTTATGAAGTGGCTAACGATCTAAAGAGTAAGATAAGAAGTCAAGCATTCGATGAGGAATCGCCTCCAACAAGTCTGCTATCCACCTACTACGCAAACATAACACCTATCCTATCCTTGTCCTCCTCTTCGCATCCCGACGAAGAAGAAGCAATCAAGGCACACACACGTTGATCAAGTTATATTAAGATTATCTCAGTTGTTGTTGTCTATGAACAAGGAGTAGGTCTCAAGTCGTCCATAACTGTGGACACGGCTTCTCGAAAAGATTTAACCCTGCAGGGGTGTACCAACTGCCCATTACAAGGCTCCGCACGCACGCCCATCTCTCTCAGTTGCTACCCATCACAGGCAACCATTTTATGATTTAGTTCCAAGAGATCCGAAACGACAGGTCCCTCTAACTAACAACGAACAAATCCGGGTGGCCCCCGGGGAGTCGACACCCAATCCAAAAGCTGGCCACGCTCTCGGATCGGACTCTTCCGTCTCAACAGGGTTTGGGTAACCGAGATGCCTCACGTGAGGCCTCGGGCCCTCGCCGGTCAAAGGTGGACCAATAGGGAAACAAAGTCCTCACTGGTCCGGGTTGTTTTAAAGGATGTCTGTCAGGAGCTACTGATGAGGACATCTCTAGGAATGTTACACCCACATCTTCACCAACTACACATACTAGACCAGTTACTAGAGCACGTGCACGTCAACTAAATTATCAGGTACTTTCGTTTCTTGCGAATCCTTCTAATGTTCATGAACATATGATGCTGCCTAAATTAGATACTTTTGTTTTGCTTATGAATGAAGGACCTAGCATGGACAAGAAGGACGGTCATTGGAGCAGGATCAAGCATGGAGAAGAAGGTGCACGCGCGGGAAAGAACAATGGAGCTTCCAGTGGGGATTTTCGCACTTTGAAGCCACCATAAGGCATGCATGAAGGCTTGGACGAAATACACGAGATGCCACTTCATTATTTTCGTCCAAGAGCAATTATAGGTGCTGCGTCACCTTAATATTGGGCTGGGCCCATGTAATTTCGAAATACCACATTATAGGCTGTTTTTAGAGTCCGTATGTGTGGGGAAACCGAGTTAGGGTTGTTTTCGGACCCCACCTCCAAGGGGTCACGAAAATCCCCTCTGTTCCACCATATATACAGCCCTTAGGGCATCGTTTAGACTTGGGTTTTAATTAGATATAAGTTAGCCATAGCCGCAACTTCGAGCTCTTCATTTGTGTCATCCGACCAGGCCAAGACCTCATTGGAACCCCAACTTTCGTAATCATTCATCTTATATTCGCAATATCCAGATTGCAATTCTTAGTTCTTGCTTGTTCTTCGATTGCTTGCAGGAATTAGACCTTCGTGGTCAGGTTGATCGTGCATCCGCGGGATCAATAACCTCTCGGAGTTGGTTTAGCGATCGCTAAGGCGCAACGTCTTCGCACGTTCATAGTCGGATCGTGAAAGTCGCCTCCACCATAATCGATCTCCACCATCTCATCGAAACATCGGGACACCTTCGCCTCTATCAAGTGGTATCAGATTTCCAGGTTGCTCGGTGAGATTTACCAGTTTTCGTAGTGTAGATTGGTTCTGTTCTTCATACCTACAGTCCACGAAAAAGCCAACAAAGAAATTAGGGTTAGATCATCACGTCCCAAAACAGTCCGAGCCTTTGTCCAGTTTTCTTTACAGTAGTTTGCATTGTTGAATTTGCGGTTGCATCGTTGTGTCGAGTTGTTGATCTTAGCGTCTAGTTACCTTAGAGTTTTGAGTTCTGATCACAGTTTGTCACGCCGCCGCCGCACAGTAGTACACCACCACGTCCGCCAATCCGAGTCCAGATACACCACCACGTTCCGCCAAGCCGAGTCCATACACACCACCACAACCTACCGATCCGAGTTGAGTTCCATCACCTGTTCGGTTTGTGATCTCTCCGTAGCCAGATTAGTTTTGAGTTGATTAGAGTCGGATTTCACCAATCTTTTGTCGTACGTAGAAGGAGGTGATTTCCAAAAAAAAAAAAAAAAAAATCGCGCCCATACGTTCCTTAGGTCCAGAAACTCATTTTGAGACGTTCGCCACCACAGTGCTTTTTTCGCACTTTTTCAGCCACCGCAGTCCCGCATCGCAAAAAAAAAGAGCAAAAAAAAAAAAAGAGAGCGAAATTTTTTTTTTCATAGTGTGCTTCTCAGTTGTTTACGTGCCGCGCCGTGCTTTCATTGGTGTTTTAGGCTCGCGTCTCTAGTACGGTCTAGCCTAGGATCAGCACAGTACCGACGTTGAGTGTTTATTCAGCTTTACATCTCTGTTTTGATTACTGTTGAGCTTTTGCTACCATACTTGTCAGCCTTCCTACAGCTCCACATATATTCTACATCGTGCGTTTGACACCTCCTGGCCATCGCTCCACCATATCTCTGAGAGTTTTGACCCGTTGGTTGTACATCACCACCTGCTGCTAGGTAAGAATCGGTAAGAACGAAAGAAAAGCTTGACGGATTTGTGCTTTCCACCATCCCACATCCCATTAGTAGAAGTAGGATCATATTCCTGTGTGTTTTCGATTTCTGCTAACCATGCCAGGATCACATGATGAAGTGGCGCGGGATGCACCCGATTGGGAGAACATGACAAACAAGGAGCTACATGATAAATTTGCACAAATGATGTCTGAACAGGTGAATGACATCGAGACCAGATTTACAGAGGCAATTGATGGCGTGGAAAAGATGATCGACACCAAGCTCGACGCCAAGTTTACTGAGTTGATCGCACGCCTACCTACACAGCCGGTTGCCGCTCCAGCAAAGCCACAGCCACCGCCACTACCACGTGCACGACGGATTCTGTTTCCGAGAGGACAAGCTGCTGGTATTGGTGCTCCTCCTGCTGCTGCAGTACCTGCTGCTGCTGCTTCTGACGTCGGCCAGGACGACAACTACGAGGGTGATTACGAGGAGGAGGTGGAACAGGAAGCGGCCTATGAACAGCCAGCTGGACGTCCACGTCCCAACATTCGCCACGGTCGACACCAACCACCCCCTCAGGTACGCGATGATGAACATGTGCCTAAACTGAAATTAAATCTTAAGCCGTTTGAGGGTAGATATATTCCTGATGCTTATCTTACTTGGGAGTTAGAAACTGAACAACGCTTTACACGTTTACAATATCCTGAGAATAGACGTGTTACTGTTGCTGTTTGTGAATTCACGGGATTTGCATCTATTTGGTGGTCTGAACATTGTAGATTGCATGCTAATAATATTCCAACTACTTGGGCTGCTTTAAAAGATGCTATGCGTACTCGCTGGGTTCCTGATAGAGGCGAAGGTGTCCCGATGTTTCGATGAGATGGTGGAGATCGATTTTGGTGGAGTAGACTTTCACGACCCGACTACGAACGTGCGAAGACGTTGCGCCTTAGCAATCGCTAAACCAACTCCGAGAGGTTATTGATCCCGCGGATGCACGATCTCTAGTAATTGGTCTAGTAGGTATATTAGTAGGGGTTGTGGCTGTAACTATGGTAGCCATGTCCTCATCATCCTCCCCTTCTTGAAAATAAAGCCGTCCCCGGCGTTTCTTAATCTGAAATGTGGCTAACAAAAGAGACAAGGTGTACATGTTGTATATATATATGTCATCCATTCTTACTTCCCTTAGTTTTTGGACATGTAACACATGTATATATGAGTAACTTTCGTATGTCGTGAAATATAAACATATATGATCATCACAATACATAAACGACATGAAAGTATTGCAACTTAGTTTGCATATATAAGTGAAGCTCTTATTCATATCTAAAGATGTACAATGCTCATCATTAAACCATCCCAATACCGGTGAAGAAACATTAATGTTTTTCGAAGGGCATGCTACAACAGGCTTAACTAAGTAGTCATGCAAGAAGTCATTCGACGCAGAATCATCACCAAGATTAGAGGTCATATCAAAATGATTAAGAGTTGACAGTTTCATAATAGTAACATGATTATCCAAAATAGATGGTGTGCTCAAATCAATAGGTAACTCAAGACATGATGTATTAAAGTCTATTAGGCAAGCAACATCTTCATGTGAAGTTATGACATTCTCGAAAATTGGTTGTGTGATGAAACTACTGGATAGCTCAACACATGTTGCTTTTAAATCAGCAAGGTTCTCATGTGGAGGGGAAAGATCCATACTTTTGTCATTACCTTTTTGTGATGATAGATCAGATATTGGAGGAGTGCTTACGACAATTGATGTGGTTATGGTGTGCTCATAGTGGTTGAAGGAACAACCTTCTCAACTTGTGGTATTTGCACATTCCGCTTGTTCGTCTTCTGGGCAACACGTCTGTCGATTTCCTGTTCAGCTTTACAAGCAAGACGAAACAAACGATCCATAGGATAACACTTTTCATGAATTAGGATATCCTGAATGTCACGGTTTAAACCTTCCCAAAATATGTCCATGAAATATTCTTCACTTTCCTCTAAAAGAGAATGCAAGAATGTAGTTTCTAAAGCATCATAATATTCTGAAACAGTTTTAGTACCTTGTTTTAAATTTTTTAATTTCCTAACCTTGTCACGAGTATAATAAGAGGGAACGAATCTATATCGCATAGCAAATTTGAGATCATTCCAAGTATTAGGTATATAATCAGGATATAAACTACAATATTCATTCCACCAAATAGAAGCAAAATCTTTGAAAGCACTAATTGCAGTTTTTACTTTCTTATGCTCAAGAAAATTATGGGAAACAAATAAATCATTTATTTCAAACTCCCACTCAATGTATAAATCAGGTCTTAGACGTCCATGAAAGTGTGGTATAGAAACAATAACCTGATCATGTGCATGCTTATGTGTGTTTACCTTTTGTAGTGACTGTTGTGTAGTTGTAGGTGGTGGCAAATCTCCAACTATAGCTGCCGCCCAAGAAGATCTAACTCTAGAACCTGCCATGATTAGTAGAAAACAAGAAACAAATCACAAGTATATGTCCCTATGAACTACTAGGATGTGGTGGTAAAACGCTCACAGGATAGCAAATATCAATGTCTTACTAGTTCTTACCATGCAGCAGGTGGTGATCGGCAACCAACGGTGTCAAAGAACTCCAAAGATTAAGTAGAGCGATTGCCAGGTGAACGCACGTATACACGATGTAGAAATATGTGGAGCTTGGAAGGCTTTAATATGGTGGCAAAAATATCAGCAATAATCAATTCAGAGATGCAAAATTGAATTAACGCTCAACGACGATACTGTGCTGGTCCTAGTCTAGACCTGATAGAGGCGGGGTGTCCCGATCTTTCGATGAGAGATAACTATCGATTTGGTGGAGACGACTCTGACGATCCGACTACGAACGTGCAACAACGTCGCGCCTTAGCAATCGCTAAACCAATCTCCGGAGGTTATTGACCACGTCGGAGCACGATCAACCTGACCACAAAGGTCTAGTGCCTGCAAGCAATCGAAGAACAAGCAAGAACTGTGATAAAGCAATCTGAATATTGCGAATATGTAGATGAAGTATGAATAAAGTTGGGATTCCAAAAGCGGTCTTGATCTGGTCGTTGGACACAAACCGAGTACACGAAGATGCAGCAATTAGCTAAGCAGTCTTTTTAACTAAAAGAAATCCAAAGAAAAACCCTAGGGGTTGATCTACTTATATAGGACTAAAGGGTGGAGGCCAAGGGGGTGGAAGGACATCCCAAGGAGTCCTAAAACTAAACCTAGGTCGTACAAGGCACTTGGGCCCATGTGGAGGTGATGCAACACCTATTGAGTTGGACTTTGATTCGGATTCTACTGCTGGGTCGCACCGTTTTCGCAATATCTCCACGCTCCGAAGGAATTTGAAGGTGAAACCAATTGCGTTGGAAACTAGACGAGATAAGCTATCACCAGAAAAAAGAATCACCCAATTTGGAGTTCGTATGTAGAAACGGCGGCTGTTTGAAGTTGGGTATATCTCTGCAGTCCGAATCTGAGTCCATGACGTGAAAGACTTGGTCTCTATCTTCTCTTGGGCCAAAAGTGACGTGAAATAACTTCTTGTACAGCACACAATCATGCCCCTTTGTATTGACTTCATTTCTTGATCAAATATAGAGGAATTAATGGTCATATCCATGATAATTATGTCCTCATCATCTTCATGCTTGAACATGCTCCAATGCTCATCCTTCTTGTCCATGCTAGGTCCTTCATTTGTCAGCAACAGAAATATATCGACGTTAGGCAGCATCATATTCACATGAACATTAGAAACATTACCAAGAAGCGAAAGTACCTGATAATTTAATTGGTGTGCACGATCTCTAGTAATTGGTCCAGTAGGTATATTAGCAGGGGTTGTGGCTGTAACTATGGTAGCCATGTCCTCATCATCCTCCCCTTCTTGAAAATAAAGCCGTCCCCGGCGTTTCTTAATCTGAAATGTGGCTAACAAAAGAGACAAGGTGTACATGTTGTATATATATATGTCATCCATTCTTACTTCCCTTAGTTTTTGGACATGTAACACATGTATATATGAGTAACTTTCGTATGTCGTGAAATATAAACATATATGATCATCACAATACATAAACGACATGAAAGTATTGCAACTTAGTTTGCATATATAAGTGAAGCTCTTATTCATATCTAAAGATGTACAATGCTCATCATTAAACCATCCCAATACCGGTGAAGAAACATTAATGTTTTTCGAAGGACATGCTACAACAGGCTTAACTAAGTAGTCATGCAACAAGTCATTCGACGCAGAATCATCACCAAGATTAGAGGTCATATCAAAATGATTAAGCATTGGCAGTTTCATAATAGTAACATGATTATCCAAAATAGATGGTGTGCTCAAATCAACAGGTAACTCAAGACATGATGTATTCAAGTCTATTAGGCAAGCAACATCTTCATGTGAAGTTATGACATTCTCGAAAATTGGTTGTGTGATGAAACTACTGGATAGCTCAACACATGTTGCTTTTAAATCAGCAAGGTTCTCATGTGGAGGGGAAAGATCCATACCTTTGTCATTACCTTTTTGTGATGATAGATCAGATATTGGAGGAGTGCTTACGACAATTGATGTGGTTATGGAAGTGCTCATAGACCATAGAGGAACAACCTTCTCAACTTGTGGTATTTGCACATTCCGCTTGTTCATCTTCTGGGCAACACGTCTGTCGATTTCCTGTTCAGCTTTACAAGCAAGACGAAACAAACGATCCATAGGATAACACTTTTCATGAATTAGGATATCCTGAATGTCACGGTTTAAACCTTCCCAAAATATGTCCATGAAATATTCTTCACTTTCCTCTAAAAGAGAATGCAAGAATGTAGTTTCTAAAGCATCATAATATTCTGAAACAGTTTTAGTACCTTGTTTTAAATTTTTTAATTTCCTAACCTTGTCACGAGTATAATAAGAGGGAACGAATCTATATCGCATAGCAAATTTGAGATCATTCCAAGTATTAGGTATATAATCAGGATATAAACTACAATATTCATTCCACCAAATAGAAGCAAAATCTTTGAAAGCACTAATTGCAGTTTTTACTTTCTTATGCTCAAGAAAATTATGGGAAACAAATAAATCATTTATTTCAAACTCCCACTCAATGTATAAATCAGGTCTTAGACGTCCATGAAAGTGTGGTATAGAAACAATAACCTGATCATGTGCATGCTTATGTGTGTTTACCTTTTGTAGTGACTGTTGTGTAGTTGTAGGTGGTGGCAAATCTCCAACTATAGCTGCCGCCCAAGAAGATCTAACTCTAGAACCTGCCATGATTAGTAGAAAACAAGAAACAAATCACAAGTATATGTCCCTATGAACTACTAGGATGTGGTGGTAAAACGCTCACAGGATAGCAAATATCAATGTCTTACTAGTTCTTACCATGCAGCAGGTGGTGATCGGCAACCAACGGTGTCAAAGAACTCCAAAGATTAAGTAGAGCGATTGCCAGGTGAACGCACGTATACACGATGTAGAAATATGTGGAGCTTGGAAGGCTTTAATATGGTGGCAAAAATATCAGCAATAATCAATTCAGAGATGCAAAATTGAATTAAAGCTCAACGACGATACTGTGCTGGTCCTAGTCTAGACCGGACTAGAGACGCGAGCCTAGAACACTAATGTGGTCACGGCGTAGCACAACTAGCAGCAATGAATGATATGAAGTAGCTCTGAATAGCAAGATATAAGTGAAGATCATCAACAGAGCAAAGATAATGGTGAAAATAGGCTCCAAATCAAGATACACCAATATTCTCCCTACAACTTTCCTCTGAAATATATTTGCTAATTTTTTGATATTTTTCCTCCAATAGGGCACTGACTTAAGCTTTCCGACGCAATAAGAATCACTCAATTTAGAGTTCGGATGAGGTGTCAAAAAAATTGAGAATCAGCCCGAAATCTGACAAAAACTGTGTTCGGAAACTTTAGAGGTCAAAAAGTCCGTCTTAGAAGCCGATCTGGACTTTGAAATAACACACTAGCTCCAGAACTATTTAGAAGCGGCTTGGAAATATCTTTAATTTGAGTACTCGTGGAGCCAAAACGGACTTCGGATGACAAAGTTATGCCCGTTTTAGTGGACACTGCTCAAAATTGATTCCGACGAGATTTCAAATACGAGTTCAACTAGAGATAGATCCGAAATTTTTCTTCTTTTTTCTCTTTTTTCCTTTTTTCTTTCTTTTTTTCCTTTTTCTTTTTTCTCTCTTTTTTCAACTCTTTTTCTCTCTTTTTCTATGGTGGATGGTAGAAGTAGGCAGCGGATGGGATGATGGTGCAGCGGCGGTGGTGACTAACGTGAACAGAACTCGAAACTCTAAAGGACTAGATACTAAGACCAGCAACTGAACACGACGATGCAACCGATAATTCAATAAAGCAAAGCACCGAATAGAAAATTGCGAAGTCTCAGATTGGTTTGGATATGATGATCTAATCCTATTTTTATGGCTTTTTGTGTGGATGATAGGTGATAAAAAAACAGATCTAATATATGGATGTTGAATTCTCACCGAGCAACCTGAAAACTGATACCACTTGATAGAGGTGGGGTGTCCCGATCTTTCGATGAGAGATAACTATCGATTTGGTGGAGACGACTCTGACGATACGACTACGAACGTGCAACAACGTCGCGCCTTAGCAATCGCTAAACCAATCTCCGGAGGTTATTGACCACGTCGGAGCACGATCAACCTGACCACAAAGGTCTAGTGCCTGCAAGCAATCGAAGAACAAGCAAGAACTGTGATAAAGCAATCTGAATATTGCGAATATGTAGATGAAGTATGAATAAAGTTGGGATTCCGAAAGCGGTCTTGATCTGGTCGTTGGACACAAACCGAGTACACGAAGATGCAGCAATTAGCTAAGCAGTTTTTTTAACTAAAAGAAATCTAAAGAAAAACCCTAGGGGTTGATCTACTTATATAGGACTAAAGGGTGGAGGCCAAGGGGGTGGAAGGACATCCCAAGGAGTCCTAAAACTAAACCTAGGTCGTACAAGGCACTTGGGCCCATGTGGAGGTGATGCAACACCTATTGAGTTGGACTTTGATTCGGATTCTACTGCTGGGTCGCACCGTTTTCGCAATATCTCCACGCTCCGAAGGAATTTGAAGGTGAAACCAATTGCGTTGGAAACTAGACGAGATAAGCTATCACCAGAAAAAAGAATCACCCAATTTGGAGTTCGTATGTAGAAACGGCGGCTGTTTGAAGTTGGGTATATCTCTGCAGTCCGAATCTGAGTCCATGACGTGAAAGACTTGGTCTCTATCTTCTCTTGGGCCAAAAGTGACGTGAAATAACTTCTTGTACAGCACACAATCATGCCCCTTTGTATTGACTTCATTTCTTGATCAAATATAGAGGAATTAATGGTCATATCCATGATAATTATGTCCTCATCATCTTCATGCTTGAACATGCTCCAATGCTCATCCTTCTTGTCCATGCTAGGTCCTTCATTTGTCAGCAACAGAAATATATCGACGTTAGGCAGCATCATATTCACATGAACATTAGAAACATTACCAAGAAGCGAAAGTACCTGATAATTTAATTGGTGTGCACGATCTCTAGTAATTGGTCCAGTAGGTATATTAGCAGGGGTTGTGGCTGTAACTATGGTAGCCATGTCCTCATCATCCTCCCCTTCTTGAAAATAAAGCCGTCCCCGGCGTTTCTTAATCTGAAATGTGGCTAACAAAAGAGACAAGGTGTACATGTTGTATATATATATGTCATCCATTCTTACTTCCCTTAGTTTTTGGACATGTAACACATGTATATATGAGTAACTTTCGTATGTCGTGAAATATAAACATATATGATCATCACAATACATAAACGACATGAAAGTATTGCAACTTAGTTTGCATATATAAGTGAAGCTCTTATTCATATCTAAAGATGTACAATGCTCATCATTAAACCATCCCAATACCGGTGAAGAAACATTAATGTTTTTCGAAGGACATGCTACAACAGGCTTAACTAAGTAGTCATGCAACAAGTCATTCGACGCAGAATCATCACCAAGATTAGAGGTCATATCAAAATGATTAAGCATTGGCAGTTTCATAATAGTAACATGATTATCCAAAATAGATGGTGTGCTCAAATCAACAGGTAACTCAAGACATGATGTATTCAAGTCTATTAGGCAAGCAACATCTTCATGTGAAGTTATGACATTCTCGAAAATTGGTTGTGTGATGAAACTACTGGATAGCTCAACACATGTTGCTTTTAAATCAGCAAGGTTCTCATGTGGAGGGGAAAGATCCATACCTTTGTCATTACCTTTTTGTGATGATAGATCAGATATTGGAGGAGTGCTTACGACAATTGATGTGGTTATGGAAGTGCTCATAGACCATAGAGGAACAACCTTCTCAACTTGTGGTATTTGCACATTCCGCTTGTTCATCTTCTGGGCAACACGTCTGTCGATTTCCTGTTCAGCTTTACAAGCAAGACGAAACAAACGATCCATAGGATAACACTTTTCATGAATTAGGATATCCTGAATGTCACGGTTTAAACCTTCCCAAAATATGTCCATGAAATATTCTTCACTTTCCTCTAAAAGAGAATGCAAGAATGTAGTTTCTAAAGCATCATAATATTCTGAAACAGTTTTAGTACCTTGTTTTAAATTTTTTAATTTCCTAACCTTGTCACGAGTATAATAAGAGGGAACGAATCTATATCGCATAGCAAATTTGAGATCATTCCAAGTATTAGGTATATAATCAGGATATAAACTACAATATTCATTCCACCAAATAGAAGCAAAATCTTTGAAAGCACTAATTGCAGTTTTTACTTTCTTATGCTCAAGAAAATTATGGGAAACAAATAAATCATTTATTTCAAACTCCCACTCAATGTATAAATCAGGTCTTAGACGTCCATGAAAGTGTGGTATAGAAACAATAACCTGATCATGTGCATGCTTATGTGTGTTTACCTTTTGTAGTGACTGTTGTGTAGTTGTAGGTGGTGGCAAATCTCCAACTATAGCTGCCGCCCAAGAAGATCTAACTCTAGAACCTGCCATGATTAGTAGAAAACAAGAAACAAATCACAAGTATATGTCCCTATGAACTACTAGGATGTGGTGGTAAAACGCTCACAGGATAGCAAATATCAATGTCTTACTAGTTCTTACCATGCAGCAGGTGGTGATCGGCAACCAACGGTGTCAAAGAACTCCAAAGATTAAGTAGAGCGATTGCCAGGTGAACGCACGTATACACGATGTAGAAATATGTGGAGCTTGGAAGGCTTTAATATGGTGGCAAAAATATCAGCAATAATCAATTCAGAGATGCAAAATTGAATTAAAGCTCAACGACGATACTGTGCTGGTCCTAGTCTAGACCGGACTAGAGACGCGAGCCTAGAACACTAATGTGGTCACGGCGTAGCACAACTAGCAGCAATGAATGATATGAAGTAGCTCTGAATAGCAAGATATAAGTGAAGATCATCAACAGAGCAAAGATAATGGTGAAAATAGGCTCCAAATCAAGATACACCAATATTCTCCCTACAACTTTCCTCTGAAATATATTTGCTAATTTTTTGATATTTTTCCTCCAATAGGGCACTGACTTAAGCTTTCCGACGCAATAAGAATCACTCAATTTAGAGTTCGGATGAGGTGTCAAAAAAATTGAGAATCAGCCCGAAATCTGACAAAAACTGTGTTCGGAAACTTTAGAGGTCAAAAAGTCCGTCTTAGAAGCCGATCTGGACTTTGAAATAACACACTAGCTCCAGAACTATTTAGAAGCGGCTTGGAAATATCTTTAATTTGAGTACTCGTGGAGCCAAAACGGACTTCGGATGACAAAGTTATGCCCGTTTTAGTGGACACTGCTCAAAATTGATTCCGACGAGATTTCAAATACGAGTTCAACTAGAGATAGATCCGAAATTTTTCTTCTTTTTTCTCTTTTTTCCTTTTTTCTTTCTTTTTTTCCTTTTTCTTTTTTCTCTCTTTTTTCAACTCTTTTTCTCTCTTTTTCTATGGTGGATGGTAGAAGTAGGCAGCGGATGGGATGATGGTGCAGCGGCGGTGGTGACTAACGTGAACAGAACTCGAAACTCTAAAGGACTAGATACTAAGACCAGCAACTGAACACGACGATGCAACCGATAATTCAATAAAGCAAAGCACCGAATAGAAAATTGCGAAGTCTCAGATTGGTTTGGATATGATGATCTAATCCTATTTTTATGGCTTTTTGTGTGGATGATAGGTGATAAAAAAACAGATCTAATATATGGATGTTGAATTCTCACCGAGCAACCTGAAAACTGATACCACTTGATAGAGGTGGGGTGTCCCGATCTTTCGATGAGAGATAACTATCGATTTGGTGGAGACGACTCTGACGATACGACTACGAACGTGCAACAACGTCGCGCCTTAGCAATCGCTAAACCAATCTCCGGAGGTTATTGACCACGTCGGAGCACGATCAACCTGACCACAAAGGTCTAGTGCCTGCAAGCAATCGAAGAACAAGCAAGAACTGTGATAAAGCAATCTGAATATTGCGAATATGTAGATGAAGTATGAATAAAGTTGGGATTCCGAAAGCGGTCTTGATCTGGTCGTTGGACACAAACCGAGTACACGAAGATGCAGCAATTAGCTAAGCAGTCTTTTTAACTAAAAGAAATCCAAAGAAAAACCCTAGGGGTTGATCTACTTATATAGGACTAAAGGGTGGAGGCCAAGGGGGTGGAAGGACATCCCAAGGAGTCCTAAAACTAAACCTAGGTCGTACAAGGCACTTGGGCCCATGTGGAGGTGATGCAACACCTATTGAGTTGGACTTTGATTCGGATTCTACTGCTGGGTCGCACCGTTTTCGCAATATCTCCACGCTCCGAAGGAATTTGAAGGTGAAACCAATTGCGTTGGAAACTAGACGAGATAAGCTATCACCAGAAAAAAGAATCACCCAATTTGGAGTTCGTATGTAGAAACGGCGGCTGTTTGAAGTTGGGTATATCTCTGCAGTCCGAATCTGAGTCCATGACGTGAAAGACTTGGTCTCTATCTTCTCTTGGGCCAAAAGTGACGTGAAATAACTTCTTGTACAGCACACAATCATGCCCCTTTGTATTGACTTCATTTCTTGATCAAATATAGAGGAATTAATGGTCATATCCATGATAATTATGTCCTCATCATCTTCATGCTTGAACATGCTCCAATGCTCATCCTTCTTGTCCATGCTAGGTCCTTCATTTGTCAGCAACAGAAATATATCGACGTTAGGCAGCATCATATTCACATGAACATTAGAAACATTACCAAGAAGCGAAAGTACCTGATAATTTAATTGGTGTGCACGATCTCTAGTAATTGGTCCAGTAGGTATATTAGCAGGGGTTGTGGCTGTAACTATGGTAGCCATGTCCTCATCATCCTCCCCTTCTTGAAAATAAAGCCGTCCCCGGCGTTTCTTAATCTGAAATGTGGCTAACAAAAGAGACAAGGTGTACATGTTGTATATATATATGTCATCCATTCTTACTTCCCTTAGTTTTTGGACATGTAACACATGTATATATGAGTAACTTTCGTATGTCGTGAAATATAAACATATATGATCATCACAATACATAAACGACATGAAAGTATTGCAACTTAGTTTGCATATATAAGTGAAGCTCTTATTCATATCTAAAGATGTACAATGCTCATCATTAAACCATCCCAATACCGGTGAAGAAACATTAATGTTTTTCGAAGGACATGCTACAACAGGCTTAACTAAGTAGTCATGCAACAAGTCATTCGACGCAGAATCATCACCAAGATTAGAGGTCATATCAAAATGATTAAGCATTGGCAGTTTCATAATAGTAACATGATTATCCAAAATAGATGGTGTGCTCAAATCAACAGGTAACTCAAGACATGATGTATTCAAGTCTATTAGGCAAGCAACATCTTCATGTGAAGTTATGACATTCTCGAAAATTGGTTGTGTGATGAAACTACTGGATAGCTCAACACATGTTGCTTTTAAATCAGCAAGGTTCTCATGTGGAGGGGAAAGATCCATACCTTTGTCATTACCTTTTTGTGATGATAGATCAGATATTGGAGGAGTGCTTACGACAATTGATGTGGTTATGGAAGTGCTCATAGACCATAGAGGAACAACCTTCTCAACTTGTGGTATTTGCACATTCCGCTTGTTCATCTTCTGGGCAACACGTCTGTCGATTTCCTGTTCAGCTTTACAAGCAAGACGAAACAAACGATCCATAGGATAACACTTTTCATGAATTAGGATATCCTGAATGTCACGGTTTAAACCTTCCCAAAATATGTCCATGAAATATTCTTCACTTTCCTCTAAAAGAGAATGCAAGAATGTAGTTTCTAAAGCATCATAATATTCTGAAACAGTTTTAGTACCTTGTTTTAAATTTTTTAATTTCCTAACCTTGTCACGAGTATAATAAGAGGGAACGAATCTATATCGCATAGCAAATTTGAGATCATTCCAAGTATTAGGTATATAATCAGGATATAAACTACAATATTCATTCCACCAAATAGAAGCAAAATCTTTGAAAGCACTAATTGCAGTTTTTACTTTCTTATGCTCAAGAAAATTATGGGAAACAAATAAATCATTTATTTCAAACTCCCACTCAATGTATAAATCAGGTCTTAGACGTCCATGAAAGTGTGGTATAGAAACAATAACCTGATCATGTGCATGCTTATGTGTGTTTACCTTTTGTAGTGACTGTTGTGTAGTTGTAGGTGGTGGAAAATCTCCAACTATAGCTGCCGCCCAAGAAGATCTAACTCTAGAACCTGCCATGATTAGTAGAAAACAAGAAACAAATCACAAGTATATGTCCCTATGAACTACTAGGATGTGGTGGTAAAACGCTCACAGGATAGCAAATATCAATGTCTTACTAGTTCTTACCATGCAGCAGGTGGTGATCGGCAACCAACGGTGTCAAAGAACTCCAAAGATTAAGTAGAGCGATTGCCAGGTGAACGCACGTATACACGATGTAGAAATATGTGGAGCTTGGAAGGCTTTAATATGGTGGCAAAAATATCAGCAATAATCAATTCAGAGATGCAAAATTGAATTAAAGCTCAACGACGATACTGTGCTGGTCCTAGTCTAGACCGGACTAGAGACGCGAGCCTAGAACACTAATGTGGTCACGGCGTAGCACAACTAGCAGCAATGAATGATATGAAGTAGCTCTGAATAGCAAGATATAAGTGAAGATCATCAACAGAGCAAAGATAATGGTGAAAATAGGCTCCAAATCAAGATACACCAATATTCTCCCTACAACTTTCCTCTGAAATATATTTGCTAATTTTTTGATATTTTTCCTCCAATAGGGCACTGACTTAAGCTTTCCGACGCAATAAGAATCACTCAATTTAGAGTTCGGATGAGGTGTCAAAAAAATTGAGAATCAGCCCGAAATCTGACAAAAACTGTGTTCGGAAACTTTAGAGGTCAAAAAGTCCGTCTTAGAAGCCGATCTGGACTTTGAAATAACACACTAGCTCCAGAACTATTTAGAAGCGGCTTGGAAATATCTTTAATTTGAGTACTCGTGGAGCCAAAACGGACTTCGGATGACAAAGTTATGCCCGTTTTAGTGGACACTGCTCAAAATTGATTCCGACGAGATTTCAAATACGAGTTCAACTAGAGATAGATCCGAAATTTTTCTTCTTTTTTCTCTTTTTTCCTTTTTTCTTTCTTTTTTTCCTTTTTCTTTTTTCTCTCTTTTTTCAACTCTTTTTCTCTCTTTTTCTATGGTGGATGGTAGAAGTAGGCAGCGGATGGGATGATGGTGCAGCGGCGGTGGTGACTAACGTGAACAGAACTCGAAACTCTAAAGGACTAGATACTAAGACCAGCAACTGAACACGACGATGCAACCGATAATTCAATAAAGCAAAGCACCGAATAGAAAATTGCGAAGTCTCAGATTGGTTTGGATATGATGATCTAATCCTATTTTTATGGCTTTTTGTGTGGATGATAGGTGATAAAAAAACAGATCTAATATATGGATGTTGAATTCTCACCGAGCAACCTGAAAACTGATACCACTTGATAGAGGTGGGGTGTCCCGATCTTTCGATGAGAGATAACTATCGATTTGGTGGAGACGACTCTGACGATACGACTACGAACGTGCAACAACGTCGCGCCTTAGCAATCGCTAAACCAATCTCCGGAGGTTATTGACCACGTCGGAGCACGATCAACCTGACCACAAAGGTCTAGTGCCTGCAAGCAATCGAAGAACAAGCAAGAACTGTGATAAAGCAATCTGAATATTGCGAATATGTAGATGAAGTATGAATAAAGTTGGGATTCCGAAAGCGGTCTTGATCTGGTCGTTGGACACAAACCGAGTACACGAAGATGCAGCAATTAGCTAAGCAGTCTTTTTAACTAAAAGAAATCCAAAGAAAAACCCTAGGGGTTGATCTACTTATATAGGACTAAAGGGTGGAGGCCAAGGGGGTGGAAGGACATCCCAAGGAGTCCTAAAACTAAACCTAGGTCGTACAAGGCACTTGGGCCCATGTGGAGGTGATGCAACACCTATTGAGTTGGACTTTGATTCGGATTCTACTGCTGGGTCGCACCGTTTTCGCAATATCTCCACGCTCCGAAGGAATTTGAAGGTGAAACCAATTGCGTTGGAAACTAGACGAGATAAGCTATCACCAGAAAAAAGAATCACCCAATTTGGAGTTCGTATGTAGAAACGGCGGCTGTTTGAAGTTGGGTATATCTCTGCAGTCCGAATCTGAGTCCATGACGTGAAAGACTTGGTCTCTATCTTCTCTTGGGCCAAAAGTGACGTGAAATAACTTCTTGTACAGCACACAATCATGCCCCTTTGTATTGACTTCATTTCTTGATCAAATATAGAGGAATTAATGGTCATATCCATGATAATTATGTCCTCATCATCTTCATGCTTGAACATGCTCCAATGCTCATCCTTCTTGTCCATGCTAGGTCCTTCATTTGTCAGCAACAGAAATATATCGACGTTAGGCAGCATCATATTCACATGAACATTAGAAACATTACCAAGAAGCGAAAGTACCTGATAATTTAATTGGTGTGCACGATCTCTAGTAATTGGTCCAGTAGGTATATTAGCAGGGGTTGTGGCTGTAACTATGGTAGCCATGTCCTCATCAAGACCGGACTAGAGACGCGAGCCTAGAACACTAATGTGGTCAAGGCGTAGCACAACTAGCAGCAATGAATGATATGAAGTAGCTCTGAATAGCAAGATATAAGTGAAGATCATCAACAGAGCAAAGATAATGGTGAAAATAGGCTCCAAATCAAGATACACCAATATTCTCCCTACAACTTTCCTCTGAAATATATTTGCTAATTTTTTGATATTTTTCCTCGAATAGGGCACTGACTTAAGCTTTCCGACGCAATAAGAATCACTCAATTTAGAGTTCGGATGAGGTGTCAAAAAAATTGAGAATCAGCCCGAAATCTGACAAAAACTGTGTTCAGAAACTTTAGAGGTCAAAAAGTCCGTCTTAGAAGCCGATCTGGACTTTGAAATAACACACTAGCTCCAGAACTATTTAGAAGCGGCTCGGAAATATCTTTAATTTGAGTACTCGTGGAGCCAAAACGGACTTCGGATGACAAAGTTATGCCCGTTTTAGTGGACACTGCTCAAAATTGATTCCGACGAGATTTCAAATACGAGTTCAACTAGAGATAGATCCGAAATTTTTCTTCTTTTTTCTCTTTTTTCCTTTTTTCTTTCTTTTTTTTCCTTTTTCTTTTTTTTCTCTCTTTTTTCAACTCTTTTTTCTCTCTTTTCCTATGGTGGATGGTAGAAGTAGGCAGCGGATGGGATGATGGTGCAGCGGCGGCGGTGACTAACGTGAACAGAACTCGAAACTCTAAAGGACTAGATACTAAGACCAGCAACTGAACACGACGATGCAACCGATAATTCAATAAAGCAAAGCACCGAAAAGAAAATTGCGAAGTCTCAGATTGGTTTGGATATGATGATCTAATCCTATTTTTATGGCTTTTTGTGTGGATGATAGGTGATAAAAAACAGATCTAATATATGGATGTGGAATTCTCACCGAGCAACCTGAAAACTGATACCACTTGATGAGGACATCCCTACTAATGTTACACCCATACCATCACCAACTACACATACTGGACCAGTTACTAGAGCACGTGCACGTCAACTAAATTATCAGGTACTTTCGTTTCTTGCGAATCCTTCTATTGTTCATGAACATATGATGCTGCCTAAATTAGATACTTTTGTTTTGCTTATGAATGAAGGACCTAGCATGGACAAGAAGGATGGTCATTGGAGCGGGATCAAGAATGGAGAAGAAGGTGCGCGCGGGGGAAAGTACAGTGGAGCTTCCAGTGGGGATTTTCGCACGTTGAAGCCACCATAAGGCATGCATGAAGGCTTGGACGGAATACACGAGATGCCACTTCATTATTTTCGTCCAAGAGCAAATATAGGTGCTGCGTCACCTTAATATTCGGCTGGGCCCATGTAATTTCGAAATACCACATTATAGGTTGTTTTTAGATTCCGTATGTGTGGGGAAACCGAGTTAGGGTTGTTTTCGGACCCCACCTCCAAGGGGTCACGAAAATCCCCTCTGTTCCCCCATATATACAGCCCTTAGGGCGTCGTTTAGACTGGGGGTTTTAATTAGACATAAGTTAGCCATAGCCGCAACTTCGAGCTCTTCGTTTGTGTCATCCGACCAGGCCAAGACCTCATTGGAACCCCAACTTTCGTAATCATTCATCTTATATTCGCAATATCCAGATTGCAATTCTTAGTTCTTGCTTGTTCTTCGATTGCTTGCAGGAATTAGACCTTCGTGGTCAGGTTGATCGTGCATCCGCGGGATCAATAACCTCTCGGAGTTGGTTTAGCGATCGCTAAGGCGCAACGTCTTCGCACGTTCGTAGTCGGATCGTCAGAGTCATCTCCACCAAATGGTACTACGATCAACCTTGACTGGTCCAGTATGTGTAGTTGGTGAAGATGTGGGTGTAACATTAGTAGAGATGTCCTCATCATCCTCCCCTTCTTGAATTGAAGTCGTCCTCGACGGAAGCTCATTATCTTCTCCCAAATAAGGTTTCAAATCTGCAATGTTAAATGTGGGACTAACCCCAAAATCTGCAGGTAGCTCAAGTTTATATGCATTATCGTTAATTTTCTGTAAAACCTTAAAGGGACCATCAGCTCGTGGAATTAACTTAGACTTGCGCAAATCAGGAAACCTATCTTTACGTAGATGTAACCAAACAAGATCTCCTGGTTCAAACACAACATGCTTTCTACCCTTATCACCAGCAAGCTTGTATCTAGCATTCATTTTCTCAATGTTTTCTTTAGTTAACTCATGCATTTTTAATATCAATTCAGCACGTTGCTTAGCATCAAAATTAACCTTCTCCGAAGATGGAAGAGGAAGCAAATCAATAGGTGCACGAGGTAGAAAACCATGAACAATCTCAAAAGGGCACATTTTAGTGGTAGAATGAAATGAACGATTATAAGCAAATTCAATATGAGGTAAACATTCTTCCCACATTTTTAAGTTACTCTTTAAAACAGCCCTTAGCATAGTAGACAAAGTCCTATTGACTACTTCAGTTTGTCCATCAGTTTGGGGATGACATGTAGTACTAAAAAGTAGTTTAGTCCCCAACTTAGCCCATAAGCATCTCCAAAAATGGCTAAGAAACTTAGTATCACGATCCGAGACAATAGTATTGGGCACACCATGTAAGCGAATAATCTCTCGAAAGAATAAATCAGCAACATTAGCAGCATCATCGCTTTTATGACATGGTATAAAATGTGCCATCTTAGAAAATCTATCCACGACAACAAATATGCTATCCCTCCCCTTCTGTGTTCGAGGCAAACCTAAAACAAAGTCCATGGATATGTCCTCCCACGGAACACTAGGTACAGGTAAAGGCATGTATAAACCATGAGGATTGAGTCGTGACTTAGCTTTTTGACATGTAGTGCAGCGAGCAACAAAACGCTCAACATCCCGTCTCATCTTTGGCCAAAAGAAATGTGTAGCAAGTACGTCCTCCGTCTTCTTCACGCCAAAATGTCCCATTAATCCTCCTCCATGCGCCTCCTGCAACAACAAAAGACGAATAGAGCTAGCTAGAATGCATAGCTTGTTAGAACGGAACACAAACCCATCATTAAGCACAAACTTGTTCCATGTTCTACCCTCTCTACAATGCTGCAAAACATCTTTCAATTCCGCATCATGTACATATTGATCTTTGATTGTCTCTAAACCGAATATCTTGAAGTCAAGTTGTGAAAGCATAGTATAACGACGAGACAAAGCATCAGCAATAATATTATCTTTCCCCTTCTTGTGTTTAATGACATAAGGGAAAGTCTCAATAAATTCAACCCACTACGATTAAGTTTTGCTTGGCTTCTTATGTGTTTCAAAGATTCATGATCAGAATGTATAACAAATTCTTTGGGCCATAAATAATGTTGCCAAGTTTCTAATGTCCGAACAAGAGCATATAATTCCTTATCATAAGTAGAATAGTTCAGACTAGGCCCACTCAATTTTTCAGAAAAGTATGCAACAGGTTTAGCATCTTGTAATAACACACCTCCCAAACCAATCCCACAAGCATCGCATTCAAGCTCAAAAGTCTTATTAAAATCAGGAAGTTGGAGCAAAGGAGCATGTGTTAACTTATCTTTCAATACCGTGAAGGCTTCTTCCTGTGCGGTACCCCAAGTAAAAGGCACATCCTTGCGTGTAAGCTCATTGAGAGGTGCAGCAATGGTGCTGAAATCTCTCACAAAACGCCTATAGAATCCAGCGAGGCCAAGAAAACTTCTCACTTGTGTGACCGTTTTGGGCTGCGGCCAACTCTCAATCGCCTCGATCTTGGCTTTATCAACTTCAATTCCCTGCGGAGTAACAACATAGCCAAGAAACGATACTCGGTCGGTGCAAAAGGTGCACTTCCCAAGGTTACCAAACAAACGTGCATTACGTAGAGCAATAAAAACAGCACGTAAATGATCCAAATGTTCCTCCAAAGATTTGCTATAAATCAGTATATCATCAAAATAGACTACCACAAATCGTCCAATGAAAGCACGTAAAACCTCGTTCATTAATCTCATGAAAGTGCTAGGTGCATTAGTTAACCCAAAAGGCATGACTAACCACTCATATAATCCAAACTTAGTTTTAAATGCCGTTTTCCATTCATCCCCTAATTTCATGCGAATTTGATGGTATCCACTACGCAAATCAACTTTGGAAAACATGGTAGAGCCACTTAATTCATCAAGCATATCATCTAACCTAGGAATAGGATGACGATAACGAATAGTAATATTATTAATGGCTCTACAATCAACACACATACGCCAAGTTCCATCCTTTTTAGGCACTAATATAACAGGAACAGCACAAGGACTAAGGGATTCACGTATGTAACCTTTGTCGAGTAGCTCTTGTACTTGCCGCTGAATCTCCTTCGTCTCCTCCGGATTGGTACGGTATGGCGCACGGTTGGGCAGCGAAGCACCGGGAATTAAGTCAATCTGATGCTCAATCCCTCGAATAGGTGGTAATCCCGGTGGTACGTCTTGTGGAAAGACGTCAATAAACTCCTGCAAAAGGTCAGTGACAACAGGAGGCAAAGAAGGAGGCAATTCCTCAAATGAAAACAAAGCTTCTTTGCACACAAAAGCATAGCACACATATTGACTAACATCCAAATCTTAGTAGCCTTAGCAATCGCTAAACCAACTCCGAGAGGTTATTGATCCCGCGGATGCACGATCAACCTGACCACGAAGGTCAATTCCTGCAAGCAATCGAAGAACAAGCAAGAACTAAGAATTGCAATCTGGATATTGCGAATATAAGATGAAAGATTAACAGAAGTTGGGGTTCCAATGCGGTCTTGGCCTGGTCGGACGACACAAACGAAGAACTCGAAGTTGCGGCTATGGCTAACTTAAATCTAATTAAAACCCAAGTCTAAACGACGCCCTAAGGGCTGTATATATGGGGGAACAGAGGTGATTTTCGTGACCCCTTGGAGGTGGGGTCCGAAAACTACCCTAACTCGGTTTCCCCACACATACGGACTCTAAAAACAGCCTATAATGTGGTATTTCGAAATTACATGGGCCCAGCCCAATATTAAGGTGACGCAGCACCTATAATTGCTCTTGGACGAAAATAATGAAGTGGCATCTCGTGTATTCTGTCCAAGCCTTCATGCATGCCTTATGGTGGCTTCAACGTGCGAAAATCCCCACTGGAAGCTCCACTGTACTTTCCCCTGCGCGCACCTTCTTCTCCATTCTTGATCCCGCTCCAATGACCATCCTTCTTGTCCATGCTAGGTCCTTCATTCATAAGCAAAACAAAAGTATCTAATTTAGGCAGCATCATATGTTCATGAACAATAGAAGGATTCGCAAGAAACGAAAGTACCTGATAATTTAGTTGACGTGCACGTGCTCTAGTAACTGGTCCAGTATGTGTAGTTGGTGAGGGTATGGGTGTAACATTAGTAGGGATGTCCTCATCAAGGTATTTAGGGGCTGGTTTTCAGGTGGGCTAAGTTCCGAAGATAAGAAAAGAACCCCGTTGGTCAGTTGGCTGTCTGCGTGAAATTTTTATAAATACGTTCATGGAATTACACCAGCTACTATGTCTGGCACATCCGACCGTTCAGCTATCAAACGAAGCCGGAATCGCACGAAATTTAAAACACCGCCTGGCTGCACTAGACTGACGTCGTCTACATCGTTTAACGCCAAAGAGAACATCGAGCACCTCCCGATAAAATAACCCATTTAAATATAAATGGGGGTTTTCGCGCCGATGGTGATGGCTGGTCTTGTGCCGGTTGCGGCGGTGCTCAGGTGAAACCCGGTGTCACAAGGTCGTGTGCTGTGGTGGAAAAGGTCGGTCACGCATCCGATACGAGAAATAGGAGAGAGAAATATGCATCGATTATTATTTCGGTGAAGCAAACACTGCAAACAAGTCAGACAATCAAACAATTCACGCCGAAAACAATTTTTTTAATTTTTGTGAAAACTGGGTTGTTACAAGAAAGAAAAGGAAACAGAAAATAGAAAAAAAAGGCTTACCTGACATTAGGCCCAACTTGTTCCCCAGCCGGCCCAGTCCACCCAGCCTTGTCGTCTACCCCCGGGCACGAGCACACAGCTGCGTGCCCGGCATGCCAACGTCGGCGGCAGCAGCTAGCCTGCCTTGCGCCCCCCAAGCCTTATCTCCTCGCCACGACGACGCCTGGAGACGCCCAATGCATTCCCCCCCCCCTCTCCTGGCCATTTCCCCTCTCCCAGCACGATCCCGCCGTCGTCCGAGAAGAACCGCAACGCGGCCGCTATGGAAACTCGTGGTCGGAGCCCGAGCTAGGCCTCCAAAGCTTGTCCTTCCTCTTCGTCGTCTTCGTCTTCGTTTCCGTGCAGAAACTCGCGAGTCAATTCATCCCCGAGCCGCCGGAATCACCACCGAGCTCTCGCCGGCCGCAGAGAAGATCGTCGTCGATTCCACCGGCCACAGGACCTCCCCGAGCAAGCCGTCACCGCCGTTGCACTCAGGGTGAGCTTCTGAGAAAAACCCCTCTTGTCCCGCGCCTTCCACGCAGCTGTAGCCGGATCCACTATGAGAGCCGAAGCACTTCACCGTCGTGGTCGTTGCCGGCAAGCTCCCGCTAAGAAATCGAGCTCTAGATCTTGTCCATCGCATTCGCGTTGCTCCTCTGTTTCAAAAGCGCCCAACCCCGCTTCATTTGATGCATCGTAGTGAGTTTTGCCTCGCAGCCGTGCCACTGTCGCCGCAAAGCTCGTCGCCGGCGAGCCTACGGTGCCTCCTAGTGATAGAGGCGAAGGTGTCCCGATGTTTCGATGAGATGGTGGAGATCGATTATGGTGGAGTAGACTTTCACGACCCGACTACGAACGTGCGAAGACGTTGCGCCTTAGCAATCGCTAAACCAACTCCGAGAGGTTATTGATCCCGCGGATGCACGATCAACCTGACCACGAAGGTCTAATTCCTGCAAGCAATCGAAGAACAAGCAAGAACTAAGAATTGCAATCTGGATATTGCGAATATAAGATGAAAGATTACGAAAGTTGGGGTTCCAATGAGGTCTTGGCCTGGTCGGATGACACAAACGAAGAGCTCGAAGTTGCGGCTATGGCTAACTTAAATCTAATTAAAACCCAAGTCTAAACAACGCCCCAAGGGCTGTATATATGGGGGAACAGAGGGGATTTTCGTGACCCCTTGGAGGTGGGGTCCGAAAACAACCCTAACTCGGTTTCCCCACACATACGGACTCTAAAAACAGCCTATAAGGTGGTATTTCTAAATTACATGGGCCCAGCCCAATATTAAGGTGACGCAGCACCTATAATTGCCCTTGGACGAAAATAATGAAGTGGCATCTCGCGTATTTCGTCCAAGACTTCATGCGCGCCTTATGGTGGCTTCAAAGTGCGATAATCACCACGGGAAGCTCCGCTGTCCTTTCCCGCGCGCGCACCTTCTTCTCCATGCTTGATCCCGCTCCAATGACCATCCTTCTTGTCCATGCTAGGTCCTTCATTCATAAGAAAAACAAAAGTATCTAATTTAGGCAGTATCATATGTTCATGAACAATAGAAGGATTCGCAAGAAACGAAAGTACCTGATAATTTAGTTGACGTGCACGAGCTCTAGTAACTGGTCCAATATGTGTAGTTGGTGAGGATATGGGTGTAACATTAGTAGGGATGTCCTCATCATCCTCCCCTTCTTGAATTGAAGTCGTCCTCGACGGAAGCTCATCATCTTCTCCCAAATAAGGCTTCAAATCTGCAATATTAAATGTGGGACTAACCCCAAAGGCTGCAGGTAGCTCAACTTTATATGCATTATCATTAATTTTCTGCAAAACCTTAAAGGGACCATCAGCTCGAGGCATTAACTTAGACTTGCGCAAATCAGGAAACCTATCTTTACGTAGATGTAACCAAACAAGATCTCCGGGTTCAAACACAACATGCTTTCGACCCCTATCACCAGCAAGCTTGTATCTAGCATTCATGCGCTCAATGTTTTCTTTAGTTAACTCATGCAGTTTTAATATCAATTCAGCACGTTGCTTAGCATCAAAATTAACCTTCTCCGAAGATGGAAGAGGTAGCAAATCAATAGGTGCACGAGGTAGAAAACCATAAACAATCTCAAAAGGGCACATTTTAGTGGTAGAATGCAATGAACGATTATAAGCAAATTCAATATGAGGTAAACATTCTTCCCACAGTTTCAAGTTACTCTTTAAAACAGCCCTAAGCATAGTAGACAAAGTCCTATTGACTACTTCAGTTTGTCCATCAGTTTGGGGATGACATGTAGTACTAAAAAGTAGTTTAGTCCCCAACTTAGCCCATAAGCATCTCCAAAAATGGCTAAGAAACTTAGTATCACGATCCGAGACAATAGTATTGGGCACACCATGTAAGCGAATAATCTCACGAAAGAATAAATCAGCAACATTAGCAGCATCATCGCTTTTATGACATGGTATAAAATGTGCCATCTTAGAAAATCTATCCACGACAACAAATATGCTATCCCTCCCATTCTTTGTTCGAGGCAAGCCTAAAACAAAGTCCATGGATATGTCCTCCCACGGAACACTAGGTACAGGTAAAGGCATGTATAAACCGTGAGGATTGAGTCGTGACTTAGCTTTTTGACATGTAGTGCAGCGAGCAACAAAACGCTCAACATCCCGTCTCATCTTTGGCCAAAAGAAATGTGTAGCAAGTACGTCCTCCGTCTTCTTCACGCCAAAGTGTCCCATTAATCCTCCTCCATGCGCCTCCTGCAAC
This sequence comes from Bromus sterilis, assembly GCA_950022295.1. Taxonomy (NCBI): domain Eukaryota; kingdom Viridiplantae; phylum Streptophyta; class Magnoliopsida; order Poales; family Poaceae; genus Bromus; species Bromus sterilis. Next base: position 160,686,751 of record OX465599.1, on the reverse strand, counting down.
AACAAAAGACGAATAGAGCTAGCTGGAATGCATAGCTTGTTAGAACGGAACACAAATCCATCATTAAGCACAAACTTGTTCCATGTTCTACCCTCTCTACAATTCTGCAATACATCTTTAAATTCCGCATCATTTACGTATTGATCTTTGATTGTCTCTAAACCGAAAATCTTGAAGTCAAGTTGTGAAAGCATAGTATAACGACGAGACAAAGCATCAGCAATAATATTATCTTTCCCCTTCTTGTGTTTAATGACATAAGGGAAAGTCTCAATAAATTCAACCCACTTAGCATGTCTACGATTAAGTTTTGCTTGACTTCTTATGTGTTTCAAAGATTCATGATCAGAATGTATAACAAATTCTTTGGGCCATAAATAATGTTGCCAAGTTTCTAATGTCCGAACAAGAGCATATAATTCCTTATCATAAGTAGAATAGTTCAGACTAGGCCCACTCAATTTTTCAGAAAAGTAAGCAACAGGTTTAGCATCTTGTAATAACACACCTCCCAAACCAATCCCACTAGCATCGCATTCAAGCTCAAAAGTCTTATTAAAATCAGGAAGTTGGAGCAAAGGAGCATGTGTTAACTTATCTTTCAATACGGTGAAGGCTTCTTCCTGTGCGGTACCCCAAGTAAAAGGCACATCCTTGCGTGTAAGCTCATTGAGAGGTGCAGCAATGGTGCTGAAATCTCTCACAAAACGCCTATAGAATCCAGCGAGGCCAAGAAAACTCCTCACTTGTGTGACCGTTTTGGGCTGCGGCCAACTCTCAATCGCCTCGATCTTGGCTTTATCAACTTCAATTCCCTGCGGAGTAACAACATAGCCAAGAAACGATACTCGGTCGGTGCAAAAGGTGCACTTCCCAAGGTTACCAAACAAACGTGCATTACGTAGAGCAATAAAAACAGCACGTAAATGATCCAAATGTTCCTGCAAAGATTTGCTATAAATCAGTATATCATCAAAATAGACTACCACAAATCGTCCAATGAAAGCACGTAAAACCTCGTTCATTAATCTCATGAAAGTGCTAGGTGCATTAGTTAACCCAAAAGGCATGACTAACCACTCATATAATCCAAACTTAGTTTTAAATGCCGTTTTCCATTCATCTCCTAATTTCATGCGAATTTGATGGTATCCACTACGCAAATCAACTTTGGAAAACATGGTAGAGCCACTTAATTCATCAAGCATATCATCTAACCTAGGAATAGGATGACGATAACGAATAGTAATATTATTAATGGCTCGACAATCAACACACATACGCCATGTTCCATCCTTTTTAGGCACTAATATAACAGGAACAGCACAAGGACTAAGGGATTCACGTATGTAACCTTTGTCGAGTAGCTCTTGTACTTGACGCTGAATCTCCTTTGTCTCCTCCGGATTGGTACGGTATGGCGCACGGTTGGGCAGTGAAGCACCGGGAATTAAGTCAATCTGATGCTCAATCCCTCGAATAGGTGGTAATCCCGGTGGTACGTCTTGTGGAAAGACGTCAATAAACTCCTGCAAAAGGTCAGTGACAACAGGAGGCAAAGAAGGAGGCAATTCCTCAAATGAAAACAAAGCTTCTTTGCACACAAAAGCATAGCACACATATTGACTAGCATCCAAATCTGAAATATCAACTTTAGTAGCAAGCAAAGTTGGACTAGTCAATTTAATTTCATTAGACACAGCAGAAGAAGATTTGCTATTAGTCTTATGTTGTTGCTCAAATTCTTTGGCTGCTATCTCATTTTCACTCTTATTTTTCTCCTGTTTAGCTTTACTAGCTCTAGCAAGATCATCTTTCACAATTTGTTCAGGAGACATAGGAAGTAAAGCAATATTTTTATCCTGATGAACTAGAGTAAACTGATTTGTCCTACCATGGTGTACAACATTCCTATCAAATTGCCATGGTCTACCAAGTAAAAGAGAGCATGCTTGCATGGGTACCACATCACAATCAACATAATCAGCATATGCAGCAATGCTAAAGTGCACACGAACAGAACGCGTTACCTTAATCTTACCACTATTGTTAAACCACTGAATATAGTACGGATGGGGGTGGTGAGAGATAGCTTCTCCACCAACTCCATGCTAGCCAAGTTGTTGCAACTCCCTCCGTCAATGATGATGCGAACCGAACGTTCTTTCACCACTCCCTTTGTGTGGAACAAATTATGCCTCTGGTTTTGCTCAGCCTTCGTTACCTGCACACTTAACACACGTTGAGCAACCAAACTAGCATATTTATCTGCATCATCAGGAGCCATATACTCCATATCATGAGCATCATCATGGGCACCCTGTTCCTCATGAGCAATGAGAACTAAAGTCTCCTCATCATAGTCACTCGCTGACTCATACCCACCATCCGCCGTAATAATCATCACACGCTTGGAGGGACAGTCTTTTGCGAAGTGACCTCCACCTTGGCACCTGCGACATTTAATATCACGATCTCGTGTTTGCCTTGTGGAAGCCATGGATGAAGAAGAACTCGCCGCTGGACCACTCTGTGCACCCTTGAATGGTGGCGCTGACTGTTTTGGTGGCTCCCTGTAAGAATGAGCGGCTGAAGTAGAGGGTGGAGCAGCAGGACGTGTGGATGTAGAAGGTCCACGCGATGTCCATGATGTATTTCGTCCTGCAGAAAAGTTAGGTCTCGTAGCGGCCTGTCGATCCTGCACTTCACGTTCAGCTTTACAAGCAAGATGAAACAAACGAGTAATAGTAGCATAGTCCTTGTATTCTAGAATAGTTTGTATCTCCCTGTTTAAGCCACCTATGAAACGTGCAAACATAGCTTCATTATCCTCTACTAGGCCACATCTAATCAATCCAGTTTGTAATTCTTGATAATATTCCTCTACAGAATTTTTTCCTTGTCTCAAACGCTGTAATTTTTGTAGCAATTCACGTTGATAATAAGGAGGAACCCAACGAGTACGCATAGCATCTTTTAAAGCAGCCCAAGTAGCTGGAATATTATTAGCATGCAATCTACAATGTTCAGACCACCAAATAGATGCAAAACCCGTGAATTCACAAACAGCAGCAGTAACACGTCTATTCTCAGGATATTGTAAACATGTAAAGCGTTGTTCAGTTTCTAACTCCCAAGTAAGATAAGCATCAGGAATATATCTACCCTCAAACGGCTTAAGATTCAATTTAAGTTTAGGCACATGTTCATCATCGCGTACCTGAGGGGGTGGTTGGTGTCGACCGTGGCGAATGTTGGGACGTGGACGTCCAGCTGGCTGTTCATAGGCCGCTTCTTGTTCCACCTCCTCCTCGTAATCACCCTCGTAGTTGTCGTCCTGGCCGACGTCAGAGGCAGCAGCAGCAGTAACTGCAGCAGCAGCAGTAACTGTGATAGAGGCGAAGGTGTCCCGATGTTTCGATGAGAGGATGGAGATCGATTTTTGGTGGAGTAGACTTTCACGACCCGACTACGAACGTGCGAAGACGTTGCGCCTTAGCAATCGCTAAACCAACTCCGAGAGGTTATTGATCCCGCGGATGCACGATCAACCTGACCACGAAGGTCAATTCCTGCAAGCAATCGAAGAACAAGCAAGAACTAAGAATTGCAATCTGGATATTGCGAATATAAGATGAAAGATTAACAGAAGTTGGGGTTCCAATGCGGTCTTGGCCTGGTCGGACGACACAAACGAAGAACTCGAAGTTGCAGCTATGGCTAACTTAAATCTAATTAAAACCCAAGTCTAAACGACGCCCTAAGGGCTGTATATATGGGGGAACAGAGGGGATTTTCGTGACCCCTTGGAGGTGGGGTCCGAAAACATCCCTAACTCGGTTTCCCCACACATACGGACTCTAAAAACAGCCTATAATGTGGTATTTCGAAATTACATGGGCCCAGCCCAATATTAAGGTGACGCAGCACCTATAATTGCTCTTGGACGAAAATAATGAAGTGGCATCTCGTGTATTCCGTCCAAGCCTTCATGCATGCCTTATGGTGGCTTCAACGTGCGAAAATCCCCACTGGAAGCTCCACTGTACTTTCCCCTGCGCGCACCTTCTTCTCCATTCTTGATCCCGCTCCAATGACCATCCTTCTTGTCCATGCTAGGTCCTTCATTCATAAGCAAAACAAAAGTATCTAATTTAGGCAGCATCATATGTTCATGAACAATAGAAGGATTCGCAAGAAACGAAAGTACCTGATAATTTAGTTGACGTGCACGTGCTCTAGTAACTGGTCCAGTATGTGTAGTTGGTGATGGTATGGGTGTAACATTAGTAGGGATGTCCTCATCATCCTCCCCTTCTTGAATGGAAGTCGTCCTCGACGGAAGCTCATCATCTTCTCCCAAATAAGGTTTCAAATCTGCAATGTTAAATGTGGGACTAACCCCAAAATCTGCAGGTAGCTCAAGTTTATATGCATTATCATTAATTTTCTGTAAAACCTTAAAGGGACCATCAGCTCGTGGCATTAGCTTAGACTTGCGCAAATCAGGAAACCTATCTTTACGTAGATGTAACCAAACAAGATCTCCTGGTTCAAACACAACATGCTTTCGACCCCTATCACCAGCAAGCTTGTATCTAGCATTCATGCGCTCAATGTTTTCTTTAGTTAACTCATGCATTTTTAATATCAAATCAGCACGTTGCTTAGCATCAAAATTAACCTTCTCCGAAGATGGAAGAGGCAGCAAATCAATAGGTGCACGAGGTAGAAAACCATAAACAATCTCAAAAGGGCACATTTTAGTGGTAGAATGCACTGAACGATTATAAGCAAATTCAATATGAGGTAAACATTCTTCCCACAGTTTCAAGTTACTCTTTAAAACAGCCCTAAGCATAGTAGACAAAGTCCTATTGACTACTTCAGTTTGTCCATCAGTTTGGGGATGACATGTAGTACTAAAAAGTAGTTTAGTCCCCAACTTAGCCCATAAGCATCTCCAAAAATGGCTAAGAAACTTAGTATCACGATCCGAGACAATAGTATTGGGCACACCATGTAAGCGAATAATCTCACGAAAGAATAAATCAGCAACATTAGCAGCATCATCGCTTTTATGACATGGTATAAAATGTGCCATTTTAGAAAATCTATCCACGACAACAAATATGCTATCCCTCCCCTTCTTTGTTCGAGGCAAGCCTAAAACAAAGTCCATGGATATGTCCTCCCACGGAACACTAGGTACAGGTAAAGGCATGTATAAACCATGAGGATTGAGTCGTGACTTAGCTTTTTGACATGTAGTGCAGCGAGCAACAAAACGCTCAACATCCCGTCTCATCTTTGGCCAAAAGAAATGTGTAGCAAGTACGTCCTCCGTCTTTTTCACGCCAAAATGTCCCATTAATCCTCCTCCATGCGCCTCCTGCAACAACAAAAGACGAATAGAGCTAGCTGGAATGCATAGCTTGTTAGAACGGAACACAAATCCATCATTAAGCACAAACTTGTTCCAAGTTCTACCCTCTCTACAATTCTGCAATACATCTTTAAATTCCGCATCATTTGCATATTGTTCTTTGATTGTCTCTAAACCGAATATCTTGAAGTCAAGTTGTGAAAGCATAGTATAACGACGAGACAAAGCATCAGCAATAATATTATCTTTCCCCTTCTTGTGTTTAATGACATAAGGGAAAGTCTCAATAAATTCAACCCACTTAGCATGTCTACGATTAAGTTTTGCTTGACTTCTTATGTGTTTCAAAGATTCATGATCAGAATGTATAACAAATTCTTTGGGCCATAAATAATGTTGCCAAGTTTCTAATGTCCGAACAAGAGCATATAATTCCTTATCATAAGTAGAATAGTTCAGACTAGGCCCACTCAATTTTTCAGAAAAGTATGCAACAGGTTTAGCATCTTGTAATAACACACCTCCCAAACCAATCCCACTAGCATCGCATTCAAGCTCAAAAGTCTTATTAAAATCAGGAAGTTGGAGCAAAGGAGCATGTGTTAACTTATCTTTCAATACCGTGAAAGCTTCTTCCTGTGCGGTACCCCAAGTAAAAGGCACATCCTTGCGTGTAAGCTCATTGAGAGGGGCAGCAATGGTGCTGAAATCTCTCACAAAACGCCTATAGAATCCAGCGAGGCCAAGAAAACTCCTCACTTGTGTGACCGTTTTGGGCTGCGGCCAACTCTCAATCGCCTCGATCTTGGCTTTATCAACTTCAATACCCTGTGGAGTAACAACATAGCCAAGAAACGATACTCGGTCGGTGCAAAAGGTGCACTTCCCAAGGTTACCAAATAAACGTGCATTACGTAGAGCAATAAAAACAGCACGTAAATGATCCAAATGTTCCTCCAAAGATTTGCTATAAATCAGTATATCATCAAAATAGACTACCACAAATCGTCCAATGAAAGCACGTAAAACCTCGTTCATTAATCTCATGAAAGTGCTAGGTGCATTAGTTAACCCAAAAGGCATGACTAACCACTCATATAATCCAAACTTAGTTTTAAAAGCCGTTTTCCATTCATCTCCTAATTTCATGCGAATTTGATGGTATCCACTACGCAAATCAACTTTGGAAAACATGGTAGAGCCACTTAATTCATCAAGCATATCATCTAACCTAGGAATAGGATGACGATAACGAATAGTAATATTATTAATGGCTCGACAATCAACACACATACGCCATGTTCCATCCTTTTTAGGCACTAATATAACAGGTACAGCACAAGGACTAAGGGACTCACGTATGTAACCTTTGTCGAGTAGCTCTTGTACTTGACGCTGAATCTCCTTCGTCTCCTCCGGATTGGTACGGTATGGCGCACGGTTGGGCAACGAAGCACCGGGAATTAAGTCAATCTGATGCTCAATCCCTCGAATAGGTGGTAATCCCGGTGGTACGTCTTGTGGAAAGACGTCAATAAACTCCTGCAAAAGGTCAGTGACAACAGGAGGCAAAGAAGGAGGCAATTCCTCAAATGAAAACAAAGCTTCTTTGCACACAAAAGCATAGCACACATATTGACTAACATCCAAATCTGAAATATCAACCTTAGTAGCAAGCAAAGTTGGACTAGTCAATTTAATTTCATTAGAAACAGCAGAACAAGATTTGCTATTAGTCTTATGTTGTTGCTCAAATTCTTTGGCTGCTATCTCATTCTCACTCTTATTTTTCTCCTGTTTTGCTTTACTAGCTCTAGCAAGATCATCTTTCACAATTTGTTCAGGAGACATAGGAAGTAACGCAATATTTTTATCCTGATGAACTAGAGTAAACTGATTTGTCCTACCATGGTGTACAACATTCCTATCAAATTGCCATGGTCTACCAAGTAAAAGAGAGCATGCTTGCATGGGTACCACATCACAATCAACATAATCAGCATATGCAGCAATGCTAAAGTGCACACGAACAGAACGCGTTACCTTAATCTTACCACTATTGTTAAACCACTGAATATAGTACGGATGGGGGTGTGGTCTTGTGGTGAGAGATAGCTTCTCCACCAACTCCATGCTAGCCAAGTTGTTGCAACTCCCTCCGTCAATGATGATGCGAACCGAACGTTCTTTCACGACTCCCTTTGTGTGGAACAAATTATGCCTCTGGTTTTGCTCGGCCTTCGTTACCTGCACACTTAATACACGTTGAGCCACCAAACTAGCATATTTATCTGCATCATCAGGAGTCATATACTCTATATCATGAGCATCATCATGGGCACCCTGTTCCTCATGAGCAATGAGAACTAGAGTCTCCTCATCATAGTCACTCGCTGACTCATACCCACCATCCGCCGTAATAGTCATCACACGCTTGGAGGGACAGTCCTTTGCGAAGTGACCTCCACCTTGGCACCTGCGACATTTAATATCACGATCTCGTGTTTGCCCTGTGGACGCCATGGATGAAGAAGAACTCGCCGCTGGACCACTCTGTGCACCCTTGAATGGTGGTGCTAGCTGTTTTGGTGGCTCCCTGTAAGAATGAGCGGCTGAAGTAGATGGTGGCGCAGCAGGACGTGTGGATGTAGAAGGTCCACGCGATGTCCATGATGTATTTCGTCCTGCAGAAAAGTTAGGTCTCGTAGCGGCCTGTCGATCCTGCACTTCACGTTCAGCTTTACAAGCAAGATGAAACAAACGAGTGATAGTAGCAAAGTCCTTGTATTCTAGAATAGTTTGTATCTCCCTGTTTAAGCCACCCATAAAACGTGCAAGCATAGCTTCATTATCCTCTACTAGGCCACATCTAATCAATCCAGTTTGTAATTCTTGATAATATTCCTCTACAGAATTTTTTCCTTGTCTCAAACGCTGTAATTTTTGTAACAATTCACGTTGATAATAAGGAGGAACCCAGCGAGTACGCATAGCATCTTTTAAAGCAGCCCAAGTAGTTGGAATATTATTAGCATGCAATCTACAATGTTCAGACCACCAAATAGATGCAAAGCCCGTGAATTCACAAACAGCAGCAGTAACACGTCTATTCTCAGGATATTGTAAACATGTAAAACGTTGTTCAGTTTCTAACTCCCAAGTAAGATAAGCATCAGGAATATATCTACCCTCAAACGGCTTAAGATTCAATTTAAGTTTAGGCACATGTTCATCATCGCGTACCTGAGGGGGTGGTTGGTGTCGACCGTGGCGAATGTTGGGACGTGGACGTCCAGCTGGCTGCTCATAGGCCGCTTCCTGTGCCACCTCCTCCTCGTAATCACCCTCGTAGTTGTCGTCCTGGCTGACGTCAGAAGCAGCAGCAGCAGTAGCAGCAACTGCAGCAGCAGGAGGAGCACCAATACCAGCAGCTTGTCCTCGCGGAAACAGAATACGTCGTGCACGTGGTAGTGGCGGTGGCTGTGGCTGTGCGGAAGGTAGGCGTGCGATCAACTCAGTAAACTTGGCGTCGAGCTTGGTGTCGATCATCTTCTCCACGCCATCAATCGCCTCTGTAAATCTGGTCTCGATGTCCTGCACCTGTTGAGACATCATACGTGCAAATTTATCATGTAGCTCCTTGTTTGTCATGTTCTCCCAATCGGGTGCATCCCGCGCCACTTCATCATGTGATCCTGGCATGGTTAGCAGAAATAGAAAACACACAGGAATATGATCCTACTTCTACTAATGGGATGGATGTGGGGTGGTGGAAAGCACAAATCCGTCAAGCTTTTCTTACGTCCTTACCGATTCTTACCTAGCAGCAGGTGGTGATGTACAACCAACGGGTCAAAACTCTCAGAGATATGGTAGAGCGATGGCCAGGAGGTGTCAAAACGCACGATGTAGGATATATGTGGAGCTGTAGGTAGGCTTGACAAATATGGTAGCAAAAAGCTCAACAGTAATCAAAACAGAGATGCAAAGTTGAATAAACACTCAACGTCGGTACTGTGCTGATCCTAGGCTAGACCGTACTAGAGACGCGAGCCTAAAACACCAACGAAAGCACGGCGCGGCACGTAATCAACTGAGAAGCACACTCTGAATTTTTTTCTCTTTTTTTTTTTTTTTTTTTTTGCTTTTTTTTTTTGCGATGCGGGACTGCGGTGGCTGAAAAAGTGCGAAAAAATCACTATGGTGGCGAACGTCTCAAAATGAGTTTCTGGACCGAAGGAACGTATGGGCACGAAATTTTTTTACCCCCGAATTTTTTTTTTTTTTTTGGAAATCACCCTTTTATACGTACGACAAAAGATTGGTGAAATCCGACTCTAATCAAATCAAAACTAATCTGGCTACGGAGAGATCACAAACCGAACAGGTGATGGAACTCAACTCGGATTGGTAGGTCGTGGTGCTGTATATGGACTCGACTTGGCGGAACGTGGTGGTGTATCTGGACTCAGATTGGCGGAAACGTGGCGGTGTACTACTGTGCGGCGGCGGTGTGACAAACTGTGATCAGAACTCGAAACTCTAAGGGAACTAGACGCTAAGATCAGCAACTTGACACAACGATGCAACCGTAAATTCAACAAAGCAAGTACTGAAAAGAAAACTGGACAAAGGCTAGGACTGTCTTGGGACGTGATGATCTAACCCTAATTTTTTTTTGTTGGCTTTTTCGTGGACTGTAGGTATGAAGAACAGAACCAATCTAGACTATGAAAACTGGTAAATCTCACCGAGCAACCTGGAAATCTGATACCACTTGATAGAGGCGAAGGTGTCCCGATGTTTCGATGAGAGGATGGAGATCGATTTTTGGTGGAGTAGACTTTCACGACCCGACTACGAACGTGCGAAGACGTTGCGCCTTAGCAATCGCTAAACCAACTCCGAGAGGTTATTGATCCCGCGGATGCACGATCAACCTGACCACGAAGGTCAATTCCTGCAAGCAATCGAAGAACAAGCAAGAACTAAGAATTGCAATCTGGATATTGCGAATATAAGATGAAAGATTAACAGAAGTTGGGGTTCCAATGCGGTCTTGGCCTGGTCGGACGACACAAACGAAGAACTCGAAGTTGCAGCTATGGCTAACTTAAATCTAATTAAAACCCAAGTCTAAACGACGCCCTAAGGGCTGTATATATGGGGGAACAGAGGGGATTTTCGTGACCCCTTGGAGGTGGGGTCCGAAAACATCCCTAACTCGGTTTCCCCACACATACGGACTCCAAAAACAGCCTATAATGTGGTATTTCGAAATTACATGGGCCCAGCCCAATATTAAGGTGACGCAGCACCTATAATTGCTCTTGGACGAAAATAATGAAGTGGCATCTCGTGTATTCCGTCCAAGCCTTCATGCATGCCTTATGGTGGCTTCAACGTGCGAAAATCCCCACTGGAAGCTCCACTGTACTTTCCCCTGCGCGCACCTTCTTCTCCATTCTTGATCCCGCTCCAATGACCATCCTTCTTGTCCATGCTAGGTCCTTCATTCATAAGCAAAACAAAAGTATCTAATTTAGGCAGCATCATATGTTCATGAACAATAGAAGGATTCGCAAGAAACGAAAGTACCTGATAATTTAGTTGACGTGCACGTGCTCTAGTAACTGGTCCAGTATGTGTAGTTGGTGAGGGTATGGGTGTAACATTAGTAGGGATGTCCTCGTCAAACTGCAGCAGCAGCAGGAGCACCAGCAGCTTGTCCGCCCGGAAACAGAATACGTCGTGCACGTCGTGGTGGCGGTGGCTGTGCTGGAGCGGCCGCAGGCTGTATAGGTAAGCATGCGAGCAACTCAGTAAACTTGGCGTCGAGCTTGGTGTCGATCATCTTCTCCACACCATCAATCGCCTCTGTAAATCTGTTCTCGATGTCATTCACCTGTTCAGACATCATTTGTGCAAATTTATCATGTAATGCTTTGTTTGTCATATTCTCCCAATCAGGTGCATCCCGCGCCACTTCATCATGGGATCCTGGCATGGTTAGCAGAAATAGAAAACACACAGAAGTATGATCCTACTTCGACTAAGGGGATGTGGGGTGGTGGAAAGCACAAATCCGTCAAGCTTTTCTTCAGTTCTTACCGATTCTTACCTAGCAGCAGGTGGTGATGTACAACCAACGGGTCAAAACTCTCAGAGATGTGGTAGAGCGATGGCCAGGAGGTGTCAACCGCACGAAGTAGAATATATGTGGAGCTATAGGTAGGTTTGACAAATATGGTAGCAAAAAGCTCAACAGTAATCAAAACAGAGATGCAAAGTTGAATAAACACTCAACGTCGGTACTGTGCTGATCCCAGGCTAGACCGTACTAGAGACGCGAGCCAAAAACACCAACGAAAGCACGGCGCGGCACGTAATCAACTGAGAAGCACACTCTGAATTTTTTTTTTTTTTTGCGATGCGGGACTGCGGTGGCTGAAAAAGTGCGAAAAAATCACTATGGTGGCGAACGTCTCAAAATGAGTTTCTGGACCTAAGGAACGTATGGGCACGAAATTTTTTCACCCCTGAAATTTTTGGCCTAAAAACTGCTCTGAAAAGCGTGCCAGACTCTAATCAACGATTTTTTTTTTTTTTTTTTTTTTTTGGAAATCACCCCCCTTCTCTGGACGGAAAAAGTTTGGTGAAATCCGACTCTAACAACTCAAAACTAATCTGGCTACAGAGAGATCAGGATCCTTACTGATGGTGGAACTCAACTCGGACTCGTGAGACGTGGTGGTGTATCTGCACTTGGATTGGCGGAACGTGGTAGGATGACTACTGTGCGGCGGCGACGTGGCAAACTGTGATCAGAACTCGAAACTCTAAGGGAACTAGACGCTAAGATCAGCAACTTGACACAACGATGCAACCGTAAATTCAACAAAGCAAGTACTGAAAAGAAAACTGGACAAAGGCTAGGACTGTCTTGGGACGTGATGATCTAACCCTAATTTTTTTTGTTGGCTTTTTCGTGGACTGTAGGTATGAAGAACAGAACCAATCTAGACTATGAAAACTGGTAAATCTCACCGAGCAACCTGGAAATCTGATACCACTTGATAGAGGCGAAGGTGTCCCGATGTTTCGATGAGATGGTGGAGATCGATTATGGTGGAGTAGACTTTCACGACCCGACTACGAACGTGCGAAGACGTTGCGCCTTAGCGATCGCTAAACCAACTCCGAGAGGTTATTGATCCCGCGGATGCACGATCAACCTGACCACGAAGGTCTAATTCCTGCAAGCAATCGAAGAACAAGCAAGAACTAAGAATTGCAATCTGGATATTGCGAATATAAGATGAAAGATTACGAAAGTTGGGGTTCCAATGAGGTCTTGGCCTGGTCGGATGACACAAACGAAGAGCTCGAAGTTGCGGCTATGGCTAACTTAAATCTAATTAAAACCCAAGTCTAAACGACGCCCTAAGGGCTGTATATATGGGGGAACAGAGGGGATTTTCGTGACCCCTTGGAGGTGGGGTCCGAAAACAACCCTAACTCGGTTTCCCCACACATACGGACTCTAAAAACAGCCTATAAGGTGGTATTTCGAAATTACATGGGCCCAGCCCAATATTAAGGTGACGCAGCACCTATAATTGCCCTTGGACGAAAATAATGAAGTGGCATCTCGCGTATTTCGTCCAAGACTTCATGCGCGCCTTATGGTGGCTTCAAAGTGCGATAATCACCACGGGAAGCTCCGCTGTCCTTTCCCGCGCGCGCACCTTCTTCTCCATGCTTGATCCCGCTCCAATGACCATCCTTCTTGTCCATGCTAGGTCCTTCATTCATAAGCAAAACAAAAGTATCTAATTTAGGCAGTATCATATGTTCATGAACAATAGAAGGATTCGCAAGAAACGAAAGTACCTGATAATTTAGTTGACGTGCACGAGCTCTAGTAACTGGTCCAATATGTGTAGTTGGTGAGGATATGGGTGTAACATTAGTAGGGATGTCCTCATCACCTAGCAACCGTACCTTGGCCCGTTCGATGCGCGACGTCAGGAGCTACGTCTTAGTGGTCGCAGCGCTTCGAATGGTGCCTAGAATCGCCCCCCCCCCCCCCGTGTGTCGCCTCCGTGCTGGAAGGTCGCCGACGACTAGCCGCCGGCGAGATGACGTGGACGTCATTAGCTTAGTGCTAATCCCCCCCAGAGACACTTACATGTGGTCCCAAGGCCAGACTAATCTCTCTGATTAGATTAAGTCAAATTAAACTTGTTTAATTAACAGAACAGAGAATGACATGTGGGACCCCTCTGTCAGTGGCCCCCTGACGTCAGCCTGGTGTCACAGTGATGCAGTAATGCTTATTTGATTTAAAACAAATTCAGAAAATGGCAGAAAATATGCTAAACTTTGGAAATTCATAGAAAATTCATCCTAACTCCAAATGTAGCAAATAATATGTCTAAAATTATTAGAAAAATTCAAGGAATCTGAATATGCAATATGTTTTCATGTTTGACAAAGTTTTCTTGGGTGAACAGTGGTAACAAAGCATATGCATTCCTTTTAAATTCAAAATGGAGTTTGAATTTGCAAGACCTTTGCAATATACTTCATTTAAATGGAATCCCCTCACACATCAGTGGCACATACATCAAGTGTCAACCTTCAACCATGTGATTGTGAATTGTACTTATTGTGCTCCCTTGCTTGTTGTTTGTCGAGTAGAGGTGGAACCGGAACAGGAGGCTGCCCCCTTCGTTGAAGACCCTGCCCCCTTCGGAACAGGATGCATTTTTCTAGGACGATTACCATGCTACGTTTCTACCGCATAGATGAACCCATTCCGTTGCATGACCTATCATTTGTCACAGTGGTAGTCAAACCACAATCCTAGAAAATGTAGGAGTTGATTGATATCATGTGGCCCCTGCAACTGTTACTGCTTATTGCATGCTTAGAGTGAGACAATGTTGTTACTGTTATGTGAGTCGGGATGGTAGAAATCATGTTGATGATGGTGGAAATGTGTTGGCGAATCTACCCTAATACAAGGTGAACGATGAGAGGCTGTGTAGGAGTACACAGTGGGTTGTCTAGTTGAACACCGCCCTAAGTCCGAGTTCTTGTGTGGTGATCCAAGATGAAGAGTACAACCACACATTGGGCTCACTGGCCCCTCTCAACCTACTAACTCATCCCTTTCGATGTCCAGATGTCGCAGTAGTTCGGAGTTCTGGTAGGTTTGTGGCCTAGCTGCTAAGTGAGAGAATGGCTCAGCCGAGACCGGCTTATGCACCACGCACACATCATCTGGGTCCACTTCGGTAAACCGGCCGGGTTCACGATAGTGGTAGCCAACCCAGGTAGGCGGCTTTCTTGGACTAGATCGGCTATGAGGTAACAGTTGTGGTGAGCATCCTCGCCGACACCCCTTCAATGGTGTCAAGATCAAAGGCGGTAACTGATGTTCATGTGTGTTTAGTGGTACACCCCTACAGGGTTAACAAAACTATTCGAATAGCCGCGTCCGCGGTAAGGGACTGCTTGGAAAGCTTAGCTTGATTATTAGACAACTTGAACTGGATACTTATAAAACTTGCCAAGATAAGCGTGAGTGCTATGGCGTGCTTTCTCGTGGGGAAGTCGAGGAAGGCACCATGGTGGTGTAATTGGTTGGAGACATGTAGTGGACTCGTGTACGCTTCTTACCTCAAGTCTGGTACTCGTAGTTCAGGACTATCCAAGTCAAAGCTGGCACTTCTGCTTATCAACCCCACCTCCCTTTACCTTGATACATGTGCATGAGTAGTATAGCTCCTACGTAAGTCTTGCTGAGTACGTCTTTGTACTCACGTTTGCTTATTCTATATTTTAGATGAACCCACTGACCCCGAAGGTGGATTCTTCCTCGAGCTCAACGACTGAAGACCAAGCTAGTGTAGTCCCAGTCAGCAGACTGGTTCCCTCGTGGAGGGCTTGTGTTTAAATAAGGCTTCTTAAGCCATTTGTTAAACTTGTTTGTACCCAGACAGAATTTGCTTCCGCGTGGTTGTTGCAATGTTGGATCACGGTCTCGTGATCTCTGTGTGCACTCTGTAAGAGTTATCAATAAAGTTTACACTTTGTAAAGAATTGTAATGATACCTGTTGTTCATACTAGACATGTGTGTTGCGTGTATGATTATATCATGCATGTCTTAATATGGGTTTTCGAGACCTTAGTTGTGATCTGGCTGGCGGTCTTTTATACACCAAGTGGCCCTTAGATGTGCGCAGCTTGGGGCATCGCGATGCGATTGTTCGTGACTCCGTAACGTGCACACTTTGATGTATGATCGAGCCCGCCCTAGACCCCGACTAAGATATCGGGCTGGAGTAAGTCTATGTAAGGGTTATAATACAATCGATAGTATGGTTGAGGCGACTTGTCTATGAGTATGGGAGTTCACCACCCATATCATTTAGACTTGTGTGCGGACGATGAGGACCCATCTCAGTTGATCATCCGGCCTGGATGGGATGCCCCTCACGTTCGATGCTTTCCGAGAACGTTCTGTGCTTGGCCTTGTCTGCTTAGACAAGTGGGTACGGTTCTCGGCTCTCCATATGATTGTGATGTAGCGAGTCTTGCATACGCTAACCCCGGGTCTCGACAAGGTGAGGATCTCGTCGCCGTTGGGCAGCCACCGGCACGGTTTGGAGTGGGAATGTGCAGAGGGAAGTGCCAGCTACCCGTGGAGCAACCGCGTTGATCTCCTAGAGTGCGCAGCAGACGCGGTTGTCACCGGAGTAGCCCCTGTCGCCGCTGTATCACCTGCAGTTTTGAGAGTGCTTGAGTTTCAGTTAACCAGCGGGGAACAACCTCTTCCTTCTCTACACTCGTGTCATGTCAATAGTCGTTCAGTGGCATAGTGGCAAGGGGCTCGAGTGTGTATGCAGCGCGGCATGAGTTCGAAACCTAGCCAGCGCAAAATGCCCCCCTGTTTTCCTTTTTCTTTTGTTTCTTTTTCCTTTCCTTTTCCTTTGAGTTTCAAATCAGTTTGATTTCAAAAAAACATGGGCACATATTATGTATGCACTTGGGCTAGAAAAATCCACTGAGCATGATGGTCACCTTTGGTTTGTGTTTTGAACAACATAAATTTTCAAAAAAGCTATGGAGGGGAGTTGAGCCCGTACGTGACCATGCCATTTGGTTGCCCATGCACTTGGTTGTTTGTAGCCTTGGAGTAAATGTTTTTCTCCTAGGACAAGTGGTGCTGATCATAAACTTTTGCTTTGCAAATGCTAAGTGTGTAGTGCTTTTGCACCACCCACACCACCTATGTCCTTGACACCTTTCTTCTTGTTCAAATACTTTGAGCCCCACAGGTTGGCACACTCAAAGTTTTTCGGTTTCCACCCGTCATGTTGTCACATGATGATCAAGCCTTGTTCCCTTGATGATCCTTTCTTCTCGATACTCCTTTGGTGTAAACTTCATCGTTACCTCTCCGCCTCCTGAATCGATAGTTACTTTTCACGTTGCATTTATTTATTTGATGTTGTTGCACATGTTATGCCATATTGCCGTGTTAGTTACACCAAAATTAAGGCTATGACCAAAGCCATAAAAATTAAGTAATTGCACATGAAGTTGTCGACGTGTCGTCAACACCTTCATTTAAATCTGACTAGGGTCACACCATGTCTAATTAAACATGTTCTTTTCATCCATGCTTGAGAATTTTTGGTCTCGATGTTTACTCGTGTGTTTTCCCTTGTCGGTACCTTACGTTAGCACCTGATACTGCCAAGGATACTTTCGTGGAGGTTTCCGAGACCGAGGACCCTGCTACGTTTCCTCCGACGACCGATTGCCCAGGCAAGGGGAAGATTTATACCATTACTTGATACCTTTCTGCCTACCTGCCTAGCTGTAGTCTAGAACGATTGTTTGAACCTATCCACCTTGCTTGGGCCACAATCAAAAACTAAACAGCCATGATCCCCACATCCCAGCAAAACCTTGTATTGCTAAGTTACCGCTGCTCAGCCATTGCTTAGTATTAGTAGGAAAACATGCTTCTTACCCTATGCTATGGTTGGGATATCGTGTTATTAAAGAAGTTGCTTGGTATTTATTATTATGATGTTAAGTTTTATTTGACGAATGATGGGAGGCTGGGCTGTTCCCGCCTGGTGCTTTGTTCCATTTGAGTCACCTAGGATCCGTGTTCCGGGTATTGGTTCTTTGTTCGAGCGTGCCTAATCGTGTGTGGGGTTCTATGGGGACCCCTTGTCTTACCTACCTAGCTCCAAACAGTTCTAGTGGTGGCCCGAGCTGATTTACTATTTGCAAACGTGTGTGTGCTGGTGGTACCCCAATTGTTTACAAACCACCCTCGGCCAGGAGGACTTGTTCCTTGACTGTCCCACCTTGTCCGGCGGAGGACCCGGTGTCCCATCTGTGATTACCGGGCTATCCAAACCTACGACAGACGGTAGAGACCGATTCGAGAGCGCGGCTGGCTTTTGAGTTGGGTGTCGACTCACCGGGGGCCACCCGAAATTGTGCTTTGTTAGTTAGTGGGACTCTGATGTTCCGGAGTTTCAGGCGCTTACCTCGCCAAGTGGAAATCGGGCGTACATGCAAAGCCTATGATGGGCAGTTGGTACACCCCTGCAGGGTTAAATCTTTTCGAAAAGCCGTGTCCACGGTTATGGACGACTCAGAGCCTACGTCTTGTTCATAGAATAACATCAAATTGGATCATATTTAAAAACTTGCCTACCGTGTGAGTGCCTTGGTTGCTTTTCTTCGTCTAGGGGGACCCAGAGAAGATCCAGGTTGTGTTATGTTTGACGTAAGTAGGTGAATAGCAGACTTATGACATGATGTCACGTGCATTCTTGGATCTTACATCTACTCTAATAGAATGATAGCCAGCATATATGCTAGTGCGACTGCAACCTTTACTTTTACCTTGTCTTACCGTAGGAAGTTAGTTATCCTGTAATGATATAATCTCACAACTGGTTTCCTTTTGTGCGTTTACTATTTTTCCTGATCGGCCGCTGCAGTTGACTACTACCTCGACCCGAGCACCGGACGTTACTTCGTGGAGGTGCCCCCGGAGGACGACGGTGAGGATGACTTCGTTCAGTAGATCCTATAGTTGGGTTCCGACGATCCGTGGGTGGACTTATTTATGTGCAGCCCTAATGGATTCTCGCCCCTCGTTGGTTACCCCAAGTGGAAGGTTGAGATGCAGCGTAGCGGTAATTTCCCTCAGTAAAGATACCAAGGTTTGTCTCCAGTAGGACTCAACGATAAGTACGATAGGTGGCAACGGCACCAGAAATTATTCTGATGCGTGGAGTTGTCGTGGACCTGCACAAAACAAATAACTTTGCTCCCAACGAGTTCAGAGGAGTTGTCAATTCCTCCGGCCTTGTCGTTTACAAAGGATCAAACGCAAGAGATAAAAAGGTACTAGTAAAAGTAAAAACAGAAAGGTAAATAGTGGGTGTGAACAATGGTATGAAGATGGACCGGAGTCCCGTGATTTTCACTAGTGATGTCTCTCTCCCAAAAGACGATAAAAATGCTAGCGAGGTAAACAAATCACAGTTGGGAAATTGACAGGATTATGAAGGCACCACAATGCTCACTATGCTGCAAAGAAAGGAAGGGCTCAAAAGCAATGGGCAGTACGCCAAGGTAAGTAGACCGAAATCCATCTGCATCTACTACGAATCATCCACCTTGAGATATCTATCCAGAACATCTCGCTGGTATTAAGTTGCGAATCCCACCCAAAGTGTAAACTCAAAGCAACAGACAACTGCATTAAAAGAACTTTGCGTAAAGTAAACAATTCTTGCACCAATAGGCACAATCACCGTTGTTTTATCCCTGGTGGCAACAGCACATCCCCTAGTCTCATGTTTCTGTCACTCAAGCTAGACATTAGGGGGCTGAACCCACAATCGAGCATAACGCTCTCTCTTGGAGTTGCAAGCAAATAACTTGGCCAAAGAAAATACTGCAACGGAGAACATGCAAGAATTTACTCAAGAACAAAATATAAAAGGGCAAACCAAATATATTACTCATCACAATCTGAACATAGTCTCATAATCCATCAGATCCCAACAAACTCAGCATAGCAACAGCAGAAAATTACATAGGTGCCTCGATCATGTGAGACAGCTCACGAGGTCTCGAAAGTGGAAGCACAAAAGAGGGAGAGGACATCACATAGCTAGTGATCACGGACCCATGGTCCAAGGGGGACTACTCACGGTACATACGGGAGGCGTCCATGGCTATGGATGGTCTCCCGGAGGGGTGATCTCCTTCCGGCAGGGTGCCGGGGGAGCTTCTCCAGGCATACCCGATCTGAAAACGGCGGCGGCGGCGGAACAGAGAGGTTTCCGCGAAAAAGAGTTCTTGTTTAGGGGTTTCTACCCCGAGGGGGTTATATAGGCGAAGGGGGGCGTCGAGGGGCCACCCAGGGCAGCCAGGAGGGTGCCTGGCGCGCCCTAGGGTTGGGGCCGCGCCAGGGACCCTTCTGGCTCCCTGGTGGTGGTCCCGGCTCTCTCCCTTGGTTATTCCGGAAGCTTCCTGCCCGCTGATTTTTAATATAATTTTTGTGGAATTTTTGGGCACTTTAATCAGCCGGAAAACCTGAAAAACAAAAACAGCAGAAAACCAGAAGCTGGCAACTGGGTGCACTGAGTTAGTAGGTTAGTCCAAATTGGTTTAAAAGTGTAATAAAGTTCAAGCAAAACATGGCAAAGTCACACAAAACATGCATGGAGCAAGCAGAAATTATAGATACGTTTGAGACGTATCAACATCTCCAAGCTTAATTCCTGCTCGTCCTCGAGTAGGTAAATGTTAACAAGCATAATTTCTGTGGTGACATGCCACACAAACAAATAAGGACTGTTAAGTAAAGCAATCAAAGCATGCAATTCAATTCAAGTCTTAACAGGCAAGAGTCTATATTGGCATTAACACAAGCAACAAAAGAACAAAAGGTGCAAGAGATCTTGCTGTCCGTGACTCGAATGTCTCCCGATGGTGTTTGCGTGCAAGCAAGGGACTGGGAAGAAAGAGAAAAAAGGTTGTTGAGAACAACTATCTACTAAAGTTTCACACTTAGTCTCCTTTGGATTCTTATCTGGACTCGTCCCCAGACCACTAGCCAGGTACAAGTCAAACTGATCCACTCCCTTTCGATATTTTGAGCACTCATGCAATGGATGAGCGCGAGCAAGAAAGTTGACACCTAAAAGGTGAAACAGAAAAAGGGTGGAGGAGGAAGACAAAAAGGTGTGTGAAAGGCTCACATCAATGAGGACAATCATAGACGATATAAGGCCATATGATAGATATGATGTGAGGAGTAGGGATTTCCATACAGCGGATGCACATGTGAGCTAAAAGCTCTCCAATGGAACTAGTGGGGGTGCATCTAACTTGCTTGCTCAAGAAGACCTAGAGCTCGTTTGAGGAGGCTCATCATTGGAATATACAAGCCAAGTTCTATAGTGTAAAAGTTCCCCACATAGCTATATGCATGATGATAATCTCTATGGAGTACAAGGGATAGAAGATGAAGTACTAGTGTGGACCTCTCAAAAGGAATAGTAGTATGCCCCCTTCTCTCTTTTTATTTTTCTTTTTCTCTTTTTTTATTTTTTTATTTTTTGGTGGCCTCAATGGTTCTTTCTATTTAACTCTCATTTGTCCTCTTTGGGATCTTTTGATTTTGTCCTCTTTGGGATCTTTTCCTCACTTTAGGGGAAATACTCTATATTTTACAAGAATATAGGAGATCTTTCACACTTTACAAAGGTACTCACAAAAAGAAAATGTAACTAATCATGATGCAAATGTATGCCTCTGCCAGGATAGCAGGATATGCAATGATACTAGCGCGTCATGTAGCAATTATTAGGGGAAGGCCCAACTAGCATGCCGCTCATCGATCAAGCAAGTAGCATGTATGACATGAAGATCAAGTCATGAGAGGGTGGATGTTGCATGGCAATGTATCTCGGAAAGGCTATGGAAATGCCTTGTAGGTAGGTATGGTGGCTGTTTTGAGGAAAGATATAATGAGGCTTATGATGACAGAGCGTATCATGCCAAGGGTTTGGATGCACCGGCGAAGTATGTGCCAACTCTCGAGGTGAGAAAGGGCAATGCACGGTACCGAAGAGGCAAGAAAAAGTATGGGTAGGTGGAAGTGTCAACTTTCGAATACTCACATTAGTCCGAAGAACTCATGCACTTATTATCGGTAACTCTCAATCTAATAGGAGGTTCACAAAGAGACAGGTACCCCGAGGAGGAGTGTATGGGGGTTTGGTTATCCTTGCGCATCCTCGACTCATGGTACGTGAGTGTACTCTAATATTCGAACCCTCTAGAGGTTAGTGATCCATCTAGTAGCTAGAGTTCTCAACAGGGGTTTTTTGGTTTTCGAAAAACACACGGATTGCCCAAAATACGACATCTATCACTAATAGGCAAGAGCTCTTGACACCAAAAGTTCAAACATTACTCTAGTCAATACCTCAAAACTATTGCAAGTTACTACTTCAAAGAGAAAAGCAACTTTAACTACCTACTTTCTAGTCAAGACACAGAACTCAGTGCAACAGGCAAACTCTCTAACAAGATAAAACATGCAACCTATAGAAAGTTCAACCTGAAAAGAAAAGCTCTAGAAAAACTAAAGCACTACAGCTAAACAGACCAGCAGCTAAGAAAAGAAAAAGAACAACTCACAGCTAAAAGAAATAAGCATGCAAATCCTATGAGGAGTTCTAGTTCAAGTAGAGCGTGTTTCTCTCCCACACAAAAGAGTAAGTTGGGGTCTAACTTGTTACTACAGCAAAGAAAGAAAAACAAACCTAGAAAGTAAAGAGCGAGACGCTCCAAGCAAAGCACATAACGCATGAAGTGATAAAAATATAGTGCAACGAAAGACAGACCGATGATTGTTGATGAAGAAGGGGATGCACCGGGGGCATCCCCAAGCTTAGACGCTTGAGTCTCCTTGAATATTTATTGGGGGTGCACTTGGGCATCCCCAAGCTTGAGCGCTTGACACTCCTGGATCTTCTTTCATCACCTTCCATCGCGCACTTGAAAACTCCCTTCATACATAACTCATTGTAGGCTGATTAGAGAGGTTAGTACCCTAATAAAATAATTTTCCTCTACTGAAAATAAAGATTTCCAGGAAGAGCTATTGTTTCTCTTGCCTGCCCAAAAAAGTTTGCAAAGAAAAAGCAAGCTTAAGGATTGCAAAACTGCGAAAACAAAAAACTGGGGCAGAAGCTGAGAAAAACAGAACAGCAGAGAAAGGGGAATTTTTTCGAGGTACTTCTGCAACTCAAATCAAAAAACTTTGAACAGGGGCTAGCAAGCCAATTGTATGGAGCATGCTGTCAAAAAATTTCAGATCAAAAAGATGATCTGGTGATTTATCGCAAATTTTCCCGTCAAGAAGACAGAATCTGTTTCTGGACAGCAAGCTCCAACTTTTGAACTTTCAAGCACTCTGAGGCTAAACTTGGCACAAAGCTTGAAAAATAAAGATACAATGATTTTGCTACAGTAGTAACAATCATCAAGACCACTAAGAACAGAACAAAAGCAAAAAAGAAAAACCTAAATTCGTTGTGGGCTGCCTCCCGAAAGCGCTTCTTTAGAGCCATTAGCTAGGCTTAAAGCAGAAGATCAAGTTGCATCTATTGAACCATTACCATGATCATCAAAAAGCTCTTCAATAGTGCAACTAGTCTTAATAGGTTTCTCAAATAAAGGACGAATAAAAATGCTTCTTGGAATACAATCAAAAGGGGGGAAATCAGTTGGAGTTTCATTAAAATTAAAGATAGGTGTCTCTTCCAAAGTTTTCACCGTTTCAACTCTCTTGGCAATAGGTGTGCTATCTTTTGTTCGAGGAATCTTGGGTACGTAAACGGACTTAGGTTCCTTCTTTGCCGGAGTTTCATCCCTTTTAGTTTTGATTGAGGAAAAAGTAGTTCCTAACGTTTCAATCACTTCCTCAATCTTTTCTATCCTAGAAGACTTTTCATCAAGGGTTTTGATAGTCTCTAAAGTTTTGATAATTTTCTGCATAGAGTTATCTAGCCTATTCAAATTCCCTTGAATCTTACGCTCCAACTCATTCATCCTATCAATGCTTGGCATCTCTAGCTCTATGTTTTCAAGTTTTCTCATAATGTGAGCTAAAGTAATGTCCTCTTTAATACTAGCAATAGGGAGACTTCCTACAAGATTTTCAATAACATTAAGGGCTTCCCAAACTGGGGCCTCTGTGAAGTTTCCACTGATAGCAGTATCTAAAAGAAACCTATTCCAAGAAGTGATCCCAACATAAAAATTTCTAAGCAGGATAGCAGTGGTTTGCTTCTTGGTGGCTCTTTTTTGAGAATCATTAATTCTATACCAAGCATCTTTTAAACTCTCACCACCTCTTTGAGTAAAGGTAAGCACTTCCGCCTCACCAAAGGCAAAAGGACCAGCCATAAAGGTAGCTACTGACAAGGTAACAGGTATTTTTGGTATTTTTGATTAGGGACACAAAAGTAAAAACTGAAAGGTAAACTAACAAGACTAAAAAGCAAAGGTAAAAGATAGCGTGTAACTCCCCTATTTTTGATACAGGAGTCCGACAACGGCGCCAGAAATTGGCGGTTATCAGGACTCGCGTATTTGTACTTCCTTTGAGTCCACGGCAACGGCGCCAGAAATTAGCTTGATGGCTTCTCGCCCCTCGTTGGTTACCCCAAGTGGAAGGTTGAGATGCAGCGTAGCGGTAATTTCCCTCAGTAAAGATACCAAGGTTTGTCTCCAGTAGGACTCAACGATAAGTACGATAGGTGGCAACGGCGCCAGAAATTATTCTGATGCGTGGAGTTGTCGTGGACCTGCACAAAACAAATAACTTTGCTCCCAACGAGTTCAGAGGAGTTGTCAATTCCTCCGGCCTTGTCGTTTACAAAGGATCAAACGCAAGAGATAAAAAGGTACTAGTAAAAGTAAAAACAGAAAGGTAAATAGTGGGTGTGAAAAATGGTATGAAGATGGAACGGAGTCCCGTGATTTTCACTAGTGATGTCTCTCTCCCAAAAGACGACAAAAATGCTAGCGAGGTAAACAAATCACAGTTGGGAAATTGACAGGATTATGAAGGCACCGCAATGCTAACTATGCTGCAAAGAAAGGAAGGGCTTAAAAGCAATGGGCAGTACGCCAAGGTAAGTAGACCGAAATCCATCTGCATCTACTACGAATCATCCACCTTGAGATATCTATCCAGAACATCTCGCTGGTATTAAGTTGCGAATCCCACCCAAAGTGTAAACTCAAAGCAACAGACAACTGCATTAAAAGAACTTTGTGTAAAGTAAACAATTCTTGCACCAATAGGCACAATCACCGTTGTTTTATCCCTGGTGGCAACAACACATCCCCTAGTCTCATGTTTCTGTCACTCAAGCTAGACATTAGGGGGCTGAACTCACAATCGAGCATAACGCTCTCTCTTGGAGTTGCAAGCAAATAACTTGGCCAAAGCAAATACTGCAACGGAGAACATGCAAGAATTTACTCAAGAACAAAATATAAAAGGGCAAACAAAATATATTACTCATTACAATCTGAACATAGTCTCATAATCCATCAGATCCCAACAAACTCAGCATAGCAACAGCAGAAAATTACATAGGTGCCTCGATCATGTGAGGCAGCTCACGAGGTCTCGAAAGTTGAAGCAAAAAAGAGGGAGAGGACATCACATAGCTAGTGATTACGGACCCATGGTCCAAGGGGGACTACTCACGGTACATACGGGAGGCGTCCATGGCTATGGATGGTCTCCCGGAGGGGTGATCTCCTTCCGGCAGGGTGCCGGGGCAGCTTCTCCAGGCAGCCCCGATCTGAAAACGGCGGCGGCGGCGGAACAGAGAGGTTTCCGCGAAAAAGAGTTCTTGTTTAGGGGTTTCTACCCCGAGGGGGTTATATAGGCGAAGGGGGGCGTCGAGTGGCCACCCAGGGCAGCCAGGAGGATGCCTGGCGCGCCCTAGGGTTGGGTCCGCGCCAGGGACCCTTCTGGCTCCCTGGTGGTGGTCCCGGCTCTCTCCCTTGGTTATTCCGGAAGCTTCCTGCCCGCTGATTTTTAATATAATTTTTGCGGAATTTTTTGGGCACTTTAATCAGCCGGAAAACCTGAAAAAAAAAACAGTAGAAAACCAGAAGCTGGCAACTGGGTGCACTGAGTTAGTAGGTTAGTCCAAATTGGTTTAAAAGTGTAATAAAGTTCAAACAAAACATGGCAAAGTCACACAAAACATGCATGGAGCAAGCAGAAATTATAGATACGTTTGAGACGTATCAAGCCCTCTCTAGGGCCGTTTGGATTTTGACCGTACTCGGTCGTGATTGTCTTCCACTTGTTGCATGATGTACTGTTGGGTCTATGGACCTCTGAGATGATGTAATGAATGCCAGTGGCGATGTATGCCCTGGACTCCTTATATTTATGTCTTAGTATAAAGTTCATTGTTCTTATATCTGTTGTCGAGAATCCAGCAGCGACACGAGTGCGAGTGTCGTGAGTCGGTGGCCTTTTATGCGCTACTAACTCGAGCGAGACGCGAAAGCGACTAACTTGAGTTAGCACCGCATCGGGGGCCTTACACAGCAACTGAACACGACGATCCAACCGATAATTCAATAAAGCAAAGCACCGAAAAGAAAATTGTGAAGGCTCAGATTGGTTAGGATATGATGATCTAATCCTATTTTTATGTCTTTTTGTGTGGATGATAGGTGATAAAATTACAGATCTAATATTAGGATGTGGAATTCTCACCGAGCAACCTGAAAACTGATACCACTTGATAGAGGCGGGGTGTCCCGATCTATCGATGAGATGACAACTATCGATTTGGTGGAGACGACTTTGACGATCCGACTACGAACATGCAACAACATCGCGCCTTAGCAATCGCTAAACCAATCTCTGGAGGTTATTGACCATGCCGGTGCACGATCAACCTGACCACGAAGGTCTAGTGCCTGCAAGCAATCGAACAACAAGCAAGAACTATGATAAAGGAATCTGAATATTGCGAGTACATAGATGAAGTATAGATGAAAGTTGGGGTTCCGAAGCGGTCTTGGCCTGGTCATAGGACACAAATGAAGTACACGAAGTTGCAATGGATAACTTTTAACTAAATAAAACCCTAAGTAAACCCTAGGATTGATCTACTTATATAGTACTAGAGGGTGGAGGCCAAGGGGGTGGAAGCATGTCCCAAAGAGAACTAAAACTAAACATAGGTCGTACAAGGCACTTGGGCCCATGTGAAGGTGATGCAACAGCTATTGAGTTGGACTTTGACTCGGATTTTTCTACGGGTTCGCACCGTTTCTGCAATATCTCCACGCTCAGAGGGAATTTTAAGTTGAAACCAATTGGGTTGTAAAGTAAACAAGATAAGCTATCATCAGCAAAATGAATCACCCAATTTGGAGTTCATATGTAGAAATGGCGGCTGTTTGAAGTTGGATATATCTCTGCAGTCCTAATCTGGGTCCATGACGTGAGGAATTTGGTCTCTATCCTCTCTTGGGCCAAAAGTGACGTGAAATAACTTCTTATACAGGACAGAATCATGCCCCTTTGCATTGACTTCATTTCTTGTTCAAATATAGACGAACTAATGTTCATATCCATGATAATGATGTCCTCATCATCTTCATGCTTGAACATGCTGGAATGCTCTTCCTTCTTGTCCATGCTAGGTCCTTCATTTGTTAGCAACAGAAATATATCTACGTTACGAAGCATCATATTCACGTGAACATTACAAACATTACTAAGAAACGAAAGTACCTGATAGTTTAATTGGTGTGCACGATGTCTAGTAATTATTCCATTAGGTATTTTAGCAGGGGCTATGGGTGTAACTATGGTAGCCATGTCCTCATCACCGTGGGCTCCGGATGCAGGAGACGATCCCTCGGAATTGCTTGCTTTTGGTGGGGGTCAACCGCCCTCTTCTTCAAT
Source organism: Bromus sterilis (assembly GCA_950022295.1). Lineage (NCBI taxonomy): Eukaryota > Viridiplantae > Streptophyta > Magnoliopsida > Poales > Poaceae > Bromus > Bromus sterilis. Next base: position 160,659,277 of record OX465599.1, on the reverse strand, counting down.
GTTGCGCTCGACCACGAATTCTCTGCTTACCACCTGAGATGTTGCCGAGATGTACAACAGCAGGGGTTCGCATGGGCGTGGTGCCACTAAGGTTGGTGGTGACGCAAGGTACTTCTTCTGATGAGGACGTCCCTACTAATGTTACACCCACATCCTCACCAACTACACGTATTGAACCAGTTAATAGAGCACGTTCACGTCAACTAAATTATCAGGTACTTTCATTTCTTGCGAATCCTTCTAATGTTCATGAACATATGATGCTGCCTGAATTAGATACCATGGACAAGAAGGATGGTCATTGGAGCGGGATCAAGCATGGAGAAGAAGGTGCGCGCGCGGGAAAGGACAATGGAGCTTCCAGTGGTGATTTTCTCACTTTGAAGCCACCATAAGGCGTGCATGAAGGCTTGGACGAAATACACGAGATGCCACTTCATTATTTTCGTCCAAGGGAAATTATAGGTGCTGCGTCACCAATATTGGGCTCGGCCCATGTAATTTCGAAATACCACCTTATAGGCTGTTTTAGAGTCCGTATGTGTGAGGAAACCGAGTTACGGTTGTTTTCGAACCCCACCTCCAAGGGGTCACGAAAACCCCCTCTGTTCCCCCATATATAAAGCCCTTAGGGCGTCGTTTAGACTTGGGTTTTAATTAGATTTAAGTTAGCCATAGCAGCAACTTCGAGTTCTTCGTTAGTGTCATCCGACCAGGACAAGACCGCATTGGAACCCCAACTTTTGTCAATCATTCATCTTATATTCGCAATATCCAGATTGCAATTCTTAGTTCTTGCTTGTTCTTTTGATTGCTTGTAGAATTAGACCTTCGTGGTCAGGTTGATTGTGCATCCGCGGGATCAATAACCTCTCGGAGTTGTTTAGCGATCTCTAAGGCGCAACGTTTTCGCACGTCCGTTGTAGGGTCGTGAAAGTCGTTTCCACCAAAATCGATCGCCGCCATCTCATCGAAACATCGGGACACCCACTACTGGAAAAATGGCCTTTAATGGCGCACCTTTTTTTGCTAGTAATGGTGCACATCCGGTGCGCCATTACTAGCACGCCATTACTAACACTTAGTAATGGCGCACCACATATGCGCCATTACTACCTCTACTGGTGCGCCACTGGACACCCTTTTTTTATTTTTTTCTAATTTTTTTAATTTGGAAGGCGGGAACATAGTAGTGGCGCACATTGCTATCTAAGGTGCGCCATTACTAACTTTTTTTCAAAAAAAATTAATATCTTTTTTAATTTTTATTATTATTTCTTAATCTCGAGTCACTACGGCTTAATCTCAAGTCAAATTGCACTCCGTGGTCAAACTTCCCGGAGGGTCACCCATCCTCACACTACTCCAGCCCCAGCAGGCTTAATTCTTAGCTCCATTCACCTCTTCCCCCACCTCACCTCACAAGCACTTGTTGATATATGTATCATATCAATCCTATTAAACCTTGTTCATGTCTAGGACCTTCTTCATGTCCATGGGTGTGATGAAATGGTGAATTTTTTTTTGAAACTTACCGACCAGTGTCCTATCATATTTTGAACTATTTTCAAAAAAAAATCAAAAAAAAAATTCAATTTTTTTTCCTGTTACTAGTGGCCCACTTTTCAAATAGTGCGCCATTAGTAAGTTTGAATTATTTTTCATTTTTTTGCCCTCTAGATCTTCAAAGCCCCGTAACTTTTTTTCTGTTAGGTTTTTGAGGATTCTAAAAATTTTCAACGGCTGTTGAATTTGGATATAACTTTTCGAGTAGATGATTTTTCATATAAAAAACTTTTTCATCGGAGGTCGTATGCAAAAGTTAAGCCCATTTTACACAATTCTCAAGAAAATTTGCAAAAAAAGTCAAAATTCATGTTTCTAAATTTTCCTAACAACTAGACCACATATCTCATGGGAATCTTATTTTATTTTATTTTTTTGACATTTCTATAATTTTCGTTTATTTTTTTAAAACTGCAAAAGCCGGTCCAGGGGGGTGCATTTGGTTAAAAATTTGGCCACCTCAGAAAGTTAGTAATGGCGCACCTTCACAAAGTGCGCCATTACTATGCCTTTGACTGGGTCAACCTTGGTCAAAGACATAGTAATGGCGCACTTTGTAAAGGTGCGCCATTACTATGTTTGACATAGTAATGGCGCACCTTTACAAAGTGCACCATTATTATGTCTTTGACTGGGTCAAACCTTGGTCAAAGATAGTAATGGCGCACCCTTCACCAGGTTCGCCATTACTATGTTACCTTACTAATGGCGCACATATAAAAAGTGCGCCATTACTATGTCCAGGAATGAGTCAAACCTTGGTCAAACATAGTAATGGCGCACTTTTCACGAGGTGCGCCATTACTATTTAGGTTACTAATGGCGCACCTGCACATGGTGCGCCATTACTAAATAGTAATGGCGCACCACATGTATAGTGCGCCATTAGTGTCAATATTATCTATAGCTGTTTTTCAAGTAGTGACCTTCGCCTCTATCAAGTGGTATTAGATTTCCAGGTTGCTCGGTGACATTTACCAGTTTTTCCTAGTCTAGATTATTTCTGTTTTCATACCTACAGTCCACGAGAAAGCCAAAAAAATAGGGTTAGATCATCACGTCCCAAGACAATCCTAGGGTTTTGTCCAGTTTTCTTTACAGTAGTTTGCTTTGTTGAATTCGCGGTTTCATCGTTGTGTCGAGTTGCTCATATTAGTGTCTAGTTCCCTTAGAGTTTCGAGTTCTGATCATAGTTTGTCACGCCGCCGCCGCACAGTTTCCATCCGTCCGCTACCGCTAATTTGAGTCCATATACACCACCGCGTTCCACCAATCCGAGTTGAGTTCCATCACTCGTTCGGTTTGTGATTTCTTTGTAACCAGATTAGTTTTGAGTTGATTAGAGTCGGATCTCACCAAACTTTGTCGTACGTAGAAAGTTTCGCCCCCTAGTTAATGAAAGGTTCTTTAGACACCAGCAAAGAGTGCACACGTTGTCACAAAAAGATTCGAAAGTGTCAATATTCATCTTGTGCCTATCCTGGTTTTAGGACCCCGGGAACCTTTTGACACACTTGCCATTATAGTCATTTTTTCACCGAGAAAAGAGCAAAAAAAAAAAGAAGAGAAAAAAATTCGGAGTGTTCTTCTCAGTTGTTTACGTGCCGCGTCGTGCTTTCGTTGGTGTTTTAGTCTCGCATCTCTAATACGGTCTAGCCTAGGATCAACACAGTACCGACGTTGAGTGTCTCTTCAGCTTTGCATCTCCGTCTTGATTACTGTTGAGCTTTTGCTACCATACTTGCCAGCCTTCCTATAGCTCCACATATATTCTACATCGTCCGTTTTGACACCTTCTGGCCATCGCTCTACCACATCTTTGAGAGTCTTGACCCGTTGGTTGTACATCACCACCTGCTTCTAGGTAAGAATCGGTAAGAACAAAAGAAAAGCTTGACGGATTTGTGCTTTCCACCACACCACATCCCATTTGTATAAGTAGGATCATATTTCTCTGTGTTTTCTATTTCTGCTAACCATGCCAGGATCACACGATGACGAGGTGGCAGACGAGCCCGATTGGGAGAACATGACAAACAAGGAGCTACATGATAAATTTGCACAAATGATGTCTGAACAGGTGCATGACATCGAGAACAGATTTACAGAGGCGATTGATGGCATGGAAAAGATGATCGACACCAAGCTCGACGCCAAGTTTACTGAGTTGATGGCACGTCTACCTCCAACGCCTATTGCTGCTCCGGTACAACCACCGGCCCCACGATGTGCACGACGTATTCTGTTTCCGACCGGACAAGCCGCTGGTATAGATGCTCCTCCTGCTGCTGCTGCAGTTGCTGTTGCTGCTTCTAACGTCGGCCTGTATGATGACTACGAGGGTGATTACGAGGATGAGGTGGAACAGGAAGCTTTCTATGAACAACAAGCTGGACGTCCACGTCCCAACATTCGACAAGGTCGACACCCGCCACACCCTCAGGTACACGATGATGAACATTTGCCTAAACTGAAACTGAATCTTAAACCATTTGAGGGTAGATATATTCCTGATGCTTATCTTACTTGGGAGTTCAAAACTGAACAACTCTTTACATGTTTACAATATCCTGAGCATAGACGTGTTTCTGCTGTTGTTTGTGAATTCACGGGGTTTGCATCTATTTGGTGGTCTGAACATTGTATATTGCATGCTCATAATATTCCATCTACTTGGGCTGCTTTAAAAGATGCTATGCGTACTCGTTGGGTTCCTCCTTATTATCAACGTGAGTTGCTACAAAAATTACAGCGTCTGAGACAGGGAAAAAATTCTGTAGAGGAGTATTATCAGGAATTACAAACTGGATTGATTAGATGTGGCCTAGTAGAGGATAATGAAGCTATGCTTGCAGGTTTTATGGGTGGCTTAAACAAGGAGATACAAACTATTCCAGAATACAAAGACTATGCTACTATCACTCGTTGTTTCATCTCGCTTGTAAAGCTGAACGTGAAGTGCTGGATCGACAGGCCGCTACGAGAACTAACTTTTCTGCAGGACGAAATACATCATGGACATCGCGTGGACCTTCTACATCCACACGTCCTGCTGCACCACCATCTACTTCAGCTGCTTATTCTTACAAGGACCCACCAAAACAACCAACGCCACCAATTCAAGGGTGCACAGAGTGGTCCAGCGGCGAGTTCTTCTACATCCATGGCTTCCACAGGGAAAACACGAGATCGTGATATTAAATGTCGCAGGTGCCAAGGTGGAGGTCACTTCGCAAAAGACTGTCCCTCCAAGTGTGTCATGACTATTACGGCGGATGGTGGGTATGAGTCAGCGAGTGACTATGATGAGGAGACTTTAGTCCTCATTGCTAATGAGGAACAGGGTTCCCTTGATGATTCTCATGGTATAGAGTATATGGCTCCTGATGATGCAGATAAATATGCTAGTTTGGTTGCTCAACGTGTGTTAAGTGTGCAGGTAACGAAGGCCGAGCAGAACCAGAGGCATAATTTGTTCCACAGAAAGGGAGTGGTGAAAGAACGTTCGTTTTACATCATTATTGATGGCGGGAGTTGCAACAACTTGGCTAGCATGGAGTTGGTGGAGAAGTTATCTCTCACCACAAGACCACACCCTCATCCGTACTATATTAAGTGGTTTAAAAATAGTGGTAAGATTAAGGTAACACGGTATGTTCGTGTGCACTTTAGCATTGCTGCATATGCTGATTATGTTGATTGTGATGTGGTACCCATGCAAGCATGCTCTCTTTTACTTGGTAGACCATGGCAATTTGATAGGAATGTTGTACACCATGGTAGGACCAATCAGTTTACTCATGTTCATATGGATAAAAATATTTCTTTACTTCCTATGTGTCCTGAACAAATTGTGAAAGATGATCTTGCTAGAGCTAGTAAAGCTAAGCAGGAGGAAAATAAGAGTGAAAATGAGATAGTAGCTAAAGAATTTGAGCAAGAACATAAGATTAATAGAAAACCTTCACCTGCTGTCTCTAATGAAATTAAATTGACTAATCAAACTTTGCTTGATACTAAGGTTGATATTTCGGATTTGGATGTTAGTCAATATGTGTGCTATGCTTTTGTGTGCAAAGAAGCTTTGTTTTCATTTGAGGAATTGCCTCCTTCTTTGCCTCCTGTTTTCACTGACCTTTTGCAGGAGTTTATTGACGTCTTTCCACAAAACGTGTGATGCCCCACAGGCGTAAGGGATCGAGATAGTCTTCGCGGGTAAGTTAGCCCAATTTATTGATTCGACACACGGGGAGCCAAAGAGTATTTATAAGCTTTAACAGTTGAGTTGTAAATTCAACCGCACCTGAAATATACTTGCTTGCAACAATAGATAAGTGGTAACGGTGATATGATAGTGATGATAGCAACAACAAAAGTAAATAGCAAAAAAGTAACAACTAATAACCAGCAGGATTGAAAACACTGTAGGCTAGGGAGATGGATGGTCGGGCGCTGCATGGATGAGAGTAAACATATAATAGATTATAACACGGGGCAAGGCACATAGAAAAGCAAAGATCATCTAGGAAAATATCAAACATTAGGCATGTATCCCGTAGGTAGTTGTGCGTGCTTGCAATAAGAACTTGCACACCATCTTTTGTCCTACCATCCCGCTATGAACGGGGCCAAAAGGAACTTATGGAGATTAAGGTACTCCTGTCAAAGAGCACTGGAACAAAGCAATAAACTCAATGGATACATGCCATCCTAATATCATGGACCATCCCCTTTGGTGTCCCAAGCTTTCACCTTTGGGATCGCCAGTTCCGGACCATAATAGGTGCATACAACTCATAGATAAGATCTAGAACACAAATATACTCATGAAAACACATAAGGTTTAGATTTTAAAACATGGCACTCGGGCCCAAAGTGACAAGCATTAAGAACAACAAGTTGTAGCAAAGAAGATAAACACCAATCTAGATGATAGGCAACATGCCCCCAACAATCTGACGAACTATTACATGATTAAACTCATCCAATCCCTACCATCCCATTTGCCTACAGCAGGGAATTACTCACACATGTGAAGAGAAGTCATGGAGGATGGATGGAGTGGTGATGGTGATGACGATGGCGACGATCTCCCCTCTCCGGAGGCCAAATCAGCCTCCAGATTAGCCCTCCCGAAGAAGAACAGAGGGTGGCGGCGGCTCCGCGACGAAAACTGGGAAAACGACTTCTGTTCTGGGGTTTTCTCGTCACGGGGATAAATAGGAGTCTCGGTAGGGCACCAGAGGAGGGGGGAGCAGCCCAGGCGGCCTGAGGGCGCAACCCCACCCCTGGCCGCGCCAGGGGGGCGCCTGGGGCCCCTAGGGCTCCCCTCTGGTCCCACTTCTGGCTCCTGGCTCCATCGGGTGCGTGGATTTTCTGGTAATTTTCTGGGAATTTTCCGGGATGTCTAAAAATCCATTTTCCTGCACACAATAAAACCATATAGGCAGCTCTGCTGAAAACAGCGTTAGTCTGGGTTAGTTTCGTCCAAATCATGCAAGAATGAGGTGAAAACAATAGCAAAAGTGTTTGGAAAAGTAGATACGTTTGAGACGTATCAACTCCCCCAAGCTTAGCATATTGCTTGTCCTCAAGCAATTCAGTTCAACGAACTGGACGCGACAAAGAAAACTTTGACAAACTCTTTTGCTTCATTAGATGTATATAAGCATGTACTACGAAAAGAGTTTAGCAAGTAATGAAACAATGCTATAAGGACAATGCACGAAGCAATTCTCCTTTCATGTGATCAGTCACAACCAACTAAAAGTAAATAATAAGCTACTGAAAATCAAGACAGGATCACAATGCACATAGCTTGAACATACTTGAGTGGCACTTCGCTAGCCTCCATGAGTGAAGCAAAAGATAAATGCAGAAACTCCTCCGGAGTTTTAAAGGTGACTAGAACTCAGTATTTCAGACTAGCAATAACACAAGCATGCAGAAGACAATGTAATACTTTGGGACAATGCATGTTACACTAAGAATGACAATTATGCTCTCAGATTTGGTGCTTTCAAGAAAGAATGGGAGACTCTCGAACCGTGGTTTTTGATGGCAAGGTTGAAAACCCGTGAAAGGAAGCAAAGACTAAACATGTGCCAGAGCTCTTGGTTTTGAAAACAGAGATAAAAATCTTTTGAGAGGGGTAACTTTCCAATCAACGGTAAACGGTAAAGGTCTCTCAATATCTCCCATGCCAACCATATATAATGCCTTTTGCTTACACATATTCCCTTATCCATAAATCCTTCGATGGTCTATGGAACCTTTTATTTTGCATCAAGGACGGAAGGAGGGTATCGTTCCACCTATCATAAGCATCATTTGGTCCATTTCACTCCATCATCAAGTATGGGGGAGGTGTAACTCTCATATCTTTTTTTCTTTTCTGTTTTGACTAGTTAAAACTTCCATCAAAATATTTTTGGCATGAAATATACTGATTTCCCCTCAACGTACCATGAGCTTGTACGGTTACAAAAAGTGAAACTTTTGAATAAATTTTGAGATGGCACAAGAAAGTCTAAGTTAGGAGTGGCCGGTAAATACCACATATAGGTAGGTATGGTGGACTCAAATGGAACAACTCGGTTTGAAAAAGGAGTTTGGAAGCACAAGCAGAAATCCGCTTGGTGCGAGCGAAGGCTAGCAAAAGACTGGGAAGCGACCAACTAGAGAGCAATAACTGTCATAATCATGCAGAGCGACAAAGCAACATTGAATCGGGCATGAAAGTGATATAACTATTCTGAAACAAAAAGATCATCAAGGCAAAAGTAGAATTTTTAGTCATAAGCATGTGTGAACATGTGCCAAGTCAATCCAAAAATTCTCCGAAGGGAAATACCACTTCAGTATGCCAAATCATGAACAATGCAATGCATGTAAATCATTTCAACAACACATTGTGTACTCTAGCTGTTTGAGACTAGCACAAGGAAAGCATGAACACTGGGAAAGCATTGTAAACATAGCACTATGTCGCTACAAGCTGGTCTCTAGATCATAAGTACAGGCATATGTACAGAAGTAGAAACAAGAAGAGTTCATACCAGTTTTCCTTGTTGCTTCCTTTCCGTCGATCTTCGTCATTACTGCCTGGTCACTTGCACGATCGAACGTAGGAAATATAATCAAATGCCATCACGGACTCGAGCTGATCTCTGAAAAAAAGCAAACTAAAGAGAGAAAGGAAATATTTTGGGTTTTTCAAAGGTTTAAAAGAAAGCAAAAGAAAATAGGAAATCTTTTTGTTGTTTTTGCAAAGAAAGAAAGAAAGAGAAAACGGGCAAAAGCTTCGAAAAGGATCAAAGCGAATAAAATGGACAATACAATGGAAAAGTGAGAAGGGCACGTACTCCCCCACGCTTAGGCTTTTGGCCTAAGTTGGTAGTAGCTAATGTCCCCAGGAGCCTCCATGCTCCGCCTCGTCGGGCACAACCCCCTCCATGGGGTTATGAAACTGATGATGGACCACGAACTCATCGAACTGGATAACATCAAAGGACCATCCGTTCCTGCGAGAAAAATCAAACAAAAGAGGTGCAGGTAGACGGATCTTGCGTTCCGTGGTAGCTCTGAAAGCAAGATATAATCAAGGTTACCAAACTCGGAAGTCATGGCAACAAACTTATGCCTTTTAATAGCAGCAAGATCAAAACTTAAATAAGTAAACGGCTTATCATCGGGGTGTGGGGTGCCATTAAGAGACTCTAGGATAAGTGTGGCGTAAACGCCACCAAATAAGTCTCCCTGAGGTGTGGGAATAAGATGCTGGAGATCTTTGACCGATGAATATCCCTTGTATCCGTGCTACAGAGCGAGTTCAAGACGGTTCTCAGCTCGGAGGGCTGAGAGCTCATCTTCGCCGTCTGTCCCACGTTCGGCACACCTATTATTTCACAAAACTTTTCCAAAGGCATGGTCAAAAGATCATTGTAAATTTTAAATTCAACAGAACCAGCATCAAGGTTATATCTAAAACTGTTAATGAAACAGGAGGTGAGTTTTTGATACTGGGTAACACGGCACGTTGCGAGCCGCGTCAAACCTGCATTAGCACAAAGATTATAGAACTCCTCCTTAATTTTTGCAGCTTCAAGGAATACATCGCACGGGAAAGTCATTGCACGTGCTTGATTTGTGTTCTCCAACAACTCCAAGGGCACATGATCTTCGTTGTAGCTCACCCTAGCAGTCGAGGGTGAAGCTGCTGCTCTTGTAACTCGATCGGAGCGCTCGGGCCTCTTCATCCCAAGCCACCCCTTTGCTCTTCCTAGCAAACTCATTTCTAAGATTTTTGATAAATTACAAAAACAAGGATTTAAACCAAGTGAGTTAAGGCAAACTACTCAACTCACTTACCTAAGGCATAAACTTGCATCAAAACTTGGAAAATAAAATTCTACACATGCATGCAAGCTCATATAAACAGCACCAAGAGCTACTAAATACTCACAAATGAAGCCACCAATCAAAAAATCTAATTGGAGGGTGAAGGAGTTACATACCAGGGAGTATTTGCTCAAAATTTCATCTTGAATGATGGGCTGTAGAGAGAGATCAAAAATTTCCTCCAAGAACAACAAGAACGCAAGAACCAATGCAGAACTCGTGTTTTTGGAGAGAGAGGAAGGAGGAGGAAGAAGACATACCTGGAAGTGGGGTGATAGAGGCGAAGGTGTCCCGATGTTTCGATGAGATTGTGTAGATCGATTATGGTGGAGACGACTTTCACGATCCGACTACGAACGTGCGAAGACGTTGCGCCTTAGCGATCGCTAAACCAACTCCGAGAGGTTATTGATCCCGCGGATGCACGATCAACCTGACCACGAAGGTCTAATTCCTGCAAGCAATCGAAGAACAGGCAAGAACTAAGAATTGCAATCTGGATATTGCGAATATAAGATGAATGATTACGAAAGTTGGGGTTCCAATGAGGTCTTGGCCTGGTCGGATGACACAAACGAAGAGCTCGAAGTTGCGGCTATGGCTAACTTAAATCTAATTAAAACCCAAGTCTAAACGACGCCCTAAGGGCTGTATATATGGGGGAACAGAGGGGATTTTCGTGACCCCTTGGAGGTGGGGTCCGAAAACAACCCTAACTCGGTTTCCCCACACATACGGACTCTAAAAACAGCCTATAATGTGGTATTTCGAAATTACATGGGCCCAGCCCAATATTAAGGTGACGCAGCACCTATAATTGCTCTTGGACGAAAATAATGAAGTGGCATCTCGTGTATTTCGTCCAAGCCTTCATGCATGCCTTATGGTGGCTTCAAAGTGCGAAAATCCCCACTGGAAGCTCCATTGTTCTTCCCCGCGCGCGCACCTTCTTATCCATGCTTGATCCCGCTCCAATGACCGTCCTTCTTGTCCATGCTAGGTCCTTCATTCATAAGCAAAACAAAAGTATCTAATTTAGGCAGCATCATTTGTTCATGAACATTAGAAGGATTCGCAAGAAACGAAAGTACCTGATAATTTAGTTGACGTGCACGTGCTCTAGTAACTGGTCCAGTATGTGTAGTTGGTGAAGATGTGGGTGTAACATTAGTAGAGATGTCCTCATCAATATTCCTGTGTGTTTTCTATTTCTGCTAACCATGCCAGGATCACATGATGAAGTGGCGCGGGATGCACCCGATTGGGAGAACATGACAAACAAGGAGCTACATGATAAATTTGCACGTATGATGTCTCAACAGGTGCAGGACATCAACTGGTGCACGTATGATGGCACGCTTTCCAGAGCAGTTTTTAGGCCAAAATTTTCAGGGGTAAAAAAATTTCGTGCCCATACGTTCCTTAGGTCCAGAAACTCGTTTTGAGACGTTCGCCACCATAGTGATTTTTTCGCACTTTTTCAGCCCCCGCAGTCCCGCATCGCCAAAAGAAAAAAAAGCAAAAAAAAAAAAAAAAAAAAGGGAGAACAAAAAATTCAGAGTGTGCTTCACAGTTGTTACGTGCCGCGCCGTGCTTTCGTTGGTGTTTTAGGCTCGCGTCTCTAGTACGGTCTAGCCTAGGATCAGCACAGTACCGACGTTGAGTGTTTATTTAGCTTTGCATCTCTGTTTTGATTACTGTTGATCTTTTTGCTACCATATTTGTCAAGCCTACCTACAGCTCCACATATTTTCTACATCGTGCGTTTTGACACCTCCTGGCCATCGCTCTACCATATCTCTGAGAGTTTTGACCCGTTGGTTGTACATCACCACCTGCTGCTAGGTAAGAATCGGTAAGAACATAAGAAAAGCTTGACGGATTTGTGCTGTCCACCACCCCACATCCATCCCATTAGTAGAAGTAGGATCATATTCCTGTGTGTTTTCTATTTCTGCTAACCATGCCAGGATCACATGTTGAAGTGGCGCGGGATGCACCCGATTGGGAGAACATGACAAACAAGGAGCTACATGATAAATTTGCACGTATGATGTCTCAACAGGTGCAGGACATCGAGACCAGATTTACAGAGGCGATTGATGGCGTGGAGAAGATGATCGACACCAAGCTCGACGCCAAGTTTACTGAGTTGATCGCACGCCTACCTTCAGCACAGCCACAGCCACCGCCACTACCACGTGCACGACGTATTCTGTTTCCGCGAGGACAAGCTGCTGGTATTGGTGCTCCTCCTGCTGCTGCAGTTGCTGCTACTGCTGCTACTGCTGCTTCTGACGTCAGCCAGGACGACAACTACGAGGGTGATTACGAGGAGGAGGTGGAACAGGAAGCGGCCTATGAGCAGCCAGCTGGACGTCCACGTCCCAACATTCGCCACGGTCGACACCAACCACCCCCTCAGGTACGCGATGATGAACATGTGCCTAAACTTAAATTGAATCTTAAGCCGTTTGAGGGTAGATATATTCCTGATGCTTATCTTACTTGGGAGTTAGAAACTAAACAACGTTTTACATGTTTACAATATCCTGAGAATAGACGTGTTACTGCTGCTGTTTGTGAATTCACGGGCTTTGCATCTATTTGGTGGTCTGAACATTGTAGATTGCATGCTAATAATATTCCAACTACTTGGGCTGCTTTAAAAGATGCTATGCGTACTCGCTGGGTTCCTCCTTATTATCAACGTGAATTGTTACAAAAATTACAGCGTTTGAGACAAGGAAAAAATTCTGTAGAGGAATATTATCAAGAATTACAAACTGGATTGATTAGATGTGGCCTAGTAGAGGATAATGAAGCTATGCTTGCACGTTTTATGGGTGGCTTAAACAGGGAGATACAAACTATTCTAGAATACAAGGACTTTGCTACTATCACTCGTTTGTTTCATCTTGCTTGTAAAGCTGAACGTGAAGTGCAGGATCGACAGGCCGCTACGAGACCTAACTTTTCTGCAGGACGAAATACATCATGGACATCGCGTGGAGCTTCTACATCCACACGTCCTGCTGCGCCACCATCTACTCCAGCCGCTCATTCTTACAGGGAGCCACCAAAACAGCCAGCGCCACCATTCAAGGGTGCACAGAGTGGTCCAGCGGCGAGTTCTTCTTCATCCATGGCGTCCACAGGGCAAACACGAGATCGTGATATTAAATGTCGCAGGTGCCAAGGTGGAGGTCACTTCGCAAAAGACTGTCCCTCCAAGCGTGTGATGACTATTACGGCGGATGGTGGGTATGAGTCAGCGAGCGACTATGATGAGGAGACTCTAGTTCTCATTGCTCATGAGGAACAGGGTGCCCATGATGATGCTCATGATATAGAGTATATGACTCCTGATGATGCAGATAAATATGCTAGTTTGGTTGCTCAACGTGTATTAAGTGTGCAGGTAACGAAGGCCGAGCAAAACCAGAGGCATAATTTGTTCCACACAAAGGGAGTGGTGAAAGAACGTTCGGTTCGCATCATCATTGACGGAGGGAGTTGCAACAACTTGGCTAGCATGGAGTTGGTGGAGAAGCTATCTCTCACCACAAGACCACACCCCCATCCGTACTATATTCAGTGGTTTAACAATAGTGGTAAGATTAAGGTAACGCGTTCTGTTCGTGTGCACTTTAGCATTGCTGCATATGCTGATTATGTTGATTGTGATGTGGTACCCATGCAAGCATGCTCTCTTTTACTTGGTAGACCATGGCAATTTGATAGGAATGTTGTACACCATGGTAGGACAAATCAGTTTACTCTAGTTCATCAGGATAAAAATATTGCTTTACTTCCTATGTCTCCTGAACAAATTGTGAAAGATGATCTTGCTAGAGCTAGTAAAGCAAAACAGGAGAAAAATAAGAGTGAGAATGAGATAGCAGCCAAAGAATTTGAGCAACAACATAAGACTAATAGCAAATCTTCTTCTGCTGTTTCTAATGAAATTAAATTGACTAGTCCAACTTTGCTTGCTACTAAGGTTGATATTTCAGATTTGGATGTTAGTCAATATGTGTGCTATGCTTTTGTGTGCAAAGAAGCTTTGTTTTCATTTGAGGAATTGCCTCCTTCTTTGCCTCCTGTTGTCACTGACCTTTTGCAGGAGTTTATTGACGTCTTTCCACAAGACGTACCACCGGGATTACCACCTATTCGAGGGATTGAGCATCAGATTGACTTAATTCCCGGTGCTTCGTTGCCCAACCGTGCGCCATACCGTACCAATCCAGAGGAGACGAAGGAGATTCAGCGTCAAGTACAAGAGCTACTCGACAAAGGTTACATACGTGAGTCCCTTAGTCCTTGTGCTGTTCCTGTTATATTAGTGCCTAAAAAGGATGGAACATGGCGTATGTGTGTTGATTGTCGAGCCATTAATAATATTACTATTCGTTATCGTCATCCTATTCCTAGGTTAGATGATATGCTTGATGAATTAAGTGGCTCTACCATGTTTTCCAAAGTTGATTTGCGTAGTGGATACCATCAAATTCGCATGAAATTAGGAGATGAATGGAAAACGGCTTTTAAAACTAAGTTTGGATTATATGAGTGGTTAGTCATGCCTTTTGGGTTAACTAATGCACCTAGCACTTTCATGAGATTAATGAACGAGGTTTTACGTGCTTTCATTGGACGATTTGTGGTAGTCTATTTTGATAATATACTGATTTATAGCAAATCTTTGGAGGAACATTTGGATCATTTACGTGCTGTTTTTATTGCTCTACGTAATGCACGTTTATTTGGTAACCTTGGGAAGTGCACCTTTTGCACCGACCGAGTATCGTTTCTTGGCTATGTTGTTACTCCACAGGGTATTGAAGTTGATAAAGCCAAGATCGAGGCGATTGAGAGTTGGCCGCAGCCCAAAACGGTCACACAAGTGAGGAGTTTTCTTGGCCTCGCTGGATTCTATAGGCGTTTTGTGAGAGATTTCAGCACCATTGCTGCCCCTCTCAATGAGCTTACACGCAAGGATGTGCCTTTTACTTGGGGTACCGCACAGGAAGAAGCTTTCACGGTATTGAAAGATAAGTTAACACATGCTCCTTTGCTCCAACTTCCTGATTTTAATAAGACTTTTGAGCTTGAATGCGATGCTAGTGGGATTGGTTTGGGAGGTGTGTTATTACAAGATGCTAAACCTGTTGCATACTTTTCTGAAAAATTGAGTGGGCCTAGTCTGAACTATTCTACTTATGATAAGGAATTATATGCTCTTGTTCGGACATTAGAAACTTGGCAACATTATTTATGGCCCAAAGAATTTGTTATACATTCTGATCATGAATCTTTGAAACACATAAGAAGTCAAGCAAAACTTAATCGTAGACATGCTAAGTGGGTTGAATTTATTGAGACTTTCCCTTATGTCATTAAACACAAGAAGGGGAAAGATAATATTATTGCTGATGCTTTGTCTCGTCGTTATACTATGCTTTCACAACTTGACTTCAAGATATTCGGTTTAGAGACAATCAAAGAACAATATGCAAATGATGTGGAATTTAAAGATGTATTGCAGAATTGTAGAGAGGGTAGAACATGGAACAAGTTTGTGCTTAATGATGGATTTGTGTTCCGTTCTAACAAGCTATGCATTCCAGCTAGCTCTATTCGTCTTTTGTTGTTGCAGGAGGCGCATGGAGGAGGATTAATGGGACATTTTGGCGTGAAAAAGACGGAGGATGTACTTGCTACACATTTCTTTTGGCCAAAGATGAGACGGGATGTTGAGCGTTTTGTTGCTCGCTGCACTACATGTCAAAAAGCTAAGTCACGACTCAATCCTCATGGTTTATACATGCCTTTACCTGTACCTAGTGTTCCGTGGGAGGACATATCCATGGACTTTGTTTTAGGCTTGCCTCGAACAAAGAAGGGGAGGGATAGCATATTTGTTGTCGTGGATAGATTTTCTAAGATGGCACATTTTATACCATGTCATAAAAGCGATGATGCTGCTAATGTTGCTGATTTATTCTTTGGAGAGATTATTCGTTTACATGGTGTGCCCAATACTATTGTCTCGGATCGTGATACTAAGTTTCTTAGCCATTTTTGGAGATGCTTATGGGCTAAGTTGGGGACTAAACTACTCTTTAGTACTACATGTCATCCCCAAACTGATGGACAAACTGAAGTGGTCAATAGGACATTGTCTACTATGCTTAGGGCTGTTTTAAAAAGTAACTTGAAACTGTGGGAAGAATGTTTACCTCATATTGAATTTGCTTATAATCGTTCAGTGCATTCTACAACTAAAATGTGCCCTTTTGAGATTGTTTATGGTTTTCTACCTCGTGCACCTAATGATTTGATGCCTCTTCCATCTTCGGAGAAGGTGAATTTTGATGCTAAGCAACGTGCTGAATTGATATTAAAAATGCATGAGTTAACTAAAGAAAACATTGAGCGCATGAATGCTAGATACAAGCTTGCTGGTGATAGGGGTCGAAAGCATGTTGTATTTGAACCAGGAGATCTTGTTTGGTTACATCTACGAAAAGATAGGTTTCCTGATTTCCGCAAGTCTAAGTTAATGCCACGAGCTGATGGTCCCTTTAAGGTTTTACAGAAAATTAATGATAATGCATATAAACTTGAGCTACCTGCAGATTTTGGGGTTAGTCCCACATTTAACATTGCAGATTTGAAACCTTATTTGGGAGAAGATGATGAGCTTCCGTCGAGGACGACTTCAATTCAAGAAGGGGAGGATGATGAGGACATCCCTACTAATGTTACACCCATACCCTCACCAACTACACATACTGGACCAGTTACTAGAGCACGTGCACGTCAACTAAATTATCAGGTACTTTCGTTTCTTGCGAATCCTTCTATTGTTCATGAACATATGATGCTGCCTAAATTAGATACTTTTGTTTTGCTTATGAATGAAGGACCTAGCATGGACAAGAAGGATGGTCATTGGAGCGGGATCAAGAATGGAGAAGAAGGTGCGCGCAGGGGAAAGTACAGTGGAGCTTCCAGTGGGGATTTTCGCACGTTGAAGCCACCATAAGGCATGCATGAAGGCTTGGACGGAATACACGAGATGCCACTTCATTATTTTCGTCCAAGAGCAATTATAGGTGCTGCGTCACCTTAATATTGGGCTGGGCCCATGTAATTTCGAAATACCACATTATAGGCTGTTTTTAGAGTCCGTATGTGTGGGGAAACCGAGTTAGGGTTGTTTTCGGACCCCACCTCCAAGGGGTCACGAAAATCCCCTCTGTTCCCCCATATATACAGCCCTTAGGGCGTCGTTTAGACTTGGGTTTTAATTAGATTTAAGTTAGCCATAGCCGCAACTTCGAGTTCTTCGTTTGTGTCGTCCGACCAGGCCAAGACCGCATTGGAACCCCAACTTCTGTTAATCTTTCATCTTATATTCGCAATATCCAGATTGCAATTCTTAGTTCTTGCTTGTTCTTCGATTGCTTGCAGGAATTGACGTTCGTGGTCAGGTTGATCGTGCATCCGCGGGATCAATAACCTCTCGGAGTTGGTTTAGCGATTGCTAAGGCGCAACGTCTTCGCACGTTCGTAGTCGGGTCGTGAAAGTCTACTCCACCAAAATCGATCTCCACCATCTCATCGAAACATCGGGACACCTTCGCCTCTATCAAATATGATCCTACTGCTACTAATGGGATGGATGTGGGGTGGTGGAAAGCACAAATCCGTCAAGCTTTTCTTACGTTCTTACCGATTCTTACCTAGCAGCAGGTGGTGATGTACAACCAACGGGTCAAAACTCTCAGAGATATGGTAGAGCGATGGCCAGGAGGTGTCAAAACGCACGATGTAGAATATATGTGGAGCTGTAGGAAGGCTGACAAGTATGGTAGGAAAAACTCAACAGTAATCAAAACAGAGATGCAAAGCTGAATAAACACTCAACGTCGGTACTGTGCTCATCCTAGGCTAGACCGTACTAGAGACGCGAGCCTAAAACACCAACGAAAGCACGGCGCGGCACGTAACAACTGTGAAGCACACTCTGAATTTTTTTTCTCTCTTTTTTTTTTTGCTTTTTTTTTTATTTTTTTTGGCGATGCGGGACTGCGGGGGCTGAAAAAGGGCGAAAAAATCACTATGGTGGCGAACGTCTCAAAACGAGTTTCTGGACCTAAGGAACGTATGGGCACGAAATTTTTTTACCCCTGAAAATTTTGGCCTAAAAACTGCTCTGGAAAGCGTGCCACTGCTTTTTTTTACCCGTTCGGTTTGGCCGAAAAAATCACTATGCTTTTTTTTTTTTTTTTTTTTGGAAATCACCCTCTTCTACGTACGACAAAAGATTAGTGAAATCCGACTCTAATCAACTCAAAACTATGCTGGCTACGGAGATATCACAAACCGAACGGGTGATGGAACTCGACTCGGATCGGTAGGTTGTGGTGGTGTGTATGGACTCTGCTTGGCGGAAGTTGGTGGTGTATCTGGACTCGGATTGGCGGAACGTGGTGGTGTACTACTGTGCGGCGGCGGCGTGACAAACTGTGATCAGAACTCGAAACTCTAAGGTAACTAGACGCTAAGATCAGCAACTCGACACAACGATGCAACCGCAAATTCAACAATGCAAACTACTATAAAGAAAACTGGACAAAGGCTCGGACTGTTTTGGGACGTGATGATCTAACCCTAATTTTTTTGTTGGCTTTTTCGTGGACTGTAGGTATGAAGAACAGAACCAATCTAGACTACGAAAACTGGCAAATCTCACCGAGCAACCTGGAAATCTGATACCACTTGATAGAGGCGAAGGTGTCCCGATGTTTCGATGAGATGGTGTAGATCGATTATGGTGGAGACGACTTTCACGATCCGACTACGAACGTGCGAAGACGTTGCGCCTTAGCGATCGCTAAACCAACTCCGAGAGGTTATTGATCCCGCGGATGCACGATCAACCTGACCACGAAGGTCTAATTCCTGCAAGCAATCGAAGAACAGGCAAGAACTAAGAATTGCAATCTGGATATTGCGAATATAAGATGAATGATTACGAAAGTTGGGGTTCCAATGAGGTCTTGGCCTGGTCGGATGACACAAACGAAGAGCTCGAAGTTGCGGCTATGGCTAACTTAAATCTAATTAAAACCCAAGTCTAAACGACGCCCTAAGGGCTGTATATATGGGGGAACAGAGGGGATTTTCGTGACCCCTTGGAGGTGGGGTCCGAAAACAACCCTAACTCGGTTTCCCCACACATACGGACTCTAAAAACAGCCTATAATGTGGTATTTCGAAATTACATGGGCCCAGCCCAATATTAAGGTGACGCAGCACCTATAATTGCTCTTGGACGAAAATAATGAAGTGGCATCTCGTGTATTTCGTCCAAGCCTTCATGCATGCCTTATGGTGGCTTCAAAGTGCGAAAATCCCCACTGGAAGCTCCATTGTTCTTCCCCGCGCGCGCACCTTCTTCTCCATGCTTGATCCCGCTCCAATGACCGTCCTTCTTGTCCATGCTAGGTCCTTCATTCATAAGCAAAACAAAAGTATCTAATTTAGGCAGCATCATTTGTTCATGAACATTAGAAGGATTCGCAAGAAACAAAAGTACCTGATAATTTAGTTGACGTGCACGTGCTCTAGTAACTGGTCCAGTATGTGTAGTTGGTGAAGATGTGGGTGTAACATTAGTAGAGATATCCTCATCATGGGGCCTGTGGGCCCCAGGCGCCCTGTGGGCGCGGCCAGGGGGCAGGCCGCGCCAGCTGGCCGCCTGGGCCACTGGTGGCCCCCCTGGTCAGCCCCAGGTGCCTCTGGGTCACTCCCGGCATGGAAAATTTTATTTTTATTTTTCCGGAATTTTTCTGAAAACTTCACTGTTGAAAATTTCTCGGAGTTCAAAAAGCTGCAAAACTTTCTGAAAACTTAAAGTGGTTATTAATATTGTGAAGCTTCAAAAACATAAAAAAACTTGGTACAACAAAGAGAATGAAAGCTAAAGCAAATGAAAACATAACAAGCTTGACTTTTTACCTATATAAAATAAGCTTCACTAGTAAGGTTGATCAAGTCTTACCAACAAACCGGTGATATATAGAACAAGAAGTCTCCCCTCTTATGAAGTAATCATTGCACCTTCACTTTGATGGACATTGTCCCCACCATAATGGTTTTGTATTTGTGGTGCACATGTAGCGGACAGTCCCATTCTCCAATCTTCACGGTCTCGATATTCTCTATAGAGTTAAGGCCATGCCTCTTGTCGATCTTCTTCGGAAAATAAACCGTGTGTTCTCTATCATCAACGTTGAAGGTGACATTTCCTTTATTGCAATCAATAATAGCACCTGCGGTGTTGAGAAAAGGTCTACCAAGAATAATGGACATGCTCCCGTCCTCGGGCATGTCAAGCACAACAAAATCTGTAAGGATCAAACAATTAGCAACTTCAACGGGTACATCCTCACAAATACCTATTGGGACAGCTGTTGATTTGTCAGCTATCTGAAGGGAGATATCTGTAGGGATTAGTTTCTCTAAACAAAGCCTTTTGTAAAGAGAGAAAGGCATAACACTCACTCCTGCACCAAGATCACATAAAGCAGTTCTGACGTAATTATTCTTTATGGAGCAAGGAATGGTGGGTATACCTGGGTCACCGAGCTTTTTAGGAATCTTGCCACTGAAAGAGTAGTTAGCAAGCATAATAGATATAGCCTCATTAGGAACTTTTCTTTTATTAGTGACAATATCTTTCATATATTTCGAATAAGGAGGTAACTTAATAGCATCAGTCAAAGGAATTTGAAGAAAAAGAGGCTTCATCCATTCACAAAATTTATTATAATGCTCTTCTTCTTTAGATTTGAGGGACTTACCTGGAAAGGGCATGGGTTTCTGTATCCATGGTTCTCTTTCCTTCCCATGTCTCCTTGCGATGAAGTCTTCTTTAGAGTACCTCTTGCGTTTATCGGGTGCATCTTCTTCTCTTACCTTGGGTGGATCATCCTCTTCGACGTCTTTTTCTTCAGACTCGGCATTGTCTTCTGTTTCAGCATCAGAGGTAGATATGCTGTTAGGATCAACAGCTGGCTTTTCACTTGTAATAGGATCATCGGGATTGTCAGCCTCCTTGTGTTTCTTCTTCTTCTTTTTCTTCTTTGGAGAGCTAACAGCCTCGTCCTCTTCTTGCACTTGAGAATCTTGCTCGATCTTCTTTGGGTGCCCCTCAGGATAAAGTGGGTCCTGGGTGTGTGTTCCACCCCTTGTTTTAATTCCATAAGCTTGTATGTCCTGTTTGGTATTATTAGCAAGAAAATCTTTTTGCACATTAGAAATTTATTCAAGCTGAGTTTGAACCATATGAAAATTCTTAACAAGACATTTAACATCATTAACTGTTCTCTCTAGAACATCACATAAACTTTTGATAGAAAGAGAATTATCATGCAACTGACTTTGTAACTTCCTATTAAAATGGTCTTGCTTAACAATAAAATTATCAAGCTCATCTAAGCATTGGTCGGGAGGCTTACCTTTAGGGATGTCACTTTCAGTAAAGTCTAATAGAGAGTGTACCTCTACCAAGGGAGGGTGAGTGGTAAGCTCACACAACTTCTCAATAGGCGGTAAATTCTTCACATCTTCGGTTTTAATACCTTTCTCCTTTATAGACTTCTTTGCTTCTTGCATATCTTCGGGGTTCAAAACAAGCATGCCCCTGTTTTTCGGTGGTAGAAGTGGTTCAGGGACGGACCAATTTCATAGTTCTTGGCAATTTTGCACATTAGTTCTTCTGCATCGTCCGGTGTTCTTTCCCTGAAAACACAACTAGCACAACTATCCAGATAGGTTCTGGATTCATCGGTTAAACCAACGTAAAATATATCAAGCAATTCATTCTTAGGGATCCCATGTCCCGGCATAACCTTAAGTAAATCACAAAATCTCCCCCAAGCTTTAGGGAGGTGCTCATCCTGCAGTTGTTTAAAGTTATAGATTCTTTGCAAAGCAGCATGTTGCAGATGAGCTGGGAAATATTTATCAACAAAGAATTTGACTAAGTCCTGAGGACTTTTAATGGAACCATAGGGTAGTGCATCGTACCATGATTTAGCGTCCTCCTTCAAAGAAAAAGTAAAAAGTTTGGCCACATAGAATTTTCGTATCTTCTCATCAGTAGTGAATAGGTTGCTTAACTCAGCGAGTTTGGTCAAGTGTGCTATAGCATCATCATTTTCTCTGCCATAAAAGGGGTCAGCCTCGACTGTAGATATAAGTGAAAGATCAACAGAGAAATCATAATCAGGATCAGTGATGCATATAGGAGATGTGGAAAATTGAGGATCAGGAATAACTTTGTTCTTCATGGAGTGCTTTTTGAGCAGCTCCTTAACAGCTCCAGGGTCAGAGTCGACACACTCTCTGAGTTCCCTGCAAAAATCATCATCAAGAGTAACATACTCATCATCAAGGATTCTCTCCCTGACTTCATCTAAGCTCGGGTAACCAAAGGTTTTGCAGGTAGGAATATAGGTACTAGGGGTCTCGGTCTTGGATTTTGCTGCAGCCTTAGCAGTCTGAGTTTCAATATGGCGACCAAGAAAAGTAGCATCATCAAGAGTAGTGGAAGCATCATCAAAAGTATCGGACATAGTAACAGAATCAATAGAAGCATCATGTAGTGGTGGTGAAGTAAACTTACTCATAACAGAAGGTGAATCAAGTGTAGCACTAGTGTTCAGAACAGTACCTTTTGTTGTACGGGATGGTAAGATCGGAACCTTGGGGTCTCCTTTCTTACCCATAGAGGATGATATGCAGCAGGCAGGATACTTCAAGTAGACTTGTAAATATTGCTATGCTCCCCGGCAACGGCGCCAGAAAATGCTGCTTGATGCCCCACAGGCGTAAGGGATCGAGATAGTCTTCGCGGGTAAGTTAACCAATTTATTGATTCGACACACGGGGAGCCAAAGAGTATTTATAAGCTTTAACAGTTGAGTTGTCAATTCAACCGCACCTGAAATATACTTGCTTGCAACAATAGATAAGTGGTAACGGTGATATGATAGTGATGATAGCAACAACAAAAGTAAATAGCAAAAAAGTAACAACTAATAACCAGCAGGATTGAAAACACTGTAGGCTAGGGAGATGGGTGGTCGGGCGCTGCATGGGTGAGAGTGAACATATAATAGATTATAACACGGGGCAAGGCACACAGAAAAGCAAAGATCATCTAGGCAAATATCAAACATTAGGCATGTATCCCGTAGGTAGTTGTGCGTGCTTGCAATAAGAACTTGCACAACATCTTTTGTCCTACCATCCCGCTACGAACGGGGCCAAAAGGAAATTATGGAGATTAATGTACTCCTGTCAAAGAGCACCGGAACAAAGCAATAAACACAATGGATACATGGAATCCTCAAATCATGGACCATCCCTTTTGGTGTCCCAAGCTGTCACCTTTGGGTTCGCCGGTTCCGGACCATAATAGGTGCATACAACTCATAGATAAGATCTAGAACACAAATATACTCATGAAAACACATAGGGTTCAGATCTGAAAACATGGCACTCGGGCCGAAAGTGACAAGCATTAAGAACAACAAGCTGTAGAAAAGAAGATAAACACCAATCTAGATGATAGGCAACATGCCCCCAACAATCTGACGAACTATTACATGATTAAACTCATCCAATCCCTACCATCCCCTTTGCCTACAGCAGGGAATTACTCACACATGTGAAGAGAAGTCATGGAGGATGGATGGAGTGGTGATGGTGATGACGATGGCGACGATCTCCCCTCTCCGGAGGCGAAATCAGCCTCCAAATTAGCCCTCCCGAAGAAGAACAGAGGGTGGCGGCGGCTCCTCGACGGAAACTGGGAAAACGACTTTTGTTCTGGGGTTTTCTCGTCACGGGGATGGGATAAATAGGAGTCTCGGTAGGGCACCAGAGGAGGGGGGAGCAGCCCAGGCGACCTGAGGGCGCGGCCCCACCGCTGGCCGCTCCAGGGGGGCGCTTGGGGCCCCCAGGGCTCCCCTCTGGTCCCACTTCTGGCTCTGGCTCCATCGGGTGCGTGGATTTTCTGGTAATTTTCTGGGAATTTTCCAGGATGTCTAAAAATCTATTTTCCTGCACACAATAAAACCATACAGGCAGCTCTGCTGAAAACAGCGTTAGTCCGGGTTAGTTTCATCCAAATCATGCAAGAATGAGGTCAAAACAATAGCAAAAGTGTTTGGAAAAGTAAATACGTTTGAGACGTATCAACGTGCCACCGGGATTACCACCTATACTAGGTATTGAGCATCATATTGATTTAATTCCCGGTGTTTCGCTTCCCAATCGTGCGCCATACCGTACCAATCCGGAGGAGACGAAGGATATTCAGCGTCAAGTACAAGAGCTACTCAACAAAGGTTATATACGTGAATCCCTTAGTCGTTGTGTTGTTCCTGTTATATTAGTGCCCAAAAAGGATGGAACATGGCGTATGTGTGTTGAGTGTCGAGCCATTAATAATATTACTATTCGTTATCGTCATCGTATTCCTAGGTTAGATGATATGCTTGATGAATTAAGTGGCTCTACCTGGTTTTCCAAAGTTGATTTGCATAGTGGATACCATCAAATTCACATGAAATTAGGAAATGAATGGAAAAAAACATCTAAAACTAAGTTTGGACTATATGAGTGGTTAGTCATGCCTTTTGGGTTAACGAATGCACCTAGCACTTTCATGAGATTAATGAACGAGGTTTTACGTGCTTTTATTGGACGATTTGTGGTTGTCTATTTTGATGATATACTGATTTATAGCAAATCATTGGAGGAACATTTGGATCATCTACGTGTTGTTTTTATTGCTCTACGTAATGCACGTTTGTTTGGTAACCTTGGTGATAGAGGCGAAGGTGTCCCGATGTTTCGATGAGATGATGGAGATCGATTTTGGTGGAGTAGACTTTCACGACCCGACTACGAACGTGCGAAGACGTTGCGCCTTAGCAATCGCTAAACCAACTCCGAGAGGTTATTGATCCCGCGGATGCACGATCAACCTGACCACGAAGGTCAATTCCTGCAAGCAATCGAAGAACAAGCAAGAACTAAGAATTGCAATCTGGATATTGCGAATATAAGATGAAAGATTAACAGAAGTTGGGGTTCCAATGCGGTCTTGGCCTGGTCGGACGACACAAACGAAGAACTCGAAGTTGCGGCTATGGCTAACTTAAATCTAATTAAAACCCAAGTCTAAACGACGCCCTAAGGGCTGTATATATGGGGGAACAGAGGGGATTTTCGTGACCCCTTGGAGGTGGGGTCCGAAATCAACCCTAACTCGGTTTCCCCACACATACGGACTCTAAAAACAGCCTATAATGTGGTATTTCGAAATTACATGGGCCCAGCCCAATTTTAAGGTGACGCAGCACCTATAATTGCCCTTGGACGAAAATAATGAAGTGGCATCTCGCGTATTTCGTCCAAGACTTCATGCGCAACTTATGGTGGCTTCAAAGTGCGATAATCACCACTGGAAGCTCCATTGTCCTTTCCTGCGCGCGCACCTTCTTCTCCATGCTTGATCCCGCTCCAATGACCATCCTTCTTGTCCATGCTAGGTCCTTCATTCATAAGCAAAACAAAAGTATCTAATTTAGGCAGCATCATATGTTCATGAACAATAGAAGGATTCGCAAGAAACGAAAGTACCTGATAATTTAGTTGACGTGCGCGTGCTCTAGTAACTGGTCCAGTATGTGTAGTTGGTGAAGATGTGGGTGTAACATTAGTAGAGATGTCCTCATCATCCTCCCCTTCTTGAATTGAAGTCGTCCTCGACGGAACCTCATTATCTTCTCCCAAATAAGGTTTCAAATCTGCAATGTTAAATGTGGGACTAACCCCAAAATCTGCAGGTAGCTCAAGTTTATATGCATTATCATTAATTTTCTGTAAAACCTTAAAGGGACCATCAGCTCGTGGCATTAACTTAGACTTGCGCAAATCAGGAAACCTATCTTTACGTAGATGTAACCAAACAAGATCTCCTGGTTCAAACACAACATGCTTTCTACCCTTATCACCAGCAAGCTTGTATCTAGCATTCATTTTCTCAATGTTTTCTTTAGTTAACTCATGCATTTTTAAAATCAATTCAGCACGTTGCTTAGCATCAAAATTAACCTTCTCCGAAGATGGAAGAGGCAGCAAATCAATAGGTGCACGAGGTAGAAAACCATAAACAATCTCAAAAGGGCACATTTTAGTGGTAGAATGAAAAGAACGATTATAAGCAAATTCAATATGAGGTAAACATTCTTCCCACATTTTCAAGTTACTCTTTAAAACAGCCCTAAGCATAGTAGACAAAGTCCTATTGACTACTTCAGTTTGTCCATCAGTTTGGGGATGACAAGTAGTACTAAAAAGTAGTTTAGTCCCCAACTTAGCCCATAAGCATCTCCAAAAATGGCTAAGAAACTTAGTATCACGATCCGAGACAATAGTATTGGGCACACCATGTAAGCGAATAATCTCACGAAAGAATAAATCAGCAACATTAGCAGCATCATCGCTTTTATGACATGGTATAAAATGTGCCATCTTAGAAAATCTATCCACGACAACAAATATTCTATCCCTCCCGTTCTTTGTTCGAGGCAAGCCTAAAACAAAGTCCATGGAGATGTCCTCCCACGGAACACTAGGTACAGGTAAAGGCATGTATAAACCATGAGGATTGAGTCGTGACTTAGCTTTTTGACATGTAGTGCAGCGAGCAACAAAACGCTCAACATCCCGTCTCATCTTTGGCCAAAAGAAATGTGTAGCAAGTACGTCCTCCGTCTTCTTCACGCCAAAATGTCCCATTAATCCTCCTCCATGCGCCTCCTGCAACAACAAAAGACGAATAGAGCTAGCTGGAATGCATAGCTTGTTAGAACGGAACACAAACCCATCATTAAGCACAAACTTGTTCCATGTTCTACCCTCTCTACAATTCTGCAAAACATCTTTAAATTCTGCATCATGTACATATTGATCTTTGATTGTCTCTAAACCGAATATCTTGAAGTCAAGTTGGGAAAGCATAGTATAACGACGAGACAAAGCATCAACAATAATATTATCTTTCCCCTTCTTGTGTTTAATGACATAAGGGAAAGTCTCAATAAATTCAACCCACTTAGCATGTCTACGATTAAGTTTTGCTTGACTTCTTATGTGTTTCAAAGATTCATGATCAGAATGTATAACAAATTCTTTGGGCCATAAATAATGTTGCCAAGTTTCTAATGTCCGAACAAGAGCATATAATTCCTTATCATAAGTAGAATAGTTCAGACTAGGCCCACTCAATTTTTCAGAAAAGTATGCAACAGGTTTAGCATCTTGTAATAACACACCTCCCAAACCAATACCACTAGCATCGCATTCAAGCTCAAAAGTCTTATTAAAATCAGGAAGTTGGAGCAAAGGAGCATGTGTTAACTTATCTTTCAATACCGTGAAGGCTTCTTCCTGTGCGGTACCCCAAGTAAAAGGCACATCCTTGCGTGTAAGCTCATTGAGAGGGGCAGCAATGGTGCTGAAATCTCTCACAAAACGCCTATAGAATCCAGCGAGGCCAAGAAAACTCCGCACTTGTGTGACCGTTTTGGGCTGCGACCAACTCTCAATTGCCTCGATCTTGGCTTTATCAACTTCAATTCCCTGCGGAGTAACAACATAGCCAAGAAACGATACTCGGTCGATGCAAAAGGTGCACTTCCCAAGGTTACCAAATAAACGTGCATTACGTAGAGCAATAAAAACAGCACGTAAATGATCCAAATGTTCCTCCAAAGATTTGCTATAAATCAGTATATCATCAAAATAGACTACCACAAATCGTCCAATAAAAGCACGTAAAACCTCGTTCATTAATCTCATAAAAGTGCTAGGTGCATTAGTTAACCCAAAAGGCATGACTAACCACTCATATAATCCAAACTTAGTTTTAAATGCCGTTTTCCATTCATCCCCTAATTTCATGCGAATTTGATGGTATCCACTACGCAAATCAACTTTGGAAAACATGGTAGAGCCACTTAATTCATCAAGCATATCATCTAACCTAGGAATAGGATGACGATAACGAATAGTAATATTATTAATGGCTCTACAATCAACACACATACGCCAAGTTCCATCCTTTTTAGGCACTAATATAACAGGAACAGCACAAGTACTAAGTGATTCACGTATGTAACCTTTGTCGAGTAGCTCTTGTACTTGACGCTGAATCTCCTTCGTCTCCTCCGGATTGGTACGGTATGGCGCACGGTTGGGCAGCGAAGCACCGGGAATTAAGTCAATCTGATGCTCAATCCCTCGAATAGGTGGTAATCCCGGTGGTACGTCTTGTGGAAAGACGTCAATAAACTCCTGCAAAAGGTCAGTGACAACAGGAGGCAAAGAAGGAGGCAATTCCTCAAATGAAAACAAAGCTTCTTTGCACACAAAAGCATAGCACACATATTGACTAACATCCAAATCCGAAATATCAACCTTAGTAGCAAGCAAAGTTGGACTAGTCAATTTAATTTCATTAGAAACAGCAGAAGAAGATTTGCTAGTAGTCTTATGTTGTTGCTCAAATTCTTTAGCTGCTATCTCATTTTCACTCTTATTTTTCTCCTGTTTAGCTTTACTAGCTCTAGCAAGATCATCTTTCACAATTTGTTCAGGAGACATAGGAAGTAAAGCAATAGTTTTATCCTGATGAACCAGAGTAAACTGATTTGTCCTACCATGGTGTACAACATTCCTATCAAATTGCCATGGTCTACCAAGTAAAAGAGAGCATGCTTGCATGGGTACCACATCACAATCAACATAATCAGCATATGCAGCAATGCTAAAGTGCACACGAACAGAACGCGTTACTTTAATCTTACCACTATTGTTAAACCACTGAATATAGTACGGATGGGGGTGTGGTCTTGTGGTGAGAGATAGCTTCTCCACCAACTCCATGCTCGCCAAGTTGTTGCAACTCCCTCCGTCAATGATGATGCGAACCGAACGCTCTTTCACCACTCCCTTTGTGTGGAACAAATTATGCCTCTGGTTTTGCTCGGCCTTCGATACCTGCACACTTAACACACGTTGAGCAACCAAACTAGCATATTGATCTGCATCATCAGGAGCCATATACTCTATATCATGAGCGTCATCATGGGCACCCTGTTCCTCGTGAGCAATGAGAACTAAAGTCTCCTCATCATAGTCGCTCGCTGACTCATACCCACCATCCGCCGTAATAATCATCAGACGCTTGGAGGGACAGTCTTTTGCGAAGTGACCTCCACCTTGGCACCTGCGACATTTAATATCACGATCTCGTGTTTGCCCTGTGGAAGCCATGGATGAAGAAGAACTCGCCGCTGGATCACTTTGTGCACCCTTGAATGGTGGCGCTGGCTGTTTTGGTGGCTCCCTGTAAGAATGAGCGGCTGAAGTAGATGGTGGTGCAGCAGGACGTGTGGATGTAGAAGGTCCACGCGATGTCCATGATGTATTTCGTCCTGCGGAAAAGTTAGGTCTCGTAGCGGCCTGTCGATCCTGCACTTCACGTTCAGCTTTACAAGCAAGATGAAACAAACGAGTAATAGTAGCATAGTCCTTGTATTCTAGAATAGTTTGTATCTCCCTGTTTAAGCCACCTATAAAACGTGCAAACATAGCTTCATTATCCTCTACTAGGCCACATCTAATCAATCCAGTTTGTAATGCTTGATAATATTCCTCTATAGAATTTTTTCCTTGTCTCAAACGCTGTAATTTTTGTAGCAATTCACGTTGATAATAAGGAGGAACCCAGCGAGTACGCATAGCATCTTTTAAAGCAGCCCAAGTAGCTGGAATATTATTAGCATAAAATCTACAATGTTCAGACCACCAAATAGATGCAAAACCCGTGAATTCACAAACAGCAGCAGTAACACGTCTATTCTCAGGATATTGTAAACATGTAAAGCGTTGTTCAGTTTCTAACTCCCAAGTAAGATAAGCATCAGGAATACATCTACCCTCAAACGGTTTAAGATTCAATTTAAGTTTAGGCACATGTTCATCATCGCGTACCGGAGGGGGTGGTTGGTGTCGACCGTGGCGAATGTTGGGACGTGGACGTCCAGCTGGCTGTTCATAGGCCGCTTCTTGTTCCACCTCCTCCTCGTAATCACCCTCGTAGTTGTCGTCCTGGCCGACGTCAGAGGCAGCAGCAGCAGTAACTGCAGCAGCAGGAGCACCAGCAGCTTGTCCGCCCGGAAACAGAATACGTCGTGCACGTCGTGGTGGCGGTGGCTGTGCTGGAGCGGCCGCAGGCTGTATAGGTAAGCGTGCGAGCAACTCAGTAAACTTGGCGTCGAGCTTGGTGTCGATCATCTTCTCCACACCATCAATCGCCTCTGTAAATCTGTTCTCGATGTCATTCACCTGTTCAGACATCATTTGTGCAAATTTATCATGTAATGCTTTTTTTGTCATATTCTCCCAATCAGGTGCATCCCGCGCCACTTCATCATGGGATCCTGGCATGGTTAGCAGAAATAGAAAACACACAGAAGTATGATCCTACTTCTACTAATGGGATGTGGGGTGGTGGAAAGCACAAATCCGTCAAGCTTTTCTTTCGTTCTTACCGATTCTTACCTAGCAGCAGGTGGTGATGTACAACCAACGGGTCAAAACTCTCAGAGATGTGGTAGAGCGATGGCCAGGAGGTGTCAACCGCACGAAGTAGAATATATGTGGGGCTGTAGGTAGGCTTGACAAATATGGTAGCAAAAAGCTCAACAGTAATCAAAACAGAGATGCAAAGTTGAATAAACACTCAACGTCGGCACTGTGCTGATCCTAGGCTAGACCGTACTAGAGACGCGAGCCTAAAACACCAACGAAAGCACGACGCGGCACGTAATCAACTGAGAAGCACACTCTGAATTTTTTTTTTTGCTTTTTTTTTTGTGCGATGCGGGACTGCGGTGGCTGAAAAAGTGCGAAAAAATCACTATGGTGGCGAACGTCTCAAAATGAGTTTCTGGACATAAGAAACGTATGGGCACGAAATTTTTTTACCCCCGAAATTTTTGGCCTAAAAACTGCTCTGGAAAGCGTGCCAGACTCTAATCAACTCAAACTAATCTGGCTACGGAGAGATCACAAACCGAACGGGTGATGGAACTCAACTAGGATCGGTAGGTCGTGGTGGTGTATATGGACTCTGCTTGGCGGAACGTGGTGGTGTATCTAGACTCGGATTGGCGGAACGTGGTAGGATGACTACTGTGCGGCGGCGACGTGGCAAACTGTGATCAGAACTCGAAACTCTAAGGGAACTAGACGCTAAGATCAGCAACTTGACACAACGATGCAACCGTAAATTCAACAAAGCAAGTACTGAAAAGAAAACTGGACAAAGGCTAGGACTGTCTTGGGACGTGATGATCTAACCCTAATTTTTTTTGTTGGCTTTTTCGTGGACTGTAGGTATGAAGAACAGAACCAATCTAGACTATGAAAACTGGTAAATCTCACCGAGCAACCTGGAAATCTGATACCACTTGATAGAGGCGAAGGTGTCCCGATGTTTCGATGAGATGATGGAGATCGATTTTGGTGGAGTAGACTTTCACGACCCGACTACGAACGTGCGAAGACGTTGCGCCTTAGTAATCGCTAAACCAACTCCGAGAGGTTATTGATCCCGCGGATGCACGATCAACCTGACCACGAAGGTCAATTCCTGCAAGCAATCGAAGAACAAGCAAGAACTAAGAATTGCAATCTGGATATTGCGAATATAAGATGAAAGATTAACAGAAGTGGGGGTTCCAATGCGGTCTTGGCCTGGTCGGACGACACAAACGAAGAACTCGAAGTTGCGGCTATGGCTAACTTAAATCTAATTAAAACCCAAGTCTAAACGACGCCCTAAGGGCTGTATATATGGGGGAACAGAGGGGATTTTCGTGACCCCTTGGAGGTGGGGTCCGAAAACAACCCTAACTCGGTTTCCTCACACATACGGACTCTAAAAACAGCCTATAATGTGGTATTTCGAAATTACATGGGCCCAGCCCAATTTTAAGGTGACGCAGCACCTATAATTGCCCTTGGACGAAAATAATGAAGTGGCATCTCGCGTATTTCGTCCAAGACTTCATGCGCAACTTATGGTGGCTTCAAAGTGCGATAATCACCACTGGAAGCTCCATTGTCCTTTTCCGCGCGCGCACCTTCTTCTCCATGCTTGATCCCGCTCCAATGACCATCCTTCTTGTCCATGCTAGGTCCTTCATTCATAAGCAAAACAAAAGTATCTAATTTAGGCAGCATCATATGTTCATGAACAATAGAAGGATTCGCAAGAAACGAAAGTACCTGATAATTTAGTTGACGTGCGCGTGCTCTAGTAACTGGTCCAGTATGTGTAGTTGGTGAAGATGTGGGTGTAACATTAGTAGAGATGTCCTCATCACTTGGGAAGTGCACCTTTTGCACCGACCGAGTATCGTTTCTTGGCTATGTTGTTACTCCGTAGGGAATTGAAGTTGATAAAGGGAAGACCGAGGCGATTGAGAGTTGGGAAGTGCACCTTTTGCACCGACCGAGTATCGTTTCTTGGCTATGTTGTTACTCCGCAGGGAATTGAAGTTGATAAAGCCAAGATCGAGGCGATTTAGAGTTGGCCGCAGCCCAAAACGGTCACACAAGTGAGGAGTTTTCTTGGACTCGCTGGATTCTATAGGCGTTTTGTGAGAGATTTCAGCACCATTGCTGCACCTCTCAATGAGCTTACACGCAAGGATGTGCCTTTTACTTGGGGTACTGCACAGGAAGAAGCCTTCGCGGTATTGAAAGATAAGTTAACACATGCTCCTTTGCTCCAACTTCCTGATTTTAATAAGACTTTTGAGCTTGAATGCGATGCTAGTGGGATTGGTTTGGGAGGTGTGTTATTACAAGATGCTAAACCTGTTGCATACTTTTCTGAAAAATTGAGTGGGCATAGTCTGAACTATTCTACTTATGATAAGGAATTATATGCTCTTGTTCGGACATTAGAAACTTGGCAACATTATTTATGGCCCAAAGAATTTGTTATACATTCTGATCATGAATCTTTGAAACACATAAGAAGTCAAGCAAAACTTAATCGTAGACATGCTAAGTGGGTTGAATTTATTGAGACTTTCGCTTATGTCATTAAACACAAGAAGGGGAAAGATAATATTATTGCTGATGCTTTGTCTCGTCGTTATACTATGCTTTCACAACTTGACTTCAAGATATTCTGTTTAGAGACAATCAAAGATCAATATGTAAATGATGCAGCATTTAAAGATGTATTGCAGAATTGTAGAGAGGGTAGAACATGGAATAAGTTTGTCCTTAATGATGGGTTTGTGTTCCGTTCTAACAAGCTATGCATTCCAGCTAGCTCTATTCGTCTTTTGTTTTTGCAGGAGGCGCATGGAGGAGGATTAATGGGACACTTTGGCGTGAAGAAGACGGAGGACGTACTTGCTACACACTTCTTTTGGCCAAAGATGAGACGGGATGTTGAGTGTTTTGTTGCTCGCTGCACTACATGTCAAAAAGCTAAGTCACGACTCAATCCTCATGGTTTATACATGCCTTTACCTGTACCTAGTGTTCCGTGGGAGGACATATCCATGGACTTTGTTTTAGGCTTGCCTCGAACAAAGAAGGGGAGGGATAGCATATTTGTTGTCGTGGATAGATTTTCTAAGATGGCACATTTTATACCATGTCATAAAAGCGATGATGCTGCTAATGTTGTTGATTTATTCTTTCGTGAGATTATTCGCTTACATGGTGTGCCCAATACTATTGTCTCGGATCGTGATACTAAGTTTCTTAGCCATTTTTGGAGATGCTTATGGGCTAAGTTGGGGACTAAACTACTTTTTAGTACTACTTGTCATCCCCAAACTGATGGACAAACTGAAGTAGTCAATAGGACTTTGTCTACTATGCTTAGGGCTGTTTTAAAGAGTAACTTGAAAATGTGGGAAGAATGTTTACCTCATATTGAATTTGCTTATAATCGTTCATTTCATTCTACCACTAAAATGTGCCCTTTTGAGATTGTTTATGGTTTTCTACCTCGTGCGCCTATTGATTTGCTGCCTCTTCCATCTTCGGAGAAGGTTAATTTTGATGCTAAGCAACGTGCAGACTTGATATTAAAAATGCATGAGTTAACTAAAGAAAACATTGAGAAAATGAATGCTAGATACAAGCTTGCTGGTGATAAGGGTAGAAAGCATGTTGTGTTTGAACCAGGAGATCTTGTTTGGTTACATCTACGTAAAGATAGGTTTCCTGATTTGCGCAATTCTAAGTTAATGCCACGAGCTGATGATCCCTTTAAGGTTTTACAGAAAATTAATGATAATGCATATAAACTTGAGCTACCTGCAGATTTTGGGGTTAGTCCCACATTTAACATTGCAGATTTGAAACCTTATTTGGGAGAAGATGATGAGCTTCTGTCGAGGACGACTTCAATTCAAGAAGGGGAGGATGATAAGGACATCCCTACTAATGTTACACCCATATCCTCACCAACTACACATACTGGACCAGTTACTAGAGCACGTGCACGTCAACTAAATTATCAGGTACTTTCGTTTCTTGTGAATCCTTCTATTGTTCATGAACATATGATGCTGCCTAAATTAGATACTTTTGTTTTGCTTATGAATGAAGGACCTAGCATGGACAAGAAGGATGGTCATTGGAGCGGGATCAAGCATGAAGAAGAAGGTGCGCGCGCGGGAAAGTACAGTGGAGCTTCCAGTGGTGATTATCACACTTTGAAGCCACCATAAGGCGCGCATGAAGTCTTGGACGAAATACGCGAGATTTCACTTCATTATTTTCGTCCAAGGGCAATTATAGGTGCTGCGTCACCTTAATATTGGGCTGGGCCCATGTAATTTCGAAATACCATATTATAGGCTATTTTTAGAGTCCGTATGTGTGGGGAAACCGAGTTAGGGTTGTTTTCGGACCCCACCTCCAAGGGGCCACGAAATTCCCCTCTATTCCCCCATATATACAGCCCTTAGGGCGTCGTTTAGACTTGGGTTTTAATTAGATTTAAGTTAGCCATAGCCGCAACTTCGAGCTCTTCGTTTGTGTCATCCGACCAGGCCAAGACCTCATTGGAACCCCAATTTTCGTAATCATTCATATTATATTCGCAATATCCAGATTGCAATTCTTAGTTCTTGCTTGTTCTTCGATTGCTTGCAGGAATTAGACCTTCGTGGTCAGGTTGATCGTGCATCCGCGGGATCAATAACCTCTCGGAGTTGGTTTAGCGATCGCTAAGGCGCAACGTCTTCGCACGTTCGTAGTCGGATCGTGAAAGTCGTCTCCACCATAATCGATCTCCACCATCTCATCGAAACATCGGGACACCTTCGCCTCTATCATCTGTACTCATGATACTACCCGAAACTCTTTTCAGGGTTCTGATCGACAACAGGTATGGTGATCGACATTTCACGTGGAGACTCGACGACGACTAGTTAGGCGGATCCCGACGGAGGGTCTGGACCCGTGTGGTTATGGGGATCGATGTTTTTCTCTTTGCCAGTAGGCATTTGATTGTAGTCTGTACTCAGACATATATCTTCCGCTGTTGTATTGTATTAAGTCAGTGGTATGCCGATTGTATGAGATGTTGTATCTTGTATCTGTAATGTTGTGAGATCGTGTTGGAAATTCGGGGCATACGACTTTGTCATATGTCGCGGTGCGACCGATATGTGCTTCGTCCCCGGATCTGGATGGAAACATCTAGATCTGGAACACTACCGCATATCCGGCCTTACAACTTGGTATCAGAGCCTTACCGACCGTAGGATCCCTTATCTGGCCGAAGTCGAGTCTAGACAAAAACTATTTTGTAGTTACTAAGTTAGTTATCGGAGAGTAGGAATCTTTTTACTCCTTACCCTTACTCTGGTCAGGACAAGTGTCGTAAGTATTTTAAATTCTCGTCTTATCCCCTTCACAACTTAGGATCTCGCTGACTGTGGAGTTTCGGAACCGTTACAATGCCTTGCTTGCAGCGTATTGTCTCGATTCCGATCTCAGGTTTGGGAATTCCTGTAGTACCTTTAGCTTCTACGATTTTGGGTATCATCTGGGTCATCCATTGCCATCCATCCTTTTGCCGGTGTTTTCACGACTTGCGTCGAAAATCACTATCCCTTGATCTGGTTTTCGCTATCATTTTTCCTCTTGTCACTGACGGTTTCGTTTTTCCGACGATGTCGTCTCTCGGCGGAAAGTTTCTCGTCGGAAGCTCGACATCGACAAGGAGCAGAGTCCCTTGTTGGTGGTGTTGAAGATCGTCGTGTCTCTTTTCTCTTCCCCCCTCTCCACCGGATCATCCTGGATCTCGGGACGAGATCCCTTGTTGGTGGTGTTGTATTGTAACAGCCCAGATTTCACAAAAATAAAAAATTTTGTTTTCGGTGTGAATTGTTTGATTGTTTGATTTGTTTGCGGTGTTTGCATCCCCGATTTATCGATCTGCGATTATTTCCCCCCCTCTTGTCTCGTATCGGACGGAGACCGACCCTTGCCACCCTGACACTCGACATTTGCGAAACCGGGTTTCGCCCGATCACCGTCGCGAAAACCGCACGAGACCAGCCGCAGCCAACGGAACAAAAAACCCCGTTTAATAATTAAACGGGATATTTTTATAGCGCGCCGGAAAGTGTTCTCAGAACGGTTCCAGCGCGAGGTGAACGCCGCCGGCTCGACGTGCTGATCGCGCAGTTCGAAGTTTTACCCTAGTCGGAGGTAATGCGGACCCCCGGCGGTCATAAACGTAAACAACGCGCGCGCGAGAGAAAAACCGGGGATGTTTTTGCAAACTGCCAGCCACCTAGGCTATATAAAGACCACCACACTCCCACCCCTTTCTAGGGTTTCCCTAACACAAAATTAGCAGCCACCCCCCTGATAAATTGCCAGATCTGCCCAATTGCCCCCAAATCCACGAAACCCTAGCTCCTGACCGTTCCTGGCCGTTGATCTGCGAGATGGAGGGATCACTGGTGGCCACGTCACCGCGGCCTTCTCCCACCTCCAGCCAGCCATGCTCCGGGCCCCGCAGGGCCGTTGTCGGGCCCAACCGGGCCGAGATGCCCGAACCAGCCCGAGCCATTCCGCCGTCTCCGTCTGGTCGCTGCTGCCGGCGAGCCGGCGAGCAGCCGCTCCGCTCTCGTGAAGCCCTCCGCGGAGGGAGCCTCCTCCTCCCTCTCCTCTCTCCATGACTCTCTTCTTCTCCTCCCCTCGCAGAGCACAGCCGTCGGCCGCTATGGAGCTCCCGAGGAGCTCGCCGCGCCATGGATGTCCCGCGGAGCTCCACCGAGCGGACCAGCGCCGCCGCCCTACTGGGACGAATCGCACAACTCGGACCTCGTGCGGCGGCTTGACCACAGGAACTCAATAGCATTGTGCTCCCTTGAATCTCTTGATTCTCGGGTCCACTCACTCGGCGAGATAACCGATGGAAGTGAGCACCCGCTGCCCACATCGCCATCCGTTTTCTCACAAACTGCGCCTACCACATGCAAAGGAGGACGCCAGTAGTTCTCCCCCGATAAGCCATGCAAAAGGTCAAGTTATATCTACCGAAATCCTCTTGTCGGACGTTTTATCCAAGACGCCGACAACACATGAGGTGTTCAACATATACGATAGAAAAAAGTTCTCCAAGTTACTACATTCATTACTACTACCCTGTATGGGCTTTTCTAGAACCAAAGCGCTGCTTAGGTTTTCCGGATCAATACTTACATCTTGCGCTAACTGGACGGAGTGGTTACACCACTACCACGTTCCATCTACTGCTAAGTACAAAAGTGCAGGGCCAAAATGGGAACGCCCTACAGGGGTGAACCGCCGGACTGGAGCTGTAGTCCTCGCCCAGACCTTTCCGGCGGCGTCCCGCCTCCTTAGTGTTTGGCGTCGGACTCAGCACCCAGGAAGTCGCGGACGACTCCCGCACCACATTTCTCTCCGGGGCCGTCGATGACAACTTCCGCACAGCACTCTGCGCTGGTTCCCCATGGATGTAAGACCTTCAACCACAGGGTGTCCTGGCCATCGAAGCGGAAGAGGATGGCTTGGAACTGCTGGATGTTCCTCCAGCGGACAAATGCCGCCCAACCTTGGTCCAGGTACATGGCGCTGTCGCCACCGAAGACCGTGGCCACCCACGCGGAGCCATGGGGGCAACCCTCCACCCGGAGGTACAAGACCTGGGGCTTGGGCCCCGCCAATTCCTATGCAAATGGCTCCGGTAGCCGAAGCCATCCGCACAAGGGCTCGGTCGCCGCCACGAAGAACTCGTGGGCCGGCACCGCCATGTGGGCCCTCGTTAGAGCCGAAGACGATGCCCCGCCGTGACCTCGACCACGGCCGTGCCGGAAAGTTGTGCCACCTCGACCCGAGCCACCGCCTCGCACTCCCAAGATCATCTGAGCCGCCGCATCCAGAGTGTGGGGGGACGTCGGAGGCGCCATGGGAGCACGAAGCCGGAAAGGAGAGGTGGAAGACGGAAAAGGGTAATGGATCCCTCCGTTTCACACCTGTCCTCTTAATTAATCTCCTTGTCAGAATTGCTGCTGTTCGGCTTCATCGAAGGCGCGAACTCGAGGAATTCGTATCAGAGTTCTGCGGGGAGCACCACCTCCGCTCCGTAAAAGAGAGCGAAGGACGTCTCATTTGTGGCTCGATTGGGTGTGGTCCTATTGACGATAGAACATCTGGGGGTTCATCCACCCAGTCTTTCCACACTTTTTGAGCCGCTGGAAGGTACGTGTCCGGAGACCTCGGAGTGCCCATTTGCTCGCACTACTCGAGGAAGGCCTGACTTGTGAACTGGGTGTCGTTGTCCATGGTTATCCGGTTAGGAACTCTGAAAAAACACACCAGGCTTCTGCTAAACTTATGGCGGATGACGCCGTGGTCTTGTGATGAGGACATCCCTACTACACTTGCACCTCCAACACCTAATGAAGAACCAATGATGACTAAGTCCAATGAAATCAGAATTGGACCTATTACAAGAGCTCGTGCAAAGCTACTAGAAAAAAGGTGAACTTATTCCTCATAGAATGTGATGTTTTACTTCACGAGGATTTTATACTGCCTAATTCCTTGTATATATGTGTTATCAGGTAACAAGAAGTTATACAAGAAGAATGGATGGAACAAGGGCAAGTTGCACGAGGAGAAGAGTTGCATGAAGATGAAGCAAAGGAGGATTTGCTGAAAGCGTCGGGCGACCGGATCGCAAGTCGTACCTTCCGGGACACCAAGTCGGCCGTCCGGACATCAAGTCGGACCGTCCGAAATAAGCCTCCGAAGATCAGTGGAATAACATGCCAAGTCGGACCGTCCGGACTTCATGTTGGACCATCCGACCACAGCCCGGACCGTCCGAGTATTAAGTCGGACCGTCTGACTTACGACGACAGACATTAGTGGTATTTACTGCATAGGTCGGACCGTCTAATTAACAATTGGGACCATCCGTCCAGAGGTCGGACCGTCCAAGCTAAGGTCGGACCGTCCGACCTGCCCGATGCCTGCGTGTAGAATTAAGGGCTGCGGCCCATGTATCCCTGTTTGACACCCTATCTTATAAATATAGGACCCCCTACGAGTTTTAGGGTTAGACCACGTTTAGATAAACCCTAGTTCTAGAGAATAGCTCCAAGCTTTCATCTTGAATCATATACTTCAATTCGTATCGATCTGAAGTGTTGCTACTGCAAGTTTTGTGTGATCTGTTGTTCCACTGGGAATTAGTAGATTGCTGTCGGTACCCGGAATTTCCATATGTAATTCCTGTCACAACTCAATCATATGGAGAGCCGAGAGTCGTACCCACTTGTCTAAGCAGACAAGGCCAAGCACAGAACACTCTCGGAAAGCATCGTACGTGAGGGGCATCCCATCCAGGCCGGATGATCAATTTATATGGGTCCTCATCGCCTGCTCACAAGTCTTAATGATTATGGGTGGTGAAATCCCATACTCATAGACAAGTCGCCTCAACCATATTATCGATTGAATTATAACACTTACATAAACAGACTCCAGCCCGATCACTTAGTCGGGGTCTCGGGCGGGCTCAATCATACAACAAAGTGTGCCACATGACAGAGTCACGAGCAATCGCATCGCGATGCCCCAAGCTGAGCACATCTAAGGGCCACTTGGTGTATAAAAGACCGCTGGCAAGAACACAACTAAGTTATCGAAAACCCATACTAAGACATGCATTTTATAATCATACACGCATCACACATATCTAGTATGAACAACAGGTATCATCACATAACTCTACAAAGTACTTCCTTATTGAATTACACATAGAGCATACAAAGATCACACGTCTGTGATCAACATTACATCATACAACGGAAGCAAATTAGGTCTGAGTACAGACAAGCTTAACAAATGGCTTAGAGAAGCCTTGTTCAACAAACATGCCCTTCCACGAGGGACCAGACTGCTGTCTGGAACTATACTACAAAGGTCAACGTCGAGCTTCACGAAGGTGACTCCATCGGGGTCCGGGTTCTCATCTAAAACATAGAATAAGCAAACGTGAGTACAAAGTCGTACTCAGCAAGACTTACATCAGAACTACACTACTCATGCTCAAGTTTCAAGGTAAAGGAGGTGGGGTTCAACATGCAGAAGTGCCAGCTTTGACTTGGCTAGTCCTGAACTACGAGTACCAGACTTGAGGTAAGAAGCGTACACGAGTCCACTACCAAGTCTCCAACCAATACACCACTATGGTTACTTCCTCGACTTCCCCACGAGGAAGCCCACCATAGCACTCACGCTTATCTTGCGAGTTTTATAAGTATCCATTCAAGTTGTCTAATGATCAAGTAGAGGTCTCCAAGTAGTCCATAACCACGCACACGGCTATTCGAATAGTTTATTAACCCTGCAGGGGTGTACATCTTCACACGCGTGTCATCACTTATCGCCTCATTCTTGTCACCCTTCAAGCGGGTGTCGGATGTGGATGAAACCAAGGCACTACCCTCACATCACCTTCTCTAATCTATGAGCCGACTACCTGAGTTTGTCACCGCTCGAGAGTCCGGCTGGTTCAACGAAACGTACTCGGATAATGCAAGGGACCTAGACGCCACCTTTGACAGATGGTTTCGCTGCCTCACAGGTCCACCCACATATCTATGCATATTTCGAATGGAAAGCCCGAATCTAGTGTGACTCCTGGACCGGATCGGGTATGTAAAGAGGCCAAACGGGGCTCCCATAAACCCTACATGTGGTCATACTCTTTGTCTTGGATCACAAAACAGGAACTCGGGGCCTAGGGCAGTGTTCAACGAGACAACCCACTGTGTACTCCTACACAGCCTCTCATCGTTCACCTTTGTTTAGGGTGGAATCACCAACACGTTATCATCAGCACCATTATGAGTATCCATCTCGACTCACAAACAATGTAACCTCATTGTATCACTAAGAAGCAATAAGCAGTAACAGTTGCAGGGGCCACATGCTCATCATTCAACTTCTATATCTGCTAGGATTGTGGTTTGCTTAATACAGTGGAAAAATGATAGGTCATGCATCGGAATGGGTTCAACTATGCGAAAGAACGTGTCTCGGTGATCTCCTAAGCATGCATAAGCGAGACTGAGAGGGAAGTAGGATTTTATAGACATGATCAATGAGGTTTGTTTTCCTTGCTGACGATACACTGGTTTATCGAACTTCTTCGGGGGTGACCTCCGTCTCAGAAACACTATTACCGAAGCAATCATCAACAAAGGGGGGAAACATCAAAGTAAAATGCACAAGCACAGGATATAGTTGTCCATGACGTGAATGCTACTGGTTTGTGGCAAATTCATCTTAATTGAGGTGTATTGCATTTGGAATGCAAATTCAAACTTCAAATTCATATTCAAATTATGCCATATGCATGTTTTCTACTTTTCACCCATGTTAAAATGGTAAAACATAGAAACAAGTTTCATATTCATAATCCTTGCATTTTTCTGATAATTTTTCATATATTATTTGTCCAATTTGGAGTTAGGATTAGAAAGTTATTGAATTTCAAAGTTTATTCATTTTTCTAGATTTTTCTGAATTATAATTAATCTGGACAGGGGCTTTATTGCGTGAGCATGAGGTCATGCTGACGTGGGGGGGGGGGGGCTGACAGCAGGGGCCCACTAGTCAGTGACTAGGGGGGGGGGGTTAATCCCTCTGTTTGAAATAATCTGTAATTAGTTAGGGGCCTGGGCCCACTGTAAGTGGCCGAGGGCGTGATTAAGAGGGTCATTAGAGGGGGTTAAGGGCTAGGTCGTCGCCGGCGACCTCTCCCGACGGCGGCGTCTCGCCAAAAAACATTGCGGGGCACGGGAGGCTACGGGAAGGGCACCAACGCGTAGCCCGTGCTCTCCCGCATCCAGTGGACCCATCGGGGGGTCACTGGCGTGCTCCAGTGCACGGCTGCTTCGACGGAGGCGGCGGTCGGAGCACTGCTCTCGCCGAAGTTGAGCTACGGGGCGCGGGAGGAAGAAGGGGTTGGGGAAAAGGACCACACGCTCACCCTAAACGCGACGAGGAGCTCTACATGGCCAGAGGGTGGCCGGAGGAGGGGGAATCGCTCGTCGGAGAAGCTGCGGCTGGCGAGAAGAACTTGACGCGGGCGTTGCCTCCACTGGGCCTTGTCTCGAAATGAAGCGGCGAATCGACGGAAACGTCGTCGGAGAAGCTGATGGACACAGTGGTGCAGCTTGGGGAGCTCGGTCGCCACGGTGGCACGCGGCCGTGCTCCGCTAGGGTTTCGGGTGCGCAAGGAAAAGAGAAGAGGAGAAGGAAAGGCGATGTGCTGCGAGGGGGAAAAAGGAACACGGCGGCCAGGGCGTCTCCAGGGCGCGATAAGCATGCCTGGGAGGCCTCCAGGCAGGCAGGCAGGAAGACGACAAGGGGGCTAGCAGGCTTGGGCTGCGGGGAGGTAAGTTGGGCCTGGGGCCCAAGGTAGGTGGGCTTCTTTCCTTCTTTTCTTTTTCTTCTGTTTTTATTCTTCTGCAATTTGTTTTGTCTTGCTAAATAAAATAGGTAGACATTTTAACAAATCCTCCAAATTTTTATGTGGCCTTTCAATGCATATAGCTAGCCACACACAAAGTTTGGGGATTTTTTAAATTCAAATAATTTGAATTCCAAATCAAATAGGGTTATTATTTAATTTCCAAGCCCTGTTTGGAATTTTTGAAAAATCTTGGTGCATGAAGTGGGACCCACTTCACTTTATATGTGATCATGCATATTTATAATACTTTTCAAAAATAATAGATGAATTTTTCGAAGCAATTTTTGTCTGGCCATTTAATTAAATTCTTTTGGGGCTTTTCTTCTTTCCCAATTACAATTTATTTTGAATTTGTTGCATGATGCAAGTTGAGTCTTGATCCTAGCACATACCTAAAAGAGGGTTGTGACAAGTCGCCCCCACTCAA
Organism: Bromus sterilis; assembly: GCA_950022295.1. Taxonomy (NCBI): domain Eukaryota; kingdom Viridiplantae; phylum Streptophyta; class Magnoliopsida; order Poales; family Poaceae; genus Bromus; species Bromus sterilis. The sequence goes on along the minus strand of OX465599.1, from coordinate 160,615,646 downwards.
AAGAATCTCGTCCCGAGATTCAGAAGTCATCGGGAGGTAGGAGGGGTACTCGGCACGGAGGCGGTCTTCTCTTTCCCACGTAGCTTCTTTCTCGGAGTGGTGTGACCATTGCACTTTGAGGAACTTGATCTTCTGACGACGGGTGACATGCTCTGCTGAATCAAGAATACGAACGGGGTACTCTCGATAAGAAAGGTCATCTTGGAGATCAAGCGTTTCATGGTCGACTTCGCGGATGGGGTCCTTGCAGCAACGCCTGAGTTGTGACACATGGAATACATCATGTACTCGGGAAAGGTGCGGGGGTAGTTCAAGTTGGTAGGCAACTTCTCCACGTTTAGCAAGAATGCGGAAAGGTCTGATGTAACGTGAGGCCAACTTGCCTTTGATACCGAATCGGTGGGTTCCCTTCAGAGGAGTAACCCGAAGGTAAGCCTTCTCATCCATATTGTAGCTTTCTTCCCTATGATGACGATCATAGTAGCTTTTCTGACGAGATTGAGCGGCTTTCAATTGATCACGAACAATGCGGACTTGCTCTTCTGCTTCCTTGATCATATCCGGTCCAAATAATTGTCTTTCACCAGTTTCTAACCATTTTAGGGGTGTTCGACATCGTCGTCCATAGAGGAGTTCAAAAGGAGCCATGTTCAGACTAGATTGGAAACTATTGTTATAAGAAAATTCGGCAAATGGAAGAGATTTCTCCCAATTCCTTCCGAAAGAGATAACACAAGCTCTGAGCATGTCTTCCAAGATTTGATTAAACCTTTCAACTTGACCGCTAGATTGAGGATGGAAAGCTGTACTAAAGGAGAGATGAGTTCCCATAGCATTTTGAAAACTTTCCCAGAATATAGAGGTGAAAAGGCTACCACGATCAAAATTGATTTCGAATGGAACACCATGAAAAGACACAATTCTAGAGACATACAAGTCCGCCAACTGACTAGAAGTTATAGACTCGCGAACAGGAAGGAAGTGAGCAAATTTTGAAAGTCGGTCAATGACAACGAAGATGGCATCATTTCCTTTCTGGGTTTTTGGAAAGCCGGTGATGAAGTCCATACCGACCTTGTCCCATTTCCACTCAGGAATAGACAATGGTTGAAGAGTACCAGCAGTTCTTTGGTGTTCTGCCTTAATGCGACGACAAACATCACATTCGGCAACAAATTGTGCAATGTCTCTCTTCATCCGGGTCCACCAAAATCTCTGGCGTAGATCTCGGTAAATTTTTGTGCTACCGGGATGAATTGAGAGGGGAGTGTCATGAGCTTCCTTAAGGATCATCTGCCTTAGGTCTTGATTCTCAGGGACTACTAAACGATTTTCAAAGAATATCGTTCCTTGATCATTTGTAGAGAAACATTTAGCATCTCCGCTAGCAATGTTCTCCTTGATCTCTCGAATACCACTATCTTGTTTCTGGGCGGCTATGATTTGATCCTCAAGGGTTGGTTTCGCCCACAGGGTAGAAAGAAATCCATGAGGAACTATCTCAAGATTGAACTTGCGAAATCCCTCATGAAGAGGGTAGAAAGAAATCCATGAGGAACTATCTCAAGATTGAACTTGCGAAATCCCTCATGAAGAAGTGGTTGATACTGTTGTAACATGAGGTTGCTACAATACGACTTACGACTTAGTGCATCAGCCATGACATTGGCTTTGCCTGGGGTGTAGGAAATTCCTAAGTCATAATCTTTTATCAACTCTATCCAGCGTCTTTGCCTGAGATTAAGATCTGGCTGGGTAAATATGTATTTGAGGCTTTGGTGGTCGGAATAGATCTCACAACGATTACCAAGGAGGTAATGTCGCCAAGTCTTTAGGGCATGAACTACGACAGCGAGTTCAAGATAATGGGTAGGATAGTTCTCTTCATGTGGACGCAACTGGCGTGAACCGTATGCTACCACATGTCGATCTTGCATAAGTATGCATCCTAACCCATGCCGTAAAGCATCACAATAGATCTCGAAATCCATTTTGGTGTCTGGAGATGCAAGTACGGGTGTAGAAGTCAATATTTTTTTTAGCTCTTGAAAGCTTTCCTCGCACTTTTTGGTCCATTGGAATTTATTATATTTCTTGAGGAGTTCAGTTAGAGGCTTTGCAACTTTAGAGAAGTTCTCAACGAAGCGGCGGCAATAGCTTTCTAAGCCAAGAAAACTCCTAACTTTCTTAACCATTTCAGGTGGAGTCCAATCAAGGACGGCCTGAACTCTCTCGGGATTGACAGCAATGCCTTTTGCAGAAATCATGTGGCCTAAGTAGGTCACTTATGGTAGCCAAAATTCACACTTGGAGAACTTGGCATAAAGGCGATGCTCTCGAAGTTTCATCAATACCAACCTAAGATGTTCCTGTTGGGAATGTACCCTAGAGGCAAATAAAATATGTTTATTGGCGTATTCCATTTGTTCATAATAAGTTTTATACTGTGTTATAACCGTATTAAGCGGAAATATTAATACACGTGTGGTATACAAACAACCAGGTCCCTAGTTAACTCTAGTAAACTAGTCCATTGGGCAATTGATGATCAAGGTTTCCTGATCATGAGATGTGAACAGTCTATTGACAATGGGGTCATGTCATTGGGAGAATGACATGATGGACACACACCCACCAGAAGTGTTGCAATGTGATCCAGTCACATAGGTCAACATTGCGATAACTATAAACGTAGTGACCCGATCCATAAGACTGTGATGATCATACATAATTGCTATCTACCAGGATGCTTTGAGTGCATTAACCGTGACACTGAAACAGGGTAACCATACAGGTGTATCTTGGGTATTCCGAAGTAGCTATGTTGATGAGTATGAAAATAGATCAAAACGGGATTTGTCCATCCGAGTGACGGATAGTTACTCTGGGCCCACTTGGTGATATTACATCATAAAGATTGCGCAATCATGTGACTAGGTCACGGGGTTGTAATATCACGGGAACGAGTAAGCATGTTTGTCGGTAACGAGAATGAACTAGGTATATTGGATACCAACGATCAAACCTCGGACAAACAAAGTACCGTATGACAAAGGGATCAGGACTCAACGTTAACGGTTCAAACGATGAAGTTAATTCGATGGAAGCGCAGGGGCTCATCAAGGATTGTAACCAGATCCCACATGATGGTCATTGGTTAGAGAGTGTCTGATCATGTCTATTGTTTCCCAAACCGTAGGGTGTCACGCTTAAGGGTATTCGACGCAATAAGGATTGATTCGGGATCATCGATGAAATAAGAGAGAACACCGGAATTGTTCCGGGAGGTGCCGGAAGTTGTTCTGGATATTTTGAAAGGTTCAAAATAATGTTTAATAATGTTTTATTATTTAATTAACAGAATTAAATATTAAAATATGATTAAATATAATTAAAAATGAATTAAAAAGGCATATGGGCCTAAAGAGACCCATTAGGGGAAGGAGGGAGCTCCCCCTTGGGCCAAGGCGCCAAGGGAGGGAGCCCACCTCCCCTAGCCGCACCAAACCCCCCTCCCTAGGGTTTAGTCCCACATGGGAAGGGGAGGGAGGGTGGCACCCCTCCTTGGCCTATATAAGGAGGGGTGGGGGTGCCTTTTTCTACACACAATTTGATTTGAGACAAGTTTCTCAGATCTCTCTTCTCTCTCTTTCTCCCTCCTCGAGTGGACTCCCCTTGTTTGGAGTCTACACTTGGTTGGGGTTTCTCCACCATACGCACGCCGTCGTGCTGCTGGAATCGGGATCCGAATCCATCTCCTTTCCGCTGCTCTTCTGGTTCGGAGCCCGAAGGGAACGTCGGGTACACCGTATGCGTGTAATCCCGTGAGGCGCTACACTTGTGGTGCTCCTTCATCGTTGAGGCCGTGGCGCGACGTCTTCACCGACAACGTTCCGACGGGGACGTAATCCCGTCATCGGTCTTCAAGGACCGGGTGGCCTCATGAGTCATCGTGGATCTGCGCGGCATCAGGGATTGCCGGTACGACTACATCAACCACGTTCACGCGGGAACGTTTCCCGCTTAACGGACTACATACTGGTATGTGACCAATTCCCTCTGTTACTTGCATCTCCATAGCATAGGTCTTGGGTTCGGGACGCGTAGGTTATGAAAAATTATTGTTTTCTACCCCATTCCCCAACAGTGGTATCAGAGCAAGGCTATGTGTAGATGTATTGTACGGATAGAACACATCTAGTATGTGGCATCAATTCTCCAATTGTTACCCTCCCACGTGTACTCGTTTAGCATTGTGGCAATGTCCTGATGAAGCGGCCCGACCGACCTTAAGCGTTTACGCGAGACTGGTTCCACGCTTGACAAATGGCTTGTACCATATAAGTGGCTGGGAGGAGTCTGTCTCTCTAACATTAGCGATGCGAAGACGTTTGCAACGGAGGGCCCCGACATGGGTGTAATAGAGACAATTGCGGGATTGGTGTTGTGGTTGTATGTTCGTATGCATAGAAACGGTTCTATCTCGAAAGCCCTATCAGCCACGTAAAACTTTCAAAAGATAAAGTAGAGGCGTCTAAACTTTAATTTGCAAGGGCCATCATAGTTAGTATGATTTATACGGTTGCATCCTGTTTTGCTTGTATTAGATATACGACGGTAGCATTATAGGATGATCCCTCACTAATCCAACAAAGTGTCCTTCCTTAGTGAAGCACCATCTGGAAAGATCTCCAATATGGAGGCATCGCATGTCACACGGGTGTCAAACATATTAGCGTTCAAATGAGATGGGTGGAGCAAGCCTACCATGTACAGAAACATGGCCTTGCATACACGGCATATAATCACTAAGGTTATTGTGGCGAGCCTGGCATATGAAGATATGGCCTCGGGACACAATGATCAAAAGATCGAGCATCAGTCACATGGATGATGTGATTGGCATGATGGCCTACCTTGAGAATATACTGAAGGTCGTGTCACACGAGGGAGGTATAGTTCTCAAGGATCGTGTAATCACATAGAATAAACTATGAGGGATGTTTGTCTGAGTGGGAGTCCCTGAATTGTTTTTAAAAACATGAACTCCTATTATGAACTTAATCTTCATGTCTTAGAAAATATCATTGTAGATAATGTCATACCCAATGTTTATAACTATGGCTATTTAGTGTGATGTAGAACTTAAGGAAAATGGGTCTTACTTCATTGATGTGTACCAACACCGTTAGAGACATACTCATTACTAATGACTTGTTAAAACATAATATGAGAACTGCTAGGAGATACACCGGATAACTCCGTTATTGAGGAAGATGATGATGAGTATCGTATTCATCGTCTCTTATTCAATAACTGTCCGATACACCATACTTCATTCTATGGAATCTGAATTGTGAATGCATGATTAAGAAACCAACACGTATAACGTGCTAGGTGATCTTAAAAGCACTAAGTCACAAATCAGAGTAATGGACTATGAGTATATGGACGGGGTTTCTTTCATCCATGGTGGAAGGAACAACCTGCTGAGAAAGTCACTTGGAAAATGTATAAGATACATGAACACCTTGTGTACAACTTGGACTACAGAATGACTGGTTACTTTGCGATAACTGGGGAGTTGCATCCGCTTCCTCCCAGCTACAAAGACCGCGTCTAGACTATGTCATGAAGGAGAATCGTTCACCTGTCATGATGTCATGGTTAAAGTTGTGAACTTTAAAGGTAGAACCAATGCAGAAATAGTCATTGACGGAGAAAGTATATTTGATACACGGGTTATAAATGTCTTTCCCCACAAAACACTGATTGTGGTTGATTAAGTATTCGATGCTTGAACTCACTGCTTAAAGAGTGGCTCGGAAGGGATGAGGTGACAATGTGTGCTGACGATAATCAAGATAGTTGATGGTCGACAACACTCTCCCTCTACATCTATCATTTGATTAGTATATGATTAAATTTATGATCGTTTGAGTGTGAACCTTATTAGTGCGTCTTGCATCTCGCGAAGACAATTATTCATATTAGTGAGAAACAAGTCAGTTGTTCTCCCTTTATGAATGATATCTTTTATGGTCACATTACGGTTATGAATGAGTTATTCTTATATTGATGGTAGTAGTTTGATCATTTATAAGAAATATTGTAATGCCAAGAATTATCCAAACTTAGTAATGACACTACCGTTTAAGTCATGATTTGTTTGATGAAGTCTTGAGATACTTGATCTCTTGACACATGCAAACCGTGCCTCTTTAGGTGAGATGACTGAAACCTCGCATTCTGGTAAAACAGAGTTTGCGATGACTGTTGCATATCATACATAGTGATGTATCATATTTCAGCATGTAGTGAGTTTCATTATTTCGTAAACTTCAGATGTGGACTTAGATGAATATGTGTATTCGCTAATGAAACATGAGTCTGGGATAGTTTGATGTGATCAAAGGGATTTCAGAATGAAGACGGGTACTAAATTAACGAGAAAAACAAGTCTCTACGATTTGATCAAAGAGACAAATGTTTTGAGTTAGCCTTTGGCATACGGACTTGTGTGAAAGTTGTTCCACAAATTACAATGCTTGGAACACTTCAATATTGTTGATGTGCCTGAACATTATAATCATAGTCTATTGGATAGTGTATGGTATAAGTTATCTCTTATCGAGTTACGTTATTATTGTTTAGAGTTATTAATTTAATAAGCAAACGCTCACTTCAGTATAGGGAACCATCTGAGTTCGTTGAAACCAACACTATATGTGTGTCATGGTTTCTAGTAAAATAATTTATGTGGTAAATTATCTTTGTAGTGTATCCTTAGTCAACTATGGATGCATCTTCCGCAAGTAGTACCAAAGAGCAAAACTTGTGTTGCTAAGTTTGGTGTTTGTCAAGTGTTCTTGATGAATGTGTTAATGGAAGAAAGTGAAAGTTCAAACAAGGTAATTGACCTTGCCTCCAGATGTCAGAGTAGCGCAACGGAATGTGTTCTGAAACCAAAGCACTATAATTAGAGGAGAAAATGATGATAATGATCATGGTATTTCGGTTGAAACTTTTACTGAACAAAGTATGATTCAAGAATACCTATTTTCCCTTGTGCAAAGTAATATTCATGATTCACTTGTCAAGTTAATGGAACAAGACATACCTACGAACTACGAAGAAGCGATGGTGGACCTAAGTACGAGAAATGACTATGAGTCATGGAATCCTATATTGAGTTACATTTAAGATTACATGAATCTTATCGAGTAAAGAGGTTACTTGATATTCTCAATAACTTCAAGGTTATAAGGAATAAATGTGAACATTAAAGGAAGACATCAAGATCGATTTGTCATGAAGGATGTTTCTGACAAATTCAAAAGGTTGACTACAAAGTCATCGGAGATAGAGTGCAAAATACAATGCATGGCCGAATGGGGTGATGCGAAATCTGAACCATTCGTTTGCTTATTTCCAAAGCCGTTCTCGCACCAAGATCGGTTAGAGAAAAAAATATTTACCTATGATTCAAACATCTGTGATCAGATTTTTGATTTGTTACTGAAAAATGATTATATTAGAATTCTTGATCACCATGTTAAGCCATCAATCCAAGGACGAATGTATTGTAAGTTACATGATTCGTTCAAGCATAATTTTGAGGATTGCAATATGTTTCGTGAAATAGTTAAATTGGCCATTGATAGAGGACGATTGAAACTTGTTAAAACACCAAGGGATCATCATGCTATTCCTATGGGTCCCGATGGCAAAAATTTTGAGCATCGGTTGCTTCAAGCCGATTCATTTAAGAACAAGAAGGTAAAAACTACAGGTGATGGGATCAAGCATTCAAGGACACAAATTATTCCTGAGCGCAATGATGATATTCTTGCAGGTGAGAATTCTTTTAAAGTTACAATGAAGACGCTAAGCACTGGGGGCAGTAAGCAAATCCAAAGATTGATGCAAGGAAAACCAAAGAGAGCAAAGGCCGAGATAAGCACAAGGGTGAGAAATCAAAGGTCACTTTCACGCAACTATTGGAAAAATACCAGAAGATAAATGTCACATCCCAACTTTTATTACCCTGTTATTAGAATAACAAAAATTAGGGGTAACAAACTGATAGAGGCGAAGGTGTCCCGATGTTTCGATGAGATGATGGAGATCGATTTTGGTGGAGTAGACTTTCACGACCCGACTACGAACGTGCGAAGACGTTGCGCCTTAGCAATCGCTAAACCAACTCCGAGAGGTTATTGATCCCGCGGATGCACGATCAACCTGACCACGAAGGTCAATTCCTGCAAGCAATCGAAGAACAAGCAAGAACTAAGAATTGCAATCTGGATATTGCGAATATAAGATGAAAGATTAACAGAAGTTGGGGTTCCAATGCGGTCTTGGCCTAGTCGGACGACACAAACGAAGAACTCGAAGTTGCGGCTATGGCTAACTTAAATCTAATTAAAACCCAAGTCTAAACGACGCCCTAAGGGCTGTATATATGGGGGAACAGAGGGGAATTTCGTGACCCCTTGGAGGTGGGGCCCGAAAACAACCCTAACTCGGTTTCCCCACACATACGGACTCTAAAAACAGCCTATAATGTGGTATTTCGAAATTACATGGGCCCAGCCCAATATTAAGGTGACGCAACACCTATAATTGCTCTTGGACGAAAATAATGAAGTGGCATCTCGTGTATTTCGTCCAAGCCTTCATGCATGCCTTATGGTGGCTTCAAAGTGCGAAAATCCCCACTGGAAGCTCCATTGTTATTTCCCGCGCGCGCACCTTCTTCTCCATGCTTGATCCCGCTCCAATGACCGTCCTTCTTGTCCATGCTAGGTCCTTCATTCATAAGCAAAACAAAAGTATCTAATTTAGGCAGCATCATATGTTCATGAACAATAGAAGGATTCGCAAGAAACGAAAGTACCTGATAATTTAGTTGACGTGCACGTGCTCTAGTAACTGGTCCAGTATGTGTAGTTGGTGAAGATGTGGGTGTAACATTAGTAGAGATGTCCTCATCATCCTCCCCTTCTTGAATTGAAGTCGTCCTCGACGGAAGCTCATCATCTTCTCCCAAATAAGGTTTCAAATCTGCAATGTTAAATGTGGGACAAACCCCAAAATCTGCAGGTAGCTCAAGTTTATATGCATTATCATTAATTTTCTGTAAAACCTTAAAGGGACCATCAGCTCGTGGCATTAACTTAGACTTGCGCAAATCAGGAAACCTATCTTTACGTAGATGTAACCAAACAAGATCTCCTGGTTCAAACACAACATGCTTTCTACCCTTATCACCAGCAAGCTTGTATCTAGCATTCATTTTCTCAATGTTTTCTTTAGTTAACTCATGCATTTTCAATATCAATTCAGCACGTTGCTTAGCATCAAAATTAACCTTCTCCGAAGATGGAATAGGAAGCAAATCAATAGGTGCACGAGGTAGAAAACCATAAACAATCTCAAAAGGGCACATTTTAGTGGTAGAATGAAATGAACGATTATAAGCAAATTCAATATGAGGTAAACATTCTTCCCACATTTTCAAGTTACTCTTTAAAACAGCCCTAAGCATAGTAGACAAAGTCCTATTGACTACTTCAGTTTGTCCATCAGTTTGGGGATGACAAGTAGTACTAAAAAGTAGTTTAGTCCCCAACTTAGCCCATAAGCATCTCCAAAAATGGCTAAGAAACTTAGTATCACGATCCGAGACAATAGTATTGGGCACACCATGTAAGCGAATGATGAGGACATCTCTACTAATGTTACACCCACATTTTCACCAACTACACATACTGGACCAGTTACTAGAGCACGCGCACGTCAACTAAATTATCAGGTACTTTCGTTTCTTGCGAATCCTTCTATTGTTCATGAACATATGATGCTGCCTAAATTAGATACTTTTGTTTTGCTTATGAATGAAGGACCTAGCATGGACAAGAAGGATGGTCATTGGAGCGGGATCAAGCATGGAGAAGAAGGTGCGCGCGCGGGAAAGGACAATGGAGCTTCCAGTGGTGATTATCGCACTTTGAAGCCACCATAAGTTGCGCATGAAGTCTTGGACGAAATACGCGAGATGCCACTTCATTATTTTCGTCCAAGGGCAATTATAGGTGCTGCGTCACCTTAAAATTGGGCTGGGCCCATGTAATTTCGAAATACCACATTATAGGCTGTTTTTTAGAGTCCGTATGTGTGGGGAAACCGAGTTAGGGTTGTTTTCGGACCCCACCTCCAAGGGGTCACGAAAATCCCCTCTGTTCCCCCATATATACAGCCCTTAGGGCGTCGTTTAGACTTGGGTTTTAATTAGATTTAAGTTAGCCATAGCCACAACTTCGAGCTCTTCGTTTCTGTCATCCGACCAGGCCAAGACCTCATTGGAACCCCAACTTTCGTAATCATTCATCTAATATTCGCAATATCCAGATTGCAATTCTTAGTTCTTGCTTGTTCTTCGATTGCTTGCAGGAATTAGACCTTCGTGGTCAGGTTGATCGTGCATCCGCGGGATCAATAACCTCTCGGAGTTGGTTTAGCGATCGCTAAGGCGCAACGTCTTCGCACGTTCGTAGTCAGATCGTGAAAGTCGTCTCCACCATAATCGATCTCCACCATCTCATCGAAACATCGGGACACCTTCGCCTCTATCAGAGAATAATCTCACGAAAGAATAAATCAGCAACATTAGCAGCATCATCGCTTTTATGACATGGTATAAAATGTGCCATCTTAGAAAATCTATCCACGACAAGAAATATGCTATCCCTCCCCTGCTTTGTTCGAGGCAAGCCTAAAACAAAGTCCATGGATATGTCCTCCCACGGAACACTAGGTACAGGTAAAGGCATGTATAAACCATGAGGATTGAGTCGTGACTTAGCTTTTTGACATGTAGTGCAACGAGCAACAAAACGCTCAACATCCCGTCTCATCTTTGGCCAAAAGAAATGTGTAGCAAGTACGTCCTCCGTCTTCTTCACGCCAAAGTGTCCCATTAATCCTCCTCCATGCGCCTCCTGCAACAACAAAAGACGAATAGAGCTAGCTGGAATGCATAGCTTGTTAGAACGGAACACAAAACCATCATTAAGCACAAACTTGTTCCATGTTCTACCCTCTCTACAATTCTGCAATACATCTTTAAATTCCGCATCATGTACATATTGATCTTTGAGTGTCTCTAAACCGAATATCTTGAAGTCAAGTTGTGAAAGCATAGTATAACGACGAGACAAAGCATCAGCAATAATATTATCTTTCCCCTTCTTGTGTTTAATGACATAAGGGAAAGTCTCAATAAATTCAACCCACTTAGCATGTCTACGATTAAGTTTTGCTTGGCTTCTTATGTGTTTCAAAGATTCATGATCAGAATGTATAACAAATTCTTTGGGCCATAAATAATGTTGCCAAGTTTCTAATGTCCGAACAAGAGCGTATAATTCCTTATCATAAGTAGAATAGTTCAGACTAGGCCCACTCAATTTTTCAGAAAAGTATGCAACAGGTTTAGCATCTTGTAATAACACACCTCCCAAACCAATCCCACTAGCATCGCATTCAAGCTCAAAAGTCTTATTAAAATCAGGAAGTTGGAGCAAAGGAGCATGTGTTAACTTATCTTTCAATACCGTGAAGGCTTCTTCCTGTGCGGTACCCCAAGTAAAAGGCACATCCTTGCGTGTAAGCTCATTGAGAGGTGCAGCAATGGTGCTGAAATCTCTCACAAAACGCCTATAGAATCCAGCGAGGCCAAGGAAACTCCTCACTTGTGTGACAGTTTTGGGTTGCGGCCAACTCTCAATCGCCTCGATCTTGGACGATACTCGGTCGGTGCAAAAGGTGCACTTCCCAAGGTTACCAAACAAACGTGCATTACGTAGAGCAATAAAAACAGCACGTAAATGATCCAAATGTTCCTCCAAAGATTTGCTATAAATCAGTATATCATCAAAATAGACTACCACAAATCGTCCAATGAAAGCACGTAAAACCTCGTTCATTAATCTCATGAAAGTGCTAGGTGCATTAGTTAACCCAAAAGGCATGACTAACCACTCATATAATCCAAACTTAGTTTTAAATGCCGTTTTCCATTCATCCCCTAATTTCATGCGAATTTTAAACACGAAACTCATGAAGCGGCGGCGTGACAAACTGTGATCAGAACTCGAAACTCTAAGGGAACTAGACGCTAAGATCAGCAACTCGACACAACGATGCAACCGCAAATTCAACAATGCAAACTACTGTAAAGAAAACTGGACAAAGGCTCGGACTGTTTTGGGACGTGATGATCTAACCCTAAATTTTTTTGGCTTTTTCGTGGACTGTAGGTATGAAGAACAGAAGTAATCTAGACTACGAAAAACTGGTAAATCTCACCGAACAACCTGGAAATCTGATACCACTTGATAGAGGCGAAGGTGTCCCGATGTTTCGATGAGATGATGGAGATCGATTTTGGTGGAGTAGACTTTCACGACCCGACTACGAACGTGCGAAGACGTTGTGCCTTAGCAATCGCTAAACCAACTCCGAGAGGTTATTGATCCCGCGGATGCACGATCAACCTGACCACGAAGGTCAATTCCTGCAAACAATCGAAGAACAAGCAAGAACTAAGAATTGCAATCTGGATATTGCGAATATAAGATGAAAGATTAACAGAAGTTGGGGTTCCAATGCGGTCTTGGCCTGGTCGGACGACACAAACGAAGAACTCGAAGTTGCGGCTATGGCTAACTTAAATCTAATTAAAACCCAAGTCTAAACGACGCCCTAAGGGCTGTATATATGGGGGAACAGAGGGGATTTTCATGACCCCTTGGAGGTGGGGTCCGAAAACAACCCTAACTCGGTTTCCCCACACATACGGACTCTAAAAACAGCCTATAATGTGGTATTTCGAAATTACATGGGCCCAGCCCAATATTAAGGTGACGCAACACCTATAATTGCTCTTGGACGAAAATAATGAAGTGGCATCTCGTGTATTTCGTCCAAGCCTTCATGCATGCCTTATGGTGGCTTCAAAGTGCGAAAATCCCCACTGGAAGCTCCATTGTTCTTTCCCGCGCGCGCACCTTCTTCTCCATGCTTGATCCCGCTCCAATGACCGTCCTTCTTGTCCATTCTAGGTCCTTCATTCATAAGCAAAACAAAAGTATCTAATTTAGGCAGCATCATATGTTCCTGAACATTAGAAGGATTCGCAAGAAACGAAAGTACCTGATAATTTAGTTGACGTGCGCGTGCTCTAGTAACTGGTCCAGTATGTGTAGTTGGTCAAGATGTGGGTGTAACATTAGTAGAGATGTCCTCATCAAAGCCGGCCCAGCAGCCTTCTTCTTTGTCTTCTACCTCCCCGCGCCCACAAGCTACTCGGTGGAAAGCCACCGACGCTGCGTTGCCACCTCCTGCTCGCCGTGGACGCCCCGAGCCCTCTAGACGCGCCACAAAGCCACCGACGCTGCCTTGCCACCTCCTGCTCGCCGTGGACGCCCTGGAAGCCCCTCGTCCATTTCCCCCCTCCAGGTTGGCTCTCCACGCCTCTCTCGCCGAGTTCGACGACGACCCGAGCGCCGCCGTCGCCATGGATTGAAGCACGCGTGGCCAGCGACCCCCTCAAGCCACGCCGTTATGTCCATCGCCTCCGCCACTGTCGCTTACGTCCCCGTGCAGAAAGAATTGTAGCTCGGACGCTCTGTAGCCGCTGTCCCCTTCTTAGTCTTCGTCTCCGGCCGCCGCGGATCCACCTCAAATTCCGGCGCCACCGTGACCTCCCCGCCTCCGTCTCCTGCTCCATCGTGATCACTATCTCCTGGTGAGCATTTCCCCTAGCCCCTCAGCTCCTCGTTCCCCTCCTACCTAGTTATTCCATGGGAGCAGAGCTCCATCGCCGCCGAGGTCGACGCATCACTTGCTCCCGTGCTCCCCAGCCTAGTCCAGAGCGCGCGTATGACCCCTGCATGCTCCAGGATCGCAACGCGCTGCTCCATTATCGATTTGGTGCACTGCATCGAACTCCTCGTCGAAGCCCTAGCCACTGTCTCCGCCATCTTCAACGCCGGCGACGCTCCGGTGAACCCCGTGAACCCCTGATGCCACCGATCGAAGCGGAAGAACCCCAGCTACACGCCAGTGCCAGCCAATCCCCCTCCCGTGCTTGTTTTCGCAACTCCGGTGAGTCTTCGGCGAACAATGCACGCCGGCGACAACATTAGGGCTAGCCCGAGCTTAATCACCCTCTGGCTCCACCAGCTAGTGGCACTGACATGTGGGCCAGCCCCTGCTTATCCCCCCTGCTTAATTTAAATCGTTTAAATCAAATTAATTAACAACAGAGAGAATGACAGGTGGGAACCCTCTGTCAATGGCCCCCTGCGTCATGCTGACCTCATGATGACGCAGTAATGCTTATTTGATTTAAAATAAATCCAGAAAAGTCAGAAAAATCTTTAAACTTTGGAAATTCATAACTAATTCATACTAACTCTAAATTGGGCATATAATATGTCTAAATTTTCTGATTGTGAATATGGAATCTGTTTTCATGTTTGACCAATTTAAATTGGGTGAACAGTAGCATTTTTTCATATGCATTTAATTTGAATTCAAATTTGGAGTGAATTTGCAAATGACTTTGCATTCCACTTCTTTTAAATGGAATTTCCAACACATTGTGACCATGAACATCACACTACAATATTGATCATGTGTTTGAGCATTGCATTTATATTTATCCCTTGATTGCCTTGCTTGCTCGATAGAATTGGAGCCGGAACCGGAGGCCACCCCCTTCGGTTAAGACACTGTGTTTGAACCTCGTCAGCAAGGCAAGCAAACCCCATTGATCATGTCTATAAAAACCCATTTCCCTCTCAGTCTCTCTTATGCATGAAATAGGATGATCACCTTGTTATCGATTCTACCGCATAGTTGAACCCATATCGTTTGCATGACCTATCATCTTGTCATAGTAGTAAGCAAACCACAATCCTAGCTGACATAGGAGTTGATTGATATCATGTGGCCCCTGCAACCGTTACTTCTTATTGCATGCTTAGAGTTACAATGAGGTCACTCTTTTGTGAGTCGGGATGGTAGTGATCATGTTGATGATGGTGGAAATGTGTTGGTGAATCTACCCTAATATAATGTGAACGATGGGAGGCTGTGTAAGAATACACAGTGGGTTGTCTCGTTGAACACCGCCTTAAGCCCGAGTTCTTGTGTGGTGATCCAAGATGATGAGGACATCCCTACTAATGTTACACCCATATCCTCACCAACTACACATACTGGACCAGTTACTAGAGCACGTGCACGTCAACTAAATTATCAGGTACTTTCGTTTCTTGTGAATCCTTCTATTGTTCATGAACATATGATGTGATGAGGACATCTCTACTAATATTACACCCACATCTTCACCAACTACACATACTGGACCAGTTACTAGAGCACGCGCACGTCAACTAAATTATCAGGTACTTTCGTTTCTTGCGAATCCTTCTAATGTTCAGGAACATATGATGCTGCCTAAATTAGATACTTTTGTTTGTCTTATGAATGAAGGACCTAGCATGGATAAGAAGGATGGTCATTGGAGCGGGATCAAGCATGGAGAAGGAGGTGTGCGCGCGGGAAAGGACAATGGAGCTTCCAGTGGTGATTTTCGCACTTTGAGGCCACCATAAGGCGTGCATGAAGACTTGGACGAGAGACACAAGACGCCACATTAATATTTTCGTCCAAGGGTTATTATAGGTGCTGCGTCACCTTATTATTGGGCCAGGCCCATGTAATTTCGAAATACACTTAATAGGCTATTTTTTTAGAGTCCGTATGTGTGGGGAAACCGAGTTAGGGTTGTTTTCGGACCCCTCCTCCAAGGGGCCACGAAATTCCCCTCTGTTCCCCCATATATACAGCCCTTAGGGCGTCGTTTAGACTTGGGTTTTAATTAGATTTAAGTTAGCCATAGCCGCAACTTCGAGCTCTTCGTTTGTGTCATCCGACCAGGCCAAGACCTCATTGGAACCCCAACTTTCGTAATCATTCATCTTATATTCGCAATATCCAGATTGCAATTCTTAGTTCTTGCTTGTTCTTCGTTTGCTTGCAGGAATTAGACCTTCGTGGTCAGGTTGATCGTGCATCCGCGGGATCAATAACCTCTCGGAGTTGGTTTAGCGATCGCTAAGGCGCAACGTCTTCGCACGTTCGTAGTCGGATCGTGAAAGTCGCCTCCACCATAATCGATCTCCACCATCTCATCGAAACATCGGGACACCTTCGCCTCTATAATGATGCTGCCTAAATTAGATACTTAGAAGAGGGTGATTAGAGTCTGGCACGCTTTTCAGAGCAGTTTTTAGGCCAAAGTTTTCAGGGGTAAAAAAATTTCGTGCCCATACGTTCCTTAGGTCCAGAAACTCATTTTGAGACGTTCGCCACCATAGTGATTTTTTCGCACTTTTTCAGCCACCGCAGTCCCGCATCGCAAAAAAAATAAAAAAAAATAAAGAGAGAGAGAAAAAAAAATTCAAAGTGTGCTTCTCAGTTGTTTACGTGCCGCGCCGTGCTTTCGTTGGTGTTTTAGGCTCGCGTCTCTAGTACGGTCTAGCCTAGGATCAGCACAGTACCGACGTTGAGTGTTTATTCAACTTTGCATATCTGTTTTGATTACTGTTGAACTTTTTGCTACCATATTTGTCAAGCCTACCTACAGCTCCACATATATTCTACTCCGTGCGGTTGACACCTCCTGGCCATCGCTCTACCACATCTCTGAGAGTTTTGACCCGTTGGTTGTACATCACCACCTGCTGCTAAGTAAGAATCGGTAAGAACGAAAGAAAAGCTTGACGGATTTGTGCTTTCCACCACCCCTGATAGAGGCGAAGGTGTCCCGATGTTTCGATGAGATGGTGGAGATCGATTATGGTGGAGACGACTTTCACGATCCGACTACGAACGTGCGAAGACGTTGCGCCTTAGCTGATGAGGACATCCCTACTAATGTTACACCCATATCCTCACCAACTACACATATTGGACCAGTTACTAGAGCTCGTGCACGTCAACTAAATTATCAGGTACTTTCGTTTCTTGCGAATCCTTCTATTGTTCATGAACATATGATGCTGCCTAAATTAGATACTTTTGTTTTGCTTATGAATGAAGGACCTAGCATGGACAAGAAGGATGGTCATTGGAGCGGGATCAAGCATGGAGAAGAAGGTGCGCGCGCGGGAAAGGACAACGGAGCTTCCAGTGGTGATTATCGCACTTTGAAGCCACCATAAGGCGCGCATGAAGTCTTGGACGAAATACGCGAGATGCCACTTCATTATTTTCGTCCAAGGGCAATTATAGGTGCTGCGTCACCTTAATATTGGGCTGGGCCCATGTAATTTCGAAATACCACCTTATAGGCTGTTTTTAGAGTCCGTATGTGTGGGGAAACCGAGTTAGGGTTGTTTTCGGACCCCACCTCCAAGGGGTCACGAAAATCCCCTCTGTTCCCCCATATATACAGCCCTTAGGGCGTCGTTTAGACTTGGGTTTTAATTAGATTTAAGTTAGCCATAGCCGCAACTTCGAGTTCTTCGTTTGTGTCGTCCGACCAGGCCAAGACCGCATTGGAACCCCAACTTCTGTTAATCTTTCATCTTATATTCGCAATATCCAGATTGCAATTCTTAGTTCTTGCTTGTTCTTCGATTGCTTGCAGGAATTGACCTTCGTGGTCAGGTTGATCGTGCATCCGCGGGATCAATAACCTCTCGGAGTTGGTTTAGCGATTGCTAAGGCGCAACGTCTTCGCACGTTCGTAGTCGGGTCGTGAAAGTCTACTCCACCAAAATCGATCTCCACCATCTCATCGAAACATCGGGACACCTTCGCCTCTATCATTAGCGATCACTAAACCAACTCCGAGAGGTTATTGATCCCGCGGATGCACGATCAACCTGACCACGAAGGTCTAATTCCTGCAAGCAATCGAAGAACAGGCAAGAACTAAGAATTGCAATCTGGATATTGCGAATATAAGATGAATGGTTACGAAAGTTGGGGTTCCAATGAGGTCTTGGCCTGGTCGGATGACACAAACGAAGAGCTCGAAGTTGCGGCTATGGCTAACTTAAATCTAATTAAAACCCAAGTCTAAACGACGCCCTAAGGGCTGTATATATGGGGGAACAGAGGGGATTTTCGTGACCCCTTGTAGGTGGGGTCCGAAAAAAACCCTAACTCGGTTTCCCCACACATACGGACTCTAAAAACAGCCTATAATGTGGTATTTCGAAATTACATGGGCCCAGCCCAATTTTAAGGTGACGCAGCACCTATAATTGCCCTTGGAAGAAAATAATGAAGTGGCATCTCGCGTATTTCGTCCAAGACTTCATGCGCAACTTATGGTGGCTTCAAAGTGCGATAATCACCACTGGAAGCTCCATTGTCCTTTCCCGCGCGCGCACCTTCTTCTCCATGCTTGATCCCGCTCCAATGACCATCCTTCTTGTCCATGCTAGGTCCTTCATTCATAAGCAAAACAAAAGTATCTAATTTAGGCAGCATCATATGTTCATGAACAATAGAAGGATTCGCAAGAAACGAAAGTACCTGATAATTTAGTTGACGTGCGCGTGCTCTAGTAACTGGTCCAGTATGTGTAGTTGGTGAAGATGTGGGTGTAACATTAGTAGAGATGTCCTCATCATCCTCCCCTTCTTGAATTGAAGTCGTCCTCGACGGAAGCTCATCATCTTCTCCCAAATAAGGTTTCAAATCTGCAATGTTAAATGTGGGACTAACCCCAAAATCTGCAGGTAGCTCAAGTTTATATGCATTATCATTAATTTTCTGTAAAACCTTAAAGGGACCATCAGCTCGTGGCATTAACTTAGACTTGCGCAAATTAGGAAACCTATCTTTACGTAGATGTAACCAAACAAGATCACCTGGTTCAAACACAACATGCTTTCTACCCTTATCACCAGCAAGCTTGTATCTAGCATTCATTTTCTCAATGTTTTCTTAAGTTAACTCATGCATTTTTATTATCAATTCAGCACGTTGCTTAGCATCAAAATTAACCTTCTCCGAAGATGGAAGAGGCAGCAAATCAATAGGTGCACGAGGTAGAAAACCATAAACAATCTCAAAAGGGCACATTTTAGTGGTAGAATGAAATGAACGATTATAAGCAAATTCAAAATGAGGTAAACATTCTTCCCACATTTTCAAGTTACTCTTTAAAACAGCCCTAAGCATAGTAGACAAAGTCCTATTGACTACTTCAGTTTGTCCATCAGTTTGGGGATGACAAGTAGTACTAAAAAGTAGTTTAGTCCCCAACTTAGCCCATAAGCATCTCCAAAAATGGCTAAGAAACTTAGTATCACGATCCGATACAATAGTATTGGGCACACCATGTAAGCGAATAATCTCACGAAAGAATAAATCAGCAACATTAGCAGCATCATCGCTTTTATGACATGGTATAAAATGTGCCATCTTAGAAAATCTATCCACGACAACAAATATGCTATCCCTCCCATTCTTTGTTCGAGGCAAGCCTAAAACAAAGTCCATGGATATGTCCTCCCACGGAACACTAGGTACAGGTAAAGGCATGTATAAACCATGAGGATTGAGTCGTGACTTAGCTTTTTGACATGTAGTGCAGCGAGCAACAAAACGCTCAACATCCCGTCTCATCTTTGGCCAAAAGAAATGTGTAGCAAGTACGTCCTCCGTCTTCTTCACGCCAAAATGTCCCATTAATCCTCCTCCATGCGCCTCCTGCAACAACAAAAGACGAATAGAGCTAGCTGGAATGCATAGCTTGTTAGAACGGAACACAAACCCATCATTAAGCACAAACTTGTTCCATGTTCTACCCTCTCTACAATTCTGCAAAACATCTTTAAATTCCGCATCATGTACATATTGATCTTTGATTGTCTCTAAACCGAAAATCTTGAAGTCAAGTTGGGAAAGCATAGTATAACGACGAGACAAAGCATCAGCAATAATATTATCTTTCCCCTTCTTGTGTTTAATGACATAAGGGAAGGTCTCAATAAATTCAACCCACTTAGCATGTCTACGATTAAGTTTTGCTTGACTTCTTATGTGTTTCAAAGATTCATGATCAGAATGTATAACAAATTCTTTGGGCCATAAATAATGTTGCCAAGTTTCTAATGTCCGAACAAGAGCATATAATTCCTTATCATAAGTAGAATAGTTCAGACTAGGCCCACTCAATTTTTCAGAAAAGTATGCAACAGGTTTAGCATCTTGTAATAACACACCTCCCAAACCAATACCACTAGCATCGCATTCAAGCTCAAAAGTCTTATTAAAATCAGGAAGTTGGAGGAAAGGAGCATGTGTTAACTTATCTTTCAATACCGTGAAGGCTTCTTCCTGTGCGGTACCCCAAGTAAAAGGCACATCCTTGCGTGTAAGCTCATTGAGAGGGGCAGCAATGGTGCTGAAATCTCTCACAAAACGCCTATAGAATCCAGCGAGGCCAAGAAAACTCCTCACTTGTGTGACCGTTTTGGGCTGCGGCCAACTCTCAATTGCCTCGATCTTGGCTTTATCAACTTCAATTCCCTGTGGAGTAACAACATAGCCAAGAAACGATACTCGGTCGGTGCAAAAGGTGCACTTCCCAAGGTTACCAAATAAACGTGCATTACGTAGAGCAATAAAAACAGCACGTAAATGATCCAAATGTTCCTCCAAAGATTTGCTATAAATCAGTATATCATCAAAATAGACTACCACAAATCGTCCAATGAAAGCACGTAAAACCTCGTTCATTAATCTCATGAAAGTGCTAGGTGCATTAGTTAACCCAAAAGGCATGACTAACCACTCATATAATCCAAACTTAGTTTTAAATGCCGTTTTCCATTCATCCCCTAATTTCATGCGAATTTGATGGTATCCACTACGCAAATCAACTTTGGAAAACATGGTAGAGCCACTTAATTCATCAAGCATATCATCTAACCTAGGAATAGGATGACGATAACGAATAGTAATATTATTAATGGCTCTACAATCAACACACATACGCCAAGTTCCATCCTTTTTAGGCACTAAAATAACAGGAACAGCACAAGGACTAAGGGATTCACGTATGTAACCTTTGTCGAGTAGCTCTTGTACTTGACGCTGAATCTCCTTCGTCTCCTCCGGATTGGTACGGTATGGCGCACGGTTGGGCAGCGAAGCACCGGGAATTAAGTCAATCTGATGCTCAATCCCTCGAATAGGTGGTAATCCCGGTGGTACGTCTTGTGGAAAGACGTCAATAAACTCCTGCAAAAGGTCAGTGACAACAGGAGGCAAAGAAGGAGGCAATTCCTCAAATGAAAACAAAGCTTCTTTGCACACAAAAGCATAGCACACATATTGACTAACATCCAAATCCGAAATATCAACCTTAGTAGCAAGCAAAGTTGGACTAGTCAATTTAATTTCATTAGAAACAGCAGAAGAAGATTTGCTAGTAGTCTTATGTTGTTGCTCAAATTCTTTAGCTGCCATCTCATTCTCACTCTTATTTTTCTCCTGTTTAGCTTTACTAGCTCTAGCAAGATCATCTTTCACAATTTGTTCAGGAGACATAGGAAGTAAAGCAATAGTTTTATCCTGATGAACCAGAGTAAACTGATTTGTCCTACCATGGTGTACAACATTCCTATCAAATTGCCATGGTCTACCAAGTAAAAGAGAGCATGCTTGCATGGGTACCACATCACAATCAACATAATCAGCATATGCAGCAATGCTAAAGTGCACACGAACAGAACGCGTTACCTTAATCTTACCACTATTGTTAAACCACTGAATATAGTACGGATGGGGGTGTGGTCTTGTGGTGAGAGATAGCTTCTCCACCAACTCCATGCTCGCCAAGTTGTTGCAACTCCCTCCGTCAATGATGATGCGAACCGAACGTTCTTTCACCACTCCCTTTGTGTGGAACAAATTATGCCTCTGGTTTTGCTCGGCCTTCGATACCTGCACACTTAACACACGTTGAGCAACCAAACTAGCATATTGATCTGCATCATCAGGAGCCATATACTCTATATCATGAGCATCATCATGGGCACCCTGTTCCTCGTGAGTAATGAGAACTAAAGTCTCCTCATCATAGTCGCTCGCTGACTCATACCCACCATCCGCCGTAATAATCATCACACGCTTGGAGGGACAGTCTTTTGCGAAGTGACCTCCACCTTGGCACCTGCGACATTTAATATCACGATCTCGTGTTTGCCCTGTGGAAGCCATGGATGAAGAAGAACTCGCTGCTGGACCACTCTGTGCACCCTGGAATGGTGGCGCTGGCTGTTTTGGTGGCTCCCTGTAAGAATGAGCGGTTGAAGTAGATGGTGGTGCAGCAGGACGTGTGGATGTAGAAGGTCCACGCGATGTCCATGATGTATTTCGTCCTGCAGAAAAGTTAGGTCTCGTAGCGGCCTGTCGATCCTGCACTTCACGTTCAGCTTTACAAGCAAGATGAAACAAACGAGTAATAGTAGCATAGTCCTTGTATTCTAGAATAGTTTGTATCTCCCTGTTTAAGCCACCTATAAAACGTGCAAACATAGCTTCATTATCCTCTACTAGGCCACATCTAATCAATCCAGTTTGTAATTCTTGATAATATTCCTCTACAGAATTTTTTCCTTGTCTCAAACGCTGTAGTTTTTGTAGCAATTCACGTTGATAATAAGGAGGAACCCAGCGAGTACGCATAGCATCTTTTAAAGCAGCCCAAGTAGCTGGAATATTATTAGCATGCAATCTACAATGTTCAGACCACCAAATAGATGCAAAACCCGTGAATTCACAAACAGCAGCAGTAACACGTCTATTCTCAGGATATTGTAAACATGTAAAGCGTTGTTCAGTTTCTAACTCCCAAGTAAGATAAGCATCAGGAATATATCTACCCTCAAACGGCTTAAGATTCAATTTAAGTTTAGGCACATGTTCATCATCGCGTACCTGAGGGGGTGGTTGGTGTCGACCGTGGCGAATGTTGGGACGTGGACGCCCAGCTGGCTGCTCATAGGCCGCTTCTTGTTCCACCTCCTCCTCGTAATCACCCTCGTAGTTGTCGTCCTGGACAATGTCAGAAGCAGCAGCAGTAGCAGCAACTGCAGCAGCCGCAGGAGCAGCAGCAGCTTGTCTGCCCGGAAACAGAATACGTCGTGCACGTCGTGGTGGCGGTGGCTGTGCTGGAGCGGCCGCAGGCTGTGCAGGTAGGCGTGCGAGCAACTCAGTAAACTTGGCGTCGAGCTTGGTGTCGATCATCTTCTCCACACCATCAATCGCCTCTGTAAATCTGTTCTCGATGTCATTCACCTGTTCAGACATCATTTGTGCAAATTTATCATGTAATGCTTTGTTTGTCATATTCTCCCAATCGGGTGCATCCTGCGCCACTTCATCATGGGATCCTGGCATGGTTAGCAGAAATAGAAAACACACAGAAATATGATCCTACTTCTACTAATGGGATGTGGGGTGGTGGAAAGCACAAATCCGTCAAGCTTTTCTTTCGTTCTTACCGATTCTTACCTAGCAGCAGGTGGTGATGCACAACCAACGGGTCAAAACTCTCAGAGATGTGGTAGAGCAATGGCCAGGAGGTGTCAAAACGCACGATGTAGAATATATGTGGAGCTGTAGGAAGGCTGACAAGTATGGTAGCAAAAGCTCAACAGTAATCAAAACAGAGATGCAAAGCTGAATAAACACTCAACGTCGGTACTGTGCTGATCCTAGGCTAGACCGTACTAGAGACGAGAGCCTAAAACACCAACGAAAGCACGGCGCGGCACGTAAACAACTGAGAAGCACACTCTGAAAAAAAAATTCTCTTTTTTTTTTTTTTGCTCTTTTTTTTTTTTTTTTTTTGCGATGCGGGACTGCGGTGGCTGAAAAAGTGCGAAAAAATCACTATGGTGACGAACGTCTCAAAATGAGTTTCTGGACCTAAGGAACGTATGGGCACGAAATTTTTTTACCCCCGAAATTTTTGGCCTAAAAACTGCTCTGGAAAGCGTGCCAGACTCTTTTTTTTTTTTTTTTGGAAATCACCCTCTTCTACGTACGACAAAGATTGGTGAAATCCGACTCTAATCAACGCAAACTAATCTGGCTACGAAGAGATCACAAACCGAACGGGTGATGGAACTCAACTCGGATCGGTAGGTCGTGGTGGTGTATATGGACTCTGCTTGGCGGAACGTGGTGGTGTATCTGGACTCGGATTGGCGGAACGTGGTGATGTAGTACTGTGCGGCGGCGGCGTGACAAACTGTGATCAGAACTCGAAACTCTAAGGGAACTAGACGCTAAGATCAGCAACTTGACACAACGATGCAACCGTAAATTCAACAAAGCAAGTACTGAAAAGAAAACTGGACAAAGGCTAGGACTGTCTTGGGATGTGATGATCTAACCCTAATTTTTTTTTGTTGGCTTTTTCGTGGACTGTAGGTATGAAGAACAGAACCAATCTAGACTATGAAAACTGGTAAATCTCACCGAGCAACCTGGAATCTGATACCACTTGATAGAGGCGAAGGTGTCCCGATGTTTCGATGAGATGGTGGAGATCGATTATGGTGGAGACGACTTTCACGATCCGACTACGAACGTGCGAAGACGTTGCGCCTTAGCGATCGCTAAACCAACTCCGAGAGGTTATTGATCCCGCGGATGCACGATCAACCTGACCACGAAGGTCTAATTCCTGCAAGCAATCGAAGAACAGGCAAGAACTAAGAATTGCAATCTGGATATTGCGAATATAAGATGAATGGTTACGAAAGTTGGGGTTCCAATGAGGTCTTGGCCTGGTCGGATGACACAAACGAAGAGCTCGAAGTTGCGGCTATGGCTAACTTAAATCTAATTAAAACCCAAGTCTAAACGACGCCCTAAGGGCTGTATATATGGGGGAACAGAGGGGATTTTCGTGACCCCTTGTAGGTGGGGTCCGAAAACAACCCTAACTCGGTTTCCCCACACATACGGACTCTAAAAACAGCCTATAATGTGGTATTTCGAAATTACATGGGCCCAGCCCAATTTTAAGGTGACGCAGCACCTATAATTGCCCTTGGACGAAAATAATGAAGTGGCATCTCGCGTATTTCGTCCAAGACTTCATGCGCAACTTATGGTGGCTTCAAAGTGCGATAATCACCACTGGAAGCTCCATTGTCCTTTCCCGCGCGCGCACCTTCTTCTCCATGCTTGATCCCGCTCCAATGACCATCCTTCTTGTCCATGCTAGGTCCTTCATTCATAAGCAAAACAAAAGTATCTAATTTAGGCAGCATCATATGTTCATGAACAATAGAAGGATTCGCAAGAAACGAAAGTACCTGATAATTTAGTTGACGTGCGCGTGCTCTAGTAACTGGTCCAGTATGTGTAGTTGGTGAAGATGTGGGTGTAACATTAGTAGAGATGTCCTCATCAACCCCACATCCCATTAGTAGAAGTAGGATCATATTAATAATATTCCAACTACTTGGGCTGCTTTAAAAGATGCTATGCGTACTCGCTGGGTTCCTCCTTATTATCAACGTGAATTGATACAAAAATTACAGCGTTTGAGACAAGGCAAAAATTCTGTAGAGGAATATTATCAAGAATTACAAACTGGATTGATTAGATGTGGCCTAGTAGAGGATAATGAAGCTATGCTTGCACGTTTTATGGGTGGTTTAAACAGGGAGATACAAACTATTCTAGAATACAAGGACTTTGCTACTATTACTCGTTTGTTTCATCTTGCTTGTAAAGCTGAACGTGAAGTGCAGGATCGACAGGCCGCTATGAGACCTAACTTTTCTGCAGGACGAAATACATCATGGACATCGCGTGGACCTTCTACATCCACACGTCCTGCTGCACCACCATCTACTTCAGCCGCTCATTCTTACAGGGAGCCACCAAAACAGCTAGCGCCACCATTCAAGGGTGCACAGAGTGGTCCAGCGGCGAGTTCTTCTTCATCCATGGCTTCCACAGGGCAAACACGAGATCGTGATATTAAATGTCGCAGGTGCCAAGGTGGAGGTCACTTCGCAAAAGACTGTCCCTCCAAGCGTGTGATGATTATTACGGCGGATGGTGGGTATGTGATAGAGGCGAAGGTGTCCCGATGTTTCGATGAGATGGTGGAGATCGATTATGGTGGAGTAGACTTTCACGACCCGACTACGACGTGCGAAGACGTTGCGCCTTAGCGATCGCTAAACCAACTCCGAGAGGTTATTGATCCCGCGGATGCACGATCAACCTGACCACGAAGGTCTAATTCCTGCAAGCAATCGAAGAACAAGCAAGAACTAAGAATTGCAATCTGGATATTGCGAATATAAGATGAAAGATTACGAAAGTTGGGGTTCCAATGAGGTCTTGGCCTGGTCGGATGACACAAACGAAGAGCTCGAAGTTGCGGCTATGGCTAACTTAAATCTAATTAAAACCCAAGTCTAAACGACGCCCTAAGGGCTGTATATATGGGGGAACAGAGGGGATTTTCGTGACCCCTTGGAGGTGGGGTCCGAAAACAACCCTAACTCGGTTTCCCCACACATACGGACTCTAAAAACAGCCTATAAGGTGGTATTTCGAAATTACATGGGCCCAGCCCAATATTAAGGTGACGCAGCACCTATAATTGCCCTTGGACGAAAATAATGAAGTGGCATCTCGCGTATTTCGTCCAAGACTTCATGCGCGCCTTATGGTGGCTTCAAAGTGCGATAATCACCACGGGAAGCTCCGCTGTCCTTTCCCGCGCGCGCACCTTCTTCTCCATGCTTGATCCCGCTCCAATGACCATCCTTCTTGTCCATTCTAGGTCCTTCATTCATAAGCAAAACAAAAGTATCTAATTTAGGCAGTATCATATGTTCATGAACAATAGAAGGATTCGCAAGAAACGAAAGTACCTGATAATTTAGTTGACGTGCACGAGCTCTAGTAACTGGTCCAATATGTGTAGTTGGTGAGGATATGGGTGTAACATTAGTAGGGATGTCCTCATCATCCTCCCCTTCTTGAATTGAAGTCGTCCTCGACGGAAGCTCATCATCTTCTCCCAAATAAGGCTTCAAATCTGCAATATTAAATGTGGGACTAACCCCAAAGGCTGCAGGTAGCTCAAGTTTATATGCATTATCATTAATTTTCTGCAAAACCTTAAAGGGACCATCAGCTCGAGGCATTAACTTAGACTTGCGCAAATCAAGAAAACTGGATAAGGGCTCGGACTGTTTTGGAACGTGATGATCTAACCCTAATTTTGTTTTTGGCTTTTTCGTGGACTGTAGGTATGAAGAACAGAACCAATCTAGACTATGAAAACTGGTAAATCTCACCGAGCAACCTGGAAATCTGATACCACTTGATAGAGGCGAAGGTGTCCCGATGTTTCGATGAGATGGTGGAGATCGATTATGGTGGAGTAGACTTTCACGACCCGACTACGACGTGCGAAGACGTTGCGCCTTAGCGATCGCTAAACCAACTCCGAGAGGTTATTGATCCCGCGGATGCACGATCAACCTGACCACGAAGGTCTAATTCCTGCAAGCAATCGAAGAACAAGCAAGAACTAAGAATTGCAATCTGGATATTGCGAATATAAGATGAAAGATTACGAAAGTTGGGGTTCCAATGAGGTCTTGGCCTGGTCGGATGACACAAACGAAGAGCTCGAAGTTGCGGCTATGGCTAACTTAAATCTAATTAAAACCCAAGTCTAAACGACGCCCTAAGGGCTGTATATATGGGGGAACAGAGGGGATTTTCGTGACCCCTTGGAGGTGGGGTCCGAAAACAACCCTAACTCGGTTTCCCCACACATACGGACTCTAAAAACAGCCTATAAGGTGGTATTTCGAAATTACATGGGCCCAGCCCAATATTAAGGTGACGCAGCACCTATAATTGCCCTTGGACGAAAATAATGAAGTGGCATCTCGCGTATTTCGTCCAAGACTTCATGCGCGCCTTATGGTGGCTTCAAAGTGCGATAATCACCACGGGAAGCTCCGCTGTCCTTTCCCGCGCGCGCACCTTCTTCTCCATGCTTGATCCCGCTCCAATGACCATCCTTCTTGTCCATGCTAGGTCCTTCATTCATAAGCAAAACAAAAGTATCTAATTTAGGCAGTATCATATGTTCATGAACAATAGAAGGATTCGCAAGAAACGAAAGTACCTGATAATTTAGTTGACGTGCACGAGCTCTAGTAACTGGTCCAATATGTGTAGTTGGTGAGGATATGGGTGTAACATTAGTAGGGATGTCCTCATCAGTATGAGTCAGCGAGTGACTATGATGAGGAGACTTTAGTTCTCATTGCTCATGAGGAACAGGGTGCCCATGATGATGCTCATGATATAGAGTATATGGCTCCTGATGATGCAGATAAATATGCTAGTTTGGTTGCTCAACGTGTGTTAAGTGTGCAGGTAACGAAGGCTGAGCAAAACCAGAGGCATAATTTGTTCCACACAAAGGGAGTGGTGAAAGAACGTTCGGTTCACATCATCATTGATGGAGGGAGTTGCAACGACTTGGCTAGCATGGAGTTGGTGGAGAAGCTATCTCTCACCACAAGACCACACCCCCATCCGTACTATATTCAGTGGTTTAACAATAGTGGTAAGATTAAGGTAACACGTTCTGTTCGTGTGCACTTTAGCATTGCTGCATATGCTGATTATGTTGATTGTGATGTGGTACCCATGCAAGCATGCTCTCTTTTACTTGGTAGACCATGGCAATTTGATAGGAATGTTGTACACAATGGTAGGACAAATCAGTTTACTCTGGTTCATCAGGATAAAAATATTGCTTTACTTCTTATGTCTCTTGAACAAATTGTGAAAGATGATCTTGCTAGAGCTAGTAAAGCTAAACAAGAGAAAAATAAGAGTGAAAATGAGATAGCAGCCAAAGAATTTGAGCAACAACATAAGACTAATAGCAAATCTTCTTCTGCTGTGTCTAATGAAATTAAATTGACTAGTCCAACTTTGCTTGCTACTAAAGTTGATATTTCAGATTTAGATGTTAGTCAATATGTGTGCTATGCTTTTGTGTGCAAAGAAGCTTTGTTTTCATTTGAGGAATTGCCTCCTTCTTTGCCTCCTGTTGTCACTGACCTTTTGCAGGAGTTTATTGACGTCTTTCCACAAGACGTACCACCGGGATTACCACCTATTCGAGGGATTGAGCATCAGATTGACTTAATTCCCGGTGCTTCACTGCCCAACCGTGCGCCATACCGTACCAATCCGGAGTCGACAAAGGAGATTCAGCGTCAAGTACAAGAGTTACTCGACAAAGGTTACATACGTGAATCCCTTAGTCCTTGTGCTGTTCCTGTTATATTAGTGCCTAAAAAGGATGGAACATGGCGTATGTGTGTTGATTGTCGAGCCATTAATAATATTACTATTTGTTATCGTCATCCTATTCCTAGGTTAGATGATATGCTTGATGAATTAAGTGGCTCTACCATGTTTTCCAAAGTTGATTTGCGTAGTGGATACCATCAAATTCGCATGAAATTAGGAGATGAATGGAAACGGCATTTAAAACTAAGTTTGGATTATATGAGTGGTTAGTCATGCCTTTTGGGTTAACTAATGCACCTAGCACTTTCATGAGATTAATGAACGAGGTTTTACGTGCTTTCATTGGACGATTTGTGGTAGTCTATTTTGATGATATACTGATTTATAGCAAATCTTTGGAGGAAGATTTGGATCATTTACGTGCTGTTTTTATTGCTCTACGTAATGCACGTTTGTTTGGTAACCTTGGGAAGTGCACCTTTTGCACCGACCGAGTATCGTTTCTTGGCTATGTTGTTACTCCGCAGGGAATTGAAGTTGATAAAGCCAAGATCGAGGCGATTGAGAGTTGGCCGCAGCCCAAAACGGTCACACAAGTGAGGAGTTTTCTTGGACTCGCTGGATTCTATAGGCGTTTTGTGAGAGATTTCAGCACCATTGCTGCACCTCTCAATGAGCTTACACGCAAGGATGTGCCTTTTACTTGGGGTACCGCACAGGAAGAAGCCTTCACGGTATTGAAAGATAAGTTAACACATGCTCCTTTGCTACAACTTCCTGATTTTAATAAGACTTTTGAGCTTGAATGCGATGCTAGTGGTATTGGTTTGGGAGGTGTGTTATTACAAGATGCTAAACCTGTTGCATACTTTTCTGAAAAATCGAGTGGGCCTAGTCTGAACTATTCTACTTATGATAAGGAATTATATGCTCTTGTTCGGACATTAGAAACTTGGCAACATTATTTATGGCCCAAAGAATTTGTTATACATTCTGATCATGAATCTTTGAAACACATAAGAAGTCAAGCAAAACTTAATCGTAGACATGCTAAGTGGGTTGAATTTATTGAGACTTTCCCTTATGTCATTAAACACAGGAAGGGGAAAGATAATATTATTGCTGATGCTTTGTCTCGTCGTTATACTATGCTTTCACAACTTGACTTCAAGATATTTGGTTTAGAGACAATCAAAGAACAATATGTAAATGATGCGGAATTTCAAGATGTATTGCAGAATTGTAGAGAGGGTAGAACATGGAACAAGTTTGTGCTTAATGATGGATTTGTGTTCCGTTCTAACAAGCTATGCATTCCAGCTAGCTTTATTCGTCTTTTGTTGTTGCAGGAGGCGCATGGAGGAGGATTAATGGGACATTTTGGCGTGAAAAAGACGGAGGACGTACTTGCTACACATTTGTTTTGGCCAAAGATGAGACGGGATGTTGAGCCTTTTGTTGCTCGCTGCACTACATGTCAAAAAGCTAAGTCACGACTCAATCCTCATGGTTTATACATGCCTTTACCTGTACCTAGTGTTCCGTGGGAGGACATATCCATGGACTTTGTTTTAGGCTTGCCTCGAACAAAGAAGGGGAGGGATAGCATATTTGTTGTCGTGGATAGATTTTCTAAGATGGCACATTTTATACCATGTCATAAAAGCGATGATGCTGCTAATGTTGCTGATTTATTCTTTGGAGAGATTATTCGTTTACATGGTGTGCCCAATACTATTGTCTCGGATCGTGATACTAAGTTTCTTAGCCATTTTTGGAGATGCTTATGGGCTAAGTTGGGGACTAAACTACTTTTTAGTACTACATGTCATCCCCAAACTGATGGACAAACTGAAGTGGTCAATAGGACATTGTCTACTATGCTTAGGGCTGTTTTAAAAAGTAACTTGAAACTGTGGGAAGAATGTTTACCTCATATTGAATTTGCTTATAATCGTTCAGTGCATTCTACCACTAAAATGTGCCCTTTTGAGATTGTTTATGGTTTTCTACCTCGTGCACCTATTGATTTGCTGCCTCTTCCATCTTCGGAGAAGGTTAATTTTGATGCTAAGCATCGTGCTGAATTGATATTAAAAATGCATGAGTTAACTAAAGAAAACATTGAGCGCATGAATGCTAGATACAAGCTTGCTGGTGATAGGGGTCGACAGCATGTTGTGTTTGAACCAGGAGATCTTGTTTGGTTACATCTACGTAAAGATAGGTTTCCTGATTTGCGCAAGTCTAAGTTAATGCCACGAGTTGATGGTCCCTTTAAGGTTTTACAGAAAATTAATGATAATGCATATAAACTTGAGCTACCTGCAGATTTTGGGGTTAGTCCCACATTTAACATTGCAGATTTGAAACCTTATTTGGGAGAAGATGATGAGCTTCCGTCGAGGACGACTTCAATTCAAGAAGGGGAGGATGATGAGGACATCCCTACTAATGTTACACCCATACCCTCACCAACTACACATACTGGACCAGTTACTAGAGCACGTGCACGTCAACTAAATTATCAGGTACTTTCGTTTCTTGCGAATCCTTCTATTGTTCATGAACATATGATGCTGCCTAAATTAGATACTTTTGTTTTGCTTATGAATGAAGGACCTAGCATGGACACGAAGGATGGTCATTGGAGCGGGATCAAGAATGGAGAAGAAGGTGCGCGCGGGGGAAAGTACAGTGGAGTTTCCAGTGGGGATTTTCGCACGTTGAAGCCACCATAAGGCATGCATGAAGGCTTGGACGGAATACACGAGATGCCACTTCATTATTTTCGTCCAAGAGCAATTATAGGTGCTGCGTCACCTTAATATTGGGCTGGGCCCATGTAATTTCGAAATACCACATTATAGGCTGTTTTTAGAGTCCGTATGTGTGGGGAAACCGAGTTAGGGTTGTTTTCGGACCCCACCTCCAAGGGGTCACGAAAATCCCCTCTGTTCCCCCATATATACAGCCCTTAGGGCGTCGTTTAGACTTGGGTTTTAATTAGATATAAGTTAGCCATAGCCGCAACTTCGAGCTCTTCGTTTGTGTCATCCGACCAGGCCAAGACCTCATTGGAACCCCAACTTTCGTAATCATTCATCTTATATTCGCAATATCCAGATTGCAATTCTTAGTTCTTGCTTGTTCTTCGATTGCTTGCAGGAATTAGACCTTCGTGGTCAGGTTGATCGTGCATCCGCGGGATCAATAACCTCTCGGAGTTGGTTTAGCGATTGCTAAGGCGCAACGTCTTCGCACGTTCGTAGTCGGATCGTGAAAGTTTCCTCCACCATAATCGATCTCCACCATCTCATCGAAACATCGGGACACCTTCGCCTCTATCAGAAAGCATGTTGTGTTTGAACCAGGAGATCTTGTTTGGTTACATCTACGTAAAGATAGGTTTCCTGATTTGCGCAAGTCTAAGTTAATGCCACGAGCTGATGGTCCCTTTAAGGTTTTACAGAAAATTAATGATAATGCATATAAACTTGAGCTACCTGCAGATTTTGGGGTTAGTCCCACATTTAACGTTGCAGATTTGAAACCTTATTTGGGAGAAGATGATGAGCTTCCGTCGAGGACGACTTCAATTCAAGAAGGGGAGGATGATGAGGACATCTCTACTAATGTTACACCCACATCTTCACCAACTACACATACTGGACCAGTTACTAGAGCACGTGCACGTCAACTAAATTATCAGGTACTTTCGTTTCTTGCGAATCCTTCTAATGTTCATGAACAAATGATGCTGCCTAAATTAGATACTTTTGCTTTGCTTATGAATGAAGGACCTAGCATGGACAAGAAGGACGGTCATTGGAGCGGGATCAAGCATGGAGAAGAAGGTGCGCGCGCGGGGAAGAACAATGGAGCTTCCAGTGGGGATTTTCGCACTTTGAAGCCACCATAAGGGATGCATGAAGGCTTGGACGAAATACACGAGATGCCACTTCATTATTTTCGTCCAAGAGCAATTATAGGTGCTGCGTCACCTTAATATTGGGCTGGGCCCATGTAATTTCGAAATACCACATTATAGGCTGTTTTTAGAGTCCGTATGTGTGGGGAAACCGAGTTAGGGTTGTTTTCGGACCCCACCTCCAAGGGGTCACGAAAATCCCCTCTGTTCCCCCATATATACAGCCCTTAGGGCGTCGTTTAGACTTGGGTTTTAATTAGATTTAAGTTAGCCATAGCCGCAACTTCGAGCTCTTCGTTTGTGTCATCCGACCAGGCCAAGACCTCATTGGAACCCCAACTTTCGTAATCATTCATCTTATATTCGCAATATCCAGATTGCAATTCTTAGTTCTTGCCTGTTCTTCGATTGCTTGCAGGAATTAGACCTTCGTGGTCAGGTTGATCGTGCATCCGCGGGATCAATAACCTCTCGGAGTTGGTTTAGCGATCGCTAAGGCGCAACGTCTTCGCATGTTCGTACTCGGATCGTGAAAGTCGTCTCCACCATAATCGATCTACACTATCTCATCGAAACATCGGGACACCTTCGCCTCTATCAGGAACCTTCCGTGCACGCACCATGCAACAAAAAGTGCAAACGCCGGCAGGTCATGCATGGAGTACATCAACCAAGCATGCATTTGGAAGTTTGTTTTGCTAGCTGCGTCATATGTCCGGATCCCATTATCCCAAGCTTCTTTCAACTCATCCATCAGCGGTTGCAAGTACACATTCATATTTTTTCCGGGATAGTTGGGCCCCGGAACTATCAACGTTAAGAAGATGTGCTTTCTTTGCATAAGTACTCCAGGGGGCAGATTGAGGGGCATGATGAATACGGGCCAACAACTATACTGGGTTGTCGTCATACCGAAAGGATTGAACCCATCGAGGCTAATGGCGAGTGCCACGTTTCTTGGGTCTTTGGCTTTACCTTCTTTATGTATTTCATTGAACATCTTCCACGCTTCACCATCAGAGGGGTGGGTCAACATCAAATTCCCGTATTCATCTGTAGCACGTCTAATTCCATCTCTATGCCATGTCATTTGTTTTGCTGTTTCTTCAAGCATGTAAAGCCGTTGAAGTCTTGGTAAGATCGGTAGGTACCGAAGAATTTTTACGGGTATTTTGCTCTGCGTCTTCTCACCAAGACCGTTGTCTACGACAATATACCTGGAGGACTTGCAGCATGGACAATAATTATCATCCGCATACTCATGCCTAAATAAGACGCATCCTTTCTCACAAGCATGTATCCGCTCGATGGGCATCTTCAGTGCACCGAGTATTTTGTCTGAGTGGTATAGGTTTGCAGGCATAATATGACCGTCCGGTAGAAAGCGCCCGAATAAGGTCATCATCGCATCATAGCACTCTCTGGACAAGTTGAATTGTGCCTTAAGAGCCATTGTTTGTGCGATGGCATCTAGTTGACAAAGCTTGGTGTGCGCATGCAGTGGGAGTTTTGAAGACTCTAGCATGGCATAAAAGGCCTTGGCAGTTTCCTCCGGTTCTTCGTCCTCAAGACGAGCATCGTTGTAGTCATTGACCATGTCTTCGATCCCTGTACCACAATCCTCAATGCGCTGACGCACTACCTCATGTCTGTCACGTTGGGCCGACTCGCCATGAAATGACCACAACATATAATCAGGCATGAAACCACATATTTGCAGGTGTTTACCCATTACATCCTTTGTCTGTTGTGAATAGTTCTTACATCTAGTGCAGGGGCACCATGTTCTTGGTTGGCCAGCACTAAATGCAACCTCTAGGAACTCCTCGGTCTTGGTCAACCATTCCTTAGTCATATTTTTTTGACTAGGGTGACCGGTGTACATCCACGCACGATCATTCATTCTGGCTAGCTAGCTAGTACAAAACCAGAAGGCATATAATTAATTACGGTGATACGGCATATGCACACTAGCTAATAGGTAAAGATAGGTCCTAATCCCACCCGAGTATGTGCAGATTGGATTCATTTCCCCATGCTCTCCTCCCGATCCAACGCAAAATTTCGACAGCACCTCCCCGCTGTTCTCCTGATACACGTCTCAGCATAAACCGAGAGGATGTGTACCCGGAGAATAACAAGGTGGCGCTGACGAAATCCTGCGTCCGATCCGGAGGAGAGCATATATGGGGAAATGAATCCAATCTACACATACTCGGGCTGTCCATGGATAACGTTGGACAATTCGAAAGAATCCAATTATAAATATGCAAATGAATGCATATTTATAAATGGAATCTTTCGAACGGGAGACGCATATGGGTTACGCAATGGAACCTTACATCTAAATTTTAATTATTAAATCTACCTATCTAGCTAGTGTCATCGAACGCACCGGGAGGAGATTTGTGCTCCCCCTCGAACGCACGGGGAGGTTAGAAGGAATGGAAAGGAGGAGAGGGTGCAGTGGGAGATGGAGCTCCTCTTCGTCTTTTTTTCGATGGTTGGAAATCCTCCTCCTCGACATGAGGCTGGTGAGCCTCTCCTCATCTACCCCTCTTCTTCATCTGCCCTACTTTTCTTTTCACTTTACTAATAAAAAATTTCATTCTTTCACTTTACTTTGATTATAACCTAATTAAACTTACTAATTAACTAAATAATAATAGAATAGAACTAACTAAAAGATTATGCCAAACTAGTAGTAATAAACCTAGCTATAACAACTAACAATAACTAAAACAGATCCTATAAAATAACAATAACAAAAACCTAACTATATATCTAACCTTCACTAACCTAGCTAGCAACTAACAATAACAAAATTACTAACAACTAATTTCTGACAACAACTAACAATGAACATAAATCTACACTAACAGATGTAGATCTACACTACACTAACTAAAATTACATGCCACTAACAGATCTACACTAAGATAACTAAAATCTAACACATAAAAAAAGGGAGAAGGGGTGGATGTGCGCTCACCGGAGAGTGGCGGAAGCGGCCCGGACGGAGTGCCGTGGCAGCTCACCGTCGAGGCAGGGGGAGCAGGCTCTCCGGTGGCGGCGGCGGAGGCCCAGATGAAGCGGCGGCGGCGGCGGGGTGGAGCTGCAGAGGAGGAGAGGAGCAGTGGGCATGAGAAGAGAGAGAGAGTGGGGAACGCGGGAGGGGGCGGCCGGGGTGCGGGGGAGGCGGCGACGCGTTGGAGGGTGAGAGAGTGCTCGAGCGGGGTGAGGGAGAGAGTACTGGCCGGTTAGGTCTGGCCCGAGCCGAGATAACGGCCCGCCGCTTGGCCGTCAGCCAGCAGACGGCAACTCGGCTTTGTCGTCAGCTGGCTGACGGCCAAGCGGCGGGCCGTTATACCACTGCCGCGTGGTGGGGTCTAGGCATACGTTGCCGTCAGGTTCTCTATGCCGTCAGCTAACTGACGGCGTTGAATAGGCTGACGGCTAACGTTCCTTTGCCTACAACTGTTTCTTTGCCGTCATCTTTTCCACTAGCTGACGACAACCCATGGTTTGCCGTCTGCCACGATGAAAAGTTGACGGCAAAGCCCGAAGCTGACGACAAAACTCTTGTTTCCTGTAGTGGCCATCCCGGGCGTTTCTCAGGCTTGGAAATTGTTGAAGGAAGACGGTCGCAAGAGGGCTGACGAGTCTGTCTGTTTGAGCGTTTAGGACGCGGAGCGCGATATTAGTCGCCTCAAAGGTGTTGTTGCGGTCCATCGCTCAAAATGTTAGCGAGATGAGGCTGTCTTGGATGGCTCTCTGCTTGGATGGGGAAGTTGTCTGATCAGCTGAAGGGTGAGTCTTTCTGTTGGCACTACTTGATTGCGCGAGTGCTACTTTCTTATGCTTCTTGCTGATTCTGGTTTTCTTGTAAAGTGCTGGCTGGTCGACCCCGCGAGGAGGAGGCGGGTGTTCAGTTGGAGTTATCGCGTTTGGATGACCCAGCCATTCAAGCTGAAAATCCCTTTTTGGGGGACAGGGCCCAAGCGCGGCTCTTTGCTGTGTTGCGACTGTGGGTTGGTCGGGTGCCACGAGCTCTTGAGTACTGCGGCAAAGTACTTGGTGGCATCTTCTCAGAGTTTTATCCCTTAGATCATGTCCCGTATAGTATTAAGAAGCTGTGTCGGGTGTTCTCTCAACCGGCATATCTTCGTCGGCTTGTGAATCATCAAATTCACGCGGGAGCCCGGTTTTTTTTTGCTTTTGTTCACAGTCATTGGCCTGGGTTAGATATCATGTTGGCGGCTCGAGGTCCTTCTCGTGGTCGTGATGAGCCGATGGATGAGCATTATGCGGTGGAAAATGAGTCTGCGAGCTTGGTTATGAAGAAGGTGTGCGAGGAGAATGACCGCCTTCTTGGTTCCCTTTGTAAGGTGAAATCGGAGCCTGGGGACTAGATTTTCGGGGCCCTTATAAATTCTTCCTTGCTCAATGTATGTTTTTGAGGTTGTAAGTTGTAGTCTTCCGTTGTGGAAGTGTGTGGTAGCATTTTCCTTAGGGGTGGCTGCTGCGAGCGAGCCCTCGAGTGTCAAGTATGAGGTCGTGTAAGCGAATAACGCCTCGGAGGGTGGCTGCTGCGAGTGAGCCCCTGAGTGCCAAATATGATGTCGCGTGAGCGAATAACGCCTCGGAGGGTGGCTGCAGCGAGTGAGCCCCCGAGTGCCAAATATGAAGTCGCGTGAGCGAATAACGCCTCGGAGGGTGGCTGCTGCGAGTGAGCCCTCGAGTGCCAAATATGAAGTCGTGTGAGCGAATAACGTCTCGGAGGGTGGCTGCTGTGAGCGAGCCCCCGAGTGCCAAATATGTAGTCGCGTGAGCGAATAACGCCTCGGAGGGTGGCTGCTGCGAGCGAGCCCCCGATTGCCAAATATGAAGTCGCGTGAGCGAATAACGCCTCGGAGGGTGATGCGGACATCCCTACTAATTTAGCACCTACAACAACTCCTGAAGAACCAATACTGGATAAGTCCAATGAAATCAGAATCAGAGCTATTACAAGAGCACGTGCAAGTTACTAGAACAACAGGTGAACTTATTCCTCATAGAATCTGATGTTTTCCTTAATGAGGATTTTATACTACCTAAGTCTTTGTGCATATATGTTATCAGGTACCAAGGAGTCATGCAAGAAGGAGACATCGAACAAGGGCAAGTTGCACGAGAAGACGGTTCACAGGAAGACGAAGGGAAGGGACAACCAAATCAAGGAGTCGGACATCCGGGCTGCAAGCCGGACCGTCTGGGCCCCAAGCCGGACGACCGGGGCGTCAGCCGGACCGTCCGAATAATTACGTCCCGAAGACCCAAAGACCTGACGGCAGTCGGACCGTCTGGGGGCTACCTGATAGAGGCGAAGGTGTCCCGATGTTTCGATGAGATGGTGGAGATCGATTATGGTGGAGACGACTTTCACGACCCGACTACGAACGTGCGAAGACATTGCGCCTTAGGGATCGCTAAACCAACTCCGAGAGGTTATTGATCCCGCGGATGCACGATCAACCTGACCACGAAGGTCTAATTCCTGCAAGCAATCGAAAGAACAAGCAAGAACTAAGAATTGCAATCTGGATATTGCGAATATAAGATGAATGATTGACGAAAGTTGGGGTTCCAATGAGGTCCTGGCCTGGTCGGATGACACAAACGAAGAACTCGAAGTTGCGGCTATGGCTAACTTAAATCTAATTAAAACCCAAGTCTAAACGACGCCCTAAGGGTTGTATATATGGGGGGAACAAAGGGGAATTTCGTGACCCCTTGGAGGAGGGGTCCGAAAACAACCCTAACTCGGTTTCCCCACACATACAGACTCTGAAAACAGCCTATAAGGTATTATTTAGAAATTACATGGGCCCAGCCCAATATTAAGGTGACGCAGCACCTATAATTGACCTTGGACGAAAATAATGAAGTGGCATCTCGTGTATTTCGTCCAAGCCTTCATGCACGCCTTATGGTGGCTTCAAAGTGCGAAAATCCCCACTGAAAGCTCCATTGTCCTTTCCCGTGCACACACCTTCTTCTCCATGCTTGATCCCGCTCCAATGACCATCCTTCTTGTCCATTCTAGGTCCATCATTCATAAGCAAAACAAAAGTATCTAATTTAGGTAGCATCATATGTTCATGAACTTTAGAAGCATTCGCAAGAAACGAAAGTACCTGATAATTTAGTTGACGTGCGCGTGCTCTACTAACTGGTCCAATATGTGTAGTTGGTGGGGATGTGGGTATAACATTAGTAGGTATGTCCTCATCATCCTCCCCTTCTTGAATTGAAGTCGTCCTCGGCGGAATCTCATCATCTTCTCCCAAATAAGGCCTCAAATCTGTAATATTAAATGTGGGACTAACCCCAAAGTAAGCAGGTAGCTCAAGTTTATATGCATTATCATTAATTTTCTGCAAAACCTTAAAGGGACCATCAGCTCGTGGCATTAACTTAGACTTGCGCAAATCAGGAAACCTATCTTTACATAGATGTAACCAAACAAGATCTCCGGGTTCAAACACAACATGCTTTCTACCCTTATCACCAGCAAGCTTGTATCTAGCATTCATTCGCTCAATGTTTTCTTTAGTTAACTCATGCATTTTTAATATCAATTCAGCACGTTGCTTAGCATCAAAATTAACCTTCTCCAAAGATGGAAGAGGCAGCAAATCAATAGGTGCACGAGGTAGAAAACCATAAACAATCTCAAAAGGGCACATTTTAGTGGTAGAATGCAATGAACGATTATAAGCAAATTCAATATGAGGTAAATATTCTTCCCACATTTTCAAGTACTCTTTAAAACAGCCCTAAGCATAGTAGACAAAGTCCTATTGACCACTTCAGTTTGTCCATCAGTTTGGGGATGACATGTAGTACTAAAAAGTAGTTTAGTCCCCAACTTAGCCCATAAGCATCTCCAAAAATGGCTAAGAAACTTAGTATCACGATCCGAGACAATAGTATTGGGCACACCATGTAAGCGAATAATCTCACGAAAGAATAAATCAGTAACATTAGCAGCATCATCACTTTTATGACATGGTATAAAGTGTGCCATCTTAGAAAATCTATCCACGACAACAAAGATGCTATCCCTCCCCTTCTTTGTTCGAGGCAAGCCTAAAACAAAGTCCATGGATATGTAAAGGCATGTATAAACCATGAGGATTGAGTCGTGACTTAGCTTTTGGACATGTAGTGCAGCGAGCAACAAAACGCTCAACATCCCGTCTCATCTTTGGCCAAAATAAATGTGTAGCAAGTACATCCTCCGTCTTCTTCACGCCAAAGTGTCCCATTAATCCTCCTCCATGCGCCTCCTGCAACAACAAAAGACGAATAGAGCTAGCTGGAATGCATAGCTTGTTAGAACGGACACGAATCTATCATTAAGCACAAACTTGTTCCATGTTCTACCTTCTCTACAATTCTGCAATACATCTTTAAATTCCGCATCATGTACATATTGATCTTTGATTTTCTCTAAACCGAATATCTTAAAGTCAAGTTGTGAAAGCATAGTATAACGACGAGACAATACATCAGTAATAATATTATCTTTCCCCTTCTTGTGTTTTATGACATAAGGGAAAGTCTCAATAAATTCAACCCACTTAGAATGTCTACGATTAAGTTTTTCTTGACTTCTTATGTGTTTCCAAGATTCATGATGAGAATGTATAACAAAGGGACAACCAAATCAAGGATTCGGACGTCCGGGCTGCAAGCCGGACCGTCTGGGCCCCAAGCCGGACGATCGGGGCGTCAGCCGGACCGTCCGAATAATTACGTCCCGAAGACCCAAAGACCTGACGGCAGTCGGACCGTCTGGGGGCTACCTGATAGAGGCGAAGGTGTCCCGATGTTTCGATGAGATGGTGGAGATCGATTATGGTGGAGACGACTTTCACGACCCTACTACGAATGTGCGAATACGTTGCGCCTTAGCGATCGCTAAACCAACTCCGAGAGGTTATTGATCCCGCGGATGCACGATCAACCTGACCATGAAGGTCCAATTCCTGCAAGCAATCGAAAGAACAAGCAAGAACTAAGAATTGCAATCTGGATATTGCGAATATAAGATGAATGATTGACGAAAGTTGGGGTTCCAATGAGGTCTTGGCCTGGTCGGATGACACAAACGAAGAACTCGAAGTTGCGGCTATGGCTAACTTAAAGCTAATTAAAACCCAAGTCTAAACACCTCCCTAAGGGTTGTATATATGGGGGAACAAAGGGGAATTTCGTGACCCCTTGGAGG
Organism: Bromus sterilis; assembly: GCA_950022295.1. NCBI lineage: Eukaryota > Viridiplantae > Streptophyta > Magnoliopsida > Poales > Poaceae > Bromus > Bromus sterilis. The sequence goes on along the minus strand of OX465599.1, from coordinate 160,573,998 downwards.
AGGGGTCCGAAAACAACCCTAACTCGGTTTCCCCACACATACAGACTCTAAAAACAGCCTATAAGGTATTATTTCGAAATTACATGGGCCCAGCCCAATATTAAGGTGACGCAGCACCTATAATTGCCCTTGGACGAAAATAATGAAGTGGCATCTCGTGTATTTCGTCCAAGCCTTCATGCACGCCTTATGGTGGCTTCAAAGTGCGAAAATCCCCACTGAAAGCTCCATTGTCCTTTCCCGTGCGCGCACCTTCTTCTCCATGCTTGATCCCGCTCCAATGACCATCCTTCTTATCCATGCTAGGTCCTTCATTCATAAGCAAAACAAAAGTATCTAATTTAGGTAGCATCATATGTTCATGAACTTTAGAAGGATTCGCAAGAAACGAAAGTACCTGATAATTTAGTTGACGTGCGCGTGCTCTAGTAACATGTCCAATATGTGTAGTTGGTGGGGATGTGGGTATAACATTAGTAGGGATGTCCTCATCATCCTCCCCTTCTTGAATTGAAGTCGTCCTCGACGGAAGCTCATCATCTTCTCCCAAATAAGGCTTCAAATCTGCAATATTAAATGTGGGACTAACCCCAAAGTCAGCAGGTAGCTCAAGTTTGTATGCATTATCATTAATTTTCTGCAAAACCTTAAAGGGACCATCAGCTCGTGGCATTAACTTAGACTTGCGCAAATCAGGAAACCTATCTTTACGTAGATGTAACCAATCAAGATCTCCGGGTTCAAACACAACATGCTTTCTACCCTTATCACCAGCAAGCTTGTATCTAGCATTCATTCGCTCAATGTTTTCTTTAGTTAACTCATGCATTTTTAATATCAATTCAGCACGTTGCTTAGCATCAAAATTAACCTTCTCCAAAGATGAAAGAGGCCACAAATCAATAGGTGCACGAGGTAGAAAACCATAAACAATCTCAAAAGGGCACATTTTACTGGTAGAATGCAATGAACGATTATAAGAAAATTCAATATGAGGTAAACATTCTTCCCACATTTTCAAGTTACTCTTTAAAATGGCCCTAAGCATAGTAGACAAAGTCCTATTGACCACTTCAGTTTGTCCATCAGTTTGGGGATGACATGTAGTACTAAAAAGTACTTTAGTCCCCAACTTAGCCCATAAGCATCTCCAAAAATGGCTAAGAAACTTAGTATCACGATCCGAGACAATAGTATTGGGCACACCATGTAAGCGAATAATCTCACGAAAGAATAAATCAACAACATTAGCAGCAGCATCACTTTTATAACATGGTATAAAGTGTGCCATCTTAGAAAATCTATCCACGACAACAAAGATGATATCCTGATGAGGACATGACTACCATAGTTACAGCCACAACCCCTGCTAATATACCTACTGGACCAATTACTAGAGATCGTGCACACCAATTAAATTATCAGGTACTTTCGCTTCTTGGTAATGTTTCTAATGTTCATGTGAATATGATGCTGCCTAACGTCGATATATTTCTGTTGCTGACAAATGAAGGACCTAGCATGGACAAGAAGGATGAGCATTGGAGCATGTTCAAGCATGAAGATGATGAGGACATAATTATCATGGATATGACCATTAATTCCTCTATATTTGATCAACAAATGAAGTCAATACAAATGGGCATGATTATGTGTTGTACAAGAAGTTATTTCATGTCACTTTTGGCCAATAGAAGATAGAGATCAAGTATTTCACGTCATGGACTCAGATTCGGACTGCAGAGATATACCCAACTTCAAACAGCCTCCGTTTCTACATACGAACTCCAAATTGGGTGATTCTTTTTTCTGGTGATAGCTTATCTCGTCTAGTTTCCAACGCAATTGGTTTCACCTTCAAATTCCTTCGGAGCGTTGAGATATTACGAAAACGGTGCGACCCAGCAGCAGAATCCGAATCAAAGTCCAACTCAATAGGTGTTGCATCACCTCCACATGGGCCCATGTGCCTTGTACGACCTAGGTTTAGTTTTAGGACTCCATGGGACGTCCTTCCACCCCCTTGGCCTCCACCCTTTAGTCCTATATAAGTAGATCAACCCCTAGGGTTTTTCTTTGGATTTCTTTTAGTTAAAAATACTGCTTAGCTAATTGCCGCATCTTCGTGTACTCGGTTTGTGTCCAACGACCAGATCAGGACCGCTTTTGGAATCCCAACTTTATTCATACTTCATCTACATATTCGCAATATTAAGATTGCTTTATCATAGTCCTTGCTTGTTCTTCGATTGCTTGCAGGCACTCGACCTTCGTGGTCAGGTTGATCGTGCTCCGACGTGGTTAATAACCTCCAGAGATTGGTTTAGCGATTGCTAAGGCGCGACGTTGTTGCACGTTTGTAGTCGGATCGTCAAAGTCGTCTCCACCAAATCGAAAGTTATCTCTCATCGAAAGATCGGGACACCCCGCCTCTATCAAGTGGTATCAGTTTTCAGGTTGCTCGGTGAGAATTCCACATCCATATATTAGATCTGTTTTTTATCACCTATCATCCACATAAAAAAGCCATAAAAATAGGGTTAGATCATCATATCCAAACCAATCTGAGCCTTCGCAATTTTCTTTTCGGTGCTTTGCTTTATTGAATTATCGGTTGCATCATCGTGTTCAGTTGCTGGTCTTAGTATCTAGTCCTTTAGAGTTTTGAGTTCTGTTCACATTACTCACCGCCGCCGCTGCACCATCATCCCATCCGCTGCCTACTTCTACCATCTACCATAGAAAAAGAGAGAAAAAGAGTTAAAAAAGAGAGAAAAAAGAAACAGAAAAAAAGAAAGAAAAAGGAAGAAAGAGAAAAGAGAAGAAAATCTCTAGTTGAACTCGTATTTGAAATCTCGTCGGAATCAGTATTGAGCAGTGTCCAGTAAAACGGGCATAACTTTGTCATCCAAAGTCTGTTTTGGCTCCGCGAGTACTTAAATTAAAGATATTTCCGATCCGCTTCTAAATAGTTCTGGAGCTAGGTGTTATTTGAAACTCCAGATCGGCTTCTAAGACGGACTTTTTGACCTCTAAAGTTTCCGAACACAGTTTTTGGCAGATTTCGGGCTGATTCTCAAAATTTTTGACACCTCATCCGACCTCCAAATTTAGTAATTTTTGTTGCATCGGAAAGCTTAAGTCAGTTCCCTATTGGAGAAAAAATATCAAAAAATTAGCAAATATCTTTCAGAGGAAAGTTGTACTGAGAGTATTGGTGTATCTTGATTTGGAGCCTATTTTCACCATTATCTTTGCTCTGTTGATGATCTTCACTTATATCTTGCTATTCAGAGCTACTTCATATCATTCATTGCTGCTAGTTGTGCTACGCCGTAACCACATTAGTGTTCTAGGCTCGTGTCTCTAGTCCGGTCTAGACTAGGACCAGCACAGTATCGTCGTTGAGCGTTAATTCAATTTTGCATCTCTGAATTGATTATATATTGCTGATATTTTTGCCACCATATTAAATCCTTCCAAGCTCCACATATTTCTACATCGTGTATACGTGCGTTCACCTGGCAATCGCTCTACTTAATCTTTGGAGTTCTTTTACACCGTTGGTTGCCGGTCACCACCTGCTGCATCGTAAGAACTAGTAAAACATTGATATTTGCTATTCTGTGAGCGTTTTACCACCACATCCTAGTAGTTCATAGGGACATATACTTGTGATTTGTTTCTTGTTTTCTACTAATCATGGCAGGTTCTGGAGTTAGATCTTCTTGGGCGGCAACTATAGTTGGAGATTTGCCACCACCTACAACTACACAACAGTCACTGCAAAAGGTAAACACACATAAGCATGCACATGATCAGGTTATTGTTTCTATACCACACTTTCATGGACGTCTAAGACCTGATTTATACATTGAACGGGAGTTTGAAATAAATGATATATTTGTTTCCCATAATTTTCTTGAGCATAAGAAAGTAAAAACTGCAATTAGTGCTTTCAAAGATTTAGCTTCTATTTGGTGGAATGAATATTGTAGTTTATATCCTGATTATATACCTAATACTTGGAATGATCTCAAACTTGCTATGCGATATAGATTCGTTCCCTCTTATTATACTCATGACAAGGTTAGGAAATTAAAAAAATTTAAAACAAGGTACTAAACCTGTTTCAGAATATTATGATGCTTTAGAAACTACATTCTTGCATTCTCTTTTAGAGGAAAGTGAAGAATATTTCATGGACATATTTTGGGAAGGTTTAAACCGTGACATTCAGGATATCCTAATTCATGAAAAGTGTTATCCTATGGATCGTTTGTTTCATCTTGCTTGTAAAGCTGAACAGGAAATCGACAAACGTGTTGCCCAGAAGACGAACAAGCGGAATGTGCAAATACCACAAGTTGAGAAGGTTGTTCCTTCAACCACTATGAGCACTACTGATAGAGGCGAAGGTGTCCCGATGTTTCGATGAGATGGTGGAGATCGATTATGGTGGAGTAGACTTTCACGACCCGACTACGAACGTGCGAAGACGTTGCGCCTTAGCGATCGCTAAACCAACTCCGAGAGGTTATTGATCCCGCGGATGCACGATCAACCTGACCACGAAGGTCTAATTCCTGCAAGCAATCGAAGAACAAGCAAGAACTAAGAATTGCAATCTGGATATTGCGAATATAAGATGAAAGATTACGAAAGTTGGGGTTCCAATGAGGTCTTAGCCTGGTCGGATGACACAAACGAAGAGCTCGAAGTTGCGGCTATGGCTAACTTAAATCTAATTAAAACCCAAGTCTAAACGACGCCCTAAGGGCTGTATATATGGGGGAACAGAGGGGATTTTCGTGACCCCTTGGAGGTGGGGTCCGAAAACAACCCTAACTCGGTTTCCCCACACATACGGACTCTAAAAACAGCCTATAAGGTGGTATTTCGAAATTACATGGGCCCAGCCCAATATTAAGGTGACGCAGCACCTATAATTGCCCTTGGACGAAAATAATGAAGTGGCATCTCGCGTATTTCGTCCAAGACTTCATGCGCGCCTTATGGTGGCTTCAAAGTGCGATAATCACCACGGGAAGCTCCGCTGTCCTTTCCCGCGCGCGCACCTTCTTCTCCATGCTTGATCCCGCTCCAATGACCATCCTTCTTGTCCATGCTAGGTCCTTCATTCATAAGAAAAACAAAAGTATCTAATTTAGGCAGTATCATATGTTCATGAACAATAGAAGGATTCGCAAGAAACGAAAGTACCTGATAATTTAGTTGACGTGCACGAGCTCTAGTAACTGGTCCAATATGTGTAGTTGGTGAGGATATGGGTGTAACATTAGTAGGGATGTCCTCATCAACTACCATAACCACATCAATTGTCGTAAGCACTCCTCCAATATCTCATCTATCATCACAAAAAAGTAATGACAAAGGTATGGATCTTTCCCCTCCACATGAGAACCTTGCTGATTTAAAAGCAACATGTGTTGAGCTATCCAGTAGTTTCATCACACAATCAATTTTCGAGAATGTCATAACTTCACATGAAGATGTTGCTTGCCTAATAGACTTGAATACATCATGTCTTGAGTTACCTGTTGATTTGAGCACACCATCTATTTTGGATAATCATGTTACTATTATGAAACTGCCAATGCTTAATCATTTTGATATGACCTCTAATCTTGGTGATGATTCTGCGTCGAATGACTTGTTGCATGACTACTTAGTTAAGCCTGTTGTAGCATGTCCTTCGAAAAACATTAAAGTTTCTTGACCGGTATTGGGATGGTTTAATGATGAGCATTGTACATCTTTAGATATGAATAAGAGCTTCACTTATATATGCAAACTGAGTTGCAATACTTTCATGTCGTTTATATATTGTGATGGTCATATATGTTTATATTTCACGACATACGAAAGTTACTCATATATACATGTGTTACATGTCCAAAAACTAAGGGAAGTAAGAATGGATGACATATATATATTCAACATGTACACCTTGTCTCTTTTGTTAGCCACATTTCAGATTAAGAAACGACGGGGACGACTTTATTTTCAAGAAGGGGAGGATGATGAGGACATGACTACCATAGTTACAGCCACAACCCCTGCTAATATACCTACTGGACCAATTACTAGAGATCGTGCACACCAATTAAATTATCAGGTACTTTTGCTTCTTGGTAATGTTTCTAATGTTCATGTGAATATGATGCTGCCTAACGTCGATATATTTCTGTTACTGACAAATGAAGGACCTAGCATGGACAAGAAGGATGAGCATTGGAGCATGTTCAAGCATGAAGATGATGAGGACATAATTATCATGGATATGACCATTAATTCCTCTATATTTGATGATAGAGGCAAAGGTGTCCCGATGTTTCGATGAGATGATGGAGATCGATTTTGGTGGAGTAGACTTTCACGACCCGACTACGAACGTGCGAAGACGTTGCGCCTTAGCAATCGCTAAACCAACTCCGAGAGGTTATTGATCCCGCGGATGCACGATCAACCTGACCACGAAGGTCAATTCCTGCAAGCAATCGAAGAACAAGCAAGAACTAAGAATTGCAATCTGGATATTGCGAATATAAGATGAAAGATTAACAGAAGTTGGGGTTCCAATGCGGTCTTGGCCTGGTCGGACGACACAAACGAAGAACTCGAAGTTGCGGCTATGGCTAACTTAAATCTAATTAAAACCCAAGTCTAAACGACGCCCTAAGGGCTGTATATATGGGGGAACAGAGGGGATTTTCGTGACCCCTTGGAGGTGGGGTCCGAAAACAACCCTAACTCGGTTTCCCCACACATACGGACTCTAAAAACAGCCTATAATGTGGTATTTCGAAATTACATGGGCCCAGCCCAATTTTAAGGTGACGCAGCACCTATAATTGCCCTTGGACGAAAATAATGAAGTGGCATCTCGCGTATTTCGTCCAAGACTTCATGCGCAACTTATGGTGGCTTCAAAGTGCGATAATCACCACTGGAAGCTCCATTGTCCTTTCCCGCGCGCGCACCTTCTTCTCCATGCTTGATCCCGCTCCAATGACCATCCTTCTTGTCCATGCTAGGTCCTTCATTCATAAGCAAAACAAAAGTATCTAATTTAGGCAGCATCATATGTTCATGAACAATAGAAGGATTCGCAAGAAACGAAAGTACCTGATAATTTAGTTGACGTGCGCGTGCTCTAGTAACTGGTCCAGTATGTGTAGTTGGTGAAGATGTGGGTGTAACATTAGTAGAGATGTCCTCATCATCCTCCCCTTCTTGAATTGAAGTCGTCCTCGACGGAAGCTCATCATCTTCTCCCAAATAAGGTTTCAAATCTGCAATGTTAAATGTGGGACTAACCCCAAAATCTGCAGGTAGCTCAAGTTTATATGCATTATCATTAATTTTCTGTAAAACCTTAAAGGGACCATCAGCTCGTGGCATTAACTTAGACTTGCGCAAATCAGGAAACCTATCTTTACGTAGATGTAACCAAACAAGATCTCCTGGTTCAAACACAACATGCTTTCTACCCTTATCACCAGCAAGCTTGTGTCTAGCATTCATTTTCTCAATGTTTTCTTTAGTTAACTCATGCATTTTTAATATCAATTCAGCACGTTGCTTAGCATCAAAATTAACCTTCTCCGAAGATGGAAGAGGCAGCAAATCAATAGGTGCACGAGGTAGAAAACCATAAACAATCTCAAAAGGGCACATTTTAGTGGTAGAATGAAATGAACGATTATAAGCAAATTCAATATGAGGTAAACATTCTTCCCACATTTTCAAGTTACTCTTTAAAACAGCCCTAAGCATAGTAGACAAAGTCCTATTGACTACTTCAGTTTGTCCATCAGTTTGGGGATGACAAGTAGTACTAAAAAGTAGTTTAGTCCCCAACTTAGCCCATAAGCATCTCCAAAAATGGCTAAGAAACTTAGTATCACGATCCGAGACAATAGTATTGGGCACACCATGTAAGCGAATAATCTCACGAAAGAATAAATCAGCAACATTAGGAGCATCATCGCTCTTATGACATGGTATAAAATGTGCCATCTTAGAAAATCTATCCACGACAACAAATATGCTATCCCTCCCGTTCTTTGTTCGAGGCAAGCCTAAAACAAAGTCCATGGATATGTCCTCCCACGGAACACTAGGTACAGGTAAAGGCATGTATAAACCATGAGGATTGAGTCGTGACTTAGCTTTTTGACATGTAGTGCAGCGAGCAACAAAACGCTCAACATCCCGTCTCATCTTTGGCCAAAAGAAATGTGTAGCAAGTACGTCCTCCGTCTTCTTCACGCCAAAATGTCCCATTAATCCTCCTCCATGCGCCTCCTGCAACATAAAAAGACGAATAGAGCTAGCTGGAATGCATAGCTTGTTAGAACGGAACACAAACCCATCATTAAGTACAAACTTGTTCCATGTTCTACCCTCTCTACAATTCTGCAAAACATCTTTAAATTCTGCATCATGCACATATTGATCTTTGATTGTCTCTAAACCGAATATCTTGAAGTCAAGTTGGGAAAGCATAGTATAACGACGAGACAAAGCATCAGCAATAATATTATCTTTCCCCTTCTTGTGTTTAATGACATAAGGGAAAGTCTCAATAAATTCAACCCACTTAGCATGTCTACGATTAAGTTTTGCTTGACTTCTTATGTGTTTCAAAGATTCATGATCAGAATGTATAACAAATTCTTTGGGCCATAAATAATGTTGCCAAGTTTCTAATGTCCGAACAAGAGCATATAATTCCTTATCATAGGTAGAATAGTTCAGACTAGGCCCACTCAATTTTTCAGAAAAGTATGCAACAGGTTTAACATCTTGTAATAACACACCTCCCAAACCAATACCACTAGCATCGCATTCAAGCTCAAAAGTCTTATTAAAATCAGGAAGTTGGAGCAAAGGAGCATGTGTTAACTTATCTTTCAATACCGTGAAGGCTTCTTCCTGTGCGGTACCCCAAGTAAAAGCCACATCCTTGCGTGTAAGCTCATTGAGAGGTGCAGCAATGGTGCTGAAATCTCTCACAAAACGCCTATAGAATCCAGCGAGGCCAAGAAAACTCCTCACTTGTGTGACCGTTTTGGGCTGCGGCCAACTCTCAATCGCCTCGATCTTGGCTTTATCAACTTCAATTCCCTGCGGAGTAACAACATAGCCAAGAAACGATACTCGGTCGGTGCAAAAGGTGCACTTCCCAAGGTGATAGAGGCGAAGGTGTCCCGATGTTTCGATGAGAGATAACTATCGATTTGGTGGAGACGACTCTGACGATCCGACTACGAACGTGCGAAGACGTTGCGCCTTAGCGATCGCTAAACCAACTCCGAGAGGTTATTGATCCCGCGGATGCACGATCAACCTGACCACGAAGGTCTAATTCCTGCAAGCAATCGAAGAACAAGCAAGAACTAAGAATTGCAATCTGGATATTGCGAATATAAGATGAATGATTACGAAAGTTGGGGTTCCAATGAGGTCTTGGCCTGGTCGGATGACACAAACGAAGAGCTCGAAGTTGCGGCTATGGCTAACTTATATCTAATTAAAACCCAAGTCTAAACGACGCCCTAAGGGCTGTATATATGGGGGAACAGAGGGGATTTTCGTGACCCCTTGGAGGTGGGGTCCGAAAACAACCCTAACTCGGTTTCCCCACACATACGGACTCTAAAAACAGCCTATAATGTGGTATTTCGAAATTACATGGGCCCAGCCCAATATTAAGGTGACGCCGCACCTATAATTGCTCTTGGACGAAAATAATGAAGTGGCATCTCGTGTATTCCGTCCAAGCCTTCATGCATGCCTTATGGTGGCTTCAACGTGCGAAAATCCCCACTGGAAGCTCCACTGTACTTTCCCCCGCGCGCACCTTCTTCTCCATTCTTGATCCCGCTCCAATGACCATCCTTCTTGTCCATGCTAGGTCCTTCATTCATAAGCAAAACAAAAGTATCTAATTTAGGCAGCATCATATGTTCATGAACAATAGAAGGATTCGCAAGAAACGAAAGTACCTGATAATTTAGTTGACGTGCACGTGCTCTAGTAACTGGTCCAGTATGTGTAGTTGGTGATGGTATGGGTGTAACATTAGTAGGGATGTCCTCATCATCCTCCCCTTCTTGAATTGAAGTCGTCCTCGACGGAAGCTCATCATCTTCTCCCAAATAAGGTTTCAAATCTGCAATGTTAAATGTGGGACTAACCCCAAAATCTGCAGGTAGCTCAAGTTTATATGCATTATCATTAATTTTCTGTAAAACCTTAAAGGGACCATCAGCTCGTGGCATTAGCTTAGACTTGCGCAAATCAGGAAACCTATCTTTACGTAGATGTAACCAAACAAGATCTCCTGGTTCAAACACAACATGCTTTCGACCCCTATCACCAGCAAGCTTGTATCTAGCATTCATGCGCTCAATGTTTTCTTTAGTTAACTCATGCATTTTTAATATCAAATCAGCACGTTGCTTAGCATCAAAATTAACCTTCTCCGAAGATGGAAGAGGCAGCAAATCAATAGGTGCACGAGGTAGAAAACCATAAACAATCTCAAAAGGGCACATTTTAGTGGTAGAATGCACTGAACGATTATAAGCAAATTCAATATGAGGTAAACATTCTTCCCACAGTTTCAAGTTACTTTTTAAAACAGCCCTAAGCATAGTAGACAATGTCCTATTGACCACTTCAGTTTGTCCATCAGTTTGGGGATGACATGTAGTACTAAAAAGTAGTTTAGTCCCCAACTTAGCCCATAAGCATCTCCAAAAATGGCTAAGAAACTTTGTATCACGATCCGAGACAATAGTATTGGGCACACCATGTAAACGAATAATCTCTCCAAAGAATAAATCAGCAACATTAGCAGCATCATCGCTTTTATGACATGGTATAAAATGTGCCATCTTAGAAAATCTATCCACGACAACAAATATGCTATCCCTCCCCTTCTTTGTTCGAGGCAAGCCTAAAACAAAGTCCATGGATATGTCCTCCCACGGAACACTAGGTACAGGTAAAGGCATGTATAAACCATGAGGATTGAGTCGTGACTTAGCTTTTTGACATGTAGTGCAGCGAGCAACAAAACGCTCAACATCCCGTCTCATCTTTGGCCAAAAGAAATGTGTAGCAAGTACGTCCTCCGTCTTTTTCACGCCAAAATGTCACATTAATCCTCCTCCATGCGCCTCCTGCAACAACAAAAGACGAATAGAGCTAGCTGGGATGCATAGCTTGTTAGAACGGAACACAAATCCATCATTAAGCACAAACTTGTTCCATGTTCTACCCTCTCTACAATTCTGCAATACATCTTGAAATTCCGCATCATTTACATATTGTTCTTTGATTGTCTCTAAACCGAAAATCTTGAAGTCAAGTTGTGAAAGCATAGTATAACGACGAGACAAAGCATCAGAAATAATATTATCTTTCCCCTTCTTGTGTTTAATGACATAAGGGAAAGTCTCAATAAATTCAACCCACTTAGCATGTCTACGATTAAGTTTTGCTTGACTTCTTATGTGTTTCAAAGATTCATGATCAGAATGTATAACAAATTCTTTGGGCCATAAATAATGTTGCCAAGTTTCTAATGTCCGAACAAGAGCATATAATTCCTTATCATAAGTAGAATAGTTCAGACTAGGCCCACTCAATTTTTCAGAAAAGTATGCAACAGGTTTAGCATCTTGTAATAACACACCTCCCAAACCAATCCCACTAGCATCGCATTCAAGCTCAAAAGTCTTATTAAAATCAGGAAGTTGGAGCAAAGGAGCATGTGTTAACTTATCTTTCAATACCGTGAAAGCTTCTTCCTGTGCGGTACCCCAAGTAAAAGGCACATCCTTGCGTGTAAGCTCATTGAGAGGTGCAGCAATGGTGCTGAAATCTCTCACAAAACGCCTATAGAATCCAGTGAGGCCAAGAAAACTCCTCACTTGTGTGACCGTTTTGGGCTGCGGCCAACTCTCAATTGCCTCGATCTTGGCATGATCAACTTCAATTCCCTGCGGAGTAACAACATAGCCAAGAAACGACACTCGGTCGGTGCAAAAGGTGCACTTCCCAAGGTTACCAAATAAACGTGCATTACGTAGAGCAATAAAAACAGCACGTAAATGATCCAAATGTTCCTCCAAAGATTTGCTATAAATCAGTATATCATCAAAATAGACTACCACAAATCGTCCAATGAAAGCACGTAAAACCTCGTTCATTAATCTCATAAAAGTGCTAGGTGCATTAGTTAACCCAAAAGGCATGACTAACCACTCATATAATCCAAACTTAGTTTTAAATGCCGTTTTCCATTCATCCCCTAATTTCATGCGAATTTGATGGTATCCACTACGCAAATCAACTTTGGAAAACATGGTAGAGCCACTTAATTCATCAAGCATATCATCTAGCCTAGGAATAGGATGACGATAATGAATAGTAATATTATTAATGGCTCGACAATCAACACACATACGCCATGTTCCATCCTTTTTAGGCACTAATATAACAGGAACAGCACAAGGACTAAGGGATTCACGTATGTAACCTTTGTCGAGTAGCTCCTGTACTTGACGCTGAATCTCCTTCGTCTCCTCTGGATTGGTACGGTATGGCGCACGGTTGGGCAGCGAAGCACCGGGAATTAAGTCAATCTGATGCTCAATCCCTCGAATAGGTGGTAATCCCGGTGGTACGTCTTGTGGAAAGACGTCAATAAACTCCTGCAAAAGGTCAGTGACAACAGGAGGCAAAGAAGGAGGCAATTCCTCAAATGAAAACAAGGCTTCTTTGCACACAAAAGCATAGCACACATATTGACTAACATCCAAATCCGAAATATCAACCTTAGTAGCAAGCAAAGTTGGACTAGTCAATTTAATTTCATTAGAAACAACAGAAGAAGATTTGCTATTAGTCTTATGTTGTTGCTCAAATTCTTTAGCTGCTATCTCATTTTCACTCTTATTTTTCTCCTGTTTAGCTTTACTAGCTCTAGCAAGATCATCTTTCACAATTTGTTCAGGAGACATAGGAAGTAAAGCAATATTTTTATCCTGATGAACCAGAGTAAACTGATTTGTCCTACCATGGTGTACAACATTCCTATCAAATTGCCATGGTCTACCAAGTAAAAGAGAGCATGCTTGCATGGGTACCACATCACAATCAACATAATCAGCATATGCAGCAATGCTAAAGTGCACACGAACAGAACGTGTTACCTTAATCTTACCACTATTGTTAAACCACTGAATATAGTACGGATGGGGGTGTGGTCTTGTGGTGAGAGATAGCTTCTCCACCAACTCCATGCTAGCCAAGTTGTTGCAACTCCCTCCGTCAACGATGATGCGAACCGAACGTTCTTTCACCACTCCCTTTGTGTGGAACAAATTATGCCTCTGGTTTTGCTCGGCCTTCGTTACCTGCACACTTAATACACGTTGAGCAACCAAACTAGCATATTTATCTGCATCATCAGGAGTCATATACTCTATATCATGAGCATCATCATGGGCACCCTGTTCCTCATGAGCAATGAGAACTAGAGTCTCCTCATCATAGTCACTCGCTGACTCATACCCACCATCCGCCGTAATAGTCATCACACGCTTGGAGGGACAGTCTTTTGCGAAGTGACCTCCACCTTGGCACCTGCGACATTTAATATCACGATCTCGTGCTTGCCCTGTGGACGCCATGGAGGAAGAAGAACTCGCCGCTGGACCACTCTGTGCACCCTTGAATGGTGGCGCTGGCTGTTTTGGTGGCTCCCTGTAAGAATGAGCGGCTGAAGTAGATGGTGGCGCAGCAGGACGTGTGGATGTAGAAGCTCCACGCGATGTCCATGATGTATTTCGTCCTGCAGAAAAGTTAGGTCTCGTAGCAGCCTGTCGATCCTGCACTTCACGTTCAGCTTTACAAGCAAGATGAAACAAACGAGTGATAGTAGCAAAGTCCTTGTATTCTAGAATAGTTTGTATCTCCCTGTTTAAGCCACCCATAAAACGTGCAAGCATAGCTTCATTATCCTCTACTAGGCCACATCTAATCAATCCAGTTTGTAATTCTTGATAATATTCCTCTACAGAATTTTTTCCTTGTCTCAAACGCTGTAATTTTTGTAACAATTCACGTTGATAATAAGGAGGAACCCAGCGAGTACGCATAGCATCTTTTAAAGCAGCCCAAGTAGTTGGAATATTATTAGCATGCAATCTACAATGTTCAGACCACCAAATAGATGCAAAGCCCGTGAATTCACAAACAGCAGCAGTAACACGTCTGTTCTCAGGATATTGTAAACATGTAAAACGTTGTTCAGTTTCTAACTCCCAAGTAAGATAAGCATCAGGAATATATCTACCCTCAAACGGCTTAAGATTCAATTTAAGTTTAGGCACATGTTCATCATCGCGTACCTGAGGGGGTGGTTGGTGTCGACCGTGGCGAATGTTGGGACGTGGACGTCCAGCTGGCTGCTCATAGGCCGCTTCCTGTTCCACCTCCTCCTCGTAATCACCCTCGTAGTTGTCGTCCTGGGCGACGTCAGAAGCAGCAGCAGCAGCAGTAGCAGCAACTGCAGCAGTAGGAGGAGCACCAATACCAGCAGCTTGTCCTCGCGGAAACAGAATACGTCGTGCACGTGGTAGTGGCGGTGGCTGTGGCTGTGCTGAAGGTAGGCGTGCGATCAACTCAGTAAACTTGGCGTCGAGCTTGGTGTCGATCATTTTCTCCACGCCATCAATCGCCTCAGTAAATCTGGTCTCGATGTCCTGCACCTGTTGAGACATCATACGTGCAAATTTATCATGTAACTCCTTGTTTGTCATGTTCTCCCAATCGGGTGCATCCCGCGCCACTTCTTGTGATCCTGGCATGGTTAGCAGAAATAGAAAACACACAGGAATATGATCCTACTTCTACTAATGGGATGGATGTGGGGTGGTGGAAAGCACAAATCCGTCAAGCTTTTCTTACGTTCTTACCGATTCTTACCTAGCAGCAGGTGGTGATGTACAACCAACGGGTCAAAACTCTCAGAGATATGGTAGAGCGATGGCCAGGAGGTGTCAAAACGCACGATGTAGAATATATGTGGAGCTGTAGGAAGGCTGACAAGTATGGTAGGAAAAAACTCAACAGTAATCAAAACAGAGATGCAAAGCTGAATAAACACTCAACGTCGGTACTGTGCTGATCCTAGGCTAGACCGTACTAGAGACGCGAGCCTAAAACACCAACGAAAGCACGGCGCGGCACGTAACAACTGTGAAGCACACTCTGAATTTTTTTTCTCTCTCTCTTTTTTTTTTTTTTTTTTTGCTTTTTTTTTTGGCGATGCGGGACTGCGGGGGCTGAAAAAGTGCGAAAAAATCACTATGGTGGCGAACGTCTCAAAACGAGTTTCTGGACCTAAGGAACGTATGGGCACGAAATTTTTTTACCCCTGAAAATTTTGGCCTAAAAACTGCTCTGAAAAGCGTGCCAGACTCTTCTACGTACGACAAAAGATTGGTGAAATCCGACTCTAATCAACTCAAAACTATTCTGGCTACGGGGATATCAGGAACCGTACTGATGGTGGAACTCAACTCGGACTCGTGAGACGTGGTGGTGTATATGGACTCTGCTTGGCGGAAAGTGGTGGTGTATCTGGACTCGGATTGGCGGAACGTGGTAGGATGACTACTGGTGCGGCGGCGACGTGGCAAACTGTGATCAGAACTCGAAACTCTAAGGGAACTAGACGCTAAGATCAGCAACATGACACAACGATGCAACCGTAAATTCAACAAAGCAAGTACTGAAAAGAAAACTGGACAAAGGCTAGGACTGTCTTGGGACGTGATGATCTAACCCTAATTTTTTTTTGTTGGCTTTTTCTTGGACTGTAGGTATGAAGAACAGAACCAATCTAGACTATGAAAACTGGTAAATCTCACCGAGCAACCTGGAAATCTGATACCACTTGATAGAGGCGAAGGTGTCCCGATGTTTCGATGAGATGGTGGAGATCGATTATGGTGGAGACAACTTTCACGATCCGACTACGAACGTGCGAAGACGTTGCGCCTTAGCGATCGCTAAACCAACTCCGAGAGGTTATTGATCCCGCGGATGCACGATCAACCTGACCACGAAGGTCTAATTCCTGCAAGCAATCGAAGAACAAGCAAGAACTAAGAATTGCAATCTGGATATTGCAAATATAAGATGAATGATTACGAAAGTTGGGGTTCCAATGAGGTCTTGGCCTGGTCGGATGACACAAACGAAGAGCTCGAAGTTGCGGCTATGGCTAACTTAAATCTAATTAAAACCCAAGTCTAAACGACGCCCTAAGGGCTGTATATATGGGGGAACAGAGGGGATTTTCGTGACCCCTTGGAGGTGGGGTCCGAAAACAACCCTAACTCGGTTTCCCCACACATACGGACTCTAAAAACAGCCTGTAATGTGGTATTTCGAAATTACATGGGCCCAGCCCAATATTAAGGTGACGCAGCACCTATAATTGCTCTTGGACGAAAATAATGAAGTGGCATCTCGTGTATTCCGTCCAAGCCTTCATGCATGCCTTATGGTGGCTTCAACGTGCGAAAATCCCCACTGGAAACTCCACTGTACTTTCCCCCGCGCGCACCTTCTTCTCCATTCTTGATCCCGCTCCAATGACCATCCTTCGTGTCCATGCTAGGTCCTTCATTCATAAGCAAAACAAAAGTATCTAATTGAGGCAGCATCATATGTTCATGAACAATAGAAGGATTCGCAAGAAACGAAAGTACCTGATAATTTAGTTGACGTGCACGTGCTCTAGTAACTGGTCCAGTATGTGTAGTTGGTGAGGGTATGGGTGTAACATTAGTAGGGATGTCCTCATCAGGTACGGTATGGCGCACGGTTGGGCAGCGAAGCACCGGGAATTAAGTCAATCTGATGCTCAATCCCTCGAATAGGTGGTAATCCCGGTGGTACGTCTTGTGGAAAGACGTCAATAAACTCTTGCAAAAGGTCAGTGACAACAGGAGGCAAAGAAGGAGGCAATTCCTCAAACGAAAACAAAGCTTCTTTGCACACAAAAGCATAGCACACATATTGACTAACATCCAAATCCGAAATATCAACCTTAGTAGCAAGCAAAGTTGGACTAGTCAATTTAATTTCATTAGAAACAGCAGAAGAAGATTTGCTAGTAGTCTTATGTTGTTGCTCAAATTCTTTAGCTGCTATCTCATTTTCACTCTTATTTTTCTCCTGTTTAGCTTTACTAGCTCTAGCAAGATCATCTTTCACAATTTGTTCAGGAGACATAGGAAGTAAAGCAATATTTTTATCCTGATGAACCAGAGTAAACTGATTTGTCCTACCATGGTGTACAACATTCCTATCAAATTGCCACGGTCTACCAAGTAAAAGAGAGCATGCTTGCATGGGTACCACATCACAATCAACATAATCAACATATGCAGCAATGCTAAAGTGCACACGAACAGAACGCGTTACCTTAATCTTACCACTATTGTTAAACCACTGAATATAGTACGGATGGGGGTGTGGCCTTGTGGTGAGAGATAGCTTCTCCACCAACTCCATGCTTGCCAAGTTGTTGCAACTCCCTCCGTCAATGATGATGCGAACCGAACGTTCTTTCACCACTCCCTTTGTGTGGAACAAATTATGCCTCTGGTTTTGCTCGGCCTTCGATACCTGCACACTTAACACACGTTGAGCAACCAAACTAGCATATTGATGTGCATCATCAGGAGCCATATACTCTATATCATGAGCATCATCAGGGGCACCCTGTTCCTCGTGAGCAATGAGAACTAAAGTCTCCTCATCATAGTCGCTCGCTGACTCATACCCACCATCCGCCGTAATAATCATCACACGCTTGGAGGGACAGTCTTTTGCGAAGTGACCTCCACCTTGGCACCTGCGACATTTAATATCACGATCTCGTGTTTGCCCTGTGGAAGCCATGGATGAAGAATAACTCGCCGCTGGACCACTCTGTGCACCCTTGAATGGTGGCGCTGGCTGTTTTGGTGGCTCCCTGTAAGAATGAGCGGTTGAAGTAGATGGTGGTGCAGCAGGACGTGTGGATGTAGAAGGTCCACGCGATGTCCATGATGTATTTCGTCCTGCAGAAAAGTTAGGTCTCGTAGCGGCCTGTCGATCCTGCACTTCACGTTCAGCTTTACAAGCAAGATGAAACAAACGAGTAATAGTAGCATAGTCCTTGTATTCTAGAATAGTTTGTATCTCCCTGTTTAAGCCACCTATAAAACGTGCAAACATAGCTTCATTATCCTCTACTAGGCCACATCTAATCAATCCAGTTTGTAATTCTTGATAATATTCCTCTACATAATTTTTCCCTTGTCTCAAACGCTGTAATTTTTGTAGCAATTCACGTTGATAGTAAGGAGGAACCCAGCGAGTACGCATAGCATCTTTTAAAGCAGCCCAAGTAGCTGGAATATTATTAGCATGCAATCTACAATGTTCAGACCACCAAATAGATGCAAACCCAGTGAATTCACAAACAACAGCAGTAACACGTCTATTCTCAGGATATTGTAAACATGTAAAGCGTTGTTCAGTTTCTAATTCCCACGTAAGATAAGCATCAGGAATATATCTACCCTCAAAAGGTTTAAGATTCAGTTTCAGTTTTGGCACATGTTCATCATCGCGTACCTGAGGGTGTGGCGGGTGTCGACCTTTTCGAATGTTGGGACGTGGATGCCCAGGTGGGTGTTCATAGGGCGCTTCATGTTCCACCTCATCCTCGTAATCACCCTAGTAGTCGTCATACTGTCCGACGTTAGAAGCAGCAGCAACTGCAGCAGCAGCAGCAGCAGCAACAGGAGGAGCACCAATACCAGTAGCTTGTCCAGCCGGAAACAGAATACGCCGTTGATAGAGGCGAAGGTGTCCCGATGTTTCGATGAGAGGATGGAGATCGATTTTTGGTGGAGTAGACTTTCACGACCCGACTACGAACGTGCGAAGACGTTCCGCCTTAGCAATCGCTAAACCAACTCCGAGAGGTTATTGATCCCGCGGATGCACGATCAACCTGACCACGAAGGTCAATTCCTGCAAGCAATCGAAGAACAAGCAAGAACTAAGAATTGCAATCTGGATATTGCGAATATAAGATGAAATATTAACAGAAGTTGGGGTTCCAATGCGGTCTTGGCCTGGTCGGACGACACAAACGAAGAACTCGAAGTTGCGGCTATGGCTAACTTAAATCTAATTAAAACCCAAGTCTAAACGACGCCCTAAGGGCTGTATATATGGGGGAACAGAGGGGAATTTCGTGGCCCCTTGGAGGTGGGGTCCGAAAACAACCCTAACTCGGTTTCCCCACACATACGAACTCCAAAAATAGCCTATAATGTGATGTTTCGAAATTACATGGGCCCAGCCCAATATTAAGGTGACGCAGCACCTATAATTGCCCTTGGACGAAAATAATGAAGTGACATCTCGCGTATTTCGTCCAAGACTTCATGCGCGCCTTATGGTGGCTTCAAAGTGTGATAATCACCACTTGAAGCTGATAGAGGCGAAGGTGTCCCGATGTTTCGATGAGATGGTGGAGATCGATTATGGTGGAGGCAACTTTCACAATCCGACTACGAACGTGCGAAGACGTTGCGCCTTAGCGATCGCTAAACCAACTCCGAGAGGTTATTGATCCCGCGGATGCACGATCAACCTGACCACGAAGGTCTAATTCCTGCAAGCAATCGAAGAACAAGCAAGAACTAAGAATTGCAATCTGGATATTGCGAATATAAGATGAATGATTACGAAAGTTGGGGTTCCAATGAGGTCTTGGCCTGGTCGGATGACACAAACGAAGAGCTCGAAGTTGCGGCTATGGCTAACTTATATCTAATTAAAACCCAAGTCTAAACGACGCCCTAAGGGCTGTATATATGGGGGAACAGAGGGGATTTTCGTGACCCCTTGGAGGTGGGGTCCGAAAACAACCCTAACTCGGTTTCCCCACACATACGGACTCTAAAAACAGCCTATAAGGTGGTATTTCGAAATTACATGGGCCCAGCCCAATATTAAGGTGACGCAGCACCTATAATTGCCCTTGGACGAAAATAATGAAGTGGCATCTCGCGTATTTCGTCCAAGACTTCATGCGCGCCTTATGGTGGCTTCAAAGTGCGATAATCACCACTGGAAGCTCCGCTGTCCTTTCCCGCGTGCGCACCTTCTTCTCCATGCTTGATCCCGCTCCAATGACCATCCTTCTTGTCCATGCTAGGTCCTTCATTCATAAGCAAAACAAAAGTATCTAATTTAGGCAGCATCATATGTTCATGAACAATAGAAGGACTCGCAAGAAACGAAAGTACCTGATAATTTAGTTGACGTGCACGAGCTCTAGTAACTGGTCCAATATGTGTAGTTTGTGAGGATATGGGTGTAACATTAGTAGGGATTTCCTCATCAGAAGCTTCACTGTACTTTCCCGCGCGCGCACTTTCTTCTCCCTGCTTGATCCCGCTCCAATGACCATCCTTCTTGTCCATGCTAGGTCCTTCATTCATAAGCAAAACAGAAGTATCTATTTTAGGCAGCATCATATGTTCATGAACAATAGAAGGATTCGCAAGAAACGAAAGTACCTGATAATTTAGTTGACGTGCACGTGCTCTAGTAACTGGTCCAGTATGTGTAGTTGGTGAGGATATGGGTGTAACATTAGTAGGGATGTCCTCATCATCCTCCCCTTCTTGAATTGAAGTCGTCCTCGACGGAAGCTCATCATCTTCTCCCAAATAAGGTTTCAAATCTGCAATGTTAAATGTGGGACTAACCCCAAAATCTGCAGGTAGCTCAAGTTTATATGCATTATCATTAATTTTCTGTAAAACCTTAAAGGGACCATCAGCTCGTGGCATTAACTTAGACTTGCGCAAATCAGGAAACCTATCTTTACGTAGATGTAACCAAACAAGATCTCCTGGTTCAAACACAACATGCTTTCGACCCCTATCACCAGCAAGCTTGTATCTAGCATTCATGCGCTCAATGTTTTCTTTAGTTAACTCATGCATTTTTAATATCAATTCAGCACGTTGCTTAGCATCAAAATTAACCTTCTCCGAAGATGGAAGAGGCAGCAAATCAATAGGTGCACGAGGTAGAAAACCATAAACAATCTCAAAAGGGCACATTTTAGTGGTAGAATGCAATGAACGATTATAAGCAAATTCAATATGAGGTAAACATTCTTCCCATAGTTTCAAGTTACTCTTTAAAACAGCCCTAAGCATAGTAGACAAAGTCCTATTGACCACTTCAGTTTGTCCATCGGTTTGAGGATGACATGTAGTACTAAAAAGTAGTTTAGTCCCCAACTTAGCCCATAAACAGCTCCAAAAATGGCTAAGAAACTTAGTATCACGATCCGAGACAATAGTATTGGGCACACCATGTAAGCGAATAATCTCACGAAAGAATAAATCAGCAACATTAGCAGCATCATCACTTTTATGACATGGTATAATGTGTGCCATCTTAGTAAATCTATCCACGACAACAAATATGCTATACCTCCCCTTCTTTGTTCGAGGCAAGCCTAAAACAAAGTCCATGGATATGTCCTCCCACGGAACACTAGGTACAGGTAAAGGCATGTATAAACCATGAGGGTTGAGTCGTGACTTAGCTTTTTGACATGTAGTGCAGCGAGCAACAAAACGCTCAACATCCCGTCTCATCTTTGGCCAAAAGAAATGTGTAGCAAGTACGTCCTCCGTCTTGATCACGCCAAAGTGTCCCATTAAACCTCCTCCATGCGCCTCCTGCAACAACAAAAGACGAATAGAGCTAGCTGGAATGCATAGCTTGTTAGAACGGAACACAAATCCATTATTAAGCACAAACTTGTTCCATGTTCTACCCTCTCTACAATTCTGCAATACATCTTTAAATTCCGCATAATGTACATATTGATCTTTGATTGTCTCTAAACCGAATATCTTGAAGTCAAGTTGTGAAAGCATAGTATAACGACGAGACAAAGCATCAGCAATAATATTATCTTTCCCCTTCTTATGTTTAATGACATAAGGGAAAGTCTCAATAAATTCAACCCACTTAGCATGTCTACGATTAAGTTTTGCTTGACTTCTTATGTGTTTCAAAGATTCATGATCAGAATGTATAACAAATTCTTTGGGCCATAAATAATGTTGCCAAGTTTCTAATGTCCGAACAAGCGCATATAATTCCTTATCATAAGTAGAATAGTTCAGACTAGGCCCACTCAATTTTTCAGAAAAGTATGCAACAGGTTTAGCATCTTGTAATAACACACCTCCCAAACCAATCCCACTAGCATCGCATTCAAGCTCAAAAGTCTTATTAAAATCAGGAAGTTGGAGCAAAGGAGCATGTGTTAACTTATCTTTCAATACCGTGAAGGCTTCTTCCTGTGCGGTACCCCAAGTAAAAGGCACATCCTTGCGTGTAAGCTCATTGAGAGGTGCAGCAATGGTGCTGAAATCTCTCACAAAACGCCTATAGAATCCAGCGAGGCCAAGAAAACTCCTCACTTGTGTGACGGTTTTGGGCTGCGGCCAACTCTCAATCGCCTCGATCTTGGCTTTATCAACTTCAATACCCTGTGGAGTAACAACATAGCCAAGAAATGATACTCGGTCGGTGCAAAAGGTGCACTTCCCAAGGTTACCAAACAAACGTGCATTACGTAGAGCAATAAAAACATCACGTAAATGATCCAAATGTTCCTCCAAAGATTTGCTATAAATCAGTATATCATCAAAATAGACTAGCACCCTGTTCCTCATGAGCAATGAGAACTAAAGTCTCCTCATCATAGTCACTCGCTGACTCATACCCACCATCCGCCGTAACAGTCATCACACGCTTGGAGGGACAGTCTTTGGCGATGTGACCTCCACCTTGGCACCGGCGACATTTAATATCACGATCTCGTGTTTGCCCTGTGGAAGCCATGGATGAAGAAGAACTCGCCGCTGGACCACTATGTGCACCCTTGAATGGTGGCGCTGGCTGTTTTGGTGGCTCCCTGTAAGAATGAGCGGCTGAAGTAGATGGTGGTGCAGCAGGACGTGTGGATGTAGAAGGTCCACGCGATGTCCATGATGTATTTCGTCCTGCAGAAAAGTTAGGTCTCGTAGCGGCCTGTCGATCCTGCACTTCACGTTTAGCTTTACAAGAAAGATGAAACAAACAAGTAATAGTAGCAAAGTCCTTGTATTCTAGAATAGTTTGTATCTCCCTGTTTAAGCCACCCATAAAACGTGCAAGAATAGCTTCATTATCCTCTACTAGGCCACATCTAATCAATCCAGTTTGTAATTCTTGATAATATTCCTCTACAGAATTTTTTCCTTGTCTCAAACGCTGTAATTTTTGGAGCAATTCACGTTGATAATAAGGAGGAACCCAGCGAGTACGCATAGCATCTTTTAAAGCAGCCCAAGTAGCTGGAATATTATTAGCATGCAATCTACAATGTTCAGACCACCAAATAGATGCAAACCCCGTGAATTCACAAACAGCAGCAGTAACACGTCTATTCTCAGGATATTGTAAACATGTAAAGCGTTGTTCAGTTTCTAATTCCCAAGTAAGATAAGCATCCGGAATATATCTACCCTCAAACGGCTTAAGATTCAATTTAAGTTTAGGCACATGTTCATCATCGCGTACCTGAGGGGGTGGTTGGTGTCGACCGTGGCGAATGTTGGGACGAGGACGTCCAGCTGGCTGCTCATAGGCCGCTTCCTGTTCCACCTCCTCCTCGTAATCACCCTCGTAGTTGTCGTCCTGGCCGACGTCAGAAGCAGCAGCAGTAGCAGCAACTGCAACAGCAGGAGGAGCACCAATACCAGCAGCTTGTCCTCTTGGAAACAGAATACGTCGTGCACGTGGTAGTGGCGGTGGTTGTGGCTGTGCTGGAGCGGCAGCAGGCTGTGTAGGTAGGCGTGCGATCAACTCAGTAAACTTGGCGTCGAGCTTGGTGTCGATCATCTTTTCCACGCCATCAATCGCCTCTGTAAATCTGTTCTCGATGTCATTCACCTGTTCAGACATCATTTGTGCAAATTTATCATGTAGCTCCTTGTTTGTCATGTTCTCCCAATCGGGTGCATCCCGCGCCACTTCATCATGTGATCCTGGCATGGTTAGCAGAAAGAGAGAACACACAGAAATATGATCCTACTTCTACTAATGGGATGTGGGGTGGTGGAAAGCACAAATCCGTCAAGCTTTTCTTTCGTTCTTACCAATTCTTACCTAGCAGCAGGTGGTGACGTACAACCAACTGGTCAAAACTCTCAGAGATGTGGTAGAGTGATGGCCAGGAGGTGTCAAAACGCACGATGTAGAATATATGTGGAGCTGTAGGAAGGCTGACAAGTATGGTAGCAAAAGCTCAACAGTAATCAAAACAGAGATGCAAAGTTGAATAAACACTCAACGTTGGTACTGTGCTGATCCTAGGCTAGACCGTACTAGAGACGCGAGCCTAAAACACCAACGAAAGCACGTCGCGGCACGTAAACAACTGAGAAGCACACTCTGAATTTTTTTTTCTCTTTTTTTTTTGGAAATCACCCCCTTCTACGTACGAAAAAAGATTGGTGAAATCCGACTCTAACAACTCCGACCGTGGTGATGTATATGGACTCGGAGTGGCGGAACGTGGTGGTGTATATGGACTCGGATTGGTGGACAGCAACCTCACCACTTACCCCTTCCTTACCGTAAACTACTAGTTGTCCTAGAATGATGAGTGATGAAGTCCTTGCTGGGTCAAATGACTACTACAGTTGGATGCTGAGTACCTCTGTACTCATTATACTACCCCCAAACTCTTTTCAGGGTCCTGATCGACGACAGGTATGGTGATCGACGTTTTGCGTGGAGACTCGACGACGACTAGTTAGGCGGATCCCGGCGGAGGGCCTGGACCCGTGTGGTTATGGGGATCGATGCTTTTCTCTTTGCCACTAGGCATTTGCTTGTAGTCTGTACTCAGACATGTATCTTCCGCTGTTATATTGTATTAAGGCAGTTGTATGCCGATTGTATGAGATGTTGTATCCTGTATCTGTAATGTTGTGATATCATGTTGGAAATCCGGGGCATATGACTTCGTCATATGTCGCGGTGGGACCAATATGTGCTTCGTCCCCGGATCTGGGTGGAAACACCTAGATCTGGAACAGTACCTCATATCGGGCCTTACATTTGAGTGCACCCACCTAGAGGGAGTGAGTGATCCACCACAAATGATGAGTGAGGAAGTTGACAGTTCTTGGGAGGCCAATTTATTTTCTAACGACTTACCCTCTACTCCTATTGTGTCTTTGTCGGGACCCGGGGTTAGCGTATGCAAGTCCAGTTAAGACATAGTCATATGGAGAGCCGAGAACCGTACCCACTTGTCTAAGCAGACAAGGCCAAGCACAGAACATTCTCGGGGAGCATCGTACGTGAGGGGTATCCCATCCAGGCCGGATGATCAACTGAGATGGGTCCTCATCGTCCGCACACAAGTCTAATGATATGGGTGGTGAACTCCCATATTCAAAGACAAGTCGCCTCAACCATACTATCGACTATCTCATAACTCTTACATAGACTTACTCCAGCCCGATCACTTAGTCGGGGTCTAGGGCGGGCTCGATCATACCACAAAGTGTGCACGAGACGGAGTCTCGAGCAATCGCATCGCGATGCCCCAAGCTGCGCACATCTAAGGGCCACTTGGTGTATGAAAGACCGCCAGCCAGATCACAACTAAGGTCTTGAAAACCCATACAAAGACATGCATGTTATAAACATACACGCAACACACATGCCTTGTATGAACAGTAGGTATCATTACAAAGTATACATTTTTATTGATAACTCTTATAGAGTGCACACAGAGATCACAAACATGTGATCCAACATTACAACAACAAGCGGAAGCAAAGTATGTCTGAGTACAGACAATTTTAACAAATGGCTTAAGAAGCCTTATTTAAACACAAGCCCTCCACGAGGGAACCAGTCGTCTGGCTGGGACTAGACTAACTTGATCTTCAGTCGTCCAGCTCGATGAAGAAGCCACCTTCGGGGTCAGTGGGTTCATCTAAAACATAGATTAAGCAAACGTGAGTACAAAGTCGTACTCAGCAAGACTTACATAGGAGCTATACAACTCATGCATATGTATCAAGGTAAAGGGAGGTGGGGTTTCACTTGCAGAAGTGCCAGCTTTGACTTGGCTAATCCTGAACTACGAGTACCAGACTTTGAGGTAAGAAGCGTACACGAGTCCACTACTTTCTCCAACCAATTACACCACTATGGTGCCTTCCTCGACTTCCCCACGAGAAAGCACGCCATAGAACTCACACTTATCTTGGTGTGTTTTAGAAGTATCCAGTTCAAGTTGTCTAATAATCAAGCTAAGCTTTCCAAGAAGTCCATAACCGCGGACGCGGCTATTCGAATAGTTTTGTTAACCCTGCAGGGGTGTACCGCTACACACACATGATCATCATTTACCGCCTTTGATCTCGACACCATTCAAGGGGTGCCAGCGAGGATGCTCACCTCAACTGTTACCTCATAGCCGATCTAGTCCAAGAAAGCCGCCTACTTGGGTTGGTTACCACTATCTTGAACCCGACCGGTTTACCGAAGTGGACCCAAGTGATGTGTGCGTGGTGCATAAGCCGGTCTCGGATGAGCCGTTCTCTCACTTGCATCCAGGCCACAGACCTACCAGAACTCCGAACTATTGCGACATCTGGACATCGAAAGGGATGAGTTAGTAAGCTGAGAGGGGTCAGTGAGCCCAATGTGTGGTTGTACTCTTCATCTTGGATCACCACACAAGAACTCGGACTTAGGGCGGTGTTCAACGAGACAACCCACCGTGTACTCCTACACAGCCTCTCATCGTTCACCTTGTATTAGGGTAGATTCACCAACACTTTTCTACCATCAACATCATGATCACTACCATCCCGACTCACATAACAGTATCATCATGGTATCACTCTAAGCATGCAATAAGCAGTATCATTTGCAGGGGCCACATGATATCACTCAACTCCTACATTTGCTAGGATTGTGGTTTGCTTACTACTGTGACAAAATGATAGGTCATGCAAAGGAATGGGTTCATCTATGCGGTAGAAACGTAGCATGGTAATCATCCTATACAATGCATAAGCGAGACATGAGAGGGAAGTGGGATTTTATCGACATAATCAATGGGGGTTTGCTTGCCTTGCTGACGAGGTTCGGGTTCGGGGTCTTCAACGAAGGGGGCAGCCTCCTGTTCCGGTTCAACCTCTACTCGACAAACAACAAACAAGGTAGCAAAGTAAATACAATGCACAATCACATGATGGAAGGTTGAACTTGATGTATATGCTTTGATGTGTGAGGCAATTCCATTTAAATGGAGTATATTGCAATTTGAATTGCAAATTCAAACTCCAATTTGAATTCAAACTTAATCAAGTTACATGTGACATTGATTGATCAATTTGAATCATTTTGAAATGTGTATGATATGCCTCTGAAGTGTGGTTGAAAAGTAGCATAATTCCATGGTCCAAGTTTCAAAATCATTTGAATTGAATTTGAATAAATTCCAAATAAATCAAATGACATATGCTACTGGTCCCATTTTAAAATCAACTCAAACATAGTTGAAATTGGATTTTTGGATAGCTTATTTTCTCCTGATCATTTTTCATATATTATTTGTCCAATTTGGAGTTAATATGAATTTTCTATCAATTTCCAAAGTTTGGGCTATTTTCTGGATTTTCTGGAATTTCTTTAATTCAATTTATTCTGGAAATTCATTTATGCCGTCAGCATGACTTCATGCTGGCGTCAGAGGGCCACTGACAAGGGGGTCCCACCTGTCAGCCTCTCACTGTTTAAATAAAACGATTTAAACTTAATCCAGTGTTTAGTCAGGGGCTGGGCCCACATGTCATCGGCTCTGGGGGTCATTAGGGGGGTGGTGATGAGGACATCTCTACTAATGTTACACCCACATCTTCACCAACTACACATACTGGACCAGCTACTAGAGCACGTGCACGTCAACTAAATTATCAGGTACTTTCGTTTCTTGCGAATCCTTCTAATGTTCATGAACATATGATGCTGCCTAAATTAGATACTTTTGTTTTGCTTATGAATGAAGGACCTAGCATGGACAAGAAGGACGGTCATTGGAGCGGGATCAAGCATGGAGAAGAAGGTGCGCGCGCGGGAAATAACAATGGAGCTTCAAGTGGGGATTTTCGCACTTTGAAGCCACCATAAGGCATGCATGAAGGCTTGGACGAAATACACGAGATGCCACTTCATTATTTTCGTCCAAGAGCAATTATAGGTGCTGCGTCACCTTAATATTGGGCTGGGCCCATGTAATTTCGAAATACCACATTATAGGCTGTTTTTAGAGTCCGTATGTGTGGGGAAACCGAGTTAGGGTTGTTTTCGGGCCCCACCTCCAAGGGGTCACGAAAATCCCCTCTGTTCCCCCATATATACAGCCCTTAGGGCGTCGTTTAGACTTGGGTTTTAATTAGATTTAAGTTAGCCATAGCCGTAACTTCGAGTTCTTCGTTTGTGTCGTCCGACCAGGCCAAGACCGCATTGGAACCCCAACTTCTGTTAATCTTTCATCTTATATTCGCAATATCCAGATTGCAATTCTTAGTTCTTGCTTGTTCTTCGATTGCTTGCAGGAATTGACCTTCGTGGTCAGGTTGATCGTGCATCCGCGGGATCAATAACCTCTCGGAGTTGGTTTAGCGATTGCTAAGGCGCAACGTCTTCGCACGTTCGTAGTCGGGTCGTGAAAGTCTACTCCACCAAAATCGATCTCCATCATCTCATCGAAACATCGGGACACCTTCGCCTCTATTAAGTGGTATCAGATTTCCAGGTTGCTCGGTGAGATTTACCAGTTTTCGTAGTCTAGATTGGTTCTGTTCTTCATACCTACAGTCCACGAAAAATCCAACAACAAAAACATTAGGGTTAGATCATCACGTCCCAGAACAGTCCGAGCCTTTGTCCAGTTTTCTTTACAGTAGTTTGCTTTGTTGAATTTGCGGTTGCATCGTTGTGTTGAGTTGCTGATCTTAGCGCCTAGTTCCTTAGAGTTTCGAGTTCTGATCACAGTTTGTCACGCTGCCGCCGCACTAGTTCCATCCGTCCGCCCGCTGCCACCAATCCGAGTCCAGAAACACCACCACGTTCCGCCAACCCGAGTCCATATACACCACCACGACCTACCAATCCGAGTTGAGTTCCATCACCCGTTCAGTTTGAGATATCCCCGTAGCCAGAATAGTTTTGGAGTTGATTAGAGTCGGATTTCACCAATCTTTGTCGTACGTAGAAGAGGGTGATTTCCAAAAAAAAAAGATGCATAAGGCGTGCATGAAGACTTGGACGAGAGACACAAGACGCCACATTAATATTTTCGTCCAAGGGTTATTATAGGTGCTGCGTCACCTTATTATTGGGCCAGACCCATGTAATTTCGAAATACACTTAATAGGCTATTTTTTAGAGTCCGTATGTGTGGGGAAACCGAGTTAGGGTTGTTTTCGGACCCCTCCTCCAAGGGGCCACGAAATTCCCCTCTGTTCCCCCATATATACAGCCCTTAGGGCGTCGTTTAGACTTGGGTTTTAATTAGATTTAAGTTAGCCATAGCCGCAACTTCGAGCTCTTCGTTTGTGTCATCCGACCAGGCCAAGACCTCATTGGAACCCCAACTTTCGTAATCATTCATCTTATATTCGCAATATCCAGATTGCAATTCTTAGTTCTTGCTTGTTCTTCGATTGCTTGCAGGAATTAGACCTTCGTGGTCAGGTTGATCGTGCATCCGCGGGATCAATAACCTCTCGGAGTTGGTTTAGCGATCGCTAAGGCGCAACGTCTTCGCACGTTCGTAGTCGGATCATGAAAGTCGTCTCCACCATAATCGATCTCCACCATCTCATCGAAACATCGGGACACCTTCGCCTCTATCAAGTGGTATCAGATTTCCAGGTTGCTCGGTGAGATTTACCAGTTTTCGTAGTCTAGATTGGTTCTGTTCTTCATACCTACAGTCCACGAAAAAGCCAAAAAAAAATTAGGGTTAGATCATCACGTCCCAAAACAGTCCGAGCCTTTGTCCAGTTTTCTTTACAGTAGTTTGCTTTGTTGAATTTGCGGTTGCATCGTTGTGTCGAGTTGCTGATCTTAGCGTCTAGTTCCCTTAGAGTTTCGAGTTCTGATCACAGTTTGTCACACCGCCGCCGCACAGTAGTACACCGCCACGTTTCCGCCAATCCGAGTCCAGATACACCACCACGTTCCGCCAAGTCGAGTCCATATACAGCACCACGACCTACCAATCCGAGTTGAGTTCCATCACCTGTTCGGTTTTTGATCTCTCCGTAGCCAGATTAGTTTTGAGTTGATTAGAGTCGGATTTCACCGATCTTTTGTCGTACGTAGAAGGAGGTGAAAAAAAGAGTCTGGCACGCTTTCCAAAGCAGTTTTTAGGCCAAAAATTTCGTGCCCATACGTTCCTTAGGTCCAGAAACTCATTTTGAGACGTTCGCCACCAGAGTGATTTTTTCGCACTTTTTCAGCCACCGCTGTCCCGCCTCGCAAAAAAAAAAACAAAAAAAAAAAAGAGAGAGAGAAAAAAAAATTCAGAGTGTGCTTCTCAGTTGATTACGTGCCGCGCCGTGCTTTCGTTGGTGTTTTAGGCTCGCGTCTCTAGTACGGTCTAGCCTAGGAACAGCACAGTACCGACGTTGAGTGTTTATTCAACTTTGCATCTCTGTTTTGATTACTGTTGAGCTTTTTGCTACCATATTTGTCAAGCCTACCTACAGCTCCACATATATTCTACTTCGTGCGGTTGACACCTCCTGGCCATCGCTCTACCACATCTCTGAGAGTTTTGACCCGTTGGTTGTACATCACCACCTGCTGCTAGGTAAGAATCGGTAAGAACTGAAGAAAAGCTTGACGGATTTGTGCTTTCCACCACCCCACATCCCATTAGTAGAAGTAGGATCATACTTCTGTGTGTTTTCTATTTCTGCTAACCATGCCAGGATCCCATGATGAAGTGGCGCGGGATGCACCTGATTGGGAGAATATGACAAACAAAGCATTACATGATAAATTTGCACAAATGATGTCTGAACAGGTGAATGACATCGAGAACAGATTTACAGAGGCGATTGATGGTGTGGAGAAGATGATCGACACCAAGCTCGACGCCATGTTTACTGAGTTGCTCGCACGCCTACCTATACAGCCTGCGGCCGCTCCAGCACAGCCACCGCCACCACGACGTGCACGACGCATTCTGTTTCCGGGCGGACAAGCTGCTGGTGCTCCTGCTGCTGCTGCAGTTACTGCTGCTGCTGCCTCTGACGTCGGCCAGGACGACAACTACGAGGGTGATTACGAGGAGGAGGTGGAACAAGAAGCGGCCTATGAACAGCCAGCTGGACGTCCACGTCCCAACATTCGCCACGGTCGACACCAACCACCCCCTCCGGTACGCGATGATGAACATGTGCCTAAACTTAAATTGAATCTTAAGCCGTTTGAGGGTAGATATATTCCTGATGCTTATCTTACTTGGGAGTTAGAAACTGAACAACGCTTTACATGTTTACAATATCCTGAGAATAGACGTGTTACTGCTGCTGTTTGTGAATTCACGGGTTTTGCATCTATTTGGTGGTCTGAACATTGTAGATTGCATGCTAATAATATTCCAGCTACTTGGGCTGCTTTAAAAGATGCTATGCGTACTCGCTGGGTTCCTCCTTATTATCAACGTGAATTGCTACAAAAATTACAGCGTTTGAGACAAGGAATTTTTTTTGTAGAGGAATATTATCAAGAATTACAAACTGGATTGATTAGATGTGGCCTAGTAGAGGATAATGAAGCTATGTTTGCACGTTTTATAGGTGGCTTAAACAGGGAGATACAAACTATTCTAGAATACAAGGACTATGCTACTATTACTCGTTTGTTTCATCTTGCTTGTAAAGCTGAACGTGAAGTGCAGGATCGACAGGCCGCTACGAGACCTAACTTTTCTGCAGGACGAAATACATCATGGACATCGCGTGGACCTTCTACATCCACACGTCCTGCTGCACCACCATCTACTTCAGCCGCTCATTCTTACAGGGAGCCACCAAAACAGCCAGCGCCACCATTCAAGGGTGCACAAAGTGGTCCAGCGGCGAGTTCTTCTTCATCCATGGCTTCCACAGGGCAAACACGAGATCGTGATATTAAATGTCGCAGGTGCCAAGGTGGAGGTCACTTCGCAAAAGACTGTCCCTCCAAGCGTGTGATGACTATTACGGCGGATGGTGGGTATGAGTCAGCGAGCGACTATGACGAGGAGACTTTAGTTCTCATTGCTCACGAGGAACAGGGTGCCCGTGATGATGCTCATGATATAGAGTATATGGCTCCTGATGATGCAGATCAATATGCTAGTTTGGTTGCTCAACGTGTGTTAAGTGTGCAGGTATCGAAGGCCGAGCAAAACCAGAGGCATAATTTGTTCCACACAAAGGGAGTGGTGAAAGAACGTTCGGTTCGCATCATCATTGACGGAGGGAGTTGCAACAACTTGGCGAGCATGGAGTTGGTGGAGAAGCTATCTCTCACCACAAGACCACACCCCCATCCGTACTATATTCAGTGGTTTAACAATAGTGGTAAGATTAAGGTAACGCGTTCTGTTCGTGTGCACTTTAGCATTGCTGCATATGCTGATTATGTTGATTGTGATGTGGTACCCATGGAAGCATGCTCTCTTTTACTTGGTAGACCATGGCAATTTGATAGGAATGTTGTACACCATGGTAGGACAAATCAGTTTACTCTGGTTCATCAGGATAAAAATATTGCTTTACTTCCTATGTCTCCTGAACAAATTGTGAAAGATGATCTTGCTAGAGCTAGTAAAGCTAAACAGGAGAAAAATAAGAGTGAAAATGAGATAGCAGCTAAAGAATTTGAGCAACAACATAAGACTAATAGCAAATCTTCTTCTGCTGTTTCTAATGAAATTAAATTGACTAGTCCAACTTTGCTTGCTACTAAGGTTGATATTTCGGATTTGGATGTTAGTCAATATGTGTGCTATGCTTTTGTGTGCAAAGAAGCTTTGTTTTCATTTGAGGAATTGCCTCCTTCTTTGCCTCCTGTTGTCACTGACCTTTTGCAGGAGTTTATTGACGTCTTTCCACAAGACGTACCACCGGGATTACCACCTATTCGAGGGATTGAGCATCAGATTGACTTAATTCCCGGTGCTTCGCTGCCCAACCGTGCGCCATACCGTGCCAATCCGGAGGAGACGAAGGAGATTCAGCGTCAAGTACAAGAGCTACTCGACAAAGGTTACATACGTGAATCACTTAGTCCTTGTGCTGTTCCTGTTATATTAGTGCCTAAAAAGGATGGAACTTGGCGTATGTGTGTTCATTGTAGAGCCATTAATAATATTATTATTCGTTATCGTCATCCTATTCCTAGGTTAGATGATATGCTTGATGAATTAAGTGGCTCTACCATGTTTTCCAAAGTTGATTTGCGTAGTGGATACCATCAAATTCGCATGAAATTAGGAGATGAATGGAAAACGACATTTAAAACTAAGTTTGGATTATATGAGTGGTTAGTCATGCCTTTTGGGTTAACTAATGCACCTAGCACTTTCATGAGATTAATGAACGAGGTTTTACGTGCTTTCATTGGACGATTTGTGGTAGTCTATTTTGATGATATACTGATTTATAGCAAATCTTTGGAGGAACATTTGGATCATTTACGTGCTGTTTTTATTGCTCTACGTAATGCACGTTTGTTTGGTAACCTTGGGAAGTGCACCTTTTGCACCGACCGAGTATCGTTTCTTGGCTATGTTGTTACTCCGCAGGGAATTGAAGTTGATAAAGCCAAGATCGAGGCGATTGAGAGTTGGCCGCAACCCAAAACGGTCACACAAGTGAGGAGTTTTCTTGGACTCGCTGGATTCTATAGGCGTTTTGTGAGAGATTTCAGCACCATTGCTGCACCTCTCAATGAGCTTACACGCAAGGATGTGCCTTTTACTTGGGGTACCGCACAGGAAGAAGCCTTCGCGGTATTGAAAGATAAGTTAACACATGCTCCTTTGCTCCAACTTCCTGATTTTAATAAGACTTTTGAGCTTGAATGCGATGCTAGTGGGATTGGTTTGGGAGGTGTGTTATTACAAGATGCTAAACCTGTTGCATACTTTTCTGAAAAATTGAGTGGGCCTAGTCTGAACTATTCTACTTATGATAAGGAATTATACGCTCTTGTTCGGACATTAGAAACTTGGCAACATTATTTATGGCCCAAAGAATTTGTTATACATTCTGATCATGAATCTTTGAAACACATAAGAAGCCAAGCAAAACTTAATCGTAGACATGCTAAGTGGGTTGAATTTATTGAGACTTTCCCTTATGTCATTAAACACAAGAAGGGGAAAGATAATATTATTGTTGATGCTTTGTCTCGTCGTTATACTATGCTTTCACAACTTGACTTCAAGATATTCGGTTTAGAGACACTCAAAGATCAATATGTACATGATGCGGAATTTAAAGATGTGTTGCAGAATTGTAGAGAGGGTAGAACATGGAACAAGTTTGTGCTTAATGATGGTTTTGTGTTCCGTTCTAACAAGCTATGCATTCCAGCTAGCTCTATTCGTCTTTTGTTGTTGTAGGAGGCGCATGGAGGAGGATTAATGGGACACTTGGCGTGAAGAAGACGGAGGACGTACTTGCTACACATTTCTTTTGGCCAAAGATGAGACGGGATGTTGAGCGTTTTGTTGCTCGCTGCACTACATGTCAAAAAGCTAAGTCACGACTCAATCCTCATGGTTTATACATGCCTTTACCTGTACCTAGTGTTCCGTGGGAGGACATATCCATGGACTTTGTTTTAGGCTTGCCTCGAACAAAGCAGGGGAGGGATAGCATATTTGTTGTCGTGGATAGATTTTCTAAGATGGCACATTTTATACCATGTCATAAAAGCGATGATGCTGCTAATGTTGCTGATTTATTCTTTCGTGAGATTATTCGCTTACATGGTGTGCCAAATACTATTGTCTCGGATCGTGATACTAAGTTTCTTAGCCATTTTTGGAGATGCTTATGGGCTAAGTTGGGGACTAAACTACTTTTTAGTACTACTTGTCATCCCCAAACTGATGGACAAACTGAAGTAGTCAATAGGACTTTGTCTACTATGCTTAGGGCTGTTTTAAAGAGTAACTTGAAAATGTGGGAAGAATGTTTACCTCATATTGAATTTGCTTATAATCGTTCATTTCATTCTACCACTAAAATGTGCCCTTTTGAGATTGTTTATGGTTTTCTACCTCGTGTGCCTATTGATTTGCTTCCTATTCCATCTTCGGAGAAGGTTAATTTTGATGCTAAGCAACGTGCTGAATTGATATAAAAAATGCATGAGTTAACTAAAGAAAACATTGAGAAAATGAATGCTAGATACAAGCTTGCTGGTGATAAGGGTAGAAAGCATGTTGTGTTTGAACCAGGAGATCTTGTTTGGTTACATCTACGTAAAGATAGGTTTCCTGATTTGCGCAAGTCTAAGTTAATGCCACGAGCTGATGGTCCCTTTAAGGTTTTACAGAAAATTAATGATAATGCATATAAACTTGAGCTACCTGCAGATTTTTGGGTTAGTCCCACATTTAACATTGCAGATTTGAAACCTTATTTGGGAGAAGATAATGAGCTTCTGTCGAGGACGCCTTCAATTCAAGAAGGGGAGGATGATGAGGACATCTCTACTAATGTTACACCCACATCTTCACCAACTACACATACTGGACCAGTTACTAGAGCACGTGCACGTCAACTAAATTATCAGGTACTTTCGTTTCTTGCGAATCCTTCTAATGTTCATGAACATATGATGCTGCCTAAATTAGATACTTTTGTTTTGCTTATGAATGAAGGACCTAGCATGGACAAGAAGGACGGTCATTGGAGCGGGATCAAGCATGGAGAAGAAGGTGCGCGCGCGGGAAATAACAATGGAGCTTCAAGTGGGGATTTTCGCACTTTGAAGCCACCATATGGCATGCATGAAGGCTCGGACGAAATACACGAGATGCCACTTCATTATTTTCGTCCAAGAGCAATTATAGGTGCTGCGTCACCTTAATATTGGGCTGGGCCCATGTAATTTCGAAATACCACATTATAGGCTGTTTTTAGAGTCCGTATGTGTGGGGAAACCGAGTTAGGGTTGTTTTCGGGCCCCACCTCCAAGGGGTCACGAAAATCCCCTCTGTTCCCCCATATATACAGCCCTTAGGGCGTCGTTTAGACTTGGGTTTTAATTAGATTTAAGTTAGCCATAGCCGCAACTTCGAGTTCTTCGTTTGTGTCGTCCGACCAGGCCAATACCGCATTGGAACCCCAACTTTTGTTAATCTTTCATCTTATATTCGCAATATCCAGATTGCAATTCTTAGTTCTTGCTTGTTCTTCGATTGCTTGCAGGAATTGACCTTCGTGGTCAGGTTGATCGTGCATCCGCGGGATCAATAACCTCTCGGAGTTGGTTTAGCGATTGC
The DNA here is from genome assembly GCA_950022295.1 of Bromus sterilis. Classification (NCBI taxonomy): domain Eukaryota; kingdom Viridiplantae; phylum Streptophyta; class Magnoliopsida; order Poales; family Poaceae; genus Bromus; species Bromus sterilis. The sequence continues at coordinate 160,537,181 of OX465599.1, read as the reverse complement.
TAAGGCGCAACGTCTTCGCACGTTCGTAGTCGGGTCGTGAAAGTCTACTCCACCAAAATCGATCTCCATCATCTCATCGAAACATCGGGACACCTTCGCCTCTATCAGGTGGATTAGGTGCTAATCATTCCGGCCACGTCGGACTTGCCGGCGGCTAGCCGCCGGTGACCAGAACCGCGGCGGTGCTGTATGAAAAGGCGCTCCCGTGGTCCAAATCGAGCGCCGCAACCACCGAGACTTCGCTCTTGGTGCTGCGCTCAAGTGGGGGGCCTGGGAGGCACTGGTTTGACGGCGACGACGAGCCCTAGCGGCGGCGGAGCTGCTGGCTCGAGGTGAACTCGGCTACGGGGCACCATTTGAGCCGGTGATGCTCGCAATCTACGCAGAGGAGCAAGGCGAAGACGGTGGACATGCCCCCGAGCTCGTTTGCTTTACTGGTGATCGACTACGACGACCGTGGCGGCGAGGTACTTCGGCTTCCATGGCGGATCGACAAGGAGACAACGATAAGGGGCGGGGAGAGAGGGGTTTGGACTGCCTGCTCACCAGGAACTCGACCGAGGTGGCGGCGAGCGATGGGGTGGCTCGACGGCGACGGAATCGACGATGGCGTCCTTCGGGTCCGGCGACGGCTCGAGCTCGATTCCGGCGGCTAGGAGGGCTCCGGGTTCGATTCGCTGCATTGGAAGACGTAGACGACGACGAGGAAGAGGATGGACACGGCGGTGGCGCTCGACAGGCTCACTGGCCACGCAGGTGCGGCGGCGTGCTCCGACGTTCTTCACGGGTGTCGACGAAATCGGCGAGGGAGACGGGGAGAGTGTCCGTGGAGGGGGGAATGGAACGTGGAAGCTCCTGGGCGTCTCCAGGCGGGAAGATGTGGCGCGGGGGAAGCAGGAGGGGGCCAGGCGTCGCCGGCATGCTCGCCACGGTGGCAGCAGCCTGGCTGGCGCGAGGAAGAAGACGGGCTTGCCCCTGGGCTGGGCTGCCTCGGTAAGTTGGGCCCTTTTTCCTGCGAGCCCTTTTTTCCTTTTTCTTTTCTGTTTTCTTTTCTGTCTTTTGTTTTGCTGGGCTAATTAAATAGCTAGGCATTTTATTAAATGCTGAAACTTTTTATGTGGCATCACAAAATACTAGGTTAGCCACTTGTAAAGTTTGAACATTTTTAAAATTCAAATAATTTGAACTTTAAATCAAATAGGGGTTTTTAATTAATTCGAGGCACTGTTCGAATATTTGAAAAATCTATGAGCATGGGGTGGGTCCCACATCACTTGATATGTGATCACACTCATTTATAAGACTTTTCAAAAATCTAACAAGAATTTTTGGAGAAGATTTTTATCTGGCCTTTTGAATTAATTCAACTGGGGGGTTTCCTTCTCCTATTTTGTTTTTGATTTTGATTTCAAAGATTTCTTTTGAAATTTTAACATGATGCAAGAGACTTGCTAACCCTAGCACATTACCTAGCAGAGGGTTCTGACAACTCGCCCCCACTCAATAGAATCTCGTCCCGAGATTCAGAAGTCTGAGGGAGGAAGGAGGGATACTCGGCACTGAGGCAGTCTTCTCTTTCCCACGTAGCTTCTCTCTCAGAGTGGTGTGACCATTGCACTTTCAGAAACCTAATCTTCTGACGACGAGTGACACGCTCTGCGGAATCAAGAATACGAACGAGGTATTCTTGATAAGAAAGGTCATCTTGGAGATCAAGCGTTTCATGGTTGACTTCGCGGATGGGGTCCTTGAAGCAACGCCTGAGTTGGGACACATGGAATACATCATGTACTCGGGAAAGGTGCGGGGGTAGTTCAAGTTGGTAGGCAACTTTTCCACGTTTAGCAATAATGCGGAAAGGTCCGATGTAACGTGGCGCCAATTTGCCTTTGATACCGAAACGTTGGGTTCCCTTCAGAGGAGTAACCCGAAGGTAAGCCTTCTCATCCAGATTGTAGCTCTCTTTCCTATGATGACGATCATAGTAGCTTTTCTGACGAGACTGTGCTGCTTTCAATTGATCACGAACAATGCAAACTTGCTCTTCTGCTTCCTTGATCATGTCCGGTCCAAAGAATTGTCTTTCACCGGTTTCTGACCAGTTTAAAGGTGTTCGACATCGTCGTCCATATAGGAGTTCAAAAGGAGCCATGTTCAGACTAGATTGAAAACTATTGTTATAAGCAAATTCGGCGAATGGAAGAGATTTATCCTAATTCTTTCCCAATGAGATAACACAAGCTCTGAGCATGTCTTCAAGAATTTGGTTAACCCTTTCGACTTGACCGCTAGACTGAGGATGGAAAGCTGTACTAAAGGAGAGATGAGTTCCCATAGCATTCTGAAAGCTTCCCCTAAATCTAGAGGTGAAAAGGCTACCGCGATCAGAATTGATTTCCAAAGGAACACCGTGAAGGGATACAATTCTAGAGACGTACAAGTCTGCTAACTGGCTAGCAGTTATAGACTTGCGAACCGGAAGGAAGTGAGCAACTTTGGAAAGCCTATCTATGACAACGAAGATGGCATTGTTTCCTTTCTGGGTTCTTGGAAAGCCGGTGATGAAGTCCATACCGACTTTGTCCCATTTCCACTCGGGAATAGACAAAGGTTGAAGTATACCAGCAGGTCTTTGATGTTCTGCCTTAATGCGACGACAAACATCACATTCGGCAACAAATTGAGCAATGTCTCTCTTCATCCTAGTCCACCAAAATCTCTGGCGTAGATCTCGGTACATTTTTGTGCTACCGGGATGAATTGAGAGGGGTGTGTCATGGGCTTCTTTGAGGATGAGTTGCCTTAGTTCCCTATTCTTAGGTACTACCAAACGATTTCCAAAGAATACCGTTCCCTTGCTATCTGTGGAGAAACATTTAGCAACTCCGCTAGCAATGTTCTCCTTGATCCGGCGAACACCTCGTGCACGCCTTTGGGCAACTATGATTTGATCCTCAAGAGTTGGTTTCGCCACCAAGGTAGAAAGATAGCCATGAGGAACAATCTCAAGGTTGAGCTTGCGAAAGTCCTCATGAAGAAGTGGTTGATACTGTTGTAACATGAGGTTGTTACAATACGACTTACGACTTAGTGCATCAGCCATGACATTGGCTTTGCCTGGGGTGTAAGAAATTCCTACGTCGTAATCTTTTATCAACTCAATCCAGCGTCTTTGCCTGAGATTAAGATCTGGCTGGGTGAAAATGTATTTGAGGCTTTGGTGGTCGGAATAGACCTCACAACGATTACCAAGGAGGTAATGTCGCCCAGTTGTTAGGGCATGAACTACGGCAGCGAGTTCAAGGTCATGGGTAGGATAGTTCTCTTCATGTGGCCGTAACTGGCGTGAAGCATAAGCTACCACATGTCGATCTTGCAGAAGTATGCATCCTAACCCTTGCCGTGATGCGTCATAATAGATCTCGAAATCCTTTTTGGTGTCTGGAGGTGCAAGTACGGGTGCAGAAGTCAACCTTCTTTTTAGCTCTTGAAAGCTTTCCTCGCACTTGGGAGTCCATAGGAATTTCTTATCTTTCTTGAGGAGTTCAGTTAGAGGCTTTGCAACTTTAGAAAAGTTCTCGACGAAGCGACGGCAATAGCTGGCTAGGCCAAGAAAACTCCTAACTTGCTTAACCGATTCAGGTGGAGTCCAGTCAAGGACGGCCTGAACTCTCTCGGGATTCACCGCAATGCCTTTTGCAGAAATCACGTGGCCTAAGTAGGTCACTTCTGGTAGCCAGAATTCACACTTGGAGAATTTAGCATACAGGCGATGCTCTCTAAGTTTCATCAATACCAGCCTTAGGTGTTCGGCATGTTCTTCTTCGTTCTTCGAGTAGATGAGAATGCCATCGAGGTAAACCACGACGAACTGGTCCAAATACTCCATGAAGATCGAGTTCATCATGCGTGAGAAAGTGGCGGGGGCATTGATTAAACCAAAGGACATGACGGTGTACTCATAAAGACCATAACGAGTAGTAAAAGCCGTTTTGGGAATGTCCTCATTTCGGATTTTGATTTGATGATAACCTAATCTCAAATCCATCTTGGAGAAGACAAAGGATCCTGCAAGTTGATCATAAAGATCATTGATCCTGGGCAGTGGGTACTTGTTCTTTATCGTCGCTAAATTTAGCGGGCGATAGTCTACGCACATCCTTTCTGTTCCATCTTTCTTCGTTACGAACAGAACGGGGCAACCCCATGGCGATGAGCTAGGGCGGATGAAGCCTTTTTCCAACGAAGCATCAAGTTGGATTTTAAGCTCAGCTAACTCACGTGGGGCCATTTTGTATGGGCGTCTAGAAATTGGTGCGGTTCCTGGTACAAGATCCACTATAAACTCTACGCATCTGTCGGGTGGCATGCCCGGAAACTCTTCAGGAAAGACAGCCAGGAAGTCACGAACCACCGGAATATCTTCAAGTTCGGGAAGGGGAAGTACATTCAAAGAATGCACTTGGGTTCTTGTTCTGGGTGAGGTATAGTTGACTGTTTTGCCTGAAGGGTGGGTGAGTTTCACGGATTTTCCTTTGCAATCCAGGTAGGCATTCTGTCTTGATAGCCAATCCATGCCAAGGATGACATCAATATCTGAAGACTTGAGGGCTATGAGTGAAGCAAGGAATACTAAACCCTCAATTGCAATTTGATTTCCATGGCTTACTCTATTAGTTTGCCATCTTGACCCTGGAGTTTGAATAATCACGGGGGTGGACAATTCAACAAAAGATAACTCATGACGAAGTGCATAACTTTCCGACATGAATGAATGAGATGCTCCTGGGTGGAAAAGAACGGAAGTAGGAACATAATTGACTGGGAGCGTACCAAGAATGACGTCAGTGGTGTCGTCAGTCTCTTCGGCGGCAATCTGGTTCACACGTCCACGAGTGGCGGGAGGAGCGGGTTTGGCGGTGTAGACCTTCTGGGGGGGCTTGCCACGACCATTGTTGTTGCCTCCGGCACGGGGTGGAGCATTCTGATTCTGGATCTGGTTCTGGGGACACTCACGAGAGTAGTGGCCTGCCTGACCACACTTGTAACAGGCTCCAAAAAAAGTGCGTGGAGCTGGGTTGTTTGGTGGAGCTGGGTGGAACTGGGTTGGTGGACGAGGCGCCACATAGGATGGCCTCGGTGGGTTGTTCTGGCGGAACATGCTATTGGGGATCCAGATCTTGCGCTTCTGGGAGCCAGAACTGGATGAACCATCGTCCCTAGGGTGTTTGCGAAAGTCGTTGGGGGTGTTCATGTCCTCTCCCTTGATGGCCTTGTTGACAAGGACCTGGAATGTGGCAAAGTCATGTAGGTTGAGCTCACGACGGAGTCCAGAGTTTAGTCCGCGACGGAACCTTTCTTGCTTCTTTGCGTCGGTGGAGACTTCTTCAGTAGCATAACGAGCAAGTCGGTTGAACTCACGACTAAACTCGTCAACAGTCCTTCTGCCTTGAGTGAGGTTGCAGAACTCCTCACGCTTGCGGTCCATAAGACCTTTGGGAATGTGGTGCTCACGGAAGGAAGTGCAGAATTCATCCCAAGATGCAGGCGGTCCAACGGGACGCATGTTCATGAAGTTTTCCCACCAAGAGCTAGCTGCACCTTCAAGGTGATATGTGGCATAGCTGACCTTGTCGCCATTTGCAACATGGCATTCTTGGAGCTTCCTCTCGATGCTGCGAAGCCAGTCATCGGCGTCAAGGGGCTCGGTGGAGTAACTGAAAACCGGGGGATGAAGCCGGATGAAGTCGTTCAGGGACACCAACTCGTTGCGCTGCTGAGTGGTGTTGCGTGCAATGACTTCCAGCAGGTGGTGAGAGTCTCGGCGGTTCCTCTCGACCTCCATCAGAACCCGAGCCATCGCGGGTGGGGGTGGAAGGTTGCCTTCCTCCTGGTCATTCCCACGACCCTGGTTACGACCAAGCTGGCCACGGGTTCCTTGAGACATCCTGAAGGTGAAAAACCAAAGTCAAACAGAGTTGATTGGGAGAGTCTAAACAAGGTATTGAAGTACTGGAAGGATTACTGAGCAAAGGAAGTAATCATCTTGACAACATGGTGATAAAAGCATACAAGCCATATATTCACAAGCTGTCATACAAACCATACAACGTTTTAGTACAAGCACCAAGCTAATACAAACGTGATGAAGATGATACATCCTTCAGAGGCACTCTGACTTCCTATACATTATTTATCTAAGCCTCTGGAACTTAGACACCTTGCGTACAATATACTAAGATACTACTACATCCTCACTAAGTAAGACCACAAGCGGTCTCACTCATCTCCATCTCCATAGTAGTCCTCGTAAAAGTTACCCGCGTATCCCGGTAGCTGATGGTGACCATCGGAAAACACGGAGGCCTGTGGACCCTGATATCCATTTGGGCAAGGATGGGGCCTAGGTCTAGCGTAGGGTGGAAGCAAAGGATCACGGGGTGGAAAAATGCCTCCAATCTCGGGCCAAGCAACTCGAGAAGGCATCTGAGTCCTCACAGGGTAGATAGCATCATACTCGACTGATCCAACGCTCACGAAGGGTGCCAAAAGGTTCAGTGCTCGATACAGACGAACACGAGTGGCGTGAAGCTCGAAACGGAGAGCGCGTGCATCACGATCTCGATAACTAGCAAACCTAGCAGTCATCTGAAGTGCTGGATCTTCTGCAGAGTGATCTGAGTAGAGTCCGGTGTAATATCCCTCTTCTCCTGGAAGTGCAGCAGGGATATAGCGGAATGAGGTCTCTCTCAGCATAGTGTGCTCCTCTCTCAGCAGTGTAATACATGATGCAGCATCCTGCACAGCCATGTTCTCAGTCATGCCAATGCCATGTCCAAAGTGGATAGGCTGAGTGACTCCAAGGTGGTGCGGGTAGATCTAGACAATGCAGTGGAACTGGGTCTGGTTGAAGTCAAGGAATTGCTCCTCAACGGTATACTCAGGATACCATCGATATCCCACATAGGACATCATCTCGATCAACGTGGCGGGATGGCCACGCACACCGAGGCACCTGGTCAAACGAACAATCTGCCGAGGGGGAAGATCTGCCATCTGAAACAGAAAGAAGGAGTTTGCAAATGCATCAGATTATGAGATAAACCTGGAATGACTCGGACAGCATAACGGCTGTAATTGCAAGAAAAAGACAATTTCTTACAACATGGAAACAGCACTTACATACGATGTAATAAATCAGGGAGCATAACCACTCTAAAAAACCGATCACAACTTTCCTACGGCTACAAGGAAGCAAACAACGAGATGTTCTAATCAGACAGAGGAGAGCCTAGTCCTATCTTCCCGTAGAATTAGATGAGGGTGACTCAGAACTCAGAATGAAGGGGGTAAGGATAAAAAAGAAGCCTTACATTGTTCCCATATATACCCAGAGTAACTATATAACTATAGAAAGCTAGACTCGACTTCGGCCAAGGCTGCTAGTCCTACAGTCAGTCCTGCTCTGATACCAAGTCTGTCGGGACCCGGGGTTAGCGTATGCAAGTCCAGTTAAGACATAGTCATATGGAGAGCCGAGAACCGTACCCACTTGTCTAAGCAGACAAGGCCAAGCACAGAACGTTCTCGGAGAGCATCGTACGTGAGGGGTATCCCATCCAGGCCGGATGATCAACTGAGATGGGTCCTCATCGTCCGCACACAAGTCTAATGATATGGGTGGTGAACTCCCATATTCAAAGACAAGTCGCCTCAACCATACTATCGACTATCTCATAACTCTTACATAGACTTACTCCAGCCGGATCACTTAGTCGGGGTCTAGGGCGGGCTCGCTCATACCACAAAGTGTGCACGAGACGGAGTCTCGAGCAATCGCATCGCGATGCCCCAAGCTGCGCACATCTAAGGGCCACTTGGTGTATGAAAGACCGCCAGCCAGATCACAACTAAGGTCTCGAAAACCCATACAAAGACATGCATGTTATAAACATACACGCAGCACACATGCCTTGTATGAATAGTAGGTGATAGAGGCGAAGGTGTCCCGATGTTTCGATGAGATGGTGGAGATCGATTTCGGTGGAGTAGACTTTCACGACCCGACTACGAACGTGCGAAGACGTTGCGCCTTAGCAATCGCTAAACCAACTCCGAGAGGTTATTGATCCCGCGGGTGCACGATCAACCTGACCACGAAGGTCAATTCCTGCAAGCAATCGAAGAACAAGCAAGAACTAAGAATTGCAGTCTGGATATTGCGAATATAAGATGAAAGATTAACAGAAGTTGGGGTTCCAATGCGGTCTTGGCTTGGTCGGACGACACAAACGAAGAACTCGAAGTTGCGGCTATGGCTAACTTAAATCTAATTAAAACTCAAGTCTAAACGACGCCCTAAGGGCTGTATATATGGGGGAACAGAGGGGATTTTCGTGACCCCTTGGAGGTGGGGTCCGAAAACAACCCTCACTCGGTTTCCCCACACATACGGACTCTAAAAAAAGCCTATAAGGTGGTATTTCGAAATTACATGGGCCCAGCCCAATATTAAGGTGACGCAGCACCTATAATTGCCCTTGGACGAAAATAATGAAGTGGCATCTCGCGTATTTCGTCCAAGACTTCATGCGCGCCTTATGGTGGCTTCAAAGTGCGATAATCACCACTGGAAGCTCCGCTGTCCTTTCCCGCGCGCGCACCTTCTTCTCCATGCTTGATCCCGCTCCAATGACCATCCTTCTTGTCCATGCTAGGTCCTTCATTCATAAGCAAAACAAAAGTATCTAATTTAGGCAGCATCATATGTTCATGAACAATAGAAGGATTCGCAAGAAACGAAAGTACCTGATAATTTAGTTGACGTGCACGAGCTCTAGTAACTGGTCCAATATGTGTAGTTGGTGAGGATATGGGTGTAACATTAGTAGGTATGTCCTCATCAGTAGGTATCATTGCAATTCTCTACAAAGTATACATTTTTATTGATAACTCTTATAGAGTGCACACAGAGATCACAAACATGTGATCCAACATTACAACATCAAGCGGAAGCAAAGTATGTCTGAGTACAGACAGTTTTAACAAATGGCTTAAGAAGCCTTATTTAAACACAAGCCCTCCACGAGGGAACCAGTCGTCTGACTGGGACTAGACTAACTTGATCTTCAGTCGTCCAGCTCGATGAAGAAGCCACCTTCGGGGTCAGTGGGTTCATCTAAAACATAGATTAAGCAAACGTGAGTACAAAGTCGTACTCAACAAGACTTACATAGGAGCTATACTACTCATGCATATGTATCAAGGTAAAGGGAGGTGGGGTTTCACTTGCAGAAGTGCCAGCTTTGACTTGGCTAATCCTGAACTACGAGTACCAGACTTTGAGGTAAGAAGCGTACACGAGTCCACTACTTTCTCCAACCAATTACACCACTATGGTGTCTTCCTCGACTTCCCCACGAGAAAGCACGCCATAGCACTCACACTTATCTTGGTGTGTTTTAGAAGTATCGAGTTCAAGTTGTCTAATAATCAAGCTAAGCTTTCCAAGCAGTCCATAACCGCGGACGCGGCTATTCGAATAGTTTTGTTAACCCTGCAGGGGTGTACCGCTACACACACATGATCATCATTTACCGCCTTTGATCTCGACACCATACAAGGGGTGCCAGCGAGGATGCTCACCACAACTGTTACCTCATAGCCGATCTAGTCTGAGAAAGCCGCCTACTTGGGTTGGTTACCACTATCTTGAACCCGGCCGGTTTACCGAAGTGGACCCAAGTGATGTGTGCGTGGTGCATAAGCCGGTCTCGGATGAGCCGTTCTCTCACTTAGAATCCAGGCCACGGACCTACCAGAACTCCGAACTATTGCGACATCTGGACATCGAAAGGGATGAGTTAGTAAGCTGAGAGGGGTCAGTGAGCCCAATGTGTGGTTGTACTCTTCATCTTGGATCACCACACAAGAACTCGGACTTAGGGCGGTGTTCAACGAGACAACCCACCGTCTACTCCTACACAGCCTCTCATCGTTCACCTTGTATTAGGGTAGATTCACCAACACTTTTCTACCATCAACATCATGATCACTACCATCCCGACTCAAATAACAATATCATCATGGTATCACTCTAAGCATGCAATAAGCAGTATCATTTGCAGGGGCCACATGATATCACTGAACTCCTACATTTGCTAGGATTGTGGTTTGCTTACTACTGTGACAAAATGATAGGTCATGCAAAGGAATGGGTTCATCTATGCGGTAGAAACGTAGCATGGTAATCATCCTATACAATGCATAAGCGAGACATGAGAGGGAAGTGGGATTTTATCGACATGATCAATGGGGGTTTGCTTGCCTTGCTGACGAGGTTCGGGTTCGGGGTCTTCAACGAAGGGGGCAGCCTCCTGTTCCGGTTCCACCTCTACTCGACAAACAACAAACAAGGTAGCAAAGTAAATACAATGCACAATCACATGATGTAAGGTTGAACTTGATGTATATGCTTTGATGTGTGAGGCAATTCCATTTAAATGGAGTATATTGCAATTTGAATTGCAAATTCAAACTCCAATTTGAAATCAAACTTAGTCAAGTTACATGTGACATTGATTGATCAATTTGAATCATTTTGAAATGTGTATGATATGCCTCTGAAGTGTTGTTGAAAAGTAGCATAATTCCACGGTCCAAGTTGCAAAATCATTTGAATTGAATTTGAATAAATTCCAAATAAATCAAATGACATATGCTACTGGTCCCATTTTAAAATCAACTCAAACATAGTTGAAAGTTGGATTTTTGGATAGCTTATTTTCTCCTGATCATTTTTCATATATTATTTGTCCAATTTGGAGTTAATATGAATTTTCTATCAATTTCCAAAGTTTGGGCTATTTTCTGGATTTTCTGGAATTTCTTTAATTCAATTTATTCTGGAAATTCATTTATGCCGTCAGCATGACTTCATGCTGGCGTCAGAGGGCCACTGACAAGGGGGTCCCACCTGTCAGCCTCTCACTGTTTAAATAAAACGATTTAAACTTAATCCAGTGTTTAGTCAGGGGCTGGGCCCACATGTCATCGGCTCTGGGGGTCATTAGGGGGGTGGATTAGGTGCTAATCATTCCGTCCACGTCGGACTTGCCGGCGGCTAGCCGCCGGTGACCAGAACCGCGGCGGCGCTGTACGGAAAGGCGCTCCCGTGGTCCAAATCGAGCGCCGCAACCACTGAGACTTCGCTCTTGGTGATGCGCATCGAATGGAACCAAGTGGGGGGCCTGGGAGGCACTGGTTTGACGGAGACGACAAGCCCTAGCGGCGGCGGAGCTGCTGGCTCGAGGTGAACTCGGAAGAGGATGGACACGGCGGTGGCGCTCGACAGGCTCACTGGCCACGCAGGTGCGGCGGCGTGCTCCAACGTTCTTCACGGGTGTCGACGAAATCGGCGAGGGAGACGGGGAGAGTGTCCGTGGAGGGGGGAATGGAACGTGGAAGCTCCTGGGCGTCTCCAGGCGGGAAGATGTGGCACGGGGGAAGCAGGAGGTGGCCAGGCGTCGCCGGCATGCTCGCCACGGCGGCAGCAGCCTGGCTGGCGCGAGGAAGAAGACGGGCTTGCCCCTGGGCTGGGCTGCCTCGGTAAGTTGGGCCCTTTTTCCTGCGAGCCCTTTTTCCCTTTTTCTTTTCTGTTTTCTTTTCTGTCTTTTGTTTTGCTGGGCTAATTAAATAGCTAGGCATTTTATTAAATGCTGAAACTTTTTATGTGGCATCACAAAATACTAGGTTAGCCCCTTGTAAAGTTTGAACATTTTTAAAATTCAAATAATTTGAACTTTAAATCAAATAGGGGTTTTTAATTAATTCGAGGCACTGTTTGAATATTTGAAAAATCTATGAGCATGGGGTGGGCCCCACATCACTTGATATGTGATCACACTCATTTATAAGACTTTTCAAAAATCTAACAAGAATTTTTGGAGAAGATTTTTATCTGGCCTTTTGAATTAATTCAACTGAGGGGTTTCCTTCTCCCATTTTGTTTTTGATTTTGATTTCAAAGATTTATTTTGAAATTTTAACATGATGCAAGAGACTTGCTAACCCTAGCACATTACTTAACAGAGGGTTCTAACAGTGTTGTCCTTTGGTGCTAGGTCTCCTATATGACGAGGCTCCTATCTTCGACAAGTACCCCCCTCAATTGGGGGAGATGATGGCCATGGAGGAACAAGATGCACCCACCACATGGTGCCATCAAGATGATGATGTTGACCACAAGTTGGTCTTTTCTACCTCACCTACACCACATGAGCGGCATAGGTGATGGTACTACTCTTGTCCCACTAGTGGAGTTTGATTGCTTGCATGACGATGATCTTCCTATTGCCATGCTTCATGCTAGTATGCCCACTACATGCTTTGATAAGCCACCTCTTTATGATAAATATGATGATGAGCATGTGGAATGCATTAATTGAGATACAATGTTGCATAGGATACCTTGTGATAATTCCTTAGGTCACATCATGTTTGACACTCCGCTTGATTTGTCATATGATAAAGTTCATGAAAAGAACTACTTGTGCCAAAGACACGTGAAAGGGAAAGCCTACGCTTGCATGCATATAGGTCGGTGCCAAGTAGTGAATCGTGCCCTCTAGTGCAATCGAGCTAGTGTCTCTCCTTGCGTTTGTGCAACACGAGCTTAGTCTTCGGTAGGCCATTATTTTGTATGCTCATTCCTTTGGTTGCACAAGCCACACTATCTTTGCGCGTATGTTCTTTTATTGCCCTCCTCTATATTTGTGATCACTTGCTTTGCATTTGGAGTTCTTTGGATTGCTTTCAACTCTTACAGTATCTTGGACTTCAATTTTCTTGATTCTTGTGCCACTAATCCCTTCCGAGCTCCACGATAAGCCATTTGTAGGTGTGCGTGTGGGAACGAGAGTCAAACAAGGACATTATTTTCATTACACGAAGCTATACATCACTCGACTCATTACATCTTCGAGAAGGTATCCTTGTTGTTGTTGTTCTCTCCCTTTTACTCTCACATCTACCCGCTTGTTGTGATGGCTATGCAAGAACCCCCCTTCATATATGGCGGCAATGGTAACTACTACTAGGCTTATCCATCGCATGATGATTGGAGATCTCGATCACCTCCTCCAAGACAAGACCACCACCACACGAGCTACTTCGACTACGACGACGACATTGAGCTCCATTTCTATGGTACTCATGATCCCGAGGTGATAGAGGCGAAGGTGTCCCGATGTTTCGATGAGATGGTGTAGATCGATTATGGTGGAGACGACTTTCACGATCCGACTACGAACGTGCGAAGACGTTGCGCCTTAGCGATCGCTAAACCAACTCCGAGAGGTTATTGATCCCGCGGATGCACGATCAACCAGACCACGAAGGTCTAATTCCTGCAAGCAATCGAAGAACAGGCAAGAACTAAGAATTGCAATCTGGATATTGCGAATATAAGATGAATGATTACGAAAGTTGGGGTTCCAATGAGGTCTTGGCCTGGTCGGATGACACAAACGAAGAGCTCGAAGTTGCGGCTATGGCTAACTTAAATCTAATTAAAACCCAAGTCTAAACGACGCCCTAAGGGCTGTATATATGGGGGAACAGAGGGGATTTTCGTGACCCCTTGGAGGTGGGGTCCGAAAACAACCCTAACTCGGTTTCCCCACACATACGGACTCTAAAAACAGCCTATAATGTGGTATTTCGAAATTACATGGGCCCAGCCCAATATTAAGGTGACGCGGCACCTATAATTGCTCTTGGACGAAAATAATGAAGTGGCATCTCATGTATTCCGTCCAAGCCTTCATGCATGCCTTATGGTGGCTTCAACGTGCGAAAATCCCCACTGGAAGCTCCACTGTACTTTCCCCCGCGCGCACCTTCTTCTCCATTCTTGATCCCGCTCCAATGACCATCCTTCTTGTCCATGCTAGGTCCTTCATTCATAAGCAAAACAAAAGTATCTAATTTAGGCAGCATCATATGTTCATGAACAATAGAAGGATTCGCAAGAAACGAAAGTACCTGATAATTTAGTTGACGTGCACGTGCTCTAGTAACTGGTCCAGTATGTGTAGTTGGTGAGGGAATTAAGTCAATCTGATGCTCAATCCCTCGAATAGGTGGTAATCCCGGTGGTACGTCTTGTGGAAAGACGTCAATAAATTCCTGCAAAAGGTCAGTGACAACAGGAGGCAAAGAAGGAGGCAATTCCTCAAATGAAAACAAAGCTTCTTTGCACACAAAAGCATAGCACACATATTGACTAACATCCAAATCTGAAATATCAACCTTAGTAGCAAGCAAAGTTGGACTAGTCAATTTAATTTCATTAGAAACAGCAGAAGAAGATTTGCTATTAGTCTTATGTTGTTGCTCAAATTCTTTAGCTGCTATCTCATTTTCACTCTTATTTTTCTCCTGTTTAGCTTTACTAGCTCTAGCAAGATCATCTTTCACAATTTGTTCAGGAGACATAGGAAGTAAAGCAATATGTTTATCCTGATGAACCAGAGTAAACTGATTTGTCCTACCATGGTGTACAACATTCCTATCAAATTGCCATGGTCTACCAAGTAAAATAGAGCATGCTTGCATGGGTACCACATCACAATCAACATAATCAGCATATGCAGCAATGCTAAAGTGCACACGAACAGAACGCGTTACCTTAATCTTACCACTATTGTTAAACCACTGAATATAGTACGGATGGGGGTGTGGTCTTGTGGTGAGAGATAGCTTCTCCACCAACTCCATGCTCGCCAAGTTGTTGCAACTCCCTCCGTCAATGATGATGCGAACCGAACGTTCTTTCACCACTCCCTTTGTGTGGAACAAATTATGCCTCTGGTTTTGCTCGGCCTTCGATACCTGCACACTTAACACACGTTGAGCAACCAAACTAGCATATTTATCTGCATCATCAGGAGTCATATACTCTATATCATGAGCATCATCATGGGCACCCTGTTCCTCATGAGCAATGAGAACTAGAGTCTCCTCATCATAGTCACTCGCTGACTCATACCCACCATCCGCCGTAATAGTCATCACACGCTTGGAGGGACAGTCTTTTGCGAAGTGACCTTGATAGAGGCGAAGGTGTCCCGATGTTTCGATGAGATGGTGGAGATCGATTATGGTGGAGGCGACTTTCACGATCCGACTACTAACGTGCGAAGACGTTGCGCCTTAGCGATCGCTAAACCAACTCCGAGAGGTTATTGATCCCGCGGATGCACGATCAACCTGACCACGAAGGTCTAATTCCTGCAAGCAATCGAAGAACAAGCAAGAACTAAGAATTGCAATCTGGATATTGCGAATATAAGATGAATGATTACGAAAGTTGGGGTTCCAATGAGGTCTTGGCCTGGTCGGATGACACAAACGAAGATCTCGAAGTTGCGGCTATGGCTAACTTAAATTTAATTAAAACCCAAGTCTAAACGACGCCCTAAGGGCTGTATATATGGGGGAACAGAGGGGATTTTCGTGACCCCTTGGAGGTGGGGTCCGAAAACAACCCTAACTCGGTTTCCCCACACATACGGACTCTAAAAATAGCCTATAAGGTGGTATTTCGAAATTACATGGGCCCAGCCCAATATTAAGGTGACGCAGCACCTATAATTGCCCTTGGACGAAAATAATGAAGTGGCATCTCGCGTATTTCGTCCAAGACTTCATGCGCGCCTTATGGTGGCTTCAAAGTGCGATAATCACCACTGGAAGCTCCGCTGTCCTTTCCCGCGCGCGCACCTTCTTCTCCATTCTTGATCCCGCTCCAATGACCATCCTTCGTGTCCATGCTAGGTCCTTCATTCATAAGCAAAACAAAAGTATCTAATTTAGGCAGCATCATATGTTCATGAACAATAGAAGGATTCGCAAGAAACGAAAGTACCTGATAATTTAGTTGACGTGCACGTGCTCTAGTAACTGGTCCAGTATGTGTAGTTGGTGAGGGTATGGGTGTAACATTAGTAGGGATGTCCTCATCATCCTCCCCTTCTTGAATTGAAGTCGTCCTCGACGGAATCTCATCATCTTCTCCCAAATAAGGTTTCAAATCTGCAATGTTAAATGTGGGACTAACCCCAAAATCTGCAGGTAGCTCAAGTTTATATGCATTATCATTAATTTTCTGTAAAACCTTAAAGGGACCATCAGCTCGTGGCATTAACTTAGACTTGCGCAAATCAGGAAACCTATCTTTACGTAGATGTAACCAAACAAGATCTCCTGGTTCAAACACAACATGCTTTCTACCCTTATCACCAGCAAGCTTGTATCTAGCATTCATTTTCTCAATGTTTTCTTTAGTTAACCCATGCATTTTTAATATCAATTCAGCACGTTGCTTAGCATCAAAATTAACCTTCTCCGAAGATGGAAGAGGAAGCAAATCAATAGGTGCACGAGGTAGAAAACCATAAACAATCTCAAAAGGGCACATTTTAGTGGTAGAATGAAATGAACGATTATAAGCAAATTCAATATGAGGTAAACATTCTTCCCACATTTTTAAGTTACTCTTTAAAACAGCCCTAAGCATAGTAGACAAAGTCCTATTGACTACTTCAGTTTGTCCATCAGTTTGGGGATGACATGTAGTACTAAAAAGTAGTTTAGTCCCCAACTTAGCCCATAAGCATCTCCAAAAATGGCTAAGAAACTTAGTATCACGATCCGAGACAATAGTATTGGGCACACCATGTAAGCGAATAATCTCTCGAAAGAATAAATCAGCAACATTAGCAGCATCATCGCTTTTATGACATGGTATAAAATGTGCCATCTTAGAAAATCTATCCACGACAACAAATATGCAATCCCTCCCGTTCTTTGTTCGAGGCAAGCCTAAAACAAAGTCCATGGATATGTCCTCCCACGGAACACTAGGTACAGGTAAAGGCATGTATAAACCATGAGGATTGAGTCGTGACTTAGCTTTTTGACATGTAGTGCAGCGAGCAACAAAACGCTCAACATCCCGTCTCATCTTTGGCCAAAAGAAATGTGTAGCAAGTACGTCCTCCGTCTTCTTCACGCCAAAGTGTCCCATTAATCCTCCTCCATGCGCCTCCTGTAGCAACAAAAGACGAATAGAGCTAGCTGGAATGCATAGCTTGTTAGAACGGAACACAAACCCATCATTAAGCACAAACTTGTTCCATGTTCTACCCTCTCTACAATTCTGCAAAACATCTTTAAATTCCGCATCATGTACATATTGATCTTTGATTGTCTCCAAACCGAATATCTTGAAGTCAAGTTTTGAAAGTGATGAGGACATCCCTACTAATGTTACACCCATATCCTCACCAACTACACATATTGGACCAGTTACTAGAGCTCGTGCACGTCAACTAAATTATCAGGTACTTTCGTTTCTTGCGAATCCTTCTATTGTTCATGAACATATGATACTGCCTAAATTAGATACTTTTGTTTTGCTTATGAATGAAGGACCTAGCATGGACAAGAAGGATGGTCATTGGAGCGGGATCAAGCATGGAGAAGAAGGTGCGCGCGCGGGAAAGGACAGCGGAGCTTCCCGTGGTGATTATCGCACTTTGAAGCCACCATAAGGCGCGCATGAAGTCTTGGACGAAATACGCGAGATGCCACTTCATTATTTTCGTCCAAGGGCAATTATAGGTGCTGCGTCACCTTAATATTGGGCTGGGCCCATGTAATTTCGAAATACCACCTTATAGGCTGTTTTTAGAGTCCGTATGTGTGGGGAAACCGAGTTAAGGTTGTTTTCGGACCCCACCTCCAAGGGGTCACGAAAATCCCCTCTGTTCCCCCATATATACAGCCCTTAGGGCGTCGTTTAGACTTGGGTTTTAATTAGATTTAAGTTAGCCATAGCCGCAACTTCGAGCTCTTCGTTTGTGTCATCCGACCAGGCCAAGACCTCATTGGAACCCCAACTTTCGTAATCTTTCATCTTATATTCGCAATATCCAGATTGCAATTCTTAGTTCTTGCTTGTTCTTCGATTGCTTGCAGGAATTAGACCTTCGTGGTCAGGTTGATCGTGCATCCGCGGGATCAATAACCTCTCGGAGTTGGTTTAGCGATCGCTAAGGCGCAACGTCTTCGCACGTTCGTAGTCGGGTCGTGAAAGTCTACTCCACCATAATCGATCTCCACCATCTCATCGAAACATCGGGACACCTTCGCCTCTATCAAGTGGTATCAGATTTCCAGGTTGCTCGGTGAGATTTACCAGTTTTCATAGTCTAGATTGGTTCTGTTCTTCATACCTACAGTCCACGAAAAAGCCAACAAAAAAAAATTAGGGTTAGATCATCACGTCCCAAGACAGTCCTAGCCTTTGTCCAGTTTTCTTTTCAGTACTTGCTTTGTTGAATTTACGGTTGCATCGTTGTGTCAAGTTGCTGATCTTAGCGTCTAGTTCCCTTAGAGTTTCGAGTTCTGATCACAGTTTGCCACGTCGCCGCCGCACAGTAGTCATCCTACCACGTTCCGCCAATCCAAGTGCAGATACACCACCAAGTTCCGCCAAGCAGAGTCCATATACACCACCACGTCTCACGAGTCCGAGTTGAGTTCCACCATCAGTAAGGATCCTGATCTCTCTGTAGCCAGATTAGTTTTGAGTTGTTAGAGTCGGATTTCACCAAACTTTTTCCGTCCAGAGAAGGGGGGCGAACGTCTCAAAATGAGTTTCTGGACCTAAGGAACGTATGGGCACGAAATTTTTTCACCCCTGAAATTTTTGGCCTAAAAACTGCTCTGAAAAGCGTGCCAGGATCCCATGATGAAGTGGCGCGGGATGCACCTGATTGGGAGAATATGACAAACAAAGCATTACATGATAAATTTGCACAAATGATGTCTGAACAGGTGAATGACATCGAGAACAGATTTACAGAGGCGATTGATGGTGTGGAGAAGATGATCGACACCAAGTTCGACGCCAAGTTTACTGAGTTGCTCGCACGCTTACCTATACAGCCTGCGGCCGCTCCAGCACAGCCACCGCCACCACGACGTGCACGACGTATTCTGTTTCCGGGCGGACAAGCTGCTGGTGCTCCTGCTGCTGCTGCAGTTACTGCTGCTGCTGCCTCTGACGTTGGCCAGGACGACAACTACGAGGGTGATTACGAGGAGGAGGTGGCACAAGAAGCGGCCTATGAACAGCCAGCTGGACGTCCACGTCCCAACATTCGCCACGGTCGACACCAACCACCCCCTCAGGTACGCGATGATGAACATGTGCCTAAACTTAAATTGAATCTTAAGCCGTTTGAGGGTAGATATATTCCTGATGCTTATCTTACTTGGGAGTTAGAAACTGAACAACGCTTTACATGTTTACAATATCCTGAGAATAGACGTGTTACTACTGCTGTTTGTGAATTCACGGGTTTTGCATCTATTTGGTGGTCTGAACATTGTAGATTGCATGCTAATAATATTCCAGCTACTTGGGCTGCTTTAAAAGATGCTATGCGTACTCGCTGGGTTCCTCCTTATTATCAACGTGAATTGCTACAAAAATTACAGCGTTTGAGACAAGGAAAAAATTCTGTAGAGGAATATTATCAAGAATTACAAACTGGATTGATTAGATGTGGCCTAGTAGAGGATAATGAAGCTATGTTTGCACGTTTCATAGGTGGCTTAAACAGGGAGATACAAACTATTCTAGAATACAAGGACTATGCTACTATTACTCGTTTGTTTCATCTTGCTTGTAAAGCTGAACGTGAAGTGCAGGATCGACAGGCCGCTACGAGACCTAACTTTTCTACAGGACGAAATACATCATGGACATCGCGTGGACCTTCTACATCCACACGTCCTGCTGCTCCACCCTCTACTTCAGCCGCTCATTCTTACAGGGAGCCACCAAAACAGTCAGCGCCACCATTCAAGGGTGCACAGAGTGGTCCAGCGGCGAGTTCTTCTTCATCCATGGCTTCCACAGGGCAAACACGAGATCGTGATATTAAATGTCGCAGGTGCCAAGGTGGAGGTCACTTCGCAAAAGACTGTCCCTCCAAGCGTGTGATGATTATTACGGCGGATGGTGGGTATGAGTCAGCGAGTGACTATGATGAGGAGACTTTAGTTCTCATTGCTCATGAGGAACAGGGTGCCCATGATGATGCTCATGATATGGAGTATATGGCTCCTGATGATGCAGATAAATATGCTAGTTTGGTTGCTCAACGTGTGTTAAGTGTGCAGGTAACGAAGGCTGAGCAAAACCAGAGGCATAATTTGTTCCACACAAAGGGAGTGGTGAAGGAACGTTCGGTTCGCATCATCATTGACGGAGGGAGTTGCAACAACTTGGCTAGCATGGAGTTGGTGGAGAAGCTATCTCTCACCACAAGACCACACCCCCATCCGTACTATATTCAGTGGTTTAACAATAGTGGTAAGATTAAGGTAACGCGTTCTGTTCGTGTGCACTTTAGCATTGCTGCATATGCTGATTATGTTGATTGTGATGTGGTACCCATGCAAGCATGCTCTCTTTTACTTGGTAGACCATGGCAATTTGATAGGAATGTTGTACACCATGGTAGGACAAATCAGTTTACTCTGGTTCATCAGGATAAAAATATTGCTTTACTTCCTATGTCTCCTGAACAAATTGTGAAAGATGATCTTGCTAGAGCTAGTAAAGCTAAACAGGAGAAAAATAAGAGTGAAAATGAGATAGCAGCCAAAGAATTTGAGCAACAACATAAGACTAATAGCAAATCTTCTTCTGCTGTGTCTAATGAAATTAAATTGACTAGTCCAACTTTGCTTGCTACTAAAGTTGATATTTCAGATTTGGATGTTAGTCAATATGTGTGCTATGCTTTTGTGTGCAAAGAAGCTTTGTTTTCATTTGAGGAATTGCCTCCTTCTTTGCCTCCTGTTGTCACTGACCTTTTGCAGGAGTTTATTGACGTCTTTCCACAAGACGTACCACCGGGATTACCACCTATTCGAGGGATTGAGCATCAGATTGACTTAATTCCCGGTGCTTCACTGCCCAACCGTGCGCCATACCGTACCAATCCGGAGGAGACAAAGGAGATTCAGCGTCAAGTACAAGAGCTACTCGACAAAGGTTACATACGTGAATCCCTTAGTCCTTGTGCTGTTCCTGTTATATTAGTGCCTAAAAAGGATGGAACATGGCGTATGTGTGTTGATTGTCGAGCCATTAATAATATTACTATTCGTTATCGTCATCCTATTCCTAGGTTAGATGATATGCTTGATGAATTAAGTGGCTCTACCATGTTTTCCAAAGTTGATTTGCGTAGTGGATACCATCAAATTCGCATGAAATTAGGAGATGAATGGAAAACGGCATTTAAAACTAAGTTTGGATTATATGAGTGGTTAGTCATGCCTTTTGGGTTAACTAATGCACCTAGCACTTTCATGAGATTAATGAACGAGGTTTTACGTGCTTTCATTGGACGATTTGTGGTAGTCTATTTTGATGATATACTGATTTATAGCAAATCTTTGGAGGAACATTTGGATCATTTACGTGCTGTTTTTATTGCTCTACGTAATGCACGTTTGTTTGGTAACCTTGGGAAGTGCACCTTTTGCACCGACCGAGTATCGTTTCTTGGCTATGTTGTTACTCCGCAGGGAATTGAAGTTGATAAAGCCAAGATCGAGGCGATTGAGAGTTGGCCGCAGCCCAAAACGGTCACACAAGTGAGGAGTTTTCTTGGCCTCGCTGGATTCTATAGGCGTTTTGTGAGAGATTTCAGCACCATTGCTGCACCTCTCAATGAGCTTACACGCAAGGATGTGCCTTTTACTTGGGGTACCGCACAGGAAGAAGCATTCACCGTATTGAAAGATAAGTTAACACATGCTCCTTTGCTCCAACTTCATGATTTTAATAAGACTTTTGAGCTTGAATGCGATGCTAGTGGGATTGGTTTGGGAGGTGTGTTATTACAAGATGCTAAACCTGTTGCTTACTTTTCTGAAAAATTGAGTGGGCCTAGTCTGAACTATTCTACTTATGATAAGGAATTATATGCTCTTGTTCGGACATTAGAAACTTGGCAACATTATTTATGGCCCAAAGAATTTGTTATACATTCTGATCATGAATCTTTGAAACACATAAGAAGTCAAGCAAAACTTAATCGTAGACATGCTAAGTGGGTTGAATTTATTGAGACTTTCCCTTATGTCATTAAACACAAGAAGGGGAAAGATAATATTATTGCTGATGCTTTGTCTCGTCGTTATACTATGCTTTCACAACTTGACTTCAAGATTTTCGGTTTAGAGACAATCAAAGATCAATACGTAAATGATGCGGAATTTAAAGATGTATTGCAGAATTGTAGAGAGGGTAGAACATGGAACAAGTTTGTGCTTAATGATGGATTTGTGTTCCGTTCTAACAAGCTATGCATTCCAGCTAGCTCTATTCGTCTTTTGTTGTTGCAGGAGGCGCATGGAGGAGGATTAATGGGACACTTTGGCGTGAAGAAAACGGAGGACGTACTTGCTACACATTTCTTTTGGCCAAAGATGAGACGGGATGTTGAGCGTTTTGTTGCTCGCTGCACTACATGTCAAAAAGCTAAGTCACGACTCAATCCTCATGGTTTATACATGCCTTTACCTGTACCTAGTGTTCCGTGGGAGGACATATCCATGGACTTTGTTTTAGGCTTGCCTCGAACAAAGAATGGGAGGGATAGCATATTTGTTGTCGTGGATAGATTTTCTAAGATGGCACATTTTATACCATGTCATAAAAGCGATGATGCTGCTAATGTTGCTGACTTATTCTTTCGTGAGATTATTCGCTTACATGGTGTGCCCAATACTATTGTCTCGGATCGTGATACTAAGTTTCTTAGCCATTTTTGGAGATGCTTATGGGCTAAGTTGGGGACTAAACTACTTTTTAGTACTACATGTCATCCCCAAACTGATGGACAAACTGAAGTAGTCAATAGGACTTTGTCTACTATGCTTAGGGCTGTTTTAAAGAGTAACTTGAAACTGTGGGAAGAATGTTTACCTCATATTGAATTTGCTTATAATCGTTCATTGCATTCTACCACTAAAATGTGCCCTTTTGAGATTGTTTATGGTTTTCTACCTCGTGCACCTATTGATTTGCTACCTCTTCCATCTTCGGAGAAGGTTAATTTTGATGCTAAGCAACGTGCTAAATTGATATTAAAACTGCATGAGTTAACTAAAGAAAACATTGAGCGCATGAATGCTAGATACAAGCTTGCTGGTGATAGGGGTCGAAAGCATGTTGTGTTTGAACCCGGAGATCTTGTTTGGTTACATCTACGTAAAGATAGGTTTCCTGATTTGCGCAAGTCTAAGTTAATGCCTCGAGCTGATGGTCCCTTTAAGGTTTTGTAGAAAATTAATGATAATGCATATAAACTTGAGCTACCTGCAGCCTTTGGGGTTAGTCCCACATTTAATATTGCAGATTTGAAGCCTTATTTGGGAGAAGATGATGAGCTTCCGTCGAGGACGACTTCAATTCAAGAAGGGGAGGATGATGAGGACATCCCTACTAATGTTACACCCATATCCTCACCAACTACACATATTGGACCAGTTACTAGAGCTCGTGCACGTCAACTAAATTATCAGGTACTTTCGTTTCTTGCGAATCCTTCTATTGTTCATGAACATATGATACTGCCTAAATTAGATACTTTTGTTTTGCTTATGAATGAAGGACCTAGCATGGACAAGAAGCATGGTCATTGGAGCGGGATCAAGCATGGAGAAGAAGGTGCGCGCGCGGGAAAGGACAGAGGAGCTTCCCGTGGTGATTATCGCACTTTGAAGCCACCATAAGGCGCGCATGAAGTCTTGGACGAAATACGCGAGATGCCACTTCATTATTTTCGTCCAAGGGCAATTATAGGTGCTGCGTCACCTTAATATTGGGCTGGGCCCATGTAATTTCGAAATACCACCTTATAGGCTGTTTTTAGAGTCCGTATGTGTGGGGAAACCGAGTTAAGGTTGTTTTCGGACCCCACCTCCAAGGGGTCACGAAAATCCCCTCTGTTCCCCCATATATACAGCCCTTAGGGCGTCGTTTAGACTTGGGTTTTAATTAGATTTAAGTTAGCCATAGCCGCAACTTCGAGCTCTTCGTTTGTGTCATCCGACCAGGCCAAGACCTCATTGGAACCCCAACTTTCGTAATCTTTCATCTTATATTCGCAATATCCAGATTGCAATTCTTAGTTCTTGCTTGTTCTTCGATTGCTTGCAGGAATTAGACCTTCGTGGTCAGGTTGATCGTGCATCCGCGGGATCAATAACCTCTCGGAGTTGGTTTAGCGATCGCTAAGGCGCAACGTCTTCGCACGTTCGTAGTCGGGTCGTGAAAGTCTACTCCACCATAATCGATCTCCACCATCTCATCGAAACATCGGGACACCTTCGCCTCTATCAGAAAGCATAGTATAACGACGAGACAAAGCATCAGTAATAATATTATCTTTCCCCTTCTTGTGTTTAATGACATAAGGGAAAGTCTCAATAAATTCAACCCACTTAGCATGTCTACGATTAAGTTTTGCTTGACTTCTTATGTGTTTCAAAGATTCATGATCAGAATGTATAACAAATTCTTTGGGCCATAAATAATGTTGCCAAGTTTCTAATGTCCGAACAAGAGCATATAATTCCTTATCATAAGTAGAATAGTTCAGACTAGGCCCACTCAATTTTTCAGAAAAGTAAGCAACAGGTTTAGCATCTTGCAATAACACACCTACCAAACCAATACCACTAGCATCGCATTCAAGCTCAAAAGTCTTACTAAAATCAGGAAGTTGGAGCAAAGGAGCATGTGTTAACTTATCTTTCAAGACCGTGAAGGCTTCTTCCTGTGCGGTACCCCAAGTAAAAGGCACATCCTTGCGTTTAAGCTCATTGAGAGGTGCAGCAATGATGCTGAAATCTCTCACAAAACGCCTATAGAATCCAGCGAGGCCAAGAAAACTCCTCACTTGTGTGACCGTTTTGGGCTGCGGCCAACTCTCAATCGCCTCAATCTTGGCTTTATCAACTTCAATTCCCTGCGGAGTAACAACATAGCCAAGAAACGATACTCGGTCGGTGCAAAAGGTGCACTTCTCAAGGTTACCAAACAAACGTGCATTACGTAGAGCAATAAAAACAGCACGTAAATGATCCAAATGTTCCTCCAAAGATTTGCTATAAATCAGTATATCATCAAAATAGACTACCACAAATCGTCCAATGAAAGCACGTAAAACCTCGTTCATTAATCTCATGAAAGTGCTAGGTGCATTAGTTAACCCAAAAGGCATGACTAACCACTCATATAATCCAAACTTAGTTTTAAATGCCGTTTTCCATTCATCTCCTAATTTCATGCGAATTTGATGGTATCCACTACGCAAATCGACTTTGGAAAACATGGTAGAGCCACTTAATTCATCAAGCATATCATCTAGCCTAGGAATAGGATGACGATAACGAATAGTAATATTATTAATGGCTCGACAATCAACACACATATGCCATGTTCCATCCTTTTTAGGCACTAATATAACAGGAACAGCACAAGGACTAAGGGATTCACGTATGTAACCTTTGTCGAGTAGCCCTTGTACTTGACGCTGAATCTCCTTCGTCTCCTCCGGATTGGTACGGTATGGCGCACGGTTGGGCAGTGAAGCACCGGGAATTAAGTCAATATGTTTATCCTGATGAACTAGAGTAAACTGATTTGTCCTACCATGGTGTACAACATTCCTATCAAATTGCCATGGTCTACCAAGTAAAAGAGAGCATGCTTGCATGGGTACCACATCACAATCAACATAATCAGCATATGCAGCAATGCTAAAGTCCACACGAACAGAACGCGTTACCTTAATCTTGCCACTATTGTTAAACCACTGAATATAGTACGGATGAGGGTGTGGTCTTGTGGTGAGAGATAGCTTCTCCACCAACTCCATGCTAGCCAAGTTGTTGCAACTCCCTCCGTCAATGATGATGCGAACCGAACGTTCTTTCACCACTCCCTTTGTGTGGAACAAATTATGCCTCTGGTTTTGCTCGGCCTTCGTTACCTGCACACTTAATACACGTTGAGCAACCAAACTAGCATATTTATCTGCATCATCAGGAGTCATATACTCTATATCATGAGCATCATCATGGGCACCCTGTTCCTCATGAGCAATGAGAACTAGAGTCTCCTCATCATAGTCACTCGCTGACTCATACCCACCATCCGCCGTAATAGTCATCACACGCTTGGAGGGACAGTCTTTTGCGAAGTGACCTCCACCTTGGCACCTGCGACATTTAATATCACGATCTCGTGCTTGCCCTGTGGACGCCATGGATGAAGAAGAACTCGCCGCTGGACCACTCTGTGCACCCTTGAATGGTGGCGCTGACTGTTTTGGTGGCTCCCTGTAAGAATGAGCGGCGGAAGTAGATGGTGGCGCAGCAGGACGTGTGGATGTAGAAGCTCCACGCGATGTCCATGATGTATTTCGTCTTGCAGAAAAGTTAGGTCTCGTAGCGGCCTGTCGATCCTGCACTTCACGTTCAGCTTTACAAGCAAGATGAAACAAACGAGTAATAGTGGCATAGTTCTTGTATTCTAGAATAGTTTGTATCTCCCTGTTTAAGCCACCTATAAAACGTGCAAACATAGCTTCATTATCCTCTACTAGGCCACATCTAATCAATCCAGTTTGTAATTCTTGATAATATTCCTCTACAGAATTTTTTCCTTGTCTCAAACGCTGTAATTTTTGTAGCAATTCACGTTGATAATAAGGAGGAACCCAGTGAGTTCGCATAGCATCTTTTAAAGCAGCCCAAGTAGCTGGAATATTATTAGCATGCAATCTACAATGTTCAGACCACCAAATAGATGCAAAACCCGTGAATTCACAAACAGCAGCAGTAACACGTCTATTCTCAGGATATTGTAAACATGTAAAGCGTTGTTCAGTTTCTAACTCCCAAGTAAGATAAGCATCAGGAATATATCTACCCTCAAACGGCTTAAGATTCAATTTAAGTTTAGGCACATGTTCATCATCGCGTACCTGAGGGGGTGGTTCGTGTCGACCGTGGCGAATGTTGGGACGTGGACGCCCAGCTGGCTGCTCATAGGCCGCTTCCTGTTCCACCTCCTCCTCGTAATCACCCTCGTAGTTGTCGTCCTGGCCGACGTCAGAAGCAGCAGCAGTAGCAGCAACTGCAGCAGCCGCAGGAGCACCAGCAGCTTGTCTGCCCGGAAACAGAATACGTCGTGCACGTCGTGGTGGCGGTGGCTGTGCTGGAGCGGCCGCAGGCTGTGCAGGTAGGCGTGCGAGCAACTCAGTAAACTTGGCGTCGAGCTTGGTGTCGATCATCTTCTCCACAACATCAATCGCCTCTGTAAATCTGTTATCGATGTCATTCACCTGTTCAGACATCATTTGTGCAAATTTATCATGTAACGCTTTGTTTGTCATATTCTCCCAATCGGGTGCATCCCGCGCCACTTCATCATGGGATCCTGGCATGGTTAGCAGAAATAGAAAACACACAGAAATATGATCCTACTTCTACTAATGGGATGTGGGGTGGTGGAAAGCACAAATCCGTCAAGCTTTTCTTTCGTTCTTACCGATTCTTACCTAGCAGCAGGTGGTGATGTACAACCAACGGGTCAAAACTCTCAGAGATGTGGTAGAGCGATGGCCAGGAGGTGTCAACCGCACGAAGTAGAATATATGTGGAGCTGTAGGTAGGCTTGACAAATATGGAAGCAAAAAGCTCAACAGTAATCAAAACAGAGATGCAAAGTTGAATAAACACTCAACGTCGGTACTGTGCTGATCCTAGGCTAGACCGTAATAGAGACGCGAGCCTAAAACACCAACGAAAGCACGGCGCGGCACGTAATCAACTGAGAAGCACACTCTGATTTTTTTTTAATTTTTTTTTTGGAAATCACCCTCTTCTACGTACGACAAAGATTGGTGAAATCCGACTCTAATCAACTCAAACTAATCTGGCCACGGAGAGATCACAAACCGAACGGGTGATGGAACTCAACTCGGATTGGTAGGTCGTGGTGCTGTATATGGACTCGACTTGGCGGAACGTGGTGGTGTATCTGGACTCGGATTGGCGGAAACGTGGCGGCGTACTACTGTGCGGCGGCGGTGTGACAAACTGTGATCAGAACTCGAAACTCTAAGGGAACTAGACGCTAAGATCAGCAACTCGACACAATGATGCAACCGTAAATTCAACCAAGCAAACTACTGTAAAGAAAACTGGACAAATGCTCGGACTGTTTTGGGACGTGATGATATAACCCTAAATTTTTTTTGGCTTTTTCGTGGACTGTAGGTATGAAGAACAGAACCAATCTAGACTACGAAAACTGGTAAATCTCACCGAGCAACCTGGAAATCTGATACCACTTGATAAAGGCGAAGGTGTCCCGATGTTTCGATGAGATGGTGGAGATCGATTATGGTGGAGGCGACTTTCACGATCCGACTACGAACGTGCGAAGACGTTGCGCCTTAGCGATCGCTAAACCAACTCCGAGAGGTTATTGATCCCGCGGATGCACGATCAACCTGACCACGAAGGTCTAATTCCTGCAAGCAGTCGAAGAACAAGCAAGAACTAAGAATTGCAATCTGGATATTGCGAATATAAGATGAATGATTATGAAAGTTGGGGTTCCAATGCGGTCTTGGCCTGGTCGGATGACACAAACGAAGAGCTCGAAGTTGCGGCTATGGCTAACTTATATCTAATTAAAACCCAAGTCTAAACGATGCCCTAAGGGCTGTATATATGGGGGAACAGAGGGGAATTTCGTGGCCCCTTGGAGGAGGGGTCCGAAAACAACCCTAACTCGGTTTCCCCACACATACGGACTCTAAAAAATTGCCTATTAAGTGTATTTCGAAATTACATGGGCCTGGCCCAATAATAAGGTGACGCAGCACCTATAATAACCCTTGGACGAAAATATTAATGTGGCGTCTTGTGTCTCTCGTCCAGGTCTTCATGCACGCCTTATGGTGGCCTCAAAGTGCGAAAATCACCACTGGAAGCTCCATTGTCCTTTCCCGCGCGCACACCTCCTTCTCCATGCTTGATCCCGCTCCAATGACCATCCTTCTTATCCATGCTAGGTCCTTCATTCATAAGACAAACAAAAGTATCTAATTTAGGCAGCATCATATGTTCCTGAACATTAGAAGGATTCGCAAGAAACGAAAGTACCTGATAATTTAGTTGACGTGCGCGTGCTCTAGTAACTGGTCCAGTATGTGTAGTTGGTGAAGATGTGGGTGTAACATTAGTAGAGATGTCCTCATCAGTTGTGTTTCCACTACATGTGAGTTTGAGTCCACTTTAGTTGAGGGAGTGAGTGCCCCACCACACATTTTGAGAGAGATAGTTGATAGGTCACGTGAGACTATACTCACTACTAACAACTTAACCTCTACTCCTATTGTGTCTTCTTCATTGGTGCAAGGTTCTACCCAAGACGATGCAACTTCGCTCAACAAGCCCATGCCTTACACGACGAAGACGATGAACATGGTGGTCCATCAAAATTCACCCCTTGACCACAAGATGGTAACCACCCACTCATATCCACCCTTGGAGAACCCCCGTGATGGTAATGTTATAGGTAATGCTGTTTCTTGCGTCCCACTAGTGGACACTCATGGTTGCCCTCGCTTGCAGAATGTGCCTTGCCATAATGTCGATATCTTCATGCCTCCTATATGTCTTGACATATTGCATGCACAAACTTGTGAAAACTCCATAGGCCACCTTATGTTTGAGCATCCTAAACCTTTGTCTTTTTCTATGAATATGATTCATGAAGTCAAATCTTTACAATCTAATCATAGCATTTATGCCAATCCCATCAAATGCACCCCAATAACCACACTTGGCATAGATGACAAAGACTTGGCGCTTGGCACATGCTTTACTTATGATGCATTAGAATTGCACACTTCACATGCACCGAATGCCTATTCTTCTTCGCCTTGCCATGAAGTTGCTACGTTGTACATGCACCACTCTCATCATATTTCTCCTTACTTCGTTCACAAGATGACTCAGAACATTGTTATTGCGGTAGCCCCCAAAGCTTCCTCAATATTAATAGGAGATCATGATATGTCTTATGCTTTGCATGACCCCACCCCGAGTGTGCACAATATGCTCCCCTCATGTAGTTATTCTCTACCTAAACATCATGGTGCATACTCTTATGATCCATCTATTCTTCATGATGCACATACCAATTATATTTTCATGACGGATGACATGTTCTTATATCATGCATCTAATTTCTTTGAGCATGCCATCGATTATACTAACCCACCCATGCCCATACACATCATGATGGATGATGTGTATGCTTACCGCGCACACAACTTGTTTCTCTTCTCTTGTTGCGTAGTTACCAAGGTCCTTCCTTCAACATCAGCAACACAAGAGTTGAAGACACGATCTCTTGAGGCTAAGGACGAGGAGCCACATCTTCATCTACCATCCCCACTCCGACCATGGCACACGAAGCTTTGGTTTGCATCCTCCACGCTCCTTCCATTGCTATGGGCTATGGTTACTCTCCTATCTTGCGTGTTCCTTTTCATGTTCACTTCGCATACTAGACTCCATTCTATTACTATTCCATGCGTTCGTGACATGCTACACTTGGAAAGGCCATATGCTATTCACCATCACAATAATTTCCTTATCCATGAGCATAGGCATTTCCTTTGCAAATTTTTTGTGTTCTACCTTGATGACATGTTCATACCACATCATTTCATCACTCATCTTTACAAGCATATCCCACGCATTCTTGACTTGTTCCAAAGTGGACCATCCATTCCTCATCTTGGGGACATTTTCATATGTCTTATGCATTTTTGACATTGTCACGCCTCTTCACCATGCTCATAAGCTTGCATATAACATACAACCCCATTATGATGTGTTGCTCCATACCGGTAGATCCCCCCAAACTTGGTCCCCACGAACATTGCATGTCTCCCATACTCATTATTTTGATGCATCTACTTTGTGCGCCATACATGTCTTGGATCACGAATCTCTCAAAGATCTTTATGACCATACTTCACACATGTTATGCTTTGCTTGTGCCACAAATTGTTTCCATGTGAAGCATGCTTGTTTGCCTTCCTTGCACCATATTCCTAGTTCCTTGAGTATAAACATCGATGCATACTCTTATCAATGCACTTCTAGGACTAATGATAATATTCAAGTGAAGAGGCACATCATCTTCGATGATGTGTTCATCTACCATGCACACACTTTCTTTGTTATGTCTCGTGCATGTGTAGGAAACTTCCCCCGCGTGTCAACTACTAATCATCATGAGTTGACAATTCGAGCTCTTGAGAGCGATCTATGGATGG
The DNA here is from genome assembly GCA_950022295.1 of Bromus sterilis. Lineage (NCBI taxonomy): Eukaryota > Viridiplantae > Streptophyta > Magnoliopsida > Poales > Poaceae > Bromus > Bromus sterilis. The sequence goes on along the minus strand of OX465599.1, from coordinate 160,505,652 downwards.
TGTCCATTGACATGTTTCTCCGGCACATATGCTTCAGCCATGACATTATGAAGGAAGCACAAGGACAAGCTTTCAAGGTGACATCCTGATAGAGGCGAAGCTGTCCCGATGTTTCGATGAGATGGTGGAGATCGATTAGGGTGGAGGCGACTTTCACAATCCGTACGAACGTGCAAAGACGTTGCGCCTTAGCGATCGCTAAACCAACTCCGAGAGGTTATTGATCCCGCGGATGCATGATCAACCTGACCACGAAGGTCTAATTCCTGCAAGCAATCGAAGAACAAGCAAGAACTAAGAATTGAAATCTGGATATTGCGAATATAAGATGAATGATTACGAAAGTTGGGGTTCCAATGAGGTCTTGGCCTGGTCGGATGACACAAACGAAGAGCTCGAAGTTGCGGCTATGGCTAACTTAAATCTAATTAAAACCCAAGTCTAAACGACGCCCTAAGGGCTGTATATATGGGGGAACAGAGAGGAATTTCGTGGCCTCTTGGAGGTGGGATCCGAAAACAACCCTAACTCGGTTTCCCCACACATACGGACTCTAAAAACAGCCTATAATGTGGTATTTCGAAATTACATGGGCCCAGCCCAATATTAAGGTGACGCAGCACCTATAATTGCTCTTGGACGAAAATAATGAAGTGGCATCTCGTGTATTTCGTCCAAGCCTTCATGCATGCCTTATGGTGGCTTCAAAGTGCGAAAATCCCCACTGGAAGCTCCATTGTTCTTTCCCGCGCGCGCACCTTCTTCTCCATGCTTGATCCCGCTCCAATGACCGTCCTTCTTGTCCATGCTAGGTCCTTCATTCATAAGCAAAACAAAAGTATCTAATTTAGGCAGCATCATATGTTCATGAACATTAGAAGGATTCACAAGAAACGAAAGTACCTGATAATTTAGTTGACGTGCACGTGCTCTAGTAACTGGTCCAGTATGAGTAGTTGGTGAAGATGTGGGTGTAACATTAGTAGAGATGTCCTCATCATCCTCCCCTTCTTGAATTGAAGTCGTCCTCGACGGAAGCTCATTATCTTCTCCCAAATAAGGTTTCAAATCTGCAATGTTAAATGTGGGACTAACCCCAAAATCTGCAGGTAGCTCAAGTTTATATGCATTATCGTTAATTTTCTGTAAAACCTTAAAGGGACCATCAGCTCGTGGCATTAACTTAGACTTGCGCAAATCAGGAAACCTATCTTTACGTAGATGTAACCAAACAAGATCTCCTGGTTCAAACACAACATGCTTTCTACCCTTATCACCAGCAAGCCTGTATCTAGCATTCATTTTCTCAATGTTTTCTTTAGTTAACTCATGCATTTTTAATATCAATTCAGCACGTTGCTTAGCATCAAAATTAACCTTCTCCGAAGATGGAAGAGGAAGCAAATCAATAGGTGCACGAGGTAGAAAACCATAAACAATCTCAAAAGGGCACATTTTAGTGGTAGAATGAAATGAACGATTATAAGCAAATTCAATATGAGGTAGACATTCTTCCCCCATTTTTAAGTTACTCTTTAAAACAGCCCTAAGCATAGTAGACAAAGTCCTATTGACTACTTCAGTTTGTCCATCAGTTTGGGGATGACATGTAGTACTAAAAAGTAGTTTAGTCCCCAACTTAGCCCATAAGCATCTCCAAAAATGGCTAAGAAACTTAGTATCACGATCCGAGACAATAGTATTGGGCACACCATGTAAGCGAATAATCTCTCGAAAGAATAAATCAGCAACATTAGCAGCATCATCGCTTTTATGACATGGTATAAAATGTGCCATCTTAGAAAATCTATCCACGACAACAAATATGCTATCCCTCCCCTTCTTTGTTCGAGGCAAGCCTAAAACAAAGTCCATGGATATGTCCTCCCACGGAACACTAGGTACAGGTAAAGGCATGTATAAACCATGAGGATTGAGTCGTGACTTAGCTTTTTGACATGTAGTGCAGTGAGCAACAAAACGCTCAACATCCCGTCTCATCTTTGGCCAAAAGAAATGTGTAGCAAGTACGTCCTCCGTCTTCTTCACGCCAAAATGTCCCATTAATCCTCCTCCATGCGCCTCCTGCAACAACAAAAGACGAATAGAGCTAGCTGGAATGCCTAGCTTGTTAGAACGGAACACAAACCCATCATTAAGCACAAACTTGTTCCATGTTCTACCCTCTCTACAATTCTGCAAAACATCTTTAAATTCCGCATCATGTACATATTGATCTTTGATTGTCTCTAAACCGAATATCTTGAAGTCAAGTTGTGAAAGCATAGTATAACGACGAGACAAAGCATCAGCAATAATATTATCTTTCCCCTTCTTGTGTTTAATGACATAAGGGAAAGTCTCAATAAATTCAACCCACTTAGCATGTATACGATTAAGTTTTGCTTGACTTCTTATGTGTTTCAAAGATTCATGATCAGAATGTATAACAAATTCTTTGGGCCATAAATAATGTTGCCAAGTTTCTAATGTCCGAACAAGAGCATATAATTCCTTATCATAAGTAGAATAGTTCAGACTAGGCCCACTCAATTTTTCAGAAAAGTATGCAACAGGTTTAGCATCTTGTAATAACACACCTCCCAAACCAATACCACTAGCATCGCATTCAAGCTCAAAAGTCTTATTAAAATCAGGAAGTTGGAGCAAAGGAGCATGTGTTAACTTATCTTTCAATATCGTGAAGGCTTCTTCCTGTGCGGTACCCCAAGTAAAAGGCACATCCTTGCGTGTAAGCTCATTGAGAGGTGTAGCAATGGTGCTGAAATCTCTCACAAAACGCCTATAGAATCCAGCGAGGCCAAGAAAACTCCTCACTTGTGTGACCGTTTTGGGCTGCGGCCAACTCTCAATCGCCTCGATCTTGGCTTTATCAACTTCAATTCCCTGCGGAGTAACAACATAGCCAAGAAACGATACTCGGTCGGTGCAAAAGGTGCACTTCCCAAGGTAACCAAACAAACGTGCATTACGTAGAGAAATAAAAACAGCACGTAAATGATCCAAATGTTCCTCCAAAGATTTGCTATAAATCAGTATATCATCAAAATAGACTACCACAAATCGTCCAATGAAAGCACGTAAAACCTCGTTCATTAATCTCATGAAAGTGCTAGGTGCATTAGTTAACCCAAAAGGCATGACTAACCCTCATATAATCCAAACTTAGTTTTAAAAGCCGTTTTCCATTCATCTCCTAATTTCATGCGAATTTGATGGTATCCACTACGCAAATCAACTTTGGAAAACATGGTAGAGCCACTTAATTCATCAAGCATATCATCTAACCTAGGAATAGGATGACGATAACGAATAGTAATATTATTAATGGCTCGACAATCAACACACATACGCCATGTTCCATCCTTTTTCGGCACTAATATAACAGGAACAGCACAAGGACTAAGGGATTCACGTATGTAACCTTTGTCGAGTAGCTCTTGTACTTGACGCTGAATCTCCTTCGTCTCCTCCGGATTGGTACGGTATGGCGCACGGTTGGGCAGCGAAGCACCGGGAATTAAGTCAATCTGATGCTCAATCCCTCGAATAGGTGGTAATCCCGGTGGTACGTCTTGTGGAAAGACGTCAATAAATTCCTGCAAAAGGTCAGTGTCAACAGGAGGCAAAGAAGGAGGCAATTCCTCAAATGAAAACAAAGCTTCTTTGCACACAGAAGCATAGCACACATATTGACTAACATCCAAATCTGAAATATCAACCTTAGTAGCAAGCAAAGTTGGACTAGTCAATTTAATTTCATTAGAAACAGCAGAAGAAGATTTGCTAGTAGTCTTATGTTGTTGCTCAAATTCTTTAGCTGCTATCTCATTTTCACTCTTATTTTTCTCCTGTTTAGCTTTACTAGCTCTAGCAAGATCATCTTTCACAATTTGTTCAGGAGACATAGGAAGTACAGCAATATTTTTATCCTGATGAACCAGAGTAAACTGATTTGTCCTACCATGGTGTACAACATTCCTATCAAATTGCCATGGTCTACCAAGTAAAAGAGAGCATGCTTGCATGGGTACCACATCACAATCAACATAATCAGCATATGCAGCAATGCTAAAGTGCACACGAACAGAACGCGTTACCTTAATCTTACCACTATTGTTAAACCACTGAATATAGTACGGATGGGGGCGTGGTCTTGTGGTGAGAGATAGCTTCTCCACCAACTCCATGCTAGCCAAGTTGTTGCAACTCCCTCCGTCAATGATGATGCGAACCGAACGTTCTTTCACCACTCCCTTTGTGTGGAACAAATTATGCCTCTGGTTTTGCTCGGCCTTCGTTACCTGCACACTTAACACACGTTGAGCAACCAAACTAGCATATTTATCTGCATCATCAGGAGCCATATACTCTATATCATGAGCATCATCATGGGCACCCTGTTCCTCATGAGCAATGAGAACTAAAGTCTCCTCATCATAGTCACTCGCTGACTCATACCCACCATCCGCCGTAATAGTCATCACACGCTTGGAGGGACAGTCTTTTGCGAAGTGACCTCCACCTTGGCACCTGCGACATTTAATATCACGATCTCGTGTTTGCGCTGTGGAAGCCATGGATGAAGAAGAACTCGCCGCTGGACCACTTTGTGCACCCTTGAATGGTGGCGCTGGCTGTTTTGGTGGCTCCCTGTAAGAATGAGCGGCTGAAGTAGATGGTGGTGCAGCAGGACGTGTGGATGTAGAAGCTCCACGCGATGTCCATGATGTATTTCGTCCTGCAGAAAAGTTAGGTCTCGTAGCGGCCTGTCGATCCTGCACTTCACGTTCAGCTTTACAAGCAAGATGAAACAAACGAGTGATAGTAGCAAAGTCCTTGTATTCTAGAATAGTTTGTATCTCCCTGTTTAAACCACCCATAAAACGTGCAAGCATAGCTTCATTATCCTCTACTAGGCCACATCTAATCAATCCAGTTTGTAATTCTTGATAATATTCCTCTACAGAATTTTTTCCTTGTCTCAAACGCTGTAATTTTTGTAACAATTCACGTTGATAATAAGGAGGAACCCAGCGAGTACGCATAGCATCTTTTAAAGCAGCCCAAGTAGTTGGAATATTATTAGCATGCAATCTACAATGTTCAGACCACCAAATAGATGCAAATCCCGTGAATTCACAAACAGCAGCAGTAACACGTCTATTCTCAGGATATTGTAAACATGTAAAGCGTTGTTCAGTTTCTAACTCCCAAGTAAGATAAGCATCAGGAATATATCTACCCTCAAACGGCTTAAGATTCAATTTAAGTTTAGGCACATGTTCATCATCGCGTACCTGAGGGGGTGGTTGGTGTCGACCGTGGCGAATGTTGGGACGTGGACGTCCAGCTGGCTGTTCATAGGCCGCTTCCTGTTCCACCTCCTCCTCGTAATCACCCTCGTAGTTGTCTTCGTGGCCGACGTCAGAAGAAGCAGCAGCAGGTACTGCAGCAGCAGGAGGAGCACCAATACCAGCAGCTTGTCCTCTCGAAAACAGAATCCGTCGTGCACGTGGTAGTGGCGGTGGCTGTGGCTGTGCTGGAGGGGCAGCAGGCTGTGTAGGTAGGCGTGCGATCAACTCAGTAAACTTGGCGTCGAGCTTGGTGTCGATAATCTTTTCCATGCCATCAATTGCCTCTGTAAATCTGGTCTCGATGTCATTCACCTGTTCAGACATCATTTGTGCAAATTTATCATGTAGCTCCTTGTTTGTCATGTTCTCCCAATCGGGTGCATCCCGCGCCACTTCATGTGATCCTGGCATGGTTAGCAGAAATAGAAAACACAAAGGAATATGATCCTACTTCAACTAATGGGATGTGGAATGGTGGAAAGCACAAATCCGTCAAGCTTTTCTTTCGTTCTTACCAATTCTTACCTAGCAGCAGGTGGTGATGTACAACCAACGGGTCAAAACTCTCAGAGATATGGTGGAGCGATGGCCAGGAGGTGTCAAACGCACGATGTAGAATATATGTGGAGCTGTAGGAAGGCTGACAAGTATGGTAGCAAAATCTCAACAGTAATCAAAACAGAGATGCAAAGCTGAATAAACACTCAACGTCGGTACTGTGCTGATCCTAGGCTAGACCGTACTAGAGACGCGAGCCTAAAACACCAACGAAAGCACGGCGCGGCACGTAAACAACTGAGAAGCACACTCTGAATTTTTTTTCTCTCTCTCTTTTTTTTTCGTGTACTGTAGTTATGAAGAACAGAACCAATCTAGACTATGAAAACTGGTAAATCTCACCGAGCAACCTGGAAATCTGATACCACTTGATAGAGGCGAAGGTGTCCCGATGTTTCGATGAGATGATGGAGATCGATTTTGGTGGAGTAGACTTTCACGACCGGACTACGAACGTGCGAAGACGTTGCGCCTTAGCAATCGCTAAACCAACTCCGAGAGGTTATTGATCCCGCGGATGCACGATCAACCTGACCACGAAGGTCAATTCCTGCAAGCAATCGAAGAACAAGCAAGAACTAAGAATTGCAATCTGGATATTGCGAATATAAGATGAAAGATTAACAGAAGTTGGGGTTCCAATGCGGTCTTGGCCTGGTCGGATGACACAAACGAAGAACTCGAAGTTGCGGCTATGACTAACTTAAATCTAATTAAAACCCAAGTCTAAACGACGCCCTAAGGGCTGTATATATGGGGGAACAGAGGGGATTTTCGTGACCCCTTGGAGGTGGGGCCCGAAAACAACCCTAACTCGGTTTCCCCACACATACGGACTCTAAAAACAGCCTATAATGTGGTATTTCGAAATTACATGGGCCCAGCCCAATATTAAGGTGACGCAGCACCTATAATTGCTCTTGGACGAAAATAATGAAGTGGCATCTCGTGTATTTCGTCCAAGCCTTCATGCATGCCTTATGGTGGCTTCAAAGTGCGAAAATCCCCACTGGAAGCTCCATTGTTATTTCCCGCGCGCGCACGTTCTTCTCCATGCTTGATCCCGCTCCAATGACCGTCCATCTTGTCCATGCTAGGTCCTTCATTCATAAGCAAAACAAAAGTATCTAATTTAGGCAGCATCATATGTTCATGAACATTAGAAGGATTCGCAAGAAACGAAAGTACCTGATAATTTAGTTGACGTGCACGTGCTCTAGTAACTGGTCCAGTATGTGTAGTTGGTGAAGATGTGGGTGTAAAATTAGTAGAGATGTCCTCATCAAGCGGCCTATGAGCAGCCAGCTGGGCGTCCATGTCCCAACATTCGCCACGGTCGACACCAACCACCCCCTCAGGTACGCGATGATGAACATGTGCCTAAACTTAAATTGAATCTTAAGCCGTTTGAGGGTAGATATATTCCTGATGCTTATCTTACTTGGGAGTTAGAAACTGAACAACGCTTTACATGTTTACAATATCCTGAGAATAGACGTGTTACTGCTGCTGTTTGTGAATTCACGGGTTTTGCATCTATTTGGTGGTCCGAACATTGTAGATTGCATGCTAATAATATTCCAGCTACTTGGGCTGCTTTAAAAGATGCTATGCGTACGCGCTGGGTTCCTCCTTATTATCAACGTGAATTGCTACAAAAATTACAGCGTTTGAGACAAGGAAAAAATTCTGTAGAGGAATATTATCAAGAAATTACAAACTGGATTGATTAGATGTGGCCTAGTAGAGGATAATGAAGCTATGTTTGCACGTTTTATAGGTGGCTTAAACAGGGAGATACAAACTATTCTAGAATACAAGGACTATGCTACTATTACTCGTTTGTTTCATCTTGCTTGTAAAGCTGAACGTGAAGTGCAGGATCGACAGGCCGCTACGAGACCTAAATTTTCTGCAGGACGAAATACATCATGGACATCACGTGGACCTTCTACATCCACACGTCCTGCTGCACCACCATCTACTTCAACCGCTCATTCTTACAGGGAGCCACCAAAACAGCCAGCGCCACCATTCAAGGGTGCACAGAGTGGTCCAGCAGCGAGTTCTTCTTCATCCATGGCTTCCACAGGGAAAACACGAGATCGTGATATTAAATGTCGCAGGTGCCAAGGTGGAGGTCACTTCGCAAAAGACTGTCCCTCCAAGCGTGTGATGATTATTACGGCGGATGGTGGGTATGAGTCAGCGAGCGACTATGATGAGGAGACTTTAGTTCTCATTGCTCACGAGGAACAGGGTGCCCCTGATGATGCTCATGATATAGAGTATATGGCTCCTGATGATGCAGATCAATATGCTAGTTTGGTTGCTCAACGTGTGTTAAGTGTGCAGGTATCGAAGGCCGAGCAAAACCAGAGGCCTAATTTGTTCCACACAAAGGGAGTGGTGAAAGAACGTTCGGTTCGCATCATCATTGACGGAGGGAGTTGCAACAACTTGGCAAGCATGGAGTTGGTGGAGAAGCTATCTCTCACCACAAGACCACACCCCCATCCGTACTATATTCAGTGGTTTAACAATAGTGGTAAGATTAAGGTAACGCGTTCTGTTCGTGTGCACTTTAGCATTGCTGCATATGTTGATTATGTTGATTGTGATGTGGTACCGATGCAAGCATGCTCTCTTTTACTTGGTAGACCATGGCAATTTGATAGGAATGTTGTACACCATGGTAGGACAAATCAGTTTACTCTGGTTCATCAGGATAAAACTATTGCTTTACTTCCTATGTCTCCTGAACAAATTGTGAAAGATGATCTTGCTAGAGCTAGTAAAGCTAAACAGGAAAAAAATAAGAGTGAAAATGAGATAGCAGCTAAAGAATTTGAGCAACAACATAAGACTACTAGCAAATCTTCTTCTGCTGTTTCTAATGAAATTAAATTGACTAGTCCAACTTTGCTTGCTACTAAGGTTGATATTTCGGATTTGGATGTTAGTCAATATGTGTGCTATGCTTTTGTGTGCAAAGAAGCTTTGTTTTCATTTGAGGAATTGCCTCCTTCTTTGCCTCCTGTTGTCACTGACCTTTTGCAGGAGTTTATTGACGTCTTTCCACAAGACGTACCACCGGGATTACCACCTATTCGAGGGATTGAGCATCAGATTGACTTAATTCCCGGTGCTTCGCTGCCCAACCGTGCGCCATACCGTACCAATCCGGAGGAGACGAAGGAGATTCAGCGTCAAGTACAAGAGCTACTCGACAAAGGTTACATACGTGAATCACTTAGTCCTTGTGCTGTTCCTGTTATATTAGTGCCTAAAAAGGATGGAACTTGGCGTATGTGTGTTCATTGTAGAGCCATTAATAATATTACTATTCGTTATCGTCATCCTATTCCTAGGTTAGATGATATGCTTGATGAATTAAGTGGCTCTATCATGTTTTCCAAAGTTGATTTGCGTAGTGGATACCATCAAATTCGCATGAAATTAGGAGATGAATGGAAAACGGCATTTAAAACTAAGTTTGGATTATATGAGTGGTTAGTCATGCCTTTTGGGTTAACTAATGCACCTAGCACTTTCATGAGATTAATGAACGAGGTTTTACGTGCTTTCATTGGACGATTTGTGGTAGTCTATTTTGATGATATACTGATTTATAGCAAATCTTTGGAGGAACATTTGGATCATTTACGTGATGTTTTTATTGCTCTACGTAATGCACGTTTATTTGGTAACCTTGGTGATAGAGGCGAAGGTGTCCCGATGTTTCGATGAGATGGTGGAGATCGATTATGGTGGAGACGACTTTCACGACCCGACTACGAACGTGCGAAGACGTTGCGCCTTAGCGATCGCTAAACTAACTCCGAGAGGTTATTGATCCCGCGGATGCACGATCAACCTGACCACGAAGGCCTAATTCCTGCAAGCAATCGAAGAACAAGCAAGAACTAAGAATTGCAATCTGGATATTGCGAATATAAGATGAATGATTACGAAAGTTGGGGTTCCAATGAGGTCTTGGCCTGGTCGGATGACACAAACGAAGAGCTCGAAGTTGCGGCTATGGCTAACTTATATCTAATTAAAACCCCAGTCTAAACGACGCCCTAAGGGCTGTATATATGGGGGAACAGAGGGGATTTTCGTGACCCCTTGGAGGTGGGGTCCGAAAACAACCCTAGCTCGGTTTCCCCACACATACGGACTCTAAAAACTGCCTATAATGTGGTATTTCGAAATTACATGGGCCCAGCCCAATATTAAGGTGACGCAGCACCTATAATTGCTCTTGGACGAAAATAATGAAGTGGCATCTCGTGTATTCCGTCCAAGCCTTCATGCATGCCTTATGGTGGCTTCAACGTGCGAAAATCCCCACTGGAAGCTCCACTGTACTTTCCCCCGCGCACACCTTCTTCTCCATTCTTGATCCCGCTCCAATGACCATCCTTCTTGTCCATGCTAGGTCCTTCATTCATAAGCAAAACAAAAGTATCTAATTTAGGCAGCATCATATGTTCATGAACAATAGAAGGATTCGCAAGAAACGAAAGTACCTGATAATTTAGTTGACGTGCACGTGCTCTAGTAACTGGTCCAGTATGTGTAGTTGGTGAGGGTATGGGTGTAACATTAGTAGGGATGTCCTCATCATCCTCCCCTTCTTGAATTGAAGTCGTCCTCGACGAAAGTTCATCATCTTCTCCCAAATAAGGTTTCAAATCTGCAATGTTAAATGTGGGACTAACCCCAAAATCTGCAGGTAGCTCAAGTTTATATGCATTATCATTAATTTTCTGTAAAACCTTAAAGGGACCATCAGCTCGTGGCATTAACTTAGACTTGCGCAAATCAGGAAACCTATCTTTTCGTAGATGTAACCAAACAAGATCTCCTGGTTCAAATACAACATGCTTTCGACCCCTATCACCAGCAAGCTTGTATCTAGCATTCATGCGCTCAATGTTTTCTTTAGTTAACTCATGCATTTTTAATATCAATTCAGCACGTTGCTTAGCATCAAAATTCACCTTCTCCGAAGATGGAAGAGGCAGCAAATCAATAGGTGCACGAGATAGAAAACCATAAACAATCTCAAAAGGGCACATTTTAGTGGTAGAATGCACTGAACGATTATAAGCAAATTCAATATGAGGTAAACATTCTTCCCACAGTTTCAAGTTACTTTTTAAAACAGCCCTAAGCATAGTAGACAATGTCCTATTGACCACTTCAGTTTGTCCATCAGTTTGGGGATGACATGTAGTACTAAAGAGTAGTTTAGTCCCCAACTTAGCCCATAAGCATCTCCAAAAATGGCTAAGAAACTTAGTATCACGATCCGAGACAATAGTATTGGGCACACCATGTAAACGAATAATCTCTCCAAAGAATAAATCAGCAACATTAGCAGCATCATCGCTTTTATGACATGGTATAAAATGTGCCATCTTAGAAAATCTATCCACGACAACAAATATGCTATCCCTCCCCTTCTTTGTTCGAGGCAAGCCTAAAACAAAGTCCATGGATATGTCCTCCCACGGAACACTAGGTACAGGTAAAGGCATGTATAAACCATGAGGATTGAGTCGTGACTTAGCTTTTTGACATGTAGTGCAGCGAGCAACAAAACGCTCAATATCCCGTCTCATCTTTGGCCAAAAGAAATGTGTAGCAAGTACATCCTCCGTCTTTTTCACGCCAAAATGTCCCATTAATCCTCCTCCATGCGCCTCCTGCAACAACAAAAGACGAATAGAGCTAGCTGGAATGCATAGCTTGTTAGAACGGAACACAAATCCATCATTAAGCACAAACTTGTTCCATGTTCTACCCTCTCTACAATTCTGCAATACATCTTTAAATTCCACATCAGTTGCATATAGTTCTTTGATTGTCTCTAAACCGAATATCTTGAAGTCAAGTTGTGAAAGCATAGTATAACGACGAGACAAAGCATCAGCAATAATATTATCTTTCCCCTTCTTGTGTTTAATGACATAAGGGAAAGTCTCAATAAATTCAACCCACTTAGCATGTCTACGATTAAGTTTTGCTTGACTTCTTATGTGTTTCAAAGATTCATGATCAGAATGTATAACAAATTCTTTGGGCCATAAATAATGTTGCCAAGTTTCTAATGTCCGAACAAGAGCATATAATTCCTTATCATAAGTAGAATAGTGCAGACTAGGCCCACTCAATTTTTCAGAAAAGTATGCAACAGGTTTAGCATCTTGTAATAACACACCTCCCAAACCAATCCCACTAGCATCACATTCAAGCTCAAAAGTCTTATTAAAATCAGGAAGTTGGAGCAAAGGAGCATGTGTTAACTTATCTTTCAATACCGTGAAAGCTTCTTCCTGTGCGGTACCCCAAGTAAAAGGCACATCCTTGCGTGTAAGCTCATTGAGAGGGGCAGCAATGGTGCTGAAATCTCTCACAAAACGCCTATAGAATCCAGCGAGGCCAAGAAAACTCCTCACTTGTGTGACCGTTTTGGGCTGCGGCCAACTCTCAATCGCCTCGATCTTGGCTTTATCAACTTCAATACCCTATGGAGTAACAACATAGCCAAGAAACGATACTCGGTCGGTGCAAAAGGTGCACTTCCCAAGGTTACCAAATAAACGTGCATTACGTAGAGCAATAAAAACAGCACGTAAATGATCCAAATGTTCCTCCAAAGATTTGTTATAAATCAGTATATCATCAAAATAGACTACCACAAATCGTCCAATGAAAGCACGTAAAACCTCGTTCATTAATCTCATGAAAGTGCTAGGTGCATTAGTTAACCCAAAAGGCATGACTAACCACTCATATAATCCAAACTTAGTTTTAAAAGCCGTTTTCCATTCATCTCCTAATTTCATGCGAATTTGATGGTATCCACTACGCAAATCAACTTTGGAAAACATGGTAGAACCACTTAATTCATCAAGCATATCATCTAACCTAGGAATAGGATGACGATAACGAATAGTAATATTATTAATGGCTCGACAATCAACACACATACGCCATGTTCCATCCTTTTTAGGCACTAATATAACAGGAACAGCACAAGGACTAAGGGACTCACGTATGTAACCTTTGTCGAGTAGCTCTTGTACTTGACGCTGAATCTCCTTCGTCTCCTCCGGATTGGTACGGTATGGCGCACGGTTGGGCAACGAAGCACCGGGAATTAAGTCAATCTGATGCTCAATCCCTCGAATAGGTGGTAATCCCGGTGGTACGTCTTGTGGAAAGACGTCAATAAACTCCTGCAAAAGGTCAGTGACAACAGGAGGCAAAGAAGGAGGCAATTCCTCAAATGAAAACAAGGCTTCTTTGCACACAAAAGCATAGCACACATATTGACTAACATCCAAATCTGAAATATCAACCTTAGTAGCAAGCAAAGTTGGACTAGTCAATTTAATTTCATTAGAAACAGCAGAAGAAGATTTGCTATTAGTCTTATGTTGTTGCTCAAATTCTTTGGCTGCTATCTCATTCTCACTCTTATTTTTCTCCTGTTTTGCTTTACTAGCTCTAGCAAGATCATCTTTCACAATTTGTTCAGGAGACATAGGCAGTAAAGCAATATTTTTATCCTGATGAACTAGAGTAAACTGATTTGTCCTACCATGGTGTACAACATTCCTATCAAATTGCCATGGTCTACCAAGTAAAAGAGAGCATGCTTGCATGGGTACCACATCACAATCAACATAATCAGCATATGCAGCAATGCTAAAGTTCACACGAACAGAACGCGTTACCTTAATCTTACCACTATTGTTAAACCACTGAATATAGTACGGATGGGGGTGTGGTCTTGTGGTGAGAGATAGCTTCTCCACCAACTCCATGCTAGCCAAGTTGTTGCAACTCCCTCCGTCAATGATGATGCGAACCGAACGTTCTTTCACCACTCCCTTTGTGTGGAACAAATTATGCCTCTGGTTTTGCTCGGCCTTCGTTACCTGCACACTTAATACACGTTGAGCAACCAAACTAGCATATTTATCTGCATCATCAGGAGTCATATACTCTATATCATGAGCATCAACATGGGCACCCTGTTCCTCATGAGCAATGAGAACTAGAGTCTCCTCATCATAGTCGCTCGCTGACTCATACCCACCATCCGCCGTAATAGTCATCACACGCTTGGAGGGACAGTCTTTTGCGAAGTGACCTCCACCTTGGCACCTGCGACATTTAATATCACGATCTCGTGTTTGCCCTGTGGACGCCATGGATGAAGAAGAACTCGCCGCTGGACCACTCTGTGCACCCTTGAATGGTGGCGCTGGCTGTTTTGGTGGCTCCTTGTAAGAATGAGCGGCTGAAGTAGATGGTGGCGCAGCAGGACGTGTGGATGTAGAAGCTCCACGCGATGTCCATGATGTATTTCGTCCTGTAGAAAAGTTAGGTCTCGTAGCGGCCTGTCGATCCTGCACTTCACGTTCAGCTTTACAAGCAAGATGAAACAAACGAGTGATAGTAGCAAAGTCCTTGTATTCTAGAATAGTTTGTATCTCCCTGTTTAAGCCACCCATAAAACGTGCAAGCATAGCTTCATTATCCTCTACTAGGCCACATCTAATCAATCCAGTTTGTAATTCTTGATAATATTCCTCTACAGAATTTTTTCCTTGTCTCAAACGCTGTAATTTTTGTAACAATTCACGTTGATAATAAGGAGGAACCCAGCGAGTACGCATAGCATCTTTTAAAGCAGCCCAAGTAGTTGGAATATTATTAGCATGCAATCTACAATGTTCAGACCACCAAATAGATGCAAAGCCCGTGAATTCACAAACAGCAGCAGTAACACGTCTATTCTCAGGATATTGTAAACATGTAAAACGTTGTTCAGTTTCTAACTCCCAAGTAAGATAAGCATCAGGAATATATCTACCCTCAAACGGCTTAAGATTCAATTTAAGTTTAGGCACATGTTCATCATCGCGTACCTGAGGGGGTGGTTGGTGTCGACCGTGGCGAATGTTGGGACGTGGACGTCCAGCTGGCTGCTCATAGGCCGCTTCCTGTTCCACCTCCTCCTCGTAATCACCCTCGTAGTTGTCGTCCTGGCTGACGTCAGAAGCAGCAGCAGCAGCAGCAGTAGCAGCAACTGCAGCAGCAGGAGGAGCACCAATACCAGCAGCTTGTCCTCACGGAAACAGAATACGTCGTGCACGTGGTAGGGGCGGTGGCTGTGGCTGTGCTGAAGGTAGGCGTGCGATCAACTCAGTAAACTTGGCGTCGAGCTTGGCGTCGATTATCTTCTCCACGCCATCAATCGCCTCTGTAAATCTGGTCTCGATGTCCTGCACCTGTTGAGACATCATACGTGCAAATTTATCATGTAGCTCCTTGTTTGTCATGTTCTCCCAATCGGGTGCATCCCGCGCCACTTCATCATGTGATCCTAGCATGGTTAGCAGAAAGAGAGAACACACAGAAATATGATCCTACTTCTACTAATGGGCTGTGGGGTGGTGGAAAGCACAAATCCGTCAAGCTTTTCTTTCGTTCTTACCAATTCTTACCTAGCAGCAGGTGGTGACGTACAACCAACGGGTCAAAACTCTCAGAGATGTGGTAGAGCGATGGCCAGGAGGTGTCAAAACGCACGATGTAGAATATATGTGGAGCTGTAGGAAGGCTGACAAGTATGGTAGCAAAAAGCTCAACAGTAATCAAAACAGAGATGCAAAGTTGAATAAACACTCAACGTCGGTACTGTGCTGATCCTAGGCTAGACCGTACTAGAGACGCGAGCCTAAACACCAACGAAAGCACGGCGCGGCACGTAATCAACTGAGAAGCACACTCTGGAATTTTTTTTTTCTCTTTTTTTTTTTTTTGGCGATGCGGGACTGCGGTGGCTGAAAAAGTGCGAAAAAATCACTATGGTAGAGAACGTCTCAAAACGAGTTTCTGGACCTAAGGAATGTAGGGGCACAAAATTTTTTTACCCCTGAAAATTTTGGCCTAAAAACTGCTCTGAAAAGCGTGCCAGACAATTTTTTTTTTGGGTTTTAATTAGATTTAAGTTAGCCATAGCCGCAACTTCGAGCTCTTCGTTTGTGTCATCCGACCAGGCCAAGACCTAATTGGAACCCCAACTTTCGTAATCATTCATCTTATATTCGCAATATCCAGATTGCAATTCTTAGTTCTTGCTTGTTCTTCGATTGCTTGCAGGAATTAGACCTTCGTGGTCAGGTTGATCGTGCATCCGCGGGATCAATAACCTCTCGGAGTTGGTTTAGCGATCGCTAAGGCGCAACGTCTTCGCACGTTCGTAGTCGGATCGTGAAAGTCGTCTCCACCATAATCGATCTCCACCATCTCATCGAAACATCGGGACACCTTCGCCTCTATCAGATTTGTTTCTTGTTTTCTACTAATCATGGCAGGTTCTGGAGTTAGATCTTCTTGGGCGGCAGCTATAGTTGGAGATTTGCCACCACCTACAACTACACAACAGTCACTGCAAAAGGTAAACACACATAAGCATGCACATGATCAGGTTATTGTTTCTATACCACACTTTCATGGACGTCTAAGACCTGATTTATACATTGAGTGGGAGTTTGAAATAAATGATTTATTTGTTTCCCATAATTTTCTTGAGCATAAGAAAGTAAAAACTGCAATTAGTGCTTTCAAAGATTTTGCTTCTATTTGGTGGAATGAATATTGTAGTTTATATCCTGATTATATACCTAATACTTGGAATGATCTCAAATTTGCTATGCGATATAGATTCGTTCCCTCTTATTATACTCGTGACAAGGTTAGGAAATTAAAAAATTTAAAACAAGGTACTAAAACTGTTTCAGAATATTATGATGCTTTAGAAACTACATTCTTGCATTCTCTTTTAGAGGAAAGTGAAGAATATTTCATGGACATATTTTGGGAAGGTTTAAACCGTGACATTCAGGATATCCTAATTCATGAAAAGTGTTATCCTATGGATCGTTTGTTTCGTCTTGCTTGTAAAGCTGAACAGGAAATCGACAGACGTGTTGCCCAGAAGACGAACAAGCGGAATGTGCAAATACCACAAGTTGAGAAGGTTGTTCCTTCAACCACTATGAGCACTACCATAACCACATCAATTGTCGTAAGCACTCCTCCAATATCTGATCTATCATCACAAAAAGGTAATGACAAAGGTATGGATCTTTCCCCTCCACATGAGAACCTTGCTGATTTAAAAGCAACATGTGTTGAGCTATCCAGTAGTTTCATCACACAACCAATTTTCGAGAATGTCATAACTTCACATGAAGATGTTGCTTGCCTAATAGACTTTAATACATCATGTCTTGAGTTACCTGTTGATTTGAGCACACCATCTATTTTGGATAATCATGTTACTATTATGAAACTGCCAATTCTTAATCATTTTGATATGACCTCTAATCTTGGTGATGATTCTGCGTCGAATGACTTGTTGCATGACTACTTAGTTAAGCCTGTTGTAGCATGCCCTTCGAAAAACATTAATGTTTCTTCACCGGTATTGGGATGGTTTAATGATGAGCATTGTACATCTTTAGATATGAATAAGAGCTTCACTTATATATGCAAACTGAGTTGCAATACTTTCATGTCGTTTATGTATTGTGATGATCACATATGTTTATATTTCACGACATACGAAAGTTACTCATATATACATGTGTTACCTGTCCAAAAACTAAGGGAAGTAAGAATGGATGACATATATATATATACAACATGTACACCTTGTCTCTTTTGTTAGCCACATTTCAGATTAAGAAACGCCGGGGACGGCTTTATTTTCAAGAAGGGGAGGATGATGAGGACATGACTACCATAGTTACAGCCACAACCCCTGCTAATATACCTACTGGAGCAATTACTAGAGATCGTGCACACCAATTAAATTATCAGGTACTTTCGCTTCTTGGTAATGTTTCTAATATTCATGTGAATATGATGCTGCCTAACGTCGATATATTTCTGTTGCTGACAAATGAAGGACCTAACATGGACAAGAAGGATGAGCATTGGAGCATGTTCAAGCATGAAGATGACGAGGACATAATTATCATGGATATGACCATTAATTCCTCTATATTTGATCAATAAATGAAGTCAATACAAAGGGGCATGATTGTGTGATGTACAAGAAGTTATTTCACATCACTTTTGGCCCAAGAGAAGATAGAGACCAAGTCTTTCACGTCATGGACTCAGATTCGGACTTCAGAGATATACCCAACTTCAAACAGCCGCCGTTTCTACATACGAACTCCAAATTGGGTGATTCTTTTTTCTGGTGATAGCTTATCTCGTCTAGTTTCCAACGCAATTGGTTTCACCTTCAAATTCCTTCGGAGTGTGGAGATATTGCGAAAACGGTGCGATCCAGCAGCAGAATCTGAATCAAAGTCCAACTCGATAGATGTTGCATCACCTCCACATGGGCCCAAGTGCCTTGTACGACCTAGGTTTAGTTTTAGGATTCCTTGGGACGTCCTTCCACCCCCTTGGCCTCCATCCTTTAGTCCTATATAAGTAGATCAACCCCTAGGGTTTTTCTTTGGATTTCTTTTAGTTAAAAAGACTGCTTAGCTAATTGCTGCATCTTCGTGTACTCGGTTTGTGTCCAACGACCAGATCAAGACCGCTTTCGGAATCCCAACTTTATTCATACTTCATCTACATATTCGCAATATTCAGATTGCTTTATCATAGTTCTTGCTTGTTCTTCGATTGCTTGCAGGCACTAGACCTTCGTGGTCAGGTTGATCGTGCTCCGGCATGGTCAATAACCTTCAGGAGATTGATTTAGCGATTGCTAAGGCGCAACGTCGTTGCACGTTTGTAGTCGGATCGTCAAAGTCGACTCCATCAAATCTTAGTTATCATCTCATCGAAAGATCGGGACACCCCGCCTCTATCAGTTCTCGGCTTATATTGATTCCTTTTATTTTTCTTGCAGCCTCAGATTGTTGACTGGAAGGCACAACATCTGTATAGTATTGTGTTCAACAAGAAGAACGAGATTGATCTGTCGGAGCTCCCTGAGGAGGTTCAAGAACTGGGTCCTGATGCATAGTCGCAAGGTCGGAGGAGAGTTTCCTGGGATTCGCAGGTTTTTTTGAACTAAATGTTTTCTGTCCACCAAAACTATGTTTGTTCAAATTTTTGACGAGGTGTGTAGTGTGTTTTTGTACTGAAACTTTTTGTAATAAGTTCGCGAGACGCTCAGTATATTTTTGAAGTTGATTCTGGCCTTTTTAGGATGGGGGACTGGTATGGTTGTGCAGGTTGAACTGACAAGCTAAACATATTGTGATGCCAGTTACGACTTAAGTTTTGGTTGCTAACTTCCCCCTTTTTTACCAACTTGACCTGATAGCATTTGCGTATCTGAACTTGCATCTATAGTGGCCATTTTAACTTTTTGGTTATGTATTTGTTGAACTTACAAGTTTTTTTTGCATGTATAGTATAAAGGGGCGGTTGGGTGGGGGACTCCCCCCTTAGTTTTATCTTATTGAAAATTGTTTGTAATAAGCAAGACCCGCAGTATGTTTTTGAAGTTGATTGGATAACAGTATGTTTTTTGCACACCATGATTTGATTCTAGCCTTTTTCGGATGGGGAACTGGTATGGTTGTGCAGGTTGAACTGACAAGCTAAACATATTGTGATGCCAATCATACGATTTTTTTATATGAAGTGGCTTTTTTATTTCTATTTCTTCCATTTATATTTTAATTTTGTCAGAGTAGTACTGATGAGGACATCTCTACTAATGTTACACCCACATCTTCACAAACTACACATAATGGACCAGTTACTAGAGCACGCGCACGTCAATTAAATTATCAGGTACTTTCGTTTCTTGCGAATCCTTCTAATATTCAAGAACATATGATGCTGCCTAAATTAGATACTTTTGTTTGTCTTATGAATGAAGGACCTAGCATGGACAAGAAGGATGGTCATTGGAGCGGGATCAAGCATGGAGAAGAAGGTGCGCGCGCGGGAAAGGACAGCGGAGCTTCCCGTGGTGATTATCGCACTTTGAAGCCACCATAAGGCGCGCATGAAGACTTGGACGAGAGACACAAGATGCCACATTAATATTTTCGTCCAAGAGTTATTATAGGTGCTGCGTCACCTTATTATTGGGCCAGGCCCATGTAATTTCGAAATACACTTAATAGGCTATTTTTTAGAGTCCGTATGTGTGGGGAAACCGAGTTAGGGTTGTTTTCGGACCCCTCCTCCAAGGGGCCACGAAATTCCCCTCTGTTCCCCCATATATACAGCCCTTAGGGCATCGTTTAGACTTGGGTTTTAATTAGATTTAAGTTAGCCATAGCCGCAACTTCGAGTTCTTCGTTTGTGTCGTCCGACCAGGCCAAGACCGCATTGGAACCCCAACTTCTGTTAATCTTTCATCTTATATTCGCAATATCCAGATTGCAATTCTTAGTTCTTGCTTGTTCTTCGATTGCTTGCAGGAATTGACCTTCGTGGTCAGGTTGATCGTGCATCCGCGGGATCAATAACCTCTCGGAGTTGGTTTAGCGATTGCTAAGGCGCAACGTCTTCGCACGTTCGTAGTCGGGTCGTGAAAGTCTACTCCACCAAAATCGATCTCCACCATCTCATCGAAACATCGGGACACCTTCGCCTCTATCAAGTGGTATCAGATTTCCAGGTTGCTCGGTGAGATTTACCAGTTTTTCATAGTCTAGATTGGTTCTGTTCTTCATACCTACAGTCCACGAAAAAGCCAAAAAAAAAATTAGGGTTAGATCATCACGTCCCAAGACAGTCCTAGCCATTGTCCAGTTTTCTTTTCAGTACTTGCTTTGTTGAATTTACGGTTGCATCGTTGTGTCAAGTTGCTGATCTTAGCGTCTAGTTTCCTTAGAGTTTCGAGTTCTGATCACAGTTTGCCACGTCGCCGCCGCACAGTAGTAATCCGAGTCCAGATACACCACGTTCCGCCAATCCGAGTCCATATACACCACCACGAGCTACACGAGTCCGAGTTGAGTTCCACCATCAGTACGGTTTGTGATCTCTCCGTAGCCAGAATAGTTTGAGTTGATTAGAGTCGGATTTCACCAAACTTTTGTCGTACGTAGAAGGGAGGTGATTTCCAAAAAAAAAAAAAAAAAAAAAAAAAAAAAAAAACTTTTGTCGTACGTAGAAGGGAGGTGATTTCCAAACTTTTTCCGTACAGAGAAGGGGGGTGATTAGCAAAAAAAAAAAAGTCTGGCACGCTTTCCAGAGCAGTTTTTAGGCCAAAAATTTCAGGGGTAAAAAATTTTTGTGCCCATACGTTCCTTAGGTCCAGACACTCATTTTAAGACATTCGCCACCCTAGTGACTTTCTCGCACTTTTTCAGCCACCGCAGTCCCGCATCGCAAAAAAAAAAAAAAAAAAAAAAAAAAAAAAAAGAGAAAAAAAAAATTTCAGAGTATGCTTCTCAGTTGATTACGTGCCGCGCCGTGCTTTCGTTGGTGTTTTAGGCTCGCGTCTCTAGTACGGTCTAGCCTAGGATCAGCACAGTACCCACGTTGAGCGTTTATTCAGCTTTGCATCTCTGTTTTGATTACTGTTGAGTTTTTTCTACCATACTTGTCAGCCTTCCTACAGCTCCACATATATTCTACATCGTGCGTTTGACACCTCCTGGCCATCGCTCTACCATATCTCTGAGAGTTTTGACCCGTTGGTTGTACATCACCACCTGCTGCTAGGTAAGAATCGGTAAGAACGAAAGAAAAGCTTGACGGATTTGTGCTTTCCACCACACCACATCCCATTAGTAGAAGTAGGATCATATTACTGTGTGTTTTCTATTTCTGCTAACCATGACAGGATCACATGATGAAGTGGCGCGGGATGCACCCGATTGGGAGAACATGACAAACAAGGAGCTACATGATAAATTTGCACGTATGATGTCTGAACAGGTGCAGGACATCCATAACAGATTTACAGAGGCGATTGATGGCGTGGAAAAGATGATCGACACCAAGCTAGACGCCAAGTTTACTGAGTTGATCGCACGCCTACCTTCAGCACAGCCACAGCCACCGCCACTACCACGTGCACGACGTATTCTGTTGCCGCGAGGACAAGCTGCTGGTATTGGTGCTCCTCCTGCTACTGCAGTTGCTGCTACTGCTGCTGCTGCTTCTGACGTCGGCCAGGACGACTACTACGAGGGTGATTACGAGGAGGAGGTGGAACAGGAAGCGGTCTATGAGCAGCCAGCTGGACGTCCACGTCCCAACATTCGCCACGGTCGACACCAACCACCCCCTCAGGTACGCGATGATGAACATGTGCCTAAACTTAAATTGAATCTTAAGCCATTTGAGGGTAGATATATTCCTGATGTTTATCTTACTTGGGAGTTAGAAACTGAACAACGCTTTACATGTTTACAATATCCTGAGAATAGACGTGTTACTGCTGCTGTTTGTGAATTCACGGGATTTGCATCTATTTGGTGGTCCGAACATTGTAGATTGCATGCTAATAATATTCCAACTACTTGGGCTGCTTTAAAAGATGCTATGCGTACTCGCTGGGTTCCTCCTTATTATCAACGTGACTTGTTACAAAAATTACAGCGTTTGAGACAAGGAAAAAATTCTGTAGAGGAATATTATCAGGAATTACAAACTGGATTGATTAGATGCGGCCTAGTAGAGGATAATGAAGCTATGCTTGCACGTTTTATGGGTGGCTTAAACAGGGAGATACAAACTATTCTAGAATACAAGGACTTTACTACTATCACTCGTTTGTTTCATCTTGCTTGTAAAGCTGAACGTGAAGTGCAGGATCGACAGGCCGCTACGAGACCTAACTTTTCTGCAGGACGAAATACATCATGGACATTGCGTGGAGCTTCTACATCCACACGTCCTGCTGCACCACCATCTACTTCAGCCGCTCATTCTTACAGGGAGCCACCGACACAGCCAGCGCCACCATTCAAGGGTGCACAGAGTGGTCCCGCGGCGAGTTCTTCTTCATCCATGGCGTCCACAGGGCAAGCACGAGATCGTGATATTAAATGTCGCAGGTGCCAAGGTGGAGGTCACTTCGCAAAAGACTGTCCCTCCAAGCGTGTGATGATTATTACGGCGGATGGTGGGTATGAGTCAGCGAGTGACTATGATGAGGAGACTTTAGTTCTCATTGCTCATGAGGATCAGGGTGCCCATGATGATGCTCGTGATATAGAGTATATGGCTCCTGATGATGCAGATAAATATGCTAGTTTGGTTGCTCAACGTGTGTTAAGTGTGCAGGTATCGAAGGACGAGCAAAACCAGAGGCATAATTTGTTCCACACAAAGGGAGTGGTGAAAGAACGTTCGGTTCGCATCATCATTGACGGAGGGAGTTGCAACAACTTGGCGAGCATGGAGTTGGTGGAGAAGCTATCTCTCACCACAAGACCACACCCCCATCCGTACTATATTCAGTGGTTTAACAATAGTGGTAAGATTAAGGTAACGCGTTCTGTTCGTGTGCACTTTAGCATTGCCGCATATGCTGATTATGTTGATTGTGATGTGGTACCCATGCAAGCATGCTCTCTTTTACTTGGTAGACCATGGCAATTTGATAGGAATGTTGTACACCATGGTAGGACAAATCAGTTTACTCTGGTTCATCAGGATAAAACTATTGCTTTACTTCCTATGTCTCCTGAACAAATTGTGAAAGATGATCTTGCTAGAGCTAGTAAAGCTAAACAGGAGAAAAATAAGAGTGAAAATGAGATAGCAGCTAAAGAATTTGAGCAACAACATAAGACCAATAGCAAATCTTCTTCCGCTGTTTCTAATGAAATTAAATTGACTAGTCCAACTTTGCTTGCTACTAAGGTTGATATTTCGGATTTGGATGTTAGTCAATATGTGTGCTATGCTTTTGTGTGCAAAGAAGCTTTGTTTTCATTTGAGGAATTGCCTCCTTCTTTGCCTCCTGTTGTCACTGACCTTTTGCAGGAGTTTATTGACGTCTTTCCACAAGACGTGCCACCGGGATTACCACCTATTCGAGGGATTGAGCATCAGATTGACTTAATTCCCGGTGCTTCGCTGCCTAACCGTGCGCCATACCGTACCAATCCGGAGGAGACGAAGGAGATTCAGCGTCAAGTACAAGAGCTACTCGACAAAGGTTACATACGTGAATCCCTTAGTCCTTGTGCTGTTCCTGTTATATTAGTGCCTAAAAAGGATGGAACATGGCGTATGTGTGTTGATTGTCGAGCCATTAATAATATTACTATTCGTTATCGTCATCCTATTCCTAGGTTAGATGATATGCTTGATGAATTAAGTGGCTCTACCATGTTTTCCAAAGTTGATTTGCGTAGTGGATACCATCAAATTCGCATGAAATTAGGAGATGAATGGAAAACGGCATTTAAAACTAAGTTTGGATTATATGAGTGGTTAGTCATGCCTTTTGGGTTAACTAATGCACCTAGCACTTTCATGAGATTAATGAACGAGGTTTTACGTGCTTTCATTGGACGATTTGTGGTAGTCTATTTTGATGATATACTGATTTATAGCAAATCTTTGGAGGAACATTTGGATCATTTACGTGCTGTTTTTATTGCTCTACGTAATGCACGTTTGTTTGGTAACCTTGGGAAGTGCACCTTTTGCACCGACCGAGTATCGTTTCTTGGCTATGTTGTTACTCCGCAGGGAATTGAAGTTGATAAAGCCAAGATCGAGGCGATTGAGAGTTGGCCGCAGCCCAAAACGGTCACACAAGTGAGGAGTTTTCTTGGCCTCGCTGGATTCTATAGGCGTTTTGTGAGAGATTTCAGCACCATTGCTGCACCTCTCAATGAGCTTACACGCAAGGATGTGCCTTTTACTTGGGGTACCGCACAGGAAGAAGCCTTCACCGTATTGAAAGATAAGTTAACACATGCTCCTTTGCTCCAACTTCCTGATTTTAATAAGACTTTTGAGCTTGAATGCGATGCTAGTGGGATTGGTTTGGGAGGTGTGTTATTACAAGATGCTAAACCTGTTGCTTACTTTTCTGAAAAATTGAGTGGGCCTAGTCTGAACTATTCTACTTATGATAAGGAATTATATGCTCTTGTTCGGACATTAGAAACTTGGCAACATTATTTATGGCCCAAAGAATTTGTTATACATTCTGATCATGAATCTTTGAAACACATAAGAAGTCAAGCAAAACTTAATCGTAGACATGCTAAGTGGGTTGAATTTATTGAGACTTTCCCTTATGTCATTAAACACAAGAAGGGGAAAGATAATATTATTGCTGATGCTTTGTCTCGTCGTTATACTATGCTTTCACAACTTGACTTCAAGATTTTCGGTTTAGAGACAATCAAAGATCAATACGTCAATGATGCGGAATTTAAAGATGTATTGCAGAATTGTAGAGAGGGTAGAACATGGAACAAGTTTGTGCTTAATGATGGATTTGTGTTCCGTTCTAACAAGCTATGCATTCCAGCTAGCTCTATTCGTCTTTTGTTGTTGCAGGAGGCGCATGGAGGAGGATTAATGGGACACTTTGGCGTGAAGAAGACGGAGGACGTACTTGCTACACATTTCTTTTGGCCAAAGATGAGACGGGATGTTGAGCGTTTTGTTGCTCGCTGCACTACATGTCAAAAAGCTAAGTCACGACTCAATCCTCATGGTTTATACATGCCTTTACCTGTACCTAGTGTTCCGTGGGAGGACATATCCATGGACTTTGTTTTAGGCTTGCCTCGAACAAAGAATGGGAGGGATAGCATATTTGTTGTCGTGGATAGATTTTCTAAAATGGCACATTTTATACCATGTCATAAAAGCGATGATGCTGCTAATGTTGCTGATTTATTCTTTCGTGAGATTATTCGCTTACATGGTGTGCCCAATACTATTGTCTCGGATCGTGATACTAAGTTTCTTAGCCATTTTTGGAGATGCTTATGGGCTAAGTTGGGGACTAAACTACTTTTTAGTACTACATGTCATCCCCAAACTGATGGACAAACTGAAGTGGTCAATAGGACTTTGTCTACTATGCTTAGGGCTGTTTTAAAGAGTAACTTGAAACAGTGGGAAGAATCTTTACCTCATATTGAATTTGCTTATAATCGTTCATTGCATTCTACCACTAAAATGTGCCCTTTTGAGATTGTTTATGGTTTTCTACCTCGTGCACCTATTGATTTGCTGCCTCTTCCATCTTCGGAGAAGGTTAATTTTGATGCTAAGCAACGTGCTGAATTGATATTAAAAATGCATGAGTTAACTAAAGAAAACATTGAGCGCATGAATGCTAGATACAAGCTTGCTGGTGATAGGGGTCGAAAGCATGTTGTGTTTGAACCCGGAGATCTTGTTTGGTTACATCTACGTAAAGATAGGTTTCCTGATTTGCGCAAGTCTAAGTTAATGCCTCGAGCTGATGGTCCCTTTAAGGTTTTGCAGAAAATTAATGATAATGCATATAAACTTGAGCTACCTGCAGCCTTTGGGGTTAGTCCCACATTTAATATTGCAGATTTGAAGCCTTATTTGGAAGAAGATGATGAGCTTCCGTCGAGGACGACTTCAATTCAAGAAGGGGAGGATGATGAGGACATCTCTACTAATGTTACACCCACATCTTCACAAACTACACATAATGGACCAGTTACTAGAGCACGCGCACGTCAATTAAATTATCAGGTACTTTCGTTTCTTGCGAATCCTTCTAATATTCAAGAACATATGATGCTGCCTAAATTAGATACTTTTGTTTGTCTTATGAATGAAGGACCTAGCATGGACAAGAAGGATGGTCATTGGAGCGGGATCAAGCATGGAGAAGAAGGTGCGCGCGCGGGAAAGGACAGCGGAGCTTCCCGTGGTGATTATCGCACTTTGAAGCCACCATAAGGCGCGCATGAAGACTTGGACGAGAGACACAAGATGCCACATTAATATTTTCGTCCAAGAGTTATTATAGGTGCTGCGTCACCTTATTATTGGGCCAGGCCCATGTAATTTCGAAATACACTTAATAGGCTATTTTTTAGAGTCCGTATGTGTGGGGAAACCGAGTTAGGGTTGTTTTCGGACCCCTCCTCCAAGGGGCCACGAAATTCCCCTCTATTCCCCCATATATACAGCCCTTAGGGCATCGTTTAGACTTGGGTTTTAATTAGATTTAAGTTAGCCATAGCCGCAACTTCGAGTTCTTCGTTTGTGTCGTCCGACCAGGCCAAGACCGCATTGGAACCCCAACTTCTGTTAATCTTTCATCTTATATTCGCAATATCCAGATTGCAATTCTTAGTTCTTGCTTGTTCTTCGATTGCTTGCAGGAATTGACCTTCGTGGTCAGGTTGATCGTGCATCCGCGGGATCAATAACCTCTCGGAGTTGGTTTAGCGATTGCTAAGGCGCAACGTCTTCGCACGTTCGTAGTCGGGTCGTGAAAGTCTACTCCACCAAAATCGATCTCCACCATCTCATCGAAACATCGGGACACCTTCGCCTCTATCAAGTACTGAGGTTTTTGTGAACTGATCATCAAAGTCTGATATACTTGACAGAGAAAGTCTAAGCTTTTTTTACAGCAGCAAACTAAGTTTCATTTCACAAGGTCCGTGCAGCTTTTTAGTTCGCACTGATGTAGCAGTGTATTTTGGACTTGCCCAGAGAGTATGCCATATAGTGCAAACACAATAGTAATTTCGAAGGCACGAAGCATGAAGATAGGTAATATTTCTGACGATACAAACTGACTTTAGGTAAAGTTCAAGCAAACTTACTAACGGACAACCTGCTAATGAACTATATATAGAAGTTCAACCAAACCTAATAACGGGTACAACCTGCTAATGCGAAAGCAAAATGATACCAATGAGCACACATCTACTTCAGTTGTACTGCATAGCACCACCGGGGCCGTATATTTCGTCCAGAGAGTACCCCTCTGCCCGCAGGGCCCAGTCGTCCTGGCTCCTCTTCAGCCCCCGCTGGATAATGGAGATGCGCCTCCATGATTCGTACGTGGTGTATGCATCTATGGTTGCATAGTGTGCGAGGAGTGGTGGAGTAGCCCACCTTATGTGGTCCTCTTCTCTGTTGATCTTGCTCTTCATGCTCTTGTAGTATGGATCAATCACCATGGAGGCAACATCCGCCAAAGATTCGTATGGCTTGTAATGATTGTTGGGGTTCCTCCACTCTCTCTATATGTCAATGTACCTGTCTGGCCTGATCGTTATGCCGACCAGTTCCAGCATGCGCTTGTTGTCTATTGCAATGGAAAATCCCACGTACGTGAAATGACCTGTGTCGAGGAAGTTTGGTAGGCGCTGGGGCCTGCAGAGAAAGACATGAAGCAAAATGAAAGCTCCGAATCAATTTTTTCGGAGTTCAAATAAGCATATCTATCCTTATAAAATAAGAAAATGCACGATCTGAAATCTAATCACGTGAATGCACGGATAATCCCTTACAAAATAAAGTAAAGATTGTATTCTCTTATTTTTAAACACAGATGTAACAACAGCTCTGAGCGACGAGCAGTGATAGAACTGAAAGAAGAGCACACATTGAACTGACAAACGGAGCACACATGGAACTGGCTGCACTACCCAACAGTAGGGTTATTTTTAATTTTCTGCAATTTTTTTGAAAGGATGCAATTTTCCTTCAGATTGAACAGAGATACAAGATGTTAGTTGTTTCTTATGGTTTGGGGAGAATCATAGAACTGAAAGAAAATATATAGACTCAACAGGATGCTAGTTGTACTTAGGGTTTGGGCAATCATAGAACTTGCTGAAAAATACATAGACGCTCTGATTCAGGAACACATTTTTTATTTTTGTATGAATGTAAACTACTAGGATACAAGATGGTACTTGTACGTAGGGTTGGGGAATCATTGAAATGGCTAAAAATAAGCAGATGCTCTGATTCAAAAACACAAATCTAATCTAGAAAATCCCACTAATTGTTTGTTCTTGAATCCAATCTTTGAAAACCACAATAAAATATATAAAATCACAATCAAATATTTAGGTGAGGGTTTTTTTATACCAGAAAAAATAGGAAACACCAAGCTCACTAACAGATTTTCTATCTAAATAAAATTCACAGGTGAGGGTATTTTCATACCTAGCAGCAGCGGCGCTGATGTGGTACAAAAGTACCTCATTGTCCACGCATAGTTGGAGGACAGCCGCCCACTGATAGAGGTCGGGATGCTTGGTGACGTCGACGTTCGGGATGAACTCAACGTCGACTCCGACGAATAGCTCTTCACTTCTCTTGCCACAAAGCAACATAAACAATTTGCCCAACATCTTGTCCGCCTCTTCCGCCTCACTCGTGCACACGATGTGGAGCTTGTGCCTGCCGTGGGTCTCGACTCCGAAGTACTCACTGGTTTACTTGTGCGGGTGCTCCATGGCGCTGTCTACAACCGGCTAGAGAGGAAATGGACGAGAATATGGTGGCCACGATGGTTATGTGCAGGTTTGGGGTGGGGATGGGGGCTCTATTTGAAGGGTGTGGTGGCGTTGGGCGATTGTTGGTTATCCTTGCGGTGGCGGAGAGGATTGTGGAACTGATCCGGCGGAAGTGGGGGAGGTGGTGGAGGTGGTTTTGATGGATAACTACTGAGTTGCGAGGAGTCGGTCATGTTTCTACGGGGAAGTGGAACTGAGTAGTCACGTCAAGGAGCACTGACTAGCGTGCCCAACTTATCGAACTATTTTTTTTAATGTAATCAGTAAATACTGATCAGTATTTATGGTACATTTTTTATTCTTTTGCGTTTCCTCACATTCCGGCGCAATTTTTTATTGGTAATGTACTTGTTGAACTTACAAGTTTTTTTGCATGTATAGTATAAATTTGTGGGTTCGTTTTTAACAACTCATTTTTTAATAGCAGATATATTACATTTTTTAACACTTGTAATGAAGTCGTTAATTCTAGCAGAATTGATCTTGTTCCCAGCATGTGAACTTACTATGTTCAGATATATTACATTTTTAACACTTGTACTGAAGTCGTTATTCTAGCAGAACTAATCTTGTTCTCAGCACCTGAACTTACATTTTTTAACACTTGTACTGAAGCCGTTATTCTAGCAGAACTGATCTTGTTCTCAGCACCTGAACTTACTGTGTGAAATAACGCACCAGTACTGACAACAGTGTCATGTTGAACAAAGATTTTGTGGTCATGTTCGAACAAGATTCGTGTACGATTATGATGTTCAATCCA
Source organism: Bromus sterilis (assembly GCA_950022295.1). Lineage (NCBI taxonomy): Eukaryota > Viridiplantae > Streptophyta > Magnoliopsida > Poales > Poaceae > Bromus > Bromus sterilis. Next base: position 160,475,407 of record OX465599.1, on the reverse strand, counting down.
TAAATCCATCATACATACGCGGTTGTTTTTTCAGCGACTTGAATGATATCCTAATGATACAGACACAATCAAAAAGAGTGTGACAACAATTTTGATAAATCTTGATGAACTAGGCAGTTCGTAGCCTTTTGCTTCGTCTTATTGGTTGTTGTTGTTGTTGTTGCTTTGTTTTCACCTTCCCTTTTACTTATTTGCTGCTTCCCCTTTGAGCTTCACTTTCAGTTTCATCCTTGGAAACGTCATCCTCGGAAAAGTCATCTTCAATATCATCTTGCGTGTCCTCCTGCTCTGATTGTGTATTATTGTCCTCAAACTCTTCTTCGTCATCTCCATCTTCCCGCTGTTGTTCTCTTGCCGACTTTGTTTTTGTCCTCTGCTTCTGCGACTTCTTCTTGTTGCTGCTAGTAAGATCAGTGCGCGCACATGCCACATGCCCTTACGCCTTTAGGTTTGTCGTTCTCGTTAAATTCAACTCGCCGCACAGGAGGGTCGCCTTGTTTTCTGCGCCCTTGAATGGTGGCGCTGGCTGTTTTGGTGGCTCCCTGTAAGAATGAGCGGCTGAAGTAGATGGTGGTGCAGCAGGACGTGTGGATGTAGAAGCTCCACGCGATGTCCATGATGTATTTCGTCCTGCAGAAAAGTTAGGTCTCGTAGCGGCCTGTCGATCCTGCACTTCACGTTCAGCTTTACAAGCAAGATGAAACAAACGAGTGATAGTAGCAAAGTCCTTGTATTCTAGAATAGTTTGTATCTCCCTGTTTAAACCACCCATAAAACGTGCAAGCATAGCTTCATTATCCTCTACTAGGCCACATCTAATCAATCCAGTTTGTAATTCTTGATAATATTCCTCTACAGAATTTTTTCCTTGTCTCAAACGCTGTAATTTTGTAACAATTCACGTTGATAATAAGGAGGAACCCAGCGAGTACGCATAGCATCTTTTAAAGCAGCCCAAGTAGTTGGAATATTATTAGCATGCAATCTACAATGTTTAGACCACCAAATAGATGCAAATCCCGTGAATTCACAAACAGCAGCAGTAACACGTCTATTCTCAGGATATTGTAAACATGTAAAGCGTTGTTCAGTTTCTAACTCCCAAGTAAGATAAGCATCAGGAATATATCTACCCTCAAACGGCTTAAGATTCAATTTCAGTTTAAGCACATGTTCATCATCGCGTACCTGAGGGGGTGGTTGGTGTCGACCGTGGCGAATGTTGGGACGTGGACGTCCAGCTAGCTGTTCATAGGCCGCTTCCTGTTCCACCTCCTCCTCGTAATCACCCTCGTAGTTGTCGTCCTGGCTGACGTCAGAAGCAGCAGCAGCAGGAGGAGCACCAATACCAGCAGCTTGTCCTCTCGGAAACAGAATACGTCGTGCACGTGGTAGTGGCGGTGGCTGTGGCTGTGCTGGAGCGGCAGCAGGCTGTGTAGGTAGGCGTGCGATCAACTCAGTAAACTTGGCGTCGAGCTTGGTGTCGATCATCTTTTCCACGCCATCAATTGCCTCTGTAAATCTGGTCTCGATGTCATTCACCTGTTCAGACATCATTTGTGCAAATTTATCATGTAGCTCCTTGTTTGTCATGTTCTCCCAATCGGGTGCATCCCGCGCCACTTCATCATGTGATCCTGGCATGGTTAGCAGAAATAGAAAACACACAGTAATATGATCCTACTTCTACTAATGGGATGTGGGGTGGTGGAAAGCACAAATCCGTCAAGCTTTTCTTTCGTTCTTACCGATTCTTACCTAGCAGCAAGTGGTGATGTACAACCAACGAGTCAAAACTCTCAGAGATATGGTGGAGCGATGACCAGGAGGTGTCAAACGCACGATGTAGAATATATGTGGAGCTGTAGGAAGGCTGACAAGTATGGTAGGAAAAACTCAACAGTAATCAAAACAGAGATGCAAAGCTGAATAAACACTCAACGTCGGTACTGTGCTGATCCTAGGCTAGACCGTACTAGAGACGCGAGCCTAAAACACCAACGAAAGCACGGCGCGGCACGTAAACAACTGAGAAGCACACTCTGAATTTTTTTTTCTCTCACTTTTTTTTGTGCTCTTTTTTTTTTGCGATGCGGGACTGCGGTGGCTGAAAAAGTGCAAAAAAATCACTATGGTGGCGAACGTCTCAAAATGAGTTTCTGGACCTAAGGAACGTATGGGCACGAAATTTTTTCACCCCGGAAATTTTTGGCCTAAAAAATGCTCTGGAAAGCGTGCCAAACTCTTTTTTTTTCTTTTTTTTTTGGAAATCACCCCCTTCTACGTACGACAAAGATTGGTGAAATCCGACTCTAATCAACACAAACTAATCTGGCTACGGAGAGATCACAAACCGAACGGGTGATGGAACTCAACTCGGATCGGTAGGTCGTGGTGGTGTATATGGACTCTGCTTGGCGGAACATGGTGGTGTATCTGGACTCGGATTGGCGGAACGTGGTGGTGTAGTACTGTGTGGCGGTGGCGTGACAAACTATGATCAGAACTCGAAACTCTAAGGGAACTAGACGCTAAGATCAGCAACTCGACACAACGATGCAACCACAAATTCAACAAAGCAAACTACTGTAAGGAAGACTGGACAAAGGCTCGGACTGTTTAGGGACGTGATGATCTAACCCTAAAACTTTTTTGGACTTTTTCGTGGACTGTAGGTATGAAGAACAGAAGTAATCTAGAGTACGAAAACTGGTAAATCTCACCGATCAACCTGGAAATCTGATACCACTTGATAGAGGCGAAGGTGTCCCGATGTTTCGATGAGATGGTGGAGATCGATTAGGGTGGAGGCGACTTTCACGATCCGACTACGAACGTGCGAAGACGTTGCGCCTTAGCGATCGCTAAACCAACTCCGAGAGGTTATTGATCCCGCGGATGCACGATCAACCTGACCACGAAGGTCTAATTCCTGCAAGCAATCGAAGAACAAGCAAGAACTAAGAATTGCAATCTGGATATTGCGAATATAAGATGAATGATTACGAAAGTTGGGGTTCCAATGAGGTCTTGGCCTGGTCGGATGACACAAACGAAGAGCTCGAAGTTGCGGCTATGGCTAACTTAAATCTAATTAAAACCCAAGTCTAAACGACGCCCTAAGGGCTGTATATATGGGGGAACAGAGGGGAATTTCGTGGCCCCTTGGAGGTGGGATCCGAAAACAACCCTAACTCGGTTTCCCCACACATACGGACTCTAAAAACAACCTATAATGTGGTATTTCGAAATTACATGGGCCCAGCCCAATATTAAGGTGACGCAGCACCTATAATTGCTCTTGGACGAAAATAATGAAGTGGCATCTCGTGTATTTCGTCCAAGCCTTCATGCATGCCTTATGGTGGCTTCAAAGTGCGAAAATCCCCACTGGAAGCTCCATTGTTCTTTCCCGCGCGCGCACCTTCTTCTCCATGCTTGATCCCGTTCCAATGACCGTCCTTCTTGTCCATGCTAGGTCCTTCATTCATAAGCAAAACAAAAGTATCTAATTTAGGCAGCATCATATGTTCATGAACATTAGAAGGATTCGCAAGAAACGAAAGTACCTGATAATTTAGTTGACGTGCACGTGCTCTAGTAACTGGTCCAGTATGTGTAGTTGGTGAATATGTGGGTGTAACATTAGTAGAGATGTCCTCATCACATCCTTCTCATTTACATGTATTGCTTCCACTACGTTACACTTTTTTCATATTGGATCTTTCATTTGCTCACATGCTAGAGTCCATCTTGCACCCCTCGATTGCCATGTTTCCATGTTTCATATAGTTGCCTTGTGTGTTACATCAAACTTGTGCCTTCGACGCCACCTTCATATGCTTCATCTCAATTATAGCCTTGCTACTCACATGCCATGCACCCATAATTGCTATATGTCTCACTTTGTTGCCTCACACATTTTGATCAATTTCTCTTTTCATTGTGTTGAGTGTAGCATTGATCATGAGTGGATTCTCTTGCTCTTGGGATTTCCTATTCCGTACAACACAATCATGTGTATGCTCCCTCATAGTTTAGTTATGCTTGGTGCCCATACTCCTATTGCCTTTGAATGTGCTCATTTCGTACATGTTGCCATGATACACTTTCTCCACACTACACATGATATGCATGATGACTCCACTTGTTCGGTCAATCACCACTAGAAGGTTTGGTTTTGCACTAACGCTAACCGCTTTATTTTTTCCAAGTGTTTGTTGTGCATCATGGTTTTGAAGGAATCACAAGGCGACGCGACTTCGGCACAAGGCCATCTGGTGCATCTTGATGGCAAGTACTTGGTGAGCGTTACACTCCATACACCGACGCCATCTCTTTCCCATGGTGATGAAGATCTTGATCCGAGGATGGATCTTCCCCAAGGGGGGGGGGAGATGATGCGGAGCATCCAACGGACATGACCTTGGACATGGGCCTCCCACAAAAGGACACACACATCGAGCATTCAGAGGTGAACTCTATCCTTTACGCGTGTCCTTTCGGTCCTCTCACGGATGGTATACTACTTGACCCTCCTATGTTGCGCACTTATAGGTTGGAGGCACATGATGAACGTGCAATGGACGAGGTCGAACATAAGAGAACGACTACACTATCCACGAGAGAAGCTTGGAAGAGAAGGCGGAACAAAGGAGAAGAAGATTCGACTCCAGAAAGCTCTCAGATGTCCGACGTCTTTCGGACTACCGACAGCTCGGGCGTCCGAAACTCGTCGGACATCCGACATGCCAAGGTCAAGAGCCCCCCCATCGGAGCGGACGTGCAACATCCTTTGGCCTTCCGACAGCTCGGACGTCCGAAACTCGTCGGATTTCTGACATCTACTACTCCAGATCACCAGGTCGTCTATAGGACTCCACCGATGCAACCACTTCCGGAAATCCGAAGTTCCACGGACGTCCGACGTCTCGAAAGTTCGGACGTCTGAAACCCAACGGACGTCCGAAACCTGCCTGCGCGCAGATTCAGTTGGGCCACGGCCCATGTATCCCCTTTCCATCCTAGCCTATATATATTTGTCTCCTATCTCAGTTTTAGGGTTAGCTAGGAATTTATCCAAAGACTTGAGAGCTTAGCTCCTACTTCCCCCATGGGGATTAGATCACTCTCTTGAGATCCTCTCAAGCCTACCTCCTACCTCTTCTCCCCACTCATAGAAGGAGAAGAACCCAATCCTAGTGATAGAAGGAGAGGGACAACTATCAAGCCTACCTCTTTTGGTGTATGGATCTTGAGATGTATGGCATTTGTTTGTGGATTTGAGTGTTCTAAGTGTTTGGATCTTGGTCCCCTTTGCCTCTTGTGTTGATTGTGTTTGTAATTCCCCTTGTGACTTGCTGTTGTGTGAATCCCCACCTCCAAATTGTGAAGATTGGGCCAAACCCTAGGCTTGCCCTACATCACCTTCGCTTTGTCGTCTCCCCCCGCGATCTGCACATTAGTGCTCTACATATAGATGAACTCGCCGGGGTCTGTCTTTCCGTCATACGTAAGTGGGACATCTATTTGGAACTTCTTGGGCCATTGGACGTTGCGGAGATCTTGGGTGAAGGCTACGCACACGTTGCTGTAGTCGCTTTCTGATAGAGACAGGGTGTCCCGATCTTTCGATGAGATGATAACTACGATTTGATGGAGTCGACTTTTACGATCCGACTACAAACGTGCAACGACGTTGCGCCTTAGCAATCGCTAAACCAATCTTCTGAAGGTTATTGACCACGCCGGAGCACGATCAACCTGACCACGAAGGTCTAGTGCCTGCAAGCAATCGAAGAACCAGCAAGAACTATGATAAAGCAATCTGAATATTGCGAATATGTAGATGAGGTATGAATAAAGTTGGGATTCCGAAAGCGGTCTTGATCTGGTCGTTGGACACAAACCGAGTACACGAAGATGCAGCAATTAGCTAAGCAGTCTTTTTAACTAAAAGAAATCCAAAGAAAAACCCTAGGGGTTGATCTACTTATATAGGACTAAAGGGTGGAGGCCAAGGGGGTGGAAGGACGTCCCAAGGAGTCCTAAAACTAAACCTAGGTCGTACAAGGCACTTGGGCCCATGTGGAGGTGATGCAACACCTATTGAGTTGGAATTTGATTCGGATTCTGCTGCTGGGTCGCACCGTTTTCGCAATATCTCCATGCTCCGAAGGAATTTGAAGGTGCAACCAATTGCGTTGGAAACTAGACGAGATAAGCTATCACCAGAAAAAAGAATCACCCAATTGGGAGTTCGTATGTAGAAACGGCGGCTATTTGAAGTTGGGTATATCTCTGCAGTCCGAATCTGAGTCCATGACGTGAAAGACTTGGTCTCTATCTTCTCTTGGGCCAAAAGTGACGTGAAATAACTTATTGTACAGCACAGAATCATGCCCCTTTGTATTGACTTCATTTCTTGATCAAATATAGAGGAATTAATGGTCATATCCATGATAATTATGTCGTCATCATCTTCATGCTTGAACATGCTCCAATGCGCATCCTTCTTGTCCATGCTAGGTCCTTCATTTGTCAGCAACAGAAATATATCGACGTTAGGCAGCATCACACATGAACATTAGAAACATTACCAAGAAGCGAAAGTACCTGATAATTTAATTGGTGTGCACAATCTCTAGTAATTGGTCCAGTAGGTATATTAGCAGGGGTTGTGGCTGTAACTATGGTAATCATGTCCTCATCATCCTCCCCTTCTTGAAAATAAAGCCGTCCCCGGCGTTTCTTAATCTGAAATGTGGCTAACAAAAGAGACAAGGTGTACATGTTGTATATATATATGTCATCCATTCTTACTTCCCTTAGTTTTTGGACATGTAACACATGTATATATGAGTAACTTTCGTATGTCGTGAAATATAAACATATATGATCATCACAATACATAAACGACATGAAAGTATTGCAACTCAGTTTGCATATATAAGTGAATCTCTTATTCATATCTAAAGATGTACAATGCTCATCATTAAACCATCCCAATACCGGTGAAGAAACATTAATGTTTTTCGAAGGACATGCTACAACAGGCTTAACTAAGTAGTCATGCAACAAGTCATTCGACGCAGAATCATCACCAAAATTAGAGGTCATATCAAAATGATTAAGCATTGGCAGTTTCATAATAGTAACATGATTATCCAAAATAGATGGTGTGCTCAAATCAACATGTAACTCAAGACATGATGTATTCAAGTCTATTAGGCAAGCAACATCTTCATGTGAAGTTATGACATTCTCGAAAATTGGTTTTGTGATGAAACTACTGGATAGCTCAACACATGTTGCTTTTAATTCAGCAAGGTTCTCATGTGGAGGGGAATGATCCATACCTTTGTCATTACCTTTTTGTGATGATAGATCAGATATTGGAGGAGTGCTTACGACAATTGATGTGGTTATGGTAGTGCTCATACTGGTTGAAGGAACAACCTTCTCAACTTCTGGTATTTGCACATTCCGCTTGTTCGTCTTCTGGGAAACACGTCTGTCGATTTCCTGTTCAGCTTTACAAGCAAGACGAAACAAACGATCCATAGGATAACACTTTTCATGAATTAGGATATCCTGAATGTCACGGTTTAAACCTTGCCAAAATATGTCCATGAAATATTCTTCACTTTCCTCTAAAAGAGAATGCAAGAATGTAGTTTCTAAAGCATCATAATATTCTGAAACAGTTTTAGTACCTTGTTTTAATTTTTTTAATTTCCTAACCTTGTCACGAGTATAATAAGAGGGAACGAATCTATATCGCATAGCAAGTTTGAGATCATTCCAAGTATTAGGTATATAATAAGGATATAAACTACAATATTCATTCCACCAAATAGAAGCAAAATCTTTGAAAGCACTAATTGCAGTTTTTACTTTCTTATGCTCAAGAAAATTATGGGAAACAAATATATAATTTATTTCAAACTCCCACTCAATGTATAAATCAGGTCTTAGACGTCCATGAAAGTGTGGTATAGAAACAATAAACTGATCATGTGCATGCTTATGTGTGTTTACCTTTTGCAGTGACTGTTGTGTAGTTGTAGGTGGTGGCAAATCTCCAACTATCGTTGCTGCCCAAGAAGATCTAACTCCAGAACCTGCCATGATTAGTAGAAAACAAGAAACAAATCACAAGTATATGTCCCTATGAACTACTAGGATGTGGTGGTAAAACGCTCACAGGATAGCAAATATCAATGTCTTACTAGTTCTTACCATGCAGCAGGTGGTGATCGGCAACCAACGGTGTCAAAGAACTCCAAAGATTAAGTAGAGCGATTGCCAGGTGAACGCACGTATACACGATGTAGAAATATGTGGAGCTTGGAAGGCTTTAATATGGTGGCAAAAATATCAGCAATAATCAATTCAGAGATGCAAAATTGAATTAACGCTCAACGACGATACTGTGCTGGTCCTAGTCTAGACCGGACTAGAGACGCGAGCCTAGAACACTAATGTGGTCACGGCGTAGCACAACTAGCAGCAATGAATGATATGAAGTAGCTCTGAATAGCAAGATATAAGTGAAGATCATCAACAAAGCAAAGATAATGGTGAAAATAGGCTCCAAATCAAGATACACCAATATTCTCGCTACAACTTTCCTCTGAAATATATTTGCTAATTTTTTGATATTTTCCTCCAATAGGGCACTGACTTAAACTTTCCGACCCAATAAGAATCACTCAATTTAAAGTTCGGATGAGGTGTCAAAAAAATTGAGAATTATCCCGAAATCTGACAAAAACTGTGTTCGGAAACTTTAGGGGTCAAAAAGTCCATCTTAGAAGCCGATCTGGAGTTTCAAATAACACACTAGCTCCAGAACTATTTAAAAGAGGCTCGGAAATATCTTTAATTTGAGTACTCGTGGAGCCAAAACGGACTTCGGATGACAAAGTTATGCCCGTTTTAGTGGACACTGCTCAAAATTGATTCCGACGAGATTTCAAATACGAGTTCAACTAGAGATAGATCTGAAATTTTTCTTCTTTTTTCTTTTTTTTCCTTTTTTCTTTCTTTTTTTCCTTTTTCTTTTTTTTAGTTAAAAAGACTGCTTAGCTACGATTTGATGTAGTCGACTTTGACGATCCAACTACAAACGTGCAACGACGTTGCGCCTTAGCAATCGCTAAACCAATCTTGATACCACTTGATAGAGACGGGGTGTCCCGATCTTTCGATGAGATGATAACTACGATTTGATGGAGTCGACTTTGACGATCCGACTACAAACGTGCAACGACGTTGCGCCTTAGCAATCGCTAAACCAATCTTCTGAAGGTTATTGACCACGCCGGAGCACGATCAACCTGACCACGAAGGTCTAGTGCCTGCAAGCAATCGAAGAACCAGCAAGAACTATGATAAAGCAATCTGAATATTGCGAATATGTAGATGAGGTATGAATAAAGTTGGGATTCCGAAAGCGGTCTTGATCTGGTCGTTGGACACAAACCGAGTACACAAAGATGCAGCAATTAGCTAAGCAGTCTTTTTAACTAAAAGAAATCCAAAGAAAAACCCTAGGGGTTGATCTACTTATATATGACTAAAGGGTGGAGGCCAAGGGGGTGGAAGGACGTCCCAAGGAGTCCTAAAACTAAACCTAGGTCGTACAAGGCACTTGGGCCCATGTGGAGGTGATGCAACACCTATTGAGTTGGAATTTGATTCGGATTCTGCTGCTGGGTCGTACCGTTTTCGCAATATCTCCACTCTCCGAAGGAATTTGAAGGTGAAACCAATTGCCTTGGAAACTAGGCGAGATAAGCTATCACCAGAAAAAAGAATCACCCAATTTGGAGTTCGTATGTAGAAACGGCGGCTGTTTGAAGTTGGGTATATCTCTGCAGTCCGAATCTGAGTCCATGACGTAAAAGACTTGGTCTCTATCTTCTCTTGGGCCAAAAGTGACCCGAAATAACTTATTGTACAGCACACAATCATGCCCCTTTGTATTGACTTCATTTCTTGATCAAATATAGAGGAATTAATGGTCATATCCATGATAATTATGTCGTCATCATCTTCATGCTTGAACATGCTCCAATGCGCATCCTTCTTGTCCATGCTAGGTCCTTCATTTGTCAGCAACAGAAATATATCGACGTTAGGCAGCATCATATTCACATGAACATTAGAAACATTACCAAGAAGCGAAAGTACCTGATAATTTAATTGGTGTGCACAATCTCTAGTAATTGGTCCAGTAGGTATATTAGCAGGGGTTGTGGCTGTAACTATGGTAATCATGTCCTCATCACTTTCAGCGGCAAGGATCCTCTCCCGGACAGTATCGATGAGAGGAACCCGGCGTCGGAACACCGGTGAGTTTCCTTCTGCCTAACGATGGTGGTTCGAGCGTCTTTGTGGCTGCGATCCTCCAGGCGAGTACGCTGATCCGGGGATCCACGGTGCCCGGATGATGCCACAGAAGCTGCACTAAGAGATCCGGCCCATCGAGGAGTGGTCTTGCGGACGGCGGGGTCGCGGCCTCGCTCATCTCGGGGATGGTCTTGTTGACGCCCATGCCGGGGGAGAGTGCATAGTGTTCCCTTCATAACGGGAACCCCCTCCCCGATAAGGGTCTTCCCACTTTGGAGACAGCTTGTTTAGACCCATTGATATGGGGTGGCCCGATCTTCTCAGTAAGCGTACGGTGAATATAAGGGCGATGATAGATAACTTGTATGTAGCCGATGAACTCTCCTTGCTAGATCCCTGTTGCCAATGCGACAACTCTCTACCCTTTGGATATTCACAACTTCACACACTTGCGCAACGTAGCCGTCGACCACGAGACGATAATTTGCAATCTACTAATTCCCAGTGGAACAACAGATTACACAGAACTTGCAGTAGCAACACTTCAGATCGATACGAATTGAAGTATATGATTCAAGATGAATGCTTGGAGCAATTCTCTAGAACTAGGGTTTATCTAAACGTGGTCTAACCCTAAAACTCGTAGGGGGTCCTATATTTATAAGCTAAGGTGTCTAAACAGGGATACATGGGCCGCAACCCTTAATTTTGCGCGCAGGCCTCGGGCAGGTCGGACGGTCCGACCTGTAACTCGGACGGTTCGACCTCAGGACGGACGGTCCGACCTATGCAGTAAATACTACTGATGTCTTTCATCGTAAATCGGACAGTCCGACTTGATACTCGGATGGTCCGGTCTGTGGTTGGACGGTCCGACTTGAAGTCCAGACGGTCCGACTTGGGCAGTAATTCCACTGATCTTGGGAGGCATATTTCGGATGGTCTGACTTGATGTCCGAAGGTCCGACTTGGTGTCCCGGACGGTCTGACTTGCAATTCGGTCGTCCGACGCCTTCAGCAAATCCTCCTTTGCTTCATCTTCGTGCAACTCGTCTCCTCGTGCAACTTTCCCTTGTTCCATGTCTTCTTCTTGTATAACTCCTTGGTACCTGATAACACATATATACAAGGACTTAGGCAGTATAAAATCCTCACTAAGTAAAATATCTATGAGGAATAAGTTCACCTGTTGTTCTAGTAGCTTTGCACGAGCTCTTGTAATAGGTCCAATTCTGATTTCATTGGACTTATTCATCATTGGTTCTTCATTAGGTGTTGGAGGTGCAAGGGTAGTAGGGATGTCCTCATCATCTCCCCCTTCTTCAAAAGGCGTCGACCTCGACGCTCCAAGGTCATCTATATCATAGGGTGACAAATCAGCAACGTTGAAACTGTTGCTAGCACCTCCAAACTCAGCAATGGGTATATCAATCGAGTAGGCATTGTCATTGATCTTGTCTAACACTTCATAAGGACCAGCACCACGTGGCTTCAACTTGGACTTCCGAATCTCTAGAAACCTGTCCTTGCGCAAATGCACCCAAACCTTATCTCCAGGCTGAAAAAAGAAATTCCTTTCGTGACTGGTTCCGTGCAGCAGCAACGTTCTTGCCTTGCTTCTCAATAGCCTCTCGAGTTTTTTCATGAATCGGCTTCACATAATCTGCTCTTTTGGATGCCTCCATATTAACTCTTTCCTGCAATGGAAGAGGCAACAAATCAAATGGCGTAACAGGATTAAAACCATACACCACCTCAAAAGGACAAAGCTGAGTAGTAGTATGTACTTCCCTGTTATAAGCAAACTCAACATGTGGCAAACACTCCTCCCATTCACGCAGATTTTTCTTGATCATAGATCGCAACAATTGGGACAATGTTCTAATCACCACCTCCGTTTGACCATCAGTTTGAGGATGACATGTAGTGCTGAACATCAACTTTGTTCCTAGCTTTCCCCAAAGTGTCTTCCAGAAGTAGCTCACAAATTTCACATCCCTGTCAGAAACAATTGTCTTTGGCACTCCATGCAACCGTACAATCTCCCTGAAAAACAGATTAGCAACATGCGACGCATCGTCGCTCTTGTGGCATGCAATAAAGTGTGCCATCTTAGAAAATCTATCCACTACCACAAATATACTATGATAGAGGCGAAGGTGTCCCGATGTTTCGATGAGATGGTGTAGATCGATTATGGTGGAGACGACTTTCACGATCCGACTACGAACGTGCGAAGACGTTGCGCCTTAGCGATCGCTAAACCAACTCCGAGAGGTTATTGATCCCGCGGATGCACGATCAACCTGACCACGAAGGTCTAATTCCTGCAAGCAATCGAAGAACAGGCAAGAACTAAGAATTGCAATCTGGATATTGCGAATATAAGATGAATGATTACGAAAGTTGGGGTTCCAATGAGGTCTTGGCCTGGTCGGATGACACAAACGAAGAGCTCGAAGTTGCGGCTATGGCTAACTTAAATCTAATTAAAACCCAAGTCTAAACGACGCCCTAAGGGCTGTATATATGGGGGAACAGAGGGGATTTTCGTGACCCCTTGGAGGTGGGGTCCGAAAACAACCCTAACTCGGTTTCCCCACACATACGGACTCTAAAAACAGCCTATCATGTGGTATTTCGAAATTACATGGGCCCAGCCCAATATTAAGGTGATGCAGCACCTATAATTGCTCTTGGACGAAAATAATGAAGTGGCATCTCGTGTATTTCGTCCAAGCCTTCATGCATGCCTTATGGTGGCTTCAAAGTGCGAAAATCCCCACTGGAAGCTCCATTGTTCTTTCCCGCGCGCGCACCTTCTTCTCCATGCTTGATCCCGCTCCAATGACCGTCCTTCTTGTCCATGCTAGGTCCTTCATTCATAAGCAAAACAAAAGTATCTAATTTAGGCAGCATCATTTGTTCATGAACATTAGAAGGATTCGCAAGAAACGAAAGTACCTGATAATTTAGTTGACGTGCATGTGCTCTAGTAACTGGTCCAGTATGTGTAGTTGGTGAAGATGTGGGTGTAACATTTGTAGAGATGTCCTCATCATACTATCATGAACATGTTTAGTACGTGGCAATCCTAACACAAAATCCATACTAATATCTTCCCAAGGTGTGGTAGGAGCCGATAGTGGAGTATACAAACCATGAGGCTTCATCTTGGACTTTGATGTGTTGCATACAATGCAACGACGAACAAACCTGTCCACATAACGCCTCATCATGGGCCAATAAAAATGATCAACAAGCATGAGTAGCGTCTTCTCATGCCCAAAATGACCCATCAAGCCTCCAGCATGTGATTCCTGCAACAAGAGCAAACGCACAGACGATTCTGGAACACAAAGTTTGTTAGCACGAAACATAAATCTATCATGTATGTGGAACTTATCCCGTGCGTTTTGAAGCACACACAAACGATATGGTTCAGCAAAGTCAGGATCAGTTGCATATAAATCACACAAGCTCTCTAAACCAGGAATTTTAACATCAAGATGTGTCAATAACATGTTCTTCCTAGATAGAGCATCAGCAACAACAGTATCTTTCCCTTTCTTATGTTTAATGATGTAGGGAAAAGACTCAATGAACTCAACCCATTTAGCTAAGCGCCTTTGCAAGTTAGATTGCGCTTTCAAGTATTTCAAAGCTTCATGGTCAGAATGTATGATAAATTCTTTTGGCCACAAATAATGTTGCCAAACCTCAAGAACTCGAACAAGTGCATACAATTCTTTATCATAAACAGGGTAGTTCAATCTAGCACCAGAAATCTCCTCACTGAAATAAGAAATAGGTCTACCTTCTTGCATCAACACACCACCAATGCCTATACCACTAGCATCACATTCAACTTCAAATTTCTTAGCAAAATCAGGTAATGCAAGTAATGGTGCAGAAGTAAGCAAACGTTTCAGCTCATCAAATGCAATGTCTTGGGCAACACCCCAAACAAAAGGTACACCTTTATTAGTCAATTCATTCAAAGGTGCAGCAATAGTACTAAAGTCTTTCACAAAACGTCTATAAAAACCAGCAAGACTGCGAAAACTTCGTACTTGGCTAATGTAAGGCCCGATATGCGGTACTGTTCCAGATCTAGATGCTTCCATCCAGATCCGAGGACGAAGCACATATTGGTCCCACCACGACACATGACGAAGTCATATGTCCCGGATTTCCAACATGATATCACAACATTACAGATACAAGGATACAACATCTCATACAATCGGCATACAACTACCTTAAATACAATACAACAGCGGAAGATATATGTCTGAGTACAAACTACAATCAAATGCCTAGTGGCAAAGAGAAAAAACATCGATCCCATAACCACACGGGTCCAGGCCCTCCGCCGGGATCCGCCTAACTAGTCGTCGTCGAGTCTCCACGTGAAACGTCGATCACCATACCTGTTGTCGATCAAGAACCCTGAAAAGAGTTTGGGGGTAGTATCATGAGTACAGAAGTACTCAGCATCCAACTGTAGTGGTCATCTGACCCAGCAAGGACTTCATCACTCGTCATTCTAGGACAACTAGTAGTTTACGGTAAGGATGGGGTAAGTGGTGAGGTTGCTGTCGCACTAGCATTTATGAAGTGGCTAACGATCTAGGGAGTAAGATAAGAAGCCAAGCATTCGATGAGGAATCACCTCCAACAAGTCTTGCTATCAACTAATTACGCAATCATAACACCTATCCTATCCTTGTCCTCCTCTTTGCATCCCGACGAAGAAGAAGCAGTCAAGGCACACACACATTGATCAAGTTATATTAAGATTATCTCAGTTGTTGTTGTCTATGAACAAGGAGTGGGTCTCAAGTCGTCCATAACCGTGGACACGGCTTCTCGAAATTTTTTAACCCTGTAGGGGTGTACCAACTGCCCATTACAAGGCTCCGCACGCACGCCCATCTCTCTCAGTTGCTACCCATTATAGGCAACCATTTTATGATTTAGTCCCAAGAGATCCGGAACGACAGGTCCCTCTAGCTAACAACGAACAAATCCGGGTGGCCCCCGGTGAGTAGACATCCAACTCAAAAGCCGACCGCGCTCTCGAATCGGCCTCTACCGTCTGGACGAGGTCGGGTTAGTTGCCAAAACAGATGTGGACAACCCCCTAGCTCCCTGGGGTAGACCAATAAGAGAAACCATGTCTCCGCTGGCCCAAGTTGTTTGAAATCTGCTGACCGCGGACCAGTCACACACACGGTTTTCAAATGGTAAATCAGCTTGGGCCACCACTAGAAATGTTTGAAGCTAGGTAGGTAAGAAAAGGGGACCCCATAAAATCCCACACGCGGTTAGTCACGCTCAGTCTTAAAACCAATACCCGGAACTCGGATCCTAGGTGACTCGAATGGAACAAGGCGTCGGGGCGGGATAGCCTAGACCTTCCATCCTTCGTCGAATATAGTCAACATTTATAATAATCATATCATCAACAACTATATAATAATGTGATATCCCAAGCCAAGGGGTAACAGGGTAACATCGTAGCATCCTAAGCATGCATACTAAGCAGGGGCTGAGCAACGAGCAATAGTAACATAGCAGTACATGGTTTGCTGGGAGGGGACATGGCTGTATCAGTTTAAGAAAGGATGTAAACATGTGGTAGGATCAAACATCGACCTAACCTAGACTAGCATGCAAACCGCTGGTTGAAATAGAATGGATCATAAGTAATGTATAGTCCTTTCCTGTTGATAAGTCGGGTTCCGAAGGTGTAGTTGATCGCAAGCTCGCATCGTCTCCGAAGGTACCCGCGGGAGCACACAAGAGGGTAAACACTGGAAAGCAATCAACGAGCAAGCATCTATTACTACGAGGCAAACATGAGCAAGCATCAACAAGAAGGCAACACAAGACATCGCACCTACCGTCGAGAACGGTTACTAACAGGTTAAGTGGAGTACTCGTCACACACGACGATACCGCACATTTGGAAAGGTTCAAGTTGTTTAGCTACAGGTGATCAACAGAGGTTGTTAACATGGCATCTCACTCAAGCATGGCATAGCACACAAACATGTCAAGAGGTGAAGCATAAGATAAACTATCTATGCTAGTCAATTTAAGTGAGGCGCAACCTAAACATGGCATATCACTAAGTGTCCCACGACCATTAAAAGATTTGGTACTGTTCTGCCCTAAACAATATTTTAGGTTGGTTAACAACAGAAAACAATAGCATAAACACAAAGTACACGAAAAACTAATCAAGTTACATATAAAGAACACCCCAAATGGAGTTACGGTTAAAAAGATACACGCAAAACAAGTTTGGAACACAATCTGCCAACATCGGGAAGCACACTTTAGAGCAATGCATAAGCAGGATAATGAATGCAAACATGCTCACAAATGATATGAACTAAAGTAGACATGCCAGGGAAGGCACGACAAAAAGAATCATGCAAAAAGGCATCATAGATCAAAAGATATTAAGCATGCAACATGCCATCGGAACGTTATAGACTTAGAGAAAAACAGAGGTGGCTGTCAACAACAGCAACATAGCAACTTCGGTGCTAAAAATAACTATGACCAGGAATGCAAACATGACAATGCAATACATGTAATGGAAGTAGACATGATGCTTAACAATATGCAATTGGAATCACTCAATTCCGATAAACGGTTGCGACGCAACCGTCACCCGAAGTTGCAACAAATTAACAGTTTTCAGCACAGCAGCACATTAACAGGAAATAATAGCAATTAACGGCCTGATGCCCACTTCAACACAGATTTGCACCATCAATATGACCTCCAATCAAAATGCTCACAAAACATGAACTGAAGTACACACAATTCTAAGCAATTTTCCTTTTGGGCGCAACGCGATCCGAGCTACAGATTTACCGCAAGTTACGTCGCCAAACAGATTACAGCAGCAAAAATCCTCCAAACTTAGCAAAAAAAAATATCAGGAGAGAAGAAAAAAACATAAAAGGGGCGGCCTGGGCCTCACCCATGGGCCTCGGCCCATCTGGCCGCTGGACTGGGCTGAGAGGCGCTGGGCTGATTGGAGGAGCTGGGCCGGCCCACTGGAGGGTGGTGGTTGGGCTGGCCGCTCCCGTTCGGCTCCTCCTGAGCTGGGTGGCGATGGCGTGGCTGCGGCAACCGGTCGGTGGCTCTTCGGCGCGGCAGCGCTGCAGTGCGAGGCCGACAGAGGCTGGGGTCGAGCGGATCCGCCCGGATCCAGACGAGAGGAGGCCGGCGCGGCGGCGAGGTCGCCGGCTGGCACGGCAGCGGCGCTCGGGCCGGGAGGCCATGGCCATGGCGCGGCGACGCTTGGGCCTCGTCGTCCAAGCGCGCGGCGGCGCGGCTACCTGCGGAGTAAGAGGGAGGGGAGGTAAGGAGAGGCGGCGGAGAGGCGGCGGCGATGGGCGAGCTCAACGGGCGGCGTGGCGGCCGGAGTTGGCCGAAGGCGGCGACTGCTTCCCACGGCGCAGCGCTGTGCTCCTCGTCCATGGCGGCTGCGGACGTGCTGCACATGGGAGAGAGGAGGGTGAGGCAGAGAAGACTGAGAGGAAGAGAAGGGAGAGGGAGGAGAGGGAGGCCGCGGGGAGGAGGAGAAGTTGGCCGGTGGCTGGTCTCGTGCGGTTTTCACAACGGTGATCGGGCGAAACCCGGTGTTGCAAAGGTCGAGTGTCAAGGTGGCAAGGGTCAGTCTCCGTCCGGTACGAGATAAGAGGGGGGGGAATAATCGCCGATTGATAAATCAGGGATGCAAACACCGCAAAAAAATCAGACAATCAAAGAATTCATACCGAAAACAAATTTTTTAATTTTTTTGAAATCTGGGCTGTTACAGCTAACATTCATGAGAGTAGGCCAATTTTGAGTTGCCTCAATTCTAGAACAATCTACTTCTACCCCATGCTTAGATACAACGTATCCCAAAAATATGACCTTATCTTTTGCAAATGTGCACTTTTCAAGATTAGCATATAATTTAGCACCACACAACACTTGCAAAACTTGTCTAATATGATAAGTATATCATCAAAATACACAACCACAAAACGACAAATAAACTCCCTCAAAACATGGTTGATGAATCTCATGAAAGTACTAGGAGCATTAGTAAGACCAAAAGGCATCACTAACCACTCATATAAACCAAACTTAGTTTTGAAAGCAGTTTTCCATTCATCCCCTTCTTTCATCCTAATTTGATGGTATCCACTACGCAAATCAATTTTAGAGAAAATAGCAGCACCACTCAATTCATCAAGCATATCCTCTAAACGTGGAATAGGATGACAAAATCGAATAGTGATATTATTTATAGCTCTACAATCTACGCACATACGCCATGTACCATCTTTCTTAGGAACCAAAATAACAGGCACAACACAAGGGATAGGACTGACAGGAATATACCCTTTATCCAGAAGTGCTTGTACTTGTTGTTGAATCTCCTTCGTCTCTTGGGGATTGGTCATGTATGGTGCCCGGTTAGGAAGTGTAGCACCCGGTATAAGATCAATTTCGTGCTCAATACCACGTAAGGGTGGCAACCTGCTGGTACCTCCGCCGGAAACACATCATCAAATTCCTGCAAAACATTAGACACACCAGGAGAAAGAGGATGATTATTGTTAGAAAGCAAAACCTCGCCTTTGTACATAAGCACAAGTGGCATGGCTGTAGGATCCTCACTAAATTCTCGCATGTCTTCTTTGGTGGCTAATATAAGCAAACTAGGCTCTCTCGCACTTTTTGTTATAACATCACTCACAACTATTACATTGTTCTCACGCGTGGGTCCTAAATTCACCTCAACTTTCTGAAGAGACTCATTCACAATTTGTTGTGGGACATAGGATGGAGATTAACTTTCTTTCCCATGAACTCCAAGTGATATGTATTGGGTCGGCCATTGTGTTGCACATGACGATCATATAACCACGACCGACCCAATAGAAGCTGGCAAACTGTCATAGGCACCACATCAAAATCAATGGAATCTTGGTATGGGCCTATCTCAAAATTCACGCGCACCATATGATTCAGCTTCATCTCACCACTGTCACTAAACCATTGAACATAATATGGATTTGGGTGAGGTAAGTGATGAGGACATGACTACCATAGTTACAGCCACAACCCCTGCTAATATACCTACTGGAGCAATTACTAAAGATCGTGCACACCAATTAAATTATCAGGTACTTTCGCTTCTTGGTAATGTTTCTAATGTTCATGTGAATATGATGCTGCCTAACGTCGATATATTTCTGTTGCTGACAAATGAAGGACCTAACATGGACAAGAAGGATGAGCATTGGAGCATGTTCAAGCATGAAGATGACGAGGACATAATTATCATGGATATGACCATTAATTACTCTACATTTGATCAAGAAATGAAGTCAATACAAAGGGGCACTATTGTGTGCTGTACAAGAAGTTATTTCACGTCACTTTCGGCCCAAGAGAAGATAGAGACCAAGTCTTTCACGTCATGGACTCAGATTCGGACTGCAGAGATATACCCAACTTCAAACAGCCGCCGTTTCTACATACGAACTCCAAATTGGGTGATTCTTTTTTCGGGTGATAGCTTATCTCGTCTAGTTTCCAACGCAATTGGTTTCACCTTCAAATTCCTTCGGAGCGTGGAGATATTGCGAAAACGGTGCGACCCAGCTGCAGAATCCGAATCAAAGTCCAACTCAATAGGTGTTGCATCACCTCCACATGGGCCCAAGTGCCTTGTACGACCTAGGTTTAGTTTTAGGACTCCTTGGGACGTCCTTCCACCCCCTTGGCCTCCACCCTTTAGTCCTATATAAGTAGATCAACCCCTAGGGTTTTTCTTTGGATTTCTTTTAGTTAAAAAGACTGCTTAGCTAATTGCTGCATCTTCGTGTTTTCGGTTTGTGTCCAACGACCAGATCAAGACCGCTTTCGGAATCCCAACTTTATTCATACTTCATCTACATATTCGCAATATTCAGATTGCTTTATCATAGTTCTTGCTTGTTCTTCGATTGCTTGCAGGCACTAGACCTTCGTGGTCAGGTTGATCGTGCTCCGGCGTGGTCAATAACCTTCAGGAGATTGATTTAGCGATTGCTAAGGCGCAACGTCGTTGCACGTTTGTAGTCGGATCGTCAAAGTCGACTCCATCAAATCCTAGTTATCATCTCATCGAAAGACCGGGACACCCCGCCTCTATCAAGTGGTATCAGTTTTCAGGTTGCTCGGTGAGAATTCTACCATCATCCCATCCGCTGCCTACTTCTACCATCTACCATAGAATAAGAGAGAAAAAAGAGTTGAAAAAAGAGAGAAAAAAAATAAAAAGGAAAAAAAAAGAAAGAAAAAAGGAAAAAAGAGAAAAAAGAAGAAAAAATTCGGATCTATCTCTAGTTGAACTCGTATTTGAAATCTCGTCGGAATCAGTTTTGAGCAGTGTCCACTAAAACGGGCATAACTTTGTCATCCGAAGTCCGTTTTGGCTCCACGAGTACTCAAATTAAAGATATTTTGAGCCGCTTCTAAATAGTTCCGGAGCTAGTGTGTTATTTGAAACTCCAGATCGGCTTCTAAGACGGACTTTTTGACCTCTAAAGTTTCCGAACACAGTTTTTGTCAGATTTCGGGATGATTCTCAATTTTTTTGACACCTCATCCGAACTCTAAATTGAGTGATTCTTATTGCGTCGGAAAGCTTAAGTCAGTGCCCTATTGGAGGAAAAATATCAAAAAATTAGCAAATATATTTCAGAGGAAAGTTGTAGCGAGAATATTGGTGTATCTTGATTTGGAGCCTATTTTCACCATTATCTTTGCTCTGTTGATGAGCTTCACTTATATCTTGCTATTCAGAGCTACTTCATATCATTCATTGCTGCTAGTTGTGCTACGCCGTGACCACATTAGTGTTCTAGGCTCGCGTCTCTAGTCCGGTCTAGACTAGGACCAGCACAGTATCGTCGTTGAGCGTTAATTCAATTTTGCATCTCTGAATTGATTATTGCTGATATTTTTGCCACCATATTAAAGCCTTCCAAGCTCCACATATTTCTACATCGTGTATACGTGCGTTCACCTGGCAATCGCTCTACTTAATCTTTGGAGTTTTTTGACACCGTTTGTTGCCGATCACCACCTGCTGCATGGTAAGAACTAGTAAGACATTGATATTTGCTATCCTGTGAGCATTTTACCACCACATCCTAGTAGTTCATAGGGACATATACTTGTGATTTGTTTCTTGTTTTCTACTAATCATGGCAGGTTCTGGAGTTAGATCTTCTTGGGCGGCAACTATAGTTGGAGATTTTCCACCACCTACAACTACACAACAGTCACTGCAAAAGGTAAACACACATAAGCATGCACATGATCAGGTTATTGTTTCTATACCACACTTTCATGGACGTCTAAGACCTGATTTATACATTGAGTGGGAGTTTGAAATAAATGATATATTTGTTTCCCATAATTTTCTTGAGCATAAGAAAGTAAAAACTGCAATTAGTGCTTTCAAAGATTTTGCTTCTATTTGGTGGAATGAATATTGTAGTTTATATCCTGATTATATACCTAATACTTGGAATGATCTCAAACTTGCTATGCGATATAGATTCGTTCCCTCTTATTATACTCGTGACAAGGTTAGGGAATTAAAAAAATTAAAACAAGGTACTAAAACCGTTTCAGAATATTATGATGCTTTAGAAACTACATTCGTGCATTCTCTTTTAGAGAAAAGTGAAGAATATTTCATGGACATATTTTGGGAAGGTTTAAACCGTGACATTCAGGATATCCTAATTCATGAAAAGTGTTATCCTATGGATCGTTTGTTTCGTCTTGCTTGTAAAGCTGAACAGGAAATCGACAGACGTGTTGCCCAGAAGACGAACAAGCGGAATGTGCAAATACCACAAGTTGAGAAGGTTGTTCCTTCAACCACTATGAGCACTACCATAACCACATCAATTGTCGTCAGCACTCCTCCAATATCTGATCTATCATCACAAAAAGGTAATGACAAAGGTATGGATCTTTCCCCTCCACATGAGAACCTTGCTGATTTAAAAGCAACATGTGTTGAGCTATCCAGTAGTTTCATCACACAACCAATTTTCGAGAATGTCATAACTTCACATGAAGATGTTGCTTGCCTAATAGACTTTAATACATCATGTCTTGAGTTACCTGTTGATTTGAGCACACCATCTATTTTGGATAATCATGTTACTATTATGAAACTGCCAATTCTTAATCATTTTGATATGACCTCTAATCTTGGTGATGATTCTGCGTCGAATGACTTGTTGCATGACTACTTAGTTAAGCCTGTTGTAGCATGCCCTTCGAAAAACATTAATGTTTCTTCACCGGTATTGGGATGGTTTAATGATGAGCATTGTACATCTTTAGATATGAATAAGAGCTTCACTTATATATGCAAACTGAGTTGCAATACTTTCATGTCGTTTATGTATTGTGATGATCATATATGTTTATATTTCACGACATACGAAAGTTACTCATATATACATGTGTTACATGTCCAAAAACTAAGGGAAGTAAGAATGGATGACATATATATATACAACATGTACACCTTGTCTCTTTTGTTAGCCACATTTCAGATTAAGAAACGCCGGGGACGGCTTTACTTTCAAGAAGGGGAGGATGATGAGGACATGACTACCATAGTTACAGCCACAACCCCTGCTAATATACCTACTGGAGCAATTACTAGAGATCGTGCACACCAATTAAATTATCAGGTACTTTCGCTTCTTGGTAATGTTTCTAATGTTCATGTGAATATGATGCTGCCTAACGTCGATATATTTCTGTTGCTGACAAATGAAGGACCTAACATGGACAAGAAGGATGAGCATTGGAGCATGTTCAAGCATGAAGATGACGAGGACATAATTATCATGGATATGACCATTAATTACTCTACATTTGATCAAGAAATGAAGTCAATACAAAGGGGCATGATTGTGTGCTGTACAAGAAGTTATTTCACGTCACTTTTGGCCCAAGAGAAGATAGAGACCAAGTCTTTCACGTCATGGACTCAGATTCGGACTGCAGAGATATACCCAACTTCAAACAGCCGCCGTTTCTACATACGAACTCCAAATTGGGTGATTCTTTTTTCGGGTGATAGCTTATCTCGTCTAGTTTCCAACGCAATTGGTTTCACCTTCAAATTCCTTCGGAGCGTGGAGATATTGCGAAAACGGTGCGACCCAGCAGCAGAATCCGAATCAAAGTCCAACTCAATAGGTGTTGCATCACCTCCACATGGGCCCAAGTGCCTTGTACGACCTAGGTTTAGTTTTAGGACTCCTTGGGACGTCCTTCCACCCCCTTGGCCTCCACCCTTTAGTCCTATATAAGTAGATCAACCCCTAGGGTTTTTCTTTGGATTTCTTTTAGTTAAAAAGACTGCTTAGCTGATTGCTGCATCTTCGTGTTCTCGGTTTGTGTCCAACGACCAGATCAAGACCGCTTTCGGAATCCCAACTTTATTCATACTTCATCTACATATTCGCAATATTCAGATTGCTTTATCATAGTTCTTGCTTGTTCTTCGATTGCTTGCAGGCACTAGACCTTCGTGGTCAGGTTGATCGTGCTCCGGCGTGGTCAATAACCTTCAGGAGATTGATTTAGCGATTGCTAAGGCGCAACGTCGTTGCACGTTTGTAGTCGGATCGTCAAAGTCGACTCCATCAAATCCTAGTTATCATCTCATCGAAAGATCGGGACACCCCGCCTCTATCAGTAAGTATTTTAGATTCAGCTTGGCACATAACTCCTTGCTTGTGAGGTTGCGGCAGCTACCTCCATCGATGATCACTTTGCAAGCTTTGTTGGGACCAACTAATGCCTTGGTCTGAAACAGATTACAACACTGAGAATCAACATGTGGCTGCACAGTGAGGGCACGTTGTGACACAACAATAGTAGGAGCAGGCGACAGAAAAGCATCCATGCATTCTTTGTTGTTGTATCCTTCATCATCAAACACGGCTGGGTCTTCATCATCACCGGTTTCATACTCACCGGTTTCTTCATTAATGAACATAACCTTTCTGTTCGGACAATCTCTCTTAAAGTGACCCGGATTACCGCAAGAGTGACAAGTCATCTCGCGATTGCGAGCTGTAGACATGTTGGAGCCTGTACTAGTGGCAAGAGCAGCTGGCTTCTTGGCCATAGAACCATTGGAGCCTGGCTTGGAAAGTGAAGACGAAGCCCGAGTATTAGCACCATAGTTTTCCATAGGCGCGCGCGACAGACGGTGTTGTCGTCGATATGTGACGGCAGATGCCATGGGGATGGCTAAAGTGAGGGGAAGACACGAGGAAGAAGATGTCGATGGTGCCGGAATCGGGTTGGGCACAAAAACGGCGACGGACACCACGATGTACCCAGGTTCGGGGCTCTCCGGAGAGATAACACCCCTACTCCTGCTTGTCTCTTCTAAGGAGGAACTACAAGCAGTAAATGAACTGAGCGAGATGTGAGTAATTGATGAGGACACCTCTACTAATGTTACACCCACATCTTCACCAACTACACATACTGGACCAGTTACTAGAGCACGTGCACGTCAACTAAATTATCAGGTACTTTCGTTTCTTGCGAATCCTTCTAATGTTCATGAACAAATGATGCTGCCTAAATTAGATACTTTTGTTTTTCTTATGAATGAAGGACCTAGCATGGACAAGAAGGACGGTCATTGGAGCGGGATCAAGCATGGAGAAGAAGGTGCGCGCGCGGGGAAGAACAATGGAGCTTCCAGTGGGGATTTTCGCACTTTGAAGCCACCATAAGGCATGCATGAAGGCTTGGACGAAATACACGAGATGCCACTTCATTATTTTCGTCCAAGAGCAATTATAGGTGCTGCGTCACCTTAATATTGGGCTGGGCCCATGTAGTTTCGAAATACCACATTATAGGCTGTTTTTAGAATCCGTATGTGTGGGGAAAACCGAGTTAGGGTTGTTTTCGGACCCCACCTCCAAGGGGTCACGAAAATCCCCTCTGTTCCCCCATATATACAGCCCTTAGGGCGTCGTTTAGACTTGGGTTTTAATTAGATTTAAGTTAGCCATAGCCGCAACTTCGAGCTCTTCGTTTGTGTCATCCGACCAGGCCAAGACCTCATTGGAACCCCAACTTTCGTAATCATTCATCTTATATTCGCAATATCCAGATTGCAATTCTTAGTTCTTGCTTGTTCTTCGATTGCTTGCAGGAATTAGACCTTCGTGGTCAGGTTGATCGTGCATCCGCGGGATCAATAACCTCTCGGAGTTGGTTTAGCGATCGCTAAGGCGCAACGTCTTCGCACGTTCGTAGTCGGATCGTGAAAGTCGTCTCCACCATAATCGATCTACACCATCTCATCGAAACATCGGGACACCTTCGCCTCTATCAAGTGGTATCAGATTTCTAGGTTGATCGGTGAGATTTACCAGTTTTTCGTAGTCTAGATTGTTTCTGTTCTTCATACCTACAGTCCACGAAAAAGCCAAAAAAAAAATTAGGGTTAGATCATCACGTCCCAAAACAGTCCGAGCCTTTGTTCAGTCTTCCTTACAGTAGTTTGCTTTGTTGAATTTGCGGTTACATCGTTGTGTCGAGTTGCTGATCTTAGCGTCTAGTTCCCTTAGAGTTTCGAGTTCTGATCACAGTTTGTCACGCCGCCGCCGCACAGTAGTACACCACCACTGATGAGGACATCCCTACTAATGTTACACCCATATCCTCACCAACTACACATATTGGACCAGTTACTAGAGCTCGTGCACGTCAACTAAATTATCAGGTACTTTCGTTTCTTACGAATCCTTCTATTGTTCATGAACATATGGTACTGCCTAAATTAGATACTTTTGTTTTGCTTATGAATGAAGGACCTAGCATGGACAAGAAGGATGGTCATTGGAGCGGGATCAAGCATGGAGAAGAAGGTGCGCGCGCGGGAAAGGACAACGGAGCTTCCAGTGGTGATTATCGCACTTTGAAGCCACCATAAGGCGCGCATGAAGTCTTGGACGAAATACGCGAGATGCCACTTCATTATTTTCGTCCAAGGGCAATTATAGGTGCTGCGTCACCTTAATATTGGGCTGGGCCCATGTAATTTCGAAATACCACCTTATAGGCTGTTTTTAGAGTCCGTATGTGTGGGGAAACCGAGTTAGGGTTGTTTTCGGACCCCACCTCCAAGGGGTCACGAAAATCCCCTCTGTTCCCCCATATATACAGCCCTTAGGGCGTCGTTTAGACTTGGGTTTTAATTAGATATAAGTTAGCCATAGCCGCAACTTCGAGCTCTTCGTTTGTGTCATCCGACCAGGCCAAGACCTCATTGGAACCCCAACTTTCGTAATCATTCATCTTATATTCGCAATATCCAGATTGCAATTTTTAGTTCTTGCTTGTTCTTCGATTGCTTGCAGGAATTAGACCTTCGTGGTCAGGTTGATCGTGCATCCGCGGGATCAATAACCTCTCGGAGTTGGTTTAGCGATCGCTAAGGCGCAACGTCTTCGCACGTTCGTAGTCGGATCGTGAAAGTTGCCTCCACCATAATCGATCTCCACCATCTCATCGAAACATCGGGACACCTTCGCCTCTATCAACCACGTTCCGCCAATCCGAGTCCAGATACACCACCACGTTCCGCCAAGCAGAGTCCATACACACCACCACAACCTACCGATCCGAGTTGAGTTCCATCACCCGTTCGGTTTGTGATATCTCCGTAGCCAGAATAGTTTTGAGTTGATTAGAGTCGGATTTCACCAATCTTTTGTCGTACGTAGAAGAGGGTGATTTTCAAAAAAAAAAAAAAATTCAGGGGTAAAAAAATTTTAGGGCAGTTTTTAGGCCAAAATTTTCAGGGGTAAAAAAATTTCGTGCCCATACGTTCCTTAGGTCCAGAAACTCGTTTTGAGATGTTCGCCACCATAGTGATTTTTTCGCACTTTTTCAGC
Organism: Bromus sterilis; assembly: GCA_950022295.1. NCBI lineage: Eukaryota > Viridiplantae > Streptophyta > Magnoliopsida > Poales > Poaceae > Bromus > Bromus sterilis. The sequence goes on along the minus strand of OX465599.1, from coordinate 160,448,009 downwards.
CCCCGCAGTCCCGCATCGCCAAAAAAAAAAGCAAAAAAAAAAAAATTCAGAGTGTGCTTCACAGTTGTTACGTGCCGCGCCGTGCTTTCGTTGGTGTTTTAGGCTCGCGTCTCTAGTACGGTCTAGCCTAGGATCAGCACAGTACCGACGTTGAGTGTTTATTCAACTTTGCATCTCTGTTTTGATTACTGTTGAGTTTTTCCTACCATACTTGTCAGCCTTCCTACAGCTCCACATATATTCTACATCGTGCGTTTTGACACCTCCTGGCCATCGCTCTACCATATCTCTGAGAGTTTTGACCCGTTGGTTGTACATCACCACCTGCTGCTAGGTAAGAATCGGTAAGAACGTAAGAAAAGCTTGACGGATTTGTGCTTTCCACCACCCCACATCCATCCCATTAGTAGAAGTAGGATCATATTCCTGTGTGTTTTCTATTTCTGCTAACCATGCCAGGATCACATGATGAAGTGGCGCGGGATGCACCCGATTGGGAGAACATGACAAACAAGGAGTTACATGATAAATTTGCACGTATGATGTCTCAACAGGTGCAGGACATCGAGACCAGATTTACAGAGGGTGCTTGAATCTTAGATCACGGGGACCGAGTTCAATATTACATTGGGATACTCGTCCTGTAGCGCCTCGGTTGTTCCGGATGTCCCAGAGTGGTGCACTGCTGACCACTGTTATTGGGTGCTCCGAATTAGTGTGATACCTTGCGGGATGTCATGAAGATGGCGTAGAAAAGCTTTTTATAGTGTGGGTATCTTTCATGGGAGCGCGTCAGGACTTCGCTGAGGTAGTATGTTGGTCTCCGGATGCCTTGTACTTTTCCTTCTTTAGTGCGCTCGACAACGAGTACGGTGCTTACAACGCTGTTTCGAGCAGCGATGTAGAGGTATAAGGGTTCTCGTTCCTTTGGCTCTTCAAGGATAGGTGGGATTGATAGGATTTTCTTAAGGTCTGCGAATATGTTTCGGGCTTCCTGCGTCCACTCGAATTTTCTGCCTTTCCTAAGTAGCTGGTAGAACAGAAGGGTCCTTTCTCCTAGTTTGTTGATGAAGCGGCGCAGGGCGGCGATTCGTCCTATGAGTTGTTGCACCCCTTTAATGTTGACGGGTTCTTGCATTGAGGCGAGTGCTTGAAATTTTTCTGGGGTGGCTACGACTCGACGGGCGGACAACATATAACCTAATAGCTTTCTAGATGGTACGCCACCAAAACGCACTTCTTCGGGTTAAGTTTGATCCTGTAGTGGTTGAGTTCTTGGAAGGTTTCACGGAGGTCTTCGAATAGTGTGTTTATCTTGTAGGTTTTGACGACGGTGTCGTCTACATACACTTGGACGATCCTTCATATTTTTCTTTCAAGCACGCCTTCTCCACAAAGGGAAGGTTGCCTGGACTAGGCACATGTTTATGGAGGTGTTCATTGTGGCCGCCTGGGGGCTTTGGAAGGAAAGGAATAACAAGCACTTTAGACAAATTCAACCCACTGTGCATTCCTGGGTTCAGAGGTTTAAGGTGGACTTTGAGTTGTTGCAGCATAGGTCAAAACAGAGCCTAGTGCCCTTTATTCTGAACTTTGTACAAACTCTTTGATTGTATCCTCAGCCTCCTCCCCCCCCCCCACACCAACCTGCCCCCACCCCCCTTTTCTGTAGTTTCTCTCCCTCCCCCATTTCTCACTATGTAACTCCCCCCTCCTCCTTCTTCCTAACCCCTCTTGTATATCTGATTTGGCTAATCAATTAATATAGAAGGCAGTGGGGAATTCACCCACTGTCATAAACCCCTAAAAAAACGCCTACATCATCCTTTGGTAGGTTTCTCTGGTGTTCTTTAGTCCAAAGGGCATTTTCATATAGCAGAATACGCCGCATGGGGTGGCCCGATCTTCTCAGTAAGCGTACGGTGAATATAGTGGCGATATGAGATAACTTGTATGTAGCCGATGAACTCTCTTCGCTATATCCCTGTTGACAATGCGATAGCTCTCTACCCTATGGATATTCACAACTTCACACACTTCCGCAACGTAGTCGTCGAGCACGAGATGGTAACTTGCAATCTGCTAATTCCCAGTGGAACAACAGAGCACACAAAACTTGTAGCAGTAGAACTTCAGATCGATAAGAATTGAAGTTGATGATTCAAGATGAATGCTTGGAGCAATTCTATGAACTAGGGTTTATCTAAAACCGTGTCTAACCCTAAAACTCGTGGGAGCTGGGTATATATAGGCTAGGGGGTCTAAAACTCGGATACAAGGGCCGCAACCCGTCAAAACTGCGCGCAGGCAGTGTCGGACATCTGACAGGTTTCAGACGTCCGTCAGGTTTCACCGACTTCAGTGTTGGGGTAGATCTGGAAGTGTAATGTCAGACGTCCGAAACACGTCGGACGTCTGGATGGACGTGCACCTTTGTGTCGTCGCGCGTCGGGTTTCCGACCCATGACGGACGTCCGTGACGTCGGACGTCCGAACTTCAACGGAAGTACGACTTCCTTTGGAGGTGTTCTGTATAGGACAAAGTGTCGTCTTCGTCTCCAATGTCGGACGTCCGAATTGAGTCGGACGTCCGAAGTCCTTCTGCATGGTTTCTTCTCCTTGAGCCTGAACTTCTCCTCCTTGAGGCGTGTCTTCGTCATGGTACCTGATCATGCAAACATACAAAGATTTAGGCGGTATAAAGTTCTCACTACATGACATATCAGAATCTATTAAGAGAGAGTTCACCTGTTGTTCTATCAACTTTGCACGAGCTCTTGTAATAGGTCCAATTCTGATTTCATCATCCTTTTCTTTGTTGAACCAACTTGTTCTTCATGACGAACTGGAGATGTGTTGGTAGTAGGGATGTCCTCATCATATGCTCTTTGTCTTCTTCTTTCATCCTTATCTGGTTGTACCATGAGTACGCATCGAGAAATGAGAGGAGTTCGCATCCCGCGGCTGAGTAGATTATCTGATAGATCCTGGGCAGGGGAAAGTGATCCTTCGGGCAGTGCTTATTGACAGGTTCATAGTGGATGCACATGCGTAGTACTTCAGTGTATTTTTTGGGTAACAGCACGACGTTTGTGACCCAAGTAGCCTTATTATTTTCACAGCTGAATTTTGCATCCAGCAGCCTATTTACTTCCTCGCCGATGGCTCTGCGCTTTGGTTCGGAGAATGATCGTACTGGTTGTGATGAGGACATGGCTACCATAGTTACACCAACAGGCCCTGCTGAATGTCACAACCCAAAGTTAGGTATGTGCTAGGGTTAACTTTGACTTTGCATCATGCAAAAAATTTCAAAAGAAATCCAATTGGGGGAAATGAAAAGCCCCAAAATAAATCATTTAAATGGCCAGAAAAAAAAACTTTTCTCAAAAATCTTTTGAACATTTGAAAAATTCCTATAAATGATGGTGATCATTTTAAAAGTGGTTTGGGTTCAATCCCATACTCATGGAATTTTCTAAAATTCAAACAGTGCCTTGGAAAATTAAAAGAACCCTATTTGATTTGAAATTCAAATGAATTGAATTTAAAAAATGCCCAACTCTTGGGAGTGACTAGCTGTTGGTCTCCTAAGGATGTATATAAAATTTGGGTATTTTATAAATTGCCCTGATATGTATTTAACCAAAGCAAAAACAAATGTCAGAAAAACAAAAACAGAAGAAAAAGAAAAGGAGGAACTCACCTGGCCTCGGGCCCAACTAGCCGCACCGCAGCCCAGCTAGCCCAGCCCAGCCCGCTAGCCCTTGTCGTCTTCCTCCCCGCAGGCCGAAGCAGCTCGCTGTCGAGCATGCCCCGGCCGGCGACCGCCACGGCGACACCCACGACGTTCCAGGAGCCCCGAGCCTCATCTCCTTGCCACGGAGACTAGCAGAGGACGCCGCGTCATTTCCCTCTCCTCTCTGGTGCTCTCCCGCCCCTGCATCGCCATTCTCGTCGCCGCCCGAAGCATACGCTAGAGCACGTCGCCGCGCCCTCTTGGCCAATGGCACTCTCCCGACGAGCCACCGTGTCCAGAATCCCCGCCGCCCTCGTCTTCATCAAGCTTCTCGTTGAATCGAGCCCGGAAGCCCTGGAGACGCCGCCATCGTCACCGAGACGCCGCCGGCCGCCGTGGAGCTCGCCGCCGAATACGCCACCATCCAGTCATCTCCGACCGCGCCGTCTCCTCTGCTCGAACGAGGGTGAGCTGCGCCACGTTTTTCCCCATCACACGCTCCTCCCCGTGGCCCGTAGCCCATTCCCGCCGTTCCAGTGGCACGGCCGCCGCCTCCAGCCACCCTGGTGACCCCTGCGTAGTGCACGTGATGCGAAAGAGCACGGGGAGAAGTTTGGTGCTCGCCCCGTGCCCTCCCGTGGCCGAAATCGAACTCTGGCGATCCCTCTGCCGCTTCTGTGGTCGCCGCTGGCGAGCGGTGACGTGGCTGGTTGATTAGGGCCTTACCCACCCCCGCTAACTAACACTAACCCCTATGACAGGTGGGCCAGCCCCCCTAATTAACCCACTGTTAATTAATTAAAAGGGATTAATCCCCCTCTAACTGACCAGTGGGACCCAGCCGTCAGAGCCCCCCCCCCCACGTCTGCATGACCTCATGCTGATGCAATAAACCTTTTATCCAATTAAAATAAATTCCAGAAAAGGCAGAAATTCAATTAAACTTTGAAAATTAATAACTAATTCATACTAACTCCAAATTGGGCATATAATATGTCTAAAATTATCAGAAAAATTCAAGGAATGTGAATATGTACTTTGTTTTCATGTTTGACCAATTTAAATTCGGTGAACAGTGGCATTTGTCCATATGGCTTTAATTTGAATTCAAATTTGGAGTGAATTTGCAAATGACTTTGCATTCCACTTCTTTTAAATGGAATTGTACCCACATTGCAACCATGAACATCACCATTACAATCTTATTCATGTGATTGTGCATTGTACTTTATTTTGATCCTATGGTTGTCATGTTGCTAATAGAAGTGGAACCAAAACCGGCGGCCACCCCCTTCGTTGAAGACCCCGATATTGAACCTCGTCAGCAAGGCAAGTAAACCCCATTGATCATGTCTATAAAATCCCACTTCCCTCTCAGTCTCCCTTATGCATTGATTTGGATGATCACCTTGTTATCGATTCTACCGCATAGTTGAACCCATATCCGATGCATGACCTATCATCTTGTCACAGTAGTAAGCAAACCACAATCCTAGCTGACATAGGAGTTGATTGATATCATGTGGCCCCTGCAACTGTTACTGCTTATTGCATGCTTAGAGTTACAATGAGGATACTTTTGATGTGAGTCGGGATGATAGTGAACATGGTGTTGATGAAGGTGAAACTGTGTTGGTGAATCCACCCTAATACAAGGTGAACGATGAGAGGTTGTGTAGGAGTACACAGTGGGTTGTCTCGTTGAACACCGCCTTAGGCCCGAGTTCTTGTATGGTAATCCAAGACAAAGAGTACAACCACACATTGGGCTCACTGACCCCTCTCGGCCTAGTACCTTGATCCGTGTTGACGTCCAGGAGTCACATTAGTTCGGGCCTTCCATTTGGCATATGCATAGAAAAAGAGTAAGTGAAATGTTGCATCATCTTAGATATGTAGGTGGATCTGTGAGGGAGTAAAACCATCTGTCAGAGGTGGCGTCTCGGTTGCCTACATTGTCTGAGTCCGTATCGTTGATCCGGCCGGACTCTCAAGCGGTGACAAACTCAGATAGTCGACTCCTGGAATAGACCGGTTGTGAGCGAAGTGTCGTGGTGAACATCCTCGCTGGCACCCCTTAAATGGTGACGAGACCTAGCGGTAACTGATGGTCATGTGTGTGCAGTTTACACCTCTGCAGGGTTAACAAAACTATTCGAATAGCCGCGCCCGCGGTCATGGACTACTTGGAACCTGTACCTGATTATTAGACAACTTCAATGGATACTTATAAAACTCGTAAGATAAGCGTGAGTGCTAGGGAGTGCTTCCTCGTGGGGAAGTCAAGGAAGTATCCATAGTGGTGTATTGTTTGGAGACTTGGTAGTGGACTCGTGTACGCTTCTTACCTCAAGTCCGGTACTCGTAGGTCAGGACTAGCCAAGTCAAAGATGGCACTTCTGCATGTTTAACCCCACCTCCCTTTACCTTGAAACTTGAGCATGAGTAGTATAGTTCTAATGTAAGTCTTGCTGAGTACGACTTTGTACTCACGTTTGCTTATTCTATGTTTTAGATGAGAACCCAGACCCCGATGGAGACACCTTCCTGAAGCTCGACGTTGACTAAGCTAGTATAGTTCCAGACATCAGTCTGGTCCCTCGTGGAAGGGCATGTATGTTGAACAAGGCTTCTCTAAACCATTCGTAAAACTTGTCTGTACTCAGACCTAATTTTCTTCCGTTGTTTGATGTAATGATGGATCATAGTCATATGATCTTTGTGTACTCTATGTAAGTCAATAAAGATATTCTTTGTAGAGTTCATAGAATGTGTACGTGCTGTTTACACTTGACATGTATGTTGCGTGTATGACTATAACATGCATGTCTTTGTGTGGGGTTCGATAGCTTAGTTGTGTTCTTGCCAGCGGTCTTTTATACACCAAGTGGCCCTTAGATGTGCGCAGCTTGGGGCATCGCGATGCGATTGCTCGTGACTCTTTCACGTGGCACACTTTGTTGTATGATTGAGCCTGCCCGAGACCCCAACTAAGTGATCTGGCTGGAGTCTGTTTATGTAAGTGTTATAATTCAATCGATAATATGGTTGAGGCGACTTGTCTATGAGTATGGGATTTCACCACCCATAATCACTTAGACTTGTGAGCGGGCGATGAGGACCCATCTCAGTTGATCATCCGGCCTGGATGGGATGCCCCTCACGTTCGATGCTTTCCGAGAGTGTTCTGTGCTTGGCCTTGTCTGCTTAGACAAGTGGGTATGACTCTCGGCTCTCCATATGATTGAGTTGTGACTGGAATTACATATGAAAACCCCGGGTCCCGACAGACTTGGTATCAGAGCAGGATTGTCTGTAGGATTATCAAACCCTTGGTCGAAGTCGAGTCTAGCATTCTATAATTATATAGTTACTCTGGGTATAAGGGAACAACGTAAGGCTTGTTTTTCTCCTTACCCTCATCGATCTGAGTTCTGAGTCATCCTCATCTTTTCTACGGGAAAATAGGACTAGGCTCATCTATGTCTTACTAGAACATCTCGTTGATTGCTTCCTTCTAGCCGTAGAAAAGTTGTGTTCGGTTGTCTACAGTCATTGTGCTTCATGTTTTGAACTTCTTATGTAAGTGTTGTTGAATTATTGTGAGGATTTCCATTTCTCTTGCAATTACAACCGTTATGTTGTCCGAGTCATTCCAGGTTTCTTCATAATCTGATGCATTTGCAAAATCCTTCTCGACATTTCGGTTTTCCTTTTAGAAGAACTTCTAGGTGGCATGCCCGACAGTTCCACAGACTTTGTTGTAGGTTTTATTCTAGAAACCTATATTGATGTATTTGTAGTTCTTCCTCTCATTTAGATGTCTTCTAGCCAGAATAACCACACTAACCTTCGTGTTGGGGTACTTTGCTACTCTGACATATCTGTTGTAGCCCCTAGTAAGCCATGGTCATCCTCTAGGAAAACTACCCAGTAACCCAACTCCTTAAACCTATTCACCCGACAGATGTGTAGAATTCATAGTAGATCTGATGAGGACATCCCTACTAATGTTACACCCATACCCTCACCAACTACACATACTGGACCAGTTACTAGAGCACGTGCACGTCAACTAAATTATCAGGTACTTTCGTTTCTTGCGAATCCTTCTATTGTTCATGAACATATGATGCTGCCTAAATTAGATACTTTTGTTTTGCTTATGAATGAAGGACCTAGCATGGACACGAAGGATGGTCATTGGAGCGGGATCAAGAATGGAGAAGAAGGTGCGCGCGGGGGAAAGTACAGTGGAGTTTCCAGTGGGGATTTTCGCACGTTGAAGCCACCATAAGGCATGCATGAAGGCTTGGACGGAATACACGAGATGCCACTTCATTATTTTCGTCCAAGAGCAATTATAGGTGCTGCGTCACCTTAATATTGGGCTGGGCCCATGTAATTTCGAAATACCACATTATAGGCTGTTTTTAGAGTCCGTATGTGTGGGGAAACCGAGTTAGGGTTGTTTTCGGACCCCACCTCCAAGGGGTCACGAAAATCCCCTCTGTTCCCCCATATATACAGCCCTTAGGGCGTCGTTTAGACTTGGGTTTTAATTAGATATAAGTTAGCCATAGCCGCAACTTCGAGCTCTTCGTTTGTGTCATCCGACCAGGCCAAGACCTCATTGGAACCCCAACTTTCGTAATCATTCATCTTATATTCGCAATATCCAGATTGCAATTCTTAGTTCTTGCTTGTTCTTCGATTGCTTGCAGGAATTAGACCTTCGTGGTCAGGTTGATCGTGCATCCGCGGGATCAATAACCTCTCGGAGTTGATTTAGCGATCGCTAAGGCACAACGTCTTCGCACGTTCGTAGTCGGATCGTGAAAGTTGCCTCCACCATAATCGATCTCCACCATCTCATCGAAACATCGGGACACCTTCGCCTCTATCAAGTGGTATCAGATTTCCAGGTTGCTCGGTGAGATTTACCAGTTTTCATAGTCTAGATTGGTTCTGTTCTTCATACCTACAGTCCAAGAAAAAGCCAACAAAAAAAAATTAGGGTTAGATCATCACGTCCCAAGACAGTCCTAGCCTTTGTCCAGTTTTCTTTTCAATACTTGCTTTGTTGAATTTACGGTTGCATCGTTGTGTCAAGTTGCTGATCTTAGCGTCTAGTTCCCTTAGAGTTTCGAGTTCTGATCACAGTTTGCCACGTCGCCGCCGCACCAGTAGTCATCCTACCACGTTCCGCCAATCCGAGTCCAGATACACCACCACGTTCCGCCAAGCAGAGTCCATATACACCACCACGTCTCACGAGTCCGAGTTGAGTTCCACCATCAGTACGGTTCGTGATATCCCCGTAGCCAGAATAGTTTTGAGTTGATTAGAGTCGGATTTCACCAATCTTTTGTCGTACGTAGAAGAGGGTGATTTCCACAAAAAAAAAAAAAAAATTTCAGAGCGGTTTTTAGGCCAAAATTTTCAGGGGTAAAAAAATTTCGTGCCCATACGTTCCTTAGGTCCAGAAACTCGTTTTGAGACGTTCGCCACCATAGTGATTTTTTCGCACTTTTTCAGCCCCCGCAGTCCCGCATCGCCAAAAAAAAAGCAAAAAAAAAAAAAAAAGAGAGAGAAAAAAAAATTCAGAGTGTGCTTCACAGTTGTTACGTGCCGCGCCGTGCTTTCGTTGGTGTTTTAGGCTCGCGTCTCTAGTACGGTCTAGCCTAGGATCAGCACAGTACCGACGTTGAGTGTTTATTCAGCTTTGCATCTCTGTTTTGATTACTGTTGAGTTTTTCCTACCATAATTGTCAGCCTTCCTACAGCTCCACATATATTCTACATCGTGCGTTTTGACACCTCCTGGCCATCGCTCTACCATATCTCTGAGAGTTTTGACCCGTTGGTTGTACATCACCACCTGCTGCTAGGTAAGAATCGGTAAGAACGTAAGAAAAGCTTGACGGATTTGTGCTTTCCACCACCCCACATCCATCCCATTAGTAGAAGTAGGATCATATTCCTGTGTGTTTTCTATTTCTGGGATCACATGATGAAGTGGCGCGGGATGCACCCGATTGGGAGAACATGACAAACAAGGAGTTACATGATAAATTTGCACGTATGATGTCTCAACAGGTGCAGGACATCGAGACCAGATTTACAGAGGCGATTGATGGCGTGGAGAAAATGATCGACACCAAGCTCGATGCCAAGTTTACTGGGTTGATCGCACGCCTACCTTCAGCACAGCCACAGCCACCGCCACTACCACGTGCACGACGTATTCTGTTTCCGCGAGGACAAGCTGCTGGTATTGGTGCTCCTCCTACTGCTGCAGTTGCTGCTACTGCTGCTGCTGCTGCTTCTGACGTCGCCCAGGACGACAACTAGGAGGGTGATTACGAGGAGGAGGTGGAACAGGAAGCGGCCTATGAGCAGCCAGCTGGACGTCCACGTCCCAACATTCGCCACGGTCGACACCAACCACCCCCTCAGGTACGCGATGATGAAATGTGCCTAAACTTAAATTGAATCTTAAGCCGTTTGAGGGTAGATATATTCCTGATGCTTATCTTACTTGGGAGTTAGAAACTGAACAACGTTTTACATGTTTACAATATCCTGAGAATAGACGTGTTACTGCTGCTGTTTGTGAATTCACGGGCTTTGCATCTATTTGGTGGTCTGAACATTGTAGATTGCATGCTAATAATATTCCAACTACTTGGGCTGCTTTAAAAGATGCTATGCGTACTCGCTGGGTTCCTCCTTATTATCAACGTGAATTGTTACAAAAATTACAGCGTTTGAGACAAGGAAAAAATTCTGTAGAGGAATATTATCAAGAATTACAAACTGGATTGATTAGATGTGGCCTAGTAGAGGATAATGAAGCTATGCTTGCACGTTTTATGGGTGGCTTAAACAGGGAGATACAAACTATTCTAGAATACAAGGACTTTGCTACTATCACTCGTTTGTTTCATCTTGCTTGTAAAGCTGAACGTGAAGTGCAGGATCGACAGGCCGCTACGAGACCTAACTTTTCTGCAGGACGAAATACATCATGGGCATCGCGTGGAGCTTCTACATCCACACGTCCTGCTGCGCCACCATCTACTTCAGCCGCTCATTCTTACAGGGAGCCACCAAAACAGCCAACGCCACCATTCAACGGTGCACAGAGTGGTCCAGCGGCGAGTTCTTCTTCCTGCATGGCGTCCACAGGGCAAGCACGAGATCGTGATATTAAATGTCGCAGGTGCCAAGGTGGAGGTCACTTCGCAAAAGACTGTCCCTCCAAGCGTGTGATGACTATTACAGCGGATGGTGGGTATGAGTCAGCGAGTGACTATGATGAGGAGACAATAGTTCTCATTGCTCATGAGGAACAGGGTGCCCATGATGATGCTCATGATATAGAGTATATGACTCCTGATGATGCAGATAAATATGCTAGTTTGGTTGCTCAACGTGTATTAAGTGTGCAGGTAACGAAGGCCGAGCAAAACCAGAGATATAATTTGTTCCACACAAAGGGAGTGGTGAAAGAACGTTCGGTTCGCATCATCATTGACGGAGGGAGTTGCAACAACTTGGCTAGCATGGAGTTGGTGGAGAAGCTATCTCTCACCACAAGACCACACCCCCATCCGTACTATATTCAGTGGTTTAACAATAGTGGTAAGATTAAGGTAACACGTTCTGTTCGTGTGCACTTTAGCATTGCTGCATATGCTGATTATGTTGATTGTGATGTGGTACCCATGCAAGCATGCTCTCTTTTACTTGGTAGACCATGGCAATTTGATAGGAATGTTGTACACCATGGTAGGACAAATCAGTTTACTCTAGTTCATCAGGATAAAAATATTGCTTTACTTCCTATGTCTCCTGAACAAATTGTGAAAGATGATCTTGCTAGAGCTAGTAAAGCTAAACAGGAGAAAAATAAGAGTGAAAATGAGATAGCAGCTAAAGAATTTGAGCAACAACATAAGACTAATAGCAAATCTTCTTCTGTTGTTTCTAATGAAATTAAATTGACTAGTCCAACTTTGCTTGCTACTAAGGTTGATATTTCGGATTTAGATGTTAGTCAATATGTGTGCTATGCTTTTGTGTGCAAAGAAGCCTTGTTTTCATTTGAGGAATTGCCTCCTTCTTTGCCTCCTGTTGTCACTGACCTTTTGCAGGAGTTTATTGACGTCTTTCCACAAGACGTACCACCGGGATTACCACCTATTCGAGGGATTGAGCATCAGATTGACTTAATTCCCGGTGCTTCGCTGCCCAACCGTGCGCCATACCGTACCAATCCGGAGGAGACGAAGGAGATTCAGCGTCAAGTACAAGAGCTACTCGACAAAGGTTACATACGTGAATCCCTTAGTCCTTGTGCTGTTCCTGTTATATTAGTGCCTAAAAAGGATGGAACATGGCGTATGTGTGTTGATTGTCGAGCCATTAATAATATTACTATTCGTTATCGTCATCCTATTCCTAGGCTAGATGATATGCTTGATGAATTAAGTGGCTCTACCATGTTTTCCAAAGTTGATTTGCGTAGTGGATACCATCAAATTCGCATGAAATTAGGGGATGAATGGAAAACGGCATTTAAAACTAAGTTTGGATTATATGAGTGGTTAGTCATGCCTTTTGGGTTAACTAATGCACCTAGCACTTTTATGAGATTAATGAACGAGGTTTTACGTGCTTTCATTGGACGATTTGTGGTAGTCTATTTTGATGATATACTGATTTATAGCAAATCTTTGGAGGAACATTTGGATCATTTACGTGCTGTTTTTATTGCTCTACGTAATGCACGTTTATTTGGTAACCTTGGGAAGTGCACCTTTTGCACCGACCGAGTGTCGTTTCTTGGCTATGTTGTTACTCCGCAGGGAATTGAAGTTGATCATGCCAAGATCGAGGCAATTGAGAGTTGGCCGCAGCCCAAAACGGTCAGACAAGTGAGGAGTTTTCTTGGCCTCGCTGGATTCTATAGGCGTTTTGTGAGAGATTTCAGCACCATTGCTGCACCTCTCAATGAGCTTACACGCAAGGATGTGCCTTTTACTTGGGGTACCGCACAGGAAGAAGCTTTCACGGTATTGAAAGATAAGTTAACACATGCTCCGTTGCTACAACTTCCTGATTTTAATAAGACTTTTGAGCTTGAATGCGATGCTAGTGGGATTGGTTTGGGAGGTGTGTTATTACAAGATGCTAAACCTGTTGCATACTTTTCTGAAAAATTGAGTGGGCCTAGTCTGAACTATTCTACTTATGATAAGGAATTATATGCTCTTGTTCGGACATTAGAAACTTGGCAACATTATTTATGGCCCAAAGAATTTGTTATACATTCTGATCATGAATCTTTGAAACACATAAGAAGTCAAGCAAAACTTAATCGTAGACATGCTAAGTGGGTTGAATTTATTGAGACTTTCCCTTATGTCATTAAACACAAGAAGGGGAAAGATAATATTATTGCTGATGCTTTGTCTCGTCGTTATACTATGCTTTCACAACTTGACTTCAAGATATTCGGTTTAGAGACAATCAAAGAACAATATGTAAATGATGCGGAATTTAAAGATGTATTGCAGAATTGTAGAGAGGGTAGAACATGGAACAAGTTTGTGCTTAATGATGGATTTGTGTTCCGTTCTAACAAGCTATGCATCCAGCTAGCTCTATTCGTCTTTTGTTGTTGCAGGAGGCGCATGGAGGAGGATTAATGGGACATTTTGGCGTGAAAAAGACGGAGGACGTACTTGCTACACATTTCTTTTGGCCAAAGATGAGACGGGTTGTTGAGCGTTTTGTTGCTCGCTGCACTACATGTCAAAAAGCTAAGTCACGACTCAATCCTCATGGTTTATACATGCCTTTACCTGTACCTAGTGTTCCGTGGGAGGGCATATCCATGGACTTTGTTTTAGGCTTGCCTCGAACAAAGAAGGGGAGGGATAGCATATTTGTTGTCGTGGATAGATTTTCTAAGATGGCACATTTTATACCATGTCATAAAAGCGATGATGCTGCTAATGTTGCTGATTTATTCTTTGGAGAGATTATTCGTTTACATGGTGTGCCCAATACTATTGTCTCGGATCGTGATACTAAGTTTCTTAGCCATTTTTGGAGATGCTTATGGGCTAAGTTGGGGACTAAACTACTTTTTAGTACTACATGTCATCCCCAAACTGATGGACAAACTGAAGTGGTCAATAGGACATTGTCTACTATGCTTAGGGCTGTTTTAAAAAGTAACTTGAAACTGTGGGAAGAATGTTTACCTCATATTGAATTTGCTTATAATCGTTCAGTGCATTCTACCACTAAAATGTGCCCTTTTGAGATTGTTTATGGTTTTCTACCTCGTGCACCTATTGATTTGCTGCCTCTTCCATCTTCGGAGAAGGTTAATTTTGATGCTAAGCAACGTGCTGAATTGATATTAAAAATGCATGAGTTAACTAAAGAAAACATTGAGCGCATGAATGCTAGATACAAGCTTGCTGGTGATAGGGGTCGAAAGCATGTTGTGTTTGAACCAGGAGATCTTGTTTGGTTACATCTACGTAAAGATAGGTTTCCTGATTTGCGCAAGTCTAAGTTAATGCCACGAGCTGATGGTCCCTTTAAGGTTTTACAGAAAATTAATGATAATGCATATAAACTTGAGCTACCTGCAGATTTTGGGGTTAGTCCCACATTTAACATTGCAGATTTGAAACCTTATTTGGGAGAAGATGATGAGCTTCCGTCGAGGACGACTTCAATTCAAGAAGGGGAGGATGATGCGGACATCCCTACTAATGTTACACCCATACCCTCACCAACTACACATACTGGACCAGTTACTAGAGCACGTGCACGTCAACTAAATTATCAGGTACTTTCGTTTCTTGCGAATCCTTCTATTGTTCATGAACATATGATGCTGCCTAAATTAGATACTTTTGTTTTGCTTATGAATGAAGGACCTAGCATGGACACGAAGGATGGTCATTGGAGCGGGATCAAGAAAGGAGAAGAAGGTGCGCGCGGGGGAAAGTACAGTGGAGTTTCCAGTGGGGATTTTCGCACGTTGAAGCCACCATAAGGCATGCATGAAGGCTTGGACGGAATACACGAGATGCCACTTCATTATTTTCGTCCAAGAGCAATTATAGGTGCTGCGTCACCTTAATATTGGGCTGGGCCCATGTAATTTCGAAATACCACATTATAGGCTGTTTTTAGAGTCCGTATGTGTGGGGAAACCGAGTTAGGGTTGTTTTCGGACCCCACCTCCAAGGGGTCACGAAAATCCCCTCTGTTCCCCCATATATACAGCCCTTAGGGCGTCGTTTAGACTTGGGTTTTAATTAGATTTAAGTTAGCCATAGCCGCAACTTCGAGCTCTTCGTTTGTGTCATCCGACCAGGCCAAGACCTCATTGGAACCCCAACTTTCGTAATCATTCATCTTATATTCGCAATATCCAGATTGCAATTCTTAGTTCTTGCTTGTTCTTCGATTGCTTGCAGGAATTAGACCTTCGTGGTCAGGTTGATCGTGCATCTGCGGGATCAATAACCTCTCGGAGTTGGTTTAGCGATCGCTAAGGCGCAACGTCTTCGCACGTTCGTAGTCGGATCGTGAAAGTTGCCTCCACCATAATCGATCTCCACCATCTCATCGAAACATCGGGACACCTTCGCCTCTATCAAGATCTTATGCCAGGCACAACCCCAATTTCCAGACGCCCATATAAAATGGCACCACGTGAGTTAGCTGAGCTGAAAATCCAACTTGAAGCTTTGTTGGAAAAAGGCTTCATCCTCCCTAGCTTATCGCCATGGGGTTGCCCCGTTCTGTTCTTAACGAAGAAAGATGGAACAGAAAGGATGTGCGTAGACTATCGCCCGCTAAATCTAGCGACGATAAAGAACAAGTACCCACTGCCCAGAATCAATGATCTTTATGATCAACTTGCTGGATCCTCGGTCTTCTCCAAGATGGATTTGAGATTAGGCTATCCTCAAATCAAAATCCGAAATGAGGACATTCCCAAGACGGCTTTCACTACTCGATATGGTCTTTACGAGTACACTGTCATGTTGTTCGGTTTAACCAATGCCCCTGCTACTTTTTCACGCATGATGAACTCAATCTTCATGGAGTATTTGGACAAGTTCGTCGTGGTTTACCTCGATGACATCCTTATATACTCGAAGAATGAAGAAGAACATGCCGAGCATCTTAGGCTGGTATTGATGAAACTTCGAGAGCATCGCCTTTATGCCAAGTTCTCTAAGTGTGAATTTTGGCTACCAGAAGTTACCTACTTAGGCCACGTGATTTCTGCCAAAGGCTTTGCTGTCAATCCCGAGAGAGTTTAGGCCGTCCTTGACTGGACTCCACCTGAATCGGTTAAGCAAGTTAGGATTTTTCTTGGCTTAGCAAGCTATTTTCGCCGCTTCGTAGAGAACTTCTCCAAAGTTGCAAAGCCTCTAACTGAACTCCTCAAGAAAGATAAGAAATTCGAATGGACCCCCAAGTGCGAGGAAAGCTTTCAAGAGCTAAAAAGAAGATTGACTTCTGCACCCGTACTTGCACCTCCAGACACCAAAAGGGATTTCGAGATCTATTTTGACGCTTCACGGCAAGGTTTAGGATGCATACTAATGCAAGATCGACATGTGGTAGCATACACTTCACGCCAGTTGCGTCCACATGAAGAGAACTATCCTACCCATGATCTTGAACTCGCTGTCGTAGTTCATGCCCTGAAGACTTGGCGACATTACCTCCTTGGTAATCGTTTTGAGATCTATTCTGATCACCAAAGACTCAAATACATATTCACCCAGCCAGATCTTAATCTCAGGAAAAGACGCTGGATTGAGTTGATAAAAGATTATGACTTAGGAATTTCTTACACCCCAGGCAAAGCCAATGTCATGGCTGATGCACTAAGTCGTAATTAAGTCGTATTGTAACAACCTCATGTTACAACAGTATCAACCATTTCTTCATGAGGAATTTCGCAAGCTCAATCTTGAGATAGTTCCTCATGGTTTTCTTTGTACCTTGGTGGCGAAACCAACTCTTGAGGATCAAATCATAGTTGCCCAAAGGCGTGCACGAGGTGTTAGCCGGATCAAGGAGAACATTGCTAGCGTTGTTGCTAAATGTTTCTCCACGGATAGCAAAGGAACGGTATTCTTTGAATATCGTTTGGTAGTACCTAAGAATAGGGATCTAAGGCAACTAATCCTTAAAGAAGCCCATGACACGCCCCTCGCGATTCATCCCGGTAGCACAAAAATGTACCGAGATCTACGCCAGAGATTTTGGTGGACTAGGATGAAGAGAGACATGGCATAATTTTTTTCCGAATGTGATGTTTGTCGTCACATTAAGGCAGAACACCAAAGACCTGCTGGTACTCTTCAACCATTGTCTATTCCCGAGTGGAAATGGGACAGAGTCGGTATGGACTTCATCACCGGCTTTCCAAAAACCCAGAAAGGAAATGATGACATCTTCATTGTCATTGATCGACTTTCCAAAGTTGCTCAATTCCTTCTACTTCGCGAGTCTATAACTGCTAGCCAGTTAGCGGACTTGTATGTCTCTAAAATTGTATCTCTTCATGGTGTTCCTTTGGAAATCAACTCTGATCGTGGTAGCCTTTTCACCTCTAGATTCTGAGGAAGCTTTCAGAATGCTATGGGAACTCATCTCTCCTTTAGTACAGCTTTTGATGAGGACATCTCTACTAATGTTACATCCACATCTTCACCAACTACACATACTGGACCAGTTACTAGAGCACGCGCACGTCAACTAAATTATCAGGTACTTTCGTTTCTTGTGAATCCTTCTAATGTTCAGGAACATATGATGCTGCCTAAATTAGATACTTTTGTTTGTCTTATGAATGAAGGACCTAGCATGGATAAGAAGGATGGTCATTGGAGCGGGATCAAGCATGGAGAAGGAGATGTGTGCGCGGGAAAGGACAATGGAGCTTCCAGTGGTGATTTTCGCACTTTGAGGCCATCATAAGGCGTGCATGAAGACTTGGACGAGAGACACAAGACGCCACATTAATATTTTCGTCCAAGGGTTATTATAGGTGCTGCGTCACCTTATTATTGGGCCAGGCCCATGTAATTTCGAAATACACTTAATAGGCTATTTTTTAGAGTCCGTATGTGTGGGGAAACCGAGTTAGGGTTGTTTTCGGACCCCTCCTCCAAGGGGCCACGAAATTCCCCTCTGTTCCCCCATATATACAGCCCTTAGGGCGTCGTTTAGACTTGGGTTTTAATTAGATTGAAGTTAGCCATAGCCGCAACTTTGAGCTCTTCGTTTGTGTCATCCGACCAGGCCAAGACCTCATTGGAACCCCAACTTTCGTAATCATTCATCTTATATTCGCAATATCCAGATTGCAATTCTTAGTTCTTGCTTGTTCTTCGATTGCTTGCAGGAATTAGACCTTCGTGGTCGGGTTGATCGTGCATCCGCGGGATCAATAACCTCTCGGAGTTGGTTTAGCGATCGCTAAGGCGCAACGTCTTCGCACGTTCGTAGTCGGATCGTGAAAGTCGTCTCCACCATAATCGATCTCCACCATCTCATCGAAACATCGGGACACCTTGGCCTCCATAGTCTGGCACGCTTTTCAGAGCAGTTTTTAGGCCAAAATTTTCAGGGGTAAAAAAATTTCGTGGCCATACGTCCCTTAGGTCCAGAAACTCGTTTTGAGACGTTTGCCACCATAGTGATTTTTTCGCACTTTTTCAGCCACCACAGTCCCGCATCGCAAAAAAAAAAAAAAAAAAAAGAGAGAGAGAAAAAAAATTCAGAGTGTGCTTCACAGTTGTTACGTGCCGCGCCGTGCTTTCGTTGGTGTTTTAGGCTCGCGTCTCTAGTACGGTCTAGCCTAGGATCAGCACAGTACCGACGTTGAGTGTTTATTCAGCTTTGCATCTCTGTTTTGATTACTGTTGATCTTTTTGCTACCATATTTGTCAAGCCTACCTACAGCTCCACATATATCCTACATCGTGCGTTTTGATACCTCCTGGCCATCGCTCTACCATATCTCTGAGAGTTTTGACCCGTTGGTTGTACATCACCACCTGCTGCTAGGTAAGAATCGGTAAGAACGTAAGAAAAGCTTGACGGATTTGTGCTTTCCACCACCCCACATCCATCCCATTAGTAGAAGTAGGATCATATTCCTGTGTGTTTTCTATTTCTGCTAACCATGCCAGGATCACATGATGAAGTGGCGCGGGATGCACCCGATTGGGAGAACATGACAAACAAGGAGCTACATGATAAATTTGCACGTATGATGTCTCAACAGGTGCAGGACATCGAGACCAGATTTACAGAGGCGATTGATGGCGTGGAGAAGATGATCGACACCAAGCTCGATGCCAAGTTTACTGAGTTGATCGCACGCCTACCTTCAGCACAGCCACAGCCACCGCCACTACCACGTGCACGACGTATTCTGTTTCCGAGAGGACAAGCTGCTGGTATTGGTGCTCCTCCTGCTGCTGCAGTTGCTGCTACTGCTGCTGCTGCTGCTTCTGACGTCGTCCAGGACGACAACTACGAGGGTGATTACGAGGAGGAGGTGGAACAGGAAGCGGCCTATGAGCAGCCAGCTGGACGTCCACGTCCCAACATTCGCCACGGTCGACACCAACCACCCCCTCAGGTACGCGATGATGAACATGTGCCTAAACTTAAATTGAATCTTAAGCCGTTTGAGGGTAGATATATTCCTGATGCTTATCTTACTTGGGAGTTAGAAACTGAACAACGTTTTACATGTTTACAATATCCTGAGAATAGACGTGTTACTGCTGCTGTTTGTGAATTCACGGGCTTTGCATCTATTTGGTGGTCTGAACATTGTAGATTGCATGCTAAAAATATTCCAACTACTTGGGCTGCTTTAAAAGATGCTATGCGTACTCGCTGGGTTCCTCCTTATTATCAACGTGAATTGTTACAAAAATTACAACGTTTGAGACAAGGAAAAAATTCTGTAGAGGAATATTATCAAGAATTACAAACTGGATTGATTAGATGTGGCCTAGTAGAGGATAATGAAGCTATGCTTGCACGTTTTATGGGTGGCTTAAACAGGGAGATACAAACTATTCTAGAATACAAGGACTTTGCTACTATCACTCGTTTGTTTCATCTTGCTTGTAAAGCTGAACGTGAAGTGCAGGATCGACAGGCCGCTACGAGACCTAACTTTTCTGCAGGACGAAATACATCATGGACATCGCGTGGAGCTTCTACATCCACACGTCCTGCTGCGCCACCATCTACTTCAGCCGCTCATTCTTACAGGGAGCCACCAAAACAGCCAGCGCCACCATTCAAGGGTGCACAGAGTGGTCCAGCGGCGAGTTCTTCTTCATCCATGGCGTCCACAGGGCAAACACGAGATCGTGATATTAAATGTCGCAGGTGCCAAGGTGGAGGTCACTTCGCAAAAGACTGTCCCTCCAAGCGTGTGATGACTATTACGGCGGATGGTGGGTATGAGTCAGCGAGTGACTATGATGAGGAGACTCTAGTTCTCATTGCTCATGAGGAACAGGGTGCCCATGATGATGCTCATGATATAGAGTATATGATTCCTGATGATGCAGATAAATATGCTAGTTTGGTTGCTCAACGTGTGTTAAGTGTGCAGGTATCGAAGGCCGAGCAAAACCAGAGGCATAATTTGTTCCACACAAAGGGAGTGGTGAAAGAACGTTCGGTTCGCATCATCATTGACGGAGGGAGTTGCAACAACTTGGCGAGCATGGAGTTGGTGGAGAAGCTATCTCTCACCACAAGACCACACCCCCATCCGTACTATATTCAGTGGTTTAACAATAGTGGTAAGATTAAGGTAACGCGTTCTGTTCGTGTGCACTTTAGCATTGCTGCATATGCTGATTATGTTGATTGTGATGTGGTACCCATGCAAGCATGCTCTCTTTTACTTGGTAGACCATGGCAATTTGATAGGAATGTTGTACACCATGGTAGGACAAATCAGTTTACTCTGGTTCATCAGGATAAACATATTGCTTTACTTCCTATGTCTCCTGAACAAATTGTGAAAGATGATCTTGCTAGAGCTAGTAAAGCTAAATAGGAGAAAAATAAGAGTGAAAATGAGATAGCAGCTAAAGAATTTGAGCAACAACATAAGACTAATAGCAAATCTTCTTCTGCTGTTTCTAATGAAATTAAATTGACTAGTCCAACTTTGCTTGCTACTAAGGTTGATATTTCAGATTTGGATGTTAGTCAATATGTGTGCTATGCTTTTGTGTGCAAAGAAGCTTTGTTTTCATTTGAGGAATTGCCTCCTTCTTTGCCTCCTGTTGTCACTGACCTTTTGCAGGAATTTATTGACGTCTTTCCACAAGACGTACCACCGGGATTATCACCTATTCGAGGGATTGAGCATCAGATTGACTTAATTCCCGGTGCTTCGCTGCCCAACCGTGCGCCATACCGTACCAATCCGGAGGAGACGAAGGAGATTCAGCGTCAAGTACAAGAGCTACTCGACAAAGGTTACATACGTGAATCACTTAGTCCTTGCGCTGTTCCTGTTATATTAGTCCCTAAAAAGGATGGAACTTGGCGTATGTGTGTTGATTGTAGAGCCATTAATAATATTACTATTCGTTATCGTCATCCTATTCCTAGGTTAGATGATATGCTTGATGAATTAAGTGGCTCTACCATGTTTTCCAAAGTTGATTTGCGTAGTGGATACCATCAAATTCGCATGAAATTAGGGGATGAATGGAAAACGACATTTAAAACTAAGTTTGGATTATATGAGTGGTTAGTCATGCCTTTTGGGTTAACTAATGCACCTAGCACTTTTATGAGATTAATGAACGAGGTTTTACGTGTTTTCATTGGACGATTTGTGGTAGTCTATTTTGATGATATACTGATTTATAGCAAATCTTTGGAGGAACATTTGGATCATTTACGTGTTGTTTTTATTGCTCTACGTAATGCACGTTTATTTGGTAACCTTGGGAAGTGCACCTTTTGCACCGACCGAGTATCGTTTCTTGGCTATGTTGTTACTCCGCAGGGAATTGAAGTTGATCATGCCAAGATCGAGGCAATTGAGAGTTGGCCGCAGCCCAAAACGGTCACACAAGTGAGGAGTTTTCTTGGCCTCGCTGGATTCTATAGGCGTTTTGTGAGAGATTTCAGCACCATTGCTGCACCTCTCAATGAGCTTACACGCAAGGATGTGCCTTTTACTTGGGGTACCGCACAGGAAGAAGCTTTCACGGTATTGAAAGATAAGTTAACACATGCTCCTTTGCTCCAACTTCCTGATTTTAATAAGACTTTTGAGCTTGAATGCGATGCTAGTGGGATTGGTTTGGGAGGTGTGTTATTACAAGATGCTAAACCTGTTGCATACTTTTCTGAAAAATTGAGTGGGCCTAGTCTGAACTATTCTACTTATGATAAGGAATTATATGCTCTTGTTCGGACATTAGAAACTTGGCAACATTATTTATGGCCCAAAGAATTTGTTATACATTCTGATCATGAATCTTTGAAACACATAAGAAGTCAAGCAAAACTTAACCGTAGACATGCTAAGTGGGTTGAATTTATTGAGACTTTCCCTGATGTCATTAAACACAAGAAGGGGAAAGATAATATTATTGCTGATGCTTTGTCTCGTCGTTATACTATGCTTTCACAACTTGACTTCAAGATATTCGGTTTAGAGACAATCAAAGAACAATATGTAAATGATGCGGAATTTAAAGATGTATTGCAGAATTGTAGAGAGGGTAGAACATGGAACAAGTTTGTGCTTAATGATGGATTTGTGTTCCGTTCTAACAAGCTATGCATTCCAGCTAGCTCTATTCGTCTTTTGTTGTTGCAGGAGGCGCATGGAGGAGGATTAATGGGACATTTTGGCGTGAAAAAGACGGAGGACGTACTTGCTACACATTTCTTTTGGCCAAAGATGAGACGGGATGTTGAGCGTTTTGTTGCTCGCTGCACTACATGTCAAAAAGCTAAGTCACGACTCAATCCTCATGGTTTATACATGCCTTTACCTGTACCTAGTGTGCCGTGGGAGGACATATCCATGGACTTTGGTTTTAGGCTTGCCTCGAACAAAGAAGGGGAGGGATAGCATATTTGTTGTCGTGGATAGATTTTCTAAGATGGCACATTTTATACCATGTCATAAAAGCGATGATGCTGCTAATGTTGCTGATTTATTCTTTGGAGAGATTATTCGTTTACATGGTGTGCCCAATACTATTGTCTCGGATCGTGATACAAAGTTTCTTAGCCATTTTTGGAGATGCTTATGGGCTAAGTTGGGGACTAAACTACTTTTTAGTACTACATGTCATCCCCAAACTGATGGACAAACTGAAGTGGTCAATAGGACATTGTCTACTATGCTTAGGGCTGTTTTAAAAAGTAACTTGAAACTGTGGGAAGAATGTTTACCTCATATTGAATTTGCTTATAATCGTTCAGTGCATTCTACCACTAAAATGTGCCCTTTTGAGATTGTTTATGGTTTTCTACCTCGTGCACCTATTGATTTGCTGCCTCTTCCATCTTCGGAGAAGGTTAATTTTGATGCTAAGCAACGTGCTGATTTGATATTAAAAATGCATGAGTTAACTAAAGAAAACATTGAGCGCATGAATGCTAGATACAAGCTTGCTGGTGCTAGGGGTCGAAAGCATGTTGTGTTTGAACCAGGAGATCTTGTTTGGTTACATCTACGTAAAGATAGGTTTCCTGATTTGCGCAAGTCTAAGTTAATGCCACGAGCTGATGGTCCCTTTAAGGTTTTACAGAAAATTAATGATAATGCATATAAACTTGAGCTACCTGCAGATTTTGGGGTTAGTCCCACATTTAACATTGCAGATTTGAAACCTTATTTGGGAGAAGATGATGAGCTTCCGTCGAGGACGACTTCAATTCAAGAAGGGGAGGATGATGAGGACATCCCTACTAATGTTACACCCATACCCTCACCAACTACACATACTGGACCAGTTACTAGAGCACGTGCACGTCAACTAAATTATCAGGTACTTTCGTTTCTTGCGAATTCTTCTATTGTTCATGACCATATGATGCTGCCTAAATTAGATACTTTTGTTTTGCTTATGAATGAAGGACCTAGCATGGACAAGAAGGATGGTCATTGGAGCGGGATCAAGAATGGAGAAGAAGGTGCGCACGGGGGGAAGTACAGTGGAGCTTCCAGTGGGGATTTTCGCACGTTGAAGCCACCATAAGACATGCATGAAGGCTTGGACGGAATACACGAGATGGCACTTCATTATTTTCGTCCAAGAGCAATTATAGGTGCTGCGTCACCTTAATATTGGGCTGGGCCCATGTAATTTCGAAATACCACATTATAGGCTGTTTTTAGAGTCCGTATGTGTGGGGAAACCGAGTTAGGGTTGTTTTCGGACCCCACCTCCAAGGGGTCACGAAAATCCCCTATGTTCCCCCATATATACAGCCCTTAGGGCGTCGTTTAGACTTGGGTTTTAATTAGATATAAGTTAGCCATAGCCGCAACTTCGAGCTCTTCGTTTGTGTCATCCGACCAGGCCAAGACCTCATTGGAACCCCAACTTTCGTAATCATTCATCTTATATTCGCAATATCCAGATTGCAATTCTTAGTTCTTGCTTGTTCTTCGATTGCTTGCAGGAATTAGACCTTCGTGGTCAGGTTGATCGTGCATCCGCGGGATCAATAACCTCTCGGAGTTGGTTTAGCGATCGCTAAGGCGCAACGTCTTCGCACGTTCGTAGTCGGATCGTGAAAGTCGTCTCCACCATAATCGATCTACACCATCTCATCGAAACATCGGGACACCTTCGCCTCTATCACCTCACCTGCAGCATTCTGTCTTGGAAAGACCGTTGTACCCCTTCCCTTGCTAGACTATAAGTACTTCTCTTCCACCTACGTTTTAGGGTTAGCTAAGAACAAATCTAAACCATTGAGAGAGCTTAGCTCCTATTTCCCTTTGGTAAATTGATCTCCTAGAGTTCCTCTCTCAATCTACCTTCCTCTTCCTAGTAGTAGAAGAAGAGGCCCCTCTTTTAGTAGTAGAAAGAGAGGGAACTACCAAGACTACCTCTTGTGGATGTATGGATCTTGAGATGCATGGCACTTGTGTGTGGATTTGAGTACCTTATGTATTTGGATCTTGTTCCCCTTTCTCTCTTGTGTTGATTGTGTTTGGGATCCCCCCTTGTGTCTTGTTATTATTGTGGATCTCTCTCCCCACCTCCAAATTGTGAAGATTGGGAAAATCCATAGGAGTTGGACCTCAAATTGAGGTTGGCCCTACATCATTTGGTATCAGAGCAAGGTTTATAACATCTTGGAGCCCCTCCCCCCATCTTCTAGCCAATTTTTGCTTTGTTCTTCCCAATTTCTAAAACCCCGCCGAAAATAGCCATACCAAATTTCTTGTGATTTGTTGTTATTGTGAGTTTTTGTTGAATTTGATCCGTGGATCTAGTGTTTAGAAAATGGATCTACCCTCCTTTGTGTTCCCTAGCCTCCCCACCAACAATTTAGGCCGAAATTTTTTCTTTCTCGTCCCCAATTTCTAGGTCAACCCACAGCCTACTCCGTCCACACGGCCTCCCCGTGTGCACGGCCTTCGGCCCCGTGCATACGACCTCTACAACAAACTCCCCCGGAAACAAGGCTGGTTCCACCGCTCTACACGAGGGTAAGGTAACATGAGGTATACTTCCCGTCATAACCACCCTCTCCTTTCCATCACCTTTGAAAGCCTCTCTTCCTTTTGCGAATACCCTTTGTCCCATTGAGACTAGCTCTTCGAGTATTGCCGGCTCTCACAACTTGTGCATCTTAGTATTCATACAATTTATACTCTGTGCATTGCTCCTCTAGTCTTATCGCAATTCATAGCACTACAAGTACCGTGGTCAAGTGAGAGTTCCATTCAAAAAAAGAGAGAAGAGAAAAAGATATCAAAAGCTTCTAAGAAAACGAGAGCGCAAATAGTGAAACATCCGCCATAAGCATGTTCAGAGTTCATATCTCTTCACTATAGGTTGGTGCACTTTTCTGAATCAAGCCGTTGAGCAATCGATCTAGTGACTCTCTTTGTACTTGTGCAACGCGAGCATTAGTCTTCGTTAGGTTATATCTTGCTCACTTTCTTGGTTGCATAACTCCCAATATCTTTGCGCGTGCGTTTCCTTTTGATATCTCTCTCTTTTGATCTACTTGTATTGCATTGCTTCATTTGGTCCACTACCAATTTTAATAACATCTTGATCCACTTGTTGCATTTCTTTGTCCACTAACTCCTACCAAGCTCCACAATAAGCCATTTGTAGGTGTGTGTGTGGGAACGAGATTCAACCAAGGGCATTCTATTCACTACGCGAAGCTACACATCACTCGACTCATTACATCTTCGAGAAGGTAACCTTGATCTTATTCTCTTCCTTTTTTTATTCTCACATCTACTCGCTCATTGTCATGGCTAGGCAAGACTCCCCTACTTGACCGGTGAATGGCCCACTTTGAGACACAAGCAATATGGTTATTGAAGAGGCTCATCTACAGTTCCAACATGAGATGCGCGACGCGCACGAGAAGTTGAGCAACCACATCGCCACGATTGCGGTAGACCTTCATCACGGTCAAGATCTCATGTCACTGAAAATGGAAGAGCTATCCGAGCGCAATGAAGCCAACATGTCACAGAAAATGGAAGAATTCCAACAACAAATGAGCGACCGTGACAAAGACATTATGGACAAGCTAACGACCACTCTCTCCTCGGCAACATCATTCTTCATCATACGCCTCTTCACACCGGTCTTCTCGCCGCTCCAAGTCCAACCATGAACCCGTCGAGCACACCCAGTTTCGTCACGGCAAGGAGCCACAAGACCAAGCCACGGAGCGCGAAAAAGCGTCTTCACCTTGAGAGACAAGTGAAAGACACCCTCAACTACAACCTTCACCACCAAGGGGCAACAACTTATAATGCCCGTTCAACAAGACATGAAGGTGAAGACCACCATAGGCGCCAAGAACAAGACATCCGAATTCCTCATCGGGTTATTCATGGCGAGCCTTCTCATTCTCATGTACCTCGAGATGACCGTCATCCAAGACTGCCACTTCACCCACGTCAAGACAACATACCTTCGATGTCTCTTCGCACATTGGAGGTGATGAGGACATCTCTACTAATGTTACACCCACATCTTCACCAACTACACATACTGGACCAGTTACTAGAGCACGTGCACGTCAACTAAATTATCAGGTACTTTCGTTTCTTGCGAATCCTTCTAATGTTCATGAACATATGATGCTGCCTAAATTAGATACTTTTGTTTTGCTTATGAATGAAGGACCTAGCATGGACAAGAAGGACGGTCATTGGAGCGGGATCAAGCATGGAGAAGAAGGTGCGCGCGCGGGAAAGAACAATGGAGCTTCCAGTGGGGATTTTCGCACTTTGAAGCCACCATAAGGCATGCATGAAGGCTTGGACGAAATACACGAGATGCCACTTCATTATTTTTGTCCAAGGGCAATTATAGGTGCTGCGTCACCTTAATATTGGGCTGGGCCCATGTAATTTCGAAATACCACATTATAGGCTGTTTTTAGACTCCGTATGTGTGGGGAAACCGAGTTAGGGTTGTTTTCGGACCCCACCTCCAAGGGGTCACGAAAATCCCCTCTGTTCCCCCATATATACAGCCCTTAGGGCGTCGTTTAGACTTGGGTTTTAATTAGATTTAAGTTAGCCATAGCCGCAACTTCGAGCTCTTCGTTTGTGTCATCCGACCAGGCCAAGACCTCATTGGAACCCCAACTTTCGTAATCATTCATCTTATATTCGCAATATCCAGATTGCAATTCTTAGTTCTTGCTTGTTCTTCGATTGCTTGCAGGAATTAGACCTTCGTGGTTAGGTTGATCGTGCATCCGCGGGATCAATAACCTCTCGGAGTTGGTTTAGCGATCGCTAAGGCGCAACATCTTCGCACGTTCGTAGTCGGATCGTGAAAGTCGTCTCCACCATAATCGATCTCCACCATCTCATCGAAACATCGGGACACCTTGGCCTCTATCAAGTGGTATCGGATTTCCAGGTTGCTCGGTGAGATTTACCAGTTTTCGTAGTCTAGATTGGTTCTGTTCTTCATACCTACAGTCCACGAAAAAGCCAACAAAAAAATTAGGGTTAGATCTTCACGTCCCAAAACAGTCCGAGCCTTTGTCCAGTTTTCTTTACAGTAGTTTGCTTTGTTGAATTTGCGGTTGCATCGTTGTGTCGAGTTGCTGATCTTAGCGTCTAGTTCCCTTAGAGTTTTGAGTTCTGATCACAGTTTGTCACACCGCCGCCGCACAGTAGTACACCGCCACGTTTCCGCCAATCCGAGTCCAGATACACCACCACGTTCCGCCAAGCAGAGTCCATATACACCACCACGACCTACCGATCCGAGTTGAGTTCCATCACCCGTTCGGTTTGTGATCTCTCCGTAGCCAGATTAGTTTGAGTTGATTAGAGTCGGATTTCACCAATCTTTGTCGTACGTAGAAGAGGGTGATTTCCAAAAAAAAAAAAGAGTCTGGCACGCTTTTCAGAGCAGTTTTTAGGCCAAAAATTTCGTGCCCATACGTTCCTTAGGTCCAGAAACTCATTTTGAGACGTTCGCCACCATAGTGATTTTTTCGCACTTTTTCAGCCACCGCAGTCCCGCATCGCAAAAAAAAAGAGCAAAAAAAAATGAGAAGAAAAAAAATTCAGAGTGTGCTTCTCAGTTGTTTACGTGCCGCGCCATGCTTTCGTTGGTGTTTTAGGCTCGCGTCTCTAGTACGGTCTAGCCTAGGATCAGCACAGTACCGACGTTGAGTGTTTATTCAGCTTTGCATCTCTGTTTTGATTACTGTTGAGCTTTTGCTACCATACTTGTCAGCCTTCCTATAGCTCCACATATATTCTACATCGTGCGTTTTGACACCTCCTGGCCATCGCTCTACCACATCTCTGAGAGTTTTGACCCGTTGGTTGTACGTCACCACCTGCTGCTAGGTAAGAATCGGTAAGAACGAAAGAAAAGCTTGACGGATTTGTGCTTTCCACCATATTTATCATGTAATGCTTTGTTTGTCATATTCTCCCAATCAGGTGCATCCCGCGCCACTTCATCATGGGATCCTGGCATGATTAGCAGAAATAGAAAACACACAGGAATCAGCGAGATTTGTGCTTTCCACCACCCCACATCCCATTAGTAGAAGTAGGATCATATTCCTGTGTGTTTTCTATTTCTGCTAATCATGCCAGGATCCCTTGATGAAGTGGCGCGGGATGCACCTGATTGGGAGAATATGACAAACAAAGCATTACATGATAAATATGACAAACAAAGCATTACATGATAAAGTGGTATCAGCGAGGGATTCACGTATGTAACCTTTGTCGAGTAGCTCTTGTACTTGACGCTGAATCTCCTTCGTCTCCTCCGGATTGGTACGGTATGGCGCACGGTTGGGCAGCGAAGCAGCGGGAATTAAGTCAATCTGATGCTCAATCCCTCGAATAGGTGGTAATCCCGGTGGTACGTCTTGTGGAAAGACGTCAATAAACTCCTGCAAAAGTGGTATCAGAATTACCACCTGCTGCTAGGTAAGAATCGGTAAGAACGAAAGAAAAGCTTGACGGATTTGTGCTTTCCACCACCCCACATCCCATTAGTAGAAGTAGGATCATATTCCTGTGTGTTTTCTATTTCTGCTAATCATGCCAGGATCCCATGATGAAGTGGCGCGGGATGCACCTGATTGGGAGAATATGACAAACAAAGCATTACATGATAAATTTGCACAAATGATGTCTGAACAGGTGAATGACATCGAGAACAGATTTACAGAGGCGATTGATGGTGTGGAGAAGATGATCGACACCAAGCTCGACGCCAAGTTTACTGAGTTGCTCGCACGCTTACCTATACAGCCTGCGGCCGCTCCAGCACAGCCACCGCCACCACGACGTGCACGACGTATTCTGTTTCTGGGCGAACAAGCTGCTGGTGCTCCTGCTGCTGCTGCAGTTACTGCTGTTGTTGCCTCTGACGTCGGCCAGGACGACAACTACGAGGGTGATTACGAGGAGGAGGTGGAACAAGAAGCGGCCTATGAACAGCCAGCTGGACGTCCACGTCCCAACATTCGCCACGGTCGACACCAACCACCCCCTCAGGTACGCGATGATGAACATGTGCCTAAACTTAAATTGAACCTTAAGCCATTTGAGGGTAGATATATTCCTGATGCTTATCTTACTTGGGAGTTAGAAACTGAACAACGTTTTACATGTTTACAATATCCTGAGAATAGACGTGTTACTGCTGCTGTTTGTGAATTCACGGGCTTTGCATCTATTTGGTGGTCTGAACATTGTAGATTGCATGCTAATAATATTCCAACTACTTGGGCTGCTTTAAAAGATGCTATGCGTACTCGCTGGGTTCCCCCTTATTATCAACGTGAATTGTTACAAAAATTACAGCGTTTGAGACAAGGAAAAAATTCTGTAGAGGAATATTATCAAGAATTACAAACTGGATTGATTAGATGTGGCCTAGTAGAGGATAATGAAGCTATGCTTGCACGTTTTATGGGTGGCTTAAACAGGGAGATACAAACTATTCTAGAATACAAGGACTTTGCTACTATCACTCGTTTGTTTCATCTTGCTTGTAAAGCTGAACGTGAAGTGCAGGATCGACAGGCCGCTACGAGACCTAACTTTTCTGCAGGACGAAATACATCATGGACATCGCGTGGAGCTTCTACATCCACACGTCCTGCTGCACCACCATCTACTTCAGCCGCTCATTCTTACAGGGAACCACCAAAACAGCCAGCGCCACCATTCAAGGGTGCACAGAGTGGTCCAGCGGCGAGTTCTTCTTCATCCATGGCGTCCACAGGGCAAGCACGAGATCATGATATTAAATGTCGCAGGTGCCAAGGTGGAGGTCACTTCGCAAAAGACTGTCCCTCCAAGCGTGTTGATAGAGGCGAAGGTGTCCCGATGTTTCGATGAGATGGTGGAGATCGATTATGGTGGAGGCAACTTTCACGATCCGACTACGAACGTGCGAAGACGTTGCGCCTTAGCGATCGCTAAACCAACTCCGAGAGGTTATTGATCCCGCGGATGCACGATCAACCCGACCACGAAGGTCTAATTCCTGCAAGCAATCGAAGAACAAGCAAGAATTAAGAATTGCAATCTGGATATTGCGAATATAAGATGAATGATTACGAAAGTTGGGGTTCCAATGAGGTCTTGGCCTGGTCGGATGACACAAACGAAGAGCTCGAAGTTGCGGCTATGGCTAACTTATATCTAATTAAAACCCAAGTCTAAACGACGCCCTAAGGGCTGTATATATGGGGGAACAAAGGGGATTTTCGTGACCCCTTGGAGGTGGGGTCCGAAAACAACCCTAACTCGGTTTCCCCACACATACGGACTCTAAAAACAGCCTATAATGTGGTATTTCGAAATTACATGGGCCCAGCCCAATATTAAGGTGACGCAGCACCTATAATTGCTCTTGGACGAAAATAATGAAGTGGCATCTCGTGTATTCCGTCCAAGCCTTCATGCATGCCTTATGGTGGCTTCAACGTGCGAAAATCCCCACTGGAAACTCCACTGTACTTTCCCCCGCGCGCACCTTCTTCTCCATTCTTGATCCCGCTCCAATGACCATCCTTCGTGTCCATGCTAGGTCCTTCATTCATAAGCAAAACAAAAGTATCTAATTTAGGCAGCATCATATGTTCATGAACAATAGAAGGATTCGCAAGAAACGAAAGTACCTGATAATTTAGTTGACGTGCACGTGCTCTAGTAACTGGTCCAGTATGTGTAGTTGGTGAGGGTATGGGTGTAACATTAGTAGGGATGTCCTCATCACGTGTGATGACTATTACGGCGGATGGTGGGTATGAGTCAGCGAGTGACTATGATGAGGAGACTCTAGTTCTCATTGCTCATGAGGAACAGGGTGCCCATGATGATGCTCATGATATAGAGTATATGACTCCTGATGATGCAGATAAATATGCTAGTTTGGTTGCTCAACGTGTATTAAGTGTGCAGGTAACGAGGCCGAGCAAAACCAGAGGCATAATTTGTTCCACACAAAGGGAGTGGTGAAAGAACGTTCGGTTCGCATCATCATTGACGGAGGGAGTTGCAACAACTTGGCTAGCATGGAGTTGGTGGAGAAGTTATCTCTCACCACAAGACCACACCCCCATCCGTACTATATTCAGTGGTTTAACAATAGTGGTAAGATTAAGGTAACGCGTTCTGTTCGTGTGCACTTTAGCATTGCTGCATATGTTGATTATGATGATTGTGA
This sequence comes from Bromus sterilis, assembly GCA_950022295.1. NCBI lineage: Eukaryota > Viridiplantae > Streptophyta > Magnoliopsida > Poales > Poaceae > Bromus > Bromus sterilis. Next base: position 160,415,744 of record OX465599.1, on the reverse strand, counting down.
TGTGGTACCCATGCAAGCATGCTCTCTTTTACTTGGTAGACCATGGCAATTTGATAGGAATGTTGTACACCATGGTAGGACAAATCAGTTTACTCTGGTTCATCAGGATAAAAATATTGCTTTACTTCCTATGTCTCCTGAACAAATTGTGAAAGATGATCTTGCTAGAGCTAGTAAAGCAAAACAGGAGAAAAATAAGAGTGAGAATGAGATAGCAGCCAAAGAATTTGAGCAAAAACATAAGACTAATAGCAAATCTTCTTCTGCTGTTTCTAATGAAATTAAATTGACTAGTCCAACTTTGCTTGCTACTAAGGTTGATATTTCAGATTTGGATGTTAGTCAATATGTGTGCTATGCTTTTGTGTGCAAAGAAGCTTTGTTTTCATTTGAGGAATTGCCTCCTTCTTTGCCTCCTGTTGTCACTGACCTTTTGCAGGAGTTTATTGACGTCTTTCCACAAGACGTACCACCGGGATTACCACCTATTCGCGGGATTGAGCATCAGATTGACTTAATTCCGGGTGCTTCTAATGAAATTAACGATAATGCATATAAACTTGAGCTACCTGCAGATTTTGGGGTTAGTCCCACATTTAACATTGCAGATTTGAAACCTTATTTGGGAGAAGATAATGAGCTTCCGTCGAGGACGACTTCAATTCAAGAAGGGGAGGATGATGAGGACATCTCTACTAATGTTACACCCACATCTTCACCAACTACACATACTGGACCAGTTACTAGAGCACGTGCACGTCAACTAAATTATCAGGTACTTTCGTTTCTTGCGAATCCTTCTAATGTTCATGAACATATGGTGCTGCCTAAATTAGATACTTTTGTTTTGCTTATGAATGAAGGACCTAGCATGGACAAGAAGGACGGTCATTGGAGCGGGATCAAGCATGGAGAAGAAGGTGCGCGCGCGGGAAAGAACAATGGAGCTTCCAGTGGGGATTTTCGCACTTTGAAGCCACCATAAGGCATGCATGAAGGCTTGGACGAAATACACGAGATGCCACTTCATTATTTTCGTCCAAGAGCAATTATAGGTGCTGCGTCACCTTAATATTGGGCTGGGCCCATGTAATTTCGAAATACCACATTATAGGCTGTTTTTAGAGTCCGTATGTGTGGGGAAACCGAGTTAGGGTTGTTTTCGGACCCCACCTCCAAGGGGTCACGAAAATCCCCTCTGTTCCCCCATATATACAGCCCTTAGGGCATCGTTTAGACTTGGGTTTTAATTAGATTTAAGTTAGCCATAGCCGCAACTTCGAGCTCTTCGTTTGTGTCATCCGACCAGGCCAAGACCTCATTGGAACCCCAACTTTCGTAATCATTCATCTTATATTCGCAATATCAAGATTGCAATTCTTAGTTCTTGCTTGTTCTTCGATTGCTTGCAGGAATTAGACCTTCGTGGTCAGGTTGATCGTGCATCCGCGGGATCAATAACCTCTCGGAGTTGGTTTAGCGATCGCTAAGGCGCAACGTCTTCGCACGTTCGTAGTCGGATCGTGAAAGTCGTCTCCACCATAATCGATCTCCACCATCTCATCGAAACATCGGGACACCTTCGCCTCTATCAGGAGGGGCACCCAAATGCACCTCACGTTCCCATCTTTAACCATCAAGAGTACTACAATGACAACCTTCACCACAATGATCGGCGAGCTAGACCACGTCTGCCACCACTTGAACATCTTCAGGTTCGTCAACCATACAATACCATTGAAGAACTGGTTCACCAAGCCACCAAAGCGGAGCGGCAAGTTCAAGAAGATGTGAAGTACTCTACATCTCAAGCACCTCCAAGAACAACACCCTATACCTGAGCTCCGTCATCAAGTGGTGGTCTTCCAACACCAAGCCAACTGAGCCTACCAATGCTTTTCCACCCAAAGATGAAAAGACAAGCTCCATTGCGTGCTTCACTTGCAAGGGCCGCGACCACAAGTATTTTGAGTGTCCTACCAAGTGGACCATGATCATCAGCGAAGACGGCGAGTATGATTCTATAAGTGAGGGTGAAATGGATGCTTTGGCTCAAGTCTCTTAACACATACAAACTAATGATGATGAAGATGGCCTAGTATATTGTGACAATGACGCAACTCCCTCCTTAGTGGTGTCCAAGGTGTTGACTCTTCAACAAGAGATCGATGAGAATCAAAGGTGTCACATCTTTCATACCAAGGCGGGCATAAAAGGTAGATCTGTCAAGGTAATCATCGATGGTGGGAGTTACCCCAACTTGGCAAGTGAAGAACTTTGTGCCAAACTCAACCTCATCAAGAAGAAGCATCCTCACCCATACATGGTGCAATGTCTTAGTCACCCCGGATCAATCAAAGTGGACCACACGGTGGAAGTCTCATTCAAAATCGGCGCCTACAAAGACACTTTGGAATGTGACGTGCTGCCAATGAGCATGTGCCATTTTCTCTTGGGTCGTCCTTGGCAATTTGATACGAGTTTTCTACACAATGGCCGCACCAACCACTATATCTTCAAGTGGAGGGGAAAAGAGGTTGTCCTTCGTCCCATGACCCCAAGTCAAGTGATCGCCGACAAAATACACAATACCAACCCTCATGGGGACAAAAGTGAGAGAGAGAGCCAGCAAAAAGTGAGTGATAACCACAAACCAAATATGAGTGAACCCATGAGGCATACCACCAATGACACCATCTTGCTAGCCACTAAGCGAGAGGTCCAAGAAGTGCGGAATAACCCATCCCATATCCTTCACTTTGTACTCTTGTAAAAAGATGAGGTGCTTTTACCTAACAACTTACCTGATGAGCACATCCCTACTAATGTTACACCCATACCCTCACCAACTACACATACTGGACCAGTTACTAGAGCACGTGCACGTCAACTAAATTATCAGGTACTTTCGTTTCTTGCGAATCCTTCTATTGTTCATGAACATATGATGCTGCCTAAATTAGATACTTTTGTTTTGCTTATGAATGAAGGACCTAGCATGGACAAGAAGGATGGTCATTGGAGCGGGATCAAGAATGGAGAAGAAGGTGCGCGCGGGGGAAAGTACAGTGGAGCTTCCAGTGGGGATTTTCGCACGTTGAAGCCACCATAAGGCATGCATGAAGGCTTGGACGGAATACACGAGATGCCACTTCTTTATTTTCGTCCAAGAGCAATTATAGGTGCTGCGTCGCCTTAATATTGGGCTGGGCCCATGTAATTTCGAAATACCACATTATAGGCTGTTTTTAGAGTCCGTATGTGTGGGGAAACCGAGTTAGGGTTGTTTTCGGGCCCCATCTCCAAGGGGTCACGAAAATCCCCTCTGTTCCCCCATATATACAGCCCTTAGGGCGTCGTTTAGACTTGGGTTTTAATTAGATTTAAGTTAGCCATAGCCGCAACTTCGAGTCCTTAGTTTGTGTCGTCCGACCAGGCCAAGACCGCATTGGAACCCCAACTTCTGTTAATCTTTCATCTTATATTCGCAATATCCAGATTGCAATTCTTAGTTCTTGCTTGTTCTTCGATTGCTTGCAGGAATTGACCTTCGTGGTCAGGTTGATCGTGCATCCGCGGGATCAATAACCTCTCGGAGTTGGTTTAGCGATTGCTAAGGCGCAACGTCTTCGCACGTTCGTAGTCGGGTCGTGAAAGTCTACTCCACCAAAATCGATCTCCACCATCTCATCGAAACATCGGGACACCTTCGCCTCTATCAAGTGGTATCAGATTTCCAGGTTGCTCGGTGAGATTTACCTGTTTTCGTAGTCTAGATTGGTTCAGTTCTTCATACCTACAGTCCACGAAAAAGCCAACAAAAAAAATTAGGGTTAGATCATCACGTCCCAAAACAGTCCGAGCCTTTGTCCAGTTTTCTTTACAGTAGTTTGCATTGTTGAATTTGCGGTTGCATCGTTGTGTCGAGTTGCTGATCTTAGCGTCTAGTTACCTTAGAGTTTCGAGTTCGGATCACAGTTTGTCACGCCGCCGCCGCATAGTAGTACACCACCACGTTCCGCCAATCCGAGTCCAGATACACCACCAAGTTCCGCCAAGCAGAGTCCATACACACCACCACAACCTACCGATCCGAGTTAAGTTCCATCACCCGTTCGGTTTGTGATATCTCCGTAGCCAGAATAGTTTTGAGTTGTCGTACGTAGAAGAGGGTGATTTCCAAAAAACAAAAAAAAAAAAAATTTAGGCCAGAATAGTTTTGAGTCTGGCACGCTTTCTAGAGCAGTTTTTAGGCCAGAAATTTCGGGGGTAAAAAAATTTCGTGCCCATACGTTCCTTAGGTCCAGAAACTCATTTTGAGACGTTCGCCACCATAGTGATTTTTTCGCACTTTTTCAGCCACCGCAGTTCCGCATCGCACAAAAAAAAAAAAGAGCAAAAAAAAAAAAAAAAAAAGAGAGAAAAAAAAATTCAGAGTGTGTTTCTCAGCTGTTTACGTGCCGCGCCGTGCTTTCGTTGGTGTTTTAGGCTCGCGTCTCTAGTACGGTCTAGCCTAGGATCAGCACAGTACCGACGTTGAGTGTTTATTCAGCTTTGCATCTCTGTTTTGATTACTGTTGAGCTTTTGCTACCATACTTGTCAGCCTTCCTACAGCTCCACATATATTCTACATCGTGCGTTTTGACACCTCCTGGCCATCGCTCTACCACATCTCTGAGAGTTTTGACCCGTTGGTTGTACATCACCACCTGCTGCTAGGTAAGAATCGGTAAGAACTAAAGAAAAGCTTGACGGATTTGTGCTTTCCACCACCCCACATCCCATTAGTAGAAGTAGGATCATACTTCTGTGTGTTTTCTATTTCTGCTAACCATGCCAGGATCCCATGATGAAGTGGCGCGGGATGCACCCGATTGGGAGAACATGACAAACAAGGAGCTACATGATAAATTTGCACGTATGATGTCTCAACAGGTGCAGGACATCGAGACCAGATTTACAGAGGCGATTGATGGCGTGGAGAAGATGATCGACACCAAGCTCGACGCCAAGTTTACTGAGTTGATCGCACGCCTACCTTCAGCACAGCCACAACCACCGCCACTACCACGTGCACGACGTATTCTGTTTCCGCGAGGACAAGCTGCTGGTATTGGTGCTCCTGCTGGTATTGGTGCTCCTGCTGCTGCTGCAGTTGCTGCTACTGCTGCTGCTGCTTCTGACGTCGGCCAGGACGACAACTACGAGGGTGATTACGAGGAGGAGGTGGAACAGGAAGCGGCCTATGAGCAGCCAGCTGGACGTCCACGTCCCAACATTCGCCACGGTCGACCCCAACCACCCCCTCAGGTACGCGATGATGAACATGTGCCTAAACTTAAATTGAACCTTAAGCCATTTGAGGGTAGATATATTCCTGATGCTTATCTTACTTGGGAGTTAGAAACTGAACAACGTTTTACATGTTTACAATATCCTGAGAATAGACGTGTTACTGCTGCTGTTTGTGAATTCACGGGCTTTGCATCTATTTGGTGGTCTGAACATTGTAGATTGCATGCTAATAATATTCCACCTACTTGGGCTGCTTTAAAAGATGCTATGCGTACTCGCTGGGTTCCCCCTTATTATCAACGTGAATTGTTACAAAAATTACAGCGTTTGAGACAAGGAAAAAATTCTGTAGAGGAATATTATCAAGAATTACAAACTGGATTGATTAGATGTGGCCTAGTAGAGGATAATGAAGCTATGCTTGCACGTTTTATGGGTGGCTTAAACAGGGAGATACATACTATTCTAGAATACAAGGACTTTGCTACTATCACTCGTTTGTTTCATCTTGCTTGTAAAGCTGAACGTGAAGTGCAGGATCGACAGGCCGCTACGAGACCTAACTTTTCTGCAGGACGAAATACATCATGGACATCGCGTGGAGCTTCTACATCCACACGTCCTGCTGCACCACCATCTAATTCAGCCGCTCATTCTTACAGGGAACCACCAAAACAGCCAGCGCCACCATTCAAGGGTGCACAGAGTGGTCCAGCGGCGAGTTCTTCTTCATCCATGGCGTCCACAGGGCAAGCACGAGATCGTGATATTAAATGTCGCAGGTGCCAAGGTGGAGGTCACTTCGCAAAAGACTGTCCCTCCAAGCGTGTGATGACTATTACGGCGGATGGTGGGTATGAGTCAGCGAGTGACTATGATGAGGAGACTCTAGTTCTCATTGCTCATGAGGAACAGGGTGCCCATGATGATGCTCATGATATAGAGTATATGACTCCTGATGATGCAGATAAATATGCTAGTTTGGTTGCTCAACGTGTATTAAGTGTGCAGGTAACGAAGGCCGAGCAAAACCAGAGGCATAATTTGTTCCACACAAAGGGAGTGGTGAAAGAACGTTCGGTTCGCATCATCATTGACGGAGGGAGTTGCAACAACTTGGCGAGCATGGAGTTGGTGGAGAAGCTATCTCTCACCACAAGACCACACCCCCATCCGTACTATATTCAGTGGTTTAACAATAGTGGTAAGATTAAGGTAACGCGTTCTGTTCGTGTGCACTTTAGCATTGCTGCATATGTTGATTATGTTGATTGTGATGTGGTACCGATGCAAGCATGCTCTCTTTTACTTGGTAGACCATGGCAATTTGACAGGAATGTTGTACACCATGGTAGGACAAATCAGTTTACTCTGGTTCATCAGGATAAAACTATTGCTTTACTTCCTATGTCTCCTGAACAAATTGTGAAAGATGATCTTGCTAGAGCTAGTAAAGCTAAACAGGAGAAAAATAAGAGTGAAAATGAGATAGCAGCTAAAGAATTTGAGCAACAACATAAGACTACTAGCAAATCTTCTTCTTCTGTTTCTAATGAAATTAAATTCACTAGTCCAACTTTGCTTGCTACTAAGGTTGATATTTCGGATTTCGATGTTAGTCAATATGTGTGCTATGCTTTTGTGTGCAAAGAAGCTTTGTTTTCATTTGACGAATTGCCTCCTTCTTTGCCTCCTGTTGTCACTGACCTTTTGCAGGAGTTTATTGACGTCTTTCCACAAGACGTACCACCGGGATTACCACCTATTCGAGGGATTGAGCATCAGATTGACTTAATTCCCGGTGCTTCACTGCCCAACCGTGCGCCATACCGTACCAATCCGGAGGAGACGAAGGAGATTCAGCGTCAAGTACAAGAGCTACTCGACAAAGGTTACATACGTGAATCCCTTAGTCCTTGTGCTGTTCCTGTTATATTAGTGCCTAAAAAGGATGGAACTTGGCGTATGTGTGTTGATTGTAGAGCCATTAATAATATTACTATTCGTTATCGTCATCCTATTCCTAGGTTAGATGATATGCTTGATGAATTAAGTGGCTCTACCATGTTTTCCAAAGTTGATTTGCGTAGTGGATACCATCAAATTCGCATGAAATTAGTAGATGAATGGAAAACGGCTTTTAAAACTAAGTTTGGATTATATGAGTGGTTAGTCATGCCTTTTGGGTTAACTAATGCACCTAGCACTTTCATGAGATTAATGAACGAGGTTTTACGTGCTTTCATTGGACGATTTGTGGTAGTCTATTTTGATGATATACTGATTTATAGCAAATCTTTGGAGGAACATTTGGATCATTTACGTGCTGTTTTTATTGCTCTACGTAATGCACGTTTATTTGGTAACCTTGGGAAGTGCACCTTTTGCACCGACCGAGTATCGTTTCTTGGCTATGTCGTTACTCCACAGGGTATTGAAGTTGATAAAGCCAAGATCGAGGCGATTGAGAGTTGGCCGCAGCCCAAAACGGTCACACAAGTGAGAAGTTTTCTTGGCCTCGCTGGATTCTATAGGCGTTTTGTGAGAGATTTCAGCACCATTGCTGCCCCTCTCAATGAGCTTACACGCAAGGATGTGCCTTTTACTTGGGGTACCGCACAGGAAGAAGCTTTCACGGTATTGAAAGATAAGTTAACACATGCTCCTTTGCTCCAACTTCCTGATTTTAATAAGACTTTTGAGCTTGAATGCGATGCTAGTGGGATTGGTTTGGGAGGTGTGTTATTACAAGATGCTAAACCTGTTGCATACTTTTCTGAAAAATTGAGTGGGCCTAGTCTGAACTATTCTACTTATGGTAAGGAATTATATGCTCTTGTTCGGACATTAGAAACTTGGCAACATTATTTATGGCCCAAAGAATTTGTTATACATTCTGATCATGAATCTTCGAAACACATAAGAAGTCAAGCAAAACTTAATCGTAGACATGCTAAGTGGGTTGAATTTATTGAGACTTTCCCTTATGTCATTAAACACAAGAAGGGGAAAGATAATATTATTGCTGATGCTTTGTCTCGTCGTTATACTATGCTTTCACAACTTGACTTCAAGATATTCGGTTTAGAGACAATCAAAGAACAATATGCAAATGATGCGGAATTTAAAGATGTATTGCAGAATTGTAGAGAGGGTAGAACATGGAACAAGTTTGTGCTTAATGATGGATTTGTGTTCCGTTCTAACAAGCTATGCATTCCAGCTAGCTCTATTCGTCTTTTGTTGTTGCAGGAGGCGCATGGAGGAGGATTAATGGGACATTTTGGCGTGAAAAAGACGGAGGACGTACTTGCTACACATTTCTTTTGGCCAAAGATGAGACGGGATGTTGAGCGTTTTGTTGCTCGCTGCACTACATGTCAAAAAGCTAAGTCACGACTCAATCCTCATGGTTTATACATGCCTTTACCTGTACCTAGTGTTCCGTGGGAGGACATATCCATGGACTTTGTTTTAGGCTTGCCTCGAACAAAGAAGGGGAGGGATAGCATATTTGTTGTCGTGGATAGATTTTCTAAGATGGCACATTTTATACCATGTCAAAAAAGCGATGATGCTGCTAATGTTGCTGATTTATTCTTTGGAGAGATTATTCGTTTACATGGTGTGCCCAATACTATTGTCTCGGATCGTGATACTAAGTTTCTTAGCCATTTTTGGAAATGCTTATGGGCTAAGTTGGGGACTAAACTACTTTTTAGTACTACATGTCATCCCCAAACTGATGGACAAACTGAAGTGGTCAATAGGACTTTGTCTACTATGCTTAGGGCTGTTTTAAAAAGTAACTTTAAACTGTGGGAAGAATGTTTACCTCATATTGAATTTGCTTATAATCGTTCAGTGCATTCTACCACTAAAATGTGCCCTTTTGAGATTGTTTATGGTTTTCTACCTCGTGCACCTATTGATTTGCTGCCTCTTCCATCTTCGGAGAAGGTGAATTTTGATGCTAAGCAACGTGCTGAATTGATATTAAAAATGCATGAGTTAACTAAAGAAAACATTGAGCGCATGAATGCTAGATACAAGCTTGCTGGTGATAGGGGTCGAAAGCATGTTGTATTTGAACCAGGAGATCTTGTTTGTTTACATCTACGAAAAGATAGGGTTCCTGATTTGCGCAAGTCTAAGTTAATGCCACGAGCTGATGGTCCCTTTAAGGTTTTACAGAAAATTAATGATAATGCATATAAACTTGAGCTACCTGCAGATTTTGGGGTTAGTCCCACATTTAACATTGCAGATTTGAAACCTTATTTGGGAGAAGATGATGAGCTTCCGTGATGAGGACATCCCTACTAATGTTACACCCATATCCTCACCAAATACACATATTGGACCAGTTACTAGAGCTCGTGCACGTCAACTAAATTATCAGGTACTTTCGTTTCTTGCGAATCCTTCTATTGTTCATGAACATATGATACTGCCTAAATTAGATACTTTTGTTTTGCTTATGAATGAAGGACCTAGCATGGACAAGAAGGATGGTCATTGGAGCGGGATCAAGCATGGAGAAGAAGGTGCGCGCGCGGGAAAGGACAGCGGAGCTTCCCGTGGTGATTATCGCACTTTGAAGCCACCATAAGGCGCGCATGAAGTGTTGGACGAAATACGCGAGATGCCACTTCATTATTTTCGTCCAAGAGCAATTATAGGTGCTGCGTCACCTTAATATTGGGCTGGGCCCATGTAATTTCGAAATACCACCTTATAGGCTGTTTTTAGAGTCCGTATGTGTGCGGAAACCGAGTTAGGGTTGTTTTCGGACCCCACCTCCAAGGGGTCACGAAAATCCCCTCTGTTCCCCCATATATACAGCCCTTAGGGCGTCGTTTAGACTTGGGTTTTTAATTAGATTTAAGTTAGCCATAGCCGCAACTTCGAGCTCTTCGTTTGTGTCATCCGACCAGGCCAAGACCTCATTGGAACCCCAACTTTCGTAATCATTCATCTTATATTCGCAATATCCAGATTGCAATTCTTAGTTCTTGCTTGTTCTTCGATTGCTTGCAGGAATTGACCTTCGTGGTCAGGTTGATCGTGCATCCGCGGGATCAATAACCTCTCGGAGTTGGTTTAGCGATCTCTAAGGCGCAACGTCTTCGCACGTTCGTAGTCGGATCGTGAAAGTCGCCTCCACCATAATCGATCTGCACCATCTCATCGAAACATCGGGACACCTTCGCCTCTATCATTCCGTCGAGGACGACTTCAATTCAAGAAGGGGAGGATGATGAGGACATCCCTACTAATGTTACACCCATACCCTCACCAACTACACATACTGGACCAGTTACTAGAGCACGTGCACGTCAACTAAATTATCAGGTACTTTCGTTTCTTGCGAATCCTTCTATTGTTCATGAACATATGATGCTGCCTAAATTAGATACTTTTGTTTTGCTTATGAATGAAGGACCTAGCATGGACAAGAAGGATGGTCATTGGAGCGGGATCAAGAATGGAGAAGAAGGTGCGCGCGGGGGAAAGTACAGTGGATATTCCAGTGGGGATTTTCGCACGTTGAAGCCACCATAAGGCATGCATGAAGGCTTGGACGGAATACACGAGATGCCACTTCTTTATTTTCGTCCAAGAGGAATTATAGGTGCTGCGTCACCTTAATATTGGGCTGGGCCCATGTAATTTCGAAATACCACATTATAGGCTGTTTTTAGAGTCCGTATGTGTGGGGAAACCGAGTTAGGGTTGTTTTCGGGCCCCACCTCCAAGGGGTCACGAAAATCCCCTCTGTTCCCCCATATATACAGCCCTTAGGGCGTCGTTTAGACTTGGGTTTTAATTAGATTTAAGTTAGCCATAGCCGCAACTTCGAGTCCTTCGTTTGTGTCGTCCGACCAGGGAAGACCGCATTGGAACCCCAACTTCTGTTAATCATTCATCTTATATTCACAATATCCAGATTGCAATTCTTAGTTCTTGCTTGTTCTTCGATTGCTTGCAGGAATTGACCTTCGTGGTCAGGTTGATCGTGCATCCGCGGGATCAATAACCTCTCGGAGTTGGTTTAGCGATTGCTAAGGCGCAACGTCTTCGCACGTTCGTAGTCGGGTCGTGAAAGTCTACTCCACCAAAATCGATCTCCACCATCTCATCGAAACATCGGGACACCTTCGCCTCTATCATCACCCCCTCTTCCTCGTGCCATAGCTACTATTTTGCAAGAATTTGAGGACGTGTTCCCCGCCGAGTTACCACCGGACCTACCCCCACTTCGTGGCATTGAGCACCGCATCGACCTCATACCCAACGCTCCTCTCCCAACCGGGCACCCTACCGCACCAACCCCGAGGAGACAAAGGAGATTCAACGTCAAGTCAAAAAACTACTAGAGAAAGGGTACGTTCGCGAAAGCCCTAGCCCTTTTGAGGTGCCGGTGCTAATTGTGCCCAAGAAATATTGTACGTGGCGCATGTGTTGTGATTGCCGTCTGATACGTCCAAAATGCATCACTATTTTATATAGTAATTCTTTCTTATTCATTGATATATTTCATGTCCTTATGTTGTTTTGGCTTATTTTACACAGTTTTCAACTTTCCGGTGCCGAAGCAGCAGACGCAGGATTCAACGGTAAAAAGTGGATGCTGAGTTGCTTAAGAAGAATACCTCCAAATTACCTGAAAATCCACGAAGGGCATTTTTCAGAAGATTAACAAAGACACGTCGAAGAGGGGCCAGAGGGGGCCATAGGGTGCCCAGGCGGCCACCCGGCGCGGCCCCACCCCTGGGGCCACTCCCGGATCCCCCCTTTGGCCTATATATCACTCATATATGAAAAACCCTAAAACAGATAGATTTTCCGGAGTTTCGCGGCCGCTCCGTGGAGGAAACCTACAGAGAAGAAAAGACATCTCCGGCGGGCAGATTCCGCCGGGGAGAACACCTCCCGGAAGGGGAGATCGTCGCCATCGTCACGGGCATCATCGAGATCATCATCAACATCATCCCCAACATCAGCACCATCACCACCACCATCCAATCTCACCTCACAAGTTTATCTTGTGTTGTAATCCGTACTATCTATCCTCTCTACTCTACCGGTGTTGATTACTACCGTGTGATGAATGCTATTGAGTTTTGTTGGAGAATTATCATTGTGTCCAGATTGTTTATCATCTATTTATCACCACTGATCATGATCTCTTTTATGTCTTGTGAGTAGTTACTTTAGTTCTTGAGGACACGGGAGAAGTCTAGTTGTTAGTAGTCATATGATGTTGAAGTAATATGTGTTGTTTGATATTTAAGTTGTGTTGTTATTTTCCTAGTGGTGTTGTGTGAGTCGAACACTCAACACTTCGCCTTATTAAGGACCTAGGGGAATACATTGTGCACAAAGAATGCTTACGGTGGGTTGCCGGAGTGACAGAAACATGAACCCCAGTTCGTACTCTTTTGCACAAGGGAACAATGGATTATTGCTATGGTTAGGCCTTTACCTTAATTACTACCTTGTATTTGCGGATGCTTGCAAGGTGTTTAATCATAAGAGTGCACTTATCTTAGTCTAGAGGGTGCACTAGCATAGATCCACCCACTCAACACTTATCAACACGGCACATAGCACCGATACGGAATATGGCGAAAGCACATGACTATTTCTTCCGCGTGTCCTCAAGAACGCTTTAGCCTTTATAAGCTTAGTTGCTAAGCCTATCCTTTGCTCAAAAGGATCGTGCCACTTGTTACTCCTCAGTGATCTTTACTTTGCTTGCTTTTACCCTTTGTGTTTCTTATATCGAAAACCCCTAAAAAGTTATCTTTCAGTTCCTGTAGCTATTTCTTTACCAATGTCACTTAACAATACCTTCTACTCCTCGTTGGGTTCGACACTCTTATTTATCAAAAACGCTACAAACGATCCCCTACAGTTGAGGGTCATCAAGTACTGTTTTCTGGCGCCGTTGCCGGGGAGCATAGTGCTATCAGTAAGTGAATCTGGTAAGGAAGTCTTTATATTTTTGTTTTTATTTTGTCTTTGCTGCTTTTGTCCTTATGGACACCTCTACTCTTGGATCATTGTTTATGGGGAAACGCCCCGCAACTGTGGTTGTCACTCCTACCCCTGCTGAAATTGTGCCTTACAAAATACCATCTGGTATTATCGATCATGTCTTAGCTAATCGTTATGCAGGAGATAGGCATCCAGGTGAACACTTGCTACATTTATCACAACTATGTTCATTATTTAAGCTTGAAGGTGTGTCACTGGAGTTCCTCATGAAGAAATTATTCTCCGTATCGCTTATAGGTAAAGCTTCCGATTGGTATAAGATCCTTGCTAACTCAAATCTACTTACTTGGTAAGAGCTTATGTCTCTCTTTTATACAAAGTTTTACCCTCTTCGTGAAATTCATCGAGACATGAATTACATCTACAACTTTTGGTCTCGCGACGGAGAGAGCATCGCTCAAGCTTGGGGGAGACTTAAATCCCTAATGTTCAAATGTCCTATTCATGAACTCCCCAAATAAATTATAATTACAAATTTTTATGCCAGGCTCGCTCGTCAGGATAAGGAGATGTTGGATGCCTCCTCTAGCGTGGTATTCCAAACAAAAAACATCGAAGAAAGTTGGGATCTCATCGAGAGGATCCAGAAGAATTGATGAGGACATCTCTACTAATGTTACACCCACATCTTCACCAACTACACATACTGGACCAGTTACTAGAGCACGTGCACGTCAACTAAATTATCAGGTACTTTCGTTTCTTGCGAATCCTTCTAATGTTCATGAACATATGATGCTGCCTAAATTAGATACTTTTGTTTTGCTTATGAATGAAGGACCTAGCATGGACAAGAAGGACGGTCATTGGAGCGGGATCAAACATGGAGAAGAAGGTGCGCGCGCGGGAAAGAACAATGGAGCTTCCAGTGGGGATTTTCGAACTTTGAAGCCACCATAAGGCATGCATGAAGGCTTGGACGAAATACACGAGATGCCACTTCATTATTTTCGTCCAAGAGCAAATATAGGTGCTGCGTCACCTTAATATTGGGCTGGGCCCATGTAATTTCGAAATACCACATTATAGGCTGTTTTTAGAGTCCGTATGTGTGGGGAAACCAAGTTAGGGTTGTTTTCGGACCCCACCTCCAAGGGGTCACGAAAATCCCCTCTGTTCCCCCTTATATACAGCCCTTAGGGCATCGTTTAGACTTGGGTTTTAATTAGATTTAAGTTAGCCATAGCCGCAACTTCGAGCTCTTCGTTTGTGTCATCCGACCAGGCCAAGACCTCATTGGAACCCCAACTTTCGTAATCATTCATCTTATATTCGCAATATCCAGATTGCAATTCTTAGTTCTTGTTTGTTCTTCGATTGCTTGCAGGAATTAGACCTTCGTGGTCAGGTTGATCGTGCATCCGCGGGATCAATAACCTCTCGGAGTTGGTTTAGCGATCGCTAAGGCGCAACGTCTTCGCACGTTCGTAGTCGGATCGTGAAAGTCGCCTCCACCATAATCGATCTCCACCATCTCATCGAAACATCGGGACACCTTCGCCTCTATCAAGTAGTATCAGATTTCCAGGTTGATCGGTGAGGTTTACCAGTTTTCGTACTCTAGATTACTTCTGTTCTTCATACCTACAGTCCACGAAAAGCCAAAAAAAATTTTAGGGTTAGATCATCACGTCCCTAAACAGTCCGAGCCTTTGTCCAGTCTTCCTTACAGTAGTTTGCTTTGTTGAATTTGCGGTTGCATCGTTGTGTCGAGTTGCTGATCTTAGCGTCTAGTTCCCTTAGAGTTTCGAGTTCTGATCATAGTTTGTCACGCCGCCGCCGCACAGTACTACACCACCACGTTCCGCCAATCCGAGTCCAGATACACCACCACGTTCCGCCAAGCAGAGTCCATATACACCACCACGACCTACCGATCCGAGTTGAGTTCCATCACCCGTTCGGTTTGTGATCTCTCCGTAGCCAGATTAGTTTGAGTTGATTAGAGTCGGATTTCACCAATCTTTGTCGTACGTAGAAGAGGGTGATTTCCAAAAAAAATGAAAAAAAAAGAGTCTAACACGCTTTCCAGAGCAGTTTTTAGGCCAAAAATTTCAGGGGTGAAAAAATTTCGTGCCCATACGTTCCTTAGGTCCAGAAACTCATTTTGAGACGTTCGCCACCATAGTGATTTTTTCGCACTTTCTCAGCCACCGCAGTCCCGCATCGCAAAAAAAAAGAGCAAAAAAACAAAAAAAAAAGAGAGAGAAAATAAAAATTCAGAGTGTGCTTCTCAGTTGTTTACGTGCCGCGCCGTGCTTTCGTTGGTGTTTTAGGCTCGCGTCTCTAGTACGGTCTAGCCTAGGATCAGCACAGTACCGACGTTGAGTGTTTATTCAGCTTTGCATCTCTGTCTTGATTACTGTTGAGTTTTTCCTACCATACTTGTCAGCCTTCCTACAGCTCCACATATATTCTACATCGTGCGTTTGACACCTCCTGGCCATCGCTCCACCATATCTCTGAGAGTTTTGACCCGTTGGTTGTACATCACCACCTGCTGCTAGGTAAGAATCGGTAAGAACAAAATAAAAGCTTGACGGATTTGTGCTTTCCACCACCCCACATCCCATTAGTAGAAGTAGGATCATATTACTGTGTGTTTTCTATTTCTGCTAACCATGCCAGGATCACATGATGAAGTGGTGCGGGATGCACCCGATTGGGAGAACATGACAAACAAGGAGCTACATAATAAATTTGCACAAATGATGTCTGAACAGGTGAATGACATCGAGACCAGATTTACAGAGGCAATTGATGGCGTGGAAAAGATGATCGACACCAAGCTCGACGCCAAGTTTACTGAGTTGATCGCACGCCTACCTACACAGCCTGCTGCCGCTCCAGCACAGCCACAACCACCGCCACTACCACGTGCACCACGTATTCTGTTTCCGAGAGGAGAAGCTGCTGGTATTGGTGCTCCTCCTGCTACTGCATTACCTGCTGCTGCAGCTTCTGACGTCGGCCAGGACGACAACTACGAGGGTGATTACGAGGAGGAGGTGGAACAGGAAGCGGCCTATGAACAGCCAGCTGGACGTCCACGTCCCAACATTCGCCACGGTCGACACCAACCACCCCCTTAGGTACGCGATGATGAACATGTGCCTAAACTGAAATTGAATCTTAAGCCGTTTGAGGGTAGATATATTCCTGATGCTTATCTTACTTGGGAGTTAGAAACTGAACAACGCTTTACATGTTTACAATATCCTGAGAATAGACGTGTTACTGCTGCTGTTTGTGAATTCACGGGATTTGCATCTATTTGGTGGTCTGAACATTGTAGATTGCATGCTAATAATATTCCAACTACTTGGGCTGCTTTAAAAGATGCTATGCGTACTCGCTGGGTTCCTCCTTATTATCAACGTGAATTGTTACAAAAATTACAGCATTTGAGACAAGGAAAAAATTCTGTAGAGGAATATTATCAAGAATTACAAACTGGATTGATTAGATGTGGCCTAGTAGAGGATAATAAGCTATGCTTGCACGTTTTATGGGTGGTTTAAACAGGGAGATACAAAACTATTCTAGAATACAAGGACTTTGCTACTATCACTCGTTTGTTTCATCTTGCTTGTAAAGCTGAACGTGAAGTGCAGGATCGACAGGCCGCTACGAGACCTAACTTTTCTGCAGGACGAAATACATAATGGACATCGCGTGGACCTTCTACATCCACACGTCCTGCTGCACCACCATCTACTTCAGCCGCTCATTCTTACAGGGAGCCACCAAAACAGCCAGCGCCACCATTCAAGGGTGCATAGAGTGGTCCAGCGGCGAGTTCTTCTTCATCCATGGCTTCCACAGGGAAAACACGAGATCGTGATATTAAATGTCGCAGGTGCCAAGGTGGAGGTCACTTCGCAAAAGACTGTCCCTCCAAGCGTGTGATGACTATTACGGCGGATGGTGGGTATGAGTCAGCGAGTGACTATGATGAGGAGACTTTAATTCTCATTGCTCATGAGGAACAGGGTGCCCATGATGATGCTCATGATATAGAGTATATGGCTCCTGATGATGCAGATAAATATGCTAGTTTGGTTGCTCAACGTGTGTTAAGTGTGCAGGTAACGAAGGCCGAGCAAAACCAGAGGCATAATTTGTTCAACACAAAGGGAGTGGTGAAAGAACGTTCGGTTCGCATCATCATTGACGGAGGGAGTTGCAACAACTTGGCTAGCATGGAGTTGGTGGAGAAGCTATCTCTCACCACAAGACCACACCCCCATCCGTACTATATTCAGTGGTTCAACAATAGTGGTAAGATTAAGGTAACGCGTTCTATTCGTGTGCACTTTAGCATTGCTGCATATGCTGATTATGTTGATTGTGATGTGGTACCCATGCAAGCATGCTCTCTTTTACTTGGTAGACCATGGCAATTTGATAGGAATGTTCTACACCATGGTAGGACCAATCAGTTTACTCGGGTTCATCAGGATAAAAATATTGCTTTACTTCCTATGTCTCCTGAACAAATTGTGAAAGATGATCTTGCTAGAGCTAGTAAAGCTAAACAGGAGAAAAATAAGAGTGAAAATGAGATAGCAGCTAAAGAATTTGAGCAACAACATAAGACTAATAGCAAATCTTCGTCTGCTGTTTCTAATGAAATTAAATTGACTAGTCCAACTTTGCTTGCTACTAAGGTTAATATTTCAGATTTGGATGTTAGTCAATATGTGTGCTATGCTTTTGTGTGCAAAGAAGCTTTGTTTTCATTTGAGGAATTGCCTCCTTCTTTGCCTCCTGTTGTCACAGACCTTTTGCAGGAATTTATTGACGTCTTTCCACAAGACGTACCACCGGGATTACCACCTATTCGAGGGATTGAGCATCAGATTGACTTAATTCCCGGTGCTTCGCTGCCCAACCGTGCGCCATACCGTACCAATCCGGAGGAGACGAAGGAGATTCAGCGTCAAGTACAAGAGCTACTCGACAAAGGTTACATACGTGAATCCCTTAGTCCTTGTGCTGTTCCTGTTATATTAGTGCCGAAAAAGGATGGAACATGGCGTATGTGTGTTGATTGTCGAGCCATTAATAATATTACTATTCGTTATCGTCATCCTATTCCTAGGTTAGATAATATGCTTGATGAATTAAGTGGCTCTACCATGTTTTCCAAAGTTGATTTGCGTAGTGGATACCATCAAATTCGCATGAAATTAGGAGATGAATGGAAAACGGCTTTTAAAACTAAGTTTGGATTATATGAGTGGTTAGTCATGCCTTTTGGGTTAACTAATGCACCTAGCACTTTCATGAGATTAATGAACGAGGTTTTACGTGCTTTCATTGGACGATTTGTGGTAGTCTATTTTGATGATATACTGATTTATAGCAAATCTTTGGAGGAACATTTGGATCATTTACGTGCTGTTTTTATTGCTCTACGTAATGCACGTTTATTTGGTAACCTTGGGAAGTGCACCTTTTGCACCGACCGAGTATCGTTTCTTGGCTATGTTGTTACTCCGCAGGGAATTGAAGTTGATAAAGCCAAGATCGAGGCGATTGAGAGTTGGCTGCAGCCCAAAACGGTCACACAAGTGAGGAGTTTTCTTGGCCTCGCTGGATTCTATAGGCGTTTTGGGAGAGATTTCAGCACCATTGCTGCACCTCTCAATGAGCTTACACGCAAGGATGTGCCTTTTACTTGGGGTACCGCACAGGAAGAAGCCTTCACGGTATTGAAAGATAAGTTAACACATGCTCCTTTGCTCCAACTTCCTGATTTTAATAAGACTTTTGTTGGTTTGGGAGGTGTGTTATTACAAGATGCTAAACCTGTTGCATACTTTTCTGAAAAATTGAGTGGGCCTAGTCTGAACTATTCTACTTATGATAAGGAATTATATGCTCTTGTTCGGACATTAGAAACTTGGCAACATTATTTATGGCCCAAAGAATTTGTTATACATTCTGATCATGAATCTTTGAAACACATAAGAAGTCAAGCAAAACTTAATCGTAGACATGCTAAGTGGGTTGAATTTATTGAGACTTTCCCTTATGTCATTAAACACAAGAAGGGGAAAGATAATATTATTGCTGATGCTTTGTCTCGTCGTTATACTATGCTTTCACAACTTGACTTCAAGATATTCGGTTTAGAGACAATCAAAGATCAATATGTACATGATGCGGAATTTAAAGATGTTTTGCAGAATTGTAGAGAGGGTAGAACATGGAACAAGTTTGTGCTTAATGATGGGTTTGTGTTCCGTTCTAACAAGCTATGCATTCCAGCTAGCTCTATTCGTCTTTTGTTGTTGCAGGAGGCGCATGGAGGAGGATTAATGGGACATTTTGGCGTGAAGAAGACGGAGGACGTACTTGCTACACATTTATTTTGGCCAAAGATGAGACGGGATGTTGAGCGTTTTGTTGCTCGCTGCACTACATGTCAAAAAGCTAAGTCACGACTCAATCCTCATGGTTTATACATGCCTTTACCTGTACCTAGTGTTCCGTGGGAGGACATATCCATGGACTTTGTTTTAGGCTTGCCTCGAACAAAGAAGGGGAGGGATAGCATATTTGTTGTCGTGGATAAATTTTCTAAGATGGCACATTTCATACCATGTCATAAAAGCGATGATGCTGCTAATGTTGCTGATTTATTCTTTCGAGGGATTATTCGCTTACATGGTGTGCCCAATACTATTGTCTCGGATCGTGATACTAAGTTTCTTAGCCATTTTTGGAGATGCTTATGGGCTAAGTTGGGGACTAAACTACTTTTTAGTACTACATGTCATCCCCAAACTTATGGACAAACTGAAGTAGTCAATAGGACTTTATCTACTATGCTTAGGGCTGTTTTAAAGAGTAACTTAAAAATGTGGGAAGAATGTTTACCTCATATTGAATTTGCTTATAATCGTTCATTTCATTCTACCACTAAAATGTGCCCTTTTGAGATTGTTTATGGTTTTCTACCTCGTGCACCTATTGATTTGCTTCCTCTTCCATCTTCGGAGAAGGTTAATTTTGATGCTAAGCAACGTGCTGAATTGATATTAAAAATTCATGAGTTAACTAAAGAAAACATTGAGAAAATGAATGCTAGATACAAGCTTGCTGGTGATAAGGGTAGAAAGCATGTTGTGTTTGAACCAGGAGATCTTGTTTGGTTACATCTACGTAAAGATAGGTTTCCTGATTTGCGCAAGTCTAAGTTAATGCCACGAGCTGATGGTCCCTTTAAGGTTTTACAGAAAATTAACGATAATGCATATAAACTTGAGCAACCTGCAGATTTTGGGGTTAGTCCCACATTTAACATTGCAGATTTAAAACCTTATTTGGGAGAAGATAATGAGCTTCCGTCGAGGATGACTTCAATTCAAGAAGGGGAGGATGATAAGGACATCTCTACTAATGTTACACCCACATCTTCACCAACTACACATACTGGACCAGTTACTAGAGCACGTGCACGTCAACTAAATTATCAGGTACTTTCGTTTCTTGCGAATCCTTCTAATGTTCATGAACATATGATGCTGCCTAAATTAGATACTTTTGTTTTGCTTATGAATGAAGGACCTAGCATGGACAAGAAGGACGGTCATTGGAGCGGGATCAAGCATGGAGAAGAAGGTGCGCGCGCGGGAAAGAACAATGGAGCTTCCAGTGGGGATTTTCGCACTTTGAAGCCACCATAAGGCATGCATGAAGGCTTGGACGAAATACACGAGATGCCACTTCATTATTTTCGTCCAAGAGCAAATATAGGTGCTGCGTCACCTTAATATTGGGCTGGGCCCATGTAATTTCGAAATACCACATTATAGGCTGTTTTTTGAGTCCGTATGTGTGGGGAAACCGAGTTAGGGTTGTTTTCGGACCCCACCTCCAAGGGGTCACGAAAATCCCCTCTGTTCCCCCATATATACAGCCCTTAGGGCGTCGTTTAGACTTGGGTTTTAATTAGATTTAAGTTAGCCATAGCCGCAACTTCGAGCTCTTCGTTTGTTTCATCCGACCAGGCCAAGACCTCATTGGAACCCCAACTTTCGTAATCATTCATCTTATATTCGCAATATCCAGATTGCAATTCTTAGTTCTTGCTTGTTCTTCGATTGCTTGCAGGAATTAGACCTTCGTGGTCAGGTTGATCATGCATCCGCGGGATCAATAACCTCTCGGAGTTGGTTTAGCGATCGCTAAGGCGCAACGTCTTCGCACGTTCGTAGTCGGATCGTGAAAGTCGCCTCCACCATAATCGATCTCCACCATCTCATCGAAACATCGGGACACCTTCGCCTCTATCAAGAATACTGAAGACTGGGAAATCGATACAGGTATTGAACCCACTATAAATTATGAACATGCTTACACTGAGAGCTATGTGAAAACTGTTTACTTTAATACATTTTGTTCTAAGATTGGTCTTGATTCCCATCTTATGATTGATTTCTGTAAGAACTTTGCCTCTCACATCGACTCTTCGAAAGAAGAGATGGCTCAGTATCATAAAACTTTTAAAGAAAAACATGTTGATATAAATGTTGCGGACCCTATTCTGCCTGCAGTTTTCTATGAAAATGCCCCTTTTCCTACAAGGATGAGGGATCACTCTTTTGTGACAGGCATAATGAATAAAAGTGAGAGAAGAACTGACAAACCTGAGGACCTAAAAAAGGTCGATCCTCAAGTTGCGATGACTAAACATTTAGTCACTAATGATATTTTAGACTCCAAGATAAATTTTTGTGTCGTTTCAACTAACATTGTCACAACCAAGAATAAGAGTCCAATTTCAGGTACACTAGTTGTATCTGTCAAGATAGGAGATCACAACTATTACGGGCTCTGTGATCTAGGATCCAGTGCTAGCGATATTCCTTATTCACTCTATCAGGAGATCATGGGTGAGATTTCCCCCTGTGAACTTGAAGAATTTGATGTTACTATTTATCTAGCAAACAAAGAAAATATCTCTCCCATCGGAATAGTGAGAGATGTTGAAGTCCTATGCGGAAAGGTAAAGTATCCTACCGACTTTCTCGTACTTGGTTCAGTGCAAGATAGTTTTTGCCCTATTATCTTTGGTAGGCCTTTCCTCAACACCTGCGATGCAGTTATAGACTGTAAGAAAGGTAAAGTCTCTGTTGAATTCAATGGTGAGCCATATGAATTTAACTTTTCTAAATTTTCCAAGCAACCTCGTGGTACTGATTTACTTAGTGATGATAAAATTATTGAAAATATTGCTTCTATTGCTATTACTCCTAATGATCCTTTGCAGAAATATATGGAAGACCACGAGAATGATATGCATATGCAGGAAAGAAATGAGTTGGATGAAATATTCACAAGACAAACTGCTATCCTGAAGCACAACCTTCCAGATGAGCCTTTAGGAATCCTAACACAACCAAAAGAAGACCCGATGTTTGACCTCAAACCACTTCCCGATACGCTCAAGTATGCTTATTTAGATGAAAAGAAAATATATCTTGTCATTATCAATGCTAACCTTTCAGGATTTGAAGAAGAGCGATTATTGGAGACACTTCGCAGACACCGTGGTGCCTTGGGCTATACCCTTGATGACCTTAAGGGGATCAGTCCATCGATTTTCCAACACACTATCAATCTCGAGCCCGATGCTAAGCCATTTGTTGATCATCAACGACAGCTGAACCCAAAGATGAAGGACGTGGTTAGGACGGAGATTCTCAAGCTTCTAGTCGCGGGTATCATCTATCATATAGCTGATAGTAGGTGGGTAAGTCCAGTTCATTGCATTCCTAAGAAAGGAGGTATGACTGTTGTTCCTAATGATAAAAATGAACTAATACCTCAAAGAGTTGTTATTGGATATAGACTGTGTATTGATTACAGGAAGTTGAACAAAGCGACTAGGAAGGACCACTACCCGCTTCCCTTTATTGATCAGATGCTAGAGAGGTTGTCTAAAACCACCCACTTTTGCTATCTTGATGGGTACTCTGGCTTCTCTCAAATTCATGTCAACACCGCCGATCAAGAGAAGACCACCTTCACGTGTCCCTACGGTACTTATGCTTACATGTGCATGCATTTTGGTTTATGCAATGCACCTCCTACTTTTCAGAGATGTATGTCTGCAACTTTTCATGGTTTCTGTGAGGAGATTGTGGAAATCTTCATGGACGTTTTCTCCATCTATGGAACTTCCTTTGACCACTGTCTCCACAATCTTAATAAAGTTTTAGAGAGATGCGAGGATACAAACTTAGTTTTAAACTGGTAAAAATGTCACTTGATGGTTAACGCAGGGATCATTCTTGGTCACAAGATTTCTGAGAGGGGAATTGAAGTGGACAAGGCGAAGATTGAAGCTATCGAGAGGATGCCCAATCCAAGGGACATTAAAGGTATTCATAGTCTTCTCGGTCATGCTGGTTTCTATAGAAGATTTATCAAAGACTTTTCTAAGACCTCAAGACCCCTCACTAATTTTCTCCTGAAGGATGTTCCTTTTGTATTTGATGAAGATTGTAAGGAGGCTTTCGAAGTTCTTAAGAATGCTTTGATAACCGCTCCTATAGTACAACCACCTGACTGGAAATTTCCCTTTGAAATTATGTGTGATGCTAGTGATTTTGCTGTTGGAGCTGTGTTAGGACAAAGGTTTGATACGAAATTGAATGTTGTACATTATGCTAGCAAGACCCTTGATAGTGCTCAAAAGAATTATGCTACTACCGAGAAGGAATTCTTAGCAGTAGTATTTGCTTGTGATAAGTTTAGACCTTATATTGTTGATTGAAAATATATTATTCATACTGACCATGCTGCTCTTAAGTACCTTATGGCGAAGAAGGATGCCAAACAGAGACTAATCATGTGGGTACTTGATAGAGGCGGGGTGTCCCGATCTTTCGATGAGATGATAACTACGATTTGATGGAGTCGACTTTGACTATCCGACTACAAACGTGCAACGACGTTGCGCCTTAGCAATCGCTAAATCAATCTCCTGAAGGTTATTGACCACGCCGGAGCACGATCAACCTGACCACGAAGGTCTAGTGCCTGCAAGCAATCGAAGAACAAGCAAGAACTATGATAAAGCAATCTGAATATTGCGAATAAGTAGATGAAGTATGAATAAAGTTGGAATTCCGAAAGCGGTCTTGATCTGGTCGTTGGACACAAACCGAGTACACGAAGATGCAGCAATTAGCTAAGCAGTCTTTTTAACTAAAAGAAATCCAAGTCTAAAGGGTGCCCTATGGGGTGTATATATAAGGGAAAGGAGAGGGAATTTCGTACTCCCTTGGCAAGGTGGTACTAAAATCCCTCTTTAGTCAATTTCCCTACAATACGGGCTCTAAAACTTCCTATTAAGCACTATTTCGAAAATTACATGGGCCTAGCCCAAAAATAAGGTGGCGCAACACCAATAATAAGCTATGGACGAAATTTAACAAATGTCATCTTGTATATTACGTCCATCTTCTTTTATATCATCATGGTGGCTTCAAAGTACGGAAATCTCCAGCAAGAACTCCGTTCTTGTTCCCGTCGCGCACGCCTTCATCTCCATGCTTGATCATGCTCCAATGTTCATCCTTCTTGTCCATGCTAGGTCCTTCATTTGTCAGAAACAGAAATATATCTACGTTAGGCAGCATCATATTCACATGAACATTAGAAACATTATCAAGAAACGAAAGTACCTGATAATCTTGTTGGCTTGCGCGAGCTCTAGTAGCCGATCCAATGTGTGCAGTAGCATGGGCTATGGGTGTAATTGTGGTAGCCATGTCCTCATCATCCTCCCCTTCTTGAAAACAAAGCCGTCCTTGGCGTTGCTTAATATGAAATGTGGCTACCAAAAGAGACAAGGTGTGCATGTTGTATATATATATGTCATCCATTCTTACTTCCCTTAGCTTTTGGACATGTAACACATGTATATATGAGTAACTTTCGTACATTGTGAAATATAAAGATATGTGATCATCACAATACGTAGACGACATGAAAGTATTGCAACTCAGTTTGCATATATAAGTGAAGCTCTTATTCACATCTAAAGATTTACAATGCTCATCATTAAACCATCCCAACATCGGTGAATAAACGTTAATGTTTTTCGAAGGACATGCTACAATAGGCTTAACTAAGTAGTCACGCAACAAGTCATTCGACGTAGAAACATCACCAAGATTAGAGGTCATATCAAAATGATTAAGCATTGGCAGTGTCATAATAGTAACATGAGTATCCAGAATAGATGGTGTGCTCAAATCAACAGGTAACTCAACACATGATTTATTCAACTCTACTATGCATGCATCATCCTCATGTGAAGTTATGTCATCAATACCTTTGTTGTTACCTTGTTGCAACAACTCAGATAAAGTAGGTACGGATGATGGCAAGGTCATAGAGGCTGGAGGCGATATCATACTCACAACAGGAGGCATGGTCGTCGTAGAAGGTGCAATGGAGAAGGGGACAATCGATGGTGGTGAGCATGGTCTAGAATAGTAGCCGTCGTAGTCGTCATAGTCGCCCAAAGCATCCTCCTGTATCTGTCTCTCAAAGGTACAAGCACGAACATACATACCAATAATGCAGCGAGGAATATAATGAAAACGTGCGCGAATTTCATCGTTCAAACCCTGAAAAAATCTATTCTTTTTATCATCCTCAGATTCTTCTATGTCACACTTATGCATATAAGATTTAAACTCTTGATAGTAAGTATGAACAGTGTTACTTCCTTGTTTTAATTGTTCCAATTTACGAAGCAATTCACGACGATA
Source organism: Bromus sterilis (assembly GCA_950022295.1). Taxonomy (NCBI): domain Eukaryota; kingdom Viridiplantae; phylum Streptophyta; class Magnoliopsida; order Poales; family Poaceae; genus Bromus; species Bromus sterilis. Next base: position 160,389,584 of record OX465599.1, on the reverse strand, counting down.
ATAAGGAGGAACAAATTTATGTCTCATTATAGCTTTCAAATCTTTCCAAATTGAGGGTTTATTATCAATGTTTTTCTTAATATACACACTCCACCAAATTGAAGCAAAACCAGTAAATGCGCAAGTGGTAGCTCGTACTTTCTCAAATTCAGAAAAATTATTACTCGCAAAAATTTGTTCTACTTCAAACTCCCAATCAAGATAAACAACAGGATTAAATCTACCCTCAAAAGGCAGCAAAGAAATAACCTGTCCATATGCTTGTTTGTGTGGGCGCATCTCTGGTGGTGGTGAACATGTGTCCATCGGCGAAGAACTTGTAACTCCAGAACCTGTCATAGTTAGTAGAAACAAGAAACAAAAGTTCCTATGAACTACTATGATGTGGTGGTAAAGCGCTCACAGTAAAGCAAATATCAGTGTCTTACAAGTTCTTACCATGCAGCAGGTGGTGATCGGCAACCGACGGTGTCAAATAACTCCAAAGATTGTGTAAAGCGATTGTCAGGTGAAACGTATGTATACGCGTTGTAGAAATATGTGGAGCTAGGTTGGCTATATAAATGTGGAGAAAAATGCTACAACCACGTTAATAAATGCAAGTTGAAAATTCGTTCAAAGTAGTCGAGTGCTGATCTTAGGCTAGACTATGCTAGAGACGCGAGCCTAAAACACAAATAAAAATTCATGCGCAATAGCAACCGTCGAGCAAACGAACACGGATATAGACAATAACAGTAGAAAAGTCTGCCAACGACCAACCTTTTTTTTCTTGTGTTAACCAACTAGGAAACTGTCCAAGTATTCAAGTAGTATGGCACAACACGTTCTCTTTTTTCTTTCTTGAAAGTCCAAATGTGCCACTACTTTATTGAGAAACGCACCAAGATTTTACTTCAGAAGATTCCAAACAAATACACCGATTAGCACCTTCCTTCTGCTCCTTTTCTTCTAACACGTAAGCTTGAATCCTTTTTTTTTCTGCATCCAACAACCCAAACGTGGGCAACTAGTACTATTGGAAAGTAACACACAAGAATTTTGTGCAAGAAATCAAACACGTGATGCCTTACTTCACAAAATATCCTTCCCAAACGAACGACAATTTTGTATCTTTTTTTTTCTCAACTTATTGTTTCCAAATCCCAAGCGTGTCACACAACGAGATAATTCCGTGGTCCTTGTTCTTCTGCCAACAAATACAAACGTACTTGCCAAGTATAGACCCCTACGTGAGGTAGTTATACTGGTCAAATCCAAGTGTCCAAAGGCAACACGTCCTCCTTTTTTTTTCAAACTCCAACGTACCCACTAGTACTTTCCTTTCTTTATTCCAACGGCCAAGCTAAAACAACCAACGTGGTGGGACTTTCCTTTTATCCTCTTTCCAAAATAAACAAACCAAGTAATAGTACTTCTCCTTGAAAACCTCCACCGTGGCTGACTTGTACACTTTCCAAACAAACTCTAGCCCGTATCCTTGCCTTTTTTTTAACTTTCCAACGCAAACGAGTAGTACTACTAGATAGATATCCTTCCAAATCCAAACGTACTCAACTATTTTCAAGGAAGAATATCCCCACGTGAGGAAAACTTAAGCAAATCCAGCACTCACGGTTTTCGAGATAAACACTCCGAACGAAACTTGTACTGCTAGTACGTATCCTTCTCCTTCTTCGTGCTGCCAACAACCACGGTGAGGCCAAGTCAAAACTATGTTTCTCTCTTCGTTTTTGTTCACAAGATGAAAGATGATGCAAGACAATGACGAACAACAGCAGCGGATGGATGGTGATGATGATCAATACGGATGCGACATGAACAAAGTGTGACTAGAACTCGAAACTCTAACAGATTAGACACTAAAATCAGCGACTCGACACACGATGCAACCAAAAATTCAACAATGCAAAAACTAAGTGATAATGGCGAAAAGGCTCAGACTATTTTGGACATGGATGAACTAATCTACTTTTTTTTTGGTGGCCTTTCTTGGGCGATAGGTAAATAAAAACGATCTAATCTAGGGATAATTGGAAATTCTCACCGAGCAACCTGAAAACTGATACCACTTGATAGAGGCGGGGTGTCCCGATCTTTCGATGAGATGATAACTACGATTTGATGGAGTCGACTTTGACGATCCGACTACAAACGTGCAACGACGTTGCGCCTTAGCAATCGCTAAATCAATCTCCTGAAGGTTATTGACCACGCCGGAGCACGATCAACCTGACCACGAAGGTCTAGTGCCTGCAAGCAATCGAAGAACAAGCAAGAACTATGATAAAGCAATCTGAATATTGCGAATAAGTAGATGAAGTATGAATAAAGTTGGGATTCCGAAAGCGGTCTTGATCTGGTCGTTGGACACAAACCGAGTACACGAAGATGCAGCAATTAGCTAAGCAGTCTTTTTAACTAAAAGAAATCCAAGTCTAAAGGGTGCCCTATGGGGTGTATATATAAGGGAAAGGAGAGGGAATTTCGTACTCCCTTGGCAAGGTGGTACTAAAATCCCTCTTTAGTCAATTTCCCTACAATACGGGCTCTAAAACTGCCTATTAAGCACTATTTCGAAAATTACATGGGCCTAGCCCAAAAATAAGGTGGCGCAACACCAATAATAAGCTATGGACGAAATTTAACAAATGTCATCTTGTATATTACGTCCATCTTCTTTTATATCATCATGGTGGCTTCAAAGTACGGAAATCTCCAGCAAGAACTCCGTTCTTGTTCCCGTCGCGCACGCCTTCATCTCCATGCTTGATCATGCTCCAATGTTCATCCTTCTTGTCCATGCTAGGTCCTTCATTTGTCAGAAACAGAAATATATCTACGTTAGGCAGCATCATATTCACATGAACATTAGAAACATTATCAAGAAACGAAAGTACCTGATAATCTTGTTGGCTTGCACGAGCTCTAGTAGCCGATCCAATGTGTGCAGTAGCATGGGCTATGGGTGTAATTGTGGTAGCCATGTCCTCATCAGTACTCCTTCAAGAATTTGACTTACAGATTGTTGATAGAAAAGGAGCAGACAATCCGGTGGCGGACAATCTTTCAAGGATGGAAGATATACCGCATGACCCAATCCCAGTCAATGATAGTTTTCCAGATGAACAACTTGTCGTTGTAAAAGTACAATCTCTCTCCGATCCTTGGTTTGCCGATGATGCTAATTTTATCGTTGCAAAGTATTTGCCTCCAGGTTTAACATTTAAGCAAAGGAAGAAGTTCTTCCATGATTTGAGGCACTACTTTTGGGATGACCCTCATCTTTTCAAAGAAGGTCCCGACGGGATCGTGAGAAGATGCATACCGGAACATGAGCAGAAGCACATTCTCAAGCAATGTCATGATAGTCCCTATGGAGGACAGGACGCCGGTGAGAGGACCGCACATAAGGTTCTCCAATCAGGTTTTTATTGGCCTACTCTCTTTAAAGATGCTAGAAATTATGTTTTATCCTGTGAAAAATGTCAGAGAGTTGGTAATATTAGTAGGAGGAACGAGATGCCTATTAATTACTCACTAGTGATTGAGCCTTTTGATTGTTGGGGTTTTGATTATATGGGTCCTTTTCCTCCCTCAAACAAGTACACTCACATTTTAGTAGCTGTTGATTATGTGACCAAGTGGGTTGAAGCAATCCCCAATATTAAGGTGACGCAGCACCTATAATTGCCCTTGGACGAAAATAATGAAGTGGCATCTCGCGTATTTCGTCCAAGACTTCATGCGCGCCTTATGGTGGCTTCAAAGTGCGATAATCACCACTGGAAGCTCCGCTGTCCTTTCCCGCGCGCGCACCTTCTTCTCCATGCTTGATCCCGCTCCAATGACCATCCTTCTTGTCCATGCTAGGTCCTTCATTCATAAGCAAAACAAAAGTATCTAATTTAGGCAGTATCATATGTTCATGAACAATAGAAGGATTCGTAAGAAACGAAAGTACCTGATAATTTAGTTGACGTGCACGAGCTCTAGTAACTGGTCCAATATGTGTAGTTGGTGAGGATATGGGTGTAACATTAGTAGGGATGTCCTCATCAAGTGGAGAAGTGAAGCTTACGAGAGCGATAAAATGTTCAAGGAAAAGGTAAAGAAGTGGCATGATAGAAGGATTCTGAAACGTGAATTTAATGTTGGTGATAAAGTTTTATTGTTTAGATCCCGTTTCAGGTTTTCTCCAGGTAAATTACCTTCCATATGGGATGGACCATTTCATATCGAAGAAGTCTACCGGTCTCGTATGATTAAGATTAAAAAAATTGATGGCACCAAACCTCAAGTTGTGAATGGGCAAAGACTCAAGCATTACATGGCGGGAGACCCCGTCAATGTTGATGTAAATATAATACACACAACAACTAACGAAGAACATGTTACAGCCCCGTTTCAGATTCCAGCAGAAGCAGAATAAGAAAATGTATGTATTACGGAAAGGAAACATCTCGAACCGCCATAAAAGTTCCAGATTACGCGTTTTTGCAAAATATAGAAAATTCAGAGGCGGATTGTAGCCGGAGAGGAGCTCCAGGGGGCCCAGGCCCCCCCTGATGCGGCCTACCTCCTGGCCGCGCCGGGAGGCCGCCTAGGCACCCCGGAGCCCATCTCCGAATCCACTTTGGCTTGTTTCCTTCCATATGTTGCAAAAAAAATTTGCTATATATTTTCCCGGATAGTCCCGACACCGTATCTCTCGATTTCGCGTGTTTTCTTCTCGATCTGTTTCTGCCAGGAAATCTTTTAGCTAGATCTAGGTGACAGGCTTCCCCATGTTCCACCAAGGACAAGTTCGTCATCAACCCTTACCTCGCTCAGGTGAAGAACCATCCTCGAACCATTCAGTTGGAGGATGGTGACCTTCACCAAGAGGATCTAAAGGAACCGGTCAAGGAGGGGAGCATCGAGGCCAGGCTAGAAGAGATGGAGCAAGAAGTCTTCAAGTACAAGAAGATGGTTGAGCGGGGCATTGAAGCCAACTTCGACATCATCAACGAGCTGAAGACGTTCTACAAGAAGGAGATGAGGGGGATTTCGCCAAGAATCACCACTGCAGAAGAAAGAATTGATGATCTCCAAGGGCAGATCTATGATCTGCACAACCAAAACTGTGAGTATGACCTAAAGTTAATGCGCATGGGTTTAGGTGCTGGAAGCAGGATCTTGGAGACTGAAACCTCTCGTGGGACCGGAGAACCTCTACCATGGAAGCGCTTCATCCACGACTACATCAACAACAACCACAACAAGAATGAGGAGTAAATCTCCTTGGGTAATGGCATCCCCTCAGCTTGTTCCAAGCTTGGGGGAGTGCCCGGTATCTTTATCTTTATCTTAGTCTTTTAGAGTCAAGTAGAGTCGTATCATGTCTAGGGAAGTTATTATATGAAATAGGTCTTTGCATTGAGGTCTATCACTCCTTCTGTGGAGAGTTTGTATCCGTGAGTGTGGAGTCGTCTATATTTGAATATTAATGAGAAGTCTATTGGTTCCTTCGCTGCACTCGGTATTCTCTTCACGCAATCGGCCTTATATGATGATTCTTATGGGGAGTATTGACCTTATATAAGGTATGGCTTTGAAAACTTTATTTAATTTTGGCAAACATAGCTTTGGTCTTGACAACATGCATGTTTTCTCAAATAGAGACATAGACAAAACCTTTATGTTATTATGCTTGAAGTGTTATGTTGACAAGGAAGACAACTTGATGAGTTATGCTTGCCTGAATGTTTATGCTTTATATGTTTTGCATCTAAGTAAGCATCAATGGTCTGTTCTCTCAAAGCCTTTGCTAGCCAAACTCTCTGCCTAGCAGATTTCTGCTTGTGCATCCATACCCTGAAACCATTACCTCCCATATGAGTCCAGCATACCTTCCTATCGTGGTATTCCCCTACCACTCTTATAAGTATAGAGTTTATGTGTTATCCTTAAATGTTCAAAATCTTCTGTTTTGTGCCTCTTGTTTAGCTCATGAGGAAGTAGTAGGTAATTCATGATCTTCTTAAGTTGGACAAGTTTTACCCCGGGATTGCATGTCTAATGTGCAAACCCATAATACGAGGAGGAACTGGCATGAGTGCGCCCAGCTGTAAAGATAATATAACAAACAAACCCTCCTTCACGCTCGGTCTATGAGAAATCAGAAACTTTGGCAGTGATAAACAAAGGAGACTAAGGGGATGTGATCATCCCCGCTTGGGAGCCGTTCCTCAAAACTTGTCAAGCTTGAGAAGTAATTGAGCTATCTATTAGCATTCGTTGAAAAATTATGCACCTCCCAAAGTTTATTTTTCATTCTCTTTGATTTAAGGATAGAACATGAGTTTTCCCTGCTTGCCTTTAACAAGGCCTTTCCTTTACCTTTATATTGAGTCAGTTTTCCTACTTCCTTCCTTTCCCAAACAGAACAGACACTTGATGCTGATGAGAATTCATCCATATAATGTTGCATTAAGTTTTGTCATGCCATATCATTGTTGACATTATCTTTTGATAAGTAAGTTGTTTGCGAAAGCTTTTGCCGAGCAAACATCTTCCTTTGTGTTAGCATTTGCACTTCTTGACTAATAACATGTTCTTTCAAAACCTTCAATTTGTTTCATCTTATTTGGAAAGAGCAAAAATAAAAGTTATTAGTTGTCTTTTGACCAAGGATATGTTTTCCATAATTTGATGAGTTTTCTCAGCCCTACTTTTGATTATAACTATTATTACTTTCTCATAAGGGCCTTATGAGTTGAGGTTGTTGTTGAGGATGTTTGGTTTGGTGAGGAACCTTTGATGCTTGTTGTCCGTATTCTATTTATCGACACTTCACTCTCTAAACTTGTGGATATGTTTACCGAGCTCAACATTCGCTTGGGGACAAGCAAGGTCTAAGCTTGGGGAGTTGATACGTCCAAAATGCATCACTATTTTATATAGTAGTTATTTCTTATTCATTGATATATTTCATTGATACGTCCAAAATGTATTCGGTGCTTTGCTGTATTGAATTATCGGTTGCATTGTCATGTTAAGTTGCTGGTCTTAGTATCTAGTCCTTTAGAGTTTCGAGTTCAGTTCACATTAGTCACCGCCGACGCTGCACCATCATCCCATCCGCTGCCTACTTCCACCATCCACCATAGATAAAGAGAGAAAAGAGTTGAAAAAGAGAGAGAGAGAGAAAAAAAAGATAAAAAAAGAAAAAAAAAAGAAAGAAAGAGAAAAAATCAGAAAAATTTCGGATCTATCTCTAGTTGAGCTCGTATTTGAATTCTCGTCGGAATCAGTTTTGAGAAGTGTCCAGTAAATCGGGCATAACTTTGTCATCCGAAGTCCGTTTTGGCACCACGAGTACTCAAAGTAAAGATATTTCCGAGAGGCTTCTAAATAGTTCTGGAGCTAGTGTGTTATTGGAAACTCCAGATCTGCTTCTAAGATGCACTTTTTGATCTCTAAAGTTTCCAAACACAGTTTTTGGCAGATTTCGGGTTGATTCTCAATTTTTTTGACACCTCATCCGACCTCCAAATTGATTAATTCTTCTTGCGTAGGAAAGCACAAGTCCGTGTTGGGGAAATAATATCAAAAAAATAGAAAATATATTTCAGAGAAAAGTTGTAGCGAGAGTATTGTTGTATCCTGATTTGGAGCCTATTTTCACCATTATCTTTACTCTCTTCGTGATCTTCACTACTATCTTGTTGTCTAGAGCTACTTCACATCATCCATTGCTGCTAGTTGTGCTAAGTTGTAACCACATTAGTGTTCGAGGCTCGCGTCTCTAGTCCGTTCTAGGCTAGGACCAGCACAGTACTGTCGTTCTGCGCTAATTCAATTTTGCATCTCTGAATTGATTATTGCTATTATTTATGCCACCATATTAAAGCCTTCCAAGCTCCACATATTTCTACAATGTGTATACATTCGTTCACCTGACAATCGCTTTACACAATCTTTGGAGTTATTTGACACCGCCGGTTGCCGATTACCACCTGCTGCATGGTAAGAACTTGTATGAAATTGATATTTGCTTTTCCACCACATCCTAGTAGTTCATAGGAACATTTTTTTGTTTCTTGTTTCTACTAACAATGACAGTTTCCGGAGTTACGACTTCTTAGCCGACGGAGACATGTTCACCACCACGAGCGATGCGCCCACACAAAGAAGCATATGGACATGTTATTTCTTTGCCATCTTTTGAGGGTAGATTTAATCCTGTTGTTTATCTTGATTTGGAGCTTGAAGTAGAACAAAGTTTTGCGAATAATAATTTTTTTGAACTTAAGAAAGTACGAGCTACCACTCGCGCATCTACAAGTTTCGCTTCCATTTGGTGGAGTGTGTATATTAAGCAAAATGTTGATAATAAACCTACAATTTAGAAAGATGTGAAAGCTATCATGAGACATAAATTTATTCCTCCTTATTATCGTCGTGAATTGCTTCGTAAATTGGAACAATTAAACAAGGAAGTAACACTGTTCATGCTTAATATCAAGAGGTTAAATCTTATATGCATAAGTGTGACATAGAAAATCCGAGGATGATAGGAAGAATGGATTTTTTTCATGGTTTGAACACTGATATTCGCGCACGATTTAATTATATTCCTCGTTGCATTATTGGTATGTATGTTCGTGTTTGTACCTTTGAGAGACAGATACAGGAAGATACTTTGGGCGACTACGACGAGTACTATAACAGACCATGCTCACCACCACCGGTTGTCTCCTTCGTCGTTGCACCTTCTACGACGACCATGCCTCATATTGTGAGTGCGATATCGCCTCCATCCTATATGACCTTGCCATCATTCGTACCTACATCATCCGAGTTGTTGCAACAACGTAACAAAAAAGGTATTGATGACATAACTTCACATGAGGATTGTAAGGCCCGATATGCGGTACTGTTCAGATGTTTCCATCCAAATCCGGGGACGAAGCACATATCGGTCCCACCGCGACATATGACGAAGTCATATGCCCCGGATTTCCAACATGATATCACAACATTACAGATACAGGATACAACATCTCATACAATCGGCATACAACGACCTTAATACAATACAACAACGGAAGGTAAATTTCTGAGTACAGACTACAATCAAATGCCTAGTGGTAAAGAGAAAAACATCGATTCCCATAACCACACGGGTCCAGGCCCTCCGCCGGGATCCACCTAACTAGTCGTCGTCGAGTCTCCACGTGAAACGTCGATCACCATACCTGTTGTCGATCGAGAACCCTGAAAAGAGTTTGAGGGTAGTATCATGAGTACAGAGGTACTCAGCATCCAACTGTAGTGGTCATCTGACCCATCAAGGACTTCATCACTCGTCATTCTAGGACAACTAGTAGTATACGGTAAGGATGGGGTAAGTGGTGAGGTTGCTACCGCACTAGCATTTATGAAGTGGCTAACGATCTAGAGAGTAAGGTAAGAAGCCAAGCATTCGATGAGGAATCGCCTCCAACAAGTCTTGCTATCAACTACTTACGCAAACATAACACCTATCCTATCCTTGTCCTCCTCTTCGTATCCCGACGAAGAAGAAGCAGTCAAGGCACACACACATGTTGATCAAGTTATATTAAGATTATCTCAGTTGTTGTTGTCTATGAACAAGGAGTAGGTCTCAAGTCGTCCATAACCGTGGACATGGCTTCTCGAAAAGATTTAACCCAGCAAGGGTGTACCAACTGCCTATTACGAGGCGTCGCATGCTCGCCCATCTCTCTCAGTTGCTACCCATCACAGGAGATTTAGTTCCAAGAGATCCGAAACGACAGGTCCCTCTAACTAACAACGAGCAAATCCGGGTGGCCCCCGGGGAGTCGACACCCAATCCAAAAGCTGGCCACGCTCTCGGATCGGACTCTTCCGTATGGCTAAGGTCGGCTAATCACACCTGACATCAGGGGGCCCCTAGCTCACCAAGTGTGGACTAACAGAGGAACTATGTCTCCGCTGGCCCGAGTTGTTTGAAAACTACTGGCAGCTGACCAGCACACACACGGTTTCAAATGGTAAATCAGCTTGGGCCACCTCTAGAAATGTTTGAAGCTAGGTAGGTAAGAAAAGGGGACCCCATAAAATCCCACACGCGATTAGGCACGCTCAGTCTTAAAACCAATACCCGGAACTCGGATCCTAGGTGACTCGAATGGAACAAAGCGTCGGGGCGGGATAGCCTAGACCTTCCATCCTTCGTCGAATATAGTCAATATTATAATAATCATATCATCAACAAAAATATAATAATGTGATATCCCAGACCAAAAGTAACAGGGTAACATCGTAGCATCCTAAGCATGCATACTAAGCAGGGGCCGAGCAACGAGCAATAGTAACATAGCAGTACAAGGTTTGCTGGGAGGGGACATGGCTGTATCAGTTTGAAAGAGGCTGTAAACATGTGGTAGGATCAAACATCGAGCCTATCCTAGACTAGCATGCAAACCGCTGGTTGAAATAGAATGGATCATAAGTAATGTATAGTCCTTGCCTGTTGATAAGTCGGGTTCCGAAGGTGTAGTCGATCGCACGCTCGCATCGTCTCCGAAGGTACCCGCGGAAGCACACAAGACGATAAACACTGGAAATCAATCAACGAGCAATAACTCTATTACTACGGGGCAACACAAGATCAAGAAGACATCACACGACACGGCAACGCGGTACGGATCTATCGTCGAGAACGGTTACTAACAGTTTAAGTGGGGTATCGGTCACACACGACGGTACCACACATTTAGAAAGGTTCAAGTTTTTTAGCTACAGGTGATCAACCAACGGTTATTAACATGGCAACTCAGGCAAGCATGGCATAGCACACAAACATGTCGAGAGGTGAAGCACAAATTAAACTATCTATGCTAGTCAATTTAAGTGAGGCACAACCTAAACATGGCATTACACTAAGTGCCGCACGATGATTAAAAGAGTTGGTACTGTTCTGTCCTAAACCATATTTTAGGTTGGTTAACATCAGCAAACAATAGTGTAAACACAAAGTACATGAAAAAATAATCAAGTTACATATAAAGAACACCCCAAACGGAGTTACGGTTAAAAAGATATAAGCAAAAACAACTTACGGGCACAATCTGCCAACATCAGGAAGCACACTTTACAACAATGCATAAACAGGATAATCAATGCAAACATGCTCGCAAATGATATGGAACTAAAGTAGACATGACAGGTAAGGCATGGCAAAAAGAATCATGCAAATAGGCATCATAGATCAAAAGATATTAAGCATGCAACATGGCATCGGGACGTTACAGACTTAGAGAAAAACAGAGGTGGCTGTCAAAAACAGCAACATAGCAACTTTGGAGCTCAATAACTATATGACAATGCAATACATGTAATGAAAGTAGACATGATGCTTAACAATATGCAATTGGAATCACTCAATTCCGATAAATGGTCGCGACACACTCGTCGACCGAAGTTGCAACAAAAATATAAACAACAGCACACTAACAGCAAGGTAGGTACTTTGGAGCAAGATACAATCATGATTCAGCAAGAAATTATGACATGTGAATGCATGAAACTGAAGTAGAAACAATGCTTAAAGCAACGCAAAAGGAATCACTCAATTCCGACGCACGATTGCGAAGCAACTGTCGCCCGTAGTTTCAATCAAGCAACGGTTTTCAGATAGTTTAACAGCAGCAGTTGCAATTAACGATCTGATGCCCTGTTTAGCACACAATTACACAATCAAGATGACCTCAAATGCAAATGCTCACAAAAGATGGATTGAAGAACACACAATTCTGAGCAATATTCGTTTTGGCGGCACGTTCATCGGAGCTACGGTTTGATCGCTAACTTCATCGCAAAAATAGATCAGCGCACAGTTTACTCCAGACTTAGTGAAATTGAGGTACTGGGAAAAAAAAGAACAGAAGAAAAAAAAAAGGAACGGGCTCTCACCATGGCCCGAGGCCCATCAGGCCAGAGGAGAGGCCGGCCTGGCTGGGGGCGCTGGGGCCTTGGAGGCCGGCGGGCCGCGCGCTGGAAGGCCGGCCCAGCTGGGGCAGCCGGCGGTTGAGCAGCCGGCTCGGCTCGCTCCCGATCGGGACCTCCCGGTGGCGGCGGCGCCCTACGCCGGCGACGAGGGGCGGGCCACGAGACGGCGCTGCGGCGGGTGGCCGATCCGGCCGACGGCGACAGAGATCCCACCGGACCTGGCGACGACGAGGGCCCAGGGAGGCCGCGGGTGGTGCCATGGCGGGCGTGGTGAGCTTCGGCTCGCCGACCATGGTGCTTGGCGGCGTCCCTGTGGGAGAGAGAGGGAGCGCTGTGAGGGGAAAAGAAGAGGAGAAGGGTGCGGCGCGGGAGGAGAGGGAGAAGCATGGGGTGGCCGACGGCTCGGCTGCCGTAGGCGGCCTCGGGCGCGTCCATGGGAGAGGTTGGAGGAGGGAGAGAGAGAGATGGAGGCTAGACGCGATCTGGGCCATCGGATCTCCGGATATGACGGTCCAGAACTCATTGGGCAGAAAATTGGACGAAAATGGGGGTATTTTTGGGGCAAAGTAGAGGGGGTGGCTGCAATTTGTGGCTAGGGAAACCCTAGAAATGGGTGGGAGTGTGGTGGCCTTTATATAGCCCAGGTGGCTGGCAGTTTGCAAAAACATCCCCGGTTTTTCTCTTGCGCGCGCGGTGCTCACGTTTCTGACCGCCGGGGGTCCGCAGGACCTCCGATTCGGGTAAAACTTCAAACTGTGCGATCAGCTCGTCGAGCCGGCGGCGTTCACCTCGCGTTGGAACCGTTCCGAGAACACTTTCCGGCGTGCTATAAAATAACCCATTTAATTATTAAACGGGGTTTTTTGTTCTGTTGGCTGCGGCTGGTCTCGTGCGGTTTTCGCGACGGTGATCGGGTGAAACCCGGTGTCGCAAAGGTCGAGTGTCAGGGTGGCAAGGGTCGGTCTCCGTCCGATACGAGATAAGAGGGGTAAAATAATCGCCGATCGATAAATCGGGGATGCAAACACCGCAAACAAATCAGACAATCAAACTATTCATACCGAAAACAAATTTTGTATTTTTTTTGAAATCTGGGCTGTTACAAGGATGATGCATGATGAGGACATCCCTACTAATGTTACACCCATACCCTCACCAACTACACATACTGGACCAGTTACTAGAGCACGTGCACGTCAACTAAATTATCAGGTACTTTCGTTTCTTGCGAATCCTTCTATTATTCATGAACATATGATGCTGCCTAAATTAGATACTTTTGTTTTGCTTATGAATGAAGGACCTAGCATGGACACGAAGGATGGTCATTGGAGCGGGATCAAGAATGGAGAAGAAGGTGCGCGCGGGGGAAAGTACAGTGGAGTTTCCAGTGGGGATTTTCGCACGTTGAAGCCACCATAAGGCATGCATGAAGGCTTGGACGGAATACACGAGATGCCACTTCATTATTTTCGTCCAAGAGCAATTATAGGTGCTGCGTCACCTTAATATTGGGCTGGGCCCATGTAATTTCGAAATACCACATTATAGGCTGTTTTTAGAGTCCGTATGTGTGGGGAAACCGAGTTAGGGTTGTTTTCGGACCCCACCTCCAAGGGGTCACGAAAATCCCCTCTGTTCCCCCATATATACAGCCCTTAGGGCGTCGTTTAGACTTGGGTTTTAATTAGATATAAGTTAGCCATAGCCGCAACTTCGAGCTCTTCGTTTGTGTCATCCGACCAGGCCAAGACCTCATTGGAACCCCAACTTTCGTAATCATTCATCTTATATTCGCAATATCCAGATTGCAATTCTTAGTTCTTGCTTGTTCTTCGATTGCTTGCAGGAATTAGACCTTCGTGGTCAGGTTGATCGTGCATCCGCGGGATCAATAACCTCTCGGAGTTGGTTTAGCGATCGCTAAGGCGCAACGTCTTCGCACGTTCGTAGTCGGATCGTGAAAGTTGCCTCCACCATAATCGATCTCCACCATCTCATCGAAACATCGGGACACCTTCGCCTCTATCAAGTGGTATCAGATTTCCAGGTTGCTCGGTGAGATTTACCAGTTTTCATAGTCTAGATTGGTTCTGTTCTTCATACCTACAGTCCACGAAAAAGCCAACAAAAAAAATTAGGGTTAGATCATCACGTCCCCAGACAGTCCTAGCCTTTGTCCAGTTTTCTTTTCAGTAGTTGCTTTGTTGAATTTACGGTTGCATCGTTGTGTCGAGTTGCTGATCTTAGCGTCTAGTTACCTTAGAGTTTCGAGTTCTGATCACAGTTTGGTCACGCCGCCGCCGAACAGTAGTACACCACCACGTTCCGCCAATTCGAGTCCAGATACACCACCACGTTCCGCCAAGCAGAGTCCATACACACCACCACAACCTACCGATTCGAGTTGAGTTCCATCACCCGTTCGGTTTGTGATATCTCCGTAGCCAGAATAGTTTTGAGTTGATTAGAGTCGGATTTCACCAATCTTTTGTCGTACGTAGAAGAGGGTGATTTCCAAAAAAAAAAAAAAAAAAAGAGAGAACAAAAAAATTCAGAGTGTGCTTCACAGTTGTTACGTGCCGCGCCGTGCTTTCGTTGGTGTTTTAGGCTCGCGTCTCTAGTACGGTCTAGCCTAGGATCAGCACAGTACCGACGTTGAGTGTTTATTCAGCCTTGCATCTCTGTTTTGATTACTGTTGATCTTTTTGCTACCATATTTGTCAAGCCTACCTACAGCTCCACATATATTCTACATCGTGCGTTTTGACACCTCCTGGCCATCGCTCTACCATATCTCTGAGAGTTTTGACCCGTTGGTTGTACATCACCACCTGCTGCTAGGTAAGAATCGGTAAGAACGTAAGAAAAGCTTGACGGATTTGTGCTTTCCACCACCCCACATCCATCCCATTAGTAGAAGTAGGATCATATTCCTGTGTGTTTTCTATTTCTTCTAACCATGCCAGGATCACATGAAGTGGCGCGGGATGCACCCGATTGGGAGAACATGACAAACAAGGAGCTACATGATAAATTTGCACGTATGATGTCTCAACAGGTGCAGGACATCGAGACCAGATTTACAGAGGCGATTGATGGCGTGGAGAAGATGATCGACACCAAGCTCGACGCCAAGTTTACTGAGTTGATCGCACGCCTACCTTCAGCACGGCCACAACCACCGCCACTACCACGTGCACGACGTATTCTGTTTCCGCGAGGACAAGCTGCTGGTATTGGTGCTCCTCCTGCTGCTGCAGTTGCTGCTACTGCTGCTGCTGCTGCTTCTGACGTCAGCCAGGACGACAACTACGAGGGTGATTACAAGGAGGAGGTGGAACAGGAAGCGGCCTATGAGCAGCCAGCTGGACGTCCACGTCCCAACATTCGCCACGGCCGACACCAACCACCCCCTCAGGTACGCGATGATGAACATGTGCCTAAACTTAAATTGAATCTTAAGCCGTTTGAGGGTAGATATATTCCTGATGCTTATCTTACTTGGGAGTTAGAAACTGAACAACGTTTTACATGTTTACAATATCCTGAGAATAGACGTGTTACTGCTGCTGTTTGTGAATTCACGGGCTTTGCATCTATTTGGTGGTCTGAACATTGTAGATTGCATGCTAATAATATTGCAACTACTTGGGCTGCTTTAAAAGATGCTATGCGTACTCGCTGGGTTCCTCCTTATTATCAACGTGAATTGTTACAAAAATTACAGCGTTTGAGACAAGGAAAAAATTCTGTAGAGGAATATTATCAAGAATTACAAACTGGATTGATTAGATGTGGCCTAGTAGAGGATAATGAAGCTATGCTTGCACGTTTTATGGGTGGCTTAAACAGGGAGATACAAACTATTCTCGAATACAAGGACTTTGCTACTATCACTCGTTTGTTTCATCTTGCTTGTAAAGCTGAACGTGAAGTGCAGGATCGACAGGCCGCTACGAGACCTAACTTTTCTGCAGGACGAAATACATCATGGACATCGCGTGGAGCTTCTACATCCACACGTCCTGCTGCGCCACCATCTACTTCAGCCGCTCATTCTTACAGGGAGCCACCAAAACAGCCAGCGCCACCATTCAAGGGTGCACAGAGTGGTCCAGCGGCGAGTTCTTCTTCATCCATGGCGTCCACAGGGCAAACACGAGATCGTGATATTAAATGTCGCAGGTGCCAAGGTGGAGGTCACTTCGCAAAAGACTGCCCCTCCAAGCGTGTGATGACTATTACGGCGGATGGTGGGTATGAGTCAGCGAGCGACTATGATGAGGAGACTCTAGTTCTCATTGCTCATGAGGAACAGGGTGCCCATGATGATGCTCATGATATAGAGTATATGACTCCTGATGATGCAGATAAATATGCTAGTTTGGTTGCTCAACGTGTATTAAGTGTGCAGGTAACGAAGGCCGAGCAAAACCAGAGGCATAATTTGTTCCACACAAAGGGAGTGGTGAAAGAACGTTCGGTTCGCATCATCATTGACGGAGGGAGTTGCAACAACTTGGCTAGCATGGAGTTGGTGGAGAAGCGATCTCTCACCACAAGACCACACCCCCATCCGTACTATATTCAGTGGTTTAACAATAGTGGTAAGATTAAGGTAACGCGTTCTGTTCGTGTGCACTTTAGCATTGCTGCATATGCTGATTATGTTGATTGTGATGTGGTACCCATGCAAGCATGCTCTCTTTTACTTGGTAGACCATGGCAATTTGATAGGAATGTTGTACACCATGGTAGGACAAATCAGTTTACTCTAGTTCATCAGGATAAAAATATTGCTTTACTTCCTATGTCTCCTGAACAAATTGTGAAAGATGATCTTGCTAGAGCTAGTAAAGCAAAACAGGAGAAAAATAAGAGTGAGAATGAGATAGCAGCCAAAGAATTTGAGCAACAACATAAGAATAATAGCAAATCTTCTTCTGCTGTTTCTAATGAAATTAAATTGACTAGTCCAACTTTGCTTGCTACTAAGGTTGATATTTCAGATTTGGATGTTAGTCAATATGTGTGCTATGCTTTTGTGTGCAAAGAAGCTTTGTTTTCATTTGAGGAATTGCCTCCTTCTTTGCCTCCTGTTGTCACTGACCTTTTGCAGGAGTTTATTGACGTCTTTCCACAAGACGTACCACCGGGATTACCACCTATTCGAGGGATTGTGCATCAGATTGACTTAATTCCCGGTGCTTCGTTGCCCAACCGTGCGCCATACCGTACCAATCCGGAGGAGACGAAGGTGATTCAGCGTCAAGTACAAGAGCTACTCGACAAAGGTTACATACGTGAGTCCCTTAGTCCTTGTGCTGTTCCTGTTATATTAGTGCCTAAAAAGGATGGAACATGGCGTATGTGTGTTGATTGTCGAGCCATTAATAATATTACTATTCGTTATCGTCATCCTATTCCTAGGTTAGATGATATGCTTGATGAATTAAGTGGCTCTACCATGTTTTCCAAAGTTGATTTGCGTAGTGGATACCATCAAATTCGCATGAAATTAGGAGATGAATGGAAAACGGCTTTTAAAACTAAGTTTGGATTATATGAGTGGTTAGTCATCCCTTTTGGGTTAACTAATGCACCTAGCACTTTCATGAGAGTAATGAACGAGGTTTTACGTGCTTTCATTGGACGATTTGTGGTAGTCTATTTTGATGATATACTGATTTATAGCAAATCTTTGGAGGAACATTTGGATCATTTACGTGCTGTTTTTATTGCTCTACGTAATGCACGTTTATTTGGTAACCTTGGGAAGTGCACCTTTTGCACCGACCGAGTGTCGTTTCTTGGCTATGTTGTTACTCCGCAGGGAATTGAAGTTGATCATGCCAAGATCGAGGCAATTGAGAGTTGGCCGCAGCCCAAAACGGTCACACAAGTGAGGAGTTTTCTTGGCCTCGCTGGATTCTATAGGCGTTTTGTGAGAGATTTCAGCACCATTGCTGCACCTCTCAATGAGCTTACACGCAAGGATGTGCCTTTTACTTGGGGTACCGCACAGGAAGAAGCTTTCACGGTATTGAAAGATAAGTTAACACATGCTCCTTTGCTACAACTTCCTGATTTTAATAAGACTTTTGAGCTTGAATGCGATGCTAGTGGGATTGGTTTGGGAGGTGTGTTATTACAAGATGCTAAACCTGTTGCATACTTTTCTGAAAAATTGAGTGGGCCTAGTCTGAACTATTCTACTTATGATAAGGAATTATATGCTCTTGTTCGGACATTAGAAACTTGGCAACATTATTTATGGCCCAAAGAATTTGTTATACATTCTGATCATGAATCGTTGAAACACATAAGAAGTCAAGCAAAACTTAATCGTAGACATGCTAAGTGGGTTGAATTTATTGAGACTTTCCCTTATGTCATTAAACACAAGAAGGGGAAAGATAATATTATTGCTGATGCTTTGTCTCGTCGTTATACTATGCTTTCACAACTTGACTTCAAGATATTCGGTTTAGAGACAATCAAAGAACAATATGTAAATGATGCGGAATTTAAAGATGTATTGCAGAATTGTAGAGAGGGTAGAACATGGAACAAGTTTGTGCTTAATGATGGATTTGTGTTCCGTTCTAACAAGCTATGCATTCCAGCTAGCTCTATTCGTCTTTTGTTGTTGCAGGAGGCGCATGGAGGAGGATTAATGGGACATTTTGGCGTGAAAAAGACGGAGGACGTACTTGCTACACATTTCTTTTGGCCAAAGATGAGACGGGATGTTGAGCGTTTTGTTGCTCGCTGCACTACATGTCAAAAAGCTAAGTCACGACTCAATCCTCATGGTTTATACATGCCTTTACCTGTACCTAGTGTTCCGTGGGAGGACATATCCATGGACTTTGTTTTAGGCTTGCCTCGAACAAAGAAGGGGAGGGATAGCATATTTGTTGTCGTGGATAGATTTTCTAAGATGGCACATTTTATACCATGTCATAAAAGCGATGATGCTGCTAATGTTGCTAATTTATTCTTTGGAGAGATTATTCGTTTACATGGTGTGCCCAATACTATTGTCTCGGATCGTGATACTAAGTTTCTTAGCCATTTTTGGAGATGCTTATGGGCTAAGTTGGGGACTAAACTACTTTTTAGTACTACATGTCATCCCCAAACTGATGGACAAACTGAAGTGGTCAATAGGACATTGTCTACTATGCTTAGGGCTGTTTTAAAAAGTAACTTGAAACTGTGGGAATAATGTTTACCTCATATTGAATTTGCTTATAATCGTTCAGTGCATTCTACCACTAAAATGTGCCCTTTTGAGATTGTTTATGGTTTTCTACCTCGTGCACCTATTGATTTGCTGCCTCTTCCATCTTCGGAGAAGGTTAATTTTGATGCTATGCAACGTGCTGAATTGATATTAAAAATGCATGAGTTAACTAAAGAAAACATTGAGCGCATGAATGCTAGATACAAGCTTGCTGGTGATAGGGGTCGAAAGCATGTTGTGTTTGAACCAGGAGATCTTGTTTGGTTACATCTACGTAAAGATAGGTTTCCTGATTTGCGCAAGTCTAAGTTAATGCCACGAGCTGATGGTCCCTTTAAGGTTTTACAGAAAATTAATGATAATGCATATAAACTTGAGCTACCTGCAGATTTTGGGGTTAGTCCCACATTTAACATTGCAGATTTGAAACCTTATTTGGGAGAAGATGATGAGCTTCCGTCGAGGACGACTTCAATTCAAGAAGGGGAGGATGATGAGGACATCCCTACTAATGTTACACCCATACCCTCACCAACTACACATACTGGACCAGTTACTAGAGCACGTGCACGTCAACTAAATTATCAGGTACTTTCGTTTCTTGCGAATCCTTCTATTATTCATGAACATATGATGCTGCCTAAATTAGATACTTTTGTTTTGCTTATGAATGAAGGACCTAGCATGGACACGAAGGATGGTCATTGGAGCGGGATCAAGAATGGAGAAGAAGGTGCGCGCGGGGGAAAGTACAGTGGAGTTTCCAGTGGGGATTTTCGCACGTTGAAGCCACCATAAGGCATGCATGAAGGCTTGGACGGAATACACGAGATGCCACTTCATTATTTTCGTCCAAGAGCAATTATAGGTGCTGCGTCACCTTAATATTGGGCTGGGCCCATGTAATTTCGAAATACCACATTATAGGCTGTTTTTAGAGTCCGTATGTGTGGGGAAACCGAGTTAGGGTTGTTTTCGGACCCCACCTCCAAGGGGTCACGAAAATCCCCTCTGTTCCCCCATATATACAGCCCTTAGGGCGTCGTTTAGACTTGGGTTTTAATTAGATATAAGTTAGCCATAGCCGCAACTTCGAGCTCTTCGTTTGTGTCATCCGACCAGGCCAAGACCTCATTGGAACCCCAACTTTCGTAATCATTCATCTTATATTCGCAATATCCAGATTGCAATTCTTAGTTCTTGCTTGTTCTTCGATTGCTTGCAGGAATTAGACCTTCGTGGTCAGGTTGATCGTGCATCCGCGGGATCAATAACCTCTCGGAGTTGGTTTAGCGATCGCTAAGGCGCAACGTCTTCGCACGTTCGTAGTCGGATCGTGAAAGTTGCCTCCACCATAATCGATCTCCACCATCTCATCGAAACATCGGGACACCTTCGCCTCTATCAATGCACGCATAGTAGACTTGAGTAAATCATGTGTTCAGGTATCTACTGATTTTCCTACACCATCTATTTTAGATAATCGTATTACTATTATGAGAGTGCCAATGTTTATTCATTTTGATATGACCTCTAATATTGGTGATGATTTTGCATCGAATGACTTGTTGCATGACTGAATAGTTAAGCCTATTGTATCATGTTCCTCTGAAACAATTAACATTTATTCACCGGTGTTGAATGGTTTAATGATGAGCATTGTCAATCTTTATATATGAATAAAAGCTTCACTTATATATGCAAACTAAGTTGCAATACTTTCATGTCGTTTAATTATTGTGATGATTTTATATCTGTATATTTCACGACATATGAAAGTTATTCGTGTATACATGTGTCACATGTGCACAAACTGAGGGCCGTCAAAATGGAAGATACATACATATACAAAATCTACACCTTGTCTCTTTTGTTAGCCACATTTCGGATAAAGACATGCCTTCCATAGTTACACCCAAAGCCCCTGCTAAAATACCTACTGAACCAATTACTAGAGATCGTGCACACCAATTAAATTATCAAGTACTTTCGTTTCTTGGTAATGTTTCTAATGTTCATGTGAATATGATGTTGCCTAACGTAGATATATTTCTTTTTCTGACAAATGAAGGACCTAGCATGGACAAGAAGGATGAGCATTGCAACATGTTCAAGCATGAAGATGATGAGGACATCACTATCATTGATATGACCATTAATTCCTCTATATTTGATCAAAGAAATGAAGTCAATACAAAGGGACATGATTGTGTGATGTACAAGAAGTTATTTCACGTTACTTTTGGCCCAAGAGAAGATAGAGACCAAGTTCCTCATGTCATGTGATGAGGACATCCCTACTAATGTTACACCCACATCGTCACCAACTACACATATTGGACCAGTTACTAGAGAACGCGCACGTCAACTAAATTATCAGGTACTTCCGTTTCTTGCGAATCCTTCTAATGTCCATGAAGATATGATGCTGCCTAAATTAGATACTTTTGTTTTACTTATGAATGAAGGACCTAGCATGGACAAGAAGGATGGTCATTGGAGCGGGATCAAGCATGGAGAAGAAGGTGCGCACGCGGGAAAGGACAATGGAGCTTCAAGTGGTGATTTTCGCACTTTGAAACCACCATAAGGCGTGCATGAAGGCTTGGACGAAATACACGAGATGCCACTTCATTATTTTCATCCAAGGACAATTATAGGTGTTGCGTCACCTTATTATTGGGCTGGGCCCATGTAATTTCGAAACACTATATAATAGGTTGTTTTTAGAGTCCGTATGTGTGGAGAATCCGAGTTATGGTTGTTTTTAGATCCCTCCTCCAAGGGGTCACGAAAATCCCCTCTGTTCCCCCATATATACAGCCCTTAGGGTTGTTTAGACTTGTGTTTTGATTAGATTTAAGTTAGCCATAGGAGCAACTTCGAGTTCTTCGTTTGTGTCATCCGACCAGGCCAAGACTGCATTGGAACCCCAATTTTCGGCAATCATTCATCTTATATTCGCCATATCTAGATTGCAATTCTTAGTTTTTGCTTGTTCTTTCGATTGCTTGTAGAAATTAGACATTTGTGGTCAGGTTGATCGTGCATCCGCAGGATCAATAATCTCTCGGAGTTGGTTTAGGGATCGTTAAGGCGCAATGTCCTCGCATGTTCATAGTCAGT
Source organism: Bromus sterilis (assembly GCA_950022295.1). Taxonomy (NCBI): domain Eukaryota; kingdom Viridiplantae; phylum Streptophyta; class Magnoliopsida; order Poales; family Poaceae; genus Bromus; species Bromus sterilis. The sequence goes on along the minus strand of OX465599.1, from coordinate 160,367,203 downwards.
TCGTGAAAGTCGTACCCGCCATAATCGATCTCCACCATCTCATCAAAACATCAGGACACCTTCGCCTCTATCAAGTGGTATCAGATTTCCAGGTTGATCGGTTAAATTTACCTGTTTTTCTTAGTCTAGATTAGTTCTGTTTTTCATACCTACATTCCACGAAAAAGCCAAAAAACATTAGGGTTAGATCATCACGTCCCAAGACAGTCCTAGCCTTTGTCTAGTTTTATTTTCAGTACTTGCTTTGTTGAATTTGCGTTTGTACTGTCGTGTCAAGTTGTTGATCTTAGAGTCTAGTTCCCTTAGAGTTTTGAGTTCTGCTCACAGTTTGTCACGCCGCCGCCGCACAGTAGTCATCCTACCACGTTCCGCCAATTTGATTCCATATACACCACCACGTTCCGCCAATTTGATTCCATATACACCACCACGTTCCGCCAATCCGAGTCCCCATACACCACCACGTTCCGCCACTCCGAGTCTATATACACCACCAAGACCTAGTTTAGTTTTGATTTGTTATCGGATCTCACTAATCTTTTGTCGTACGTAGAAGAGGGTGATTTCCAAAAAAAAGTCTGGAGACCCCCCGCGCCGTTTTGGGCCAAAATTTTCGAAAAAACGGAGTTGTCAAAAAACATTCTGGCTATCGTATTTTTAGGTCTAGTAGAGCTTTTTGAGACACTCTCCATCATAGCAAATTTTCGTGCCCAAATTCCAAATTTTTTATCCGGATAGTCAAAAAATAATTTACAGAAAAAATTTCGTGCCTATCCTGTTTTCTGGGCTTGAGAAGTATTTTGAGACACTCCCCATTATAGTGATTTTTTGTTGAAAAGAGTGCAAAAAAAAGCCCCACCAAAAAAAGGAAAAAAATAGAGAAAAATTCGGAGTGTGCTTCTCAATAGTTTACGTGTCGCGCCATGCTTTCCTTGGTGTTTTAGGCTCGCGTCTCTAGTACGGTCTAGCCTAGGATTAGCACAGTACCGACGTTGAGTTTTTATTCAGCTTTGCATCTCTGTCTTGATTACTGTTGAGCTTTTCCTACCATACTTGTCATCCTTCCTACAGTTCCACATATATTCTACATCGTTCGTTTTGACACCTAGTGGCCATCGCTCTACCACATCTTTGAGAGTTGGTTGCAGCCCAAAACGGTCACACAAGTGAGGAGTTTTCTTGGCTTCGCTGGATTCTATAGACGTTTTGTGAGAGACTTCAACACCATTATTGCACCTCTCAATGAGCTTACACGCAAGGATGTGCCTTTTACTTGGGGTACCGCATAGGAAGACGCCTTCACGGTCTTGAAAGATAAGTTAACACATGCTCCTTTGCTCCAACTTCCAGATTTTAATAAGACTTTTGAGATTGAATGTGATGCTAGTGGGATTGGTTTGGTAGGTGTTTTATTACAAGATGCTAAACCTGTTGCATACTTTTATGAGAAATTGAGTGGGCCTAGTCTGAACTATTCTACTTATGATAAGGAATTATATGCTCTTGTTCGGACATTAGAAACTTGGAAACATTATTTATGGCCCAAAGAATTTGTTATACATTCTGATCATGAATCTTTGAAACACATAAGAAGTCAAGGTGATGAGGACATCTCTACTAATGTTACACCCACATTTTCACCAACTACACATACTGGACCAGTTACTAGAGCACGCGCACGTCAACTAAATTATCAGGTACTTTCGTTTCTTGCGAATCCTTCTAATGTTCCGGAACATATGATGCTGCCTAAATTAGATACTTTTGTTTGTCTTATGAATGAAGGATCTAGCATGGATAAGAAGGATGGTCATTGGAGCGGGATCAAGCATGGAGAAGGAGGTGTGCGCGCGGGAAAGGACAATGGAGCTTCCAGTGGTGATTTTCGCACTTTGAGGCCACCATAAGGCGTGCATGAAGACTTGGACGAGAGACACAAGACGCCACATTAATATTTTCGTCCAAGGGTTATTATAGGTGCTGCGTCACCTTATTATTGGGCCAGGCCCATGTAATTTCGAAATACACTTAATAGGCTATTTTTTAGAGTCCGTATGTGTGGGGAAACAGAGTTAGGGTTGTTTTCGGACCCCTCCTCCAAGGGGCCACGAAATTCCCCTCTGTTCCCCCATATATACAGCCCTTAGGGCGTCGTTTAGACTTGGGTTTTAATTAGATTTAAGTTAGCCATAGCCGCAACTTCGAGTTCTTCGTTTGTGTCGTCCGACCAGGCCAAGACCACATTGGAACCCCAACTTCTGTTAATCTTTCATCTTATATTCGCAATATCCAGATTGCAATTCTTAGTTCTTGCTTGTTCTTCGATTGCTTGCAGGAATTAGACATTCGTGGTCAGGTTGATCGTGCATCCGCGGGATCAATAACCCTCGGAGTTGGTTTAGCGATTGCTAAGGCGCAACGTCTTCGCACGTTCGTAGTCGGGTCGTGAAAGTCTACTCCACCAAAATCGATCTCCATCATCTCATCGAAACATCAGGACACCTTCGCCTCTATCAAGTGGTATCAGATTTCCAGGTTGCTCGGTGAGATTTACCAGTTTTCATAGTCTAGATTGGTTCTGTTCTTCATACCTACAGTCCAGGAAAAAGCCAACAAAAAAAAATTAGGGTTAGATCATCACGTCCCAAGACAGTCCTAGCCTTTGTCCAGTTTTCTTTTCAGTAGTTGCTTTGTTGAATTTACGATTGCATCGTTGTGTCAAGTTGCTGATCTTAGCGTCTAGTTCCTTAGAGTTTCGAGTTCTGATCACAGTTTGCCACGTCGCCGCCGCACAAGTAGTCATCCTACCACGTTCCGCTAATCCGAGTCCAGATACACCACCACGTTCCGCCAAGCAGAGTCCATATACACCACCACGTCTCACGAGTCCGAGTTGAGTTCCACCATCAGTACGGCTCCTGATCTCTTTGTAGCCAGATTAGTTTTCAGTTGTTAGAGTCGGATTTCATCAAACTTTTTCCGTACAGAGAAGGGGGGTGATTTGCAAAAAAAAAAAAGAAAAAAAAAGAGAGAGAAAAAAAAATTCAGAGTGTGCTTCTCAGTTGTTTACGTGCCGCGCCCTGCTTTCGTTGGTGTTTTAGGCTCGCGTCTCTAGTACGGTCTAGCCTAGGATCAGCACAGTACCGACGTTGAGTGTTTATTCAGCTTTGCATCTCTGTTTTGATTACTGTTGAGCTTTTGCTACCATACTTGTCAGCCTTCCTACAGCTCCACATATATTCTACATCGTGCGTTTGACACCTCCTGGCCATCGCTCCACCATATCTCTGAGAGTTTTGACCCGTTGGTTGTACATCACCACCTGCTGCTAGGTAAGAATCGGTAAGAGCGAAAGAAAAGCTTGACGGATTTGTGCTTTCCACCATCCCACATCCCATTAGTAGAAGTAGGATCATATTCCTGTGTGTTTTCTATTTCTGCTAACCATGCCAGGATCACATGATGAAGTGGCGCGGGATGCACCCGATTGGGAGAACATGACAAACAAGGAGCTACATGATAAATTTGCACAAATGATGTCTGAACAGGTGAATGACATCGAGACCAGATTTACAGAGGCCATTGATGGCGTGGAAAAGATGATCGACACCAAGCTCGACGCCAAGTTTACTGAGTTGATCACACGCCTACCTACACAGCATGCTGCCGCTCCAGCACAGCCACAGCCACCGCCACTACCACGTGCACGACGGATTCTGTTTCCGAGAGGACAAGCTGCTGGTATTGGTGCTCCTCCTGCTGCTGCAGTACCTGCTGCTGCTGCCTCTGACGTCGGCCAGGACGACAACTACGAGGGTGATTACGAGGAGGAGGTGGAACAGGAAGCGGCCTATGAACAGCCAGCTGGACGTCCACGTCCCAACATTCGCCACGGTCGACACCAACCACCCCCTCAGGTACGCGATGATGAACATGTGCCTAAACTGAAATTGAATCTTAAGCCGTTTGAGGGTAGATATATTCCTGATGCTTATCTTACTTGGGAGTTAGAAACTGAACAACGCTTTACATGTTTACAATATCCTGAGAATAGACGTGTTACTGCTGCTGTTTGTGAATTCACGGGTTTTGCATCTATTTGGTGGTCTGAACATTGTAGATTGCATGCTAATAATATTCCAGCTACTTGGGCTGCTTTAAAAGATGCTATGCGTACTCGCTGGGTTCCTCCTTATTATCAACGTGAATTGCTACAAAAATTACAGCGTTTGAGACAAGGAAAAAATTCTGTAGAGGAATATTATCAAGAATTACAAACTGGATTGATTAGATGTGGCCTAGTAGAGGATAATGAAGCTATGCTTGCACGTTTTATGGGTGGTTTAAACAGGGAGATACAAACTATTCTAGAATACAAGGACTTTGCTACTATCCCTCGTTTGTTTCATCTTGCTTGTAAAGCTGAACGTGAAGTGCAGGATCGACAGGCCGCTACGAGACCTAACTTTTCTGCAGGACGAAATACATCATGGACATCGCGTGGAGCTTCTACATCCACACGTCCTGCTGCACCACCATCTACTTCAGCCGCTCATTCTTACAGGGAGCCACCAAAACAGCCAGCGCCACCATTCAAGGGTGCACAGAGTGGTCCAGCGGCGAGTTCTTCTTCATCCATGGCTTCCACAGGGCAAACACGAGATCGTGATATTAAATGTCGCAGGTGCCAAGGTGGAGGTCACTTCGCAAAAGACTGTCCCTCCAAGCGTGTGATGACTATTACGGCGGATGGTGGGTATGAGTCAGCGAGTGACTATGATGAGGAGACTTTAGTTCTCATTGCTCATGAGGAACAGGGTGCCCATGATGATGCTCATGATATAGAGTATATGGCTCCTGATGATGCAGATAAATATGCTAGTTTGGTTGCTCAACGTGTGTTAAGTGTGCAGGTAACGAAGGCCGAGCAAAACCAGAGGCATAATTTGTTCCACACAAAGGGAGTGGTGAAAGAACGTTCGGTTCGCATCATCATTGACGGAGGGAGTTGCAACAACTTGGCAAGCATGAAGTTGGTGGAGAAGCTATCTCTCACCACAAGACCACACCCCCATCCGTACTATATTCAGTGGTTTAACAATAGTGGTAAGATTAAGGTAACGCGTTCTGTTCGTGTGCACTTTAGCATTGCTGCATATGCTGATTATGTTGATTGTGATGTGGTACCCATGCAAGCATGCTCTCTTTTACTTGGTAGACCATGGCAATTTGATAGGAATGTTGTACACCATGGTAGGACAAATCAGTTTACTCTGGTTCATCAGGATAAAACTATTGCTTTACTTCCTATGTCTCCTGAACAAATTGTGAAAGATGATCTTGCTAGAGCTAGTAAAGCTAAACAGGAGAAAAATAAGAGTGAAAATGAGATAGCAGCTAAAGAATTTGAGCAACAACATAAGACTAATAGCAAATCTTCTTCTGCTGTTTCTAATGAAATTAAATTGACTAGTCCAACTTTGCTTGCTACTAAGGTTGATATTTCGGATTTGGATGTTAGTCAATATGTGTGCTATGCTTTTGTGTGCAAAGAAGCTTTGTTTTCATTTGAGGAATTGCCTCCTTCTTTGCCTCCTGTTGTCACTGACCTTTTGCAGGAGTTTATTGACGTCTTTCCACAAGACGTACCACCGGGATTACCACCTATTCGAGGGATTGAGCATCAGATTGACTTAATTCCCGGTGCTTCACTGCCCAACCGTGCGCCATACCGTACCAATCCGGAGGAGACAAAGGAGATTCAGCGTCAAGTACAAGAGCTACTCGACAAAGGTTACATACGTGAATCCCTTAGTCCTTGTGCTGTTCCTGTTATATTAGTGCCTAAAAAGGATGGAACATGGCGTATGTGTGTTGATTGTCGAGCCATTAATAATATTACTATTCGTTATCGTCATCCCATTCCTAGGTTAGATGATATGCTTGATGAATTAAGTGGCTCTACCATGTTTTCCAAAGTTGATTTGCGTAGTGGATACCATCAAATTCGCATGAAATTAGGAGATGAATGGAAAACGGCTTTTAAAACTAAGTTTGGATTATATGAGTGGTTAGTCATGCCTTTTGGGTTAACTAATGCACCTAGCACTTTCATGAGATTAATGAACGAGGTTTTACGTGCTTTCATTGGACGATTTGTGGTAGTCTATTTTGATGATATACTGATTTATAGCAAATCTTTGGAGGAACATTTGGATCATTTACGTGCTGTTTTTATTGCTCTACGTAATGCACGTTTGTTTGGTAACCTTGGGAAGTGCACCTTTTGCACCGACCGAGTATCGTTTCTTGGCTATGTTGTTACTCCGCAGGGAATTGAAGTTGATAAAGCCAAGATCGAGGCGATTGAGAGTTGGCCGCAGCCCAAAACGGTCACACAAGTGAGGAGTTTTCTTGGCCTCGCTGGATTCTATAGGCGTTTTGTGAGAGATTTCAGCACCATTGCTGCACCTCTCAATGAGCTTACACGCAAGGATGTGCCTTTTACTTGGGGTACCGCCCAGGAAGAAGCCTTCACCGTATTGAAAGATAAGTTAACACATGCTCCTTTGCTCCAACTTCCTGATTTTAATAAGACTTTTGAGCTTGAATGCGATGCTAGTGGGATTGGTTTGGGAGGTGTGTTATTACAAGATGCTAAACCTGTTGCTTACTTTTCTGAAAAATTGAGTGGGCCTAGTCTGAACTATTCTACTTATGATAAGGAATTATATGCTCTTGTTCGGACATTAGAAACTTGGCAACATTATTTATGGCCCAAAGAATTTGTTATACATTCTGATCATGAATCTTTGAAACACATAAGAAGTCAAGCAAAACTTAATCGTAGACATGCTAAGTGGGTTGAATTTATTGAGACTTTCCCTTATGTCATTAAACACAAGAAGGGGAAAGATAATATTATTGCTGATGCTTTGTCTCGTCGTTATACTATGCTTTCACAACTTGACTTCAAGATTTTCGGTTTAGAGACAATCAAAGATCAATACGTAAATGATGCGGAATTTAAAGATGTATTGCAGAATTGTAGAGAGGGTAGAACATGGAACAAGTTTGTGCTTAATGATGGATTTGTGTTCCGTTCTAACAAGCTATGCATTCCAGCTAGCTCTATTCGTCTTTTGTTGTTGCAGGAGGCGCATGGAGGAGGATTAATGGGACACTTTGGCGTGAAGAAGACGGAGGACGTACTTGCTACACATTTCTTTTGGCCAAAGATGAGACGGGATGTTGAGCGTTTTGTTGCTCGCTGCACTACATGTCAAAAAGCTAAGTCACGACTCAATCCTCATGGTTTATACATGCCTTTACCTGTACCTAGTGTTCCGTGGGAGGACATATCCATGGACTTTGTTTTAGGCTTGCCTCGAACAAAGAATGGGAGGGATAGCATATTTGTTGTCGTGGATAGATTTTCTAAGATGGCACATTTTATACCATGTCATAAAAGCGATGATGCTGCTAATGTTGCTGATTTATTCTTTCGTGAGATTATTCGCTTACATGGTGTGCCCAATACTATTGTCTCGGATCGTGATACTAAGTTTCTTAGCCATTTTTGGAGATGCTTATGGGCTAAGTTGGGGACTAAACTACTTTTTAGTACTACATGTCATCCCCAAACTGATGGACAAACTGAAGTGGTCAATAGGACTTTGTCTACTATGCTTAGGGCTGTTTTAAAGAGTAACTTGAAACTGTGGGAAGAATGTTTACCTCATATTGAATTTGCTTATAATCGTTCATTGCATTCTACCACTAAAATGTGCCCTTTTGAGATTGTTTATGGTTTTCTACCTCGTGCACCTATTGATTTGCTTCCTCTTCCATCTTCGGAGAAGGTTAATTTTGATGCTAAGCAACGTGCTGAATTGATATTAAAACTGCATGAGTTAACTAAAGAAAACATTGAGCGCATGAATGCTAGATACAAGCTTGCTGGTGATAGGGGTCGAAAGCATGTTGTGTTTGAACCCGGAGATCTTGTTTGGTTACATCTACGTAAAGATAGGTTTCCTGATTTGCGCAAGTCTAAGTTAATGCCTCGAGCTGATGGTCCCTTTAAGGTTTTGCAGAAAATTAATGATAATGCATATAAACTTGAGCTACCTGCAGCCTTTGGGGTTAGTCCCACATTTAATATTGCAGATTTGAAGCCTTATTTGGGAGAAGATGATGAGCTTCCGTCGAGGACGACTTCAATTCAAGAAGGGGAGGATGATGAGGACATCCCTACTAATGTTACACCCATATCCTCACCAACTACACATATTGGACCAGTTACTAGAGCTCGTGCACGTCAACTAAATTATCAGGTACTTTCGTTTCTTGCGAATCCTTCTATTGTTCATGAACATATGATGCTGCCTAAATTAGATACTTTTGTTTTGCTGATGAATGAAGGACCTAGCATGGACAAGAAGGATGGTCATTGGAGAGGGATCAAGCATGGAGAAGAAGGTGCGCGCGCGGGAAAGGACAGCGGAGCTTCCAGTGGTGATTATCGCACTTTGAAGCCACCATAAGGCGCGCATGAAGTCTTGGACGAAATACGCGAGATGCCACTTCATTATTTTCGTCCAAGGGCAATTATAGGTGCTGCGTCACCTTAATATTGGGCTGGGCCCATGTAATTTCGAAATACCACCTTATAGGCTGTTTTTAGAGTCCGTATGTGTGGGGAAACCGAGTTAGGGTTGTTTTCGGACCCCACCTCCAAGGGGTCACGAAAATCCCCTCTGTTCCCCCATATATACAGCCCTTAGGGCGTCGTTTTGACTTGGGTTTTAATTAGATTTAAGTTAGCCATAGCCGCAACTTCGAGCTCTTCGTTTGTGTCATCCGACCAGGCCAAGACCTCATTGGAACCCCAACTTTCGTAATCTTTCATCTTATATTCGCAATATCCAGATTGCAATTCTTAGTTCTTGCTTGTTCTTCGATTGCTTGCAGGAATTAGACCTTCGTGGTCAGGTTGATCGTGCATCCGCGGGATCAATAACCTCTCGGAGTTGGTTTAGCGATCGCTAAGGCGCAACGTCTTCGCACGTCGTAGTCGGGTCGTGAAAGTCTACTCCACCATAATCGATCTCCACCATCTCATCGAAACATCGGGACACCTTCGCCTCTATCAAATTGCCTCCTTCTTTGCCTCCTGTTGTCACTGACCTTTTGCAGGAGTTTATTGACGTCTTTCCACAAGACGTACCACCGGGATTACCACCTATTCGAGGGATTGAGCATCAGATTGACTTAATTCCCGGTGCTTCGCTGCCCAACCGTGCGCCATACCGTACCAATCCGGAGGAGACGAAGGAGATTCAGCGTCAAGTACAAGAGCTACTCGACAAAGGTTACATACGTGAATCCCTTAGTCCTTGTGCTGTTCCTGTTATATTAGTGCCTAAAAAGGATGGAACTTGGCGTATGTGTGTTGATTGTAGAGCCATTAATAATATTACTATTCGTTATCGTCATCCTATTCCTAGGTTAGATGATATGCTTGATGAATTAAGTGGCTCTACCATGTTTTCCAAAGTTGATTTGCGTAGTGGATACCATCAAATTCGCATGAAATTAGGGGATGAATGGAAAACGACATTTAAAACTAAGTTTGGATTATATGAGTGGTTAGTCATGCCTTTTGGGTTAACTAATGCACCTAGCACTTTCATGAGATTAATGAACGAGGTTTTACGTGCTTTCATTGGACGATTTGTGGTAGTCTATTTTGATGATATACTGATTTATAGCAAATCTTTGGAGGAACATTTGGATCATTTACGTGCTGTTTTTATTGCTCTACGTAATGCACGTTTGTTTGGTAACCTTGGGAAGTGCACCTTTTGCACCGACCGAGTATCGTTTCCTGGCTATGTTGTTACTCCGCAGGGAATTGAAGTTGATAAAGCCAAGATCGAGGCGATTGAGAGTTGGCCGCAGCCCAAAACCGTCACACAAAGTGAGGAGTTTTCTTGGCCTCGCTGGATTCTATAGGCGTTTTGTGAGAGATTTCAGCACCATTGCTGCACCTCTCAATGAGCTTACACGCAAGGATGTGCCGTTTACTTGGGGTACCGCACAGGAAGAAGCCTTCACGGTATTGAAAGATAAGTTAACACATGCTCCTTTGCTCCAACTTCCTGATTTTAATAAGACTTTTGAGCTTGAATGCGATGCTAGTGGTATTGGTTTGGGAGGTGTGTTATTACAAGATGCTAAACCTGTTGCATACTTTTCTGAAAAATTGAGTGGGCCTAGTCTGAACTATTCTACTTATGATAAGGAATTATACGCTCTTGTTTGGACATTAGAAACTTGGCAACATTATTTATGGCCCAAAGAATTTGTTATACATTCTGATCATGAATCTTTGAAACACATAAGAAGCCAAGCAAAACTTAATCGTAGACATGCTAAGTGGGTTGAATTTATTGAGACTTTCCCTTATGTCATTAAACACAAGAAGGGGAAAGATAATATTATTGCTGATGCTTTGTCTCGTCGTTATACTATGCTTTCACAACTTGAATTCAAGATATTCGGTTTAGAGACAATCAAAGATCAATATGTACATGATGCGGAATTTAAAGATGTTTTGCAGAATTGTAGAGAGGGTAGAACATGGAACAAGTTTGTGCTTAATGATGGGTTTGTGTTCCGTTCTAACAAGCTATGCATTCCAGCTAGCTCTATTCGTCTTTTGTTGTTGCAGGAGGCGCATGGAGGAGGATTAATGGGACATTTTGGCGTGAAGAAGACGGAGGACGTACTTGCTACACATTTCTTTTGGCCAAAGATGAGACGGGATGTTGAGCGTTTTGTTGCTCGCTGCACTACATGTCAAAAAGCTAAGTCACGACTCAATCCTCATGGTTTATACATGCCTTTACCTGTACCTAGTGTTCCGTGGGATGACATATCCATGGACTTTGTTTTAGGTTTGCCTCGAACAAAGAAGGGGAGGGATAGCATATTTGTTGTCGTGGATAGATTTTCTAAGATGGCACATTTTATACCATGTCATAAAAGCGATGATGCTGCTAATGTTGCTGATTTATTCTTTCGAGAGATTATTCGCTTACATGGTGTGCCCAATACTATTGTCTCGGATCGTGATACTAAGTTTCTTAGCCATTTTTGGAGATGCTTATGGGCTAATTTGGGGACTAAACTACTTTTTAGTACTACATGTCATCCCCAAACTGATGGACAAACTGAAGTAGTCAATAGGACTTTGTCTACTATGCTTAGGGCTGTTTTAAAGAGTAACTTAAAAATGTGGGAAGAATGTTTACCTCATATTGAATTTGCTTATAATCGTTCATTTCATTCTACCACTAAAATGTGCCCTTTTGAGATTGTTTATGGTTTTCTACCTCGTGCACCTATTGATTTGCTTCCTCTTCCATCTTCGGAGAAGGTTAATTTTGATGCTAAGCAACGTGCTGAATTGATATTAAAAATGCATGATTTAACTAAAGAAAACATTGAGAAAATGAATGCTAGATACAAGCTTGCTGGTGATAAGGGTAGAAAGCATGTTGTGTTTGAACCAGGAGATCTTGTTTGGTTACATCTACGTAAAGATAGGTTTCCTGATTTGCGCAAGTCTAAGTTAATGCCACGAGCTGATGCTCCCTTTAAGGTTTTACAGAAAATTAACGATAATGCATATAAACTTGAGCTACCTGCAGATTTTGGGGTTAGTCCCACATTTAACATTGCAGATTTGAAACCTTATTTGGGAGAAGATAATGAGCTTCCGTCGAGGACGACTTGAATTCAAGAAGGGGAGGATGATGAGGACATCTCTACTAATGTTACACCCACATCTTCACCAACTACACATACGGGACCAGTTACTAGAGCATGTGCACGTCAACTAAATTATCAGGTACTTTCGTTTCTTGCGAATCCTTCTAATGTTCATGAACATATGATGCTGCCTAAATTAGATACTTTTGTTTTGCTTATGAATGAAGGACCTAGCATGGACAAGAAGGACGGTCATTGGAGCGGGATCAAGCATGGAGAAGAAGGTGCGCGCGCGGGAAAGAACAATGGAGCTTCCAGTGGGGATTTTCGCACTTTGAAGCCACCATAAGGCATGCATGAAGGCTTGGACGAAATACATGAGATGCCACTTCATTATTTTCGTCCAAGAGCAATTATAGGTGCTGCGTCACCTTAATATTGGGCTGAGCCCATGTAATTTCGAAATACCACATTATAGGCTGTTTTTAGAGTCCGTATGTATGGGGAAACCGAGTTAGGGTTGTTTTCGGACCCCACCTCCAAGGGGTCACGAAAATCCCCTCTGTTCCCCCATATATACAACCCTTAGGGCGTCGTTTAGACTTGGGTTTTAATTAGATTTAAGTTAGCCATAGCCGCAACTTAGAGCTCTTCGTTTGTGTCATCCGACCAGGCCAAGACCTCATTGGAACCCCAACTTTCGTAATCATTCATCTTATATTCGCAATATCCAGATTGAAATTCTTAGTTCTTGCTTGTTCTTCGATTGCTTGCAGGAATTAGACCTTCGTGGTCAGGTTGATCGTGCATCCGCGGGATCAATAACCTCTCGGAGTTGGTTTAGCGATCGCTAAGGCGCAACGTCTTCGCCCGTTCGTAGTCGGATCGTGAAAGTCGTCTCCACCATAATCGATCTCCACCATCTCATCGAAACATCGGGACACCTTCGCCTTTATCAAGAGGGGGAACCCTAATTGGGTGGTGGGAGGCTTGTGGTTTTTATATAGGCAGGTTGGCTGGCCAGTTTACGCAAACGCCCCCGGTATCTTTCTCTCGCGTCCGGTGATCGCGTTCGTGACCGCCGAGACTCCATACAGACTCCGATTCCGACGAAATCTTGAACCGCGCGCTCAGCGCGTCGAGCCCGTCGATCGTACCTCACTGCGGTGACATTCCGACGACATTTTTCGGCGCCCCATAAAATAATCCCGTTTAATTATTAAACGGGGTTTTTCGTTCCGTTGGCTGCGGCTGGTCTCGTGCGGTTTCGCGACGGTGATCGGGTGAAACCCGGTGTCGCAAAGGTCGAGTGTTAGGGTGGAAAGGGTCGGTCTCCGTCCGGTACGAGATAAGAGGGGGAAAAATAATCTCCGATCGATAAATCGGGGATGCAGACACCGCAAACAAATCAGACAATCAAATAATTCACACCGAAAACAAAATTTTTAATTTTGGCCAAAACTGGGCTGTTACAATACAACATCACCAACAAGGGATCTCGTCCCGAGATCCAGGACGATCCGGGGGAGAGGGGAAGAGAAAATAAAGACGACGATCTTCAACACCACCAACAAGGGACTCTACTCCATGTCGACGTCGAACTTCTGTCGAGATAAATTTCCGCAAAGAGACGACATCATCGGAAAAACGAAACCGTCAGTGACAAGAGGAAGAACGATCGCGAAAACCAGATCAAGGGATAGTGATTTTCGACGCAAGTCATAAAAACACCGGGAAAAAGGAGGGAGGGCAAAGGACGACCCAGATGATAACCGAAATCGGAGAAGCTAAAGGTACTACAGGAATTCCCACCTGAGCTCGGAATCGAGACAATACGCTGCAAGCAAGGCATTGTAACGGTTCCGATACTCCACACACTCGAGATCCTAGAGTTTTGAAGGGGATAAGTCGAGAGTAAAACACTTACGACACTTGTCCTGACCAGAGCAAAGATAAGGAGTAAAAAGATTCCTACTCTCCGATAACTAACTTAGTAACTACAAAATAGTTTTTTTCTAGACTCGACTTCGACCAGAGAGGGGATCCTACGGTCGGTAAGGCTCTGATACCAAGTTGTAAGGCCCGATATGCGGTACTGCTCCAGATCTAGATGTTTCCATCCAGATCCGGGGACGAAGCACATATCGGTCCCACCGCGACATATGACAAAGCCATATGCCCCGGATTTCCAACATGATATCACAACATTGCAGATACAAGGATACAACATCTCATACAATCGGCCTACAACTGCCTTAATACAATACAACAGCGGAAGATATATGTCTGGGTACAGATTACAAGAAAATGCCTACTGGCAAAGATAAAAACATCGATCCCATAACCACACGGGTCCAGGCCCTCCGCCGGGATCCGCCTAACTAGTAGTCGTCGAGTCTCCACGTGAAACGTCGATCACCATACCTGTTGTCGATCAAGAACCCTGAAAAGAGTTTGGGGGTAGTATCATGAGTACAGAGGTACTCAGCATCCAACTGTAGTGGTCATCTGACCCAGCAAGGACTTCATCACTCGTCATTCTAGGACAACTAGTAGTTTACGGTAAGGAAGGGGTAAGTGGTGAGGTTGCTTCCGCACTAGCATTTATGAAGTGGCTAACGATCTAGAGAGTAAGATAAGAAGCCAAGCATTCGATGAGGAATCGCCTCCAACAAGTCTTGCTATCAACTACTACGCAAACATAACACCTATCCTATCCTTGTCCTCCTCTTTACATCCCGACGAAGAAGAAGCAATCAAGGCACACACACACGTTGATCAAGTTATATTAAGATTATCTTAGTTGTTGTTGTCTATGAACAAGGAGTAGATCTCAAGTCGTCCATAACCGTGGACACGGCTTCTCGAAAAGATTTAACCCTGCAGGGGTGTACCAACTGCCCATTACAAGGCTCCGCACGCACGCCCATCTCTCTCAGTTGCTACCCATGATAGGCAACCATTTTATGATTTAGTCCCAAGAGATGCGGAACGACAGGTCCCTCTAACTAACAACGCACAATTCCGGGTGGCCCCCGGTGAGTCGACATCCAACTCAAAAGCCGGCCGCGCTCTCGAATCGGCCTCTATCGTCTGGACGAGGTCGGATAGGTTTCCCAAACAGATGTGGACAGCCCCCTAGCTCCCTGGGGTAGACCAACAAAGAAACCATGTCTCCGCTGGCCCAAGTTGTTTTAAAAGATATCTGCTAGGAGCGACCCGACAAGATATATATGCATGTTTTCAAATGGTAAATCAGCTTGGGCCACCACTAGAAATGTTTGAAGCTAGATAGGTAAGAAAAGGGGACCCCATAAAATCCCACACGCGGTTAGGCACGCTCAGTCTTAAAACCAATACCCGGAACTCGGGTCCTAGGTGACTCGAATGGAACAAAGCGTCGGGGCGGGACAGCCTAGACCTTCCATCCTTCGTCGAATATAATCAACATTATAATAATCATATCTTCAACAACAATATAATAAGGTGATATCCCAAACCCAGGGGTAACAGGTAACATCGTAGCATCCTAAGCATGCATACTAAGCAGGGGCTGAGGAACGAGCAAAAGTAACATAGCAGTACATGGTTTGCTGGGAGGGGACATGGCTGTATCGGTTTGAAAGAGGCTGTAAACATGTGGTAGGATCAAACATCGAACCTAACCTATACTAGCATGCAAACCGCTGGTTGAAATAGAATGGATCATAAGTAATGTATAGTCCTTGCCTGTTGATAAGTCGGGTTCCGAAGGTGTAGTCGATCGCACGCTCGCATCGTCTCCGAGAGGTACCCGCGGAAGCACACAAGACGATAAACACTGGAAAGCAATCAACGAGCAAGCACTCTATTACTACGGGGCAACAAAAGATCAAGAAAACAACACAAGGCACGGCAACGCGATACGGATCTATCATCGAGAACGGTTACTAACAATTTAAGTGGAGTACTCGTCACACACGACGATACCGCACATTTACGGTGGTTCAAGTTGCTTAGCTACAGGTGATCAAACAACGGTTATTAACATGGAAACTCAAGCAATCATGGCCTGGCACACAACATGTCAAGAGGTGAAGCACAAAGTAAACTATCTATGCTAGTCAATTTAAGTGAGGCACAACCCAAACATGGCATAACACTAAGTGTCGCACGATGATTAAAACATTTGGTACTGTTCTGTCCTAAACCATATTTTAGGTTGATTAACAACAGCAAACAATAGCATAAACACAAAGTACACGAAAAACTAATCAAGTTACATATAAAGAACACTCCCAACGGAGTTACGGTTAAAAAGATACAAGCAAAACAAGTTACGGGCACAAACTGCCAACATCACGAAGCACACTTCAGAGCAATGCATAAACAGGTCAATGAATGCAAACATGCTCACAAATGACTTGCAATTAAAGTAGACATGACATGGAAGGCATGGCAAAAAGAATCATGCAAAAAGACATCATAGATCAAAAGATATTAAGCAAACAACATGGCCTTGCAAAGTAACTGACTTAGAGAAAAACAGAGGTGGCTGTCAAAAACAGCAGCATAGCAACTTTGGAGCTAAATATCTATATGATCAGCAAGCATAACATGGCAATGCAATACATGGGATGAAAGTATACATGATGATTAGCAATATGCAATTGGAATCACTCAATTCCGATAAACGGTCGCGACACACTCGTCGACCGAAGTTGCAACAAAATAACAGTTTCAGCAACAGCAGCACAATAACATCAGGTTCACCACTTTGGAGCAAGATTTAATATAGCTAAAGCAGTCAAACATGGCAAGTTAAAGCATGGAATTGAAGTACACATGATGCTTAACACAATTGAAAAAGAATCAATGCAAAAGGCCTCATGGATTTGTTACAATCATCATGCAAAGTT
The DNA here is from genome assembly GCA_950022295.1 of Bromus sterilis. Classification (NCBI taxonomy): domain Eukaryota; kingdom Viridiplantae; phylum Streptophyta; class Magnoliopsida; order Poales; family Poaceae; genus Bromus; species Bromus sterilis. The sequence continues at coordinate 160,350,527 of OX465599.1, read as the reverse complement.
GCAACAAAATAATAACAGCAGCACATAATAGCAAAAGTAGCAGGTTAACGGCCTGATGCCCTGTTCATCACACAATTACACAATCAAGATGAGCTCAAATGCAAATGCTCACAAAATATGAATTAAAGTACACGCAATTCTGAGCAACTTTCGTTTTGGGGGCACGTTCATCGGAGCTACGGTTTGCTTGCTATCGTCAATGCGGAATCGAATCAGCAGCTAAATTACTCCAGACTTAGCAATTTCAGCAGTCTCAGGAAAAAAAATAAAAAAAAGGGAATCGGGCCCTCACCCACTGGGCTAGGCCCAACTGGCCTAGGAGGCGGCCTAGCGGACTGGGCCGGGGGCGCTGGACTGGGCCGCTTGGGGAAGCAGGCCCAGCTGGGCAGTGATGAGGACATGACTACCATAGTTACAGCCACAACCCCTGCTAATATACCTACTGGACCAATTACTAGAGATTGTGCACACCAATTAAATTATCAGGTACTTTCGCTTCTTGGTAATGTTTCTAATGTTCATGTGAATATGATGCTGCCTAACGTCGATATATTTCTGTTGCTGACAAATGAAGGACCTAGCATGGACAAGAAGGATGAGCATTGGAGCATGTTCAAGCATGAAGATAATGAGGACATAATTATCATGGATATCACCATTAATTCCTCTATATTTGATCAAGAAATGAAGTCAATATAAAGGGGCATGATTGTGTGCTGTACAACAAGTTATTTCACGTCAATTTTGGCCCAAGAGAAGATAGAGACCAAGTCTTTCACGTCATGGACTCAGATTCGGACTGCAGAGATATACCCAACTTCAAACAGTCGCCGTTTCTACATACGAACTCCAAATTGGGTGATTCTTTTTTCTGGTGATAGCTTATCTCGTCTAGTTTCCAACGCAATTGGTTTCACCTTCAAATTCCTTCGGAGCGTGGAGATTTTGCAAAAACAGTGCGACCCAGCAGCAGAATCCAAATCAAAGTCCAACTCAATAGGTGTTGCATCACCTCCACATGGGCCCAAGTGCCTTGTACGACCTAGGTTTAGTTTTAGGACTCCTTGGGACGTCCTTCCACCCCCTTGGGCTCCACCCTTTAGTCCTATATAAGTAGATCAACCCCTAGGGTTTTTCTTTGGATTTCTTTTAGTTAAAAAGACTGCTTACCTAATTGCTGCATCTTCGTGTACTCGGTTTGTGTCCAACGACCAGATCAAGAACGCTTTCGGAATCCCAACTTTATTCATACTTCATCTACATATTCGCAATATTCAGATTGCTTTATCATAGTTCTTGCTTGTTCTTCGATTGCTTGCAGGAACTAGACCTTCGTGGTCAGGTTGATCGTGCTCCGGCGTGGTCAATAACCTTCAGGAGATTGATTTAGTGATTGCTAAGGCGCAACGTCGTTGCACGTTTGTAGTCGGATCGTCAAAGTCGACTCCATCAAATCGTAGTTATCATCTCATCGAAAGATCGGGACACCCCGCCTCTATCAGGCAGCCGGCTCTGGATCGAGCGGGCAGTGGCCAGCCTCGTCCCGACGGGATCCGGCGGCTGTGGCGGCGGGAGTCGCCGGCGTGAAGCGCGCCGGCCGGGGTGGCGCGGCGGAGGGCGAGGCAGGGGTCCGGAGGGGCGCGGGGCTCCGGTTTTGTTGCAGGGGAGGACGCTCGCGCCGTGGGTGGCAGTGGCCGGCCGTGGCGAGCTCCGGCCCGAGCTCGGCAATGGCGCGGCTCCTGCTCCAGTGACGGCCTGCGGCAGGGAGAAGTGAGGTGAGAAGGGAGGGAGGCAGGAGGGAGGAGGGAGAGGAGAGGCGCGGCTGGGTTTCACCGGGGCGTGGCGGCGACAGGAAGCCGGCAGCGACCTTGGGAGAGCTCGGGTGCGGCAGCGCGAGGAGCTCCATGGACGGCGGCTCGGGATGGGCCGCGGCGGGCCGCGGTGGCGGATCCAGGACCCTGCGGGGCCCGGATCTGTCTGTGCTGCGGTTGGGGACGACGTGGCACACATCTGAGCCACAGATCGCCCAAATCAACGGCTATGGTCGCCTGGATGGCTACGGTTTCGCGAAAACGGGGGGATTTTTGCAGATTTGGAGGTTTGTGAGGGGGTGGCTGTAAATTTTCCAGAGGGGGAACCCTAATAGGGTGGTGGGAGGCTGGTGGTCTTTATATAGGCAGGTTGGCTGGCCAGTTTACGCAAACGCCCCCGGTACCTCTCTCTCGCGTCCGGTGATCGCGTTCGTGACCGCCGAGACTCCGTACGGACTTCGATTCCGACGAAATCTCGAACGGCACGCTCAGCGCGTCGAGCCCGTCGATCGTACCTCACTGCGGTGACATTCCGACGACATTTTTCGGCGCCCCATAAAATAATCCCGTTTAATTATTAAACGGGGTTTTTCGTTCCGTTGGCTGCGGCTGGTCTCGTGCGGTTTCGCGACGGTGATCGGGTGAAACCCGGTGTCGCAAAGGTCGAGTGTCAGTGTGGCAAGGGTCGATCTCCGTCCGGTACGAGATAAGAGGGGGAAAAATAATCTTCGATTGATAAATCGGGGATGCAGACACCGCAAACAAATCAGACAATCAAACAATTCACACGGAAAACAAATTTTTTAATTTTTGCAAAAACTGGGCTGTTACACCATACTTGCGCCTCCAAACACCAAAAAGGATTTCGACATCTATTGTGACACCTCACGGCAAGGGTTAGGATGCATACTTATGCAAGATAGACATGTGGTAGCTTATGCTTTACGCCAGTTGCGTCCACATGATGAGAAATATCCTACCCATGATCTTGAACTCGCTGCCGTAGTTCATGCCGTGACAACTTGGCGACATTACCTCCTTGGTAATCGTTGTGAGATCTATTCCGACCACCAAAGCCTTAAATATACATTCACCCAGCCAGATCTTAATCTCAGGTAAATACGCTGGATAGAGTTGATAAAAGATTATGAATTAGGAATTTCTTACACCCCAGGCAAAGCCAATGTCATGGCTGATGCACTAAGTCGTAAGTCGTATTGTAACAACCTCATGTTACAACAGTGTCAACCACTTCTTCATGAGGAATTTTGAAAGCTCAATCTCGAGATTGTTCCTCGTGGATCTCTTTTCAACTTGGTGGCGAAACCAACCCTAGAGGATCAAATCATAGTTGCCCAAAGGCGTGCATGAGGTGTTCGCCAGATCAAGGAGAACATTGCTAGCGGAGTTGCTCGATTCGTTGCCGAATGTGATGTTTGTGGTCGCGTTAAGGCCGAACACTAAAGACCTGCTGGCACACTTCAACCTTTGCCTATTCCAGAGTGGCAATGGGACAATGTCAGTATGGATTTCATCACTGGCTTTCCAAAAACCCAGAAAGGAAATGATGCCATCTTCGTTGTTGTGGATAGACTTTCCAAAGTTGCTCACTTCCTTCCCGTTCGCGAGTCCATAACTGCGATCCAGTTAGCAGACTTATATGTCTCTAGAATTGTGTCTCTTCATGGTGTTCCTTTGGAAATCAATTCTGATCGTGGTAGCCTTTTCACCAATAGATTTTGGGGAAGTTTCCAGAATGCTATGGGAACTCATCTCTCCTTTAGTACAACTTTCCATCCTCAGTCTAGTGTCAAGTCGAAAGGGTTAACCAAATTCTCGAAGACATGCTCAGAGCTTGTGTTATCTCATTCGGAAATAATTGGGAGAAGTCTCTTCCATTCGTTGAATTTGCTTATAACAATAGTTTTCAATCTAGTCTGAACATGGCTCCTTTTGAACTCTTCTATGGACGAAGATGTCGAACACCCCTAAACTGGTCAGAAACCGGTGAAAGACAATTCTTTGGACCGGATATGATCATGGAAGCAGAAGAGCAAGTTCGCATTGTTCGTGATCAATTGAAAGTCGCCCAGTCTCGTCATAAAAGCTACTATGATCGTCATCATCGGCAAGAAAGCTACAATCTGGATGAGAAGGTTTACCTTCGGGTTATTCCTCTGAAAGTACCCAACGATTCGGTATCAAAGGCAAGTTGGCCCCACGTTACATTGGACCTTTCTGCATTCTTGCTTAACATGGAGAAGTTGCCTACCCACTTGAACTACCCCCGCACCTTTCCCGAGTATATGATGTATTCCATGTGTCACAACTCAGGCGTTGCTTCAAGGACCCCATCCGCGAAGTCGACCATGAAATGCTTGATCTCCAAGATGACCTTTCTTATCGAGAATACCCCGTTCGTATTCTTGATTCAGCAGAGCGTGTCAGCCGTCGTCAGAAGATCAAGTTCCTCAAAGTGCAATGGTCACACCACTCTGAGAAAGAAGCCACGTGGGAAAGAGAATACCGTCTCAGTGCCGAGTACCCCACCTTCCTCCCGATAACTTTTGAATCTCGGGACGAGATTCTTTTGAGTGGCGGCGAGTTGTCAGAACCCTCTGTTAGGTATGTGCTAGGATCAAGTCTCACTTAGCATCATGGAAAAATTTCAAAAAGAAATTGAAATGGGAGAGAGAACACCCCCATATGAATTGAATTCCTTTTGCATTTTTGAATAGTCTCATAAATGAGTGTGATAACATATCAAGTAATGTGGGACCAACCCCATGCTCATGGATTTTTCAAATATTCAAACAGGAGCATGGATTTAAATTTAAACCCCTATTTGAATTAATGTTCAAATTATTTGAATTTTAAAAATGCCCAAACTTTATAAGTGGCTAGCTATATGCATTACAAGTCCACATAAAAATTTGGGGCATTTTATAAAATGCCTAGGTATTTGATGAGGACATCTCTACTAATGTTACACCCACATCTTCACCAACTACACATACTGGACCAGTTACTAGAGCACGTGCACGTCAACTAAATTATCAGGTACTTTCGTTTCTTGCGAATCCTTCTAATGTTCATGAACATATGATGCTGCCTAAATTAGATACTTTTGTTTTGCTTATGAATGAAGGACCTAGCATGGAATAGAAGGACGGTCATTGGAGCGGGATCAAGCATGGAGAAGAAGGTGCGCGCGCGGGAAATAACAATGGAGCTTCCAGTGGGGATTTTCGCACTTTGAAGCCACCATAAGGCATGCATGAAGGCTTGGACGAAATACACGAGATGCCACTTCATTATTTTCGTCCAAGAGCAATTATAGGTGCTGCGTCACCTTAATATTGGGCTGGGCCCATGTAATTTCGAAATACCACATTATAGGCTGTTTTTAGAGTCCGTATGTGTGGGGAAACCGAGTTAGGGTTGTTTTCGGGCCCCACCTCCAAGGGGTCACGAAAATCCCCTATGTTCCCCCATATATACAGCCCTTAGGGCGTCGTTTAGACTTGGGTTTTAATTAGATTTAAGTTAGCCATAGCCGCAACTTCGAGTTCTTCGTTTGTGTCGTCCGACCAGGCCAAGACCGCATTGGAACCCCAACTTCTGTTAATCTTTCATCTTATATTCGCAATATCCAGATTGCAATTCTTAGTTCTTGCTTGTTCTTCGATTGCTTGCAGGAATTGACCTTCGTGGTCAGGTTGATCGTGCATCCGCGGGATCAATAACCTCTCGGAGTTGGTTTAGCGATTGCTAAGGCGCAACGTCTTCGCACGTTCGTAGTCGGGTCGTGAAAGTCTACTCCACCAAAATCGCTCTCCATCATCTCATCGAAACATCGGGACACCTTCGCCTCTATCAAGTGGTATCAGATTTCCAGGTTGCTCGGTGAGATTTACCAGTTTTCATAGTCTAGATTGGTTCTGTTCTTCATACCTACAGTCCACGAAAAAGCCAACAAAAAAAATTAGGGTTAGATCATCACGTCCCAAGACAGTCCTAGCCTTTGTCCAGTTTTCTTTTCAGTACTTGCTTTGTTGAATTTACGGTTGCATCGTTGTGTCAAGTTGTTGATCTTAGCGTCTAGTTCCCTTAGAGTTTCGAGTTCTGATCACAGTTTGCCACGTCGCCGCCGCACAAGTAGTCATCCTACCACGTTCCGCTAATCCGAGTCCAGATACACCACCACGTTCCGCCAAGCAGAGTCCATATACTCCACCACGTCTCACGAGTCCGAGTTGAGTTCCACCATCAGTACGGTTCCTGATCTCTCTGTAGCCAGATTAGTTTTCAGTTGTTAGAGTCGGATTTCATCAAACTTTTTCTGTACAGAGAAGGGGGGTGAATAGCAAAAAAAAAAAAAATTTCGTGCCCATACGTTCCTTAGGTCCAGAAACTCATTTTGAGACGTTCGCCACCATAGTGCTTTTTTCGCACTTTTTCAGCCACCGCAGTCCCGCATCGCAAAAAAAAAAGAGAAAAAAAAAAGAGAGAAAAAAAATTCAGAGTGTGCTTCTCAGTTGTTTACGTGCCGCGCCGTGCTTTCATTGGTGTCTTAGGCTCGCGTCTCTAGTACGGTCTAGCCTAGGATCAGCACAGTACCAACGTTGAGTGTTTATTCAGCTTTGCATCTCTGTTTTGATTACTGTTGAGCTTTTGCTACCATACTTGTCAGCCTTCCTACAGCTCCACATATATTCTACATCGTGCGTTTGACACCTCCTGGCCATCGCTCCACCATATCTCTGAGAGTTTTGACCCGTTGGTTGTACATCACCACCTGCTGCTAGGTAAGAATCGGTAAGAACGAAAGAAAAGCTTGACGGATTTGTGCTTTCCACCATCCCACATCCCATTAGTAGAAGTAGGATCATAATCCTGTGTGTTTTCGATTTCTGCTAACCATGCCAGGATCACATGATGAAGTGGCGCGGGATGCACCCGATTGGGAGAACATGACAAACAAGGAGCTACATGATAAATTTGCACAAATGATGTCTGAACAGGTGAATGACATCGAGAACAGATTTACAGAGGCAATTGATGGCGTGGAAAAGATGATCGACACCAAGCTCGACGCCAAGTTTACTGAGTTGATCTCACGCCTACCTACACAGCCTGCTGCCGCTCCAGCACAGCCACCGCCACTACCACGTGCACGACGGATTCTGTTTCCGAGAGGACAAGCTGCTCGTATTGGTGCTCCTCCTACTGCTGCAGTACCTGCTGCTGCTGCTTCTGACGTCGGCCAGGACGACAACTACGAGGGTGATTACGAGGAGGAGGTGGAACAGGAAGCGGCCTATGAACAGCCAGCTGGACGTCCACGTCCCAACATTCGCCACGGTCGACACCAACCACCCCCTCAGGTACGCGATGATGAACATGTGCCTAAACTGAAATTGAATCTTAAGCCGTTTGAGGGTAGATATATTCCTGATGCTTATCTTACTTGGGAGTTAGAAACTGAACAACGTTTTACATGTTTACAATATCCTGAGAATAGATGTGTTACTACTGCTGTTTGTGAATTCACGGGATTTGCATCTATTTGGTGGTCTGAACATTGTAGATTGCATGCTAATAATATTCCAACTACTTGGGCTGCTTTAAAAGATGCTATGCGTACTCGCTGGGTTCCTCCTTATTATCAACGTGAATTGTTACAAAAATTACAGCGTTTGAGACAAGGAAAAAAAAATCTGTAGAGGAATATTATCAAGAATTACAAACTGGATTGATTAGATGTGGCCTAGTAGAGGATAATGAAGCTATGCTTGCACGTTTTATGGGTGGTTTAAACAGGGAGATACAAACTATTCTAGAATACAAGGACTTTGCTACTATCACTCGTTTGTTTCATCTTGCTTGTAAAGCTGAACGTGAAGTGCAGGATCGACAGGCCGCTACGAGACCTAACTTTTCTGCAGGACGAAATACATCATGGACATCGCGTGGAGCTTCTACATCCACACGTCCTGCTGCACCACCATCTACTTCAGCCGCTCATTCTTACAGGGAGCCACCAAAACAGCCAGCGCCACCATTCAAGGGTGCACAAAGTGGTCCAGTGGCGAGTTCTTCTTCATCCATGGCTTCCACAGGGCAAACACGAGATCGTGATATTAAATGTCGCAGGTGCCAAGGTGGAGGTCACTTCGCAAAAGACTGTCCCTCCAAGCGTGTGATGACTATTACGGCGGATGGTGGGTATGAGTCAGCGAGTGACTATGATGAGGAGACTTTAGTTCTCATTGCTCATGAGGAACAGGGTGCCCATGATGATGCTCATGATATAGAGTATATGGCTCCTGATGATGCAGATAAATATGCTAGTTTGGTTGCTCAACGTGTGTTAAGTGTGCAGGTAACGAAGGCCGAGCAAAACCAGAGGCATAATTTGTTCCACACAAAGGGAGTGGTGAAAGAACGTTCGGTTCGCATCATCATTGACGGAGGGAGTTGCAACAACTTGGCTAGCATGGAGTTGGTGGAGAAGCTATCTCTCACCACAAGACCACACCCCCATCCGTACTATATTCAGTGGTTTAACAATAGTGGTAAGATTAAGGTAACGCGTTCTGTTCGTGTGCACTTTAGCATTGCTGCATATGCTGATTATGTTGATTGTGATGTGGTACCCATGCAAGCATGCTCTCTTTTACTTGGTAGACCATGGCAATTTGATAGGAATGTTGTACACCATGGTAGGACAAATCAGTTTACTCTGGTTCATCAGGATAAAAATATTGCTTTACTTCCTATGTCTCCTGAACAAATTGTGAAAGATGATCTTGCTAGAGCTAGTAAAGCTAAACAGGAGAAAAATAAGAGTGAAAATGAGATCGCAGCTAAAGAATTTGAGCAACAACATAAGACTAATAGCAAATCTTCTTCTGCTGTTTCTAATGAAATTAAATTGACTAGTCCAACTTTGCTTGCTACTAAGGTTGATATTTCAGCTTTGGATGTTAGTCAATATGTGTGCTATGCTTTTGTGTGCAAAGAAGCTTTGTTTTCATTTGAGGAATTGCCTCCTTCTTTGCCTCCTGTTGTCACTGACCTTTTGCAGGAATTTATTGACGTCTTTCCACAAGACGTACCACCGGGATTACCACCTATTCGAGGGATTGAGCATCAGATTGACTTAATTCCCGGTGCTTCGCTGCCCAACCGTGCGCCATACCGTACCAATCCGGAGGAGACGAAGGAGATTCAGCGTCAAGTACAAGAGCTACTCGACAAAGGTTACATACGTGAATCCCTTAGTCCTTGTGTTGTTCCTGTTATATTAGTGCCAAAAAAGGATGGAACATGGCGTATGTGTGTTGATTGTCGAGCCATTAATAATATTACTATTCGTTATCGTCATCCTATTCCTCGGTTAGATGATATGCTTGATGAATTAAGTGGCTCTACCATGTTTTCCAAAGTTGATTTGCGTAGTGGATACCATCAAATTCGCATGAAATTAGGAGATGAATGGAAAACGGCTTTTAAAACTAAGTTTGGATTATATGAGTGGTTAGTCATGCCTTTTGGGTTAACTAATGCACCTAGCACTTTCATGAGATTAATGAACGAAGTTTTACGTGCTTTCATTGGACGATTTGTGGTAGTCTATTTTGATGATATACTGATTTATAGCAAATCTTTGGAGGAACATTTGGATCATTTACGTGCTGTCTTTATTACTCTACGTAATGCACGTTTGTTTGGTAACCTTGGGAAGTGCACCTTTTGCACCGACCGAGTATCGTTTCTTGGCTATGTTGTTACTCCGCAGGGAATTGAAGTTGATAAAGCCAAGATCGAGGCGATTGAGAGTTGGCCGCAGCCCAAAACGGTCACACAAGTGAGGAGTTTTCTTGGCCTCGCTGGATTCTATAGGCGTTTTGTGAGAGATTTCAGCACCATTGCTGCACCTCTCAATGAGCTTACACGCAAGGATGTGCCTTTTACTTGGGGTACCACACAGGAAGAAGCCTTCACGATATTGAAAGATAAGTTAACACATGCTCCTTTGCTCCAACTTCCTGATTTTAATAAGAGTTTTGAGCTTGAATGCGATGCTAGTGGTATTGGTTTGGGAGGTGTGTTATTACAAGATGCTAAACCTGTTGCTTACTTTTCTGAAAAATTGAGTGGGCCTAGTCTGAACTATTCTACTTATGATAAGGAATTATATGCTCTTGTTCGGACATTAGAAACTTGGCAACATTATTTATGTCCCAAAGAATTTGTTATACATTCTGATCATGAATCTTTGAAACACATAAGAAGTCAAGCAAAACTTAATCGTAGACATTTTAAGTGGGTTGAATTTATTGAGACTTTCCCTTATGTCATTAAACACAAGAAGGGGAAAGATAATATTATTGCTGATGCTTTGTCTCGTCGTTATACTATGCTTTCAAAACTTGACTTCAAGATATTCGGTTTAGAGACAATCAAAGATCAATATGTACATGATGCGGAATTTAAAGATGTATTGCAGAATTGTAGAGAGGGTAGAACATGGAACAAGTTTGTGCTTAATGATGGGTTTGTGTTCCGTTCTAACAAGCTATGCATTCCAGCTAGCTCTATTCGTCTTTTGTTGTTGCAGGAGGCGCATGGAGGAGGATTAATGGGACATTTTGGCGTGAAGAAGACGGAGGACGTACTTGCTACACATTTCTTTTGGCCAAAGATGAGACGGGATGTTGAGCGTTTTGTTGCTCGCTGCACTACATGTCAAAAAGCTAAGTCACGACTCAATCCTCATGGTTTATACATGCCTTTACCTGTACCTAGTGTTCCGTGGGAGGACATATCCATGGACTTTGTTTTAGGCATGCCTCGAACAAAGAATGGGAGGGATAGCATATTTGTTGTCGTGGACAGATTTTCTAAGATGGCACATTTTATACCATGTCATAAAAGCGATGATGCTGCTAATGTTGCTGATTTATTCTTTCGAGAGATTATTCGCTTACATGGTGTGCCCAATACTATTGTCTCGGATCGTGATACTAAGTTTCTTAGCCATTTTTGGAGATGCTTATGGGCTAAGTTGGGGACTAAACTACTTTTTAGTACTACATGTCATCCCCAAACTGATGGACAAACTGAAGTAGTCAATAGGACGTTGTCTACTATGCTTAGGGCTGTTTTAAAGAGTAACTTAAAAATGTGGGAAGAATGTTTACGTCATATTGAATTTGCTTATAATCGTTCATTTCATTCTACCACTAAAATGTGCCCTTTTGAGATTGTTTATGGTTTTCTACCTCGTGCACCTATTGATTTGCTTCCTATTCCATCTTCGGAGAAGGTTAATTTTGATGCTAAGCAACGTGCTGAATTGATATTAAAAATGCATGAGTTAACTAAAGAAAACATTGAGAAAATGAATGCTAGATACAAGCTTGCTGGTGATAAGGGTAGAAAGCATGTTGTGTTTGAACCAGGAGATCTTGTTTGGTTACATCTACGTAAAGATAGGTTTCCTGATTTGCGCAAGTCTAAGTTAATGCCACGAGCTGATGGTCGCTTTAAGGTTTTACAGAAAATTAATGATAATGCATATAAACTTGAGCTACCTGCAGATTTTGGGGTTAGTCCCACATTTAACATTGCAGATTTGAAACCTTATTTGGGAGAAGATAATGAGCTTCCGTCGAGGACGACTTCAATTAAAGAAGGGGAGGATGATGAGGGCATCTCTACTAATGTTACACCCACATCTTCACCAACTACACATACTGGACCAGTTACTAGAGCACGTGCACGTCAACTAAATTATCAGGTACTTTCGTTTCTTGCAAATCCTTCTAATGTTCATGAACATATGATGCTGCCTAAATTAGATACTTTTGTTTTGCTTATGAATGAAGGACCTAGCATGGACAAGAAGGACGGTCATTGGAGCGGGATCAAGCATGGAGAAGAAGGTGCGCGCGCGGGAAATAACAATGGAGCTTCCAGTGGGGATTTTCGCACTTTGAAGCCACCATAAGGCATGCAGGAAGGCTTGGACGAAATACACGAGATGCCACTTCATTATTTTCGTCCAAGAGCAATTATAGTGCTGCGTCACCTTAATATTGGGCTGGGCCCATGTAATTTCGAAATACCACATTATAGGCTGTTTTTAGAGTCCGTATGTGTGGGGAAACCGAGTTAGGGTTGTTTTCGGGCCCCACCTCCAAGGGGTCACGAAAATCCCCTATGTTCCCCCATATATACAGCCCTTAGGACGTCGTTTAGACTTGGGTTTTAATTAGATTTAAGTTAGCCATAGCCGCAACTTCGAGTTCTTCGTTTGTGTCGTCCGACCAGGCCAAGACCGCATTGGAACCCCAACTTCTGTTAATCTTTCATCTTATATTCGCAATATCCAGATTGCAATTCTTAGTTCTTGCTTGTTCTTCGATTGCTTGTAGGAATTGACCTTCGTGGTCAGGTTGATCGTGCATCCGCGGGATCAATAACCTCTCGGAGTTGGTTTAGAGATTGCTAAGGCGCAACATCTTCGCACGTTCGTAGTCGGGTCGTGAAAGTCTACTCCACCAAAATCGCTCTCCATCATCTCATCGAAACATCGGGACACCTTCGCCTCTATCAGTATTTAATCCAAGGCAGAACAAACAATGAAAGAAAGAAAACAGAAAAGAAAAGGGAAAAGGAAACTCACCTGGTTCTGGCCCAACTAACTGCACCGCAGCCCAGCAGCCGGCCCAGCCCACCCCACCTTGTCGTCTACCTCCCCCGTGCCCCGAAGGTGCTCGTTGTAATGCATGCACGCCGCCGCCGACACCACGGCTGATGAGGACATGACTACCATAGTTACAGCCACAACCCCTGCTAATATACCTACTGGAGCAATTACTAGAGATCGTGCACACCAATTAAATTATCAGGTACTTTTGCTTCTTGGTAATGTTTCTAATGTTCATGTGAATATGATGCTGCCTAACGTCGATATATTTCTGTTGCTGACAAATGAAGGACCTAGCATGGACAAGAAGGATGAGCATTGGAGCATGTTCAAGCATGAAGATAATGAGGACATAATTATCATGGATATGACCATTAATTCCTCTATATTTGATCAAGAAATGAAGTCAATATAAAGGGGCATGATTGTGTGCTGTACAAGAAGTTATTTCACGTCAATTTTGGCCCAAGAGAAGATAGAGACCAAGTCTTTCACGTCATGGACTCAGATTCGGACTGCAGAGATATACCCAACTTCAAACAGTCGCCATTTCTACATACAAACTTCAAATTGGGTGATTCTTTTTTCTGGTGATAGCTTATCTCGTCTAGTTTCCAACGCAATTGGTTTCACATTCAAATGCCTTCGGAGCGTGGATATATTGCGAAAACGGTGCGACCCAGCAGCAGAATCCGAATCAAAGTCCAACTCAATAGGTGTTGCATCACCTCCACATGGGCTCAAGTGCCTTGTACGACCTAGGTTTAGTTTTAGGACTCCTTGGGACGTCCTTCCACCCCCTTGGCCTCCACCCTTTAGTCCTATATAAGTAGATCAACCCCTAGGGTTTTTCTTTGGATTTCTTTTAGTTAAAAAGACTGCTTGGCTAATTGCTGCATCTTCGTGTACTCGGTTTGTGTCCAACGACCAGATCAAGACCGCTTTCGGAATCCCAACTTTATTCATACCTCATCTACATATTCGCAACATTCAGATTGCTTTATCATAGTTCTTGCTGGTTCTTCGATTGCTTGCAGGCACTAGACCTTCGTGGTCAGGTTGATCGTGCTCCGGTGTGGTCAATAACCCTCCGGAGATTGGTTTAGCGATTGCTAAGGCGCGACGTCGTTGCACGTTCGTAGTCGGATCGTCAGAGTCGTCTCCACCAAATCGATAGTTATCTCTCATCGAAAGATCGGGACACCCCGCCTCTATCAAGTGGTATCAGTTTTCAGGTTGCTCGGTGAGAATTCCACATCCATATATTAGATCTGTTTTTTATCACCTATCATCAACACAAAAAGCCATAAAAATAGGATTAGATCATCATATCGAAACCAATCTGAGACTTGACAATTTTCTTTTCAGTGCTTTGCTTTATTGAATTATCGGTTGCATCGTCGTGTTCAGTTGCTGGTCTTAGTATCTAGTTCTTTAGAGTTTCGAGTTCTGTTCACGTTAGTCATCTCCGCCGCTGCACCATCATCCCATCCGCTGCCTACTTCTACCATCCACCATAGAAAAAGAGAGAAAAAGAGTTGAAAAAAGAGAGAAAAAAAAGAAAAAGGAAAAAAAGAAAAAGGAAAAAAAGAAAGAAAAAAGGAAAAAAGAGAAAAAAGAAGAAAAATTTCGGATCTATCTCTAGTTGAACTCGTATTTGAAATCTCGTCGAAATCAGTTTTGAGCAGTGTACACTACAACGGGCACAACTTTGTCATCCGAAGTCCGTTTTGGCTCCACAAGTACTCAAATTAAAGATATTTCCGAGCCTCTTCTAAATAGTTCTAGAGCATGTGTGTTATTTGAAACTCCAGATCGGCTTATAAGACGGACTTTTTGACCTTTAAAGTTTCCGAACACAGTTTTTGTCAGATTTCGGGCCGATTCTCAATTTTTTTGACACCTCATCCGAACTCTAAATTGAGTGATTCTTATTGCGTCGGAAAGGTTAAGTCAGTGCCCTATTGGAGGAAAAATATCAAAAAATTAGCAAATATATTTCAGAGGACAGTTGTAGCGAGAATATTGGTGTATCTTGATTTGGAGCCTATTTTCACCATTATCTTTGCTCTGTTGATGATCTTCACTTATATCTTGCTATTCAGAGCTACTTCATATCATTCATTGCTGCTAGTTGTGCTACGCCGTGACCACATTAGTGTTCTAGGCTCGCGTCTCTAGTCCGGTCTAGACTAGGACCAGCACATTATCGTCGTTGAGCGTTGATTTAATTTTGCATCTCTGAATTGATTATTGCTGATATTTTTGCCACCATATTAAAGCCTTCCAAGCTCCACATATTTCTACATCGTGTATACGTGCGTTCACCTGGCAATCGCTCTACTTAATCTTTGGAGTTCTTTGACACCGTTGGTTGCCGATCACCACCTGCTGCATGGTAAGAACTAGTAAGACATTGATATTTGCTATCCTGTGAGCGTTTTACCACCACATCCTAGTAGTTCATAGGGACATATACTTGTGATTTGTTTCTTGTTTTCTACTAATCATGGCAGGTTCTGGAGTTAGATCTTCTTGGGCGGCAACTATAGTTGGAGATTTGCCACCACCTACAACTACACAACAGTCACTGCAAAAGGTAAACACACATAAGCATGCACATGATCAGTTTATTGTTTCTATACCACACTTTCATGGATGTCTAAGACCTGATTTATACATTGAGTGGGAGTTTGAAATAAATGATATATTTGTTTCCCATAATTTTCTTGAGCATAAGAAAGTAAAAACTGCAATTAGTGCTTTCAAAGATTTTGCTTATATTTGGTGGAATGAATATTGTAGTTTATATCCTAATTATATACCTAATACTTGGAATGATCTCAAACTTGCTATGCGATATAGATTCGTTCCCTCTTATTATACTCGTGACAAGGTTAGGAAATTAAAAAATTTAAAACAAGGTACTAAAACTGTTTCAGAATATTATGATGCTTTAGAAACTACATTCTTGCATTCTCTTTTAGAGGAAAGTGAAGAATATTTCATGGACATATTTTGGGAAGGTTTAAACCGTGACATTCAGGATATCCTAATTCATGAAAAGTGTTATCCTATGGATCGTTTGTTTCATCTTGCTTGTAAAGCTGAACAGGAAATCGACATACGTGTTTCCCAGAAGACGAACAAGCGGAATGTGCAAATACCACAAGTTGAGAAAGTTGTTCCTTCAACCACTATGAGCACTACCATAACCACATCAATTGTCGTAAGCACTCCTCCAATATCTGATCTATCATCACAAAAAGGTAATGACAAAGGTATGGATCTTTCCCCTCCACATGAGAACCTTGCTGATTTAAAAGCAACATGTGTTGAGCTATCAAGTAGTTTCATCACACAACCAATTTTCGAGAATGTCATAACTTCACATGAAGATGTTGCTTGCCTAATAGACTTGAATACATCATGTCTTGAGTTACCTGTTGATTTGAGCTCACCATCTATTTTGGATAATCATGTTACTATTATGAAACTGCCAATGCTTAATCATTTTGATATGACCTCTAATCTTGGTGATGATTCTCCGTCGAATGACTTGTTGCATGACTACTTAGTTAAGCCTCTTGTAGCATGTCCTTCGAAAAACATTAACGTTTCTTCACCGGTATTGGGATGGTTTAATGATGAGCATTGTACATCTTTAGATATGAATAAGAGCTTCACTTATATATGCAAACTGAGTTGCAATACTTTCATGTCGTTTATGTATTGTGATGATCATATATGTTTATATTTCACGACATACGAAAGTTACTCATATATACATGTGTTACATGTCCAAAAACTAAGGGAAGTAAGAATGGATGACATATATATATACAACATGTACACCTTGTCTCTTTTGTTAGCCACATTTCAGATTAAGAAACGCCGGGGACGGCTTTATTTTCAAGAAGGGGAGGATGATGAGGACATGACTACCATAGTTACAGCCACAACCCCTGCTAATATACCTACTGGACCAATTACTAGAGATTGTGCACACCAATTAAATTATCAGGTACTTTCGCTTCTTGGTAATATTTCTAATGTTCATGTGAATATGATGCTGCCTAACGTCGATATATTTCTGTTGCTGACAAATGAAGGACCTAGCATGGACAAGAAGGATGAGCATTGGAGCATGTTCAAGCATGAAGATAATGAGGACATAACTATCATGGATATGACCATTAATTCCTCTATATTTGATCAAGAAATGAAGTCAATATAAAGGGGCATGATTGTGTGCTGTACAAGAAGTTATTTCACGTCAATTTTGGCCCAAGAGAAGATAGAGACCAAGTCTTTCACGTCATGGACTCAGATTCGGACTGCAGAGATATACCCAACTTCAAACAGTCGCCGTTTCTACATACAAACTCCAAATTGGGTGATTCTTTTTTCTGGTGATAGCTTATCTCGTCTAGTTTCCAACGCAATTGGTTTCACCTTCAA
The DNA here is from genome assembly GCA_950022295.1 of Bromus sterilis. NCBI lineage: Eukaryota > Viridiplantae > Streptophyta > Magnoliopsida > Poales > Poaceae > Bromus > Bromus sterilis. Next base: position 160,333,535 of record OX465599.1, on the reverse strand, counting down.
ATTCCTTCGGAGCGTGGAGATTTTGCAAAAACGGTGCGACCCAGCAGCAGAATCCGAATCAAAGTCCAACTCAATAGGTGTTGCATCACCTCCACATGGGCCCAAGTGCCTTGTACGACCTAGGTTTAGTTTTAGGACTCCTTGGGACGTCCTTCCACCCCCTTGGTCTCCACTGTTTAGTCCTATTGATAGAGGCGAAGGTGTCCCGATGTTTCGATGAGATGGTGGAGATCGATTATGGTGGAGGCAACTTTCACGATCCGACTACGAACGTGCGAAGACGTTGCGCCTTAGCGATCGCTAAACCAACTCCGAGAGGTTATTGATCCCGCGGATGCACGATCAACCTGACCACGAAGGTCTAATTCCTGCAAGCAATCGAAGAACAAGCAAGAACTAAGAATTGCAATCTGGATATTGCGAATATAAGATGAATGATTACGAAAGTTGGGGTTCCAATGAGGTCTTGGCCTGGTCGGATGACACAAACGAAGAGCTCGAAGTTGCGGCTATGGCTAACTTATATCTAATTAAAACCCAAGTCTAAACGATGCCCTAAGGGCTGTATATATGGGGGAACAGAGGGGATTTTCGTGACCCCTTGGAGGTGGGGTCCGAAAACAACCCTAACTCGGTTTCCCCACACATACGGACTCTAAAAACAGCCTATAAGGTGGTATTTCGAAATTACATGGGCCCAGCCCAATATTAAGGTGACGCAGCACCTATAATTGCCCTTGGACGAAAATAATGAAGTGGCATCTCGCGTATTTCGTCCAAGACTTCATGCGCGCCTTATGGTGGCTTCAAAGTGCGATAATCACCACCGGAAGCTCCGCTGTCCTTTCCCGCGCGCGCACCTTCTTCTCCATGCTTGATCCCGCTCCAATGACCATCCTTCTTGTCCATGCTAGGTCCTTCATTCATAAGCAAAACAAAAGTATCTAATTTAGGCAGTATCATATGTTCATGAACAATAGAAGGATTCGTAAGAAACGAAAGTACCTGATAATTTAGTTGACGTGCACGAGCTCTAGTAACTGGTCCAATATGTGTAGTTGGTGAGGATATGGGTGTAACATTAGTAGGGATGTCCTCATCATCCTCCCCTTCTTGAATTGAAGTCGTCCTCGACGGAAGCTCATCATCTTCCCCCAAATAAGGCTTCAAATCTGCAATATTAAATGTGGGACTAACCCCAAAGGCTACAGGTAGCTCAAGTTTATATGCATTATCATTAATTTTCTGCAAAACCTTAAAGGGACCATCAGCTCGAGGCATTAACTTAGACTTGCGCAAATCAGGAAACCTATCTTTACGTAGATGTAACCAAACAAGATCTCCGGGTTCAAACACAACTTGCTTTCGACCCCTATCACCAGCAAGCTTGTATCTAGCATTCATGCGCTCAATGTTTTCTTTAGTTAACTCATGCATTTTTAATATCAATTCAGCATGTTGCTTAGCATCAAAATTAACCTTCTCCGAAGATGGAAGAGGTAGCAAATCAATAGGTGCACGAGGTAGAAAACCATAAACAATCTCAAAAGGGCACATTTTAGTGGTAGAATGCAATGAACGATTATAAGCAAATTCAATATGAGGTAAACATTCTTCCCACAGTTTCAAGTTACTCTTTAAAACAGCCCTAAGCATAGTAGACAAAGTCCTATTGACTACTTCAGTTTGTCCATCAGTTTGGGGATGACATGTAGTACTAAAAAGTAGTTTAGTCCCCAACTTAGCCCATAAGCATCTCCAAAAATGGCTAAGAAACTTAGTATCACGATCCGAGACAATAGTATTTGGCACACCATGTAAGCGAATAATCTCACGAAAGAATAAATCAGCAACATTAGCAGCATCATCGCTTTTATGACATGGTATAAAATGTGCCATCTTAGAAAATCTATCCACGACAACAAATATGCTATCCCTCCCATTCTTTGTTCGAGGCAAGCCTAAAACAAAGTCCATGGATATGTCCTCCCACGGAACACTAGGTACAGGTAAAGGCATGTATAAACCATGAGGATTGAGTCGTGACTTAGCTTTTTGACATGTAGTGCAGCGAGCAACAAAACGCTCAACATCCCGTCTCATCTTTGGCCAAAAGAAATGTGTAGCAAGTACGTCCTCCGTCTTCTTCACGCCAAAGTGTCCCATTAATCCTCCTCCATGCGCCTCCTGCAACAACAAAAGACGAATAGAGCTAGCTGGAATGCATAGCTTGTTAGAACGGAACACAAATCCATCATTAAGCACAAACTTGTTCCATGTTCTACCCTCTCTACAATTCTGCAATACATCTTTAAATTCCGCATCATTTACGTATTGATCTTTGATTGTCTCTAAACCGAAAATCTTGAAGTCAAGTTGTGAAAGCATAGTATAATGACGAGACAAAGCATCAGCAATAATATTATCTTTCCCCTTCTTGTGTTTAATGACATAAGGGAAAGTCTCAATAAATTCAACCCACTTAGCATGTCTACGATTAAGTTTTGCTTGACTTCTTATGTGTTTCAAAGATTCATGATCAGAATGTATAACAAATTCTTTGGGCCATAAATAATGTTGCCAAGTTTCTAATGTCCGAACAAGAGCATATAATTCCTTATCATAAGTAGAATAGTTCAGACTAGGCCCACTCAATTTTTCAGAAAAGTAAGCAACAGGTTTAGCATCTTGTAATAACACACCTCCCAAACCAATCCCACTAGCATCGCATTCAAGCTCAAAAGTCTTATTAAAATCAGGAAGTTGGAGCAAAGGAGCATGTGTTAACTTATCTTTCAATACGGTGAAGGCTTCTTCCTGTGCGGTACCCCAAGTAAAAGGCACATCCTTGCGTGTAAGCTCATTGAGAGGTGCAGCAATGGTGCTGAAATCTCTCACAAAACGCCTATAGAATCCAGCGAGGCCAAGAAAACTCCTCACTTGTGTGACCGTTTTCGGCTGCGGCCAACTCTCAATCGCCTCGATCTTGGCTTTATCAACTTCAATTCCCTGCGGAGTAACAACATAGCCAAGAAACGATACTCGGTCGGTGCAAAAGGTGCACTTCCCAAGGTTACCAAACAAACGTGCATTACGTAGAGCAATAAAAACAGCACGTAAATGATCCAAATGTTCCTCCAAAGATTTGCTATAAATCAGTATATCATCAAAATAGACTACCACAAATCGTCCAATGAAAGCACGTAAAACCTCGTGCATTAATCTCATGAAAGTGCTAGGTGCATTAGTTAACCCAAAAGGCATGACTAACCACTCATATAATCCAAACTTAGTTTTAAATGCCGTTTTCCATTCATCTCCTAATTTCATGCGAATTTGATGGTATCCACTGCGCAAATCAACTTTGGAAAACATGGTAGAGCCACTTAATTCATCAAGCATATCATCTAACCTAGGAATAGGATGACGATAACGAATAGTAATATTATTAATGGCTCGACAATCAACACACATACGCCATGTTCCATCCTTTTTAGGCACTAATATAACAGGAACAGCACAAGGACTAAGGGATTCACGTATGTAACCTTTGTCGAGTAGCTCTTGTACTTGACGCTGAATCTCCTTTGTCTCCTCCGGATTGGTACGGTATGGCGCACGGTTGGGCAGTGAAGCACCGGGAATTAAGTCAATCTGATGCTCAATCCCTCGAATAGGTGGTAATCCCGGTGGTACGTCTTGTGGAAAGACGTCAATAAACTCCTGCAAAAGGTCAGTGACAACAGGAGGCAAAGAAGGAGGCAATTCCTCAAATGAAAACAAAGCTTCTTTGCACACAAAAGCATAGCACACATATTGACTAACATCCAAATCTGAAATATCAACTTTAGTAGCAAGCAAAGTTGGACTAGTCAATTTAATTTCATTAGACACAGCAGAAGAAGATTTGCTATTAGTCTTATGTTGTTGCTCAAATTCTTTGGCTGCTATCTCATTTTCACTCTTATGTTTCTCCTGTTTAGCTTTACTAGCTCTAGCAAGATCATCTTTCACAATTTGTTCAGGAGACATAGGAAGTAAAGCAATATTTTTATCCTGATGAACCAGAGTAAACTGATTTGTCCTACCATGGTGTACAACATTCCTATCAAATTGCCATGGTCTACCAAGTAAAAGAGAGCATGCTTGCATGGGTACCACATCACAATCAACATAATCAGCATATGCAGCAATGCTAAAGTGCACACGAACAGAACGCGTTACCTTAATCTTACCACTATTGTTAAACCACTGAATATAGTACGGATGGGGGTGTGGTCTTGTGGTGAGAGATAGCTTCTCCACCAACTCCATGCTAGCCAAGTTGTTGCAACTCCCTCCGTCAATGATGATGCGAACCGAACGTTCTTTCACCACTCCCTTTGTGTGGAACAAATTATGCCTCTGGTTTTGCTCAGCCTTCGTTACCTGCACACTTAACACACGTTGAGCAACCAAACTAGCATATTTATCTGCATCATCAGGAGCCATATACTCCATATCATGAGCATCATCATGGGCACCCTGTTCCTCATGAGCAATGAGAACTAAAGTCTCCTCATCATAGTCACTCGCTGACTCATACCCACCATCCGCCGTAATAATCATCACACGCTTGGAGGGACAGTCTTTTGCGAAGTGACCTCCACCTTGGCACCTGCGACATTTAATATCACGATCTCGTGTTTGCCCTGTGGAAGCCATGGATGAAGAAGAACTCGCCGCTGGACCACTCTGTGCACCCTTGAATGGTGGCGCTGACTGTTTTGGTGGCTCCCTGTAAGAATGAGCGGCTGAAGTAGAGGGTGGAGCAGCAGGACGTGTGGATGTAGAAGGTCCACGCGATGTCCATGATGTATTTCGTCCTGCAGAAAAGTTAGGTCTCGTAGCGGCCTGTCGATCCTGCACTTCACGTTCAGCTTTACAAGCAAGATGAAACAAACGAGTAATAGTAGCATAGTCCTTGTATTCTAGAATAGTTTGTATCTCCCTGTTTAAGCCACCTATAAAACGTGCAAACATAGCTTCATTATCCTCTACTAGGCCACATCTAATCAATCCAGTTTGTAATTCTTGATAATATTCCTCTACAGAATTTTTTCCTTGTCTCAAACGCTGTAATTTTTGTAGCAATTCACGTTGATAATAAGGAGGAACCCAGCGAGTACGCATAGCATCTTTTAAAGCAGCCCAAGTAGCTGGAATATTATTAGCATGCAATCTACAATGTTCAGACCACCAAATAGATGCAAAACCCGTGAATTCACAAACAGCAGCAGTAACACGTCTATTCTCAGGATATTGTAAACATGTAAAGCGTTGTTCAGTTTCTAACTCCCAAGTAAGATAAGCATCAGGAATATATCTACCCTCAAACGGCTTAAGATTCAATTTAAGTTTAGGCACATGTTCATCATCGCGTACCTGAGGGGGTGGTTGGTGTCGACCGTGGCGAATGTTGGGACGTGGACGTCCAGCTGGCTGTTCATAGGCCGCTTCTTGTTCCACCTCCTCCTCGTAATCACCCTCGTAGTTGTCATCCTGGCCGACGTCAGAGGCAGCAGCAGCAGCAGGAGCACCAGCAGCTTGTCCGCCCGGAAACAGAATACGTCGTGCACGTCGTGGTGGCGGTGGCTGTGCTGGAGCGGCCGCATGCTGTATAGGTAAGCGTGCGAGCAACTCAGTAAACTTGGCGTCGAGCTTGGTGTCGATCATCTTCTCCACACCATCAATCGCCTCTGTAAATCTGTTCTCGATGTCATTCACCTGTTCAGACATCATTTGTGCAAATTTATCATGTAATGCTTTGTTTGTCATATTCTCCCAATCAGGTGCATCCCGCGCCACTTCATCATGGGATCCTGGCATGGTTAGCAGAAATAGAAAACACACAGAAGTATGATCCTACTTCGACTAATGGGATGTGGGGTGGTGGAAAGCACAAATACGTCAAGCTTTTCTTCAGTTCTTACCGATTCTTACCTAGCAGCAGGTGGTGATGTACAACCAACGGGTCAAAACTCTCAGAGATGTGGTAGAGCGATGGCCAGGAGGTGTCAACCGCACGAAGTAGAATATATGTGGAGCTGTAGGTAGGTTTGACAAATATGGTAGCAAAAAGCTCAACAGTAATCAAAACAGAGATGCAAAGTTGAATAAACACTCAACGTCGGTACTGTGCTGATCCTAGGCTAGACCGTACTAGAGACGCGAGCCTAAAACACCAACGAAAGCACGGCGCGGCACGTGATCAACTGAGAAGCACACTCTGAATTATTTTTTTTCTCTTTTTTTTTTTTTGCTTTTTTTTTTTGTGCGATGCGGGACTGCGGTGGCTGAAAAAGTGCGAAAAAATCACTATGGTGGCGAACGTCTCAAAAAGAGTTTCTGGACCTAAGGAACGTATGGGCACGAAATTTTTTCACCCCTGAATTTTTTTTTTTTTTTTTTTTTTTTGGAAATCACCCCCCTTCTCTGGACGGAAAAAGTTTGGTGAAATCCGACTCTAACAACTCAAAACTAATCTGGCTACAGAGAGATCAGGATCCTTACTGATGGTGGAACTCAACTCGGACTCGTGAGACGTGGTGGTGTATATGGACTCTGCTTGGCGGAACGTGGTGGTGTATCTGGACTTGGATTGGCGGAACGTGGTAGGATGACTACTGTGCGGCGGCGACGTGGCAAACTATGATCAGAACTCGAAACTCTAAGGGAACTAGACGCTAAGATCAGCAACTTGACACAACGATGCAACCGTAAATTCAACAAAGCAAGCTACTGTAAAGAAAACTGGATAAGGGCTCGGACTGTTTTGGAAACGTGATGATCTAACCCTAATTTTTTTTTGGCTTTTTCGTGGACTGTAGGTATGAAGAACAGAACCAATCTAGACTATGAAAACTGGTAAATCTCACCGAGCAACCTGGAAATCTGATACCACTTGATAGAGGCGAAGGTGTCCCGATGTTTCGATGAGATGGTGGAGATCGATTATGGTGGAGGCAACTTTCACGATCCGACTACGAACGTGCGAAGACGTTGCGCCTTAGCGATCGCTAAACCAACTCCGAGAGGTTATTGATCCCGCGGATGCACGATCAACCTGACCACGAAGGTCTAATTCCTGCAAGCAATCGAAGAACAAGCAAGAACTAAGAATTGCAATCTGGATATTGCGAATATAAGATGAATGATTACGAAAGTTGGGGTTCCAATGAGGTCTTGGCCTGGTCGGATGACACAAACGAAGAGCTCGAAGTTGCGGCTATGGCTAACTTATATCTAATTAAAACCCAAGTCTAAACGATGCCCTAAGGGCTGTATATATGGGGGAACAGAGGGGATTTTCGTGACCCCTTGGAGGTGGGGTCCGAAAACAACCCTAACTCGGTTTCCCCACACATACGGACTCTAAAAACAGCCTATAAGGTGGTATTTCGAAATTACATGGGCCCAGCCCAATATTAAGGTGACGCAGCACCTATAATTGCCCTTGGACGAAAATAATGAAGTGGCATCTCGCGTATTTCGTCCAAGACTTCATGCGCGCCTTATGGTGGCTTCAAAGTGCGATAATCACCACCGGAAGCTCCGCTGTCCTTTCCCGCGCGCGCACCTTCTTCTCCATGCTTGATCCCGCTCCAATGACCATCCTTCTTGTCCATGCTAGGTCCTTCATTCATTAGCAAAACAAAAGTATCTAATTTAGGCAGTATCATATGTTCATGAACAATAGAAGGATTCGTAAGAAACGAAAGTACCTGATAATTTAGTTGACGTGCACGAGCTCTAGTAACTGGTCCAATATGTGTAGTTGGTGAGGATATGGGTGTAACATTAGTAGGGATGTCCTCATCATCCTCCCCTTCTTGAATTGAAGTCGTCCTCGACGGAAGCTCATCATCTTCCCCCAAATAAGGCTTCAAATCTGCAATATTAAATGTGGGACTAACCCCAAAGGCTGCAGGTAGCTCAAGTTTATATGCATTATCATTAATTTTCTGCAAAACCTTAAAGGGACCATCAGCTCGAGGCATTAACTTAGACTTGCGCAAATCAGGAAACCTATCTTTACGTAGATGTAACCAAACAAGATCTCCGGGTTCAAACACAACATGCTTTCGACCCCTATCACCAGCAAGCTTGTATCTAGCATTCATGCGCTCAATGTTTTCTTTAGTTAACTCATGCATTTTTAATATCAATTCAGCACGTTGCTTAGCATCAAAATTAACCTTCTCCGAAGATGGAAGAGGTAGCAAATCAATAGGTGCACGAGGTAGAAAACCATAAACAATCTCAAAAGGGCACATTTTAGTGGTAGAATGCAATGAACGATTATAAGCAAATTCAATATGAGGTAAACATTCTTCCCACAGTTTCAAGTTACTCTTTAAAACAGCCCTAAGCATAGTAGACAAAGTCCTATTGACTACTTCAGTTTGTCCATCAGTTTGGGGATGACATGTAGTACTAAAAAGTAGTTTAGTCCCCAACTTAGCCCATAAGCATCTCCAAAAATGGCTAAGAAACTTAGTATCACGATCCGAGACAATAGTATTGGGCACACCATGTAAGCGAATAATCTCACGAAAGAATAAATCAGCAACATTAGCAGCATCATCGCTTTTATGACATGGTATAAAATGTGCCATCTTAGAAAATCTATCCACGACAACAAATATGCTATCCCTCCCATTCTTTGTTCGAGGCAAGCCTAAAACAAAGTCCATGGATATGTCCTCCCACGGAACACTAGGTACAGGTAAAGGCATGTATAAACCATGAGGATTGAGTCGTGACTTAGCTTTTTGACATGTAGTGCAGCGAGCAACAAAACGCTCAACATCCCGTCTCATCTTTGGCCAAAAGAAATGTGTAGCAAGTACGTCCTCCGTCTTCTTCACGCCAAAGTGTCCCATTAATCCTCCTCCATGCGCCTCCTGCAACAACAAAAGACGAATAGAGCTAGCTGGAATGCATAGCTTGTTAGAACGGAACACAAATCCATCATTAAGCACAAACTTGTTCCATGTTCTACCCTCTCTACAATTCTGCAATACATCTTTAAATTCCGCATCATTTACGTATTGATCTTTGATTGTCTCTAAACCGAAAATCTTGAAGTCAAGTTGTGAAAGCATAGTATAACGACGAGACAAAGCATCAGCAATAATATTATCTTTCCCCTTCTTGTGTTTAATGACATAAGGGAAAGTCTCAATAAATTCAACCCACTTAGCATGTCTACGATTAAGTTTTGCTTGACTTCTTATGTGTTTCAAAGATTCATGATCAGAATGTATAACAAATTCTTTGGGCCATAAATAATGTTGCCAAGTTTCTAATGTCCGAACAAGAGCATATAATTCCTTATCATAAGTAGAATAGTTCAGACTAGGCCCACTCAATTTTTCAGAAAAGTAAGCAACAGGTTTAGCATCTTGTAATAACACACCTCCCAAACCAATCCCACTAGCATCGCATTCAAGCTCAAAAGTCTTATTAAAATCAGGAAGTTGGAGCAAAGGAGCATGTGTTAACTTATCTTTCAATACGGTGAAGGCTTCTTCCTGTGCGGTACCCCAAGTAAAAGGCACATCCTTGCGTGTAAGCTCATTGAGAGGTGCAGCATTGGTGCTGAAATCTCTCACAAAACGCCTATAGAATCCAGCGAGGCCAAGAAAACTCCTCACTTGTGTGACCGTTTTGGGCTGCGGCCAACTCTCAATCGCCTCGATCTTGGCTTTATCAACTTCAATTCCCTGCGGAGTAACAACATAGCCAAGAAACGATACTCGGTCGGTGCAAAAGGTGCACTTCCCAAGGTTACCAAACAAACGTGCAATACGTAGAGCAATAAAAACAGCACGTAAATGATCCAAATGTTCCTCCAAAGATTTGCTATAAATCAGTATATCATCAAAATAGACTACCACAAATCGTCCAATGAAAGCACGTAAAACCTCGTTCATTAATCTCATGAAAGTGCTAGGTGCATTAGTTAACCCAAAAGGCATGACTAACCACTCATATAATCCAAACTTAGTTTTAAATGCCGTTTTCCATTCATCTCCTAATTTCATGCGAATTTGATGGTATCCACTACGCAAATCAACTTTGGAAAACATGGTAGAGCCACTTAATTCATCAAGCATATCATCTAACCTAGGAATAGGATGACGATAACGAATAGTAATATTATTAATGGCTCGACAATCAACACACATACGCCATGTTCCATCCTTTTTAGGCACTAATATAACAGGAACAGCACAAGGACTAAGGGATTCACGTATGTAACCTTTGTCGAGTAGCTCTTGTACTTGACGCTGAATCTCCTTTGTCTCCTCCGGATTGGTACGGTATGGCGCACGGTTGGGCAGTGAAGCACCGGGAATTAAGTCAATCTGATGCTCAATCCCTCGAATAGGTGGTAATCCCGGTGGTACGTCTTGTGGAAAGACGTCAATAAACTCCTGCAAAAGGTCAGTGACAACAGGAGGCAAAGAAGGAGGCAATTCCTCAAATGAAAACAAAGCTTCTTTGCACACAAAAGCATAGCACACATATTGACTAACATCCAAATCTGAAATATCAACTTTAGTAGCAAGCAAAGTTGGACTAGTCAATTTAATTTCATTAGACACAGCAGAAGAAGATTTGCTATTAGTCTTATGTTGTTGCTCAAATTCTTTGGCTGCTATCTCATTTTCACTCTTATTTTTCTCCTGTTTAGCTTTACTAGCTCTAGCAAGATCATCTTTCACAATTTGTTCAGGAGACATAGGAAGTAAAGCAATAGTTTTATCCTGATGAACCAGAGTAAACTGATTTGTCCTACCATGGTGTACAACATTCCTATCAAATTGCCATGGTCTACCAAGTAAAAGAGAGCATGCTTGCATGGGTACCACATCACAATCAACATAATCAGCATATGCAGCAATGCTAAAGTGCACACGAACAGAACGCGTTACCTTAATCTTACCACTATTGTTAAACCACTGAATATAGTACGGATGGGGGTGTGGTCTTGTGGTGAGAGATAGCTTCTCCACCAACTCCATGCTAGCCAAGTTGTTGCAACTCCCTCCGTCAATGATGATGCGAACCGAACGTTCTTTCACCACTCCCTTTGTGTGGAACAAATTATGCCTCTGGTTTTGCTCAGCCTTCGTTACCTGCACACTTAACACACGTTGAGCAACCAAACTAGCATATTTATCTGCATCATCAGGAGCCATATACTCCATATCATGAGCATCATCATGGGCACCCTGTTCCTCATGAGCAATGAGAACTAAAGTCTCCTCATCATAGTCACTCGCTGACTCATACCCACCATCCGCCGTAATAATCATCACACGCTTGGAGGGACAGTCTTTTGCGAAGTGACCTCCACCTTGGCACCTGCGACATTTAATATCACGATCTCGTGTTTGCCCTGTGGAAGCCATGGATGAAGAAGAACTCGCCGCTGGACCACTCTGTGCACCCTTGAATGGTGGCGCTGACTGTTTTGGTGGCTCCCTGTAAGAATGAGCGGCTGAAGTAGAGGGTGGAGCAGCAGGACGTGTGGATGTAGAAGGTCCACGCGATGTCCATGATGTATTTCGTCCTGCAGAAAAGTTAGGTCTCGTAGCGGCCTGTCGATCCTGCACTTCACGTTCAGCTTTACAAGCAAGATGAAACAAACGAGTAATAGTAGCATAGTCCTTGTATTCTAGAATAGTTTGTATCTCCCTGTTTAAGCCACCTATAAAACGTGCAAACATAGCTTCATTATCCTCTACTAGGCCACATCTAATCAATCCAGTTTGTAATTCTTGATAATATTCCTCTACAGAATTTTTTCCTTGTCTCAAACGCTGTAATTTTTGTAGCAATTCACGTTGATAATAAGGAGGAACCCAGCGAGTACGCATAGCATCTTTTAAAGCAGCCCAAGTAGCTGGAATATTATTAGCATGCAATCTACAATGTTCAGACCACCAAATAGATGCAAAACCCGTGAATTCACAAACAGCAGCAGTAACACGTCTATTCTCAGGATATTGTAAACATGTAAAGCGTTGTTCAGTTTCTAACTCCCAAGTAAGATAAGCATCAGGAATATATCTACCCTCAAACGGCTTAAGATTCAATTTAAGTTTAGGCACATGTTCATCATCGCGTACCTGAGGGGGTGGTTGGTGTCGACCGTGGCGAATGTTGGGACGTGGACGTCCAGCTGGCTGTTCATAGGCCGCTTCTTGTTCCACCTCCTCCTCGTAATCACCCTCGTAGTTGTCATCCTGGCCGACGTCAGAGGCAGCAGCAGCAGCAGGAGCACCAGCAGCTTGTCCGCCCGGAAACAGAATACGTCGTGCACGTCGTGGTGGCGGTGGCTGTGCTGGAGCGGCCGCATGCTGTATAGGTAAGCGTGCGAGCAACTCAGTAAACTTGGCGTCGAGCTTGGTGTCGATCATCTTCTCCACACCATCAATCGCCTCTGTAAATCTGTTCTCGATGTCATTCACCTGTTCAGACATCATTTGTGCAAATTTATCATGTAATGCTTTGTTTGTCATATTCTCCCAATCAGGTGCATCCCGCGCCACTTCATCATGGGATCCTGGCATGGTTAGCAGAAATAGAAAACACACAGAAGTATGATCCTACTTCGACTAATGGGATGTGGGGTGGTGGAAAGCACAAATACGTCAAGCTTTTCTTCAGTTCTTACCGATTCTTACCTAGCAGCAGGTGGTGATGTACAACCAACGGGTCAAAACTCTCAGAGATGTGGTAGAGCGATGGCCAGGAGGTGTCAACCGCACGAAGTAGAATATATGTGGAGCTGTAGGTAGGTTTGACAAATATGGTAGCAAAAAGCTCAACAGTAATCAAAACAGAGATGCAAAGTTGAATAAACACTCAACGTCGGTACTGTGCTGATCCTAGGCTAGACCGTACTAGAGACGCGAGCCTAAAACACCAACGAAAGCACGGCGCGGCACGTGATCAACTGAGAAGCACACTCTGAATTATTTTTTTTCTCTTTTTTTTTTTTTTGCTTTTTTTTTTGTGCGATGCGGGACTGCGGTGGCTGAAAAAGTGCGAAAAAATCACTATGGTGGCGAACGTCTCAAAAAGAGTTTCTGGACCTAAGGAACGTATGGGCACGAAATTTTTTCACCCCTGAATTTTTTTTTTTTTTTTTTTTTTTTTTTGGAAATCACCCCCCTTCTCTGGACGGAAAAAGTTTGGTGAAATCCGACTCTAACAACTCAAAACTAATCTGGCTACAGAGAGATCAGGATCCTTACTGATGGTGGAACTCAACTCGGACTCGTGAGACGTGGTGGTGTATATGGACTCTGCTTGGCGGAACGTGGTGGTGTATCTGGACTTGGATTGGCGGAACGTGGTAGGATGACTACTGTGCGGCGGCGACGTGGCAAACTATGATCAGAACTCGAAACTCTAAGGGAACTAGACGCTAAGATCAGCAACTTGACACAACGATGCAACCGTAAATTCAACAAAGCAAGCTACTGTAAAGAAAACTGGATAAGGGCTCGGACTGTTTTGGAAACGTGATGATCTAACCCTAATTTTTTTTTTGGCTTTTTCGTGGACTGTAGGTATGAAGAACAGAACCAATCTAGACTATGAAAACTGGTAAATCTCACCGAGCAACCTGGAAATCTGATACCACTTGATAGAGGCGAAGGTGTCCCGATGTTTCGATGAGATGGTGGAGATCGATTATGGTGGAGGCAACTTTCACGATCCGACTACGAACGTGCGAAGACGTTGCGCCTTAGCGATCGCTAAACCAACTCCGAGAGGTTATTGATCCCGCGGATGCACGATCAACCTGACCACGAAGGTCTAATTCCTGCAAGCAATCGAAGAACAAGCAAGAAATAAGAATTGCAATCTGGATATTGCGAATATAAGATGAATGATTACGAAAGTTGGGGTTCCAATGAGGTCTTGGCCTGGTCGGATGACACAAACGAAGAGCTCGAAGTTGCGGCTATGGCTAACTTATATCTAATTAAAACCCAAGTCTAAACGATGCCCTAAGGGCTGTATATATGGGGGAACAGAGGGGATTTTCGTGACCCCTTGGAGGTGGGGTCCGAAAACAACCCTAACTCGGTTTCCCCACACATACGGACTCTAAAAACAGCCTATAAGGTGGTATTTCGAAATTACATGGGCCCAGCCCAATATTAAGGTGACGCAGCACCTATAATTGCCCTTGGACGAAAATAATGAAGTGGCATCTCGCGTATTTCGTCCAAGACTTCATGCGCGCCTTATGGTGGCTTCAAAGTGCGATAATCACCACCGGAAGCTCCGCTGTCCTTTCCCGCGCGCGCACCTTCTTCTCCATGCTTGATCCCGCTCCAATGACCATCCTTCTTGTCCATGCTAGGTCCTTCATTCATAAGCAAAACAAAAGTATCTAATTTAGGCAGTATCATATGTTCATGAACAATAGAAGGATTCGTAAGAAACGAAAGTACCTGATAATTTAGGTTACGTGCACGAGCTCTAGTAACTGGTCCAATATGTGTAGTTGGTGAGGATATGGGTGTAACATTAGTAGGGATGTCCTCATCACCTATATAAGTAGATCAACCCCTAGGGTTTTTCTTTGGATTTCTTTTAGTTAAAAAGACTGCTTACCTAATTGCTGCATCTTCGTGTACTCGGTTTGTGTCCAACGACCAGATCAAGAACGCTTTCGGAATCCCAACTTTATTCATACTTCATCTACATATTCGCAATATTCAGATTGCTTTATCATAGTTCTTGCTTGTTCTTCGATTGCTTGCAGGAACTAGACCTTCGTGGTCAGGTTGATCGTGCTCCGGCGTGGTCAATAACCTTCAGGAGATTGATTTAGTGATTGCTAAGGCGCAACGTCGTTGCACGTTTGTAGTCGGATCGTCAAAGTCGACTCCATCAAATCGTAGTTATCATCTCATCGAAAGATCGGGACACCCCGCCTCTATCAGGCAGCCGGCTCTGGATCGAGCGGGCAGCGGCCAGCCTCGTCCCGACGGGATCCGGCGGCTGTGGCGGCGGGAGTCGCCGGCGTGAAGCGCGCCGGACGGGGTGGCGCGGCGGAGGGCGAGGCAGGGGTCCGGAGGGGCGCGGGGCTCCGGTTTTGTTGCAGGGGAGGACGCTCGCGCCGTGGGTGGCAGCGGCCGGCCGTGGCGAGCTCCGGCCCGAGCTCGGCAATGGCGCGGCTCCTGCTCCGGTGACGGCCTGCGGCAGGGAGAAGTGAGGTGAGAAGGGAGGGAGGCAGGAGGGAGGAGGGAGAGGAGAGGCGCGGCTGGGTTTCACCGGGGCGTGGCGGCGACAGGAAGCCGGCGGCGACCTTGGGAGAGCTCGGGTGCGGCAGCGCGAGGAGCTCCATGGACGGCGGCTCGGGATGGGCCGCGGTGGCGGATCCAGGACCCTGCGGGGCCCGGATCTATCTGTGCTGCGGTTGGGGACGACATGGCACACATCTGAGCCACAGATCGCCCAAATCAACGGCTATGGTCGCCTGGATGGCTACGGTTTCGCGAAAACGGGTGGATTTTTGCAGATTTGGAGGTTTGTGAGGGGGTGGCTGTAAATTTTCCAGAGGGGGAACCCTAATAGGGTGGTGGGAGGCTGGTGGTCTTTATATAGGCAGGTTGGCTGGCCAGTTTACGCAAACGCCCCCGGTACCTCTCTCTCGCGTCCGGTGATCGCGTTCGTGACCGCCGAGACTCCGTACGGACTCCGATTCCGACGAAATCTCGAACGGCACGCTCAGCGCGTCGAGCCCGTCGATCGTACCTCACTGCGGTGACATTCCGACGACATTTTTCGGCGCCCCATAAAATAATCCCGTTTAATTATTAAATGGGGTTTTTCGTTCCGTTGGCTGCGGCTGGTCTCGTGCGGTTTCGCGACAGTGATCGGGTGAAACCCGGTGTCGCAAAGGTCGAGTGTCAGGGTGGCAAGGGTCGATCTCCGTCCGGTACGAGATAAGAGGGGGAAAATAATCTCCGATTGATAAATCGGGGATGCAGACACCGCAAACAAATCAGACAATCAGACACCGCGTCCACATGATGAGAAATATCCTACCCATGATCTTGAACTCGCTGCCGTAGTTCATGCCGTGACAACTTGGCGACATTACCTCCTTGGTAATCGTTGTGAGATCTATTCCGACCACCAAAGCCTTAAATATACATTCACCCAGCCAGATCTTAATCTCAGGTAAATACGCTGGATAGAGTTGATAAAAGATTATGAATTAGGAATTTCTTACACCCCAGGCAAAGCCAATGTCATGGCTGATGCACTAAGTCGTAAGTCGTATTGTAACAACCTCATGTTACAACAGTGTCAACCACTTCTTCATGAGGAATTTTGAAAGCTCAATCTCGAGATTGTTCCTCGTGGATCTCTTTTCAACTTGGTGGCGAAACCAACCCTAGAGGATCAAATCATAGTTGCCCAAAGGCGTGCATGAGGTGTTCGCCGGATCAAGGAGAACATTGCTAGCGGAGTTGCTCGATTCGTTGCCGAATGTGATGTTTGTGGTCGCGTTAAGGCCGAACACTAAAGACCTGCTGGCACACTTCAACCTTTGCCTATTCCAGAGTGGAAATGGGACAAAGTCAGTATGGATTTCATCACTGGCTTTCCAAAAACCCAGAAAGGAAATGATGCCATCTTCGTTGTTGTGGATAGACTTTCCAAAGTTGCTCACTTCCTTCCCGTTCGCGAGTCCATAACTGTGATCCAGTTAGCAGACTTATATGTCTCTAGAATTGTGTCTCTTCATGGTGTTCCTTTGGAAATCAATTCTGATCGTGGTAGCCTTTTCACCAATAGATTTTGGGGAAGTTTCCAGAATGCTATGGGAACTCATCTCTCCTTTAGTACAACTTTCCATCCTCAGTCTAGTGTCAAGTCGAAAGGGTTAACCAAATTCTCGAAGACATGCTCAGAGCTTGTGTTATCTCATTCGGAAATAATTGGAAGAAGTCTCTTCCATTCGTTGAATTTGCTTATAACAATAGTTTTCAATCTAGTCTGAACATGGCTCCTTTTGAACTCTTCTATGGACGAAGATGTCGAACACCCCTAAACTGGTCAGAAACCGGTGAAAGACAATTCTTTGGACCGGATATGATCATGGAAGCAGAAGAGCAAGTTCGCATTGTTCGTGATCAATTGAAAGTCGCCCAGTCTCGTCATAAAAGCTACTATGATCGTCATCATCGGCAAGAAAGCTACAATCTGGATGAGAAGGTTTACCTTCGGGTTATTCCTCTGAAAGTACCCAACGATTCGGTATCAAAGGCAAGTTGGCCCCACGTTACATTGGACCTTTCTGCATTCTTGCTTAACATGGAGAAGTTGCCTACCAACTTGAACTACCCCCGCACCTTTCCCGAGTATATGATGTATTCCATGTGTCACAACTCAGGCGTTGCTTCAAGGACCCCATCCGCGAAGTCGACCATGAAACGCTTGATCTCCAAGTTGACCTTTCTTATCGAGAATACCCCGTTCGTATTCTTGATTCAGCAGAGCGTTTCACCCGTCGTCAGAAGATCAAGTTCCTCAAAGTGCAATGGTCACACCACTCTGAGAAAGAAGCCACGTGGGAAAGAGAATACCGTCTCAGTGCCGAGTACCCCACCTTCCTCCCGATAACTTTTGAATCTCGGGACGAGATTCTTTTGAGTGGCGGCGAGTTGTCAGAACCCTCTGTTAGGTATGTGCTAGGATCAAGTCTCACTTTGCATCATGGAAAAATTTCAAAAAGAAATTGAAATGGGAGAGAGAACACCCCCATATGAATTGAATTCCTTTTGCATTTTTGAATAGTCTCATAAATGAGTGTGATAACATATCAAGTAATGTGGGACCAACCCCATGCTCATGGATTTTTCAAATATTCAAACAGGAGCATGGATTTAAATTTAAACCCCTATTTGAATTAATGTTCAAATTATTTGAATTTTAAAAATGCCCAAACTTTATAAGTGGCTAGCTATATGCATTACAAGTCCACATAAAAATTTGGGGCATTTTATAAAATGCCTAGGTATTTGATGAGGACATCTCTACTAATGTTACACCCACATCTTCACCAACTACACATACTGGACCAGTTACTAGAGCACGTGCACGTCAACTAAATTATCAGGTACTTTCGTTTCTTGCGAATCCTTCTAATGTTCATGAACATATGATGCTGCCTAAATTAGATACTTTTGTTTTGCTTATGAATGAAGGACCTAGCATGGAATAGAAGGACGGTCATTGGAGCGGGATCAAGCATGGAGAAGAAGGTGCGCGCGCGGGAAATAACAATGGAGCTTCCAGTGGGGATTTTCGCACTTTGAAGCCACCATAAGGCATGCATGAAGGCTTGGACGAAATACACGAGATGCCACTTCATTATTTTCGTCCAAGAGCAATTATAGGTGCTGCGTCACCTTAATATTGGGCTGGGCCCATGTAATTTCGAAATACCACATTATAGGCTGTTTTTAGAGTCCGTATGTGTGAGGAAACCGAGTTAGGGTTGTTTTCGGGCCCCACCTCCAAGGGGTCACGAAAATCCCCTATGTTCCCCCATATATACAGCCCTTAGGGCGTCGTTTAGACTTGGGTTTTAATTAGATTTAAGTTAGCCATAGCCGCAACTTCGAGTTCTTCGTTTGTGTCGTCCGACCAGGCCAAGACCGCATTGGAACCCCAACTTCTATTAATCTTTCATCTTATATTCGCAATATCCAGATTGCAATTCTTAGTTCTTGCTTGTTCTTCGATTGCTTGTAGGAATTGACCTTCGTGGTCAGGTTGATCGTGCATCCGCGGGATCAATAACCTCTCGGAGTTGGTTTATCGATTGCTAAGGCGCAACATCTTCGCACGTTCGTAGTCGGGTCGTGAAAGTCTACTCCACCAAAATCGCTCTCCATCATCTCATCGAAACATCGGGACACCTTCGCCTCTATCAGTATTTAATCCAAGGCAGAACAAACAATGAAAGAAAGAAAACAGAAAAGAAAAGGGAAAAGGAAACTCACCTGGTTCTGGCCCAACTAACTGCACCGCAGCCCAGCAGCCGGCCCAGCCACCCCACCTTGTCGTCTACCTCCCCCGTGCCCCGAAGGTGCTCGTTGTAATGCATGCACGCCGCCGCCGACACCACGGCTGATGAGGACATGACTACCATAGTTACAGCCACAACCCCTGCTAATATACCTACTGGAGCAATTACTAGAGATCGTGCACACCAATTAAATTATCAGGTACTTTTGCTTCTTGGTAATGTTTCTAATGTTCATGTGAATATGATGCTGCGTAACGTCGATATATTTCTGTTGCTGACAAATGAAGGACCTAGCATGGACAAGAAGGATTTGCATTGGAGCATGTTCAAGCATGAAGATGACGAGGACATAATTATCATGGATATGACCATTAATTACTCTATATTTGATCAAGAAATGAAGTCAATACAAAGGGGCATGATTGAGTGATGTACAAGAAGTTATTTCACGTCACTTTTGGCCCAAGAGAAGATAGAGACCAAGTCTTTCACGTCATGGACTCAGATTCGGACTGCAGAGATATACCCAACTTCAAACAGCCGCCGTTTCTACATACGAACTCCAAATTGGGTGATTCTTTTTTCTGGTGATAGCTTATCTCATCTAGTTTCCAACGCAATTGGTTTCACATTCAAATGCCTTCGGAGTGTGGAGATATTGCGAAAACGGTGCGACCCAGCAGCAGAATCCGAATCAAAGTCCAACTCAATAGGTGTTGCATCACCTCCACATGGGCCCAAGTGCCTTGTACGACCTAGGTTTAGTTTTAGGACTCCTTGGGACGTCCTTCCACCCCCTTGGCCTCCACCCTTTAGTCCTATATAAGTAGATCAACCCCTAGGGTTTTTCTTTGGATTTCTTTTAGTTAAAAAGACTGCTTGGCTAATTGCTGCATCTTCGTGTACTCGGTTTGTGTCCAACGACCAGATCAAGACCGCTTTCGGAATCCCAACTTTATTCATACCTCATCTACATATTCGCAACATTCAGATTGCTTTATCATAGTTCTTGCTGGTTCTTCGATTGCTTGTAGGCACTAGACCTTCGTGGTCAGGTTGATCGTGCTCCGGCGTGGTCAATAACCCTCCGGAGATTGGTTTAGCGATTGCTAAGGCGCGACGTCGTTGCACGTTCGTAGTCGGATCGTCAGAGTCGTCTCCACCAAATCGATAGTTATCTCTCATCGAAAGATCGGGACACCCCGCCTCTATCAACGGCCACGCAGCTGCGTCCCCCTGTCCACGTCCTGGCGCCTGGAGACGTCCTGAGACGTAGTGGCTCCTTTCCCGCCCTCTCGGTTCGCAACCCACTTCTCTCTCGCCCGATTTCGACGCCCACGACGACCACCCGAAGCTTGCGCCGGAGCGGCCGCCGCACCCGCGTGGCCACCATGCTCCCCGCGCCCCCTCGAGCTGTCCAGAGGAACTGCAGTCGTCGTCTTCGTCTCCCCGTGCAGTGAATTGAGCCCGGGAGCCCTGGAGACTCCGCCATCTTCACCTAGTCGCCGCCGGCCAAAGTGAAGATCCTCGCCGAATTCCGTCGCCGTTGAGCCGTCCCCACCTCCAACCTTTGCACCACCGCACTCCATGCGTCTCGGTGAGCTTTTCCCCTCACCCAGCTAGCCCCCTCTCGCCCTCTATCCTGCGCCACCATGGGAGCCGAGCTCTGTCGCCGCCATGGCCGACGGTGAGGTCGCTCCCGTGCCCCTTTTCCCTCGTGGTGGTTTCCATTGAGTTCCCGGAGCCACCTGGAGCGCAGCGCACTACTCCGTTCCCCTCCTCTGCACCGTAGCACCACCCGCGTCGCCGCCGTGCTTCGGTTGCCGCGGTGAGGTCCCCGCCGTAGCCTCCGTCACCCCCTGGCCACGCAGTCGCTTCCATGCAACGCGCGAGTGCATGGGCTGCACTCCAGTGCCTCTGGCGCTGCGAATCATGCCCCGCACCGCCGTCCCGAGGAGCTCCGCCATGCTGGATGGTCGCCAGCGTTGAGCCGCCAGCGAGGTGACGTGGCTAGGCGGTTAACACTAATTAACCACCCCCAGTGTCACTTGCAGGTGGGTCCATGGCCCCCTCTAACTCTCTGTTAATTTAATTAACAGGGATTTAACCCAGAGAGGCTGACAGGGTGACCCCACAGGTCAGTTTGACCAAAGTCAAACCCATGAATTCATGCTGACTTCACAGTGACGCAGCAATTGAATTTCCATTTAAAAAGAAAAGCAGAAAAATCCAGAAAATGAATTAAACTTTGGAAATTCCTAACTAATTCATATTAACTCCAAATTAAACATATAATATATGAAAAATTATCAAAAAAATGCAAGGATTCTGAATATGGACTTTGTTTTCATGACCATTTTAAAATGGGTGAATAGTGGCATATGTGCATATGGATCCTTTTCAAATTCAAATTTGGAGTGATTTTGCAAATGACTTTGCAACACACTTCCTTTAAATGGTTTCATCCACAAATCAGAGACTTTACCTCACTGTTACAACATCACTTCATGCTCAACCATTTCAAATGAACATTCATGGATTCAAATGCATTTGAAATTCATCGATAAACCAAATGGAGTTTGAATTTGCAATTCAATTGCAATATACTCCTTTTAAATGGAATTGCCAACACATTTTGACCATGAACATCACACTACAATATAAATCATGTGTTTGAGCAATGCATTTATATTTATCCCTTGATTGCCTTGTTTGCTCGATAGAAGTGGAGCCGGAACCGGAGGCCATCCCCTTCGTTGAAGACACTGTGTTTGAACCTCGTCAGCAAGGCAATCAAACCCCCATTGATCATGTCGATAAAAACCCATTTCCCTCTCAGTCTCCCTTATGCATGAAATAGGATGATCACCTTGTTATCGATTCTACCGCATAGTTGAACCCATATCCTTTGCATGACCTATCATTTTGTCACAGTAGTAAGCAAACCACAATCCTAGCATATGTAGGAGTTGGTTGATATCATGTGGCCCCTGCAACTGTTACTGCTTATTGCATGCTTAGAGTTACAATGAGGTTACTCTTCTGTGAGTCGGGATGGTAGCAATCATGTTGAAGAATGTGAAACTGTGTTGGTGAATCCACCCTAATAGAAGGTGAACGATGAGAGGCTGTGTAGGAGTACACAGTGGGTTGTCCCGTTGAACACCGCCTTAAGTCCGAGTTCTTGTGTGGTGATCCAAGAAGAAGAGTGCAACCACACATTGGGCTCACTGACCCCTCTCAACCTAGTACCTCACCTCGTTCGAACCCCAGAAGTCGCAGTAGTTCGGAGTTCTGGTAGGGATGTGGCACGGTCTGCGAAGTGGATGAACGGCTGCTCAGACCGGCTTGGGACCCTGCACACATCGTTTGAGGATGTACTGGAACCTCGGACGGACTTCCATACGGATCCCCCTCAGATAGGCGACTCTCTGGACTAGATCGGAGCTATGGGCGAACTGTTGTGGTGTACATACTCTCTGACACCCCTTGATAGGTGTCGAGGCCAAAGGCGGTAACTGATGGTCATGTGTGTGTAGCGGTACACCCCTGCAGGGTTAACAAAACTATTCGAATAGCCGCGTCCGCGATTAAGGACTGCTTGGAAATTTGTGCCTGATTATTAGACAACTTGAACTGGATACTTATAAAACTTGCCAAGATAAGCGTGAGTGCTATGGCGTGCTTTCTCGTGGGGAGTCGAGGAAGGCAACATAGTGGTGTAATTGGTTGGAGATTGTAGTGGACTCGTGTACGCTTCTTACCTCAAGTCTGGTACTCGTAGTTCAGGACTAGCCAAGTCAAAGCTGGCACTTCTGCTTATGAACCCCACCTCCCTTTACCTTGATACATGTGCATGAGTAGTATAGTTCCTACGTAAGTCTTGCTGAGTACGACTTTGTACTCACGTTTTCTTATTCTATGTTTTAGATGAACCCACTGACCCCGAAGGTGGATTCTTCCTGGAGCTCGACGACTGATCAAGCTAGTGTAGTCCCAGTCAGACGACTGGTCCCTCTTGGAAGGGCTGGTTTATAGTTAAGGCTTCTCTAAGCCATTTGTTAAACTTGTCTGTACTCAGACCTACTTTGCTTCCGCATTCTTGTTGTAATGTTGGATCACGGTCTCGTGATCTCTGTGTGCACTCTGTAAGAGTTATCAATAAAGTTGTAAACTTTGTAGAGAATTGCAATGATACCTGCTGTTCATACTAGACATGTGTGTTGCGTGTATGATTATATCATGCATGTCTTAGTATGGGTTTTCGAGACCTTAGTCGTGATCTGGCTGGCGGTCTTTTATACACCAAGTGGCCCTTAGATGTGCGCAGCTTGGGGCATCGCGATGCGATTGCTCGTGACTCCGTCACGTGCACACTTTGATGTATGATCGAGCCCGCCCTAGACCCCGACTAAGTGATCGGGCTGGAGTAAGTCTATGTAAGGGTTATAATACAATCGATAGTATGGTTGAGGTGACTTGTCTATGAGTATGGGAGTTCACCACCCATATCATTTAGACTTGTGTGCGGACGATGAGGACCCATCTCAGTTGATCATCCGGCCTGGATGGGATGCCCCTAACGTTCGATGCTTTCCGAGAACGTTCTGTGCTTGGCCTTGTCTGCTTAGACAAGTGGGTACGGTTCTCGGCTCTCCATATGATTGTGTTTTAGCGAATCTTGCATATGCTAACCCCGGGTCCCGACAGGCCTTGACTGCTTCTTCTTTGTCGGGATGCGAAGAGTAGGACAAGGATATGATAGGTGTTATGCTTGCGCAAGTAGTTGATAGTAGACTTGTTGGACGCGATTCCTCACCGAATGTTTGGCTTCTTATCTTACTCTCTAGATCGTTAGCCACTTCATAAATGCTAGTGCGGCAGCAACCTCACCTTACCCCATCATTACCGTAAACTACTAGTTGTCCTAGAATGACGAGTGATGAAGTCCTTGCTGGGTCAGTTGACCACTGCAGTTGGATGCTGAGTACTTCTGTACTCATGATACTACCCCCAAACTCTTTTCAGGGTTCTCGATCGACAACAGGTATGGTGATCGACGTTTCACGTGGAGACTCGACGACGACTAGTTAGGCGGATCCCGGGGGAGGGCCTGGACCCGTGTGGTTATGGGGATCGATGATTTTCTCTTTGCCAGTAGGCATTTGATTGTAGTCTGTACTCAGACATTTATCTTCCGCTGTTGTATTGTATTAAGGCAGTTGTATGCCGAGTGTATGAGATGTTGTAGCCATGTAGCTGTAATGTTGTGATATCATGTAGGAAATCCGGGGCAGATGGCATTGTCATATGTCGCGGTGGGACCGATATGTGCTTCGTCCCCGGATCTGGATGGAAACATCTAGATCTGGAACAGTACCACATATCGGGCCTTACATTCTTGCTTGTTCTTCGATTGCTTGCAGGCACTAGACCTTTGTGGTCAGGTTGATCGTGCTCCGGCGTGGTTAATAACCTTTAGGAGATTGGTTTAGCGATTGATAAGGCGCGACGTCGTTGCACGTTTGTAGTAGGATCGTCAAAGTCGACTCCAAAAATCGATCGTTATCACTCATCAAAATATCGGGACACCCCATCTCTATCATGGTGAACTGATCCCTATCCACTCTACTCCACACGCTCATCAACAAGAACATCAAATAGTGGGAAGATCACCTCCCGGTGGCGGAGTTCGCCTACAACCGTGCAATAAACTCCACCACGACGTGGTCTCCATTCGAGGTTGTCTATAGGTTCAATACCTTATGCCCATTGGACATCCTACCCCTACCACTCCAACAGAGCGCCAACATGGATGCTAGCGGAAGGGCAAGTTTCCTCCAGAAGCTTCATGAAGATACAAGGGAAACTATCTAGAAACATGTTCAAGCCCATGCACACAAGATGAACATTCACAAGGATCCAAGAACGTTCCAAACGGGTGACCTAGTTTGGATACATATCCGCGAAGACCGGTTCCCGGACGCCCACAAGTCAAAACTTCTACCTCGCGACGATGTACCATTCAAGATTCTCACCAAGGTCAACAACAACGCATACACGGTGGATATCCCCCCCCGACAAGTACTCGGTGAGCAACACGTTCAACATCTCCGACCTCACGCCTTACCATGGTGATGAAGACTTTGATCCGTGGAAGTATCTTCCCCAAGGAGGGAGATGATGTGGAGCATCCAACCGACATCACCATAGATACACCCCCTCCACGTGGACCTTTGACAAGAGCACAATCACGCACCATCGAGACTAAGATGAACTCGCTCCTATTTGAAATACACTTACCAACTTGTGAGACATGGGTACTACCTCATACGAACACTCTTTGCATCATCAGGTACCAAGGATGCACCCAAGGAGAAGCCGTGGACAAAGGAGAGGAACCACATGGAGGTGAAGAGGAGAACATCAGCAACTCCTGGAAACCACGTGTGCACGGGGTAGGAGATCCCCGTGCGCACGGCCAACCCGACCCGAGGCTATGCCCCAGCCCGTGTGCCCAGGGTCCCGAGGCCTGTGCGCATGGCCCAGGATAGATTCACTGACCACCCCGTGTGCACAACGCGTACCGTGACCCCCCCCCACCCGTGGATATGGGGTATGTGACCCCCGTGCGCACGGCCCCACCTGCACCGTTCTGTCTTGGACAGACCATTGTACCCCTTCCCTTGCTAGACTATAAGTACTTCTCTTCCACCAACGTTTAGGGTTAGCTAAGAACAAATCTAAATCATTGAGAGAGCTTAGCTCCTATTTCCCTTTGATTAATTGATCTCCTAGAGATCCTCTCTGATAGAGGCGAAGGTGTCCCGATGTTTCGATGAGATGGTGGAGATCGATTATGATGGAGGCGACTTTCACAATCCGACTACGAACGTGCGAAGACGTTGCGCCTTAGCGATCGCTAAACCAACTCCGAGAGGTTATTGATCCCGCGGATGCACGATCAACCTGACCACGAAGGTCTAATTCCTGCAAGCAATCGAAGAACAAGCAAGAACTAAGAATTGCAATCTGGATATTGCGAATATAAGATGAATGATTACGAAAGTTGGGGTTCCAATGAGGTCTTGGCCTGGTCGGATGATACAAACGAAGAGCTCGAAGTTGCGGCTATGGCTAACTTAAATCTAATTAAAACCCAAGTCTAAACGACGCCCTAAGGGCTGTATATATGGGGGAACAGAGGGGAATTTCGTGGTCCCTTGGAGGTGGGGTCCGAAAACAACCCTAACTCGGTTTCCCCACACATACGGACTCTAAAAACAGCCTATAATGTGGTATTTCGAAATTACATGGGCCCAGCCCAATATTAAGGTGACGCAACACCTATAATTGCCCTTGGACGAAAATAATGAAGTGACATCTCGCGTATTTTGTCCAAGACTTCATGCGCTCCTTATGGTGGCTTCAAAGTGTGATAATCACCACTGGAAGCTCCACTGTACTTTCCCGCGCGCGCACCTTCTTCTCCATGCTTGATCCCGCTCCAATGACCATCCTTCTTGTCCATGCTAGGTCCTTCATTCATAAGCAAAACAAAAGTATCTAATTTAGGCAGCATCATATGTTCATGAACAATAGAAGGATTCACAAGAAACGAAAGTACCTGATAATTTAGTTGACGTGCACGTGCTCTAGTAATTGGTCCAGTATGTGTAGTTGGTGAGGATATGGGTGTAACATTAGTAGGGATGTCCTCATCATCCTCCCCTTCTTGAATTGAAGTCGTCCTCGACGGAAGCTCATCATCTTCTCCCAAATAAGGTTTCAAATCTGCAATGTTAAATGTGGGACTAACCCCAAAATCTGCAGGTAGCTCAAGTTTATATGCATTATCATTAATTTTCTGTAAAACCTTAAAGGGACCATCAGCTCGTGGCATTAACTTAGACTTGCGCAAATCAGGAAACCTATCTTTACGTAGATGTAACCAAACAAGATCTCCTGGTTCAAACACAACATGCTTTCTACCCTTATCACCAGCAAGCTTGTATCTAGCATTCATTTTCTCAATGTTTTCTTTAGTTAACTCATGCATTTTTAATATCAATTCAGCACGTTGCTTAGCATCAAAATTAACCTTCTCCGAAGATGGAAGAGGCAGCAAATCAATAGGCGCACGAGGTAGAAAACCATAAACAATCTCAAAAGGGCACATTTTAGTGGTAGAATGAAATGAACGATTATAAGCAAATTCAATATGAGGTAAACATTCTTCCCACATTTTCAAGTTACTCTTCAAAACAGCCCTAAGCATAGTAGACAAAGTCCTATTGACTACTTCAGTTTGTCCATCAGTTTGGGGATGACAGGTAGTACTAAAAAGTAGTTTAGTCCCCAACTTAGCCCATAAGCATCTCCAAAAATGGCTAAGACACTTAGTATCACGATCCGATACAATAGTATTGGGCACACCATGTAAGCGAATAATCTCACGAAAGAATAAATCAGCAACATTAGCAGCACCATCGCTTTTATGACATGGTATAAAATGTGCCATCTTAGAAAATCTATCCACGACAACAAATATGCTATCCCTCCCCTTCTTTGTTCGAGGCAAGCCTAAAACAAAGTCCATGGATATGTCCTCCCACGGAACACTAGGTACAGGTAAAGGCATGTATAAACCATGAGGATTGAGTCGTGACTTAGCTTTTTGACATGTAGTGCAGCGAGCAACAAAACGCTCAACATCCCGTCTCATCTTTGGCCAAAAGAAATGTGTAGCAAGTACGTCCTCCGTCTTCTTCACGCCAAAGTGTCCCATTAATCCTCCTCCATGCGCCTCCTGCAACAACAAAAGACGAATAGAGCTAGCTGGAATGCATAGCTTGTTAGAACGGAACACAAACCCATCATTAAGGACAAACTTGTTCCATGTTCTACCCTCTCTACAATTCTGCAATACATCTTTAAATTCTGCATCATTTACATATTGATCTTTGATTGTCTCTAAACCGAATATCTTGAAGTCAAGTTGTGAAAGCATAGTATAACGACGAGACAAAGCATCAGCAATAATATTATCTTTCCCCTTCTTGTGTTTAATGACATAAGTGAAAGTCTTAATAAATTCAACCCACTTAGCATGTCCACGATTAAGTTTTGCTTGACTTCTTATGTGTTTCAAAGATTCATGATCAGAATGTATAACAAATTCTTTGGGCCATAAATAATGTTGCCAAGTTTCTAATGTCCGAACAAGAGCATATAATTCCTTATCATAAGTAGAATAGTTCAGACTAGGCCCACTCAATTTTTCAGAAAAGTAAGCAACAGGTTTAGCATCTTGTAATAACACACCTCCCAAACCAATCCCACTAGCATCGCATTCAAGCTCAAAAGTCTTATTAAAATCAGGAAGTTGGAGCAAAGGAGCATGTGTTAACTTATCTTTAAATACCGCGAAGGCTTCTTCCTGTGCGGTACCCCAAGTAAAAGGTACATCCTTGCGTGTAAGCTCATTGAGAGGTGCAACAATGGTGCTGAAATCTCTCACAAAACGCCTATAGAATCCAGCGAGTCCAAGAAAACTCCTCACTTGTGTGACCGTTTTGGGCTGCGGCCAACTCTCAATCGCCTCGATCTTGGCTTTATCAACTTAAATTCCCTGCGGAGTAACAACATAGCCAAGAAACGATACTCGGTCGGTGCAAAAGGTGCACTTCCCAAGGTTACCAAACAAACGTGCATTACGTAGAGCAATAAAAACAGCACGTAAATGATCCAAATGTTCCTCCAAAGATTTGCTATAAATCAGTATATCATCAAAATAGACTACCACAAATCGTCCAATGAAAGCACGTAAAACCTCGTTCATTAATCTCATGAAAGTGCTAGGTGCATTAGTTAACCCAAAAGGCATGACTAACCACTCATATAATCCAAACTTAGTTTTAAAGGCCGTTTTCCATTCATCTCCTAATTTCATGCGAATTTGATGGTATCCACTACGCAAATCAACTTTGGAAAACATGGTAGAGCCACTTAATTCATCAAGCATATGATCTAACCTAGGAATAGGATGACGATAACGAATAGTAATATTATTAATGGCTCGACAATCAACACACATACGCCATGTTCCATCCTTTTTAGGCACTAATATAACAGGAACAGCACAAGGACTAAGGGATTCACGTATGTAACCTTTGTCGAGTAGCTCTTGTACTTGACGCTGAATCTCCTTTGTCTCCTCCGGATTGGTACGGTATGGCGCACGGTTGGGCAGTGAAGCACCGGGAATTAAGTCAATCTGATGCTCAATCCCTCGAATCGGTGGTAATCCCGGTGGTACGTCTTGTGGAAAGACGTCAATAAACTCCTGCAAAAGGTCAGTGACAACAGGAGGCAAAGAAGGAGGCAATTCCTCAAATGAAAACAAAGCTTCTTTGCACACAAAAGCATAGCACACATCTTGACTAACATCCAAATCTGAAATATCAACTTTAGTAGCAAGCAAAGTTGGACTAGTCAATTTAATTTCATTAGAAACAGCAGAAGAAGATTTTCTATTGGTCTTATGTTGTTGCTCAAATTCTTTGGCTGCTATCTCATTTTCACTCTTATTTTTCTCCTGTTTAGCTTTACTAGCTCTAGCAAGATCATCTTTCACAATTTGTTCAGGAGACATAGGAAGTAAAGCAATATTTTTATCCTGATGAACCGGAGTAAACTGATTTGTCCTACCATGGTGTACAACATTCCTATCAAATTGCCATGGTCTACCAAGTAAAAGAGAGCATGCTTGCATGGGTACCACATCAAGATCAACATAATTGCAGAAAAGTTAGGTCTCGTAGCGGCCTGTCGATCCTGCACTTCACGTTCAGCTTTACAAGCAAGATGAAACAAACGAGTGATAGTAGCAAAGTCCTTGTATTCTAGAATAGTTTGTATCTCCCTGTTTAAACCACCCATAAAACGTGCAAGCATAGCTTCATTATCCTCTACTAGGCCACATCTAATCAATCTAGTTTGTAATTCTTGATAATATTCCTCTACAGAATTTTTTCCTTGTCTCAAACGCTGTAATTTTTGTAACAATTCACGTTGATAATAAGGAGGAACCCAGCGAGTACGCATAGCATCTTTTAAAGCAGCCCAAGTAGTTGGAATATTATTAGCATGCAATCTACAATGTTCAGACCACCAAATAGATGCAAATCCCGTGAATTCACAAACAGCAGCAGTAACACGTCTATTTTCAGGATATTGTAAACATGTAAAGCGTTGTTCAGTTTCTAACTCCCAAGTAAGATAAGCATCAGGAATATATCTACCCTCAAACGGCTTAAGATTCAATTTCAGTTTAGGCACATGTTCATCATCGCGTACCTGAGGGGGTGGTTGGTGTCGACCGTGGCGAATGTTGGGACGTGGACGTCCAGCTGGCTGTTCATAGGCTGCTTCCTGTTCCACCTCCTCCTCGTAATCACCCTCGTAGTTGTCGTCCTGGCCGACGTCAGAAGCAGCAGCAGCAGGTACTGCAGCAGCAGGAGGAGCACCAATACCAGCAGCTTGTCCTCTCGGAAACAGAATCCGTCGTGCACGTGGTAGTGGCGGTGGCTGTGCTGGAGCGGCCGCAGGCTGTATAGGTAGGCGTGCGAGCAACTCAGTAAACTTGGCGTCGAGCTTGGTGTCGATCATCTTCTCCACACCATCAATCGCCTCTGTAAATCTGTTCTCGATGTCATTCGCCTGTTCAGACATCATTTGTGCAAATTTATCATGTAATGCTTTGTTTGTCATATTCTCCCAATCAGGTGCATCCCGCGCCACTTCATCATGGGATCCTGGCATGGTTAGCAGAAATAGAAAACACACAGAAATATGATCCTACTTCTACTAATGGGATGTGGGGTGGTGGAAAGCACAAATCCGTCAAGCTTTTCTTTAGTTCGTACCGATTCTTACCTAGCAGCAGGTGGTGATGTACAACCAACGGGTCAAAACTCTCAGAGATGTGGTAGAGCGATGGCCAAGAGGTGTCAAAACGCACGATGTAGAATATATGTGGAGCTGTAGGAAGGCTGACAAGTATGGTAGCAAAAGCTCAACAGTAATCAAAACAGAGATGCAAAGCTGAATAAACACTCAACGTCGGTACTGTGCTGATCCTAGGCTAGACCGTACTAGAGACGCGAGCCTAAAACACCAACGAAAGCACGGCGCGGCACGTAATCAACTGAGAAGCACACGCTGAAAAAAAAATTCTCTTTTTTTTTTTTGATCTTTTTTTTTTTTGCGATGCGGGACTCCGGTGGCTGAAAAAGTGCGAAAAAATCACTATGGTGGCGAACGTCTCAAAATGAGTTTCTGGACCTAAGGAACGTATGGGCACGAAATTTTTTTACCCCTGAAAATTTTGGCCTAAAAACTGCTCTGGAAAGCGTGCCAGACTCTTTTTTTTTTTCTAATCACCCCCCTTCTCTGTACGGAAAAAGTTTGATGAAATCCGACTCTAACAACTGAAAACTAATCTGGCTACAGAGAGATCAGGAACCGTACTGATGGTGGAAGTGAACTCGGACTCGTGAGACGTGGAGGTGTATATGGACTCTGCTTGGCGGAACGTGGTGGTGTATCTGGACTCGGATTAGCGGAACGTGGTAGGATGACTACTTGTGCGGCGGCGACGTGGCAAACTGTGATCAGAACTCGAAACTCTAAGGGAACTAGACGCTAAGATCAGCAACTTGACACAACGATGCAACCGTAAATTCAACAAAGCAAGTACTGAAAAGAAAACTGGACAAAGGCTAGGACTGTCTTGGGACGTGATGATCTAACCCTAATTTTTTTTGTTGGCTTTTTCGTGGACTGTAGGTATGAAGAACAGAACCAATCTAGACTACGAAAACTGGTAAATCTCACCGAGCAACCTGGAAATCTGATACCACTTGATAGTGTCGAGGTGTCCCGATGTTTCGATGAGATGATGGAGATCGATTTTGGTGGAGTAGACTTTCACGACCCGACTACGAACGTGCGAAGACGTTGCGCCTTAGCAATCGCTAAACCAACTCCGAGAGGTTATTGATCCCGCGGATGCACGATCAACCTGACCACGAAGGTCAATTCCTGCGAGCAATCGAAGAACAAGCAAGAACTAAGAATTGCAATCTGGATATTGCGAATATAAGATGAAAGATTAACAGAAGTTGGGGTTCCAATGCGGTCTTGGCCTGGTCGGACGACACAAACGAAGAACTGGAAGTTGCGGCTATGGCTAACTTAAATCTAATTAAAACCCAAGTCTAAACGACGCCCTAAGGGCTATATATATGGGGGAACAGAGGGGATTTTCGTGACCCCTTGGAGGTGGGGCCCGAAAACAACCCTAACTCGGTTTCCCCACACATACGGACTCTAAAGACAGCCTATAATGTGGTATTTCGAAATTACATGGGCCCAGCCCAATATTAAGGTGACGCAGCACCTATGATAGAGGCGAAGGTGTCCCGATGTTTCGATGAGATGGTGGAGATCGATTATGGTGGAGTAGACTTTCACGACCCGACTACGAACGTGCGAAGACGTTGCGCCTTAGCGATCGCTAAACCAACTCCGAGAGGTTATTGATCCCGCGGATGCACGATCAACCTGACCACGAAGGTCAATTCCTGCAAGCAATCGAAGAACAAGCAAGAACTAAGAATTGCAATCTGGATATTGCGAATATAAGATGAAAGATTAACAGAAGTTGGGGTTCCAATGCGGTCTTGGCCTGGTCGGACGACACAAACGAAGAACTCGAAGTTGCGGCTATGGCTAACTTAAATCTAATTAAAACCCCAGTCTAAACGACGCCCTAAGGGCTGTATATATGGGGGAACAGAGGGGATTTTCGTGACCCCTTGGAGGTGGGGTCCGAAAACAACCCTAACTCGGTTTCCCCACACATACGGACTCTAAAAACAGCCTATAATGTGGTATTTCGAAATTACATGGGCCCAGCCCAATATTAAGGTGACGCAACACCTATAATTGCTCTTGGACGAAAATAATGAAGTGGCATCTCGTGTATTCCGTCCAAGCCTTCATGCATGCCTTATGGTGGCTTCAACGTGCGAAAATCCCCACTGGAAGCTCCACTGTACTTTCCCCCGCGCGCACCTTCTTCTCCATTCTTGATCCCGCTCCAATGACCATCCTTCTTGTCCATGCTAGGTCCTTCATTCATAACCAAAACAAAAGTATCTAATTTAGGCAGCATCATATGTTCATGAACAATAGAAGGATTCGCAAGAAACGAAAGTACCTGATAATTTAGTTGACGTGCACGTGCTCTAGTAACTGGTCCAGTATGTGTAGTTGGTGAGGGTATGGGTGTAACATTAGTAGGGATGTCCTCATCAACCTATATTTGCTCTTGGACGAAAATAATGAAGTGGCATCTCGTGTATTTTGTCCAAGCCTTCATGCATGCCTTATGGTGGCTTCAAAGTGCGAAAATCCCCACTGGAAGCTCCATTGTTATTTCCCGCGCGCGCACCTTCTTCTCCATGCTTGATCCCGCTCCAATGACCGTCCTTCTTGTCCATGCTAGGTCCTTCATTCATAAGCAAAACAAAAGTATCTAATTTAGGCAGCATCATATGTTCATGAACATTAGAAGGATTCGCAAGAAACGAAAGTACCTGATAATTTAGTTGACGTGCACGTGCTCTAGTAACTGGTCCAGTATGTATAGTTGGTGAAGATGTGGGTGTAACATTAGTAGAGATGTCCTCATCAGGGGGGCATAGTTTTTCCCATGTGCTTGACTTCCTCCTCGGTGCACATATATCTTTGTTAAACCTTTGGATTGTAAGGC
Organism: Bromus sterilis; assembly: GCA_950022295.1. Classification (NCBI taxonomy): domain Eukaryota; kingdom Viridiplantae; phylum Streptophyta; class Magnoliopsida; order Poales; family Poaceae; genus Bromus; species Bromus sterilis. Next base: position 160,299,573 of record OX465599.1, on the reverse strand, counting down.
CCGATATGCGGTACTGTTCTAGACCTAGATGTTTCCATCCAGATCCGGGGACGAAGCACATATCGGTCCCACCGCGACATATGACGAAGTCATATGCCCCGGATTTCCAACATGATAGCACAACATTACAGATACAAGGATACAACATCTCATACAACCGGCATACAACTGCCTCAAATACAATACAACAGCGGAAGATACATGTCTGAGTACAGACTCCAATCAAATGCCTACTGGCAAAGAGAAAAGCATCGATCCCGTTACCACACGGGTCCAGGCCCTCCGCCGGGATCCGCCTAACTAGTCGTCTTCGAGTCTCCACGTGAAACGTCGATCACCATACCTGTTGTCGATCAAGAACCCTGAAAAGAGTTTGGGGGTATTATCATAAGTACAGAAGTACTCAGCATCCAACTGTAGTGGTCAACTGACCCAGCAAGGACTTCATCACTCGTCATTCTAGGACAACTAGTAGTTTACGGTAAGGATGGGGTAAGTGGTGAGGTTGCTGCCGCACTAGCATTTATGAAGTGGCTAACGGTCTAGAGAGTAAGGTAAGAAGCCAAGCATTCGATGAGGAATCGCCTCCAACAAGTTTGCTATCCACCTACATACGCAAACATAACACCTATCCTATCCTTGTCCTCCTGATGAGGACATCCCTACTAATGTTACACCCATATCCTCACCAACTACACATACTGGACCAGTTACTAGAGCACGTGCACGTCAACTAAATTATCAGGTACTTTCGTTTCTTGTGAATCCTTCTATTGTTCATGAACATATGATGCTGCCTAAATTAGATACTTTTGTTTTGCTTATGAATGAAGGACCTAGCATGGACAAGAAGGATGGTCATTGGAGCGGGATCAAGCATGGAGAAGAAGGTGCGCGCGCGGGAAAGTACAGTGGAGCTTCCAGTGGTGATTATCACACTTTGAAGCCACCATAAGGCGCGCATGAAGTCTTGGACGAAATACGCGAGATGACACTTCATTATTTTCGTCCAAGGGCCATTATAGGTGCTGCGTCACCTTAATATTGGGCTGGGCCCCTGTAATTTCGAAATACCACATTATAGGCTGTTTTTAGAGTCCGTATGTGTGGGGAAACCGAGTTAGGGTTGTTTTCGGACCCCACCTCCAAGGGGCCACGAAATTCCCCTCTGTTCCCCCATATATACAGCCCTTAGGGCGTCGTTTAGACTTGGGTTTTAATTAGATTTAAGTTAGCCATAGCCGCAACTTCGAGCTCTTCGTTTGTGTCATCCGACCAGGCCAAGACCTCATTGGAACCCCAACTTTCGTAATCATTCATCTTATATTCGCAATATCCAGATTGCAATTCTTAGTTCTTGCTTGTTCTTCGATTGCTTGCAGGAATTAGACCCTCGTGGTCAGGTTGATCGTGCATCCGCGGGATCAATAACCTCTCGAAGTTGGATTTCACCAATCAAGCCTACCTACAGCTCCACATATATTCTACTTCGTGCGGTTGACACCTCCTGGCCATCGCTCTACCACATCTCTGAGAGTTTTGACCCGTTGGTTGTACATCACCACCTGCTGCTAGGTAAGAATCGGTAAGAACTGAAGAAAAGCTTGACGGATTTGTGCTTTCCACCACCCCACATCCCATTAGTAGAAGTAGGATCATACTTCTGTGTGTTTTCTATTTCTGCTAACCATCCCAGGATCCCATGATGAAGTGGCGCGGGATGCACCTGATTGGGAGAATATGACAAACAAAGCATTACATGATAAATTTGCACAAATGATGTCTGAACAGGTGAATGACATCGAGAACAGATTTACAGAGGCGATTGATGGTGTGGAGAAGATGATCGACACCAAGCTCGACGCCAAGTTTACTGAGTTGCTCGCACGCTTACCTATACAGCCTGCGGCCGCTCCAGCACAGCCACCGCCACCACGACGTGCACGACGTATTCTGTTTCCGGGCGGACAAGCTGCTGGTGCTCCTGCTGCTGCTGCCTCTGACGTCGGCCAGGACGACAACTACGAGGGTGATTACGAGGAGGAGGTGGAACAAGAAGCGGCCTATGAACAGCCAGCTGGACGTCCACGTCCCAACATTCGCCACGGTCGACACCAACCACCCCCTCCGGTACGCGATGATGAACATGTGCCTAAACTTAAATTGAATCTTAAGCCGTTTGAGGGTAGATATATTCCTGATGCTTATCTTACTTGGGAGTTAGAAACTAAACAACGCTTTACATGTTTACAATATCCTGAGAATAGACGTGTTACTGCTGCTGTTTGTGAATTCACGGGTTTTGCATCTATTTGGTGGTCTGAACATTGTAGATTGCATGCTAATAATATTCCAGCTACTTGGGCTGCTTTAAAAGATGCTATGCGTACTCGCTGGGTTCCTCCTTATTATCAACGTGAATTGCTACAAAAATTACAGCGTTTGAGACAAGGAAAAAATTCTGTAGAGGAATATTATCAAGAATTACAAACTGGATTGATTAGATGTGGCCTAGTAGAGGATAATGAAGCTATGTTTGCACGTTTTATAGATGGCTTAAACAGGGAGATACAAACTATTCTAGAATACAAGGACTATGCTACTATTACTCGTTTGTTTCATCTTGCTTGTAAAGCTGAACGTGAAGTGCAGGATCGACAGGCCGCTACGAGACCTAACTTTTCTGCAGGACGAAATACATCATGGACATCGCGTGAACCTTCTACATCCACACGTCCTGCTGCACCACCATCTACTTCAGCCGCTCATTCTTACAGGGAGCCACCAAAACAGCCAGCGCCACCATTCAAGGGTGCACAAAGTGGTCCAGCGGCGAGTTCTTCTTCATCCGTGGCTTCCATAGGGCAAACACGAGATCGTGATATTAAATGTCGCAGGTGCCAAGGTGGAGGTCACTTCGCAAAAGACTGTCCCTCCAAGCGTGTGATGACTATTACGGCGGATGGTGGGTATGAGTCAGCGAGTGACTATGATGAGGAGACTTTAGTTCTCATTGCTCATGAGGAACAGGGTGCCCATGATGATGCTCATGATATAGAGTATATGGCTCCTGATGATGCAGATAAATATGCTAGTTTGGTTGCTCAACGTGTGTTAAGTGTGCAGGTAACGAAGGCCGAGCAAAACCAGAGGCATAATTTGTTCCACACAAAGGGAGTGGTGAAAGAACGTTCGGTTCGCATCATCATTGACGGAGGGAGTTGCAACAACTTGGCTAGCATGGAGTTGGTGGAGCAGCTATCTCTCACCACAAGACCACACCCCCATCCGTACTATATTCAGTGGTTTAACAATAGTGGTAAGATTAAGGTAACGCGTTCTGTTCGTGTGCACTTTAGCATTGCTGCATATGCTGATTATGTTGATCTTGATGTGGTACCCATGCAAGCATGCTCTCTTTTACTTGGTAGACCATGGCAATTTGATAGGAATGTTGTACACCATGGTAGGACAAATCAGTTTACTCCGGTTCATCAGGATAAAAATATTGCTTTACTTCCTATGTCTCCTGAACAAATTGTGAAAGATGATCTTGCTAGAGCTAGTAAAGCTAAACAGGAGAAAAATAAGAGTGAAAATGAGATAGCAGCCAAAGAATTTGAGCAACAACATAAGACCAATAGAAAATCTTCTTCTGCTGTTTCTAATGAAATTAAATTGACTAGTCCAACTTTGCTTGCTACTAAAGTTGATATTTCAGATTTGGATGTTAGTCAATATGTGTGCTATGCTTTTGTGTGCAAAGAAGCTCTGTTTTCATTTGAGGAATTGCCTCCTTCTTTGCCTCCTGTTGTCACTGACCTTTTGCAGGAGTTTATTGACGTCTTTCCACAAGACGTACAACCGGGATTACCACCGATTCGAGGGATTGAGCATCAGATTGACTTAATTCCCGGTGCTTCACTGCCCAACCGTGCGCCATACCGTACCAATCCGGAGGAGACAAAGGAGATTCAGCGTCAAGTACAAGAGCTACTCGACAAAGGTTACATACGTGAATCCCTTAGTCCTTGTGCTGTTCCTGTTATATTAGTGCCTAAAAAGGATGGAACATGGCGTATGTGTGTTGATTGTCGAGCCATTAATAATATTACTATTCGTTATCGTCATCCTATTCCTAGGTTAGATGATATGCTTGATGAATTAAGTGGCTCTACCATGTTTTCCAAAGTTGATTTGCGTAGTGGATACCATCAAATTCGCATGAAATTAGGAGATGAATGGAAAACGGCCTTTAAAACTAAGTTTGGATTATATGAGTGGTTAGTCATGCCTTTTGGGTTAACTAATGCACCTAGCACTTTCATGAGATTAATGAACGAGGTTTTACGTGCTTTCATTGGACGATTTGTGGTAGTCTATTTTGATGATATACTGATTTATAGCAAATCTTTGGAGGAACATTTGGATCATTTACGTGCTGTTTTTATTGCTCTACGTAATGCACGTTTGTTTGGTAACCTTGGGAAGTGCACCTTTTGCACCGACCGAGTATCGTTTCTTGGCTATGTTGTTACTCCGCAGGGAATTGAAGTTGATAAAGCCAAGATCGAGGCAATTGAGAGTTGGCCGCAGCCCAAAACGGTCACACAAGTGAGGAGTTTTCTTGGACTCGCTGGATTCTATAGGCGTTTTGTGAGAGATTTCAGCACCATTGCTGCACCTCTCAATGAGCTTACACGCAAGGATGTGCCTTTTACTTGGGGTACCGCACAGGAAGAAGCCTTCGCGGTATTGAAAGATAAGTTATGACAATGCAACGCATATAATGGAAGTAGACATGATGCTTAACAGTATGCAAAAAGAATCAATGCAATAGTCCTCATGGATGTGGCACAATCATCATGCAAACTTGCAACAAAATAACAGCAGCAACAAACTAACAGGAAATAATAGCAGTTAATAGCTTGATGCCCACTTCAACAGAGATTAACAACATCAAGATGGCCTCGAATGAAAATGCTCACAAAAGATTAATTGAAGTACACACAATTCTAAACAATTTTCCTTTTGGGCGCAACGCGATCCGAGCTACGGTTTACTCGCAAATTACAACGCAAACAGGCATCAGCAGCAAATTTACCAGGGACTTAGTAAACAATTTCAGCAGGGTCTAGGAAAAAAAATGTCGACCTCATGGGCTGCGGCCCAACAGGCTGAGGTGGACGTTGGAGTGGCGGCCGGCCTACTGGCGCCTGGCTGGACCACGAGTGCTCGGTGGGCTGCTGGTGGGCCTCCCTGGGCAGGCTAGCCCAGGCGGTGGTTAGGGTGGCCGGTGCCCGATCCAATCGGGATCGGCCTACGGGAACGCCGGCGAGGTGCGCGCGGCGGCTCTCCGGCCAGCACGCGGCGGCGCGGAGTGCAGGCCGTTTGGAGGATGCGAGGGGCGGCGAGCAGGGGCGTGGAGGTGGCCGGTTCCAGCCCGGCGATGAGGTCCTAGCGCGGCGGCGACTCGGGGTCGCGGCGAGGTCCTCCCTGTGCCATGACGCGGTGGCTCCTTGCGGCCAGCACGGAGGAGAAGAAGAACGGGGTGAGGAGGGAACAGAGGAGGGAGGAGAGGGAAGGAGAGGAGAGGAAGTGGGCGAGGCGAGGAGGAGAAGGCGTGGCGGCGGTGCGGCAGCTCGCCGGCCGGCTGGTGCGGCGGTCGGCGACAGTTGTCGACGGGAGAGGTCGAGCGGCGGCTCCGTACGGGCTGGAAGCAGGCCGTGGCTGCGTGGAGAGGGCCATGCGGGGCCTGATTCTGGTCTGGAGGCTACGTGGCGCACTGGAAGCGCTCCGATCTGGATCTAACGGTCCAGATCGAGGGTTGAATAAAAGCTAGACAACTCAGCCCTCTTCTCATCTCAAAGCTCGACCTCTGCCACTACTACTGCTTCCCTAGCCAAGCCATACTTCTCATTCTTTGCTTCAATCCATAAAAAAAGAAATTCCGTCGAGTTTCCTTGCATGTGTTTATTGACCTTGAAGTCCATATATAGATTCCCGTAGTTCATCTCAACTTGACCAACCGTTGAGAATGGAACAAATAGGGGAGATGGAATTCTTCTATATTGTCTTTCAACCCTTGCTCGTGCCTTGGCTTCGCCTTCCACCTTCAGCTAAGCACCTAACCCATGGGACGGGACCTTCGGTCTAGCCTTTGTTCGGGTATGGGACCGACCTGGGATTCTTCCATCCGAGTGAGTACCGCCCTTCTGATTTGGTTTGAGTACGGGACCGACCTTCTCTTTTGTTTGTAATTGGGCTTGCCCGAAACAAAGGAACCTTGGTGTGAGAACCCACACGAGTTGGTAACCCAACGTTTTCACCTACGATTTATCCCTCGTCTTCTTTGCCTAGCCTTTAGCTTCTTTCTTGTCTGATCTTAGATTTCACTGTTTGGAAATAGGGTATTCCTGTCCCTCCGCCTTTCTAAGAAGGCCTTTCGCTTAGTTGTCCTTTCTACTGGAACCCCCCTTTAGCAGTTCTGGAACATCTATAATATGCTTGAATGTCGACAATTTTTCTATATTCTCTTCCTTCTCGTCCATTAGTTCAGTTCCTTTCCTTAGTGAAATCTGCCCCCCTCCATCTTTCGAGAACAACAAGAGCGCATTCTCAAGCAGGCGTATTGGGCTAGGGTTTCGGCTGGTGGAGAGATTTTTGGGAAGATCTGAGATAAATCAGGGTGTGTGGCTGCAATTTTGGCTTAGGGAAACCCTAGAAAGGGGTGGGAGTGTGGTGGTCATTATATAGCCCAGGTGGCTGGCAGTTTGAAAAAACATCCCCGGTTTTCCTCTCGCGCGCGGCGTTTACGTTTCTGACCGCCGGGTGTCCGCAGACCTCCGATTCGGGTAAAACTTCGAAATGCGCGATCAGCGCGTCGAGCCGGCGGCGTTCATCTCGCGTGGGAACTGCTCCGAGAACACTTTCCGACGCGCTATAAAAATAACCCGTTTAATTATTATACGGAGTTTTCGTTTCGTTGGCTTCGGATGGTCTGGTGCGGTTTTTGCGACGGTGATCGGGTGAAACCCGGTGTCGCAAAGGTCGAGTGTCAGGGTGGCAAGGGTCGGTCTTCATTCGGTACGAGATAAGAGGGGAAAAAATAATCGCCGATCGATAAATCGAGGATGCAAACATCGCAAACAAATCAGAAAATCGAACAATTCACACCGATAATAAAATTTTTAATTTTTGTGAAATCTGGGCTATTACAATACAACGCCACCAACAAGGGATCTCGTCCCGAGATCCAGGACGATCCGGGGGAGAGGGAGGGAGAGAGAAAAAAGAGTCAACAATCTTCAACACCACCAACAAGGGACTATGCTCCATGTCGACGTCGAACTTCTGTCAAGATAAATTTCCACAGAGAGACGGCAACGTCGGAAAACAAAACCATCGAGAGATCAAGAGGAAGAATGACACTTCAAAGTGGCAATCAAGGGAAGTACTCTCACTCAAATCGTGAGTATACTGAGCAAGAGGAATGGGGTCAACGGACGACCAAGATGTTTTACCAGAGTCGGAACAGCTAAAGGTTCTACCGGAATTCCAAACCTGAGCTCGGAATCGAGACAATACTTCCCAAGCAAAGCATTGTAACGATTTCGATACTCCACACACTCGAGATCCTAAAGTTTGAAAGGGGATAAGGCGAGAATTAAAAAACTTACGACACTTGTCCTGACCAGAGCAAGGGTAAGGAGTAAAAAGATTCCTACTCTCCGATAACAATCTTAGTAACTACAAAATATTTTTTGTCTAGACTCGACTTCGGCCAAAGAAGGGATCCTATGGTCGGTAAGGATCTAATACCAAGTTGTAAGGCCCGATATGCGGTACTCTTCCAGATCTAGATGTTTCCATCGAGATCCGAAGACGGAGCACATATGGGTCCCACCGCGACATATGACATAGCCATATGCCCCGGATTTCCAACATGATATCACAACATTATAGAAACAAGGATACAACATCTCATACAATCGGCATACAACTTCCTTAAATACAATACATCAGTGGAAGCTACATGTTTGAGTACAGACTAGAATCAATTGCCTAGTGGCAAAGAGAAAAACATCGATCCCCATAACCACACGGGTCCAGGCCCTCCGCCGGGATCCGCCTAACTAGTCGTTGTCGAGTCTCCACGTGAAACGTCGATCACCATACCTGTTGTCGATCAAGAACCCTGAAAAGAGTTTGGGGGTAGTATCATGAGTGCAGAAGTACTCAGCATCCAACTGTAGTGGTCAATTGACCCAGCAAGGACTTCATCACTCGTCATTCTAGGACAACTAGTAGTTTACGGTAAATATGGGGTAACTGGTGAGGTTGCTGCCGCACTAGCATTTATGAGGTGGCTAACGATCTAGAGAGTAAGATAAGAAGCCAAGCATTCGACGAGGAATCGCTTCCAACAAGTCTTGCTATCATCTACTTACGCAAGCATAACACCTATCCTATCCTTGTTCTCCTCTTCGCATCCCGACGAAGAAGAAGCAGTCAAGGCAGACACACATTTATCAAGTTAATAAATATGATTCAGTTGATGTTATCTATGAACACGACTTCTCGAAAAGATTTAACCCTGCAGGGTTGTACCAACTGCCCATTACAAGGCTCCGCACGCACGCCCATCTCTCTCAGCTGCTACCCATGATAGGCAACCATTTTATGATTTAGTCCCAAGAGATCCGAAACGACAGGTCCCTCTAACTAACAACGAACAAATCCGGGTGGCCCCCGGTGAGTCGACATCCAACTGAAAAGCCGGCCGCGCTCTCGAATTGGCCTCTACCGTCTGGATGAGGTCGGGTTAGTTTCCCAAACAGATGTGGACAGCCCCCTAGCTCCCTGGGGTGGACCAACAGAGAAACCATGTCTCAGCTGGCCCAAGTTATTTTAAAGAATATCTGCCAGGAGCTACCCGACAGACACACACATGGTTTTCAAATGGTAAATCAGCTTGGGCCACCACTAGAAATGTTTGAAGCTAGGTAGGTAAGAAAAGGGGACCCCTTAAAATCCCACATGCGGTTAGGCACGCTCAGTGTTAAAACCAATACCAGGAAGTCGGATCCTAAGTGACTCGAATGGAACAAAGCGTCGGGGCGGGGTAGCCTAGACCTTCCATCCTTCGTCGAATATAGTCAACATTTATATTAATCAACAACAATATAATAATGTGATATCCCAAACCAGGAGTAACAGGGTAACATCGTAGCATCCTATGCATGCATACTAAGTAGGGGCTGAGCAACGAGCAATAGTACCATAGCAGTACATGGTTTGCCAGGAAGGGACATGGATGTATCGGTTTGAAAGAGGCTGTAAACATGTGGTAGGATCAAACACCGAACCTAGCCAAGACTAGCATGCAAACCGCTGGTTGAAATAGAATGGATCATAAGTAATGTATAGTCCTTACCTGTTGATAAGTCGGGTTCCGAAGGTGTAGTTGATTGCAAGCTCGCATCGTCTCCGAGTGGTACCCGCGAAAGCACACAAAAAGGAAACACTAGAAAAGCCAATCGACGAGCAAGAATCTATTACTATGAAGCAATCACGAGCAAGCATCAACAAGAAGGCAACACGAGACATCGCACCTACCATCGAGAGCGGTTACTAACAGATTAACTGGAGTACTCGTCACACACGACGATACCGCACGTTTACGATGGTTCAAGTTGTTTAGCTACAGGTTATCAACAAAGGTTGTTAACATGGCATCTCACTCAAGCATGGCATAACACACAAACATGACAAGAGGTGAAGCATAAAGGAAACTATCTATGCTAGTAAATTTAAATGAGGCACAACATAAACATGGCATCCACTAAGTGCCCCACGACAATTTAATAATTTGGTACTGTTCTTCCCTAAACCATATTTTAGGTTGGTTAACAACAGCAAACAATAGCATAAACAAAAAGTACACGAAAAACTAATCAAGTTACATATAAAGAACACTCCAAACGGAGTTACGGTTAAAAATATACAAGCAAAACAAGTTTGGAACACAATCTGCCAACATCAGGAAGCACACTTTAGAGCAATGCATAAACAGGATAATGAATGCACACATGGTCACAAATGATATGCAACTAAAGTAGACATGGAAGGTGATAGAGGCGAAGGTGTCCCGATGTTTCGATGAGAGGATGGAGATCGATTTTGGTGGAGTAGACTTTCACGACCCGACTACGAACGTGCGAAGACGTTGCGCCTTAGCAATCGCTAAACCAACTCCGAGAGGTTATTGATCCCGCGGATGCACGATCAACCTGACCACGAAGGTCAATTCCTGCAAGCAATCGAAGAACAAGCAAGAACTAAGAATTGCAATCTGGATATTGCGAATATAAGATGAAAGATTAACAGAAGTTGAGGTTCCAATGCGGTCTTGGCCTGGTCGGACGACACAAACGAAGAACTCGAAGTTGCAGCTATGGCTAACATAAATCTAATTAAAACCCAAGTCTAAACGACGCCCTAAGGGCTGTATATATGGGGGAACAGAGGGGATTTTCGTGACCCCTTGGAGGTGGGGTCCGAAAACAACCCTAACTCGGTTTCCCCACACATACGGACTCTAAAAACAGCCTATAATGTGGTAATTCGAAATTACATGGGCCCAGCCCAATTTTAAGGTGACGCAACACCTATAATTGCCCTTGGACGAAAATAATGAAGTGGCATCTCGCGTATTTCGTCCAAGACTTCATGCGCAACTTATGGTGGCTTCAAAGTGCGATAATCACCACTGGAAGCTCCATTGTCCTTTCCCGCGCGCGCACCTTCTTCTCCATGCTTGATCCCGCTCCAATGACCATCCTTCTTGTCCATGCTAGGTCCTTCATTCATAAGCAAAACAAAAGTATCTAATTTAGGCAGCATCATATGTTCATGAACATTAGAAGGATTCGCAAGAAACGAAAGTACCTGATAATTTAGTTGACGTGCGCGTGCTCTAGTAACTGGTCTAGTATGTGTAGTTGGTGAAGATGTGGGTGTAACATTAGTAGAGATGTCCTCATCATCCTCCCCTTCTTGAATTGAAGTCGTCCTCGACGGAAGCTCATCATCTTCTCCCAAATAAGGTTTCAAATCTGCAATGTTAAATGTGGGACTAACCCCAAAATCTGCAGGTAGCTCAAGTTTATATGCATTATCATTAATTTTCTGTAAAACCTTAAAGGGACCATCAGCTCATGGCATTAACTTAGACTTGCGCAAATCAGGAAACCTATCTTTACGTAGATGTAACCAAACAAGATCTCCTGGTTCAAACACAACATGCTTTCTACCCTTATCACTAGCAAGCTTGTATCTAGCATTCATTTTCTCAATGTTTTCTTTAGTTAACTCATGCATCTTTAATATCAATTCAGCACGTTGCTTAGCATCAAAATTAACCTTCTCCGAAGATGGAAGAGGCAGCAAATCAATAGGTGCACGAGGTAGAAAACCATAAACAATCTCAAAAGGGCACATTTTAGTGGTAGAATGAAATGAACGATTATAAGCAAATTCAATATGAGGTAAACATTCTTCCCACATTTTCAAGTTACTCTTTAAAACAGCCCTAAGCATAGTAGACAAAGTCCTATTGACTACTTCAGTTTGTCCATCAGTTTGGGGATGACAAGTAGTACTAAAAAGTAGTTTAGTCCCCAACTTAGCCCATAAGCATCTCCAAAAATGGCTAAGAAACTTAGTATCACGATCCGAGACAATAGTATTGGGCACACCATGTAAGCGAATAATCTCACGAAAGAATAAATCAGCAACATTAGCAGCACCATCGCTTTTATGACATGGTATAAAATGTGCCATCTTAGAAAATCTATCCACGACAACAAATATGCTATCCCTCCCCTTCTTTGTTCGAGGCAAGCCTAAAACAAAGTCCATGGATATGTCCTCCCACGGAACACTAGGTACAGGTAAAGGCATGTATAAACCATGAGGATTGAGTCGTGACTTAGCTTTTTGACATGTAGTGCAGCGAGCAACAAAACGCTCAACATCCCGTCTCATCTTAGGCCAAAAGAAATGTGTAGCAAGTACGTCCTCCGTCTTCTTCACGCCAAAATGTCCCATTAATCCTCCTCCATGCGCCTCCTGCAACAACAAAAGACGAATAGAGCTAGCTGGAATGCATAGCTTGTTAGAACGGAACACAAACCCATCATTAAGCACAAACTTGTTCCATGTTCTACCCTCTCTACAATTCTGCAAAACATCTTTAAATTCTGCATCATGTACATATTGATCTTTGATTGTCTCTAAACCGAATATCTTGAAGTCAAGTTGTGAAAGCATAGTATAACGACGAGACAAAGCATCAGCAATAATATTATCTTTCCCCTTCTTGTGTTTAATGACATAAGGGAAAGTCTCAATAAATTCAACCCACTTAGCATGTCTACGATTAAGTTTTGCTTGGCTTCTTATGTGTTTCAAAGATTCATGATCAGAATGTATAACAAATTCTTTGGGCCATAAATAATGTTGCCAAGTTTCTAATGTCCGAACAAGAGCATATAATTCCTTATCATAAGTAGAATAGTTCAGACTAGGCCCACTCAATTTTTCAGAAAAGTATGCAACAGGTTTAGCATCTTGTAATAACACACCTCCCAAACCAATCCCACTAGCATCGCATTCAAGCTCAAAAGTCTTATTAAAATCAGGAAGTTGGAGCAAAGGAGCATGTGTTAACTTATCTTTCAATACCGTGAAGGCTTCTTCCTGTGCGGTACCCCAAGTAAAAGGCACATCCTTGCGTGTAAGCTCATTGAGAGGGGAAGCAATGGTGCTGAAATCTCTCACAAAACGCCTATAGAATCCAGCGAGGCCAAGAAAACTCCTCACTTGTGTGACCGTTTTGGGCTGCGGCCAACTCTCAATTGCCTCGATCTTGGCTTTATCAACTTCAATTCCCTGCGGAGTAACAACATAGCCAAGAAACGATACTCGGTCGGTGCAAAAGGTGCACTTCCCAAGGTTACCAAATAAACGTGCATTACATAGAGCAATAAAAACAGCACGTAAATGATCCAAATGTTCCTCCAAAGATTTGCTATAAATCAGTATATCATCAAAATAGACTACCACAAATCGTCCAATGAAAGCACGTAAAACCTCGTTCATTAATCTCATGAAAGTGCTAGGTGCATTAGTTAACCCAAAAGGCATGACTAACCACTCATATAATCCAAACTTAGTTTTAAATGCCGTTTTCCATTCATCCCCTAATTTCATGCGAATTTGATGGTATCCACTACGCAAATCAACTTTGGAAAACATGGTAGAGCCACTTAATTCATCAAGCATATCATCTAACCTAGGAATAGGATGACGATAACGAATAGTAATATTATTAATGGCTCTACAATCAACACACATACGCCAAGTTCCATCCTTTTTAGGCACTAATATAACAGGAACAGCACAAGGACTAAGGGATTCACGTATGTAACCTTTGTCGAGTAGCTCTTGTACTTGACACTGAATCTCCTTCGTCTCCTCTGGATTGGTACGGTATGGCGCACGGTTGGGCAGCGAAGCACCGGGAATTAAGTCAATCTGATGCTCAATCCCTCGAATAGGTGGTAATCCCGGTGGTACGTCTTGTGGAAAGACGTCAATAAACTCCTGCAAAAGGTCAGTGACAACAGGAGGCAAAGAAGGAGGCAATTCCTCAAATGAAAACAAAGCTTCTTTGCACACAAAAGCATAGCACACATATCGACTAACATCCAAATCCGAAATATCAACCTTAGTAGCAAGCAAAGTTGGACTAGTCAATTTAATTTCATTAGAAACAGCAGAAGAAGATTTGCTAGTAGTCTTATGTTGTTGCTCAAATTCTTTAGCTGCTATCTCATTCTCACTCTTATTTTTCTCCTGTTTAGCTTTACTAGCTCTAGCAAGATCATCTTTCACAATTTGTTCAGGAGACATAGGAAGTAAAGCAATAGTTTTATCCTGATGAACCAGAGTAAACTGATTTGTCCTACCATGGTGTACAACATTCCTATCAAATTGCCATGGTCTACCAAGTAAAAGAGAGCATGCTTGCATGGGTACCACATCACAATCAACATAATCAGCATATGCAGCAATGCTAAAGTGCACACGAACAGAACGCGTTACCTTGATCTTACCACTATTGTTAAACCACTGAATATAGTACGGATGGGGGTGTGGTCTTGTGGTGAGAGATAGCTTCTCCACCAACTCCATGCTCGCCAAGTTGTTGCAACTCCCTCCGTCAATGATGATGCGAACCGAACGTTCTTTCACCACTCCCTTTGTGTGGAACAAATTATGCCTCTGGTTTTGCTCGGCCTTCGATACCTGCACACTTAACACACGTTGAGCAACCAAACTAGCATATTGATCTGCATCATCAGGAGCCATATACTCTATATCATGAGCATCATCATGGGCACCCTGTTCCTCGTGAGCAATGAGAACTAAAGTCTCCTCATCGTAGTCGCTTGCTGACTCATACCCACCATCCGCCGTAATAATCATCACACGCTTGGAGGGACAGTCTTTTGCGAAGTGACCTCCACCTTGGCACCTGCGACATTTAATATCACGATCTCGTGTTTGCCCTGTGGAAGCCATGGATGAAGAAGAACTCGCTGCTGGACCACTCTGTGCACCCTTGAATGGTGGCGCTGGCTGTTTTGGTGGCTCCCTGTAAGAATGAGCGGTTGAAGTAGATGGTGGTGCAGCAGGACGTGTGGATGTAGAAGGTCCACGCGATGTCCATGATGTATTTCGTCCTGCAGAAAAGTTAGGTCTCGTAGCGGCCTGTCGATCCTGCACTTCACCTTCAGCTTTACAAGCAAGATGAAACAAACGAGTAATAGTAGCATAGTCCTTGTATTCTAGAATAGTTTGTATCTCCCTGTTTAAGCCACCCATAAAACGTGCAAGCATAGCTTCATTATCCTCTACTAGGCCGCATCTAATCAATCCAGTTTGTAATTCCTGATAATATTCCTCTACAGAATTTTTTCCTTGTCTCAAACGCTGTAATTTTTGTAACAAGTCACGTTGATAATAAGGAGGAACCCAGCGAGTACGCATAGCATCTTTTAAAGCAGCCCAAGTAGCTGGAATATTATTAGCATGCAATCTACAATGTTCAGACCACCAAATAGATGCAAAACCCATGAATTCACAAACAGCAGCAGTAACACGTCTATTCTCAGGATATTGTAAACATGTAAAGCGTTGTTCAGTTTCTAACTCCCAAGTAAGATAAGCATCAGGAATATATCTACCCTCAAACGGCTTAAGATTCAATTTAAGTTTAGGCACATGTTCATCATCCCGTACCTGAGGGGGTGGTTGGTGTCGACCGTGGCGAATGTTGGGACGTGGACGTCCAGCTGGCTGTTCATAGGCCGCTTCTTGTTCCACCTCCTCCTCGTAATCACCCTCGTAGTTGTCGTCCTGGCCGACGTCAGAAGCAGCAGCAGTAGCAGCAAATGCAGCAGCCGCAGGAGCACCAGCAGCTTGTCTGCCCGGAAACAGAATACGTCGTGCACGTCGTGGTGGCTGTGGCTGTGCTGGAGCGGCCGCAGGCTGTGCAGGTAGGCGTGCGAGCAACTCAGTAAACTTGGCGTCGAGCTTGGTGTCGATCATCTTCTCCACACCATCAATCGCCTCTGTAAATCTGTTCTCGATGTCATTCACCTGTTCAGACATCATTTGTGCAAATTTATCATGTAACGCTTTGTTTGTCATATTCTCCCAATCGGGTGCATCCCGCGCCATTTCATCATGGGATCCTGGCATGGTTAGCAGAAATAGAAAACACACAGAAATATGATCCTACTTCTACTAATGGGATGTGGGGTGGTGGAAAGCACAAATCCGTCAAGCTTTTCTTTCGTTCTTACCGATTCTTACCTAGCAGCAGGTGGTGATGTACAACCAACGGGTCAAAACTCTCAGAGATGTGGTAGAGCGATGGCCAGGAGGTGTCAACCGCACGAAGTAGAATATATGTGGAGCTGTAGGTAGGCTTGACAAATATGGTAGCAAAAAGCTCAACAGTAATCAAAACAGAGATGCAAAGTTGAATAAACACTCAACGTCGGTACTGTGCTGATCCTATGCTAGACCGTACTAGAGACGCGAGCCTAAAACACCAACGAAAGCACGGCGCGGCACGTAATCAACTGAGAAGCACACTCTGATTTTTTTTCTCTTTTTTTTTTTGGCTTTTTTTTTTTGTCGAGGCGGGACTGCGGTGGCTGAAAAAGTGCGAAAAAATCACTATGGTGGCGAACGTCTCAAAATGAGTTTCTGGACATAAGTAACGTATGGGCACGAAATTTTTTTACCCCCGAAATTTTTGGCCTAAAAACTGCTCTGGAAAGCGTGCCAGACCTTTTTTTTTTTTTTTTTTTTTGGAAATCACCTCCTTCTACGTACAACAAAAGATTGGTGAAATCCGACTCTAATCAACTCAAAACTAATCTGGCTACGGAACGATCACAAACCGAACAGGTGATGGAACTCAACTCGGATCGGTAGGTTGTGGTGGTGTGTATGGACTCGGCTTGGCGGAACGTGGTGGTGTATCTGGACTCGGATTGGCGGAACATGGTGGTGTACTACTGTGCGGCGGCGGCGTGACAAACTGTGATCAGAACTCGAAACTCTAGGGTAAATAGACGCTAAGATCAGCAACTCGACACAACGATGCAACCGCAAATTCAACAATGCAAACTACTGTAAAGAAAACTGGACAAAGGCTCGGACTGTTTTGGGACGTGATGATCTAACCCTAATTTTTTTGTTGGCTTTTTCGTGGACTGTAGGTATGAAGAACAGAACCAATCTAGACTACGAAAACTGGTAAATCTCACCGAGCAACCTGGAAATCTGATACCACTTGATAGAGGCGAAGGTGTCCCGATGTTTCGATGAGAGGATGGAGATCGATTTTGGTGGAGTATACTTTCACGACCCGACTACGAACGTGCGAAGACGTTGCGCCTTAGCAATCGCTAAACCAACTCCGAGAGGTTATTGATCCCGCGGATGCACGATCAACCTGACCACGAAGGTCAATTCCTGCAAGCAATCGAAGAACAAGCAAGAACTAAGAATTGCAATCTGGATATTGCGAATATAAGATGAAAGATTAACAGAAGTTGGGGTTCCAATGCGGTCTTGGCCTGGTCGGACGACACAAACGAAGAACTCGAAGTTGCAGCTATGGCTAACTTAAATCTAATTAAAACCCAAGTCTAAACGACGCCCTAAGGGTTGTATATATGGGGGAACAGAGGGGATTTTCGTGACCCCTTGGAGGTGGGGTCCGAAAACAACCCTAACTCGGTTTCCCCACACATACGGACTCTAAAAACAGCCAATAATGTGGTAATTCGAAATTACATGGGCCCAGCCCAATTTTAAGGTGACGCAGCACCTATAATTGCCCTTGGACGAAAATAATGAAGTGGCATCTCGCGTATTTCGTCCAAGACTTCATGCGCAACTTATGGTGGCTTCAAAGTGTGATAATCACCACTGGAAGCTCCATTGTCCTTTCCCGCGCGCGCACCTTCTTCTCCATGCTTGATCCCGCTCCAATGACCATCCTTCTTGTCCATGCTAGGTCCTTCATTCATAAGCAAAACAAAAGTATCTAATTTAGGCAGCATCATATGTTCATGAACATTAGAAGGATTCGCAAGAAACGAAAGTACCTGATAATTTAGTTGACGTGCGCGTGCTCTAGTAACTGGTCCAGTATGTGTAGTTGGTGAAGATGTGGGTGTAACATTAGTAGAGATGTCCTCATCAGAAGGGAAGGCATGGCAAAAGGAATCATGCAAAAAGGAATCATGAACAACTAGTTATAAGCAACACAAAAAGCTATAATATATTACTGGTCAAGGACTTAGTGAAAATCAGGAAAACAGGGCAGAAACTGTTATTTTCATGCTGTATAAACAGGGTTAAAGCTATATGCAAAAGTGCAGAAACATGACATAGCAATATATGAGCATGGAGTAGGCATGATGGTGATCAGGTACAAACAAGAATCAAGGTCATAGGCATCATAGATCAAAAGATATTAAGAAAACAACATGGCATCGGAACGGTACAGACTTAGAGAAAAACAGAGGTGGCTGTCAAAAACAGCAGCATAGCAACTTTGGAGCAGAAAATAACTATGACCAGGAAGCATATCATGACAATGCAACACATATAATGGAAGTAGACATGATGCTTAACAGTATGCAAAAAGAATCAATGCAATAGGCCTCATGGATGTGTCACAATCATCATGCAAACTTGCAACAAAATAACAACAGCATCACACTAACATGAAATAATAGCAGTTAACAGTCTGATGCCCACTTCAACAGAGATTAACAACATCAAGATGGCCTTAAATGAAAATTCTCACAAAAGATGAATTGAAGTACACACAATTCTAAACAATTTTCCTTTTGGGCGCAACACGATCCGAGCTACGGTTTACTCGCAAATTACAACGCAAACATGCATCAGCAGCAAATTTACCAGGGACTTAGTAAAAAAATTCAGCAGGGTCTAGGAAAAAAATGTCGACCTCATGGGTTGCGGCCCAACACGCCGAGGTGGGCGTTGGAGTGGCGGTCGGCCTGCTGGGGCCTGGCTGGGCCGCGAGTGCTCGGTGGGCTGCTGGTGGGCCGCCCTGGGCAGGCCGACCCAGGCGGTGGTTGGGGTGGTTGGTGCCCGATCCAATCGGGATCGGACGACGAGCACGCCGGCAATGTGCGCACGGCGGCTCTCTGGCCAACACACGGCGGCGGGGAGTGCAGGCCGACCGGAGGAGGCGAGGGGGCGGCGAGCAGGGGCGTGGAGGTGGCTGGTTCCAGCCCGGCGACGAGGTCCTAGCGCGGCGGCGCCTCGGGGTCGCGGCGAGGTCCTCCCTGTGCCATGGCGCGGCGGCTTCTTGCGGCCTGCACGGAGGAGAAGAAGAACGGGGTGAGGAGGGAACGAAGGAGGGAGGAGAGGGAAGGAGAGGAGAGGAAGGCTACGTGGCGCACTGGGAGCGCTCCGATCTGGATCTAACGGTCCAGATCAAGGGTTTGGGCTGGTGGAGAGATTTTTTGGAAGATCTGAGATAAATCAGGGGGTGGCTGCAATTTTGGCTTAGGGAAACCCTAGAGAGGGGTGGGAGTGTGGTGGTCTTTATATAGCCCAGGTGGCTGGCGGTTTGAAAAAACATCCCCGGTATTCCTCTCGCGCGCGCGGCGTTTACGTTTCTGACCGCCGGGTGTCCGCAGGACCTCCGATTCGTGTAATACTTCGAACTGCGCGATCAGCGTGTCGAGCCGGCGGCGTTCATCTCGCGCGGGAACCGTTCCGAGAACACTTTCCGGCGTGCTATAAAAATAACTCGTTTAATTATTATACGGAGATTTCGTTCCGTTGGCTTCGGCTGGTCTGGTGCGGTTTTCGCGACGATGATCGGGTGAAACCCGGTGTCGCAAAGGTCGAGTGTCAGGGTGGCAAGGGTCGGTCTTTGTTCGGTACGAGATAAGAGGGGAAAAAATAATCGCCGATCGATAAATCGGAGATGCAAACACCGCAAACAATACAGACAATCGAACAATTCACACCGAAACCAAAATTTTTAATTATTGTGAAATCTGGGTTGTTACACTCGGGAACGGTTTCACCGGGCTGCAGGAAGGCTCGGTGGGCAGTTTTGGCTGGCTGGCAAAGGGAGGGATTGGATGAGCGGGCGATGATGCAGTTCGCTGCTGGCACAGCTCGGTCATGGAGGCATCTGGCAAGGACACAAGGCATTGGGCGCGGTGAGAGCAGGATCCTCCTGGGATTTTTCCATGTCCCAAGGCCATGCGATCATACCGTTAGACAGAGGTACGTGAGAGGGCTGGATGGCGTGCATATCAGCAAAGGGAGGTGCAACTGGGGTAGGGCTTGTCCATGGGAGAGGGACACAAGTGAGAGAGTTTTACGAGGAGGGAAGAAAAATTACCGAGAGAGAGGAGAGGGGGTCTCGGCCTTCCTTGCAATGAGAACCTTGGCCTCTAAGGCACGGTCGAGAGATAGGTGCTAGGGTAGATTAGGTTTAGGATTGCTGTTTAAATTCAATTTATGTGAAAAAAAATTGAGACATCATTGTCGCACACAATGTGTATGAGAAAATGCCTCAAAGACATTTTCAAAGTTGGATTTAAATTTCATAGGTTTGAGTTGATCATTGTTATGTAAGCTTTTGTGGTTATTCATTTTATCTTTAATGTTTAAACAAACCTTACTTTATCTCTTTTTATTATCCACAAGATAATGCCTTAGGTTTTTGTGGTGGTTAGAATTATTATTAATATAATTATATTAAAGAAAATGTACAAGGTTTAATATTCCTTATATATTTGCCTAACAAAGAGTAGCAAAAGAAGTGCAACATGTACTATGAGAATGAGAAAAAGTGTTGAATGGTATAAGGGTCTTGGCTATTACTAAGTGGGGTTTTATGGTTGATCATGTAATTTTACCATGCTCAACTTAAGATGGATTAGCTATGTGGTGGCAGAGATGATCTTCACCACAATTACTTGTTTACCTAAGCACATGCACCACAAAATGATAAACACTGCATCCATCATTTCTTGTATGCATTCAAAAGAAACAACATGATAACCACATGTTCATCTTTCAACCACATGCAAGATCATGGTCATTTATAAACACATACATTCAAACGTGCATTCATCATCACACCACTACAAGACAAAAGTTTTTGTTGGCCCTCAATTTGTGGTAACCCACTAGTGGGTTATATCACATGCTATAATTTTTGGGTGTGACACCATATACTCTATATCATGAGGATCATCATGGGAACCCTGTTCCACATTAGAAATGAGGACTAAAGTCTCCTCATCGTAGTCACTTGCTGACTCATTGATAGAGGCGAAGGTGTCCCGATGTTTCGATGAGATGGTGGAGATCGATTATGGTGGAGGCAACTTTCACGATCCGACTACGAACGTGCGAAGATGTTGCGCCTTAGCGATCGCTAAACCAACTCCGAGAGGTTATTGATCCCGCGGATGCACGATCAACCTGACCACGAAGGTCTAATTCCTGCAAGCAATCGAAGAACAAGCAAGAACTAAGAATTGCAATCTGGATATTGCGAATATAAGATGAATGATTACGAAAGTTGGGGTTCCAATGAGGTCTTGGCCTGGTCGGATGACACAAACGAAGAGCTCGAAGTTGCGGCTATGGCTAACTTATATCTAATTAAAACCCAAGTCTAAACGACGCCCTAAGGGCTGTATATATGGGGGAACAGAGGGGATTTTCGTGACCCCTTGGAGGTGGGGTCCGAAAACAACCCTAACTCGGTTTCCCCACACATACGGACTCTAAAAACAGCCTATAAGGTGGTATTTCGAAATTACATGGGCCCAGCCCAATATTAAGGTGACGCAGCACCTATAATTGCCCTTGGACGAAAATAATGAAGTGGCATCTCGCGTATTTCGTCCAAGACTTCATGCGCGCCTTATGGTGGCTTCAAAGTGCGATAATCACCACTGGAAGCTCCGCTGTCCTTTCCCGCGCGCGCACCTTCTTCTCCATGCTTGATCCCGCTCCAATGACCATCCTTCTTGTCCATGCTAGGTCCTTCATTCATAAGCAAAACAAAAGTATCTAATTTAGGCAGTATCATATGTTCATGAACAATAGAAGGATTCGTAAGAAACGAAAGTACCTGATAATTTAGTTGACGTGCACGAGCTCTAGTAACTGGTCCAATATGTGTAGTTGGTGAGGATATGGGTGTAACATTAGTAGGGATGTCCTCATCATCCTCCCCTTCTTGAATTGAAGTCGTCCTCGACGGAAGCTCATCATCTTCTCCCAAATAAGGCTTCAAATCTGCAATATTAAATGTGGGACTAACCCCAAAGGCTGCAGGTAGCTCAAGTTTATATGCATTATCATTAATTTTCTGCAAAACCTTAAAGGGACCATCAGCTCGAGGCATTAACTTAGACTTGCGCAAATCAGGAAACCTATCTTTACGTAGATGTAACCAAACAAGATCTCCGGGTTCAAACACAACATGCTTTCGACCCCTATCACCAGCAAGCTTGTATCTAGCATTCATGCGCTCAATGTTTTCTTTAGTTAACTCATGCATTTTTAATATCAATTCAGCACGTTGCTTAGCATCAAAATTAACCTTCTCCGAAGATGGAAGAGGTAGCAAATCAATAGGTGCACGAGGTAGAAAACCATAAACAATCTCAAAAGGGCACATTTTAGTGGTAGAATGCAATGAACGATTATAAGCAAATTCAATATGAGGTAAACATTCCTCCCACAGTTTCAAGTTACTCTTTAAAACAGCCCTAAGCATAGTAGACAAAGTCCTATTGACTACTTCAGTTTGTCCATCAGTTTGGGGATGACATGTAGTACTAAAAAGTAGTTTAGTCCCCAACTTAGCCCATAAGCATCTCCAAAAATGGCTAAGAAACTTAGTATCACGATCCGAGACAATAGTATTGGGCACACCATGTAAGCGAATAATCTCACGAAAGAATAAATCAGCAACATTAGCAGCATCATCGCTTTTATGACATGGTATAAAATGTGCCATCTTAGAAAATCTATCCACGACAACAAATATGCTATCCCTCCCATTCTTTGTTCGAGGCAAGCCTAAAACAAAGTCCATGGATATGTCCTCCCACGGAACACTAGGTACAGGTAAAGGCATGTATAAACCATGAGGATTGAGTCGTGACTTAGCTTTTTGACATGTAGTGCAGCGAGCAACAAAACGCTCAACATCCCGTCTCATCTTTGGCCAAAAGAAATGTGTAGCAAGTACGTCCTCCGTCTTCTTCACGCCAAAGTGTCCCATTAATCCTCCTCCATGCGCCTCCTGCAACAACAAAAGACGAATAGAGCTAGCTGGAATGCATAGCTTGTTAGAACGGAACACAAATCCATCATTAAGCACAAACTTGTTCCATGTTCTACCCTCTCTACAATTCTGCAATACATCTTTAAATTCCGCATCATTTACGTATTGATCTTTGATTGTCTCTAAACCGAAAATCTTGAAGTCAAGTTGTGAAAGCATAGTATAACGACGAGACAAAGCATCAGCAATAATATTATCTTTCCCCTTCTTGTGTTTAATGACATAAGGGAAAGTCTCAATAAATTCAACCCACTTAGCATGTCTACGATTAAGTTTTGCTTGACTTCTTATGTGTTTCAAAGATTCATGATCAGAATGTATAACAAATTCTTTGGGCCATAAATAATGTTGCCAAGTTTCTAATGTCCGAACAAGAGCATATAATTCCTTATCATAAGTAGAATAGTTTAGACTAGGCCCACTCAATTTTTCAGAAAAGTAAGCAACAGGTTTAGCATCTTGTAATAACACACCTCCCAAACCAATCCCACTAGCATCGCATTCAAGCTCAAAAGTCTTATTAAAATCAGGAAGTTGGAGCAAAGGAGCATGTGTTAACTTATCTTTCAATACGGTGAAGGCTTCTTCCTGTGCGGTACCCCAAGTAAAAGGCACATCCTTGCGTGTAAGCTCATTGAGAGGTGCAGCAATGGTGCTGAAATCTCTCACAAAACGCCTATAGAATCCAGCGAGGCCAAGAAAACTCCTCACTTGTGTGACCGTTTTGGGCTGCGGCCAACTCTCAATCGCCTCGATCTTGGCTTTATCAACTTCAATTCCCTGCGGAGTAACAACATAGCCAAGAAACGATACTCGGTCGGTGCAAAAGGTGCACTTCCCAAGGTTACCAAACAAACGTGCATTACGTAGAGCAATAAAAACAGCACGTAAATGATCCAAATGTTCCTCCAAAGATTTGCTATAAATCAGTATATCATCAAAATAGACTACCACAAATCGTCCAATGAAAGCACGTAAAACCTCGTTCATTAATCTCATGAAAGTGCTAGGTGCATTAGTTAACCCAAAAGGCATGACTAACCACTCATATAATCCAAACTTAGTTTTAAATGCCGTTTTCCATTCATCTCCTAATTTCATGCGAATTTGATGGTATCCACTACGCAAATCAACTTTGGAAAACATGGTAGAGCCACTTAATTCATCAAGCATATCATCTAACCTAGGAATAGGATGACGATAACGAATAGTAATATTATTAATGGCTCGACAATCAACACACATACGCCATGTTCCATCCTTTTTAGGCACTAATATAACAGGAACAGCACAAGGACTAAGGGATTCACGTATGTAACCTTTGTCGAGTAGCTCTTGTACTTGACGCTGAATCTCCTTTGTCTCCTCCGGATTGGTACGGTATGGCGCACGGTTGGGCAGGGAAGCACCGGGAATTAAGTCAATCTGATGCTCAATCCCTCGAATAGGTGGTAATCCCGGTGGTACGTCTTGTGGAAAGACGTCAATAAACTCCTGCAAAAGGTCAGTGACAACAGGAGGCAAAGAAGGAGGCAATTCCTCAAATGAAAACAAAGCTTCTTTGCACACAAAAGCATAGCACACATATTGACTAACATCCAAATCTGAAATATCAACTTTAGTAGCAAGCAAAGTTGGACTAGTCAATTTAATTTCATTAGACACAGCAGAAGAAGATTTGCTATTAGTCTTATGTTGTTGCTCAAATTCTTTGGCTGCTATCTCATTTTCACTCTTATTTTTCTCCTGTTTAGCTTTACTAGCTCTAGCAAGATCATCTTTCACAATTTGTTCAGGAGACATAGGAAGTAAAGCAATATTTTTATCCTGATGAACCAGAGTAAACTGATTTGTCCTACCATGGTGTACAACATTCCTATCAAATTGTCATGGTCAACCAAGTAAAAGAGAGCATGCTTGCATGGGTACCACATCACAGTCAACATAATCAGCATATGCAGCAATGCTAAAGTGCACACGAACAGAACGCGTTACCTTAATCTTACCACTATTGTTAAACCACTGAATATAGTACGGATGGGGGTGTGGTCTTGTGGTGAGAGATAGCTTCTCCACCAACTCCATGCTAGCCAAGTTGTTGCAACTCCCTCCGTCAATGATGATGCGAACCGAACGTTCTTTCACCACTCCCTTTGTGTGGAACAAATTATGCCTCTGGTTTTGCTCAGCCTTCGTTACCTACACACTTAACACACGTTGAGCAACCAAACTAGCATATTTATCTGCATCATCAGGAGCCATATACTCCATATCATGAGCATCATCATGGGCACCCTGTTCCTCATGAGCAATGAGAACTAAAGTCTCCTCATCATAGTCACTCGCTGACTCATACCCACCATCCGCCGTAATAATCATCACACGCTTGGAGGGACAGTCTTTTGCGAAGTGACCTCCACCTTGGCACCTGCGACATTTAATATCACGATCTCGTGTTTGCCCTGTGGAAGCCATGGATGAAGAAGAACTCGCCGCTGGACCACTCTGTGCACCCTTGAATGGTGGCGCTGACTGTTTTGGTGGCTCCCTGTAAGAATGAGCGGCTGAAGTAGAGGGTGGAGCAGCAGGACGTGTGGATGTAGAAGGTCCACGCGATGTCCATGATGTATTTCGTCCTGCAGAAAAGTTAGGTCTCGTAGCGGCCTGTCGATCCTGCACTTCACGTTCAGCTTTACAAGCAAGATGAAACAAACGAGTAATAGTAGCATAGTCCTTGTATTCTAGAATAGTTTGTATCTCCCTGTTTAAGCCACCTATAAAACGTGCAAACATAGCTTCATTATCCTCTACTAGGCCACATCTAATCAATCCAGTTTGTAATTCTTGATAATATTCCTCTACAGAATTTTTTCCTTGTCTCAAACGCTGTAATTTTTGTAGCAATTCACGTTGATAATAAGGAGGAACCCAGCGAGTACGCATAGCATCTTTTAAAGCAGCCCAAGTAGCTGGAATATTATTAGCATGCAATCTACAATGTTCAGACCACCAAATGGATGCAAAACCCGTGAATTCACAAACAGCAGCAGTAACACGTCTATTCTCAGGATATTGTAAACATGTAAAGCGTTGTTCAGTTTCTAACTCCCAAGTAAGATAAGCATCAGGAATATATCTACCCTCAAACGGCTTAAGATTCAATTTAAGTTTAGGCACATGTTCATCATCGCGTACCTGAGGGGGTGGTTGGTGTCGACCGTGGCGAATGTTGGGACGTGGACGTCCAGCTGGCTGTTCATAGGCCGCTTCTTGTTCCACCTCCTCCTCGTAATCACCCTCGTAGTTGTCGTCCTGGCCGACGTCAGAGGCAGCAGCAGCAGTAACTGCAGCAGCAGCAGGAGCACCAGCAGCTTGTCCGCCCGGAAACAGAATACGTCGTGCACGTCGTGGTGGCGGTGGCTGTGCTGGAGCGGCCGCAGGCTGTATAGGTAAGCGTGCGAGCAACTCAGTAAACTTGGCGTCGAGCTTGGTGTCGATCATCTTCTCCACACCATCAATCGCCTCTGTAAATCTGTTCTCGATGTCATTCACCTGTTCGGACAGCATTTGTGCAAATTTATCATGTAATGCTTTGTTTGTCATATTCTCCCAATCAGGTGCATCCCGCGCCACTTCATCATGGGATCCTGGCATGGTTAGCAGAAATAGAAAACACACAGAAGTATGATCCTACTTCGACTAATGGGATGTGGGGTGGTGGAAAGCACAAATCCGTCAAGCTTTTCTTCAGTTCTTACCGATTCTTACCTAGCAGCAGGTGATGATGTACAACCAACGGGTCAAAACTCTCAGAGATGTGGTAGAGCGATGGCCAGGAGGTGTCAACCGCACGAAGTAGAATATATGTGGAGCTGTAGGTAGGTTTGACAAATATGGTAGCAAAAAGCTCAACAGTAATCAAAACAGAGATGCAAAGTTGAATAAACACTCAACGTCGGTACTGTGCTGATCCTAGGCTAGACCGTACTAGAGACGCGAGCCTAAAACACCAACGAAAGCACGGCGCGGCACGTAATCAACTGAGAAGCACATTCTGAATTTTTTTTTTCTCTTTTTTTTTTTTTTTGCTTTTTTTTTTTTTTGCGATGCGGGACTGCGGTGGCTGAAAAAGTGCGAAAAAATCACTATGGTGGCGAACGTCTCAAAATGAGTTTCTGGACCTAAGGAACGTATGGGCACGAAATTTTTTCACCCCTGAAATTTTTGGCCTAAAAACTGCTCTGAAAAGCGTGCCAGACTCTAATCAACGATTTTTTTTTTTTTTTTTTTTTTTTTTTGGAAATCACCCCCCTTCTCTGGACGAAAAAAGTTTGGTGAAATCCGACTCTAACAACTCAAAACTAATCTGGCTACAGAGAGATCAGGATCCTTACTGATGGTGGAACTCAACTCGGACTCGTGAGACGTGGTGGTGTATATGGACTCTGCTTTGCGGAACGTGGTGGTGTATCTGGACTTGGATTGGCGGAACGTGGTAGGATGACTACTGTGCGGCGGCGACGTGGCAAACTGTGATCAGAACTCGAAACTCTAAGGGAACTAGACGCTAAGATCAGCAACTTGACACAACGATGCAACCGTAAATTCAATAAAGCAAGCTACTGTAAAGAAAACTGGATAAGGGCTCGGACTGTTTTGGAACGTGATGATCTAACCCTAATTTTTTTTTGGCTTTTTCGTGGACTGTAGGTATGAAGAACAGAACCAATCTAGACTATGAAAACTGGTAAATCTCACCGAGCAACCTGGAAATCTGATACCACTTGATAGAGGCGAAGGTGTCCCGATGTTTCGATGAGATGGTGGAGATCGATTATGGTGGAGGCAACTTTCACGATCCGACTACGAACGTGCGAAGACGTTGCGCCTTAGCGATCGCTAAACCAACTCCGAGAGGTTATTGATCCCGCGGATGCACGATCAACCTGGCCACGAAGGTCTAATTCCTGCAAGCAATCGAAGAACAAGCAAGAACTAAGAATTGCAATCTGGATATTGCGAATATAAGATGAATGATTACGAAAGTTGGGGTTCCAATGAGGTCTTGGCCTGGTCGGATGACACAAACAAAGAGCTCAAAGTTGCGGCTATGGCTAACTTATATCTAATTAAAACCCAAGTCTAAACGACGCCCTAAGGGCTGTATATATGGGGGAACAGAGGGGATTTTCGTGACCCCTTGGAGGTGGGGTCCGAAAACAACCCTAACTCGGTTTCCCCACACATACGGACTCTAAAAACAGCCTATAAGGTGGTATTTCGAAATTACATGGGCCCAGCCCAATATTAAGGTGACGCAGCACCTATAATTGCCCTTGGACGAAAATAATGAAGTGGCATCTCGCGTATTTCGTCCAAGACTTCATGCGCGCCTTATGGTGGCTTCAAAGTGCGATAATCACCACTGGAAGCTCCGCTGTCCTTTCCCGCGCGCGCACCTTCTTCTCCATGCTTGATCCCGCTCCAATGACCATCCTTCTTGTCCATGCTAGGTCCTTTATTCATAAGCAAAACAAAAGTATCTAATTTAGGCAGTATCATATGTTCATGAACAATAGAAGGATTCGTAAGAAACGGAAGTACCTGATAATTTAGTTGACGTGCACGAGCTCTAGTAACTGGTCCAATATGTGTAGTTGGTGAGGATATGGGTGTAACATTAGTAGGGATGTCCTCATCACTCATACCCACCATCCGCCGTAATAGTCATCACACGCTTGGAGGGGCAGTCTTTTGCAAAGTGAACTCCGCCTTTGCACCTGCGACATATAATATCACGATCTCGTGTTTGCCCAGTGGATGCCATGGATGATGAAGCACTTGCCGCTGGACCACTCTGTGTACCCTTGAATGGTGGCGGTGGCTGTTTTGGTGGCTCCCTGTAAGAATTAGCGGCTGAAGTAGGTGGTGGTGCAACAGGACGTGTGGATGTAGAAGGCCCACGCGATGTCCATGATGTATTTCGTCATGCAGAAAAATTAGGTCTCATAGCGGCATGTCGATCCTGCACTTCACGTTCAGCTTTACAAGCAAGTTGAAACAAACGAGTGATAGTAGTATAGTCATAGTATTCTAGAATAGTTTGTATCTCCTTGTTTAAGCCACCGATAAAACGTGCAAGCATAGCTTCATTATCCTCTACTAGGCCACATCTAATCAATCCAGTTTGTAATTCCTGATAATATTCCTCTACAGAATTTTTCCCTGTCTCAAACGCTGTACTTTTGGTAGCAATTCACGTTGATAATAAGTAGGAACCCAACGAGTACGCGTAGCATCTTTTAAAGCAACCCAAGTAGTTGGAATATTATTATCATGCAATCTACAATGTTAGACCACCAAATAGATGCAAACCCCGTGAATTCACAAACAGCAGCACTAACACGTCTATTCTCAAGATATTGTAAACATGTAAAGAGTTGTTCAGTTTCTAACTCCCAAGTAAGATAAGCATCAAGAATATATCTACCCTCAAATGGCTTAAGATTCAATTTCAGTTTAGGAACATGTTCATCATTGCGTACCTGAGGGGGTGGTGGATGACGACCGTGTCGAAAGTGTGGACGTTGTCCAGCTGGCTGTTCATAGGCCGCTTCCTGTTCCACCTCATCCTCGTAATCACCCTCATAATCGTCATACTGGCTGAACTCAGAAGAACTAGTAGCAGGAGCAACTGCAGCAGTAGGAGCACCAATACCAGTTGCTTGTCCGTCCAGAAATAGAATACGTCGTGCACGTCGTTGAAACGATGGTTGTGCCGGACCGACAGCAGGCTGTGGAGGTAGGCGTGCGATCAAGTCAGTAAACTTGGCGTCGAGCTTGGTGTCGATCGAATTCTCCACGCCATCAATCGCCTCCGCAAACATGTTCTCAATGTCATGCACCTATTCAGTCATCATACGTGCAAATTTATCATGTAGCTCCTGGTTTGTCATGTTTTCTCAATCGGGCGTGTCTGCCACCTCTTCATCGTGTGATCCTGGTATGGTTAGCAAAAATATAAAACACACAGAAATATGATCCAACTTCTACCGAAGGGATGTGGTGTGGTTTGGTGGAAATCATAAATCCGTCACGCTTTTCTTTCGTTCTTACCGATTCTTACCTAGAAACAGGTGGTGATGTACAACCAACGTGTCAAGAATCTCAAAGATGTGGTAGAGCGATGGCCAGACGGTGTCAAATGCACGAAGTAGAATATATGTGGAGTTGTAGGTAGGCTTGACAAATATGGTAGCAAAAAGATCAACAATAATCAATCCATAGATGCAAAGTTTAATAAACACTCAACGTCGGTACTGTGCAACAGTTCCGAAAGTGTTTCTAATGAAATTAAATTGACTAGTCCAAATTTTCTTGCTACTAAGGTTGATATTTAGGATTTGGATGTTAGTAAATATGTGTTCTATGCTTTTCTGTGCAACGAAGCTTTGTTTTCATTTGAGGAATTGCCTCCTTCTCTGCCTCCTGTTGTCACTGACCTTTTGCAGGAGTTTATTGACGTCTTTCCACAAGACGTGCCACCGGGATTACCACCTATTTGAGGGATTGAGCATAAGATTGACTTAATTACCAGTGCTTCACTGCCCAAACATGCGCCATACCGTACCAATCCGAAGGAGACGGAAGAGATTCAGTGTCAAGTACAAGAGCTACTCAACAAAGGTTATATATGTGCAAAGGTTGTTGTTATATTAGTGCCAAAAAAGGATGGAACATGGCGTATGTGTGTTGATTGTAGAGCCATTAATAATATTACTATTCGTTATCGTCATCCTATTCCTAGGTTAGATGATATGCTTGATGAATTAAGTGGTTCTACCATGTTTTCCAAAGTTGATTTGCGTAGTGGATACCATCAAATTCGTATGAAATTAGGAGATGAGTGGAAAACAACATTTAAAACTAAGTTTGGACTATATGAGTGGTTAGTCATGCCTTTTGGGTTAAATTATGCACCTAGCACATTCATGAGATTAATGAACGAAGTTTTACGAACTTTCATTGGATGATTTGTGGTAGTCTATTTTGATGATATACTGATTTATAGCAAATCTTTGGAGGAACATTTGGATCATTTACGTGTTGTTTTTATTGCTATACGTAATGCACGTTTGTTTGGTAACCTTGTGAAGTGCACCTTTTGCATTGACCGAGTATCGTTTCTTGGCTATGTTGTTACTCCGCAGGGAATTGAAGTTGATAAAGCCAAGATCGAGGCAATTGAGAGTTGGGTGCAGCCCAAAATGGTCAGAAAAGTGAGGAGTTTTCTTAGCCTCGCTGGATCCTATATGCGTTTTGTGAGAGACTTCAGCACCACTGTTGCACCTCTCAATGAGATTATACGCAAGGATGTGCACCTTTTACTTGGGTTACCGCACATGAAGAAACCTTCACGGTCCTAAAAGATAAGTTAACACTTGCTCCTTTGCTCCAACTTCCTGATTTTAATAAGACTTTTGAGCTTTAGTGTGATGCTAGTGGGAATGGTTTGTGAGGTGTGTTACTACAAGATGCTAAACTATTCTACTTATGATAAGGAATTATATGCTCTTGTTCGGACATTAGAAACTTGGCAACATTATTTATGGCCCAAATAATTTGTCATACATTCTGATCATGAATCTTTGAAACACATAAGAAGTCAAGCAAAACATAATCGTAGACATGCTAAGTGGGTTGAATTTATTGAGACTTTCCCTTATGTCATTAAACACAAGAAGGGTAAAGATAATATAATTGATGATGCATTGTCTCGTCGTTATACTATGCATTCACAACTTGACTTTAAGATATTTGGTTTAGAGACAATCAAAGATCAATATGTGCATGATGCGGAATTTGAAGATGTATTGAAGAATTGTAGAGAAGTTAGAACATGGAACAAGTTTGTGCTTAATGATGGATTCGTGTTCCGTTCTAACTAGATATGCATTCCAGCTAGCTTCCTTTGTTTTTTTTGTTGCAGGAGGCGCATGGAGACGGATTAATGGGACATTTTGGTGTGAAGAAGACATAGTACGTACTTGCTACACATTTCTTTTGGACAAAGATGAGACGGGATGTTGAGGGTTTTGTTGCTCGTTCCACTACATGTCAAAAAGCTAAGTCACGACTCAATCCTCATGGTTTATATATGCCTTTACCTATACCTAGCGTTTCGTGGGACGATATATCCATGTACTTTGTTTTAGGCTTGGATCAAACAAAGAAGGGGAGAAATAGCGTATTTGTTGTCGTGGATAGATTTTCTAAGATGGCACACTTTATACCATGTCATAAAAGCGATGATGCTCTTAATGTTGCTGGTTTATTCTTTCATGAAATTATACGCTTGCATTGTGTGCCAAATACTATTTTCTCAGATCGTGATACTAAATTTCTTACCCACTTTTGGAGATGTTTATGGGCTAAGTTGGGGACTAAACTACTTTTTAGTACTACATGTCATCCCCAAACTCATGGACAAACTGAAGTTGTCAATAGGTCTTTGTCTACTATGCTTAGGGTTGTTTTAAAAAGTAACTTGAAAATGTGGGAAGAATGTTTACCTTATATTGAATTTGCATATAACCGCTCATTACATTCTACCACTAAAATGTGCCCTTTTGAGATTGTGTATGGCTTTCTACCTCGTGCACCTATTGATCTGCTGCCTCTTCCATCTTCGGAGAAGGTTAATTTTGATGCTAAGCAACGTGCTGAATTGATATTAAAAATGCATGAGTTAACTAAAGAAGACATTGAGAGAATGAATCCTAGATACAAGCTTGCTGGTGATAAGGGTAGAAAGCATGTTGTGTTTGAACCAGGAGATCTTGTTTGGTTACATCTACGTAAATATAGGTTTCCTAATTTTCGCAAGTCTAAGTTAATGTCCCGAGCTGATGGTCCTTTTAAGGTTTTGCAGAAAATTAATGATAATGCATATAAATTTGAGCTACCTCTAGATTTTGGGGTTAGTCCCACATTTAACATTGTAGATTTGAAGCCTTATTTGGGAGAATGATAGAGGCGAAGGTGTCCCGATGTTTCGATGAGATGGTGGAGATCGATTATGGTGGAGGCAACTTTCACGATCCGACTACGAACGTGCGAAGACGTTGCGCCTTAGCGATCGCTAAACCAACTCCGAGAGGTTATTGATCCCGCGGATGCACGATCAACCTGACCACGAAGGTCTAATTCCTGCAAGCAATCGAAGAACAAGCAAGAACTAAGAATTGCAATCTGGATATTGCGAATATAAGATGAATGATTACGAAATTTGGGGTTCCAATGAGGTCTTGGCCTGGTCAGATGACACAAACGAAGAGCTCGAAGTTGCGGCTATGGCTAACTTATATCTAATTAAAACCCAAGTCTAAACGACGCCCTAAGGGCTGTATATATGGGGGAACAGAGGGGATTTTCGTGACCCCTTGGAGGTGGGGTCCGAAAACAACCCTAACTCGGTTTCCCCACACATACGGACTCTAAAAACAGCCTATAATGTGGTATTTCGAAATTACATGGGCCCAGCCCAATATTAAGGTGACGCAGCACCTATAATTGCTCTTGGACGAAAATAATGAAGTGGCATCTCGTGTATTCCGTCCAAGCCTTCATGCATGCCTTATGGTGGCTTCAACGTGCGAAAATCCCCACTGGAAACTCCACTGTACTTTCCCCCGCGCGCACCTTCTTCTCCATTCTTGATCCCGCTCCAATGACCATCCTTCGTGTCCATGCTAGGTCCTTCATTCATAAGCAAAACAAAAGTATCTAATTTAGGCAGCATCATATGTTCATGAACAATAGAAGGATTCGCAAGAAACGAAAGTACCTGATAATTTAGTTGACGTGCACGTGCTCTAGTAACTGGTCCAGTATGTGTAGTTGGTGAGGGTATGGGTGTAACATTAGTAGGGGTGTCCTCATCAGACACACTAACCGTCATCCACAGGAGAACATTGTCCTTGAGCTTCATGGGGAAGTAGTTGGCTTTCTATTTGTCGTCTCCCCCCGCGATCTCCACAACAGTGTTGTACAGACGGATGAACTCTCCAGGGTCTGTCTTTCCTTCATACGGAAGTGGGCCATCTATGTGGACATCCCTACTAATGTTACACCCATATCCTCACCAACTACACATACTGGACCAGTTACTAGAGCACGTGCACGTCAACTAAATTATCAGGTACTTTCGTTTCTTGTGAATCCTTCTATTGTTCATGAACATATGATGCTGCCTAAATTAGATACTTTTGTTTTGCTTATGAATGAAGGACCTAGCATGGACAAGAAGGATGGTCATTGGAGCGGGATCAAGCATGGAGAAGAAGGTGCGCGCGCGGGAAAGTACAGTGGAGCTTCCAGTGGTGATTATCACACTTTGAAGCCACCATAAGGCGCGCATGAAGTCTTGGACGAAATACGCGAGATGTCACTTCATTATTTTCGTCCAAGGGCAATTATAGGTGCTGCGTCACCTTAATATTGGGCTGGGCCCATGTAATTTCGAAATACCACATTATAGGCTGTTTTTAGAGTCCGTATGTGTGGGGAAACCGAGTTAGGGTTGTTTTCGGACCCCACCTCCAAGGGGCCACGAAATTCCCCTCTGTTCCCCCGTATATACAGCCCTTAGGGCGTCGTTTAGACTTGGGTTTTAATTAGATTTAAGTTAGCCATAGCCGCAACTTCGAGCTCTTCGTTTGTGTCATCCGACCAGGCCAAGACCTCATTGGAACCCCAACTTTCGTAATCATTCATCTTATATTCGCAATATCCAGATTGCAATTCTTAGTTCTTGCTTGTTCTTCGATTGCTTGCGGGAATTATACCTTCGTGGTCAGGTTGATCGTGCATCCGCGGGATCAATAACCTCTCGGAGTTGGTTTAGCGATCGCTAAGGCGCAACGTCTTTGCACGTTCGTAGTCGGATCGTGAAAGTCGTCTCCACCATAATCGATCTCCACCATCTCATCGAAACATCGGGACACCTTCGCCTCTATCAAGTGGTATCAGATTTCCAGGTTGATCGGTGAGATTTACCAGTTTTCGTACTCTAGATTACTTCTGTTCTTCATACCTACAGTCCACGAAAAAGCGAAAAAAAAAATTTAGGGTTAGATCATCACGTCCCTAAACAGTCCGAGCCTTTGTCTAGTCTTCCTTACATAGTTTGCTTTGTTGAATTTGCGGTTGCATCGTTGTGTCGAGTTGCTGATCTTAGCGTCTAGTTCCCTTAGAGTTTCGAGTTCTGATCACAGTTTGTCACGCCGCCGCCGCACAGTACTACACCACCACGTTCCGCCAATCCGAGTCCAGATACACGACCACGTTCCGCCAAGAAGAGTCCATATACACCACCACGACCTATCGATCCGAGTTGAGTTCCATCACCCATTCGGTTTGTGATCTCTCCGTAGCCAGATTAGTTTGATTTGATTAGAGTCGGATTTCACCAATCTTTGTCGTACGTAGAAGAGGGTGATTTCCAAAAAAAAAAAGAGAGAAAAAAAAGAGAAAAAAAATTCAGAGTGTGCTTCTCAGTTGTTTACGTGCCGCGCCGTGCTTTCGTTAGTGTTTTAGGCTCGCGTCTCTAGTACGGTCTAGCCTAGGATCAGCACAGTACCGACGTTGAGTGTTTATTCAACTTTGCATCTCTGTTTTGATTACAGTTGAGCTTTTTGCTACCATATTTGTCAAGCCTACCTACAGCTCCACATATATTCTACTTCGTGCGGTTGACACCTCCTGGCCATCGATCTACCACATCTCTGAGAGTTTTGACCCGTTGGTTGTACATCACCACCTGCTGCTAGGTAAGAATCGGTAAGAACGAAAGAAAAGCTTGACGGATTTGTGCTTTCCACCACCCCACATCCCATTATTAGAAGTAGGATCATATTTCTGTGTGTTTTCTATTTCTGCTAACCATGCCAGGATCCCATGATGAAGTGGCGCGGGATGCACCCGATTGGGAGAATATGACAAACAAAGCGTTACATGATAAATTTGCCCAAATTATGTCTGAATAGGTGAATGACATCGAGAACAGATTTACAGAGGCGATTGATGGTGTGGAGAAGATGATCGACACCAAGCTCGACGCCAAGTTTACTGAGTTGCTCGCACGTCTACCTGCACAGCCTGCGGCCGCTCCAGCACAGCCACCGCCACCACGACGTGCACGACGTATTCTGTTTCCGGGCAGACAAGCTACTGGTGCTCCTGCTGCAGTTGCTGCTACTGCTGCTGCTTCTGACGTCGGCCAGGACGACAACTACGAGGGTGATTACGAGGAGGAGGTGGAACAGGAAGCGGCCTATGAGCAGCCAGCTGGACGTCCACGTCCCAACATTCGCCACGGTCGACACCAACCACCCCCTCAGGTACGCGATGATGAACATGTGCCTAAACTTAAATTGAATCTTAAGCCGTTTGAGGGTAGATATATTCCTGATGCTTATCTTACTTGGGAGTTAGAAACTGAACAACGCTTTACATGTTTACAATATCCTGAGAATAGACGTGTTACTGCTGCTGTTTGTGAATTCACGGGGTTTGCATCTATTTGGTGGTCTGAACATTGTAGATTGCATGCTAATAATATTCCAACTACTTGGGCTGCTTTAAAAGATGCTATGCGTACTCGCTGGGTTCCTCCTTATTATCAACGTGAATTGCTACAAAAATTACAGCGTTTGAGACAAGGCAAAAATTATGTAGAGGAATATTATCAAGAATTACAAACTGGATTGATTAGATGTGGCCTAGTAGAGGATAATGAAGCTATGCTTGCACGTTTTATGGGTGGTTTAAACAGGGAGATACAAACTATTCTAGAATACAAGGACTTTGCTACTATTACTCGTTTGTTTCATCATGCTTGTAAAGCTGAACGTGAAGTGCAGGATCGACAGGCCGCTACGAGACCTAACTTTTCTGCAGGACGAAATACATCATGGACATCGCGTGGACCTTCTACATCCACACGTCCTGCTGCACCACCATCTACTTCAGCCGCTCATTCTTACAGGGAGCCACCAAAACAGTCAGCGCCACCATTCAAGGGTGCACAGAGTGGTCCAGCGGCGAGTTCTTCTTCATCCATGGCTTCCACAGGGCAAACACGAGATCGTGATATTAAATGTCGCAGGTGCCAAGGTGGAGGTCACTTCGCAAAAGACTGTCCCTCCAAGCGTGTGATGATTATTACGGCGGATGGTGGGTATGAGTCAGCGAGTGACTATGATGAGGAGACTAGTTCTCATTGCTCATGAGGAACAGGGTGCCCATGATGATGCTCATGATATAGAGTATATGGCTCCTGATGATGCAGATAAATATGCTAGTTTGGTTGCTCAACGTGTGTTAAGTGTGCAGGTAACGAAGGCTGAGCAAAACCAGAGGCATAATTTGTTCCACACAAAGGGAGTGGTGAAAGAACGTTCGGTTCGCATCATCATTGACGGAGGGAGTTGCAACAACTTGGCTAGCATGGAGTTGGTGGAGAAGCTATCTCTCACCACAAGACCACACCCCCATCCGTACTATATTCAGTGGTTTAACAATAGTGGTAAGATTAAGGTAACGCGTTCTGTTCGTGTGCACTTTAGCATTGCTGCATATGCTGATTATGTTGATTGTGATGTGGTACCCATGCAAGCATGCTCTCTTTTACTTTGTAGACCATGGCAATTTGATAGGAATGTTGTACACAATGGTAGGACAAATCAGTTTACTCTGGTTCATCAGGATAAAAATATTGCTTTACTTCCTATGTCTCCTGAACAAATTGTGAAAGATGATCTTGCTAGAGCTAGTAAAGCTAAACAGGAGAAAAATAAGAGTGAAAATGAGATAGCAGCTAAAGAATTTGAGCAACAACATAAGACTAATAGCAAATCTTCTTCTGCTGTTTCTAATGAAATTAAATTGACTAGTCCAACTTTGCTTGCTACTAAAGTTGATATTTCAGATTTGGATGTTAGTCAATATGTGTGCTATGCTTTTGTGTGCAAAGAAGCTTTGTTTTCATTTGTGGAATTGCCTCCTTCTTTGCCTCCTGTTGTCACTGACCTTTTGCAGGAGTTTATTGACGTCTTTCCACAAGACGTACCACCGGGATTACCACCTATTCGAGGGATTGAGCATCAGATTGACTTAATTCCCGGTGCTTCGTTGCCCAACCGTGCGCCATACCGTACCAATCCGGAGGAGACGAAGGAGATTCAGCGTCAAGTACAAGAGCTACTCGACAAAGGTTACATACGTGAATCCCTTAGTCCTTGTGCTGTTCCTGTTATATTAGTGCCTAAAAAGGATGGAACATGGCGTATGTGTGTTGATTGCCGAGCCATTAATAATATTACTATTCATTATCATCATCCTATTCCTAGGTTAGATGATATGCTTGATGAATTAAGTGGCTCTACCATGTTTTCCAAAGTTGATTTGCGTAGTGGATACCATCAAATTCGCATGAAATTAGGAGATGAATGGAAAACGGCATTTAAAACTATGTTTGGATTATATGAGTGGTTAGTCATGCCTTTTGGGTTAACTAATGCACCTAGCACTTTCATGAGATTAATGAACGAGGTTTTACGTGCTTTCATTGGACGATTTGTGGTAGTCTATTTTGATGATATACTGATTTATAGCAAATCTTTGGAGGAACATTTGGATCATTTACGTGCTGTTTTTATTGCTCTACGTAATGCACGTTTGTTTGGTAACCTTGGGAAGTGCACCTTTTCACCGACCGAGTATCGTTTCTTGGCTATGTTGTTACTCCGCAGGGAATTGAAGTTGATAAAGCCAAGATCGAGGCGATTGAGAGTTGGCCGCAGCCCAAAACGGTCACACAAGTGAGGAGTTTTCTTGGACTCGCTGGATTCTATAGGCGTTTTGTGAGAGATTTCAGCACCATTGCTGCACCTCTCAATGAGCTTGCACGCAAGGATGTGCCTTTTACTTGGGGTACTGCACAGGAAGAAGCCTTCGCGGTATTGAAAGATAAGTTAACACATGCTCCTTTGCTCCAACTTCCTGATTTTAATAAGACTTTTGAGCTTGAATGCGATGCTAGTGGGATTGGTTTGGGAGGTGTGTTATTACAAGATGCTAAACCTGTTGCATACTTTTCTGAAAAATTGAGTGGGCCTAGTCTGAACTATTCTACTTATGATAAGGAATTATATGCTCTTGTTCGGACATTAAAAACTTGGCAACATTATTTATGGCCCAAAGAATTTGTTATACATTCTGATCATGAATCTTTGAAACACATAAGAAGTCAAGCAAAACTTAATCGTAGACATGCTAAGTGGGTTGAATTTATTGAGACTTTCCCTTATGTCATTAAACACAAGAAGGGGAACGATAATATTATTGCTGATGCTTTGTCTCGTCGTTATACTATGCTTTCACAACTTGACTTCAAGATATTCGGTTTAGAGACAATCAAAGATCAATATGTCAATGATGCAGAATTTAAAGATGTATTGCAGAATTGTAGAGAGGGTAGAACATGGAACAAGTTTGTCCTTAATGATGGGTTTGTGTTCCGTTCTAACAAGCTATGCATTCCAGCTAGCTCTATTCGTCTTTTGTTGTTGCAGGAGGCGCATGGAGGAGGATTAATGGGACACTTTGGCGTGAAGAAGACGGAGGACGTACTTGCTACACACTTC
This sequence comes from Bromus sterilis, assembly GCA_950022295.1. Classification (NCBI taxonomy): domain Eukaryota; kingdom Viridiplantae; phylum Streptophyta; class Magnoliopsida; order Poales; family Poaceae; genus Bromus; species Bromus sterilis. The sequence goes on along the minus strand of OX465599.1, from coordinate 160,259,847 downwards.
TTTTGGCCAAAGATGAGACGGGATGTTGAGCGTTTTGTTGCTCGCTGCACTACATGTCAAAAAGCTAAGTCACGACTCAATCCTCATGGTTTATAAATGCCTTTACCTGTACCTAGTGTTCCGTGGGAGGACATACCCATGGACTTTGTTTTAGGCTTGCCTCGAACAAAGAAGGGGAGGGATAGCATATTTGTTGTCGTGGATAGATTTTCTAAGATGGCACATTTTATACCATGTCATAAAAGCGATGATGCTGCTAATGTTGCTGATTTATTCTTTCGTGAGATTATTCGCTTACATGGTGTGCCCAATACTATTGTCTCGGATCGTGATACTAAGTTTCTTAGCCATTTTTGGAGATGCTTATGGGCTAAGTTGGGGACTAAACTACTTTCTAGTACTACCTGTCATCCCCAAACTGATGGACAAACTGAAGTAGTCAATAGGACTTTGTCTACTATGCTTAGGGCTGTTTTAAAGAGTAACTTGAAAATGTGGGAAGAATGTTTACCTCATATTGAATTTGCTTATAATCGTTCATTTCATTCTACCACTAAAATGTGCCCTTTTGAGATTGTTTATGGTTTTCTACCTCGTGCGCCTATTGATTTGCTGCCTCTTCCATCTTCGGAGAAGGTTAATTTTGATGCTAAGCAACGTGCTGAATTGATATTAAAAATGCATGAGTTAACTAAAGAAAACATTGAGAAAATGAATGCTAGATACAAGCTTGCTGGTGATAAGGGTAGAAAGCATGTTGTGTTTGAACCAGCAGATCTTGTTTGGTTACATCTACGTAAAGATAGGTTTCCTGATTTGCTCAAGTCTAAGTTAATGCCATGAGCTGATGGTCCCTTTAAGGTTTTACAGAAAATTAATGATAATGCATATAAACTTGAGCTACCTACAGATTTTGGGGTTAGTCCCACATTTAACATTGCAGATTTGAAACCTTATTTGGGAGAAAATGATGAGCTTCCGTCGAGGACGACTTCAATTCAAGAAGGGGAGGATGATGAGGACATCCCTACTAATGTTACACCCATATCCTCACCAACTACACATACTGGACCAGTTACTAGAGCACGTGCACGTCAACTAAATTATCAGGTACTTTCGTTTCTTGTGAATCCTTCTATTGTTCATGAACATATGATGCTTCCTAAATTAGATACTTTTGTTTTGCTTATGAATGAAGAACCTAGCATGGACAAGAAGGATGGTCATTGGAGCGGGATCAAGCATGGAGAAGAAGGTGCGCGCGCGGGAAAGTACAGTGGAGCTTCCAGTGGTGATTATCACACTTTGAAGCCACCATAAGGCGCGCATGAAGTCTTGGACGAAATACGCAAGATGTCACTTCATTATTTTCGTCCAAGGGCAATTATAGGTGCTGCGTCACCTTAATATTGGGCTGGGCCCATGTAATTTCGAAATACCACATTATAGGCTGTTTTTAGAGTCTGTATGTGTGGGGAAACCGAGTTAGGGTTGTTTTCGGACCCCACCTCCAAGGGGCCACGAAATTCCCCTCTGTTCCCCCATATATACAGCCGTTAGGGCGTCGTTTAGACTTGGGTTTTAATTAGATTTAAGTTAGCCATAGCCGCAACTTCGAGCTCTTCGTTTGTGTCATCCGACCAGGCCAAGACCTCATTGGAACCCCAACTTTCGTAATCATTCATCTTATATTCGCAATATCCAGATTGCAATTCTTCTTGCTTGTTCTTCGATTGCTTGCAGGAATTAGACCTTCGTGGTCAGGTTGATCGTGCATCCGCGGGATCAATAACCTCTCGGAGTTGGTTTAGCGATCGCTAAGGCGCAACGTCTTCGCACGTTCGTAGTCGGATCGTGAAAGTCGTCTCCACCATAATCGATCTCCACCATCTCATCGAAACATCGGGACACCTTCGCCTCTATCAGTTCCAGATCTAGATGTTTCCATCCAGAACCGGGGATGAAGCACTTATCGGTCCCACCGCGACATATGACAATGCCATATGCCCCGGATTTCCAACATGATATCACAACATTACAGCTACAAGGATACAACATCTCATACAATCGACATACTACTGCCTTAAATACATTACATCAGCTAAAGATACTTGTCTGAGTACAGACTACAATCAAATGCCTATTGGCAAAAGGTAAAACACACCATTCCCATAACCACACGGGTCCAGGCTCTTCCCCGGGATCCACCTAACTAGTCGTCGTCGAGTCCCCGCGAAGGCGTCCAGAAGAAGGGGCGCCGAGCTCCTCTGAAGTCCAATGTAGTTTGCATAACGTGCGTAAAAGAGAAAATAAAGAGGTGAGTTATATCAAAAGTCTTGCAACTAACTTCTCATGGGTTAGATGGGGATAGTGGTGAGGTTGCAGACGCACTAGCAAAGTATGAGTGGCTAACGGTCAATTTTAGAGTAAGATGAGAACCAATCATTCAATGAGGAACCACCTCCAACAAGTCTTTCTATTAGCTACTTACACAATCATAACACCTATCCTATCCATGTCCTCCCCTTTGCATCCCGACGAAGAAGAAGCAGTCAAGGCACACACATGTTGATCAAGTTATTAAGACTATCTCAGTTGTTGTTGTCTATGAACGAGGAGTAGGTCTCAAGTCGTACATAACCGTGGACACGGCTTCTCGAAAAGATTTAACCCTGCAGGGGTGTACCAATTGCCCATTACAAGGCTCCGCAAGCACGCGCCATCTCTCTCAGTTGCTACCCATCACAGGCAACTATTTTATGATTTAGTTCCGAGAGATCCGAAACGACATGTCCCTCTAGCTAACAACGAACAAATCCGGGTGGCCCCCGGGGAGTTGTCACCTAATCCAAAAGCCGGCCATGCTCTCGGATCGGACTCTTCCGTCTGGACGAGGTCGGGGTAACTAACCCAAAGCATGTGTGAAGCCCCCTAGCTTCCAGGTGTGGACCAACAGAGAAACCATTTCCCCCTGGACCAAGTTGTTTTAAAGAATATCTGCCAGGAGCTACCCGACAGACACACACACGGTTTTCAAATGGTAAATCAGCTTGGGCCACCACTAGAAATCTTTGAAGCTAGGTAGGTAAGAAAAGGGGACCCCATAAAATCCCACACGCGGTTAGGCACGCTCGTCAAGAGACACAATACCCGGAACTCGGGTCCTAGGTGACTCGAATGGAACAAAGCATCGGGGCGGGATAGCCTAGACCTTCCATCCTTCGTTGAGTATAGTCAACATTATAATAATCGTATCATCCACAACAATATAATAATATGATAGCCCAATCCATGAGTAACAGGATAACAGTTGATAGCATCCTAGCATGCATACTAAGCAGTGGTTGTGCAGCGAGGAATAGTAACATAGCCGAACAAGGTTTGCTGGGATGTGGGGGAAATGGCTGTTTGGGTTTATTTGAGAGGCATGAATATGAAGTCGTAGGATCAAGCAATCGTTCTATCCTATACCTAGGCGCGAGTGAGCTGAAAGTGATAAGCATGATATATTCTCCCCCTTACCTGATGAGAAGACGAAACTGAAGCTGTAGTCGATCGCAAGCTCGCAACGTCTCCGAGAAGTACCCTTGGAAGCACACAAGAAGGAAACACTGGAAAAGACAATCGACGAGCAAGCATCTATTACTAAGAGGCAATCAAGAGCAAGCATCAACAAGAAGGCAACACGAAACAACGCACTACGGTATCGCATCTATCGTAGAGAGCGGTTACTAACATGTTAAGTGGAGTATTCGTCACACACGACGATACCACACATTTACAATGGTTTAAGTTGTTTAGCTACACAACATGAGCAAAGCTTATTAACATGGCATCTCACTCAAGCATGGAATATCACACAATCATAACAAAAGGTGAAGCGTAAGATAAACTATCTAAGCTAGTCAATTTAAGTGAGGCACAATCCTAAACATGGCATTCCACTAAGTGCTCCACGACAATTAAAGCATTTGGTACTGTTCTTTCCCAAACCATATTTTAGGTGGGTTAACAACATCAAACAACAGCATAAACACAAAGTACATGAAGTTCTAATCAAGTTACATATAAAGAACAATCCAAACGGAGTTACGGTTAAAAAGATATAAGCAAAACAAATTATGCACACATGTTGTTAACATCCGGAAGCACACTTTAGAGCAATGGAACAATTTTCTATTGAATGAAAACATGCACCAAAATGATATGCATTGTAGTAGACATGGCAGGTGTAACAGCCCTGTTTTCACAAAAATTAAAAATTTTGTTTTCGGTGTGAATTGTTTGATTGTTTGATTTGTTTGCGGTGTTTGCATCCCCGATTTATTGATCGGCGATTATTTCCCCCCCTCTTATCTCATATAGGACGGAGACCGACCCTTGCCACCCTGACACTCGACCTTTGCGACACCGGGTTTCACCCGGTCACCGTCGCAAAAACCGCACGAGACCAGCCGCAGACAACAGAACGAAAACCCTGTTTAATAATTAAATGGGTTATTTTTATAGCGCGCCGGTAAGTGTTCTCGGAACGGTTCCAGCGCGAGGTGAACGCCTCCGGCTCGACACGCTGATCGCTCAGTTTGAAGTTTTACCCGAATCGGAGGTACTGTGGACCCCCGGCGGTCAGAAACGTAAACACCGCGCGCGAGAGAGAAAAACCGGGGATGTTTTTTGCAAACTGCCAGCCACCTGGGCTATATAAAGACCACAAAACTCCCACCCCTTTCTAGGGTTTCCCTAGCCTAAATTTTGCAGCCACACCCCTGATCTCCACTCAAATCTGCCCCCAAATCACTCTCTCTCCTGAAACCCTAGATCTGGATGCACCACAGCCATCGGATCGCAGATCGGAGGGTCCAGATGCCGCCACGTCAGCGCCCTGACCAACCTCTCTCCCCTCACCAACCGAGCCACCCCTGACCATGGAGCCCGCAGCGCCGCGCCGCCGGCAGCAGGCATCAGGCCATCCTCCTCGGCGCCCTCATCTCTCCTCCCCCTTCCCCTCCCTCGGGTTCCCTCTCACCTCTCTCTTCTGCATGCAGGGGCACGCCGCCGCCGCGCCATGAAGGGCCAGCCAGGGAGCTCACCGTCCGCGCCCGCAGCGGGCTCACGCCGCCGCCAGCCGGAGGAAGCCGGTGTCCTCCCCAACCGCCCTCACGCGCCCTCCTGGACTCCCTCCTCGCCGCCTCTCCCACCATCGGCGCCGCCTCGCCGGAGGCCGCCGCTGCACGTGCCGGCGCCGCCGTGGTGCGTCCCGTGCGGGAGGCACGAGCGCCCAAGCTAGCCGGCCTCCCTCGCCCTCCAACGGCCACGTGGGCCACGGCCCAGGCCAGGCCTCCCAGCCCAGGCGCCTCCAGCGGCCCAAGCGGCCTCCTTTGGCCAGATGGGCTTGGCCCATGGTGAGCCGGCCTGTCTCCCCTCCCTCTGTTTTTTTTTCTTTTTCTTAACCCTGCTGGATTTTTTCTAAGTCAGAGAACATTGCTGCTGATTTGTTTTTGCGATGTAATTTCCCGCTGATCCGTAGCTCCGACGAACGTGCCCCCAAAACAAAAGTTGCTCAGTTTTGCGTGCTCTAGCGTTCGTATGTAGAAAGTTTTTGCATTTGAGCTCATCTTGATTGTGTAATTGTGTGCTAAAGTGGGCATCAGGCCCTTAATTGCTAATTTTTCCTGTTTAGTGCTGCTGTTATTATTTTATTGCAACTTTGCATGATGATTGTGACTAATCCATGAGGCCTATTGCATTGATTATTTTTCCTAGGTGTTAAGCATCATGTGTACTTCATTTCCATGCTTTAACTTGTCATGTTTGGCTGCTTTAGCTATATTATATCTTGCTCCAAAGTAGCTATCCTGCTGTTAGTGTGCTTCTGTTTATATTTTGTTGCAACTTCGGTCGACGAGTGTGTCGCGACCGTTTATCGGAATTGAGTGATTCCAATTGCATATTGTTAAGAATCATGTCTACTTTCATTACATGTATTGCATTGTCATGATATGCTTGCTGCTCATATAGTTGTTGAGCTCCAAAGTTGCTATGCTGCTGTTTTTGACAGCCGCCTCTGTTTTTCTCTAAGTTTGTTACTTTGCGATGCCATGTTGCATGCTTAATATCTTTTGATCTATGATGCCTTTTTGCATGATTCTTTTTGCCATGCCTTCCTTGTCATGTCTAGTTTAATTCCATATCATTTGTGAGCATGTTTGCATTATTTATCCTTTTTATGCATTGTTCTAAAGTGTGCTTCGTGATGTTGGCAGTTTGTGCCCGTAACTTGTTTTGCTTATATCTTTTTAACCGGAACTCCGTTTGGAGTGTTCTTTATATGTAACTTGATTAGTTTTTCGTGTACTTTGTGTTTATGCTATTGTTTGATGTTGTTAACCAACCTAAAATATGATTTAGGACAGAACAGTACCAAATCCTTTAATCATCGTGCGACACTTAGTGTTATGCCATGTTTAGGTTGTGCCTCACTTAAATTGACTAGCATAGATAGTTTACTTGGTGCTTAACCTCTTGCCATGTTTGTGTGCTATTCCATGCTTGCTTGAGTTGCCATGTTAATAACCGTTGGTTGATCACCTGTAGCTAAGCGACTTGAACCACCGTAAATGTGCGGTATCGTCGTGTGTGACGAGTACTCCACTGAACCTGTTAGTAACCGCTTCAGACGATAGGTTCGATGTCTCGTGTTTCCTTCTTGTTGATGCTTTCTCGTGTTTGCCTCGTAGTAATAGAGTGCTTGCTCGTTGATTGCTTTCCAATGTTTATCGTCTTGTGTGCTTCCACGGGTACCTTCGGAGACGATGCGAGCTTGCGATCAACTACACCTTCGGAATCCGACTTATCAACAGGAAAGGACTATACATTACTTATGATCCATTCTATTTCAACCAGCGGTTTGCATGCTAGTCTAGGTTAGGTTCGATGTTTGATCCTACCACATGTTTACAGCCTCTTTCAAACCGATACAGCCATGTCCCTTCCAAGCAAACCTTGTACTGCCATGTTACTATTGCTCGTTGCTCAGCCCCTGCTTAGTATGCATGCTTAGGATGCTACGATGTTACCCCGTTACTCCTTGGTTTGGGATATCACATTATTATATTGTTGTTGATGATATGATTATTATAATGTTGACTATATTCGACGAAGGATGGAAGGTCTAGGCTATCCCGCCCCGACAATTTGTTCCATTCGAGTCACCTGGGATCCGAGTTCCGGGTATGTGTTTTAAGACTGAGCGTGCCTAACCGCGTGTGGGATTTTATGGGGTCCCCTTTTCTTACCTACCTAGCTTCAAACATTTCTAGTGGTGGCCCAAGCTGATTTACCATTTGAAACCGTGTGTGTGCTGGTCAGCTGCCAGTAGTTTTCAAACCAACCTGGACCAGTGAGGACATTGTTCCCTTGCTGGCTCACCTTGTTCGGCTGAGGACCCGGTTTCCCATGTGTGATTAACCGACTATCCAAACCCGAGACAGACGGTAGAGACCAGATCGAGAGAGCAACCGGCTCCTGAGCTGGATGTCGACACACCGGGGGCGACCCGGATTTGTTCGTTGTTAGTTAGAGGGACCTGTCGTTTCGGATCTCTTGGAACTAAATCATAAAATGGTTGCCTGTGATGGGTAGAAACTGAGAGAGATGGGCGTGCGTGCGGAGCCTTGTAATGGGCAGTTGGTACACCCCTGCAGGGTTAAATCTTTTCGAGAAGCCGTGTCCACGGTTATGGACGACTTGAGACCTACTCCTTGTTCATAGACAACAACAACTGAGATAATCTTAATATAACTCGATCAACGTGTGTGTGTGCCTTGACTGCTTCTTCTTCGTCGGGATGCGAAGAGGAGGACAAGGATAGGATAGGTGTTATGTTTGCGTAGTATTTGATAACAAGACTTGTTGGAGGCGATTCCTCATCGAATGCTTGGCCTCTTATCTTAATCTCTAGATCTTTAGCCACTTCATAAATGCTAGTGCGGCAGCAACCTCACCACTTATCCCTTCCTTACCGTAAACTACTAGTTGTCCTAGAATGACGAGTGATGAAGTCCTTGCTGGGTCAGATGACCACTACAGTTGGATGTTGAGTACCTCTGTACTCATGATACAACCCCCAAACTCTTTTCAGGGTTCTTGATCGTCAGCAGGTATGGTGATCGACGTTTCACGTGGAGACTCGACAACGACTAGTTAGGCGGATCGCGGCGGAGGGCCTGGACCCGTGTGGTTATGGGATCGATGTTTTTATCTTTGCCACTAGGCATTTGCTTGTAGTCTACTCAGACATATATCTTCCGCTGTTGTATTGTATTTGAGGCAGTTGCATGCCGATTGTATGAGATGTTGTATCCTTGTATCTGTAATGTTGTGATATCATGTTGGAAATCAAGGGCATATGACTTTGTCATATGTCGCGGTGGGACCGATATGTGCTTCGTCCCCGGATCTGGGTGGAAACACCTAGATCTGGAACAGTACCGCGTATCGGGCCTTACAACTTGGTATCAGAGCCTTACCGACCGTAGGATCCCTTCTCTGGCCGAAGTCGAGTCTAGACAAAAACTATTTTGTAGTTATTAAGTTAGTTATCGGAGAGTAGGAATCTTTTTCTCCTTACCCTTGCTCTGGTCAGGACAAGTGTCGTAAGTGTTTTTACACTCGACTTATCCCCTTCAAACTTTAGGATCTCGAGGTGTGGAGTGTCGGAACCGTTACAATGCCTTGCTTGCAGCGTATTGTCTCGATTCCGAGCTCAGCTTTGGGAAATCCTGTAGTACCTTTAGCTTCTCCGGTTTCTGATATCATCTGGGTCGTCCATTACCATCCCTCCTTTTACGGTATTTTTACGACTTGCGTCGAAAATCACTGTCCCTTGATCTGGTTTTCGCGATCGTTCTTCCTCTTGATCTCCCGATGGTTTCGTTTTTCGACGTTGCCTTCTCTCTGAGGAAAATTTTTCTCGACCGAAGTTCGACGTCGACATGGAGCAGAGTCCTTTGTTGGTGGTGTTGAAGATTAATTGTCGACTCTCCTTTTCTCTCTCCCCTCTCTCCCGGATCGTCCTGGATCTCGGGACGAGATCCCTTGTTGGTGGTGTTGTATTGTAACAGCCCAGTTTTCAAAAATATAAAAAAATTTGTTTTCGGTGTGAATTTTTTGATTGTCTTATTTGTTTGCGGTGTTTGCATCCCCGATTTATTGATCGGCGATTATTTTTCCCCCTCTTATCTCGTATCGGACGGAGAACGACCCTTTCCAGCCTGACACTCGACCTTTGCGACACCGGGTTTCACCCGGTCACCGTCGCAAAAACCGCACGAGACCAGCCGCAGACAACGGAACGAAAACCCCGTTTAATAATTAAATGGGTTATTTTTATAGCGCGTCGGAAAATGTTCTCGGAACGGTTCCAGCGCGAGGTGAACGCCTCCGGCTCGACACGCTGATCGCGCAGTTTGAAGTTTTACCCGAATCGGAGGTACTGCGGACCCCCGGCGGTCAGAAACGTAAACACCGCGCGCGAGAGAGAAAAACCGGGGATGTTTTTGCAAACTGCCAGCCACCTGGGCTATATAAAGACGACCACACTCCCACCCCTTTCTAGGGTTTCCCTAGCCTAAATTTTGCAGCCACACCCCTGATCTCCACTCAAATCTGCCCCGAAATCCCTCTCTCTCCTGAAACCCTAGATGTGGGTGCACCACAGCCATCGGATCACAGATCGGAGGGTCCAGATTCCGCCACGTCAGCTCCATGACCAACCTCTCTCCCCTCACCAACCGAGCCACCCCTAGCCATGGAGCCCGCAGCGCCGCGCCGCCGCCTCCCTCGGGCCAGGACGCCGCCGGCAGCAGGCAGCCGGCCATCCTCCTCCGCGTCCTCATCTCTTCTCCCCCTTCCCCTCCCTCTGGTTCCCTCTCACCTCTCTCTTCTGCATGCAGGGGCGCGCTGATAGAGGCGAAGGTGTCCCGATGTTTCGATGAGATGGTGGAGATCGATTATGGTGGAGACGACTTTCACGATCCGACTACGAACGTGCGAAGACGTTGCGCCTTAGCGATCGCTAAACCAACTCCGAGAGGTTATTGATCCCGCGGATGCACGATCAACCTGACCACGAAGGTCTAATTCCTGCAAGCAATCGAAGAACAAGCAAGAACTAAGAATTGCAATCTGGATATTGCGAATATAAGATGAATGATTACGAAAGTTGGGGTTCCAATGAGGTCTTGGCCTGGTCGGATGACACAAACGAAGAGCTCGAAGTTGCGGCTATGGCTAACTTAAATCTAATTAAAACCCAAGTCTAAACGACGCCCGAAGGGCTGTATATATGGGGGAACAGAGGGGATTTTTGTGACCCCTTGGAGGTGGGGTCCGAAAACCACCCTAACTCGGTTTCCCCACACATACGGACTCTAAAAACAGCCTATAATGTGGTATTTCGAAATTACATGGGCCCAGCCCGATATTAAGGTGACGCAGCACCTATAATTGCTCTTGGGCGAAAATAACGAAGTGGCATCTCGTGTATTTCGTCCAAGCCTTCATGCATGCCTTATGGTGGCTTCAAAGTGCGAAGATCCCCACTGGAAGCTCCATTGTTCTTTCCCGCGCGCGCACCTTCTTCTCCATGCTTGATCCCGCTCCAATGACCGTCCTTCTTGTCCATGCTAGGTCCTTCATTCATAAGCAAAACAAAAGTATCTAATTTAGGAAGCATCATATGTTCATGAACATTAGAAGGATTCGCAAGAAACGAAAGTACCTGATAATTTAGTTGACGTGCACGTGCTCTAGTAACTGGTCCAGTATGTGTAGTTGGTGAAGATGTGGGTGTAACATTAGTAAAAATGTCCTCATCACGCGCCGCCGCCGCGCCATGAAGGGCCAGCGGGGGAGCTCACCGTCCGCGCCCGCAGCGGGCTCGCGCCGCTGCCAGCCGGAGCAAGCCGGCGTCCTCCCCAACCGCCCTCACGCGCCCTCCTGGACTCCCTCCTCGCCGCCTCTCCCACCACCGGCGCCGCCTCGCCGGAGGCCGCCGCTGCACGTGCCGGCGCCGCCGTGGTGCGTCCCGTGCGGGAGGCACGAGCGCCCGAGCCAGCCGGCCTCCCTCACCCTCCAACGGCCACGTGGGCCACGGCCCAGGCCAGGCCTCCCAGCCCAGGCGCCTCCAGCGGCCCAAGCGGCCTCCTCTGGCCAGATGGGCTTGGCCCATGGTGAGACGGCCTGTCTCCCCTCCCTCTGTTTTTTTTCTTTTTCTTAACCCTGCTGTTTTTTTTTTCTAAGTCAGAGAACATTTCTGCTGATTTGTTTTTGCGATGTAATTTCCCGTTGATCTGTAGCTCCGATGAACGTGCCCCCAAAACGAAAGTTGCTCAGTTTTGCGTGCTCTAGCGTTTGTATGTAGAAAGTTTTAGCATTTGAGCTCATCTTGATTGTGTAATTGTGTGCTAAAGTGGGCATCAGGCCGTTAACTGCTAATTTGTCCTGTTTAGTGCTGCTGTTATTATTTTATTGCAACTTTGCATGATGATTGTGACTAATCCATGAGGCCTATTGCATTGATTCTTTTTCCTAGGTGTTAAGCATCATGTGTACTTCATTTCCATGCTTTAACTTGTCATGTTTGGCTGCTTTAGCTATATTAAATCTTGCTCCAAAGTAGCTATCCTGCTGTTAGTGTGCTGCTGTTAATATTTTGTTGCAACTTCGGTCGACGAGTGTTTCGCGAATGTTTATCGGAATTGAGTGATTCCAATTTCATATTGTTAAGAATCATGTCTACTTTCATTACATGTATTGCATTGTCATGATATGCTTGCTGGTCATATAGTTGTTGAGCTCCAAAGTTGCTATGCTGCTGTTTTTGACAGCCACCTCTGTTTTTCTCTAAGTTTGTTACTTTGCGATGCCATGTTGCATGCTTAATATCATTTGATCTATGATGCCTTTTTGCATGATTCTTTTTGCCATGCCTTCCTTGTCATGTCTAGTTTAATTCCATATCATTTGTGAGCATGTTTGCATTATTTATCCTTTTTATGCATTGTTCTAAAGTGTGCTTCGTGATGTTGGCAGTTTGTGCGCGTAACTTGTTTTGCTTATATCTTTTTAACCGTAACTCCGTTTGGAGTGTTCTTTATATGTAACTTGATTAGTTTTTCGTGTACTTTGTGTTTATTTGTTTGTTGTTCTTATCCAACCTAAAATATGGTTTAGGACAGAATAGTACCAAATCCTTTAATCATCATGCGGCACTTAGTGTTATGCCATGTTTAGGTTGTGCCTCACTTAAATTGACTAGCATAGATAGTTTATTTGGTGCTTAACCTCTTGTCATGTTTGTGTGCTATGCCATGCTTGCTTGAGTTGCAATGTTAATAACCGTTGGTTGATCACCTGTAGCTAAGCAACTTGAACCACCGTAAATGTGCGGTATCGTCGTGTGTGACGAGTACTCCACTTAACCTGTTAGTAACCGCTTTCGACGGTAGGTGAGATGTCTCGTGTTTCCTTCTTGTTGATGCTTTCTCGTGTTTGCCTCGTAGTAATAGAGTGCTTGCTCGTTGATTGCTTTGCAGTGTTTATCGTCTTGTGTGCTTCCGCGGGTACCTTCGGAGACGATGCGAGCTTGCGATCAACTACACCTTCGGAATCCGACTTATCAACAGGCAAGGACTATACATTACTTATGATCCATTCTATTTCAACCGCGGTTTGCATGCTAGTCTAGGTTAGGTTCGATGTTTGATCCTACCACATGTTTACAGCCTCTTTCAAACCCATACAGCCATGTCCCTTCCAGCAAACCTTGTACTGCTATGTTACTATTGCTCGTTGCTCAGCCCCTGCTTAGTATGCATGCTTAGGATGCTACGATGTTACCCCGTTACTCATTGGTTTGGGATATCACATTATTATATTGTTGTTGATGATATGATTTTTATAATGTTGACTATATTCGACGAAGGATGGAAGGTCTAGGCTATCCCGCCCTGACGCTTTGTTCCATTCGAGTCCCCTAGGATCTGAGTTCCGGGTATTGGTTTTAAGACTGAGCGTGCCTAACCGCGTGTGGGATTTTATGGGGTCCCCTTTTCTTACCTACCTAGCTTCAAACATTTCTAGTGGTGGCCCAAGATGATTTACCATTTGAAACCGTGTGTGTGCTGGTGAGCTGCCAGTAGTTTTCAAACCAACCTGGACCAGTGAGGACATAGTTCCCTTGCTGGCCCACCTTGTTCGGCTGAGGACCCGGTTTCCCATGTGTGATTAACCGGCTATCCAAACCCGAGACAGACGGTAGAGACCAGATCGAGAGAGCGGCCGGCTCCTGAGCTGGATGTCGACTCACCGGGGGCCACCCGGATTTGTTCGTTGTTAGTTAGAGGGACCTGTCGTTTCGGATCTCTTGGAACTAAATCATAAAATGGTTGCCTGTGATATGTAGCAACTGAGAGAGATGGGCGTGCGTGCGGAGCCTAGTAATGGGCAGTTGGTACACCCCTGCAGGGTTAAATCTTTTCGAGAAGCCGTGTCCACGGTTATGGACGACTTAGACCTACTCCTTGTTCATAGACAACAACAACTGAGATAATCTTAATATAACTTGATCAACGTGTGTGTGTGCCTTGACTGCTTCTTCTTCTTCGGGATGCGAAGAGCAGGACAAGGATAGGATAGGTGTTATGTTTGCATAGTAGTTGATAGCAAGACTTGTTGGAGGCGATTCCTCATCGAATGCTTGGCCTCTTATGTTACTCTCTAGATCGTTAGCCACTTCATAAATGCTAGTGCGGCAGCAACCTCACCACTTACCCCTTCCTTACCGTAAACTACTAGTTCTCCTAGAATGACGAGTGATGAAGTCCTTGCTGGGTCAGATGACCACTACAGTTGGATACTGAGTACCTCTGTACTCATGATACTACCCCTTTACTCTTTTCAGGGTTCTTGATCGACAGCAGGTATGGTGATCGACATTTCACGTGGAGACTCGACGACGACTAGTTAGGCGGATCCCGGCGGAGGGCCTGGACCCGTGTGGTTATGGGATCAATGTTTTTCTCTTTGCCACTAGGCATTTGCTTGTAGTCTGTACTCAGACATATATCTTCCGCTGTTGTATTGTATTTGAGGCAGTTGTATGCCGATTGTATGAGATGTTGTATCCTTGTATCTGTAATGTTGTGATATCATGTTGGAAATCCGGGGCATATGACTTTGTCATATGTCGCGGTGGGACCGATATGTGCTTCGTCCCCGGATCTGGGTGGAAACACCTAGATTTGAAACAGTACCGCATATCGGGCCTTACAGCAGGCAAGTCATGGAAAAAGGAATCATGCAAATAGGCATCATGATTCACTAGTTATAAGAAACACAAAAAGCTATAAAACATTTCTGGTCAAGGACTTTGTCAAAAATCATGAAAATAGAGCAGAAACTGTTAATAGCAAGTTGTATAAATAGGGGTAAAACTATATGCAAAAGTGCAGCAACATGACATAGAAGTATATTGGCATGAAATAAACATGATGGTGATCAGGTACAAACAAGAATCAAGGTCATATGCATCACAGATCAAAAGATATTAAGCGTGCAACATGGCTTCGCAAAGTTACAGACTTAGTGAAACACAGAGGTGGCTGTCAAAAACAGCGGGATAGCAACTTTGGATCTGAAATATAACTATGACCAGGAATGTAAAAATGGGCATATATCAACAAAGTTTGCATCTTACGTTAACAGCAGCACACTAACAGCAGGGTAACTACTTTGGGTGATGATACAATCAACATGCAGCAGGCCAATATGAAAAGTGAAAGCATATAACTGAAGTAGACATTATGCTTAACAGTATGCAACAAGAATCACCCAATTCCGATGAACGATTGCGACGCAACCGTCACTCGAAGTTGACACAAAATCAAACAACTCACGAAAGATGAAAGTTAGAGCACATCACAGGCAACAATTTTCATTTTGGGGGCAACGTCATCCGAGCTATGATTTAATCACAAATTACAACGCAAAACTGAATCAGCAGCAGATATTTAAAGGACTTAGAAAAATTACAAGCAGGGTAAAAAGAAAACAAAAAAACTGAGGAGTGTAGGTAGGCCGGCTCACCATGGGCTCGGCCAAGTGGTTGGCGGCTGGGCTGGATCATGCGCTGGGCCGCGGGGTCCGTTGGGCCACGACGTTGGGGCAGCCCACGTGGGCGGTTGGAGGCGGCCGGTCGCGCTCCCGATCCCGCGGCGGCCTGGCCCACCGGCGACGACGGCGCGGCAAGGGCGAGGCGGCCCGGATCTGGTGCAGTGGAGGGCAGAGCAGACGGATCCGGGGCGCGCGATGGAGAGCCTCGCCGGAGAGGTCCCGTTGCAACGGGGAGCGGCGGCCCGGGTTCGGTCGAGCACGGCCATGGCGCAGGCGGCGCGCTCCTCGGCTTGCCGGCGGCGACCTAAGGCGGCAAGGAGGCGAGAGGGAGGTGAGGGGAGAGGAAAGGAGGGCGGCGCGGCGAGGTATCCATGTCAGAACCCTCTGTTAGGTATGTGCTAGGGTTAGCAAGAAACTTTGCATCATGTTAAAAATTTCAAAAGAAATTGAAATGGGAGAGAGAACACCCCCGAGATGAATTTAATTCAAATGGACAGAAATAAAGTTGCTCCGAAAATTCCTTTTGCATTTTTGAAAAGTCCCATAAATGAGTGTGATCACATATCAAGTGATGTGGGACCAACCCCATGCTCATGGATTTTTCAAATATTCAAACAGGAGCATGGATTTAAATTTAAACCCCTATTTGAATTAAAGTTCAAAAAAATTGAATTTTAAAAATGTTCAAACTTTACAAGTGGCTAGCCTATTATATTGTGAAGCCATATAAAAAGTTTCAGCATTTAATAAAATGCCTAGCTATTTATTTAGCACAGCAAAACAAATTAACAGAAAAGAAATAAAAAGGAGAGGGCTTACCTGCAAAGAGGCCCAACTCATGGCCCCACGGCCCACTAGCCTGGCCGAGCCCGCAATCCCCTTGTCGTCTTCCCGCCGCGTCGACAAGCACCTCGGTGGAGGGCATGCCGACGCCGGCGAGCACCAGCCTGCCTGCCGGGCGCCCTCCCAAGCCTTCTAGTCGCGCCTGGAGACGCCCTAGAACCCGCCATGTCCATTCCCCCTCCTCCCATCGCCTCTCCGCCTCTCCACAGCTCGCCCGCAAGGAACCCCTAGAGCACCGTAGGCCATGGCCATGGCGACTCACAGCCCGAGCCCGAGCTAGGTCCCCGGATGATAGAGGCGAAGGTGTCCCGATGTTTCGATGAGATGGTGGAGATCGATTTTTGGTGGAGTAGACTTTCACGACCCGACTACGAACGTGCGACGACGTTGCGCCTTAGCAATCGCTAAACCAACTTCGAGAGGTTATTGATCCCGCGGATGCACGATCAACCTGACCACGAAGGTCAATTCCTGCAAGCAATCGAAGAACAAGCAAGAACTAAGAATTGCAATCTGGATATTGCGAATATAAGATGAAAGATTAACAGAAGTTGGGGTTCCAATGCGGTCTTGGCCTGGTCGGACGACACAAACGAAGAACTCGAAGTTGCGGCTATGGCTAACTTAAATCTAATTAAAACCCAAGTCTAAACGACGCCCTAAGGGCTGTATATATGGGGGAACAGAGGGGATTTTCGTGACCCCTTGGAGGTGGGGTCCGAAAACAACCCTAACTCGGTTTCCCCACACATACGGACTCTAAAAACAGCCTATAAGGTGGTATTTCGAAATTACATGGGCCCAGCCCAATATTAAGGTGACGCAGCACCTATAATCTCCCTTGGACGAAAATAATGAAGTGGCATCTCGCGTATTTCGTCCAAGACTTCATGCGCGCCTTATGGTGGCTTCAAAGTGCGATAATCACCACTGGAAGCTCCGCTGTCCTTTCCCGCGCGCGCACCTTCTTCTCCATGCTTGATCCCGCTCCAATGACCATCCTTCTTGTCCATGCTAGGTCCTTCATTCATAAGCAAAACAAAAGTATCTAATTTAGGCAGCATCATATGTTCATGAACAATAGAAGGATTCGCAAGAAACGAAAGTACCTGATAATTTAGTTGACGTGCACGAGCTCTAGTAACTGGTCCAATATGTGTAGTTGGTGAGGATATGGGTGTAACATTAGTAGGGATGTCCTCATCATCCTCCCCTTCTTGAATTGAAGTCGTCCTCGACGGAAGCTCATCATCTTCTCCCAAATAAGGCTTCAAATCTGCAATATTAAATGTGGGACTAACCCCAAAGGCTGCAGGTAGCTCGAGTTTATATGCATTATCATTAATTTTCTGCAAAACCTTAAAGGGACCATCAGCTCGAGGCATTAACTTAGACTTGCGCAAATCAGGAAACCTATCTTTACGTAGATGTAACCAAACAAGATCTCCGGGTTCAAACACAACATGCTTTCGACCCCTATCACCAGCAAGCTTGTATCTAGCATTCATGCGCTCAATGTTTTCTTTAGTTAACTCATGCATTTTTAATATCAATTCAGCACGTTGCTTAGCATCAAAATTAACCTTCTCCGAAGATGGAAGAGGCAGCAAATCAATAGGTGCACGAGGTAGAAAACCATAAACAATCTCAAAAGGGCACATTTTAGTGGTAGAATGCAATGAACGATTATAAGCAAATTCAATATGAGGTAAACATTCTTCCCACAGTTTCAAGTTACTCTTTAAAACAGCCCTAAGCATAGTAGACAAAGTCCTATTGACCACTTCAGTTTGTCCATCAGTTTGGGGATGACATGTAGTACTAAAAAGTAGTTTAGTCCCCAACTTAGCCCATAAGCATCTCCAAAAATGGCTAAGAAACTTAGTATCACGATCCGAGACAATAGTATTGGGCACACCATGTAAGCGAATAATCTCACGAAAGAATAAATCAGCAACATTAGCAGCATCATCGCTTTTATGACATGGTATAAAATGTGCCATCTTAGAAAATCTATCCACGACAACAAATATGCTACCCATTCTTTGTTCGAGGCAAGCCTAAAACAAAGTCCATGGATATGTCCTCCCACGGAACACTAGGTACAGGTAAAGGCATGTATAAACCATGAGGATTGAGTCGTGACTTAGCTTTTTGACATGTAGTGCAGCGAGCAACAAAACGCTCAACATCCCGTCTCATCTTTGGCCAAAAGAAATGTGTAGCAAGTACGTCCTCCGTCTTCTTCACGCCAAAGTGTCCCATTAATCCTCCTCCATGCGCCTCCTGCAACAACAAAAGACGAATAGAGCTAGCTGGAATGCATAGCTTGTTAGAACGGAACACAAATCCATCATTAAGCACAAACTTGTTCCATGTTCTACCCTCTCTACAATTCTGCAATACATCTTTAAATTCCGCATCATTTACATATTGATCTTTGATTGTCTCTAAACCGAAAATCTTGAAGTCAAGTTGTGAAAGCATAGTATAACGACGAGACAAAGCATCAGCAATAATATTATCTTTCCCCTTCTTGTGTTTAATGACATAAGGGAAAGTCTCAATAAATTCAACCCACTTAGCATGTCTACGATTAAGTTTTGCTTGACTTCTTATGTGTTTCAAAGATTCATGATCAGAATGTATAACAAATTCTTTGGGCCATAAATAATGTTGCCAAGTTTCTAATGTCCGAACAAGAGCATATAATTCCTTATCATAAGTAGAATAGTTCAGACTAGGCCCACTCAATTTTTCAGAAAAGTAAGCAACAGGTTTAGCATCTTGTAATAACACACCTCCCAAACCAATCCCACTAGCATCGCATTCAAGCTCAAAATAGACTACCACAAATCGTCCAATGAAAGCACGTAAAACCTTGTTCATTAATCTCATGAAAGTGCTAGGTGCATTAGTTAACCCAAAAGGCATGACTAACCACTCATATAATCCAAACTTAGTTTTAAATGTCGTTTTCCATTCATCTCCTAATTTCATGCGAATTTGATGGTATCCACTACGCAAATCAACTTTGGAAAACATGGTAGAGCCACTTAATTCATCAAGCATATCATCTAACCTAGGAATAGGATGACGATAACGAATAGTAATATTATTAATGGCTCCACAATCAACACACATACGCCATGTTCCATCCTTTTTAGGCACTAATATAACAGGAACAACACAAGGACTAAGGGATTCATGTATGTAACCTTTGTCGAGTAGCTCTTGTACTTGACGCTGAATCTCCTTCGTCTCCTCCGGATTGGTACGGTATGGCGCACGGTTGGGCAACGAAGCACCGGGAATTAAGTCAATCTGATGCTCAATCCCTCGAATAGGTGGTAATCCGGTGGTACGTCTTGTGGAAAGACGTCAATAAACTCCTGCAAAAGGTCAGTGACAATAGGAGGCAAAGAAGGAGGCAATTCCTCAAATGAAAACAAAGATTCTTTGCACACAAAAGCATAGCACACATATTGACTAACATCCAAAT
The DNA here is from genome assembly GCA_950022295.1 of Bromus sterilis. Taxonomy (NCBI): domain Eukaryota; kingdom Viridiplantae; phylum Streptophyta; class Magnoliopsida; order Poales; family Poaceae; genus Bromus; species Bromus sterilis. Next base: position 160,240,328 of record OX465599.1, on the reverse strand, counting down.
CTGAAATATCAACTTTAGTAGCAAGCAAAGTTGGACTAGTCAATTTAATTTCATTAGAAACAGCAGAAGAAGATTTGCTATTAGTCTTATGTTGTTGCTCAAATTCTTTGGCTGCTATCTCATTTTCACTCTTATTTTTCTCCTGTTTAGCTTTACTAGCTCTAGCAAGAACATCTTTCACAATTTGTTCAGGAGACATAGGAAGTAAAGCAATATTTTTATCCTGATGAACCAGAGTAAACTGATTTGTCCTACCATTGTGTACAACATTCCTATCAAATTGCCATGGTCTACCAAGTAAAAGAGAGCATGCTTGCATGGGTACCACATCACAATCAACATAATCAGCATATGCAGCAATGCTAAAGTGCACATGAACAGAACGCGTTACCTTAATCTTACCACTATTGTTAAACCACTGAATATAGTACGGATGGGGGTGTGGTCTTGTGGTGAGAGATAGCTTCTCCACCAACTCCATGCTAGCCAAGTTGTTGCAACTCCCTCCGTCAATGATGATGCGAACCGAACGTTCTTTCACCACTCCCTTTGTGTGGAACAAATTATGCCTCTGGTTTTGCTCAGCCTTCGTTACCTGCACACTTAACACACGTTGAGCAACCAAACGAGCATATTTATCTGCATCATCAGGAGCCATATACTCTATATCATGAGCATCATCATGGGCACCATGTTCCTCATGAGCAATGAGAACTAAAGTCTCCTCATCATAGTCACTCGCTGACTCATACCCACCATCCGCCGTAATAATCATCACACGCTTGGAGGGACAGTCTTTTGCGAAGTGACCTCCACCTTGGCACATGCGACATTTAATATCACGATCTCGTGTTTGCCCTGTGGAAGCCATGGATGAAGAAGAACTCGCCGCTGGACCACTCTGTGCACCCTTGAATGGTGGCGCTGACTGTTTTGGTGGCTCCCTGTAAGAATGAGCGGCTGAAGTAGATGGTGGTGCAGCAGGACGTGTGGATGTAGAAGGTCCACGCGATGTCCATGATGTATTTCGTCCTGCAGAAAAGTTAGGTCTCGTAGCGGCCTGTCGATCCTGCACTTCACGTTCAGCTTTACAAGCAAGATGAAACAAACGAGTAATAGTAGCAAAGTCCTTGTATTCTAGAATAGTTTGTATCTCCCTGTTTAAACCACCCATAAAACGTGCAAGCATAGCTTCATTATCCTCTACTAGGCCACATCTAATCAATCCAGTTTGTAATTCTTGATAATATTCCTCTACAGAATTTTTGCCTTGTCTCAAACGCTGTAATTTTTGTAGCAATTCACGTTGATAATAAGGAGGAACCCAGCGAGTACGCATAGCATCTTTTAAAGCAGCCCAAGTAGTTGGAATATTATTAGCATGCAATCTACAATGTTCAGACCACCAAATAGATGCAAACCCTGTGAATTCACAAACAGCAGCAGTAACACGTCTATTCTCAGGATATTGTAAACATGTAAAGCGTTGTTCAGTTTCTAACTCCCAAGTAAGATAAGCATCAGGAATATATCTACCCTCAAACGGCTTAAGATTCAATTTAAGTTTAGGCACATGTTCATCATCGCGTACCTGAGGGGGTGGTTGGTGTCGACCGTGGCGAATGTTGGGACGTGGACGTCCAGCTGGCTGCTCATAGGCCGCTTCCTGTTCCACCTCCTCGTCGTAATCACCCTCGTAGTTGTCGTCCTGGCCGACGTCAGAAGCAGCAGCAGTAGCAGCAACTGCAGCAGCAGCAGGAGCACCAGCAGCTTGTCTGCCCGGAAACAGAATACGTCGTGCACGTCGTGGTGGCGGTGGCTGTGCTGGAGCGGCCGCAGGCTGTGCAGGTAGGCGTGCGAGCAACTCAGTAAACTTGGCGTCGAGCTTGGTGTCGATCATCTTCTCCACACCATCAATCGCCTCTGTAAATCTGTTCTCGATGTCATTCACCTGTTCAGACATCATTTGTGCAAATTTATCATGTAACGCTTTGTTTGTCATATTCTCCCAATCGGGTGCATCCCGCGCCACTTCATCATGGGATCCTGGCATGGTTAGCAGAAATAGAAAACACACAGAAATATGATCCTACTTCTACTAATGGGATGTGGGGTGGTGGAAAGCACAAATCCGTCAAGCTTTTCTTTCGTTCTTACCGATTCTTACCTAGCAGCAGGTGGTGATGTACAACCAACGGGTCAAAACTCTCAGAGATGTGGTAGAGCGATGGCCAGGAGGTGTCAACCGCACGAAGTAGAATATATGTGGAGCTGTAGGTAGGCTTGACAAATATGGTAGCAAAAAGCTCAACAGTAATCAAAACAGAGATGCAAAGTTGAATAAACACTCAACGTCGGTACTGTGCTGATCCTAGGCTAGACCGTACTAGAGACGCGAGCCTAAAACACCAACGAAAGCACGGCGCGGCACGTAAACAACTGAGAAGCACACTCTGAATATTTTTTTTCTCTCTCTCTCTTTTTTTTTTGCGATGCGGGACTGCGGTGGCTGAAAAAGTGCGAAAAAATCACTATGGTGGCGAACGTCTCAAAATGAGTTTCTGGACCTAAGGAACGTATGGGCACGAAAATTTTTTACCCCTGAAAACTTTGGCCTAAAAACTGCTCTGAAATCACCCTCTTCTACGTACGACAAAGATTGGTGAAATCCGACTCTAATCAACTCAAACTAATCTGGCTATGGAGAGATCACAAACCGAATGGGTGATGGAACTCAACTCAGATCGGTAGGTCGTGGTGGTGTATATGGACTCTGCTTGGCGGAACGTGGTGGTGTATCTGGACTCGGGTTGGCGGAACGTGGTAGGATGACTACTGTGCGGCGGCGACGTGGCAAACTGTGATCAGAACTCGAAACTCTAAGGGAACTAGACGCTAAGATCAGCAACTCGACACAACGATGCAACCGCAAATTCAACAAAGCAAACTATGTAAGGAAGACTGGACAAAGGCTCGGACTGTTTAGGGACGTGATGATCTAACCCTAAAAATTTTTTTTGGCTTTTTCGTGGACTGTAGGTATGAAGAACAGAAGTAATCTAGAGTACGAAAACTGGTAAATCTCACCGATCAACCTGGAAATCTGATACCACTTGATAGAGGCGAAGGTGTCCCGATGTTTCGATGAGATGGTGGAGATCGATTATGGTGGAGACGACTTTCACGATCCGACTACGAACGTGCGAAGACGTTGCGCCTTAGCGATCGCTAAACCAACTCCGAGAGGTTATTGATCCCGCGGATGCACGATCAACCTGACCACGAAGGTCTAATTCCTGCAAGCAATCGAAGAACAAGCAAGAACTAAGAATTGCAATCTGGATATTGCGAATATAAGATGAATGACTACGAAAGTTGGGGTTCCAATGAGGTCTTGGCCTGGTCGGATGACACAAACGAAGAGCTCGAAGTTGCGGCTATGGCTAACTTAAATCTAATTAAAACCCAAGTCTAAACGACGCCCTAAGGGCTGTATATATGGGGGAACAGAGGGGAATTTCGTGGCCCCTTGGAGGTAGGGTCCGAAAACAACCCTAACTCGGTTTCCCCACACATACGGACTCTAAAAACAGCCTATAATGTGGTATTTCGAAATTACATGGGCCCAGCCCAATATTAAGGTGACGTAGCACCTATAATTGCCCTTGGACGAAAATAATGAAGTGACATCTCGCGTATTTCGTCCAAGACTTCATGCGCGCCTTATGGTGGCTTCAAAGTGTGATAATCACCACTGGAAGCTCCACTGTACTTTCCCGCGCGCGCACCTTCTTCTCCATGCTTGATCCCGCTCCAATGACCATCCTTCTTGTCCATGCTAGGTCCTTCATTCATAAGCAAAACAAAAGTATCTAATTTAGGCAGCATCATATGTTCATGAACAATAGAAGGATTCACAAGAAACGAAAGTACCTGATAATTTAGTTGAAGTGCACGTGCTCTAGTAACTGGTCCAGTATGTGTAGTTGGTGAGGATATGGGTGTAACATTAGTAGGGATGTCCTCATCAGGCAGATTGCCGTTGGGCTGGGGGGGGGCGCTAGAACCTTTAGCACCGGTAGGTGCTACCAACCGGTTCTAGTGTCCCACCTATAGAATCGGCTGGTAGCACCAACTTGTGCTAAAGATTCTGCTATATATACTCCTTCTTCTCCAACATGAGCCGGCCAAGCTCATTCTTTGTTTTTGAAGCTCACTTTTCTCTTTGCTCGAGTTCATCCTCCATTTTGGCCAAGATTTGTGAAGATTTGAAGAAAACCTTCTACATCCAAGTGTTGACAAAGGTTAGCAGCTTTGTCCTCTCTCATTTTTCCTAGATTAGCTTGTGCTATGCTCTATATGTGTAGATTTGTGGACTTTAGTTTGGGGGCTAGCTTTATAGTGATATGTGGAGTTTATTTGATTTATATGCACTTTGAGCTCAAGTTAATTAGTATGCATATTTGTAGTGATTGCTTAGTGCCTTCCCGCACACGGACGTATAGTTACCACCGTCGATCGCCCCCATCATCCCTCTTCACCGGCACCACCTTGGTGAGCCTCTATATATGTGTTTCTTATTTTTTTTATATAAGAAATTTTATTTGTATGATTTAGATAGATACTTGGCTAATTTTCTTACTTGTATGATTCTTTGTTATACATAGTGCGATGGTTATGGTATCTGCGCATGTCGGCCCTCGTCCTGTCTATGATTCGGATGTGGTATATATATATTATCTTTAATAACTATTAATTTGTTCCATTTTTCGTGTTTGACAATGATGACCAATTAAGTTGACATAGATATTTTTATCTAGGAGGTATGTGAACTGGAGATTGAAACTGACCCTCTGGTTGAGCGGTTAAATTTAGTTGAAAAAGAAAACGAGTATTTGAAAGAAAAATTGAAAAAAGTTGAAGAAGAGAAGATGATATTGGAGTTGTATGTTGCCGATGTCGTCGGTGATCACAAGATCAAGATGGATGTAATGCGCATGAAGATTAGGAAAATTATAAAATATGCCCTTACTAAAGAGGCTTGGTATCATTATGCTGTTGGAGCAATTGGTACCTTTGTTGCGATATTAATCGCATTTATTATTGCATTTAAATGCTTTAGGTAGATAGTTTTATGTTGTTTTTATGATAATAAGTATGTGTATGAACTTTATGTATGATCAAATTTATGTATGAACAACCTTTATGCATGTATGATCAATTTTATGTATATGAATTACTTGTATTAATTTTATCTTTTCGATGTTGTGCCATTATGAAGATGAGTCGACAATTGATGTACGAAGACCGACGCTTTGGCGAGTTCATTAATGGCTTGCATAGTTTTCTGCAAGTGGTTGAGGCTAACAAGTGGGATGGTTTTATGTGTTGTCCATGTGGTGTCTGCAAGAATAATAAGAGCTACTGACTCAAAAGATATTCACCTCCATATTTTTAAGCATGGTTTCATGTCCGGCTATAACTGCTGGACCAAGCACGGAGAAAGAGGGGTTCTGATGGAAGAGAATGAAGAAGATGAGGATGATGACAGGTATCCTGGGTTCCTTCCTGAATACGGTGGTACAATGGGGGAACAGAATGAAGAACAAGAGACAGAACAAGAAGGTGAAGAAAAGGCATCACATGAGCCCGATGATGAGCTTCGCCGTGTCATTGTTGATGCACAGAGAGGATGCGAAAGCGAAAGGGAGAAGTTGAAGTTCAATCGCATGTTAGAGGATCACAAAAAAGGATTGTACCCAAATTGCGAAGAGGGAAACACAAAGCTCGGTGCCGCACTGGAATTGTTGCAATGGAAGGCAGAGTATGGTATACCTGACAAGGGATTTGGGAAGGTACTGAAAATATTTAAGAAGAGGCTTCCAAAGGATAACGAATTGCCTGACAACACTTACGAAGCAAAGAAGCTTGTCTGCCCTCTAGGACTAGAGGTGCAGAAGATACATGCATGCCCTAATGACGGCATCCTCTACCGTGGTGAGTACGAGAATTTGAATGAATGCCCGGTATGCGGTGCATTGCGCTATAAGATCAGACGAGATGACCCTGGTGATGTTGAGGGCGAGCGCCCCAGGAAGAGGGTTGCTGCCAAGGTGATGTGGTATGCTCCTATAATACCACAGTTGAAATGACTGTTCAGAAACAAAGAGCATGCCAAGTTGTTGCGATGGCAAAACGAAGACCGTAAGAAAGACGGGAATTTGAGACACCCCGCTGATGGGTCACAATGGAGAAAAATCGAGAGAATGGAAAAAAAGGAAAATGGCAAGTTTACAAAGGACCCCAGGAACATATGGTTTGGTTTAAGTGTAGATGGCATTAATCCTTTTGGGGAGCAGAGCAGCAATCATAGCACATGGCCCGTGACTATATGTATCTACAACCTTCCTCCTTGGAAGTGCATGTAGCGGAAGTTCATTATGATGCCAGTGCTAATCCAAGGCCCTAAGCAACCCGGCAACGACATTGATGTGTACCTCAGGCCATTAATTGAAGAACTTTTACTGTTGTGGGCTAAACCAGGTGTACGTGTGCGGGATGAGAACAAACAGGAGGAATTTGATCTACGAGCATTGCTGTTTGTAACCATCAATGATTGGCCTGCTCTTAGTAACCTTTCAGGACAGACAAACAAGGGATACAAGGCATGCACACACTGTTTAGATGAGACTGAAAGTATATATTTGCCCAACTACAATAAGAATGTCTACCTGGGACATCGTCGGTTTCTTCCGATCAATCATCCCTTAAGAAAGAAAGGCAAGCATTTCAAAGAAGAGGCAGATCACCGGAAGAAGCCTGTCCGCCGTACTTGTGATGATATACTTGATATGGTCAAGGATTTACCAAAGCAAGTAGTCTTTGGAAAGGGTCCTGGTGGAAAATCTGTTCCGCATGACGCTGACGGACACGCACCCATGTGGAAGAAGAAATCTATATTTTGGGACCTACCCTATTGGAAACACCTAGATGTCCGCTCTGCAATCGACGTGATGCACGTGACAAAGAATCTTTGCGTGAACCTGCTAGGCTTCTTGGGTGTGTATGGGAAAACAAAAGATACACCGGAGGCAAGAGAGGACAAGAAACATATGAACGAAAAAGAAGGTATGCCCCCAAAGCAGTACGAGGGTCAAGCCAGCTACGCTCTTACCAAAGCAGAGAAGGAAATCTTTTTTGAATGCCTGCTCAGTATCAAGGTCCCGTTTGGCTTCTCGTCGAACATAAAGGGAATAATAAATATGACAGAGAAAAAGTTTCAGAACCTAAAGTCTCATGACTGCCACGTGATTATGACGCAACTGCTCCCGGTTGCATTGAGGAGGCTTCTACCAGAAAATGTCCGATTAGCCATTGTGAAGCTATGTGCATTCCTCAATGCAATTTCTCAGAAGGTAATCAATCCAGAAAGTCTACCAAGGTTACAAAATGATTTGGTCCAATGTCTTGTCAGTTTTGAGTTGGTGTTTCCACCATCCTTCTTCAATATTATGACGCACGTGCTGGTTCACCTAGTCGACGAGATTGCAATTCTGGGTCCTGTATTTCTACACAATATGTTCCCCTTTGAGAGGTTCATGGGAGTCTTAAAGAAATATGTTCGTAACCGTGCTAGGCCAGAAGGAAGCATCTCCATGGGCCATCAAACAGAGGAGGTCATTGAGTTTTGTGTTGACTTTATTCCTGACCTTAGGCCGATTGGCCTTCCTGAATCGCAGCATGAGGGGAGAATGGGTGGAAAAGGCACGCTAGAATCGCGCCCAATAATATGTAGGGACGCAGAATCTTGGAAGAAAGCACACAATATTGTTCTACATAATTCTGCATTGGTGGCCCCGTATATCGATCAACACGAGAATATTCTACGCTTAGAAAACCCGGAGCAGTCTGAAGTCTGGATTAAGAAGGAACACAATAGGACTTTCAGCGGTTGGTTGCAAGACCGTCTCACGGGTAATGATGAGGACATCCCTACTAATGTTACACCCATACCCTCACCAACTACACATACTGGACCAGTTACTAGAGCACGTGCACGTCAACTAAATTATCAGGTACTTTCGTTTCTTGCGAATCCTTCTATTGTTCATGAACATATGATGCTGCCTAAATTAGATACTTTTGTTTTGCTTATGAATGAAGGACCTAGCATGGACAAGAAGGATGGTCATTGGAGCGGGATCAAGAATGGAGAAGAAGGTGTGCGCGGGGGAAAGTACAGTGGAGCTTCCAGTGGGGATTTTCGCACGTTGAAGCCACCATAAGGCATGCATGAAGGCTTGGACGGACTACACGAGATGCCACTTCATTATTTTCGTCCAAGAGCAATTATAGGTGCTGCGTCACCTTAATATTGGGCTGGGCCCATGTAATTTCGAAATACCACATTATAGGCAGTTTTTAGAGTCCGTATGTGTGGGGAAACCGAGTTAGGGTTGTTTTCGGACCCCACCTCCAAGGGGTCACGAAAATCCCCTCTGTTCCCCCATATATACAACCCTTAGGGCGTCGTTTAGACTTGGGTTTTAATTAGATTAAAGTTAGCCATAGCCGCAACTTCGAGCTCTTCGTTTGTGTCATCCGACCAGGCCAAGACCTCATTGGAACCCCAACTTTCGTAATCATTCATCTTATATTCGCAATATCCAGATTGAAATTCTTAGTTCTTGCTTGTTCTTCGATTGCTTGCAGGAATTAGACCTTCGTGGTCAGGTTGATCGTGCATCCGCGGGATCAATAACCTCTCGGAGTTGGTTTAGCGATCGCTAAGGCGCAACGTCTTCGCACGTTCGTAGTCGGGTCGTGAAAGTCTACTCCACCAAAAATCGATCTCCATCATCTCATCGAAACATCGGGACACCTTCGCCTCTATCAAGTGGTATCAGATTTCCAGGTTGCTCGGTGAGATTTACCAGTTTTCATAGTCTAGATTGGTTCTGTTCTTCATACCTACAGTCCACGAAAAAGCCAACAAAAAAAATTAGGGTTAGATCATCACGTCCCAAGACAGTCCTAGCCTTTGTCCAGTTTTCTTTTCAGTACTTGCTTTGTTGAATTTACGGTTGCATCGTTGTGTCAAGTTGCTGATCTTAGCATCTAGTTCCCTTAGAGTTTCGAGTTCTGATCACAGTTTTCCACGTCGCCGCCGCACAAGTAGTCATCCTACCACGTTCCGCTAATCCGAGTCCAGATACACCACCACGTTCCGCCAAGCAGAGTCCATATACACCAGCACGTCTCACGAGTCCGAGTTGAGTTCCACCATCAGTACGGTTCCTGATATCTCCGTAGCCAGAATAGTTTTGAGTTGATTAGAGTCGGATTTCACCAATCTTTTGTCGTACGTAGAAGAGGGTGATTTCCAAAAAAAAAAAAAAAAAAAAAAAAAAGGAGAGAAAATAAAAAATTCAGAGTGTGCTTCACAGTTGTTACGTGCCGCGCCGTGCTTTCGTTGGTGTTTTAGGCTCGCGTCTCTAGTACGGTCTAGCCTAGGATCAGCACAGTACCGACGTTGAGTGTTTATTCAGCTTTGCATCTCTGTTTTGATTACTGTTGATCTTTTTGCAACCATATTTGTCAAGCCTACCTACAGCTCCACATATATCCTACATCGTGCGTTTTGACACCTCCTGGCCATCGCTCTACCATATCTCTGAGAGTTTTGACCCGTTGGTTGTACATCACCACCTGCTGCTAGGTAAGAATCGGTAAGAACGTAAGAAAAGCTTGACGGATTTGTGCTTTCCACCACCCCACATCCATCCCATTAGTAGAAGTAGGATCATATTCCTGTGTGTTTTCTATTTCTGCTAACCATGCCAGGATCACATGATGAAGTGGCGCGGGATGCACCCGATTGGGAGAACATGACAAACAAGGAGCTACATGATAAATTTGCACAAATGATGTCTAAACAGGTGAATGACATCGAGACCAGATTTACAGAGGCAATTGATGGTGTGGAAAAGATGATCGACACCAAGCTCGACGCCAAGTTTACTGAGTTGATCGCACGCCTACCTTCAGCACAGCCACAGCCACCGCCACTACCACGTGCACGACGTATTCTGTTTCCGCGAGGACAAGCTGCTGGTATTGGTGCTCCTCCTGCTGCTGCAGTTGCTGCTACTGCTGCTGCTGCTGCTTCTGACGTCGTCCAGGACGACAACTACGAGGGTGATTACGAGGAGGAGGTGGAACAGGAAGCGGCCTATGGGCAGCCAGCTGGACGTCCACGTCCCAACATTCGCCACGGTCGACACCAACCACCCCCTCAGGTACGCGATGATGAACACGTGCCTAAACTTAAATTGAATCTTAAGCCGTTTGAGGGTAGATATATTCCTGATGCTTATCTTACTTGGGAGTTAGAAACTGAACAACGTTTTACATGTTTACAATATCCTGAGAATAGACGTGTTACTGCTGCTGTTTGTGAATTCACGGGCTTTGCATCTATTTGGTGGTCTGAACATTGTAGATTGCATGCTAATAATATTCCAACTACTTGGGCTGCTTTAAAAGATGCTATGCGTACTCGCTGGGTACCTCCTTATTATCAACGTGAATTGTTACAAAAATTACAGCGTTTGAGACAAGGAAAAAATTCTGTAGAGGAATATTATCAAGAATTACAAACTGGATTGATTAGATGTGGCCTAGTAGAGGATAATGAAGCTATGCTTGCACGTTTTATGGGTGGCTTAAACAGGGAGATACAAACTATTCTAGAATACAAGGACTTTGCTACTATCACTCGTTTGTTTCATCTTGCTTGTAAAGCTGAACGTGAAGTGCAGGATCGACAGGCCGCTACGAGACCTAACTTTTCTGCAGGACGAAATACATCATGGACATCGCGTGGAGCTTCTACATCCACACGTCCTGCTGCGCCACCATCTACTTCAGCCGCTCATTCTTACAGGGAGCCACCAAAACAGCCAGCGCCACCATTCAAGGGTGCACAGAGTGGTCCAGCGGCGAGTTCTTCTTCCTCCATGGCGTCCACAGGGCAAGCACGAGATCGTGATATTAAATGTCGCAGGTGCCAAGGTGGAGGTCACTTCGCAAAAGACTGTCCCTCCAAGCGTGTGATGACTATTACGGCGGATGGTGGGTATGAGTCAGCGAGTGACTATGATGAGGAGACTCTAGTTCTCATTGCTCATGAGGAACAGGGTGTCCATGATGATGCTCATGATATAGAGTATATGACTCCTGATGATGCAGATAAATATGCTAGTTTGGTTGCTCAACGTGTATTAAGTGTGCAGGTAACGAAGGCCGAGCAAAACCAGAGGCATAATTTGTTCCACACAAAGGGAGTGGTGAAAGAACGTTCGGTTCGCATCATCATTGACGGAGGGAGTTGCAACAACTTGGCTAGCATGGAGTTGGTGGAGAAGCTATCTCTCACCACAAGACCACACCCCCATCCGTACTATATTCAGTGGTTTAACAATAGTGGTAAGATTAAGGTAACGCGTTCTGTTCGTGTGCACTTTAGCATTGCTGCATATGCTGATTATGTTGATTGTGATGTGGTACCCATGCAAGCATGCTCTCTTTTACTTGGTAGATCATGGCAATTTGATAGGAATGTTGTACACCATGGTAGGACAAATCAGTTTACTCTAGTTCATCAGGATAAAAATATTGCTTTACTTCCTATGTCTCCTGAACAAATTGTGAAAGATGATCTTGCTAGAGCTAGTAAAGCAAAACAGGAGAAAAATAAGAGTGAGAATGAGATAGCAGCCAAAGAATTTGAGCAACAACATAAGACTAATAGCAAATCTTCTTCTGCTGTGTCTAATGAAATTAAATTGACTAGTCCAACTTTGCTTGCTACTAAGGTTGATATTTCAGATTTGGATGTTAGTCAATATGTGTGCTATGCTTTTGTGTGCAAAGAAGCTTTGTTTTCATTTGAGGAATTGCCTCCTTCTTTGCCTCCTGTTGTCACTGACCTTTTGCAGGAGTTTATTGACGTCTTTCCACAAGACGTACCACCGGGATTACCACCTATTCGAGGGATTGAGCATCAGATTGACTTAATTCCCGGTGCTTCGTTGCCCAACCGTGCGCCATACCGTACCAATCCGGAGGAGACGAAGGAGATTCAGCGTCAAGTACAAGAGCTACTCGACAAAGGTTACATACGTGAGTCCCTTAGTCCTTGTGCTGTTCCTGTTATATTAGTGCCTAAAAAGGATGGAACATGGCGTATGTGTGTTGATTGTCGAGCCATTAATAATATTACTATTCGTTATCGTCATCCTATTCCTAGGTTAGATGATATGCTTGATGAATTAAGTGGCTCTACCATGTTTTCCAAAGTTGATTTGCGTAGTGGATACCATCAAATTCGCATGAAATTAGGAGATGAATGGAAAACGGCTTTTAAAACTAAGTTTGGATTATATGAGTGGTTAGTCATGCCTTTTGGGTTAACTAATGCACCAAGCACTTTCATGAGATTAATGAACGAGGTTTTACGTGCTTTCATTGGACGATTTGTGGTAGTCTATTTTGATGATATACTGATTTATAGCAAATCTTTGGAGGAACATTTGGATCATTTACGTGCTGTTTTTATTGCTCTACGTAATGCACGTTTATTTGGTAACCTTGGGAAGTGCACCTTTTGCACCGACCGAGTATCGTTTCTTGGCTATGTTGTTACTCCACAGGGTATTGAAGTTGATACAGCCAAGATCGAGGCGATTGAGAGTTGGCCGCAGCCCAAAACGGTCACACAAGTGCGAAGTTTTCTTGGCCTCGCTGGATTCTATAGGCGTTTTGTGAGAGATTTCAGCACCATTGCTGCCCCTCTCAATGAGCTTACACGCAAGGATGTGCCTTTTACTTGGGGTACCGCACAGGAAGAAGCTTTCACGGTATTGAAAGATAAGTTAACACATGCTCCTTTGCTCCAACTTCCTGATTTTAATAAGACTTTTGAGCTTGAATGCGATGCTAGTGGGATTGGTTTGGGAGGTGTGTTATTACAAGATGCTAAACCTGTTGCATACTTTTCTGAAAAATTAAGTGGGCCTAGTCTGAACTATTCTACTTATGATAAGGAATTATATGCTCTTGTTCGGACATTAGAAACTTGGCAACATTATTTATGGCCCAAAGAATTTGTTATACATTCTGATCATGAATCTTTGAAACACATAAGAAGTCAAGCAAAACTTAATCGTAGACATGCTAAGTGGGTTGAATTTATTGAGACTTTCCCTTATGTCATTAAACACAAGAAGGGGAAAGATAATATTATTGCTGATGCTTTGTCTCGTCGTTATACTATGCTTTCACAACTTGACTTCAAGATATTCGGTTTAGAGACAATCAAAGAACAATATGCAAATGATGCGGAATTTAAAGATGTATTGCAGAATTGTAGAGAGGGTAGAACATGGAACAAGTTTGTGCTTAATGATGGATTTGTGTTCCGTTCTAACAAGCTATGCATTCCAGCTAGCTCTATTCGTCTTTTGTTGTTGCAGGAGGCGCATGGAGGAGGATTAATGGGACATTTTGGCGTGAAAAAGACAGAGGACGTACTTGCTACACATTTCTTTTGGCCAAAGATGAGACGGGATGTTGAGCGTTTTGTTGCTCGCTGCACTACATGTCAAAAAGCTAAGTCACGACTCAATCCTCATGGTTTATACATGCCTTTACCTGTACCTAGTGTTCCGTGGGAGGACATATCCATGGACTTTGTTTTAGGCTTGCCTCGAACAAAGAAGGGGAGGGATAGCATATTTGTTGTCGTGGATAGATTTTCTAAGATGGCACATTTTATACCATGTCATAAAAGCGATGATGCTGCTAATGTTGCTGATTTATTCTTTGGAGAGATTATTCGTTTACATGGTGTGCCCAATACTATTGTCTCGGATCGTGATACTAAGTTTCTTAGCCATTTTTGGAGATGCTTATGGGCTAAGTTGGGGACTAAACTACTTTTTAGTACTACATGTCATCCCCAAACTGATGGACAAACTGAAGTGGTCAATAGGACATTGTCTACTATGCTTAGGGCTGTTTTAAAAAGTAACTTGAAACTGTGGGAAGAATGTTTACCTCATATTGAATTTGCTTATAATCGTTCAGTGCATTCTACCACTAAAATGTGCCCTTTTGAGATTGTTTATGGTTTTCTACCTCGTGCACCTATTGATTTGCTGCCTCTTCCATCTTCGGAGAAGGTGAATTTTGATGCTAAGCAACGTGCTGAGTTGATATTAAAAATGCATGAGTTAACTAAAGAAAACATTGAGCGCATGAATGCTAGATACAAGCTTGCTGGTGATAGGGGTCGAAAGCATGTTGTATTTGAACCAGGAGATCTTGTTTGGTTACATCTACGAAAAGATAGGTTTCCTGATTTGCGCAAGTCTAAGTTAATGCCACGAGCTGATGGTCCCTTTAAGGTTTTACAGAAAATTAATGATAATGCATATAAACTTGAGCTACCTGCAGATTTTGGGGTTAGTCCCACATTTAACATTGCAGATTTGAAACCTTATTTGGGAGAAGATGATGAGCTTCCGTCGAGGACGACTTCAATTCAAGAAGGGGAGGATGATGAGGACATCCCTACTAATGTTACACCCATACCCTCACCAACTACACATACTGGACCAGTTACTAGAGCACGTGCACGTCAACTAAATTATCAGGTACTTTCGTTTCTTGCGAATCCTTCTATTGTTCATGAACATATGATGCTGCCTAAATTAGATACTTTTGTTTTGCTTATGAATGAAGGACCTAGCATGGACAAGAAGGATGGTCATTGGAGCGGGATCAAGAATGGAGAAGAAGGTGTGCGCGGGGGAAAGTACAGTGGAGCTTCCAGTGGGGATTTTCGCACGTTGAAGCCACCATAAGGCATGCATGAAGGCTTGGACGGACTACACGAGATGCCACTTCATTATTTTCGTCCAAGAGCAATTATAGGTGCTGCGTCACCTTAATATTGGGCTGGGCCCATGTAATTTCGAAATACCACATTATAGGCAGTTTTTAGAGTCCGTATGTGTGGGGAAACCGAGTTAGGGTTGTTTTCGGACCCCACCTCCAAGGGGTCACGAAAATCCCCTCTGTTCCCCCATATATACAGCCCTTAGGGCGTCGTTTAGACTTGGGTTTTAATTAGATTAAAGTTAGCCATAGCCGCAACTTCGAGCTCTTCGTTTGTGTCATCCGACCAGGCCAAGACCTCATTGGAACCCCAACTTTCGTAATCATTCATCTTATATTCGCAATATCCAGATTGCAATTCTTAGTTCTTGCTTGTTCTTCGATTGCTTGCAGGAATTAGACCTTCGTGGTCAGGTTGATCGTGCATCCGCGGGATCAATAACCTCTCGGAGTTGGTTTAGCGATCGCTAAGGCGCAACGTCTTCGCACGTTCGTAGTCGGGTCGTGAAAGTCTACTCCACCAAAAATCGATCTCCATCATCTCATCGAAACATCGGGACACCTTCGCCTCTATCAGGTAACGACACTGTTGAAGAGGAGTTGTACTTGTTGTCCGACACACCATCTTTGACTATAATGACTTTCAAAGGGTACGAGATAAATGGGAATACATTTTACACGATCACCCAAGATGAAAAGAGCACCAAACAAAACAATGGTGTCAGCTTTGATGATGCAATCAACAATAAGCAAAAGGTCACATATTATGGTTACATAGAGGAGATATGGGAACTTGACTATGGACCTGATTTTCAGGTCCCTTTGTTTTGGTGCAAATGGTTCAATCTGACAGGGGTAAAGGTAGACCCGCAGTACGGAATGACAACAGTTGATGTCAACAATCTTGGGTACAGAGAGGAACCATTCGTCCTAGCCAATGATGTGGCTCAGGTTTTCTATGTGAAGGACACGTCTAGAAAAACGAGAAAAAGAAAAGATAAGGAAGCGAATACATCATACGGTGAGCCAAAGCGCCACATAGTTCTTTCAGGGAAAAGAAACCTTGTGGGAGTGGAGGACAAGACAGACAAGTCAGAAGATTATGAAAAGTTTCATGAAATTCCTCCCTTCACAGTAAAGACTGACCCAAGCATCGTGTTAAATGAAGAAGATTGTCCATGGTTACGGTGCAAAAAGAAAGGGAAACACGCGAAGAAATAGTTTATATGTACCACTCTAGGATGTGATCCAGCTTCAACGCCAAATGGTTTCCCCTGCATACAGCCCGACGGTGGTGGCTCATGAGTGCAATGCACCGTCGGACGTATGCATGGAATCCGAATGATTTGTATTCGGTCGATGAACTGAAAGATTTCTATGTGTAGAACAAAACACAAGGTTTCCCCTGCATACAACCCGACGGTGGCTCATGAGTGCAAGCATATCAATGCACCATCGAACGTATGTAGGGAATCCGAATGATTTGTATTCGGTCGATCGATGAACTGAAAGATTTCTATGTGTAGAACAAAACACAAGGTTTCCCCTGCATACAGCCCGACGGTGGCTCATGAGTGCATTTAATGATTTATTTTGTGCCAAATGACCCTGAAAATGGAAAGCATCTACAAATGAACTCAGAAAAGGTTGAAAGTTGGCATGGTATCATCATTTGACCCATATAACATGTGTGCAAAAGTTGAGAGGGTTACGACAAAAACTGGATGCACTTCGTGTACAAACTGGAGCATCTCTTTCGAAGTGTGAGGGTTTTAGACGAAAACTCATCTGTTACAAAGGCATTTCATTTTTCTAAACTTTTTTGAACTCAAGACTTTTTGTGCATTCAATATGCACCATTCAAAGCCACATACTAAAATTTGAACCCTTTCTGACTTCATTTGCTATTTTTCATGCATTTAATGATTTATTTTGTGCCAAACGACCCTGAAAATGGAAAGCATCTACAAATGAACTCAGAAAAAGGTTGAAACTTGGCATGGTATCATCATTTGACCCATATAACATTTGTGCAAAAGTTGAGAAGGTTACGACAAAAACTGGATGCACTTCGTGTACAAACTGGAGCATCTCTTTTGAAGTGTGAGGGTTTTAGACGAAAACTCGTCTGTTACAAAGGCATTTCATTTTTCTAAACTTTTTTGAACTCAAGACTTTTTGTGCATTCAATATGCACCATTCAAAACCACATTCTAAAATTTGAACCCTTTCTGACTTCATTTGCTATTTTTCATGCATGTAATGATTTATTTTGTGCCAAATGACCCTGAACGTGGAAAGCATCTACAAATGAACTCAGAAAAGGTTGAAACTTGACATGGTATCATCATTTGATCCACATAACATGTGTGCACGAGTTGAGAGGGTTACGGCAAAAACTGGATGCACTTTGTGTACAAACTGGACCATCTCTTTCGAAGTACGAGGGTTTCAGATGAAAACTCATCTGTTACAAAGGCATTTCATTTTTTTAAACTTATTTCAACTCAAGACTTTTTGTGCATTCATTATTGCACCATTCAAAGCCACATACTAAAATTTCAAACCTTTCTAAATTCGTTTGCTATTTTTCCTGCATTTAATGATTTATTTTGAGCTAAATGACCTTGAAATTGGAAAGCACTACAAATGAACTCAGAAAAGGTTGAAACTTTGCATGGTATCATCATTTGACCCACATAACATGTGTGCAAAATTTGAGAGGGTTACGGAAAAAAATAGATGCACTTCGTGTATAAACTGGACCATCTCTTTCGAAGTACGAGGGTTTCAGACGAAAACTTTTCTATTACAAAGGCATTTCATTTTTTTAACTTATTTCATCTCAAGACTTTTTGTGCATTCATTATGCACCATTCAAAGCCACATTCTAAAATTTCAAACCTTTCTAAATTCATTTGCTATTTTTTATGCATTTAAGGATTTATTTTAACTATTTAACAAAGTATTTCACAAACTAGTATTTGAAAAAAATTCAACTTGAAACTATTTAAATTTGAAAACCACTGCCACTAACAGAATGTTTATAATTATATTTTAATCTAAAGAAAAAAGATTCATTAAAAAACTCGAACTATTCTAACAGCTAGACAAAATCTAAAAACAAATAATACACTAATATAAACTATATAGCTTTTGTAGCGCTTTGTTATACTAACCGGTGCTAAAGGTCTCCACTCTTCCCGCTAAAAGGGTCTTTAGTACCGGTTTGTGGTACTAACCGGTGCTAAAGTGATGAGGACATCTCAACTAATGTTACACCCACATCTTCACCAACTACACATACTGGACCAGTTACTAGAGCACGCGCACGTCAACTAAATTATCAGGTACTTTCGTTTCTTGCGAATCCTTCTATTGTTCATGAACATATGATGCTGCCTAAATTAGATACTTTTGTTTTGCTTATGAATGAAGGACCTAGCATGGACAAGAAGGATGGTCATTGGAGCGGGATCAAGCATGGAGAAGAAGGTGCGCGCGCGGGAAAGGACAATGGAGCTTCCAGTGGTGATTATCGCACTTTGAAGCCACCATAAGTTGCGCATGAAGTCTTGGACGAAATACGCGAGATGCCACTTCATTGTTTTCGTCCAAGGGCAATTATAGGTGCTGCGTCACCTTAAAATTGGGCTGGGCCCATGTAATTTCGAAATACCACATTATAGGCTGTTTTTAGAGTCCGTATGTGTGGGGAAACCGAGTTAGGGTTGTTTTCGGACCCCACCTCCAAGGGGTCACGAAAATCCCCTCTGTTCCCCCATATATATAGCCCTTAGGGCGTCGTTTAGACTTGGGTTTTAATTAGATTTAAGTTAGCCATAGCCGCAACTTCGAGTTCTTCGTTTGTGTCGTCCGACCAGGCCAAGACCGCATTGGAACCCCAACTTCTGTTAATCTTTCATCTTATATTCGCAATATCCAGATTGCAATTCTTAGTTCTTGCTTGTTCTTCGATTGCTTGCAGGAATTGACCTTCGTGGTCAGGTTGATCGTGCATCTGCGGGATCAATAACCTCTCGGAGTTGGTTTAGCGATTGCTAAGGCGCAACGTCTTCGCACGTTCGTAGTCGGGTCGTGAAAGTCTACTCCACCAAAATTGATCTCCATCATCTCATCGAAACATCGGGACACCTTCGCCTCTATCATAAAGGGTCTTTAGTACCGGTTTGTGATACAAACCGGTGCTAAAGGTCCCTTGATATATAAGTAGCACTTGGAGCAGCAGTTTCCCCACCGCTGCAGATCGACTCCCACGCCGCCAGGCTGCTTTGCCTCGTCGTCGCCGTCGTCGTGCCGCGCGCCTCTCGCCGTCTCCACCCCTCGACGGACCCTCTCCGCCATCGACGTCCTCCGCGCCCTCTCCACCAGGCTGTGCACCGCGCCCTCTCCACCAGGCTGTGCACCGCGCCCTCTCCACCAGGCCGGCCGTTCTCGCGCTGCTACTCGTCGCCGTTCCTCGCCTTCGTCTCCGCCGGCGCCGCCGCTGGTGATCTCTCCTCTTCCCCCATGTCCGACCACATGCATGTGTCCACGGCGAGCTCCGCCGTCGTAGTACCCCGGCGAGGATCCCGACGACGACGAGGCCCCAAATTTTTGCTAGAGATGATGAACATTTTTCTAGATGGACATTTTTGCTAGATGGACATGTTGCTAGATGAACATTTTGCTAGATGAAAATGTTGCTAGATGAACAATTTTGCTAGATGAACAATTTTGCTAGATGAACATTTTGCTAGATGAACATGTTGTTAGATGAACATTTTGCTAGATGAACATTTTGCTAGATGAACATTTTTGCTAGATGAACATTTTGCTAGATAATTTTTTTTGTTGTAAGCCCTGTAGTCAAGTATATATATTATTTTAGTATGTGGCTTTGAACGGTGCATGAATGAAATTTTGTTAGTATATATATTGTTATAAATATTATTAGTATATATATTGTTCTAAATATTATTAGTATATATATATATGAGATGTTCTACAATTTGAGCTATAGATCAATAGCTATTAACATGCTAATATTGAGATATTTTTAGTTGTAATATTATTAGTTTCATTAGTGAGAATGTCGGGCCCGCATCCTCGTTACCGTCGCGCTCCGGGAGTTCTTGATGGGATGCGCAATGTCTGGGACTGGGCTCCGCCGGGATGGCACTGGGAGGTGGTTTCCGGGGTGTGTCGCTTAGCGAGGAATCCGGGTCTTGTCGTCGACCCGGATCTTCTTTGGTGGAGGTCGCGTGGGCCACAGTCGGTGCAGAGGGAGCCGACCCTCGAGGAGGT
The DNA here is from genome assembly GCA_950022295.1 of Bromus sterilis. NCBI lineage: Eukaryota > Viridiplantae > Streptophyta > Magnoliopsida > Poales > Poaceae > Bromus > Bromus sterilis. The sequence continues at coordinate 160,220,060 of OX465599.1, read as the reverse complement.
TGTATGCCGACGTATCAGGGAGGAGGACGACCACGTCCGTCGCTACATGGCGGCGTTGGACGCCGGGTACTACAGTTTATGGCAGGTGCTTCAGGGATCTCACCCTAGCTACGAGTGGGTCATGTTTCCTTCTCTTTGGGTGTCCACCGCCAGCCGGAGCCGACGTCGTTTACTGTTTTAGCTAGTGATATGTTATATATATATATATGTACTAGCTCTAGTGATCGACATATATATTAGTTTTGCATATATGTGAACTGGATTATTCGAGATGTAAGATGGATTATTATTCTAATATTATTGTTGCATGTGAACTTGATTATTTGAGATGTCATTTTCTATATTTCCTTATACTAAATTGTTTTATCTTTTTCTGCATCTCGTCGATATTAGTTAAGATATGGACGACGTGTTCAATATCGGCAGAGTGCAAGAAGATGATATGTACGAAATTATCACCGACGCCGATATCGGTCCTCATGATGACGCCGATATCGGTCCTCATGATGACGCCGATATCGATGATGACGGCTCACGATATCTGAACGATTCCGGTGAGGGAATGTTCGACGAAGGAGAAGAACAAGATCTTCAATTAACAACAAAGTCTGCCGAGGTATATATATAAGGCCTCTAGCAATCATAAAATTTACAAATAATTGATTTATCACTAATAATTAACAAATATTTCTTCTTCTAGAAACCCGGATCGAGAAAATCTTCTTCAAGCAAAGCAAAACTTGGCCCGGCCAAATTGCCGTGGGATGATGTAAAGTACAACATCGATGGGATCGGTTCGAGTGGCCAGCCGAATGCTCCGGAAGCTCACGTGAAGAAATGGATAGCTATATGCGGAGTAATTGTTAGAGATAACATCCCGATTAGCACTCAAGAATTGCATCAGCCAAAGGAAGGTGTAAACAAGAGTTTTGTCAGCGATAGAGCAAAAGGGTATCTTTGGGCTAAACTCTTATCATATTTCTCCCTACCAGATTGGGCGACACCAGACGATGTGTTGAAAGTCAAGCATGCTGCTCTTAAGAAGATGGGAGAACTATTGCGATCTTGGAAGGTAAAGCTATTGTCCAAATATGTCGCTAATAATAAGAAGACTCCAAATTTCACTGGAGCACTAGCGAAGGTAGAAGCACATTGGGACCAATTTGTGGAGAACAATGAATCAGACGAAGCTAAACTTCGGTTGGAAATAAACAAGATTAATCCTGAGAAGCATAAGCTTTTCCATACCATGGGGACAGGTGGCTACAAGTCGGCGTCGCCTAAGTGGGATGCATTTGAGAAGAAGCTGATTGCTGCAGGGGTCACTCCAGTCACAATATATTTTCCACCCAGGTGCAGGAGTTAGTTTTTTGGGCATGTGGGAAAGTTGGACCCAAAGACAGGGAAGGTGATTATAAAGGCAAGTCTTAAAGGAGCCGATCAAGAGATACTAAATGCAATTGATAGTGCTAGGAATAGGATTTTCATCCCCGAGAGAGAGAACGACGAGCTTACACGCACCCTCTAGAATCCTGAACATCTGGGACGAACGCGAGGCGTAGGCGTTGGTCCATGGTATGAGGGGTTTGCGGAGTGTAAAGATACCTACAAAAGCCGTGCAAGAAAGAAGAAGATGGAAGCAGACCGTCTTTCAAAGTTGGAAAATGCTATGAAGGATATGCAGGAGCGACTACAGGTGTCACTTAGCCAGCAACCGCAGCCAACTCAAGATCCACCTGAAGCAACTACGTCCCATCTATGACGAAAAGCAGTGTGGGCTCCACGGGGGTCGATGTTGGTCACTACCCCGTGGATGATATAACAGAGCAGAAACGTTGCGAGCTAATCTTCAAAATGAACAATATATCCATTAAGGTGGCGGACGACTTTGCTTTAACGAATCCACCTGGAGCACTGCACCACTGCAATCCGATTCCACCTGGCTATGCTCGTGTCGGGGTGGATGAAGTTGTGACGGAATATCAAGAACTAAACCTTGATTTTCCTGGAGGTGAAGGGCAGCAGACCCTCAGAGAAGCCAAACAAAGTGGTATCTATCTATGGAGAAAACAATGTATCATATTTCCAGCCATTATGTCAAGTCCAACGCGTTCGACATCAAGTTCACCACCACCCCCCGAGATGGATTGCATCCCGACTCCGCAGCACCAGCCGAGTCCTGCACCCCTCCCCGAGATGGAGCGTAGTGCGACTCCGCAACATCAGCCGAGTCACCATCCATCCCCGAGATGGATCACAGTGGGACTGATCCGCTGCGACGTTAGCCGAGTCCTGCACCATCCATCCCCGTGGAGCGCAGCGCGACTCCGCCGCGTCAGTCGATTCCACCACAACCACCCCACATCGCGAGTCCACAGCGCCAACCGATCCCACCAGCTCCCCCCGTGACGGATAGAAAGCAAACACGACAATCAAAAAGTAATCGACCTCCGCCGCGTCATAGGAGTCCACCGAAGAAGAAACCAAAGAAAGTTAAACCCCAGAAGAGTCCGCCGGTCTTACCCTGGGATAAGAGTGTAGCTGAAAACAAGGCCATAGTGGATGAAGTCGTAGCGAAGCACTTTGCACCGAAACCTTCCCCGCCACCGAAGGAGAAAATACCCGAGGTAATAGTACAACACTTCTTGAAGATGTTTGAACCCCCTGTTAAGACCGTGTTCTCGGACTACGAACGCTCTATTAACAAGTCATTTCTGCAAAAGGGTTCAAGAAGAAGCCACTCAGGCAGTAAAAAATGCAGGAAAACGGTTCCCCAGCTCGGAGAACAGACAGTGCAATCGATAGCCCCGCTCAAGGTGAATACCAAGCAGCAGGAAGAGATAACTGACGAACAAAGAGCATTTGCTAACAATTTTTAAACCTTGATGACTTTTCCGGTGTGCCAGCTCCAAAAAGGAAATATACAAAAGGGGAGCCTATGGTCACTGAAGAAGAAGAGAAGCTATTATCAACGCAAATGCACAACTTGCATAAGTGGTACATCACAGAAGCTATACCGTTCGAGATACCCGGCTTCTGGATTCCGATCAGGCGAGATTATTTCGACAATGGAACTGGTGACTTGTGGATTGCAAATGAAGAATTATTTCAGTTATTCCATCAATTGGCACTCGACAAATGTATCGTCAGTTTGTATTGTCTGTAAGTGATTTCTTTCTAGCTCAGCTCGTACGTCATTGACTGTATTATCCTCACTATATATATTCTTTTGTGTGTGGTATTACGCAGAATGAAGATGTACGAAATGAGAAAAGATGGAGTCTTTGGCATTGGGTTCATTGACCCAAATATCATACATGAAGTAACAGTAAAACATAATACAGAATTCGCGGAGACCCTTTTGCTTAAAAGTTTGAGGGATCTACATGCAGAACATATACTATTTCCTTACAACTTCAAGTGAGTGTCATTATTTTGTACTACAAATTATAGTTTTGCTTACTCGATATTGTTATATAAGTGATACCCGCTTACGTGTGCGCAGCTATAACTTCATCCTGATAGACATTGAAATGGAAAAAGGAATGGTTACAGTAATGGACTCACTACGTAAAGATATTAGTGAGTATATAGAAATTAGGAACTCATTCGCCAGGTAATTTTAATCATTATCACACATGTAGGCTTCTTTAGTGTTCACTTTAAGTTTCTGTTATATCAAGTAATTAACCCCTTTATTCATTTTCTTTGACGGCAGAGTTTGGGAAAAGTTCAAAAAACTCGAGCGCGGTGAATGGAAGGAGAAGCTGACGTGGCAGTACGATAGATATGTGAGAGAACTTTCGATTTAATTATATTTCTAGTTTGAATATACCATTATCATATATATGCTTGATTATTAAATCTGTTTGAATTCTATTTTGTTGTGAAGTGTATGAGGCAGGCATCGGGGACTGAACCTTGTGCTTACATCGTACTGGAGAACATTCGCTATATGACCAAAAATATTAATCAAAGAACAATGATGGTACGTAAATACTATCTAGACTTTGTTCTTACCATATGTTATATATTCATATATTGATCATCTTCTTTAAATAATACTAGTAAGATGCCCGTGCTATGCTACGGAATTAAACAAGATTAAATGGATTTCAATTATATTCAAGAACCCGCCCGTTTCTAGAACAATAAAAAATCGATACAATAGTCAGGAACCCTTGCGTTGCTACAGACCATAAAATATGCACCCATAGATTGGTCGAAATGATGTTACATTGTTGATGGTACACATCATTCACAATCAAACATATGGTTTTCAATCGATAAACCGTACCATCGAAGCTAAACATTTTCTTCTCTATCTTCACTAAATATTACTAAAATAGTTTGCTAAGTGTATTGTAGTCACACAAACATGTCACAATCAGCAACTGGCAAGAGAGCTCACATGAAAAGATAGAACACAAGATAAAAACACTTGATCCAGAACTTGCACACATAAGAGAGTATATACAAGTACAAACAAAATGATCAGGGCTCGCTAAGCTATATAGGTTGCTATGAAAACAATGTGAAATTCGTCAGTACCCTTCCAACATTGTCTTGTAAACTGCAAGACGTGCAATCGTCATTGTGAAAGATGTGATGAATGCGCTCACACCAGATCTCCCAAATCGCCAGCATAGTCAACGCTCTCCAATACATATTATCATGCCCAACTTTAGAACTACTGCACTGTTTCTTTCCTTCGAAAGGTTTAGCAAACAAGCTATATTGTTATAGTTCATCCAGGAAGTCAGCATTGCTCATTCCATGCAAGTATATTAGGCACACCAAACACAAACATGACGGTAAATGCAGCAATTAATTTACGATAAATACAGCAATTGATTTATCCAAATAACATACATATTATATCTTGATCAAACATTTATATATTATTCCAGGACAAACAAGAATGAAGCAGAAGTGTTTAACTGAATGCTTTGCTAAATAGCGCAAGAAAAATGAACCTGTACAGAACGCCACCAAGAAGAGAAGAAATAATAACTCACACACCTAGTTCCATTTAATTAATTATATATATTAGGCATAGGCACCCATCAGGGACATGTAATATATCCTTCTTGTTGTTTTTTGCTCAATACATATGTGCCAATAATATTAGTTATGGGGTTTTCGCTTCATCTATCTTCTTATCTAAGAGGACATTAGATCAGATCATACTACCTCCATTCCTAAATACAAGACATTTTGGTCGTTCAAATTGAACTACCAAAACGTCTTATATTTTGGGATGGTGGGAGTACCTAGCTGTTTGTGCTATATTCAGACAAAGTAAAAAACTGAGCCTGTTGAGATTCCGTAGTATATTTTTTTAAAACAAAAAAATGAACCTCACTTGTAGTACATTTTTACCGAGCAAATAAACAAAACATACAGTAGAAGATGCTTTGAAATCATGTGTATATATATAGATGGGGTGAGTGCACATGTTTATCCAAATAACATACACACACAATTTTTTTTACATTTACCATGTTTCTTCTAAAAAAAGATGCCAATAACACAAAACAAGGAAACAAATATTTGGGGTGTGACCTGAAAAAAATGGATGTTGAGCTACCAAGCAAAGAAGATGATGACAAAGAAACCTGCTGTAGGTGTCATCAAATTTTTTTAACAGAGGGACAAACAAAGAGAACTACCGGAAAATAACTCAAACACACGTATGGTTTTTTAATAAAAATATCATGATCACTAAAGCAAGTACCTAACTTATATTCTGAAAGTCTTCTTCACAAAGTTTAGAACCATACATGGGAAGCGATTTTTTATGACTTTCCCTATAGCTAGATCGATTGAATTTTACAGCCACCAAATTGCACTTGATTCAGACCTTGGACTACAGGCTGAAAACTTCTTTGTAGACACTTTGTAAATTTTGCAATGGATATGGACTGGCATTTCTTTTGCTTATTTGGGAGAGTGAGAATCTTTATGTTATGTCTAGAAAGAGCAGCATAGAGTTGCCAGTGTGAAAAACACCGGTTCAGGGAGGTATACACTAACATTTCCAATACTCAAAATTGCATTTCACAAGAAAACTCCACATAATAAATTGAAACTGAATATTGTTACAGTGGAAACTGCTTATGGAAACAATAGAAGATAATTCCATCTGTTATCACCGTCACATATATGCAACTACACAAGGATTGTTTAATAGAGATGAGACATAAACAATATTTTACTATTCATCCACACACGTACCTTGGTCTGAAGATTGTGTGGCTTCTTGGGGTGTAGGTTGAGCAGCGTGAGTCCCGTATTGGGCATTTGGGCTACATAAGTGCTTTCCAGAAAGTTTGGGCTCGGTGCTCGGATCTGAACTTTGGGTGGTGAAAGAAAATTTGAACTTCAGATATTGATAGAAAATTGCATATCTAAGCTCGTGGGTGCGCTCCAATTACAGAGGTCGAGCAACTCATGCTCGAAGTGGTGGATGGCAGGGCTGCTGCATGAAATGCGTCATGGAATTGGGGGGCGGAGGCTGATGGCATACTTGCTAACATCGGCGCCAGGGGATGGATATGGGCTGAGGGGGGGATAGTTTGATGCATAAGAAAAGTGGGGCGTAAGAGGCGTCACGAACTCGGGAGAGGGACTGCGCCGGCGGCGTACTTTCTGAAGTCCGCATCCGAGGAGACGGGGTGCGAGATAGAGGAGACAACGGGGAGGAGGGGGTGGGGGCAGGAGAGGGAGGGGGTAGTGAGGGGTGGGGATGTACAGCAGGGAGGATTTAGGAGAGGCGTCAGGAGCGGCCGGCGCCGGCGGTGTGTGAGCACCAGCGGACACTTGCTCAGGTCGATTCCATTGCTTTCTCATATTTTCGAGAAGTATCGAATGCCTCTGGTTGTATAGTACAGTAGGTTGGATGATGTGGGGATGTTTGGAACTAGACCTAGAGTGCATCCCATCCGTCGGATACAGATCTGAGGGTCAAAAACGATAAATGGCAGACACACCATCATCACCAACTTGGTTTTTTATAGGATAGATAATAAGATTTGGGAGAAGCGGGATGTAACACCCTCAGTTTCCTGTAACAGTAATCACTTTTACTGTGGACTAATCACTGTTGCTAATCACTATGCAAACCTTGCCATGACCCACTTTGCTTTTGATCATATTCAAATGCCTTTTGGTTGCTATGAAAAATATGTTGCAATTAAACTTTGCCCAAAAATCATGGGACCACTTTTATAAAATTACTAATAATCATTGGGTCATGCCCATGTGGTTATAACATTTTATTTTGCCACTGGAAAATTCAAGCAATTCAAACACCAAGCAAAACAGCCCCATTTGACAATTGAATATTATAAAGGAATAGTAAATGGTTTTATTTGAAGCCTAAACTTTATGTGGCACTCTGGAAATATACACTCCTAATTATGGGCCAGGTCACACATTTTAAAAAAATGTTAAAGCAATTAAAACCAATACAAAAGGAAAAGAACAGAATGGGAAAATAAGAAGAAAGGGAAAAATACTAAAAACTCGCCTGGGGCGAGGCCCACCCCGGCCCATCTCCCCTTCCCCACCTGCCCCCGTCCCCTCCGTCACCTGCCCCGTCGCAGTGGCGAGCTCGCCGTGGCTGGGCCTTCTGCCGGCCGCCCCCACCCCCCTGTGCCTCTGACGCGATAAGGGCGCCCCCAGCTACCCCCTGGACACGCCCCTCCTCCATTTCCTCTCCTCCTCTTCTCGCAGTCGTCCGGGAAGATCCCACCCGAGCCGCCGTCGCCATGGCCGTGAGCTCACGCGGCCAGTGAGCTCGCGTCGCCACGCCGCCGTGTCCAGCGTGTTCCACGTCATCGTCTTCATCTCCGAGCGCAAGGAATAGAGATCGGAGCCACTACGTCGAGCGCACGGTCAACTTCCCCAACTCCGGCCGCCGCGACGTCGCAGAGGGAATTCGCCGCCCTCGATACGCCATCGAGCCCACTGCCACCACTGCTGCACTCGCGATGAGCTCCTCTACCTTCCCCAAACCCCCGCGTAGCCCCTCGTGCATTAAATCCGCCGACGCCGTTGGAGCCGTGGCTCCGTCGCCGCCGATGTGTTCTCCCCCGCGGCCTAGGTCATGCTTTTGGCGCGCCGAGCACGTCCTCGTGTTCGCCTTGCTCCCAGGAACACCATCCCGTAGCGCACGCTCGAAAGCCCTCTCCGTTGACGCGTTCCCGACGAGGTCCGAGCGCAGGCGGCCGTCTACCTCGTTGCCGGCGTCACTCCGGCAACTCCACGCCCGCGCCACCGCTACCAGATGCCTCCCCGTCGCCTCCCCGTTCGATTGGGGCTAACCGCGCCCCCTCCCGAGCCCTGTGGCGTCTCCACCGTCAACCTCGTCGCCGGCGAGTCGCCGGTCAGGTTCCGGTGAGGCTGCCAGGTGGGGCCCCGATGTCAGCTAGATAATTAGGGCTTAACCCAAAACCCTAAGCCACTGACAGTGGACCCCCCCCCCCGGTTAATTACTTAGTTAACTTAACAGGAGAGATTAACAGAATAATAAACCCCCCAGACACTGACACGTGGGTCCCCTGGTCATTATATTAATTAAACATGTTTAGTTATCACTGGAGTCAATGACACCTGGGCCCCCTTTGTTAGTTTGATTTTTAAAAGAATTTAAAGGAAATTCCAATGGCTGACATGTGGGCCCAGAGGCTATTTTGATTTATTAAAAATGTTTTATAAATAAATAGAGGCTGACATGTGGGTCCCACATGTCAGACACTGTTTTGGAAAATGTTTTGGATATTGTTCTAGATAATGTTGAATAAATAATAAAAGAAATTCAGAAAATCATTTAAATGATTTAAAACTTTGAAATTCAATAACTTTTAAACCGTAACTCAGATTCAAAAACTTTATACATGAAAATTGATCAGAAAAATATAACGAATACGAATACGCTATCCGTATGTCTATCACACCCCTCTACCACAACGAACATCGAACCCCGCCCCTCCGGACCGACTGTCCGATAAATTGTCCGGTACTGATAGAGTGCCCGGATGAATTTATTCCAAACACGAATGTTTCTCGGAATAGATCAACTAGCACGGATACACCCCCCTTATGTTTGTCTGGTACCCACGACACCTCCTGCTTGATCCTTCCCCCTCCGGTCACCCTGTCCGGTAATCATCCGGAGCCGGTAGTTCATCCTCAGATGAATTTCCGTTCCGAGCAATGTGCATTGCACTGCGTTAGAATACCGTTAGCATTTCATCTGTCATGTCATGCATTTGTTTGTATATGCTTGCTGTGTATTTACTGTTTTCTTCCCCCCCCCCATAATCTTCGGTAGACCCCGCAGCTGCCGTCGACTACACCGCTGCTGAGTACGACTACTTCGTCGACGACCCTACTACTACCGTCGAGCTTCCAGGCAAGCAGAGCCATTCTCTTCCCCAGATATCGCCTATCTTTCCGTACATTTCTTGCACTAGGCATTGTTACTGTTGCTGCTACGTTGCTTACCTATTCAATTGCATAAGCTGTCATTGTCGCCCCTTGATGTGCCTTCCTTTATCCTATGCTGCCTGTTATTAATATTATGCATTATTCAGCAGTGAGCCCTGCGCATTGTTAGCTAGGATTACATAGAGGGCCGTGATCACTCAGGGGAGTGAACGCGGGTACAAATATTATAACTGCACAGGTACGGTACAAAGTAGACACCGCCAAAGGCCCCTATCTGGGTTATGCCTAGTCACCCCATGTGTGAGCTATCAAGGAGTAATCCTTGTACTCCACTCGAGGCTGACTTTGTCTTACCGCCTTAGGGTCCTGAACAACGGTTGTCCTTCAGGTAAGAAGTCGGGCGACCCAACGGTGCCCGCGAGAGGTATTGCGACGGGACGACAAGGAGGGTACGACCAGTGTACCGGTGTGCTTGGCCCCTGATCGTTGGCCGCAAGAGTTACCAAACCACGAAAGTCGAGCTCCTTGAGGAGCACACGCGAGACAAGGTAAGGAGACGGTTCACCTTGTTGGTAACCGCAGTGACTTGGTGGGACGACGGGGCAGGCACCGATGGACTGGTGGTCCTGGCTGCTGTCGTTGTCCGCGGGTCAGTTAAGTCGAGGAAACGATAACGGTTGTGACGCAGGTTAATTAAAATGCTAAATGGTTCAGTGAATGTCTTGAGTTTGCTATATGCCATGTACGCACTACCTACCCGTGGGAATTACGATTTATGGGCTCCTCTGCTTCGTAGTGTCGTCCGAGGACTCTTCAGACGTCAGCAGTACCGCGGCCTGCGCCGGGAAGTGGTGTTGTCTTATTTGCCGCGGCAGTGTGATTTGTATTTGCTTTGATTTAACTTCACCGTCCAGCCTCGCACCGTGCAGGAGTACGTCGGGGTTAGGGTCCAAAGCCCCGCGTACATAGGATATAGTCCGGCGGATGACCTCTCTGTTGAGTTTGAAAGATGGGCTATGAAGTGTCGGATAGCCTCGGTGGAGCGTTCCCTAACAAGGTTCCCGCCACCCTGGAGATCCGTGCGTGTAGCGTAACACAAGTGCACCCCTGCAGGGAAGATTAATCTATTCGAATAGCCGTGTCCACGGTAACAGGACGCTTTATGCTGAAGCTGGATCTTACCACTAGAAACTATTATTATTAAACTGTATGGTTCCGGGTTTTCTTCCTCGCGGGGATGTCGAGGAGGTGAACTCGGAGGCATTGTTAATTATTACAACTTATTATTATACAATGCTGCAGCAACTTCTGCTGCATTGTTACTTTATACTTCATATAAACTATTGGCTGATTCTTACCTCATGCTGCAAGACATCGTCGGAAGATGCTAGTCTTCGTTAGGCCTAGCTTCTTACCCTTGCTCTGGATTTCTGTCTTTCAGTCCACTATACACATCCTCTTCTTTCCGTTGATACAATGCATATTGCTTAGTAGCGGACGTAAGACTCGCGGGTATACTAGATACTCACCTGCTTTATTTCCTTTACTATTTTTCCTGATCGGCCGCTGCAGCCGACGTTGGAGCCCAGGAGCAGGAGTACCCCGGAGGCGCCTACTACGACGTCGAGTTCCCTGTTGACCAGGAGTAGTGCGGTGGATCCCAGGCAGGAGGCCTCACCTTTTCGATCTGTATCTCTGATGTGATTTGTGCAAGCCTTCTTAAGGCAAAACTTGACTAACTATGTCTGTACTCAGATATTATGGCTTGTATGACTTATGTATTCGGGTCCGCGTGACCCCCCTCTATTTTAACATATTTGTTTATCCTTTTGTGTTTAGTGTTGTGCTATGATATTCTCACCGTGGCACCCTAATCTCAGCCGTGTACCCTGCGTGTATGATTACTGTACACGGATTGATTTTGGGGGTGTCACAAGTTGGTATCAGAGCCGACTGCCTGTAGGAAGCCACCCCACCACTACTTGGTCGAAGTTGAGTCTAGACTTTGTAAAACTATTTTGCGAACTTAATATTTGGCTTACGGGCCCACATCAATGTCACTACGTGTGATATCTATGGTATTAGGATCCTTTTCTCCTTACCTATGCTCTGGGAATCTGCTCTCTTATCCTTGCTGGTAAGTTTTACAAAATCTGACATTAGGATCACGTTCTCTTGATTCCACCCGGCGTTTTTGGTGCTTCCCCCATTGATTGAGTCGTGTCGCAGGAGTCATACCCCAGGTCCCGGACCGCGGATCCCATTCTCATTCTGGGCAGGCCGCGCGTCCTCTGGCATTAACTCCTGTGGCCAACAGTTTTCTTGCGGCGTGATTGACATAGTGGAATCTATGTCGCGTCGTGTAATCCTAACCGCGGTCTGCGCGCCGCCTAGTGAGTCCCTTTTCCTTAATTTCTACGACGTTACGCTGCCCGATTTTCGATTGACTCTGTGTGTGAATGTGTATGTCTTATATGACTACTCCTATATATATTTGCGCCTCCTTTTCGTTGTCGTTTTACTTTAGGCTTGATTCCGGTATCTCGTTAAATTTTCATAGCTGAAATACCCCTGTTAAATTCTAAGCAGGATGGCTGGTCGTCGTGGTCGTGGTCGTGGTGCCAACGACCCACCTCCGCCGCCGGATTACATGGCCGCGATGATGCAGCAGTTCGAGATGAACCGTCAGTTCATGCAGAATATCATGGCTCAGTTCCCCCAGCCGAATCAGAATGGGCACCACCATCAGCATGCCACCGTGACTCTGCACGACTTCACCCGCCTCAACCCCACTATGTTTCGCAACACTGTTCAGCCGTTGGATGCTGATGACTGGCTTCGCGACATCACTCACGAGCTGGAGTCTGCTAATGTCGATCCAGACGACTATGTGAACTTTGCGTCTTACCATCTGAAAGGCGCCGCTGCTCAGTGGTGGAGCACCCACAAGCGTTCCCTGCCAGTTGAAGAAGTCATCACTTGGGATGAATTTCAGTCTGCCTTCCTGGCCCGCTACATTCCTCAGGGGATCATGGATCGTAAGGCGGAAGAATTCCGTAACCTCACTCAGGGCGACATGACTGTTGAAGCCTATCAGCGCGAGTTCCTCAACCTCTCTCGCTATGCGGAAGGAGAGATCACCACTGATGCTCGCAGGCAGCAGAAGTTCCGTCGTGGCCTCAACCCAGACCTCAAGCTCGCTCTTGCCGTTCATGATTTCACCAACTTCGCCACCATGGTGAACAAGGCTATCACCGTCGAGACTGCCCAGATGGAGCACAAGAACTCTCTGAAGCGTTATCGTGACGTTGGCTCATCTTCGGGCGCAACGCAGAAGCGTCGTATCTGGCTCCCTACCAGTGTGACCCATTCAGTTGTCCCTGCTCCAAGGCCGTCTTATGCTGCACCCCGTCTGCCTCCTCCACCGCAGATGCCAAGAGCTCTGCCTGCACCACCCAATGCTACACCCCTTCGTCCTCAGGATGGATTATGCTTCATGTGCCGCCAACCTAGGCATTTTTCCAGAGAGTGCCCCTAGAAACAGAAGCAACTGGTAGTTCACCCCGCTGGCCGTGGAAATGGTCGTGGAAACAACAGGACCCCCAACTATAATACTAGGTCTGCTGCTTATGCTCGTGGACATGCTAACAACGTCAATGTTGAAGAAGCTCAGCAACAACCCGCTACCGTGATGGGTACCCTTCTCGTTAATTCCGTACCTACTACTGTTTTATTTGATACAGGAGCATCGCATTCATTCATGTCGGAAGCATTTGCATTTTCGCATAACTTCAAGTACGAAACGATGAAACCACCGATGGTTGTTCGCACCCCGATTGGCCAATGCCGAACCACCATGCTAGTGCCAAACACCACCATTGAAATCGAAGGAGTTGAATTCTTTGCCTCGCCCATCCTCCTGAAGTCTTCCACCATAGACCTCATTCTGGGAATGGATTGGTTGAAATTTCACGATGCCGCACTCTATTGTGGCACCAAGTCTGTCCAACTTTTTCACCCCTCCGGCGAGATTGTTAACCACACCCCCCGAGTAACCCGTAATGCAGAAACACAGATCTTTATGATGAATGCTTTGAATGTCTCACCTCTGGAAGGAATTGAGAACGTTCCGGTCGTCCGCCATTTTCCCGACGTCTTCCCCGAAGAACTGCCGGGAATACCCCCGATCAGAGAAGTTGAATTCGTCATCGACTTGAAGCCAGGCACTATTCCTATTGCCAAGCGTCCTTACAAGATGCCGCCACATGAACTCCTTGAACTTAAGGAGGAAATCGACAAGGCACTTCAGAAAGGATTCATTCGCCCCAGTTCCTCAGCTTGGGGAGCACCTTCGCTCTTTGTCAAGAAGAGCGATGGGACAAACCGATTGGTCCAAGATTATTGGCCCATTAACCAAGCCACCATCCAGAACAAATACCCACTTCCCCGGATCAACGACCTGTATGATCAACTTGCCGGATCCAAGGCGTTTTCTAAACTCGACTTGAGGTTGGGTTATCACCAAATCCGAGTCCGTGATGAGGACATTCCGAAGACTGCCTTCATTACTCGCTATGGTTCATACGAGTACAGTGTCATGTCCTTTGGCTTAACCAATGCTCCAGCCACCTTCTCCAGATTGATGAATTATATTTTCATGGAGTACCTCGACCAGTTCGTCGTGGTTTATCTGGATGATATATTGATATATTCCAAGAATGAAGAAGAACATGCTGAACATCTTCGTCTTATACTAGAGAAGCTTCGAGAACACAAACTCTACGCTAAGTATTCTAAGTGTGAGTTCTGGCTTCCCGAAGTAACCTACCTTGGGCATGTGATTTCCAAGGATGGCATTGCCGTCACCCCCGAACGTATCCAGGCTATTCTTGACTGGGCTCCTCCCAAGACCGTCAAGCAAGTCCGCAGTTTCCTCGGGCTCGCTAGCTATTGCCGCCGCTTCGTCGAGAATTTCTCCAAGATTGCCAGGCCTCTGACTAATCTGCTTCACAAAGGCGTCAAGTTTGAGTGGATAGATAAATGTCAAGAAAGTTTTCAAGCAATCAAGGACAAGCTAACTTCTCCCCCGGTGCTCGCTCCCCCTGATACTCAGAAGGACTTCGTGATATATTGCGACGCGTCTCGTCAAGGATTAGGCTGTGTCCTAATGCAAGAGAGAAAAGTGATTGCTTATGGCTCTCGTCAGTTGCGTGCTCACGAAGACAAATATCCAACACATGATCTCGAATTGGCAGCAGTAATTTATGCATTGAAGCTGTGGCGACATTACCTCGTCGGTAATCGTTGCGAGGTCTACACCGATCACCAAAGTCTGAAGTACCTGTTTACTCAGCCAGACCTGAATCTACGTCAACAACGATGGCTCGAGACAATAGCCGACTTCAACATGGATATTTCGTATACCCTGGGCAAAGCTAATGTGATGGCCGATGCCTTGAGCCGCAAAGCTTACTGTTCTGAACTTGAGGTTCAGCTGCAGCAACCACTTCTGTATGAAGAGTTTCGCAAGTTGAATCTCGAGATTGTTCCTCAAGGTTACGTCAATAACCTGGTTCTCGAGTCAAAACTCGACGCCCTCATCAAGAGTAGACAATCTCTGGCCCCTGACATTGTGAAGATCAAGCAGGACATCGCAGAAGGAAAGCCCTCCTCTTTTACCATTGATGCTAATGATGGTGATACTGTGTACTTCAAGGGCCGCTTAGTAGTTCCTGTGAGCCCGTCCATCATTAACTGTGGTCCGGATATCATGGAAGAAGCCCATAATTCTCCCTTGTCAATCCACCCAGGCAGTACCAAGATGTATAAAGACCTTCGTCAACGGTACTGGTGGCCTTACATGAAACAAGACATCGCCCGCTATGTTTCGCAATGTGACGTTTGCAGTCGCGTCAAAGCCGGACATCAGAAACCTGCTGGTTGGTTGCGACCACTCCCTCCTCCTGATTGGAAGTGGGACAAAGTCGAAATGGACTTCGTCACCGGTTTTCCTAAGTCACAGAAAGGTAACGATGCCATCTTTGTCGTCATCGACAGATTCTCCAAGATTGCACACTTCTTGCCGGTCAAGGAGACGATCACTGCTAGTCAGTTAGCACACTTGTACATCTCCCGAATTGTGTCACTCCACGGTATTCCGATGGAGATCAGTTCAGACCATGGCAGCCTTTTCACCTCACGATACTGGAATAGTTTCATGGAAGCCCTCGGGACTCGTCTGTCTCTCAGCACCGCTTATCACCCCCAGTCGCAAGGCCAAGTTGAACGAGTTAATCAAGTGCTGGAAGACATGCTTCGCGCTTGTGTCCTTTCTTTCGGCATGAAATGGGAGGATGCCCTCCCGTACGCGGAATTCTCGTACAACAATAGCTATCAGGCTAGCTTGAAGATGGCCCCCTTCGAAGTTTTATACGGACGTAAATGTCGAACCCCCCTGAATTGGTAAGGAACTGGGTAACGACCCTACTTCGGACCGGATCTTGTCCAAGAAGCTGAGGATCAGGTTTGCATTGTACAAGAAAATCTCCAGGCCGCACAGTCTCGTCAAAAGAGCAACTATGACCGCAAAACCGTGAAATGGAGTATCAACTTGGTGAATACGCTTACCTCCGTGTCACTCCCATGAGGGGAACTCATCGCTTCGGTATCAAGGGCAAGTTGGCTCCTCGCTACATTGGCCCGTTCCGTATTCTTTCCAGGAGTGGACCCATGGCATACCGGTTAGAATTGCCGCCGAACCTCTCCCAAGTCCACGATGTCTTCCACGTGTCGCAACTCCGTCGCTGCTTCAAGGACCCTATCCGCGAAGTGGAGCATGATTTGATCGAGCTGCAACAAGACTTGACTTATCGAGAACATCCGAGCCGCAATCTCGATCAGTCTGAACGCCGAACCCGCAACAAGACCGTCAAGTTCCTCAAGGTTCAGTGGTCGACTCATTCTAAAGATGAAGCCACTTGGGAACGCGAAGATCGCCTTCGCGATGAATACCCCGATCTTTTCCTCGCTACCACTTAAATTCTCGGGACGAGAATTCTTGTACTGGGTGAGATTTGTAACACCCTCAGTTGCCTGTAACAGTAATCACTTTTACTGTGGACTAATCACTATTGCTAATCTGATGAGGACATCCCTACTAATGTTACACCCATATCCTCACCAACTACACATACTGGACCAGTTACTAGAGCACGTGCACGTCAACTAAATTATCAGGTACTTTCGTTTCTTGTGAATCCTTCTATTGTTCATGAACATATGATGCTGCCTAAATTAGATACTTTTGTTTTGCTTATGAATGAAGGACCTAGCATGGACAAGAAGGATGGTCATTGGAGCGGGATCAAGCATGGAGAAGAAGGTGCGCGCGCGGGAAAGTACAGTGGAGCTTCCAGTGGTGATTATCACACTTTGAAGCCACCATAAGGCGCGCATGAAGTCTTGGACGAAATACGCGAGATGTCACTTCATTATTTTCGTCCAAGGGCAATTATAGGTGCTGCGTCACCTTAATATTGGGCTGGGCCCATGTAATTTCGAAATACCACATTATAGGCTGCTTTTAGAGTCCGTATGTGTGGGGAAACCGAGTTAGGGTTGTTTTCGGACCCCACCTCCAAGGGGCCACGAAATTCCCCTCTGTTCCTCCATATATACAGCCCTTAGGGCGTCGTTTAGACTTGGGTTTTAATTAGATTTAAGTTAGCCATAGCCGCAACTTCGAGCTCTTCGTTTGTGTCATCCGACCAGACCAAGACCGCATTGGAACCCCAACTTCTGTTAATCTTTCATCTTATATTCGCAATATCCAGATTGCAATTCTTAGTTCTTCCTTGTTCTTCGATTGCTTGCAGGAATTGACCTTCGTGGTCAGGTTGATCGTGCATCCGCGGGATCAATAACCTCTCGGAGTTGATTTAGCGATTGCTAAGGCGCAACGTCTTCGCACGTTCGTAGTCGGGTCGTGAAAGTCTACTCCACCAAAATCGTTCTCCATCCTTTCATCGAAACATCGGGACACCTTCGCCTCTATCATAATCACTATGCAAACCTTGCCATGACCCACTTTGCTTTTGATCATATTGAAATGCCTTTTGGTTGCTATGAAAAATATGTTGCAATTAAACTTTGCCCAAAAATCATGAGACCACTTTTATAAAATCACTAATAATCATTGGGTCATGCCCATGTGGTTATAACATTTTATTTTGCCACTAGAAAATTCAAGCAATTCAAACACCAAGCAAAACAGCCCCATTTGACAATTGAATATTATAAAGAAATAGTAAATGGTTTTATTTTAAGCCTAAACTTTTTGTGGCACTCTCGAAATATACACTCCTAATTATGGGCCAGGTCACACATTTAAAAAAAAAGTTAAAGCAATTAAAACCAATACAAAAGGAAAATAACAGAATGGGAAAATAAGAAGAAAGGGAAAAATACTAAAAACTCGCCTGGGGCGAGGCCCACCCCGGCCCATATCCCCTTCCCCACCTGCCCCCGTCCCCTCCGTCACCTGCCCCGTCACCGTGGCGAGCTCGCCGTGGCTGGGCCGTCTGCCGGCCGCCCCCACACCCCCTGTGCCTCTGACGCGATAAGGGCGCCCCCAGCTACCCCCTTTACACGCCCCTCCTCCATTTCCTCTCCTCCTCTTCTCGCAGTCGTCGGGGTAGATCCCACCCGAGCCGCCGTCGCCATGGCCGTGAGCTCACGCAGCCAGTGAGCTCGCGTCGCCACGCCGCCGTGTCCAGCGTGTTCCACGTCTTCGTCTTCGTCTCCGAGCACAAGGAATCGAGATCGGAGCCACTACGTCGAGCGCATGGTTAACTTCCCCAACTCCGGCCGCCGCGACGTCGCAGAGGGAATACGCCGCCGTCGATACGCCATCGAGCCCACTGCCACCACTGCTGCACTCGCGGTGAGCTCCTCTACCTTCCCCAAACCCCCGCGTAGCCCCTCGTGCACTAAATCCGCCGACGCCATTGGAGCCGTGGCTCCGTCGCCGCCGACGTGTTCTCCCCCGCGGCCTAGGTCATGCTTTTGGCGCGCCGAGCACGTCCTCGTGTTCGCCTTGCTCCCAGGAACACCATCCCGTAGCGCACGCTCGAAAGCCCTCTCCGTTGACGCGTTCCCGACGAGGTCCGAGCGCAGGCGGCCGTCTACCTCGTCGCCGACGTCACTCCGGCAACTCCACGCCCGCGCCACCGCTACTAGACGCCTCCCCGTCGCCTCCCCGTTCGATTGGGGCTAACTGCGCCCCCTCCCGAGCCCTGTGGCGTCGCCACCGTCAACCTCTTCGCCGGCGAGTAGCCGGTGAGGTTCCGGTGAGGCTGCCAGGTGGGGCCTCGGTGTCAGCTAGATAATTAGGGCTTAACCCAAAACCCTAAGCCACTGACAGTGGAGCCCCCCGGTTAATTACTTAGTTAACTTAACAGGAGAGATTAACAGAATAATAAACCCCCTAGACACTGACACGTGGGTCCCCTGGTCATTTTATTAATTAAACATGTTTAGTTATCACTGGAGTCAATGACACCTCGGCCCCCTTTGTCAGTTTGATTTTTAAAAGAATTTAAAGGAAATTCCAGTGGCTGACATGTGGGCCCAGAGGCTATTTTGATTTATTAAAAATGTCTTATAAATAAATGGAGGCTGACATGTGGGTCCCACATGTCAGGCACTGTTTTGGATAATGTTTTGGATATTGTTCTGGATAATGTTGAATAAATAATAAAAGAAATTCAGAAAATCATTTAAATGATTTAAAACTTTGAAATTCAATAACTTTTAAACCGTAACTCAGATTCAAAAACTTTATACATGATAATTGATCAGAATAATATTACGAATATGAATACGCTATCCGTATGTCTATCACACCCCTCTAACACAACGAACATCGAACCCCCCCCCCCTCCGGACCGATTGTCCGATAAATTGTCCGGTACTCGTAGAGTGCCCGGATGAATTTATTCCGAACAAGAATGTTTCTCGGAATAGATCAACTAGCACGGATACACCCCTTATGTTTGTACGGTACCCACGACACCTCCGGCTTGATCCTTTCCCCTCCGGTCACTCTGTCCGGTAATCATCCGGAGCCGGTAGTTCATCCTCAGATGAATTTCCGTTCCGAGCAATGTGCATTGCACTGCGTTAGAATACCGTTAGCATTTCATCTGTCATGTCATGCATCTGTTTGTATATGCTTGTTGTGTATTTACTATTTTCTTCCCCCCCCATAATCTCCGGTAGACCCCGCTGCTGCCGTCGACTACACTGCTGCTGAGTACGACTACTTCGTCGACGACCCTACTACTACCGTCGAGCTTCCAGGCAAGCAGAGCCATTCTCTTCCCCAGATATCGCCTATCTTTCCGTACATTTCTTGCACTAGGCATTGTTACTGCTGCTGCTACGTTGCTTACCTATTCAATTGCATAACCTGTCATTGTCGCCCCTTGATGTGCCTTCCTTTATCCTATGCTGCCTGTTATTAATATTATGCATTATTCAGCAGTGAGCCCTGCGCATTGTTAGCTAGGATTACATAGAGGGCCGTGATCACTCAGGGGAGTGAACGCGGGTACAAATATTATAACTGCACAGGTACGGTACAAAGCAGACACCGCCAAAGGCCCCTATCTGGGTTATGCATAGTCACCCCAAGTGTGAGCTATCAAGGAGTAATCCTTGTACTCCACTCGAGGCTGACTTTGTCTTACCGCCTTAGGGTCCTGAACAACGGTTGTCCTTCAGGTAAGAAGTCGGGCGACCCAACGGTGCCCGCGAGAGGTATTGCGACGGGACGACAGGGAGGGTACGACCAGTGTACCGGTGTGCTTGGCCCCTGATCGTTGGCCGCGAGAGTTACCAAACCACGAAAGTCGAGCTCCTTGAGGAGCACATGATAGAGGCGAAGGTGTCCCAATGTTTCGATGAGATGGTGGAGATCGATTATGGTGGAGACGACTTTCACGATCCGACTACGAACGTGCGAAGACGCCTTAGCGATCGCTAAACCAACTCCGAGAGGTTATTGATCCCGCGGATGCACGATCAACCTGACCACGAAGGTCTAATTCCTGCAAGCAATCGAAGAACAAGCAAGAACTAAGAATTGCAATCTGGATATTGCGAATATAAGATGAATGATTACGAAAGTTGGGGTTGCAATGAGGTCTTGGCCTGGTCGGATGACACAAACGAAGAGCTCGAAGTTGCGGCTAAGGCTAACTTAAATCTAATTAAAACCCAAGTCTAAACGACGCCCTAAGGGCTGTATATATGGGGGAACAGAGGGGATTTTCGTGACCCCTTGGAGGTGGGGTCCGAAAACAACCCTAACTCGGTTTCCCCACACATACGGACTCTAAAAACAGCCTATAATGTGGTATTTCGAAATTACATCGGCCCAGCCCAATATTAAGGTGACGCAACACCTATAATTGCTCTTGGACGAAAATAATGAAGTGGCATCTCGTGTATTTCGTCCAAGCCTTCATGCATGCCTTATGGTGGCTTCAAAGTGCGAAAATCCCCACTGGAAGCTCCATTGTTCTTTCCCGCGCGCGCACCTTCTTCTCCATGCTTGATCCCGCTCCAATGACCGTCCTTCTTGTCCATGCTAGGTCCTTCATTCATAAGCAAAACAAAAGTATCTAATTTAGGCAGCATCATATGTTCATGAACATTAGAAGGATTCGCAAGAAACGAAAGTACCTGATAATTTAGTGGACGTGCACGTGCTCTAGTAACTGGTCCAGTATGTGTAGTTGGTGAACATGTGGGTGTAACATTAGTAGAGATGTCCTCATCATCCTCCCCTTCTTGAATTGAAGTCGTCCTCGACGGAAGCTCATTATCTTCTCCCAAATAAGGTTTCAAATCTGCAATGTTAAATGTGGGACTAACCCCAAAATCTGCAGGTAGCTCAAGTTTATATGCATTATCGTTAATTTTCTATAAAACCTTAAAGGGACCATCAGCTCGTGGCATTAACTTAGACTTGCGCAAATCAGGAAACCTATCTTTACGTAGATGTAACCAAACAAGATCTCCTGGTTCAAACACAACATGCTTTCTACCCTTATCACCAGCAAGCTTGCATCTAGCATTCATTTTCTCAATGTTTTCTTTAGTTAACTCATGCATTTTTAATATCAATTCAGCACGTTGCTTAGCATCAAAATTAACCTTCTCCGAAGATGGAAGAGGAAGCAAATCAATAGGTGCACGAGGTAGAAAACCATAAACAATCTCAAAAGGGCACATTTTAGTGGTAGAATGAAATGAAAGATTATAAGCAAATTCAATATGAGGTAAACATTCTTCCCACATTTTTAAGTTACTCTTTAAAACAGCCCTAAGCATAGTAGACAAAGTCCTATTGACTACTTCAGTTTGTCCATCAGTTTGGGGATGACATGTAGTACTAAAAAGTAGTTTAGTCCCCAACTTAGCCCATAAGCATCTCCAAAAATGGCTAAGAAACTTAGTATCACGATCCGAGACAATAGTATTGGGCACACCATGTAAGCGAATAATCTCTCGAAAGAATAAATCAGCAACATTAGCAGCATCAACGCTTTTATGACATGGTATAAAATGCGCCATCTTAGAAAATCTATCCACGACAACAAATATGCTATCCCTCCCCTTCTTTGTTCGAGGCAAGCCTAAAACAAAGTCCATGGATATGTCCTGCCACGGAACACTAGGTACAGGTAAAGGCATGTATAAACCATGAGGATTGAGTCGTGACTTCGCTTTTTGACATGTAGTGCAGCGAGCAACAAAACGCTCAACATCCCGTCTCATCTTTGGCCAAAAGAAATGTGTAGCAAGTACGTCCTCCGTCTTCTTCACGCCAAAATGTCCCATTAATCCTCCTCCATGCGCCTCCTGCAACAACAAAAGACGAATAGAGCTAGCTGGAATGCATAGCTTGTTAGAACGGAACACAAACCCATCATTAAGCACAAACTTGTTCCATGTTCTACCCTCTCTACAATTCTGCAAAACATCTTTAAATTCCGCATGATGCCAAGTTTCAAAGATTCATGATCAGAATGTATAACAAATTCTTTGGGCCATAAATAATGTTGCCAAGTTTCTAATGTCCGAACAAGAGCATATAATTCCTTATCATAAGTAGAAGAGTTCAGACTAGGCCCACTCAATTTTTCAGAAAAGTATGCAACAGGTTTAGCATCTTGTAATAACACACCTCCCAAACCAATCCCACTAGCATCGCATTCAAGCTCAAAAGTCTTATTAAAATCAGGAAGTTGGAGCAAAGGAGCATGTGTTAACTTATCTTTCAATACCGTGAAAGCTTCTTCCTGTGCGGTACCCCAAGTAAAAGGCACATCCTTGCGTGTAAGCTCATTGAGAGGGGCAGCAATGGTGCTGAAATCTCTCACAAAACGCCTATAGAATCCAGCGAGGCCAAGAAAACTCCTCACTTGTGTGACCGTTTTGGGCTGCGGCCAACTCTCAATCGCCTCGATCTTGGCTTTATCAACTTCAATACCCTGTGGAGTAACAACATAGCCAAGAAACGATACTCGGTCGGTGCAAAAGGTGCACTTCCCAAGGTTACCAAATAAACGTGCATTACGTAGAGCAATAAAAACAGCAGGTAAATGATCCAAATGTTCCTCCAAAGATTTGCTATAAATCAGTATATCATCAAAATAGACTACCACAAATCGTCCAATGAAAGCACGTAAAACCTCGTTCATTAATCTCATGAAAGTGCTAGGTGCATTACTTAACCCAAAAGGCATGACTAACCACTCATATAATCCAAACTTAGTTTTAAAAGCCGTTTTCCATTCATCTCCTAATTTCATGCGAATTTGATGGTATCCACTACGCAAATCAACTTTGGAAAACATGGTAGAGCCACTTAATTCATCAAGCATATCATCTAACCTAGGAATAGGATGACGATAACGAATAGTAATATTATTAATGGCTCTACAATCAACACACATACGCCAAGTTCCATCCTTTTTAGGCACTAATATAACAAGAACAGCACAAGGACTAAGGGATTCACGTATGTAACCTTTGTCGAGTAGCTCTTGTACTTGACGCTGAATCTCCTTCGTCTCCTCTGGATTGGTACGGTATGGCGCACGGTTGGGCAGCGAAGCACCGGGAATTAAGTCAATCTGATGCTCAATCCCTCGAATAGGTGGTAATCCCGGTGGTACGTCTTGTGGAAAGACGTCAATAAACTCCTGCAAAAGGTCAGTGACAACAGGAGGCAAAGAAGGAGGCAATTCCTCAAACGAAAACAAAGCTTCTTTGCACACAAAAGCATAGCACACATATTGACTAACATCCAAATCCGAAATATCAACCTTAGTAGCAAGCAAAGTTGGACTAGTCAATTTAATTTCATTAGAAACAGCAGAAGAAGATTTGCTAGTAGTCTTATGTTGTTGCTCAAATTCTTTAGCTGCTATCTCATTTTCACTCTTATTTTTCTCCTGTTTAGCTTTACTAGCTCTAGCAAGATCATCTTTCACAATTTGTTCAGGAGACATAGGAAGTAAAGCAATAGTTTTATCCTGATGAACCAGAGTAAACTGATTTGTCCTACCATGGTGTACAACATTCCTATCAAATTGCCATGGTCTACCAAGTAAAAGAGAGCATGCTTGCATGGGTACCACATCACAATCAACATAATCAACATATGCAGCAATGCTAAAGTGCACACGAACAGAACGCGTTACCTTAATCTTACCACTATTGTTAAACCACTGAATATAGTACGGATGGGGGTGTGGCCTTGTGGTGAGAGATAGCTTCTCCACCAACTCCATGCTTGCCAAGTTGTTGCAACTCCCTCCGTCAATGATGATGCGAACCGAACGTTCTTTCACCACTCCCTTTGTGTGGAACAAATTATGCCTCTGGTTTTGCTCGGCCTTCGGAACCTGCACACTTAACACACGTTGAGCAACCAAACTAGCATATTGATCTGCATCATCAGGAGCCATATACTCTATATCATGAGCATCATCAGGGGCACCCTGTTCCTCGTGAGCAATGAGAACTAAAGTCTCCTCATCATAGTCGCTCGCTGACTCATACCCACCATCCGCCGTAATAATCATCACACGCTTGGAGGGACAGTCTTTTGCGAAGTGACCTCCACCTTGGCACCTGCGACATTTAATATCACGATCTCGTGCTTGCCCTGTGGAAGCTATGGATGAAGAAGAACTCGCCGCTGGACCACTCTGTGCACCCTTGAATGGTGGCGCTGGCTGTTTTGGTGGCTCCCTGTAAGAATGAGCGGTTGAAGTAGATGGTGGTGCAGCAGGACGTGTGGATGTAGAAGGTCCACGCGATGTCCATGATGTATTTCGTCCTGCAGAAAAGTTAGGTCTCGTAGCGGCCTGTCGATCCTGCACTTCACGTTCAGCTTTACAAGCAAGATGAAACAAACGAGTAATAGTAGCATAGTCCTTGTATTCTAGAATAGTTTGTATCTCCCTGTTTAAGCCACCTATAAAACGTGCAAACATAGCTTCATTATCCTCTACTAGGCCACATCTAATCAATCCAGTTTGTAATTCTTGATAATATTCCTCTACAGAATTTTTCCCTTGTCTCAAACGCTGTAATTTTTGTAGCAATTCACGTTGATAATAAGGAGGAACCCAGCGAGTACGCATAGCATCTTTTAAAGCAGCCCAAGTAGCTGGAATATTATTAGCATGCAATCTACAATGTTCAGACCACCAAATAGATGCAAAACCTGTGAATTCACAAACAGCAGCAGTAACACGTCTATTCTCAGGATATTGTAAACATGTAAAGCGCTGTTCAGTTTCTAACTCCCAAGTAAGATAAGCATCAGGAATATATCTACCCTCAAACGGTTTAAGATTCAATTTAAGTTTAGGCACATGTTCATCATCGCGTACCTGAGGGGGTGGTTGGTGTCGACCGTGGCGAATGTTGGGACGTGGACGCCCAGCTGGCTGCTCATAGGCCGCTTCCTGTTCCACCTCCTCCTCGTAATCACCCTCGTAGTTGTCGTCCTGGCCGACGTCAGAAGCAGCAGCA
The DNA here is from genome assembly GCA_950022295.1 of Bromus sterilis. Taxonomy (NCBI): domain Eukaryota; kingdom Viridiplantae; phylum Streptophyta; class Magnoliopsida; order Poales; family Poaceae; genus Bromus; species Bromus sterilis. The sequence goes on along the minus strand of OX465599.1, from coordinate 160,194,491 downwards.
CTAGCAGCAACTGCAGCAGCCGCAGGAGCACCAGCAGCTTGTCTGCTCGGAAACAGAATACGTCGTGCACGTCGTGGTGGCGGTGGCTGTGCTGGAGCGGTCGCAGGCTGTGCAGGTAGGCGTGCGAGCAACTCAGTAAACTTGGCGTCGAGCTTGGTGTCGATCATCTTCTCCACACCATCAATCGCCTCTGTAAATCTGTTCTCGATGTCATTCACCTGTTCAGACATCATTTGTGCAAATTTATCATGTAACGCTTTGTTTGTCATATTCTCCCAATCGGGTGCATCCTGCGCCACTTCAATATGGGATCCTGGCATGGTTAGCAGAAATAGAAAACACACAGAAATATGATCCTAATTCTACTAATGGGATGTGGGGTGGTGGAAAGCACAAATCCGTCAAGCTTTTCTTTCGTTCTTACCGATTCTTACCTAGCAGCAGGTGGTGATGTACAACCAACGGGTCAAAACTCTCAGAGATGTGGTAGAGCGATGGCCAGGAGGTGTCAACCGCACGAAGTAGAATATATGTGGAGCTGTAGGTAGGCTTGACAAATATGGTAGCAAAAAGCTCAACAGTAATCAAAACAGAGATGCAAAGTTGAATAAACACTCAACGTCGGTACTGTGCTGATCCTAGGGTAGACCGTACTAGAGACGCGAGCCTAAAACACCAACGAAAGCACGGCGCGGCACGTAGTCAACTGAGAAGCACACTCTGAATGTTTTTTTTTCTCTTTTTTTTTTTGGTTTTTTTTTTTTTGGAAATCACCTCCTTCTACGTACGACAAAAGATTGGTGAAATCCGACTCTAATCAACTCAAAACTAATCTGGCTACGGAGAGATCACAAGCCGAACAGGTGATGGAACTCAACTCGGATTGGTAGGTCGTGGTGCTGTATATGGACTCTGCTTGGCGGAACGTGGTGGTGTATCTGGACTCGGATTGGCGGAACGTGGTGGTGTAGTACTGTGCGGCGGCGGCGTGACAAACTGTGATCAGAACTCGAAACTCTAAGGAAACTAGACGCTAAGATCAGCAACTCGACACAACGATGCAACCGCAAATTCAACAATGCAAACTACTATAAAGAAAACTGGACAAAGGCTCGGACTGTGTTTGGGACGTGATGATCTAACCCTAATTTTTTTTTGTTGGCTTTTTCGTGGACTGTAGGTATGAAGAACAGAACCAATCTAGACTACGAAAACTGGTAAATCTCACCGAGCAACCTGGAAGTCTGATACCACTTGATAGAGGCAAAGGTGTCCCGATGTTTCGATGAGATGATGGAGATCGATTTTTGGTGGAGTAGACTTTCACGACCCGACTACGAACGTGCGAAGACGTTGCGCCTTAGCAATCGCTAAACCAACTCCGAGAGGTTATTGATCCCGCGGATGCACGATCAACCTGACCACGAAGGTCAATTCCTGCAAGCAATCGAAGAACAAGCAAGAACTAAGAATTGCAATCTGGATATTGCGAATATAAGATGAAAGATTAACAGAAGTTGGGGTTCCAATGCGGTCTTGGCCTGGTCGGACGACACAAACGAAGAACTCGAAGTTGCGGCTATGGCTAACTTAAATCTAATTAAAACCCAAGTCTAAACGACGCCCTAAGGGCTGTATATATGGGGGAACAGAGGGGATTTTCGTGACCCCTTGGAGGTGGGGTCCGAAAACAACCCTAACTCGGTTTCCCCACACATACGGACTCTAAAAACAGCCTATAATGTGGTATTTCGAAATTACATGGGTCCAGCCCAATTTTAAGGTGACGCAGCACCTATAATTGCCCTTGGACGAAAATAATGAAGTGGCATCTCGCGTATTTCGTCCAAGACTTCATGCGCAACTTATGGTGGCTTCAAAGTGCGATAATCACCACTGGAAGCTCCATTGTCCTTTCCTGCGCGCGCACCTTCTTCTCCATGCTTGATCCCGCTCCAATGACCATCCTTCTTGTCCATGCTAGGTCCTTCATTCATAAGCAAAACAAAAGTATCTAATTTAGGCAGCATCATATGTTCATGAACAATAGAAGGATTCGCAAGAAACGAAAGTACCTGATAATTTAGTTGACGTGCGCGTGCTCTAGTAACTGGTCCAGTATGTGTAGTTGGTGAAGATGTGGGTGTAACATTAGTAGAGATGTCCTCATCAGCTATAATGAGACATAAATTTGTTCCTCCTTATTATCGTCGTGAATTGCTTCGTAATTTGGAACAATTAAAACAAGGAAGTAACACTGTTCATACTTACTATCAAGAGTTTAAATCTTATATGCATAAGTGTGACATAGAAGAATCCGAGGATGATAGAAAGAATAGATTTTTTCATGGTTTGAACAATGACATCCTCGCACGATTTCATTATACTCCTCGCTGCATTATTGGTATGTATGTTCGTGCTTGTACCTTTGAGAGACAGATACAGGAGGATGCTTTGGGCGACTACGACGACTACGACGGCTACTATTCCAGACCATGCTCACCACCACCGATTGTCTCATTCGCCATTGCACCTTCTACGATGACCATGCCTCCTATTGTGAGTGTGATATCGCTTCCAGCCTCTATGACCTTGCCATCATCCGTACCTACATCATCTGAGTTGTTGTAAAAAGGTAACAACAAAGGTATTGATGACATAACTTCACATAAGGATGATGCATGCATAGTAGAGTTGAATAAATCATGTGTTGAGTTACCTGTTGATTTGAGCACACCATCTATTTTGGATAATCATTATACTATTATGAAATTGCCAATGCTTAATCATTTTGGTATGACCTCTAATCTTGATGATGATTATGCGTCGAATGACTTGTTGCACGACTACTTAGTTAAACCTTTTGTAGCATGTCCTTCGAAAAACATTAACGTTTATTCACCGGTGTTAGGATGGTTTAATGATGAGCATTGTAAATCTTTAGATATGAATAAAATCTTCACTTATATATGCAAACTGAGTTGCAATATTTTCATGTCGTTTACCTATTGTGATGAATTCATATCTTTATATTTCACGACATATGAAAGTTATTTGTGTATACATGTGTCTCATGTGCACAAACTGAGGGCCGTAAAAATGGATGATATATACATATACAACATGTACACCTTGTCTCTTTTGTTAGCCACATTTCAGATTAAGCAACGCCGAGGACGGCTTTGTTTTCAAGAAGGGGAGGAAGATGAGGACATGGCTACCACAGTTACAGCCATAACTCATGCTACTACACACATTGGATCGGCTACTAGAGCTCGCGCAAACCAACAGAATTATCAGGTATTTTCGTTTCTTGGAAATCCTTCTAATGTTTATGAACATGTGATGCTGCCTAAATTAGATATTTTTGTCTTACTTATGCATGAAGGACCTAATGTGGACAAGAGGGATGGCCATTGGAGCGAGATCAAGCATGGAGAGGAAGTAGCGTGTGCGGCAAAGAATAATGGAGCTTTCAGTAGTGATTTCCGCACTTTGAAGCCACCATAAGAAGTGCATGAAGCCTTGGACGAAATATACAAAGATTCCACTTCATAATTTTGTCCAGGGGCTGTTATAGGTGCTGCGCCACCTTATTTATGGGCCAGGCCCATGTAATTTCGAAATAGTGCTTAATAGGCTGTTTTAGAGTCCATATTGTAGGGGAAAATGACTCCAGAGGGATTTTAGTCCCACCTTGCCAAGGGAGGACGAAATTCCCTCTCTTTTCCCCTATATATACACCCCATAGGGCATCCTTTAGACTTGGATTTCTTTTAGTTAAAAAGACTGCTTAGCTAATTGCTGCATCTTCGTGTACTCGGTTTGTGTCCAACGACCAGATCAAGACCGCTTTCGGAATCCCAACTTTATTCATACTTCATCTACATATTCGCAATATTCAGATTGCTTTATCATAGTTCTTGCTTGTTCTTCGATTGCTTCCAGGCACTAGACCTTCGTGGTCAGGTTGATCGTGCTCCGGCGTGGTCAATAACCTTCAGGAGATTGGTTTAGCGATTGCTAAGGCGCAACGTCGTGCACGTTTGTAGTCGGATCGTCAAAGTCGACTCCATCAAATCGTAGTTATCATCTCATCGAAAGATCGGGACACCCCGCCTCTATCATATCCACTACGCAAATCAACTTTGGAAAACATGGTAGAGCCACTTAATTCATCAAGCATATCATCTAACCGAGGAATAGGATGACGATAACGAATAGTAATATTATAAATGGCTCGACAATCAACACACATACGCCATGTTCCATCCTTTTTCGGCACTAATATAACTGGAACAGCACAAGGACTAAGGGATTCACGTATGTAACCTTTGTCGAGTAGCTCTTGTACTTGACGCTGAATCTCCTTCGTCTCCTCCGGATTGGTACGGTATGGCGCACGGTTGGGCAGCGAAGCACCGGGAATTAAGTCAATCTGATGCTCAATCCCTCGAATAGGTGGTAATCCCGGTGGTACGTCTTGTGGAAAGACGTCAATAAACTCCTGCAAAAGGTCAGTGACAACAGGAGGCAAAGAAGGAGGCAATTCCTCAAATGAAAACAAAGCTTCTTTGCACACAAAAGCATAGCACACATATTGACTAACATCCAAATCTGAAATATCAACTTTAGTAGCAAGCAAAGTTGGACTAGTCAATTTAATTTCATTAGAAACAGCAGAAGAAGATTTGCTATTAGTCTTATGTTGTTGCTCAAATTCTTTAGCTGCTATCTCATTTTCACTCTTATTTTTCTCCTGTTTAGCTTTACTAGCTCTAGCAAGATCATCTTTCACAATTTTTTCAGGAGACATAGGAAGTAAAGCAATATTTTTATCCTGATGAACATGAGTAAACTGATTGGTCCTACCATGGTGTACAACATTCCTATCAAATTGCCATGGTCTACCAAGTAAAAGAGAGCATGCTTGCATGGGTACCACATCACAATCAACATAATCAGCATATGCAGCAATGCTAAAGTGCACACGAACAGAACGCGTTACCTTAATCTTACCACTATTGTTAAACCACTGAATATAGTACGGATGGGGGTGTGGTCTTGTGGTGAGAGATAGCTTCTCCACCAACTCCATGCTAGCCAAATTGTTGCAACTCCCTCCGTCAATGATGATGCGAACCGAACGTTCTTTCACCACTCCCTTTGTGTGGAACAAATTATGCCTCTGGTTTTTCTCGGCCTTCGTTACCTGCACACTTAACACACGTTGAGCAACCAAACTAGCATATTTATCTGCATCATCAGGAGCCATATACTCTATATCATGAGCATCATCATGGGCACCCTGTTCCTCATGAGCAATGAGAACTAAAGTCTCCTCATCATAGTCACTCGCTGACTCATACCCACCATCCGCCGTAATAGTCATCACACGCTTGGAGGGACAGTCTTTTGCGAAGTGACCTCCACCTTGGCACCTGCGACATTTAATATCACGATCTCGTGTTTGCCCTGTGGAAGCCATGGATGAAGAAGAACTCGCCGTTGTACCACTCTGTGCACCCTTGAATGGTGGCGCTGGCTGTTTTGGTGGCTCCCTGTAAGAATGAGCGGCTGAAGTAGATGGTGGTGCAGCAGGACGTGTGGATGTAGAAGCTCCACGCGATGTCCATGATGTATTTCGTCCTGTAGAAAAGTTAGGTCTCGTAGCGGCCTGTCGATCCTGCACTTCACGTTCAGCTTTACAAGCAAGATGAAACAAACGAGTGATAGTAGCAAAGTCCTTGTATTCTAGAATAGTTTGTATCTCCCTGTTTAAACCACCCATAAAACGTGCAAGAATAGCTTCATTATCCTCTACTAGGCCACATCTAATCAATCCAGTTTGTAATTCTTGATAATATTCCTCTACAGAATTTTTTCCTTGTCTCAAACGCTGTAATTTTTGTAACAATTCGTGTTGATAATAAGGAGGAACCCAGCGAGTACGCATAGCATCTTTTAAAGCAGCCCAAGTAGTTGGAATATTATTAGCATGCAATCTACAATGTTCAGACCACCAAATAGATGCAAATCCCGTGAATTCACAAACAGCAGCAGTAACACGTCTATTCTCAGGATATTGTAAACATGTAAAGCGTTGTTCAGTTTCTAACTCCCAAGTAAGATAAGCATCAGGAATATATCTACCCTCAAACGGCTTAAGATTCAATTTCAGTTTAGGCACATGTTCATCATCGCGTACCTGAGGGGGTGGTTGGTGTCGACCGTGGCGAATGTTGGGATGTGGACGTCCAGCTGGCTGTTGATAGGCCGCTTCCTGTTCCACCTCCTCCTCGTAATCACCCTCGTAGTTGTCGTCCTGGCCGACGTCAGAAGTAGCAGCAGCAGGTACTGCAGCAGCAGGAGGAGCACCAATACCAGCAGCTTGTCCTCTCGGAAACAGAATACGTCGTGCACGTGGTAGTGGCGGTGGTTGTGGCTGTGCTGGAGCGACAGCAGGCTGTGTAGGTAGGCGTGCGATCAACTCAGTAAACTTGGCGTCGAGCTTGGTGTCGATCATCTTTTCCACGCCATCAATTGCCTCTGTAAATCTGGTCTCGATGTCATTCACCTGTTCAGACATCATTTGTGCAAATTTATCATGTAGCTCCTTGTTTGTCATGTTCTCCCAATCGGGTGCATCCCGCGCCACTTCATCATGTGATCCTGGCATGGTTAGCAGAAATAGAAAACACACAGTAATATGATCGTACTTCTACTAATGGGATGTGGGGTGGTGGAAAGCACAAATCCGTCAAGCTTTTCTTTCGTTCTTACCGATTCTTACCTAGCAGCAGGTGGTGATGTACAACCAACGGGTCAAAACTCTCAGAGATATGGTGGAGCGATGGCCAGGAGGTGTCAAACGCACGATGTAAAATATATGTGGAGCTGTAGGAAGGCTGACAAGTATGGTAGGAAAAACTCAACAGTAATCAAAACAGAGATGCAAAGCTGAATAAACACTCAACGTCGGTACTGTGCTGATCCTAGGCTAGACCGTACTAGAGACGCGAGCCTAAAACACCAACGAAAGCACGGCGCGGCACGTAAACAACTGAGAAGCACACTCTGAATTTTTATTTTCTCTCTCTTTTTTTTTTTTTGCTATTTTTTTTTGCGATGCGGGACTGCGGTGGCTGAAAAAGTGCGAAAAAATCACTATGGTGGCGAACGTCTCAAAATGAGTTTCTGGACCTAAGGAACGTATGGGCACGGAAGTTTTTCACCCCTGAAATTTTTGGCCTAAAAACTGCTCTGGAAAGCGTGCCAGACTCTTTTTTTTTTTCGGAAATCACCCTCTTCTACGTACGACAAAGATTGGTGAAATCCGACTCTAATCAACTCAAACTAATCTGGCTACGGAGAGATCACAAACCGAACGGGTGATGGAACTCAACTCGGATCGGTAGGTCGTGGTGGTGTATATGGACTCTGCTTGGCGGAACGTGGTGGTGTATCTGGACTCGGATTGGCGGAACGTGGTGGTGTAGTACTGTGCGGCGGCGGCGTGAAAAACTATGATCAGAACTCGAAACTCTAAGGGAACTAGACGCTAAGATCAGCAACTCGACACAACGATGCAACCGCAAATTCAACAAATCAAACTACTGTAAGGAAGACTGGATAAAGGCTCGGACTGTTTAGGGACGTGATGATCTAACCCTAAATTTTTTTTTGGCTTTTTCGTGGACTGTAGGTATGAAGAACAGAAGTAATCTAGAGTACGAAAACTGGTAAATCTCACCGATCAACCTGGAAAGATGATACCACTTGATAGAGGCGAAGGTGTCCCGATGTTTCGATGAGATGGTGGAGATCGATTATGGTGGAGACGACTTTCACGATCCGACTAAGAACGTGCGAAGACGTTGCGCCTTAGCGATCGCTAAACCAACTCCGAGAGGTTATTGATCCCGCGGATGCACGATCAACCTGACCACGAAGGTCTAATTCCTGCAAGCAATCAAAGAACAAGCAAGAACTAAGAATTGCAATCTGGATATTGCGAATATAAGATGAATGATTACGAAAGTTGGGGTTCCAATGAGGTCTTGGCCTGGTCGGATGACACAAACGAAGAGCTCGAAGTTGCGGCTATGGCTAACTTAAATCTAATTAAAACCCAAGTCTAAACGACGCCCTAAGGGCTGTATATATGGGGGAACAGAGGGGATTTTCGTGACCCCTTGGAGGTGGGGTCCGAAAACAACCCTAACTCGGTTTCCCCACACATACGGACTCTAAAAACAGCCTATAATGTGGTATTTCGAAATTACATGGGCCCAGCCCAATATTAAGGTGACGCAGCACCTATAATTGCTCTTGGACAAAAATAATGAAGTGGCATCTCGTGTATTTCGTCCAAGCCTTCATGCATGCCTTATGGTGGCTTCAAAGTGCGAAAATCCCCACTGGAAGCTCCATTGTTCTTTCCCGCGCGCGCACCTTCTTCTCCCTGCTTGATCCCGCTCCAATGACCGTCCTTCTTGTCCATGCTAGGTCCTTCATTCATAAGCAAAACAAAAGTATCTAATTTAGGCAGCATCATATGTTCATGAACATTAGAAGGATTCGCAAGAAACGAAAGTACCTGATAATTTAGTTGACGTGCACGTGCTCTAGTAACTGGTCAAGTATGTGTAGTTGGTGAAGATGTGGGTGTAACATTAGTAGAGATGTCCTCATCAGCACACGCGAGACAAGGTAAGGAGACGGTTCACCTTGTTGGTAACCGCAGTGACTTGGTGGGACGACGGGGCAGGCACCGATGTACTAGTGGTCCTGGCTGCTGTCGTTGTCCGCGGGTCAGTTAAGTCGAGGCAACGATAACGGTTGTCACGCAGGTTAATTAAAATGCTAAACGGTTCAGTGAATGTCTTGAGTTGGCTATATGCCATGTATGCACTACCTACCCGTGGGAATTACGTGTTATGGGCTCCTCTGCTTCGTAGTGTCGTCCGAGGACTCTTCAGACGTCAGCAGTACCGCGGCCTGCGCCGGGAAGTGGCGTTGTCTTATTTGCCGCGGCAGTGTGATTTGTATTTGCTTTGATTTAACTTCACCGGCCAGCCTCGCGCCGTGCAGGAGTACGTCGGGGTTAGGGTCCAAAGCCCCGCGTACATAGGATATAGTCCGGCGGATGACCTCTCTGTTGAGTTTGAAAGATGGGCTATGAAGTGTCGGATAGCCTCGGTGGAGCGTTCCCTAACAAGGTTCCCGCCACCCTGGAGATCCGTGCGTGTAGCGTAACACAAGTGCACCCCTGCAGGGAAGATTAATCTATTCGAATAGCCGTGTCCACGGTAACAGGACGCTTTATGCTGAAGCTGGATCTTACCACTAGAAACTATTATTATTAAACTGTATGGTTCCGGGTTTTCTTCCTCGCGGGGATGTCGAGGAGGTGAACTCGGAGGCATTGTTAATTATTACAACTTATTATTATACAATGCTGCAGCAACTTTTGCTGCATTGTTACTTTATACTTCATATAAACTGTTGGCTGATTCTTACCTCATGCTGCAAGACATCGTCGGAAGATGCTAGTCTTCGTTAGGCCTAGCTTCTTACCCTTGCTCTGTATTTCTGTCTTTTAGTCCACTATATACAGCCTCTTCTTTCCGTTGATACAATGCATATTGCTTAGTAGCGGACGTAAGACTCGCGGGTATACTAGATACTCACCTGCTTTATTTCCTTTACTGTTTTGCCTGATCGGCCGCTGCAGCCGACGTTGGAGCCCAGGAGCAGGAGTACCCCGGAGGCGCCTACTACGACGTCGAGTTACCCGTTGTCCAGGAGTAGTGCGGTGGATCCCAGGCAGGAGGCCTCGCCTTTTCGATCTGTATCTCTGATGTGATTTGTGCTAGCCTTCTTAAGGCAAAACTTGACTAACTATGTCTGTACTCAGATATTATGGCTTGTATGACTTATGTATTCGGTTCCGCGTGACCCCCCTCTATTGTAACATATTTGTTTATCCTTTTGTGTTTAGTGTTGTGCTGTGATATTCTCACCGTGGCACCCTAATCTCAGCCGTGTACCCTGCGTGTATGATTATTGTACACGGATTGATTTTGGGGGCGTCACACGGGATAAGCTCGACATAAATGATCGCATGCGAGCACTTCAAGAGGAAATAGCGGGATTTCTTCTTCGTGAAGTCATAAATAAGTCGACCGGAGAATTCCCTTACCATATGTAATAGGAAACTGGTGTGTTGTCCATATGATGTATACTGTATGTATATTCAAATTCCCTCCACTGTTGTGGGCTCGAGGCAAGCAAAGAGGGGCGGTGGTGAGGCACTAGTACTATATATGATGTATATATATGTTTGTGGTACGATAATTCTACTATATATTATGGTTCTAGCTAGCTACGAGATATTCTACGAGATAGCGTAAAATAAATAGTAATCCTAAACCCAAAAGAAAAGAATTAATAAACCCTAAACCCTAAACTATTAAAACCAAAAAGAAAATAATTAAAAAAAACTTAAACCTCTAAACTTTTAGAATCGGTTTGTGTTACTAACCAGTGCTAAAGGTTCCCGAGCCCTCGCGCCCGACCTGCCACCACGTGGCTGGCTGCAGAGCTTTTAGAACCGGTTCGTGAGCAACCGGGTCTAAAGGGGTTCACCCTCTAGCACCGAACCTTTAGCACCGGTTGCCAAAACCGGTTCTAATGGCCTCCCAGAACCGGTTCTAATGACCTGTTTTGCACTAGTGTAGATCGGCTATGAGGTAACAGTTGTGGTGAGCATCCTCACCGATACCCCTTGAATGGTGTCGAGATCAAAGGCGGTAAATGATGGTCATGTGTGTGTAGCGGTACACCCCTGCAGGGTTAACAAAACTATTCGAATAGACGCGTCCACAGTAAGGGACTACTTGGGAAGCTGTGCCTGATTATTAGACAACTTGAACTGGATACTTATAAAACTTGCCAAGATAAGCGTGAGTGCTATGGCATGCTTTCTCGTGGGGAAGTCGAGGAAGGCACCATAGTGGTGTAATTGGTTGGAGACATGATGAGGACATCTCTACTAATGTTACACCCACATCTTCACCAACTACACATACTGGACCAGTTACTAGAGCACGCGCACGTCAACTAAATTATCAGGTACTTTCGTTTCTTGCGAATCCTTCTAATGTTCATGAACATATGATGCTGCCTAAATTAGATACTTTTGTTTTGCTTATGAATGAAGGACCTAGCATGGACAAGAAGGATGCTCATTGGAGCGGGATCAAGCATGGAGAAGAAGGTGCGCGTGCAGGAAAGGACAATGGAGCTTCCAGTGGTGATTATCGCACTTTGAAGCCACCATAAGTTGCGCATGAAGTCTTGGACGAAATACGCGAGATGCCACTTCATTATTTTCGTCCAAGGGCAATTATAGGTGCTGCGTCACCTTAAAATTGGGCTGGGCCCATGTAATTTCGAATTACCACATTATAGGCTGTTTTTAGAGTCCGTATGTGTGGGAAAACCGAGTTAGGGTTGTTTTCGGACCCCACCTCCAAGGGGTCACGAAAATCCCCTCTGTTCCCCCATATATACAGCCCTTAGGGCGTCGTTTAGACTTGGGTTTTAATTAGATTTAAGTTAGCCATAGCCGCAACTTCGAGTTCTTCGTTTGTGTCGTCCGACCAGGCCAAGACCGCATTGGAACCCCAACTTCTGTTAATCTTTCATCTTATATTCGCAATATCCAGATTGCAATTCTTAGTTCTTGCTTGTTCTTCGATTGCTTGCAGGAATTGACCTTCGTGGTCAGGTTGATCGTGCATCCGCGGGATCAATAACCTCTCGGAGTTGGTTAAGCGATTGCTAAGGCGCAACGTCTTCGCACGTTCGTAGTCGGGTCGTGAAAGTCTACTCCACCAAAATCGATCTCCATCATCTCATCGAAACATCGGGACACCTTCGCCTCTATCAAGTGGTATCAGATTTCCAGGTTGCTCGGTGAGATTTACCAGTTTTCATAGTCTAGATTGGTTCTGTTCTTCATACCTACAGTCCACGAAAAAGCCAACAAAAAAAAATTAGGGTTAGATCATCACGTCCTGACCACGAAGGTCAATTCCTGCAAGCAATCGAAGAACAAGCAAGAACTAAGAATTGCAATCTGGATATTGCGAATATAAGATGAAAGATTAACAGAAGTTGGGGTTCCAATGCGGTCTTGGCCTGTCGGACGACACAAACGAAGAACTCGAAGTTGCGGCTATGGCTAACCACTCATTCTTACAGGGAGCCATCAAAAACAGCCAGCGCCACCATTCAAGGGTGCACAAAGTGGTCCAGCGGCGAGTTCTTCTTCATCCATGGCTTCCACAGGGCAAACACGAGATCGTGATATTAAATGTCGCAGGTGCCAAGGTGGAGGTCACTTCGCAAAAGACTGTCCCTCCAAGCGTGTGATGACTATTACGGCGGATGGTGGGTATGAGTCAGCGAGTGACTATGATGAGGAGACTTTAGTTCTCATTGCTCATGAGGAACAGGGTGCCCATGATGATGCTCATGATATAGAGTATATGGCTCCTGATGATGCAGATAAATATGCTAGTTTGGTTGCTCAACGTGTGTTAAGTGTGCAGGTAACGAAGGCCGAGCAAAACCAGAGGCATAATTTGTTCCACACAAAGGGAGTGGTGAAAGAACGTTCGGTTCGCATCATCATTGACGGAGGGAGTTGCAACAACTTGGCTAGAATGGAGTTGGTGGAGAAGCTATCTCTCACCACAAGACCACACCCCCATCCGTACTATATTCAATGGTTTAACAATAGTGGTAAGATTAAGGTAACGCGTTCTGTTCGTGTGCACTTTAGCATTGCTGCATATGCTGATTATGTTGATTGTGATGTGGTACCCATGCAAGCATGCTCTCTTTTACTTGGTAGACCATGGCAATTTGATAGGAATGTTGTACACCATGGTAGGACAAATCAGTTTACTCTGGTTCATCAGGATAAAAATATTGCTTTACTTCCTATGTCTCCTGAACAAATTGTGAAAGATGATCTTGCTAGAGCTAGTAAAGCTAAACAGGAGAAAAATAAGAGTGAAAATGAGATAGCAGCTAAAGAATTTGAGCAACAACATAAGACTAATAGCAAATCTTCTTCTGCTGTTTCTAATGAAATTAAATTGACTAGTCCAACTTTGCTTGCTACTAAGGTTGATATTTCAGATTTGGATGTTAGTCAATATGTGTGCTATGCTTTTGTGTGCAAAGAAGCTTTGTTTTCATTTGAGGAATTGCCTCCTTCTTTGCCTCCTGTTGTCACTGACCTTTTGCAGGAATTTATTGACGTCTTTCCACAAGACGTACCACCGGGATTACCACCTATTCGAGGGATTGAGCATCAGATTGACTTAATTCCCGATGCTTCGCTGCCCAACCGTGCGCCATACCGTACCAATCCGGAGGAGACGAAGGAGATTCAGCGTCAAGTACAAGAGCTACTCGACAAAGGTTACATACGTGAATCCCTTAGTCCTTGTGCTGTTCCTGTTATATTAGTGCCAAAAAATGATGGAACATGGCGTATGTGTGTTGATTGTCGAGCCATTAATAATATTACTATTCGTTATCGTCATCCTATTCCTCGGTTAGATGATATGCTTGATGAATTAAGTGGCTCTACCATGTTTTCCAAAGTTGATTTGCGTAGTGGATACCATCAAATTCGCATGAAATTAGGAGATGAATGGAAAACGGCTTTTAAAACTAAGTTTGGATTATATGAGTGGTTAGTCATGCCTTTTGGGTTAACTAATGCACCTAGAACTTTCATGAGATTAATGAACGAGGTTTTACGTGCTTTCATTGGACGATTTGTGGTAGTCTATTTTGATGATATACTGATTTATAGCAAATCTTTGGAGGAACATTTGGATCATTTACGTGCTGTCTTTATTGCTCTACGTAATGCACGTTTGTTTGGTAACCTTGGGAAGTGCACCTTTTGCACCGACCGAGTATCGTTTCTTGGCTATGTTGTTACTCCGCAGGGAATTGAAGTTGATAAAGCCAAGATCGAGGCGATTGAGAGTTGGCCGCAGCCCAAAACGGTCACACAAGTGAGGAGTTTTCTTGGACTCGCTGGATTCTATAGGCGTTTTGTGAGAGATTTCAGCACCATTGCTGCACCTCTCAATGAGCTTACACGCAAGGATGTGCCTTTTACTTGGGGTACCGCACAGGAAGAAGCCTTCACGATATTGAAAGATAAGTTAACACATGCTCCTTTGCTCCAACTTCCTGATTTTAATAGGACTTTTGAGCTTGAATGCGATGCTAGTGGTATTGGTTTGGGAGGTGTGTTATTACAAGATGCTAAACCTGTTGCTTACTTTTCTGAAAAACTGAGTGGGCCTAGTCTGAACTATTCTACTTATGATAAGGAATTATATGCTCTTGTTCGGACATTAGAAACTTGGCAACATTATTTATGGCCCAAAGAATTTGTTATACATTCTGATCATGAATCTTTGAAACACATAAGAAGTCAAGCAAAACTTAATCGTAGACATGCTAAGTGGGTTGAATTTATTGAGACTTTCCCTTATGTCATTAAACACAAGAAGGGGAAAGATAATATTATTGCTGATGCTTTGTCTCGTCGTTATACTATGCTTTCAAAACTTGACTTCAAGATATTCGGTTTAGAGACAATCAAAGATCAATATGTACATGATGCGGAATTTAAAGATGTATTGCAGAATTGTAGAGAGGGTAGAACATGGAACAAGTTTGTGCTTAATGATGGGTTTGTGTTCCGTTCTAACAAGCTATGCATTCCAGCTAGCTCTATTCGTCTTTTGTTGTTGCAGGAGGCGCATGGAGGAGGATTAATGGGACATTTTGGCGTGAAGAAGACGGAGGACGTACTTGCTACACATTTATTTTGGCCAAAGATGAGACGGGATGTTGAGCGTTTTGTTGCTCGCTGCACTACATGTCAAAAAGCTAAGTCACGACTCAATCCTCATGGTTTATACATGCCTTTACCTGTACCTAATGTTCCGTGGGAGGACATATCCATGGACTTTGTTTTAGGCCTGCCTCGAACAAAGAATGGGAGGGATATCATATTTGTTGTCGTGGATAGATTTTCTAAGATGGCACATTTTATACCATGTCATAAAAGCGATGATGCTGCTAATGTTGCTGATTTATTATTTCGAGAGATTATTCGCTTATATGGTGTGCCCAATACTATTGTCTCGGATCGTGATACTAAGTTTCTTAGCCATTTTTGGAGATGCTTATGGGCTAAGTTGGGGACTAAACTACTTTTTAGTACTACATGTCATCCCCAAACTGATGGACAAACTGAAGTGGTCAATAGGACATTGTCTACTATGCTTAGGGCTGTTTTAAAAAGTAACTTGAAACTGTGGGAAGAATGTTTACCTCATATTGAATTTGCTTATAATCGTTCAGTGCATTCTACCACTAAAATGTGCCCTTTTGAGATTGTTTATGGTTTTCTACCTCGTGCACCTATTGATTTGCTGCCTCTTCCATCTTCGGAGAAGGTGAATTTTGATGCTAAGCAACGTGCGGAGTTGATATTAAAAATGCATGAGTTAACTAAAGAAAACATTGAGAAAATGAATGCTAGATACAAGCTTGCTGGTGATAAGGGTAGAAAGCATGTTGTGTTTGAACCAGGAGATCTTGTTTGGTTACATCTACGTAAAGATAGGTTTCCTGATTTGCGCAAGTCTAAGTTAATGCCACGAGCTGATGGTCCCTTTAAGGTTTTACAGAAAATTAATGATAATGCATATAAACTTGAGCTACCTGCAGATTTTGGGGTTAGTCCCACATTTAACATTGCAGATTTGAAACCTTATTTGGGAGAAGATAATGAGCTTCCGTCGAGGACGACTTTAATTCAAGAAGGGGAGGATGATGAGGACATCTCTACTAATGTTACACCCACATCTTCACCAACTACACATACTGGACCAGTTACTAGAGCACGTGCACGTCAACTAAATTATCAGGTACTTTCGTTTCTTGCGAATCCTTCTAATGTTCATGAACATATGATGCTGCCTAAATTAGATACTTTTGTTTTGCTTATGAATGAAGGACCTAGCATGGACAAGATGGACGGTCATTGGAGCGGGATCAAGCATGGAGAAGAAGGTGCGCGTGCGGGAAATAACAATGGAGCTTCCAGTGGGGATTTTCGCACTTTGAAGCCACCATAAGGCATGCATGAAGGCTTGGACGAAATACACGAGATGCCACTTCATTATTTTCGTCCAAGAGAATTATAGGTGCTGCGTCACCTTAATATTGGGCTGGGCCCATGTAATTTCGAAATACCACATTATAGGCTGTTTTTAGAGTCCGTATGTGTGGGGAAACCGAGTTAGAGTTGTTTTCGGGCCCCACCTCCAAGGGGTCACGAAAATCCCCTCTGTTCCCCCATATATACAGCCCTTAGGGCGTCGTTTAGACTTGGGTTTTAATTAGATTTAAGTTAGCCATAGCCGCAACTTCGAGTTCTTCGTTTGTGTCGTCCGACCAGGCCAAGACCGCATTGGAACCCCAACTTCTGTTAATCTTTCATCTTATATTCGCAATATCCAGATTGCAATTCTTAGTTCTTGCTTGTTCTTCGATTGCTTGCAGGAATTGACCTTCGTGTTCAGGTTGATCGTGCATCCGCGGGATCAATAACCTCTCGGAGTTGGTTTAGCGATTGCTAAGGCGCAACGTCTTCGCACGTTTGTAGTCGGGTCGTGAAAGTCTACTCCACCAAAATCGATCTCCATCATCTCATCGAAACATCGGGACACCTTCGCCTCTATCAGGGTGGCTGCAATTTTTACAAGGGGGAAACCCTAGAAGGGCTAGGGGAGTGGTGGTATTTATATAGGCTGGCCCGGATGGCAGGTTTATGCAAAATCCCCTCGGGTTTCTCTCTCGCGTGTCCGATGCTCCACATTTCTGACCGCCGGGAGTGCATACGACCTCTGATTCGGACAAAATCTCGAACGACGCGCTCAGCGCTGCGAGCCCGCCAGTAGTACCTCACTTCTATAACATTCCGAGCACATTTTCTAGCGCCCAATAAAATTATCCATTTAATTATTAAATGGTTTTTTTTTGTTCCGATGGCGATGGTTGGTCTTGTGCCGGTTGTCGCGACGGTGCTCGGGTGAAACCCGTATCGCAAGGGTCGTGTGCCGTTGGGAAAAGGTTTAGGTCACGCATCCGATACGAGAAAGTGGGGCAGAATATATACCGATTAATAAATCAGCGAAGCAAGTACTGCAAACAATTCTATCAATCAATAAAAATAAAGCAATAAATTATTTTTTTCATTTGGGTGAAAATCCCGGGCTGTTACACGAACCTCTCCGGAAATTCTTCCAACCATTCACCCAGATGCAGCATTGCATCCCCGACACGCATGAGGCCGCAATCATTGCCACCTTTCATGCCAACGTCAAGAACCCATGCATGTTGGAGAACATGAGTACCCGGTCCATCAAGACTATCACCGCCCTGTTCGAGCAGGCCGACAAGGTCGCTCGCATCGAAGAGGCGTTCCTGCCTGTTAATCGAGATGTCGGAAGACGCCCTTCCGGAAGGAAAAATCCTGCCAGGGATCCCAGGGCACGTAAACGCGTACACCAAGACGTGTTCACCACTGAGGGGAACGAGGCCACTCCGCAACCACCCTCAATCGACACCGTGGTTGACGTTGCAGAAACCACCCCATCACCATGCTGCAAGATACACAAGACCAACAAGCATGACCTGACCGACTGCCACTCCGTCATCAAGCTCCAAGAATACATGGCGGCCTTCTATTCCAAGAAGGACGCCGAAAGGAAGGCTCAGTGGGGCGGAGTTCCAAACGCAGGGGCCTGGGCGTCTACCAGAACAAGGGCAAGCCAAGGACACCGCATCACGATGACGACGTTTCCAGAGAGTAGGAATCCGGAGGCGACGCAGTGAAGGTGGAGACCCACCAAGGGACGACCGGTGATCTCATCTGGTCGCACGGGTGGAAGGTCTTCTTCCGTGGACGCAATCTGGACAGCGGGGACTTCCTCCTGTTCCTTTATGAGGGCAAGGACGTCTTGACGCTGAAGCTCTTCAGCATGAACGACGACTACCTGAAGAACGGAGAGCTACCAAGAAACTGGAAGGACGCCGAGCGGGTTGCTCATCAATCATCGATGTACCTGCTACTCGATGTGAACCTTTACCATAGGCGTCCCAACGGTGTGAAGCTACCGTGCATCCCCACAGACGAAGGAAAGAAGCTGGTCCCATCCGGACCACGAAGGAACATGCGGAGCCCACATTGGTTCCCGGGCTCTGGTCGGCAAAGCTTTCCGGCAAGGGTTCTATTGGACTACCGCCTTGAACGACGCCATGAAGCTTGTCAACACCTGCGACGCCTGCCAATTCCACACCAAGGCTGTTCATCAACCAGCACAAGCTCTCCAAACCATCCCTCTGTCATGGCCCTTTGCGGTCTAGGGATTGGACATCTTGGGCCCATTCGCCCGTGCTACCGAAGGTTATGAGTTCCTCTACGTCGCCATCGACAAATTCACAAAGTGGCCAGAAGCGGAGCCAGTCCGCATGACCACGGCGCAATCCGGATACGAAAGGAACATTGTGCACTCCCCCGGGCATGGGCGTCAACAAGACCATCCTCGTGATGAGCGCTGCCGCGACCCCGCCGCCCGCCAGACCGCTCCTCGATGGGCCAGATCTCCCGGTGCAGCTTCTGTGGAATTATCCGGGCACCGTAGATCCCCGGATCAGCGTACTCGCCTGGAGGATAACCGCCACAAAGACGCTCGAACCACCATCATTAGGCAGAAGGAAACTCGGCGGTGTTCCGACGCTCGGGTTCCTCCCATCGATGTTGTTTGGGAGGGGATCCTTGCCAGTGAAAGGGACTACAGCACCGTGTGCGTAGCCTTCACCCAAGATCTCGGCATCGTCTAGTGGCCCAAGAAGTTCCAGATAGATGGCCCACTTCCGTATGACGGAAAGACAGACCCCGACGAGTTCATCCGTAAGTTGAACACTGTTGTCGGGACCCGGAATATGAATATGTAATTCCAGTCACAACTCAATCATATGGAGAGCCGAGAGTCGTACCCACTTGTCTAAGCAGACAAGGCCAAGCACAGAACACTCTCGGAAAGCATCGTACGTGAGGGGCATCCCATCCAGGCCGGATGATCAACTGAGATGGGTCCTCATCGCCCGCTCACAAGTCTAAATGATTATGGGTGGTGAAATCCCATACTCATAGACAAGTCGCCTCAACCATATTATCGATTGAATTATAACACTTACATAAACAGACTCCAGCCCGATCACTTAGTCGACGTCTCGGGCAGGCTCAATCATACAACAAAGTGTGCCACGTGACAGAGTCACGAGCAATCGCATCGCGATGCCCCAAGCTGCGCACATCTAAGGGCCACTTGGTGTATAAAAGACCGTCGGCAAGAACACAACTAAGCTATCGAACCCCACACTAAGACATGCACGTTATAATCATACACGCATCATACATGTCTAGTGTGAACAGCAGGTATCATCACATTACTCTACAAAGTATATCTTTATTAACTTACATGGAGTACACAAGGAGATCACGAGTCTGTGATCCAACATTACATCAAACAACGGAAGAAAATTAGGTCTGAGTACAAACAAGTTTAACAAATGGCTTAGAGAAGCCTTGTTCAACATACATGCCCTTCCAAGAGGGACCAGACTGCTGTCTGGAACTATACTATCTTAGTCAACGTTGAGCTTCAGGAAGGTGACTCCATCGGGGTCCGGGTTCTCATCTAAAACATAGAATAAGCAAACGTGAGTAGAAAGTCGTACTCAGCAAGACTTACATCAGACCTATACTACTCACGCTCAAGTTTCAAGGTAAAGGGAGGTGGGGTTCAACATGCAGAAGTGCCAGCTTTGACTTGGCTAGTCCTGAACTACGAGTACCATACTTGAGGTAAGAAGCGTACACGAGTCCACTACCAAGTCTCCAACCAATACACCACTATGGATACTTCCTCGACTTCCCCACGAGGAATCACACCATAGCACTCACGCTTATCTTGTGAGTTTTAGAGTATCCATTCAAGTTGTCTAATAATCAGGTACAGGTTCCAAGTAGTCCATGACCGCGGACGCGGCTATTCGAATAGTTTTGTTAACCTTGCAAGGGTGTAAACTACACACACATGACCATCAGTTACCGCCAGGTCTCGTCACCATTCAAGGGGTGCCGGCGAGGATGTTCACCACGACACTTCGCTCACACCCGGTCTATTCTAGGAGTCGACTATCTGAGGTAGATCCCGCTCAAGAGCCCGTCCGGATCAACGATACGGACTAAGACAATGTAGGCAACCGAGACGCCATCCAAGAAGATGGTTTCACTGTCTCACAGATCCACCCACATATCTATATGATGCAATCCTTCATCCATTCTTTTTCTATGCATATGCCAAATGGAAAGTCCGAACTAATGTGACTCCTGGACGTCAACACGGATCAAGGTACTAGGACGAGAGGGGTCAGTGATCCCAATGTGTGGTTGTACTCTTTGTCTTGGATTACCATACAAGAACTCGGTGCTTAAGGCGGTGTTCAACGAGACAACCCACTGTGTACTCCTACACAGCCTCTCATCGTTCACCTTGTATTAGGGTAGATTCACCAAAACATTTTCACTTCCATCAACACCATGATCACTACCATCCCGACTCACATCAAAAGTATACTCATTGTAAACTCTAAGCATGCAATAAGCTTTAACAGTTGCAGGGGCCACATGATATCAATCAACTCCTATCTCAACTAGGATTGTGGTCATGCATCGGATATGGGTTCAACTATGCGGTAGAATCGATAACAAGGTGATCTCCTAAACATGCATAAGCGAGACTGAGAGGGAAATGCGTTTTTATAGATATGATCAATGGGGTTTTCTTGCCTTGCTGACGAGGGTCGTACGGGGTATCTTCAACGGAGGGGGTGATCTCGGGTTCCGGCTACACCTCTATTCGAGCAAATAACACAAACAAGCTATCAAAAGAATGTACCATGCACATACACATGATCAAGTGGTATAATCTGATGTACATGTTGCTGATGTGTGGACAATTCCATTTAAATGAAGTGTATTGCAAAAGAGTTGCAAATTCAAACTTCAAATTTGATTTCAAATTATGCCATATACATGTTTGCTGCTGTTGACCCATTTTCAAATAGTCAAACATCGAAACAAGTTGCATATTCATAATCCTTTCATTTTTCTGATAATTTTTCATATATTATATGTTTAATTTGGAGTTATGAATTTTCTATGAATTTTTGAAGTTTAATTGAATTTCTGGATTTTCTGTATTTTATTTAATTAGAAAACTATTTACTACCTCATGCTGACGTAGGGGGGGCCTCTGACCAGAGGGACCCACTGGTCAGCCTCTCTGGGGTTAATCCCCGTTTTATTTATTTTAAACAAAGGGGTTAGGGGGCTGGGGCCCACCTGTCTGTGTGGTTAGGGGGTAATTAGGGGGTGGGTTAGCTTATGCTAAACCATCCACGTCGGCCTCACCAGCGTTTAGCCGCCAGTGGCACTGGCCACGGCGGTGCCTCGCTGGAGCTAGACTCCCGGCCTCGGCTGGCTGCGCTGCGAGCACTAGGGCGTAGCCCTTGCTCGTATGCATCGCCCCGAGCGCACGGCAACCACGGGGAAGCACCGTAGGCACGACTGCGGCGACCCGTGCTCGGGTTCGACGGGATTGATGCCCCGGTGCAGCACAGAGAGCGCGAAAAGGGGGTAAAGGACGTGGAGCTCATCGTGAACGCTTTGGGGAGAATGGCGAGGCTTGAGGGGGCTCGGAGCAGGCGAATTTCTCGCCGGAGTCGAAGGCGGCCGGCGGTGGAATCTTGAACCTGGCGTCGCAGCAAGAGCTCCTGGCTTCGATTTGACGTGCGGCTAGGCGGAGACGAGGGTGGCCGACCTCCTGGATATGCGGCCAGGGCGGAGGGGGCTGCTGGCCACGGCGGGGCGGTGAAGGTGCTCCGGGGAGCTCTCGGGCGGCTGCGAGGACGGCGAGGGGAGGCAGGGGAGACGAGCAACGAGAGGGGGAGAGAGTGTGGGGGCTTCTAGGCGTCCTCGTGGCGCTTTGAGGAGGAAGGGGAGGGCCTAGGTGGCCTCGTCGTCGCGGTAGCGGTCGCCGGCCGAGGCATGCTCGACAGCGAGCTTCTTCGGCCCGCGGGGAGGAAGACGACACGCGCGGGGAGGTGGGCTGGGCCGTGGTGCGGTAAGTTGGGCTTCTTTCCTGGTAAGCCCTTTTCTTTATTCTGTTTTCTTTTCTGTTTTTCTTTTCTTTCTGTAATTTGTTTTGCTCTGGTAAAATACCAAGGCATTTTATAAAAATGCCCAAATAATTTTAAAAGACTTGGGTGACCAGTAGCAAACCACATCCAAGTTATGGGCATTTTTGAAATTCAACACATTTGAATTTCAAATCAAATAGGGGTCAAATTTAATTTCCAGGGCACATTTTGAATTTTTGAAGATTCCATGGGCATGGGAATGAACCCAAACCACTTTTAAAATGATCACCATCATTTATAGGAATTTTCGTAATATTCAAATGGTTTTTGGAAAAAGATTTTTATCTGGCCATTTGAATTAATTTCTCAGGGCTTTTCTTTTCCCCATTTTTGAATTTATTTTGAAATTTTTACATGATGCAAAGGAGCAATCAAACCCTAGCACTTACCCAAGTTGGGGTCCTGACAACTTCTGTGGAGATCGCGGGGGGAGACTACAAAGCGAAGGCCATATACTTCTCCATGAAGCTCAAGGACAATGTTCGCCGGTGGCTGATGCATATCTCGACCAACTGTGACACCCTGGATTTTGGAACTTTCTTTTTCCAAAAACTTTTCTGATTTATTTCTGGATTTTCCATTTGGTTTGAATTTCTGAGCAACTCATTGGACTTGAACTTGAGCATACTTTCCTTTCCATGCTCAAGTGGCCCTTGTTTCCAAACCTCTCCAATGTCATTTCAATGACCCACCCCATCCAAGCCACCATTTTATTCAAGCCATATATTCTTTTTCCAATAAAAGGAATATTCCTATTTATTTGAGGATTGTGAAGCAACCACTATTTATCTTGCTCCATAAATCCCCAAATAACTCCCACCTAGCCTTGATACCATTTCTAGCCAAAATCTCCAAAAACATTGCATGGCCCAAGTGGATTTTTCCTCTAGAAAAATTCATTTGTTTGTGGGGGCAGAATGGTACTTTGTGAAGGAGGTGCTATTTATCTTGATCCATTGCTGGTGAAACCTTTTGTGCTAGCTCTTTTTATCATATGATTGGCCTAGACCAAATTCCACCACCATTTGCCTAGCCAAACTCCCACAAGAAATTCCCAAAGTTCTTATGCAGAAAGGGCTTTGTGAAGGAAGTGAAAGCTAGGGGACTCCATTTACCTTGAAACTTTTTGAGAATTATTCCACCACCAAATAACCCCACCAAACCAAGTTTGAGCCAAATCCCATCACCCATGTGAATGCATCATCAACACAAAGTTTCTGACCAGTGGGATACCTTGTGAAGCAAGTACTAGCTAGGTGTGTCCAATGGCCATGAAATTTTGTACACATATGCATACCCTCATATAACCTAGCTACACCAAAATTAGGCCCAATCCATTCAGCCAAAGTGATGCCAGCTTCAACAAAGCATTTCTGGTCCATTTGGTACATTACAAAGGAAGCATGTTTTTCTTTGGCCATGTGGGCTCAAACTCTCCAGATCATTAGTCCCTTGTACCACAAACCCAGATGACAACATGTACCCAACCCTCTGTTCACCATTTGAGCTCTCCTTCCTCCCCAAGTTTGATGCAGAGAACTTCCCCTTGAACATAATATCAACTCAGTGGGCCCCTTGACCATCCAAAGGTACCACAACACTCAGCATGGCAAGGACTACACGTTGGAAAAGCTTGGCCATGCTAGAGCCTCCCCCAGGTGCACCAGCCCAGAGTGGCCACGCTCCCTGGCATGCACATGGCGCGCTCTGGCCATGCCCCGAGGCCGCCCGACGCGTCGCCATCGCCCTATACCCGTGTCACTACCGTCACAATGAAATTCAAATGGTTTATCAAAATTGGGCAACACAAGTAAGGGAGCATGGGTGAGGCGATGTTTGAGTTCTTGGAAAGCCTTTTCTTGGGAGGGTCCAAAAATAAATGGCGCATTCTTTTTACTCAAAGTGTGCAAAGGTGATGCAATGGTGCTAAAGTCTTTAACGAAACGGCGGTAGAATCCGGCTAGTCCAAGGAAATTCCGGACTTGGGATAATGTGGTAGGTTGTGGCCAAGTGTTAATTGCGTTTACTTTAGTTTGAACAACTTCAGTGCCATTGGAGGAAACCACGAAGCCAAGGAATATGAGTTTGGAAGTGCAAAAAGTAAATTTTTCAAGATTAGCATATAATTGTTCCTTACGCAAGACTTGGAGCACTTCACGAATATGACTAACATGGTCCTCCACGGATTTGCTATAAATGATGATATCATCAAAGTAAACTACAACAAACTTGCCAATGAGATAACAGAGAACATGGTTCATAACAAACATGAAAGTGCTAGGGGCTGCGGATAAACCGATTGGCATAACCAACCATTCATAGAGACCACTTTTGGTCTTGTAGGCGGTTTTCCACTCGTCACCAACTTGGATACTATTTGGTGATAGCCGCTCTTAAGATCAATTTTGGTGAAAATGATGGCACCGGATAGTTCGTCAAGCATGTCATCTAAGCGAGGAATGGGGTGTCTATAGCGCACGGTAATGTTATTGATGGGACGACAATCACAACATATACGCCACGTACCATCTTTCTTTGGCACAATTAGGACCGGCACCGCACAAGGACTAAGGCTTTCGTGAACGTACCCTTTCTCTAGTAGTTGTTCGTCTTGGTGGTGAATCTCCTTTCTCCTCGGGGTTGGTGCAGTAAGGTGCCCGGTTGGGGAGGGGAGCACCGGGTATGAGGTCGATGCGGTGCTCAATGCCACGAAGTGGGGGAAGACTCGGTGGTAGCTCGGCGGGGAACACGTCCTAAAATTCCTGTAAAATAGTAGGTATGGCACGAGGAAGAGGAGGTGAGTCATTAGGTAAAAGCACCTCATCCTTGTACAAGAGTAAAAAATGAGGGATATGGGATGGGTTTTTCCGCACTTCTTGGACCTCTCGTTTAGTGGCTAGTAAGATGGTGTCATTGGTGATACGCCTCATGGGTTCACTCATATTTGGCTTGTGGCTCTCACTCACTTTGTGGTGGCTCTCTCTCTCACTTTTGGACCCATGAGGATTGGAAGTTTGTATTTTGTCGGTGATCACTTGATTTGGGGTCAAGGGACGAAGATCAACTCGTAGACCCTCCACTTGAAGATATAGTGGTTGGTACGCCCGTTGTGTAGAACACTCCAATCAAATATCCAAGTCGGCCCAAGAGAAAATGGCACACACATTGGTACCACGTCGCACTCCAATTTATCTTCGTAGGCAACAATTTTGAATGAGACTTCCACCGTGTGGTCCACTTTGATGGAGCCGGAGTCACTAAGACATTGCACCTTGTATGGGTGAGGGTGCTTCTTCTTGATGAGGTTGAGCTTGGTATCAAGTTCTTCACTTGCAAAGTTCTGGAAACTTCCGCTATCAATGATTACCTTAACGGATCTACCTTTTATGCCCTCCTTGGTGTGGAAGATGTGACACCTTTGATTCTCATCGAGCTCTTGTTGAAGGGTTGACACCTTGGACACCACGAGGGAGGGACTTGCATCATTGTCACAATATACTTGGCCGTCTTCATCATCATTTGCTTGGATGTGTTGAGATACTTGATCGAAAGCATCCATTTCACCCTCACTTATAGAATCATACAATACTAGGATAATTGCCTTCAGCAGCGCGGGGTAAAGGCCCATTAGCAGCGCGGCGTACCCGCGATGTAGATAACGCGCTGCTGCTAACTTCCATCTACAGCGTGGGGAGGCCGCGCTGTAGAACTGCATTTCCACTAGCAGCGCCCCTAGCCAGCCCGTGCTGCAGGTATATTTTTAGCTTTTTTATTTATTTTGCAATATTATTTGTTTATACAGTTTTTTATAAATTTCCATCATACACACATAACATTTATATACAAAGTAGAATTACACACATATAAACCACATCATATCATAGACATGCAATAGGCTCATCGATCATATATATATATATATATATATATATATATATCATCTCATAAGTTTAATATCGAACACAAAGGTCAACTTTTCCTAGTTTAACTTCGCTAATATCCAACAACATAATGTTTAACAACAACTACGAACCAACCTACTCATCACCACCACAAGGTGAAATGAAAAATAACCAAAAGACACCCCACATTCCATTATGTAATATGGAGAACAACTTGTCTCCATGTTTTATGTTCATCTGATTCACTATCCTTTTCGATCCTCTTATTCTTACACAGCCATCATCTCCAGTTTCAGTGGAGTAGTCAGTTATGAATAGGACATCCCATGCCCATGCAGAAACAACTGTAAGCTCCCCTTGAGGAGGCATCCACTTAGGCGTGCATGCTGTCGGGATTCTCTGTTGAAAACATACGAGTAAAATACTTAGTAATACATTATACTTAATGTTGGGTCAAATGATTTCTGAAAATGGTCTAGTGTGATAGAATAGTAAAATATCTTACCATGCTATAATCGTTTACATGTCCTGGAAACAACTTGAGAACAAATGGAACATATGGTTTATAAGGTTCTCCAATATTATTCAAGTTCACAAACGAAGGAAGACCTTTAAGAACATTGATGAAATCATCTTGTTCATCAATTGTCAGGTCAAAGCCACCATTATGAAAAGTATTATCAAACATCTTCCGAACTTCTTTTGGACCATGGAGATAAACTAACAATTATAAAAAGTTGTCAACTTGGGAAGCAAGAAAATAAGGAAGTAAACAAGTCAAAGTTGTTTAAGAAACTCACGTGGAGATAGAACCAGCTTAATGTTGTCCACTAGCATCCAAATGTCCTTATTTTGAAATGTTTGACCATCTCGACGACGAATCCAAGATCAAATGTTATTTGCATATCATCCTCTAATGCATATGCCTTGCATAGTGCATACCAATTTGGACAATCAAAATATGTGCTATTTGGTTCATTAAAGACCTCAAACTTTACAGTTATACCATCTTTCGTCTTAATATTGACATCTTTTTTGGCATTCTCACGCCACTCATCGATTTTGACGAAGTCGCAGACCTGAGGTCTTCCGTAGCAAGGGATGTGCTTGTTGATTATAAAAAATTACACGTCAAAACAAAAAGTAAGTGAAGCATGCTTAAATAAGAAGATGTCGCAGAAGTTGCATACTGTTTGAAATTCGAAGCCCTCCCTAAGCGTGATGGAGAAGTATCTTTCTTCCTCCCCATCCAACTCTGGAAACTTGTCGCACCGACCCGAGTCATCGCCACAATAGTCGAACTCGGGGATTCTATCGTCGTCAGCCATTTTCTGTGTTCATAATTCAAAAATTAGGCCATATACACAAGCAACTACAGGGATGGAGCAAGCGAGCCAAGTAAGATGCACAAGTTCCGTACTTGTACATACCACAAGGCTCACTCGATCAACTCTGCAGTCACATGGTGTCACAACGATTTTAATTATTCTTAAAAAAGAACACACATATCGGTTTTTACCTCATACTTAATTAGGTTGAACACACACAAGCAACTACATGGATGACGTTAGCGAGCCCAGTAGGATGCACAAGATTCGTATTTGTGTATATCACAAGGCTCGCTAACTCATCCCTGTTGTCACAATATTGCGTGACAACGGTTTTAATCATCGGCATTTAAAACAAAAGGAAAAATAGATGTACTCAAATAAAATGCAACAATATTATTTTATCATATAATATCACTAATATATCTTGAATAATCCAGTCAATGCAACAATAATATCACCAGTACATCTCAACTACAACATCTAGGAAATTTACTACTACATCTCGAAAAATCAAACTCGACGACGACCGGGAGCCAAGCCGCGGGCGGTAAACACCCAAAGATAAGGAACTGCCACAGGAACATAGCTCAGGTGAGAGCCGTGAAGAATCTGCCAGGTATGGGCCGTTGAGAACCCGACGTCCAACGCAACCAAGTAGCGACGGACGTGCTTGTCCTCCTCCCTGACCCGGCGACGTACCACCTCCTCGGGGGCCGGCTCCCTCTGCACCGACTGTGGCCCACGTGAACGCCACCAAAGAAACTCCGGGTCGACGACAGGACCCGGAATCCTCACCAAGCGGCGCTCCCCGGAAACCAGCTCCCAGTGCCAGCCGGGGGGAGCCCAGTCCCGGACACTGCGCATCCCATCGAGTAGGTGCTCCCCACCACTGCGACGGAGATGCGGGCCAGGCATCGTTGCCGAGAACTTATTTAATATACACATTTTTATTAAAATGAACGAGTGAAAAAATTATACTAACTAACAAATTAACAAAATAAGACAAAAATACTTTTAAATAGTGCCTCATACTTAGATTGGACACATAAGCGGGAAAGTGTGTCCGCAAACCCAAGCAGGATGCACAAGTTCCGTACTTGTACATATCACAAGGGTTTGCGTCACACTTTCCCCGATGTCACATAGTGTCACAATATATTTGAATCATCGGCATTCTAAAAAACGAGAAATAGTGCCTCATATTTAGATTGGACACATAAGCGATTCCAGGGAGAGTGTGCCAGCGAACGCAAATAGGATGCACAAGTTCCGTACTTGTGCATATCACAAGGGTTCGCTTCACACTCTCCCTGATGTCTCATAGTGTCACAATATATTTGAATCGTCGGCATTCTAAAAAAGGAGAAATAGTGCCTCATATTTAGATTGGACACATAAGCGATTCCAGGGAGAGTGTGGCAGCAAACCCAAATAGGAAGCACAAGTTCCGTACTTGTACATATCACAAGGGTTCGCTTCACACTTTCCCTGATGTCACATAGTGTCACAATATATTTAAATCATCGACATTCTAAAAAAATAGCAAAAGTGATGATAAAAAGTAATTTGATGCTGAAACACCATTTAACTCCCGTTTCGACAAATTTCGGGCACTCGATATGTTCTACTTTTCTAGCACAAGTCACGCCGAAATCCACGGAAATTTTTGGCATGACATTTTCTAAAAAAACGGACATATCGAGCGCCAGAAATTTTCCTTAATGGAAATTAATCGACATTCCAGCAAAACATTGGTCACTTGTAACCCTGAAAAATTTGATATGACATTTCCTAATATAAATTTGCTCAACAAAAATCCCAATTGTCTCAATATGCTAACCAAAAATCCTAATTGCCTAACGAAACTCCTAATTACCTGAATATGCTAACCAAAAATCCTAATTGCCTCATGTCATGCATCAAATTTCCTGAACAAAAATCCTCAATATTCACCAAATTTCCTAAACAAAAATCCTATTTTTGCAATTCTAATTCAGGAAGGGGGGAGGGGGAAACTCACCGCGCAAGGGGTGGCCGGCGACGGCGCGACGGCGACGAGGGCGCGGTCGGGTGAGGTCGGGCAAGGGCGACGACGACGAGGAGGGATCAGGCACGGGCGGGAAATGGGGAGGAGAGGGCGTGGGCGGGCGAGGCGAAGAGGGCGCGGGCGGGTGTGAGTGAAGTGGCATCAGTTAGATCTAGATGCAGTGCTATAGCGCATTATCTGCAGCGCAGGAAATGGCAGGCGCGCTGTAGATGGGTAGATCTTCTACAACGCGGGTCACTCACTACTGGAATCTGCTAGTTTGCCGTCGGTTCTTTCTTTGCCGTCAGCCATTTTTTTGTGGCTGGCGGCAAAGAGAAGGTTTGCCATTAGCTGCAGACGGCAAAGAATGGCTGACGGCAAAGACGCCTTTGCCGTCCGCTTTTTTTTAGCTGACGGCAAAGACGCCTCTGCCGTCCGCTTTTTTTTAGCTGACGACAAAGACCGCGTTTGCCGTCCGCTTTTTTTTTTGGCTAACGGCAAAGACGCCTTTGCCATCCGCTTTTGTATTGGCTGATGGCAAAGATAGCTATAGGCATAATGGTTGTATCGAGTTTTATTTTTTTTGAAAATGCAAGCCATGTCTAAATAACATGAAATTTGGTGTGGTGTTGGTCTATGATCCCTAGAGAATGTGGAAAAAATTATTTATTTATTTCGAATTATTAAACTTGTTATTTTCTTAAAATATACATGCCAAAGAAACACAAATGTTTGCTCGTTTCCTATTGGCTGAGGCAGTCCTCCCACGGATCGGTGACGTGGCAGGAGAGCCACCCCACCCCACCACAACCACCCACCAACCGCACCCCTCCTTCCCATCGGCCCCACCACTCCCACCCACCAACCGCATGCCCCCTGCCTCTCTCTCCTTATCCTCTCGTTCCACAGGCCGGCTGCTCCTGCCTCCGAAGGTCGCTGGCCGCCCTACCTCCCCAACCCCGGTGGACGCCCGTGCCTTCCAGCTCGCCCGTGCCCCTGCCTCCCCAACCCCGTCGGCCGCCCTGCCTCCCCAACCCTCCCGGCTGCCCCTGCCTCCCAATCTCGACAATGGCCGTGCCTCCCCAACCGCGTGGACCGCCCCTGACTCCCCAGCTCGTCGGCTGCCCCGCCCCGCCGGTTACCCTGCCTCCCCAACCCCGCCGGCCTCCCCTGCATCCCCAACCCCGTTGAGCACCCCTACCTCCCCAGCGCGCCGACCTCCCTGCCTCCCAGCTCGTCGACCGTGCCTCCCCTACCTCGCCAGCCGCACCTCCACTGCGACGCCGCGCCTCCCTCCCCAACCCCGCGTCTCTAGCTCATCAACCGTGCCACCCTGCCTCGCTGAGTTTTCGGTCATCCTACCTCGCCGGCCATGCCTCCCCAGAACGAGAACGATAACGAGAACGGGACCTGGAACGGGAACGAGAACATTTTTGTAAGAAAAAAATCATTGCCGTCCGCTAAATAGACAATAAAGTTTTACCGGGCCCACCTATAAACAGATTCCTAGAATCAGTACGTTGCCGTCAGCCGGTTACAAAGACTGACGGCAAAGCCTTTGCCGTCAGTCAATTTTTGACGGACGGCAAAGAACGTCTTTGCCGATAAAATCGTGGACGACTGCTTTGCACCAGCAGATTCCAGTAGTGACTGACCCGCGCTGTTGATATGTGGGCCCAAAATAACTGGCTGGTTGCTACCCACATTAGCAGCGCGGGGCTGGATACATGCGCTGCAGATGTCCTAGACATATGCAGCGCGGCCTCGCTGCCACAAGCTTTTACATTTTCTAGCCAAGGGCATGACAGGTGTCCCCATATACTGCTAATTGCTAGGCAGCTGCAGCGCGCTCAACCTCACGCTGAGAATCAACATTGTTGTATGACCATTATCCTAGTAGTGATACTCGCCGTCTTCGGTGATGATCATAGTCCACTTGGTCGGGCACTCAAAGGACTTGTGGCCACGTCCCTTGCAAGTGAAGCATGCAATGGAGCTTGTCTTTTCAACTTTTGGGGGAAAAGCCTTGGTAGGCTCTCTTGGCTTGAAGCTTGTTGTAGTTGATGAAGAACGTGTTGAAGAATTTGCCGTTGGCCTTGTGTTTGAACAACCACCACTTGATGATTGAGCTCGGGTATAGGGTGTTGTGGTTGGAGGCGCTTGAGAGGTAGAAGGTGTACCCCGAGTGTTGGAGGACAAAAATTTGGAGTACTTCGCATCTTCTTGAACTTGTCGCTCCGCTTTTGTGGCTTGATGGACCAATTCTTCAATGGTGTTGTATGGTTGGAAGTTGGTGATCTTCTTCACTTGGTAATTGAGACCGTTGATGAAGCGGGCTATGGTTTGTTCGGCGGATTCCTTCACATTGTCTCGGATCATTGCCAACTCCATTTCGTTGTAATACTCTTCTACCGTCTTGCATCCTTGCTTGAGGGCCTGTAACTTTTGGTAGAGATCACGTGTATAATGTTGTGGCACAAACCGGGCTCTCATCATGTTTTTCATTTCTTCCCATGTGCACACTTGTGGGGTGCCTTGCTCGAGACGGAGATCTTGTACTTGCTCCCACCAATTGAGAGCATAGTCTTCAAATTCAAGTGATGCCATGGAAACTTTCTTGGACTCATCATAATTGTGCACACGGTATATCTTGTCCACTTTGAGGGCCCATGAGAGGTAGTCCTCGGGGTTTGTTCCTCCCAAGAACTTTGGCATTGTGAACTTGATCCTTCCAAAACGCTCTTCATTGTGTTGAGGTTGACGAACCCGTAGGTTCTCAAGCGTCGGAGGTGCTCTAGATCGCCGGTCATTGTGATGAATTTTGTCATTGTAGTAATCTTGATGATCAAAGTTTGGCACGTGAGATGCATTTGGGCGCCCCTCCAATGTGCGAAGAGCCATTGAAGGTATGTTGTCTTAACATGGGTGAAGTGGCGGTCTTGGATGAAGGTCATCTCTAAGCACAAGAGATTGAGATGGTTCGCATGAATGACCTGAGGAGGAATGCGGATGTCATGTTCTTGGCGCCTATGGTGATCTTCGCCTTCATGTCTTGTTGACCGGGCATTATAAGTTGTTTCCCCTTGGTGGTGAAGGTTGAAGTTGATGGTGTCTTGCACTTGTCTCTCAAGGTGGAGAGGCCTTTCGCGCTGCGTGGCTTGGTCTTGTGGCTCCTTGCCGGGACGAGACCGGGTGTGCTCGACGTTTCTCATGGTTGGACTTGGAACAGTGAGAAGACCGGTGTGAAGACGTGGATGATGAAGAATGATGACGCCGAGAAGAGAGCATGGCCTTGATCTTCGCCATACTTGCGTCTTGGTGTGCCGCGATATGAGCGAGCATTTATTGCTTGAAGTCCTCCATGGTGTTGGCATTTGTTCTTGACCTTTGTGTAGGTCCGCCGCAATCGTGGCGATGCGGTTGCTCAACCTCTCGTGCGCGTCGCGCATCTCATGTTGGAATTGTAGATGAGCCTCTTGAGTAACCATATTGCTTGTATCGCGAAGTGTACCATTCACCGGAGAAGTAGGGGAGAATTTCCTAGCCATGACAACAAGTGGGTAGATGTGAGAGTAAAAGGAAGAGAACAATAACAAGGATACCTTCTCGAAGATGTAATGAGTCGAGTGATGTGTAGCTTCGCGTAGTGAATAGAATGTCCTTGTTTTAATCTCGTTCCCACACACACACCTACAAATGGCTTATTGTGGAGCTTGGTAGGGGTTAGTGGCCAAAGAAATGCAACAAGTGGAACAAGATAAGTTGGTAGTGGTCCAAATGAAGCAATGCAAGACAAGTAGATCAAAAGAGAAAACGCAAGCGCAGAGATATTGGGACTTATGCAACCAAGAAAGTGAGCAAGATATTGGAGCCTAATGAAGACTAATGCTCGTGTTGCACAAGTACAAAGAGAGGCACTAGATTGATTGATCAACAGATTGATTCGCACATGTGCACCAACCTATAATGAAGATATGAACTCTAAACGTGCTTTTGGTGGATGTTTCACTATTTGCGCTCTCGTTTGCTTAGAAACTTTTGATATATTTTCTCTTTCTCTTTTTTTTAATGAAACTCACTTTTGACCACGGAACTTGGAGTGCTATGAGTAGTGATATGACTAGATGAGTAATGCATGGAGTATCAATTGTATGACCACTAAGGTGCACAAGTAGCGAGAGCCGAAAATACTCGGAGAGCTAGTCTCAATAGGACAAAGAAGGTGTTCGCAAAAGGAAGATTGGCTCTCAATGGTAAATGGAAAGGGTAGGATGGTTATGACAGATACCTCACGTCACCTTACCCTCACGAAGAACGGTGGTACCGGCCTTGCTTCTAGTGTGGGGGTCGAGTGGATCTACGCTGTTGATGGAGGTGGAGTCCTTGGGGTTCCTGAACGACGTGTGCAGGGCTGCCCGAGTCGAAGAGCTGCTGGGAATCTCTCTGTGTACCCCAGGTGCCCACGGTCTGGGTAGGCCGGCTGCCCGGGGCCCCGGGTGCCCGGTCTCTAGACTTCGGGTGACCGAGGTATGCCGAGGCATGGGAGTTGACCACGAAATTGGGGATCCCAAACACAAATTGTTGGAAAGGAAGAAAAATTTCGGGGAAAATCGTTGGTGGGGAGGCTAAAGGAACACAAAAGGGGTGAGATCCACTAGTAAAACACCATATCCATGGAACAAAACCAACAAAATTTCACAAGAAACAACAACTTGCAAGATCTTGGGTATGGCTATTTTTGGTGGAGATTTTTGAATTGGCACAAGAACAAACAAAATTTGGCTAGAAAAGTGAGGTGGAGGAACTCCAAATTGTGTCAACCTTGTTCATGATACCAAATGATTTAGGGCAAGCCTAGGGTTTGTCCCAATCTTCACAATTTGTAGGTGGGAATACACAACAATAACAAGCACAAGGGGAATCACAAACACAATCAACACAAGAGGGGAAGGGGAACAAGATCCAAACACATAGAAGACTCAAATCCACACACAAGTTCCATACATGTAAAGATCCATACATCCACAAGAGGTAAGCTTGGTAGTTTCCCTCTCCTTCTACTACTATAAGAGGGGCCTCTCCTTCTATGAATGGGTAGAGGAAGGTAGATTGAGAGAGGATCTCAAAGAGATCAATTTCCCAAGGGGAAAAGGAGCTAAGGTCTCTCAAGATTTAGATTTGTTCGTCGCTAACCCTAAAACTGAGGTAGAAGAGAGACACTTATAGTCTAGGGGGATATGTGGATACAAGGGCCTCATGCCTAGATATGGCCGCCGGAAACCGGTCACCCGGGTTGGTCAGGGTGTCTCGGGCTCTAGCCGAGGGTGGAACGGGCACCCGGGGGTCGGGGGGGGGGGGGGGGCACCCGGAGTGGTTAGAGGGCTCGCCGTCTTGCTCCTATGGGGACCGGGCACCCGGGGGTCGGAGAGGCCGGGCACCCGGAGTGGTCCGAGAGGGATTGACCTTGTGCCGGGGGAGGCCGGGCACCCGGGGTCGGGGAGACCGGGCACTCGGGGTGGTCAGGAGCATCAGGGTCTCTTCGTCCTCCCGCGGTTCCTCTCCAAGCGTGGCTCGCCCTTCTTCCATGGCTTCTTCTTGGATGCCTCCTTGGTACCTGATGATGCATAGCGTGTCCGCATGAGGTAGCACCCAAGTCTCACATATGTTTAAGCGTGGTGCGGAAAGAAGCGAGTTCACCTTAGATTCAATGCCGTGTGCTTGTGCTCTCGTCATGGGTCCGCGTGTAGGAGATGTATACATGGTGATGTCGGTAGGATGCTCTGCATCAGGAAGGCTCAGCGGGGCGGGGTTCCCAACGTGGTGGCCGAGGCGGCTACCAAAACAAGGGTAAAAAAGGACGCCGCATCACGGCAACGACGTTTCCAGAGAGGACGAATCCGGAGGCGATGCAGTGAAGGTGGAGACCCACCAGGCGACCAACGTGATCTATTCTTGGCACACGGGTGGAAGGTCTTCGGTCCTGGCCGCAAGCTAGACCGCGTGTGGAAGTAGGCAGGCGGGAGGAGGTGGATGCTCGGAATATGTATCTTCTCGAAGGCGTGGGAGGACAGCAGGCTGATGCTGGATCCGGTGTCGTACATCATCTTGCTGACCTTGATGTTGCTGATCGTCGGGGAGAGAAGCGTAGGCGGTAAAACATCGTTGTCGTCCGGGAGGGTACCAGGGTGGTCGCTGATATCCACCACTAGAGGGATGTTGGCCCAATGGGATACCCTGGGCCCTCGGAGGGGACTGGACTGCGAGAACTTTTCTCACTGCTTTGTGGTATTGACAGTTGGAGGCGAGCGTGGACGCCCCTAAGTGGATGTAACCGACAAAATTCACAACAGCCTGAAAGTCGTCACCTGCGTACGGATTCCTCCTCTCCGAAAATGTCGTCGTCGTGATGCGGCGTCCTTGGCTTGCCCTTTTTGTGGTAGCCGCCTCGTCCCATGCGTTGGGAACTTCTGCCCCGCTAATCCTTCCTTTCGGCGTCCTTCTTGCAATAGAAGGCAGCTATTTATTATTGGAGCTTGATGACGGAGCGACACTCGGACATGTCGTGCTTGTTGTCTTGTGTATCTTGTAGTATGGCGATGGGGCACCGTCCGCGGCGGCGACCATGGTGTCGATGGAGGGTGGTTGCGGAGCGGCCCCATTCCCCTCTGTGGTGAACACGGCTTGGTGTACGCGTTTACGGGCCCCGGGCTCCACGGAAGGATGGTTCCTTCCGGAAGGAGCTTGAGCCGCAGGGCGTCTTCCAGCATCTCTATTAATAGGCAGGACCACATCTTCGATGCGGGCGACCTAGTCGGCCAGCTCAAACAAGGCGGTGATAGTCTTGATATACCGGGTACTCATCTTCTCCAGCATGCGCGGGTTCTTGACGTTGGCATGAAAGGTGGCGATGATTGCGGCCTCATGCGCGTCGGGGATGCAATGCTGCATCTGGGTGAATCTTTGGACGAACTTCCGAAGAGGTTCGCCGTCCTTCTACACTACTCGACGTAAGTCACTTATGGTTTTCGGAGGTTGGACGCCTCCGGTAAACGCGCCGACAAACTTTTCGCAGAGTTCTGCCCACGAGCTGATGGAGTTGGCCGGGAGATGCATCATCCACCGGCAAACATTGTCCTTGAGCTTCATGGGGAAGTAGTTCGCCTTCGCTTTGCCGTCTCCCCTCGCGATGTCCACAACAGTGTTGTACATACAAATGAACTTGCCGGGGTCTGTCTTCCGTCATACGGAAGTGGCACATATATCTGGAACTTCTTGGGCCACTTGATATTGCACATACGGTAGTCGCTTTCACCGGAAAGGATCCCTTCCCTGACAGCATCGATGGGAGGAACCCGGGCGTCGGAACACCGGCGAATTTCCTTCTTTCTACAGATGGTGGTTCGAGCGTCTTCATGATGGCGATCCTCCAGGCGAGTACGCTGATAAAGGATCCACGGTGCCCGGATGATGCCACATAAGCTGCACCAGGAGATCCGGCCCATCGAGGAGCCGTCTGGCGGAAGACGGGGTTGCGGCAGTGCTCATCTCGGGGATGGTCTAGTTGACGCCCATGCAGGGGGAGTGCACAGTGTTCTCTTCGTAACCAGAACCCCCTCCCCGATAAGGGCCTTCCCACTATGGAGATAGCTTAGTTAGACCCCTCCTGGACTGTAGAGGACGGAGGACAAGGTCGCGTTCCTCAAGTTGTCGAGAGCCGACGTGGTGGCTGTGATAGTGGCGTAGTCTTTGCTGGTACCGCGCAACGCGTGTAGCAGCCCGAGTACGCACTTCCTCGGCAACAACGACATCTCCTTTTCGGAGTTGCTGTTGTTCGGCTTCATCGAAGGCGAGAACTCGAGGAGATCCGTATCTGAGTTCTATGGGGAGCATCGCCTCTTCTCCGTAAACGAGAGCGAAGGGCGTATCATTTGTGGCTCGATTGGGTGTGATCCTGATTGACCATAGAACAGCTGGGAGTTCATCCACCCACTGCTTTCCACACTTTATGAGCCGCTGGAAGGTACGGGTCCGGAGACCTCGGAGTACTTCCGTATTGGCTCTATCTGCCTAGTCGTTGCTCCTCGGACGAGCCACTGAAGCGAAACAAACTGTGCTGCCCATTTTCTCGCAGTACTTGAGGAAGGCCTGACTTGTGAACTGGGTGTCGTTGTCTGTGATGATCCGGTTAGGAACTCCGAAACGATAGACCAGGCTTCTGATAAACTCGATGGCGGATTGCGCCGTGGTCTTGCGGACTGGATCCACTTCTGGCCAATTGGTGAATTTTTCGATGGCGACGTAGAGGAACTCAGAACCTCTGGTAGCACGGGGGAATGGGCCCAAGATGTCCAATCCCCGGACCGCAAAGGGCCATGACAGAGGGATGGTTTGGAGAGCTTGTGCTGGTTGTTGAACAACCTTGGCGTGGAATTGCCAGCAGTCTCAGTTGTTGACAAGCTCCATGGTGTCGTTCAAGGCGGTAGGCCAATAGAACCCTTGCCGGAATGCTTTGCCGACCAGAGCCCGGGAACCAATGTGGGTGCCGCATGTTCCTTCGTGGATGTCTCGGAGCAGCTTCTTGCCTTCGTATGTGGGGATGCACAGTAGCTTCACACCATTGGGACGCCTGCTGTAAAGGGTCTCATCGATTAGGAGGTACATTGATGATTGACGAGCGACTCGCTCGGTGTCCTTCCGATTGCTTGTTAGCTCTCCGTTCTTCAGGTAGTCCATGATGTCACTGCCCCAGTCTAGGTGTGCTGGGTCGACAATGAGGAGTTGGTGCTTGCCGGGGATGAAGGAGTGTAGTTCTCCGGGAAACCGCCCCTTGGTCTCGATCCTTTGTGATAGAGGCGAAGGTGTCCCGATGTTTCGATGAGATGGTGGAGATCGATTTTTGGTGGAGTAGACTTTCACGACCCGACTACGAACGTGCGAAGACGTTGCGCCTTAGCAATCGCTAAACCAACTCCGAGAGGTTATTGATCCCGCGGATGCACGATCAACCTGACCACGAAGGTCAATTCCTGCAAGCAATCGAAGAACAAGCAAGAACTAAGAATTGCAATCTGGATATTGCGAATATAAGATGAAAGATTAACAGAAGTTGGGGTTCCAATGCGGTCTTGGCCTGGTCGGACGACACAAACGAAGAACTCGAAGTTGCGGCTATGGCTAACTTAAATCTAATTAAAACCCAAGTCTAAACGACGCCCTAAGGGCTGTATATATGGGGGAACAGAGGGGATTTTCGTGACCCCTTGGAGGTGGGGTCCGAAAATAACCCTAACTCGGTTTCCCCACACATACGGACTCTAAAAACAGCCTATAATGTGGTATTTCGAAATTACATGGGCCCAGCCCAATATTAAGGTGACGCAGCACCTATAATTGCTCTTGGACGAAAATAATGAAGTGGCATCTCGTGTATTCCGTCCAAGCCTTCATGCATGCCTTATGGTGGCTTCAACGTGCGGAAATCCCCACTGGAAGCTCCACTGTACTTTCCCCTGCGCGCACCTTCTTCTCCATTCTTGATCCCGCTCCAATGACCGTCCTTCTTGTCCATGCTAGGTCCTTCATTCATAAGAAAAACAAAAGTATCTAATTTAGGCAGCATCATATGTTCATGAACAATAGAAGGATTCGCAAGAAACGAAAGTACCTGATAATTTAGTTGACGTGCACGTGCTCTAGTAACTGGTCCAGTATGTGTAGTTGGTGAGGGTATGGGTGTAACATTAGTAGGGATGTCCTCATCATCCTCCCCTTCTTGAATTGAAGTCGTCCTCGACGGAAGCTCATCATCTTCTCCCAAATAAGGTTTCAAATCTGCAATGTTAAATGTGGGACTAACCCCAAAATCTGCAGGTAGCTCAAGTTTATATGCATTATCATTAATTTTCTGTAAAACCTTAAAGGGACCATCAGCTCGTGGCATTAACTTAGACTTGCGCAAATCAGGAAACCTATCTTTTCGTAGATGTAACCAAACAAGATCTCCTGGTTCAAATACAACATGCTTTCGACCCCTATCACTAGCAAGCTTGTATCTAGCATTCATGCGCTCAATGTTTTCTTTAGTTAACTCATGCATTTTTAATATCAATTCAGCACGTTGCTTAGCATCAAAATTCACCTTCTCCGAAGATGGAAGAGGCAGCAAATCAATAGGTGCACGAGGTAGAAAACCATAAACAATCTCAAAAGGGCACATTTTAGTGGTAGAATGCACTGAACGATTATAAGCAAATTCAATATGAGGTAAACATTCTTCCCACAGTTTCAAGTTACTTTTTAAAACAGCCCTAAGCATAGTAGACAAAGTCCTATTGACCACTTCAGTTTGTCCATCAGTTTGGGGATGACAGGTAGTACTAAAGAGTAGTTTAGTCCCCAACTTAGCCCATAAGCATCTCCAAAAATGGCTAAGAAACTTAGTATCACGATCCGAGACAATAGTATTGGGCACACCATGTAAACGAATAATCTCTCCAAAGAATAAATCAGCAACATTAGCAGCATCATCGCTTTTATGACATGGTATAAAATGTGCCATCTTAGAAAATCTATCCACGACAACAAATATGCTATCCCTCCCCTTCTTTGTTCGAGGCAAGCCTAAAACAAAGTCCATGGATATGTCGTCCCACGGAACACTAGGTACAGGTAAAGGCATGTATAAACCATGAGGATTGAGTCGTGACTTAGCTTTTTGACATGTAGTGCAGCGAGCAACAAAACGCTCAACATCCCGTCTCATCTTTGGCCAAAAGAAATGTGTAGCAAGTACATCCTCCGTCTTTTTCACGCCAAAATGTCCCATTAATCCTCCTCCATGCGCCTCCTGCAACAACAAAAGACGAATAGAGCTAGCTGGAATGCATAGCTTGTTAGAACGGAACACAAATCCATCATTAAGCACAAACTTGTTCCATGTTCTACCCTCTCTACAATTCTGCAATACATCTTTAAATTCCACATCATTTGCATATTGTTCTTTGATTGTCTCTAAACCGAATATCTTGAAGTCAAGTTGTGAAAGCATAGTATAACGACGAGACAAAGCATCAGCAATAATATTATCTTTCCCCTTCTTGTGTTTAATGACATAAGGGAAAGTCTCAATAAATTCAACCCACTTAGCATGTCTACGATTAAGTTTTGCTTGACTTCTTATGTGTTTCAAAGATTCATGATCAGAATGTATAACAAATTCTTTGGGCCATAAATAATGTTGCCAAGTTTCTAATGTCCGAACAAGAGCATATAATTCCTTATCATAAGTAGAATAGTTCAGACTAGGCCCACTCAATTTTTCAGAAAAGTATGCAACAGGTTTAGCATCTTGTAATAACACACCTCCCAAACCAATCCCACTAGCATCGCATTCAAGCTCAAAAGTCTTATTAAAATCAGGAAGTTGGAGCAAAGGAGCATGTGTTAACTTATCTTTCAATACCGTGAAAGCTTCTTCCTGTGCGGTACCCCAAGTAAAAGGCACATCCTTGCGTGTAAGCTCATTGAGAGGGGCAGCAATGGTGCTGAAATCTCTCACAAAACGCCTATAGAATCCAGCGAGGCCAAGAAAACTCCTCACTTGTGTGACCGTTTTGGGCTGCGGCCAACTCTCAATCGCCTCGATCTTGGCTTTATCAACTTCAATACCCTGTGGAGTAACAACATAGCCAAGAAACGATACTCGGCCGGTGCAAAAGGTGCACTTCCCAAGGTTACCAAATAAACGTGCATTACGTAGAGCAATAAAAACAGCACGTAAATGATCCAAATGTTCCTCCAAAGATTTGCTATAAATCAGTATATCATCAAAATAGACTACCACAAATCGTCCAATGAAAGCACGTAAAACCTCGTTCATTAATCTCATGAAAGTGCTAGGTGCATTAGTTAACCCAAAAGGCATGACTAACCACTCATATAATCCAAACTTAGTTTTAAAAGCCGTTTTCCATTCATCTCCTAATTTCATGCGAATTTGATGGTATCCACTACGCAAATCAACTTTGGAAAACATGGTAGAGCCACTTAATTCATCAAGCATATCATCTAACCTAGGAATAGGATGACGATAACGATTAGTAATATTATTAATGGCTCGACAATCAACACACATACGCCATGTTCCATCCTTTTTAGGCACTAATATAACAGGAACAGCACAAGGACTAAGGGACTCACGTATGTAACCTTTGTCGAGTAGCTCTTGTACTTGACGCTGAATCTCCTTCGTCTCCTCCGGATTGGTACGGTATGGCGCACGGTTGGGCAACGAAGCACCGGGAATTAAGTCAATCTGATGCTCAATCCCTCGAATAGGTGGTAATCCCGGTGGTACGTCTTGTGGAAAGACGTCAATAAACTCCTGCAAAAGGTCAGTGACAACAGGAGGCAAAGAAGGAGGCAATTCCTCAAATGAAAACAAAGCTTCTTTGCACACAAAAGCATAGCACACATATTGACTAACATCCAAATCTGAAATATCAACCTTAGTAGCAAGCAAAGTTGGACTAGTCAATTTAATTTCATTAGAAACAACAGAAGAAGATTTGCTATTAGTCTTATGTTGTTGCTCAAATTCTTTGGCTGCTATCTCATTCTCACTCTTATTTTTCTCCTGTTTTGCTTTACTAGCTCGAGCAAGATCATCTTTCACAATTTGTTCAGGAGACA
This sequence comes from Bromus sterilis, assembly GCA_950022295.1. Lineage (NCBI taxonomy): Eukaryota > Viridiplantae > Streptophyta > Magnoliopsida > Poales > Poaceae > Bromus > Bromus sterilis. The sequence goes on along the minus strand of OX465599.1, from coordinate 160,152,093 downwards.
TAGGAAGTAAAGCAATATTTTTATCCTGATGAACTAAAGTAAACATATTTGTCCTACCATGGTGTACAACATTCCTATCAAATTGCCATGGTCTACCAAGTAAAAGAGAGCATGCTTGCATGGGTACCACATCACAATCAACATAATCAGCATATGCAGCAATGCTAAAGTGCACACGAACAGAACGCGTTACCTTAATCTTACCACTATTGTTAAACCACTGAATATAGTACGGATGGGGGTGTGGTCTTGTGGTGAGAGATAGCTTCTCCACCAACTCCATGCTAGCCAAGTTGTTGCAACTCCCTCCGTCAATGATGATGCGAACCGAACGTTCTTTCACCACTCCCTTTGTGTGGAACAAATTATGCCTCTGGTTTTGCTCGGCCTTCGTTACCTGCACACTTAATACACGTTGAGCAACCAAACTAGCATATTTATCTGCATCATCAGGAGTCATATACTCTATATCATGAGCATCATCATGGGCACCCTGTTCCTCATGAGCAATGAGAACTAGAGTCTCCTCATCATAGTCGCTCGCTGACTCATACCCACCATCCGCCGTAATAGTCATCACACGCTTGGAGGGACAGTCTTTTGCGAAGTGACCTCCACCTTGGCACCTGCGACATTTAATATCACGATCTCGTGTTTGCCCTGTGGACGCCATGGATGAAGAAGAACTCGCCGCTGGACCACTCTGTGCACCCTTGAATGGTGGCGCTGGCTGTTTTGGTGGCTCCCTGTAAGAATGAGCGGCTGAAGTAGATGGTGGCGCAGCAGGACGTGTGGATGTAGAAGCTCCACGCGATGTCCATGATGTATTTCGTCCTGCAGAAAAGTTAGGTCTCGTAGCGGCCTGTCGATCCTGCACTTCACGTTCAGCTTTACAAGCAAGATGAAACAAACGAGTGATAGTAGCAAAGTCCTTGTATTCTAGAATAGTTTGTATCTCCCTGTTTAAGCCACTCATAAAACGTGCAAGCATAGCTTCATTATCCTCTACTAGGCCACATCTAATCAATCCAGTTTGTAATTCTTGATAATATTCCTCTACAGAATTTTTTCCTTGTCTCAAACGCTGTAATTTTTGTAACAATTCACGTTGATAATAAGGAGGAACCCAGCGAGTACGCATAGCATCTTTTAAAGCAGCCCAAGTAGTTGGAATATTATTAGCATGCAATCTACAATGTTCAGACCACCAAATAGATGCAAAGCCCGTGAATTCACAAACAGCAGCAGTAACACGTCTATTCTCAGGATATTGTAAACATGTAAAACGTTGTTCAGTTTCTAACTCCCAAGTAAGATAAGCATCAGGAATATATCTACCCTCAAACGGCTTAAGATTCAATTTAAGTTTAGGCACATGTTCATCATCGCGTACCTGAGGGGGTGGTTGGTGTCGACCGCGGCGAATGTTGGGACGTGGACGTCCAGCTGGCTGCTCATAGGCCGCTTCCTGTTCCACCTCCTCCTCGTAATCACCCTCGTAGTTGTCGTCCTGGCTGACGTCAGAAGCAGCAGCAGCAGCAGTAGCGGCAACTGCAGCAGCAGGAGGAGCACCAATACCAGCAGCTTGTCCTCGCGGAAACAGAATACGTCGTGCACGTGGTAGTGGCGGTGGCTGTGGCTGTGCTGAAGGTAGGCGTGCGATCAACTCAGTAAACTTGGCGTCGAGCTTGGTGTCGATCATCTTCTCCACGCCATCAACCGCCTCTGTAAATCTGGTCTCGATGTCCTGCACCTGTTGAGACATCATACGTGCAAATTTATCATGTAGCTCCTTGTTTGTCATGTTCTCCCAATCGGGTGCATCCCGCGCCACTTCAACATGTGATCCTGGCATGGTTAGCAGAAATAGAAAACACACAGGAATATGATCCTACTTCTACTAATGGGATGGATGTGGGGTGGTGGACAGCACAAATACGTCAAGCTTTTCTTACGTTCTTACCGATTCTTACCTAGCAGCAGGTGGTGATGTACAACCAACGGGTCAAAACTCTCAGAGATATGGTAGAGCGATGGCCAGGAGGTGTCAAAACGCACGATGTAGAAAATATGTGGAGCTGTAGGTAGGCTTGACAAATATGGTAGCAAAAAGATCAACAGTAATCAAAACAGAGATGCAAAGCTGAATAAACACTCAACGTCGGTACTGTGCTGATCCTAGGCTAGACCGTACTAGAGACGCGAGCCTAAAACACCAACGAAAGCACGGCGCGGCACGTAACAACTGTGAAGCACACTCTGAATTTTTTTTTTTTTTTTTTTTTGGAAATCACCCTCTTCTACGTACGACAAAAGATTGGTGAAATCCGACTCTAATCAACTCAAAACTATTCTGGCTACGGGGATATCAGGAACCGTACTGATGGTGGAACTCAACTCGGACTCGTGAGACGTGGTGGTGTATATGGACTCTGCTTGGCGGAACGTGGTGGTGTATCTGGACTCGGATTGGCGGAACGTGGTAGGATGACTACTGGTGCGGCGGCGACGTGGCAAACTGTGATCAGAACTCGAAACTCTAAGGGAACTAGACGCTAAGATCAGCAACTTGACACAACGATGCAACCGTAAATTCAACAAAGCAAGTACTGAAAAGAAAACTGGACAAAGGCTAGGACTGTCTTGGGACGTGATGATCTAACCCTAATTTTTTTTTTGTTGGCTTTTTCGTGGACTGTAGGTATGAAGAACAGAACCAATCTAGACTATGAAAACTGGTAAATCTCACCGAGCAACCTGGAAATCTGATACCACTTGATAGAGGCGAAGGTGTCCCGATGTTTCGATGAGATGGTGGAGATCGATTTTTGGTGGAGTAGACTTTCACGACCCGACTACGAACGTGCGAAGACGTTGCGCCTTAGCAATCGCTAAACCAACTCCGAGAGGTTATTGATCCCGCGGATGCACGATCAACCTGACCACGAAGGTCAATTCCTGCAAGCAATCGAAGAACAAGCAAGAACTAAACAGAAAACTGGACAAAGGCTAGGACTGTCTTGGGACGTGATGATCTAACCCTAATTTTTTTTTGTTGGCTTTTTCGTGGACTGTAGGTATGAAGAACAGAACCAATCTAGACTATGAAAACTGGTAAATCTCACCGAGCAACCTGGAAATCTGATACCACTTGATAGAGGCGAAGGTGTCCCGATGTTTCGATGAGATGGTGGAGTAGACTTTCACGACCCGACTACGAACGTGCGAAGACGTTGCGCCTTAGCAATCGCTAAACCAACTCCGAGAGGTTATTGATCCCGCGGATGCACGATCAACCTGACCACGAAGGTCAATTCCTGCAAGCAATCGAAGAACAAGCAAGAACTAAGAATTGCAATCTGGATATTGCGAATATAAGATGAAAGATTAACAGAAGTTGGGGTTCCAATGCGGTCTTGGCCTGGTCGGACGACACAAACGAAGAACTTGAAGTTGCGGCTATGGCTAACTTAAATCTAATTAAAACCCAAGTCTAAACGACGCCCTAAGGGCTGTATATATGGGGGAACAGAGGGGATTTTCGTGACCCCTTGGAGGTGGGGTCCGAAAATAACCCTAACTCGGTTTCCCCACACATACGGACTCTAAAAACAGCCTATAATGTGGTATTTCGAAATTACATGGGCCCAGCCCAATATTAAGGTGACGCAGCACCTATAATTGCTCTTGGACGAAAATAATGAAGTGGCATCTCGTGTATTCCGTCCAAGCCTTCATGCATGCCTTATGGTGGCTTCAACGTGCGGAAATCTCCACTGGAAGCTCCACTGTACTTTCCCCTGCGCGCACCTTCTTCTCCATTCTTGATCCCGCTCCAATGACCGTCCTTCTTGTCCATGCTAGGTCCTTCATTCATAAGAAAAACAAAAGTATCTAATTTAGGCAGCATCATATGTTCATGAACAATAGAAGGATTCGCAAGAAACGAAAGTACCTGATAATTTAGTTGACGTGCACGTGCTCTAGTAACTGGTCCAGTATGTGTAGTTGGTGAGGGTATGGGTGTAACATTAGTAGGGATGTCCTCATCACTTTGCTTCTTGGTCTTCGACCGCGTGGGGTCGACTAAGGGTTTGAGTAAACGCTTAACGAACACCCCAGGTGGGACTTTTTCCTTTCGGGCAGCGATTTTGAATAGCTCCTCCGCGACGCTATTCTTGTACCTTGGGATATGCTCCATCCCCAGGCCGTGGAATTACTTCTCGAGCTTGCGGACTTTGTCGACATACACCTGCACCTGTAATCGTCCTTCAATTGGTTGACCACCAGTTGAGAGTTGCCTCTGACTATGAGTCTTTTGATTCCAAGACCCATGGAAGCTCTCAAATCGGCACAACCCTTTCTACTCTGATGTGTTGTTGGTGGAGGCCTCTCCCTCATACAACATTTGTACAACATACTTCAAGATTTCTCCGATTGGGGAAACCAGGACAGCGCCGGCCCCGGCTCCCTGCAACGAGAAGGATCCGTCAAAGTACAGGGTCCACTCATTGTTGTCTTCAGTGCCGGGAAGCGAAGATGCTTCCCGGAGGTCTTCGTCATCTTCTGGAGGAGTCCATTCAGCAAAGAAATCAGCTAGGACCTTGCTCTTGATGGTGGAGGAGTTGAAAAACGTGAGGTCGAAACCAGACAACTCTAGCACCCATTCCACGAAAAGGCCCATGGCTTCTCGGTTTCTCAGGATGCGGTCGAGCGGTAAACTGGTTACCACTCGAATTAGATGCACCTGAAAATAGTGCCTGAGTGATAGAGGCGAAGGTGTCCCGATGTTTCGATGAGATGGTGGAGATCGATTTTGGTGGAGTAGACTTTCACGACCCGACTACGAACGTGCGAAGACGTTGCGCCTTAGCAATCGCTAAACCAACTCCGAGAGGTTATTGATCCCGCGGGTGCACGATCAACCTGACCACGAAGGTCAATTCCTGCAAGCAATCGAAGAACAAGCAAGAACTAAGAATTGCAATCTGGATATTGCGAATATAAGATGAAAGATTAACAGAAGTTGGGGTTCCAATGCGGTCTTGGCCTGGTCGGACGACACAAACGAAGAACTCGAAGTTGCGGCTATGGCTAACTTAAATCTAATTAAAACCCAAGTCTAAACGACGCCCTAAGGGCTGTATATATGGGGGAACAGAGGGGATTTTCGTGACCCCTTGGAGGTGGGGTCCGAAAATAACCCTAACTCGGTTTCCCCACACATACGGACTCTAAAAACAGCCTATAATGTGGTATTTCGAAATTACATGGGCCCAGCCCAATATTAAGGTGACGCAGCACCTATAATTGCTCTTGGACGAAAATAATGAAGTGGCATCTCGTGTATTCCGTCCAAGCCTTCATGCATGCCTTATGGTGGCTTCAACGTGCGGAAATCCCCACTGGAAGCTCCACTGTACTTTCCCCTGCGCGCACCTTCTTCTCCATTCTTGATCCCGCTCCAATGACCGTCCTTCTTGTCCATGCTAGGTCCTTCATTCATAAGAAAAACAAAAGTATCTAATTTAGGCAGCATCATATGTTCATGAACAATAGAAGGATTCGCAAGAAACGAAAGTACCTGATAATTTAGTTGACGTGCACGTGCTCTAGTAACTGGTCCAGTATGTGTAGTTGGTGAGGGTATGGGTGTAACATTAGTAGGGATGTCCTCATCACTTTGCTTCTTGGTCTTCGACCGCGTGGGGTCGACTAAGGGTTTGAGTAAACGCTTAACGAACACCCCAGGTGGGACTTTTTCCTTTCGGGCAGCGATTTTGAATAGCTCCTCCGCGACGCTATTCTTGTACCTTGGGATATGCTCCATCCCCAGGCCGTGGAATTACTTCTCGAGCTTGCGGACTTTGTCGACATACACCTGCACCTGTAATCGTCCTTCAATTGGTTGACCACCAGTTGAGAGTTGCCTCTGACTATGAGTCTTTTGATTCCAAGACCCATGGAAGCTCTCAAATCGGCACAACCCTTTGTACTCTGATGTGTTGTTGGTGGAGGCCTCTCCCTCATACAACATTTGTACAACATACTTCAAGATTTCTCCGATTGGGGAAACCAGGACAGCGCCGGCCCCGGCTCCCTGCAACGAGAAGGATCCGTCAAAGTACAGGGTCCACTCATTGTTGTCTTCAGTGCCGGGAAGCGAAGATGCTTCCCGGAGGTCTTCGTCATCTTCTGGAGGAGTCCATTCAGCAAAGAAATCAGCTAGTACCTTGCTCTTGATGGTGGAGGAGTTGAAAAACGTGAGGTCGAAACCAGACAACTCTAGCACCCATTCCACGAAAAGGCCCATGGCTTCTCGGTTTCTCAGGATGCGGTCGAGCGGTAAACTGGTTACCACTCGAATTAGATGCACCTGAAAATAGTGCCTGAGTGATAGAGGCGAAGGTGTCCCGATGTTTCGATGAGATGGTGGAGATCGATTTTGGTGGAGTAGACTTTCACGACCCGACTACGAACGTGCGAAGACGTTGCGCCTTAGCAATCGCTAAACCAACTCCGAGAGGTTATTGATCCCGCGGGTGCACGATCAACCTGACCACGAAGGTCAATTCCTGCAAGCAATCGAAGAACAAGCAAAAACTAAGAATTGCAATCTGGATATTGCGAATATAAGATGAAAGATTAACAGAAGTTGGGGTTCCAATGCGGTCTTGGCCTGGTCGGACGACACAAACGAAGAACTCGAAGTTGCGGCTATGGCTAACTTAAATCTAATTAAAACCCAAGTCTAAACGACGCCCTAAGGGCTGTATATATGGGGGAACAGAGGGGATTTTCGTGACCCCTTGGAGGTGGGGTCCGAAAACAACCCTAACTCGGTTTCCCCACACATACGGACTCTAAAAACAACCTATAAGGTGGTATTTCGAAATTACATGGGCCCAGCCCAATATTAAGGTGACGCAACACCTATAATTGCCCTTGGACGAAAATAATGAAGTGGCATCTCGCGTATTTCGTCCAAGACTTCATGCGCGCCTTATGGTGGCTTCAAAGTGCGATAATCACCACTGGAAGCTCCGCTGTCCTTTCCCGCGCGCGCACCTTCTTCTCCATGCTTGATCCCGCTCCAATGACCATCCTTCTTGTCCATGCTAGGTCCTTCATTCATAAGCAAAACAAAAGTATCTAATTTAGGCAGCATCATATGTTCATGAACAATAGAAGGATTCGCAAGAAACGAAAGTACCTGATAATTTAGTTGACGTGCACGAGCTCTAGTAACTGGTCCAATATGTGTAGTTGGTGAGGATATGGGTGTAACATTAGTAGGGATGTCCTCATCATCCTCCCCTTCTTGAATTGAATTCGTCCTCGACGGAAGCTCATCATCTTCTCCCAAATAAGGCTTCAAATCTGCAATATTAAATGTGGGACTAACCCCAAAGGCTGCAGGTAGCTCAAGTTTATATGCATTATCATTAATTTTCTGCAAAACCTTAAAGGGACCATCAGCTCGAGGCATTAACTTAGACTTGCGCAAATCAGGAAACCTATCTTTACGTAGATGTAACCAAACAAGATCTCCGGGTTCAAACACAACATGCTTTCGACCCCTATCACCAGCAAGCTTGTATCTAGCATTCATGCGCTCAATGTTTTCTTTAGTTAACTCATGCATTTTTAATATCAATTCAGCACGTTGCTTAGCATCAAAATTAACCTTCTCCGAAGATGGAAGAGGCAGCAAATCAATAGGTGCACGAGGTAGAAAACCATAAACAATCTCAAAAGGGCACATTTTAGTGGTAGAATGCAATGAACGATTATAAGCAAATTCAATATGAGGTAAACATTCTTCCCACAGTTTCAAGTTACTCTTTAAAACAGCCCTAAGCATAGTAGACAAAGTCCTATTGACCACTTCAGTTTGTCCATCAGTTTGGGGATGACATGTAGTACTAAAAAGTAGTTTAGTCCCCAACTTAGCCCATAAGCATCTCCAAAAATGGCTAAGAAACTTAGTATCACGATCCGAGACAATAGTATTGGGCACACCATGTAAGCGAATAATCTCACGAAAAAATAAATCAGCAACATTAGCAGCATCATCGCTTTTATGACATGGTATAAAATGTGCCATCTTAGAAAATCTATCCACGACCACAAATATGCTATCCCTCCCATTCTTTGTTCGAGGCAAACCTAAAACAAAGTCCATGGATATGTCCTCCCACGGAACACTAGGTACAGGTAAAGGCATGTATAAACCATGAGGATTGAGTCGTGACTTAGCTTTTTGACATGTAGTGCAGCGAGCAACAAAACGCTCAACATCCCGTCTCATCTTTGGCCAAAAGAAATGTGTAGCAAGTACGTCCTCCGTCTTCTTCACGCCAAAGTGTCCCATTAATCCTCCTCCATGCGCCTCCTGCAACAACAAAAGACGAATAGAGCTAGCTGGAATGCATAGCTTGTTAGAACGGAACACAAATCCATCATTAAGCACAAACTTGTTCCATGTTCTACCCTCTCTACAATTCTGCAATACATCATTAAATTCCGCATCATTTACATATTGATCTTTGATTGTCTCTAAACCGAAAATCTTGAAGTCAAGTTGTGAAAGCATAGTATAACGACGAGACAAAGCATCAGCAATAATATTATCTTTCCCCTTCTTGTGTTTAATGACATAAGGGAAAGTCTCAATAAATTCAACCCACTTAGCATGTCTACGATTAAGTTTTGCTTGACTTCTTATGTGTTTCAAAGATTCATGATCAGAATGTATAACAAATTCTTTGGGCCATAAATAATGTTGCCAAGTTTCTAATGTCCGAACAAGAGCATATAATTCCTTATCATAAGTAGAATAGTTCAGACTAGGCCCACTCAATTTTTCAGAAAAGTAAGCAGCAGGTTTAGCATCTTGTAATAACACACCTCCCAAACCAATCCCACTAGCATCGCATTCAAGCTCAAAAGTCTTATTAAAATCAGGAAGTTGGAGCAAAGGAGCATGTGTTAACTTATCTTTCAATACCGTGAAGGCTTCTTCCTGTGCGGTACCCCAAGTAAAAGGCACATCCTTGCGTGTAAGCTCATTGAGAGGGGCAGCAATGGTGCTGAAATCTCTCACAAAACGCCTATAGAATCCAGCGAGGCCAACAAAACTCCTCACTTGTGTGACCGTTTTGGCCTGCGGCCAACTCTCAATCGCCTCGATCTTGGCTTTATCCACTTCAATTCCCTGCGGAGTAACAACATAGCCAAGAAACGATACTCGGTCGGTGCAAAAGGTGCACTTCCCAAGGTTACCAAACAAACGTGCATTACGTAGAGCAATAAAAACAGCACGGAAATGATCCAAATGTTCCTCCAAAGATTTGCTATAAATCAGTATATCATCAAAATAGACTACCACAAATCGTCCAATGAAAGCACGTAAAACCTCGTTCATTAATCTCATGAAAGTGCTAGGTGCATTAGTTAACCCAAAAGGCATGACTAACCACTCATATAATCCAAACTTAGTTTTAAAAGCCGTTTTCCATTCATCTCCTAATTTCATGCGAATTTGATGGTATCCACTACGCAAATCAACTTTGGAAAACATGGTAGAGCCACTTAATTCATCAAGCATATCATCTAACCTAGGAATAGGATGACGATAACGAATAGTAATATTATTAATGGCTCGACAATCAACACACATACGCCATGTTCCATCCTTTTTAGGCACTAATATAACAGGAACAGCACAAGGACTAAGGGATTCACGTATGTAACCTTTGTCGAGTAGCTCTTGTACTTGACGCTGAATCTCCTTCGTCTCCTCTGGATTGGTACGGTATGGCGCACGGTTGGGCAACGAAGCACCGGGAATTAAGTCAATCTGATGCTCAATCCCTCGAATAGGTGGTAATCCCGGGGGTACGTCTTGTGGAAAGACGTCAATAAACTCCTGCAAAAGGTCAGTGACAACAGGAGGCAAAGAAGGAGGCAATTCCTCAAATGAAAACAAGGCTTCTTTGCACACAAAAGCATAGCACACATATTGACTAACATCCAAATCTGAAATATCAACTTTAGTAGCAAGCAAAGTTGGACTAGTCAATTTAATTTCATTAGAAACAGCAGAAGAAGATTTGCTATTAGTCTCATTTTCACTCTTATTTTTCTCCTGTTTAGCTTTACTAGCTCTAGCAAGATCATCTTTCACAATTTGTTCAGGAGACATAGGAAGTAAAGCAATATTTTTATCCTGATGAACCAGAGTAAACTGATTTGTCCTACCATGGTGTACAACATTCCTATCAAATTGCCATGGTCTACCAAGTAAAAGAGAGCATGCTTGCATGGGTACCACATCACAATCAACATAATCAGCATATGCAGCAATGCTAAAGTGCACACGAACAGAACGCGTTACCTTAATCTTACCACTATTGTTAAACCACTGAATATAGTACGGATGGGGGTGTGGTCTTGTGGTGAGAGATAGCTTCTCCACCAACTCCATGCTAGCCAAGTTGTTGCAACTCCCTCCGTCAATGATGATGCGAACCGAACGTTCTTGCACCACTCCCTTTGTGTGGAACAAATTATGCCTCTGGTTTTGCTCAGCCTTCGTTACCTGCACACTTAACACACGTTGAGCAACCAAACTAGCATATTTATCTGCATCATCAGGAGCCATATACTCTATATCAAGAGCATCATCATGGGCACCCTGTTCCTCATGAGCGATGAGAACTAAAGTCTCCTCATCATAGTCACTCGCTGACTCATACCCACCATCCGCCGTAATAATCATCACACGCTTGGAGGGACAGTCTTTTGCGAAGTGACCTCCACCTTGGCACCTGCGACATTTAATATCACGATCTCGTGTTTGCCCTGTGGAAGCCATGGATGAAGAAGAACTCGCCGCTGGACCACTCTGTGCACCCTTGAATGGTGGCGCTGACTGTTTTGGTGGCTCCCTGTAAGAATGAGCGGCTGAAGTAGATGGTGGTGCAGTAGGACGTGTGGATGTAGAAGGTCCACGCGATGTCCATGATGTATTTCGTCCTGCAGAAAAGTTAGGTCTCGTAGCGGCCTGTCGATCCTGCACTTCACGTTCATCTTTACAAGCAAGATGAAACAAACGAGTAATAGTAGCAAAGTCCTTGTATTCTAGAATAGTTTGTATCTCCCTGTTTAAACCACCCATAAAACGTGCAAGCATAGCTTCATTATCCTCTACTAGGCCACATCTAATCAATCCAGTTTGTAATTCTTGATAATATTCCTCTACAGAATTTTTGCCTTGTCTCAAACGCTGTAATTTTTGTAGCAATTCACGTTGATAATAAGGAGGAACCCAGCGAGTACGCATAGCATCTTTTAAAGCAGCCCAAGTGGTTGGAATATTATTAGCATGCAATCTACAATGTTCAGACCACCAAATAGATGCAAACCCCGTGAATTCACAAACAGCAGCAGTAACACGTCTATTCTCAGGATATTGTAAACATGTAAAGCGTTGTTCAGTTTCTAACTCCCAAGTAAGATAAGCATCAGGAATATATCTACCCTCAAACGGCTTAAGATTCAATTTAAGTTTAGGCACATGTTCATCATCGCGTACCTGAGGGGGTGGTTGGTGTCGACCGTGGCGAATGTTGGGACGTGGACGTCCAGCTGGCTGTTCATAGGCCGCTTCCTGTTCCACCTCCTCCTCGTAATCACCCTCGTAGTTGTCGTCCAGGCCGACGTCAGAAGCAGCAGCAACAGGTACTGCAGCAGCAGGAGGAGCACCAAGACCAGCAGCTTGTCCTCTCGGAAACAGAATACGTCGTGCACGTGGTAGTGGCGGTGGCTGTGGCTGTGCTGGAGCGGCAGCAGGCTGTGTAGGTAGGCGTGCGATCAACTCAGTAAACTTGGCGTCGAGCTTGGTGTCGATCATCTTTTCCACGCCATCAATTGCCTCTGTAAATCTGGTCTCGATGTCATTCACCTGTTCAGACATCATTTGTGCAAATTTATCATGTAGCTCCTTGTTTGTCATGTTCTCCCAATCGGGTGCATCCCGCGCCACTTCATCATGTGATCCTGGCATGGTTAGCAGAAATAGAAAACAAACAGGAATATGATCCTACTTCTACTAATGGGATGTGGGTGGTGGAAAGCACAAATCCGTCAAGCTTTTCTTTCGTTCTTACCGATTCTTACCTAGCAGCAGGTGGTGACGTACAACCAACGGGTCAAAACTCTCAGAGATGTGGTAGAGCGATGGCCAGGAGGTATCAAAACGCAGGATGTAGAATATATGTGGAGCTGTAGGAAGGCTGACAAGTATGGTAGCAAAAGCTCAACAGTAATCAAAACAGAGATGCAAAGCTGAATAAACACTCAACGTCGGTACTGTGCTGATCCTAGGCTAGACCGTACTAGAGACGCGAGCCTAAAACACCAACGAAAGCACGGTGCGGCACGTAAACAACTGAGAAGCACACTCCGAATTTTTTTTCTCTCTTTTTTTTTTTTTTTTTTTTGCTCTTTTTTTTTTTTTTTTTTTTGGAAATCACCCTCTTCTACGTACGACAAAAGATTGGTGAAATCCGACTCTAATCAACTCAAAACTATTCTGGCTACGGAGAGATCACAAACCGAACGGGTGATGGAACTCAACTCGGATCGGTAGGTTGTGGTGGTGTGTATGGACTCGGCTTGGCGGAACGTGGTGGTGTATCTGGACTCGGATTGGCGGAACGTGGTGGTGTACTACTGTGCGGCGGCGGCGTGACAAACTGTGATCAGAACTCGAAACTCTAAGGTAACTAGACGCTAAGATCAGCAACTCGACACAACGATGCAACCGCAAATTCAACAATGCAAACTACTGTAAGGAAAACTGGACAAAGGCTCGGACTGTTTGGGGACGTGATGATCTAACCCTAATTTTTTTTTTGTTGGCTTTTTCGTGGACTGTAGGTATGAAGAACAGAACCAATCTAGACTACGAAAACTGGTAAATCTCACCGAGCAACCTGGAAATCTGATACCACTTGATAGAGGCGAAGGTGTCCCGATGTTTCGATGAGATGGTGGAGATCGATTTTGGTGGAGTAGACTTTCACGACCCGACTACGAACGTGCGAAGACGTTGCGCCTTAGCAATCGCTAAACCAACTCCGAGAGGTTATTGATCCCGCGGGTGCACGATCAACCTGACCACGAAGGTCAATTCCTGCAAGCAATCGAAGAACAAGCAAGAACTAAGAATTGCAATCTGGATATTGCGAATATAAGATGAAAGATTAACAGAAGTTGGGGTTCCAATGCGGTCTTGGCCTGGTCGGACGACACAAACGAAGAACTCGAAGTTGCGGCTATGGCTAACTTAAATCTAATTAAAACCCAAGTCTAAACGACGCCCTAAGGGCTGTATATATGGGGGAACAGAGGGGATTTTCGTGACCCCTTGGAGGTGGGGTCCGAAAACAACCCTAACTCGGTTTCCCCACACATACGGACTCTAAAAACAGCCTATAAGGTGGTATTTCGAAATTACATGGGCCCAGCCCAATATTAAGGTGACGCAGCACCTATAATTGCCCTTGGACGAAAATAATGAAGTGGCATCTCGCGTATTTCGTCCAAGACTTCATGCGCGCCTTATGGTGGCTTCAAAGTGCGATAATCACCACTGGAAGCTCCGCTGTCCTTTCCCGCGCGCGCACCTTCTTCTCCATGCTTGATCCCGCTCCAATGACCATCCTTCTTGTCCATGCTAGGTCCTTCATTCATAAGCAAAACAAAAGTATCTAATTTAGGCAGCATCATATGTTCATGAACAATAGAAGGATTCGCAAGAAACGAAAGTACCTGATAATTTAGTTGACGTGCACGAGCTCTAGTAACTGGTCCAATATGTGTAGTTGGTGAGGATATGGGTGTAACATTAGTAGGGATGTCCTCATCACTGAGCTTTCGGGAAGCTATGAGCACCCGGAAAATTATCTTCTAGATCTAAGGGCACCGGCGTCTCGCGTCCCGGAGGACAGTGCTGATGAAGTATACTGGCTTCTGGGTTGTCCTCCTGGCAGGAACCTTGGCCCCGTGGGCTTCGGCTGCAGGAGATGATCCCTCGGAATTGCTTGCTTTAGGTGGGGGTCCACCGCCTTCTTCTTCAATGTCGCGCTCGACCACCAATGCTCCGCTTACCACGTGAGATGTTGCCGAGATGTACAACAGCAGAGGTTCGTGTGGGCGTGGTGCCACTAAGGTTGATGGTGACGCGAGGTACTTCTTCATGTCTGGAAAAGCGGCTTCAGCTTCAGGGGTCCATTCGAGGGGACCGGATTTCTTCAATTTCTTAAAGAACGGGAGTGCTCTTTTGTCCAACCGGGAGATGAATCTCCCAAGCGCCGTAATGCACCCGTTCAGGCTCTGAACATCCTTGATGCGTTTCGGGGCCTGCATTTGCTCGATCGCCTTGATCTTGTCGGGGTTGATTTCGATGTCGTGGTGGGACACCAAATACCCGATGAGCTTGCCGGAAGGCACAAAGAAGATGCATTTTTCCGGATTCAGCTTCAGTTGCATCTTGTCAAGATTGTGGAATGTCCCACGCAATTCTTAGACAAGTGTTTCTACTTCTCTAGTCTTGATCATGATGTTGTCCATGTAGGCCTCGACATTGCGGTGTAATTTCGTCCTGAGACCAATGAGGATGGCTCTCTGGAAGGTGTAACCTGCATTTTCAACCCAAAGAGTAACCCGAGTATGTACTTCCTCGACAACGATGACATTTCCTTGTCGGAATTGCTGCTGTTCGGCTTCAGTGAAGGCGCGAACTCAAGGAGATCCGTCTTTGAGTTCTGTGGGGAGCACCACCTCTGCTCCGTAAACGAGAGCAAAGGGCGTCTCATTTGTGGCTCGGTTGGGTGTGGTTCTGATTGACCATAGAACAAATGGGAGCTCATCCACACTTTCCGAGCCGCTGGAAGGTACGGGTTCGGAGGCCTCGGAGTACTTCTGAATTGTCTCTCTCTGCCTGGTCGTTGCTCCTCGGATGAGCCACTGAAGTGAAACACACTGCGGTGCCCATTTGCTCGCAGTACTCGAGGAAGGCCTGACTTGTGAACTGGGTGTCGTTGTCCGTGATGATCCGGTTAGGAACTCCGAAATGACACACCAGGCTTCTGATAAACTTGATGGCGGATTGCGCCATGGTCTTGCGGACTGGCTCCACTTCTGGCCACTTGGTGAATTTGTCGATGGTGACATAGAGGAACTCATAACCTCTGGTAGCATGGGGGAATGGGCCCAAGATGTCCAATCCCCAGACCAGAAAGGTCCATGAAAGAGGGATGGTTTGGAGAGCTTGAGCTGGTTGATGAACAGCCTTGGCGTGGAATTGGCAGGCGTCGCAGGTGTTGACAAGCTCCATGGCGTCGTTCAAGGCGGTAGGCCAATAGAACCCTTGCCGGAAAGCTTTGCCGACCAGAGCCCGGGAGCCAATGTGGGTGTCGCATGTTCCTTTGTGGGTGTCTTGGAGAAGCTTCTTACCTTCGTCTGTGGGAATGAACAGTAGCTTCACACCGTTGGGACGCCTGCGGTAAAGGGTCTCATCGAGTAGGAGGTACATCGATGATTGACGAGCGACCAGCTCAGTGTCGTTCCGGTTGCTTGGTAGCTCTCCGGTCTTCAGGTAGTCCATGATGTCACTGCCCCAGTCTAGGGGTGCTGGGTGGACAATGAGGACTTGGTGCTTGTCGGGGATGAAGGAGGAAAGTTCTACGGGAAACTACCCCTTGGTCTCGATCCTTTGCTTCTTGGTCTTCAACCGTGTGGGGTTGACTGAGGGTTTGAGTAAACACTCAACGAACACCCCAGGCGGTACTTTTTCCTTCCGGGCAACAATTTTGGACAGCTCGTCCGCGACGCTGTTCTTGGACCTTGGGATATGCTCCATCCCCAGGCGGTGGAAGTACTTTTCGAGCTTGCGGACCTTGTCGACATACGCCTGCATCTGGGGGCATTTGTAATCGTCCTTGAATTGGTTGACCACTAGCTGAGAGTTGCCTCTGACTATGAGTCTTTTGACTCCGAGACCCATGGAGGATCTCAAACTGGCGAGCAACCCTTTGTACTCTGACGTGTTGTTGGTGGAGGCCTCTCCCTCGTACAACATTTGTACATCATACTTCAAGACTTCTCCGGTTGGGGAAACCAGGGCAGCGCCGGCCTCGGCTCCCTACAAAGAGAAGGATCCGTCAAAGTACAGGGTCCACTCATTGTTGTCTTCAGTGCGGTGAAGTGAAGATGCTTCCCGGAGGTCTTCGTCATCTTCTAGAGTCGGAGTCCATTCAGCAACGAAATCAGCCAATACCTTGCTCTTGATGGTGGAGGAGATGAGAAATGTGAGGTCAAAGCCCGACTGCTCTAGCGCCCATTCCACGATAAGGCCCATGGCTTCTCGGTTTCTCAGGATGCGCTCGAGTGGAAAACTGGTTACCACTCGAATTGGATGCGCCTGAAAATAGTGCCTAAGCTTTCGGGAAGCTATGAGCACCCCAAAAAGTATCTTTTGGATCTGAGGGTACCGGCCTCTTGCGTCCCGGAGGACAATGCTGATGAAGTAGACTGGATTCTGGGTTGTCCTCATGGAAGGAACCTTGGCCCCGTGGGCTCCGGCTGCAGGAGATGATCCCTCCGAATAGCTTCCTTCAGGTGGGGTCCACCTCCTTCTTCTAAAATGTCGCGCTCGACCACCATTGCTCCGCTTACCACATGAGATGTTGACGAGATGTACAACAGCAGGGGTTCGCGTGGGCTTGGTGCCAATAAGGTTGGTGGTGACGCGAGGTACTTCTTCAGGTCTTGAAAAGTGGCTTCAGGTTCAGGGGTCCATTCCAGCGGACCAGACTTCTTCAATAGCTTAAAGAACTTGATAGAGGCGGGGTGTCCCGATCTTTCGATGAGAGATAACTATCGATTTGGTGGAGACGACTCTGACGATCCGACTACGAACGTGCAACAACGTCGCGCCTTAGCAATCGCTAAACCAATCTCCGGAGGTTATTGACCACGTCGGAGCACGATCAACCTGACCACGAAGGTCTAGTAATTGCTCCAGTAGGTATATTAGCAGGGGTTGTGGCTGTAACTATGGTAGTCATGTCCTCATCATCCTCCCCTTCTTGAAAGTAAAGCCGTCCCCGGCGTTTCTTAATCTGAAATGTGGCTAACAAAAGAGACAAGGTGTACATGTTGTATATATATATGTCATCCATTCTTACTTCCCTTAGTTTTTGGACATGTAACACATGTATATATGAGTAACTTTCGTATGTCGTGAAATATATACATATATGATCATCACAATACATAAACGACATGAAAGTATTGCAACTCAGTTTGCATATATAAGTGAAGCTCTTATTCATATCTAAAGATGTACAATGCTCATCATTAAACCATCCCAATACCGGTGAAGAAACATTAATGTTTTTCGAAGGGCATGCTACAACAGGCTTAACTAAGTAGTCATGCAACAAGTCATTCGACGCAGAATCATCACCAAGATTAGAGGTCATATCAAAATGATTAAGAGTTGGCAGTTTCATAATAGTAACATGATTATCCAAAATAGATGGTGTGCTCAAATCAACAGGTAACTCAAGACATGATGTATTAAAGTCTATTAGGCAAGCAACATCTTCATGTGAAGTTATGACATTCTCGAAAATTGGTTGTGTGATGAAACTACTGGATAGCTCAACACATGTTGCTTTTAAATCAGCAAGGTTCTCATGTGGAGGGGAAAGATCCATACTTTTGTCATTACCTTTTTGTGATGATAGATCAGATATTGGAGGAGTGCTTACGACAATTGATGTGGTTATGGTAGTGCTCATAGTGGTTGAAGGAACAACCTTCTCAACTTGTTGTATTTGCACATTCCGCTTGTTCGTCTTCTGGGCAACACGTCTGTCGATTTCCTGTTCAGCTTTACAAGCAAGACGAAACAAACGATCCATAGGATAACACTTTTCATGAATTAGGATATCCTGAATGTCACGGTTTAAACCTTGCCAAAATATGTCCATGAAATATTCTTCACTTTCCTCTAAAAGAGAATGCAAGAATGTAGTTTCTAAAGCATCATAATATTCTGAAACAGTTTTAGTACCTTGTTTTAATTTTTTTAATTTCCTAACATTGTCACGAGTATAATAAGAGGGAACGAATCTATATCGCATAGCAAATTTGAGATCATTCCAAGTATTAGGTATATAATCAGGATATAAACTACAATATTCATTCCACCAAATAGAAGCAAAATCTTTGAAAGCACTAATTGCAGTTTTTACTTTCTTATGCTCAAGAAAATTATGGGAAACAAATAAATCATTTATTTCAAACTCCCACTCAATGTATAAATCAGGTCTTAGACGTCCATGAAAGTGTGGTATAGAAACAATAACCTGATCATGTGCATGCTTATGTGTGTTTACCTTTTGCAGTGACTGTTGTGTAGTTGTAGGTGGTGGCAAATCTCCAACTATAGCTGCCGCCCAAGAAGATCTAACTCTAGAACCTGCCATGATTAGTAGAAAACAAGAAACAAATCACAAGTATATGTCCCTATGAACTACTAGGATGTGGTGGTAAAACGCTCACAGGATAGCAAATATCAATGTCTTACTAGTTCTTACCATGCAGCAGGTGGTGATCGGCAACCAACGGTGTCAAAGAACTCCAAAGATTAAGTAGAGCGATTGCCAGGTGAACGCACGTATACATAATGTAGAAATATGTGGAGCTTGGAAGGCTTTAATATGGTGGCAAAAATATCAGCAATAATCAATTCAGAGATGCAAAATTGAATTAACGCTCAACGACGATACAGTGCTGGTCCTAGTCTAGACCGAACTAGAGACGCGAGCCTAGAATACTAATGTGGTCACGGCGTAGCACAACTAGCAGCAATGAATGATATGAAGTAGCTCTGAATAGCAAGATATAAGTGAAGATCATCAACAGAGCAAAGATAATGGTGAAAATAGGCTCCAAATCAAGATACACCAATATTCTCGCTACAACTTTCCTCTGAAATATATTTGCTAATTTTTGATATTTTTCCTCCAATAGGGCACTGACTTAAGCTTTCCGACGCAATAAGAATCACTCAATTTAGAGTTCGGATGAGGTGTCAAAAAAACTGAGAATCAGCCCGAAATCTGACAAAAACTGTGTTCGGAAACTTTAGAGGTCAAAAAGTCCGTCTTAGAAGCCGATCTGGACTTTCAAATAACACACTAGCTTCAGAACTATTTAGAAGCGGCTCAGAAATATCTTTAATTTGAGTACTCGTGGAGCCAAAACGGACTTCGGATGACAAAGTTATGCCCGTTTTAGTGGACACTGCTCAAAACTGATTCCGACGAGATTTCAAATACGAGTTCAACTAGAGATAGATCCGAAATTTTTCTTCTTTTTTCTCTTTTTTCCTTTTTTCTTTCTTTTTTTCCTTTTTCTTTTTTTTCTCTCTTTTTTCAACTCTTTTTTATCTCTTTTTCTATGGTAGATGGTAGAAGTAGGCAGCGGATGGGATGATGGTGCAGCGGCGGTGGTGACTAACGTGAACAGAACTCGAAACTCTAAAGGACTAGATGCTAAGACCAACAACTGAACACGACGATGCAACCGATAATTCAATAAAGCAAAGCACCGAAAAGAAAATTGCGAAGTCTCAGATTGGTTTGATATGATGATCTAATCCTATTTTTATGGCTTTTTGTGTGGATGATAGGTGATAAAAATACAGATCTAATATATGGATGTGGAATTCTCACCGAGCAACCTGAAAACTGATACCACTTGATAGAGGCGGGGTGTCCCGATCTTTCGATGAGAGATAACTATCGATTTGGTGGAGACGACTCTGACGATCCGACTACGAACGTGCAACAACGTCGCGCCTTAGCAATCGCTAAACCAATCTCCGGAGGTTATTGACCACGTCGGAGCACGATCAACCTGACCACGAAGGTCTAGTAATTGCTCCAGTAGGTATATTAGCAGGGGTTGTGGCTGTAACTATGGTAGTCATGTCCTCATCAGAACGGGAGTGCTCTTTCGGCCAACCGACAGATGAATCTCCGAAGCGCCGTAATGCACCCGTTCAGTCTCTGGACATCCTTGATGCGTTTCGGGGCCTGTATTTGCACACTCGCCTTGATCTTGTCGGGGTTGACTTTGATGCCGTGGTGGGACACCAAAAATCCGAGGAGCTTGCCGGAAGGCACAACGAAGACGCATTTTTCCGGATACAGCTTTAGTTGCATCTCGTCAAGATTGCGGAATGTCTCACGCAAGTCTTTGACAAGTGTGTCTTTGATGAGGACATCTCTACTAATGTTACACCCACATCTTCACCAACTACACATACTGGACCAGTTACTAGAGCACGCGCACGTCAACTAAATTATCAGGTACTTTCGTTTTTTGCGAATCCTTCTAATGTTCAGGAACATATGATGCTGCCTAAATTAGATACTTTTGTTTGTCTTATGAATGAAGGACCTAGCATGGATAAGAAGGATGGTCATTGGAGCGGGATCAAGCATGGAGAAGGAGGTGTGCGCGCGGGAAAGGACAATGGAGCTTCCAGTGGTGATTTTCGCACTTTGAGGCCACCATAAGGCGTGCATGAAGACTTGGACGAGAGACACAAGACGCCACATTAATATTTTCGTCCAAGGGTTATTATAGGTGCTGGGTCACCTTATTATTGGGCCAGGCCCATGTAATTTCGAAATACACTTAATAGGCTATTTTTTAGAGTCCGTATGTGTGGGGAAACCGAGTTAGGGTTGTTTTCGGACCCCTCCTCCAAGGGGCCACGAAATTCCCCTCTGTTCCCCCATATATACAGCCCTTAGGGCGTCGTTTAGACTTGGGTTTTAATTAGATTTAAGTTAGCCATACCCGCAACTTCGAGCTCTTCGTTTGTGTCATCCGACCAGGCCAAGACCTCATTGGAACCCCCAACTTTCGTAATCATTCATCTTATATTAGCAATATCCAGATTGCAATTCTTAGTTCTTGCTTGTTCTTCGATTGCTTGCAGGAATTAGACCTTCCTGGTCAGGTTGATCGTGCATCCGCGGGATCAATAACCTCTCGGAGTTGGTTTAGCGATCGCTAAGGCGCAACGTCTTCGCACGTTCGTAGTCGGATCGTGAAAGTCGACTCCACCATAATCGATCTCCACCATCTCATCGAAACATCGGGACACCTTCGCCTCTATCAAGTGGTATCAGATTTCCAGGTTGCTCGGTGAGATTTACCAGTTTTCGTAGTCTAGATTGGTTCTGTTCTTCATACCTACAGTCCAAAAAAAAATTACAAAAAGATGCTATGCGTACTCGCTGGGTTCCTCCTTATTATCAACGTGAATTGCTACAAAAATTACAGCGTTTGAGACAAGGAAAAAATTCTGTAGAGGAATATTATCAAGAATTACAAACTGGATTGTTTAGATGGATGTCAGAATAAATTTTTACCTCTTGCTCTTATTTTAGGGTTTAGGGTTTAGGGTTTAGGGTTTAGTCTGGCACGCTTTTCAGAGCAGTTTTTAGGCCAAAAATTTCGGGGGTAAAAAATTTTTGTGCCCATACGTTCCTTATGTCCAGAAACTCATTTTGAGACGTTCGCCACCATAGTGATTTTTTCGCACTTTTTCAGCCACCGCAGTCCCGCATCGCAAAAAAAAACCAAAAAAAAAAAGAGAAAACAAAAAATTCAGAGTGTGCTTCTCAGTTGATTACGTGCCGCGCCGTGCTTTCGTTGGTGTTTTAGGCTCGCGTCTCTAGTACGGTCTAGCCTAGGATCAGCACAGTACCGACGTTGCGTGTTTATTCAGCTTTGCATCTCTGTTTTGATTACTGTTGACCTTTTGCTACCAAACTTGTCAGCCTTCCTACAGCTCCACATATATTCTACATCGTGCGTTTTGACACCTCCTGGCCATCGCTCTACCACATCTCTGAGAGTTTTGACCCGTTGGTTGTACATCACCACCTGCTGCTGGGTAAGAATCGGTAAGAACGAAAGAAAAGCTTGACGGATTTGTGCTTTCCACCACCCCACATCCCATTAGTAGAAGTAGGATCATACTTCTGTGTGTTTTCTATTTCTGCTAACCATGCCAGGATCCCATGATGAAGCGGCGCGGGATGCACCTGATTGGGAGAATATGACAAACAAAGCATTGGATGATAAATTTGCACAAATGATGTCTGAACAGGTGAATGACATCGAGAACAGATTTACAGAGGCGATTGATGGTGTGGAGAAGATGATCGACACCAAGCTCGACGCCAAGTTTACTGAGTTGCTCGCACGCCTACCTATACAGCCTGCGGCCGCTCCAGCACAGCCACCGCCACCACGACGTGCACGACGTATTCTGTTTCCGGGCGGACAAGCTGCTGGTGCTCCTGCTGCTGCTGCAGTTACTGCTGCTGCTGCTGCCTCTAACGTCGGCCAGGACGACAACTACGAGGGTGATTACGAGGAGGAGGTGGAACAAGAAGCGGCCTATGAACAGCCAGCTGGACGTCCACGTCCCAACATTCGCCACGGTCGACACCAACCACCCCCTCAGGTACGCGATGATGAACATGTGCCTAAACTTAAATTGAATCTTAAGCCGTTTGAGGGTAGATATATTCCTGATGCTTATCTTACTTGGGAGTTAGAAACTGAACAACGCTTTACATGTTTACAATATCCTGAGAATAGACGTGTTACTGCTGCTGTTTGTGAATTCACGGGTTTTGCATCTATTTGATGGTCTGATGATGAGGACATCTCTACGAATGTTACACCCACATCTTCACCAACTACACATACTGGACCAGTTACTAGAGCACGTGCACGTCAACTAAATTATCAGGTACTTTCGTTTCTTGCGAATCCTTCTAATGTTCATGAACATATGATGCTGCCTATATTAGATACTTTTGTTTTGCTTATGAATGAAGGACCTAGCATGGACAAGAAGGACGGTCATTGGAGCGGGATGAAGCATGGAGAAGAAGGTGCGCGCGCGGGAAAGAACAATGGAGCTTCCAGTGGGGATTTTCGCACTTTGAAGCCACCATAAGGCATGCATGAAGGCTTGGACGAAATACACGAGATGCCACTTCATTATATTCGTCCAAGAGCAAGTATAGGTGCTGTGTCACCTTAATATTGGGCTGGGCCCATGTAATTTCGAAATACCACATTATAGGCTGTTTTTAGAGTCCGTATGTGTGGGGAAACCGAGTTAGGGTTGTTTTCGGACCCCACCTCCAAGGGGCCACGAAATTCCCCTCTGTTCCCCCATATATACAGCCCTTAGGGCGTCGTTTAGACTTGGGTTTAAATTATATTTAAGTTAGCCATAGCCGCAACTTCGAGCTCTTCGTTTGTGTCATCCGACCAGGCCAAGACCTCATTGGAACCCCAACTTTCGTAATCATTCATCTTATATTCGCAATATCCAGATTGCAATTCTTAGTTCTTGCTTGTTCTTCGATTGCTTGCAGGAATTAGACCTTCGTGGTCAGGTTGATCGTGCATCCGCGGGATCAATAACCTCTCGGAGTTGGTTTAGCGATCGCTAAGGCGCAACGTCTTCGCACGTTCGTAGTCGGATCGTGAAAGTCGTCTCCACCATAATCGATCTCCACCATCTCATCGAAACATCGGGACACCTTCGCCTCTATCAAGTGGTATCAGATTTCCAGGTTGCTCGGTGAGATTTACCAGTTTTCGTAGTCTAGATTGGTTCTGTTCTTCATACCTACAGTCCACGAAAAAGCCAAAAAAAAATTAGGGTTAGATCATCACGTCCCAAAACAGTCCGAGCCTTTGTCCAGTTTTCTTTACAGTAGTTTGCTTTGTTGAATTTACGGTTGCATCGTTGTGTCGAGTTGCTGATCTTAGCGTCTAGTTCCCTTAGAGTTTCGAGTTCTGATCACAGTTTGTCACACCGCCGCCGCACAGTAGTACACCGCCACGTTTCCGCCAATCCGAGTCCAGATACACCACCACGTTCCGCCAAGTCGAGTCCATATACAGCTCCACGACCTACCAATCCGAGTTGAGTTCCATCACCTGTTCGGTTTGTGATCTTTCCGTAGCCAGATTAGTTTTGATTTGAATAGAGTCGGATTTCACCAATCTTTTGTCGTACGTAGAAGGAGGTGATTTCCAAACAAAAAAAAAAGTCTGGCACGCTTTTCAGAGCAGTTTTTATGCCAAAAATTTCGGGGGTAAAATAATTTCGTGCCCATACGTTCCTTAGGTCTAGAAACTCATTTTGAGACGTTCGCCACCATAGTGATTTTTTCGCACTTTTTCAGCCACCGCAGTCCCGCATCGCAAAAAAAAAAAGCAAAAAAAAAAAATTCAGAGTGTGCTTCTCAGTTGATTACGTGCCGCGCCGTGCTTTCGTTGGTGTTTTAGGCTCGCGTCTCTAGTACGGTCTAGCCTAGGATCAGCACAGTACCGACGTTGAGTGTTTATTCAGCTTTGCATCTCTGTTTTGATTATTGTTGAGCTTTTGCTACCATACTTGTCAGCCTTCCTACAGCTCCACATATATTCTACATCGTGCGTTTTGACACCTCCTCGCCATCGCTCTACCACATCTCTGAGAGTTTTGACCCGTTGGTTGTACATCACCACCTGCTGCTAGGTAAGAATCGGTAAGAACTAAAGAAAAGCTTGACGGATTTGTGCTTTCCACCACCCCACATCCCATTAGTAGAAGTAGGATCATACTTCTGTGTGTTTTCTATTTCTGCTAACCATGCCAGGATCCCATGATGAAGTGGCGCGGGATGCACCTGATTGGGAGAATATGACAAACAAAGCATTACATGATAAATTTGCACAAATGATGTCTGAACAGGTGAATGACATCGAGAACAGATTTACAGAGGCGATTGATGGTGTGGAGAAGATGATCGACACCAAGCTCGACGCCAAGTTTACTGAGTTGCTCGCACGCTTACCTATACAGCCTGCGGCCGCTCCAGCACAGCCACCGCCACCACGACGTGCACGACGTATTCTGTTTCCGGGCGGACAAGCTGCTGGTGCTCCTGCTGCTTCTGCAGTTACTGCTGGTACTGCCTCTGACGTCGGCTAGGACGACAACTACGAGGGTGATTACGAGGAGGAGGTGGAACAAGAAGCGGCCTATGAACAGCCAGCTGGACGTCCACGTCCCAACATTCGCCACGGTCGACACCAACCACCCCCTCAGGTACGCGATGATGAACATGTGCCTAAACTTAAATTGAATCTTAAGCCGTTTGAGGGTAGATATATTCCTGATGCTTATCTTACTTGGGAGTTAGAAACTGAACAACGCTTTACATGTTTACAATATCCTGAGAATAGACGTGTTACTGCTGCTGTTTGTGAATTCACGGGTTTTGCATCTATTTGGTGGTCTGAACATTGTAGATTGCATGCTAATAATATTCCAGCTACTTGGGCTGCTTTAAAAGATGCTATGCGTACTCGCTGGGTTCCTCCTTATTATCAACGTGAATTGCTACAAAAATTACAGCGTTTGAGACAAGGAAAACATTCTGTAGAGGAATATTATCAAGAATTACAAACTGGATTGATTAGATGTGGCCTAGTAGAGGATAATGAAGCTATGTTTGCACGTTTTATAGGTGGCTTAAACAGGGAGATACAAACTATTCTAGAATACAAGGACTATGCTACTATTACTCGTTTGTTTCATCTTGCTTGTAAAGCTGAACGTGAAGTGCAGGATCGACAGGCCGCTACGAGACCTAACTTTTCTGCAGGACGAAATACATCATGGACATCGCGTGGACCTTCTACATCCACACGTCCTGCTGCACCACTATCTACTTCAACCGCTCATTCTTACAGGGAGCCACCAAAACAGCCAGCGCCACCATTCAAGGGGGCACAGAGTGGTCCAGCAGCGAGTTCTTCCTCATCCATGGCTTCCACAGGGCAAACACGAGATCGTGATATTAAACAGGTGCCAAGGTGGAGGTCACTTCGCAAAAGACTGTCCTTCCAAGCGTGTGATGATTATTACGGCGGATGGTGGGTATGAGTCAGCAAGCGACTATGATGAGGAGACTTTAGTTCTCATTGCTCACGAGGAACAGGGTGCCCATGATGATGCTCATGATATAGAGTATATGGCTCCTGATGATGCAGATCAATATGCTAGTTTGGTTGCTCAACGTGTGTTAAGTGTGCAGGTATCGAAGGACGAGCAAAACCAGCGGCATAATTTGTTCCACACAAAGGGAGTGGTGAAAGAACGTTCGGTTCGCATCATCATTGACGGAGGGAGTTGCAACAACTTGGCGAGCATGGAGTTGGTGGAGAAGCTATCTCTCACCACAAGACCACACCCCCATCCGTACTATATTCAGTGGTTTAACAATAGTGGTAAGATTAAGGTAACGCGTTCTGTTCGTGTGCACTTTAGCATTGCTGCATATGTTGATTATGTTGATTGTGATGTGGTACCCATGCAAGCATGCTCTCTTTTACTTGGTAGACCATGGCAATTTGATAGGAATGTTGTACACCATGGTAGGACAAATCAGTTTACTCTGGTTCATCAGGATAAAACTATTGCTTTACTTCCTATGTCTCCTGAACAAATTGTGAAAGATGATCTTGCTAGAGCTAGTAAAGCTAAACAGGAGAAAAATAAGAGTGAAAATGAGATAGCAGCTAAAGAATTTGAGCAACAACATAAGACTACTAGCAAATCTTCTTCTGCTTTTTCTAATGAAATTAAATTGACTAGTCCAACTTTGCTTGCTACTAAGGTTGATATTTCGGATTTGGATGTTAGTCAATATGTGTGCTATGCTTTTGTGTGCAAAGAAGCTTTGTTTTCATTTGAGGAATTGCCTCCTTCTTTGCCTCCTGTTGTCACTGACCTTTTGCAGGAGTTTATTGACGTCTTTCCACAAGACGTACCACCGGGATTACCACCTATTCGAGGGATTGAGCATCAGATTGACTTAATTCCCGGTGCTTCGCTGCCCAACCGTGCGCCATACCGTACCAATCCGGAGTAGACGAAGGAGATTCAGCGTCAAGTACAAGAGCTACTCGACAAAGGTTACATACGTGAATCCCTTAGTCCTTGTGCTGTTCCTGTTATATTAGTGCCTAAAAAGGATGGAACTTGGCGTATGTGTGTTGATTGTAGAGCCATTAATAATATTACTATTCGTTATCGTCATCCTATTCCTAGGTTAGATGATATGCTTGATGAATTAAGTGGCTCTACCATGTTTTCCAAAGTTGATTTGCGTAGTGGATACCATCAAATTCGCATGAAATTAGGAGATGAATGGAAAACGGCATTTAAAACTAAGTTTGGATTATATGAGTGGTTAGTCATGCCTTTTGGGTTAACTAATGCACCTAGCACTTTCATGAGATTAATGAACGAGGTTTTACGTGCTTTCATTGGACGATTTGTGGTAGTCTATTTTGATGATATACTGATTTATAGCAAATCTTTTGAGGAACATTTGGATCATTCACGTGCTGTTTTTATTGCTCTACGTAATGCACGTTTGTTTGGTAACCTTGGGAAGTGCACCTTTTTCACCGACCGAGTATCGTTTCTTGGCTATGTTGTTACTCCGCAGGGAATTGAAGTTGATAAAGCCAAGATCGAGGCGATTGAGAGTTGTCCGCAACCCAAAACGGTCACACAAGTGAGGAGTTTTCTTGGACTCGCTGGATTCTATAGGCGTTTTGTGAGAGATTTCAGCACCATTGCTGCACCTCTCAATGAGCTTACACGCAAGGATGTGCCTTTTACTTGGGGTACCGCACAGGAAGAAGCCTTCGCGGTATTGATAGATAAGTTAACACATGCTCCTTTGCTCCAACTTCCTGATTTTAATAAGACTTTTGAGCTTGAATGCGATGCTAGTTGGATTGGTTTGGGAGGTGTGTTATTACAAGATGCTAAACCTATTGCATACTTTTCTGAAAAATTGAGTGGGCCTAGTCTGAACTATTCTACTTATGATAAGGAATTATATGCTCTTGTTCGGACATTAGAAACTTGGCAACATTATTTATGGCCCAAAGAATTTGTTATACATTCTGATCATGAATCTTTGAAACACATAAGAAGTCAAGCAAAACTTAATCGTAGACATGCTAAGTGGGTTGAATTTATTGAGACTTTCCCTTATGTCATTAAACACAAGAAGGGGAAAGATAATATTATTGCTGATGCTTTGTCTCGTCGTTATACTATGCTTTCACAACTTGACTTCAAGATATTCGGTTTAGAGACAATCAAAGATCAATATGTAAATGATGCAGAATTTAAAGATGTATTGCAGAATTGTAGAGAGGGTAGAACATGGAACAAGTTTGTCCTTAATGATGGGTTTGTGTTCCGTTCTAACAAGCTATGCATTCCAGCTAGCTCTATTCGTCTTTTGTTGTTGCAGGAGGCGCATGGAGGAGGATTAATGGGACACTTTGGCGTGAAGAAGACGGAGGACGTACTTGCTACACACTTCTTTTGGCCAAAGATGAGACGGGATGTTGAGCGTTTTGTTGCTCGCTGCACTACATGTCAAAAAGCTAAGTCACGACTCAATCCTCATGGTTTATACATGCCTTTACCTGTACCTAGTGTTCCGTGGGAGGACATATCCATGGACTTTGTTTTAGGCTTGCCTCGAACAAAGCAGGGGAGGGATAGCATATTTGTTGTCGTGGATAGATTTTCTAAGATGGCACATTTTATACCATGTCATAAAAGCGATGATGCTGCTAATGTTGCTGATGTATTCTCTCGTGAGATTATTCGCTTACATGGTGTGCCCAATACTATTGTCTCGGATCGTGATACTAAGTTTCTTAGCCATTTTTGGAGATGCTTATGGGCTAAGTTGGGGACTAAACTACTTTTTAGTACTACTTGTCATCCCCAAACTGATCGACAAACTGAAGTAGTCAATAAGACTTTGTCTACTATGCTTAGGGCTGTTTTAAAGAGTAACTTGAAAATGTGGGAAGAATGTTTACCTCATATTGAATTTGCTTATAATCGTTCATTTCATTCTACCACTAAAATGTGCCCTTTTGAGATTGTTTATGGTTTTCTACCTCGTGCGCCTATTGATTTGCTGCCTCTTCCATCTTCGGAGAAGGTTAATTTTGATGCTAAGCAGCGTGCTGAATTGATATTAAAAATGCATGAGTTAACTAAAGAAAACATTGAGAAAATGAATGCTAGATACAAGCTTGCTGGTGATAAGGGTAGAAAGCATGTTGTGTTTGAACCAGGAGATCTTGTTTGGTTACATCTACGTAAAGATAGGTTTCCTGATTTGCGCAAGTCTAAGTTAATGCCACGAGCTGATGGTCTCTTTAAGGTTTTACAGAAAATTAATGATAATGCATATAAACTTGAGCTACCTGGAGATTTTGGGGTTAGTCCCACATTTAACATTGCAGATTTGAAACCTTATTTGGGAGAAGATGATGAGCTTCCGTCGAGGACGACTTCAATTCAAGAAGGGGAGGATGATGAGGACATCTCTACTAATGTTACACCGACATCTTCACAAACTACACATACTGGACCAGTTACTAGAGCACGTGCACGTCAACTAAATTATCAGGTACTTTCGTTTCTTGCGAATCCTTCTAATGTTCAGGAACATATGATGCTGCCTAAATTAGATACTTTTGTTTGTCTTATGAATGAAGGACCTAGCATGGATAAGAAGGATGGTCATTGGAGCGGGATCAAGCATGGAGAAGGAGGTGTGCGCGCGGGAAAGGACAATGGAGCTTCCAGTGGTGATTTTCGCACTTTGAGGCCACCATAAGGCGTGCATGAAGACTTGGATGAGAGACACAAGACGCCACATTAATATTTTCGTCCAAGGGTTATTATAGGTGCTGCGTCACCTTATTATTGGGCCAGGCCCATGTAATTTCGAAATACCCTTAATAGGCTATTTTTTAGAGTCCGTATGTGTGGGGAAACCGAGTTAGGGTTGTTTTCGGACCTCTCCTCCAAGGGGCCACGAAATTCCCCTCTGTTCCCCCATATATACAGCCCTTAGGGCGTCGTTTAGACTTGGGTTTTAATTAAATTTAAGTTAGCCATAGCCACAACTTCGAGCTCTTCGTTTGTGTCATCCGACCAGGCCAAGACCTCATTGGAACCCCCAACTTTCGTAATCATTCATCTTATATTAGCAATATCCAGATTGCAATTCTTAGTTCTTGCTTGTTCTTCGATTGCTTGCAGGAATTAGACCTTCGTGGTCAGGTTGATCGTGCATCCGCGGGATCAATAACCTCTCGGAGTTGGTTTAGCGATCGCTAAGGCGCAACGTCTTCGCACGTTCGTAGTCGGATCGTGAAAGTCATCTCCACCATAATCGATCTCCACCATCTCATCGAAACATCGAGACACCTTCGCCTCTATCAAAGCTCGGCCCGAGTTTGGCGCCGCCCCCGTCCCCACCTCGCCGACGCCTCCCCGTCTCCACCATAATCGATCTCCACCATCTCATTGTTCCATGTTCTACCCTCTCTACAATTCTGCAATACATCTTTAAATTCTGCATCATTTACATATTGATCTTTGATTGTCTCTAAACCGAATATCTTGAAGTCAAGTTGTGAAAGCATAGTATAACGACGAGACAAAGCATCAGCAATAATATTATCTTTCCCCTTCTTGTGTTTAATGACATAAGGGAAAGTCTCAATAAATTCAACCCACTTAGCATGTCTACGATTAAGTTTTGCTTGACTTCTTATGTGTTTCAAAGATTCATGATCAGAATGTATAACAAATTCTTTGGGCCATAAATAATGTTGCCAAGTTTCTAATGTCCGAACAAGAGCATATAATTCCTTATCATAAGTAGAATAGTTCAGACTAGGCCCACTCAATTTTTCAGAAAAGTAAGCAACAGGTTTAGCATCTTGTAATAACACACCTCCCAAACCAATCCCACTAGCATCGCATTCAAGCTCAAAAGTCTTATTAAAATCAGGAAGTTGGAGCAAAGGAGCATGTGTTAACTTATCTTTCAATACGGTGAAGGCTTCTTCCTGTGCGGTACCCCAAGTAAAAGGCACATCCTTGCGTGTAAGCTCATTGAGAGGTGCAGCAATGGTGCTGAAATCTCTCACAAAACGCCTATAGAATCCAGCGAGGCCAAGAAAACTCCTCACTTGTGTGACCGTTTTGGGCTGCGGCCAACTCTCAATCGCCTCGATCTTGGCTTTATCAACTTCAATTCCCTGCGGAGTAACAACATAGCCAAGAAACGATACTCGGTCGGTGCAAAAGGTGCACTTCCCAAGGTTACCAAACAAACGTGCATTACGTAGAGCAATAAAAACAGCACGTAAATGATCCAAGTGTTCCTCCAAAGATTTGCTATAAATCAGTATATCATCAAAATAGACTACCACAAATCGTCCAATGCAAGCACGTAAAACCTCGTTCATTAATCTCATGAAAGTGCTAGGTGCATTAGTTAACCCAAAAGGCATGACTAACCACTCATATAATCCAAACTTAGTTTTAAATGCCGTTTTCCATTCATCTCCTAATTTCATGCGAATTTGATGGTATCCACTACGCAAATCAACTTTGGAAAACATGGTAGAGCCACTTAATTCATCAAGCATATCATCTAACCTAGGAATAGGATGACGATAACGAATAGTAATATTACTAATGGCTCGACAATCAACACACATACGCCATGTTCCATCCTTTTTAGGCACTAATATAACAGGAACAGCACAAGGACTAAGGGATTCACGTATGTAACCTTTGTCGAGTAGCTCTTGTACTTGACGCTGAATCTCCTTTGTCTCCTCCGGATTGGTACGGTATGGCGCACGGTTGGGCAGTGAAGCACCGGGAATTAAGTCAATCTGATGCTCAATCCCTCGAATAGATGGTAATCCCGGTGGTACGTCTTGTGGAAAGACGTCAATAAACTCCTGCAAAAGGTCAGTGACAACAGGAGGCAAAGAAGGAGGCAATTCCTCAAATGAAAACAAAGCTTCTTTGCACACAAAAGCATAGCACACATATTGACTAACATCCAAATCTGAAATATCAACTTTAGTAGCAAGCAAAGTTGGACTAGTCAATTTAATTTCATTAGACACAGCAGAAGAAGATTTGCTATTAGTCTTATGTTGTTGCTCAAATTCTTTGGCTGCTATCTCATTTTCACTCTTATTTTTCTCCTGTTTAGCTTTACTAGCTCTAGCAAGATCATCTTTCACAATTTGTTCAGGAGACATAGGAAGTAAAGCAATATTTTTATCCTGATGAACCAGAGTAAACTGATTTGTCCTACCATGGTGTACAACATTCCTATCAAATTGCCATGGTCTACCAAGTAAAAGAGAGCATGCTTGCATGGGTACCACATCACAATCAACATAATCAGCATATGCAGCAATGCTAAAGTGCACACGAACAGAACGCGTTACCTTAATCTTACCACTATTGTTAAACCACTGAATATAGTACGGATGGGGGTGTGGTCTTGTGGTGAGAGATAGCTTCTCCACCAACTCCATGCTAGCCAAGTTGTTGCAACTCCCTCCGTCAATGATGATGCGAACCGAACGTTCTTTCACCACTCCCTTTGTGTGGAACAAATTATGCCTCTGGTTTTGCTCAGCCTTCGTTACCTGCACACTTAACACACGTTGAGCAACCAAACTAGCATATTTATCTGCATCATCAGGAGCCATATACTCCATATCATGAGCATCATCATGGGCACCCTGTTCCTCATGAGCAATGAGAACTAAAGTCTCCTCATCATAGTCACTCGCTGACTCATACCCACCATCCGCCGTAATAATCATCACACGCTTGGAGGGACAGTCTTTTGCGAAGTGACCTCCACCTTGGCACCTGCGACATTTAATATCACGATCTCGTGTTTGCCCTGTGGAAGCCATGGATGAAGAAGAACTCGCCGCTGGACCACTCTGTGCACCCTTGAATGGTGGCGCTGACTGTTTTGGTGGCTCCCTGTAAGAATGAGCGGCTGAAGTAGAGGGTGGAGCAGCAGGACGTGTGGATGTAGAAGGTCCACGCGATGTCCATGATGTATTTCGGCCTGCAGAAAAGTTAGGTCTCGTAGCGGCCTGTCGATCCTGCACTTCACGTTCAGCTTTACAAGCAAGATGAAACAAACGAGTAATAGTAGCATAGTCCTTGTATTCTAGAATAGTTGTGTATCTCCCTGTTTAAGCCACCTATGAAACGTGCAAACATAGCTTCATTATCCTCTACTAGGCCACATCTAATCAATCCAGTTTGTAATTCTTGATAATATTCCTCTACAGAATTTTTTCCTTGTCTCAAACGCTGTAATTTTTGTAGCAATTCACGTTGATAATAAGGAGGAACCCAGCGAGTACGCATAGCATCTTTTAAAGCAGCCCAAGTAGCTGGAATATTATTAGCATGCAATCTACAATGTTCAGACCACCAAATAGATGCAAAACCCGTGAATTCACAAACAGCAGCAGTAACACGTCTATTCTCAGGATATTGTAAACATGTAAAGCGTTGTTCAGTTTCTAACTCCCAAGTAAGATAAGCATCAGGAATATATCTACCCTCAAACGGCTTAAGATTCAATTTAAGTTTAGGCACATGTTCATCATCGCGTACCTGAGGGGGTGGTTGGTGTCGACCGTGGCGAATGTTGGGACGTGGACGTCCAGTTGGCTGTTCATAGGCCGCTTCTTGTTCCACCTCCTCCTCGTAATCACCCTCGTAGTTGTCGTCCTGGCCGACGTCAGAGGCAGCAGCAGCAGTAACTGCAGCAGCAGCAGGAGCACCAGCAGCTTGTCTGCCCGGAAACAGAATACGTCGTGCACGTCGTGGTGGCGGTGGCTGTGCTGGAGCGGCCGCAGGCTGTATAGGTAAGCGTGCGAGCAACTCAGTAAACTTGGCGTCGAGCTTGGTGTCGATCATCTTCTCCACACCATCAATCGCCTCTGTAAATCTGTTCTCGATGTCATTCACCTGTTCAGACATCATTTGTGCAAATTTATCATGTAATGCTTTGTTTGTCATATTCTCCCAATCAGGTGCATCCCGCGTCACTTCATCATGGGATCCTGGCATGGTTAGCAGAAATAGAAAACACACAGAAGTATGATCCTACTTCGACTAATGGGATGTGGGGTGGTGGAAAGCACAAATCCGTCAAGCTTTTCTTCAGTTCTTACCGATTCTTACCTAGCAGCAGGTGGTGATGTACAACCAACGGGTCAAAACTCTCAGAGATGTGGTAGAGCGATGGCCAGGAGGTGTCAACCGCACGAAGTAGAATATATGTGGAGCTGTAGGTAGGTTTGACAAATATGGTAGCAAAAAGCTCAACAGTAATCAAAACAGAGATGCAAAGTTGAATAAACACTCAACGTCGGTACTGTGCTGATCCTAGGCTAGACCGTACTAGAGACGCGAGCCTAAAACACCAACGAAAGCACGGCGCGGCACGTAATCAACTGAGAAGCACACTCTGAATTTTTTTTTCTCTTTTTTTTTTTTTTTGCTTTTTTTTTTTTTTTTTTTGCGATGCGGGACTGCGGTGGCTGAAAAAGTGCGAAAAAATCACTATGGTGGCGAACGTCTCAAAATGAGTTTCTGGACCTAAGGAACGTATGGGCACGAAATTTTTTCACCCCTGAAATTTTTGGCCTAAAAACTGCTCTGAAAAGCGTGCCAGACTCGTTTTTTTTTTTTTTTTTTTTTTTTTTGGAAATCACCCCCCTTCTCTGGACGGAAAAAGTTTGGTGAAATCCGACTCTAACAACTCAAAACTAATCTGGCTACAGAGAGATCAGGATCCTTACTGATGGTGGAACTCAACTCGGACTCGTGAGACGTGGTGGTGTATATGGACTCTGCTTGGCGGAACTTGGTGGTGTATCTGCACTTGGATTGGCGGAACGTGGTAGGATGAGTACTGTGCGGCGGCGACGTGGCAAACTGTGATCAGAACTCGAAACTCTAAGGGAACTAGACGCTAAGATCAGCAACTTGACACAACGATGCAACCGTAAATTCAACAAAGCAAGTACTGAAAAGAAAACTGGACAAAGGCTAGGACTGTCTTGGGACGTGATGATCTAACCCTAATTTTTTTTTTGTTGGCTTTTTCGTGGACTGTAGGTATGAAGAACAGAACCAATCTAGACTATGAAAACTGGTAAATCTCACCGAGCAACCTGGAAATCTGATACCACTTGATAGAGGCGAAGGTGTCCCGATGTTTCGATGAGATGGTGGAGATCGATTATGGTGGAGTAGACTTTCACGACCCGACTACGAACGTGCGAAGACGTTGCGCCTTAGCGATCGCTAAACCAACTCCGAGAGGTTATTGATCCCGCGGATGCACGATCAACCTGACCACGAAGGTCTAATTCCTGCAAGCAATCGAAGAACAAGCAAGAACTAAGAATTGCAATCTGGATATTGCGAATATAAGATGAAAGATTACGAAAGTTGGGGTTCCAATGAGGTCTTGGCCTGGTCGGATGACACAAACGAAGAGCTCGAAGTTGCGGCTATGGCTAACTTAAATCCAATTAAAACCCCAGTCTAAACGACGCCCTAAGGGCTGTATATATGGGGGAACAGAGGGGATTTTCGTGACCCCTTGGAGGTGGGGTCCGAAAACAACCCTAACTCGGTTTCCCCACACATACGGACTCTAAAAACAGCCTATAAGGTGGTATTTCGAAATTACATGGGCCCAGCCCAATATTAAGGTGACGCAGCACCTATAATTGCCCTTGGACGAAAATAATGAAGTGGCATCTCGCGTATTTCGTCCAAGACTTCATGCGCGCCTTATGGTGGCTTCAAAGTGCGATAATCACCACGGGAAGCTCCGCTGTCCTTTCCCGCGCGCGCACCTTCTTCTCCATGCTTGATCCCGCTCCAATGACCATCCTTCTTGTCCATGCTAGGTCCTTCATTCATAAGCAAAACAAAAGTATCTAATTTAGGCAGTATCATATGTTCATGAACAATAGAAGGATTCGCAAGAAACGAAAGTACCTGATAATTTAGTTGACGTGCACGAGCTCTAGTAACTGGTCCAATATGTGTAGTTGGTGAGGATATGGGTGTAACATTAGTAGGGATGTCCTCATCACTAGGGTTAGGAAAGCTTACCTGTAAACGTAGATGAACTCCCCGAGACCTAGCCCGGTATATAAGGGCTAGGAGGGGCGACACCAAAGACAACCAATATCATCTGTAACCCTAGCCTTGAGCGCTCCAGCCTTGGCATCCATTGTAATCGCATCTCCCCCATCAATAATATAGAGCAGGAGCGTGCCTTCCTGTTTGCCGACGAGCTATCGTCCAACCTATGCCTCTCATGACTAACCCAGGGTCCCTGACCATGGGATTTGCCGGGGTTGATCCCCGTCAATTGGCACCTTCTGTGGGAACTACACAGGTTGGGATCACGATCTCGACGGTCCCGTCTTCAGCAAACTACAACTCAAGGGCAAGAACCAGATCTAGCCCACTCGAAGGATTCAAGATCACGGCGGACATCTCTGCCACCCCATCAAGACCGCTCGAGCTACAGTTGTGCTAGGACCGATACTACGGTAACGGCCAAGTGCATCGTCAGCGCCGAAGGAATCAACGACCCAGAAGAACGGCGAGGGGCCTCTACGAAGGAATTCCACTCGACGAACCGTGACGCGCAGCAGAGGACTCGCAAATCTTTCGACAACCCACCACTGCTCGGGCACCCGCCGCACATCAAGACGATGACTACGAGATCGAAACCAGCGATGAGCAGAACCATCGCCAAGGAAGAAGGAATCGACGACCCAAAAGGCGCGCATGGGAGATCTACGGCGAGGTTCCAATGAACGAGCCACGACACGCAGCCGCGCAACCGACGACCGCTCGACGACACGCCGTCACACGAGCACCTGCCGTCAGTCAGGACAGCGACTCCGAGAAACCGTTGAGCGAGTACTATGACCCAGATCGAAGGCCGAATGAATTCTCCAACCTCATCAAGAACCAAGACATGAGTCGAGGAATCGACAACGACCCCCACTTCCACGAACACCCGGAGGATCACGAGAAAATCTTCAGAATCTCAAGAAGGAAGAGGCAAGCCGGATCTAGCAATCTCACGGCTAGAGAGCAGCTGGCAGGACCCTGCACGATCCACAGCTTCGAGGAGCACCCTATCACAATGGTGAGCAGCGCACCACTCCCTGACATACTCAACAACCCTGCAGCGACTGGACGAGTCGCCGAGTGGAACATTGAGCTCAGCCCACGGGACCTGCAGTTCAAGCACCCAACAGCAATCAAAGCCCAAGTAGTCCCAGATTTCTTGGTCCAGTGGACGGAGGTTCAGACACCAGGCCCCCAGACCTATCAAGTTCATGGTCAATGTTCTTCGATGGGTCCAAGAGACAACAAGGAGCTGGGGCAGGAGTTGTGCTCATCTCCCCTAAAGGAACAAAGCTGAAATATGTCCTCCAGATCAACTTCAGTCACGCCTCCAACAACGAAGCAGAATACGAGGCACTCCTCCATGGCATGCGCATGGCCAAAACATGCGGAGCCACTCGCCTCATAATTTACGGGGACTCCAATCTCGTCGTCCAGCAGACGATGAGACACTGCAACGCAATAGCCGACAACATGGCAGCCTACCAGAAGCTCTACAACGCACTCGAAGGAAGTTTCGACGGGTGCGAGCTCCAATACATCACCAGGGCCAACAACATAGAAGCTGACGAACTCGCGAACATCGGTTCGACCCGAGGACTAATACCACCCGGCGTCTTTCTCGAAAGCATCAGCCGGAGATCCATCAAGGTACAAGCAGCAACACCTGAAGCAGCCGTGGACGGCGAGGACGCAACAGACCTGGCGCAGGTGGCAGCAGTGATAGAGGCGAAGGTGTCCCGATGTTTCGATGAGATGGTGGAGATCGATTATGGTGGAGGCAACTTTCACGATCCGACTACGAACGTGCGAAGACGTTGCGCCTTAGCGATCGCTAAACCAACTCCGAGAGGTTATTGATCCCGCGGATGCACGATCAACCTGACCACGAAGGTCTAATTCCTGCAAGCAATCGAAGAACAAGCAAGAACTAAGAATTGCAATCTGGATATTGCGAATATAAGATGAATGATTACGAAAGTTGGGGTTCCAATGAGGTCTTGGCCTGGTCGGATGACACAAACGAAGAGCTCGAAGTTGCGGCTATGGCTAACTTATATCTAATTAAAACCCAAGTCTAAACGACGCCCTAAGGGCTGTATATATGGGGGAACAGAGGGGATTTTCGTGACCCCTTGGAGGTGGGGTCCGAAAACAACACTAACTCGGTTTCCCCACACATACGGACTCTAAAAACAGCCTATAAGGTGGTATTTCGAAATTACATGGGCCCAGCCCAATATTAAGGTGACGCAGCACCTATAATTGCCCTTGGACGAAAATAATGAAGTGGCATCTCGCGTATTTCGTCCAAGACTTCATGCGCGCCTTATGGTGGCTTCAAAGTGCGATAATCACCACTGGAAGCTCCGCTGTCCTTTCCCGCGCGCGCACCTTCTTCTCCATGCTTGATCCCGCTCCAATGACCATCCTTCTTGTCCATGCTAGGTCCTTCATTCATAAGCAAAACAAAAGTATCTAATTTAGGCAGTATCATATGTTCATGAACAATAGAAGGATTCGTAAGAAACGAAAGTACCTGATAATTTAGTTGACGTGCACGAGCTCTAGTAACTGGTCCAATATGTGTAGTTGGTGACGATATGGGTGTAACATTAGTAGGGATGTCCTCATCATCCTCCCCTTCTTGAATTGAAGTCGTCCTCGACGGAAGCTCATCATCTTCTCCCAAATAAGGCTTCAAATCTGCAATATTAAATGTGGGACTAACCCCAAAGGCTGCAGGTAGCTCAAGTTTATATGCATTATCATTAATTTTCTGCAAAACCTTAAAGGGACCATCAGCTCGAGGCATTAACTTAGACTTGCGCAAATCAGGAAACCTATCTTTACGTAGATGTAACCAAACAAGATCTCCGGGTTCAAACACAACATGCTTTCGACCCCTATCACCAGCAAGCTTGTATCTAGCATTCATGCGCTCAATGTTTTCTTTAGTTAACTCATGCATTTTTAATATCAATTCAGCACGTTGCTTAGCATCAAAATTAACCTTCTCCGAAGATGGAAGAGGTAGCAAATCAATAGGTGCACGAGGTAGAAAACCATAAACAATCTCAAAAGGGCACATTTTAGTGGTAGAATGCAATGAACGATTATAAGCAAATTCAATATGAGGTAAACATTCCTCCCACAGTTTCAAGTTACTCTTTAAAACAGCCCTAAGCATAGTAGACAAAGTCCTATTGACTACTTCAGTTTGTCCATCAGTTTGGGGATGACATGTAGTACTAAAAAGTAGTTTAGTCCCCAACTTAGCCCATAAGCATCTCCAAAAATGGCTAAGAAACTTAGTATCACGATCCGAGACAATAGTATTGGGCACACCATGTAAGCGAATAATCTCACGAAAGAATAAATCAGCAACATTAGCAGCATCATCGCTTTTATGACATGGTATAAAATGTGCCATCTTAGAAATCTATCCACGACAACAAATATGCTATCCCTCCCATTCTTTGTTCGAGGCAAGCCTAAAACAAAGTCCATGGATATGTCCTCCCACGGAACACTAGGTACAGGTAAAGGCATGTATAAACCATGAGGATTGAGTCGTGACTTAGCTTTTTGACATGTAGTGCAGCGAGCAACAAAACGCTCAACATCCCGTCTCATCTTTGGCCAAAAGAAATGTGTAGCAAGTACGTCCTCCGTCTTCTTCACGCCAAAGTGTCCCATTAATCCTCCTCCATGCGCCTCCTGCAACAACAAAAGACGAATAGAGCTAGCTGGAATGCATAGCTTGTTAGAACGGAACACAAATCCATCATTAAGCACAAACTTGTTCCATGTTCTACCCTCTCTACAATTCTGCAATACATCTTTAAATTCCGCATCATTTACGTATTGATCTTTGATTGTCTCTAAACCGAAAATCTTGAAGTCAAGTTGTGAAAGCATAGTATAACGACGAGACAAAGCATCAGCAATAATATTATCTTTCCCCTTCTTGTGTTTAATGACATAAGGGAAAGTCTCAATAAATTCAACCCACTTAGCATGTCTACGATTAAGTTTTGCTTGGCTTCTTATGTGTTTCAAAGATTCATGATCAGAATGTATAACAAATTCTTTGGGCCATAAATAATGTTGCCAAGTTTCTAATGTCCGAACAAGAGCATATAATTCCTTATCATAAGTAGAATAGTTCAGACTAGGCCCACTCAATTTTTCAGAAAAGTAAGCAACAGGTTTAGCATCTTGTAATAACACACCTCCCAAACCAATCCCACTAGCATCGCATTCAAGCTCAAAAGTCTTATTAAAATCAGGAAGTTGGAGCAAAGGAGCATGTGTTAACTTATCTTTCAATACGGTGAAGGCTTCTTCCTGTGCGGTGCCCCAAGTAAAAGGCACATCCTTGCGTGTAAGCTCATTGAGAGGTGCAGCAATGGTGCTGAAATCTCTCACAAAACGCCTATAGAATCCAGCGAGGCCAAGAAAACTCCTCACTTGTGTGACCGTTTTGGGCTGCGGCGAACTCTCAATCGCCTCGATCTTGGCTTTATCAACTTCAATTCCCTGCGGAGTAACAACATCTCATCTGAAAAGCGTGGCAGACTCGTTTTTTTTTTTTTTTTTTTTTTTTTTTGGAAATCACCCCCCTTCTCTGGACGGAAAAAGTTTGGTGAAATCCGACTCTAACAACTCAAAACTAATCTGGCTACAGAGAGATCAGGATCCTTACTGATGGTGGAACTCAACTCGGACTCGTGAGACGTGGTGGTGTATATGGACTCTGCTTGGCGGAACTTGGTGGTGTATCTGCACTTGGATTGGCGGAACGTGGTAGGATGAGTACTGTGCGGCGGCGACGTGGCAAACTGTGATCAGAACTCGAAACTCTAAGGGAACTAGACGCTAAGATCAGCAACTTGACACAACGATGCAACCGTAAATTCAACAAAGCAAGTACTGAAAAGAAAACTGGACAAAGGCTAGGACTGTCTTGGGACGTGATGATCTAACCCTAATTTTTTTTTGTTGGCTTTTTCGTGGACTGTAGGTATGAAGAACAGAACCAATCTAGACTATGAAAACTGGTAAATCTCACCGAGCAACCTGGAAATCTGATACCACTTGATAGAGGCGAAGGTGTCCCGATGTTTCGATGAGATGGTGGAGATCGATTATGGTGGAG
This sequence comes from Bromus sterilis, assembly GCA_950022295.1. Classification (NCBI taxonomy): domain Eukaryota; kingdom Viridiplantae; phylum Streptophyta; class Magnoliopsida; order Poales; family Poaceae; genus Bromus; species Bromus sterilis. The sequence goes on along the minus strand of OX465599.1, from coordinate 160,110,610 downwards.
TAGACTTTCACGACCCGACTACGAACGTGCGAAGACGTTGCGCCTTAGCGATCGCTAAACCAACTCCGAGAGGTTATTGATCCCGCGGATGCACGATCAACCTGACCACGAAGGTCTAATTCCTGCAAGCAATCGAAGAACAAGCAAGAACTAAGAATTGCAATCTGGATATTGCGAATATAAGATGAAAGATTACGAAAGTTGGGGTTCCAATGAGGTCTTGGCCTGGTCGGATGACACAAACGAAGAGCTCGAAGTTGCGGCTATGGCTAACTTAAATCCAATTAAAACCCCAGTCTAAACGACGCCCTAAGGGCTGTATATATGGGGGAACAGAGGGGATTTTCGTGACCCCTTGGAGGTGGGGTCCGAAAACAACCCTAACTCGGTTTCCCCACACATACGGACTCTAAAAACAGCCTATAAGGTGGTATTTCGAAATTACATGGGCCCAGCCCAATATTAAGGTGACGCAGCACCTATAATTGCCCTTGGACGAAAATAATGAAGTGGCATCTCGCGTATTTCGTCCAAGACTTCATGCGCGCCTTATGGTGGCTTCAAAGTGCGATAATCACCACGGGAAGCTCCGCTGTCCTTTCCCGCGCGCGCACCTTCTTCTCCATGCTTGATCCCGCTCCAATGACCATCCTTCTTGTCCATGCTAGGTCCTTCATTCATAAGCAAAACAAAAGTATCTAATTTAGGCAGTATCATATGTTCATGAACAATAGAAGGATTCGTAAGAAACGAAAGTACCTGATAATTTAGTTGACGTGCACGAGCTCTAGTAACTGGTCCAATATGTGTAGTTGGTGAGGATATGGGTGTAACATTAGTAGGGATGTCCTCATCAAGCAGCAACCCCATCAGAAGGCACAAGCACCAGCACACCCGACAGCACAACGCCGACAAAGCTCGAAGGACCTATCTGGGCAAAACCGTTCCTCCGATTTCTAATCGAAGGTACGCTACCGCAAGACGTGGACGAAGCACGACGCATGAGCCGACTATCCAAGGCATTCAGGGTGATCAACAAACAACTATACAAGCGCAGCATCACCCAGATACTCCAAAGGTGCATCAACGAAGAGGACGGCAAAGCCCTACTGCTCGAAATCCACGAAGGCACCTGTGGACACCATGCGAGCAGCAGAGTACTCGTGTCCAAAGCATTCCGAGTCGGGTTCTATTGGCCCACAACCATGAAAAACGCAGAGGAAATCGTGCGACGCTATGTCGCCTGCCAGAAATTCGCCAACAGGCCACACGCTCCCGCCTCAGAGCTCAAGACCATACCGCTATCCTGGCCGTTCGCCACCTGGGGACTCGACATGGTGGGCCCACTCAAGAAATCATCAAAGGGCGGAAGGACACACCTGCTCGTCGCAGTCGACAAGTTCACTAAATGGATCGAAGCAGTGCCCATCACCAGCTCCACAGCCCTCACGGCTATCAACTACATCAAATCGATCATCTTCAGGTTCGGAGTGCCACACAACATCATCACGGACAACGGCACGAAATTCACAGCCGCAGAATTCCAGAACTTCTGCGAAGAACTGGGCATCAAAATCAATTATGCATCAGTCGCGCACCCGCAGTCCAACGGCCAGGTGGAAAAGGCGAACGGCCTTGTGTCCGGGGGAATCAAGAAACGGCTCCTCGCACCACTCGAGCAAGCCGCCGGCAACTGGGTAGAAGAACTCCCCGCGGTCCTATGGAGCCTACGAACCACACAAAACACCGTGACCCAGTACACACCCTTCTTCATGGTGTACGCGGCAGAGGCAGTCCTACCACACGACCTCAAGTTCGGAGCACCTCGGATCACCGGATACGAAGAAGAAGAAGCAGAAGAAGCACTACAAGACGACAAAGATACGGCTGACGAAGCAAGAGACACAGCCCTGGAAAAATCAGAGGGATACCAGGACAAGCTACGCACCTACCAAAGCAGTCGCTTACGCACTAGAACCTTCAACAAAGGCGACCTAGTCCTACGGCTGATACAAGAGAAGGTCCATAAACTTGCCCCCCAATGGGAAGGACCATTTATAGTCTCAGAAGTCATCGAAGGTGGCGCCTACAGGCTGAACAACCCGAAGACAGACGAGGACGTGGGTAACCCATGGAACGTAGCAAACTTGCGACTGTTCTATCCATAGTCCCCATGGGTCAGACATTACTGGCAACTCATGTATCTGCTCGACCACAATAAAGAAAATGTTTCCCAAATACTGCCATCTCAAAGCACTCGGGGGCTTAAGAATAAAATCCCCCCGAGAGACGCTATCGCCTATGTGATCTTAACCAAAAAGCACTCGGGGGCTTAAGAATAAAATCCCCCCGAGAGACGCTATCGCCTACGCAATCTTAACCAAAAAGCACTCGAGAGCTTAAGAATAAAATCCCCCCGAGAGACGCTATCGCCTACGCGATCTTAACCAAAAAGCACTCGGGGGCTCAAGAATAAAATCCCCCCGAGAGACGCTATCGCCTACGCGATCTTAACCAAAAAGCACTCGGGGGCTTAAGAATAACCCCCCCCCCCTCCCCGAGAGACGCTATCGCCTACGCGATCTTTACCAAAAAGCACTCGGGGGCTTAAGAATAAAATACCCCCGAGAGACGATATCGCCACTCAAGCGATCTTAAACACAAACACTCGGGGGCTCGAGCACAAAAACTCCCCCTGAAAGACATTATCATCGCTCACGCATCCAAGCACTCGGGGGCTCGAGCACCACCTCCTCCCGAAGACCGCTCGCGCAGTCTGAAGCTTAAAAATCCCAAACAAAAATACCCGGCCAGCCCCACCTGCCGAGAGCAAGGCTCGAAAGACATGACCACAATCAGATGGAGCACCAAGTACTCTGAAGAAACTTTGGAGGAAGCACAGGACACAGACTCATTTAGTCTCCATCCGATCGCCAACGATCACCTAAAGACTCGGGGGCTACTCCCATCGGGAGCGCTGTCGCGCACCCGATAAAAGACAAAAACTAACGACAAGGGAAACAAATTTCAGCCTACGCTCAACCCTCCGACTCAAGCGTAGACTCAGGGGCTACTCCCATCGGGAGCGCTGTCGCGCACCCGATAGAACCCACAGTGCAAAGTTTGGACGGACTCGAAGACATCTCTCAATCGTAAAGGACTCGAACACAGCTCTCGGTTACAAAGAAATCGAAGACAACCCCTGATCGCCAAGGACTTGAACATAGTTTTCGGTTGCATAAGGCCCAAAGATAAATTCCATTGCAAAGGCTCAAGCACAGTTTACATCACAAGGATCATTTTTCAGCACAAACAATTCAATGTACATTGGATAGAAGGCAGCTCTGATCACTCGAAGGCAATCCTCATTACATCGAGAACTAAACCTACTTACAATAAAGCCTACAACATCAATCACCCAAGGAATTATGACTTCTACATGTGCGCCCATGCCGGGATGATTGGCGCTAAGACAGCAAGCATCATCACAAACAAAAGAGGAGTCGAAGCAGCAGGCTCATAATGTCGATGACATAACAAAAGGTGAAGCTCGACTTATTTGCGGAGCAGTTGAAGACGATGCTCCACCAGCTTCTTCTCCTGCTCCACTAGCTTCTTCTCCAGCTCCGCCCGAGCTGCCGACGAAGATGACGCCGCTGCCTCCAGTTCTACAAGGTCGCCTGCCGCGCTCGTTTAACCAGTGGCTTGACATCGAGGTCCTCTTCAGAGCCAGAGGGGGAAGCAGTTGAAGACGACTCACCACCAGCACCAGAAGAGTCCCCGGAGGAGGAAGCAGTCGAAGACGCAGGCGAAGGACTCCTCGACTTTGTGAAGCTGTCGCTGCTCGACTCCTGCCAGTGCGGATCCATGCTATTTCTGCTCGGATGGAACGCACGGACAGTAACAGTGCTTTCGACGTCAAAACGACAGCTGAGCATATCGCCATCTCGCAGATTCAACCGCTGAGCAAACAAACTCCAACCAGAGCCAAGAAAAATCAAGCGGGAGCTATCAACCTCCAAGTCAACATAAGAAGGAGATCGACAACTCCCTTGAAGATGCAGAAGCAAGCCATCCAAGCCACGTTCAGAGACAATGGCGGAAAAAGCAGAGGGAAGAAGAACGCGATTGGCACTCTGGCCACGAACACGTAAAATAAAGTCTTAGCGCCAGAATCCCTCCTCCAAGGGAGAAGAGAAAGGCATTGGCACCGTACCATGGCGACCACCACGGCATGAGCGTGGTGTACGGCCACCATGGCCACGACGAACACGGCCACGGCCAACACCTCGCCTCGGAACCATGAGCGGAAGAAGAGAAGAAGGAAGAGGCAAAGCAGCAAGCTGGATAGAGGCGAAATGCTGTGGAAGAGAAAGGCTTATTTATAGAACAAAAATCCTCAAGCACAAAGAAGCAGCAGTTAATTCAAAGACCAAACGTCGCAGACGTCCCAGATTTCAAGACCAAGATGCTCTCCCCGGATGCACTATGCGTGAGACACGTCAATTCACGCGCGTTTCCAACGCGTGTATCGGAAACTCAACCAGCGCCTGCCGCACGCCACAGTGGTCATCATTATGACCGGTCATAAAGAAGTGACAGTTCAGTGGCGGAGCATCCCTGACAGCCATCAAACAGAGGCATCGTTATCCTGACAAGCGGCGAAGAAAACCAACAGACATCAAGGCTCTGAGATTCTATCTTTCAGATCTTTTCCCGATGAAGAAAAAACATCTTACTCCCATCGGGAGAGTACATCATAAGAGTCCCAGGTGCTCCCTCACCTAAAGGTCAGCAATATGCTCGAGTGACCACTCGCACTCACGAAAGTCTCGGGTGCTCCCTCAACCCGACGCAAGACAAACATGCATTCGCCAAGATCATACGGCGCTAAGAGTCTCAGGTGCTCCCTCACCTCAAGAATCGAAATGGCATTCGAGTGAATACTCGCAAAAAACCCCCGCCTGAGCACTCGAAACAAGCTCCACGGGTGAATGAGTGAACAGCTCGCTTGATGTTTTGTTCCAAGTGGGTGCAATGCTATAAGGCTCCGCGCCTCAAAAACACACATTCCTGGAACACGATACACTGTGCCCAGATGCGACGCAAGATTAGCGTGTAGGTAAGACCCCGCTGCGAAGTTCGGCCGGGCTGGGACTTGCCGAAGAGCGATTTCACTCCCAACCTTTTCCATGCGCTGCGCATGATAGAAAAAGTCGGGCGCACGCGCCTTAGGCTACGCAAATTACTGGCGGCAAATGAACACCGTAAGGCCTGAAGCGGCAGGACTTTTGCTCGACACCAGTGTTCCAAGCTCACGTCGAGGGACGTGGGTTTGATTGGTCTACTGCGGTATTTTCCCTAGTGCAATTCACCAAGGCTCGACCAGTCGATTCCTTGGGCCCTTTCAGCTTAGCATCCCTCGAAACAAGTTTTATCATGGCCACTAGACTGCCAGCGACCCGCGGATATACCGCGCATACCAATAACCGACAAATGAATGTACTCGAGTCCCTGCGCGACTCTTCAAGTCCCCCAGGCACTCGGGGGCTACTGACGAGGGGGTGACCCCACGACTCCTACGGATAAGCCTACCTGGTATCCATGAAGACAGAAGGCCCATGAAGATACAACCTCGGCCCGCTAATTGACACAGATGTAGGAGTCTACGACTCACAAGGAAGGTGCGAAGACCTGCCGTACGGAGCAAGCTAGGGTTAGGAAATCTTACCTGTAAACTTAGATGAAATCCCCGAGACCTAGCCCGGTATATAAGGGCTAGGAGGGGCGACACCAAAGACAACCAATATCATCTGTAACCCTAGCCTTGAGCGCTCCAGCCTTGGCATCCACTGTAATCGCATCTCCCCCATCAATAATATCAAGCAGGAGCGTGCCTTCCTGTTTGCCGACGAGCTATCGTCCAACCTGTGCCTCTCATGACTAACCCAGGGTCCCTGACCATGGGATTTGCCGGGGTTGATCCCCGTCACCAGGCTTCTGATAAACTTGATGGAGGATTGCTCCGTGGTCTTGCGGACTGCCTCCACTTCTGCCCACTTGGTGTATTTGTCGATGGCAACGTAGAGGAACTCCTAACCTCTGGTAGCACGGGGGAATGGATCCAAGATATCCAATCACCAGACCGCAAAGGTCCACGATAGAGGGTGATAGAGGCAAAGCTGTCCCTATGTTTCGATGAGATGGTGGAGGTCGATTATGGTGGAGACGACTTTCACGACCCGACTACGAACGTGCAAAGACGTTGCGCCTTAGCGATCGCTAAACCAACTCCGAGAGGTTGTTGATCCCGCGGATGCATAATCAACCTTACCACGAAGGTCTAATCTGCAGGCAATCGAAAGAACAAGAAAGAACTAAGAATTGCAATCTGGATATTTCGAATATAAGATGAATGGTTGACGAAAATTGGGGTTCCAATGCGCCCTGGTCGGAAGGCACGAACGAAGAACTCGAAGTTGCTGCTATGGCTAACTTAAATCTAATCAAAACCCAAGTCTAAATGAAGCCCTCAGGGCGGTATATATGGGGTAACAGAGGGGATTTTCGTGATCCCTTGGTGGAGGGGTCCGAAACACACCCTAACTCGGTTTCCCCACACATACGGACTTTAAAAAAAGCCTATAATATACTATTTCGATATTACATGGGCCCAGCCCAATAATAAGGTGACACAACACCTATAATAGCCCTTGGACGAAAATAAGGAAGTGACATCTCGTGTATTTCGTCAAAGCCTTCATGCACGCCTAAGCAATCATATGTCTAAGGCCCGATATGCGGTACTGTTCCAGATCTAGATGTTTCCATCCAGATCCGGGGACGAAGCACATATCGGTCCCACCGCGACATATGACGACGTCATATGCCCCGGATTTCCAACATGATATCAAAACATTACAGATACAAGGATACAACATCTCATACAATCGGCATACAATTGCCTTAAATACATTACATCAGCGGAAGATACATGTCTGAGTACAGACTACAATCAAATGCCTAGTGGCAAAGAGAAAAACATCGATCCCCATAACCACACGGGCCCAGGCCCTCCGCCGAGATCCGCCTAACTAGTCGTCATTGAGTCTCCACGTGAAACGTCGATCACCATACCTGTTGTCGATCAAGAACCCTGAAAAGAGTTTGGGGGTAGTATCATGAGTACATAAGTACTCAGCATCCAACTGTAGTGGTCAACTGACCCAGCAAGGACTTCATCACTCGTCATTCTAGGACAACTATTAGTTTACGGTAAGGATGGGGTAAGTGGTGAGGTTGCTGCCGCACTACCATTTATGAAGTGGCTAACGATCTAGAGAGTAAGATAAGAAGCCAAGAATTCGATGAGGAATCGCCTCCAACAAGTCTTGCTATCAACTAGTTACGCAAGCATAACACCTATCCTATCCTTGTCCTCCTCTTCGCATCCCGACGAAGAAGAAGCAGTCAAGGCACGTACACGTTGGTCAAGTTATATTAAGATTATCTCAGTTGTTGTTGTCTATGAACAAGGAGTAGGTCTCAAGTCGTCCATAACCGTGGACACGGCTTCTCGAAAAGATTTAACCCTGCAAGGGTGTACCAACTGCCCATTACAAGGCTCCGCACGCACGCCCATCTCTCTCAGTTGCTACCCATCACAGGCAACCATTTTATGATTAAGTTCCGAGAGATCCGAAACGACAGGTCCCTCTAACTAACAACGAACAAATCCGGGTGGCCCCCGAGGAGTCGACACCCAATCCAAAGGACGGCCGCGCTATGGGATCGGACTCTTCCGGCTGGACGAGGTCGGGGTAACTAACCCATCACCGTGGGTAGCTCTCGAGCTTCCAGGTTTGGACCAACAAAGGAACTCTGTCTCCGCTGGCCCGAGTTGTTTGAAAATTGGCTGGGAGCTCACCAGTCACACACACGGTTTTCAAATGGTAAAACCAGCTTGGGCCACCTCTAGTGATAGAGGCGAAGGTGTCCCGATGTTTCGATGAGATGGTGGAGATCGATTATGGTGGAGACGACTTTCACGATCCGACTATGAACGTGCGAAGACGTTGCGCCTTAGCGATCGTTAAACCAACTCCGAGAGGTTATTGATCCCGCGGATGCACGATCAACCTGACCACGAAGGTCTAATTCCTGCAAGCAATCGAAGAACAAGCAAGAACTAAGAATTGCAATCTGGATATTGCGAATATAAGATGAATGATTACGAAAGTTGGGGTTCCAATGAGGTCTTGGCCTGGTTGGATGACACAAACGAAGAGCTCGAAGTTGCGGCTATGGCTAACTTAAATCTAATTAAAACCCAAGTCTAAACGACGCCCTAAGGGCTGTATATATGGGGGAACAGAGGGGATTTTCGTGACCCCTTGGAGGTGGGGTCCGAAAACAACCCTAACTCGGTTTCCCCACACATACGGACTCTAAAAACAGCCTATAATGTGGTATTTCGAAATTACACGGGCCCAGCCCAATATTAAGGTGACGCAGCACCTATAATTGCTCTTGGACGAACATAATGAAGTGGCATATCGTGTATTTCGTCCAAGCCTTCATGCATGCCTTATGGTGGCTTCAAAGTGCGAAAATCCCCACTGGAAGCTCCGTTGTTCTTTCCCGCGCGCGCACCTTCTTCTCCATGCTTGATCCCGCTCCAATGACCGTCCTTCTTGTCCATGCTAGGTCCTTCATTCATAAGCAAAACAAAAGTATCTAATTTAGGCAGCATCATATGTTCATGAACATTAGAAGGATTCGCAAGAAACGAAAGTACCTGATAATTTAGTTGACGTGCACGTGCTCTAGTAACTGGTCCAGTATGTGTAGTTGGTGAAGATGTGAGTGTAACATTAGTAGAGATGTCCTCATCATCCTCCCCTTCTTGAATTGAAATCGTCCTAGACGGAAGCTCATCATCTTCTCCCAAATAAGGTTTCAAATCTGCAATGTTAAATGTGGGACTAACCCCAAAATCTGCAGGTAGCTCAAGTTTATATGCATTATCATTAATTTTCTGTAAAACCTTAAAGGGACCATCAGCTCGTGGCATTAACTTAGACTTGCGCAAATCAGGAAACCTATCTTTACGTAGATGTAACCAAACAAGATCTCCTGGTTCAAACACAACATGCTTTCTACCCTTATCACCAGCAAGCTTGTATCTAGCATTCATTTTCTCAATGTTTTCTTTAGTTAACTCATGCATTTTTAATATCAATTCAGCACGTTGCTTAGCATCAAAATTAACCTTCTCCGAAGATGGAAGAGGCAGCAAATCAATAGGTGCACGAGGTAGAAAACCATAAACAATCTCAAAAGGGCACATTGTAGTGGTAGAATGAAATGAACGATTATAAGCAAATTCAATATGAGGTAAACATTCTTCCCACATTTTCAAGTTACTCTTTAAAACAGCCCTAAGCATAGTAGACAAAGTCCTTTTGACTACTTCAGTTTGTCCATCAGTTTGGGGATGACAAGTAGTACTAAAAAGTAGTTTAGTCCCCAACTTAGCCCATAAGCATCTCCAAAAATGGCTAAGAAACTTAGTATCACGATCCGAGACAATAGTATTGGGCACACCATGTAAGCGAATAATCTCACGAAAGAATAAATCGGCAACATTAGCAGCATCATCGCTTTTATGACATGGTATAAAATGTGCCATCTTAGAAAATCTATCCACGACAACAAATATGCTATCCCTCCCCTTCGTTGTTCGAGGCAAGCCTAAAAGAAAATCCATGGATATGTCCTCCCACGGAACACTAGGTACAGGTAAAGGCATGTATAAACCATGAGGATTGAGTCGTGACTTAGCTTTTTGACATGTAGTGCAGCGAGCAACAAAACGCTCAACATCCCGTCTCATCTTTGGCCAAAAGAAATGTGTAGCAAGTACGTCCTCCGTCTTCTTCACGCCAAAGTGTCCCATTAATCCTCCTCCATGCGCCTCCTGCAACAACAAAAGACGAATAGAGCTAGCTGGAATGCATAGCTTGTTAGAACGGAACACAAAACCATCATTAAGCACAAACTTGTTCCAAGTTCTACCCTCTCTACAAATCTGCAATAAATCTTTAAATTCCGCATCATGTACATATTGATCTTTGAGTGTCTCTAAACCGAATATCTTGAAGTCAAGTTGTGAAAGCATAGTATAACGACGAGACAAAGCATCAGCAATAATATTATCTTTCCCCTTCTTGTGTTTAATGACATAAGGGAAAGTCTCAATAAATTCAACCCACTTAGCATGTCTACGATTAAGTTTTTCTTGGCTTCTTATGTGTTTCAAAGATTCATGATCAGAATGTATAACAAATTCTTTGGGCCATAAATAATGTTGCCAAGTTTCTAATGTCCGAACAAGAGCATATAATTCCTTATCATAAGTAGAATAGTTCAGACTAGGCCTACTCAATTTTTCAGAAAAGTATGCAACAGGTTTAGCATCTTGTAATAACACACCTCCCAAACCAATCCCACTAGCATCGCATTCAAGCTCAAAAGTCTTATTAAAATCAGGAAGTTGGAGCAAAGGAGCATGTGTTAACTTATCTTTCAATACCGTGAAGGCTTCTTCCTGTGCGGTACCCCAAGTAAACGGCACATCCTTGCGTGTAAGCTCATTGAGAGGTGCAGCAATGGTGCTGAAATCTCTCACAAAACGCCTATAGAATCCAGCGAGGCCAAGAAAACTTCTCACTTGTGTGACCGTTTTGGGCTGCGGCCAACTCTCAATCGCCTCGATCTTGGCTTTATCAACTTCAATTCCCTGCGGAGTAACAACATAGCCAAGAAACGATACTTGGTCGGTGCAAAAGGTGCACTTCCCAAGGTTACCAAACAAACGTGCATTACGTAGAGCAATAAAAACAGCACGTAAATGATCCAAATGTTCCTCCAAAGATTTGCTATAAATCAGTATATCATCAAAATAGACTACCACAAATCGTCCAATGAAAACACGTAAAACCTCATTCATTAATCTCATGAAAGTGCTAGGTGCATTAGTTAACCAGAAAGGCATGACTAACCACTCATATAATCCAAACTTAGTTTTAAATGCCGTTTTCCATTCATCCCCTAATTTCATGCGAATTTGATGGTATCCACTACGCAAATCAACTTTGGAAAACATGGTAGAGCCACTTAATTCATCAAGCATATCATCTAACCTAGGAATAGGATGACGATAACGAATAGTAATATTATTAATGGCTCTACAATCAACACACATACGCCAAGTTCCATCCTTTTTAGGCACTAATATAACAGGAACAGCACAAGGACTAAGGGATTCACGTATGTAACCTTTGTCGAGTAGCTCTTGTACTTGACGCCGAATCTCCTTCGTCTCCTCCGGATTGGTACGGTATGGCGCACGGTTGGGCAGCGAAGCACCGGGAATTAAGTCAATCTGATGCTCAATCCCTCGAATAGGTGGTAATCCCGGTGGTACGTCTTGTGGAAAGACGTCAATAAACTCCTGCAAAAGGTCAGTGACAACAGGAGGCAAAGAAGGAGGCAATTCCTCAAATGAAAACAAAGCTTCTTTGCACACAAAAGCATAGCACACATATTGACTAACATCCAAATCCGAAATATCAACCTTAGTAGCAAGCAAAGTTGGAGTAGTCAATTTAATTTCATTAGAAACAGCAGAAGAAGATTTGCTATTAGTCTTATGTTGTTGCTCAAATTCTTTAGCTGCTATCTCATTCTCACTCTTATTTTTCTCCTGTTTAGCTTTACTAGCTCTAGCAAGATCATCTTTCACAATTTGTTCAGGAGACATAGGAAGTAAAGCAATAGTTTTATCCTGATGAACCAGAGTAAACTGATTTGTCCTACCATGGTGTACAACATTCCTATCAAATTGCCATGGTCTACCAAGTAAAAGAGAGCATGCTTGCATGGGTACCACATCACAATCAACATAATCAGCATATGCAGCAATGCTAAAGTGCACACGAACAGAACGCGTTACCTTAATCTTACCACTATTGTTAAACCACTGAATATAGTACGGATGGGGGTGTGGTCTTGTGGTGAGAGATAGCTTCTCCACCAACTCCATGCTCGCCAAGTTGTTGCAACTCCCTCCGTCAATGATGATGCGAACCGAACGTTCTTTCACCACTCCCTTTGTGTGGAACAAATTATGCCTCTGGTTTTGCTCGGCCTTCGATACCTGCACACTTAACACACGTTGAGCAACCAAACTAGCATATTGATCTGCATCATCAGGAGCCATATACTCTATATCATGAGCATCATCATGGGCACCCTGTTCCTCGTGAGCAATGAGAACTAAAGTCTCCTCATCATAGTCACTCGCTGACTCATACCCACCATCCGCCGTAATAATCATCACACGCTTGGAGGGACAGTCTTTTGCGAAGTGACCTCCACCTTGGCACCTGCGACATTTAATATCACGATCTCGTGTTTGCCCTGTGGAAGCCATGGATGAAGAAGAACTCGCTGCTGGACCACTCTGTGCACCCTTGAATGGTGGCGCTGGCTGTTTTGGTGGCTCCCTGTAAGAATGAGCGGTTGAAGTAGATGGTGGTGCAGCAGGACGTGTGGATGTAGAAGGTCCACGCGATGTCCATGACGTATTTCGTCCTGCAGAAAAGTTAGGTCTCGTAGCGGCCTGTCGATCCTGCACTTCACGTTCAGCTTTACAAGCAAGATGAAACAAACGAGTAATAGTAGCATAGTCCTTGTATTCTAGAATAGTTTGTATCTCCCTGTTTAAGCCACCTATAAAACGTGCAAACATAGCTTCATTATCCTCTACTAGGCCACATCTAATCAATCCAGTTTGTAATTCTTGATAATATTCCTCTACAGAATTTTTTCCTTGTCTCAAACGCTGTAATTTTTGTAGCAATTCACGTTGAGAATAAGGGGGAACCCAGCGAGTACGCATAGCATCTTTTAAAGCATCCCAAGTAGCTGGAATATTATTAGCATGCAATCTACAATGTTCAGACCACCAAATAGATGCAAAACCCGTGAATTCACAAACAGCAGCAGTAACACGTCTATTCTCAGGATATTGTAAACATGTAAAGCGTTGTTCAGTTTCTAACTCCCAAGTAAGATAAGCATCAGGAATATATCTACCCTCAAACGGCTTAAGATTCAATTTAAGTTTAGGCACATGTTCATCATCGCGTACCTGAGGGGGTGGTTGGTGTCGACCGTGGCGAATGTTGGGACGTGGACGCCCAGCTGGCTGCTCATAGGCCGCTTCCTGTTCCACCTCCTCCTCGTAATCACCCTCGTAGTTGTCGTTCTGGCCGACGTCAGAAGCAGCAGCAGTAGCAGCAACTGCAGCAGCCGCAGGAGCACCAGCAGCTTGTCTGCCCGGAAACAGAATACGTCGTGCACGTCGTGGTGGCGGTGGCTGTGCTGGAGCGGCCGCAGGCTGTGCAGGTAGGCGTGCGAGCAACTCAGTAAACTTGGCGTCGAGCTTGGTGTCGATCATCTTCTCCACACCATCAATCGCCTCTGTAAATCTGTTCTCGATGTCATTCACCTGTTCAGACATCATTTGTGCAAATTTATCATGTAACGATTTGTTTGTCATATTCTCCCAATCGGGTGCATCCCGCGCCACTTCTTCATGGGATCCTGCCATGGTTAGCAGAAATAGAAAACACACAGGAATATGATCCTACTTCTACTAATGGGATGTGGGGTGGTGGAAAGCACAAATCCGTCAAGCTTTTCTTTCGTTCTTACCGATTCTTACCTAGCAGCAGGTGGTGATGTACAACCAACGGGTCAAAACACTCTGAGATGTGGTAGAGCGATGGCCAGGAGGTGTCAACCGCACGAAGTAGAATATATGTGGAGCTGTAGGTAGGCTTGACAAATATGGTAGCAAAAAGCTCAACAGTAATCAAAACAGAGATGCAAAGTTGAATAAACACTCAACGTCGGTACTGTGCTGATCCTAGGCTAGACCGTACTAGAGACGCGAGCCTAAAACACCAACGAAATCACCTCCTTCTACGTACGACAAAAGATTGGTGAAATCCGACTCTAATCAAATCAAAACTAATCTGGCTACGGAGAGATCACAAACCGAACAGGTGATGGAACGCAACTCGGATTGGTAGGTCGTGGTGCTGTATATGGACTCGACTTGGCGGAAGGTGGTGGTGTATCTGGACTCGGATTGGCGGAAACGTGGCGGTGTACTACTGTGCGGCGGCGGTGTGACAAACTGTGATCAGAACTCGAAACTCTAAGGGAACTAGACGCTAAGATCAGCAACTCGACACAACGATGCAACCGTAAATTCAACAAAGCAAACTACTGTAAAGAAAACTGGACAAAGGCTCGGACTGTTTTGGGACGTGATGATCTAACCCTAATTTTTTTTTGGCTTTTTCGTGGACTGTAGGTATGAAGAACAGAACCAATCTAGACTACGAAAACTGGTAAATCTCACCGAGCAACCTGGAAATCTGATACCACTTGATAGAGGCGAAGGTGTCCCGATGTTTCGATGAGATGGTGGAGATCGATTATGGTGGAGACGACTTTCATGATCCGACTACGAACGTGCGAAGACGTTGCGCCTTAGCGATCGCTAAACCAACTCCGAGAGGTTATTGATCCCGCGGATGCACGATCAACCTGACCACGAAGGTCTAATTCCTGCAAGCAATCGAAGAACAAACAAGAACTAAGAATTGCAATCTGGATATTGCGAATATAAGATGAATGATTACGAAAGTTGGGGTTCCAATGAGGTCTTGGCCTGGTGGGATGACACAAACGAAGAGCTCGAAGTTGCGGCTATGGCTAACTTAAATCTAATTAAAACCCAAGTCTAAACGACGCCCTAAGGGCTGTATATATGGGGGAACAGAGGGGATTTTCGTGACCCCTTGGAGGTGGGGTCCGAAAACAACCCTAACTCGGTTTCCCCACACATACGGACTCTAAAAACAGCCTATAATGTGGTATTTCGAAATTACATGGGCCCAGCCCAATATTAAGGTGACGCAGCACCTATAATTGCTCTTGGACGAAAATAATGAAGTAGCATCTCGTGTATTTCGTCCAAGCCTTCATGCATGCCTTATGGTGGCTTCAAAGTGCGAAAATCCCCACTGGAAGCTCCATTGTTCTTTCCCGCGCGCGCACCTTCTTCTCCATGCTTGATCCCGCTCCAATGACCGTCCTTCTTGTCCATGCTAGGTCCTTCATTCATAAGCAAAACAAAAGTATCTAATTTAGGCAGCATCATATGTTCATGAACATTAGAAGGATTCGCAAGAAACGAAAGTACCTGATAATTTAGTTGACGTGCACGTGCTCTAGTAACTGGTCCAGTATGTGTAGTTGGTGAAGATGTGGGTGTAACATTAGTAGAGATGTCCTCATCATCTAGAAATGTTTGAAGCTAGGTAGGTAAGAAAAGGGGACCCATAGAATCCCACACGCGGTTAGGTACGCTCAGTCTTAAAACCAATACCCGGAACTCGGATCCTAGGTGGCTTGAATGGAACAAAGCGTCGGGGCGGGATAGCCTAGACCTTCCATCCTTCGTCGAATATAGTCAACATTATAATAATCATATCATCAACAACAATATAATAATGTGATATCCCAAACCAAGGAGTGACAGGAGGTAACATCGTAGCATCCTAAGCATGCATACTAAGCAGGGGCTGAGCAACGAGCAATAGTAACATAGCAGTACATGGTTTGCTGGGAGGGGACATGGCTGTATCGGTTTGAAAGAGGCTGTAAACATGCGGTAGGATCAAACATCGAACCTATACTAGACTAGCATGCAAACCGCTGGTTGAAATATAATGGATCATAAGTAATGTATATCCTTGCCTGTTGATAAGTCGGGTTCCGAAGGTGTAGTTGATCGCAAGCTCGCAACGTCTCCGAGAGGTACCCGCGGAAGCACACAAGACGATAAACACTGGAAAGCAATCAACGAGCAAGCATCTATTACTACGAGGCAAACACGAGCAAGCATCAACAAGAAGGCAACACGAGACATCGCACCTACCGTCGAGAGCGGTTACTAACAGGTTAAGTGGAGTACTCGTCACACAAGACGATTCCGCACGTTTACGGTGGTTCAAGTTGTTTAGCTACAGGTGATCAACAAAGGTTGTTAACATGGCAAAGCACAGAAGCATGGCATATCACACAAACATGTCAAGAGGTGAAGCATAAATAAACTATCTAACCAAGTCACTTTAAGTGGGGGGTAAAACCTATACATGGCAAACTATTGCGGACCCCATGATAAAATGGAATTTGGTACTGTTTTGCCCTAAAAAATATTTTAGGTTGGTTAACAACAGCAAACAATAGCATAAACACAAAGAACATGAAAAACTAATCAAGTTACATATAAAGAACACCCTAAACGTAGTTACGGTTAAAAATATATAGGCAAAACAAGTTACGGGCACAATCTGCCAACATCACGAAGCAGACTTTAGAGCAATGCATAAACAGGATAATCAATGCAAACATGCTCACAAATGATACGTAATTATAGTAGACATGACAAGGAAGGCATGGCAACAAGAATCATGCAAAAGGCCTCATGGATGAGTCACAATCATCATGCGAACTTGCAATAAAATAATAACAGCAGCACTTAACAGGAAATAATAGCAATTAACGGCCTGATGCCCACTTCAGCATAGATTTTCAACATCAAGATGGCCTCAAATCAAAATGCTCAAAAAAGATGGATTGAAGTACACACAATTCTAAGCAATTTCCTTTTTGGGCGCAACGTCATCTGAGCTACGGTTTACTCGTAAACATCAACGCAAAACAGCATCAACAACATTTTTATCCAGGACTTCGAAAAAATCGCGGGGTTAGTCAACAGAAATAAATAAATAAATAAAGGGGCCTCACCCCAAACGGGCTCGGCCCATGAGGCGGCTCGGCGCTGGATCTGGCCTGGCAGGCCGGCCTGTTGGCGGCTAGCCTGCTGGGCCGAGGTGGGCGCCGACCCACGTGGCCACGATGGACGGGAGGCAGCCGGCTCGGGCTCCTCCCGAACCGAGCGGCGGCGGCGGCCGTTCCGGTGGCCGGTCAAGGCGCGCGCCGCAGTGGCATGGGGCATGGGGGCGAGCACGGCTGGGCGGCGCGGATCCGGTGGCGCATCGAGGCAGGTCGCCGGCGGTGTGCTTGTGGCGGCGGGGCGAGCTTCGTGGCCGGTGGCGCCTCTCCTGGCCATGGCGCTGGACCTGCAAGAAGAGAGGGAGAGGAGGTGAGGTGAGGGAGAGAATGGAGGAAAAGAGAGCGAGAGAGGAGAGGGACTGGCCGGGAGGAGGGGTAGCCGGGCGCGGCTGTTGGTCGCCGGCGGGCGGCCGCAGTTGGCCTCGGCTTGCTCCATGGTGGAGGCGGCGCGGGCGTGAGGAGAGAGGTGGGTAGAGGCTGAGGGGCGATCTGGGACGTCGGATCACCAGATCTGACGGTCCAGATCATATGGGGCTAGGGTTTGGACGAAAATTAGGGCTATTGGGCAGATTTTGGGGCAAAGTGGAGGGGGTGGCTGAAATTTTGTGGCTAGGGAAACCCTAGAAATGGGTGGGAGCGTGGTGGTCTTTATATAGCCCAGGTGACTGGCAGTTTGCAAAAACATCCTCGGTTTTTCTCTCGCGCGCGCGATGCTCACGTTTCTGACCACCGGGGGTCCGCAGGACCTCCAATTCGGGTAAAACTTCGAACTGCGCGATCAGCGCGTCGAGCCGGAGGCGTTCACCTCGCGCTGGAACCATTTCGAGAACACGTTCCGGCGCGCTATAAAAATAACCCGTTTAATTATTAAACGGGGTTTTCGTTCCATTGGCTGCGGCTGGTCTCGTGTGGTTTTCGCGACGGTGATCGGGTGAAACCCGGTGTCGCAAGGTCGAGTGTCAGGGTGGCAAGGGTCGATCTCTGTCTGGTACGAGATAAGTTGGGGAAAAATAATCGCCGACTGATAAATCGGGGATGCAAACACCGCAAACAAATCAGACAATCAAACAATTCACACCGAAAACAAAAATTTTAATTTTTGTGAAATGTGGGCTGTTACAATATGGAGAGCCAAGAACCGTACCCACCTGTCTAAGAAGACAAGGCCAAGCACAGAACGTTCTCGGAAAGCATTGAACGTGAGGGGCATCCCATCCAGGCCGGATGATCAACTGAGATGGGTCGTCATCGTCCGCACACAAGTCTAAATGATATGGGTGGTGAACTCCCATATTCATAGACAAGTCGCCTCAACCATACTCTCGATTGTATTATAACAATTACATAGACTTACTCCAGCCCAATCACTTAGTCGGGGTCTAGGGCGGGCTCGATTATACATCAAAGTGTGCACGTGACGGAGTCACGAGCAATCGCATCGTGATGCCCCAAGCTGCGCACATCTAAGGGCCGCTTGGTGTATAAAAGACCGCCAGCCAGACCACAACTAAGGTATCAAAAACCCATAGTAAGACATGCATGTTATAATCATACACGCAACACACATGTCTAGTATGAACAACATGTATCATTGCAATTCTCTACAAAGTTTACAACTTTATTGATAACTCTTACAGAGCGCACACAGAGATCACAAGACTATGATCCAACATTACATCAAGCATGGGGAAGCAAAGTAGGTATGAGTACAGACAAGTTTAACAAATGGCTTAGATAAGCCTTATTTATAAACAAGCCCTTCCACGAGGGACCAGTCGTCTGACTGGGACTATACTAGCTTGGCTTCAGTCGTAGAGCTCCAAGAAGAATCCACCTTCGGGGTCAGTGGGTTCATCTAAAACATAGAATAAGCAAACATGAGTACAAAGTCGTACTCAGCAAGACTTACGTAGGAGCTATACTACTCATGCACATGTATCAAGGTAAAGGGAGGTGGGGTTCATAAGCAGAAATGCCAGCTTTGACTTGGCTAGTCCTGAACTACAAGTACTAGACTTGAGGTAAGAAGCGCACACGAGTCCACTATATGTCTCCAACCAATTACACCACTATGGTGCCTTCCTCGACTTCCCACGAGAAAGCACGCCATAGCACTCACGCTTAACTTGGCAAGTTTTATAAGTATCCATTGAAGTTGTCTAATAATAAGGCACATCTTTCCAAGCAGTCCATAACCGCAGACGCGGCTATTCGAATAGTTTTGTTAACCCTGCAGGGGTGTACCGCTACACACACATGACCATCAGTTACCGCCAGGTCTCGTCACCATTCAAGGGGTGCTGGCGAGGATGCTAACCACAACTGTTACCTCATAGCCGATCTAGTCCAAGAAAGCCGCCTACCTAGGTTGGTTTCCACTATTGTGAACCCGGCCGGCTTACCGAAGTGGACTCAGATGATGTGTGCGTGGTGCTTAAGCCCATCTCGGTTGAGCCTTTCTCTCACTTAGCATCCAGGCCACAAACCTACTAGAACTTCGAACTACTGCGACATCTGGACATCGAAAGGGATGAGTTAGTAGGTTGAGAGGGGTCAGTGAGCCCAATGTGTGGTTGTACTCTTTATCTTGGATCACTACACAAGAACTCAGACTTAGGGCGTTGTTCAACGAGACAACCCACTGTGTACTCCTACACAGCCTCTCATCGTTCACCTTGTATTAGGGTAGATTCACCAACACATTTCCACCATCATCAACATGATCACTACCATCCCGTCTCACATAACAGTATCAACATTGTATCACTCTAAGCATGCAATAAGAAGTAACAGTTGCAGGGGCCACATGATATCAATCAACTCCTACATCTGCTAGGATTGTGGTTTGCTTACTACTGTGACAAATGATAGGTCATGCAAGGAATGGGTTCATCTATGCGGTAGAAACGTTATCATGGTAATCATCCTAAACAATGCATAAGAGAGATTAAGAGGGAAGTGGGATTTTATTGACAATGATCAATGGGGGTTTGCTTGCCTTGTTGACGAGGGTCGTACACGGTATCTTCAACGGAGGGGGTGATCTCGGGTTCCGGCTCCACCTCTATTCGATAGCAAACAATGCAAACAAAGTGATCAATATAAAGACAATGCATAATCACATGATATGATGTTATAGCACGAGGTTCATGGTGCTGATGTGTTGAACATTCTATTTAAATGAAGTGTATTGCATTTGAGTTGCAAATTCAAACTCCATATTTGAATTTAAAAGGATTCATATGCATGTTTGCTTCTATTCCCCCATTTTAAAATGGGAAAACATGAAAACAAAGTGCATATTCAGAATCCTTGCATTTTTCTGATAATTTTACATATATTATATGTTTAATTTCGAGTTAAAGTGAATTAGTTATGAATTTCCAAAGTTTAATTCATTTTCTACCTTTTCTGCAATTATTCTTTAAATAGAATATGATTACTGCGTCAGCATGACATCATGCTGGCGTCAGGGGGCCTCTGACCAGGAGGTCCCACATATCAGTGTCACTGTGGTTTAATTAAACAGTTTAATTTGATTTAAACTTAAACCCAGGGATTAACCAGGGGGTTGGGCCCACATGTCAGTGGCCCAGGGGGGATTAGTGTACATGGGTTAGGGGTTAAGCTCGGGGTTAGGGATAATGGCGTCGCCGGAGTTACTGTACACGCCGGACCTTCGTTGGGATCACGTTTTCGGCCACGGGGGAGGGAGCTGGAGGCACGGGCGCGTAGCCCGCGGGGTGGAGCATCCACTGGAGCGAGCGGGTGTCAAGGGGAGGCTCAGGACACGAGTATGACGATGCCCGCGGTGGCCGGAGCTTCTGTCCACGGCGAGATCGCGAGGCAGTGCACGGGGGAAGCAGCAGAAGGGGGAAAACGAGGCGCGAGCTCACCGTGAAGACGAAGACGAGCGCAGCGTCGTTGGGGAGGAGCTCGGCTTGTAATGCACTGCTCCCTGCGTCCATCGGCAACACGAAGACGGAAGCGTCGTCTCCGGTGGCACCTGGCTCCAATTGACGCAGCAGCTTGACCAAGGCGACGGCAGTGGACGCGCTGGACAAGGTGGCGCTTCTAGAGGAGCTCAATCGCCACGGTGGCGCTCGGCTGTGCACCGGCTAGGGCTTTTGTTGCGCGCGGGATTTCTCCGGGGAGGGAGAAGAAAGGCCAGAGCGAGGGGGGAAAGGAAGCTGGGCTTCTCCAGCGTCTCGTGGCGATAGGGAAAGGCGAGGGGAGGCAGCTGCGTGGCTAGGAGGAGGTGGCCATGGCCACGGGCATGTGCTCCACGGAGCTGTTTCGGGGCCAGGGGAGGAACACGCCAAGGAAAAGGCTGCTGGGTCTGGCTTGCTGGGCCACGCCTACGCGCCAGGTAAGAGTTTTCTGATTTTCTTTTCCTTTTCTTTTCTGACATTTGTTTTGTCTTGCTAAATAAAATAGCTAGATATTTTATAAAATTCTCAAAAGTTTTATGTCGACTTGTAATGCATATAGCTAGCCACTTATAAAGTTTGAGAATTTTTAAAATTTAAATAATTTGAATTTTAATTCAAATAGGGGTTTAAATTTAATTCCAAGCTCCTGTTTGAATATTTGAAAAATCCATGAGCATGGGATTGCTACCACTTCACTTGATATGTGATCACACTCATTTATGTGTGTTTTCAAAAATTCAAAAGGAATTTTTGGAGCAACTTTTATTGTGACCATTTGAATTAAATTCATCTGGGGGGTTTCTTTTCCCATTTAGATTTATTTTGAATTTTTTAACATGAATGCATGTTGATGTTAAACCCTAGCACATACCTAAAATTGGGTTGTGACACTTGTCCTCCTCCCTGACAGGCGACGTACCACCTCCTCGGGGGGAGGCTCCCACTGCACCGACTCTGGCCCACGTGACCGCCACCAAAGAAGCTCCGGGTCGACGACAGGACCCGGAATCCTCACCATGCGGCCCGCCCCGGAAACCACCTCCCATTGCCAGCTCGGGGGAGCCCAGTCCCAGACATTGCGCATCCCATCAAGCATGTGCTCTCCGCCGCGGCGACGGGGATGCGGGCCACGCATCGTCACCGAGAACTTATTTAATATAGAAAGTCTTATTAAAATGAATGAGTGAAATATTTATACTAACTAACAAATTAACAAAATAAGCGATTCCAGGGAGAGTGTGTCAGCGAACCCAAATAGGATGCACAAGTTCCGTACTTGTACATATCACAAGAGTTCCCTTCACACTCTCCCGATGTCACATAGTGTCACAATATATTTAAATCATCGGCATTCTAAAAAAATAGCAAAATTAATGATTAAAAGTTGGAAAATGATTCTAGCATATGTCGCTACATTCCTTCTGCTCAGAGTCGTCGGACATGCACCAAATATATTAAAATGTACGAGTGAAAAATTTATACTAACTAAGAAATTAACAAAAGATAATATGGGATGATACAATCCCAATTAGTGCCTCATATTTAGATTCGACACATAAGCAAATCAGGGGGGAGTGTGTAACAGCCCGGGATTTTCACCCAAATTAAAAAATTTGTTTGTTGCTTTATTTTGTTGATTGTTAGAATTTCTTGCAGTGCTTGATTCGCCAATTTATTAATCGGTGAATATTCACCCCCTCTTTCTTGTACCGGCATGCGTGACTAAATCTTTTCACCACGGCACACGAACTTTGTGACACCGGGTTTCACCCGAGAACCGTCGCAACCGGCACAAGACAAGCCATCGCTATCGGAATGAAAAACCCCCATTTAATAAATAAATGGATTATTTAATAGGGCGTCGAAACATATTACCGGAACGATATCGAAGTGTGGTACGACTGACGGGCTCGACGTGCTGAGATTTCGTCCGAATCGGAGATCGTATGCACTCCCGGCGGTCAGAAACGTGGAGTACCGGACGCGAGGGAGAAAACCCGAGGGATTTTGCGTAAACCTGCCATCCTATATAAATACCACCACTCTCCCCTAGCCCTAGTAGGGTTTACCCTAACACAAAATTGCAGCCACCCCCCTCACAATGTCTAGATTATCCCCAAATACCCCCAAAAACCCGAAACCCTAGCCTAGGAGCTCCCAGCCGTCAGATCTTCAAATCTGGGGCTGAGAAGCCTCCACGTAGCCCCTCCAGCCTCTCCCAGCCGAAGCCAGGGCGCCCGGGCCCGCCGTGGCCCATGTAGGCACGGCCTCCCGCGGCGCTTCCACGCCGGCGAGCCGCCACGGCCAGCCGTCGGCGCCTCCGATGAGCCCTCCGCAGCACCGCATCTCCTCTGCCCTCCCTCGCCTCGCATTCCCCCTTACGTAAGCTCAGGCAGACGTAGCCCGCGCCGCCGCCGTCCTCGATATGGCCCCGTCCCCACCTCGCTGGCGCCTCCCCTTCAACCAGCCAGTCGCCGAGCACCGCCTCCAACCTCGCCGCCCCCCCTGAAGCCTTCCCGCCGGCGCCCCTCGCCGGATAGAGCTGGCCGGCCGCCGCCCTCCGCCGTGGGATTGGGAGGAGCCGATTCGCCGCCGCCGCCAGCTGGGCCTCCTCGCCCCTGCCACAGCCAAGCAACCCCGCGGCCCAGCACCACGGCCCGTGAGCGCCTCGGCCTGGCGCTATCTCTCGCCCATGGGCGAGCCGCATCACGCCGCCGTCCACCACCACCTTGGGCCGAGCCCAACAGGGGTGAGGCCTGTTTATTTTTTTTCCTTCCCCCTGCTGTTTATTTTTCTAAGTCTGAGAAGATTTGTTGTTGTATTCTGTTTTGCGCTAGCGTTTGCGAGTGAACCGTAGGTCGGATGACATTGCCCCCAAAATGAAAAGTGCTCAGTTTTGTGTGCTCTAACTTTTCTACTCAGGGAGTTTAATCATTTGAGGTCATCTAGCTACTGTTAATCTGTGTTGAAGTGGGCACCAGATCGTTAACTGCTGCTAATTTCTGTTAATTGTTGCTGCTGTTATTTTCTTGCAACTTTGGTTGATGATTGTGTCACATCCATGTAGCCTATGTTATTGATTCTTTCTTGATGAGGACATGACTACCATAGTTACAGCCACAACCCCTTCTAATATACCTACTGGACCAATTACTAGAGATCGTGCACACCAATTAAATTATCAGGTACTTTCGCTTCTTGGTAATGTTTCTAATGTTCATGTGAATATGATGCTGCCTAACATCGATATATTTCTGTTGCTGACAAATGAAGGACCTAGCATGGACAAGAAGGATGAGCATTGGAGCATGTTCAAGCATGAAGATGATGAGGACATTATTATCATGGATATGACCATTAATTCCTCTATATTTGATCAAGAAATGAAGTCAATACAAAGGGGCATGATTGTGTGCTGTACAAGAAGTTATTTCACGTCACTTTTGGCCCAAGAGAAGATAGAGACCAAGTCTTTCATGTCATGGACTCAGATTCGGACTGCAGAGATATACCCAACTTCAAACAGCCGCCGTTTCTACATACGAACTCCAAATTGGGTGGTTCTTTTTTCTGGTGATAGCTTATCTCGTCTAGTTTCCAACGCAATTGGTTTCACCTTCAAATTCCTTCGGAGCGTGGAGATATTGCGAAAACGGTGCGACCCAGCAGCAGAATCCGAATCAAATTCCAACTCAATAGGTGTTGCATCACCTCCACATTGGCCCAAGTGCCTTGTACGACCTAGGTTTAGTTTTAGGACTCCTTGGGACGTCCTTCCACCCCCTTGGCCTCCACCCTTTAGTCCTATATAAGTAGATCAACCCCTAGGGTTTTTCTTTGGATTTCTTTTAGTTAAAAAGACTGCTTAGCTAATTGCTGCATCTTCGTGTACTCGGTTTGTGTCCAACGACCAGATCAAGACCGCTTTCGGAATCCCAACTTTATTCATACATCATCTACATATTCGCAATATTCAGATTGCTTTTCTTCGATTGCTTGCAGGCACTAGACCTTCGTGGTCAGGTTGATCGTGCTCCGACGTGGTCAATAACCTCCGGAGATTGGTTTAGCGATTGCTAAGGCGCGACGTTGTTGCACGTTCGTAGTCGGATCGTCAGAGTCGTCTCCACCAAATCGATAGTTATCTCTCATCGAAAGATCGGGACACCCCGTCTCTATCAAGTGGTATCAGTTTTCAGGTTGCTCGGTGAGAATTCCACATCCATATATTAGATCTGTTTTTTTATCACCTATCATCCACACAAAAAGCCATAAAAATAGGATTAGATCATCATATCCAAACCAATCTGAGACTTCGCAATTTTCTTTTCGGTGCTTTGCTTTATTGAATTATCGGTTGCATCGTCGTGTTCAGTTGCTGGTCTTAGTATCTAGTCCTTTAGAGTTTCGAGTTCTGTTCACGTTAGTCACCGCCGCCGCTGCACCATCATCCCATCCGCTGCCTACTTCTACCATCCACCATAGAAAAAAGAGAGAAAAAAGAGTTGAAAAAAAGGAAAAAAATAAAGAAAAAAGGAAAAAAGAGAAAAAAGAAGAAAAATTTCGGATCTATCTCTAGTTGAACTCGTATTTGAAATCTCGTCGGAATCAGTTTTGAGCATTTTCCACTAAAACGGGCATAACTTTGTCATCCGAAGTCCGTTTTGGCTGCACGAGTACTCAAATTAAAGATATTTCCGAGCCGCTTCTAAATAGTTCTGGAGCAAGTGTGTTATTTGAAACTCCAGATCGGCTTCTAAGACGGACTTTTTGACCTCTAAAGTTTCCGAACACAGTTTTTGTCAGATTTCGGGCTGATTCTCAATTTTTTTGACACCTCATCCGAACTCTAAATTGAGTAATTCTTATTGCGTCGGAAAGCTTAAGTCAGTGCCCTATTGGAGGAAAAATATAAAAAAATTAGCAAATATATTTCAGAGGAAAGTTGTAGCGAGAGTATTGGTGTATCTTGATTTGGAGCCTATTTTCACCATTATCTTTGCTCTGTTGATGATCTTCACTTATATCTTGCTATTCAGAGCTACTTCATATCATTCATTGCTGCTAGTTGTGCTACGCCGTGACCACATTAGTGTTCACGTTAATGTTTTTCGAAGGACATGCTACAACAGGCTTAACTAAGTAGTCATGCAACAAGTCATTCGACGCAGAATCATCACCAAGATTAGAGGTCATATCAAAATGATTAAGCATTGGCAGTTTCATAATAGTAACATGATTATCCAAAATAGATGGTGTGCTCAAATCAACAGGTAACTCAAGACATGATGTATTAAAGTCTATTAGGCAAGCAACATCTTCATGTGAAGTTATGACATTCTCGAAAATTGGTTGTGTGATGAAACTACTGGATAGCTCAACACATGTTGCTTTTAAATCAGCAAGGTTCTCATGTGGAGGGGAAAGATCCATACCTTTGTCATTACCTTTTTGTGATGATAGATCATATATTGGAGGAGTGCTTACGACAATTGATGTGGTTATGGTAGTGCTCATAGTGGTTGAAGGAACAACCTTCTCAACTTGTGGTATTTGCACATTCCGCTTGTTCGTCTTCTGGGCAACACGTCTGTCGATTTCCTGTTCAGCTTTACAAGCAAGACGAAACAAACGATCCATAGGATAACACTTTTCATGAATTAGGATATCCTGAATGTCACGGTTTAAACCTTCCCAAAATATGTCCATGAAATATTCTTCACTTTCCTCTAAAAGAGAATGCAAGAATGTAGTTTCTAAAGCATCATAATATTCTGAAACAGTTTTAGTACGTTGTTTTAAATTTTTTAATTTCCTAACCTTGTCACGAGTATAATAAGAGGGAACGAATCTATATCGCATAGCAAATTTGAGATCATTCCAAGTATTAGGTATATAATCAGGATATAAACTACAATATTCATTCCACCAAATAGAAGCAAAATCTTTGAAAGCACTAATTGCAGTTTTTACTTTCTTATGCTCAAGAAAATTATGGGAAACAAATATATCATTTATTTCAAACTCCCACTCAATGTATAAATCAGGTCTTAGACGTCCATGAAAGTGTGATATAGAAACAATAACCTGATCATGTGCATGCTTATGTGTGTTTACCTTTTGCAGTGACTGTTGTGTAGTTGTAGGTGGTGGCAAATCTCCAACTATAGTTGCCGCCCAAGAAGATCTAACTCCAGAACCTGCCATGATTAGTAGAAAACAAGAAACAAATCACAAGTATATGTCCCTATGAACTACTAGGATGTGGTGGTAAAACGCTCACAGGATAGCAAATATCAATGTCTTACTAGTTCTTACCATGCAACAGGTGGTGATCGGCAACCAACGGTGTCAAAGAACTCCAAAGATTAAGTAGAGCGATTGCCAGGTGAACGCACGTATACACGATGTAGAAATATGTGGAGCTTGGAAGGCTTTAATATGGTGGCAAAAATATCAGCGATAATCAATTCAGAGATGCAAAATTGAATTAACGCTCAACGACGATACTGTGCTGGTCCTAGTCTAGACCGGACTAGAGACGCGAGCCTAGAACACTAATGTGGTCACGACGTAGCACAACTAGCAGTAATGAATGATATGAAGTAGCTCTGGATAGCAAGATATAAGTGAAGATCATCAAGAGAGCAAAGATAATGGTGAAAATAGGCTCCAAACACTCACTTCGGTATAGGGAACCATCCGAGTTCGTGGAAACCAACACTATATATGTCATGGCGTGTTGTGGTTTCTAGGAAGCTTGATTTATATGATAAATCATCTTTGTAGTGTATCCTTAGTCAACTATGGATGCATCTTTCATAACTAGAACCAAAGGAGCAAAACTTGTATTGCTAAGCTTGGTGTTTGTCATGACTTGTTCTTGATAAATGTGGTAATGGAAGAAGAGTGGAAGTTCAACCAAGGTGATTGACCTTGCCTCCGATGTCAGAGTAGCGCAACAGAATATGTTCCAGAAGCAAAACTCTACAATTACAGGAGAAACTAATGATAAAGATCATGATGTTTCGATGGAAACTTTTACTGAGCCAAGTAGGATTCAAGAATACATATTTTCCCCTTGTGCAAAATGATATTCATGATTCACATGTCGAGTTAATGGAACAAGACATACCTACGAACTACGAAGAAGCGATGGTGGACCTAAGTATGAGAATGACTATGAGTCATGAAACCCTATATTGAGTTACATTTAAGATTACTTGAAACATATCGAGTAAACAAGTTACTTGATATTCTCAATAACTTCGGAGTTATAAGGAATAACTTCGTGGTGAATTACTTCAGTTGAAATCTTGATGTTATGTCTATTTTCTTGATTGCTAAATAAATTAAGTTATGTGATGATAATACTAAAATTGTTATAGCATAAATGACTTAGTCGCATTAGAACAAAGCGCATGCGGAAGCCTCATATCGATGAAGCCATTCAATCTCTTGACTTTGAGTCATTTGACACATGCAATGTTTTTCTAATAGAGAAAATCATTGATTAAATGAATTGTTCAAGTGTTTACTAAACTATTGGTAATAACACATATCGATGTGTGAAGAACCAATAAATAGTACTTTACATAAAACTTTGTGATAATGACTTGTATAGATATACCAATATTTAGACAAGACATAATATCTGAAATTTTGAATAAGTTCAAAACTGTTTCAACACAAAGAGAATCATCATCACACATAGATCAAATAGTTGACGATCTGAGCGTAAAATAAATGAGTTAAAGAATTTAGCAAACATCACTGAGTGTATGAAGTCAGTTCATAAACTAGTGTCACCTAAAACCCCGTATAGCTACGGAGTATCTTGATGCCTAACCAAGCCCTATATGACATATTGGAATTAAAATTGTTTTCTACCTTGAATTCCACCATGACATGGTGAGGTCGGTGATGTACTTAAACCACACTCCCATTCACTATACTGCTTAACGCTTTAGAGAAACCACTTACGAACTAAATAGAGCGCTATCATATGACTGTTGAAACAATGCCCTATAAGAATACGCTATAGTTGTTGTTTCATAATTTCGGAGATATATATTTAGAATATATTCGATCTCAAATATAAGTATTGTAGAAACATCATGTTACGAACAACACCTCAACTACCATACCCGAGAAAATTGTTTATCGAGGGACATGGGGTTTTTCCTTGAGAAAATAGCTCTCTTGAAACAATTAAGTGGGTGGAATAATAGCTTTATAATGATTACAATGAATCATTTGGTTCTACAGAATGTAACTCAAAATTTGATCTAGAGATAAATTCTGTGACCAAACTAGAAATTACAACATCTGATTAAAATGAATGATGAAACTCTGAAATGCGTTCCAGAGTTGAAATGATCAAGTCTGATGTTTTATCACACAGCTTTATAAATTCACATTGAACCAGTGTAGATCTGAAGTGTGATAAACCTGTGAACTACAAGACCCCATGATGGGAACTAACTCCACTATATGGCTTAAACACCATAAAAACAAAATGAAAGCCATCCACCAAAATCAAGTTGAGAACTTGGTAAAACCCTCCTAAGGATACCTGATCATTAGAGTGGATTGGTTTTTCATAGATATGAACATAAACGATAGCTTCATCATTGATAAGGCTCAACTTATCACAAAATAAGTTTTCTGATAGAGTTCAAAAGGTTGACTACAATATGTGTAGTGATGCAAATGTTCATATGGAAAATTACTGATAATCGCGGCATACTTTCGAAGTATGACATGTGGATTTTTCTTCTGACAAAATTAAACAGAGGGTGTATGCATGATACAACCTGAAAGGATTTAATGATCTATACGATATTAGTAAAAGTGAGAATGCTTCAAAGATT
Organism: Bromus sterilis; assembly: GCA_950022295.1. Lineage (NCBI taxonomy): Eukaryota > Viridiplantae > Streptophyta > Magnoliopsida > Poales > Poaceae > Bromus > Bromus sterilis. The sequence goes on along the minus strand of OX465599.1, from coordinate 160,080,804 downwards.
AGTCCAGAGTTGAAGGAAATATCACAGAGCTGGAGTAATAGTTTTTGATGAAGTTATAAGAGTTATTATTTCATCAATAATAATATAAGATATGGAATTAAGTGAGAGCACAATTCTAATCATATATGTGAATAACATATGAGTGATTGAGAATAAATATTTTATTAAAATAAAGCACTAAGGTATTGGAGGTCCTAAAAGTGCAACAAGCACCAAAGTAATCTAAATAGTAGACTAGTTCTCTTGAAGTACCTCAAATGAAGAAAGGTTCTATGAGGAAGACTGGAGAGTTCATTACAAACATATGAAAGAAAGTTTCATAATGATTTGTAATATTTTTAATCGGTCTATAGCTAAGTAGCAAAATAGGATGTTGAAAATTGTTTTTCAAGCTAAGGCACATAGCGGGATTCCTACAACGTAGACGTGAAACATGGAAACTCTGGAAGTTGCATAGGAGGGTATTTGGATCAGGAACACCATCATAGTGATTGGCATAGTTCCAAACGCTTGATCTACACAAACCATATTTTGATATGAGCATCATGATCAAAGCAAAGTAAGCTAAGAGCTCGCTGAAGTCCAAACATGTTGAACGATAGTTCCCTATCTTTAAATAGTTCATAAAAGATGAAGGGGTACATTAAGATACGCAGGATTGAGACGAGCCTAAAAGCGTTAAGCTCAGTGACGAAGTCTATACCACAAGCGAGCATGAAGACCGAAGTGCCATTGGTCTGAGCAAACCATGCAACTAGATTATTGTCTCTAGTGCAAGTGGGAGACTATTGGAATTATGCCCTAGAGGCAATAATAAAATGTATTATTATAATTCCAGGTTCATTATTAATGTTTATATGTCTGTGCTATAACTGCAATGGCCTATGCGGAGGTTTCCCAAGTGCATGTTAACTGCCTTGGAAGGAAAACCCATATGCAGGTGGGGAGTATAAACACAAAGTGATATAGTCTGACTCTAGGACTAACTTGTTTATTATGGATGTCATGTTTTCCTGACATAGGGCAATGAATATGCCGGTAATACATGGGAGCACATTGTTACCAGAACAAGGGTGCTGAACTGACCCAATTGTATGATTTGCTTTGAGATTTCATCATCATTGTATTATGAGTTAAATCATCAGATGAGTTGACATTTGCATGTATCCTTATAGACCATGAGAATGTAACCTACATACCGGAGGGTGGGTTTTGACTCTGTCCTAACACCACCCATAACAGGCGTGGCTATAACGGCTTTGCTCACTCACACTCGAAAGTATGTCTAGGGACTTGATGATTCAAGTTGGGATTTGCTCCTCCTTCTCAGGAGAGATATTCTTTGGGCCCTCTCGGTATTACGTATCCACCAATATCAGGCCGGATACTTTGTGACTAGATCACATGGGATACGGAATACGTGAACGAGAAAAAGAACAAAACCGATATGAGGATAATTGATATAATGATTAATGAGTTGATCATGCGGATACCTATATAATCTCACCTCATGTTTTGTAAAGTATCACGAAGAAAAGGGATTGGCATGTCAAACAGAGGTTCACTCGAATTCATATTCGTGTAGGTGCGGGAACCATTATGGGTGACCATGGCTCCGCTATTGGTTATTGATCCGAAGAAAGTCAGTTTCCAGTTCATGTCCGTATTCTACCGAACCTATGGGGTCACACACTTAAGGGTGGTAGATTTGTTGAGTACTAGAGTGATAGGAGCACGAGTATAACACACCGGAAAAGTTTCGGAGTGATTGAGATTTAATCGGAGAGAAAATCGGAATCGTTTCGGGGCACCCGTAAAGTACCGTGAAGAGTTTTGAGAAAACCGGGTAAAACCGGAGGGCCAGAAAAGTTCCGGGATGGTCTAAATATGTTTAATATTTATTTCTTGTGAATTCTAGAATTGTTTTAGAATTAATAAAAGGGATTAAATATCAATGGTCCCCCTCTCACTTGGAAGGCCCAAGTGGGGAGGGAGCACATGGGCCAAAGGAGCCCAAGAGCGGGAGGCGCCTAGGAGGAAGCTTCCTCATAGGGGAGGAAGCTTCCTCCCCCCTTCCTTGGCGCCCCACCAAAGAGGAGGGAAACCCTAAGGCGCCACCCCTAGGGCTGCCCCCTCCTCCAAGGTGGCCTCCCCTCCCCTCCCACTATAAATACATGAGAAGGGGGAACCCCCAAGGATACACAAGTTTGTTCTTTTGCCTCAAGGCGGTCCCTCCTTGATGAGGACATCTCTACTAATGTTACACCCACATCTTCACCAACTACACATACTGGACCAGTTACTAGAGCACGCGCACGTCAACTAAATTATCAGGTACTTTCGTTTCTTGCGAATCCTTCTAATGTTCCGGAACATATGATGCTGCCTAAATTAGATACTTTTGTTTGTCTTATGAATGAAGGATCTAGCATGGATAAGAAGGATGGTCATTGGAGCGGGATCAAGCATGGAGAAGGAGGTGTGCGCGCGGGAAAGGACAATGGAGCTTCCAGTGGTGATTTTCGCACTTTGAGGCCACCATAAGGCGTGCATGAAGACTTGGACGAGAGACACAAGACGCCACATTAATATTTTCGTCCAAGGGTTATTATAGGTGCTGCGTCACCTTATTATTGGGCTGGGCCCATGTAATTTCGAAATACACTTAATAGGCTATTTTTTAGAGTCCGTATGTGTGGGGAAACAGAGTTAGGGTTGTTTTCGGACCCCTCCTCCAAGGGGACACGAAATTCCCCTCTGTTCCCCCATATATACAGCCCTTAGGGCATCGTTTAGACTTGGGTTTTAATTAGATTTAAGTTAGCCATAGCCGCAACTTCGAGTTCTTCGTTTGTGTCGTTCGACCAGGCCAAGACCGCATTGGAACCCCAACTTCTGTTAATCTTTCATCTTATATTCGCAATATCCAGATTGCAATTCTTAGTTCTTGCTTGTTCTTCGATTGCTTGCAGGAATTAGACCTTCGTGGTCAGGTTGATCGTGCATCCGCGGGATCAATAACCTCTCGGAGTTGGTTTAGCGATTGCTAAGGCGCAACGTCTTCACACGTTCGTAGTCGGGTCGTGAAAGTCTACTCCACCAAAATCGATCTCCATCATCTCATCGAAACATCGGGACACCTTCGCCTCTATCACTCCTCTCTCCTCTCTTGTAGATCTGATATCCACCATATCTCGAAGTGCTGCTCCTCCCTCCTCTCCTACTCCGGAGGCGTCGAATTCTGGATGGCGAAGCCCTGCCGGATCTTCCACACCGTACGTGTGGATCAACCTAGAGAGATCGTGCGTTCGATCTTTGTTCGAGGGACTTCTTCATCTTCTTCTGAGGAGTAGATCTGTTCGTGGGGCGTCACACGGATTAAATCTGTTCGAGGCATTGCACCTCGTCAATCTTCCCCAACTATCCATCAACTTCTTCCGCTGCGAGAGAACTACCGTTGAACGGTTGTTAAGGTAACAAGATCTCTACCATTGTTTGCATTTATCTAGATCCAATCTTGGGACCTGGTTTCGTAGTGCCGGAAATTTTTGTTTTCTACTCTGAATCCCAACTCTACCCCCATCTTACCATGAGAAGTTAGTTTCAAGACTTGTTGATATAGTTCACCCCTTATTTTTCTGTTACGCACGTTATGCAAACAATCTTGGACTATAGAGGAGATCGACGACCCTTCTTCTGGACCTCTTCGTGGAGACTCGGCGACGACTAGTTAGGTGGATCCCAGTGGAGAGCCTGGACCCATGTGATTATGGGAATGGTGTGTTTTACCTTTGCCACGAGGCCTTTGATTGTAGTTTGTACTCAAACATGTATCTTTCGCTAATGTAATGTATTTAAGGAAGTTGTATGCCGACTGTATGAGATGTTATATCCTTGTAGCTGTAATGTTGTTCTATCATGTTGGAAATCCGGGGCATATGGCATTGGCATTTGTCGTGGTGGGACCGATATGTGCTTCGTCCTCGGATCTGGATGGAAACATCTAGATCTGTAACAGTACCGCATATCGGGCCTTACATACTAACCCCAAAATCTGCAGGTAGCTCAAGTTTATATGCATTATCATTAATTTTCAGCAAAACCTTAAAGGGACCATCAGCACGTGGCATTAACTTAGACTTGCGCATATCAGGAAACCGATCTTTACGTTCATGTAACCAAACAAGATCTCCTGGTTCAAACACAACATGCTTTCTACCCTTATCACCAGCAAGCTTGTATCTAACATTCCTTCTCTCATGTTTTCTTTAGTTAACTCATGCATTTTTAATATCAATTCAACATGTTGCTTATCATCAAAATTAACCTTCTTCGAAGATGGAAGAGGCAGCAAATCAATAGGTGCACGAGGTAGAAAACCATACACAATCTCAAAAGGGCTTATTTTAGTGGTAGAATGCAATGAGCGATTATAAGCAAATTCAATATGAGGTAAACATTCTTCCCACATTTTCATGTTACTCTTTAAAACAGCCCTAAGCATAGTAGACAAAGTCCTATTGACCACTTCAGTTTGTCCATTAGTTTGGGGATGACATGTAGTACTAAAAAGTAGTTTAGTCCCCAACTTAGCCCATAAACATCTCCAAAAGTGGCTAAGAAATTTATTATCATGATCTGAGACAATAGTATTTGGCACACCATGCAAGCGTATAATTTCATGAAAAAGTAAATCAGCAACATTAGCGGCATCATCGCTTTTATGACATGGTATAAAGTGTGCCATCTTAGAAATCTATCCACGACAAGAAATATGCTTTCCCTTCCCTTCTTTGCTCGAGGCAAGCCTAAAACAAACTCCATGGAAATATCCTCCCACGGAACGCTAGGTTCAGGTAAAGGCATCTATAAACCACGAGGATTGAGTCGTGACTTAGCTTTTTGACATATAGTGCAGCGAGGAACAAAACACTCAACATCCCGTCTCATGTTAGGCCAAAAGAAATGTGTAGCAAGTACGTCCTCCGTCTTCTTCACACCAAAATGTCCCATTAATTCACCTCCATGTGCCTCCTGCAACTACAAAAGACGAACGGAGCTAGCTGGAATGCATAGCTTGTTAGAACGGAACACGAATCCATCACTAAGCACGAACTTGTTCCAAGTTCTACCTTCTCTACAATTCTGCAATACATCTTTAAATTCCGCATCATGCGCATATTGATCTTTGATTGTCTCTAAACCGAATATCTTAAAATCAAGTAGTGAAAGCATAGTATAACGACGAGACAAAGCATCAGCAATAATATTATTTTTACCCTTCTTGTGTTTAATGACATAAGGGAATTGATAGAGGCGAAGGTGTCCCGATGTTTCGATGAGATGATGGAGATCGATTTTGGTGGAGTAGACTTTCACGACCCGACTACGAACGTGCGAAGACGTTGCGCCTTAGCAATCGCTAAACCAACTCCGAGAGGTTATTGATCCCGCGGATGCACGATCAACCTGACCACGAAGGTCAATTCCTGCAAGCAATCGAAGAACAAGCAAGAACTAAGAATTCCAATCTGGATATTGCGAATATAAGATGAAAGATTAACAGAAGTTGGGGTTCCAATGCGGTCTTGGCCTGGTCGGACGACACAAACGAAGAACTCGAAGTTGCGGCTATGGCTAACTTAAATCTAATTAAAACCCAAGTCTAAACGACGCCCTAAGGGCTGTATATATGGGGGAACAGAGGGGATTTTCGTGACCCCTTGGAGGTGGGGTCCGAAAACAACCCTAACTCGGTTTCCCCACACATACGGACTCTAAAAACAGCCTATAATGTGGTATTTCGAAATTACATGGGCCCAGCCCAATATTAAGGTGACGCAGCACCTATAATTGCTCTTGGACGAAAATAATGAAGTGGCATCTCGTGTATTTCGTCCAAGCCTTCATGCATGCCTTATGGTGGCTTCAAAGTGCGAAAATCCCCACTGGAAGCTCCATTGTTCTTTCCCGCGCGCGCACCTTCTTCTCCATGCTTGATCCCGCTCCAATGACCGTCCTTCTTGTCCATGCTAGGTCCTTCATTCATAAGTAAAACAAAAGTATCTAATTTAGGCAGCATCATATGTTCATGAACATTAGAAGGATTCGCAAGAAACGAAAGTACCTGATAATTTAGTTGACGTGCACGTGCTCTAGTAACTGGTCCAGTATGTGTAGTTGGTGAAGATGTGGGTGTAACATTAGTAGAGATGTCCTCATCAGGAATGTCTCAATAAATTCAACCCACTTAGCATGTCTACGATTAAGTTTTTTTGACTTCTTATGTTTTTCAAAGATTCATGATCAGAATGTATTACAAATTCTTTGGGCCATAAATAATGTTGCCCAGTTTCTAATGTCCGAACAAGAGCATATAATTCCTTATCATAAGTAGAATAGTTCAGACTAGGCCCACTCAATTTTTCAGAAAAGTATGCAACAGGTTTAGCATCTTGTTATAACACACCTCCCAAACCAATCCCACTAGCCTCATATTCAAGATCAAAATTCTTATTAAAATCAGGAAGTTGGAGAAAAGTTGCATGTGTTAACTTATCTTTCAAGACCGTGAAGGCTTCTTCCTGTGCAGTACCCCAAGTAAAAGGCACATCCTTGCGTGTAAGCTCATTGAGAGGTCCAGCAATGGTGCTAAAGTCTCTCACAAAACGCCTATAGAATCCAGCGAGGCCAAGAAAACTCCTCACTTGTGTGACCATTTTGGGCTACGACCAACTCTCAGTCGCCTCGATCTTTGCTTTATCAACTTAAATTCCCCGTGGAGTAACAATATAGCCAAGAATCGATAATCGGTCGGTGCAAAATGTGCACTTCCCAAGCTTACCAAACAAACGTGCATTATGTAGAGCAATAAAAACATCACCTAAAAGATCGAAATGTTCCGCCAATGATTTTCTATAAATCAATATATCATCAAAATAGACTACCACTAATCGTCCAGTGAAAGCATGTAAAACCTCGTTCGTTAATATCATGAAAGTGCCAGGTGCATTAGTTAACCCAAAAGGAATGACTAACCACTCATATAGTCCAAACTTAGTTTTAAATGATGTTTTCCATTCATCTCCTAATTTCATGCGAATTTGATGGTATCCACTACGCAAATCAACTTTGGAAAACATGGTAGAGCCACTTAATGCATCAAACATATCATCAAACCTAGGAATAGGATGACGATAACGGATAGTACTATTTTTAATGGATCTACAATCAACACACATACGCCATGTTCCATCCTTTTTTGGCACTAATATAACAGGAACAACACAAGGACTAAGGGATTCCCATATATAACCTTTGTCGAGTAGCTCTTGTACTTGACGTTGAATCTCCTTCGTCTCCTGTGAATTGGTATGATACGGCACACGGTTGGGCAGCGAAGCACCGGGAATTGAATCAATATGATGCTCAATCCCTCGAATAGGTTGTAATCTCGGTGGCACGTCTTCTGGAAAGACGTCAATAAACTCCTGCAAAAGGCCAGTGACAATAGGAGGAAAAGAAGAAGGCAATTCCTCAAAATGAAAACAAAGTTTCTTCGCACACAAAAGCATAGCACACATATTGAATAACATCCAAATCCGAAATATCAACCTCAGTAGCAAGCAAAGTGGGGCTAGTCAATTTAATTTTATTAGAAACAACGGGTGAAGATTTTCTATTAGTATTATGTTGTTGCTCAAATTCTTTAGCTGCTATCTCATTTTCACTCTTATTTTTCTCCTATTTAGCTTTACTAGCTCTAGCAAGATCATCTTTCACAATTTGTTCAGGGGACATAGGATGTAAAGCAATATTTTTATCCATATGAAGAAGAGTAAACTGATTTGTCCTACCATGGTATACAACATTCCTATCAAATTGCCATGGTCTACCAAGTAAAAGAGAGCATGCTTGCATGGGTACCACATCACAATCAACATAATCAGCATATGCAGCAATGCTAAAGTGCACACGAACATAACGTGTTACCTTAATCTTACCACTATTGTTAAACCACTGAATATAGTACGGATGAGGGTGTGGTCTTGTGGTGAGAGACAACTTCTCTACAACCTCCATGCTAGCCAAGTTGTTGCAACTCCGTCCATCAATAATGATGCGAACCGAACGTTCTTTCACCACTCCCTTAGTGTGGAACAAATTATGCCTTTGGTTTTTCTCGGCCTTCGTTACCTGCACACTTGAGACACGTTGAGCAACCAAACTAGAATATTTATCCGCATCATCAAGATCCATATACTCTATATCATGAGCATTATCATGGGCACCCTGTTCCTCATTAGCAATGAGTACTAAAGTCTCCTCATCATATTCACTCGCTGACTCATACCCACCATCCGCCGTAATAGTCATCACACGCTTGGAGGGACAGTCTTTTGCAAATTGACCTCCTCCTTGGCACTTGAGACATTTAATTTAATGATCTCGTGTTTGACCCGTGGATGCCAAGAATGATGAAGAACTCGCCGCTGGACCACTCTGTGCACCCTTGAATGGTGGCGTTGGCTGTTTTGGTGGCTCCCTGTAGGCATTAGCGGCTGAAGTAGATGGTAGTCAGCAGGACATGTGGATGTAGAAGGCCCACGCGATGTCCATGATGTATTTCGTCCTACAGAAAAGTTAGTTCTCGTAGCGGCCTCTCGTTCCTGCACTTCACTTTCATCTTTACAAGGAAGATGAAACAAACGAGTGATTCTAGCATGGTCCTTGTATTCTAGAATAGTTTGTATCTCCTTGGTTAAGCCACCCATAAAACGTGCAAGAATAGCTTCATTATCCTCTACGAGGCCACATCTAATCAATCCAGTTTGTAATTCCTCATAATATTCCTCTACAGAATTTTTTCCCTGTCTCAAACGCTGTAATTTTTGTAGCAATTCACGTTGATAATAAGGAGGAACCCAACGAGTACGCATAGCATCTTTTAAAGCAGCCCAAGTAATTGGAATATTATTAGCATGTAATCTACAATGTTCAGACCACCCAATAGATGCAAACCCCGTGAATTCACAAACAGTAGCAGTAACACGTCTATTCTCAGGATATTGTAAACATCTAAAGCGCTGTTCAGTTTCTAACTCCCAAGTAAGATAAGCATCAAGAATATATCTACCCTCAAATGTCTTAAGATTCTATTTCATTTTAGGCACATGCTCATCATTGCGTACCTGAGGGGGTGGTGGATGAAGACCGTGTCGAAAGTTGGGACGGTGTCCAGCTGGCTATTCATAGGGCGCTTCCTGTTCCACCTCATCCTCATAATCACCCTTGTAGTCGTCATACTGTCCGACGTAAGAAGCAGCAGCAGCTAATGCAGCAGCAGCAGGAGCACCAATACCAGCAGCTTGTCCAGTCGGAAACAGAATACGTCGTGCAATCGTGGGGGCGGTGGCTGTGCCGGAGCGGCAGGAGGATGTGGATGTAGGCGTGCGATCAACTCTGTAAACTTGGCGTCGAGCTTGGTATCGATCTTCTTCTCCACGCCATGAATCTCCTCTGCAAATCTGTTCTCAATGCCATGCACCTGTTCAGTCATCATACGTGCTAATTTATCATGTAGCTCCTGGTTTGTCATGTTCTCCCAATCAGGCGTGTCCGCCACCTCTTCATCATGTGATCCTGGCATGGTTAGCAGAAATAGAAAACACACAGAAATATGATCCTACTTCTACGAATGGAATGTGGTGTGGTTGAAATCACAAATTCGTCAAGCTTTTATTTTGTTCTTACCTATTCTTACCTAGCAGCAGATGGTGATGTACAACCAACAGGTCAAAAATCTCAAAGATTTGGAAGTGCGATGGTCAGGAGGTGTCAAAACGCACGATGTAGAATATATGTGGAGTTGTAGGAAGGCTGGCAAGTATGGTAGCAAAAGCTCAACAATAATCAAGACAGAGATGCAAAGCTGAATAAACACTCAACATCGGTACTGTGCTGATCCTAGGCTAGACCGTACTAGAGACACGAGCCTAAAACACCAACGGAAGCACGACGCGGCAGGTGGTGATGTAGAACCAACGGGTCTAAACACTCAAAGATGTGGTAGAGCGATGGCCAGGAGGTGTCAAAACGCACGATGTAGAATATATGTGGAGCTGTAGGAAGGCTGACAAGTATGGTAGCAAAAGCTCAACGGTAATCATGACAGAGATGCAATGCTGAATAAACACTCAACGTCGGTACTATGCTGGTCCTAGGCTAGACCGTACTAGAGACGCGGGCCTAAAACACCAACGAAAGCATAGCGCGACACGTAAACAACTGAGAAGCACTTTTTTTGGTGGCGCTTTTTTTGCGCTCTTTTCAATGAAAAATCACTATAATGGGGAGTGTCTCAAAATACTTCTCAAGTCTAGAAAACAAGAGAGGCATGAAATTTTTTCTGCAAATTTTTGTTTTGACTGTCCGGATCAAAAATTTGGAATTCAGGCACGAAAATTTGCTATGATGGCGAGCGTCTCAAAACGCTCTACTAAACCTAAAAATAGGGTAGCCAGAATTTTCCTATGATTTCGGGATTTTTTTTGGAAATCATCCCCTTCTACGTACGACAATAGTCTGGTGAAATCTGACTCTAACAACTCAAAACTAAACTAGGTCGTGGTGGTGTATATGGACTCGGATTGGCGGAACGTGGTGGTGTATGTAGACTCGGATTGGCGGAACGTGGTGGTGTATTTGGAATCGGATTGGCGGAATGTGGTAGGATGACTACTATGCAGCGGCGGCGTGACAAACTGTGATCAGAACTCGAAACTCTAAGGGAACTAGACTCTAAGATCAGCAACTTGACACAACGATGCAACCGCAACTTCAACAAAGCAAGTACTGAAAAGAAAACTGGACAAAGTCTAGGTCTGTCTTGGGACGTGATGATTGTAAGGCCCGATATGAGGTACTGTTCTAGATCTAGATGTTTCCATCCAGATCCGGGGACAAAGCACATATCGGTCCCATCGCGACATATGACAATGCCATATGCCCCGGATTGCCAACATGATATCACAACATTACAGCTACAGGGATACAACATCTCATACAATCGACATACAACTGCCTTAAATACATTACATCAGCGGAAGACACATGGTCTGAGTAGGTCTCAAGTCATCCATAACCTTGGACATGGCTTCTCGAAAAGATTTAACCCTGCAGGGGTGTACCAACTGCCCATTACAAGGCTCCGCACGCACGCCCATCTCTCTCAGTTATTACCCATCAAAGGCAGCCATTTTATGATTTAGTCCCGAGAGATCTGAAACGACAGGTCCCTCTAGCTAACAACGAACAAATCCGTGTGGCCCCCGGTGAGTCGACATCCAACTCAAAAGCCGGCCGCGCTCTCGAATTGGCCTCTACCGTTTGGACGAGGTCGGGTTAGCTACCTAAACTATGTGGGCAGCCCCCTAGCTACCAGGTGTGGACCAACGAAGGAACTCTGCCTCCGCTGGACCGAGTTGTTTTAAAGAATATCTGCTAGGAGCGACCCGACAAATACACACACGGTTTTCAAATGGTAAATCAGCTTGGGCCACCACTAGAAATGTTTGAAGCTAGGTAGATAAGAAAAGGGGACCCCATAAAACCCCACACGCGGTTAGGCACGCTCAGTCTTAAAACAATACCCGGAACTCGGATCCTAGGTGACTCGAATGGAACAAAACGTCGGGGCGGGATAGCCTAGACCTTCCATCCTTCGTCGAATATAGTCAACATTATAATAATCATATCATCAACAACAATATAATAATGTGATAGCCCAAAATCAAGGAGTAACAGGAGGTAACAGTTGATAACATCCTAGCATGCATACTAAGCAGTGGTTGAGTAGCGAGCAATAGTAACATAGCCGAAAAAGGTTTGCTGGGATGTGGAGGACATGGCTGTTTGGGTTTATTTGACAGGCATGAATATGAATTGGTAGGATCAAGCAATTGTTCTATCCTACACCTAGGCGCGAGTGAGCTGAAAGTTATAAGCATGATATATGCTCCCCCTTACCTGATGAGAAGACGAAACCGAAGGTCAAGTCGATCGCAAGCTCGCAACGTCTCCGAGAGGTACCCGCGGAAGCACACAAGAAGGAAACACTGGAAAAGGCAATCGACGAGCAAGCATCTATTACTACGAAGCAACCACGAGCAAGCATCAACAAGAAGACAACACGAGACAACGCACTACGGAATTGCATCTATCGTCGAGAGAGGTTACTAGAAGGTTAAGTGGAGTACTCGTCACACACGACGATACCGCACGTTTAGAAAAGATAAAGTTGTTTATCTACACAAGATGAGCAAAGGTTGTTAACATGGCATATCACACCAACAGGACAAGAGGTGAAGCATAAAGGAAACTATCTATGCTAGTCAATTTAAGTGAGGCACAATCCTAAACATGGCATTCCACTAAGTGCTCCACGATAATTTAAGTGTTTGGTACTGTTCTGGATTAAACCATATTTTAGGTTGGTTAACAACAGCAAAAAATAGCATAAACACTAAGTACATGAAATTCTAATCAAGTTACATGTAAAGAACACTCCAAACGGAGTTACGGTTAAAAAGATATAAGCAAAACAAGTTACGGGCACAATCTGCCAACATCAGGAAGCATGCTTTAGAGCATCAAATAAACAAGCAAAAGGTTGTAAACATGCACAAAAATGATATGCAACTAAAGTAGACATGGCAGGAATGGCATGGCAAAAGGAATCATGCAAATAGGCATCATGAGCAATTAGTTATAGCCCAAGCAAAATGCAATAAAACATTACTGGTCTAGGACTTAGTGAAAATGAGGAAAACATGGAAGAAACTGTTATTATCATGCTGTATAAACAGGGGCAAATCTATATGAAAATATGTAGAAACATGACATAGCAATAAATGGGCCTGAAGTAGACATGATGGTGATCAGGTACAAACAAGAATCATGGTCATAGGCATCACAGATCAGAAGTTATTAAGCATGCAACATGGCATTGGAAAGTTACAGACTTAGAGAAAAACAGAGGTGGCTGTCAAAAACAGTGGCATAACAACTTTGGAGCTAAGGATAACTATGACCAGAAATGTAAACATGACAATGCAATACATATAATGGAAGTAGACATGGCATAGATCAAAATGACATATTGCAATGCTCAATAGGATGCATGGTTAAAAAGATACAAGGCAAGAAAGTAGCAACTTTATATAAACAGCAGCACGTAACATCAGGGTTACCACTTTGGAGCAAGAATTAATATAGCTACAGCAGGCAAACATGACAAGTGAATGCATATGATTGAAGTAGACATGATGCTTAATAGGATGCACCAAGAATCAATGCAATAGGCCTCATGGATGTGTCACAATCATCAATCAAACTTGCAATAAAATAACAGCAGCAGCACTTGACAGAATTTAACAGTAGTGAACAGTCTGATGCCCACTTCAAGACAGATTAACAACATCAAGATGGCCTCAAACCAAAATGCTCACAAAAGATGAACTGAAGTACACACAAAGCTAAACAATTTTCCTTTTGGGCGCAACCTCATACGAGCTACGATTTACTCGTAAATTACATCGCAAAATAGCATCAGAAGCAAATAATCCTCCAGACTTTGTTAAAATTGAGGTCCTGAAAAAAAACAGAGAAAAAAAGAAACGGGACTCACCCAGATGGGCTCGGCCCAACAGCGGCTGGAGAGGCCTGGATGGGCTCGGGGTGCGCTGGGCCCACTTGGCTGCTGCAGGCCGGCCCAGGTGGGCGCGGTTGGAGGCGGCCGAACCCGTCGTCGTCCAGCTCGCCCGAGCCCGACCGGCGGCGGTGGCTGGAGCCTGCCGACGAGCGATTGTCGCCGAGGAGGTGTGGGGCGAGGTGGAGGTGGCCGAGGCTGTAGAGGCGCGCGGATCCGGCGAGCACATCGGGTGGCGCGGCGCGAAGTTCCTCGGGGATCCGACTCGATTCGTGGAGGTGGCGGCTCCATGGTGATGAGGACATCTCTACTAATGTTACACCCACATCTTCACCAACTACACATACTGGACCAGTTACTAGAGCACGCGCACGTCAACTAAATTATCAGGTACTTTCGTTTCTTGCGAATCCTTCTAATCTTCAGGAACATATGATGCTGCCTAAATTAGATACTTTTGTTTTGCTTATGAATGAAGGACCTAGCATGGACAAGAAGGACGGTCATTGGAGCGGGATCAAGCATGGAGAAGAAGGTGCGCGCGCGGGAAAGAACAATGGAGCTTCCAGTGGGGATTTTCGCACTTTGAAGCCACCATAAGGCATGCATGAAGGCTTGGACGAAATACACGAGATGACACTTCATTATTTTCGTCCAAGAGCAATTATAGGTGCTGCGTCACCTTAATATTGGGCTGGGCCCATGTAATTTCGAAATACCACATTATAGGCTGTTTTTAGAGTCCGTATGTGTGGGGAAACCGGGTTAGGGTTGTTTTCGGACCCCACCTCCAAGGGGTCACGAAAATCCCCTCTGTTCCCCCATATATACAGCCCTTAGGGCGTCGTTTAGACTTGGGTTTTAATTAGATTTAAGTTAGCCATAGCCGCAACTTCGAGTTCTTCGTTTGTGTCGTCCGACCAGGCCAAGACCGCATTGGAACCCCAACTTCTGTTAATCTTTCATCTTATATTCGCAATATCCAGATTGCAATTCTTAGTTCTTGCTTGTTCTTCGATTGCTTGCAGGAATTGACCTTCGTGGTCAGGTCGATCGTGCATCCGCGGGATCAATAACCTCTCGGAGTTGGTTTAGCGATTGCTAAGGCACAACGTCTTCGCACGTTCGTAGTCGGGTCGTGAAAGTCTACTCCACCAAAATCGATCTCCATCATCTCATCGAAACATCGGGACACCTTCGCCTCTATGAAGTGGTATCAGAGCTCCAGGTTGCTCGGTGAAATTTACCAATTTTCATAGTCTAGATTGGTTCTGTTCTTCATACCTACAGTCCACGAAAAAAAAAATTTCAGGGGTAAAAAATTTTCGTGCCCATACGTTCCTTACGTCCAGAAACTCATTTTCAGACGTTCGCCACCATAGTGATTTTTTCACACTTTTTCAGCCACCGCAGTCCCGCATCGCAAAAAAAAAGAGCAAAAAAAAAAAGAGAGAGAGAAAAAAAATTTCAGAGTGTGCTTCTCAGTTGTTTACGTGCCGCGCCGTGCTTTCGTTGGTGTTTTAGGCTCGCGTCTCTAGTACGGTCTAGCCTAGGATCAGCACAGTACCGACGTTGAGTGTTTATTCAGCTTTGCATCTCTGTTTTGATTACTGTTGAGCTTTTGCTACCATACTTGTCAGCCTTCCTACAGCTCCACATATATTCTACATCGTGCGTTTGACACCTCCTGGCCATCGCTCCACCATATCTCTGAGAGTTTTGACCCGTTGGTTGTACATCACCACCTGCTGCTAGGTAAGAATCGGTAAGAACGAAAGAAAAGCTTGACGGATTTGTGCTTTCCACCATCCCACATCCCATTAGTAGAAGTAGGATCATATTCCTGTGTGTTTTCTATTTCTGCTAACCATGCCAGGATCACATGATGAAGTGGCGCGGGATGCACCCGATTGGGAGAACATGACAAACAAGGAGCTACATGATAAATTTGCACAAATGATGTCTGAACAGGTGAATGACATCGAGACCAGATTTACAGAGGCAATTGATGGCGTGGAAAAGATGATCGACACCAAGCTCGACGCCAAGTTTACTGAGTTGATCGCACGCCTACCTACACAGCCTGCTGCCGCTCCAGCACAGCCACAGCCACCGCCACTACCACGTGCACGACGGATTCTGTTTCCGAGAGGACAAGCTGCTGGTATTGGTGCTCCTCCTGCTGCTGCAGTACCTGCTGCTGCTGCTTCTGACATCGTCCAGGACGACAACTACGAGGGTGATTACGAGGAGGAGGTGGAACAGGAAGCGGCCTATGAACAGCCAGCTGGACGTCCACGTCCCAACATTCGCCACGGTTGACACCAACCACCCCCTCAGGTACGCGATGATGAACATGTGCCTAAACTGAAATTGAATCTTAAGCCGTTTGAGGGTAGATATATTCCTGATGCTTATCTTACTTGGGAGTTAGAAACTGAACAACGCTTTACATGTTTACAATATCCTGAGAATAGACGTGTTACTGCTGCTGTTTGTGAATTCACGGGATTTGCATCTATTTGGTGGTCTGAACATTGTAGATTGCATGCTAATAATATTCCAGCTACTTGGGCTGCTTTAAAAGATGCTATGCGTACTCGCTGGGTTCCTCCTTATTATCAACGTGAATTGCTACAAAAATTACAGCGTTTGAGACAAGGAAAAAATTCTGTAGAGGAATATTATCAAGAATTACAAACTGGATTGATTAGATGTGGCCTAGTAGAGGATAATGAAGCTATGTTTGCACGTTTTATAGGTGGCTTAAACAGGGAGATACAAACTATTCTAGAATACAAGGACTATGCTACTATTACTCGTTTGTTTCATCTTGCTTGTAAAGCTGAACGTGAAGTGCAGGATCGACAGGCCGCTACGAGACCTAACTTTTCTACAGGACGAAATACATCATGGACATCGCGTGGACCTTCTACATCCACACGTCCTGCTGCTCCACCCTCTGCTTCAGCCGCTCATTCTTACAGGGAGCCACCAAAACAGTCAGCGCCACCATTCAAGGGTGCACAGAGTGGTCCAGCGGCGAGTTCTTCTTCATCCATGGCTTCCACAGGGTAAACACGAGATCGTGATATTAAATGTCGCAGGTGCCAAGGTGGAGGTCACTTCGCAAAAGACTGTCCCTCCAAGCGTGTGATGATTATTACGGCGGATGGTGGGTATGAGTCAGCGAGTGACTATGATGAGGAGACTTTAGTTCTCATTGCTCATGAGGAACAGGGTGCCCATGATGATGCTCATGATATGGAGTATATGGCTCCTGATGATGCAGATAAATATGCTAGTTTGGTTGCTCAACGTGTGTTAAGTGTGCAGGTAACGAAGGCTGAGCAAAACCAGAGGCATAATTTGTTCCACACAAAGGGAGTGGTGAAAGAACGTTCGGTTCGCATCATCATTGACGGAGGGAGTTGCAACAACTTGGCTAGCATGGAGTTGGTGGAGAAGCTATCTCTCACCACAAGACCACACCCCCATCCGTACTATATTCAGTGGTTTAACAATAGTGGTAAGATTAAGGTAACGCGTTCTGTTCGTGTGCACTTTAGCATTGCTGCATATGCTGATTATGTTGATTGTGATGTGGTACCCATGCAAGCTTGCTCTCTTTTACTTGGTAGACCATGGCAATTTGATAGGAATGTTGTACACCATGGTAGGACAAATCAGTTTACTCTGGTTCATCAGGATAAAAATATTGCTTTACTTCCTATGTCTCCTGAACAAATTGTGAAAGATGATCTTGCTAGAGCTAGTAAAGCTAAACAGGAGAAAAATAAGAGTGAAAATGAGATAGCAGCCAAAGAATTTGAGCAACAACATAAGACTAATAGCAAATCTTCTTCTGCTGTGTCTAATGGAATTAAATTGACTAGTCCAACTTTGCTTATTACTAAAGTTGATATTTCAGATTTGGATGTTAGTCAATATGTGTGCTATGCTTTTGTGTGCAAAGAAGCTTTGTTTTCATTTGAGGAATTGCCTCCTTCTTTGCCTCCTGTTGTCACTGACCTTTTGCAGGAGTTTATTGACGTCTTTCCACAAGACGTACCACCGGGATTACCACGTATTCGAGGGATTGAGCATCAGATTGACTTAATTCCCGGTGCTTCACTGCCCAACCGTGCGCCATACCGTACCAATCCGGAGGAGACAAAGGAGATTCAGCGTCAAGTACAAGAGCTACTCGACAAAGGTTACATACGTGAATCCCTTAGTCCTTGTGCTGTTCCTGTTATATTAGTGCCTAAAAAGGATGGAACATGGCGTATGTGTGTTGATTGTCGAGCCATTAATAATATTACTATTCGTTATCGTCATCCTATTCCTAGGTTAGATGATATGCTTGATGAATTAAGTGGCTCTACCATGTTTTCCAAAGTTGATTTGCGTAGTGGATACCATCAAATTCGCATGAAATTAGGAGATGAATGGAAAACGGCATTTAAAACTAAGTTTGGATTATATGAGTGGTTAGTCATGCCTTTTGGGTTAACTAATGCACCTAGCACTTTCATGAGATTAATGAACGAGGTTTTACGTGCTTTCATTGGACGATTTGTGGTAGTCTATTTTGATGATATACTGATTTATAGCAAATCTTTGGAGGAACATTTGGATCATTTACGTGCTGTTTTTATTGCTCTACGTAATGCACGTTTGTTTGGTAACCTTGGGAAGTGCACCTTTTGCACCGACCGAGTATCGTTTCTTGGCTATGTTGTTACTCCGCAGGGAATTGAAGTTGATAAAGCCAAGATCGAGGCGATTGAGAGTTGGCCGCAGCCCAAAACGGTCACACAAGTGAGGAGTTTTCTTGGCCTCGCTGGATTCTATAGGCGTTTTGTGAGAGATTTCAGCACCATTGCTGCACCTCTCAATGAGCTTACACGCAAGGATGTGCCTTTTACTTGGGGTACCGCACAGGAAGAAGCCTTCACCGTATTGAAAGATAAGTTAACACATGCTCCTTTGCTCCAACTTCCTGATTTTAATAAGACTTTTGAGCTTGAATGCGATGCTAGTGGGATTGGTTTGGGAGGTGTGTTATTACAAGATGCTAAACCTGTTGCTTACTTTTCTGAAAAATTGAGTGGGCCTAGTCTGAACTATTCTACTTATGATAAGGAATTATATGCTCTTGTTCGGACATTAGAAACTTGGCAACATTATTTATGGCCCAAAGAATTTGTTATACATTCTGATCATGAATCTTTGAAACACATAAGAAGTCAAGCAAAACTTAATCGTAGACATGCTAAGTGGGTTGAATTTATTGAGACTTTCCCTTATGTCATTAAACACAAGAAGGGGAAAGATAATATTATTGCTGATGCTTTGTCTCGTCGTTATACTATGCTTTCACAACTTGACTTCAAGATTTTCGGTTTAGAGACAATCAAAGATCAATACGTAAATGATGCGGAATTTAAAGATGTATTGCAGAATTGTAGAGAGGGTAGAACATGGAACAAGTTTGTGCTTAATGATGGATTTGTGTTCCGTTCTAACAAGCTATGCATTCCAGCTAGCTCTATTCGTCTTTTGTTGTTGCAGGAGGCGCATGGAGGAGGATTAATGGGACACTTTGGCGTGAAGAAGACGGAGGACGTACTTGCTACACATTTCTTTTGGCCAAAGATGAGACGGGATGTTGAGCGTTTTGTTGCTCGCTGCACTACATGTCAAAAAGCTAAGTCACGACTCAATCCTCATGGTTTATACATGCCTTTACCTGTACCTAGTGTTCCGTGGGAGGACATATCCATGGACTTTGTTTTAGGCTTGCCTCGAACAAAGAATGGGAGGGATAGCATATTTGTTGTCGTGGATAGATTTTCTAAGATGGCACATTTTATACCATGTCATAAAAGCGACGATGCTGCTAATGTTGCTGATTTATTCTTTCGTGAGATTATTCGCTTACATGGTGTGCCCAATACTATTGTCTCGGATCGTGATACTAAGTTTCTTAGCCATTTTTGGAGATGCTTATGGGCTAAGTTGGGGACTAAACTACTTTTTAGTACTACATGTCATCCCCAAACTGATGGACAAACTGAAGTAGTCAATAGGACTTTGTCTACTATGCTTAGGGCTGTTTTAAAGAGTAACTTGAAACTGTGGGAAGAATGTTTACCTCATATTGAATTTGCTTATAATCGTTCATTGCATTCTACCACTAAAATGTGCCCTTTTGAGATTGTTTATGGTTTTCTACCTCGTGCACCTATTGATTTGCTACCTCTTCCATCTTCGGAGAAGGTTAATTTTGATGCTAAGCAACGTGCTGAATTGATATTAAAAATGCATGAGTTAACTAAAGAAAACATTGAGCGCATGAATGCTAGATACAAGCTTGCTGGTGATAGGGGTCGAAAGCATGTTGTGTTTGAACCCGGAGATCTTGTTTGGTTACATCTACGTAAAGATAGGTTTCCTGATTTGCGCAAGTCTAAGTTAATGCCTCGAGCTGATGGTCCCTTTAAGGTTTTGCAGAAAATTAATGATAATGCATATAAACTTGAGCTACCTGCAGCCTTTGGGGTTAGTCCCACATTTAATATTGCAGATTTGAAGCCTTATTTGGGGGAAGATGATGAGCTTCCGTCGAGGACGACTTCAATTCAAGAAGGGGAGGATGATGAGGACATCCCTACTAATGTTACACCCATATCCTCACCAACTACACATATTGGACCAGTTACTAGAGCTCGTGCACGTCAACTAAATTATCAGGTACTTTCGTTTCTTACGAATCCTTCTATTGTTCATGAACATATGATACTGCCTAAATTAGATACTTTTGTTTTGCTTATGAATGAAGGACCTAGCATGGACAAGAAGGATGGTCATTGGAGCGGGATCAAGCATGGAGAAGAAGGTGCGCGCGCGGGAAAGGACAGCGGAGCTTCCAGTGGTGATTATCGCACTTTGAAGCCACCATAAGGCGCGCATGAAGTCTTGGACGAAATACGCGAGATGCCACTTCATTATTTTCGTCCAAGGGCAATTATAGGTGCTGCGTCACCTTAATATTGGGCTGGGCCCATGTAATTTCGAATTACCACCTTATAGGCTGTTTTTAGAGTCCGTATGTGTGGGGAAACCGAGTTAGGGCTGTTTTCGGACCCCACCTCCAAGGGGTCACGAAAATCCCCTCTGTTCCCCCATATATACAGCCCTTAGGGCGTCGTTTAGCCTTGGGTTTTAATTAGATATAAGTTAGCCATAGCCGCAACTTCGAGCTCTTCGTTTGTGTCATCCGACCAGGCCAAGACCTCATTGGAACCCCAACTTTCGTAATCATTCATCTTATATTCGCAATATCCAGATTGCAATTCTTAGTTCTTGCTTGTTCTTCGATTGCTTGCAGGAATTAGACCTTCGTGGTCAGGTTGATCGTGCATCCGCGGGATCAATAACCTCTCGGAGTTGGTTTAGCGATCGCTAAGGCGCAACGTCTTCGCACGTTCGTAGTCGGATCGTGAAAGTTGCCTCCACCATAATCGATCTCCACCATCTCATCGAAACATCGGGACACCTTCGCCTCTATCAGACTCACGTATGTAACCTTTGTCGAGTAGCTCTTGTACTTGACGCTGAATCTCCTTCGTCTCCTCCGGATTGGTACGGTATGGCGCACGGTTGGGCAACGAAGCACCGGGAATTAAGTCAATCTGATGCTCAATCCCTCGAATAGGTGGTAATCCCGGTGGTACGTCTTGTGGAAAGACGTCAATAAACTCCTGCAAAAGGTCAGTGACAACAGGAGGCAAAGAAGGAGGCAATTCCTCAAATGAAAACAAAGCTTCTTTGCACACAAAAGCATAGCACACATATTGACTAACATCCAAATCTGAAATATCAACCTTAGTAGCAAGCAAAGTTGGACTAGTCAATTTAATTTCATTAGAAACAGCAGAAGAAGATTTGCTATTAGTCTTATGTTGTTGCTCAAATTCTTTGGCTGCTATCTCATTCTCACTCTTATTTTTCTCCTGTTTTGCTTTACTAGCTCTAGCAAGGTCATCTTTCACAATTTGTTCAGGAGACATAGGAAGTAAAGCAATATTTTTATCCTGATGAACTAGAGTAAACTGATTTGTCCTACCATGGTGTACAACATTCCTATCAAATTGCCATGGTCTACCAAGTAAAAGAGAGCAAGCTTGCATGGGTACCACATCACAATCAACATAATCAGCATATGCAGCAATGCTAAAGTGCACACGAACAGAACGCGTTACCTTAATCTTACCACTATTGTTAAACCACTGAATATAGTACGGATGGGGGTGTGGTCTTGTGGTGAGAGATAGCTTCTCCACCAACTCCATGCTAGCCAAGTTGTTGCAACTCCCTCCGTCAATGATGATGCGAACCGAACGTTCTTTCACCACTCCCTTTGTGTGGAACAAATTATGCCTCTGGTTTTGCTCGGCCTTCGTTACCTGCACACTTAATACACGTTGAGCAACCAAACTAGCATATTTATCTGCATCATCAGGAGTCATATAATCTATATCATGAGCATCATCATGGGCACCCTGTTCCTCATGAGCAATGAGAACTAGAGTCTCCTCATCATAGTCGCTCGCTGACTCATACCCACCATCCGTCGTAATAGTCATCACACGCTTGGAGGGACAGTCTTTTGCGAAGTGACCTCCACCTTGGCACCTGCGACATTTAATATCACGATCTCGTGTTTGCCCTGTGGACGCCATGGATGAAGAAGAACTCGCCGCTGGACCACTCTGTGCACCCTTGAATGGTGGCGCTGGCTGTTTTGGTGGCTCCCTGTAAGAATGAGCGGCTGAAGTAGATGGTGGCGCAGCAGGACGTGTGGATGTAGAAGCTCCACGCAATGTCCATGATGTATTTCGTCCTGCAGAAAAGTTAGGTCTCGTAGCGGCCTGTCGATCCTGCACTTCACGTTCAGCTTTACAAGCAAGATGAAACAAACGAGTGATAGTAGCAAAGTCCTTGTATTCTAGAATAGTTTGTATCTCCCTGTTTAAGCCACCCATAAAACGTGCAAGCATAGCTTCATTATCCTCTACTAGGCCACATCTAATCAATCCAGTTTGTAATTCTTGATAATATTCCTCTACAGAATTTTTTCCTTGTCTCAAACACTGTAATTTTTGTAACAATTCACGTTGATAATAAGGAGGAACCCAGCGAGTACGCATAGCATCTTTTAAAGCAGCCCAAGTAGTTGGAATATTATTAGCATGCAATCTACAATGTTCAGACCACCAAATAGATGCAAAGCCCGTGAATTCACAAACAGCAGCAGTAACACGTCTATTCTCAGGATATTGTAAACATGTAAAACGTTGTTCAGTTTCTAACTCCCAAGTAAGATAAGCATCAGGAATATATCTACCCTCAAACGGCTTAAGATTCAATTTAAGTTTAGGCACATGTTCATCATCGTGTACCTAAGGGGGTGGTTGGTGTCGACCGTGGCGAATGTTGGGACGTGGACGTCCAGCTGGCTGCTCATAGGCCGCTTCCTGTTCCACCTCCTCCTCGTAATCACCCTCGTAGTTGTCGTCCTGGCTGACGTCAGAAGCAGCAGCAGCAGCAGTAGCAGCAACTGCAGCAGCAGGAGGAGCACCAATACCAGCAGCTTGTCCTCGTGGAAACAGAATATGTCGTGCACGTGGTAGTGGTGGTGGCTGTGGCTGTGCTGAAGGTAGGCGTGCGATCAACTCAGTAAACTTGGCGTCGAGCTTGGTGTCGATCATCTTCTCCACGCCATCAATCGCCTCTGTAAATCTGGTCTCGATGTCCTGCACCTGTTGAGACATCATACGTGCAAATTTATCATGTAGCTCCTTGTTTGTCATGTTCTCCCAATCGGGTGCATCCCGCGCCACTTCAACATGTGATCCTGGCATGGTTAGCAGAAATAGAAAACACACAGGAATATGATCCTACTTCTACTAATGGGATGGATGTGGGGTGGTGGAAAGCACAAATCCGTCAAGCTTTTCTTACGTTCTTACCGATTCTTACCTAGCAGCAGGTGGTGATGTACAACCAACGGGTCAAAACTCTCAGAGATATGGTAGAGCGATGGCCAGGAGGTGTCAAAACGCACGATGTAGAAAATATGTGGAGCTGTAGGTAGGCTTGACAAATATGGTAGCAAAAAGATCAACAGTAATCAAAACAGAGATGCAAAGCTGAATAAACACTCAACGTCGGTACTGTGCTGATCCTAGGCTAGACCGTACTAGAGACGCGAGCCTAAAACACCAACGAAAGCACGGCGCGGCACGTAACAACTGTGAAGCACACTCTGAATTTTTTGTTCTCTCTTTTTTTTTTTTTTTTGCTTTTTTTTTTTGGCGATGCGGGACTGCGGGGGCTGAAAAAGTGTGAAAAAATCACTATGGTGGCGAACGTCTCAAAATGAGTTTCTGGACCTAAGGAACGTATGGCCACGAAATTTTTTTACCCCTGAAAATTTTGGCCTAAAAACTGCTCTGGAAATATTTTTTTTTTTTTTTTGGAAATCACCCTCTTCTACGTACGACAAAAGATTAGTGAAATCCGACTCTAATCAAGTCAAAACTATGCTGGCTACGGAGATATCACAAACCGAACGGGTGATGGAACTCGACTCGGATCGGTAGGTTGTGGTGGTGTGTATGGACTCTGCTTGGCGGAACGTGGTGGTGTATCTGGACTCGGATTGGCGGAACGTGGTGGTGTACTACTGTTTGGCGGCGGCGTGACAAAACTGTGATCAGAACTCGAAACTCTAAGGTAACTAGACGCTAAGATCAGCAACTCGACACAACGATGCAACCGTAAATTCAACAAAGCAAGTACTGAAAAGAAAACTGGACAAAGGCTAGGACTGTCTTGGGACGTGATGATCTAACCCTAATTTTTTTTTTGTTGGCTTTTTCGTGGACTGTAGGTATGAAGAACAGAACCAATCTAGACTATGAAAACTGGTAAATCTCACCGAGCAACCTGGAAATCTGATACCACTTGATAGAGGCGAAGGTGTCCCGATGTTTCGATGAGATGGTGGAGAT
Organism: Bromus sterilis; assembly: GCA_950022295.1. NCBI lineage: Eukaryota > Viridiplantae > Streptophyta > Magnoliopsida > Poales > Poaceae > Bromus > Bromus sterilis. The sequence continues at coordinate 160,056,012 of OX465599.1, read as the reverse complement.
CGATTTTGGTGGAGTAGACTTTCACGACCCGACTACGAACGTGCTAAGACGTTGCGCCTTAGCAATCGCTAAACCAACTCCGAGAGGTTATTGATCCCGCGGATGCACGATCAACCTGACCACGAAGGTCAATTCCTGCAAGCAATCGAAGAACAAGCAAGAACTAAGAATTGCAATCTGGATATTGCGAATATAAGATGAAAGATTAACAGAAGTTGGGGTTCCAATGCGGTCTTGGCCTGGTCGGACGACACAAACGAAGAACTCGAAGTTGCGGCTATGGCTAACTTAAATCTAATTAAAACCCAAGTCTAAACGACGCCCTAAGGGCTGTATATATGGGGGAACAGAGGGGATTTTCGTGACCCCTTGGAGGTGGGGTCCGAAAACAACCCTAACTCGGTTTCCCCACACATACGGACTCTAAAAACAGCCTATAATGTGGTATTTCGAAATTACATGGGCCCAGCCCAATATTAAGGTGACGCAGCACCTATAATTGCTCTTGGACGAAAATAATGAAGTGGCATCTCGTGTATTCCGTCCAAGCCTTCATGCATGCCTTATGGTGGCTTCAACGTGCGAAAATCCCCACTGGAAGCTCCACTGTACTTTCCCCTGCGCGCACCTTCTTCTCCATTCTTGATCCCGCTCCAATGACCATCCTTCTTGTCCATGCTAGGTCCTTCATTCATAAGCAAAACAAAAGTATCTAATTTAGGCAGCATCATATGTTCATGAATAATAGAAGGATTCGCAAGAAACGAAAGTACCTGATAATTTAGTTGACGTGCACGTGCTCTAGTAACTGGTCCAGTATGTGTAGTTGGTGAGGGTATGGGTGTAACATTAGTAGGGATGTCCTCATCAAGGCGGCAACCCCAGGAGAGCGCAGTATATCAATCAGGCCCCGTGGTTGGGGGGAGGTTACTCCATTACCCGCTCTGCATTCCCACCTCTCGAACCGACGTCACCCATCTCCATTCTAGATCTGCGATGGCGCCCAAGCGAAAGCGAACTCAAAGGCAGACATTGTCATCAAGCGCCCCGACTACCACCGCGGTTTAGGCTGTCGATCCGCGGTTGAACTACGCGTGCTTCACGTCATGTCGTGATTCCGGGAAAAAAATGGATCTGCTGCAAGTGTTCCTTGCTGATCATGGAGGAAGTTAACCTGCAAGCCCCAGGTTTGTGTTGCTTTATGCTTTTATGGGTCATGTGCATCTCGCGGGGGGGGGGGGGGGGGGTTAATCTTTTCTATTCGTCGTGGCAGGGGAGCCTCCTTTCATGGCGCAACCGAAGACACCTCTTGTATTGCAGGAGGGAGATGAGAGTCACCCTATCCCGACAAAGGCCAGGCGGCTAGATTTGATCGTCTACAATGGCGGAAGGACGACCCCCGGCGTGAGGGAAACAGGGCTCACGGGCACGGGCCCCCAGCAGGGAGAGGGGGGCGCGCAAGGAGGAGGTGTGCCCCAAGCAAAGGCTCCAGGTGCTAGTGCCAGCGTCATCCAGGTACGCAGCTGCCGGAACCAGTATACTTTTCAGAAACTTGGCCTCCGTTTTAAAAGCATATTCGTTGGGTGCAAGAAAATATCGATTCTTCCTTCTTGGTAGACGACAAGAGGAAGGGATGCCAGGCCAGCGTGTTGGCCCTAGAAGAAGGTCTTCGGGAGAGTCTCCGAGCATTTGTTGATTTGAACGATGTCTCGGTGCCACTCGTGGCCGAATTCTGGAACAACAGCCAGAAGGAGTTACAGGAGCTAAGGAACAAGCACTTGGCATGAGAGAAACAAATGCTCTACTGGGCGCAACGGGTGGCTTCCCGGGAGGCTGCGGTGGTCCGGGCGGTCTTGGACAACAGAAAGGCGCTAAGCACGTGGGCGGCAAAAGTAGAAAACACGCACGCGGCATAGGCAGGGCAGGATGCGGAGAGGCTCCGCATATGGACGAACCTCCATAGGGTAAGCCAAGCCCAAGCCAAGCAAGACGAAGACATCGCGGAGGAAAGCCAGTCTCTTAGGCGCCGTGAGGATGCACTGGAGGCAACAGTGGTAGAGGTGCACGGCAACCTGGTGGACCTGCACAAAAAGGAGTTGGGTGCTATGCAAGGTGCTCACATAGAGGTGGTGCACAAGTTGCAAGGAGACTGCGATGGTCTGAAGCGGAGTCTGGCCAAGAGGGAAGCCTACATCTGCAAGATGGAGGCTAGACTCTCGGGGACAGAGAAAGCAGCAGTAGTTGCTCGTGTGGAGATCGCACGCCTCAAGAAGGAGCTGGACACAGCAAACAAGGCCTTCGCAAACCTAAAGGACGAGTAAGCTCGACACATGGCGGTGAACAACGAGGGGTTGAAGTCCATCCGAAGCGTGGCGGCCAGCTTTGCCACAGTGCTGAACAAGATGTAGGTCCCTCATGTTGCCCTACCGAAGGACCCGCAGGACCTCCGGGTTGAAGGGCTCATGACTTTATTCATGAGTGCAGCTGGCGTGATGGACAAGTACCAGGAAGGATGTACGGAACGAGCGGCCCAGATCATAAAAGATGTGTGCTCAGAGATCTCCGGGTGGGTATTCGTGTGGCTGAAGTTCCACAATCCGGCCCTGGACTTGAACACCATGTACACGAGCATTCCGGACCCAGCGGAGCAGAAGCGCGTGGAAGGTGATAATGGCTTCTCGCCCTTCGTTGGTTACCCCAATTGGAAGGTGAGATGCAGCGTAGCGTCAAGTTTCCCTTGGTGAAGATACCAAGGTTGAGATCGACCAGTAGGACTCCAAGGTCGACAAGTAGTTGGTAAAGTGAACAATGGGGCCGTCACAACCGAGGTTGCTTACTTTACCTAGACTTGCACACACAACAAGTAACTTTGCTCCCGACGAAGTTCAGAGAGGTTGTCAATATCTCCGTACTTGTTGTTTACAAAGGATCAAACACAAGGGATAAAGGATAATAGTGATGATAACTGCAACTGTAAAGTAAAAGCAAAAGTAAATTGAGGGTGTAAACAGTGGTGGAAATATGGACCGGGGTCCCATGATGTTCACTAGTGATGTCTCTCTCCCAAAATATGATAAAACTGCTATGTGAGGTAAACAAATCATAGTTGGTCAATTGATAGGATTACGGGCGCAAACCAATGCTAACTATGCTATAATGAAAGGAAGAGGCTCAAAAGCATGGGCAGTACGCCAAAATAAGTAGAGAAAAATCCATCTGCATCTACTACTAATCATCCACGTTGAGATATCTATCCAGAACATCTCGCTGGTAGTAAGTTGCGAGCCCAACCCAAATTGTAAACCCAAAGCAACAGACAAATGCATTAAAAGAACTTTGCGTAGAGTAAACAATCCTTGCAACCGCAGTTACAAGCACCGTTGTTTTCCCCCTTATGGCAACAACACATCCCCTAGACTCATGTTTCTGTCACTCAAGCTAGTCATCAGTCGGCATGAACCCACAATCAAGCATAACACTCCCTCTTGGAGTCACTACCTACTACTTGGCCAAAGCAATAAAAAGCAACGGAGAACATGCAAGAATTACTCAAGGACAAAAATATAAAAGAGAAGAACCAAATATATTACTCAATCACAATCTAAACATAGTCTCAGAATCCATCAGATCCCAGCAAACTCAACATAGAAAAAGCAAAAAGAATTATATATGTGCCTTGAACATGTATGGCAGCTCAGAAGGTATAATCCATGAAGAACAAACAGGGGACGAGAACATCACATAGCTACCCATGGTCCAAGGTGGACTACTCATGGATCATCCCGGAAGCGTCCATGGTGGTGGAGAAGCTACCGGAGGTCAATCCTCCCTACGGAAGGGTGCTGGGAAGAGGTCTTATGGTGCTCCCGATCTTGGAAGCGCGGCGACAGCGGAACAATGGCGAGATCACGAAAAAGGGTTCTGTCTTGGGAGGTTTCTGGGCGAAGGAAATATATAGGCGAAGGGGGGCTGCTAGGGGGCCACCAGGGGTCCAGACAGCCTCTCGGCGCGGGCCCACCCTAGGCCGCGCCACCTGGCCTCCTGGGCACTAGGTGGTGCCCCTCTGTCACCCCTTCGGGGCTCCGGAAGCTTCCGTTGCATTGATTTTTTATTGGATTTTTCTGCAACTTTTCCTGCATTTTACGTAATGGAAAAACCTGAAATAAAAAGACAGCAAAAAAGAGAAACTAGCACTGGGGTGCACGGAGTTAATATGTTAGTTCAAATATGATCACATGTGTATGAAAGTGTATCTAAAACATAGCAATATCACACAAAGCATGCATGGAGCAAGAAGAAATTATAGCTACGTTTGAGATGTATCAGCATCCCCAAGCTTAATTCCTGCTCGTCCTCGAGTAGGTAAATGATAACAAGAATAATTTCCGTGGTGACATGCTACCAACCATATAAGAAATTTTCGGTAAAGCAATCAAGGTATGTAATTCAATTCAAGTCATAACAGGAAAGAGTCTATATTAGCATTGAAACAAGCAACATAAGAACATTAAGGTGCAAGAGCTCTCGCTGTCCGTGAGTCGAATGTCTCCAAATGGTGTTTGCATGCAAGAAGTGGGAGATGGGAATACGAGAAAAATATTTATTTGTTTAGAAATCAATCTACTAAAGTTTCACACTTAGTCTTCTTTGGAATCTTATCTTGACTCGTCCCTAGACCACTAGCCAGGTACAAGTCAATTTTATCCACTCCCTTTCGATATTCTGAGCACTCATGCAATGTATGAGCGTAAGCACGAGAGTTGACACTTAGGATGGACAAGAGAGAGATGCTGGAGGAGGACGACAAAAAAGGTGTGAAAGGCTCACATCAATGAGGACAATCATAGGCGAGAGAAGGCCAAATGATAGATATGACGTGAGGAGTAGAGATTGGCATGCAACAGATGCACATATGAGCTAAGAAAAGCTCTCCAATGGAACTAGTGGGGGTGCATCCAACATGCTCGCTCAAGAAGACCTAGAGCTCATTTGAGGAGCCTCATCATTGGAATATACAAGCCAAGTTTTATAGTGTGAAGGTCCCCACATAGCTATATGCATATATGATCATCTCTATGGAGTATGAGATATAGAGGGAGTACCAGTGTGGATCTTTCAATAGGAATAGTAGTGTTGCCCCCTTCTCTCTTTTTATTTTATTTTTCTATTTCTTCTATTTTTTGTATTTTTTTGGTGGCCTCAATGGCTCTTTCTATTTAACTCTCATTTTTCCTCTTTGGGATCTTTTAAATTTGTCCTCTTTGGGATCTTTTCCTCACTTAAGGGAAACACTATTTTTTACAAGAAGTATAGAAGATCTTTCACACTTTACAAGGTACTCAACATAAAGAAGATGTAGCTATCATGATGTATGAAAATGCTTGCCTCTGTCAGTGTAGAAGGAACATGTATGACATGAAGATCAAGTCATGAGAAGGTAGATGTTGCATGGAAATATATCTCGGAAAGGCTATGGAAATGCCTTGATAGGTAGGTATGGTGGCCGTCTTGAGGAAAGATATAAGGAGGTTTATGATGACAGAGCGTATCATGCCAAGGGTTTGGATGCACCGGAGGGTAGACGCCAACTCTCGGAGTGAGAAGAGGGAAATGCATGGTACCGAAGAGGCTAGCAAATATGAGGAGGTGGAAGTGTCAACTTTCAATACTTACATTAGTACGAAGAATTCATCCATCATTTATTATCGGTAACTCTCAATCTAAGCAAGAGGTTCACAAAGAGGCAAGTACCCCGAGGAGGAGAGTATGGGGGTTGGGTTATCCTTGCGCATCCTCGACTCATGGTACGTGAGTGTACTCCAATATCCGATCCCTCCGAAGATTGGTGATCCATCTTTTAGCTATAGTTCTCAACTAGTTTTGTAGTTTTTGAAAGTAAACACGATTGCCCAAAATACGACACCTATCACTAATAGGCTAGAGCTCTTGACACCAAAAGTTCAAACATTACTCACAACAATACCTCAAAACTATTGCATGTTACTATTACAATTGAATAGCAACCTCAATTACCTACTTAAAGTCAATACACAACTCAGTGCAACAACCAACTCTCTTACCAAGATAAACATGAAAACTAAAGAGAGTTCTAGCAACAAACTAAACAAAAGCTCTTAAAAAATATAAACATGAAAACTAAGAGCTAAACATAACAATAGCTACGAAATGATAACTAACACACAACAAAAGAAACAGAAGCATGAAAATCCTATGATGTGTTCTAGTTTGAAGTGGAGCGTGTTTCTCTCCCACACAAAGAAAGCTGGGTTCTAACTTGTTATGAACAGCAAAAAGCAAAAGAAAACTAAAAGTAAACTAAAGAGCGAGACGCTCCAAGCATAGCACATAACACATGAAGTGATAAAAATATAGTGAGACGAAGGACGAACTGATAATTGTTGATGAAGAAGGGGATGCACGGGGGCATCCCCTAGCTTAGACGCTTGAGTATCCTTGGATATTTATTGGGGATGCATGGGGTCATCCCCAAGCTTGAGCATTTGACACTCCCGGATCTTCTTTCATCATCTTCCCTCGCACACTTGAAAACTCCTTTCATACATAACTCATCATAATCTGATTAGAGAGGTTAGCACCCACAATAAAACAATTTGCCTCTACTGGAAATAAAGATTTTCTTGAAGGGCTACTGTTTCTCAAGACCGCCAAAAAAAATTGCACAGAAAAAGCTAGCACAAGACATGCAAAAGTGAGGAAAGGCAAAACGTGGAAGAATCTGTGAAAAACAGACCAACAAGTAGTAAATAATTTTTTTGGGGTACTTATGCACTCAAATAAAAAAATCAGAACATACCCGAAAGCTAATTGTATAGACAAGGCTGTCAAAAAAATCAGATTAAAAAGATGATCTGGTGATTTATCGTGAATTTTTCCGTCCAAGGACATAATCTGTTTTCTGGACAGCATGTTGCAACTCTTGATCTTTCTTGCAATCGGAGGCTAAACTTGGCACAAAGCTTGAAAATAAAGATACAATGAAGTTGCTACAGTAGAAACAATCATCAAGACCACCAAAAACAGAAGTAAAAACATCTTGGGTTGCCTTCCAACAAGCGCTTTCTTTTACGCCTTTAAGCTAGTCAAGAAGCAAAAAAGAAGAATCAAAGGTCTCTGAGATCATCGGAATCATGAAAACCTTCAAATTGATTTTAAACAAGTTCATTCTTCCTTTTCCTAGGGAAGAGGTACTTACCTTTCGCTTTACCACGTAAGCGTATGTGCCCCTTACCAATATCAATGAAGCCTTTCATAGCTCGAAGGAAGTCCCTTCCAAGCACGATATTACTTTGGTTTGACTACATGATGAAGAAATCCACCGTTGAAACCCTTTTAAGGAATGTAACTTGGACTTCTTTTACCTTTCCCTGGGTCTCAGAAACATCTCCATTAGTATGTTCATGATAAGATGACAAATTATCCATGTTTAGTTTCAAAGAATCATAAACTATTTATGGCATTGTAGAAACCATGGATCCAATAACACAAAAAGCAAGGAAGTCTTGGTTAGAGATGCTAATTCTAACAAAAGGCTCCCAATCATCATCTATCTCCAACATATCTTTCTTGTTGGGCTAAGTTCCTCTACCTTCCTTAAGTCTAGAACATCCATCCTCTTTTCAATAGTAGCAAGTCTATCTATAACAGTATCAAAACTATGATCATAAAAAAATTACTAGATAGACCATGTAAAATATCAAGAGCTCTAGCTTGATCACACTCTAAGAAGTCTCCTTCAGCTATAATATCAAGAGAGTGTTTAGACCACTTAAAAAGAACATGGTAGAAATTTCTAAGCACAATTTTTATAGGTATCCAAGGCATAATGCTTCTATGTGCTTCAGAAATTCTGTCCCATGCCTTCTTCATATTCTCTCCATCCCTTTGATGGAAATCTAGAACTGCCGATTCCCTCAAAGCACCAAGTCCTAACATGCTTAACTAAACAAGAAGGACAATTAAAAGCAAGGTAAATAATTTATTTATTTTGGTTTTTGATAATGGACACTAAAGAGAGAACTGAAAGGTAAACTAACAAGACAAAAAAATCAAAGATAAAAGATAGTGCGCAACTACCCTATGTTGAAGATTGGAGTCCCCGGAAACGGTGATAGAGGCGAAGGTGTCCCGATGTTTCGATGAGATGGTGTAGATCGATTATGGTGGAGACGACTTTCACGATCCGACTACGAACGTGCGAAGACGTTGCGCCTTAGCGATCGCTAAACCAACTCCGAGAGGTTATTGATCCCGCGGATGCACGATCAACCTGACCACGAAGGTCTAATTCCTGCAAGCAATCGAAGAACAAGCAAGAACTAAGAATTGCAATCTGGATATTGCGAATATAAGATGAATGATTACGAAAGTTGGGGTTCCAATGAGGTCTTGGCCTGGTCGGATGACACAAACGAAGAGCTCGAAGTTGCGGCTATGGCTAACTTTAATCTAATTAAAACCCAAGTCTAAACGACGCCCTAAGGGCTGTATATATGGGGGAACAGAGGGGATTTTCGTGACCCCTTGGAGGTGGGGTCCGAAAACAACCCTAACTCGGTTTCCCCACACATACGGACTCTAAAAACAGCCTATAATGTGGTATTTCGAAATTACATGGGCCCAGCCCAATATTAAGGTGACGCAGCACCTATAATTGCTCTTGGACGAAAATAATGAAGTGGCATCTCATGTATTCCGTCCAAGCCTTCATGCATGCCTTATGGTGGCTTCAACGTGCGAAAATCCCCACTGGAAGCTCCACTGTACTTTCCCCCGCGCGCACCTTCTTCTCCATTCTTGATCCCGCTCCAATGACCATCCTTCTTGTCCATGCTAGGTCCTTCATTCATAAGCAAAACAGAAGTATCTAATTTAGGCAGCATCATATGTTCATGAACAATAGAAGGATTCGCAAGAAACGAAAGTACCTGATAATTTAGTTGACGTGCACGTGCTCTAGTAACTGGTCCAGTATGTGTAGTTGGTGAGGGTATGGGTGTAACATTAGTAGGGATGTCCTCATCAAACGGCAACAGAAATTTTCTTGATACGCGAGAGATGATAATGGCTTCTCGCCCTTCGTTTGTTACCCCAAGTGGAAGGTGAGATGCAGCGTAGCGGAAAGTTTCCCTAGGTGAAGATAACCAGGTGGAGATCGACCACTAGGACTGCAAGGTCGACAAGTAGGTGGTAAAGTGAACAATGGGGCCGTTCACAACCAAGGTTGCTTACTTTACCTGGACCTGCACACACAACAAGTAACTTTGCCCCCAACGAAGTTCAGAGAGGTTGTCAATCTCTCCGGCCTTGTTGTTTACAAAGGATCAAATGCAAGGGATTAAGGTAATAGTGATGATAACTGAAACTGGAAAGTAAAAGCAATAAGTAAATTGAGGGTGTAAAGATTGGTGGAAATATGGACCGGGGTCCCTTGATGTTCACTAGTGATGTCTCTCTCCCAAAAGACGATAAAACTGCAATGCGAGGTAAACAAATCACAGCTGGGCAATTGACAGGATTACGGGCGCAAACCAATGCTAACTATGCTACAAAGAAAGGAAGAGGCTCAAAAGCATGGGCAGTACACCAAAATAAGTAGACCGAAATCCATCTGCATCTACTACTAATCATCCACCTTGAGATATCTATCCAGAACATCTCGCTGGTATTAAGTTGCGAATCCCACCCAAAGTATAAACTCAAAGCAACGGACAACTACATTAAAGAACTTTGCGTAAAGTAAACAATCCTTGCACCCGCAAGTACAAGCACCGTTGTTTTCCCCCTTGTGGCAACATCACATCCCCTAGCCTCATGTTTATGTCACTCAAGCTAGTCATCGGGGGGCATGAACCCACAATCAAGCATAACGCTCTGATAGAGGCGAAGGTGTCCCGATGTTTCGATGAGATGGTGGAGATCGATTATGGTGGAGTAGACTTTCACGACCCGACTACGAACGTGCGAAGACGTTGCGCCTTAGCGATCGCTAAACAAACTCCGAGAGGTTATTGATCCCGCGGATGCACGATCAACCTGACCACGAAGGTCTAATTCCTGCAAGCAATCGAAGAACAAGCAAGAACTAAGAATTGCAATCTGGATATTGCGAATATAAGATGAAAGATTACGAAAGTTGGGGTTCCAATGAGGTCTTGGCCTGGTCGGATGACACAAACGAAGAGCTCGAAGTTGCGGCTATGGCTAACTTAAATCTAATTAAAACCCAAGTCTAAACGACGCCCTAAGGGCTGTATATATGGGGGAACAGAGGGGATTTTCGTGACCCTTTGGAGGTGGGGTCCGAAAACAACCCTAACTCGGTTTCCCCACACATACGGACTCTAAAAACAGCCTATAATGTGGTATTTCGAAATTACATGGGCCCAGCCCAATATTAAGGTGACGCAGCACCTATAATTGCTCTTGGACGAAAATAATGAAGTGGCATCTCGTGTATTCCGTCCAAGCCTTCATGCATGCCTTATGGTGGCTTCAACGTGCGAAAATCCCCACTGGAAGCTCCACTGTACTTTCCCCCGCGCGCACCTTCTTCTCCATTCTTGATCCCGCTCCAATGACCATCCTTCTTGTCCATGCTAGGTCCTTCATTCATAAGCAAAACAAAAGTATCTAATTTAGGCAGCATCATATGTTCATGAACAATAGAAGGATTCGCAAGAAACGAAAGTACCTGATAATTTAGTTGACGTGCACGTGCTCTAGTAACTGGTCCAGTATGTGTAGTTGGTGATGGTATGGGTGTAACATTAGTAGGGATGTCCTCATCATCCTCCCCTTCTTGAATTGAAGTCGTCCTCGACGGAAGCTCATCATCTTCTCCCAAATAAGGTTTCAAATCTGCAATGTTAAATGTGGGACTAACCCCAAAATCTGCAGGTAGCTCAATTTTATATGCATTATCATTAATTTTCTGTAAAACCTTAAAGGGACCATCAGCTCGTGGCATTAGCTTAGACTTGCGCAAATCAGGAAACCTATCTTTACGTAGATGTAACCAAACAAGATCTCCTGGTTCAAACACAACATGCTTTCGACCCCTATCACCAGCAAGCTTGTATCTAGCATTCATGCGCTCAATGTTTTCTTTAGTTAACTCATGCATTTTTAATATCAAATCAGCACGTTGCTTAGCATCAAAATTAACCTTCTCCGAAGATGGAAGAGGCAGCAAATCAATAGGTGCACGAGGTAGAAAACCATAAACAATCTCAAAAGGGCACATTTTAGTGGTAGAATGCACTGAACGATTATAAGCAAATTCAATATGAGGTAAACATTCTTCCCACAGTTTCAAGTTACTTTTTAAAACAGCCCTAAGCATAGTAGACAATGTCCTATTGACCACTTCAGTTTGTCCATCAGTTTGGGGATGACATGTAGTACTAAAAAGTAGTTTAGTCCCCAACTTAGCCCATAAGCATCTCCAAAAATGGCTAAGAAACTTTGTATCACGATCCGAGACAATAGTATTGGGCACACCATGTAAACGAATAATCTCTCCAAAGAATAAATCAGCAACATTAGCAGCATCATCGCTTTTATGACATGGTATAAAATGTGCCATCTTAGAAAATCTATCCACGACAACAAATATGCTATCCCTCCCCTTCTTTGTTCGAGGCAAGCCTAAAACAAAGTCCATGGATATGTCCTCCCACGGAACACTAGGTACAGGTAAAGGCATGTATAAACCATGAGGATTGAGTCGTGACTTAGCTTTTTGACATGTAGTGCAGCGAGCAACAAAACGCTCAACATCCCGTCTCATCTTTGGCCAAAAGAAATGTGTAGCAAGTACGTCCTCCGTCTTTTTCACGCCAAAATGTCCCATTAATCCTCCTCCATGCGCCTCCTGCAACAACAAAAGACGAATAGAGCTAGCTGGAATGCATAGCTTGTTAGAACGGAACACAAATCCATCATTAAGCACAAACTTGTTCCATGTTCTACCCTCTCTACAATTCTGCAATACATCTTTAAATTCCGCATCATTTACATATTGTTCTTTGATTGTCTCTAAACCGAAAATCTTGAAGTCAAGTTGTGAAAGCATAGTATAACGACGAGACAAAGCATCAGCAATAATATTATCTTTCCCCTTCTTGTGTTTAATGACATAAGGGAAAGTCTCAATAAATTCAACCCACTTAGCATGTCTACGATTAAGTTTTGCTTGACTTCTTATGTGTTTCAAAGATTCATGATCAGAATGTATAACAAATTCTTTGGGCCATAAATAATGTTGCCAAGTTTCTAATGTCCGAACAAGAGCATATAATTCCTTATCATAAGTAGAATAGTTCAGACTAGGCCCACTCAATTTTTCAGAAAAGTAAGCAACAGGTTTAGCATCTTGTAATAACACACCTCCCAAACCAATCCCACTAGCATCGCATTCAAGCTCAAAAGTCTTATTAAAATCAGGAAGTTGGAGCAAAGGAGCATGTGTTAACTTATCTTTCAATACGGTGAAGGCTTCTTCCTGTGCGGTACCCCAAGTAAAAGGCACATCCTTGCGTGTAAGCTCATTGAGAGGTGCAGCAATGGTGCCGAAATCTCTCACAAAACGCCTATAGAATCCAGCGAGGCCAAGAAAACTCCTCACTTGTGTGACCGTTTTGGGCTGCGGCCAACTCTCAATCGCCTCGATCTTGGCTTTATCAACTTCAATTCCCTGCGGAGTAACAACATAGCCAAGAAACGATACTCGGTCGGTGCAAAAGGTGCACTTCCCAAGGTTACCAAACAAACGTGCATTACGTAGAGCAATAAAAACAGCACGTAAATGATCCAAATGTTCCTCCAAAGATTTGCTATAAATCAGTATATCATCAAAATAGACTACCACAAATCGTCCAATGAAAGCACGTAAAACCTCGTTCATTAATCTCATGAAAGTGCTAGGTGCATTAGTTAACCCAAAAGGCATGACTAACCACTCATATAATCCAAACTTAGTTTTAAATGCCGTTTTCCATTCATCTCCTAATTTCATGCGAATTTGATGGTATCCACTACGCAAATCTACTTTGGAAAACATGGTAGAGCCACTTAATTCATCAAGCATATCATCTAACCTAGGAATAGGATGACGATAACGAATAGTAATATTATTAATGGCTCGACAATCAACACACATACGCCATGTTCCATCCTTTTTAGGCACTAATATAACAGGAACAGCACAAGGACTAAGGGATTCACGTATGTAACCTTTGTCGAGTAGCTCTTGTACTTGACGCTGAATCTCCTTTGTCTCCTCCGGATTGGTACGGTATGGCGCACGGTTGGGCAGTGAAGCACCGGGAATTAAGTCAATCTGATGCTCAATCCCTCGAATAGGTGGTAATCCCGGTGGTACGTCTTGTGGAAAGACGTCAATAAACTCCTGCAAAAGGTCAGTGACAACAGGAGGCAAAGAAGGAGGCAATTCCTCAAATGAAAACAAAGCTTCTTTGCACACAAAAGCATAGCACACATATTGACTAACATCCAAATCTGAAATATCAACTTTAGTAGCAAGCAAAGTTGGACTAGTCAATTTAATTTCATTAGACACAGCAGAAGAAGATTTGCTATTAGTCTTATGTTGTTGCTCAAATTCTTTGGCTGCTATCTCATTTTCACTCTTATTTTTCTCCTGTTTAGCTTTACTAGCTCTAGCAAGATCATCTTTCACAATTTGTTCAGGAGACATAGGAAGTAAAGCAATATTTTTATCCTGATGAACCAGAGTAAACTGATTTGTCCTACCATGGTGTACAACATTCCTATCAAATTGCCATGGTCTACCAAGTAAAAGAGAGCATGCTTGCATGGGTACCACATCACAATCAACATAATCAGCATATGCAGCAATGCTAAAGTGCACACGAACAGAACGCGTTACCTTAATCTTACCACTATTGTTAAACCACTGAATATAGTACGGATGGGGGTGTGGTCTTGTGGTGAGAGATAGCTTCTCCACCAACTCCATGCTAGCCAAGTTGTTGCAACTCCCTCCGTCAATGATGATGCGAACCGAACGTTCTTTCACCACTCCCTTTGTGTGGAACAAATTATGCCTCTGGTTTTGCTCAGCCTTCGTTACCTGCACACTTAACACACGTTGAGCAACCAAACTAGCATATTTATCTGCATCATCAGGAGCCATATACTCCATATCATGAGCATCATCATGGGCACCCTGTTCCTCATGAGCAATGAGAACTAAAGTCTCCTCATCATAGTCACTCGCTGACTCATACCCACCATCCGCCGTAATAATCATCACACGCTTGGAGGGACAGTCTTTTGCGAAGTGACCTCACCTTGGCACCTGCGACATTTAATATCACGATCTCGTGTTTGCCCTGTGGAAGCCATGGATGAAGAAGAACTCGCCGCTGGACCACTCTGTGCACCCTTGAATGGTGGCGCTGACTGTTTTGGTGGCTCCCTGTAAGAATGAGCGGCTGAAGTAGAGGGTGGAGCAGCAGGACGTGTGGATGTAGAAGGTCCACGCGATGTCCATGATGTATTTCGTCCTGCAGAAAAGTTAGGTCTCGTAGCGGCCTGTCGATCCTGCACTTCACGTTCAGCTTTACAAGCAAGATGAAACAAACGAGTAATAGTAGCATAGTCCTTGTATTCTAGAATAGTTTGTATCTCCCTGTTTAAGCCACCTATGAAACGTGCAAACATAGCTTCATTATCCTCTACTAGGCCACATCTAATCAATCCAGTTTGTAATTCTTGATAATATTCCTCTACAGAATTTTTTCCTTGTCTCAAACGCTGTAATTTTTGTAGCAATTCACGTTGATAATAAGGAGGAACCCAGCGAGTACGCATAGCATCTTTTAAAGCAGCCCAAGTAGCTGGAATATTATTAGCATGCAATCTACAATGTTCAGACCACCAAATAGATGCAAAACCCGTGAATTCACAAACAGCAGCAGTAACACGTCTATTCTCAGGATATTGTAAACATGTAAAGCGTTGTTCAGTTTCTAACTCCCAAGTAAGATAAGCATCAGGAATATATCTACCCTCAAACGGCTTAAGATTCAATTTAAGTTTAGGCACATGTTCATCATCGCGTACCTGAGGGGGTGGTTGGTGTCGACCGTGGCGAATGTTGGGACGTGGACGTCCAGCTGGCTGTTCATAGGCCGCTTCTTGTTCCACCTCCTCCTCGTAATCACCCTCGTAGTTGTCGTCCTGGCCGACGTCAGAGGCAGCAGCAGCAGTAACTGCAGCAGCAGCAGGAGCACCAGCAGCTTGTCCGCCCGGAAACAGAATACGTCGTGCACGTCGTGGTGGCGGTGGCTGTGCTGGAGCGGCCGCAGGCTGTATAGGTAAGCGTGCGAGCAACTCAGTAAACTTGGCGTCGAGCTTGGTGTCGATCATCTTCTCCACACCATCAATCGCCTCTGTAAATCTGTTCTCGATGTCATTCACCTGTTCAGACATCATTTGTGCAAATTTATCATGTAATGCTTTGTTTGTCATATTCTCCCAATCAGGTGCATCCCGCGCCACTTCATCATGGGATCCTGGCATGGTTAGCAGAAATAGAAAACACACAGAAGTATGATCCTACTTCGACTAATGGGATGTGGGGTGGTGGAAAGCACAAATCCGTCAAGCTTTTCTTCAGTTCTTACCGATTCTTACCTAGCAGCAGGTGGTGATGTACAACCAACGGGTCAAAACTCTCAGAGATGTGGTAGAGCGATGGCCAGGAGGTGTCAACCGCACGAAGTAGAATATATGTGGAGCTGTAGGTAGGTTTGACAAATATGGTAGCAAAAAGCTCAACAGTAATCAAAACAGAGATGCAAAGTTGAATAAACACTCAACGTCGGTACTGTGCTGATCCTAGGCTAGACCGTACTAGAGACGCGAGCCTAAAACACCAACGAAAGCACGGCGCGGCACGTAATCAACTGAGAAGCACACTCTGAAAAAAAAAATTCTCTTTTTTTTTCTCTTTTTTTTTTTTTTTTTTTTTTTTTTGCGATGCGGGACTGCGGTGGCTGAAAAAGTGCGAAAAAATCACTATGGTGGCGAACGTCTCAAAATGAGTTTCTGGACCTAAGGAACGTATGGGCACGAAATTTTTTCACCCCTGAAATTTTTGGCCTAAAAACTGCTCTGAAATTTTTGGCCTGAAATTTTTTTTTTTTTTTTTTTTTTTTTGGAAATCACCCTCTTCTACGTACGACAAAAGATTGGTGAAATCCGACTCTAATCAACTCAAAACTATTCTGGCTACGGGGATATCAGGAACCGTACGGATGGTGGAACTCAACTCGGACTCGTGAGACGTGGTGGTGTATATGGACTCTGCTTGGCGGAACGTGGTAGGATGACTACTGGTGCGGCGGCGACGTGGCAAACTGTGATCAGAACTCGAAACTCTAAGGGAACTAGACGCTAAGATCAGCAACTTGACACAACGATGCAACCGTAAATTCAACAAAGCAAGTACTGAAAAGAAAACTGGACAAAGGCTAGGACTGTCTTGGGACGTGATGATCTAACCCTAATTTTTTTTGTTGGCTTTTTCGTGGACTGTAGGTATGAAGAACAGAACCAATCTAGACTATGAAAACTGGTAAATCTCACCGAGCAACCTGGAAATCTGATACCACTTGATAGAGGCGAAGGTGTCCCGATGTTTCGATGAGATGGTGGAGATCGATTATGGTGGAGTAGACTTTCACGACCCGACTACGAACGTGCGAAGACGTTGCGCCTTAGCGATCGCTAAACCAACTCCGAGAGGTTATTGATCCCGCGGATGCACGATCAACCTGACCACGAAGGTCTAATTCCTGCAAGCAATCGAAGAACAAGCAAGAACTAAGAATTGCAATCTGGATATTGCGAATATAAGATGAAAGATTACGAAAGTTGGGGTTCCAATGAGGTCTTGGCCTGGTCGGATGACACAAACGAAGAGCTCGAAGTTGCGGCTATGGCTAACTTAAATCTAATTAAAACCCAAGTCTAAACGACGCCCTAAGGGCTGTATATATGGGGGAACAGAGGGGATTTTCGTGACCCTTTGGAGGTGGGGTCCGAAAACAACCCTAACTCGGTTTCCCCACACATACGGACTCTAAAAACAGCCTATAATGTGGTATTTCGAAATTACATGGGCCCAGCCCAATATTAAGGTGACGCAGCACCTATAATTGCTCTTGGACGAAAATAATGAAGTGGCATCTCGTGTATTCCGTCCAAGCCTTCATGCATGCCTTATGGTGGCTTCAACGTGCGAAAATCCCCACTGGAAGCTCCACTGTACTTTCCCCCGCGCGCACCTTCTTCTCCATTCTTGATCCCGCTCCAATGACCATCCTTCTTGTCCATGCTAGGTCCTTCATTCATAAGCAAAACAAAAGTATCTAATTTAGGCAGCATCATATGTTCATGAACAATAGAAGGATTCGCAAGAAACGAAAGTACCTGATAATTTAGTTGACGTGCACGTGCTCTAGTAACTGGTCCAGTATGTGTAGTTGGTGATGGTATGGGTGTAACATTAGTAGGGATGTCCTCATCACGCTCCCTCTTGGAGTCACTACCTACTACTTGACCAAAGCAATAAACAGCAACGGAGAACATGCAAGAATTACTATAGAACATAAACATAAAAGAGGAGAATCAAATATATTACTCAAACACAGTATAAACATAATCTCATAATCCATCGGATCCCAGCAAACTCAGCATAGCAACAGCAGAAATATTACATATGTGCCTCGATCATGTAGGGAATCTCACGAGGTCTAATCCATGAAGAACAAAGAGGGGAGGAGAACATCACATAGCTACTGATCATAGACCCATGGTCCAAGGTGGACTACTCATGGATCATCCGGGAAGCGTCCATGGCGGTGGAGAAGCTCCCGGAGGTCAATCCTCGCTCCGGCAGGGTGCTGGTGATGAGGACATGACTACCATAGTTACAGCCACAACCCCTGCTAATATACCTACTGGACCAATTACTAGAGATCGTGCACACCAATTAAATTATCAGGACCTAGCATGGACAAGAAGGATGAGCATTGGAGCATGTTCAAGCATGAAGATGATGAGGACATAATTATCATGGATATGACCATTAATTCCTCTATATTTGATCAAGAAATGAAGTCAATACAAAGGGACATGATTGTGTGCTGTACAAGAAGTTATTTCACGTCACTTTTGGCCCAAGAGAAGATAGAGACCAAGTCTTTCACGTCATGGACTCAGATTCGGACTGCAGAGATATTCCCAACTTCAAACAGCCGCTGTTTCTACATACGAACTCCAAATTGGGTGATTCTTTTTTCTGGTGATAGCTTATCTCGTCTAGTTTCCAACGCAATTGGTTTCACCTTCAAATTCCTTCGGAGCGTGTTGAATCACCTCCACATGGGCCCAAGTGCCTTGTACGACCCAGCAGTAGAATCCGAATCAAAGTCCAACTCAATAGGTGTTGCATCACCTCCACATGGGCCCAAGTGCCTTGTACGACCTAGGTTTAGTTTTAGGACTCCTTGGGACGTCCTTCCACCCCCTTGGCCTCCACCCTTTAGTCCTATATAAGTAGATCAACCCCTAGGGTTTTTCTTTGGATTTCTTTTAGTTAAAAAGACTGCTTAGCTAATTGCTGCATCTTCGTGTACTCGGTTTGTGTCCAACGACCAGATCAAGACCGCTTTCGGAATCCCAACTTTATTCATACTTCATCTACATATTCGCAATATTCAGATTGCTTTATCATAGTTCTTGCTTGTTCTTCGATTGCTTGCAGGCACTAGACCTTCGTGGTCAGGTTGATCGTGCTCCGGCGTGGTCAATAACCTTCAGGAGATTGATTTAGCGATTGCTAAGGCGCAACGTCGTTGCACGTTTGTAGTCGGATCGTCAAAGTCGACTCCATCAAATCGTAGTTATCATCTCATCGAAAGATCGGGACACCCCGCCTCTATCAAGTGGTATCAGAGCTGATATTTTTGCCACCATATTAAAGCCTTCCAAGCTCCACATATTCTACATCGTGTATACGTGTGTTCACCTGGCAATCGCTCTACTTAATCTTTGGAGTTCTTTGCCACCGTTGGTTGCCGATCACCACCTGCTGCATGGTAAGAACTAGTAAGACATTGATATTTGCTATCCTGTGAGCGTTTTACCACCACATCCTACTAGTTCATAGGGACATATACTTGTGATTTGTTTCTTTTTTTCTACTAATCATGGCAGGTTCTGGAGTTAGATCTTCTTGGGCGGCAACTATAGTTGGAGATTTGCCACCACCTACAACTGCACAACAGTCACTGCAAAAGGTAAACACACATAAGCATGCACATGATCAGTTTATTCTTTCTATACCACACTTTCATGGACGTCTAAGACCTGATTTATACATTGAGTGGGAGTTTGAAATAAATGATATATTTGTTTCCCATAATTTTCTTGAGCATAAGAAAGTAAAAACTGCAATTAGTGCTTTCAAAGATTTTGCTTCTATTTGGTGGAATGAATATTGTAGTTTATATCCTGATTATATACCTAATACTTGGAATGATCTAAAACTTGCTATGCGATATAGATTCGTTCCCTCTTATTATACTCGTGACAAGGTTAGGAAATTAAAAAAATTTAAACAAGGTACTAAAACTGTTTCAGAATATTATGATGCTTTAGAAACTACATTCTTGCATTCTCTTTTAGAGGAAAGTGAAGAATATTTCATGGACATATTTTGGAAAGGTTTAAACCGTGACATTCAGGATATCCTAATTCATGAAAAGTGTTATCCTATGGATCGTTTGTTTCGTCTTGCTTGTAAAGCTGAACAGGAAATCGACAGACGTGTTGCCCAGAAGACGAACAAGCGGAATGTGCAAATACCACGAGTTGAGAAGGTTGTTCCTTCAATCACTATGAGCACTACCATAACCACATCAATTGTCGTAAGCACTCCTCCAATATCTGATCTATCATCACAAAAAGGTAATGACAAAGGTATGGATCTTTCCCCTCCACATGAGAACCTTGCTGATTTAAAAGCAACATGTGTTGAGCTATCCAGTAGTTTCATCACACAACCAATTTTCGAGAATGTCATAACTTCACATGAAGATGTTGCTTGCCTAATAGACTTGAATAAATCATGTCTTGAGTTACCTATTGATTTGAGCACACCATCTATTTTGGATAATCATGTTACTATTATGAAACTGCCAATTCTTAATCATTTTGATATGACCTCTAATCTTGGTGATGATTCTGCGTCGAATGACTTGTTGCATGACTACTTAGTTAAGCCTGTTGTAGCATGTCCTTCGAAAAACATTAACGTTTCTTCACCGGTATTGGGATGGTTTAATGATGAGCATTGTACATCTTTAGATATGAATAAGAGCTTCACTTATATATGCAAACTGAGTTGCAATACTTTCCTGTCGTTTATGTATTGTGATGATCATATATGTTTATATTTCATGACATACGAAAGTGACTCATATATACATGTGTTACATGTCCAAAAACTAAGGGAAGTAAGAATGGATGACATATATATATATACAACATGTACACCTTGTCTCTTTTGTTAGCCACATTTCAGATTAAGAAACGCCGGGGACGGCTTTATTTTCAAGAAGGGGAGGATGATGAGGACATGACTACCATAGTTACAGCCACAACCCCTGCTAATATACCTACTGGACCAATTACTAGAGATCGTGCACACCAATTAAATTATCAGGACCTAGCATGGACAAGAAGGATGAGCATTGGAGCATGTTCAAGCATGAAGATGATGAGGACATAATTATCATGGATATGACCATTAATTCCTCTATATTTGATCAAGAAATGAAGTCAATACAAAGGGACATGATTGTGTGCTGTACAAGAAGTTATTTCACGTCACTTTTGGCCCAAGAGAAGATAGAGACCAAGTCTTTCACGTCATGGACTCAGATTCGGACTGCAGAGATATACCCAACTTCAAACAGCCGCCGTTTCTACATATGAACTCCAAATTGGGTGATTCTTTTTTCTGGTGATAGCTTATCTCGTCTAGTTTCCAACGCAATTGGTTTCACCTTCAAATTCCTTCGGAGCGTGGAGATATTGCGAAAATGGTGCGACCCAGCAGTAGAATCCGAATCAAAGTCCAACTCAATAGGTGTTGCATCACCTCCACATGGGCCCAAGTGCCTTGTACGACCTAGGTTTAGTTTTAGGACTCCTTGGGACGTCCTTCCACCCCCTTGGCCTCCACCCTTTAGTCCTATATAAGTAGATCAACCCCTAGGGTTTTTCTTTGGATTTCTTTTAGTTAAAGAGACTGCTTAGCTAATTGCGGCATCTTCGTGTGCTCGGTTTGTGTCCAACGACCAGATCAAGACCGCTTTCGGAATCCCAACTTTATTCATATTTCATCTACATATTCGCAATATTCAGATTGCTTTATCATAGTTCTTGCTTGTTCTTCGATTGCTTGCAGGCACTAGACCTTCGTGGTCAGGTTGATCGTGCTCCGGCGTGGTCAATAACCTTCAGGAGATTGATTTAGCGATTGCTAAGGCGCAACGTCATTGCACGTTTGTAGTCGGATCGTCAAAGTCGACTCCATCAAATCGTAGTTATCATCTCATCGAAAGATCGGGACACCCCGCCTCTATCAGCTGGGATAAGGTCTGCTGGTGCTCCCGATCTTGGAAGCGCGGCGGCGGCGGAACAGAGGCAAGATCGCAAAAAAGGGTTCTGCCTTTGGAGGTTTTGGTGCGAAGGAAATATATAGGCGAAGGGCGGCCACCAAGGGTCCAGAAGGCCTCCCGGCGCGGCCCCACCCTAGGTCGCACCACCTGGTCGCCTGGGCACCATGTGGGCCCCTCTGGCCCCCCTTCGGTGCTTCAGAAGCTTCCCTTGCGCTGATTTTATTGGATTTTTCCGGAATTTTTCTAGCATTTTACGTAATGGAAAAACCTGAAATAAAAAGATAGCAGAAAATAGAAACTGTCACTAGGGTGCACTAAGTTAATAGGTTAGTCCAAATATGATCAAAATAGTATTAAAGTGTATCTAAACAATAGCAATATCACACTAAAAATGCATGGAGCAAGCAGAAATTATAGATACGTTTGGGACGTATCAAGGAGTAGTACCGCTAGCATGCTGAGAAGATTAGCACCATGATGGCATGTCGGATCTTCTTCGTGTGAATACTATGAATCCTTGAAACGGTTTTGTGCATGTATCTCTTACGAGAGGGGGATTGGGCAGGCCGTCTAGGGTATGACCGCACAACGGGCCTCGCCGCCTCTCAAAAGCGCAGCACAAGCTGGCCGCTTTCTTTGACGGGCCGATGGCAACATCCGGTAGCCAGACCCCGCGGAGGAGGGCTTCCCGACAACTCTAGTCCCAGTCCCGAAAACGACTTCTCGGGGAACAGAAGTTTCCGTAAACCGGGGACACGGGGAATCGGGTTCCAGTGATGCACCCGCCCAGTGGGACTTTGCCGGTAGCAATACATCTGTGCACGTTCGCACGGAGCAAGATATTTTGCAGGAACCTTGCACCAGGTTGTAGGGCGGACCCATAGCATAATCCACACGAAGACGGATCATTCCATGGCGCCCTGTGTGGTTTCCTTCCAGGGAAGTTGCCGGGAGAGGACAGGGGTAACCAGGCTGAAGCCGTCCTCGTGTTTGAGGAGGCGACAGGACCACAGTCACCCATGGGAGGCTGCGCTCGGTACAGCTCCCACACGAGAGTGCGATGTTGCTCAGGCGACACAATCTTCTCGGTCGATTGCGTCTGCAAGTAATTCAATTCCCGGAGGAAATGAATCCGAGGAACACCACAAGTTATCACGATGAGGAGGTAGGAGGGATTCACAACAGGGAGCCACACGAGGTTCTTCACACTCCAACTGGGGTGGAACCGGTGAACTCTTGGGAGTGGCAAGTCATGAGGGGATCTGTAGCAAGATCCCAACCGTTTTTTACATTACCAAGTTATGCTCAGCGGCTAATGCCTAGTAGTTCTTTTGTGAGACGATCATCCATTGAGGGGACAGGGGGACTGCTCGCAGTGCGGCGCTGTGATGGCACTGAAGTACTGCTCCTCGTTGGCTACCCAAAGTCGAATGTTGAGATGTAGCATAGCGTAATTTCCCTCAGTGAAGATACCAAGGTTTTTCTCTAGTAGGATTTTTGCAATGACAAGTAGCTGACAACCGCGCTAGAAATTACTAGCACGAGAGTTGACGTGGACCTGCACATAGTTACAAATAACTTTTCTCCCAACGAGTACAAAGAGGTTGTCAATCTCTCCGGCCTTGCTGTTTACAAAGGGTCAAACACAACAGATAAAAGGTAATGATAACTGCAGCTAGAAAGTAAAACAGGAAGTAAATTGAGGGTATAGATAGTGGTGGAAATATGGACCAGGGTCACATGATGTTCACTAGTGATGTCTCTCTCCCAAAAGACGATAAACAACTATGCGAGGTAAACAAATTACAGCTAGGCAATTGACAGGATTACGGACGCAAACCAATGCTAACTATGCTACAAAAGAAAGGAAGAGGCTCAAAAGCATGGGACGTACGCCAAAACAAGTTGAACGAAATCCATCTGCATCTACTCACTAATCATCCACCTTGTGATATCTATCCAGAACATCTCGCTGGTATTAAGTTGTGAGCCCCACCCAAAGTGTAAACCCAAAGCAACAGACAACTGCATTAAAAGAACTTTGCGTAAAGTAAACAATCCTTGCAACCGTGGTTACAAGCACAGTTTTTCCCCCTTGTGGCAACAACACATCCCCTAGACTCATGTTTCTGTCACTCAAGCTAGTCATCAGGGGCATGAACCCACGATCAAGCATAACGATCCCTCTTGTAGTTACTACCTACTACTTGGTCAAAGAAATAAACAACAAGGGAGAACATGCAAGAATTACTGAAGAACACAAATATAAGAGGAGAAGAACCAAATATATTACTCATCTCAATCTGAACATAGTCAAATAATCCATCAGATCCCAGCAACCTCAACGTAGAAATAGCAGAAAGAATTACATATGTGCCTTGATCATGTAGGAAAACTCACAAGGTCCAATCCATGAAGAACAAAGAGGGGGAGAGGACATCACATAGCTACTAATCATGGACCCATGGTCCAAGGTGGACTACTCACGTCTCATCCGGGAAGCATCCACGGTGGTGGAGAAGATCCCGTAGGTCAATCCTCCCTCCGGCAGGGTGCCGAGAATAGTTCTTCTGGTGCTCCCGATCTAGGAAGCGTCGCGGAGATGGAACAGAGGCGAGATCGTGAAAAAGGGTTTTGTCCTCTATGGTTTCGGGACGAGAGAAATATATAGGCGAAGGGGGCATCCAAGGGGTTGCCAGGTGTCCAGACGGCCTCCCGGCGCGGCCTCACCCTAGGCTGCGTCACCTGGCCGGATGGGCACCAGATGGGACCCCTCTGGGCCCCCTTCGGGCATCTGGAAGCTTGTGGTACGCTGATTTTTTATAGATTTTTCCCAGAATTTTTCTGGCATTTTACGTAATGGGAAAACCTGAAATAGAAAGACATCAGAAAACATAAAATGGCACTGGGGTGCACTTAGTTAATAGGTTAGTCCAAATATGATCAAAAGTGATAGAGGCGAAGGTGTCCCGATGTTTCGATGAGATGATGGAGATCGATTTTGGTGGAGTAGACTTTCACGACCCGACTACGAACGTGCGAAGACGTTGCGCCTTAGCAATCGCTAAACCAACTCCGAGAGGTTATTGATCCCGCGGATGCACGATCAACCTGACCACGAAGGTCAATTCCTGCAAGCAATCGAAGAACAAGCAAGAACTAAGAATTGCAATCTGGATATTGCGAATATAAGATGAAAGATTAACAGAAGTTGGGGTTCCAATGCGGTCTTGGCCTGGTCGGACGACACAAACGAAGAACTCGAAGTTGCGGCTATGGCTAACTTAAATCTAATTAAAACCCAAGTCTAAACGACGCCCTAAGGGCTGTATATATGGGGGAACAGAGGGGATTTTCGTGACCCCTTGGAGGTGGGGCCCGAAAACAACCCTAACTCGGTTTCCCCACACATACGGACTCTAAAAACAGCCTATAATGTGGTATTTCGAAATTACATGGGCCCAGCCCAATATTAAGGTGACGCAGCACCTATAATTGCTCTTGGACGAAAATAATGAAGTGGCATCTCGTGTATTTCGTCCAAGCCTTCATGCATGCCTTATGGTGGCTTCAAAGTGCGAAAATCCCCACTGGAAGCTCCATTGTTATTTCCCGCGCGCGCACCTTCTTCTCCATGCTTGATCCCGCTCCAATGACCGTCCTTCTTGTCCATGCTAGGTCCTTCATTCATAAGCAAAACAAAAGTATCTAATTTAGGCAGCATCATATGTTCATGAACATTAGAAGGATTCGCAAGAAACGAAAGTACCTGATAATTTAGTTGACGTGCACGTGCTCTAGTAACTGGTCCAGTATGTGTAGTTGGTGAAGATGTGGGTGTAACATTAGTAGAGATGTCCTCATCATCCTCCCCTTCTTGAATTGAAGTCGTCCTCGACGGAAGCTCATTATCTTCTCCCAAATAAGGTTTCAAATCTGCAATGTTAAATGTGGGACTAACCCCAAAATCTGCAGGTAGCTCAAGTTTATATGCATTATCATTTATTTTCTGTAAAACCTTAAAGGGACCATCAGCTCGTGGCATTAACTTAGACTTGCGCAAATCAGGAAACCTATCTTTTACGTAGATGTAACCAAACAAGATCTCCTGGTTCAAACACAACATGCTTTCTACCCTTATCACCAGCAAGCTTGTATCTAGCATTCATTTTCTCAATGTTTTCTTTAGTTAACTCATGCATTTTTAATATCAATTCAGCACGTTGCTTAGCATCAAAATTAACCTTCTCCGAAGATGGAATAGGAAGCAAATCAATAGGTGCACGAGGTAGAAAACCATAAACAATCTCAAAAGGGCACATTTTAGTTGTAGAATGCATGAGTTATGGTTTTCTACCTCGTGCACCTATTGATTTGCTGCCTCTTCCATCTTCGGAGAAGGTGAATTTTGATACTAAGCAACGTGCTGAATTGATATTAAAAATGCATGAGTTAACTAAAGAAAACATTGAGCGCATGAATGCTAGATACAAGCTTGCTGGTGATAGGGGTCGAAAGCATGTTGTATTTGAACCAGGAGATCTTGTTTGGTTACATCTACGAAAAGATAGGTTTCCTGATTTGCGCAAGTCTAAGTTAATGCCACGAGCTGATGGTCCCTTTAAGGTTTTACAGAAAATTAATGATAATGCATATAAACTTGAGCTACCTGCAGATTTTGGGGTTAGTCCCACATTTAACATTGCAGATTTGAAACCTTATTTGGGAGAAGATGATGAGCTTCCGTCGAGGACGACTTCAATTCAAGAAGGGGAGGATGATGAGGACATCCCTACTAATGTTACACCCATACCCTCACCAACTACACATACTGGACCAGTTACTAGAGCACGTGCACGTCAACTAAATTATCAGGTACTTTCGTTTCTTGCGAATCCTTCTATTGTTCATGAACATATGATGCTGCCTAAATTAGATACTTTTGTTTTGCTTATGAATGAAGGACCTAGCATGGACAAGAAGGATGGTCATTGGAGCGGGATCAAGAATGGAGAAGAAGGTGCGCGCAGGGGAAAGTACAGTGGAGCTTCCAGTGGGGATTTTCGCACGTTGAAGCCACCATAAGGCATGCATGAAGGCTTGGACGGAATACACGAGATGCCACTTCATTATTTTCGTCCAAGAGCAATTATAGGTGCTGCGTCACCTTAATATTGGGCTGGGCCCATGTAATTTCGAAATACCACATTATAGGCTGTTTTTAGAGTCCGTATGTGTGGGGAAACCGAGTTAGGGTTGTTTTCGGACCCCACCTCCAAGGGGTCACGAAAATCCCCTCTGTTCCCCCATATATACAGCCCTTAGGGCGTCGTTTAGACTTGGGTTTTAATTAGATTTAAGTTAGCCATAGCCGCAACTTCGAGTTCTTCGTTTGTGTCGTCCGACCAGGCCAAGACCGCATTGGAACCCCAACTTCTGTTAATCTTTCATCTTATATTCGCAATATCCAGATTGCAATTCTTAGTTCTTGCTTGTTCTTCGATTGCTTGCAGGAATTGACCTTCGTGGTCAGGTTGATCGTGCATCCGCGGGATCAATAACCTCTCGGAGTTGGTTTAACGATTGCTAAGGCGCAACGTCTTCGCACGTTCGTAGTCGGGTCGTGAAAGTCTACTCCACCAAAATCGATCTCCACCATCTCATCGAAACATCGGGACACCTTCGCCTCTATCAAGCAGGTACTGCAGCAGCAGGAGGAGCACCAATAGCAGCAGCTTGTCCTCTCGGAAACAGAATCCTTCGTGCACGTGGTAGTGGCGGTGGCTATGGCTGTGCTGGAGCGGCAGCAGGCTGTGTAGGTAGGCGTGCGATCAACTGAGTAAACTTGGCGTCGAGCTTGGTGTCGATCATCTTTTCCACGCCATCAATTGCCTCTGTAAATCTGGTCTCGATGTCATTCACCTGTTCAGACATCATTTGTGCAAATTTATCATGTAGCTCCTTGTTTGTCATGTTCTCCCAATCGGGTGCATCCCGCGCCACTTCATCATGTGATCCTGGCATGGTTAGCAGAAATAGAAAACACACAGGAATATGATCCTACTTCTACTAATGGGATGTGGGATGGTGGAAAGCACAAATCCGTCAAGCTTTTCTTTCGTTCTTACCGATTCTTACCTAGCAGCAGGTGGTGATGTACAACCAACGGGTCAAAACTCTCAGAGATATGGTGGAGCGATGGCCAGGAGGTGTCAAACGCACGATGTAGAATATATGTGGAGCTGTAGGAAGGCTGACAAGTATGGTAGCAAAAGCTCAACAGTAATCAAAACAGAGATGCAAAGCTGAATAAACACTCAACGTCGGTACTGTGCTGATCCTAGGCTAGACCGTACTAGAGACGCGAGCCTAAAACACCAACGAAAGCACGGCGCGGCACGTAAACAACTGAGAAGCACACTCTGAATTTTGTTTTTCTCTCTCTTTTTTTTTTTTTTTGCTAATCACCCCCCTTCTCTGTACGGAAAAAGTTTGATGAAATCCGACTCTAACAACTGAAAACTAATCTGGCTACAGAGAGATCAGGAGCCGTACTGATGGTGGAACTCAACTCGGACTCGTGAGACGTGGTGGTGTATATGGACTCTGCTTGGCGGAACGTGGTGGTGTATCTGGACTGGGATTAGCGGAACGTGGTACGATGACTACTTGTGCGGCGGCGACGTGGCAAACTGTGATCAGAACTCGAAACTCTAAGGGAACTAGACGCTAAGATCAGCAACTTGACACAACGATGCAACCGTAAATTCAACAAAGCAAGTAATGAAAAGAAAACTGGACAAAGGCTAGGACTGTTTTGGGACGTGATGATCTAACCCTAATTTTTTTTGTTGGCTTTTTCGTGGACTGTAGGTATGAAGAACAGAACCAATCTAGACTATGAAAACTGGTAAATCTCACCGAGCAACCTGGAAATCTGATACCACTTGATAGAGGCGAAGGTGTCCCGATGTTTCGATGAGATGATGGAGATCGATTTTGGTGGAGTAGACTTTCACGACCCGACTACGAACGTGCGAAGACGTTGCGCCTTAGCAATCGCTAAACCAACTCCGAGAGGTTATTGATCCCGCGGATGCACGATCAACCTGACCACGAAGGTCAATTCCTGCAAGCAATCGAAGAACAAGCAAGAACTAAGAATTGCAATCTGGATATTGCGAATATAAGATGAAAGATTAACAGAAGTTGGGGTTCCAATGCGGTCTTGGCCTGGTCGGACGACACAAACGAAGAACTCGAAGTTGCGGCTATGGCTAACTTAAATCTAATTAAAACCCAAGTCTAAACGACGCCCTAAGGGCTGTATATATGGGGGAACAGAGGGGATTTTCGTGACCCCTTGGAGGTGGGGCCCGAAAACAACCCTAACTCGGTTTCCCCACACATACGGACTCTAAAAACAGCCTATAATGTGGTATTTCGAAATTACATGGGCCCAGCCCAATATTAAGGTGACGCAGCACCTATAATTTCTCTTGGACGAAAATAATGAAGTGGCATCTCGTGTATTTCGTCCAAGCCTTCATGCATGCCTTATGGTGGCTTCAAAGTGCGAAAATCCCCACTGGAAGCTCCATTGTTATTTCCCGCGCGCGCACCTTCTTCTCCATGCTTGATCCCGCTCCAATGACCGTCCTTCTTGTCCATGCTAGGTCCTTCATTCATAAGCAAAACAAAAGTATCTAATTTAGGCAGCATCATATGTTCATGAACATTAGAAGGATTCGCAAGAAACGAAAGTACCTGATAATTTAGTTGACGTGCACGTGCTCTAGTAACTGGTCCAGTATGTGTAGTTGGTGAAGATGTGGGTGTAACATTAGTAGAGATGTCCTCATCAAAAAGTGTATGAAAATGTATCAAAAGCATATCAATATCACCGAAAACATGCATGGAGCAAGCAGAAATTATAGATACCTTTGGGACGTATCAACATCCCCAAGGTAATTTCCTTCTCGTCCTCGAGTAGGTAAATGATAACAAGCACAATTTCTGTGGTGAAATTCTACCAACCATATAAGAACTTTTAAGTAAGGAAATAAAGGCATGTAATTCAATTCAAGTTCTAACAATCAAGAGTCTAAATTTGTATTGAAACAAGCAACATAAGAACATAAAGGTCCAAGAGCTCTCGATGTCCGTGACTCCAATGTCTCCAAATGTTGTTTGCGTGCAAGAAGTGGGGGACGGGAATACGAGAGAAAAACATAATAATTTTTTGGTTGAGAACTCAATCTACTAAAGTTTCACACTTAGTCTTTTTTGGAATCTACTAAAGTGTGAAAACTCAATATAGTAAAGTTTACAAAAGTACTCAGCATAAAGAAGATGAAGCTATCATGATGTATGCAAATGTATGCTTCTGCCAGTGTAGCAGGAACATAAATGTCATGAAGATCAAGTCATGAGAAGGTGGATGTTGCATGGAAATATATCTCGGAAAGGATATGGAAATGCTTTGATAGGTAGGTATGGTGGCTGTTTTGAGGAAGGATATAAGGAGGTTCATGATGACAGAGCATATCATGCCAAGGGTTTGGATGCACCGACGAGGTAGGCACCAACTCTCGGAGTGAGAAAAGGCAACGAACGGTACCGAAGAGGCTATAAAATATGAGGAGGTGGAAGTGTCAACTTTAAAATACTTACATTAGTCCGAAGAACTGATGGCTTCTCGCCCCTCGTTGGTTACCCCAAGTGGAAGGTTTGATGTAGCACAGCGGCAAGTTTCCCTTAGCGAAGATGCGAAGGTTTAGATTGTCTCCAGTAGTACTCAAGAGATACAAGTAGGTTGTAAAGTGAACAATGGCGCCGTTCACAACCTAGGTTGCTAACTTCACTTGGACCTGCACACAGATACAAATAACTTTGCTCCCAACGAGTTCAGAGGAGTTATCAATTCCTCCGGCCTTGCTGTTTTCAAAGGATTAACGCAAGACATAATAATGATAGTGATAGCAACGGAAAAGTAAATACTGAAAGTAAATTGGTAGTGTCAACAATAATGTGAAGATGGACCGGGGTCCCGTGATTTTCACTAGTGATGTCTCTCTCCCAAAAGACGATAAAAGTGCTAGCGAGGTAAACAAATCACAGTTGGGAAATTGACAGGATTATGAAGGCACCGCAATGCTAACTATGCTGCAAAGAACGGAAGGGCTCAAAAGCAATGGGCAGTACGCCAAGGTAAGTAGACCGAAATCCATCTGCATCTACTATGAATCATCCACCTTGAGATATCTATCCAGAACATCTCGCTGGTATTAAGTTGCGAATCCCACCCAAAGTGTAAACTCAAAGAAACAGACAACTGCATTAAAAGAACTTTGCGTAAAGTAAACAATCCTTGCACCCGCAAGTACAAGCACCGTTGTTTTATCCCTGGTGGCAACAACACATCCCCTAGTCTCATGTTTCTGTCACTCAAGCTAGACATCAAGGGGCTGAACCCACAATCGAGCATAACGCTCTCTCTTGGAATTGCAAATAAAATACTTGGCCAAAGCAAATACCGCAACGGAGAACATGCAAGAATTTACTCAAGAACAAAATATAAAAGAGAAGAAGCAAATATATTACTCATCACAATCTGAACATAGTCTCATAATCCATCAGATTCCAACAAACTCAGCATAGCAACAACAGAAATTACATAGATGCCTCGATCATGTGAGGCAGCTCACGAGGACTCGAAAGTGGAGGCACAAAAGAGGGAGAGATAGATCACATAGCTACTGGTCACGGACCCATGGTTCAAGGGGACCTACTCACGGTACATACGGGAGGCGTCCATGGCTATGGATGGTCTCCCGGAGAGGGTAGCTTCTCCCGTCAGGGTGCCGGAGCAGCTTCTCCAGGCAGCCCCGATCTTGAAACGGCGGCGGCGGCGGCGGCGGAACAGAGGCGAGATCGCGAAAAAGGAGTTCGTCCTAGGGGTTTCCGTCACGGGGGGTAAATATAGTTGAAGGGGGCGTCGAGGGGACCCACCAGGCAGCCAGGAGGCCTCCTGGCGCGACCTAGGGTGGGGCCGCGCCAGGGACCCTCCTGGCTCCCTGGTGGTGGCCCCCCTTCGCTGCTTTGGTCTTTCCGGAAGCTTCCGCGACGCTGATTTTTTATCTGTTTTTCCTGGATTTTTGGGAGCACTTTTAATGGTCGGAAAACCTGAAATACAAAAACAGCAGAAAACAGCAACTGGCAGCTGGGTGCACTGGGTTAATAGATTAGTCCAAATATGTTCAAAAGAGTATGAAAGTTCAAGCAAAACATGGCAAAGTCACACAAAACATGCATGGGGCAAGCAGAAATTATAGATACGTTTGGGACGTATCAACATCCCCAAGCTTAATTCCTTCTCGTCCTCGAGTAGGTAAATGATAACAAGCATAATTTCTGTGGTGACATGCCACACAACCAAATAAGGACTTTTAAGTAAGCAATCAAAGCATGCAATTCAATTCAAGTCTTAACAAGCAAGAGTCTATATTAGCATTGATACAAGCAACAAAAGAACAAAAGCTGCAAGAGCTCTTGCTGTCCGTGACTCGAATGTCTCCAAATGGTCTTTGCCTGCAAGCAAGGGACTTGGAAGAAAGAGAAAAAAAAGGTTGTTGAGAACAACTATCTACTAAAAGTTTCACACTTGGTCTCCTTTGGATTCTTATCTGGACTCGTCCCCAGACCACTAGTCAGGTACAAGTCAAACTGATCCACTCCCTTTCGATATTTTGAGCACTCATGCAATGGATGAGCGTGAGCAAGAAAGTTGACACCTAAAAGGCGAAACAGAAAGAAGGTGGAGGAGGAATAAAAAAAGGTGTGAAAGGCTCACATCAATGAGGACAATCATAGGCGAAAGAAAGCCATATGATAGATATGATGTGAGGAGTAGGGATTGCCATACAACGGATGCACATGTGAGCTAAGGTAAGCTCTCCAAATGAACTAGTGGGGGTGCATCCAACTTGCTTGCTCAACAAGACCTAGAGCTCATTTGAGGAGGCTCATCATTGGAATATACAAGCCAAGTTCTATAGTGTGAAGGTCCCCACATAGCTATATGCATGATGATGATCTCTATAGAGTACAAGGGATAGAAGATGAAGTACTAGTGTGGATCTCTCAAAAGAAATATTAGTATGCCCCCTTCTCTCTTTTTATTTTTCTTTTCTCTTTTTTCTATTTTTTATTTTTTTGGTGGCCTCAATGGCGCTTTCTATTTAACTCTCATTTGTCCTCTTTGGGATCTTTTGATTTTGTCCTCTTTGGGATCTTTTGATTTTGTCCTCTTTGGGATCTTTTCCTCACTTTAGGGGCAATACTCTATATTTTAGAAGAATATCGGAGATCTTTCACACTTTACAAAGGTACTC
The DNA here is from genome assembly GCA_950022295.1 of Bromus sterilis. NCBI lineage: Eukaryota > Viridiplantae > Streptophyta > Magnoliopsida > Poales > Poaceae > Bromus > Bromus sterilis. The sequence continues at coordinate 160,022,837 of OX465599.1, read as the reverse complement.
ACATAAAGAAAATGTAACTATCATGAAGTATGCAAATGTATGCCACTGCCAGTGTAGCAGGATATGCAATGATACTAGCGCGTCATGTAGCAATGTTTAGGGCAAGGCCCAACTAGCATGCGGCTCATCGATCAAGCAAGTAGCATGTATGACATGAAGATCAAGTCATGAGGAGGTGGATGTCGCATGGCAATGTATCTCGGAAAGTCTATGGAAATGCCTTGTAGGTAGGTATGGTGGCTGTTTTGAGGAAAGATATAAGGAGGCTTATGATGACAGAGCATATCGTGCCAAGGGTTTGGATGCACCAGCGAAGTATGCGCCAACTCTCGAGGTGAGAAAGGGAAATGCACGGTACCGAAGAGGCTATAAAAAGTATAGGTGGGTGGAAGTGTCAACTTTCGAATACTCACATTAGTCCGAAGAACTCATGCACTTATTATCGGTAACTCTCAATCTAATTAGGAGGTTCACAAAGAGACAGGTACCCCGAGGAGGAGTGTATGGGGGTTTGGTTATCCTTGCGCATCCTCGACTCATGGTACGTGAGTGTACTCTAATATTCGAACCCTCCAGAGGTTTAGTGATCCATCTAGTAGCTAGAGTTCTCAACAGGGGTTTTTGGTTTTTGAAAAACACACGGATTGCCCAAACTACGACATCTATCACTAATAGTCAAGAGCTCTTGACATCATAAGTTCAACCATTACTCTAGTCAATACCTCAAAACTATTGCAAGTTACTACTACAAAGAGAACAGCAACTTTAACTACCTACTTTCAGTCAAGACACAGAACTCAGTGCAACAGACAAACTCTCTAACAAGATAAAAAATGCAACCTATAGAAAGTTCAACCTAAGACAAAAGAAGAGCTCTGGAAAATTAAAGCACTACAACTAAACAGAACAACAGCTAAGAAAAGAAAAAGAACAGCTCACAGATAAAAGAATAAGAATGCAAATCCTATGAGGAGTTCTAGTTCAAGCGGAGCGTGAATCTCTCCCACACAAAAGAGTAAGTAAGCTGGGATCTAACTTGTTACTACAGCAAACAAAACTAAAGAAAACTAAAAATGAAACAAAACCTAAGAGCGAGACGCTCCAAGAAAAGCACATAACGCATGAAGTGATAAAAATATAGTGCAACGAGGGAAAAACTAATGACTGTTGATGGAGAAGGGGATGCACGGGGGCATCCCCAAGCTTAGACGCTTGAGTCTCCTTGAATATTTGTTGGGGATGCATGGGGGCATCCCCAAGCTTGAGCGCTTGACACTCCCGAATCTTCTTTCATCATCTTCCATCGCGCACTTGAAAACTCCCTTCATACCTAACTCATTGTAGACAGATTAGAGAGGTTAGTACCCTAATAAAATAATTTTACCTCTACTGCAAATAAGGATTTCCAGGAAGATCTACTGTTTCTCAAGAGTGCCAAAAAGTTTTTGCAAATAAAAAAGCAAGATTAAGGTTTGCAAAAGTACGGAGAGACAAAACGTGGCAGAATCTGTGAAAAACAGAACAACAGATAGAAACGAATTTTTTAAGGGTACTTCTGCAACTCCAATAAAAAACCTCAGAACATACGGAAGTTTCGTAATTGTATAGAGCACGCTGTGTAAAAATTTCAGCTCAAAAATATGAACTGGGAATTTTCTGTAATTTTTCTAGTCACGAGGACAGAATCTGTTTTCTGGACAGCATGTCACAACTTTTACTTCCCTTGCCGTATGAGGCTAAACTTGGCACAAATCTTGAAAAATAAAGATACAATGATGTTTCTACAGTAGTAACAATCATCAAGACCACTAAGAACAGAACAAAAGCAAAAAGAAAAACCTAAATTCGTGCGGGCTGCCTCCCGAAAGCGCTTCTTTAGAGCCATTAGCTAGGCTTAAAGCAGAAGATCAAGTCTTTTCAAGAGAATAACTAGCCCGTGTGAAGGACTCAAAAGGTAACTTAATATTTTTCCTAGGGAAATGTTCCATCCCTTTCTTGAGAGGGAATTGGAATTTTATAGTTCCCTCTTTCATGTCAATGATAGCACCAACTGTGCGAAGAAAAGGACGTCCCAAAATAATTGGATAAGAAGGTTCACACTCAATGTCCATAATAGTGAAATCAACGGGAACATAATTGTCATTGACAATGATAAGAACATCGTCGATCTTCCCCAAAGGTTTCTTTACAGAAGAATCAACAAGACGAACACCAAAAGAACAAGAATCAAAAGGTTTCAATTCAAGCATATCATACATTCTTTTGGGCATAATAGAGGTACTTGCTCCAACATCACAAAGAGCATAGCAAGAGAAGTTATTCAATTAAATTTTTATCATAGGATCCCAACCATCTTCTAGCTTCCTAGGTATGGAGGCTTCTAGTCTAAGCTTCTCCTCCCTAACTTTGATTAGAGCATTGGTGATATGCTCTATGAAGGCAAGATTGAGTGTTCTAGTGTGGGGGTCTCTAGACATCTTGTGTAGGAAACCAATAACTTTTGGTAAAGTGCAGTTGTCAAAGTCTAAATCACTACTATGTACCAAGGAAGTAGTGATATTATTTAAGCTCACTTGTTTGAAAGCCTCTATGTTCATAGAGTTTTCCTCTTCTAAGGATGAGGTGGTAGCATCACCATTGATAGGTCCAGTGGGACTAGGGGTGTGATGGGTGCTAACAGTTTGGACATCCTCAACTACTTGGATAGTGGCTACTGTGTGGTAGGTAGGAAGGCTCTTAATTCTTTCTTCTTCCTTGGGTACAACTTCGGGTTTAGCTGCCATTTGGTTTATCAAGGTAGATTGGGTATGAGACATGTTTGAAACATAAGTCTCGATGGCAGTGAGTCTAGTTTGGAGACTGGAAATGTCACCGTTCAGGCTCTCAAGCTGTTTGCTAATGTTTTGCAGGATAGAGGAGTGCTCATCTAATTGTCTAGAAAAGGCCTTGTTTTGTTCAAACTGAGTGTGCATATAGCTTTTGGTGGCCTTTTCTATTTCTACAAGTTTCTCATAGCTGGGCAGGTCTTTTTCCCTATAGTTCTGGCTGTAGGAGTTGCTCGTGGTAGGATAAGTGTTGTTCTCATAGTTGTTGGATGGGAAAGGCCTAGGATTGCTGCTACCAAAGTTACTCCTATAAGCATTATTATTGAAGTTGTTTCTGGAGACAAAATTGACATCTACTTGCTCTTGAGCAACCAAAGAATTTAAAGTAACATCTTGAGGATCAATAGAAGGTTGCTTGGTAAGTAGAGACATGATAAGGTCAACCTTTTCATTTAAAGAGGAGATCTCCTCGACAGAATTTACCTTCTTACTAGTTGGAGATCTTTCGGTGTGCCACTGAGAGTAGTTCAACATCATCTCATATAGTAGCTTTGTGGCAGCACCAAGCGTGGTTGACATAAAAGTTCCTCCCGCGACCGAATCTAACAGGTTCCGCGAGGTGAAGTTCAAGCCTGCATAAAAAGTCTGGGTAACCATCCAGGTAGTCAGTCCATGCATGGGGAAGTTCTTGACAAGCGTCTTAATACGTTCCCAAGCCTGGGCAACCTGTTCATTATCCAATTGCCTGAAATTCATAATGTTACTCCGTAATTGAATGATTTTAGCAGGGGGATAGTACTTCCCTATAAAAGCATCTTTGCATTTACTCCAAGAATCGATACTGTTCTTGGGCAAAGATTGTAGCCACTCCTTGTGATAGAGGCGAAGGTGTCCCGATGTTTCGATGAGATGGTGTAGATCGATTATGGTGGAGACGACTTTCACGATCCGACTACGAACGTGCGAAGACGTTGCGCCTTAGCGATCGCTAAACCAACTCCGAGAGGTTATTGATCCCGCGGATGCACGATCAACCTGACCACGAAGGTCTAATTCCTGCAAGCAATCGAAGAACAAGCAAGAACTAAGAATTGCAATCTGGATATTGCGAATATAAGATGAATGATTACGAAAGTTGGGGTTCCAATGAGGTCTTGGCCTGGTCGGATGACACAAACGAAGAGCTCGAAGTTGCGGCTATGGCTAACTTTAATCTAATTAAAACCCAAGTCTAAACGACGCCCTAAGGGCTGTATATATGGGGGAACAGAGGGGATTTTCGTGACCCCTTGGAGGTGGGGTCCGAAAACAACCCTAACTCGGTTTCCCCACACATACGGACTCTAAAAACAGCCTATAATGTGGTATTTCGAAATTACATGGGCCCAGCCCAATATTAAGGTGACGCAGCACCTATAATTGCTCTTGGACGAAAATAATGAAGTGGCATCTCGTGTATTCCGTCCAAGCCTTCATGCATGCCTTATGGTGGCTTCAACGTGCGAAAATCCCCACTGGAAGCTCCACTGTACTTTCCCCTGCGCGCACCTTCTTCTCCATTCTTGATCCCGCTCCAATGACCATCCTTCTTGTCCATGCTAGGTCCTTCATTCATAAGCAAAACAAAAGTATCTAATTTAGGCAGCATCATATGTTCATGAACAATAGAAGGATTCGCAAGAAACGAAAGTACCTGATAATTTAGTTGACGTGCACGTGCTCTAGTAACTGGTCCAGTATGTGTAGTTGGTGAGGGTATGGGTGTAACATTAGTAGGGATGTCCTCATCACCCTCCCCTTCTTGAATTGAAGTCGTCCTCGACGGAAGCTCATCATCTTCTCCCAAATAAGGTTTCAAATCTGCAATGTTAAATGTGGGACTAACCCCAAAATCTGCAGGTAGCTCAAGTTTATATGCATTATCATTAATTTTCTGTAAAACCTTAAAGGGACCATCAGCTCGTGGCATTAACTTAGACTTGCGCAAATCAGGAAACCTATCTTTACGTAGATGTAACCAAACAAGATCTCCTGGTTCAAACACAACATACTTTCGACCCCTATCACCAGCAAGCTTGTATCTAGCATTCATGCGCTCAATGTTTTCTTTAGTTAACTCATGCATTTTTAATATCAAATCAGCACGTTGCTTAGCATCAAAATTAACCTTCTCCGAAGATGGAAGAGGGAGCAAATCAATAGGTGCACGAGGTAGAAAACCATAAACAATCTCAAAAGGGCACATTTTAGTGGTAGAATGCACTGAACGATTATAAGCAAATTCAATATGAGGTAAACATTCTTCCCACAGTTTCAAGTTACTTTTTAAAACATCCCTAAGCATAGTAGACAATGTCCTATTGACCACTTCAGTTTGTCCATCAGTTTGGGGATGACATGTAGTACTAAAAAGTAGTTTAGTCCCCAACTTAGCCCATAAGCATCTCCAAAAATGGCTAAGAAACTTTGTATCACGATCCGAGACAATAGTATTGGGCACACCATGTAAACGAATAATCTCTCCAAAGAATAAATCAGCAACATTAGCAGCATCATCGCTTTTATGACATGGTATAAAATGTGCCATCTTAGAAAATCTATCCACGACAACAAATATGCTATCCCTCCCCTTCTTTGTTCGAGGCAAGCCTAAAACAAAGTCCATGGATATGTCCTCCCACGGAACACTAGGTACAGGTAAAGGCATGTATAAACCATGAGGATTGAGTCGTGACTTAGCTTTTTGACATGTAGTGCAACGAGCAACAAAACGCTCAACATCCCGTCTCATCTTTGGCCAAAAGAAATGTGTAGCAAGTACGTCCTCCGTCTTTTTCACGCCAAAATGTCCCATTAATCCTCCTCCATGCGCCTCCTGCAACAACAAAAGACGAATAGAGCTAGCTGGAATGCATAGCTTGTTAGAACGGAACACAAATCCATCATTAAGCACAAACTTATTCCATGTTCTACCCTCTCTACAATTCTGCAATACATCTTTAAATTCCGCATCATTTACATATTGTTCTTTGATTGTCTCTAAACCGAATATCTTGAAGTCAAGTTGTGAAAGCATAGTATAACGACGAGACAAAGCATCAGCAATAATATTATCTTTCCCCTTCTTGTGTTTAATGACATAAGGGAAAGTCTCAATAAATTCAACCCACTTAGCTTGTCTACGATTAAGTTTTGCTTGACTTCTTATGTGTTTCAAAGATTCATGATCAGAATGTATAACAAATTCTTTGGGCCATAAATAATGTTGCCAAGTTTCTAATGTCCGAACAAGAGCATATAATTCCTTATCATAAGTAGAATAGTTCAGACTAGGCCCACTCAATTTTTCAGAAAAGTATGCAACAGGTTTAGCATCTTGTAATAACACACCTCCCAAACCAATCCCACTAGCATCGCATTCAAGCTCAAAAGTCTTATTAAAATCAGGAAGTTGGAGCAAAGGAGCATGTGTTAACTTATCTTTCAATACCGTGAAAGCTTCTTCCTGTGCGGTACCCCAAGTAAAAGGCACATCCTTGCGTGTAAGCTCATTGAGAGGTGCAGCAATGGTGCTGAAATCTCTCACAAAACGCCTATAGAATCCAGCGAGGCCAAGAAAACTCACTTGTGTGACCGTTTTGGGCTGCGGCCAACTCTCAATCGCCTCGATCTTGGCTTTATCAACTTCAATTCCCTGTGGAGTAACAACATAGCCAAGAAACGATACTCGGTCGGTGCAAAAGGTGCACTTCCCAAGGTTACCAAACAAACGTGCATTACGTAGAGCAATAAAAACAGCACGTAAATGATCCAAATGTTCCTCCAAAGATTTGCTATAAATCAGTATATCATCAAAATAGACTACCACAAATCGTCCAATGAAAGCACGTAAAACCTCGTTCATTAATCTCATAAAAGTGCTAGGTGCATTAGTTAACCCAAAAGGCATGACTAACCACTCATATAATCCAAACTTAGTTTTAAATGCCGTTTTCCATTCATCCCCTAATTTCATGCGAATTTGATGGTATCCACTACGCAAATCAACTTTGGAAAACATGGTAGAGCCACTTAATTCATCAAGCATATCATCTAACATAGGAATAGGATGACGATAACGAATAGTAATATTATTAATGGCTCTACAATCAACACACATACGCCAAGTTCCATCCTTTCTAGGCACTAATATAACAGGAACAGCACAAGGACTAAGTGATTCACGTATGTAACCTTTGTCGAGTAGCTCTTGTACTTGACGCTGAATCTCCTTCGTCTCCTCCGGATTGGTACGGTATGGCGCACGGTTGGGCAGCGAAGCACCGGGAATTAAGTCAATCTGATGCTCAATCCCTCGAATAGGTGGTAATCCCGGTGGTACGTCTTGTGGAAAGACGTCAATAAATTCCTGCAAAAGGTCAGTGACAACAGGAGGCAAAGAAGGAGGCAATTCCTCAAATGAAAACAAAGCTTCTTTGCACACAAAAGCATAGCACACATATTGACTAACATCCAAATCTGAAATATCAACCTTAGTAGCAAGCAAAGTTGGACTAGTCAATTTAATTTCATTAGAAACAGCAGAAGAAGATTTGCTATTAGTCTTATGTTGTTGCTCAAATTCTTTAGCTGCTATCTCATTTTCACTCTTATTTTTCTCCTGTTTAGCTTTACTAGCTCTAGCAAGATCATCTTTCACAATTTGTTCAGGAGACATAGGAAGTAAAGCAATATTTTTATCCTGATGAACCAGAGTAAACTGATTTGTCCTACCATGGTGTACAACATTCCTATCAAATTGCCATGGTCTACCAAGTAAAAGAGAGCATGCTTGCATGGGTACCACATCACAATCAACATAATCAGCATATGCAACAATGCTAAAGTGCACACGAACAGAACGCGTTACCTTAATCTTACCACTATTGTTAAACCACTGAATATAGTACGGATGGGGGTGTGGTCTTGTGGTGAGAAATAGCTTCTCCACCAACTCCATGCTCGCCAAGTTGTTGCAACTCCCTCCGTCAATGATGATGCGAACCGAACGTTCTTTCACCACTCCCTTTTTGTGGAACAAATTATGCCTCTGGTTTTGCTCGGCCTTCGATACCTGCACACTTAACACACGTTGAGCAACCAAACTAGCATATTGATCTGCATCATCAGGAGCCATATACTCTATATCATGAGCATCATCATGGGCACCCTGTTCCTCATGAGCAATGAGAACTAGAGTCTCCTCATCATAGTCACTCGCTGACTCATACCCACCATCCGCCGTAATAGTCATCACACGCTTGAAGGGACAGTCTTTTGCGAAGTGACCTCCACCTTGGCACCTGCGACATTTAATATCACGATCTCGTGTTTGCCCTGTGGACGCCATGGATGAAGAAGAACTCGCCGCTGGACCACTCTGTGCACCCTTGAATGGTGGCGCTGGCTGTTTTGGTGGCTCCATGTAATAATGAGCGGCTGAAGTAGATGGTGGCGCAAGTCCTTGTATTCTAGAATAGTTTGTATCTCCCTGTTTAAGCCACCCATAAAACGTGCAAGCATAGCTTCATTATCCTCTACTAGGCCACATCTAATCAATCCAGTTTGTAATTCTTGATAATATTCCTCTACAGAATTTTTTCCTTGTCTCAAACGTTGTAATTTTTGTAACAATTCACGTTGATAATAAGGAGGAACCCAGCGAGTACGCATAGCATCTTTTAAAGCAGCCCAAGTAGCTGGAATATTATTAGCATGCAATCTACAATGTTCAGACCACCAAATAGATGCAAAGCCCGTGAATTCACAAACAGCAGCAGTAACACGTCTATTCTCAGGATATTGTAAACATGTAAAACGTTGTTCAGTTTCGAACTCCCAAGTAAGATAAGCATCAGGAATATATCTACCCTCAAACGGCTTAAGATTCAATTTAAGTTTAGGCACGTGTTCATCATCGCGTACCTGAGGGGGTGGTTGGTGTCGACCGTGGCGAATGTTGGGACGTGGACGTCCAGCTGGCTGCTCATAGGCCGCTTCCTGTTCCACCTCCTCCTCGTAATCACCCTCGTAGTTGTCGTCCTGGACGACGTCAGAAGCAGCAGCAGCAGTAGTAGCAGCAACTGCAGCAGCAGGAGGAGCACCAATACCAGCAGCTTGTCCTCGCGGAAACAGAATACGTCGTGCACGTGGTAGTGGCGGTGGCTGTGGCTGTGCTGAAGGTAGGCGTGCGATCAACTCAGTAAACTTGGCGTCGAGCTTGGTGTCGATCATCTTCTCCACGCCATCAATCGCCTCTGTAAATCTGGTCTCGATGTCCTGCACCTGTTGAGACATCATACGTGCAAATTTATCATGTAGCTCCTTGTTTGTCATGTTCTCCCAATCGGGTGCATCCCGCGCCACTTCATCATGTGATCCTGGCATGGTTAGCAGAAATAGAAAACACACAGGAATATGATCCTACTTCTACTAATGGGATGGATGTGGGGTGGTGGAAAGCACAAATCCGTCAAGCTTTTCTTACGTTCTTACCGATTCTTACCTAGCAGCAGGTGGTGATGTACAACCAACGGGTCAAAACTCTCAGAGATATGGTAGAGCGATGGCCAGGAGGTGTCAAAACGCACGATGTAGGATATATGTGGAGCTGTAGGTAGGCTTGACAAATATGGTAGCAAAAAGATCAACAGTAATCAAAACAGAGATGCAAAGCTGAATAAACACTCAACGTCGGTACTGTGCTGATCCTAGGCTAGACCGTACTAGAGACGCGAGCCTAAAACACCAACGAAAGCACGGCGCGGCACGTAACAACTGTGAAGCACACTCTGAATTTTTTTTTCTCTTTTTTTTTTTTTTGCTCTTTTTTTTTTTGCGATGCGGGACTGCGGTGGCTGAAAAAGTGCGAAAAAATCACTATGGTGGCGAACGTCTCAAAACGAGTTTCTGGACGTAAGGAACGTATGGGCACGAAATTTTTTTACCCCTGAAAATTTGGGCCTAAAAACTGCTCTGAAAAGCGTGCCAGACTATTTTTTTTTTTTTTTTTTTGGAAATCACCCTCTTCTACGTACGACAAAAGATTGGTGAAATCCGACTCTAATCAACTCAAAACTATTCTGGCTACGGAGATATCAGGAACCGTACTGATGGTGGAACTCAACTCGGACTCGTGAGACGTGGTGGTGTATATGGACTCTGCTTGGCGGAACGTGGTGGTGTATCTGGACTCGGATTGGCGGAACGTGGTAGGATGACTACTGGTGCGGCGGCGACGTGGCAAACTGTGATCAGAACTCCAAACTCTAAGGGAACTAGACGCTAAGATCAGCAACTTGACACAACGATGCAACCGTAAATTCAACAAAGCAAGTACTGAAAAGAAAACTGGACAAAGGCTAGGACTGTCTTGGGACGTGATGATCTAACCCTAATTTTTTTTGTTGGCTTTTTCATGGACTGTAGGTATGAAGAACAGAACCAATCTAGACTATGAAAACTGGTAAATCTCACCGAGCAACCTGGAAATCTGATACCACTTGATAGAGGCGAAGGTGTCCCGATGTTTCGATGAGATGGTGTAGATCGATTATGGTGGAGACGACTTTCACGATCCGACTACGAACGTGCGAAGACGTTGCGCCTTAGCGATCGCTAAACCAACTCCGAGAGGTTATTGATCCCGCGGATGCACGATCAACCTGACCACGAAGGTCTAATTCCTGCAAGCAATCGAAGAACAAGCAAGAACTAAGAATTGCAATCTGGATATTGCGAATATAAGATGAATGATTACGAAAGTTGGGGTTCCAATGAGGTCTTGGCCTGGTCGGATGACACAAACGAAGAGCTCGAAGTTGCGGCTATGGCTAACTTTTATCTAATTAAAACCCAAGTCTAAACGACGCCCTAAGGGTTGTATATATGGGGGAACAGAGGGGATTTTCGTGACCCCTTGGAGGTGGGGTCCGAAAACAACCCTAACTCGGTTTCCCCACACATACGGACTCTAAAAACAGCCTATAATGTGGCATTTCGAAATTACATGGGCCCAGCCCAATATTAAGGTGACGCAGCACCTATAATTGCTCTTGGACGAAAATAATGAAGTGGCATCTCGTGTATTCCGTCCAAGCCTTCATGCATGCCTTATGGTGGCTTCAACGTGCGAAAATCCCCACTGGAAGCTCCACTGTACTTTCCCCCGCGCGCACCTTCTTCTCCATTCTTGATCCCGCTCCAATGACCATCCTTCTTGTCCATGCTAGGTCCTTCATTCATAAGCAAAACAGAAGTATCTAATTTAGGCAGCATCATATGTTCATGAACAATAGAAGGATTCGCAAGAAACGAAAGTACCTGATAATTTAGTTGACGTGCACGTGCTCTAGTAACTGGTCCAGTATGTGTAGTTGGTGAGGGTATGGGTGTAACATTAGTAGGGATGTCCTCATCACCTTGGCTCTTCCTCTCAAAGAGAAAGGAAAAAGCTTCAGCTTGACGATGTCTCCATCCACTTCCTTGTACTTCTGCATGTGGCAGAGCTCGATAAAGTTGTTTAGGTGCAAAGCAGCATCTTCTCCTGCTTCTGAGAATTGATCTTTCATAACAAGGTTAAGCAGAGCAGGTTTAATATCATAAGAGGGTGCTGAAGTGGCAGGTGGAGCAATAGGAGTGCAAATAAAGTCACTATTGTTGTGACTAGTGAAGTCACACAACTTAGTGTTTTCATTGGAACCCATAGTAGCAGCAGGTATTTCTGGTATTTTTGACAAAAGACACTAAAGTAAAAACTGAAAGGTAAACTAACAACACTAAAAAGCAAAGGTAAAAGATAGTGTGCAACTCCCATATCTTGTAGACTTGAGTCCCCGGCAACGGCGCCAGAAATTTGCTTGATGGCTTCTCACCCCTCGTTGGTTACCCCAAGTGGAAGGTTTGATGTAGCACAACGGCAAGTTTCCCTTAGCGAAGATGCTAAGGTTTAGATTGTCTCCAGTAGGACTCAAGAGATACAAGTAGGTGGTAAGTGAACAATGGCGCCGTTCACAACCTAGGTTGCTAACTTCACCTCGACCTGCACACAGATACAAATAACTTTGCTCCCAACGAGTTCAGAGGAGTTGTCAATTCCTCCGGCCTTGCTGTTTACAAAGGATTAACGCAAGAGATAATAATGATAGTGATAGCAACGGAAAAGTAAATACTGAAAGTAAATTGGTAGTGTGAACAATAATGTGAAGATGGACCGGGGTCCCGTGATTTTCACTAGTGATGTCTCTCTCCCAAAAGACGATAAAAGTGCTAGCGAGGTAAACAAATCACAGTTGGGCAATTGACAGGATTATAAAGGCACCGCAATGCTAACTAAGCTGCAAAGAAAGGAAGGGCTCAAAAGCAATGGGCAGTACGCCAAGGAAAGTAGACCCAAATCCATCTGCATCTACTACGAATCATCTACCTTGAGATATCTATCCAGAACATCTCGCTGGTATTAAGTTGCGAATCCCACCCAAAGTGTAAACTCAAAGCAACAGACAACTTCATTAAAAGAACTTTGCGTAAAGTAAACAATCCTTGCACCCGCAAGTACAAGCACTGTTGTTTTATCCCTGGTGGCAACAGCACATCCCCTAGTCTCATGTTTCTGTCACTCAAGCTAGACATCAAGGGGTTGAACCCACAATCGAGCATAACGCTCTATCTTGGAGTTGCAAATAAAATACTTGGCCAAAGAAAATACCGCAACGGAGAACATGCAAGAATTTACTCAAGAACAAAATATAAAAGAGAAGAACCAAATATATTACTCATCACAATCTGAACATAGTCTCATAATCCATCAGATTTCAACAAACTCAGCATAGCAACAACAGAAATTACATAGATGCCTCGATCATGTGAGGCAGCTCACGAGGACTCGAAAGTGGAGGCACAAAAGAGGGAGAGATAGATCACATAGCTACTGGTCACGGACCCATGGTTCAAGGGGACCTACTCACGGTACATACGGGAGGCGTCCATGGCTATGGATGGTCTCCCGGAGAGGGTAGCTTCTCCCGGCAGGGTGCCGGAGCAGCTTCTCCAGGCAGCCCCGATCTTGAAACGGCGGCGGCGGCGGAACAGAGGCGAGATCGCGAAAAAGGAGTTCGTCCTAGGGGTTTCCGTCACGGGGGGTAAATATAGGCGAAGGGGGGCGTCGAGGGGACCCACCAGGCAGCCAGGAGGCCTCCTGGTGCAACCTAGGGTGGGGCCGCTCCACGGACCCTCCTGGCTCCCTGGTGGTGACCCCCCCTTCGCTGCTTTGGTGTTTCCGGAAGCTTCCGCGACGCTGATTTTTTATCTGATTTTCCTGGATTTTTTGGAGCACTTTTACTGGCCGGAAAACCTGAAATACAAAAACAGCAGAAAACAGCAACTGGCAGCTGGGTGCACCGGGTTAATAGATTAGTCCAAATATGTTCAAAAGTGTATGAAAGTTCAAGCAAAACATGGAAAAGTCACACAAAACATGCATGGGGCAAGAAGAAATTATAGGTACGTTTGGGACGTATCAAGAACTCATGCACTTATTATAGGTAACTGTCAATCTAATCAGGAGGTTCACAATGAGACAAGTACCCCAAGGAGGAGTGTATGGGGGTTTGGTTATCCTCACGCATCCTCGACTCATGGTACGTGAGTGTACTCTAATATCCGATCCCTCCAAAGATTAGTGATGAATCTAGTAGCTAGAGTTCTCAACTAGTTTTTTTAGTTTTTGAAAATAAACACAGATTTTCAAAAATATGACATCTATCACTAATAGGCTAAAGCTCTTGACACTAAAAGTTCAAACATTACTCAAAACAATACCTCAAAACTATTGCAAGTTACTACTACAATTGAATAGCAACCTCAATTATTTACTTCAAGTAAAGACACAACTCAATGAAACAAGCGAACTCTCTAAAGAAGATAAACATGAAAACTCAAGAGAGTTCCAGCAACAAACTAAACAAAAGCTCTTAAACAGATAAGCATGAAAACTAAGAGCTAAACATTGCAGCAACTACGAAAAGATAAAGAACACACAACAAAAGAAACATAACCATGAAAATCCCATGATGTGTTCTAGTTTAAAGTGGAGCATGTTTCTCTCCAACACAAAGAAAGTTGGGTTCGAGCTTGTTATGAACTACAAACAAACTAAAAAGAAAGTAAAGAGCAAGATGCTCCAAGCATAGCACATAATGCATGAAGTGATAAAAATATAGTGGAACGAAGGACGAACTGATAATTGTTGATGAAGAAGGGGATGCATGGTGGCATCCCCAAGCTTAGACGCTTGATCTCCTTCTATATTTCTTGGGGTGCATGGGGGCATCCCCAAGCTTGAGCGTTTGACACTTCTGGATCTTCTTTCATCATCTTCCCTCGCACACTTGAAAACTCCCTTCATACATAACTCATCATAAGCTGATGAGAGAGGTTAGTACCCAAAATAAAAAAAAATCCTCTACTAGAAATAAATATTTTCTTGAAGGGATACTGTTTCTCAAGATTGCCAAAAAGTTTTTGCAAAGAAAAATCTAGCGCAAGACTTGCAAAACTGAGGAAAGGAAAAACGTGGCAGAATCTGTGAAAAACAGACCAACAGGTAGTAAATAATGTTTTTGGGGTACTTGTGCAACTCAAATAAAAAAACTCAAAACAGATGCTCGAAAGATAATTGTATAGAGCACACTCTGAGAAAATTCAGATCAAAAAGATGATCTGGTGATTTACCGTGAATTTTTCCGTCCAAGGACAGAATCTGTTTTCTGGACAGTATGTGATGAGGACATCCCTACTAATGTTACACCCATACCCTCACCAACTACACATACTGGACCAGTTACTAGAGCACGTGCACGTCAACTAAATTATCAGGTACTTTCGTTTCTTGCGAATCCTTCTATTGTTCATGAACATATGATGCTGCCTAAATTAGATACTTCTGTTTTGCTTATGAATGAAGGACCTAGCATGGACAAGAAGGATGGTCATTGGAGCGGGATCAAGAATGGAGAAGAAGGTGCGCGCGGGGGAAAGTACAGTGGAGCTTCCAGTGGGGATTTTCGCACGTTGAAGCCACCATAAGGCATGCATGAAGGCTTGGACGGAATACACGAGATGCCACTTCATTATTTTCGTCCAAGAGCAATTATAGGTGCTGCGTCACCTTAATATTGGGCTGGGCCCATGTAATTTCGAAATACCACATTATAGGCTGTTTTTAGAGTCCGTATGTGTGGGGAAACCGAGTTAGGGTTGTTTTCGGACCCCACCTCCAAGGGGTCACGAAAATCCCCTCTGTTCCCCCATATATACAGCCCTTAGGGCGTCGTTTAGACTTGGGTTTTAATTAGATTAAAGTTAGCCATAGCCGCAACTTCGAGCTCTTCGTTTGTGTCATCCGACCAGGCCAAGACCTCATTGGAACCCCAACTTTCGTAATCATTCATCTTATATTCGCAATATCCAGATTGCAATTCTTAGTTCTTGCTTGTTCTTCGATTGCTTGCAGGAATTAGACCTTCGTGGTCAGGTTGATCGTGCATCCGCGGGATCAATAACCTCTCGGAGTTGGTTTAGCGATCGCTAAGGCGCAACGTGATGAGGACATCCCTACTAATGTTACACCCATATCCTCACCAACTACACATATTGGACCAGTTACTAGAGCTTGTGCACGTCAACTAAATTATCAGGTACTTTCGTTTCTTGCGAATCCTTCTATTGTTCATGAACATATGATACTGCCTAAATTAGATACTTTTGTTTTGCTTATGAATGAAGGACCTAGCATGGACAAGAAGGATGGTCATTGGAGCGGGATCAAGCATGGAGAAGAAGGTGCGCGCGCGGGAAAGGACAGCGGAGCTTCCCGTGGTGATTATCGCACTTTGAAGCCACCATAAGGCGCGCATGAAGTCTTGGACGAAATACGCGAGATGCCACTTCATTATTTTCGTCCAAGGGCAATTATAGGTGCTGCGTCACCTTAATATTGGGCTGGGCCCATGTAATTTCGAAATACCACCTTATAGGCTGTTTTTAGAGTCCGTATGTGTGGGGAAACCGAGTTAGGGTTGTTTTCGGACCCCACCTCCAAGGGGTCACGAAAATCCCCTCTGTTCCCCCATATATACAGCCCTTAGGGCGTCGTTTAGACTTGGGTTTTAATTAGATTAAAGTTAGCCATAGCCGCAACTTCGAGCTCTTCGTTTGTGTCATCCGACCAGGCCAAGACCTCATTGGAACCCCAACTTTCGTAATCATTCATCTTATATTCGCAATATCCAGATTGCAATTCTTAGTTCTTGCTTGTTCTTCGATTGCTTGCAGGAATTAGACCTTCGTGGTCAGGTTGATCGTGCATCCGCGGGATCAATAACCTCTCGGAGTTGGTTTAGCGATCGCTAAGGCGCAACGTGATGAGGACATCCCTACTAATGTTACACCCATATCCTCACCAACTACACATATTGGACCAGTTACTAGAGCTTGTGCACGTCAACTAAATTATCAGGTACTTTCGTTTCTTGCGAATCCTTCTATTGTTCATGAACATATGATACTGCCTAAATTAGATACTTTTGTTTTGCTTATGAATGAAGGACCTAGCATGGACAAGAAGGATGGTCATTGGAGCGGGATCAAGCATGGAGAAGAAGGTGCGCGCGCGGGAAAGGACAGCGGAGCTTCCCGTGGTGATTATCGCACTTTGAAGCCACCATAAGGCGCGCATGAAGTCTTGGACGAAATACGCGAGATGCCACTTCATTATTTTCGTCCAAGGGCAATTATAGGTGCTGCGTCACCTTAATATTGGGCTGGGCCCATGTAATTTCGAAATACCACCTTATAGGCTGTTTTTAGAGTCCGTATGTGTGGGGAAACCGAGTTAGGGTTGTTTTCGGACCCCACCTCCAAGGGGTCACGAAAATCCCCTCTGTTCCCCCATATATACAGCCCTTAGGGCGTCGTTTAGACTTGGGTTTTAATTAGATTAAAGTTAGCCATAGCCGCAACTTCGAGCTCTTCGTTTGTGTCATCCGACCAGGCCAAGACCTCATTGGAACCCCAACTTTCGTAATCATTCATCTTATATTCGCAATATCCAGATTGCAATTCTTAGTTCTTGCTTGTTCTTCGATTGCTTGCAGGAATTAGACCTTCGTGGTCAGGTTGATCGTGCATCCGCGGGATCAATAACCTCTCGGAGTTGGTTTAGCGATCGCTAAGGCGCAACGTGATGAGGACATCCCTACTAATGTTACACCCATATCCTCACCAACTACACATATTGGACCAGTTACTAGAGCTTGTGCACGTCAACTAAATTATCAGGTACTTTCGTTTCTTGCGAATCCTTCTATTGTTCATGAACATATGATACTGCCTAAATTAGATACTTTTGTTTTGCTTATGAATGAAGGACCTAGCATGGACAAGAAGGATGGTCATTGGAGCGGGATCAAGCATGGAGAAGAAGGTGCGCGCGCGGGAAAGGACAGCGGAGCTTCCCGTGGTGATTATCGCACTTTGAAGCCACCATAAGGCGCGCATGAAGTCTTGGACGAAATACGCGAGATGCCACTTCATTATTTTCGTCCAAGGGCAATTATAGGTGCTGCGTCACCTTAATATTGGGCTGGGCCCATGTAATTTCGAAATACCACCTTATAGGCTGTTTTTAGAGTCCGTATGTGTGGGGAAACCGAGTTAGGGTTGTTTTCGGACCCCACCTCCAAGGGGTCACGAAAATCCCCTCTGTTCCCCCATATATACAGCCCTTAGGGCGTCGTTTAGACTTGGGTTTTAATTAGATTTAAGTTAGCCATAGCCGCAACTTCGAGCTCTTCGTTTGTGTCATCCGACCAGGCCAAGACCTCATTGGAACCCCAACTTTCGTAATCTTTCATCTTATATTCGCAATATCCAGATTGCAATTCTTAGTTCTTGCTTGTTCTTCGATTGCTTGCAGGAATTAGACCTTCGTGGTCAGGTTGATCGTGCATCCGCGGGATCAATAACCTCTCGGAGTTGGTTTAGCGATCGCTAAGGCGCAACGTCTTCGCACGTTCGTAGTCGGGTCGTGAAAGTCTACTCCACCATAATCGATCTCCACCATCTCATCGAAACATCGGGACACCTTCGCCTCTATCAAGTGGTATCAGATTTCCAGGTTGCTCGGTGAGATTTACCAGTTTTCGTAGTCTAGATTGATTCTGTTCGTCATACCTACAGCCCACGAAGAAGCCAAAAAAAAAATTTAGGGTTAGATCATCACGTCCCAAGACAGTCCGAGCCTTTGTCCAGTTTTCTTTTCAGTACTTGCTTTGTTGAATTTACGGTTGCATCGTTATGTCAAGTTGCTGATCTTAGCGTCTAGTTCCCTTAGAGTTTCGAGTTCTGATCACAGTTTGCCACGTCGCCGCCGCACAGTAGTCATCCTACCACGTTCCGCCAATCCAAGTCCACATACACCACCACGTTCCGCCAAGCAGAGTCCATATACACCACCACGTACCACGAGTCCGAGTTGAGTTCCATCATCAGTACGGTTCGTGACCTCTCCATAGCCAGATTAGTTTGAGTTGATTAGAGTCGGATTTCACCAATCTTTGTCGTACGTAGAAGGGGGTGATTTCCAAAAAAAAAAAAAAAAAAAAAAAAAATAGTCTGGCACGCTTTTCAGAGCAGTTTTTAGGCCAAAATTTTCAGGGGTAAAAAATTTCGTGCCCATACGTTCCTTAGGTCCAGAAACTCGTTTTGAGACGTTCGCCACCATAGTGATTTTTTCGCACTTTTTCAGCCCCCGCAGTCCCGCATCGCCAAAAAAAAAAAAAAAAAAAAAAAAAAAAGAGAAAAAAAAACAAATTCAGAGTGTGCTTCTCAGTTGATTACGTGCCGCGCCGTGCTTTCGTTGGTGTTTTAGGCTCGCGTCTCTAGTACGGTCTAGCCTAGGATCAGCACAGTACCGACGTTGAGTGTTTATTCAACTTTGCATCTCTGTTTTGATTACTGTTGAGCTTTTTGCTACCATATTTGTCAAACCTACCTACAGCTCCACATATATTCTACTTCGTGCGGTTGACACCTCCTGGCCATCGCTCTACCACATCTCTGAGAGTTTTGACCCGTTGGTTGTACATCACCACCTGCTGCTAGGTAAGAATCGGTAAGAACTGAAGAAAAGCTTGACGGATTTGTGCTTCCCACCACCCCACATCCCATTAGTCGAAGTAGGATCATACTTCTGTGTGTTTTCTATTTCTGCTAACCATGCCAGGATCCCATGATGAAGTGGCGCGGGATGCACCTGATTGGGAGAATATGACAAACAAAGCATTACATGATAAATTTGCACAAATGATGTCTGAACAGGTGAATGACATCGAGAACAGATTTACAGAGGCGATTGATGGTGTGGAGAAGATGATCGACACCAAGCTCGACGCCAAGTTCACTGAGTTGCTCGCACGCTTACCTATACAGCCTGCGGCCGCTCCAGCACAGCCACCGCCACCACGACGTGCACGACGTATTCTGTTTCCGGGCGGACAAGCTGCTGGTGCTCCTGCTGCTGCTGCAGTTACTGCTGCTGCTGCCTCTGACGTCGGCCAGGACGACAACTACGAGGGTGATTACGAGGAGGACGTGGAACAAGAAGCGGCCTATGAACAGCCAGCTGGACGTCCACGTCCCAACATTCGCCACGGTCGACACCAACCACCCCCTCAGGTACGCGATGATGAACATGTGCCTCAACTTAAATTGAATCTTAAGCCGTTTGAGGGTAGATATATTCCTGATGCTTATCTTACTTGGGAGTTAGAAACTGAACAACGCTTTACATGTTTACAATATCCTGAGAATAGACGTGTTACTGCTGCTGTTTGTGAATTCACGGGTTTTGCATCTATTTGGTGGTCTGAACATTGTAGATTGCATGCTAATAATATTCCAGCTACTTGGGCTGCTTTAAAAGATGCTATGCGTACTCGCTGGGTTCCTCCTTATTATCAACGTGAATTGCTACAAAAATTACAGCGTTTGAGACAAGGAAAAAATTCTGTAGAGGAATATTATCAAGAATTACAAACTGGATTGATTAGATGTGGCCTAGTAGAGGATAATGAAGCTATGTTTGCACGTTTCATAGGTGGCTTAAACAGGGAGATACAAACTATTCTAGAATACAAGGACTATGCTACTATTACTCGTTTGTTTCATCTTGCTTGTAAAGCTGAACGTGAAGTGCAGGATCGACAGGCCGCTACGAGACCTAACTTTTCTGCAGGACGAAATACATCATGGACATCGCGTGGACCTTCTACATCCACACGTCCTGCTGCTCCACCCTCTACTTCAGCCGCTCATTCTTACAGGGACCCACCAAAACAGTCAGCGCCACCATTCAAGGGTGCACAGAGTGGTCCAGCGGCGAGTTCTTCTTCATCCATGGCTTCCACAGGGCAAACACGAGATCGTGATATTAAATGTCGCAGGTGCCAAGGTGGAGGTCACTTCGCAAAAGACTGTCCCTCCAAGCGTGTGATGATTATTACGGCGGATGGTGGGTATGAGTCAGCGAGTGACTATGATGAGGAGACTTTAGTTCTCATTGCTCATGAGGAACAGGGTGCCCATGATGATGCTAATGATATGGAGTATATGTCTCCTGATGATGCAGATAAATATGCTAGTTTGGTTGCTCAACGTGTGTTAAGTGTGCAGGTAACGAAGGCTGAGCAAAACCAGAGGCATAATTTGTTCCACACAAAGGGAGTGGTGAAAGAACGTTCGGTTCGCATCATCATTGACGGAGGGAGTTGCAACAACTTGGCTAGCATGGAGTTGGTGGAGAAGCTATCTCTCACCACAAGACCACACCCCCATCCGTACTATATTCAGTGGTTTAACAATAGTGGTAAGATTAAGGTAACGCGTTCTGTTCGTGTGCACTTTAGCATTGCTGCATATGCTGATTATGTTGATTGTGATGTGGTACCCATGCAAGCATGCTCTCTTTTACTTGGTAGACCATGGCAATTTGATAGGAATGTTGTACACCATGGTAGGACAAATCAGTTTACTCTGGTTCATCAGGATAAAAATATTGCTTTACTTCCTATGTCTCCTGACCAAATTGTGAAAGATGATGTTGCTAGAGCTAGTAAAGCTAAACAGGAGAAAAATAAGAGTGAAAATGAGATAGCAGCCAAAGAATTTGAGCAACAACATAAGACTAATAGCAAATCTTCTTCTGCTGTGTCTAATGAAATTAAATTGACTAGTCCAACTTTGCTTGCTACTAAAGTTGATATTTCAGATTTGGATGTTAGTCAATATGTGTGCTATGCTTTTGTGTGCAAAGAAGCTTTGTTTTCATTTGAGGAATTGCCTCCTTCTTTGCCTCCTGTTGTCACTGACCTTTTGCAGGAGTTTATTGACGTCTTTCCACAAGACGTACCACCGGGATTACCACCTATTCGAGGGATTGAGCATCAGATTGACTTAATTCCCGGTGCTTCACTGCCCAACCGTGCGCCATACCGTACCAATCCGGAGGAGACAAAGGAGATTCAGCGTCAAGTACAAGAGCTACTCGACAAAGGTTACATACGTGAATCCCTTAGTCCTTGTGCTGTTCCTGTTATATTAGTGCCTAAAAAGGATGGAACATGGGGTATGTGTGTTGATTGTCGAGCCATTAATAATATTACTATTCGTTATCGTCATCCTATTCCTAGGTTAGATGATATGCTTGATGAATTAAGTGGCTCTACCATGTTTTCCAAAGTTGATTTGCGTAGTGGATACCATCAAATTCGCATGAAATTAGGAGATGAATGGAAAACGGCATTTAAAACTAAGTTTGGATTATATGAGTGGTTAGTCATGCCTTTTGGGTTAACTAATGCACCTAGCACTTTCATGAGATTAATGAACGAGGTTTTACGAGCTTTCATTGGACGATTTGTGGTAGTCTATTTTGATGATATACTGATTTATAGCAAATCTTTGGAGGAACATTTGGATCATTTACGTGCTGTTTTTATTGCTCTACGTAATGCACGTTTGTTTGGTAACCTTGGGAAGTGCACCTTTTGCACCGACCGAGTATCGTTTCTTGGCTATGTTGTTACTCCGCAGGGAATTGAAGTTGGTAAAGCCAAGATCGAGGCGATTGAGAGTTGGCCGCAGCCCAAAACGGTCACACAAGTGAGGAGTTTTCTTGGCCTCGCTGGATTCTATAGGCGTTTTGTGAGAGATTTCAGCACCATTGCTGCACCTCTCAATGAGCTTACACGCAAGGATGTGCCTTTTACTTGGGGTACCGCACAGGAAGAAGCCTTCACCGTATTGAAAGATAAGTTAACACATGCTCCTTTGCTCCAACTTCCTGATTTTAATAAGACTTTTGAGCTTGAATGCGATGCTAGTGGGATTGGTTTGGGAGGTGTGTTATTACAAGATGCTAAACCTGTTGCTTACTTTTCTGAAAAATTGAGTGGGCCTAGTCTGAACTATTCTACTTATGATAAGGAATTATATGCTCTTGTTCGGACATTAGAAACTTGGCAACATTATTTATGGCCCAAAGAATTTGTTATACATTCTGATCATGAATCTTTGAAACACATAAGAAGTCAAGCAAAACTTAATCGTAGACATGCTAAGTGGGTTGAATTTATTGAGACTTTCCCTTATGTCATTAAACACAAGAAGGGGAAAGATAATATTATTGCTGATGCTTTGTCTCGTCGTTATACTATGCTTTCACAACTTGACTTCAAGATTTTCGGTTTAGAGACAATCAAAGATCAATACGTAAATGATGCGGAATTTAAAGATGTTTTGCAGAATTGTAGAGAGGGTAGAACATGGAACAAGTTTGTGCTTAATGATGGATTTGTGTTCCGTTCTAACAAGCTATGCATTCCAGCTAGCTCTATTCGTCTTTTGTTGTTGCAGGAGGCGCATGGAGGAGGATTAATGGGACACTTTGGCGTGAAGAAGACGGAGGACGTACTTGCTACACATTTCTTTTGGCCAAAGATGAGACGGGATGTTGAGCGTTTTGTTGCTCGCTGCACTACATGTCAAAAAGCTAAGTCACGACTCAATCCTCATGGTTTATACATGCCTTTACCTGTACCTAGTGTTCCGTGGGAGGACATATCCATGGACTTTGTTTTAGGCTTGCCTCGAACAAAGAATGGGAGGGATAGCATATTTGTTGTCGTGGATAGATTTTCTAAGATGGCACATTTTATACCATGTCATAAAAGCGATGATGCTGCTAATGTTGCTGATTTATTCTTTCGTGAGATTATTCGCTTACATGGTGTGCCCAATACTATTGTCTCGGATCGTGATACTAAGTTTCTTAGCCATTTTTGGAGATGCTTATGGGCTAAGTTGGGGACTAAACTACTTTTTAGTACTACATGTCATCCCCAAACTGATGGACAAACTGAAGTAGTCAATAGGACTTTGTCTACTATGCTTAGGGCTGTTTTAAAGAGTAACTTGAAACTGTGGGAAGAATGTTTACCTCATATTGAATTTGCTTATAATCGTTCATTGCATTCTACCACTAAAATGTGCCCTTTTGAGATTGTTTATGGTTTTCTACCTCGTGCACCTATTGATTTGCTTCCTCTTCCATCTTCGGAGAAGGTTAATTTTGATGCTAAGCAACGTGCTGAATTGATATTAAAACTGCATGAGTTAACTAAAGAAAACATTGAGCGCATGAATGCTAGATACAAGCTTGCTGGTGATAGGGGTCGAAAGCATGTTGTGTTTGAACCCGGAGATCTTGTTTGGTTACATCTACGTAAAGATAGGTTTCCTGATTTGCGCAAGTCTAAGTTAATGCCTCGAGCTGATGGTCCCTTTAAGGTTTTGCAGAAAATTAATGATAATGCATATAAACTTGAGCTACCTGCAGCCTTTGGGGTTAGTCCCACATTTAATATTGCAGATTTGAAGCCTTATTTGGGAGAAGATGATGAGCTTCCGTCGAGGACGACTTCAATTCAAGAAGGGGAGGATGATGAGGACATCCCTACTAATGTTACACCCATATCCTCACCAACTACACATATTGGACCAGTTACTAGAGCTCGTGCACGTCAACTAAATTATCAGGTACTTTCGTTTCTTGCGAATCCTTCTATTGTTCATGAACATATGATACTGCCTAAATTAGATACTTTTGTTTTGCTTATGAATGAAGGACCTAGCATGGACAAGAAGGATGGTCATTGGAGCGGGATCAAGCATGGAGAAGAAGGTGCGCGCGCGGGAAAGGACAGCGGAGCTTCCCGTGGTGATTATCGCACTTTGAAGCCACCATAAGGCGCGCATGAAGTCTTGGACGAAATACGCGAGATGCCACTTCATTATTTTCGTCCAAGGGCAATTATAGGTGCTGCGTCACCTTAATATTGGGCTGGGCCCATGTAATTTCGAAATACCACCTTATAGGCTATTTTTAGAGTCCGTATGTGTGGGGAAACCGAGTTAGGGTTGTTTTCGGACCCCACCTCCAAGGGGTCACGAAAATCCCCTCTGTTCCCCCATATATACAGCCCTTAGGGCGTCGTTTAGACTTGGGTTTTAATTAGATTTAAGTTAGCCATAGCCGCAACTTCGAGCTCTTCGTTTGTGTCATCCGACCAGGCCAAGACCTCATTGGAACCCCAACTTTCGTAATCTTTCATCTTATATTCGCAATATCCAGATTGCAATTCTTAGTTCTTGCTTGTTCTTCGATTGCTTGCAGGAATTAGACCTTCGTGGTCAGGTTGATCGTGCATCCGCGGGATCAATAACCTCTCGGAGTTGGTTTAGCGATCGCTAAGGCGCAACGTCTTCGCACGTTCGTAGTCGGGTCGTGAAAGTCTACTCCACCATAATCGATCTCCACCATCTCATCGAAACATCGGGACACCTTCGCCTCTATCACAACGTCTTCGCACGTTCGTAGTCGGATCGTGAAAGTCGTCTCCACCATAATCGATCTACACCATCTCATCGAAACATCGGGACACCTTCGCCTCTATCAAGTGGTATCAGATTTCCAGGTTGCTCGGTGAGATTTACCAGTTTTCATAGTCTAGATTGGTTCTGTTCTTCATACCTAGAGTCCACGAAAAAGCCAACAAAAAAAATTAGGGTTAGATCATCACGTCCCAAGACAGTCCTAGCCTTTGTCCAGTTTTCTTTTCAGTACTTGCTTTGTTGAATTTACGGTTGCATCGTTGTGTCAAGTTGCTGATCTTAGCGTCTAGTTCCCTTAGAGTTTCGAGTTCTGATCACAGTTTGCCACGTCGCCGCCGCACCAGTAGTCATCCTACCACGTTCCGCCAATCCGAGTCCAGATACACCACCACGTTCCGCCAAGCAGAGTCCATATACACCACCACGTCTCACGAGTCCGAGTTGAGTTCCACCATCAGTACGGTTCCTGATATCTCCGTAGCCAGAATAGTTTTGAGTTGATTAGAGTCGGATTTCACCAATCTTTTGTCGTACGTAGAAGAGGGTGATTTCCAAAAAAAAAAAAAAAAAAAATAGTCTGGCACGCTTTTCAGAGCAGTTTTTAGGCCCAAATTTTCAGGGGTAAAAAAATTTCGTGCCCATACGTTCCTTACGTCCAGAAACTCGTTTTGAGACGTTCGCCACCATAGTGATTTTTTCGCACTTTTTCAGCCACCGCAGTCCCGCATCGCAAAAAAAAAAAGAGCAAAAAAAAAAAAAAAGAGAAAAAAAAATTCAGAGTGTGCTTCACAGTTGTTACGTGCCGCGCCGTGCTTTCGTTGGTGTTTTAGGCTCGCGTCTCTAGTACGGTCTAGCCTAGGATCAGCACAGTACCGACGTTGAGTGTTTATTCAGCTTTGCATCTCTGTTTTGATTACTGTTGATCTTTTTGCTACCATATTTGTCAAGCCTACCTACAGCTCCACATATATCCTACATCGTGCGTTTTGACACCTCCTGGCCATCGCTCTACCATATCTCTGAGAGTTTTGACCCGTTGGTTGTACATCACCACCTGCTGCTAGGTAAGAATCGGTAAGAACGTAAGAAAAGCTTGACGGATTTGTGCTTTCCACCACCCCACATCCATCCCATTAGTAGAAGTAGGATCATATTCCTGTGTGTTTTCTATTTCTGCTAACCATGCCAGGATCACATGATGAAGTGGCGCGGGATGCACCCGATTGGGAGAACATGACAAACAAGGAGCTACATGATAAATTTGCACGTATGATGTCTCAACAGGTGCAGGACATCGAGACCAGATTTACAGAGGCGATTGATGGCGTGGAGAAGATGATCGACACCAAGCTCGACGCCAAGTTTACTGAGTTGATCGCACGCCTACCTTCAGCACAGCCACAGCCACCGCCACTACCACGTGCACGACGTATTCTGTTTCCGCGAGGACAAGCTGCTGGTATTGGTGCTCCTCCTGCTGCTGCAGTTGCTGCTACTACTGCTGCTGCTGCTTCTGACGTCGTCCAGGACGACAACTACGAGGGTGATTACGAGGAGGAGGTGGAACAGGAAGCGGCCTATGAGCAGCCAGCTGGACGTCCACGTCCCAACATTCGCCACGGTCGACACCAACCACCCCCTCAGGTACGCGATGATGAACACGTGCCTAAACTTAAATTGAATCTTAAGCCGTTTGAGGGTAGATATATTCCTGATGCTTATCTTACTTGGGAGTTAGAAACTGAACAACGTTTTACATGTTTACAATATCCTGAGAATAGACGTGTTACTGCTGCTGTTTGTGAATTCACGGGCTTTGCATCTATTTGGTGGTCTGAACATTGTAGATTGCATGCTAATAATATTCCAGCTACTTGGGCTGCTTTAAAAGATGCTATGCGTACTCGCTGGGTTCCTCCTTATTATCAACGTGAATTGTTACAAAAATTACAACGTTTGAGACAAGGAAAAAATTCTGTAGAGGAATATTATCAAGAATTACAAACTGGATTGATTAGATGTGGCCTAGTAGAGGATAATGAAGCTATGCTTGCACGTTTTATGGGTGGCTTAAACAGGGAGATACAAACTATTCTAGAATACAAGGACTTTGCTACTATCACTCGTTTGTTTCATCTTGCTTGTAAAGCTGAACGTGAAGTGCAGGATCGACAGGCCGCTACAAGACCTAACTTTTCTGCAGGACGAAATACATCATGGACATCGCGTGGAGCTTCTACATCCACACGTCCTGCTGCGCCACCATCTACTTCAGCCGCTCATTCTTACAGGGAGCCACCAAAACAGCCAGCGCCACCATTCAAGGGTGCACAGAGTGGTCCGGCGGCGAGTTCTTCTTCATCCATGGCGTCCACAGGGCAAACACGAGATCGTGATATTAAATGTCGCAGGTGCCAAGGTGGAGGTCACTTCGCAAAAGACTGTCCCTCCAAGCGTGTGATGACTATTACGGCGGATGGTGGGTATGAGTCAGCGAGTGACTATGATGAGGAGACTCTAGTTCTCATTGCTCATGAGGAACAGGGTGCCCATGATGATGCTCATGATATAGAGTATATGACTCCTGATGACGCAGATAAATATGCTAGTTTGGTTGCTCAACGTGTATTAAGTGTGCAGGTAACGAAGGCCGAGCAAAACCAGAGGCATAATTTGTTCCACACAATGGGAGTGGTGAAAGAACGTTCGGTTCGCATCATCATTGACGGAGGGAGTTGCAACAACTTGGCTAGCATGGAGTTGGTGGAGAAGCTATCTCTCACCACAAGACCACACCCCCATCCGTACTATATTCAGTGGTTTAACAATAGTGGTAAGATTAAGGTAACGCGTTCTGTTCGTGTGCACTTTAGCATTGCTGCTTATGCTGATTATGTTGATTGTGATGTGGTACCCATGCAAGCATGCTCTCTTTTACTTGGTAGACCATGGCAATTTGATAGGAATGTTGTACACCATGGTAGGACAAATCAGTTTACTCTGGTTCATCAGGATAAAAATATTGCTTTACTTCCTATGTCTCCTGAAAAAATTGTGAAAGATGATCTTGCTAGAGCTAGTAAAGCAAAACAGGAGAAAAATAAGAGTGAGAATGAGAAAGCAGCCAAAGAATTTGAGCAACAACATAAGACTAATAGCAAATCTTCTTCTGCTGTTTCTAATGAAATTAAATTGACTAGTCCAACTTTGCTTGCTACTAAGGTTGATATTTCAGATTTGGATGTTGGTCAATATGTGTGCTATGCTTTTGTCTGCAAAGAAGCTTTGTTTTCATTTGAGGAATTGCCTCCTTCTTTGCCTCCTGTTGTCACTGACCTTTTGCAGGAGTTTATTGACGTCTTTCCACAAGACGTACCACCGGGATTACCACCTATTCGAGGGATTGAGCATCAGATTGACTTAATTCCCGGTGCTTCGTTGCCCAACCGTGCACCATACCGTACCAATCCGGAGGAGACGAAGGAGATTCAGCGTCAAGTACAAGAGCTACTCGACAAAGGTTACATACGTGAGTCCCTTAGTCCTTGTGCTGTTCCTGTTATATTAGTGCCTAAAAAGGATGGAACATGGCGTATGTGTGTTGATTGTCGAGCCATTAATAATATTACTATTCGTTATCGTCATCCTATTCCTAGGTTAGATGATATGCTTGATGAATTAAGTGGCTCTACCATGTTTTCCAAAGTTGATTTGCGTAGTGGATACCATCAAATTCGCATGAAATTAGGAGATGAATGGAAAACGGCTTTTAAAACTAAGTTTGGATTATATGAGTGGTTAGTCATGCCTTTTGGGTTAACTAATGCACCTAGCACTTTCATGAGATTAATGAACGAGGTTTTACGTGCTTTCATTGGACGATTTGTGGTAGTCTATTTTGATGATATACTGATTTATAGCAAATCTTTGGAGGAACATTTGGATCATTTACGTGTTGTTTTTATTGCTCTACGTAATGCACGTTTATTTGGTAACCTTGGGAAGTGCACCTTTTGCACCGACCGAGTATCGTTTCTTGGCTATGTTGTTACTCCACAGGGTATTGAAGTTGATACAGCCAAGATCGAGGCGATTGAGAGTTGGCCGCAGCCCAAAACGGTCACACAAGTGCGAAGTTTTCTTGGCCTCGCTGGATTCTATAGGCGTTTTGTGAGAGATTTCAGCACCATTGCTGCCCCTCTCAATGAGCTTACACGCAAGGATGTGCCTTTTACTTGGGGTACCGCACAGGAAGAAGCTTTCACGGTATTGAAAGATAAGTTAACACATGCTCCTTTGCTCCAACTTCCTGATTTTAATAAGACTTTTGAGCTTGAATGCGATGCTAGTGGGATTGGTTTGGGAGGTGTGTTATTACAAGATGCTAAACCTGTTGCATACTTTTCTGAAAAATTGAGTGGGCCTAGTCTGAACTATTCTACTTATGATAAGGAATTATATGCTCTTGTTCGGACATTAGAAACTTGGCAACATTATTTATGGCCCAAAGATTTTTTATACATTCTGATCATGAATCTTTGAAACACATAAGAAGTCAAGAAAAACTTAATCGTAGACATGCTAAGTGGGTTGAATTTATTGAGACTTTCCCTTATGTCATTAAACACAAGAAGGGGAAAGATAATATTATTGCTGATGCTTTGTCTCGTCGTTATACTATGCTTTCACAACTTGACTTCAAGATATTCGGTTTAGAGACAATCAAAGAACAATATGCAAATGATGCGGAATTTAAAGATGTATTGCAGAATTGTAGAGAGGGTAGAACATGGAACAAGTTTGTGCTTAATGATGGATTTGTGTTCCGTTCTAACAAGCTATGCATTCCAGCTAGCTCTATTCGTCTTTTGTTGTTGCAGGAGGCGCATGGAGGAGGATTAATGGGACATTTTGGAGTAACTTGAAACTGTGGGAAGAATGTTTACCTCATATTGAATTTGCTTATAATCGTTCAGTGCATTCTACCACTAAAATGTGCCCTTTTGAGATTGTACACAATCGTTCAGTGCATTCTAC
The DNA here is from genome assembly GCA_950022295.1 of Bromus sterilis. Taxonomy (NCBI): domain Eukaryota; kingdom Viridiplantae; phylum Streptophyta; class Magnoliopsida; order Poales; family Poaceae; genus Bromus; species Bromus sterilis. Next base: position 159,992,928 of record OX465599.1, on the reverse strand, counting down.
CACTAATTGTAACAATTCACGTTGATAATAAGGAGGAACCCAGCGAGTACGCATAGCATCTTTTAAAGCAGCCCAAGTAGTTGGAATATTATTAGCATGCAATCTACAATGTTCAGACCACCAAATAGATGCAAAGCCCGTGAATTCACAAACAGCAGCAGTAACACGTCTATTCTCAGGATATTGTAAACATGTAAAACGTTGTTCAGTTTCTAACTCCCAAGTAAGATAAGCATCAGGAATATATCTACCCTCAAACGGCTTAAGATTCAATTTAAGTTTAGGCACGTGTTCATCATCGCGTACCTGAGGGGGTGGTTGGTGTCGACCGTGGCGAATGTTGGGACGTGGACGTCCAGCTGGCTGCTCATAGGCCGCTTCCTGTTCCACCTCCTCCTCGTAATCACCCTCGTAGTTGTCGTCCTGGACGACGTCAGAAGCAGCAGCAGCAACTGCAGCAGCAGGAGGAGCACCAATACCAGCAGCTTGTCCTCGCGGAAACAGAATACGTCGTGCACGTGGTAGTGGCGGTGGCTGTGGCTGTGCTGAAGGTAGGCGTGCGATCAACTCAGTAAACTTGGCGTCGAGCTTGGTGTCGATCATCTTTTCCACGCCATCAATTGCCTCTGTAAATCTGGTCTCGATGTCATTCACCTGTTCAGACATCATTTGTGCAAATTTATCATGTAGCTCCTTGTTTGTCATGTTCTCCCAATCGGGTGCATCCCGCGCCACTTCATCATGTGATCCTGGCATGGTTAGCAGAAATAGAAAACACACAGGAATATGATCCTACTTCTACTAATGGGATGGATGTGGGGTGGTGGAAAGCACAAATCCGTCAAGCTTTTCGTACGTTCTTACCGATTCTTACCTAGCAGCAGGTGGTGATGTACAACCAACGGGTCAAAACTCTCAGAGATATGGTAGAGCGATGGCCAGGAGGTGTCAAAACGCACGATGTAGGATATATGTGGAGCTGTAGGTAGGCTTGACAAATATGGTAGCAAAAAGATCAACAGTAATCAAAACAGAGATGCAAAGCTGAATAAACACTCAACGTCGGTACTGTGCTGATCCTAGGCTAGACCGTACTAGAGACGCGAGCCTAAAACACCAACGAAAGCACGGCGCGGCACGTAACAACTGTGAAGCACACTCTGAATTTTTTATTTTCTCTCTTTTTTTTTGTGTGCGATGCGGGACTGCGGTGGCTGAAAAAGTGCGAAAAAAACACTATGGTGGCGAACGTCTCAAAACGAGTTTCTGGACGTAAGGAACGTATGGGCACAAAAAAATTTTAACCCTGAAAATTTTGGCCTAAAAACTGCTCTGAAAAGCGTGCCAGACTCTAATCAACTCAAAACTATTCTGGCTACGGAGATATCAGGAACCGTACTGATGGTGGAACTCAACTCGGACTCGTGAGACGTGCTGGTGTATATGGACTCTGCTTGGCGGAACGTGGTGGTGTATCTGGACTCGGATTAGCGGAACGTGGTAGGATGACTACTTGTGCGGCGGCGACGTGGAAAACTGTGATCAGAACTCGAAACTCTAAGGGAACTAGACGCTAAGATCAGCAACTTGACACAACGATGCAACCGTAAATTCAACAAAGCAAGTACTGAAAAGAAAACTGGACAAAGGCTAGGACTGTCTTGGGACGTGATGATCTAACCCTAATTTTTTTTGTTGGCTTTTTCGTGGACTGTAGGTATGAAGAACAGAACCAATCTAGACTATGAAAACTGGTAAATCTCACCGAGCAACCTGGAAATATGATACCACTTGATAGAGGCGAAGGTGTCCCGATGTTTCGATGAGATGATGGAGATCGATTTTTTGGTGGAGTAGACTTTCACGACCCGACTACGAACGTGCGAAGACGTTGCGCCTTAGCGATCGCTAAACCAACTCCGAGAGGTTATTGATCCCGCGGATGCACGATCAACCTGACCACGAAGGTCTAATTCCTGCAAGCAATCGAAGAACAAGCAAGAACTAAGAATTGCAATCTGGATATTGCGAATATAAGATGAATGATTACGAAAGTTGGGGTTCCAATGAGGTCTTGGCCTGGTCGGATGACACAAACGAAGAGCTCGAAGTTGCGGCTATGGCTAACTTTTATCTAATTAAAACCCAAGTCTAAACGACGCCCTAAGGGCTGTATATATGGGGGAACAGAGGGGATTTTCGTGACCCCTTGGAGGTGGGGTCCGAAAACAACCCTAACTCGGTTTCCCCACACATACGGACTCTAAAAACTGCCTATAATGTGGTATTTCGAAATTACATGGGCCCAGCCCAATATTAAGGTGACGCAGCACCTATAATTGCTCTTGGACGAAAATAATGAAGTGGCATCTCGTGTATTCCGTCCAAGCCTTCATGCATGCCTTATGGTGGCTTCAACGTGCGAAAATCCCCACTGGAAGCTCCACTGTACTTTCCCCCGCGCAAACCTTCTTCTCCATTCTTGATCCCGCTCCAATGACCATCCTTCTTGTCCATGCTAGGTCCTTCATTCATAAGCAAAACAAAAGTATCTAATTTAGGCAGCATCATATGTTCATGAACAATAGAAGGATTCGCAAGAAACGAAAGTACCTGATAATTTAGTTGACGTGCACGTGCTCTAGTAACTGGTCCAGTATGTGTAGTTGGTGAGGGTATGGGTGTAACATTAGTAGGGATGTCCTCATCAAGACCACGTGCTGCTAGGGAAAAAAGAAAAGGATGAGGAAGAGGTGGGCTGGAGGGGAAGATGGGCCAAGGGAAAAAAAGGCATGGCCCAACTGCTACCGGAGTCTCTGCATTTTATTCTTTTACAAAAGACAGCAGAGGAAAAGACTAAAAGGAAAATGTAAAGGAATTTCAAAAATCATATACAAATATGATTATGAGTCCTCAGCAATTATAGGATTTTTAGAAAATGATTTGTGTCAAATATGTTTAAGTAATTCAAAAGGCACTTAAACTAATTCAAATGCAATTTTTATTACAACCCTATTTTCTGGACATGATAAAATCGTGGGAATTGGCATGGGTCTTTCTCACGGCAAAACATGATGGAACCCAAAAGATCTTGCTTAGGGGAGAAAAATACGAAGCTTCGGGAAAAAGGCAAAAGACAAAAAAGGAGAAATGAAAGAAATGAAAATAATCCTTTTACATCACAAGAAAAATGATTTGTCATTTTTTTTGTCATATGGATTATTGCAAAGAATAATTGTGCAAATTTTTATCCCCAATGGGAAAAATAAAAGTGCAAATTTTTCAGGATTTTGTCAGTTTTGGGGTGTTACAATATATATAGTGCTAGTACAGTGAAGGGGTAAGTGGAGAAAATAGAGAGAGAGAGAGAGAGAGAGAGAGGGAGAGGAGGATACATGGACAATTGGCCCATGTAGCATGCAGGAAGAAGGTTGTATTGCTCAATGGGATTTTGGTGCAACCGAGGCGCTACCGTCCTAGTACTGCACCCATACTCATAGGCTTTAATGTGGATGAGTGGTAGTGCAACACTTGTATCGTTCCCTGTATCGTTTGTATCAGTCCCTCCTGAAAGCTTATTCATGTGAGGATCGTCACTTTTAGTTTTGCTTCGATGCTTCCCTTATGGGTGGCATAGTTTTTCCCGTGTGCTTGGCTTCCTCATCCGTCCATGTGTAGCTCTGCTCAATCCTTTGTACTCTTGTGAGTGGAGGGTCAAGTAGTGAACCATCTATGAGAGGGCCCAAAAGAGACACCTAAAGGAGGGAATTTACCTATGTATGCTGAGAGGGACCAAAGGAGACACATAAAGAAGGGAATTTCCCAATGTATTCTTGATGCGTGTGTCCCTCGGGGAAATGTCAAGTCAATGATGAAGGTGCACATGATCTTGGTCCACCCCACATCATCTCATCCCCTTGGGAATGATCTTGGGTATATTAGGGGAAAGCCTTTGGAAGTTCCCGATCTACAGGAGTTTGAGGTGTTTTGACTATGAACATAAAGAATAAGAGGGAAATCCAAAAGAAACTGCAAGACCAAGAGGAAGAAGAACAAGATTCAATAGCAATAACTACTCCAATCATCCCCATAGCGAACACACCAAGATCCAACAACAAAAGGAAAGATACAAAGGTAGTTATATAAAATCTATAAGAGAGGTGGATATTTAGAAAGAGAGAGAGAGAGAGATTTAGTCTTACTCAAGTGCAATAACATGGAGTTCGGAACTTCAACTGTATAAGAAGCCTCTTGATGTAGAAAAAACCTAGGGATTGTCCCAAATCTTCACAATTCTGAGGAGGAGATTCACAACAAGAGCAAAGCACAAGGGGCTTCACAAAGGGAACAACACAAAGGATAAAGTGGAACAAGATTCAACAAAATTAACACTCAAATCCACACACAAGTACCACACATCTCAAGATCCACACACCAAAGGAGGCAAGCTTGGTAGTTTCTATGAATGGGGAGAGGAAGGATAGAGAGAGTATCTCAAAGAGATCTAATTTCCCAAGGGGAAAGTAGGAGCTAAGCTCTCTCAAATCTAGATGATATCTTAGCTTACCCTAAAGCGGATGTAGGAGACAAGTATTTATAGTCTAGATGAGAAATGAACGGGTACACGGGCCGCAGCCCACTTGCAGATCTGGCCTCGTTGACCTAGTCGGAGGGTCCGGACCTTAGCCCGAATGGTCTGGGCACATCCCAGACGGTCCGAACAAATACGGTCGAGAGGGGGCTTCGGGATTTGCTTTCCGGATTGGGTCCGGACGTCCAAACAATTATGGCCGAGGAGGGTCTTTAGGAGTTGCTCTTCGGACGGTCCGGTTCCTGTCCCGGACGGTCTGGCCTGGGATCCTGACGTCCGACTCATGGAAGGGGTCCTTCTCTTCGGCTTCTCATGGACCTTCTACTTGCGTGGCCTGCCCTTGTCCCGTGGCTTTCTCTTGGGTGTGTCCTCGGTACCTGATGATGTTTTAAGTATCTGCATGAGGAAGCACCCAAGTCTCGCAAGCAAGTAAGTGTGTTTTGAATAGGAGCGAGTTCACCTTAGCCTCGATGGAGCGTACTTGTGCTCTTGTCAAAGGTCCACGTGGGGAAGATGTACACATGGTGATGTCGATTGGATGCTCCGCATCATATCCCCCCCCTTGGGGAAGATCCCTACACAGATGAAAGTCTTCAGCACCATGGTAAGGCGCGAGGTCGAAGATGTTGAACTTGTTGCTCACCGTGTACTTGTCCGTGGGGATGGCCACCTCGTACGCGTTGTTGTTGACCTTGGTGAGAATATTGAATGGTCCGTCAGCGCGAGGGAGAAGCTTTAACTTGCGGGCGTCCGAGAACCGTTCTTTGCGAAGGTGTATCCAAAATAGGTCACCCGGTTGGAACGTGCTTGGCTTCTTGTGGATGTTCATCTTGTGTACATGGGCCTGAACATATTTCTCTATCGTTGCCGTTGTATCTTCATGAAGCCTCTTAAGGAAGCTTGCCCTTGCGTCAGCGTCCATGTTGGCACGCTCTTGGAGTGGTAGAGGTAGAATGTACAATGGGAATAGTGGGTTGAACCCATAGACAACCTTGAATGGCGACCGCTTCGTGGTGGAGTGCATGGAACGGTTCTAGGCGATCTCCGCCACCGGGATGTGATCTTCCACTCCTTGATGTTCTTGACGAGTGTACGGAGAAGAGTTGATAGGGATCAGTTCACCACTTCTGTTTTCCCATCCATTTGCGGGTGATACGCCATGGAGAAGAGGAGCTTGATGCCGAGCTTGGTGCATAGTGGCTTCCAAAAATAGCTTAGGAACTTGACGTCGCGGCCGGAGACGATGGACTTGGGCACACCATGAAGTCGAAGGTTCTCCATACAAATATGTTAGCAATATGCGTGGCATCATCCGTTTTATTGCGAGGAAGGAAATGCGCCATTTTGGAGAATCTATCCACTACCACAAATATAGAGTCTTTTCCATTCCTTGTACGAGGTAATCCAATAAAGAATTCCATACTAATTTGTTCCCATGGTACATGAGGAATAGGCAAAGGCATATAAAGACCATGTGATAGGGATTCGGACTTAGCCTTTTGACAAGTGTGGCACCATTGTACAAGACGACCTACGTCACGGGACATCTTTGGCCAAAAGAAGTTAGCGAAGAGTGTAGCATAGGTCTTGTCACGACCGAAATGTCCCATGAGGCCACCGCCATGTGATTCCTGCAAAAGAAGGAGACACAAAGAACACTCGGGAATGCAAAGTTTGTTAGCGCGCATGAGATAGACATCATTCATATAATACGAGTCCCAAGTGGTGTGTCACGTGAAATTGAAAAAAGGTGTAGCAAAGAAAGGGTCATGTGAATAAAGATCTTTGATGTGTTCAAAACCCACAATGTCAAATTCAAGCTTAGTTGTAAGCATGCATCTTCTTGCAAGGCGTCCATGACGACGTTGTCATTGCCCTTTTTATAAATGATGATGTAAGGGAAAGACTCGATGAGTTCACTCGACCTAGCATGCCTACGATTTAATTTAGTTTGGGACTTCAAGTATTTGAGAGATTCATGACCCGAGTGGATAAAAAATTCCCTAGGGAAAAGGAAGTGTTCCCAAACTTGCTAGACACGAATCAACGCATAGAGTTCCTTATCGTAGAGAGGGTGATTAAATTGGGATCCAGAAAGTTTTTCACTAAAATAAGCAACCGGGCGTCTATCTTGCATGAGCACATCTCCTATACCCGTGCCACTAGCATCACAATGGACTTAAAAAAAGGTTTTTCAAAGTTTGGAAAAACTAGCAAAGGAGCATGAGTAAGGCGATGTTTGAGTTGATTAAAAGATTTTTCTTGGGATGGACCCCAAATTAAAGGAACATTCTTTTTACTTAAAGCATGCATGGGTGATGCAATGGTGCTAAAGTCCTTAACAAAACGGCGGTAGAAACTAGCTAGACCAAGGAAACTTCGGACTTTTGAAAGGGTGGTAGGTTGTGGCAAGTTTTAATCTCGTTTACTTTAGTTTCGTCAACTTTGATTCCATTGAAGGAAACCAAAAAGCCAAGGAATATGACTTTTGGAAGTGCAAAAACTACATTTTTCAAGATTAGCATACAATTTTTTCTTACGCAATACTTGGAGCACTTCACGAATATGACTAGCATGGTCCTCCATGGATTTGCTATAAATGAGGATATCATCAAAGTAAACTACAACAAACTTTCCAATGAGATAACGGAGAACATGGTTCATTACGCGCATAAAGGTGCTAGGTGCTTCGGATAAAACGAATGGCAAAACCAACCATTCATAGAGACCACTCTTGGTCTTGAAGGAAGTTTTCCACTTGTCACCGACTTCCATACATATTTGGTGGCAGCCACTTTTAAGATCATTTTTTTGTGAAAATAATGGCACCGGATAGTTCGTCAAGCATGTAATCTAAGCGCGAGATGGGGTGTCGATAGAGAACCGTAATACTGCTGATGGGTCGGCAATCACAACACATCCGCCAAATACAATCTTTCTTGGGAATAATTAGGAACGGTACCGCACAAGGACTAAGGCTTTTGCAAACGTACCCTTTCTCTAGTAGTTGTTCGACTTGGCGTTGAATCTCCTTTGTCTCTTCGGAGTTGGTGCGGTAAGGTGCCCAGTTGGGGAGAGGTGGACCGGGAATGTGGTCGATGTGGTGCTCAATTCCATGAAGTGGGGGAAGACCCGGAGGTAGCTTGGAGGGAAACACATCCTCAAATTCCCGCAAAATAGTAGCTATGGCACGAGGAAGGGGAGGTGAGTCGTTATGTAAAATCACCTCCGCCTTGTACAAGAGTACAAAGTGAAGGATATGGGATGGGTTATTCCGCACTTCCTAGACCTCTCTTTTGGTGTCTAGCAAGATGGTGTCATTGGTGGTATGCCTCATGGGTTCACTCATATTTGGCTTGTGTCACTCACTCACTTTTGTCCCCTTGAGGGTTTGTAGTGTTTCTTTTGTCGGCGATCACTTGACTTGGGGTCATGGGCCAAAGGATCAACTCTTTGCCCCTCCACTTGAAGCTATAATGGTTAGTATGACCGTTGTGTAGGACACTTCGATCAAATTGCCAAGGGCGGCCCAAGAGGAAATGGCACACGCTCATTGGTACCACGTCACATTCCAATGGGTCTTCATAGGCGCCAATTTTGAAGGAGACTTCCACCGTGTGGTCCACTTTGATGGAACCAGAATCACTAATCCATTGCACTTTGTATGGGCGAGGATGCTTCTTCTTGATGAGGTTGACCTTGGCACCAAGTTCTTCACTTGCCAAGTTGTGGCAGCTTCCGCCATCAATGATGACCTTGACGGATCTACCCTTGGCCGGCAAGGGCCCGGCCCCATGTGAGGTATCCCGGTAACCCATACCCTATTGAGACGGAAGAGGCCGATCCGAGAGCGCTACCGGCTTTTCGATTTGGTGTCGACTCCCCGGGGGTCTCCCAGATTTGTTCGTTGTTATCTAGAGGGACCTGTCGTTTCGGATCTCTCGGAACTAAATCATAAAATGGTTTCCTGTGATGGGTAGCAACTAAGAGAGATGGGCGTGCGTGTGGAGCCTTGTAATGGGAAGTTGGTACACCCCTGCAAGGTGAAATCTTTTCAAGAAGCCGTGTCCACAGTTATGGACGACTTGAGACCTACTCATTGTTCATAGATAACTACAACTGAGATAATCTTAATAACTTGATCAATGTGTGTGTGCCTTGACTGCTTTTGCGAAGGGGAGGACAAGGATAGGATAGGTGTTATGTTTGCGTAAGTAGCTGATAGAAGACTTGTTGATGCGGCTGCAACCTCAACTACTACCACCATCTTACCGTGAGAAGTTAGTTACAATACTTGTTAATATAGCTCACCCCTTCTTTTCTCTTCTATGCACGTAATGCAAACGATCTTGGACTTCAGATGAGCTCGACAACCCTTCTTCTGGACGTTTTCGCGGAGACTCGACGATGACTAGTTAGGCAGATCCTGGTGGAGAGCCTGGACCCGTGTGGACGTGGGAACGGTGTGTTTTACCTTTGCCATTAGGAAGATGATTGTAGTCTCTACTCTGACACGTACCTTCCGCTTATGTATTGTATTAAGGAAGATGTATGCCGATTGTATGAGATGTTTTATCCTTTTAGTCGTAATGTTGTGATATCATGTTGGAAATCCGGGGCATATGGCAGTGTTGATGAGGACATGACTACCATAGTTACAGCCACAACCCCTGCTAATATACCTACTGGAGCAATTACTAGAGATCGTGCACACCAATTAAATTATCAGGTACTTTTGCTTCTTGGTAATGTTTCTAATGTTCATGTGAATATGATGCTGCCTAACGTCGATATATTTCTGTTGCTGACAAATGAAGGACCTAGCATGGACAAGAAGGATGAGCATTGGAGCATGTTCAAGCATGAAGATGACGAGGACATAATTATCATGGATATGACCATTAATTCCTCTATATTTGATCAAGAAATTAAGTCAATACAAAGGGGCATGATTGTGTGCTGTACAAGAAGTTATTTCACGTCACTTTTGGCCCAAGAGGAGATAGAGACCATGTCTTTCAAGTCATGGACTCAGATTCGGACTGCAGAGATATACCCAACTTCAAACAGCCGCCGTTTCTACATACGAACTCCAAATTGGGTGATTCTTTTTTCTGGTGATAGCTTATCTCGTCTAGTTTCCAACGCAATTGGTTTCACCTTCAAATTCCTTCGGAGCGTGGAGATATTGCAAAAACGGTGCGACCCAGCAGCAGAATCCGAATCAAAGTCCAACTCAATAGATGTTGCATCACCTCCACATGGGCCCAAGTGCCTTGTACGACCTAGGTTTAGTTTTAGGACTCCTTGGGACGTCCTTCCACCCCCTTGGCCTCCACCCTTTAGTCATATATAAGTAGATCAACCCCTAGGGTTTTTCTTGGGATTTCTTTTAGTTAAAAAGACTGCTTAGCTAATTGCTGCATCTTCGTGTACTCGGTTTGTGTCCAACGACCAGATCAAGACCGCTTTTGGAATCCCAACTTTATTCATACTTCATCTACATATTCGCAATATTCAGATTGCTTTATCATAGTTCTTGCTTGTTATTCGATTGCTTGCAGGCACTAGACCTTCGTGGTCAGGTTGATCGTGCTCCGGCGTGGTCAATAACCTTCAGGAGATTGGTTTAGCGATTGCTAAGGCGCAACGTCGTTGCACGTTTGTAGTCGGATCGTCAAAGTCGACTCCATCAAATCGTAGTTATCATCTCATCGAAAGATCGGGACACCCCGCCTCTATCAAGTGTCATATGTCACGGTGGGACCGATATGTGCTTCGTCCCCGGATTTGGATGGAAACATCTAGATCTGGAACAGTACCGCTTATCGGGCCTTGCACTAGTGCTAGTGAATCATGTTCTTCTTCCTCTTGGTATTGTGTTTTGTTTTGGATTTCCCTCATGTTCTTCGCGTTCTATGTCAAACACACCTCCAACTTTTGCAGATAATACACATCCCAGGGCTTGCCCCGTAACATCCCAAGATCTTTCCAAAGAGGGGAGATGATATGAGGAGGACTAGCACTATCCGAACCTTCATCATATACTTCAAACGTTCCCAAGGGGTGCACACATCACACATAGATGGTTCACTATTTGACCCTCCATTCTCCTCAATACAAAGGTTTGACGGAGATATATGTGCACCGAGGAGGAAGCCAAACACAAGGGAAAAACTATGCCACCCGCGAGGGAAGCATCAAAGCGAAACCGAAAGTGAAGATCCTCACACGAAGAAGATTGTTGGAGGGACCGGTACAACTAATACCGAGAACGGCACAACCGTTGCACTACCACTCATCCACATGAAAGCCTACGAGTATGGGTTAAGTACTGGGGCGGTACAGTGCCGGTTGCACCAAAATTTGGTTGAGCGATACAATGCCTTCCTGCATGCAGCTTGGGCCGAGGGTCTATGTTTCCTTCTCTCTCTCTTCCCCACTTACCCCTTCACTTAACTAGGACTATAGATATCGCCTCCATGATTTGCTCTTTTACTTCTCCAAATGGGTCTTCCACCTCTAGGGTTGTAGCACTACATGGGGAGAGAGATTTATTCTATGGTTGATGTTTAGACCTCCATGTTATTGCACTTGAGGAAGACTAGTTCTCTCTCTCTCTCTTTCCCAAGATCCACCTCTCTTATAGATTTGTAGTAACTACCTTTGTATATTTCCTTTTGTTGTTTTTGGATCTTTGCGTGTTGGATATGATGATGATTTGAGTAGCTTTTGCTAGTGAATCTTGTTCTTCTTCCTCTTTTCTTGCGTTACCTTTTGGATTTCCCTCTTGTTTTTCCTGTTCTCCGTCAAAACACCTCAAACTCCTATAGATCGGGCACTTCCAACGGCTTGCCCCTAACATACCCAAGATCTTTACCAAGGGGATGAGATGATGTGGGTGTTGGGAATGTGCCAAAGAGCAAATAATAAAGTATGTTTATTAGCATATTCCATTAGTTCATAATATATTTTATACTGTTTTATAACTGTATTAAGCGTAAACATTAATACATGTGTGGTATACAACAAGCAAGTCCCTAGTTAATTCTAGTATACTAGTCCATTGGGCAATAGATGATCAAGGTTTCCTGATCATGAGAGTGAACAATCTCTTGACAATCGGGTCATGTCATTAGGAGAATGATATGATGGACATACACCCACCTAGAGTGTTGCAATGTGATGCAGTCACCTAAGTCAACATTGCGATAACTTAATAACATAGTGACCAGATCCTTAGACCGTGATGATCATACATAATTGCTATCTACCAGGATTCTTTGAGTGCATTAACCGTTACACTGAAATATGGTAACCATAAAGGTGTATCTTGGGTATTCCGAAGAAGATATGTTGATGAGTATGCAAATAGGTCAAAACGGGATTTGTCCATCCGAGTGATGGATAGGTACTCTAGTTCCAATCGGTGATATTGCATCATAAAGCTTGCAATCGTGTGACTAGGTCACGGAGTTGTAATATCACAAACGAGTAAATATGTTTGTCGGTAACGAGGATGAACTAGGTATATAGGATACCGACGATCAAACCACGGACAAACAAAGTACCATATGAGAAAGGGATCAGGACTCAACGTTAAAGGTTCAACGATGAAGTTAAATAAATGGAAGCGTAGGGGCCATAAAGAATTGTAACCAGATCCCACATGATGGTCATTGATCAGAGAGTGTCTGATCATGTCTGCTATTTCCCGAACCATAGGATGTCACGCTTAAGGGTATTTGACGCATTAAGGATAGATTAGGGATCGTCGATGAAATAAGGGAGAACACCAGAAATGTTCCGGGAGGTGCCGGAAGAAGTTCTGGATATTTTGAAAGGTTCAAAATAATGTTTAAATATGTTTTGTTATTTAATTAACAGAATTAAATATTAAAACATAATTAAAATTGGATAAAAGGCATATGGGCCTAAAGAGGCCCATTAGGGGAAGGAGGAGCCTCCCCACTTGGGCCAAGGTGACAAAGGGAGGGGCCCACCCCTCCTAGCCGCACCAACTCCCCCCTTGGGAGGTTAGTCCCACATGGGAAGGGGAGGGAGGAGTGCACCCCTTCTTGGCTAAGGAGGGGTAGCGTACCCTTTTTCTTCACCAATTTATCTGAGACAAGTTCTCAGATTTCTCTCTCTCTTTCTCCTTCCTTTGAGCGGACTCCCCTTGTTTGGAGTCTGCACTGGGTTGGGGGTTTCTCCACCATACGCATGCCGTCATGCTGCTGGAATCGGGATCCAAATTCATCTTCTTTCTGCTGCTCTTCTGGTTCGGAGCCCTGAGGGAACGTCGGGTACACCGTACGTGTGTAATCCCGCGAGGTGCTACACTTGTGGTACTACTTCATCGTCGAGGCCGTGTCGTGACGTCTTCATCGACAACGTTCCGACAGGGACGTAATCCCATCATCGGTATAGAAGGGTCGGTGTAACAGCCCGAGATTTTCACCCAAATTAAAAAAATTGTATGGTGCTTTATTTTTGTTGCTTGCTAGAATTATTTGTAGTATTTTCTTCGCTGATTTATTGATTGGTGATTATATTTCCACCTCCTTCTCATACCGGCATGCGTGAACGAACCTTTCCACCATGGCACACAACCTTTTGCGACACCGGGTTTCAACCGAGCACCGTCGCCACTTCCGGCACGAGACCAACCATCGCTATCGGAACGAAAACCCTGTTTATTTAATAAACGGATTATTTTATTGGGCGCTGGAAAAAGTTCTCGGAACAGTATTGAAGTGAGGTAGAATTGACCGGCTCCAGGCGCTGAGCGCGTGGTTCGAGGTTTAGCCCAATCGGAGGTCGGACGGAGCCTGTGCGGTCAGAGACGTGTAATGTAGGAGAGAATTATAATATTAGGGGTATTTTCGTCATTCGCTAGATGATGGCGGAGAAGTTGATAGGTTTAGTTGGGTTGCCTCCCCTGTCAACCGCGCCAATAAACGATTCTTGATAACCCACAAGTCTAGGGGATCAATTGTAGCTTTTCGATAAATAAGGATGTTGATCCCACGAGGAGCAGAAGGTGCTGATAAGTGACACTGGATAAGGTAAGGCTGCACACACTCAAAGGTAAATATTTAGGGGTTTTTGGTTTAAGCAACAGAAAAGTAAAAGACAAGAAAAGTAAACAGGGTAACTGAGGAGTAGCAAGTGGCCCAATCCTTTCACAAGGATAAGCCTAGGAACTAAACTTATAAAAGCTAAAGCGTTCTCGAGAACACACGGGAGAGATAACCAAGTTACTTTCACCATACTCCGCCAAGTAATATGTATTGTGTTGATAAGTTGGTGGGTGGATCAATGCTAGTACACCTTCTAGACTAAGATAAGTGTACTCTTATGACTACACACCTTGCAAGCATCCGCAAATACTAGGTAGTAATTAAGGCATAAGCCTAACCACAGTAGTACGATCAAGGATCCATAACTCCCTTGTGCAAAAGTGTGCGAACTGGGGTTCAGGTTTCTGTCACTCTGGCAACCCACCATAAGCAACCTTTGTGCACAATGTATTCCTCTAGGCCCATGAAAGGTGAAGTGTTAAGTGTTCGACTCACATAACACCACTAGAGAAATAACAACACAGCTTAAGTATCAAACAACACATAATACTTCAACATCATATGACTACTAACAACTAGACTTCTCCCATGTTCTCAAGAACTAAAGTAACTACTCACAAGACATAAAAGAGATCATGATCAGAGGTGATAGATGGGTGGCAAACAATCTGGACACAATGATATTTCTCCAACAAAACTCAATAGCATTCACCACAAAGTAGTAATCAATACCAACAGAGTAGAGAGGATAGATAGTACGGATTACAACACAAGTTGAAATTGTGAGATGAGATGGGATGGAGATGGAGATGGTGCTGATGTTGGGGATGATGTTGATGATGATCTCGATGATGCCCGTGACGATGATGTTGATGATGATGGCGACGATCTCCCCTTCCGGGAGGTGATCTCCCCGGCGGAATCTTCCCACCGGAGATGGATTTTCTCCTCTGTAGGTTTCCACCCCGTGGTGGCGGCGAAACACGGAAACTCTTCTTCTCTTAGGGTTTTCACCCGAGGGGGGTCTTATAGGCGAGAGGGGGCACCGACGGGGGCCACCAAGCATCCAGGAGGGTGCCTGGCGCGGCCAGGAGGGGGGCCGCGCCAGGCACCCTTCTGGCTGCCTGGTGGGTCCCCTCACCTCCATCTTCGGTGATCCCCAGTCAATTCCCATAAAACTACTCCCCGTAAATTTTCATCGCATTTGGACTTGATCTGATTCAGCAACTTGGTGTCCACTTTTAACCGCTGAATTCTGGTTCTGCTGCTTCGGCACCGAAAAGTTGTAAACTGTGTAAAGCACGCCAAAACAACATAAGAACAATACTTTAAAGGGGAATATATCAATGAATAGGATGAAATTACAATATAAAATAGTGATGTATTTTGGACGTATCAACTTCCCCAAGCTTAGACCTCGCTTGTCCCCAAGCGATTGCTGAGCTCGGTAAACATGTCCACAAGTTTTAGAGAGTGAAGTGTCGATAAAATAATACGGACAAGAAGCATCAAGATTTCTCACCAAACTGAAGCATCCTCAACAGCAACCTCAACTCATAAGGTCCTTATGAGAAAGTAGTAACAATTATAACAAAGTAGGACCTAGAAAACTCACCAAATCATGGCAAACATAGCCTTGGTCAAGGAACAACTAATAACTTTTACTTTTGCTCTTTTCACTTATAATGGAACCCATTGAAGCTTTGGAAAGAACATGTTATTAGTCAAGAAGTGCAGAAGTTAACACAAAGGAAGATGTTTACTACGCATAAGCTTTTGCAAACAACTCACTTATCAAAAGATAATGTCAACAAAGATGTAACATGCTAACTTTCAATGCAGCTTTGTATGCAAGAATCTTTATTAACATCAAGTGTCTGTTCTCTCTCAAGAAGGAAGGAAGTAGGAAGAACTGACTCAGCACAAAATAAAGGATAAACCCCGTGCAAAAGGGTAAGCAGGGAAAACTCATGTGCCATCTCTAGATCAAACAGAATAAAAACAGGCCTTTGGGAGGTGCATGATCCGTCAACGACTAATGATGGATAACTCACTCACTTCATGATTTGGACAAGTTTCTAGGAACAGGTTCCATGTGGGGACGATCACACCCCCATAAATTCATTTGTTTATCACTCATAAATGGGCGAAGGAACTTGTGCGTTAGTATTTATCTTTTACGAGCTGGGCACTCATGTCAGTCCCTTCTCGTATTAGGGGTTTGCAGATTAGGCATGCAATCCCAAGATAAAACTTGTCCAAATTAAGAAGATCATGGGTTACCCACCACTTCCTCATGAGCTGAATCAGTGGCACAAAACAGAAGATTTTGAACATCTAGAGATAGCACATAAATTATATACTTTAGGAGTGGTAGTGGAATACCACAAATAGGAAGGTATGGTGGACTCAAGTGGGAGATGTTGGTTTCAAGGTATGGAAGTACAAGAAGAATTCCGCTTAGTACAAAGTTTTGGCTAGCAAGGCTTTGAGAGACCAGACAATTGATGACAACTTAGATTCAAACAATACAAAGCATAAACATTAAAACTAGCATGAAACATCAAGTTGTCTTCCTTGTCAACATAACACTTCAAGCATAATAACACAAAGGTTTTGGCTATGTCGCTACTTTGAGAAAAACATGCTTGTTGTTATGACCAAAGCTATACTTGCCAAGATTTAAATAAAGCTTTCGAAGCCATACCTGATATAAGGTCAATACTCCCCATAAGAATCAGCTCATAATGTCGATTGCGTGAAGAGAATACCGAGTGCAGCGAAGAAAACACTAGACTTCTCATTAATATTCCTTCATAGAATACCCCACACTCAAAGATACAAAGCTCTCCACAAAAGGAGTGATAGACCTCAATGCAACACCTATTTCATAAAGTAACTTCCCTAGACATGATACGACTCTACTTGACTCCTAAAGAAAAAGATAAAAGATAAAGATACCGGGCACTCCCCCAAGCTTGGAACAAGCTAAGGGGATGCCATTACCCGAGGAGTTTTACTCCTGATTCTTGTTCTTGTCGGTCACGTACTCCTTGGCGAAGCGCTTCCATGGCAGCTGTTCTCCAGTCTCGACGGACATTCCCGTCTCCAAGATCCTGCACTCAGCACCTAATCCCATGCGCAGAAACTTTAGTTCATACTCACCGTTCTGGTTCTGTAGATCATAGATCTATGCTTGGAGCCCATAAACTTTTTCTTCTAGTGCGGCCAGACCTGACCACATCTCCTTCCTCTCTTTCTTGTGGGAAGCCTCGATCTCGTTCATGATGTCGAAGTTAGCTTCAACACCATGCTCCACCATCTTCTTAAACTTGAAGACCTCATATTCCATCTCCTTCAGCCGCTCCTCGATGCTCCGATATAAACCTTCTTACGATCACGTCCGCACCTTCTTTGAAAAGATGTGGGTCATCCCAAAAGTAGTGCCTCCAATATGTGAAAAATTCTTCCTCTGCTGAAATATAAAACCTGGAGGCAAAAACTTTGCAACGATAAAATTAGCATAATCTGCAAACCAAGGGTCGGAATGAGATTGTACTTTTACATCAGCAAGCTGTTCATCTAGGAAACTGTTGTTGACTGGAATAGGATCGTGCGGGATATCTTCCATCCTTGAAATATTATTGTAAGGCCACCGATGCGGTGCTAACTCGAGTTAGTCGCTTTCGCGTCCCGCTCAAGTTAGTAGCGCATAAAAGGCCACCGACTCACGACACTTGCACTCGTGTCGCTGCCGGATTCTCGACAATAGGTATATGAACAATGAACTTAATACTAAGACATAAATATATAGAGTCCAGGGCATACATCGCCACCGGAATTTATTACATCATCTCAGAGGTCCATGGACCCAACAGTACATCATGCGACAAGCGGAAGACAATCACGACCGAGTACGGTCAAAATCCAAATTGCCCTAGAGAGGGCTGCACATAAATAGTCCACCCACGGATCGTCGAAGCCCAACTATAGGATCTACTTAACGAGGTCGTCCTCATCGTTGTCCTCCGGGGGCACCTCCGCGAAGTATCGTCCAGTGCTTGGGTCGAGGTAGTAGTCAGCTGCAGCGGACGATCATGCAAAACAGTAAAAACACAAAAGGAAAACAGGGGTGAGATTATATCATTACAGGATAACTAACTCGCTACGGTAAGACAAGATAAAGGTAAAGGTTGCAGCCGCACTAGCATATATGGTGGCTATCGTTCGATTAGAGTAGAGGTAATATCCAAGAATACACGTGACATCGTGTCATCAGTCCTGCTATTCACCTACTTACGTCAGACATAACACAACCTGGATCTTCTCTCGGTCCCCCTGGACGAAGAAAAGCAACCAAGGCACTCACACGGTAGGCAAGTTTTAATTATGATTCAAATTGATGTTATACTATGAACAAGGAGTAGGTCTCAAGTCGTCCATAACCGCGGACACGGCTTTTCGAAAAGATTTAACCCTACAGGGGTGTACCAACTGCCCATCATAGGCTTCACATGTACGCCCGGTTTCCACTTGGCTAGGTAAACGCCTGAAACTCCGGAACTTCAGAGTCCCTCTAACTAACAACACACAATTCCGGGTGGCCCCCGGGGAGTCGACATCCAATCCAAAAGCCGGCCACGCTCTCGGATCGGCCTCTTCCGTCTGGCTAAGGTCGGGTTTAGTCTCACCTATAAATCAGGGGACTTCCCTAGCTCACCAGTATGGACCAACCAGAGGAACTATGTCTCCGTTGGTCCAGGTTGTTTCGAAAACTACTGGGGTACCAACCAAGCACACACACGTTTGCAAATAGTAAATCAGCTCGGACCACCACTAGAACTGTATGAAGCTAGGTAGGTAAGACAAGGGGACCCCATAGAATCCCACAAACGATTAGGCACACTCGTCAAGAAACACAATACCCGGAACTCGGGACCTAGGTGACTCAAATGGAACAAAACACCTAGCGGGAACAGCCCGGTCTCCCATCATTCGTCAAGTATATAATTAACATCATAATAATAAATATCAACCAACTTCTTAAATAGCATGATATCCCAAACCATAGCATAGGGTAAGCAGCAAGTTTTCCTACTCATACTAAGCAATGGCTGAGCAGCGGTAACTTAGCAATACAATGTTTTGTTGGGATGTGGGGATCATGGCTGTTTGGTTTTTGAAAGTGGCATAGCAAGTGGATAGGATCAAACAAACGTTCTAGACTACAGATAGGCAGGTAGGCAGAAAGGTATCAAGTAATGGTATAAATCTTCCCCTTGCCTGGGTAATCGGTCGTCGAAGCAGACATAGCAGGCTCCTCGGGCTCGGTGTCGGAAACCTCCACGTAAGTCTCCTCGGCGGTCTCAGGTGCTAACGTAAAGTACCGGCAAGGAAAAGGCACACAAGTAAGCAATGGGTGCAATGCACTGGCAAAGATGGTATGATCAAGTTTAATATACATGATGTGACCCTATCTAGTCAGATTTAAATGAAGGTGGTGACAAAACGTCAACAACTTCATATGCAATTTATTTACGTAGAACGGCTTTGGTCTTAGCCTTAATTTGGTGTAAGTAACATGGAAACATGACATGATCAACAATGCAATAAACAGCAATAATTACAACATGATAGGTAAAACATCGATTCCTTAGACGGAGAGATGCCGATGAACTTGACATCGGAAAGGTGCAACAAAAGAAAGAAACCCAGCCACATTGCATATGACAACATGCTAGGGGCTGGTTAGATGATGCAAGGATTTGAAGCTGACATGAAAAGGGACTTGGAATGGAAAGATGATCAAGACTCAACATGCACTGAAGTTGAAAGAGAACAAAGCAAAGAAAATAGGTTGATATGGCTAGGTGTTTCACACCATGTCTACATGAGTTGCACACAACATCACATGGACATCACCATTGTAATCCCTGCATTTTTCTACCCCAAAACCATATAAGGTATGGCTCCATTTGAATTTGCAAAGCACAGTTGCAGATTCATATGAACTCAGGGGCCTGAGTGCAAAGTTGCACCAGATGCATTTTGAAAAAGGATCAAATGGACAAACCATTATCACCATACAAATCCTTGGGAAAAACTACCCAAAATTCATATATGGGTTGCCATATTTGAATTTTGGGAAGTGGTTGCAAAAACAAAAGAATTGGAGGGGCCTAATTGCATATTTGCCAACATCACAAAATTTGAGGGGGCAAATTGCAAAATGGTCATCACCACTGTGTTCAGTGGATCAAACTACCCCAAGAACATATATGGGGTGCCCAAACTTGAATTGAAGTTTAAAACAGATTTGAATTTGGAAACAAATTCAAATTTGAATTTAAAGAGAAAAGAAAAGAAACAAAAAAAAGGAAAAGGAAAAAAGGCACAGGCCACATGGGCTGCCTCGAGCGCCAGGGCCCATCTCTCCTTCTCTCCCTCTGCACGGCCCAGCACCGCGAGCCCATCAGTGGCAGAAACCACATGGGCCAAGTTCCAAACGCCTGCTGGAAAAAAAAACAAAACAAAAAGAAAAGGGGGCTGCTCCGACTGGGATTCGAACCCAGGCCGTGCCCTCCTCCACTAGCCCCCTGACCACTGCGCTATGAGATCTTTGCTGAACAAAGACACAACAGAAACAAGGTGAGTCAACCCAGGTGGTTAACTGAACATGAAAGAGCCCCTGACAGACACCGGCGACAGAGAACCACGGCGAAGCTCTCGTCGTCGTTGAGACGTCTCCGGCCTACCTATCTAGCGCAACGTGGAGAGGGCACCACCACGAACACGTGGATGCCCTCAGAACTGATCGAGTCCTAACGGAGAGGATGCTAGGCTCCTCTGAAAACGACGGCGCAACACTGCACCCGACGACAGGCCACTGAACCTGCCGACGCCGAGCACTTCCGGCAACCCTGGCATCGTGTTCCGGCCACCTTCCGGCGAGCCCAGACATGGGAATCCAAGAGGGCTCCTTCCTCTACACCTAGATGCACTGAACGACCCCCAACTTCCTCCCTGCTCACCGGAATCTTCAAAGATTCAGAGGGGCGTCATCCTGTTCTGAAGGTTCAGAACTCGCTCTATTCCGGCGATCTCCCGGAGAGGAAAGCGGCGTGCACAGATCGATTCTGGCCGCGCCAAGAAGTGCTACACCGAGCTGGGACATCCCTGTACGGATCCACACCCCGGGTTGGAGCCCTAGCTCAACTACGGCGAGACTACGTCCAACTGAACTTCACGGCGGCGCTGCGACTACTGCACTAACTTCAGACTCCGGCGACGCGCAACGCAAATAGGGCCAAAGTTGACCACTTGCGTGCCAAAAGCGTGAACGGCACGCAGCCAGGGCACGCACGAGCATGTCCGAGGCACGACACGAGCACGACGGCCATGGATTGCATGGCGGCGGCGTCTACGGTGGGGAACGGAAGAGCACGACGGCTCGGCTACGCGTTCATGCGCTACAAGGAAGGGGCACTCGCTGAGGCTCACCTAGGGGTTGCTGCAGGCGACCCTGAGCTCGGCGTAGAGGTAGCAGAGGACGCAGCCGTCGACGGGGAAGACGACTGAGTTGAGGCGGGATCCACGGCTCGGGGACGTCCTGATCCTCCTAGCGCGTTCCTGCAGGGCAAAACGAGCACATGGGGTCACCGGGACGACGACGAGCAAAGCAGGGACGACGGGATCAAACGTCGGTGACAAATTGCAAGAATCTCCCGGCGGCCATGGCGGAAACAGGGGAGAAGAAAGGGAACGAACCCGGCGGCGGCGAGGGAAAAAGGCTGGAGGAATGGAACCCTAGGGGGTCCTGGGGCTCTGGAGCTCGGCTCTTATAGAGGGGAGGCCCTCTGACCACGTCGGCGGGCGTCAACGTCGATGCCGGCGTCGGCTGAGAGAGGAGAGGGGGAGGGGACCTCTCCACGGTGGAAAGGCGATGCGTCCCGTCCCTCGGATCTTGATCGGGCGGCCAAGAAACGTCATGCGTACCGCTTCGCTGGCGGAGGCCCAGGTGGGCCGGCCTGCTGGAGTGCCTCCAGAGAAAAGGAAAAAGAAGGTTTTTCCATTAAATAAATAACCGAAATTACCAAGAGTTTGCCAATCCACAAAATAGAAAAATATATAAAAATATGTTTTGGAAACCTTGAAATATTCTGCATTTTCTAAAATTGGTTTGACCAATTTTGGAGCAACTAAAATGTGGGTCCATTATTGGAAACTCAAATCACATTGAACTGTGGCCCACATTTTAGAAGTTGTCAAAAATGTTGCAAAGGCTTGGGAAAGGCAAGGAATTCGCTATGCCAAGTTTGGGGTTAAGGACAGCATGCATGCAACATTGAAAAATCTTCAAACACCCTTCTTGAACCATTTGGATGCAAACTCAAACAACCCAAATGGGCTCCAATCCCAAAGCAAAATTAAATCACCACATGGAATTATAATCTTTAGCATCATGCCAAGTTACAAAGTCAACAGACAAAGTACAATCTCATGGTGATTTTCATTTATTGCACATGGGCTGTTACAGCACTCCCCTACCAACACAGGATCTCGTCCCGAGATATAAGCCTGAAACAACTCAGGGTACTCAGAACGGAGATGATCTTCACGCTCCCACGTTGCTTCCTTCTCTGAATTATGTGCCCACTGAAATTTCATGAACTTGACAGTCTTGTTGCCAGTCTTGCGCTCATACGTCTCAAGAACACGGACTGGACGCTCTGAGTAGGAAAGGTCTGCACTCAGCTGGATGTCGCCCAAGTCAACAGCTTGCTCTGGCTGCTTGAAGCACTGCTTTAGCTGGGACACATGGAAAACATCATGCACCATGGACAGACTCTCTGGGAGCTAGAGTCGAAAGGCAAGAGGTCCTCTAGTCTCAAGGATGCGGAAAGGTCCGACAAATCTTGGAGCGAGCTTTCCTTTGATGCCAAAGCGGTGAGTTCCCCTCAATGGAGACACTCTCAGGTACGCCCAATCACCAACCTGAAACGCTACACCACGGTGCCTTTTATCATAATAGGCCTTCTGCCTAGACTGTGCTGCCTTTAGGTGCTCTCGGACAACCTTCACTCTGTCCTCTGCCTCTTGGATCACATCTGGACCGAACAGCTGCCTCTCACCTGTCTCGGACCAGTTCAAAGGTGTCCTGCACTTGCGGCCATACAAAACTTCAAACGGCGCTGCCTGCACACTTGCCTGATAGCTGTTGT
This sequence comes from Bromus sterilis, assembly GCA_950022295.1. Lineage (NCBI taxonomy): Eukaryota > Viridiplantae > Streptophyta > Magnoliopsida > Poales > Poaceae > Bromus > Bromus sterilis. Next base: position 159,970,033 of record OX465599.1, on the reverse strand, counting down.
TGTAAGAGAACTCAGCATACGGCAAGCACTCTTCCCACTTCATGCCAAAGGAGATGACACATGCCCGAAGCATGTCCTCGAGGATTTGGTTCACGCGCTCAACTTGCCCACTTGTCTGAGGGTGATAAGCGGTACTGAACAACACTGTCGTACCAATTGCCTTTTGAAAGGCCTGCCAAAACTTAGAGGTGAAAAGGCTGCCTCTATCAAAACTGATCTTCTTCGGAATGCCATGCAAAGATACAACTCTTGCGGTGTAAAAATCCGCCAACTGAGCTGCTGAAATGGAGTCCTTCACTGGAAAGAAGTGGGCAACTTTGGAAAGATTGTCAATGACAACAAAGCTGGCATTGTTCTTCTTCTGCGACAAGGGGAAGCCTGTGATGAAATCCATCTCTATATGATCCCATTTCCACTCCGGAATCTCAAGTGGCTGAAGCAACCCTGTAGGCTTCTGGTGTTGTGCCTTCACTCTCCTGCACACATCACACTGAGACACGTAACGGGCAACATCCCGCTTCATACGAGTCCACCAAAAGCTTTGCTTGAGATCTTGATACATCTTTGTACTGCTAGGGTGAATCAATAGCTTGGAATCATGGGCTTCCTTCATGATGACCTCTCTGAGATCTCCCTCTTTGGGAACAACAACTCGCTCTTAGAACAACACTGTGCCGTCATTATGCACTGAAAAGCAACCGTACTTTGGAACTGAGGAGGCAATACCCTGCTTGATCTTTTGTATCATTGAGCTGCCAGACTGAGCTTCACGAATCTTCTCATCGATAGTGGGATCTACCACAAGGTTGGCAAGATAGCCTGCTGGAACTAGCTCGAGATTGAGCCTTCGAAAGGACTCACACAAATCAGGGTGGATCTTCTGCACCTGGATATTATTGCAATCGCCCTTGCGGCTCAGCGCATCAGCTATGACATTCGCCTTTCCAGGCGTGTACTGAATATCAACTGTGTACTCAGTAATGGTGTCAAGCCATCTTCTTTGCCTCAAGTTCAGATTTGGCTGAGTGAATAAGTACTTCAGACTCTTGTGGTCGGTGAACACATCCACCTTCCTCCCTAAGAGGAGGTGTCTCCAAGTGACCAAAGCGTGCACAACTGCTGCAAGCTCCAAGTCATGCGTGGGATAATTCCTCTCACTCGTCTTCAACTGCCGTTTAGGTACCCGGAAGGTCGAAGGCTAGGTGCTACTGGAATCCACAAACCGAGATCATCCGAATCCAAGATAATAATCTGCTAGCGAGCACACAACAATATATACGAGTGGTTGAAGACCTGAACGTTGAGACATCTGCCCTGAGCGGCCCGCCGAAGCGGTCTCCTATAGGGGGAGGAACCACATCCGAAGGATGCCAACCATCCCTGTATAGGAGTTTCACCGGAGGTACGCTATAAGCGAGGTGGAGCTGTGATGAGGACATCTCTACTAATGTTACACCCACATCTTCACCAACTACACATACTGGACCAGTTACTAGAGCACGCGCACGTCAACTAAATTATCAGGTACTTTCGTTTCTTGCGAATCCTTCTAATGTTCAGGAACATATGATGCTGCCTAAATTAGATACTTTTGTTTGTCTTATGAATGAAGGACCTAGCATTGATAAGAAGGATGGTCATTGGAGCGGGATCAAGCATGGAGAAGGAGGTGTGCGCGCAGGAAAGGACAATGGAGCTTCCAGTGGTGATTTTCGCACTTTGAGGCCACCATAAGGCGTGCATGAAGACTTGGACGAGAGACACAAGACGCCACATTAATATTTTCGTCCAAGGGTTATTATAGGTGCTGCGTCACCTTATTATTGGGCCAGGCCCATGTAATTTCGAAATACACTTAATAGGCTATTTTTTTAGAGTCCGTATGTGTGGGGAAACCGAGTTAGGGTTGTTTTCGGACCCCTCCTCCAAGGGGCCACGAAATTCCCCTCTGTTCCCCCATATATACAGCCCTTAGGGCGTCGTTTAGACTTGGGTTTTAATTAGATATAAGTTAGCCATAGCCGCAACTTCGAGATCTTCGTTTGTGTCATCCGACCAGGCCAAGACCTCATTGGAACCCCAACTTTCGTAATCATTCATCTTATATTCGCAATATCCAGATTGCAATTCTTAGTTCTTGCTTGTTCTTCGATTGCTTGCAGGAATTAGACCTTCGTGGTCAGGTTGATCGTGCATCCGCGGGATCAATAACCTCTCGGAGTTGGTTTAGCGATCGCTAAGGCGCAACGTCTTCGCACGTTCGTAGTCGGATCGTGAAAGTCGCCTCCACCATAATCGATCTCCACCATCTCATCGAAACATCGGGACACCTTCGCCTCTATCAAGTGGTATCAGATTTCCAGGTTGCTCGGTGAGATTTACCAGTTTTCATAGTCTAGATTGGTTCTGTTCTTCATACCTACAGTCCACGAAAAAGCCAACAAAAAAATTAGGGTTAGATCATCACGTCCCAAGACAGTCCTAGCCTTTGTCCAGTTTTCTTTTCAGTACTTGATTTGTTGAATTTACGGTTGCATCGTTGTGTCAAGTTGCTGATCTTAGCGTCTAGTTCCCTTAGAGTTTCGAGTTCTGATCACAGTTTGTCACACCGCCGCCGCACAGTAGTACGCCGCCACGTTTCCGCCAATCCGAGTCCAGATACACCACCACGTTCCGCCAAGTCGAGTCCATATACAGCACCACGACCTACCAATCCGAGTTGAGTTCCATCACCTGTTCGGTTTGTGATCTCTCCGTAGCCAGATTAGTTTTGAGGTGATTAGAGTCGGATTTCACCGATCTTTTGTCGTACGTAGAAGGAGGTGATTTCCAAAAAATAAATAAATAATAATTCAGAGTGTGCTTCTCAGTTGATTACGTGCCGCGCCGTGCTTTCGTTGGTGTTTTAGGCTCGCGTCTCTAGTACGGTCTAGCCTAGGATCAGCACAGTACCGACGTTGAGTGTTTATTCAGCTTTGCATCTCTGTTTTGATTACTGTTGAGCTTTTCCTACCATACTTGTCAGCCTTCCTACAGCTCCACATATATTCTACATCGTGCGTTTTGACACCTCCTGGCCATCGCTCTACCACATATCTGAGAGTTTTGACCCGTTGGTTGTACATCACCACCTGCTGCTAGGTAAGAATCGGTACGAACTAAAGAAAAGCTTGATGGATTTGTGCTTTCCACCACCCCACATCCCATTAGTAGAAGTAGGATCATATTTCTGTGTGTTTTCTATTTCTGCTAACCATGCCAGGATCCCATGATGAAGTGGCGCGGGATGCACCTGATTGGGAGAATATGACAAACAAAGCATTACATGATAAATTTGCACAAATGATGTCTGAACAGGTGAATGACATCGAGAACAGATTTACAGAGGCGATTGATGGTGTGGAGAAGATGATCGACACCAAGCTCGACGCCAAGTTTACTGAGTTGCTCGCACGCCTACCTATACAACATCGGCCGCTCCAGCACAGCCACCGCCACCACGACGTGCACGACGTATTCTGTTTCCGGGCGGACAAGCTGCTGGTATTGGTGCTCCTGCCGCTGCAGTTGCTGCTGCTGCTGCTTCTGACGTCGGCCAATATGACTACTACGAGGGTGATTACGAGGATGAGGTGGAACAAGAAGCGGCCTATGAACAGCCAGCTGGACGTCCACGTCCCAACATTCGCCACGGTCGACACCAACCACCCCCTCAGGTACGCGATGATGAACATGTGCCTAAACTTAAATTGAATCTTAAGCCGTTTGAGGGTAGATATATTCCTGATGCTTATCTTACTTGGGAGTTAGAAACTGAACAACGCTTTACATGTTTACAATATCCTGAGAATAGACGTGTTACTGCTGCTGTTTGTGAATTCACGGGTTTTGCATCTATTAGGTGGTTTGAACATTGTAGATTGCATGCTAATAATATTCCAGCTACTTGGGCTGCTTTAAAAGATGCTATGCGTACTCGCTGGGTTCGTCCTTATTATCAACGTGAATTGCTACAAAAATTACAACGTTTGAGACAAGGAAAAAATTATGTAGAGGAATATTATCAAGAATTACAAACTGGATTGATTAGATGTGGCCTAGTAGAGGATAATGAAGCTATGTTTGCACGTTTTATAGGTGGCTTAAACAGGGAGATACAAACTATTCTAGAATACAAGGACTATGCTACTATTACTCGTTTGTTTCATCTTGCTTGTAAAGCTGAACGTGAAGTGCAGGATCGACAGGCCGCTACGAGACCTAACTTTTCTGCAGGACGAAATACATCATGGACATCGCGTGGACCTTCTACAGGGAGCCACCAAAACAGCCAGCGCCACCATTCAAGGGTGCACAGAGTGGTCCAGCAGCGAGTGCTTCTTCATCCATGGCTTCCACAGGGCAAACACGAGATCGTGATATTAAATGTCGCAGGTGCCAAGGTGGAGGTCACTTTGCAAAAGACTGTCCCTCCAAGCGTGTGATGATTATTACGGCGGATGGTGGGTATGAGTCAGCGAGCGACTATGATGAGGAGACTTTAGTTCTCATTGCTCACGAGGAACAGGGTGCCCATGATGATGCTCATGATATAGAGTATATGGCTCCTGATGATGCAGATCAATATGCTAGTTTGGTTGCTCAACGTGTGTTAAGTGTGCAGGTATCGAAGGCCGAGCAAAACCAGAGGCATAATTTGTTCCACACAAAGGGAGTGGTGAAAGAACGTTCGGTTCACATCATCATTGACGGAGGGAGTTGCAACAACTTGGCGAGCATGGAGTTGGTGGAGAAGCTATCTCTCACCACAAGACCACACCCCCATCCGTACTATATTCAGTGGTTTAACAATACTGGTAAGATTAAGGTAACGCGTTCTGTTCGTGTGCACTTTAGCATTGCTGCATATGCTGATTATGTTGATTGTGATGTGGTACCCATGCAAGCATGCTCTCTTTTACTTGGTAGACCATGGCAATTTGATAGGAATGTTGTACACCATGGTAGGACAAATCAGTTTACTCTGGTTCATCAGGATAAAACTATTGCTTTACTTCCTATGTCTCCTGAACAAATTGTGAAAGATGATCTTGCTAGAGCTAGTAAAGCTAAACAGGAGAAAAATAAGAGTGAAAATGAGATAGCAGCTAAAGAATTTGAGCAACAAAATAAGACTAATAGCAATTCTTCTTCTGCTGTTTCTAATGAAATTAAATTGACTAGTCCAACTTTGCTTGCTACTAAGGTTGATATTTCGGATTTGGATGTTAGTCAATATGTGTGCTATGCTTTTGTGTGCAAAGAAGCTTTGTTTTCATTTGAGGAATTGCCTCCTTCTTTGCCTCCTGTTGTCACTGACCTTTTGCAGGAGTTTATTGACGTCTTTCCACAAGACGTACCACCGGGATTACCACCTATTCGAGGGATTGAGCATCAGATTGACTTAATTCCCGGTGCTTCGCTGCCCAACCGTGCGCCATACCGTACCAATCCGGAGGAGACGAAGGAGATTCAGCGTCAAGTACAAGAGCTACTCGACAAAGGTTACATACGTGAATCCCTTAGTCCTTGTGTTGTTCCTGTTATATTAGTGCCTAAAAAGGATGGAACTTGGCGTATGTGTGTTGATTGTAGATCCATTAATAATATTACTATTCGTTATCGTCATCCTATTCCTAGGTTAGATGATATGCTTGATGAATTAAGTGGCTCTACCATGTTTTCCAAAGTTGATTTGCGTAGTGGATACCATCAAATTCGCATGAAATTAGGGGATGAATGGAAAACGGCATTTAAAACTAAGTTTGGATTATATGAGTGGTTAGTCATGCCTTTTGGGTTAACTAATGCACCTAGCACTTTCATGAGATTAATGAACGAGGTTTTACGTGCTTTCATTGGACGATTTGTGGTAGTCTATTTTGATGATATACTGATTTATAGCCAATCTTTGGAGGAACATTTGGATCATTTACGTGCTGTTTTTATTGCTCTACGTAATGCACGTTTGTTTGGTAACCTTGGGCAGTGCACCTTTTGCACCGACCGAGTATCGTTTCTTGGCTATGTTGTTACTCCGCAGGGAATTGAAGTTGATAAAGCCAAGATCGAGGCGATTGAGAGTTGGCCGCAGCCCAAAACCGTCACACAAGTGAGGAGTTTTCTTGGCCTCGCTGGATTCTATAGGCGTTTTGTGAGAGATTTCAGCACCATTGCTGCACCTCTCAATGAGCTTACACGCAAGGATGTGCCTTTTACTTGGGGTACCGCACAGGAAGAAGCCTTCACGGTATTGAAAGATAAGTTAACACATGCTCCTTTGCTCCAACTTCCTGATTTTAATAAGACTTTTGAGCTTGAATGCGATGCTAGTGGGATTGGTTTGGGAGGTGTGTTATTACAAGATGCTAAACCTGTTGCATACTTTTCTGAAAAATTGAGTGGGCCTAGTCTGAACTATTCTACTTATGATAAGGAATTATACGCTCTTGTTCGGACATTAGAAACTTGGCAACATTATTTATGGCCCAAAGAATTTGTTATACATTCTGATCATGAATCTTTGAAACACATAAGAAGCCAAGCAAAACTTAATCATAGACATGCTAAGTGGGTTGAATTTATTGAGACTTTCCCTTATGTCATTAAACACAAGAAGGGGAAAGATAATATTATTGCTGATGCTTTGTCTCGTCGTTATACTATGCTTTCACAACTTGACTTCAAGATATTCGGTTTAGAGACACTCAAAGATCAATATGTACATGATGCGGAATTTAAAGATGTATTGCAGAATTGTAGAGAGGGTAGAACATGGAACAAGTATGTGCTTAATGATGGTTTTGTGTTCCGTTCTAACAAGCTATGCATTCCAGCTAGCTCTATTCGTCTTTTGTTGTTGCAGGAGGCGCATGGAGGAGGATTAATGGGACACTTTGGTGTGAAGAAGACGGAGGACGTACTTGCTACACATTTCTTTTGGCCAAAGATGAGACGGGATGTTGAGCGTTTTGTTGCTCGCTGCATTACATGTCAAAAAGCTAAGTCACGACTCAATCCTCATGGTTTATACATGCCTTTACCTGTACCTAGTGTTCCGTGGGAGGACATATCCATGGACTTTGTTTTAGGCTTGCCTCGAACAAAGCAGGGGAGGGATAGCATATTTGTTGTCGTGGATAGATTTTCTAAGATGGCACATTTTATACCATGTCATAAAAGCGATGATGCTGCTAATGTTGCTGATTTATTCTTTCGTGAGATTATTCGCTTACATGGTGTGCCCAATACTATTGTCTCGGATCGTGATACTAAGTTTCTTAGCCATTTTTGGAGATGCTTATGGGCTAAGTTGGGGACTAAACTACTTTCTAGTACTACTTGTCATCCCCAAACTGATGGACAAACTGAAGTAGTCAATAGGACTTTGTCTACTATGCTTAGGGCTGTTTTAAAGAGTAACTTGAAACTGTGGGAAGAATGTTTACCTCATATTGAATTTGCTTATAATCGTTCATTGCATTCTACCACTAAAATGTGCCCTTCTGAGATTGTTTATGGTTTTCTACCTCGTGCACCTATTGATTTGCTACCTCTTCCATCTTCGGAGAAGGTTAATTTTGATGCTAAGCAACGTGCTGAATTGATATTAAAACTGCATGAGTTAACTAAAGAAAACATTGAGCGCATGAATGCTAGATACAAGCTTGCTGGTGATAGGGGTCGAAAGCATGTTGTGTTTGAACCCGGAGATCTTGTTTGGTTACATCTACGTAAAGATAGGTTTCCTGATTTGCGCAAGTCTAAGTTAATGCCTCGAGCTGATGGTCCCTTTAAGGTTTTGCAGAAAATTAATGATAATGCATATAAACTTGAGCTACCTGCAGCCTTTGGGGTTAGTCCCACATTTAATATTGCAGATTTGAAGCCTTATTTGGGAGAAGATGATGAGCTTCCGTCGAGGACGACTTCAATTCAAGAAGGGGAGGATGATGAGGACATCCCTACTAATGTTACACCCATATCCTCACCAACTACACATATTGGACCAGTTACTAGAGCTCGTGCACGTCAACTAAATCATCAGGTACTTTCGTTTCTTGCGAATCCTTCTAATGTTCATGAACATATGATGCTGCCTAAATTAGATACTTTTGTTTTGCTTATGAATGAAGGACCTAGCATGGACAAGAAGGACGGTCATTGGAGCGGGATCAAGCATGGAGAAGAAGGTGCGCGCCCGGGAAATAACAATGGAGCTTCCAGTGGGGATTTTCGCACTTTGAAGCCACCATAAGGCATGCATGAAGGCTTGGACGAAATACACGAGATGCCACTTCATTATTTTCGTCCAAGAGCAATTATAGGTGCTGCGTCACCTTAATATTGGGCTGGGCCCATGTAATTTCGAAATACCACATTATAGGCTGTTTTTAGAGTCCGTATGTGTGGGGAAACCGAGTTAGGGTTGTTTTCGGGCCCCACCTCCAAGGGGTCACGAAAATCCCCTCTGTTCCCCCATATATACAGCCCTTAGGGCGTCGTTTAGACTTGGGTTTTAATTAGATTTAAGTTAGCCATAGCCGCAACTTCGAGTTCTTCGTTTGTGTCGTCCGACCAGGCCAAGACCGCATTGGAACCCCAACTTCTGTTAATCTTTCATCTTATATTCGCAATATCCAGATTGCAATTCTTAGTTCTTGCTTGTTCTTCGATTGCTTGCAGGAATTGACCTTCGTGGTCAGGTTGATCGTGCATCCGCGGGATCAATAACCTCTCGGAGTTGGTTTAGCGATTGCTAAGGCGCAACGTCTTCGCACGTTCGTAGTCGGGTCGTGAAAGTCTACTCCACCAAAATCGATCTCCATCATCTCATCGAAACATCGGGACACCTTCGCCTCTATCAAGTTAGCTATACGACTAGCTCTTGCACGAGTAAGAGGACCTGGTAGATTGACGTCGGCGAGGATTCTGGCCACTTGAACTTCATTCTCCACGCGAGGAAGACGAGGAGGATGATCTTGAGGCGCATCATTGTCACTGCTATCAGATTCATTTGCATCTGCTTCAGATGCTTCAGGAGCTTCAGGGGTATCAGGAGCCTCAGGATCAGGATCGTCATCAGGATTATTTGCATCAGGATTTGGATGTTCTTCAGGAGCAGGAGGTATGTGTGTTTCTTCTGGATGATCCACATGAATGATATCACCAACACCCATCTTCTTGATCTGTTCTTCAGGTGGAGCTTCATCTAAATCATGTGGCAGGTGCTCTCTTTGGGAGCCATCAGATTCATCAAACCGCACGTCTACAGTTTCAACAATTTTATGATGATTTTTGTTGAAGACACTGTAGATGTGCGATTCGAGGCCATAGCCAATCATGAAGCCTTCATAGGCTTTAGGCTCAAATTTAGATTGATGATGAGGCTCACGGATCCAACAAGGTGCGCCGAAGACCTTGAAGTAACTTACATTGGGTTTCTTACCAACCATTAGCTCGTATGAAGTTTTCTTGAGGAACTTATGAAGATACACCCGATTAACGATGTGGCAAGCAGTGTTGATTGCTTCAGCCCACCATATGAGAGGCGTGTTGTATTCAGCAAGCATCGTTCGAGCCATATCGATGAGGGTTCGGTTCTTCCGTTCAACGACTCCATTTTGCTGAGGAGTGTATGGAGCCGAGAACTCATGAGTGATGCCCATCTCATCGAGGAATTCCTGTACGCCAGAGTTCTTGAATTCGGTGTCGTTATCACTTCGAATGAGCTTGATCTTTAGGCTGTAGTTGTTCATGACGCGCTTGGCGAAGCGTTTGAAGACAGCTTGGGTTTCTGACTTAAAAGTGAGGAAATGCACCCAAGTGTAACGTGAGAAGTCATCAACCATAACAAGACCATAGAAATTTCCTCCGAAGCTTGAGTACTTAGGAGGACCGAAGAGGTCCATATGAAGAAGCTCAAGAGGAAGAGTAGTAGTCATGATGGTCTTGGCAGGATTCTTGGCCTTGGTCATCTTTCCAGCTTCGCAAGCACCACACAGTCGGTCCTTTGTGAATCTGATTTCCTCAATCCCGAGGACATGTTTCTTCTGTACCAACTTCTGGAGATTCCTCATTCCAGCGTGGCCGAGTCTTCGATGCCATAGCCAGCACTCCGAGGCTCATGCCATGAGGCATGTAGCGACCTGAGGACCTTCAGAGAAATCTACAATATACAAATCACCTTTCCTAACTCCACTGAAGACAATGGAGTTATCGCTAACCATATAGACAGCACAACCATATTTTCCGAAGAGAACAACGAGATCAAGATCACATAGCATAGATACAGACATCAAGTTGTATCCAAGGGATTCAACAAGCATGACTTTATCAATGTGTTGGTCTCGAGAGATAGCCACTCTGCCGAGACCCAATACCTTACTTTTACCTTTATCGGCGAAGGTGATGGTTTTCTTTGAAGAAGGACTCAGAGATGATTCCATAAGAAGGCTTCTGTCACTGGTCATGTGATTTGTGCATCCACTGTCCATCACCCATTCAGTCTTTCCCTGCAACGGATTTAGTATCTCATACAACAAGTTATGATCCAGTCTCAGTTTGAGAATTTTATGGTTCCTCAGAATTAGTTCCTCAGGAAGTTCCTCATGATTGATTCTATGAAACCAAACAATATAAATATCCTTCAACTGACTCAAATGATGTTGTCCTGTGATAGAGGCGAAGGTGTCCCGATGTTTCGATGAGATGGTGGAGATCGATTATGGTGGAGGTGACTTTCACGATCCGACTACGAACGTGCGAAGACGTTGCGCCTTAGCGATCGCTAAACCAACTCCGAGAGGTTATTGATCCCGCGGATGCACGATCAACCTGACCACGAAGGTCTAATTCCTGCAAGCAATCGAAGAACAAGCAAGAACTAAGAATTGCAATCTGGATATTGCGAATATAAGATGAATGATTACGAAAGTTGGGGTTCCAATGAGGTCTTGGCCTGGTCGGATGACACAAACGAAGAGCTCGAAGTTGCGGCTATGGCTAACTTATATCTAATTAAAACCCAAGTCTAAACGACGCCCTAAGGGCTGTATATATGGGGGAACAGAGGGGATTTTCGTGACCCCTTGGAGGTGGGGCCCGAAAACAACCCTAACTCGGTTTCCCCACACATACGGACTCTAAAAACAGCCTATAATGTGGTATTTCGAAATTACATGGGCCCAGCCCAATATTAAGGTGACGCAGCACCTATAATTGCTCTTGGACGAAAATAATGAAGTGGCATCTCGTGTATTTCGTCCAAGCCTTCATGCATGCCTTATGGTGGCTTCAAAGTGCGAAAATCCCCACTGGAAGCTCCATTGTTATTTCCCGCGCGCGCACCTTCTTCTCCATGCTTGATCCCGCTCCAATGACCGTCCTTCTTGTCCATGCTAGGTCCTTCATTCATAAGCAAAACAAAAGTATCTAATTTAGGCAGCATCATATGTTCATGAACATTAGAAGGATTCGCAAGAAACGAAAGTACCTGATAATTTAGTTGACGTGCACGTGCTCTAGTAACTGGTCCAGTATGTGCAGTTGGTGAAGATGTGGGTGTAACATTAGTAGAGATGTCCTCATCATCCTCCCCTTCTTGAATTGAAGTCGTCCTCGACGGAAGCTCATTATCTTCTCCCAAATAAGGTTTCAAATCTGCAATGTTAAATGTGGGACTAACCCCAAAATCTGCAATATTTTTATCCTGATGAACCAGAGTAAACTGATTTGTCCTACCATGGTGTACAACATTCCTATCAAATTGCCATGGTCTACCAAGTAAAAGAGAGCATGCTTGCGTGGGTACCACATCACAATCAACATAATCAGCATATGCAGCAATGCTAAAGTGCACACGAACAGAACGCGTTACCTTAATCTTACCTGTATTGTTAAACCACTGAATATAGTACGGATGGGGGTGTGGTCTTGTGGTGAGAGATAGCTTCTCCACCAACTCCATGCTCGCCAAGTTGTTGCAACTCCCTCCGTCAATGATGATGTGAACCGAACGTTCTTTCACCACTCCCTTTGTGTGGAACAAATTATGCCTCTGGTTTTGCTCGGCCTTCGATACCTGCACACTTAACACACGTTGAGCAACCAAACTAGCATATTGATCTGCATCATCAGGAGCCATATACTCTATATCATGAGCATCATCATGGGCACCCTGTTCCTCGTGAGCAATGAGAACTAAAGCCTCCTCATCATAGTCGCTCGCTGACTCATACCCACCATCCGCCGTAATAATCATCACACGCTTGGAGGGACAGTCTTTTGCAAAGTGACCTCCACCTTGGCACCTGCGACATTTAATATCACGATCTCGTGTTTGCCCTGTGGAAGCCATGGATGAAGAAGAACTCGCTGCTGGACCACTCTATGCACCCTTGAATGGTGGCGCTGGCTGTTTTGGTGGCTCCCTGTAAGAATGAGCGGTTGAAGTTGATGGTGGTGCAGCAGGACGTGTGGATGTAGAAGGTCCACGCGATGTCCATGATGTATTTCGTCCTGCAGAAAAGTTAGGTCTCGTAGCGGCCTGTCGATCCTGCACTTCACGTTCAGCTTTACAAGCAAGATGAAACAAACGAGTAATAGTAGCAAAGTCCTTGTATTCTAGAATAGTTTGTATCTCCCTGTTTAAACCACCCATAAAACGTGCAAGCATAGCTTCATTATCCTCTACTAGGCCACATCTAATCAATCCAGTTTGTAATTCTTGATAATATTCCTCTACAGAATTTTTGCCTTGTCTCAAACGCTGTAATTTTTGTAGCAATTCACGTTGATAATAAGGAGGCACCCAGCGAGTACGCATAGCATCTTTTAAAGCAGCCCAAGTAGTTGGAATATTATTAGCATGCAATCTACAATGTTCAGACCACCAAATAGATGCAAACCCCGTGAATTCACAAACAGCAGCAGTAACACGTCTATTCTCAGGATATTGTAAACATGTAAAGCGTTGTTCAGTTTCTAACTCCCAAGTAAGATAAGCATCAGGAATATATCTACCCTCAAACGTCTTAAGATTCAATTTAAGTTTAGGCACATGTTCATCATCGCGTACCTGAGGGGGTGGTTGGTGTCGACCGTGGCGAATGTTGGGACGTGGACGTCCAGCTGGCTGCTCATAGGCCGCTTCCTATTCCACCTCCTCCTCGTAATCACCCTCGTAGTTGTCGTCCTGGCCGACGTCAGAAGCAACAGCAGTAGCAGCAACTGCAGCAGCAGCAGGAGCACCAGCAGCTTGTCTGCCCGGAAACAGAATACGTCGTGCACGTCGTGGTGGCGGTGGCTGTGCTGGCGCGGCTGCAGGCTGTGCAGGTAGGCGTGCGAGCAACTCAGTAAGCTTGGCGTCGAGCTTGGTGTCGATCATCTTCTCCACACCATCAATCGCCTCTGTAAATCTGTTCTCGATGTCATTCACCTGTTCAGACATCATTTGTGCAAATTTATCATGTAACGCTTTGTTTTTCATATTCTCCCAATCGGGTGCATCCCGCGCCACTTCATCATGGGATCCTGGCATGGTTAGCAGAAATAGAAAACACACCGAAATATGATCCTACTTGTACTAATGGGATGTGGGGTGGTGGAAAGCACAAATCCGTCAAGCTTTTCTTTCGTTCTTACCGATTCTTACCTAGCAGCAGGTGGTGATGTACAACCAACGGGTCAAAACTCTCAGAGATGTGGTAGAGCGATGGCCAGGAGGTGTCAAAACGCACGAAGTAGAATATATGTGGAGTTGTAGGTAGGCTGACAAGTATGGTAGCAAAAGCTCAACAGTAATCAAAACAGAGATGCAAAGTTGAATAAACACTCAACGTCGGTACTGTGCTGATCCTAGGCTAGACCGTACTAGAGACGCGAGCCTAAAACACCAACGAAAGCACGGCGCGACACGTAAACAACTGAGAAACACACTCTGAATTTTTTTTCTCTCTTTTTTTTTTTGCTCTTTTTTTTTGCGATGCGGGACTGCGGTGGCTGAAAAAGTGCGAAAAAATCACTATGGTGGCGAACGTCTCAAAATGAGTTTCTGGACCTAAGGAACGTATGGGCACGAAATTTTTTTACCCCCGAAATTTCTGGCCTAAAAACTGCTCTGGAAAGCGTGCCAGACTCAAGCAAACTCAAAACTAATCTGGCTACGGAGAGATCACAAACCTAACAGGTGATGGAACTCAACTCGGATTGGTAGGTCGTGGTGCTGTATATGGACTCGACTTGGCGGAACGTCGTGGTGTATCTGGACTCGGATTGGCGGAAACGTGGTGGTGTACGACTGTGCGGCGGCGGTGTGACAAACTGTGATCAGAACTCGAAACTCTAAGGGAACTAGACGCTAAGATCAGCAACTCGACACAACGATGCAACCGCAAATTCAACAAAGCAAACTACTGTAAAGAAAACTGGACAAAGGCTCGGACTGTTTTGGGACGTGATGATCTAACCCTAATTTTTTTTTTGTTGGATTTTTCGTGGACTGTAGGTATGAAGAACAGAACCAATCTAGACTACGAAAACTAGTAAATCTCACCGAGCAACCTGGAAATCTGATACCACTTGATAGAGGCGAAGGTGTCCCGATGTTTCGATGAGATGGTGGAGATCGATTATGGTGGAGGCGACTTTCACGATCCGACTACGAACGTGCGAAGACGTTGCGCCTTAGCGATCGCTAAACCAACTCCGAGAGGTTATTGATCCCGCGGATGCACGATCAACCTGACCACGAAGGTCTAATTCCTGCAAGCAATCGAAGAACAAGCAAGAACTAAGAATTGCAATCTGGATATTGTGAATATAAGATGAATGATTACGAAAGTTGGGGTTCCAATGAGGTCTTGGCCTGGTCGGATGACACAAACGAAGAGCTCGAAGTTGCGGCTATGGCTAACTTATATCTAATTAAAACGCAAGTCTAAACGACGCCCTAAGGGCTGTATATATGGGGGAACAGAGGGGATTTTCGTGACCCCTTGGAGGTGGGGCCCGAAAACAACCCTAACTCGGTTTCCCCACACATACGGACTCTAAAAACAGCCTATAATGTGGTATTTCAAAATTACATGGGCCCAGCCCAATATTAAGGTGACGCAGCACCTATAATTGCTCTTGGACGAAAATAATGAAGTGGCATCTCGTGTATTTCGTCCAAGCCTTCATGCATGCCTTATGGTGGCTTCAAAGTGCGAAAATCCCCACTGGAAGCTCCATTGTTATTTCCCGCGCGCGCACCTTCTTCTCCATTCTTGATCCCGCTCCAATGACCATCCTTCTTGTCCATGCTAGGTCCTTCATTCATAAGAAAAACAAAAGTATCTAATTTAGGCAGCATCATATGTTCATGAACATTAGAAGGATTCGCAAGAAACGAAAGTACCTGATAATTTAGTTGACGTGCACGTGCTCTAGTAACTGGTCCAGTATGTGTAGTTGGTGAAGATGTGGGTGTAACATTAGTAGAGATGTCCTCATCATCCTGGATATATGATCTGCAAAATTTTATGATTTCCTCAGGACATGTCCCTGCAAAGATGATTAGTTCTTCTTGACCACCCACATCTTAATGGGTGGTTTTGAGGTATATGAGGACTGATGAGGGCGATGAGACCTAATGGGACGTGTGATGGTGGTATCAGGATAAGCAAATGAGTAAGCATTCTTATGAGCGGCTTCCCTGTGAACAAAATGGTTAGCTGATACCCGACGATAATCATTTCCATTTGAGGTATCGTCCTCAGATGATACCCTCAGCTCATTTGCATCTGCATTCACAGGAAGGTTAGTGATGAGGTCCTTCTGAACCCAGATCCGCTTGACTGGAGGACCGTTGCTGCAGTTAGTTCCGATGTATCTGGCGAATACCTCACCATTAACATCCTTAAATAGTTTATAGTTTGAGTCAAAAGACTCAATCATCACATCTGAAGAAATAGTATCAGAACCAGATAAAGTATAGGGATCAGGAGGAGGCATCTTTTCCCGAACCCAAATGGTCTCTGGATATTGTTCAGGTTTCCAGTAAGACCCATCAGGGTTGAGTTTACGAGTGAATGCGACACCTTCTTTCCTCGGGTTCCTATTGAGGATCTGTTTCTTGAGCACGTCACAAAGAATCTGATATCCTTTCAGACTCTTGAACATGCCGGTTTCCAGTAGACTCTTCAACCTAGCATTTTCTTCAATAATGTCTATGGTATCCTCAGATGAGGGGTTAGATACCACAGAAGCAATAGAAATAACAGAGTCTGAAGACATTGAAGAACTAGGCACAGAGATAATACGGTCATGTTCAATGCATTTTAAACAGGGAGGATTAAATCCTTCTTGTGGCATGATGATCTGTTGGGAAAGGAGTGAATCATTTTCTTTCCTCAGATCGTCATGAGACATCCTCACGCGTTCAAGTTCTTTCTTCCTCATGAGGAACTCATGAGACAGCTTCTCATGATCGGTAAGGAGTGCCTCATGACGATTGTACAAGTCATCAAACTTTGACTGAAGAATTTTTGATTCATCAGTCAACTTTTGAGTCTTCGTCATTTCCTCAACCAACATATCATCACTCTTGTTTAGTGAGATCTAGATCTTTTCAAGTGCACGTTGTTGCTTAGATGAAAGTTTAGCAAGTTTAGCATAGTTTTCATCAGGTTCTTCATCAGAGGGATCATATGATGATGAGTAAATAGATACCTTGGAGGACTTGGCCATGAAGCAGAAGGTAGGGGTTGTGTCTTCAGCTTCATCATCAACATGTGATGGACCAGATTCCTCAGTGCTAAATATTGACTTGGAGACAAGCGACGTGTCAAGAGCCAGACCGGCCACACCCTTAGATCCTTCAGATTCTTCTTCCTCAGCATCAGGGTTGGAACCAGATTCTTCAGAGTCCAATTCTTTGCCGAGATATGCGCGGGCGTTACGGGAATTGCTATTCCTGTATCCAGTAGACTTTGAGGATCTTGAGGTTTTCTTCTTTGTCTTTTCATCAGAACTGTCATCTTTCCCTTTCTTCTTCTTCTTCTTCAGTCTAGCTTCTTTTTACCATAGAGGACACTCAGCGATGTAATGCCCAGGTTTCTTGCACTTGTGGAAGACTCTCTTGCTTCGACAGAGTCATCATCTTTGCTTTTTCTTGAGGAAGATCTTGAGGAATTTCCGAAGCGATTCTTCTTCGTGAATCTTTGGAACTTTCTGGTGAGGAGAGCAAGTTCCCGGCTGAGGGTTTCAGGATCATCAGAATCAGCCTCAGACTCTTCATCAGAGGACACTCTTCGTGCTCTAGCTTTTAGCGCGCGGACCTTAGGCGTGGAGCTGTACAAATCTCGTTTTTTAGAAAGCTTCAGTTCATGAGCATTGAGGCACTCGAGAATGTCAGCTGGATCCAGAGTCTTGAAGTCAGGCCTTTCTTGAATCATCAGCGATAGGAACTCAAATGAGTCATCCAGTGACCTCAGTAGTTTCTTCACAACCTCATGATCTGTGATATCAGCGGCACCCAGTGGTTGAAGTTCATTGGATATGTCAGTGAGTCTGTCAAAGGTTTGCTGCACGTGCTCGTTGTCTATCCTCTTGAACCTGTTGAAGAGACTGTGGAGTGTATCAACTCGTGAGTCTCGTTGAGCAGAGACTCCTTCATTAACTTTTGACAGTCTTGTCCATATCTTCTTTGCAGTATCCAGACCACTGATACGGTTGAACTGAGCCTTGTTAAGATGACCACCAATGACGCTTCGAGCTTTTGCATCAAGCTGCCAGTTCTTCTTGACAGCTTCAGGAGCAGTCATCAGATTTGCTTCAGGAATGCCTTGATCAACAATATCCCACAGATCCTTGTCAATGGCTTCAAGATGCATCCTCATCTTGTTCTTCCAGTATGGATAGTCTGTCCCATCAAAGATGGGGCAGTTTGAGGCAACGCTCATTGTACCTGAGGTCGACATAACTAAAACTCCAGGTGGTTAAACCGAATCACACAGAACAAGGGAGTGCCTTGCTCTGATAACAATTGAAAGTGCAATATATCGACCAGAGGGGGGGTGAATGGGAGATTTTCAATTTTACTAGCAAATTTTGGTTATCTTCAGGATTGAAGCAATACGAAGCTGAAGAAGTAACCAAAATGATGAAGAAATAAAACTTCACAGCATGTAATCATTAGGGCAGCTCAAGACAATGCAACAGAAATTACTCAAATCAGATAAGAAGAAGTGCTTCAGATGCAGAGTATGAAGACTTAGAGCAAAGGGAGAGCTGAAGCCGAAGAAGTCACATAGGAAGTACTGAAGCTTAAGAGGTTGAAGAGATAGCACCAGTGCTTGAAGACTTCAGTTTGGTAGACCAGTTCAAGTTGCTGTGACAACTCTACGTCTGGTTGGAGAGGCTGAGATTCAACTTAGAAGACATAGTCTTCACCTTGTTCTCCTTGAACTAGAGTCCTCAGACTCCGTCCAATAACTCAGGTGAGCCTTCAAGGCGGACTTCCGAAACCTTCACAGACTCAGTCACTCCGGGAAGTCACAATTGCATCTTGACTTCCTCAGACTGAAGACTTCTACACCGGCTGGAAGATCACAGTCTTCAAGAGTAAAAAGCTTCGGATCACTCGAACCGACTTCCTCACAAATGCTCAACTACTTAGGCTAGTGGTTTTCTTCACTTAGGTTCTTCAGTGATGAGGACATCCCTACTAATGTTACACCCATACCCTCACCAACTACACATACTGGACCAGTTACTAGAGCACGTGCACGTCAACTAAATTATCAGGTACTTTCGTTTCTTGCGAATCCTTCTATTGTTCATGAACATATGATGCTGCCTAAATTAGATACTTTTGTTTTGCTTATGAATGAAGGACCTAGCATGGACAAGAAGGATGGTCATTGGAGCGGGATCAAGAATGGAGAAGAAGGTGCGCGCGGGGGAAAGTACAGTGGAGCTTCCAGTGGGGATTTTCGCACGTTGAAGCCACCATAAGGCATGCATGAAGGCTTGGACGGAATACACGAGATGCCACTTCATTATTTTCGTCCAAGAGCAATTATAGGTGCTGCGTCACCTTAATATTGGGCTGGGCCCATGTAATTTCGAAATACCACATTATAGGCTGTTTTTAGAGTCCGTATGTGTGGGGAAACCGAGTTAGGGTTGTTTTCGGACCCCACCTCCAAGGGGTCACGAAAATCCCCTCTGTTCCCCCATATATACAGCCCTTAGGGCGTCGTTTAGACTTGGGTTTTAATTAGATTAAAGTTAGCCATAGCCGCAACTTCGAGCTCTTCGTTTGTGTCATTCGACCAGGCCAAGACCTCATTGGAACCCCAACTTTCGTAATCATTCATCTTATATTCGCAATATCCAGATTGCAATTCTTAGTTCTTGCTTGTTCTTCGATTGCTTGCAGGAATTAGACCTTCGTGGTCAGGTTGATCGTGCATCCGCGGGATCAATAACCTCTCGGAGTTGGTTTAGCGATCGCTAAGGCGCAACGTCTTCGCACGTTCGTAGTCGGATCGTGAAAGTCGTCTCCACCATAATCGATCTACACCATCTCATCGAAACATCGGGACACCTTCGCCTCTATCAAGTGGTATCAGAGCAGTTTTTAGGCCAAAATTTTCAGGGGTAAAAAAATTTCGTGGCCATACGTTCCTTAGGTCCGGAAACTCGTTTTGAGACGTTCGCCACCATAGTGATTTTTTCGCACTTTTTCAGCCACCGCAGTCCCGCATCGCAAAAAAAAGAGAAAAAAAAAGAGAGAGAAAAAAAAATTCAGAGTGTGCTTCACAGTTGTTACGTGCCGCGTCGTGCTTTCGTTGGTGTTTTAGGCTCGCGTCTCTAGTACGGTCTAGCCTAGGATCAGCACAGTACCGACGTTGAGTGTTTATTCAGCTTTGCATCTCTGTTTTGATTACTGTTGATCTTTTTGCTACCATATTTGTCAAGCCTACCTACAGCTCCACATATATCCTACATCGTGCGTTTTGACACCTCCTGGCCATCGCTCTACCATATCTCTGAGAGTTTTGACCCGTTGGATGTACATCACCACCTGCTGCTAGGTAAGAATCGGTAAGAACGTAAGAAAAGCTTGACGGATTTGTGCTTTCCACCACCCCACATCCATCCCATTAGTAGAAGTAGGATCATATTCCTGTGTGTTTTCTATTTCTGCTAACCATGCCAGGATCACATGATGAAGTGGCGCGGGATGCACCCGATTGGGAGAACATGACAAACAAGGAGCTACATGATAAATTTGCACGTATGATGTCTCAACAGGTGCAGGACATCGAGACCAGATTTACAGAGGCGATTGATGGCGTGGAGAAGATGATCGACACCAAGCTCGACGCCAAGTTTACTGAGTTGATCGCACGCCTACCTTCAGCACAGCCACAGCCACTGCCACTACCACGTGCACGACGTATTCTGTTTCCGCGAGGACAAGCTGCTGGTATTGGTGCTCCTCCTGCTGCTGCAGTTGCTGCTACTGCTGCTGCTGCTGCTTCTGACGTCGTCCAGGACGACAACTACGAGGGTGATTACGAGGAGGAGGTGGAACAGGAAGCGGCCTATGAGCAGCCAGCTGGACGTCCACGTCCCAACATTCGCCACGGTCGACACCAACCACCCCCTCAGGTACGCGATGATGAACTTGTGCCTAAACTTAAATTGAATCTTAAGCCGTTTGAGGGTAGATATATTCCTGATGCTTATCTTACTTGGGAGTTAGAAACTGAACAACGTTTTACATGTTTACAATATCCTGAGAATAGACGTGTTACTGCTGCTGTTTGTGAATTCACGGGCTTTGCATCTATTTGGTGGTCTGAACATTGTAGATTGCATGCTAATAATATTCCAACTACTTGGGCTGCTTTAAAAGATGCTATGCGTACTCGCTGGGTTCCTCCTTATTATCAACGTGAATTGTTACAAAAATTACAACGTTTGAGACAAGGAAAAAATTCTGTAGAGGAATATTATCAAGAATTACAAACTGGATTGATTAGATGTGGCCTAGTAGAGGATAATGAAGCTATGCTTGCACGTTTTATGGGTGGCTTAAACAGGGAGATACAAACTATTCTAGAATAGAAGGACTTTGCTACTATCACTCGTTTGTTTCATCTTGCTTGTAAAGCTGAACGTGAAGTGCAGGATCGACAGGCCGCTACGAGACCTAACTTTTCTGCAGGACGAAATACATCATGGACATCGCGTGGAGCTTCTACATCCACACGTCCTGCTGCGCCACCATCTACTTCAGCCGCTCATTCTTACAGGGAGCCACCAAAACAGCTAGCGCCACCATTCAAGGGTGCACAGAGTGGTCCAGCGGCGAGTTCTTCTTCATCCATGGCGTCCACAGGGCAAACACGAGATCGTGATATTAAATGTCGCAGGTGCCAAGGTGGAGGTTACTTCGCAAAAGACTGTCCCTCCAAGCGTGTGATGACTATTACGGCGGATGGTGGGTATGAGTCAGCGAGTGACTATGATGAGGAGACTCTAGTTCTCATTGCTCATGAGGAACAGGGTGCCCATGATGATGCTCATGATATAGAGTATATGACTCCTGATGATGCAGATAAATATGCTAGTTTGGTTGCTCAACGTGTGTTAAGTGTGCAGGTATCGAAGGCCGAGCAAAACCAGAGGCATAATTTGTTCCACACAAAGGGAGTGGTGAAAGAACGTTCGGTTCGCATCATCATTGACGGAGGGAGTTGCAACAACTTGGCGAGCCTGGAGTTGGTGGAGAAGCTATCTCTCACCACAAGACCACACCCCCATCCGTACTATATTCAGTGGTTTAACAATAGTGGTAAGATTAAGGTAACGCGTTCTGTTCGTGTGCACTTTAGCATTGCTGCATATGCTGATTATGTTGATTGTGATGTGGTACCCATGCAAGCATGCTCTCTTTTACTTGGTAGACCATGGCAATTTGATAGGAATGTTGTACACCATGGTAGGACAAATCAGTTTACTCTGGTTCATCAGGATAAACATATTGCTTTACTTCCTATGTCTCCTGAACAAATTGTGAAAGATGATCTTGCTAGAGCTAGTAAAGCTAAACAGGAGAAAAATAAGAGTGAGAATGAGATAGCAGCTAAAGAATTTGAGCAACAACATAAGACTAATAGCAAATCTTCTTCTGCTGTTTCTAATGAAATTAAATTGACTAGTCCAACTTTGCTTGCTACTAAGGTTGATATTTCAGATTTGGATGTTAGTCAATATGTGTGCTATGCTTTTGTGTGCAAAGAAGCTTTGTTTTCATTTGAGGAATTGCCTCCTTCTTTGCCTCCTGTTGTCACTGACCTTTTGCAGGAATTTATTGACGTCTTTCCATAAGACGTACCACCGGGATTACCACCTATTCGAGGGATTGAGCATCAGATTGACTTAATTCCCGGTGCTTCGCTGCCCAACCGTGCGCCATACCGTACCAATCCGGAGGAGACGAAGGAGATTCAGCGTCAAGTACAAGAGCTACTCGACAAAGGTTACATACGTGAATCACTTAGTCCTTGTGCTGTTCCTGTTATATTAGTGCCTAAAAAGGATGGAACTTGGCGTATGTGTGTTGATTGTAGAGCCATTAATAATATTACTATTTGTTATCGTCATCCTATTCCTAGGTTAGATGATATGCTTGATGAATTAAGTGGCTCTACCATGTTTTCCAAAGTTGATTTGCGTAGTGGATACCATCAAATTCGCATGAAATTAGGGGATGCATGGAAAACGGCATTTAAAACTAAGTTTGGATTATATGAGTGGTTAGTCATGCCTTTTGGGTTAACTAATGCACCTAGCATTTTTATGAGATTAATGAACGAGGTTTTACGTGCTTTCATTGGACGATTTGTGGTAGTCTATTTTGATGATATACTGATTTATAGCAAATCTTTGGAGGAACATTTGGATCATTTACGTGCTGTTTTTATTGCTCTACGTAATGCACGTTTATTTGGTAACCTTGGGAAGTGCACCTTTTGCACCGACCGAGTATCGTTTCTTGGCTATGTTGTTACTCCGCAGGGAATTGAAGTTGATCATGCCAAGATCGAGGCAATTGAGAGTTGGCCGCAGCCCAAAACGGTCACACAAGTGAGGAGTTTTCTTGGCCTCGCTGGATTCTATAGGCGTTTTGTGAGAGATTTCAGCACCATTGCTGCACCTCTCAATGAGCTTACACGCAAGGATGTGCCTTTTACTTGGGGTACCGCACAGGAAGAAGCTTTCACGGTATTGAAAGATAAGTTAACACATGCTCCTTTGCTCCAACTTCCTGATTTTAATAAGACTTTTGAGCTTGAATGCGATGCTAGTGGGATTTGTTTGGGAGGTGTGTTATTACAAGATGCTAAACCTGTTGCATACTTTTCTGAAAAATTGAGTGGGCCTAGTCTGAACTATTCTACTTATGATAAGGAATTATATGCTCTTGTTCGGACATTAGAAACTTGGCAACATTATTTATGGCCCAAAGAATTTGTTATACATTCCGATCATGAATCTTTGAAACACATAAGAAGTCAAGCAAAACTTAATCGTAGACATGCTAAGTGGGTTGAATTTATTGAGACTTTCCCTTATGTCATTAAACACAAGAAGGGGAAAGATAATATTATTGCTGATGCTTTGTCTCGTCGTTATACTATGCTTTCACAACTTGACTTCAAGATATTCGGTTTAGAGACAATCAAAGAACAATATGTAAATGATGCGGAATTTAAAGATGTATTGCAAAATTGTAGAGAGGGTAGAACATGGAACAAGTTTGTGCTTAATGATGGATTTGTGTTCCGTTCTAACAAGCTATGCATTCCAGCTAGCTCTATTCGTCTTTTGTTGTTGCAGGAGGCGCATGGAGGAGGATTAATGGGACATTTTGGCGTGAAAAAGATGGAGGACGTACTTGCTACACATTTCTTTTGGCCAAAGATGAGACGGGATGTTGAGCGTTTTGTTGCTCGCTGCACTACATGTCAAAAAGCTAAGTCACGACTCAATCCTCATGGTTTATACATGCCTTTACCTGTACCTAGTGTTCTGTGGGAGGACATATCCATGGACTTTGTTTTAGGCTTGCCTCGAACAAAGAAGGGGAGGGATAGCATATTTGTTGTCGTGGATAGATTTTCTAAGATGGCACATTTTATACCATGTCATAAAAGCGATGATGCTGCTAATGTTGCTGATTTATTCTTTGGAGAGATTATTCGTTTACATGGTGTGCCCAATACTATTGTCTCGGATCGTGATACAAAGTTTCTTAGCCATTTTTGGAGATGCTTATGGGCTAAGTTGGGGACTAAACTACTTTTTAGTACTACATGTCATCCCCAAACTGATGGACAAACTGAAGTGGTCAATAGGACATTGTCTACTATGCTTAGGGCTGTTTTAAAAAGTAACTTGAAACTGTGGGAAGAATGTTTACCTCATATTGAATTTGCTTATAATCGTTCAGTGCATTCTACCACTAAAATGTGCCCTTTTGAGATTGTTTATGGTTTTCTACCTCGTGCACCTATTGATTTGCTGCCTCTTCCATCTTCGGAGAAGGTTAATTTTGATGCTAAGCAACGTGCTGATTTGATATTAAAAATGCATAAGTTAACTAAAGAAAACATTGAGCGCATGAATGCTAGATACATGCTTGCTGGTGATAGGGGTCGAAAGCATGTTGTGTTTGAACCAGGAGATCTTGTTTGGTTACATCTACGTAAAGATAGGTTTCCTGATTTGCGCAAGTCTAAGTTAATGCCACGAGCTGATGGTCCCTTTAAGGTTTTACAGAAAATTAATGATAATGCATATAAACTTGAGCTACCTGCAGATTTTGGGGTTAGTCCCACATTTAACATTGCAGATTTGAAACCTTATTTGGGAGAAGATGATGAGCTTCCGTCGAGGACGACTTCAATTCAAGAAGGGGAGGATGATGAGGACATCCCTACTAATGTTACACCCATACCCTCACCAACTACACATACTGGACCAGTTACTAGAGCACGTGCACGTCAACTAAATTATCAGGTACTTTCGTTTCTTGCGAATCCTTCTATTGTTCATGAACATATGATGCTGCCTAAATTAGATACTTTTGTTTTGCTTATGAATGAAGGACCTAGCATGGACAAGAAGGATGGTCATTGGAGCGGGATCAAGAATGGAGAAGAAGGTGCGCGCGGGGGAAAGTACAGTGGAGCTTCCAGTGGGGATTTTCGCACGTTGAAGCCACCATAAGGCATGCATGAAGGCTTGGACGGAATACACGAGATGCCACTTCATTATTTTCGTCCAAGAGCAATTATAGGTGCTGCGTCACCTTAATATTGGGCTGGGCCCATGTAATTTCGAAATACCACATTATAGGCTGTTTTTAGAGTCCGTATGTGTGGGGAAACCGAGTTAGGGTTGTTTTCGGACCCCACCTCCAAGGGGTCACGAAAATCCCCTCTGTTCCCCCATATATACAGCCCTTAGGGCGTCGTTTAGACTTGGGTTTTAATTAGATTAAAGTTAGCCATAGCCGCAACTTCGAGCTCTTCGTTTGTGTCATCCGACCAGGCCAAGACCTCATTGGAACCCCAACTTTCGTAATCATTCATCTTATATTCGCAATATCCAGATTGCAATTCTTAGTTCTTGCTTGTTCTTCGATTGCTTGCAGGAATTAGACCTTCGTGGTCAGGTTGATCGTGCATCCGCGGGATCAATAACCTCTCGGAGTTGGTTTAGCGATCGCTAAGGCGCAACGTCTTCGCACGTTCGTAGTCGGATCGTGAAAGTCACCTCCACCATAATCGATCGAAGACGTTGCGCCTTAGCGATCGCTAAACCAACTCCAAGAGGTTATTGATCCCGCGGATGCACGATCAACCTGACCACGAAGGTCTAATTCCTGCAAGCAATCGAAGAACAAGCAAGAACTAAGAATTGCAATCTGGATATTGCGAATATAAGATGAATGATTACGAAAGTTGGGGTTCCAATGAGGTCTTGGCCTGGTCGGATGACACAAACGAAGAGCTCGAAGTTACGGCTATGGCTAACTTAAATCTAATTAAAACCCAAGTCTAAACGACGCCCTAAGGGCTGTATATATGGGGGAACAGAGGGGATTTTCGTGACCCCTTGGAGGTGGGGGTCCGAAAACAACCCTAACTCGGTTTCCCCACACATACGGACTCTAAAAACAGCCTATAATGTGGTATTTCGAAATTACATGGGCCCAGCCCAATATTAAGGTGACGCAGCACCTATAATTGCTCTTGGACGAAAATAATGAAGTGACATCTCGTGTATTTCGTCCAAGCCTTCATGCATGCCTTATGGTGGCTTCAAAGTGCGAAAATCCCCATTGGAAGCTCCACTGTTCTTTCCCGCGCGCGCACCTTCTTCTCCATGCTTGATCCCGCTCCAATGACCGTCCTTCTTGTCCATGCTAGGTCCTTCATTCATAAGCAAAACAAAAGTATCTAATTTAGGCAGCATAATATGTTCATGAACATTAGAAGGATTCGCAAGAAACGAAAGTACCTGATAATTTAGTTGACGTGCACGTGCTCTAGTAACTGGTCCAGTATGTGTAGTTGGTGAAGATGTGGGTGTAACATTAGTAGAGATGTCCTCATCATCCTCCCCTTCTTGAATTGAAGTCGTCCTCGACGGAAGCTCATCATCTTCTCCCAAATAAGGTTTCAAATCTGCAATGTTAAATGTGGGACTAACCCCAAAATCTGCAGGTAGCTCAAGTTTATATGCATTATCATTAATTTTCTGTAAAACCTTAAAGGGACCATCAGCTCGTGGCATTAACTTACACTTGCGCAAATCAGGAAACCTATCTTTACGTAGATGTAACCAAACAAGATCTCCTGGTTCAAACACAACATGCTTTCTACCCTTATCACCAGCAAGCTTGTATCTAGCATTCATTTTCTCAATGTTTTCTTTAGTTAACTCATGCATTTTTAATATCAATTCAGCACGTTGCTTAGCATCAAAATTAACCTTCTCCGAAGATGGAAGAGGCAGCAAATCAATAGGTGCACGAGGTAGAAAACCATAAACAATCTCAAAAGGGCACATTTTAGTGGTAGAATGAAATGAACGATTATAAGCAAATTCAATATGAGGTAAACATTCTTCCCACATTTTCAAGTTACTCTTTAAAACAGCCCTAAGCATAGTAGACAAAGTCCTATTGACTACTTCAGTTTGTCCATCAGTTTGGGGATGACAAGTAGTACTAAAAAGTAGTTTAGTCCCCAACTTAGCCCATAAGCATCTCCAAAAATGGCTAAGAAACTTAGTATCACGATCCGAGAGAATAGTATTGGGCACACCATGTAAGCGAATAATCTTACGAAAGAATAAATCAGCAACATTAGCAGCATCATCGCTTTTATGACATGGTATAAAATGTGCCATCTTAGAAAATCTATCCACGACAACAAATATGCTATCCCTCCCCTTCGTTGTTCGAGGCAAGCCTAAAACAAAATCCATGGATATGTCCTCCCACGGAACACTAGGTACAGGTAAAGGCATGTATAAACCATGAGGATTGAGTCGTGACTTAGCTTTTTGACATGTAGTGCAGCGAGCAACAAAACGCTCAACATCCCGTCTCATCTTTGGCCAAAAGAAATGTGTAGCAAGTACGTCCTCCGTCTTCTTCATGCCAAAGTGTCCCATTAATCCTCCTCCATGCGCCTCCTGCAACAACAAAAGACGAATAGAGCTAGCTGGAATGCATAGCTTGTTAGAACGGAACACAAAACCATCATTAAGCACAAACTTGTTCCATGTTCTACCCTCTCGACAATTCTGCAATACATCTTTAAATTCCGCATCATGTACATATTGATCTTTGAGTGTCTCTAAACCGAATATCTTGAAGTCAAGTTGTGAAAGCATAGTATAACGACGAGACAAAGCATCAGCAATAATATTATCTTTCCCCTTCTTGTGTTTAATGACATAAGGGAAAGTCTCAATAAATTCAACCCACTTAGCATGTCTACGATTAAGTTTTGCTTGGCTTCTTATGTGTTTCAAAGATTCATGATCAGAATGTATAACAAATTCTTTGGGCCATAAATAATGTTGCCAAGTTTCTAATGTCCGAACAAGAGCATATAATTCCTTATCATAAGTAGAATAGTTCAGACTAGGCCCACTCAATTTTTCAGAAAAGTATGCAACAGGTTTAGCATCTTGTAATAACACACCTCCCAAACCAATCCCACTAGCATCGCATTCAAGCTCAAAAGTCTTATTAAAATCAGGAAGTTGGAGCAAAGGAGCATGTGTTAACTTATCTTTCAATACCATGAAGGCTTCTTCCTGTGCGGTACCCCAAGTAAAAGGCACATCCTTGCGTGTAAGCTCATTGAGAGGTGCAGCAATGGTGCTGAAATCTCTCACAAAACGCCTATAGAATCCAGCGAGTCCAAGAAAACTCCTCACTTGTGTGACCGTTTTGGGCTGCGGCCAACTCTCAATCGCCTCGATCTTGGCTTTATCAACTTCAATTCCCTGCGGAGTAACAACATAGCCAAGAAACGATACTCGGTCGGTGCAAAAGGTGCACTTCCCAAGGTTACCAAACAAACGTGCATTACGTAGAGCAATAAAAACAGCACGTAAATGATCCAAATGTTCCTCCAAAGATTTGCTATAAATCAGTATATCATCAAAATAGACTACCACAAATCGTCCAATGAAAGCACGTAAAACCTCGTTCATTAATCTCATGAAAGTGCTAGGTGCATTAGTTAACCCAAAAGGCATGACTAACCACTCATATAATCCAAACTTAGTTTTAAATGCCGTTTTCCATTCATCCCCTAATTTCATGCGAATTTGATGGTATCCACTACGCAAATCAACTTTGGAAAACATGGTAGAGCCACTTAATTCATCAAGCATATCATCTAACCTAGGAATAGGATGACGATAACGAATAGTAATATTATTAATGGCTCTACAATCAACACACATACGCCAAGTTCCATCCTTTTTAGGCACTAATATAACAGG
Source organism: Bromus sterilis (assembly GCA_950022295.1). Lineage (NCBI taxonomy): Eukaryota > Viridiplantae > Streptophyta > Magnoliopsida > Poales > Poaceae > Bromus > Bromus sterilis. The sequence goes on along the minus strand of OX465599.1, from coordinate 159,940,897 downwards.
AACAGCACAAGGACTAAGGGATTCACGTATGTAACCTTTGTCGAGTAGCTCTTGTACTTGACGCTGAATCTCCTTCGTCTCCTCCGGATTGGTACGGTATGGCGCACGGTTGGGCAGCGAAGCACCGGGAATTAAGTCAATCTGATGCTCAATCCCTCGAATAGGTGGTAATCCCGGTGGTACGTCTTGTCGAAAGACGTCAATAAACTCCTGCAAAAGGTCAGTGACAACAGGAGGCAAAGAAGGAGGCAATTCCTCAAATGAAAACAAAGCTTCTTTGCACAACAAAGCATAGCACACATATTGACTAACATCCAAATCCGAAATATCAACCTTAGTAGCAAGCAAAGTTGGACTAGTCAATTTAATTTCATTAGAAACAGCAGAAGAAGATTTGCTATTAGTCTTATGTTGTTGCTCAAATTCTTTAGCTGCTATCTCATTCTCACTCTTATTTTTCTCCTGTTTAGCTTTACTAGCTCTAGCAAGATCATCTTTCACAATTTGTTCAGGAGACATAGGAAGTAAAGCAATAGTTTTATCCTGATGAACCAGAGTAAACTGATTTGTCCTACCATGGTGTACAACATTCCTATCAAATTTCCATGGTCTACCAAGTAAAAGAGAGCATGCTTGCATGGGTACCACATCACAATCAACATAATCAGCATATGCAGCAATGCTAAAGTGCACACGAACAGAATGCGTTACCTTAATCTTACCACTATTGTTAAACCACTGAATATAGTACGAATGGGGGTGTGGTCTTGTGGTGAGAGATAGCTTCTCCACCAACTCCATGCTCGCCAAGTTGTTGCAACTCCCTCCGTCAATGATGATGCGAACCGAACGTTCTTTCACCACTCCCTTTGTGTGGAACAAATTATGCCTCTGGTTTTGCTCGGCCTTCGATACCTGCACACTTAACACACGTTGAGCAACCAAACTAGCATATTGATCTGCATCATCAGGAGCCATATACTCTATATCATGAGCATCATCATGGGCACCCTGTTCCTCGTGAGCAATGAGAACTAAAGTCTCCTCATCATAGTCGCTCGCTGACTCATACCCACCATCCGCCGTAATAATCATCACACGCTTGGAGGGACAGTCTTTTGCGAAGTGACCTCCACCTTGGCACCTGCGACATTTAATATCACGATCTCGTGTTTGCCCTGTGGAAGCCATGGATGAAGAAGAACTCGCTGCTGGACCACTCTGTGCACCCTTGAATGGTGGCGCTGGCTGTTTTGGTGGCTCCCTGTAAGAATGAGCGGTTGAAGTAGATGGTGGTGCAGCAGGACGTGTGGATGTAGAAGGTCCACGCGATGTCCATGATGTATTTCGTCCTGCAGAAAAGTTAGGTCTCGTAGCGGCCTGTCGATCCTGCACTTCACGTTCAGCTTTACAAGCAAGATGAAACAAAAGAGTAATAGTAGCATAGTCCTTGTATTCTAGAATAGTTTGTATCTCCCTGTTTAAGCCACCTATAAAACGTGCAAACATAGCGTCATTATCCTCTACTAGGCCACATCTAATCAATCCAGTTTGTAATTCTTGATAATATTCCTCTACATAATTTTTTCCTTGTCTCAAACGCTGTAATTTTTGTAGCAATTCACGTTGATAATAAGGAGGAACCCAACGAGTACGCATAGCATCTTTTAAAGCAGCCCAAGTAGATGGAATATTATTAGCATGCAATCTACAATGTTCAGACCACCAAATAGATGCAAACCCCGTGAATTCACAAACAGCAGCAGTAACACGTCTATTCTCAGGATATTGTAAACATGTAAAGCGTTGTTCAGTTTCTAACTCCCAAGTAAGATAAGCATCAGGAATATATCTACCCTCAAACGGCTTAAGATTCAATTTAAGTTTAGGCACATGTTCATCATCGCGTACCGGAGGGGGTGGTTGGTGTCGACCGTGGCGAATGTTGGGACGTGGACGTCCAGCTGGCTGTTCATAGGCCGCTTCTTTGTCCACCTCCTCCTCGTAATCACCCTCGTAGTTGTTGTCCTGGCCGACGTCAGAAGCAGCAGCAGTAGCAGCAACTGCAGCAGCCGCAGGCGCACCAGCAGCTTGTCTGCCCGGAAACAGAATACGTCGTGCACGCCGTGGTGGTGGTGGCTGTGCTGGAGCGGCCGCAGGCTGTGCAGGTAGGCGTCCGAGCAACTCAGTAAACTTGGCGTCGAGCTTGGTGTCGATCATCTTCTCCACACCATCAATCGCCTCTGTAAATCTGTTCTCGATGTCATTCACCTGCTCAGACATCATTTGTGCAAATTTATCATGTAACGCTTTGTTTGTCATATTCTCCCAATCGGGTGCATCCCGCGCCACTTCATCATGGGATCCTGGCATGGTTAGCAGAAATAGAAAACACACAGAAATATGATCCTACTTCTACTAATGGGATGTGGGGTGGTGGAAAGCACAAATCCGTCAAGCTTTTCTTTCGTTCTTACCGATTCTTACCTAGCAGCAGGTGGTGATGTACAACCAACGGGTCAAAACTCTCAGAGATGTGGTAGAGCGATGGCCAGGAGGTGTCAACCGCACGAAGTAGAATATATGTGGAGCTGTAGGTAGGCTTGACAAATATGGTAGCAAAAAGCTCAACAGTAATCAAAACAGAGATGCAAAGTTGAATAAACACTCAACGTCGGTACTATGCTGATCCTAGGCTAGACCGTACTAGAGACGCGAGCCTAAAACACCAACGAAAGCACGTCGCGGCACGTAATCAACTGAGAAGCACACTCTGAATTTTTTTTTTTTGCTTTTTTTTTTGCGATGCGGGACTGCGGTGGCTGAAAAAGTGCGAAAAAATCACTATGGTGGCGAACGTCTCAAAATGAGTTTCTGGACCTAAGGAACGTATGGGCACGATATTTTTTTACCCCCGAAATTTTTGGCCTAAAAACTGCTCCGGAAAGCGTGCCAGACTCTAATCACCTCCTTCTACGTACGACAAAGGATTGGTGAGATCCGACTCTAATCAACTCAAAACTAATCTGGCTACGGAGAGATCACAAACCGAACAGGTGATGGAACTCAACTCGGATTGGTAGGTCGTGGTGCTGTATATGGACTCGACTTGGCGGAACGTGGTGGTGTATCTGGACTCGGATTGGCGGAAACGTGGCGGTGTACTACTGTGCGGCGGCGGTGTGACAAACTGTGATCAGAACTCGAAACTCTACGGGAACTAGACGCTAAGATCAGCAACTCGACACAACGATGCAACCGCAAATTCAACAAAGCAAACTACTGTAAAGAAAACTGGACAAAGGCTCGGACTGTTTTGTGGCGTGATGATCTAACCCTAAATTTTTTTGTTGGCTTTTTCGTGGACTGTAGGTATGAAGAACAGAACCAATCTAGACTACGAAAACTGGTAAATCTCACCGAGCAACCTGGAAATCTGATACCACTTGATAGAGGCGAAGGTGTCCCGATGTTTCGATGAGATGGTGGAGATCGATTATGGTGGAGACGACTTTCACGATCCGACTATGAACGTGCGAAGACGTTGCACCTTAGCGATCGCTAAACCAACTCCGAGAGGTTATTGATCCCGCAGATGCACGATCAACCTGACCACGAAGGTCTAATTCCTGCAAGCAATCGAAGAACAAGCAAGAACTAAGAATTGCAATCTGGATATTGCGAATATAAGATGAATGATTACGAAAGTTGGGGTTCCAATGAGGTCTTGCCCTGGTCGGATGACACAAACGAAGAGCTCGAAGTTGCGGCTATGGCTAACTTAAATCTAATTAAAACCCAAGTCTAAACGACGCCCTAAGGGCTGTATATATGGGGGAACAGAGGGGATTTTCGTGACCCCTTGGAGGTGGGGTCCGAAAACAACCCTAACTCGGTTTCCCCACACATACGGACTCTAAAAACAGCCTATAATGTGGTATTTCGAAATTACATGGGCCCAGCCCAATATTAAGGTGACGCAGCACCTATAATTGCTCTTGGACGAAAATAATGAAGTGGCATCTCGTGTATTTCGTCCAAGCCTTCATGCATGCCTTATGGTGGCTTCAAAGTGCGAAAATCCCCACTGGAAGCTCCATTGTTCTTTCCCGCGCGTGCACCTTCTTCTCCATGCTTGATCCCGCTCCAATGACCGTCCTTCTTGTCCATGCTAGGTCCTTCATTCATAAGCAAAACAAAAGTATCTAATTTAGGCAGCATCATATGTTCATGAACATTAGAAGGATTCGCAAGAAACGAAAGTACCTGATAATTTAGTTGACGTGCACGTGCTCTAGTAACTGGTCCAGTATGTGTAGTTGGTGAAGATGTGGGTGTAACATTAGTAGAGATGTCCTCATCACCAAGGTTGCGATTCGACTCCATTGTAATCAGTACGTCGACTCTTCTAATCGAAGAGTCGATACCTGCAATAATAAGAAGCAGGAGTAGGTCTTTACCTCAAGACAAAGAGGGGCCGAAACCTGGTTAAATCGCCGAGTCTCTTGTCCATGTCGACTCTCTCCTCGTATCTAACTCGCAGCAAAGGTCCCATGTCAAGTTCTACTCTTCGAACATCTGCCGTGACTTTCCCACGATAGACACCACTAGAAATGTTTGGAGCTAGGAAAGTAATAAAAAGGGACCCCATAGAATCCCACACGCGGTTTGACACGCTCATTCTTTGAACCAATACCCGGAACTCGGATCCTAGGTGACTCTAATGGAACAAATCGTCGAGGCAAGATAGCCTGACCTTCCTCCCTTCCTCAAATATAGTCAACATCATAATAATCACATCATCCACAATAATATAATAGTGTGATAGCCCAATCCAAGGAGTAATAGGGTAGCATTCGTAGCATCCTAAGGATGCATAAGAAGCAATGGTTAAGCAAGAAAGGTACATGGCCAAACAAAGATTTTCTAGGATGTGGGTACATGGCTTTTGGGTTTTAATTTTGTGGCCTAAATATGAGGTGGTAGGATCAAACAACCATACTATGCTGAAACTAGGAAAGCAAGCTGAAAGTTATAAAGCATGATAGTTAGCTCCCCTTGTGTAACAACCCAGGAGCAATTCTATATTCCAAGTTGTAATTTTGCTTGCATCAATCGCTTTGAAACATATTATGATGCAATAGGATGTAAGTCCATGTGATGATTTTAAATGCCAAGGAGTTTTGAGTTCATTTGATTTGCTTTTGAATTCAAACAAAATTGTTCAAGAAGGGTGTTTGAGGAATTTTCCATGTTGCATGTGTGCTCCCCTTGACCCCAAACTTGGCATAGCCAATTCTTTCCCCTTCCCAAGTGTTTCAAAAACCTTGCACCATTTTTCCCCTTCCAAAAATGTGGGCCACAGTTCAAAGTGAGTTTGAATTTCAAGACGGCCCCACATTTTAGTTGCTAAAAAATTGGCCTAACCAATTTTATAATTTGGGGAATATTGCAAGGATCCCAAAACATGTTTTCATATGTTTTTCTCTCTCATGGTTTTCTCTGAAAAACTCCTGGGATTTTTATTGTGTTTCAATAAATGGAAAATTCCATTTCTTGCAATTTTTCTGGAGGCAGAGGACCTGCCAGGCCCAGCCCAGCAGGCCTCACCCCACTTCCCCCCGGCCCGTCCAGCCCGTGCCACCGAAGCGGTATAGGGGGGCACGCATGGCCGTTGGATCTCAATCGGGCGGCTCGGAGGCGTCGCCTTTCCAGCGTGGAGAGGTCCCTTCCGTCCTCCTCTCTCACAGTCGGCCGGCGCGTCGACATCGACAACGGCCAGCGGGTTAGGGCTTTCCCCCCTTATAAGGAGAGCACCTGAGGCCATCCGGGAACCCTAGTTCCCATTCCTCCCTCCAAATCTCGCTGCCGCCGCCTCGTTCGCAGCCATGGCGCTCCCCTGTTCCGTCTGACGGTGGTGAGCTCCGGCGAGCAATTCGCCGCCACCTCGCCGTGGCCTTGAGCCTGCGCTTGCTTGCGCGAACCAGAGACTCAACCGTGCCCTTTCCCCCCCCCTCGCAGGTTGCCGCGAGGAGCCCCAATTCGTTCGCGCGTCGTCGACCTCCGCCTCGGGTGTCATCTTCCCCGACGACGGACACCTCCTCCTCCGCCTTCCCGTGTTCGAGTTTGTCTCCGAGGCCCCAAGGTGAGCCTCAAGGTCCTCCTCTTCCCCTCGTAGCGTAGCGTAGAAGCCCGAGTCGCGACCCGTGTTTCCCCGTGCGCCTGCAGTAGTCGCCGACGAGCCACTGTGGCCGCCTTGTCCATGGCGTGCCCGGGGTGTGCTCGTGCGTGCACTAGGTGTGCTCCGGTTGTGTTTTTGGCAGCAAAGGATCCGCCTTGAGCTCCGAGTGATCTCTATCTCGCCGCTTGTCGGAGTTTGCAGAGATGACAGTGGCGCCGCCGTGTTTTCAGTCGAGCGTGGCCTTGCCGTGGGTGAGCTAGGGGCCGGGTTTCGTTGGGTACATTGACATGGGAGTCACGGCTACCCAACGCGCACCACCGTCGAGTCGCCGCTGACCTATAGCTCACGCCAGGCTCACCGGAATATCTCTGCCTCCGCGTCTGAAGTTTTTCCGTCAGTGTCGAGTTGTGGCGCCACCGTGAGTTTTCCCGGCGAGTAAGGAGGCGCCTTGGGCCCTTGGGTGCTCGACCTGTACCAAATGGAACCTGTGCACTCCCAGCTCCATGAAGCATGTCTCCGTCGATCCCTAGGGGCACTGCAGCAGCCGCCAGGGTCGTCGCTGTGCGCTGTAGTCGACGGGTGTAGAGCAGCACCTGCACTTGGGTTTAGTAAACACAAGCACATACCTTACATGCGTTTAGAGGGCAGTACTAACGTACTACACCTCTCAGCCCGAGTGGCTGGTTCGCTGTGTTGTGTTTGTGTGGTCGTGGGTTCGAGTTTCCCCCGGGGCAGTGGTGATTTAAGCCCCCTTTTTTTGATTGGGAGGCTGACAGGCAGACCCCACCTGCCAGTGGCACGTGGCCATGGTGGGCTGCTGTCAGGAAAGTGAGGCCTTGCCTTGGGCCAGAGCGGCATGTTTCGGCCCAGCGCTGCTAGAGGCCGAGCCTTTCTTCTTTTTTTGTGCCTGTCAGTTTTTTCCTTTTTCTTTTAGCAAATAGATTCAAATCCTTGTAGATTTTGGAATCCCATTTCAAATGCCAACATGTCATACGTGTTCATGCGATAGAAAGATCCAAGGATTTGAATGGTGGCGTCCTTTTTATGTTTTGGGAAACATAAAATGGATGGGATGTGGTGTTTCCCCTATGTGTGCCACCTTAAAAAAATTTCTTTCAAATCTTTTGCAATTGCCTCATGGTGGCCATGCCATCTAGTTGAACAAGAGTTTTGGAGTGTTAGCAAGGATGTGCTGGTCATTTGTATTTTTTTAAATACAAATGTGAACAATGCTTCACCCATGCACCGCTTGCTACACATTTCTTTTGGCCAAAGATGAGACGGGATGTTGAGCGTTTTGTTGCTCGCTGCACTACATGTCAAAAAGCTAAGTCACGACTCAATCCTCATGGTTTATACATGCCTTTACCTGTACCTAGTGTTCCGTGGGAGGACATATCCATGGACTTTGTTTTAGGCTTGCCTCGAACAAAGAAGGGGAGGGATAGCATATTTGTTGTCGTGGATAGATTTTCTAAGATGGCACATTTTATACCATGTCATAAAAGCGATGATGCTGCTAATGTTGCTGATTTATTCTTTCGTGAGATTATTCGCTTACATGGTGTGCCCAATACTATTGTCTCGGATCGTGATACTAAGTTTCTTAGCCATTTTTGGAGATGCTTAAGGGCTAAGTTGGGGACTAAACTACTTTTTAGTACTACTTGTCATCCCCAAACTGATGGACAAACTGAAGTAGTCAATAGGACTTTGTCTACTATGCTTAGGGATGTTTTAAAGAGTAACTTGAAAATGTGGGAAGAATGTTTACCTCATATTGAATTTGCTTATAATCGTTCATTTCATTCTACCACTAAAATGTGCCCTTTTGAGATTGTTTATGGTTTTCTACCTCGTGCACCTATTGATTTGCTGCCTCTTCCATCTTCGGAGAAGGTTAATTTTGATGCTAAGCAACGTGCTGAATTGATATTAAAAATGCATGAGTTAACTAAAGAAAACATTGAGAAAATGAATGCTAGATACAAGCTTGCTGGTGATAAGGGTAGAAAGCCTGTTGTGTTTGAACCAAGAGATCTTGTTTGGTTACATCTACGTAAAGATAGGTTTCCTGATTTGCACAAGTCTAAGTTAATGCCACGAGCTGATGGTCCCTTTAAGGTTTTACAGAAAATTAATGATAATGCATATAAACTTGAGCTACCTGCAGATTTTGGGGTTAGTCCCACATTTAACATTGCAGATTTGAAACCTTATTTGGGAGAAGATGATGAGCTTCCGTCGAGGACGACTTCAATTCAAGAAGGGGAGGATGATGAGGACATCTCTACTAATGTTACACCCACATCTTCACCAACTACACATACTGGACCAGTTACTAGAGCACGCGCACGTCAACTAAATTATCAGGTACTTTCGTTTCTTGCGAATCCTTCTAATGTTCAGGAACATATGATGCTGCCTAAATTAGATACTTTTGTTTGTCTTATGAATGAAGGACCTAGCATGGATAAGAAGGATGGTCATTGGAGCGGGATCAAGCATGGAGAAGGAGGTGTGCGTGCGGGAAAGGACAATGGAGCTTCCAGTGGTGATTTTCGCACTTTGAGGCCACCATAAGGCGTGCATGAAGACTTGGACGAGAGACACAAGACGCCACATTAATATTTTCGTCCAAGGGTTATTATAGGTGCTGCGTCACCTTATTATTGGGCCAGGCCCATGTAGTTTCGAAATACACTTAATAGGCTATTTTTTGAGAGTCCGTATGTGTGGGGAAACCGAGTTAGGGTTGTTTTCGGACCCCTCCTCCAAGGGGCCACGAAATTCCCCTCTGTTCCCCCATATATACAGCCCTTAGGGCGTCGTTTAGACTTGGGTTTTAATTAGTTTTAAGTTAGCCATAGCCGCAACTTGGAGCTCTTCGTTTGTGTCATCCGACCAGGCCAAGACCTCATTGGAACCCCAACTTTCGTAATCATTCATCTTATATTCGCAATATCCAGATTGCAATTCTTAGTTCTTGCTTGTTCTTCGATTGCTTGCAGGAATTAGACCTTCGTGGTCAGGTTGATCGTGCATCCGCGGGATTAATAACCTCTCGGAGTTGGTTTAGCGATCGCTAAGGCGCAACGTCTTCGCACGTTCGTAGTCGGATCATGAAAGTCGTCTCCACCATAATCGATCTCCACCATCTCATCGAAACATCAGGACACCTTCGCCTCTATCAAGCTGTCAACCCCAAGTGGCGGCTCAATGTTCTCAACGTACGCCAACCCTTCTCGTCGCTAGGAAAAAATTATAGAGGAATCGGAGCCTCATGTAAACGAGAACCTAGATTTGTTTTGAAAGGGGATAAGTTGCAGAGAGAAAACAGCGTTTCACTTCCTCACGGAAAAAGGGGTGGGAGGGTGGGGTAAGAAGAAAAAGAAAGAGTTCCTACTCTCCGATTTTTCCTTAATAACTACAAAATAGTTTCTAGACTCAACTTCGGCCAGTAAGGGGTCCTACAGTCAGTCCTGCTCTGATACCAAGTTGTAAGGCCCCCTATGCGGTGCTAACCCGAGTTATTCGCTTTCGCGTCCCGCTCAAGTTAGTAGCGCATAAAAGGCCACCGACTCACGACACTCGCACTCGTGTCGCTGCCGGATTCTCGACAACAGGTATATGAACAATGAACTTAATACTAAGACATAAATATATAGAGTCCAGGGCATACATCGCCACTGGAATTTATTACATCATCTCAGAGGTCCATGGACCCAACAGTACATCATGCGACAAGCGGAAGACAATAACGACCGAGGACGGTCAAAATCCAAATTGCCCTAGAGAGGTCTGCACATAAATAGTCCACCCACGGATCGTCGAAGCCCAACTATAGGATCTACTGAACGAGGTCGTCCTCATCGTCGTTGTAACAGCCCAGTTTTTGCAAAAATTTAAAATTTTGTTTTCGGTGTGAATTGTTTGATTGTCTGATTTGTTTGCGGTGTTTGCATCCCCGATTTATCGATCGACGATTATTTTTCCCCCTCTTATCTCGTATCGGACGGAGACCGACCCTTGACACCCTGACACTCGACCTTTGCGACACCGGGTTTCACCCGATCACCGTCGCAAAAACCGCACGAGACCAGCCGCAGCCAACGGAACAAAAAACCCCGTTTAATAATTAAACGGGATATTTTTATAGCGCGCCGGAAAGTGTTTTCGGAACGGCTCCAGCGCGAGGTGAACGCCTCCGGCTCGATGTGCCGATCGCGTAGTTCGAAGTTTTACCCGAATCGGAGGTACTGCGGACCCCCGGCGGTCAGAAACGTGAGCACCGCGCGCGCGAGAGAAAAACCGATGATGTTTTTGCAAACTGCCAGCCACCGGGGCTATATAAAGACCACCACACTCCCACCCCTTTCTAGGGTTTACCTAGTCCAAAATTGCAGCCACCCCCCTCACAATGTCCAGATCTGCCCAATTTTCCCCTCCATTTTCGAAACCCTAGCCCTGGACGCTCCCGGAGCCGTCGGATCGCAGATCGGACGCGCCCGGTTGCGCCACGTTAGCCCCTGCCTCTCTCCTCTCTCTCTCTCCAACGCGTGCCCCTGCCCATGGCGCCGCAGCCTCTCGCCTCCGGCCAGCAGGCCGCAGCCGCCGCGCCCGACCAGCCCCTCTCCCCGCCGGTCCCTTCCTCTCCTCCTCTCCTCCTCTAGCTCTCCTTCTCCCCCTGACCACCTCCCTCTCGCAGGAACCGCATGGCGCCGCCGCCCCACCATGGATGAATCGAGCGGGCGAGCTCGGTCCGGCCACCGAGGACCTTCAGCGCCGCCTGCCTCGACCGTCGACCCTGCCTGCGACGAGATCCGTGCCCCCGTGCCTGCTCCGCCCCCTCCGCCTCGCTCCGGTCGCCGGAGGCCAGCCGGCCGAGAGCCAGCGCCAGGCCGAGATGGGCCAAGCCCATGGGTGAGGTCAGCCGCCCTTTTTTATTTTTTTACCCTGCTGTATTTTTTTTCTAAGTCTGAGGTTATTGTGCTGCTGATTCGATTCCGCGTTGACGATAGCAAGGAAACCGTAGCTCCGATGAACGTGCCCCCAAAACGAAAGTTGCTCAGTTTTGCGTGCTCTAGCTTTCGTATGTAGAAAGTTTTTGCATTTGAGGCTTTCTTGATTGTGTAATTGTGTGCTAAAGTGGGCATCAGTCCGTTAAAACTGCTACAATTCCTGTTATGAGCTGCTGTTATTATTTTGTTGCAACTTTGCATGATGATTGTAACAAATCCATGAGGCCTTTTGCATTGATTCTTTCTCCATTGTGTTAAGCATCATGTGTACTTAAATTCCATGCTTTAACTTGCCATGTTTGGGTGCTTTAGCTGTATTAAATCTTCCTCCAAAGTGGTGATCCTGATGTTATTGTGCTGCTGTTGCTGAAACTGTTATTTTGTTGCAACTTCGGTCGACGAGTGTGTCGCGACCGTTTATCGGAATTGAGTGATTCCAATTGCATATTGTTAAGCATCATGTCTACTTTCATCCCATGTATTGCTATGTCATGTTTCTGCATTGTTGCATATAGATTTACCCATGTTTATACAGCTTGTGCCCGTAACTTGATTTGGTTATATCTTTTTAACCGTAACTCCGTTTGGGGTGTTCTTTATATGTAACTTGATTAGTTTTTTGTGTACTTTGTATTTTTGCTATTGGTTGCTGTTGTTAACCAACCTAAAATATGGTTTAGGGAAGAACAGTACCAAATGTTTTAATCATCGGGCGGCACTTAGTGTTATGCCATGTTTAGGTTCTGCCTCACTTAAATTGACTAGCATAGATAGTTTACTTTGTGCTTCACCTCTTGACGTGTTTATGTGCTATGCCATGCTTGCTTGAGTTGCCATGTTAATAACCGTTGGTTGATCACCTGTAGCTAAGCAACTTGAACCACCGTAAATGTGCGGCATCGTCGTGTGTGACGAGTACTCCACTTAACCTGTTAGTAACCGCTCTCGACGGTAGGTGCGATGTCTCGTGTTGCCTTGTTGTTGATGCTTGCTCGTGTTTCTTCGTAGTAATAGATGCTTTCTCGTTGATTCATTTCCAGTGTTTATCGTCTTGTGTGCTTCCGCGGGTACCTCTCGGAGACGATGCGAGCTTGCGATCAACTACACCTTCGGAACCCGACTTATCAACAGGCAAGGACTATACATTACTTATGATCCATTCTATTTCAACCAGCGGTTTGCATGCTAGTCTAGGTTAGGTTCGATGTTTGATCCTACCACATGTTTAAAGCCTCTTTCAAACCGATACAACCATGTCCCTTCCCAGCAAACCTTGTACTGCTATGTTACTATTGCTCGTTGCTCAGCCCCCGCTTAGTATGCATGCTTAGGATGCTATGATGTTACCCTGTTACTCCTTGGTTTGGGATATCACATTATTATTATTGTTGTTGATGATATGATTATTATAAATGTTGACCTATATTCGACGAAGGATGGAAGGTCTAGGCTATCCCGCCCCGACTCTTTGTTCCATTCGAGTCACCTAGGATCCGAGTTCCGGGTATTGGTTTTAAGACTGAGCGTGCCTAATCGCGTGTGGGATTTTATGGGCTCCCCTCTTCTTACCTACCTAGCTTCAAACATTTCTAGAGGTGGCCCAAGCTGATTTACCATTTGAAACCGTGTGTGTGCTGGTCAGCTGCCAGTAGTTTTCAAACAACTCGGGCCAGCGGAGACTTAGTTCCTCTGTTGGTCCACACTTGGTGAGCTAGGGAAGTCCCCTGTTATATAGGTGAGACTAAACCCGACCTTGGCCATACGGAAGAGTCCGATCCGAGAGCGTGGCCAGCTTTTGGATTGGGTGTCGACTCCCCGGGGGCCACCCGGATTTGTGCGTTGTTAGTTAGCGGGACCTGTCGTTTCGAATCTCTTGGAACTAAATCATAAAATGGTTGCTTATACTGGGTAGCAACTGAGAGAGATGAGCGAGCATGCGACGCCTCGTAATGGGAAGTTGGTACACTCCTGCAGGGTTAAATCTATTTGAGAAGCCGTGTCCACGGTTATGGACGACTTGAGACCTACTCCTTGTTCATAGACAACAACAACTGAGATAATCTTAATATAACTTGATCAACGTGTGTGTGTTCCTTGACTGCTTCTTCTTCGTCGGGATGCGAAGAGGAGGATAAGGATAGGATAGGTGTTATGTTTGCGCAAGTAGTTGATAGCAAGACTTGTTGGAGGCGATTCCTCATCGAATGCTTGGCTTCTTATCTTACTCTCTAGATCGTTAGCCACTTCATAAATGCTAGTGCGGCAGCAACCTCACCACTTACCCCTTCCTTACCGTAAACTACTAGTTGTCCTAGAATGACGAGTGATGAAGTCCTTGCTGGGTCAGATGACCACTACAGTTGGATGCTGAGTACCTCTGTACTCATGATACTACCCCCAAACTCTTTTCAGGGTTCTTGATCGACAACAGGTATGGTGATCGACGTTTCACGTGGAGACTTGACGACGACTAGTTAGGCGGATCCCGGCGGAGGGCCTGGACCCGTGTGGTTATGGGATCGATGCTTTTCTCTTTGCCACTAGGCATTTTGATGAGGACATCCCTACTACCAACACATCTCCAGTTCGTCATGAAGAACAAGTTGATTCAACGAAGAAGAAGGATGATGAAATCAGAATTGGACCTATTACAAGAGCTCGTGCAAAGTTGATAGAACAACAGGTGAACTCGCTCTTAATAGATTCTGATATATTATGTAATGAGAACTTTATACTGCCTAAATCTTTGTATGTTTGCATAATCAGGTATCATGACGAAGACGAGGATCCAGAAGGAGGAGAAGATGAGACATGCTCCAACTTTCGGACGTCCGACCCATTTCGGACGTCCGACATCAGCGATAAGGATGGCGACCTCCGTATCCAGAAGACCTCCAAAACCGAAGCCGGATTTCCGACAGGATTCGGACGTCCGACGCATCGGACGTCCGACATATGACGGACGTCCGACATGAAGGTCCTCGAGAAGAACTCCCAATCCAGGACACCTCACCGCCAGAGTCGGATTTCCGACACGTTTCGGACGTCCGAAACTGCCTGCGCGCAGATCAGACGGGCTGCGGCTCTTGTATCCCCCTAGCTTATAAATACCCAGCTCCCACGAGTTTTAGGGTTAGACCACGTTTAGATAAACCCTAGATATTGAGAATAGCTTCAAGCTTTCCTCTTGAATCATTAAGACTTCAATTCGTCTCGATCTGAAGTTCTTCTACTGCAAGTTCTGTGTGATCTATTGTTCCACTGGGGATTAGTAGATTGCAAATTACCGTCTCGTGGTCGACGGCTACGTTGCGCAAGTGTGTGAAGTTGTGAATATCCAAAGGGTAGAGAGCTGTCGCATTGGCAACAGGGATCTAGCAAGGAGAGTTCATTGGCTACATACAAGTTATCTATCATCGCCCTCATATTCACCGTCCGCTTACTGAGAAGATCGGGCCACCCCATATCATCTTGGTATCAGATTTCCAGTGTTTCCTCGGTAAGCATCCACCAAATCCATCTATTCGATCGTTTTTGTTTTTCGTCCTATCCAAAAAAAGCCATACAAAAATATTAGGGTTTCTAGTTTTTTTGCCATAACTTAGATTGCATCGGAGTCATTGTTTTAGTTTGCTGTTTCGTGTGTTCTTCCCGAAAATTTCTCCGCGGTGCGACATATTGTAGCAGTACTGTAGCAATTTCGTCCAGTTTGGAATAGTGTCAAAAAAAAACAAGAGAAAAAGAGAAAAGATTCAAAAAAAAAACAAGAGAGAAAGAAGTGTGATAAAAAAAAGAGTTATAAAAGAGTGCAAAGAGATATACAAGTGTTAGAAAGGACATATCATAGTGGTGATCTTTTGAGAGGCCTGTCTTTCGTTTGTCTCCACTGTGTGAGTTTTCTTTGGGTTTGTATCTCACGATCAGCACTAGGACTTGACTTCGGTGTAGTTATGGTGCCATACCTATAGCTCCACCACATATTTCCTGCTTTGTCGTGTGTTCACTCTTTTTACTCGGGTATTCACTTCATCACATCCGTGCACTAGTCTTCCATCCGAACGGGTACGCATTACTATTCACTTTGGAACGGTAAGATTCACCTTTTCTTGTCAGTTTTGAGTGAGTTGTGAGTGTCCACCAAAAGATTTTGATTTAGTGCACTAACCTACTAATCATGTCTCAAAGTGGTTTTGATGTGATGCAGAAACAGGACAAGGATGCGCCAGTTACATGGGAGGCATATGAAGGTCTCTGTGATCACTTGACTGGGATGTTTACTAAATCCGCTGACGCAATTGATACAAATGTTCAAGCGGTACAACTGAAAGTGGACGCGACTGAAGCTGCAGTCACCACTATGCAACAACAACTTGCTGCTATCCAGCAGAGCCTACAACAAATGACAACATCTGTCACTAGCATACAAGCAGCTATGGTACAACGCCAACCTGATGCTCAGGAAGATGATGGTAGTGTCCATGGTGACAATGCTGATTTGAGGGGCATTCAAGGCCGTGGGCGTGGTCTTCAAGGACCGGTTCGCCAACCTCCACTTGGTCTTGGTGCGCGCCGTATACCCATTCAGGAAGAAGATGTCTTGAGCAAGCCCAAGTTTAATATTCCCAAATTTGAAGGGTCCACGGATGTGGAAGAATACCTCACATGGGAGCTTAAGATGGAAAAATTATGGTGTTTGCATGATTATCCGGAGGACAAGAAGATCAAGATTGCTTCTTCCGAGTTTGACGGTTATGCTTTGCGTTGGTGGGAGAGTGTGTTGACCGAGATACAAGAAACCAATCGCCAGCCTTTTCGTACATGGCGTGACATGAAGGCGACCATGAAAGCTCGGTTTGTTCCCACAAATTACTTACGGACAGTATTTGATAAATTGCAACAATTGAAGCAAGGTACTATGTCTGCTGATGACTACTATATGGAGATGGAGATGTTGTTGCAACGTGCGCGAGTTCGCGAAGAGGTTGAGATGACTATGTGATGAGGACATCTCTACTAATGTTACACCCACATCTTCACCAACTACACATACTGGACCAGTTACTAGAGCACGCGCACGTCAACTAAATTATCAGGTACTTTCGTTTCTTGCGAATCCTTCTAATGTTCAGGAACATATGATGCTGCCTAAATTAGATACTTTTTTTTGTCTTATGAATGAAGGACCTAGCATGGATAAGAAGGATGGTCATTGGAGCGGGATCAAGCATGGAGAAGGAGGTGTGCGCGCGGGAAAGGACAATGGAGCTTCCAGTGGTGATTTTCGCACTTTGAGGCCACCATAAGGCGTGCATGAAGACTTGGACGAGAGACACAAGACGCCACATTAATATTTTCGTCCAAGGGTTATTATAGGTGCTGCGTCACCTTATTATTGGGCCAGGCCCATGTAATTTCGAAATACACTTAATAGGCTATTTTTTAGAGTCCGTATGTGTGGGGAAACCGAGTTAGGGTTGTTTTCGGACCCCTCCTCCAAGGGGTCACGAAATTCCCCTCTGTTCCCCCATATATACAGCCCTTAGGGCGTCGTTTAGACTTGGGTTTTAATTAGATTTAAGTTAGCCATAGCCGCAACTTCGAGCTCTTCGTTTGTGTCATCCGACCAGGCCAAGACCTCATTGGAACCCCAACTTTAGTAATCATTCATCTTATATTCGCAATATCCAGATTGCAATTCTTAGTTCTTGCTTGTTCTTCGATTGCTTGCAGGAATTAGACCTTCGTGGTCAGGTTGATCGTGCAGCCGCGGGATCAATAACCTCTCGGAGTTGGTTTAGCGATCGCTAAGGCGCAACGTCTTCGCACGTTCGTAGTCGGATCGTAAAAGTCGTCTCCACCATAATCGATCTCCACCATCTCATCGAAACATCGGGACACCTTCGCCTCTATCACTATGCAACGTTTTCTCCATGGGCTGAAATTTACTATCAAGAGTATTGTGCGGCATCACCAATACTATAATATGAATGATTTATTGCTACTTGCAAGGGAGGCTGAATCCCAGCTTGCAGAAGAGGCACAACTGAAGTCAAGATACTCCACATCTAGCAGATTTTCTCCAAGGACATCCGCGCCTATGGAGAATTATGGTGCCAATACTCGAGCTTCTTCTTCAGTTTCCAAGCCAGCCTCCAATGGTTCTATGGCCAAGAAGCCAGCTGCCCCTGCCACTAGTGCAGGCTCCAACATGTCTACAGCTCGCAATGGCGAGATCACTTGTCATGCTTGCGGTAATCCGGGTCACTTCAAGAGAGATTGCCCGAACAGAAAGGTCATGTTTGTGAATCAAGAAACTGGCGAGTATGAAACTGGTGATGATGAAGATCCTTCCGCATTCGATGACGAGGGATATCATAGTGAAGAAGGAATGGATGCTTTTCCATCGCATGCTCCTACCATTGTTGTGTCACAACGTGCTCTTACAGTGCAGCCACATGTTGATTCTCAGCGCTGTAATTTGTTCCAAACCAAGGCACTTGTTGGTCCCAACAAAGCTTGCAAAGTGATCATTGATGGAGGTAGCTGCCGCAACCTCGCAAGCAAGGAGTTATGTGCCAAGCTCAATCTGAAATACTCACCTCACCCGCATCCTTATTATGTCCAATGGTTGAGTGACAGTGGTGAGATGAAGGTAAATCACATGGTGCGCGTACATTTTGAGATAGGCCCATACAAGGATTCCGTCGATTTTGATGTGGTGCCTATGACAGTTTGCCATCTCTTATTGGGTCGGCCGTGGTTATATGATCGCCATGTGCAACACCATGGTCGAGCCAATACATATCATTTGGAGTTCAAGGGCAAGAAAGTTAATCTCCATCCTATGTCCCCACAGCAAATTGTGAATGAGTCTCATCAGACGGTAGAGGTGAATGTAGAAACAACACGAGAGAACAATGTAATAACTGTGAGTGATAATATAACGACAAGTGCGAGAGAGACTAGTTTGCTTACATTAGCCACCAAAGAAGACATGCAAGAATTTAGTGCGGATCCTACAGCCATACCTCTTGTCCTCATGTATAAAGGCGAGGTTTTGGTTTCTAATGATAACCATCCTATTTCTCCTGGTGTGGCTACTGTTTTGCAGGATTCTGATGATGTGTGTCCGGCGGAGGTTCCAGTAGGATTACCACCCTTGCGTGGTATTGAGCACCAGATTGATCTTATACCGGGTGCAACTCTTCCGAACCGGGCACCATATAGGACAAACCCCCAAGAGACGAAGGAAATTCAGCAACAAGTACAAGCGCTTCTGGATAGAGGGTATATTCGTGTCAGCCTTAGCCCTTGTGCTATTCCTGTTATTTTGGTTCCTAAGAAAGATGGTACATGGCGTATGTGTGTAGATTGTAGAGCTATTAATAACATCACTATTCGCTATCGTCATCCCATTCCACGTTTAGAGGATATGCTTGATGAATTATGTGGTGCTGCTATTTTCTCTAAAATTGATTTGCGTAGTGGATACCATCAAATTAGGATGAAAGAAGGGGATGAATGGAAAACTGCTTTCAAAACTAAGTTCAGCTTATATGAGTGGTTAGTTATGCCTTTTGGTCTTACTAATGCTCCTAGTACTTTCATGAGATTAATGAACCATGTTTTGAGGGAGTTTATTGGACATTTTGTGGTTGTGTATTTTGATGATATACTTATTTACAGCCGCAATGAATTTGAACATGCTGATCATATTAGACAAGTTTTGCAAGTGTTGCGTGATTCTAAATTATATGCTAATCTTGAGAAGTGCACATTTGCAAAAGATAAGGTCATATTTTTGGGTTTTGTTGTATCTAAGCATGGGGTAGAAGTAGATTCTTCTAAAATTGAAGCAATTCAAAATTGGCCTACTCCCATGAATGTTAGCCAAGTACGAAGTTTTCACGGTCTTGCTGGGTTTTATAGACGTTTTGTGAAAAACTTTAGTACTGTTGCTGCACCGTTGAATGAATTGACTAAGAAAGGTGTGCCTTTTGTTTGGGGCGTTGCCCAAGACCTTGCATTTGATGAGTTGAAACGTTTGCTTACTTCTGCACCTTTACTTACGTTACCAGATTTTACTAAGCAATTTGAAGTTGAATGTGATGCTAGTGGTATAGGCATTGGTGGTGTTTTGATGCAAGAAGGTAGACCTATAGCTTATTTTAGTGAGAAGCTTTCTGGTGCTAGATTGAATTATCCTGTTTATGATAAAGAATTGTATGCACTTGTTAGAGTTCTTGAGGTTTGGCAACATTATTTGTGGCCAAAAGAATTTATCATACATTCTGATCATGAAGCTTTGAAATATCTGAAAGCTCAATCTAATTTGCATAGACGCTTAGCTAAATGGGTTGAGTTCATTGAGTCTTTTCCTTACATCATCAAATATAAGAAAGGAAAAGATAATGTTGTTGCTGATGCTCTATCTAGGAAGAACATGTTATTGACACATCTTGATGTTAAAATTCCTGGACTAGAGAGTTTGTGTGATTTATATGCAACTGATCATGATTTTGCTGAACCATATCATTTGTGTTTGCTTCGGAATGCTTGTGACAAGTTCCACATCCATGATAGATTTTTGTTTCGAGCTAACAAACTTTGTGTTCCAGAATCTTCTGTGCGTTTGCTATTGTTGCAGGAATCACATGCAGGCGGACTGATGGGTCACTTTGGGCGTGAGAAAACATTACTTATGCTTGCTGATAATTTTTATTGGCCCAGGATGAGGCGTGATGTGGACAGGATTGTTCGACGCTGTATTGTATGCAACACATCCAAGTCGAAGCTGAAGCCTCACGGTTTGTATACTCCACTATCGGCTCCTACCACACCTTGGGAAGATATTAGTATGGACTTTGTGTTAGGATTGCCACGCACTAAATATGGTCATGATAGTATATTTGTGGTAGTGGATAGATTTTCCAAGATGGCACATTTTATTGCTTGCCATAAGAGCGACGATGCGTCGCATGTTGCTAACCTGTTTTTCAGGGAGATTGTACGCTTGCATGGAGTGCCCAAGACAATTGTTTCTGACAGGGATGTAAAGTTTGTGAGCTACTTCTGGAAGACACTTTGGGGAAAGTTGGGAACAAAGTTGATGTTCAGTACTACATGTCATCCCCAAACTGATGGTCAAACGGAGGTGGTCAATAGAACATTGTCACAATTATTGCGAGCTATGATCAAGAAAAATCTGCGCGAATGGGAGGAGTGTTTGCCACATGTTGAATTTGCTTATAACAGGGCAGTACACACTACTACTCACCTTTGTCCTTTTGAAGTGGTCTATGGTTTTAAGCCTATTACACCTCTTGATTTGCTGCCTCTTCCATTGCAGGAACGAGTTAATATGGAGGCATCCAAACGAGCAGATTATGTAAAGAAGATCCATGAGAGGACCCGAGAGGCTATTGAGAAGCAAGGCAAGAATGTTGCTGCTGCAAGGAACCAGTCACGGAAGCAAGTTCTTTTTCAACCTGGAGATATGGTTTGGGTACATTTGCGCAAGGACAGATTTCCAGGGATGAGGGATTCCAAGTTGAAGCCACGTGGTGCTGGTCCTTACAAGGTGTTAGCCAAGATCAATGACAATGCCTACTCGATTGATATTCCCATTGCCGAGTTTGGTGGCGCTAGCAACAGTTTCAACATTGCTGATTTATCACCATACATGGGAGATGACCTTGGAGCGTCGAGGTCGACGCCTTTTGAAGGGGGGGGGGGAGATGATGAGGACATCCCTACTACCAACACATCTCCAGTTCGTCATGAAGAACAAGTTGATTCAACAAAGAAGAAGGATGATGAAATCAGAATTGGACCTATTACAAGAGCTCGTGCAAAGTTGATAGAACAACAGGTGAACTCGCTCTTAATAGATTCTGATATATTATGTAATGAGAACTTTATACTGCCTAAATCTTTGTATGTTTGCATAATCAGGTATCATGACGAAGACGAGGATCCAGAAGGAGGAGAAGATGAGACATGCTCCAACTTTCGGACGTCCGACCCATTTCGGACGTCCGACATCAGCGATAAGGATGGCGACCTCCGTATCCAGAAGACCTCCAAAACCGAAGCCGGATTTCCGACAGGATTCGGACGTCCGACGCATCGGGCGTCCGACATATGACGGACGTCCGATATGAAGGTCCTCGAGAAGAACTCCCAATCCAGGACACCTCACCGCCAGAGTCGGATTTCCGACACGTTTCGGACGTCCGACGTGACGGACGTCCGAAACCCATCGGACGTCCGAAACTGCCTGCGCGCAGATCAGATGGGCTGCGGCTCTTGTATCCCCCTAGCTTATAAATACCCAGCTCCCACGAGTTTTAGGGTTAGACCACGTTTAGATAAACCCTAGATATTGAGAATAGCTTCAAGCTTTCCTCTTGAATCATTAAGACTTCAATTCGTATCGATCTGAAGTTCTTCTACTGCAAGTTCTGTGTGATCTATTGTTCTACTGGGGATTAGTAGATTGCAAATTACCGTCTCGTGGTCGACGGCTACGTTGCGCAAGTGTGTGAAGTTGTGAATATCCAAAGGGTAGAGAGCTGTCGCATTGGCAACAGGGATCTAGCAAGGAGAGTTCATTGGCTACATACAAGTTATCTATCATCGCCCTCATATTCACCGTCCGCTTACTGAGAAGATCGGGCCACCCCATATCACATTTGCTTGTAGTCTGTACTCAAACATGTACCTTCCACTGTTGTATTGTATTTGAGGCAATTGTATGCCGATTGTATGAGATGTTGTATCCTTGTATCTGTAATGTTGTGATATCATGTTGGAAATCCGGGGCATATGGCTTTGTCATATGTCGCGGTGGGACCGATATGTGTTTCGTCCCCAGATCTGGGTGGAAACACCTAGATCTGGAACAGTACCGCATATCGGTCCTTACAGTCGTCCTCCGGGGGCACCTCCACGAAGTATCGTCCAGTGCTCGGGTCGAGGTAGTAGTCAGCTGCAGCGGCCGATCAGGCAAAACAGTAAAAGCACAAAAGGAAAACTGATGAGGACATCTCTACTAATGTTACACCCACATCTTCACCAACTACACATACTGGACCAGTTACTAGAGCACGCGCACGTCAATTAAATTATCAGGTACTTTCGTTTCTTGCGAATCCTTCTATTGTTCATGAACATATGATGCTGCCTAAATTAGATACTTTTGTTTTGCTTATGAATGAAGGACCTAGCATGGACAAGAAGGACGGTCATTGGAGCGGGATCAAGCATGGAGAAGAAGGTGCACGCGCGGGAAAGAACAATGGAGCTTCCAGTGGGGATTTTCGCACTTTGAAGCCACCATAAGGCATGCATGAAGGCTTGGACGAAATACACGAGATGCCACTTCATTATTTTCGTCCAAGAGCAATTATAGGTGCTGCGTCACCTTAATATTGGGCTGGGCCCATGTAATTTCGAAATACCACATTATAGGCTGTTTTTAGAGTCCGTATGTGTGGGGAAACCGAGTTAGGGTTGTTTTCGGACCCCACCTCCAAGGGGTCACGAAATTCCTCTCTGTTCCCCCATATATACAGCCCTTAGGGCGTCGTTTAGACTTGGGTTTTAATTAGATTTAAGTTAGCCATAGCCGCAACTTCGAGTTCTTCGTTTGTGTCGTCCGACCAGGCCAAGACCGCATAGGAACCCCAACTTCTGTTAATCTTTCATCTTATATTCGCAATATCCAGATTGCAATTCTTAGTTCTTGCTTGTTCTTCGATTGCTTGCAGGAATTGACCTTCGTGGTCAGGTTGATCGTGCATCCGCGGGATCAATAACCTCTCGGAGTTGGTTTAGCGATTGCTAAGGCGCAACGTCTTCGCACGTTCGTAGTCGGGTCGTGAAAGTCTACTCCACCAAAATCGATCTCCATCATCTCATCGAAACATCGGGACACCTTCGCCTCTATCAAGTGGTATCAGATTTCCAGGTTGCTCGGTGAGATTTACCAGTTTTCGTAGTCTAGATTGGTTCTGTTCTTCATACCTACAGTCCACGAAAAAGCCAACAACAAAAAAATTAGGGTTAGATCATCACGTCCCAAAACAGTCCGAGCCTTTGTCCAGTTTTCTTTACAGTAGTTTGCTTTGTTGAATTTGCGGTTGCATCGTTGTGTCGAGTTGCTGATCTTAGCGCCTAGTTCCTTAGAGTTTCGAGTTCTGATCACAGTTTGTCACGCTGCCACCGCACTAGTTCCATCCGTCCGCTGCCACCAATCCGAGTCCAGAAACACCACCACGTTCCGCCAACCCGAGTCCATATACACCACCACGACCTACCAATCCGAGTTGAGTTCCATCACCCGTTCGGTTTGAGATATCCCTGTAGCCAGAATAGTTTGGAGTTGATTAGAGTCGGATTTCACCAATCTTTGTCGTACGTAGAAGAGGGTGATTTCCAAAAAAAAAAAAAAAGAGCAAAAAAAAAAAGAGAGAGAAAAAAAAATTCAGAGTGTGCTTCTCAGTTGTTTACGTGCCGCGCCGTGCTTTCGTTGGTGTTTTAGGCTCGCGTCTCTAGTACGGTCTAGCCTAGGATCAGCACAGTACCGACGTTGAGTGTTTATTCAACTTTGCATCTTTGTTTTGATTATTGTTGAGCTTTTTGCTACCATATTTGTCAAGCCTACCTACAGCTCCACATATATTCTACTTCGTGCGGTTGACACCTCCTGGCCATCGCTCTAGCACATCTCTGAGAGTTTTGACCCGTTGGTTGTACATCACCACCTGCTGCTAGGTAAGAATCGGTAAGAACGAAAGAAAAGCTTGACGGATTTGTGCTTTCCACCACCCCACATCCCATTAGTAGAAGTAGGATCATATTTCTGTGTGTTTTCTATTTCTGCTAACCATGCCAGGATCCCATGATGAAGTGGCGCGGGATGCACCCGATTGGGAGAATATGACAAACAAAGTGTTACATGATAAATTTGCACAAATGATGTCTGAACAGGTGAATGACATCGAGAACAGATTTACAGAGGCGATTGATGGTGTGGAGAAGATGATCGACACCAAGCTCGACGCCAAGTTTACTGAGTTGCTCGCACGCCTACCTGCACAGCCTGCGGCCGCTCCAGCACAGCCACCGCCACCACGACGTGCACGACGTATTCTGTTTCCGGGCGGACAAGCTGCTGGTGCTCCTGCTGCTGCTGCCTCTGACGTCGGCCAGGACGACAACTACGAGGGTGATTACGAGGAGGAGGTGGAACAGGAAGCGGCCTATGAGCAGCCAGCTGGGCGTCCACGTCCCAACATTCGCCACGGTCGACACCAACCACCCCCTCAGGTACGCGATGATGAACATGTGCCTAAACTTAAATTGAATCTTAAGCCGTTTGAGGGTAGATATATTCCTGATGCTTATCTTACTTGGGAGTTAGAAACTGAACAACGCTTTACATGTTTACAATATCCTGAGAATAGACGTGTTACTGCTGCTGTTTGTGAATTCACGGGTTTTGCATCTATTTGGTGGTCTGAACATTGTAGATTGCATGCTAATAATATTCCAGCTACTTGGGCTTCTTTAAAAGATGCTATGCGTACTCGCTGGGTTCCTCCTTATTATCAACGTGAATTGCTACAAAAATTACAGCGTTTGAGACAAGGAAAAAATTCTGTAGAGGAATATTATCAAGAATTACAAACTGGATTGATTAGATGTGGCCTAGTAGAGGATAATGAAGCTATGTTTGCACGTTTTATAGGTGGCTTAAACAGGGAGATACAAACTATTCTAGAATACAAGGACTATGCTACTATTACTCGTTTGTTTCATCTTGCTTGTAAAGCTGAACGTGAAGTGCAGGATCGACAGGCCGCTACGAGACCTAACTTTTCTGCAGGACGAAATACATCATGGACATCGCGTGGACCTTCTACATCCACACGTCCTGCTGCACCACCCTCTACTTTAGCCGCTCATTCTTACAGGGAGCCACCAAAACAGTCAGCGCCACCATTCAAGGGTGCACAGAGTGGTCCAGCGGCGAGTTCTTCTTCATCCATGGCTTCCACAGGGCAAACACGAGATCGTGATATTAAATGTCGCAGGTGCCAAGGTGGAGGTCACTTCGCAAAAGACTGTCCCTCCAAGCGTGTGATGATTATTACGGCGGATGGTGGGTATGAGTCAGCGAGCGACTATGATGAGGAGACTTTAGTTCTCATTGCTCACGAGGAACAGGGTGCCCATGATGATGCTCATGATATAGAGTATATGGCTCCTGATGATGCAGATCAATATGCTAGTTTGGTTGCTCAACGTGTGTTAAGTGTGCAGGTATCGAAGGTCGAGCAAAACCAGAGGCATAATTTGTTCCACACAAAGGGAGTGGTGAAAGAACGTTCGGTTCGCATCATCATTGACGGAGGGAGTTGCAACAACTTGGCGAGCATGGAGTTGGTGGAGAAGCTATCTCTCACCACAAGACCACACCCCCATCCGTACTATATTCAGTGGTTTAACAATAGTGGTAAGATTAAGGTAACGCGTTCTGTTCGTGTGCACTTTAGCATTGCTGCATATGTTGATTATGTTGATTGTGATGTGGTACCCATGCAAGCATGCTCTCTTTTACTTGGTAGACCATGGCAATTTGATAGGAATGTTGTACACCATGGTAGGACAAATCAGTTTACTCTGGTTCATCAGGATAAAACTATTGCTTTACTTCCTATGTCTCCTGAACAAATTGTGAAAGATGATCTTGCTAGAGCTAGTAAAGCTAAACAGGAGAAAAATAAGAGTGAGAATGAGATAGCAGCTAAAGAATTTGAGCAACAACATAAGACTAATAGCAAATCTTCTTCTGCTGTTTCTAATGAAATTAAATTGACTAGTCCAACTTTGCTTGCTACTAAGGTTGATATTTCAGATTTGGATGTTAGTCAATATGTGTGCTATGCTTTTGTGTGCAAAGAAGCTTTGTTTTCATTTGAGGAATTGCCTCCTTCTTTGCCTCCTGTTGTCACTGACCTTTTGCAGGAGTTTATTGACGTCTTTCCACTAGACGTACCACCGGGATTACCACCTATTCGAGGGATTGAGCATCAGATTGACTTAATTCCCGGTGCTTCGCTGCCCAACCGTGCGCCATACCGTACCAATCCGGAGGAGACGAAGGAGATTCAGCGTCAAGTACAAGAGCTACTCGACAAAGGTTACATACGTGAATCCCTTAGTCCTTGTGCTGTTCCTGTTATATTAGTGCCTAAAAAGGATGGAACTTGGCGTATGTGTGTTGATTGTAGAGCCATTAATAATATTACTATTCGTTATCGTCATCCTATTCCTAGGTTAGATGATATGCTTGATGAATTAAGTGGCTCTACCATGTTTTCCAAAGTTGATTTGCGTAGTGGATACCATCAAATTCGCATGAAATTAGGGGATGAATGGAAAACGGCATTTAAAACTAAGTTTGGATTATATGAGTGGTTAGTCATGCCTTTTGGGTTAACTAATGCACCTAGCACTTTCATGAGATTAATGAACGAGGTTTTACGTGCTTTCATTGGACGATTTGTGGTAGTATATTTTGATGATATACTGATTTATAGCAAATCTTTGGAGGAACATTTGGATCATTTACGTGCTGTTTTTATTGCTCTACGTAATGCACGTTTGTTTGGTAACCTTGGGAAGTGCACCTTTTGCACCGACCGAGTATCGTTTCTTGGCTATGTTGTTACTCCGCAGGGAATTGAAGTTGATAAAGCCAAGATCGAGGCGATTGAGAGTTGGCCGAAGCCCAAAACGGTCACACAAGTGAGAAGTTTTCTTGGCCTCGCTGGATTCTATAGGCGTTTTGTGAGAGATTTCAGCACCATTGCTGCACCTCTCAATGAGCTTACACGCAAGGATGTGCCTTTTACTTGGGGTACCGCACAGGAAGACGCGTTCACGGTATTGAAAGATAAGTTAACACATGCTCCTTTGCTCCAACTTCCTGATTTTAATAAGACTTTTGAGCTTGAATGCGATGCTAGTGGGATTTGTTTGGGAGGTGTGTTATTACAAGATGCTAAACCGGTTGCATACTTTTCTGAAAAATTGAGTGGGCCTAGTCTGAACTATTCTACTTATGATAAGGAATTATACGCTCTTGTTCGGACATTAGAAACTTGGCAACATTATTTATGGCCCAAAGAATTTGTTATACATTCTGATCATGAATCTTTGAAACACATAAGAAGTCAAGCAAAACTTAATCGTAGACATGCTAAGTGGGTTGAATTTATTGAGACTTTCCCTTATGTCATTAAACACAAGAAGGGGAAAGATAATATTATTGCTGATGCTTTGTCTCGTCGTTATACTATGCTTTCCCAACTTGACTTCAAGATATTCGGTTTAGAGACAATCAAAGATCAATATGTACATGATGCAGAATTTAAAGATGTTTTGCAGAATTGTAGAGAGGGTAGAACATGGAACAAGTTTGTGCTTAATGATGGGTTTGTGTTCCGTTCTAACAAGCTATGCATTCCAGCTAGCTCTATTCGTCTTTTGTTGTTGCAGGAGGCGCATGGAGGAGGATTAATGGGACATTTTGGCGTGAAGAAGACGGAGGACGTACTTGCTACACATTTCTTTTGGACAAAGATGAGACGGGATGTTGAGCGTTTTGTTGCTCGCTGCACTACATGTCAAAAATCTAAGTCACGACTCAATCCTCATGGTTTATACATGCCTTTACCTGTACCTAGTGTTCCGTGGGAGGACATATCCATGGACATTGTTTTAGGCTTGCCTCGAACAAAGAACGGGAGGGATAGCATATTTGTTGTCGTGGATAGATTTTCTAAGATGGCACATTTTATACCATGTCATAAAAGCGATGATGCTGCTAATGTTGCTGATTTATTCTTTCGTGAGATTATTCGCTTACATGGTGTGCCCAATACTATTGTCTCGGATCGTGATACTAAGTTTCTTAGCCATTTTTGGAGATGCTTATGGGCTAAGTTGGGGACTAAACTACTTTTTAGTACTACTTGTCATCCCCAAACTGATGGACAAACTGAAGTAGTCAATAGGACTTTGTCTACTATGCTTAGGGCTGTTTTAAAGAGTAACTTGAAAATGTGGGAAGAATGTTTACCTCATATTGAATTTGCTTATAATCGTTCATTTCATTCTACCACTAAAATGTGGCCTTTTGAGATTGTTTATGGTTTTCTACCTCGTGCACCTATTGATTTGCTGCCTCTTCCATCTTCGGAGAAGGTTAATTTTGATGCTAAGCAACGTGCTGAATTGATATTAAAAATGCATGAGTTAACTAAAGAAAACATTGAGAAAATGAATGCTAGATACAAGCTTGCTGGTGATAAGGGTAGAAAGCATGTTGTGTTTGAACCAAGAGATCTTGTTTGGTTACATCTACGTAAAGATAGGTTTCCTGATTTGCGCAAGTCTAAGTTAATGCCACGAGCTGATGGTCCCTTTAAGGTTTTACAGAAAATTAATGATAATGCATATAAACTTGAGCTACCTGCAGATTTTGGGGTTAGTCCCACATTTAACATTGCAGATTTGAAACCTTATTTGGGAGAAGATGATGAGCTTCCGTCGAGGACGACTTCAATTCAAGAAGGGGAGGATGATGAGGACATCTCTACTAATGTTACACCCACATCTTCACCAACTACACATACTGGACCAGTTACTAGAGCACGCGCACGTCAACTAAATTATCAGGTACTTTCGTTTCTTGCGAATCCTTCTATTGTTCATGAACATATGATGCTGCCTAAATTAGATACTTTTGTTTTGCTTATGAATGAAGGACCTAGCATGGACAAGAAGGATGGTCATTGGAGCGGGATCAAGCATGGAGAAGAAGGTGCGCGCGCGGGAAAGGACAATGGAGCTTCCAGTGGTGATTATCGCACTTTGAAGCCACCATAAGTTGCGCATGAAGTCTTGGACGAAATACGCGAGATGCTACTTCATTATTTTCGTCCAAGGGCAATTATAGGTGCTGCGTCACCTTAAAATTGGGCTGGGCCCATGTAATTTCGAAATACACTTAATAGGCTATTTTTTAGAGTCCGTATGTGTGGGGAAACCGAGTTAGGGTTGTTTTCGGACCCCTCCTCCAAGGGGCCACGAAATTCCCCTCTGTTCCCCCATATATACAGCCCTTAGGGCGTCGTTTAGACTTGGGTTTTAATTAGATTTAAGTTAGCCATAGCCGCAACTTCGAGTTCTTCGTTTGTGTCGTCCGACCAGGCCAAGACCGCATAGGAACCCCAACTTCTGTTAATCTTTCATCTTATATTCGCAATATCCAGATTGCAATTCTTAGTTCTTGCTTGTTCTTCGATTGCTTGCAGGAATTGACCTTCGTGGTCAGGTTGATCGTGCATCCGCGGGATCAATAACCTCTCGGAGTTGGTTTAGCGATTGCTAAGGCGCAACGTCTTCGCACGTTCGTAGTCGGGTCGTGAAAGTCTACTCCACCAAAATCGATCTCCATCATCTCATCGAAACATCGGGACACCTTCGCCTCTATCAAAAACAGGGGTGAGATTATATCACTACAGGATAACTAACTCCCTACGGTAAGACAAGATAAAGGTAAAGGTTGCAGCCGCACTAGCATATATGGTGTCTATCGTTCTATTAGAGTAGAGGTAAGATCCAAGAATACACGTGACATCGTGTCATAAGTCCTGTTATTCACCTACTTACGTCAAACATAACACAACCTGGATCTTCTCTCGGTCCCCCTGGACGAAGAAAAGCAACCAAGGCACTCACACAGTAGGCAAGTTTTAATTATGATTCAAATTGATGTTATACTATGAACAAGGAGTAGGTCTCAAGTCTTCCATAACCGCGTACACGGCTTTTCGAAAAGATTTAACCCTGCAGGGGTGTACCAACTGCCCATCATAGGCTTCGCATGTACGCCCGGTTTCCACTTGGCTAGGTAAACGCCTGAAACTCCGGAACGTCAGAGTCCCTCTAACTAACAACGCACAATTCCAGGTAGCCCCCGGGGAGTCGACATCCAATCCAAAATCCGGCCACGCTCTCGGATCGGCCTCTTCCGTATGGCTAAGGTCGGGTTTAGTCTCACCTATAAATCAGGGGACTTCCCTAGCTCACCAGTGTGGACCAACCAGAGGAACTATGTCTCCGTTGGTCCGGGTTGTTTCGAAAACTGCTGGGGTACCAACGAAGCACACACACGTTTGCAAATAGTAAATCAGCTCGGGCCACCACTAGAACTGTATGAAGCTAGGTAGGTAAGACAAGGGGACCCCATAGAATCCCACACACGATTAGGCACGCTCATCAAGAAACACAATACCCGGAACTCGGGACCTAGGTGACTCAAATGGAACAAAACACCTGGCGGGAACAGCCCGGTCTCCCATCATTCGTCAAGTATATAATTAACATCATAATAAGAGAAAAGGGGGTTGCTCCGGCCGGGATTCGAAACCAGGCCGTGCCCTCCTCCACTAGCTCCCTGACCACTGCGCTATGAGAGCTTTGCTGAACAAAGACACACCAGAAGCAAGGTGAGTCAACCCAGGTGGTTAACTGAACATGAAACAGCCCCTAACAGACACCGGCGACAGAGAACCACGGCGATGCTCTCGTCGTCGTTGAGTCGTCTCCGGCCTACCTATCTAGCGCAACGTGGAGAGGGCACCACCACGAACACGTGGATGCCCTCAGAACTGATCGAGTCCTAATGGAGAGGACGCTAGGCTCCTCTGAAAACGACGGCGCAACACTGCACCCGACGACAGGCCACTGAACCTGCCGACGCCGAGCACTTCCGGCGACCCTGGCATCGTGTTCCGGCCACCTTCCGGCGAGCCCAGACATGGGAATCCAAGAGGGCTCCTTCCTCTACACATAGATGCACTGAACGGCCCCCAACTTCCTCCCTGCTCACCGGAATCTTCAAAGATTCAGAGGGGCGTCGTCCTGTTCTGAAGGTTCAGAACTCGCTCTATTCCGGCGATCTCCCGGAGAGGAAAGCGGCGTGCACAGATCGATTTTGGACGCGCCAAGAAGTGCTACACCGAGCTGGGACATCCTCTACGGATCCACACCCCGGGTTGGAGCCCTAGCTCAACTACGGCGAGACTACGTCCAACTGAACTTCACGGCGGCGCTGCTTCTACTGCACTAGCTTCAGACTCCAGCGACGCGCAACGCAAATAGGGCCAAAGGTGACCACTTGCGTGCCAAAAACGTGAACGACACGCAGCCAGGGCACGCACGAGCATTTCCGAGGCACGCCACGAGCACGGCGGCCACGGATTGCATGGCGGCGACGTCTACGGAGGGGAACGGAAGAGCACGACGGCTCGGCTATGCGTTCATGCGCTACAAGGAAGGGGCACTCGCTGAGGCTCACCTAGGGGTTGCTGGAGGCGACCCTGAGCTCGGCGTAGAGGTAGCAGAGGACGCAACCGTCGACGGGGAAGACGACTGAGCCGAGGAGGGATCCACGGCTCGGGGACGTCCTGCTCCTCCTAGCGCATTCCTGCAGGGCAAAATGCCCACATGGGGTCACCGGGACGACGACGAGCAAAGCAGGGACGACGGGATCAAACGGCGGCGACGAATTGCAAGAATCTCCCAGCGGCCATGGCGGAAACAGGGGAGAAGAACGGGAACGAACCCGGCGGCGGCGAGGGGAAACGGCTGGAGGAATGGAACCCTAGGGGGTTCCTAGGGCTCGGGAGCTCGGCTCTTATAGAGGGGAGGCCCTCTGGCCACGTCGGCGGGCGTCGACGTCGATGCCGGCGTCGGCTGTGAGAGGAGAGGGGGAGGGGACGTCTCCACTGGAAAGGCGACGCGTCCCCTCCCTCGGATCTTGATCGGGCGGCCAGGAAACGTCCTGCGTACCGCTTCGCTGGCGGAGGCCCAGGTGGGCCGGCCTGCTGGACTGCGTCCAGAGAAAAGGAAAAAGAAGGTTTTTTCCATTAAATAAAATAACAGAAATTACCAAGAGTTTTTGTGGCCAATCCACAAAATAGAAAAACATATAAAAATATGTTTTGGAAACCTTGGAATATTCTTCATTTTCTAAAATTGGTTTGACCAATTTTGGAGCAACTAAAATGTGGGTCCATTATTGGAAACTCAAATCACATTGAACTGTGGCCCACATTTTAGATGTTGGCAAAAATGTTGCAAGGTTTTTAAAAGGCTTGGGAAAGGCAAGGAATTGGCTATGCCAAGTTTGGGGTTAAGGAGAGCATGCATGCAACATTGAAAAATCTTCAAACACCCTTCTTGAACCATTTGGATGCAAACTCAAACAACCCAAATGGGCTCCAATCCCAAAGCAAAATTAAATCACCACATGGAATTATAATCTTTAGCATCATGCCAAGTTACAAAGTCAACAGACAAAGTACAATCTCATGGTGATTTTCATTTATTGCACATTGGTTGTTACAATTATCCGCCACTGGATTGTCTTATCCTTTAATATCCACAATCTTCAAATCAAATTCTTGAAGAAGGAGTACCCATCTGATGAGGACATCTCTACTAAGGTTACACCCACATCTTCACCAACTACACATACTGGACCAGTTACTAGAGCACGCGCACGTCAACTAAATTATCAGGTACTTTCGTTTCTTGTGAATCCTTCTAATGTTCAGGAACATATGATGCTGCCTAAATTAGATAATTTTGTTTGTCTTATGAATGAAGGACCTAGCATGGATAAGAAGGATGGTCATTGGAGCGGGATCAAGCATGGAGAAGGAGATGTGCGCGCGGGAAAGGACAATGGAGCTTCCAGTGGTGATTTTCGCACGTTGAGGCCACCATAAGGCGTGCATGAAGACTTGGACGAGAGACACAAGACGCCACATTAATATTTTCGTCCAAGGGTTATTATAGGTGCTGCGTCACCTTATTATTGGGCCAGGCCCATGTAATTTCGAAATACACTTAATAGGCTATTTTTTAGAGTCCGTATGTGTGGGGAAACCGAGTTAGGGTTGTTTTCGGACCCCTCCTCCAAGGGGCCACGAAATTCCCCTCTGTTCCCCCATATATACAGCCCTTAGGGCGTCGTTTAGACTTGGGTTTTAATTAGATTTAAGTTAGCCATAGCCGCAACTTCGAGCTCTTCGTTTGTGTCATCCGACCAGGCCAAGACCTCATTGGAACCCCAACTTTCGTAATCATTCATCTTATATTCGCAATATCCAGATTGCAATTCTTAGTTCTTGCTTGTTCTTCGATTGCTTGCAGGAATTAGACCTTCGTGGTCAGGTTGATCGTGCATCCGCGGGATCAATAACCTCTCGGAGTTGGTTTAGCGATCGCTAAGGCGCAACGTCTTCGCACGTTCGTAGTCGGGCCGTGAAAGTCGTCTCCACCAGAATCGATCTCCACCATCTCATCGAAACATCGGGACACCTTCGCCTCTATCACCATCTAATGAGTCTTGGTTTGGCGTCCTTTTTCTGCATAAGATACTTAATGGCAGCATGGTCAGTATGAATAATAACTTTAGAATCAACAATATACTTCCTAAACTTATCACAAGTAAACACCTCTGCCAAGAATTCCTTCTCGGTAGTAGCATAATTCTTTTGAGCACTACCAAGTGTCTTGCTGGCATAGTGGATGACATTCAGCTTCTTGTCAACCCTTTGTCCTAAAACAACTCCAACAGCAAAATCACTAGCATCACACATAATTTCAAAGGGCAAATTCCAGTCAGGTGGTTGTACTATAGGAGCGGTTATCAAGGCTTTCTTAAGAACTTCAAAAGCTTCCTTACAATCTTCATCAAATACAAAAGGAGAATCCTTCTGGAGAAGATTGGTAAGGGGTCTCGAGGTCTTAGAAAAGTCCTTGATAAATCTTCTATAGAAACCAGCATGGCCTAGAAAACTACGAATACCTTTGATGTCCCTTGGATAGGGCATCCTTTCAATAGCTTCAATTTTTGCCTTGTCCACTTCAATTCCCCTTTCGGAAATCTTGTGTCGAAGAACTATCCCTTCGTTAACCATGAAATGGCACTTCTCCCAATTGAGCACCAAATTCGTTTCTTCACATCTCTGCAAAACTTTATTAAGATTGTGGAGACAGTGGTCAAAAGAGTTTCCATAGAAGGAAAAGTCATCCATGAAAACTTCCACAATCTCCTCACAGAAACCATGAAATATTGCAGACATACACCTCTGAAAAGTAGCAGGTGCATTACACAAACCAAAAGGCATACACCTATAAGCATAAGTACCGTAAGGGCACGTAAAGGTGGTCTTCTCTTGATACGCGGTGTTAACGTGAATCTGGGAGAAGCCAGAATACTCATCAAGATAGCAGAAGTGGGTGTTTTTAGACAGCCGCTCGAGCATCTGATCAATAAAGGGCAGAGGATAGTGGTCCTTCCTGGTGGCCTTGTTCAACTTACTGAAATCAATACACATTCTGATAGAGGCGAAGGTGTCCCGATGTTTCAATGAGATGGTGGAGATCGATTATGGTGGAGACAACTTTCACGATCCGACTACGAACCTGCGAAGACGTTGCGCCTTAGCGATCGCTAAACCAACTCCGAGAGGTTATTGATCCCGCGGATGCACGATCAACCTGACCACGAAGGTCTAATTCCTGCAAGCAATCGAAGAACAAGCAAGAACTAAGAATTGCAATCTGGATATTGCGAATATAAGATGAATGATTATGAAAGTTGGGGTTCCAATGAGGTCTTGGCCTGGTCGGATGACACAAACGAAGAGCTCGAAGTTGCGGCTATGGCTA
The DNA here is from genome assembly GCA_950022295.1 of Bromus sterilis. Classification (NCBI taxonomy): domain Eukaryota; kingdom Viridiplantae; phylum Streptophyta; class Magnoliopsida; order Poales; family Poaceae; genus Bromus; species Bromus sterilis. The sequence goes on along the minus strand of OX465599.1, from coordinate 159,905,872 downwards.
ACTTAAATCTAATTAAAACCCAAGTCTAAACGACGCCCTAAGGGCTGTATATATGGGGGAACAGAGGGGAATTTCGTGGCCCCTTGGAGGTGGGGTCCGAAAACAACCCTAACTCGGTTTCCCCACACATACGGACTCTAAAAACAGCCTATAATGTGGTATTTCGAAATTACATGGGCCCAGCCCAATATTAAGGTGACGCAGCACCTATAATTGCCCTTGGACGAAAATAATGAAGTGACATCTCGCGTATTTCGTCCAAGACTTCATGCGCGCCTTATGGTGGCTTCAAAGTGTGATAATCACCACTGGAAGCTCCACTGTACTTTCCCGCGCGCGCACCTTCTTCTCCATGCTTGATCCCGCTCCAATGACCGTCCTTCTTGTCCATGCTAGGTCCTTCATTCATAAGAAAAACAGAAGTATCTAATTTAGGCAGCATCATATGTTCATGAACAATAGAAGGATTCACAAGAAACGAAAGTACCTGATAATTTAGTTGACGTGCACGTGCTCTAGTAACTGGTCCAGTATGTGTAGTTGGTGAAGATGTGGGTGTAACATTAGTCGAGATGTACTCATCATCCTCCCCTTCTTGAATTGAAGTCGTCCTCGACGGAAGCTCATTATCTTCTCCCAAATAAGGTTTCAAATCTGCAATGTTAAATGTGGGACTAACCCCAAAATCTGCAGGTAGCTCAAGTTTATATGCATTATCGTTAATTTTCTGTAAAACCTTAAAGGGACCATCAGCTCGTGGCATTAACTTAGACTTGCGCAAATCAGGAAACCTATCTTTACGTAGATGTAACCAAACAAGATCTCCTGGTTCAAACACAACATGCTTTCTACCCTTATCACCAGCAAGCTTATATCTAGCATTCATTTTCTCAATGTTTTCTTTAGTTAACTCATGCATTTTTAATATCAATTCAGCACGTTGCTTAGCATCAAAATTAACCTTCTCCGAAGATGGAAGAGGAAGCAAATCAATAGGTGCACGAGGTAGAAAACCATAAACATTCTCAAAAGGCCACATTTTAGTGGTAGAATGAAATGAACGATTATAAGCAAATTCAATATGAGGTAAACATTCTTCCCACATTTTTAAGTTACTCTTTAAAACAGCCCTAAGCATAGTAGACAAAGTCCTATTGACTACTTCAGTTTGTCCATCAGTTTGGGGATGACATGTAGTACTAAAAAGTAGTTTAGTCCCCAACTTAGCCCATAAGCATCTCCAAAAATGGCTAAGAAACTTAGTATCACGATCCGAGACAATAGTATTGGGCACACCATGTAAGCGAATAATCTCTCGAAAGAATAAATCAGCAACATTAGCAGCATCATCGCTTTTATGACATGGTATAAAATGTGCCATCTTAGAAAATCTATCCACGACAACAAATATGCTATCCCTCCCCTTCTTTGTTCGAGGCAAGCCTAAAACAAAGTCCATGGATATGTCCTCCCACGGAACACTAGGTACAGGTAAAGGCATGTATAAACCATGAGGATTGAGTCGTGACTTAGCTTTTTGACATGTAGTGCAGCGAGCAACAAAACGCTCAACATCCCGTCTCATCTTTGGCCAAAAGAAATGTGTAGCAAGTACGTCCTCCGTCTTCTTCACGCCAAAATGTCCCATTAATCCTCCTCCATGCGCCTCCTGCAACAAAAAAAGACGAATAGAGCTAGCTGGAATGCATAGCTTGTTAGAACGGAACACAAACCCATCATTAAGCACAAACTTGTTCCATGTTCTACCCTCTCTACAATTCTGCAAAACATCTTTAAATTCTGCATCATGTACATATTGATCTTTGATTGTCTCTAAACCGAATATCTTGAAGTCAAGTTGGGAAAGCATAGTATAACGACGAGACAAAGCATCAGCAATAATATTATCTTTCCCCTTCTTGTGTTTAATGACATAAGGGAAAGTCTCAATAAATTCAACCCACTTAGCATGTCTACGATTAAGTTTTGCTTGACTTCTTATGTGTTTCAAAGATTCATGATCAGAATGTATAACAAATTCTTTGGGCCATAAATAATGTTGCCAAGTTTCTAATGTCCGAAAAGGAGCATATAATTCCTTATCATAAGTAGAATAGTTCAGACTAGGCCCACTCATTTTTTCAGAAAAGTATGCAACAGGTTTAGCATCTTGTAATAACACACCTCCCAAACCAATACCACTAGCATCGCATTCAAGCTCAAAAGTCTTATTAAAATCAGGAAGTTGGAGCAAAGGAGCATGTGTTAACTTATCTTTCAATACCGTGAAGGCTTCTTCCTGTGCGGTACCCCAAGTAAAAGGCACATCCTTGTGTGTAAGCTCATTGAGAGGTGCAGCAATGGTGCTGAAATCTCTCACAAAACGCCTATAGAATCCAGCGAGGCCAAGAAAACTCCTCACTTGTGTGACCGTTTTGGGCTGCGGCCAACTCTCAATCGCCTCAATCTTGGCTTTATCAACTTCAATTCCCTGCGGAGTAACAACATAGCCAAGAAACGATACTCGGTCGGTGCAAAAGGTGCACTTCCCAAGGTTACCAAATAAACGTGCATTACATAGAGCAATAAAAACAGTACGTAAATGATCCAAATGTTCCTCCAAAGATTTGCTATAAATCAGTATATCATCAAAATAGACTACCACAAATCGTCCAATGAAAGCACGTAAAACCTCGTTCATTAATCTCATGAAAGTGCTAGGTGCATTAGTTAACCCAAAAGGCATGACTAACCACTCATATAATCCAAACTTAGTTTTAAATGCCGTTTTCCATTCATCTCCTAATTTCATGCGAATTTGATGGTATCCACTACGCAAATCAACTTTGGAAAACATGGTAGAGCCACTTAATTCATCAAGCATATCATCTAACCTAGGAATAGGATGACGATAACGAATAGTAATATTATTAATGGCTCTACAATCAACACACATACGCCAAGTTCCATCCTTTTTAGGCACTAATATAACAGGAACAGCACAAGGACTAAGGGATTCACGTATGTAACCTTTGTCGAGTAGCTCTTGTACTTGACGCTGAATCTCCTTCGTCTCCTCCGGATTGGTACGGTATGGCGCACGGTTGGGCAGCGAAGCACCAGGAATTAAGTCAATCTGATGCTCAATCCCTCGAATAGGTGGTAATCCCGGTGGTACGTCTAGTGGAAAGACGTCAATAAACTCCTGCAAAAGGTCAGTGACAACAGGAGGATAGGAGTTTGTCTTAAAAATATGTCTTCTAGTTCATCCCTCTCTGCCCATATGTATGTCATTCTCGTGGTCTTCCATAAATTGCTGCAAAGTATCATCAGGAGGAATAGCAATAGAAGCAATTTCTTCAATAATTTTGTCATTACTTGACAAGTCAGTACCACGAGGCTGCTTAGAAAACTTAGAAAAATTAAATTCATACGGCTCACCGTTGAATTCAACATAAACTTTACCTTTCTTGAAATCTATTATAGCTCCACAAGTGTTGAGGAAGGGCCTACCAAAGATAATAGGGCAAAAACTATCTTGCACTGAACCAAGTACAAGAAAGTCAGTACGATATTTTACCTTCCCGCAGAGTACTTCAACATCTCTCACAATCCCAACTGGAGAGATTGTTTGTTTATTTGCAAGATGAATCGTGACATCAATGTCCTCGATCTCACACGGCTGAATCTCGTGCATGATCTCTTGATAAAGTGTGAAGGGAATAGCACTGACGCTAGATCCCAAATCACATAGCCCATAGTAATTATGATCTCCTATTTTGACAGATACAACTGGTGTACCTGAAATTGGGCCTTTGTTCTTGGCTGTAACAATGTTAGTGGAAACAACACAAAAACTGATAGTGGATTCTTCAATATCACTGGTTACCAGATCCTTGACAATTGCAACTTGAGGCTTGACCTTGATCATGTCCTCAGGTTCGTCAGTGGTCCTTCTATTTTTGTTTAGAATACCTGTAACAAAAGAGTGCTCCTTTATTCTTGAGGAATAAGGAGGCTGTTCATACATAACTGCAGGTAAAACAGGATCAGTAACATTAATCTCAATAGGTGACTCCTTGAAAGGTTTATGATGTTGACTCTCCTTCTTCTTAGAAGAATCAATATGAGAAGCAAAGTCCTTGCAAAAGTCAACCATTAGCTAGGAATCAAGACCAATTTTAGAGCAAAAGGTATTAAAGTAATCAGTCTTCACATAACTCTCAATGTAGTCATGCTCGTAGTTTCCCAGTCTTCACTTTTCTTCTGGATCCTTTCTATAAGATCCCATTTTTCTTCCATACTCCTGGTCTATAATACCCCACTAGAGGAGGCATCCAACATCTCCTTGTCCTGACGAGAAAGCCTGGCATAAAAATTTGTAAGTATAATTTCCTTGGGGAGCTCATGGTTTGGGCATTTGAGCATCAGGGACATCAGTCTCCCCCAAGCTTGAGCGATGCTCTCTCCGTCACGAGACCAAAAGTTGTAGATGTAGTTCCTGTCTTGGTGAATTTCACGAAGAGGATAATAGTTTGCATAAAAGAGAGACATAAGCTCTGGCCATTCAAGCAGATCAGAGTTATCGAGTAGCTTATACCAATCTGAAGCTTTATCTTCGAGTGATACGGAGAATAGTTTCTTCATGACGAACTCCATCGTTACACCTGCAAGCTTAAATAAAGAACATAATTGTGATAAATATAGCAGGTGTTCTCCCGGATGTCCTTCTCCTGTATAACGATTAGCCAAGACATAATCAATAATACCAGATGGTATTTTACAGGGCATAATTTCAGTAGTGGTAGGAGTGACAACCACAGTCGTGGGGCGGCTCCTTACCAGCAACGAACCAACAGTAGAAGAGTCCATAAGGACTGAAGGTAACAACAGAAAATAAAGGTTTCCTTACCGGCTTCACTTACCAGTAGCACTACACTCCCCAGCAACGGCGCCAGAAAAGCTCGTTGATGGAGGAGAAGTTGATAGGTTTAGTTGGGTTGCCTCCCCTGTCAACCGCGCCAATAAACGATTCTTGATAACCCACAAATCTAGGGGATCAATTGTAGATTTTCGATAAATAAGGATGTCGATCCCACGAGGAGCAGAAGGTGCTGATGACTGACACTGGATAAGGAAAGGCTGCACACACTCAAAGGTAAATATTTAGGGGTTTTTGGTTTAAGCAACAGAAAAGTAAAAGACAAGCAAAGTAAAGAGGGTAACTGAGGAGTAGCAAGTGGCCCAATCCTTTCACAAGGATAAGCCTAGGAACTAGACTTATAAAAGCTAAAGAGTTCTCGAGAACACAAGAGAGAGATAGCCAAGTTACTTTTACCATACTCCGCCAAGTAATATGTATTGTGTTGATAAGTGTTGGTGGGTGGATCAATGCTGGTACACCTTCTAGACTAAGATAAGTGTACTCTTATGATTACACACCATGCAAGCATCCGCAAATACAAGGTAGTAATTAAGGCATAAGCCTAACCACAACATTACGATCAAGGATCCATAACTCCCTTGTGCAAAAGTGTGCGAACTGGGGTTCAGGTTTCTGTCACTCCGGCAACCCACCATAAGCAACCTTTGTGCACAATGTATTCCTCTAGGCCCAGTAAAGGTGAAGTGTTAAGTGTTCGACTCACATAACACCACTAGAGAAATAACAACACAACTTAAGTATCAAACAACACATAATACTTCAACATCATACACCGGCTAGCTATTCTCTCTCTCTTTATAAAACTTGATTCTTCTTTTGCTTTATGCCTAGCTTAAAGGCGTAAAAGAAGGCACTTGTTGGGAGGCAACCCAAGATGTTTTTACTTCTGTTTTTAGTGGTCTTGATGATTGTTACTACTGTAGAAACATCGTTGTATCTTTACTTTCAAGCTTTGTGCCAAGTTTAGCCTCATATGAGAAGGGAAGCAAAAGTTGTGACATGTTGTCCAGAAAACAAATTCTCTCTGCTTGACATAAAAAATCGGAACAAATCACCAGTTCATCTTTTTGAGCTGAATTATTTATACAGCATGCTCTATACAATTGTGAAACTTTCGTATGTTCTGAGTTTTTTGATTTGAGTTGCAGAAGTTCCCCAAAAAATTATTTACTACCTACTGTTCTGTTTTTCACAGATTCTGTCACGTTTTTCCTTTCCTTACTTTTGCAAACCTTAAGCTTGATTTTTCTTTGCAATAACTTTTTGGCAATCTTGAGAAACAGTAGCTCTTCAAGAATATACTTATTTCCAGTGAGGAAAATTTATTTTATTAAGGGTACTAATGATAGAGGCGAAGGTGTCCCGATGTTTCGATGAGATGGTGGAGATCGATTATGGTGGAGGCAACTTTCACGATCCGACTACGAACGTGCGAAGACGTTGCGCCTTAGCGATCGCTAAACCAACTCCGAGAGGTTATTGATCCCGCGGATGCACGATCAACCTGACCACGAAGGTCTAATTCCTGCAAGCAATCGAAGAACAAGCAAGAACTAAGAATTGCAATCTGGATATTGCGAATATAAGATGAATGATTACGAAAGTTGGGGTTCCAATGAGGTCTTGGCCTGGTCGGATGACACAAACGAAGAGCTCGAAGTTGCGGCTATGGCTAACTTATATCTAATTAAAACCCAAGTCTAAACGACGCCCTAAGGGCTGTATATATGGGGGAACAGAGGGGATTTTCGTGACCCCTTGGAGGTGGGGTCCGAAAACAACCCTAACTCGGTTTCCCCACACATACGGACTCTAAAAACAGCCTATAAGGTGGTATTTCGAAATTACATGGGCCCAGCCCAATATTAAGGTGACGCAGCACCTATAATTGCCCTTGGACGAAAATAATGAAGTGGCATCTCGCGTATTTCGTCCAAGACTTCATGCGCGCCTTATGGTGGCTTCAAAGTGCGATAATCACCACGGGAAGCTCCGCTGTCCTTTCCCGCGCGCGCACCTTCTTCTCCATGCTTGATCCCGCTCCAATGACCATCCTTCTTGTCCATGCTAGGTCCTTCATTCATAAGCAAAACAAAAGTATCTAATTTAGGCAGTATCATATGTTCATGAACAATAGAAGGATTCGCAAGAAACGAAAGTACCTGATAATTTAGTTGACGTGCACGAGCTCTAGTAACTGGTCCAATATGTGTAGTTGGTGAGGATATGGGTGTAACATTAGTAGGGATGTCCTCATCATCCTCCCCTTCTTGAATTGAAGTCGTCCTCGACGGAAGCTCATCATCTTCTCCCAAATAAGGCTTCAAATCTGCAATATTAAATGTGGGACTAACCCCAAAGGCTGCAGGTAGCTCAAGTTTATATGCATTATCATTAATTTTCTGCAAAACCTTAAAGGGACCATCAGCTCGAGGCATTAACTTAGACTTGCGCAAATCAGGAAACCTATCTTTACGTAGATGTAACCAAACAAGATCTCCGGGTTCAAACACAACATGCTTTCGACCCCTATCACCAGCAAGCTTGTATCTAGCATTCATGCGCTCAATGTTTTCTTTAGTTAACTCATGCAGTTTTAATATCAATTCAGCACGTTGCTTAGCATCAAAATTAACCTTCTCCGAAGATGGAAGAGGTAGCAAATCAATAGGTGCACGAGGTAGAAAACCATAAACAATCTCAAAAGGGCACATTTTAGTGGTAGAATGCAATGAACGATTATAAGCAAATTCAATATGAGGTAAACATTCTTCCCACAGTTTCAAGTTACTCTTTAAAACAGCCCTAAGCATAGTAGACAAAGTCCTATTGACTACTTCAGTTTGTCCATCAGTTTGGGGATGACATGTAGTACTAAAAAGTAGTTTAGTCCCCAACTTAGCCCATAAGCATCTCCAAAAATGGCTAAGAAACTTAGTATCACGATCCGAGACAATAGTATTGGGCACACCATGTAAGCGAATAATCTCACGAAAGAATAAATCAGCAACATTAGCAGCATCATCGCTTTTATGACATGGTATAAAATGTGCCATCTTAGAAAATCTATCCACGACAACAAATATGCTATCCCTCCCATTCTTTGTTCGAGGCAAGCCTAAAACAAAGTCCATGGATATGTCCTCCCACGGAACACTAGGTACAGGTAAAGGCATGTATAAACCATGAGGATTGAGTCGTGACTTAGCTTTTTGACATGTAGTGCAGCGAGCAACAAAACGCTCAACATCCCGTCTCATCTTTGGCCAAAAGAAATGTGTAGCAAGTACGTCCTCCGTCTTCTTCACGCCAAAGTGTCCCATTAATCCTCCTCCATGCGCCTCCTGCAACAACAAAAGACGAATAGAGCTAGCTGGAATGCATAGCTTGTTAGAACGGAACACAAATCCATCATTAAGCACAAACTTGTTCCATGTTCTACCCTCTCTACAATTCTGCAATACATCTTTAAATTCCGCATCATTTACGTATTGATCTTTGATTGTCTCTAAGCCGAAAATCTTGAAGTCAAGTTGTGAAAGCATAGTATAACGACGAGACAAAGCATCAGCAATAATATTATCTTTCCCCTTCTTGTGTTTAATGACATAAGGGAAAGTCTCAATAAATTCAACCCACTTAGCATGTCTACGATTAAGTTTTGCTTGACTTCTTATGTGTTTCAAAGATTCATGATCAGAATGTATAACAAATTCTTTGGGCCATAAATAATGTTGCCAAGTTTCTAATGTCCGAACAAGAGCATATAATTCCTTATCATAAGTAGAATAGTTCAGACTAGGCCCACTCAATTTTTCAGAAAAGTAAGCAACAGGTTTAGCATCTTGTAATAACACACCTCCCAAACCAATCCCACTAGCATCGCATCAAGCTCAAAAGTCTTATTAAAATCAGGAAGTTGGAGCAAAGGAGCATGTGTTAACTTATCTTTCAATACCGTGAAGGCTTCTTCCTGTGCGGTACCCCAAGTAAAAGGCACATCCTTGCGTGTAAGCTCATTGAGAGGTGCAGCAATGGTGCTGAAATCTCTCACAAAACGCCTATAGAATCCAGCGAGGCCAAGAAAACTCCTCACTTGTGTGACCGTTTTGGGCTGCGGCCAACTCTCAATCGCCTCGATCTTGGCTTTATCAACTTCAATTCCCTGTGGAGTAACAACATAGCCAAGAAACGATACTCGGTCGGTGCAAAAGGTGCACTTCCCAAGGTTACCAAACAAACGTGCATTACGTAGAGCAATAAAAACAGCACGTAAATGATCCAAATGTTCCTCCAAAGATTTGCTATAAATCAGTATATCATCAAAATAGACTACCACAAATCGTCCAATGAAAGCACGTAAAACCTCGTTCATTAATCTCATGAAAGTGCTAGGTGCATTAGTTAACCCAAAAGGCATGACTAACCACTCATATAATCCAAACTTAGTTTTAAATGCCGTTTTCCATTCATCTCCTAATTTCATGCGAATTTGATGGTATCCACTACGCAAATCAACTTTGGAAAACATGGTAGAGCCACTTAATTCATCAAGCATATCATCTAACCTAGGAATAGGATGACGATAACGAATAGTAATATTATTAATGGCTCGACAATCAACACACATACGCCATGTTCCATCCTTTTTAGGCACTAATATAACAGGAACAACACAAGGACTAAGGGATTCACGTATGTAACCTTTGTCGAGTAGCTCTTGTACTTGACGCTGAATCTCCTTTGTCTCCTCCGGATTGGTACGGTATGGCGCACGGTTGGGCAGTGAAGCACCGGGAATTAAGTCAATCTGATGCTCAATCCCTCGAATAGGTGGTAATCCCGGTGGTACGTCTTGTGGAAAGACGTCAATAAACTCCTGCAAAAGGTCAGTGATAACAAGAGGCAAAGAAGGAGGCAATTCCTCAAATGAAAACAAAGCTTCTTTGCACACAAAAGGATAGCACACATATTGACTAACATCCAAATCTGAAATATCAACTTTAGTAGCAAGCAAAGTTGGACTAGTCAATTTAATTTCATTAGACACAGCAGAAGAAGATTTGCTATTAGTCTTATGTTGTTGCTCAAATTCTTTGGCTGCTATCTCATTTTCACTCTTATTTTTCTCCTGTTTAGCTTTACTAGCTCTAGCAAGATCATCTTTCACAATTTGTTCAGGAGACATAGGAAGTAAAGCAATATTTTTATCCTGATGAACCAGAGTAAACTGATTTGTCCTACCATGGTGTACAACATTCCTATCAAATTGCCATGGTCTACCAAGTAAAAGAGAGCATGCTTGCATGGGTACCACATCACAATCAACATAATCAGCATATGCAGCAATGCTAAAGTGCACACGAACAGAACGCGTTACCTTAATCTTACCACTATTGTTAAACCACTGAATATAGTACGGATGGGGGTGTGGTCTTGTGGTGAGAGATAGCTTCTCCACCAACTCCATGCTAGCCAAGTTGTTGCAACTCCCTCCGTCAATGATGATGCGAACCGAACGTTCTTTCACCACTCCCTTTGTGTGGAACAAATTATGCCTCTGGTTTTGCTCAGCCTTCGTTACCTGCACACTTAACACACGTTGAGCAACCAAACTAGCATATTTATCTGCATCATCAGGAGCCATATACTCCATATCATGAGCATCATCATGGGCACCCTGTTCCTCATGAGCAATGAGAACTAAAGTCTCCTCATCATAGTCACTCGCTGACTCATACCCACCATCCGCCGTAATAATCATCACACGCTTGGAGGGACAGTCTTTTGCGAAGTGACCTCCACCTTGGCACCTGCGACATTTAATATCACGATCTCGTGTTTGCCCTGTGGAAGCCATGGATGAAGAAGAACTCGCCGCTGGACCACTCTGTGCACCCTTGAATGGTGGCGCTGACTGTTTTGGTGGCTCCCTGTAAGAATGAGCGGCTGAAGTAGAGGGTGGAGCAGCAGGACGTGTGGATGTAGAAGGTCCACGCGATGTCCATGATGTATTTCGTCCTGCAGAAAAGTTAGGTCTCGTAGCGGCCTGTCGATCCTGCACTTCACGTTCAGCTTTACAAGCAAGATGAAACAAACGAGTAATAGTAGCATAGTCCTTGTATTCTAGAATAGTTTGTATCTCCCTGTTTAAGCCACCTATGAAACGTGCAAACATAGCTTCATTATCCTCTACTAGGCCACATCTAATCAATCCAGTTTGTAATTCTTGATAATATTCCTCTACAGAATTTTTTCCTTGTCTCAAACGCTGTAATTTTTGTAGCAATTCACGTTGATAATAAGGAGGAACCCAGCGAGTACGCATAGCATCTTTTAAAGCAGCCCAAGTAGCTGGAATATTATTAGCATGCAATCTACAATGTTCAGACCACCAAATAGATGCAAAACCCGTGAATTCACAAACAGCAGCAGTAACACGTCTATTCTCAGGATATTGTAAACATGTAAAGCGTTGTTCAGTTTCTAACTCCCAAGTAAGATAAGCATCAGGAATATATCTACCCTCAAACGGCTTAAGATTCAATTTAAGTTTAGGCACATGTTCATCATCGCGTACCTGAGGGGGTGGTTGGTGTCGACCGTGGCGAATGTTGGGACGTGGACGTCCAGCTGGCTGTTCATAGGCCGCTTCTTGTTCCACCTCCTCCTCGTAATCACCCTCGTAGTTGTCGTCCTGGCCGACGTCAGAGGCAGCAGCAGCAGTAACTGCAGCAGCAGCAGGAGCACCAGCAGCTTGTCCGCCCGGAAACAGAATACGTCGTGCACGTCGTGGTGGCGGTGGCTGTGCTGGAGCGGCCGCAGGCTGTATAGGTAAGCGTGCGAGCAACTCAGTAAACTTGGCGTCGAGCTTGGTGTCGATCATCTTCTCCACACCATCAATCGCCTCTGTAAATCTGTTCTCGATGTCATTCACCTGTTCAGACATCATTTGTGCAAATTTATCATGTAATGCTTTGTTTGTCATATTCTCCCAATCAGGTGCATCCCGCGCCACTTCATCATGGGATCCTGGCATGGTTAGCAGAAATAGAAAACACACAGAAGTATGATCCTACTTCGACTAATGGGATGTGGGGTGGTGGAAAGCACAAATCCGTCAAGCTTTTCTACAGTTCTTACCGATTCTTACCTAGCAGCAGGTGGTGATGTACAACCAACGGGTCAAAACTCTCAGAGATGTGGTAGAGCGATGGCCAGGAGGTGTCAACCGCACGAAGTAGAATATATGTGGAGCTGTAGGTAGGTTTGACAAATATGGTAGCAAAAAGCTCAACAGTAATCAAAACAGAGATGCAAAGTTGAATAAACACTCAACGTCGGTACTGTGCTGATCCTAGGCTAGACCGTACTAGAGACGCGAGCCTAAAACACCAACGAAAGCACGGCGCGGCACGTAATCAACTGAGAAGCACACTCTGAATTTTTTTTTCTCTTTTTTTTTTTTTTTTTTTTTTTTTTTTTTGCGATGCGGGACTGCGGTGGCTGAAAAAGTGCGAAAAAATCACTATGGTGGCGAACGTCTCAAAATAAGTTTCTGGACCTAAGGAACGTATGGGCACGAAATTTTTTCACCCCTGAAATTTTTGGCCTAAAAACTGCTCTGAAATTTTTTCACCCCTGAAATTTTTGGCCTGAAATTTTTTTTTTTTTTTTTTCGTGGACTGTAGGTATGAAGAACAGAACCAATCTAGACTATGAAAACTGGTAAATCTCACCGAGCAACCTGGAAATCTGATACCACTTGATAGAGGCGAAGGTGTCCCGATGTTTCGATGAGATGGTGGAGATCGATTATGGTGGAGGCAACTTTCACGATCCGACTACGAACGTGCGAAGACGTTGCGCCTTAGCGATCGCTAAACCAACTCCGAGAGGTTATTGATCCCGCGGATGCACGATCAACCTGACCACGAAGGTCTAATTCCTGCAAGCAATCGAAGAACAAGCAAGAACTAAGAATTGCAATCTGGATATTGCGAATATAAGATGAATGATTACGAAAGTTGGGGTTCCAATGAGGTCTTGGCCTGGTCGGATGACACAAACGAAGAGCTCGAAGTTGCGGCTATGGCTAACTTATATCTAATTAAAACCCAAGTCTAAACGACGCCCTAAGGGCTGTATATATGGGGGAACAGAGGGGATTTTCGTGACCCCTTGGAGGTGGGGTCCGAAAACAACCCTAACTCGGTTTCCCCACACATACGGACTCTAAAAACAGCCTATAAGGTGGTATTTCGAAATTACATGGGCCCAGCCCAATATTAAGGTGACGCAGCACCTATAATTGCCCTTGGACGAAAATAATGAAGTGGCATCTCGCGTATTTCGTCCAAGACTTCATGCGCGCCTTATGGTGGCTTCAAAGTGCGATAATCACCACGGGAAGCTCCGCTGTCCTTTCCCGCGCGCGCACCTTCTTCTCCATGCTTGATCCCGCTCCAATGACCATCCTTCTTGTCCATGCTAGGTCCTTCATTCATAAGCAAAACAAAAGTATCTAATTTAGGCAGTATCATATGTTCATGAACAATAGAAGGATTCGCAAGAAACGAAAGTACCTGATAATTTAGTTGACGTGCACGAGCTCTAGTAACTGGTCCAATATGTGTAGTTGGTGAGGATATGGGTGTAACATTAGTAGGGATGTCCTCATCAACTAACCTCTCTAATCAGCTTATGATGAGTTATGTATGAAGGGAGTTTTCAAGTGTGCGAGGGAAGATGATGAAAGAAGATCCGGGAGTGTCAAACGCTCAAGCCTGGGATGCCCCCATGCATCCCCAATAAATATTCAAGTAGACTCAAGAGTCTAAGCTTGGGGATGCCCCTGTGCATCCCCTTCTCCATCAACGATCATCAGTTCGTCCTTCGTCCTTCGTCTTACTATATTTTTATCACTTCATGCGTTATGTGCTATGCTTGGAGCGTCTCGCTCTAAGGTTTAATTTTTTGTTTTCTTTAGCTTTGCTTGCTGTTCATACCAAGTTAGACCTCAGCTTACTTTGTGTGGGAGAGAAACACACTCCACTCCAATCTAGAACACATTATATGATTTTTCATGCCTATCTTTCTCTGTTGTGTGTTCTTTATCTTTTTGTAGCTCCTGCCATGTTTAGTTTTAGTTTGTCTTTAGCAAGAGCTTTGGATTTTGTTTAGTTTGTTGCTAGAACTCTCTTTAGTTTTCATGTTTATATTGTCAAGAGAGTTGGTAGTTGCACTGGGTTGTGTCTTGTCTTGAAGTAGGCAATTGAGGTTGCTATTCAATTGTAGTAGTAAATTGCAATAGTTTTGAGGTATTGTTGTGAGTAATGTTTGAACTTTTGGTGTCAAGATCTCTAGCCTATTAGTGATAGGTGTTGTATTTTGGGAAATCCGTGTTTATTTTCAAAATCTAAAAAAACTAGTTGAGAACTCTAGCTACTAGATGGATCACTAATATTTGGAGGGATCGGATATTAGAGTACACTCACGTACCATGAGTCGAGGATGCGCAAGGATAACCAAACCCCCATACACTCCTCCTCGGGGTACTTGTCTCTTTGTGAACCTCCTTATTAGATTGAGAGTTACGAATAATAAGTGCATGAGTTCTTTGGACTAATGTAAGTATTGAAAGTTGACACTTCCACCTTCCCATATTTGCTAGCCTCTTTAGTACCGTGCATTGCCCTCTTCTCACTCCGAGAGTTGGCGTCCACCTTCGCCGGGGTATCCAAACCCTTGGCATGATACACTCTGTCATCATAAGCCTCCTTATATCTTTCCTCAAAAGAGCCACCATACCTACCTATCAAGGCATGTCCATAGCCTTTCCGAGATATATTGCCATGCAACATCCACCTTTTCATGACTTGATCTTCATGTCATACATGTTCCTGCTACACTGGCAGAGGCATACATTTGCATACATCATGATAGCTACATCTTCTTTTTGTTGAGTACCTTATAAAGTGTGAAGATCTTCTATACCTTCTTGTAAAATAGAGTGTTGCCCTTAAGTGAGGAAAAGATCCCAAAGTGGACAAAATTAAAAGATCCCAAAGAGGACAAATGAGAGTTAAATAGAAAGATCCATTGAGGCCACCAAAAACATACAAAAAATAAAAGAAGAAATAAAAAGAGAGAAAGGGGCAACACTACTATTCCTTTTGAAAGATCCACACTCGTACTCCCTCTTATCCTTGTACTCAATAGAGTTGATCATACATGCATATAGCTATGTGGGGCCCCTTCACACTATAGAACTTGGCTTGCATATTCCAAGGATGAGCCTCCTCAAACGAGATCTAGGTCTTCATGAGCGAGCAAGTTGGATGCACCCCCACTAGTTCCATTGCAGAGCTTTTCTTAGCTCATATGTGCATCCGTTGCATGGCAATCCCTACTCCTCACATCATATATATCATTTGGCCTTCTCGCCAATGATTGTCCTCATTGATGTGAGCCTTTCTCCACCTTTTTTGTCTTCCTCCTCCACAATATTTCTCTCTTTGCCATCCTAAGTGTAAAATCTCGTGCTTACGCTCATCCATTGCATGAGTGCTCAAAATATCAAAAAGGAGTGGATCAAATTGACTTGTACCTGGATAGTGGTCCGGGGACGAGTCAAGATAAGATTCCAAAGAAGACCAAGTGTGAAACTTTAGTAGATTGAGTTCTCAACCATTTTATTTCTCGTATTCCCATATCCCCTTCTTGCACGCAAAAACCATTTGGAGACATTCGAGTCACGGAAAGCGAGAGCTCTTGCATCTAATGTTCTTATGTTGCTTGATTCAATGCCAATATAGACTCTTGCTTGTTATGACTTGAATTGAATCACATGCCTTGATTGCTTTACTTTAAAAGTTCTTATATGGTTGCTAGCATGTCACCAAGGAAATTATGCTTGTTATCATTTACCTACTCGAGGACGAGAAGGAATTAAGCTTGGGGATGTTGATATGTCCCAAACGTATCTATAATTTATGGTTGCTCCGTGCATGTTTTGTGTGATATTGCTACGATCTAGATACACTTTCATACACTTTTGATCATATTTGGACTAACTTATTAAGTCAGTGCACCATAGTGCCAGTTCCTGTTTTCTGCTGTTTTTCTATTTCAGGTTTCCCCCATATTAAAAGTGCTCCAAAAATTACAGAAAATTCAGATAAAAATTAGCGTGAAGGAACCTTCCGGAAACACCTGGGTGGGGCCTAAGGGCCACTACTAGGGGCCCAGGCGCGCTGGCAGCGCCCCCTAGGGGCTAGCCGCGCCAGGGGGCACCTGGGCTCCTGGTTCCCCCCTGGCTGCCCCCTTCGCCTATTTATTCTCCGTGTCACGAAACCCCCGAGGACAGAAACCTTTTCCGCGATCTCGCCTCTGTTCCGCCGCCAGCATACCTCTTCCCGGCACCCTGCCGGAGGGAGGATTGACCTCCGGGAGCTTCCCCTCCACCATGGACGCTTCCCGGATGTACCGTGCGTAGTTTCCCTTAGACCTTGGGTCCGTGATTAGTAGCTATGTGATGTTCTCCTCCCCTCTTTGTTCTTCATGGTTTAGACCTCGTGAGTTGCCCTACATGATCGAGGCACATATGTAATTTTCTGTTGTTGCTATGCTGAGTTTGCTGGGATCTGATGGATTATGAGACTATGTTCAGTTTGTCATTGAGTAATATATTTGGTTATTATTTTTTATATTTTTTCCTAAGTAATTCTTGCATGTTTTCCGTTGTTGTTTATTGCTTTGGCCAACTAGTAGGTAGTGACTCCAAGAGGAACGTTATGCCCGATTATGGGTTCATGCCCCCTGATGACACGCTTGAATGACAGAAACATGAGTCTAGGGGATGTCCTGTTGCCACAAGGGGGAAAACAACGGTGCTTGTAACCGCGGTTGCAAGGATTGTTTACTTTACGTAAATTGCTTTTTAATGCAGTTGTCTGTTGCTTTGGGTTTACACTTTGGGTGGGGCTCGCAACTTAATACCAGCGACATGCTCTGGATAGATATCTCAAGGTGGATGATTAGTAGTAGATGTAGTTGGATTTCGGTCTACTTATTTTGGCGTACCGCCCATGCTTTTGAGCCTTGTCCTTTCTTTGTAGCATAGTTAGCATTGCGGTGCGTTTTTAATCCTGTCAACTTCCCAGTTGTAATTTGTTTACCTTGCATAGCAGTTTTATTGTCTTTTGGGAGAGATACATCACTAGTGAACATCACGGGACCCCGGTCCATATTCTCATCACTGTTTACACGCTCTTTTATTTTCCTGCTTTTACTTTCCAGCTGCTATCATTATTATCTGTTGCGTTGATCCTTTGTGAACAGCAAGGCCGGAGAGATTGACAACCTCTCTGTACTCATTGGGAAGCAAAGTTATTTGTGTTGTCTGCAGGTCCGGGTCAAGGAAGCAAATTTTGTCTAAAACGGTGCCATTGTTTCCTTACCACCTATTTATCATTGTCGGAGTCCTACGGGAGACGATCTTTTCAATCTCGGTATCTTCACCGAGGGAAATTTTCCGCTACACTACATCTTAACCTTCCACTTGGGGTAACCAACGAGGATAGAGTATCATTCCATTGCAGGAACGAGTATATATAGAGGCATCCAAACGAGCAGATTATGTGAAGCAGATTCATGAGAAGACAAGAGAGGCTATTGAGAAGCAAGGCAAAAATATTGCTGCTGCAAGGAACCAGTCACGGAAGCAAGTTTTATTTCAGCCTGGAGATATGGTTTGGGGTACATCTGCGCAAGGATAAATTTCCAGAATTGAGGAACTCCAAGTTGAAGCCTCGTGGTGCTGGTCCTTACAAGGTGTTAGCCAAGATTAATGATAATGCCTACTCGATTGATATTCCTATTTCTGAGTTTGGTGGTGCTAGCAACAGCTTCAACAATGCTGATTTGTCACCCTATGATGGAGACGACCTTGGAGCGTTGACGTCGACGCCTTCTGAAGGGGGGGGGGAGATGATGAGGACATCCCTACGACCTTAGCACCTACAACAACTTATGAAGAACCAATAATGGATAAATCCAATGAAATCAGAATCGTACCTATTAAAAGAGCCCGTGCAAAGTTACTAGAACAACAGGTGAACTTATTCCTCATAGAATCTGATGTTTTCCTTAATGAGGATTTTATACTGCCTAAGTCTTTGTTCATATGTGGTATCAGGTACCAAGGAGTCGTACAAGAAGGATACATGGGACAAGGGCAAGTTGCACAAGGAGAAGATTCACGAGAAGACGAAGGGAATGGACAACCAGCTCAAGGATTGGGACGTCCGGACTTCAAGCCGGACCTTCCGGGCCCCAAGTCGGACCGTCCGGGCCCAAAGCCGGACGACCGGATAATTAACCGAACCGTCCAAACAATTACGTTCCCGAAGACCCGAAGACCAAACGGCCATGTCGGACCGTCCGGAGGCTACCCCGGACCGTCCGGATAATTACAACCTGAGGACCCCTCGGGATGATAATTAATCGGACCGTCCGGAGCCTAAGACGGACCGTCCGACCTGCACGACTGCCTGCGCGCAGAGACATGGCTTCGGCCCTTGTATCCCCGTTTAGACCACCTAGCTTATAAATACAAGACCCCCTACAAGTTTAGGGTTATAACAAGTTTTAGATAAACCCTAGTTCAGAGATTTACTTCTAAGCATTCATCTTGAATCATCAACTTCAATTTGTATCGATCTGGAGTTTGGCTACTGTAAGTTCTGTGTCATCTGTTGTTCCACTGGGAATTAGTAGATTGCAAATTATCGTCTCGTGGTCGACGGCTATGTTGCGCAAGTGTGTGAAATTGTGAATATCGAAAGGGTAGAGAGCTGTCACATTGGCAACCGGGATCTAGCGAGGAGAGTTCATCGCCTACATACAAGTTATCTCATATCGCCCTCATATTCACCTTACTCTTAATGAGAAGATCAGGCCACCCCATATCACTCAGTCTCAGTTGTTGGTGGAGCACTTTCAGCTTCAGGCTCAGCATCATCAAGGTGGGAGTGAGCGGTGGCTTCATGAACGGAGTCCTCGGAATCTGGCGTTGTTTCAGGCAGGACTTCAGTGGAGGTGGGGGAGTGTGGTTCAGGAGAGAACACAGTGTGGATGGGGGAGTCTGGATATTCTAGTTCATAAGCCTCATCCATGATGCGAGGAGTCCCAAAATCACCTATGTCTACATCCTCATCCATTGCTTCAGTGATGACTGGAGGAGGCTGTGATTGTGGGGTTGGAAGAATTGGGGTTGAGGCATTCAACAAAACCAGCTTAGAAGGTGGAGTGAAGACAATCAAGCTACGCTCAGTTTTTGCATGAGGAGTTGAGGTAGCAGGTGATGGAGCAGTGGCCTCAAGATGTCTTGAGGCAGAAGCAGCTAAGGAAATGGGTGCAACATCAATTGGTTCCTCGGTTGTGGTAGTCGTGGTGGGTTTCTTCGCAGTTGGTGGGGTTGCAGTACTGGCCTCAAGCTTGAGCTTAGAGGGTCTTGAACACAGTGGCTTCCGGGTAGGTGATGCGTCAGGTTGGCCAACAGGGTGCACTGAGGCAAACGAAAGAACTGAGCCAGGATGATTATGCTCTTTGACAATGTGTCGCTCTTTTGATTTACCAATGTAGGCACATTTCATATTTAACTCCTCAGTGAACTTTTGCACCTCAGACTGATATTGTTGAAGTTCTTCAGGAGTGGCAATGGACAGCTTCTTCTTGAAGGTGCGATGGAGCTTCTTCAACTCCTTCTTGAGGTCTTGATGATGAAGCTCATTAATGAGAAACTGCTGTAGGTAAAACTTGATACCTTTGGGTACCTCTAGATAATCAAGTGGAGTATCAGGCTTAACAATCCAGATATCAATGAACTCTAGGATCTTCTTTGGATCGAGGAGGATGTAAGGCACGATATGCGGTACTGTTCCAGATCTAGATATTTCCATCCAGATCCGGGGAATGAATCACATATCGGTCCCACCGCGACATATGACAATGCCATATGCCACGGCTTTCCAACATGATACCATAACATTACAGCTACAAGGATACAACATCTTATACAATCGGCATACAGTTGCCTTAAATACATTACATCAGCGAAAGATACCTGTCTGAGTACAGACTACAATCAAATGCCTAGTGGCAAAGGTAAAACACACCATTCCCACGTCCACACGAGTCCAGGCTCCCCGTCGGGATCTGCCTAACTAGTCGTCGTCGAGTCTCCGCGAAGGCGTCCAAAAGAAGGGTCGTCGAGCTCCACTGAAGTCCAAGACCGATTGCATAACGTGCGTAAAACAGAAAAGAAGGGGTGAGCTATATCAACAAGTCTTGTAACTAACTTCTCATGGTAAGATGGGGGTACTTGTTGAGGTTGCAGCGGCACTAGCATTTTATAAGTGGCTAACGATCTATTTAGAGAAAGATGAGAACCAAGCATTCGATGAGGAATCGCCTCCAACAATTCTTGCTATCAGCTACTTACGCAAATATAACACCTACCCTATCCTTGTCCTCCCCTTCGCATCCCGACGAAGAAGAAGAACTCAAGGCACACACACATTGATCAAGTTATAATCATGATACGGTTGATGTTATCTATGAACAAGGTGATGAGGACATCTCTACTAATGTTACACCCACATCTTCACCAACTACACATACTGGACCAGTTACTAGAGCACGCGCACGTCAACTAAATTATCAGGTACTTTCGTTTCTTGCGAATCCTTCTAATGTTCCGGAACATATGATGCTGCCTAAATTAGATACTTTTGTTTGTCTTATGAATGAAGGACCTAGCATGGATAAGAAGGATGGTCATTGGAGCGGGATCAAGCATGGAGAAGGAGGTGTGCGCGCGGGAAAGGACAATGGAGCTTCCAGTGGTGATTTTCGCACTTTGAGGCCACCATAAGGCGTGCATGAAGACTTGGACGAGAGACACAAGACGCCACATTAATATTTTCGTCCAAGGGTTATTATAGGTGCTGCGTCACCTTATTATTGGGCCAGGCCCATGTAATTTCGAAATACACTTAATAGGCTATTTTTTAGAGTCCGTATGTGTGGGGAAACAGAGTTAGGGTTGTTTTCGGACCCCTCCTCCAAGGGGCCACGAAATTCCCCTATGTTCCCCCATATATACAGCCCTTAGGGCGTCGTTTAGACTTCGGTTTTAATTAGATTTAAGTTAGCCATAGCCGCAACTTCGAGTTCTTCGTTTGTGTCGTCCGACCAGGCCAAGACCGCATTGGAACCCCAACTTCTGTTAATCTTTCATCTTATACTCGCAATATCCAGATTGCAATTGTTAGTTCTTGCTTGTTCTTCGATTGCTTGCAGGAATTGACCTTCGTGGTCAGGTTGATCGTGCATCCGCGGGATCAATAACCTCTCGGAGTTGGTTTAGCGATTGCTAAGGCGCAACGTCTTCGCACGTTCGTAGTCGGGTCGTGAAAGTCTACTCCACCAAAATCGATCTCCATCATCTCATCGAAACATCGGGACACCTTCGCCTCTATCAAGTGGTATCAGATTTCCAGGTTGCTCGGTGAGATTTACCAGTTTTCATAGTCTAGATTGGTTCTGTTCTTCATACCTACAGTCCACGAAAAAGCCAACAAAAAAAATTAGGGTTAGATCATCACGTCCCAAGACAGTCCTAGCCTTTGTCCAGTTTTCTTTTCAGTACTTGCTTTGTTGAATTTACGGTTGCATCGTTGTGTCAAGTTGCTGATCTTAGCGTCTTGTTCCCTTAGAGTTTCGAGTTCTGATCACAGTTTGCCACGTCGCCGCCGCACAAGTAGTCATCCTACCACGTTCCGCTAATCCGAGTCCAGATACACCACCACTTTCCGCCAAGCAGAGTCCATATACACCACCACGCCTCACGAGTCCGAGTTGAGTTCCACCATCAGTACGGCTCCTGATCTCTCTGTAGCCAGATTAGTTTTCAGTTGTTAGAGTCGGATTTCGTCAAACTTTTCCCGTACAGAGAAGGGGGGTGATTAGCAAAAAAAAAACTCATTTTGAGACGTTCGCCACCATGGTGATTTTTTCGCACTTTTTCAGCCACCGCAGTCCCGCATCGCAAAAAAAAAAGAGCAAAAAAAAAAGAAAAAAAAATTCAGAGTGTGCTTCTCAGTTGTTTATGTGCCGCGCCGTGCTTTCGTTGGTGTTTTAGGCTCGCGTCTCTAGTACGGTCTAGCCTAGGATCAGCACAGTACCGACGTTGAGTGTTTATTCAGCTTTGCATCTCTGTTTTGATTACTGTTGAGCTTTTGCTACCATACTTGTCAGCCTTCCTACAACTCCACATATATTCTACATCGTGCGTTTGACACCTCCTGGCCATCGCTCCACCATATCTCTGAGAGTTTTGACCCGTTGGTTGTACATCACCACCTGCTGCTAGGTAAGAATCGGTAAGAACGAAAGAAAAGCTTGACGGATTTGTGCTTTCCACCATCCCACATCCCATTAGTAGAAGTAGGATCATATTCCTGTGTGTTTTCTATTTCTGCTAACCATGCCAGGATCACATGATGAAGTGGCGCGGGATGCACCCGATTGGGAGAACATGACAAACAAGGAGCTACATGATAAATTTGCACAAATGATGTCTGAACAGGTGAATGACATCGAGACCAGATTTACAGAGGCAATTGATGGCGTGGAAAAGATGATCGACACCAAGCTCGACGCCAAGTTTACTGAGTTGATCGCACGCCTACCTACACAGCCCGCTGCCGCTCCAGCACAGCCCCAGCCACCGCCACTACCACGTGCACGACGGATTCTGTTTCCGAGAGGACAAGCTGCTGGTATTGGTGCTCCTCCTGCTGCTGCAGTACCTGCTGCTGCTGCTTCTGACGTCGGCCAGGACGACAACTACGAGGGTGATTACGAGGAGGAGGTGGAACAGGAAGCGGCCTATGAACAGCCAGCTGGACGTCCACGTCCCAACATTCGCCACGGTCGACACC
The DNA here is from genome assembly GCA_950022295.1 of Bromus sterilis. Taxonomy (NCBI): domain Eukaryota; kingdom Viridiplantae; phylum Streptophyta; class Magnoliopsida; order Poales; family Poaceae; genus Bromus; species Bromus sterilis. The sequence continues at coordinate 159,882,919 of OX465599.1, read as the reverse complement.
AACCACCCCCTCAGGTACGCGATGATGAACATGTGCCTAAACTGAAATTGCATCTTAAGCCGTTTGAGGGTAGATATATTCCTGATGCTTATCTTACTTGGGAGTTAGAAACTGAACAACGCTTTACATGTTTACAATATCCTGAGAATAGACGTGTTACTGCTGCTGTTTGTGAATTCACGGGATTTGCATCTATTTGGTGGTCTGAACATTGTAGATTGCATGCTAATAATATTCCAACTACTTGGCCTGCTTTAAAAGATGCTATGCGTACTCGCTGGGTTCCTCCTTATTATCAACGTGAATTGTTACAAAAATTACAGCGTTTGAGCCAAGGAAAAAATTCTGTAGAGGAATATTATCAAGAATTACAAACTGGATTGATTAGATGTGGCCTAGTAGAGGATAATGAAGCTATGCTTGCACGTTTTATGGGTGGTTTAAACAGGGAGATACAAACTATTCTAGAATACAAGGACTTTGCTACTATCACTCGTTTGTTTCATCTTGCTTGTAAAGCTGAACGTGAAGTGCAGGATCGACAGGCCGCTACGAGACCTAACTTTTCTGCAGGACGAAATACATCATGGACATCGTGTGGAGCTTCTACATCCACACGTCCTGCTGCACCACCATCTACTTCAGCCGCTCATTCTTACAGGGAGCCACCAAAACAGCCAGCACCACCATTCAAGGGTGCACAGAGTGGTCCAGCGGCGAGTTCTTCTTCATCCATGGCTTCCACAGGGCAAACACGAGATCGTGATATTAAATGTCGCAGGTGCCAAGGTGGAGGTCACTTCGCAAAAGACTGTCCCTCCAAGCGTGTGAGGACTATTACGGCGGATGGTGGGTATGAGTCAGCGAGTGACTATGATGAGGAGACTTTAGTTCTCATTGCTCATGAGGAACAGGGTGCCCATGATGATGCTCATGATATAGAGTATATGGCTCCTGATGATGCAGATAAATATGCTAGTTTGGTTGCTCAACGTGTGTTAAGTGTGCAGGTAACGAAGGCCGAGCAAAACCAGAGGCATAATTTGTTCCACACAAAGGGAGTGGTGAAAGAACGTTCGGTTCGCATCATCATTGACGGAGGGAGTTGCAACAACTTGGCAAGCATGGAGTTGGTGGAGAAGCTATCTCTCACCACAAGACCACACCCCCATCCGTACTATATTCAGTGGTTTAACAATAGTGGTAAGATTAAGGTAACGCGTTCTGTTCGTGTGCACTTTAGCATTGCTGCATATGCTGATTATGTTGATTGTGATGTGGTACCCATGCAAGCATGCTCTCTTTTACTTGGTAGACCATGGCAATTTGATAGGAATGTTGTACACCATGGTAGGACAAATCAGTTTACTCATGTTCATCAGGATAAAACTATTGCTTTACTTCCTATGTCTCCTGAACAAATTGTGAAAGATGATCTTGCTAGAGCTAGTAAAGCTAAACAGGAGAAAAATAAGAGTGAAAATGAGATAGCAGCTAAAGAATTTGAGCAACAACATAAGACTAATAGCAAATCTTCTTCTGCTGTTTCTAATGAAATTAAATTGGCTAGTCCAACTTTGCTTGCTACTAAGGTTGATATTTCGGATTTGGATGTTAGTCAATATGTGTGCTATGCTTTTGTGTGCAAAGAAGCTTTGTTTTCATTTGAGGAATTGCCTCCTTCTTTGCCTCCTGTTGTCACTGACCTTTTGCAGGAGTTTATTGACGTCTTTCCACAAGACGTACCACCGGGATTACCACCTATTCGAGGGATTGAGCATCAGATTGACTTAATTCCCGGTGCTTCGCTGCCCAACCGTGCGCCATACCGTACCAATCCGGAGGAGACGAAGGAGATTCAGCGTCAAGTACAAGAGCTACTCGACAAAGGTTACATACGTGAATCCCTTAGTCCTTGTGCTGTTCCTGTTATATTAGTGCCTAAAAAGGATGGAACTTGGCGTATGTGTGTTGATTATAGAGCCATTAATAATATTACTATTCGTTATCGTCATCCTATTCCTAGGTTAGATGATATGCTTGATGAATTAAGTGGCTCTACCATGTTTTCCAAAGTTGATTTGCGTAGTGGATACCATCAAATTCGCATGAAATTAGGGGATGAATGGAAAACGGCATTTAAAACTAAGTTTGGATTATATGAGTGGTTAGTCATGCCTTTTGGGTTAACTAATGCACCTAGCACTTTCATGAGATTAATGAACGAGGTTTTACGTGCTTTCATTGGACGATTTGTGGTAGTCTATTTTGATGATATACTGATTTATAGCAAATCTTTGGAGGAACATTTGGATCATTTACGTGCTGTTTTTATTGCTCTACGTAATGCACGTTTGTTTGGTAACCTTGGGAAGTGCACCTTTTGCACCGACCGAGTATCGTTTCTTGGCTATGTTGTTACTCCGCAGGGAATTGAAGTTGATAAAGCCAAGATCGAGGCGATTGAGAGTTGGCCGCAGCCCAAAACCGTCACACAAGTGAGGAGTTTTCTTGGCCTCGCTGGATTCTATGGGCGTTTTGTGAGAGATTTCAGCACCATTGCTGCACCTCTCAATGAGCTTACACGCAAGGATGTGCCTTTTACTTGGGGTACCGCACAGGAAGAAGCCTTCACGGTATTGAAAGATAAGTTAACACATGCTCCTTTGCTCCAACTTCCTGATTTTAATAAGACTTTTGAGCTTGAATGCGATGCTAGTGGGATTGGTTTGGGAGGTGTGTTATTACAAGATGCTAAACCTGTTGCATACTTTTCTGAAAAATTGAATGGGCCTAGTCTGAACTATTCTACTTATGATAAGGAATTATACGCTCTTGTTCGGACATTAGAAACTTGGCAACATTATTTATGGCCCAAAGAATTTCTAATACATTCTGATCATGAATCTTTGAAACACATAAGAAGCCAAGAAAAACTTAATCGTAGACATTCTAAGTGGGTTGAATTTATTGAGACTTTCCCTTATGTCATTAAACACAAGAAGGGGAAAGATAATATTATTGCTGATGCTTTGTCTCGTCGTTATACTATGCTTTCACAACTTGACTTCAAGATATTCGGTTTAGAGACACTCAAAGATCAATATGTACATGATGCGGAATTTAAAGATGCATTGCAGAATTGTAGATTGGGTAGAACATGGAACAAGTTTGTGCTTAATGATGGTTTTGTGTTCCGTTCTAACAAGCTATGCATTCCAGCTAGCTCTATTCGTCTTTTGTTGTTGCAGGAGGCGCATGGAGGAGGATTAATGGGACACTTTGGCGTGAAGAAGACGGAGGACGTACTTGCTACACATTTCTTTTGGCCAAAGATGAGACGGGATGTTGAGCGTTTTGTTGCTCGTTGCACTACATGTCAAAAAGCTAATTCTCGACTCAATCCTCATGGTTTATACATGCCTTTACCTGTACCTAGTGTTCCGTGGGAGGACATATCCATGGACTTTGTTTTAGGTTTGCCTCGAACAAAGCAGGGGAGGGATAGCATATTTGTTGTCGTGGATAGATTTTCTAAGATGGCACATTTTATACCATGTCATAAAAGCGATGATGCTGCTAATGTTGCTGATTTATTCTTTCGTGAGATTATTCGCTTACATGCTGTGCCCAATACTATTGTCTCGGATCGTGATACTAAGTTTCTTAGCCATTTTTGGAGATGGCACATTTCATATTAAACTCCTCAGTGAGCTTTTGCACCTCAGACTGATATTGTTGAAGTTCTTCAGGAGTGGCAGTGGACAGCTTCTTCTTGAAGGTGCGATGGAGCTTCTTCAACTCCTTCTGGAGGTCTTGATGATGAAGCTCATTAATGAGAAACTGCTGTAGGTAAAACTTGATACCTTTGGGTACCTCTAGATAATCAAGTGGAGTATCAGGCTTAACAATCCAGATATCAATGAACTCTAGGATCTTCTTTGGATCGAGGAGGATGTAAGGCACGATATGCGGTACTGTTCCAGATCTAGATATTTCCATCCAGATCCGGGGAATGAATCACATATCGGTCCCACCGCGACATATGACAATGCCATATGCCACGGATTTCCAACATGATACCATAACATTACAGATACAAGGATACAACATCTTATACAATCGGCATACAGTTGCCTTAAATACATTACATCAGCGAAAGATACCTGTCTGAGTACAGACTACAATCAAATGCCTAGTGGCAAAGGTAAAACACACCATTCCCACGTCCACACGAGTCCAGGCTCCCCGTCGGGATCTGCCTAACTAGTCGTCGTCAAGTCTCCGCGAAGGCGTCCAAAAGAAGGGTCGTCGAGCTCCACTGAAGTCCAAGACCGATTGCATAACGTGCGTAAAACAGAAAAGAAGGGGTGAGCTATATCAACAAGTCTTGTAACTAACTTCTCATGGTAAGATGGGGGTACTTGTTGAGGTTGCAGCGGCACTAGCATTTTATAAGTGGCTAACGATCTATTTAGAGAAAGATGAGAACCAAGCATTCGATGAGGAATCGCCTCCAACAATTCTTGCTATCAGCTACTTACGCAAATATAACACCTACCCTATCCTTGTCCTCCCCTTCGCATCCCGACGAAGAAGAAGAACTCAAGGCACACACACATTGATCAAGTTATAATCATGATACGGTTGATGTTATCTATGAACAAGGTGATGAGGACATCTCTACTAATGTTACACCCACATCTTCACCAACTACACATACTAGACCAGTTACTAGAGCACGCGCACGTCAACTAAATTATCAGGTACTTTCGTTTCTTGCGAATCCTTCTAATGTTCCGGAACATATGATGCTGCCTAAATTAGATACTTTTGTTTGTCTTATGAATGAAGGACCTAGCATGGATAAAAAGGATGGTCATTGGAGCGGGATCAAGCATGGAGAAGGAGGTGTGCGCGCGGGAAAGGACAATGGAGCTTCCAGTGGTGATTTTCGCACTTTGAGGCCACCATAAGGCGTGCATGAAGACTTGGACGAGAGACACAAGACGCCACATTAATATTTTCGTCCAAGGGTTATTATAGGTGCTGCGTCACCTTATTATTGGGCCAGGCCCATGTAATTTCGAAATACACTTAATAGGCTATTTTTTAGAGTCCGTATGTGTGGGGAAACAGAGTTAGGGTTGTTTTCGGACCCCTCCTCCAAGGGGCCACGAAATTCCCCTATGTTCCCCCATATATACAGCCCTTAGGGCGTCGTTTAGACTTGGGTTTTAATTAGATTTAAGTTAGCCATAGCCGCAACTTCGAGTTCTTCGTTTGTGTCGTCCGACCAGGCCAAGACCGCATTGGAACCCCAACTTCTGTTAATCTTTCATCTTATACTCGCAATATCCAGATTGCAATTCTTAGTTCTTGCTTGTTCTTCGATTGCTTGCAGGAATTGACCTTCGTGGTCAGGTTGATCGTGCATCCGCGGGATCAATAACCTCTCGGAGTTGGTTTAGCGATTGCTAAGGCGCAACGTCTTCGCACGTTCGTAGTCGGGTCGTGAAAGTCTACTCCACCAAAATCGATCTCCATCATCTCATCGAAACATCGGGACACCTTCGCCTCTATCACAAGGAGTAGGTCTCAAGTCGTCCATAACCGTGGACACGACTTCTCAAAAAGATTTAACCCTGCAGGGGTGTACCAACTGCCCATTACAAGGCCCCGCACGCACGCCCATCTCTATCAGTTGCTACCCATCACAGGCAACCATTTTATGATTTAGTTCCTAGTGATCCGGAACGACGGTCCTTCTAACTAACAACGCACAAATCCGGGTGGCCCCCGGGGAGTCGACACCCTATCCAAAAGTCGGTCGTGCTCTCGGATCGGACTCTTCCGTCTGGACGAGTTCGGAGTAACTAACTCAAACCATGTGGGCAGCCCCCTAGCTTCCAGGTGTGCACCAACAAGAGAAACCATGTCTCCGCTGGCCCGAGTTGTTTGAAATCTGCTGGGAGCTCACTAGTCACACACACGGTTTCAAATGGTAAATCATCTTGGGCCACCACTAGAAATGTTTGGAGCTAGTTAGGTAAGAAGAGGGGACCCCATAGCATCCCACACGTGGTAAGGCATGCTCGTCAAGAGACACAATGCCCGGAACTCGATTCCTAGGTGACTCGAATGGGACAAAGCGCCGGGGCACGATAGCCTAGACCTTCCATCCTTCATCGAATATAGTCAACATTATAATAATAATATCATCCACCACAATATAATAATGTGATAGCCCGAACCAAGGAGTAACAGGATAATAGTTGATATCATCCTATCATGCATACTAAGTAGCGGCTGGGCAGCGAGCAATAGTAACATCTCCGAACAAGGTTTGCTGGGATATCGAGGACATGGTTGTTTGGGTTTATTTGAGAGGCATGAATATGAAGTGGTAGGATCAAGAAATCGTTCTATCCTATACCTAAGCACAAGTGAGCTGAAAGTTATATGCATGATATATGCTCCCCCTTACCCGATGAGAAGACGACACCAAAGGTGTAGTCGACCGCAAACTCAGGTCGTCTCTGAGATTAACCGCGGGAGCACACATGAAGAAAACACTGGAAAGGCAATCGACGAGCAAGCATCTATTAGTACGAAGCAATAACGATCAAGCAACATCAAGAAGGCAACACGAGACAACGCGATACAGTACGGATCTACCGTCGAGAGCGGTTACTAACAGGTTAAGTGGGGTATCCGTCACACACGATGATACCGCACATTTATCATCGGTTAAAGTTGTTTAGCATAACAACATGAGCAAAGGTTGTTAACATGGCATCTCACTCAAGCATGGCATAGCACACAATCATGGCAAGAGGTGAAGCATAAATAAACTATCTAATCTAGTCAATTTAAGTGGGGGGTAAAACCTATACATGGCAACTATGACGAACCTCACGATAATTACTGCATTTGGCACTGTTCTTCCCTAAACATTATTTTATTATTTTATTTAGCAAGCAATAACAACATAAACATGATCTACACGCAAATCTAGTCAAGTTACATGTAACGAACATTATATCGGAGCAACGGTTAAAAAGTTATGGCCTATTACATTTTATAGTGGCATGCAGTGTAAATAGCGTGAAACAACACGTAGACAAGTGCAAACATGGAAAAGAGCTACATTTTATTAATCTGCGCAAAAAACTAAGCAACTTTCATGTAGAGAGCGTCGCGATCCGAGCTACTGTCTAAAAGATACGGGCATCGCCAAATTGCAACATAATCTGCCATATTATATCCAGAAAAATAATAATGCGTTCTCGGGCTGAATTCGGAGCTACTGGGCCTTAAAAGAGGGTGCAGCCTAAATAACAAATGCCCAAAGCGGTTAATAGTGGCAAGCCTACTAGGCCGAGCCCAACCGCAGCAGAGGAAAAAAAGAAGGGTGGGTACTGCTCACCATGGGCCGAGCCCAGCAGCAGGGGCGGCGCGGGATAGCTATCCTTCGCCCAGGGCAGAAGGAAGGCCGCGAGTCGGGCCGCGGGAGATGGGCCGCGAGCGCGCCGACGCGGCGGACCGCGTGGGAGCGCGATGGCCCACCACAGGCGCTACGGGCGTCGTCCAGGAGGCCGGCGGTGGCGCTCTGGCCAGCCAGTCTCGCCGGATCCGGCGCGTTCTAGGCGGGAACGGGCGTGGCACGGAGGATCTGAATGCTAGGTGGCGCCGGCGTCGATCTGCGGGGGCGGAGCTCCGAGGGCGGCTCCAAGTCAGCCATAGCGGCTCGGCTTGCGCTGTCGGGACCCGGAATATGCTTACGTAATTCCAGTCACAACTCAATCATATGGAGAGCCGAGAGTCGTACCCACTTGTCTAAGCAGACAAGTCCAAGCACAGAACACTCTCGGAAAGCACCGTACATGAGGGGCATCCCATCTAGGCCGGCTGATCAATTGAGATGGATCCTCATCGTCCGCTCACAAGTCTAAATGATTATGGGTGGTGAAATCCCATACTCATAGACAAGTCGCCTCAACTATATTATCGATTGAATTATAACACTTACATAAACAGACTCCAGCCCGATCACTTAGTCGAGGTCTCGGGCGGGCTCAATCATACAACAAAGTGTGCTACGTGACAGGGTCACGAGAAATCGCATCGCGAAGCCCCAAGCTGCGCACTTCTAAGGGCCACTTGGTGTATAAAAGACCGCCGGCAAGAACACAACTAAGCTATCGAACCCCACACTAAGACATGCATGTTATAATCATACACGCAACATAAATGTCCAGTGTAAACAGCAGGTACACATTGCATGAACTCTACCAAGTATATCTTTATTGATTTACACATAGAGCATACAAAGATTACATGTCTGTGATCAACATTACATAATACAACGGAAGCAAATTAGGTCTGAGTACAGACAAGTTTAACAAATGGCTTAGAGAAGCCTTGTTCAACATACACGCCCTTCCACGAGGGACCAGACTGCTGTCTGGAACTATACTAGCTTAGTAAACGTCGAGCTTCAAGAAGGTGACTCCATCGGGGGCTGGGTTCTCATCTAAAACATATAATAAGCAAACGCGAGTACAAAGTCGTACTCAGCAAGACTTACATCAGAACTATACTACTCATGCTCAAGTTTCAAGGTAAAGAAGGTGGGGTTTCAATATGCAGAAGTGCCAGCTTTGACTTGGCTAGTCTTGTACTACGAGTACAAGACTTGAGGTAAGAAGCGTACACGAGTCCACTACCAAGTCTCCAACCAATACACCACTATGGATACTTCCTCGACTTCCCCACAAGAAAGCACGCCAGAGCACTCACGCTTATCTTGCAAGTTTTAGAGTATCCATTCAAGTTGTCTAATAATCAGGTACAGGTTCCAAGTAGTCCATGACCGCGGACGCGGCTATTTGAATAGTTGTGTTAACCTTGCAAGGGTGTAAGCTACACACACATGACCATCGGTTACCGCCTTTTGCTCGCCACCGTTCAAGAGGTGACAGCGAGGATGTTCACCACGACACTTCACTCACAACCGGTCTATTCCAGGAGTCGAGTATCTGAGTTTGTCACCGCTCGAGAGTCCGGCAGGTTCAACGAAACGGACTCAGATAATGCAGGCAACCGAGACGCCACCTTTGACAGATGGTTTCACTGCCTCACAGATACACCCACATATCTAATATGATACATTCTTCATCGTTCTTTTTCTATGCATATGCCAAATGGAAATCCCGAATCTATTGTGACTCCTGGACGTCGACACGGATTGAGGTACTAGGCCGAGAGGGGTTAGTGAGCCCAATGTGTGGTTGTACTCTTTTTCTTGGATTACCATACAAGAACTCGGTGCTTAAGGCGGTGTTCAACGAGACAACCCAGTGTGTACTCCTACACAACCTGTCATCGTTCACCTTGTATTAGGGTGGATTCACCAACACAGTTTCACCTACATCAACACCATGTTCACTACCATCCCGACTCACAGATAAAAGTAAGCTCAGTGTAACACTAAGCATGCAATAAGCTGTAACAGTTGCAGGGGCCTCATGATATCAATCAACTACTATGTCAGCTAGTATTGTGGTTTGCTTACTATTGTGACAAGATGATAGGTCATGCATCGGGTATGGGTTTATCTATACGGTAGAATCGATAACAAGGTGATCATCCTAATCAATTCATAAGCGAGACTGAGAGGGAAATGGGTTTTTATAGACATGATCAATGGGGTTTGCTTGCCTTGCTGACGAGGTTCGGTACGGTGTCTTCAATGAAGGGGGTGGCCTCCGGTTCCGGTTCCCCTTCTATCGAGCAAACAAAGCAAACACCGGAACAACAACAATATAAACATTACATTGCAATGCACAATCAAGATGCATAATGTAGCATGGCATGGTACTGATGTGCTCTAAGTTCAAGTTGCAACATGTTAATTGAGGTTGACTTGAAAAGTTAATTCAAATTCAAACTCCAAATGTTGTTCAAATTAGCCAAGTTGCATTTCAATTAAACCAAATAGCAAAAGCTACTGGCCCCAATTTAATATCAACTCAAACATAGCTGAAAGTTGGAAATTTAGATAGAGCATTTTCTGCTGATCATTTTTCATATATTATTTGTCCAATTTGGAGTTAATATGAATTTTAGAAGTTTCAGCTAATTTCTGCAATTTCTAGATTAATTAAAACATTTTCTATTTACTGTGTCATGCTTGCGCAAGGATGACGTCAGGGGGCTGACCTGTGGGCCACCCATGTCAGTGACCCAGATTTAACTCTCTGTTTTAATTAGGTTTAATCCTAAGTTTAGGGGGGTTGGCCCCACCTGTCTGTGACCCCAAGGGGTGATTAGCGCGGGGGGTTAAGTTAACCCGCCGGACACGTCATCGTTCGCCGGCGGCGACCTCAGTGCACGGCGGCGCCCGCTCGGGGTAGTGATTTGGGGGGGCCTTTGGTGCGCTGCTTGCACCAAAGTTAGCCCCGTGCTCCCGCACGTTGATCTGGGCGGGTGGGAGGCCATGGGAGGGGCCGTAGGCGAGGCTGACGCCTTTAGCGGCGGCCGGAGGAGTGCTCAGGGGAACGGCGGCTACAGAGCAGAGGAAGGAGCGCGGGTTGAGGCAAAAGAGGCGCGCGCTCACCCTAATGCCCATGAAGGCGACGGTGGAGGCTCCGAGGGCGTGGAGACGGCGAAATCGACGGCGGTCCTCTTCGGCTCCGGCGACGAGATGTTGAAGACGACGATGTCTCGAGGGGTCCTCGACCAAAATTGAAGGCCGGGCTTGGAGAAGACAGCGATGGAGGCTACGCTGGACACCTTGGTTCGCCGTGAGGGGGCCGTTGGCCACGTCTGTGCGGCGGCGCGGCGAGGTTGAGTGCTCGGGTGGCCGCGGGATCTCGACGGGGAAGAGGAAATAGGGCGAGCTCGAGGAGGGAGAAGGTGCGGGGTCCTCTGGAGCGTCGCGCGCGTGGCGCAAGGAGAGGCCTCGGGGGGGGGGTCTAGAACCTTGCCGGCGTCGCGGTGGCGTCGGTCGTGCCCTCCCAGCTCGCTACCGATCTGGTTGAGGTAGACGACCACATGGCGTGGGCCTGGGCCGTGCTAGGTGGGCTGGGGGGTTTAGTTGGGCCGAAGCCAGGGGAGGGTTCCTCTTTTCTATTCTTCTTCTTTTATTTTTCTGTAATTTTTTTTGCCTTAGTATTAAATACCTTGGCAATTTAATAAAATGCCCAAATAATTTTATAAACCCTAGGTGACCAGAAGCAAGCCACCCCTAGGTTTTGAGCATTTTTGAAATTCAAACAATTTGAATTTTGGGTATTATTTAATTTCCAGGGCACCTTTTTCATTTTAGAAAATTCCTTGGGCATGGGATTGAACCCAAACCACTTTTGAAATGATCACCATCATTTATAGGAATTTTCCAAATGTTCAAATGATTTTTGGAAAAAGATTTTTATCTGGCCATTTATTTAAATTCTCAGGGCTTTTCTTTTCCCAATTTTTGAATTTATTTTTGGATTTTCTTCATGATGCAGAGGGTCAAGCAAGCCCTAGCACTTACCCTAGTTGAGGTTCTTACAACTCGCCCCCACTCAACAGAATCTCGTCCCGAGATTCAGAAGTCGTCCGGAGAAAGGTGGGGTACTCGGCACGGAGGCGGTCTTCTCTTTCCCAGGTTGCTTCTCTCTCGGAGTGATGTGACCATTGTACTTTGAGGAACTTGATCTTCTGACGACGAGTGACACGCTCTGCGGAATCAAGAATACGAACAGGGTACTCTCGATAAGAAAGGTCGTCTTGGATATCAAGCGTTTCATGGTCGACTTCGCGGATGGTGTCCTTGAAGCAACGCCTGAGTTGTAACACATGGAATACGTCATGTACTCGGGAAAGGTGAGGAGGTAGTTCAAGTTGGTAGGAAACTTCTCCACGTTTAGCGAGAATGCGGAAAGGTCCGATGTAACATCGGGCCAACTTGCCTTTGATACCCAATCTTTGGGTTCCCTTCAGAGGAGTAACCCGAAGGTAAGCCTTCTCGTCAAGATTGTAGCTCTCTTCTCTATGATGACGATCATAGTAGCTCTTCTGAAGAGATTTGGCGGCTTTCAAACGATCACGAACAATGCGAACTTGCTCTTCTGCTTCTTTGATCATATCCGGTCCAAAGAGTTGTCTTTCACCGGTTTCTGACCAGTTAAGGGGTGTTCGACATCGTCGGCCATAGAGGAATTCAAAAGGAGCCATGTTTAGACTAGATTGGAAACTGTTGTTATAAGCAAATTCGGCGAATGGAAGAGACTTCTCCCAGTTCTTTCCGAAAGAGATAACACAAGCTCTGAGCATGTCTTCTAGGATTTGATTAACCCTTTCAACTTGACCGCTAGATTGAGGGTGGAAAGCTGTACTAAAGGAGAGATGAGTTCCCATAGCATTTTGAAAACTTTCCCAGAATCCAGAGGTGAAAAGGCTACCACGATCAGAATTGATTTCCAAAGGAACACCGTGAAGAGACACAATTCTAGAGTCATACAAGTCTGCCAAATGACTAGCAGTAATAGACTCGCAAACTGGAAGGAAGTGAGCAACTTTTGAAAGTCGGTCAATGACCACGAAGATGGCATCATTTCCTTTTTGGGTTTTTGGAAAGCCGGTGATGAAGTCCATACCGACTTTGTCCCATTTCCACTCGGGAATAGACAATGGTTGAAGAGTACCAACAGGTCTTTGGTGTTCTGCCTTAATGCGACGACAAACATCACATTCGACAACAAATTGAGCAATGTCTCTCTTCATCCGGGTTCACCAAAATCTCTGGCGCAGATCTCGGTACATTTTTGTGCTACCGGGATGAATCGAGAGGGGTGCGGCATGCGCTTCTTTAATGATCAACTGCCTTAGGTTCTTATTCATCGGTACTACTAAACGATTTTCAAAGAATACCGTTCCTTTGCTCTCTGTGGAGAAACATTTAGCAGATCCTCTAGCAATGTTCTCCTTGATCCGGCGAACACCTCGTGCACGCCTTTGGGCAACTATGATTTGATCCTCAAGAGTGGGTTTCAACACCAAGGTAGAAAGAAAGCCATGAGGAACTATCTCTAGGTTGAGCTTGCGAAAATCCTCATGAAGAGATGGTTGATACTGTTGTAACATGAGGTTGTTACAATACGACTTACGACTTAGTGCATCAGTCATGACTTTGGCTTTGCCTGGGGTGTAAGAAATTCCTAAGTCATAATCTTTTATCAACTCTATCCAACGTCATTGCTTGAGATTAAGATCTGGCTGGGTGAATATATATTTGAGGCTTTGGTGGTCGGAATAGATCTCACAACGATTACCAAGGAGGTAATGTCGCCAAGTTTTCAAGGCATGAACTACGGCAGCGAGTTCAAGATCATGTTTAGGATAGTTCTCTTCATGTGGACGCAACTGGTGTGAAGCGTACGCTACCTCATGTCGATCTTGCATAAGTATGCATCCTAGCCCTTGTCGTGAAGCGTCACAATAGATCTCGAAATCCTTTTTTGGTGCCTGAAGGCACAAGTACGGGTGAAGAAGTCAATCTTCTCTTTAGCTCTTGAAAGCTTTCCTCGCACTTGGGAGTCCATTCGAATTTCTTCTCTTTCTTGAGGAGTTCAGTAAGAGGCTTTGCAACTTTGGAGAAGTTCTCAATGAAGCGGCGACAATAGCTTGCCAAGCCAAGAAAACTTCTAACTTGCTTAACCGATTCAGGTGGAGTCCCGTCAAGGACGGCCTGAACTCTCTCGGGATTGACAACAATGCCTTTGGCAGAAATCACGTGGCCTAAGTAGGTCACTTCTGGTAGCCAAAATTCGCACTTAGAGAACTTGGCGTAAAGGCGATGCTCTCGAAGTTTCATCAATACCAACCTAAGATGTTCTGCGTGCTCTTCTTCGTTCTTCGAGTAGATGAGAATGTCATCAAGATACACCACAACAATTTTATCTAGGTACTCCATGAAGATCAAATTCATTAAGCGCAAGAATGTGGCGGGGGCATTGGTTAAACCGAAGGACAAGGCGGTGTACTCGTAAAGACCATATCGACTAGTGAAAGCCGTCTTGGGAATGTCTTCGTTTCGGATTTTGATTTGATGATAGCCTAATCTCAAATCCATCTTGGAGAAGACAGAGGATCCTGCAAGTTGATCATAAAGATCATTAATCCTGGGCAGTGGGTACTTGTTCTTTATCGTCGCTAGATTTAGTGGGCGATAGTCTACGCACATCCTTTCTGTTCCATCTTTCTTCGTTACGAACAGAACGGGGCAACCCCATGGCGATGAGCTAGGGAGGATGAAGCCTTTTTCCAACGAAGCATCTAGTTGGGTTTTTAGCTCAGCTAACTCATGTGGGGCCATTCTATATGGACGTCTCGAGATTGGGGTTGTGCCTGGTATAAGATCAACTATGAAATCTACACACCTATCGGGTGACTAGGTTTAAGAAGTTGGGTTACTTGGTAGTTTTCCTAGAGGATGACAATGGCTTACTAGGGCTACAACAGATATGTCAGAGTAGCAAAGTACCCCAACACGAAGGTTAGTGTGGTCACTCTGGCTAGAAGACATCTAAAGTGGGAGGAAGAACTGCAAATGCATCAATATAGGTTTCTAGAATAAAACATACAACAAACACTATGGAACTGTCGGGCATGCCACCTAGAAGTTCTTCTAAAAGAACAACCAAAATGGAGAGAAGGATTTTGCAAATGCATCAGATTATGAAGAAACCTGGAATGACTCGGAAAACATAACGGCTGTAATTGCAAGAGAAATGGAAATCCTCACAACATTTCAACAACACTTACATAAGAAGTTCAAAACATGAAGCACAATAACTCTAGACAACTGAACACAACTTTCCTACGGCTACAAGGAAGCAATCAACAAGATGTTCTAGTAAGACATAGATGAGCCTAGTCCTATCTTCGCATAGAAAAGATGAGGGTGACTCAGAACTCAGATCGATGAGGGTAAGGAGAAAAATAAGCCTTACGTTGTTCCCTTTATACCCATAGTAACTATATAACTATAGAATGCTAGACTCGACTTCGACCAAGGGTTTCATAATCCTACAGACAGTCCTGCTCTGATACCAAGTCTGTCGGGACCCGGAATATGCGTATGTAATTCCAGTCACAACTCAATCATATGGAGAGCCGAGAGTCGTACCCACTTGTCTAAGCAGACAAGGCCAAGCACAGAACTCTCTCGGAAAGCATCGTACGTGAGGGGCATCCCATCCAGGCCGAATGATCAACTGAGATGGGTACTCATCGCCCGCTAACAAGTCTAAATGATTATGGGTGGTGAAATCCCATACTCATAGACAAGTCGCCTCAACCATATTATCGATTGAATTATAACACTTACATAAACAGACTCCAGCCCGATCACTTAGTCGGGGTCTCGGGCGGGCTCAATCATACAACAAAGTGTGCCACGTGACAGGGTCACGAGAAATCGCATCGCGATGCCCCAAGCTGCGCACATCTAAGGGCCACTTGGTGTATAAAAGACCACCGGCAAGAACACAACTAAGCTATCGAACCCCACACTAAGACATGCATGTTATAATCATACACGCAACATACATGTCCAGTGTAAACAGCAGGTACACATTGCATGAACTCTACCAAGTATATCTTCATTGACTTACACATAGAACATACAAAGATTACATGTCTGTGATCAACATTACATCATCAAACAAAAGCAAATTAGGTCTGAGTACAGACAAGTTTAACAAATGGCTTAGAGAAGCCTTGTTCAACATACATGCCCTTCCACGAGGGACCAGACTGTTGTCTGGAACTATACTAGCTTAGTGAACGTCAAGCTTCAGGAAGGTGACTCCATCGGGGGCTGGGTTAGATGAGGACATCCCTACTAATGTTACACCCATATCCTCACCAACTACACATACTGGACCAGTTACTAGAGCACGTGCACGTCAACTAAATTATCAGGTACTTTCGTTTCTTGTGAATCCTTCTATTGTTCATGAACATATGATGCTGCCTAAATTAGATACTTCTGTTTTGCTTATGAATGAAGGACCTAGCATGGACAAGAAGGATGGTCATTGGAGCGGGATCAAGCATGGAGAAGAAGGTGCGCGCGCGGGAAAGTACAGTGGAGCTTCCAGTGGTGATTATCACACTTTGAAGCCACCATAAGGCGCGCATGAAGTCTTGGACGAAATACGCGAGATGTCACTTCATTATTTTTGTCCAAGGGCAATTATAGGTGCTGCGTCACCTTAATATTGGGCTGGGCCCATGTAATTTCGAAATACCACATTATAGGCTGTTTTTAGAGTCCGTATGTGTGGGGAAACCGAGTTAGGGTTGTTTTCGGACCCCACCTCCAAGGGGCCACGAAATTCCCCTCTGTTCCCCCATATATACAGCCCTTAGGGCGTCGTTTAGACTTGGGTTTTAATTAGATTTAAGTTAGCCATAGCCGCAACTTCGAGCTCTTCGTTTGTGTCATCCGACCAGGCCAAGACCTCATTGGAACCCCAACTTTCATAATCATTCATCTTATATTCGCAATATCCAGATTGCAATTCTTAGTTCATGCTTGTTCTTCGATTGCTTGCAGGAATTAGACCTTCGTGGTCAGGTTGATCGTGCATCCGCGGGATCAATAACCTCTCGGAGTTGGTTTAGCGATCGCTAAGGCGCAACGTCTTCGCACGTTCGTAGTCGGATCGTGAAAGTCGTCTCCACCATAATCGATCTCCACCATCTCATCGAAACATCGGGACACCTTCGCCTCTATCAAGTGGTATCAGAGCTCCAGGTTGATCGGTGAGATTTACCCGTTTTCGTACTCTAGATTACTTCTGTTCTTCATACCTACAGTCCACGAAAAAGCCAAAAAAATTTTTTAGGGTTAGATCATCATGTCCCTAAACAGTCTGAGCCTTTGTCCAGTCTTCCTTACATAGTTTGCTTTGTTGAATTTGCGGTTGCATCGTTGTGTCGAGTTGCTGATCTTAGCGTCTAGTTCCCTTAGAGTTTCGAGTTCTGATCACAGTTTGTCACGCCGCCGCCGCACAGTACTACACCACCACGTTCTGCCAATCCGAGTCCAGATACACCACCACTTTCCGCCAAGCAGAGTCCATATACACCACCACGACCTACCAATCCGAGTTGAGTTCCATCACCGATTCGGTTTGTGATCTCTCCGTAGCCAGATTAGTTTGAGTTGATTAGAGTCGGATGTCACCAATCTTTGTCGTACGTAGAAGAGGGTGATTTCCAAAAAAAAAAACGAGTCTGGCACGCTTTCCAGAGCAGTTTTTAGGCCAAAAATTTCAGGGGTAAAATTTTTTTGTGCCCATACGTTCCTTAGGTCCAGAAACTCATTTTGAGACGTTCGCCACCATAGTGATTTTTTCGCACTTTTTCAGCCACCGCAGTCCCGCATCGCAAAAAAAAAAAAGAGAGTGAGAAAAAAAAATTCAGAGTGTGCTTCTCAGTTGTTTACGTGTAACTGGTCCAGTATGTGTAGTTGGTGAGGATATGGGTGTAACATTAGTAGAGACGTGCATCGTATGACATGAGTGGTTAGTCATGCCTTTTGGGTTAACTAATGCACCTAGCACTTTCATGAGATTAATGAACGAGGTTTTACGTGCTTTCATTGGACGATTTGTGGTAGTCTATTTTGATGATATACTGATTTATAGCAAATCTTTGGAGGAACATTTGGATCATTTACGTGATGTTTTGATTGCTCTACGTAATGCACGTTTGTTTGGTAACCTTGGGAAGTGCACCTTTTGCACCGACCGAGTATCGTTTCTTGGCTATGTTGTTACTCCGCAGGGAATTGAAGTTGATAAACCCAAGATCGAGGCGATTGAGAGTTGGCCGCGGCCCAAAACGGTCACACAAGTGAGGAGTTTTCTTGGACTCGCTGGATTCTATAGGCGTTTTGTGAGAGATTTCAGCACCATTGCTGCACCTCTCAATGAGCTTACACGCAAGGATGTGCCTTTTACTTGGGGTACCGCACAGGAAGAAGCCTTCGCGGTATTGAAAGATAAGTTAACACATGCTCCTTTGCTCCAACTTCCTGATTTTAATAAGACTTTTGAGCTTGAATGCGATGCTAGTGGGATTGGTTTGGGAGGTGTGTTATTACAAGATGCTAAACCTGTTGCATACTTTTCTGAAAAATTGAGTGGGCCTAGTCTGAACTATTCTACTTATGATAAGGAATTATATGCTCTTGTTCGGACTTTAGAAATTTGGCAACATTATTTATGGCCCAAAGAATTTGTTATACATTCTGATCATGAATCTTTGAAACACATAAGAAGTCAAGCAAAACTTAATCGTAGACATGCTAAGTGGGTTGAATTTATTGAGACTTTCCCTTATGTCATTAAACACAAGAAGGGGAAAGATAATATTATTGCTGATGCTTTGTCTCGTCGTTATACTATGCTTTCACAACTTGACTTCAAGATATTCGGTTTAGAGACAATCAAAGATCAATATGTAAATGATGCAGAATTTAAAGATGTATTGCAGAATTGTAGAGAGGGTAGAACATGGAACAAGTTTGTCCTTAATGATGGGTTTGGGTTCCGTTCTAACAAGCTATGCATTCCAGCTAGCTCTATTCGTCTTTTGTTGTTGCAGGAGGCGCATGGAGGAGGATTAATGGGACACTTTGGCGTGAAGAAGACGGAGGACGTACTTGCTACACACTTCTTTTGGCCAAAGATGAGACGGGATGTTGAGCGTTTTGTTGCTCGCTACACTACATGTCAAAAAGCTAAGTCACGACTCAATCCTCATGGTTTATACATGCCTTTACCTGTACCTAGTGTTCCGTGGGAGGACATATCCATGGACTTTGTTTTAAGCTTGCCTCGAACGAAGAAGGGGAGGGATAGCATATTTGTTGTCGTGGATAGATTTCTAAGATGGCACATTTTATACCATGTCATAAAAGCGATGATGCTGCTAATGTTGCTGATTTATTCTTTCGTGAGATTATTCGCTTACATGGTGTGCCCAATACTATTGTCTCGGATCGTGATACTAAGTTTCTTAGCCATTTTTGGAGATGCTTATGGGCTAAGTTGGGGACTAAACTACTTTTTAGTACTGCCTGTCATCCCCAAACTGATGGACAAACTGAAGTAGTCAATAGGACTTTGTCTACTATGCTTAGGGCTGTTTTAAAGAGTAACTTGAAAATGTGGGAAGAATGTTTACCTCATATTGAATTTGCTTATAATCGTTCATTTCATTCTACCACTAAAATGTGCCCTTTTGAGATTGTTTATGGTTTTCTACCTCGTGCGCCTATTGATTTGCTGCCTCTTCCATCTTCGGAGAAGGTTATTTTTGATGCTAAGCAACGTGCTGAATTGATATTAAAAATGCATGAGTTAACTAAAGAAAACATTGAGAAAATGAATGCTAGATACAAGCTTGCTGGTGATAAGGGTAGAAAGCATGTTGTGTTTGAACCAGGAGATCTTGTTTGGTTACATCTACGTAAAGATAGGTTTCCTGATTTGCGCAAGTCTAAGTTAATGCCACGAGCTGATGGTCCCTTTAAGGTTTTACAGAAAATTAATGATAATGCATATAAACTTGAGCTACCTGCAGATTTTGGGGTTAGTCCCACATTTAACATTGCAGATTTGAAACCTTATTTGGGAGAAGATGATGAGCTTCCGTCGAGGACGACTTCAATTCAAGAAGGGGAGGATGATGAGGACATACCTACTAATGTTACACCCATATCCTCACCAACTACACATACTGGACCAGTTACTAGAGCACGTGCACGTCAACTAAATTATCAGGTACTTTCGTTTCTTTTGAATCCTTCTATTGTTCATGAACATATGATGCTGCCTAAATTAGATACTTCTGTTTTTCTTATGAATGAAGGACCTAGCATGGACAAGAAGGATGGTCATTGGAGCGGGATCAAGCATGGAGAAGAAGGTGCGCGCGCGGGAAAGTACAGTGGAGCTTCCAGTGGTGATTATCACACTTTGAAGCCACCATAAAGCGCGCATGAAGTCTTGGACGAAATACGCGAGATGTCACTTCATTATTTTCGTCCAAGGGCAATTATAGGTGCTGCGTCACCTTAATATTGGGCTGGGCCCATGTAATTTCAAAATACCACATTATAGGCTGTTTTTAGAGTCCGTATGTGTGGGGAAACCGAGTTAGGGTTGTTTTCGGACCCCACCTCCAAGGGGCCACGAAATTCCCCTCTGTTCCCCCATATATACAGCCCTTAGGGCGTCGTTTAGACTTGGGTTTTAATTAGATTTAAGTTAGCCATAGCCGCAACTTCGAGCTCTTCGTTTGTGTCATCCGACCAGGCCAAGACCTCATTGGAACCCCAACTTTCATAATCATTCATCTTATATTCGCAATATCCAGATTGCAATTCTTAGTTCTTGCTTGTTCTTCGATTGCTTGCAGGAATTAGACCTTCGTGGTCAGGTTGATCGTGCATCCGCGGGATCAATAACCTCTCGGAGTTGGTTTAGCGATCGCTAAGGCGCAACGTCTTCGCACGTTCGTAGTCGGATCGTGAAAGTCGTCTCCACCATAATCGATCTCCACCATCTCATCGAAACATCGGGACACCTTCGCCTCTATCAGGGTTCTCATCTAAAACATAGAATAAGCAAACGTGAGTACAAAATCGTACTCAGCAAGATTTACATCAGAACTATACAACTCATGCTCAAGTTTCAAGGTAAAGGAGGTGGGGTTTCAATATGCAGAAGTGCCATCTTAGACTTGGCTAGTCCTGTACTACGAGTACCAGACTTGAGGTAAGAAGTGTACACGAGTCCACTACCAAGTCTCCAACCAATACACCCCTATGGATACTTCCTCGACTTCCCCACGAGAAAGCACACCATAGCACTCACGCTTATCTTGCAAGTTTTAGAGTATCCATTCAAGTTGTCTAATAATTAGGTACAGGTTCCAAGTAGTCCATGAACGCGGACGCGGCTATGCGAATAGTTTTGTTAACCTTGCAAGGGTGTAAGCTACACACACATGACCATCGGTTACCGCCTTTTGCTCGCCACCGTTCAAGAGGTGACAGCGAGGATGTTCACCACGACACTCCGCTCACAACCGGTCTATTCCAGGAGTCGACTATCTGAGTTTGTCACTGCTCGAGAGTCCGACAGATTCAACGAAACGAACTCAGATAATGCAGGAAACCGAGACGCCACCTTTGACAGATGGTTTCATTGCCTCACAGATACACCCACATATCTAATATGACGCATTCTTCATCGTTCTTTTTCGATGCATATGCCAAATGGAAAGCCCGAATCTATTGTGACTCCTAGACGTCGACACGGATTGAGGTACTAGGCCGAGAGGGGTCAGTGAGCGCAATGTGTGGTTGTACTCTTTGTCTTGGATTACCATACAAGAACTCGGTGCTTAAGGAGGTATTCAACGAGACAACCCACTGTGTACTCCTACACAACCTCTCATCGTTCACCTTGTATTAGGGTGGATTCACCAACACAGTTTCACCTTCATCAACACCATGTTCACTACCATCCCGACTCACAGATAAAAGTAACCTCATTGTAACACTAAGCATGCAATAAGCTGTAACAGTCGCAGGGCCCTCATGATATCAATCAACTCCTATGTCAGCTAGGATTGTGGTTTGCTTACTACTGTGACAAGATGATAGGTCATGCATCGGGTATGGGTTCAGCTATGCGGTAGAATCGATAACAAGGTGATCATCCTAATCAATGCATAAGCGAGACTGAGAGGGAAATGGGTTTTTATAGACATGATCAATGAGATTTTCTTGCCTTGATGACGTGGTTCGGTACGGTGTCTTCAACGAAGCGGGTGGCCTCCGGTTTCGGTTCCACTTCTATCGATCAAACAAAGCAAACACCGGAACAACGACAATATAAACATTACATTGCAATGCACAATCAAGATGCATAATGTAGCATGGCATGGTACTGATGTGCTCTAAGTTATGGTTGCAACATGTTAATTGAAGTTGATTTGAAAAGTTATTTCAAATTCAAACTCCAAATGTTGTTCAAATTAGCCAAGCTGCATTTGCTAGTGTTTGATCTTTGTAGACCATCTTGACATGTGTATGATATGCCTCTGATGTTCAAGTGATGATGTTTGCATTGCAATGGTTAAAGTTGGAATAGCATTTGCATTTTATTTGAATTAATTTCAATTAAACCAAATAGCAAAAGCTACTGGTCCCAATTTAATATCAACTCAAACATAGCTGAAAGTTGGAAATTTGGATATAGCATTTTATGCTGATCATTTCTCATATATTATTTGTCCAATTTGGAGTTAATATGAATTTTCTATGAATTTTAGAAGTTTCAGCTAATTTCTGCAATTTTTGGATTAATGAAAAGATTTTGTATTTACTGCGTCATGCTTGCGCAAGGATGAAGTCAGGGGGGGCTGACCTGTGGGCCACCCATGTCGGTGACCCAGATTTAACTCTCTGTTTTAATTAGGTTTAAACCTAGGTTTAGGGGGGGGGGGGGGCTGGCCCCACCTTTATGTGACCCCAAGGGGTGATTAGCGCGGGGGGTTAAGTTAACCCGTCGGACACGTCATCGTTCACCGGCGGCGACCTCAGTGCACGGCGGCACCCGCTCGGGGTAGTGATTTGGGGGGCCCTTTGGTGCGCTGCTTGCACCAAAGTGAGCCCCGTGCTCCCACACGTTGATCTGCGAGGGTGGGAAGCCATGGGAGGGGCCGTAGGCGAGTCTAGGGACGCCTTTAGCGGCGGCCGAAGGAGTGCTCAGGGGAACAGCGGCTACAGAGCAGAGGAAGGAGCGTGAGTTGAGGCAAAAGAGGCGCGCTCTCACCCTAATGCCCACGAAGGCGACGGTGGAGGCTCGGAGGGCGTGGAGACGGCGAAATCGACGGCGGTCCTCTTCGGCTCCGGCGGTGATATGTTGAAGACGGCGACGTCTCGGGGGGTCCTCGACCAAAGTTGAAGGCCGGGCATGGCGAAGACGACGATGGAGGCTGCGCTGGACACCTTGGTTCACCGTGAGGGGGCCCTTGGCCACGTCTGTGCGGCGACGCGGCGAGGTTGAGTGCTCGGGTGGCCGCGGGATCTCGACGGGAAGGAGGAAACAGGGCGAGCTCTAGGAGGGAGAAGGTGCGGGGTCCTTTGGAGCGTCGCGTGGCGCAAGGAGAGGCCTCGGGGGGGGGTCTAGAACCTTGCCGGCGTCGTGGTGGCGTCGGTCGTGCCCTCCCAGCTCGCCACCGAGCTGGTTGAGGTAGACGACAACAGGGCGTGGGCCTGGGCCGTGCTAGGTGAGCTGGGGGCGGGGGTTTAGTTTGGCCGAAGCCAGGGGAGGGTTCCTCTTTTCTATTCTTCTTCTTTCATTTTTCTGTAATTTTGTTTTGCCTTAGTATTAAATACCTAGGCAATTTAATAAAATGCCCAAATAATTTTATAAACCCTAGGTGACCAGAAGCAAGCCACCCCTATGTTTTGAGCATTTTTAAAATTCAAACAATTTGAATTTCAATTCAAATTGGGGTATTATTTAATTTCTAGGGCACCTTTTGAATTTTCTAAAATTCCTTGGGCATGGGATTGAACCCAAACCACTTTTGAAATGATCACCATCATTTAGAGGAATTTTCCAAATGTTCAAATGATTTTTGGAAAAAGATTTTTATCTGGCCATTTATTTAAATTCTCAAGGCTTTTCTTTTCCCCATTTTTGAATTTCTTTTTGGATTTTCTTCATGATGCAGAGGGTCAAGCAAGCCCTAGCACTTACTCTAGTTGGGGTTCTGACATGCGCGCACAGATAGAAGAGAGAGAGATTAGGGACGAGGGAGCACGAGGAAAGAGGAGAGGGGAGGCGCGGCGGCGAAGACCTGCTACTGCGGCGGCTCGTGTCAGGTCACGGCGAGGATCGCCGGCCGGAGCGAAGGGAACGAGCAAGGAGGGTATCGGGTGAGGCTTCATAGGAGCGGCGCTCGGGAAGGAGAGGATCTCCCACGGCCGGATGCGTCTGGTGACGTGGGAACGTCTGGGTCGTCCGATCCTGATCGGATGGATCAGATCGAGGAGGCTGGATCTGGGAGGGGTGGTTGTTGGTGGCTAGTTCTCCATGTGGCGGCGGGGGAGATGCCGGTTGCAGAAAACAAGGCTGCTAGGGGGCTAGGGTTTACCAGATTAGGTATGGGGATTGTCTATTAATGGTAGGTTCTTAAGGGGGGTTAAATGGGCTACAAAATAGGCTAGTTTGAGGGGTTTTGGGCCTGGTTTTTGGGTGGGCTAAGGTTAGCAGATAAGAGGGAATTATGGGAGGTCAACTAAAAGCACGCGCGATATTTTGTAAATACACCCCTGGAGTTATACCGGCTACTATGCCTGGCGCATCCAATAGTTTACCTGCTCGACGAAGTCGGAATCGCGCGAAATTCGAAACACCGCCTTGATGCACTGTCAGAACCCTCTGTTAGGTATGTGCTAGGGTCAAGGTTCACAATGCATTCATGTAAAAAATTTCAAATGAAATTGAAATGGGAGAAGAAACCCCCCGAGATGAATTTAATTCAAATGGCCAGAATAAAAGTTGCTCCAAAAATTACTTTTGTATTTTTGAAAACTCACATAAATGAGTGTGATCACATATCAAGTGATGTGGTAGCAATCCCATGCTCATGGATTTTTGAAAAATTCAAACAAGGCCTTGGAATTAAGCTAAAACCCCTATTTGATTTAAAATTCAAATGATTTGAATTTTAAAAAGTGCCAGACTTTATAAGTGGCTTGTCTAATATAATATGAGGCCATATAAAAAATTTCAGCATTTTTAAAAATGCCTATCAATTTATTTAGCATGGCCAACATAAGAGAGAAAAGAAAAACAGAAAAAGAAAAACAAAGAGCTTACCTTTCGCCTGGGCGAAGCCCAGCTCAGCCGGCCCAGCCAGCCCACCAGGGGCACAGGGGTATTCTTCTCCGTCCTCGCGCTTCCAAGCTGCTCGGTGGAGTGCCACCGAGCCAGCCGGTGCACGTCGACGCCTCCCAGGCCTCCACCTGCCCCTCCCGACCCTTCTAGCTACGCCACGGAGACGCTGGACGAGCCGTGCGTCCATTCCCCCTCCTCCCATCGCCTCTCCGCCTCTCCACAGCTCGCCCGCGAGGAACCCCGAGAGCACCGCAGGCCATGGCCATGGAGACTCGCAGCCCAAGCTCGAATTAGCCACCAAGAGCTTGTCCATCGTCCTCCTCGTCCTCGGCTTCTTCTCCGTGCAAGCAATCGCGCTTCAATTCGACCCTGAGCCCACGAAATCGTCGCGAGGATCTCGC
The DNA here is from genome assembly GCA_950022295.1 of Bromus sterilis. NCBI lineage: Eukaryota > Viridiplantae > Streptophyta > Magnoliopsida > Poales > Poaceae > Bromus > Bromus sterilis. The sequence goes on along the minus strand of OX465599.1, from coordinate 159,857,529 downwards.
CGGACCCGCAGTGATAGAGGCGAAGGTGTCCCGATGTTTCGATGAGATGGTGGAGATCGATTATGGTGGAGTAGACTTTCACGACCCGACTACGAACGTGCGAAGACGTTGCGCCTTAGCGATCGCTAAACCAACTCCGAGAGGTTATTGATCCCGCGGATGCACGATCAACCTGACCACGAAGGTCTAATTCCTGCAAGCAATCGAAGAACAAGCAAGAACTAAGAATTGCAATCTGGATATTGCGAATATAAGATGAAAGATTACGAAAGTTGGGGTTCCAATGAGGTCTTGGCCTGGTCGGATGACACAAACGAAGAGCTCGAAGTTGCGGCTATGGCTAACTTAAATCTAATTAAAACCCAAGTCTAAACGACGCCCTAAGGGCTGTATATATGGGGGAACAGAGGGGATTTTCGTGACCCCTTGGAGGTGGGGTCCGAAAACAACCCTAACTCGGTTTCCCCACACATACGGACTCTAAAAACAGCCTATAAGGTGGTATTTCGAAGTTACATGGGCCCAGCCCAATATTAAGGTGACGCAGCACCTATAATTGCCCTTGGACGAAAATAATGAAGTGGCATCTCGCGTATTTCGTCCAAGACTTCATGCGCGCCTTATGGTGGCTTCAAAGTGCGATAATCACCACTGGAAGCTCCGCTGTCCTTTCCCGCGCGCACACCTTCTTCTCCATGCTTGATCCCGCTCCAATGACCATCCTTCTTGTCCATGCAAGGTCCTTCATTCATAAGCAAAACAAAAGTATCTAATTTAGGCAGTATCATATGTTCATGAACAATAGAAGGATTCGCAAGAAACGAAAGTACCTGATAATTTAGTTGACGTGCACGAGCTCTAGTAACTGGTCCAATATGTGTAGTTGGTGAGGATATGGGTGTAACATTAGTAGGGATGTCCTCATCATCCTCCCCTTCTTGAATTGAAGTCGTCCTCGACGGAAGCTCATCATCTTCTCCCAAATAAGGCTTCAAATCTGCAATATTAAATGTGGGACTAACCCCAAAGGCTGCAGGTAGCTCAAGTTTATATGCATTATCATTAATTTTCTGCAAAACCTTAAAGGGACCATCAGCTCGAGGCATTAACTTAGACTTGCGCAAATCAGGAAACCTATCTTTACGTAGATGTAACCAAACAAGATCTCCGGGTTCAAACACAACATGCTTTCGACCCCTATCACCAGCAAGCTTGTATCTAGCATTCATGCGCTCAATGTTTTCTTTAGTTAACTCATGCATTTTTAATATCAATTCAGCACGTTGCTTAGCATCAAAATTAACCTTCTCCGAAGATGGAAGAGGTAGCAAATCAATAGGTGCACGAGGTAGAAAACCATAAACAATCTCAAAAGGGCACATTTTAGTGGTAGAATGCAATGAACGATTATAAGCAAATTCAATATGAGGTAAACATTCTTCCCACATTTTCAAGTTACTCTTTAAAACAGCCCTAAGCATAGTAGACAAAGTCCTATTGACTACTTCAGTTTGTCCATCAGTTTGGGGATGACATGTAGTACTAAAAAGTAGTTTAGTCCCCAACTTAGCCCATAAGCATCTCCAAAAATGGCTAAGAAACTTAGTATCACGATCCGAGACAATAGTATTGGGCACACCATGTAAGCGAATAATCTCACGAAAGAATAAATCAGCAACATTAGCAGCATCATCGCTTTTATGACATGGTATAAAATGTGCCATCTTAGAAAATCTATCCACGACAACAAATATGCTATCCCTCCCATTCTTTGTTCGAGGCAAGCCTAAAACAAAGTCCATGGATATGTCCTCCCACGGAACACTAGGTACAGGTAAAGGCATGTATAAACCATGAGGATTGAGTCGTGACTTAGCTTTTTGACATGTAGTGCAGCGAGCAACAAAACGCTCAACATCCCGTCTCATCTTTGGCCAAAAGAAATGTGTAGCAAGTACGTCCTCCGTCTTCTTCACGCCAAAGTGTCCCATTAATCCTCCTCCATGCGCCTCCTGCAACAACAAAAGACGAATAGAGCTAGCTGGAATGCATAGCTTGTTAGAACGGAACACAAATCCATCATTAAGCACAAACTTGTTCCATGTTCTACCCTCTCTACAATTCTGCAATACATCTTTAAATTCCGCATCATTTACGTATTGATCTTTGATTGTCTCTAAACCGAAAATCTTGAAGTCAAGTTGTGAAAGCATAGTATAACGACGAGACAAAGCATCAGCAATAATATTATCTTTCCCCTTCTTGTGTTTAATGACATAAGGGAAAGTCTCAATAAATTCAACCCACTTAGCATGTCTACGATTAAGTTTTGCTTGACTTCTTATGTGTTTCAAAGATTCATGATCAGAATGTATAACAAATTCTTTGGGCCATAAATAATGTTGCCAAGTTTCTAATGTCCGAACAAGAGCATATAATTCCTTATCATAAGTAGAATAGTTCAGACTAGGCCCACTCAATTTTTCAGAAAAGTAAGCAACAGGTTTAGCATCTTGTAATAACACACCTCCCAAACCAATCCCACTAGCATCGCATTCAAGCTCAAAAGTCTTATTAAAATCAGGAAGTTGGAGCAAAGGAGCATGTGTTAACTTATCTTTCAATACGGTGAAGGCTTCTTCCTGTGCGGTACCCCAAGTAAAAGGCACATCCTTGCGTGTAAGCTCATTGAGAGGTGAAGCAATGGTGCTGAAATCTCTCACAAAACGCCTATAGAATCCAGCGAGGCCAAGAAAACTCCTCACTTGTGTGACCGTTTTGGGCTGCGGCCAACTCTCAATCGCCTCGATCTTGGCTTTATCAACTTCAATTCCCTGCGGAGTAACAACATAGCCAAGAAACGATACTCGGTCGGTGCAAAAGGTGCACTTCCCAAGGTTACCAAACAAACGTGCATTACGTAGAGCAATAAAAACAGCACGTAAATGATCCAAATGTTCCTCCAAAGATTTGCTATAAATCAGTATATCATCAAAATAGACTACCACAAATCGTCCAATGAAAGCACGTAAAACCTCGTTCATTAATCTCATGAAAGTGCTAGGTGCATTAGTTAACCCAAAAGGCATGACTAACCACTCATATAATCCAAACTTAGTTGTAAATGCCGTTTTCCATTCATCTCCTAATTTCATGTGAATTTGATGGTATCCACTACGCAAATCAACTTTGGAAAACATGGTAGAGCCACTTAATTCATCAAGCATATCATCTAACCTAGGAATAGGATGACGATAACGAATAGTAATATTATTAATGGCTCGACAATCAACACACATACGCCATGTTCCATCCTTTTTAGGCACTAATATAACAGGAACAGCACAAGGACTAAGGGATTCACGTATGTAACCTTTGTCGAGTAGCTCTTGTACTTGACGCTGAATCTCCTTTGTCTCCTCCGGATTGGTACGGTATGGCGCACGGTTGGGCAGTGAAGCACCGGGAATTAAGTCAATCTGATGCTCAATCCCTCGAATAGGTGGTAATCCCGGTGGTACGTCTTGTGGAAAGACGTCAATAAACTCCTGCAAAAGGTCAGTGACAACAGGAGGCAAAGAAGGAGGCAATTCCTCAAATGAAAACAAAGCTTCTTTGCACACAAAAGCATAGCACACATATTGACTAACATCCAAATCTGAAATATCAACTTTAGTAGCAAGCAAAGTTGGACTAGTCAATTTAATTTCATTAGACACAGCAGAAGAAGATTTGCTATTAGTCTTATGTTGTTGCTCAAATTCTTTGGCTGCTATCTCATTTTCACTCTTATTTTTCTCCTGTTTAGCTTTACTAGCTCTAGCAAGATCATCTTTCACAATTTGTTCAGGAGACATAGGAAGTAAAGCAATATTTTTATCCTGATGAACCAGAGTAAACTGATTTGTCCTACCATGGTGTACAACATTCCTATCAAATTGCCATGGTCTACCAAGTAAAAGAGAGCATGCTTGCATGGGTACCACATCACAATCAACATAATCAGCATATGCAGCAATGCTAAAGTGCACACGAACAGAACGCGTTACCTTAATCTTACCACTATTGTTAAACCACTGAATATAGTACGGATGGGGGTGTGGTCTTGTGGTGAGAGATAGCTTCTCCACCAACTCCATGCTAGCCAAGTTGTTGCAACTCCCTCCGTCAATGATGATGCGAACCGAACGTTCTTTCACCACTCCCTTTGTGTGGAACAAATTATGCCTCTGGTTTTGCTCAGCCTTCGTTACCTGCACACTTAACACACGTTGAGCAACCAAACTAGCATATTTATCTGCCTCATCAGGAGCCATATACTCCATATCATGAGCATCATCATGGGCACCCTGTTCCTCATGAGCAATGAGAACTAAAGTCTCCTCATCATAGTCACTCGCTGACTCATACCCACCATCCGCCGTAATAATCATCACACGCTTGGAGGGACAGTCTTTTGCGAAGTGACCTCCACCTTGGCACCTGCGACATTTAATATCACGATCTCGTGTTTGCCCTGTGGAAGCCATGGATGAAGAAGAACTCGCCGCTGGACCACTCTGTGCACCCTTGAATGGTGGCGCTGACTGTTTTGGTGGCTCCCTATAAGAATGAGCGGCTGAAGTAGAGGGTGGAGCAGCAGGACGTGTGGATGTAGAAGGTCCACGCGATGTCCATGATGTATTTCGTCCTGCAGAAAAGTTAGGTCTCGTAGCGGACTGTCGATCCTGCACTTCACGTTCAGCTTTACAAGCAAGATGAAACAAACGAGTAATAGTAGCATAGTCCTTGTATTCTAGAATAGTTTGTATCTCCCTGTTTAAGCCACCTATAAAACGTGCAAACATAGCTTCATTATCCTCTACTAGGCCACATCTAATCAATCCAGTTTGTAATTCTTGATAATATTCCTCTACAGAATTTTTTCCTTGTCTCAAACGCTGTAATTTTTGTAGCAATTCACGTTGATAATAAGGAGGAACCCAGCGAGTACGCATAGCATCTTTTAAAGCAGCCCAAGTAGCTGGAATATTATTAGCATGCAATCTACAATGTTCAGACCACCAAATAGATGCAAAACCCGTGAATTCACAAACAGCAGCAGTAACACGTCTATTCTCAGGATATTGTAAACATGTAAAGCGTTGTTCAGTTTCTAACTCCCAAGTAAGATAAGCATCAGGAATATATCTACCCTCAAACGGCTTAAGATTCAATTTAAGTTTAGGCACATGTTCATCATCGCGTACCTGCGGGGGTGGTTGGTGTCGACCGTGGCGAATGTTGGGACGTGGACGTCCAGCTGGCTGTTCATAGGCCGCTTCTTGTTCCACCTCCTCCTCGTAATCACCCTCGTAGTTGTCGTCCTGGCCGACGTCAGAGGCAGCAGCAGCAGTAACTGCAGCAGCAGCAGGAGCACCAGCAGCTTGTCCGCCCGGAAACAGAATACGTCGTGCACGTCGTGGTGGCGGTGGCTGTGCTGGAGTGGCCGCAGGCTGTATAGGTAAGCGTGCGAGCAACTCAGTAAACTTGGCGTCGAGCTTGGTGTCGATCATCTTCTCCACACCATCAATCGCCTCTGTAAATCTGTTCTCGATGTCATTCACCTGTTCAGACATCATTTGTGCAAATTTATCATGTAATGCTTTGTTTGTCATATTCTCCCAATCAGGTGCATCCCGCGCCACTTCATCATGGGATCCTGGCATGGTTAGCAGAAATAGAAAACACACAGAAGTATGATCCTACTTCGACTAATGGGATGTGGGGTGGTGGAAAGCACAAATCCGTCAAGCTTTTCTTACGTTCTTACCGATTCTTACCTAGCAGCAGGTGGTGATGTACAACCAACGGGTCAAAACTCTCAGAGATGTGGTAGAGCGATGGCCAGGAGGTGTCAACCGCACGAAGTAGAATATATGTGGAGCTGTAGGTAGGTTTGACAAATATGGTAGCAAAAAGCTCAACAGTAATCAAAACAGAGATGCAAAGTTGAATAAACACTCAACGTCGGTACTGTGCTGATCCTAGGCTAGACCGTACTAGAGACACGAGCCTAAAACACCAACGAAAGCACGGCGCGGCACGTAATCAACTGAGAAGCACACTCTGAATTTTTTTTTCTCTTTTTTTTTTTTTTTTTTTTTTTTTTTGCGATGCGGGACTGCGGTGGCTGAAAAAGTGCGAAAAATTCACTATGGTGGCGAACGTCTCAAAATGAGTTTCTGGACCTAAGGAACGTATGGGCACGAAATTTTTTCACCCCTGAAATTTTTGGCCTCAAAACTGCTCTGAAAAGCGTGCCAGACTCACCCCCCTCACACGTCCGAGTTGAGTTCCACCATCAGTAAGGATCCTGATCTCTCTGTAGCCAGATTAGTTTTGAGTTGTTAGAGTCGGATTTCACCAAACTTCTTCCGTCCAGAGAAGGGGGGTGATTTCCAAAAAAAAAAAAAAAAAAAAAAAAAATTCGTGCCCATACGTTCCTTAGGTCCAGAAACTCATTTTGAGACGTTCGCCACCATAGTGATTTTTTCGCACTTTTTCAGCCACCGCAGTCCCGCATCGCAAAAAAAAAAAGAGCAAAAAAAAATTCAGAGTGTGCTTCTCAGTTGTTTACGTGCCGCGTCGTGCTTTCGTTGGTGTTTTAGGCTCGCGTCTCTAGTACGGTCTAGCCTAGGATCAGCACAGTACCGACGTTGAGTGTTTATTCAGCTTTGCATCTCTGTTTTGATTACTGTTGAGCTTTTGCTACCATACTTGTCAGCCTTCCTACAGCTCCACATATATTCTACATCGTGCGTTTTGACACCTCCTGGCCATCGCTCTACCACATCTCTGAGAGTTTTGACCCGTTCGTTGTACATCACCACCTGCTGCTAGGTAAGAATCAGTAAGAACGAAAGAAAAGCTTGACGGATTTGTGCTTTCCACCACCCCACATCCCATTAGTAGAAGTAGGATCATATTTCTGTGTGTTTTCTATTTCTGCTAACCATGCCAGGATCCCATGATGAAGTGGCGCGGGATGCACCCGATTGGGAGAATATGACAAACAAAGCGTTACATGATAAATTTGCACAAATGATGTCTGAACAGGTGAATGACATCGAGAACAGATTTACAGAGGCGATTGATGGTGTGGAGAAGATGATCGACACCAAGCTCGACGCCAAGTTTACTGAGTTGCTCGCACGCCTACCTGCACAGCCTGCGGCCGCTCCAGCACAGCCACCGCCACCACGACGTGCACGACGTATTCTGTTTCCGGGTAGACAAGCTGCTGCTGCTCCTGCGGCTACTGCAGTTGCTGCTACTGCTGCTGCTTCTGACGTCGGCCAGGACGACAACTACGAGGGTGATTACGAGGAGGAGGTGGAACAGGAAGCGGCCTATGAGCAGCCAGCTGGGCGTCCACGTCCCAACATTCGCCATGGTCGACACCAACCACCCCCTCAGGTACGCGATGATGAACATGTGCCTAAACTTAAATTGAATCTTAAGCCGTTTGAGGGTAGATATATTCCTGATGCTTATCTTACTTGGGAGTTAGAAACTGAACAACGCTTTACATGTTTAAAATATCCTGAGAATAGACGTGTTACTGCTGCTGTTTGTGAGTTCACGGGTTTTGCATCTATTTGGTGGTCTGAACATTGTAGATTGCATGCTCATAATATTCCAGCTACTTGGGCTGCTTTAAAAGATGCTATGCGTACTCGCTGGGTTCCTCCTTATTATCAACGTGAATTGCTACAAAAATTACAGCGTTTGAGACAAGGAAAAAATTCTGTAGAGGAATATTATCAAGAATTACAAACTGGATTGATTAGATGTGGCCTAGTAGAGGATAATGAAGCTATGTTTGCACGTTTTATAGGTGGCTTAAACAGGGAGATACAAACTATTCTAGAATACAAGGACTATGCTACTATTACTCGTTTGTTTCATCTTGCTTGTAAAGCTGAACGTGAAGTGCAGGATCGACAGGCCGCTACGAGACCTAACTTTTCTGCAGGACGAAATACATCATGGACATCGCGTGGACCTTCTACATCCACACGTCCTGCTGCACCACCATCTACTTCAACCGCTCATTCTTACAGGGAGCCACCAAAACAGCCAGCGCCACCATTCAAGGGTGCACAGAGTGGTCCAGCAGCGAGTTCTTCTTCATCCATGGCTTCCACAGGGCAAACACGAGATCATGATATTAAATGTCGCAGGTGCCAAGGTGGAGGTCACTTCGGAAAAGACTGTCCCTCCAAGCGTGTGATGATTATTACGGCGGATGGTGGGTATGAGTCAGCGAGCGACTATGATGAGGAGACTTTAGTTCTCATTGCTCACGAGGAACAGGGTGCCCATGATGACGCTCATGATATAAAGTATATGGCTCCTGATGATGCAGATCAATTTGCTAGTTTGGTTGCTCAACGTGTGTTAAGTGTGCAGGTATCGAAGGTCGAGCAAAACCAGAGGCATAATTTGTTCCACACAAAGGGAGTGGTGAAAGAACGTTCGGTTCGCATCATCATTGACGGAGGGAGTTGCAACAACTTGGCGAGCATGGAGTTGGTGGAGAAGCTATCTCTCACCACAAGACCACACCCCCATCCGTACTATATTCAGTGGTTTAACAATAGTGGTAAGATTAAGGTAACGCGTTCTGTTCGTGTGCACTTTAGCATTGCTGCATATGCTGATTATGTTGATTGTGATGTGCTACCCATGCAAGCATGCTCTCTTTTACTTGGTAGACCATGGCAATTTGATAGGAATGTTGTACACCATGGTAGGACAAATCAGTTTACTCTGGTTCATCAGGATAAAAATATTGCTTTACTTCCTATGTCTCCTGAACAAATTGTGAAAGATGATCTTGCTAGAGCTAGTAAAGCTAAACAGGAGAAAAATAAGAGTGAAAATGAGATAGCAGCTAAAGAATTTGAGCAACAACATAAGACTAATAGCAAATCTTCTTCTGCTATTTCTAATGAAATTAAATTGACTAGTCCAACTTTGCTTGCTACTAAGGTTGATATTTCAGATTTGGATGTTAGTCAATATGTGTGCTATGCTTTTGTGTGCAAAGAAGCTTTGTTTTCATTTGAGGAATTGCCTCCTTCTTTGCCTCCTGTTGTCACTGACCTTTTGCAGGAATTTATTGACGTCTTTCCACAAGACGTACCACCGGGATTACCACCTATTCGAGGGATTGAGCATCAGATTGACTTAATTCCCGGTGCTTCGCTGCCCAACCGTGCGCCATACCGTACCAATCCGGAGGAGACGAAGGAGATTCAGCGTCAAGTACAAGAGCTACTCGACAAAGGTTACATACGTGAATCACTTAGTCCTTGTGTTGTTCCTGTTATATTAGTGCCTAAAAAGGATGGAACTTGGCGTATGTGTGTTGATTGTAGAGCCATTAATAATATTACTATTCGTTATCGTCATCCTATTCCTAGGTTAGATGATATGCTTGATGAATTAAGTGGCTCTACCATGTTTTCCAAAGTTGATTTGCGTAGTGGATACCATCAAATTCGCATGAAATTAGGGGATGAATGGAAAACGGCATTTAAAACTAAGTTTGGATTATATGAGTGGTTAGTCATGCCTTTTGGGTTAACTAATGCACCTAGCACTTTTATGAGATTAATGAACGAGGTTTTACGTGCTTTCATTGGACGATTTGTGGTAGTCTATTTTGATGATATACTGATTTATAGCAAATCTTTGGAGGAACATTTGGATCATTTACGTGCAGTTTTTATTGCTCTACGTAATGCACGTTTATTTGGTAACCTTGGGAAGTGCACCTTTTGCACCGACCGAGTATCGTTTCTTGGCTATGTTGTTACTCCGCAGGGAATTGAAGTTGATAAAGCCAAGATCGAGGCAATTGAGAGTTGGCCGCAGCCCAAAACGGTCACACAAGTGAGGAGTTTTCTTGGCCTCGCTGGATTCTATAGGCGTTTTGTGAGAGATTTCAGCACCATTGCTGCCCCTCTCAATGAGCTTACACGCAAGGATGTGCCTTTTACTTGGGGTACCGCACAGGAAGAAGCCTTCACGGTATTGAAAGATAAGTTAACACATGCTCCTTTGCTCCAACTTCCTCATTTTAATAAGACTTTTGAGCTTGAATGCGATGCTAGTGGTATTGGTTTGGGAGGTGTGTTATTACAAGATGCTAAACCTGTTGCATACTTTTCTGAAAAATTGAGTGGGCCTAGTCTGAACTATTCTACTTATGATAAGGAATTATATGCTCCTTTTCGGACATTAGAAACTTGGCAACATTATTTATGGCCCAAAGAATTTGTTATACATTCTGATCATGAATCTTTGAAACACATAAGAAGTCAAGCAAAACTTAATCGTAGACATGCTAAGTGGGTTGAATTTATTGAGACTTTCCCTTATGTCATTAAACACAAGAAGGGGAAAGATAATATTATTGCTGATGCTTTGTCTCGTCGTTATACTATGCTTTCCCAACTTGACTTCAAGATATTCGGTTTAGAGACAATCAAAGATCAATATGTACATGATGCAGAATTTAAAGATGTTTTGCAGAATTGTAGAGAGGGTAGAACATGGAACAAGTTTGTGCTTAATGATGGGTTTGTGTTCCGTTCTAACAAGCTATGCATTCCAGCTAGCTCTATTCGTCTTTTGTTGTTGCAGGAGGCGCATGGAGGAGGATTAATGGGACATTTTGGCGTGAAGAAGACGGAGGACGTACTTGCTACACATTTCTTTTGGCCAAAGATGAGACGGGATGTTGAGCGTTTTGTTGCTCGCTGCACTACATGTCAAAAAGCTAAGTCACGACTCAATCCTCATGGTTTATACATGCCTTTACCTGTACCTAGTGTTCCGTGGGAGGACATATCCATGGACTTTGTTTTAGGCTTGCCTCGAACAAAGAACGGGAGGGATAGCATATTTGTTGTCGTGGATAGATTTTCTAAGATGGCACATTTTATACCATCTCATAAAAGCGATGATGCTGCTAATGTTGCTGATTTATTCTTTCGTGAGATTATTCGCTTACATGGTGTGCCCAATACTATTGTCTCGGATCGTGATACTAAGTTTCTTAGCCATTTTTGGAGATGCTTATGGGCTAAGTTGGGGACTAAACTACATTTTAGTACTACTTGTCATCCCCAAACTGATGGACAAACTGAAGTAGTCAATAGGACTTTGTCTACTATGCTTAGGGCTGTTTTAAAGAGTAACTTGAAAATGTGGGAAGAATGTTTACCTCATATTGAATTTGCTTATAATCGTTCTTTTCATTCTACCACTAAAATGTGCCCTTTTGAGATTGTTTATGGTTTTCTACCTCGTGCACCTATTGATTTGCTGCCTCTTCCATCTTCGGAGAAGTTTAATTTTGATGCTAAGAAACGTGCTGAATTGATATTAAAAATGCATGAGTTAACTAAAGAAAACATTGAGAAAATGAATGCTAGATACAAGCTTGCTGGTGATAAGGGTAGAAAGCATGTTGTGTTTGAACCAGGAGATCTTGTTTGGTTACATCTACGTAAAGATAGGTTTCCTGATTTGCGCAAGTCTAAGTTAATGCCACGAGCTGATGGTCCCTTTAAGGTTTTACAGAAAATTAATGATAATGCATATAAACTTGAGCTACCTGCAGATTTTGGGGTTAGTCCCACATTTAACATTGCAGATTTGAAACCTTATTTGGGAGAAGATGATGAGCTTCCGTCGAGGACGACTTCAATTCAAGAAGGGGAGGATGATGAGGACATCTCTACTAATGTTACACCCACATCTTCACCAACTACACATACTGGACCAGTTACTAGAGCACGCGCACGTCAACTAAATTATCAGGTACTTTCGTTTCTTGCGAATCCTTCTATTGTTCATGAACATATGATGCTGCCTAAATTAGATACTTTTGTTTTGCTTATGAATGAAGGACCTAGCATGGACAAGAAGGATGGTCATTGGAGCGGGATCAAGCATGGAGAAGAAGGTGCGCGCGCGGGAAAGGACAATGGAGCTTCCAGTGGTGATTATCGCACTTCGAAGCCACCATAAGTTGTGCATGAAGTCTTGGACGAAATACGCGAGATGCCACTTCATTATTTTCGTCCAAGGGCAATTATAGGTGCTGCATCACCTTAAAATTGGGCTGGGCCCATGTAATTTCGAAATACCACATTATAGGCTGTTTTTAGAGTCCGTATGTGTGGGGAAACCGAGTTAGGGTTGTTTTCGGACCCCACCTCCAAGGGGTCACGAAAATCCCCTCTGTTCCCCCATATATACAGCCCTTAGGGCGTCGTTTAGACTTGGGTTTTAATTAGATTTAAGTTAGCCATAGCCGCAACTTCGAGCTCTTCGTTTGTGTCATCCGACCAGGCCAAGACCTCATTGGAACCCCAACTTTCATAATCATTCATCTTATATTCGCAATATCCAGATTGCAATTCTTAGTTCTTGCTTGTTCTTCGATTGCTTGCAGGAATTAGACCTTCGTGGTCAGGTTGATCGTGCATCCGCGGGATCAATAACCTCTCGGAGTTGGTTTAGCGATCGCTAAGGCGCAACTTCTTCGCACGTTCGTAGTCGGATCGTGAAAGTCGTCTCCACCATAATCGATCTCCACCATCTCATCGAAACATCGGGACACCTTCGCCTCTACCACCCTTCAAATTTGGGGATATTAAACTTGGGCTTGCTTTGTTGAATTTACGAGTCCCAAGACAGTCCTAGCCTTTGTCCACTTTTCTTTTCAGTACTTGCTTTGTTGAATTTACGGTTGCATCGTTGTGTCAAGTTGCTGATCTTAGCGTCTAGCTCCCTTAGAGTTTCGAGTTCTGATCACAGTTTGCCACGTCGCCGCCGCACCAGTAGTCATCCTACCACGTTCCGCCAATCCGAGTCCAGATACACCACCACGTTCCGCCAAGCAGAGTCCATATACACCACCACGTCTCACGAGTCCGACTTGAGTTCCACCATCAGTACGGTTCCTGATATCTCCGTAGCCAGAATAGTTTTGAGTTGATTAGAGTCGGATTTCACTAATCTTTTGTCGTACGTAGAAGAGGGTGATTTCCAAAAAAAAAAAAAAAAAATCAGAGTCTGGCACGCTTTTCAGAGCAGTTTTTAGGCCAAAATTTTCAGGGGTAAAAAAATTTCGTGCCCATACGTTCCTTAGGTCCCGAAACTCGTTTTGAGACGTTCGCCACCATAGTGATTTTTTCGCACTTTTTCAGCCACCGCAGTCCCGCATCGCAAAAAAAAAGAGGAAAAAAAAAAAAAGAGGAAAAAAAATTCAGAGTGTGCTTCACAGTTGTTACGTGCCGCGCCGTGCTTTCGTTGGTGTTTTAGGCTCGCGTCTCTAGTACGGTCTAGCCTAGGATCAGCACAGTACCGACGTTGAGTGTTTATTCAGCTTTGCATCTCTGTTTTGATTACTGTTGATCTTTTTGCTACCATATTTGTCAAGCCTACCTACAGCTCCACATATATCCTACATCGTGCGTTTTGACACCTCCTGGCCATCGCTCTACCATATCTCTGAGAGTTTTGACCCGTTGGTTGTACATCACCACCTGCTGCTAGGTAAGAATCGGTAAGAACGTAAGAAAAGCTTGACGGATTTGTGCTTTCCACCACCCCACATCCATCCCATTAGTAGAAGTAGGATCATATTCCTGTGTGTTTTCTATTTCTGCTAACCATGCCAGGATCACATGATGAAGTGGCGCGGGATGCACCCGATTGGGAGAACATGACAAACAAGGAGCTACATGATAAATTTGCACGTATGATGTCTCAACAGGTGCAGGACATCGAGACCAGATTTACAGAGGCGATTGATGGCGTGGGGAAGATGATCGACACCAAGCTCGACGCCAAGTTTACTGAGTTGATCGCACGCCAACCTTCAGCACAGCCACAGCCACCGCCACTACCACGTGCACGACGTATTCTGTTTCCGCGAGGACAAGCTGCTGGTATTGGTGCTCCTCCTGCTGCTGCAGTTGCTGCTACTGCTGCTGCTGCTGCTTCTGACGTCGGCCTGGACGACAACTACGAGGGTGATTACGAGGAGGAGGTGGAACAGGAAGCGGCCTATGAGCAGCCAGCTGGACGTCCACGTCCCAACATTCGCCACGGTCGACACCAACCACCCCCTCAGGTACGCGATGATGAACATGTGCCTAAACTTAAATTGAATCTTAAGCCGTTTGAGGGTAGATATATTCCTGATGCTTATCTTACTTGGGAGTTAGAAACTGAACAACGTTTTACATGTTTACAATATCCTGAGAATAGACGTGTTACTGCTGCTGTTTGTGAATTCACGGGCTTTGCATCTATTTGGTGGTCTGAACATTGTAGATTGCATGCTAATAATATTCCAACTACTTGGGCTGCTTTAAAAGATGCTATGCGTACTCGCTGGGTTCCTCCTTATTATCAACGTGAATTGTTACAAAAATTACAGCGTTTGAGACAAGGAAAAAATTCTGTAGAGGAATATTATCAAGAATTACAAACTGGATTGATTAGATGTGGCCTAGTAGAGGATAATGAAGCTATGCTTGCACGTTTTATGGGTGGCTTAAACAGGGAGATACAAACTATTCTAGAATACAAGGACTTTGCTACTATCACTCGTTTGTTTCATCTTGCTTGTAAAGCTGAACGTGAAGTGCAGGATCGACAGGCCGCTACGAGACTTAACTTTTCTGCAGGACGAAATAAATCATGGACATCGCGTGGAGCTTCTACATCCACACGTCCTGCTGCGCCACCATCTACTTCAGCCGCTCATTCTTACAGGGAGCCACCAAAACAGCCAGCGCCACCATTCAAGGGTGCACAGAGTGGTCCAGCGGCGAGTTCTTCTTCATCCATGGCGTCCACAGGGCAAACTCGAGATCGTGATATTAAATGTCGCAGGTGCCAAGGTGGAGGTCACTTCGCAAAAGACTGTCCCTCCAAGCGTGTGATGACTATTACGGCGAATGGTGGGTATGAGTCAGCGAGTGACTATGATGAGGAGACTCTAGTTCTCATTGCTCATGAGGAACAGGGTGCCCATGATGATGCTCATGATATAGAGTATATGACTCCTGATGATGCAGATAAATATGCTAGTTTGGTTGCTCAACGTGTGTTAAGTGTGCAGGTATCGAAGGCCGAGCAAAACCAGAGGCATAATTTGTTCCACACAAAGGGAGTGGTGAAAGAACGTTTGGTTCGCATCATCATTGACGGAGGGAGTTGCAACAACTTGGCGAGCATGGAGTTGGTGGAGAAGCTATCTCTCACCACAAGACCACACCCCCATCCGTACTATATTCAGTGGTTTAACAATAGTGGTAAGATTAAGGTAACGCGTTCTGTTCGTGTGCACTTTAGCATTGCTGCATATGCTGATTATGTTGATTGTGATGTGCTACCCATGCAAGCATGCTCTCTTTTACTTGGTAGACCATGGCAATTTGATAGGAATGTTGTACACCATGGTAGGACAAATCAGTTTACTCTGGTTCATCAGGATAAACATATTGCTTTACTTCCTATGTCTCCTGAACAAATTGTGAAAGATGATCTTGCTAGAGCTAGTAAAGCTAAACAGGAGAAAAATAAGAGTGAAAATGAGATAGCAGCTAAAGAATTTGAGCAACAACATAAGACTAATAGCAAATCTTCTTCTGCTATTTCTAATGAAATTAAATTGACTAGTCCAACTTTGCTTGCTACTAAGGTTGATATTTCAGATTTGGATGTTAGTCAATATGTGTGCTATGCTTTTGTGTGCAAAGAAGCTTTGTTTTCATTTGAGGAATTGCCTCCTTCTTTGCCTCCTGTTGTCACTGACCTTTTGCAGGAATTTATTGACGTCTTTCCACAAGACGTACCACCGGGATTACCACCTATTCGAGGGATTGAGCATCAGATTGACTTAATTCCCGGTGCTTCGCTGCCCAACCGTGCGCCATACCGTACCAATCCGGAGGAGACGAAGGAGATTCAGCGTCAAGTACAAGAGCTACTCGACAAAGGTTACATACGTGAATCACTTAGTCCTTGTGTTGTTCCTGTTATATTAGTGCCTAAAAAGGATGGAACTTGGCGTATGTGTGTTGATTGTAGAGCCATTAATAATATTACTATTCGTTATCGTCATCCTATTCCTAGGTTAGATGATATGCTTGATGAATTAAGTGGCTCTACCATGTTTTCCAAAGTTGATTTGCGTAGTGGATACCATCAAATTCGCATGAAATTAGGGGATGAATGGAAAACGGCATTTAAAACTAAGTTTGGATTATATGAGTGGTTAGTCATGCCTTTTGGGTTAACTAATGCACCTAGCCCTTTTATGAGATTAATGAACGAGGTTTTACGTGCTTTCATTGGACGATTTGTGGTAGTCTATTTTGATGATATACTGATTTATAGCAAATCTTTGGAGGAACATTTGGATCATTTACGTGCAGTTTTTATTGCTCTACGTAATGCACGTTTATTTGGTAACCTTGGGAAGTGCACCTTTTGCACCGACCGAGTATCGTTTCTTGGCTATGTTGTTACTCCGCAGGGAATTGAAGTTGATAAAGCCAAGATCGAGGCAATTGAGAGTTGGCCGCAGCCCAAAACGGTCACACAAGTGAGGAGTTTTCTTGGCCTCGCTGGATTCTATAGGCGTTTTGTGAGAGATTTCAGCACCATTGCTGCCCCTCTCAATGAGCTTACACGCAAGGATGTGCCTTTTACTTGGGGTACCGCACAGGAAGAAGCCTTCACGGTATTGAAAGATAAGTTAACACATGCTCCTTTGCTCCAACTTCCTCATTTTAATAAGACTTTTGAGCTTGAATGCGATGCTAGTGGTATTGGTTTGGGAGGTGTGTTATTACAAGATGCTAAACCTGTTGCATACTTTTCTGAAAAATTGAGTGGGCCTAGTCTGAACTATTCTACTTATGATAAGGAATTATATGCTCCTTTTCGGACATTAGAAACTTGGCAACATTATTTATGGCCCAAAGAATTTGTTATACATTCTGATCATGAATCTTTGAAACACATAAGAAGTCAAGCAAAACTTAATCGTAGACATGCTAAGTGGGTTGAATTTATTGAGACTTTCCCTTATGTCATTAAACACAAGAAGGGGAAAGATAATATTATTGCTGATGCTTTGTCTCGTCGTTATACTATGCTTTCCCAACTTGACTTCAAGATATTCGGTTTAGAGACAATCAAAGATCAATATGTACATGATGCAGAATTTAAAGATGTTTTGCAGAATTGTAGAGAGGGTAGAACATGGAACAAGTTTGTGCTTAATGATGGGTTTGTGTTCCGTTCTAACAAGCTATGCATTCCAGCTAGCTCTATTCGTCTTTTGTTGTTGCAGGAGGCGCATGGAGGAGGATTAATGGGACATTTTGGCGTGAAGAAGACGGAGGACGTACTTGCTACACATTTCTTTTGGCCAAAGATGAGACGGGATGTTGAGCGTTTTGTTGCTCGCTGCACTACATGTCAAAAAGCTAAGTCACGACTCAATCCTCATGGTTTATACATGCCTTTACCTGTACCTAGTGTTCCGTGGGAGGACATATCCATGGACTTTGTTTTAGGCTTGCCTCGAACAAAGAACGGGAGGGATAGCATATTTGTTGTCGTGGATAGATTTTCTAAGATGGCACATTTTATACCATCTCATAAAAGCGATGATGCTGCTAATGTTGCTGATTTATTCTTTCGTGAGATTATTCGCTTACATGGTGTGCCCAATACTATTGTCTCGGATCGTGATACTAAGTTTCTTAGCCATTTTTGGAGATGCTTATGGGCTAAGTTGGGGACTAAACTACATTTTAGTACTACTTGTCATCCCCAAACTGATGGACAAACTGAAGTAGTCAATAGGACTTTGTCTACTATGCTTAGGGCTGTTTTAAAGAGTAACTTGAAAATGTGGGAAGAATGTTTACCTCATATTGAATTTGCTTATAATCGTTCTTTTCATTCTACCACTAAAATGTGCCCTTTTGAGATTGTTTATGGTTTTCTACCTCTTGCACCTATTGATTTGCTGCCTCTTCCATCTTCGGAGAAGGTTAATTTTGATGCTAAGCAACGTGCTGAATTGATATTAAAAATGCATGAGTTAACTAAAGAAAACATTGAGCGCATGAATGCTAGATACAAGCTTGCTGGTGATAGGGGTCGAAAGCATGTTGTGTTTGAACCAGGAGATCTTGTTTGGTTACATCTACGTAAGGATAGGTTTCCTGATTTGCGCAAGTCTAAGTTAATGCCACGAGCTGATGGTCCCTTTAAGGTTTTACAGAAAATTAATGATAATGCATATAAAATTGAGCTACCTGCAGATTTTGGGGTTAGTCACACATTTAACATTGCAGATTTGAAACCTTATTTGGGAGAAGATGATGAGCTTCCGTCGAGGACGACTTCAATTCAAGAAGGGGAGGATGATGAGGACATCCCTACTAATGTTACACCCATACCCTCACCAACTACACATACTGGACCAGTTACTAGAGCACGTGCACGTCAACTAAATTATCAGGTACTTTCGTTTCTTGCGAATCCTTCTATTGTTCATGAACATATGATGCTGCCTAAATTAGATACTTTTGTTTTGCTTATGAATGAAGGACCTAGCATGGACAAGAAGGATGGTCATTGGAGCGGGATCAAGAATGGAGAAGAAGGTGCGCGCGGGGGAAAGTACAGTGGAGTTTCCAGTGGGGATTTTCGCACGTTGAAGCCACCATAAGGCATGCATGAAGGCTTGGACGGAATACACGAGATGCCACTTCATTATTTTCGTCCAAGAGCAATTATAGGTGCTGCGTCACCTTAATATTGGGTTGGGCCCATGTAATTTCGAAATACCACATTATAGGCTGTTTTTAGAGTCCGTATGTGTGGGGAAACCGAGTTAGGGTTGTTTTCGGACCCCACCTCCAAGGGGTCACGAAAATCCCCTCTGTTCCCCCATATATACAGCCCTTAGGGCGTCGTTTAGACTTGGGTTTTAATTAGATTAAAGTTAGCCATAGCCGCAACTTCGAGCTCTTCGTTTGTGTCATCCGACCAGGCCAAGACCTCATTGGAACCCCAACTTTTCGTAATCATTCATCTTATATTCGCAATATCCAGATTGCAATTCTTAGTTCTTGCTTGTTCTTCGATTGCTTGCAGGAATTAGACCTTCGTGGTCAGGTTGATCGTGCATCCGCGGGATCAATAACCTCTCGGAGTTGGTTTAGCGATCGCTAAGGCGCAACGTCTTCGCACGTTCGTAGTCGGATCGTGAAAGTCGCCTCCACCATAATCGATCTACTCCATCTCATCGAAACATCGGGACACCTTCGCCTCTATCACTTCTTAAGCCATTTGTTAAACTAGTCTGTACCCAGACATAATTTGCTTCCGCTTGTTTGATGTAATGTTGGATCACAGTCTTGTGATCTCTGTGTGCACTCTGTAAGAGTTATCAATAAAGTTGTATACTTTGTAGAGAATTGCAATGATACCTGCTGTTCATACTAGACATGTGTGATGTGTGTATGATTATAACATGCATGTCTTAGTAAGCGTTTTTGAGACCTTAGTTGTGATCTGGCTGGCGGTCTTTTATACACCAAGTGGCCCTTAGATGTGCGCAGCTTGGGGCATCGCGATGCGATTGCTCGTGACTCCGTCACGTGCACACTTTGATGTATGATCGAGCCCGCCCTAGACCCCGACTAAGTGATCGGGCTGCAGTAAGTCTATGTAAGGGTTATAATACAATCGACAGTATGGTTGAGGCGACTTGTCTATGAATATGGGAGTTCACCACCCATATCATTTAGACTTGTGTGCGGACGATGAGGACCCATCTCAGTTGATCATCTGGCCTGGATGGGATGCCCCTCACGTTCGATGCTTTCCGAGAACGTTCTGTGGTTGGCCTTGTCTGCTTAGACAAGTGGGTACGGTTCTCGGCTCTCCATATAATTGTGTTGTAGCGGGACTTGCATACGCTAACCCCGGGTCCCGACAGACTTGGTATCAGAGCAGGACTGACTGTAGGATTATCAGCCTTGGTCGAAGTTAAGTCTAGCCTTCTATAGTTATATAGTTACTTTGGGTATATAAGGGAACAACGTAAGGCTTCTTTTTCTCCTTACCCTCATCGTTCTGAGTTCTGAGTCACCCTCATCTTGTTCTACGGGAAGATAGGACTAGGCTCATCTATGTCTTACTAGAACATCTCGTTGATTGATTCCTTGTAGCCGTAGGAAAGTTGTGTTCGTCTTGCTAGAGTTGTTGTGCTTCCTGATTTCTTACATCGTATGTAAGTGTTGTTTCTATGTTGTAAGAAAATTGTCTTTTCTTGCAATTACATCCGTTATGTTGTCCGAGTCATTCCAAGTTTCTTCATAATCTGATGCATTTGCAAACTCCTTCTTTCTGTTTCAAATGGCGGATCTTCCCCCTCGGCAGATTGTTCGTTTGACTAGGTGCCTCGGTGTAAGGCCCGATATGCGGCACTGTTCCAGATCTAGGTGTTACCACCCAGATCCGGGGACGAAGCACATATCGGTCCCACCGCGAAATATGAAAAAACCATATGCCCCGGATTTTCCAACATGATATCACAACATTACAGATACAAGGATACAACATCTCATACAATCGGCATACAACTGCCTCAAATATAATACAACAGCGGAAGATACAGGTCTGGGTACAGACTACAATCAAATGCCTACTGGCAAAGAGAAAAACATCGATCGCCATAACCACACGGGTCGAGGCCCTCCGCCGGGATCCGCCTAACTAGTTGTTGTCGAGTCTCCACGTGAAACGTCGATCACCATACCTGTTGTCGATCAAGAACCCTGATAATAGTTTGGGGGTAGTATCATGAGTACAGAGGTACTCAGCATCCAACTGTAGTGGTCATCTGACCCATCAAGGATTTCATCACTCGTCATTCTAGGACAACTAGTAGTTTACGGTAAGGATGGGGTAAGTGGTGAGGTTGCTGCCGCACTAGCATTTATGAAGTGGCTAACGATCTAGAGAGTAAGGTAAGAAGCGAAGCATTCGATGAGGAATCGCCTCCAACAAGTCTTGCTATCAACTACTTACGCAAACATAACACCTATCCAATCCTTGTCCTCCTCTTCGCATCCCGACGAAGAAGAAGCAGTCAAGGCACACACACATTGATAAAGTTATATTAAAATTATCTCAGTTGTTGTTGTCTATGAACAAGGAGTAGGTCTCAAGTCGTCCATAACCGTGGACACGACTTCTCGAAAAGATTTAACCCTGCAGGGGTGTACCAACTGCCCATTACAAGGCTCCGCACGCACACCCATCTCTCTCAGTTACTACCCATCACAGGAAACCATTTTATGATTTAGTTCCAAGAGATCCGAAACAACAGGTCTCTCTAGCTAACAACGAACAAATCCGAGTGGCCCCCGGTGAGTCGACATCCAACTCAGGAGCTGGCCGCGCTCTCGATCTGGTCTCTACCGTCTGTCGGAGGTTTGGATAGCCGGTTAATCTAATCACACATGGGAAACCGGGTCCTCAGCCGGACAAGGTGGGCCAGCAAGGGAACTATGTCCTCACTAGTCCGGGTTGGTTTTAAAAACTACTGGCAGCTGACCAGCACACACACAGTTTCAAATGGTAAATCAGCTTGGGCCACCACTAGAAATGTTTGTAGCTAGGTAGGTAAGAAAAAGGGACCCCATAAAATCCCACACGCGGTTAGGCACGCTCAGTCTTAAAACCAATACCCGGAACTCGGATCCTAGGTGACTCGAATGGAACAAAGCGTCGGGGCGGGATAGCCTAGACCTTCCATCCTTCGTCGAATATAGTCAACATTATAATAATCATATCATACACAACAATAATAATAATGATAATGTGATATCCCAAACCAATGAGTAACAGGGTAACATCGTAGCATCCTAAGCATGCATACTAAGCAGGGGCTGAGCAACGAGCAATAGTAACATAGCAGTACATGGTTTGCTGGGAAGGGACATGGCTGTATTGGTTTGAAAGAGGCTGTAAACATGTGGTAGGATCAAACATCGAACCTAACCTAGACTAGCATGAAAACGGCTGGTTGAAATAGAATGGATCATAAGTAATGTATAGTCCTTGCCTGTTGATAAGTCGGGTTCCGAAGGTGTAGTTGATCGCAAGCTCGCATCGTCTCCGAAGGTAACCGCGGAAGCACACAAGACGGTAAACACTGGAAAAGGCAATAAACGAGCAACCATCTATTGCTACGAGGCAAACACGAGCAGGAATCAACAAGAAGGCAACACAAGACATCGCACCTACCGTCGAGAGCGGTTACTAACAGGTTAAGTGGAGTACTCGTCACACACGACGATACCGCACATTTAGAAAGGTTCAAGTTGTTTAGCTACAGGTGATCAACAAAGGTTGATAACATGGCAACTCAATCAAGCATGGCATAGCACAAAAACATGTCAAGAGGTGAAGCATAAAGGAAACTATCTATCCTAGTCAATTTAAGTGAGGCACAACCTAAACATGGCATACACTAAGTGCCGCACGATGATTAAAACATTTGGTACTGTTCTGTCCTAAACCATATTTTAGGTTGGTTAACAACAGAAAACAATAGCATAAACACAAAGTACACAAAAAACTAATCAAGTTACATATAAAGAACACCCCAAACGGAGTTACGGTTAAAAAGATACAAGCAAAACAAGTTACGGGCACAATCTGCCAACATCACGAAGCACACTTTAGAGCAATGCACAAACAGGGTAATGAATGCAAACATGCTCACAAATGATATGAAACTAAAGTAGAAATGACAAGGAAGGCATGGCAAAAAGAATCATGCAAATAGGCATCATAGATCAAAAGATATTAAGCATGCAACATGGCATCGGAACATTACAGACTTAGAGAAAAACAAAGGTGGTTGACAGAAACAGCAGGATAGCAACTTTGGAGCTCAATAACTATATGACCAGCAAGCATAACATGACAATGCAATACATGTAATGAAAGTAGACATGATGCTTAACAATATGCAATTGGAATCACTCAATTCCGATAAACGTCGCGACACACTCGTCGACCGAAGTTGCAACAAAATAACAGTTTCAGCAACAGCAGCACATTAACATCAGGATCACCACTTTGGAGCAAGATTTAATATAGCTAAAGCACCCAAACATGACAAGTTAAAGCATGGAAATTAATTACACATGATGCTTAACACATAGGAAAAAGAATCAATGCAATAGGCCTCATGGATGTGTCACAATCATCATGCAAACTTGCAATAAAATAATTACAGCAGCACACTAACAGGAAAAATTAGCAGTTTAACGGTCTGATGCACAGTTCAACACATATTTGCACCATCAAGATTGCCTCAAATCAAAATGCTCACAAAAGGTGGATTGAAGTAAACACAATTCTAAGCAATTTTCATTTTGGGCGCAACATCATACGGGCTACGGATTAGTCGCAAATTACATCGCAAAAACATAACAACAGCAATATACGCAGGACTTAGCAAAATAAAAAAATAACAGCAGAGAGAAAAAAAAATGGCTACCATTGGGCTTGGCCCATCTGGCCTGGAGAGGCCACGGGCTGGATCTAGAGGGTGCTGGGCCGGGGCGCCTGGGCCAGGCCCACGTGGCCGTCCATGGTAGAGGGGGGGCGAGCTCGCCCCGTCCCGTATGGGAGCTGGCGGCGCAGGCGCGGCTGCCTGGCCGTCCGACGACGAGGGGTGGCCACGGGAGCGCGGCTCGGGCGACGAGGATGGACGGGAGGCTGGATCCATCCCTGCGGCGAGGACGCGGAGGGGAGGACGAGCGCGGCTGCCCGACGTCCATGGCGGCTCGAGCTCGGACCTCCTGTCCATGGCGCGGCGGCTAGGAGCTCCTGCGGGAGAAGAGAGAGATGTGAGAAGACGAAGAGGGGGAGGGAGAGGAAAGGGGCGCGGCGGCTGCCGGAGTTGCGACCGGCGGCGACTCCATTGGCAGGATGCGGCGGTGCGGGCAGCTTCACCAGGAGGAGAGAGGAAGGCTGGGTGGATCTGGGCCGTCGGATCTCCGGATCTGACGGTCCAGATCAGATGGGGCTAGGGTTGGACGAAAATTTGGGGCTATTGGACAAGTCTGGGAAAAACAGAGGGGGTGGCTGCAATTTTGTGGCTAGGGAAACCCTAGAAAGAGGTGGGAGTTTGGTGGTCTTTATATAGCCCAGGTGGCTGGCAGTTTGCAAAAACATCCCCGGTTTTCCTCTCGCGCGCGCGGTGCTCACGTTTCTGACCGCCGGGGTCCGTAGTACCTCCGATTCGGGTAAAACTTCGAACTGCGCGATCAGCGCGTCGAGCTGGCGGCGTTCACCTCGCGTTGGAACCGTTCAGAGAACACTTTCTGGCGCGCTATAAAAATATCCCGTTTAATTATTAAACAGGGTTTTGTTCCGTTGGTTGCGGCTAGTCTCGTGCGGTTTTCGCGATGGTGCTCGGGTGAGTCCCGGTGTCGCAAAGGCCGAGTGTCAGGGTGGCAAGGGTCGGTCTCCGTCCGATACGAGATAAGATGATGAGGACATCCCTACTAATGTTACACCCATACCCTCACCAACTACACATACTGGACCAGTTACTAGAGCACGTGCACGTCAACTAAATTATCAGGTACTTTCGCTTCTTGCGAATCCTTCTATTGTTCATGAACATATGATGCTGCCTAAATTAGATACTTTTGTTTTGCTTATGAATGAAGGACCTAGCATGGACAAGAAGGATGGTCATTGGAGCGGGATCAAGAATGGAGAAGAAGGTGCGCGCAGGGGAAAGTACAGTGGAGCTTCCAGTGGGGATTTTCGCACGTTGAAGCCACCATAAGGCATGCATGAAGGCTTGGACGGAATACACGAGATGCCACTTCATTATTTTCGTCCAAGAGCAATTATAGGTGCTGCGTCACCTTAATATTGGGCTGGGCCCATGTAATTTCGAAATACCACATTATAGGCTGTTTTTAGAGTCCGTATGTGTGGGGAAACCGAGTTAGGGTTGTTTTCGGACCCCACCTCCAAGGGGACACGAAAATCCCCTCTGTTCCCCCATATATACAGCCCTTAGGGCGTCGTTTAGACTTGGGTTTTAATTAGATATAAGTTAGCCATAGCCGCAACTTCGAGCTCTTCGTTTGTGTCATCCGACCAGGCCAAGACCTCATTGGAACCCCAACTTTCGTAATCATTCATCTTATATTCGCAATATCCAGATTGCAATTCTTAGTTCTTGCTTGTTCTTCGATTGCTTGCAGGAATTAGGCCTTCGTGGTCAGGTTGATCGTGCATCCGCGGGATCAATAACCTCTCGGAGTTGGTTTAGCGATCGCTAAGGCGCAACGTCTTCGCACGTTCGTAGTCGGGTCGTGAAAGTCGTCTCCACCATAATCGATCTCCACCATCTCATCGAAACATCGGGACACCTTCGCCTCAATCATAAGAGGGGGAAAAATAATCGATGATCGATAAATCGGGGATGCAAACACCGCAAACAAATCAGACAATCAAACAATTCACACCGAAAACAATATTTTTAATTTTTGTGAAATCTGGGCTGTTACACTCGGTGTGCGTGGGCATCCAGCCATGGTCATCGAGATGATGTCCTTCATTGCATATCGATGGTATCCTGAGTACACCGTTGAGGAGCAGTTCCTTGACTTCAACCAGACTCAGTTCCACTGCACTGTCAGGATCTACCCGCACCACATTGGAGTCTCTCAGCCTATCCTCCTTGGACATGGCATTGGTGTGACTGAGATCAAGGCTGTGCAGGATGCTGCATACTCATGTATGACTCTTCTGAGAGAGGAGCATGTTATGCTTGGAGGCACATCTTTCCGCTATATCCCTTCTGCACTTCCTGGAGAAGAGGGATATTACACCGGATTGTACACAGATCACTCTTTGGAGGATCCTTTGCTTCAGATCACTGCTCGGCACGCTTGTGATAGAGATCGTGATGCACGTGCCCTTCGTTTTGAGATTCACGCCACCCGTGTCCGTCTGGATTGAGCACTTACACTCCTGACTCCTTTTGTGAGTGTTGGGTCAGTGGAGTATGATGCTATCTACCCAGTGAGGACACAGATGCCTTCTCGAGTTGCTTGGCCCGAGATTGGAGGCATTTTTCCACCCCGTGGTCCTCTGCTTCCACCCTACGCTGGACCTAGGCCCCATCCTTGCCCAAATGGATATCAGGGTCCACAGGCCTCCGTGTTTTCCGATGGTCACCTTCAGCTACCGGGTTACATGGGTAACTTTTACGAGGATTACTATGGAGATGGAGATGAGTGAGACCGCCTGTGGTCTTTCTCTAGTGAGGATGTAGTAGTATCTTTAGTATGTTGTACGCAAGGTGTTCTAAGTTCCAGAGGCTTAGATAAATAATGTATAGGAAGTCAGAGTGCCTATGAAGGATGTATCATCTTCACCACGTTTGTATTAGCTTGGAGTTTGTACTAAAACGATGTATGGTTTGTATGAGAGCTTGTGAATATATGGCTAGTATGCGTTTATCACCATGTTGTCAAGATGATTACTTCCTTGCTCTGTGATTCTTCCAGTACCTTCAATACCTTGTTTAGACTCTTCCAATCAACCTGTTTGACTTTGGTTTTCACCTTCAGGATGTCTCAAGGAACCCGTGGCCAGCTTGGTCGTGCCCATGGTCGTGGGAATGAACCGGAGGAAGGCAATCTTCCACTGCCACCCACGATGGCTCAGCTTCTGATGGAGATTGAGAGGAACCGACAAGACTCTCACCAGTTGCTGGAGGTCATTGCCCGCAACACCACTCAGCCGCGCAACGAGTTGGTGTCTTTGAATGACTTCATCCTGCTTCATCCCCCGGTTTTCAGCTACTCCACCGAGCCCCTTGACGCCGATGACTGGCTTCGCAGCATCGAGAGGAAGCTCCAGGCAGGCCATGTTGCAGATGGTGACAGGGTCAGCTATGCCACCTATCACCTCGAGGGTGCAGCTAGCTCTTGGTGGGAGAATTTCCTGAACATTTGTCCCGCTGGACCGCCCACAACTTGGGATGAGTTCTGCACTTCATTCCGTGAGCACCACATTCCAAAGGGTCTTATGGACCACAAGCGTGAGGAGTTCTGCAACCTCACCCAAGGCAGAAGGACTGTTGACGAGTTTAGTCGTGAGTTCGACCGACTTTCTCATTATGCTACTGAAGAGGTCTCCACCGACGCCAAGAAGAAAGAGAGGTTCCGCCGTGGACTCAATTCTGGACTTCATCGTGAGCTCAACCTACATGACTTCGCCACCTTCCAGGTCCTTGTCAACAAGGCAATCAAGGAGGAGGTGATGAGGACATATCTACTAATGTTACACCCACATCTTCACCAACTACACATACTGGACCAGTTACTAGAGCACGTGCACGTCAACTAAATTATCAGGTACTTTCGTTTCTTGCGAATCCTTCTAATGTTCATGAACATATGATGCTGCCTAAATTAGATACTTTTGTTTTGCTTATGAATGAAGGACCTAGCATGGACAAGAAGGACGGTCATTGGAGCGGGATCAAGCATGGAGAAGAAGGTGCGCGCGCGAGAAAGAACAATGGAGCTTCCAGTGGGGATTTTCGCACTTTGAAGACACCATAAGGCATGCATGAAGGCTTGGACGAAATACACGAGATGCCACTTCATTATTTTTGTCCAAAGGCAATTATAGGTGCTGCGTTACCTTAATATTGGGCTGGGCCCATGTAATTTCGAAATACCACATTATAGGCTGTTTTTAGAGTCCGTATGTGTGGGGAAACCGAGTTAGGGTTGTTTTCGGACCCCACCTCCAAGGGGTCACGAAAATCCCCTCTGTTCCCCCATATATACAGCCCTTAGGGCGTCGTTTAGACTTGGGTTTTAATTAGATTTAAGTTAGCCATAGCCGCAACTTCGAGTTCTTCGTTTGTGTCGTCCGACCAGGCCAAGATCGCATTGGAACCCCAACTTCTGTTAATCATTCATCTTATATTCGCAATATCCAGATTGCTTTTTTCTTAATTCTTGCTTGTTCTTTCGATTGCTTGCAGGAATTAGACCTTCGTGGTCAGGTTGATCGTGCATCCGCGGTGATAGAGGCGAAGGTGTCCCGATGTTTCGATGAGATGATGGAGATCGATTTTTGGTGGAGTAGACTTTCACGACCCGACTACGAACGTGCGAAGACGTTGCGCCTTAGCGATCGCTAAACCAACTCCGAGAGGTTATTGATCCCGCGGATGCACGATCAACCTGACCACGAAGGTCTAATTCCTGCAAGCAATCGAAGAACAAGCAAGAACTAAGAATTGCAATCTGGATATTGCGAATATAAGATGAATGATTACGAAAGTTGGGGTTCCAATGAGGTCTTGGCCTGGTCGGATGACACAAACGAAGAGCTCGAAGTTGCGGCTATGGCTAACTTTAATCTAATTAAAACCCAAGTCTAAACGATGCCCTAAGGGCTGTATATATGGGGGAACAGAGGGGATTTTCGTGACCCCTTGGAGGTGGGGTCCGAAAACAACCCTAACTCGGTTTCCCCACACATACGGACTCTAAAAACTGCCTATAATGTGGTATTTCGAAATTACATGGGCCCAGCCCAATATTAAGGTGACGCAGCACCTATAATTGCTCTTGGACGAAAATAATGAAGTGGCATCTCGTGTAGTCCGTCCAAGCCTTCATGCATGCCTTATGGTGGCTTCAACGTGCGAAAATCCCCACTGGAAGCTCCACTGTACTTTCCCCCGCGCACACCTTCTTCTCCATTCTTGATACCGCTCCAATGACCATCCTTCTTGTCCATGCTAGGTCCTTCATTCATAAGCAAAACAAAAGTATCTAATTTAGGCAGCATCATATGTTCATGAACAATAGAAGGATTCGCAAGAAACGAAAGTACCTGATAATTTAGTTGACGTGCACGTGCTCTAGTAACTGGTCCAGTATGTGTAGTTGGTGAGGGTATGGGTGTAACATTAGTAGGGATGTCCTCATCATCCTCCCCTTCTTGAATTGAAGTCGTCCTCGACGGAAGCTCATCATCTTCTCCCAAATAAGGTTTCAAATCTGCAATGTTAAATGTGGGACTAACCCCAAAATCTGCAGGTTGCTCAAGTTTATATGCATTATCATTAATTTTTTGTAAAACCTTAAAGGGACCATCAGCTCGTGGCATTAACTTAGACTTGCGCAAATCAGGAAACCTATCTTTTCGTAGATGTAACCAAACAAGATCTCCTGGTTCAAATACAACATGCTTTCGACCCCTATCACCAGCAAGCTTGTATCTAGCATTCATGCGCTCAATGTTTTCTTTAGTTAACTCATGCATTTTTAATATCAACTCAGCACGTTGCTTAGCATCAAAATTCACCTTCTCCGAAGATGGAAGAGGCAGCAAATCAATAGGTGCACGAGGTAGAAAACCATAAACAATCTCAAAAGGGCACATTTTAGTGGTAGAATGCACTGAACGATTATAAGCAAATTCAATATGAGGTAAACATTCTTCCCACAGTTTCAAGTTACTTTTTAAAACAGCCCTAAGCATAGTAGACAATGTCCTATTGACCACTTCAGTTTGTCCATCAGTTTGGGGATGACATGTAGTACTAAAAAGTAGTTTAGTCCCCAACTTAGCCCATAAGCATCTCCAAAAATGGCTAAGAAACTTAGTATCACGATCCGAGACAATAGTATTGGGCACACCATGTAAACGAATAATCTCTCCAAAGAATAAATCAGCAACATTAGCAGCATCATCGCTTTTATGACATGGTATAAAATGTGCCATCTTAGAAAATCTATCCACGACAACAAATATGCTATCCCTCCCCTTCTTTGTTCGAGGCAAGCCTAAAACAAAGTCCATGGATATGTCCTCCCACGGAACACTAGGTACAGGTAAAGGCATGTATAAACCATGAGGATTGAGTCGTGACTTAGCTTTTTGACATGTAGTGCAGCGAGCAACAAAACGCTCAACATCCCGTCTCATCTTTGGCCAAAAGAAATGTGTAGCAAGTACGTCCTCCGTCTTCTTCACGCCAAAATGTCCCATTAATCCTCCTCCATGCGCCTCCTGCAATAACAAAAGACGAATAGAGCTAGCTGGAATGCATAGCTTGTTAGAACGGAACACAAACCCATCATTAAGCACAAACTTGTTCCATGTTCTACCCTCTCTACAATTCTGCAAAACATCTTTAAATTCTGCATCATGTACATATTGATCTTTGATTGTCTCTAAACCGAATATCTTGAAGTCAAGTTGGGAAAGCATAGTATAACGACGAGACAAAGCATCAGCAATAATATTATCTTTCCCCTTCTTGTGTTTAATGACATAAGGGAAAGTCTCAATAAATTCAACCCACTTAGCATGTCTACGATTAAGTTTTGCTTGACTTCTTATGTGTTTCAAAGATTCATGATCAGAATGTATAACAAATTCTTTGGGCCATAAATAATGTTGCCAAGTTTCTAATGTCCGAACAAGAGCATATAATTCCTTATCATAAGTAGAATAGTTCAGACTAGGCCCACTCAATTTTTCAGAAAAGTATGCAACAGGTTTAGCATCTTGTAATAACACACCTCCCAAACCAATCCCACTAGCATCGCATTCAAGCTCAAAAGTCTTATTAAAATCAGGAAGTTGGAGCAAAGGAGCATGTGTTAACTTATCTTTCAATACCGTGAAAGCTTCTTCCTGTGCGGTACCCCAAGTAAAAGGCACATCCTTGCGTGTAAGCTCATTGAGAGGGGCAGCAATGGTGCTGAAATCTCTCACAAAACGCCTATAGTATCCAGCGAGGCCAAGAAAACTTCGCACTTGTGTGACCGTTTTGGGCTGCGGCCAACTCTCAATCGCCTCGATCTTGGCTGTATCAACTTCAATACCCTGTGGAGTAACAACATAGCCAAGAAACGATACTCGGTCGGTGCAAAAGGTGCACTTCCCAAGGTTACCAAATAAACGTGCATTACGTAGAGCAATAAAAACAGCACGTAAATGATCCAAATGTTCCTCCAAAGATTTGCTATAAATCAGTATATCATCAAAATAGACTACCACAAATCGTCCAATGAAAGCACGTAAAACCTCGTTCATTAATCTCATGAAAGTGCTAGGTGCATTAGTTAACCCACAAGGCATGACTAACCACTCATATAATCCAAACTTAGTTTTAAAAGCCGTTTTCCATTCATCTCCTAATTTCATGCGAATTTGATGGTATCCACTACGCAAATCAACTTTGGAAAACATGGTAGAGCCACTTAATTCATCAAGCATATCATCTAACCTAGGAATAGGATGACGATAACGAATAGTAATATTATTAATGGCTCGACAATCAACACACATACGCCATGTTCCATCCTTTTTAGGCACTAATATAACAGGAACAGGACAAGGACTAAGGGACTCACGTATGTAACCTTTTGATGAGGACATCCCTACTAATTTTACACCCATACCCTCACCAACTACACATACTGGACCAGTTACTAGAGCACGTGCACGTCAACTAAATTATCAGGTACTTTCGTTTCTTGCGAATCCTTCTATTGTTCATGAACATATGATGCTGCCTAAATTAGATACTTTTGTTTTGCTTATGAATGAAGGACCTAGCATGGACAAGAAGGATGGTCATTGGAGTGGGATCAAGAATGGAGAAGAAGGTGCGCGCAGGGGAAAGTACAGTGGAGCTTCCAGTGGGGATTTTCGCACGTTGAAGCCACCATAAGGCATGCATGAAGGCTTGGACGGAATACACGAGATGCCACTTCATTATTTTCGTCCAAGAGCAATTATAGGTGCTGCGTCACCTTAATATTGGGCTGGGCCCATGTAATTTCGAAATACCACATTATAGGCTGTTTTTAGAGTCCGTATGTGTGGGGAAACCGAGTTAGGGTTGTTTTCGGACCCCACCTCCAAGGGGTCACGAAAATCCCCTCTGTTCCCCCATATATACAGCCCTTAGGGCGTCGTTTAGACTTGGGTTTTAATTAGATTTAAGTTAGCCATAGCTGCAACTTCGAGTTCTTCGTTTGTGTCGTCCGACCAGGCCAAGACCGCATTGGAACCCCAACTTCTGTTAATCTTTCATCTTATATTCGCAATATCCAGATTGCAATTCTTAGTTCTTGCTTGTTCTTCGATTGCTTGCAGGAATTGACCTTCGTGGTCAGGTTGATCGTGCATCCGCGGGATCAATAACCTCTCGGAGTTGGTTTAGCGATTGCTAAGGCGCAACGTCTTCGCACGTTCGTAGTCGGGTCGTGAAAGTCTACTCCACCAAAAATCGATCTCCATCCTCTCATCGAAACATCGGGACACCTTCGCCTCTATCAAGTGGTATCAGATTTCCAGGTTGCTCGGTGAGATTTACCAGTTTTCATAGTCTAGATTGGTTCTGTTCTTCATACCTACAGTCCACGAAAAAGCCAACAAAAAAAAATTAGGGTTAGATCATCACGTCCCAAGACAGTCCTAGCCTTTGTCCAGTTTTCTTTTCAGTACTTGCTTTGTTGAATTTACGGTTGCATCGTTGTGTCAAGTTGCTGATCTTAGCGTCTAGTTCCCTTAGAGTTTCGAGTTCTGATCACAGTTTGTCACACCGCCGCCGCACAGTAGTACACCGCCACGTTTCCGCCAATCTGAGTCCAGATACACCACCACGTTCCGCCAAGTCGAGTCCATATACAGCACCACGACCTACCAATCCGAGTTGAGTTCCATCACATGTTCGGCTTGTGATCTCTCCGTAGCCAGATTAGTTTTGAGTTTGATTAGAGTCGGATTTCACCAATCTTTTGTCGTACGTAGAAGGTGATTAGAGTCTGGCACGCTTTCCAGAGCAGTTTTTAGGCCAAAAATTTCGGGGGGTGAAAAAATTTCGTGCCCATACGTTCCTTATGTCCAGAAACTCATTTTGAGACGTTCGCCACCATAGTGATTTTTTCGCACTTTTTCAGCCACCGCAGTCCCGCATCGCACCAAAAAAAAAAAAAAAAGCAAAAAAAAAAAAAAAAAGAGGAAAAAAAAAATCAGAGTGTGCTTCTCAGTTGATTACGTGCCGCGCCGTGCTTTCGTTGGTGTTTTAGGCTCGCGTCTCTAGTACGGTCTAGCCTAGGATCAGCACAGTACCGACGTTGAGTGTTTATTCAACTTTGCATCTCTGTTTTGATTACTGTTGAGCTTTTTGCTACCATATTTGTCAAGCCTACCTACAGCTCCACATATATCCTACATCGTGCGTTTTGACACCTCCTGGCCATCGCTCTACCATATCTCTGAGAGTTTTGACCCGTTGGTTGTACATCACCACCTGCTGCTAGGTAAGAATCGGTAAGAACGTAAGAAAAGCTTGACGGATTTGTGCTTTCCACCACCCCACATCCATCCCATTAGTAGAAGTAGGATCATATTCCTGTGTGTTTTCTATTTCTGCTAACCATGCCAGGATCACATGATGAAGTGGCGCGGGATGCACCCGATTGGGAGAACATGACAAACAAGGAGCTACATGATAAATTTGCACGTATGATGTCTCAACAGGTGCAGGACATCGAGACCAGATTTACAGAGGCGATTGATGGCGTGGGGAAGATGATCGACACCAAGCTCGACGCCAAGTTTACTGAGTTGATCGCACGCCTACCTTCAGCACAGCCACAGCCACCGCCACTACCACGTGCACGACGTATTCTGTTTCCGCGAGGACAAGCTGCTGGTATTGGTGCTCCTCCTGCTGCTGCAGTTGCTGCTACTGCTGCTGCTGCTTCTGACGTCAGCCAGGACGACAACTACGAGGGTGATTACGAGGAGGAGGTGGCACAGGAAGCGGCCTATGAGCAGCCAGCTGGACGTCCACGTCCCAACATTCGCCACGGTCGACACCAACCACCCCCTCAGGTACGCGATGATGAACATGTGCCTAAACTTAAATTGAATCTTAAGCCGTTTGAGGGTAGATATATTCCTGATGCTTATCTTACTTGGGAGTTAGAAACTGAACAACGTTTTACATGTTTACAATATCCTGAGAATAGACGTGTTACTGCTGCTGTTTGTGAATTCACGGGCTTTGCATCTATTTGGTGGTCTGAACATTGTAGATTGCATGCTAATAATATTCCAACTACTTGGGCTGCTTTAAAAGATGCTATGCGTACTCGCTGGGTTCCTCCTTATTATCAACGTGAATTGTTACAAAAATTACAGCGTTTGAGACAAGGAAAAAATTCTGTAGAGGAATATTATCAAGAATTACAAACTGGATTGATTAGATGTGGCCTAGTAGAGGATAATGAAGCTATGCTTGCACGTTTTATGGGTGGCTTAAACAGGGAGATACAAACTATTCTAGAATACAAGGACTTTGCTACTATCACTCGTTTGTTTCATCTTGCTTGTAAAGCTGAACGTGAAGTGCAGGATCGACAGGCCGCTACGAGACCTAACTTTTCTGCAGGACGAAATACATCATGGACATCGCGTGGACCTTCTACATCCACACGTCCTGCTGCGCCACCATCTACTTCAGCCGCTCATTCTTACAGGGAGCCACCAAAACAGCTAGCACCACCATTCAAGGGTGCACAGAGTGGTCCAGCGGCGAGTTCTTCTTCATCCATGGCGTCCACAGGGCAAACACGAGATCGTGATATTAAATGTCGCAGGTGCCAAGGTGGAGGTCACTTCGCAAAGGACTGTCCCTCCAAGCGTGTGATGACTATTACGGCGGATGGTGGGTATGAGTCAGCGAGTGACTATGATGAGGAGACTCTAGTTCTCATTGCTCATGAGGAACAGGGTGCCCATGATGATGCTCATGATATAGAGTATATGACTCCTGATGATGAAGATAAATATGCTAGTTTGGTGGCTCAACGTGTATTAAGTGTGCAGGTAACGAAGGCCGAGCAAAACCAGAGGCATAATTTGTTCCACACAAAGGGAGTGGTGAAAGAACGTTCGGTTCGCATCATCATTGACGGAGGGAGTTGCAACAACTTGGCTAGCATGGAGTTGGTGGAGAAGCTATCTCTCACCACAAGACCACACCCCCATCCGTACTATATTCAGTGGTTTAACAATAGTGGTAAGATTAAGGTAACGCGTTCTGTTCGTGTGCACTTTAGCATTGCTGCATATGCTGATTATGTTGATTGTGATGTGGTACCCATGCAAGCATGCTCTCTTTTACTTGGTAGACCATGGCAATTTGATAGGAATGTTGTACACCATGGTAGGACAAATCAGTTTACTCTAGTTCATCAGGATAAAAATATTGCTTTACTTCCTATGTCTCCTGAACAAATTGTGAAAGATGATCTTGCTAGAGCTAGTAAAGCAAAACAGGAGAAAAATAAGAGTGAGAATGAGATAGCAGCCAAAGAATTTGAGCAACAACATAAGACTAATAGCAAATCTTCTTCTGCTGTTTCTAATGAAATTAAATTGACTAGTCCAACTTTGCTTGCTACTAAGGTTGATATTTCAGATTTGGATGTTAGTCAATATGTGTGCTATGCTTTTGTGTGCAAAGAAGCTTTGTTTTCATTTGAGGAATTGCCTCCTTCTTTGCCTCCTGTTGTCACTGACCTTTTGCAGGAGTTTATTGACGTCTTTCCACAAGACGTACCACCGGGATTACCACCTATTCGAGGGATTGAGCATCAGATTGACTTAATTACCGGTGCTTCGTTGCCCAACCGTGCGCCATACCGTACCAATCCGGAGGAGACGAAGGAGATTCAGCGTCAAGTACAAGAGCTACTCGACAAAGGTTACATACGTGAGTCCCTTAGTCCTTGTGCTGTACCTGTTATATTAGTGCCTAAAAAGGATGGAACATGGCGTATGTGTGTTGATTGTCGAGCCATTAATAATATTACTATTCGTTATCGTATCCTATTCCTAGGTTAGATGATATGCTTGATGAATTAAGTGGCTCTACCATGTTTTCCAAAGTTGATTTGCGTAGTGGATACCATCAAATTCGCATGAAATTAGGAGATGAATGGAAAACGGCTTTTAAAACTAAGTTTGGATTATATGAGTGGTTAGTCATGCCTTTTGGGTTAACTAATGCACCTAGCACTTTCATGAGATTAATGAACGAGGTTTTAGGTGCTTTCATTGGACGATTTGTGGTAGTCTATTTTGATGATATACTGATTTATAGCAAATCTTTGGAGGAACATTTGGATCATTTACGTGCTGTTTTTATTGCTCTACGTAATGCACGTTTATTTGGTAACCTTGGGAAGTGCACCTTTTGCACCGACCGAGTATCGTTTCTTGGCTATGTTGTTACTCCACAGGGTATTGAAGTTGATAAAGCCAAGATCGAGGCGATTGAGAGTTGGCCGCAGCCCAAAACGGTCACACAAGTGAGGAGTTTTCTTGGCCTCGCTGGATTCTATAGGCGTTTTGTGAGAGATTTCAGCACCATTGCTGCCCCTCTCAATGAGCTTACACGCAAGGATGTGCCTTTTACTTGGGGTACCGCACAGGAAGAAGCTTTCACGGTATTGAAAGATAAGTTAACACATGCTCCTTTGCTCCAACTTCCTGATTTTAATAAGACTTTTGAGCTTGAATGCGATGCTAGTGGGATTGGTTTGGGAGGTGTGTTATTACAAGATGCTAAACCTGTTGCATACTTTTCTGAAAAATTGAGTGGGCCTAGTCTGAACTATTCTACTTATGATAAGGAATTATATGCTCTTGTTCGGACATTAGAAACTTGGCAACATTATTTATGGCCCAAAGAATTTGTTATACAT
Source organism: Bromus sterilis (assembly GCA_950022295.1). Classification (NCBI taxonomy): domain Eukaryota; kingdom Viridiplantae; phylum Streptophyta; class Magnoliopsida; order Poales; family Poaceae; genus Bromus; species Bromus sterilis. Next base: position 159,820,546 of record OX465599.1, on the reverse strand, counting down.
TCTGATCATGAATCTTTGAAACACATAAGAAGTCAAGCAAAACTTAATCGTAGACATGCTAAGTGGGTTGAATTTATTGAGACTTTCCCTTATGTCATTAAACACAAGAAGGGGAAAGATAATATTATTGCTGATGCTTTGTCTCGTCGTTATACTATGCTTTCACAACTTGACTTCAAGATATTCGGTTTAGAGACAATCAAAGAACAATATGCAAATGATGCGGAATTTAAAGATGTATTGCAGAATTGTAGAGAGGGTAGAACTTGGAACAAGTTTGTGCTTAATGATGGATTTGTGTTCCGTTCTAACAAGCTATGCATTCCAGCTAGCTCTATTCGTCTTTTGTTGTTGCAGGAGGCGCATGGAGGAGGATTAATGGGACATTTTGGCGTGAAAAAGACGGAGGACGTACTTGCTACACATTTCTTTTGGCCAAAGATGAGACGGGATGTTGAGCGTTTTGTTGCTCGCTGCACTACATGTCAAAAAGCTAAGTCACGACTCAATCCTCATGGTTTATACATGCCTTTACCTGTACCTAGTGTTCCGTGGGAGGACATATCCATGGACTTTGTTTTAGGCTTGCCTCGAACAAAGAAGGGGAGGGATAGCATATTTGTTGTCGTGGATAGATTTTCTAAGATGGCACATTTTATACCATGTCATAAAAGCGATGATGCTGCTAATGTTGCTGATTTATTCTTTGGAGAGATTATTCGTTTACATGGTGTGCCCAATACTATTGTCTCGGATTGTGATACTAAGTTTCTTAGCCATTTTTGGAGATGCTTATGGGCTAAGTTGGGGACTAAACTACTTTTTAGTACTACATGTCATCCCCAAACTGATGGACAAACTGAAGTGGTCAATAGGACTTTGTCTACTATGCTTAGGGCTGTTTTAAAAAGTAACTTGAAACTGTGGGAAGAATGTTTACCTCATATTGAATTTGCTTATAATCGTTCAGTGCATTCTACCACTAAAATGTGCCCTTTTGAGATTGTTTATGGTTTTCTACCTCGTGCACCTATTGATTTGCTGCCTCTTCCATCTTCGGAGAAGGTTAATTTTGATGCTAAGCAACGTGCTGAATTGATATTAAAAATGCATGAGTTAACTAAAGAAAACATTGAGCGCATGAATGCTAGATACAAGCTTGCTGGTGATAGGGGTCGAAAGCATGTTGTTTTTGAACCAGGAGATCTTGTTTGGTTACATCTACGAAAAGATAGGTTTCCTGATTTGCGCAAGTCTAAGTTAATGCCACGAGCTGATGGTCCCTTTAAGGTTTTACAGAAAATTAATGATAATGCATATAAACTTGAGCTACCTGCAGATTTTGGGGTTAGTCCCACATTTAACATTGCAGATTTGAAACCTTATTTGGGAGAAGATGATGAGCTTTCGTCGAGGACGACTTCAATTCAAGAAGGGGAGGATGATGAGGACATCCCTACTAATGTTACACCCATACCCTCACCAACTACACATACTGGACCAGTTACTAGAGCACGTGCACGTCAACTAAATTATCAGGTACTTTCGTTTCTTGCGAATCCTTCTATTGTTCATGAACATATGATGCTGCCTAAATTAGATACTTTTGTTTTGCTTATGAATGAAGGACCTAGCATGGACAAGAAGGATGGTCATTGGAGCGGGATCAAGAATGGAGAAAAAGGTGCGCGCAGGGGAAAGTACAGTGGAGCTTCCAGTGGGGATTTTCGCACGTTGAAGCCACCATAAGGCATGCATGAAGGCTTGGACGGAATACACGAGATGCCACTTCATTATTTTCGTCCAAGAGCAATTATAGGTGCTGCGTCACCTTAATATTGGGCTGGGCCCATGTAATTTCGAAATACCACATTATAGGCTGTTTTTAGAGTCCGTATGTGTGGGGAAACCGAGTTAGGGTTGTTTTCGGACCCCACCTCCAAGGGGTCACGAAAATCCCCTCTGTTCCCCCATATATACAGCCCTTAGGGCGTCGTTTAGACTTGGGTTTTAATTAGATTTAAGTTAGCCATAGCTGCAACTTCGAGTTCTTCGTTTGTGTCGTCCGACCAGGCCAAGACCGCATTGGAACCCCAACTTCTGTTAATCTTTCATCTTATATTCGCAATATCCAGATTGCAATTCTTAGTTCTTGCTTGTTCTTCGATTGCTTGCAGGAATTGACCTTCGTGGTCAGGTTGATCGTGCATCCGCGGGATCAATAACCTCTCGGAGTTGGTTTAGCGATTGCTAAGGCGCAACGTCTTCGCACGTTCGTAGTCGGGTCGTGAAAGTCTACTCCACCAAAAATCGATCTCCATCCTCTCATCGAAACATCGGGACACCTTCGCCTCTATCAACTTTGTCGAGTAGCTCTTGTACTTGACGCTGAATCTCCTTCGTCTCCTCCGGATTGGTACGGTATGGCGCACGGTTGGGCAACGAAGCACCGGGAATTAAGTCAATCTGATGCTCAATCCCTCGAATAGGTGGTAATCCCGGTGGTACGTCTTGTGGAAAGACGTCAATAAACTCCTGCAAAAGGTCAGTGACAACAGGAGGCAAAGAAGGAGGCAATTCCTCGAATGAAAACAAAGCTTCTTTGCACACAAAAGCATAGCACACATATTGACTAACATCCAAATCTGAAATATCAACCTTAGTAGCAAGCAAAGTTGGACTAGTCAATTTAATTTCATTAGAAACAACAGAAGAAGATTTGCTATTAGTCTTATGTTGTTGCTCAAATTCTTTGGCTGCTATCTCATTCTCACTCTTATTTTTCTCCTGTTTTGCTTTACTAGCTCTAGCAAGATCATCTTTCACAATTTGTTCAGGAGACATAGGAAGTAAAGCAATATTTTTATCCTGATGAACCAGAGTAAACTGATTTGTCCTACCATGGTGTACAACATTCCTATCAAATTGCCATGGTCTACCAAGTAAAAGAGAGCATGCTTGCATGGGTACCACATCACAATCAACATAATCAGCATAAGCAGCAATGCTAAAGTGCACACGAACAGAACGCGTTACCTTAATCTTACCACTATTGTTAAACCACTGAATATAGTACGGATGGGGGTGTGGTCTTGTGGTGAGAGATAGCTTCTCCACCAACTCCATGCTAGCCAAGTTGTTGCAACTCCCTCCGTCAATGATGATGCGAACCGAACGTTCTTTCACCACTCCCTTTGTGTGGAACAAATTATGCCTCTGGTTTTGCTCGGCCTTCGTTACCTGCACACTTAATACACGTTGAGCAACCAAACTAGCATATTTATCTGCGTCATCAGGAGTCATATACTCTATATCATGAGCATCATCATGGGCACCCTGTTCCTCATGAGCAATGAGAACTAGAGTCTCCTCATCATAGTCACTCGCTGACTCATACCCACCATCCGCCGTAATAGTCATCACACGCTTGGAGGGACAGTCTTTTGCGAAGTGACCTCCACCTTGGCACCTGCGACATTTAATATCACGATCTCGTGTTTGCCCTGTGGACGCCATGGATGAAGAAGAACTCGCCGCCGGACCACTCTGTGCACCCTTGAATGGTGGCGCTGGCTGTTTTGGTGGCTCCCTGTAAGAATGAGCGGCTGAAGTAGATGGTGGCGCAGCAGGACGTGTGGATGTAGAAGCTCCACGCGATGTCCATGATGTATTTCGTCCTGCAGAAAAGTTAGGTCTTGTAGCGGCCTGTCGATCCTGCACTTCACGTTCAGCTTTACAAGCAAGATGAAACAAACGAGTGATAGTAGCAAAGTCCTTGTATTCTAGAATAGTTTGTATCTCCCTGTTTAAGCCACCCATAAAACGTGCAAGCATAGCTTCATTATCCTCTACTAGGCCACATCTAATCAATCCAGTTTGTAATTCTTGATAATATTCCTCTACAGAATTTTTTCCTTGTCTCAAACGCTGTAATTTTTGTAACAATTCACGTTGATAATAAGGAGGAACCCAGCGAGTACGCATAGCATCTTTTAAAGCAGCCCAAGTAGTTGGAATATTATTAGCATGCAATCTACAATGTTCAGACCACCAAATAGATGCAAAGCCCGTGAATTCACAAACAGCAGCAGTAACACGTCTATTCTCAGGATATTGTAAACATGTAAAACGTTGTTCAGTTTCTAACTCCCAAGTAAGATAAGCATCAGGAATATATCTACCCTCAAACGGCTTAAGATTCAATTTAAGTTTAGGCACGTGTTCATCATCGCGTACCTGAGGGGGTGGTTGGTGTCGACCGTGGCGAATGTTGGGACGTGGACGTCCAGCTGGCTGCTCATAGGCCGCTTCCTGTTCCACCTCCTCCTCGTAATCACCCTCGTAGTTGTCGTCCTGGACGACGTCAGAAGCAGCAGCAGCAGTAGCAGCAACTGCAGCAGCAGGAGGAGCACCAATACCAGCAGCTTGTCCTCGCGGAAACAGAATACGTCGTGCACGTGGTAGTGGCGGTGGCTGTGGCTGTGCTGAAGGTAGGCGTGCGATCAACTCAGTAAACTTGGCGTCGAGCTTGGTGTCGATCATCTTTTCCACGCCATCAATTGCCTCTGTAAATCTGGTCTCGATGTCATTCACCTGTTCAGACATCATTTGTGCAAATTTATCATGTAGCTCCTTGTTTGTCATGTTCTCCCAATCGGGTGCATCCCGCGCCACTTCATCATGTGATCCTGGCATGGTTAGCAGAAATAGAAAACACACAGGAATATGATCCTACTTCTACTAATGGGATGGATGTGGGGTGGTGGAAAGCACAAATCCGTCAAGCTTTTCTTACGTTCTTACCGATTCTTACCTAGCAGCAGGTGGTGATGTACAACCAACGGGTCAAAACTCTCAGAGATATGGTAGAGCGATGGCCAGGAGGTGTCAAAACGCACGATGTAGGATATATGTGGAGCTGTAGGTAGGCTTGACAAATATGGTAGCAAAAAGATCAACAGTAATCAAAACAGAGATGCAAAGCTGAATAAACACTCAACGTCGGTACTGTGCTGATCCTAGGCTAGACCGTACTAGAGACGCGAGCCTAAAACACCAACGAAAGCACGGCGCGGCACGTAACAACTCTGAAGCACACTCTGAATTTTTTTTTCTCTCTTTTTTTTTTTTTTTTTTGCTCTTTTTTTTTTTTTGCGATGCGGGACTGCGGTGGCTGAAAAAGTGCGAAAAAAACACTATGGTGGCGAACGTCTCAAAACGAGTTTCTGGACGTAAGGAACGTATGGGCACGAAATTTTTTTACCCCTGAAAATTTTGGCCTAAAAACTGCTCTGAAAAGCGTGCCAGACTGGTGAAATCCGACTCTAATCAACTCAAAACTATTCTGGCTACGGAGATATCAGGAACCGTACTGATGGTGGAACTCAACTCGGACTCGTGAGACGTGCTGGTGTATATGGACTCTGCTTGGCGGAACGTGGTGGTGTATCTGGACTCGGATTAGCGGAACGTGGTAGGATGACTACTCGGATTAGCGGAACGTGGTATGTGCCTTTTACTTGGGGTATCGCACAGGAAGAAGTGATAGAGACGAAGGTGTCCCGATGTTTCGATGAGATGGTGGAGATCGATTATGGTGGAGGCGACTTTCACGATCCGACTACGAACGTGCGAAGACGTTGCGCCTTAGCGATCGCTAAACCAACTCCGAGAGGTTATTGATCCCGCGGATGCACGATCAACCTGACCACGAAGGTCTAATTCCTGCAAGCAATCGAAGAACAAGCAAGAACTAAGAATTGCAATCTGGATATTGCGAATATAAGATGAATGATTACGAAAGTTGGGGTTCCAATGAGGTCTTGGCCTGGTCGGATGACACAAACGAAGAGCTCGAAGTTGCGGCTATGGCTAACTTAAATCTAATTAAAACCCAAGTCTAAACGACGCCCTAAGGGCTGTATATATGGGGGAACAGAGGGGATTTTCGTGACCCCTTGGAGGTGGGGCCCGAAAACAACCCTAACTCGGTTTCCCCACACATACGGACTCTAAAAACAGCCTATAATGTGGTATTTCGAAATTACATGGGCCCAGCCCAATATTAAGGTGACGCAGCACCTATAATTGCTCTTGGACGAAAATAATGAAGTGGCATCTCGTGTATTTCGTCCAAGCCTTCATGCATGCCTTATGGTGGCTTCAAAGTGCGAAAATCCCCACTGGAAGCTCCATTGTTATTTCCCGCGCGCGCACCTTCTTCTCCATGCTTGATCCCGCTCCAATGACCGTCCTTCTTGTCCATGCTAGGTCCTTCATTCATAAGCAAAACAAAAGTATCTAATTTAGGCAGCATCATATGTTCATGAACATTAGAAGGATTCTGATAGAGACGGGGTGTCCCGATCTTTCGATGAGATGGTGGAGATCGATTATGGTGGAGTAGACTTTCACGACCCGACTACGAACGTGCGAAGACGTTGCGCCTTAGCGATCGCTAAACCAACTCCGAGAGGTTATTGATCCCGCGGATGCACGATCAACCTGACCACGAAGGTCTAATTCCTGCAAGCAATCGAAGAACAAGCAAGAACTAAGAATTGCAATCTGGATATTGCGAATATAAGATGAAAGATTACGAAAGTTGGGGTTCCAATGAGGTCTTGGCCTGGTCGGATGACACAAACGAAGAGCTCGAAGTTGCGGCTATGGCTAACTTAAATCTAATTAAAACCCAAGTCTAAACGACGCCCTAAGGGCTGTATATATGGGGGAACAGAGGGGATTTTCGTGACCCCTTGGAGGTGGGGTCCGAAAACAACCCTAACTCGGTTTCCCCACACATACGGACTCTAAAAACAGCCTATAAGGTGGTATTTCGAAATTACATGGGCCCAGCCCAATATTAAGGTGACGCAGCACCTATAATTGCCCTTGGACGAAAATAATGAAGTGGCATCTCGCGTATTTCGTCCAAGACTTCATGCGCGCCTTATGGTGGCTTCAAAGTGCGATAATCACCACGGGAAGCTCCGCTGTCCTTTCCCGCGCGCGCACCTTCTTCTCCATGCTTGATCCCGCTCCAATGACCATCCTTCTTGTCCATGCTAGGTCCTTCATTCATAAGCAAAACAAAAGTATCTAATTTAGGCAGTATCATATGTTCATGAACAATAGAAGGATTCGCAAGAAACGAAAGTACCTGATAATTTAGTTGACGTGCACGAGCTCTAGTAACTGGTCCAATATGTGTAGTTGGTGAGGATATGGGTGTAACATTAGTAGGGATGTCCTCATCAGATTCGCAAGAAACGAAAGTACCTGATAATTTAGTTGACGTGCACGTGCTCTAGTAACTGGTCCAGTATGTGTAGTTGGTGAAGATGTGGGTGTAACATTAGTAGAGATGTCCTCATCATCCTCCCCTTCTTGAATTGAAGTCGTCCTCGACGGAAGCTCATTATCTTCTCCCAAATAAGGTTTCAAATCTGCAATGTTAAATGTGGGACTAACCCCAAAATCTGCAGGTAGCTCAAGTTTATATGCATTATCATTAATTTTCTGTAAAACCTTAAAGGGACCATCAGCTCGTGGCATTAACTTAGACTTGCGCAAATCAGGAAACCTATCTTTACGTAGATGTAACCAAACAAGATCTCCTGGCTGAAACACAACATGCTTTCTACCCTTATCACCAGCAAGCTTGTATCTAGCATTCATTTTCTCAATGTTTTCTTTAGTTAACTCATGCATTTTTAATATCAATTCAGCACGTTGCTTAGCATCAAAATTAACCTTCTCCGAAGATGGAAGAGGCAGCAAATCAATAGGTGCACGAGGTAGAAAACCATAAACAATCTCAAAAGGGCACATTTTAGTGGTAGAATGAAATGAACGATTATAAGCAAATTCAATATGAGGTAAACATTCTTCCCACATTTTCAAGTTACTTTTTAAAACAGCCCTAAGCATAGTAGACAAAGTCCTATTGACTACTTCAGTTTGTCCATCAGTTTGGGGATGACATGTAGTACTAAAAAGTAGTTTAGTCCCCAACTTAGCCCATAAGCATCTCCAAAAATGGCTAAGAAACTTAGTATCACGATCCGAGACAATAGTATTGGGCACACCATGTAAGCGAATAATCTCTCGAAAGAATAAATCAGCAACATTAGCAGCATCATCGCTTTTATGACATGGTATAAAATGTGCCATCTTAGAAAATCTATCCACGACAACAAATATGCTATCCCTCCCCTTCTGTGTTCGAGGCAAGCCTAAAACAAAGTCCATGGATATGTCCTCCCACGGAACACTAGGTACAGGTAAAGGCATGTATAAACCATGAGGATTGAGTCGTGACTTAGCTTTTTGACATGTAGTGCAGCGAGCAACAAAACGCTCAACATCCCTTCTCATCTTTGGCCAAAAGAAATGTGTAGCAAGTACGTCCTCCGTCTTCTTCACGCCAAAATGTCCCATTAATCCTCCTCCATGCGCCTCCTGCAACAACAAAAGACGAATAGAGCTAGCTGGAATGCATAGCTTGTTAGAACGGAACACAAACCCATCATTAAGCACAAACTTGTTCCATGTTCTACCCTCTCTACAATTCTGCAAAACATCTTTAAATTCCGCATCATGTACATATTGATCTTTGATTGTCTCTAAACCGAATATCTTGAAGTCAAGTTGTGAAAGCATAGTATAACGACGAGACAAAGCATCAGCAATAATATTATCTTTCCCCTTCTTGTGTTTAATGACATAAGGGAAAGTCTCAATAAATTCAACCCACTTAGCATGTCTACGATTAAGTTTTGCTTGGCTTCTTATGTGTTTCAAAGATTCATGATCAGAATGTATAACAAATTCTTTGGGCCATAAATAATGTTGCCAAGTTTCTAATGTCCGAACAAGAGCGTATAATTCCTTATCATAAGTAGAATAGTTCAGACTAGGCCCACTCAATTTTTCAGAAAAGTATGCAACAGGTTTAGCATCTTGTAATAACACACCTCCCAAACCAATCCCACTAGCATCGCATTCAAGCTCAAAAGTCTTATTAAAATCAGGAAGTTGGAGCAAAGGAGCATGTGTTAACTTATCTTTCAATACCGTGAAGGCTTCTTCCTGTGCGGTACCCCAAGGAAAAGGCACATCCTTGCGTGTAAGCTCATTGAGAGGTGCAGCAATGGTGCTGAAATCTCTCACAAAACGCCTATAGAATCCAGCGAGGCCAAGAAAACTTCTCACTTGTGTGACCGTTTTGGGCTGCGGCCAACTCTCAATCGCCTCGATCTTGGCTTTATCAACTTCAATTCCCTGCGGAGTAACAACATAGCCAAGAAACGATACTCGGTCGGTGCAAAAGGTGCACTTCCCAAGGTTACCAAACAAACGTGCATTACGTAGAGCAATAAAAACAGCACGTAAATGATCCAAATGTTCCTCCAAAGATTTGCTATAAATCAGTATATCATCAAAATAGACTACCACAAATCGTCCAATGAAAGCACGTAAAACCTCGTTCATTAATCTCATGAAAGTGCTAGGTGCATTAGTTAACCCAAAAGGCATGACTAACCACTCATATAATCCAAACTTAGTTTTAAATGCCGTTTTCCATTCGTCCCCTAATTTCATGCGAATTTGATGGTATCCACTACGCAAATCAACTTTGGAAAACATGGTAGAGCCACTTAATTCATCAAGCATATCATCTAACCTAGGAATAGGATGACGATAACGAATAGTAATATTATTAATGGCTCTACAATCAACACACATATGCCAAGTTCCATCCTTTTTAGGCACTAATATAACAGGAACAGCACAAGGACTAAGGGATTCACGTATGTAACCTTTGTCGAGTAGCTCTTGTACTTGACGCTGAATCTCCTTCGTCTCCTCCGGATTGGTACGGTATGGCGCACGGTTGGGCAGCGAAGCACCGGGAATTAAGTCAATCTGATGCTCAATCCCTCGAATAGGTGGTAATCCCGGTGGTACGTCTTGTGGAAAGACGTCAATAAACTCCTGCAAAAGGTCAGTGACAACAGGAGGCAAAGAAGGAGGCAATTCCTCAAATGAAAACAAAGCTTCTTTGCACACAAAAGCATAGCACACATATTGACTAACATCCAAATCCGAAATACTCCCTCCATTCCTTGATGTAAGGTGTATAGTTTTTTAAAATAACTTTCATAATATAGGGTGTGAGGGAGTTTGTTTCCAATACTACCCCTCCATCATATGTTTTTTTCTTTTAATTAGCTGCCAAACGTGAGCTGAAGAAAAGGAAAGGAATGATCATGGGTTAACATTTTCAATCCCGCAGATTTATTGCCTTGTATTCATATGACTTGGAGCGCTCCATGCACTGGCTATGAATGGAAACCGTGAGAAGTTGGCAAGTTTTTTTAAGGAGATTAATTAGGCTTAATAACTGATCTGGAATGAGGGATTTTCTCACCTTCCTTTTTCCTCTCTACTCCCACGAATCCTTCTAGGGGCTTTTTAGTCCAACCACAGCCAAATATGCTCTTCAAACTCCTGTGTTAATATTCGTGCGAGAAAACTATACACCTTACTTCAAGGAACAGAGGGAGTATCAACCTTAGTAGCAAGCAAAGTTGGACTAGTCAATTTAATTTCATTAGAAACAGCAGAAAAAGATTTGCTAGTAGTCTTATGTTGTTGCTCAAATTCTTTAGCTGCTATCTCATTTTCACTCTTATTTTTCTCCTGTTTAGCTTTACTAGCTCTAGCAAGATCATCTTTCACAATTTGTTCAGGAGACATAAGAAGTAAAGCAATAGTTTTATCCTGATGAACCAGAGTAAACTGATTTGTCCTACCATGGTGTACAACATTCCTATCAAATTGCCATGGTCTACCAAGTAAAAGAGAGCATGCTTGCATGGGTACCACATCACAATCAACATAATCAACATATGCAGCAATGCTAAAGTGCACACGAACAGAACGCGTTACCTTAATCTTACCACTATTGTTAAACCACTGAATATAGTACGGATGGGGGTGTGGTCTTGTGGTGAGAGATAGCTTCTCCACCAACTCCATGCTTGCCAAGTTGTTGCAACTCCCTCCGTCAATGATGATGCGAACCGAACGTTCTTTCACCACTCCCTTTGTGTGGAACAAATTATGCCTCTGGTTTTTCTCGGCCTTCGATACCTGCACACTTAACACACGTTGAGCAACCAAACTAGCATATTGATCTGCATCATCAGGAGCCATATACTCTATATCATGAGCATCATCAGGGGCACCCTGTTCCTCGTGAGCAATGAGAACTAAAGTCTCCTCATCATAGTCGCTCGCTGACTCATACCCACCATCCGCCGTAATAATCATCACACGCTTGGAGGGACAGTCTTTTGCGAAGTGACCTCCACCTTGGCACCTGCGACATTTAATATCACGATCTCGTGTTTGCCCTATGGAAGCCATGGATGAAGAAGAACTCGCTGCTGGACCACTCTGTGCACCCTTGAATGGTGGCGCTGGCTGTTTTGGTGGCTCCCTGTAAGAATGAGCGGTTGAAGTAGATGGTGGTGCAGCAGGACGTGTGGATGTAGAAGGTCCACGCGATGTCCATGATGTATTTCGTCCTGCAGAAAAGTTAGGTCTCGTAGCGGCCTGTCGATCCTGCACTTCACGTTCAGCTTTACAAGCAAGATGAAACAAACGAGTGATAGTAGCAAAGTCCTTGTATTCTAGAATAGTTTGTATCTCCCTGTTTAAACCACCCATAAAACGTGCAAGCATAGCTTCATTATCCTCTACTAGGCAACATCTAATCAATCCAGTTTGTAATTCTTGATAATATTCCTCTACAGAATTTTTGCCTTGTCTCAAACGCTGTAATTTTTGTAGCAATTCACGTTGATAATAAGGAGGCACCCAGCGAGTACGCATAGCATCTTTTAAAGCAGCCCAAGTAGTTGGAATATTATTAGCATGCAATCTACAATGTTCAGACCACCAAATAGATGCAAACCCCGTGAATTCACAAACAGCAGCAGTAACACGTCTATTCTCAGGATATTGTAAACATGTAAAGCGTTGTTCAGTTTCTAACTCCCAAGTAAGATAAGCATCAGGAATATATCTACCCTCAAACGGCTTAAGATTCAATTTAAGTTTAGGCACATGTTCATCATCGCGTACCTGAGGGGGTGGTTGGTGTCGACCGTGGCGAATGTTGGGACGTGGACGCCCAGCTGGCTGCTCATAGGTCGCTTCCTGTTCCACCTCCTCCTCGTAATCACCCTCGTAGTTGTCGTCCTGGCCGACGTCAGAAGCAGCAGCAGTAGTAGCAACTGCAGCACGTCGTGGTGGTGGTGGCTGTGCTGGAGCGGCCGCAGGCTGTGCAGGTAGGCGTGCGAGCAACTCAGTAAACTTGGCGTCGAGCTTGGTGTCGATCATCTTCTCCACACCATCAATCGCCTCTGTAAATCTGTTCTCGATGTCATTCACCTGTTCAGACATCATTTGTGCAAATTTATCATGTAACGCTTTGTTTGTCATATTCTCCCAATCGGGTGCATCCCGCGCCACTTCATCATGGGATCCTGGCATGGTTAGCAGAAATAGAAAACACACAGAAATATGATCCTACTTCTACTAATGGGATGTGGGGTGGTGGAAAGCACAAATCCGTCAAGCTTTTCTTTCGTTCTTACCGATTCTTACCGAGCAGCAGGTGGTGATGTACAACCAACGGGTCAAAACTCTCAGAGATGTGGTAGAGCGATGGCCAGGAGGTGTCAACCGCACGAAGTAGAATATATGTGGAGTTGTAGGTAGACTTGACAAATATGGTAGCAAAAAGCTCAACAGTAATCAAAACAGAGATGCAAAGTTGAATAAACACTCAACGTCGGTACTGTGCTGATCCTAGGCTAGACCGCACTAGAGACGCGAGCCTAAAACACCAACGAAAGCACGGCGCGGCACGTAATCAACTGAGAAGCACACTCTGAATTTTTTTTTTGCGATGCGGGACTGCGGTGGCTGAAAAAGTGCGAAAAAATCACTATGGTGGCGAACGTCTCAAAATGAGTTTCTGGACCTAAGGAACGTATGGGCGAAAAAAAATTTACCCCCGAAATTTTTGGCCTAAAAACTGCTCTGGAAAGCGTGCCAGACTTTTTTTTTTGGAAATCACCCTCTTCTACGTACGACAAAGATTGGTGAAATCCGACTCTAATCAACTCAAACTAATCTGGCCAAGGAGAGATCACAAACCGAACGGGTGATGGAACTCAACTCGGATTGGTAGGTCGTGGTGCTGTATATGGACTCGACTTGGCGGAACGTGGTGGTGTATCTGGACTCGGATTGGCGGAAACGTGGCGGCGTGCTACTGTGCGGCGGCGGTGTGACAAACTGTGATCAGAACTCGAAACTCTAAGGGAACTAGACGCTAAGATCAGCAACTTGACACAACAATGCAACCGTAAATTCAACAAAGCAAGTACTGAAAAGAAAACTGGACAAAGGCTAGGACTGTCTTGGGACGTGATGATCTAACCCTAATTTTTTTTTGTTGGCTTTTTCGTGGACTGTAGGTATGAAGAACAGAACCAATCTAGACTATGAAAACTGGTAAATCTCACCGAGCAACCTGGAAATCTGATACCACTTGATAGAGGCGAAGGTGTCCCGATGTTTCGATGAGATGGTGGAGATTGATTATGGTGGAGGCGACTTTCACGATCCGACTACGAACGTGCGAAGACGTTGCGCCTTAGCGATCGCTAAACCAACTCCGAGAGGTTATTGATCCCGCGGATGCACGATCAACCTGACCACGAAGGTCTAATTCCTACAAGCAATCGAAGAACAAGCAAGAACTAAGAATTGCAATCTGGATATTGCGAATATAAGATGAATGATTACGAAAGTTGGGGTTCCAATGAGGTCTTGGCCTGGTCGGATGACACAAACGAAGAGCTCGAAGTTGCGGCTATGGCTAACTTATATCTAATTAAAACCCAAGTCTAAACAACGCCCTAAGGGCTGTATATATGGGGGAACAGAGGGGATTTTCGTGACCCCTTGGAGGTGGGGCCCGAAAACAACCCTAACTCGGTTTCCCCACACATACGGACTCTAAAAACAGCCTATAATGTGGTATTTCGAAATTACATGGGCCCAGCCCAATATTAAGGTGACGCAGCACCTATAATTGCTCTTGGACGAAAATAATGAAGTGGCATCTCGTGTATTTCGTCCAAGCCTTCATGCATGCCTTATGGTGGCTTCAAAGTGCGAAAATCCCCACTGGAAGCTCCATTGTTATTTCCCGCGCGCGCACCTTCTTCTCCATGCTTGATCCCGCTCCAATGACCGTCCTTCTTGTCCATGCCAGGTCCTTCATTCATAAGCAAAACAAAATGATGAGGACATCCCTACTAATGTTACACCCATACCCTCACCAACTACACATACTGGACCAGTTACTAGAGCACGTGCACGTCAACTAAATTATCAGGTACTTTCGTTTCTTGCGAATCCTTCTATTGTTCATGAACATATGATGCTGCCTAAATTAGATACTTTTGTTTTGCTTATGAATGAAGGACCTAGCATGGACACGAAGGATGGTCATTGGAGCGGGATCAAGAATGGAGAAGAAGGTGCGCGCGGGGGAAAGTACAGTGGAGTTTCCAGTGGGGATTTTCGCACGTTGAAGCCACCATAAGGCATGCATGAAGGCTTGGACGGAATACACGAGATGCCACTTCATTATTTTCGTCCAAGAGCAATTATAGGTGCTGCGTCACCTTAATATTGGGCTGGGCCCATGTAATTTCGAAATACCACATTATAGGCTGTTTTTAGAGTCCGTATGTGTGGGGAAACCGAGTTAGGGTTGTTTTCGGACCCCACCTCCAAGGGGTCACGAAAATCCCCTCTGTTCCCCCATATATACAGCCCTTAGGGCGTCGTTTAGACTTGGGTTTTAATTAGATATAAGTTAGCCATAGCCGCAACTTCGAGCTCTTCGTTTGTGTCATCCGACCAGGCCAAGACCTCATTGGAACCCCAACTTTCGTAATCATTCATCTTATATTCGCAATATCCAGATTGCAATTCTTAGTTCTTGCTTGTTCTTCGATTGCTTGCAGGAATTAGACCTTCGTGGTCAGGTTGATCGTGCATCCGCGGGATCAATAACCTCTCGGAGTTGGTTTAGCGATCGCTAAGGCGCAACGTCTTCGCACGTTCGTAGTCGGATCGTGAAAGTTTCCTCCACCATAATCGATCTCCACCATCTCATCGAAACATCGGGACACCTTCGCCTCTATCAAGTGGTATCAGATTTCCAGGTTGCTCGGTGAGATTTACCAGTTTTCATAGTCTAGATTGGTTCTGTTCTTCATACCTACAGTCCACGAAAAAGCCAACAAAAAAAAAATTAGGGTTAGATCATCACGTCCCAAGACAGTCCGAGCCTTTGTCCAGTTTTCTTTTCAGTACTTGCTTTGTTGAATTTACGGTTGCATCGTTGTGTCAAGTTGCTGATTAGCGTCTAGTTCCCTTAGAGTTTCGAGTTCTGATCACAGTTTGCCACGTCGCCGCCGCACCAGTAGTCATCCTATCACGTTCCGCCAATCCGAGTCCAGATACACCACCACGTTCCGCCAAGCAGAGTCCATATACACCACCACGTCTCACGAGTCCGAGTTGAGTTCCACCATCAGTACGGTTCCTGATATCCCCGTAGCCAGAATAGTTTTGAGTTGATTAGAGTCGGATTTCACCAATCTTTTGTCGTACGTAGAGGAGGGTGATTTCCAAAAAAAAAAAAAAAAAAAAAAAGTCTGGCACGCTTTTCAGGACAGTTTTCAGGCCAAAATTTTCAGGGGTCAAAAAATTTCGTGCCCATACGTTCCTTAGGTCCAGAAACTCGTTTTGAGACGTTCGCCACCATAGTGATTTTTTCGCACTTTTTCAGCCCCCGCAGTCCCGCATCGCCAAAAAAAAAAGCAAAAAAAAAAAAAAAAAAGGGAGAGAAAAAAAAATTCAGTGTGCTTCACAGTTGGTACGTGCCGCGCCGTGCTTTCGTTGGTGTTTTAGGCTCGCGTCTCTAGTACGGTCTAGCCTAGGATCAGCACAGTACCGACGTTGAGTGTTTATTCAGCTTTGCATCTCTGTTTTGATTACTGTTGAGTTTTTCCTACCATACTTGTCAGCCTTCCTACAGCTCCACATATATTCTACATCGTGCGTTTTGACACCTCCTGGCCATCGCTCTACCATATCTCTGAGAGTTTTGACCCGTTGGTTGTACATCACCACCTGCTGCTAGGTAAGAATCGGTAAGAACATAAGAAAAGCTTGACGGATTTGTGCTTTCCACCACCCCACATCCATCCCATTAGTAGAAGTAGGATCATATTCCTGTGTGTTTTCTATTTCTGCTAACCATGCCAGGATCACATGATGAAGTGGCGCGGGATGCACCCGATTGGGAGAACATGACAAACAAGGAGTTACATGATAAATTTGCACGTATGATGTCTCAACAGGTGCAGGACATCGAGACCAGATTTACAGAGGCGATTGATGGCGTGGAGAAAATGATCGACACCAAGCTCGACGCCAAGTTTACTGAGTTGATCGCACGCCTACCCTCAGCACAGCCACAGCCACCGCCACTACCACGTGCACGACGTATTCTGTTTCCGCGAGGACAAGCTGCTGGTATTGGTGCTCCTCCTACTGCTGCAGTTGCTGCTACTGCTGCTGCTGCTGCTGCTTCTGACGTCGCCCAGGACGACAACTACGAGGGTGATTACGAGGAGGAGGTGGAACAGGAAGCGGCCTATGAGCAGCCAGCTGGACGTCCACGTCCCAACATTCGCCACGGTCGACACCAACCACCCCCTCAGGTACGCGATGATGAACATGTGCCTAAACTTAAATTGAATCTTAAGCCGTTTGAGGGTAGATATATTCCTGATGCTTATCTTACTTGGGAGTTAGAAACTGAACAACGTTTTACATGTTTACAATATCCTGAGAATAGACGTGTTACTGCTGCTGTTTGTGAATTCACGGGCTTTGCATCTATTTGGTGGTCTGAACATTGTAGATTGCATGCTAATAATATTCCAACTACTTGGGCTGCTTTAAAAGATGCTATGCGTACTCGCTGGGTTCCTCCTTATTATCAACGTGAATTGTTACAAAAATTACAGCGTTTGAGACAAGGAAAAAATTCTGTAGAGGAATATTATCAAGAATTACAAACTGGATTGATTAGATGTGGCCTAGTAGAGGATAATGAAGCTATGCTTGCACGTTTTATGGGTGGCTTAAACAGGGAGATACAAACTATTCTAGAATACAAGGACTTTGCTACTATCACTCGTTTGTTTCATCTTGCTTGTAAAGCTGAACGTGAAGTGCAGGATCGACAGGCCGCTACGAGACCTAACTTTTCTGCAGGACGAAATACATCATGGACATCGCGTGGAGCTTCTACATCCACACGTCTTGCTGCGCCACCATCTACTTCAGCCGCTCATTCTTACAGGGAGCCACAAAAACAGCCAGCGCCACCATTCAAGGGTGCACAGAGTGGTCCAGCGGCGAGTTCTTCTTCCTCCACGGCGTCCACAGGGCAAGCACGAGATCGTGATATTAAATGTCGCAGGTGCCAAGGTGGAGGTCACTTCGCAAAAGACTGTCCCTCCAAGCGTGTGATGACTATTACGGAGGATGGTGGGTATGAGTCAGCGAGTGACTATGATGAGGAGACTCTAGTTCTCATTGCTCATGAGGAACAGGGTGCCCATGATGATGCTCATGATATAGAGTATATGACTCCTGATGATGCAGATAAATATGCTAGTTTGGTTGCTCAACGTGTATTAAGTGTGCAGGTAACGAAGGCCGAGCAAAACCAGAGGCATAATTTGTTTCACACAAAGGGAGTGGTGAAAGAACGTTCGGTTCGCATCATCATTGACGGAGGGAGTTGCAACAACTTGGCTAGCATGGAGTTGGTGGAGAAGCTATCTCTCACCACAAGAACACACCCCCATCCGTACTATATTCAGTGGTTTAACAATAGTGGTAAGATTAAGGTAACACGTTCTGTTCGTGTGCACTTTAGCAGTGCTGCATATGCTGATTATGTTGATTGTGATGTGGTACCCATGCAAGCATGCTCTCTTTTACTTGGTAGACCTTGGCAATTTGATAGGAATGTTGTACACCATGGTAGGACAAATCAGTTTACTCTAGTTCATCAGGATAAAAATATTGCTTTACTTCCTATGTCTCCTGAACAAATTGTGAAAGATGATCTTGGTAGAGCTAGTAAAGCTAAACAGGAGAAAAATAAGAGTGAAAATGAGATAGCAGCTAAAGAATTTGAGCAACAACATAAGACTAATAGCAAATCTTCTTCTGTTGTTTCTAATGAAATTAAATTGACTAGTCCAACTTTGCTTACTACTAAGGTTGATATTTCGGATTTGGATGTTAGTCAATATGTGTGCTATGCTTTTGTGTGCAAAGAAGCCTTGTTTTCATTTGAGGAATTGCCTCCTTCTTTGCCTCCTGTTGTCACTGACCTTTTGCAGGAGTTTATTGACGTCTTTCCACAAGACGTACCACCGGGATTACCACCTATTCGAGGGATTGAGCATCAGATTGACTTAATTCCCGGTGCTTCGCTGCCCAACCGTGCGCCATACCGTACCAATCCGGAGGAGACGAAGGAGATTCAGCGTCAAGTACAAGAGCTACTCGACAAAGGTTACATACGTGAATCCCTTAGTCCTTGTGCTGTTCCTGTTATATTAGTGCCTAAAAAGGATGGAACATGGCGTATGTGTGTTGATTGTCGAGCCATTAATAATATTACTATTCGTTATCGTCATCCTATTCCTAGGCTAGATGATATGCTTGATGAATTAAGTGGCTCTACCATGTTTTCCAAAGTTGATTTGCGTAGTGGATACCATCAAATTCGCATGAAATTAGGGGATGAATGGAAAACGGCATTTAAAACTAAGTTTGGATTATATGAGTGGTTAGTCATGCCTTTTGGGTTAACTAATGCACCTAGCACTTTTATGAGATTAATGAACGAGGTTTTACGTGCTTTCATTGGACGATTTGTGGTAGTCTATTTTGATGATATACTGATTTATAGCAAATCTTTGGAGGAACATTTGGATCATTTACGTGCTGTTTTTATTGCTCTACGTAATGCACGTTTATTTGGTAACCTTGGGAAGTGCACCTTTTGCACCGACCGAGTGTCGTTTCTTGGCTATGTTGTTACTCCGCAGGGAATTGAAGTTGATCATGCCAAGATCGAGGCAATTGAGAGTTGGCCGCAGCCCAAAACGGTCACACAAGTGAGGAGTTTTCTTGGCCTCGCTGGATTCTATAGGCGTTTTGTGAGAGATTTCAGCACCATTGCTGCACCTCTCAATGAGCTTACACGCAAGGATGTGCCTTTTACTTGGGGTACCGCACAGGAAGAAGCTTTCACGGTATTGAAAGATAAGTTAACACATGCTCCTTTGCTCCAACTTCCTGATTTTAATAAGACTTTTGAGCTTGAATGCGATGCTAGTGGGATTGGTTTGGGAGGTGTGTTATTACAAGATGCTAAACCTGTTGCATACTTTTCTGAAAAATTGAGTGGGCCTAGTCTGAACTATTCTACTTATGATATGGAATTATATGCTCTTGTTCGGACATTAGAAACTTGGCAACATTATTTATGGCCCAAAGAATTTGTTATACATTCTGATCATGAATCTTTGAAACACATAAGAAGTCAAGCAAAACTTAATCGTAGACATGCTAAGTGGGTTGAATTTATTGAGACTTTCCCTTATGTCATTAAACACAAGAAGGGGAAAGATAATATTATTGCTGATGCTTTGTCTCGTCGTTATACTATGCTTTCACAACTTGACTTCAAGATATTCGGTTTAGAGACAATCAAAGAACAATATGTAAATGATGCGGAATTTAAAGATGTATTGCAGAATTGTAGAGAGGGTAGAACATGGAACAAGTTTGTGATTAATGATGGATTTGTGTTCCGTTCTAACAAGCTATGCATTCCAGCTAGCTCTATTCGTCTTTTGTTGTTGCAGGAGGCGCATGGAGGAGGATTAATGGGACATTTTGGCGTGAAAAAGACGGAGGACGTACTTGCTACACATTTCTTTTGGCCAAGGATGAGACGGGATGTTGAGCGTTTTGTTGCTCGCTGCACTACATGTCAAAAAGCTAAGTCACGACTCAATCCTCATGGTTTATACATGCCTTTACCTGTACCTAGTGTTCCGTGGGAGGACATATCCATGGACTTTGTTTTAGGCTTGCCTCGAACAAAGAAGGGGAGGGATAGCATATTTGTTGTCGTGGATAGATTTTCTAAGATGGCACATTTTATACCATGTCATAAAAGCGATGATGCTGCTAATGTTGCTGATTTATTTTTTCGTGAGATTATTCGCTTACATGGTGTGCCCAATACTATTGTCTCGGATCGTGATACTAAGTTTCTTAGCCATTTTTGGAGATGCTTATGGGCTAAGTTGGGGACTCAACTACTTTTTAGTACTACTTGTCATCCCCAAACTGATGGACAAACTGAAGTAGTCAATAGGACTTTGTCTACTATGCTTAGGGCTGTTTTAAAGTGTAACTTGAAAATGTGGGAAGAATGTTTACCTCATATAATCGTTCATTTCATTCTACCACTAAAATGTGCCCTTTTGAGATTGTTTATGGTTTTCTACCTCGTGCACCTATTGATTTGCTGCCTCTTCCATCTTCGGAGAAGGTTAATTTTGATGCTAAGCAACGTGCTGAATTGATATTAAAAATGCATGAGTTAACTAAAGAAAACATTGAGAAAATGAATGCTAGATACAAGCTTGCTGGTGATAAGGGTAGAAAGCATGTTGTGTTTGAACCAGGAGATCTTGTTTGGTTACATCTACGTAAAGATAGGTTTCCTGATTTGCGCAAGTCTAAGTTAATGCCACGAGCTGATGGTCCCTTTAAGGTTTTACAGAAAATTAATGATAATGCATATAAACTTGAGCTACCTGCAGATTTTGGGGTTAGTCCCACATTTAACATTGCAGATTTGAAACCTTATTTGGGAGAAGATGATGAGCTTCCGTCGAGGACGACTTCAATTCAAGAAGGGGAGGATGATGAGGACATCTCTACTAATGTTACACCCACATCTTCACCAACTACACATACTGGACCAGTTACTAGAGCACGCGCACGTCAACTAAATTATCAGGTACTTTCGTTTCTTGCGAATCCTTCTATTGTTCATGAACATATGATGCTGCCTAAATTAGATACTTTTGTTTTGCTTATGAATGAAGGACCTAGCATGGACACGAAGGATGGTCATTGGAGCGGGATCAAGAATGGAGAAGAAGGTGCGCGCGGGGGAAAGTACAGTGGAGTTTCCAGTGGGGATTTTCGCACGTTGAAGCCACCATAAGGCATGCATGAAGGCTTGGACGGAATACACGAGATGCCACTTCATTATTTTCGTCCAAGAGCAATTATAGGTGCTGCGTCACCTTAATATTGGGCTGGGCCCATGTAATTTCGAAATACCACATTATAGGCTGTTTTTAGAGTCCGTATGTGTGGGGAAACCGAGTTAGGGTTGTTTTCGGACCCCACCTCCAAGGGGTCACGAAAATCCCCTCTGTTCCCCCATATATACAGCCCTTAGGGCGTCGTTTAGACTTGGGTTTTAATTAGATATAAGTTAGCCATAGCCGCAACTTCGAGCTCTTCGTTTGTGTCATCCGACCAGGCCAAGACCTCATTGGAACCCCAACTTTCGTAATCATTCATCTTATATTCGCAATATCCAGATTGCAATTCTTAGTTCTTGCTTGTTCTTCGATTGCTTGCAGGAATTAGACCTTCGTGGTCAGGATGATCGTGCATCCGCGGGATCAATAACCTCTCGGAGTTGGTTTAGCGATCGCTAAGGCGCAACGTCTTCGCACGTTCGTAGTCGGATCGTGAAAGTTGCCTCCACCATAATCGATCTCCACCATCTCATCGAAACATCGGGACACCTTCGCCTCTATCACAAAAGTATCTAATTTAGGCAGCATCATATGTTCATGAACATTAGAAGGATTCGCAAGAAACGAAAGTACCTGATAATTTAGTTGACGTGCACGTGCTCTAGTAACTGGTCCAGTATGTGTAGTTGGTGAAGATGTGGGTGTAACATTAGTAGAGATGTCCTCATGAAGAAGCCTTCACGGTATTGAAAGGTAAGTTAACACATGCTCCTTTGCTCCAACTTCCTGATTTTAATAAGACTTTTGAGCTTGAATGCGATGCTAGTGGGATTGGTTTGGGAGGTGTGTTATTACAAGATGCTAAACCTGTTGCATACTTTTCTAAAAAATTGAGTGGTCCTAGTCTGAACTATTCTACTTATGATAAGGAATTATATGCTCTTGTTCGGACATTAGAAACTTGGCAACATTATTTATGGCCCAAAGAATTTGTTATACATTCTGATCATGAATCTTTGAAACACATAAGAAGTCAAGCAAAACTTAATCGTAGACATGCTAAGTGGGTTGAATTTATTGAGACTTTCCCTTATGTCATTAAACACAAGAAGGGGAAAGATAATATTATTGCTGATGCATTGTCTCGTCGTTATACTATGCTTTCACAACTTGACTTCAAGATATTCGGTTTAGAGACAATCAAAGATCAATATGTAAATGATGCGCTATTTAAAGATGTATTGCAGAATTGTAGAGAGGGTAGAACATGGAACAAGTTTGTGCTTAATGATGGATTTGTGTTCCGTTCTAACAAGCTATGCATTCCAGCTAGCTCTATTCGTCTTTTGTTGTTGCAGGTGGCGCATGGAGGAGGATTAATGGGAAACTTTGGCGTGAAGAAGACGGAGGACGTACTTGCTACACATTTCTTTTGGCCAAAGATGAGACGGGATGTTGAGCGTTTTGTTGCTCGCTGCACTACATGTCAAAAAGCTAAGTCACGACTCAATCCTCATGGTTTATACATGCCTTTACCTGTACCTAGTGTTCCGTGGGAGGACATATCCATGGACTTTGTTTTAGGCTTGCCTCAAACAAAGAAGGGGAGGGATAGCATATTTGTTGTCGTGGATAGATTTTCTAAGATGACACATTTTATACCATGTCATAAAAGCGATGATGCTGCTAATGTTGCTGATTTATTCTTTCGTGAGATTATTCGCTTACATGGTGTGCCCAATACTATTGTCTCGGATCGTGATACTAAGTTTCTTAGCCATTTTTGGAGATGCTTATGGGCTAAGTTGGGGACTAAACTACTTTTTAGTACTACATGTCATCCCCAAACTGATGGACAAACTGAAGTAGTCAATATGACTTTGTCTACTATGCTTAGGGCTGTTTTAAAGAGTAACTTGAAAATGTGGGAAGAATGTTTACCTCATATTGAATTTTCTTATAATCGTTCATTTCATTCTAGCACTAAAATGTGCCCTTTTGAGATTGTTTATGGTTTTCTACCTCGTACACCTATTGATTTGCTGCCTCTTCCATCTTCGGAGAAGGTTAATTTTGATGCTAAGCAACGTGCTGAATTGATATTAAAAATGCATGAGTTAACTAAAGAAAACATTGAGAAAATGAATGCTAGATACAAGCTTGCTGGTGATAAGGGTAGAAAGCATGTTGTGTTTGAACCAGGAGATCTTGTTTGGTTACATCTACGTAAAGATAGGTTTCCTGATTTGCACAAGTCTAAGCTAATGCCACGAGCTGATGGTCCCTTTAAGGTTTTATAGAAAATTAATGATAATGCATATAAACTTGAGCTACCTGCAGATTTTGGGGTTAGTCCCACATTTAACATTGCAGATTTGAAACCTTACTTGGGAGAAGATAATGAGCTTCCGTCGAGGACGACTTCATTTCAAGAAGGGGAGGATGATGAGGACATCTCTACTAATGTTACACCCAAATCTTCACCAACTACACATACTGGACCAGTTACTAGAGCACGTGCACGTCAACTGATAGAGGCGAAGGTGTCCCGATGTTTCGATGAGATGGTGGAGATCGATTATGGTGGAGGCAATTTTCACGATCCGACTACGAACGTGCGAAGACGTTGCGCCTTAGCGATCGCTAAACCAACTCCGAGAGGTTATTGATCCCGCGGATGCACGATCAACCTGACCACGAAGGTCTAATTCCTGCAAGCAATCGAAGAACAAGCAAGAACTAAGAATTGCAATCTGGATATTGCGAATATAAGATGAATGATTACGAAAGTTGGGGTTCCAATGAGGTCTTGGCCTGGTCGGATGACACAAACGAAGAGCTCGAAGTTGCGGCTATGGCTAACTTATATCTAATTAAAACCCAAGTCTAAACGACGCCCTAAGGGCTGTATATATGGGGGAACAGAGGGGATTTTCGTGACCCCTTGGAGGTGGGGTCCGAAAAGAACCCTAACTCGGTTTCCCCACACATACGGACTCTAAAAACAGCCTATAAGGTGGTATTTCGAAATTACATGGGCCCAGCCCAATATTAAGGTGACGCAGCACCTATAATTGCCCTTGGACGAAAATAATGAAGTGGCATCTCGCGTATTTCGTCCAAGACTTCATGCGCGCCTTATGGTGGCTTCAAAGTGCGATAATCACCACTGGAAGCTCCGCTGTCCTTTCCCGCGCGCGCACCTTCTTCTCCATGCTTGATCCCGCTCCAATGACCATCCTTCTTGTCCATGCTAGGTCCTTCATTCATAAGCAAAACAAAAGTATCTAATTTAGGCAGTATCATATGTTCATGAACAATAGAAGGATTCGTAAGAAACGAAAGTACCTGATAATTTAGTTGACGTGCACGAGCTCTAGTAACTGGTCCAATATGTGTAGTTGGTGAGGATATGGGTGTAACATTAGTAGGGATGTCCTCATCATCAACTAAATTATCAGGTACTTTCGTTTCTTGCGAATCCTTCTAATGTTCATGAACATATGATGCTGCCTAAATTAGATACTTTTGTTTTGCTTATGAATGAAGGACCTAGCATGGACAAGAAGGACGGCCATTGGAGTGGGATCAAGCATGGAGAAGAAGGTGCGCGCGCGGGAAAGAACAATGGAGCTTCCAGTGGGGATTTTCGCACTTTGAAGCCACCATAAGGCATGCATGAAGGCTTGGACGAAATACACGAGATGCCACTTCATTATTTTCGTCCAAAGGCAATTATAGGTGCTGCGTCACCTTAATATTGGGCTGGGCCCATGTAATTTCGAAATACCACATTATAGGCTGTTTTTAGAGTCCGTATGTGTGGGGAAACCGAGTTAGGGTTGTTTTCGAACCCCACCTCCAAGGGGTCACGAAAATCCCCTCTGTTCCCCCATATATACAGCCCTTAGGGCGTCATTTAGACTTGGGTTTTAATTAGATTTAAGTTAGCCATAGCCGCAACTTCGAGTTCTTCGTTTGTGTCGTCCGACCAGGCCAAGATCGCATTGGAACCCCAACTTCTGTTAATCATTCATCTTATATTCGCAATATCCAGATTTCTTTTTTATTAGTTCTTGCTTGTTCTTTCGATTGCTTGCAGGAATTAGACCTTCGTGGTCAGGTTGACCGTGCATCCGCGGGATCAATAACCTCTCGGAGTTGGTTTAGCGATCGCTAAGGCGCAACGTCTTCGCACGTTCGTAGTCGGGTCGTGAAAGTCGTCTCCACCATAATCGATCTCCATCATCTCATCGAAACATCGGGACACCTTCGCCTCTATCAGGAGGACATGCACACCCCCAATGATTTGCGCAAGCACCCTAGAGATGATGGTTCATCCAGTTCAGGCTCTCAGAACCGCAAGATCTGGATCCCCAACAGCATGTTTCGCCAGAACAACCCACCGAGGCCATCGTATGTGGCGCCTCGTCCACCAGCTTCATTCCACCCAGCTCCACCTAACAACCCAGCTCCCCGCACTGTCTATGGAGCCTATTACAAGTGTGCTCAGGCAGGCCACTACTCCCGCGAGTGTCCCCAGAACCAGCTCCAGAATCAGAATGCTCCACCCCGTGCCGGAGGTAACAGCAATGGTCGTGGCAAGCCACCCCCGAAGGTCTTCACCACCAAACCCGCTCCTCCCGCCACTCGTGGACGTGTGAACCAGATATCAGCTGAAGAGACTGACGACACTTCTGACGTCATTCTTGTTACGCTCCCAGTCAATTATGTTCCTACTTCGTCATGAGTTATCCTTTGTTGAAATGTCCACCGCAATGATAATTCAAACTCCAGGGTCAAGATGGCAAACTAATAGAGTAAGCCATGGTAATCAAATTGCAATTGAGGGTTTAGTATTCCTTTCTTCACTCATAGCCCTCAAGTCGTCAGACATTGATGTCATCCTTGGTATGGATTGGTTATCAAGACAAAATGCTTTTCTTGATTGTAAATCCAAGTCAGTTCGACTTACCCATCCTTCAGGCCAGACAATAGTTTATTCCTCACCAAGATCGATAACCCAGATACATTCGTTGAATGTGCTTCCCCTTCCCGATCTTGAAGATATTCCGGTGGTTCGTGACTTCCCGGATGTCTTTCCTGAAGAGCTGCCGGGCATGCCACCCGACAGATGTGTAGAGTTCATAGTGGATCTTATGCAAGGAACCGCACCAATTTCCAGACGCCCATACAAAATGGCCCCACGTGAGTTAGCTGAGCTTAAAATACAACTCGAAGCTTTGTTGGCAAAAGGCTTCATCCGCCCTAGCTCATCGCCATGGGGTTGCCCCATTCTGTTCGTAACGAAGAAAGATGGAACAGAAAAGATGTGCGTAGACTATCGCCCGCTAAATCTAGCGACGATAAAGAACAATGATGAGGACATCTCTACTAATGTTACACCCACATCTTCACCAACTACACATACTGGACCAGTTACTAGAGCACGTGCACGTCAACTAAATTATCAGGTACTTTCGTTTCTTGCGAATCCTTCTAATGTTCATGAACATATGATGCTGCCTAAATTAGATACTTTTGTTTTGCTTATGAATGAAGGACCTAGCATGGACAAGAAGGACGGTCATTAGAGCGGGATCAAGCATGGAGAAGAAGGTGCGCGCGCGAGAAATAACAATGGAGCTTCAAGTGGGGATTTTCGCACTTTGAAGCCACCATAAGGCATGCATGAAGGCTTGGACGAAATACACGAGATGCCACTTCATTATTTTCGTCCAAGAGCAATTATAGGTGCTGCGTCACCTTAATATTGGGCTGGGCCCATGTAATTTCGAAATACCACATTATAGGCTGTTTTTAGAGTCCGTATGTGTGGGGAAACCGAGTTAGGGTTGTTTTCGGGCCCCACCTCCAAGGGGTCATGAAACTCCCCTCTGTTCCCCCATATATACAGCCCTTAGGGCGTCGTTTAGACTTGGGTTTTAATTAGATTTAAGTTAGCCATAGCCGCAACTTCGAGTTCTTCGTTTGTGTCGTCCGACCAGGCCAAGACCGCATTGGAACCCCAACTTCTGTTAATCTTTCATCTTATATTCGCAATATCCAGATTGCAATTCTTAGTTCTTGCTTGTTCTTCGATTGCTTGCAGGAATTGACCTTCGTGGTCAGGTTGATCGTGCATCCGCGGGATCAATAACCTCTCGGAGTTGGTTTAGCGATTGCTAAGGCGCAACGTCTTCGCACGTTCGTAGTCGGGTCGTGAAAGTCTACTCCACCAAAATCGATCTCCATCATCTCATCGAAACATCGGGACACCTTCGCCTCTATCAAGTGGTATCAGATTTCCAGGTTGCTCTGTGAGATTTACCAGTTTTCGTAGTCTAGATTGGCTCTGTTCTTCATACCTACAGTCCACGAAAAAGCCAACAACAAAAACATTAGGGTTAGATCATCACGTCCCAAAATAGTCTGAGCCTTTGTCCAGTTTTCTTTACAGTAGTTTGCTTTGTTGAATTTGCGGTTGCATCGTTGTGTCGAGTTGCTGATCTTAGCGCCTAGTTCCTTAGAGTTTCGAGTTCTGATCACAGTTTGTGATGAGGACATCCCTACTAATGTTACACCCATACCCTCACCAACTACACATACTGGACCAGTTACTAGAGCACGTGCACGTCAACTAAATTATTAGGTACTTTCGTTTCTTGCGAATCCTTCTATTGTTCATGAACATATGATGCTGCCTAAATTAGATACTTTTGTTTTGCTTATGAATGAAGGACCTAGCATGGACAAGAAGGATGGTCATTGGAGCGGGATCAAGAATGGAGAAGAAGGTGTGCGCGGGGGAAAGTACAGTGGAGCTTCCAGTGGGGATTTTCGCACGTTGAAGCCACCATAAGGCATGCATGAAGGCTTGGACGGAATACACGAGATGCCACTTCATTATTTTCGTCCAAGAGCAATTATAGGTGCTGCGTCACCTTAATATTGGGCTGGCCCCATGTAATTTCGAAATACCAGATTATAGGCAGTTTTTAGAGTCCGTATGTGTGGGGAAACCGAGTTAGGGTTGTTTTCGGACCCCACCTCCAAGGGGTCACGAAAATCCCCTCTGTTCCTGATGAGGACATCCCTACTAATGTTACACCCATACCCTCACCAACTACACATACTGGACCAGTTACTAGAGCACGTGCACGTCAACTAAATTATCAGGTACTTTCGTTTCTTGCGAATCCTTCTATTGTTCATGAACATATGATGCTGCCTAAATTAGATACTTTTGTTTTGCTTATGAATGAAGGACCTAGCATGGACAAGAAGGATGGTCATTGGAGCGGGATCAAGAATGGAGAAGAAGGTGTGCGCGGGGGAAAGTACAGTGGAGCTTCCAGTGGGGATTTTCGCACGTTGAAGCCACCATAAGGCATGCATGAAGGCTTGGACGGAATACACGAGATGCCACTTCATTATTTTCGTCCAAGAGCAATTATAGGTGCTGCGTCACCTTAATATTGGGCTGGGCCCATGTAATTTCGAAATACCACATTATAGGCAGTTTTTAGAGTCCGTATGTGTGGGGAAACCGAGTTAGGGTTGTTTTCGGACCCCACCTCCAAGGGGTCACGAAAATCCCCTCTGTTCCCCCATATATACAGCCCTTAGGGCGTCGTTTAGACTTGGGTTTTAATTAGATATAAGTTAGCCATAGCCGCAACTTCGAGCTCTTCGTTTGTGTCATCCGACCAGGCCAAGACCTCATTGGAACCCCAACTTTCGTAATCATTCATCTTATATTCGCAATATCCAGATTGCAATTCTTAGTTCTTGCTTGTTCTTCGATTGCTTGCAGGAATTAGGCCTTCGTGGTCAGGTTGATCGTGCATCCGCGGGATCAATAACCTCTCGGAGTTGGTTTAGCGATCGCTAAGGCGCAACGTCTTCGCACGTTCGTAGTCGGGTCGTGAAAGTCGTCTCCACCATAATCGATCTCCACCATCTCATCGAAACATCGGGACACCTTCGCCTCTATCAAGTGGTATCAGATTTCCAGGTTGCTCGGTGAGATTTACCAGTTTTCGTAGTCTAGATTGATTCTGTTCGTCATACCTACAGCCCACGAAAAAGCCAAAAAAAATTTAGGGTTAGATCATCACGTCCCAAGACAGTCCGAGCCTTTGTCCAGTTTTCTTTTCAGTACTTGCTTTGTTGAATTTACGGTTGCATCGTTGTGTCAAGTTGCTGATCTTAGCGTCTAGTTCCCTTAGAGTTTCGAGTTCTGATCACAGTTTGCCACGTCCCCGCCGCACAGTAGTCATCCTACCACGTTCCGCCAATCCAAGTCCACATACACCAGCACGTTCCGCCAAGCAGAGTCCATATACACCACCACGTACCACGAGTCCGAGTTGAGTTCCATCATCAGTACGGTTCGTGACCTCTCCATAGCCAGATTAGTTTGAGTTGATTAGAGTCGGATTTCACCAATCTTTGTCGTACGTAGAAGGGGGTGATTTCCAAAAAAAAAAAAAAAAAAAAGAGAATTTTTTTTTTCGTGGCTTGGGTTTTAATTAGATTAAAGTTAGCCATAGCCGCAACTTCGAGCTCTTCGTTTGTGTCATCCGACCAGGCCAAGACCTCATTGGAACCCCAACTTTCGTAATCATTCATCTTATATTCGCAATATCCAGATTGCAATTCTTAGTTCTTGCTTGTTCTTCGATTGCTTGCAGGAATTAGACCTTCGTGGTCAGGTTGATCGTGCATCCGCGGGATCAATAACCTCTCGGAGTTGGTTTAGCGATCGCTAAGGCGCAACGTCTTCGCACGTTCGTAGTCGGGTCGTGAAAGTCTACTCCACCAAAAATCGATCTCCATCATCTCATCGAAACATCGGGACACGTTCGCCTCTATCAAGTGGTATCAGATTTCCAGGTTGCTCGGTGAGATTTACCAGTTTTCATAGTCTAGATTGGTTCTGTTCTTCATACCTACAGTCCACGAACAAGCCAACAAAAAAAAATTAGGGTTAGATCATCACGTCCCAAGACAGTCCTAGCCTTTGTCCAGTTTTCTTTTCAGTACTTGCTTTGTTGAATCTACGGTTGCATCGTTGTGTCAAGTTGCTGATCTTAGCGTCTAGTTCCCTTAGAGTTTCGAGTTCTGATCACAGTTTTCCACGTCGCCGCCGCACAAGTAGTCATCCTACCACGTTCCGCTAATCCGAGTCCAAATACACCACCACGTTCCGCCAAGCAGAGTCCATATACACCAGCACGTCTCACGAGTCCGAGTTGAGTTCCACCATCAGTACGGTTCCTGATATCTCCGTAGCCAGAATAGTTTTGAGTTGATTAGAGTCGGATTTCACCAATCTTTTGTCGTACGTAGAAGAGGGTGATTTCCAAAAAAAAAAAAAAAAAAAATCGTGCCCATACGTTCCTTACGTCCAGAAACTCGTTTTGAGACGTTCGCCACCATAGTGTTTTGTTCGCACTTTTTCAGCCACCGCAGTCCCGCATCGCAAAAAAAAAAAAAGAGCAAAAAAAAAAAAAAAAAAAAAGAGAGAAAAAAAAAATTCAGAGTGTGCTTCACAGTTGTTACGTGCCGCCCCGTGCTTTCGTTGGTGTTTTAGGCTCGCGTCTCTAGTACGGTCTAGCCTAGGATCAGCACAGTACCGACGTTGAGTGTTTATTCAGCTTTGCATCTCTGTTTTGATTACTGTTGATCTTTTTGCTACCATATTTGTCAAGCCTACCTACAGCTCCACATATATCCTACATCGTGCGTTTTGACACCTCCTGGCCATCGCTCTACCATATCTCTGAGAGTTTTGACCCGTTGGTTGTACATCACCACCTGCAGCTAGGTAAGAATCGGTAAGAACGTAAGAAAAGCTTGACGGATTTGTGCTTTCCACCACCCCACATCCATCCCATTAGTAGAAGTAGGATCATATTCCTGTGTGTTTTCTATTTCTGCTAACCATGCCAGGATCACATGATGAAGTGGCGCGGGATGCACCCGATTGGGAGAACATGACAAACAAGGAGCTACATGATAAATTTGCACAAATGATGTCTGAACAGGTGAATGACATCGAGACCAGATTTACAGAGGCAATTGATGGCGTGGAAAAGATGATCGACACCAAGCTCGACGCCAAGTTTACTGAGTTGATCGCACGCCTACCTTCAGCACAGCCACAGCCACCGCCACTACCACGTGCACGACGTATTCTGTTTCCGCGAGGACAAGCTGCTGGTATTCGTGCTCCTCCTGCTGCTGCAGTTGCTGCTACTGCTGCTGCTGCTGCTTCTGACGTCGTCCAGGACGACAACTACGAGGGTGATTACGAGGAGGAGGTGGAACAGGAAGCGACCTATGAGCAGCCAGCTGGGCGTCCACGTCCCAACATTCGCCACGGTCGACACCAACCACCCCCTCAGGTACGCGATGATGAACATGTGCCTAAACTTAAATTGAATCTTAAGCCGTTTGAGGGTAGATATATTCCTGATGCTTATCTTACTTGGGAGTTAGAAACTGAACAACGTTTTACATGTTTACAATATCCTGAGAATAGACGTGTTACTGCTGCTGTTTGTGAATTCACGGGCTTTGCATCTATTTGGTGGTCTGAACATTGTAGATTGCATGCTAATAATATTCCAACTACTTGGGCTGCTTTAAAAGATGCTATGCGTACTCGCTGGGTTCCTCCTTATTATCAACGTGAATTGTTACAAAAATTACAGCGTTTGAGACAAGGAAAAAATTCTGTAGAGGAATATTATCAAGAATTACAAACTGGATTGATTAGATGTGGCCTAGTAGAGGATAATGAAGCTATGCTTGCACGTTTTATGGGTGGCTTAAACAGGGAGATACAAACTATTCTAGAATACAAGGACTTTGCTACTATCACTCGTTTGTTTCATCTTGCTTGTAAAGCTGAACGTGAAGTGCAGGATCGACAGGCCGCTACAAGACCTAACTTTTCTGCAGGACGAAATACATCATGGACATCGCGTGGAGCTTCTACATCCACACGTCCTGCTGCGCCACCATCTACTTCAGCCGCTCATTCTTACAGGGAGCCACCAAAACAGCCAGCGCCACCATTCAAGGGTGCACAGAGTGGTCCGGCGGCGAGTTCTTCTTCATCCATGGCGTCCACAGGGCAAACACGAGATCGTGATATTAAATGTCGCAGGTGCCAAGGTGGAGGTCACTTCGCAAAAGACTGTCCCTCCAAGCGTGTGATGACTATTACGGCGGATGGTGGGTATGAGTCAGCGAGTGACTATGATGAGGAGACTCTAGTTCTCATTGCTCATGAGGAACAGGGTGCCCATGATGATGCTCATGATATAGAGTATATGACTCCTGATGACGCAGATAAATATGCTAGTTTGGTTGCTCAACGTGTATTAAGTGTGCAGGTAACGAAGGCCGAGCAAAACCAGAGGCATAATTTGTTCCACACAAAGGGAGTGGTGAAAGAACGTTCGGTTCGCATCATCATTGACGGAGGGAGTTGCAACAACTTGGCTAGCATGGAGTTGGTGGAGAAGCTATCTCTCACCACAAGACCACACCCCCATCCGTACTATATTCAGTGGTTTAACAATAGTGGTAAGATTAAGGTAACGCGTTCTGTTCGTGTGCACTTTAGCATTGCTGCATATGCGGATTATGTTGATTGTGATGTGGTACCCATGCAAGCATGCTCTCTCTTACTTGGTAGACCATGGCAATTTGATAGGAATGTTGTACACCATGGTAGGACAAATCAGTTTACTCTGGTTCATCAGGATAAAAATATTGCTTTACTTCCTATGTCTCCTGAACAAATTGTGATAGATGATCTTGCTAGAGCTAGTAAAGCAAAACAGGAGAAAAATAAGAGTGAGAATGAGATAGCAGCCAAAGAATTTGAGCAACAACATAAGACTAATAGCAAATCTTCTTCTGCTGTTTCTAATGAAATTAAATTGACTAGTCCAACTTTGCTTGCTACTAAGGTTGATATTTCAGATTTGGATGTTAGTCAATATGTGTGCTATGCTTTTGTCTGCAAAGAAGCTTTGTTTTCATTTGAGGAATTGCCTCCTTCTTTGCCTCCTGTTGTCACTGACCTTTTGCAGGAGTTTATTGACGTCTTTCCACAAGACGTACCACCGGGATTACCACCTATTCGAGGGATTGAGCATCAGATTGACTTAATTCCCGGTGCTTCGTTGCCCAACCGTGCGCCATACCGTACCAATCCGGAGGAGACGAAGGAGATTCAGCGTCAAGTACAAGAGCTACTCGACAAAGGTTACATACGTGAGTCCCTTAGTCCTTGTGCTGTTCCTGTTATATTAGTGCCTAAAAAGGATGGAACATGGCGTATGTGTGTTGATTGTCGAGCCATTAATAATATTACTATTCGTTATCGTCATCCTATTCCTAGGTTAGATGATATGCTTGATGAATTAAGTGGCTCTACCATGTTTTCCAAAGTTGATTTGCGTAGTGGATACCATCAAATTCGCATGAAATTAGGAGATGAATGGAAAACGGCTTTTAAAACTAAGTTTGGATTATATGAGTGGTTAGTCATGCCTTTTGGGTTAACTAATGCACCTAGCACTTTCATGAGATTAATGAACGAGGTTTTACGTGCTTTCATTGGACGATTTGTGGTAGTCTATTTTGATGATATACTGATTTATAGCAAATCTTTGGAGGAACATTTGGATCATTTACGTGCTGTTTTTATTGCTCTACGTAATGCACGTTTATTTGGTAACCTTGGGAAGTGCACCTTTTGCACCGACCGAGTATCGTTTCTTGGCTATGTTGTTACTCCACAGGGTATTGAAGTTGATACAGCCAAGATCGAGGCGATTGAGAGTTGGCCGCAGCCCAAAACGGTCACACAAGTGCGAAGTTTTCTTGGCCTCGCTGGATTCTATAGGCGTTTTGTGAGAGATTTCAGCACCATTGCTGCCCCTCTCAATGAGCTTACACGCAAGGATGTGCCTTTTACTTGGGGTACCGCACAGGAAGAAGCTTTCACGGTATTGAAAGATAAGTTAACACATGCTCCTTTGCTCCAACTTCCTGATTTTAATAAGACTTTTGAGCTTGAATGCGATGCTAGTGGGATTGGTTTGGGAGGTGTGTTATTACAAGATGCTAAACCTGTTGCATACTTTTCTGAAAAATTGAGTGGGCCTAGTCTGAACTATTCTACTTATGATAAGGAATTATATGCTCTTGTTCGGACATTAGAAACTTGGCAACATTATTTATGGCCCAAAGAATTTGTTATACATTCTGATCATGAATCTTTGAAACACATAAGAAGTCAAGCAAACCTTAATCGTAGACATGCTAAGTGGGTTGAATTTATTGAGACTTTCCCTTATGTCATTAAACACAAGAAGGGGAAAGATAATATTATTGCTGATGCTTTGTCTCGTCGTTATACTATGCTTTCACAACTTGACTTCAAGATATTCGGTTTAGAGACAATCAAAGAACAATATGCAAATGATGCGGAATTTAAAAATGTATTGCAGAATTGTAGAGAGGGTAGAACATGGAACAAGTTTGTGCTTAATGATGGATTTGTGTTCCGTTCTAACAAGCTATGCATTCCAGCTAGCTCTATTCGTCTTTTGTTGTTGCAGGAGGCGCATGGAGGAGGATTAATGGGACATTTTGGCATGAAAAAGACGGAGGACGTACTTGCTACACATTTCTTTTGGCCAAAGATGAGACGGGATGTTGAGCGTTTTGTTGCTCGCTGCACTACATGTCAAAAAGCTAAGTCACGACTCAATCCTCATGGTTTATACATGCCTTTACCTGTACCTAGTGTTCCGTGGGAGGACATATCCATGGACTTTGTTTTAGGCTTGCCTCGAACAAAGAAGGGGAGGGATAGCATATTTGTTGTCGTGGATAGATTTTCTAAGATGGCACATTTTATACCATGTCATAAAAGCGATGATGCTGCTAATGTTGCTGATTTATTCTTTGGAGAGATTATTCGTTTACATGGTGTGCCCAATACTATTGTCTCGGATCGTGATACTAAGTTTCTTAGCCATTTTTGGAGATGCTTATGGGCTAAGTTGGGGACTAAACTACTTTTTAGTACTACATGTCATCCCCAAACTGATGGACAAACTGAAGTGGTCAATAGGACATTGTCTACTATGCTTAGGGCTGTTTTAAAAAGTAACTTGAAACTGTGGGAAGAATGTTTACCTCATATTGAATTTGCTTATAATCGTTCAGTGCATTCTACCACTAAAATGTGCCCTTTTGAGATTGTTTATGGTTTTCTACCTCGTGCACCTATTGATTTGCTGCCTCTTCCATCTTCGGAGAAGGTGAATTTTGATGCTAAGCAACGTGCTGAGTTGATATTAAAAATGCATGAGTTAACTAAAGAAAACATTGAGCGCATGAGTGCTAGATACAAGCTTGCTGGTGATAGGGGTCGAAAGCATGTTGTATTTGAACCAGGAGATCTTGTTTGGTTACATCTACGAAAAGATAGGTTTCCTGATTTGCGCAAGTCTAAGTTAATGCCACGAGCTGATGGTCCCTTTAAGGTTTTACAGAAAATTAATGATAATGCATATAAACTTGAGCTACCTGCAGATTTTGGGGTTAGTCCCACATTTAACATTGCTGATTTGAAACCTTATTTGGGAGAAGATGATGAGCTTCCGTCGAGGACGACTTCAATTCAAGAAGGGGAGGATGATGAGGACATCCCTACTAATGTTACACCCATACCCTCACCAACTACACATACTGGACCAGTTACTAGAGCACGTGCACGTCAACTAAATTATCAGGTACTTTCGTTTCTTGCGAATCCTTCTATTGTTCATGAACATATGATGCTGCCTAAATTAGATACTTTTGTTTTGCTTATGAATGAAGGACCTAGCATGGACAAGAAGGATGGTCATTGGAGCGGGATCAAGAATGGAGAAGAAGGTGTGCGCGGGGGAAAGTACAGTGGAGCTTCCAGTGGGGATTTTCGCACGTTGAAGCCACCATAAGGCATGCATGAAGGCTTGGACGGAATACACGAGATGCCACTTCATTATTTTCGTCCAAGAGCAATTATAGGTGCTGCGTCACCTTAATATTGGGCTGATACCATGTAATTTCGAAATACCACATTATAGGCAGTTTTTAGAGTCCGTATGTGTGGGGAAACCGAGTTAGGGTTGTTTTCGGACCCCACCTCCAAGGGGTCACGAAAATCCCCTCTGTTCCCCCATATATACAGCCCTTAGGGCGTCGTTTAGACTTGGGTTTTAATTAGATATAAGTTAGCCATAGCCGCAACTTCGAGCTCTTCATTTCTGTCATCCGACCAGGCCAAGCCCTCATTGGAACCCCAACTTTCGTAATCATTCATCTTATATTCGCAATATCCAGATTGCAATTCTTAGTTCTTGCTTATTCTTCGATTGCTTGCAGGAATTAGACCTTCGTGGTCAGGTTGATCGTGCATCCGCGGGATCAATAACCTCTCGGAGTTGGTTTAGCGATCGCTAAGGCGCAACGTCTTCGCACGTTCGTAGTCGGGTCGTGAAAGTCTACTCCACCAAAAATCGATCTCCATCATCTCATCGAAACATCGGGACACCTTCGCCTCTATCAGTTTGTCACGCTGCCGCCGCACTAGTTCCATCCGTCCGCCCGCTGCCACCAATCCGAGTCCAGAAACACCACCACGTTCCGCCAACCCGAGTTCATATACACCACCACGACCTACCAATCCGAGTTGAGTTCCATCACCCGTTCGGTTTGAGATATCCCCGTAGCCAGAATAGTTTTGGAGTTGATTAGAGTCGGATTTCACCAATCTTTGTCGTACGTAGAAGAGGGTGATTTCCAAAAAAAAAAAAGAGTAAAAAAAAAATTCAGAGTGTGCTTCTCAGTTGATTACGTGCCGCGCCGAGCTTTCGTTGGTGTTTTAGGCTCGCGTCTCTAGTACAGTCTAGCCTAGGATCAGCACAGTACCGACGTTGAGTGTTTATTCAACTTTGCATCTCTGTTTTGATTACTGTTGAGCTTTTTGCTACCATATTTGTCAAGCCTACCTACAGCTCCACATATATTCTACTTCGTGCGGTTGACACCTCCTGGCCATCGCTCTACCACATCTCTGAGAGTTTTGACCCGTTGGTTGTACATCACCACCTGCTGCTAGGTAAGAATCGGTAAGAACTGAAGAAAAGCTTGACAGATTAGTGCTTTCCACCACCCCACATCCCATTAGTAGAAGTAGGATCATACTTCTGTGTGTTTTATATTTCTGCTAACCATGCCAGGATCCCATGATGAAGTGGCGCGGGATGCACCTGATTGGGAGAATATGACAAACAAAGCATTACATGATAAATTTGCACAAATGATGTCTGAACAGGTGAATGACATCGAGAACAGATTTACAGAGGCGATTGATGGTGTGGAGAAGATGATCGACACCAAGCTCGACGCCAAGTTTACTGAGTTTCTCGCACGCTTACCTATACAGCCTGCGGCCGCTCCAGCACAGCCACCGCCACCACGACGTGCACAACGTATTCTGTTTCCGGGCGGACAAGGTGCTGGTGCTCCTGCTGCTGCTGCAGTTACTGCTGTTGCTGCCTCTGACGTCGGCCAGGACGACAACTACGAGGGTGATTACGAGGAGGAGGTGGAACAAGAAGCGGCCTATGAACAGCCAGCTGGACGTCCACGTCCCAACATTCGCCACGGTCGACACCAACCACCCCCTCCGGTACGCGATGATGAACATGTGCCTAAACTTAAATTGAATCTTAAGACGTTTGAGGGTAGATATATTCCTGATGCTTATCTTACTTGGGAGTTAGAAACTGAACAACGCTTTACATGTTTACAATATCCTGAGAATAGACGTGTTACTGCTGCTGTTTGTGAATTCACGGGTTTTGCATCTATTTGGTGGTCTGAACATTGTAGATTGCATGCTAATAATATTCCAGCTACTTGGGCTGCTTTAAAAGATGCTATGCGTACTCGCTGGGTTCCTCCTTATTATCAACGTGAATTGCTACAAAAATTACAGCGTTTGAGACAAGGAAAAAATTCTGTAGAGGAATATTATCAAGAATTACAAACTGGATTGATTAGATGTGGCCTAGTAGAGGATAATGAAGCTATGTTTGCACGTTTTATAGGTGGCTTAAACAGGGAGATACAAACTATTCTAGAATACAAGGACTATGCTACTATTACTCATTTGTTTCATCTTGCTTGTAAAGCTGAACGTGAAGTGCAGGATCGACAGGCCGCTACGAGACCTAACTTTTCTGCAGGACGAAATACATCATGGACATCGCGTGGACCTTCTACATCCACACGTCCTGCTGCACCACCATCTACTTCAACCGCTCATTCTTACAGGGAGCCACCAAAACAGCCAGCGCCACCATTCAAGGGTGCACAAAGTGGTCCAGCGGCGAGTTCTTCTTCATCCATGGCTTCCACAGGGCAAACACGAGATCGTGATATTAAATGTCGCAGTTGCCAAGGTGGAGGTCACTTCGCAAAAGACTGTCCCTCCAAGCGTGTGATGACTATTACGGCGGATGGTGGGATGAGTCAGCGAGTGACTATGATGAGGAGACTTTAGTTCTCATTGCTCATGAGGAACAGGGTGCCCATGATGATGCTCATGATATAGAGTATATGGCTCCTGATGATGCAGATCAATATGCTAGTTTGGTTGCTCAACGTGTGTTAAGTGTGAAGGTATCGAAGGCCGAGCAAAACCAGAGGCATAATTTGTTCCACACAAAGGGAGTGGTGAAAGAACGTTCGGTTCGCATCATCATTGACGGAGGGAGTTGCAACAACTTGGCGAGCATGGAGTTGGTGGAGAAGCTATCTCTCACCACAAGACCACACCCC
The DNA here is from genome assembly GCA_950022295.1 of Bromus sterilis. NCBI lineage: Eukaryota > Viridiplantae > Streptophyta > Magnoliopsida > Poales > Poaceae > Bromus > Bromus sterilis. The sequence goes on along the minus strand of OX465599.1, from coordinate 159,781,064 downwards.
CATCCGTACTATATTCAGTGGTTTAACAATAGTGGTAAGATTAAGGTAACGCGTTCTGTTCGTGTGCACTTTATCATTGCTGCATATGCTGATTATGTTGATTGTGATGTGGTACCCATGCAAGCATGCTCTCTTTTACTTGGTAGACCATGGCAATTTGATAGGAATGTTGTACACCATGGTAGGACAAATCAGTTTACTCTGGTTCATCAGGATAAAAATATTGCTTTACTTCCTATGTCTCCTGAACAAATTGTGAAAGATGATCTTGCTAGAGCTAGTAAAGCTAAACAGGAGAAAAATAAGAGTGAAAATGAGATAGCAGCTAAATAATTTGAGCAACAACATAAGACTAATAGCAAATCTTCTTCTGCTGTTTCTAATGAAATTAAATTGACTAGTCCAACTTTGCTTGCTACTAAGGTTGATATTTCGGATTTGGATGTTAGTCAATATGTGTGCTATGCTTTTGTGTGCAAAGAAGCTTTGTTTTCATTTGAGGAATTGCCTCCTTCTTTGCCTCCTGTTGTCACTGACCTTTTGCAGGAGTTTATTGACGTCTTTCCACAAGACGTACCACCGGGATTACCACCTATTCGAGGGATTGAGCATCAGATTGACTTAATTCCCGGTGCTTCGCTGCCCAACCGTGCGCCATACCGTACCAATCCGGAGGAGACGAAGGAGATTCAGCGTCAAGTACAAGAGCTACTCGACAAAGGTTACATACGTGAATCCCTTAGTCCTTGTGCTGTTCCTGTTATATTAGTGCCTAAAAAGGATGGAACTTGGCGTATGTGTGTTGATTGTAGAGCCATTAATAATATTACTATTCGTTATCGTCATCCTATTCCTAGGTTAGATGATATGCTTGATGAATTAAGTGGCTCTACCATGTTTTCCAAAGTTGATTTGCGTAGTGTATACCATCAAATTCGCATTAAATTAGGGGATGAATGGAAAACGACATTTAAAACTAAGTTTGGATTATATGAGTGGTTAGTCATGCCTTTTGGGTTAACTAATGCACCTAGCACTTTCATGAGATTAATGAACGAGGTTTTACGTGCTTTCATTGGACGATTTGTGGTAGTCTATTTTGATGATATACTGATTTATAGCAAATCTCTGGAGGAACATTTGGATCATTTACGTGCTGTTTTTATTGCTCTACGTAATGCACGTTTGTTTGGTAACCTTGGGAAGTGCACCTTTTGCACCGACCGAGTATCGTTTCTCGGCTATGTTGTTACTCCGCAGGGAATTGAAGTTGATAAAGCCAAGATCGAGGCGATTGAGAGTTGGCCGCAACCCAAAACGGTCACACAAGTGAGGAGTTTTCTTGGACTCGCTGGATTCTATAGGCGTTTTGTGAGAGATTTCAGCACCATTGTTGCACCTCTCAATGAGCTTACACGCAAGGATGTGCCTTTTACTTGGGGTACCGCACAGGAAGAAGCCTTCGCGGTATTGAAAGATAAGTTAACACATGCTCCTTTGCTCCAACTTCCTGATTTTAATAAGACTTTTGAGCTTGAATGCGATGCTAGTGGGATTGGTTTGGGAGGTGTGGTATTACAAGATGCTAAACCTGTTGCATACTTTTCTGAAAAATTGAGTGGGCCTAGTCTGAACTATTCTACTTATGATAAGGAATTATACGCTCTTGTTCGGACATTAGAAACTTGGCAACATTATTTATGGCCCAAAGAATTTGTTATACATTCCGATCATGAATCTTTGAAACACATAAGAAGCCAAGCAAAACTTAATCGTAGACATGCTAAGTGGGTGGAATTTATTGAGACTTTCCCTTATGTCATTAAACACAAGAAGGGGAAAGATAATATTATTGCTGATGCTTTGTCTCGTCGTTATACTATGCTTTCACAACTTGACTTCAAGATATTCGGTTTAGAGACACTCAAAGATCAATATGTACATGATGCGGAATTTAAAGATGTATTGCAGAATTGTAGAGAGGGTAGAACATGGAACAAGTTTGTGCTTAATGATGGTTTTGTGTTCCGTTCTAACAAGCTATGCATTCCAGCTAGCTCTATTCGTCTTTTGTTGTTGCAGGAGGCGCATAGAGGAGGATTAATGGGACACTTTGGCGTGAAGAAGACGGAGGACGTACTTGCTACACATTTCTTTTGGCCAAAGATGAGACGGGATGTTGAGCGTTTTGTTGCTCGCTGCACTACATGTCAAAAAGCTAAGTCACGACTCAATCCTCATGGTTTATACATGCCTTTACCTGTACCTAGTGTTCCGTGGGAGGACATATCCATGGACTTTGTTTTAGGCTTGCCTCGAACAAAGCAGGGGAGGGATAGCATATTTGTTGTCGTGGATAGATTTTCTAAGATGGCACATTTTATACCATGTCATAAAAGCGATGATGCTGCTAATGTTGCTGATTTATTCTTTCGTGAGATTATTCGCTTACATGGTGTGCCCAATACTATTGTCTCGGATCGTGATACTAAGTTTCTTAGCCATTTTTGGAGATGCTTATGGGCTAAGTTGGGGACTAAACTACTTTTTACTACTACTTGTCATCCCCAAACTGACGGACAAACTGAAGTAGTCAATAGGACTTTGTCTACTATGCTTAGGGCTGTTTTAAAGAGTAACTTGAAAATGTGGGAAGAATGTTTACCTCATATTGAATTTGCTTATAATCGTTCATTTCATTCTACCACTAAAATGTGCCCTTTTGAGATTGTTTATGGTTTTCTACCTCGTGCGCCTATTGATTTGCTTCCTATTCCATCTTCGGAGAAGGTTAATTTTGATGCTAAGCAACGTGCTGAATTGATATTAAAAATGCATGAGGTAACTAAAGAAAACATTGAGAAAATGAATGCTAGATACAAGCTTGCTGGTGATAAGGGTAGAAAGCATGTTGTGTTTGAACCAGGAGATCTTGTTTGGTTACATCTACGTAAAGATAGGTTTCCTGATTTGCGCAAGTCTAAGTTAATGCCACGAGCTGATGGTCCCTTTAAGGTTTTACAGAAAATTAATGATAATGCATATAAACTTGAGCTACCTGCAGATTTTGGGGTTAGTCCCACATTTAACATTGCAGATTTGAAACCTTATTTGGGAGAAGATAATGAGCTTCCGTCGAGGACGACTTCAATTCAAGAAGGGGAGGATGATGAGGACATCTCTACTAATGTTACACCCACATCTTCACCAACTACACATACTGGACCAGTTACTAGAGCACGTGCACGTCAACTAAATTATCAGGTACTTTCGTTTCTTGCGAATCCTTCTAATGTTCATGAACATATGATGCTGCCTAAATTAGATACTTTTGTTTTGCTTATGAATGAAGGACCTAGCATGGACAAGAAGGACGGTCATTGGAGCGGGATCAAGCATGGAGAAGAAGGTGCGCGCGCGGGAAATAACAATGGAGCTTCAAGTGGGGATTTTCGCACTTTGAAGCCACCATAAGGCATGCATGAAGGCTTGGACGAAATACACGAGATGCCACTTCATTATTTTCGTCCAAGAGCAATTATAGGTGCTGCGTCACCTTAATATTGGGCTGGGCCCATGTAATTTCGAAATACCACATTATAGGCTGTTTTTAGAGTCCGTATGTGTGGGGAAACCGAGTTAGGGTTGTTTTCGGGCCCCACCTCCAAGGGGTCACGAAAATCCCCTCTGTTCCCCCATATATACAGCCCTTAGGGCGTCGTTTAGACTTGGTTTTTAATTAGATTTAAGTTATCCATAGCCGCAACTTCGAGTTCTTCGTTTGTGTCGTCCGACCAGGCCAAGACCGCATTGGAACCCCAACTTCTGTTAATCTTTCATCTTATATTCGCAATATCCAGATTGCAATTCTTAGTTCTTGCTTGTTCTTCGATTGCTTGCAGGAATTGACCTTCGTGGTCAGGTTGATCGTGCATCCGCGGGATCAATAACCTCTCGGAGTTGGTTTAGCGATTGCTAAGGCGCAACGTCTTCGCACGTTCGTAGTCGGGTCGTGAAAGTCTACTCCACCAAAATCGATCTCCATCATCTCATCGAAACATCGGGACACCTTCGCCTCTATCAAACAAGTACCCACTTCCCAGCATCAATGATCTTTATGATCAACTTGCTGGATCCTCTGTCTTCTCCAAGATGGATTTGAGATTAGGCTATCATCAAATCAAAATCCGGAACGAGGACATTCCTAAAACGGCTTTCACTACTCGTTATGGTCTTTACGAGTACACCGTCATGTCCTTCGGATTAACCAATGCCCCCGCCACTTTCTCGCGCATGATGAATTCGATCTTCATGGAGTACCTAGATAAATTTGTTGTAGTTTATCTTGATGACATTCTCATCTACTCGAAGAACGAAGAAGAACATGCCGAACATCTCAGGATGGTATTGATGAAACTTCTAGAGCATCGCCTGTATGCTAAATTCTCCAAGTGTGAATTTTTGCTACGAAAAGTGACCTACTTAGGCCACATGATTTCTGCAAAAGGCATTGCTGTGAATCCCGAGAGAGTTCAGGCCTTCCTTGACTGGACTCCACCTGAATCGGTTAAACAAGTTAGGAGTTTTCTTGGCTTAGCAAGCTATTGCCGCCGCTTCGTTGAGAACTTTTCTAAAGTTGCAAAGCCTCTAACTGAACTCCTCAAGAAAGATAAGAAATTCCAATGGATTTCCGGTAAGTTGAGTATTGAAATTGTTACAATGCCTTGTTTGCAGCGTATTGTCTCGATTCCGAACTGAGGTTGGGAATTCATGTAGCACCTTTAGCTTCTCCTACTCCGAGTAACTTCTTGGTCGTTCATTGCCATCCATTCCTCTTGCCCAGTATCCTCGCGATTTGAGTGAGAATGCTTCCCTTGATCATTGATTTGAACTATCGTTCTTCCTCTTGACCTCTGGATGGTTTCGTTGTTCGACGCTGCCATCTCCCTGCGGAAAGTTTCTTGACAGAGTTTGTCTTCGACATGTATCAGAGTCCCTTGTTGGTGGTGTTGAAGATCGTCATATCTCTTTTCTTTCTCCTCCTCTCCCCCGAATCTTCCAGGATCTCGGGACGAGATTCCTTGTTGGTGGTGTTATATTGTAACAGCCCGGGATTTTCACCCAAATTAAAAATTTTGTTTGTTGCTTTATTTTGTTGATTGTTTGAATTGTTTGCAGTATTTCCTCCGCTAAATTATTAATCGGTGAATATTACCCCCTCTTTCTCGTATCGGATGCATGATCGAGCCCTTCCACCATGGCACACGACCTTCTGACACCGGGTTTCACCCGATCACCGTTGCAATTTTCGGCACAAGACCAGCCATCACCGACGGTGCGGAAGAACCCCCATTTATATTTAAATGGGTTATTTTATCGGGAGGTTCTCGACGTTATGTTTTGGCGTTAAATGATGAAGACGACGTCAGTCTAGTGCATGTCGGGACCCGGGGTTAGCGTATGCAAGTCCCGCTACAACACAATCATATGGAGAGCCGAGAACCGTACCCACTTGTCTAAGCAGGAAAGGCCAAGCACAGAACATTATCGGAATGCATCGAACGTGAGGGGCATCTGATAGAGGCGAAGGTGTCCCGATGTTTCGATGAGATGGTGGAGATCGATTATGGTGGAGGCGACTTTCACGATCCGACTACGAACGTGCAAAGACGTTGCGCCTTAGCAATCGCTAAACCAACTCCGAGAGGTTATTGATCCCGCGGATGCACGATCAACCTGACCACGAAGGTCTAATTCCTGCAAGCAATCGAAGAACAAGCAAGAACTAAGAATTGCAGTCTGGATATTGCGAATATAAGATGAATGATTACGAAAGTTGGGGTTCCAATGAGGTCTTGGCCTGGTCGGATGACACTAACGAAGAGCTCGAAGTTGCGGCTATGGCTAACTTATATCTAATTAAAACCCAAGTCTAAACGACGCCCTAAGGGCTGTATATATGGGGGAACAGAGGGGAATTTCGTGGCCCCTTGGAGGAGGGGTCCGAAAACAACCCTAACTCGGTTTCCCCACACATACGGACTCTAAAAAATAGCCTATTAAGTGTATTTCGAAATTACATGGGCCTGGCCCAATAATAAGGTGACGCAGCACCTATAATAACCCTTGGACGAAAATATTAATGTGGCGTCTTGTGTCTCTCGTCCAGGTCTTCATGCACGCCTTATGGTGGCCTCAAAGTGCGAAAATCACCACTGGAAGCTCCATTGTCCTTTCCCTCGCGCACACCTCCTTCTCCATGCTTGATCCCGCTCCAATGACCATCCTTCTTATCCATGCTAGGTCCTTCATTCATAAGACAAACAAAAGTATCTAATTTAGGCAGCATCATATGTTCCTGAACATTAGAAGGATTCGCAAGAAACGAAAGTACCTGATAATTTAGTTGACAAGTAGCTCACCCTGAAGCTAATGGTGAAGACGGCGAGGCTGGGGAGTGATAGAGGCGAAGGTGTCCCGATGTTTCGATGAGATGGTGGAGATCGATTATGGTCGAGGCGACTTTCACGATCCGACTACGAACGTGCGAAGACGTTGCGCCTTAGCGATCACTAAACCAACTCCGAGAGGTTATTGATCCCGCGGATGCACGATCAACCTGACCACGAAGGTCTAATTCCTGCAAGCAATCGAAGAACAAGCAAGAACTAAGAATTGCAATCTGGATATTGCGAATATAAGATGAATGATTACGAAAGTTGGGGTTCCAATGAGGTCTTGGCCTGGTCGGATGACACAAACGAAGAGCTCGAAGTTGCGGCTATGGCTAACTTATATCTAATTAAAACCCAAGTCTAAACGACGCCCTAAGGGCTGTATATATGGGGGAACAGAGGGGATTTTCGTGACCCCTTGGAGGTGGGGCCCGAAAACAACCCTAACTCGGTTTCCCCACACATACGGACTCTAAAAACAGCCTATAATGTGGTATTTCGAAATTACATGGGCCCAGCCCAATATTAAGGTGACGCACCACCTATAATTGCTCTTGGACGAAAATAATGAAGTGGCATCTCGTGTATTTCGTCCAAGCCTTCATGCATGCCTTATGGTGGCTTCAAAGTGCGAAAATCCCCACTGGAAGCTCCATTGTTATTTCCCACGCGCGCACCTTCTTCTCCATGCTTGATCCCGCTCCAATGACCGTCCTTCTTGTCCATGCTAGGTCCTTCATTCATAAGCAAAACAAAAGTATCTAATTTAGGCAGCATCATATGTTCATGAACATTAGAAGGATTCGCAAGAAACGAAAGTACCTGATAATTTAGTTGACGTGCGCGTGCTCTAGTAACTGGTCCAGTATGTGTAGTTGGTGAAGATGTGGGTGTAACATTAGTAGAGATGTCCTCATCATCCTCCCCTTCTTGAATGGAAGTCGTCCTCGACGGAAGCTCATCATCTTCTCCCAAATAAGGTTTCAAATCTGCAATGTTAAATGTGGGACTAACCCCAAAATCTGCAGGTAGCTCAAGTTTATATGCATTATCATTAATTTTCTGTAAAACCTTAAAGGGACCATCAGCTCGTGGCATTAACTTAGACTTGCGCAAATCAGGAAACCTATCTTTACGTAGATGTAACCAAACAAGATCTCCTGGTTCAAACACAACATGCTTTCTACCCTTATCACCAGCAAGCTTGTATCTAGCATTTATTTTCTCAATGTTTTCTTTAGTTAACTCATGCATTTTTAATATCAATTCAGCACGTTGCTTAGCATCAAAATTAACCTTCTCCGAAGATGGAAGAGGCAGCAAATCAATAGGTGCACGAGGTAGAAAACCATAAACAATCTCAAAAGGGCACATTTTAGTGGTAGAATGAAATGAACGATTATAAGCAAATTCAATATGAGGTAAACATTCTTCCCACATTTTCAAGTTACTCTTTAAAACAGCCCTAAGCATAGTAGACAAAGTCCTATTAACTACTTCAGTTTGTCCATCAGTTTGGGGATGACATGTAGTACTAAAAAGTAGTTTAGTCCCCAACTTAGCCCATAAGCATCTCCAAAAATGGCTAAGAAACTTAGTATCACGATCCGAGACAATAGTATTGGGCACACCATGTAAGCGAATAATCTCTCGAAAGAATAAATCAGCAACATTAGCAGCATCATCGCTTTTATGACATGGTATAAAATGTGCCATCTTAGAAAATCTATCCACGACAACAAATATGCTATCCCTCCCCTTCTGTGTTCGAGGCAAGCCTAAAACAAAGTCCATGGATATGTCCTCCCACGGAACACTAGGTACAGGTAAAGGAATGTATAAACCATGAGGATTGAGTCGTGACTTAGCTTTTTGACATGTAGTGCAGCGAGCAACAAAACGCTCAACATCCCGTCTCATCTTTGGCCAAAAGAAATGTGTAGCAAGTACGTCCTCCGTATTCTTCACGCCAAAATGTCCCATTAATCCTCCTCCATGCGCCTCCTGCAACAACAAAAGACGAATAGAGCTAGCTGGAATGCATAGCTTGTTAGAACGGAACACAAACCCATCATTAAGCACAAACTTGTTCCATGTTCTACCCTCTCTACAATTCTGCAAAACATCTTTAAATTCCGCATCATGTACATATTGATCTTTGATTGTCTCTAAACCGAGTATCTTGAAGTCAAGTTGTGAAAGCATAGTATAACGACGAGACAAAGCATCAGCAATAATATTATCTTTCCCCTTCTTGTGTTTAATGACATAAGGGAAAGTCTCAATAAATTCAACCCACTTAGCATGTCTACGATTAAGTTTTGCTTGGCTTCTTATGTGTTTCAAAGATTCATGATCAGAATGTATAACAAAATCTTTGGGCCATAAATAATGTTGCCAAGTTTCTAATGTCCGAACAAGAGCATATAATTCCTTATCATAAGTAGAATAGTTCAGACTAGGCCCACTCAATTTTTCAGAAAAGTATGCAACAGGTTTAGCATCTTGTAATAACACACCTCCCAAACCAATCCCACTAGCATCGCATTCAAGCTCAAAAGTCTTATTAAAATCAGGAAGTTGGAGCAAAGGAGCATGTGTTAACTTATCTTTCAATACCGTGAAGGCTTCTTCCTGTGCGGTACCCCAAGTAAAAGGCACATCCTTGCGTGTAAGCTCATTGAGAGGTGCAGCAATGGTGCTGAAATCTCTCACAAAACGCCTATAGAATCCAGCGAGGCCAAGAAAACTTCTCACTTGTGTGACCGTTTTGGGCTGCGGCCAACTCTCAATCGCCTCGATCTTGGCTTTATCAACTTCAATTCCCTGCGGAGTAACAACATAGCCAAGAAACGATACTCGGTCGGTGCAAAAGGTGCACTTCCCAAGGTTACCAAACAAACGTTCATTACGTAGAGAAATAAAAACAGCACGTAAATGATCCAAATGTTCCTCCAAAGATTTGTTATAAATCAGTATATCATCAAAATAGACTACCACAAATCGTCCAATGAAAGCACGTAAAACCTCGTTCATTAATCTCATGAAAGTGCTAGGTGCATTAGTTAACCCAAAAGGCATGACTAACCACTCATATAATCCAAACTTAGTTTTAAATGTCGTTTTCCATTCGTCCCCTAATTTCATGCGAATTTGATGGTATCCACTACGCAAATCAACTTTGGAAAACATGGTAGAGCCACTTAATTCATCAAGCATATCATCTAACCTAGGAATAGGATGACGATAACGAATAGTAATATTATTAATGGCTCTACAATCAACATACATATGCCAAGTTCCATCCTTTTTAGGCACTAATATAACAGGAACAGCTCAAGGACTAAGGGATTCACGTATGTAACCTTTGTCGAGTAGCTCTTGTACTTGACGCTGAATCTCCTTCGTCTCCTCCGGATTGGTACGGTATGGCGCACGGTTGGGCAGCGAAGCACCGGGAATTAAGTCAATCTGATGCTCAATCCCTCGAATAGGTGGTAATCCCGGTGGTACGTCTTGTGGAAAGACGTCAATAAACTCCTGCAAAAGGTCAGTGACAACAGGAGGCAAAGAAGGAGGCAATTCCTCAAATGAAAACAAAGCTTCTTTGCACACAAAAGCATAGCACACATATTGACTAACATCCAAATCCGAAATATCAACCTTAGTAGCAAGCAAAGTTGGACTAGTCAATTTAATTTCATTAGAAACAGCAGAAGAAGATTTAATAGTAGTCTTATGTTGTTGCTCAAATTCTTTAGCTGCTATCTCATTTTCACTCTTATTTTTCTCCTGTTTAGCTTTACTAGCTCTAGCAAGATCATCTTTCACAATTTGTTCAGGAGACATAGGAAGTAAAGCAATAGTTTTATCCTGATGAACCAGAGTAAACTGATTTGTCCTACCATGGTGTACAACATTCCTATCAAATTGCCATGGTCTACCAAGTAAAAGAGAGCATGCTTGCATGGGTACCACATCACAATCAACATAATCAACATATGCAACAATGCTAAAGTGCACACGAACAGAACACGTTACCTTAATCTTACCACTATTGTTAAACCACTGAATATAGTACGGATGGGGGTGTGGTCTTGTGGTGAGAGATAGCTTCTCCACCAACTCCATGCTTGCCAAGTTGTTGCAACTCCCTCCGTCAATGATGATGCGAACCGAACGTTCTTTCACCACTCCCTTTGTGTGGAACAAATTATGCCTCTGGTTTTGCTCGGCCTTCGATACCTGCACACTTAACACACGTTGAGCAACCAAACTAGCATATTGATCTGCATCATCAGGAGCCATATACTCTATATCATGAGCATCATCAGGGGCACCCTGTTCCTCGTGAGCAATGAGAACTAAAGTCTCCTCATCATAGTCGCTCGCTGACTCATACCCACCATCCGCCGTAATAATCATCACACGCTTGGAGGGACAGTCTTTTGCGAAGTGACCTCCACCTTGGCACCTGCGACATTTAATATCACGATCTCGTGTTTGCCCTGTGGAAGCCATGGATGAAGAAGAACTCGCTGCTGGACCACTCTGTGCACCCTTGAATGGTGGCGCTGGCTGTTTTGGTAGCTCCCTGTAAGAATGAGCGGTTGAAGTAGATGGTGGTGCAGCAGGACGTGTGGATGTAGAAGGTCCACGCGATGTCCATGATGTATTTCGTCCTGCAGAAAAGTTAGGTCTCGTAGCGGCCTGTCGATCCTGCACTTCACGTTCAGCTTTACAAGCAAGATGAAACAAACGAGTAATAGTAGCAAAGTCCTTGTATTCTAGAATAGTTTGTATCTCCCTGTTTAAACCACCCATAAAACGTGCAAGCATAGCTTCATTATCCTCTACTAGGCCACATCTAATCAATCCAGTTTGTAATTCTTGATAATATTCCTCTACAGAATTTTTGCCTTGTCTCAAACGCTGTAATTTTTGTAGCAATTCACGTTGATAATAAGGAGGCACCCAGCGAGTACGCATAGCATCTTTTAAAGCAGCCCAAGTAGTTGGAATATTATTAGCATGCAATCTACAATGTTCAGACCACCAAATAGATGCAAACCCCGTGAATTCACAAACAGCAGCAGTAACACGTCTATTCTCAGGATATTGTAAACATGTAAAGCGTTGTTCAGTTTCTAACTCCCAAGTAAGATAAGCATCAGGAATATATCTACCCTCAAACGGCTTAAGATTCAATTTAAGTTTAGGCACATGTTCATCATCGCGTACCTGAGGGGGTGGTTGGTGTCGACCGTGGCGAATGTTGGGACGTGGACGTCCAGCTGGCTGCTCATAGGCCGCTTCCTGTTCCACCTCCTCCTCGTAATCACCCTCGTAGTTGTCGTCCTGGCCGACGTCAGAAGCAGCAGCAGTAGCAGCAACTGCAGCAGCAGGAGGAGCACGAATACCAGCAGCTTGTCCTCGCGGAAACAGAATACGTCGTGCACGTCGTGGTGGCGGTGGCTGTGCTGGCGCGGCTGCAGGCTGTGCAGGTAGGCGTGCGAGCAACTCAGTAAACTTGGCGTCGAGCTTGGTGTCGATCATCTTCTCCACACCATCAATCGCCTCTGTAAATCTGTTCTCGATGTCATTCACCTGTTCAGACATCATTTGTGCAAATTTATCATGTAACGCTTTGTTTGTCATATTCTCCCAATCGGGTGCATCCCGCGCCACTTCATCATGGGATCCTGGCATGGTTAGCAGAAATAGAAAACACACAGAAATATGATCCTACTTGTACTAATGGGATGTGGGGTGGTGGAAAGCACAAATCCGTCAAGCTTTTCTTTCGTTCTTACCGATTCTTACCTAGCAGCAGGTGGTGATGTACAACCAACGGGTCAAAACTCTCAGAGATGTGGTAGAGCGATGGCCAGGAGGTGTCAAAACGCACGAAGTAGAATATATGTGGAGTTGTAGGTAGGCTGACAAGTATGGTAGCAAAAGCTCAACAGTAATCAAAACAGAGATGCAAAGTTGAATAAACACTCAACGTCGGTACTGTGCTGATCCTAGGCTAGACCGTACTAGAGACGCGAGCCTAAAACACCAACGAAAGCACGGCGCGGCACGTAAACAACTGAGAAACACACTCTGAATTTTTTTTTCTCTCTCTTTTTTTTTTTGCTCTTTTTTTTTGCGATGCGGGACTGCGGTGGCTGAAAAAGTGCGAAAAAATCACTATGGTGGCGAACGTCTCAAAATGAGTTTCTGGACCTAAGGAACGTATGGGCACGAAATTTTTTTACCCCCGAAATTTCTGGCCTAAAAACTGCTCTGGAAAGCGTGCCAGACTTTTTTTTTTTTTTGGAAATCACCTCCTTCTACGTACGACAAAAGATTGGTGAAATCCGACTCTAAGCAAACTCAAAACTAATCTGGCTACGGAGAGATCACAAACCTAACAGGTGATGGAACTCAACTCGGATTGGTAGGTCGTGGTGCTGTATATGGACTCGACTTGGCGGAACGTGGTGGTGTATCTGGACTCGGATTGGCGGAAACGTGGCGGTGTACGACTGTGCGGCGGCGGTGTGACAAACTGTGATCAAAACTCGAAACTCTAAGGGAACTAGACGCTAAGATCAGCAACTCGACACAACGATGCAACCGCAAATTCAACAAAGCAAACTACTGTAAAGAAAACTGGACAAAGGCTCGGACTGTTTTGGGACGTGATGATCTAACCCTAATTTTTTTTGGCTTTTGCGTGGACAGTAGGTATGAAGAACAGAACCAATCTAGGCTACGAAAACTGGTAAATGTCACCGAGCAACCTGGAAATCTGATACCACTTGATAGAGGCGAAGGTGTCCCGATGTTTCGATGAGATGGTGGAGATCGATTATGGTGGAGGCGACTTTCACGATCCGACTACGAACGTGCGAAGACGTTGCGCCTTAGCGATCGCTAAACCAACTCCGAGAGGTTATTGATCCCGCGGATGCACGATCAACCTGACCACGAAGGTCTAATTCCTGCAAGCAATCGAAGAACAAGCAAGAACTAAGAATTGCAATCTGGATATTGCGAATATAAGATGAATGATTACGAAAGTTGGGGTTCCAATGAGGTCTTGGCCTGGTCGGATGACACAAACGAAGAGATCGAAGTTGCGGCTATGGCTAACTTATATCTAATTAAAACCCAAGTCTAAACGACGCCCTAAGGGCTGTATATATGGGGGAACAGAGGGGATTTTCGTGACCCCTTGGAGGTGGGGCCCGAAAACAACCCTAACTCGGTTTCCCCACACATACGGACTTTAAAATCAGCCTATAATGTGGTATTTCGAAATTACATGGGCCCAGCCCAATATTAAGGTGACGCAGCACCTATAATTGCTCTTGGACGAAAATAATGAAGTGGCATCTCGTGTATTTCGTCCAAGCCTTCATGCATGCCTTATGGTGGCTTCAAAGTGCGAAAATCCCCACTGGAAGCTCCATTGTTATTTCCCGCGCGCGCACCTTCTTCTCCATGCTTGATCCCGCTCCAATGACCGTCCTTCTTGTCCATGCTAGGTCCTTCATTCATAAGCAAAACAAAAGTATCTAATTTAGGCAGCATCATATGTTCATGAACATTAGAAGGATTCGCAAGAAACGAAAGTACCTGATAATTTAGTTGACGTGCACGTGCTCTAGTAACTGGTCCAGTATGTGTAGTTGGTGAAGATGTGGGTGTAACATTAGTAGAGATGACCTCATCAGGGAGGCTGTGACGAAGAAGAATTTGTCGACGGTGAGCTGCCGGTTCGGCGAGATCCTGGCGACGATTCCGTGGGCTCGGGGTCGAATTGAAGCGCGATTGCTTGCACGTAGAAGAAGTCGAGGACGGCGAGGAGGATGGACAAGCTCTTGGCGGCTAATTCAAGCTCGGGCTGTGAGTCTCCATGGCCATGGCCTGCGGTGCTCTCGGCGTTCCTCGCGGGCGAGCTGTGGAGAGGCGGAGAGGCGATGGGAGGTGGGGGAATGGACGCACGGCTCGTCCAGCGTCTCCGTGGCGTAGCTAGAAGGGTCGGGAGGGGCAGGTGGAGACCTGGGAGGCGTCGACGTGCACCGGTTGGCTCGGTGGCATTCCACCGAGCAGCTTGGCAGCGCGGGGACGGGGAAGAAGACCCCTGTGCCCCTGGTGGGCTGGCTGGGCCGGCTGAGCTGGGCTTCGCCCAGGCGAAAGGTAAGCTCTTTGTTTTTCTTTTTCTGTTTTTTCTCTGTCTTATGTTGGCCATGCTAAATAAATAGCTAAGCATTTTTAAAAATGCTGAAACTTTTTATATGGACTCATATTATATTAGACGAGCCACTTATAAAGTTTGGCACTTTTTAAAATTCAAATCATTTGAATTTTAAATCAAATAGGGGTTTTTGATTAATTCCAAGGCCTTGTTTGATTTTTTGAAAAATCCATGAGCATGGGATTGCTACCACATCACTTGATATGTGATCACACTCATTTATGTGAGTTTTAAAAAATACAAAAGGAATTTTTGGAGCAACTTTTATTCTGGCCATTTGAATTAAATTCATCTTGGGGGGGGAGGGGGGGTTTCTTCTCCCATTTCAATTTCATTTGAAAATTTTGACATGAATACATTGTGAACCTTGACCCTTGCACATACCTAACAGAGGGTTCTGACAGCTCGCCCCCACTCTAAGGTAAGCCTTCTCATCCAGATTGTAGCTTTCTTGCCTATGATGACGATCATAGTAGCTTTTCTGACGAGACTGGGCTACTTTCAATTGATCACGAACAATGCGAACTTGCTCTTCTGGTTCCATGATCATATCCGGTCCAAAGAATTTTCTTTCACCGGTTTCTGACCAGTTTAGGGGTGTTCGACATCTTCGTCCATAGAGGAGTTCAAAAGGAGCCATGTTCGGACTAGATTGGAAGCTATTGTTATAAGCAAATTCGGCGAATGGCAGAGACTTCTCCCAATTCTTTCCGAAATGAGATAACACAAGCTCTGAGCATGTCTTCGAGAATTTGGTTAACCCTTTCGACTAGACCGCTAGACTGAGGATAGAAAGCTGTACTAAAGGAGAGATGAGTTCCCATAGCATTCTAAAAGCTTCCCCAAAATCTAGAGGTGAAAAGGCTACCACGATCAGAATTGATTTCCAAAGGAACACCATGAAGAGACACAATTCTAGAGACATACAAGTCTTCTAACTGGCTAGCAATTATAGATTCGCGAACTGGAAGGAAGTGAGCAACTTTGGAAAGTCTATCCACAACAACGAAGATGGCATCATTTCCTTTCTGGGTTTTTGGAAAGCCAGTGATGAAATCAATAGTGACTTTGTCCCATTTCCACTCTGGAATAGGCAAAGGTTCAAGTGTACCAGCAGGTCTTTGGTGTTCTGCCTTAATGCGATGACAAACATCACATTCGGCAACAAATCGAGCAATGTCTCTCTTCATCCTAGTCCACCAAAATCTCTGGCGTAGATCTCGGTACATTTTTGTGCTACCGGGATGAATCGAGAGGGGTGTGTCATGGGCTTCTTTGAGGATGAGTTGCCTTAGTTCCCTATTCTTAGGTACTACCAAACGATTTCCAAAGAATACCGTTCCTTTACTATCTGTGGAGAAACATTTAGCAACTCCGCTAGCAATGTTCTCCTTGATCCGGCGAACACCTCGTGCACGCCTTTGGGCAACTATGATTTGATCCTCAAGAGTTGGTTTCGCCACCAAGGTAGAAAGATAACCATGAGGGACAAGCTCAAGATTGAGCTTGCGAAATTCCTCATGAAGAAGTGGTTGATACTGTTGTAACATGAGGTTGTTACAATACGACTTAAGACTTAGTGCATCAGCCATAACATTGGCTTTGCCTGGGGTGTAAGAAATTCCTAAGTAATAATCTTTTATCAACTCTATCCAGCGTCTTTGCCTGAGATTAAGATCTGGCTGGGTGAATATGTATTTGAGGCTTTGGTGGTCGGAATAGATCTCGCAACGATTACCAAGGAGGTAATGTCGCCAAGTTGTCAGGGCATGAACTACGGCAGCGAGTTCTAGATCATGGGGAAAAACAATCCTACTCTCCGATAACTAACTTAGTAGCTACAAAATAGTTTTGTCTAGACTTGACTTCGGCCAGAAAAGGGATCCTACGGTCGGTACGGCTCTGATACCAAGTTGTAAGGCCGGATATGTGTAACAGCCCGGGATTTTCACCCAAATTAAAAAAATTGTTTGTTTATTTATTTTTATTGATTGCTAGAATTGTTTGCAGTATTTTCTTCGCTGATTTATTAATCGGTGAATATTCTCCCCCTCTTTCTCGTATCGGATGCGAGACCGGACCCTTTTTCCCAAACGACACACGACCTTTGCGACACCGGGTTCACCCGAGCATCATCGCAGCTTTCGACACGAGACCAACCATCGCCATCGGAACAAAAAACCCCATTGAATAATTAAATGGATTATTTTATTAGGCGCCGGAAAAATGTTCTCGGAACGGTATCGAAGTGCGGTAGGACTGACGGGCTCGACGCGTTGAGCGCGTGGTTCGAGATTTCTTCCGAATCGGAGGTCGTATGCACTACCGGCGGTCAGAAACGTGGAGTACCGGACGCGCGAGAGAGAACCCAAGGGTGTTTGCATAAACTTGCCAGCCAGACCACCTATATAAAGACCACCTCTCCCCCCTAGCCCTTCTAGGGTTTCCCCTAGTCTAAAATTGCAGCCACCCCCCTCACAATTGCCCCAAATCTGCCCCCAAGTCCTCCCAATCCGAAACCCTAGCTAGATCCGTTTCTGGCTCTCAGATCTGACCAACAGAGCGTCCAGATTGAGCCACGTGGCTCATCTCCCTCCTCCAGCCACTCCAGCCGCGTCCGGGCCCTGCAGGGCCGCCGCCGGGGCCAACCAGGCCGAGCAGCGCCGCGCCGACCAACTCCGGCCGGCAGCCGCCGCCGCCCTGCGCCCCGGTAAGCCGCCGCCGCGACCTTCCCCTCCTCTTCCCCTCTCCTGACCTCCTCCTCCTCCGCCGCAGGAACCCCGCATCAGCCGTCGGAGCCGCCGTGGCCGCAGCTCGGAAAGAGCCCGAGCTCCTCGCCGCCGGCCCACGGGATCCCGACGACCGCGCCTCACCGCCTCGGGTTCCCCCCCTCGCCCTGTAGCACCACCCGCCGGAGAGCCGTCGGCGAGCCGCTGCCGTCGCGATCCAGGAGGGATCGGGCGAGCTCGCCGCTCAACCACCGCCACCGCTTCTTGGGACGTCCTGCCCTAGCAGGGCCCGCCAGCCTCCTCCCGGCCCAGGCGCCTCCCGGTCCACCTGCAGCCAACCAGAGGTCACCGATCCCTCTCGCCTAGGTCGAACCCTAGCTATCTGCCGCCCCTTATGCGACCTAGGACATGCCCACTAGGTGAGCCAGCCCGTACCCTTTTTTCCCTCTTTCTGTTTTTCCCTTTTTCCTAATTTTGCTATGTCCCTGTAACTGCTGTTGTTTTCATTTTTGCGACGTAGATTGCGATCAAACTGTATCTAGGATCACGTTGCGCCCAAAAAATTTATTGCTCATAATTGCATGCTCTAGCGTTCATCTTTAGGAAGTTAATCCTTTTGAGGTCATTAGGGTGGTGAAAACTTGTGTTGAAGTGGGCACCAGGTCGTTCTGTGCTGTTGTTGTTATTTTATTGCAAGTTTGATTGATGCTTGTGTCGCATCCATGAGGCCTATGCTATTGATTCTTTCTCGTGTGTGTTAAGCATCATGTGTACTCAATCCTATGCATTCATTTGCCATGTTTTCTTGCTGTAGCTATATTATTTATTGCTCCAAAGTGGTGACCTGGATAACATGTGCTATTGTTTATGTTTTGTTGCAACTTTGATGCCTTATAGTTAATGATCTATTGCTCATATGAACTAGCTCCAATGTAATTCAGGTATCCTTGATATGTGTACTTTGATGCCATGCCTTGCTTTGCCATGATATGCTTCCTGGTCATAGTAATATTTTAGCTCCAAAGTTGCTATCCCCCTGTTTTTGACAGCCACCTCTGTTTTTCACTAAGTCTGTAACTTTCCGAAGCCATGTGGCATGCTTAATATCTTTTGATCTATGATGCCTATGACCTTGATTCTTGTTTGTACCTTATCATCATCATGTCTACTTCATGCCCATATATTGCCATGTCATGTTGCGGCACTTTTGCATATAGTTTTACCCTTGTTTATACATCTTACTAATAACATTTTTTGCCCTATTTACCTGTTTTTCACTAAGCCCTTGACCAGTAATGTTTTATAGCTTCTTGTGTTTCTTATAGCTAGTGAACCATGATGCCTATTTGCATGATTCCTTTTGCCATGCCTTGCATGCCATGTCTACTTTAGTTGCATATCATTTTTTTGCATGTTTACAACTTTTTCTTGTTTATTCGTAGCTCTAAAGTGTGCTACCTCATGTTGACAGATTGTACACGTAACTTGTAATGCTTGTATCTTTTTAACTGTAACTCCATTTGGGGTGTTCTTTATATGTAACTTGATTAGAATTTCATGTACTTTGTGTTTATGCCATTGTTTCATGTTGTTAACCAACTTAAAATATGGTTTAGGGAAGAACAGTACCAAATGCTTAAATTGTCGTGGGGTACTTAGTGATATGTCATGTTTAGGTTGTGCCTCTGATTAGCATAAATAGTTTACCTTATCATTCACCTCTTGTCATGTTTGTGTGATATGACATGATTGAGTGAGATGCCATTTTAATAACCTTTGCTCATGTTGTGTAGCTAAACAACTTGAACCATTCTAAATGTGTGGTCTCGTCGTGTGTGACAAATACACCACTTAACCTGTTAATAACCGCTCTCGACGATAGATGCGATACCGTAGTGCGTTGTCTCATGTTTCCTTCTTGTTGGTGCTTGCTCGTGACTGCTTCGTAGTAATAGATTCTTGCTCGTCGATTGCCTTTTCCAGTGTTTCCTTCTTGTGTGCTTCCGCGGGTACCTCTCGGGGACGATGCGAGCTTCCGATCGACTACACCTTCGGTTTCGTCTTCTCATCAGGTAAGGGGGAGCATATATCATGCTTATAAATTTCATCTCACTCGCGCCTAGGTGTAGGATAGATCGATTGCTTGATCCTACCACTTCATATTCATTCCTCTCAAATAAACCCAGACCGCCATGTCCTCCACATCCCAGCAAACCTTGTTCGGCTATGTTACTATTGCTCGCTGCTCAGCCACTTCTTAGTATGCATGCTAGAATATTATCAACTGTTATCCTGTTACTCCTTGGATTGGGCTATCACATTATTATATTGTTGTGGATGATATGATTATTATAAATGTTGACTATATTCGACGAAGGATGGAAGGTCTAGGCTATCCCGCCCCAACGCTTTGTTCCATTTGAGTCACCTAGGACCCAAGTTCCTGGTATTGTGTCTCTTGACGAGCGTGCCTAACCGCGTGTGGGATTTTATGGGGTCCCCTTTTCTTACCTACCTAGCTTCAAACATTTCTAGTGGTGGGCCAATCTGATTTACCATTTGAAACCCGTGTGATTACGGGAATGTTGTGTTTTATCTTTGCCAGTAGGCATTTGATTGTAGTCAGTACTCAGACATGTATCTTCCGCTGATGTAATGTATTAAGGCAGTTGTATGCCGATTGTATGAGATGTTGTATCCATGTAGCTGTAATGTTGTGATATCATGTTGGAAATCCGGGGCATATGGCATTGTCATATGTCGAGGTGGGACCGATATGAGCTTCATCCCTTGATCTGGATGGGAACATCTAGATCTGGAACAGTACTGCATATCGGGCCTTACAATATGCGGTATTGTTCAAGATCTAGATGTTTCCATCCAGATCCGGGGACGAAGCACATATCGGTCCCACCTCGACATATGACAATGCCATATGCCCCGGATTTCCAACATGATATTACAACATTACATCTACAAGGATACAACATCTTGTACAATCGGCATACAGTTACCTTAAATACATTACATCAGTGGAAGATACATGGCCGAGTACAGACTACAATCAAATGCCTATTGGCAAAGGTAAAACGCATCATTCCCATGTCCACACAAGTCTAGGCTCTCCGCCGGGATCCGCCTAACTAGTCGTCGTCGAGTCTCCATGAAGGCGTCCAGAAGAAGGGTCGTCGAGCTCCTCTGAAGTCCAAGACCGATTGCATAACATGCGTAAAACGGAAAAGAAGGGGTGAGCTATATCAACAAGTCTTGTAACTAACTTCTCACGGTAAGATGGGGGTACTGGTTGAGGTTGCAGCCGCACTAGCATTTTATAAGAGGCTAACGATCTATTTAGAGCAGGATCAGAACCAAGCATTCGATGAGGAATCGCCTCCAACAAGTCTTTCTATCAACTACTTACGCAAACATAACACCTATCCTATCCTTGTCCTCCCCTTTGCATCCCAACGAAGAAGAAGTCGTCAATGCACACACACGTTGATCAAGTTATAATCATGATTCACTTGATATTATCTATGAACAAGGAGTAGGTCTCAAGTCATGCATAACCGTGGACACGGCTTCTCGAAAAGATTCAACCATGCAGGGTTGTACCAACTACCCATGACAAGGCTCCGCACGGACGCCCATCTCTCTCAGTTGCTACCCATCACAGGCAACCATTTTATGATTTAGTTCTGAGCGATCCAAAAGGTCAGGTCCTTCTAACTAACAACGCACAAATCTGGGTGGCCCCTAGGGAGTCGACACCCAATCCAAAAGTCGACCGAGCTCTTGGACCGGACTCTTCCGTCTATACGAGGTCGGGTGATGAGGACATCTCTACTAATGTTACACCCACATCTTCACCAACTACACATACTGGACCAGTTACTAGAGCACGCGCACGTCAACTAAATTATCAGGTACTTTCGTTTCTTGCGAATCCTTCTATTGTTCATGAACATATGATGCTGCCTAAATTAGATACTTTTGTTTTGCTTATGAATGAAGGACCTAGCATGGACAAGAAGGATGGTCATTGGAGCGGGATCAAGCATGGAGAAGAAGGTGCGCGCGCGGGAAAGGACAATGGAGCTTCCAGTGGTGATTATCGCACTTTGAAGCCACCATAAGTTGCGCACGAAGTCTTGGACGAAATACGCGAGATGCCACTTCATTATTTTCGACCAAGGGCAATTATAGGTGCTGCGTCACCTTAAAATTGGGCTGGGCCCATGTAATTTCGAAATACCACATTATAGGCTGTTTTTAGAGTCCGTATGTGTGGGGAAACCGAGTTAGGGTTGTTTTCGGACCCCACCTCCAAGGGGTCACGAAAATCCCCTCTGTTCCCCCATATATACAGCCCTTAGGGCGTCGTTTAGACTTGGGTTTTAATTAGATTTAAGTTAGCCATAGCCGCAACTTCGAGCTCTTCGTTTGTGTCATCCGACCAGGCCAAGACCTCATTGGAACCCCAACTTTCGTAATCATTCATCTTATATTCGCAATATCCAGATTGGAATTCTTAGTTCTTGCTTGTTCTTCGATTGCTTGCAGGAATTAGACCTTCGTGGTCAGGTTGATCGTGCATCCGCGGGATCAATAACCTCTCGGAGTTGGTTTAGCGATCGCTAAGGCGCAACGTCTTCGCACATTCGTAGTCGGATCGTGAAAGTCGTCTCCACCATAATCGATCTCCACCATCTCATCGAAACATCGGGACACCTTCGCCTCTATCATCGGGGTTACTAACCCAAACCATGTGGGCAGCCCCCTAGCTTCCAGGTGTGGACCAACAAGAGAAACCATGTCTCCGCTGGCCCGAGTTGTTTGAAATCTGCTGGGAGCTCACCAGTCACACACACGGTTTCAAATGGTAAATAAGCTTGGCCACCACCAGAAATTTTTAGAGATAGGTAAGTATGAAGAGGGGACCCCATCACATCCCACACACGGTTAGGAACGCTCGTCAAGAGACACAATACCCGGAACTCGGGTCCTAGGTGACTCGAATGGAACAAAGCGTCGGGTCGGCATAGCCTAGACCTTCCATCCTTCGTCGAATATAGTCAACATTATAATAATCATATCATCCACAACAATATAATAATGTGATAGGCCAAAGGAAGGAGTAATAGGATAAAAGTTGATAGCATCCTAGCATGCATACTAAGCAGTGGCTGAGCAGCGAGAAATAATAACATAGCCGAACAAGGTTTGCTGGGATGTGGGGGACATGGCTGATAGAGGCGAAGGTGTCCCGATGTTTCGATGAGATGGTGGAAATCGATTATGGTGGAGGCGACTTTCACGATCCGACTACGAACGTGCGAAGACGTTGCGCCTTAGTGATCGCTAAACCAACTCCGAGAGGTTATTGATCCCGCGGATGCACGATCAACCTGACCACGAAGGTCTAATTCCTGCAAGCAATCGAAGAACAAGCAAGAACTAAGAATTGCAATCTGGATATTGCGAATATAAGATGAATGATTACGAAAGTTGGGGTTCCAATGAGGTCTTAGCCTGGTCGGATGACACAAACGAAGAGCTCGAAGTTGCGGCTATGGCTAACTTAAATCTAATTAAAACCCAAGTCTAAACGACGCCCTAAGGGCTGTATATATGGGGGAACAGAGGGGATTTTCGTGACCCCTTGGAGGTGGGGTCCGAAAACAACCCTAACTCGGTTTCCCCACACATACGGACTCTAAAAACAGCCTATGATGTGGTATTTCGAAATTACATGGGCCCAGCCCAATATTAAGGTGACGCAGCACCTATAATTGCTCTTGGACGAAAATAATGAAGTGGCATCTCGTTTATTTCGTCCAAGCCTTCATGCATGCCTTATGGTGGCTTCAAAGTGCTAAAATCCCCACTGGAAGCTCCATTGTTATTTCCCGCGCGCGCACCTTCTTCTCCATGCTTGATCCCGCTCCAATGACCGTCCTTCTTGTCCATGCTAGGTCCTTTATTCATAAGCAAAACAAAAGTATCTAATTTAGGCAGCATCATATGTTCATGAACATTAGAAGGATTCGCAAGAAACGAAAGTACCTGATAATTTAGTTGACGTGCACGTGCTCTAGTAACTGGTCCAGTATGTGTAGTTGGTGAAGATGTGGGTGTAACATTAGTAGAGATGTCCTCATCATCCTCCCCTTCTTGAATTGAAGTCGTCCTCGACGGAAGCTCATTATCTTCTCCCAAATAAGGTTTCAAATCTGCAATGTTAAATGTGGGACTAACCCCAAAATCTGCAGGTAGCTCAAGTATATATGCATTATCATTAATTTTCTGTAAAACCTTAAAGGGACCATCAGCTCGTGGCATTAACTTAGACTTGCGCAAATCAGGAAACCTATCTTTACGTAGATGTAACCAAACAAGATCTCCTGGTTCAAACACAACATGCTTTCTACCCTTATCACCAGCAAGCTTGTATCTAGCATTCATTTTCTCAATGTTTTCTTTAGTTAACTCATGCATTTTTAATATCAATTCAGCACGTTGCTTAGCATCAAAATTAACCTTCTCCGAAGATGCAATAGGAAGCAAATCAATAGGTGCACGAGGTAGAAAACCATAAACAATCTCAAAAGGGCACATTTTAGTGGTAGAATGAAATGAACGATTATAAGCAAATTCAATATGAGGTAAACATTCTTCCCACATTTTTAAGTTACTCTTTAAAACAGCCCTAAGCATAGTAGACAAAGTCCTATTGACTACTTCAGTTTGTCCATCAGTTTGGGGATGACATGTAGTACTAAAAAGTAGTTTAGTCCCCAACTTAGCCCATAAGCATCTCCAAAAATGGCTAAGAAACTTAGTATCACGATCCGAGACAATAGTATTGGGCACACCATGTAAGCGAATAATCTCTCGAAAGAATAAATCAGCAACATTAGCAGCATCATCGCTTTTATGACATGGTATAAAATGTGCCATCTTAGAAAATCTATCCACGACAACAAATATGCTATCCCTCCCATTCTTTGTTCGAGGCAGGCCTAAAACAAAGTCCATGGATATGTCCTCCCACGGAACACTAGGTACAGGTAAAGGCATGTATAAACCATGAGGATTGAGTCGTGACTTAGCTTTTTGACATGTAGTGTAGCGAGCAACAAAACGCTCAACATCCCGTCTCATCTTCGGCCAAAAGAAATGATGAGGACATCCCTACTAATGTTACACCCATACCCTCACCAACTACACATACTGGACCAGTTACTAGAGCACGTGCACGTCAACTAAATTATCAGGTACTTTCGTTTCTTGCGAATCCTTCTATTGTTCATGAACATATGATGCTGCCTAAATTAGATACTTTTGTTTTGGTTATGAATGAAGGACCTAGCATGGACAAGAAGGATGGTCATTGGAGCGGGATCAAGAATGGAGAAGAAGGTGCGCGCGGGGGAAAGTACAGTGGAGCTTCTAGTGGGTATTTTCGCACGTTGAAGCCACCATAAGGCATGCATGAAGGCTTGGACGGAATACACGAGATGCCACTTCATTATTATCGTCCAAGAGCAATTATAGGTGCTGCGTCACCTTAATATTGGGCTGGGCCCATGTAATTTCGAAATACCACATTATAGGCAGTTTTTAGAGTCCGTATGTGTGGGAAACCGAGTTAGGGTTGTTTTCGGACCCCACCTCCAAGGGGTCACGAAAATCCCCTCTGTTCCCCCATATATACAGCCCTTAGGGCGTCGTTTAGACTTGGGTTTTAATTAGATTTAAGTTAGCCATAGCCGCAACTTCGAGCTCTTCGTTTGTGTCATCCGACCAGGCCAAGACCTCATTGGAACCCCAACTTTCGTAATCATTCATCTTATATTCGCAATATCCAGATTGCAATTCTTAGTTCTTGCTTGTTCTTCGATTGCTTGCAGGAATTAGACCTTCGTGGTCAGGTTGATCGTGCATCCGCGGGATCAATAACCTCTCGGAGTTGGTTTAGCGATCGCTAAGGCGCAACGTCTTCGCACGTTCGTTGTCGGATCGTCAGAGTCGTCTCCACCAAATCGATAGTTATCTCTCATCGAAACATCGGGACACCTTCGCCTCTATCAAGAAATGTGTAGCAAGTACGTCCTCCGGCTTCTTCACGCCAAAATGTCCCATTAATCCTCCTCCATGCGCCTCCTGCAACAACAAAAGACGAATAGAGCTAGCTGGAATGCATAGCTTGTTAGAACGGAACACAAACCCATCATTAAGCACAAACTTGTTCCATGTTCTACCCTCTCTACAATTCTGCAATACATCTTTAAATTCTGCATCATGTACATATTGATCTTTGATTGTCTCTAAACCGAATATCTTGAAGTCAAGTTTTGAAAGCATAGTATAACGAAGAGACAAAGCATCAGCAATAATATTATCTTTCCCCTTCTTGTGTTTAATGACATAAGGGAAAGTCTCAATAAATTCAACCCACTTAGCATGTCTACGACTAAGTTTTGCTTGACTTCTTATGTGTTTCAAAGATTCATGATCAGAATGTATAACAAATTCTTTGGGCCATAAATAATGTTGCCAAGTTTCTAATGTCCGAACAAGAGCATATAATTCCTTATCATAAGTAGAATAGTTCAGACTAGGCCCACTCAATTTTTCAGAAAAGTAAGCAACAGGTTTAGCATCTTGTAATAACACACCTCCCAAACCAATACCACTAGCATCGCATTCAAGCTGAAAAGTCTTATTAAAATCAGGAAGTTGGAGCAAAGGAGCATGTGTTAACTTATCTTTCAATACCGTGAAGGCTTCTTCCTGTGCGGTACCCCAAGTAAAAGGCACATCCTTGCGTGTAAGCTCATTGAGAGGTGCAGCAATGGTGCTGAAATCTCTCACAAAACGCCTATAGAATCCAGCGAGGCCAAGAAAACTTCTCACTTGTGTGACCGTTTTGGGCTGCGGCCAACTCTCAATCGCCTCGATCTTGGCTTTATCAACCTCAATTCCTTGCGGAGTAACAACATAGCCAAGAAACGATACTCGGTCGGTGCAAAAGGTGCACTTCCCAAGGTTACCAAACAAACGTGCATTACGTAGAGCAATAAAAACAGCACGTAAATGATCCAAATGTTCCTCCAAAGATTTGCTATAAATCAGTATATCATCAAAATAGACTACCACAAATCGTCCAATGAAAGCACGTAAAACCTCGTTCATTAATCTCATGAAAGTGCTAGGTGCATTAGTTAACCCAAAAGGCATGACTAACCACTTATATAATCCAAACTTAGTTTTAAATGCCGTTTTCCATTCATCCCCTAATTTCATGCGAATTTGATGGTATCCACTACGCAAATCAACTTTGGAAAACATGGTAGAGCCACTTAATTCATCAAGCATATCATCTAACCTAGGAATAGGATGACGATAACGAATAGTAATATTATTAATGGCTCTACAATCAACACACATACGCCAAGTTCCATCCTTTTTAGGCACTAATATAACAGGAACAACACAAGGACTAAGGGATTCACGTATGTAACCTTTGTCGAGTAGCTCTTGTACTTGACGCTGAATCTCCTTCGTCTCCTCCGGATTGGTACGGTATGGCGCACGGTTGGGCAGCGAAGCACCGGGAATTAAGTCAATCTGATGCTCAATCCCTCGAATAGGTGGTAATCCCGGTGGTACGTCTTGTGGAAAGACGTCAATAAACTCCTGCAAAAGGTCAGTGACAACAGGAGGCAAAGAAGGAGGCAATTCCTAAAATGAAAACAAAGCTTCTTTGCACACAAAAGCATAGCACACATATTGACTAACATCCAAATCCGAAATATCAACCTTAGTAGCAAGCAAAGTTGGACTAGTCAATTTAATTTCATTAGAAACAACAGAAGAAGATTTGCTATTAGTCTTATGTTGTTGCTCAAATTATTTAGCTGCTATCTCATTCTCACTCTTATTTTTCTCCTGTTTAGCTTTACTAGCTCTAGCAAGATCATCTTTCACAATTTGTTCAGGAGACATAGGAAGTAAAGCAATAGTATTATCCTGATGAACCAGAGTAAACTGATTTGTCCTACCATGGTGTACAACATTCCTATCAAATTGCCATGGTCTACCAAGTAAAAGAGAGCATGCTTGCATGGGTACCACATCACAATCAACATAATCAGCATATGCAGCAATGCTAAAGTGCACACGAACAGAACGCGTTACCTTAATCTTACCACTATTGTTAAACCACTGAATATAGTACGGATGGGGGTGTGGTCTTGTGGTGAGAGATAGCTTCTCCACCAACTCCATGCTCGCCAAGTTGTTGCAACTCCCTCCGTCAATGATGATGCGAACCGAACGTTCTTTCACCACTCCCTTTGTGTGGAACAAATTATGCCTCTGGTTTTGCTCGGCCTTCGATACCTGCACACTTAACACACGTTGAGCAACCAAACTAGCATATTGATCTGCATCATCAGGAGCCATATACTCTATATCATGAGCATCATCATGGGCACCCTGTTCCTCGTGAGCAATGAGAACTAAAGTCTCCTCATCATAGTCGCTCGCTGACTCATACCCACCATCCGCCGTAATAATCATCACACGCTTGGAGGGACAGTCTTTTGCGAAGTGACCTCCACCTTGGCACCTGCGACATTTAATATCACGATCTCGTGTTTGCCCTGTGGAAGCCATGGATGAAGAAGAACTCGCTGCTGGACCACTCTGTGCACCCTTGAATGGTGGCGCTGGCTGTTTTGGTGGCTCCCTGTAAGAATGAGCGGTTGAAGTAGATGGTGGCGCAGCAGGACGTGTGGATGTAGAAGGTCCACGCGATGTCCATGATGTATTTCGTCCTGCAGAAAAGTTAGGTCTCGTAGCGGCCTGTCGATCCTGCACTTCACGTTCAGCTTTACAAGCAAGATGAAACAAACGAGTAATAGTAGCATAGTCCTTGTATTCTAGAATAGTTTGTATCTCCCTGTTTAAGCCACCTATAAAACGTGCAAACATAGCTTCATTATCCTCTACTAGGCCACATCTAATCAATCCAGTTTG
Source organism: Bromus sterilis (assembly GCA_950022295.1). NCBI lineage: Eukaryota > Viridiplantae > Streptophyta > Magnoliopsida > Poales > Poaceae > Bromus > Bromus sterilis. The sequence goes on along the minus strand of OX465599.1, from coordinate 159,752,583 downwards.
TAATTCTTGATAATATTCCTCTACAGAATTTTTTCCTTGTCTCAAACGCTGTAATTTTTGTAGCAATTCACGTTGATAATAAGGAGGAACCCAGCGAGTACGCATAGCATCTTTTAAAGCACCCCAAGTAGCTGGAATATTATTGGCATGCAATCTACAATGTTCAGACCACCAACTAGATGCAAAACCCGTGAATTCACAAACAGCAGCAGTAACACGTCTATTCTCAGGATATTGTAAACATGTAAAGCGTTGTTCAGTTTCTAACTCCCAAGTAAGATAAGCATCAGGAATATATCTACCCTCAAACGGCTTAAGATTCAATTTAAGTTTAGGCACATGTTCATCATCGCGTACCTGAGGGGGTGGTTGGTGTCGACCGTGGAGAATGTTGGGACGTGGACGTCCAGCTGGCTGTTCATAGGCCGCTTCTTGTTCCACCTCCTCCTCGTAATCACCCTCGTAGTTGTTGTCCTGGCCGACGTCAGAGGCAGCAGAAGCAGTAACTGCAGCAGCAGCAGGAGCACCAGCAGCTTGTCCGCCCGGAAACAGAATACGTCGTGCACGTCGTGGTGGCGGTGGCTGTGCTGGAGCGGCCGCAGGCTGTGCAGGTAGGCGTGCGAGCAACTCAGTAAACTTGGCGTCGAGCTTGGTGTCGATCATCTTCTCCACACCATCAATCGCCTCTGTAAATCTGTTCTCGATGTCATTCACCTGTTCAGACATCATTTGTACAAATTTATCATGTAACGCTTTGTTTGTCATATTCTCCCAATCGGGTGCATCCCGCGCCACTTCATCATGGGATCCTGGCATGGTTAGCAGAAATAGAAAACACACAGGAATATGATCCTACTTCTACTAATGGGATGTGGGGTGGTGGAAAGCACAAATCCGTCAAGCTTTTCTTTCGTTCTTACCGATTCTTACCTAGCAGCAGGTGGTGATGTACAACCAACGGGTCAAAACTCTCAGAGATGTGGTAGAGCGATGGCCAGGAGGTGTCAACCGCACGAAGTAGAATATATGTGGAGCTGTAGGTAGGCTTGACAAATATGGTAGCAAAAAGCTCAACAGTAATCAAAACAGAGATGCAAAGTTGAATAAACACTCAACGTCGGTACTGTGCTGATCCTAGGCTAGACCGTACTAGAGACGCGAGCCTAAAACACCAACGAAAGCACGGCGCGGCACGTAATCAACTAAGAAGCACACTCTGATTTTTTTTCTCTTTTTTTTTTTTGCTCTTTTTTTTTTTGCGATGCGGGACTGCGGTGGCTGAAAAAGTGCGAAAAAATCACTATGGTGGCGAACGTCTCAAAATGAGTTTCCGGACCTAAGGAACGTATGGGCGAAAAAAAAATTTACCCCCGAAATTTTTGGCCTAAAAACTGCTCTGGAAAGCGTGCCAGACTCAATTTTTTTTTTTTTTTTTTTTTGGAAATCACCTCCTTCTACGTACGACAAAAGATTGGTGAAATCCGACTCTAATCAACTCAAAACTAATCTGGCTACGGAGAGATCACAAACCGAACAGGTGATGGAACTCAACTCGGATCGGTAGGTTGTGGTGGTGAGTATGGACTCGGCTTGGCGGAACGTGGTGGTGTATCTGGACTCGGATTGGCGGAACGTGGTGGTGTACTACTGTGCGGCGGCGGCGTGACAAACTGTGATCAGAACTCGAAACTCTAAGGTAACTAGACGCTAAGATCAGCAACTCGACACAACGATGCAACCGCAAATTCAACAATGCAAACTACTGTAAAGAAAACTGGACAAAGGCTCGGACTGTTTTGGGACATGATGATCTAACCCTAATTTTTTTTGTTGGCTTTTTCGTGGACTGTAGGTATGAAGAACAGAACCAATCTAGACTACGAAAACTGGTAAATCTCACCGAGCAACCTGGAAATCTGATACCACTTGATAGAGGCGAAGGTGTCCCGATGTTTCGATGAGATGGTGGAAATCGATTATGGTGGAGGCGACTTTCACGATCCGACTACGAACGTGCGAAGACGTTGCGCCTTAGCGATCGCTAAACCAACTCCGTGAGGTTATTGATCCCGCGGATGCATGATCAACCTGACCACGAAGGTCTAATTCCTGCAAGCAATCGAAGAACAAGCAAGAACTAAGAATTGCAATCTGGATATTGCGAATATAAGATGAATGATTACGAAAGTTGGGGTTCCAATGAGGTCTTGGCCTGGTCGGATGACACAAACGAATAGCTCGAAGTTGCGGCTATGGCTAACTTAAATCTAATTAAAACCCAAGTCTAAACGACGCCCTAAGGGCTGTATATATGGGGGAACAGAGGGGATTTTCGTGACCCCTTGGAGGTGGGGTCCGAAAACAACCCTAACTCGGTTTCCCCACACATACGGACTCTAAAAACAGCCTATGATGTGGTATTTCGAAATTACATGGGCCCAACCCAATATTAAGGTGACGCAGCACCTATAATTGCTCTTGGACGAAAATAATGAAGTGGCATCTCGTGTATTTCGTCCAAGCCTTCATGCATGCCTTATGGTGGCTTCAAAGTGCGAAAATCCCCACTGGAAGCTCCATTGTTATTTCCCGCGCGCGCACCTTCTTCTCCATGCTTGATCCCGCTCCAATGACCGTCCTTCTTGTCCATGCTAGGTCCTTTATTCATAAGCAAAACAAAAGTATCTAATTTAGGCAGCATCATATGTTCATGAACATTAGAAGGATTCGCAAGAAACGAAAGTACCTGATAATTTAGTTGACGTGCACGTGCTCTAGTAACTGGTCCAGTATGTGTAGTTGGTGAAGATGTGGGTGTAACATTAGTAGAGATGTCCTCATCAATGGCTCTTTGGGTTTATTTGAGAGGCATGAATATGAAGTGGTAGGATCAAGCAATCGTTCTATCCTATACCTAGGCACAAGTGAGCTGAAAGTTATAAGCATGATATATGATTCGCCTTACCTGATGAGAAGACGACGCCAAACGACGCCAAAGGTGTAGTCGACCGCAAACTCACATCGTCTCCGAGAGTAACCGCGGGAGCACATAGGAAGTAAACACTGGAAAGGCAATCGAAGAGCAAGCATCTATTACTACGAAGCAATCACGATCAAGCAACATCAATAAGGCAACACGAGACAACGCGATACAATACGGATGTACCGTCGAGAGCTGTTACTAACAGGTTAAGTGGAGTATCCGTCACACATGACGATACCGCACATTTATCATCGTTTAAAGTTGTTTAGCTACAGAACTTGAGAAAAGGTTGCTAACATGGCATCTCACTCAAGCATGGCGTAGCACACAATCATGGCAAGAGGTGAAGCATAAATAAACTATCTAATCTAGTCTATTTAAGTGGGGGGTAAAACCTATACATGGACACTATTACGGAACCCACGATAATTATTACATTTGGTATTGTTCTTACCTAAACATTATTTTATTATTTTATTTAGCAAGAAAGAATAGCATAAACATTATCTACACGCAAATCTAGTCAAGTTGTTGGAAATATGCCCTAGAGGCAATAATAAAATGTTATTATATATATATTTCCACGTTCATAATTAATGTTTATATTTCTGTGCTATATTTGCAATGACCCTGACTGTGAGATTCAGAAGAAAACTCATTTGCATGTGTGGAAATGTAAACACCAAGAGTTCCTGGTTTAGCCTCTAAGACCAGCTCATGTGCTAACTGATGATTACGTTTTCTTAATCATGGACATTGTTCTTGTAACAAGGATGTCAGTAGCAATGGGAACATATTGTTAGCAGAACAATGATGTTGAACCGACCCCAGTATTGAATGATATACTTAGAGATCACATCGTAACTACGTTATAAGTCATATCATGAAATGTTTTCATATACGTAATTCCTTAGACCATGAGAGTATCGAGTTGCTTCACACAGGAAGACATGCTTTGGTTCTTAAATGAATCCTCCCATAAATGGGAAGTAGTAAAATAAGTTCTGGGTATGTCAGATGGTGTGGCTAGTGACTGTGATAGTTCAAGAATGGGATTTGCTCCTTCACGATGAAGAAGATATTCACTTCGGGCCCACTCGGTATGACGGTATCCATTATAGTCTGGCCAGACGCATTGTGATTCAGTCACGGGGATACCGGAATACGATAACGAGAAAAGGGACAAATGAGCAAAGAGGATAACGAGTGGCTTGTGTTCAAAAGTTGTTACACATGGGTGCCAAACTTCTCTCCTCTAACTTTGTCATATATCGCGAAGCAAAGGGAATGGTACATGACTAAACATAATGGTTCACTCGAAGTTTCTTCATGTATGTGCGGGAGTCAACATGGGTGTCCATGGCTCCGCTGTTGATTATTGGCTATTGACAAAAGGCTGTTGACCTATGTCCGGAAGATGTTCTGAGTCATGTCCGCATTATATCGAACCTATTGGGTCACACACTTAACGAGCAGTAGTCTGTTAGAATACTAGTATGGTAGAAGGTTTAGTGGAAGCAAAGCAGAATAGTTCATACGGGTACCGGAAGTAGTTCCGGAGATTTATGGAATTGTTCATAAGGGCACCAGAAGTAGTTCTGGGTATTTAAGGTTATGTTCGGATCACTCTGGAGTAGTCCCAAGTGGTTCCGGAACATATGAGAATGGTACTGGGGAAGTCCTGGATCAACCGGAATAGTTTCCGGATAATCGCTGGGCGTCCCGACAACCTTCGCGGTCATCCGGTGGCTTAAACTGTAACTCGGATGATCTTGGAAACTATCCGGATGGCTCCGGAACGTCCGAGAACAGTCTCCGAAGGTCCTGGAAGTGCTCCAGAAGTGTCCGGAATGTCCCGAAACGGTCCCGGTATGTCCCGGAAGGTCCTAGAAGCTTCTAGAAGGTCATGGAAGGTTCCAGAAGGTTCCGGACAGTACCACCCACTCCCCTGCGCCCCTAGCCTTGGGGGGCAAGCCACCCAGGCTGCCCTGGCCGGCCAAGGGGTGGGGGCACACCAAGGGGAAGGAATCCCCCTCCAGGTGGAAAGTCCAACTCTCCAATATGGCAGGTTTCCAGTGGGAAGGTTTGGGAGGTTTGGGAGTCCAAGTTGGACTCCCCACCCCCCTTATTGCGCCCCAAGGGCCTCTTGGCCACCTATATAATGTGGGGGAGGGGTGGGGGGCGCAGCACAACTTGTCCCCAAGGCCTATGCGCCACCCTCCCTCCTCTAAACCCCGTTGCTCCACTTTTAGACCCCAGTTTAGACGATGTTCTAGATCGGAATCCGTTAGGGTTTTCTCCCTCTAGTTTTCTCGGTGGCGTTCATCTCTGGACGGCGGAGCGCTGCTGGATTGCTGCTACGGGATGTGTGGATACTAATGGAGGGGTTGTACCTTCGACCCTTCTTCGAGGAGCTTGTTCATGGAACTTGTCCGTGGGACTAGATCGCGGGACTTGTTCGTGGGATTGATCGAGGGACTGTTCGTGGGAGAACTTGCGAGATCTACTTCCACTACGTCCACCCGCTTCACCAACTCTTCTTCCGCTGCAACCGTTGGTGAGCAAAGACCTAAACCTTGTATGCAATCTATCTTGGATGATCTTGGGTTCTTGATTCGTAGGCCAAAATTTTTTGTTTTCTACTACGTTTCCCTACACAAGTTACATGTAAAGAACATTTTTATCGGAGCAACGGTTAAAAAGTTATGGCTTATTAGATTTTACAGTGGCATGCAGTGTAAATAGCAGTGAAACAACACGTAGAAAAGTGCAAACATGGAAAAGTGAAAAAAATTACTAATCTATGCGAAAAACTAAGAAACTTTCATGTAGAGAGCGTCGTGATCCGAGCTACGGTCTAAAAGATATGGGCATCGCCAAATTGCAACACAATCTGCCATATTATATCCAGAAAAATAATAATGCGTTCTCGGGCCAAATTCAGAGCTACTGGGCCTTAAAAGAGGGAGCATCCTAACTAACAAACGCCCAGAGTGGTTAATAGTTGCAAGCCTTGATAGAGGCGAAGGTGTCCCGATGTTTCGATGAGATGGTGGAGATCGATTATGGTGGAGGCGACTTTCACAATCCGACTACTAACGTGCGAAGACGTTGCGCCTTAGCGATCGCTAAACCAACTCCGAGAGGTTATTGATCCCGCGGATGCACGATCAACCTGACCACGAAGGTCTAATTCCTGCAAGCAATCGAAGAACAAGCAAGAACTAAGAATTGCAATCTGGATATTGCGAATATAAGATGAATGATTACGAAAGTTGGGGATCCAATGAGGTCTTGGCCTGGTCGGATGACACAAACGAAGAGCTCGAAGTTGCGGCTATGGCTAACTTAAATCTAATTAAAACCCAAGTCTAAACGACGCCCTAAGGGCTGTATATATGGGGGAACAGAGGGGATTTTCGTGACCCCTTGGAGGTGGGGTCCGAAAACAACCCTAACTCGGTTTCCCCACACATACGGACTCTAAAAATAGCCTATAATGTGGTATTTCGAAATTACATGGGCCCAGCCCAATATTAAGGTGACGCAGCACCTATAATTGCTCTTGGACGAAAATAATGAAGTGGCATCTCGTGTATTCCGTCCAAGCCTTCATGCATGCCTTATGGTGGCTTCAACGTGCGAAAATCCCCACTGGAAGCTCCACTGTACTTTCCCCTGCGCGCACCTTCTTCTCCATTCTTGATCCCGCTCCAATGACCATCCTTCTTGTCCATGCTAGGTCCTTCATTCATAAGCAAAACAAAAGTATCTAATTTAGGCAGCATCATATGTTCATGAACAATAGAAGGATTCGCAAGAAACGAAAGTACCTGATAATTTAGTTGACATGCACGTGCTCTAGTAACTGGTCCAGTATGTGTAGTTGGTGAGGGTATGGGTGTAACATTAGTAGGGATGTCCTCATCATCCTCCCCTTCTTGAATTGAAGTCGTCCTCGACGGAAGCTCATCATCTTCTCCCAAATAAGGTTTCAAATCTGCAATGTTAAATGTGGGACTAACCCCAAAATCTGCAGGTAGCTCAAGTTTATATGCATTATCATTAATTTTCTGTAAAACCTTAAAGGGACCATCAGCTCGTGGCATTAACTTAGACTTGCGCAAATCAGGAAACCTATCTTTTCGTAGATGTAACCAAACAAGATCTCCTGGTTCAAAAACAACATGCTTTCGACCCCTATCACCAGCAAGCTTGTATCTAGCATTCATGCGCTCAATGTTTTCTTTAGTTAACTCATGCATTTTTAATATCAATTCAGCACGTTGCTTAGCATCAAAATTCACCTTCTCCGAAGATGGAAGAGGCAGCAAATCAATAGGTGCACGAGGTAGAAAACCATAAACAATCCCAAAAGGGCACATTTTAGTGGTAGAATGCACGGAACGATTATAAGCAAATTCAATATGAGGTAAACATTCTTCCCACAGTTTCAAGTTACTTTTTAAAACAGCCCTAAGCATAGTAGACAATGTCCTATTGACCACTTCAGTTTGTCCATCAGTTTGGGGATGACATGTAGTACTAAAAAGTAGTTTAGTCCCCAACTTAGCCCATAAGCATCTCCAAAAATGGCTAAGAAACTTAGTATCACGATCCGAGACAATAGTATTGGGCACACCATGTAAACGAATAATCTCTCCAAAGAATAAATCAGCAACATTAGCAGCATCATCGCTTTTATGACATGGTATAAAATGTGCCATCTTAGAAAATCTATCCACGACAACAAATATGCTATCCCTCCCCTTCTTTGTTCGAGGCAAGCCTAAAACAAAGTCCATGGATATGTCCTCCCACGGAACACTAGGTACAGGTAAAGGCATGTATAAACCATGAGGATTGAGTCGTGACTTAGCTTTTTGACATGTAGTGCAGCGAGCAACAAAACGCTCAACATCCCGTCTCATCTTTGGCCAAAAGAAATGTGTAGCAAGTACGTCCTCCGTCTTTTTCACGCCAAAATGTCCCATTAATCCTCCTCCATGCGCCTCCTGCAACAACAAAAGACGAATAGAGCTAGCTGGAATGCATAGCTTGTTAGAACGGAACACAAATCCATCATTAAGCACAAACTTGTTCCAAGTTCTACCCTCTCTACAATTCTGCAATACATCTTTAAATTCCGCATCATTTGCATATTGTTCTTTGATTGTCTCTAAACCGAATATCTTGAAGTCAAGTTGTGAAAGCATAGTATAACGACGAGACAAAGCATCAGCAATAATATTATCTTTCCCCTTCTTGTGTTTAATGACATAAGGGAAAGTCTCAATAAATTCAACCCACTTAGCATGTCTACGATTAAGTTTTGCTTGACTTCTTTTGTGTTTCAAAGATTCATGATCAGAATGTATAACAAATTCTTTGGGCCATAAATAATGTTGCCAAGTTTCTAATGTCCGAACAAGAGCATATAATTCCTTATCATAAGTAGAATAGTTCAGACTAGGCCCACTCAATTTTTCAGAAAAGTATGCAACAGGTTTAGCATCTTGTAATAACACACCTCCCAAACCAATCCCACTAGCATCGCATTCAAGCTCAAAAGTCTTATTAAAATCAGGAAGTTGGAGCAAAGGAGCATGTGTTAACTTATCTTTCAATACCGTGAAAGCTTCTTCCTGTGCGGTACCCCAAGTAAAAGGCACATCCTTGCGTGTAAGCTCATTGAGAGGGGCAGCAATGGTGCTGAAATCTCTCACAAAACGCCTATAGAATCCAGCGAGGCCAAGAAAACTCCTCACTTGTGTGACCGTTTTGGGTTGCGGCCAACTCTCAATCGCCTCGATCTTGGCTTTATCAACTTCAATACCCTGTGGAGTAACAACATAGCCAAGAAACGATACTCGGTCGATGCAAAAGGTGCACTTCCCAAGGTTACCAAATAAACGTGCATTACGTAGAGCAATAAAAACAGCACGTAAATGATCCAAATGTTCCTCCAAAGATTTGCTATAAATCAGTATATCATCAAAATAGACTACCACAAATCGTCCAATGAAAGCACGTAAAACCTCGTTCATTAATCTCATGAAAGTGCTAGGTGCATTAGTTAACCCAAAAGGCATGACTAACCACTCATATAATCCAAACTTAGTTTTAAAAGCCGTTTTCCATTCATCTCCTAATTTCATGCGAATTTGATGGTATCCACTACGCAAATCAACTTTGGAAAACATGGTAGAGCCACTTAATTCATCAAACATATCATCTAACCTAGGAATAGGATGACGATAACGAATAGTAATATTATTAATGGCTCGACAATCAACACACATACGCCATGTTCCATCCTTTTTAGGCACTAATATAACAGGTACAGCACAAGGACTAAGGGACTCACGTATGTAACCTTTGTCGAGTAGCTCTTGTACTTGACGCTGAATCTCCTTCGTCTCCTCCGGATTGGTACGGTATGGCGCACGGTTGGGCAACGAAGCACCGGGAATTAAGTCAATTTGATGCTCAATCCCTCGAATAGGTGGTAATCCCGGTGGTACGTCTTGTGGAAAGACGTCAATAAACTCCTGCAAAAGGTCAGTGACAACAGGAGGCAAAGAAGGAGGCAATTCCTCAAATGAAAACAAAGCTTCTTTGCACACAAAAGCATAGCACACATATTGACTAACATCCAAATCTGAAATATCAACCTTAGTAGCAAGCAAAGTTGGACTAGTCAATTTAATTTCATTAGAAACAGCAGAAGAAGATATGCTATTAGTCTTATGTTGTTGCTCAAATTCTTTGGCTGCTATCTCATTCTCACTCTTATTTTTCTCCTGTTTTGCTTTACTAGCTCTAGCAAGATCATCTTTCACAATTTGTTCAGGAGACATAGGAAGTAAAGCAATATTTTTATCCTGATGAACTAGAGTAAACTGATTTGTCCTACCATGGTGTACAACATTCCTATCAAATTGCCATGGTCTACCAAGTAAAAGAGAGCATGCTTGCATGGGTACCACATCACAATCAACATAATCAGCATATGCAGCAATGCTAAAGTGCACACGAACAGAACGCGTTACCTTAATCTTACCACTATTGTTAAACCACTGAATATAGTACGGATGGGGGTGTGGTCTTGTGGTGAGAGATAGCTTCTCCACCAACTCCATGCTAGCCAAGTTGTTGCAACTCCCTCCGTCAATGATGATGCGAACCGAACGTTCTTTCACCACTCCCTTTGTGTGGAACAAATTATGCCTCTGGTTTTGCTCGGCCTTCGTTACCTGCACACTTAATACACGTTGAGCCACCAAACTAGCATATTTATCTGCATCATCAGGAGTCATATACTCTATATCATGAGCATCATCATGGGCACCCTGTTCCTCATGAGCAATGAGAACTAGAGTCTCCTCATCATAGTCACTCGCTGACTCATACCCACCATCCGCCGTAATAGTCATCACACGCTTGGAGGGACAGTCCTTTGCGAAGTGACCTCCACCTTGGCACCTGCGACATTTAATATCACGATCTCGTGTTTGCCCTGTGGACGCCATGGATGAAGAAGAACTCGCCGCTGGACCACTCTGTGCACCCTTGAATGGTGGTGCTAGCTGTTTTGGTGGCTCCCTGTAAGAATGAGCGGCTGAAGTAGATGGTGGCGCAGCAGGACGTGTGGATGTAGAAGGTCCACGCGATGTCCATGATGTATTTCGTCCTGCAGAAAAGTTAGGTCTCGTAGCGGCCTGTCGATCCTGCACTTCACGTTCAGCTTTACAAGCAAGATGAAACAAACGAGTGATAGTAGCAAAGTCCTTGTATTCTAGAATAGTTTGTATCTCCCTGTTTAAGCCACCCATAAAACGTGCAAGCATAGCTTCATTATCTTCTACTAGGCCACATCTAATCAATCCAGTTTGTAATTATTGATAATATTCCTCTACAGAATTCTTTCCTTGTCTCAAACGCTGTAATTTTTGTAACAATTCACGTTGATAATAAGGAGGAACCCAGCGAGTACGCATAGCATCTTTTAAAGCAGCCCAAGTAGTTGGAATATTATTAGCATGCAATCTACAATGTTCAGACCACCAAATAGATGCAAAGCCCGTGAATTCACAAACAGCAGCAGTAACACGTCTATTCTCAGGATATTGTAAACATGTAAAACGTTGTTCAGTTTCTAACTCCCAAGTAAGATAAGCATCAGGAATATATCTACCCTCAAACGGATTAAGATTCAATTTAAGTTTAGGCACATGTTCATCATCGCGTACCTGAGGGGGTGGTTGGTGTCGACCGTGGCGAATGTTGGGACGTGGACGTCCAGCTGGCTGCTCATAGGCCGCTTCCTGTGCCACCTCCTCCTCGTAATCACCCTCGTAGTTGTCGTCCTGGCTGACGTCAGAAGCAGCAGCAGCAGTAGCAGCAACTGCAGCAGCAGGAGGAGCACCAATACCAGCAGCTTGTCCTCGCGGAAACAGAATACGTCGTGCACGTGGTAGTGGCGGTGGCTGTGGCTGTGCGGAAGGTAGGCGTGCGATCAACTCAGTAAACTTGGCGTCGAGCTTGGTGTCGATCATCTTCTCCACGCCATCAATCGCCTCTGTAAATCTGGTCTCGATGTCCTGCACCTGTTGAGACATCATACGTGCAAATTTATCATGTAGCTCCTTGTTTGTCATGTTCTCCCAATCGGGTGCATCCCGCGCCACTTCATCATGTGATCCTGGCATGGTTAGCAGAAATAGAAAACACACAGGAATATGATCCTACTTCTACTAATGGGATGGATGTGGGGTGCTGGAAAGCACAAATCCGTCAAGCTTTTCTTACGTTCTTACCGATTCTTACCTAGCAGCAGGTGGTGATTTACAACCAACGGGTCAAAACTCTCAGAGATATGGTAGAGCGATGGCCAGGAGGTGTCAAAACGCACGATGTAGGATATATGTGGAGCTGTAGGTAGGCTTGACAAATATGGTAGCAAAAAGCTCAACAGTAATCAAAACAGAGATGCAAAGTTGAATAAACACTCAACGTCGGTACTGTGCTGATCCTAGGCTAGACCGTACTAGAGACGCGAGCCTAAAACACCAACGAAAGCACGGCGCGGCACGTAATCAACTGAGACGCACACTCTGATTTTTTTTTTGCTTTTTTTTTTTTGGTGCGATGCGGGACTGCGGTGGCTAAAAAAGTGCGAAAAAATCACTATGGTGGCGAACGTCTCAAAATGAGTTTCTGGACATAAGGAACGTATGGGCACGAAATTTTTTCACCCCCGAAATTTTTGGCCTAAAAACTGCTCTGGAAAGCGTGCCAGACTTTTTTTTTTTTTTTTTTTTTTTTTTTTTTTGGAAATCACCCTCTTATACGTACGACAAAAGATTGGTGAAATCCGACTCTAATCAAATCAAAACTAATCTGGCTACGGAGAGATCACAAACCGAACAGGTGATGGAACTCAACTCGGATTGGTAGGTCGTGGTGCTGTATATGGACTCGACTTGGCGGAACGTGGTGGTGTATCTGGACTCAGATTGGCGGAAACGTGGCGGTGTACTACTGTGCGGCGGCGGTGTGAAAAACTGTGATCAGAACTCGAAACTCTAAGGGAACTAGACGCTAAGATCAGCAACTTGACACAACGATGCAACCGTAAATTCAACAAAGCAAGTACTGAAAAGAAAACTGGACAAAGGCTAGGACTATCTTGGGACGTGATGATCTAACCCTAATTTTTTTTTTGTTGGCTTTTTCGTGGACTGTAGGTATGAAGAACAGAACCAATCTAGACTATGAAAACTGGTAAATCTCACCGAGCAACCTGGAAATCTGATACCACTTGATAGAGGCGAAGGTGTCCCGATGTTTCGATGAGATGGTGGAGATCGATTATGGTGGAGGCGACTTTCACAATCCGACTACTAACGTGCGAAGACGTTGCGCCTTAGCGATCGCTAAACCAACTCCGAGAGGTTATTGATCCCGCGGATGCACGATCAACCTGACCACGAAGGTCTAATTCCTGCAAGCAATCGAAGAACAAGCAAGAACTAAGAATTGCAATCTGGATATTGCGAATATAAGATGAATGATTACGAAAGTTGGGGTTCCAATGAGGTCTTGGCCTGGTCGGATGACACAAACGAAGAGCTCGAAGTTGCGGCTATGGCTAACTTAAATCTAATTAAAACCCAAGTCTAAACGACGCCCTAAGGGCTGTATATATGGGGGAACAGAGGGGATTTTCGTGACCCCTTGGAGGTGGGGTCCGAAAACAACCCTAACTCGGTTTCCCCACACATACGGACTCTAAAAATAGCCTATAATGTGGTATTTCGAAATTACATGGGCCCAGCCCAATATTAAGGTGACGCAGCACCTATAATTGCTCTTGGACGAAAATAATGAAGTGGCATCTCGTGTATTCCGTCCAAGCCTTCATGCATGCCTTATGGTGGCTTCAACGTGCGAAAATCCCCACTGGAAGCTCCACTGTACTTTCCCCTGCGCGCACCTTCTTCTCCATTCTTGATCCCGCTCCAATGACCATCCTTCTTGTCCATGCTAGGTCCTTCATTCTTAAGCAAAACAAAAGTATCTAATTTAGGCAGCATCATATGTTCATGAACAATAGAAGGATTCGCAAGAAACGAAAGTACCTGATAATTTAGTTGACGTGCACGTGCTCTAGTAACTGGTCCAGTATGTGTAGTTGGTGAGGGTATGGGTGTAACATTAGTAGGGATGTCCTCATCAAGCCTACTGGGCCTAGCCCAACCGCAGCAGAGGAAAAAAAAGGAGGGAGGGCGCTGCTCACCATGGGCCGAGCCCAGCAGCAGGGGCGGCGCGGGATAGCTGTCCTTCGCCCAGGGCGGAAGGAAAGCCGCGAGTCGGGCCGCGGGAGATGGGTCGTGGGCACGCGAACGCAGCGGACCGCGTGAGCGCGTGATGGCCCGCCACTGGCGCTACAAGCGTCTCCCCGTGGTTCCCGCACTGGCGTCGTCCAGGAGGCCGGCGGCGGCGCTCCGGCCAGCCAGATCTCACCGGATCCGGCGCGGGGTCGGTGTGAACGGGCGTGGCGTGGCGGATCTGATGGCTGGGAGGCATCTGCGTCGATCTGCGGGGGCGGAGCTTCGAGGGCGGCTCCAACTCGGCCATGGCTGCTCGGCTGACGCACACAGAGAGAAGAGAGAGAGATTAGGGACGAGGGGTGCAGGAGGAAAGAGGAGAGGGGAGGCGCAGTGGCGGAGACCTACTATTGCAGCGGCTCGTGGCCGGTCACGGCGAGGCTCGCCGGCGGGAGCGAAGGACATGGGCGAGGAGGCACTCGGGGTGAGACTTCACGAGAGCGGCGCTCGGGAAGGAGAGGATCTCCCACGACTGGGTGCGTCTAGTGACGTGGCAGCGTCTGGGTCGTCCGATCCAGATCGGACGGATCAGATCGAGGAGGCTGATTCTGGGAGGGGTGGTGGTTGGTGGCTGGTTCTCCATGTGGCGCCGGGGGAGAGGGTGGCTGCGGAAAACAAGGCTGCTAGGGGGATAGGGTTTACCATATTAGGTATGGGGTTTGTCTTTTTATGGTAGGTGCTTAAGGGGGGTTAAATGGGCTAGAAAATAGGCTAGTTAGAGGGGGTTTGGGCCTGGTTTTTGGGTGGGCTAAGGTTAGAAGCTAAGAGGGAATTATGGGAGGTGAACGAAAAGCACGCGCGATATTTTCTAAATACAACCCTGAAGTTATACCGGCTACTATGCCTGGCGCATCCGATCGTTTACATGCCTGACGATGTCGGAATCGCGCGAAATTAGAAACACTACCTTGGTGCACTACACTAACGTCGTCTACATCGTTTAACTCCAAAAGAGAACATCGATCACCTCCCGATAAAATAACCCATTTAAATATAAATGGGGGGTTTTTCCGCACCGTTGATGATGGCTGGTCTTGTGCAAAAAATTGCGACGGTGATCGGGTGAAACCCGGTGTCGGAAGGTCGTGTGCCATGATGGAAGGGCTCGGTCACAGAGGAGTGGTACCTCAGAGCCAGTTGCCTCAGCCTTGCGTTTTGCAGCAGCATGCAAGTATTCAATTTGTTGCTCCTCTGTGGCAACGAAACCTGCTTCATCTTCAAATTCATCTTCTTCATCAGACAACAAGAGGAGTTGAGCCACGCATTGCAGTTCTGCTAGTAGAGGGCCTGAAGCCTCTGCGAATGACTGTCTTGGTTTTGAGCTGAGGCTGAGGAACAATTGTTGATGCTTCCGGAGCACTGCCAGATTCATCTGTGCGAAGTCTGGAGGCAGGTGCAGGCCCAGAAGTGCGCTGACATGAGGAACTTGGTGCGGAGGTAACATCACTTGATGAAACTGGAGGAGCTTCTTAATGACAAGCTTCTTCTTCTGAGACTTGGGAGCCGGCTGTGGACCCAGATCACAAGCCAAGGATTTTTGCCAGATGTGCAGTCCGCTTGAGGTAGCGCTGATATGCCTCAGGAAAATAATCTTTGTTCTTCAAGATTGAGCGGTGTGGAACCACACCTAGAGGAGGAGGAGGACGAGATTTGATGCTCAAAGTCTTTAGTGGGGGTTTTACAGCAAACATTTGCTCATGTTGAGGATTCAGCCATTCCTAATTATACCAACGTCTAGCCCAGGCCCTTGTGATCTTCTGAATGCGAATTTTGTGTTCGCCAGCAGTCACTCGCTCAGGAGTCTTTAGTGCATCATATAATTCCTGAGAGAGGTCACGAGTTGTTCCGGTGCGACGCCGAGAACCCATCTGCTTCAGTTGAGGGGACTGAGGAATTGTAAGTTCTAGCTGAGCTGCAAATGAAGTGAGACTGTGAGAACCATAGGATTCCTCAGCAGACATGTAACTGTGACAGAATTAAGTTGCAATGGAAGTGGGGTACGGTTATATGCTTTCATGAGGAATGTGTTGATGAAACCAAATTAATTTTTATATAATTCTCAGTGAGGATAAAATGCTACGGAGAAGATGATGTTTGAGGAAGTGGGAGAAGTACTGAGGCAATGAAAAGTTGAGACAATGATCATACCGAAAACAAGACGAGTAAATTGAGGCATCACACGGCAATCATCTCCGGCGACGGTGAGCTCAAGCGACGGCGGCGCGAGATCAAAGAGAGTTCAGGGGCGGCGCACGAGAGAGGAATGAGGCAAGCGGGGTAAATGACCGCGGGGGGAGGCTATTTATAGAGGGGTAAAAACCAAACAGAGCGATTTTTGTGGACGGGATTACTCTTGGCGGTTCAGATTTCGATGTGGTGCGGTGGGTTGAGTAAATCGGATAAGAACAGCGAGTGGTAAAATCGGAACTGACGAGAGGATAAGGCTTCAACTGATGCCTCAGTTTGAGGAAGTTGATGTGTATCAATGGTAGCCTCAGCTTCAGGAAAATGAGGCATATGAAGTGAACGCATACAACAGATGGATGGACTGGATGAGTGAGAATAGAGGAGACGGGTCCGATCACATTCACCTAAATGAAGAAACAAATCCTGAAGTCCAAAAACTATAGGTGAATGTTGTTGAGGACAAAACTCAGTATCAGGATTAAGGCATAAATAAGGCAACCGAAGACAGTCAATTCCTGAGGAATTTGGGCGGTGGCGCTACCCACCTTATAGGGAATGAGACACTTAATACCATACAATTTTCGTATGGATCATGAGTCAATTCCACGTTAATTTCTTCATAGTTAGCAAGGTAGTTCCTCGTGATTTGAGGATAACGATGCATTGCGTGTTGTACATCAGGATTCTTCAATAGTGTTTAAGCGTTAGGATGTGTGTCCATTCAATGGACATTTGAGGAATCTAAGATATTTAGCTCACACCTCAGGGCGCTAAATCGCTTCTCATCCAAAGGCTTAGTAAATATATCATCAAGTTGGTCTTCAGTCTTCACGTGGTGGATGATGATGTATTCCTTCAACACATGATCCCGAAGAAAATGATACTGTATCACAATATGCCTCGTCCTCGAGTGTTGTACTGGGGTCTGAGAGATCTTGATGGCACTCTCGTTGTCACATAACAGAGGTACTTTCTTCAGGTTGATGTCGTAGTCCTTGAGAGTTTGCTTCATCCAGAGGAGCTGTGTGCAACTTGCACCAGCGGCGATGTATTAACCTTCAGCAGTGGAGAGTGAGACACAATTCTTCTTCTTTGATGACCAACACACTAGTGAGCGTCCGAGGAAGTGACATGTTCCTGAGGTAGACTTCCTATCCACGCGATCTCCAGCATAATCTGAGTCTGAGTACCCAACAAGATCCAGCTATGTGCCTTTTGGATACCATAAGCCTAGCGTAGGGGTGTGACCCAAATATCGAAGAATTCGTTTCACCGCTTGGTGATGTGATTCCTTTGGTGCCGCTTGGAATCGGGCACACATGCGAACTCTCAACATTATATCAGGCCTAGATGCACATAAATATAGCAGAGAACCAATCATGGAGCGGTATACCTTCTGATCGTAGTCCTTTCCATTTTCATTAGGACCGAGTTGTCCATTTGTAGGCATCAGTGTCTTGATGCCTTTGCAATCCTGCATCCCAAATTTCCTCAGGCACTCCTTGAGGTACTTCTCTTGAGAAATGATGATGACATTGCGTTGCTGACGAATTTGAAGCCCTAAGAAGAACTTCAGTTCACCCATCATCGACATCTGATACTATTCACTCATCAGGAAGGCAAATTCTTCACTCTATTTCTTGTTAGTGCATCCAAATATGATATCATCGACATAAATTTGACATATGAATAGTGCATCATCATAGTGTTTGGTTAAGAGAGTTGGATCGAGGGAACTAGATTTGAAGCCCTTGCTGATGAGGAAGTCTCTCAGTGTATCATACCAAGCCCGAGGGGCTTGCTTAAGTCTGTATAGAGCTTTCTACAGTCTGTACACCATATCGGGATTCTTCGAGTCTTCAAATCCTGGAGGTTGAGCAACATATACTTCTTCCTCGATATTACCTTTGAGGAATGCACTTTTCACATCCATTTTATACAGTTTGAAATTATGATGGTTAGCAAAAGAAAGCATTATGCGAATGGACTCAAGTCTAGCAACAGGAGCAAAGGTTTCACCGAAATCAATACCCTCAACCTGAGTGTAGCCTTGAACCACAACTCGAGCTTTGTTCCTGATGACTTGCCCATCTTCATCGAGTTTGTTGCGGTAGATCCACTTTTTCCCGATGACATTGTGAATTCGAGGATCAGGTCTCTTGACCAATTCCCAGACATCATTCAGTTTGAACTGAAGAAGTTCATCTTGCATTGCCTTAATCCATTCCGCTTCTTGGAATGCCTCAGCAACTTTGGTGGGCTCTGAAATGGATACAAACGAAAAATGCCCACAAAAGTTAGCTATTCGATTTGCTCTGGCACGAGTGAGTGGACCTGGTATGTTGACGTCGGGGAGGATTTGGTCGATCTGAACTTCATTCGCCACGCGAGGAAGACGAGGTCGATGATCTTGAGGTGAATCATCATCACTTTCATCAGACTCATTAGCATCAGCTTCAGGTGCATCAGGGTCGAGGTCATCATCAGGATCATTTGCTTCAGGATTTGGGTGTTCTTCAGGAGCAGGAGGTATGTGTGTTTCTTCAGGATGTTCCACGGGCATGATCTCACCGGCACCCATCTTCTTGATCAGTTCATCAGGTGATGCTTCATCTAGCACATGTGGCAAGTGCTCTCTTTGTGAGCCGTCAGATTCATTGAACCGCACATCTACAATTTCAACCACTTTGTGATGATTGAGGTTGAAGAATCTGTAAGTGTGCGACTCGAGACCATAACCGAGCATGAAACCCTCACATGCTTTTGGTGCAAATTTAGATTGGTGATGAGGATCACGAATCCAACATGGTGCACCAAAGACTTTGAAGTAACTCACATTAGGTTTCTTACCGACCATCAGCTCGTATGAGGTTTTCTTGAAGAACTTATGAAGATACACTCGGTTGACAATGTGGCTGGAAGTGTTGAAAGCTTCAGCCCACCATTTGAGTGGAGTGTTGTACTCGGAAAGCATTGTTCGAGCCATCTCGATGAGACTTCTGTTCTTTCTCTCAACAACACAATTTTGCGGAGGAGTGTAAGGTGCAGAGAACTCATGAGTGATGCCCATCTCATCGAGGAATTCCTCTACGTCGATGTTCTTGAACTTGGTGCCGTTGCCGCTTCGAATGTGCTTGATCTTCAGGTTGTAGTTGTTCATGACGCGCTGGGCGAAGCGCTTGAAGATAGCTTGAGTCTCTGACTTATAGAGAAGAAAATGCACCCAAGTGTATTGTGAGAAGTCATAAAAAATAACAAGACCATGCATATTTCCTCCAAAGCTTGAGAACTTTGGAGGACCAAATAGGTCCATATGAAGCCGTTCCAGAGGTCTTGTCGTTTTCATGATGGTCATGGCTGGATGCTTGGCCTTGGTGATCTTTCCAGCTTCACAGTCACCGTAGAGTCGGTCATTCGTGAATCTGATTTCCTCAATCCCGAGGAAATGTTTCTTCAGCACCAGTTTTTGCAGATTCCTCATCCCAGCGTGCCTGACTTTGATTCCATAGCCAGCACTCTGTGGCTCGAGCCATTAGGCAGGTAGAAACTTGAGGACCTTCAGAAAAATCTATAATATACATGTCAACTTTCCTAACTCCTCGAAAGACGATGGAGTAATCACTAACCATTTGAACAACACATCCATATTTCCCAAAGAGAACAATGAGGTCAAGATCACATAGCATGGACACAGACATTAGGTTGTATCCGAGGGATTCAACTAGCATGACTTTTTCAATGTGTTGGTCTCGAGAGATAGCAACTCTGCCGAGAGCCAATACCTTACTTTTACCTTTGTCAGCGAAGGTGATGGTTTTCTTTGATGAAGGAAACAGAGAAGATTCCATGAGAAGGCTTCTATCACCAGTCATATGATTAGTGCATCCACTATCCATTACCCATTCGGTCTTGCCAAATGATATCCCTTTGAGATCTTAGCCATGAAGCAGAAGGCGGGTGTTGTATCTTCAGCCTCATCATGAACACTGTGAGTGACCGATTCCTCAGTGCTGAAGATTGACTTGCTGACCAAAGCTGTGGCAAGAGCCAGACCAGCGACGTCTTCAGATTCTTCTTCATCAACATCAGGATTAGATTCTGATTCTTCAGATTCTAATTCCTTGCCGAGATAAGCACGGGCCTTGCGTGGGCTGTTGTTCTTGTATCCAGCAGATTTTGAGAATCGTGAGGATTTCTTCTTTGAGCTTTCATCGGAACTGTCGTATTTTATCTTTTTCTTCTTCTTCAGCTTAGCTTCCTTTCCCCAGAGAGGACATTCAGCGATGTAATGGCCTGGTTTCTTGCATTTGTGACACACTCTTTTTCTTGAGTCGATTGAGTCATCATCTTTGCTTCTTCTTGAGTCCGATCTGGAAGAATTCCCAAAACGGTTCTTCTTCGTGAACTTTTGGAACTTTCTGGTGAGGAGAGCCAATTCCCGACTAAGAGTTTCAGGATCATCAGATTCAGCTTCAGATTCTTCATCAGAGGACACTTTTCGTGCCTTGGCTTTTAGCGCGCGGACTTTTGGAGTGTATCCATACAGGTCTCGTTTCTCAGAAAGCTTCACATCATGAGCATTGAGGCGCTCAAGGATATCAGCAGGGTCGAGGGTCTTGAAGTCAGGTCTTTCTTGAATCATCAGCGATAGTATCTCAAATGAATCATCCAGAGATCTCAGTAGTTTCTTCACGACTTCGTGATCAGTGATATCAGTGGCACCGAGTTCTTGAAGATCATTAGATATATAGATGAGTCTGTCAAAGTTTTGTTGCACATGTTCATTGTCTAGCCTTTTGAACCTATTGAAGAGACTACAGAGTGTATCAAATCTAGAGTCTCATTGTGTGGAAACTCCCTCATTTACTTTTGACAGTATCATCCATGTCTTCTTTGCAGTATCCAGACCGCTGGTATGATTGAACTGAGCTTTGTTGAGGTGAACACCAATGATGCTTCGAGCTTTCGCGTCAAGTTGCTAGTTTCTCTTGGCAACAATAGGAGGGGTCATCAAGGTAACTTCAAGAATGCCTTGATCAACAATATCCCCGAGGTTTTTGTCAATAGCTTCAAGATGCATCCTCATCCTTTTCTTCCAGTACGGGTAGTCCGTTCCATCGAAGCTGGGGAAGTTCAAAGCAACATTCATTGTACTTGAGGTCGACATAACAAAAACTCCAGTTGGTTAAACCGAATCAGACAGAACAAGGGAGTACCTTGCTCTGATACCAATTGAAAGCACAATATATAGACCAGAGGGGGAGTGAATGGGAGATTTTGAAATTTTCCCAAGGAATTTCAATTTCCTCAGGCCTGAGGAAATTCTAAATTGAGGAAACTCACAACATGATGAAACCCAGAAACATTACAGAACAAAAACATGAATGGAAGACATCATAACGTAGCATAAATGAAGACTAACGTATGAACAGATATGCATCAGATACGAAATATGAGGAAACAGATCAGAGGGAGTTCAGAGAGAAAGGCATCAGGACAATTCATCAGTGCAAATACAGAAATAAAAGGTTTGAAGAAATAGCACCAGGGCACAGATGACACCAATTTGATAAACCGGTTCAAGTTGATGTGACAGCTCTACATCTGGTTGGAGAGGCTAAGATTTAACTCAGAGCACATAGTCTTCACCTTGTTCTCCTTGAACTAAAGTCCTCAGACTCCGTCCAATCACTCAGGTGAGTCTTCAAGGTAGACTCCCAAAACCTTCACAGACGTGGTTCACTCGGGGAAGTCGCAATTGCATCTTGACTTCCTCAGAACGATGACTCCTACACCGTCTGGAAGATCACAGTATTCAACTGTAAAAAGCTACGAATCACTCGCACCGAATTCCTTAGAAATGGTCAACTACTCAGGCTGGTAGTTTTCGTCACTTAGGTTCTTCAGGTTCCTCAGAGGTGGGTTTCTCTCAGATGACAAGTGTCAGTTTTTCTCGTGGAGAAGCCAACCCACCAATGGGGCTGGGGTCGACTATTTATAGCCGCGAAGCAACCACATGTGAAAGGACATAAATGCCCATGCACGAAATGACCATCGTGCGCACCCTTCGGACCGTTGCTAGACAGGTTCTAGCTTCACACCACGCAACACGTGCCACGGTCGTAAAATATTCTCTCTCACTCTCTTTCTTCAGGAAAATGCGCTGGAAGATTCCTGACTCCTCAAACGAAGTTAGATTCCTCAGTGTCCTGAAGAACAACGTCTCAGACACACGAGGAACTAAACTTCTGCTGCAGGAGATTCCTCAGGGTTTTCTTCAGGTTTTCTATTTGAGAAATTCCTTAGAACACGGAACTCATTTTCCTCAACCCCTCCAACAGTGTAGTGTTTTCCTATGACTCAAGAAATGTAAAAGCTTAACGAAGACTACGCTTAAACTTTTGCTTCAGCTAGAGTTGTCTTAGGATGGCGCGCGACTTACTCGGGATCGACCGGATACCTCAGGATCAAAATTCCTCAGGATTTCGTGCCTCGGCATTCTTCAGGAAAAGCACCGGTTTCATCAATACTCCTCAACATTTTGGGGGGTCGACAATGGTGGTTAAATACCTCTTCAGGGACTATTCTCCTGTGTACACTCGCAAACACATCAGTCCCTTAACTGTTTTGTCATGAATACTCTAAAACCTCAAAGGGGGCACTACATGCACTTACAAGTTCCTCGTTGACCATAGCTTGTTGGTTGTCTCGTTCCTTCTTTTCTTTCTTGCAATAGATTCATTAAGTTCATCATATTATGCCCTGTCATATTGCATCGATTTAAGTTAAGGAATCCCATCTTGAGGTTTATCCTCACATG
Source organism: Bromus sterilis (assembly GCA_950022295.1). Lineage (NCBI taxonomy): Eukaryota > Viridiplantae > Streptophyta > Magnoliopsida > Poales > Poaceae > Bromus > Bromus sterilis. The sequence continues at coordinate 159,729,701 of OX465599.1, read as the reverse complement.
TGGGAAATTCTTGCTCATGTCGTGTTCAATCTTTGCTTATGCCATGATCATGCTTTACAACAATTATAATGTAAGGATCCTTCGAATCCATGATTCACCTAAATATTGCATGTGAAGGTTGTCGGGAGCATTGCACCCTTGCTTCTAGGGATTCATTAAACTTTCTCGTTCTTATGTTCACGCCATGCTATAAACTGACATGCATCATACTTGGCCATACTTGCTTGTTCAAACCTGTCCTTGATCCTTAGTAATAGAATGCATCTTCGTTGATTTCTTTCCAATGTTTACTTCTTGTGTGCTCCCGCGGATACACTCGGAGACGATTCGAGTTTGCGGTCGACACCACCTTCAGAACCCGTCATCTCAACAGGTAAGGTGTAAGGCCCCCGATGCGGTACATCTCGAGTTAGTCCCTTTCGCGTCCGACCTGAGATAGAAGCGCATAAGTGGCCATCGATGCATGATACTCGCACTCATATCGCTATCGGATTCTCGACAACAGGTAAAATGAAGCATGAACAAAACTAAGACATAGAATATATAATTCCAGGGCATACACTCGCCACTGGTATCTATTACATCAGCTCAGATATCATAAGATCCAACAGTACATCATAACATCATGCAGAAGACATACACGACAGGGTACGGTCAGGATCCAAATGGCCCTAGAGAGGGCTCCACAAAAAACATGTTGTCCACCACCGGATCGTCGAAAACCCAACTGAAGGTCTACTGAACGAATTCGTCGTCATCCTCCTCCGGCGGGACCTCCACGAAATACTTGCCGGTGCTCGTGTCGAAGTAGTAGTCTGAGGGCCCAAACGTTTGTACATAGCGAAAGAAAATGCAAGGGGTGAGTATATATCAATACAGTATAACTAACTTCTCACGGTAAGGAAAGGTTAGTGGTTGAGGTTGCAGCCGCACTAGCATATTTGAGTGGCTAACGATCTAGTTAGAGTAAGGGAAGATCCAAGAACTCATTGATGATCACATCAATAGGTCTCTATCCACCTACTTACGTCAAACATAACACAACCTTGTCCCCTCTTTGTCGCTCCGGGCGAAGAAGAGCAATCAAGGCAACTCACACGTTGGCCATTTTCTAAGCATGATTAAGTTGATGTTATTCTATGAACAAGGATGGAACATGGCGTATGTGTGTTGATTGCCGAGCCATTAATAATATTACTATTCGTTATCGTCATCCTATTCCTAGGTTAGATGATATGCTTGATGAATTAAGTGGCTCTACCATGTTTTCCAAAGTTGATTTGCGTAGTGGATACCATCAAATTCGCATGAAATTAGGAGATGAATAGAAAACGGCATTTAAAACTAAGTTTGGATTATATGAGTGGTTAGTCATGCCTTTTGGGTTAACTAATGCACCTAGCACTTTCATGAGATTAATGAACAAGGTTTTACGTGCTTTCATTGGACGATTTGTGGTAGTCTATTTTGATGATATACTGATTTATAGCAAATCTTTGGAGGAACATTTGGATCATTTACGTGCTGTTTTTATTGCTCTACGTAATGCACGTTTGTTTGGTAACCTTGGGAAGTGCACCTTTTGCACCGACCGAGTATCGTTTCTTGGCTATGTTGTTACTCCGCAGGGAATTGAAGTTGATAAAGCCAAGATCGAGGCGATTGAGAGTTGGCCGCAGCCCAAAACGGTCACCCAAGTGAGGAGTTTTCTTGGCCTCGCTGGATTCTATAGGCGTTTTGTGAGAGATTTCAGCACCATTGCTGCACCTCTCAATGAGCTTACACGCAAGGATGTCCCATTTACTTGGGGTACCGCACAAGAAGAAGCCTTCACGGTATTGAAAGATAAGTTAACACATGCTCCTTTGCTCCAACTTCCTGATTTTAATAAGACTTTTGAGCTTGAATGTGATGCTAGTGGGATTGGTTTGGGAGGTGTGTTATTACAAGATGCTAAACCTGTTGCATACTTTTCTGAAAAATTGAGTGGGCCTAGTCTGAACTATTCTACTTATGATAAGGAATTATATGCTCTTGTTCGGACATTAGAAACTTGGCAACATTATTTATGGCCCAAAGAATTTGTTATACATTCTGATCATGAATCTTTGAAACACATAAGAAGTCAAGCAAAACTTAATCGTAGACATGCTAAGTGGATTGAATTTATTGAGACTTTCCCTTATGTCATTAAACACAAGAAGGGGAAAGATAATATTATTGCTGATGCATTGCCTCGTCGTTATACTATGCTTTCACAACTTGACTTCAAGATATTCGGTTTAGAGACAATCAAAGATCAATATGTAAATGACGCAGAATTTAAAGATGTATTGCAGAATTGTAGAGAGGGTAGAACATGGAACAAGTTTGTGCTTAATGATGGATTTGTGTTCCGTTCTAACAAGCTATGCATTCCAGCTAGCTCTATTCGTCTTTTGTTGTTGCAGGAGGCGCATGGAGGAGGATTAATGGGACACTTTTGCGTGAAGAAGACGGAGGACGTGCTTGCTACACATTTATTTTGGCTAAAGATGAGACGGGATGTTGAGCGTTTTGTTGCTCGCTGCAATACATGTCAAAAAGCTAAGTCACGACTCAATCCTTATGGTTTATACATGCCTTTACCTGTACCTAGTGTTCCATGGGAGGACATATCCATGGAATTTGTTTTAGGCTTGCCTCGAACAAAGAAGGGGAGGGATAGCATATTTGTTGTCGTGGATAGATTTTCTAAGATGGCACATTTTATACCATGTCATAAAAGCGATGATGCTGCTAATGTTGCTGATTTATTCTTTCGTGAGATTATTCGCTTACATGGTGTGGCCAATACTATTGTCTCGGATCGTGATACTAAGTTTCTTAGCCATTTTTGGAGATGCTTATGGGCTAAGTTGGGGACTAAACTACTTTGTAGTACTACATGTCATCCCCAAACTGATGGACAAACTGAAGTAGTCAATAGGACTTTGTCTACTATGCTTCGGGCTGTTTTAAAGAGTAACTTGAAAATGTGGGAAGAATGTTTACGTCATATTGAATTTGCTTATAATCGTTCATTTCATTCTACCACTAAAATGTGCCCTTTTGAGATTGTTTATGTTTTTATACCTCGTGCACCTATTGATTTGCTGCCTCTTCCATCTTCGGAGAAGGTTAATTTTGATGCTAAGCAACGTGCTGAATTGATATTAAAAATGCATGAGTTAACTAAAGAAAACATTGAGAACATGAATGCTAGATACAAGCTTGCTGGTGATAAGGGTAGAAAGCATGTTGTGTTTGAACCAGGAGATCTTGTTTGGTTACATCTACGTAAAGATAGGTTTCCTGATTTGCGCAAGTCTAAGTTAATGCCACGAGCTGATGGTCCCTTTAAGGTTTTACAGAAAATTAATGATAACGCATATAAACTTGAGCTACCTGCAGATTTTGGGGTTAGTCCCACATTTAACATTGAAGATTTGAAACCTTATTTGGGAGAAGATGATGAGCTTCCGTCGAGGACGACTTCAATTCAAGAAGGGGAGGATGATGAGGACATCTCTACTAATGTTACACCCACATCTTCACCAACTACACATACTGGACCAGTTACTAGAGCACGCGCACGTCAACTAAATTATCAGGTACTTTCGTTTCTTGCGAATCCTTCTAATGTTCAGGAACATATGATGTTGCCTAAATTAGATACTTTTGTTTGTCTTATGAATGAAGGACCTAGCATGGATAAGAAGGATGGTCATTGGAGCGGGATCAAGCATGGGGAAGGAGGTGCGCGCGCGGGAAAGGACAATGGAGCTTCCAGTGGTGATTTTCGCACTTTGAAGCCACCATAAGGCGTGCATGAAGACTTGGACGAGAGACACAAGATGCCACATTAATATTTTCGTCCAAGGGTTATTATAGGTGCTGCATCACCTTATTATTGGGCCAGGCCCATGTAATTTCGAAATACACTTAATAGGTTATTTTTTAGAGTCCGTATGTGTGGGGAAACCGAGTTAGGGTTGTTTTCATACCCCTCCTCCATGGGGCCACGAAATTCCCCTCTGTTCCCCCATATATACAGCCCTTAGGGCGTCGTTTAGACTTGGGTTTTAATTAGATTTAACTTAGCCATAGCCGCAACTTCGAGCTCTTCGTTTGTGTCATCCGACCAGGCCAAGACCGCATTGGAACCCCAACTTTCGTAATCATTCATCTTATATTCGCAATATCTAGATTGCAATTCTTAGTTCTTGCTTTTTCTTCGATTGCTTGCAGGAATTAGACCTTCGTGGTCAGGTTGATCGTGCATCCGCGGGATCAATAACCTCTCGGAGTTGGTTTAGCGATCGCTAAGGCGCAACGTCTTCGCACGTTCGTAGTCGGATCGTGAAAGTCGTCTCTACCATAATCGATCTCCACCATCTCATCGAAACATCGGGACACCTTCGCCTCTATCACTTCGCATGTACGCCCGGTTTCCACTTGGCTAGGTAAACGCCGGAAACTCTGGAACGTCAGAGTCCCTCTAACTAACAAGGCACAATTCCGGGTGGCCCCCAGTGAGTCGACATCCAACTCAAAAGCCGGTCGCGCTCTCGAATCGGTCTCTACCGTCTGGCTAAGGTCGGGTTTAGTCTCACCTGAACAGCAGGGGACTTCGCTAGGTCACCAGTGTGGACCAACAAGAGAAACCATGTCTCCGCTGGCCCGGGTTTTTTCGAAAACATCTGGGGTACCAACCAAGCACACACACGTTTCCAAATAGTAAATCCGCTTGGGCCACCACTAGAACTGTTTGAAGCTAGGTAGGTAAGACAAGGGGACTCCATAGAATCCTACACACGATTAGGCACGCTCGTCAAGAAACACAATAACGGGAACTCAGAACCTAGGTGACTCGAATGGAACAAACACCTGGCGGGAACAGCCCGGACTCCCATCCTTCGTCAAATATAAATTAACATCATATTAATAAATATCAACCAATTTCTGATAGTAGCAGGTCCTCGGGCTCGGTGTCGGACAGCTCCACGTAGGTCTCCTCGGCAAGCTCAGGCTCTAACGTACGGTACCGTCAAGGAAAACCCCACAAGTAAACATCAAGATCAAACGTGCACAATCATGGACGGGATGATAGAGTTTAATTATACATGGTGTGACCCTAGCTAGTCAAATTTAAATGAAGGTGGTGACGACACGTCAATAACTCCATATGCATTTGTTAAGTTATTATGGCTTTGGTCATAGCCTTAGCATTTGGTGTAAGTGACATGGCAACATGAGATGGCATGATCAACAATAGCAAGTTAATCAATCAGAAATGCATCGTGAAATTTAATCTATCAATTCCGGAGACGGAGAAGTGTCGATGAAGTTGACACCAAGGGAAGTTTCAAAGGAAGGAAGGTATCAAGATGCGTGAGGAAGAAAAGACATAGAAAAAGGAAAACTTGAGGTGATAGGAACTGCTACCATGTGGCAACATGATAGTTCCATCATGTTTGCTTGAGTGGACCAGCAAGTGGAGACCCAAGTCATGATCTAAGGAAGAAGAAAAGATTTGGGAAAAGCGGTGCATGGGTGAAGCATTGTTCACATTTGTATTTAAAAAAATACAAATGACCAGCACCTCCTTGCTAACACTCCAAAAGTCTTGTTCAACTAGATGGCATGGCCACCATGAGGCAATTGCAAAAGATTTGAAAGCAATTTTTTTAAGGTGGCACACATAGGGGAAACACCACATCCCATCCATTTTATGTTTCCCAAAACATAAAAAGGACGCCACCATTCAAATCCTTGGATCTTCCTATCGCATGAACATGTAAGACATGTTGGCATTTGAAATGGGATTCCAAAATCTACAAGGATTTGAATCTATTTGCTAAAAGAAAAAGGAAAAACTGACAGGAAGAAAAAAAGAAGAAAGGCTCAGCCTCCAGCAGCGCTGGGCCGAAACATGCCCCTCTGGCCGAAGCCAAGGCCTCACTGGCCTAGCAGCGGCCCACCATGGCCACGTGCCACTGGCATGTGTGGTCTGCCTGTAAGCCTCCCACTCAAAAAAGGGGCTTAAATCACCACTGCCCCGGGGGAAAACTCGAACCCACGACCACACACACACAACACAGCGAACCAGCCACTCGGGCTGAGAGGGGGAGTATGTTAGTACTGCCCTCTGAACGCAGGTAAGGTATGTGCGTGTGTTTACTGAACCCAAGTGCAGGTGCTGCTCTGCACCCGTCGATGACAGCGCACGGCAACGACCCTGGCGGTTGCTGTAGTGCCCCTAGGGCTCGACGGAGACATGCTGCATGGAGCTGGGAGTGCTCAGGTTCCATTTTGTACAGGTCGAGCACCCAAGGACCCAAGGCGCCATCTCGAAATTCAAACTAACTTTGAACTGTGCCCCACATTTTTGGAAGGGGCAAAAATGGTGCAAGGTTTTTGAAACACTTGGGAAGGGGAAAGAATTGGCTATGCCAAGTTTGGGGTCAAGGGGAGCACACATGCAACATGGAAAATTCCTCAAACACCATTCTTGAGCCATTTTGTTTGAATTCAAAAGAAAATCAAATGAACTCAAAACTCCTTGGCGTTTAAAATCATCACATGGAATTACATCCTCTTGCATCATAAGAAGTTTCAAAGCCATTGATGAAAGAAAAATTACAACTTGGAATATAGAATTTCTCCTGGGCTGTTACAGCTCTCCCCCACCAACGCAGGATCTCGTCCATAGATCTAAGCGTGAAACAACTCTGGATACTCAGAACGGAGATGATCTTCACGCTCCCAAGTTGCTTCCTTCTCCGAATGATGTTCCCACTATACCTTCATGAACTTGACGGTCTTTTTGCGAGTCTTGCGCTCGGACGTCTCAAGAACACGGACTGGACGGTCTGAGTAGGAAAGGTCCGCACTCATCTGGATCTCGCCCAAGTCAATGGCCTGCTCTGGCTACTTGAAGCACTGCTTTAGCTGGGACACATGGAACACGTTGTGCACTATTGCTAGACTCTCGGGAAGCTCGAGCCGAAAGGGAAGAGGTCCTCTAGTCTCAAGGATGCGGAAGGTCTGAAAAATCTTGGAGCGACTTTTCCTTTGATGCCAAAACGGTTAGCTCCCCTCAAAGGAGACACTCTCAGGTACGCCCAATCACCAACCTAAAAAGCTACACCACGGTGCCTCTTGTCATAATAGGCCGTCTGCCTTAACTGTGCTGCGTTGAGGTGCTCTCGGGCAATCTTCACTTTATCCTCTGCCTCCTAGATCACATCTGGACTGAACAATTGCCTTTCTACTGTCTCGGACCAGTTCAGAGGTGTCTTGCACTTCCGTCCATATAACACCTCAAAGGGTGCTGCCTGTAGACTTTCCTGATAGCTATTGTTTCAAGAAAACTCAGCATACGGCAAGCATTTCTCCCATTTCATGCCAAAGAAAATGACACATGTTCGAAGCATGTCCTCGAGGATTTTATTCACGCGCTCGACTTGCCCACTGGTCTGAGGGTGATAAGCTGTACTGAACAACATTGTCGTACCAATCGCCTTTTCAAAGGCCTGCCAGAACTTGGAGGTGAAAAGACTGCCTCTATCAGAACTGATCTTCTTGGAAATCCCATGCAAAGATACAACTCTTGCGGTATACAAGTCCGCCAACTGAGTTGCTGAAATGGAGTCCTTCACTGGAAAGAAGTGGGCAAATTTGGAAAGATTGTCAATGACGACAAAGATGGCATTGTTCTTCTTCTGCGACAAAGGGAAGCCTGTGATGAAATCCATCTCTATGTGATCCCATTTCCACTCCGGAATCTCAAGTGGTTGAAGCAGCCCTGCAGGCTTCTGGTGCTGTGCCTTCACTCTCCTGCACACATCACACTGAGACACAAAACGGGCAACATCCCGCTTCATACGAGTCCACCAAAAGCTTTTCCTGAGATCTTGATACATCTTAGAACTTCCAGGGTGAATTGATAGCTTGGAATCATGGGCCTCCTTCATGATGACCTCTCTGAGATCTCCCTCTTTAGAAACAACAACTCTCTCCTCAAAGAACACGGTGCCGTCATTATGCACTGAAAATCAACCGTACTTGGGAACTGAGGCGGCAATGCCCTGCTTGATCTTCTGAATCATCGAGCTGCCAGACTGACCTTCAGGGATCTTGTCGTGGATACTGAGCTCTACCACAAGGTTGGCAAGGTAGCCTGCTGGAACTAGCTCGATATTGAGCCTGCGAAAGGACTCACACAAATCAGGGTGGATCTTCTGCACCTGGATATTATTGCAATCGCCCTTGCGGCTCAGCGCATCAGCTATGACATTCGCCTTCCCAGGTGTGTACTGAATATCAACTATGTACTCAGTAATGGTTTAAAGCCATATTCTTTGCCTCAAGTTCAGATTTGGCTGAGTGAACAAGTACTTCAGACTCCTGTAGTCGATGAACACATCCACCTTCCTCCCTAAGAGGAGGTGTCGCCAAGTGATCAAGGCATGCACAACTGCTGCAAGCTCCAAGTCGTGCATGGGATAATTCCTCTCACTCGTCTTCAACTGCCGTGAGGTATAGGCCACAATGTTCTTGCCTTGCATCAAAACTCCGCCTAGACCTTGTAGTGAGGCATCACAAAACACCTGAAAAGGCTTTGACTCATCTGGCGGTGTGAGAATTGGAGTTGTGGTCAACTTCTTCTTCAACTCCTCGAAGGCTGACTAGCAAGCCGGTGACCAAGTTTATCGTTTTCCTTTGCCAAACAATTCCGTCATTGGCTTTGCTATTTTGGAGAAATTTTGCACAAACCTCCCGCAATAGCTGGAGAGGCCGAGAAAACTCCTTAGCTGCTTCACATTCTTTGGCGGAGCCCATTCTTGAATAATGCGAACTCGCTCTGGATCAACCGCAATACCCTCAGCGGAAATAACATGTCAAGAAAGTTGACCTTGTTGAGCCAAAACTCACACTTGGAGAACTTGGCATAGTACCGGTGTTGTCTCAGCTTCTGCAGCACTAAGCGAAGATGTTCCTCATGTTCAGCCTCCGACTTGGAATACAGAAGTATATCGTCGAGGTAGAGGATGACAAATACATCAAGCCACTCTTGGAAAAAATAGTTCATCGCTCTCATGAAATGATGAGGACATGGCTACCATAGTTACAGCCACAACCCCTGCTAATATACCTACTGGACCAATTACTAGAGATCGTGCACACCAATTAAATTATCAGGTACTTTCGCTTCTTGGTAATGTTTCTAATGTTCATGTGAATATGATGCTGCCTAACGTCGATATATTTCTGTTGCTGACAAATGAAGGACCTAGCATGGACAAGAAGGATGAGCATTGGAGCATGTTCAAGCATGAAGATGATGAGGACATAATTATCATGGATATGACCATTAATTCCTCTATATTTGATCAAGAAATGAAGTCAATACAAAGGGGCATGATTGTGTGCTGTACAAGAAGTTATTTCACGTCACTTTTGGCCCAAGAGAAGATAGAGACCAAGTCTTTCACGTCATGGACTCAGATTCGGACTGCAGAGATATACCCAACTTCAAACAGCCGCCGTTTCTACATACGAACTCTAAATTGGGTGATTCTTTTTTATGGTGATAGCTTATCTCGTCTAGTTTCCAACGCAATTGGTTTCACCTTCAAATTCCTTCGGAGCGTGGAGATATTGCGAAAACGGTGCGACCCAGCAGCAGAATCCGAATCAAAGTCCAACTCAATAGGTGTTGCATCACCTCCACATGGGCCCAAGTGCCTTGTACGACCTAGGTTTAGTTTTAGGACTCCTTGGGATGTCCTTCCACCCCCTTGGCCTCCACCCTTTAGTCCTATATAAGTAGATCAACCCCTAGGGTTTTTCTTGGGATTTCTTTTAGTTAAAAAGACTGCTTAGCTAATTGCTACATCTTCGTGTACTCGGTTTGTGTCCAACGACCAGATCAAGACCGCTTTCGGAATCCCAACTTTATTCATACTTCATCTACATATTCGCAATATTCAGATTGCTTTATCATAGTTCTTGCTTGTTCTTCGATTGCTTGCAGGCACTAGACCTTCGTGGTCAGGTTGATCGTGCTCCGGCGTGGTCAATAACCTTCAGGAGATTGGTTTAGCGATTGCTAAGGCGCAACGTCGTTGCACGTTTGTAGTCGGATCGTCAAAGTCGACTCCATCAAATCATAGTTATTATCTCATCGAAAGATCGGGACACCCCGCCTCTATCATGAAAGTTGGGGGGCGTTTGAGAAGCCAAAATTCATGACTGTGAACTCATACAGCCAATAACGTGTGCTGAAAGCGGTCTTGGGGATATCTTCTTCTCGAACTCAAATTTGGTGATAACCGATCCGCAAGTCCAGCTTGGAAAACACCTTTGCCCCATTCAGTTGTTCAAACAGATCATTGATGCGGGGTAAATGGTACTTGTTCTTGATGGTCTTTTTGTTGATGCCACGATAGTCCTGGACCAAGCGGCTAGTCCCATCTTTCTTCTTCACAAACAAAGCTGGGGCACCCCAAGGGGAAGTGCTCGGGCGCGGATGAATCCGTCTTTCTCCAACTGTGTCAATTGCTTCTTGAGCTCAATCAACTCCTCCGAACACATCTTGTACGGATGCCGAGAAATCGGATGAGTACCAGTCTCTAACTAAATAACGAACTCAATAGCTCGAACTGGGGGAATTCCTGGCAACTCCTCTGGGAAGACGTCTGGAAACTCACAGATAACTTTAACTTCCTCGATCATAGGTGTGACTCCTGCATTCAGGGTATACAACTGTGCTGGTCCTACCATTGAGACACAAGTGTACAAGATTTCTGCACCTGAATCATGTGTCAACATCACGGACCTTGACGGGCAATCGATCTTGGACTTTTACTGCACAAGCCAATCCATACCCAAAATTACATCGATATCGGAACGGGGAAGCAAGATCAAGGAGGCGGAGAACGTGAGACCCTGGATCTGGATGTGAACACTTGGAACTCTCACAGTTGAACTCAACTTACAGCCCGGGGTAGAGATGGCCATTGGCGAAGGCATCACCTCTGACTGGAAATCGAATTGTTGAGCAAAGGACTTGGAAATGAAGGAATGAGAAGCTCCGGAATCGAAGAACACGGTCGCAGGAACTGAACTAACAAGCAACCTACCAATCACGATCTCTGAAGAATGATGTGCATCTGTCATCATCACATTGTTTACTCGAACTTCATGTGGTTGTGCCCTCACCATCGCATTGCTCGGAGTAGAGCGAGGTGGGGGCGGTGGGAGCTGAGCAAAGCGCAGATCGGTGCACTTGGGAGAAATGTGCCCCAGTTGTCGGCACTTGTAGCAGATCACGCTCGACTTGGGCTGGGGCTGCTGCCTGGGTGGCCTCGCGTGTGGTGGTATAGAGCGAGGGGCCTTCTGAACTGGGACGGGAGGGCGGGCAAAAGTGCAGATAAGTGCCCCCCTCGGCTGGAACTGCTGACCTTGTGGTGGCGCCTCTGTGACCCAAGTCTTTGCCTTCTTGTGAGCCATCGCTGCTATGGCGTACTCTCTCTGTCGCTTCATGTCTGTGTCCCACTCGGCCCTGGCCGACTCCTGGTGGATAGCTAAATCCACGAAGTGTGAGAACAGCCCAGGGTTGCACTGGGTGAGCGCATACTTGATCTCCGTGCTGAGACCCCCACAGAACTTGGCAATCCGCTTGGCCTCTGTGGAGACCTCCTCAGGAGCGTACCTGGCGAGTCTGACGAAGGCCAGGTTGTACTCCTGGACTGACTTCTCACCATGTCTCAGAGCCAGGAACTCCTCTCTCTTCCTGTCCATCAAGCCACTCGGAATATGCGCTGCTCTGAAGTCTGTGACGAAGTCCTCCCACGTGATCAAAGCATCACCTCTGTTGGCCTTGTAGGTAGTATACCAGCTGCCTGCTGCACCCTGAAGCTGGAAGGAGGCGAAGGTGACGTAGTCGACTGGCCGGGCGGTGTTCGCAGTGAAGTGCTTCTTGATTCCTGCTAGCCAATCATCCGCTTCCAGCAGGTCTCGAGCCTCTGAGAACCTGGGGGGGTTGATAGCGAGGAACTGCTGCAAGGTCGTGTGTTGTGGTCGATCATTCCTCTGGGCGGTCTGGTTCTGGAGCATCTGCAAGATCGCAGCTATGCCCTAAGCCACTGCGGCCACAGCCTCCCCAAGGATAGGGTTCTCCGGCGGCGGCATGTTCCATCTCAGCATCCTGTATACAGGAACACTTATGATAACATGGCAAAAATATTGATGAAACCAGAAGATAAAACAATATTGACAAAAAAACTTCCTCACGAGGTATGAGGAAGCCGAAAGCTGAATATCCACCAAGGTTAACCCGGAATGTCCGAAAGCTAGGTGCTACTTGAATCCCCAAACCGAGATCATCCGTATCCAAGATAATAATCTGCTAGCGAGCACACAACAATATATACGAGTGGTTCAAGACCTGAACGTTGAGACATCTGCCCTGAGCGGCCCTCCAAAGCGGTCTCCTATAGGGGGAGGAACCACATCTGGAAGATGCCAACCATCCCTGTATAGGAGTTTCACCTGAGGTACTTCGTAAGCGAGGTGGAGTTTTCAACCCCAAGTGAGGGCTCAGTGTTCTCAATGTACGCCAACCCTTCTCGTCGCTACCAAAATATTATAGAGGAATCCGAGCCCCATGTAAACGAGAGCCTCAATTGTTTTTGAAAGGATAAGTTGTAGAGAAAAAAACAGCGTTTCACTTCCTCACGGAAAAGGGGTGGGAGGGTGGGGTAAGAAGAAAAAGAAAGAGTTCCTACTCTCCGATTTTTCTTTAGTAAATACAAAATAGTTTCTAGACTCAACTTCGGCTAGTAAGGGGTCCTACAGTCTGTCCTGCTCTGATACCAAGTTGTAAGGCCCCCGATGCGGTACTATCTCGAGTTAGTTGCTTTCGCATCCGACCTAAGATAGAAGCGCATAAGTGGCCATCGATGCACGATACTCGCACTCGTATCGCTATCGGATTCTCGACAACAGGTAAAATGAAGCATGAATAAAACTAATACATAGAATATATAAGTCCACTCATAAGATCCAACACTACATCATAACATCATGTAGAAGACATACACGACCGGGTACGGTCAAGATCCAAATGGCCCTAGAGAGGGCTGCACACAAAACATGTCGTCCACCCGCGGATCGTCGAAAACCCAACTGAAGGTCTACTGAACGAAGTCGTCGCCATCCTCCTCCGGCGGGACTTCCACGAAGTACTTGCCGGTGCTCGTGTCGAATTAGTAGTCTGAGGGCCCAAACATTCTTACATAGCGTAAGAAAATGCAAAGGGTGACTATATATCAATACAGTATAACTAACTTCTCACGTTAAGGAAAGGGTAGTGGTTGAGGTTGCAGCCACACTAGCATATTTGAGTGGCTAACGATCTAGTTAGAGTAAGTGAAGATCCAAGAACTCGTTGATGATCGCATCAATAGGTCTCTATCCACCTACTTACGTCAAACATAACACAACCTTGTCCCCTCTTTGTCGCTCCGGACGAAGAAGAGCAATCAAGGCAACTCACACGTTGGCAATTTTATAAGCATGATTAAGTTGATGTTTTTCTATGAACAAGGAGTAGGTCTCAAGTCGTCCATAATCGCGGACACGGCTTTTTGAAAAGATTTAAACCTGCAGGGGTGTACCAGCTGCCCATCATAGGCTTCACATGTACGCCCGGTTTCCACTTGGCTGGGTAAACGCCTGAAACTCCGGAACGCAGAGTCCCTCTAACTAACAACGCACAATTCCGGGTGGCCCCCGGTGAGTCGGCATCCAACTCAAAAGCCGGCCGCGCTCTCGAATCGATCTCTACCGTCTGGGTAAGGTCGGGTTTAGTCTCACCTGAACAGCAGGGGACTTCCCTAGCTCACCAGTGTGGACCAACAAGAGAAACCATGTCTCCGCTGGCCCGGGTTGTTTCGAAAACTGATGGGTACCAACCAAGCACACACATGTTTGCAAATAGTAAATCAGCTTGGGCCACCAATAGAACTGTTTGAAGCTAGGTAGGTAAGACAAGGGGACCCCATAGTATCCCACACACGATTAGGCATGCTCGTCAAGAAACACAATACCCGGAACTCGGGACCTAGGTGACTCGAATGGAACAAAACACCTGGCGGGAACAGCCCGGTCTCCCATCCTTCGTCAAATATAAATTAACATCATATTAATAAATATCAACCAATTTCTGATAATAGCATGATAAGCCACCAAGAAGTAATGTGTGTAAGCAGCAGGTAAAGGGCCTACACATTTTAACAAATGGTTAAGAAAGCAAGGTACATAGCCAAACAAGGTTTTGCTAGGATGTGGGGGCATGGCTGTTTGGGTTTAAATGAGAGGCACAAGTGTATGGGGGTAGTATCAAACAACCGTTCTAAATACAGCTAGGCAAGTGAGCTGAAAGCTATAAAGAATGATATATAAATCCCCTTGCCTGGGTAAGTAGTCGACGGAGCAGACGTAGCAGGGTCCTTGGGCTCGGTGTCGGACAACTCCACATAGGTCTCCTCGGCAAGCTCCGGCTCTAACTTACAGTACCGGCAAAAAAAACACCACAAATAAACATCGAGATCAAAGGTGCACAAGCATGGACGGGATGATCAAGTTTAATTATACATGGTGTGACCCTAGCTAGTCAAATTTAAATGAAGGTGGTGACGACACTTCAAAAACTCCATATGCATATGTTAAGTTATTATGGCTTTGGTCATAGCCTTAGCATTTGGTGAAGTGACATGGAAAAATTACATGGCATGATAAACAATAGCAAGTTAATCAATAATAAATGCATCGTGAAATTTAATCTATCGATTCCGGAGATGGAGAAGTGTTGATGAAGTTGACACCAAGGGAGGTTTCAAAGGAAGGAAGGGATCAAGATGCATGAGGAAAACAAGACATAGAAAAAGGAAGAATTGAGGTGATAGGAATTGCTACCATGTGGCAACACGATAGTTCCATCATGTTTGCTTGAGTGGACCAGCAAGTGGAGACCCAAGTCATGATCTAAGGAAGAAGAAAAGATTTGGGAAAAGCGGTGCATGGGTGAAGCATTGTTCACATTTGTATTTAACAAAATACAATTGACCAACACCTCCTTGCTAATAGTCCAAAACTCTTGTTCAACTAGATGGCATGGCCACCATGAGGCAATTGCAAAAGATTTGAAAGATTTTTTTTTAAGGTGGCACACATAGGGGAACACCACATCCCATCCATTTTATGTTTCCCAAAACATAAAAAGGACGCCACCATTCAAATCCTTGGATCTTTCTATCGCATGAACACGTATGACATGTTGGCATTTGAAATGGGATTCCAAAATCTACAAGGATTTGAATCTATTTGCTAAAAGAAAAAGGAAAAAACTGACAGGCAGAAAAAAAGAAGAAAGGCTCGGCCTCTAGCAGCACTGGGCCGAAACATGCCGCTCTGGCCCAAGGCAAGGCCTCACTTTCCTGACAGCAGCCCACCATGGCCACGTGCCACTGGCAGGTGGGGTCTGCCTGTCAGCCTCCCAATCAAAAAAGGGGGCTTAAATCACCACTGCCCCGGGGGAAACTCGAACCCACGACCACACAAACACAACACAGCGAACCAGCCACTCGGGCTGAGAGGTGTAGTATGTTAGTACTGCCCTCTAAACGCATGTAAGGTATGTGCTTGTGTTTACTAAACCCAAGTGCAGGTCCTCGGGCTCGGTGTCGGACAGCTCCACGTAGGTCTCCTCGGCAAGCTCAGGCTCTGACGTACGGTACCGTCAAGGAAAACCCCACAAGTAAACATCGAGATCAAACGTGCACAATCATGGACGGGATGATAGAGTTTAATTATACATGGTGTGACCCTAGCTAGTCAAATTTAAATGAAGGTGGTGACGACACGTCAATAACTCCATATGCATTTGTTAAGTTATTATGGCTTTGGTCATAGCCTTAGCATTTGGTGTAAGTGACATGGCAACATGACATGGCATGATCAACAATAGCAAGTTAATCAATCAGAAATGCATCGTGAAATTTAATCTATCAATTCCGGAGACGGAGAAGTGTCGATGAAGTTGACACCAAGGGAAGTTTCAAAGGAAGGAAGGTATCAAGATGCATGAGGAAGAAAAGACATAGAAAAAGGAAAACTTGAGGTGATAGGAACTGCTACCATGTGGCAACATGATAGTTCCATCATGTTTGCTTGAGTGGACCAGCAAGTGGAGACCCAAGTCATGATCTAAGGAAGAAGAAAAGATTTGGGAAAAGCGGTGCATGGGTGAAGCATTGTTCACATTTGTATTTAAAAAAATACAAATGACCAGCACATCCTTGCTAACACTCCAAAACTCTTGTTCAACTAGATGGCATGGCCACCATGAGGCAATTGCAAAAGATTTGAAAGCAATTTTTTTAAGGTGGCACACATAGGGGAAACACCACATCCCATCCATTTTATGTTTCCCAAAACATAAAAAGGACGCCACCATTCAAATCCTTGGATCTTTCTATCGCATGAACACGTATGACATGTTGGCATTTGAAATGGGATTCCAAAATCTACAAGGATTTGAATCTATTTGCTAAAAGAAAAAGGAAAAAACTGACAGGCAGAAAAAAAGAAGAAAGGCTCGGCCTCTAGCAGCGCTGGGCCGAAACATGCCGCTCTGGCCCAAGGCAAGGCCTCACTTTCCTGACAGCAGCCCACCATGGCCACGTGCCACTGGCAGGTGGGGTCTGCATGTCAGCCTCCCAATCAAAAAAAGGGGGCTTAAATCACCACTGCTGATGAGGACATCCCTACTAATGTTACACCCATACCCTCACCAACTACACATACTGGACCAGTTACTAGAGCACGTGCACGTCAACTAAATTATCAAGTACTTTCGTTTCTTGCGAATCCTTCTATTGTTCATGAACATATGATGCTGCCTAAATTAGATACTTTTGTTTTTCTTATGAATGAAGGACCTAGCATGGACAAGAAGGACGGTCATTGGAGCGGGATCAAGAATGGAGAAGAAGGTGCGCGCAGGGGAAAGTACAGTGGAGCTTCCAGTGGGGATTTCCGCACGTTGAAGCCACCATAAGGCATGCATGAAGGCTTGGACGGAATACACGAGATGCCACTTCATTATTTTCGTCCAAGAGCAATTATAGGTGCTGCGTCACCTTAATATTGGGCTGGGCCCATGTAATTTCGAAATACCACATTATAGGCTGTTTTTAGAGTCCGTATGTGTGGGGAAACCGAGTTAGGGTTATTTTCGGACCCCACCTCCAAGGGGTCACGAAAATCCCCTCTGTTCCCCCATATATACAGCCCTTAGGGCGTCGTTTAGACTTGGGTTTTAATTAGATTTAAGTTAGCCATAGCCGCAACTTCGAGTTCTTCGTTTGTGTCGTCCGACCAGGCCAAGACCGCATTGGAACCCAACCTTCTGTTAATCTTTCATCTTATATTCGCAATATCCAGATTGCAATTCTTAGTTCTTGCTTGTTCTTCGATTGCTTGCAGGAATTGACCTTCGTGGTCAGGTTGATCGTGCATCCGCGGGATCAATAACCTCTCGGAGTTGGTTTAGCGATTGCTAAGGCGCAACGTCTTCGCACGTTCGTAGTCGGGTCGTGAAAGTCTACTCCACCAAAATCGATCTCCACCATCTCATCGAAACATCGGGACACCTTCGCCTCTATCAAGTGGTATCAGATTTCCAGGTTGCTCGGTGAGATTTACCAGTTTTCATAGTCTAGATTGGTTCTGTTCTTCATACCTACAGTCCACGAAAAAGCCAACAAAAAAAAATTAGGGTTAGATCATCACGTCCCAAGACAGTCCTAGCCTTTGTCCAGTTTTCTTTTCAGTACTTGCTTTGTTGAATTTACGGTTGCATCGTTGTGTCAAGTTGCTGATCTTAGCGTCTAGTTCCCTTAGAGTTTCGAGTTCTGATCACAGTTTGCCACGTCGCCGCCGCACCAGTAGTCATCCTACCACGTTCCGCCAATCCGAGTCCAGATACACCACCACGTTCCGCCAAGAAGAGTCCATATACACCACCACGTCTCACGAGTCCGAGTTGAGTTCCACCATCAGTACGGTTCCTGATATCCCCGTAGCCAGAATAGTTTTGAGTTGATTAGAGTCGGATTTCACCAATCTTTTGTCGTACGTAGAAGAGGGTGATTTCCAAAAAAAAAAAAAAAAAAAAAAAGAGAACAAAAAATTTCGTGCCCATACGTTTAGGTCCAGAAACTCGTTTTGAGACGTTCGCCACCATAGTGATTTTTTCGCACTTTTTCAGCCCCCGCAGTCCCGCATCGCCAAAAAAAAAAGAAAAAAAAAATAAAAAAAATAAAAGAGAGAACAAAAAATTCAGAGTGTGCTTCACAGTTGTTACGTGTCGCGCCGTGCTTTCGTTGGTGTTTTAGGCTCGCGTCTCTAGTACGGTCTAGCCTAGGATCAGCACAGTACCGACGTTGAGTGTTTATTCAGCTTTGCATCTCTGTTTTGATTACTGTTGATCTTTTTGCTACCATATTTGTCAAGCCTACCTACAGCTCCACATATTTTCTACATCGTGCGTTTTGACACCTCCTGGCCATCGCTCTACCATATCTCTGAGAGTTTTGACCCGTTGGTTGTACATCACCACCTGCTGCTAGGTAAGAATCGGTAAGAACGTAAGAAAAGCTTGACGGATTTGTGCTGTCCACCACCCCACATCCATCCCATTAGTAGAAGTAGGATCATATTCCTGTGTGTTTTCTATTTCTGCTAACCATGCCAGGATCACATGTTGAAGTGGCGCGGGATGCACCCGATTGGGAGAACATGACAAACAAGGAGCTACATGATAAATTTGCACGTATGATGTCTCAACAGGTGCAGGACATCGAGACCAGATTTACAGAGGCGATTGATGGCGTGGAGAAGATGATCGACACCAAGCTCGACGCCAAGTTTACTGAGTTGATCGCACGCCTACCTTCAGCACAGCCACAGCCACCGCCACTACCACGTGCACGACGTATTCTGTTTCCGCGAGGACAAGCTGCTGGTATTGGTGCTCCTCCTGCTGCTGCAGTTGCCGCTACTGCTGCTGCTGCTGCTTCTGACGTCAGCCAGGACGACAACTACGAGGGTGATTACGAGGAGGAGGTGGAACAGGAAGCGGCCTATGAGCAGCCAGCTGGACGTCCACGTCCCAACATTCGCCACGGTCGACACCAACCACCCCCTCAGGTACGCGATGATGAACATGTGCCTAAACTTAAATTGAATCTTAAGCCGTTTGAGGGTAGATATATTCCTGATTCTTATCTTACTTGGGAGTTAGAAACTGAACAACGTTTTACATGTTTACAATATCCTGAGAATAGACGTGTTACTGCTGCTGTTTGTGAATTCACGGGCTTTGCATCTATTTGGTGGTCTGAACATTGTAGATTGCATGCTAATAATATTCCAACTACTTGGGCTGCTTTAAAAGATGCTATGCGTACTCGCTGGGTTCCTCCTTATTATCAACGTGAATTGTTACAAAAATTACAGCGTTTGAGACAAGGAAAAAATTCTGTAGAGGAATATTATCAAGAATTACAAACTGGATTGATTAGATGTGGCCTAGTAGAGGATAATGAAGCTATGCTTGCACGTTTTATGGGTGGCTTAAACAGGGAGATACAAACTATTCTAGAATACAAGGACTTTGCTACTATCACTCGTTTGTTTCATCTTGCTTGTAAAGCTGAACGTGAAGTGCAGGATCGACAGGCCGCTACGAGACCTAACTTTTCTGCAGGACGAAATACATCATGGACATCGCGTGGAGCTTCTACATCCACACGTCCTGCTGCGCCACCATCTACTTCAGCCGCTCATTCTTACAGGGAGCCACCAAAACAGCCAGCGCCACCATTCAAGGGTGCACAGAGTGGTCTAGCGGCGAGTTCTTCTTCATCCATGGCGTCCACAGGGCAAACACGAGATCGTGATATTAAATGTCGCAGGTGCCAAGGTGGAGGTCACTTCGCAAAAGACTGTCCCTCCAAGCGTGTGATGACTATTACGGCGGATGGTGGGTATGAGTCAGCGAGCGACTATGATGAGGAGACTCTAGTTCTCATTGCTCATGAGGAACAGGGTGCCCATGATGATGCTCATGATATAGAGTATATGACTCCTGATGATGCAGATAAATATGCTAGTTTGGTTGCTCAACGTGTATTAAGTGTGCAGGTAACGAAGGCCGAGCAAAACCAGAGGCATAATTTGTTCCACACAAAGGGAGTGGTGAAAGAACGTTCGGTTCGCATCATCATTGACGGAGGGAGTTGCAACAACTTGGCTAGCATGGAGTTGGTGGAGAAGCTATCTCTCACCACAAGACCACACCCCCATCCCTACTATATTCAGTGGTTTAACAATAGTGGTAAGATTAAGGTAACGCGTTCTGTTCGTGTGCACTTTAGCATTGCTGCATATGCTGATTATGTTGATTGTGATGTGGTACCCATGCAAGCATGCTCTCTTTTACTTGGTAGACCATGGCAATTTGATAGGAATGTTGTACACCATGGTAGGACAAATCAGTTTACTTTAGTTCATCAGGATAAAAATATTGCTTTACTTCCTATGTCTCCTGAACAAATTGTGAAAGATGATCTTGCTCGAGCTAGTAAAGCAAAACAGGAGAAAAATAAGAGTGAGAATGAGATAGCAGCCAAAGAATTTGAGCAACAACATAAGACTAATAGCAAATCTTCTTCTGCTGTTTCTAATGAAATTAAATTGACTAGTCCAACTTTGCTTGCTACTAAGGTTGATATTTCAGATTTGGATGTTAGTCAATATGTGTGCTATGCTTTTGTGTGCAAAGAAGCTTTGTTTTCATTTGAGGAATTGCCTCCTTCTTTGCCTCCTGTTGTCACTGACCTTTTGCAGGAGTTTATTGACGTCTTTCCACAAGACGTACCACCGGGATTACCACCTATTCGAGGGATTGAGCATCAGATTGACTTAATTCCCGGTGCTTCGTTGCCCAACCGTGCGCCATACCGTACCAATCCGGAGGAGACGAAGGAGATTCAGCGTCAAGTACAAGAGCTACTCGACAAAGGTTACATACGTGAGTCCCTTAGTCCTTGTGCTGTTCCTGTTATATTAGTGCCTAAAAAGGATGGAACATGGCGTATGTGTGTTGATTGTCGAGCCATTAATAATATTACTATTCGTTATCGTCATCCTATTTTTAGGTTAGATGATATGCTTGATGAATTAACTGGCTCTACCATGTTTTCCAAAGTTGATTTGCGTAGTGGATACCATCAAATTCGCATGAAATTAGGAGATGAATGGAAAACGGCTTTTAAAACTAAGTTTGGATTATATGAGTGGTTAGTCATGCCTTTTGGGTTAACTAATGCACCTAGCACTTTCATGAGATTAATGAACGAGGTTTTACGTGCTTTCATTGGACGATTTGTGGTAGTCTATTTTGATGATATACTGATTTATAGCAAATCTTTGGAGGAACATTTGGATCATTTACGTGCTGTTTTTATTGCTCTACGTAATGCACGTTTATTTGGTAACCTTGGGAAGTGCACCTTTTGCATCGACCGAGTATCGTTTCTTGGCTATGTTGTTACTCCACAGGGTATTGAAGTTGATAAAGCCAAGATCGAGGCGATTGAGAGTTGGCCGCAACCCAAAACGGTCACACAAGTGAGGAGTTTTCTTGGCCTCGCTGGATTCTATAGGCGTTTTGTGAGAGATTTCAGCACCATTGCTGCCCCTCTCAATGAGCTTACACGCAAGGATGTGCCTTTTACTTGGGGTACCGCACAGGAAGAAGCTTTCACGGTATTGAAAGATAAGTTAACACATGCTCCTTTGCTCCAACTTCCTGATTTTAATAAGACTTTTGAGCTTGAATGCGATGCTAGTGGGATTGGTTTGGGAGGTGTGTTATTACAAGATGCTAAACCTGTTGCATACTTTTCTGAAAAATTGAGTGGGCCTAGTCTGAACTATTCTACTTATGATAAGGAATTATATGCTCTTGTTCGGACATTAGAAACTTGGCAACATTATTTATGGCCCAAAGAATTTGTTATACATTCTGATCATGAATCTTTGAAACACATAAGAAGTCAAGCAAAACTTAATCGTAGACATGCTAAGTGGGTTGAATTTATTGAGACTTTCCCTTATGTCATTAAACACAAGAAGGGGAAAGATAATATTATTGCTGATGCTTTGTCTCGTCGTTATACTATGCTTTCACAACTTGACTTCAAGATATTCGGTTTAGAGACAATCAAAGAACAATATGCAAATGATGTGGAATTTAAAGATGTATTGCAGAATTGTAGAGAGGGTAGAACATGGAACAAGTTTGTGCTTAATGATGGATTTGTGTTCCGTTCTAACAAGCTATGCATTCCAGCTAGCTCTATTCGTCTTTTGTTGTTGCAGGAGGCGCATGGAGGAGGATTAATGGGACATTTTGGCGTGAAAAAGACGGAGGATGTACTTGCTACACATTTCTTTTGGCCAAAGATGAGACGGGATGTTGAGCGTTTTGTTGCTCGCTGCACTACATGTCAAAAAGCTAAGTCACGACTCAATCCTCATGGTTTATACATGCCTTTACCTGTACCTAGTGTTCCGTGGGAGGACATATCCATGGACTTTGTTTTAGGCTTGCCTCGAACAAAGAAGGGGAGGGATAGCATATTTGTTGTCGTGGATAGATTTTCTAAGATGGCACATTTTATACCATGTCATAAAAGCGATGATGCTGCTAATGTTGCTGATTTATTCTTTGGAGAGATTATTCGTTTACATGGTGTGCCCAATACTATTGTCTCGGATCGTGATACTAAGTTTCTTAGCCATTTTTGGAGATGCTTATGGGCTAAGTTGGGGACTAAACTACTCTTTAGTACTACCTGTCATCCCCAAACTGATGGACAAACTGAAGTGGTCAATAGGACTTTGTCTACTATGCTTAGGGTTGTTTTAAAAAGTAACTTGAAACTGTGGGAAGAATGTTTACCTCATATTGAATTTGCTTATAATCGTTCAGTGCATTCTACCACTAAAATGTGCCCTTTTGAGATTGTTTATGGTTTTCTACCTCGTGCACCTATTGATTTGCTGCCTCTTCCATCTTCGGAGAAGGTGAATTTTGATGCTAAGCAACGTGCTGAATTGTTATTAAAAATGCATGAGTTAACTAAAGAAAACATTGAGCGCATGAATGCTAGATACAAGCTTGCTGGTGATAGGGGTCGAAAGCATGTTGTATTTGAACCAGGAGATCTTGTTTGGTTACATCTACGAAAAGATAGGTTTCCTGATTTGCGCAAGTCTAAGTTAATGCCACGAGCTGATGGTCCCTTTAAGGTTTTACAGAAAATTAATGATAATGCATATAAACTTGAGCTACCTGCAGATTTTGGGGTTAGTCCCACATTTAACATTGCAGATTTGAAACCTTATTTGGGAGAAGATGATGAGCTTCCGTCGAGGACGACTTCAATTCAAGAAGGGGAGGATGATGAGGACATCCCTACTAATGTTACACCCATACCCTCACCAACTACACATACTGGACCAGTTACTAGAGCACGTGCACGTCAACTAAATTATCAGGTACTTTCGTTTCTTGCGAATCCTTCTATTGTTCATGAACATATGATGCTGCCTAAATTAGATACTTTTGTTTTTCTTATGAATGAAGGACCTAGCATGGACAAGAAGGACGGTCATTGGAGCGGGATCAAGAATGGAGAAGAAGGTGCGCGCAGGGGAAAGTACAGTGGAGCTTCCAGTGGGGATTTCCGCACGTTGAAGCCACCATAAGGCATGCATGAAGGCTTGGACGGAATACACGAGATGCCACTTCATTATTTTCGTCCAAGAGCAATTATAGGTGCTGCGTCACCTTAATATTGGGCTGGGCCCATGTAATTTCGAAATACCACATTATAGGCTGTTTTTAGAGTCCGTATGTGTGGGGAAACCGAGTTAGGGTTATTTTCGGACCCCACCTCCAAGGGGTCACGAAAATCCCCTCTGTTCCCCCATATATACAGCCCTTAGGGCGTCGTTTAGACTTGGGTTTTAATTAGATTTAAGTTAGCCATAGCCGCAACTTCGAGTTCTTCGTTTGTGTCGTCCGACCAGGCCAAGACCGCATTGGAACCCCAACTTCTGTTAATCTTTCATCTTATATTCGCAATATCCAGATTGCAATTCTTAGTTCTTGCTTGTTCTTCGATTGCTTGCAGGAATTGACCTTCGTGGTCAGGTTGATCGTGCATCCGCGGGATCAATAACCTCTCGGAGTTGGTTTAGCGATTGCTAAGGCGCAACGTCTTCGCACGTTCGTAGTCGGGTCGTGAAAGTCTACTCGACCAAAATCGATCTCCACCATCTCATCGAAACATCGGGACACCTTCGCCTCTATCAACTGCCCCGGGGGAAACTCGAACCCACGACCACACAAACACAACACAGCGAACCAGCCACTCGGGCTGAGAGGTGTAGTACGTTAGTACTGCCCTCTAAACGCATGTAAGGTATGTGCTTGTGTTTACTAAACCCAAGTGCAGGTGCTGCTCTACACCCGTCGACTACAGCGCACGGCGACGACCCTGGCGGCTGCTGCAGTGCCCCTAGGGATCGACGGAGACATGCTTCATGGAGCTGGGAGTGCACAGGTTCCATTTGGTACAGGTCGAGCACCCAAGGACCCAAGGCGCCTCCTTACTCGCCGGGAAAACTCACGGTGGCGCCACAACTCGACACTGACGGAAAAACTTCAGACGCGGAGGCAGAGATATTCCGGTGAGCCTGGCGTGAGCTATAGGTCAGCGGCGACTCGACGGTGGTGCGCGTTGGGTAGCCGTGACTCCCATGTCAATGAACCCAACGAAACCCGGCCCCTAGCTCACCCACGGCAAGGCCACGCTCGACTGAAAACACGGCGGCGCCACTGTCATCTCTGCAAACTCCGACAAGCGGCGAGATAGCGATCACTCGGAGCTCAAGGCGGATCCTTTGCTGCCAAAAACACAACCGGAGCACACCTAGTGCACGCACGAGCACACCCCGGGCACGCCATGGACAAGGCGGCCACAGTGGCTCGTCGGCGACTACTGCAGGCGCACGGGGAAACACGGGTCGCGACTCGGGCTTCTACGCTACGCTACGAGGGGAAGAGGAGGACCTTGAGGCTCACCTTGGGGCCTCGGAGACAAACTCGAACACGGGAAGGCGGAGGAGGAGGTGTCCGTCGTCGGGGAAGATGACACCCGAGGCGGAGGTCGACGACGCGCGAACAAATTGGGGCTCCTCGCGGCAACCTGCGAGGGGGGGGGGGAAAGGGCACGGTTGAGTCTCTGGTTCGCGCAAGCAAGCGCAGGCTCAAGGCCACGGCGAGGCGGCGACGAATTGCTCGCCGGAGCTCACCACCGTCAGACGGAACAGGGGAGCGCCATGGCTGCGAACGAGGCGGCGGCAGCGAGATTTGGAGGGAGGAATGGG
Organism: Bromus sterilis; assembly: GCA_950022295.1. NCBI lineage: Eukaryota > Viridiplantae > Streptophyta > Magnoliopsida > Poales > Poaceae > Bromus > Bromus sterilis. The sequence goes on along the minus strand of OX465599.1, from coordinate 159,704,084 downwards.
AACTAGGGTTCCCGGATGGCCTCTGGTGCTCTCCTTATAAGGGGGGAAAGCCCTAGCCCGCTGGCCGTTGTCGATGTCGACGCGCCGGCCGGCTGTGAGAGAGGAGGACGGAAGGGACCTCTCCACGCTGGAAAGGCGACGCCTCCGAGCCGCCCGATTGAGATCCAACGGCCATGCGCGCCCCCCTATACCGCTTCGGTGGCACGGGCTGGACGGGCCGGGGGGAAGTGGGGTGAGGCCTGCTGGGCTGGGCCTGGCAGGTCCTCTGCCTCCAGAAAAATTGCAAGAAATGGAATTTTCCATTTATTGAAACACAAGAAAAATCCCAGGAGTTTTTCAGAGAAAACCATGAGAGAGAGAAACATATGAAAACATGTTTTGGGATCCTTGCAATATTCCCCAAATTATAAAATTGGTTAGGCCAATTTTTTAGCAACTAAAATGTGGGGCCGTCTTGAAATTCAAACTCACTTTGAACTGTGGCCCACATTTTTTGGAAGGGGAAAAATGGTGCAAGGTTTTTGAAACACTTGGGAAGGGGAAAGAATTGGCTATGCCAAGTTTGGGGTCAAGGGGAGCACACATGCAACATGGAAAATTCCTCAAACACCCTTCTTGAACAATTTTGTTTGAATTCAAAAGCAAATCAAATGAACTCAAAACTCCTTGGCATTTAAAATCATCACATGGACTTACATCCTATTGCATCATAATATGTTTCAAAGCGATTGATGAAAGAAAAATTACAACTTGGAATATAGAATTGCTCCTGGGTTGTTATACAAGGGGAGCTAACTATCATGCTTTATAACTTTCAGCTTGCTTTCCTAGTTTCAGCATAGTATGGTTGTTTGATCCTACCACCTCATATTTAGGCCACAAAATTAAAACCCAAAAGCCATGTACCCACATCCTAGAAAATCTTTGTTTGGCCATGTACCTTTCTTGCTTAACCATTGCTTCTTATTCATGCTTAGGATGCTACGAATGCTACCCTATTACTCCTTGGATTGGGCTATCACACTATTATATTATTGTGGATGATGTGATTATTATGATGTTGACTATATTTGAGGAAGGGAGGAAGGTCAGGCTATCTTGCCTCGACGATTTGTTCCATTAGAGTCACCTAGGATCCGAGTTCCGGGTATTGGTTCAAAGAATGAGCGTGTCAAACCGCGTGTGGGATTCTATGGGGTCCCTTTTTATTACTTTCCTAGCTCCAAACATTTCTAGTGGTGTCTATCGTGGGAAAGTCACGGCAGATGTTCGAAGAGTAGAACTTGACATGGGACCTTTGCTGCGAGTTAGATACGAGGAGAGAGTCGACATGGAAAAGAGACTCGGCGATTTAACCAGGTTTCGGCCCCTCTTTGTCTTGAGGTAAAGACCTACTCCTGCTTCTTATTATTGCAGGTATCGACTCTTCGATTAGAAGAGTCGACGTACTGATTACAATGGAGTCGAATCGCAACCTTGGTCTCTAGGAGATCTAGGTTATGTCGTAAGTGTCTAGTCCTGACTTGGGTTGAGATTGAGTTGCCTCTGGATCCCGTGGACCTCGACTTATAAAGGGGTCGGGGCCTAGGATTCCGCGAGTCCGACTCATACACGAAGTGGAGTCCTATCCTAGTTCACAAATATTCTACGTGCTATACAAGGTAAGTCGAATTCCTTCTACGGCTTGGATCTTCATGTTTGGCGCATCCGGCTCGTGGCCGGGTCTTCTTTTGTGGACCTTCCTTAAGTGAGTCGGCCCATAAATATAATGCTGAGTTATGGGCTTGGTCCATCCCCCCGACATTAGCCCCCAAGATTGGTATGATGCTTCTGTCTTCACATTAATCTTCTTGATTCCATCGTGGTCGCTGTCTCTTCAATTAGCCAAGCCGACTCTTATGCTTCGATGTTTATAAGGAGTCGGAGTCGACCATTTCTGGCTTCCTTTCATCTTTCATTTTTTCAAAATTTCATTTGACTTTTAGTCAAAGATCTGTTACTGCATTTATGGTTTCTCTGCCAAAAACGCCACTGTTGAGGTCATTTATGTCGTGCTGAGAATCGAAGAGTCTTTCATAAATTTCACCTACCATGGGTAATCTACCCCTGTCTTTATGGCATTGATTTATCATTTCCTTGTGACTATATAAATAGTCATTTGGTAATCCAATTTTCTGAGTGTGCGCATCTTCTTCTTCCTCTTCTCCCTCTGCATCTTTCTCCATGGCTCCCAATCTCAGCGTCCGTGTTCCTTTAGCCGTCAACGACCCTGGTTCCAGTGTTGGTTCTCGCGGTGGTCGAGGCCGTGGGTGAGGTTGTGGGAGAGGCTGCGGCAGGGGCAGAGGAAGAGATGCATGCGCTACTCAACAATCCCTGTATATTGAAACTCCACCTCTTCTCCTGAAAAAAACGAGTTTCTGGTGAAGGTTCGTACAATCCGTCGTTGGGTTAATCTTCCCGAATCCTTTGCCAAGATCATGATGGCTTCCAAGCCTCCAGGATTGTGGCTCCGCTCTGAGGGGTGCCCTCATGGATCCATCTGGGTGGCCACTAGTTTCTCTGGTCAAGAATCCATGTTCCTGGAGAAGGGTTGGAAAACCTTTCTTCATTCCAGAAATATTCAAAATAGAGATACTATCATCTTTAGATATGATGGTGATGAGACCCTGTGGGCCAGAATTTTTGACTTGGATAGTGATCGAGCCGGCTGATGTATGGAGAGTTCCAGCAGTAGTGATAAAGACTTCTACAACAATGCAGAAGAGGACCGAGTCTCCTCATCTGATGATGAAGCCGACTCTGAGGACGACTACTGAAGATGTAGCTTTATTTAGTAGTATTTGTCGACTTTCGTTTTGTTTTCTTTTGATGTAAGACTTAGCCTCTGATGAGATGTAAGACCCGGCCTCTGATGAATGAGAACTTTAATTCCCCATCGAATCTGTAAGTCGGTTTTATTCCAGACTTTGGATAAGATATTTTTATGCATGGGAGCCGACATTCTTAATGGTATCTATAGCCCCCTGAGTCGATTCGAACGGACTTGTATTTTGTCGACTCATAGGATAGATCGACTTGTAGCCCCCATGATTTGGTATGGTCACCTTGTGTGCCAAACCAGATAATGGAAAAAAAATTAAGTGATACTCCGCAAGAATTGGTACGAACATCATTGCGTCGTGCCAAAATCTTGATAAGAAATTTTGAAGTGTAGTCCCCATGAGTCGGTATGTGCATCTTGGTGCTATGCCGAGTCACATGGGTCTAACTCTTATTTTACCTGAAAAAGAAAGAATTGTTACACATGATTGAAATGAAGTATGCTATGATGTTTGTAAGCAAAAAATAAAGTTCGAAGTGTAAGTGCATCAAGTGCCCTCCCCTTGAGGTTTTGGAGTTTGATGACAAAACGGTTAAGGGACTGATGTGTTTGTGAGTATACACAGGAGAACAGTCCCTGATGAGGTGTTTAACCACCAATGTCGACCCCTCAAAATGTTGAGGAACATTGAAGAAACGAAGGTTTTCCATAAGAATGTATTGGCGCAAAATCCTGAAGAAACAGGATCCTGAAAACTCCGAATCCTGAATAAAGGGGATCCTGAAGACTCCGAATCCTGAAGAAACAAGATCCCGAAGAATTGAGATCCTGAAGAAATTTGTCGCATACTGAAGACATGTCAACATGAAGATCAAGCTGAAGCGTAGTCTTCGTTAAGTCTTTTTCTTTCTTGAGTCGTAGGAAAACATCGTACTGTTGGAGGGGTTGAAGAAAACGAGTTCCGAAGGTCTGAGGAATTGCTCAACTAGGAATCCTGAAGAAAAACCCTGAGGAAATCTCCTGCAGTAGAAGTTCAGTCCTCGGGTGTCTGAGACATTGTTCTTCAGGACACTGAGGTAACTAACTTCGGTTGAGCAGTCAGGAGATCGCCAGTGCGATTCTTCTGAAGATTGTGAGGAGAGAGAATACTTTGAACGTGCCACGTGTTGCGTGGTGAGAGGCTAGAACTTGTCTAGAAACGGTCATATCCGAGGGCATGAGAGTAATTGCATGCATGGGCATTTATGTCTTTTCACAGGGGGTTGCTCCGCGGCTATAAATAGCCGCCCCCAGCCCCAGTTGTGGGTTGGCTGCTCCGAGAGAAAAAATGACACTTGTCATTTGAGAGAAACCCACCTCTGAGGACACTGAAGAACCTAAGTGAGGAAAACCACTAGCCTAAGTAGTTGAGCATTTCTGAGGAAGTCGGTTCGAGTGATCCGAAGCTTTTTACTCTTGAAGACTGTGATCTTCCAGCCGGTGTAGAAGTCTTCAGTCTGAGGAAGTCAAGATGCAATTGTGACTTCCCGGAGTGACTGAGTCTGTGAAGGTTTCGGGAGTCCACCTTGAAGACTCACCTGAGTTATTGGACGGAGTCTGAGGACTCTAGTTCAAGGAGAACAAGGTGAAGACTATGTCTTCTGAGTTGAATCTCAGCCTCTCCAACCAGACGTAGAGTTGTCACAGCAACTTGAACTAGTCTACCAAACTGAAGTCTTCAAGCACTGGTGCTATCTCTTCAACCTCTTAAGCTTCAGTACTTCCTATGTGACTTCTTCGGCTTCAGCTCTCCCTTTGCTCTAAGTCTCCATACTCTGCATCTGAAGCACTTCTTCTTATCTGATTTGAGTAATTTCTGTTGCATTGTCTTGAGCTGCCCTAATGATTACATTCTGTGAAGTTTTATTTCTTCATCATTTTGGTTACTTCTTCAGCTTCGTATTGCTTCAATCCTGAAGATAACCAAAATCTGCTAGTAAAATTGAAAATCTCCCATTCACCCCCCCTCTGGTCGATATATTGCACTTTCAATTGTTATCAGAGCAAGGCACTCCCTTGTTCTGTGTGATTCGGTTTAACCACCTGGAGTTTTAGTTATGTCGACCTCAGGTACAATGAGCGTTGCCTCAAACTGCCCCATCTTTGATGGGACAGACTATCCATACTGGAAGAACAAGATGAGGATGCATCTTGAAGCCATTGACAAGGATCTGTGGGATATTGTTGATCAAGGCATTCCTGAAGCAAATCTGATGACTGCTCCTGAAGCTGTCAAGAAGAACTGGCAGCTTGATGCAAAAGCTCGAAGCGTCATTGGTGGTCATCTTAACAAGGCTCAGTTCAACCGTATCAGTGGTCTGGATACTGCAAAGAAGATATGGACAAGACTGTCAAAAGTCAATGAAGGAGTCTCTGCTCAACGAGACTCACGAGTTGATACACTCCACAGTCTCTTCAACAGGTTCAAGAGGATAGACAACGAGCACGTGCAGCAAACCTTTGACAGACTCACTGACATATCCAATGAACTTCAACCACTGGGTGCCGCTGATATCACAGATCATGAGGTTGTGAAGAAACTACTGAGGTCACTGGATGATGATTCAAGAAAGGCCTGACTTCAAGACTCTGGATCCAGCTGACATTCTCGAGCGCCTCAATGCTCATGAACTGAAGCTTTCTGAAAAACGAGATTTGTACAGCTCCACGCCTAAGGTCCGCGCGCTAAAAGCTAGAGCACGAAGAGTGTCCTCCGATGAAGAGTCTGAGGCTGATTCTGATGATCCTGAAACCCTCAGCCGGGAACTTGCTCTCCTCACCAGAAAGTTCCAATGATTCACGAAGAAGAATCGCTTCGGAAATTCCTCAAGATCTTCCTCAAAAAAAGCAAAGATGATGACTCTGTCGAAGCAAGAGAGTCTTCCACAAGTGCAAGAAACCTGGGCATTACATCGCTGAGTGTCCTCTATGGTAAAAAGAAGCTAGACTGAAGAAGAAGAAGAAGAAAGGGAAAGATGACAGTTCTGATGAAAAGACAAAGAAGAAAACCTCAAGATCCTCAAAGTCTACTGGATACAGGAATAGCAATTCCCGTAAGGCCCGCGCATATCTCGGCAAAGAATTGGACTCTGAAGAATCTGGTTCCAACCCTGATGCTGAGGAAGAAGAATCTGAAGGATCTGAGGGTGTGGCCGGTCTGGCTCTTGACACGTCGCTTGTCTCCAAGTCAATATTTAGCACTGAGGAATCTGGTCCATCACATGTTGATGATGAAGCTGAAGACACAACCCCTACCTTCTGCTTCATGGCCAAGTCCTCCAAGGTATCTATTTACTCATCATCATATGATCCCTCTGATGAAGAACCTGGTGAAAACTATGCTAAACTTGCTAAACTTTCATCTAAGCAACAATGTGCACTTGAAAAGATCTAGATCTCACTAAACAAGAGTGATGATATGTTGGTTGAGGAAATGACGAAGACTCAAAAGTTGACTGATGAATCAAAAATTCTTCAGTCAAAGTTTGATGACTTGTTCAATCGTCATGAGGCACTCCTTACCGATCATGAGAAGCTGGCTCATGAGTTCCTCATGAGGAAGAAAGAACTTGAACGCGTGAGGATGTCTCATGACGATCTGAGGAAAGAAAATGATTCACTCCTTTCCCAACAGATCATCATGCCACAAGAAGGATTTAATCCTCCCTGTTTAAAATGCATTGAACATGACCGTATTATCTCTGTGCCTAGTTCTTCAATGTCTTCAGACTCTGTTATTTCTATTGCTTCTGTGGTATCTAACCCCTCATCTGAGGATACCATAGACATTATTGAAGAAAATGCTAGGTTGAAGAGTCTACTGGAAACCGGCATGTTCAAGAGTCTGAAAGGATATCAGATTCTTTGTGACGTGCTCAAGAAACAGATCCTCAATAGGAACCCGAGGAAAGAAGGTGTCGCATTCACTCGTAAACTCAACCCTGATGGGTCTTACTGGAAACCTGAACAATATCCAGAGACCATTTGGGTTCGGGCAAAGATGCCTCCTCCTGATCCCTATACTTTATCTGGTTATGATACTATTTCTTCAGATGTGATGATTGAGTCTTTTGACTCAAACTATAAACTATTTAAGGATGTTAATGGTGAGGTATTCGCCAGATACATCGGAACTAACTGCAGGAACGGTCCTCCAGTCAAGCGGATCTGGGTTCAGAAGGACCTCATCACTAACCTTCCTGTGAATGCAGATGCAAATGAGCTGAGGGTATCATCTGAGGACGATACCTCAAATGGAAATGATTACCGTCGGGTATCAGCTAACCATTTTGTTCACAGGGAAGCCGCTCATAAGAATGCTTACTCATTTGCTTATCCTGATACCACCATCACACGTCCCATTAGGTCTCATCGCCCTCATCAGTCCTCATATACCTCAAAACCACCCATTAAGATGTGGGTGGTCAAGAAGAACTAATCATCTTTGCAGGGACATGTCCTGAGGAAATCATAAAATTTTGCAGATCATATATCCAGGACAACATCATTTGAGTCAGTTGAAGGATATTTATATTGTTTGGTTTCATAGAATCAATCCTGAGGAACTTCCTGAGGAACTAATTCTGAGGAACCATAAAATTCTCAAACTGAGACTGGATCATAACTTGCTGTATGAGATACTAATTCCGTTGCAGGGAAAGATTGAATGGGTGATGGACAGTGGATGCACAAATCACATGACCAGTGACAGAAGCCTTCTTATGGAATCATCTCTGAGTCCTTCTTCAAAGAAAACCATCACCTTCGCCGATAAAGGTAAAACTAAGGTATTGGGTCTCGGCAGAGTGGCTATCTCTCGAGACCAACACATTGATAAAGTCATGCTTGTTGAATCCCTTGGATACAACTTGATGTCTGTATCTATGCTATGTGATCTTGATCTCGTTGTTCTCTTCGGAAAATATGGTTGTGCTGTCTATATGGTTAGCGATAACTCCATTGTCTTCAGTGGAGTTAGGAAAGGTGATTTGTATATTGTAGATTTCTCTGAAGGTCCTCAGGTCGCTACATGCCTCATGGCACGAGCCTCGGAGTGCTGGCTATGGCATCGAAGACTCGGCCACGCTGGAATGAGGAATCTCTAGAAGTTGGTACAGAAGAAACATGTCCTCGGGATTGAGGAAATCAGATTCACAAAGGACCGACTGTGTGGTGCTTGCGAAGCTGGAAAGATGACCAAGGCCAAGAATCCTGCCAAGACCATCATTACTACTACTCTTCCTCTTGAGCTTCTTCATATGGACCTCTTCGGTCCTCCTAAGTACTCAAGCTTCGGAGGAAATTTCTATGGTCTTGTTATGGTTGATGACTTCTCACGTTACACTTGGGTGCATTTCCTCACTTTTAAGTCAGAAACCCAAGCTGTCTTCAAACGCTTCGCCAAGCGCGTCATGAACAACTACAGCCTGAAGATCAAGCTCATTCGAAGTGACAACGACACCGAATTCAAGAACTCTGGCGTACAGGAATTCCTCGATGAGATGGGCATCACTCATGAGTTCTCGGCTCCATACACTCCTCAGCAAAATGGAGTCGTTGAACGGAAGAACCGAACCCTCATCGATATGGCTCGAACGATGCTTGCTGAATACAACACGCCTCTCATATGGTGGGCTGAGGCAATCAACACTGCTTGCCACATCGTTAATCAGGTGTATCTTCATAAGTTCCTCAAGAAAACTTCATACGAGCTAATGGTTGGTAAGAAACCCAATGTAAGTTACTTCAAGGTCTTCGGCGCACCTTGTTGGATCCGTGAGCCTCATCATCAATCTAAATTTGAGCCTAAAGCCTATGAAGGCTTCATGATTGGCTATGGCCTCGAATCGCACATCTACAGTGTCTTCAACAAAAATCATCATAAAATTGTTGAAACTGTAGACGTGCGGTTTGATGAATCTGATGGCTCCCAAAGAGAGCACCTGCCACATGATTTAGATGAAGCTCCACCTGAAGAACAGATCAAGAAGATGGGTGTTGGTGATATCATTCATGTGGATCATCCAGAAGAAACACACATACCTCCTGCTCCTGAAGAACATCCAAATCCTGATGCAAATAATCCTGATGACGATCCTGATCCTGAGGCTCCTGATACCCCTGAAGCTCCTGAAGCACCTGAAGCAGATGCAAATGAATCTGATAGCAGTGACAATGATGCGCCTCAAGATCATCCTCCTCGTCTTCCTCGCGTGGCGAATGAAGTTCAAGTGGCCAGAATCCTCGCCGACGTCAATCTACCAGGTCCTCTTACTCGTGCAAGAGCTAGTCGTATAGCTAACTTGATAGAGGCGAAGGTGTCCCGATGTTTCGATGAGATGATGGAGATCGATTTTGGTGGAGTAGACTTTCACGACCCGACTACGAACGTGCGAAGACGTTGCGCCTTAGCAATCGCTAAACCAACTCCGAGAGGTTATTGATCCCGCGGATGCACGATCAACCTGACCACGAAGGTCAATTCCTGCAAGCAATCGAAGAACAAGCAAGAACTAAGAATTGCAATCTGGATATTGCGAATATAAGATGAAAGATTAACAGAAGTTGGGGTTCCAATGCGGTCTTCGCCTGGTCGGACGACACAAACGAAGAAATCGAAGTTGCGGCTATGGCTAACTTAAATCTAATTAAAACTCAAGTCTAAACGACGCCCTAAGGGCTGTATATAAGGGGGAACAGAGGGGATTTTCGTGACCCCTTGGAGGTGGGGCCCGAAAACAACCCTAACTCGGTTTCCCCACACATACGGACTCTAAAAACAGCCTATAATGTGGTATTTCGAAATTACATGGGCCCAGCCCAATATTAAGGTGACGCAGCACCTATAATTGCTCTTGGACGAAAATAATGAAGTGGCATCTCGTGTCTCTCGTCCAAGTCTTCATGCACGCCTTATGGTGGCTTCAAAGTGCGAAAATCCCCACTGGAAGCTCCATTGTCCTTTCCCGCGCGCGCACCTCCTTCTCCATGCTTGATCCCGCTCCAATGACCGTCCTTCTTGTCCATGCTAGGTCCTTCATTCATAAGACAAACAAAAGTATCTAATTTAGGCAACATCATATGTTCCTGAACATTAGAAGGATTCGCAAGAAACGAAAGTACCTGATAATTTAGTTGACGTGCGCGTGCTCTAGTAACTGGTCCAGTATGTGTAGTTGGTGAAGATGTGGGTGTAACATTAGTAGAGATGTCCTCATCATCCTCCCCTTCTTGAATTGAAGTCGTCCTCGATGGAAGCTCATCATCTTCTCCCAAATAAGGTTTCAAATCTTCAATGTTAAATGTGGGACTAACCCCAAAATCTGCTGGTAGCTCAAGTTTATATGCGTTATCATTAATTTTCTGTAAAACCTTAAAGGGACCATCAGCTCGTGGCATTAACTTAGACTTGCGCAAATCAGGAAACCTATCTTTACGTAGATGTAACCAAACAAGATCTCCTGGTTCAAACACAACATGCTTTCTACCCTTATCACCAGCAAGCTTGTATCTAGCATTCATGTTCTCAATGTTTTCTTTAGTTAACTCATGCATTTTTAATATCAATTCAGCACGTTGCTTAGCATCAAAATTAACCTTCTCCGAAGATGGAAGAGGCAGAAAATCAATAGGTGCACGAGGTATAAAACCATAAACAATCTCAAAAGGGCACATTTTAGTGGTAGAATCAAATGAACGATTATAAGCAAATTCAATATGACGTAAACATTCTTCCCACATTTTCAAGTTACTCTTTAAAACAGCCCGAAGCATAGTAGACAAAGTCCTATTGACTACTTCAGTTTGTCCATCAGTTTGGGGATGACAAGTAGTACTAAAAAGTAGTTTAGTCCCCAACTTAGCCCATAAGCATCTCCAAAAATGGCTAAGAAACTTAGTATCACAATCCGAGACAATAGTATTGGGCACACCATGTAAGCGAATAATCTCATGAAAGAATAAATCAGCAACATTAGCAGCATCATCACTTTTATGACATGGTATAAAATGTGCCATCTTAGAAAATCTATCCACGACAACAAATATGCTATCCCTCCCCTGCTTTGTTCGAGGCAAGCCTAAAACAAAGTCCATGGATATGTCCTCCCACGGAACACTAGGTACAGGTAAAGGCATGTATAAACCATGAGGATTGAGTCGTGACTTAGCTTTTTGACATGTAGTGCAGCGAGCAACAAAACGCTCAACATCCCGTCTCATCTTTGGCCAAAAGAAATGTGTAGCAAGTACGTCCTCCGTCTTCTTCACGCCAAAGTGTCCCATTAATCCTCCTCCATGTGCCTCCTGCAACAACAAAAGACGAATAGAGCTAGCTGGAATGCATAGCTTGTTAGAACGGAACACAAAACCATCATTAAGCACAAACTTGTTCCATGTTCTACACTCTCTACAATTCTGCAATACATCTTTAAATTCCGCATCATGTACATATTGATCTTTGAGTGTCTCTAAACCGAATATCTTGAAGTCAAGTTGTGAAAGCATAGTATAACGACGAGACAAAGCATCAGCAATAATATTATCTTTCCCCTTCTTGTGTTTAATGACATAAGGGAAAGTCTCAATAAATTCAACCCACTTAGCATGTCTACGATTAAGTTTTGCTTGGCTTCTTATGTGTTTCAAAGATTCATGATCAGAATGTATAACAAATTCTTTGGGCCATAAATAATGTTGCCAAGTTTCTAATGTCCGAACAAGAGCGTATAATTCCTTATCATAAGTAGAATAGTTCAGACTAGGCCCACTCAATTTTTCAGAAAAGTATGCAACAGGTTTAGCATCTTGTAATAACACACCTCCCAAACCAATCCCACTAGCATCGCATTCAACCTCAAAAGTCTTATTAAAATCAGGAAGTTGGAGCAAAGGAGCATGTGTTAACTTATCTTTTAATACCGTGAAGGCTTCTTCCTGTGCAGTACCCCAAGTAAAAGGCACATCCTTGCGTGTAAGCTCATTGAGAGGTGCAGCAATGGTGCTGAAATCTCTCACAAAACGCCTATAGAATCCAGCGAGGCCAAGAAAACCCCTCACTTGTGTGACGGTTTTGGGCTGCGGCCAACTCTCAATCGCCTCAATCTTGGCTTTATCAACTTCAATTCCCTGCGGAGTAACAACATAGCCAAGAAACGATACTCGGTCGGTGCAAAAGGTGCACTTCCCAAGGTTACCAAACAAACGTGCATTACGTAGAGCAATAAAAACAGCACGTAAATGATCCAAATGTTCCTCCAAAGATTTGCTATAAATCAGTATATCATCAAAATAGACTACCACAAATCGTCCAATGAAAGCACGTAAAACCTCGTTCATTAATCTCATGAAAGTGCTAGGTGCATTAGTTAACCCAAAAGGCATGACTAACCACTCATATAATCCAAACTTAGTTTTAAATGCCGTTTTCCATTCATCCCCTAATTTCATGCGAATTTGATGGTATCCACTACGCAAATCAACTTTGGAAAACATGGTAGAGCCACTTAATTCATCAAGCATATCATCTAACCTAGGAATAGGATGACGATAACGAATAGTAATATTATTAATGGCTCTACAATCAACACACATACGCCAAGTTCCATCCTTTTTAGGCACTAATATAACAGGAACAGCACAAGGACTAAGGGATTCACGTATGTAACCTTTGTCGAGTAGCTCTTGTACTTGACGCTGAATCTCCTTCGTCTCCTCCGGATTGGTACGGTATGGCGCACGGTTGGGCAGCGAAGCACCGGGAATTAAGTCAATCTGATGCTCAATCCCTCGAATAGGTGGTAATCCCGGTGGTACGTCTTGTGGAAAGACGTCAATAAACTCCTGCAAAAGGTCAGTGACAACAGGAGGCAAAGAAGGAGGCAATTCCTCAAATGAAAACAAAGCTTCTTTGCACACAAAAGCATAGCACACATATTGACTAACATCCAAATCTGAAATATCAACCTTAGTAGCAAGCAAAGTTGGACTAGTCAATTTAATTTCATTAGAAACAGCAGAAGAAGATTTGCTATTAGTCTTATGTTGTTGCTCAAATTCTTTAGCTGCTATCTCATTTTCACTCTTATTTTTCTCCTGTTTAGCTTTACTAGCTCTAGCAAGATCATCTTTCACAATTTGTTCAGGAGACATAGGAAGTAAAGCAATATTTTTATCCTGATGAACCAGAGTAAACTGATTTGTCCTACCATGGTGTACAACATTCCTATCAAATTGCCATGATCTACCAAGTAAAAGAGAGCATGCTTGCATGGGTACCACATCACAATCAACATAATCAGCATATGCAGCAATGCTAAAGTGCACACGAACAGAACGCGTTACCTTAATCTTACCACTATTGTTAAACCACTGAATATAGTACGGATGAGGGTGTGGTCTTGTGGTGAGAGATAGCTTCTCCACCAACTCCATGCTAGCCAAGTTGTTGCAACTCCCTCCGTCAATGATGATGCGAACCGAACGTTCTTTCACCACTCCCTTTGTGTGGAACAAATTATGCCTCTGGTTTTGCTCGGCCTTCGATACCTGCACACTTAACACACGTTGAGCAACCAAACTAGCATATTGATCTGCATCATCAGGAGCCATATACTCGATATCATGAGCATCATCATGGGCACCCTGTTCCTCATGAGCAATGAGAACTAAAGTCTCCTCATCATAGTCACTCGCTGACTCATACCCACCATCCGCCGTAATAGTCATCACACGCTTGGAGGGACAGTCTTTTGCGAAGTGACCTCCACCTTGGCACCTGCGACATTTAATATCACGATCTCGTGTTTGCCCTGTGGAAGCAATGGATGAAGAAGAACTCGCCGCTGGACCACTTTGTGCACCCTTGAATGGTGGCGCTGGCTGTTTTGGTGGCTCCCTGTAAGAATGAGCGGCTGAAGTAGATGGTGGTGCAGCAGGACGTGTGGATGTAGAAGCTCCACGCGATGTCCATGATGTATGTCGTCCTGCAGAAAAGTTAGGTCTCGTAGCGGCCTGTCGATCCTGCACTTCACGTTCAGCTTTACAAGCAAGATGAAACAAACGAGTGATAGTAGCAAAGTCCTTGTATTCTAGAATAGTTTTTATCTCCCTGTTTAAGCCACCCATAAAACGTGCAAGCATAGCTTCATTATCCTCTACTAGGCCACATCTAATCAATCCAGTTTGTAATTCTTGATAATATTCCTCTATAGAATTTTTTCCTTGTCTCAAACGCTGTAATTTTTGTAACAATTCACGTTGATAATAAGGAGGAACCCAGCGATCTATCTTTTAGCTCGTAGCTCGGATCACGACGCCTTAAACATGAAAGTTGCTTAGTTTTTCGTGTAGAATAATAAAATGTGCTCCTTTGCTATGTTTGAATTTGTTTACATGCTGTTTTACTGCTAATTATATCGCATGCCACCATAAACTGTTTATTTAATAACTTTTTAACCGTTGCTCCCATTAAAATGTTCTTTATATGTAACTTGATTAGAATTGCATGTAGATTTTGTTTATGCTGCTCTTGCTTGCTAATAAAAATAATAAAATATTATTTAGGTCAATACAGTACCAAATGTGATATCTATCATGGGTTCCGTAATAGTTTCCATGCATAGGTTTTACCCCCCCCCCCCCCCCCCCCCCCGCCCACTTAAAGTGACTAGATTATATAATTTATTTATGCTTCACCTCTTGCCATGATTGTGTGATATGCCATGCTTGAGTGAGATGCCATGTTAACAACCTTTGCTCATCTTGTGTAGCCAAATAACTTGAACCCTTGCTAAATGTGTGGCACCATCGTGTGTGACGAGTTCTCCACTTAACCTGTTAGTAACCGCTCTAAACGATAGATGTGATACCGTAGTATGTTGTCTCGTGTCATTTTCTTGTTGTTGATTGCTCGTGATTGTGTCTTAATAATAGTTGCATCTCCGTTGATTGTCTTTCCAGTGTTTACTTCTTGTGTGGTCCCGCGGATACTCTCGTTGACGGTGCGAGCTCGCGATCGACTACACCTTCGGAAACCGACTTATCAACAGGCAAGGACTATACATTACTTATGATCCATTCTATTATAACCAGCGGTTTGCATGCTAGTCTAGGTTAGGTTTGATGTGTGACACTACCACATGTTTACAGCCTCTGTTAAACCGATACAGCCATGTCCCCTCCGAGCAAACCATGTATAGCTATGTTACTTTGCTCGTTGCTCAGCCCCTGCTTAGTATGCATGCTTAGGATGCTACGAATGTTACCTGTTACTCCTTGGATTGGGCTATCACATTATTATATTGTTGTGGATGATATGATTATTATAATGTTGACTATATTCGACGAAGGATGGAAGGTCTAGGATATCCTGCCCCGACGCTTTGTTCCATTCGAGTCACCTAGGACCCGAGTTCCGGATATTGGCTTTAAGATTGAGCGTGCCTAACCACGTGTGGGATTTTATGGGGTCCCCTCTTCTTACCTACCTAGCTTCAAACATTTCTAGTGGTGGCCCAAGCTGATTTACCATTTGAAAACCATGCATATATGTCTGTCGGGTCGCTCCTAGCAGATATCCTTTACAATAACTTGGGCCAGCGGAGACTTGGTTTCTCTTGTTGGTCCACCCAGGAAGCTAGGGGGCTGGCCACATGGTTTGGGTAGCTAACCCGACCTCATCCAGACGGTAAAGGCCAATTCGAGAGCGCGGCCGACTCCTGAGCTGGATGTGGACTCACCGGGGGCCACCCAAATTTGTGCGTTGTTAGTTAGAGGGACCCGTCATTTCGGATCTCTCATAACTAAATCATAAAATGGTTGCCTGTGATGGGTAGAAACTGAGAGAGATGGGCGTGCGTGCGGAGCCTTGTAATGGGAAGTTGATACACCCCTGCAGGGTTAAATCTTTTCGAGAAGCCGTGTCCACGGCTATGGACAACTTGATACCTACTCCTTGTTCATAGACAACAACAACAACTGAGATAATCTTAATAACTTGATCAACGTGTGTGTGCCTTGACTGCTTCTTCTTCGTCGGGATGCGAAGAGGAGGACAAGGATAGGATAGGTGTTATGTTTGCGTAAGTAGCTGATAGCAAGACTTGTTGGAGGCGATTCCTAATCGAATGATTGGCTTCTTATCTTACTCTCTAGATCGTTAGCCACTTCATAAATGCTAGTGAGGCAGCAACCTCACCACTTACCCCATCCTTACCGTGAACTACTAGTTATCCTAGAATGACGAGTGATGAAGTCCTTGCTGGGTTAGTTGACCACTACAGTTGGATGTTGAGTACTTCTGTACTCACGGTACTACCGCTAAACTCTTTTCAGGGTTCTTGATCGACAACAGGTATGGTGATCTACATTTCACGTGGAGACTCGACGACGACTAGTTAGGAGGATCCCAGCGGAGAACCTGGACCCGTGTGGTTACGGGAATGGTGTGTTTTACTTTTGCCACTAGGCATTTTATTGTAGTCTGTACTCAGACATGTATCTTCCGCTGATGTAATGTAATTAAGGCAGTTGTATGCCGATTGTATGAGATGTTGTATCCTTGTAGTTGTAATGTTGTGATATCATGTTGGAAATCTGGGGCATATGACATGTCATATGTCGCGGTGGGACCGATATGTGCTTCGTCCCCGGATCTGGATGGAAACATCTAGATCTGGAACAGTACCGCATATCGGGCCTTACAACTTGGTATCAGACCCTTACTGACCGTCGGATCCCTTCTCTGGCCGAAGTCGAGTCTAGACAAAAACTATTTTGTAGTTACTAAGTTAGTTATCGGAGAGTGGGATTCTTTTTACTCCTTACCCATGCTCTGGTCACGACAAGTGTCGTAAGTGTTTTAATCTCGACTTATCCCCTTTCAAGCTCTAGGATCTCGAGTGTGCGGAGTTTCGGAACCGTTACAATTCCTTGCTTGCAGCGTATTGTCTCGATTCAGATCTCAGGTTTGGGAAATACTGTAGTACCTTTGGTTCTTCCGACTTCAGATAACATCTTGGTCGTCCTTTGACTTCATTACTCTTGCCTAGTATCCTCACAACCTTAGTGAGAATGCTTCACTTGATCGTCATCTCCCATTGTCGTTCTTTCTCTTCATCTTCCGATGATTACGTTCTTCGACGTCGCCATCTCTCTGCGGAAAGCTTCTCGACGGAAGGTCATCGTACGACATGGAGCAGAGTCCCTTGTTGGTGGTGTTGAAGATTGTCGACTCTCGTTTCTTTCCCCCTTCCGCTCTCCCCCGGATCGTCCAGGATCTCGGGACGAGATCCCCTGTTGGTGGTGTTGTATTGTAACAGCCCAGGATTTCCACCCTAATTAAATAATTTGTTTGTTGCGTTGCTGTGATGTTTGCCTGTATTCTTTGCAGTATTTGCTTCGCCGAACTATTAATCGGTGAATATTTCTCCCCCTCTATTTCTCGTATCGGATGCGAGACCGACCCTTTTCCATAACGGCACACGACCTTTGCGACACCGGGTTTCACCCGAGCACCGTCGCAACTGGCACAAGACCAGCCATCGCCACCGGAACGAAAACCCCATTTTTAATAATTAAATGGATTATTTTATTGGGCGCGGAAAAATGTTCTCGGATCGGTATCGAAGTGAGGTACAACGGACGGGCTCGATGCGCTGAGCGTGTGGTTCGATATTTCGTACGAATCGGAGTCCGTACGTAGCCTCGGCGGTCAGAAACATGCGACGTACGACGCGGGATATAAACTAGGGGTATTTTCGTCATCCGCCGGACCATCTACCGTATATAAGGACCCCTCACCTTCCCCCATAGCATTAGGGTTTCCCCCTTGGAAAATTTGCAGCCACCCCCTCAAAATCCCCTCCAATTTCTGCCCCAAATCCTCCCCCAAATAAACCCTAGTTTTCCCCTGATCTGAGCCGTCAGATCTAAGATCAATGGCTCAGATCGAGCCACGCCACTCCCAGGCCAGCACAGCCAGCTTCGCGCCACCCCTGAAACGCCACCCGGACTGGATTCGGCCACCACGGGCCCGTCTCCGCCTGCCCTAGTGCCGCCTCGGCCCCCTCCTCGTCGGGACCTCGCAGGTGTGTGCCAAGCCGCCACTGGAACCGCCGTTCACCATGGCTCGGGCGCCCCAAGCCCGTGCGCACCACCGCCCCGAGACCTCACCTTCAGCCGGATCTAGCGACCTCCGACCGCCGCACCCCCGTTACGGTAGCCCCACCTCCTCACCGGACCTCCACCACACTGCCCCATCGTGCCGGAAGGCTGCCGCCCGCGTCCGGGACCTGGAGACGAGGGCGTGCCACCCAGGCTCACAGCGCACCGGCTGGGCCGGCGCAGCCCACCGACCGCGTCCACGTCCTCTGCGACCCAGCCGAGCTGCCCAGCCAGCGCGTCTCCTCCGCCACGGGGGAACCGCGGCTATCCGACGCCCACCCACCATATGGGCCAGGCCCGCTGAGGTGAGCTCCCCGTTCCCTTTTTTTCTTTTTTCCGCAACGCTAGTGGGCTCGGCCCAACAGTGTGTTGCGCATGTGGGCGCTAAATAGTTATCAAGCCCCCTGTTGGGCCTGGTCATTAGCTTTCAGCCCATTGCTTGTTTTTTTGGGCAGTTTACTGGCAGATTAATAGTTTTTTTGCAAGTGCTCTATCTTTTAGCTCGTAGCTCGGATCGCGACGCCTTAAACATGAACGTTGCTTAGTTTTTCATGTAGAATAATAAAATGTGATCCTTTGCCATGTTTGACTTTGTTTAGATGCTATTTTACTGCTAAATACATCGCATGCCACCGTAAACTATTTATTTAATAACTTTTTAATCGTTGCTCCGATTAAAATGTTCTTTATATGTAACTTGACTAGAATTGCATGTAGATTGTGTTTATGCTGCTCTTGATTGCTAATAAAAATAATAAAATTGTTTAGGTCAAAACAGTACCAAATGTGATAATTATCGTGGGGTCCGTAATAGTTTCCATGCATAGGTTTTACCCCCCCCCCACTTAAAGTGACTAGATTATATAGTTTATTTATGATTCACCTCTTGCCATGATTGTGTGATATGCCATGCTTGAGTGAGATGCCATGTTAACAACCTTTGGTCATCTTGTGTAGCTAAATAACTTGAACCCTTGCTAAATGTGTGGCACAGTCGTGTGTGAAGAGTACTCCACTTAACCTGTTAGTAACCGCTCTCAACGATAGATGAGATATCGTAGTATGTTGTCTCATGTCTCTTTCTTGTTGTTGATTGCTCGTGATTGCGTCGTAGTAATAGTTGCATCTTCTTTGATTGTATTTCCAGTGTTTACTTCTTGTGTGGTCCCGCGGATACTCTCGTTGACGGTGCAAGCTCGCGATCGACTACACCTTCGGAACCCAACTTATCAACAGGCAAGGACTATACATTACTTATGATCCATTCTATTATAACCAGCGGTTTGCATGCTAGTCTAGGTTAGATTCGATGTTTGATCCTACCACATGTTTACAGCCTCTCTTAAACCGATACAACCATGTCCCCTCCCAGCAAACCATGTACAGCTATGTTACTTTGCTCGTTGCTCAGCCCCTGCTTAGTATGCATGCTTAGGATGCTACGAATGTTACCTGTTACTCCTTGGATTGGGCTATCACATTATTATATTATTTTGGATGATATGATAATTATAATGTTGACTATATTCGACGAAGGATGGAAGGTCTAGGCTATCCCGCCCCGACGCTTTGTTCCATTTGAGTCACCTAGGACCCGAGTTCCGGGTATTGGATTTAAGACTGAGCGTGCCTAACCGCGTGTGGTATTTTATGGGGTCCCCTCTTCTTACCTACCTAGCTTCAAACATTTCTAGTGGTGGCCCAAGCTGATTTACCATTTGAAAACCATGCATATATGTCTGTCGGGTCCCTCCTAGCAGATATCCTTTAAAATAACTTGGGCCAGCGGAGCCATGGTTTCTCTTGTTGGTCCACCCCAGGGAGCTAGGGCGCTGCCCACATGGTTTGGGTAGCTAACCTGACCTCAGCCAGACGGTAGAGGCCAATTCCAGAGCGCGGCCGACTCCTGAGCTGGATGTCGACTCACCGTGGGCCACCCGGATTTGTGCGTTGTTAGTTAGAGGGACCTGTCGTTTCGGATCTCTCGGAACTCAATCATAAAATGGTTGCCTATGATGGGTAGAAACTGAGAGAGATGGGCGAGAGTGCAGAGCCTTGTAATAGGCAGTTGGTACACTCCTGCAGGGTTAAATCTTTTCGAGAAGCCGTGTCCACGGTTATGGACGACTTGAGACCTACTCCTTGTTCATAGATAAGAACAACTGAGATAATCTTAATAAATTGATCAATGTGTGTGTGCCTTGACTGCTTCTTCTTCGTCAGGATGCGAAGAGGAGGACAAGGATAGGATAGGTGTTATGTTTGTGTAAATAGCTGATAGCAAGACTTGTTGGAGGCGATTCCTCGCAGAATGCTTGGCTTCTTATCTTACTCTCTAGATCGTTAGCCACTTCATGAATGCTAGTGCGGCAGCAACCTCACCACTTACCCCATCCTTACCGTGAACTACTAGTTAACCTACAATGACAAGTGATGAAGTCCTTGCTGGGTCAGTTGACCACTATAGTTAGATACTGAGTACTTCTGTACTCATGATACTACCGCCAAACTCTTTTCAGGGTTCTTGATCGACAACAGGTATGGTGATCGACGTTTCACGTGGAGACTCGACGACGACTAGTTAGGCGGATCTCGGCGGAGAGCCTGGACCCGTGTGGTTACGAGAATGGTGTGTTTTAATTTTGCCACTAGGAATTTGATTGTAGTCTGTACTCAGACATGTATCTTCCGCTGATGTAATGTAATTAAGGCAGTTGTATGCCGATTGTAGGAGATGTTGTATCCTTGTAGTTGTAATGTTGTGACATCATGTTGGAAATCCAGGGCATATGACATGTCATATGTCGCGGTGGGACCGATATGTGCTTCGTCCCCGGATCTGGATGGAAACATCTACATTTGGAACAGTACCGCATATCGGGCCTTACATTGTTAATTATCATACATTGTGATGTATCATATTTCAGCATGTAGTGAATTTCATTATTTCATGAACTTCAGATGTGTACTTAGATGAATATGTGTATTCACTACTGAAACATCAGTCTGAAATAATTTTATCTGATCAAAGGGATTTCAGAATGAAGACGGGTATTAAATTAACAAAAAACACTACAAGAAATATGTCAACTAGTGACCTTCTGTCAATGACCTTCGAAAAATTGGTCATGAATTTGCGAGCATTTCGAACCAATTGGTCGCCGACTATTTGGGAGGGTCTAAACTTGAAAACAGAACGACCATATTGGTTTAAAAGGTCACATTCTGCTTACACAAATTGGTCATAACGCAAACAACATTTATTTGCTTCCCTATTTTTGCCTGATTAGATCAATTTAAATGGTCGTACACACTTATTTGGCATAGGTGGAAATGATGAGGAAGCCACCTCATATGTTTCGTCTATATGTCACGTCCATGTGTCAATTTTCTCTTATGTGGCATACCTGATGAGGACATCCCTACTAATGTTACACCCATACCCTCACCAACTACACATACTGGACCAGTTACTAGAGCACGTGCACGTCAACTAAATTATCAGGTACTTTCGTTTCTTGCGAATCCTTCTATTGTTCATGAACATATGATGCTGCCTAAATTAGATACTTTTGTTTTTCTTATGAATGAAGGACCTAGCATGGACAAGAAGGATGGTCATTGGAGCGGGATCAAGAATGGAGAAGAAGGTGCGCGCAGGGGAAAGTACAGTGGAGCTTCCAGTGGGGATTTTCGCACGTTGAAGCCACCATAAGGCATGCATGAAGGCTTGGACGGAATACACGAGATGCCACTTCATTATTTTCGTCCAAGAGCAATTATAGGTGCTGCGTCACCTTAATATTGGGCTGGGCCCATGTAATTTCGAAATACCACATTATAGGCTGTTTTTAGAGTCCGTATGTGTGGGGAAACCGAGTTAGGGTTGTTTTCGGACCCCACCTCCAAGGGGTCACGAAAATCCCCTCTGTTCCCCCATATATACAGCCCTTAGGGCGTCGTTTAGACTTGGGTTTTAATTAGATTTAAGTTAGCCATAGCCGCAACTTCGAGTTCTTCATTTGTGTCGTCCGACCAGGCCAAGACCGCATTGGAACCCCAACTTCTGTTAATCTTTCATCTTATATTCGCAATATCCAGATTGCAATTCTTAGTTCTTGCTTGTTCTTTGATTGCTTGCAGGAATTGACCTTCGTGGTCAGGTTGATCGTGCATCCGCGGGATCAATAACCTCTCGGAGTTGGTTTAGCGATTGCTAAGGCGCAACGTCTTCGCACGTTCGTAGTCGGGTCGTGAAAGTCTACTCCACCAAAAATCGATCTCCACCATCTCATCGAAACATCGGGACACCTTCGCCTCTATCAATACCTATGTGTTAAAAAATTTATTTCTTTTTTGACAATCCTATGTGTCAATTTTAACCAACCACATATAGGTGAAACCCACACATTGACTTGTTGAATCTGAGTCAATCCACACAGCATATACAATGACAGGTCGGACCCACCACAGAGCTGACATGCGAGCCCATCACAGACCTGACATGCAGGTCCGACTAATATTTGAAATAAGCAGCAAAAAGGGGCAAAGCAGGCACTCGAACCCACAACCTCGTGAATATATCGTTCCAACCTAACCACTAGGCCACTGGTTACTTGTTGACACAATTGCTCGCACGATCCTTTTATTGTATAATTCTGAGTGGGCTTGGGCCTTGATGGGCGAGGCCACTACGTCTTTTTTTTTCCTCTATTATTCGAGCGGACTTCTCAAAGTGGCGATCAGCCTGGTTAGGCCACGCAGATGGGCTGGGCCGGCTCGATCGGTTCTCTTTTTTTTTTCTATTTCAGATTTTCTTTTATAACTTTTAAATTTGAACTCCAATTTCAACTAAATAAAATTTGGAAAACATGTAAGGATGTACTTGGTTATTATAGATTATTAACAGTTTTTCATAAAAAATAAATATATAAAAAACGAAATGCATATTTTTAAATAGTTTATGAATATTTCTTTATATAGTTTTTTGAACAACTTGCTTTTTTGGATTATTCATTTACATTAAATATAGTCAACATTTATAATAATCATATCATCAACAACAATATAATAATGTGATATCCCGAACCAAGGAGTAACTGGGTGTTAGGCCCCCGATGCGGTACTAACTCTAACTAGTCGCTTTCGCGTCCGGTCGGAGTTAGAAACGCATCAAACGCCACCGACGCACGACACTCGCACTCGTGTCGCTGCCGGATTCTTGACAACAGGTATGAAAAGCATAACTCTACAAGATAGGAATACATATAGATATATAGATAGAGCAGGGCATACAACGCCACTGTCTAACAATACAACATCATATGAGTACAACTCATCAATACATCAAGCGGAAGCATAATAGGGACCGAGTACGGTCAAGATCCAAATTGCCCTAGAGAGGGCTACACATAAATATCCACCCACGGGAACGTCTGAACCCAACTATAAGATCCTACTGGTCGAGGTACTCGTACTCGTCGTCATCCTCCGGGGGCACCTCCACGAAGTAACGTCCGGTGCTGGGGTCGAGGAAGTAGTCCACTGCAGCGGCCGATCAGGGAAAGCGGTAAAGACAGAAAAGTAAACGGGGGTGAGAACATGTCATTACGGAATAACTAACGCTACAGGAAAGGTAAAGACATAGACAGGTTGCAGCCGTGCTAGCATATATGGTGGCTACTCGTTCTAGCAGAATAAAGATGAGATCCAAGAAGTTACGTTGACAACGTGTCACAAGTCGGCTATTCACCTACTTACGCAAACATAACACAACCTCGTTTCCCTCTCGGTCCCCCTGGACGAAGAAAGACAACCAAGGCACGCACACGGTTTGTCAAGTTTTATAGCATGATTATACTTGATGTTATTCTATGAACAAGGAGTAGGTCTCAAGTAGTCCATGACCGCGGACACGGCTTTTCAAAAAGATTTACCCTGCAGGGGTGTACCAACTGTCCATTATAGACGTCGCATGTACGCCCGGTTTCCACTTGGCTAGGTAAGCGCCTGAAACTCCGGAACGTCAGAGTCCCTCTAACTAACAACGCACATATCCGGGTGGCCCCCGGTGAGTCGACACCCAACTCGAAAGCTGGCCACGCTCTCGAATCGGACTCTACCGTATGACTCCAGGTTTGGATTACCGGTTAGTTCTCTTATGAGACCGGGTCCTCAGCCGGTCTATTTGGGCCAGCCAAGAAACTATGTCCTCCTGGCCCTGGTTTGGTTTGGAAACAACTGGGGATCCAACCAGCACACACACATTGCAAATGTAAATCAGCTCGGGCCACCACTAGAATGTACGAGGCTAGGTAGGTAAGACAAGGGGGCCCCATAAAACCCCACACACGATTAGGCACGCTCGTCAAGAAACACAATACCCGGAACTCGGGTCCTAGGTGACTCAAATGGAACAAAGCACCAGACGGGAATAGTCCAGCCTTCCACCTTTCATCGAAATATAAATTGACATCATTTAACAATAACGAATATCAACTAACTTCTTTTATAGCATGATATCCCAACCATAAATATATAGGGTAAGCAGCAAGTTTTCTAACCATACTAAGCAATGGCTGAGCAGCGGTAACTTAGCAGTACAATGGTTTGCTGGGATGTGGGGATCATAGTTGTATGGGTTTAAACATGGCATATAAGGTAGATAGGATCAAGCCACAACGTTCTAGATCTACAGCTAGGCATGAGAAGAAAGTTATAAAGTAATGGCACAGATCTCCCCCTTGCCTGGTAAGGTAGTCGAAGCAGCACCCACGGTACCCTCGGGCTCGGTGTCGGACAGCTCCACGTAAGTCTCCTCGTCAGTCTCGGGTGCTAACGTAAAGATACCGGCAAGGAAAACACACAAGTAAGCAACTGATGCAAACTCAAACAAGGATGGCATGTTCAAGTTTTATTTACATGGTATGACCCTGTCTAGTCAAATTTAAATGAAGGTGATGACGACAAGTCATCACTTTCACATGCATTTTATTTACATTGTAATGGCTTTGGTCTAAGCCTTAACTTAGGTGTAATTAGCATGATAGCATGACATGATCAGCAAAGCATTACAAGAATCTAAATAACATGAAAGTAAAACAATGATTCCGGAGACGGAGTAGTGTCGGTGAACTTGACACCTGGAAAGGTGCAACAAAGGTTGGAACCCAGCCACATTACATATGACAATATGTTAGGGGCTGAATTGAAAAAGGAGATGAAAGGAAACAAGGTTGAAAAGATCAGCTAACCAACATTTCAGATGCACTGAAGTTGAAATGTTGCAAGCAGAAAGATCTGAAAGCTTCTGAATCAGGTGGTCACACCCTGATTTCATGAGTTGCACAAAACATCATGAAAACATCACTGCCGAAATCCTTGCATAAAAACACCCCAAAAACACATATGATATGTCTCCATTTGAATTTGCAAGGGCAGTTGCAAATTCAACTGAAGTTCAGGGGGCTGAGTGCAAAATTGCACCACATGAATTTTGAGAAAGGTTCAGATGATGAAATCATCATCACCATGCAACTCCTTGCACAAAACTACCCAAAAACCATATATGGCATGGGCAATTTAAATTTTTGAACAAACTTGGCAAAAACAAAGAAATGAAAAAGGGCTTATTTGCAAAATGGCACACTTCAATTTTTAGAAGGGGTCAAATATAAAAGTGGACCTCACCATGTTGGTCAGTAGCTCAAGCTACCCCAAAATCATATAAGGCAAGCCCCTAATTGCAAAAGATGTTCAAATCAGATTTGAATTTGAAAGCAAATTCAAATTTGAATTTAAACAGAAAAGAAATCAACGAAAAGAATAAAAAGAAAAAGAACCCAGCCTCCATGGGCTGTTCTCGGCCGAAACCGGCCCAACCAGTCTTTCGGGCCCGCACTGGACTCAGCCCACGCGGCCTGGCAGCCTGCGACGCTGACATGCGGGCCCCAGGTGTCAGCCACCGCGAAAATCAAAAAAAATGGGGGGCGTCGGCTGGGACTCGAACCCGCGACTCGCCGCGCTATTCCACTGCTCGCTACCACTGCGCTACGAAGCGTTTTCTGAACCTAAACGCTACGCAGACTAGGTAAGGTTCAGGCTCCAGTACTCTGAACTTCGAACACCTGAAGACTCTGAACCGCGACAGCGACGCTCTACTGCGGCGAACCGCGCATCGTGTACAGGCAAGCTCTGGCCACCCCGCCATGGAACGAACCCGAGAGGGCACCTAGCTCTACACGACGACGTGCGCCATGGCTCCTATCTCCCCCTCTTTTGCTCGCTAGCCTCACCGGAACAACACGGCGGCAACACGGCTACAGCTTCAGACCACCCCCGTGCATCCTCACATTCAGGCGAACCGTGCGACGAGCACACAACGCCTCCGGCCATGGAATTGCTTGCAATCGCGAGAGGGAAGTACCACGATCACGTGGCTGCCCTGGCCCAGACCTGGATCTCACCGGAGGGGATGCTACGTTCGCCTGAATCCATGGCGGATCTCACTGTCAGACACACGCAAGGTTCAGGCACGGCGAACTCTAACACAGCTACACGGAAAGGGGGCTCCTTTGGCGCCAAAGACGCGCCCTGGACACCCCTAGAGCACGCGGGAGGTCGTTCGAGACGCACCACGGGCACGGTGATCACGAATTCCTCACCGGCGACGAGCTACGCGGCAGACAGCCTACTGATGCGGAGAGAAACTACGCGCTGAACCTAGGAGAGGAAGAGGGCGGCTCAGTCACCTTGGGTGGCTTGTGGACGACCTCGAGAAGCTACTGTAGAGGACGTCGTCGATCTCGCCGGCGACGTGGAAGAAAAAGGCCCGAAACTTGACGGCGTCACCGCGGGCTCGAATCGAGGCTCTCTTCTTAACCTGCACGGCGGGATCAAGGAGGTGAGGTGCTGGAGATGCCTCAGACGGGAACGCGGCCAACGGCGACAGGTGGAGACGACGAATTGCTCGTCGGAGCTCACCGGGTCAGGCGGAACAGGGGAGCTCCATGACAACGAACGAGGCGGCGGCGGCGAAAACTGGAGGGAGGAACGGGACCTAGGGTTCGCGAGGGGCCTCTGGTGGTCTCCTTATAAAGGGGGAGGCTCCCTGGCCACGTCGGCCGCATCGACGTCGACGCCTCCCGCAGGCTGTGAGAGAGAGGGGGAGGGGACCCTGGACACGGTGGAAAGACGACGACCCAGGACCGCCCGATCTGGATCCAGCGGCCAAGGACGACCCCGCGTACCGCTTCGCTGGAAAGGCCTCCAGCCGGGCTGCGGAGCGGAGGGCTCCTGGGCTGGGCCTCCAGCAAGACTTGGAGCAAAAGAGGAAAACAGCCCGCTGGATCCCCTTTTCCATTTACAATAAACAGAAAAAGGAATAGGGTTATTCTGGATTAAATACAAGTGAGAAAATTACACAAAAATATGTAAAATTATCCTTGTATTATTCCTCAATTTCTAAAAATGGTTTGGGCATTTTTGGCAACAACCAAAGTGTGAGCTCATTTTGAATTTCAAAATCACTTTGAACTAGAGCTTCTGTTTTTGATGAAGTCAAAAATACCTTGAGGATTTTAAAACCCTTGCAAAAGCAAAAGAAATGGCTAGGCCAAAATTGGGGTCAAGAGGGGTGAGCATGCAACAAGGAAAAATACTCCAATCCCCTTCTTGAACCACTTTGGATGCAAAAGAAAACAACCCAACATGACTCCAATCCCAAAGCCAATTAAGATCACCACATGAAATAACATACACATCCATCATGCCAAGTTACAAGTCCAACAAAGGAAGTAAATTACATGGTGTTTGATAGCTTATTACATGTGGGCTGTTACAGCTCTCCCCTACCAACATAGGATCTCGTCCCGAGATCTAAGCAAGAAAAAGCTCGGGATACTGAGAACGGAGATGATCTTCACGCTCCCACGTTGCTTCCTTCTCCGAGTGATGTGCCCACTGCACCTTGAGGAACTTGACGGTCTTGTTGCGAGTCTTGTGCTCGGACGAGTCAAGAACACGGACTGGACGCTCTGAGTAAGAAAGATCCGCACTGAGCTGCATCTCGCCCAAGTCCACTGCCTGCTCTGGCTGCTTGAAACACTTCTTCAACTGAGACAGGTGGAACACATCATGCACCATAGCCAAGCTGTCTGGAAGCTCGAGGCGGAACGCGAGAGGTCCCCGAGTCTCGAGGATGCGGAACGGACCAACGAACCTGGGAGCCAACTTGCCTTTGATCCCAAAGCGGTGAGTGCCCCGAAGTGGAGACACTTTGAGGTACGCGAAGTCACCCACTTTGAAGTCAACACCACGGTGCTTCTTGTCATAATAGGCCTTCTGCCTAGACTGTGCTGCCTTTAGGTTCTCCCGGACAATCTTCACTCTGTCCTCTGCCTCTTGTATCACATCTGGGCCGAACAGCTGCCTCTCACCCGTCTCGGACCAGTTCAACGGTGTCCTGCACTTGCGGCCATACAAGACTTCAAACGGCGCTGCTTGCAGACTTGCCTGATAGCTGTTGTTGTAAGAGAACTCAGCATACGGCAAGCACTCTTCCCACTTCATGCCAAACGAGATGACACATGGCCGAAGCATGTCCTCGAGGATTTGATTCACACGCTCAACCTGCCCACTGGTCTGAGGGTGATAAGCGGTACTGAAGAACATTGTCGTACCAATCACCTTTTGAAAAGCCTGCCAGAACTTAGAGGTGAAAAGGCTGCCTCTATCTGAACTGATCTTCTTGGGAATGCCATGCAAAGATACAACTCTTGCGGTGTACAAATCCGCCAACTGAGCTGTTGAAATGGAGTCCTTCACTGGAAAGAAGTGGCCAACTTTGGAGAGATTGTCAATGACGACAAAGATGGCATTGTTCTTCTTCTGCGACAGAGGAAAACCTGTGATGAAATCCATCTCAATGTGATCCCATTTCCACTCCGGAATTACAATTGGCTGAAGTAGCCCTGCAGCCTTCTGATGCTGTGCTTTCACTCTCCTGCACGCATCACACTGGGAGACAAAACGGGCAACATCCCGCTTCATACGAGTCCACCAAAAGTTCTGCTTGAGGTCCTGATACATCTTGGTGCTACCAGGGTGGATAGACAGCTTTGAGTCATGGGCTTCCTTCAAAATGACCTCTCTGAGGCCTCCTTCTTTGGGAACAACAACTCGCTCCTCGAACATCACGGTGCCGTCATTATGCACTGAAAAGCAACCGTACTTCGGGACTGAGGCGGCAATACCCTGCTCAACCTTCTGAATCATTGAGCTACCCGCATGGGCTTCACGAATCTTCTCACGGATAGTGGGCTCTACCACAAGGTTGGCTAGATAGCCTGCTGGAACTAACTCGAGATTGAGCCTTCGAAATGCCTCAGACAAATCAGGGTGTATCTTCTGCACCTGGACACTGTTGCAATCACCCTTGCGGCTCAACGCATCGGCTATGACATTCGCCTTGCCCGGCGTATACTGAATATCCATGGAGTACTCGGTAATAGTCTCGAGCCACCTCCTTTGCCTCAAGTTCAGGTTAGGCTGCGTGAACAAGTACTTTAAGCTTTTGTGATCGGTGAACACATCAACCTTCCTCCCTAAGAGTAGATGTCGCCAAGTAACCAACGCATGGATAACTGCAGCCAGCTCAAGATCATGGGTCGGATAATTCCTCTCAGCCTGTTTCAACTGTCTGGAGGTGTAAGCCACAATACTCCTTCCCTGCAACAACACTCCGCCAAGGCCATTCAACGAGGCGTCACAGAAAACTTGAAACGGATGTGACTCGTCTGGCGGTGTAAGGATCGGAGCTGTGGTCAGCCTTAGCTTCAACTCATCAAAAGCTGCCTGACAATCCTGTGACCAAACGTACTTCTTGCCCTTGCACAACAGCTCGGTCATCGGCTTTGCTATCTTGGAGAAATTCTCAACAAACTTCCTGCAATAGCTGGCAAGTCCGAGAAAACTCCTCAGCTGCTTGACATTCTTCGGCGGAGTCCAATCTTGAATCGTCCGGACTCTGTCTGGGTCAACAGCAATGCCCTCTGAGGAAATGACATGGCCAAGGAAGTTGACCTTATTGATCCAAAATTCACACTTGGAGAACTTGGCATAAAACTGGTGATCTCTCAACTTCTGCAACACCAATCTGAGATGCTCCTCATGCTCAGCCTCTGACTTGGAAAAGACAAGGATGTCGTCGAGGTAGAGGAGTACGAACACGTCTAGCCATTCTTGGAATAGATAGTTCATGGCCCTCATGAATGTCGGAGGCGCGTTTGAAAAGCCAAACGTCATGATCGTAAACTCGTACAGTCCATAACGAGTGCGGAAGGCTGTCTTGGGAATGTCCTCCTCACGGACACGAATCTGATGGTACCCCATCTTTAAATCAAGCTTTGAAAACACCTTTGCTCCATGCAACTGCTCAAATAGGTCATTGATGTTGGGCAAAGGGTACTTGTTTTTTATTGTCTTCTTGTTGATACCACGGTAGTCTTGAACCAACCGGCTAGTACCATCTTTCTTCTTCACAAAAAGACACGGGGCACCCCAAGGAGAAGTGCTCGGACGAATGAGCCCATCCTTCTCAAGCTTCACCAGCTGCTCTTTCAACTCAATCAGCTCTTCTGGACACATCTTGTAAGGCTGCCGAGATATCGGCTGTGTACCAGGTTCTAGTTCGATCACGAACTCAATAGCACGCACGGGTGGAATACCTGGCAACTCCTCCGGGAAGACATCTGGGAACTCTCGAACAACTCTGACCTCCTCGATCAATGGAGCAACTCCAGCGTTCAGAGCGTACAACTGTGCTGATCCCACTGTCGAGCCACAACTGTACCAAATCTCTGCGCCTGAATCGTGCGTCAGCAATACGGTCTTGGACGGACAATCGATCTTGGCCTTGTACTTGACCAGCCAATCCATGCCCAAAATGACATCAATGTCGGAACGGGGCAAGACGATTAGGGGCGAGGAAAAGATTGCACCATGGATACTGATCTCCACATCTGGAACAAATACTGAGGAGCTGCATCTGGAACCAGGAGTGTGGACTGCAAGCGGCGGATAGAGCAACTCGGACTGAAGGTCACTGGCTGAAGCAAAGGACTGAGATATGAAGGAATGGGAAGCTCCGGAATCGAACAAAACTGACGCTGGGACTGAACATACAAGCAACCTACCAAGCACAATCTCGGACGACTGCTGAGCCTCTGCGACGGTCACGTTGTTCACCCTGACTGCTCGTGGCTGGGCCCGCACCATCGCGTTGCTCGGTGTAGAGTGAGGTGGGGGCGGAGGCAACCTGGCGTAACGAGGGTCGGTGCACTGCGGAGACTTGTGGCCCGGCTTGCCACACTTGAAGCACGTGATCTCTGGCCTGGGATGGCCCTGTGGAGCAGGCGGTGATGAGGACATCTCTACTAATGTTACACCCATACCCTCACCAACTACACATACTGGACCAGTTACTAGAGCACGTGCACGTCAACTAAATTATCAGGTACTTTCGTTTCTTGCGAATCCTTCTATTGTTCATGAACATATGATGCTGCCTAAATTAGATACTTTTGTTTTGCTTATGAATGAAGGACCTAGCATGGACAAGAAGGATGGTCATTGGAGCGGGATCAAGAATGGAGAAGAAGGTGCGCGCAGGGGAAAGTACAGTGGAGCTTCCAGTGGGGATTTTCGCACGTTGAAGCCACCATAAGGCATGCATGAAGGCTTGGACGGAATACACGAGATGCCACTTCATTATTTTCGTCCAAGAGCAATTATAGGTGCTGCGTCACCTTAATATTGGGCTGGGCCCATGTAATTTCGAAATACCACATTATAGGCTGTTTTTAGAGTCCGTATGTGTGGGGAAACCGAGTTAGGGTTGTTTTCGGACCCCACCTCCAAGGGGTCACGAAAATCCCCTCTGTTCCCCCATATATACAGCCCTTAGGGCGTCGTTTAGACTTGGGTTTTAATTAGATTTAAGTTAGCCATAGCCGCAACTTCGAGTTCTTCGTTTGTGTCGTCCGACCAGGCCAAGACCGCATTGGAACCCCAACTTCTGTTAATCTTTCATCTTATATTCGCAATATCCAGATTGCAATTTTAGTTCTTGCTTGTTCTTCGATTGCTTGCAGGAATTGACCTTCGTGGTCAGGTTGATCGTGCATCCGCGGGATCAATAACCTCTCGGAGTTGGTTTAGCGATTGCTAAGGCGCAACGTCTTCGCACGTTCGTAGTCGGGTCGTGAAAGTCTACTCCACCAAAAATCGATCTCCACCATCTCATCGAAACATCGGGACACCTTCGCCTCTATCAAGTGGTATCAGATTTCCAGGTTGCTCGGTGAGATTTACCAGTTTTCATAGTCTAGATTGGTTCTGTTCTTCATACCTACAGTCCACGAAAAAGCCAACAAAAAAAATTAGGGTTAGATCATCACGTCCCAAGACAGTCCTAGCCTTTGTCCAGTTTTCTTTTCAGTACTTGCTTTGTTGAATTTACGGTTGCATCGTTGTGTCGAGTTGCTGATCTTAGCGTCTAGTTACCTTCGAGTTTCGAGTTCTGATCACAGTTTTTTCACGCCGCCGCCGAACAGTAGTTCACCACCACGTTCCGCCAATCCGAGTCCAGATACACCACCACGTTCCGCCAAGCAGAGTCCATACACACCACCACAACCTACCGATCCGAGTCGAGTTCCATCACCCGTTCGGTTTGTGATATCTCCGTAGCCAGCATAGTTTTGAGTTGATTAGAGTCGGATTTCACTAATCTTTTGTCGTACGTAGAAGAGGGTGATTTCCAAAAAAAAAAAAAAAAAAAAAAAAAAAGAGAACAAAAAATTTCGTGCCCATACGTTCCTTAGGTCCAGAAACTCGTTTTGAGACGTTCGCCACCATAGTGATTTTTTCGCACTTTTTCAGCCCCCGCAGTCCCGCATCGCCAAAAAAAAAAAGCAAAAAAAAAAAAAAAAAAAAAGAGAGAACAAAAAATTCAGAGTGTGCTTCACAGTTGTTACGTGCCGCGCCGTGCTTTCGTTGGTGTTTTAGGCTCGCGTCTCTAGTACGGTCTAGCCTAGGATCAGCACAGTACCGACGTTGAGTGTTTATTCAGCTTTGCATCTCTGTTTTGATTACTGTTGATCTTTTTGCTACCATATTTGTCAAGCCTACCTACACCTCCACATATTTTCTACATCGTGCGTTTTGACACCTCCTGGCCATCGCTCTACCATATCTCTGAGAGTTTTGACCCGTTGGTTGTACATCACCACCTGCTGCTAGGTAAGAATCGGTAAGAACGTAAGAAAAGCTTGACGGATTTGTGCTTTCCACCACCCCACATCCATCCCATTAGTAGAAGTAGGATCATATTCCTGTGTGTTTTCTATTTCTGCTAACCATGCCAGGATCACATGTTGAAGTGGCGCGGGATGCACCCGATTGGGAGAACATGACAAACAAGGAGCTACATGATAAATTTGCACGTATGATGTCTCAACAGGTGCAGGACATCGAGACCAGATTTACAGAGGCGATTGATGGCGTGGAGAAGATGATCGACACCAAGCTCGACGCCAAGTTTACTGAGTTGATCGCACGCCTACCTTCAGCACAGCCACAGCCACCGCCACTACCACGTGCACGACGTATTCTGTTTCCGCGAGGACAAGCTGCTGGTATTGGTGCTCCTCCTGCTGCTGCAGTTGCTGCTACTGCTGCTGCTGCTGCTTCTGACGTCAGCCAGGACGACAACTACGAGGGTGATTACGAGGAGGAGGTGGAACAGGAAGCGGCCTATGAGCAGCCAGCTGGACGTCCACGTCCCAACATTCGCCACGGTCGACACCAACCACCCCCTCAGGTACGCGATGATGAACATGTGCCTAAACTTAAATTGAATCTTAAGCCGTTTGAGGGTAGATATATTCCTGATGCTTATCTTACTTGGGAGTTAGAAACTGAACAACGTTTTACATGTTTACAATATCCTGAGAATAGACGTGTTACAACTGCTGTTTGTGAATTCACGGGCTTTGCATCTATTTGGTGCTCTGAACATTGTAGATTGCATCCTAATAATATTCCAACTACTTGGGCTGCTTTAAAAGATGCTATGCGTACTCGCTGGGTTCCTCCTTATTATCAACGTGAATTGTTACAAAAATTACAGCGTTTGAGACAAGGAAAAAATTCTGTAGAGGAATATTATCAAGAATTACAAACTGGATTGATTAGATGTGGCCTAGTAGAGGATAATGAAGCTATGGTTGCACGTTTTATGGGTGGCTTAAACAGGGAGATACAAACTATTCTAGAATACAAGGACTTTGCTACTATCACTCGTTTGTTTCATCTTGCTTTTAAAGCTGAACGTGAAGTGCAGGATCGACAGGCCGCTACGAGACCTAACTTTTCTGCAGGACGACATACATCATGGACATCGCGTGGAGCTTCTACATCCACACGTCCTGCTGCGCCACCATCTACTTCAGCCGCTCATTCTTACAGGGAGCCACCAAAACAGCCAGCGCCACCATTCAAGGGTGCACAGAGTGGTCCAGCGGCGAGTTCTTCTTCATCCATGGCGTCCACAGGGCAAACACGAGATCATGATATTAAATGTCGCAGGTGCCAAGGTGGAGGTCACTTCGCAAAAGACTGTCCCTCCAAGCGTGTGATGACTATTACGACGGATGGTGGGTATGAGTCAGCGAGCGACTATGATGAGGAGACTCTAGTTCTCATTGCTCATGAGGAACAGGGTGCCCATGATGATGCTCATGATATAGAGTATATGACTCCTGATGATGCAGATAAATATGCTAGTTTGGTTGCTCAACGTGTATTAAGTGTGCAGGTAACGAAGGCCGAGCAAAACCAGAGGCATAATTTGTTCCACACAAAGGGAGTGGTGAAAGAACGTTCGGTTCGCATCATCATTGACGGAGGGAGTTGCAACAACTTGGCTAGCATGGAGTTGGTGGAGAAGCTATCTCTCACCACAAGACCACACCCCCATCCGTACTATATTCAGTGGTTTAACAATAGTGGTAAGATTAAGGTAACGCGTTCTGTTCGTGTGCACTTTAGCATTGCTGCATATGCTGATTATGTTGATTGTGATGTGGTACCCATGCAAGCATGCTCTCTTTTACTTGGTAGACCATGGCAATTTGATAGGAATGTTGTACACCATGGTAGGACAAATCAGTTTACTCTAGTTCATCAGGATAAAAATATTGCTTTACTTCCTATGTCTCCTGAACAAATTGTGAAAGATGATCTTGCTAGAGCTAGTAAAGCAAAACAGGAGAAAAATAAGAGTGAGAATGAGATAGCAGCCAAAGAATTTGAGCAACAACATAAGACTAATAGCAAATCTTCTTCTGCTATTTCTAATGAAATTAAATTGACTAGTCCAACTTTGCTTGCTACTAAGGTTGATATTTCAGATTTGGATGTTAGTCAATATGTGTGCTATGCTTTTGTGTGCAAAGAAGCTTTGTTTTCATTTGAGGAATTGCCTCCTTCTTTGCCTCCTGTTGTCACTGACCTTTTGCAGGAGTTTATTGACGTCTTTCCACAAGACGTACCACCGGGATTACCACCTATTCGAGGGATTGAGCATCAGATTGACTTAATTCCCGGTGCTTCGTTGCCCAACCGTGCGCCATACCGTACCAATCCGGAGGAGACGAAGGAGATTCAGCGTCAAGTACAAGAGCTACTCGACAAAGGTTACATACGTGAGTCCCTTAGTCCTTGTGCTGTTCCTGTTATATTAGTGCCTAAAAAGGATGGAACATGGCGTATGTGTGTTGATTGTCGAGCCATTAATAATATTACTATTCGTTATCGTCATCCTATTCCTAGGTTAGATGATATGCTTGATGAATTAAGTGGCTCTACCATGTTTTCCAAAGTTGATTTGCGTAGTGGATACCATCAAATTCGCATGAAATGAGGAGATGAATGGAAAACGGCTTTTAAAACTAAGTTTGGATTATATGAGTGGTTAGTCATGCCTTTTGGGTTAACTAATGCACCTAGCACTTTCATGAGATTAATGAACGAGGTTTTACGTGCTTTCATTGGACGATTTGTGGTAGTCTATTTTGATGATATACTGATTTATAGCAAATCTTTGGAGGAACATTTGGATCATTTACGTGCTGTTTTTATTGCTCTACGTAATGCACGTTTATTTGGTAACCTTGGGAAGTGCACCTTTTGCATCGACCGAGTATCGTTTCTTGGCTATGTTGTTACTCCACAGGGTATTGAAGTTGATAAAGCCAAGATCGAGGCGATTGAGAGTTGGCCGCAGCCCAAAACGGTCACACAAGTGAGGAGTTTTCTTGGCCTCGCTGGATTCTATAGGCGTTTTGTGAGAGATTTCAGCACCATTGCTGCCCCTCTCAATGAGCTTACACGCAAGGATGTGCCTTTTACTTGGGGTACCGCACAGGAAGAAGCTTTCACGGTATTGAAAGATAAGTTAACACATGCTCCTTTGCTCCAACTTCCTGATTTTAATAAGACTTTTGAGCTTGAATGCGATGCTAGTGGGATTGGTTTGGGAGGTGTGTTATTACAAGATGCTAAACCTGTTGCATACTTTTCTGAAAAATTGAGTGGGCCTAGTCTGAACTATTCTACTTATGATAAGGAATTATATGCTCTTGTTCGGACATTAGAAACTTGGCAACATTATTTATGGCCCAAAGAATTTGTTATACATTCTGATCATGAATCTTTAAAACACATAAGAAGTCAAGCAAAACTTAATCGTAGACATGCTAAGTGGGTTGAATTTATTGAGACTTTCCCTTATGTCATTAAACACAAGAAGGGGAAAGATAATATTATTGCTGATGCTTTGTCTCGTCGTTATACTATGCTTTCACAACTTGACTTCAAGATTTTCGGTTTAGAGACAATCAAAGATCAATATGTCAATGATGCGGAATTTAAAGATGTATTGCAGAATTGTAGAGAGGGTAGAACATGGAACAAGTTTGTCCTTAATGATGGATTTGTGTTCCGTTCTAACAAGCTATGCATTCCAGCTAGCTCTATTCGTCTTTTGTTGTTGCAGGAGGCGCATGGAGGAGGATTAATGGGACACTTTGGCGTGAAGAAGACGGAGGACGTACTTGCTACACATTTCTTTTGGCCAAAGATGAGACGGGATGTTGAGCGTTTTGTTGCTCGCTGCACTACATGTCAAAAAGCTAAGTCACGACTCAATCCTCATGGTTTATACATGCCTTTACCTGTACCTAGTGTTCCGTGGGAGGACATATCCATGGACTTTGTTTTAGGCTTGCCTCGAACAAAGAAGGGGAGGGATAGCATATTTGTTGTCGTGGATAGATTTTCTAAGATGGCACATTTTATACCATGTCATAAAAGCGATGATGCTGCTAATGTTGCTGATTTATTCTTTGGAGAGATTATTCGTTTACATGGTGTGCCCAATACTATTGTCTCGGATCGTGATACTAAGTTTCTTAGCCATTTTTGGAGATGCTTATGGGCTAAGTTGGGGACTAAACTACTCTTTAGTACTACATGTCATCCCCAAACTGATGGACAAACTGAAGTGGTCAATAGGACATTGTCTACTATGCTTAGGGCTGTTTTAAAAAGTAACTTGAAACTGTGGGAAGAATGTTTACCTCATATTGAATTTGCTTATAATCGTTCAGTGCATTCTACCACTAAAATGTGCCCTTTTGAGATTGTTTATGGTTTTCTACCTCGTGCACCTATTGATTTGCTGCCTCTTCCATCTTCGGAGAAGGTTAATTTTGATGCTAAGCAACGTGCTGAATTGATATTAAAAATGCATGAGTTAATTAAAGAAAACATTGAGCGCATGAATGCTAGATACAAGCTTGCTGGTGATAGGGGTCGAAAGCATGTTGTATTTGAACCAGGAGATCTTGTTTGGTTACATCTACGAAAAGATAGGTTTCCTGATTTGCGCAAGTCTAAGTTAATGCCACGAGCTGATGGTCCCTTTAAGGTTTTACAGAAAATTAATGATAATGCATATAAACTTGAGCTACCTGCAGATTTTGGGGTTAGTCCCACATTTAACATTGCAGATTTGAAACCTTATTTGGGAGAAGATGATGAGCTTCCGTCGAGGACGACTTCAATTCAAGAAGGGGAGGATGATGAGGACATCCCTACTAATGTTACACCCATACCCTCACCAACTACACATACTGGACCAGTTACTAGAGCACGTGCACGTCAACTAAATTATCAGGTACTGTCGTTTCTTGCGAATCCTTCTATTGTTCATGAACATATGATGCTGCCTAAATTAGATACTTTTGTTTTGCTTATGAATGAAGGACCTAGCATGGACAAGAAGGATGGTCATTGGAGCGGGATCAAGAATGGAGAAGAAGGTGCGCGCAGGGGAAAGTACAGTGGAGCTTCCAGTGGGGATTTTCGCACGTTGAAGCCACCATAAGGCATGCATGAAGGCTTGGACGGAATACACGAGATGCCACTTCATTATTTTCGTCCAAGAGCAATTATAGGTGCTGCGTCACCTTAATATTGGGCTGGGCCCATGTAATTTCGAAATACCACATTATAGGCTGTTTTTAGAGTCCGTATGTGTGGGGAAACCGAGTTAGGGTTGTTTTCGGACCCCACCTCCAAGGGGTCACGAAAATCCCCTCTGTTCCCCCATATATACAGCCCTTAGGGCGTCGTTTAGACTTGGGTTTTAATTAGATTTAAGTTAGCCATAGCCGCAACTTCGAGATCTTCGTTTGTGTCGTCCGACCAGGCCAAGACCGCATTGGAACCCCAACTTCTGTTAATCTTTCATCTTATATTCGCAATATCCAGATTGCAATTCTTAGTTCTTGCTTGTTCTTCGATTGCTTGCAGGAATTGACCTTCGTGGTCAGGTTGATCGTGCATCCGCGGGATCAATAACCTCTCGGAGTTGGTTTAGCGATTGCTAAGGCGCAACGTCTTCGCACGTTCGTATTCGGGTCTTGAAAGTCTACTCCACCAAAAATCGATCTCCGCCATCTCATCGAAACATCGGGACACCTTCGCCTCTATCACATCTGCCCTGAGCGGCCCGCCATCACGGTCGTCCATAGGGGAAAGACACCACATCCATATCACCATAGGATGCCCGCCAGTCCTGTATGGACGTTTCACCTGGGGTACGCCGTAAGCGAGGTAGAGCAGTCAACCCCAAGTGGCGGCTCAGTGGTCTCAAAGACGCCAACACATCTCGTCGCTAGCAAAAAATTATAGAGGAATCGGAGCCTCATGTAAACGAGAACCTAGATTGTTTTGAAAGGGGATAAGTTGCAGAGACAAAACATCGTTTCAATTCCTCACGGAAAAAGGGGTGGGAGGGTGGGATAAGGAGAAAACAGAAAGAGGTCCTACTCTCCGAAATTTTTCCTATATAACTACCAAAATAGTTTCTAGACTCAACTTCGGCCAGTAAAGTGTCCTACAGTCAGTCCTGCTCTGATACCAAGTTGTTAGGCCCCCGATGCGGTACTAACTCTAACTAGTCGCTTTCGCGTCCGGTCGGAGTTAGAAACGCATCAAACGCCACCGGCGCACGACACTCGCACTCGTGTCGCTGCCGGATTCTTGACAACAGGTATGAAAAGCATAACTCTACAAGATAGGAATACATATAGATATATAGATAGAGCAGGGCATACAACGCCACTGTCTAACAATACAACATCATATGAGTACAACTCATCAATACATCAAGCGGAAGCATAATAGGGACCGAGTACGGTCAAGATCCAAATTGCCCTAGAGAGGGCTACACATAAATATCCACCCACGGGAACGTCTGAACCCAACTATAAGATCCTATTGGTCGAGGTACTCGTACTCGTCGTCATCCTCCGGGGGCACCTCCACGAAGTAACGTCCGGTGCTGGGGTCGAGGAAGTAGTCCACTGCAGCGGCCGATCAGGGAAAGCGGTAAAGACAGAAAAGTAAACGGGGGTGAGAACATGTCATTACGGAATAACTAACGCTACAGGAAAGGTAAAGACATAGACAGGTTGCAGCCGTGCTAGCATATATGGTGGCTACTCGTTCTAGCAGAATAAAGATGAGATCCAAGAGGTTACGTTGACAACGTGTCACAAGTCGGCTATTCACCTACTTACGCAAACATAACACAACCTCGTTTCCCTCTCGGTCCCCTTGGACGAAGAAAGACAACCAAGGCACGCACACGGTTTGTCAAGTTTTATAGCATGATTATACTTGATGTTATTCTATGAACAAGGAGTAGGTCTCAAGTAGTCCATGACCGCGGACACGGCTTTTCGAAAAGATTTACCCTGCAGGGGTGTACCAACTGTCCATTATAGACGTTGCATGTACGCCCGGTTTCCACTTGGCTAGGTAAGCGCCTGAAACTCCGGAACGTCATAGTCCCTCTAACTAACAACGCACATATCCGAGTGGCCCCCGGTGAGTCGACACCCAACTCGAAAGCTGGCCACGCTCTCGAATCGGACTCTACCGTATGACTCCAGGTTTGGATTACCGGTTAGTTCTCTTATGAGACCGGGTCCTCAGCCGGTCTATTTGGGCCAGCCAAGAAACTATGTCCTCCTGGCCCTGGTTTGGTTTGGAAACAACTGGGGATCCAACCAGCACACACACATTGCAAATGTAAATCAGCTCGGGCCACCACTAGAATGTACGAGGCTAGGTAGGTAAGACAAGGGGGCCCCATAAAACCCCACACACGATTAGGCACGCTCGTCAAGAAACACAATACCCGGAACTCGGGTCCTAGGTGACTCAAATTGATAGAGGCGAAGGTGTCCCGATGTTTCGATGAGATGGTGGAGATCGATTTTGGTGGAGTAGACTTTCACGACCCGACTACGAACGTGCGAAGACGTTGCGCCTTAGCAATCGCTAAACCAACTCCGAGAGGTTATTGATCCCGCGGATGCACGATCAACCTGACCACGAAGGTCAATTCCTGCAAGCAATCGAAGACCAAGCAAGAACTAAGAATTGCAATCTGGATATTGCGAATATAAGATGAAAGATTAACAGAAGTTGGGGTTCCAATGCGGTCTTGGCCTGGTCGGACGACACAAACGAAGAACTCGAAGTTGCGGCTATGGCTAACTTAAATCTAATTAAAACCCAAGTCTAAACGACGCCCTAAGGGCTGTATATATGGGGGAACAGAGGGGATTTTCGTGACCCCTTGGAGGTGGGGTCCGAAAACAACCCTAACTCGGTTTCCCCACACATACGGACTCTAAAAACAGCCTATAAGGTGGTATTTCGAAATTACATGGGCCCAGCCCAATATTAAGGTGACGCAGCACCTATAATTGCCCTTGGACTAAAATAATGAAGTGGCATCTCGCGTATTTCGTCCAAGACTTCATGCGCGCCTTATGGTGGCTTCAAAGTGCGATAATCACCACTGGAAGCTCCGCTGTCCTTTCCCGCGCGCGCACCTTCTTCTCCATGCTTGATCCCGCTCCAATGACCATCCTTCTTGTCCATGCTAGGTCCTTCATTCATAAGCAAAACAAAAGTATCTAATTTAGGCAGCATCATATGTTCATGAACAATAGAAGAATTCGCAAGAAACGAAAGTACCTGATAATTTAGTTGACGTGCACGAGCTCTAGTAACTGGTCCAATATGTGTAGTTGGTGAGGATATGGGTGTAACATTAGTAGGGATGTCCTCATCATCCTCCCCTTCTTGAATTGAAGTCGTCCTCGACGGAAGCTCATCATGTTCTCCCAAATAAGGCTTCAAATCTGCAATATTAAATGTGGGACTAACCCCAAAGGCTGCAGGTAGCTCAAGTTTATATGCATTATCATTAATTTTCTGCAAAACCTTAAAGGGACCATCAGCTCGAGGCATTAACTTAGACTTGCGCAAATCAGGAAACCTATCTTTACGTAGATGTAACCAAACAAGATCTCCGGGTTCAAACACAACATGTTTCGACCCCTATCACTAGCAAGCTTGTATCTAGCATTCATGCGCTCAATGTTTTCTTTAGTTAACTCATGCATTTTTAATATCAATTCAGCACGTTGCTTAGCATCAAAATTAACCTTCTCCGAAGATGGAAGAGGCAGCAAATCAATAGGTGCACGAGGTAGAAAACCATAAACAATCTCAAAATGGCACATTTTAGTGGTAGAATGCAATGAACGATTATAAGCAAATTCAATATGAGGTAAACATTCTTCCCACATTTTCAAGTTACTCTTTAAAACAGCCCTAAGCATAGTAGACAATGTCCTATTGACCACTTCAGTTTGTCCATCAGTTTGGGGATGACATGTAGTACTAAAAAGTAGTTTAGTCCCCAACTTAGCCCATAAGCATCTCCAAAAATGGCTAAGAAACTTAGTATCACGATCCGAGACAATAGTATTGGGCACACCATGTAAGCGAATAATCTCACGAAAGAATAAATCAGCAACATTAGCAGCATCATCGCTTTTATGACATGGTATAAAATGTGCCATCTTAGAAAATCTATCCACGACAACAAATATGCTATCCCTCCCATTCTTTGTTCGAGGCAAGCCTAAAACAAAGTCCATGGATATGTCCTCCCACGGAACACTAGGTACAGGTAAAGGCATGTATAAACCATGAGGATTGAGTCGTGACTTAGCTTTTTGACATGTAGTGCAGCGAGCAACAAAACGCTCAACATCCCGTCTCATCTTTGGCCAAAAGAAATGTGTAGCAAGTACGTCCTCCGTCTTCTTCACGCCAAAGTGTCCCATTAATCCTCCTCCATGCGCCTCCTGCAACAACAAAAGACGAATAGAGCTAGCTGGAATGCATAGCTTGTTAGAACGGAACACAAATCCATCATTAAGGACAAACTTGTTCCATGTTCTACCCTCTCTACAATTCTGCAATACATCTTTAAATTCCGCATCATTGACATATTGATCTTTGATTGTCTCTAAACCGAAAATCTTGAAGTCAAGTTGTGAAAGCATAGTATAACGACGAGACAAAGCATCAGCAATAATATTATCTTTCCCCTTCTTGTGTTTAATGACATAAGGGAAAGTCTCAATAAATTCAACCCACTTAGCATGTCTACGATTAAGTTTTGCTTGACTTCTTATGTGTTTCAAAGATTCATGATCAGAATGTATAACAAATTCTTTGGGCCATAAATAATGTTGCCAAGTTTCTAATGTCCGAACAAGAGCATATAATTCCTTATCATAAGTAGAATAGTTCAGACTAGGCCCACTCAATTTTTCAGAAAAGTAAGCAACAGGTTTAGCATCTTGTAATAACACACCTCCCAAACCAATCCCACTAGCATCGCATTCAAGCTCAAAAGTCTTATTAAAATCAGGAAGTTGGAGCAAAGGAGCATGTGTTAACTTATCTTTCAATACCGTGAAGGCTTCTTCCTGTGCGGTACCCCAAGTAAAAGGCACATCCTTGCGTGTAAGCTCATTGAGAGGTGCAGCAATGGTGCTGAAATCTCTCACAAAACGCCTTTAGAATCCAGCGAGGCCAAGAAAACTCCTCACTTGTGTGACCGTTTTGGGGTGCGGCCAACTCTCAATCGCCTCGATCTTGGCTTTATCAACTTCAATTCCCTGCGGAGTAACAACATAGCCAAGAAACGATACTCGGTCGGTGCAAAAGGTGCACTTCCCAAGGTTACCAAACAAACGTGCATTACGTAGAGCAATAAAAACAGCACGTAAATGATCCAAATGTTCCTCCAAAGATTTGCTATAAATCAGTATATCATCAAAATAGACTACCACAAATCGTCCAATGAAAGCACGTAAAACCTCGTTCATTAATCTCTTGAAAGTGCTAGGTG
Source organism: Bromus sterilis (assembly GCA_950022295.1). Taxonomy (NCBI): domain Eukaryota; kingdom Viridiplantae; phylum Streptophyta; class Magnoliopsida; order Poales; family Poaceae; genus Bromus; species Bromus sterilis. Next base: position 159,660,147 of record OX465599.1, on the reverse strand, counting down.
CATTAGTTAACCCAAAAGGCATGACTAACCACTCATATAATCCAAACTTAGTTTTAAATGCCGTTTTCCATTCATCTCCTAATTTCATGCGAATTTGATGGTATCCACTACGCAAATCAACTTTGGAAAACATGGTAGAGCCACTTAATTCATCAAGCATATCATCTAACCTGGGAATAGGATGACGATAACGAATAGTAATATTATTAATGGCTCGACAATCAACACACATACGCCATGTTCCATCCTTTTTAGGCACTAATATAACAGGAACAGCACAAGGACTAAGGGATTCACGGATGTAACCTTTGTCGAGTAGCTCTTGTACTTGACGCTGAATCTCCTTCGTCTCCTCCGGATTGGTACGGTATGGCGCACGGTTGGGCAACGAAGCACCGGGAATTAAGTCAATCTGATGCTCAATCCCGCGAATAGGTGGTAATCCCGGTGGTACGTCTTGTGGAAAGACGTCAATAAACTCCTGCAAAAGGTCAGTGACAACAGGAGGCAAAGAAGGAGGCAATTCCTCAAATGAAAACAAAGCTTCTTTGCACACAAAAGCATAGCACACATATTGACTAACATCCAAATCTGAAATATCAACTTTAGGAGCAAGCAAAGTTGGACTAGTCAATTTAATTTCATTAGAAACAGCAGAAGAAGATTTGCTATTAGTCTTATGTTGTTGCTCAAATTCTTTGGCTGCTATCTCATTTTCACTCTTATTTTTCTCCTGTTTAGCTTTACTAGCTCTAGCAAGATCATCTTTCACAATTTGTTCAGGAGACATAGGAAGTAAAGCAATATTTTTATCCTAATGAACCAGAGTAAACTGATTTGTCCTACCATGGTGTACAACATTCCTATCAAATTGCCATGGTCTACCAAGTAAAAGAGAGCATGCTTGCATGGGTACCACATCACAATCAACATAATCAGCATATGCAGCAATGCTAAAGTGCACACGAACAGAACGCGTTACCTTAATCTTACCACTATTGTTAAACCACTGAATATAGTACGGATGGGGGTGTGGTCTTGTGGTGAGAGATAGCTTCTCCACCAACTCCATGCTAGCCAAGTTGTTGCAACTCCCTCCGTCAATGATGATGCGAACCGAACGTTCTTGCACCACTCCCTTTGTGTGGAACAAATTATGCCTCTGGTTTTGCTCAGCCTTCGTTACCTGCACACTTAACACACGTTGAGCAACCAAACTAGCATATTTATCTGCATCATCAGGAGCCATATACTCTATATCATGAGCATCATCATGGGCACCCTGTTCCTCATGAGCAATGAGAACTAAAGTCTCCTCATCATAGTCACTCGCTGACTCATACCCACCATCCGCCGTAATAATCATCACACGCTTGGAGGGACAGTCTTTTGCGAAGTGACCTCCACCTTGGCACCTGCGACATTTAATATCACGATCTCGTGTTTGCCCTGTGGAAGCCATGGATGAAGAAGAACTCGCCGCTGGACCACTCTGTGCACCCTTGAATGGTGGCGCTGACTGTTTTGGTGGCTCTCTGTAAGAATGAGCGGCTGAAGTAGATGGTGGTGCAGCAGGACGTGTGGATGTAGAAGGTCCACGCGATGTCCATGATGTATTTCGTCCTGCAGAAAAGTTAGGTCTCGTAGCGGCCTGTCGATCCTGCACTTCACGTTCAGCTTTACAAGCAAGATGAAACAAACGAGTAATAGTAGCAAAGTCCTTGTATTCTAGAATAGTTTGTATCTCCCTGTTTAAACCACCCATAAAACGTGCAAGCATAGCTTCATTATCCTCTACTAGGCCACATCTAATCAATCCAGTTTGTAATTCTTGATAATATTCCTCTACAGAATTTTTGCCTTGTCTCAAACGCTGTAATTTTTGTAGCAATTCACGTTGATAATAAGGAGGAACCCAGCGAGTACGCATAGCATCTTTTAAAGCAGCCCAAGTAGTTGGAATATTATTAGCATGCAATCTACAATGTTCAGACCACCAAATAGATGCAAACCCCGTGAATTCACAAACAGCAGCAGTAACACGTCTATGCTCAGGATATTGTAAACATGTAAAGCGTTGTTCAGTTTCTAACTCCCAAGTAAGATAAGCATCAGGAATATATCTACCCTCAAACGGCTTAAGATTCAATTTAAGTTTAGGCACATGTTCATCATCGCGTATCTGAGGGGGTGGTTGGTGTCGACCGTGGCGAATGTTGGGACGTGGACGTCCAGCTGGCTGTTCATAGGCCGCTTCCTGTTCCACCTCCTCCTCGTAATCACCCTCGTAGTTGTCGTCCTGGACGACGTCAGAAGCAGCAGCAGCAGCTACTGCAGCAGCAGGAGGAGCACCAAGACAAGCAGCCTGTCCTCTCGGAAACAGAATACGTCGTGCACGTGGTAGTGGCGGTGGCTGTGGCTGTGCTGGAGCGGCAGCAGGCTGTGTAGGTAGGCGTGCGATCAACTCAGTAAACTTGGCATCGAGCTTGGTGTCGATCATCTTTTCCACGCCATCAATTGCCTCTGTAAATCTGGTCTCGATGCCATTCACCTGTTCAGACATCATTTGTGCAAATTTATCATGTAGCACCTTGTTTGTCATGTTCTCCCAATCGGGTGCATCCCGCGCCACTTCATCATGTGATCCTGGCATGGTTAGCAGAAATAGAAAACAAACAGGAATATGATCCTACTTCTACTAATGGGATGTGGGGTGGTGGAAAGCACAAATCCGTCAAGCTTTTCTTTCGTTCTTACCGATTCTTACCTAGCAGCAGGTGGTGACGTACAACCAACGGGTCAAAACTCTCAGAGATGTGGTAGAGCGATGGCCAGGAGGTGTCAAAACGCACGATGTAGAATATATGTGGAGCTGTAGGAAGGCTGACAAGTATGGTAGCAAAAGCTCAACAGTAATCAAAACAGAGATGCAAAGCTGAATAAACACTCAACGTCGGTACTGTGCTGATCCTAGGCTAGACCGTACTAGAGACGCGAGCCTAAAACACCAACGAAAGCACGGCGCGGCACGTAAACAACTGAGAAGCACACTCTGAATTTTTTTTTCTCTCTTTTTTTTTTTTGCTCTTTTTTTTTTTTTTTTTGCGATGCGGGACTGGGGTGGCTGAAAAAGTGCGAAAAAATCACTATGGTGACGAACGTCTCAAAATGAGTTTCTGGACCTAAGGAACGTATGGGCACGAAATTTTTTCACCCCTGAATTTTTTGGCCTAAAAACTTCTCTGAAAAGCGTGCCAGACTCTTTTTTTTTGGCTTTTTCGTGGGCTGTAGGTATGACGAACAGAAACAATCTAGACTACGAAAACTGGTAAATCTCACCGAGCAACCTGGAAATCTGATACCACTTGATAGAGGCGAAGGTGTCCCGATGTTTCGATGAGATGGTGGAGATCGATTTTGGTGGAGTAGACTTTCACGACCCGACTACGAACGTGCGAAGACGTTGCGCCTTAGCAATCGCTAAACCAACTCCGAGAGGTTATTGATCCCGCGGATGCACGATCAACCTGACCACGAAGGTCAATTCCTGCAAGCAATCGAAGAACAAGCAAGAACTAAGAATTGCAATCTGGATATTGCGAATATAAGATGAAAGATTAACAGAAGTTGGGGTTCCAATGCGGTCTTGGCCTGGTCGGACGACACAAGCGAAGAACTCGAAGTTGCGGCTATGGCTAACTTAAATCTAATTAAAACCCAAGTCTAAACGACGCCCTAAGGGCTGTATATATGGGGGAACAGAGGGGATTTTCGTGACCCCTTGGAGGTGGGGTCCGAAAACAACCCTAACTCGGTTTCCCCACACATACGGACTCTAAAAACAGCCTATAAGGTGGTATTTCGAAATTACATGGGCCCAGCCCAATATTAAGGTGACGCAGCACCTATAATTGCCCTTGGACTAAAATAATGAAGTGGCATCTCGCGTATTTCGTCCAAGACTTCATGCGCGCCTTATGGTGGCTTCAAAGTGCGATAATCACCACTGGAAGCTCCGCTGTCCTTTCCCGTGCGCGCACCTTCTTCTCCATGCTTGATCCCGCTCCAATGACCATCCTTCTTGTCCATGCTAGGTCCTTCATTCATAAGCAAAACAAAAGTATCTAATTTAGGCAGCATCATATGTTCATGAACAATAGAAGAATTCGCAAGAAACGAAAGTACCTGATAATTTAGTTGACGTGCACGAGCTCTAGTAACTGGTCCGATATGTGTAGTTGGTGAGGATATGGGTGTAACATTAGTAGGGATGTCCTCATCACAAATGGAACAAAGCACCAGACGGGAATAGTCCAGCCTTCCACCTTTCGTCGAAATATAAATTGACATCATTTAACAATAACAAATATCAACCAACTTCTTTTATAGCATGATATCCCAACCATAAATATATAGGGTAAGCAGCAAGTTTTCTAACCATACTAAGCAATGGCTGAGCAGCGGTAACTTAGCAGTACAATGGTTTGCTGGGATGTGGGGATCATAGTTGTATGGGTTTAAACATGGCATATAAGGTAGATAGGATCAAGCCACAACGTTCTAGATCTACAGCTAGGCATGAGTAGAAAGTTATAAAGTAATGGCACAGATCTCCCCCTTGCCTAGTAAGGTAGTCGAAGCAGCACCCACGGTACCCTCGGGCTCGGTGTCGGACAGCTCCACGTAAGTCTCCTCGTCAGTCTCGGGTGCTAACGTAAAGATACCAACAAGGAAAACACACAAGTAAGCAACTGATGCAAACTCAAACAAGGATGGCATGTTCAAGTTTTATTTACATGGTATGACCCTGTCTAGTCAAATTTAAATGAAGGTGATGACGACAAGTCATCACTTTCACATGCATTTTATTTACATTGTAATGGCTTTGGTCTAAGCCTTAACTTAGGTGTAATTAGCATGATAGCATGACATGATCAGCAAAGCATTACAAGAATCTAAATAACATGAAAGTAAAACAATGATTCCGGAGACGGAGTAGTGTCGGTGAACTTGACACCTAGAAAGGTGCAACAAAGGTTGGAACCCAGCCACATTACATATGACAATATGTTAGGGGCTGAATTGAAAAAGGAGATGAAAGGAAACAAGGTTGAAAAGATCAGCTAACCAACATTTCAGATGCACTGAAGTTGAAATGTTGCAAGCAGAAAGATCTGAAAGCTTCTGAATCAGGTGGTCACACCCTGATTTCATGAGTTGCACAAAACATCATGAAAACATCACTGCCGAAATCCTTGCAGAAAAACACCCCAAAAACACATATGATATGTCTCCATTTGAATTTGCAAGGGCAGTTGCAAATTCAACTGAAGTTCAGGGGGCTGAGTGCAAAATTGCACCACATGAATTTTGAGAAAGGTTCAGATGATGAAATCATCATCACCATGCAACTCCTTGCACAAAACTACCCAAAAACCATATATGGCATGGGCAATTTAAATTTTTGAACAAACTTGGCAAAAACAAAGAAATGAAAAAGGGCTTATTTGCAAAATGGCCACACTTCAATTATTAGAAGGGGTCAAATGAAAAAGTGGTCCTCACCATGTTGGTCCATAGCTCAAGCTACCCCATAATCATATAAGGCAAGCCCCTAATTGCAAAAGATGTTCAAATCAGATTTGAATTTGAAAGCAAATTCAAATTTGAATTTAAACAGAAAAGAAATCAACGAAAAGAATAAAAAGAAAAAGAACCCAGCCTCCATGGGCTGTTCTCGGCCGAAACCGGCCCAACCAGTCTTTCGGGCCCGCACTGGACTCAGCCCAGGCGGCCTGGCAGCCTGCGACGCTGACATGCGGGCCCCAGGTGTCAGCCACCGCGAAAATCAAAAAAAATGGGGGGCGTCGGCTGGGACTCGAACCCGCGACTCGCCGCGTTATTCCACTGCTGGCTACCACTGCGCTACGAAGCGTTTTCTGAACCTAAACGCTACGCAGACTAGGTAAGGTTCAGGCTCCAGTACTCTGAACTTCGAACACCTGAAGACTCTGAACCGCGACGGCGACGCTCTACTGCGGCGAACCGCGCATCGTGTACAGGCAAGCTCCGGCCACCCCGCCATGGAACGAACCCGAGAGGGCACCTAGCTCTACACGACGACGTGCGCCATGGCTCCTATCTCCCCCTCTTCTGCTCGCTAGCCTCACCGGAACAACACGGCGGCAACACGGCTACAGCTTCAGACCACCCCCGTGCATCCTCACATTCAGGCGAACCGTGCGACGAGCACACAACGCCTCCGGCCATGGAATTGCTTGCAATCGCGAGAGGGAAGTACCACGATCACGTGGCTGCCCTGGCCCAGACCTGGATCTCACCGGAGGGGATGCTACGTTCGCCTGAATCCATGGCGGATCTCACTGTCAGACACACGCAAGGTTCAGGCACGGCGAACTCTAACACAGTTACACGGAAAGGGGGCTCCTTTGGCGCCAAAGACGCGCCCTGGACACCCCTAGAGCACGCGGGAGGTCGTTCGAGACGCACCACGGGCACGGTGATCACGAATTCCTCACCGGCGACGAGCTACGCGGCAGACGGCCTACTGATGCGGAGAGAAACTACGCGCTGAACCTAGGAGAGGAAGAGGGCGGCTCAGTCACCTTGGGTGGCTTGTGGACGACCTCGAGAAGCTACTGTAGAGGACGTCGTCGATCTCGCCGGCGACGTGGAAGAAAAAGGCCCGCAACTTGACGGCGTCGCCGCGGGGTCGAATCGAGGCTCTCTGCTTAACCTGCACGGCGGGATCAAGGAGGTGAGGTGCTGGAGGATCCTCAGACGGGAACGCGGCCAACGACGACATGTGGAGACGACGAATTGCTCGTCGGAGCTCACCGGGTCAGGCGGAACAGGGGAGCTCCATGACAACGAACGAGGCGGCGGCGGCGAAAACTGGAGGGAGGAACGGGACCTAGGGTTCGCGAGGGGCCTCTGGTGGTCTCCTTATAAAGGGGGAGGCTCCCTGGCCACGTCGGCCGCATCGACGTCGACGCCTCCCGCCGGCTGTGAGAGAGAGGGGGAGGGGACCCTGGACACGGTGGAAAGACGACGACCCAGGACCGCCCGATCTGGATCAATAGGCCAAGGACGACCCCGCGTACCGCTTCGCTGGAAAGGCCTCCAGCCGGGCTGCGGAGCGGAGGGCTCCTGGGCTGGGCCTCCAGCAAGACTTGGAGCAAAAGAGGAAAACAGCCCGCTGGATCCCCTTTTCCATTTACAATAAACAGAAAAAGGAATAGGGTTATTCTGGATTAAATACAAGTGAGAAAATTACACAAAAATATGTAAAATTATCCTTGTATTATTCCTCAATTTCTAAAAATGGTTTGGGCATTTTTGGCAACAACCAAAGTGTGAGCTCATTTTGAATTTCAAAATCACTTTGAACTAGAGCTTCTGTTTTTGATGAAGTCAAAAATACCTTGAGGATTTTAAAACCCTTGCAAAGGCAAAAGAAATGGCTAGGCCAAAATTGGGGTCAAGAGGGGTGAGCATGCAACAAGGAAAAATACTCCAATCCCCTTCTTGAACCACTTTGGATGCAAAAGAAAACAACCCAACATGACTCCAATCCCAAAGCCAATTAAGATCACCACATGAAATAACATACACATCCATCATGCCAAGTTACAAGTCCAACAGAGGAAGTAAATTACATGGTGTTTGATAGCTTATTACATGTGGGCTGTTACAGCTCTCCCCTACCAACATAGGATCTCGTCCCGAGATCTAAGCAAGAAAAAGCTCGGGATACTGAGAACGGAGATGATCTTCACGCTCCCACGTTGCTTCCTTCTCCGAGTGATGTGCCCACTGCACCTTGAGGAACTTGACGGTCTTGTTGCGAGTCTTGCGCTCGGACGAGTCAAGAACACGGACTGGACGCTCTGAGTAAGAAAGATCCGCACTGAGCTGGATCTCGCCCAAGTCCACTGCCTGCTCTGGCTGCTTGAAACACTTCTTCAACTGAGACAGGTGGAACACATCATGCACCATAGCCAAGCTGTCTGGAAGCTCGAGGCGGAACGCGAGAGGTCCCCGAGTCTCGAGGATGCGGAACGGACCAACGAACCTGGGAGCCAACTTGCCTTTGATCCCAAAGCGGTGAGTGCCCCGAAGTGGAGACACTTTGAGGTACGCGAAGTCACCCACTTTGAAGTCAACACCACGGTGCTTCTTGTCATAATAGGCCTTCTGCCTAGACTGTGCTGCCTTTAGGTTCTCCCGGACAATCTTCACTCTGTCCTCTGCCTCTTGTATCACATCTGGGCCGAACAGCTGCCTCTCACCCGTCTCGGACCAGTTCAACGGTGTCCTGCACTTGCGGCCATACAAGACTTCAAACGGCGCTGCTTGCAGACTTGCCTGATAGCTGTTGTTGTAAGAGAACTCAGCATACGGCAAGCACTCTTCCCACTTCATGCCAAACGAGATGACACATGGCCGAAGCATGTCCTCGAGGATTTGATTCACACGCTCAACCTGCCCACTGGTCTGAGGGTGATAAGCGGTACTGAAGAACATTGTCGTACCAATCGCCTTTTGAAAAGCCTGCCAGAACTTAGAGGTGAAAAGGCTGCCTCTATCTGAACTGATCTTCTTGGGAATGCCATGCAAAGATACAACTCTTGCGGTGTACAAATCCGCCAACTGAGCTGTTGAAATGGAGTCCTTCACTGGAAAGAAGTGGGCAACTTTGGAGAGATTGTCAATGACGACAAAGATGGCATTGTTCTTCTTCTGCGACAGAGGAAAACCTGTGATGAAATCCATCTCAATGTGATCCCATTTCCACTCCGGAATTACAATTGGCTGAAGTAGCCCTGCAGCCTTCTGATGCTATGCTTTCACTCTCCTGCACGCATCACACTGGGAGACAAAACGGGCAACATCCCGCTTCATACGAGTCCACCAAAAGTTCTGCTTGAGGTCCTGATACATCTTGGTGCTACCAGGGTGGATAGACAGCTTTGAGTCATGGGCTTCCTTCAAAATGACCTCTCTGAGGCCTCCTTCTTTGGGAACAACAACTCGCTCCTCAAACATCACGGTGCCGTCATTATGCACTAAAAAGCAACCGTACTTCGGGACTGAGGCGGCAATACCCTGCTCAACCTTCTGAATCATTGAGCTACCCGCCTGGGCTTCACGAATCTTCTCACGGATAGTGGGCTCTACCACAAGGTTGGCTAGATAGCCTGCTGGAACTAACTCGAGATTGAGCCTTCGAAATGCCTCAGACAAATCAGGGTGTATCTTCTGCACCTGGACACTGTTGCAATCACCCTTGCGGCTCAACACATCGGCTATGACATTCGCCTTGCCCGGCGTATACTGAATATCCACGGAGTACTCGGTAATAGTCTCGAGCCACCTCCTTTGCCTCAAGTTCAGGTTGGGCTGCGTGAACAAGTACTTTAAGCTTTTGTGATCGGTGAACACATCAACCTTCCTCCCTAAGAGTAGATGTCGCCAAGTAACCAACGCATGGATCACTGCAGCCAGCTCAACGCATGGCAAACTATTGCGGACCCCACGATATTTATTGCATTTGGTACTGTTTTTACCTAAAAAATATTTTATTATTTTATTTAGCAAGCAAGAACAGCATAAACACAATCTACATGCAATTCTAGTCAAGTTACATATAAAGAACATTTTAATCGGAGCAACGGTTGAAAAGTTATGCCAGTTACAGTTTACAGTGGCAAGCTGTGTAATTAGCAGGTAAACAACATGTAAACAAAGTCAAACATAGCAAAAGAGCACATTTTATTAAACTACACGAAAAACTAAGCAACTTTCATGTTTTATGCGTCGCGATCCGAGCTACGGTCTAAAAGATACGGGCACCGCAAAATAATAATACAAACTGCTAAATAAATAAATTAGAAAAGAAAAAAAAACATCTAACGGGCCGAAACTGGCTACTATGGGCCTAACCAGTGCTGGGCCGAGCCCACTACCGTAACAGAAAAAAAACAGAAAAAAGGGGCTACTCACCCTGCGGGCCGTGGCCCACGGAGCAGGTTGGCGGCCTGGGCTAGAGGAGCTGGGCCAAAACCGGCCCACGTGGAGGAAGTGGCCCAGCCGGAGGTTGGGATCGGGACGCCACCCGATCCAGAGCTCGACGGCGGCGCTTGGCGCCGGTGAGGGCGACGCTCCGACGGCCGCGTCTTGGTTTCGTGGCGCAGGCGAGGGAGGGTCCGCAGGGCGCAGAGGCGGAGGCCGGCGGTTCCCAGGCGCGGCGGCGTCCGAGGCCGTGGGGGCGAGCTCCTCGAGCTCGGGCCCGACCACCATGGCGCGCAAGCGGCTGCGGACCCCCTGCTCGGGCTCCGGCGACCTGCAAGGCGAGGCGGGGAAGGAGGTGAGAGAGAGGAGATGAGGGAGGATAGGCGAGGGCATGGCGCGAGCTCATCGGAGCGGCGCGGCTGCCGGAGGAAGACGGTGGCGGCGCGGCGTGCCCATGGGCAGGAGGCTGCGGCTCCACGATGCGGGAGAGGAGAGAGAGAGAAGGGTTGGCCAGGGCGCCGACGTGGCACGATCTGAGCCCTCCAAGGCCAGATCTGACGGCTGGAAAATTTCTGGGGCTAGGGTTTCGAGATCTGGGGGCTAGGGGCAGAATTCTGAGGCAGATCTCAGGGGGGTGGCTGCAAATTTCACTTAGGGAAACCCTAATTGGGTGTGGGAGGCTGGTGGTCTTTATATAACCCAGGTGGCTGGCAGTTTGCAAAAACATCCCCAGTTTTTCTCTCGCGCGCGCGGTGCTCACGATTCTGACCGCCGGGGGTCCGCAGTACCTCCGATTCGGGTAAAACTTCGAACTACGCGATCAGCGCGTCGAGCCGGCGGCGTTCACCTCATGCTGGAACCGTTCCGAGAACACTTTCCGGCGTGTTATAAAAATAACCCGTTTAATTATTAAACGGGGTTTTCGTTCCGTTGGCTTCGGCTGGTCTCGTGCGGTTTTCGCGACGGTGATCGGGTGAAATCCGGTGTCGCAAAGGTCGAGTGTCAGGATGGCAAGGGTCGGTCTCCGTCCGATACGAGATAAGAGGGGAAAAAATAATCGCCGATCGATAAATCGGGGATGCAAACACCGCAAACAAATCAGACAATCTAACAATTCACACCGAAAACAAAATTTTTAATTTTTGTGAAAACTGGGTTGTTACACTTTCCTATTTATCGGATAACCCTGTCCCAATGATTAACTACTGGGAAGTGTTACCAGGGACAAAGTCGACTTTCTTTGTATCCTGAGCCGGTTGAAATTTTTGGTTGGTGTCGGGGGTCGGTTTCTTCAGGATTGTGGAGTCTGCCTGGTCTACCTTCTCCTGGTATGCTGACAAGTCCTCTTTGGCACATGACGATTCAGCAAATTTGACGTGTTGTTCGTCACACTCTGAAGCCATGGATCGCCTCCCATCCATTGTAATTGGGCCATGAGGACCCGGCATCTTTAGCTTTATATAGACATAGCATGGCCGAGCCATGAACCTAGCATAAGCCGGCCTGCCCAAGATGGCATGATATGGGCTCTTGAGTTTTACCACTTCATAGGGTGTGATCTCAGAGCAAAAAAAAATCAGCATTTCCAAAGGTTGTCTCCAGGTAGATCTTGCCTATCGGGCGTGCCGACTTGCCTTGGACTATTCCATGGAAAACGATGTTGGAGGGTTGCAGTTGTTTTTGAGTCAATCCCATCCTGCGGAAAGTCTCGTAGTAAAGTGTCAGAACCCTCTGTTAGGTATGTGCTAGGATCAAGACTCAACTTGCATCATGTCAAAAATTTCAAAATGAAATTGAAATGGGAGAAGAAACCTCCCCAGATGAATTTAATTCAAATGGCCATTTTAAAAGTTGCTCCAAAAATTCCTTTTGCATTTTTGAAAACTCCCATAAATGAGTGTGATCACGTATCAAGTGATGTCGTTTCAAATACATGCTCATGGATTTTTCAAATATTCAAACATGAGCTTGGAATTAAATCAAAACCCCTATTTGAATTGAAATTCAAATTATTTGAATTTCAAAATGCCCAAACTTTGTGAGTGGCTAGCTATATGCTTTGCAAGTCCACATAAAATTTTGGGCCATTTTATAAAATGTTTAGCTATTTTTAATAGCAAGCCAAAACAAATTACAGAAAGAAAATAGAAACAAAAAATAATAAAAAGGCCTCACATGTGCTTTTGGCCCAACTCATCCCCTAGCCAGCCCAAGCCCACCTATTCATGTGGTCTACCACAGGCAGGCCAGCACGCATGTGCGTGGCGACCATGTCGTGGCCGCTGACGCCACCCCGGCGACCTGCCTGCTTCCCCGGCGTCAAGCGCGTGTCCAGGAGAAGTCCTTGGACATCCTCGTCACTTTCCCCCTCCAACGCAGTTCTTCCTCTCTCTCTCTCTTCCGTCGAGTTAGAAAACGACCCGAGCGCCACCGCAGAGCACCGTCGTGGTCCGGCGTGGCCAACGACGTCGAGGAGGAAAACCGGCGTGTCCTTCGCTTTCCCCGTCGTCGACTTCGTCACCACGCCAACTCCCGCGAGCTGGATCGCTCCGACGACGACAAATCGAGCTTTCTTCCTCCGCCACGGCCGCCACACGCCGGCGAAGAATTCGTCGCCTCCGGAGCTCCTGCGACCTCGCCGTCTTCTCTGTTAGCACCGGGGTGAGCTTCCCCTTCTTCTGCCTCTTACCGCGCTCCTCCCCTTGGAAGAAATCGTCGCGCCCGTCGAGCTCAACTCCGGCCGCCGCGCGCAAGTCGCCGCCGGTGGTGATACCAGCAGCCCAGGAGACCCCCATCTGCTCCATTCGACGCGGGAGAGAACGAGGAGCACGCCAGTGCCCTCCGTTTGGCCTTTGGAGCCCTGCACCGCCGTCCCGTGCGGGCGCCGGCGCGTCTGGTGACGCCGTCGTTGAGCCGTCGGCAGCCCGTGACGTGGCCGGCCATTAGCCACTAACCCCCCCCCCCCACTAACCAACCCCTAACGCTCACTGACACTAGGCCCTAGCCCACTAATTAACCCATGGGTTATTTTAAACAGAGGGGATTAACCCCCTGAGACAGGTTGACTGGTCAGCCCCCCCACGTCATAGAGACATCATCCTGACGCAGTAAATTCTTTTTTCCAATTAAAAGAAATCCAGAAAATGCCAGAAAATGAATTAAACTTTGGAAATTCATAACTAATTCATTTTAACTCCTAATTGGACATACAATATATGTAAAATTATCAAAAAAATGCAAGGAATCTGAATATGGACTTTTTTTCATGTTTGACCAAGCTAAATTGGGTGAACATAAGCAAATGTGCATATGGACTTCTTTTAAATTCAAATTTGAAGTGGTTTTGCTAATTCCTTTGCAATGCACTTCTTTTAAATGGAATTGTCCACACATTGCAACCATGAACACCACATTACAAACTTGATCATGTGATTGTGCATTATACTTAATGTTAATACCTTGTTTGCAATGTTTGTAAAATAGAAGTGGAGCCGGATTCGAAGATCACCCCCTCTATTGAAGACACCATGTGCGAACCTCGTCAGCAAGGCAAGCAAACCCCCATTGATCATATCGATAAAATCCCACTTCCCTCTCAGTCTCGCTTATGCATTGTTTAGGATGATTACCATGATACGTTTCTACCGCATAGATGAACCCATTCCTTTGCATGACCTATCATTTGTCACAGTAGTAAGCAAAACACAATCCTAGCAGATGTAGGAGTTGATTGATATCATGTGGCCCCTGCAACTGTTACAGCTTATTGCATGCTTAGAGTAATACAATGTTGATATTGTTATGTGAGTCGGGATGGTAGTGATCATGATGATGATGGTGGAAAAGTGTTGGTGAATCTACCCTAAACAAGGTGAACGATGAGAGGTTGTGTAGGAGTACACAGTGGGTTGTCTCGTTGAACACTTCCCTAAGTCCGAGTTCTTGTGTGGTGATCCAAGATAAAGAGTACAACCACACATTGGGCTCACTGATCCATCTCAACCTACTAACTCATCCCCTTCGATGTCCAGATGTCGCAGTAGTTTGGAGTTCTGGTAGGTTTGTGGCACGGCCTGCTAAGTGAGAGAACGGCTCAACCGAGACCGGCTTGGGGCCCTGCACACATCATCTGGGTCCACTTCGGTAAACCGGACGGGTTCACGATAGTGGAAACCAACCTAGGTAGGCGGCTTTCTTGGACTAGATCGGCTATAAGGTGACTGTTGTGGTGAGCATCCTCGCCGGCACCCCTTGAATGGTGACGAGACATGGCGGTAACTGATGGTCATGTGTGTGTAGCGGTACACACCTGCAGGGTTAACAAAACTATTTGAATAGCCGCGTCTGCAGTTGTGGACTACTTGGTTATCTGTGCTTGATTATTAGACAATTTCAAGGGATACTTATAAAACTTGCCAAGATAAGTGTGAGTGCTATGGCGTGCTTTCTCGTGGGAAGTCGAGGAAGGCACCATAGTGGAGTAATTGCTTGGGAGACTTGGATAGATGGACTCGTGTACGCTTCTTACCTCATTCTTGTATTCGTAGTACAGTACTAGCCAAATCAAAGCTGGCACTTCTGCATTGAAACCCCACCTCCCTTTGCCTCGATACTTGAGCATGAGTAGTATAGTTCCTACATAAGTCTTGTTAAGTACGACTTTGTACTCACGTTTGCTTATTCTATGTTTTAGATGAACCCGTTGACCCCGATGGTGGCTTCTTCCTAGAGCTCAAAAACTAAGATCAAGCTAGTGTAGTCCCAGTCAGAGAACTGGTTCCCTCGTGGAGGGCTTGTGTTTAAATAAGGCTTCTTAAGACATTTGTTAAACTTGTCTGTACCCAGACATAATTTGCTTCCGCATGCTTGTTGTAATGTTGGATCACAGTCTTGTGATCTCTGTGTGTACTCTATATATAAGTCAACAAAGTTGTAAACTACGTAGAGTTCATGCAATATGTACCTGATGTTTACACTGGACATGTATGTTGTGTGTATGATTATAATGTGCATGTCTTAGTGTGGGGTTCGATAGCTTAGTTGAGTTCTTGTTGGTGGTCTTTTATACACCAAGTGGCCCTTATATGTGCGCAGCTTGGGGCATCGCAATGCGATTGCTCGTGACTCTGTCATGTGGCACACTTTGTTGTATGATCGAGCCCGCCCAAGACCCCGACTAAGTGATCGGGCTGGAGTCTGTTTATGTAAGTGTTGTGATTCAATCGATAATATGGTTGAGGCGACTTGTCTATGAGTATGGGATTTCACCACCCATAAGCATTTAGACTTGTGAGCGAACGATGAGGACCCATCTCAGTTGATCATCCGGGCCTGGATGGAATGCCACGAACGTTCGAGCTTTCCGATAGTGTCTTGTACTTGGCCTTGTCTACTTAGACAAGTGGGTATGGCTCTCTGCTCTCCATATGATTGAGTTGTGACTGGAATTACATACGCATATTCCGAGTCCCGACAGGCTTGGTATCAGTGCAGGACTGACTGTAGGATTATCAGCCTTGGTCGAAGTTGAGTCTAGCCTTCTATAGTTATATAATTACTCTGGGTATATAAGGGAACAACGTAAGGCTTATTTTTTCTCCTTACCTCATCGTTCTGAGTTCTGAGGCACCCTCAACTTTTCTACGGGAAGATAGGACTAGGCTCATCTATGTCTTACTAGAACATCTCGTTGTTTGCTTCCTTGTAGCCGTAGGAAAGTTGTGTTCGGTTTGCTACAGTTTTTGTGCTTCCTGATTTCATACATCGTATGTAAGTGTTGTTTCTATGTGGTAAGAAAATTGTCTTTTCTTGCGATTACAACCGTTATGTTGTCCGAGTCATTCCAGGTTTCTTCATAATCTGATGCATTTGCAAAATCCTTCCTTCTATTTCGGTTGTCCCTTTAGAAGAATTTCTAGGTGGCATGGCCCACAGTTCCATAGACTTTGTTGTAGGTTTTACTCTAGAAACCTATATTGATGCATTTGCAGTTCTTCCTCCCACTTTAGATGTCTTCTAGCCCGAATAACCACACTAACCATCATGTTAGGGTACTTTGCTACTCTAACATATCTGTTGTAGCCCTAGTACGCCATAGTCATCCTCTAGGAAACTACCCAGTAATCCAACCCCGTCTATCTATCCACCAGACAGATGTGTAGAGTTCATAGTGGATCTTATGCCAGGCACCGCCCCAATTTGTAGACACCCATATAGAATGGCCCCACGTGAGTTAGCTGAGCTTAAAATCCAACTTGAAGCTTTGTTCGCAAAAGGCTGCATCCGCCCTGGCTCATCGCCATGGGATGCCCCGTTCTGTTCGTAACGAAGAAAGATGGAACAGAAAGGATGTGCGTAGACTATCGCCCGCTAAATCTAGCGACGATAAAGAACAAGTACCCACTTCCCAGGATCAATGATCTTTATGATCAACTTGATAGATCCTTTGTCTTCTCCAAGATGGATTTGATATTAGGCTATCATCAAATCAAAATCCGAAATGAGGACATTCCCAAAACGGCTTTCACTACTCGTTATGGTCTTTATGAGTACACCGTCATGTCCTTCGGTTTAACAATTTCCCCCGCCACTTTCTCGCGCTTGATGAATTCGATCTTCATGGAGTACCTAGATAAATTTGTTGTAGTTTATCTTGATGAAATTCTCATCTACTCGAAGAACGAAGAAGAGCACGCAGAACATCTTAGACTGGTATTGATGAAACTTAGAGAGCATCGCATTTATGCCAAGTTTTCTAAGTGCGAATTTTGGCTACCAGAAGTGACCTATTTAGGCCACGTGATTTCTGCCAAAGGCATTGCTGTCAATCCCAAGAGAGTTCAGGCCATCATTGATTGGACTCCACCTGAATGGGTTAAGCAAGTTAGGAGTTTTCTTGGCTTAGCAAGCTATTGTCGCCGCTTCGTTGAGAACTTCTCCAAATTTGCAAAGCCTCTAACTGAACTCCTCAAGAAAGAGAAGAAATTTGAATGGACCCCCAAGTGCGAGGAAAGCTTTTAAGAGCTGAAAAGAAGATTGAATTCTGCACCCGTACTTGCGCCTCCAGACACCAAAAAGGATTTCGAGATCTATTGTGATGCCTCGCGGCAAGGGTTAGGATGCATACTTATGCAAGATCGACATGTGGTAGCTTATGCTTCACACCAGTTGCGCCCACATGAAGAGAACTATCCTACCCATGATCTTGAACTCGTTGCCGTAGTTCATGCCCTGAAAACATGGAGACATTACCTCCTTGGTAACCATTGCCAGATCTATTCCGACCACCGAAGCCTCAAATATATATTCACCCATCCAAATCTTAATCTCAGGCAAAGACGCTGGATAGAGTGTATAAAATATTACGACGTAGGAATCTCATACACCCCAGGCAAAGCCAATGCCATGGCTGATGCACTAAGTCGTAAGTCGTATTGTAACAACCTCATGTTACAACAGTATCAACCACTTCTTCATGAGGAATTTCGAAGGCTCAATCTCGAGATTGTTCCTCGTGGATATCTTTTCAACTTGGTGGCGAAACCAACTCTTGAGCATCAAATCATAGTTGCCCAAAGGCGTGCACGGGGAGTTCGCCGGATCAAGGAGAACATTGCTAGCGAAGTTGCTAAATGTTTCTCCAAAGATATCAAAGGAATAGTATTCTTTGAAAATCGTTTGGTAGTACCTAAGAATAGGGATCTAAGGCAACTCATCCCTAAAGAAGCCCATGACACTCCCCTCTCGATTGATGAGGACATCCCTTACTAATGTTACACCCACATCCTCACCAACTACACATATTGGACCAGTTAATAGAGCGCGCGCACGTCAGCTAAATTATCAGGTACTTTCGTTTCTTGCGAATCCTTCTAATGTTTATGAACATATGATGCTGCCTAAATTAGATACATTTGTTTTGCTTAAGAATGAAGGACCTAGCATGGACAAGAAGGACGGGCATTGGAGCGGGATCAAGCATGGAGAAGACGGTGCGCGCGCGGGAAAGGACAATGGAGTTTCCAGTGGTGATTTTCGCACTTTGAAGCCACCATAAGGCGTGCATGAAGACTTGGACGAAATACACAAGATTCCACTTCATTATTTTCGTCCAAGGGAAGTTATAGGTGCTGCGTCACCTTAATATTGGGCTGGGCCCATGTAATTTCGAAATACTACTTTATAGGCTGTTTTAGAGTCCGTATGTGTGGGGAAACCAAGGTAGGGTTGTTTTCGGACCCCACCTCCAAGGGGTCACGAAAATCCCCTCTATTCCCCCATATATACAGCCCTTAGGGCGTCGTTTAGACTTGGGTTTTAATTAGATTTAAGTTAGCCATAGCCACAACTTCGAGTTCTTCGTTTGTGTCGTCCGACTAGGCCAAGGCCGCATTGGAACCCCAACTTTCGTCAATCATTCATCTTATATTCGCAATATCCAGATTGCAATTCTTAGTTCTTGCTTGTTCTTTCGATTGCTTGCAGGAATTAGACCTTCGTGGTCAGGTTGATCGTGCATCCGCGGGATCAGTAATCTCTCGGAGTTGGTTTAGCGATCGCTAAGGCCCAACGTCTTCGCTCGTTCGTAGTCAGGTCGCGAAAGTCGTCTCCACCATAATCGATCTCCATCATCTCATCGAAACATCGGGACACCTTCGCCTCTATCAAGTGGTATCAGATTTCCAGGTTGCTCGGTGAGATTCACCAGTTTTTCGCAGTCTAGATTACTTCTGTTTTTCCTACCTACAGTCCACGAAAAATCCAAAAAACATTTAGGGTTAGATCATCACGTCCCAAGACAGTCCGAGCCTTTTGTCTAGTTTTCTTTACAGTAGGTTGATTTGTTGAATTTGCGGTTGCATCGTTGTGTCCATTTGCTGATCTTAGCGTCTAGTTCCCTTAGAGTTTCGAGTTCTGATCACAGTTTGTCACCCCGCCGCCGCACAGTAGTACACCACCACGTTCCGCAAATCCGAGTCCAGATACACCACCACGTTCCGCCAAGCCGAGTCCATATACACCACCACGACCTACCGATCCGAGTTGAGTTCCATCACCCGTTCGGTTTGTGATCTCTCCGTCGCCAGATTAGTTTTGAGTTGATTAGAGTCGGATTTCACCAATCTTTTGTCGTACGTAGAAGGGGGTGATTTCCAAAAAAAAAAGTTTGGCACGCTTTCCAGAGCAGTTTTTAGGCCAAAAATTTCAGGGGTGAAAAAATTTCGTGCCCATAACTTCCTTAGGTCCAGAAACTCATTTTGAGACGTTCGCTACCATAGTGATTTTTTCGCACTTTTTCAGCCACCGCAGTCCCGAATCGCAAAAAAAAGCAGAAAAACAAAAAAAAAGAGAAAAAAATTCAGAGTGTGCTTCTCAGTTGTTTACGTGCCGCGCGTGCTTTCGTTGGTGTTTTAGGCTCACGTCTCTAGTACGGTCTAGCCTAGGATCAGCACAGTACCGACGTTGAGTGTTTATCCAGCTTTGCATCTCTGTTTTGATTACTGTTGAGCTTTTGCTACCATACTTGTCAGCCTTCCTACAGCTCCACATATATTTTACATCGTGCGTTTTGACACCTCCTGGCCATCGCTCTACCATATCTCTGAGAGTTTTGGCCCGTTGGTTGTACATCACCACCTGCTGCTAGGTAAGAATCGGTAAGAACGAAAGAAAATCTTGACGGTTTTGTGCTTTCCACCACCCCACATCCTAGTAGTAGAAGTAGGATCATATTTCTGTGTGTTTTCTATTTCTGCTAACCATGCCAGGATCACATGAAGAAGTGGCGCAGGATGCGCCCGATTGGGAGAACATGACGAACAAGGAGCTACATGATAAATTTGCACGTATGATGTCTGAACAAGTGCAAGACATCGAGAACAGATTTACAGAGGCGATTGATGGCGTGGAGAAGATGATCGACACCAAGCTCGACGCCAAGTTTACTGAGTTGATCACACGCCTACCTCCACAGCCCGCAGCCGCCCCGGCGCAGCCACCGTTTCAATGACGTGCACGACGTATTTTGTTTCCGGCCGGACAAGCTGCTGGTATTGGTGCTCCTCCTCCTGCTGCAGTTGTTGCTGCTGCTGCTCCTGCTGCTTCTGACGTCGGCCAGGACGAAGACTACGAGGGTGATTACGAGGAGGAGGTGGAACAGGAAGCGGCCTATGAACAGCCAGTTGGACGTCCACGTCCCAACATTCGCCACGGTCGACACCAACCAGCCCCTCAGGTACGCGATGATGACCATGTGCCTAAACTCAAATTGAATCTTAAGCCGTTTGAGGGAAGATATATTTCTGATGCTTATCTTACTTGGGAGTTAGAACCTGAACAACGCTTTACATGTTTACAATATCCTGAGAATAGACGTGTTACTGCTGCTGTTTGTGAATTCACGGGGTTTGCATCTATTTGGTGGTCTGAACATTGTAGATTGCATGCTAATAATATTCCAACTACTTGGGCTACTTTAAAAGATGCTATGCGTACTCGCTGGGTTCCTCCTTATTATCAACATGAATTGCTACAAAAATTACAGCGTTTGTGACAGGGAAAAAATTCTATAGAGGAATATTAACAGGAATTACAAACTGGATTGATTAGATGTGGCCTTGTAGAGGATAATGAAGCTATGCTTGCACGTTTTATGGGTGGCTTAAACAGGGAGATACAAACTATTCTAGAATACAAGGACTATGCTACTATCACTCGTTTATTTCATCTTGCTTGTAAAGCTGAACGTGAAGTGCAGGATCGACAGGCCGCTACGAGACCTAACTTTTCTGCAGGACGAACTGCATCATGGACATCGCGTGGACCTTCTACATCCACACGTCCTGCTGCACCACCATCTACTTCAGCAGCTCATTCTTACAGGGAGCCACCAAAACAGCCAGTGCCACCATTCAAGGGTGCACAGAGTGGTCCAGCGGCGAGTTCTTCTTCATCCATGGCTTCCACAGGGCAAACACGAGATCGTGATATTAAATGTCGCAGGTGCCAAGGTGGAGGTCACTTCGCAAAATACTGTCCCTCCAAGCGTGTGATGACTATTACGGCGCATGGTGGGTATGAGTCAACGAAGTGACTATGATGAGGAGACTTTAGTTCTCATTGCTCATGAGGAACAGGGTGCCCATGATGATGCTCATGATATAGAGTATATGGCTCCTGATGATGCGGATAAATATGCTAGTTTGGTTGCTCAACGTGTGTTAAGTGTGCAGGTAACGAAGGACGAGCAAAACCAGAGGCATAATTTGTTCCACACAAAGGGAGTGGTGAAAGAACGTTCGGTTCGCATCATTATTGACGGAGGGAGTTGCAACAACTTGGCTAGCATGGAGTTGGTGGAGAAGCTATCGCTCACCACAAGACCACACCCCCATCCGTACTATATTCAGTGGTTTAACAATAGTGGTAATATTAAGGTAACGCGTTCTGTTCGTGTGCACTTTAGCATTGCTGCATATGCTGATTATGTTGATTTTGATGTGGTACCCATGCAAGCATGCTCTCTTTTACTTGGTAGACCATGGCAATTTGATAAGAATGTTGTACACCATGGTAGGAAAAATCAGTTTACTCTGGTTCATCAGGATAAAAATATTGCTTTACTTCCTATGTCTCCTGAACAAATTGTGAAAGATGATCTTTCTAGAGCTAGTAAAGCTAAAAAGGAGAAAAATAAGAGTGAAAATGAGAGAGCATCTAAAGAATTTGAGCAACAACATAAGACTAATAGCAAATCTTCTTCTGCTGTTTCTAATGAAATTAAACTGACTAGTCCAACTTTGCTTGCTACTAAGGTTGATATTTCGGATTTGGATGTTAGTAAATATGTGTGCTATGCTTTTGTTTGCAAAGAAGCTTTGTTTTCATTTGAGGAATTGCCTCCTTCTTTGCCTCCTGTTGTCACTGACCTTTTGCAGGAGTTTATTGACGTCTTTCCACAAGACGTACCACTGGGATTACCACCTATTCGAGGGATTGAGCATCAGATTGACTTAATTCCCGGTGCGTCGCTGCCCAACCATGCGCCATACCGTACCAATCCGGAGGAGACGAAGGAGATTCAGCGTCAAGTACAAGAGCTACTCGACAAAGGTTACATACGTGAATCACTTAGTCCTTGTGTTGTTCCTGTTATTTTAGTGCCTAAAAAGGATGGAACATGGCGTATGTGTGTTGATTGTCGAGCCAATAATAATATTACTATTCGTTATCGTCATCCTATTCCTAGGTTAGATGATATGCTTGATGAATTAAGTGGCTCTACCATGTTTTCCAAAGTTGATTTGCGTAGTGGATACCATCAAATTCGCATGAAATTAGGAGATGAATGGAAAACGGCATTTAAAACTAATTTGGATTATATGAGTGGTTAGTCATGCCTTTTGGGTTAACTAATGCACCTAGCACTTTCGTGAGATTAATGAACGAGGTTTTTCGTGTTTTCATTGGACGATTTGTGGTAGTCTATTTCGATGATATACTGATTTATAGCAAATCTTTGGAGGAACATTTGGATCATTTACGTGTTGTTTTTATTGCTCTCCGTAATGCACGTTTGTTTGGTAACCATGGGAAGTGCACCTTTTGCACCGACCGAGTATCGTTTCTTGGCTATGTTGTTACTCTGTAGGGAATTGAAGTAGATAAAGCCAAGATCGAGGCGATTGAGAGTTGGCCGCAGCCCAAAACGGTCACACAAGTGAGGAGTTTTCTTGGCCTCGCTGGATTCTATAGGCGTTTTGTGAGAGATTTCAGCACCATTGCTGCACCTCTCAATGAGCTTACACGCAAGGATGTGCCTTTTACTTGGGGTACCGCACAGGAAGAAGCCTTCACGGTATTGAAAGATAAGTTAACACATGCTCCTTTGCTCCAACTTCCAGATTTTAATAAGACTTTTGAGCTTGAATGTGATGCTAGTGGTATTGGTTTGGGAGGTGTGTTATTACAAGATGCTAAACCTGTTGCATACTTTTCTGAAAAATTGAGTGGGCCTAGTCTGAACTATTCTACTTATGATAAGGAATTATATGCTCTTGTTCGGACATTAGAAACTTGGAAACATTATATATGGCCCAAATAATTTGTTATAGATTCTGCTTATGAATCTTTGAAACACATAAGAAGTCAAGCAAAACTTAATCGTAGACATGCTAAGTGGGTTGAATTTATTGAGACTTTCCCTTATGTCATTAAACACAAGAAGGGGAAAGGTAATATTATTGCTGATGCATTGTCTCGTCGTTATACTATGCTTTCACAACTTGACTTTAAGATATTCGGTTTAGAAATATGTACATGATGCAGAATTTAAAGATGTATTGCAGAATTGTAGAGAAGGTAGAACATGGAACAAGTTTGTGCTTAATGATGGATTCGTATTCCGTTGTAACAAGCTATGCATTCCAGCTAGCTCTATTCGTCTTTTGTTGTTGCAGGAGGCGCATGGAGGAGGATTAATGGGACACTTTGGCGTGAAGAAGACGGAGGATGTACTTGCTACACATTTCTTTTGGCCAAAGATGAGACAGGATGTTGAGTGTTTTGTTGCTCGCTGCACTACATGTCAAAAAGCTAAGTCACGACTCAATCCTCATGGTTTATACATGCATTTACCTGTACCTAGTGTTCCGTGGGAGGACATATCCATGGACTTTGTTTTAGGCTTTCCTCGAACAAAGAAGGGGAGGGATAACATCTTTGTTGTCGTGGATAGATTTTCTAAGATGGCACACTTTATACCATGTCATAAAAGTGATGATGCTGCTAATGTTGCTGATTTATTCTTTCGTGAGATTATTCGCTTACATGGTGTGCCCAATACTATTGTCTCGGATCGTGATACTAAGTTTTTTAGCCATTTTTGGAGATGTTTATGGGCTAAGTTGGGGACTAAACTACTTTTTAGTACTACATGTCATCCCCAAACTGATGGAAAAACTGAAGTGGTCAATAGGACATTGTCTACTATGCTTAGGGCTGTTTTAAAGAGTAACTTGAAACTGTGGGAAGAATGTTTACCTCATATTGAATTTGCCTATAATCGTTCGTTGCATTCTACCACTAAAATGTGCCCTTTTGAGATTGTTTATGGTTTTCTACCTCGTGCACCTATTGATTTGCTGCCTCTTCCATCTTCGAAGAAGGTTAATTTTGATGCTAAGCAACGTGCTGAATTGATATTAAAAATGCATGAGTTAACTAAAGAAAACATTGAGCGAATGAATGCTAGATACAAGCTTGCTGGTGATAGGGGTCGAAAGCATGTTTGTCTTTGAACCCGGAGATCTTGTTTGGTTACATTTACGTAAAGATAGGTTTCCTGATTTGCGCAAGTCTAAGTTAATTCCACGAGCCGATGGTCCCTTTAAGGTTTTGCAAAAAATTAATGATAATGCATATAAACTTGAGCTACCTGTAAATTTTGGGGTTAGTCCCACTTTTAATATTGCAGATTTGAAACCTTATTTGGGAGAAGATGATGAGCTTCCGTCGAGGGCGACTTCAATTCAAGAAGGGGAGGATGATGAGGACATCCCTACTAATATTACACCCACATCCTCACCAACTACACATATTGAACCAGTTACTAGAGCACGCGCACGTCAGCTAAATTATCAGGTACTTTCGTTTCTTGCGAATCTTCTAATGTTCATGAACATATGATGCTGCCTAAATTAGATACATTTGTTTTGCTTATAATGAAAGACCTAGCATGGACAAGAAGGACGGGCATTGGAGCGGGATCAAGCATGGAGAAGACGGTGCGCGCGCGGGAAAGGACAATGGAGTTTCCAGTGGTGATTTTCGCACTTTGAAGCCACCATAAGGCGTGCATGAAGGCTTGGAAGAAATATACAAGATGCCACTTCATTATTTTCGTCCAAGGGCAGTTATAGGTGCTGCGTCACCTTAATATTGGGATGGGCCCATGTAATTTCGAAATACTACTTTAGAGGCTGTTTTTAGAGTCCGTATGTGTGGGGAAACCGAGTTAGGGTTGTTTTCGGACCCCACCTCCAAGGGGTCACGAAAATCCCCTCTATTCCCCCATATATACAGCCCTTAGGGCGTCGTTTAGACTTGGGTTTTAATTAGATTTTAGTTAGCCATAGCCACAACTTCGAGTTCTTCGTTTGTGTCGTCCGACCAGGCCAAGGCCGCATTGGAACCCCAACTTTCGTCAATCATTCATCTTATATTCGCAATATCCAGATTGCAATTCTTAGTTCTTGCTTGTTCTTTCGATTGCTTGCAGGAATTAGACCTTCGTGGTCAGGTTGATCGTGCATCCGCGGGATCAATAACCTCTCGGAGTTGGTTTAGCGATCGCTAAGGCGCAACGTCTTCGCACGTTCGTAGTCGGGTCGCGAAAGTCGTCTCCACCATAATCGATCTCCATCATCTCATCGAAACATCGGGACACCTTCGCCTCTATCATCGATTCATCCCGGTAGCACAAAAATGTATCGAGATCTACGCCAGAGATTTTGGTGGAGTAGGATGAAGAGAGACATTGCTCAATATGTTGTCGAATGTGATGTTTGTCGTCGCATTAAGGCCGAACATCAAAGACCTGCTGATACCCTTCAACCTTTGCCTATACCCGAGTGGAAATGGGATAAAGTCGGTATGGACTTCATCACCGGCTTTCCAAAAACCCAGAAAGGAAATGATGCCATAATCGTAGTCATTGATAGACTTTCCAAAGTTTCTCACTTCCTTCCCGTTCGTGAGAGTGATACGTCCAAAACGTATCTATAATTTTTGCTTGCTCCATGCCTCTTTTGTGTGATATTGCGATGATATTGATGAACTTCCATACACTTTTGATCATATTTGGACTAACCTATTAACTCAGTGCACCCCAGTGCCAGTTCCTGTTTTCTGCTGTTTTTCTATTTCAGGTTTCCCCCATATTAAAAGTGCTCCAAAAATTCGGGAAAAATCCAAAAAAAAAATCAGCGATATGGAAGCTTCGAGAATCACCGAGGGGGGGGGGCAGAGGGGACCCACCAGGGGCCCAGGCGCCCTCCCGGCGCGCCCTAGTGTGGGGAAGCGCCAGGGTAGCGCCTGGCTGCCCCCTTCGCCCATATAATCCTCGTCACGTGAAACCCCCGTGACGGGAACCCTTTTTCGCGATCTCTCCTCTGTTCCGCCGCAGTGCGTCCAAGATCGGGAGCACCCGAAGACCTCTTCCCGGCACCCTGCCGGAGGGAGGACCCACCTCCGGGAGCTTCTCCACCACCATGGATGCTTCCCGGATGAACCGTGAGTAGTCCACCTTGACCATGGGTCTATGATCAGTAGCTATGTGATGTTCTCCTCCCCTCGTTGTTCTTCATGGATTAGACCTCGCGAGCTTCCCTACATGATCGAGGCACATATGTAATATTTCTGTTATTGCTATGCTGAGTTTGCTGGGATCCGATGGATTATGAGATTATGTTCAGATTGTGTTTGAGTAATATATTGGATTCTCCTATTTTATATTTATGTTCTAGAGTAATTCTTGCATGTTCTCTGTTGTTGTTTATTGCTTTGGTCAAGTAGTAGGTAGTGACTCCAACAGGTAGCGTTATGCATGATTGTGGGTGCATGCCCCCCGATGACTAGCTTGAGTGACAGAAACATGAGTCTAGGGGATGTGTTGTTGCCACAAGGGAGAAAACAACGGTGCTTGTACTTGCGGGTGCAAGGATTATTTACTTTACGCAAAGTTCTTTAATGTAGTTGTCCGTTGCTTTGAGTTTACACTTTTGGTGGGATTCACAACTTAAAACCAGCGAGATGTTCTAGATAGATATCTCAAGGTGGATGATTAGTAGGTAGATGCAGATGGATTTTGGTCTACTTGATTTGGCGTACCGCCCAACCTTTTGAGCCTCTTCCTTTCTTTGTAACATAGTTATCATTGGTTTGCGCACATAATCCTGTCAATTTCCCAGTTGTAATTTGTTTACCTCGCATGGCTATTTTATCGTATTTTGGGAGAGAGACATCACTAGTGAACATCATAGGACCCCGGTCCATATTTCCAATACTGTTTACACCCGTTATCAATTTAATGCTTTATTTACTTTCCGTTGCTATCACTATCATTATTATCCCGTGTGTTTTATCTTTTGTAAACAACAAGGCCGAAGGAATTGACAACTCCTCTGTACTCGTTGGGAAGCAAAGTTATTTGCTGTGTGTGGAGGTCCAGGTGAAGTTAGCAACCCTGAGTTGTGAACAGCTCCATTGTTCACTTCACCACCTTCTTGTATCTGTTGGAGTCCTATTGGTTCGACACTTAAACCTTAGCATCTTCGCTAAGGGAAATTTTCCGCTACGCTACATCTCACCTTCCACTTTGGGTAAACCAACGAGGGGCGAGAAGTAAACTCTCGTAACATCAAAGCAATTTCTGGTGCCGTTGCCGGGGACTCCACTCTTCAAGATAGGGGAGTTGCACACTATCTTTTATCTTTGCTTTTTAGTCTTGTTAGTTTACCTTTCAGTTTTTGCTTTAGTGTCCTTTATCAAAAATCAAAAAAATAGTTACCTTGCTAGTAGTTGTCATTATGTCTGGCCCTTTTGCCTTTGGTGAAGCAGAAGTGCTCACCTTTAAAAAAAGAGGTGGTGAAAGTCTGAAAGATGCCTGGTATAGAATTAATGATTCTCAAAAAAGAGCCACCAAGAAGCAATCCACTACTATCCTTCTTAGAAACTTTTATGTTGGAATTACTTCTTGGAATAGGTTTATTCTAGATACTGCTATCAATGGGAATTTCCTAGAAGTCCCAGTTTTGGAAGCTCTTAGTGTTATGGAAAATCTTGTTGGAAATCTCTCTGTTGCTAGCATTCAACAGGACATTACCCTAGCTCATATTATGAAAAAACTTGAAAAGATATATTCAAGCTTCTAAGGAGACTGAAGCGTCTAAGCTTGGGGATGCCCCCGTGCATCCCCTTCTCCATCAACAATTATCAGTTCGTCTCTCGTTTCACTATATTTTTATCACTTCATACGTTATGTGCTATGCTTGGAGTGTCTCGCACTTAAGTTTTATTTTTAGTTTTCTTTAGCTTTGCTTGGTGTTCATAAAAATTTAGAACCCAACTTTCTTTGTGTGGGAGAGAAACACGCTTCGCTTTCAAGATCTACAACACAACATAAGATTTTTCATGCTTATCTTTGTTGTGTGTGTTCTTTATCTTTTTCATAGCTACTGTCATGTTTAGCTCTTAGTTTTCATGCTTATCTTTTTTAAGAGATTTTTTTTAGTTTGTTGCTGGAACTCTCTTGAGTTTTCATGTTTATCTTGTTTAGAAAGTTTTCCTGTTGCACTGAGTTTTGTGTCTTGACTGGAAGTAGGTAATTGAGGTTGCTATTCTTTTGTAGTAGTAACTTGCAATAGTTTTGAGGTATTGTTTTGAGTAATGTTTGGACTTTTGGTGTCAAGAGCTTTAGCCTATTATTGATAGATGTCGTATTTTGGGCAATCCTTGTTTATTTTAAAAACTTACAAAATAAGTTGAGAACTTTAGCTACTAGATGGATCACTACTCTTCTGTGGGGTCGAATATTAGAGTACACTCACGTTCCATGAGTCGAGGATGCACAAGGATAACCAAACCTCCATACACTCCTCCTCGGGGTACTTGTCTCTTTGTGAAACCTCCTTATTAGATTGAGAGTTACCGATAATAAGTGCGTGAGTTCTTCGGACTAATATGAGTATTCGAAAGTTGACATTTCCACCTTCCCATATTTTTCTAGCCTCTCCTGTGTCGTGCATTGCTTTCTTCTCAATCTGAGAGTTGGCATCCACCTTCGCCGGTACATCCAAACCCTTGGCATGATACGCTCTGTCATCATAAACCTCCTTATATCATTCCTGAAAACAGCCACCATACCTACCTACCAAGGCCTTTCCATAGCCTTTCCGAGATATATTGCCATGCAACATCCGTCTTCTCATGACTTGATCTTCATTTCATACATGCTACTTGCTTGATCGATGAGCCGCATGCTAGTTGGGCCTTGCCCTAATCATTGCTACATGACGCGCTAGTATCATTGCATATCCTGCTACACTGGCAGAGGCATACATTTTCATACTTCATGATAGTTACATCTTCTTTATGATTTGAGTACTTTTGTAAAGTGTGAAAGATCTTCTATACTTTTTGTAATATATAGAGTGTTACCCCTAAAGTGAGGAAAAGATCCCAAAGAGGACAAATGAGAGAAATAGAAAGAGCCATTGAGGCCACCAAAAAAATAAAAAATAAAAAGAGAAAATTAAATAAAAAGAGAGAAGGGGGCACACTACTATTCCTTTTGAAAAATCCACACTCGTACTCCCTCTTATATCTTGTACTCCATAGATATTATCATTTATGCATATAGCTATGTGGGGACCTTCACACTATAGAACTTGGCTTGTATATTCCAATGATGAGCCTCCTCAAATGAGCTCCAGGTATTTTTGAGCAAGCCAGTTGGATGCACCCCCACTAGTTCCATTGGAGAGCTTACCTTAGCTCATATGTGCATCCGTTGCATGGAAATCCCTACTCCTCACATCATATCTATCATTTGGCTTTCTCTCGCCTATGATTGTCCTCATTGATGTGAGCCTTTCACACCTTTTTGTCTTCCTCCTCCACCATATTCTCTCTTTGCCATCCTAAGTGTCAACTTTCTTGCTTACGCTCATCCATTGCATGAGTGCTCAAAATGTCGAAAAGGATTGGATCATTTTGACTTGTACTTGGCTAGTGGTCTGGGGATGAGTCAAGATAAGATTCCAAAGAAGACCAAGTGTGAAACTTTAGTAGATTGAGTTCTCAACACAAAAATACTTTTTCTCGTATATCCCTATCCCCTTTCTTGCATGCAAACACCATTTGAAGACATCCGAGTCACGGACAGCGAGAGCTCTTTCACCTTTATGTTCTTATGTTGCTTGTTTCAATGCTGAATATAGACTCTTGTCTGTTATGAATTGAATTGAATTGAATTACATGCCTTGATTGCTTTACTTAAAAGTTCTTATATGGTTGTTAGCATGTCACCACAGAAATTATGCTTTTATCATTTACCTACTCGAGGACGAGCAGGAATGAAGCTTGGGGATGTTGATACGTCCAACACGAATCTATAATTTCTTCTTGCTCCATGCCTCTTTTGTGTGATATTGCTATGATATTGATGAACTTCCATACACTTTTGATCATATTTGGACTAACCTATTAACTCAGTGCACCCTAGTGTCAGTTCCTGTTTTCTGTTGTTTTTCTATTTCAGGTTTCCTCCATATTAAAAGTGCTCCAAAAATTCAAAAAAAAACCATTAAAAAATCAGCGATATGGAAGCTTCGATAAACACCGAGGGGGGGGGGGGGCAAAGGGGACCCACCAGGGCCCCAGGCGCCCTCCCGACGCACCTAGGGTGGGGCCGCGCCAGGGGGCCGCCTGGACCCCTGGTGGGCCCCCTGGCTGCCCCCTTCGCCCATATATTCCTTGTGACATGAAACCCTCGTGACGGGAAACATTTTTCGCGATCTCTCATCTGTTCCGCCGCCGCCGCGCTTCCAAGATCGGGAGCACCAGAAGACCTCTTCCCGGCACCCTGCCGGAAGGAGGAACCACCTCCGGGAACTTCTCCACCACCATGGATGCTTCCCGGATGAACCGTGAGTAGTCCACCTTGGACCATGGGTCTATGATCAGTAGCTATGTGATGTTCTCCTCCCCTCTTTGTTCTTCATGGATTAGACTCGTGAGTTTCCCTACATGATCGAGGCACATATGTAATATTTCTGCTGTTGCTATGCTGAGTTTGCTGGGATCCGATGGATTATGAGATTATGTTCAGATTGTGTTTGAGTAATATATTTGATTCTCCTCTTTTATATTTATGTTCTAGAGTAATTCTTGCATGTTCTCTGTTGCTTTTTATTGCTTTGGCCAAGTAGTAGGTAGTGACTCCAAGAGGGATTGTTATGCATGATTGTGGGTTCATGCCCCCCTGATAGAGGCGAAGGTGTTCCGATGTTTCGATGAGATGGTGGAGATCGATTATGGTGGAGACGACTTTCACGATCCGACTACGAACGTGCGAAGACGTTGCGCCTTAGCGATCGCTAAACCAACTCCGAGAGGTTATTGATCCCGCGGATGCACGATCAACCTGACCACGAAGGTCTAATTCCTGCAAGCAATCGAAGAATAGGCAAGAACTAAGAATTGCAATCTGGATATTGCGAATATAAGATGAATGATTACGAAAGTTGGGGTTCCAATGAGGTCTTGGCCTGGTCGGATGACACAAACGAAGAGCTCGAAGTTGCGGCTATGGCTAACTTAAATCTAATTAAAACCCAAGTCTAAACGACGCCCTAAGGGCTGTATATATGGGGGAACAGAGGGGATTTACGTGACCCCTTGTAGGTGGGGTCCGAAAACAACCCTAACTCGGTTTCCCCACACATACGGACTCTAAAAACAGCCTATAATATGGTATTTCGAAATTACATGGGCCCAGCCCAATTTTAAGGTGACGCAGCACCTATAATTGCCCTTGGACGAAAATAATGAAGTGGCATTGATAGAGGCGAAGGTGTCCCGATGTTTCGATGAGATGGTGGAGATCGATTTTGGTGGAGTAGACTTTCACGACCCGACTACGAACGTGCGAAGACGTTGCGCCTTAGCAATCGCTAAACCAACTCCGAGAGGTTATTGATCCCGCGGATGCACGATCAACCTGACCACGAAGGTCAATTCCTGCAAGCAATCGAAGAACAAGCAAGAACTAAGAATTGCAATCTGGATATTGCGAATATAAGATGAAAGATTAACAGAAGTTGGGGTTCCAATGCGGTCTTGGCCTGGTCGGACGACACAAACGAAGAACTCGAAGTTGCGGCTATGGCTAACTTAAATCTAATTAAAACCCAAGTCTAAACGATGCCCTAAGGGCTGTATATATGGGGGAACAGAGGGGAATTTCGTGGCCCCTTGGAGGAGGGGTCCGAAAACAACCCTAACTCGGTTTCCCCACACATACGGACTCTAAAAAATAGCCTATTAAGTGTATTTCGAAATTACATGGGCCTGGCCCAATAATAAGGTGACGCAGCACCTATAATAACTCTTGGACGAAAATATTAATGTGGCATCTTGTGTCTCTCGTCCAAGTCTTCATGCGCGCCTTATGGTGGCTTCAAATTGCGATAATCACCACGGGAAGCTCCGCTGTCCTTTCCCGCGCGCGCACCTTCTTCTCCATGCTTGATCCCGCTCCAATGACCATCCTTCTTGTCCATGCTAGGTCCTTCATTCATAAGACAAACAAAAGTATCTAATTTAGGCAGCATCATATGTTCTTGAATATTAGAAGGATTCGCAAGAAACGAAAGTACCTGATAATTTAATTGACGTGCGCGTGCTCTAGTAACTGGTCCATTATGTGTAGTTTGTGAAGATGTGGGTGTAACATTAGTAGAGATGTCCTCATCATCCTCCCCTTCTTGAATTGAAGTCGTCCTCGACGGAAGCTCATCATCTTCTTCCAAATAAGGCTTCAAATCTGCAATATTAAATGTGGGACTAACCCCAAAGGCTGCAGGTAGCTCAAGTTTATATGCATTATCATTAATTTTCTGCAAAACCTTAAAGGGACCATCAGCTCGAGGCATTAACTTAGACTTGCGCAAATCAGGAAACCTATCTTTACGTAGATGTAACCAAACAAGATCTCCGGGTTCAAACACAACATGCTTTCGACCCCTATCACCAGCAAGCTTGTATCTAGCATTCATGCGCTCAATGTTTTCTTTAGTTAACTCATGCATTTTTAATATCAATTCAGCACGTTGCTTAGCATCAAAATTAACCTTCTCCGAAGATGGAAGAGGCAGCAAATCAATAGGTGCACGAGGTAGAAAACCATAAACAATCTCAAAAGGGCACATTTTAGTGGTAGAATGCAATGAACGATTATAAGCAAATTCAATATGAGGTAAACATTCTTCCCACTGTTTCAAGTTACTCTTTAAAACAGCCCTAAGCATAGTAGACAAAGTCCTATTGACCACTTCAGTTTGTCCATCAGTTTGGGGATGACATGTAGTACTAAAAAGTAGTTTAGTCCCCAACTTAGCCCATAAGCATCTCCAAAAATGGCTAAGAAACTTAGTATCACGATCCGAGACAATAGTATTGGGCACACCATGTAAGCGAATAATCTCACGAAAGAATAAATCAGCAACATTAGCAGCATCATCGCTTTTATGACATGGTATAAAATGTGCCATTTTAGAAAATCTATCCACGACAACAAATATGCTATCCCTCCCATTCTTTGTTTGAGGCAAGCCTAAAACAAAGTCCATGGATATGTCCTCCCACGGAACACTAGGTAC
Source organism: Bromus sterilis (assembly GCA_950022295.1). Lineage (NCBI taxonomy): Eukaryota > Viridiplantae > Streptophyta > Magnoliopsida > Poales > Poaceae > Bromus > Bromus sterilis. The sequence continues at coordinate 159,626,674 of OX465599.1, read as the reverse complement.
AGGTAAAGGCATGTATAAACCATGAGGATTGAGTCGTGACTTAGCTTTTTGACATGTAGTGCAGCGAGCAACAAAACGCTCAACATCCCGTCTCATCTTTGGCCAAAAGAAATGTGTAGCAAGTACGTCCTCCGTCTTCTTCACGCCAAAGTGTCCCATTAATCCTCCTCCATGCGCCTCCTGCAACAACAAAAGACGAATAGAGCTAGCTGGAATGCATAGCTTGTTAGAACGGAACACAAATCCATCATTAAGCACAAACTTGTTCCATGTTCTACCCTCTCTACAATTCTGCAATACATCTTTAAATTCCGCATCATTGACGTATTGATCTTTGATTGTCTCTAAACCGAAAATCTTGAAGTCAAGTTGTGAAAGCATAGTATAACGACGAGACAAAGCATCAGCAATAATATTATCTTTCCCCTTCTTGTGTTTAATGACATAAGGGAAAGTCTCAATAAATTCAACCCACTTAGCATGTCTACGATTAAGTTTTGCTTGACTTCTTATGTGTTTCAAAGATTCATGATCAGAATGTATAACAAATTCTTTGGGCCATAAATAATGTTGCCAAGTTTCTAATGTCCGAACAAGAGCATATAATTCCTTATCATAAGTAGAATAGTTCAGACTAGGCCCACTCAATTTTTTAGAAAAGTAAGCAACAGGTTTAGCATCTTGTAATAACACACCTCCCAAACCAATCCCACTAGCATCGCATTCAAGCTCAAAAGTCTTATTAAAATCAGGAAGTTGGAGCAAAGGAGCATGTGTTAACTTATCTTTCAATACGGTGAAGGCTTCTTCCTGTGCGGTACCCCAAGTAAAAGGCACATCCTTGCGTGTAAGCTCATTGAGAGGTGCAGCAATGGTGCTGAAATCTCTCACAAAACGCCTATAGAATCCAGCGAGGCCAAGAAAACTCCTCACTTGTGTGACCGTTTTGGGCTGCGACCAACTCTCAATCGCCTCGATCTTGGCTTTATCAACTTCAATTCCCTGCGGAGTAACAACATAGCCAAGAAACGATACTCGGTCGGTGCAAAAGGTGCACTTCCCAAGGTTACCAAACAAACGTGCATTACGTAGAGCAATAAAAACAGCACGTAAATGATCCAAATGTTCCTCCAAAGATTTGCTATAAATCAGTATATCATCAAAATAGACTACCACAAATCGTCCAATGAAAGCACGTAAAACCTCGTTCATTAATCTCATGAAAGTGCTAGGTGCATTAGTTAACCCAAAAGGCATGACTAACCACTCATATAATCCAAACTTAGTTTTAAATGCCGTTTTCCATTCATCTCCTAATTTCATGCGAATTTGATGGTATCCACTACGCAAATCAACTTTGGAAAACATGGTAGAGCCACTTAATTCATCAAGCATATCATCTAACCTAGGAATAGGATGACGATAACGAATAGTAATATTATTAATGGCTCGACAATCAACACACATACGCCATGTTCCATCCTTTTTAGGCACTAATATAACAGGAACAGCACAAGGACTAAGGGATTCACGTATGTAACCTTTGTCGAGTAGCTCTTGTACTTGACGCTGAATCTCCTTCGTCTCCTCCGGATTGGTACGGTATGGCGCACGGTTAGGCAGCGAAGCACCGGGAATTAAGTCAATCTGATGCTCAATCCCTCGAATAGGTGGTAATCCCGGTGGCACGTCTTGTGGAAAGACGTCAATAAACTCCTGCAAAAGGTCAGTGACAACAGGAGGCAAAGAAGGAGGCAATTCCTCAAATGAAAACAAAGCTTCTTTGCACACAAAAGCATAGCACACATATTGACTAACATCCAAATCCGAAATATCAACCTTAGTAGCAAGCAAAGTTGGACTAGTCAATTTAATTTCATTAGAAACAGCGGAAGAAGATTTGCTATTGGTCTTATGTTGTTGCTCAAATTCTTTAGCTGCTATCTCATTTTCACTCTTATTTTTCTCCTGTTTAGCTTTACTAGCTCTAGCAAGATCATCTTTCACAATTTGTTCAGGAGACATAGGAAGTAAAGCAATAGTTTTATCCTGATGAACCAGAGTAAACTGATTTGTCCTACCATGGTGTACAACATTCCTATCAAATTGCCATGGTCTACCAAGTAAAAGAGAGCATGCTTGCATGGGTACCACATCACAATCAACATAATCAGCATATGCGGCAATGCTAAAGTGCACACGAACAGAACGCGTTACCTTAATCTTACCACTATTGTTAAACCACTGAATATAGTACGGATGGGGGTGTGGTCTTGTGGTGAGAGATAGCTTCTCCACCAACTCCATGCTCGCCAAGTTGTTGCAACTCCCTCCGTCAATGATGATGCGAACCGAACGTTCTTTCACCACTCCCTTTGTGTGGAACAAATTATGCCTCTGGTTTTGCTCGTCCTTCGATACCTGCACACTTAACACACGTTGAGCAACCAAACTAGCATATTTATCTGCATCATCAGGAGCCATATACTCTATATCACGAGCATCATCATGGGCACCCTGATCCTCATGAGCAATGAGAACTAAAGTCTCCTCATCATAGTCACTCGCTGACTCATACCCACCATCCGCCGTAATAATCATCACACGCTTGGAGGGACAGTCTTTTGCGAAGTGACCTCCACCTTGGCACCTGCGACATTTAATATCACGATCTCGTGCTTGCCCTGTGGACGCCATGGATGAAGAAGAACTCGCCGCGGGACCACTCTGTGCACCCTTGAATGGTGGCGCTGGCTGTGTCGGTGGCTCCCTGTAAGAATGAGCGGCTGAAGTAGATGGTGGTGCAGCAGGACGTGTGGATGTAGAAGCTCCACGCAATGTCCATGATGTATTTCGTCCTGCAGAAAAGTTAGGTCTCGTAGCGGCCTGTCGATCCTGCACTTCACGTTCAGCTTTACAAGCAAGATGAAACAAACGAGTGATAGTAGTAAAGTCCTTGTATTCTAGAATAGTTTGTATCTCCCTGTTTAAGCCACCCATAAAACGTGCAAGCATAGCTTCATTATCCTCTACTAGGCCGCATCTAATCAATCCAGTTTGTAATTCCTGATAATATTCCTCTACAGAATTTTTTCCTTGTCTCAAACGCTGTAATTTTTGTAACAAGTCACGTTGATAATAAGGAGGAACCCAGCGAGTACGCATAGCATCTTTTAAAGCAGCCCAAGTAGTTGGAATATTATTAGCATGCAATCTACAATGTTCGGACCACCAAATAGATGCAAATCCCGTGAATTCACAAACAGCAGCAGTAACACGTCTATTCTCAGGATATTGTAAACATGTAAAGCGTTGTTCAGTTTCTAACTCCCAAGTAAGATAAACATCAGGAATATATCTACCCTCAAATGGCTTAAGATTCAATTTAAGTTTAGGCACATGTTCATCATCGCGTACTTGAGGGGGTGGTTGGTGTCGACCGTGGCGAATGTTGGGACGTGGACGTCCAGCTGGCTGCTCATAGACCGCTTCCTGTTCCACCTCCTCCTCGTAATCACCCTCGTAGTAGTCGTCCTGGCCGACGTCAGAAGCAGCAGCAGCAGTAGCAGCAACTGCAGTAGCAGGAGGAGCACCAATACCAGCAGCTTGTCCTCGCGGCAACAGAATACGTCGTGCACGTGGTAGTGGCGGTGGCTGTGGCTGTGCTGAAGGTAGGCGTGCGATCAACTCAGTAAACTTGGCGTCTAGCTTGGTGTCGATCATCTTTTCCACGCCATCAATCGCCTCTGTAAATCTGTTATGGATGTCCTGCACCTGTTCAGACATCATTTGTGCAAATTTATCATGTAACGCTTTGTTTGTCATATTCTCCCAATCGGGTGCATCCTGCGCCACTTCATCATGGGATCCTGGCCTGGTTAGCAGAAATAGAAAACACACAGAAATATGATCCTACTTCTACTAATGGGATGTGGGGTGGTGGAAAGCACAAATCCGTCAAGCTTTTCTTTCGTTCTTACCGATTCTTACCTAGCAGCAGGTGGTGATGCACAACCAACGGGTCAAAACTCTCAGAGATGTGGTAGAGCGATGGCCAGGAGGTGTCAAAACGCACGATGTAGAATATATGTGGAGCTGTAGGAAGGCTGACAAGTATGGTAGCAAAAGCTCAACAGTAATCAAAACAGAGATGCAAAGCTGAATAAACACTCAACGTCGGTACTGTGCTGATCCTAGGCTAGACCGTACTAGAGACGCGAGCCTAAAACACCAACGAAATCACGGCGCGGCACGTAAACAACTGAGAAGCACACTCTGAATTTTTTTTTCTCTTTTTTTTTTTGCTCTTTTTTTTTTTGCGATGCGGGACTGCCGTGGCTGAAAAAGTGCGAAAAAATCACTATGGTGGCGAACGTCTCAAAATGAGTTTCTGGACCTAAGGAACGTATGGGCACAAAATTTTTTTACCCCCGAAATTTTTGGCCTAAAAACTGCTCTGGAAAACTGCTCTGGAAACAACTGAGAAGCACACTCTGGAAATTTTTTTACCCCCGAAATTTTTTTTTTTTTTGGAAATCACCCTCTTCTACGTACGACAAAGATTGGTGAAATCCGACTCTAATCAACGCAAACTAATCTGGCTACGGAGAGATCACAAACCGAACGGGTGATGGAACTCAACTCGGATCGGTAGGTCGTGGTGGTGTATATGGACTCTGCTTGGCGGAACGTGGTGGTGTATCTGGACTCGGATTGGCGGAACGTGGTGATGTAGTACTGTGCGGCGGCGGCGTGACAAACTGTGATCAGAACTCGAAACTCTAAGGGAACTAGACGCTAAGATCAGCAACTTGACACAACGATGCAACCGTAAATTCAACAAAGCAAGTACTGAAAAGAAAACTGGACAAAGGCTAGGACTGTCTTGGGATGTGATGATCTAACCCTAATTTTTTTTTGTTGGCTTTTTCGTGGACTGTAGGTATGAAGAACAGAACCAATCTAGACTATGAAAACTGGTAAATCTCACCGAGCAACCTGGAATCTGATACCACTTGATAGAGGCGAAGGTGTCCCGATGTTTCGATGAGATGGTGGAGATCGATTATGGTGGAGACGACTTTCACGATCCGACTACGAACGTGCGAAGACGTTGCGCCTTAGCGATCGCTAAACCAACTCCGAGAGGTTATTGATCCCGCGGATGCACGATCAACCTGACCACGAAGGTCTAATTCCTGCAAGCAATCGAAGAACAGGCAAGAACTAAGAATTGCAATCTGGATATTGCGAATATAAGATGAATGATTACGAAAGTTGGGGTTCCAATGAGGTCTTGGCCTGGTCGGATGACACAAACGAAGAGCTCGAAGTTGCGGCTATGGCTAACTTAAATCTAATTAAAACCCAAGTCTAAACGACGCCCTAAGGGCTGTATATATGCGGGAACATAGGGGATTTTCGTGACCCCTTGTAGGTGGGGTCTGAAAACAACCCTAACTCGGTTTCCCCACACATACGGACTCTAAAAACAGCCTATAATGTGGTATTTCGAAATTACATGGGCCCAGCCCAATTTTAAGGTGACGCAGCACCTATAATTGCCCTTGGACGAAAATAATGAAGTGGCATCTCGCGTATTTCGTCCAAGACTTCATGCGCAACTTATGGTGGCTTCAAAGTGCGATAATCACCACTGGAAGCTCCATTGTCCTTTCCCGCGCGCGCACCTTCTTCTCCATGCTTGATCCCGCTCCAATGACCATCCTTCTTGTCCATGCTAGGTCCTTCATTCATAAGCAAAACAAAAGTATCTAATTTAGGCAGCATCATATGTTCATGAACAATAGAAAGATTCGCAAGAAACGAAAGTACCTGATAATTTAGTTGACGTGCGCGTGCTCTAGTAACTGGTCCAGTATGTGTAGTTGGTGAAGATGTGGGTGTAACATTAGTAGAGATGTCCTCATCACCCCCGATGACTAGCTTGAGTGACAGAAACATGAGTCTAGGGGATGTGCTGTTGCCACAAGGGAGAAAACAACGGTGCTTGTACTTGCGGGTGCAAGGATTGTTACTTTACACAAAGTTCTTTAATGCAGTTGTCCGTTGCTTTGAGTTTACACTTTGGGTGGGATTTGCAACTTAATACCAGCGAGATGTTCTGGATAGATATCTCAAGGTGGATGATTAGTAGGTAGATGCAGATAGATTTCGGTCTACTTGATTTGGCGTACGGACCAAGCTTTTGAGCCTCTTCCTTTCTTCGTAGCATAGTTAGCATTGGTTTGCGCACATAATCTTGTCAACTGCCCAGCTGTAATTTGTTTACCTCGCATGGCTATTTTATCGTCTTTTTGGAGAGAGACATCACTAGTGAACATCATAGGACCCCGGTCCATATTTCCAATACTGTTTACACCCGTTATCAATTTACTGCTTTATTTACTTTTCCGTTGCTATCACTATCATTATTATCCCGTGTGTTTTATCCTTTGTAAACAACAAGGCCGGAGGAATTGACAACTCCTCTGTACTCGTTGGGAAGCAAAGTTATTTGTTGTGTGTGGAGGTCCAGGTGAAGTAAGCAACCCTGAGTTGTGAACGATGCCACTGTTCACTTCACCACCTTCTTGTATCTGTTGGAGTCCTATTGGTTCGACCCTTAAACCTTAGCATCCTCGCTAAGGGAAATTTTCCGCTACGCTACATCTCACCTTCCACTTTGGGTAAACCAACGAGGGGCGAGAAGTAAACTCTCGTAACATCAGAGAGCCAGTTAGCGGACTTGTATGTCTCTAGAATTGTGTCTCTCCATGGTGTTCCTTTGGAAATCAATTCTGATCGTGGTAGCTTTTTCACCTCTAGATTTTGGGGAAGCTTTCAGAATGCTATGGGAAATCATCTCTCCTTTAGTACAGCTTTCCATCCTCAATCTAGAGGCCAAGTTGAAAGGGTTAACCAAATTCTCGTAGACATGCTCAGAGCTTGTGTTATCTCATTCGGAAAGAATTGGGAGAAGTCCCTTCCATTCGCCGAATTTTCTTATAACAATAGTTTCCAATCTAGGCTGAACATGGCTCCTTTTGAACTCCTCTATGGACGAAGACGTCTAACACCCCTAAACTGGTCAGAAACCGGTGAAAGACAATTACTTGGACCGGATATGATCAAGTAAGCAGAAGAGCAAGTTCACATTATTCGTGATCAATTGAAAACAGCCCAGTCTCGTCAGAAAAGCTACTATGATCGTCATCATAGGCAAGAAAGCTACAATCTGGACGAGAAGGCTTACCTTCGGGTTACTCCTCTGAAGGGAACCCAACGCTTCGGTATCAAAGGAAAGTTGGCCCCACGTTACATCAGACCTTTCTGTATTCTTGCTAAACATGGAGAAGTTGCCTACCAACTTTGATAGAGGCGGGGTGTCCCGATCTTTCGATGAGATGATAACTACGATTTGATGGAGTCGACTTTGACGATCCGACTACGAACGTGCAACAACGTCGCGCCTTAGCAATCGCTAAACCAATCTCCGGAGGTTATTGACCACGTCGGAGCACGATCAACCTGACCACGAAGGTCTAGTGCCTGCAAGCAATCGAAGAACAAGCAAGAACTATGATAAAGCAATCTGAATATTGCGAATATGTAGATGAAGTATGAATAAAGTTGGGATTCCGAAAGCGGTCTTGATCTGGTCGTTGGACACAAACCGAGTACACGAAGATGCAACAATTAGCTAAGCAGTCTTTTTAACTAAAAGAAATCCAAAGAAAAACCCTAGGGGTTGATCTACTTATATAGGACTAAAGGGTGGAGGCCAAGGGGGTGGAAGGACGTCCTAAAGAGTCCTAAAACTAAACCTAGGTCGTACAAGGCACTTGGGCCCATGTGGAGGTGATGCAACACCTATTGAGTTGGACTTTGATTCGGATTCTGCTGCTGGGTCGCACCGTTTTCGCAATATCTCCACACTCCGACGGAATTTGAAGGTGAAACCAATTGCGTTGGAAACTAGATGAGATAAGCTATCACCAGAAAAAAGAATCACCCAATTTGGAGTTGGTATGTAAAAACGGCGGCTGTTTGAAGTTGGGTATATCTCTGCAGTCCGAATCTGAGTCCATGACGTGAAAGACTTGGTCTCTATCTTCTCTTGGGCCAAAAGTGATGTGAAATAACTTCTTGTACAGCACACAATCATGCCCCTTTGTATTGACTTCATTTCTTGATCAAATATAGAGGAATTAATGGTCATATTCATGATAATTATGTCCTCGTCATCTTCATGCTTTAACATGCTCCAATGCTCATCCTTCTTGTCCATGCTAGGTCCTTCATTTGTCAGCAACATAAATATATCGACGTTAGGCAGCATCATATTCACATGAACATTAGAAACATTACCAAGAAGCGAAAGTACCTGATAATTTAATTGGTGTGCACGATCTCTAGTAATTGCTCCAGTAGGTATATTAGCAGGGGTTGTGGCTGTAACTATGGTAGTCATGTCCTCATCAAACTTGAACTACCCCCGCACCTTTCCCGAGTACATGATGTATTCCATGTGTCACAACTCAGGCGTTGCTTCAAGGACCCCATCCGCGAAGTCAACCATGAAACTCTTGATCTCCAAGATGACCTTTCTTACCAATAATACCCCGTTCGTATTCTTGATTCCGCAGAGCATGTCACTCGTCATCAGAAGATTAAGTTTCTGAAAGTGCAATGGTCACACCACTCTGTGAAAGAAGCCACGTGGGAAAGCGAAGACCGTCTCCGTGCCGATTACCCCACCTTCCTTCCGATGACTTCTGAATCTCGGGACGAGAATCTTTTGAGTGGGGGCGAGTTGTCAGAACCCTCTGTTAGGTATGTGCTAGGATCATGACTCAACTTGCATGATGTAACAGCCCAGATTTCATAAAAATTAAAAAAAATTGTTTTCGGTGTGAATTGCTTGATTGTTTGAATTGTTTGCGGTGTTTGCATCCCCGATTTATCGATCAGCGATTATTCCCCCCCCCCCTATTATCTCGTACCGGACGAATACCGACCCTTGCCACCCTGACACTCGACCTTTGTGACACCGGGTTTCACCCGATCACGGTCGCGAAACCTGTAACAGCCCAGATTTCACAAAAATTAAAAAGTTTGTTTTCGGTGTGAATTGTTTGATTGTCTGATTTGATAGCGGTGTTTGCATCCCCGATTTATCGATCGGCGATTATTTTCCCCCTCTTATCTCGTACCGGACGGAGACCGACCCTTGCCACCCTGACACTCGACATTTGCGACACCGGGTTTCACCCGATCACCGTCGCGAAAACCGCATCAGACCAGTTGCAGCCAACGGAACGAAAACCCCGTTTAATAATTAAACGGGTTATTTTTATAGCACGCAGGAAAGTTTTCTCGGAACGGTTCCAGCGCGAGGTGAACGCCGCCGGCTCGACGCATTGATCGCGCAGTTCGAAGTTTTACCCGAATCGGAGGTCCTGCGGACCCCCGGCGGTCAGAAAAGTGAGCACCGCGCGCGCGAGAGAGATAAACTGGGGATGTTTTTGCAAACTGCCAGCCACCGGGGCTATATAAAGACCACCACACTCCCACCCCTTTCTAGGGTTTCCCTAGCCACAATTTGCAGCCACCCCCCTCCACTTTGCTCCAAAATTCTGCCCCAAGTCCCCCTAATCCCGAAACCCTAGCTGCAGCAAAAATCTAGCAATTGGATCTGCGATCGGAGGATCCAGAAGAGGCCACGTCGTCCCACCAGAGCAACCTCCCACCTCCAGCCACGTTCGGGCCGCGCCGGGCCCGCACCGCCGCCGCCAGGCCCGCTCGGGACCCGATCTGGGCCGCCGCGCCCGTGGAGCTCCTCCTCCACGCCCGAGCACCGCCGGCGAGGCGCCGCTGCGCTGCGTGCCGCTCCGGTGAGCTGCGCCGCTCGCGCCCTTCCTCTCCTCCCTCCTCTCACGGCTCCCCCGCGCCTCCTCTGTCCCTTACAGGACGCAGCCACGCCTCCATGGCCATGGCCTCCCCGGTGCGGAGCTCACCGCCGGCCCGAGGAACCACCATGCCCCGCGCCTGTTCGCCTCGCCGCCGGCATGAATCCGGCCGGATCCGGCGCCAAGGACCCTCTTCGCCACCGCACGCCTCCCGGTCCGGCCTGCCTCGCCGGAACGAAGCTCCGCCGCCGCCGGCGAGATCCCTCTCGGGATCGGGAGGGAACTGGCCTCCAGCGCCCGGCTGGGCTCCTCCAGCACGTGGGTCGCGCGCCCCGGCCCAGTCCGCCGCCTCGCAGGCTGCCGGCCTCCTCTGCAGATGGGCTCGGCCCAGATAGGGTGAGAGCCCAGGCCGCCCTTTTTTTTCCTATCCGTTGTCTTTTTTATCTATTTCTGTTATTTTTGCTAAGTCCTGGAATATTACTGATGTGATCTGTTTTGCGCGTAGTTTTACGGTAGATATGTACCTCGGATGAACTTGCGCCCAAAATAAATTTTGTTGCTGTTGATGTGCTCTATCATAATGCTTTTGGGAGTTAATCCATTTGAGGCCATCTTGAATGTGTAATTGTGTGATGAACAGGGCTACCTGTCGTTAACTGCTGCTAAGTTGCTGTAACTGTTATTTTATTGCAACTTCGGGTGACGATTGCTTCGCAACCATTCATCGGAATTGATTGATTCCTTTTGCATCCTGTTAAGCATTGTTTCTACTTCAGTTGTATGCATTCACATGCCATAATTGCTTGCTGCATCATGATTGTATCTTGCTCCAAAGTAGCTATCATGTTGTTAGAGTGTTGTTGTTTATATTTTGTTGCAACTTCGGTCGACGAGTGTGTTGCGGCCGTTTATCGGAATTGAGTGATTCCAATTGCATATTGTTAAGCATCATGTCTACTTTAGTTCCATATCAATTGTGAGCATGTTTGCATTGATTATCCTTTTTATGCATTGCTCTAAAGTGTGCTTCGTGATGTTGGCAGATTGTGCCCGTAACTTGTTTTGCTTGTATCTTTTTAACCGTAACTCTGTTTGGGGTGTTCTTTATATGTAACTTGATTAGTTTTTCGTGTACTTTCTGTTTATGCTATTGTTTGCTGTTGTTAACCAACCTAAAATATGGTTTAGGCCAGATCAGTACAAAATCCTTTAATTGTTGTGGGGCAAGTAGTGTTATGCATGTTTAGGGGTTGCCTCACTTAAAATGACTAGCATAGATAGTTTACTTTGTGCTTCACCTATTGACATGTTTGTGTGCTATGCCATGATTGCTTGAGTTGCCATGTTAATAACCGTTGGTTGATCACCTGTAGCTAAGCAACTTGAACCACCGTAAACGTGCGGTATTCGTCGTGTGTGACCGATACCCCACTTAAACTGTTAGTAACCGTTCTCGACGATAGATCCGTATCGCGTTGCTGTGTCGTGTAATGTCTTCTTGATCTTGTGTTGCCCCGTAGTAATAGAGTGCTTGCTCGTTGATTTCTTTCCAGTGTTTATCGTCTTCTGTGCTTCCGCGGGTACCTTCGGAGACGATGCGAGCTTGCGATCGACTACACCTTCGGAACCCGACTTATCAACAGGCAAGGACTATACATTACTTATGATCCATTCTATTTCAACCAGCGGTTTTCATGCTAGTCTAGGATAGGTTCGATGTTTGATCCTACCACATGTTTACAGCCTCTTTCAAACCGATACATCCATGTCCCCTCCCAGCAAACCATGTACTGCTATGTTACTATTGCCCGTTGCTCAACCCCTGCTTAGTATGCTTGCTTAGGATGCTACGATGTTACCCTGTTACTCCTAGGTTTGGGATATCACATTTTTTATATTGTTGTTGATGATATGATTATTATAAATGTTGACTATATTCGACGAAGGATGGAAGGTCTAGGCTATCCCGCCCCGACGCTTTGTTCCATTCGAGTCACCTAGGATCCGACTTCCGGGTATTGGTTTTAAGACTGAGCGTGCCTAACCGCGTGTGGGATTTTCTGGGGTCCCCTCTTCTTACCTATCTAGCTTCAAACATTTCTAGTGGTGGCCCAAGCTGGCTTTACCTTTTGCAAAAAGTGTGTGTGCGAGTGTCGACCTCGCAATTTTTCAAACAACTCGGGCTAGCGGAGACATAGTTTCTTTGTTGGTCCACACCTGGAATCTAGGGGGCTGCCCACATCTGTTTGGGTAGCTAACCCGACCTCATCTAGACGGTAGAGGCCGATTCGAGAGCGCGGCCGACTTTTGAGTTGGATGTCGACTCACCGGGGGCCACCCGGATTTGTGCGTTGTTAGTTAGAGGGACCTGTCGTTCCGGATCTCTTGGGACTAAATCATAAAATGGTTGCCTATCATGGGTAGCAACTGAGAGTGATGGGCGTGCATGCGGAGCCTTGTAATGGGCAGTTGGTACACCCCTGCAGGGTTAAATATTTTCGAGAAGCCGTGTCCACGGTTATGGACGACTTGAGACCTACTCCTTGTTCATAGACAACAACAACTGAGATAATCTTAATATAACTTGATCAACGTGTGTGTGTGCCTTGACTGCTTCTTCTTCGTCGGAATGCGAAGAGGAGGACAAGGATAGGATAGGTGTTATGTTTGCGTAGTAGGTGGATAGCAGACTTGTTGGAGGCGATTCCTCATCGAATGCTTGGCTTCTTATCTTACTCTCTAGATAGTTAGCCACTTAATAAATGCTAGTGCGGCAGCAACCTCACCACTTACCCCATCCTTACCGTAAACTACTAGTTGTCCTAGAATGACGAGTGATGAAGTCCTTGTTGGGTCAGATGGCCACTACAGTTGGATGCTGAGTACCTCTGTACTCATGATACTACCCCCAGACTCTTTTCAGGGTTCTTGATCGACAACAGGTATGGTGATCGACGTTTCACGTGGAGACTCGACAACAACTAGTTAGGCGGATCCCGGCAGAGGGCCTGGACCCGTGTGGTTATGGGATCGATGTTTTTCTCTTTGCCAGTAGGCATTTGATTGTAGTCTGTACCCAGACATGTATCTTCCGTTGTTGTATTGTATTTAAGGCAGTTGTATGCCGATTGTATGAGATGTTGTATCCTTGTATCTGTAATGTTGTGATATCATGTTGGAAATCCGGGGCATATGGCTTTGTCATATGTCGCGGTGTGACCGATATGTGCTTCGTCCCCGGATCTGGATGGAAACATCTAGATCTGGAACAGTACCGCATATCGGGCCTTACAACTTCGTATCAGAGCCTTACCGACCGTAGGATCCCTTTTCTAGCCGGAGTTGAGTCTAGACAAAAAGTATTTTGTAGCTACTAAGTTAGTTATCGGAGAGTAGGATTCTTTTTTCTCCTTACCTTTGCTCTGGTCAGGACAAGTGTCGTAAGTGTTTTTAACTCTCGACTTATCCCCTTCAAACTCTAGGATCTCGAGTGTGTGGACTATCGAAATCGTTACAATGCTTTGCTTGGGAAGTATTGTCTCGATTCCGAGCTCAAGTGGTAATTCCTGTAGTACCTTTAGCTTCTCCGATTTTGGGTATCATCTGGGTCATTCATTGCCATCCATCCTTTTTCCGGTGTTTTCACGACTTGCGTCGAAAAGCACTATCCCTTTGACCAGGTTTTAGCTGTCGTTCTTCCTCTTGGCATTGAAGGTTTCGTTCTTCCGACGATTTCGTCTCTCTGCGAAAATTTATCTCGACTGAAGTTCGACGTCGACATGGAGCAGAGTCCCTTGTTGGCGGTGTTGAAGATTGTAGACTCTCTTTTCTCTTCCCCCCCTCCCCCGGATCGTCCTGGATCTCGGGACGAGATCCCTTGTTAGTGGTGTTGTATTGTAACAGCCCAGATTTTACAAAAATTAAAAATTTTGTTTTCGGTGTGAATTGTTTGATTGTCTGATTTGTTTGCGGTGTTTGCATCCCTGATTTATCGATCGGCGATTATTTTGCACCTCTTATCTCGTACCGGACGGAGACCGACCCTTGCCACCCTGACACTCGACATTTGCGACACCGGGTTTCACCCGATCACCGTCGCGAAAACCGCACCAGACCAGTTGCAGCCAACGGAACGAAAACCCCGTTTAATAATTAAACGGGTTATTTTTATAGCATGCCGGAAAGTGTTCTCGGAACGGTTCCAGCGCGAGGTGAATGCCGCCGGCTCGACGCGTTGATCGCGCAGTTCGAAGTTTTACCCGAATCGGAGGTCCTGCGGACCCCCGGCGGTCAGAAACGTGAGCACCGCGCGCGCGAGAGAAAAACCGGGGATGTTTTTGCAAACTGCCAGCCACCGGGGCGATATAAAGACCACCACACTCCCACCCCTTTCTAGGGTTTCCCTAGCCACAATTTGCAGCCACCCACTCCACTTTGCTCCAAAATTCTGCCCCAAGTCCCCCTAATCCCGAAACCCTAGCTGCAGCAAAAATCTAGCCATTGGATCTGCGATCAGAGGGTCCAAAAGAGGCCACGTCGTCCCACCAGAGCAACCTCCCACCTCCAGTCGCGTTCGGGCCGCGCCGGGCCCGCTCAGGCCCCAATCTGGGCCGCCGCGCCCGTGGAACTCCTCCTACACGCCCGAGCACCGCCGGCGAGGCGCCGCTGCGCTGCGCGCCGCTCAGGCCCTTCCTCTCCTCCCTCCTCTCACGGCTCCCCCGCTCCTCCTCTGTCCCTTACAGGACGCAGCCACGCCGCCATGGCCATGGCCTCCTCGGTGCGGAGCTCACCGCTGGCCCGAGGAACCACCACGCCCCGCGCCTGTTCGCCTCGCCGCCGGCCTGGATCCGGCCGGATCCAGCGCCAAGGCCCCTCTGCGCCACCGCACGCCTCCCGGTCCGGCCTGCCTCGTCGGAACGAAGCTCCGCCGCCGCCGGCGAGATCCCTGTCGGGATCGGGAGGGAACCGGCCTCCAGCGCCCGGCTGGGCTCCTCTAGCACGTGGGCCGCGCGCCTCGGCCCAGTCCGCCGCCTCGCAGGCCGCCGGCCTCCTCTGCAGATGGGCTCGGCCCAGCTAGGGTGAGAGCCCAGGACGCTCTTTTTTTCCTATCCATTGTTTTTTTATCTATTTCTGTTATTTTTGCTAAGTCGTGGAATATTACTGTTGTGGTCTGTTTTGCGCGTAGTTTTACGGTAGATCTGTACCTCGGATGAACTTGCGCCCAAAATAAATTTTGTTGATGTTGATGTGCTCTATCATAATGATTTTGGGAGTTAATCTATTTGAGGCCATCTTGAATGTGAATTGTGTGATGAACAGGGCTACCTGTCGTTAACTGCTGCTAAGTTGTTGTAACTGTTATTTTATTGCAACTTCGGGTGACGATTGCTTCGCAACCGTTCATCGAAATTGATTGATTCCTTTTGCATCCTGTTATGCATTGTTTATACTTCAGTTCTATGCATTTACATGCCATAATTGCTTGCTGCATCATGATTGTATCTTGCTCCAAAGTAGCTATCCTGCTGTTAGAGTGCTGCTGTTTATATTTTGTTGCAACTTCGGTCGACGAGTGTGTCGCGACCGTTTATCGGAATTGACTGATTCCAATTGTGATAGAGGCGAAGGTGTCCCGATGTTTCGATGAGATGGTGGAGATCGATTATGGTGGAGGCAACTTTCACGATCCGACTACGAACGTGCGAAGACGTTGCGCCTTAGCGATCGCTAAACCAACTCCGAGAGGTTATTGATCCCGTGGATGCACGATCAACCTGACCACGAAGGTCAAATTCCTGCAAGCAATCGAAGAACAAGCAAGAACTAAGAATTGCAATCTGGATATTGCGAATATAAGATGAATGATTACGAAAGTTGGGGTTCCAATGAGGTCTTGGCCTGGTCGGATGACACAAACGAAGAGCTCGAAGTTGCGGCTATGGCTAACTTTAATCTAATTAAAACCCAAGTCTAAACGACGCCCTAAGGGCTGTATATATGGGGGAACAGAGGGGATTTTCGTGACCCCTTGGAGGTGGGGTCCGAAAACAACCCTAACTCGGTTTCCCCACACATACGGACTCTAAAAACAGCCTATAATGTGGTATTTCGAAATTACATGGGCCCAGCCCAATTTTAAGGTGACGCAGCACCTATAATTGCCGTTGGACGAAAATAATGAAGTGGCATCTCGCGTATTTCGTCCAAGACTTCATGCGCAACTTATGGTGGCTTCAAAGTGCGATAATCACCACTGGAAGCTCCATTGTCCTTTCCCGCGCGCGCACCTTCTTCTCCATGCTTGATCCCGCTCCAATGACCATCCTTCTTGTCCATGCTAGGTCCTTCATTCATAAGCAAAACAAAAGTATCTAATTTAGGCAGCATCATATGTTCATGAACAATAGAAAGATTCGCAAGAAACGAAAGTACCTGATAATTTAGTTGACGTGCGCGTGCTCTAGTAACTGGTCCAGTATGTGTAGTTGGTGAAGATGTGGGTGTAACATTAGTAGAGATGTCCTCATCATCCTCCCCTTCTTGAATTGAAGTCGTCCTCGACGGAAGCACATCATTTTCTCCCAAATAAGGTTTCAAATCTGCAATGTTAAATGTGGGACTAACCCCAAAATCTGCAGGTAGCTCAAGTTTATATGCATTATCATTAATTTTCTGTAAAACCTTAAAGGGACCATCAGCTCGTGGCATTAGCTTAGACTTGCGCAAATCAGGAAACCTATCTTTACGTAGATGTAACCAAACAAGATCTCCTGGTTCAAACACAACATGCTTTCGACCCCTATCACCAGCAAGCTTGTATCTAGCATTCATGCGCTCAATGTTTTCTTTAGTTAACTCATGCATTTTTAATATCAAATCAGCACGTTGCTTAGCATCAAAATTAACCTTCTCCGAAGATGGAAGAGGCAGCAAATCAATAGGTGCACGAGGTAGAAAACCATAAACAATCTCAAAAGGGCACATTTTAGTGGTAGAATGCACTGAACGATTATAAGCAAATTCAATATGAGGTAAACATTCTTCCCACAGTTTCAAGTTACTTTTTAAAACAGCCCTAAGCATAGTAGACAATGTCCTATTGACCACTTCAGTTTGTCCATCAGTTTGGGGATGACATGTAGTACTAAAAAGTAGTTTAGTCCCCAACTTAGCCCATAAGCATCTCCAAAAATGGCTAAGAAACTTAGTATCACGATCCGAGACAATAGTATTGGGCACACCATGTAAACGAATAATCTCTCCAAAGAATAAATCAGCAACATTAGCAGCATCATCGCTGTTATGACATGGTATAAAATGTGCCATCTTAGAAAATCTATCCACGACAACAAATATGCTATCCCTCCCCTTCTTTGTTCGAGGCAAGCCTAAAACAAAGTCCATGGATATGTCCTCCCACGGAACACTAGGTACAGGTAAAGGCATGTATAAACCATGAGGATTGAGTCGTGACTTAGCTTTTTGACATGTAGTGCAGCGAGCAACAAAACGCTCAACATCCCGTCTCATCTTTGGCCAAAAGAAATGTGTAGCAAGTACGTCCTCCGTCTTTTTCACGCCAAAATGTCCCATTAATCCTCCTCCATGCGCCTCCTGCAACAACAAAAGACGAATAGAGCTAGCTGGAATGCATAGCTTGTTAGAACGGAACACAAATCCATCATTAAGCACAAACTTGTTCCATGTTCTACCCTCTCTACAATTCTGCAATACATCTTTAAATTCCGCATCATTTACATATTGTTCTTTGATTGTCTCTAAACCGAAAATCTTGAAGTCAAGTTGTGAAAGCATAGTATAACGACGAGACAAAGCATCAGCAATAATATTATCTTTCCCCTTCTTGTGTTTAATGACATAAGGGAAAGTCTCAATAAATTCAACCCACTTAGCATGTCTACGATTAAGTTTTGCTTCACTTCTTATGTGTTTCAAAGATTCATGATCAGAATGTATAACAAATTCTTTGGGCCATAAATAATGTTGCCAAGTTTCTAATGTCCGAACAAGAGCATATAATTCCTTATCATAAGTAGAATAGTTCAGACTAGGCCCACTCAATTTTTCAGAAAAGTATGCAACAGGTTTAGCATCTTGTAATAACACACCTCCCAAACCAATCCCACTAGCATCGCATTCAAGCTCAAAAGTCTTATTAAAATCAGGAAGTTGGAGCAAAGGAGCATGTGTTAACTTATCTTTCAATACCGTGAAAGCTTCTTCCTGTGCGGTACCCCAAATGAAAGGCACATCCTTGCGTGTAAGCTCATTGAGAGGTGCAGCAATGGTGCTGAAATCTCTCACAAAACGCCTATAGAATCCAGCGAGGCCAAGAAAACTCCTCACTTGTGTGACCGTTTTGGGCTGCGGCCAACTCTCAATGGCCTCGATCTTGGCATGATCAACTTCAATTCCCTGCGGAGTAACAACATAGCCAAGAAACGATACTCGGTCGGTGCAAAAGGTGCACTTCCCAAGGTTACCAAATAAACGTGCATTACGTAGAGCAATAAAAACAGCACGTAAATGATCCAAATGTTCCTCCAAAGATTTGCTATAAATCAGTATATCATCAAAATAGACTACCACAAATCGTCCAATGAAAGCACGTAAAACCTCGTTCATTAATCTCATAAAAGTGCTAGGTGCATTAGTTAACCCAAAAGGCATGACTAACCACTCATATAATCCAAACTTAGTTTTAAATGCCGTTTTCCATTCATCCCCTAATTTCATGCGAATTTGATGGTATCCACTACGCAAATCAACTTTGGAAAACATGGTAGAGCCACTTAATTCATCAAGCATATCATCTAACCTAGGAATAGGGTGACGATAACGAATAGTAATATTATTAATGGCTCTACAATCAACACACATACGCCAAGTTCCATCCTTTTTAGGCACTAATATAACAGGAACAGCACAAGGACTAAGTGATTCACGTATGTAACCTTTGTCGAGTAGCTCTTGTACTTGACGTTGAATCTCCTTCGTCTCCTCCGGATTGGTACGGTATGGCGCACGGTTGGGCAGCGAAGCACCGGGAATTAAGGCAATCTGATGCTCAATCCCTCGAATAGGTGGTAATCCCGGTGGTACGTCTTGTGGAAAGACGTCAATAAATTCCTGCAAAAGGTCAGTGACAACAGGAGGCAAAGAAGGAGGCAATTCCTCAAATGAAAACAAAGCTTCTTTGCACACAAAAGCATAGCACACATATCGACTAACATCCAAATCTGAAATATCAACCTTAGTAGCAAGCAAAGTTGGACTAGTCAATTTAATTTCATTAGAAACAGCAGAAGAAGATTTGCTATTAGTCTTATGTTGTTGCTCAAATTCTTTAGCTGCTATCTCATTTTCACTCTTATTTTTCTCCTGTTTAGCTTTACTAGCTCTAGCAAGATCATCTTTCACAATTTGTTCAGGAGACATAGGAAGTAAAGCAATATTTTTATCCTGATGAACCAGAGTAAACTGATTTGTCCTACCATGGTGTACAACATTCCTATCAAATTGCCATGGTCTACCAAGTAAAAGAGAGCATGCTTGCATGGGTACCACATCACAATCAACATAATCAGCATATGCAGCAATGCTAAAGTGCACACGAACAGAACGTGTTACCTTAATCTTACCACTATTGTTAAACCACTGAATATAGTACGGATGGGGGTGTGGTCTTGTGGTGAGAGATAGCTTCTCCACCAACTCCATGCTCGCCAAGTTGTTGCAACTCCCTCCGTCAATGATGATGCGAACCGAACGTTCTTTCACCACTCCCTTTGTGTGGAACAAATTATGCCTCTGGTTTTGCTCGGCCTTCGATACCTGCACACTTAACACACGTTGAGCAACCAAACTAGCATATTTATCTGCATCATCAGGATTCATATACTCTATATCATGAGCATCATCATGGGCACCCTGTTCCTCATGAGCAATGAGAACTAGAGTCTCCTCATCATAGTCACTCGCTGACTCATACCCACCATCCGCCGTAATAGTCATCACACGCTTGGAGGGACAGTCTTTTGCGAAGTGACCTCCACCTTGGCACCTGCGACATTTAATATCACGATCTCGTGTTTGCCCTGTGGACGCCATGGATGAAGAAGAACTCGCCGCTGGACCACTCTGTGCACCCTTGAATGGTGGCTCTGGCTGTTTTGGTGGCTCCCTGTAAGAATGAGCGGCTGAAGTAGATGGTGGCGCAGCAGGACGTGTGGATGTAGAAGCTCCACGCGATGTCCATGATGTATTTCGTCCTGCAGAAAAGTTAGGTCTCGTAGCAGCCTGTCGATCCTGCACTTCACGTTCAGCTTTACAAGCAAGATGAAACAAACGAGTGATAGTAGCAAAGTCCTTGTATTCTAGAATAGTTTGTATCTCCCTGTTTAAGCCACCCATAAAACGTGCAAGCATAGCTTCATTATCCTCTACTAGGCCACATCTAATCAATCCAGTTTGTAATTCTTGATAATATTCCTCTACAGAATTTTTTCCTTGTCTCAAACGCTGTAATTTTTGTAACAATTCACGTTGATAATAAGGAGGAACCCAGCGAGTACGCATAGCATCTTTTAAAGCAGCCCAAGTAGCTGGAATATTATTAGCATGCAATCTACAATGTTCAGACCACCAATTAGATGCAAAGCCCGTGAATTCACAAACAGCAGCAGTAACACGTCCATTCTCAGGATATTGTAAACATGTAAAACGTTGTTCAGTTTCTAACTCCCAAGTAAGATAAGCATCAGGAATATATCTACCCTCAAACGGCTTAAGATTCAATTTAAGTTTAGGCACATGTTCATCATCGCGTACCTGAGGGGGTGGTTGGTGTCGACCGTGGCGAATGTTGGGGCGTGGACGTCCAGCTGGCTGCTCATAGGCCGCTTCCTGTTCCACCTCCTCCTCGTAATCACCCTCGTAGTTGTCGTCCTGGACGACGTCAGAAGCAGCAGCAGCAGCAGTAGCAGCAACTGCAGCAGCAGGAGGAGCACCAATACCAGCAGCTTGTCCTCGCGGAAACAGAATACGTCGTGCACGTGGTAGTGGCGGTGGCTGTGGCTGTGCTGAAGGTAGGCGTGCGATCAACTCAGTAAACCTGGCGTCGAGCTTGGTGTCGATCATCTTCTCCACGCCATCAATCGCCTCTGTAAATCTGGTCTCGATGTCCTGCACCTGTTGAGACATCATACGTGCAAATTTATCATGTAGCTCCTTGTTTGTCATGTTCTCCCAATCGGGTGCATCCCGCGCCACTTCATCATGTGATCCTGGCATGGTTAGCAGAAATAGAAAACACACAGGAATATGATCCTACTTCTACTAATGGGATGGATGTGGGGTGATGGAAAGCACAAATCCGTCAAGCTTTTCTTACGTTCTTACCGATTCTTACCTAGCAGCAGGTGGTGATGTACAACCAACGGGTCAAAACTCTCAGAGATATGGTAGAGCGATGGCCAGGAGGTGTCAAAACGAACGATGTAGGATATATGTGGAGCTGTAGGTAGGCTTGACAAATATGGTAGCAAAAAGATCAACAGTAATCAAAACAGAGATGCAAAGCTGAATAAACACTCAACGTCGGTACTGTGCTGATCCTAGGCTAGACCGTACTAGAGACGCGAGCCTAAAACACCAACGAAAGCACGGCGCGGCACGTAACAACTGTGAAGCACACTCTGAATTTTTTTTTTCTCTCTCTTTTTTTTTTTTTTTTTTTTTTTTTGCGATGCGGGACTGCGGTGGCTGAGAAAGTGCGAAAAAATCACTATGGTGGCGAACGTCTCAAAACGAGTTTCTGGACCTAAGGAACGTATGGGCACGAAATTTTTTTACCCCTGAAAATTTTGGCCTAACAACTGCTCTGAAAAGCATGCCAGACTCTAATCAACTCAAAACTATTCTGGCTACGGAGATATCAGGAACCGTACTGATGGTGGAACTCAACTCGGACTCGTGAGACGTGCTGGTGTATATGGACTCTGCTTGGCGGAACGTGGTGGTGTATCTGGACTCGGATTGGCGGAACGTGGTAGGATGATTACTGGTGCGGCGGCGACGTGGCAAACTGTGATCAGAACTCGAAACTCTAAGGGAACTAGACGCTAAGATCAGCAACTTGACACAACGATGCAACCGTAAATTCAACAAAGCAAGCTACTGTAAAGAAAACTAGACAAAGGCTCAGACTGTTTTGGGACGTGATGATCTAACCCTAATTTTTTTTTTGGCTTTTTCGTGGACTGTAGGTATGAAGAACAGAAACAATCTAGACTACGAAAAACTGGTAAATCTCACCGATCAACCTGGAAATCTAACACCACTTGATAGAGGCGAAGGTGTCCCGATGTTTCGATGAGATGGTGGAGATCGATTATGGTGGAGGCAACTTTCACGATCCGACTACGAACGTGCGAAGACGTTGCGCCTTAGCGATCGCTAAACCAACTCCGAGAGGTTATTGATCCCGTGGATGCACGATCAACCTGACCACGAAGGTCAAATTCCTGCAAGCAATCGAAGAACAAGCAAGAACTAAGAATTGCAATCTGGATATTGCGAATATAAGATGAATGATTACGAAAGTTGGGGTTCCAATGAGGTCTTGGCCTGGTCGGATGACACAAACGAAGAGCTCGAAGTTGCGGCTATGGCTAACTTTAATCTAATTAAAACCCAAGTCTAAACGACGCCCTAAGGGCTGTATATATGGGGGAACAGAGGGGATTTTCGTGACCCCTTGGAGGTGGGGTCCGAAAACAACCCTAACTCGGTTTCCCCACACATACGGACTCTAAAAACAGCCTATAATGTGGTATTTCGAAATTACATGGGCCCAGCCCAATATTAAGGTGACGCAGCACCTATATTTGCTCTTGGACGAAAATAATGAAGTGGCATCTCGTGTATTCCGTCCAAGCCTTCATGCATGCCTTATGGTGGCTTCAACGTGCGAAAATCCCCACTGGAAGCTCCACTGTACTTTCCCCCGCGCGCACCTTCTTCTCCATTCTTGATCCCGCTCCAATGACCATCCTTCTTGTCCATGCTAGGTCCTTCATTCATAAGCAAAACAAAAGTATCTAATTTAGGCAGCATCATATGTTCATGAACAATAGAAGGATTCGCAAGAAACGAAAGTACCTGATAATTTAGTTGACGTGCACGTGCTCTAGTAACTGGTCCAGTATGTGTAGTTGGTGATGGTATGGGTGTAACATTAGTAGGGATGTCCTCATCAAATTGCATATTGTTAAGCATCATGTCTACTTTAGTTCCATATCAATTGTGAGCATGTTTGCATTGATTATCCTTTTTATGCATTGCTCTAAAGTGTGCTTCGTGATGTTGGCAGATTGTGTCCGTAACTTGTTTTGCTCGTATCTTTTTAACCGTAACTCCGCTTGAGGTGTTCTTTATATGTAACTTGATTAGTTTTTTGTGTACTTTCTGTTGATGCTATTGTTTGCTGTTGTTAACCAACCTAAAATATGGTTTAGGGCAGATCAGTACCAAATTGTTTAATTGTTGTGGGGCAAGTAGTGCTATGCATGTTTAGGGGTTGCCCCACTTAAAATGACTAGCATAGATAGTTTACTTTGTGCTTCACCTCTTGACATGTTTGTATGCTATGCCATGATTGCTTGAGTTGCCATGTTAATAACCGTTGGTTGATCACCTGTAGCTAAGCACTTTGAACCGCCGTAAACGTGCGGTATTCGTCGTGTGTGACCGATACCCCACTTAAACTGTTAGTAATCGTTCTCGACGATAGATCCGTATCGCGTTGCCGTGTCGTGTGATGTCTTCTTGATCTTGTGTTGCCCCGTAGTACTAGATTGCTTCCTCGTTGATTTCTTTCCAGTGTTTATCGTCTTGTGTGCTTCCGCGGGTACCTTCGGAACCGATGCGAGCTTGCGATCGACTACACCTTCGGAACCCGACTTATCAACAGGCAAGGACTATACATTACTTATGATCCATTCTATTTCAACCAGCGGTTTGCATGCTAGTCTAGGATAGGTTCGATGTTTGATCCTACCACATGTTTACAACCTCTTTCAAACCGATACAGCCATGTCCCCTCCCAGCAAACCAAGTACTGCTATGTTACTATTGCCCGTTGCTCAGCCCCTGCTTAGTATGCTTGCTTAGGATGCTACGATGTTACCCTGTTACTCCTGGGTTTGGGATATCACATTTTTTATATTGTTGTTGATGATATGATTATTATAAATGTTGACTATATTCGACGAAGGATGGAAGGTCTAGGCTATCCCGCCCCGACGCTTTGTTCCATTCGAGTCACCTAGGATCCGAGTTCTGGGTATTGGTTTTAAGATTGAGCGTGCCTAACCGCGTGTGGGATTTTATGGGGTCCCCTCTTCTTACCTATCTAGCTTCAAACATTTCTAGTGGCGGCCCAAGCTGGCTTTACCTTTTGCAAAACGTGTGTGTGCGAGTGTCGACCTCGCAAGTTTTCAAACAACTCGGGCCAGAAGAGACATAGTTTCTTTGTTGGTCCACACCTGGAAGCTAGGGGGCTGCCCACATCTGTTTGGAAAGCTAACCCGACCTCGTCCAGACGGTAGAGGCCGATTCGAGAGCGCGGCCGGCTTTTGAGTTGGATGTCGACTCACCGGGGGCCACCCGGATTTGTGCGTTGTTAGTTAGAGGGACCTTTCGTTCCGGATCTCTTGGGACTAAATCATAAAATGGTTGCCTATCATGGGTAGCAACTGAGAGTGATGGGCGTGCGTGCGGAGCCTTGTAATGGGCAGTTCGTACACCCCTGCAGGGTTAAATCTTTTCGAGAAGCCGTGTCCACGGTTATGGACGACTTGAGACCTACTCCTTGTTCATAGACAACAACAACTGAGATAATCTTAATATAACTTCATCAACGTGTGTGTGTGCCTTGACTGCTTCTTCTTCGTCGGGATGCGAAGAGGAGGACAAGGATAGGATAGGTGTTATTTTTGCGTAGTAGGTGGATAGCAGACTTGTTGGAGGCGATTCCTCATGGAATGCTTGGCTTATTATCTTACTCTCTAGATCGTTAGCCACTTAATAAATGCTAGTGCGGCAGCAACCTCACCACTTACCCCATCCTTACCGTAAACTACTAGTTATCCTAGAATGACGAGTGATGAAGTCCTTGCTTGCTGGGTCAGATGACCACTACAGTTGGATGCTGAGTACCTCTGTACTCATGATACTACCCCCAAACTCTTTTCAGGGTTCTTGATCGACAACAGGTATGGTGATCGACGTTTCACGTGGAGACTCGACGACGACTAGTTAGGCGGATCCCGACGGAGGGCCTGGACCCGTGTGGTTATGGGATCGATGTTTTTCTCTTTGCCAGTAGGCATTTGATTGTAGTCTGTACCCAGACATGTACCTTTCGCTGTTGTATTGTATTTAAGGCAGTTATATGCCGATTGTATGAGATGTTGTATCCTTGTATCTGTAATGTTGTGATATCATTTTGGAAATCCGGGGAATATGGCTTTGTCATATGTCGCGGTGGGACCGATATGTGCTTCGTCCCCGGATCTGGATGGAAACATCTAGATCTGGAATAGTACCGCATATCGGGCCTTACAAAACCCCCACGAGACCAGCCGCAGCCAACGGAACGAAAAACCTCGTTTAATAATTAAACGGGTTATTTTATAGCGCGCCGGAAATTTTTCTCAGAACGGTTCCAGCGCGAGGTGAACGCCTCCGTCTCGACGCGTTGATCACGCAGTTCGAAGTTTTACCCGAATCGGAGGTCTTGCGGACCCCCGGCGGTCAGAAACGTAAACACCGTGCGCGCGAGAGAAAACCCGGGGATGTTTTTTCAAACTGCCAGCCACCTGGGCTATATAAAGACCACCACACTCCCACCTCTTTCTAGGATTTCCCTAGCCACAAAATTGCAGCCACCGCCCCCAGATCTGCCGCAATTTTCGCATGTTGTCTAATTTTTGCAGCAAACCCTAGCCCCCCTCGATCTGGACCATCGGATCGGCGGATCCAACGGCCCAGGGCCGTGCCACGTCAGCACCCAGCCTCCTCTCTCCAACCTCTCTCCTCCGCGCCTCCTCTCCATCGCGCCCGGGCCGCCGGGCCCGAGGCCGCCGCCGGCAGCAGCCGAGTCGCCGTCGCGCCACGCCAGGTCCTCTCTCCCGCGCGCAGCCCTCTCCTCTCCTCTCCCTCACCTCGTTCCCCTCCTCTGACCTCGCAGACCACAGCCGCCACCATGGGGCCGCCGTGAAGCTCGCCCGCCATGGCTCCCAAAGATCGAGCTCGCCGGCCCCTGAAGCTCTCCTCGCGTCGCCCCGAGGTCGCCACCCGCGGATCCGGCGCCTCCACCCTACGCCCCGTCCCGAGCCTCCTCCCTCGACGCCCCTCGTCGGCGAGCCGCACCGGCGCCGTCGCGGCCACGCGTGCCGGCGTGCCCCGATCCAGATCAGTCGCCGATGACGTGGGTCATCCTCGCCAGTTGGGCCGCGCAGCCTCGCCCGTGGCTCCTGCTCTTCTCGCCCCGAGCGCGCCCACACTAAGCTCCTCCCTTGGCTTCCATGTTTGACTTTGTTTACATGTTGTTTGACTGCTAATTACACTTCTTGGCACTGTAAACTGTAATTGCCATAACTTTTTAACCGTTGCTCGGATTAAAATGTTTCTTATATGTAACTTGACTAGATTTTCATGTAGATTGTGTTTTTGCTGCTCTTGCTTGCTAATAAAAATAATAAACTATTTTTTAGGGCAAATAGTACCAAACATTATAATTATCGTGGGGTCCGTAATAGTCGGCATGTATAGGTTTTACCCCCATTTAAAGTGACTAGATCAGATAGTTTATTTATGCTTCACCTCTTGCCATGTTTGTGTGATATGCCATGCTTGATTGAGTTGCCATGTTAACAACCTTTGTTGATAACCTGTAGCTAAACAACTTGAACCATCGTAAACGTGCGGTATCGTCGTGCGTGACGAGTACTCCACTTAACCTGTTAGTAACCGCTCTCGACGGTAGGTGCGATGTCTCGTGTTGCTTTCTTGTTGATGCTTGCTCGTGTTTGCTTCGTAGTAATAGATGCTTGCTCGTTGATTGCTTTCCAGTGTTTACCGTCGTGTGTGCTTCCGCGGGTACCTCTCGGAGACGATGCGAGCTTGCGATCAACTACACCTTTGGAACCCGACTTATCAACATGCAAGGACTATACATTACTTATGATCCATTCTATTTCAACCAGCGGTTTGCATGCTAGTATAGGATAGGTTCGATGTTTGATCCTACCACATGTTTACAGCCTCTTTCAAACCTTGTACTACTATGTTACTATTGCTCGTTGCTCAGCCCCTGCTTAGTATGCATGCTGTAAGGCCCGATATGCAGTACTGTTCCATATCTAGATGTTCCCATCCAGATCCGGGGACGAAGCACATATCGGTCCCACCGCGACATATGACGAAGTCATATGCCCCGAATTTCCAACATGATATCACAACATTACAGATACAAGGATACAACATCTCATACAATCGGCATACAACTGCCTCAAACACAATACAACAGCGGAAGATATATGTCTGAGTACAGACTACAAGCAAATGCCTACTGGCAAAGAGAAAAACATCGATCCCCATAACCACATGGGTCCAGGCCCTCCGCCGGGATCCGCCTAACTTGTCGTCGTCGAGTCTCCACGTGGAACGTCGATCACCAAACCTATTGTCGATCAAGAAGACTGAAAAGAGTTTGGGGGTAGTATCATGAGTACAGAGGTACTCAGCATCAGACTATAGTGGTCATCTGACCCAGCAAGGACTTCATCACTCGTCATTCTAGGACAACTAGTAGTTTACGGTAAGTAAGGGGTAAGTGGTGAGGCTGCTGCCGCACTAGCATTTATGAAGTGGCTAACGATCTAGAGAGTAAGATAAGAAGCCAAGCATTCGATGAGGAATCGCCTCCAACAAGTCTTGCTATCAACTACTTACGCAAACATAACACCTATCCTATCCTTGTCCTCCTCTTCGCATCCCGACGAAGAAGAAGCAATCAAGGCACACACACACGTTGATCAAATTATATTAACATTATCTCAGTTGTTGTTGTCTATGAACAAGGAGTAGGTCTCAAGTCATCCATAACCGTGGACACGGCTTCTCTAAAAGATTTAACCCTGCAGGGGTGTACCAACTGCACATTACGAGGCTCCGCACGCACGTCCATCTCTCTCAGTTGCTACCCATTATAGGAAACCATTTTATGATTTAGTTCCAAGAGATCCGAAACGACAGGTCCCTCTAACTAACAACGAACAAATCCGGGTGGCCCCCGGTGAGTCGACATCCATCTCAGGAGCCGGCCGCGCTCTCGATCTGGTCTCAACCGTCTGTCGCAGGTTTGGATAGCCGGTTAATCACACATGGGAAACCGTGTCCTCAGCCGGACAAGGTGGGCCAGCAAGGGAACTATGTCCTCACTAGTCCAGGTTGGTTTGTAAACAACTGACGGCCGACCAGCACACACACGTGTTCAAATAGTAAATCAGCTTGGGCCACCACTAGAAATGTTTGAAGCTAGGTAGGTAAGAAAAGGGGACCCCATAAAATCCCACACGCGGTTAGGAACGCTCAGTCTTAAAACCAATACCCGGAACTCGGATCCTAAGTGACTCGAATGGAACAAAGCGTCGGGGCGGGATAGCCTAGACCTTCCATCCTTCGTCGAATATAGTCAACATTATAATAATCATATCATCAACAATAATAATAATAATGATAATGTGATATCCCAAACCAAGGAGTAACAGGGTAATATCGTAGCATCCTAAGCATGCATACTAAGCAGGGGCTGAGCAACGAGCAATAGTAACATAGCACTACATGGTTTGTTGGGAAGGGACATGACTGTATCGGTTTGAAAGAGACTGTTAACATGTGGTAGGATCAAACATCGAACCTATCCTATACTAGCATGCAAACCGCTGGTTGAAATAGAATGGATCATAAGTAATGTATAGTCCTTGAATGTTGATAAGTCGGGTTCCGAAGGTGTAGTTGATCGCAAGCTCGCATCGTCTCCGAGAGGTATCCGCGGGAGCACACAAGAGGTAAACACTGGAAAGCAATCAATGAGCAAGCATCTATTACTACGAGGCAAACACGAGCAAGCATCAACAAGAAGGCAACACGAGACATCGCACCTACCGTCGAGAGCGGTTACTAACAGGTTAAGTGGAGTACTCATCACACACGACGATACCGCACGTTTATCATCGGTTCAAGTTGTTTAGCTACAGGTGAGCAAGGTTGTTAACATGGCAAAGCACATAAGCATGGCAAGAGGTGAAGCATAAATAAACTACCTAAGCTAGTCAATTTAAGTGGGGTGAAATCCTAGACATGGCAAACTATTGCGGACCCCACGATAAAAATGGAATTTGGTACTGTTTTGTCCTAACAATATTTTATTATATTATTTAGCAAGCAAGAACAGCACAAACACAATCTACATGCAATTCTAGTCAAGTTACATATAAAGAACATTTTAATCAGAGCAACGGTTAAAAATTATAGCAATTACAGTTTACAGTGCAAGCAGTTGTAATTAGCAGGTAAACAACATGTAAACAAAGTCAAACATGGCAACAAACAACATTTTAATAATCTACACGCAAAACGGAGCAACTTTCATGTAGAAAGTGTCTGCATCGGAGCTACTGGTGAAAAGTTATAGCTACCGCAAAATTATAACAACAATCTGCAATTAATAAAAAAACCTAGCAGAAAAAAAAACTAAACGGGCCAAAAGCTACTGGGCCCAACAGAAAAAGAAAAAAAAAGAAAAGAAAAAAAAGGGCTGGGGTGCTCACTGTTGGGCCAGGCCCAAGAGGCTGGAGAGGCCTCGGCTCGGCCTGTACTGGCTAGGGCTTGCTGGGCCGCCTGGCCTGGCTGGCCCACGCGGCTAGGAGGCCTGGCGCTGGAGACTCCTCCTCGTTCCCGCACGGGACTGGGCATGGCGGCAGCGCCGGTTCTGCCCGCCGGCGAGACCCACGGCGAGGCGAGGCAAGGCAGGGGCCTGGCGCGCGGCGGCGGCCGGGATCCAATCGGATCCGGCGACGAGGCGGCGGAGGAGGGAACCTCTAGGGGGCGGCGAGCTCTGCTTCGGGCCGGCGGCGCCTCTGCTGACCATGGCGGCTCCCTAGCGGCGCGGCGAGCTCCTGCGGGAGAGAAGACAGAGGGGATGAGAGGGAGAGGATGCAGAGGAGGGAGAGGAGAGGAGGTCGGCCTGGACGGGGCGTACGGCGGCAAGCAGCTCCGGCTGCCGGCGGCGGCTGAGGCGGACCCGTGGCCTGGAGGCGGCTCGGGCATGGTGGGTTGCTCCACGGGATCCATTCCGGGCGATGTGGCAGCCTCCGGGGCCGTCGGATCTCCCGATCGAACGGCTGCAAACAGATCTGGACTAGGGATGCGAAAATTGGGGGCAAAACTGGGGGTGTGGCCGCAATTTTCGATTAGGGTAAACCCTAATTGGGTGGTGGGAGGCTGGTGGTCTTTATATAGCCCAGGTGGCTGGCAGTTTGCAAAAACATCCCCGGTTTTTCTCGCGCGCGCGCGCGGTGCTCACGTTTCTGACCGCCGGGGGTCCGCAGGACCTCCGATTCGGGTAAAACTTCGAACTACGCGATCAGCGTGTCGAGCCGGCGGCGTTCACCTCGCGCTGGAACCGTTCCGAAAACACTTTCCGGCGCGCTATAAAAATAACCTGTTTAATTATTTAAACGGGGTTTTCGTTCCGTTGGCTACGGCTGGTCTCGTGCGGTTTGCGCGACAGTGATCGGGTGAAACCCGGTGTCGCAGAAGTTGAGTGTCAGGGTGGCAAGGGTCGGTCTCCGTCCGGTACGAGATAAGAGGGGGAAAATAATCGCCGATCGAAAAATCGGGGATGCAAACACTGAAAACAAATCAGACAATCAAACAATTCACACCGAAAACAAAAATTTTAATTTTTGTGAAAACTTGGTTGTTACCATACAACACCACCAACAAGGGATCTCGTCCCGAGATCCAGGACGATCCGGGGGAGAGGGGAAGGGGGAGAGAAAAGAGAGTCGATGATCTTCAACACCACCAACAAGGGACTCTGCTCCATGTCGACGTCGAACTTCCGTCGAGATTCTTTCCGCAGAGAGACGACATCGTCAGAAAAACGAAACCGTCAAAGACAAGAGGAAGAACGATCGCGAAAACCAGATCAAGGGATAGTGATTTTTGACGCAAGTCGTAAAAACACCGGGCAAAAGGAGGGATGGCAATGGATGACCCAGATGATACCCCAGATCGGAGAAGTTAAAGGTACTACAGGAATTCCCACCTGAGCTCGGAATCGAGACAATACGCCGCAAGCAAGGCATTGTAAAGATTTCGATACTCCACACACTCGAGATACTAGAGTTTGAAGGGGATAAGGCGAGGATAAAACACTTATGACACTTGTCCTGACCAGAGCAAGGGTAAGGAGCAAAAAGATTCCTACTCTCCGACAACTAACTTAGTAACTGCAAAATAGTTTTTTCTCTAGACTCGACTTCGGCCAGAGAAGGGATCCTACGGTCGGTAAGGCTCTGATACCAAGTTGTAAGGCCCGATATGCGGTACTGTTCCAGATCTAGATGTTTCCATCCAGATCCGGGGACGAAGCACATATCGGTCCCACCGCGACATATGACTTCGTCATATGCCCCGGATTTCCAACATGATATCACAACATTACAGATACAAGGATACAACATCTCATACAATCGGCATACAACTGCCTCAAATACAATACAATAGCGGAAGATATATGTCTGAGTACAGACTACAAGCAAATGCCTACTGGCAAAGAGAAAAACGTCGATCCCCATAACCACACGGGTCCAGGCCGTCCGCCGGGATCCGCCTAACTAGTCGTCGTCGAGTCTCCACATGGAACGTCGATCACCAAACCTGTTGTCGATCAAGAAGCCTGAAAAGAGTTTGGGGGTAGTATCATGAGTACAGAGGTACTCAGCATCCAACTGTAGTGGTCCTCTGACCCAGCAAGGACTTCATCACTCGTCATTCTAGGACAACTAGTAGTTTACGGTAAGGAAGGGGTAAGTGGTGAGGTTGCTGCCGCACTAGCATTGATGAAGTGGCTAACGATCTAGAGAGTAAGATAAGAAGCCAAGCATTCGATGAGGAATCGCCTCCAACAAGTCTTGCTATCAACTACTTACGCAAACATAACACCTATCCTATCCTTGTCCTCCTCTTCGCATCCCGACGAAGAAGAAGCAATCAAGGCACACACACACGTTGATCAAATTATATTAACATTATCTCAGTTGTTGTTGTCTATGAACAAGGATTAGGTCTCAAGTCATCCATAACCGTGGACACGGCTTCTCGAAAAGATTTAACCCTGCAGGGGTGTACCAACTGCCCATTACGAGACTCTGCACGCACGTCCATCTCTCTCACTTGCTACCCATTATAGGCAACCATTTTATGATTTAGTTCCAAGAGATCCGAAACAACGGGTCCCTCTAACTAACAACGAACAAATCCGGGTGGCCCTCGGTGAGTCGACATCCATCTCAGGAGCCGGCCGCGCTCTCGATCTGGTCTCAACCGTCTGTCGCAGGTTTGGATAGCCGGTTAATCACACATGGGAAATCGGGTCCTCAGCCGGACAAGGTGGGCCAGCAAGGGAACTGATGAGGACATCTCTACTAATGTTACACCCACATCTTCACCAACTACACATACTGGACCAGTTACTAGAGCACGCGCACGTCAACTAAATTATCAGGTACTTTCGTTTCTTGCGAATCCTTCTATTGTTCATGAACATATGATGCTGCCTAAATTAGATACTTTTGTTTTGCTTATGAATGAAGGACCTAGCATGGACAAGAAGGATGGTCATTGGAGCAGGATCAAGCATGGTGAAGAAGGTGCGCGCGCGGGAAAGAACAATGGAGCTTCCAGTGGGGATTTTCGCACTTCGAAGCCACCATAAGGCATGCATGAAGGCTTGGACGAAATACACGAGATGCCACTTCATTATTTTCGTCCAAGAGCAAGTATAGGTGCTGCGTCACCTTAATATTGGGCTGGGCCCATGTAATTTCGAAATACCACATAATAGGCTGTTTTTAGAGTCCGTATGTGTGGGGAAACCGAGTTAGGGTTGTTTTCGGACCCCACCTCCAAGGGGCCACGAAATTCCCCTCTGTTCCCCCATATATACAGCCCTTAGGGCGTCGTTTAGACTTGGGTTTTAATTAGATATAAGTTAGCCATAGCCGCAACTTCGAGCTCTTCGTTTGTGTCATCCGACCAGGCCAAGACCTCATTGGAACCCCAACTTTCGTAATCATTCATCTTATATTCGCAATATCCAGATTGCAATTCTTAGTTCTTGCTTGTTCTTCGATTGCTTGCAGGAATTAGACCTTCGTGGTCAGGTTGATCGTGCATCCGCGGGATCAATAACCTCTCGGAGTTGGTTTAGCGATCGCTAAGGCGCAACGTCTTCGCACGTTCGTAGTCGGATCGTGAAAGTCGTCTCCACCATAATCGATCTCCACCATCTCATCGAAACATCGGACACCTTCGCCTCTATCAGGAACTATGTCCTCACTAGTCCAGGTTGGTTTGTAAACAACTGGCGGCCGACCAACACACACACGGTTTCAAATAGTAAATCAGCTTGGGCCACCACTAGAAATGTTTGAAGCTAGGTAGGTAAGAAAAGGGGACCCCATAAAATCCCACACGCGGTTAGGCACGCTCAGTCTTAAAACCAATACCCGGAACTCGGATCCTAGGTTACTCGAATGGAACAAAGCGTCGGGGCGGGATAGCCTAGACCTTCCATCCTTTGTCGAATATAGTCAACATTATAATAATCATATCATCAACAATAATAATAATAATAATAATGATAATGTGATATCCTAAACCAAGGAGTAACAGGGTAACATCGTAGCATCCTAAGCATGCATACTAAGCAGGGGCTGAGCAACGAGCAATAGTAACATAGCAGTACATGGTTTGCTGGGAAGGGACATGGCTGTATCGGTTTGAAAGAGGCTATAAACATGTGGTAGGATCAAACATCGAACCTATCCTATACTAGCGTGCAAACCGCTGGTTGAAATAAAATGGATCATAAGTAATTTATAGTCCTTGCCTGTTGATAAGTCGGGTTCCGAAGGTGTACTTGATCGCAAGTTCGCATTGTCTCCGAGAGGTATCCGCGGGAGCACACAAGAGGTAAACACTGGAAAGCAATCAACGAGCAAGCATCTATTACTACGAGGCAAACACGAGCAAGCATCAACAAGAAGGCAACACGAGACATCGCACCTACCGTCGAGAGCGGTTACTAACAGGTTAAGTGGAGTACTAGTCACACACGACGATACCGCACGTTTATCATCGGTTCAAGTTTTTTAGCTACCGGTGAGCAAGGTTGTTAACATGGAAAAGCACATAAGCATGGCAAGAGGTGAAGCATAAATAAACTACCTAAGCAAGTCAATTTAAGTGGGGTGAAATCCTAGACATGGCTAACTATTTCGGACCCCATGATAAAAATGGAATTTGGTAATGTTTTGTCCTAACAATATTTTATTATTTTAGTTAGCAAGCAAGAACAGCACAAACACAATCTACATGTAATTCTAGTCAAGTTACATATAAAGAACATTTTAATCAGAGCAACGGTTAAAAAGTTATAGCAATTACAGTTTACAGTGGCAAGCAGTTGTAATTAGCAGGTAAACAACATGTAAACAAAGTCAAACATGGCAACAAACAACATTTTAATAATCTACCTGCAAAACAGAGCAACTTTCATGTAGAAAGCGTCTCCATCGGAGCTACCGGTGAAAAGTTATAGCTACCGCAAAATTATAACAACAATCTGCAATTAATAAAAAAACCTAGCAGAAAAAAAACTAAACGGGCCAAAAGCTACAGGGCCCAACAGAAAAAGAAAAAAAAAAGAAAAGAAAAAAAGGGTTGGGGCGCTCACTGTTGGGCCAGGCCCAAGAGGCTGGAGAGGCCGCGGCTCGGCCTGGGCTGGCTGGGGCTTGGTGGGCCGCCTGGCCTGGCTGGCCCACGCGGCTAGGAGGCCTGGCGCTGGAGACTCCTCCTCGTTCCCGCACGGGACTGGTCATGGCGGAGGCACCGGTTCTTCCCTCCGGCGAGACCCACGACGAGGCGAGGCGAGGCAGGGGCCTGGCGCGCGGCGGCGGCCGGGATCCTATCGGATCCGGCGACGAGGCGGCGGAGGAGGGAACCTCCAGGGGGCGGCGAGCTCTGCTTCGGGCTGGCGGCGCCTCTCCTGGCCATGGCGGCTCCCTAGCGGCGCGGCGAGCTCCTGCGGGAGAGAAGACAGAGGGGATGAGAGGGAGAGGATGCGGAGGAGGGAGAGGAGAGGAGGTCGGCCTGGACGGGGGGCGCGGCGGCGAGCAGCTCCGGCTGCCGGTGGCGGCTGAGGCGGACCCGTGGCGTGGAGGCGTCTCCGGCATGGTGGATTGCTCCACGGGATCCATTCCGGGCGACGTGGCAGCCTCCGGGGCCGTCGGATCTCCCGATCGAACGGCTGCAAACAGATTTGGACTAGGGATGCGAAAATTGGGGGCAAAACTAGGGGTGTGCTGCAATTTTCCATTAGGGTAAACCCTAATTGGGTGGTGGGAGGCTGGTGGTCTTTATATAGCCCAGGTGGCTGGCAGTTTGCAAAAACATCCCCGGTTTTTCTCTCGCGCACGCGGTGCTCACGTTTCTGACCGCCGGGGGTCCGCAGGACCTCCGATTCGGGTAAAACTTTGAACTGCGCGATCAGCGTGTCGAGCCGGCGGCGTTCACCTGGCGCTGGAACCGTTCCGAAAACACTTTCCGGCGCGCTATAAAAATAACCCGTTTAATTATTTAAACGGGGTTTTCGTTCCGTTGGCTACGGCTGGTCTCGTGCGGTTTTCGCGACGGTGATCGGGTGAAACCCGGTGTCGCAAAAGTCGAGTGTCAGGGTGGCAAGGGTCGGTCTCCGTCCGGTACGAGATAAGAGGGGGGAAAATAATCGCCGATCGATAAATCGGGGATGCAAACACCGCAAACAAATCAGACAATCAAACAATTCACACCGAAAACAAAAATTTTAATTTTTGTGAAAACTGGGCTGTTACACATGCTTAGGATGCTACGATGTTACCCTGTTACTCCTTGGTTTGGGCTATCACATTATTATTATTGTTGTTGATGATATGATTATTATAATGTTGACTATATTCGACGAAGGATGGAAGGTCTAGGCTATCCCGCCCCGACGCTTTGTTCCATTCGAGTCACCTAGGTCCCGAGTTCCGGGTATTGGTTTTAAGACTGAGCGTGCCTAACCGCGAGTGGGATTTTATGGGGTCCCCTTTTCTTACCTATCTAGCTTCAAACATTTCTAGAGGTGCCCCAAGTTGATTTACCATTTGAAAACATGCATATATATCTTGTCGGGTCGCTCCTAGCAGATATCTTTTAAAACAACTTGGGCCAGTGGAGACATTGTTTCTCTGTTGGTCTACCTGATTAGCTAGGACCCGGTTTCCCATGTGTGATTAACATGCTATCCGACCTGCGTCATACGGAAGAGTCCGATCCGAGAGCGTGGTCGGCTTTTGGATTGGGTGTCGACTCCCCGGGGGCCACCCGGATTTGTTCGTTGTTAGTTAGAGGGACCTGTCATTTCGGATCTCTTGGAACTAAATCATAAAATGGTTGCCTGTGATGGGTAGCAATTGAGAGAGATGGGCGTGCGTGCGGAGCCTTGTAATGGGCAGTTGGTACACCCCTGCAGGGTTAAATCTTTTCGAGAAGCCGTGTCCACGTTTATGGACGACTTGAGACCTACTCCTTGTTCATAGACAACAACAACTGAGATAATCTTAATATAACTTGATCAATGTGTGTGTGCCTTGACTGCTTCTTCTTCGTCGGGATGTGAAGAGGAGGACAAGGATAGGATAGGTGTTATATTTGCGTACGTAGCTGATAGCAAGACTTGTTGGAGGCGATTCCTCACCGAATGCTTAGCTTCTTATCTTACTCTCTAGACCGTTAGCCACTTCATAAATGCTAGTGCGGCAGCAACCACACCACTTACCCCATCCTTACCGTAAACTACTAGTTGTCCTAGAATGACGAGTGATGAAGTCCTTGCTGGGTCAGATGACCACTACAGTTGGATGCTGAGTACCTCTGTACTCATGATACTACCCCCAAATTCTTTTCAGGGTTCTCGATCGACAACAGGTATGGTGATCGACGTTTCACGTGGAGACTCGACGACGACTAGTCAGGCGGATCCCGGCGGAGGGCCTGGACCCGTGTGGTTATGGGGATCGATGTTTTCTCTTTGCCACTAGGCATTTGATTGTAGTCTATACTCAGACATATATCTTCCGCTGTTGTATTGTATTAAGGCAGTTGTATGCCGGTTGTATGAGATGTTGTATCCTTGTATCTGTAATGTTGTGATATCATATTGGAAATCCGGGGCATATGGCTATGTCATATGTCGCGGTGGGACCGATATGTGCTTCGTCCCCGGATCTGGATGGAGACATCAAGATCTGGAACAGTACCGCATATCGGGCCTTACACATGATGTCAAAATTTTCAAAATGAAATTGAAATGGTAGAATAAACCTCCCCGGATGAATTTAATTCAAATAGCCATTTTAAAAGTTTCTCCAAATATTCCTTTTGCATTTTTGAAAAACTCCCAATAAATGAGTGTGATCACACATCAAGTGATGTGGTTTCAAATACATGCTCATGGCTTTTTCAAATATTCAAACAGGAGCTTGCATTTAAATCAAAACCCCTATTTGAATTGAAATTCAAATTATTTGAATTTCAAAAATTCCCAAACTTTGTGAGTGGCTAGCTATATGCTTTGCAAGTCCACATAAAAATTTGGGGCATTTTATAAAATGCTTAGCTATTTTTAATAGCAAGCCATAACAAATTACAGAAAGAAAATAGAAACATAAAAGAATAAAAAGGCCTCACATGTGCTTCTGTCCTAACTCATCCCGCCAGTCAGCCCAAGCCCACCTATTCATGTCGTCTACCCTAGGAAGCCCAGCACGCAGGTGCGTTGCGACCATGTCGTGGCCGCCGACGCCACCCCGACGACATGCCTGCTTCCCCGGCGTCAAGTGTGTGTCCAGGAGAAGCCCCTGGACGTCCTCGTCACTTTCCCCATCCAGCGCAGTTCTTCCTCTCTCTCTTCCGTCGAGTTCGACGACGACCCGAGCGCCGCCGCAGAGTACCGCCGTGGTCCGGCGTGACCAACGACGTCGAGGAGGCAAACCGGCGTGTCCTTCGCGTTCCCTGTCGTCAACTTCCTCACCACGCCAACTCCCGCAAGCTGGAGCGCTCCGACGACGACAAATCGAGCTTTCTTCCTCCGCCACGGCTGGCGCACGCCGTCGAGGAATTCGTCGCCTCCGGAACTCCTGCGACCTCGTCGTCTTCTCTGTTAGCACCGGGGTGAGCTTCCCCTTCTTTTGCCTCTTACCGAACTCCTCTCCGTGGACGAAATCACCGCGCTCGCCGAGCTCAACTCCGGCCGTCGCGCGTGAGTCGTTGTCGGTGGTGGTTCCGGCGGCCCAGGAGACCCCCACATGCTCCATTCGACGTGGGCGAGAACGAGGAGCACGCCAGTGCCCTCCGTTTGGCCTTTGGAGCTCTGCACCGCCGTCCCGTCTTGGCGCCGCCACGTCTGGTGACGCCGGCGTTGAGCCGTCGGCAGCCTGTGATGTGGCCGGTCATTAGCCACTAACCACCCCCCCCCACACACACACTAACTGATGAGGACATCCCTACTAATGTTACACCCATAC
The DNA here is from genome assembly GCA_950022295.1 of Bromus sterilis. NCBI lineage: Eukaryota > Viridiplantae > Streptophyta > Magnoliopsida > Poales > Poaceae > Bromus > Bromus sterilis. The sequence goes on along the minus strand of OX465599.1, from coordinate 159,587,778 downwards.
CCTCACCAACTACACATACTGGACCAGTTACTAGAGCACGTGCACGTCAACTAAATTATCAGGTACTTTCGTTTCTTGCGAATCCTTCTATTGTTCATGAACATATGATGCTGCCTAAATTAGATACTTTTGTTTTGCTTATGAATGAAGGACCTAGCATGGACAAGAAGGATGGTCATTGGAGCGGGATCAAGAATGGAGAAGAAGGTGCGCGCGGGGGAAAGTACAGTGGAGTTTCCAGTGGGGATTTTCGCACGTTGAAGCCACCATAAGGCATGCATGAAGGCTTGGACGGAATACACGAGATGCCACTTCATTATTTTCGTCCAAGAGCAATTATAGGTGCTGCGTCACCTTAATATTGGGTTGGGCCCATGTAATTTCGAAATACCACATTATAGGCTGTTTTTAGAGTCCGTATGTGTGGGGAAACCGAGTTAGGGTTGTTTTCGGACCCCACCTCCAAGGGGTCACGAAAATCCCCTCTGTTCCCCCATATATACAGCCCTTAGGGCGTCGTTTAGACTTGGGTTTTAATTAGATATAAGTTAGCCATAGCCGCAACTTCGAGCTCTTCGTTTGTGTCATCCGACCAGGCCAAGACCTCATTGGAACCCCAACTTTCGTAATCATTCATCTTATATTCGCAATATCCAGATTGCAATTCTTAGTTCTTGCTTGTTCTTCGATTGCTTGCAGGAATTAGACCTTCGTGGTCAGGTTGATCGTGCATCCGCGGGATCAATAACCTCTCGGAGTTGGTTTAGCGATCGCTAAGGCGCAACGTCTTCGCACGTTCGTAGTCGGATCGTGAAAGTTGCCTCCACCATAATCGATCTCCACCATCTCATCGAAACATCGGGACACCTTCGCCTCTATCAAGTGGTATCAGATTTCCAGGTTGCTCGGTGAGATTTACCAGTTTTCATAGTCTAGATTGGTTTTGTTCTTCATACCTACAGTCCAAGAAAAAGCCAACAAAAAAAATTAGGGTTAGATCATCACGTCCCAAGACAGTCCTAGACTTTGTCCAGTTTTCTTTTCAGTACTTGCTTTGTTGAATTTACGGTTGCATCGTTGTGTCAAGTTGCTGATCTTAGCGCCTAGTTCCCTTAGAGTTTCGAGTTCTGATCACAGTTTGCCACGTCGCCGCCGCACCAGTAGTCATCCTACCACGTTCCGCCAATCCGAGTCCAGATACACCACCACGTTCCGCCAAGCAGAGTCCATATACACCACCACGTCTCACGAGTCCGAGTTGAGTTCCACCATCAGTACGGTTCCTGATATCCCCGTAGCCAGAATAGTTTTGAGTTGATTAGAGTCGGATTTCACCAATCTTTTGTCGTACGTAGAAGAGGGTGATTTCCAAAAAAAAAAAAAAAAAAAAAAGTCTGGCACGCTTTTCAGAGCAGTTTTTAGGCCAAAATTTTCAGGGGTAAAAAAATTTCGTGCCCATACGTTCCTTAGGTCCAGAAACTCGTTTTGAGACGTTCGCCACCATAGTGATTTTTTTCGCACTTTTTCAGCCCCCGCAGTTCCGCATCGCCAAAAAAAAAAAGCAAAAAAAAAAAGAGCAAAAAAAAAAGAAAAAAAAAAAGAGAGAAAATAAAAAATTCAGAGTGTGCTTCACAGTTGTTACGTGCCGCGCCATGCTTTCGTTGGTGTTTTAGGCTCGCGTCTCTAGTACGGTCTAGCCTAGGATCAGCACAGTACCGACGTTGAGTGTTTATTCAGCTTTGCATCTCTGTTTTGATTACTGTTGATCTTTTTGCTACCATATTTGTCAAGCCTACCTACAGCTCCACATATATCCTACATCGTGCGTTTTGACACCTCCTGGCCATCGCTCTACCATATCTCTGAGAGTTTTGACCCGTTGGTTGTACATCACCACCTGCTGCTAGGTAAGAATCGGTAAGAACGTAAGAAAAGCTTGACGGATTTGTGCTTTCCACCACCCCACATCCATCCCATTAGTAGAAGTAGGATCATATTCCTGTGTGTTTTCTATTTCTGCTAACCATGCCAGTATCACATGATGAAGTGGCGCGGGATGCACCCGATTGGGAGAACATGACAAACAAGGAGCTACATGATAAATTTGCACAAATGATGTCTGAACAGGTGAATGACATCGAGACCAGATTTACAGAGGCAATTGATGGCGTGGAAAAGATGATCGACACCAAGCTCGACGCCAAGTTTACTGAGTTGATCGCACGCCTACCTTCAGCACAGCCACAGCCACCGCCACTACCACGTGCACGACGTATTCTGTTTCCGCGAGGACAAGCTGCTGGTATTGGTGCTCCTCCTGCTGCTGCAGTTGCTGCTACTGCTGCTGCTGCTGCTGCTTCTGACGTCGTCCAGGACGACAACTACGAGGGTGATTACGAGGAGGAGGTGGAACAGGAAGCGGCCTATGAGCAGCCAGCTGGACGTCCACGTCCCAACATTCGCCACGGTCGACACTAACCACCCCCTCAGGTACGCGATGATGAACACGTGCCTAAACTTAAATTGAATCTTAAGCCGTTTGAGGGTAGATATATTCCTGATGCTTATCTTACTTGGGAGTTAGAAACTGAACAACGGTTTACATGTTTACAATATCCTGAGAATAGACGTGTTACTGCTGCTGTTTGTGAATTCACGGGCTTTGCATCTATTTGGTGGTCTGAACATTGTAGATTGCATGCTAATAATATTCCAACTACTTGGGCTGCTTTAAAAGATGCTATGCGTACTCGCTGGGTTCCTCCTTATTATCAACGTGAATTGTTACAAAAATTACAGCGTTTGAGACAAGGAAAAAATTCTGTAGAGGAATATTATCAAGAATTACAAACTGGATTGATTAGATGTGGCCTAGTACAGGATAATGAAGCTATGCTTGCACGTTTTATGGGTGGCTTAAACAGGGAGATACAAACTATTCTAGAATACAAGGACTTTGCTACTATCACTCGTTTCTTTCATCTTGCTTGTAAAGCTGAACGTGAAGTGCAGGATCGACAGGCCGCTACAAGACCTAACTTTTCTGCAGGACGAAATACATCATGGACATCGCGTGGAGCTTCTACATCCACACGTCCTGCTGCGCCACCATCTACTTCAGCCGCTCATTCTTACAGGGAGCCACCAAAACAGCCAGCGCCACCATTCAAGGGTGCACAGAGTGGTCCGGCGGCGAGTTCTTCTTCATCCATGGCGTCCACAGGGCAAACACGAGATCGTGATATTAAATGTCGCAGGTGCCAAGGTGGAGGTCACTTCGCAAAAGACTGTCCCTCCAAGCGTGTGATGACTATTACGGCGGATGGTGGGTATGAGTCAGCGAGTGACTATGATGAGGAGACTCTAGTTCTCATTGCTCATGAGGAACAGGGTGCCCATGATATAGAGTATATGACTCCTGATGACGCAGATAAATATGCTAGTTTGGTTGCTCAACGTGTATTAAGTGTGCAGGTAACGAAGGCCGAGCAAAACCAGAGGCATAATTTGTTCCACACAAAGGGAGTGGTGAAAGAACGTTCGGTTCGCATCATCATTGACGGAGGGAGTTGCAACAACTTGGCTAGCATGGAGTTGGTGGAGAAGCTATCTCTCACCACAAGACCACACCCCCATCCGTACTATATTCAGTGGTTTAACAATAGTGGTAAGATTAAGGTAACGCGTTCTGTTCGTGTGCACTTTAGCATTGCTGCATATGCGGATTATGTTGATTGTGATGTGGTACCCATGCAAGCATGCTCTCTCTTACTTGGTAGACCATGGCAATTTGATTGGAATGTTGTACACCATGGTAGGACAAATCAGTTTACTCTGGTTCATCAGGATAAAAATATTGCTTTACTTCCTATGTCTCCTGAACAAATTGTGAAAGATGATCTTGCTAGAGCTAGTAAAGCAAAACAGGAGAAAAATAAGAGTGAGAATGAGATAGCAGCCAAAGAATTTGAGCAACAACATAAGACTAATAGCAAATCTTCTTCTGCTGTTTCTAATGAAATTAAATTGACTAGTCCAACTTTGCTTGCTACTAAGGTTGATATTTCAGATTTGGATGTTAGTCAATATGTGTGCTATGCTTTTGTCTGCAAAGAAGCTTTGTTTTCATTTGAGGAATTGCCTCCTTCTTTGCCTCCTGTTGTCACTGACCTTTTGCAGGAGTTTATTGACGTCTTTCCACAAGACGTACCACCGGGATTACCACCTATTCGAGGGATTGAGCATCAGATTGACTTAATTCCCGGTGCTTCGTTGCCCAACCGTGCGCCATACCGTACCAATCCGGAGGAGACGAAGGAGATTCAGCGTCAAGTACAAGAGCTACTCGACAAAGGTTACATACGTGAGTCCCTTAGTCCTTATGTTGTTCCTGTTATATTAGTGCCTAAAAAGGATGGAACATGGCGTATGTGTGTTGATTGTCGAGCCATTAATAATATTACTATTCGTTATCGTCATCCTATACCTAGGTTAGATGATATGCTTGATGAATTAAGTGGCTCTACCATGTTTTCCAAAGTTGATTTGCGTAGTGGATACCATCAAATTCGCATGAAATTAGGAGATGAATGGAAAACGGCTTTTAAAACTAAGTTTGGATTATATGAGTGGTTAGTCATGCCTTTTGGGTTAACTAATGCACCTAGCACTTTCATGAGATTAATGAACGAGGTTTTACGTGCTTTCATTGGACGATTTGTGGTAGTCTATTTTGATGATATACTGATTTATAGCAAATCTTTGGAGGAACATTTGGATCATTTACGTGCTGTTTTTATTGCTCTACGTAATGCACGTTTATTTGGTAACCTTGGGAAGTGCACCTTTTGCACCGACCGAGTATCGTTTCTTGGCTATGTGATGAGGACATCCCTACTAATGTTACACCCATATCCTCACCAACTACACATATTGGACCAGTTACTAGAGCTCGTGCACGTCAACTAAATTATCAGGTACTTTCGTTTCTTGCGAATCCTTCTATTGTTCATGAACATATGCTGCTGCCTAAATTAGATACTTTTGTTTTGCTTATGAATGAAGGACCTAGCATGGACAAGAAGGATGGTCATTGGAGCGGGATCAAGCATGGAGAAGAAGGTGCGCGCGCGGGAAAGGACAGCGGAGCTTCCAGTGGTGATTGTCGCACTTTGAAGCCACCATAAGGCGCGCATGAAGTCTTGGACGAAATACGCGAGATGCCACTTCATTATTTTCGTCCAAGGGCAATTATAGGTGCTGCGTCACCTTAATATTGGGCTGGGCCCATGTAATTTCGAAATACCACCTTATAGGCTGTTTTTAGAGTCCGTATGTGTGGGGAAACCGAGTTAGGGTTGTTTTCGGACCCCACCTCCAAGGGGTCACGAAAATCCCCTCTGTTCCCCCATATATACAGCCCTTAGGGCGTCGTTTAGACTTGGGGTTTTAATTAGATTTAAGTTAGCCATAGCCGCAACTTCGAGCTCTTCGTTTGTGTCATCCGACCAGGCCAAGACCTCATTGGAACCCCAACTTCTGTTAATCTTTCATCTTATATTCGCAATATCCAGATTGCAATTCTTAGTTCTTGCTTGTTCTTCGATTGCTTGCAGGAATTGACCTTCTTGGTCAGGTTGATCGTGCATCCGCGGGATCAATAACCTCTCGGAGTTGGTTTAGCGATTGCTAAGGCGCAACGTCTTCGCACGTTCGTAGTCGGATCGTGAAAGTCTACTCCACCAAAAATCGATCTCCACCATCTCATCGAAACATCGGGACACCTTCGCCTCTATCAAGTGGTATCAGATTTCCAGGTTGCTCGGTGAGATTTACCAGTTTTCATAGTCTAGATTGGTTCTGTTCTTCATACCTACAGTCCAAGAAAAAGCCAACAAAAAAAATTAGGGTTAGATCATCACGTCCCAAGACAGTCCTAGCCTTTGTCGAGTTTTCTTTTCAGTACTTGCTTTGTTGAATTTACGGTTGCATCGTTGTGTCAAGTTGCTGATCTTAGCGTCTAGTTCCCTTAGAGTTTCGAGTTCTGATCACAGTTTGCCACGTCGCCGCCGCACCAGTAGTCATCCTACCACGTTCCGCCAATCCGAGTCCAGATACACCACCACGTTCCGCCAAGCAGAGTCCATATACACCACCACGTCTCACGAGTCCGAGTTGAGTTCCACCATCAGTACGGTTCCTGATATCCCCGTAGCCAGAATAGTTTTGAGTTGATTAGAGTCGGATTTCACCACTCTTTTGTCGTACGTAGAAGAGGGTGATTTCCAAAAAAAAAAAAAAAAAAAAAAGTCTGGCACGCTTTTCAGAGCAGTTTTTAGGCCAAAATTTTCAGGGGTAAAAAATTTTCGTGCCCATACGTTCCTTAGGTCCAGAAACTCGTTTTGAGACGTTCGCCACCATAGTGATTTTTTCGCACTTTTTCAGCCCCCGCAGTCCCGCATCGCCAAAAAAAAAAAAAAAAAAAAGAGAATTTTTTTTTCAGAGTGTGCTTAACAGTTGTTACGTGCCGCGCCGTGCTTTCGTTGGTGTTTTAGGCTCGCGTCTCTAGTACGGTCTAGCCTAGGATCAGCACAGTACCAACGTTGAGTGTTTATTCAGCTTTGCATCTCTGTTTTGATTACTGTTGAGTTTTTCCTACCATACTTGTCAGCCTTCCTACAGCTCCACATATATTCTACATCGTGCGTTTTGACACCTCCTGGCCATCGCTCTACCATATCTCTGAGAGTTTTGACCCGTTGGTTGTACATCACCACCTGCTGCTAGGTAAGAATCGGTAAGAACGTAAGAAAAGCTTGACGGATTTGTGCTTTCCACCACCCCACATCCATCCCATTAGTAGAAGTAGGATCATATTCCTGTGTGTTTTCTATTTCTGCTAACCATGCCAGGATCACATGATGAAGTGGCGCGGGATGCACCCGATTGGGAGAACATGACAAACAAGGAGTTACATGATAAATTTGCACGTATGATGTCTCAACAGGTGCAGGACATCGAGACCAGATTTACAGAGGCGATTGATGGCGTGGAGAAAATGATCGACACCAAGCTCGACGCCAAGTTTACTGAGTTGATCGCACGCCTACCTTCAGCACAGCCACAGCCACCGCCACTACCACGTGCACGACGTATTCTGTTTCCGCGAGGACAAGCTGCTGGTATTGGTGCTCCTCCTACTGCTGCAGTTGCTGCTGCTGCTGCTGCTTCTGACGTCGCCCAGGACGACAACTACGAGGGTGATTACGAGGAGGAGGTGGAACAGGAAGCGGCCTATGAGCAGCCAGCTGGACGTCCACGTCCCAACATTCGCCACGGTCGACACCAACCACCCCCTCAGGTACGCGATGATGAACATGTGCCTAAACTTAAATTGAATCTTAAGCCGTTTGAGGGTAGATATATTCCTGATGCTTATCTTACTTGGGAGTTAGAAACTGAACAACGTTTTACATGTTTACAATATCCTGAGAATAGACGTGTTACTGCTGCTGTTTGTGAATTCACGGGCTTTGCATCTATTTGGTGGTCTGAACATTGTAGATTGCATGCTAATAATATTCCAACTACTTGGGCTGCTTTAAAAGATGCTATGCGTACTCGCTGGGTTCCTCCTTATTATCAACGTGAATTGTTACAAAAATTACAGCGTTTGAGAAAAGGAAAAAATTCTGTAGAGGAATATTATCAAGAATTACAAACTGGATTCATTAGATGTGGCCTAGTAGAGGATAATGAAGCTATGCTTGCACGTTTTATGGGTGGCTTAAACAGGGAGATACAAACTATTCTAGAATACAAGGACTTTGCTACTATCACTCGTTTGTTTCATCTTGCTTGTAAAGCTGAACGTGAAGTGCAGGATCGACAGGACGCTACGAGACCTAACTTTTCTGCAGGACGAAATACATCATGGACATCGCGTGTAGCTTCTACATCCACACGTCCTGCTGCGCCACCATCTACTTCAGCCGCTCATTCTTACAGGGAGCCACCAAAACAGCCAGCGCCACCATTCAAGGGTGCACAGAGTGTCCAGCGGCGAGTTCTTCTTCCTCCATGGTGTCCACAGGGCAAGCACGAGATCGTGATATTAAATGTCGCAGGTGCCAAGGTGGAGGTCACTTCGCAAAAGACTGTCCCTCCAAGCGTGTGATGACTATTACGGCGGATGGTGGGTATGAGTCAGCGAGTGACTATGATGAGGAGACTCTAGTTCTCATTGCTCATGAGGAACAGGGTGCCCATGATGATGCTCATGATATAGAGTATATGACTCCTGATGATGCAGATAAATATGCTAGTTTGGTTGCTCAACGTGTATTAAGTGTGCAGGTAACGAAGGCCGAGCAAAACCAGAGGCATAATTTGTTCCACACAAAGGGAGTGGTGAAAGAACGTTCGGTTCGCATCATCATTGACGGAGGGAGTTGCAACAACTTGGCTAGCATGGAGTTGGTGGAGAAGCTATCTCTCACCACAAGACCACACCCCCATCCGTACTATATTCAGTGGTTTAACAATAGTGGTAAGATTAAGGTAACACGTTCTGTTCGTGTGCACTTTAGCATTGCTGCATATGCTGATTATGTTGATTGTGATATGGTACCCATGCAAGCATGCTCTCTTTTACTTGGTAGACCATGGCAATTTGATAGGAATGTTGTACACCATGGTAGGATAAATCAGTTTACTCTAGTTCATCAGGATAAAAATATTGCTTTACTTCCTATGTCTCCTGAACAAATTGTGAAAGATGATCTTGCTATAGCTAGTAAAGCTAAACAGGAGAAAAATAAGAGTGAAAATGAGATAGCAGCTAATGAATTTGAGCAACATAAGACTAATAGCAAATCTTCTTCTGTTGTTTCTAATGAAATTAAATTGACTAGTCCAACTTTGCTTGCTACTAAGGTTGATATTTCGGATTTGGATGTTAGTCAATATGTGTGCTATGCTTTTGTGTGCAAAGAAGCCTTGTTTTCATTTGAGGAATTGCCTCCTTCTTTGCCTCCTGTTGTCACTGACCTTTTGCAGGAGTTTATTGACGTCTTTCCACAAGACGTACCACCGGGATTACCACCTATTCGAGGGATTGAGCATCAGATTGACTTAATTCCCGGTGCTTCGCTGCCCAACCGTGCGCCATACCGTACCAATCCGGAGGAGACGAAGGAGATTCAGCGTCAAGTAGAAGAGCTACTCGACAAAGGTTACATACGTGAATCCCTTAGTCCTTGTGCTGTTCCTGTTATATTAGTGCCTAAAAAGGATGGAACATGGCGTATGTGTGTTGATTGTCGAGCCATTAATAATATTACTATTCGTTATCGTCATCCTATTCCTAGGCTAGATGATATGCTTGATGAATTAAGTGGCTCTACCATGTTTTCCAAAGTTGATTTGCGTAGTGGATACCATCAAATTCGCATGAAATTAGGGGATGAATGGAAAACGGCATTTAAAACTAAGTTTGGATTATATGAGTGGTTAGTCATGCCTTTTGGGTTAACTAATGCACCTAGCACTTTCATGAGATTAATGAACGAGGTTTTACGTGCTTTCATTGGACGATTTGTGGTAGTCTATTTTGATGATATACTGATTTATAGCAAATCTTTGGAGGAACATTTGGATCATTTACGTGCTGTTTTTATTGCTCTACGTAATGCACGTTTGTTTGGTAACCTTGGGAAGTGCACCTTTTGCACCGACCGAGTATCGTTTCTTGGCTATGTTGTTACTCCGCAGGGAATTGAAGTTGATAAAGCCAAGATCGAGGCGATTGAGAGTTGGCCGCAGCCCAAAACGGTCACACAAGTGAGGAGTTTTCTTGGCCTCGCTGGATTCTATAGGCGTTTTGTGAGAGATTTCAGCACCATTGCTGCACCTCTCAATGAGCTTACACGCAAGGATGTGCCTTTTACTTGGGGTACCGCACAGGAAGAAGCCTTCACGGTATTGAAAGATAAGTTAACACATGCTCCTTTGCTCCAACTTCCTGATTTTAATAAGACTTTTGAGCTTGAATGCGATGCTAGTGGGATTGGTTTGGGAGGTGTGTTATTACAAGATGCTAAACCTGTTGCTTACTTTTCTGAAAAATTGAGTGGGCCTAGTCTGAACTATTCTACTTATGATAAGGAATTATATGCTCTTGTTCGGACATTAGAAACTTGGCAACATTATTTATGGCCCAAAGAATTTGTTATACATTCTGATCATGAATCTTTGAAACACATACGAAGTCAAGCAAAACTTAATCGTAGACATGCTAAGTGGGTTGAATTTATTGAGACTTTCCCTTATGTCATTAAACACAAGAAGGGGAAAGATAATATTATTGCTGATGCTTTGTCTCGTCGTTATACTATGCTTTCACAACTTGACTTCAAGATTTTCGGTTTAGAGACAATCAAAGATCAATATGTAAATGATGCGGAATTTAAAGATGTATTGCAGAATTGTAGAGAGGGTAGAACATGGAACAAGTGATAGAGGCGAAGGTGTCCCGATGTTTCGATGAGATGGTGGAGATCGATTATGGTGGAGTAGACTTTCACGACCCGACTACGAACGTGCGAAGACGTTGCGCCTTAGCGATCGCTAAACCAACTCCGAGAGGTTATTGATCCCGCGGATGCACGATCAACCTGACCACGAAGGTCTAATTCCTGCAAGCAATCGAAGAACAAGCAAGAACTAAGAATTGCAATCTGGATATTGCGAATATAAGATGAAAGATTAACAGAAGTTGGGGTTCCAATGCGGTCTTGGCCTGGTCGGACGACACAAACGAAGAACTCGAAGTTGCGGCTATGGCTAACTTAAATCTAATTAAAACCCAAGTCTAAACGATGCCCTAAGGGCTGTATATATGGGGGAACAGAGGGGAATTTCGTGGCCCCTTGGAGGAGGGGTCCGAAAACAACCCTAACTCGGTTTCCCCACACATACGGACTCTAAAAAATAGCCTATTAAGTGTATTTCGAAATTACATGGGCCTGGCCCAATAATAAGGTGACGCAGCACCTATAATAACTCTTGGACGAAAATATTAATGTGGCATCTTGTGTCTCTCGTCCAAGTCTTCATGCGCGCCTTATGGTGGCTTCAAAGTGCGATAATCACCACGGGAAGCTCCGCTGTCCTTTCCCGCGCGCGCACCTTCTTCTCCATGCTTGATCCCGCTCCAATGACCATCCTTCTTGTCCATGCTAGGTCCTTCATTCATAAGACAAACAAAAGTATCTAATTTAGGCAGCATCATATGTTCTTGAATATTAGAAGGATTCGCAAGAAACGAAAGTACCTGATAATTTAATTGACGTGCGCGTGCTCTAGTAACTGGTCCATTATGTGTAGTTTGTGAAGATGTGGGTGTAACATTAGTAGAGATGTCCTCATCATCCTCCCCTTCTTGAATTGAAGTCGTCCTCGATGGAAGCTCATCATCTTCTTCCAAATAAGGCTTCAAATCTGCAATATTAAATGTGGGACTAACCCCAAAGGCTGCAGGAAGCTCAAGTTTATATGCATTATCATTAATTTTCTGCAAAACCTTAAAGGGACCATCAGCTCGAGGCATTAACTTACACTTGCGCAAATCAGGAAACCTATCTTTACGTAGATGTAACCAAACAAGATCTCCGGGTTCAAACACAACATGCTTTCGACCCCTATCACCAGCAAGCTTGTATCTAGCATTCATGCGCTCAATGTTTTCTTTAGTTAACTCATGCATTTTTAATATCAATTCAGCACGTTGCTTAGCATCAAAATTAACCTTCTCCGAAGATGGAAGAGGCAGCAAATCAATAGGTGCACGAGGTAGAAAACCATAAACAATCTCAAAAGGGCACATTTTAGTGGTAGAATGCAATGAACGATTATAAGCAAATTCAATATGAGGTAAACATTCTTCCCACTGTTTCAAGTTACTCTTTAAAACAGCCCTAAGCATAGTAGACAAAGTCCTATTGACCACTTCAGTTTGTCCATCAGTTTGGGGATGACATGTAGTACTAAAAAGTAGTTTAGTCCCCAACTTAGCCCATAAGCATCTCCAAAAATGGCTAAGAAACTTAGTATCACGATCCGAGACAATAGTATTGGGCACACCATGTAAGCGAATAATCTCACGAAAGAATAAATCAGCAACATTAGCAGCATCATCGCTTTTATGACATGGTATAAAATGTGCCATTTTAGAAAATCTATCCACGACAACAAATATGCTATCCCTCCCATTCTTTGTTCGAGGCAAGCCTAAAACAAAGTCCATGGATATGTCCTCCCACGGAACACTAGGTACAGGTAAAGGCATGTATAAACCATGAGGATTGAGTCGTGACTTAGCTTTTTGACATGTAGTGCAGCGAGCAACAAAACGCTCAACATCCCGTCTCATCTTTGGCCAAAAGAAATGTGTAGCAAGTACGTCCTCCGTCTTCTTCACGCCAAAGTGTCCCATTAATCCTCCTCCATGCGCCTCCTGCAACAACAAAAGACGAATAGAGCTAGCTGGAATGCATAGCTTGTTAGAACGGAACACAAATCCATCATTAAGCACAAACTTGTTCCATGTTCTACCCTCTCTACAATTCTGCAATACATCTTTAAATTCCGCATCATTTACGTATTGATCTTTGATTGTCTCTAAACCGAAAATCTTGAAGTCAAGTTGTGAAAGCATAGTATAACGACGAGACAAAGCATCAGCAATAATATTATCTTTCCCCTTCTTGTGTTTAATGACATAAGGGAAAGTCTCAATAAATTCAACCCACTTAGCATGTCTACGATTAAGTTTTGCTTGACTTCTTATGTGTTTCAAAGATTCATGATTAGAATGTATAACAAATTCTTTGGGCCATAAATAATGTTGCCAAGTTTCTAATGTCCGAACAAGAGCATATAATTCCTTATCATAAGTAGAATAGTTCAGACTAGGCCCACTCAATTTTTCAGAAAAGTAAGCAACAGGTTTAGCATCTTGTAATAACACACCTCCCAAACCAATCCCACTAGCATCGCATTCAAGCTCAAAAGTCTTATTAAAATCAGGAAGTTGGAGCAAAGGAGCATGTGTTAACTTATCTTTCAATACGGTGAAGGCTTCTTCCTGTGCGGTACCCCAAGTAAAAGGCACATCCTTGCGTGTAAGCTCATTGAGAGGTGCAGCAATGGTGCTGAAATCTCTCACAAAACGCCTATAGAATCCAGCGAGGCCAAGAAAACTCCTCACTTGTGTGACCGTTTTGGGCTGCGGCCAACTCTCAATCGCCTCGATCTTGGCTTTATCAACTTCAATTCCCTGCGGAGTAACAACATAGCCAAGAAACGATACTCGGTCGGTGCAAAAGGTGCACTTCCCAAGGTTACCAAACAAACGTGCATTACGTAGAGCAATAAAAACAGCACGTAAATGATCCAAATGTTCCTCCAAAGATTTGCTATAAATCAGTATATCATCAAAATAGACTACCACAAATCGTCCAATGAAAGCACGTAAAACCTCGTTCATTAATCTCATGAAAGTGCTAGGTGCATTAGTTAACCCAAAAGGCATGACTAACCACTCATATAATCCAAACTTAGTTTTAAATGCCGTTTTCCATTCATCTCCTAATTTCATGCGAATTTGATGGTATCCACTACGCAAATCAACTTTGGAAAACATGGTAGAGCCACTTAATTCATCAAGCATATCATCTAACCTAGGAATAGGATGACGATAACGAATAGTAATATTATTAATGGCTCGACAATCAACACACATACGCCATGTTCCATCCTTTTTAGGCACTAATATAACAGGAACAGCACAAGGACTAAGGGATTCACGTATGTAACCTTTGTCGAGTAGCTCTTGTACTTGACGCTGAATCTCCTTCGTCTCCTCCGGATTGGTACGGTATGGCGCACGGTTAGGCAGCGAAGCACCGGGAATTAAGTCAATCTGATGCTCAATCCCTCGAATAGGTGGTAATCCCGGTGGCACGTCTTGTGGAAAGACGTCAATAAACTCCTGCAAAAGGTCAGTGACAACAGGAGGCAAAGAAGGAGGCAATTCCTCAAATGAAAACAAAGCTTCTTTGCACACAAAAGCATAGCACACATATTGACTAACATCCAAATCCGAAATATCAACCTTAGTAGCAAGCAAAGTTGGACTAGTCAATTTAATTTCATTAGAAACAGCGGAAGAAGATTTGCTATTGGTCTTATGTTGTTGCTCAAATTCTTTAGCTGCTATCTCATTTTCACTCTTATTTTTCTCCTGTTTAGCTTTACTAGCTCTAGCAAGATCATCTTGCACAATTTGTTCAGGAGACATAGGAAGTAAAGCAATAGTTTTATCCTGATGAACCAGAGTAAACTGATTTGTCCTACCATGGTGTACAACATTCCTATCAAATTGCCATGGTCTACCAAGTAAAAGAGAGCATGCTTGCATGGGTACCACATCACAATCAACATAATCAGCATATGCGGCAATGCTAAAGTGCACACGAACAGAACGCGTTACCTTAATCTTACCACTATTGTTAAACCACTGAATATAGTACGGATGGGGGTGTGGTCTTGTGGTGAGAGATAGCTTCTCCACCAACTCCATGCTCGCCAAGTTGTTGCAACTCCCTCCGTCAATGATGATGCGAACCGAACGTTCTTTCACCACTCCCTTTGTGTGGAACAAATTATGCCTCTGGTTTTGCTCGTCCTTCGATACCTGCACACTTAACACACGTTGAGCAACCAAACTAGCATATTTATCTGCATCATCAGGAGCCATATACTCTATATCACGAGCATCATCATGGGCACCCTGATCCTCATGAGCAATGAGAACTAAAGTCTCCTCATCATAGTCACTCTCTGACTCATACCCACCATCCGCCGTAATAATCATCACACGCTTGGAGGGACAGTCTTTTGCGAAGTGACCTCCACCTTGGCACCTGCGACATTTAATATCACGATCTCGTGCTTGCCCTGTGGACGCCATGGATGAAGAAGAACTCGCCGCGGGACCACTCTGTGCACCCTTGAATGGTGGCGCTGGCTGTGTCGGTGGCTCCCTGTAAGAATGAGCGGCTGAAGTAGATGGTGGTGCAGCAGGACGTGTGGATGTAGAAGCTCCACGCGATGTCCATGATGTATTTCGTCCTGCAGAAAAGTTAGGTCTCGTAGCGGCCTGTCGATACTGCACTTCACGTTCAGCTTTACAAGCAAGATGAAACAAACGAGTGATAGTAGTAAAGTCCTTGTATTCTAGAATAGTTTGTATCTCCCTGTTTAAGCCACCCATAAAACGTGCAAGCATAGCTTCATTATCCTCTACTAGGCCGCATCTAATCAATCCAGTTTGTAATTCCTGATAATATTCCTCTACAGAATTTTTTCCTTGTCTCAAACGCTGTAATTTTTGTAACAAGTCACGTTGATAATAAGGAGGAACACAGCGAGTACGCATAGCATCTTTTAAAGCAGCCCAAGTAGTTGGAATATTATTAGCATGCAATCTACAATGTTCGGACCACCAAATAGATGCAAATCCCGTGAATTCACAAACAGCAGCAGTAACACGTCTATTCTCAGGATATTGTAAACATGTAAAGCGTTGTTCAGTTTCTAACTCCCAAGTAAGATAAACATCAGGAATATATCTACCCTCAAATGGCTTAAGATTCAATTTAAGTTTAGGCACATGTTCATCATCGCGTACCTGAGGGGGTGGTTGGTGTCGACCGTGGCGAATGTTGGGACGTGGACGTCCAGCTGGCTGCTCATAGACCGCTTCCTGTTCCACCTCCTCCTCGTAATCACCCTCGTAGTAGTCGTCCTGGCCGACGTCAGAAGCAGCAGCAGCAGTAGCAGCAACTGCAGCAGCAGGAGGAGCACCAATACCAGCAGCTTGTCCTCGCGGCAACAGAATACGTCGTGCACGTGGTAGTGGCGGTGGCTGTGGCTGTGCTGAAGGTAGGCGTGCGATCAACTCAGTAAACTTGGCGTCTAGCTTGGTGTCGATCATCTTTTCCACGCCATCAATCGCCTCTGTAAATCTGTTATGGATGTCCTGCACCTGTTCAGACATCATACGTGCAAATTTATCATGTAGCTCCTTGTTTGTCATGTTCTCCCAATCGGGTGCATCCCGCGCCACTTCATCATGTGATCCTGTCATGGTTAGCAGAAATAGAAAACACACAGTAATATGATCCTACTTCTACTAATGGGATGTGGTGTGGTGGAAAGCACAAATCCGTCAAGCTTTTCTTTCGTTCTTACCGATTCTTACCTAGCAGCAGGTGGTGATGTACAACCAACGGGTCAAAACTCTCAGAGATATGGTAGAGCGATGGCCAGGAGGTGTCAAACGCACGATGTAGAATATATGTGGAGCTGTAGGAAGGCTGACAAGTATGGTAGAAAAAACTCAACAGTAATCAAAACAGAGATGCAAAGCTGAATAAACGCTCAACGTGGGTACTGTGCTGATCCTAGGCTAGACCGTACTAGAGACGCGAGCCTAAAACACCAACGAAAGCACGGCGCGGCACGTAATCAACTGAGAAGCATACTCTGAAATTTTTTTTTTTCTCTTTTTTTTTTTTTTTTTTTTTTTGCGATGCGGGACTGCGGTGGCTGAAAAAGTGCGAAAAAGTCACTATGGTGGCGAATGTCTTAAAATGAGTTTCTGGACCTAAGGAACGTATGGGCACAAAATTTTTTTACCCCTGAAATTCTTGGCCTAAAAACTGCTCTGGAAAGCGTGCCAGACTTTACCCCTGAAATTTTTGGCCCAAATTTTTTTTTTTTTTTTTTTTTTTTTTTTTTGGAAATCACCTCCCTTCTACGTACGACAAAAGTTTGGTGAAATCCGACTCTAATCAACTCAAACTATTCTGGCTACGGAGAGATCACAAACCGTACTGATGGTGGAACTCAACTCGGACTCGTGTAGCTCGTGGTGGTGTATATGGACTCGGATTGGCGGAACGTGGTGTATCTGGACTCGGATTACTACTGTGCGGTGGCGACGTGGCAAACTGTGATCAGAACTCGAAACTCTAAGGAAACTAGACGCTAAGATCAGCAACTTGACACAACGATGCAACCGTAAATTCAACAAAGCAAGTACTGAAAAGAAAACTGGACAATGGCTAGGACTGTCTTGGGACGTGATGATCTAACCCTAATTTTTTTTTGGCTTTTTCGTGGACTGTAGGTATGAAGAACAGAACCAATCTAGACTATGAAAAACTGGTAAATCTCACCGAGCAACCTGGAAATCTGATACCACTTGATAGAGGCGAAGGTGTCCCGATGTTTCGATGAGATGGTGGAGATCGATTATGGTGGAGTAGACTTTCACGACCCGACTACGAACGTGCGAAGACGTTGCGCCTTAGCGATCGCTAAACCAACTCCGAGAGGTTATTGATCCCGCGGATGCACGATCAACCTGACCACGAAGGTCTAATTCCTGCAAGCAATCGAAGAACAAGCAAGAACTAAGAATTGCAATCTGGATATTGCGAATATAAGATGAAAGATTAACAGAAGTTGGGGTTCCAATGCGGTCTTGGCCTGGTCGGACGACACAAACGAAGAACTCGAAGTTGCGGCTATGGCTAACTTAAATCTAATTAAAACCCAAGTCTAAACGATGCCCTAAGGGCTGTATATATGGGGGAACAGAGGGGAATTTCGTGGCCCCTTGGAGGAGGGGTCCGAAAACAACCCTAACTCGGTTTCCCCACACATACGGACTCTAAAAAATAGCCTATTAAGTGTATTTCGAAATTACATGGGCCTGGCCCAATAATAAGGTGACGCAGCACCTATAATAACTCTTGGACGAAAATATTAATGTGGCATCTTGTGTCTCTCGTCCAAGTCTTCATGCGCGCCTTATGGTGGCTTCAAAGTGCGATAATCACCACGGGAAGCTCCGCTGTCCTTTCCCGCGCGCGCACCTTCTTCTCCATGCTTGATCCCGCTCCAATGACCATCCTTCTTGTCCATGCTAGGTCCTTCATTCATAAGACAAACAAAAGTATCTAATTTAGGCAGCATCATATGTTCTTGAATATTAGAAGGATTCGCAAGAAACGAAAGTACCTGATAATTTAATTGACGTGCGCGTGCTCTAGTAACTGGTCCATTATGTGTAGTTTGTGAAGATGTGGGTGTAACATTAGTAGAGATGTCCTCATCAACAAGTTTGTGCTTAATGATGGATTTGTGTTCCGTTCTAACAAGCTATGCATTCCAGCTAGCTCTATTCGTCTTTTGTTGTTGCAGGAGGCGCATGGAGGAGGATTAATGGGACACTTTGGCGTGAAGAAGACGGAGGACGTACTTGCTACACATTTCTTTTGGCCAAAGATGAGACGGGATGTTGAGCGTTTTGTTGCTCGCTGCACTACATGTCAAAAAGCTAAGTCACGACTCAATCCTCATGGTTTATACATGCCTTTACCTGTACCTAGTGTTCCGTGGGAGGACATATCCATGGACTTTGTTTTAGGCTTGCCTCGAACAAAAAATGGGAGGGATAGCATATTTGTTGTCGTGGATAGATTTTCTAAGATGGCACATTTTATACCATGTCATAAAAGCGATGATGCTGCTAATGTTGCTGATTTATTCTTTCGTGAGATTATTCGCTTACATGGTGTGCCCAATACTATTGTCTCGGATCGTGATACTAAGTTTCTTAGCCATTTTTGGAGATGCTTATGGGCTAAGTTGGGGACTAAACTACTTTTTAGTACTACATGTCATCCCCAAACTGATGGACAAACTGAAGTGGTCAATAGGACATTGTCTACTATGCTTAGGGCTGTTTTAAAGAGTAACTTGAAACTGTGGGAAGAATGTTTACCTCATATTGAATTTGCTTATAATCGTTCATTGCATTCTACCACTAAAATGTGCCCTTTTGAGATTGTTTATGGTTTTCTACCTCGTGCACCTATTGATTTGCTGCCTCTTCCATCTTCGGAGAAGGTTAATTTTGATGCTAAGCAACGTGCTGAATTGATATTAAAAATGCATGAGTTAACTAAAGAAAACATTGAGCGCATGAATGCTAGATACAAGCTTGCTGGTGATAGGGGTCGAAAGCATGTTGTGTTTGAACCCGGAGATCTTGTTTGGTTACATCTACGTAAAGATAGGTTTCCTGATTTGCGCAAGTCTAAGTTAATGCCTCGAGCTGATGGTCCCTTTAAGGTTTTGCAGAAAATTAATGATAATGCATATAAACTGGAGCTACCTGCAGCCTTTGGGGTTAGTCCCACATTTAATATTGCAGATTTGAAGCCTTATTTGGGAGAAGATGATGAGCTTCCGTCGAGGACGACTTCAATTCAAGAAGGGGAGGATGATGAGGACATCCCTACTAATGTTACACCCATATCCTCAGCAACTACACATATTGGACCAGTTACTAGAGCTCGTGCACGTCAACTAAATTATCAGGTACTTTCGTTTCTTGTGAATCCTTCTATTGTTCATGAACATATGCTGCTGCCTAAATTAGATACTTTTGTTTTGCTTATGAATGAAGGACCTAGCATGGACAAGAAGGATGGTCATTGGAGCGGGATCAAGCATGGAGAAGAAGGTGCGCGCGCGGGAAAGGACAGCGGAGCTTCCAGTGGTGATTGTCGCACTTTGAAGCCACCATAAGGCGCGCATGAAGTCTTGGACGAAATACGCGAGATGCCACTTCATTATTTTCGTCCAAGGGCAATTATAGGTGCTGCGTCACCTTAATATTGGGCTGGGCCCATGTAATTTCGAAATACCACCTTATAGGCTGTTTTTAGAGTCCGTATGTGTGGGGAAACCGAGTTAGGGTTGTTTTCGGACCCCACCTCCAAGGGGCCACGAAATTCCCCTCTGTTCCCCCATATATACAGCCCTTAGGGCGTCGTTTAGACTTGGGTTTTAATTAGATTAAAGTTAGCCATAGCCGCAACTTCGAGCTCTTCGTTTGTGTCATCCGACCAGGCCAAGACCTCATTGGAACCCCAACTTTCGTAATCATTCATCTTATATTCGCAATATCCAGATTGCAATTCTTAGTTCTTGCTTGTTCTTCGATTGCTTGCAGGAATTAGACCTTCGTGGTCAGGTTGATCGTGCATCCGCGGGATCAATAACCTCTCGGAGTTGGTTTAGCGATCGCTAAGGCGCAACGTCTTCGCACGTTCGTAGTCGGGTCGTGAAAGTCTACTCCACCAAAAATCGATCTCCATCATCTCATCGAAACATCGGGACACCTTCGCCTCTATCAGAAACTTGGCAACATTATTTATGGCCCAAAGAATTTGTTATACATTCTGATCATGAATCTTTGAAACACATAAGAAGTCAAGCAAAACTTAATCGTAGACATGCTAAGTGGGTTGAATTTATTGAGACTTTCCCTTATGTCATTAAACACAAGAAGGGGAAAGATAATATTATTGCTGATGCTTTGTCTCGTCGTTATACTATGCTTTCACAACTTGACTTCAAGATATTCGGTTTAGAGACAATCAAGGAACAATATGTAAATGATGCGGAATTTAAAGATGTATTGCAGAATTGTAGAGAGGGTAGAACATGGAACAAGTTTGTGCTTAATGATGGATTTGTGTTCCGTTCTAACAAGCTATGCATTCCAGCTAGCTCTATTCGTCTTTTGTTGTTGCAGGAGGCGCATGGAGGAGGATTAATGGGACATTTTGGCGTGAAAAAGACGGAGGACGTACTTGCTACACATTTCTTTTGGCCAAAGATGAGACGGGATGTTGAGCGTTTTGTTGCTCGCTGCACTACATGTCAAAAAGCTAAGTCACGACTCAATCCTCATGGTTTATACATGCCTTTACCTATACCTAGTGTTCCGTGGGAGGACATATCCATGGACTTTGTTTTAGGCTTGCCTCGAACAAAGAAGGGGAGGGATAGCATATTTGTTGTCGTGGATAGATTTTCTAAGATGGCACATTTTATACCATGTCATAAAAGCGATGATGCTGCTAATGTTGCTGATTTATTCTTTGGAGAGATTATTCGTTTACATGGTGTGCCCAATACTATTGTCTCGGATCGTGATACTAAGTTTCTTAGCCATTTTTGGAGATGCTTATGGGCTAAGTTGGGGACTAAACTACTTTTTAGTACTACATGTCATCCCCAAACTGATGGACAAACTGAAGTGGTCAATAGGACATTGTCTACTATGCTTAGGGCTGTTTTAAAAAGTAACTTGAAACTGTGGGAAGAATGTTTACCTCATATTGAATTTGCTTATAATCGTTCAGTGCATTCTACCACTAAAATGTGCCCTTTTGAGATTGTTTATGGTTTTCTACCTCGTGCACCTATTGATTTGCTGCCTCTTCCATCTTCGGAGAAGGTTAATTTTGATGCTAAGCAACGTGCTGAATTGATATTAAAAATGCATGAGTTAACTAAAGAAAACATTGAGCGCATGAATGCTAGATACAAGCTTGCTGGTGATAGGGGTCGAAAGCATGTTGTGTTTGAACCAGGAGATCTTGTTTGGTTACATCTACGTAAAGATAGGTTTCCTGATTTGCGCAAGTCTAAGTTAATGCCACGAGCTGATGGTCCCTTTAAGGTTTTACAGAAAATTAATGATAATGCATATAAACTTGAGCTACCTGCAGATTTTGGGGTTAGTTCCACATTTAACATTGCAGATTTGAAACCTTATTTGGGAGAAGATGATGAGCTTCCGTCGAGGACGACTTCAATTCAAGAAGGGGAGGATGATGAGGACATCCCTACTAATGTTACACCCATACCCTCACCAACTACACATACTGGACCAGTTACTAGAGCACGTGCACGTCAACTAAATTATCAGGTACTTTCGTTTCTTGCGAATCCTTCTATTGTTCATGAACATATGATGCTGCCTAAATTAGGTACTTTTTTTTTGCTTATGAATGAAGGACCTAGCATGGACACGAAGGATGGTCATTGGAGCGGGATCAAGAATGGAGAAGAAGGTGCGCGCGGGGGAAAGTACAGTGGAGTTTCCAGTGGGGATTTTCGCACGTTGAAGCCACCATAAGGCATGCATGAAGGCTTGGACGGAATACACGAGATGCCACTTCATTATTTTCGTCCAAGAGCAATTATAGGTGCTGCGTCACCTTAATATTGGGCTGGGCCCATGTAATTTCGAAATACCACATTATAGGCTGTTTTTAGAGTCCGTATGTGTGGGGAAACCGAGTTAGGGTTGTTTTCGGACCCCACCTCCAAGGGGTCACGAAAATCCCCTCTGTTCCCCCATATATACAGCCCTTAGGGCGTCGTTTAGACTTGGGTTTTAATTAGATATAAGTTAGCCATAGCCGCAACTTCGAGCTCTTCGTTTGTGTCATCCGACCAGGCCAAGACCTCATTGGAACCCCAACTTTCGTAATCATTCATCTTATATTCGCAATATCCAGATTGCAATTCTTAGTTCTTGCTTGTTCTTCGATTGCTTGCAGGAATTAGACCTTCGTGGTCAGGTTGATCGTGCATCCGCGGGATCAATAACCTCTCGGAGTTGGTTTAGCGATCGCTAAGGCGCAACGTCTTCGCACGTTCGTAGTCGGATCGTGAAAGTTGCCTCCACCATAATCGATCTCCACCATCTCATCGAAACATCGGGACACCTTCGCCTCTATCACTAACCAACCCCTAACCCTCACTGACAGTGGGCCCTAGCTCACTAATTAACCCGTGGGTTATTTTAAACAGAGGGGATTAACCCCGTGAGACACTGACATGCCGGCACCACTAGCAGGGTTGACTGGTCAGCCCCCCCACGTCACAGTGACATCATGCTGAGGCAGTAAATCATTTTTTCCAATTAAAGGAAATCCAGAAAATTCCAGAAAATGAATTAAACTTTGGAAATTCATACCTATTCATTTTAACTCCAAATTGGACATATAGTATATGTAAAATTATCAGAAAAATGCAAGGAATCTGAATATGGACTTTGTTTTCATGTTTAACCAAGCTAAATTGGGTGAACAGAAGCAAATGTGCATATGGACTTCTTTTAAATTCAAATTTGAAGTGATTTTGCAAATTCCTTTCCAATGCACTTCTTTTAAATGGAATTGTCCACACATTGCAACCATGAACATCACATTACAAACTTGATCATGTGATTGTGCATTATACTTAATGTTGATACCTTGTTTCCAATGTTTGTCAAATAGAAGTGGAGCCGGATTCGAAGATCACCTCCTCCGTTGAAGACACCGTGTGTTAACCTCGTCCGCAAGGCAAGCAAACCCCCATTGATCATGTCGATAAAATCCCACTTCCCTCTCATTCTCCCTTATGCATTGTTTAGGATGATTACCATGATACGTTTCTAACGCATAGATGAACCCATTCCTTTGCATGACCTATCATTTGTCACAGTAGTAAGCAAACCACAATCCTAGAGGATGTAGGAGTTGATTGATATCATGTGGCCCCTGCAACTGTTACAGGTTATTGCATGCTTAGCGTGATACAATGTTGATACTGTTATGCGAGTCGGGATGGTAGTGATCATGATGATGATGGTGGAAAAGTTTTGGTGAATCTACTCTAAACAAGGTGAACGATGAGAGGCTGTGTAGGAGTACACAATGGGTTGTCTCGTTGAACACTGCCCTAAGTCCGAGTTCTTGTGTGGTGATCCAAGATAAATAGTACAAACACACATTGGGCTCACTGACCCCTCTCAACCTACTAACTCATCCCCTTCGATGCCCAGATGTCGTAGTAGTTCGGAGTTCTGGTAGGTTTGTGGCACGGCCTGCTAAGTGAGAGAACGGCTCAACTGAGACCGGCTTGGGGCCCTGCACACATCATCTGGGTCCACTTCGGTAAACCGGTCGGGTTCACGATAGTGGAAACCAACCCAGGTAGGCGGCTTTCTTGGACTAGATCGTCTATGAGGTAACAGTTGTGGTGAGCATCCTCGCCGGCACCCCTTGAATGGTGACGAGACATGGCGGTAACTGATGGTCATGTGTGTGTAGCGGTACACCCCTGCAGGGCTAACAAAACTATTCGAATAGCCGCGTCTGCGGTTATGGACTACTTGGTTATCTGTGCTTGATTATTAGACAACTTCAATGGATACTTATAAAACTTGCCAAGATAAGTGTGAGTGCTATTGCGTGCTTTCTCGTGGGAAGTCGAGGAAGGCACCATAATGGAGTAATTTCTTGGGAGACTTGGATAGATGGACTCGTGTATGCTTCTTACCTCATTCTGGTATTCGTAGTACAGGACTAGCCAAGTCAAAGCTGGCACTTCTGCATTGAAACCCCACCACCCTTTGCCTTGATACTTAACCATGAGTAGTATAGTTCCTACGTAAGTCTTGTTGAGTACGACTTTGTACGCACGTTTGTTTATTCTATGTTTTAGATGAATCCACTGACCCCGATGGTGGCTTCTTCCTGGAGCTCGACGACTAAGATCAAGCTAGTGTAGTCCCAGTCAGAGAACTGCTTCCCTCGTGGAGGGCTTGTGTTTAAATAAGGCTTCTTAAGACATTTGTTAAACTTGTTTGTACCTAGACATAATTTTCTTCCGCATGTTTGTTGTAATGTTGGATCACAGTCTTGTGATCTCTGTGTGTACTCTATATATAAGTGAATAAAGTTGTAAACCTTGTAGAGTTCACGCAATATGTACCTGCTGTTTACACTGGACATGTATGTTGTGTGTATGATTATAACGTGCATGTCTTAGTGTGGGGTTCGATAGATCAGTTGAGTTCTTGCCGGCGGTCTTTTATACACCAAGTGGCCCTTAGATGTGCGCAGCTTGGGGCATCGCGATGTGATTTTTCGTGACTCTGTCACGTGACACACTTTGTGGTATGATCGAGCCCGCCCGAGACCCCGACTAAGTGATCGGGCTGGAGTCTGTTTATGTAAGTGTTATGATTCAATCGATAATATGGTTGAGGCGACTTGTCTATGAGCATGGGATTTCACCACCCGTAAGCATTTAGACTTGTGACCGGACGATGAGGACCCATCTCAGTTGATCATCCGGGCCTGGATGGAATGCCCCTCACGTTCGAGCTTTCGGAGAGTGTCTTGTACTTGGCCTTGTCTGCTTAGACAAGTGGGTATGGCTCTCGGCTCTCCATATGATTGAGTTGTGACTGGAATTACATACGCATATTCCGGGTCCCAACATAAAGGAAGTTGATGTTGCTTCCTCCGTCCATGAGCACTTTGTCAAGTGTGTATCCTCCAATTTGTGGAGAAACAACCAGAGCCAGAGTGCATAGGTTCTCTACCAATGGGGGGTGGTTGTCCCTTGTCCAGGAGAATTTGTTGTTCGGACCAATTGAGCCACCTGGGACAAGCTGGCTCCGTGGCCACGTCCATGGTGGATCTCTACTACAGCTTCCTGTCCCTCCGACAGCTACTGGTGGTGAAGACATGATATGGTGAGTGATCTTGAAGTTGTTTCGAGTTTGCTTGAAATCCTGCAAGCCCAGGCTGATTTTTCCGCCCTCCTCCTCTGGTTCCTTGTTGTTGAGGTGCGGCGTCGGTTCCTCCATGCCCAAAATTTTGGTTGTTGTTGTTCTGGTCGGCTCCTCCACCTGACTCGGGAGGTCCCTGACTTCCACGTCGTGCGAACTCTTTCATGAAGTTGCAATCTTCCCAGGTGTGGTTGGCTGGACGGCCGGGTTTACTATGCGTTGGGCAAGGCCTTTTCATAGCTTCTTCAAAGCTGCTTGGGGGGGCGAAAATTTCCTTCCGACTTACGGTAGTTATTTCCCCCCTGATTCTTCCTTTGGAAGCCGACATTTGTGTTGGCTACCAAGTCAGAAGTAGTCTGATCGAGTCGGCGCTTGGTCTGTTGATTCTGGCTCTGGGATCCTTTGCCACCATTCTTTTTATTCTGGGTGGTTTTATCCTCTTCTGAATCAACGTCCTTGGTTTTGTCAGACTCGGCATACTTGATAACTGCGTTCATGAGTTCTCCCATGTTATTGACCGTTCTCTTGAGTCGGCCGAGTTTATGTACTAAGGGCTCAAACTTGCGGTTTATTTCCAAGACAATCACTGTTGTCTGGGCAGTGATAGTGTCCGAGGAATGGACTATCTCTGCGACTCCTTCCTTCTAGACACATTGCTCCAAGTCGACAATTGTGGTGGCTCACCGGCAAGTGCCTTGGAAATTCTTGGTGAACTTTTCCTTTAGATCCGCCCAATAGGTGACGGAGTTCTGCGAGAGGTTTTTGAACCATGTACGAGCCGACCCTTCCAACATCATCGTGAGGTAACGGGCACAAACTCCTTTGCTGGCTTGCAGCATATCCATTGCGAGATCGTAGCTTTCGATCCAAATCGCTGGATCCATGTCGGTTGTATAGTTTGGGATCTTACGTGGTTTCTCGAAATCTGGTGGCAAGCATGTGTTCCGCAGGGACGACACGAGACACCGGTTACCCACGGATCTGCTGACAAACTCGGTGTTTTGATCTTGTGGGGGGAATTAGGTCACCGGCTCCACACTGTGCTCCAGGTTATGATTAGCCGATAGATCTAGAATTCTCACCGCCCCTTGAGGGTCCGGGAGTGGTGGCGCTGCACGCTGGCGATGAATGCTCGAGGCTGCAGGACCCGGTGAATCTGCCTGTCGGCTCATACTTTGATATGGAGTCCCATGTAAGTATGAGAATCCTTGTGAGTATTGGGCCTGCTGTGTAATCACAATTTTGAGTAAGTCCATAGCTTCTCGAGCGGCATGATCCCCTGGAGTATCTCCATGAATTGGTGCATTGGTGAGGAACCGGGTTGCCGCCATGACATTTTCCATGGGGTTATTAAAGTGGTGAGGAGGTGTATGGAACCTATCTGGTCATGGAGGAGGAGCCGGTTGCCTGGGCGGCGTGTACCCTGGAGGAGGAGTCCGCGGAGGGCTCTGAAATAGTGCTCGTCGCTGGAAGTGGAGGGAGATTCGACTCACAGGTCCATGAGGACTTGTGTGGGCGAGGCTTAGTCTCTGGGCCTCTATCAGCTCTGATTCCTGATGTAGGCGCCTGGCTTCCTGAGCGAACCGGGTTTCTCTTTCCGCCATTTTCTCATTTTCGACGTCGATTTCCCTCCGTATGCTCGTCACCTGTGCCTTGAGTCCGTTGACCCTTGTCTCCAGGACTCCAGATTCTCCATTGTCATTGGCGTGGCCAAAGCTTCGTCGAGAGAGTTCAAGGCATCAGCGAGGGATTCTGTTCCCGTGAGAACTTGTTCTGCTGAGCGGGCTACCGGCTCCCTATCTGGGTTAGGGATTGCGCTGGCAGCCGACTATGCACCCTGATTTTGTGTTGCGTTCTGGGCTTTCTGACTCCCTTTTCCTACGGTGTCAGCCATGAACACCATGACGCAGTATGGAAGCTCAAATTGAGGGTAATCTGGGTTGTATTCTACCACACCTGTGCCGAGTCTCTTGCTCCCAACAGATCGGATGGACCCATAATGTGAGAAGCTTCCTTCACTAGGGTATGAGTCAGCATCAGTTGCTTCTTCTGAAGTGTCATGCGTTGGGGACTCTACAGAGCGCTCTGGCTCTGGAGATCCACCAATGAACCCACCAAAATTATGCTTGGAGCCGGCATGTCGCCGTCTTGAGGTTTCCAGGGGACTTCGGGATCCGGCTCTGGCTCAGATCCGTCCATCCTACCGATGAAGATGTTAATAGACCCGATCAGGACCCGATATCCAGATTCGACGGAATCGGCTTCAGGGCCCCAAGTTGAGTCGTCGATGCAGAGCTTCCCGCGCCGGATTCTAGTGATTCATCCAGCAATAAATCCTTCCATGTCTTGCAGAGCTCCCTCCAGAATCTCAACACCTGCATGCGCAGACCCCACGATGGGCGCCAACTGTCGTGGGAAAGTCACGGAAGATGTTCGAAGAGTCGAACTTGACATTGGATCTTTGCTGGTGGATACGAGGAAAGAGTCGACATGGAAAAGATACTCGGTGATTTACCCAGGTTTCGGCCCCTCTTTGTCTCGAGGTAAAAACCTACTCCTGCTTCTTATTATTGCGGGTATCGACTCTTCGATTAGAAGAGCCGATGTACTGATTACAATGGAGTCGAATCACAATCTTGGTCTCGAGGAGATCTAGGTTATGTCGTAAGTGTCTAGTCTTGAGGTTGAGATTGAGTTTCCTCTGGATCCCGTGGACCTCAACTTATAAAGGCGTAGGGTCCTGGGATTCCGCGAGTCCGACTCCTAAACTAAGTGGAGTCCTATCCTAGTTCACAAATATGCTACGAGCTATACAAGGTAAGTCTAATTCCTTCTACGGCTTCGATCTTCATTCTTGGCGCATCCGGCTTGTGGCCAGGTCTTCTTTTGTGGGCCTTCCTTAAGTGAGTCGGCCCATAACTATAATGTCGGGTTATGGGCTTGGTCCATCGCCCCGACAGTGTCCCAAGCTGATTTACCATTTAAAACCTCGTGTGTGTGAAAGGTCTGGATCCCCTCACAGACTTAAAACAACCCAGGTCCTATTGGTCCAACCTGTCCGGCTGAGGACCCGGCCTTAGATGAGGTGATCCGGAAAATCCAAACCCGAGAGAGACGGTAGAGACTAGATCGAGAGCGCGGTCGGCTCCTGAACTGGATGTCGACTCACCGGGGGGCACCCGGATTTGTGTGTTGTTAGTTAGAGGGGCTTGATGTTTTGGAACTTCAGGTGCATCACCACCAAGTGGACACGAGCGTACGTGCGGAGCTTATAATGGGTAGTTGGTACACCCCTGCAGGGTTATATATTTTCGAGAAGCCGTGTCCATGGTTATGGACGACTTGGAACCTACGTCTTGTTCATAGATAAGATCAATGGAATCATAACTAAAACTTGATCAATGTGTGTGTTCCTTGATTGCTTCTTCACCGTTGGGATACGAAGAGCAGGACAAGAATAGGATAGGTGTTATGATTTCATAAGTAGAAGGATAACAGGCATGTTGGAGGCGTTTCCTCATCGAATGCTTGGCTTCTGTAAGGCCCGATATGAGGTACTGTTCCAGATCTAGATGTTTCCATCCAGATCCGGGGACGAAGCACATATCGGTCACACCGCGACATATGACACTGCCATATGCCCCGGATTTCCAACATGATATCACAACATTACATCTACATGGATACAACATCTCATACAATTCGGCATACAGCTGCCTTAATACAATACATCAGCGGAAGATACATGTCTGAGTACAGACTACAATCAAATGCCTAGTGGCAAAGGTAAAACACATCATTCCCGTAACCACACGGGTCCAGGCTCTCCGCTGGGATCCGCCTAACTATTCGTCATCGAGTCTCCGCGAAGCCGTTCAGAAGAAGGGTCGTCGAGCTCCTCTGAAGTCCAAGATCGTTTGAATAACGTGCGTAAAAGATAAAAGAAGGGGTGAGCTATATCAACAAGTCTTGTAACTAACTTCTCACGGTAAGATGGGGTTGTGGTTGAGGTTGAAGCCGCACTAGCAATATATGAGGTGGCTAACAATCTATTTAGAGTAAGATGAGAACCAAGCAGTCGATGAGGAATCGCCTCCAACAAGTCTGCTATCAGCTACTTACGCAAACATAACACCTATCCTATCGTTGTCCTCCTCTTTCATCACCCGATGAAGAAGAAGCAGTAAAGGCACACACACATTGATCAAGTTATTAAGATTATCTCAGTTGTAGTTGTCTATGAACATTGAGTAGGTCTCAAGTCGTCCATAACCGTGGACACAACTTCTCGAAAAGATTTAACCCTGCAGGGGTGTACAAACTTCCCATTACAAGGCTCCGCACGCACGCCCATCTGTCTCTGTTGCTACCCATCACAGGTGATGAGGACATCTCTACTAATGTTACACCCACATCTTCACCAACTACACATACTGGACCAGTTACTAGAGCAGGTGCACGTCAACTAAATTATCAGGTACTTTCGTTTCTTGCGAATCCTTCTAATGTTCATGAACATATGATGCTGCCTAAATTAGATACTTTTGTTTTGCTTATGAATGAAGGACCTAGCATGGACAAGAAGGACGGTCATTGGAGCGGGATCAAGCATGGAGAAGAAGGTGCGCGCGCGGGAAATAACAATGGAGCTTCTAGTGCGGATTTTTGCACTTTGAAGCCACCATAAGGCATGCATGAAGGCTTGGACGAAATACACGAGATGCCACTTCATTATTTTCGTCCAAAAGCAATTATAGGTGCTGCGTCACCTTAATATTGGGCTGGGCCCATGTAATTTCGAAATACCACATTATAGGCTGTTTTTAGAGTCTGTATGTGTGGGGAAACCGAGTTAGGGTTGTTTTCGGGCCCCACCTCCAAGGGGTCACGAAAATCCCCTCTGTTCCCCCATATATACAGCCCTTAGGGCGTCGTTTAGACTTGGGTTTTAATTAGATTTAAGTTAGCCATAGCCGCAACTTCGAGTTCTTCGTTTGTGTCGTCCGACCAGGCCAAAACCGCATTGGAACCCCAACTTCTGTTAATCTTTCATCTTATATTCGCAATATCCAGATTGCAATTCTTAGTTCTTGCTTGTTCTTCGATTGCTTGCAGGAATTGACCTTCGTGGTCAGGTTGATCGTGCATTCGCGGGATCAATAACCTCTCGGAGTTGGTTTAGCGATTGCTAAGGCGCAAAGTCTTCGCACGTTCGTAGTCGGGTCGTGAAAGTGTACTCCACCAAAAACGATCTCCATCATCTCATCGAAACATCGGGACACCTTCGCCTCTATCAAGTGGTATCAGATTTCCAGGTTGCTCGGTGAGATTTACCAGTTTTCATAGTCTAGATTGGTTCTGTTCTTCATACCTACAGTCCACGAAAAAGCCAACAAAAAAAATTAGGGTTAGATCATCACGTCCCAAGACAGTCCTAGCCTTTGTCCAGTTTTCTTTTCAGTACTTGCTTTGTTGAATTTACGGTTGCATCGTTGTGTCAAGTTGCTGATCTTAGCGTCTAGTTCCCTTAGAGTTTTGAGTTCTGATCACAGTTTGCCACGTCGCCGCCGCACAAGTAGTCATCCTACCACGTTCCGCTAATCCGAGTCCAGATACACCACCACGTTCCGCCAAGAAGAGTCCATATACACCACCACGTCTCACGAGTCCGAGTTGAGTTCCACCATCAGTACGGTTCCTGATCTCTCTGTAGCCAGATTAGTTTTCAGTTGTTAGAGTCGGATTTCATCAAACTTTTTCCGTACAGAGAAGGGGGGTGATTAGCAAAAAAAAAAAAAAAAATTTCGTGCCCATACGTTCCTTAGGTCCAGAAACTCATTTTGAGACGTTCGCCACCATAGTGATTTTTTCACACTTTTTCAGCCACCGCAGTCCCGCATAGCAAAAAAAAAAAGAGAGAGAAAAAAAAAATTCAGAGTGTGCTTCTCAGTTGTTTAGGTGCCGCGCCGTGCTTTCGTTGGTGTTTTAGGCTCGCGTCTCTAGTACGGTCTAGCCTAGGATCAGCACAGTACCGACGTTGAGTGTTTATTCAGCTTTGCATCTCTGTTTTGATTACTGTTGAGCTTTTTGCTACCATATTTGTCAAGCCTACCTACAGCTCCACATATATTCTACTTCGTGCGGTTGACACCTCCTGGCCATCGCTCTACCACATCTCTGAGAGTTTTGACCCGTTGGTTGTACATCGCCACCTGCTGCTAGGTAAGAATCGGTAAGAACGAAAGAAAAGCTTGACGGATTTGTGCTTTCCACCATCCCACATCCCATTAGTAGAAGTAGGATCATATTCCTGTGTGTTTTCTATTTCTGCTAACCATGCCAGGTTCACATGATGAAATGGCGCGGGATGCACCCGATTGGGAGAACATGACAAACAAGGAGCTACATGATAAATTTGCACAAATGATGTCTGAACAGGTGAATGACATCGAGACCAGATTTACAGAGGCAATTGATGGCGTGGAAAAGATGATCGACACCAAGCTCGACGCCAAGTTTACTGAGTTGATCGCACGCCTACCTTCAGCACAGCCACAGCCACCGCCACTACCACGTGCACGACGTATTCTGTTTCCGCGAGGACAAGCTGCTGGTATTGGTGCTCCTCCTGCTGCTGCAGTTGCTGCTATTGCTGCTGCTGCTGCTTCTGACGTCGTCCAGGACGACAACTACGAGGGTGATTACGAGGAGGAGGTGGAACAGGAAGCGGCCTATGAGCAGCCAGCTGGACGTCCACGTCCCAACATTCGCCACGGTCGACACCAACCACCCCCTCAGGTACGCGATGATGAACATGTGCCTAAACTTAAATTGAATCTTAAGCCGTTTGAGGGTAGATATATTCCTGATGATTATCTTACTTGGGAGTTAGAAACTGAACAACGTTTTACATGTTTACAATATCCTGAGAATAGACATGTTACTGCTGCTGTTTGTGAATTCACGGGCTTTGCATCTATTTGGTGGTCTGAACATTGTAGATTGCATGCTAATAATATTCCAACTACTTGGGCTGCTTTAAAAGATGCTATGCGTACTCGCTGGGTTCCCCCTTATTATCAACGTGAATTGTTACAAAAATTACAGCGTTTGAGACAAGGAAAAAATTCTGTAGAGGAATATTATCAAGAATTACAAACTGGATTGATTAGATGTGGCCTAGTAGAGGATAATGAAGCTATGCTTGCACGTTTTATGGGTGGCTTAAACAGGGAGATACAAACTATTCTAGAATACAAGGACTTTGCTACTATCACTCGTTTGTTTCATCTTGCTTGTAAAGCTGAACGTGAAGTGCAGGATCGACAGGCCGCTACGAGACCTAACTTTTCTGCAGGATGAAATACATCATGGACATCGCGTGGAGCTTCTACATCCACACGTCCTGCTGCGCCACCATCTACTTCCGCCGCTCATTCTTACAGGGAGCCACCAAAACAGCCAGCGCCACCATTCAAAGGTGCACAGAGTGGTCCAGCGGCGAGTTCTTCTTCATCCATGGCGTCCACAGGGCAAGCACGAGATCGTGATATTAAATGTCGCAGGTGCCAAGGTGGAGGTCACTTCTCAAAAGACTGTCCCTCCAAGCGTGTGATGACTATTACGGCGGATGGTGGGTATGAGTCAGCGAGTGACTATGATGAGGAGACTTTAGTTCTCATTGCTCATGAGGAACAGGGTGCCCATGATGATGCTCATGATATAGAGTATATGGCTCCTGATGATGCAGATAAATATGCTAGTTTGGTTGCTCAACGTGTGTTAAGTGTGCAGGTAACGAAGGCCGAGCAAAACCAGAGGCATAATTTGTTCCACACAAAGGGAGTGGTGAAAGAACGTTCGGTTCGCATCATCATTGACGGAGGGAGTTGCAACAACTTGGCTAGCATGGAGTTGGTGGAGAAGCTATCTCTCACCACAAGACCACACCCCCATCCGTACTATATTCAGTGGTTTAACAATAGTGGTAAGATTAAGGTAACGCGTTCTGTTCGTGTGCACTTTAGCATTGCTGCATATGCTGATTATGTTGATTGTGATGTGGTACCCATGCAAGCATGCTCTCTTTTACTTGGTAGGCCATGGCAATTTGATAGGAATGTTGTACACCATGGTAGGACCAATCAGTTTACTCTGGTTCATCAGGATAAAAATATTGCTTTACTTCCTATGTCTCCTGAACAAATTGTGAAAGATGATCTTGCTAGAGCTAGTAAAGCTAAACAGGAGAAAAATAAGAGTGAAAATGAGATAGCAGCTAAAGAATTTGAGCAACAACATAAGACTAATAGCAAATCTTCTTCTGCTATTTGTAATGAAATTAAATTGACTAGTCCAACTTTGCTTGCTACTAAGGTTGATATTTTAGATTTGGATGTTCGTCAATATGTGTGCTATGCTTTTGTGTGCAAAGAAGCTTTGTTTTCATTTGAGGAATTGCCTCCTTCTTTGCCTCCTGTTGTCACTGACCTTTTGCAGGAATTTATTGACGTCTTTCCACAAGACGTACCACTGGGATTACCACCTATTCGAGGGATTGAGCATCAGATTGACTTAATTCCCGGTGCTTCGCTGCCCAACCGTGCGCCATACCGTACCAATCCGGAGGAGACGAAGGAGATTCAGCGTCAAGTACAAGAGCTACTTGACAAAGGTTACATACGTGAATCCCTTAGTCCTTGTGTTGTTCCTCTTATATTAGTGCCAAAAAAGGATGGAACATGGCGTATGTGTGTTGATTTTCGAGCCATTAATAATATTACTATTCGTTATCGTCATCCTATTCCTCGGTTAGATGATATGCTTGATGAATTAAGTGGCTCTACCATGTTTTCCAAAGTTGATTTGCGTAGTGGATACCATCAAATTCGCATGAAATTAGGAGATGAATGGAAAACGGCTTTTAAAACTAAGTTTGGATTATATGAGTGGTTAGTCATGCCTTTTGGGTTAACTAATGCACCTAGCACTTTCATGAGATTAATGAACGAGGTTTTACGTGTTTTCATTGGACGATTTGTGGTAGTCTATTTTGATGATATACTGATTTATAGCAAATCTTTGGAGGAACATTTGGATCATTTACGTGCTGTTTTTATTGCTCTACGTAATGCACGTTTGTTTGGTAACCTTGGGAAGTGCACCTTTTGCACCGACCGAGTATCGTTTCTTGGCTATGTTGTTACTCCGCAGGGAATTGAAGTTGATAAAGCCAAGATTGAGGCGATTGAGAGTTGGCCGCAGCCCAAAACGGTCACACAAGTGAGGAGTTTTCTTGGCCTCGCTGGATTCTATAGGCGTTTTGTGAGAGATTTCAGCACCATTGCTGCACCTCTCAATGAGCTTACACGCAAGGATGTGCCTTTTACTTGGGGTACCGCACAGGAAGAAGCCTTCACGGTCTTGAAAGATAAGTTAACACATGCTCCTTTGCTCCAACTTCCTGATTTTAGGAAGACTTTTGAGCTTGAATGCGATGCTAGTGGTATTGGTTTGGGAGGTGTGTTATTGCAAGATGCTAAACCTGTTGCTTACTTTTCTGAAAAATTGAGTGGGCCTAGTCTGAACTATTCTACTTATGATAAGGAATTATATGCTCTTGTTCGGACATTAGAAACTTGGCAACATTATTTATGGCCCAAAGAATTTGTTATACATTCTGATCATGAATCTTTGAAACACATAAGAAGTCAAGCAAAACTTAATCGTAGACATGCTAAGTGGGTTGAATTTATTGAGGCTTTCCCTTATGTCATTAAACACAAGAAGGGGAAAGATAATATTATTGCTGATGCTTTGTCTCGTCGTTATACTATGCTTTCACAACTTGACTTCAAGATATTCGGTTTGGAGACAATCAACGATCAATATGTACATGATGCGGAATTTAAAGATGTTTTGCAGAATTGTAGAGAGGGTAGAACATGGAACAAGTTTGTGCTTAATGATGGGTTTGTGTTCCGTTCTAACAAGCTATGCATTCCAGCTAGCTCTATTCGTCTTTTGTTGCTACAGGAGGCGCATGGAGGAGGATTAATGGGATACTTTGGCGTGAAGAAGACGGAGGACGTACTTGCTACACATTTCTTTTGGCCAAAGATGAGACGGGATGTTGAGCGTTTTGTTGCTCGCTGCACTACATGTCAAAAAGCTAAGTCACGACTCAATCCTCATGGTTTATACATGCCTTTACCTGTACCTAGTGTTCCGTGGGAGGACATATCCATGGACTTTGTTTTAGGCTTGCCTCGAACAAAGAACGGGAGGGATAGCATATTTGTTGTCGTGGATAGATTTTCTAAGATGGCACATTTTATACCATGTCATAAAAGCGATGATGCTGCTAATGTTGCTGATTTATTCTTTCGAGAGATTATTCGCCTACATGGTGTGCCCAATACTATTGTCTCGGATCGTGATACTAAGTTTCTTAGCCATTTTTGGAGATGCTTATGGGCTAAGTTGGGGACTAAACTACTTTTTAGTACTACATGTCATCCCCAAACTGATGGACAAACTGAAGTAGTCAATAGGACTTTGTCTACTATGCTTAGGGCTGTTTTAAAGAGTAACTTAAAAATGTGGGAAGAATGTTTACCTCATATTGAATTTGCTTATAATCGTTCATTTCATTCTACCACTAAAATGTGCCCTGTTGAGATTGTTTATGGTTTTCTACCTCGTGCACCTATTGATTTGCTTCCTCTTCCATCTTCGGAGAAGGTTAATTTTGATGCTAAGCAACGTGCTGAATTGATATTAAAAATGCATGAGTTAACTAAAGAAAACATTGAGAAAATGAATGCTAGATACAAGATTGCTGGTGATAAGGGTAGAAAGCATGTTGTGTTTGAACCAGGAGATCTTGTTTGGTTACATCTACGTAAAGATAGGTTTCCTGATTTGCGCAAGTCTAAGTTAATGCCACGAGCTGATGGTCCCTTTAAGGTTTTACAGAAAATTAATGATAATGCATATAAACTTGAGCTACCTGCAGATTTTGGGGTTAGTCCCACATTTAACATTGCAGATTTGAAACCTTATTTGGGAGAAGATAATGAGCTTCCGTCGAGGACGACTTCAATTCAAGAAGGGGAGGATGATGAGGACATCTCTACTAATGTTACACCCACATCTTCACCAACTACACATACTGGACCAGTTACTAGAGCACGTGCACGTCAACTAAATTATCAGGTACTTTCGTTTCTTGCGAATCCTTCTAATGTTCATGAACAAATGATGCTGCCTAAATTAGATACTTTTGTTTTGCTTATGAATGAAGGACCTAGCATGGACAAGAAGGACGGTCATTGGAGCGGGATCAAGCATGGAGAAGAAGGTGCGCGCGCGGGGAAGAACAATGGAGCTTCCAGTGGGGATTTTCGCACTTTGAAGCCACCATAAGGCATGCATGAAGGCTTGGACGAAATACACGAGATGCCACTTCATTATTTTCGTCCAAAAGCAATTATAGGTGCTGCGTCACCTTAATATTGGGCTGGGCCCATGTAATTTCGAAATACCACATTATAGGCTGTATATATTATTTGTGTTATCACTTACCTACTCGAGGACGAGATGGAATTAAGCTTGGGAATCTTGATACGTCCCAAACGTATCTATAATTTCTGCTTGCTCCGTGCCCTTTTAGGTGACATTGCTATGTGTTTTGCTTCACTTTTATATATTCTTACACATATTTGGACTAACCTACTAACTCAGTGCACCCAGTGCCAATTTCTGTGGTGATATGCTAACTCGCATATAAGAACTTCAAATTAAAGCAAGTAAGATGTGCAATTCTGATGAGGACATCTCTACTAATGTTACACCCACATCTTCACCAACTACACATACTGGACCAGTTACTAGAGCACGCGCACGTCAACTAAATTATCAGGTACTTTCGTTTCTCTCGAATCCTTCTATTGTTCATGAACATATGATGCTGCCTAAATTAGATACTTTTGTTTTGCTTATGAATGAAGGACCTAGCATGGACAAGAAGGATGGTCATTGGAGCGGGATCAAGCATGGAGAAGAAGGTGCGCGCGCGGGAAAGGACAATGGAGCTTCCAGTGGTGATTATCGCACTTTGAAGCCACCATAAGTTGCGCATGAAGTCTTGGACGAAATACGCGAGATGCCACTTCATTATTTTCGTCCAAGGGCAATTATAGGTGCTGCGTCACCTTAAAATTGGGCTGGGCTCATGTAATTTCCAAATACACTTAATAGGCTATTTTTTAGAGTCCGTATGTGTGGGGAAACCTGATGAGGACATCCCTACTAATGTTACACCCATACCCTCACCAACTACACATACTGGACCAGTTACTAGAGCACGTGCACGTCAACTAAATTATCAGGTACTTTCGTTTCTTGCGAATCCTTCTATTGTTCATGAACATATGATGCTGCCTAAATTAGATACTTTTGTTTTGGTTATGAATGAAGGACCTAGCATGGACAAGAAGGATGGTCATTGGAGCGGGATCAAGAATGGAGAAGAAGGTGCGCGCGGGGGAAAGTACAGTGGAGCTTCCAGTGGGGATTTTCGCACGTTGAAGCCACCATAAGACATGCATGAAGGCTTGGACGGAATACACGAGATGCCACTTCATTATTTTCGCCCAAGAGCAATTATAGGTGCTGCGTCACCTTAATATTGGGCTGGGCCCATGTAATTTCGAAATACCACATTATAGGCAGTTTTTAGAGTCCGTATGTGTGGGGAAACCGAGTTAGGGTTGTTTTCGGACCCCACCTCCAAGGGGTCACGAAAATCCCCTCTGTTCCCCCATATATACAGCCCTTAGGGCGTCGTTTAGACTTGGGTTTTAATTAGATTTAAGTTAGCCATAGCCGCAACTTCGAGCTCTTCGTTTGTGTCATCCGACCAGGCCAAGACCTCATTGGAACCCCAACTTTCGTAATCATTCATCTTATATTCGCAATATCCAGATTGCAATTCTTAGTTCTTGCTTGTTCTTCGATTGCTTGCAGGAATTAGACCTTCGTGGTCAGGTTGATCGTGCATCCGCGGGATCAATAACCTCTCGGAGTTGGTTTAGCGATCGCTAAGGCGCAACGTCTTCGCACGTTCGTAGTCGGATCGTCAGAGTCGTCTCCACCAAATCGATAGTTATCTCTCATCGAAACATCGGGACACCTTCGCCTCTATCAAGTGGTATCAGATTTCCAGGTTGCTCGGTGAGATTTACCAGTTTTCGTAGTCTAGATTGGTTCTGTTTTTCATACCTACAGTCCACGAAAAAGCCAACAAAAAAAATTAGGGTTAGATCATCACGTCCCAAAACAGTCCGAGCCTTTGTCCAGTTTTCTTTACAGTAGTTTGCATTGTTGAATTTGCGGTTGCATCGTTGTGTCGAGTTGCTGATCTTAGCGTCTAGTTACCTTAGAGTTTCGAGTTCTGATCACAGTTTTGTCACGCCGCCGCCGAACAGTAGTACACCACCACGTTCCGCCAATCCGAGTCCAGATACCACCACGTTCCGCCAAGCAGAGTCCATACACACCACCACAACCTACCGATCCGAGTTGAGTTCCACCATCAGTACGGTTCCTGATATCTCCGTAGCCAGAATAGTTTTGAGTTGATTAGAGTTGGATTTCACCAATCTTTTGTCGTACGTAGAAGAGGGTGATTAGAGTCTGGCACGCTTTTCAGAGCAGTTTTTAGGCCAAAAATTTCAGGGGTAAAAAAATTTCGTGCCCATACGTTCCTTAGGTCCAGAAACTCGTTTTGAGACGTTCGCCACCATAGTGATTTTTTCGCACTTTTTCAGCCCCCGCAGTCCCGCATCGCCAAAAAAAAAAAAAGCAAAAAAAAAAAAAAAAAAAAAAGAGAGAGAAAAAAAAATTCAGAGTGTGCTTCACAGTTGTTACGTGCCGCGCCGTGCTTTCGTTGGTGTTTTAGGCTCGCGTCTCTAGTACGGTCTAGCCTAGGATCAGCACAGTACCGACGTTGAGTGTTTATTCAGCTTTGCATCTCTGTTTTGATTACTGTTGAGTTTTTTCCTACCATACTTGTCAGCCTTCCTACAGCTCCACATATATTCTACATCGTGCGTTTTGACACCGCCTGGCCATCGCTCTACCACATCTCTGAGAGTTTTGACCCGTTGGTTGTACATCACCACCTGCTGCTAGGTAAGAATCGGTAAGAACGTAAGAAAAGCTTGACGGATTTGTGCTTTCCACCACCCCACATCCATCCCATTAGTAGCAGTAGGATCATATTCCGGTGTGTTTTCTATTTCTTCTAACCATGCCAGGATCACATGATGAAGTGGCGCGGGATGCACCCGATTGGGAGAACATGACAAACAAGGAGCTCCATGATAAATTTGCACGTATGATGTCTCAACAGGTGCAGGACATCGAGACCAGATTTACAGAGGCGATTGATGGCGTGGAGAAGATGATTGACACCAAGCTCGACGCCAAGTTTACTGAGTTGATCGCACGCCTACCTTCAGCACAGCCACAGCCACCGCCACTACCACGTGCACGACGTATTCTGTTTCCGCGTGGACAAGCTGCTGGTATTGGTGCTCCTGCTGCTGCTGCTGCTGCTGCTACTGCTGCTGCTGCTGCTTCTGACGTCGGCCTGGACGACAACTACGAGGGTGATTACGAGGAGGAGGTGGAACAGGAAGCGGCCTATGAGCAGCCAGCTGGACGTCCACGTCCCAACATTCGCCACGGTCGACACCAACCACCCCCTCAGGTACGCGATGATGAACATGTGCCTAAACTTAAATTGAATCTTAAGCCGTTTGAGGGTAGATATATTCCTGATGCTTATCTTACTTGGGAGTTAGAAACTGAACAACGTTTTACATGTTTACAATATCCTGAGAATAGACGTGTTACGGCTGCTGTTTGTGAATTCACGGGCTTTGCATCTATTTGGTGGTCTGAACATTGTAGATTGCATGCTAATAATATTCCAACTACTTGGGCTGCTTTAAAAGATGCTATGCGTACTCGCTGGGTTCCCCCTTATTATCAACGTGAATTGTTACAAAAATTACAGCGTTTGAGACAAGGAAAAAATTCTGTAGAGGAATATTATCAAGAATTACAAACTGGATTGATTAGATGTGGCCTAGTAGAGGATAATGAAGCTATGCTTGCACGTTTTATGGGTGGCTTAAACAGGGAGATACAAACTATTCTAGAATACAAGGACTTTGCTACTATCACTCGTTTGTTTCATCTTGCTTGTAAAGCTGAACGTGAAGTGCAGGATCGACAGGCCGCTACGAGACCTAACTTTTCTGCAGGACGAAATACATCATGGACATCGCGTGGAGCTTCTACATCCACACGTCCTGCTGCTCCACCATCTACTTCAGCCGCTCATTCTTACAGGGAGCCACCAAAACAGCCAGCGCCACCATTCAAGGGTGCACAGAGTGGTCCAGCAGCGAGTTCTTCTTCATCCATGGCGTCCACAGGGCAAGCACGAGATCGTGATATTAAATGTCGCAGGTGCCAAGGTGGAGGTCACTTCGCAAAAGACTGTCCCTCCAAGCGTGTGATGACTATTACGGCGGATGGTGGGTATGAGTCAGCGAGTGACTATGATGAGGAGACTCTAGTTCTCATTGCTCATGAGGAACAGGGTGCCCATGATGATGCTCATGATATAGAGTATATGACTCCTGATGATGCAGATAAATATGCTAGTTTGGTTGCTCAACGTGTATTAAGTGTGCAGGTAACGAAGGCCGAGCAAAACCAGAGGCATAATTTGTTCCACACAAAGGGAGTGGTGAAAGAACGTTCGGTTCGCATCATCATTGACGGAGGGAGTTGCAACAACTTGGCTAGCATGGAGTTGGTGGAGAAGCTATCTCTCACCACAAGACCACACCCCCATCCGTACTATATTCAGTGGTTTAACAATAGTGGTAAGATTAAGGTAACGCGTTCTGTTCGTGTGCACTTTAGCATTGCTGCATATGCTGATTATGTTGATTGTGATGTGGTACCCATGCAAGCATGCTCTCTTTTACTTGGTAGACCATGGCAATTTGATAGGAATGTTGTACACCATGGTAGGACAAATCAGTTTACTCTAGTTCATCAGGATAAAAATATTGCTTTACTTCCTATGTCTCCTGAACAAATTGTGAAAGATGATCTTGCTAGAGCTAGTAAAGCAAAACAGGAGAAAAATAAGAGTGAGAATGAGATAGCAGCCAAAGAATTTGAGCAACAACATAAGACTAATAGCAAATCTTCTTCTGCTGTTTCTAATGAAATTAAATTGACTAGTCCAACTTTGCTTGCTACTAAGGTTGATATTTCAGATTTGGATGTTAGTCAATATGTGTGCTATGCTTTTGTGTGCAAAGAAGCTTTGTTTTCATTTGAGGAATTGCCTCCTTCTTTGCCTCCTGTTGTCACTGACCTTTTGCAGGAGTTTATTGACGTCTTTCCACAAGACGTACCACCGGGATTACCACCTATTCGAGGGATTGAGCATCGGATTGACTTAATTCCCGGTGCTTCGTTGCCCAACCGTGCGCCATACCGTACCAATCCGGAGGAGACGAAGGAGATTCAGCGTCAAGTACAAGAGCTACTCGACAAAGGTTACATACGTGAGTCCCTTAGTCCTTGTGCTGTTCCTGTTATATTAGTGCCTAAAAAGGATGGAACATGGCGTATGTGTGTTGATTGTCGAGCCATTAATAATATTACTATTCGTTATCGTCATCCTATTCCTAGGTTAGATGATATGCTTGATGAATTAAGTGGCTCTACCATGTTTTCCAAAGTTGATTTGCGTAGTGGATACCATCAAATTCGCATGAAATTAGGAGATGAATGGAAAACGGCTTTTAAAACTAAGTTTGGATTATATGAGTGGTTAGTCATGCCTTTTGGGTTAACTAATGCACCTAGCACTTTCATGAGATTAATGAACGAGGTTTTACGTGCTTTCATTGGACGATTTGTGGTAGTCTATTTTGATGATATACTGATTTATAGCAAATCTTTGGAGGAACATTTGGATCATTTACGTGTTGTTTTTATTGCTCTACGTAATGCACGTTTATTTGGTAACCTTGGGAAGTGCACCTTTTGCACCGACCGAGTATCGTTTCTTGGCTATGTTGTTACTCCACAGGGTATTGAAGTTGATAAAGCCAAGATCGAGGCGATTGAGAGTTGGCCGCAGCCCAAAACGGTCACACAAGTGAGGAGTTTTCTTGGCCTCGCTGGATTCTATAGGCGTTTTGTGAGAGATTTCAGCACCATTGCTGCCCCTCTCAATGAGCTTACACGCAAGGATGTGCCTTTTACTTGGGGTACCGCACAGGAAGAAGCTTTCACGGTTTTGAAAGATAAGTTAACACATGCTCCTTTGCTCCAACTTCCTGATTTTAATAAGACTTTTGAGCTTGAATGCGATGCTAGTGGGATTGGTTTGGGAGGTGTGTTATTACAAGATGCTAAACCTGTTGCATACTTTTCTGAAAAATTGAGTGGGCCTAGTCTGAACTATTCTACTTATGATAAGGAATTATATGCTCTTGTTCGGACATTAGAAACTTGGCAACATTATTTATGGCCCAAAGAATTTGTTATACATTCTGATCATGAATCTTTGAAACACATAAGAAGTCAAGCAAAACTTAATCGTAGACATGCTAAGTGGGTTGAATTTATTGAGACTTTCCCTTATGTCATTAAACACAAGAAGGGGAAAGATAATATTATTGCTGATGCTTTGTCTCGTCGTTATACTATGCTTTCACAACTTGACTTCAAGATATTCGGTTTAGAGACAATCAAAGAACAATATG
Organism: Bromus sterilis; assembly: GCA_950022295.1. Lineage (NCBI taxonomy): Eukaryota > Viridiplantae > Streptophyta > Magnoliopsida > Poales > Poaceae > Bromus > Bromus sterilis. The sequence continues at coordinate 159,544,344 of OX465599.1, read as the reverse complement.
CAAATGATGCGGAATTTAAAGATGTATTGCAGAATTGTAGAGAGGGTAGAACATGGAACAAGTTTGTGCTTAATGATGGATTTGTGTTCCGTTCTAACAAGCTATGCATTCCAGCTAGCTCTATTCGTCTTTTGTTGTTGCAGGAGGCGCATGGAGGAGGATTAATGGGACATTTTGGCGTGAAAAAGACAGAGGACGTACTTGCTACACATTTCTTTTGGCCAAAGATGAGACGGGATGTTGAGCGTTTTGTTGCTCGCTGCACTACATGTCAAAAAGCTAAGTCACGACTCAATCCTCATGGTTTATACATGCCTTTACCTGTACCTAGTGTTCCGTGGGAGGACATATCCATGGACTTTGTTTTAGGCTTGCCTCGAACAAAGAAGGGGAGGGATAGCATATTTGTTGTCGTGGATAGATTTTCTAAGATGGCACATTTTATACCATGTCATAAAAGCGATGATGCTGCTAATGTTGCTGATTTATTCTTTGGAGAGATTATTCGTTTACATGGTGTGCCCAATACTATTGTCTCGGATCGTGATACTAAGTTTCTTAGCCATTTTTGGAGATGCTTATGGGCTAAGTTGGGGACTAAACTACTTTTTAGTACTACATGTCATCCCCAAACTGATGGACAAACTGAAGTGGTCAATAGGACATTGTCTACTATGCTTAGGGCTGTTTTAAAAAGTAACTTGAAACTGTGGGAAGAATGTTTACCTCATATTGAATTTGCTTATAATCGTTCAGTGCATTCTACCACTAAAATGTGCCCTTTTGAGATTGTTTATGGTTTTTTACCTCGTGCACCTATTGATTTGCTGCCTCTTCCATCTTCGGAGAAGGTGAATTTTGATGCTAAGCAACGTGCTGAATTGATATTAAAAATGCATGAGTTAACTAAAGAAAACATTGAGCGCATGAATGCTAGATACAAGCTTGCTGGTGATAGGGGTCGAAAGCATGTTGTTTTTGAACCAGGAGATCTTGTTTGGTTACATCTACGAAAAGATAGGTTTCCTGATTTGCGCAAGTCTAAGTTAATGCCACGAGCTGATGGTCCCTTTAAGGTTTTACAGAAAATTAATGATAATGCATATAAACTTGAGCTACCTGCAGATTTTGGGGTTAGTCCCACATTTAACATTGCAGATTTGAAACCTTATTTGGGAGAAGATGATGAGCTTCCGTCGAGGACGACTTCAATTCAAGAAGGGGAGGATGATGAGGACATCCCTACTAATGTTACACCCATACCCTCACCAACTACACATACTGGACCAGTTACTAGAGCACGTGCACGTCAACTAAATTATCAGGTACTTTCGTTTCTTGCGAATCCTTCTATTGTTCATGAACATATGATGCTGCCTAAATTAGATACTTTTGTTTTGGTTATGAATGAAGGACCTAGCATGGACAAGAAGGATGGTCATTGGAGCGGGATCAAGAATGGAGAAGAAGGTGCGCGCGGGGGAAAGTACAGTGGAGCTTCCAGTGGGGATTTTCGCACGTTGAAGCCACCATAAGACATGCATGAAGGCTTGGACGGAATACACGAGATGCCACTTCATTATTTTCGCCCAAGAGCAATTATAGGTGCTGCGTCACCTTAATATTGGGCTGGGCCCATGTAATTTCGAAATACCACATTATAGGCAGTTTTTAGAGTCCGTATGTGTGGGGAAACCGAGTTAGGGTTGTTTTCGGACCCCACCTCCAAGGGGTCACGAAAATCCCCTCTGTTCCCCCATATATACAGCCCTTAGGGCGTCGTTTAGACTTGGGTTTTAATTAGATTTAAGTTAGCCATAGCCGCAACTTCGAGCTCTTCGTTTGTGTCATCCGACCAGGCCAAGACCTCATTGGAACCCCAACTTTCGTAATCATTCATCTTATATTCGCAATATCCAGATTGCAATTCTTAGTTCTTGCTTGTTCTTCGATTGCTTGCAGGAATTAGACCTTCGTGGTCAGGTTGATCGTGCATCCGCGGGATCAATAACCTCTCGGAGTTGGTTTAGCGATCGCTAAGGCGCAACGTCTTCGCACGTTCGTAGTCGGATCGTCAGAGTCGTCTCCACCAAATCGATAGTTATCTCTCATCGAAACATCGGGACACCTTCGCCTCTATCAAAACCGAGTTAGGGTTGTTTTCGGACCCCTCCTCCAAGGGGCCACGAAAATCCCCTCTGTTCCCCCATATATACAGCCCTTAGGGCGTCGTTTAGACTTGGGTTTTAATTAGATTTAAGTTAGCCATAGCCGCAACTTCGAGCTCTTCGTTTGTGTCATCCGACCAGGCCAAGACCTCATTGGAACCCCAACTTTCGTAATCATTCATCTTATATTCGCAATATCCAGATTGCAATTCTTAGTTCTTGCTTGTTCTTCGATTGCTTGCAGGAATTAGACCTTCGTGGTCAGGTTGATCGTGCATCCGCGGGATCAATAACCTCTCGGAGTTGGTTTAGCGATCGCTAAGGCGCAACGTCTTCGCACGTTCGTAGTCGGATCGTGAAAGTCGTCTCCACCATAATCGATCTACACCATCTCATCGAAACATCGGGACACCTTCGCCTCTATCACAAAACTTGACTTCAAGATATTCGGTTTAGAGACAATCAAAGATCAATATGTACATGATGCGGAATTTAAAGATGTATTGCAGAATTGTAGAGAGGGTAGAACATGGAACAAGTTTGTGCTTAATGATGGGTTTGTGTTCCGTTATAACAAGCTATGCATTCCAGCTAGCTCTATTCGTCTTTTGTTGTTGCAGGAGGCGCATGGAGGAGGATTAATGGGACATTTTGGCGTGAAGAAGACGGAGGACGTACTTGCTACACATTTCTTTTGGCCAAAGATGAGACGGGATGTTGAGCGTTTTGTTGCTCGCTGCACTACATGTCAAAAAGCTAAGTCACGACTCAATCCTCATGGTTTATACATGCCTTTACCTGTACCTAGTGTTCCGTGGGAGGACATATCCATGGACTTTGTTTTAGGCCTGCCTCGAACAAAGAATGGGAGGGATAGCATATTTGTTGTCGTGGATAGATTTTCTAAGATGGCACATTTTATACCATGTCATAAAAGCGATGATGCTGCTAATGTTGCTGATTTATTCTTTCGAGAGATTATTCGCTTACATGGTGTGCCCAATACTATTGTCTCGGATCGTGATACTAAGTTTCTTAGCCATTTTTGGAGATGCTTATGGGCTAAGTTGGGGACTAAACTGCTTTTTAGTACTACATGTCATCCCCAAACTGATGGACAAACTGAAGTAGTCAATAGGACTTTGTCTACTATGCTTAGGGCTGTTTTAAAGAGTAACTTAAAAATGTGGGAAGAATGTTTACCTCATATTGAATTTGCTTATAATCGTTCATTTCATTCTACCACTAAAATGTGCCCTTTTGAGATTGTTTATGGTTTTCTACCTCGTGCACCTATTGATTTGCTTCCTCTTCCATCTTCGGAGAAGGTTAATTTTGATGCTAAGCAACGTGCTCAATTGATATTAAAAATGCATGAGTTAACTAAAGAAAACATTGAGAAAATGAATGCTAGATACAAGCTTGTTGGTGATAAGGTTAGAAAGCATGTTGTGTTTGAACCAGGAGATCTTGTTTGGTTACATCTACGTAAAGATAGGTTTCCTAATTTGCGCAAGTCTAAGTTAATGCCACGAGCTGATGGTCCCTTTAAGGTTTTACAGAAAATTAATGGTAATGCATATAAACTTGAGCTACCTGCAGATTTTGGGGTTAGTCCCACATTTAACATTGCAGATATGAAACCTTATTTGGGAGAAGATAATGAGCTTCCGTCGAGGACGACTTCAATTCAAGAAGGGGAGGATGATGAGGACATCTCTACTAATGTTACACCCACATCTTCACCAACTACACATACTGGACCAGTTACTAGAGCACGTGCACGTCAACTAAATTATCAGGTACTTTCGTTTCTTGCGAATCCTTCTAATGTTCATGAACATATGATGCTGCCTAAATTAGATACTTTTGTTTTGCTTATGAATGAAGGACCTAGCATGGACAAGAAGGACGGTCATTAGAGCTGGATCAAGCATGGTGATGAGGACATCCCTACTAATGTTACACCCATACCCTCACCAACTACACATACTGGACCAGTTACTAGAGCACGTGCACGTCAACTAAATTATCAGGTACTTTCGTTTCTTGCGAATCCTTCTATTGTTCATGAACATATGATGCTGCCTAAATTAGATACTTTTGTTTTGCTTATGAATGAAGGACCTAGCATGGACAAGAAGGATGGTCATTGGAGCGGGATCAAGAATGGAGAAGAAGGTGCGCGCGGGGGAAAGTACAGTGGAGCTTCCAGTGGGGATTTTCGCACGTTGAAGCCACCATAAGGCATGCATGAAGGCTTGGACGGAATACACGAGATGCCACTTCATTATTTTCGTCCAAGAGCAATTATAGGTGCTGCGTCACCTTAATATTGGGCTGGGCCCATGTAATTTCGAAATACCACATTATAGGCTGTTTTTAGAGTCCGTATGTGTGGGGAAACCGAGTTAGGGTTGTTTTCGGACCCCACCTCCAAGGGGTCACGAAAATCCCCCCTGTTCCCCCATATATACAGCCCTTAGGGCGTCATTTAGACTTGGGTTTTAATTAGATTTAAGTTAGCCATAGCCGCAACTTCGAGTTCTTCGTTTGTGTCATCCGACCAGGCCAAGACCGCATTGGAACCCCAACTTCTGTTAATCTTTCATCTTATATTCGCAATATCCAGATTGCAATTCTTAGTTCTTGCTTGTTCTTCGATTGCTTGCAGGAATTGACCTTCGTGGTCAGGTTGATCGTGCATCCGCGGGATCAATAACCTCTCGGAGTTGGTTTAGCAATTGCTAAGGCGCAACGTCTTCGCACGTTCGTAGTCGGGTCGTGAAAGTCTACTCCACCAAAATCGATCTCCACCATCTCATCGAAACATCGGGACACCTTCGCCTCTATCAAGTGGTATCAGATTTCCAGGTTGCTCGGTGAGATTTACCAGTTTCCATAGTCTAGATTGGTTCTGTTCTTCATACCTACAGTCCACGAAAAAGCCAACAAAAAAAAATTAGGGTTAGATCATCACGTCCCAAGACAGTCCTAGCCTTTGTCCAGTTTTCTTTTCAGTACTTGCTTTGTTGAATTTACGGTTGCATCGTTGTGTCAAGTTGCTGATCTTAGCGTCTAGTTCCCTTAGAGTTTCGAGTTCTAATCACAGTTTGCCACGTCGCCGCCGCACCAGTAGTCATCCTACCACGTTCCGCCAATCCGAGTCCAGATACACCACCACGTTCCGCCAAGCAGAGTCCATATACACCACCACGTCTCACGAGTCCGACTTGAGTTCCACCATCAGTACGGTTCCTGATATCTCCGTAGCCAGAATAGTTTTGAGTTGATTAGAGTTGGATTTCACCAATCTTTTGTCGTACGTAGAAGAGGGTGATTAGAGTCTGGCACGCTTTTCAGAGCAGTTTTTAGGCCAAAATTTTCAGGGGTAAAAAAATTTCGTGCCCATACGTTCCTTAGGTCCAGAAACTCGTTTTGAGACGTTCGCCACCATAGTGTTTTTTTCGCACTTTTTCAGCCACCGCAGTCCCGCATCGCAAAAAAAAAAAAGAGCAAAAAAAAAAAAAAAAAGAGAGAAAAAATATATATTCAGAGTGTGCTTCACAGTTGTTACGTGCCGCGCCGTGCTTTCGTTGGTGTTTTAGGCTCGCGTCTCTAGTACGGTCTAGCCTAGGATCAGCACAGTACCGACGTTGAGTGTTTATTCAGCTTTGCATCTCTGTTTTGATTACTGTTGATCTTTTTGCTACCATATTTGTCAAGCCTACCTACAGCTCCACATATATCCTACATCGTGCGTTTTGACACCTCCTGGCCATCGCTCTACCATATCTCTGAGAGTTTTGACCCGTGGTTGTACATCACCACCTGCTGCTAGGTAAGAATCGGTAAGAACGTAAGAAAAGCTTGACGGATTTGTGCTTTCCACCACCCCACATCCATCCCATTAGTAGAAGTAGGATCATATTCCTGTGTGTTTTCTATTTCTGCTAACCATGCCAGGATCACATGATGAAGTGGCGCGGGATGCACCCGATTGGGAGAACATGACAAACAAGGAGCTACATGATAAATTTGCACAAATGATGTCTGAACAGGTGAATGACATCGAGACCAGATTTACAGAGGCAATTGATGGCGTGGAAAAGATGATCGACACCAAGCTCGACGCCAAGTTTACTGAGTTGATCGCACGCCTACCTTCAGCACAGCCACAGCCACCGCCACTACCACGTGCACGACGTATTCTGTTTCCGCGAGGACAAGCTGCTGGTATTGGTGCTCCTCCTGCTGCTGGTATTGGTGCTCCTCCTGCTGCTGCAGTTGCTGCTACTGCTGTTGCTGCTGCTGCTTCTGACGTCGTCCAGGACGACAACTACGAGGGTGATTACGAGGAGGAGGTGGAACAGGAAGCGGCCTATGAGCAGCCAGCTGGACGTCCACGTCCCAACATTCGCCACGGTCGACACCAACCACCCCCTCAGGTACGCGATGATGAACACGTGCCTAAACTTAAATTGAATCTTAAGCCGTTTGAGGGTAGATATATTCCTGATGCTTATCTTACTTGGGAGTTAGAAACTGAACAACGTTTTACATGTTTACAATATCCTGAGAATAGACGTGTTACTGCTGCTGTTTGTGAATTCACGGGCTTTGCATCTATTTGGTGGTCTGAACATTGTAGATTGCATGCTAATAATATTCCAACTACTTGGGCTGCTTTAAAAGATGCTATGCGTACTCGCTGGGTTCCTCCTTATTATCAACGTGAATTGTTACAAAAATTACAGCGTTTGAGACAAGGAAAAAATTCTGTAGAGGAATATTATCAAGAATTACAAACTGGATTGATTAGATGTGGCCTAGTAGAGGATAATGAAGCTATGCTTGCACGTTTTATGGGTGGCTTAAACAGGGAGATACAAACTATTCTAGAATACAAGGACTTTGCTACTATCACTCGTTTGTTTCATCTTGCTTGTAAAGCTGAACGTGAAGTGCAGGATCGACAGGCCGCTACAAGACCTAACTTTTCTGCAGGACGAAATACATCATGGACATCGCGTGGAGCTTCTACATCCACACGTCCTGCTGCGCCACCATCTACTTCAGCCGCTCATTCTTACAGGGAGCCACCAAAACAGCCAGTGCCACCATTCAAGGGTGCACAGAGTGGTCCGGCGGCGAGTTCTTCTTCATCCATGGCGTCCACAGGGCAAACACGAGATCGTGATATTAAATGTCGCAGGTGCCAAGGTGGAGGTCACTTCGCAAAAGACTGTCCCTCCAAGCGTGTGATGACTATTACGGCGGATGGTGGGTATGAGTCAGCGAGTGACTATGATGAGGAGACTCTAGTTCTCATTGCTCATGAGGAACAGGGTGCCCATGATGATGCTCATGATATAGAGTATATGACTCCTGATGACGCAGATAAATATGCTAGTTTGGTTGCTCAACGTGTATTAAGTGTGCAGGTAACGAAGGCCGAGCAAAACCAGAGGCATAATTTGTTCCACACAAAGGGAGTGGTGAAAGAACGTTCGGTTCGCATCATCATTGACGGAGGGAGTTGCAACAACTTGGCTAGCATGGAGTTGGTGGAGAAGCTATCTCTCACCACAAGACCACACCCCCATCCGTACTATATTCAGTGGTTTAACAATAGTGGTAAGATTAAGGTAACGCGTTCTGTTCGTGTGCACTTTAGCATTGCTGCTTATGCTGATTATGTTGATTGTGATGTGGTACCCATGCATGCATGCTCTCTTTTACTTGGTAGACCATGGCAATTTGATAGGAATGTTGTACACCATGGTAGGACAAATCAGTTTACTCTGGTTCATCAGGATAAAAATATTGCTTTACTTCCTATGTCTCCTGAACAAATTGTGAAAGATGATCTTGCTAGAGCTAGTAAAGCAAAACAGGAGAAAAATAAGAGTGAGAATGAGATAGCAGCCAAAGAATTTGAGCAACAACATAAGACTAATAGCAAATCTTCTTCTGCTGTTTCTAATGAAATTAAATTGACTAGTCCAACTTTGCTTGCTACTAAGGTTGATATTTCAGATTTGGATGTTAGTCAATATGTGTGCTATGCTTTTGTCTGCAAAGAAGCTTTGTTTTCATTTGAGGAATTGCCTCCTTCTTTGCCTCCTGTTGTCACTGACCTTTTGCAGGAGTTTATTGACGTCTTTCCACAAGACGTACCACCGGGATTACCACCTATTCGAGGGATTGAGCATCAGATTGACTTAATTCCCGGTGCTTCGTTGCCCAACCGTGCGCCATACCGTACCAATCCGGAGGAGACGAAGGAGATTCAGCGTCAAGTACAAGAGCTACTCGACAAAGGTTACATACGTGAGTCCCTTAGTCCTTGTGCTGTTCCTGTTATATTAGTGCCTAAAAAGGATGGAACATGGCGTATGTGTGTTGATTGTCGAGCCATTAATAATATTACTATTCGTTATCGTCATCCTATTCCTAGGTTAGATGATATGCTTGATGAATTAAGTGGCTCTACCATGTTTTCCAAAGTTGATTTGCGTAGTGGATACCATCAAATTCGCATGAAATTAGGAGATGAATGGAAAACGGCTTTTAAAACTAAGTTTAGATTATATGAGTGGTTAGTCATGCCTTTTGGGTTAACTAATGCACCTAGCACTTTCATGAGATTAATGAACGAGGTTTTACGTGCTTTCATTGGACGATTTGTGGTAGTCTATTTTGATGATATACTGATTTATAGCAAATCTTTGGAGGAACATTTGGATCATTTACGTGCTGTTTTTATTGCTCTACGTAATGCACGTTTATTTGGTAACCTTGGGAAGTGCACCTTTTGCACCGACCGAGTATCGTTTCTTGGCTATGTTGTTACTCCACAGGGTATTGAAGTTGATACAGCCAAGATCGAGGCGATTGAGAGTTGGCCGCAGCCCAAAACGGTCACACAAGTGCGAAGTTTTCTTGGCCTCGCTGGATTCTATAGGCGTTTTGTGAGAGATTTCAGCACCATTGCTGCCCCTCTCAATGAGCTTACACGCAAGGATGTGCCTTTTACTTGGGGTACCGCACAGGAAGAAGCTTTCACGGTATTGAAAGATAAGTTAACACATGCTCCTTTGCTCCAACTTCCTGATTTTAATAAGACTTTTGAGCTTGAATGCGATGCTAGTGGGATTGGTTTGGGAGGTGTGTTATTACAAGATGCTAAACCTGTTGCATACTTTTCTAAAAAATTGAGTGGGCCTAGTCTGAACTATTCTACTTATGATAAGGAATTATATGCTCTTGTTCGGACATTAGAAACTTGGCAACATTATTTATGGCCCAAAGAATTTGTTATACATTCTGATCATGAATCTTTGAAACACATAAGAAGTCAAGCAAAACTTAATCGTAGACATGCTAAGTGGGTTGAATTTATTGAGGCTTTCCCTTATGTCATTAAACACAAGAAGGGGAAAGATAATATTATTGCTGATGCTTTGTCTCGTCGTTATACTATGCTTTCACAACTTGACTTCAAGATATTCGGTTTGGAGACAATCAACGATCAATATGTACATGATGCGGAATTTAAAGATGTTTTGCAGAATTGTAGAGAGGGTAGAACATGGAACAAGTTTGTGCTTAATGATGGGTTTGTGTTCCGTTCTAACAAGCTATGCATTCCAGCTAGCTCTATTCGTCTTTTGTTGCTACAGGAGGCGCATGGAGGAGGATTAATGGGATACTTTGGCGTGAAGAAGACGGAGGACGTACTTGCTACACATTTCTTTTGGCCAAAGATGAGACGGGATGTTGAGCGTTTTGTTGCTCGCTGCACTACATGTCAAAAAGCTAAGTCACGACTCAATCCTCATGGTTTATACATGCCTTTACCTGTACCTAGTGTTCCGTGGGAGGACATATCCATGGACTTTGTTTTAGGCTTGCCTCGAACAAAGAACGGGAGGGATAGCATATTTGTTGTCGTGGATAGATTTTCTAAGATGGCACATTTTATACCATGTCATAAAAGCGATGATGCTGCTAATGTTGCTGATTTATTCTTTGGAGAGATTATTCGTTTACATGGTGTGCCCAATACTATTGTCTCGGATCGTGATACTAAGTTTCTTAGCCATTTTTGGAGATGCTTATGGGCTAAGTTGGGGACTAAACTACTTTTTAGTACTACATGTCATCCCCAAACTGATGGACAAACTGAAGTAGTCAATAGGACTTTGTCTACTATGCTTAGGGCTGTTTTAAAGAGTAACTTAAAAATGTGGGAAGAATGTTTACCTCATATTGAATTTGCTTATAATCGTTCATTTCATTCTACCACTAAAATGTGCCCTGTTGAGATTGTTTATGGTTTTCTACCTCGTGCACCTATTGATTTGCTTCCTCTTCCATCTTCGGAGAAGGTTAATTTTGATGCTAAGCAACGTGCTGAATTGATATTAAAAATGCATGAGTTAACTAAAGAAAACATTGAGAAAATGAATGCTAGATACAAGATTGCTGGTGATAAGGGTAGAAAGCATGTTGTGTTTGAACCAGGAGATCTTGTTTGGTTACATCTACGTAAAGATAGGTTTCCTGATTTGCGCAAGTCTAAGTTAATGCCACGAGCTGATGGTCCCTTTAAGGTTTTACAGAAAATTAATGATAATGCATATAAACTTGAGCTACCTGCAGATTTTGGGGTTAGTCCCACATTTAACATTGCAGATTTGAAACCTTATTTGGGAGAAGATAATGAGCTTCCGTCGAGGACGACTTCAATTCAAGAAGGGGAGGATGATGAGGACATCTCTACTAATGTTACACCCACATCTTCACCAACTACACATACTGGACCAGTTACTAGAGCACGTGCACGTCAACTAAATTATCAGGTACTTTCGTTTCTTGCGAATCCTTCTAATGTTCATGAACAAATGATGCTGCCTAAATTAGATACTTTTGTTTTGCTTATGAATGAAGGACCTAGCATGGACAAGAAGGATGGTCATTGGAGCGGGATCAAGAATGGAGAAGAAGGTGTGCGCGGGGGAAAGTACAGTGGAGCTTCCAGTGGAGATTTTCGCACGTTGAAGCCACCATAAGGCATGCATGAAGGCTTGGACGGAATACACGAGATGCCACTTCATTATTTTCGTCTAAGAGCAATTATAGGTGCTGCGTCACCTTAATATTGGGCTGGGCCCATGTAATTTCGAAATACCACATTATAGGCAGTTTTTAGAGTCCGTATGTGTGGGGAAACCGAGTTAGGGTTGTTTTCGGACCCCACCTGCAAGGGGTCACGAAAATCCCCTCGGTTCCCCCATATATACAGCCCTTAGGGCGTCGTTTAGACTTGGGTTTTAATTAGATTTAAGTTAGCCATAGCCGCAACTTCGAGTTCTTCGTTTGTGTCATCCGACCAGGCCAAGACCGCATTGGAACCCCAACTTCTGTTAATCTTTCATCTTATATTCGCAATATCCAGATTGCAATTCTTAGTTCTTGCTTGTTCTTCGATTGCTTGCAGGAATTGACCTTCGTGGTCAGGTTGATCGTGCATCCGCGGGATCAATAACCTCTCGGAGTTGGTTTAGCGATTGCTAAGGCGCAACGTCTTCGCACGTTCGTAGTCGGGTCGTGAAAGTCTACTCCACCAAAATCGATCTCCACCATCTCATCGAAACATCGGGACACCTTCGCCTCTATCAATTTCACCCCACTTAAATTGACTAGCTTAGGTAGTTTATTTATGCTTCACCTCTTGCCATGTTTGTGTGCTGTGCCCTGCTTGACTGTGATGCCATGTTAACAACCTTTGTTGATCACCTTGTGTAGCTAAACAACTTGAACCATCGTAAACGTGCGGTATCGTCGTGTGTGACGAGTACTCCACTTAATCTGTTAGTAACCGCTCTCGACGGTAGGTGCGATGTCTCGTGTTTCCTTCTTGTTGATGCTTACTCGTGTTTGCTTCGTATTAATAGAGTGCTTGCTCGTTGATTGCTTTCCAGTGTTTACCGTCTTGTGTGCTTCCACGAGTACCTCTCGGAGACGATGCGAGCTTGCGATCAACTACACCTTTGGAACCCGACTTATCAACAGGCATGGACTATGCATTACTTATGATCCATTCTATTTCAACCAGCGGTTTGCATGCTAGTCTAGGTTAGGTTAGATGTTTGATCCTACCACACGTTTACAGCCTCTTTCAAACCGATACAGCCATGTCCCTTCCCAGCAAACCTTGTACTGCTATGTTACTATTGCTCGTTGCTCAGCCCCTGCTTAGTATGCATCCTTAGGATGCTACGATGTTACCCTGTTACTCCTTGGTTGGGCTATCACATTATTATTATTGTTGTTGATGATATGATTATTATAAATGTTGACTTTATATGATGAAGGATGGAAGGTCTAGGCTATCCCGCCCCGACGCTTTGTTCCATTCGAGTCACCTAGGATCCGAGTTCCGGGTATTGGTTTTAAGACTGAGCATGCCTAACCGCGTGTGGGATTTTACGGGGTCCCCTTTTCTTACCTACCTAGCTTCAGACATTTCTAGAGGTGGCCCAAGCTGATTTACCATTTGAAACCGTGTGCGTAACTGGTCTGCAGCCAGTGGTTTTAAAACAACTCGGGCCAGCAGAGACAGAGTTTCTTTGTTGGTCCACACTAGTGAGCTAGGGAAGTCCCCTGTTATATAGGTGAGACTAAACCAGACCTTGGCCATAAGGAAGAGTCCAATCCGAGAGCGTGGACAGCTTTTGGATTGGGTGTCGACTCCCCGGGGGCCACCCGGATTTGTTCGTTGTTAGCTAGAGGGACCTGTCGTTTCGGATCTCTTGGAACTAACTCATAAAATGGTTGCCTGTGATGGGTAGCAACTGAGAGAGATGGACGTGCGTGCGGAGCCTCGTAATGGGCAGTTGGTACACCCCTGCAGGGTTAAATCTTTTCGAGAAGCCGTGTCCACGGTTATGGACGACTTGAGACCTACTCCTTGTTCATAGACAACAACAGGTGAGATAATCTTAATATAATTTGATCAACGTGTGTGTGCCTTGACTGCTTCTTCTTCGTCGGGATGCGAAGAGGAGGACAAGGATAGGATAGGTGTTGTGTTTGCGTAGTAGTTGATAGCAAGACTTGTTGGAGGAGATTCCTCATCGAATGCTTGGCTTCTTATCTTACTCTCTAGATCGTTAGCCACTTCATAAATGCTAGTGCGGCAGCAACCTCACCACTTACCCCATCCTTACCGTAAACTACTAGTTGTCCTAGAATGACAAGTGATGAAGTCCTTGCTGGGTCAGATGACCACTACAGTTGTATGCTGAGTACCTCTGTACTCATGATACTACCCCCAAACTCTTTTCAGGGTTCTTGATCGACAACAGGTATGGTGATCGAAGTTTCACGTGGAGACTCGACGATGACTAGTTAGGCGGATCCCGGCGGAGGGCCTGGACCCGTGTGGTTATGGGGATCGATGATTTTCTTTTGCCACTAGGCATTTGATTGTAGTCTGTACTCAGACATGTATCTTCCGCTGATGTATTGTATTAAGGCAGTTGTATGCCGATTGTATGAGATGTTCTATCCTTGTATCTGTAATGTTGTGATATCATGTTGGAAATCCGGGGCATATGACTTCGTCATGTGTCGCGGTGGGACCGATATGTGCTTCGTCCCCGGATCTGGATGGAAACATCTAGATCTGGAACAGTACCGCATATCGGGCCTTACAACTTGGTATCAGAGCCTTACCGACTGTAGGGGCCCTTCTCTGGTCGAAGTCGAGTCTAGACAAAAACTATTTTGTAGTTACTAAGTTAGTTATCGGAGAGTAGGATCTTTTTATTTCTTACCCTTGCTCTGGTCAGGACAAGTGCCGTAAGTGTTTTATTCTCGACTTATCCCCCTTCAAACTCTAGGATCGCCAGAGTGTGGAGTTTCGGAACCGTTACGATGCCTTGCTTGCAGCGTATTGTCTCGATTCCGATCTCAGGTTTGGGAATTCCTGTAGTACCTTTAGCTTGTCCGGTTTCGGATATCATCTGGGTCATCCATTGCCATCCATCCTTTTGCCCAGTGTTTTCACGATTTGCGTCGAAAAACACTGTCCTTTGATCTAGCTTTCATTGTCGTTCTTCCTCTTGACACCGACGGTTTCGTATTTTCAACGATGTCGTCTCCCTGCGGAAAGTATCTCGACGGAAGTTCGACGTCGACATGGAGCAGAGTCCCTTGTTGGTGGTGTTGAAGATCGTCGTCTCTCTTTTCTCTTCCCCCTCTTCCCCGGATCGTCCTGGATCTCGGGACGAGATCCCTTGTTGGTGGTGTTGTATTGTAACATCCCAGATTTCACAAAAATTAAAAATTTTGTTTTCGGTGTGAATTGTTTGATTGTCTGATTTGTTTGAAGTGTTTGCATCCCCGATTTATCGATCGGCGATTATTTTTACCCCTCTTATCTCGTATCGGACGGAGACCGACCCTTTCTACCCTAACACTTGACCTTTGCGACACCGGGTTTCGCCCGATCACCGTCACGAAAACCGCACGAGACCAGCCGCAGCCAATAGAACGAAAAACCCCATTTAATAATTAAACGGGTTATTTTATAGCGCACCGGCAAGTATTCTATGAACGGTTCCAGCGCGAGGTGAACGCCGCCAGCTCGACGTGCTGATCGCGCAGTTCGAAGTTTTACCCGAATCGGAGGTCCTCCGGACCCTCGGCGGTCAGAAACGTGAGCACCGCGCGCGCGAGAGAAAAACCGGAGATGTTTTTGCAAACTGCCAGCCACCGGGGCTATATAAACACCACCACACTCCCACCCCTTTCTAGGGTTTCCCTAGCCAAATAGGCTGCCACCAGCCCCCAGATCCAGATCTGAGCCCCAAATTTCGCAGTTATTTTTGCCCCAAATTTGCAACCCTAGCTCCCTGGCATTTTTTGGCCCTTGGATCTGCGAATCGGAGGGACCCGAGCACGCCACGTCAGCCCGAGCTCCTCCCCGCACCCGAGCCACCATGGCCGAGCAGCCCGTGCTCGTCTGCCTCGCCTCCGGCCAGCGGGCCCCGTCGCCGGCGAGGCCACAGCCGTCGGCCACCTCCACCGGTCGCCACCCCGGTCAGCTCCCCAGCGCGCCACAACTCCCTCTCCCCTCCTTCCTCCCTCACCCCACCCTTCTTCTCTATCCAGGAAGGCACCGCCGCGCCATGGACGGCTCAACCGAGCTCCGCCGCCGCGCCGCTCGATCTTGCCACTATCCAGCCCCGAGACTAGCCAGATCCGGTGAGCCCTCCAACCCCACGCCCGGATCCAGGCGGACCCGCCGCCCCACCGCGCCTGGACTTCGCCGGAAGTGTGCCCCGTCGCCGGTGGCCGCTGCTTCCGCTCGATCGGGAAGAACAGCCAGGAAAACCGCTCGCCCAGCCGTTCGCTGCGTCCAAGCTGGGCTGGCGCGCCCCCAAGCCAAGCTTGCGGCCAGATCCAGCCTAGCCAGCCCAGGCCGCCCCCTCTAGTTGGGCTCGGCCCAGCAGGGTGAGCGCCCCAGCCCCTTTTTTTTATTTTGTTTGTTTTGTTTTTTTATCTGTTGGGTCAGTAGATTACGGCCCATTTAGTTTTTTTTCTGCTAGTTTTTTTATTTATGAATTTAGGCAGATTGTATTAGCTTTTTGCGATGCTTATAGCTTTTCACCGGTAGCTCCGATGGAGATGCTTTCTACATGAAAGTTGCTCCGTTTTGCGCGTAGATTACTAAAATGTTGCTTGTTGCCATGTTTGAGCTTGTTTACTTGTAGTTTACCTGCTAATTACACTGCCTGCCACTTTAAGCTGTAATTGCAATAACTTTTTAACCGTTGCTCTGTTTAAAATGTTCTTTATATGTAACTTGACTACAATTGCATGTAGATTGTGTTTATGCTGTTCTTCCTTGCTAATAAAAATAATAAAATATTGTTTAGGGAAAAACAGTACGAAATTCCATTTTATCGTGGGTCCACAATAGTTTGCCATGTCTAGGATTTCACCCCACTTAAATTGACTAGCTTAGGTAGTTTATTTATGCTTCACCTCTTGCCATGTTTGTGTGCTATGCCATGCATGAGTGTGTTGCCATGTTAACAACCTTTGTTGATCACCTTGTGTAGCTAAACAACTTGAACCATCGTAAACGTGCGGTATCGTCGTGTGTGACGAGTACTCCACTTAATCTGTTAGTAACCGCTCTCGACGGTAGGTGCGATGTCTCGTGTTGCCTTCTTGTTGATGCTTACTCGTGTTTGCTTCATAGTAATAGAGTGCTTGCTCGTTGATTTCTTTCCAGTTTTTACCGTCTTGTGTGCTTCCACGAGTACCTCTCGGAGACGATGCGAGCTTGCGATCAACTACACCTTTGGAACCCGACTTATCAACAGGCATGGACTATGCATTACTTATGATCCATTCTATTTCAACCAGCGGTTTGCATGCTAGTCTAGGTTAGGTTAGATGTTTGATCCTACCACACGTTTACAGCCTCTTTCAAACCGATACAGCCATGTCCCTTCCCAGCAAACCTTGTACTGCTATGTTACTATTGCTCGTTGCTCAGCCCCTGCTTAGTATGCATCCTTAGGATGCTACGATGTTACCCTGTTACTCCTTGGTTGGGCTATCACATTATTATTATTGTTGTTGATGATATGATTATTATAAATGTTGACTTTATTCGACGAAGGATGGAAGGTCTAGGCTATCCCGCCCCGACGCTTTGTTCCATTCGAGTCACCTAGGATCCGAGTTCCGGGTATTGGTTTTAAGACTGAGCGTTCCTAACCGCGTGTGGGATTTTATGGGGTACCCTTTTATTACCTACCTAGCTTCAAACATTTCTAGAGGTGGCCCAAGCTGATTTACCATTTGAAACCGTGTGTGTAACTGGTCTGCAGCCAGTGGTTTTAAAACAACTCGGGCCAGCTGTAACAGCCCATGTGCAATAAATATAAACACCATGAGATTGTACTTTGTCTGTTGACTTTGTAACTTGGCATGATGCTAGAAATTATAATTTCATGTGCTGATTTAAACTTGCATTGGGATTGGAGCCCATTTGGCTTGTTTGTTTTTGCACCCAAAGTGGTTCAAGAAGGGTGTTTGAGGAATTTTAATTGTTGCATGCATGCTCTCCTTGACCCCAAACTTGGCATAGCCAATTCCTTGCCCCTCCCAAGCTCTTCAAAAGCCTTGCAACATTTTTGCCAACTCTAAAAAGGTGGGCCATAGTTCAATGTGCTTTGAATATCAAAAAGGCCCCCACATTTTAGTTGCTCAAAAGTTGGTCTAACCATTTTTGTAAAATGGAGAATAATGCAAGGATCCAGAAACATATTTTTATATGTTTTTATCTTTTGTGGGTTGCCCACAAAAACTCCTGGGATTTTCTGTTGTTTTTTTAATAGAAACCCCCCCCTCTTTTCTTCCTTTTTTTTCTCTCTCAGCAGCCAGCCAACCAGGCCCAGCTCGCATGGCCTGCTCCCTTTTCTCCTTCTGCGCTCAAGCCCACTCCGCGAAGCGGTACGAGGGGAGCTGCTCCACCGCTGATCTTCCATCGGAGGGCTCCCCAGCGTCTTCCTTCCAGCGTGGCCAGGTCCCCCCCGGCGGGGCTCTCTCACGCCGGAGAGCCACGGCGGCAGCCGGCATCGACGTGGCTAGCGAGCCCCCCTTTATAAGCAGAGCTCGCCCGA
This sequence comes from Bromus sterilis, assembly GCA_950022295.1. Lineage (NCBI taxonomy): Eukaryota > Viridiplantae > Streptophyta > Magnoliopsida > Poales > Poaceae > Bromus > Bromus sterilis. The sequence goes on along the minus strand of OX465599.1, from coordinate 159,526,463 downwards.
GGCCCCTGGAAACCTAGCGCGTCGTTCCCCCCTTCCAATTTTCTCCGCCGCCGCCTGTTTCAACGCCATGGAGCTCCCCTGTTCCCGCCGGTGAGGGCCGCGATTCTTCGCCGCCGTACCTCCTCGTTGGCCGCGCGCTCGTCCTCGCCATCTTCTGTGTCTCACCTGCCCTTCCCTGTTGTGTAGGACGAGCAGGACCTAGTGGGTCGCCTCCGCGTCGTCGACGTCCGCCGCGAGCTCCTTCTTCCCCGTCACCGACCCCTCGTCCTCCCCTTCCACGACGTGCGCGAGGTCGTCTGCAAACACCCCAAGGTGAGCGGCAACCTGCCCCGTGCCCGTAACGCGTAGACCGGTAGCCGCTCGTCGTCGCGCGTAGTTTTGTGCGGTTTCCCCCGCTGTAGAGGTCGCCGGTGTGTCTTCGTGGTCGATGCGATGGTGTGGCCGTCAGGACGTGTCCTCCCGTGCTCCGGAAACGCGCAGGACGCGCGTGTGGCAGCCAAGGCGTTGCCTTTGCGCATGCCAGGGCCGACGTGATGCGGGTCTGAACCCCGCGTGTCAGTTTTGCCGGCGTGGTGTTCCGAGGAGATGCACGACGCCGTCGAAGAGCCCCTGCTGCAACCAAGAGAGGAAATGGAACCGTGGTGGTCCCATCCAGCTGTAACACCTCACTGTTGAGCTCCCGGAGGATAGCAGCAGCCGCAATGATCGCCGGAAGTTGCCCGCTGCGCCAGCTTCTAAACCTGGTTGTCAGGTGTTCAAAGTTCAGTTAACGCAGAAGTGAAGTACTTCTTCTCTAGTGCTTGGCTTTTGTTCGAAGTCTCGTTGCTGGTGTAGTGGTGATCGAGTAGTGCGGCCAGGGCTGCGGCTTGGGTTCGAACCCCGCGGGAGGCAAAATGCCCCCCCCTTTTTCCTTTTAAGTGGGAGGCTGACCACTGGGCTAGCCTGGTCAGTGGCTCAGGCCACAGTGGCCTGCTGGGCTCAGCCCAGCAGCCCCTTGTCGGCCGCCCGGCTTGCTGGGCCGGATTTGCCCGAGGCCAGCCCAAGAGGGACTGAGCTTGTTTTTCTTTTCCGTTTTCTTTTGATTTTCTCTTCTGTTTAATTCAAAAATCTAATTTGAATTCAAATTCAAATCTGATTTGAACTTCCAATTCATCCAGGGTCATCCCATATATGTTTTTGGGGTAGCTTCACCCACTGATCCCAATGGTGAGGTCCATTTTTGCATTTGGCCCCTTTAAAATTGAAGTGTGGCCATTTTGCAAATAAGCCCCTTTTCATATCTTTGTTTTTGTCAAGTTTGCCCAAATTCAAAATTGGCCAGGCCATATATGAATCTTGGGTAGTTTTTCACAATGATTGCAATGGTGATGTCCTCATGATGTTTTGTGCAACTCATGTGGACAAGGTGTGACCACCTGATCCAGAAGCAACCTGTCCTTTCTGCTTGCAGCATTTCAACTTCAGTGCATTTTGAAATGTTGATCATCTTCTCTTTTCAAGTTTGTTTCCATGTCATCTTCATTCAACTTTCTTCACAACCAGCCCCTAACATATTTTCATATGCAATGTGGCTGGTTTCCAACTGTTGTTGCACCTTCCTTGTGTCAAATTCACCGGCACTACTCCGACTCCGGAATCGATGATTACTTTTCACTTGTTTTATTTATGTTATATGCATTGTTGTTCATGCCATGTTGACATGCTACTTACACCAAAATAAGGCTAGGACCAAAGCCATCTTCACATAAATAAATTGCATATGAAGTTGTTGACGTGTCGTCACCACCTTCATTTAAATTGACTAGATAGGGTCACAGCATGCCAAATTAAACTTGCTCATATCATCCTTGCCTGTGCATTGTACCCGTTACTTACTTGTGTGCCTTTTTCTTGCCGGTACCTTACGTTAGCACCTGAGACCGCCGAGGAGACTTACGTGGAGGTTTCCGACACCGAGCCCGAGGACCCTGCTGCGTCTGCTTCGACGACCGATTACCCAGGCAAGGGGAAGATTCATACAATTCTTGATACCTTTCTTCCTACCTGCCTAGCTATAGCCTATAGCGTTTGTTTGATCCTATCCACTTTGAGTATGCCACCTTCAAAACCCAAACAGCCATGATCCCCACACCCCAGCAAAACATTGTATTGCTAAGTTACCGCTACTCAGCCATTGCTTAGTATGAGTAGGAAAACTTGCTGCTTACCCTATTGCTATGGTTTGGGATATCATATTATTTAAAGAAGTTGGTTGATATTTATTATAATTATGATGTTAATTTATACTTGACGAAAGATGGGAGACCCGGCTGTTCCCGCCAGGTGTTTTGTTCCATTTGAGTCACCTAGGTCCCGAGTTCTGGGTATTGTGTTTCTTGACGAGCGTGCCTAATCGTGTGTGGGATTCTATGGGGTCCCCTTGTCTTACCTACCTAGCTTCTGACAATTCTAGTGGTGGCCCGAGTTGTTTTACTTTTGCAAATGTGTGTGTGCTTGGTTGGTACCCCAGCTATTTTCGAAAACAACCCGGGCCAGCAGAGACATGGTTTCTCTTGTTGGTCCACCTCAGGGAGCTAGGGGGTTGCCCACATCTGTTTGGGAAACTAACCCGACCTCATCCAGACGGTAGAGGCCGATTCGAGAGCGCGGCCGGCTTTTGAGTTGGGTGTCGACTCACCGGGGGCCACCCGGAATTGTGCGTTGTTAGTTAGAGGGACTCTGACGTTCCGGAGGTTCAGGCGCTTACCGAGCCAAGTGGGAACCGGGTGTACATGCGAAGCCTATGATGGGCAGTTGGTACACCTCTGCAGGGTTAAATCTTTTCGAAAAGCCGTGTCCGCGGTTATGGACGACTTGAGACCTACTCCTTGGTCATAGAATAACATTATTTTGAATCATAATTTAAAAATTTCCTACCGTGTGAGTGCCTTGGACTCTTTATACTTGTGTCTTAGTTAAATTTCTTGCTCTTATACTTGTTGTCGAGAATCCGGCAGCGACACGAGTGCGAGTGTCGTGAGTCGGTGGCTCTTTATGCGCTACTAACTTGTGCGGGACGCGAAAGAGACTAACTCGAGTTAGCACCACATCGGGGGCCTTACAACTTGGTATCAGAGCAGGACTGACTGTAGGACCCCTTACTGGCCGAAGTTGAGTCTAGAAACTATTTTGTAGTTACTAAGGAAAAATCGGAGAGTAGGAACTCTTTCTTTTTCTTCTTACCCCACCCTCCCACCTCTTTTCCGTGAGGAAGTGAAACATTTTTTTCTCTCTGCAACTTATCCCCTTTCAAAAACAAATCTAGGTTCTCGTTTACATGAGGCTCCGATTCCTCTATAATTCTTTGCTAGCGACGAGATGTGTTGGCGTCTTTGAGACCACTGAGCCGCCACTTGGGGTTGGCTGCTCTACCTGGCTTACGGCGTACCCCAGGTGAAACGTCCATACAGGATTGGCGGGCATCCTATGGTAATATGGATGTGGTGTCTTTTCCCCTATGGACGACCGTGTTGGCGGGCCGCTCAGGGCAGATGTCTCATTGTTCAGGTTTCCAACCGCTCGTATATATTGTTGTGTGCTCGCTAGCAGATTATTATCTTGGATTCGGATGATCTTGGTTTGGGGATTCCAGTAGCACCTAGCTTTCGACTTTCCGGGTTAACCTTGGTGGAATTTCAGCCTTCGGCTTTCTCATACCTCGTGAGAAAGTTTTGTTGTCAATATTGCTTTATCTTCTGGTTACTTCAATGTTTCAACCATGTTCTGATAGAGGCGAAGGTGTCCCGATGTTTCGATGAGATGGTGGAGATCGATTATGGTGGAGTAGACTTTCACGACCCGACTACGAACGTGCGAAGACGTTGCGCCTTAGCGATCGCTAAACCAACTCCGAGAGGTTATTGATCCCGCGGATGCACGATCAACCTGACCACGAAGGTCTAATTCCTGCAAGCAATCGAAGAACAAGCAAGAACTAAGAATTGCAATCTGGATATTGCGAATATAAGATGAAAGATTACGAAAGTTGGGGTTCCAATGAGGTCTTGGCCTGGTCGGATGACACAAACGAAGAGCTCGAAGTTGCGGCTATGGCTAACTTAAATCTAATTAAAACCCAAGTCTAAACGACGCCCTAAGGGCTGTATATATGGGGGAACAGAGGGGATTTTCGTGACCCCTTGGAGGTGGGGTCCGAAAACAACCCTAACTCGGTTTCCCCACACATACGGACTCTAAAAACAGCCTATAAGGTGGTATTTCGAAATTACATGGGCCCAGCCCAATATTAAGGTGACGCAGCACCTATAATTGCCCTTGGACGAAAATAATGAAGTGGCATCTCGCGTATTTCGTCCAAGACTTCATGCGCGCCTTATGGTGGCTTCAAAGTGCGATAATCACCACTGGAAGCTCCGCTGTCCTTTCCCGCGCGCGCACCTTCTTCTCCATGCTTGATCCCGCTCCAATGACCATCCTTCTTGTCCATGCTAGGTCCTTCATTCATAAGCAAAACAAAAGTATCTAATTTAGGCAGTATCATATGTTCATGAACAATAGAAGGATTCGCAAGAAACGAAAGTACCTGATAATTTAGTTGACATGCACGAGCTCTAGTAACTGGTCCAATATGTGTAGTTGGTGAGGATATGGGTGTAACATTAGTAGGGATGTCCTCATCATCCTCCCTTTCTTGAATTGAAGTCGTCCTCGACGGAAGCTCATCATCTTCTCCCAAATAAGGCTTCAAATCTGCAATATTAAATGTGGGACTAACCCCAAAGGCTGCAGGTAGCTCAAGTTTATATGCATTATCATTAATTTTCTGCAAAACCTTAAAGGGACCATCAGCTCGAGGCATTAACTTAGACTTGCGCAAATCAGGAAACCTATCTTTACGTAGATGTAACCAAACAAGATCTCCGGGTTCAAACACAACATGCTTTCGACCCCTATCACCAGCAAGCTTGTATCTAGCATTCATGCGCTCAATGTTTTCTTTAGTTAACTCATGCATTTTTAATATCAATTCAGCACGTTGCTTAGCATCAAAATTAACCTTCTCCGAAGATGGAAGAGGTAGCAAATCAATAGGTGCACGAGGTAGAAAACCATAAACAATCTCAAAAGGGCACATTTTAGTGGTAGAATGCAATGAACGATTATAAGCAAATTCAATATGAGGTAAACATTCTTCCCACAGTTTCAAGTTACTCTTTAAAACAGCCCTAAGCATAGTAGACAAAGTCCTATTGACTACTTCAGTTTGTCCATCAGTTTGGGGATGACATGTAGTACTAAAAAGTAGTTTAGTCCCCAACTTAGCCCATAAGCATCTCCAAAAATGGCTAAGAAACTTAGTATCACGATCCGAGACAATAGTATTGGGCACACCATGTAAGCGAATAATCTCACGAAAGAATAAATCAGCAACATTAGCAGCATCATCGCTTTTATGACATGGTATAAAATGTGCCATCTTAGAAAATCTATCCACGACAACAAATATGCTATCCCTCCCATTCTTTGTTCGAGGCAAGCCTAAAACAAAGTCCATGGATATGTCCTCCCACGGAACACTAGGTACAGGTAAAGGCATGTATAAACCATGAGGATTGAGTCGTGACTTAGCTTTTTGACATGTAGTGCAGCGAGCAACAAAACGCTCAACATCCCGTCTCATCTTTGGCCAAAAGAAATGTGTAGCAAGTACGTCCTCCGTCTTCTTCACGCCAAAGTGTCCCATTAATCCTCCTCCATGCGCCTCCTGCAACAACAAAAGACGAATAGAGCTAGCTGGAATGCATAGCTTGTTAGAACGGAACACAAATCCATCATTAAGCACAAACTTGTTCCATGTTCTACCCTCTCTACAATTCTGCAATACATCTTTAAATTCCGCATCATTTACGTATTGATCTTTGATTGTCTCTAAACCGAAAATCTTGAAGTCAAGTTGTGAAAGCATAGTATAACGACGAGACAAAGCATCAGCAATAATATTATCTTTCCCCTTCTTGTGTTTAATGACATAAGGGAAAGTCTCAATAAATTCAACCCACTTAGCATGTCTACGATTAAGTTTTGCTTGACTTCTTATGTGTTTCAAAGATTCATGATCAGAATGTATAACAAATTCTTTGGGCCATAAATAATGTTGCCAAGTTTCTAATGTCCGAACAAGAGCATATAATTCCTTATCATAAGTAGAATAGTTCAGACTAGGCCCACTCAATTTTTCAGAAAAGTAAGCAACAGGTTTAGCATCTTGTAATAACACACCTCCCAAACCAATCCCACTAGCATCGCATTCAAGCTCAAAAGTCTTATTAAAATCAGGAAGTTGGAGCAAAGGAGCATGTGTTAACTTATCTTTCAATACGGTGAAGGCTTCTTCCTGTGCGGTACCCCAAGTAAAAGGCACATCCTTGCGTGTAAGCTCATTGAGAGGTGCAGCAATGGTGCTGAAATCTCTCACAAAACGCCTATAGAATCCAGCGAGGCCAAGAAAACTCCTCACTTGTGTGACCGTTTTGGGCTGCGGCCAACTCTCAATTGCCTCGATCTTGGCTTTATCAACTTCAATTCCCTGCGGAGTAACAACATAGCCAAGAAACGATACTCGGTCGGTGCAAAAGGTGCACTTCCCAAGGTTACCAAACAAACGTGCATTACGTAGAGCAATAAAAACAGCACGTAAATGATCCAAATGTTCCTCCAAAGATTTGCTATAAATCAGTATATCATCAAAATAGACTACCACAAATCGTCCAATGAAAGCACGTAAAACCTCGTTCATTAATCTCATGAAAGTGCTAGGTGCATTAGTTAACCCAAAAGGCATGACTAACCACTCATATAATCCAAACTTAGTTTTAAATGCCGTTTTCCATTCATCTCCTAATTTCATGCGAATTTGATGGTATCCACTACGCAAATCAACTTTGGAAAACATGGTAGAGCCACTGAATTCATCAAGCATATCATCTAACCTAGGAATAGGATGACGATAACGAATAGTAATATTATTAATGGCTCGACAATCAACACACATACGCCATGTTCCATCCTTTTTAGGCACTAATATAACAGGAACAGCACAAGGACTAAGGGATTCACGTATGTAACCTTTGTCGAGTAGCTCTTGTACTTGACGCTGAATCTCCTTTGTCTCCTCCGGATTGGTACGGTATGGCGCACGGTTGGGCAGTGAAGCACCGGGAATTAAGTCAATCTGATGCTCAATCCCTCGAATAGGTGGTAATCCCGGTGGTACGTCTTGTGGAAAGACGTCAATAAACTCCTGCAAAAGGTCAGTGACAACAGGAGGCAAAGAAGGAGGCAATTCCTCAAATGAAAACAAAGCTTCTTTGCACACAAAAGCATAGCACACATATTGACTAACATCCAAATCTGAAATATCAACTTTAGTAGCAAGCAAAGTTGGACTAGTCAATTTAATTTCATTAGACACAGCAGAAGAAGATTTGCTATTAGTCTTATGTTGTTGCTCAAATTCTTTGGCTGCTATCTCATTTTCACTCTTATTTTTCTCCTGTTTAGCTTTACTAGCTCTAGCAAGATCATCTTTCACAATTTGTTCAGGAGACATAGGAAGTAAAGCAATATTTTTATCCTGATGAACCAGAGTAAACTGATTTGTCCTACCATGGTGTACAACATTCCTATCAAATTGCCATGGTCTACCAAGTAAAAGAGAGCATGCTTGCATGGGTACCACATCACAATCAACATAATCAGCATATGCAGCAATGCTAAAGTGCACACGAACAGAACGCGTTACCTTAATCTTACCACTATTGTTAAACCACTGAATATAGTACGGATGGGGGTGTGGTCTTGTGGTGAGAGATAGCTTCTCCACCAACTCCATGCTAGCCAAGTTGTTGCAACTCCCTCCGTCAATGATGATGCGAACCGAACGTTCTTTCACCACTCCCTTTGTGTGGAACAAATTATGCCTCTGGTTTTGCTCAGCCTTCGTTACCTGCACACTTAACACACGTTGAGCAACCAAACTAGCATATTTATCTGCATCATCAGGAGCCATATACTCCATATCATGAGCATCATCATGGGCACCCTGTTCCTCATGAGCAATGAGAACTAAAGTCTCCTCATCATAGTCACTCGCTGACTCATACCCACCATCCGCCGTAATAATCATCACACGCTTGGAGGGACAGTCTTTTGCGAAGTGACCTCCACCTTGGCACCTGCGACATTTAATATCACGATCTCGTGTTTGCCCTGTGGAAGCCATGGATGAAGAAGAACTGGCCGCTGGACCACTCTGTGCACCCTTGAATGGTGGCGCTGACTGTTTTGGTGGCTCCCTGTAAACATGAGCGGCTGAAGTAGAGGGTGGAGCAGCAGGACGTGTGGATGTAGAAGGTCCACGCGATGTCCATGATGTATTTCGTCCTGCAGAAAAGTTAGGTCTCGTAGCGGCCTGTCGATCCTGCACTTCACGTTCAGCTTTACAAGCAAGATGAAACAAACGAGTAATAGTAGCATAGTCCTTGTATTCTAGAATAGTTTGTATCTCCCTGTTTAAGCCACCTATGAAACGTGCAAACATAGCTTCATTATCCTCTACTAGGCCACATCTAATCAATCCAGTTTGTAATTCTTGATAATATTCCTCTACAGAATTTTTTCCTTGTCTCAAACGCTGTAATTTTTGTAGCAATTCACGTTGATAATAAGGAGGAACCCAGCGAGTACGCATAGCATCTTTTAAAGCAGCCCAAGTAGCTGGAATATTATTAGCATGCAATCTACAATGTTCAGACCACCAAATAGATGCAAAACCCGTGAATTCACAAACAGCAGCAGTAACACGTCTATTCTCAGGATATTGTAAACATGTAAAGCGTTGTTCAGTTTCTAACTCCCAAGTAAGATAAGCATCAGGAATATATCTACCCTCAAACGGCTTAAGATTCAATTTAAGTTTAGGCACATGCTCATCATCGCGTACCTGAGGGGGTGGTTGGTGTCGACCGTGGCGAATGTTGGGACGTGGACGTCCAGCTGGCTGTTCATAGGCCGCTTCTTGTTCCACCTCCTCCTCGTAATCACCCTCGTAGTTGTCGTCCTGGCCGACGTCAGAGGCAGCAGCAGCAGTAACTGCAGCAGCAGCAGGAGCACCAGCAGCTTGTCCGCCCGGAAACAGAATACGTCGTGCACGTCGTGGTGGCGGTGGCTGTGCTGGAGCGGCCGCAGGCTGTATAGGTAAGCGTGCGAGCAACTCAGTAAACTTGGCGTCAAGCTTGGTGTCGATCATCTTCTCCACACCATCAATCGCCTCTGTAAATCTGTTCTCGATGTCATTCACCTGTTCAGACATCATTTGTGCAAATTTATCATGTAATGCTTTGTTTGTCATATTCTCCCAATCAGGTGCATCCCGCGCCACTTCATCATGGGATCCTGGCATGGTTAGCAGAAATAGAAAACACACAGAAGTATGATCCTACTTCGACTAAGGGGATGTGGGGTGGTGGAAAGCACAAATCCGTCAAGCTTTTCTTCAGTTCTTACCGATTCTTACCTAGCAGCAGGTGGTGATGTACAACCAACGGGTCAAAACTCTCAGAGATGTGGTAGAGCGATGGCCAGGAGGTGTCAACCGCACGAAGTAGAATATATGTGGAGCTGTAGGTAGGTTTGACAAATATGGTAGCAAAAAGCTCAACAGTAATCAAAACAGAGATGCAAAGTTGAATAAACACTCAACGTCGGTACTGTGCTGATCCTAGGCTAGACCGTACTAGAGACGCGAGCCTAAAACACCAACGAAAGCACGGCGCGGCACGTAACAACTGTGAAGCACACTCTGAATTTTTTTTTTCCTCTCTTTTTTTTTTTTTTTTTTTTTTGCTTTTTTTTTTTTTTTTTTTTTGGCGATGCGGGACTGCGGGGGCTGAAAAAGTGCGAAAAAATCACTATGGTGGCGAACGTCTCAAAACGAGTTTCTGGACCTAAGGAACGTATGGGCACGAAATTTTTTTACCCCTGAAATTTCTGGCCTAAAAACTGCTCTGGAAAGCGTGCCAGACTCTAATCAACTCGAATTTTTTTTTTTTTTTTTTTTTTTTTGGAAATCACCCCCCTTCTCTGGACGGAAAAAGTTTGGTGAAATCCGACTCTAATCAACTCAAAACTATTCTGGCTACGGAGATATCACAAACCGAACGGGTGATGGAACTCGACTCGGATCGGTAGGTTGTGGTGGTGTGTATGGACTCTGCTTGGCGGAACGTGGTGGTGTATCTGGACTCGGATTGGCGGAACGTGGTGGTGTACTACTGTTCGGCGGCGGCGTGACAAAACTGTGATCAGAACTCGAAACTCTAAGGTAACTAGACGCTAAGATCAGCAACTCGACACAACGATGCAACCGCAAATTCAACAATGCAAACTACTGTAAAGAAAACTGGACAAAGGCTCGGCCTGTTTTGGGACGTGATGATCTAACCCTAATTTTTTTTGTTGGCTTTTTCGTGGACTGTAGGTATGAAAAACAGAACCAATCTAGACTGCGAAAACTGGTAAATCTCACCGAGCAACCTGGAAATCTGATACCACTTGATAGAGGCGAAGGTGTCCCGATGTTTCGATGAGATGGTGGAGATCGATTATGGTGGAGTAGACTTTCACGACCCGACTACGAACGTGCGAAGACGTTGCGCCTTAGCGATCGCTAAACCAACTCCGAGAGGTTATTGATCCCGCGGATGCACGATCAACCTGACCACGAAGGTCTAATTCCTGCAAGCAATCGAAGAACAAGCAAGAACTAAGAATTGCAATCTGGATATTGCGAATATAAGATGAAAGATTACGAAAGTTGGGGTTCCAATGAGGTCTTGGCCTGGTCGGATGACACAAACGAAGAGCTCGAAGTTGCGGCTATGGCTAACTTAAATCTAATTAAAACCCAAGTCTAAACGACGCCCTAAGGGCTGTATATATGGGGGAACAGAGGGGATTTTCGTGACCCCTTGGAGGTGGGGTCCGAAAACAACCCTAACTCGGTTTCCCCACACATACAGACTCTAAAAACAGCCTATAAGGTGGTATTTCGAAATTACATGGGCCCAGCCCAATATTAAGGTGACGCAGCACCTATAATTGCCCTTGGACGAAAATAATGAAGTGGCATCTCGCGTATTTCGTCCAAGACTTCATGCGCGCCTTATGGTGGCTTCAAAGTGCGATAATCACCACTGGAAGCTCCGCTGTCCTTTCCCGCGCGCGCACCTTCTTCTCCATGCTTGATCCCGCTCCAATGACCATCCTTCTTGTCCATGCTAGGTCCTTCATTCATAAGCAAAACAAAAGTATCTAATTTAGGCAGTATCATATGTTCATGAACAATAGAAGGATTCGCAAGAAACGAAAGTACCTGATAATTTAGTTGACATGCACGAGCTCTAGTAACTGGTCCAATATGTGTAGTTGGTGAGGATATGGGTGTAACATTAGTAGGGATGTCCTCATCATGTTCTAATAAGTGTTCCTGTATACAAGATGCCAAGAGCGAACATGCCGCCGCCAGAGAACCCTATCCTTGGGGAGGCTGTAGCCGCAGTGGCTCAGGGCACAGCTGCGATCCTACAGATGCTGCAGAACCAGAATGCCCAGAGGAGTGATCGACCACAGTATACCACACTGCAGCAGTTCCTCACGATCAACCCCCCCCAGGTTCTCCGAGGCTCGAGACCCGCTGGAGGCGGATGACTGGATCGCAGAGATCAAGAAGCACTTCAATGCTAACACCGTCAGACCTGTCGACTACGTCACCTTCGCCTCCTTCCAGCTTCAGGGTGCAGCAGCCAGCTGGTACGACACCTACAAGGCCAACAAGGGTGATGCTGTCATCACGTGGGAAGACTTCGTCGCAGACTTCAGAGCAGCGCATATTCCGAGTGGCCTGATGGACAGGAAGCGTGAGGAGTTCTTGGCTCTGAGACAGGGTGACAGGTCAGTTCAGGAGTACAACCTGGCCTTCGTCAGGCTAGCCAGGTAACGCTCCAGAGGAGGTCAGCACAGAGGCTAAGAAGATCGCCAGATTCTGTGGAGGTCTCAGCACAGAGATCAAGTACGCGCTCACTCAGTGCAGTCCCACACTGTTCTCACAGTTCGTGGATCAGGCTATCCGCCAGGAGTCAGCCAGAGCAGAGTGGGATGCAGACAGGAAGCGCCAGCATGAGCACAGTTCCGCAGTGATGATCCACAAGAAGGAAAAGACTTGGGTTGCAGAGGCACCACCGCAGAGGCAGCAGTACCAGCAGAAGGGGGCAGTTGTCCGCACTTTTTCCCGCCCTCCCATCCCAGTTCAGCAGGGGGCTCGCTCTACACCACCACACGCGAGGCCACCCAGGCCGCAGCAGCAGCTCAGGCCGGGTGTGATTTGCTACAAGTGCAGAGAGTCAGGGCACACGTCTCCCAACTGCACCAATCCGCGCTTTGCTCGGCTTCCACCGCCTCCACCTCGCTCTACTCCGAGCACCGCGATGGTGAAGGCTCAGCCACGTGCAGTTCGTGTGAACAACGTGATGCTCACAGATGCTCAGCAGTCTTCAGAGATATTTCTTGGTAGGTTGCTTGTTAATTCTGTTCCCGCGACTGTGTTGTTCAATTCCGGAGCTTCCCACTCGTTTGTTTCTCAGAGATTCTCTCACGATCAGGTTCTCACCCTGGAGGACTTGCCCAAGTTCCTGCCTATTGTTTCACCCGGTTCCAAGTTCACTTCTTCTATCCGTGCTCCATTTGTAAGGATCACTATTCAGGGTTGCCATTTCCCGGCTTCGCTCATCGTTTTGCCTAGCTCTGACATTGATGTCATCTTGGGCATGGATTGGCTTGTGCACCACAAGGCCAATATTGATTGTCCGACCAGATCAATGAAGTTGACACATGATTCAGGCGCAGAGGTCTTGTACGCTTGTGGCTCTATGACAGGACCAGTACAGTTGTATGCATTGAACGCAGGAGTTGTGCCTTTGCTTGAAGAGGTCAGAGTTGTCTGTGAGTTCCCAGACGTCTTTCCGGAGGAGTTTCCAGGAATTCCCCCAGTTCGAGCTATTGAGTTCGTTATTGAGCTAGAGCCTGGTACCTAGCCGATTTCTCGGCATCCGTACAAGATGTGTTCGAAGGAGTTGATCGAGCTCAAGAAGCAGTTGACAGAGTTGGAAGCAGGCGGTTTTATCCGCGCCAGCACTTCCCCTTGTGGTGCACCAGCTTTGTTTGTCCAGAAGAAGGATGGGACTAGCCGCTTGGTCCAGGACTATCGCGGTATCAACAAGAAGACCATCAAGAACAAGTACCCTCTGCCCCGCATCAATGATCTGTTTGAGCAGTTAAATGGGGCTAAGGTGTTTTCCAAGCTTGACTTGAGGATGGGGTATCACCAAATCCGTCTTCGTGAAGAGGATATTTCTAAGACCGCGTTCAGCACACGTTATGGGTTGTATGACTTCACAGTCATGACTTTTGGGTTCTCAAATGCCCCTCCGACATTCATGAGAGCTATGAACTATCTGTTCCAAGATTGGCTTGATGTGTTTGTGATCCTCTACCTCGACGACATTCTTGTCTATTCCAAGTCAGAGGCTGAGCATGAGGAACATTTGCGCTTGGTGCTGCAGAAGTTAAGAGAGCACCGGTATTACGCCAAGTTCTCCAAGTGCAAGTTTTGGCTGGACAAGGTCAATTTTCTGGGCCATGTCATCTCCGCCGAGGGAATTGCGGTTGATCCAGAGCGAGTCCGCACTATTCAAGAGTGGGCTCCACCGAAGAATGTGAAGCAGCTAAGGAGTTTTCTCAGCCTCACCAGTTATTGTAGGAGGTTTGTGCAGAATTTCTCCAAAATAGCCAAGCCAATGACTGAATTGTTGTGCAAGGACAAGCGGTACACTTGGTCACCGGCTTGCCAGTCAGCCTTCGAGGAGTTGAAGGAGAAGTTGACCACAGCTCCAATTCTAACGCCGCCAGATGAGTCACAGCCTTTTCAGGTGTTTTGTGATGCTTCTTTGCAAGGTCTGGGCGGTGTTTTGATGCAAGGCAGGAATATTGTGGCTTATACCTCACGGCAGTTGATAGAGGCGAAGGTGTCCCGATGTTTCGATGAGAGGATGGAGATCGATTTTGGTGGAGCAGACTTTCACGACCCGACTACGAACGTGCGAAGACGTTGCGCCTTAGCAATCGCTAAACCAACTCCGAGAGGTTATTGATCCCGCAGATGCACGATCAACCTGACCACGAAGGTCAATTCCTGCAAGCAATCGAAGAACAAGCAAGAACTAAGAATTGCAATCTGGATATTGCGAATATAAGATGAAAGATTAACAGAAGTTGGGGTTCCAATGCGGTCTTGGCCTGGTCGGACGACACAAACGAAGAACTCGAAGTTGCGGCTATGGCTAACTTAAATCTAATTAAAACCCAAGTCTAAACGACGCCCTAAGGGCTGTATATATGGGGGAACAGAGGGGATTTTCGTGACCCCTTGGAGGTGGGGCCCGAAAACAACCCTAACTCGGTTTCCCCACACATACGGACTCTAAAAACAACCTATAATGTGGTATTTCGAAATTACATGGGCCCAGCCCAATATTAAGGTGACGCAGCACCTATAATTTCTCTTGGACGAAAATAATGAAGTGGCATCTCGTGTATTTCGTCCAAGCCTTCATGCATGCCTTATGGTGGCTTCAAAGTGCGAAAATCCCCACTGGAAGCTCCATTGTTATTTCCCGCGCGCGCACCTTCTTCTCCATGCTTGATCCCGCTCCAATGACCGTCCTTCTTGTCCATGCTAGGCCCTTCATTCATAAGCAAAACAAAAGTATCTAATTTAGGCAGCATCATATGTTCATGAACATTAGAAGGATTCGCAAGAAACGAAAGTACCTGATAATTTAGTTGACGTGCACGTGCTCTAGTAACTGGTCCAGTATGTGTGGCTTATACCTCACGGCAGTTGAAGACGAGTGAGAGGAATTATCCCACGCACGACTTGGAGCTTGCAGCAGTTGTGCACGCTTGTGACTTTGTGCAATAAATATAAACACCATGAGATTGTACTTTGTCTATTGACTTTGTAACTTGGCATGATGCTAGACATTATAATTTCATGTGCTGATTTAAACTTGCATTGGGATTGGAGCCCATTTGGCTTGTTTGTTTTTGCACCCAAAGTGGTTCAAGAAGGGTGTTTGAGGAATTTTAATTGTTGCATGCATGCTCTCCTTGACCCCAAACTTGGCATAGCCAATTCCTTTCCCCTCCCAAGCTCTTCAAAAGCCTTGCAACATTTTTGCCAACTCTAAAAAGGTGGGCCATAGTTCAATGTGCTTTGAATATCAAAAAGGCCCCCACATTTTAGTTGCTCAAAAGTTGGTCTAACCATTTTTGTAAAATGGAGAATAATGCAAGGATCCAGAAACATATTTTTATATGTTTTTATCTTTTGTGGGTTGCCCACAAAAACTCCTGGGATTTTCTATTGTTTTTTTAATAGAAAACCCCCCTCTTTTCTTCCTTTTTTTTTCTCTCTCAGCAGCCAGACCACCAGGCCCAGCCCGCATAGCCTGCTCCCTTTTCTCCTTCTGGGCTCAAGCCCACTCCGCGAAGCGGTACGGGGGGAGCTGCTCCACCGCTGATCTTCCATCGGAGGGCTCCCCAGCGTCTTCTTTCCAGCATGGCCAGGTCCCCCCCGGCGGGGCTCTCGCACGCCGGAGAGCCACGGCGGCAGCCGGCATCGACGTGGCTAGCGAGCCCCCCCTTTATAAGCAGAGCTCGCCCAAGGCCCCTGGAACCCTAGCGCGTCATTCCCCCCCTCCAATTTTCTCTGCCGCCGCCTATTTCAACGCCATGGAGCTCCCCTGTTCCCGCCGGTGAGGGCCGCGATTCTTCGCCGCCGTACCTCCTCGTTGGCCGCGCGCTCGTCCTCGCCATCTCCTGTGTCTCACCTGCCCTTCCCTGTTGTGTAGGACGAGAAGGACCTAGTGGGTCGCCTCCGCGTCGTCGACGTCCGCCGCGAGCTCCTTCCTCCCCGTCGCCGACACCTCGTCCTCTCCTTCCCCGACGTGCGCGAGGTCGTCTGCAAACACCTCAAGGTGAGCGGCGACCTGCCCCGTGCCCGTAACGCGTAGACCGGTAGCCGCTCGTCGTCGCGCGTAGTTTTGTGCGGTTTCCCCCGCTGTAGAGGTCGCCGGCGTGTCTTCGTGGTCGATGCGATGGTGTGGCCGTCAGGACGTGTCCTCCCGTGCTCCGGGAACACGCAGGACACGCGTGTGGCAGCCAAGGCGTTGCCTTTGCGCATGCCAGGGCCGACGTGATGCGGGTCTGAACCCGCATGTCAGTTTTGCCGCCGTGGTGTTCCGGCGAGGTGCACGACGCCGTCGACGAGCCCCTGCTGCAACCAAGAGAGGAAATGGAACCGTGGTGGTCCCATCCAGCTGTAACACCTCGTTGTTGAGCTCCCGGAGCACAGCAGCAGCCGCAATGATTGCCGGAAGTTGCCCGCTGCGCCAGCTTCTGAACCTGGTTGTCAGGTGTTCAAAGTTCAGTTAACGCAGAAGTGAAGTACTTCTTCTCTAGTGCTTGGCTTTTGTTCGAAGTCTCGTTGCTGGTGTAGTCGTGATCGAGCAGTGCGGCCAGGGCTGCGGCTTGGGTTCGAACCCCGCGGGAGGCAAAATGCGCCCCCTTTTTCCTTTTAAGTGGGAGGCTGACCACTGGGCCAGCTTGCTCAGTGGCTCAGGCCACAGTGGCCTGCTAGGCTCAACCCAGCAGCCCCTTATCGGCCGCCCGGCTTGCTGGGCCGGATTTGCCCGAGGCCAGCCCAAGAGGGACTGAGCATGTTTTTCTTTTCCTTTTTCTTTTGATTTTCTTTTCTGTTTAATTCAAAAATCTAATTTGAATTCAAAATCAAATCTGATTTGAACTTCCAATTCATCCAGGGTCATCCCATATATGTTTTTGGGGTAGCTTCACCCACTGATCCCAATGGTGAGGTCCATTTTTGCATTTGGCCCCTTTAAAATTGAAGTGTGGCCATTTTGCAAATAAGCCCCTTTTCATTTCTTTGTTTTTGTCAAGTTTGCCCAAATTCAAAATTGGCCAGGCCATATATGAATCTTGGGTAGTTTTTCACAATGATTGCAATGGTGATGTCCTCATGATGTTTTGTGCAACTCATGTGGACAAGGTGTGACCACCTGATCCAGAAGCAATCTGTCCTTTCTGCTTGCAGCATTTCAACTTTAGTGCATTTTGAAATGTTGATCATCTGCTCTTTTCAAGTTTGTTTCCATGTCATCTTCATTCAACTTTCTTCAAAGCCAGCCCCTAACATATTTTCATATGCAATGTGGCTGGTTTCCAACTGTTGTTGCACCTTCCTTGTGTCAAATTCACCGGCACTACTCCGACTCCGGAATCGATGATTACTTTTCACTTGTTTTATTTATGTTATATGCATTGTTGTTCATGCCATGTTGACATGCTACTTACACCAAAATAAGGCTAGGACCAAAGCCATCTTCACGTAAATAAATTGCATATGAAGTTGTTGACGTGTCGTCACCACCTTCATTTAAATTGACTAGATAGGGTCACAGCATGCCAAATTAAACTTGCTCATATCATCCTTGCCTGTGCATTGTACCCGTTACTTACTTGTGTTCCTTTTTCTTGCCGGTACCTTACGTTAGCACCTGAGACCTCCGAGGAGACTTACGTGGAGGTTTCCGACACCGAGCCCGAGGACCCTGCTGCGTCTGCTTCGACGACCGATTACCCAGGCAAGGGGAAGATTCATACCATTTCTTGATACCTTTCTACCTACCTGCCTAGCTGTAGCCTAGAGCGTTTGTTTGATCCTATCCACTTTGAGTATGCCACCTTCAAAACCCAAACAGCCATGATCCCCACACCCCAGCAAAACATTGTATTGCTAAGTTACCGCTGCTCAGCCATTGCTTAGTATGAGTAGGAAAACTTGTTGCTTACCCTATTGCTATGGTTTGGGATATCATGTTATTTAAAGAAGTTGGTTGATATTTATTATAATTATGATGTTAATTTATACTTGACGAAAGATGGGAGACCCGGCTGTTCCCGCCAGGTGTTTTCTTCCATTTGAGTTACCTAGGTCCCGAGTTCCGGGTATTGTGTTTCTTGACGAGCGTGCCTAATCGTGTGTGGGATTCTATGGGGTCCCCTTGTCTTACCTACCTAGCTTCAGACAATTCTAGTGGTGGCCCGAGCTGTTTTACTTTTGCAAATGTGTGTGTGCTTGGTTGGTACCCCAGCTGTTTTCGAAAACAACCCGGGCCAGCAGAGACATGGTTTCTCTTGTTGGTCCACCTCAGGGAGCTAGGGGGTTGCCCACATCTGTTTGGGCAACTAACCCGACCTCATCCAGACGGTAGAGGCCGATTCGAGAGCGCGACCGGCTTTTGAGTTGGGTGTCGACTCACCGGGGGCCACCCGGAATTGTGCATTATTAGTTAGAGGGACGCTGACGTTCCGGAGTTTCAGGCGCTTACCTAGCCAAGTGGGAACCGGGCGTACATGCGAAGCCTATGATGGGCAGTTGGTACACCCCTGCAGGGTTAAATCTTTTCGAAAAGCCGTGTCCGCGGTTATGGACGACTTGAGACCTACTCCTTGTTCATAGAATAACATCAATTTGAATCATAATTTAAAACTTGCCTACCGTGTGAGTGCCTTGGACTCTTTATACTTTTGTCTTAGTTAAATTTCTTGCTCTTATTCTTGTTGTCGAGAATCCGGCAGCGACACGAGTGCGAGTGTCGTGAGTCGGTGGCTCTTTATGCGCTACTAACTTGAGCGGGACACGAAAGCGACTAACTCGAGTTAGCACCGCATGGGGGCCTTACACCAGCAAAGACAGAGTTCCTTTGTTGGTCCACACTAGTGAGCTAGGGAAGTCCCCTGTTATATAGGTGAGACTAAACCCGACCTTGGCCATACGGAAGAGTCCAATCCGAGAGTGTGGCCAGCTTTTGGATTGGGTGTCGACTCCCCGGGGGCCACCCGGATTTGTTCGTTGTTAGCTAGAGGGACCTGTCGTTTCGGATCTCTTGGAACTAAATCATAAAATGGTTGCCTGTGATGGGTAGCAACTGAGAGATTTGGACGTGCGTGCGGAGCCTCGTAATGGGCAGTTGGTACACCCCTGCAGGGTTAAATCTTTTCGAGAAGCCGTGCCCACGGTTATGGACGACTTGAGACCTACTCCTTGTTCATAGACAACAACAGCTGAGATAATCTTAATATAATTTGATCAACGTGTGTGTGCCTTGACTGCTTCTTCTACGTCGGGATGCGAAGAGGAGGACAAGGATAGGATAGGTGTTATGTTTGCGTAGTAGTTGATAGCAAGACTTGTTGGAGGCGATTCCTCATCGAATGCTTGGCTGCTTATCTTACTCTCTAGATCGTTAGCCACTTCATAAATGCTAGTGCGGCAGCAACCTCACCACTTACCCCATCCTTACGGTAAACTACTAGTTGTCCTAGAATGACGAGTGACGAAGTCCTTGCTGGGTCAGATGACCTCTACAGTTGGATGCTGAGTACCTCTGTACTCATGATACTACCCCCAAACTCTTTTCAGGGTTCTTGATCGACAACAGGTATGGTGATCGACGTTTCACGTGGAGACTCGATGACGACTAGTTAGGCGGATCCCGGCGGAGGGCCTGGACCCGTGTCGTTATGGGGATCGATGATTTTCTTTTGCCACTAGGCATTTGATTGTAGTCTGTACTCAGACATGTATCTTTCGCTGATGTATTGTATTAAGGCAGTTGTATGCCGATTGTATGAGATGTTGTATCCTTGTATCTGTAATCTTCTGATATCATGTTGGAAATCCGGGGCATATGACTTCGTCATATGTCGCGGAGATGTTTCCATCCATATCCGGGGACGAAGCACATATCGGGCCCACCGCGACAAATGACGAAGTCATATGCCCCGGATTTCCAACATGATATCACAACATTACAGATACAAGGATACAACATCTCATACAATCGGCATACAACTTCCTTAATACAATACATCAGCGGAAGGTATATGTCTGAGTACAGACTACAATCAAATGCCTACTGGCAAAGAGAAAAGCATCGATCCCCATAACCACACGGGTCCAGGCTGATGAGGACATCCCTACTAATGTTACACCCATAACCTCACCAACTACACATACTGGACCAGTTACTAGAGCACGTGCACGTCAACTAAATTATCAGGTACTTTCGTTTCTTGCGAATCCTTCTATTGTTCATGAACATATGATGCTGCCTAAATTAGATACTTTTGTTTTGCTTATGAATGAAGGACCTAGCATGGACAAGAAGGATGGTCATTGGAGCGGGATCAAGAATGGAGAAGAAGGTGCGCGCAGGGGAAAGTACAGTGGAGCTTCCAGTGGGGATTTTCGCACGTTGAAGCCACCATAAGGCATGCATGAAGGCTTGGACGGAATACACGAGATGCCACTTCATTATTTTCGTCCAAGAGCAATTATAGGTGTTGCGTCACCTTAATATTGGGCTGGGCCCATGTAATTTCGAAATACCACATTATAGGCTGTTTTTAGAGTCCGTATGTGTGGGGAAACCGAGTTAGGGTTGTTTTCGGACCCCACCTCCAAGGGGTCACGAAAATCCCCTCTGTTCCCCCATATATACAGCCCTTAGGGCGTCGTTTAGACTTGGGTTTTAATTAGATTTAAGTTAGCCATAGCCGCAACTTTGAGTTCTTCGTTTGTGTCGTCCGACCAGGCCAAGACCGCATTGGAACCCCAACTTCTGTTAATCTTTCATCTTATATTCGCAATATCCAGATTGCAATTCTTAGTTCTTGCTTGTTCTTCGATTGCTTGCAGGAATTGACCTTCGTGGTCAGGTTGATCGTGCATCCGCGGGATCAATAACCTCTCGGAGTTGGTTTAGCGATTGCTAAGGCGCAACGTCTTCGCACGTTCGTAGTCGGGTCGTGAAAGTCTACTCTACCAAAATCGATCTCCACCATCTCATCGAAACATCGGGACACCTTCGCCTCTATCAAGTGGTATCAGATTTCCAGGTTGCTCGGTGAGATTTACCAGTTTTCATAGTCTAAATTGGTTCTGTTCTTCATACCTACAGTCCACGAAAAAGCCAACAAAAAAAAATTAGGGTTAGATCATCACGTCCCAAGACAGTCCTAGCCTTTGTCCAGTTTTCTTTTCAGTACTTGCTTTGTTGAATTTACGGTTGCATCGTTGTGTCAAGTTGCTGATCTTAGCGTCTAGTTCCCTTAGAGTTTCGAGTTCTGATCACAGTTTGCCACGTCGCCGCCGCACCAGTAGTCATCCTACCACGTTCCGCCAATCCGAGTCCAGATACACCACCACGTTCCGCCAAGCAGAGTCCATATACACCACCACGTCTCACGAGTCCGAGTTGAGTTCCACCATCAGTACGGTTCCTGATATCCCCGTAGCCAGAATAGTTTTGAGTTGATTAGAGTCGGATTTCACCAATCTTTTGTCGTACGTAGAAGAGGGTGATTTCCAAAAAAAAAAAAAAAAAAAATAATTCCAGAGCAGTTTTTAGGCCAAAATTTTCAGGGGTAAAAAAATTTCCAAAGCAGTTTTTAGGCACGCTTTCCAGAGCAGTTTTTAGGCCAAAATTTTCAGGGGTAAAAAAATTTCGTGCCCATACGTTCCTTAGGTCCAGAAACTCGTTTTGAGACGTTCGCCACCATAGTGATTTTTTCGCACTTTTTCAGCCCCCGCAGTCCCGCATCGCCAAAAAAAAAAAGCAAAAAAAAAAAAAAAAAAAAGAGAGAACAAAAAATTCAGAGTGTGCTTCACAGTTGTTACGTGCCGCGCCGTGCTTTCGTTGGTGTTTTAGGCTCGCGTCTCTAGTACGGTCTAGCCTAGGATCAGCACAGTACCGACGTTGAGTGTTTATTCAGCTTTGCATCTCTGTTTTGATTACTGTTGATCTTTTTGCTACCATATTTGTCAAGCCTACCTACAGCTCCACATATTTTCTACATCGTGCGTTTTGACACCTCCTGGCCATCGCTCTACCATATCTCTGAGAGTTTTGACCCGTTGGTTGTACATCACCACCTGCTGCTAGGTAAGAATCGGTAAGAACGTAAGAAAAGCTTGACGGATTTGTGCTGTCCACCACCCCACATCCATCCCATTAGTAGAAGTAGGATCATATTCCTGTGTGTTTTCTATTTCTGCTAACCATGCCAGGATCACATGTTGAAGTGGCGCGGGATGCACCCGATTGGGAGAACATGACAAACAAGGAGCTACATGATAAATTTGCACGTATGATGTCTCAACAGGTGCAGGACATCGAGACCAGATTTACAGAGGCGATTGATGGCGTGGAGAAGATGATCGACACCAAGCTCGACGCCAAGTTTACTGAGTTGATCGCACGCCTACCTTCAGCACAGCCACAGCCACCGCCACTACCACATGCACGACGTATTCTGTTTCCGCGAGGACAAGCTGCTGGTATTGGTGCTCCTCCTGCTGCTGCAGTTGCTGCTACTGCTTCTGCAGTTGCTGCTACTGCTGCTGCTGCTGCTTCTGACGTCAGCCAGGACGACAACTACGAGGGTGATTACGAGGAGGAGGTGGAACAGGAAGCGGCCTATGAGCAGCCAGCTGGACGTCCACGTCCCAACATTCGCCACGGTCGACACCAACCACCCCCTCAGGTACGCGATGATGAACATGTGCCTAAACTTAAATTGAATCTTAAGCCGTTTGAGGGTAGATATATTCCTGATGCTTATCTTACTTGGGAGTTAGAAACTGAACAACGTTTTACATGTTTACAATATCCTGAGAATAGACGTGTTACTGCTGCTGTTTGTGAATTCACGGGCTTTGCATCTATTTGGTGGTCTGAACATTGTAGATTGCATGCTAATAATATTCCAACTACTTGGGCTGCTTTAAAAGATGCTATGCGTACTCGCTGGGTTCCTCCTTATTATCAACGTGAATTGTTACAAAAATTACAGCGTTTGAGACAAGGAAAAAATTCTGTAGAGGAATATTATCAAGAATTACAAACTGGATTGATTAGATGTGGCCTAGTAGAGGATAATGAAGCTATGCTTGCACGTTTTATGGGTGGCTTAAACAGGGAGATACAAACTATTCTAGAATACAAGGACTTTGCTACTATCACTCGTTTGTTTCATCTTGCTTGTAAAGCTGAACGTGAAGTGCAGGATCGACAGGCCGCTACGAGACCTAACTTTTCTGCAGGACGAAATACATCATGGACATCGCGTGGAGCTTCTACATCCACACGTCCTGCTGCGCCACCATCTACTTCAGCCGCTCATTCTTACAGGGAGCCACCAAAACAGCCAGCACCACCATTCAAGGGTGCACAGAGTGGTCCAGTGGCGAGTTCTTCTTCATCCATGGCGTCCACAGGGCAAACACGAGATCGTGATATTAAATGTCGCAGGTGCCAAGGTGGAGGTCACTTCGCAAAAGACTGTCCCTCCAAGCGTGTGATGACTATTACGGCGGATGGTGGGTATGAGTCAGCGAGCGACTATGATGAGGAGACTCTAGTTCTCATTGCTCATGAGGAACAGGGTGCCCATGATGATGCTCATGATATAGAGTATATGACTCCTGATGATGCAGATAAATATGCTAGTTTGGTTGCTCAACGTGTATTAAGTGTGCAGGTAACGAAGGCCGAGCAAAACCAGAGGCATAATTTGTTCCACACAAAGGGAGTGGTGAAAGAACGTTCGGTTCGCATCATCATTGACGGAGGGAGTTGCAACAACTTGGCTAGCATGGAGTTGGTGGAGAAGCTATCTCTCACCACAAGACCACACCCCCATCCGTACTATATTCAGTGGTTTAACAATAGTGGTAAGATTAAGGTAACGCGTTCTGTTCGTGTGCACTTTAGCATTGCTGCATATGCTGATTCTGTTGATTGTGATGTGGTACCCATGCAAGCATGCTCTCTTTTACTTGGTAGACCATGGCAATTTAATAGGAATGTTGTACACCATGGTAGGACAAATCAGTTTACTCTAGTTCATCAGGATAAAAATATTGCTTTACTTCCTATGTCTCCTGAACAAATTGTGAAAGATGATCTTGCTAGAGCTAGTAAAGCAAAACAGGAGAAAAATAAGAGTGAGAATGAGATAGCAGCCAAAGAATTTGAGCAACAACATAAGACTAATAGCAAATCTTCTTCTGCTGTTTCTAATGAAATTAAATTGACTAGTCCAACTTTGCTTGCTACTAAGGTTGATATTTCAGATTTGGATGTTAGTCAATATGTGTGCTATGCTTTTGTGTGCAAAGAAGCTTTGTTTTCATTTGAGGAATTGCCTCCTTCTTTGCCTCCTGTTGTCACTGACCTTTTGCAGGAGTTTATTGACGTCTTTCCACAAGACGTACCACCGGGATTACCACCTATTCGAGGGATTGAGCATCAGATTGACTTAATTCCCGGTGCTTCGTTGCCCAACCGTGCGCCATACCGTACCAATCCGGAGGAGACGAAGGAGATTCAGCGTCAAGTACAAGAGCTACTCGACAAAGGTTACATACGTGAGTCCCTTAGTCCTTGTGCTGTTCCTGTTATATTAGTGCCTAAAAAGGATGGAACATGGCGTATGTGTGTTGATTGTCGAGCCATTAATAATATTACTATTCGTTATCGTCATCCTATTCCTAGGTTAGATGATATGCTTGATGAATTAAGTGGCTCTACCATGTTTTCCAAAGTTGATTTGCGTAGTGGATACCATCAAATTCGCATGAAATTAGGAGATGAATGGAAAACGGCTTTTAAAACTAAGTTTGGATTATATGAGTGGTTAGTCATGCCTTTTGGGTTAACTAATGCACCTAGCACTTTCATGAGATTAATGAACGAGGTTTTACGTGCTTTCATTGGACGATTTGTGGTAGTCTATTTTGATGATATACTGATTTATAGCAAATCTTTGGAGGAACATTTGGATCATTTACGTGCTGTTTTTATTGCTCTACGTAATGCACGTTTGTTTGGTAACCTTGGGAAGTGCACCTTTTGCACCGACCGAGTATCGTTTCTTGGCTATGTTGTTACTCCGCAGGGTATTGAAGTTGATAAAGCCAAGATCGAGGCGATTGAGAGTTGGCCGCAGCCCAAAACGGTCACACAAGTGAGGAGTTTTCTTGGCCTCGCTGGATTCTATAGGCGTTTTGTGAGAGATTTCAGCACCATTGCTGCCCCTCTCAATGAGCTTACACGCAAGGATGTGCCTTTTACTTGGGGTACCGCACAGGAAGAAGCTTTCACGGTATTGAAAGATAAGTTAACACATGCTCCTTTGCTCCAACTTCCTGATTTTAATAAGACTTTTGAGCTTGAATGCGATGCTAGTGGGATTGGTTTGGGAGGTGTGTTATTACAAGATGCTAAACCTGTTGCATACTTTTCTGAAAAATTGAGTGGGCCTAGTCTGAACTATTCTACTTATGATAAGGAATTATATGCTCTTGTTCGGACATTAGAAACTTGGCAACATTATTTATGGCCCAAAGAATTTGTTATACATTCTGATCATGAATCATTGAAACACATAAGAAGTCAAGCAAAACTTAATCGTAGACATGCTAAGTGGGTTGAATTTATTGAGACTTTCCCTTATGTCATTAAACACAGGAAGGGGAAAGATAATATTATTGCTGATGCTTTGTCTCGTCGTTATACTATGCTTTCACAACTTGACTTCAAGATATTCGGTTTAGAGACAATCAAAGAACAATATGCAAATGATGTGGACTTTAAAGATGTATTGCAGAATTGTAGAGAGGGTAGAACATGGAACAAGTTTGTGCTTAATGATGGATTTGTGTTCCGTTCTAACAAGCTATGCATTCCAGCTAGCTCTATTCGTCTTTTGTTGTTGCAGGAGGCGCATGGAGGAGGATTAATGGGACATTTTGGCGTGAAAAAGACGGAGGATGTACTTGCTACACATTTCTTTTGGCCAAAGATGAGACGGGATGTTGAGCGTTTTGTTGCTCGCTGCACTACATGTCAAAAAGCTAAGTCACGACTCAATGCTCATGGTTTATACATGCCTTTACCTGTACCTAGTGTTCCGTGGGAGGACATATCCATGGACTTTGTTTTAGGCTTGCCTCGAACAAAGAAGGGGAGGGATAGCATATTTGTTGTCGTGGATAGATTTTCTAAGATGGCACATTTTATACCATGTCATAAAAGCGATGATGCTGCTAATGTTGCTGATTTATTCTTTGGAGAGATTATTCGTTTACATGGTGTGCCCAATACTATTGTCTCGGATCGTGATACTAAGTTTCTTAGCCATTTTTGGAGATGCTTATGGGCTAAGTTGGGGACTAAACTACTCTTTAGTACTACATGTCATCCCCAAACTGATGGACAAACTGAAGTGGTCAATAGGACATTGTCTACTATGCTTAGGGCTGTTTTAAAAAGTAACTTGAAACTGTGGGAAGAATGTTTACCTCATATTGAATTTGCTTATAATCGTTCAGTGCATTCTACCACTAAAATGTGCCCTTTTGAGATTGTTTATGGTTTTCTACCTCGTGCACCTATTGATTTGCTGCCTCTTCCATCTTCGGAGAAGGTGAATTTTGATGCTAAGCAACGTGCTGAATTGATATTAAAAATGCATGAGTTAACTAAAGAAAACATTGAGCGCATGAATGCTAGAGATACAAGCTTGCTGGTGATAGGGGTCGAAAGCATGTTGTTTTTGAACCAGGAGATCTTGTTTGGTTACATCTACGAAAAGATAGGTTTCCTGATTTGCGCAAGTCTAAGTTAATGCCACGAGCTGATGGTCCCTTTAAGGTTTTACAGAAAATTAATGATAATGCATATAAACTTGAGCTACCTGCAGATTTTGGGGTTAGTCCCACATTTAACATTGCAGATTTGAAACCTTATTTGGGAGAAGATGATGAGCTTCCGTCGAGGACGACTTCAATTCAAGAAGGGGAGGATGATGAGGACATCCC
Organism: Bromus sterilis; assembly: GCA_950022295.1. Classification (NCBI taxonomy): domain Eukaryota; kingdom Viridiplantae; phylum Streptophyta; class Magnoliopsida; order Poales; family Poaceae; genus Bromus; species Bromus sterilis. Next base: position 159,499,321 of record OX465599.1, on the reverse strand, counting down.
TACTAATGGTACACCCATACCCTCACCAACTACACATACTGGACCAGTTACTAGAGCACGTGCACGTCAACTAAATTATCAGGTACTTTCGTTTCTTGCGAATCCTTCTATTGTTCATGAACATATGATGCTGCCTAAATTAGATACTTTTGTTTTGCTTATGAATGAAGGACCTAGCATGGACAAGAAGGATGGTCATTGGAGCGGGATCAAGAATGGAGAAGAAGGTGCGCGCAGGGGAAAGTACAGTGGAGCTTCCAGTGGGGATTTTCGCACGTTGAAGCCACCATAAGGCATGCATGAAGGCTTGGACGGAATACACGAGATGCCACTTCATTATTTTCGTCCAAGAGCAATTATAGGTGTTGCGTCACCTTAATATTGGGCTGGGCCCATGTAATTTCGAAATACCACATTATAGGCTGTTTTTAGAGTCCGTATGTGTGGGGAAACCGAGTTAGGGTTTTTTTCGGACCCCACCTCCAAGGGGTCACGAAAATCCCCTCTGTTCCCCCATATATACAGCCCTTAGGGCGTCGTTTAGACTTGGGTTTTAATTAGATTTAAGTTAGCCATAGCCGCAACTTCGAGTTCTTCGTTTGTGTCGTCCGACCAGGCCAAGACCGCATTGGAACCCCAACTTCTGTTAATCTTTCATCTTATATTCGCAATATCCAGATTGCAATTCTTAGTTCTTGCTTGTTCTTCGATTGCTTGCAGGAATTGACCTTCGTGGTCAGGTTGATCGTGCATCCGCGGGATCAATAACCTCTCGGAGTTGGTTTAGCGATTGCTAAGGCGCAACGTCTTCGCACGTTCGTAGTCGGGTCGTGAAAGTCTACTCTACCAAAATCGATCTCCACCATCTCATCGAAACATCGGGACACCTTCGCCTCTATCAAGTGGTATCAGATTTCCAGGTTGCTCGGTGAGATTTACCAGTTTTCATAGTCTAGATTGGTTCTGTTCTTCATACCTACAGTCCACGAAAAAGCCAACAAAAAAAAATTAGGGTTAGATCATCACGTCCCAAGACAGTCCTAGCCTTTGTCCAGTTTTCTTTTCAGTACTTGCTTTGTTGAATTTACGGTTGCATCGTTGTGTCAAGTTGCTGATCTTAGCGTCTAGTTCCCTTAGAGTTTCGAGTTCTGATCACAGTTTGCCACGTCGCCGCCGCACCAGTAGTCATCCTACCACGTTCCGCCAATCCGAGTCCAGATACACCACCATGTTCCGCCAAGCAGAGTCCATATACACCACCACGTCTCACGAGTCCGAGTTGAGTTCCACCATCAGTACGGTTCCTGATATCCCCGTAGCCAGAATAGTTTTGAGTTGATTAGAGTCGGATTTCACCAATCTTTTGTCGTACGTAGAAGAGGGTGATTTCCAAAAAAAAAAAAAAAAAATAATTCCAGAGCAGTTTTTAGGCCAAAATTTTCAGGGGTAAAAAAATTTCCAAAGCAGTTTTTAGGCACGCTTTCCAGAGCAGTTTTTAGGCCAAAATTTTCAGGGGTAAAAAAATTTCGTGCCCATACGTTCCTTAGGTCCAGAAACTCGTTTTGAGACGTTCGCCACCATAGTGATTTTTTCGCACTTTTTCAGCCCCCGCAGTCCCGCATCGCCAAAAAAAAAAAGCAAAAAAAAAAAAAAAAAAGAGAGAACAAAAAATTCAGAGTGTGCTTCACAGTTGTTACGTGCCGCGCCGTGCTTTCGTTGGTGTTTTAGGCTCGCGTCTCTAGTACGGTCTAGCCTAGGATCAGCACAGTACCGACGTTGAGTGTTTATTCAGCTTTGCATCTCTGTTTTGATTACTGTTGATCTTTTTGCTACCATATTTGTCAAGCCTACCTACAGCTCCACATATTTTCTACATCGTGCGTTTTGACACCTCCTGGCCATCGCTCTACCATATCTCTGAGAGTTTTGACCCGTTGGTTGTACATCACCACCTGCTGCTAGGTAAGAATCGGTAAGAACGTAAGAAAAGCTTGACGGATTTGTGCTGTCCACCACCCCACATCCATCCCATTAGTAGAAGTAGGATCATATTCCTGTGTGTTTTCTATTTCTGCTAACCATGCCAGGATCACATGTTGAAGTGGCGCGGGATGCACCCGATTGGGAGAACATGACAAACAAGGAGCTACATGATAAATTTGCACGTATGATGTCTCAACAGGTGCAGGACATCGAGACCAGATTTACAGAGGCGATTGATGGCGTGGAGAAGATGATCGACACCAAGCTCGACGCCAAGTTTACTGAGTTGATCGCACGCCTACCTTCAGCACTGCCACAGCCACCGCCACTACCACATGCACGACGTATTCTGTTTCCGCGAGGACAAGCTGCTGGTATTGGTGCTCCTCCTGCTGCTGCAGTTGCTGCTACTGCTGCTGCAGTTGCTGCTACTGCTGCTGCTGCTGCTTCTGACGTCAGCCAGGACGACAACTACGAGGGTGATTACGAGGAGGAGGTGGAACAGGAAGCGGCCTATGAGCAGCCAGCTGGACGTCCACGTCCCAACATTCGCCACGGTCGACACCAACCACCCCCTCAGGTACGCGATGATGAACATGTGCCTAAACTTAAATTGAATCTTAAGCCGTTTGAGGGTAGATATATTCCTGATGCTTATCTTACTTGGGAGTTAGAAACTGAACAACGTTTTACATGTTTACAATATCCTGAGAATAGACGTGTTACTGCTGCTGTTTGTGAATTCACGGGCTTTGCATCTATTTGGTGGTCTGAACATTGTAGATTGCATGCTAATAATATTCCAACTACTTGGGCTGCTTTAAAAGATGCTATGCGTACTCGCTGGGTTCCTCCTTATTATCAACGTGAATTGTTACAAAAATTACAGCGTTTGAGACAAGGAAAAAATTCTGTAGAGGAATATTATCAAGAATTACAAACTGGATTGATTAGATGTGGCCTAGTAGAGGATAATGAAGCTATGCTTGCACGTTTTATGGGTGGCTTAAACAGGGAGATACAAACTATTCTAGAATACAAGGACTTTGCTACTATCACTCGTTTGTTTCATCTTGCTTGTAAAGCTGAACGTGAAGTGCAGGATCGACAGGCCGCTACGAGACCTAACTTTTCTGCAGGACGAAATACATCATGGACATCGCGTGGAGCTTCTACATCCACACGTCCTGCTGCGCCACCATCTACTTCAGCCGCTCATTCTTACAGGGAGCCACCAAAACAGCCAGCACCACCATTCAAGGGTGCACAGAGTGGTCCAGCGGCGAGTTCTTCTTCATCCATGGCGTCCACAGGGCAAACACGAGATCGTGATATTAAATGTCGCAGGTGCCAAGGTGGAGGTCACTTCGCAAAAGACTGTCCCTCCAAGCGTGTGATGACTATTACGGCGGATGGTGGGTATGAGTCAGCGAGCGACTATGATGAGGAGACTCTAGTTCTCATTGCTCATGAGGAACAGGGTGCCCATGATGATGCTCATGATATAGAGTATATGACTCCTGATGATGCAGATAAATATGCTAGTTTGGTTGCTCAACGTGTATTAAGTGTGCAGGTAACGAAGGCCGAGCAAAACCAGAGGCATAATTTGTTCCACACAAAGGGAGTGGTGAAAGAACGTTCGGTTCGCATCATCATTGACGGAGGGAGTTGCAACAACTTGGCTAGCATGGAGTTGGTGGAGAAGCTATCTCTCACCACAAGACCACACCCCCATCCGTACTATATTCAGTGGTTTAACAATAGTGGTAAGATTAAGGTAACGCGTTCTGTTCGTGTGCACTTTAGCATTGCTGCATATGCTGATTCTGTTGATTGTGATGTGGTACCCATGCAAGCATGCTCTCTTTTACTTGGTAGACCATGGCAATTTGATAGGAATGTTGTACACCATGGTAGGACAAATCAGTTTACTCTAGTTCATCAGGATAAAAATATTTCTTTACTTCCTATGTCTCCTGAACAAATTGTGAAAGATGATCTTGCTAGAGCTAGTAAAGCAAAACAGGAGAAAAATAAGAGTGAGAATGAGATAGCAGCCAAAGAATTTGAGCAACAACATAAGACTAATAGCAAATCTTCTTCTGCTGTTTCTAATGAAATTAAATTGACTAGTCCAACTTTGCTTGCTACTAAGGTTGATATTTCAGATTTGGATGTTAGTCAATATGTGTGCTATGCTTTTGTGTGCAAAGAAGCTTTGTTTTCATTTGAGGAATTGCCTCCTTCTTTGCCTCCTGTTGTCACTGACCTTTTGCAGGAGTTTATTGACGTCTTTCCACAAGACGTACCACCGGGATTACCACCTATTCGAGGGATTGAGCATCAGATTGACTTAATTCCCGGTGCTTCGTTGCCCAACCGTGCGCCATACCGTACCAATCCGGAGGAGACGAAGGAGATTCAGCGTCAAGTACAAGAGCTACTCGACAAAGGTTACATACGTGAGTCCCTTAGTCCTTGTGCTGTTCCTGTTATATTAGTGCCTAAAAAGGATGGAACATGGCGTATGTGTGTTGATTGTCGAGCCATTAATAATATTACTATTCGTTATCGTCATCCTATTCCTAGGTTAGATGATATGCTTGATGAATTAAGTGGCTCTACCATGTTTTCCAAAGTTGATTTGCGTAGTGGATACCATCAAATTCGCATGAAATTAGGAGATGAATGGAAAACGGCTTTTAAAACTAAGTTTGGATTATATGAGTGGTTAGTCATGCCTTTTGGGTTAACTAATGCACCTAGCACTTTCATGAGATTAATGAACGAGGTTTTACGTGCTTTCATTGGACGATTTGTGGTAGTCTATTTTGATGATATACTGATTTATAGCAAATCTTTGGAGGAACATTTGGATCATTTACGTGCTGTTTTTATTGCTCTACGTAATGCACGTTTGTTTGGTAACCTTGGGAAGTGCACCTTTTGCACCGACCGAGTATCGTTTCTTGGCTATGTTGTTACTCCGCAGGGTATTGAAGTTGATAAAGCCAAGATCGAGGCGATTGAGAGTTGGCCGCAGCCCAAAACGGTCACACAAGTGAGGAGTTTTCTTGGCCTCGCTGGATTCTATAGGCGTTTTGTGAGAGATTTCAGCACCATTGCTGCCCCTCTCAATGAGCTTACACGCAAGGATGTGCCTTTTACTTGGGGTACCGCACAGGAAGAAGCTTTCACAGTATTGAAAGATAAGTTAACACATGCTCCTTTGCTCCAACTTCCTGATTTTAATAAGACTTTTGAGCTTGAATGCGATGCTAGTGGGATTGGTTTGGGAGGTGTGTTATTACAAGATGCTAAACCTGTTGCATACTTTTCTGAAAAATTGAGTGGGCCTAGTCTGAACTATTCTACTTATGATAAGGAATTATATGCTCTTGTTCGGACATTAGAAACTTGGCAACATTATTTATGGCCCAAAGAATTTGTTATACATTCTGATCATGAATCATTGAAACACATAAGAAGTCAAGCAAAACTTAATCGTAGACATGCTAAGTGGGTTGAATTTATTGAGACTTTCCCTTATGTCATTAAACACAGGAAGGGGAAAGATAATATTATTGCTGATGCTTTGTCTCGTCGTTATACTATGCTTTCACAACTTGACTTCAAGATATTCGGTTTAGAGACAATCAAAGAACAATATGCAAATGATGTGGACTTTAAAGATGTATTGCAGAATTGTAGAGAGGGTAGAACATGGAACAAGTTTGTGCTTAATGATGGATTTGTGTTCCGTTCTAACAAGCTATGCATTCCAGCTAGCTCTATTCGTCTTTTGTTGTTGCAGGAGGCGCATGGAGGAGGATTAATGGGACATTTTGGCGTGAAAAAGACGGAGGATGTACTTGCTACACATTTCTTTTGGCCAAAGATGAGACGGGATGTTGAGCGTTTTGTTGCTCGCTGCACTACATGTCAAAAAGCTAAGTCACGACTCAATGCTCATGGTTTATACATGCCTTTACCTGTACCTAGTGTTCCGTGGGAGGACATATCCATGGACTTTGTTTTAGGCTTGCCTCGAACAAAGAAGGGGAGGGATAGCATATTTGTTGTCGTGGATAGATTTTCTAAGATGGCACATTTTATACCATGTCATAAAAGCGATGATGCTGCTAATGTTGCTGATTTATTCTTTGGAGAGATTATTCGTTTACATGGTGTGCCCAATACTATTGTCTCGGATCGTGATACTAAGTTTCTTAGCCATTTTTGGAGATGCTTATGGGCTAAGTTGGGGACTAAACTACTCTTTAGTACTACATGTCATCCCCAAACTGATGGACAAACTGAAGTGGTCAATAGGACATTGTCTACTATGCTTAGGGCTGTTTTAAAAAGTAACTTGAAACTGTGGGAAGAATGTTTACCTCATATTGAATTTGCTTATAATCGTTCAGTGCATTCTACCACTAAAATGTGCCCTTTTGAGATTGTTTATGGTTTTCTACCTCGTGCACCTATTGATTTGCTGCCTCTTCCATCTTCGGAGAAGGTGAATTTTGATGCTAAGCAACGTGCTGAATTGATATTAAAAATGCATGAGTTAACTAAAGAAAACATTGAGCGCATGAATGCTAGAGATACAAGCTTGCTGGTGATAGGGGTCGAAAGCATGTTGTTTTTGAACCAGGAGATCTTGTTTGGTTACATCTACGAAAAGATAGGTTTCCTGATTTGCGCAAGTCTAAGTTAATGCCACGAGCTGATGGTCCCTTTAAGGTTTTACAGAAAATTAATGATAATGCATATAAACTTGAGCTACCTGCAGATTTTGGGGTTAGTCCCACATTTAACATTGCAGATTTGAAACCTTATTTGGGAGAAGATGATGAGCTTCCGTCGAGGACGACTTCAATTCAAGAAGGGGAGGATGATGAGGGCATCCCTACTAATGTTACACCCATACCCTCACCAACTACACATACTGGACCAGTTACTAGAGCACGTGCACGTCAACTAAATTATCAGGTACTTTCGTTTCTTGCGAATCCTTCTATTGTTCATGAACATATGATGCTGCCTAAATTAGATACTTTTGTTTTGCTTATGAATGATGGACCTAGCATGGACAAGAAGGATGGTCATTGGAGCGGGATCAAGAATGGAGAAGAAGGTGCGCGCAGGGGAAAGTACAGTGGAGCTTCCAGTGGGGATTTTCGCACGTTGAAGCCACCATAAGGCATGCATGAAGGCTTGGACGGAATACACGAGATGCCACTTCATTATTTTCGTCCAAGAGCAATTATAGGTGCTGCGTCACCTTAATATTGGGCTGGGCCCATGTAATTTCGAAATACCACATTATAGGCTGTTTTTAGAGTCCGTATGTGTGGGGAAACCGAGTTAGGGTTGTTTTCGGACCCCACCTCCAAGGGGTCACGAAAATCCCCTCTGTTCCCCCATATATACAGCCCTTAGGGCGTCGTTTAGACTTGGGTTTTAATTAGATTTAAGTTAGCCATAGCCGCAACTTCGAGTTCTTCGTTTGTGTCGTCCGACCAGGCCAAGACCGCATTGGAACCCCAACTTCTGTTAATCTTTCATCTTATATTCGCAATATCCAGATTGCAATTCTTAGTTCTTGCTTGTTCTTCGATTGCTTGCAGGAATTGACCTTCGTGGTCAGGTTGATCGTGCATCCGCGGGATCAATAACCTCTCGGAGTTGGTTTAGCGATTGCTAAGGCGCAACGTCTTCGCACGTTCGTAGTCGGGTCGTGAAAGTCTACTCCACCAAAATCGATCTCCACCATCTCATCGAAACATCGGGACACCTTCGCCTCTATCACAGGCCCTCCGCCGGGATCCGTCTAACTAGTCGTCGTCGAGTCTCCATGTGAAACGTCGATCGCCATACCTGTTATCGATCAAGAACCCTAAAAAGAGTTTGGGGGTAGTATCATGAGTACAGAAGTACTCATGATGAGGACATCCCTACTAATGTTACACCCATACCCTCACCAACTACACATACTGGACCAGTTACTAGAGCACGTGCACGTCAACTAAATTATCAGGTACTTTCGTTTCTTGCGAATCCTTCTATTGTTCATGAACATATGATGCTGCCTAAATTAGATACTTTTGTTTTGCTTATGAATGAAGGACCTAGCATGGACAAGAAGGATGGTCATTGGAGCGGGATCAAGAATGGAGAAGAAGGTGCGCGCGGGGGAAAGTACAGTGGAGCTTCCAGTGGGGATTTTCGCACGTTGAAGCCACCATAAGGCATGCATGAAGGCTTGGACGGAATACATGAGATGCCACTTCATTATTTTCGTCCAAGAGCAATTATAGGTGCTGCGTCACCTTAATATTGGGCTGGGCCCATGTAATTTCAAAATACCACATTATAGGCTGTTTTTAGAGTCCGTATGTGTGGGGAAACCTAGTTAGGGTTGTTTTCGGACCCCACCTCCAAGGGGTCACGAAAATCCCCTCTGTTCCCCCATATATAAAGCCCTTAGGGCGTCGTTTAGACTTGGGTTTTAATTAGATTTAAGTTAGCCATAGCCGCAACTTCGAGCTCTTCGTTTGTGTCATCCGACCAGGCCAAGACCTCATTGGAACCCCAACTTTCGTAATCATTCATCTTATATTCGCAATATCCAGATTGCAATTCTTAGTTCTTGCCTGTTCATCGATTGCTTGCAGGAATTAGACCATCGTGGTCAGGTTGATCGTGCATCCGCGGGATCAATAACCTCTCGGAGTTGGTTTAGCGATCGCTAAGGCGCAACGTCTTCGCACGTTCGTAGTCGGATCGTGAAAGTCGTCTCCACCATAATCGATCTACACCATCTCATCGAAACATCGGGACACCTTCGCCTCTATCAAGTGGTATCAGATTTCCAGGTTGCTCGGTGAGATTTACCAGTTTTCATAGTCTAGATTGGTTCTGTTCTTCATACCTACAGTCCACGAAAAAGCCAACAAAAAAAAATTAGGGTTAGATCATCACGTCCCAAGACAGTCCTAGCCTTTCTCCAGTTTTCTTTTCAGTACTTGCTTTGTTGAATTTACGGTTGCATCGTTGTGTCAAGTTGCTGATCTTAGCGTCTAGTTCCCTTAGAGTTTCGAGTTCTGATCACAGTTTGCCACGTCGCCGCCGCACCAGTAGTCACCCTACCACGTTCCGCCAATCCGAGGCCAGATACACCACCACGTTCCGCCAAGCAGAGTCCATATACGACACCACGTCTCACGAGTCCGAGTTGAGTTCCACCATCAGTACGATTCCTGATATCTCCGTAGCCAGAATAGTTTTGAGTTAATTAGAGTCGGATTTCACCAATCTTTTGTCGTACGTAGAAGAGGGTGATTTCCAAAAAAAAAAAAAAAAAAATTAGGCCAAAATTTTCAGGGGTAAAAAAATTTCGTGCCCATACGTTCCTTAGGTCCAGAAACTCGTTTTGAGACATTCGCCACCATAGTGATTTTTTCGCACTTTTTCAGCCACCGCAGTCCCGCATCGCAAAAAACAAAGAGCAAAAAAAAAAGAAAAAAAAAGAGAGAAAATAAAAAATTCAGAGTGTGCTTCACAGTTGTTACGTGCCGTGCCGTGCTTTCGTTGGTGTTTTAGGCTCGCGTCTCTAGTACGGTCTAGCCTAGGATCAGCACAGTACCGACGTTGAGTGTTTATTCAGCTTTGCATCTCTGTTTTGATTACTGTTGATCTTTTTGCTACCATATTTGTCAAGCCTACCTACAGCTCCACATATATCCTACATCGTGCGTTTTGACACCTCCTGGCCATCGCTCTACCATATCTCTGAGAGTTTTGACCCGTTGGTTGTACATCACCACCTGCTGCTAGGTAAGAATCGGTAAGAACGTAAGAAAAGCTTGACGGATTTGTCCTTTCCACCACCCCACATCCATCCCATTAGTAGAAGTAGGATCATATTCCTGTGTGTTTTCTATTTCTGCTAACCATGCCAGGATCACATGATGAAGTGGCGCGGGATGCACCCGATTGGGAGAACATGACAAACAAGGAGCTACATGATAAATTTGCACGTATGATGTCTCAACAGGTGCAGGACATCGAGACCAGATTTACAGAGGCGATTGATGGCGTGGAGAAGATTATCGACACCAAGCTCGACGCCAAGTTTACTGAGTTGATCGCACGCCTACCTTCAGCACAGCCACAGCCACCGCCACTACCACGTGCACGACGTATTCTGTTTCCGCGAGGACAAGCTGCTGGTATTGGTGCTCCTCCTGCTGCTGCAGTTGCTGCTACTGCTGCTGCTGCTTCTGACGTCGGCCAGGACGACAACTACGAGGGTGATTACGAGGAGGAGGTGGAACAGGAAGCGGCCTATGAGCAGCCAGCTGGACGTCCACGTCCCAACATTCGCCACGGTCGACACCAACCACCCCCTCAGGTACGCGATGATGAACATGTGCCTAAACTTAAATTGAATCTTAAGCCGTTTGAGGGTAGATATATTCCTGATGCTTATCTTACTTGGGAGTTAGAAACTGAACAACGTTTTACATGTTTACAATATCCTGAGAATAGACGTGTTACTGCTGCTGTTTGTGAATTCACGGGCTTTGCATCTATTTGGTGGTCTGAACATTGTAGATTGCATGCTAATAATATTCCAACTACTTGGGCTGCTTTAAAAGATGCTATGCGTACTCGCTGGGTTCCTCCTTATTATCAACGTGAATTGTTACAAAAATTACAGCGTTTGAGACAAGGAAAAAATTCTGTAGAGGAATATTATCAAGAATTACAAACTGGATTGATTAGATGTGGCCTAGTAGAGGATAATGAAGCTATGCTTGCACGTTTTATGGGTGGCTTAAACAGGGAGATACAAACTGATGAGGACATCTCTACTAATGTTACACCCACATCTTCACCAACTACACATACTGGACCAGTTACTAGAGCACGCGCACGTCAACTAAATTATCAGGTACTTTCGTTTCTTGCGAATCCTTCTATTGTTCATGAACATATGATGCTGCCTAAATTAGATACTTTTGTTTTGCTTATGAATGAAGGACCTAGCATGGACAAGAAGGATGGTCATTGGAGCGGGATCAAGCATGGAGAAGAAGGTGCGCGCGCGGGAAAGGACAATGGAGCTTCCAGTGGTGATTATCGCACTTTGAAGCCACCATAAGTTGCGCATGAAGTCTTGGACGAAATACGCGAGATGCTACTTCATTATTTTCGTTCAAGGGCAATTATAGGTGCTGCGTCACCTTAAAATTGGGCTGGGCCCATGTAATTTCGAAATACACTTAATAGGCTATTTTTTAGAGTCCGTATGTGTGGGGAAACCGAGTTAGGGTTGTTTTCGGACCCCTCCTCCAAGGGCCACGAAATTCCCCTCTGTCCCCCATATATACAGCCCTTAGGGCGTCGTTTAGACTTGGGTTTTAATTAGATTTAAGTTAGCCATAGCCGCAACTTCGAGTTCTTCGTTTGTGTCGTCCGACCAGGCCAAGACCGCATTGGAACCCCAACTTCTGTTAATCTTTCATCTTATATTCGCAATATCCAGATTGCAATTCTTAGTTCTTGCTTGTTCTTCGATTGCTTGCAGGAATTGACCTTCGTGGTCAGGTTGATCGTGCATCCGCGGGATCAATAACCTCTCGGAGTTGGTTTAGCGATTGCTAAGGCGCAACGTCTTCGCACGTTCGTAGTCGGGTCGTGAAAGTCTACTCCACCAAAATCGATCTCCATCATCTCATCGAAACATCGGGACACCTTCGCCTCTATCACAAACTATTCTAGAATACAAGGACTTTGCTACTATCACTCGTTTGTTTCATCTTGCTTGTAAAGCTGAACGTGAAGTGCAGGATCGACAGGCCGCTACGAGACTTAACTTTTCTGCAGGACGAAATACATCATGGACATCGCGTGGAGCTTCTACATCCACACGTCCTGCTGCGCCACCATCTACTTCAGCCGCTCATTCTTACAGGGAGCCACCAAAACAGCCAGCGCCACCATTCAAGGGTGCACAGAGTGGTCCAGCGGCGAGTTCTTCTTCATCCATGGCGTCCACAGGGCAAACACGAGATCGTGATATTAAATGTCGCAGGTGCCAAGGTGGAGGTCACTTCGCAAAAGACTGTCCCTCCAAGCGTGTGATGACTATTAAGGCGGATGGTGGGTATGAGTCAGCGAGTGACTATGATGAGGAGACTCTAGTTCTCATTGCTCATGAGGAACAGGGTGCCCATGATGATGCTCATGATATAGAGTATATGACTCCTGATGATGCAGATAAATATGCTAGTTTGGTTGCTCAACGTGTGTGTGTGCAGGTATCGAAGGCCGAGCAAAACCAGAGGCATAATTTGTTCCACACAAAGGGAGTGGTGAAAGAACGTTCGGTTCGCATCATCATTGACGGAGGGAGTTGCAACAACTTGGCGAGCATGAAGTTGGTGGAGAAGCTATCTCTCACCACAAGACCACACCCCCATCCGTACTATATTCAGTGGTTTAACAATAGTGGTAAGATTAAGGTAACGCGTTCTGTTCGTGTGCACTTTAGCATTGCTGCATATGCTGATTATGTTGATTGTGATGTGGTACCCATGCAAGCATGCTCTCTTTTACTTGGTAGACCATGGCAATTTGATAGGAATGTTGTACACCATGGTAGGACAAATCAGTTTACTCTGGTTCATCAGGATAAACATATTGCTTTACTTCCTATGTCTCCTGAACAAATTGTGAAAGATGATCTTGCTAGAGCTAGTAAAGCTAAACAGGAGAAAAATAAGAGTGAAAATGAGATAGCAGCTAAAGAATTTCAGCAACAACATAAGACTAATAGCAAATCTTCTTCTGCTGTTTCTAATGAAATTAAATTGACTAGTCCAACTTTGCTTGCTACTAAGGTTCATATTTCAGATTTGGATGTTAGTCAATATGTGTGCTATGCTTTTGTGTGCAAAGAAGCTTTGTTTTCATTTGAGGAATTGCCTCCTTCTTTGCCTCCTGTTGTCACTGACCTTTTGCAGGAATTTATTGACGTCTTTCCACAAGACGTACCACCGGGATTACCACCTATTCGAGGGATTGAGCATCAGATTGACTTAATTCCCGGTGCTTCGCTGCCCAACCGTGCGCCATACCGTACCAATCCGGAGGAGACGAAGGAGATTCAGCGTCAAGTACAAGAGCTACTCGACAAAGGTTACATACGTGAATCACTTAGTCCTTGTGCTGTTGCTGTTATATTAGTGCCTAAAAAGGATGGAACTTGGCGTATGTGTGTTGATTGTAGAGCCATTAATAATATTACTATTCGTTATCGTCATCCTATTCCTAGGTTAGATGATATGCTTGATGAATTAAGTGGCTCTACCATGTTTTCCAAAGTTGATTTGCGTAGTGGATACCATCAAATTCGCATGAAATTAGGGGATGAATGGAAAACGGCATTTAAAACTAAGTTTGGATTATATGAGTGGTTAGTCATGCCTTTTGGGTTAACTAATGCACCTAGCACTTTTATGAGACTAATGAACGAGGTTTTACGTGCTTTCATTGGACGATTTGTGGTAGTCTATTTTGATGATATACTGATTTATAGCAAATCTTTGGAGGAGCATTTGGATCATTTACGTGCTGTTTTTATTGCTCTACGTAATGCACGTTTATTTGGTAACCTTGGGAAGTGCACCTTTTGCACCGACCGAGTATCGTTTCTTGGCTATGTTGTTACTCCGCAGGGAATTGAAGTTGATCATGCCAAGATCGAGGCAATTGAGAGTTGGCCGCAGCCCAAAACGGTCAGACAAGTGAGGAGTTTTCTTGGCCTCGCTGGATTCTATAGGCGTTTTGTGAGAGATTTCAGCAGCATTGCTGCACCTCTCAATGAGCTTACACGCAAGGATGTGCCTTTTACTTGGGGTACCGCACAGGAAGAAGCTTTCACGGTATTGAAAGATAAGTTAACACATGCTCCTTTGCTCCAACTTCCTGATTTTAATAAGACTTTTGAGCTTGAATGCGATGCTAGTGGGATTGGTTTGGGAGGTGTGTTATTACAAGATGCTAAACCTGTTGCATACTTTTCTGAAAAATTGATTGGGCCTAGTCTGAACTATTCTACTTATGATAAGGAATTATATGCTCTTGTTCGGACATTAGAAACTTGGCAACATTATTTATGGCCCAAAGAATTTGTTATACATTCTGATCATGAATCTTTGAAACACATAAGAAGTCAAGCAAAACTTAATCGTAGACATGCTAAGTGGGTTGAATTTATTGAGACTTTCCCTTATGTCATTAAACACAAGAAGGGGAAAGATAATATTATTGCTGATGCTTTGTCTCGTCGTTATACTATGCTTTCACAACTTGACTTCAAGATATTTGGTTTAGAGACAATCAAAGAACAATATGTAAATGATGCGGAATTTAAAGATGTATTGCAGAATTGTAGAGAGGGTAGAACATGGAACAAGTTTGTGCTTAATGATGGATTTGTGTTCCGTTCTAACAAGCTATGCATTCCAGCTAGCTCTATTCGTCTTTTGTTGTTGCAGGAGGCGCATGGAGGAGGATTAATGGGACATTTTGGCGTAAAAAAGACGGAGGACGTACTTGCTACACATTTCTTTTGGCCAAAGATGAGACGGGATGTTGAGCGTTTTGTTGCTCGCTGCACTACATGTCAAAAAGCTAAGTCACGACTCAATCCTCATGGTTTATACATGCCTTTACCTGTACCTAGTGTTCCGTGGGAGGACATATCCATGGACTTTGTTTTAGGCTTGCCTCGAACAAAGAAGGGGAGGGATAGCATATTTGTTGTCGTGGATAGATTTTCTAAGATGGCACATTTTATACCATGTCATAAAAGCGATGATGCTGCTAATGTTTCTGATTTATTCTTTGGAGAGATTATTCGTTTACATGGTGTGCCCAATACTATTGTCTCGGATCGTGATACTAAGTTTCTTAGCCATTTTTGGAGATGCTTATGGGCTAAGTTGGGGACTAAACTACTTTTTAGTACTACATGTCATCCCCAAACTGATGGACAAACTGAAGTGGTCAATAGGACATTGTCTACTATGCTTAGGGATGTTTTAAAAAGTAACTTGAAACTGTGGGAAGAATGTTTACCTCATATTGAATTTGCTTATAATCGTTCAGTGCATTCTACCACTAAAATGTGCCCTTTTGAGATTGTTTATGGTTTTCTACCTCGTGCACCTATTGATTTGCTTCCTCTTCCATCTTCGGAGAAGGTTAATTTTGATGCTAAGCAACGTGCGGAATTGATATTAAAAATGCATGAGTTAACTAAAGAAAACATTGAGCGCATGAATGCTAGATACAAGCTTGCTGGTGATAGGGGTCGAAAGCATGTTGTGTTTGAACCAGGAGATCTTGTTTGGTTACATCTACGTAAAGATAGGTTTCCTGATTTGCGCAAGTCTAAGTTAATGCCACGAGCTGATGGTCCCTTTAAGGTTTTACAGAAAATTAATGATAATGCATATAAACTTAAGCTACCTGCAGATTTTGGGGTTAGTCCCACATTTAACATTGCAGATTTGAAACCTTATTTGGGAGAAGATGATGAGCTTCCGTCGAGGACGACTTCAATTCAAGAAGGGGAGGATGATGAGGACATCCCTACTAATGTTACACCCATACCCTCACCAACTACACATACTGGACCAGTTACTAGAGCACGTGCACGTCAACTAAATTATCAGGTACTTTCGTTTCTTGCGAATCCTTCTATTGTTCATGAACATATGATGCTGCCTAAATTAGATACTTTTGTTTTGCTTATGAATGAAGGACCTAGCATGGACAAGAAGGATGGTCATTGGAGCGGGATCAAGAATGGAGAAGAAGGTGCGCGCGGGGGAAAGTACAGTGGAGCTTCCAGTGGGGATTTTCGCACGTTGAAGCCACCATAAGGCATGCATGAAGGCTTGGACGGAATACATGAGATGCCACTTCATTATTTTCGTCCAAGAGCAATTATAGGTGCTGCGTCACCTTAATATTGGGCTGGGCCCATGTAATTTCGAAATACCACATTATAGGCTGTTTTTAGAGTCCGTATGTGTGGGGAAACCGAGTTAGGGTTGTTTTCGGACCCCACCTCCAAGGGGTCACGAAAATCCCCTCTGTTCCCCCATATATACAGCCCTTAGGGCGTCGTTTAGACTTGGGTTTTAATTAGATTTAAGTTAGCCATAGCCGCAACTTCGAGCTCTTCGTTTGTGTCATCCGACCAGGCCAAGACCTCATTGGAACCCCAACTTTCGTAATCATTCATCTTATATTCGCAATATCCAGATTGCAATTCTTAGTTCTTGCCTGTTCTTCGATTGCTTGCAGGAATTAGACCTTCGTGGTCAGGTTGATCGTGCATCCGCGGGATCAATAACCTCTCGGAGTTGGTTTAGCGATCGCTAAGGCGCAACGTCTTCGCACGTTCGTAGTCGGATCGTGAAAGTCGTCTCCACCATAATCGATCTACACCATCTCATCGAAACATCGGGACACCTTCGCCTCTATCAACTCAGCATCCAACTGTAGTGGTCAACTGACCCAGCAAGGACTTTATCACTCGTCATTCTAGGACAACTAGTAGTTTACGGTAAGGATGGGGTAAGTGGTGAGGTTGCTGCCGCACTAGCATTATGAAGTGGCTAACGATCTAGAGAGTAAGATAATAAGCCAAGCATTCGATGAGGAATCGCCTCCAACAAGTCTTGCTATCAACTACTTAAGCAATCATCACACCTATGCTATCCTTGTCCTCCTCTTCGCATCCCGAAGAAGAAGAAGCAGTCAAGGCACACACACACGTTGACCAAGTTATATTAAGATTATCCCAGTTGTTGTTGTCTATGAACAAGGAGTAGGTCTCAAGTCGTCCATAACCGTGGACACGGCTTCTCGAAAAGATTTAACCCTGCAGGGGTGTACCAACTGCCCATTACAAGGCTCCGCACGCACGCCCATCTCTCTCAGTTGCTACCCATCACAGGAAACCATTTTATGACTTAGTTCCAAGAGATCCGAAACAACAGGTCCCTCTAACTAACAATGAACAAACCCGGGTGGCCCCCGGTGAGTCGACATCCAACTCAAAAGCCGGCCGCGCTCTCGAATCGGTCTCTACCGTCTGTCTCGGGTTTGGATAGCCGGTTGATCACACATGGGAAACCGGGTCCTCAGCCGAACATGGTGGGCCAGCAAGGGAACTATGTCCTCACTGGTCCGGGTTGGCCGAAAAAATACTGGCGGCCGACCAGCACACACACGGTTTCAAATGGTAAATCAACGTTGGCCACCACTAGAAATGTTTGAAGCTAGGTAGGTAAGAAAATGGGACCCCATAAAATCCCACACGCGGTTAGGCACGCTCAGTCTTAAAACCAATACCCGGAACTCGGGTCCTAGGTGACTCGAATGGAACAGAGCGTCGGGGCGGGATAGCCTAGACCTTCCATCCCTCGTCGAGTATAGTCAACATTATAATAATAACCATATCATCAACAATAATATAATAATGTGATATCCCAAACCAAGGAGTAACAGGGTAACATCGTAGCATCCTAAGCATGCATACTAAGCAGGGGCTGAGCAACGAGCAATAGTAACATAGCAGTACATGGTTTGCTGGGAGGGGACATGGCTGTATCGGTTTGAAAGAGGCTGTAAACATGTGGTAGGATCAAACATCGAACCTATCCTAGACTAGCATGCAAACTGCTAGTTGAAATAGAATGGATCATAAGTAATGTATAGTCCTTGCCTGTTGATAAGTCGGGTTCCGAAGGTATAGTTGATCGCAAGCTCGCATCGTCTCCGAGAGGTACCCGCGGAAGCATACAAGACGGTAAACACTGGAAATCAATCGACGAGCAAGCATCTATTACTACGAAGCAAACAAGAGCAAGCATCAACAAAAAGGCAACACGAGACATCGCACCTACCGTCGAGAGAGGTTACTAATAGGTTAAGTGGAGTACTCGTCACACACGACGACACCACACATTTGGAAAGGTTCAATTTGTTTAGGTACACAAGATGCGCAAAGGTTGTTAACATGGCATCTCACCCAAGCATGGCATATCACACAAACATGGAAAGAGGTGAAGCATAAATAAACTACCTAAGCTAGTCAATTTAAGTGGGGTGAAATCCGACACATCGCAAACTATTGCGGACCCCACGATAAAAATGGAATTTGGTACTGTTTTGCCCTAAACAATATTTTATTATTTTTATTAGCAAGCAATAGTAGCATAAACACAATCTATATGCAATTCTAGTCAAGTTACATATAAAGAACATTTTAATCGGAGCAACGGTTAAAAAGTTTTGAGAATTACAGTTTACAGTGGCAGACAGTGTAATTAGCAGGTAAACAACACGTAAACAAAATCAAACATGGCAATAGAGCACATTTTCATAATCTAGATAGAATTCTAAGCAAGTTTCATGTTTGACGCATCGCGATCCGAGCTACGGTTTAAAACATACGGGCACCGCAAAAATCCTATATTTTTCTGAAATTTATTTAATGTGCAGAAATTGCTAAACGTTCCTGGGCCGAAATATACTGGTACTGGGCTGAATAGGGGCGAGCGCAATTTAATAAAATACGCCCACGGGCGCTACACGTTGTTGGGCTGAGCCCACTAGCGCGGCAAAAAAAAGGGGGTGCGCTGGCTCACCGAGCTGGGCCGCGCTGGAGTGGGCCGGTGGAGGCGCGATGGCAGGCCGGCCCATAGGCGGTTGGGGGCGGCCCACCCGACGAGGCGACCGTCTCGGCTGCCGCTGGATCGGCCGCCCAAGCGAACCGCGACGTCGGCGGCGCTGCAGGTCCGGCGAGGGGGCGGTGCAGGGCTCGGGACGCGACGCGGACAACGGTTTAGAGGCGCGGGGCGCTGGATCCCGCCGACGGGGTCTTGGGGCGCGCGAGGCCCACGTGGGCGGGCACGACGGCTGGGACACTGCTCCCGTCCCGTATAGGAGCTAGGCGGCGACGAACTCCGGCATGGCTGCTCCGGCGAGCACGGGGCGAAGCGGAGGTCACGAGGGTGCGAGGGACTCGGGATGGAGCGGATGTGGAGGAGCCTCACCGGATCCGGTGGGCAGGACGGTCGTCGGCGGCGTGGGAGGCAGTGGCCGTGGCCTCCCATGGCGGCTTCGAGCGGCACGGCCTGGTGGATTCTGGCCGGCGAGCTCCTGCGTAAGAGGGAGAGGAGAAGGGTGAGAGGGAGGAGAGGGAAGGAGAGAGGGGAAGGAGGAGTGCCGCTGGCGTGGCTGCTGCCGGCGTCGAGCCGGAGGGAGGCGGCGGCGGCCTCAAGTCCGCGGGCGGCTCGAAGGAGAGAGAAAGCTGGAGAGGCTAGGGGCGCATCTGGGTCGTCGGATCTCCGGATCTGACGGTCCAGATCAGAGGGGCTAGGGTTTGGACAAAAATGGGGCTATTGGGAAAATTTGGAGGCAGATCTGAGGGGGTGGCTGCAATTTTGTGGCTAGGGAAACCCTAGAAAGAGGTGGGAGTGTGCTGGTCTTTATATAGCCCAGGTGGCTTGCAGTTCGCAAAAACATCCCCGGTTTTTCTCTCGCGCGCGCGGTGTTTACGGTTCTGACCGCCGAGGGTCCGCAGTACCTCCGATTCGGGTAAAACTTCGAACTGCGCAATCAGCGCGTCGAGCCGGCGGCGTTCACCTAGCGCTGGAACCATTCCGAGAACACTTTCCGGCGCGCTATAAAAATAACTCGTTTAATTATTAAACGTGGTTTTTCGTTCCGTTGGCTGCGACTGGTCTCGTGCGGTTTTCTCGACGGTGATCGGGTGAATCCCGGTGTCGCAAAGGTCGAGTGTCGGGTTGGCAAGGGCCAGTCTCCGTCCGGTACGAGATAAGAGGGGTAAAAATAATCGCCGATCGATAAATCGGGGATGCAAACACCGCAAACCAAATCAGATAATCAACCAATTCACACCGAAAACAAAAAATTTCATTTTTGTGAAATCTGGGCTGTTACAATCAAGGAATATCGAAAATGTCGCATGATCAAAGGATAAAGCATTTTTAAAGCACGTCAAAGCTTTACGAAGGTTCAAAAGAAGTTGTGGCTTGCCTTCACCAACAAGATGTAGGAGGAAGCTCAAGATCTTCAATATCAACAAAACCCTGCAAAACATTTTATAAAAAGGCACGGCAAAAAAGTCAAACACCATCTTTTATTTGACCAGAAAATAACAAAATCAAAACATGGCACAAAACCTATGCCAAACTGAAGAGGAGTTCGAGACAAAATCAACGCATAAAGAATCACCTCATTTGGACTTACGGTTGAGGAGATACGGCCGTCCGTTCGTTAGGCAGAAAAAAAACAGATCTGTCCTTCTCTGTCTTAACGGATAAACGTCCACGGATTAAGGTTTTCGGCGCCGTATGGATTTGAAAGTGTATTAACAATTTTGCAATTTATTCAGGGGAAAACGCCTTTCGGCCTGAGGGGGAGGGAAATACGCCTTCCTGTAGGGAAGACGTATTCTAGAGATGCGCGGCCGGCTCGTGGCTTCAACGGCTGACAGGCGGGTCCCGCCCGTCAGCGTCTCTCTCCTCCTCTGTATTCTTCTTCCACCTTCCGCCACAAAACAGAGGAAAGTGCCACCGGCAGGGCTGCGGTGACACCGGCACGAGGGGGAGGGCTCGCCGGTGCGCTCCGTGGGCTCGGCTCGCCGGTACACCGCTGCTAGCGACCAGTGGCACGCCGGGCGGCTCGCTGCACTGGGCCCTCACGGGGGCGGGATCGTGGCCACGAGGCCCTCGGGGGTGAGGTGAGGCTGCGAGGGAGGTGCCCCGGTGGGTCGTGCAAGGAGGCGAGGCAGCGGGGTGGTGCTGGTGCGGTCCAGGGGAAAGGGGCAGCTCTGGTGGCGTCAATTTTGGCCGGAGCTCGGCGGCGACAATGGAGACAGTGGGGAGCAATGGCGGGCTCCGGTGAGCAATTGGGGAGGGGGAAGGAGCTACGAGAGGTGGGGAGGCTGCTGGGTGTGCTCCAAGGCTCAGGGGAAGCCCCATTTATAGCGGGGGTGAGATGCCCGGCTGGACTGCACCATGGGGAACACGACAACGCTCAGGGTGAGGTGGAGATGTCGAGGAGGTTCGGGAGACGGCCGCGTGGAGCAGGCGTGCAACAGAAAGCCGTGCGGCGCGGGTAGACATGAGCTAGATGATGGGAGCGCCCTGCAGCGGGATGGGGACGCGTCGGGCACGCCCGGAGCGCGGCCAGAGCACACCACATGCTTGGCCCTCACGCACACTGGTGCAATGGATAAGGTTTCGCGTGGCCAACTGTTTCAAGAGTGTAGTCCTGTGACTGTAGATCACCACTGTGCAGAAAGTTGGGCCAAAGGTGCTATGGAATGACCACACACTCACTGACAAGTTTGATGCAGCAAACTTGCAGTAGAAGATAAGATCAAATGGTGCTTAGGGGGTGAAGGTGGGATTGTCCCAGGGGCTTAGGGTTGGAAGGACTATAGTACTGTGGATTTTGAGCTCAAAATAATCAATGTACATGGTACTTCCTTTGCAAATGAGGAACACGACGACGCTCGGGTGAGCTGGAGATGTCGAGGAGGTTCGGGAGACGGCCGTGTGGAGTAGGCGTACGACGGAAAGTCGTGCGGCGCGGCTAGACATGAGCTAGACGACGGGAGCGCCCTGCAGCGGGATGGGGACACGTCGGGCACGCCCGGAGCGCGGCCAGAGCACGCCACATACTTGCTGATAGAGGCGAAGGTGTCCCGATGTTTCGATGAGATGATGGAGATCGATTTTTGGTGGAGTAGACTTTCACGACCCGACTACGAACGTGCGAAGACGCTGCGCCTTAGCAATCGCTAAACCAACTCCGAGAGGTTATTGATCCCGCGGATGCACGATCAACCTGACCACGAAGGTCAATTCCTGCAAGCAATCGAAGAACAAGCAAGAACTAAGAATTGCAATCTGGATATTGCGAATATAAGATGAAAGATTAACAGAAGTTGGGGTTCCAATGCGGTCTTGGCCTGGTCGGACGACACAAACGAAGAACTCGAAGTTGCGGCTATGGCTAACTTAAATCTAATTAAAACCCAAGTCTAAACGACGCCCTAAGGGCTGTATATATGGGGGAACAGAGGGGAATTTCGTGGCCCCTTGGAGGAGGGGTCCGAAAACAACCCTAGCTCGGTTTCCCCACACATACGGACTCTAAAAAATAGCCTATTAAGTGTATTTCGAAATTACATGGGCCCAGCCCAATTTTAAGGTGACGCAGCACCTATAATTGCCCTTGGACGAAAATAATGAAGTAGCATCTCGCGTATTTCATCCAAGACTTCATGCGCAACTTATGGTGGCTTCAAAGTGCGATAATCACCACTGGAAGCTCCTTTGTCCTTTCCCGCGCGCGCACCTTCTTCTCCATGCTTGATCCCGCTCCAATGACCATCCTTCTTGTCCATGCTAGGTCCTTCATTCATAAGCAAAACAAAAGTATCTAATTTAGGCAGCATCATATGTTCATGAACAATAGAAGGATTCGCAAGAAACGAAAGTACCTGATAATTTAGTTGACGTGCGCGTGCTCTAGTAACTGGTCCAGTATGTGTAGTTGGTGAAGATGTGGGTGTAACATTAGTAGAGATGTCCTCATCACTTGCTCCCCACGCGCACTGGTGCAAGGGATAAGGTTTCGTGTGGCCAACTGTTTCAAGAGTGTAGTCCTCTGACTGTAGATCACCACTGTACAGAAAGTTGGGCCAAAGGTGCTCTGGAATGACCACACACTCACTGACAAGTCTGATGCAGAAAACTTGCAGTAGAAGATAAGATCAAATGGTGCTTAGGGGGTGAAGGTGGGATTGTCCCAGGGTCTTAGGGTTGGAAGGACTATAGTACTGCGGAGTTTGGGCTCAAAATAATCAATGTACATGGTACTTCCTTTGCAAATGTACCCTGGAGGCTGAAGGTGTTTGTACTGTGGTATGGCTTTCACATAGCTCCCCTATGCATGCTTTTTGGCTGAGCTTAATCATACACCAGGGTGAGTAGATGTACCAAGTTTCACCTGAAATGGAGCAATGTAGCTAGTACTTCCTTTGCAAATGTCCAAATAGGCCATAATGAAAAGTTGAAGCTAGCATCTCATTGATTTGATGGAATTGTCTGAACATTGGTGGACTGAGGTTATTTGTTGGTGTTCACATGTGTGTAAAATTTCATGGCCATTGGACAAGCCTAGCTAGCACTTGATTCAAAAGGTGTCCTGCTGACCAGAATCTTGCACTTGATGGTGCACTCAGTTTTGTTGTTAGATTTGGCTCAAACTTGGTTTGGTGGAGTCATTTGGGTATGGGAATAGGCACAAGAAGTTTCAAGGCAAATGGGATCCCCTATCATGCACTTCCTTCACAATGCCCCTTTCTGCACCAAAACTTTGGGAATTTATTGTGGGAGTTTGGCAAAGCAATTGGTGGTGGAATTTGGTCTAGGCCAATGATATGATCATATGAGATTCAAAAAAAGTTTCACCAGCAATGGGTCGAGGAAAATGGCACTCCCTTCACAAAGCTCCAGTCTGCCCCCACGGACAAATGAATTTTTCTAGAGGAAAAATCCACTTGGGCTATGCAAGGTTTTTGAAGAATTTGGCAAGATATGGTGACAAGAGAATGTGGGAATTATTTGGGGATTTATGGAGCAATAAAAATATTGGTTGCTTCACAAACCTCAAATAATAGGAATATCCCTTTTATTGGAAAAGAAATATATGGTTTGAATATAAATGGTGGCTTGGATGGGATGGATCCATGGAATGACATGGGGAGGCTTGGATTCAAGGTCCACTTGAGCATGGAAAGAAAATATGCTCAAGTTTCAAGTCCAAAGAGGTACTAAAAATCAAATCCAATAGCAAATCCAGAAATAAATCAGAAAAGTTTTTGGAAAAAGAAAGTTCCAAAATCCAGGATGTCACAAACCTACCCCCTTAGAAAAAATCTCGTCCTCGAGATTTGGTTTCTTAGGGAACCATTGCAAACTTAGCATCCTCAAGAGGAGTATGGCTTCTCAGATTTCCTTTTTACTGCATATTGTTCCCTTAGTAGCATCCAATATATTTGACTCGGGGGGCTTGCTGCACCCAATCCATATATCTGACTGAACGTTCTTCCTGGCCATGTCAGATCCTTTCCTGCTGACTTCATCTTTGTGTCTGGTGACTTGTCTGATAACGGGATGTCTTGTCATAGGCTGAATGCTGACGATACCCATACCGTTCTCGGGGTACCTCGGGTCTTATCTACGGCACGGTCTTGAATCCTTTGTATTGGCCTCTTCGAGAAAAGAGCTTGGCCTTCACAGGTAACTGCTATCTTAGGCTGATTAAAGTTGTGGTGTTCCATGGTGCGGGACCTGGAATGTCTGCACATGGGGTTGCATCGCTTTGCTTTGGCACGTCCATCTTGAATATGAATCTTGACCGGGGCACTATTTCTGAACGTTTCCTCATGCTGAGATTCATTTTTCATATCCATGGGTGATGATAGACCGTGTTGCGCTCAGACGCAGTCCTTATAGTCAAAATGCTGAACTGTGTAGGTGATCTTCAGCGAAGAAGACTGGGGTATCTTGGCAGAACTGACAATTCCGAACTTGATTAACTGCTCGGGCTGACAGGCTGGGTACGCGGTCCCTAACCCATAGAGTGAGCTTTCTTCGTTGCTGGTGTCTATGGTGGTCCATGTGTCTCCAACTGGTCGCGGCAACATTAGACCCTGAGGTCCATACAATTCGTCCTTTTTCCTTACTCGTCGGGCTCACAGGAGTTGCATACTTTTGACATCTCGCGAGGGCAACGCTTATTCTTGCAGCATATATTGCCGCGAGATTCGACCTGGGCCATGTCTGTCTGCCCTGGGTCTTGTTACTGTGGCAATCATCTTCTTGTACTGGCTTTGCCTTAGTCAACATTCTTTGTTTGTACTTCTTGCATAACTGCTGATTATCCTGTCGGCCTCTTCCTCTGAGACAGACGGGTTACCTACACCTTTTGTCTTTTGGCTCATCATGATAACCTAGGTTGCAGTGAACGGGGTCCAAGGTTATCCTTCTTCGGGGTATGGTCTGACTTGAGGAGCCGACCCTCGTGGTTGGGGCCAGATCCAATGCTTCATGGCTTCCATTCCTCAGGGTGCTTCTTCATGACTTTGCCAGTCTTTCTTCCAGGCTGAGGTGTATATCAGATTTTTCTGCTGGCTTGTCTCCCGAGAGTTGCGGTCCTTTATCACTTTCCATGTGTATACTTTTTCTTGGTTACGAGCATGGTGGTATCCACACCGGGGTAGCTCGCATGCTTGAGAATAAATGCCCATAGAACGTGCGGGTTCTGACGGTGCTGAAGCCTTTACTATTTTTGAATAACCGGATTTTTGACAATACCATTGCAGGCATGATGGCGTGTCGAGGAAGATTGGGTAGCCTGTCTGCAAATCTTGGCCGGGTAGCTTGCTAGGGAAGACTGGGTGTCGTGTCTCAGAAGCTTTCTCAGGTGGTGCATCAAGGAAGGAGGGGTGCCGTACACGGGAAGCTTCCTTGGTAGCTTGCTGAAGAAGACCGGGTTGCCTTGCCTTGGAAGCTTTCCTGATACTCCCTCCGTAAACTTTTATAAGAGCGTTTAGAATTTTAGGACACGGCCGACAATTGACGATTTGGACACTTTTACCCCCCATTTGAATTTCTCCTCGTCCAGCTTGCGTCGTCCATGTCTTCTTCCTCCTGATGAGCCCTCGTCCTCGCCCAGGTGCTCGTCCCCGTGCTCGGGCCTGCTCGATCCCGTCTCCAGGCGCTCGTCCCCGTGCTCGGCCTGCTCGATCTCGTCTCCAGGCGCTCGGGCCTGCTCGATCCCGTCTCTAGGCGCTCGTCCCCGTGCCCGGGGCCATCTCCAGAAGCCCCGGCCTGGTTGCCGCCGCCCGCCACCCCACCCTGGTCGCCGCCGCCCCATCTAGGTCGCCCCGCCGCAGCAGCCTGGTCACCGCCTTCCGGTCGCCCCATCGCCCCAAATTGGTTGCCCAGCGCCCAGACTGGTCACGCTCAATCCCATCCTGGACAGTGGACACACAGCAGCAACAACCAGATTGAGTCACCAGCAGCAGTCTCAAAGCCACCACCAGCACTCCAGGCACTCCAGGCAGGTACTCCTCGCATCTAATCACAAGATTGGATTTAGTAAAACAGGAGGATTCACAGGAGGATTTACGGAAGAATTCAGCAAAACAACTTGTTCAAAGAATTTACAACAGAATTTGATTGATTCAATTAAACAGAAATTTCAACATTAAAATCAAACAAAATTTGATTGATTAAATTAAACAGAAGTACTCTGGGCACATTTGATGGAATCTGGGAATAGGATGCTTGAAAATTGAACCTGGATGGTGAAAATTAACTGAATCTGCATCCACATTTCCACGGAATGAGCAAATTCTGCACACACATACACAACAATCAGTAGATGCATTCAGTAGTGGGCACACAACAACCATCAATTCTGAGATAAATAATCCTGCATATCTGAACCATATTATTCCTGAATGTTGTTCATGAATATCTATGGTTTGTTTTTTATTATTGGAGTATTAAACTTGTTATTGTGGAAAATTTCAGCAAGAGTAGAAGAAGCAGATCAACAATAACATGCAGATGCAACATTCGCTTACTGAAAAAGAACAAGAGGAGGAGCAGTAGGAGAAGCAGCAGTATGGTGCTCCCAGATTTGAACTGCACACCGCCTGCAGGAGGAGAAGAAGCTGATGATGATGACAATATGGTCCAAGAAGAAGCTGATGATGACGACAATATGCTCCAAGAAGCCGATGATGATGACAATATGCTCCAAGAAGCTGATGATGACAATATGCTCCAACAAGAAATTGGTGATCACGACAATATGCTCCAAGAAGAAGAAGAAGAAGTTGCTCTTGTAGGTGGCCAGCAAATACACATGCAAAGAAAGTCAATGACAGATAACCAGAGATATGCTGCCTACATGGCACTACATACCCTGAATCTAGCCAGGGGTGGGAAATTCAAAAGAAATGACAAGAAGAATGTTGCTCAAAATTTTCAAGTTGGTGTTCAACATATTAGAAAAATCTGGACAATGGCAGAGCAACAAATTGCGCTTGGTCAGGAGGTGGATGTGACCAATAGAAGGAAAGGAAGATGTGGAAGAAAAGGAAAGGATGATGTTCTATCCCAAATCCCCATGGTTCCATTGAATAGAAGATCGACTCTCAGGTCACTTGCTCGAACATTGGGTGTTAGTCATACTACACTCTATCAGAAACTCAAGCTTCGCAAGATCAGGAGGCACTCCAACCGTGTGAAGCCAACCTTGAAAGACAAGAATAAAAGAGCAAGAATCGAGTTTTGCATCTCAATGCTTGATGAGACCACCTTAGCAGCTCCAAGACCCAAATTCAGCAGTATGGAAAACATTGTGCATATTGACGAAAAATGGTTTTATATGACAAAGATGAATAGATACTACTACCTCCTCCCTGAGGAAGATGACCCGGTCAGAACTGTTCGGAACAAGAACTGTATTGGCAAGGTGATGTTCCTAACCGCGGTTGCAAGACCGAGATATGATGCTCAAGGCAATCTAACATTCTCTGGTAAAATTGGTGTATGGCCGTTTGTGCAAGAGATTCCCGCTGCTAGAAGGAGTGAATATAGAGCAAGAGGGACAATGGAAACTAAATCCGTCAATGTGAACCGACAGGTAATGAGGAGGTATATGATAGAAAAAGTGGTTCCGGGGATAAAGGAAGTGTGGCCCCCAGATCATATTGGCCAAATATTGATCCAGCAGGACAACGCAAAGACACACATCCTTCCCGGAGATGCAGAGTTCACCAAAGCTGTGTCTACATCTGGTTTGGACATTAGAATAATACAACAGCCTCCAAATTCTCCTGATATGAACGCACTTGATCTTGGACATTTCAGATCCCTTGAGTCTATGACCGACTGTAGAGCTCCAACGACTATAAAAGAACTGATTGAAGGTGTG
This sequence comes from Bromus sterilis, assembly GCA_950022295.1. Taxonomy (NCBI): domain Eukaryota; kingdom Viridiplantae; phylum Streptophyta; class Magnoliopsida; order Poales; family Poaceae; genus Bromus; species Bromus sterilis. Next base: position 159,471,184 of record OX465599.1, on the reverse strand, counting down.
CAAGAAGAATTCGATGAGTATGATCCCGGGAAACTTAACAAAATATTTTTAACTCTTCAGACCATCATGGTGGAAGTGATGAACCATGGAGGAGGAAATGCATATAAAATTCCACATGTGTGCAAGGAGAGATTGGAAAGTCAAGGAATGCTACCACATAGGATTTATTGCCCCCGAGAAGTTTATGAGAATGCCATGGAGATTCTAGCACAAGATGTCCAGTGAGCAATAGAATATGTTGAGTGGAGAAAAGAGCATAGGAGAGGAGAGGAGAAGAGTGTACTGGAGAGGAAAAACACCACTGTGTATCACTTTGTGTATGAAAAAAATATGTATGCTTGCAAGACAAAAATGTTGTCTCTCTGCTCTTGTATGCAGGATATTATTCTTAAAGTTTCAGCAATGTGTATACATCTACTTGCAACTTATACTCCCCTTGTATGAAGAAAGTTAATCCTAAAATTATACTCCAAAGTTTGCAAATATGTAGCTTTACAAAGGAAGGCCAAAATTTAAGAACTGAAAAAGGAAGGCCAAAAAGAACAAGAGAACACAACACATGCTCATCTTCACAGTCTATATGAAAGACAAAAAAATATAAGGATTTCATTTTTACTGATATTGAGCATCTTCACCTTGATGCCGTGGAAGAGCGTCACCTTGATGCCGTGCTCGTTGCACGCCGCCACCACGTCCTCCTGCGCCTTGTACAACTCCCACGCTGCCGTGAAACGGCCGGCGTCCTTGCCTGAATCAGAGTAGCCCACCATGACCTGCGACGTTCAGACAGACAGAGTACTCTCTCAAGTTTCAGATAACTAAATGGGAGTACATAATGAAGATTGACAGGATTCATCATGTTTCTACCTCTTGGTTCCCGTTGTGGTTCTTGATGATATGCTCCCTGTACCAGTCAATGGCCAGCAACTTCCTGATCGCCAAGCCGGCTTCGCGAAGATCCTTCACCGTCTCGAACATAAGTTGCTCATGAAGCAACTTATGCTCCAACTCCACCAATGCCACCAATTCCTGCCATCCGAGAACAAGCGACAGTACCATGACTGAGAGCATACTAATTAAGAAAATTTGTTTACATAACATAAGGAACAATATTCAGATTTCAGTTTTAATTTGTTTACATAACATAAGGAACAAGATTCAGATTTCAGTATCAGACCATCCATTTTTTCCCTCTCTTAGTGAAGCACATACACAAGGTGAGAATGAACACGGGAAACACTCACTGGCAATTAACTAAAACAGCAAAAATGTCCTCGGCTATCATTAATCACAACAAACAAATATGAAGGATAATTCATATCAATAGCTGAGTGAGTCAGTATACTTTGCTCTTGTATGCAGGAGTAGCATACCAATACCAAACAAAATCTTATCTGAATACAGTATGTTGAGCGCCTGTATTGGATTGAACCGTAGCTCACCTTCAGATTGACTAGCAGTATGAGCGCCTGCACGAGGTGCACCAGGAGGCCAGATGACAGAGCGCTAGCGTTGGTGTCGTTAGGTAGAAGGGCGTGATGTGGACGAGGAACAACGCGAGGTCGCCGAGCTCCTTGGCCGTCTCCCGGCCGCCGCCGCCCGAGGAGGACAGCGCGGCCTGCTGCCGGAAGTGGCGCTGCAGCTGGCGGGGCTCCGTCTCGTACCCCTCCTGGTCGCGCTTCATCTTGGTCTGCAGCGTCGGCAGGCTCTGCCGCTCGCCCTCCTCGACCTTGGTAAAAAAGTCAACTTTGGTTCGAGCAGGAGAAGGTGGTGCAGGCACACCGGCGAGAGGGAGAGCGGGCGAGGGCGAAAGGGAGAAGCGGCGACGCCGACGCGGGCGAGCTAGGGAGCGGCGCAGGCGAGAGGGAGAGCGGCGCCGGCGAGAGGGAGCTCTGGATTTGGGTAGAGAGTTCGGTGAGAGGGAGGGGAATCAAGTGAGTGAGTGAGTGAGCGAGCGCAGGGGTAAAATGGGACACGATATAATTTGCGTAGCGTTACGCAATTTGAACTGGGTTTTCTAAACGCTCTTATAAATGTTTACGGAGGGAGTAGCTTACTAAAGAGGATAGATTATCTTTCCCCTGAAGTTTGCCTCTTTGCGCTGAGGGGATACCGGTTCCTTGCACTGGAAGTTTCTGCGACCGGTCACTGTAGGCATCTAGGTGACTTGTGCTGGAATCTATCCATGGCGTACTGAGCACGACTGGTTGGTCTTGCACCGTAAGCTTCACTCTGTGACTTGTGGTAGAAGACTGACTGTCTTGGCCGAGAAAATGTCTGGATAACGTACTGAGGAAGACTGATGCAATGTACAAGTTGGCTGTGCCGGGTATCCTGTTGCGGAAGGCTGAGGTTTCTTACGGGTGAAACTTTCCCATCCTGACATGGGGACAAATCTGAATGTGGTGTCTGCCAAATTACTAACTGTTGGCTTGTTAGAGGGAAGCATTCTCGCAATCATTGTCTTGCTGGATTCTGACTTCATCATACATTCTGACTGTCTTCCAGAATTTACTGAAATATCTTGCATCGGATAGGATTGTCGCTGGTGTATGTTGTGCCTCGGAAATTTACACTGTCCTTTGCTTGAATCTTCGCGGCTGCCATAGTTGACGCCGACTTGATTCACATGAGGGCTTCGGTTGCCTACATACGTGAGCCACATACTTTCAATGCAATCGGGTATGAGTCCTTTCTGACTTGCTGATTTCCAAATTCCTTGCGGCCTTTCACTGATGGAATCTTCATGGATATAACGGTTACCGGAATGATGCTGACCTGATCCGAAAGTTTATCCGGACAGAACTTGTACTGGATCTCAATATTCCCAATGCATTCTGTGTGAATCCTTCTTGACTTGGTAGCTTCATGGTGCTCTGCGATCTGTCACTGAGTCTTCGAGGTATGCAGGATTATGAGCAACTTTCCATCGGGGTCGATAAGGTGACACCAAAGAAGCAAAAGAAGACTGAAATGAAAACCAACGAAGACACCCACGAAGCGAAGATCGACAGCAATCGATAGAAGAATCACTTCAAAAGTTTTAGCGGTAGTCGATGACCATCTGAATCCCTCGCATAAAACCGGCAAATAATCCCAAAACGGTTTTTACAACTCAGATCTAGGACGTTTACTGGAATAGCTCAAGCGCAGCTCAAGACGGTCGACCAAGAATCAGCTCAGAGCATGAGACAGTGTTGATAAAAGAATGCAGAGGTCCCCTAAGACGGCCGAGAAAACAACTCAGAACATAGGGTCTCCACTGCGAAGAGAAACTCAACAACTGCCCGAGACGGCCAAGAAAATAGCTCAGAATACGGGACAGTTATAGACAAGAGAAATGAAAAGTAGGCCTCCACCCCGGACGGCCGACCATGAATCAACTCAGAACCAGGCGTGGTGCCATTATCCAAAAGAAAGCGAGAAAGGGTTCTTCCGGGTCATATACTACCCGCAAAACATATTCGATAAACACCGAAGAACCAAATGCGGAGTTGACGAGAAAACTCAACGAAGCAAAGATCAATAGTACCGACAGTGCATCTGATTACAGACAGACATCTCATAAACTACCGCTAGCACATCATCAACTAATATGCAACAACCAGCATGCACTACGACTTATGCGAGTCTTAGGCGCTACGGTCCATCGACGGGTGGCCGGAAGCAGGGGGATCTGGCGGAGGAGTTGCCGAAGCCAAGGCTGCAGCAAGCATCCTTCTTGATTCCCTTGCATCACTGACCAACTCGACGAGGAGGGTGTACTCGGCGACCATGTAGCGAGACATAAAAGTCACCGTTGTGTCGGCTTCTTCAAGAGGCCTGGGAAATCTTATCTGCTGAGGATTGGAGATCAAGTTGGGATAGAAATGGAAGGCGCGATCCTGATACATCGCGCTCTCTTGCTGGCGAAGACCGGCGAGTCCTGCCAGAGAAGCTAGCTGAACGACACGATCTTGGGTCGGGGCGAATCCTCCTTGGAAGTCGTAGGCGCGCAGGCCGATGGGAAGGTTGACTGCTATGAGGACCTTGGCACGGTACTCCGGCATCGATCCTCCGATTGGAATCGGGGTCACATGGTATCGCGGAATCTCTCCGTTGGGGTAGAGAGTCCACCAAACGTCGGCGAGCAGATGGGCGAAGCTGATTGGGGAGGGGGAGGATAGTTGGTCGAGTGGATACTCCGCCATCTACACTCATCAAGAAGCTCGTTACCGAAAAGGAGGTGATCTATATGCAGCAAACAAATACAGCACACAAACAAGTTATAACTCCAGCTCAAATGTTAATCTAACGTCCTTCTAACGTTCGTGCGGGCTAGCGGTTCCTACAGCCAGTCCTGCTTTGATACCAAGATTTGTGGTACCCCGGCTCAGAGGAGTGGAACGCCTGTGCTCCAGCCCAGAGATCAAGTCTTCTGAAACACGGCACTGCTTGATATAGAACTGAACAACTTTCTATTAATAAATATACGGGTACAAAGGGTTTATTACAACGTTGACATAGCGGGATAGAGGACAAGCTTGCTCCTCAAGCTCGCCACGGATCTACATCAAGCAGCAGACTAACTCTCTAGCAGCGTAATATAACTCGGCAGCGGAACAACGGCGGCGGTGATGAACTCCACTCCACAGGGACACTGGCTGGGACACCTCCTATCTCGCAAACACCGGGAACGTCGTCCTACACGTTCAAGCACGGCCTGCAAATCTGGCATGACACGCCAGGTCAGTACATCGAATGTACTTGCAAGCTCACAACAACCATGCACCAAGGCAAAAGAATAACATGGCATACAGGTTAAAGTATATTAATGAATATCATGCAGGCAGATAATCATCAAGCATATCATCAGTATATTATTAGCATTGTATCAACATTAAGACTAATGCACAATCAATCATCGTTTAAGGTCACATGGACCCCACATGACCATCGCATGATCACGTGGCTTACCTCGGAGTCCTTACCGACTCAAGCATCGGGTCATCGCATGACCAACAACTTACCATGCTCAACCAATCAACTTACCATGCTCATGCCAATCAACTTACCATGCTCATGCCAATCGAACTCATGTTGATCTCAGTGTGACCTATTGTGAACTATGTCCAATACCGTGGACTCGTCTATTCGAATAGTTTGTGTGACTCTGCAGAGTTTGTGCACTTTACCCACACTATGGAGTCCCTCCTCCATCCAGTATATTGGAATGTCTCCCAGGAGTGGACTAGGATTTCTCCAACGAGACCGTTCTACCAGTGACTCCCCTTACCGTATCACCCGACATACTTCGCAAGTCATGCCTTGGGTAGCCCCGTGTCCTCCAGACACACAACCATAGCATGGCAACTGACCGCCGCACGGTCCATAAACTTTGTCCCAATCGAGGACGGGCCCAAAACATACCTGGCTCTCAAGACTACCGCCACCTACCTGATTAGGATAGTCCGATCGCGCATAGCCTTCCCTACTTGGTGATACGCATAAGAGAAACCACCGATAGACCGAGCCAAGGCCTTCCTGTGGCACCCCGGCTCAGAGAACCAGAACGCCCAGTGCTCCAGCCTAGAGATCAAGTCTTCTGGAACACGGCACTGCTTGATATAGAACTGAACAACTTTCTATTACTGAAGATAGGGGTACACGAGTTCTATTACAATGCTAGCGGAGACACAACTTTCTTCTCAGGCTAGCCTCGGCTCTACAACAAGCAACAGCATAACTCTCTAGCAGCGGAATATAACTCGGCAGCGGAACAACCACGGCGGTGATGAACTCCAATCCACATGACACTGGTTGGGACACCTCCTAGTTTGCAAACACCTGGAACGTCGTCCTACGCATCCAAAGCACGGCCTGCACATCTGGCATGACATGCCAGGTCAGCACATTGAATGTACTTGCAAGCTCACAACATCCAAAGCACCAAGGAAAAACAATAACATGGCATTAGCAGGTTCAAGTATCTTAGTGAGTTAAACCGGTGAACAAAAATATCATGCAAACAGATATCCATCAAGCATATTATCAACATTTAGACTAATGCATAGACAATCATCGTTTAAGGTCACATGGACCCCACATGATCATCGCAAGATGACGTAGCTTACCTCGGAGTCCTTACAGACTCAAGCACCGGGTTACCTCATGACCAATCACTTCCACGGGTCGTCACATAACCAAACGGGTCATCGCATGACCAATCCACTTACCACAAACATTCCACCGAACTCATGTTGATCTCATGGTGCGACCTAGTACGAACTGTGTCCATTACCGCGGACGCGGCTATTCGAATAGATTTGTGTGACTCTGCAGAGTTTGTGCACGTTACCCACACTATGGAGTTCTTCCTCCGTTCAGCACCTCGGAACTTGTCCCACAGGATCCTTGGAACTCGTACCGCAGGATTGGACTAGGACTTCTCAACCGAGACCGTTCCATCGCGTGTGGCTCTTACCGTATCACCGACATCCCCTCTTGGGTAGCCCAGTGTCCTCCAGACACTCCTGCCATCGCATGGCAACTGACCATCGCATGGTCAACAACGGCCACCGTCGTGGCAAAACTGTCCCAAATGGGGACTGCGCGCATATCAACAACCTGGCTCTCAAGACTATCGCCGTTTACCGGGCCAAGGTATCTGCCGCGCATAGCCTTCCCTCTTTGGTGATACGCAAAAGAGAACCAACCGATAGACCGAGCCAAGGCATGCCCATACAGGCAAATGTGGCTGCACGGATAAGTTTGGTTCGGTGGCACCTGATCAACTTGTCAGGAAGCATGTCTCCAACAGCAAACACAAGTATCAGGTGCAACATGAGTAGCATCAGATCATAACAATGCATAACATGCTAGTATAACAATTCCATATATGATCAAGCACAATTTAGATGGTGAACTTATCCTTGTCACGAAGGTTAAGTTATTAATGTGGCAACATCATGGATGTGGTTAAGCATAACCTAGGGATAACATGAGCAGGTGTAGGAATAACAGGAGTAACTTAACATGGTACAAGCAGAGCATGGTAACATGATCAATGCCTAGCATGAATGTACTTAACATAACCATGGAAAAATCAAGCATGGCAATGATACAACTATAGTACAACCAGACGAGCATAACATGATCAAAGTATAGTACGGAAATCAATATGTGACAAAGATTAAAGCATGTTAAAGATCACTCAAAGCTTTGCAAAGGTGCAAAGGGTATCGTGGCTGCATTTCACCAGAGTGGTGAGAAACACTCCCGGTCTTCGACACCGACACACCCTGCAAAAGCGGACAAGAAAGGCACGGCGAAAAAGAGGGGTCAAACCACATTGACTTGACCAGCCAAAAACCACAAAGAAACATGGCATAAACCTATTCCAACGCGACGAGGAGCTCGAGACAAAACCAACGCACAAAGAATCACCTCGTTTGGAGTTACGGATGTGGAGATATGAGCGTTCGTTCATTGGACAGAAAATCTGCCTTAACCAGTGAACGTTCACACCTTAGGTTTTTCGGAAATACGCTTCCCCGCAAAGAAAACATATTTCGGGCTACTGGAGAGGAAAATACGCTTCCCAGAGGGGAAAGCGTATTTTGGGACCGAAGGAGACGAAGTACGCTTTCCTTTAAGGAAAACGTATTCACCAGAGAGCGCCTCCCCCTAATCTGACGCGCGGGGCCCAGCGGTCAGCCGGGCTGGGTCGCTTACACGCGGGGCCCACCCGCCAGATCTCCCCTCTTCTCTCTCCTCCCCTTCTTTCCTCCCCTGCTTTCGCCGAGACAGAGCACGGGCCGCGGCCGAGCCGGCTCGCCTCCGTGGATGGAGGCACAGGGAGCTTGCAGCTTGGGGCGCCGGGGGCTCCGCTGGAGACCTCGTCACCGCGCGGGGTGGCCGACAGCGAGGCCCGCCATGGCTGGGTGCGGCGGCAGCAAGGGGTGCGGGCCGGCGAGGCTGCGCGGGGAGGGGGGGGGGGTCCGGCGCGCGTGCGGCTAGAGGAGAGGCTTCAGGGGTCCAGTGGGGTGGCTAGGAGGAGAGGGGTCTCGGGTCGCCGGATTGGGGCGGAGGCCGGCGGCGGAATCGGCCGCTAGGGAGGGCAAGGCGGTGCTCCGCCGAGCAATTGGAAGGGGAATCGGTGCAAGGAGAGTGCAAGGAGGCTACTGGTGTGCTCCAAAGCTCGGGGGAAAGCCCCTTTATATAGGAGGAGGTGGATTCGAGCTTCGGGTCGCGACAATGGCGTGCGGCCATGGCGTGCGTCGAGCTGGAGGCTTCGAGGGCAACGGGACGGGCGGAGGGAAAGCCTTGCGGCGCAGAGGGACATGGGTTAGAAGACATTTGCGCACTTGAGCACGACGTGGACGAGTCAGGCACGCGCGGAGCGCGTCCAGAGCACACCATGTGCGTCCAACAGCGTGGCCACCAAATGCACTGTGGTTTTGGTAGCATTTCTCGTGGGCAAATGTGTCCACCGTGTAGTCCTTTCAACGCTGATCACTGTGGTATGCTTGGTTGGAAAGATCGGCTACTGTGGTGATCTCTATCTCCAGCAATAGTTGGCTGCAGAAACCTTGGGAGGCAAACTGGGCTCACATGGTGGGGAGGGGGTGAATGTGGGGTTGTCTCTTAGGCTTAGGGTAGGAAGGACTACAGTCCTGCAAAGTTTGGGCCCAAAATGATCAATGCACATGGCACTTCTTTTGTATTTACACCGTGGAGGCTAAAGGTGTTTGTACTTTTGTAGGGCTGGTACATTGCTCCCCTAAGCATGAATTTTGTCAGAGCTTCATCATACACTAGGGTGAGAATGTGTACCAAGTTTTAGTTCAAATGGATCAAGCTAGCTAGCAATTCCTTTGCAAATGCCCAATTGGACCAGAAATGCAATGTTGAAGCTAGCCTCACATAGGATTGATGTAATTGGCTGAAAATTAGTGTACTAGGGTTATTTGGCATGATGCACATGTTTATAAAATTTCATGGCCATCGGACAAGCCTAGATAGCACTTGCTTCACAAGGTGTCCTTCTGACCAGAAACTTAAACTTGATGGTGCACTCACATGGTGGATAGGATTTGGCTCACATTTGGTTTGGTGGAGTTATATGGTGGTAGGATCATGCTCACACAGTTTCAAGGCAAATGGGTTCCCCTATCATGCACTTGCTTCACAATGCCCTTTGCTGCACCCAAACGTTGGGAATTTATTGTGGGAGTTTGGCTAGTCAAATGGTGGTGGAATTTGGTGGAGGTCAATGATATGATCATATGAGCTTGCACAAAAAGTTTCACCATCAATTGATCAAGAGAAGTGCCACTCCCTTCACAAAGCTCCATTTTGCCCCCACAGACAAAGGAATTTCCATAGATGAGAAATCCACTTGGTCCATGCAATATTTTTGTAGAATTTTGCAAGATATGGCATCAAGATATTGAGGGAATTATTTGGGGATTTATGGAGCAATATAAATAGGGGTTTCTTCACAAACCTGAAATAATGGGAATATTCCTTTGATTGGAAAAAGGAATATAAGCCTTGAATATATGGTAGCTTGGATGAGGTGGGTCAATGGAATGGCAGCGGCAAGGATTGGAAACAAGGGCCAATTGAGCATGGAAGGAAATTATGCTCAAGTTCAAGTCCAACGAGGTGCTCAAAATCCAAACCAGCGGGAAAAAACCAGAAGAACTTCGAAAAGAAAAAGCTGCGAAAACCAGAGTGTCACACTTCCCATACAGGCCACTGTGGCTGCACCAGATAAGCTCAGTTCGGCGGCACCTGATCAACTTGATATTGAACATGTCTTCAACAGAAACCGCAAGCATCAGGTGCAACATGAGCATTCATATAACACTATCATGCAATACATGGGGAACCATCCAAGGTATAGTTATAGTTGTATTATTACTGGGCATGTTTACATGATTAACTCAACCAGGGTAAGGATGATTAACATGGTATCAACATGATATTAACATCTAGCATTATCATGAGCACGGTGGAGATTATGATGCATACAAGCATAGCATAGTGATGACATGATTAGAGCATAAACATAACATGACAACGGCATATCATGATCATCATGGTTATACGGTAATCAAAACAACATGATCAAGGCATATCGAAAATGTCGCATCATCGAAGGTTAAAGCATTTTTAAAGCACGTCAAAGCTTTACGAAGGTGCAAAAGAAGTTGTGGCTTGCCTTCACCAACAAGGTGTTGGGGGAAGCTCCAGATCTTCAATATCAACAAAACCCTGCGAAACATTTTATAAAAAGGCACGGCGAAAAAGTCAAATACCATCTTTTGTTTGCCCAGCAAAGAACAACATCAAAACATGGCACAAAACCTATGCCAAACTGAAGAGGAGTTCGAGACAAAATCAACGCAAAAAGAATAACCTAGTTTGGAATTACGGTTGCGGAGATACGGCCGTTCGTTCGTTAGGCAGGAAAAAAAACAGATATGTCCTTCTCTGCAACCGGACAAGATTGTTGCTGGTTCTTGCCATGTCTCGGACGCATATGTTTCTGGGTCACAATTTTTGCTTTCCTTGCCTGAATCCTTGTGGAGGTCATAGCTGATGCAGACTTGATTCAAGTGATGGCTTGGGTAACGTCCCTTCGTGAGCCACATGCTTCCAATGCGATTGGGCATGAGTCTTTTTTGACTTGCTGATTTTCCACATCATCGCGGCCTTTAACTGATTAAATCTTTACGATTGTACTGGTTACAGGAGAAATGTATGCCTGATGCATATGATGGTTGCCGTATGATTCATACTTGAGCCAGAGTGCTTCCGATGCAACAGGGTACGAGCCATTCATGTCTTGCTGAGTTTCCTTATTTCTTTGCGGTCTTCCACTGATGGAATCTTCATGGCCATAACGGTTACCAGACTGATGCAGACTTGATTCATTCGGGCAGAACTCATACGGGAGCTGAATATTCCTGCTGCAAGCTGGTGTGGGTCCTTGATTTGGTGGCTTCATAATGCCCTGCGGTCTTGCACTGATTCTTCGAGGTATGCAGGGGTTATGAGCAACTCTCCATCGGGGCGGATAAAGTGACACCAAAGAACCAAACGAAGAACCAACGAAGAAAACCACTGAGCAAAAAGTAAACGAGGAACGGCTCGCTACCTCATAAGCTTTAGCGGTAGTCGATGACCATCCGGAGTCCTTGAAAACAAAAACAGCGAATAACCCAGTAGCCACCAGAGCGGTTTTTACAACTCAGTTCTGGGACTTGTACTAGAATAGTTCAAGCACTGCTCAAGACGGCCGACCGGAATCAGCGCAGAGCAAGAGACAGCGTTGATAAAAGAATGCAGAGGTCCCCTAAGACGGACGAGAAAACAACTCTGAGCATAGGGTCTCCACTGCGAAAAGAAACTCAACAACTGACCGAGACAGCCGAAAAGCAGCTCAGAACACGGGTCGGTTGTTGAAAAGAGAAAGTAAAACAAGCATCCACTCTGGACGGCCGACGATGCATCAGCTCAGAACCAGACGTGGTGCCAATATCGAAGAACAACAAGCAAGGGTCCGTCCAAGTGATCTAACACCTGCCAATACAGAATTAGCAGCTGCCGAAGAAACTGAACAAAGAACCAACAACGAGAACCAACTAAGCAGGAGAAGCAATACTGAACAAGCACTGTGATCACATGGAAGCTCTCAACTTATTGCTATTCACATCAACATGCAACAAGCAACATGCAACACTACGACTCATGCATCACGAACTACGCGAAGCGCAGGCGTTCTGATCTGACGGCGGGTTGCCGGGGGTCGCGGGAGTGGGCGGAGGAGTCGACAACGACAAGGCTGCAGCAAGAGTTCTCCTTGCATCTCGTGCATCACGGACTAGCTCGACGGGGAGGGTGTATTGGGCAATCATGTAGCGGGAAATGGTGATCACCGCCGCATCGGATTCCTCCAAAGGGCGAGGAAACCTTACTTGCTGCGGAGTTGCCCCCAAGGTGGGGTAAAAATGGAAGGTGCAATTCTGCTTCATCGCACTTTCCTGGTGGCGTAGGCCTAACAGTCCTGCCAACGCGACAAGTTGAATGGCACGATCCGGGGTAGAAGCGGGTCCACCCTGGAAGTTGTAGGAGTGCACGCCGATGGGGATGGTGGCGGTCACGTAGACGTTGGCACGGTACTCAAGCAGCTTCCCTCCGATCGGCGTCTGGGAAACTTGGTACCTTGGAATCTCTCCACTGGGGTAGAGAATCCACCATACGTCTGCAAGGAGGTAGTCAAAGTTGGTCTCGGACGAGGATCATGTGTAGCCCACCGGGTATTCCGCCATCTACACTCGTCAGATCAGATCGTTAGCGAAATCATATCGTCTATATGCAGCAAACAGATGCAACAAGCAATAGGATCACACAAGCAAGCCATACTCTAGCTCTAACGTCAATTTAACATTCTTCTAACGTTCACGCGGACTAGGGTGTCCTACAGCCAGTCCTGCTCTGATACCAAGCGTTGTGGCACCCCGGCTCAGAGGACCGGAACGCCCCGTTCTCCAGTCCAGAGATCAAGTCTTCTGGAACACGACACTGCTTGATATAGAACTGAACAACTTTCTATTACCGAAGATAGGGGTACACGAGGTCTATTACAATGCTAGCGGAGACACAGTGATGAGGACATCCCTACTAATGTTACACCCATATCCTCACCAACTACACATATTGGACCAGTTACTAGAGCTCGTGCACGTCAACTAAATTATCAGGTACTTTCGTTTCTTGCGAATCCTTCTATTGTTCATGAACATATGATACTGCCTAAATTAGATACTTTTGTTTTGCTTATGAATGAAGGACCTAGCATGGACAAGAAGGATGGTCATTGGAGCGGGATCAAGCATGGAGAAGAAGGTGCGCGCGCGGGAAAGGACAGCGGAGCTTCCCGTGGTGATTATCGCACTTTGAAGCCACCATAAGGCGCGCATGAAGTCTTGGACGAAATACGCGAGATGCCACTTCATTATTTTCGTCCAAGGGCAATTATAGGTGCTGCGTCACCTTAATATTGGGCTGGGCCCATGTAATTTCGAAATACCACCTTATAGGCTGTTTTTAGAGTCCGTATGTGTGGGGAAACCGAGTTAGGGTTGTTTTCGGACCCCACCTCCAAGGGGTCACGAAAATCCCCTCTGTTCCCCCATATATACAGCCCTTAGGGCGTCGTTTAGACTTGGGTTTTAATTAGATTTAAGTTAGCCATAGCCGCAACTTCGAGCTCTTCGTTTGTGTCATCCGACCAGGCCAAGACCTCATTGGAACCCCAACTTTCGTAATCTTTCATCTTATATTCGCAATATCCAGATTGCAATTCTTAGTTCTTGCTTGTTCTTCGATTGCTTGCAGGAATTAGACCTTCGTGGTCAGGTTGATCGTGCATCCGCGGGATCAATAACCTCTCGGAGTTGGTTTAGCGATCGCTAAGGCGCAACGTCTTCGCACGTTCGTAGTCGGGTCGTGAAAGTCTACTCCACCATAATCGATCTCCACCATCTCATCGAAACATCGGGACACCTTCGCCTCTATCAAGTGGTATCAGATTTCCAGGTTGCTCGGTGAGATTTACCAGTTTTCATAGTCTAGATTGGTTCTGTTCTTCATACCTACAGTCCACGAAAAAGCCAAAAAAAAAATTAGGGTTAGATCATCACGTTCCAAAACAGTCCGAGCCCTTATCCAGTTTTCTTTACAGTAGCTTGCTTTGTTGAATTTACGGTTGCATCGTTGTGTCAAGTTGCTGATCTTAGCGTCTAGTTCCCTTAGAGTTTCGAGTTCTGATCACAGTTTGCCACGTCGCCGCCGCACAGTAGTCATCCTACCACGTTCCGCCAATCCAAGTCCAGATACACCACCACGTTCCGCCAAGCAGAGTCCATATACACCACCACGTCTCACGAGTCCGAGTTGAGTTCCACCATCAGTAAGGATCCTGATCTCTCTGTAGCCAGATTAGTTTTGAGTTGTTAGAGTCGGATTTCACCAAACTTTTTCCGTCCAGAGAAGGGGGGTGATTTCCAAAAAAAAAAAAAAAAAAATTTTGAGTCTGGCACGCTTTCCAGAGCAGTTTTTAGGCCAAAAATTTCAGGGGTGAAAAAATTTCGTGCCCATACGTTCCTTAGGTCCAGAAACTCATTTTGAGACGTTCGCCACCATAGTGATTTTTTCGCACTTTTTCAGCCACCGCAGTCCCGCATCGCAAAAAAAAAAAAAAAAAAAAAAAAAAAAAAGCAAAAAAAAAAAAAAAAACAAAAAAAAAAAAAAAGAGAAAAAAAATTCAGAGTGTGCTTCTCAGTTGATTACGTGCCGCGCCGTGCTTTCGTTGGTGTTTTAGGCTCGCGTCTCTAGTACGGTCTAGCCTAGGATCAGCACAGTACCGACGTTGAGTGTTTATTCAGCTTTGCATCTCTGTTTTGATTACTGTTGAGCTTTTTGCTACCATATTTGTCAAACCTACCTACAGCTCCACATATATTCTACTTCGTGCGGTTGACACCTCCTGGCCATCGCTCTACCACATCTCTGAGAGTTTTGACCCGTTGGTTGCACATCACCACCTGCTGCTAGGTAAGAATCGGTAAGAACGTAAGAAAAGCTTGACGGATTTGTGCTTTCCACCACCCCACATCCATCCCATTAGTAGAAGTAGGATCATATTCCTGTGTGTTTTCTATTTCTGCTAACCATGCCAGGATCCCATGATGAAGTGGCGCGGGATGCACCTGCTTGGGAGAATATGACAAACAAAGCATTACATGATAAATTTGCACAAATGATGTCTGAACAGGTGAATGACATCGAGAACAGATTTACAGAGGCGATTGATGGTGTGGAGAAGATGATCGACACCAAGCTCGACGCCAAGTTTACTGAGTTGCTCGCACGCTTACCTCTACAGCCTGCGGCCGCTCCAGCACAGCCACCGCCACCACGACGTGCACGACGTATTCTGTTTCCGGGCGGACAAGCTGCTGGTGCTCCTGCTGCTGCTGCAGTTACTGCTGCTGCTGCCTCTGACGTCGGCCAGGACGACAACTACGAGGGTGATTACGAGGAGGAGGTGGAACAAGAAGCGGCCTATGAACAGCCAGCTGGACGTCCACGTCCCAACATTCGCCACGGTCGACACCAACCACCCCCTCAGGTACGCGATGATGAACATGTGCCTAAACTTAAATTGAATCTTAAGCCGTTTGAGGGTAGATATATTCCTGATGCTTATCTTACTTGGGAGTTAGAAACTGAACAACGCTTTACATGTTTACAATATCCTGAGAATAGACGTGTTACTGCTGCTGTTTGTGAATTCACGGGTTTTGCATCTATTTGGTGGTCTGAACATTGTAGATTGCATGCTAATAATATACCAGCTACTTGGGCTGCTTTAAAAGATGCTATGCGTACTCGCTGGGTTCCTCCTTATTATCAACGTGAATTGCTACAAAAATTACAGCGTTTGAGACAAGGAAAAAATTCTGTAGAGGAATATTATCAAGAATTACAAACTGGATTGATTAGATGTGGCCTAGTAGAGGATAATGAAGCTATGTTTGCACGTTTTATAGGTGGCTTAAACAGGGAGATACAAACTATTCTAGAATACAAGGACTATGCTACTATTACTCGTTTGTTTCATCTTGCTTGTAAAGCTGAACGTGAAGTGCAGGATCGACAGGCCGCTACGAGACCTAACTTTTCTGCAGGACGAAATACATCATGGACATCGCGTGGACCTTCTACATCCACACGTCCTGCTGCTCCACCCTCTACTTCAGCCGCTCATTCTTACAGGGAGCCACCAAAACAGTCAGCGCCACCATTCAAGGGTGCACAGAGTGGTCCAGCGGCGAGTTCTTCTTCATCCATGGCTTCCACAGGGCAAACACGAGATCGTGATATTAAATGTCGCAGGTGCCAAGGTGGAGGTCACTTCGCAAAAGACTGTCCCTCCAAGCGTGTGATGATTATTACGGCGGATGGTGGGTATGAGTCAGCGAGTGACTATGATGAGGAGACTTTAGTTCTCATTGCTCATGAGGAACAGGGTGCCCATGATGATGCTCATGATATGGAGTATATGGCTCCTGATGATGCAGATAAATATGCTAGTTTGGTTGCTCAACGTGTGTTAAGTGTGCAGGTAACGAAGGCTGAGCAAAACCAGAGGCATAATTTGTTCCACACAAAGGGAGTGGTGAAAGAACGTTCGGTTCGCATCATCATTGACGGAGGGAGTTGCAACAACTTGGCTAGCATGGAGTTGGTGGAGAAGCTATCTCTCACCACAAGACCACACCCCCATCCGTACTATATTCAGTGGTTTAACAATAGTGGTAAGATTAAGGTAACGCGTTCTGTTCGTGTGCACTTTAGCATTGCTGCATATGCTGATTATGTTGATTGTGATGTGGTACCCATGCAAGCATGCTCTCTTTTACTTGGTAGACCATGGCAATTTGATAGGAATGTTGTACACCATGGTAGGACAAATCAGTTTACTCTGGTTCATCAGGATAAAAATATTGCTTTACTTCCTATGTCTCCTGAACAAATTGTGAAAGATGATCTTGCTAGAGCTAGTAAAGCTAAACAGGAGAAAAATAAGAGTGAAAATGAGATAGCAGCCAAAGAATTTGAGCAACAACATAAGACTAATAGCAAATCTTCTTCTGCTGTGTCTAATGAAATTAAATTGACTAGTCCAACTTTGCTTGCTACTAAAGTTGATATTTCAGATTTGGATGTTAGTCAATATGTGTGCTATGCTTTTGTGTGCAAAGAAGCTTTGTTTTCATTTGAGGAATTGCCTCCTTCTTTGCCTCCTGTTGTCACTGACCTTTTGCAGGAGTTTATTGACGTCTTTCCACAAGACGTACCACCGGGATTACCACCTATTCGAGGGATTGAGCATCAGATTGACTTAATTCCCGGTGCTTCACTGCCCAACCGTGCGCCATACCGTACCAATCCGGAGGAGACAAAGGAGATTCAGCGTCAAGTACAAGAGCTACTCGACAAAGGTTACATACGTGAATCCCTTAGTCCTTGTGCTGTTCCTGTTATATTAGTGCCTAAAAAGGATGGAACATGGCGTATGTGTGTTGATTGTCGAGCCATTAATAATATTACTATTCGTTATCGTCATCCTATTCCTAGGTTAGATGATATGCTTGATGAATTAAGTGGCTCTACCATGTTTTCCAAAGTTGATTTGCGTAGTGGATACCATCAAATTCGCATGAAATTAGGAGATGAATGGAAAACGGCATTTAAAACTAAGTTTGGATTATATGAGTGGTTAGTCATGCCTTTTGGGTTAACTAATGCACCTAGCACTTTCATGAGATTAATGAACGAGGTTTTACGTGCTTTCATTGGACGATTTGTGGTAGTCTATTTTGATGATATACTGATTTATAGCAAATCTTTGGAGGAACATTTGGATCATTTACGTGCTGTTTTTATTGCTCTACGTAATGCACGTTTGTTTGGTAACCTTGGGAAGTGCACCTTTTGCACCGACCGAGTATCGTTTCTTGGCTATGTTGTTACTCCGCAGGGAATTGAAGTTGATAAAGCCAAGATCGAGGCGATTGAGAGTTGGCCGCAGCCCAAAACGGTCACACAAGTGAGGAGTTTTCTTGGCCTCGCTGGATTCTATAGGCGTTTTGTGAGAGATTTCAGCACCATTGCTGCACCTCTCAATGAGCTTACACGCAAGGATGTGCCTTTTACTTGGGGTACCGCACAGGAAGAAGCCTTCACCGTATTGAAAGATAAGTTAACACATGCTCCTTTGCTCCAACTTCCTGATTTTAATAAGACTTTTGAGCTTGAATGCGATGCTAGTGGGATTGGTTTGGGAGGTGTGTTATTACAAGATGCTAAACCTGTTGCTTACTTTTCTGAAAAATTGAGTGGGCCTAGTCTGAACTATTCTACTTATGATAAGGAATTATATGCTCTTGTTCGGACATTAGAAACTTGGCAACATTATTTATGGCCCAAAGAATTTGTTATACATTCTGATCATGAATCTTTGAAACACATAAGAAGTCAAGCAAAACTTAATCGTAGACATGCTAAGTGGGTTGAATTTATTGAGACTTTCCCTTATGTCATTAAACACAAGAAGGGGAAAGATAATATTATTGCTGATGCTTTGTCTCGTCGTTATACTATGCTTTCACAACTTGACTTCAAGATTTTCGGTTTAGAGACAATCAAAGATCAATACGTAAATGATGCGGAATTTAAAGATGTATTGCAGAATTGTAGAGAGGGTAGAACATGGAACAAGTTTGTACTTAATGATGGATTTGTGTTCCGTTCTAACAAGCTATGCATTCCAGCTAGCTCTATTCGTCTTTTGTTGTTGCAGGAGGCGCATGGAGGAGGATTAATGGGACACTTTGGCGTGAAGAAGACGGAGGACGTACTTGCTACACATTTCTTTTGGCCAAAGATGAGACGGGATGTTGAGCGTTTTGTTGCTCGCTGCACTACATGTCAAAAAGCTAAGTCACGACTCAATCCTCATGGTTTATACATGCCTTTACCTGTACCTAGTGTTCCGTGGGAAGACATATCCATCGACTTTGTTTTAGGCTTGCCTCGAACAAAGAATGGGAGGGATAGCATATTTGTTGTCGTGGATAGATTTTCTAAGATGGCACATTTTATACCATGTCATAAAAGCGATGATGCTGCTAATGTTGCTGATTTATTCTTTCGTGAGATTATTCGCTTACATGGTGTGCCCAATACTATTGTCTCGGATCGTGATACTAAGTTTCTTAGCCATTTTTGGAGATGCTTATGGGCTAAGTTGGGGACTAAACTACTTTTTAGTACTACATGTCATCCCCAAACTGATGGACAAACTGAAGTAGTCAATAGGACTTTGTCTACTATGCTTAGGGCTGTTTTAAAGAGTAACTTGAAACTGTGGGAAGAATGTTTACCTCATATTGAATTTGCTTATAATCGTTCATTGCATTCTACCACTAAAATGTGCCCTTTTGAGATTGTTTATGGTTTTCTACCTCGTGCACCTATTGATTTGCTACCTCTTCCATCTTCGGAGAAGGTTAATTTTGATGCTAAGCAACGTGCTGAATTGATATTAAAACTGCATGAGTTAACTAAAGAAAACATTGAGCGCATGAATGCTAGATACAAGCTTGCTGGTGATAGGGGTCGAAAGCATGTTGTGTTTGAACCCGGAGATCTTGTTTGGTTACATCTACGTAAAGATAGGTTTCCAGATTTGCGCAAGTCTAAGTTAATGCCTCGAGCTGATGGTCCCTTTAAGGTTTTGCAGAAAATTAATGATAATGCATATAAACTTGAGCTACCTGCAGCCTTTGGGGTTAGTCCCACATTTAATATTGCAGATTTGAAGCCTTATTTGGGAGAAGATGATGAGCTTCCGTCGAGGACGACTTCAATTCAAGAAGGGGAGGATGATGAGGACATCCCTACTAATGTTACACCCATATCCTCACCAACTACACATATTGGACCAGTTACTAGAGCTCGTGCACGTCAACTAAATTATCAGGTACTTTCGTTTCTTGCGAATCCTTCTATTGTTCATGAACATATGATACTGCCTAAATTAGATACTTTTGTTTTGCTTATGAATGAAGGACCTAGCATGGACAAGAAGGATGGTCATTGGAGCGGGATCAAGCATGGAGAAGAAGGTGCGCGCGCGGGAAAGGACAGCGGAGCTTCCCGTGGTGATTATCGCACTTTGAAGCCACCATAAGGCGCGCATGAAGTCTTGGACGAAATACGCGAGATGCCACTTCATTATTTTCGTCCAAGGGCAATTATAGGTGCTGCGTCACCTTAATATTGGGCTGGGCCCATGTAATTTCGAAATACCACCTTATAGGCTGTTTTTAGAGTCCGTATGTGTGGGGAAACCGAGTTAGGGTTGTTTTCGGACCCCACCTCCAAGGGGTCACGAAAATCCCCTCTGTTCCCCCATATATACAGCCCTTAGGGCGTCGTTTAGACTTGGGTTTTAATTAGATTTAAGTTAGCCATAGCCGCAACTTCGAGCTCTTCGTTTGTGTCATCCGACCAGGCCAAGACCTCATTGGAACCCCAACTTTCGT
Source organism: Bromus sterilis (assembly GCA_950022295.1). Taxonomy (NCBI): domain Eukaryota; kingdom Viridiplantae; phylum Streptophyta; class Magnoliopsida; order Poales; family Poaceae; genus Bromus; species Bromus sterilis. The sequence continues at coordinate 159,451,016 of OX465599.1, read as the reverse complement.
AATCTTTCATCTTATATTCGCAATATCCAGATTGCAATTCTTAGTTCTTGCTTGTTCTTCGATTGCTTGCAGGAATTAGACCTTCGTGGTCAGGTTGATCGTGCATCCGCGGGATCAATAACCTCTCGGAGTTGGTTTAGCGATCGCTAAGGCGCAACGTCTTCGCACGTTCGTAGTCGGGTCGTGAAAGTCTACTCCACCATAATCGATCTCCACCATCTCATCGAAACATCGGGACACCTTCGCCTCTATCACACAGCTTGCTCCTCAGGCTAGCCTCGGCTCTACACCAAGCAGCAACATAATTCTCTAGCAGCGGAATATAACTCGGCAGCGGAACAACAACGGAGGTGATGAACTCCAATCCACAGGGACACTGGCTAGGACACCTCCTAGCTCGCAAACACCTGGAACGTCGTCCTACGCATCCAAAGGACGGCCTGCAAATCTGGCATCACACGCCAGGTCTGTACATTGAATGTACTTGCAAGCTCACAACATCCAAAGCACCAAAGCAAAACAATAACATGGCATTAGCAGGTTCAAGTATCTTAGTGAGTTAAACTGGTGAACAACAATATCATGCAAACAGATATCCATCAAGCATATTATATACATTTAGACTAATGCATAGATAATCATCGTTTAAGGTCACATGGACCCCACATGATCATCACATGATCACGTGGCTTACCTCGGAGTCCTTACGGACTCAAGCACCGGGTCACCTCGTGACCAATCACTTCCACGGGTTGTCTCACGAACAAACGGGTCATCGCACGACCAAACGGGTCATCGCATGACCAATCCACTTACCACAGACATTCCACCGAACTCATGTTGATCTCATGGTGTGACCTAGTACGAACTATGTCCATTATCGCGGACGCGTCTATTCAAATAGATTTGTGTGACTCTGCAGAGTTTGTGCACGTTACCCACACTATGGAGTTCTTCCTCCGTCTAGTACCTCAGAACTTATCCCACAGGATCCTTGGAACTCGTACCGCAGGAGTGGACTAGGACTTCTCCAACGAGACCGTTCCACCGCGTGTCCCTCTTACCGTATCACCGACATCCCGTCTTGGGTAGCCCAGTGTCCTCCAGACACTCCTGCCATCGCATGGTCAACAACGGCCACCGTCGTGGCAAAACTGTCCCAAACGGGGACTGCGCGCATATCAACAACCTGGCTCTCAAGACTATCATCGTTTACCGGGCCAAGGTAACTGTCGCGCATAGCCTTCCCGCTTTGGTGATACTCATAAGAGAACCCACCGATAGAACGATCCAAGGTCTTCCCATACAGGAAATTGTGGTTGCACGGATAAGTTCGGTTCGGTGGCACCTGATCAACTTATCATGAAGAATTTATCCAACAGCAAACACAAGTATCAGGTGCAACATGAGTAGCATCAGATCATAACAATGCATATCATGCTAGTATAACAATTTCAGATATGATCAAGCACATTTTAGATGGTGAACTTATCCATGTTACGAAGGTTAAGTTATTAATGTGACAACATCATGGATGTGCTTAAGCATAACCTAGGTGTAATAGCTGAGTTTTCACAAAAATCAAAAATTTAGTTTTCGGTGTGAATTGTTTGATTGTCTGATTTGTTTGCGGTGTTTGCATCAACGATTTATCGATCGGCGATTATTTTCCCCCTCTTATCTCGTGCCGGACGGAGACCGACCATTTCCACCCTGACACTCGACCTTCGCGACACCGGGTTTCGCCCGATCACCGTCGCGAAAACCGCACGAGACCAGCCGCAGCCAACGGAACGAAAAACCCCGTTTAATAATTAAACGGGATATTTTTATAGCGCGCCAGAAAGTGTTCTCGGAACGGTTCCAGCGCGAGGTCAACGCCTCCGACTCGACGCGCTGATCGCGCAGTTCGAAGTTTTACCCGAATCGGAGGTCCTGCGGACCCCCGGCGGTCAGAAAAGTGAGCACCGCGCGCGAGAGAGAAAAATCGGGGATGTTTTTGCAAACTGCCAGCCACCTGGGCTATAAGTAGACCACCCCACCACTTAGGGTTTCCCCTAAGCACCTAGACAGCCACCAGATATGAGAAATTTTACCCCATTTTCGCACAATTTATCCCCAATTCCAGCAAACCCTAGCTCCCCAACGATCTGGACCGTCAGATCGGCCGATCTGACGGCCAGAACGCGCCCACAGTCCCACCTTATCTCTCCTCTCACCTCCTCTCTCCTCCTCCCGAGCACCCAGCGCTGCCGACGCCATCTCCTGCCGCCGTGCCGCGCGCCGCCCGGTGGGATCCCTCCGTCGGCCTCCTTCCTGCCTCTCCACGCTCCCTCCAGACCCGTCTCTCCCCTCCCCTTGCCGCAGGTCGCCTGGACCGCCGCCACGACCACCAGGACCACCGCCCGCCGCCATGGCCGGCCCGAGCACGAGAGCTCGGCCGCCACCACGCCTGCTGGCGACCTTCGGCCGCCCCTTGTCCGCTACCCAGCTGCCCCCAAGCCTCCGCGTCACTCGTCGCCGGCCGGCGAGCCGCCGTCGCCGCCGGCACCCGACGGGATCGGGCGGCGCCCCGATCCAACCTCCTCCGCCGCTGGTCGGCCGGCCCAGGCCACCGCGGCCCAGCTCCCCTGCCAGCTAGCCTCCTCCAGAAGGGCTGGCCCGAAACGTGAGGGCCTCTGTTTTTTTTCTTTTTTCTTTTATGTTTTTTTTTCTGGAACCCTGCTGAATTTTCTGCAAAGTCCCTGGAATTTTGCTGCGGGTTCCATTTTGCAACGATGATAGCGATCAAACCGTAGCTCCGATGAACGTGCCCCCAAAACGAAAGTTGCTCAGTTTTGCGTGCTCAAGCATTCGTTTGTAGAAAGTTTTTCCGTTTGAGGCCGTCTAGATAGTTTAATTCTGCGTTGAAGTGGGCATCAGGCCGTTAAATGCTTTTATTTCCTATTAAGTGCTGCTGTTATTATTTTATTGCAACTTCGGGTGACGATTGCTTCGCAACCGTTCATCGGAATTGATTGATTCCTTTTGCATCCTGTTAAGCATTGTTTCTACTTCAGTTCTATGCATTCACATGCCATAATTCCTTGCTGCATCATAATTGTATCTTGCTCCAAAGTAGCTATCCTGCTGTTAGAGTGCTGCTGTTTATATTTTGTTGCAACTTCGGTCGACGAGTGTGTCGCGACCGTTTATCAGAATTGAGTGATTCCAATTGCATATTGTTAAGCATCATGTCTACTTTCATTATATGTATTGCTATGTCATGTTGCTGCACTGTTGCATATAGATTTACCCCTGTTTATACAGCTTGTGCCCGTAACTTGTTTTGCTTGTATCATTTTAACCGTAACTCCGTTTGGGGTGTTCTTTATATGTAACTTGATTAGTTTTTCGTGTACTTTGTGTTTATGCTATTATTTGCTGTTGTTAACCAACATAAAATATGGTTTAGGGCAGAACAGTACCAAATGTTTTAATCATCGTGCGGCACTTAGTGTTATGCCATGTTTAGGATTGTGCCTCACTTAAATTGACTAGCATAGATAGTTTGCTTTGTGCTACACCCTTGCCATGTTTGTGTGCTATGCCATGCTTGATTGAGTTGCCATGTTAATAACCGTTGGTTGACCACCTGTAGCTAAGCAACTTGAACCACCATGAACGTGCGGTATTCGTCGTGTGTGACCGATACCCCACTTAAATTGTTAGTAACCGTTCTCAACGATAGATCCATATCGCGTTGTCGTGCCTTGTGTTGCCTCTTTGATCTTGTATTGCTCCGTAGTAATAGTGGTGCACCGTTGATTGCTTTCCAGTGTTTCCTTCTTGTGTGCTTCCGCGGGTACCTCTCGGAGACGATGCGAGCTTGCGATCGGCTACACCTTCGGAACCCGACTTATCAACAGGCAAGGACTTTGCATTACTTATGATCCATTCTATTTCAACCAGCGGTTTGCATGCTAGTCTAGGATATGTTCGATGTTTGATCCTACCACATGTGTACAACCTCTTTCAAACCGATACAGTCATGTCCCCTCCCAGCAAACCTTGTATTGCTATGTTACTATTGCTCGTTGCTCAGCCCTTGCTTAGTATGCATGCTTAGGATGCTACGATGTTACCCTGTTACTCCTTGGTTTGGGATATCACATTATTATTATTGTTATGGATGATATGATTATTATAAATGTTGACTATATTCAACGAAGGATGGAAGGTCTAGGCTATCCCGCCTCGACGCTTTGTTCCATTCGAGTCACCTAGTTAGAGGGACCTGTCGTTCCAGATCTCTTGGGACTAAATCATAAAATGGTTGCCTATCATGGGTAGCAACTGAGAGAGATGGGCGTGCGTGCGGAGCCTTGTAATGGGCAGTTGGTACATCCCTGCAGGGTTAAATCTTTTCGAGAAGCCGTGTCCACAGTTATGGACGACTTGAGACCTACTCCTTGTTCATAGACAACAACAACTGAGATAATCTTAACATAACCTGATCAACGTGTGTGTGTGCCTTGACTGCTTCTTCTTCGTCGGGATGCGAAGAGGAGGACAAGGATAGGATAGGTGTTATGATTGCGTAAGTAGTTGATAGTAAGACTTGTTGGAGGTGATTCCTCATCGAATGCTTGGCTTCTTACCTTACTCTCTAGATCGTTAGCCACTTCATAAATGCTAGTGCGGCAGCAACCTCACCACTTACACCTTCCTTACTGTAAACTACTAGTTGTCCTAGAATGACGAGTGATGAAGTCCTTGTTGGGTCAGATGACCACTACAGTTGGATGCTGAGTACCTCTGTACTCATGATATACTACCCCCAAACTCTTTTCAGGGTTCTTGATCCACAACAGGTGTGGTGACCGACGTTTCACGTGGAGACTCGACGACGACTAGTTAGGCGGATCCCGGCGGAGGGCCTGGACCCGTGTGGTTATGGGAATCGATATTTTTCTCTTTGCCAGTAGGTATTTGATTGTAGTCTGTACTCAGACATGTATCTTCCGCTGTTATATTGTAATTAAGGCAGTTGTATGCCGATTGTATGAGATGTTGTATCCTTGTATCTGTAATGTTGTGATATCATGTTGGAAATCCGGGGCATATGGCTATGTCATATGTCACGGTGGGACCGATATGTGCTTCGTCCCCGGATCTGGGTGGAAACATTTAGATCTGGAACAGTACCGCATATCGGGCCTTACAACTTGGTAGCAGAACCTTACCGACCGTAGGATCCCTTTTCTGGCCGAAGTCGAGTCTAGACAAAAACTATTTTGTAGTTACTAAGTTAGTTATCGGAGAGTAGGAATCTTTTTACTCCTTACCCTTGCTCTGGTCAGGACAAGTGTCGTAAGTTTTTTATTCTCGACTTATCCCCCTTCAAACTTTAGGATCTCGAGTTTGTCGAGTTTCGGAATAGTTACAATGCCTTGCTTGCAGCGTATTGTCTCGATTCCGACCTCAGGTGGGAATTCCTGTAGTACCTTCAGCTTCTCTGGTTTCGGATATCATCTGGGTCGTCCTTTGCCCTCCCTCCTTTTGCCCGGTATTTTTACGACTTGCGTCGAAAATCACTATCCCTTGATCTGGTTTTCGCTCTCGTTCTTCCTCTTGACACTGACGGTTTCGTATTTTCGACGAAGTCGTCTCTCTGCGGAAGGTTTTCTCGACAGAAGTTCGACGTCGACATGGAGCAGAGTCCCTTGTTGGTTGTGTTGAAGATCGTCGTCTTTTTTTCTCTTCCCCTCTCCCCCGGATCGTCCTGGATCTCGGGACGAGATCCCTTGTTGGTGGTGTTGTATTGTAACAGCCCAGTTTTCACAAAAATCAAAATTTTTGTTTTCGGTGTGAATTGTTTGATTGTCTGATTTTGTTTGCGGTGTTTGCATCCCCGATTTATCGATCGGCGATTATTTTTCACCTCTTATCTCGTGCCGGACGGAGACCGACCATTTCCACCCTGACACTCGACCTTTGCGACACCGGGTTTCGCCCGATCACCGTCGCGAAAACCGCACGAGACCAGCCGCAGCCAACGGAACGAAAAACCCCGTTTAATAATTAAACGGGATATTTTTATAGCGCACCGGAAAGTGTTCTCGGAACGGTTCCAGCGCGAGGTGAACGCCTCCGACTCGACGCGCTGATCGCGCAGTTCAAAGTTTTACCCGAATCGGAGGTCCTACGGACCCCCGGCGGTCAGAAACATGAGCACCGCGCGCGCGAGAGAAAAACCGGGGATGTTTTTGCAAACTTCCAGCCACCTGGGCTATAAGTAGACCACCCCACCACTTAGGGTTTCCCCTAAGCACCTAGACAGCCACCAGCCCCCAGATCTGAGAAATTGTACCCCATTTTCGCAAAATATTGCCTCAATTCCAGCAAATCCTAGCTCCCCAACGATCTGGACCGTCAGATCGGCCGATCTGACGGCCAGAACGCGCCCAAAGTCCCACCACCTTCTCTCTCCTCTCACCTCCTCTCTCCTCCTCCCGAGCACCCAGCGCCGCCGACGCCATCTCCGGCCGCCGTGCCGCGCGCCGCCCGGTGGGATCCCTCCGTCGGCCTAGTTCTTGCCTCTCCACGCTCCCTCCTGACCCCTCTCTCCTCTCCCCTTGCCGCAGGTCACCTGGACCGCCGCCACGACCACCAGGACCGCCGCCCGCCGCCATGACCGGCCCGAGCACGAGAGCTCGGCCGCCACCACGCCCGCTGGCGACCTCCGGCCGCCCCTTGGCCTCCTTGTCCGCTGCCCAGCCGCCCCCAAGCCTCCGCGTCACTCGTCGCCGGCCGGCGAGCCACCGGCACCCGACGGGATCGGGCGGCGCCCCGATCCAACCGCCGCCGCCGCTGGTGGGCCGGCCCAGCTCCCCTGCCAGCTAGCGCGGCCCAAGCCAGCCCAGGCCGCCAGCCTCCTCCAGATGGGCCGGGCCGAAACGTGAGGGCCTCTGTTTATTTCTATTTTTTATTTTATGTTTTCTTTCTGGAACCCTGCTGAATTTTCTGCAAAGTCCCTGGAATTTTGCTGTGGGTTCCATTTTGCAACGATGATAGCGATCAAACCATAGCTCCGATGAACGTGCCCCCAAAACAAAAGTTGCTCAGTTTTGCGTGCTCAAGCATTCGTATGTAGAAAGTTTTTCCATTGGAGGCCGTCTAGATAGTTTAATTCTGCGTTGAAGTGGGCATCAGGCCGTTAAATGCTTTTATTTCCTATTAAGTGCTGCTGTTATTATTTTATTGCAACTTCGGGTGACGATTGCTTCGCCACCGTTCATAGGAATTGATTGATTCCTTTTGCATCCTGTTAAGCATTGTTTCTACTTCAGTTCTATGCATTCACATGCTATAATTGCTTGCTGCATCATAATTGTTTCTTGCTCCAAAGTAGCTACCCTGCTGTTAGAGTGCTACTGTTTATATTTTGTTGCAACTTCGGTCGACGAGTGTGTCGCGACCGTTTATCGGAATTGAGTGATTCCAATTTCATATTGTTAAGCATCATGTCTATTTCATTATATGTATTGCTATGTCATGTTGCTTCACTGTTGCATATAGATTTACCCCTGTTTATACAGCTTGTGCCCGTAACTTGTTTTGCTTCTATCTTTTTAACCGTAACTCCGTTTGGGGTGTTCTTTATATGTAACTTGATTAGTTTTTCGTGTACTTTGTGTTTATGCTATTATTTGCTGTTGTTAACCAACCTAAAATATGGTTTAGGGCAGAACAGTACCAAATGTTTTAATCATCGTGCGGCACTTAGTGTTATGCCATGTTTAGGATTGTGCCTCACTTAAATTGACTAGCATAGATAGTTTACTTTGTGCTACACCTCTTGCCATGTTTGTGTGCTATGACATGCTTGCTTGAGTTGCCATGTTAATAACCGTTGGTTGATCACCTGTAGCTAAGCAACTTGAACCACCGTGAACGTGCGATATTCGTCGTGTGTGACCGATCCCCCACTTAAATTGTTAGTAACCGTTCTCGACGATAGATCTGTATCGCGTTGCCGTGCCTTGTGTTGCCTCTTTGATCTTGTATTGCTCCGTAGTAATAGTGGTGCACCGTTGATTGATTTCTAGTGTTTCCTTCTTGTGTGCTTCCGCGGGTACCTCTCGGAGACGATGCGAGCTTGCGATCGGCTACACCTTCGGAACCCGACTTATCAACAGGCAAGGACTTTGCATTACTTATGATCCATTCTATTTCAACCAGCGGTTTTCATGCTAGTCTAGGATAGGTTCGATGTTTGATCCTACCACATGTTTACAGCCTCTTTCAAACCGATACAGCCATGTCCCCTCCCAGCAAACCTTGTACTGCTATGTTACTATTGCTCGTTGCTCAGCCCCAGCTTAGTATGCATGCTTAGGATGCTACGATGTTACCCTGTTACTCCTTGGTTTGGGATATCACATTATTATTACTGTTATGGATGATATGATTATTATAAATGTTGACTATATTCGACGAAGGATGGAAGGTCTAGGCTATCCCGCCTCGACGCTTTGTTCCATTCGAGTCACCTAGGATCCGAGTTCCGGGTATTGGTTTTAAGACTGAGCGTGCCTAACCGCGTGTTGGATTTTATGGGGTCCCCTCTTCTTACCTACCTAGCTTCAAACATTTCTAGTGGTGGCCCAAGCTGATTTACCATTTGAAAACCGTGTGTGTGTGTCTGTCGGGTAGCTCCTGGCAGATATTCTTTAAACAACTTGGGCCAGCGGAGACATGGTTTATCTTGTTGGTCCACCCCAGGGAGCTAGGGGATTGCCCACATCCGTTTGGGCAACCTATCCGACCTCGTCCAGACGGTAGAGGCCGATTCGAGAGCGCGGCCGGCTTTTCGAGTTGGATGTCGACTCACCGGGGCCCACCCGGATTTGTGTGTTGTTAGTTAGAGGGACCTGTCATTCCGGATCTCTTGGGACTAAATCATAAAATGGTTGCCTATCATGGGTAGCAACTGAGAGAGATGGACGTGCGTGCAGAGCCTTGTAATGGGAAGTTGGTACACCCTTGCAGGGTTAAATCTTTTCGAGAAGCCGTGTCCACGGTTATGGACGACTTGAGACCTACTCCTTGTTCATAGACAACAACAACTGAGATAATCTTAACATAACCTGATCAACGTGTGTGTGTGCCTTGACTGCTTCTTCTTCGTCGGGATGCGAAGAGGAGGACAAGGATAGGATAGGTGTTATGATTGCGTAAGTAGTTGATAGTAAGACTTGTTGGAGGCGATTCCTCATCGAATGCTTGGCTTCTTACCTTACTCTCTAGATCGTTAGCCACTTCATAAATGCTAGTGCGGCAGCAACCTCACCACTTACCCCTTCCTTACCGTAAACTACTAGTTGTCCTAGAATGACGAGTGATGAAGTCCTTGCTGGGGCAGATGACCACTACAGTTGGATGCTGAGTACCTCTGTACTCATGATACTACCCCAAACTCTTTTCAGGGTTCTTGATCGACAACAGGTGTGGTGACCGACGTTTCACGTGGAGACTCGACGAAGACTAGTTAGGCGGATCCCGGCGGAGGGCCTGGACCCGTGTGGTTATGGGAATCGATGTTTTTCTCTTTGCCAGTAGGCATTTGATTGTTTTTCCGCTGTTATATTGTAATTAAGGCAGTTGTATGCCGATTGTACGAGATGTTGTATCCTTGTATCTGTAATGTTGTGATATCATGTTTGATAGAGGCGAAGGTGTCCCGATGTTTCGATGAGATGGTGGAGATCGATTTTTGGTGGAGTAGACTTTCACGACCCGACTACGAACGTGCGAAGACGTTGCGCCTTAGCAATCGCTAAACCAACTCCGAGAGGTTATTGATCCCGCGGATGCACGATCAACCTGACCACGAAGGTCAATTCCTGCAAGCAATCGAAGAACAAGCAAGAACTAAGAATTGCAATCTGGATATTGCGAATATAAGATGAAAGATTAACAGAAGTTGGGGTTCCAATGCGGTCTTGGCCTGGTCGGACGACACAAACGAAGAACTCGAAGTTGCGGCTATGGCTAACTTAAATCTAATTAAAACCCAAGTCTAAACGACGCCCTAAGGGCTGTATATATGGGGGAACAGAGGGGATTTTCGTGACCCCTTGGAGGTGGGGTCCGAAAATAACCCTAACTCGGTTTCCCCACACATACGGACTCTAAAAACAGCCTATAATGTGGTATTTCGAAATTACATGGGCCCAGCCCAATATTAAGGTGACGCAGCACCTATAATTGCTCTTGGACGAAAATAATGAAGTGGCATCTCGTGTATTCCGTCCAAGCCTTCATGCATGCCTTATGGTGGCTTCAACGTGCGGAAATCCCCACTGGAAGCTCCACTGTACTTTCCCCTGCGCGCACCTTCTTCTCCATTCTTGATCCCGCTCCAATGACCGTCCTTCTTGTCCATGCTAGGTCCTTCATTCATAAGAAAAACAAAAGTATCTAATTTAGGCAGCATCATATGTTCATCAACAATAGAAGGATTCGCAAGAAACGAAAGTACCTGATAATTTAGTTGACGTGCACGTGCTCTAGTAACTGGTCCAGTATGTGTAGTTGGTGAGGGTATGGGTGTAACATTAGTAGGGATGTCCTCATCATCCTCCCCTTCTTGAATTGAAGTCGTCCTCGACGGAAGCTCATCATCTTCTCCCAAATAAGGTTTCAAATCTGCAATGTTAAATGTGGGACTAACCCCAAAATCTGCAGGTAGCTCAAGTTTATATGCATTATCATTAATTTTCTGTAAAACCTTAAAGGGACCATCAGCTCGTGGCATTAACTTAGACTTGCGCAAATCAGGAAACCTATCTTTTCGTAGATGTAACCAAACAAGATCTCCTGGTTCAAATACAACATGCTTTCGACCCCTATCACCAGCAAGCTTGTATCTAGCATTCATGCGCTCAATGTTTTCTTTAGTTAACTCATGCATTTTTAATATCAATTCAGCACGTTGCTTAGCATCAAAATTCACCTTCTCCGAAGATGGAAGAGGCAGCAAATCAATAGGTGCACGAGGTAGAAAACCATAAACAATCTCAAAAGGGCACATTTTAGTGGTAGAATGCACTGAACGATTATAAGCTAATTCAATATGAGGTAAACATTCTTCCCACAGTTTCAAGTTACTTTTTAAAACAGCCCTAAGCATAGTAGACAAAGTCCTATTGACCACTTCAGTTTGTCCATCAGTTTGGGGATGACAGGTAGTACTAAAGAGTAGTTTAGTCCCCAACTTAGCCCATAAGCATCTCCAAAAATGGCTAAGAAACTTAGTATCACGATCCGAGACAATAGTATTGGGCACACCATGTAAACGAATAATCTCTCCAAAGAATAAATCAGCAACATTAGCAGCATCATCGCTTTTATGACATGGTATAAAATGTGCCATCTTAGAAAATCTATCCACGACAACAAATATGCTATCCCTCCCCTTCTTTGTTCGAGGCAAGCCTAAAACAAAGTCCATGGATATGTCCTCCCACGGAACACTAGGTACAGGTAAAGGCATGTATAAACCATGAGGATTGAGTCGTGACTTAGCTTTTTGACATGTAGTGCAGCGAGCAACAAAACGCTCAACATCCCGTCTCATCTTTGGCCAAAAGAAATGTGTAGCAAGTACATCCTCCGTCTTTTTCACGCCAAAATGTCCCATTAATCCACCTCCATGCGCCTCCTGCAACAACAAAAGACGAATAGAGCTAGCTGGAATGCATAGCTTGTTAGAACGGAACACAAATCCATCATTAAGCACAAACTTGTTCCATGTTCTACCCTCTCTACAATTCTGCAATACATCTTTAAATTCCACATCATTTGCATATTGTTCTTTGATTGTCTCTAAACCGAATATCTTGAAGTCAAGTTGTGAAAGCATAGTATAACGACGAGACAAAGCATCAGCAATAATATTATCTTTCCCCTTCTTGTGTTTAATGACATAAGGGAAAGTCTCAATAAATTCAACCCACTTAGCATGTCTACGATTAAGTTTTGCTTGACTTCTTATGTGTTTCAAAGATTCATGATCAGAATGTATAACAAATTCTTTGGGCCATAAATAATGTTGCCAAGTTTCTAATGTCCGAACAAGAGCATATAATTCCTTATCATAAGTAGAATAGTTCAGACTAGGCCCACTCAATTTTTCAGAAAAGTATGCAACAGGTTTAGCATCTTGTAATAACACACCTCCCAAACCAATCCCACTAGCATCGCATTCAAGCTCAAAAGTCTTATTAAAATCAGGAAGTTGGAGCAAAGGAGCATGTGTTAACTTATCTTTCAATACCGTGAAAGCTTCTTCCTGTGCGGTACCCCAAGTAAAAGGCACATCCTTGCGTGTAAGCTCATTGAGAGGGGCAGCAATGGTGCTGAAATCTCTCACAAAACGCCTATAGAATCCAGCGAGGCCAAGAAAACTCCTCACTTGTGTGACCGTTTTGGGCTGCGGCCAACTCTCAATCGCCTCGATCTTGGCTTTATCAACTTCAATACCCTGTGGAGTAACAACATAGCCAAGAAACGATACTCGGTCGGTGCAAAAGGTGCACTTCCCAAGGTTACCAAATAAACGTGCATTACGTAGAGCAATAAAAACAGCACGTAAATGATCCAAATGTTCCTCCAAAGATTTGCTATAAATCAGTATATCATCAAAATAGACTACCACAAATCGTCCAATGAAAGCACGTAAAACCTCGTTCATTAATCTCATGAAAGTGCTAGGTGCATTAGTTAACCCAAAAGGCATGACTAACCACTCATATAATCCAAACTTAGTTTTAAAAGCCGTTTTCCATTCATCTCCTAATTTCATGCGAATTTGATGGTATCCACTACGCAAATCAACTTTGGAAAACATGGTAGAGCCACTTAATTCATCAAGCATATCATCTAACCTAGGAATAGGATGACGATAAAGAATAGTAATATTATTAATGGCTCGACAATCAACACACATACGCCATGTTCCATCCTTTTTAGGCACTAATATAACAGGAACAGCACAAGGACTAAGGGACTCACGTATGTAACCTTTGTCGAGTAGCTCTTGTACTTGACGCTGAATCTCCTTCGTCTCCTCCGGATTGGTACGGTATGGCGCACGGTTGGGCAACGAAGCACCGGGAATTAAGTCAATCTGATGCTCAATCCCTCGAATAGGTGGTAATCCCGGTGGTACGTCTTGTGGAAAGACGTCAATAAACTCCTGCAAAAGGTCAGTGACAACAGGAGGCAAAGAAGGAGGCAATTCCTCAAATGAAAACAAAGCTTCTTTGCACACAAAAGCATAGCACACATATTGACTAACATCCAAATCTGAAATATCAACCTTAGTAGCAAGCAAAGTTGGACTAGTCAATTTAATTTCATTAGAAACAGCAGAAGAAGATTTGCTATTAGTCTTATGTTGTTGCTCAAATTCTTTGGCTGCTATCTCATTCTCACTCTTATTTTTCTCCTGTTTTGCTTTACTAGCTCGAGCAAGATCATCTTTCACAATTTGTTCAGGAGACATAGGAAGTAAAGCAATATTTTTATCCTGATGAACTAAAGTAAACTGATTTGTCCTACCATGGTGTACAACATTCCTATCAAATTGCCATGGTCTACCAAGTAAAAGAGAGCATGCTTGCATGGGTACCACATCACAATCAACATAATCAGCATATGCAGCAATGCTAAAGTGCACACGAACAGAACGCGTTACCTTAATCTTACCACTATTGTTAAACCACTGAATATAGTACGGATGGGGGTGTGGTCTTGTGGTGAGAGATAGCTTCTCCACCAACTCCATGCTAGCCAAGTTGTTGCAACTCCCTCCGTCAATGATGATGCGAACCGAACGTTCTTTCACCACTCCCTTTGTGTGGAACAAATTATGCCTCTGGTTTTGCTCGGCCTTCGTTACCTGCACACTTAATACACGTTGAGCAACCAAACTAGCATATTTATCTGCATCATCAGGAGTCATATACTCTATATCATGAGCATCATCATGGGCACCCTGTTCCTCATGAGCAATGAGAACTAGAGTCTCCTCATCATAGTCGCTCGCTGACTCATACCCACCATCCGCGGTAATAGTCATCACACGCTTGGAGGGACAGTCTTTTGCGAAGTGACCTCCACCTTGGCACCTGCGACATTTAATATCACGATCTCGTGTTTGCCCTGTGGACGCCATGGATGAAGAAGAACTCGCCGCTGGACCACTCTGTGCACCCTTGAATGGTGGCGCTGGCTGTTTTGGTGGCTCCCTGTAAGAATGAGCGGCTGAAGTAGATGGTGGCGCAGCAGGACGTGTGGATGTAGAAGCTCCACGCGATGTCCATGATGTATTTCGTCCTGCAGAAAAGTTAGGTCTCGTAGCGGCCTGTCGATCCTGCACTTCACGTTCAGCTTTACAAGCAAGATGAAACAAACGAGTGATAGTAGCAAAGTCCTTGTATTCTAGAATAGTTTGTATCTCCCTGTTTAAGCCACCCATAAAACGTGCAAGCATAGCTTCATTATCCTCTACTAGGCCACATCTAATCAATCCAGTTTGTAATTCTTGATAATATTCCTCTACAGAATTTTTTCCTTGTCTCAAACGCTGTAATTTTTGTAACAATTCACGTTGATAATAAGGAGGAACCCAGCGAGTACGCATAGCATCTTTTAAAGCAGCCCAAGTAGTTGGAATATTATTAGCATGCAATCTACAATGTTCAGACCACCAAATAGATGCAAAGCCCGTGAATTCACAAACAGCAGCAGTAACACGTCTATTCTCAGGATATTGTAAACATGTAAAACGTTGTTCAGTTTCTAATTCCCAAGTAAGATAAGCATCAGGAATATATCTACCCTCAAACGGCTTAAGATTCAATTTAAGTTTAGGCACATGTTCATCATCGCGTACCTGAGGGGGTGGTTGGTGTCGACCGTGGCGAATGTTGGGACGTGGACGTCCAGCTGGCTGCTCATAGGCCGCTTCCTGTTCCACCTCCTCCTCGTAATCACCCTCGTAGTTGTCGTCCTGGCTGACGTCAGAAGCAGCAGCAGCAGCAGTAGCGGCAACTGCAGCAGCAGGAGGAGCACCAATACCAGCAGCTTGTCCTCGCGATGGTAGCGCGATGGCCAGGAGGTGTCAAAACGCACGATGTAGAAAATATGTGGAGCTGTAGGTAGGCTTGACAAATATGGTAGCAAAAAGATCAACAGTAATCAAAACAGAGATGCAAAGCTGAATAAACACTCAACGTCGGTACTGTGCTGATCCTAGGCTAGACCGTACTAGAGACGCGAGCCTAAAACACCAACGAAAGCACGGCGCGGCACGTAACAACTGTGAAGCACACTCTGAATTTTTTGTTCTCTTTATTTTTTTTTTCTTTTTTTTGCCGATGCGGGACTGCGGGGGCTGAAAAAGTGCGAAAAAATCACTATGGTGGCGAACGTCTCAAAATGAGTTTCTGGACCTAAGGAACGTATGGGCACGAAATTTTTTTACCCCTGAAAATTTTGGCCTAAAAACTGCTCTGGAAAGCGTGCCAGACTCTTTTTTTTTTTTTTTGGAAATCACCCTCTTCTACGTACGACAAAAGATTGGTGAAATCCGACTCTAATCAACTCAAAACTATTCTGGCTACGGGGATATCAGGAACCGTACTGATGGTGGAACTCAACTCGGACTCGTGAGACGTGGTGGTGTATATGGACTCTGCTTGGCGGAACGTGGTGGTGTATCTGGACTCGGATTGGCGGAACGTGGTAGGATGACTACTGGTGCGGCGGCGACGTGGCAAACTGTGATCAGAACTCGAAACTCTAAGGGAACTAGACGCTAAGATCAGCAACTTGACACAACGATGCAACCGTAAATTCAACAAAGCAAGTACTGAAAAGAAAACTGGACAAAGGCTAGGACTGTCTTGGGACGTGATGATCTAACCCTAATTTTTTTTTGTTGGCTTTTTCGTGGACTGTAGGTATGAAGAACAGAACCAATCTAGACTATGAAAACTGGTAAATCTCACCGAGCAACCTGGAAATCTGATACCACTTGATAGAGGCGAAGGTGTCCCGATGTTTCGATGAGATGGTGGAGATCGATTTTTGGTGGAGTAGACTTTCACGACCCGACTACGAACGTGCGAAGACGTTGCGCCTTAGCAATCGCTAAACCAACTCCGAGAGGTTATTGATCCCGCGGATGCACGATCAACCTGACCACGAAGGTCAATTCCTGCAAGCAATCGAAGAACAAGCAAGAACTAAGAATTGCAATCTGGATATTGCGAATATAAGATGAAAGATTAACAGAAGTTGGGGTTCCAATGCGGTCTTGGCCTGGTCGGACGACACAAACGAAGAACTCGAAGTTGCGGCTATGGCTAACTTAAATCTAATTAAAACCCAAGTCTAAACGACGCCCTAAGGGCTGTATATATGGGGGACTAGAGGGGATTTTCGTGACCCCTTGGAGGTGGGGTCCGAAAATAACCCTAACTCGGTTTCCCCACACATACGGACTCTAAAAACAGCCTATAATGTGGTATTTCGAAATTACATGGGCCCAGCCCAATATTAAGGTGACGCAGCACCTATAATTGCTCTTGGACGAAAATAATGAAGTGGCATCTCGTGTATTCCGTCCAAGCCTTCATGCATGCCTTATGGTGGCTTCAACGTGCGGAAATCCCCACTGGAAGCTCCACTGTACTTTCCCCTGCGCGCACCTTCTTCTCCATTCTTGATCCCGCTCCAATGACCGTCCTTCTTGTCCATGCTAGGTCCTTCATTCATAAGAAAAACAAAAGTATCTAATTTAGGCAGCATCATATGTTCATCAACAATAGAAGGATTCGCAAGAAACGAAAGTACCTGATAATTTAGTTGACGTGCACGTGCTCTAGTAACTGGTCCAGTATGTGTAGTTGGTGAGGGTATGGGTGTAACATTAGTAGGGATGTCCTCATCATCCTCCCCTTCTTGAATTGAAGTCGTCCTCGACGGAAGCTCATCATCTTCTCCCAAATAAGGTTTCAAATCTGCAATGTTAAATGTGGGACTAACCCCAAAATCTGCAGGTAGCTCAAGTTTATATGCATTATCATTAATTTTCTGTAAAACCTTAAAGGGACCATCAGCTCGTGGCATTAACTTAGACTTGCGCAAATCAGGAAACCTATCTTTTCGTAGATGTAACCAAACAAGATCTCCTGGTTCAAATACAACATGCTTTCGACCCCTATCACCAGCAAGCTTGTATCTAGCATTCATGCGCTCAATGTTTTCTTTAGTTAACTCATGCATTTTTAATATCAATTCAGCACGTTGCTTAGCATCAAAATTCACCTTCTCCGAAGATGGAAGAGGCAGCAAATCAATAGGTGCACGAGGTAGAAAACCATAAACAATCTCAAAAGGGCACATTTTAGTGGTAGAATGCACTGAACGATTATAAGCAAATTCAATATGAGGTAAACATTCTTCCCACAGCTAGGGGGGCGCCGGGCGTGGCGCATTGGGGGCTCTGCTGGAGACCTCGTCACCGCGCGGGGTGGCCGGCAGCGAGTCCCGCCATGGCTGGGTGTGGCGGCAGCAAGGGGTGCGGGCCGGCGAGGCTGCGGGGGGGGGGGGAGGGTCCGGCGAGCGGGCGGCTAGAGGAGAGGTTCCGGGGGTCCAGTGGGGGTGGCTAGGAGGAGAGGGGTCTCGGGTCGCCGGATTGGGGCGGAGGCCGGCGGCAGAATCGGCAGCTAGGGAGGGCAAGGCGGTGCTCCGGCTGGCAATTGGAAGGGGCATCGGGGAAAGGAGAGTGCAGAGAGGCTGCTGGTGTTCTGCAAAGCTCGGGGGCAAGCCCCTTTATATAGGAGGAGGTGGATTCGAGTTTCGGGTCGCGACATTGTGAAAGTGCAATCTTGCCCTTAAGCATATTTTGTTGTGTGATGACAATATACATACAGGGTACTAACTGTGTTTTCTAAGTGATACACAGGAAACTGTTAGTTCTCTTGACATCATCGTGTAGGGATCATGGGCTAAACTTCAACCGCTCTCTAGAAGTCTACAATACGATTGAAGATGACGCTAAGTCCTCTTTACTATTACCTCTTGAGTCATAGGGATCCCCGCATTATTAAGAGGGGATCATATGGTTTAGTTAAAGTCTTGCTCAAGTCATAAGAACTATAACATGTAAAATACACAACTCTACAACCCATGGAATTCAATGTAGTTGTCTGGATATCCAATGCTCTTTAAACTGTATATCATCTGTGGTGGTCGGACCGTCTGGGTGTCAGGTCGGACCGTCCGGGTCTTTCCCAGACCGTCCGGGCTATACCTCGGACCGTCCGAAAAAGGGGCACCCGAGGTCAGTAGCTTATTCATCCATCTCGGACTGTCCGGGTGTCAGGTCGGACCGTCCGGGTCTTTCCCGGACAGTCCGGGCTCCACCCCGGCCCGTCCGAAAAAGGGGCACCCGAGGTCAGTAACTTATTCGTCCATCTCGGACCGTCCGGGTTCTAGAGCGGACCGTCCGGGCTATGCCCGGACCGTCCGACATGTTCAACCCTATGGCCTCCTCCGGGTGCCTTGGCAGTGACCCTGTCGGACGACCGGGCTCCAGGTCGGACCGTCCGGGCTTGGCCCGGACCGTCCGACTTAAAGCTCGGACGTCCGACATTCCTCTGGCTGCTCCTAACGGCTGGATTCGTGTGTGCTTATAAATAACCCCCTCCCACTTCGGTTTGGGGTTGACCACTTCATTTCAAAACACACAAGAACACAAAGTGCTCCCTCTTCCTTATCTCTACATCAAATCCAAGATCCCGGAGAGATTCGTGAGAGTTCTTGTTGGATCTTTCACCCCGCGTTAGATCCGTCCCTTCCCCATCTTCCGACCAAAGCAAACCGTGATTCGAGCAAGTCTTGAGCTTTTCCCATTGATCTTGTTTCTCTTGGATGTTGGAGACTCCTAGGAGGGTAGGAGTTCTTCGGAGAGGAATCGACCATTGTGATTACCCCCGTTGAGTTTGTGAGGGTTTGGTGACCACCTTTAAGGTCAACCGGTAGTTGTTGGGAATCGCCTTCATGGTGATATCTCAAGGGGAATAGAGTGATCCTTCGTGGCGTTGGTGTGCCTTCGTGGTTTCACCCACTCTCTCCGAACGGTGAGTAGCTTCCCTTCAAGGAAGTGAACATCGGGATACATCGTTGTCTTCGCGTCATTCGGTTATCCCTACTCTTTTCCCTTTTTACTTGCACTACCTTGTTGTTACCTTGTTGTTTATCCCTCGCTTTCTTTATTATATTGTGCTTGTTGTTTACCTTATCTTATCTAGGTCACCCTTATTATTGTTAGGCACATCTTTAGTCTTCCGCATTATTTCCTAAAATTGTCAAGTAGTGTTAAAATTTGTAATATAACCTATTCACCCCCCCTCTAGGTCTACCTCGATCCTTTCAATTGGTATCAGAGCCTCGTGCTCTAATATTGTGGCTTAACCGCCCTAGAGAGAGATGACCAAGGACGGAACCCCGAAGATTCGGGTGCCGAGGTGGAGGTAATCGCAGTTGCTGCGGATGCCGCTCGTTTGGAAGCCGAGAGATTGGCTACCGAACGAATATCCTCCGCAACACTTACGATTCCCCCCTCCATGGGGAATGCTTCCGTTGACATTGAGGATCCTAAGTTGTTCACTTCGGATGATATGGTAAAAGCTTTAGAAAAACAAAAACGTGATATGGAAGCCTCCTTTGCAAAGATGAAGGCTATGGCATCGGAGTCACAAACGTCAAGTGGTGCGGCTCCAAGGCCCCCACAAGCGGCCTTTGTGTACCCCGGTTCCGAACTTCCTTTGCAAAGAGGTGGTCCCTACCAATGGGACTATCCTACCCCCAAGCTTGTGGAACCTAAGTATAATTTCAATGGCAATCCGCCGGTACTAACCGAGACTACTAACTTTTTGGATTGGAAAAGTCTTATGGCAGATTATATTAGGTTCGTGTGTGAACCAATGTGGAACCTCATCCACTCTGGGAAGGGTTACTATCCTGTTGATCCAAACAACCTTACACCCAGTGAAGTGTTTGACAGACACCTCAACCTTGCCGCCATTGGGTTCTTGAAAAGAGGAATGGATGAGGTGACTCGAGCACCATTTCTCCATCTCACAAACGCCAAGCAACTTTGGGGTACTCTTCTCATCGCCAAGTCCGGCACCGGTTCTCTACAAATGACAAGATATGAGACCGCTAAGAATGCCTTGCACAATCTCCATATGAAGAAAGACGCCCCAACAACTCCATATGCGTCTCAAAGTTCTTGCCGCTCATGTCCATTCCTTCACGTGTGAGAAGTCCAAGGATGGATACCAAATCACCAACCTCTACCTTGTGGACAAGATGTTGAATGCTCTCATGGTATACTCACATCAAATGGTGTGGGAATTGAGGCGTATGCCCGACTTCTTCACAATGACGCCGGATGATGTGATTGCCACGTTCTTGCAATATGAAGAACACCTGAAGGAGTCCAAGAGACTACTTTCCACATATGGTGGTCCATCCTCAAACCTTGCTCTCAAGGCCAAGCTTTCCCAAGAAGAAGTTGATGATGAAGAAGATGAGTATGTGTATGAAGAGGATGATGACTCCGATCATACTCCCTCATATGATGATATGGCTCTCTTTGTGAAGAGATTCACTAAAGGGGAGTTCAAAGGACAGTTTCAAAAGAAGATGATAAGGGCATGCTATAACTTTGGGGAAACGGGACACTTCGCGGAGAGTTGCCCCTATGAGAAGAGAGAAGACAAGCCTCGATTCCCAAAGAAGGAAGTTGCCAAGAAACTACCTAACCCCCTCAACAACAAGTCCAAGAAGAGGTTTGGGCGATCTATGGTGGCTCAAGAGGAGTCTGACCCCGAGGATGTTGGTGGTGTAGCCGGAGTTGCTCAAGATACTCAAAAGACCTTGAAGCTCCTCAACAAATAAGGTGATGTTCACTACAACTATATGAGCGACTACACCGGCAATGCGCACAAGTGCCTCATGGCCAAGTTGGTTGATGATGCTCCCTCCTCCTCAGGCAAGATCAAGGTAACTCCTTATGATGATTCATTCATGCTCTCTTCCGAAACACCTAATGATGAATTTCATGATGCGGAAGGAGATGATGCAAATGATGCATGTAATGATGTGTTGTTTGATAAAGTGAACAAAATGATGGGCACCCTCAAAGGCAAGAAGCTCATGATGTTTCAATTGCTTATGGATGTGGTGGGTAAGCACACCACAACCATTGATGAGCTTGAAACCCTCCTTACCGAGGAAAGGGAGAACTATACTCTCCTTGAGCGGAAGATTGACTTTGAGGAGGCTCGCAATGATAACTTGTGCAAAGTTGTTCAAACATCAAATGACTTAAATGACAAATATGTTGCCTCCTTGGAAAAGGCTAATGAAATTTGTAAGGAACTTGCTAATGATATGAGCAAGCTTGTCGAGCTAAACACCTCTCTTTCTAAGGATGTTGAGGTACTCACCTTGTCTCTCAAGACAAAAGATGATGAACTCAGCACCCTTAAGAAGAATCTTGAGGCTCACAAACTTGCTCACATAAAAACACTTACTAAGATGTCTCCTCCTACCATTGTACATGTTGATGCTTGTGCTACTAACTCTACTCTTGATCAAGCATCTCTCATTGAGGAGAACTTATCTCTTCATGCTCAACTAAAGAAGGGTCTCTTGACTTGTGCCCAAGGCGAGAAAAACCTAAATGATGTACTAAGTCATCACAAGGAGTCCTTTGCTAAGGAGGGACTTCGTTTTGATCCGAGTACGAGTGTGACAAAGGATATCACCCTTAGCAAGGGATCAACTCCTCAAAAGGTGATCTTTATTCATGAAGGGCACAAGGATAAAGGTAAGAAGAAGGTTGATGAGGTTGGTGTTGGGAGTGGGAAGGCCACTAGGGGCAAGTCCATTCCCAACAAGAAGAAAGAGAAGATGCCTCCATCCTATGTGCTCCGTAAGGCAAAGGATGGAGATGTGTATGCCAAATTTATTGGACCCCGTAATTCTTTTCGTTTCTATGCTATTTGGGTTCCAAAGACCCTTGTTACTAACCTTAGAGGTCCCATTGCGAAATGGGCACCTCTAACCAAAGCCTAAACATGAGTGTAGGGTGCTTTCTCCGGTGGAGTCAAATGGGTGATTGATAGTGGATGCACAAATCATAAGACCGGAGAAAGTCGTTTGCTCAAGGACTTCATGGATTCAATACAACCATATATGAGCATTGTCTTTGGTGGTGGTTCCAAGGGAAAGGTACTTCGGTTGGGCAAGGTGGCTATCACTAATGACATGTCACTTGATAATGTCATGCTTGTCCAATCCCTTCAATATAATTTGCTTTCCGTTCGTCAATTAGCTTCCGTTGGTTATGATACACTATTTGGTCTAACAAGTGTGAAAGTCTTTAGGAGAGATACTCTCGAAGTGGCCTTTGTTGGAGAGTTGGATGGAAACCTTTATACGGTTGATTTCTCGAAAGAGAGCACTTACCATGCAACTTGTCTAATGGCCAAGGCCGACAAGGGGTGGCTATGGCATCGCCGGCTAGCCCATGTAGGCATGAGAAATCTAAAAGATCTCCTAAAAGGTGAACACGTCCTCGGACTAACAAACGTGTCTTTTGAGAAAGATCATGTGTGTAGTGCATGCATAGCCGGGAAGCAACATCAAGCAAAGCATACCCCCAAGAATGTTGTGTCAACTTCAAGGACTTTGGATCTCCTTCATGTGGATCTCTTTGGGCCTCCATCATGGGATAGTCTTGGTGGGAAGAAATATGGTCTTGTCATTGTTGATGATTACTCAAGATACACGTGGGTGTTCTACCTCAAGTCCAAGTACGAGACGAAGGCCACCTTCATCGATTTTTCCAAGCAAGCCCAAAGATAATACAACATGGCTATCTTGGCGATAAGAAGTGACAATGGCTCCGAGTTCAAGAACTACACCTTGGAAGAATTCTTGAGTGATGAGGGGGTTGAGCATCAATATTCCGCACCATATACCCCTCAACAAAATGGTGTAGCCGAGAGGAAGAACCGCACTCTTGTGGATATGGCCCGGTCCATGTTGGATGAGTACAAGTCACCTTATAGCTTTTGGGCCGAAGCCATCAACACCGCATGTCATGCATCAAACCGGCTCTTCCTTCGCAGGATTTTGATGAAGACCCCATATGAACTTCTAACCGGACACAAGCCAAACGTCAAATACTTCCGTGTATTCGGTTGTAAGTGTTTCTTTCTCAATAACAAAGACCGGTTAGCCAAGTTTCAATCCAAAACAATTGAGCGTATATTTGTTGGGTATGCTTCAAACTCTCATGCCTATAGAGTCTACAACAAATCCACAGGATGTGTTGTGGAAACTTGTGACGTGGAGTTTGATGAATTTAATGGCTCCCATGGGGAGCAAGTTGATCTAAGTGATGTAGGTAATAATGAAGATTCTTCCCAAGACATTTTGGCTATGGGCATTGGAGATCTTGTGCCTATTGCTCAAGTGCCAAGAGATGATGAGGTGGGTGATGGGCCAAGTGTTCCACCACCACAAGCACCTTCTCCTATCACTCAAGATCCAATTGCTCATGATGAGCCCATTATCCAAGAGCAAGAACAATACCCTCCACAATCCGATGTGGCCACACATCCACAAGTTGATGATGCGGGTGAACCACATGACGATCATCGTGACCGCATCAACTTTGGAGAAAATGATGATATTGATGATGGTTCCTACCTTGATGATGAACCCAATGTATATCATGAACCGGAATGGGTGGAACCTCTTGAAACTCCAACATCCATCATGCCTGTGGTGGAAAGACGTGTTGAAGTGGACAAGATTCTCACGGGTTTGGGGCAAGGTATAGTTACTCATAGTCAATTAATGAACTTTTGCACTCACTTCTCGTTTGTGTCTAGCATCGAACCACTTAGGGTTGAACATGCTCTTGCGGATGCGGATTGGCTCATTGCGATGCAAGATGAGCTCATTAGTTTCACACGGAACGAGGTATGGTCTCTCGTGGAGAGACCCTCCGGTCAAGATCATAACATCATTGGAACTAAGTGGATCTTCAAGAACAAACAAGATGAACATGGTACTATCATCCGCAACAAGGCAAGGTTAGTGGCTCAAGGGTACTCCCAAGTTGAAGGCTTGGATTTTGATGAGACCTTTGCCCCGTTGCCCGTCTTGAATCTATACGCATGTTTCTTGCTTATGCCACATTCAATGGATTTCCATTATTTCAAATGGATGTGAAGAGTTCTTTTCTTAACGGTCCGCTACAAGAGGATGTATATGTAGCACAACCACCCGGCTTTCTTGATCCTTATCACAAGGACCACGTGTATAAACTTCATAAGGCCTGATATGGTCTTAAGCAAGCCCCTCGGGCTTGGTATGACCATCTTAGGAAGTTTCTACTCGAGGAAGGATTTGGGAGGGGAATCATTGATGCCACTCTTTTTACTAAGAGAACTAATTTTGAGTTGCTCATATGCCAAATCTATGTAGATGACATAATATTTGGTTCTCCTAATCCATCTTTGTGCAAGTGGTACTCGGAAACTATGACCAAGAATTTTGAGATGTCAATGATGGGGAGCTTGAAGTATTTCCTTGGCTTTCAAATCGAGCAATTTGCCGAAGGAACCTTCATCTCCCAAACAAAGTACATTCAAGACATGCTCGTGAAGTTCGGTATGAAAGATGCCAAGCCATGCAAGACACCCATGCCAACCAAGGGATATCTAGATCAAGACCTCTCCGGTATTCCATTTGATGCTACTCTTTGCCATTCTATGATAGGGTCGTTGCTTTACCTTTGTGCATCTAGACCGGATATTATGCTTAGCGTAGGAATGTGTGCAAGATATCAAGCCTCTCCTATGGAGAGTCATCATTTGGCGGTTAAGCGCATTCTTAGATACCTTGTTCATACTCCGTTGTTGGGCCTTTGGTACCCCAAGGAAGCCAAGTTTGATCCTTTGGGGTACACGGATGCTGATTGGGCCGGAGACAAGGTGGGTCGGAAGTCAACCTCCGGTTCATGCCAATTTCTTGGGCGCTCATTGGTAAGTTGGCACTCAAAGAAGCAAAATTGTGTCTCCCTCTCCACCGCCGAAGCCGAGTATGTTGCCGCCACAAGTTGTGCTACTCAAATCCTATGGATGAGACAAACTTTGAAGGATTATGGACTCATCTATAAGAAGGTACCCATCTTATGTGACAATGAAAGTGCTATCAAGATTGCCAACAACCCTTGTCAACATCCTCGCACCAAGCATATTGACATTCGTCATCACTTCATACGGGATCATATTCAAAAAGGTGATATTGTTCTTGCACATGTGGGCACCGACAAGCAACTTGCCGATATCTTCACCAAGCCATTGGATGAAGCAAGGTTTTGCCAACTAAGGGGTGAACTTGGTATCTTGGAACGTTATAGCTTTACGGCTTAGGGGTATCTTGCTCTCATTCGTACACATTGCGCACACCCTGTCTAGATGTAGGCATGTATGTAGGGGGAGAAGCTCAATTAATGAGTTCTTATCCCTCTACGTGATGCATAAATAGAAACAAACATCAACAATCTGCATGCTCACTTCGGTGAATCCATGTGCAGCGGTTAAAGATGAAGTAGTGACTGTTGGACCCAAGATACATCTTCGCGGTGTCAACATCACATATACTCAAACATGGTGGCCACGGCCACCGCCGACTCCTTCATAAACATCTTATGACAAATGGTTTCTTTTATGATCTTGTTATTGATTGTGTTATTATGATATCCCTTCATGCATCTATCTCAATATATATGCCATTCAGCTAGATCACCTCCATTTGGCCGTCGTGCCTCCCATTGGTCTGCCTGTATTTCCCTCACACCACATGTCGGACGGTCCGGGCTATGTCCCGGACGGTCCGGAATAGCCGGAAATACTAATGATGTCCTGCACCACATTTCGGACGGTCCGGAACATTGTCCGGACGGTCCGGGGTATCCCCGGACGGTCCGACCTGCACCCCGTTCGTCCGGCATCTAACGCTTGCTGAGCTCTCCCGGTAATCCGTGTCGGTCGTCTGACCTACAGACCGGATCGTCCGGCCCTTCGTCGGACCGTCCGACTTACAATCCGGTCGTCCGACGTGTCCAATCTATAGATGGCTCGGGCCGCGCCCCTAACCTCCTGTAGGCAGTTTTTCCCCTTCTCCCCCGCCGTGGTCTCTGACCTAGCGCCGCCGCCGCACCTGTTGCAGCCTCCCCCGTCCGGCCCCGCCCTTTGGTGAGTTCACCAGCCCCATCCCCGGATTCCCCTCCTCCCAATCTACATTTTGACCAATCAATCTTGCATTTGGGGCAGATTGGCTTTGAGGAGGGTCCTTCTTGTGGCTCCCGGATTTGTGCATCATGCCTCCCAAGGGTGCTCGGGGTGGTGAGTTTCTCTTCCATTCCCATGTTTCCTTCTGCTTGTGCTTCTCGCGGTAGTAATTTTGGTGTGTCATGGTCAAAGTATTGTCATTTAGTTCGGTGGGTTGCATGGAACAGCCCCATGGATGTGTCATATCCATTCATTTTCGGATGTCCGGCTTCGCATCCGGTCGTCCGAGGTGCTGTCCCATGTGTCTCCCTTACTCCGATATCCTTACCGGTGCACACCCAGTTTGTCTTACTATGGCTTATCACTCCCCTGCACAGACAATCGCCGTCAGGGATCTAACGACTCTCAGGAGGGTCAGCGTCCTCGTCGCCGCCTTCGCCGCGGTGATGGGGCGGGCAGTAGTGATGTTGACTACGCTGGCCTCGACGATGACTCCCGGGACGATTTTGAGGACGAAGAGATTGTGCCTACGTGGCCCAAGCCCGGCACCCGGAAGAAGTCTCTGCCTAACCGGCAGAGAGAGGCCTCTACTTCACCACCTACTCCTCGTCGCGCACCTCCTGCGCGGAAGGAACCACTTCAGGGCTTGGCTATCTCGGTGCATCCTCCGATCAGGCGTGGCAGTAATCCGATTGACTACTTCCACATGGATGCCAAGGCCTACTCCAGGCTGCGCTGTGAGGACAATCAGTTCCATCAGGCTGCCACTGCTATGGATCCTCGCTTTCACGACCTTGTGCAGCAAGATATCTTTGCAACTGTCTGCCTGGAGCTCAATGCAACGACCCCTCAGAAGTTCCTCAACATGAGCTATTTTGAGCGCAGACCTGATGTGTTTCGAGACCTCATTCGCCTCATTGATGCAATGGGTCTCCGCCACGCACTGACTCTCAAGTGCGACTGGAACCATGCTGCCATCCTCCAGTTCTATGCCACGTGTTTCTTTGGTGGCGATGAAACACTCACTTGGAGGACCAACCACCAGACTATTATGATTACCTATGATCAGTGATGTGATGCTCTTGGGATGCCACGTCATTCTGAGGGAATTCGTCGGATTCACGCTCGCACCTCGGAGTTTACATCGATGCCCCTTGCAGCCTGCATGGGGTGTCTCATGCACACTCAGGATATGCCTCCGGGAACCAATGTGGATGCCAACAATTCATCCATATTTCAGCCTCAGTTCCGCCATCTTTACATGTGTCTCCTCGAGACGATTGTGCCCAAGCACGGTGACAAAGCCATGGTACGCTCCTTTGCTGTTGACCTCATGGCGGCTGCTAAAGATGTCTATGACTGTTTCGAGTCTGGCCGGGCTCTTCCCCCCGTCGATGTGGAAGATTTCTTATGGCATGAGGTGTGGCTGTTCTCCATCCAGAAGAGGGGCCGCTTCCCTCTTGCTCCCTATATCCAGCGAGTCATTGACGCGTTCTTCACCACGCCCATCTAGAAGTCTATCATTCAAAGTGAGTGGATTCCTAAGAAGGGGTCCTTTCTTGATACATGTGGTGCTCCTTCTCCCTCTACTGCTGGTGCTTCCACCTCTTCTGCTCCGCCTTCACGCACACCGATGGCTGAGCAGTTCCGCACTATTGCCCTGTTTTTGGGCTAATCTTAGAAGGCCATTTTCAGCTTGTGCAAGTCCAACGCCACTGCCATTCACCAGCTTGAGACTCGGCGCATCTCTCAGGCCAATGCTCTCAAGGCCCGTCTTCGGACTCGCCCTGGTAGCCTTGTCAGTGGTGACGAGGAGCTTCCACGCTCTCCTCAGCATCAGGACTTCGACTTTCCTACCGAGACGGAGTATGCTGACTTCTTCTCTGATGTGGTGGCTGATCATGGCGGTGACCATGAGTAGTTGTTATTGGCTCTGTGTTCTGCCCCTTTTTGGTACTTGGTGCCAAAGGGGGAGACACCTACCTATCCTAGGCGTAGTTTTCATTATCGGGATATAACCCAAACTTTAGTGGTGATTTATGCTGCGTGGTTTTATGTATTAAGACATATGTGGTATGACCTTGGTGGTACTTGTATTAAACTCCATGGTTTATCTATCTTGCATGTCAAATGGTGTCATGTGTCATGATGAGTGATATGTGTGTTACTATGGATCATATCTTCGCATTTCTTAGTACATCATGTACTATTGGGTCTTAAAACCACTGCTCTCCCATATAAATTCGTATGGTTTATATGATCATGGGGGAGGCTTCCTCTTATGTGCTTTGCTTAAAAGTTAAGATCACCATGCACATGTTGAGGGGGAGCCTCCCTCAAATAAATGAAAATTTCTCTCCAAATCTTAAATATGAATATTTTTTAGAGCTATATGTGTATTTTCATCAACTACCAAAAAAGAGGATATTGAAAGTGCAATCTTGCCCTTAAGCATATTTTGTTGTGTGATGACAATATACATATAGGGGACTAACTGTGTTTTCTAAGTGATACACAGGAAACTGTTAGTTCTCTTGACATCACCGTGTAGGGATCATGGGCTAAACTTCAACCACTCTCAAGAAGTCTACAAAACGATTGAAGATGACGCTAAGTCCTCTTTACTATTACCTCTTGAGTCATAGGGATCCCCGCACTATTAAGAGGGAATCATATGGTTTAGTTAAAGTTTTGCTCAAGTCATAAGAACTATAACATGTAAAATACACATCTCTACAACCCATGGAAATCAATG
Organism: Bromus sterilis; assembly: GCA_950022295.1. Taxonomy (NCBI): domain Eukaryota; kingdom Viridiplantae; phylum Streptophyta; class Magnoliopsida; order Poales; family Poaceae; genus Bromus; species Bromus sterilis. Next base: position 159,421,820 of record OX465599.1, on the reverse strand, counting down.
TAGTTGTGTAGGATATCCAATGCTCTTTAAACTGTATATCATCTGTGGTGGTCGGACCGTCCGGGTGTCAGGTCGGACCGTCCGGGTCTTTCCCGGACCGTCCGGGCTATACCTCGGACCGTCGGAAAAAGGGGCACCCGAGGTCAGTAGCTTATTCATCCATCTCGGACCGTCCGGGTGTCAGGTCGGACCGTCCGGGCTCCACCCCGGACCGTCCGAAAAAGGGGCACCCGAGGTCAGTAACTTATTCGTCCATCTCGGACCGTCCGGGTTCTAGAGCGGACCGTCCGGGCTATGCCCGGACCGTCCGGGATGAACCCCGGACCGTCTGACATGTTTGAACCTATGACCTCCTCCGGGTGCCTTGGCAGTGACCCTGTCGGACGACCGGGCTCCAGATCGGACCGTCCGGGCTTGCCCCGGACCGTCCGACTTAAAGCTCGGACGTTCAACATTCCTCTGGCTACTCCTAACGGCTGGATTCGTGTGTGCTCATAAATAACCCCCTCCCACTTCGGGTTGGGGTTGACCACTTCATTTCAAAACACAGAAGAACACAAAGTGCTCCCTCTTCCTTATCTCTACACCAAATCCAAGATCCCGGAGAGATTCGTGAGAGTTCTTGTCGGATCTTTCACCCCGTGTTAGATCCGTCCCTTCCCCATCTTCCGACCAAAGAAAATCGTGATTCGAGCAAGTCTTGAGATTTTCCCATTGATCTTGTTTCTCTTGGAGGTTGGAGACCCCTAGGCGGGTAGGAGTTCTTCGGAGAGGAATCGACCATTGTGATTACCCCCGTTGAGTTTGTGATGGTTTGGTGACCACCTTTAAGGTCAACCGGTAGTGGTTGGGAATCGCCTTCTTGGTGATATCTCAAGGGGAATAGAGTGAGCCTTAGTGGCGTTGGTGTGCCTTCGTGGTTTCACCCAATCTCTCTGAATTGTGAGTAGCTTTCCTCCAAGGAATTGATCATCGGGATACATCATTGTCTTCGCGTCATTCGGTTATCCCTACTCTTTTCCCTTTTTACTTGCACTACCTTGTTGTTACCTTGTTGTTTATCCCTCGCTTGCTTTATTATATTGTGCTTGTTGTTTACCTTATCTTATCTAGGTCACCCTTATAATTGTTAGGCACATCTTTAGTCTTCCGCATTATTGCCTAAAATTGTCAAGTAGTGTTAAAATTTGTAATATAACCTATTCACCCCCCCCCCTCTAGGTCTATCTCGATCCTTTCACATTGGCGTGCGGCCACGGCGTGCGTCCACGGCGTGCGTCGAGCTGGCGGCGGGAAAGCCTTGCGGCGCGGAGGGACATGGGCTAGAAGACATTCGCGCACTTGAGCACGACGTGGACGAGTCAGGCACGCGCGGAGCGCGTCCAGAGCATACCATGTGCGTCCAAGAGCGTGGCCACCAAATGCACTGTGGTTTTGGATAGAATTTCTCGTGGCCAAATGTGTTCACCGTGTAGTCCTTTCAACGCTGATCACCGTGGTATGTTTTGTTGGAAAGATGGGCTACTGTGGTGGGGAGGGGGTGAATGTGGGGTTGTCTCTTGGGCTTAGGGTAGGAAGGACTACAGTCCTGCAAAGTTTGGGCCCAAAATGATCAATGCACATGGCACTTCTTTTGTATATGCACCATGGAGGCTGAAGGTGTTTGTACTTTTGTATGGCTGGTACATTGCTCCCCTAAGCATGAATTTTGTCAGAGATTCATCATACACTAGGGTGAGAATGTGTACCAAGTTCTAGCTCGAATGGATCAAGCTAGCTAGCACTTCCTTTGCAAATGCCCAATTGGACCAGAAATGCAATGTTGAATCTAGCCTCACATAGGGTTCATGTAATTGGCTGAAAAGTAGTGTACTGGGGTTATTTGGCATGGTGCACATGTGTGTAAAATTTCATGTCCATCGGACAAGCCTAGATAGCACTTGCTTCACAAGGTGTCCTTTTGACCAAAAACTTAAACTTGATGGTGCACTCACATGGTGGATGGGATTTGGCTCACATTTGGTTTGGTGGAGTTATATGGTGGTAGGATCATGCTCACACAGTTTCAAGGAAAATGGGTTCCCCTATCATGCACTTGCTTCACAATGCCCCTTTGCTGCACCCAAACGTTGGGAATTTATTGTGGGAGTTTGGCTAGTCAAATGGTGGTGGAATTTGGTGGAGGTCAATGATATGATCATATGAGCTTGCACAAAAAGTTTCACCAGCAATTGATCAAGAGAAGTGCCACTCCCTTCACAAAGCTCCATTTTGCCCCCACAGACAAAGGAATTTCCATAGATGAGAAATCCACTTGGTCCATGCAATATTTTTGTTGAATTTTGCAAGATATGACATCAAGATCTTGAGGGAATTATTTGGGGATTTATGGAGCAATATAAATAGGGGTTGCTTCACAAACCTAAAATAATGGGAATATTCCTTTGATTGGAAAAAGGAATATAAGCCTTGAATATATGGTAGCTTGGATGAGGTGGGTCAATGGAATGGCAGCGGCAAGGATTGGAAACAAGGGCCAATTGAGCATGGAAGGAAATTATGCTCAAGTTCAAGTCCAACGAGGTTCTCAAAATCCAAACCAGCGAGCAAAAACCAGAAGAACTTCGAAAAGAAAAAGCTGCGAAAACCAGAGTGTCACACTTCCCATACAGGCCACTGTGGCTGCACAAGATAAGCTCAGTTCAGCGGCACCTGATCAACTTGGCATTGAACATGTCTTCAATAGCAACCACAAGCATCAGGTGCAACATGAGCATTCATATAACACTATCATGCAATACATGGGGAACCATCCAAGGTATAGTTATAGTTGTATTATTACTAGGCATGTTTACATGATTAACTCAACCAGGTTAAGGATGATTAACATGGTATCAACATGATATTAACATCTAGCATTATCATGAGCACGATGGATATTATGATGCATGCAAGCATAGCATAGTGATAACATGATTAGAGCATAAACATAACATGACAACGGCATATCATGATCATCATGGTTATACGGTAATCAAAACAACATGATCAAAGCATATCGAAAATGTCGCATCATCGAAGGTTAAAGCATTTTTAAAGCACGTCAAAGCTTTACGAAGGTGCAAAAGAAGTTGTGGCTTGCCTTCACTAACAAGGTGTAGGGGGAAGCTCCAGATCTTCAATATCAACAAAACCCTGCAAAACATTTTCTAAAAAGGCACGGCGAAAAAGTCAAACACCATCTTTTGTTTGCCCAGCAAAGAACAACATCAAAACATGGCACAAAACCTATGCCAAACTGTAGATGAGTTTGAGACAAAATCAACGCAAAAAGATTTACCTAGTTTGGACTTACGGTTGCGGAGATACGGCCGTTCGTTCGTTAGAAAAAAAAACAGATATGTCCTTCTCTGCCTTAACGGGTGAACGTCCACGGATTAAGGTTTCGGCGCCGGCTGGATTTGAAAGTGTATTAACAGTTTTACGCTTTCTTCAGGGGAAATTACTTTCGGCCTGAGGGAGAGGGAAATACGCCTTCCTGTAGGGGAGACGTATTCTAGAGATGCGCGGACGGCTCGTGGCTTCAACGGCTGATAGGCGGGTCCCGCCCGCCAGCGTCTCTCTCCTCCTCTGTCTTCTTCTTCCACCTTCCGCCATAGAACAGAGGAAAGTGCCACCGGCGGGGCGGCGTTGACACCAGCGTGAGGGGTAGGGCTCGCTGGCGCGCTCTTTGGGCCCGGCTCGCTGGTACACCGCTGCTGGCGACCAGGAGCACGTCGGGCGGCTCGCTGCACTCGGTCCTCACGGTTGGGTGAGATCGTGGCCATGGGGCCCTCGGGGGCGAGGCGAGGCTGCGAGGGAGGTGCTTCGGTGGGTTGTGGAAGGAGGCGAGGCAGCGGGGTGGTGCTGGTGCAGTACAGGGGAAAGGGGCGGCTCCGGTGGCATCAATTTTGGCCGGAGCTCGGCGGCGACAATGGAGACAGTGGGGAGCAATGGCAAGCTCTGGTGAGCAATTGGGGAGGGGGAAGGAGCTACGAGAGGTGGGAGGCTGCTGGGTGTGCTCCAAGGCTCGGGGGCAAGCCCCCTTTATAGCCGGGGCGAGATTCCCGGCCGGACTGCGCCATGAGGAACACGACGACGCTCGGGTGAGCTGGAGATGTCGAGGAGGTTCGGGAGACGGGCGTGTGGAGTAGGCGTGCGACGGAAAGTCGTGCGGCGCGGCTAGACACGAGCTAGACGACGGGAGCGCCCTGCAGCGGGATGGGGACACGTCGGGCACGCCCGGAGCGCGGCCAGAGCACGCCACATGCTTGCTCCCCACGTGCACTGGTGCAAGGGATAAGGTTTCGTGTGGCCAACTGTTTCAAGAGTGTAGTCCTCTGACTGTAGATCACCACTGTACAGAAAGTTGGGCCAAAGATGCTCTGGAATGACCACACTGATATAGGCGAAGGTGTCCCGATGTTTCGATGAGATGGTGGAGATCGATTATGGTGGAGACGACTTTCACGATCCGACTACGAACGTGCGAAGACGTTGCGCCTTAGCGATCGCTAAACCAACTCCGAGAGGTTATTGATCCCGCAGATGCACGATCAACCTGACCACAAAGGTCTAATTCCTGCAAGCAATCGAAGAACAAGCAAGAACTAAGAATTGCAATCTGGATATTGCGAATATAAGATGAATGATTACGAAAGTTGGGGTTCCAATGAGGTCTTGGCCTGGTCGGATGAAACAAACGAAGAGCTCGAAGTTGCGGCTATGGCTAACTTAAATCTAATTAAAACCCAAGTCTAAACGACGCCCTAAGGGCTGTATATATGGGGGAACCGAGGGGAATTTCGTGGCCCCTTGGAGGTGGGGTCCGAAAACAACCCTAACTCGGTTTCCCCACACATACGGACTCTAAAAACAACCTATAATGTGGTATTTCGAAATTACATGGGCCCAGCCCAATATTAAGGTGACGCAGCACCTATAATTGCCCTTGGACGAAAATAATGAAGTGACATCTCGCGTATTTCGTCCAAGACTTCATGCGCGCCTTATGGTGGCTTCAAAGTGTGATAATCACCACTGGAAGCTCCACTGTACTTTCCCGCGCGCGCACCTTCTTCTCCATGCTTGATCCCGCTCCAATGACCATCCTTCTTGTCCATGCTAGGTCCTTCATTCATAAGCAAAACAAAAGTATCTAATTTAGGCAGCATCATATGTTCATGAACAATAGAAGGATTCACAAGAAACGAAAGCACCTGATAATTTAGTTGACGTGCACGTGCTCTAGTAACTGGTCCAGTATGTGTAGTTGGTGAGGATATGGGTGTAACATTAGTAGGGATGTCCTCATCATCCTCCCCTTCTTGAATTGAAGTCGTCCTCGACGGAAGCTCATCATCTTCTCCCAAATAAGGTTTCAAATCTGCAATGTTAAATGTGGGACTAACCCCAAAATCTGCAGGTAGCTCAAGTTTATATGCATTATCATTAATTTTCTGTAAAACCTTAAAGGGACCATCAGCTCGTGGCATTAACTTAGACTTGCGGAAATAAGGAAACCTATCTTTAGGTAGATGTAACCAAACAAGATCTCCTGGTTCAAACACAACATGCTTTCTACCCTTATCACCAGCAAGCTTGTATCTAACATTCATTTTCTCAATGTTTTCTTTAGTTAACTCATGCATTTTTAATATCAATTCAGCACGTTGCTTAGCATCAAAATTAACCTTCTCCGAAGATGGAAGAGGCAGGAAATCAATAGGCACACGAGGTAGAAAACCATAAACAATCTCAAAAGGGCACATTTTAGTGGTAGAATGAAATGAATGATTATAAGCAAATTCAATATGAGGTAAACATTCTTCCCACATTTTCAAGTTACTCTTTAAAACAGCCCTAAGCGTAGTAGACAAAGTCCTATTGACTACTTCAGTTTGTCCATCAGTTTTGGGATGACAGGTAGTACTAAAAAGTAGTTTAGTCCCCAACTTAGCCCATAAGCATCTCCAAAAATGGCTAAGAAACTTAGTATCACGATCCGATACAATAGTATTGGGCACACCATGTAAGCGAATAATCTCACGAAAGAATAAATCAGCAACATTAGCAGCATCATCGCTTTTATGACATGGTATAAAATGTGCCATCTTAGAAAATCTATCCACGACAACAAATATGCTATCCCTCCCCTTCTTTGTTCGAGGCAAGCCTAAAACAAAGTCCATGGATATGTCCTCCCACGGAACACTAGGTACAGGTAAAGGCATGTATAAACCATGAGGATTGAGTCGTGACTTAGCTTTTTGACATGTAGTGCAGCGAGCAACAAAACGCTCAACATCCCGTCTCATCTTTGGGCAAAAGAAGTGTGTAGCAAGTACGTCCTCCGTCTTCTTCACGCCAAAGTGTCCCATTAATCCTCCTCCATGCGCCTCCTGCAACAACAAAAGACGAATAGAGCTAGATGGAATGCATAGCTTGTTAGAACGGAACACAAACCCATCATTAAGGGCAAACTTGTTCCATGTTCTACCCTCTCTACAATTCTGCAATACATCTTTAAATTCTGCATCATTTACATATTGATCTTTGATTGTCTCTAAACCGAATATCTTGAAGTCAAGTTGTGAAAGCATAGTATAACGACGAGACAAAGCATCAGCAATAATATTATCTTTCCCCTTCTTGTGTTTGATGACATAAGGGAAAGTCTCAATAAATTCAACCCACTTAGAATGTCTACGATTAAGTTTTTCTTGACTTCTTATGTGTTTCAAAGATTCATGATCAGAATGTATAACAAATTCTTTGGGCCATAAATAATGTTGCCAAGTTTCTAATGTCCGAACAAGAGCATATAATTCCTTATCATAAGTAGAATAGTTCAGACTAGGCCCACTCAATTTTTCAGAAAAGTATGCAACAGGTTTAGCATCTTGTAATAACACACCTCCCAAACCAATCCCACTAGCATCGCATTCAAGCTCAAAAGTCTTATTAAAATCAGGAAGTTGGAGCAAAGGAGCATGTGTTAACTTATCTTTCAATACCGCGAAGGCTTCTTCCTGTGCGGTACCCCAAGTAAAAGGCACATCCTTGCGTGTAAGCTCATTGAGAGGTGCAGCAATGGTGCTGAAATCTCTCACAAAACGCCTATAGAATCCAGCGAGTCCAAGAAAACTCCTCACTTGTGTGACCGTTTTGGGCTGCGGCCAACTCTCAATCGCCTCGATCTTGGCTTTATCAACTTCAATTCCCTGCGGAGTAACAACATAGCCAAGAAACGATACTCGGTCGGTGCAAAAGGTGCACTTCCCAAGGTTACCAAACAAACGTGCATTACGTAGAGCAATAAAAACAGCACGTAAATGATCCAAATGTTCCTCCAAAGATTTTCTATAAATCAGTATATCATCAAAATAGACTACCACAAATCGTCCAATGAAAGCACGTAAAACCTCGTTCATTAATCTCATGAAAGTGCTAGGTGCATTAGTTAACCCAAAAGGCATGACTAACCACTCATATAATCCAAACTTAGTTTTAAAGGCCGTTTTCCATTCATCTCCTAATTTCATGCGAATTTGATGGTATCCACTACGCAAATCAACTTTGGAAAACATGGTAGAGCCACTTAATTCATCAAGCATACCATCTAACCTAGGAATAGGATGACGATAACGAATAGTAATATTATTAATGGCTCGACAATCAACACACATACGCCATGTTCCATCCTTTTTAGGCACTAATATAACAGGAACAACACAAGGACTAAGGGATTCACGTATGTAACCTTTGTCGAGTAGCTCTTGTACTTGACGCTGAATCTCCTTTGTCTCCTCCGGATTGGTACGGTATGGCGCACGGTTGGGCAGTGAAGCACCGGGAATTAAGTCAATCTGATGCTCAATCCCTCGAATAGGTGGTAATCCCGGTGGTACGTCTTGTGGAAAGACGTCAATAAACTCCTGCAAAAGGTCAGTGACAACAGGAGGCAAAGAAGGAGGCAATTCCTCAAATGAAAACAAAGCTTCTTTGCACACAAAAGCATAGCAAGCAAAAGGCATGACTAACATCCAAATCTGAAATATCAACTTTAGTAGCAAGCAAAGTTGGACTAGTCAATTTAATTTCATTAGAAACAGCAGAAGAAGATTTGCTATTGGTCTTATGTTGTTGCTCAAATTCTTTGGCTGCTATCTCATTTTCACTCTTATTTTTCTCCTGTTTAGCTTTACTAGCTCTAGCAAGATCATCTTTCACAATTTGTTCAGGAGACATAGGAAGTAAAGCAATATTTTTATCCTGATGAACCAGAGTAAACTGATTTGTCCTACCATGGTGTACAACATTCCTATCAAATTGCCATGGTCTACCAAGTAAAAGAGAGCATGCTTGCATGGGTACGACATCACAATCAACATAATCAGCATATGCAGCAATGCTAAAGTGCACACGAACAGAACGCGTTACCTTAATCTTACCACTATTGTTAAACCACTGAATATAGTACGGATGGGGGTGTGGTCTTGTGGTGAGAGATAGCTTCTCCACCAACTCCATGCTAGCCAAGTTGTTGCAACTCCCTCCGTCAATGATGATGCGAACCGAACGTTCTTTCACCACTCCCTTTGTGTGGAACAAATTATGCCTCTGGTTTTGCTCAGCCTTCGTTACCTGCACACTTAACACACGTTGAGCAACCAAACTAGCAAATTTATCTGCATCATCAGGAGCCATATACTCTATATCATGAGCATCATCATGGGCACCCTGTTCCTCATGAGCAATGAGAACTAAAGTCTCCTCATCATAGTCACTCGCTGACTCATACCCACCATCCGCCGTAATAATCATCACACGCTTGGAGGGACAGTCTTTTGCGAAGTGACCTCCACCTTGGCACCTGCGACATTTAATATCACGATCTCGTGTTTGCCTTGTGGAAGCCATGGATGAAGAAGAACTCGCCGCTGGACCACTCTGTGCACCCTTGAATGTTGGCGCTGACTGTTTTGGTGGCTCCCTGTAAGAATGAGCGGCTGAAGTAGATGGTGGTGCAGCAGGACGTGTGGATGTAGAAGGTCCACGCGATGTCCATGATGTATTTCGTCCTGCAGAAAAGTTAGGTCTCGTAGCGGCCTGTCGATCCTGCACTTCACGTTCAGCTTTACAAGCAAGATGAAACAAACGAGTAATAGTAGCAAAGTCCTTGTATTCTAGAATAGTTTGTATCTCCCTGTTTAAACCACCCATAAAACGTGCAAGCATAGCTTCATTATCCTCTACTAGGCCACATCTAATCAATCCAGTTTGTAATTCTTGATAATATTCCTCTACAGAATTTTTGCCTTGTCACGTTGATAATAAGGAGGAACCCAGCGAGTACGCATAGCATCTTTTAAAGCAGCCCAAGTAGTTGGAATATTATTAGCATGCAATCTACAATGTTCAGACCACCAAATAGATGCAAACCCCGTGAATTCACAAACAGCAGCAGTAACACGTCTATTCTCAGGATATTGTAAACATGTAAAGCGTTGTTCAGTTTCTAACTCCCTAGTAAGATAAGCATCAGGAATATATCTACCCTCAAACGGCTTAAGATTCAATTTAAGTTTAGGCACATGTTCATCATCGCGTACCTGAGGGGGTGGTTGGTGTCGACCGTGGCGAATGTTGGGACGTGGACGTCCAGCTGGCTGCTCATAGGCCGCTTCCTGTTCCCCCTCCTCCTCGTAATCACCCTCGTAGTTGTCGTCCTGGCCGACGTCAGAAGCAGCAGCAGCAGGAGCACCAATACCAGCAGCTTGTCCTCTTGGAAACAGAATACGTCGTGCACGTGGTAGTGGCGGTGGCTGTGGCTGTGCTGGAGCGGCAGCAGGCTGTGTAGGTAGGCGTGCGATCAACTCAGTAAACTTGGCGTCGAGCTTGGTGTCGATCATCTTTTCCACGCCATCAATCGCCTCTGTAAATCTGTTCTCGATGTCTTGCACCTGTTCAGACATCATTTGTGCAAATTTATCATGTAGCTCCTTGTTTGTCATGTTCTCCCAATCTGGTGCATCCCGCGCCACTTCCTGTGATCCTGGCATGGTTAGCAGAAATAGAAAACACACAGGAATATGATCCTACTTCTACTAATGGGATGTGGGATGGAAAGCACAAATCCGTCAAGCTTTTCTTTCGTTCTTACCGATTCTTACCTAGCAGCAGGTGGTGATGTACAACCAACGGGTCAAAACTCTCAGAGATATGGTAGAGCGATGGCCAGGAGGTGTCAAACGCACGATGTAGAATATATGTGGAGCTGTAGGAAGGCTGACAAGTATAGTAGGAAAAAACTCAACAGTAATCAAAACAGAGATGCAAAGCTGAATAAACACTCAACGTCGGTACTGTGCTGATCCTAGGCTAGACCGTACTAGAGACGCGAGCCTAAAACACCAACGAAAGCACGGCGCGGCACGTAAACAACTGAGAAGCACACTCTGAATTTTTTTTCTCTCTCTCTGTTTTTTTTGCTCTTTTTTTTTGCGATGCGGGACTGCGGTGGCTGAAAAAGTGCGAAAAAATCACTATGGTGGCGAACGTCTCAAAATGAGTTTCTGGACCTAAGGAACGTATGGGCACGAAATTTTTTTACCCCTGAAAACTTTGGCCTAAAAACTGCTCTGAAAAGCGTGCCAGACTCTTCTACGTACGACAAACCCCTGAAAACTTTTTTTTTTTGGAAATCACCCTCTTCTACGTACGACAAAGATTGGTGAAATCCGACTCTAATCAACTCAAACTAATCTGGCTACGGAGAGATCACAAACCGAATGGGTGATGGAACTCAACTCGGATCGGTAGGTCGTGGTGGTGTATATGGACTCTGCTTGGCGGAACGTGGTGGTGTATCTGGACTCGGATTGGCGGAACGTGGTGGTGTAGTACTGTGCGGCGGCGGCGTGACAAACTGTGATCAAAACTCGAAAGTCTAAGGGAACTAGACGCTAAGATCAGCAACTCGACACAACGATGCAACCGCAAATTCAACAAAGCAAACTACTGTAAGGAAGACTGGACAAAGGCTCGGACTGTTTAGGGACGTGATGATCTAACCCTAAATTTATTTTGGCTTTTTCGTGGACTGTAGGTATGAAGAACAGAAGTAATCTAGACTACGAAAAACTGTAAATCTCACCGATCAACCTGGAAATCTGATACCACTTGATATAGGAGAAGGTGTCCCGATGTCTCGATGAGATGGTGGAGATCGATTATGGTGGAGACGACTTTCACGATCCGACTACGAACGTGCGAAGACGTTGCGCCTTAGCGATCGCTAAACCAACTCCGAGAGGTTATTGATCCCGCGGATGCACGATCAACCTGACCACGAAGGTCTAATTCCTGCAAGCAATCGAAGAACAAGCAAGAACTAAGAATTGCAATCTGGATATTGCGAATATAAGATGAATGATTACGAAAGTTGGGGTTCCAATGAGGTCTTGGCCTGGTCGGATGACACAAACGAAGAGCTCGAAGTTGCGGCTATGGCTAACTTAAATCTAATTAAAACCCAAGTCTAAACGACGCCCTAAGGGCTGTATATATGGGGGAACAGAGGGGAATTTCGTGGCCCCTTCGAGGTGGGGTCCGAAAACAACCCTAACTCGGTTTCCCCACACATACGGACTCTAAAAACAGCCTATAATGTGGTATTTCGAAATTACATGGGCCCAGCCCAATATTAAGGTGACGCAGCACCTATAATTGCCCTTGGACGAAAATAATGAAGTGACATCTCGCGTATTTCGTCCAAGACTTCATGCGCGCCTTATGGTGGCTTCAAAGTGCGATAATCACCACTGGAAGCTCCACTGTACTTTCCGCGCGCGCACCTTCTTCTCCATGCTTGATCCCGCTCCAATGACTATCCTTCTTGTCCATGCTAGGTCCTTCATTCATAAGCAAATCAAAAGTATCTAATTTAGGCAGCATCGTATGTTCATGAACAATAGAAGGATTCACAAGAAACGAAAGCACCTGATAATTTAGTTGACGTGCACGTGCTCTAGTAACTGGTCCAGTATGTGTAGTTGGTGAGGATATGGGTGTAACATTAGTAGGGATGTCCTCATCACACACACTCACTGACAAGTTTGATGCAGCAAACTTGCAGTAGAAGATAAGATCAAATGGTGCTTAGGGGGTGAAGGTGGGATTGTCCCAGGGTCTTAGGGTTGGAAGGACTATAGTACTGCGGAGTTTGGGCTCAAAATAATCAATGGACATGGTACTTCCTTTGCAAATGTACCCTGGAGGCTGAAGATGTTTGTACTGTGGTATGGCTTCACATAAATCCCCTATGCATGCTTTTTGGCTGAGCTTAATCTTATACCAGGGTGAGTAGATGTACAAAATTTCACCTCAAATGGAGCAATGTAACTAGTACTTCCTTTGCAAAACTCTAAATAGGCCAGAATGCAAAGTTGAAGCTAGAATCTCATAGGTCTGATTGAATTGGCTGAAAATTAGTGGAGTGAGGTTATTTGTTGGTGTTCACATGTGTGTAAAAGTTCATGGCCATTGGACAAGCCTAGCTATCACTTGCTTCACAAGGTGTCCTGCTGACAAGAATTTTTCACTTCATGGTGCACTCACTTGGGTGGTTGGATTTGGCTCAAACATGGTTTGGTGGAGTAATTTGGGTGTGGGAATAGGAACAAGAAAGTTTCAAGGCAAATGGGATCCCCTATCATGCACTTCCTTCACAATGCCCCTTTCTGCACCAAAACTTTGGGAATTTATTGTGGAAGTTTGGAAAAGCAATTGGGGGTGTAATTTGGTGTAGGCCAATGATATGATCATATGAGATTGAACAAAATGTTTCACCAGCAATGGGTCAAGTAAAATGGCAGTCCCTTCACAAAGCTCCAATCTGCCGTCACAGATAAATGAATTTTTCTAGAGGAAAAATCCACTTAGGCTATGCAAGGTTTTTGGAGAATTTGGCAAGATATGGTGACAAGAGAATGTGGGAATTATTTGGGGATTTATGGAGCAAATAAAATATGGGTTGCTTCACAAAGCTCAAATAATAGGAATATCCCTTCTATTGGAAAAGGAATATATGGTTTGAATATAAATGGTGGCTTGGATGGGATGGATCCATGGAATGACATGGGGGAGGCTTTCATTCAAGGTCCACTTGAGCATGGAAAGAAAATATGCTCAAGTTTCAAGTCCAAAGAGGTGCTAAAAATCAAATCCAATAGCAAATCCAGAAATAAATCAAAAAAGTTTTTGGAAAAAGAAAGTTCCAAAATCCAGGATGTCACAAACCTACCCCGCTTAGAAAAAATCTCGTCCTCGAGATTTGGTTTCTCAGGGAACCATTGCAAACTTACCATCCTCAGAAGGCGTATGGCTTCTCAGATTTCTTTTTTACTGCATATTGTTACCTTAGTAGCATCCAATATATTTGGCTCAGGGGGCTTGCTTCACCCAATCCATATATCTGACTAAACGTTCTTCCTGGCCATATCAGATCCTTTCCTGCTGACTTCATCTTTGTGTCTGCTGACTTGTCTGATAACGGGATGTCTTGTCATAGGCTCAATGCTGACGACTCCCATACCGTTCGCGGGGTACCTCGGGTCTTATCTACGGCACGGTCTTGAATCCTTTGTATTGGCCTCTTAGAGAAAAGAGCTTGGCCTTCACAGGTAACTGCTATCTTAGGTTGATTACAGTTGTGGTGTTCCATGGTGCGGGACTTGGAATGTCTGCACCGGGGGTTGCATCGCTTTGCTTTAGCCCGTCCATCTTGAATATGAATCTTGACCGGGGCACTATTTCTGAACGTTTCCTAATGCTGAGATTCATTTTTATATCCATGGGTGATGATAGATCGTGTTGCGCTCAGACGCGGTCCTTATAGTCAAAATGCTGAACTATGTGGGTGATCTTCAGCGAAGCAGACTGGGGTATCTTAGCAGAACCGACAATTCCGAACTTGAGTAACTGATCGGGCTGATAGGCTGGGTACGCGGTCCCTAGCCCATAGAGTGAGCTTTCTTCGTTGCCGGTGTCTATGGTGGTCCATATGTCTCCAACTGGTCACAGCAACATTAGACCCTGAGGTCCATATAGTTCATCCTTTTTCCTTACTCGTCGGGCTCATAAGAGTTGCATACTTTTGACATCCCACGAGGGAAACACTTATTCTTGCAGCATATTTTGCTGCGAGATTTGACCCGGGCCATGTCTGTCTGCCCTGGGTCTTGTTACTATGGCAATCATCTTCTTGTACTGGCTTTACCTTCGTCAACATTCTTTGATTGTACTTCTTGCATAACTGTTGATTATCCTGTCGGCCTCTTCCTCTGAGACCTACGTGTTACCTTAACCTTTTGGCTCATCATGATAACCTGGGTTGCAGTGAACGTGGTCTCAAGGTTATCCTTTTTCGGGGTCTGGTCTGACTTGAGGAGCCGACCCTCGTGGTTGGGGCCAGATCCAATGCTTCATGGGTTCCTTTCCTCAGGGTGCTTCTTCATGACTTTGCCAGTCTTTATTCCAGGCTGAGGTGTATATCAGATTTTTCTGCTGGCTTGTCTCCCGAGAGTTGCGGTCCTTTATCACTTTCCATGTGTATACTTTTTCTTGGTTACGAGCATGGTGGTATCCACACCGGGGTAGCTCGCATCCTTGAGAATAAATGCCCATAGAACGTGCGGGTCCTGACGGTGTTGAAGCCTTTACTATTTTTGAATAACCGGATTTCTGACAATACCATTGCAGGCATGATGGTGTGTCGAGGAAGGCTGGGAAAAAGAAAGTTCCAAAATCCAGGGTGTCACACGACTCCCCGGGGGCCACCCAGATTTTTTCCTTGTTAGTTAGAGGTACTGTGTCGTTCCGGATCTCTCGGGACTAAATCATAAAATGGCTGCCTGTGATGGGTAGAAACTGAGAGTGATGGGCGTGCGTGCGGAGCCTTGTAATGGGCAGTTGGTACACCCCTGCAGGGTTAAATCTTTTCGAGAAGCCGTGTCCATGGTTATGGACGACTTGAGACCTACTCCTTGTTCATAGACAACAACAACCAAGATAATCTTAATAACTTGATCAACGTGTGTGTGCCTTGACTGCTTCTTCTTCATCGGGATGCGAAGGGGAGGACAAGGATAGGATAGGTGTTATGTTTGCGTAAGTAGTTGGTAGCAAGACTTGTTGGAGGCGATTCCTCATCGAATGATTGGTTCTCATCTTACTCTAAATAGATCGTTAGCCACTTATATATTGCTAGTGCGGCTGCAACCTCACCACTACCCCCATCTTACCGTGAGAAGTTAGTTACAAGACTTGTTGATATAGCTCAACCCCTTCTTTTCTCTTTTACGCACGTTATGCAACGATATTGGACTTCAAAGGAGATCGACGACCCTTCTTCTGGGCGCCTTCGCGGAGACTCGACGACGACTAGTTAGGCGGATCCCGACGGAGAGCCTGGACCCGTGTGGTTAAGGGAATGGTGTGTTTTACCTTTGCCACTAGGCATTTCATTGTAGTCTGTACTCAGACATGTATCTTCCGCTGATGTAATGTATTAAGGCAATTGTATGTCGATTGTATGAGATGTTGTATCCTTGTAGTTGTAATGTTCTGATATCATGTTGGAAATCCGGGGCATATGGCATTGTCATATGTCGCGGTGGGACCGATATGCGCATCGTCCCCTGGTCTGAATGGAAACATCTTGATCTGGAACAGTACCGCATATCGGGCCTTACAGTCTCCAAAAACACTAGAGCGGACATGTTGAGCCTCACAAGGTTTGCATCATGTGGCCCGGGGGCTATGCGCCTCGTCCTAGGTCGAATTGAGGAGATTAACTCAGTTCTCAGGCTTCCCTGCGTAATGGAGCAATCATTATATTATCAGTACAGGGCATCGGAGCAGGAACAGGCGCTGAGCGACAAGTGCACCATCACCCCTCTTGATGCAACACCTTTCCCAGCGACGATTTTCTGTCGTCCTCAGGTAGGTGATCGATCTCTTACGTCTCTTTCTTTATAAAATTTCATTTCTCTCAGCCTGATATTTGATGATCGATCCAACTGCACGTACAGCTACGAGAGCCTTTGGTTGGTGCGAATGGCGACTGGCTAGCCTTTCTTGTACGTAATGGTGGAGACGTCCAGTTGCACAATGTGTACAATGGATTGCCATTTGATGTGCCTCCATTTTATTCTATTGGCCTTCGTCAGACAAACGGCCTATGCAATTTCGGCTACGGTGTCATAAATCCTAAATTGAAGAAGATAGCCATTGTACGTCCACCTCGAAATCGATGTGGCTTCAAAGACTACAATCTCATCGCCGTCTAAGACAACAGGATTGCCATAACAGGCCGGGGCAATGTTACCACCTCCTGGTACAATGTTCCTGACTCCTTAACATGGTACATGCTCGCAACACCCCATCTGATTCCTTGGCGATATGAGGATGTCGTTTACAGTAGAGGTGGGTACTTTGCCGTGACGAACAACGGTGATTGTTACATGTGGGATCCAGATCGTGGAGGTAAAGCCTGTTTTTACATATATATATATATATATCACATGGCGTATATGTTATTATTTGCTTCAGTAAATGTTCGGTCCATTTATATATAATAATAAGATGTACTATGCTTCGTTTCAATTGCAGGTTCGATGTAGCCCCCGATTTCAATTCATGCGCCGCAGATTGTCAATGACATGGTCCCGGAGAACGGTTGGCATGATTGGACGAAGGGATGGTACCTCATTCCTGATGGCTATGGCAACCTATTTATCGTGCGGGTTGCTGCAGAGATCACCGGAGACGAACCTGATATTCATTACCTGAATCGGACTATTCGAAGTTACAACAATGCGAGATGCAACCTCTTCAGGATTCATGCAGGACAACGTGATCTCCGGGATGCACAATGGGAGGCCGTCCCCGATTGGGTGAGTACTCCATGTTTTTAGTAAATAGTTATCCTCGCATGATCAGAATAACACCACAGATAATGAGCACGGACTGTTCGATGCACACTTGGGATGATGGTTTGTCGTTCCTTAAGCCTGGTTGTGTCTACATTGCTTGTCACCTCATCTCCGTCTGGGGTGAAGCACCATCTCCTGATCTCTGCCGTTTTTCCTTGGACGGCTCTGCTATGCTTGGTTGTAACCTACCAAGTTGCTACAGCGGCCAGGAGACAACCCCTCAGTGGATAGTGTCATCGCTGTTAAACTACGAGGACTGGACCGAGCATGATCCAGAAGTGTCACCATGAAAGTTTACATTTGCTTGATCCATCCTTATTGGTATATATATGTGTATATGTGTGTGAGTGTGTGTGTTCTGACGAGACTATATGCATGTATTTATTATATTGTGGGTGTGTGAGGTAATTTATATGAATCATTGTATGTAATGGATGTATATATGCAACTAGAATTTAGGTCAATTTATATGTGATCGTTTTTGTTATCATAACCACACGTCTTGGTAAAACAAACTTTTTGCAATGCACGATTTGGCTTGCTGATGAAGCTAGAAATAAATCTTTTAAACCCCAAACTTATTATATCTCGTAACCCTAGCGTACAACTGTGGACGTCGGATATAACCCTAGCGCCGAACGATAGTCGTTGGACCTTACCGCGATCCGCGACAAGCTGGTTACGCGACCTGATTGGTTGCATATTTGTTCAGGCATCTTACACACAGTTTATAATACACAAACTGTTTGCAAGGCGCGATGTGGCTTGCTGATAAAGGTAGGAAGAGTTTCGTATTGAAGAAGCTAGGTATAATTATTTTTTAGCGTCGATACCTTCAAATTGAAAATAATTTCAAAAGACCTCTTAAAAAGATGAGAGTTTCAGTGGATTGCTAATCCAATTAGATACGCTTCGTATTTAAGCTAGGCCATTCCTTTCGACGTATCGGGTTTCGATTCGAAACAACCACATCACAAAACCATCATGTTATTCTTAAATCTTTTAAACCCAATACTTTTTGTATGTTCCACATTAAGCATTCACACTAACATGCTGAAATTTCAAACGTTTCTGACTTCATTTGGCAATTTTCATGTATTCAATGAATTATTTTCGAGCATAATGACATTGAAATTGAAAATCGATTCAAATGAAATCTAAAAAGGAAATACTTGGCATGTTGTCATCATTTGACCAACCTGGTCCGTCGTAAAAGTTTCAGTGGATCACTAAAGAAATTAAATACACTTCTTGTACAAACTAGGTCATTCCTTTTGAAGTATTGGGGTTTCGACCGGAAACAATCACGTCACAAAGGCATCACGTTATAATTAAATATTTTAAACCCCAAACTTTTTATATGTTCATCATTAAGCATTGACACTAACATCCTTAAATTTCAGGCATTTCTGACTTCATTTGACAATTTAAATGCATTACATGAATTGTTTTCGAGCATAATGTCATTGAAATTGAAAATCAATTCAAATGACCTCTAAAAAGGACGAGATTTGGCATGCTGTCATTGACTGTCTCAAAACCCAGCAGAGTATCTCGTAACCCTAGCGTACAACTGTGGTCGTTGGATGTAACACTAGCACCGAACGATAGTCGTTGGATCTTACCGTGATCCGCGACAAGCTGGTTACGCAACCTGATTGGTTGCATATTTGTTCTGGTATTGTACACACAGTTTATTATTCACAAACGTTTGTGATCCTCTAACTCCAATGGATTTTTTGTATCATCTATCTCGAAAAAAATGCCCGTTTGTGTTAAGGCTGTAACCCATACAATTGTATCAAAACGCATACCCAACACGGGTTGTTAAAACAGTCTATTTGCAATACGTGATTTGCCTTACCGAAGAAGCTTTGGTAGAAGGATTGGTACAGTAGAATCGCGTATATAGATTCCGACTATCTTGTTTTCACAACTAATTTTTTTTAGGGTCACAACTAAATAGCTTATATAAACGCTTCGTGCATACACGGAGACAAGTAATATAATAATAAAATAACTGAGACTAGCTAAACAAACGGAGGAATACATTGTTCCTCAGAGTTTTAGGTAAATAAATATGGACTACCATTACCCTGGATGTCTAGGTCCGCAACCGCATACAAAGAAATGCTCCCTGGACCTCTTCATCGTCCTTACTCGCACATTGGGGTCTAGATCCTCATCTTTTACCATGTTATCCTTGAACAAGAGAAAGACATCGTCAGTAGTCTTCATGGTGGATCTGAGCTTCTCGATGGCAGAGGCGGCGGCCAGATCCGCGTATTCAGCGGCCTGTTGGGCCACATCCACATTCTCTTGGTCAACAATCTCCTGAAGGTGGAGAGATCTGGAGAGATTCGCCGCTGCTTTGATGGCATTGGCTTTTCTCTTTCTTGCCGCGCGTGTAGCCACATAGGCCCTTGACGACCTCTCGGCGATCTCGCTGGCCAAGTCCGTTGCTTTATGGGCGATTCCGTGCAAGAGAGCCTCTTCCGCCACCGCGTTCTTAGCGGCCTCGGCCTGGACTTCCGACCTGTCCTGCCATTCCAGCGATGGATTGTCCTTAGGAGGTGAGGGTGACGGTGAGGGTGGTGGTGAGGGTGATGATGTTGAGGGTGATGATGAGAATGTAGAAGTTAACGAGATATACTTAGACGGAGAGGCCATGATGGGTGCGATGGAGAACAAGGAGATCGGGGGCGAGGGCGGATAAGTGTATTTATGAGGTCTACTCACTGTCAAGGTTTATTTTTTCAGCAGACTATTTTATTTTGGAAAACCTTTCATGGTGTCTCGATTTAACATCATTATGCAGTGGGCTCTATGTTCAGTGGAATGCGCCTTAAGAACATGTGTATGTAATTTTTTGCTGCGTAAAGCTTTTTAATGCATCTTATGCATTTTTATTCTTAAAAACGACTTTGAAATTGAACATTTTTAGATCTTTTAGGCCCCAAGATTTTTATATGATCAACATTAAGCATTCACACTAACATACTGAAATTTCAAATGTTTTTTATTTCATTTGAAAATTTTAATGCATATAATGAAAAAAATTTAGCTTAATGGCCTTGGAATTGAAAATCAATTCAAATGACCTCCAAAAATGGATGGGACTTTGCATGCTGTCATCATTTCACGAACGTCGCCCGTGGTAAAAGTTTCAGTGGATTACTAGACAAATTAGAAATACTTTCTTCACAAATCGGACCATTCAGTTCAAATTATCAGGGTTTCGATCGAAAACAATCACAATACAAAGGCATCACGTTATTCTTAAATCCTTTAAACCCCAATATTTTTATATGATCAACATTAAGCATTCACACTAACATACTGAAATTTCAAAAATTAATGACTTCATTCGGCAATTTTAATGCATATAATGAATTTTTTTGAGCTTAATCGCCTTGGCATTGAAAATCAATTCAAATGGCCTCCAAAAAATGGATGAGACTTGGCATGCTATCATCATTTCATGAACATGGTCTGTGGTAAAAGTTTCAGTGGATTACTAGACAAATTAGAAATACTTCCTTCACAAACCGGACCATTCAGTTCAAAGTATTAGGGTTTCGATCGGAAACAATCACAACACAGAGACATCACGTTATTCTTAAATCATTTAAACCCCAATATTTTTATATGATAAACATTAAGCATTCACACTAACATACTAAAATATCAAACGTTTCTGACTTCATTCGCCAATTTTAATGCATATAATTAGTTTTTTTAGATTAATGGCCTTGGAATTGAAAATAAATCCAAATGACCTCAAAAAGTGGATGAGACTTGGCATGTTGTCATCATTTCACAAACATGGTCCGTGATAAAAGTTTCAGTGGATTACTAGACAAAAATCGGACCATTCAGTTCGAAGTTTCAGGTTTTCGATCGGAAACAATCACAACACAAGGGCATCGCGATATTCTTAAATCCTTTAAACCCCAATCTTTTTATATGATCTGCATTAAGCATTCACAATAACATGCTGAAATTTCAAACGTTTCTGACTTCATTTGGCAATTTAAATGCATATAATGAATTATTTTTTAGCTTAATGGCCTTGGAATTGAAAATCAATTCAAATTAAGGACAGTATAACCGGGCTGGTTTCCAGCCCTCTCACGCTATCAGATTTTTGACCATCCGATTTTGGCCCTCGGCAATTCCTGGTCGTTCGATGCACGGTTTCGTGGCTTTCACATGGGCCACTTCTGAGCCAGTTGTCCGTGGCCTCTTTTCCAGAAGCTAAATCGAAAGCCTCTGGTTGATTGGAAAGATTTAACGGTCGATGCTAGATAGACGGTCCAGATGGGCGCATCGTGTGTTGTTTTGTGTTGCCGCAATCACAGTCCCCCCACCTCCTCCTCTCGCGGCCGTGCCACAACCTTCCCGATCTGATTCGCCGGCTCGCCGGCGCCACGAGGGAGAGAGACGATGAAAACAAACCAACAACGATGGTGGGCGAACTCCTTTTCCATGATTTTACCCTCTCTCACAATAGTACCTAAGCAAACTAATGGCCGCCGCCCGCGGCGGATGGTGCATGGCGCGGCAATGATCTGACCTCCACAATAATCTTATCTTCCCCTTCAGGTGGGAGGAGGAGCAGCCCTCTTAGGCTCTCGCCACACACCAACTAAGGTCAACGAGAAGGAGCAGGGCAGGTACTGCACATTGATCCTAATAAGTTGAATAGAGTAGGTTTAATCAGATCACATACACATCGTTCCATTTTGGTGTTCTTGTTAGCCCTTAGTTTTTGTTTCATGTTGCTAACTGAATTTTGCTCACCATCGGTGTACAAAGCTAATTAGATTTTCATCTTTGTGATATGAACGAATGCATGAGAATAATCAGTTTTGGTCTATAGAACTACAATGACCACCATGTACGTTCCTTTCACCCGTATCTCTTTCTTATGCGTTGAATCACTCACAGTGACACTTGGAGGAATACCCTTTACCAACAAAGCCTGACAAGGCCGTGTTCGAGGGAGTACTGAAGATGAAGGGCATGATCTCTATGGTCTTTCTTTCTAGAATTGGTATGGTGAGCGAACGGTTTGATGAAATGATTTTTTTTATAGTACAGTTCATATGTGTTACAATTTTTACATCTATGCTACTGGTATAATGTAGAAATGGACCTGCGATATAATTTGTTACTCAGATCATCTATTTAGTGCCAAATAACGAATTTCACATGATATAGAATGGTTTGCTTTGGTGCTTAACGGAATGAATCATGCAGTAGCTCAAGAAACTTGTTCTGAAATGAACTTTTCCACTTTTCCCATGTGGTTATGCTTAGTTTTTAGTCTTGAAGATCCTGGTCTGCATAGAGAAGCATTCGTTTTTGTCAAATTAGCTAATGCACATCCAAAGTTACGCATACACAGGAGCATTCATGATGGCAAGCGGGACAACAACCACGAAGATGCGCGGGCTAGGCTTTTGATTTCCTTAATAATGTTCGCGTACATGACCTTTGGACATATGTTGTTTGTTCATGGAACTAGTAGATGGTGAATTTGATTGCATTGCCCTTAGGTGTTCTCAATGTTACTTCGCTGGCCTTCTTTTTTATTCAAAATGAAGGTATTCCGCATTTACAATAACTCACTCTTTGGTGATGCACTTATATTTGTATAGTGCAGCTCAACTGAACAATATTTTGTTAAGCCAAAGTTGGTACATGGAGTAGTACATGATGGAAGGTTGAGAATGAAAATCTAATTATGGCAAGCCATAATTGTCATACAAATTCTTACAACTATTTTGCTACTAGATTTTGTTTCTATTAACATCGAGCACACAAGCGTGATTTATTAGTTGGATAACTGACATTACCATGGACTTCTCTTAATTTTTCTAGGCTTTGAACAGTATAAATACTGGGCCAATACGGATTGGAAAGGTATGCTCAATTTCTCAATTAACGTACTATATTTTTTATTTTGGTGTTGTGCTAACATAAAAGATAATTTTCTTAATTACGACAAGCTATGTTGTTCGATTCAATTGAGCATTTTTACATAGGTAACTTCTTATCCTAACAACCTGATGTGTCTGGTGCAACCAAAAAGGAAACCACCAGCCTCTTCTATGTTGTCATCAACCACATCAAGGTACTCCTCTCTTTTCTTATGATGCAATCTACTGGGTTGCTTTTTTGTTTGCCTTATGCATAATATTATTGGACAATATTAGTCACATATCACTTCTCTGAACTAGAGATTGGTTTGATGATGCAAGAATTTAATCTAATTTACACTGAAGTCTCTACAAATTAGATCATTCGGCCTGATTTATCATTTGGATGTATCTTGCATCGACAAATCGAGTGGACATAGAAGTGACATATCTTTGTTGTAACATATTTTCTATGGCTTAGGTTGGGCAGTCGAGGTAAGATTTACACTAGGGAATTTTGCTCTTAAATGTTAATATTTTTAGTTACTACACCGCATGACCATCTAGCCAGAAAAGGTCTTTGACGTGTTCAAACAACAATGTGACATTTTTTCGTGACCTTATGGCTTGCTACATGCTCTTCCTGGAATCAAAATCTTAAATATTTGTAACAGCCCACATGTAATAAGCTATCAACACCATGTATTTTACTTTCTCTGTTGGACTTGTAACTTGGCATGGTGGAGGTTTATGTCATTTCATGTGATGATTTAATTGGCATTGAGATTGGAGTCATGTTGGGTTGGTTTCTTTTGCATCCAAAGTGGTTCAAGAAGGGCAGTCATGGAATTTTCCTTGCCACATACTCACTTCACTTGACCCCAAACTTGGCCTAGCCATTTCATTTCATATGGCAAAGGTTTTAAAATCCCCAAGGCATTTTTGCCACCACCAAAAACAGTAGCTCTAGTTCAAAGTGCTTTTGAAATTCAAAATGAGCTCACATTTTTGTTGTGGCCAAAAATGCCCAAACCATTTTTTAGAATTGAGGAATAATGCAAGGATTAGGAATTTCAAACTCATGGAATTTTGAACCTTCTATCTTTCTCTCAAAAACTCTTCAAAGTCCTTTTCTATTTAATTTTAAATAGAAAAGGGTACTGTTTTGCTTGTGGAGATTTTTTCACTGCATGCAAAAATGGTCAAACCAATTTTGGATGATCAAACATCTTTTTAGGGGATTTCTAAAAATATTTGGAATATTTTTCTGACCCCTATTCTTTTCCTTTTCTGTTTTTTTCTCTATGCTGTTCTTTTCTTCTGGGAAAGGGGCCTGTCTTCCTTCTTTCTCCCCTCCAGCCCAGCTGGGCCGCCTGGACCCAGCCCACCTAGAGCGCCCGTTCCTTTCTTTTCTTTTTTTCCCTTCCTCCTTCTCTCTCCCTGCCACTCGGGTCCCGCCTGTCATCCCCCTCCTCTCCTCTGCTTTTTCTCCCCCGCACGCACATGGCGCCGTGGAGGAGAGGCCCTCCTTCGTCCACGTCGCCTCCCCCCTCTCCTATATAGGGTCCCCTCCTGGTTTCCCCAAACCCTAGCTCTTCTCCCCCTCGAACGTCGCCGCCTCTCCCGTTCTCCTTCCTCTGCGTCCGCTCGAGCTCGCCATGGACAGGAGGTCCATGGCCTGATTTATCCGCACGGCTTCGACCCCGTCGTCGTCCACGTCGACAGCAAGCATCCGGCGACCTTCCCCGAGCCGTTCGAACCAATTCCCCCGCTGTGAGCTCCGTTCTCCCCCTCCCCTGTTTCTTCAAGACCCGGTTCCGCCGTGGTTTTCCGTCGAGTAGTGGCGCCTGTCCGTAGCACGGCGAGGCATGCTTGCAACAAAAACGGGTTCTTGGTACATACGTCTCCGACCAGCAGCGAGCGTTGGGGCCATGGTGCTCTGCAGGAGATGGGGTCGACGCCGGAGTCCACGCGCGCGGAACTGCTATCTGAATTTCTTCAGACCGCACAGCTGCTGCTGCCTTCTTCAGACGGCACCCGATCCCTTTCAATTGTCCGCGCGAGACGAAGCCGTAGCAGCTCCAGTGTTGATGGAGCGCTGCATCAGTGCGCTGCGCCGTCGTTGGAGTCCTGGATCGAAGCACGGCGCCAACAAGACTCCTCCTTCCTTCCTCCCGCTGTCGACTAAACCTGAGTGCAGTTCGGTTTCAGAGTTAGCCGCGCCTTGTAGCTAGATCATCTTCAGTACGAGCCGTGTTCTGTCAAAACCCGATCGGTAGCCGAGATGGTCGAACGCTTGGAGTTGTATCGCGCGGTGCGGGGTTCGATTCCCCCCTGGGTCGATTAAACGCCCCCAATTTTTGCTCTTTTGGAGAGCGTGGTCGTGGAGCAGTTGGGCTTGGCCCATTGGCTGCTAGCGCACCAGCAGCGGGAGCAACAACAGTGGGCTGCTGGTCGAAGCCAGCCCAAGCTGGCTGGGCTTCCTTTTTTTTATTTTTATTTATTTATTCCTTTTTCTTTTCTGTTTTATTTTTTTTATGCAAGATTGAATTCAAATTCAAACTAGTGGATCACCATCTGTTCAATTTGAGGCATGCATTATATGAATTTAGGGTAATTGAGCTACTGATTACAGTGGTGATACTCATTTTTACAATTGACCCCTTTGTTAACGAAGCTTGGTCACAGTGCAATAAGCCCCCTATTTAATTCCTGTTCTGCCAAGTTTGGTCCAAAATTCAAATGGCCCATGCCATATATGAATTTTGGGTAATTTTGAGCAAGGAATCGCATGGTGATGATGATATGTTCATCTGAGCCCTTTTAAAAAATTTTGATGTGCAAATTTTGCACTCAGCCCCCTGAACTTTAGTTGAATTTGCAATTGCCATTGCAAATTCAAAATTGAGACATGTCATATATGTTTTTGGGGTGTTTTTCTGCAAGGAGTTCAGTAGTGATGTTTTATTGTTGTGTGGAGCAACTTTTGAGACAAGGTGTGATCACCTGGTCCAGAAGCTTTCAGGTCTGTCTGCATGCAGCATTCCAACTTCAGGGCTTTTGAATGTTGTTCATCTGAGCTTTCAAGTCTGTTCCAAGTCATCTTTTCCCTCAAGTCAGCCCCTAGCATATTGTCATATTCTAGTGGCTGGCCTCAAACTTTTGTTGCACCTTCCACGTGTCTATTTCACCGACACTACTTCGTCTCCGGAATCATTGTTTTTACTTTCATGTTATTTAAATTCCTGCAATGCTTGATGATCTTGTCATGCTATCATGCTATTTACACCTAAGTTAAGGCTCAGACCAAAGCCATTACAATGAAAATAAATTGCATATGGAAGTGATGACTTGTCGTCATCACCTTCATTTAAACTTGACTAGACAGGGTCATATCATGTAAATAAAAACTTGAACATGCCATCCTTGTTTGAGTTGCATCAGTTGCTTACTTGTGTGCCTTTTCCTGCCGGTACCTTACGTTAGCACCTGATACCGCCGAGGAGACTTACGTGGAGCTGTCCGACACCGAGCCCGAGGGTACCGTGAGTGCTGCTTCGACTACCTTACCAGGCAAGGGGGAGATCTGTGTCATTACTTTATAACTTTCTGCTCATGCCTAGCTGTAGATCTAGAACGTTATTGCTTGATCCTATCTACAGTATATGCCATGTTTAAACCCATACAGCCATGCTCCCCACATCCCAGCAAACCATTGTTCTGCTAAGTTACCGCTGCTCAGCCATTGCTTAGTATGGATAGAAAACTTGCTGCTTACCCTATACATTTATGGTTGGGATATCATGCTATAAAAGAAGTTGGTTGATATTTATTATTGTTAAATGATGTTAATTATATTCGACGAAAGGTGGAAGGCTGGACTATTCCCGTCTGGTGCTTTGTTCCATTTGAGTCACCTAGGACCCGAGTTCCGGGTATTGTGTTTCTTGACGAGCGTGCCTAATCGTGTGTGGGGTTTTATGGGGCCCCCTTGTCTTACCTACTTAGCTTCGTACAAATCCAGTGGTGGCCCGAGCTGATTTACATTTGCAACTGCGTGTGTGTTGGTAGGTACCCCAGCTGTTTTCGAAACAACCCGGGTCAGCGGAGACATGGTTTCTCTCGTTGGCCCATACTTGGCGAGCTAGGGGTCCCCTGAATATTCAGGTGTGACTTACCGACCTTGGCCAGACGGTAGAGACCGATTCGAGAGCGTGGCCATCTTTTGAGTTGGGTGTCGACTCACCGGGGGCCACCCGGATTTGTGCGTTGTTAGTTAGAGGGACTCTGACATTCCGGAGTTTCAGGCGCTTACCTAGCCAAGTGGAAACCGGGCGTACATGCGACGTCTATAATGGACAGTTGGTACACCCCTGCAGGGTAAATCTTTTCGAAAAGCCGTGTCCGCGGTTATGGACTACTTGAGACCTACTCCTTGTTCCTAGAATAACCTCAATGTTAAACATGCTATAAAACTTGACAAACCGTGTGCGTGCCTTGGTTGTCTTTCTTCGTCCAGGGGGACCGAGAGGGAAACGAGGTTGTGTTATGTTTGCGTAAGTAGGTGGATAGCTGACTTACGACACGTTGTCAATGTAACTTCTTGGATCTTACCTCTATTCTGATAGAACATGTAGCCACCATATATGCTGGTACGGCTGCAAACTGTCTATATCTTTACCTTACCTGTAGCGTTAGTTATTCCGTAATGATATGTTCTCACCCCCGTTTACTTTCCGCCTTTATCGCTTTGCCTGATCGGCCGCTGCAGTGGACTACTTCCTCGACCCCAGCACTAGACGATACTTCGTGGAGGTGCCCCCGGAGGATGACGACGAGTACGACTACATCGACCAGTAGGATCCTTAGTTGGGCTCAGACGTTCCCGTGGGTGGATTTATGTGTAGCCCTCTCTAGGGCAATTTGGATGTTGACCGTACCCGGTCCATGCCTTGCTTCCGCTTGATGTACTGATGAGATGTATTCATGAGAATGTTATATATTTTGGACAGTGGCGTTGTATGCCCTGCTCTTTTATCTCTATATGTATTTCCTTTCTTGTAGAGTTGTGTTTTTATACCTGTTGTCGAAAATCCGGCAGTGACACGAGTGCGAGTGTCGTGCGCCGGTGGCGTTTGATGCGCTTCTAACTCCGACCGGGCGCGAAAGCGACTAGTTAGAGTTAGTACCGCATCAGGGGCCTTACAACTTGGTATCAGAGCAGGACTGACTGTAGGACCCTTTACTGGCCGAAGTTGAGTCTAGAAACTATTTTGGTAGTTATATAAGGAAAAATTTCGGAGAGTAGGACCTCTTTCTGTTTTCTCCTTATCCCACCCTCCCACCCCTTTTTCCGTGAGGAAGTGAAACGATGTTTTCTCTCTGCAACTTATCCCCTTTCAAAACAATCTAGGTTCTCGTTTACATGAGACTCCGATTCCTCTATAATGTTTTGCTAGCGACGAGATGTGTTGGCGTCTTTGAGACCACTGAGCCGCCACTTGGGGTTGACTGCTCTACCTCGCTTACGGCGTACCCCAGGTGAACCGTCCATACAGGATTGGCGGGCATCCTATGGTAAAATGGATGTGGTGTCTTTCCATTATGGACGACCGTGATGGCGGGCCGCTCAGGGCAGATGTCTCATTGTGCAGGTTTCCAACCGCTCGTATATATTGTTGTGTGCTCGCTAGCACATTATTATATTGGATTCGGATGTTCTTGGTTTGGGAATTCCAGTAGCACCTAGTTATCGACTTTCCGGGTTAACCTTGGTGGAATTTCAGCCTTCGGCTTTCTCATACCTCATGAGGAAGTTTTGTTGTCAATTTTGCTTTAACTCTGGTTACTTCAATGATTCGTTCATGTTCTCATAAGTGTTCCTGTATACAGGATGCCAAGAGCCAACATGCCGCCGCCAGAGAACCCTATCCTTGGGGAGGCTGTAGCTGCAGTGGCTCAGGGCACAGCTGCGATCCTTCAGATGCTGCAGCTCCAGGGTGCTCCGAGGAATGATCGTCCACAGTACACCACACTGCAGCAGTTCCTTGCGATCAGCCCCCCCAGGTTCTCCGAGGCTCGAGACCCGCTGGAGGCGGATGACTGGATTGCAGAGATCAAGAAGCACTTCAAGGCCAACACCGTCAGACCCGTCGACTACGTCACCTTCGCCTCCTTCCAGCTCCAGGGTGCCGCAGGCAGTTGGTTCTCGACGTACAAGGCAAACAAGGGTAATGCAGAGATCACGTGGGATGACTTCGTCAAGGATTTCAGAGCTGCTCATATTCCCAGTGGTCTGATCGAGAGGAAGCGCGAGGAGTTCTTAGCTCTGAGGCAGGGGGACAGGTCTGTGCAGGAGTATAACCTGGCCTTCGCCAGGCTTGCCAGGTACGCTCCAGAGGAGGTCTCGTCAGAGGGCAAGCGCATTGCCAGGTTCCGCGGTGGTCTTGCCCCGGACATCAAGTATGCGCTCACCTTGTCCACGCCGAGCCTGTTCTCAGAGTTCGTCGACCAGGCCATCAGACAGGAGTCAGCTGAGGCAGAGCGTTCCGCAGAGAAGAGGAAGCAGAGAGAGCACAGTTCAGCGGTGATGATCCACAAGAAGGCCAAGTCCTGGGTTACAGAGTCACAGCCTCAGCCGCAGCGTCAGCAGTTCCAGCCGAGGGGGGCAGTTGTCCGCACTTTTGCCCGCCCTCCCGTCCCAGTGCAGCACGGACCTCGCTCTACTCCACCCTACGCGAGGCCGCCTGCTCCACAGGGCCAGCCCAGGCCTGAGATCACGTGCTTCAAGTGTGGCAAGCCGGGCCACAAGTCTCCGCAGTGCACCGACCCTCGTTACGCCAGGCTGCCTCCACCCCCACCTCGCTCTACACCGAGCAACGCGATGGTGCGGGCCCAGCCACGAGCGCTCAGGGTGAACAACGTGACTGTGGCAGAGGCTCAGCAGTCGTCCGAGATTGTGCTTGGTAGGTTACTTGTGTGTTCAGTGCCAGCGACAGTTTTGTTTGATTCCGGAGCTTCCCATTCTTTCATGTCCAAGTCTTTTGCTCGTTTCCATGGCTTTCAGTCAGAGATGATGGATTCGCCTTTCGCTATTTCTGCACCGGGTTCCAAGATGAGCTCAGCTGTCAGAGTTCCTGACGTGCAGATTCTGGTCCAGGGTCTCCTTTTCTCAGCATCCTTGATCTTGCTTCCAAGTTCCGACATTGATGTCATCTTGGGCATGGATTGGCTTGTCAAGTACAAGGCCAAGATTGATTGTCCGTCCAAGACCGTGTTGCTGACGCACGATTCAGGCGCAGAGATTTGGTACACTTGTGGCTCGACAGAGGGATCAGCACAGTTGTACGCTCTGAACGCTGGAGTTGCTCCATTGATCGAGGAGGTCAGAGTTGTTCGAGAGTTCCCAAATGTCTTTCCAGAGGAGTTGCCAGGTATTCCACCCATGCGTGCTATTGAGTTCGTGATCGAGCTAGAACCTGGTACACAACCGATATCTCGGCAACCGTACAAGATGTGTCCGGAAGAGCTGATTGAGTTGAAAGAGCAGTTGGTGAAGCTTGAGAAGGATGGGCTCATTCGTCCGAGCACTTCCCCTTGGGGTGCCCCGTGTCTTTTTGTGAAGAAGAAAGATGGTACTAGTCGGTTGGTTCAAGACTACCGTGGTATCAACAAGAAGACGATCAAAAACAAATACCCTTTGCCCAACATCAATGACTTGTTTGAGCAGTTGCATGGAGCAAAGGTGTTTTCAAAGCTTGATCTAAAGATGGGGTACCACCAGATTCGTGTCCGTGAGGAGGACATCCCCGAGACAGCCTTCCGCACTCGTTATGGACTGTACGAGTTTACGGTCATGACGTTTGGCTTTTCAAACGCGCCTCCAACGTTCATGAGGGCCATGAACTATCTCTTCCAAGAGTGGCTAGACGTGTTCGTACTCCTCTACCTCGATGACATCCTTGTCTTTTCCAAGTCAGAGGCTGAGCATGAGGAGCATCTCAGGTTGGTGTTGCAGAAGTTGAGAGATCACCAGTTTTATGCCAAGTTCTCCAAGTGCGAGTTCTGGATGAATAAGGTCAACTTTCTTGGCCATGTCATTTCCTCAGAGGGCATTGCTGTTGACCCAGACAGAGTCCAGACGATTCAAGATTGGACTCCGCCGAAAAATGTTAAGCAGTTGAGGAGCTTTCTCGGACTTGCCAGCTATTGCAGGAAGTTTGTCGAGAATTTCTCCAAAATAGCAAAGCCGATGACGGAGTTGTTGTGCAAGGGCAAGAAGTACGTTTGGTCACAGGCTTGCCAGGCAACTTTTGATGAGTTGAAGATAAGGCTGACCACAGCTCCGATCCTTACGCCGCCAGATGAGTCACAGCCGTTTCAAGTGTTCTGTGATGCCTCGTTGAATGGCCTTGGCGGAGTATTGATGCAGGGAAAGAGTATTGTGGCGTACACCTCCAGACAGTTGAAGCAGGCTGAGAGGAACTATCCGACCCACGATCTTGAGCTGGCTGCAGTGATTCATGCGTTGGTTACTTGGCGACACCTACTCCTAGGGAGGAAGGTTGATGTGTTCACCGATCACAAAAGCTTAAAGTACTTGTTCACGCAGCCTAACCTGAACTTGAGGCAAAGGAGGTGGCTCGAGACTATTACTGAGTACTCCGTGGATATTCAGTATACGCCTGGCAAGGCGAATGTCATAGCTGATGCATTGAGCCGCAAGGGTGATTGCAACAGTGTCCAGGTGCAGAAGATACACCCAGATTTATGTGAGGCCTTTCGAAGGCTCAATCTTGAGCTAGTTCCAGCAGGCTATCTAGCCAACCTTGTGGTAGAGCCCACTATCCGTGAGAAGATTCGTGAAGCTCAGTCTGGTAGTTTGATGGTTCAGAAGGTCAAGCAGGGTGTTGCCGCCTCAGTTCCGAAATACAGTTGCTTTTCAGTGCATAATGACGGCACCGTGATGTTCGAGGAGAGAGTTGTTGTTCCCAAAGAAGGAGGTCTCAGAGAGGTCATATTGAAAGAAGCCCATGACTCAAAGCTGTCTATCCACCCTGGTAGCACCAAGATGTATCAGGACCTCAAGCGGAGCTTTTGGTGGACTCGTATGAAGCGGGATGTTGCCCGTTTTGTCTCCCAGTGTGATGTGTGCAGGAGAGTGAAGGCACAGCATCAGAAGCCTGCAGGGCTACTCCAGCCAATTGAAATTCCGGAGTGGAAATGGGACCACATTGAGATGGATTTCATCACAGGTTTTCCTCTGTCGCAGAAGAAGAACAATGCCATCTTTGTGGTCATTGACAATCTCTCCAAAGTTGCCCACTTCTTTCCAGTGAAGGACTCCATTTCTGCAGCTCAGTTGGCGGATTTGTACACCGCACGAGTAGTATCTTTGCATGGCATCCCCAAGAAGATCAGTTCTGATCGAGGCAGTCTTTTCACCTCCAAGTTCTGGCAGGCCTTCCAAAAGGCCATTGGTACGACAGTGTTGTTCAGTACCGCTTATCACCCTCAGACCAGTGGGCAGGTTGAGCGTGTGAATCAAATTCTTGAGGACATGTTGAGGGCATGTGTTATCTCGTTTGGCATGAAGTGGGAAGAGTGCTTGCCGTATGCTGAGTTCTCGTACAACAACAGCTATCAAGCAAGTCTGCAAGCAGCGTCGTTCGAAGTGTTGTATGGTCGCAAGTGCAGGACACCTTTGAACTGGTCCGAGACAGGCGAGAGGCAGCTGTTCGGTCCAGATGTGATCCAAGAGGCAGAGGACACAGTGAAGATTGTCCGAGAGAACCTGAAGGCAGCACAGTCTAGGCAGAAGGCCTATTATGACAAGAAACACCGTAGTGTTGACTTCAAAGTAGGTGACTTCGCATACCTCAAAGTGTCTCCACTTCGAGGCACTCACCGCTTTGGGATCAAAGGCAAGTTGGCTCCCAGGTTCGTTGGTCCGTTCCGCATTCTCGAGACTCGGGGACCTCTTGCGTTCCGCCTCGAGCTTCCAGACAGCTTGGCTATGGTGCATGATGTGTTCCACCTGTCTCAGTTGAAGAAGTGTTTCAAGCAGCCGGAACAGGCAGTGGACTTGGGCGAGATCCAGCTCAGTGCGGATCTTTCTTACTCGGAGCGTCCAGTCCGTGTTCTTGACTCGTCCGAGCGCAAGACTCGCAACAAGACCGTCAAGTTCCTCAAGGTACAGTGGGAACATCACTCGGAGAAGGAAGCAACGTGGGAGCGTGAAGATCATCTCCGTTCTGAGTATCCTGAGCTTTTTCTTGCTTAGATCTCGGGACGAGATCCTATGTTGGTGGGGGAGAGCTGTAACAGCCCACATGTAATAAGCTATCAACACCATGTATTTTACTTTCTCTGTTGGACTTGTAACTTGGCATGGTGGAGGTTTATGTCATTTCATGTGATGATTTAATTGGCATTGAGATTGGAGTCATGTTGGGTTGGTTTCTTTTGCATCCAAAGTGGTTCAAGAAGGGCAGTCATGGAATTTTCCTTGCCACATACTCACTTCACTTGACCCCAAACTTGGCCTAGACATTTCATTTCATATGGCAAAGGTTTTAAAATCCCCAAGGCATTTTTGCCACCACCAAAAACAGTAGCTCTAGTTCAAAGTGCTTTTGAAATTCAAAATGAGCTCACATTTTTGTTGTGGCCAAAAATGCCCAAACCATTTTTTAGAATTGAGGAATAATGCAAGGATTAGGAATTTCAAACTCATGGAATTTTGAACCTTCTATCTTTCTCTCAAAAACTCTTCAAAGTCCTTTTCTATTTAATTTTAAATAGAAAAGGGTACTGTTTTGCTTGTGGAGATTTTTTCACTGCATGCAAAAATGGTCAAACCAATTTTGGATGATCAAACATCTTTTTAGGGGATTTCTAAAAATATTTGGAATATTTTTCTGACCCCTATTCTTTTCCTTTTCTATTTTTTTCTCTCTGATGTTCTTTTCTTCTGGGAAAGGGGCCTGTCTTCCTTCTTTCTCCCCTCCAGCCCAGCTGGGCCGCCTGGACCCAGCCCACCTGGAGCGCTCGTTCCTTTCTTTTCTTTTTTTCCCTTCCTCCTTCTCTCTCCCTGCCGCTCGGGTCCCGCCTGTCATCCCCCTCCTCTCCTCTGCTTTTTCTCCCCCGCACGCACATGGCGCCGTGGAGGAGAGGCCCTCCTTCGTCCACGTCGCCTCCCCCCTCTCCTATATAGGGTCCCCTCCTGGTTTCCCCAAACCCTAGCTCTTCTCCCCCTCGAACGCCGCCGCCTCTCCCGTTCTCCTTCCTCTGCGTCCGCTCGAGCTCGCCATGGACAGGAGGTCCATGGCCTGATTTATCCGCACGGCTTCGACCCCGTCGTCGTCCACGTCGACAGCAAGCATCCGGCGACCTTCCCCGAGCCGTTCGAACCAATTCCCCCGCTGTGAGCTCCGTTTTCCCCCTCCCCTGTTTCTTCAAGACCCGGTTCCGCCGTGGTTTTCCGTCGAGTAGTGGCGCCTGTCCGTAGCACGGCGAGGCATGCTTGCAACAAAAACGGGTTCTTGGTACATACGTCTCCGACCAGCAGCGAGCGTTGGGGCCATGGTGCTCTGCAGGAGATGGGGTCGACGCCGGAGTCCACGCGCGCGGAACTGCTATCTGAATTTCTTCAGACCGCACAGCTGCTGCTGCCTTCTTCAGACGGCACAGCTGCTGCTGCCTTCTTCAGACGAAGCCGTAGCAGCTCCAGTGTTGATGGAGCGCTGCATCAGTGCGCTGCGCCGTCGTTGGAGTCCTGGATCGAAGCACGGCGCCCACAAGACTCCTCCTTCCTTCCTCCCGCTGTCGACTGAACCTGAGTGCAGTTCGGTTTCAGAGTTAGCCGCGCCTTGTAGCTAGATCATCTTCAGTACGAGCCGTGTTCTGTCAAAACCCGATCGGTAGCCGAGATGGTCGAACGCTTGGAGTTGTATCGCGCGGTGCGGGGTTCGATTCCCCCCTGGGTCGATTAAACGCCCCCAATTTTTTCTCTTTTGGAGAGCGTGGTCGTGGAGCAGCTGGGCTTGGCCCATTGGCTGCTAGCGCGCCAGCAGTGGGAGCAACAACAGTGGGCTGCTGGTCGAAGCCAGCCCAAGCTGGCTGGGCTTCCTTTTTTTTATTTATTCCTTTTTCTTTTCTGTTTTATTTTTTTTATGCAAGATTGAATTCAAATTCAAACTAGTGGATCACCATCTGTTCAATTTGAGGCATGCATTATATGAATTTAGGGTAATTGAGCTACTGATTACAGTGGTGATACTCATTTTTACAATTGACCCCTTTGTTAACGAAGCTTGGTCACAGTGCAATAAGCCCCCTGTTTAATTCCTGTTCTGCCAAGTTTGGTCCAAAATTCAAATGGCCCATGCCATATATGAATTTTGGGTAATTTTGAGCAAGGAATCGCATGGTGATGATGATATGTTCATCTGAGCCCTTTTAAAAAATTTTGATGTGCAAATTTTGCACTCAGCCCCCTGAACTTCAGCTGAATTTGCAATTGCCATTGCAAATTCAAAATTGAGACATGTCATATATGTTTTTGGGGTGTTTTTCTGCAAGGAGTTCAGTAGTGATGTTTTATTGTTGTGTCGAGCAACTTTTGAGACAAGGTGTGATCACCTGGTCCAGAAGCTTTCAGGTCTGTCTGCATGCAGCATTCCAACTTCAGGGCTTTTGAATGTTGTTCATCTGAGCTTTCAAGTCTGTTCCAAGTCATCTTTTCCCTCAAGTCAGCCCCTAGCATATTGTCATATTCTAGTGGCTGGCCTCAAACCTTTGTTGCACCTTCCACGTGTCTATTTCACCGACACTACTTCGTCTCCGGAATCATTGTTTTTACTTTCATGTTATTTAAATTCCTGCAATGCTTGATGATCTTGTCATGCTATCATGCTATTTACACCTAAGTTAAGGCTCAGACCAAAGCCATTACAATGAAAATAAATTGCATATGGAAGTGATGACTTGTCGTCATCACCTTCATTTAAACTTGACTAGACAGGGTCATATCATGTAAATAAAAACTTGAACATGCCATCCTTGTTTGAGTTGCATCAGTTGCTTACTTGTGTGCCTTTTCCTGCCGGTACCTTACGTTAGCACCTGATACCACCGAGGAGACTTACGTGGAGCTGTCCGACACCGAGCCCGAGGGTACCGTGAGTGCTGCTTCGACTACCTTACCAAGCAAGGGGGAGATCTGTGTCATTACTTTATAACTTTCTGCTCATGCCTAGCTGTAGATCTAGAACGTTATTGCTTGATCCTATCTACAGTATATGCCATGTTTAAACCCATACATCTATGCTCCCCACATCCCAGCAAACCATTGTTCTGCTAAGTTACCGCTGCTCAGCCATTGCTTAGTATGGATAGAAAACTTGCTCCTTACCCTATACATTTATGGTTGGGATATCATGCTATAAAAGAAGTTGGTTGATATTTATTATTGTTAAATGATGTTAATTATATTCGACGAAAGGTGGAAGGCTGGACTATTCCCGTCTGGTGCTTTGTTCCATTTGAGTCACCTAGGACCCGAGTTCCGGGTATTGTGTTTCTTGACGAGTGTGCCTAATCGTGTGTGGGGTTTTATGGGGCCCCCTTGTCTTACCTACTTAGCTTCGTACAAATCCAGTGGTGGCCCGAGCTGATTTACATTTGCAACTGCGTGTGTGTTGGTAGGTACCCCAGCTGTTTTCGAAACAACCCGGGTCAGCGGAGACATGGTTTCTCTCGTTGGCCCATACTTGGCGAGCTAGGGGTCCCCTGAATATTCAGGTGTGACTTAGCGACCTTGGCCAGACGGTAGAGACCGATTCGAGAGCGTGGCCAGCTTTTGAGTTGGGTGTCGACTCACCGGGGGCCACCCGGATTTGTGCGTTGTTAGTTAGAGGGACTCTGACGTTCCGGAGTTTCAGGCGCTTACCTAGCCAAGTGGAAACCGGGCGTACATGCGACGTCTATAATGGACAGTTGGTACACCCCTGCAGGGTAAATCTTTTCGAAAAGCCGTGTCCGCGGTTATGGACTACTTGAGACCTACTCCTTGTTCCTAGAATAACCTCAATGTTAAACATGCTATAAAACTTGACAAACCGTGTGCGTGCCTTGGTTGTCTTTCTTCGTCCAGGGGGACCGAGAGGGAAACGAGGTTGTGTTATGTTTGCGTAAGTAGGTGGATAGCTGACTTACGACACGTTGTCAACGTAACTTCTTGGATCTTACCTCTATTCTGATAGAACGTGTAGCCACCATATATGCTGGTACGGCTGCAAACTGTCTATATCTTTACCTTACCTGTAGCGTTAGTTATTCCGTAATGATATGTTCTCACCCCCGTTTACTTTCCGCCTTTATCGCTTTGCCTGATCGGCCGCTGCAGTGGACTACTTCCTCGACCCCAGCACTGGACGATACTTCGTGGAGGTGCCCCCGGAGGATGACGACGAGTACGACTACATCGACCAGTAGGATCCTTAGTTGGGCTCAGACGTTCCCGTGGGTGGATTTATGTGTAGCCCTCTCTAGGGCAATTTGGATCTTGACCGTACCCGGTCCATGCCTTGCTTCCACTTGATGTACTGATGAGATGTATTCATGAGAATGTTATATATTTTGGACAGTGGCGTTGTATGCCCTGCTCTTTTATCTCTATATGTATTTCCTTTCTTGTAGAGTTGTGTTTTTATACCTGTTGTCGAAAATCCGGCAGTGACACGAGTGCGAGTGTCGTGCGCCGGTGGCGTTTGATGCGCTTCTAACTCCGACCGGGCGCGAAAGTGACTAGTTAGAGTTAGTACCGCATCAGGGGCCTTACAATATTCATCCTTATCGTTCTTTTGTGTGGCCTAAAAAACTAATTTGTGTTCCTGTTTAGCTATCTCACTAAAAAAATATTGCACTGTACAATGCTTGCAAAATTCACATCTCATGTATTATTAAATACATGGCCCAAAAACAGAATACACTTCATCATATAATGTCAGTACAAGTTTACTTCTCATGTACGCATTTTCAGAAGGTTATGAATTTGAAAACAAATGAAGCATGCACTTTACTATTATCTGCCATTTAAATTACAGTTTTTGTTCATGTCATGTTTATACAGTGTTTCCATCCTATGCATCCTAACTTTGATTCAAGAGTGCTCAACCCTATTGGTAGACATCATTGTGGCTGGAAGATATTTCTTATAATTCTTTTGGATCAACAGACAACATTGTGTACTTCCATGCATGCATGCTTTTGACTAGCTTACTATTATGTTAATTACTTAAGCATAATATCTAGACTTTATGCAAATGTTGTTGTAAACCAGTTGTTGAATAACTCATTTTGCTCAGCATTGCACATGTTGTTACGTTCTCTAGGCAGCCAATAGGCCTATGATGATGTACATTATTATAGCTATGCGCAAATCAATTAACATTCACCTCTTCCAGCCCAAAAAATACATTTATATCTTCTATTGCTAACATTATATATATTACATTTATGCAAATTCATTTGTTCATATATTTAAGAAAACTACACACTCTATCGTCGAAATAGAAGGGCGCAGCAACGCGCGCCATAAATGATCTAGTGACATCTAAAAAGGATGAGACTTGTCATGCTGTCATCATTTCACGAACATGGTCTGTGGTAAAAGTTTCAGTGGATTACTAGACAAATTAGATACATTTCGTTCACAAATCGGACCATTCAGTTCAAAGTTTTAGGGTTTCGATCAAAAACAATCACAACACAATGGCATCACGTTATTCTGAAATCCTTTAAACCCCAATTTTTTTATATGATCAACACTAAGCATTCACACTAACATACTGAAATTTCAAACGTTTCTGAATTCGTTTGGCAATTTAAATGCATATAATGAATTATTTTTTAGCATAATGACCTTGGAATATCTCGTAAACCATAACATAGGACGCTGGTCGTTGGATTTAACATGCGCCGAAAGATAGTCGTTGGATCTTACTACGATCCGCGAGAAGCAGGTTATGCGACCTGATTGTCTTGATATTTGTTCAGGTATATTGAACACAGATAATTATGCAGAAACGTTTGCATATAACTTACCGAAAAATATCGTTAGTTGCGTCAATATCTAACCCGCCCATTTCTCCATCCACCACAAATTTTTCAATGTTCCCGTATCATCTCACTCGGGTAAAAAAATTGCCCGTTTGCGATAAGATGGTAGCCCATACAGATTTATTTCTACTTTCGTCTGCGATACCACTTCTCCCGCCTATATCCTCCCCACCTACCCAAAAATTTCGCCAGCCGCAGGAATATCTAAGCCGCCCCCTCCTTCCTTCCACCACCAAAGGTTGCATTCCCCCTTATTGTTCAAACCCTCCCCTCCTCCTCCTAGTGCTGCAGCCTAGACGGTGCAGGCAACTCCAGGGAAATGCTACACGGCGCAGCCCCACCCATGTTCCGCACACCAGGCGCGGCGGCCTACACGGCGCAAGCCCCCGTTCCGTATACCGCACACCAGGCGCGGCGGCCTAGACTGTGTAGGACGGCCGCACCCCTCCCTGCTAGCCGCGCCGCTCGCCCTGTTCCGGTAAGATCCCGGCCGCCCTCCTCATGCGCATGCTCTTACTCCTCCATTGAACCTGATGCTTATGTTATAGTTACTTGATCGATTTTCCATGTCTTGAATCTGCTCAATTGTATGTTTTTTTGAGGATTGGTTGTATTATTTACTTTCCATGAGCGAACCTGTCATCATTGATCGCCTCTGCATTTATGTCGTGCTTCACTCAAGGGGCTAGCGAGATACCACTGTACTATGTTTAGACTATGAGCATTGCAATCTTGAAGTAATTTTAATTTGCATATCATGCATTCTTAGTCTGTTTGCGTTCTTTTTCACGAGATTGAATGTTTGATTTGTGCATGATATTCGTAACACTGTTCCAATGCTCATTAGATCCGATCGTAGCTACTTAGCTGGAATTTCCATGTCTTGAATCTTATCGTTTGTATGATTCCTTTTGTATGAATGAACCTCTTATCATTGATTTCCACCATTTTGTACATTACTTAACCATTTTATACGTCATCAAATTGGAGGTTAGCAATGGTTGGCTCTGAGACTTACAACCGAGGTATGCACTTGGTCTAAAGGTCTTATAATCATTAATATACAATCGAAGGAAAAATGAAAGTGTTTGGGGTCTAACATTTACATCTTGCTTGTAGCTCCTTTTACAAGATGTTTAGATCCACTGTTCGACCCATTCTGCATCTGGGGAAACGAGGTCACCATGACCATCAACCAAGTCAAGAAACTTAGAAAGATTGTTAGGATAAAGAAACTAGCCACGAAAGACACCAAACTCTTTGTCTACACAATGAAGCAAACTTCAGTTTGCTGTAAGATGATACTAATCTACACAATTTCAATACCGAGAAACGATATTTATGCCCATCTTTGCATGCAGTATTTTTCGAAGCAATTCACCGATGATTACCTCTCAACCCACCTGTTTGGTCAAGAGGAAAGAAAGGTTTTTGTACAACACCCACGCTATAATATTGAAGTATTCCTGAAGAGGGTGACGATGGGCGGGCAATCATCAGCACTCGTTGGGCTAAAGTCGCACATGCGTTCAACATTATCGTAGGGTCAATTTTGGCATTCCGCTTCCATAGCTTGCCAGACGAGATTCATCTGTCTATCTACAGACTATGAAACTGTACTTCGCAAAGGTTGTAATAACAAAGATTTGGTGCTTCTATATTGTGGTTGGTTGTACTGCCTGCTGGTTGTACGTTGATTTCAGTAACACTGTGTTATATATATATCTTGTAGGAACATTTTTGTTATAAATGTTCTTCTTACAGTAATTAAAAAATGACCAAAATGTTTCACATTAATATATTGCAAAATAATCATTTTTTGTAGTTACATCATTGCACACGGTTCTGCATATAATTTCTCCACAGATAGGTCCGTACATCACACACGTTCGATAAGAAATCTGCGTTGGGGTTTATTTATAATTCCACACAATATTTTGTGCACAACCGTTTGTATTGTTTAGCGTACAGCACACCCAGTTTGGACGAAAAGAACGTTTGGGATTTATTTCTGAAACCACACAAGCATTTGTGCACAAACGTTTGTGTAGGTGTCAGCAACACAAACGTGTACTATATACAAACTGTAAGGAATAGCTTTGGGTATCCCACGCAGTTCCTGACACACCAGCGTTTAGGATTGTATAACTCAACGCAAACGTAGTTTCTGTATTAAACGTATGCTATAGGACAGTAATCTCAGACGGACATTCATGGATAAGTGTTTGCGATAAAAAGGTTATCTCAAACGTTTGAGTTATCTTGTGCGTCTGCGCGGACTATCCATAGGAAACGGTTTCTAGCTATCGTGTGGAATAGGCCCCCTATCGCAATCGAGAGCAAGGCGACGGTTCCGATTCCCGTAGGCGATATGGCTCAAAAACAGTTTGGATAGCTACGTTGCGCACTAGTTCCATCAGCCCGGTAAATATGTTGACGGCAAAGCCCAAAGCTGACGACAAACTAGGTTTTTCCAGAAGTGCCTCGTAAGTAGCCCCCGAGTGCTTGGGGGACTCGAAGAGTCGCGCAGGGACTGAAGCCTGTAATCCGCAGTAGTTGTGAATGCCGCTTCGTTCCGAGTCGTCGGTTGTTAGCCATAAGAGATAGTTTTTTTTTGAGGGATGCTAAGCTGAAAGGGCCCAAGATACTCGACTGGTCGAGCCTTGGGAATTGCGCTAGCGAAAAATACCTTAGTAGACCAATCAAGTCTGCGTCCCTCGACACAAACTTGGATACAACCGGTGTCTAGCAAGGTCCATGTCGGTGCAGGGCTTACATGATCAATGCCGCCGGTCTCAGCAAATACATCCTTAACGCATCCGTTATTGGCTCGATTCTCTTCATGCATCACGCCTGGATAACATCGGGAGTGAAGTCGCGTTGTGGCAAGCCCCGGCCTGGCCGACTGCGCATCGGGGTCTTACCTCTGCGCGACATTGCGCAGCATCTGGGGCGCAATGTGTTGCGGCCCATGCATTTTTTTTATAGAGGTGTGGGGCAAAATAGAAATGCATCCACTTGGAGAAAAATCAAGTGGACTAATAGTAGTCACTCACGGAGCGTTTGTGAGCTCAGGCGAGGAGTTGATAAGAGATGAACCCACTCGCATAGTCGCCGAGTGAGCTAATAGCGTAGGCACCCATGGTGCACTCGAGTGCTCGAGCAGATTGTTCTTCTGGGTATGATTCGAGTCTTGCTAGTTAGTGCGAGTAGTCACTCGAGCACTTCATCATCTAGCCGAGGGAGCACCCGAACTCTATAGATGCACTTGTTCTTGTTAGAGGGGTGTAAAGCCCCAAACTAGCAAAATCCAGAAAAAATTGCACTTTTTATTTTTCCCATTAGGGATAATAATTTGCACATTTAATATTTGCCATAATCCATGTGATGGAAAAATGCCCAAGCATTTTTTTTCATGTTTTGTAAAAGGATGATTTGCATTTCTTTTCTTTCTTCCTTTTCTGGCCTTTTCCATTTTCTCATTACTTCATCTTTGACCCCCTAAGCTACACCTTTGGGATTTTAACATGTTGTGCCATGATTAAAGCCCCTGCAAAATCCCAAGATTTTAGCCCTTCTATAAAATGGGTTTGTAGTTCAAATTGCATTTGAAATAATTTAAATTCCTTCTGAAATACTTAAACATTTTTGACCCAAATCATTTTCTAAAAATCCTATAGTTGCAAAGGATCCATAATCATATTTTTATATAACTTTTGGAATTCATTGGCCATTTCCTTTTAGCCTTTTCCTCTGCTGTCTTTTGTACAAGAATAAAATGAAGCAATCCCTCTAGCCTCTTGGGCCTCTTTCTCTCACATTTTTTCTCTGGCCCACCTCCTATTTCCCAGCCCAACGCAGCCCACCTCTCCCTGGACCCACCGGTCATCCCCTCTTGGGTGGAGCCCCATGGCAGCCCCTCTCCAACCTCCCCTTAAGCCCCCTCTCTCCCCTTGCAATCCCTAGACACTCCCCTTCCCTCCCTAGTGTCGCCGCCTCAAAATTCCCTCCTCCATCTCTATTTTTTTCCATGATCAGGAGTCCGAGAAGCTTCATGGTGGCAGCCGCATTGAGCCCCTGCACCTGATTTGTCATCTTCATGGAGGTGGTCGACCTCTTCGTCCATGTGTGTGTCCCCGAGCGCACGCGTTGAGGCGAGCGTGCCTACGACCCTCCTTGTCTCCATCGTCTTCCCCGCGTCCGTCACCCGTCTGCACCTCCGCGTCCCCGAGCCAATCGACGACAACAACCTCCCCACTGTGAGCCTCGCCCCTCCCACCTTCCTCTCCCTCGCGTATAATCGTAGGTTGTCGTAGGAGCCATGGTCTTGGGTGCCTAGTTTTTTGCTCATCATCATAGCCGTGTTAGCCGTGCTCTCGGTACTGTCTGTGGCCATAGCCGCCATCCTCCTGTGCGCCGTGCACGTCGCCGCCTCGTTCCCGTCCGTCCGGGACGCGAGCGGAGCGCGAGCGCGCGCCTCCGCGCTCCCAGATAGCACCCATGGGTGTGCCAGGCCGTGTCCTGCGTCTCACCTCGCCGTGGCCATAAGCCCATATCGCCGCGCCAGGTCTGAAACCCTGCTGCATTTTCGTCAAGTTCGAGTGCAATTTTCTTTAGATGCGTCTTGTTCAGGTAGCCGCCTAGTGTTGGTTTGGTTTCTGTCGCGCTTGATTTCTGTCGAGAGCAGCAGCATAGCGCAGTGGTCTGGGCTCTTGGTTTGCAACCGCGAGGACCTGGGATAGTGTCCCAGGAAACGTGACGCGCCTATTTATCCCATTTGTTTCCTAGGCTCGCCGCTAGGTGGGGTCGGCCGGTCAGTGGCCCACACCCCTCCTCTCCTTTTTTTTCACAGCGCATCCCAAGAGGGCTCGGCCCAATTCATCTCCTCGCCCATGGCCACTGTTAGCGAGGTTTGCTTGCTAGCCGGTCCATTTTGGTCGAGGAGAGAACAGAGAGGTTTTCCATCTTTTCTTTTCCTGTGTGATTCAATCTGCCCCATTTTTGCAATTCGTCTCAAATGTGCATCCTTGCTCCAAATAAATCATGTCATACATGATTTTGGGGTAGAAAAATATGAAGAATAAGGTAGTGTCGTTCACAATTCCATCTGAACTAGCATTATTTGATGATGGTGCATCTTGCACATAACCCTTCGTATGATGCACATGGTGCAATCTTTCTTCCTTTCCTTTATTGTTGCGATCCGATGACCGTAGCTTGCCGGTAGCATTGTCTCGCTCTTTCTGTAATTGCTTGTAGTAGTTTGCATTAGGTGCATCATATTATACCCTATCATCCCAATCTATTTAACTTGAGCAATCCCGCCTCGAGGTTTATTCTCAAGTGTGGGTAATTCTTGTTCATGTTATGTTCAAGTCCTTTGCATATGCCATGATCATGCATTATAACAATTATAACATAAGGATCCTTTGGATCCGTAACTCACCAACAAAATGCATATGAAGGTTGTCGGTAGCATTGCACCCTTGCTCCCCGAGCTTCATTTAAACTTTCCTATTCTTATGTTCATGCCATGTTAATAAAATGTCATGCATAATACTTGATCATGCTCGTTGTATCTTCCTCGCTTGTGGTTGCTTCATAGTAATAGAATGCATCTCCGTTGATTGCCTTTCCAGTGTTTCCTTCTTGTGTTCTCTCGCGGTTACTCTCGGAGACAATGGGAGCTTGCAATCGACTACACCTTCGGTTTCGTCTTCTCAACAGGTAAGGGGGAGCATATATCATGCTTATAACTTCCAGTTCACTTT
The DNA here is from genome assembly GCA_950022295.1 of Bromus sterilis. Taxonomy (NCBI): domain Eukaryota; kingdom Viridiplantae; phylum Streptophyta; class Magnoliopsida; order Poales; family Poaceae; genus Bromus; species Bromus sterilis. Next base: position 159,376,967 of record OX465599.1, on the reverse strand, counting down.
GCCTAGGTATATGATCGCACGATTGCTTGATCCTACCACCTCATATTCATGCCTTTCAAATAAACCCAAATAGCCATGTCCTCCATATCCCAACAAACCATTGTTTGGACATGTACCTTGCTTGCTTAACCACTTCTTAGGATGCTACAACTATTCCCCTATTACTCCTTGGATTGGGCTATCACCCTATTATATTATTTGTGGATGATGTGATTATTATAATGTTGAATATATTCGACGAAGGATGGAAGATGTAGGATATCCCGCCCCGATGCTTTGTTCCATTCGAGTCACCTAGGATCCAAGTTCCGGGTATTGTGTCTCTTTACGAGCATGCCTAACCGCGTGTGGGATGCTATGGGGTCCCCTCTTCTTACCTACCTAGCTCTAAACATTTCTAGTGGTGGCCCAAGCTGATTTACCATTTCAAACCCATGTGCGTAACTGGTCTGCTGCCAGTGGATTTAAAACAACCTGGGCCAGCTGGATGGTATATCCTATTAGTCCAACCTGTCCGGCTGAGGACCCGGCCCCGAGATGGGTGAGCCGGCAATCCAAACCTGCGACAGATGTTAGAGACCAGTTCGAGAGCACGACCGTCTTTTGAAGTGGATGTCGACTCACCGGGGGCCACCCGGATTTGTGCGTTGTTAGATAGAGGGACCTGTCGTTTCGGATCTCTCGGAACTAAATCATAAAATGCTTGCCTATGATGGGTAGCAACTGAGAGAGATGGGCGTGCGTGCGGAGCATTGCAATGGGCAGTTGGTACACCCCCTGTAGGATTAAATCTTTTCGAGAAGCCGTGTCCACGGTTATGGATGACTTGAGACCTACTCCTTGTTCATAGATAACATCAACTCAATCATAACTAAAACGTACTCAATGTGTGTGTGCCTTGACTGCTTCATCTTCGTCGGGATGCGAAGGGGAGGACAAGGATAGGTTAGGTGTTATGTTTGCGTAAGTAGCTGATAGCAAGACTTGTTGGAGGCGATTCCTCATCGAATGCTTGGTTCTCATCTTACTCTAAATAGATCGTTAGCCACTTATATAATGTTAGTGCGGCTTCAACCTCAACCACTACTCCCATCTTCTTGTGAGAAGTTAGCTACAAGACTTGTTGATATAGCTCACCCCTTCTTTTCTATTTTACGCATGTTATGCAAACGATCTTGGACTTCAGAGGAGCTCGACGACCCTTCTTCTGGACGCCTTCGTGGAGACTCGACGAAGACTAGTTAGATGGATCCCGGCGAAGAGCCTTGACCCGTGTGGTTACGGGAATGGTGTGTTTTACCTTTGCCACTAGGCATCTGATTGTAGTTTGTACTCATACATGTACCTTCCGCTGATGTAATGTATTTAAGGCAGTTGTATGCCGATTGTATGAGATGTTGTATGCTTGTAGCAATAATGTTGGGATATCATGTTGCAAAATCTGGGGCATATGGCATTGTCATATGTCGCGGTGGGACCGATATGTGCTTCGTCCCCGGATCTGGATGGACACATCTAGATCTCGAACAATACCTCATATCGGGCCTTACAAGGGGAGTGACCACTCTCACCCTCTAAGTGTAGTTCATGTTGTATTGTGCTCTGCTTTAGCGATGGCAGGGCGCTCCCGATGGGAGTTTATTTGACGAAATCAAATAAAAGAAAAAGCTGATTTAGCAAGAATAAAGTGAAAAAATGATCAATCGAGAGAGATTCCTTTGACTGGGAACTGAACAGATCTGCCTCTGCTCAAGTCGTCGATTTGTCGAGTGCTAATGACGCAGTCGCCAGGTTGTTGGTGATGGAAAACGCCAAGATAATGTCCGCTCGGGAATGCATCGGGTTCGTCTTTTCGTAGGATGAGCATGCAGTGCTTCGTCGGGTGCGCGCCTGCGCTCTCGATGGGAGTAGCCCCGAGGCTATGTTCGACTCATAGAGTTGGACATAGGCTGGAGTTGTTTGTTAAGCTAACCCCGTCTTCCTGTTTGATCTGCGCGATGAAGTTCGTTGGGTGCGCGGCGGCGCTCCCGATGGGAGTAGCCCCCGAGCTATGTGCGACTTGTAGAGTCGGGCATAGGCTCGAGTTGTTCTGAAGCTAACCCCGATGTTAATTACTCGTCCTGTACGGTGGAGCCCCCGAGTGTTGAGTGCAGGGCGTGTGGTCGGAAAGGACTTGATGCGCTGAGTGGAGTCGCCTTGACGAAGTGGCGACGTGTGGCCGAGAAGAAGTTGATGAAGGTTTGTTGACTTGTCTTCAATTTCCTGCAAAATCGGTGCAAGCTCCCGAGTCTTTTAGTTGTCTCGAGGGGCCAGCGAAATGCTTTTCTACAAGCAGATGTAAGATGGCTCATGGGTGTCGAGTGCAACCGGAGAAGATTAGAAATAAAATGGAAAAATTTGGGCTCGTAGCAGAGGGACTTAGCATTGTGTAATCCTGCGTAGGTGCGGTGTGGGCATAGTTGACGTAGCGGGCGGGGTCGACGTCGTGGCCTTGGTCGATGTAGAGGACGGAGTCGATGCCGCGGACGAGGTCGATGTAAAGGACAGAGTCGACGCCGCGGCCGTGGTCGATGTAGCGGTCAGAGTCAACGCCACGGTCATGGTCGATGTAGAGGACGGAGTTGAAGCAGCGGACGTGGTCGATGTAGCGGATGGAGTCGATGTCGCGGTCGTGGTCGATGTAGCGGCCGAAGTCGACACCACGGTCATTGTCGATGTAGAGGACGGAGTCGACACCGCGGCCGGAGTTGATGTAGTGGCGACGGCCATGTTCAGCCCCCGGGTCTGCCTTGCTGAGCGAGCGGACGTGGTGGGGTCGGCAACTACACCAGAGTCGGATGATCGGGTACCATGGTGAATTTGTTGTTTGTTCATGAAGCTCCAGCCCCTGAGTGTTGAGGCGGCGGGGTCGCGCGGCGGAGTCATTGTGATGAAATTGTCCGGCGAGTGACGAGAGGACTCGATGCGGCGATGTCTGCGCGATGGAGCTCGGTACGGGAGAGCCCATACAAAGGAGCTCGGCGAAGGATGACTTGTGTGATTGTAGTCGACGGTGCGGCGAGTGACCGAGAAGGACTCGACGCTCCGTGCGGAGTCGGCGTGATGGGGTTGCGCGACGTGTGTCCGCACTAGAGCCGATGAAGTTGATGTCGTTGTTGATGTCGAAAAAACTCAAGCACCCGAGCATCAAGTGCGCGTCGAGGGATTCATGATTCGTCTGTTCCGTGCGGAATCATTCGATTGTCTTTGTGTGATGTCGTTGTAGTGGCGTGATTCGATGCCGCAGCCGAAGTCGTTGCCGCGCCTGGACTCGATGTAGAGGATGGAGTCGACGCCGTGGCCGTGGCCGATGTAGTGGCCGGAGTCGACGCCACGGTCGTGGTCAATGTAGAGGACGGAGTCAAAGCCGCGGCCATGGTCGATGTAGCACACAGAGTCGACGCCGCAGTCGTGGTTGATGTAGAGGACGAAGTCGACGCCGTGGCTGTAGTTGATGTAGCGGCCGAAGTCGATGATGCATCCGTAGTCGATGTAGTGGACACAGTCGATGTGATAGAGTCGACGTGATGAAGTTTCACGGCTAGTGACGAGAGGACTCTACGCATTAGGATGAATCGATGTGTGTTGATGTGGATCGATTAGTTGAAGAGCGAGCGGTGTGGTAACGCCTACGCGATGGAGTTCGGCACGGAGAAAGCCCGCACGAAGAAACCCGTCGCAGGGGTATCCGTTGGTTAGATGCATTGTTGAATTTGTTGTAGTTGAAGTCGGAGCTCCTGAGTATCAATGCGGCCGAATCGTGCGACACATAGTCGGGCGGGCTTCACGTGAAGGACGATGTTGACGCGATGGACGGACTCGACGCAGCGGATGCGGCGTTCAGTCCCTGAGTCCTCCTTGTCGAGGCGGAGTCGCAGCGATGTCGCTCGTCTAGGTGAAGTTGTTGATGAAGTTGTGCGAGTATCAGGTGCATATACACAAGGTCACGGACGCTGGCGTCGGCTGGCTGGCGAGTCGGCTGGCGTCGGATGAGATAGAACCCAGCGGATGATGGAGACCGGCGTCGCGGGCTTCGGCTTGATGAGATTCGGCGTCGGCTGCCTGGCGAGTCGGCGGCTGCTCGAGTGGAGTCCGCGGCACGAGCAGTCGTGAGCGCGTCTGTTGGTCGGGCTGGCGGCAGTATTCCTTCGCTTCCGATGGGAAAAAAATCTATCGCCTGGGATCGGATCCGTGAGGGTCGATTTTGACGGGCGCGCGACATGCGCGGCTTTGTACGACCGGTTCTGATAGTCAATTTGATCTTTGTGCTTACATTTGGACCTTCACGAGGGATCGATGTTGATGTAGATTGGAGCCGCCGAATCTGCGATTCCAATGCGCCTGTCTTTCCTACGGTCGGAGCCAATTGACGAGAATCGGCCTCGGCAAATTCCATGGTAAGATACCCTGGATTTTGATCCTAAAGAGAGGAGAGCAACTTTGTCGTGCATTGGTAGGATTCGAACAGTGAACAAGCGACACATGGGGCACGATTTACCCAGCTTCAGGCCCCCGAAGAAAAAACCCTACATGATGTTTTTCTGATCTTGTATTGATGATGATGTACAGGGGCGTCGCTAGGGCTATGGTGCAGGCGTGTTGCATGTCTAGTTTTATGCGTGAAGATTGAGTTGTCTAGAGAGCTGCCCCTGGATCACTTTATATAGATAGTTAGGTAGAGGTTTACACGAGTCCTAATCAATTTAGGAGTCCTTGTCTTGCGCCTCAAGTCTTGGGCTTTACGTCTTATTACGCCATGTAGGCTTGTTCGAGTGGGCCTCTGGTGGGCCACCGGTCTTGAATAGCACCACGTACCTCACGGAGAGGAGTCATGGGGGTAACCCCTCATCAGCCACCATACCTACCTATCAAGGCATTTCCAAAGCCTTTCCGAGATACATTGTCATGCAACACCCACCATCTCATGACTTGATCTTCATGTCATACAAGATTTTGATTGATCGAGGAGCCGCATGCTAGTTGGGCTTTGCCCTTATTATTGCTACATGACACGCTGGTATCATTGCATATCCTGCTACACTGGCAGAGGCATACATTTGCATATATCATGATAATTTTCATTTTTCTTTATGTTGAGTACTTCTTGTAAGTGTGAAGATCTTCTATATTCTTGTAAAATATAAAGTGTTGCCCTTAAGTGAGAAAAAGATCCCAAAGGGGAAAAATTAAAAGATCCCAAAGAGGGCAAATGAGAGATAAATAGAAAGAGCCAAAGAGGCCACAAAAATACAAAAAATAGAATACAGATAAAAAAGAAATAAAAAAAGAGAAGGGTGCAACACGACTATTCCTTTTGAAAGATCCACACTTGTCGGGGGGGGGGGGGATGGACCAAGCCCATAACCCGGCATTTAGACTTATGAACCGACTCTATAAGAAAGGCCCACGGGAGAAGACCGGGCCACGAGCCAGACATGCCAAGTGTGGAGATTGAAACCGTGGAAGGAATTGACTTACCTTGTATAGCACGTAGTACATTTGTAAAGTAGAATAGAACTCCACTTTGTGTAGGAGTCGGAATCGCGGAATCCTGGGACCCGACACCTTTATAAGACGAGGTCCATGGGATCCAGAGAAAACTCTCAAGTCAGAACTAGACAACTCGCAATACGACCTAGATCTCCTCGAGACTAAGGTTGTGATTCGGTACCACTGTAATCGATAAGTCGACTCCTCTAATGGAAGAGTCGATACTCGTAATAATAAGAAACAGGAGTAGGTCTTTACCTCGAGATAAAGAGGGGCCGAAACCTGGGTAAACCGTCGAGTCTCTTGTCCATGCCGACTCTCTCCTCGTATCCACCTCGCAGCAAAGGTCCCATGTCAAGTCCGACTCTTCGGACATCTGTCGTGACTTTCCCATGACAGTTGGCGCCCACCATGGGGCCTGCGCATGCAGGCGTTGAGATTCTAGGAGGAGCTATGCAAGGCATGGAAGGATTTTTCGCTGGACGAATCACTAGAAGCCGGCGTGGAAAGCTCTACATCGACGACTCAACTTGGGGCCCTGAGGGCGATTACGTCGAATCTGGATATCGGGTCCCGATCGGGTCTAGTCACATATTCATCGGCAGGACATACAGATATGAGCCAGAGCCAGATCTCGAAGTTCCCATGGAAATCTCGAGTCGGCGACATGCTGGCTCTAGGCATAATTTCGTCCGATTCATCGGTGGACCTCCAGAGCCGGAGCATTCTGTCGAGTCCCTGATGCACGACGCCTTAGAAGAAACATCTGATGCTAACTCATACTGCAGCGAAGGAAGCCTCTCAGAGGCCGGGTCCATCCGGTCTGTTGGGAGTGTTAGACTTGGCCCCGGGGCAGCGAAATACAACCAACACTTCTCACTTCGAGCCCCCGTACTGCGTCATTGTGTTCATGGCAGACACCGGAGAACAAGGGAGCCAGGGGACCCAGAACGCAAGCCGAAATCGGAACGTGGAGCCGGCTGCCAACTCGGCCCCTAATCCAGATTGGGAACAACTGGCCCACTCATCAGAGCAAGTTCTCACGGGAGCAGAAGCCCTTTCGGATGCTTTAAACACCCTTGATGAAGCCTTGGCTACGCAAGTAGCAGCGGAGAACCAGGAAGCCTGGAGGACTAGGGTCAATGGACTCAAAGCATGGGTGATGAGCATACGTAGGGAAATCAACACCGAGACCGAACAAATGGTGGAGAGAGTCCCGGCTTGCCCAGTAAGCCAGGCGCCTGCAGAAAGAGTTTGAGCTGATAGAGGCTCAAAAACTAAGCCTAGCCAACACATGCCCTGAAAGGCCTGCAAGTCGGATCCCCCTGACTTCCAGGGATGAGCATTGTTCCAGAGCCCTCAGCAGGCGACTCCTCCAGGATACACGCCGCCCAGACAGCCGACTCCTCCACCACGTCCGGATCGGTTCCATACACCTCCCAATCACTACAATAACCCCATGGCAAACGTGATGGCGGCAACCCGGTTTCTCACCAATGCACCTGTTCATGGAGACACTCCAGTGGACCAGGACGCTCGAGAAGCTATCGATTTGCTCAAAACTGCGATCACACAGCAAGCTCAATATTCACAAGGACTCTCATACTTACATGCGACTCCATACCAAAGTGTGAGCCGGAAAACAGACTCACCGGGTGAAAGCTCAAGAATGATCAGAGGGGGAGGGGGTGAATGATCACTTCTAAAAATTCTAAGGAACTTAGAAGGAAATCATGTAGACATCGTAGGACTAAAGACATCTCGAAGGAAATACAGTATCGAAGGTAATGCAAGGCTCGAAAGGATTTGGAGCGAAGGAACACATCGAAGACAAACAGGCTACGAGTAAATACTTGAAGTAAATGCTAGAAGGAAAACGAGCCTGACACAGCGATGTTTGGTAAACCAGTTCACACTCTGCAAAGTGCTACGTCTGGTTGGAGGGACTGGTGATTGAACACCTGGAGCAAAACTCTCTCCGTCCTATTCTCCACTGCAACAAACTCCTCGAGCTTGTCCAGTTTTCACTCGTGGTAGATGATTCAGGACATCTCCGAGACCTTTACAAACTCCTTCAGCAGTGACAATTTCTCTTCGACTGCTTGACAGGCGACGCCTAACCGTCTAGGAGACTTGCAGTTCTCCAAGATAAAAAGATCGGCTAATCTCAACCTAAGTCATAGTGAATTGCTCAACTCAACTCAGACTTGGGATTTTGGTTTTCTCTCGATGAATCTCTCTTGGGATGCTCTCAGACTTCTGTCTTAGAATCTTCAGTGGAGCAGCCAACCCGAACTGGCGGGTGGGTGCGGGGTATTTATAGTTGGCGATCCCGATGGGTAAAATGACTGAAGTGACCCGATGCAACCGCTTGACGCGTGTCCACAACGGTCGGATTCCAATCACTGCGCAACTTTACTTGAGGAACAAGTAAGCTGACTCACCGAACGAGTTCTCTCTCGAAGGCACGAAGTGCAATGACTTTGCCTTCGAGCTATTCGCTCGACTCGGTGAGATTTCTCTCGGTAGGCTTTTGTGGGTTTTGGTTGAGCAGAGCAGATTCACTTCGACAAAGATCTCAACTAGCAAACCCCTCTTAATAGTACGGTTTTTCCTACGACTCAAGAAATAAAGAGAAACTAGCAAAAAGACTAAGTCTTCGATCAGCTTCAGCTTTCTCCTCGTTGCGCTTTTGCTCGAGAGAAACATCTTCTTCGACAACATTTTTAGGGGTCGTCTTCCTTCAAAGGCTTCGGTAGATGACTGCAGATTCACTGCAGTGAGTTGTCCTTCGACCTTCTACATGCAAACTCCATTCTTTCGGAACCTAAGTATCTGTTTATACTCGAAAACAATATTAGTTCCACTTCTGCTTTGTCCAACAATGTCCAAAACCTTCGGGGGCAAAACTTGCTCTTACAATCTCCCCCTTTTTGGACGATTGTTGACAAAACAGGCATCGATAAATAATTTGAAAAAGTTTGAGTTTTCGATGATAAACCAGTGCTAAGGATTGATGAAGAACTCCCCCTTGATGTATGCACGTAAGATAAGGATTCCTGTGAAGTGCATATTTGACAAGTAGTGTCGAGGGAAAAACATCAATAGTCTTAGCGAGAGAAATTGCATTCCAGATAGTATCCAATGAGAAATATGCAATCTCCTCGAATGACCTGTGAACTTATATGAAAGATAACTTCCTGCAAAAATGGTTAAGAATAGCAGGCAGTAGATAGATATCTTACGAAGAAGAGTAGCAGTTCACAGTCCTACTTAGAGTTAGTTACAACCAGATCGAATATGAATCGAAAGTTTGTTGAAACTACTCAGAAACCTCAAAAACAAGAGTTTATCGAATGGAATGCGAAACCCTTAACCCCGTAGGCAAACTAATTTCTTCGATGCCACTACATCTCCCCCTTTTTGTCACAACGTACAAAAAAGATCGAGAGAATAGGGTCGAAAGAAATCCCTACTCGCGAGGCTGGCTCCGGTGACGACGAGAAGATTCGGCGAGCGTTGGAGCACGACAAATGGGACGAGCGCCTGGAGGTGTAATCTTCGTGCGAAATGAATGTTGATCTCCTGAAGATTCCAGCTGCGATTCCGGCGGGGTCCTGGGGCTTCGAGGAAGTGGCGAGGGAACTCTGGGTTGACGATGAGGAGGGGCTTCTTCTTCTTGCTCGGAGTCAGAGGATAAATTGTCCAAAGTGATATGATAATAATCATCGACACTTAGCACATCTCTGTTCTTCGGTAGACGAGGGATATTGGGATCCGGTCGATCTACTCGATCATCATTGGTCCAATTCCTGTTCAGATGGGGAGGATATTCTTCGAACCCGCAACGTTGAAGTTGACCGAGGGAATTGAACTTCCGAAGACCTTTCCAATCACGGCGAAGACATTCACGCAGCATCTGATTGTTGTTCATGGTAATGTTACGCAAGTGGTTGATCTCATCCATCAGAGCTTGCTTCTGAATAAAATCTTGATCAATGTGATGTTGAAGCATTTGCTGAGACCGAAGAGAAACTTCCATATGATGCACTGGCTTGATAAACTTCGAGCGAATATTGCGCTCAGTTAAGTGGGCGCGGATGCCAGTGTGCTCAGCAAAAGGGTCGTTGGGTCGAGCAACAACCTGCAATACTTCACGAACTGGAGGAGTGAAAATCTTCGGGTAAATTGACACGGGGAATGGCACGTCCCGAGAGTAATTGCAGATAGCCATCAGCCATGGTGCATATGGCTTGTGGGAATTGTGGTCATCAGCACAAGACACCAAGGTTCTGAGGAAGTAGTCTTCAAAATCGAAGGGATGACCGTGGACTAACTTCAACAGAGCAAGTTGCACATCATTTGGAATTGGAAAATTATCGTGCACATCAAGCATTGGCATCAAAGTTTTCGAGAGAATATAGAACCATGCCTTTGCTTCAAATACCAAGTGTCTTGGCTTCGGCTCAGTGGGGTAGTGATCTCCTACGACTTCTGGATCCATGAGCGTAGAGAATTCAGCAGGAGTTGCAGCAGGTAAGTCATGAAGTTTGTGAGGTAATCCTTCGAACCGAGGTAAATTGATTATGGCCAAAAATTGATCGACAGTCATATGAAAAACTTGGCCTTGAATCATATAGTCAAACTTCCATGTCTTCGAGTTCTCAGGATCTCCAGAGACATAAAGTGTTGCATAAAACTGCTTGATAAGCTCGGGATTGTAACCACAATCGAGGGCAAACATCTTGTGAGCATGCAGGCTATCAATTGTCTCGGCAATGTTCTCAAAACAAGTAGTGGAGTACACCGAAGGCATATCAAGATATTGATGCTGGAAAACTCTTGCCTTGTTGTACAACACACGAGTATAATAGATAGCTTGCTCTTGGGTCCAAAACCGAAGAGAATATGCACTTCTGGGCTTCTCGTAGGGATTGGTACCGAAGAAAAATGGCTTATGTTCGCGCCTTTTGAAGATGGGACCTCCACGAGGAACATCTGAGCGGAACAACGGCAGCATTTCTCTCGGATGAGCAGAGTGAAGTAGTTCATCAATGGGAAAGACCTCAGCAGCATTATCTGGCATCTGGAACTCTGGTTCAGCAGGTCGAGAGATAGATGATGGAATGTTTACGATATCCTGAGCCGGAATGACTGCAGGAGCATTCTCCTCGCCCTGAGCTACGACGGCATCTCCTTCGTCGGTTTGAGCATTTTGTGCGGCCTCTTCAATTTCCATGGCCTCCAAGTCTTCATTAAATTGAGCAAACGCATCAACCATTTCTTCGTTCGAAGAACTGGATGAGGAGGATGAAGAATTATTACTTGAACTGTCATCTCCAGAACTATTGCTTACGACAGAATCTCGTCGAGAGGAAACTGTCGTGATGTCAACATCAACATCTTCTCCTTCAGGCATAGTCCGGGCAGAAGAGTAATCTTTCTGGACTGGAGTTTCTTGCTCGACACGAGAAACTTGCTCGGTCTCTGCATGAGCTTGGATTTCAGTGGTGGGGATGGTCGATGGAATGACATGAGGTGGAGATGGTGGGTTTGGAGGTGGTGGCGAGGCTTTTGGTGGTGAGGGTTGACGGGGTGGAGATGGAGGTGGAGGTGGAGGTGGAGGTGTTTGTTGTCGGGGTGGAGGTGTAGGTGTTTGTTGTCGGGGTGGAGGTGTAGGTGTTTGTTGTCGGGGTGGAGGTGTAGGTGTTTGTTGTCGGGGTGGTGAATTTGTTTGGCGAGGTGGTGGAGTTTTCTTACGGGGAGGAGTGGGTTGCTTGGTGGGGTTTGGTTCAGTTTCTTGTCGTTCTGTGGTAGCAACGACCTCGGTGGACTTGGCCTTCTTTGCATTCTTCTCGATCTCTGGCGTCCCACGCTCAGAGGTTGGGGCAGCAGACTTTCTCTTTCGAGATTGTCTTTGGAACAGAGCATCATTATGCTCTTTGCAAACAGCAGACACAACTTGTTTTACCTTGTCAAACACAACAGTTAAATTTTCTTTCTGAGTCCTCCTGGAAGCTTCAGCAGATGCAATCTTGGACTTGAAAAAAAAATTCGGGACTCAATGTCCTCGGTTTCCTCTTGGAGTTGCCTGGTGTAAAACCTGACTTGCTCCTTATCCTTTCGATCCTGGGTGATGTAGCTTTCCCAGCGGATCATGTATCGAGCAACATGCTCTTGGATTTCAGCAGGAACATCATCCTCGGCAGTGACTTTGCTCGGTGTAGTAGCCATCTTCCAGAGAATGTGAGAAATGTGTGCAGCATCCCAAGGAGCATTTGCATTAGATTCATCTTCATTGGAACTTTCTTCATCGGCACGAGGGCCGGAAACAGCAGGTGCAACAGGGGCAGGAGCTGGTGCAGCTCGAGGAACTGGAGCAGCTTGAGCCTTCTGTCTTGCCTCTTTGGCTTTCTTTTCGGCTTCCTTGGTGGCTTTGGCAGCAGCAATGGGTTTTGAGACCACTGCTTTCTCCTTCGAGGCACTAGGGGCCTCAGCATTCTTCTTCGAAGCACTAGGGGCTATTACCTTTTCTTTCGTGACTGTGGGAGTCACAACTTTCTCGGTGACCTTTTCTTTCGGGTCACGAGGGATAGTGCCTGCAGAAACCTGTCGTCGATATTTTTCACTGACCAAGTGGAGAATGCCCAGTTGTTGGGCAACCAGAGCCTTTTTATGCTCGGGCTGGCTGTGAAAGTTCAGGAGCTTGGCATTAATCAATTCTTTCTCTTCTTGTTCCTTTTGTTTGGCCAGCCTTTCCTTTCGCTGAATAAGCGTTTCATCATCTTCACCAACTTGAGCTTGCTTTCCCTTCGATGGAGCCGAAGGTTTTGGTTGGCGAGCAGGAACAGGTGGAGCAGATGAAATAGGTGGATCTGTGACCAAGTTGGTCAAGTCAATATTTCCTCGAGGAGCCTGTGGAGCTGGCTCCTGGATCCTTATGCCTCTACTGCTCGGCTTTTTCTTCAGAGGTAAGTCCTCGACATCAGCCTCTGTACCTGGGTCTTGATCATCTGAATTAGCTTCTCCTTCGGAGCTTGCATCAGGAGGTGAAACTATGACAACCTTCTTCTGTCTCTTGGCTGACTTCTTGCCACCCTTCGGTTTGGCGCTAGGGCCAACTTCTTCGGCAGCTTTAGCAGCAGCTGCTTCCTTTCGAGCTTTAGCTTCTTTCCTCTTTTGTGCTCGAAGTTCACGTGCTTCAACGAGCTCTTTAAAATCAGCAGGTGTTTTGAGAGCTGTAGGGTGAGCATCAGCAGGAGGAGGTGGTCGATTAAATTTCGTCCACTTTGGCCTTAGAGCTTTGACATCAACCCAAGGATTCTTCATAGCAAACAACCTCTCACAACGAGGAATAAGAGACTTGTATTCATACCAACGAAGAGCTTGAAGTCTCCGAATCTCTTGCAGACGATTCTCTCTTGTACGATCATCCTCAGATCCTGGCGGCGTTCTCAAATTCTTCTCAATGATTACTTCCTCCGATAATCCTTCAGAGTTATTGGTGATTCTTGTTCGGCCTCCCACACGCTTGGGAACTCTAATATTTCCTTCGTTATCAGCCATTTTCCTGCGAAAAAGAAGGATACGAGGGAATATAGGAAAGTTGTGAACAAGTACCAACAATTTCGAGGAAAAACATTTTGAATGCAGCAATCTTTTCGAGAGATTTGTCTTACCGCAAGTTTTCATGAAAGTGCTAGGCTAGATTTTCATCGGGTGGAAATCTAACGAAGAACTTGTATGAACAAATTGCACAAGAATAAATCTATCGAAACGATACTGTAGTAATTGCCTAAGTGAGAGAATCCGAGGGATTTCTTACCAAGGACAGATGGGGAATCGACAGAAAAACTAGAAACAGATTTCCCAAGTTTCAAAGATCCAACCGGATCAAACAGACCTAAAATAAATCAGAGAAAAAATCAACACAAAAACTGGAAACGATGAATAGAACGGGATGAATCGACTCCAGAGCCACACATACCCTAACTTGGTGATGTGAGGCGACTACGGCGACGCGGATGATGATCTTCGTCGACGGGAATGCCTCCGGCGGCTTCCTTCCGACAGTTAAGCGGCGAGGGAGTCGACGGCGACGAGACAGCACGGCGGCGCGCGAGAGAGAGAGCTTCTGGAGACGAAGAGACGAAGTCGAAGGAATAGCGATGTCTAAGCCGGTGGAGTGGATCAGTATTTATAAGGGGAGGTCTGACAGAGCTGACAGATCTGATCCAACGGCGCAGATTTCGCGTCTCTCCGTATTCAACGGACGGATTTTGTGGCGGTAATCGCGGGAAATCCCAACGAACCGAAAGAAAGTTGCTCCACGTCCGAGACCAAACTCATCGAACATCGAGTATAAAAGTAGATAAAACTTCGATAGATTTTCCTTCTGAATCAATGACATTCGAAGGGAATCTTGATCGAGTACAATATGTACATGTTCACGAGAGAGAAGCACAGAATAGGGTAGGGATAGAATAGAGGGAAAACAGGGTCCGATACTTAGTCAATCCGAGATAAAACAGCTATAAAAACTCGGAGTGATAAGTGTATAGGACAACACCAAACGAACAAAATAAACGAAAAAGAAATACGACAGAAAATTAACGAAAGTAAACTACAATAATAAGGTATTATACATAGTACCGATAGTTATGATCTTACTGCACATTGCGTGAGTCCAAGATGTTCAACTCACACCTCAGTGTACAGAACCTCTTTTCATCCAAGGGCTTTGTGAATATATCAGCCAATTGTTCTTCGGTGCGAACATGACTGATAACAATATCTTCTCGCTGAACATGATCTCGAAGAAAATGATGACGAATATCAATATGCTTCGTTCGAGAGTGTTGCACTGGATTATGAGCAATTTTGATTGCACTCTCGTTATCACAAAGCAATGGAATTTTCTTCACAAGAATACCATAATCTTTCAGCGTTTGCTTGAGCCACAGAATCTGAGTACAGCATGAACCGGCAGCAATATACTCGGCTTCAGCCGTAGAAATAGATACACAATTCTGTTTCTTCGAGGCCCAACAGACAAGAGATCTACCGAGAAAATGACATGTGCCAGAGGTAGATTTCCTGTCGACTCGATCACCAGCCCAGTCAGAATCTGAATAACCAACGAGATCAAACTGGGCACCCTTGGGATACCAAAGACCCAAGGTTGGTGTGTGTGCCAGATATCGAAGGATTCGCTTGACAGCAATATGATGAGATTCCTTCGGGTTTGCCTGAAAACGAGCACACATACAAACTGATAGCATAATGTCAGGTCTAGATGCACAAAGGTAAAGAAGCGAACCGATCATCGAGCGATATTTCTTCTGATCGAAAGGTTTGCCCTTCTCATCTGCATCTAGATGAACATTAGTAGGCATTGGAGTCTTGATAGTTTTGCAACTGACAAGATCAAACTTCTTCAGGCGATCTCTGAGATACTTCTCTTGTGAAATGAAAGTACCATTCTTCTGTTGACGGATTTGAAGCCCGAGAAAGAACTTCAATTCTCCCATCATTGACATTTCATATTTCTTCAACATCATACGAGCAAATTCTTCGCTAATATCAGGGTTAGTACAGCCAAAGATAATGTCATCGACATAAATTTGACACACAAAAAGATCATTTTTGTATGCACGAGTAAAAAGAGTCGGATCAGTTGTTCCTGGTTTGAAGCCCTTCTTAAGAAGAAAATCCTTCAGCGTTTCATACCAAGCACGCGGTGCTTGCTTTAACCCATATAGGGCCTTGTGTAATCTGTACACCTTATCAGGATTCTTCGGGTCTTCAAAACCTGGTGGTTGCATAACATACACTTCTTCTTCGATCTCACCGTTAAGAAATGCACTTTTGACATCCATTTGATATAGTAGAATACCATTGTAATTGGCAAAAGCAAGCATGACACGAATGGATTCAAGTCGAGCAACTGGGGCATAAGTCTCACCAAAATCAATACCTTCGATTTGAGTGTAGCCTTGTGCAACCAGTCGAGCTTTATTCCTTACCACTACGCCATCTTCATCTTGCTTGTTGCGAAAAATCCACTTCGTACCAATGATATTATGCTTCGTGGAATCAGGTCTATCGACAAGGGACCAGACTTTATTTTTCTCGAACTGGTTAAGTTCTTCGAGCATAGCAGTCATCCAATCTGAGTCCTTCATGGCTTCATCGAATTTTGATGGTTCTAACATGGATAAAAACGAGAAATTTCCACAGAAGTTAGCTAATCGAGTACGAGAACGAGTGGTGGGACGACCTGGTAAACGAATCTCTTCGAGAATTGAGTCGACATTCACTCTTCTTCGAACACGAGGAAAAGATTCTTCATCTTGTGGATCAGGTTGATCTTCGGGATCAGCTTGTCCTTCGGGATCATTTCCTTCGGGTTCAGCTTGTCCTTCGGGATCAACATATTCTTAGTTTATGCGTTCTCCTTCGACCTGTGCATCAATTCCTTCAGGATGTTGATCTCCAGCGCCCCAGGCTATGTGTGGGAACATTGGACCATCATCATCCCCGTTGGCTTGTTGAGCATTTCCTTCGACAGGCCGAATATCTCCAATAGCCATGTACCTGATAACTTCATCCAAAGGAGGTTCATCCAGGTTAAGAGGTAATTGCTCCTTTTGAGAGCCGTTAGTTTCATCAAATCGAACATTTACAGTTTCTACAACTTTGCCAAGATGTGAGTTGTAAACTCTGTAAGTGTGAGAATTTGAACCATAACCTAGAAGAAAACCTTCGTGAGCCTTTGGGGCAAACTTGGAGCTGTGATTCATGTCTCTGATATAACATGGAGCACCAAAAACCCTGAGATAAGACACATTTGGCTTTTTACCAGTGATGAGTTCATGTGAAGTTTTCTTCAGAAACTTATGCAGATAGACCTTGTTGATGATATGACATGCAGTGTTGATAGCTTCGGCCCAGAACCTGATAGGAGTCTTGTATTCAGCAAGCATTGTTCTGGCCATTTCAATAAGTGTTCGATTCTTTCTCTCGACCACACCATTTTGTTGCGGTGTATAAGCAGCCGAGAATTCATGAGTAAAGCCATATTCATCAAGAAAATCTTCGATATGAGTATTTTTGAATTCAGTACCATTATCACTTATGATATGCTTGAGAGATAATTCATATTCAGTTTGAGCTCTCTTTGCGAAAGTTTTGAAAATTTCAACAACCTTGCTCTTGTCATCTAGAAAGAAAACCCAGGTGTATCGAGAGAAATCATCAACAATAACCAGACCATACTTGTTACCTCCAAGACTAGCATAATTTTGAGGACCGAATAAATCCATATGAAGTAATTCAAGAGGACGAGTAGTAGTCATGACGGTCTTTGCAGAGTGATGTTTCTTGGCAATCTTTCCTGCTTCACAGGCACTGCATAGACGATCTTTATCGAATTTTACATTATCAATTCCAACGATGTTCTTCTTCGAGATAAGAGTTTGAAGATTTTTCATCCCTGCATGACCAAGTCTTCGGTGCCATAACCAGCCAGAAGTGGCTTTGGCCATTAAACATGTGGACACAACAGGTCCCGAAGAAAAATCAACAACGTAAAGATCCCCCTTGCGATATCCTTCGAACACGAAGGAATAGTCATCCTGTGAAAAGACAACACAACGAGACGCAGAAAACAGTACAAGCATACCCATATCACAAAGTTTCGATATAGACATAATGATAGAGGCGAAGGTGTCCCGATGTTTCGATGAGATGGTGGAGATCAATTTTGGTGGAGTAGACTTTCACGACCCGACTACGAACGTGCGAAGACGTTGCGCCTTAGCAATCGCTAAACCAACTCCGAGAGGTTATTGATCCCGCGGATGCACGATCAACCTGACCACGAAGGTCAATTCCTGCAAGCAATCGAAGAACAAGCAAGAACTAAGAATTGCAATCTGGATATTGCGAATATAAGATGAAAGATTAACAGAAGTTGGGGTTCCAATGCGGTCTTGGCCTGGTCGGACGACACAAACGAAGAGCTCGAAGTTGCGGCTATGGCTAACTTAAATCTAATTAAAACCCAAGTCTAAACGACGCCCTAAGGGCTGTATATATGGGGGAACAGAGTGGATTTTCGTGACCCCTTGGAGGTGGGGTCCGAAAACAACCCTAACTCGGTTTCCCCACACATACGGACTCTAAAAACAGCCTATAAGGTGGTATTTCGAAATTACATGGGCCCAGCCCAATATTAAGGTGACGCAGCACCTATAATTGCCCTTGGACGAAAATAATGAAGTGGCATCTCGCGTATTTCGTCCAAGACTTCATGCGCGCCTTATGGTGGCTTCAAAGTGCGACAATCACCACTGGAAGCTCCGCTGTCCTTTCCCGCGCGCGCACCTTCTTCTCCATGCTTGATCCCGCTCCAATGACCACCCTTCTTGTCCATGCTAGGTCCTTCATTCATAAGCAAAACAAAAGTATCTAATTTAGGCAGCATCATATGTTCATGAACAATAGAAGGATTCGCAAGAAACGAAAGTACCTGATAATTTAGTTGACGTGCACGAGCTCTAGTAACTGGTCCAATATGTGTAGTTGGTGAGGATATGGGTGTAACATTAGTAGGGATGTCCTCATCACATAAGATTATATCCTAGAGATTGTACAAGCAAAACCTTATCAATGTGCTTGTCTTTCGATATAGCAACTTTACCCAAACCAAGTACTTTCCCTTTGTTGTTGTCACCGAAGGTAATATATTTCTGTGAAGATTCAGACAGTTTTTCTTCGGTGAACAAAACTTTGTCTCCGGTCATATGATTTGTACATCCACTATCCATGACCCATTCGGATCCACCGGAGACATAGCCCTGCAGAAGAATTAGTTCTTCTTAACCACCCACAAACGAGCAGGTGACTTAGAAGGCATAGTAGAGCTAGATGGATCAGCAATATTATATCGAACAGGATTGCATTGTCGATCAGGACCATCAAGCACACCATAAATATAATTCCTCGACGAGGGGTTAGAGTAACGATGGGTAATGGCAATTTTGGTACGATTGTCACGATGACGATAAACCGTTCTATCTATACGATAGTAATCCTTCTGGGGAACATTTGAAGCAGGCACCAAGGGTTCATTTCTATCCTCGAGAGAATAGTAGTGATTCGGTGGTACTGTGGGTTTTCCCTGCATTGAATGGTTAGAGGGCAGTTTTTCTACGAGAGATTTGCGAACCCAAATCTGTCGTTTATAAAAACCATTCTTTGGAGGAGTACCAACGAACTCAGCCGACACCTTTCCTTCCTGATCTTTGACAAGCTTGTAGTCAGAATCAAGTGATTCATCAAAAATAGCTTTGTCAATTTTGCAACTGAAACCTGAAAGGTTAGCAATGTCAATAGGTTTTTCTTTCGCAAGAACCCAGACAGTTTTAGGATACTGTTCGGGTTTCCAGTAGGTTCCATCAGGATTGATTTTCCTTTCGAAGCCAACTCCTTCGTTTCGAGGATTCCTGTGAAGAAGATCCTTTCGAAGGATATCACACAGATAATGGTGTCCCTGCACACTTTTGAACATGCCTGTTTCAAATAAATTTCTCAACCTGAGGAGTTCCTCGGTAATGGTTTCCTCGTCCGAGGGGTTAGCATCATCAATAACAATAGGTTGCTTTCCTTTCGATCTCTCAGAAATAGACTCAATTTTACTTCGTTCCAAACAAGTCAAGCAAGGTGAAACAGATTCATTTTTATCTTCTGAGCCCTGTTGAGCCATGAGAGTGAGATTTACACTTTCCAACTCTTCATTAGCCTCTCTCGGTTTCTCGAGAGCCATTTTCCTTTGAAGGAATTCGTAGGTTAGCTTCTCGTAGTCCACTGAGAGAAGTTCATGCCGAGAGGAAAGCTCATCATACTTTTCTTTCAGAGCAATATGCTCGTTAGTCAAAGTTTGACCCTTCTCAATCTCATTGATCAACAGAGTCTCAGATTTTTGAATAGTTTCACTTAGAGAATCTAGCTCATCTTGTTGGATAGAAGCAATTTTAGCAAGTTTAGCATAGCTTATCCTAGAGTCACTTTCATAAGTAGATCCATCAGAAGTATCGTAGGATTTCTTAGATGAGGATACCTTAGCCTTGGCCATGAAGCAGTAAGCTGGAGATTCATCTTCACTGCTCTGGTTGGAGAAGAATAACTTGAATTCTTGTTCGAGGCGACTGCTATCCCAGCAACACCATCAGATTCAGAACCAGAACCAGAACCTGATCTTGACTTTGATTCTGCTTCAGAACCAGATGCTTCTTCTTCAGAGTTCATTTCTTTACCCAGATAGGCTTTGGCTCGGTGCGAATTCATTCGACGAGAGGAATGAGATTTTGATGAAGAACCCTCTCGATGCTTGTGATACTTCTTTTTCTTGTCATCATCAGAACCATCTTTCTTGTCTTTTCTGGACCTTGAATCATATCTCTTCGAATCGTGATTTTTGCTCGATCTGTAAGACTTGCTCGAAGAGCTGCTGTGAGAGTGCTTTGATTTATGTTCAGTTTCCCAGAGAGGACAATCAGCGATCAAGTGACATGGCTTCTTGCACTTGTAACAACAGTTATATTTCGCAGATGAGTTTTTTGATGATGACCTATGCTGAGATGAATTGCTAGAATGTCTTGAAGAATAGATTTTCTTCGGTGAAGAGGAGTTCCTTCTCTGAAAGCGATTGAATCTTCTCATTATCAGTGCAAGATCTTTCCCAATGTTCTCGGGGTCATCAGAGGCACCAGCAGATTCAGAACTGGCTTCAGGAGAGGAGTGATGTGAAGCTCTGGCTTTCAGTGCATGAGATTTTCTTCGACTCCCATTGACATCACGCTTCTCATCTTCTTCCATTTCGAAAGTATTAAGCCTTTCAAGAATATCAGCGGCAACCATATCCTTGAAATCAGTTCTTTCCTTAATCATCAGCACAATGTGATCGAAGGAATCATCAAGAGAACAGAGCAAGGTTCTGACAATAATCCGATTGGTAATATCATCTGCATCGAGGGAAATCAGTTCATTTGACAGCGCAGTGAGTCTGCTGTATATGGACCAAACTTTTTCTCCCTCGTGCCTCTTGAACCGATAGAACTTGCTTCGAAGGGTGTCAATTCGAGCATCTTTCTGAGTAGAGACACCTTCACCAATCTTCTCGAGATAATCCCAAACACCTTTGGCCGAAGGAATATTCTTGACCTCATGATATTTTTCAGGAATCAGATGATTTGTGATGAATACCCAGACTTCAGCATCAAGGGACAACTTCTTAGCCTCTTCAGGAGTGATGGCATCAGTGTCCTCGACAGTTACACCATTCTTGACAACTTCCCAAGCGGCAGAGTTGATAGCCATGATATTCCTCTTCATTTTGTCCTTCCAATAGGGATAGTCCTTCCCATTGAATATAGGGATCGGTTCCCCCGAGAGAACAGCTGCAAACGACATTCTTGACAACACTCCAGGTTGTTAGACCAAAATACGCAGAGCGTAGGGAGTGCCTGGCTCTGATACCAATTGAAAGCTCAAGAATGATCAGAGGGGGAGGGGGTGAATGATCACTTCTAAAAATTCTAAGGAACTTAGAAGGAAATCATGTAGACATCGTAGGACTAAAGACATCTCGAAGGAAATACAGTATCGAAGGTAATGCAAGGCTCGAAAGGATTTGGAGCGAAGGAACACATCGAAGACAAACAGGCTACGAGTAAATACTTGAAGTAAATGCTAGAAGGAAAACGAGCCTGACACAGCGATGTTTGGTAAACCAGTTCACACTCTGCAAAGTGCTACGTCTGGTTGGAGGGACTGGTGATTGAACACCTGGAGCAAAACTCTCTCCGTCCTATTCTCCACTGCAACAAACTCCTCGAGCTTGTCCAGTTTTCACTCGTGGTAGATGATTCAGGACATCTCCGAGACCTTTACAAACTCCTTCAGCAGTGACAATTTCTCTTCGACTGCTTGACAGGCGACGCCTAACCGTCTAGGAGACTTGCAGTTCTCCAAGATAAAAAGATCGGCTAATCTCAACCTAAGTCATAGTGAATTGCTCAACTCAACTCAGACTTGGGATTTTGGTTTTCTCTCGATGAATCTCTCTTGGGATGCTCTCAGACTTCTGTCTTAGAATCTTCAGTGGAGCAGCCAACCCGAACTGGCGGGTGGGTGCGGGGTATTTATAGTTGGCGATCCCGATGGGTAAAATGACTGAAGTGACCCGATGCAACCGCTTGACGCGTGTCCACAACGGTCGGATTCCAATCACTGCGCAACTTTACTTGAGGAACAAGTAAGCTGACTCACCGAACGAGTTCTCTCTCGAAGGCACGAAGTGCAATGACTTTGCCTTCGAGCTATTCGCTCGACTCGGTGAGATTTCTCTCGGTAGGCTTTTGTGGGTTTTGGTTGAGCAGAGCAGATTCACTTCGACAAAGATCTCAACTAGCAAACCCCTCTTAATAGTACGGTTTTTCCTACGACTCAAGAAATAAAGAGAAACTAGCAAAAAGACTAAGTCTTCGATCAGCTTCAGCTTTCTCCTCGTTGCGCTTTTGCTCGAG
Organism: Bromus sterilis; assembly: GCA_950022295.1. Taxonomy (NCBI): domain Eukaryota; kingdom Viridiplantae; phylum Streptophyta; class Magnoliopsida; order Poales; family Poaceae; genus Bromus; species Bromus sterilis. Next base: position 159,354,849 of record OX465599.1, on the reverse strand, counting down.
AGAAACATCTTCTTCGACAACATTTTTAGGGGTCGTCTTCCTTCAAAGGCTTCGGTAGATGACTGCAGATTCACTGCAGTGAGTTGTCCTTCGACCTTCTACATGCAAACTCCATTCTTTCGGAACCTAAGTATCTGTTTATACTCGAAAACAATATTAGTTCCACTTCTGCTTTGTCCAACAATGTCCAAAACCTTCGGGGGCAAAACTTGCTCTTACAATCTCCCCCTTTTTGGACGATTGTTGACAAAACAGGCATCGATAAATAATTTGAAAAAGTTTGAGTTTTCGATGATAAACCAGTGCTAAGGATTGATGAAGAACTCCCCCTTGATGTATGCACGTAAGATAAGGATTCCTGTGAAGTGCATATTTGACAAGTAGTGTCGAGGGAAAAACATCAATAGTCTTAGCGAGAGAAATTGCATTCCAGATAGTATCCAATGAGAAATATGCAATCTCCTCGAATGACCTGTGAACTTATATGAAAGATAACTTCCTGCAAAAATGGTTAAGAATAGCAGGCAGTAGATAGATATCTTACGAAGAAGAGTAGCAGTTCACAGTCCTACTTAGAGTTAGTTACAACCAGATCGAATATGAATCGAAAGTTTGTTGAAACTACTCAGAAACCTCAAAAACAAGAGTTTATCGAATGGAATGCGAAACCCTTAACCCCGTAGGCAAACTAATTTCTTCGATGCCACTACATCTCCCCCTTTTTGTCACAACGTACAAAAAAGATCGAGAGAATAGGGTCGAAAGAAATCCCTACTCGCGAGGCTGGCTCCGGTGACGACGAGAAGATTCGGCGAGCGTTGGAGCACGACGAATGGGACGAGCGCCTGGAGGTGTAATCTTCGTGCGGAATGAATGTTGATCTCCTGAAGATTCCAGCTGCGATTCCGGCGGGGTCCTGGGGCTTCGAGGAAGTGGCGAGGGAACTCTGGGTTGACGATGAGGAGGGGCTTCTTCTTCTTGCTCGGAGTCAGAGGATAAATTGTCCAAAGTGATATGATAATAATCATCGACACTTAGCACATCTCTGTTCTTCGGTAGACGAGGGATATTGGGATCCGGTCGATCTACTCGATCATCATTGGTCCAATTCCTGTTCAGATGGGGAGGATATTCTTCGAACCCGCAACGTTGAAGTTGACCGAGGGAATTGAACTTCCGAAGACCTTTCCAATCACGGCGAAGACATTCACGCAGCATCTGATTGTTGTTCATGGTAATGTTACGCAAGTGGTTGATCTCATCCATCAGAGCTTGCTTCTGAATAAAATCTTGATCAATGTGATGTTGAAGCATTTGCTGAGACCGAAGAGAAACTTCCATATGATGCACTGGCTTGATAAACTTCGAGCGAATATTGCGCTCAGTTAAGTGGGCGCGGATGCCAGTGTGCTCAGCAAAAGGGTCGTTGGGTCGAGCAACAACCTGCAATACTTCACGAACTGGAGGAGTGAAAATCTTCGGGTAAATTGACACGGGGAATGGCACGTCCCGAGAGTAATTGCAGATAGCCATCAGCCATGGTGCATATGGCTTGTGGGAATTGTGGTCATCAGCACAAGACACCAAGGTTCTGAGGAAGTAGTCTTCAAAATCGAAGGGATGACCGTGGACTAACTTCAACAGAGCAAGTTGCACATCATTTGGAATTGGAAAATTATCGTGCACATCAAGCATTGGCATCAAAGTTTTCGAGAGAATATAGAACCATGCCTTTGCTTCAAATACCAAGTGTCTTGGCTTCGGCTCAGTGGGGTAGTGATCTCCTACGACTTCTGGATCCATGAGCGTAGAGAATTCAGCAGGAGTTGCAGCAGGTAAGTCATGAAGTTTGTGAGGTAATCCTTCAAACCGAGGTAAATTGATTATGGCCAAAAATTGATCGACAGTCATATGAAAAACTTGGCCTTGAATCATATAGTCAAACTTCCATGTCTTCGAGTTCTCAGGATCTCCAGAGACATAAAGTGTTGCATAAAACTGCTTGATAAGCTCGGGATTGTAACCACAATCGAGGGCAAACATCTTGTGAGCATGCAGGCTATCAATTGTCTCGGCAATGTTCTCGAAACAAGTAGTGGAGTACACCGAAGGCATATCAAGATATTGATGCTGGAAAACTCTTGCCTTGTTGTACAACACACGAGTATAATAGATAGCTTGCTCTTGGGTCCAAAACCGAAGAGAATATGCACTTCTGGGCTTCTCGTAGGGATTGGTACCGAAGAAAAATGGCTTATGTTCGCGCCTTTTGAAGATGGGACCTCCACGAGGAACATCTGAGCGGAACAACGGCAGCATTTCTCTCGGATGAGCAGAGTGAAGTAGTTCATCAATGGGAAAGACCTCAGCAGCATTATCTGGCATCTGGAACTCTGGTTCAGCAGGTCGAGAGATAGATGATGGAATGTTTACGATATCCTGAGCCGGAATGACTGCAGGAGCATTCTCCTCGCCCTGAGCTACGACGGCATCTCCTTCGTCGGTTTGAGCATTTTGTGCGGCCTCTTCAATTTCCATGGCCTCCAAGTCTTCATTAAATTGAGCAAACGCATCAACCATTTCTTCGTTCGAAGAACTGGATGAGGAGGATGAAGAATTATTACTTGAACTGTCATCTCCAGAACTATTGCTTACGACAGAATCTCGTCGAGAGGAAACTGTCGTGATGTCAACATCAACATCTTCTCCTTCAGGCATAGTCCGGGCAGAAGAGTAATCTTTCTGGACTGGAGTTTCTTGCTCGACACGAGAAACTTGCTCGGTCTCTGCATGAGCTTGGATTTCAGTGGTGGGGATGGTCGATGGAATGACATGAGGTGGAGATGGTGGGTTTGGAGGTGGTGGCGAGGCTTTTGGTGGTGAGGGTTGACGGGGTGGAGATGGAGGTGGAGGTGGAGGTGGAGGTGTTTGTTGTCGGGGTGGAGGTGTAGGTGTTTGTTGTCGGGGTGGAGGTGTAGGTGTTTGTTGTCGGGGTGGAGGTGTAGGTGTTTGTTGTCGGGGTGGTGAATTTGTTTGGCGAGGTGGTGGAGTTTTCTTACGGGGAGGAGTGGGTTGCTTGGTGGGGTTTGGTTCAGTTTCTTGTCGTTCTGTGGTAGCAACGACCTCGGTGGACTTGGCCTTCTTTGCATTCTTCTCGATCTCTGGCGTCCCACGCTCAGAGGTTGGGGCAGCAGACTTTCTCTTTCGAGATTGTCTTTGGAACAGAGCATCATTATGCTCTTTGCAAACAGCAGACACAACTTGTTTTACCTTGTCAAACACAACAGTTAAATTTTCTTTCTGAGTCCTCCTGGAAGCTTCAGCAGATGCAATCTTGGACTTGAAAAAAAAATTCGGGACTCAATGTCCTCGGTTTCCTCTTGGAGTTGCCTGGTGTAAAACCTGACTTGCTCCTTATCCTTTCGATCCTGGGTGATGTAGCTTTCCCAGCGGATCATGTATCGAGCAACATGCTCTTGGATTTCAGCAGGAACATCATCCTCGGCAGTGACTTTGCTCGGTGTAGTAGCCATCTTCCAGAGAATGTGAGAAATGTGTGCAGCATCCCAAGGAGCATTTGCATTAGATTCATCTTCATTGGAACTTTCTTCATCGGCACGAGGGCCGGAAACAGCAGGTGCAACAGGGGCAGGAGCTGGTGCAGCTCGAGGAACTGGAGCAGCTTGAGCCTTCTGTCTTGCCTCTTTGGCTTTCTTTTCGGCTTCCTTGGTGGCTTTGGCAGCAGCAATGGGTTTTGAGACCACTGCTTTCTCCTTCGAGGCACTAGGGGCCTCAGCATTCTTCTTCGAAGCACTAGGGGCTATTACCTTTTCTTTCGTGACTGTGGGAGTCACAACTTTCTCGGTGACCTTTTCTTTCGGGTCACGAGGGATAGTGCCTGCAGAAACCTGTCGTCGATATTTTTCACTGACCAAGTGGAGAATGCCCAGTTGTTGGGCAACCAGAGCCTTTTTATGCTCGGGCTGGCTGTGAAAGTTCAGGAGCTTGGCATTAATCAATTCTTTCTCTTCTTGTTCCTTTTGTTTGGCCAGCCTTTCCTTTCGCTGAATAAGCGTTTCATCATCTTCACCAACTTGAGCTTGCTTTCCCTTCGATGGAGCCGAAGGTTTTGGTTGGCGAGCAGGAACAGGTGGAGCAGATGAAATAGGTGGATCTGTGACCAAGTTGGTCAAGTCAATATTTCCTCGAGGAGCCTGTGGAGCTGGCTCCTGGATCCTTATGCCTCTACTGCTCGGCTTTTTCTTCAGAGGTAAGTCCTCGACATCAGCCTCTGTACCTGGGTCTTGATCATCTGAATTAGCTTCTCCTTCGGAGCTTGCATCAGGAGGTGAAACTATGACAACCTTCTTCTGTCTCTTGGCTGACTTCTTGCCACCCTTCGGTTTGGCGCTAGGGCCAACTTCTTCGGCAGCTTTAGCAGCAGCTGCTTCCTTTCGAGCTTTAGCTTCTTTCCTCTTTTGTGCTCGAAGTTCACGTGCTTCAACGAGCTCTTTAAAATCAGCAGGTGTTTTGAGAGCTGTAGGGTGAGCATCAGCAGGAGGAGGTGGTCGATTAAATTTCGTCCACTTTGGCCTTAGAGCTTTGACATCAACCCAAGGATTCTTCATAGCAAACAGCCTCTCACAACGAGGAATAAGAGACTTGTATTCATACCAACGAAGAGCTTGAAGTCTCCGAATCTCTTGCAGACGATTCTCTCTTGTACGATCATCCTCAGATCCTGGCGGCGTTCTCAAATTCTTCTCAATGATTACTTCCTCCGATAATCCTTCAGAGTTATTGGTGATTCTTGTTCGGCCTCCCACACGCTTGGGAACTCTAATATTTCCTTCGTTATCAGCCATTTTCCTGCGAAAAAGAAGGATACGAGGGAATATAGGAAAGTTGTGAACAAGTACCAACAATTTCGAGGAAAAACATTTTGAATGCAGCAATCTTTTCGAGAGATTTGTCTTACCGCAAGTTTTCATGAAAGTGCTAGGCTAGATTTTCATCGGGTGGAAATCTAACGAAGAACTTGTATGAACAAATTGCACAAGAATAAATCTATCGAAACGATACTGTAGTAATTGCCTAAGTGAGAGAATCCGAGGGATTTCTTACCAAGGACAGATGGGGAATCGACAGAAAAACTAGAAACAGATTTCCCAAGTTTCAAAGATCCAACCGGATCAAACAGACCTAAAAGAAATCAGAGAAAAAATCAACACAAAAACTGGAAACGATGAATAGAACGGGATGAATCGACTCCAGAGCCACACATACCCTAACTTGGTGATGTGAGGCGACTACGGCGACGCGGATGATGATCTTCGTCGACGGGAATGCCTCCGGCGGCTTCCTTCCGACAGTTAAGCGGCGAGGGAGTCGACGGCGACGAGACAGCACGGCGGCGCGCGAGAGAGAGAGCTTCTGGAGACGAAGAGACGAAGTCGAAGGAATAGCGATGTCTAAGCCGGTGGAGTGGATCAGTATTTATAAGGGGAGGTCTGACAGAGCTGACAGATCTGATCCAACGGCGCAGATTTCGCGTCTCTCCGTATTCAACGGACGGATTTTGTGGCGGTAATCGCGGGAAATCCCAACGAACCGAAAGAAAGTTGCTCCACGTCCGAGACCAAACTCATCGAACATCGAGTATAAAAGTAGATAAAACTTCGATAGATTTTCCTTCTGAATCAATGACATTCGAAGGGAATCTTGATCGAGTACAATATGTACATGTTCACGAGAGAGAAGCACAGAATAGGGTAGGGATAGAATAGAGGGAAAACAGGGTCCGATACTTAGTCAATCCGAGATAAAACAGCTATAAAAACTCGGAGTGATAAGTGTATAGGACAACACCAAACGAACAAAATAAACGAAAAAGAAATACGACAGAAAATTAACGAAAGTAAACTACAATAATAAGGTATTATACATAGTACCGATAGTTATGATCTTACTGCACATTGCGTGAGTCCAAGATGTTCAACTCACACCTCAGTGTACAGAACCTCTTTTCATCCAAGGGCTTTGTGAATATATCAGCCAATTGTTCTTCGGTGCGAACATGACTGATAACAATATCTTCTCGCTGAACATGATCTCGAAGAAAATGATGACGAATATCAATATGCTTCGTTCGAGAGTGTTGCACTGGATTATGAGCAATTTTGATTGCACTCTCGTTATCACAAAGCAATGGAATTTTCTTCACAAGAATACCATAATCTTTCAGCGTTTGCTTGAGCCACAGAATCTGAGTACAGCATGAACCGGCAGCAATATACTCGGCTTCAGCCGTAGAAATAGATACACAATTCTGTTTCTTCGAGGCCCAACAGACAAGAGATCTACCGAGAAAATGACATGTGCCAGAGGTAGATTTCCTGTCGACTCGATCACCAGCCCAGTCAGAATCTGAATAACCAACGAGATCAAACTGGGCACCCTTGGGATACCAAAGACCCAAGGTTGGTGTGTGTGCCAGATATCGAAGGATTCGCTTGACAGCAATATGATGAGATTCCTTCGGGTTTGCCTGAAAACGAGCACACATACAAACTGATAGCATAATGTCAGGTCTAGATGCACAAAGGTAAAGAAGCGAACCGATCATCGAGCGATATTTCTTCTGATCGAAAGGTTTGCCCTTCTCATCTGCATCTAGATGAACATTAGTAGGCATTGGAGTCTTGATAGTTTTGCAACTGACAAGATCAAACTTCTTCAGGCGATCTCTGAGATACTTCTCTTGTGAAATGAAAGTACCATTCTTCTGTTGACGGATTTGAAGCCCGAGAAAGAACTTCAATTCTCCCATCATTGACATTTCATATTTCTTCAACATCATACGAGCAAATTCTTCGCTAATATCAGGGTTAGTACAGCCAAAGATAATGTCATCGACATAAATTTGACACACAAAAAGATCATTTTTGTATGCACGAGTAAAAAGAGTCGGATCAGTTGTTCCTGGTTTGAAGCCCTTCTTAAGAAGAAAATCCTTCAGCGTTTCATACCAAGCACGCGGTGCTTGCTTTAACCCATATAGGGCCTTGTGTAATCTGTACACCTTATCAGGATTCTTCGGGTCTTCAAAACCTGGTGGTTGCATAACATACACTTCTTCTTCGATCTCACCGTTAAGAAATGCACTTTTGACATCCATTTGATATAGTAGAATACCATTGTAATTGGCAAAAGCAAGCATGACACGAATGGATTCAAGTCGAGCAACTGGGGCATAAGTCTCACCAAAATCAATACCTTCGATTTGAGTGTAGCCTTGTGCAACCAGTCGAGCTTTATTCCTTACCACTACGCCATCTTCATCTTGCTTGTTGCGAAAAATCCACTTCGTACCAATGATATTATGCTTCGTGGAATCAGGTCTATCGACAAGGGACCAGACTTTATTTTTCTCGAACTGGTTAAGTTCTTCGAGCATAGCAGTCATCCAATCTGAGTCCTTCATGGCTTCATCGAATTTTGATGGTTCTAACATGGATAAAAACGAGAAATTTCCACAGAAGTTAGCTAATCGAGTACGAGAACGAGTGGTGGGACGACCTGGTAAACGAATCTCTTCGAGAATTGAGTCGACATTCACTCTTCTTCGAACACGAGGAAAAGATTCTTCATCTTGTGGATCAGGTTGATCTTCGGGATCAGCTTGTCCTTCGGGATCATTTCCTTCGGGTTCAGCTTGTCCTTCGGGATCAACATATTCTTAGTTTATGCGTTCTCCTTCGACCTGTGCATCAATTCCTTCAGGATGTTGATCTCCAGCGCCCCAGGCTATGTGTGGGAACATTGGACCATCATCATCCCCGTTGGCTTGTTGAGCATTTCCTTCGACAGGCCGAATATCTCCAATAGCCATGTACCTGATAACTTCATCCAAAGGAGGTTCATCCAGGTTAAGAGGTAATTGCTCCTTTTGAGAGCCGTTAGTTTCATCAAATCGAACATTTACAGTTTCTACAACTTTGCCAAGATGTGAGTTGTAAACTCTGTAAGTGTGAGAATTTGAACCATAACCTAGAAGAAAACCTTCGTGAGCCTTTGGGGCAAACTTGGAGCTGTGATTCATGTCTCTGATATAACATGGAGCACCAAAAACCCTGAGATAAGACACATTTGGCTTTTTACCAGTGATGAGTTCATGTGAAGTTTTCTTCAGAAACTTATGCAGATAGACCTTGTTGATGATATGACATGCAGTGTTGATAGCTTCGGCCCAGAACCTGATAGGAGTCTTGTATTCAGCAAGCATTGTTCTGGCCATTTCAATAAGTGTTCGATTCTTTCTCTCGACCACACCATTTTGTTGCGGTGTATAAGCAGCCGAGAATTCATGAGTAAAGCCATATTCATCAAGAAAATCTTCGATATGAGTATTTTTGAATTCAGTACCATTATCACTTATGATATGCTTGAGAGATAATTCATATTCAGTTTGAGCTCTCTTTGCGAAAGTTTTGAAAATTTCAACAACCTTGCTCTTGTCATCTAGAAAGAAAACCCAGGTGTATCGAGAGAAATCATCAACAATAACCAGACCATACTTGTTACCTCCAAGACTAGCATAATTTTGAGGACCGAATAAATCCATATGAAGTAATTCAAGAGGACGAGTAGTAGTCATGACGGTCTTTGCAGAGTGATGTTTCTTGGCAATCTTTCCTGCTTCACAGGCACTGCATAGACGATCTTTATCGAATTTTACATTATCAATTCCAACGATGTTCTTCTTCGAGATAAGAGTTTGAAGATTTTTCATCCCTGCATGACCAAGTCTTCGGTGCCATAACCAGCCAGAAGTGGCTTTGGCCATTAAACATGTGGACACAGCAGGTCCCGAAGAAAAATCAACAACGTAAAGATCCCCCTTGCGATATCCTTCGAACACGAAGGAATAGTCATCCTGTGAAAAGACAACACAACGAGACGCAGAAAACAGTACAAGCATACCCATATCACAAAGTTTCGATATAGACATAATGATAGAGGCGAAGGTGTCCCGATGTTTCGATGAGATGGTGGAGATCAATTTTGGTGGAGTAGACTTTCACGACCCGACTACGAACGTGCGAAGACGTTGCGCCTTAGCAATCGCTAAACCAACTCCGAGAGGTTATTGATCCCGCGGATGCACGATCAACCTGACCACGAAGGTCAATTCCTGCAAGCAATCGAAGAACAAGCAAGAACTAAGAATTGCAATCTGGATATTGCGAATATAAGATGAAAGATTAACAGAAGTTGGGGTTCCAATGCGGTCTTGGCCTGGTCGGACGACACAAACGAAGAGCTCGAAGTTGCGGCTATGGCTAACTTAAATCTAATTAAAACCCAAGTCTAAACGACGCCCTAAGGGCTGTATATATGGGGGAACAGAGTGGATTTTCGTGACCCCTTGGAGGTGGGGTCCGAAAACAACCCTAACTCGGTTTCCCCACACATACGGACTCTAAAAACAGCCTATAAGGTGGTATTTCGAAATTACATGGGCCCAGCCCAATATTAAGGTGACGCAGCACCTATAATTGCCCTTGGACGAAAATAATGAAGTGGCATCTCGCGTATTTCGTCCAAGACTTCATGCGCGCCTTATGGTGGCTTCAAAGTGCGACAATCACCACTGGAAGCTCCGCTGTCCTTTCCCGCGCGCGCACCTTCTTCTCCATGCTTGATCCCGCTCCAATGACCACCCTTCTTGTCCATGCTAGGTCCTTCATTCATAAGCAAAACAAAAGTATCTAATTTAGGCAGCATCATATGTTCATGAACAATAGAAGGATTCGCAAGAAACGAAAGTACCTGATAATTTAGTTGACGTGCACGAGCTCTAGTAACTGGTCCAATATGTGTAGTTGGTGAGGATATGGGTGTAACATTAGTAGGGATGTCCTCATCACATAAGATTATATCCTAGAGATTGTACAAGCAAAACCTTATCAATGTGCTTGTCTTTCGATATAGCAACTTTACCCAAACCAAGTACTTTCCCTTTGTTGTTGTCACCGAAGGTAATATATTTCTGTGAAGATTCAGACAGTTTTTCTTCGGTGAACAAAACTTTGTCTCCGGTCATATGATTTGTACATCCACTATCCATGACCCATTCGGATCCACCGGAGACATAGCCCTGCAGAAGAATTAGTTCTTCTTAACCACCCACAAACGAGCAGGTGACTTAGAAGGCATAGTAGAGCTAGATGGATCAGCAATATTATATCGAACAGGATTGCATTGTCGATCAGGACCATCAAGCACACCATAAATATAATTCCTCGACGAGGGGTTAGAGTAACGATGGGTAATGGCAATTTTGGTACGATTGTCACGATGACGATAAACCGTTCTATCTATACGATAGTAATCCTTCTGGGGAACATTTGAAGCAGGCACCAAGGGTTCATTTCTATCCTCGAGAGAATAGTAGTGATTCGGTGGTACTGTGGGTTTTCCCTGCATTGAATGGTTAGAGGGCAGTTTTTCTACGAGAGATTTGCGAACCCAAATCTGTCGTTTATAAAAACCATTCTTTGGAGGAGTACCAACGAACTCAGCCGACACCTTTCCTTCCTGATCTTTGACAAGCTTGTAGTCAGAATCAAGTGATTCATCAAAAATAGCTTTGTCAATTTTGCAACTGAAACCTGAAAGGTTAGCAATGTCAATAGGTTTTTCTTTCGCAAGAACCCAGACAGTTTTAGGATACTGTTCGGGTTTCCAGTAGGTTCCATCAGGATTGATTTTCCTTTCGAAGCCAACTCCTTCGTTTCGAGGATTCCTGTGAAGAAGATCCTTTCGAAGGATATCACACAGATAATGGTGTCCCTGCACACTTTTGAACATGCCTGTTTCAAATAAATTTCTCAACCTGAGGAGTTCCTCGGTAATGGTTTCCTCGTCCGAGGGGTTAGCATCATCAATAACAATAGGTTGCTTTCCTTTCGATCTCTCAGAAATAGACTCAATTTTACTTCGTTCCAAACAAGTCAAGCAAGGTGAAACAGATTCATTTTTATCTTCTGAGCCCTGTTGAGCCATGAGAGTGAGATTTACACTTTCCAACTCTTCATTAGCCTCTCTCGGTTTCTCGAGAGCCATTTTCCTTTGAAGGAATTCGTAGGTTAGCTTCTCGTAGTCCACTGAGAGAAGTTCATGCCGAGAGGAAAGCTCATCATACTTTTCTTTCAGAGCAATATGCTCGTTAGTCAAAGTTTGACCCTTCTCAATCTCATTGATCAACAGAGTCTCAGATTTTTGAATAGTTTCACTTAGAGAATCTAGCTCATCTTGTTGGATAGAAGCAATTTTAGCAAGTTTAGCATAGCTTATCCTAGAGTCACTTTCATAAGTAGATCCATCAGAAGTATCGTAGGATTTCTTAGATGAGGATACCTTAGCCTTGGCCATGAAGCAGTAAGCTGGAGATTCATCTTCACTGCTCTGGTTGGAGAAGAATAACTTGAATTCTTGTTCGAGGCGACTGCTATCCCAGCAACACCATCAGATTCAGAACCAGAACCAGAACCTGATCTTGACTTTGATTCTGCTTCAGAACCAGATGCTTCTTCTTCAGAGTTCATTTCTTTACCCAGATAGGCTTTGGCTCGGTGCGAATTCATTCGACGAGAGGAATGAGATTTTGATGAAGAACCCTCTCGATGCTTGTGATACTTCTTTTTCTTGTCATCATCAGAACCATCTTTCTTGTCTTTTCTGGACCTTGAATCATATCTCTTCGAATCGTGATTTTTGCTCGATCTGTAAGACTTGCTCGAAGAGCTGCTGTGAGAGTGCTTTGATTTATGTTCAGTTTCCCAGAGAGGACAATCAGCGATGAAGTGACATGGCTTCTTGCACTTGTAACAACAGTTATATTTCGCAGATGAGTTTTTTGATGATGACCTATGCTGAGATGAATTGCTAGAATGTCTTGAAGAATAGATTTTCTTCGGTGAAGAGGAGTTCCTTCTCTGAAAGCGATTGAATCTTCTCATTATCAGTGCAAGATCTTTCCCAATGTTCTCGGGGTCATCAGAGGCACCAGCAGATTCAGAACTGGCTTCAGGAGAGGAGTGATGTGAAGCTCTGGCTTTCAGTGCATGAGATTTTCTTCGACTCCCATTGACATCACGCTTCTCATCTTCTTCCATTTCGAAAGTATTAAGCCTTTCAAGAATATCAGCGGCAACCATATCCTTGAAATCAGTTCTTTCCTTAATCATCAGCACAATGTGATCGAAGGAATCATCAAGAGAACAGAGCAAGGTTCTGACAATAATCCGATTGGTAATATCATCTGCATCGAGGGAAATCAGTTCATTTGACAGCGCAGTGAGTCTGCTGTATATGGACCAAACTTTTTCTCCCTCGTGCCTCTTGAACCGATAGAACTTGCTTCGAAGGGTGTCAATTCGAGCATCTTTCTGAGTAGAGACACCTTCACCAATCTTCTCGAGATAATCCCAAACACCTTTGGCCGAAGGAATATTCTTGACCTCATGATATTTTTCAGGAATCAGATGATTTGTGATGAATACCCAGACTTCAGCATCAAGGGACAACTTCTTAGCCTCTTCAGGAGTGATGGCATCAGTGTCCTCGACAGTTACACCATTCTTGACAACTTCCCAAGTGGCAGAGTTGATAGCCATGATATTCCTCTTCATTTTGTCCTTCCAATAGGGATAGTCCTTCCCATTGAATATAGGGATCGGTTCCCCCGAGAGAACAGCTGCAAACGACATTCTTGACAACACTCCAGGTTGTTAGACCAAAATACGCAGAGCGTAGGGAGTGCCTGGCTCTGATACCAATTGAAAGCTCAAGAATGATCAGAGGGGGAGGGGGTGAATGATCACTTCTAAAAATTCTAAGGAACTTAGAAGGAAATCATGTAGACATCGTAGGACTAAAGACATCTCGAAGGAAATACAGTATCGAAGGTAATGCAAGGCTCGAAAGGATTTGGAGCGAAGGAACACATCGAAGACAAACAGGCTACGAGTAAATACTTGAAGTAAATGCTAGAAGGAAAACGAGCCTGACACAGCGATGTTTGGTAAACCAGTTCACACTCTGCAAAGTGCTACGTCTGGTTGGAGGGACTGGTGATTGAACACCTGGAGCAAAACTCTCTCCGTCCTATTCTCCACTGCAACAAACTCCTCGAGCTTGTCCAGTTTTCACTCGTGGTAGATGATTCAGGACATCTCCGAGACCTTTACAAACTCCTTCAGCAGTGACAATTTCTCTTCGACTGCTTGACAGGCGACGCCTAACCGTCTAGGAGACTTGCAGTTCTCCAAGATAAAAAGATCGGCTAATCTCAACCTAAGTCATAGTGAATTGCTCAACTCAACTCAGACTTGGGATTTTGGTTTTCTCTCGATGAATCTCTCTTGGGATGCTCTCAGACTTCTGTCTTAGAATCTTCAGTGGAGCAGCCAACCCGAACTGGCGGGTGGGTGCGGGGTATTTATAGTTGGCGATCCCGATGGGTAAAATGACTGAAGTGACCCGATGCAACCGCTTGACGCGTGTCCACAACGGTCGGATTCCAATCACTGCGCAACTTTACTTGAGGAACAAGTAAGCTGACTCACCGAACGAGTTCTCTCTCGAAGGCACGAAGTGCAATGACTTTGCCTTCGAGCTATTCGCTCGACTCGGTGAGATTTCTCTCGGTAGGCTTTTGTGGGTTTTGGTTGAGCAGAGCAGATTCACTTCGACAAAGATCTCAACTAGCAAACCCCTCTTAATAGTACGGTTTTTCCTACGACTCAAGAAATAAAGAGAAACTAGCAAAAAGACTAAGTCTTCGATCAGCTTCAGCTTTCTCCTCGTTGCGCTTTTGCTCGAGAGAAACATCTTCTTCGACAACATTTTTAGGGGTCGTCTTCCTTCAAAGGCTTCGGTAGATGACTGCAGATTCACTGCAGTGAGTTGTCCTTCGACCTTCTACATGCAAACTCCATTCTTTCGGAACCTAAGTATCTGTTTATACTCGAAAACAATATTAGTTCCACTTCTGCTTTGTCCAACAATGTCCAAAACCTTCGGGGGCAAAACTTGCTCTTACAATCTCCCCCTTTTTGGACATTGTGCTCTATGCAATTACTCGGGGCTCTATGCAATTGTGCTCTTAACATACGAAAGTTCTGTAATTGCATACGAAAGTTCTGTAATTGCATAGAGCACAATTTTTAAAAATTTCAACTCAAAAAGATGAACTGAGATTTTACTGTGATATTTCCCATCACGAGGACAGAATCTGTTTTCTGGACAGCATGTCACAACTTTCACTTCCCTTGTCATATGAGGCTATACTTGGCACAAAGCTTGAAAAATAAAGGTACAATGATGTTGCTACAGTAGTAACAATCATCAAGACCACTAAAAACAGAAGAAAAAAAATTGGGTTGCCTCCCAAGAAGCGCTTTCTTTTACGCCTTTGAGCTAGGCATAAGGCAAAAGATCAAGTTGTATCAATTGAACCATCATCAAGATCATCAAAAAGCTCTTCAATAGTACAACTAGTCTTAAGAGGTTTATCAAATAAAGTCCGAATAAAAATTCTTCCAGGGATAAAATCAAAAGGAGGAAAATCAATTGGAGTTTCATTAAAATTAAAGATAGGTGTCTCCTCCAAAGTCTACACTGTTTCAACTCTCTTGGCAATAGGTGTGTCAGCTTTAGCTCGAGGAACCTTAGGGACGTAAACGAACTTGGGTTCCTTTCTTGCCGGAGTTTCATCCTTTTTAGTTTTTATTGAGGAAAATATAGTTCCTAGAGTTTCAATAACTTCCTCAATCTTTTCTATCCTAGAAGACTTCTCATCAAAGGATTTGATAGTCTTCAAAGTTTTGACAATTTTTTGCATGGAGCTACCTAGCCTATTCAAATTCCCTTGAATCTTACGATCCAACTCATTTACTTTATCGATACTTGGCATCTCTAACTCTTTTTTTTCAAGTTTTCCCATAATGTGAGCTAGAGTAATGTCCTCCTTAATGCTAGCGACGGGGAGACTTCCAACAAGATTTTCAATAACATTAAGGGCTTCCCAAACTGGAGCCTCTATAAAGTTCCCATTGATAGCAGTGTCTAAAACAAACCTATTCCAAGAAGTAATCCAAACATAAAATTTTCTAAGCAGGGTAGTAGTGGATTGCTTCTTGGTGGCCCTCTCTTGAGAATCATTAATTCTATACCAAGCATCTTCCAGACTTTCACCACCTCTCTGAGTAAAGGTAAGCACTTCTGCCTCACCAAAGGCAAAAGGACCATCCATAGTGGTAACTACTAGCAAAGTAACAGGTATTTTTGGTATTTTTGATAAGGGACACAAAAGTAAAAACTGAAAGATAAACTAACAAGACTAAAAAGAAAAGATAAAAGATAGTGTGCAACTCCCCTATCTTGTAGACTGGAGTCCCCGGCAACGGTGCTATAAATTAGCTGATACGGTGAGGAAGATAGTTCTCTCACTTCTCGTTAGTTACCCCAAGTGGAAGGTGAGATGTAGCGTAGCAGCAAATTTCCCCTATGTAGAGGATAGGGTTTGTCTCCCGTAGGACTCCAAGAGATAAAAGAAGGTGGTAAAGTGAACAATGGCGCCGTTCACAATATAAGATTGCTTACTTCACCTGGACCTGCACACACAGCAAATAACTTTGCTCCAAACGAGTATAGAGGAGTTGTCAATTCCTCCGGCCTTGCTGTTTACAAAGGATCAACACAAGAGATAAAAGTGCAACTGAAAGTAAGAACTGAAAGTAAATTAAGGGTGTAAACAATGGTGGAAATATGGACCGGGATCCCATGACGTTCACTAGTGATGTCTCTCTCCCAAAAGACGATAAAAGTGCTAGCGAGGTAAACAAATCACAGCTGGGCAATTGAAAGGATTATAAACGCATCGCAGTGCTAACTATGCTATAAAAGAAAGGAAGAGGCTCAAAAGAAATGGGAAGTATGCCAAGGTAAGTAGACCGAAATCCATCTGCATCTACTACGAATCATCCACCTTGAGATATCTATCCAGAACATCTCGCTGGTATTAAGTTGCGAATCCCACCCAAAGTGTAAACTCAAAGCAAAAGACAACTGCATTAAACGAACTTTGCGTAAAGTAAACAATCCTTGCACCCGTAGGTACAAGCACCATTTTTGTATCCCTGGTGGCAACAGCACATCCCCTAGTCTCATGTTTCTGTCACTCAAGCTAGACATCAGGGGGCTGAACCCACAATCAAGCATAACGCTCCCTCTTGGAGTTGCAACAAATCACTTGGCCAAAGTAAAATACGGCAACGGAGAACATGCAGGAATTAACTCAAGAACACAAATACAAAAGAGAACCAAATATATTACTCATAATAATCTGAACATTGTCTCATAATCCATCAGATCCCAACAAACTCAGCATAGCAACGCAGAAAATTACAAAGGTGCCTCGATCATGTGAGGAAGCTCACAAGGTCTCGAAAGTGGAAGAACAAAGAGGGGAGGAGAACATCACATAGCTACTGGTCATGGACTCATGGTCCAAGGAGGACTACTCACAGCACACCCGGGAGGCGTCCATGGCGATGGATGGTCTCCCGGAGGGGGTTCCTCCTTCCGGCAGGGTGCCGAGGCAGCTTTTCCTGGCAGCCCCAATCTTGAAACGGCGGTGGCGGCGGTACAGAGAGGAGAACGGGAATAGCAGATCAATATTAGGGGTTTCCTCCGCGGGAACTAAATATAGGCCAAGGGGGGCGCCGAGGGGGGCCACAGGGCAGCCAGGAGGCTGTCGGACGCGCCCTAGGGGGGATGCGCCAGGGGCCCTGGTGGGTCCACTCCCTTCCATCCTTGGTTCTTCGGGAAGCTTCCGGGATGCTGATTTTTTATATAATTTTTCCAGAATTTATTTGGCACATTTAATGGCCGGAAAACCTGAAATATAAAAACAGCAGAAAACAGGAACTGGCAACTGGGTGCACCGAGTTAATAGGTTAGTCCAAATATGATCAAAACTGTATGAAAGTTCAAGCAAAACATGGAAAAGTCACACAAATCATGCATGGAGCAAGCAGAAATTATAGATACGTTTGGGACGTATCAGCCGACTCTAGAGAACGGTCAAGAACATGGGAGAACTCAAGGATGCGGTTATCAAGTACGCCGAGTCTAATAAAACCAAGGTGGTGACTCTAAAGAGCATAAAGCCGGCCAGAATAAAAAGAACGGCGGCAAAGGATCCCAGAGTCACAATCAGCAGACCAAGCGTTGCCTTGATTGGACTACTTTTGACTTGGTAGCCAACACAAATGTCGGCTTCCAAAGACAAAAGCAGGGGGCTGATGGTACGAATTAACGCCCCCTCTTTGGTTACCCAAAGTGGAAGGTTGAGATGTAGACAGCAACAAGTTTCCCTTACAAAAGATGCTAAGGTTGAATGTCGAACCAATAGAACTCCACCAGATACAAGAAGGTCGTGAAGTGAACAATGGCGTCGTTCACAACTCAAGGTTGCTAACTTCACATGGACCTGCACACATAGCAAATAACTTTGCTTCCCAACCAGTACAGAGGAGTTGTCAATTCCTCCGGCCTTGTTGTTTACAAAGGATAAAACGCACGGGATAATAATGATAGTGATAGCAAAGGAAAAGTAAATAAAGCAGTAAATTGATAGTGGGTGTAAACAATATTGGAAATATGGACCGGGGTCCTATGATGTTCACTAGTGATGTCTCTCTCCCAAAAGACGACAAAATAACCATGCGAGGTAAACAAATTACAGCTGGGCAATTGACAGGATTATGTGCGCAAACCAATGCTAATTATGCTATGAAGAAAGGAAGAGGCTCAAAAGCATGGGCGGTACGCCAAGACAAGTAGACCAAAATCGATCTACATCTACCTACTAATCATCCACCTTGAGATATCTATCTAGAACATCTCGCTGGTATTAAGTTGCGAATCCCACCCAAAGTGTAAACTCAAAGCAACGGACAACTGCATTAAAGAACTTTGCGTAAATTAAACCATCCTTGCACCCGCAAGTACAAGCACCGTTGTTTTCGCCCTTGTGGCTACAACACATCCCCTATACTCATGTTTCTGTCACTCAAGCTAGTCATCGGGGGGCATGAACCCACAATCATGCATAACGCTCCCTCTTGGAGTCACTACCTACTACTTGGCCAAAGCAATAAACAGCAATGGAGAACAAGCAAGGATTACTCTAGAACATAAATATAAAAGAGGAGAATCAAATATATTACTCAAACACAATCTGAACATAATCTCATAATCCATCGGATCCCAACAAACTCAGCATACCAACAGCAGAAATATTACATACGTTCCTCGATCATGTAGGGCAGCTCACGAGGTCTAATCCATGAAGAACAAAGAGGGGAGGAGAACATCACATAGCTACTGATCATAGACCCATGGTCCAAGGTGGACTACTCACGGTTCATCCGGGAAGCATCCATGGTGGTGGAGAAGCCCCCGGAGGTGGTTCCTCCCTCCTACAGGGTGCCGGGAAGAGGTGTTCTGGTGCTCCCGATCTTGGAAGCGCGGCGGCGGCGGAACAGAGGAGAGATCGCGAAAAAGGGTTCCCGTCACGGGGGATTCACGTCACGAGGATTATATGGGCGAAGGGGGGCAGCCAGGGGGCCACCAGGGGTCCAGGCGGCCATCTGGCGCGGCCCCACCCTAGGGCGCGCCGGGAGGGCGGCTGGGGACCTGGTGGGTCCCCTCTGCCCCCCCCCCCCCTTAGTGATTCCCGAAGCTTCTTCTACGCTGATTTTTTATTGGATTTTTCCCGAATTTTTGGAGCACTTTTAATATGGGGGAAACCTGAAATAGAAAAACAGCAGAAAACAGGAACAGGCACTGCGGTGGACTGAGTTAATAGGTTAGTCCAAATATGATCAAAAGTGTATGGAAGTTCATCAATATCATAACAATATCACACAAAAGAGGCATGGAGCAAGCAGAAATTATAGATACGTTTTGGACGTATCAAAATCCCCAAGCTTAATTCCTGCTCGTCCTCGAGTAGGTAAATTATAAAAGCATAATTTCTGTGGTGACATGCTAACAACCATATAAGAACTTTTAAGTAAAGGAATCAAGGCATGTAATTCAATTCAAGTCATAACAGGCAAGAGTCTATATTGAGCATTTAAACAAGCAACATAAGAACATAAAGGTGCATGAGCTCTCGCTGTCCGTGTCTCGAATGTCTCCAAATTGTGTTTGCGTGCAAGAAAGGGGATAGGGATATACGAGAGAAAAAAGTTTTTTTGTGTTGAGAACTCAATCTACTAAAGTTTCACACTTGGTCTTCTTTGCAATCTTATCTTGACTCATCCCCAGACCACTAGCTAGGTACAAGTCAAAATGATCCACTCCTTTTCGACATTTTGAGCACTCATGCAATGGATGAGCGTAAACAAGAAAGTTGACACTTAGGATGGCAAACAGAGAATATGGTGGAGGAGGAAGACAAAAAAGGTGTGAAGGGCCCACATCAATGAGGACAATCATAGGAGAGAGAAAGCCAAATGATAGATATGATGTGAGGAGTAGGGATTGACATGCAACGAATGCACATATGAGCTAAGGTAAGCTCTCCAATGGAACTAGTGGGGGTGCATCCAACTTGCTTGCTCAAGAAGACCTAGAGCTCATTTGAGGAGGCTCATCATTGGAATATACAAGACAAGTTCTATAGTGTGAAGGTCCCCACATAGCTATATGCACAAATGATAGATAATCTCTATGGAGTACAAGATATAAGAGGGAGTACGAGTGTGGATCTCTCAAAAGGAATAGTAGTGTGCCCCTTCTCTCTTTTTATTTCTTTTTCTCTTTTTTCTATTTTTTTGTATTTTTTGGTGGCCTCAATGGCTCTTTCTATTTCTCTCATTTGTCCTCTTTGGGATCTTTTAATTTGTCCACTTTGGGATCTTTTCCTCACTTTAGGGGCAACACTCTATATATTACAAGGAGTATAGAAGATCTTTCACACTTTACAAAGTACTCCAATCATAAAGAAGATGCAACTATCATGATGTATGCAAATGTATGCCTCTGCCAATGTAGCAGGATATGCAATGATACTAGCGCGTCATGTAGCAATGATTAGGGCAAAGCCCAACTAGCATGGGGCTCATCGATCAAGCAAGTAGCATGTATGACATGAAGATAAGGTCATGAGAAGATGGATGGTGCATGGATATATATGTCGGAAAGGCTATGTAAATGCCTTGGTAGGTAGGTATGGTGACTGTTTTGAGGAAGGATATAAGGAGGTTTATGATGAAAGAGCGTATCATGCCAAGGGTTTGGATGTACCGGCGAAGGTGGACGCCAACTCTCGGAGTGAAAAGAAATCAATGCACGACACAGGAGAGGCTAGAAAAATATGGGAAGGTGGAAGTGTCAACTTTCGAATACTTACATTAGTCTGAAGAACGCATGCACTTATTATCGGTAACTCTCAATCTAATAAGGAGGTTCACAAAGATACAAGTACCCCGAGGAGGAGTGTATGGGGGTTTGGTTATCCTTGCGCATCCTCGACTCATGGTACATGAGTGTACTCTAATATTCGACCCCTCAGAAGAGTAGTGATCCATCTAGTAGCTAAAGTTCTCAACTAATCTGTAAGTTTTGAAAATAAACACGGATTTCCCACAATACGACGTCTATCACTAATAGGCTAATGCTCTTGACACCAAAAGTCCAAACATTACTCAAAACAATACCTCAAAACTATTGCAAGTTACTACTACAACTGAATAGCAACCTCAATTACCTACTCCAAGTCAAGACACAAAACTCAGTGCAACAGGCAAACTCTCTAAACAAGATAAACATGAAAACTCAAGAGAGTTCCAGCAACAAACTAAAAAAAGCTCTTTAAAAAGATAAGCATGAAAATTAAGAGCTAAACATGGCAGTACTATGAAAAAAGATAAAGAACACACACAACAAAGATAAGCATGAAAAGTCCTATGTTGTGTTCTAGATTTTGGAAGTGGAGTGTGTTTCTCTCCCACACAAAGAAATCTGGGTTCTAACTTGTTATGAATAGTAAGAAAAGCTAAAGAAAACTGAAAAAATAAAACCTAAGAGCGAGACGCTCCAAGCATAGCACATAACGCATGAAGTGATAAAAATATAGTGAAATGAGAGACGAACTGATAATTGTTGATGGAGAAGGGGATGCACGGGGGCATCCCCAAGCTTAGACGCTTGACTCTCCTTGAATATTTCTTGGGGTTGCATGGGGGAATCCCCAAGATTGAGCGCTTGACACTTCTTAATCTTTTTTCATCATCTTCCCTCGCACACTTGTAAACTCCCTTCATACATAACTCATCATAATCTGATTAGCGAGGTTAGTACCCATAATAAAATAATTTTTTCTCTACTGGAAATAAAGATATTCTTGAAGAGATACAGTTTCTCAAGATTTCCAAAAAATATTTGCAAAGAAAAATTCATCTTAAGGTTTGCAAAACGAAGAAAAGGTAAAAAAGGACAGAATCTGTGAAAAACTGACCAGCAGGTAGTAAACAATTTTTGAGGGATACTTCTGGAACTCAAATCAAAAAACTCAGAACATACGAAAGTTCTGTAATTGCATAGAGCACAATTTTTAAAAATTTCAACTCAAAAAGATGAACTGGGATTTTTCTGTGATTTTTCCCGTCACGAGGACAGAATTTGTTTTCTGTACAGCATGTCACAACTTTCACTTCCCTTGTCATATGAGGCTATAAATGGCACAAAGCTTGAAAAGTAAAGATACAATGATGTTGCTACAGTAGTAACAATCATCAAGACCACTAAAAACAGAAGAAAAACAAAAAGGAAAACCTAAATTCGTTATGGGTTGCCTCCCGAAAGCGCTTTCTTTTACGCCTTTAATCTAGGCATAAAGATTATAAAAGATGCTCTCATAAAATAAGGACTTGAAGCAACAGAGAGCATCAAGAAGAAAATATGAAACACATTTAAGACTAACCCACTTCCTATGCATAGGCATCTTATAAGAAAATAAATCAAAGAAGCACAAAGTGACAAGCATAGGAAGGTGGAACAAGAGCAACTTTAAAATTTTCATCAAAAAGAGAGGTGTTTTTGTAACATGAAAGATTTTAGAACCAAGCTTTCCTCTCTCAAAGTAATTTTCAGTAGTATCATGAACAACATCAAGAATATAACTATCACATAAATCATGTTGTTCATGACCTGCAAGCACACATGTATAGTTTTCAACACGGTCAATAGGATCATAAGATAAATGCAACCTGTCACATTGACGTTTAATAAGAACAAAACTCTCCGGAATATTTGGATATTTCAAAAGGATAATAGGAAAATCAAGTGTGGGTGCAATAGCAACAATTTCATGCTTAACATGGGGAACTATAGAAAGTTCATCTCTGTAAGTATCATCCATAGTGGCATCATGGCCATAAGCATAGAAGGCATCAACTTCATCAAAAAGGGATATTTCCAAAGAATCCATAGGATCATAACACTCATATAAGGTAAGATTCAAAGAGTTACTCTCATTATAAGGTAGACATGGATGGCTCCATTCTTCCTCCTTTTGTTCGTCACTCTCCTCCCCTTTTTCATCAAAGGAGCTTTCGGATTCATCAATTTCTTCTTTCATGGAGTCCTTCAAAACATTAGTCTCTTCCTTTGGTGGAGAGATTCTCTCAAGATGATCAGTAATATAATAATTTGCATCATAATTTTCCAAATAATAGTTAAGTATAGCAAGACTCTCAGATTTGTAAGGGGCGTCATTAATATATCTAAGAAGAGAAGTAATTTCATAGGCACCCTTATAAGCAACAAATTCTTCTATTGGCTCTGCATCATAAAAATCATAGTTTCCCTTAGCATAAGAAGCTAAGGTTTCATCATCATTGTACTCACATTGGAAAGAAAGGTGTTTGTGCCTCATAAAGCAACAAGATTCATCCCTGCAGAAAGATATATTATATATTGAGCACAAGTTTCTAGCATACTCATACAACTGGTGTATTTGTTTCCATAAGTGTATCCCCTTTTGAGACAAGCGGTGTTCCTTGTACCACTTTTGTTGATCCTTGGTGAATTCTCCATGCCAATAAGATCTGGTTTCAAAGAAGTCAGAAATTGATTGGTAAGTAAGGAACTAGACATACTATTTTTTTGGATTTTTGATAAAGGACACAAAGACAAAAAATGAAAGGTAAACTAACAAGACTAAAAAGCGAAGATAAAAGATAGTGTGTAACTCCCCTATCTTGAAGAGTGGAGTCCCCGGAAACGGCGCCAGAAATCTCTTTTGATGGTACGAATTAACGCCCCCTCGTTGGTTACCCAAAGTGGAAGGTTGAGATGTAGACAGCAACAAGTTTCCCTTAGCAAAGATGCTAAGGTTGAATGTCGAACCAATAGGACTCCAACAGATACAAGAAGGTGGTGAAGTGAACAATGGCGCCGTTCACAACTCAAGGTTGCTAACTTCACCTGGACCTGCACACACAGCAAATAACTTTGCTTCCCAACGAGTACAGAGGAGTTGTCAATTCCTCCGGCATTGTTGTTTACAAAGGAAAAAACGGACGGGATAATATTGATAGTGATAGCAACGGAAAAGTAAATAAAGAAGTAAATTGATAGTGGGTGTAAACAGTATTGGAAAAATGGACTAGGGTCCTATGATGTTCACTAGTTATGTCTCTCTCCCAAAAGACGATAAAATAACCATGCAAGGTAAACAAATTACAGCTGGGCAATTGACAGGATTATGTGGGCAAACCAATGCTAATTATGCTATGAAGAAAGGAAGAGGCTCAAAAGCATGGGCGGTACGCCAAGACAAGTAGACCGAAATCCATCTGCATCTACCTACTAATCATCCACCTTGAGATATCTATCCAGAACATCTCGCTGGTATTAAGTTGTGAATCCCACCCAAAGTGTAAACTCAAAGCAACGGACAACTGCATTAAAGAAATTTGCATAAAGTAAACAATCCTTGCACCCGCAAGTACAAGCACCGTTGTTTTCCCCCTTGTGGCAACAGCACATCCCCTAGACCATGATTCTGTCAGTCAAGCTAGTCATCGGGGGGCATGAACCCACAATCATGCATAACGCTCCCTCTTGGAGTCACTACCTACTACTTGGCCAAAGCAATAAACAGCAACGGATAACATGCAAGAATTACTCTAGAACATAAATATAAAAGAGGAGAATCAAATATATTACTCAAACACAATCTGAACATAATCTCATAATCCATCGGATCCCAGCAAACTCAGCATAGCAACAGCAGAAATATTACATATGTGCCTCGATCATGTAGGGCAGCTCACAACGTCTAATCCATTAAGAACAAAGAGGGGAGGAGAACATCACATAGCTACTGATCATAGACCCATGGTCCAAGGTGGAATACTCACGGTTCATCCGGGAAGCATCCATGGTGGTGGAGAAGCTCCCGGAGGTGGTTCCTCCCTCCGGCAGGGTGCCGGGAAAGAGGTGTTCTGGTGCTCCCGATCTTGGAAGCGCGGCGGCGGCGGAACAGAGGAGAGATCGCGAAAAAGGGTTCCCGCCACGGGGGTTTCACGTCACGAGGATTATATGGGCGAAGGGGGGCAGCCAGGGGGCCACCAGGGGTCCAGGCGGCCCCTGGCGCGGCCCCACCCTAGGGCACGCCGGGAGGGCGCCTGGGGCCCTAGTGGGTCCCCTCTGCCCCCCCCCCCCCTCGGTGATTCCCGAAGCTTTTTCTACGCTGAGTTTTTTATTGGATTTTTGGAGCACTTTTAATATGGGGGAAACCTGAAATAGAAAAACAGCAGAAAACATGAATTGGCACTGGGGTGCACTGAGTTAATAGGTTAGTCCAAATATGATCAAAAGTGTATGGAAGTTCATCAATATCATAGAAATATCACACAAAAGAGGCATGGAGCAAGAAGAAATTATAGATACATTTTGGACATATCAGGGGGCAACAACTACCGCAAGTCGGAATGAAGTTACCTCCCAAACAGCTATAAAGAACCATGAAAAGGCCTTGACCATCACATAGTATACCTGGCCGTCCACCAATAACTCTTGGAAAGATTGTAACTTCATGAAAGTGTTTTCACGAAGAGGAAGCCAGGGAACCCCCAGGTCAGGTGGAGGAGCCGGCCAGAACAGTAGCAACCGAAATTCTGGTCATTAGGGAGCCGGCGCAGTACCTCAACACCAAGGACCCAGAGGAGGAGGGAAGCAAAATCAGTCAGGGCTTGCTGGGTTTCAAGCAAACCCAAAACAATTTCACGACCGCACAACATATCATGTCTTCAACACCAGCAGTTGCCGGAGGGACAGGAAGCTGCAGCGAGTGCCGCCATGGCCATGGCTACAGAGCCGGCTTGCCCATGTGGCTCAATTGGTCAGAACAGCCAATCACCTGGACAAGGGATGACCATCCCCCAGTGGTGGATAACCCGGGGACTCTGGCTCAAGTAGTCTCTCCACAAATTGGAGGATATACACTTGACAAAGTACTTATGGACGGAGGAAGCAGCATCAACATCCTTTACTATGAGATTTTCCGCAGGATGGGACTGACTCAAAAACAACTGCAACCCTCCAACACCGTTTTCCATGGAATAGTCCCAGGCAAGTCGGCACGTCCGATATGCAAGATCTTCCTGGATACGGCGTTTGGAAACGCTGAAAATTTCTGCTCTGAGATCATACCTTTGAGGTGCTAAAGCTCGAGAGCCCATATCATGCCCTCTTGGGCAGACCGTCTTATGCTAGGTTCATGGCTCGACCATGCTATGTGTACCGAAAACTGAAAATGTCAGGTCCTCATGGCCCGATCACGGTGGATGGGAGCCGGTCCAGGGCTTCGGAGTGTGACGAGAAGCACGTCAAATTAGCCGAGTCGGCATGCACCAAAGAGGACTTGTCAGCATACAAGGAAAAGGTAGAACCGACAGACTCCACAATCTTGAAGAAACCGACTCCCGATACCAACCCCGAGTTCCAACCGGCTCAGGATACAAAGAAAGTCGACTTTGTCCCTGGTGATGCTTGATACTCTATCCTCGTTGGTTACCCCAAGTAGAAGATTAGATGTAGTGTAGCGGCAAATTTCCCTCGGTGAAGATACCGAGGTTGAGTTCAATCCAGTAGGACTCCGGCAATGATAAGTAGGTGGTGAAGCAAGCAATGCGCCGTTTGAGATATTGCTCCCTTAACCTGGACCTGCACACAAACAAGTAACTTTTCTTCCAAACGAGTACAGAGAGGTTCTCAATCTCTCCGGCCTTGCTGTTCATAAAGGATCAAAGCAACAGATAATAATGATAATGATATCAGCTAGAAAGTAAAAGCAGGAAAATAAAAGAGCGTGTAAATAGTGATGAGAATATGGACTGGGGTCCCGTGATGTTCACTAGTGATGTCTCTCTCCCAAAAGACGATAAAACTGCTATGCGAGGTAAACAAATTACAGTTGGGCAATTGACAGGATTAAAAACGCACTGCAATGCCATCTATGATACAAAGAGAGGACGAGGCTGAAAAGCATGGGCGGTACGCCAAAATAAGTAGACCGAAATCCAACTGCATCTACTACTAATTATCCACCTTGAGATATCTATCCATAACATCTCGCTGGTATTAAGTTGCGAGCCCCACCCAAAGTGTAAACCCAAAGCAACAGACAACTGCATTAAAAAGCACTTTGCGTAAAGTAAACAATCCTTGCAACCGCGGTTACAAGCACCGTTGTTTTCTCCCTTGTGGCAATAGCACATCCCCTAGACTCATGTTTCTTTCACTCAAGCGTGTCATCGGGGGGCATGAACCCACAATCGAGCATAACGTTCCCTCTTGGAGTCACTACCTACTACTTGGCCAAAGAAATAAACAGCAACGGAGAACATGCAAGAATTACTTAGGAACAAAAATATAGAAGATAAGAACCAAATATATTACTCAATCACAAACTGAACATAGTCTCATAATCCATCAGATCCCAGCAAACTCAGCATAGCAACAGCAGAAAATTACATATGTGCCTCGATCATGTAGGGCAGCTCACGAGGTCTAAACCATGAAGAACAAAGAGGGGAGGAGAACATCACATAGCTACTGAACACGGACCCATGGTTCAAGGGAAACTACTCACGGCACATCCGGGAAGCGTCCATGGTGGAGGGGAAGCTCCCGGAGGTTAATCCTCCCTCCGGCAGGGTGCCGGGAAGAGGTCTGTTGGCGCTCCCAATCTTGAAAGCGCGGCGGCGGCGGAACAGAGGCGAGATCGCGGAAAAGGGTTCTGTCTTCAGGGGTTTCGCGACACGGAGAATAAATAGGCGAAGGGGGCAGCCAGGGGGTCCACCAGGAGTCCAGGCGCCCCCCCCTGGCGCGGCCAACCCCTAGGGCGCGCCACCAGGGCGCCTGGGCCCCTGGTGGTGGCCCTCTGGCCCCACCAAGGTGTTTCCAGAAGGTTCCTTCACGCTGATTTTTTATCTAATTTTTCCCGAATTTTTGGAGCACTTTTAATATGGGGGAAACCTGAAATGGAAAAATAGCAAAAAACTGGACCTGGCACTGTGGTGCACTGAGTTAATAAGTTAGTCGAAATATGATCAAAAGTGTATGAAAGTGTATCTAGATCATAGCAATATCACACAAAACATGCATGGAGCAAGCAGAAATTATAGATACGTTTGGGACGTATCAAAATCCCCAAGCTTAATTCCTGCTCGTCCTCGAGTAGGTAAAACATAACAAGCATAATTTCTGTGGTGACATGCTAGCAACCATATAAAAATTTTGAAAGTAAAGCAATCAAGGTATGTAATTCAATTCAAGTCATAACAGGCAAGAGTCTATATTGGCATTGAAACAAGCAACAAAAGAACATTAGGTGCAAGAGCTCTCGTTGTCTGTGACTCGAATGTCTCCAAATGGTGTTTGCGTGCCAGAAGGGGATATGGGAATACGAGAAAAAAATATTTTTGTTGAGAACTCAATCTACTAAAGTTTCACACTTGGTCTTCTTTGGAATCTTATCTTGACTCATCCCCAGACCACTAGTCAGGTACAAGTCAATTTGATCCACTACCTTTTCGATATTTTGAGCACTCATGCAATGGATGAGCGTAAGCACGAAAGTTTACACTTAGGATGGCAAAGAGAGAGATATGATGGAGGAGGAAGACAAAAAGTTGAGAAAGGCTCACATCGATGAGGACAATCATAGGCGAGAAGGCCAAATGATACATATGGTGTGAGGAGTAGGGATTGCCATGCAACGGATGCACATATGAGCTAAGAAAATCTCTCCAATGGAACTAGTGGGGGTGCATCCAACTTGCTCGCTCATGAAGACCTAGATCTCGTTTGAGGAGGCTCATCCTTGGAATATGCAAGCCAAGTTCTATAGTGTGAAGGTCCCCACATATCTATATGCATAAATGATCGTCTCTATGGAGTACAAGGATAAGAGGGAGTACGAGTGTGGATCTTTCAAAAGGAATAGTAGTGTTGCCCCATTCTCTCTTTTTATTTTTGTATTTTTTTGGTCGCCTCAATGGCTCTTTATATTTAACTCCCATTTGTCCTCTTTGGGATGTTTTCCTCACTTGAGGGCAACACTCTATTTTACAAGAAGGTATAGAAGATCTTCACACTTTACAAGGTACTCAACATAAAGGAGATGTAGCTATCATGATGTATGCAAATGTATGCCTCTGCCAGTGTAGCAGGAACATGTATGACATGAAGATCAAGTCATGAAGAGGTGGATGTTCCATGGCAATATATCTCGGAAAGGTTATGGAAATGCCTTGATAGGTAGGTATGGTGGCTGTTTTGAGGAAAGATATAAAGAGGTTTATGATGAAAGAGTGTATCATTCCAAGGGTTTGGGTGCACCGGCGAGGTGGACGCCAACTCTCGGAGTGAGAAGAGGGCAATGCACGGTACGGAAGAGGCTAGCAAATATGAGTAGGTGGAAGTGTCAAGTTTCAATACTTACATTAGTCTGAAGAACTCATGCACTTATTATCGGTAACTCTCAATCTAATGAGGAGGTTCACAAAGAGAGAAGTACCTCGAGAAGGAGTGTATGGGGGTTTGGTTATCCTTGTGCATCCTCGACTCATGGTACGTGAGTGTACTCTAATATCCGATACCTCAAAAGATTAGTGATCCATCTAGTAGGTAGAGTTCTCAACTAGTTTTGTAGGTTTTTGAAAATAAACACGGATTTCCCAAAATACGACACCTATCACTAATAGGCTAGATCTCTTGACACCAAAAGTTCAAACATTACTCACAATAATACCTCAAAACTATTGCAAGTTACTACTACAATTGAGTAGCAACCTCAATTACCTACTTCAAGACAAGACACAACTCAGTGCAACTACCAAGTCTCTTAGCAAGATAAACATGAAAACTAAAGAGAGTTCCAGCAACAAACTAAACAAAAACCGAAGCTCTTGCTAAAGACATCTAAAACTAAAACTAAACATGGCAGTAGCTATGAAAAGATAAAGAACACACAACAGAGAAAGATAGGCATGAAAAATCCTATGATGTGTTCTAGATTGGAGTGGAGCGTGTTTCTCTCCCACACAAAGTAAGATGGGGTCTAACTTGTTATGAACAGCAAGCAAAGCTAAAGAAAACAAAAAAGTAAACCTAAGAGCGAGACGCTCCAAGCATAGCACATAACGCATGAAGTGATAAAAATATAGTGAGACGAAAGACGAACTGATGATTGTTGATGGAGAAGGGGATGCACGGGGACATACCCAAGCTTACGCTTGATTCTCCTTGAATATTTATTGGGGATGCATGGGGGCATCCCCAAGCTTGAACGTTTGACACTCCCGGATCTTCTTTCATCATCTTCCCTCGCACACTTGAAAACTACCTTCATACATAACTCGTCATAAGCTGATTAGAGAGGTTAGTACCCTTAATAAAATAATTTTCCCCACTGGAAATAAAGATATTCTTGAAGACCTACTGTTTCTCAAGATTGCCAAAAAGTTTTTGCAAATAAAAAACAAGCTTAAGGTTTGCAAAAGTAAGGAAAGAAAAAACGTGGCAGAATTTGTTAAAAACAGAACAACATGTAGTAAATAATTTTTTGGGGTACTTCTGCAACTCAAATAAAAAACTCAGAACATACGAAAGTTTCAGAATTGTATAGAGCATGTTGTGTAAAAAATTCATCTCAAAAAGATGAAATGGTGATTTATTCCCATTTTTTCCATCAAGCTGACAGAATCTGTTTTCTGGACAGCATGTCACAACTTTTACTTCCCT
Organism: Bromus sterilis; assembly: GCA_950022295.1. Classification (NCBI taxonomy): domain Eukaryota; kingdom Viridiplantae; phylum Streptophyta; class Magnoliopsida; order Poales; family Poaceae; genus Bromus; species Bromus sterilis. The sequence goes on along the minus strand of OX465599.1, from coordinate 159,324,453 downwards.
TATCATATGAGGCTAAACTTGGCACAAAGCTTGAAAGTAAAGATACAATGATGTTGCTACAGTAGTAACAATCATCAAGACCACTAAAAACAGAACTAAAAACATCTTGGGTTGCCTCCCAACAAGCGCTTTCTTTTACGCCTTTTATCTAGGCATGAAGATTATAAAAGATGCTCTCATAAGAATAAGAATTGAAGCAGAAGAGAACATCAAGAAGGAAATATGAAAGACATTTAATCCTAACCCACTTTCTATGCATAAGGATATTGTAACCAACTAAATCAATGAAGCACATAGTAACAAGCATAAGAAGGTAGAAAAAGAACAACTTCGAAAATTTCATCATAGAGAGAGGGAGTTTAATATCATTGAGATATGTGAAGACATGTCTCCCTTTCTCAGAGTAATTTTCAGTGGCATCATGAATAAACTCAACAATATAAGTATAACAAAAAAAATCTTATCATGATCCACAAGCATAGAAAATTTATTACTCTCCTCATAAGAAAAATCATCAATAGTAGTGGGAGCAAACTCAACAAAATAGCTATCACATGAATCATTCTTATCATGATACACTTGTAAAAATTTATTCTTTAGAGCATAAGTGTCATCACAATAATCATCATAGATAGGAGGCAAAGTATCATCAAAATAAATTTCCTCTTCAAAACTTGGGTGGCTAAAAATATCATCCTCATCAAACGTAGCATCCCCAAGCTTATAACTTTGCATATCATTAGCATCAATATTATTCAAATAAGACATACTAATGACATTGCTACTATCATGAGTGTTATGCAAATAATAAAGCTCCATAGGCTTTTTGATTTTCTCTTCAGACACTTCATGTCCTAATTCAAGGTAGATCTCATAAAACTCTCTCATTTTGTTGTTGTTTTCCATAAAGAAACATAAGCAAAGGTAATAACTAGAAAGTAAACTAACAACACTAAAAATCAAAGATAAAAGATAGTGTGCAACTCCCCTATCTTAGCACTCGGAGTCCCCGGCAACGGCGCTAGAACTTTGCTTGATACTCTATCCTCGTTGGTTACCCCAATTGGAAGGTTAGATGTAGCGTAGCGGCAAGTTTCCCTCGGTGACGATACCGAGGTTGAGTGCAATCCAGTAGGACTCTAGCAATGATAAGTAGGTGGTGCAGCGAGCAACACGTCATTTGAGATATTGCTCCCTTAACTTGGACCTGCACACACACAAGTAAATTTGCTTCCCAACGAGTACAGAGAGGTTTTCAATCTCTCCGGCCTTGCTGTTCACAAAGGATCGATGCAATAGATAATAATGATAATGATAACAGCTAGAAAGTAAAAGCAGGAAAATAAAAGAGCGTGTAAACGGTGATGAGAATATGGACCGGGGTCCCGTGATGTTCACTAGTGATGTCTCTCTCTCAAAAGACGATAAAACTGCTATGCGAGGTAAACAAATTACAACTGGGCAATTGACAGGATTAAAAACGCACCGCAATGCTAACTATGCTACAAAGAAAGGACGAGGCTCAAAAGCATGGGCGGTACGCCAAAATAAGTATTCCAAAATCCAACTGCATCTACTACTAATCATCAACCTTGAGATATCTATCCAGAACATCTCGCTGGTATTAAGTTGCGAGCCCCACCCAAAGTGTAAACCCAAAGCGACAGACAACTGCATTAAAAAGCACTTTGCGTAAAGTAAACAATCCTTCCAACCGCGGTTACAAGCACCGTTATTTTCCCCCTTGTGGCAACAGCATATCCCCTAGATTCATGTTTTTGTCACTCAAGTGTGTCATCGGGGGGCATGAACCCACAGTCGAGCATAACGTTCCCTCTTGGAGTCACTACCTACTACTTGGCCAAAGCAATAAACAGCAACGGAGAACATGCAAGAATTACTTAGGAACAGAAATATAAAAGATAAGAACCAAATATATTACTCAATCACAAACTGAACATAGTCTCATGATCCATCAGATCCCAGCAAACTTAGCATAGCAATAGCAGAAAATTACATATGTTCCTCGATCATGTAGGCAGCTCACGAGGTCTAAACCATGAAGAACAAAGAGGGGAGGAGAACATCACATAGCTACAGATCACAGACCCATGGTCCAAGGGAAACTACTCACGGCACATCTGGGAAGCGTCCATGGTGGAGGGGAAGCTCTCGGAGCTCAATCCTCCCTCCGGTAGGGTGCCGGGAAGAGGTATGTTGGCGCTCCCAATCTTGGAAGCCCGGCGGCGGCGGAACAGAGGCGAGATCGCGCAAAAGGGTTCTGTCTCCGGGGGTTTCACGACACGGAGAATAAATAGGCGAAGGGGGGCAGCCATGGGGCCACCAGGACTCTAGGCGTCCCACTGTCGCTGCCATCCCCTAGGGCGCGCCGCCAGGGCGCCTGGGCCCCTGGTGGTGGCCCTCTGGCCCCACCCAGGTGTTTCCGGAAGGTTCCTTCACACTGATTTTTTATCTGATTTTTCCTGAATGTTTGGAGCACTTTTAATATGGGGGAAACCTGAAATAGAAAAACAGCAGAAAACAGGAACTGTCAATGTGGTGCACTGACTGAATAAGTTAGTCCAAATATGATAAAAAAAAGTGTATGAAAGTGTATCTAGATCATATTAATATCACACAAAACATGCATGGAGAAAGCAGAAATTATAGATACGTTTGGGACGTATCAACGCTTCTCAGTTGTTCATCATTGGGACTGGGTTATCTGATAAATAGGAAAGCGCTCTCATCGAGTTCCTCCGTGAGAATCGGGACATCTTCGCATGGATACCTTCTGACGTGCCAGGTATTCCGAGGGAACTCGCTGAGCACCACCTAAAGACAGATCCAAAACTGCAGCCGGTCAAGCAATTCCTTCGCCGCTTCAACGACGAAAGGAGAAACGCCATTGGGGAAGAGATAGACCGGCTCCTTGCCGCTGGGTTCATCATGGAAGTTTTTTATCTGGAGTGGCTCGCGAACCCGGTCCTTGTTTAGAAAAATAACGGTACTTGGCGTATGTGTATTGACTACACAGACTTAAACAAGGCCTTCCCAAAGGATCCCTTTGTGATGCCTCGTATTGACCAGATCATAGACTCGATTGCGGGATGGGAGATCTTGTGTTTCCTTGACGCCTACTCTGGTTATCACAAAATCAAGATGGCTCTTGAGGATCAAGAAAAAACGGCTTTCATCACCCTCTTCGGGATCTTTTGTTATACTTCCATGCCTTTCGGCTTGAAGAATGCGAGAGCCACCTACCAGCGAACAGTGCAGAGCTGCCTCAAAGAGAAAATTGGGTGCAACGTGCATGCTTATGTGGACGACATAGTGGTCAAATCTCAGCTGGCCGACTCACTTATCAGTGACTTACAGGAAACCTTCAAGAATTTTCGTACTTACTAGATGAAGTTAAACCTGGCCAAATGCACCTTTGGAGTCCCTGCAGGTAAACTCCTCGGATACATAGTATCTGAGAGAGGCATTGAGGCAAACCCGGAGAAAATCAACGCTATCATGGCTCTTCAGAAGTCGGCCTCAGTAAAAGGAGTCCAGCGACTCACAGGATGTGTAGCCGCCCTAAGTCGGTTTATCAGCTGGCTCGGGGAGAAGGCAATCCCCCTGTACCGACTTTTGCGAAACTCGGAATTTTTTTTTTGGGATGATGAAGCTGATCAAGCTCTAGGGTCACTGTAGAGCAGTTATCCCAGGCTCCAATCCTGGCGGCTCCTAAGACAAAAGAACGTATGCTACTCTATATCTCATCCAACAATCGAGCGGTTAGTGCCGTAGTTGTTGTTGAGAGTATAGAAGCCGACAAGGATCGCCCCTTGCAAAGGCCAGTTTATTATGTTAGTGAGGTTTTGACTTCATCGAAGCAGCGCTACCCTCACTGGGAGAAATTGGTCCTTGGTGTATTTATGGTGAGTCGGAAGCTCAAGCACTTTTTCAAGGGGCACCCCATAACTATAGTCAGCTCAACACCACTTGCAGATATCATCCAAAATCGGGAAGCCAAGGGAAGGATTGCAAAGTGGGATATAGAGTTAGGGGATTATCACATCAATTATGAACCACACACGGCCATCAAGTCCTAGGCGTTGGTCGACTTCATCAACGATTGGACAGAAATCCAAGCACCTCCAGAAAATACGATTACCAAATACTGGACGATGCACTTTCATGGAAGCCTGCAGCTCCAAGGGTCAGGAGCCGGCGTTGTCCTTACCTCACCTAAAGGAGAAAAATTCTGCTATGTTTTGCAGTTGCAGTTCACTTGCACCAACAACGCAGCAGAATATGAAGCCCTACTTCATGGGCTGCGGCTGGCTCGTGAGATGAGCATAATCCGGATTCAATGCTATGGCGACTCTGATCTCGTTTCTCAAGTGGTGCCAGGAAAATGGAATTCCAATGATCCCATGATGGCAGCTTATCGACGAGAAGTGGAAAGACAATCCAGCTTATTTGTTAGCTACCAGGTGGATTACGTGGACCATAGGAAAAATGAAGCAGCAGACGCCTTGTCCCGACTCGACTCTCAACGAAAGCTAGTCCCTCCAAACGTATTCCTGGAAGTTTTAACAAATCCGTCTATGCAAACACCAACAGAGCAAGACATAGCAGAGTCGGATCCAGAGCCGGCTCTAGTAGCCCCAATACATGCCACCCCCTCGTGGGTTGTACCTTACTTGGATTACAAGACCCGGGAAATCTTTCCTCCAGATGAAATACTGGCTAGGCAGATTGTCAGGAGGAGCAAATCCTTTGTACTCATCAACGGTGAGTTACATCGGCTAAGTCCCGCATATGTTTTTCAGAGATGTGTCTCACCAGAAGAAGGAAGAGCCATCCTCAATGAAATACACTCTGGAGATTGTGGACATCATGCCGGCTCTTGTTCGCTTGTAGCTAAAGCCTATCGACATGGTTTCTACTGGCTCACAGCACATGCGGATGCGGAGGATATAGTCAAGAAGTGTGATGGATGTCAGCGTTACACAAAGTAGGATCACGTGCCGGCTTGAGAACTCAAGATGATCCCTATCACTTGGCCCTTTGCAGTATGGGGGCTTGATATGGTGGGACCTTTCAAAAGGTCAACCAACAAGAATACCCACTTATTAGTGGCAGTGGACAAATTCACCAAATGGGTTGAAGCAGAGCCGGTTAGTAACTGTGACGCTGCAACATCACTGAAATTCTTGAAAAATATAATATTTAGATTCGGCTACCCCCACAGCATCATCATTGATAATGGAACTAACCTATCAGAAGGGGTTATGCAGCGATTCTACAAGAGTGAGCACATCCGACTCGACCTTGTGTCTGTGGCTGTAAGGCCCGATATGCGGTACTGTTCCAGATCTAGGTGTTTCCACCCAGATCCGGGGACGAAGCACAGATCGGTCCCATCGCGACATATGACAAAGCCATATGCCCTGGATTTCCAACATGATATCACAACATTACAGATACAAGGATACAACATCTCATACAATCGGCAAACAACTGCCTTAAATACAATATAACAGCGGAAGATACATGTCTGAGTACAGACTACAAGAAAATGCCTAGTGGCAAAGAGAGAAACATCGATCCCATAACCACACGGGTCCAGGCCCTCCACCGGGATCCGCCTAACTAGTCGTCGTCGAGTCTCCACGCGAAACGTCGATCACCATACCTGTTGTCGATCAAGAACCCTGAAAAGAGTTTGGGGGTAGTATCATGAGTACAGAGATACTCAGCATCCAACTGTAGTGGTCATCTGACCCAGCAAGGACTTCATCACTCGTCATTCTAGGACAACTAGTAGTTTATGGTAAGGAAGGGGTAAGTGGTGAAGTTGCTGCCGCACTAGCATTTATGAAGTGGCTAACGATCTAGAGAGTAAGATAAGAAGCCAAGCATTCGATGAGGAATCGCCTCCAACAAGTCTTGCTATCAACTACTACGCAAACATAACACCTATCCTATCCTTGTCCTTCTCTTCGCATCCCAACGAAGAAGAAGCAGTCAAGGCACACACACACGCGTTGATCAATTTATATTAAGATTATCTCAGTTGTTGTTGTCTATGAACAAGGAGTAGGTCTCAAGTCGTCCATAACCGTGGACACGGCTTCTCGAAAAGATTTAACCCTGCAAGGGTGTACCAACTGCCCATTACACGACTCCGCACGCTCGCCCATCTCTCTCAGTTGCTACCCATCACAGGCAACCATTTTATGATTTAGTTCCAAGAGATCCGAAACGACAGGTCCCTCTAACTAACAACGAACAAATCCGGGTGACCCCCGGGGAGTCGACAACAAATCCAAAAGCTGGCCACGCTCTCGGATCGGACTCTTCCATCTCAAAAGGGTTTGGGTTACCGAGACGCCTCATGTGAGGCCTCGTGCCCTCGCCGGTCAAAGGTGGACCAACAGGGAAACCATGTCCCCACTGGTCCGGGTTGGTTGGAAAACTACTGGCGTACGACCAGCACACACACGGTTTCAAAAGGTAAAATCAGCTTGGGCCACCACTAGAAATGCTTGAAGCTAGGTAGGTAAGAAAAGGGGACCCCATAAAATCCCACACGTGGTTAGGCACGCTCAGTCTTAAAACCAATACCCGGAACTCGGATCCTAGGTGACTCGAATGGAACAAAGCGTCGGGGCGGGATAGCCTAGACCTTCCATCCTTCGTCGAATATAGTCAACATTATAATAATCATATCATCAACAACAATATAATAATGTGATATCCCAAACCAATTAGTAACAGGGTAACATCGTAGCATCCTAAGCATGCATACTAAGCAGGGGCTGAGCAACGAGCAATAGTAACATAGCAGTACAAGGTTTGCTGGGAAGGGACATGGCTGTATCGGTTTGAAAGAGGTTGTAAACATGTGGTAGGATCAAACATCGAACCTAACCTAGACTAGCATGCAAACCGCTGGTTGAAATAGAATGGATCATAAGTAATATATAGTCCTTGCCTGTTGGTAAGTCGGGTTCCGAAGGTGTAGTCGATCGCAAGCTCGCATCGTCTCCGAGAGGTACCCGCGGAAGCACACAAGACGATAAACACTGGAAAGCAATCAACGAGCAAGCACTCTATTACTACGAAGCAAACACGAGCAAGCATCAACAAGAAGTAACACGAGACATCGCACCTACCGTCGGGAGCGGTTACTAACAATTTAAGTGGGGTATCGGTCACACACGACGAATACCGCACGTTTACGGTGGTTCAAGTTGCTTAGCTACAGGTGATCAGCCAACGGTTATTAACATGACAACTCAAGCAAGCATGGCATAGCACACAAACATGTCAAGAGGTGAAGCACAAAGTAAACTATCTATGCTAGTCAATTTAAGTGAGGCACAACCTAAACATGGCATAACACTAAGTGCCACACGATGATTAAAAGATTTGGTACTGTTCTGTCCTAAACCATATTTTACATTGGTTAACAGAAGAAAAAAATGGCACAAACACAAAGTACACGAAAAACTAATCAAGTTACATATAAAGAACACCCCAAACGGAGTTACGGTTAAAAAGATACAAGCAAAACAAGTTACGGGCACAAACTGACAACATCATGAAGCACACTTTAGAGCAATGCATAAACAGGACAATCAATGCAAACATGGTCACAAATGATATGGAACTAAAGTAGACATGACAGGCAAGGCATGGAAAAAATAATCATGAAAAAAGGCATCATAGATCAAAAGATATTAAGCAAACAACATGGCATCGCAAAGTAACAGACTTAGAGAAAAACAGAGGTGGCTGTCAAAAACAGCAGCATAGCAACTTTAGAGCAGAAAATCTATATGACCAGGAAGCATATCATGGCAATGCAATACATGTAATGAAAGTAGACATGATGCTTAACAATATGCAATTGGAATCACTCAATTCCGATAAACGGTCGCGACACACTCGTCGATCGAAGTTGCAATAAAAATAACAGTTTTAGCAACAGCAGCACAATAACATCAGGATCACCACTTTGGAGCAAAATTTAATATAGCTAAAGCACAAAAACATGGCAAGTTAAAGCATGGAATTGAAGTACACATGATGCTTAACACATAGAAGAAAGAATCAATGCAATAGGCCTCATGGATTTGTTACAATCATCATGCAAAGTTGCAACAAAATATAAACAGCAGCACTTAACAGGAATTAAAAGCAGTTAACGGCTTGATGCCCTGTTCAGCACACAATTACACAATCAAGATGACCTCAAATGCAAATGTCACAAAAGATGTATTAAAGTACACGCAATTCTGAGCAACTTTCGTTTTTGGCGCATCGCGATCCGAGCTACGGTTCAACGGGAAAATACAGCGGAAAATTGAATACAGCACACAATTTTCCAGACTTAGCAAAATAAAAAAAATAACAGCAGAGAAAAAAAATAAAAAAGGGGCTACCATGGGCTGGCCCAACAGGCTAGAGGCGGCTCGGGCTGGTGGTGCGGACTGGGCCGCATGGGGTGCCTAGGCCAAGGAGGCCAGGTGGCCCACTAGGATGCGCCGGGCCCAGCAATAGGAGGCGTTGGCGGCTGGGTTGCATGGCCTCCCGGTCGAGCCGTCCAGGGGGCGGTGGCGCCGCCGTCGGGGCTGCGGCCTCCGGCGAGCCAGGACGCGGCGGAGGGGGCTAGGAGGGGCGCAGGCGGCGCATGGGGCGGCGGCCTTCGGCGGCTGGAGGCGCCGGCGTGAGCAGCGGGTCGGCCCGATCTCCTCTGGTCCGGCCATGGCGCGAGCAGGCAGGGAGCCTCCTGGCGGCTTGCAGCAGAGAGAGAAGATAGGGAGAGGTGAGGTCAGGGAAGAAGAGAGAGGAAGGAGGGAGAGAGGAAGAGAGGGAAGGAGGTGATGGGGTGGTCGGCTGCCTGCTGCCGATGGCGGCCTGGCCGGAGGGAGGCGGCCGCTGCGGCGCTGCGGCTCCATGGCCAGGGTGGCTCGGTTGGTGAGGGGAGAGAGGTAGGTGAGAGTCTAGGGTTGATCTGGGCCGTTGGATCTGCAGATCCGACGGTCCTGATCGAGGGGCTAGGATTTGTTAAAATTGGGGGTTATTTGGAGAAGATCTGGGAAATTCTTAGGGGGGTGGCTGCAAATTGTGGCTAGGGAAACCCTAGAAAGGGGGTGGGAGTGTGGTGGTCTTTATATAGCCCCGGTGGCTGACAGTTTGCAAAAACATCCCCGGTTTTTCTCTCTCGCGCGCGGTGCTCACGTTTCTAACCGCCGGGGGTCCGCAGTACCTCCGATTCGGGTAAACTTCGAACTGTGCGATCAACGCGTCGAGCCGGAGGCGTTCACCTTGCACTGGAACCGTTCCGAGAACACTTTCCGGCGCGCTATAAAATTAACCCGTTTAATTATTAAACAGGGTTTTCGTTCCGTTGGCTGCGGCTGGTCTCGTGCGGTTTTCGCAACGGTGATCGGGTGAAACCCGGTGTCGCAAAGGTCGAGTGTCAGGGTGGCAAGGGTCGGTCTCTGTCCGGTACGAGATAAGAGGGGGGAAAATAATCGCCGATCGATAAATCGGGGATGCAAACACCGCAAACAAATTAGACAATCAAACAAAAATTTTAATTTTTGCAAAAACTGGGCTGTTACAGTGGCTCACTGATGACCCTCAACTGTAGGGTATCGATTGTAGTGTTCTCGCGGGTAAGTTAACCCAATTTATTGATTCGACGCAAGGGGACACAAAGAGTTTTTATAAGCTTTGACAGTTGAGTTGTCAATTCAACCGCACCTGAAATATGCTTGCTTGCAACAAAGTATTAATAGCAACTGTGATATGACAGTGATAATGATAACAACAACAGTAGCAACTAGTGACCAGCAGGATTAAAACACTGTAGGCTAGGGAGATGGATGGTTGGACGCTGCATGAATAAGAATGAACAAGTAATAGATTCTAACACGGGGCAAGGCACACAGAAAAGTAATGATCATCTAGGCAAATATCAAACATTAGGCATGTATCCCATAGGTAGTTGTGCGTGCTTGCAATAATAACTTGCACAACATCTTTTGTCCTACCATCCCGCTACGAACGGGGCCAAAAGGAACTTATAGAGATTAAGGTGCTCATGTCAAAGAGCACCGGAACAAAGCAATAAACTCAATGTATAAATGGAATCCTCAAATTATGGACCATCCTCTTTGGTGTCCCAAGCTGTCACCTTTGGGATCGCCGGTTCCGGACCATAATAGGTGCATACAACTCATAGATAGGATCTTGAACATAAATAAACTCATGAAAACATAATTGGTTCAGATCTGAAAACATGGCACTCGGGCCCTAAGTAACAAGCATTAAGAACAACAAGTTGTAGCAAAGATGATAAACACCAAAGTAGATGATAGGCAACATGCCCCCAACAATCTGACGAACTATTACATGATCAATCTCATCCAATCCCTACCATCCCATTTGCCTACGGCAGGGAATTACTCACACATGTGAAGAGAAGTCATGGAGGAAGGATGGAGTGGTGATGGTGATGGCGATGGCGACGATCTCCCCTCTCCGGAGGCCAAATCAGCCTCCAGATTAGCCCTCCCGAGGAAGAACAGATGTTGGCGGCGGCTGCGCGACAGTTCTGGAAAAGTGGCTTCTGTTTCGGAGTTTCCCCGTCACGGGAATAAATAGGAGCCAAAGTAGGGCACCGGGGGAGGGGGGAGTCGCCCAGGCGGCCTCCCGGCGCGGCCCCACCCCTGGCCGCACCCACAGGGTGCCTGGGCTCCCCCTGGCTGCCCTCTGGCCCATCTTCTGGCTCCGGGCTCCTTCAGGTGCGTGGATTTTTTGGTATTTTTCTGGGAATTTTCTGAGATGTCCAAAAATTCATTTTCCTGCGCACAATAAAACGATACAGCCAGCTCTGCTGAAAATAGCGTCAGTCCGGGTTAGTTTAGTTCAAATCATGCAAGAATGAGGGAAAAACAATAACAAAAGTGTTTGGAAAAGTAGATACGTTTGAGACGTATCAACTCCCCCAAGCTTAGCCTATTGCTTGTCCTCAATCAATTCAGTTCAACGAACTGGATGCGACAAAGAAAACTTTGACAAACTCTTTTGTTTCATAAGATGTATATAAGCCGGTACTACGAAAAGAGTTTAGCAAGTATTAAAACAATGCTATGAGGACAATGCATGAAGCAATCCTTCTTTCAAGTGATCAATCTCAAACAACCAAAAGTAAACAATATGCTGCCGAAAATCAAGACAAGATCACAATGCACATAGCCTGACCATATCAGAGTGGTATCTCGCTAGCCTCCATGAGTGAAGCAAAACATAAATGCAGAAACTCCTCCGGAGTTTTATAGGAGACTAGAACTAATAATTTCAGACTAGCAATACCACAAGCATGCAGAAGACAATGTAATTCTTTGGTACAATGCATGTTACACTAAGAATGAAAATTATGCTCTCAATAGTTGGTGCTTTCAAGAAAGAAGGTGAGACTCTCGAACCGTGGCTTTTTTATGGCAAGATTGCAAACCCGTGAAAGGAAGCAAAGACTAAACATGTGCCAGAGCTCTTTGTTTTGAAAACAGAGATAATATTCTTTTGAGAAGTGCAACTTTCCAATCAACGGTGAACGGTAAAGGTCTCTCAATATCTCCCATGCCAACCATATTAATTCCTTTTGCTTACACAATTTCCCTTATCCATAATGCCTTTGATGTTCTATGGACCTTTTTATTTTGCCTCAAGTATGGAAGGAGGGTATCGTTCCATCTATCATTAGCAGCATTTGGTCCATTTCATTCCATCATCAAGTATGGGGGAGGTGTAACTCTCAATTTTTTTATTTGTTTGACTAGTTAAAACTTCCGTCAAAATATTTTTGGCATGACAGATACTGATTTTCCCTCACCGCACCATGAGCTTGTACGGTTACAAAACGGAAGCTTTTGAATAAATTTCGAGATGGCACAAGAAAGTCTAAGTTAGGAGTGGCCGGTAAATACCACATATAGGAAGGTATGGTGGACTCAAGTGGAATAACTGGTTTGAAAAGGAGTTTGGATACACAAGCAGAATTCCACTTAGTGCGAGTAAAGGCTAGCAAAAGACTGGGAAGCGACCACCTAGAGAGCAATAATTGTCATAATCATGCAGAGCGACAAAGTAACAATGAATCGGGCATGAAAGTGATATAACTATTCTGAAATAAAAAGGTCATCAAGGCATGATAGACATTTTAGTCATAAACATGTGTGAACATGTGCCAAGTCAATCCAAGAATTCTCCGAAGGGAAATACCACTTCAATATGCCAAACCATGAGCAATGCAATGCATGTAAATCATTCCAACAACATATTATGCACCCTAGCTATTTGAGATCAGCCACAAAGAAAGCATGAACACTGGGAAAGCATTGTAAACATAGAACTATGTCGCTACAAGCTGGTCTCTAGATCATAAGTACAGGCATATGTACAAAAGTAGAAACAAAAAGAGTTCATACCGGTTTTCCTTATTGCTTCCCTTTCGTCGATCTTCGTCATTACTGCCTTGTCACTTACACGACCGAACGTAGGAAATATATAATCAAATGCCATCAAGGACTCGAGCTGAACTCTGAAAACAAAGCAAACTAAAGAGAGAAAGGAAATCTTTTTGGGTTTTTCAAAGGTTAAACGAAAACAAAATAAAAGAGAAATCTTTTTGTTGTTTTTGCAAAATAAAATAACGAAGAAGAACGAGCAAAAACTTTGAAAAGATCAAAAACAAAAATAAAAGAAAACGGATAATACAATGGAAAAGTGAGAAGGGCACGTACTCCCCCAAGCTTAGGCTTTTGGCCTAAGTTGGTAGCACCTACTGCCCCCAGGAGCCTCCTGCTCCGGGGTAGAAGTAAGTCCAGGAGTCGTCTGAGCCCTCCGGTGCGTACACCAAAGTCCTCGGGTCCTCCCATGAGGAAGGACCTGCGCTCCAAGTGGAAGAAGACCCCTCGCCATACTCGGAGAAGGTCTCTCCCTGGAAAGGTGGGAACTCACCATGCTCCTCCTCGTTGGGCACAACCCCCTCCATGGGGTTATGCGGCTGGTAGAGCCATGAACTCATCGAACTTGATATAGTTGAAGGACCATCCGTTCCTGCGAGTGTTATCAAACAAAAGTGGTGTAGGTAGACGGATCTCACGAGTAATGGTCTTTTCAAACCTCAAAATATAATCAAGGTTACCAAACTGGGAAGTCATGGTAACAAACTTATGCCTCTTCATAGCAGCAAGGTCGAGACTTGCGTATGAAAAGGGAACATCATCAGGATGCGGGGTGCGCTCAAGAGACTCAAGGATAAGTGTGGCGTAAACGCCACCACATAAGTCGCCCTTTTTACTATTCGTAACAAGGCGTCGAGCAATTAAGGCACCCACATTATAATCATTCTTATCAGAGAGGGCGTTCGCATAAATAGCGAAATCTGGTGCAGAACCACTTCTCATGTTGTCACGAGCCAGCACCCGCTAGCAATATAATACGCAAAATACCTGAGGTGGGGAAACAAAATGCTGGAAATATTCGTGCGCTAAATGTCGGTCTCCTCCTGGTAACAAAGGGAGTTGAAGAGGGTCCTCAACTCGGAAGGCTGAGAGGTCATCTTCGCTGTCTGACCAACGTTCGGCACACTTATTATATCACAAAACTGTGCCAAAGACATAGCTATGAGATCATTATAGAGTTTGAACTCAACAGTTCCAGCATCATGGTTATAACGAAAACTGCTAACAAAGCGGGAGGCAAGATTCTTGTATTGTACCACACGGCATAATCCTAGCCGTGTCAAACCTGCATTGGCACAAAGGCCATAAAATTATTCCTTAATTCCCGCAGCTGTAAGAAAATCATCGCACGGATACATCATTGTGCATGCTGGACTTGTGTCTTCCAACAACTCCAGGGGCACATGATCTTCATTATAGCTCACCCTAACTGCTGAGGGTGAAGCTGCAGCTCTAGTGACTCGATCGGAGCGCTCAGGCTTCTTCTTCCCAAGCCACCCCTTTGCTTTTCCTAGCAAACTCATTTCTGAATTTTTTGACAATTCACAAAAACAAAGATTTAAACAAAGTGAGTTGAGGCAAACTACTCTACTCACTTACCTAAGGCATAGTCTTGCATAAAAAACTTGGAAAATAAATTTCTACACATGCATGCAAGCTCATCTAAACAACACCAAGAACTACTAAATACTCACAAATGAACCCACCAATCAAAAATATAATTGGAGGGGTGAAGGAGTTGCATACCAGGGAGTATTTTTCCAAAATCTCAGCTCAAATGATGGGTTGTAGAGAGAGATCGAAATTCTGGACGGAGGAGAGCAAGAAAGCAAGTTCCAGGTGCAGAACTCGTGTTTTTGGAGAGAGAGAGAGAAGGGAGGACGAAGAAGACTTACCTGGAGGTGGGACATGTGGGCCCCAGGCGCCCTGTGGGCGCGGCCAGGGGGCTGGCCACGCCAGCTGGCCTCCTGGGCCACTGGTGGGCCCCCCTGGTCAGCCCCAGGTGCCTCTGGGTCACTCCCGGCATGGAAATTTTTAATATAATTTTTCTGGAATTTTTCTGAACACTTCACTGTTGAAAATTTTCCGGAGTTCGAAAAGCTGTGAAACTTTCTGAAAACTTGAAGCAGTGATTAGAATTGTGAAGCTTCAAAAACATATAAACTTGGTACATCAAAGATAATAAAGGCTAAGGCAAATGAAAACATAACCAACTCCACTTTTTGCCTATATAAAACATGCTCACTAGCAAGGTTGATCAAGTCTTACCAACGAACCGGCGATATATAGGACAAAAAGTCTCACCTCTTATGAAGTATCATTGCACCTTTACTTTAATGGACATTGTCCCACCGTGATGTTTTTCTATTTGTGGTGCACGTGTAGAGGAAAATCCCATTCTCCAATCTTCACGGTCTTGATATTCTCTATTGAGTTAAGGCCATGCCTTTTGTCGATCTTCTTTCAAAAATACACCGTGTGTTCTTTATCATCTACGTTGAAGGTGACCTTTCCTTTATTGCAATCAATAATAGCACCTGCAGTGTTTAGAAAAGGTCTACCAAGAATAATGGACATGCTCCCATCCTCGGGCATGTCAAGCACAACAAAATCAATAAGAATTAAACAATTAGCAACTTCAACTGGAACATCCTCACCAATACCTATCGGGGCGGCTGTTGATTTGTAAGCCACTTGAAGAGAGATATCTGTAGGGATTAACTTATCTAAACATAGCCTTTTGTAAAGAGAAAAAGGCATAACACTCACCCCTGCTCCGAGATCACATAAGGCAGTCTTGACATAATTATTTTTTATAGAGCAAGGAATGGTGGGTATACCTGGATCACCAAGCTTCTCAGCAATCTTGCCTCTGAAAGAGTAGTTAGCAAGCATAGTATATATTGCCTCATTAGGAACTTTTCTTTTGTTAGTAACAATATCTTTCATATATTTTGAATAAGGAGGTAACTTTATAGAATCAGCCAAAGGAATTTGCAGAAAAAGAGGTTTCATCCATTCACAAAATTTATTATAATGCTCTTCTTCTTTAGATTTGAGAGACTTACCTGGAAAGGGCATGGGTTTTTGTACCCACGGTTCTCTTTCCTTCCCATGTCTTCTTGCTATGAAGTCTTCTCTTGTGTACTTCTTGCGTGTATCGGGTGCTTCTTCCTCTCGCACATCAGGAGGATCATTCTTCTCCTTATCATTTTCTTCGGTCTCAGCACCGTCTTCACTTTCAGCATCAGAGGTAGATATGTTGTTGGGATCAACAGCAGGTTCTTCACTTGTAATAGAATCATTGGAGTTGTCATCTTCCTTGTGTTTCTTCTTCTTCTTTTTCTTCTTTGGAGAGCTAACAATCTCATCTTCTTCTTGCAGTTGAGAATCTTGCTCGATCCTCTTTGGATGCCCCTCAGGATAGAGTGGGTCCTGGGTGTGTGTTCCACCCCTGGTCTTGATGCCATAAGCTTGTATGTCCTGTTTGGCATTGTTAGCAAGCAAATCTTTTTGCACATTAGAAATTTGTTCAAGCTGAGTTTGAACCATATGGAAATGCTTAACAAGACATTTAACATCATTAACTGTTCTTTCAAGAACACCAAGCAAACTTTTGATAACAAGAGAATTATCATGCAAATGACTTTGTATCCTCCTATTAAAATTGTCTTGCTTAATAATAAAATTATCAAGCTCATGTAAACATTGGTCGGGAGGCTTACCTTTAGGGATGTCACTTTCAGTAAAGTCTAATAGAGAGTGTACCTCTACTAAGGGAGGGTGAGTAGTAGGCTCACGCAACTTCTCGATAGGTGGTAGATTCTTCACGTCTTCGGCTTTCATTCCCTTCTCCTTAATAGACTTATTTGCTTCTTGCATATCTTCGGGGCTTAGAACAAGCATGCCCCTCTTCTTTGGTGGTGTAGGTGGTTCAGGGATGGACCAATCTTCATGGTTCTTGGAAATCTTTCCCATTAATTCTTCAGCATCAGCCGGTGTTCTTTCCCTGAAAACACAACCAGCACAACTATCCAGATAGGACCGGGATTCATCGGTTAGACCAGCATAAAATATATCGAGTAACTCATTATGCGGGACTTCATGTCCCGGTCTAGTCTTAATTAAATCACAATACCTCCCCCAAGCTTGTGCTCATCCTGCAACTGTTTAAAGTTATAGATTCTTTGCAGAGCAGTATGTTGCATATGAGTAGGAAAATATTTATCAACGAAAAATTGAACTAAGTTCTGAGGACTCTCAATGGAACCATAGGGTAGTGCATCGTACCAAGATTTGGCGTCTTCCTTTAGAGAGAAAGGAAAAAAGCTTGGCCACATAGAAATTTCGTATCTTCTCATCAGTAGTGAATAGGTCAGCTAACTCAGCAAGTTTGGTCAAGTGTGCTATAGCATCATCATTCTCTCTGCCATAAAAAGGGTCAGCCTCGATTGTAGATATAAGTGAAATATCAATAGATAAATCATAATCAGGATCATTGATGCATATAGGAGATGTGGAAAATTTAGGATCAGGAATATTCTTGTTCTTCATGGAGTGCTTCTTGAGAAACTCCTCAATAGCTCCAGGGTCAGAGTTGGCACACTCTTTGAGTTCCCTTCAAAGATCATCATCGAGAATAGCATAATCATCATCAAGGAGTCTCTACTTGAGTTCATCTAAATCTGGGTAACCAAAAGTTTTGCAGGTAGGAATATAGGTAGCAGGTATCTCAGTCTCGGGCTCTGCTGCAGCCTTAGCAGTCTCAGTTTCAATATAGTGACCAAGAAAATTATCATCATTAAGAGTAGTGGAAGCATCATCAAAAGTATCAGACATGGTAACAGATTCAGTAGAAGTAGCATGTGGTGGTAGTGGTGATGCAAACTTAATTATAACGGAAGGTGAATCAAGCGTAGCACTGGTACTCAGAACGGTACCTTTTCTTGTAGTGGATGGTAGGATCGGAACCTTGGGATCTCCTTTCTTACCCATAGCGAACGAAGTGTGGCAGGCAGGATCATTCAAGTAGACTTATAAATATTGCTATGGTCCCCGACAACGGCGCAAGAAAACAGTACTTGATGACCCTCAGCTGTAGGGGATCGATTGTAGTGTTCTCGCGGGTAAGTTAACCCAATTTATTGATTCGACACAAGGGGAAACAAAGATTATTTATAAGCTTTGACAGTTGAGTTGTCAATTCAACCGCACCTGAAATATGCTTGCTTGCAACAAAGTATTAATAGCAAATGTGATATGATAGTGATAATGATAACAACAACAGTAGCAACTAGTGACCAGCAGGATTAAAACACTGTAGGCTAGGGAGATGGATGGTTGGGCGCTGCATGAATAGGAATGAACAAGTAATAGATTCTAACACGGGGCAAGGCACACAGAAAAGTAATGATCATCTAGGCAAGTATCAAACATTAGGCATGTATCCCGTAGGTAGTTGTGCGTGCTTGCAATAAGAACTTGCACAACATCTTTTGTCCTACCATCCGCTATGAACGAGGCCAAAAGGAACTTATAGAGATTAAGGTGCTCCTGTCAAAGAGCACCGGAACAAAGCAATAAACTCAATGCATAAATGGAATCCTCAAATTACGGACCATCCCCTTTGGTGTCCCAAGCTGTCACCTTTGGGATCGCCGGTTCCAGACCATAATAGGTGCATACAACTCATAGATAGGATCTTGAACATAAATAAACTCATGAAAACATAATTGGTTCAGATCTGAAAACATGGCACTCGGGCCCAAAGTTACAAGCATTAAGAAAGAGAAGTTGTAGCAAAGATGATAAACACCAAAGTACATGATAGGCAGCATGCCCCCAACAATCTGACGAACTATTACATGATCAATCTCATCCAATCCCTACCATCCCCTTTGCCTACAGCAGGGAATTACTCACACTTGTGAAGAGAAGTCATGGAGGAAGGATGGCGTGATGATGGTGATGGTGATGGCGACGATCTCCCCTCTCCGGAGGCCAAATCAGCCTCTAGATTACCCCTCCCGAGGAAGAACAGGTGTTGGCGGCGGCTCCGCGACGGGTTCTGGAAAAGTGGCTTCTGTTTTGGAGTTTCCCCGTCACGGGAATAAATAGGAGCCAAAGTAGGGCACCAAGGGAGGGGGGAGTCGCCCAGGCGGCCTCCAAGGCGCAGCCCCACCCCTGGACGCGCCCACAGGGCGCCTGGGCCCCCCTTGCTGCCCTCTGTCCGATCTTCTGGCTCCGGGCTCCTTCGGGTGCGTGGATGTTTTGGTATTTTTCTGGGAATTTTCTGAGATGTCCAAAAATCCATTTTCCTGCGCACAATAAAACAATACAGGCAACTCTTCTGAAAACAGCATCAGTCCGGGTTAGTTTAGTTCAAATCATGCAAGAATGAGGGAAAAATAGCAAAAGTGTTTGGAAAAGTAGATACGTTTGAGACATATCACTAACCCACAGTCCAACGGACAAGCCGAGAGAACCAACCAAGAGTTGATCCGAGGCATTAAACCCCGACTCTATGTCCCCTTGAAAAGGACGCCGGGTTGTTGGGAAGAGGAGTTACCCTCAGTACTATGGAGCTTCAGGACGACTCCTAACAGGTCAACAGGTCACACCCTTCTTCCTGGTATGCGGAGCGGAAGCTGTTCTCCCAAGTGATATACGTCACGGTTCACCAAGAGTCACCGCATACGTGGAAGCCGAAAATGAGAAAGCAAGGCAAGACTCCTTGGATGTTCTCAATGAAAAACGAGAGTTGGCAGCAGCTCAGTCGGCTATCTACCAATAAGATCTGCAGCGCTACCATAGCCGCCGCATCAAAAGTCGAACTTTCCAGAAAGGTGATTTAGTGCTTCGACTTATACAGAAAAAGGATGGAATGCACAAGTTATCCTCTCCATGGAAAGGACCATTTGTGGTCAACAAGAACCTGTACAATGGATCCTACTACCTAGTTGATATACGTGAGAAGGCAGACACGCGCTCATGTCTGGAGGAGACTCCCATACCGTGGAACATCGCACAACTCCGTCCATATTATACTTGAGTAGAACAGGAACATTATTGTACATTTATATAAGTCGACATTTGTCGCACTAGATTTCGCCATATAATATACATAAGTCGACTTTTGTCGCACTGGCTTTTGCCATATAATATATAAGTCGACCTCCGTCGCACCGGCTCTCGCAATTCTGAGTTGTCATACTGACTCTCCCTTACATTTCAGTTTTATATTTTTCATCTTCCATCATACGTTGCATATTCTGCAATTTATATCTCAGAGACTTGGGGGCTTGATGAACCCTCTATTGGTACTGAGCATATATATGACTTATTTAGAGGAATCGGGGGGCTCGATGACATCCATCGACTCTAATCTGATAACTCGTCATATATATGTAAAACTGAGCATGTATATGACTTATTCAGAGGAATCGGGGGGCTCGATGACATCCATCGACTCTAATCTGAGAACTCGGCAAATATGTGTAGAATTGGCCCACTACGGCTTAATCTTGGCCTGTATAGCTAAAGCTCATATGACCAACGTGTACCCGACTTAGTCTAAACCTTGGAGGTTTACAGAAACGCTACCGAGTTTGGTCTTAAGTACCGGGAGCGCTAGTCATATGACGTCGGCTTACAGAGAGGTTTTGACTCACAGATAACCTAATAATCTCTCTGAACGCAAGAAGATGAGGCATGTTAAATCTGGAGCTGACTTCTATATGAGCCTTTGTACTTTACTCTCTGCATACATCAACATCATAGCATACTTCATTTTCTATCAGTTCATATATCATAAAATCATGCATAAAATTCTTTAAAAAGTTTTTTTAGATAATATGAGAATTAGACTTATGTGACTCGGCATAGCACCAAGATGCATATACCGACTCATGGGGACTACACCTCAAAACTTTTCTAAGACTCGGCACGACGCAAAGATGTTCGTACCAACTCTTGGGGAGTATCATTTCAAATTTTATGATTTTTTTCGGCACACAAGGTGACCATACCAACCATGGGCGACAGATCAATTTTTCCTATGAGTCGACAAGACACAAGATTGTTCAAATCGACTCAGGGGGGGCGTATACATCATCAAGAATGTCGACTTCCATACATAAATATATCATATCAAAAGTCATGTATAAAAGCGACTTACAGATTTGATGGGAAATTAAAATTCTCATTCATCATAGGTCGGGTCTTACATCAAAAGAAAACAGGACAAAAGTCGGCAATACTTACATCAATCTACTTGATAAAACTACAGCTTCAGTGGTTGTCCTCAGAGTCGACTTCATCATCAGATGAGGAAACTTGGGCTTCCTCTACATTGTTGTAGAAGTCTTCATCACTGCTGCTGGATCTCTCCATACAGCAGCCAACTCGATCATCATCCGAGTCAAAATACCTGACCCATAGGGTCTCATCACCATCATACCTAAATATGATGGTATATCCCTTTGATACGTTCCTGGAAAGAAGGAAGGTTTTCTAAGCCTTCTCCAAAAACATGGAATCGTTACCAGAGAAGTTAGTGACCACCCAGATGGGTCCATGAGGACATCCCTCAGAATGGAGCCACGGCCCTGGAGGCTTGGAAGCCATCATGATTTGGGCAAAAGATTCTGGGAGATTAACCCAACGACGGATCGTAGGAACTTTAACCAGAAACTCATTCCTCTCAGGAGAAGGAGGTGAAGCTTCATGATCTGTGGGTTGGCGAGTAACGCGCCTACCTCTTCCTCTACCTTTGTCGCGGCCTATTCCACGGCCTCGACCACTGCAAGATCTGGCACTAGAGCCAGGATCATTGGCAGATGCAGGAACACGGACGCTAAGCTTGGGAGCCATGGAGAAAGTTGCAGAGGGAAGAAAGGAAGAAGAAGATGTGCGTACTCACGAGATTATACCACTGAGTGGCTATATATATAATTACAAGGGCATGATCAATAATTGCCATAAAAGAAAGGGCAGATTACCCATGTCAGGCGACATTTATGAAAACTCTTTGATTCTCACCACGGCGTAAATGCCTTCAATGGTGGCGTTTCGGGCAGAGAAACAATAAATGCAATAACGGCTCTTTGACTAAAAGTCAAAATGAAAATTTCAAAAGTTGGAAGGCGAAACAAAGTTGAAGAGAGTCATCTTCGACTCCCAATGAATGCCAAGCATAAAGTCGACTTTGACCAGTTGAAGAGTCGGTAACAACGATGGAATCAAGAAGATTGTTGTGAAGACTGAAGAATCACACTAATCTTGGGGGCTAATGTCGGGGGGATGGACCAAGCCCATAACCCGGCATTTGGACTTATGGGCTGACTCTATAAGAAAATCCCACCTGAGAAGACCGGGCCACGAGCCAGACGTGCCAAGTGTGGAGATTGAAGCCGTGGAAGGAATTCGACTTACCTTGTATAGCACGTAGTATATTTGTAAAGTAGAATAGAACTCCACTTCATGTAGAAGTCGGACTCGCGGAATCCTGGGACCTGACACCTTTATAAGCCGTGGTCCACGGGATCCAGAGAGAACTCAAGTCAGAACTAGACAACTCGCAATACGACCTAGATCTCCTCGAGACTAAGGTTGTGATTCGGTACTACTATAATCGATAAGTCGACTCCTCTAATCGAAGAGCCGATACCCGTAAGAAAAGAAGCAGGAGTAGGTCTTTACCTCGAGAAAAAGAGGGGCCCAAGCTTGGGTAAATCGTCGAGTCTCTTGTCCTTGCCGACTCTCTCCTCTTATCCACCTCGCAGAAAAGGTCCTATGTCAAGTCCGACTCTTCGGACATCTGCTGTGACTTTCCCATGACAACACTCCTACTTCATTGTAATATGTGTACTCCATAGAGATTATCATTCATGCATAACTATGTGGGGACCCTTACACTATAGAACTTGGCTTCAATGTTCCAAGGATGAGCCTCCTCAAATGAGCTCTTGGTCTTCATGAGCAAGCAAGTTGGATGCACCCCCACTAGTTCCATTGGAGAGCTTACCTTAGCTCATATGTGCATCCGTTGCATGGCAATCCCTACTCATCACATCATATCTATCATTTGACTTTCTCTCGCCTATGATTGTCCTCATTGATGTGAGCCTTTCACACCTTTTTTTGTCTTCCGTCCCCACCATATTTCTCTCTTTGCCACCCTAAGTGCCAACGTATCTTTCTCGCGCTCACCCATTGCATGTGTGCTCAAAGTAGAAAGGGAGTGGATCAGTTTGACTTGTACCTGACTAGTGGTCTGGGGACGAGTCAAAATAAGATCCCAAAGAAGACCAAGTGTGAAACTTTAGTAGATTGAGTTCTCAATTAAACTATATAGTATTTTTATTCTCTAAACCCATCTCCCACTTCTTGCACGCAAACACAATTTGGAGACATCGGAGTCACGGACAGTGAGAGCTCTTGCACCTTTATGTTCAAACTTTGCTAGTTTCAATACTAGATATAGACTCTTTCTTGTTATTGTCTTGACTTGAATTTGATAGAGGCGAAGGCGTCCCGATGTTTCGATGAGATGGTGGAGATCGATTATGGTGGAGACGACTTTCACGATCCGACTACGAACGTGCGAAGACGTTGCGCCTTAGCGATCGCTAAACCAACTCCGAGAGGTTATTGATCCCGCGGATGCACGATCAACCTGACCACGAAGGTCTAATTCCTGCAAGAAATCGAAGAACAAGCAAGAACTAAGAATTGCAATCTGGATATTGCGAATATAAGATGAATGATTACGAAAGTTGGGGTTCCAATGAGGTCTTGGCCTGGTCGGATGACACAAACGAAGAGCTCGAAGTTGCGGCTATGGCTAACTTAAATCTAATTAAAACCCAAGTCTAAACGACGCCCTAAGGGCTGTATATATGGGGGAACAGAGGGGATTTTCGTGGCCCCTTGGAGGAGGGGTCCGAAAACAACCCTAACTCGGTTTCCCCACACATACGGACTCTAAAAAATAGCTTATTAAGTGTATTTCGAAATTACATGGGCCCAGCCCAATTTTAAGGTGACGCAGCACCTATAATTGCCCTTGGACGAAAATAATGAAGTGGCATCTCGCGTATTTCGTCCAAGACTTCATGCGCAACTTATGGTGGCTTCAAAGTGCGATAATCACCACTGGAAGCTCCATTGTCCTTTCCCGCGCGCGCACCTTCTTCTCCATGCTTGATCCCGCTCCAATGACCATCCTTCTTGTCCATGCTAGGTCCTTCATTCATAAGCAAAACAAAAGTATCTAATTTAGGCAGCATCATATGTTCATGAACAATAGAAGGATTCGCAAGAAACGAAAGTACCTGATAATTTAGTTGACGTGCGCGTGCTCTAGTAACTGGTCCAGTATGTGTAGTTGGTGAAGATGTGGGTGTAACATTAGTAGAGATGTCCTCATCATCCTCCCCTTCTTGAATTGAAGTCGTCCTCGACGGAAGCTCATCATCTTCTCCCAAATAAGGTTTCAAATCTGCAATGTTAAATGTGGGACTAACCCCAAAATCTGCAGGTAGCTCAAGTTTATATGCATTATCATTAATTTTCTGTAAAACCTTAAAGGGACCATCAGCTCGTGGCATTAACTTAGACTTGCGCAAATCAGGAAACCTATCTTTACGTAGATGTAACCAAACAAGATCTCCTGGTTCAAACACAACATGCATTCTACCCTTATCACCAGCAAGCTTGTATCTAGCATTCATTTTCTCAATGTTTTCTTTAGTTAACTCATGCATTTTTAATATCAATTCAGCACGTTGCTTAGCATCAAAATTAACCTTCTCCGAAGATGGAAGAGGCAGCAAATCAATAGGTGCACGAGGTAGAAAACCATAAACAATCTCAAAAGGGCACATTTTAGTGGTAGAATGAAATGAACGATTATAAGCAAATTCAATATGAGGTAAACATTCTTCCCACATTTTCAAGTTACTCTTTAAAACAGCCCTAAGCATAGTAGACAAAAGTCCTATTGACTACTTCAGTTTGTCCATCAGTTTGGGGATGACAAGTAGTACTAAAAAGTAGTTTAGTCCCCAACTTAGCCCATAAGCATCTCCAAAAATGGCTAAGAAACTTAGTATCACGATCCGAGACAATAGTATTGGGCACACCATGTAAGCGAATAATCTCACGAAAGAATAAATCAGCAACATTAGCAGCCTCATCGCTTTTATGACATGGTATAAAATGTGCCATCTTAGAAAATCTATCCACGACAACAAATATGCTATCCCTCCCGTTCTTTGTTCGAGGCAAGCCTAAAACAAAGTCCATGGATATGTCCTCCCACGGAACACTAGGTACAGGTAAAGGCATGTATAAACCATGAGGATTGAGTCGTGACTTAGCTTTTTGACATGTAGTGCAGCGAGCAACAAAACGCTCAACATCCCGTCTCATCTTTGGCCAAAAGAAATGTGTAGCAAGTACGTCCTCCGTTTTCTTCACGCCAAAATGTCCCATTAATCCTCCTCCATGCGCCTCCTGCAACAACAAAAGACGAATAGAGCTAGCTGGAATGCATAGCTTGTTAGAACGGAACACAAACCCATCATTAAGCACAAACTTGTTCCATGTTCTACCCTCTCTACAATTCTGCAAAACATCTTCAAATTCTGCATCATGTACATATTGATCTTTGATTGTCTCTAAACCGAATATCTTGAAGTCAAGTTGGGAAAGCATAGTATAACGACGAGACAAAGCATCAGCAATAATATTATCTTTCCCCTTCTTGTGTTTAATGACATAAGGGAAAGTCTCAATAAATTCAACCCACTTAGCATGTCTACGATTAAGTTTTGCTTGACTTCTTATGTGTTTCAAAGATTCATGATCAGAATGTATAACAAATTCTTTGGGCCATAAATAATGTTGCCAAGTTTCTAATGTCCGAACAAGAGCGTATAATTCCTTATCATAAGTAGAATAGTTCAGACTAGGCCCACTCAATTTTTCAGAAAAGTATGCAACCGGTTTAGCATCTTGTAATAACACACCTCCCAAACCAATCCCACTAGCATCGCATTCAAGCTCAAAAGTCTTATTAAAATCAGGAAGTTGGAGCAAAGGAGCATGTGTTAACTTATCTTTCAATACCGTGAAGGCTTCTTCCTGTGCGGTACCCCAAGTAAAAGGCACATCCTTGCGTGTAAGCTCATTGAGAGGTGCAGCAATGGTGCTGAAATCTCTCACAAAACGCCTATAGAATCCAGCGAGGCCAAGAAAACTCCTCACTTGTGTGACGGTTTTGGGCTGCGGCCAACTCTCAATCGCCTCGATCTTGGCTTTATCAACTTCAATTCCCTGCGGAGTAACAACATAGCCAAGAAACGATACTCGGTCGGTGCAAAAGGTGCACTTCCCAAGGTTACCAAACAAACGTGCATTACGTAGAGCAATAAAAAAAGCACGTAAATGATCCAAATGTTCCTCCAAAGATTTGCTATAAATCAGTATATCATCAAAATAGACTACCACAAATCGTCCAATGAAAGCACGTAAAACCTCGTTCATTAATCTCATGAAAGTGCTAGGTGCATTAGTTAACCCAAAAGGCATGACTAACCACTCATATAATCCAAACTTAGTTTTAAAAACCGTTTTCCATTCATCTCCTAATTTCATGCGAATTTGATGGTATCCACTACGCAAATCAACTTTGGAAAACATGGTAGAGCCACTTAATTCATCAAGCATATCATCTAACCGAGGAATAGGATGACGATAACGAATAGTAATATTATTAATGGCTCGACAATCAACACACATACGCCATGTTCCATCCTTTTTTGGCACTAATATAACAGGAACAGCACAAGGACTAAGGGATTCACGTATGTAACCTTTGTCGAGTAGCTCTTGTACTTGACGCTGAATCTCCTTCGTCTCCTCCGGATTGGTACGGTATGGCGCACGGTTGGGCAGCGAAGCACCGGGAATTAAGTCAATCTGATGCTCAATCCCTCGAATAGGTGGTAATCCCGGTGGTACGTCTTGTGGAAAGACGTCAATAAATTCCTGCAAAAGGTTAGTGACAACAGGAGGCAAAGAAGGAGGCAATTCCTCAAATGAAAACAAAGCTTCTTTGCACACAAAAGCATAGCACACATATTGACTAACATCCAAATCTGAAATATCAACCTTAGTAGCAAGCAAAGTTGGACTAGTCAATTTAATTTCATTAGAAACAGCAGAAGAAGATTTGCTATTAGTCTTATGTTGTTGCTCAAATTCTTTAGCTGCTATCTCATTTTCACTCTTATTTTTCTCCTGTTTAGCTTTACTAGCTCTAGCAAGATCATCTTTCACAATTTGTTCAGGAGACATAGGAAGTAAAGCAATATTTTTATCCTGATGAACCAGAGTAAACTGATTTGTCCTACCATGGTGTACAACATTCCTATCAAATTGCCATGGTCTACCAAGTAAAAGAGAGCATGCTTGCATGGGTACCACATCACAATCAACATAATCAGCATATGCAGCAATGCTAAAGTGCACACGAACAGAACGCGTTACCTTAATCTTACCACTATTGTTAAACCACTGAATATAGTACGGATGGGGGTGTGGTCTTGTGGTGAGAGATAGCTTCTCCACCAACTCCATGCTAGCCAAGTTGTTGCAACTCCCTCCGTCAATGATGATGCGAACCGAACGTTCTTTCACCACTCCCTTTGTGTGGAACAAATTATGCCTCTGGTTTTGCTCGGCTTTCGTTACCTGCACACTTAACACACGTTGAGCAACCAAACTAGCATATTTATCTGCATCATCAGGAGCCATATACTCTATATCATGAGCATCATCATGGGCACCCTGTTCCTCATGAGCAATGAGAACTAAAGTCTCCTCATCATAGTCACTCGCTGACTCATACCCACCATCCGCCGTAATAGTCATCACACGCTTGGTGGGACAGTCTTTTGCGAAGTGACCTCCACCTTGGCACCTGCGACATTTAATATCACGATCTCGTGTTTGCCCTGTGGAAGCCATGGATGAAGAAGAACTCGCCGCTGGACCACTTTGTGCACCCTTGAATGGTGGCGCTGGCTGTTTTGGTGGCTCCCTGTAAGAATGAGCGGCGGAAGTAGATGGTGGTGCAGCAGGACGTGTGGATGTAGAAGCTCCACGCGATGTCCATGATGTATTTCGTCCTGCAGAAAAGTTAGGTCTCGTAGCGGCCTGTCGATCCTGCACTTCACGTTCAGCTTTACAAGCAAGATGAAACAAACGAGTGATAGTAGCAAAGTCCTTGTATTCTAGAATAGTTTGTATCTCCCTGTTTAAACCACCCATAAAACGTGCAAGCATAGCTTCATTATCCTCTACTAGGCCACATCTAATCAATCCAGTTTGTAATTCTTGATAATATTCCTCTACAGAATTTTTTCCTTGTCTCAAACGCTGTAATTTTTGTAACAATTCACGTTGATAATAAGGAGGAACCCAGCGAGTACGCATAGCATCTTTTAAAGCAGCCCAAGTAGTTGGAATATTATTAGCATGCAATCTACAATGTTCAGACCACCAAATAGATGCAAATCCCGTGAATTCACAAACAGCAGCAGTAACACGTCTATTCTCAGGATATTGTAAACATGTAAAGCGTTGTTCAGTTTCTAACTCCCAAGTAAGATAAGCATCAGGAATATATCTACCCTCAAATGGCTTAAGATTCAATTTCAGTTTAGGCACATGTTCATCATCGCGTACCTGAGGGGGTGGTTGGTGTCGACCGTGGCGAATGTTGGGACGTGGACGTCCAGCTGGCTGTTCATAGGCCGCTTCCTGTTCCACCTCCTCCTCGTAATCACCCTCGTAGTTGTCGTCCTGGCCGACGTCAGAAGCAGCAGCAGCAGGTACTGCAGCAGCAGGAGGAGCACCAATACCAGCAGCTTGTCCTCTCGGAAACAGAATCCGTCGTGCACGTGGTAGTGGCGGTGGCTGTGGCTGTGCTGGAGCGGCAGCAGGCTGTGTAGGTAGGCGTGCGATCAACTCAGTAAACTTGGCGTCGAGCTTGGTGTCGATCATCTTTTCCACGCCATCAATTGCCTCTGTAAATCTGGTCTCGATGTCATTCACCTGTTCAGACATCATTTGTGCAAATTTATCATGTAGCTCCTTGTTTGTCATGTTCTCCCAATCGGGTGCATCCCGCGCCACTTCATCATGTGATCCTGGCATGGTTAGCAGAACTAGAAAACACACAGGAATATGATCCTACTTCTACTAATGGGATGTGGGATGGTGGAAAGCACAAATCCGTCAAGCTTTTCTTTCGTTCTTACCGATTCTTACCTAGCAGCAGGTGGTGATGTACAACCAACGGGTCAAAACTCTCAGAGATATGGTGGAGCGATGGCCAGGAGGTGTCAAACGCACGATGTAGAATATATGTGGAGCTGTAGGAAGGCTGACAAGTATGGTAGCAAAAGCTCAACAGTAATCAAAACAGAGATGCAAAGCTGAATAAACACTCAACGTCGGTACTGTGCTGATCCTAGGCTAGACCGTACTAGAGACGCGAGCCTAAAACACCAACGAAAGCACGGCGCGGCACGTAAACAACTGAGAAGCACACTCTGAATTTTTTTTTCTCTCTCTTTTTTTTTATTTGCGATGCGGGACTGCGGTGGCTGAAAAAGTGCGAAAAAATCACTATGGTGGCGAACGTCTCAAAATGAGTTTCTGGACCTAAGGAACGTATGGGCACGAAATTTTTTTACCCCTGAAAATTTTGGCCTAAAAACTGCTCTGGAAAGCGTGCCAGACTCTTTTTTTTGTTTTTGCTAATCACCCCCCTTCTCTCTACGGAAAAAGTTTGATGAAATCCGACTCTAACAACTGAAAACTAATCTGGCTACAGAGAGATCAGGAGCCGTACGGATGGTGGAACTCAACTCGGACTCGTGAGACGTGGTGGTGTATATGGACTCTGCTTGGCAGAACGTGGTGGTGTATCTGGACTCGGATTAGCGGAACGTGGTAGGATGACTACTTGTGCGGCGGCGACGTGGCAAACTGTGATCAGAACTCGAAACTCTAAGGGAACTAGACGCTAAGATCAGCAACTTGACACAACGATGCAACCGTAAATTCAACAAAGCAAGTACTGAAAAGAAAACTGGACAAAGGCTAGGACTGTTGATGAGGACATCCCTACTAATGTTACACCCATATCCTCACCAACTACACATATTGGACCAGTTACTAGAGCTCGTGCACGTCAACTAAATTATCAGGTACTTTCGTTTCTTGCGAATCCTTCTATTGTTCATGAACATATGATACTGCCTAAATTAGATACTTTTGTTTTGCTTATGAATGAAGGACCTAGCATGGACAAGAAGGATGGTCATTGGAGCGGGATCAAGCATGGAGAAGAAGGTGCGCGCGCGGGAAAGGACAGCGGAGCTTCCCGTGGTGATTATCGCACTTTGAAGCCACCATAAGGCGCGCATGAAGTCTTGGACGAAATACGCGAGATGCCACTTCATTATTTTCGTCCAAGGGCAATTATAGGTGCTGCGTCACCTTAATATTGGGCTGGGTGATGAGGACATCCCTACTAATGTTACACCCATACCCTCACCAACTACACATACTGGACCAGTTACTAGAGCACGTGCACGTCAACTAAATTATCAGGTACTTTCGTTTCTTGCGAATCCTTCTATTGTTCATGAACATATGATGCTGCCCAAATTAGATACTTTTGTTTTGCTTATGAATGAAGGACCTAGCATGGACAAGAAGGATGGTCATTGGAGCGGGATCAAGAATGGAGAAGAAGGTGCGCGCAGGGGAAAGTACAGTGGAGCTTCCAGCGGGGATTTTCGCACGTTGAAGCCACCATAAGGCATGCATGAAGGCTTGGACGGAATACACGAGATGCCACTTCATTATTTTCGTCCAAGAGAAATTATAGGTGCTGCGTCACCTTAATATTGGGCTGGGCCCATGTAATTTCGAAATACCACATTATAGGCTGTTTTTAGAGTCCGTATGTGTGGGGAAACCGAGTTAGGGTTGTTTTCGGACCCCACCTCCAAGGGGTCACGAAAATCCCCTCTGTTCCCCCATATATACAGCCCTTAGGGCGTCGTTTAGACTTGGGTTTTAATTAGATTTAAGTTAGCCATAGCCGCAACTTCGAGTTCTTCGTTTGTGTCGTCCGACCAGGCCAAGACCGCATTGGAACCCCAACTTCTGTTAATCTTTCATCTTATATTCGCAATATCCAGATTGCAATTCTTAGTTCTTGCTTGTTCTTCGATTGCTTGCAGGAATTGACCTTCGTGGTCAGGTTGATCGTGCATCCGCGGGATCAATAACCTCTCGGAGTTGGTTTAGCGATT
Organism: Bromus sterilis; assembly: GCA_950022295.1. NCBI lineage: Eukaryota > Viridiplantae > Streptophyta > Magnoliopsida > Poales > Poaceae > Bromus > Bromus sterilis. The sequence continues at coordinate 159,293,516 of OX465599.1, read as the reverse complement.
GCTAAGGCGCAACGTCTTCGCACGTTCGTAGTCGGGTCGTGAAAGTCTACTCCACCAAAATCGATCTCCACCATCTCATCGAAACATCGGGACACCTTCGCCTCTATCAAGTGGTATCAGATTTCCAGGTTGCTCGGTGAGATTTACCAGTTTTCATAGTCTAGATTGGTTCTGTTCTTCATACCTACAGTCCACGAAAAAGCCAACAAAAAAAATTAGGGTTAGATCATCACGTCCCAAGACAGTCCTAGCCTTTGTCCAGTTTTCTTTTCAGTACTTGCTTTGTTGAATTTACGGTTGCATCGTTGTGTCGAGTTGCTGATCTTAGCGCCTAGTTACCTTAGAGTTTCGAGTTCTGAGCACAGTTTTGTCACGCCGCCGCCGAACAGTAGTACACCACCACGTTCCGCCAAGCAGAGTCCATACACACCACCACAACCTACCGATCCGAGTCGAGTTCCATCACCCGTTCGGTTTGTGATATCTCCGTAGCCAGCATAGTTTTGAGTTGATTAGAGTCGGATTTCACTAATCTTTTGTCGTACGTAGAAGAGGGTGATTTCCAAAAAAAAAAAAAAAAAATTTAGTCCACGAAAAAGCCAACAAAAAAAAATTAGGGTTAGATCATCACGTCCCAAGACAGTCCGAGCCCTTATCCAGTTTTCTTTACAGTAGATTGCCTTGTTGAATTTACGGTTGCATCGTTGTGTCAAGTTGCTGATCTTAGCGTCTAGTTCCCTTAGAGTTTCGAGTTCTGATCACAGTTTGCCACGTCGTCGCCGCACAGTAGTCATCCTACCACGTTCCGCCAATCCAAGTGCAGATACACCACCACGTTCCGCCAAGCAGAGTCCATATACACCACCACGTCTCACGAGTCCGAGTTGAGTTCCACCATCAGTAAGGATCCTGATCTCTCTGTAGCCAGATTAGTTTTGAGTTGTTAGAGTCGGATTTCACCAAACTTTTTCCGTCCAGAGAAGGGGGGTGATTTCCAAAAAAAAAAAAAAAAAATTTCAGAGTGTGCTTCTCAGTTGATTACGTGTCACGCCGTGCTTTCGTTGGTGTTTTAGGCTCGCGTCTCTAGTACGTTCTAGCCTAGGATCAGCACAGTACCGACGTTGAGTGTTTATTCAACTTTGCATCTCTGTTTTGATTACTGTTGAGCTTTTTGCTACCATATTTGTCAAACCTACCTACAGCTCCACATATATTCTACTTCGTGCGGTTGACACCTCCTGGCCATCGCTCTACCACATCTCTGAGAGTTTTGACCCGTTGGTTGTACATCACCACCTGCTGCTAGGTAAGAATCGGTAAGAACTGAAGAAAAGCTTGACGGATTTGTGCTTTCCACCACCCCACATCCCATTAGTCGAAGTAGGATCATACTTCTGTGTGTTTTCTATTTCTGCTAACCATGCCAGGATCCCATGATGAAGTGGCGCGGGATGCACCTGATTGGGAGAATATGACAAACAAAGCATTACATGATAAATTTGCACAAATGATGTCTGAACAGGTGAATGACATCGAGAACAGATTTACAGAGGCGATTGATGGTGTGGAGAAGATGATCGACACCAAGCTCGACGCCAAGTTTACTGAGTTGCTCGCACGCTTACCTATACAGCCTGCGGCCGCTCCAGCACAGCCACCGCCACCACGACGTGCACGACGTATTCTGTTTCCGGGCGGACAAGCTGCTGGTGCTCCTGCTGCTGCTGCAGTTACTGCTGCTGCTGCCTCTGACGTCGGCCAGGACGACAACTACGAGGGTGATTACGAGGAGGAGGTGGAACAAGAAGCGGCCTATGAACAGCCAGCTGGACGTCCACGTCCCAACATTCGCCACGGTCGACACCAACCACCCCCTCAGGTACGCGATGATGAACATGTGCCTAAACTTAAATTGAATCTTAAGCCGTTTGAGGGTAGATATATTCCTGATGCTTATCTTACTTGGGAGTTAGAAACTGAACAACGCTTTACATGTTTACAATATCCTGAGAATAGACGTGTTACTGCTGCTGTTTGTGAATTCATGGGCTTTGCATCTATTTGGTGGTCTGAACATTGTAGATTGCATGCTAATAATATTCCAGCTACTTGGGCTGCTTTAAAAGATGCTATGCGTACTCGCTGGGTTCCTCCTTATTATCAACGTGAATTGCTACAAAAATTACAGTGTTTGAGACAAGGAAAAAATTCTGTAGAGGAATATTATCAAGAATTACAAACTGGATTGATTAGATGTGGCCTAGTAGAGGATAATGAAGCTATGTTTGCACGTTTCATAGGTGGCTTAAACAGGGAGATACAAACTATTCTAGAATACAAGGACTATGCTACTATTACTCGTTTGTTTCATCTTGCTTGTAAAGCTGAACGTGAAGTGCAGGATCGACAGGCCGCTACGAGACCTAACTTTTCTGCAGGACGAAATACATCATGGACATCGCGTGGACCTTCTACATCCACACGTCCTGCTGCTCCACCCTCTACTTCAGCCGCTCATTCTTACAGGGAGCCACCAAAACAGTCAGCGCCACCATTCAAGGGTGCACAGAGTGGTCCAGCGGCGAGTTCTTCTTCATCCATGGCTTCCACAGGGCAAACACGAGATCGTGATATTAAATGTCGCAGGTGCCAAGGTGGAGGTCACTTCGCAAAAGACTGTCCCTCCAAGCGTGTGATGATTATTACGGCGGATGGTGGGTATGAGTCAGCGAGTGACTATGATGAGGAGACTTTAGTTCTCATTGCTCATGAGGAACAGGGTGCCCATGATGATGCTCATGATATGGAGTATATGGCTCCTGATGATGCAGATAAATATGCTAGTTTGGTTGCTCAACGTGTGTTAAGTGTGCAGGTAACGAAGGCTGAGCAAAACCAGAGGCATAATTTGTTCCACACAAAGGGAGTGGTGAAAGAACGTTCGGTTCGCATCATCATTGACGGAGGGAGTTGCAACAACTTGGCTAGCATGGAGTTGGTGGAGAAGCTATCTCTCACCACAAGACCACACCCCCATCCGTACTATATTCAGTGGTTTAACAATAGTGGTAAGATTAAGGTAACGCGTTCTGTTCGTGTGCACTTTAGCATTGCTGCATATGCTGATTATGTTGATTGTGATGTGGTACCCATGCAAGCATGCTCTCTTTTACTTGGTAGACCATGGCAATTTGATAGGAATGTTGTACACCATGGTAGGACAAATCAGTTTACTCTGGTTCATCAGGATAAAAATATTGCTTTACTTCCTATGTCTCCTGAACAAATTGTGAAAGATGATCTTGCTAGAGCTAGTAAAGCTAAACAGGAGAAAAATAAGAGTGAAAATGAGATAGCAGCCAAAGAATTTGAGCAACAACATAAGACTAATAGCAAATCTTCTTCTGCTGTGTCTAATGAAATTAAATTGACTAGTCCAACTTTGCTTGCTACTAAAGTTGATATTTCAGATTTGGATGTTAGTCAATATGTGTGCTATGCTTTTGTGTGCAAAGAAGCTTTGTTTTCATTTGAGGAATTGCCTCCTTCTTTGCCTCCTGTTGTCACTGACCTTTTGCAGGAGTTTATTGACGTCTTTCCACAAGATGTACCACCGGGATTACCACCTATTCGAGGGATTGAGCATCAGATTGACTTAATTCCCGGTGCTTCACTGCCCAACCGTGCGCCATACCGTACCAATCCGGAGGAGACAAAGGAGATTCAGCGTCAAGTACAAGAGCTACTCGACAAAGGTTACATACGTGAATCCCTTAGTCCTTGTGCTGTTCCTGTTATATTAGTGCCTAAAAAGGATGGAACATGGCGTATGTGTGTTGATTGTCGAGCCATTAATAATATTACTATTCGTTATCGTCATCCTATTCCTAGGTTAGATGATATGCTTGATGAATTAAGTGGCTCTACCATGTTTTCCAAAGTTGATTTGCGTAGTGGATACCATCAAATTCGCATGAAATTAGGGGATGAATGGAAAACGGCATTTAAAACTAAGTTTGGATTATATGAGTGGTTAGTCATGCCTTTTGGGTTAACTAATGCACCTAGCACTTTCATGAGATTAATGAACGAGGTTTTACGTGCTTTCATTGGACGATTTGTGGTAGTCTATTTTGATGATATACTGATTTATAGCAAATCTTTGGAGGAACATTTGGATCATTTACGTGCTGTTTTTATTGCTCTACGTAATGCACGTTTGTTTGGTAACCTTGGGAAGTGCACCTTTTGCACCGACCGAGTATCGTTTCTTGGCTATGTTGTTACTCCGCAGGGAATTGAAGTTGATAAAGCCAAGATCGAGGCGATTGAGAGTTGGCCGCAGCCCAAAACGGTCACACAAGTGAGGAGTTTTCTTGGCCTCGCTGGATTCTATAGGCGTTTTGTGAGAGATTTCAGCACCATTGCTGCACCTCTCAATGAGCTTACACGCAAGGATGTGCCTTTTACTTGGGGTACCGCACAGGAAGAAGCCTTCACCGTATTGAAAGATAAGTTAACACATGCTCCTTTGCTCCAACTTCCTGATTTTAATAAGACTTTTGAGCTTGAATGCGATGCTAGTGGGATTGGTTTGGGAGGTGTGTTATTACAAGATGCTAAACCTGTTGCTTACTTTTCTGAAAAATTGAGTGGGCCTAGTCTGAACTATTCTACTTATGATAAGGAATTATATGCTCTTGTTCGGACATTAGAAACTTGGCAACATTATTTATGGCCCAAAGAATTTGTTATACATTCTGATCATGAATCTTTGAAACACATAAGAAGTCAAGCAAAACTTAATCGTAGACATGCTAAGTGGGTTGAATTTATTGAGACTTTCCCTTATGTCATTAAACACAAGAAGGGGAAAGATAATATTATTGCTGATGCTTTGTCTCGTCGTTATACTATGCTTTCACAACTTGACTTCAAGATTTTCGGTTTAGAGACAATCAAAGATCAATACGTAAATGATGCGGAATTTAAAGATGTATTGCAGAATTGTAGAGAGGGTAGAACATGGAACAAGTTTGTGCTTAATGATGGATTTGTGTTCCGTTCTAACAAGCTATGCATTCCAGCTAGCTCTATTCGTCTTTTGTTGTTGCAGGAGGCGCATGGAGGAGGATTAATGGGACACTTTGGCGTGAAGAAGACGGAGGACGTACTTGCTACACATTTCTTTTGGCCAAAGATGAGACGGGATGTTGAGCGTTTTGTTGCTCGCTGCACTACATGTCAAAAAGCTAAGTCACGACTCAATCCTCATGGTTTATACATGCCTTTACCTGTACCTAGTGTTCCGTGGGAGGACATATCCATGGACTTTGTTTTAGGCTTGCCTCAAACAAAGAATGGGAGGGATAGCATATTTGTTGTCGTGGATAGATTTTCTAAGATGGCACATTTTATACCATGTCATAAAAGCGATGATGCTGCTAATGTTGCTGATTTATTCTTTCGTGAGATTATTCGCTTACATGGTGTGCCCAATACTATTGTCTCGGATCGTGATACTAAGTTTCTTAGCCATTTTTGGAGATGCTTATGGGCTAAGTTGGGGACTAAACTACTTTTTAGTACTACATGTCATCCCCAAACTGATGGACAAACTGAAGTAGTCAATAGGACTTTGTCTACTATGCTTAGGGCTGTTTTAAAGAGTAACTTGAAACTGTGGGAAGAATGTTTACCTCATATTGAATTTGCTTATAATCGTTCATTGCATTCTACCACTAAAATGTGCCCTTTTGAGATTGTTTATGGTTTTCTACCTCGTGCACCTATTGATTTGCTACCTCTTCCATCTTCGGAGAAGGTTAATTTTGATGCTAAGCAACGTGCTGAATTGATATTAAAAATGCATGAGTTAACTAAAGAAAACATTGAGCGCATGAATGCTAGATACAAGCTTGCTGGTGATAGGGGTCGAAAGCATGTTGTGTTTGAACCCGGAGATCTTGTTTGGTTACATCTACGTAAAGATAGGTTTCCTGATTTGCGCAAGTCTAAGTTAATGCCTCGAGCTGATGGTCCCTTTAAGGTTTTGCAGAAAATTAATGATAATGCATATAAACTTGAGCTACCTGCAGCCTTTGGGGTTAGTCCCACATTTAATATTGCAGATTTGAAGCCTTATTTGGGAGAAGATGATGAGCTTCCGTCGAGGACGACTTCAATTCAAGAAGGGGAGGATGATGAGGACATCCCTACTAATGTTACACCCATATCCTCACCAACTACACATATTGGACCAGTTACTAGAGCTCGTGCACGTCAACTAAATTATCAGGTACTTTCGTTTCTTGCGAATCCTTCTATTGTTCATGAACATATGATACTGCCTAAATTAGATACTTTTGTTTTGCTTATGAATGAAGGACCTAGCATGGACAAGAAGGATGGTCATTGGAGCGGGATCAAGCATGGAGAAGAAGGTGCGCGCGCGGGAAAGGACAACGGAGCTTCCCGTGGTGATTATCGCACTTTGAAGCCACCATAAGGCGCGCATGAAGTCTTGGACGAAATACGCGAGATGCCACTTCATTATTTTCGTCCAAGGGCAATTATAGGTGCTGCGTCACCTTAATATTGGGCTGGGCCCATGTAATTTCGAAATACCACCTTATAGGCTGTTTTTAGAGTCCGTATGTGTGGGGAAACCGAGTTAGGGTTGTTTTCGGACCCCACCTCCAAGGGGTCACGAAAATCCCCTCTGTTCCCCCATATATACAGCCCTTAGGGCGTCGTTTAGACTTGGGTTTTAATTAGATTTAAGTTAGCCATAGCCGCAACTTCGAGCTCTTCGTTTGTGTCATCCGACCAGGCCAAGACCTCATTGGAACCCCAACTTTCGTAATCATTCATCTTATATTCGCAATGTCCAGATTGCAATTCTTAGTTCTTGCTTGTTCTTCGATTGCTTGCAGGAATTAGACCTTCGGGGTCAGGTTGATCGTGCATCCGCGGGATCAATAACCTCTCGGAGTTGGTTTAGCGATCGCTAAGGCGCAACGTCTTCGCACGTTCGTAGTCGGATCGTGAAAGTCGCCTCCACCATAATCGATCTCCACCATCTCATCGAAACATCGGGACACCTTCGCCTCTATCAACTGTCTTGGGACGTGATGATCTAACCCTAATTTTTTTGTTGGCTTTTTCGTGGACTGTAGGTATGAAGAACAGAACCAATCTAGACTATGAAAACTGGTAAATCTCACCGAGCAACCTGGAAATCTGATACCACTTGATAGAGGCGAAGGTGTCCCGATGTTTCGATGAGATGGTGGAGATCGATTATGGTGGAGACGACTTTCACGATCCGACTACGAACGTGCGAAGACGTTGCGCCTTAGCGATCGCTAAACCAACTCCGAGAGGTTATTGATCCCGCGGATGCACGATCAACCTGACCACAAAGGTCTAATTCCTGCAAGCAATCGAAGAACAAGCAAGAACTAAGAATTGCAATCTGGATATTGCGAATATAAGATGAATGATTACGAAAGTTGGGGTTCCAATGAGGTCTTGGCCTGGTCGGATGACACAAACGAAGAGCTCGAAGTTGCGGCTATGGCTAACTTAAATCTAATTAAAACCCAAGTCTAAACGACGCCCTAAGGGCTGTATATATGGGGGAACAGAGGGGATTTTCGTGGCCCCTTGGAGGAGGGGTCCGAAAACAACCCTAACTCGGTTTCCCCACACATACGGACTCTAAAAAATAGCCTATTAAGTGTATTTCGAAATTACATGGGCCCAGCCCAATTTTAAGGTGACGCAGCACCTATAATTGCCCTTGGACGAAAATAATGAAGTGGCATCTCGCGTATTTCGTCCAAGACTTCATGCGCAACTTATGGTGGCTTCAAAGTGCGATAATCACCACTGGAAGCTCCATTGTCCTTTCCCGCGCGCGCACCTTCTTCTCCATGCTTGATCCCGCTCCAATGACCGTCCTTCTTGTCCATGCTAGGTCCTTCATTCATAAGCAAAACAAAAGTATCTAATTTAGGCAGCATCATATGTTCATGAACAATAGAAGGATTCGCAAGAAACGAAAGTACCTGATAATTTAGTTGACGTGCGCGTGCTCTAGTAACTGGTCCAGTATGTGTAGTTGGTGAAGATGTGGGTGTAACATTAGTAGAGATGTCCTCATCAGAATTGCACATCTTACTTGCTTTAATTTGAAGTTCTTATATGCGAGTTAGCATATCACCACAGAAATTATTTGTGTTATCACTTACCTACTCGAGGACGAGAAGGAATTAAGCTTGGGAATCTTGATACGTCCCAAACGTATCTATAATTTCTGCTTGCTCCGTGCTCTTTTAGGTGACATTGCTATGTGTTTTGCTTCACTTTTATATATTCTTACACATATTTGGACTAACCTACTAACTCAGTGCACCCAGTGCCAATTTCTGTCTGCTGATGTCTGTAAGTTGCAGGTTTTACCCATATAAAAAATCAGCGTACAAGAAGCTTCCGGAATCACCGAAGAAGTGTCGGAGGGGGGCCACCCCCACCCAGGCGGCCAGGTGGCGCGACCCTCCATGGCCGTGACACCAGGGGGCCTGGGAAGTGGGGACACCCCTTGGCGCCCCCTTCGGCCTATTTTTACCCCTCGCTCCAAAAACCCTCGCAGAGACCCCGCATTGGGAATTTCCTCTCTGTTCCGCCACCGTCGCGCTTCCAAGATCGGGAGCACTAGAAGACCTCTTCTGGCACCCTGTCAGAGGGAGGATTGACCTCCGAGAGCTTCTCCACCACCATGGACGCTTCCCGGATGTGCCGTGAGTAGTCCTCCTTGGACCATCGGTTCATGACCAGTAGCTATGTGATGTCTTCTCTCCAATCTTGTGCTTCAATTCTTAGCCCTTGTGAGATGCCCTGCATGATTAAGGCACCTATGTAATTTCCTGCTGTTGCTATGTTGTGTTTTCTGGGATCCGATGGATTATGAGATTATGTTCGTATTGTGATGAGCTATATATCTGGTCTACCTTTTATATTTTTTTCTTGAGTAATTCTTTCATGTTCTCCGTTACTTTTTATTGCTTTGGATAAGTAGTAGATAGTAACTCCAAGAAAGATCGTTTATGCATGATTGTGGGTTCATGCCCCCCGATGCCTAGCTTGAGTGACAGAAACATGAGACTAGGGGATGTGATGTTGCCACCAAGGAGAAAACAACGGTGCTTGTATCCACGGTTGCAAGGATTGTTTACCTTACGCAAAGTTTGTTAATGCAGTTTTCTATTGCTTTGAGTTTACACTTTGGGTGAGGCTCGCAACTTAATACCAGCTAGATGTTCTGGATATATATCTCAAGGTGGATGATTAGTGAGTAGATGTAGATGGATTTAGGTCTACTTGTCTTGGCGTACTTCCCATACTTTTGAGCCTCTTACTTTCAAGTAGCATAATTAGCATTGTGGTGCGTTTATAATTCTGTCAATTTACCAGCTGTAATTTGTTCACCCAGCTTAGCCTTTTTATCGTCTTTTGGGAGAGAGACATCACTAGTGAACATCATGGGACCTCGTTCTATATTTCCACCACTGTTTACACCTCCACTTTATTTACTGCTTTTACTTTCTGTTGAAATTATCACTACTAGTATCCCCTTGCGTTTAATCCTTTGTAAATAACAAGGCCGAAGAGATTGACAATCTCTCTGAACTCGTTGGGAGCAAAGCTATATGTTGTGTGTGCAGGTCCACGTCAACCTCATCTCCATTCGGCAACTTAATATCTGGCGCCCTTGACACCTACTTGCAGCATTCGGAGTCCGTCGGAGACAAACCTTGGTATCTTCACCGAGGGAAATTTACTGCTAGACTACATCCAAACCTTCCACTTGGGGTAGCCAATGAGGAGAACTACTTCAATGCCATCAAGCTCAATTTCTGGCGCCGTTGCCAGGGACTCCAATCTTCAAGATAGGGGAGTTGCACACTATCTTTCTTCTTTGCTTTTTAGTCTTATCAGATTACTTTCTAGTTTTTGTGTTTGAGTATTATATGAAAAAACAAATACATAGTTTCTACCTTTTGTCTTTGCCTTTGTCTGCCTAATGATGCTATCTTTACCATGGGTTTGGAACCACCCAAATGTTGTAGGATGGACATGTTTCACTTGGATCGTCTTCGATCAATTTGTGCTCACGCTAAAAACCCAATCGACTTGGTTGAGGGAAAATCATTGGATGAGCATGCTCATTATACACGGCACCAACTATCTCAGAAATGGAAACACTTATGGGATCAAATACACGTTTCTTATTGATATGCTGAATCTTTGTGCCACATTTATGATTTCACTTGTTGTTCTAAAATAGATCGTAAACACATTCCTTTCCAATGTGAGTTTAATGAAAATAAGATCATATCTTCTTATGCTAAAGGTATTTATGATTACTTCTATGTTAAAAATATGAAGAGTTCGTTGCTTTTAAAGGTGCTTATGAGATTGCTTCTTTGATTGAAAAGTATTACGATACTATTCACAAATCCGAAAACCTTGCAGTTCTTGCTTATTTCTTTGAGAATTATATTTGCAATGATTATATTGAGGATTTTAAAAACAAAATGTTTGCTTCCCAAGAAGAGGCCAACGATTGCAATGAGTAGGAACCCTATGGTTCCGAGGACTCACTTGATACATCCCTTTCTGAAGATTTTGATACTTGCTTTGTTGATGGCCATGATGCAACTATGGATGATGCTTACGAAGATGAACTTGTTATAGTTCCTTATGTTAAACATGAAATTGTTGATATTCCACCCACACTTGATTGTCCTATTATCCTTTCGAAATCTCCAACTCATATTCCGGAGAATTTTACTCTTATTAAGGCTCCATGTGATGGGTTGCATTTATCTTATGATCTTAAAGTCTGTATTGAAAAGAATACGCATGTTCTTGTAGGTCATAAAAACATGCTTTATTTGATAGTTATATTGTTGAGTTTGTTCATGATGCTACTGAAAATTACTTTGAGAGAGGAAAGTTTGGTTGTTGAAACTTCCATGTTACAAAAACAACTCTCTTCATGTTGAAAGTTTTGAAGTTGTTCTTCTTATACATTCATATGCTTGTTACTTTGTGCTTTCATGATTTATTTCTTTACAAGGTTCCTAGGCATAGGAAATGGGTTAGACTTAAATGTGTTTCATATTTTCTTCTTGATGCTCTCATTTTCTTAAATTCTTATTCTCTTGTGAGAGCATCTTTTATAATCCTTATGCCTAGCTGAAAGACATAAAAGAAAGCGCTTGTTGGGAGGCAACCCAAGATGTTTTTTACTTTATGTTTTAGTGATATTTATGCTTGATATTACTGTAGCAACATCATTGTATCTTTATTTTCAAGCTTTGTGCCAATTTTTAGCCTCCGATTGCAAGAAAGTTCAAAAGTTGTGACATGTTGTCCAGAAACAGATTATGTCCCCTTGACGGAAAACTTATCCAAAACCACCAGATAATATTTTTGATCTGATTTTTTTGACAGCATGCTCTATACAATTAGCTTTCATGCATCTGTTCTGAGTTTTTTTATTTGAGTTGTAGAAGTACCCCGAAAACATTATTTACTACCTGTTGGTCTGTTTTTCAATGATTCTGCCATGTTTTGCGTTTTCATCATTTTGCAAATCTTAAGCTTGCTTTTTCTTTGCAAAAACTTTTTGGAAATATTGAGAAACAGTAGCTCTTTGTAAGGCCCGATATGCGGTACTGTTCCAGATCTAGATGTTTCCATCCAGATCCGGGGACGAAGCACATATCGGTCCCACCGTGACATATGACGGAGTCATATGCCCCGGATTTCCAACATGATATCACAACATTACAGATACAAGGATACAAAATCTCATACAATCGACATACAACTGCCTTAAATATAATACATCAGCGGAAGGTACATGTCTGAGTACAGACTACAAGCAAATGCCTAGTGGCAAAGAGAAAAACATCGATCCCCATAACCACACGGGTCCAGGCCCTCCGCCGGGATCCGCCTAACTAGTCGTCGTCGAGTCTCCACGTGAAACGTCGATCACCATACCTGTTGTCGATCAGGAACCCTGAAAAGAGTTTGGGGGTAGTATCATGAGTACAGAAGTACTCAGCATCCAACTGTAGTGGTCAACTGACCCAGCAAGGACTTCATCACTCGTCATTCTAGGACAACTAGTAGTTTACGGTAAGGATGGGGTAAGTTGTGAGGTTGCTGCCGCACTAGCATTTAAGAAGTGGCTAACGATCTAGAGAGTAAGATAATAAGCCAAGCATTCGATGAGGAATCGCCTCCAACAAGTCTTGCTATCAACTACTACGCAAACATAACACCTATCCTATCCTTGTCCTCCTCTTCGCATCCCGACGAAGAAGAAGCAGTCAAGGCACACACACGTTGATCAAGTTATATTAAGATTATCTCAGTTGTTGTTGTTGTCTATGAACAAGGAGTAGGTCTCAAGTCGTCCATAACCGTGGACACGACTTCTCGAAAAGATTTAACCCTGCAGGGGTGTACCAACTGCCCATTACAAGGCTCCGCACGCACGCCCATCTCTCTCAGTTGCTACCCATCACAGGCAACCATTTTATGATTTAGTTCCGAGAGATCCGAAACGACAGGTCCCTCTAACTAACAACGAACAAATCCGGGTGGCCCCCGGGGAGTCGACACCCAACTCAAGAGTCGGCCGTCTCTCGAATTGGCCTCTTCCGTCTCGCATCAGGTTGGAATGACATATGCAAAGCAGGTAGGCATCCCGCGCTCCGCAAAGTGTGGACCAACAGGAACACTGTCCCGCTGGCCCGCGTTGTTTTAAATCCACCGGTTGCAGACCAGTTAAGCACACGATTTCAAATGGTAAAATCAGCTTGGGCCACCACTAGAAATGTTTGAAGCTAGGTAGGTAAGAAAAGGGGACCCCATAGCATCCCACACGCGGTTAGGCACGCTCAGTCTTAAAACCAATACCCGGAACTCGGATCCTAGGTGACTCGAATTGCAATCTGGATATTGCGAATATAAGATGAATGATTACGAAAGTTGGGGTTCCAATGCGGTCTTGGCCTGGTCGGACGACACAAACGAAGAACTCGAAGTTGCGGCTATGGCTAACTTAAATCTAATTAAAACCCAAGGCTAAACGACGCCCTAAGGGCTGTATATATGGGGGAACAGAGGGGAATTTCGTGGCCCCATGGAGGTGGGGTCCGAAAACAACCCTAACTCGGTTTCCCCACACATACGGACTCTAAAAACAGCCTATAATGTGGTATTTCGAAATTACATGGGCCCAGCCCAATATTAAGGTGACGCAGCACCTATAATTGCCCTTGGACGAAAATAATGAAGTGACATCTCGCGTATTTCGTCCAAGACTTCATGCGCGCCTTATGGTGGCTTCAAAGTGTGATAATCACCACTGGAAGCTCCACTGTACTTTCCCGCGCGCGCACCTTCTTCTCCCTGCTTGATCCCGCTCCAATGACCATCCTTCTTGTCCATGCTAGGTCCTTCATTCATAAGCAAAACAAAAGTATCTAATTTAGGCAGCATCATATGTTCATGAACAATAGAAGGATTCGCAAGAAACGAAAGTACCTGATAATTTAGTTGACGTGCACGTGCTCTAGTAACTGGTCCAGTATGTGTAGTTGGTGAGGATATGGGTGTAACATTAGTAGGGATGTCCTCATCACCCCCGAATAAACAAACTACCAAGTACTGGACAGTGCATGTTGATGGAAGTCGGCAACTCCAGGGGTCAGGAGCCGGAGTCGTCCTCACCTCACCCAAGGGGGAGAAATTCTGCTACGTCTGGCAATTGAAATTTACCTGCACCAATAATGCAGAAGAATACGAAGCCCTACTCCACGGACTACAGTTGGCACGGGAGATGAACATAAGCCGGATCCCGTGTTTTGGCGACTCTGACCTTGTTTCTCAACAAGTGTCAGGAACATGGGACTCCAAAGACCCTATCATGGCAGCTTACACGCGAGAAGTTTCGAGCCAGGCCGGCTTCTTCACCGGTTATCAAGTGGATCATGTCGACCGCAGGCAAAATGAGCCAGCTGACGCTTTGTCCCGACTTGGCTCACAATGGAAGCCGGTTCCACCAAATGTCTTCTTGGATGTTTTATTGCATCCATCTGTCCAGCCCCCTACAGAGCAAGACATAGCAGTACCAGATTAGGAGATGGCCTTGGTAGCTGCAATACATGCCACTCCTTCCTGAGCCGAGCCCTATTTGGATTACAAAACCCAGGGTATCCTCCCAACAGATGAAGTATTGGCCAGGCAGATCGTCAGACATAGCAAGTCCTTTGTGTTAATCAATGGCGAGCTGCATCGGCTTAGTCCCGCACAAGTTTTCCAGCGATGTGTCTCACCAGATGAAGGGCGGGCCATATTGAATGAGATACACTCTGGATATTTTGGTCATCATGCCGACTCTCGCTCCCTTGTGGACAAAGCCTACCATCATGGATTCTATTGGCACACGGCCCACGCAGATGCGGAGGACATCGTAAGGAAGTGCGATGGTTGCCAACGTTATGCCACGCAGGACCATGTGCCGGCTCAGGAACTCCGGATGATTCCGATCACTTGGCCTTCCGCAGTCTGGGCTCGATATGGTGGGTCCTTTTAGATGATCCAAATGTGGGAACACTCACCTTCTAATCGTGGTGGATAAATTCACTAAGTAGGTCGAAGCAGCGCCGGTCAGCAAATGTGATGCGGCAACAACACTCAAATTCCTGAAGACGATCATCTTCAGATTCGGTTACCCCCCCAGCATCACCACTGACAATGGAAGTAACTTGTCGGAAGGTGTCATGCAGCGTTTCTGTGAGAAGGAGCATATTCGGCTCGATCTTGCGTTTGTGGCTCACCCGTAGTCCAATGGACAGGCCGAGAGGACTAACCAGGAATTACTGCGTGGCATCAAACCCCAACTTCGCGTTCCTTTATTACGAACTCCGGGTTGTTGGGTTGAAGAACTACCCTCTGTTCTTGGGAGTATCGGGACTACGCCCAATAGGTCGACTGGTAATACGCCTTTCTTCCATGTTTATGGAGCTGAAGCCGTTCTCCCTAGTGACATCCGTCACGATTCACCCCGAGTCACATGTTATGGTGAGGCTGACAATAAGGAAGCAAGACAGGACTCTTCAGATGTCCTCGATGAAGAACGAGATTTAGCGGCTTCCAAGTCGGCTATCTATCAGCAAGACCTTGATGTTATCATAGTTGACGCATCAAAATTCAGACTTTCCAGGAAGGGGACTTAGTGCTCCGCCTAATACAAAAAAGAAAAGGTATGCACAAGTTATCTTCACCTTGGGAAGGACCGTTTGTGGTAAGCAAGAATTTATACAATGGATCATACTACCTGGTTGATATATGAGAGCTGACAGCCACGCGCACATCCGAGGAAGAAACTCCCAGGCCGTGGAATATTGCTCACCTCCGTCCATATTATACTTGAGTAGATCAGGAATATTCTTGTATACCCGTGTGAAAACATCAGTAATAATATAAAATCCGGCTAATTCGTGCCGACTTCTTCCTTTTCTTTTTTAAACAATTTATTTTTTTCCTTCGCTTTGCATTGCATTACATTTCTTGCATTTAATAATCTGGAGACCTGGAGGGCTTGATCACCCCTCTTATTGGTACGAGGCATATATATGAATTTATTAAGGGAACATGGCCTGATATTCTTTGAAATCATCTTTTTATCTAGGGACTCGGCATAGATGTGTAATTGGCCTACTATGACATTATTTTGTCATGTGTAGCTGACGCAAAAATGCACTCATACGACCCTAGTGACCTGTTTTTGATTCAGCCATCCACCGACTCTATAAGATGTTCGCTGAGACTGGTTCTTCAACAGGAAAACTAGAACAAGTCATGTGATGCCTGCTTACAGAGAAGTTTTGACCTACACGCAAAGACCAACAATATTTTTTTCTATAAGTCAATCAGCAACCTCCTATTAAGGAGCCGGCTCATCTTGATTTATATGATTAAAGGATGTTGTAAAATTCATGCGCACGGCTGATAACCCACAAGTGTAGGGGATCGCAACAGTCTTCGTGGGTAAGAGTAACCCAATTTATTGATTCTACACAAGGGGAGCCAAAGAATACTTATAAGCCTTAGCAGTTGAGTTGTCAATTCAACCACACCTGAAAAAGCACTAGACAAGATATAAGTAGCAACGGTGTGTTGACGGGTGTAGCATTTAAGACTTCCCCAATCACCAACACCACAAAGTAGTAACAAAGTAGTAGGAGCGGCAAAGAAAGTAAAAGTAACAACAAAGGTAATGAAGGTGAAAGATGGACCGGGGTTCAAGGTTTCACTAGTAGTACCTCTCTAGGAAAAAGAACAAGGTGCTGGGTGAACAAATTACAGTTGGGCAATTGACAGAATTGCACCAACTCTAGCCAAAGAACAAACTAGAGCATCCTAGTCTAAGAACCAAACATAGGCATGTGTTCCGTATGTAGTTGTACGTGCTTGAATAAGAACTTTGCACAACATCTTTTGTCCTACCATCCCGCTACGAACGGGGCCACTTAAGGAACTTCTGGAGATTAAGGTGCTCCTGCGGCGGAGCACCGGAACAAAGCATTAACACTCTATGAACACATGGGATCCTCAAATTATAGCCCATCCCCTTTGGTGTCCCAAGCGGTCACCATTGGGATCGCCGGTTCCGGACTATAATAGGTGCATACAACCGTAGATAAGATCTAGAACAACAATTATAATCATACAACCATAACGTGCTCAGATCTGAGATCATGCTACTCGTGCACTAGTAACAAGCATTAAGAACAACAAATTGCAGCAACAATAATTCATAAACCTCTTAGGACTGAACAAGGTAACAATTCATCGGATCCCAACAAACACAACACCAATTACATCATATGGATCTCAATCATGTAGGGAAGCTCATGAGAACATTGTATTGAAGATCTAGGGGGAGATAATACCACATAGCTACTGCCAAGAACCCGTAGTCCAAGGAGGAACTACTCAAGAAGCATCATGGGGGAAGGAGAGTCGATGAAGATGGCCCCCGGGGCCAAGGCCCTTCCCTGCAGGGTGCCGGAGCAGGATCCTGGTGACCCCCGAAGCTAGTTTTCGATGGCGGCGGAGATCGGAATCGCTTCTGGAAAAAGTACTTCAATATTAGGGATTTCCTCCTCGGGGGTAAAAATAGGGGCCAAAGGGGGCACCGAGAGGGTCCACCAGGCAGCCAGGAGGGTGCCTGGCGCGGCCTAGGGCTGGGCCGCACCATGGACCCTTCTGGAGTCCTTTTGGTGGCCCTCCCTTCCTTCCTTGGTGTTTCCGGAGGCTTCCGGGACGCTGATTTTTTATATAATTTTTCCAGAATTTCTGGAGCACTTTTAATGGCCGGAAAACCTGAAATACAAAAACAGCAGAAAATAGGAACTGGCAACTGGGTGCACTGAGTTAATAGGTTAGTCCAAATATGCTCAAAAGTGTATGAAAGTTCAAGCAAAACATGGCAAAGTCACACAAAACTGCATGGCACAAGCAGAAATTATAGATACGTTTGGGACGTATCAACGACCGGCTTCTATAGGAGATTTTTACCTTTTTCCATACGTAAACATATTTTTTAAGCATATATTGCATCATGTTTTTCACTTATACCATAAGGCATGTTGAGGTTCAAGTATTTTAGATTATTTTATCTCCAACTGTTGGCTCCTATATACATCTTCAAGTGCACTAAAATCAATATTTGGGGGTTACATATGTGCTCTATTATGAGTCAGCATGACATAATTTGATCAACATACCCAAGCTTAATTCATGCTCGTCCTCGAGTAGGTAAATGATAACAAGCATAATTTCTGTGGTGACATGCCACATAACCATATAAGTACTTTTAAGTAAAGCAATCAAAGTATGCAATTCAATTCATGTCTTAACAAGCAAGAGTCTATATTAGCATTGACACAAGCAACAAAAGAACAAAAGGTGCAAGAGCTCTCGCTATCCGTGACTCGAATGTCTCCAAATGGTGTTTGCGTTTAAGAAAAGAGGATTTGGGAATACGAGAGAGAAAACTTTTTATTATTGAGAACCATATCTACTAAAGTTTCACACTTAGTCTCCTTTGAAGTCTTATCTGGACTCGTCCCTAGACCACTAGCCAGGTACAAGTCAAACTTATCCACTCCCTTTCAATATTTTGAGCACTGATGCAATGGATGAGCGTGAGCAAGAAATTTGACACCTAAACGGCGAAATAGAAAGATGGTGGAGGAAGAAGATAAAAAGATGTGAAAGGCTCACATCAATGAGGACAATCATAGGCGAGAGAAGTCCATATGATAGATATGATATGAGGAGTAGGGATTGCCATGCAACATGCGGATGCACATAGAGCTATAAGTGTATGAAAGCCCTCCAATGGAACTAGTGGGGTTGCATCCAACTTGCTTGCTCATGAAGACCTAGAGCTCTTTTGAGGAGGCTCATCCTTGGAATATGCAGGCCAAGTTCTATAGTGTAAGGATCCCCACTTAGTTATGCAAGTACAACATGAAAACTCTCTACAAACTGAAGTACAGGTGCTACTATGAAGCACAAGTGTGGAATAAAGGATAATAGTGTTGCCCCCTCTCTCTCTTTTTTATTTTTTTTCTTTTTCACCTTTTTTGTATATTTTTTATTTTGGGTGGCCTCCATGGCTCTTTATTTCTCTCTCTCTCTTTTTTCGTCCTCTTTGGGATCTTTTTTTTTGTATTTTGTCCACTTTGGGATCTTTTATTCCTTTCCTCACTATAGGGGCAACACTCTAGAAGAACATCAACACACTTTTATCTACTTACAACCAATGAAAAAAATAGCGCGATATAGCATCGCTAATAGCACGCTATAGCGTTTTGGGCAATGCCTCGCTAAATGAATCTATGTACAATATCTCGCTAATAGCATGCTATAGCGCGAAATAGCACGCTAATAGCATATTTTTAGGGTCACGCTATTTTGTCATAGCACGCTATTTTTTACATTGCTTACAACTCTGAATCAAAAGGTAATGACTCTATATGAATGCCTCTGCCAGTGTAGCAGTATGTGCAATGATCAAGCGCAACATGCAACAAAAATATGAATAGCGGGCAAAGCCCAACTACATGCAGGCTATGAAATCATGAAGGGCAATATGACAATGAAGGATAAGTCATATGAACATGAACAATGGATGTTGCATGGCAATGTATCTCGGATTGGCTATGGAAATGCCTTGTAGGTAGGTATGGTGGTTGTTTTGAGGAAAGATATAAGGAGGCTTATGATGACAGAGCGTATCGTGCCAAGGGTTTGGATGCACCGGCGAAGTATGCGCCAATTCTCGAGGTGAGAAAGGGCAATGCACGGTACCGAAGAGGCGATAAAAAGTATAGGTGGGTGGAAGTGTCAACTTTCGAATACTCGCATTAGTCTGAAGAACTCATGCACTTATTATCGGTAACTCTCAATCTAGTCAGGAGGTTCACAAAGAGACAAGAACCCCGAAGAGGAGTGTATGGGGGTTTGGTTATCCTTGCGCATCCTCGACTCATGGTACGTGAGTGTACTCTAATATTCGACCCCTCCAGAGATTAGTGATCCATCTAGTAGCTAGAGTTCTCAACAGGGTTTAGGTTTTCGAAAATCACACGGATTGCCCAAAATACGACATCTATCACTAATAGGCTAAATCTCTTGACACCATAAGTTCAAACATTACTTAAGTCAATACCTCAAAACTATTGCAAGTTACTACTACAAAGAGAATAGAAACTTCAACTACCTACTTTCTAGTCAAGACACAAAACTCAGTGCAACAGGAAAACTCTCTAAACAAGATAAGCATGCAAACTATAAAAAGTTCAAGCCTGAACCAATTAAAAGATCTAGAAGAAAACTCTAAAGCACATAAACTAAACAGGGCAGCAGCTAAGAAAAGATAAAGAACAACTCACAGCAAAGAATAAGCATGAAAATCCTATGAGGTGTTCTAGTTTAAAGTGGAGCGTGTATCTCTCCCAATCAAGCATGTTAGGTTCCGACATTGTAATGACCAGCAAACAAAACAAAATAACTAAGAAAAGTAAAGAGCAAGACGCTCCAAGCATAGCACATAACGCATGAAGTGATAAAAATATAGTGCAACGAGGGACGAACTGATAATTGTTGATGAAGAAGGGGATGCATGGGGGCATCCCCAAGCTTAGACGCTTGAGTCTCCTTGAATATTTCTTGAGGGTTCCGGGTGCATCCCCAAGCTTGAGCTTTTGACACTCCAAGATCTTCTTTCATCATCTTCCATCGCACACTTGAAAACTCCCTTCATACATAACTCATCATAAGCCGATTAGAGAGGTTAGTACCGTATTAAAATAATTTTCCTCTACTGCAAATAAAGATAACCTTGAAGGGCTAATATTCCTCAAGATTGCCAAAAAGTTTTTGCAAAGAAAAAGCAAGCTTAAGGTTTGAAAAAAGAAGAAAAGGCAAAACAGAACAGAATCTGTGAAAATCAGACCAGCAGATGAGGACATCCCTACTAATGTTACACCCATACCATCACCAACTACACATCCTGGACCAGTTACTAGAGCACGTGCACGTCAACTAAATTATCAGGTACTTTCGTTTCTTGCGAATCCTTCTATTGTTCATGAACATATGATGCTGCCTAAATTAGATACTTTTGTTTTGCTTATGAATGAAGGACCTAGCATGGACAAGAAGGATGGTCATTGGAGCGGGATCAAGAATGGAGAAGAAGGTGCGCGCGGGGGAAAGTACAGTGGAGCTTCCAGTGGGGATTTTCGCACGTTGAAGCCACCATAAGGCATGCATGAAGGCTTGGACGGAATACACGAGATGCCACTTCATTATTTTCGTCCAAGAGCAAATATAGGTGCTGCGTCACCTTAATATTGGGCTGGGCCCATGTAATTTCGAAATACCACATTATAGGCTGTTTTTAGAGTCCGTATGTGTGGGGAAACCGAGTTAGGGTTGTTTTCGGACCCCACCTCCAAGGGGTCACGAAAATCCCCTCTGTTCCCCCATATATACAGCCCTTAGGGCGTCGTTTAGACTGGGGGTTTTAATTAGACATAAGTTAGCCATAGCCGCAACTTCGAGCTCTTCGTTTGTATCATCCGACCAGGCCAAGACCTCATTGGAACCCCAACTTTCGTAATCATTCATCTTATATTCGCAATATCCAGATTGCAATTCTTAGTTCTTGCTTGTTCTTCGATTGCTTGCAGGAATTAGACCTTCGTGGTCAGGTTGATCGTGCATCCGCGGGATCAATAACCTCTCGGAGTTGGTTTAGCGATTGCTAAGGTGCAACGTCTTCGCACGTTCGTAGTCGGATCGTCAGAGTCATCTCCACCAAATCGATAGTTATCTCTCATCGAAACATCGGGACACCTTCGCCTCTATCAAGCAGGTAAAAACGAATTTTTTAGGGATACTTCTTCAACTCAAATCAAAAAACTCAGAACATACGAAAGTTTCGTAATTGTATAGAGCATGTTGTGTAAAAAATTCAGCTAAAAAAGATGAACTGGGATTTTTCTCTGATGTTTCTAGTCACGAGGACAGAATCTGTTTTCTGGACAGCATGTCACAACTTTCACTTCCCTTGTCGTATGAGGCTAAACTTGGCACAAAGCTTGAAAAGTAAAGATACAATGATGTTGTTACAGTAGTAACAATCATCAAGACCACTAAGAACAGAATAAAAACAAGAAGAAAAACCTAAATTCGTTGCGGGCTGCCTCCCGAAAGCGCTTCTTTAAAGCCATTAGCTAGGCATGAGTGTAACGATGCTCACACAAGAATAAGAGTTGAAGCACAAAAGAGAGCATCAAAGGAGCAAAGACAAACCACATTTAAGTCTAACATGATTCCTATGCATGGGCAACTTGTAGTAAAATAAATAAATGAAGCACAAAGCAACAAGCATAGGAAGGTAAAACGAGAGCACCTTCAAGATTTTCAACATGGAGAGGGGTGTTTTCCTAACATGAAAATTTCTATAACCATATTTCCCTCTCTCATAATAATTTTCAGTAGCATCATGAACAAACTCAACAATATAATTATCACACAAAGAGTTACTCTCATTAGTAACTCTTTGTGTGATAATTATATAAAGTAAGAGTCAAAGAGTTACTCTCATTAGTAGGTAGAGATGGGTAGCTACTCCATTCTTCCTCCTTTTGTTCGTCACTCTCCTCCTCTTTTTCATCCAAGGAGCATTCAGTTTCAGCAATTTCTTCTTCCGTAGAGTCCTGCAAAGAATTAGTCTCTTCCTCTTGTGGAGAGAAACTTTTGAGATGGTCAATAATATAATAATTGTCATTAAAATCCTCAAAGCAATAATTAAGTATTTCAAGACTCTCGGATTTGTAAGGGGCATCATCAATATTTTCAACAAAGGAAGCAATTTCATAGGCACCCTTAAAGATAACAACTTCTTCTATTTGTTCTGCATCATAAAAATCATAGTTTCCCTTAGCGTAAGAAGCTAAGGTTTCATCATCATTGTACTCACATTGGAAAGCAAGGTGTTTGTGCCTCATAAAGCAACAAGATTCATCCCTGCAGAAAGATATATTATATATTGAGCACAATTTTCTAGCATAGTCATACAACTCCTGTATTAGTCCCCATGAGTGTATCCCTTTTTGAGACAAGCGGTATTCCTTGTAATGTTTTTTTATCCTCCATGAATCCGCCTTGCCAATAAGATCTAGTCTCAAAGAAAGTAGCCATTAGTAGCAAACAGAGTAATAAGCAAAAGTGTACTTATCAAGTGAACTTATAAGTAGAGCTATGCTCCCCGGCAACGGCGCCAGAAAATAGTCTTGATAGCCCAAAAGTGTAGGGGATCGCAACAGTCTTCACAGGTAAGAGTAACCCAAATTATTGATGCAACACAAGGGGAGCCAAAGAATACTTATAAGCCTTAGCAGTTGAGTTGTCAATTCAACCACACCTGAAAAAGCACTAGACAAGATATAAGTAGCAACGGTGTGTTGACGGGTGTAGCCTTTAAGACTTTCCCAATCACCAACACCACAAAGTAGTAGGAGCAGCAAAGAAAGTAAAAGTAACAACGAAGGTAATGAAGGTGA
This sequence comes from Bromus sterilis, assembly GCA_950022295.1. NCBI lineage: Eukaryota > Viridiplantae > Streptophyta > Magnoliopsida > Poales > Poaceae > Bromus > Bromus sterilis. The sequence continues at coordinate 159,270,279 of OX465599.1, read as the reverse complement.
AAGATGGACCGGGGTTCAAGGTTTCACTAGTAGTACCTCTCTAGGCAAAAGAACAAGGTGCTGGGTGAACAAATTACAGTTGGGAAATTGACAGAATTGCACCAACTCTAGCCAAAGAACAAACTAGAGCATCCTAGTCTAAGAACCAAACGTAGGCATGTGTTCCGTATGTAGTTGTACGTGCTTGCAATAAGAACTTTGCACAACATCTTTTTTCCTACCATCACGCTACGAATGGGGCCACTTAAGGAACTTATGGATATTAGGGTGCTCCTGCGGCGGAGCACCGGAAAAAATCATTAACACTCTATGAACACATGGGATCCTCAAATTATAGCCCATCCCCTTTGGTGTCCCAAGCTGTCACCATTGGGATCGCCGGTTCCGGACTATAATAGGTGCATACAACCGTAGATAAGATCTAGAACAACAATTCTAATCATACAACCATAACGTGCTCAGATCTGAGATCATGGTACTCGTGCACTAGTAACAAGCATTAAGAACAACAAATTGCAGCAACAATAATTCATAAACCTCTTAGGACTGAACAAGGTAACAATTCATCGGATCCCAACAAACACAACACCAATTACATCATATGGATCTCAATCATGTAGGGCAGCTCATGAGAACATTGTATTGAAGAGCTAGGGGGAGATAATACCACATAGCTACTTCCAAGAACCCGTAGTCCAAGGAGGAACTACTCAAGAAGCATCATGGGGGAAGGAGAGTCGATGAAGATGGCCACGGGGGCCAAGGCCCTCCCTGGCAGGGTGCCGGAGCAGGATCCTGGTGACCCCCGAAGCTAGTTTTCGATGGCGATGGAGATCGGAATCGCTTCTGGAAAAAGTACTTCGATATTAGGGATTTCCTCCTCGGGGGTAAAAATAGGGGCCAAAGGGGGCACCGAGAGGGGCCACCAGGCATCCAGGAGGGTGCCTGGCGCGACCTAGGGCTGGGCTGCGCCATGGACCCTTCTGGAGTCCTGGTGGTGGACCTCCCTTCCTTCATTGGTGTTTCCGGAGGCTTCTGGGACGCTGATTTTTTTTATAATTTTTCCGGAATTTTTGGAGCACTTTTAATGGCCGGAAAACCTGAAATACAAAAACAGCAGAAAACTGGAACTGGCAACTGGGTGCACTGAGTTAATAGGTTAGTCCAAATATGCTCAAAAGTGTATGAAAGTTCAAGCAAAACATGGCTAAGTCACACAAAACATGCATGGCACAAGCAGAAATTATAGATACGTTTGGGACGTATCAACGACCGGCTTCTATAGGAGATTTTTACCTTTTTCCATACGTAAACATATTTTTAAAGCATATATTGCATCATGTTTTTCACTTATACCATAAGGCATGTTGAGGTTCAAGTATTTTAGATTTTTTTATCTCCAACTGTTGGCTCCTATATACATCTTCAAGTGCACTAAAATCAATATTTGGGGCTTACATATGTGCTCTATTATGAGTCAGCATGACATAATTTGATCATACCGACTCATGGGGGCTACATATTTGCTCTATTATGAGTCAACATGAAATAAATTGATCATACCGACTCTTGGGGGCCACATATTGATTTTACTATGACTCGGCATGACATGCAAATGGTCTATACCGATTCATGGGGGCTACATATGGTCAAGAATAGACTGACTCCTCAAAAAGACTGCTTGTCATTCAATAAGTCAGTGATAAAAACCGGCTAACTGGAATACTGAAAAATAATCATTTACAATCTTAGATTCAATAGACCAAAGAGGAGGTTTGCCGTGTATTCAAATATTTCATTTATAAAATTTCTGCCTTCATAAAGGCAAAACATTACAAGCATGACCAACACTTGAAAGAAAACTACTTTGAAAAATGAAGCATCATGGCTTGATCTCTTCATCTTAATCATCACTGTTGGAAACACCAGCATCGTTAGTTGATGCGGAACTATGGGATTCGTCTTCTCGATTGTAAAATTCACTATCACTGCTACTGGAGCTCTCCATGCAGCACTCCATGCGATCCCCGTCAGAATCAAAACATCTTGCCCACAGGGTTTTGTCTCCATCATATCTGAAGACGATGATATCTCGCTTTTTAAGAGTGTGAGGGAGCGGATGAAAGTCTTCCAAACTTTCTCCAAGAACATGGAGCCGTTGCTGGACAAGCTTATGGTCACCCAGATAGGCCCGTGAGGGCAGCCATTAGACCGAAGCCACAACCCATGGGGCTTGGAATTTTCCATGATTTGAGCGAAGGAGCTGGGAAGATGAACCCATCGACGAGGTTTTGAGCGGAGCTTCATGAAGAACTCGTGAATAAGCGCTCCCTCATGAGCAGCACCACGAGAGGAAGAAAAAGATAACCCCCCGCGAACTCCACACCCTTGCGCACCGCGTACACCTCTACCCAATCGACTTGGACCACGACCGTCGGGGGAACCAACACCTCCGTGAGTGTTGGGATTTGTCCCATCCAAGGCCATGGATTCACGATTGCGGAGCTTGGGAGCCATGAGAAGGAAAACTCACAGAATGAGAAGGAAGGAAGAAGAAGGGGATATACGGTTCATTTGATACCATGGCCGGTTATATATTGATGAGAAGTGGTGTAAGTTAAAGAAATATCATTATAGCGTTATAGTTTACCCATGTCAAGCGGCATTTAAGAAGAAGACTCCTCGATTTCCGCCATGGCATGAATGGGACGTTTAATGACGATGCTTCTTTTCTGGAGGCACTTTATGAGGATTTATTAGTTAGAATAGTGGTGACTTTTCGACTCCCACTGTGGTGAATTTTGTTGTTGAAAACAGATTTGTAAGGAAAGTCGGCTAGTCAGAAGAGCTGGTCTATATCATGAAGATGAAGCCATGAATATTTTTCTTCTGGAAGAATTATCTGTGAAACGAATCACAAGAGTCGTCATTGATGTTTACAAAGGAGTCTAGGAAGATTGTCGTGAAGCTAAAGTGTCATGCAAATCTTGAGGGCTAATGTCGAGGGGATGGCTAAAGGCCATAACCCGGCATGATTGTAACCCAGGCCGACTCCACAAAGGAAGGACCCAAAGGAGACTCGGCAGTGGGCCGAGTCGTACCAAATGTGAAGACCGAAGGCTTTAGAAGGAAACAGACCTACGTTGAAGAATAAGGAAACTACTTGTAACTAGACTAGGACCCTACTTCGTGTAGGAGACAAATTGTGTAAACCCTAGGACCCGACATCTATATAAGACGGCGCCCTGGGACGTCAAAGGGACAACTCAACTTAGAACCTATCGAGGCATAGGTAGAGATTACGCACCCTTGTAATTAAGAAGTCGACACTCAATAATAGAAAAGCAGGAGTAGGTCTTTACCCGACGAGGGGCCGAAACCTAGGTAAACTAGTGTGTTCCGTGTTTCTGCCGACTCTCTCCTCGTATCCACCTCTTATCAAAGGCCCTGCGTCAAGTTCTCCGATGAGGACATATGTTGTGACTTTCCCACGACAGCGGTGCGAGGCGCGGCTCCGCCGAGCGCGGGGCGGACTCCGGCGGGCGCGTGCGAGCTCGGGCGGCATTGCGGTGCACGAGAAGGGCCATAACCATGTCCATTAGAAGCGAGGCGAGGAGAATCATTGAACTTGAGAAGATAGGGTCTCGGGGTGGCTTACCGGCGTAGGGAACATCAACGAACGGCGACGGCCGAGGCGGACTCCGGCGAGAGAAATTGGTGAACTTGGAGGGAGTTTTGGCTAACAACTTGGGGGTTTTGGACGAAGGGAGAGAGGGGCACGTAGTGGTGCTTTTATAGGGTGAGGGGCGTCTAGGTTTATGCAACCGGGCCGGCAAAATCTGGCGAGGTCTCAGTGGCGGCCTAAAGGCACGTCTTAATGGTGTGCGAGCGGCGAGGGGCGGGATGCGCGGGATGGTGCGGGGCGAGGCGCAGAAGGAAGGAGGCCGCCCGTGGCGCGGGATGTGCGGCGACGATGGCGCGTGCGTCCTGCCGTGGGAAAGTAGATGACAGGCGGGCCGGCCTGTTAGCGGCTAGGGGAGAGAGAGGGGACATGAGCGGGCCAAATTGGCAGTTGGGCTGGGCCGGCTCGGCTCGCCTAGCCTAGCGGCCAATGTTTGGTTTTTTTAGCACAGCTTTGAGGAGTTTTATAAAATAAAATATAAATCTGAAAAATACAATTTTTTTCCAAAATCTTATAATAATCTAATTAAAATATTCAATGGGTTTTTATCTAGAGTAAATAATAAAATAAAAATCTTTATCAATAAATCCAATAATTCTGAAATAAGGTTTTAAATCATTTGACATTAAAATTGAAGAAGTCATGTTATCTTCCCTCATTTTTAATTAAATATAAAAGGATTCAACATGAGATCCAAAAATAAAAGAAACTTTTATTTAAAACATTTTCCCAACTTTCATTTATTTATTGAACGAGTCATATTACCTTCTCTCTTAATTAATTTTATATTAAATAATAAATGCCAAAGAACCAAATGAATATTAGGGAAAGTTATTTTATTCCCTATCATTTTAATATTCATTTAAACTCGAAAAGTTTCAAATCATTCAACTTCACATAGATCAATTTCACACAGAGCAAACAAAAAAATCATAACATATATATATAACATTCTGAAATTTAGAATTTTGGGATGTTATAGTTTCAAATTTTTCAAACCTAATATAAATTTTCCGAATTTTTTTAACGAATGAATGCCGTTTTCACGGATGGCTATCGCCCCTTCGATCTTTGAAATTTCATTCTATTCGTTGCACAACACATACAAATGCAATGAGGTACCTCATATTGATGCTTCAAACAATTTTTGAGTACTGTTTTAGTCGCTCGCAATGTTAATCTGCATTTAAATCCATTTAATGCCTAGAAATGTATGTAATGCGTTAGAAATAACAAACGATGCAACGCAAAATTCATATTATAATACGTGAGATGTTTGGGTCTATGTTCATTGTAGATAAAAACTCGATGTCAAAAAATGAAGCGGATGAGAACATACATTTAAATAGTTTGGTTTTTAAAGAGTGCACATCATACAAGTTGTACAATTGTCTCAAAAAAATTCCTGACATACTAAAGTGATATGATAACACCCTGCCAAGTTTCATTCTTTTCAGAACAAATATAAATTTCTGGAATTTTTAAACGAATGAATGTCGCGTTCACGGATGGATATTGCGGCTTAGATCTTTGAAATTTCACTCCATTTATTGCACAACACATACAAATGCACTGAGGTACCTCATGTTAATTTTTTAAATCATTTTCGTGCACTATTTTAGTTGCTCGCAATGCTACTCTGAATTTAAATCCATGTAATGCCTAGAAATGGTCATAATGCGTTAAAATAACAAACAAAAGGAAAGAAATTCATATTATAGCACATGAGATGGTTGGGTCTATGTTCATTGTAGAAAAAAACTCGACGTGTAAAGTCCCAAATTTTCTAAATTTGGATGTTAATAAATCATCACATGCATCGGCATGCTTTATTTGCATTATTTGGATTTTTCTGAATATTCAAAATATTTTTTAACTTAAGGCAATTTACTGAAGAGTATATAAAAGGACTAATCACATGTTAAAAAAGGTTAAAAAATATTCATAATATTATTTGAGTGATCTTGGAATTCGTTTTGGGGATTATAATTAACTCTAGAAATATTTATGGATTTTTATAATGCTCAGAAAGATTTTATTTCATTAAAATGTTATTATTTGAAAAATAATTTATATTAATACTAGTGCACTTTGAAAAATATTATTTTATTATTTGAAAAAGTTTTCTCACGGTAGTTGACTAAATTAAATTTTTAAACAAAATGAGTTTTCGCAGCTAGGCCGCCAGCCGGCCCAGTAGCCTGTTTTTCGCCGCGGGCACATTTGGGTCCGGGGAAATAAATATTTTTTCTCTACCTATATATAGATTGAAAATTTATTTTCCTTTTATTTTTATCAAAACCCTAGCCGTGGGTCCCATTTCGCCGACTTCGCCGAAATCGACCGCGCTACCGCTCACTTGAGTGCACCGCCCGCCGCCGATCATCGAGCTGCCCCGCGCCGGCGACCACCGCGCCTCCCGGCCGAGCTGCCGCCACCCCGGGGCTGCGCCGAACCGCCCGCGCCGCCAGCCACCCCGTCTCCACCAACGTCCGCCGTCACCGGTAAGCCGCCGCGCCACCTCGGCCATGGGATCTATATCCGACGGTTGGGATTCGTTTGATCTGGATCTTAGATCCAGATCTGGTTTATTTTTAGGGTTACGGTTACCAGGAGTTGACGTGGTTTTTCCGGTTAACCATAGAAACCGGTTTGGTTATTCAGCGAACACTTGCCGGAAGTTCACTGAGCGAACGTCGTTACTCTCGTAGCGACGAGGGCATGTTCACGATGAAATTTTACACTATTCGCAGAAGAGCTTTTCTTTACATATTTCACCCTAGAACCATTTTAGCTATATCTTTTTAACCGTGTACCCATTTTAGATGATTCTTTTTGCGTTGCGACCATAGTGAAAATTGGAACAAAATAGACTATACTTTGCACATTTTTGCACAATTGGAATTTGAATTTTATTTAGATTCAAATTCAAACTTTCGGAGACCGTGCCTTGCATACAATGAATCCGTTTTTGTTGATTCCAGTCGCGTTGGGCTCCAAATGATTAGTAGAATAATTCTAGCTAATACTTGTTATTGGTGTTGGGAGTTTATTTGATTATTTTATGTTGAGTTTATTTGATTTTATGTGATTATTATTTTTTATCGATGACTTCAGTGAACGTATAGATTGTCTAGAGTGCATGGAAGATCGGAAATAAGCGTTAGAGTACTTCAACATCGTTCAAGGCAAGTTGAACTTTTGATTATTCTCATCCTTTCTTTATGCATGTGTACAATAATTATGTTATGTTGAAACGTGGTAGGATAGTCATATGTTTAATCTTAGGATGCTATTCATTGTTGCCATATGTATGCACTGTTCTTATTCGTTAATTGCATGTTGAGCCTTCTTGTGGTAGACGATGGGAGATTTATCTGTCTCAATTCAGTATGGTGTTGAGAGTATCTTATAGCTGTAGGCTTCAGGACTTTTTATCAGTGAATGCGTCCTTGAGAGAGCGCTCTATTGTCCCTAGAGAATGCATCATTGACAGACCAACACTTGAGGAGGTAGTTCGGGACTTAAACCAGTTGAATGCGTCCTTGGCAGAAGCGCTCTATACTCCCTAGAGAATGCGTCACTGACAGAGCACATTTGGGACTTATGAAGTTCTTATCATGTTAACCTAGGATTCGTTGGATTCTCATGGGCGGATAAATTGGAGGTGGTCTAGTTTAGCGATGTGTTAGTTGTACTTGAGTAAACCTTGACCAACTAGTGGAGGTAGGTGAAGATATTCTTCTGCAAGCCAAACTTGAGTGTTCTGTTTGGCATACCCTGCTTGTAGATGTTGGTTTGCTATGTCACTTGTGTTACTTGTCGTACATTCAAAGATACTGACCCATTTTGGGTTGTAACCATCGTGTTGCAGGTTTACCAGAAGATTAGTGAGGTACGATAGGGTTGTGAGTCTGCACTCAACATGTCGCCAGTGGGCATTGCTGAGACTCACCGTTGCTACTTCCGCTATTTATATTAAATAAGCTAGCCATGAGCTAAGACGTTTGTTATAATTTATAAATTTTGGATCATACGTTGTAATAAATGAAGCAATTGTACTTTATTATTCATCTATACTGTGTGCTAGCGATTTCGATCAAGGGACTAGCACTTTATGCACAAAGAGTTCAATTCTTAGCGAATTGGGTCATTACAGATGGTATCAGAGAAGTGTGTTGACTGTAGGTCATGGCCCTATAAAATGGATTAGAATTACCATAGGAGTGAAAATTTTATTTTACAACTTTTTTCTAATTATTAGTCCTTAATCTCGTATTCATATCTTCATTCATTTTTTACTTACTTCTTTTCAATATAGATGACCCTTGTAGTTACATTAATTATTGGATATATGCCCTGGAGGCAATAATAAAGTGTGTTATTATTAATATTCAAGTTCATAATCAAAGTTTAAATTTTTGTGCTATCATTGCAATGACCCTGACTATGAGATTCACAAGAAAACTCATTTGCATGTGTGAAAATGTAAACAACAAGAGTTCCTAGTTTAGCCTCTAAAACCAACTCATGTGCTAACTGATGATTACGTTTTCTTAATGATGGACATCGTTCTTGTAACACGGATGTCAGTAGCAATGAGAGTATGTTGTTAGCAGAACAATAATGTTGAACATGCCCCAGTATTAAATGATATAGTTAGGGACCACATCGTAACGATGTTATAATTCTATCATGATTTTTTTATCATATACGCAATTCCTTAGACGACAAGAGTATCCGGTTACTTCACGCAGGAAGATATACTTTGGTTCTTAGATGAATCCTCCCATAACTGGGAAGTAGTAAAATAAGTTATGTGTATATTGGGTAGTGTGTCTAGTAACTGCGATAGTTCAAGAATGGGATTTTCTCCTTCACGGTGAAGAGATATTGACTTTGGGCCCACTCAGTATAATGGTATCCATTCTAGTCGAGCCAGATACATTGTGATTTAGTGACGGGGATAGCAGAATACAATAACAAGAAATAAAAGACAAACGAGCAATGAGGATAACGGGTGGCTTGTATTCAAGAAGTTGTTACAAATAGGTGGCAAACTTCTCTCCTCTAACTTTGTCATATATCGCGAAGCAAAGGGAATGGTACATGTATAACATAAAGGTTCACTCGAAGTTTCTTGTCAGAACCCCAACTTGGGTAAGTGCTAGGGTTTGAATGCCCCTTTGCATCATGTGAAAATTTCAAAAGAAATTCAAAAATGGGGAAAAGAAAAGCCCTAGAGAATTTAATTTAAATGGCCAGATAAAAATATTTTTCCAAAAAATCATCTGAACATTTGGAAAATTCCTATAAATGATTCTGATCATTACAAAAGTGGTTTGGGTTCATTCCCATGCCTATGGAATATTCTAAAATTCAAAAGGTTCTCTAGAAATTAAAGTTGACCCCTATTTGAATATAAATTCAAATTGTTTGAATTTCAAAAATGCCCAAAAGTTATAAGTGGCTAGCTACTTATATTCTAAGCCCACATAAAAACTTTGGGGATTTTATTAAATGCTCTACTATTTTAGTTGGAGCAAAACCAAAGACAGAAAATAGAAAAAGAAGCAGAAACAGAAAGAAATGGAAAAACAAAGCTAGCCCAACCCCAGTGGCCTCTGGCCCAACTAGCAATAGTTTCCAATCTAGTCTGAACATGGCTTATAACAATAGTTTCCAATCTAGTCTGAACATGGCTCCTTTTGAACTCCTCTACGGACGACGATGTCGAACACCCCTTAACTGGTCAACAACCGGTGAAAGGCAATTCTTTGGACCGGATATGATCAAGGAAGCAGAAGAGCAAGTTCGCATTGTTCGTGATAAATTGAAAGCCGCACAGTCTCGTCAGAAAAGCTACTATGATCGTCATCATAGGCAAGAAAGCTACAATCTGGATGAGAAGGCTTACCTCCGGGTTACTCCTCTGAAGGGAACCCAACGCTTCGGTATCAAAGGCAAGTTGGCCCACATTACATTGGACCCTTCCGCATTCTTGCTAAACATGGAGAAGTTGCCTACCAACTTGAACTACCCCCGCACCTTTCCCGAGTACAAGATGTATTCCATGTGTCACAACTCAGGCGTTGCTTCAAGGACCCCATCCGCGAAGTCGACCATGAAACGCTTGATCTTCAAGATGACCTTTTTTATCGAGAGTACCCTGTTCGTATTCTTGATTCAGTAGAGCGTGTCACTCGTCGTCAGAAGATCAGGTTTCTGAAAGTGCAATGGTCACATCACTCCGAGAAAGAAGCAACATGGGAAAGAGAAAACCGTCTCCGTGCCGAGTACCCCACCTTCCTCCCGACGACTTCTGAATCTCGGGACGAGATTCTTTTGAGTGGGGGCGAGTTGTCAGAACCCCAACTTGGGTAAGTGCTAGGGTTTGAGTGCCCCTTCGCATCATGTGAAATTTTCAAAAGAAATTCAAAAATGGGGAAAAGAAAAGCCCTAGAGAATTTAATTTAAATGGCCAGATAAAAATCTTTTTCCAAAAATCATTTGAACATTTGGAAAATTCCTATAATTGATTCTGATCATTAAAAAAGTGGTTTGGGTTCATTCCCATGCCTATGGAATTTTCTAAAATTCAAAAGGTGCTCTGGAAATTAAAGTTGACCCCTATTTGAATTGAAATTCAAATTGTTTGAATTTCAAAAATGCCCAAAAGTTATAAGTGGCTAGCTACTTATATTCTAAGCCCACATAAAAACTTTGGGGATTTTATTAAATGCTCTACTATTTTATTTGGAGCAAAACCAAAGACAAAAAATAGAAAAAGAAGCAGAAACAGAAAGAAATGGAAAAACCAAGCTAGCCCAACCCCAGTGGCCTATGGTCCACTGGCCCAGCCCACCTGGCCCCCCCTTGTCGTCTTCTCCAACCAGCTCGGTGGCGGCCTGGGAGCACGCTGCGGCGCCACCGCGACGCCGAGAAGGCTCCAAGGGCCCCCTGGCCTCATCTTCTCTCCAGGAGAACGCCCAAGTACCCCCTCACCACTTCCCCCTCATCTGGGAGCTCTCTCTCGCCGGATCCCGCATCACCCGAGAGTTCGACTTCGTCACGCCGCTGCACAAGCGTGGCCACCGTGCCCCTCCCGACGAACCACCTTGTCCAGGAGACTCCCCGGCGTCGACTACTCCTTCACGAGCGAGCAATCGAGCCCGGAAGCCCCGAGTACGCCGCCCCCTTTGCCTCCTCGCCGCCGGCCGTCGTGGACGCCGTCGATAAATTCGGCGCCTCCAACACCTCCCAGGCCACGCCGTGCTTCTCTTCGTCCTCAGGGTGAGCTCCCGGTTCTCCCTAGCCCTTCCGTGCTCCTCCCCGTGCACCATAGCGCCAAGTCGCCGTGACCCGAGCTCCGGCCGCCGCCGCGTTGCACGCCGGCGTCGCCCCGTTGCCTCCCGAGGACGCTACAGTGCCCAACGCGAAGCGCGCGAGCTCGAGGAGCACAGCGGTGCCCTCCGTTTGGCAAATGGCGCCCCCAGCCGTCGTCCAGGGAGTGCGCCGCCGCGCTGGATGCCACCGACGGCTAACCACTGGCGTGGCCTAGTTAATTAGGGCCTAACCCACTCACTAACCCCCTAACCCTCACTGACAGTGGGCCCAAGGCCCCCTAATGACCCTATTTAGTTTAAACTAAACCGGGTTTAAACCCACTTCCACTGACACCCTGGCCCCACAGGTCAGACCCCCCCCACGTCATGTTGATGCCAACATGACGCAATAAACCTTTTTCTAGATTAAAAGAATTCAGAAAAATCCAGAAAAAGAGTTAGACTTTGAAAATTCAAAGAAAATTCATACTAACTCCAAATTAAGCATATAATATATGAAAAATTATCAGAAAAATGCAAGGATTATGAATATGCAACTTGTTTCTATGTTTGACCATTTTAAAATGGGTGAACAGTAGCAAACATGCATATGACATAATTTGAATTTGAATTTGCAAATTCTTTGGAATACACTTCAATTAAATGGGATGTGCCACAAACCAGTACCCTATACCTCATGTCACAACCTTATCATGTGCTTGAGCATTGTACTTTATTTGTGCCCCCCTTTGTTGATGATTGTTTCTGGTAACAGTGTTTCCGAGACGGAGGTCACCCCCTGAAGCAGAAGTTCGATAAACCAGTGTATCGTCAGCAAGGCAAGCAAACCCCATTCATCATGTCTATAAAATTCTACTTCCCTCTCAGTATCGATTATGCATGTTTAGGAGATCACAGAGACACGTTCTTTCGCATAGTTGAACCCATTTCGATGCATAACCTATCATTTTGTCACCGTATTAAGCAAACCACAATCCTAGCAGATATAGGAGTTGAATGATGAGCATGTGGCCCCTGCAACTGTTACTGCTTGTTGCTGCTTAGTGATACAATGAGGTTACATTGTTTGTGAGTCAGGATGGATATTCATAATGGTGTTGATGATAATGTGTTGGTGAATCCACCCTAAACAAAGGTGAACGATGAGAGGCTGTGTAGGAGTACACAGTGGGTTGTCTCGTTGAACACCGCCTTATGCCCGAGTTCTTGTATGGTAATCCGAGACAAAGAGTACAACCACACATTGGGCTCACTGACCCCTCTCGACCTATTAACTCACCTCGATCCAAGTCCAGGAGTCACACCTAGTTCGGGTTTTCCATTCGGCATATGCATAGAAAGATAAAGGAAATGAAATGTGGCATTCATGGTAGGGCTTGTAGCACAGGCTTGTCAAGCGGAGAACCATCCGTCGAGGTGGGCTTGTCAGTCGTGCCTACATGGTTTGAGTCCTGCCTGGAAGCTCGGCCGAAACTCCAGATGGGTTTGGAACTCAGACAGTTGACTCCTTGGACTAGAACGGAGCTGTGGGCGAAGTGTTGTGGTGAACATCCTCGCCGACACCCCTTGAATGGTGCCGAGACCTGGCGGTAACTGATGGTCATGTGTGTGTAGCGGTACACCCCTGCAGGGTTAACAAAACTATTCGAATAGCCGCGTTCGCGGTAATGGATTACTTGGAAAGTTGTACCTGATTATTAGACAACTTGAATGGATACTCTAAAAACTTGCCGAGATAAGTGTGAGTGCAATGGCGTGCCTTCTCGTGGGTAAGTCGAGGAAGTATCCATAGTGGTGTATTGGATGGAGACTTGGTAGTGGACTCGTGTACGCTTCTTACCTCAAGTCTGGTACTCGTAGTACAGGACTAGCCAATTCAAAGCTGGCACTTCTGCATGATGAAACCCCACCTCCCTTTACCTTGAAACTTGAGCATGACTAGAATAGTTCTGATGTAAGTCTTGCTGAGTACGACTTTGTACTCACGTTTGCTTAATCTATGTTTTAGATGGAAACCCAGACCCCGATGGAGACACCTTCCTGAAGCTCGACGTTGACTAAGCTAGTATAGTTCCATGTTGGAAATATGCCCTAGAGGCAATAATAAAAATGTTATTATATATATATTTCCACGTTCGTAATTAATGTTTATATTTCTGTGCTATAATTGCAATGACCCTGACTATGAGATTCAGAAGAAAACTCACTTGCATGTGTGGAAATGTAAACACCAAGAGTTCCTGGTTTAGCCTCTAAGACTAGCTCATGTGCTAACTGGTGATTACGTTTTCTTAATCATGGACATTGTTCTTGTAACAAGGATGTCAGTAGCAATGGGAACATATTGTTAGCAGAACAATGATGTTGAACCGACCCCAGTATTGAATGATATACTTAGAGATCACATCGTAACTACGTTATAAGTCATATCATGAAATGTTATCATATACGTAATTCCTTAGACCATGAGAGTACCGAGTTGCTTCACACAGGAAGACATGCTTTGGTTCTTAGATGAATCCTCCCGTAAATGGGAAGTAGTAAAATAAGTTCTGGGTATGTCGGATGGTGTGGCTAGTGACTGTGATAGTTCAAGAATGTGATTTGCTCCTTCACGATGAAGAGATATTGACTTTGGGCCCACTCGGTATGACGGTATCCATTCTAGTCTGGCCAGACGCATTGTGATTTAATCACGGGGATACCGGAATACAATAACGAGAAATAGAGACAAACGAGCAAAGAGGATAACGAGTGGCTTGTGTTCAAGAAGTTGTTACACATTGGTGCCAAACATCTCTCCTCTAACTTTGTCATATATCACGAAGCAAAGGGAATGGTACATGACTAAACATAAAGGTTCACTCGAAGTTTATTCGTGTATGTGCGGGAGTCAACATGGGTGTCCATGGCTCCGCTGTTGATTATTGGCTATTGACAAAAGGCTGTTGACCTATGTCCGGAAGATGTTCTGAGTCATGTCCGCATTATACCGAACCTATTGGGTCACACACTTAACGAGTAGTAATCTGTTAGAGAACTAGGAGATGAAAAGAGAAAGGGTACCGGAATTGTTTCGGGTGGAACCAGAAGTGTTTCCGGGTAGCACTAGAAGTGTTCTAGGTTGTGCCGAATGGTTTCAGAATATTCGTGAACGGTCTCGGATCATTCCGGAACATTCAAGAAGAGTCTTGAAGTAGTAACAAGACATCCGTAATAGTCTCGGAAGGTTTTGCAACATTCAGTAATAGTTGTGGAAAGGTTACGGAACATCGGGAAAATTGTTCCGGGACTTCCGGAAATGTTCCGAGAGGTTTCGGAAGGTTCCCGGGAGCTTATGGAAGTATCCGGAGGGTTAAGGAACTCTCCAAACCGCAAAAACCGACGTTAGACCAAGTAGGAAGGTCCACAAGGTCGTAACTTGGAAGGAAAAGGAATTTCCTTGAGTCCAAGGCCCAGACGCCATGTTCCCTGGCGTTTTGGACCAGGACGCCGGGGTCCGCGGCGTTTCGGCGTGGAATCCGTGTTTGACTCCTCCTGGTGGCCAAAACCAACTTTGGGGAGAACCCTCGCCCAAGTTGCGACCCCAGGCTTCCACCTATATATACAGGAGCAGGGGCAACCCCAAAACGACACCAGAAAAGCCCCAAGGCTTCCCCAGCTAAATCCCACGCGCCTCTAATTCTCTTCGGGCTAGATCGTTCTAGTCCGGACACCGCTAGGCTCTTCTCCCTCTAGTTTCTCTCGGTGGCGTTCTTCTTTGGACGGCGGAGCGCTGCTGGATTGCTACATCGGGATGTGTGGATACCGGTAGAGGGATCATACCTTTGATCCTTCTTCGAGGTCCTTCTTCTTCCTCGGAGATCATGTTCGAGGGACTTGTTCGTGGGACTTGATCGGGACGGATCGCGGGACGGTTCGCGGGACAGATCGCGCAACGGATCGTGGAACGGTACGCGGGATCGATATCCTCGCGGTTGGGAGGTCATTGAAATTCCTAGCTGCGGGGATCTGCACCAACGGTCTTCACCAACTCTACTTCCGCTACATTGGTTGGTGAGCCATGACCTAAAACCTTGTATGCAATCTTCTTGGATGATCTTGGGTTCTTGCTTCGTAGGCCGAAATTTTTTGTTTTCTACTACGTTTCCCAACAGTGGTATCAGAGCGATCCTTGATTAGATGCATGTTTAGGTCTAGATCATATGTGTGATATGAGGCATTGATTTTCTTGTTGCTTCCCGTTCATGTGATTTTTTCTATGCTTGATGGCAAGTTGAGGTTTTGCTACAAGGATTGAGTTTTCCATCGATCCCTCTATGCTGCTTTCAGTATGCTGGTTGCCTTGATCATGGTCTACATCAAACTCCTTGGATCTCATCTTAATCTCGCAATATAAGATTTAACATGGAGGGGCTTGTGGATTTTATGAACTCAAATCCACACGGGGGTCACGCGTTGAACGAAGTTTGGCTTGTGGCATTAGTTGCTACACGCACCCCGAACGTTAAACTAGCAACATTGAAGTATCGTGTTTGGTTTGTTTAGGGAACAACGTTTGCATGTAACCTGCTAATCAACCACAATAAAATTTGCAAAAACCCGTGTAGATAGCGATCTAACTTGTTTTTGCAGAGTATGCATGTGATGTGGTATAGCCTTCAAGATTTGCAATGTGTTTGTATGAGATGCTATATGATGTAATATTTATTCGCGACCTGCGTGTCGTGGTACGGCATGATGACTGGAGTCATATGATTGTCACTTAATTATGGCCTGCGTGCCAGAACTGTTTATTAGCTCGAGGCAAAGCAATAGATAGACGCAAGGTGATGATCTACGATGCGGAGGTGGACCCCGACGCACATGCCGGAAGCCGTGGTGATGGTCCCGGCGCCAAGGACAAAGTTGGTGGACACGGTGACTTCAACCACGACGACGTGAAGACAATGAAGACTTCACGAAGCAAAGGGCTATACTATATCACATAATTTTATGAACTGCCTGTGATGTTTATCCCTTTGATGCACCCTTGTTTGATGCGCGGTAGTCGTATTTTATTAGGGTGATCTCTCGCAAAACAATATCAAGTTGATAGTGTTCTCCCGACTGTAGCACCGTCTATACTATGTTTCACACCGGAGCAGGTCATGTCACATGGGTGCACACGGTGTGACGCATAAAAGACGGGTGTGTTAAAAGAACACACAGCACATTACACTTGGTTGTCTTAACGGTTTGGATAAAAGTTTGCTACCGGAACACGCCCATCGAAAGATGAACAAGAGTCACATGTGTTGTGATTGGCAAGTTGGCCTACCGGTCCAGTCTAAGTCATCAGTGATGTCACATCAATGGCGGACGATTGGGTCGGATCTTGAATCACTCCAGCATCAATTACGAGAGATATAGATCTGAGTGGGAGCGCACTTAGTAATTAAATTGATTAATCACAAGTGCAACTTAATTATGAACAAAATCTTAGTATTTGCATTATCGTTGTAGAATAATGGCTCACGTTACCACCTTCCCAATTGATTTTGATTAACTGTATTATCTGGTAAAAAAATTACGATTGGTACCGTATTGTGAGGACTATCCTCAATAGTGTCGAGAAGGAGCTTGTCCTATCGCAAATTTTTTATGCTCTCCCGCTGATGCTATGGATGATGTGACATACGTCCATAATCCAAAATGCTAGAATTCCACCACAGCTAAGTGCATTGTCTTCACCACCATGAAACCCGAACTTTGAAACGTTTGGGATAGTTATGTTATATTCATGGAACTGGAAAATTGTTTTCAGTAGTAAGACAATTAATTTTTGATATAAGATATCTAGTACAATGTATGATTGTAAGCATTAGTGAAAATGTTCACTATGCTCTAAACAAAACTGATAAGTGTGGGATCCAGTAGAACACCAATCATATGATGATGAGAATTAAGGGAAAGGAAGTCCAAAGGATGTTAGTAAGACTCATACGTCGGAAAGTCCATGGCATGCGCCATCCTTGATCATGTGTGATCTTCTGTGAGTAGGAGTGACATTGGAAATAGAACTATGATATGTATAAAGGCAAAACGGAAGAAGACTGGAATATCCAACTCAGAAATGAAAGTCATACGGAGTTATAGATGAATTCATTGCTGGTCAAGAGATGTAATTCTTGGGAATCATGATTAAGCAGTTAATTGTGGATTCTGTATATTGTGATTAAACTGTTGATCACCGGAATATCACTTCAATTGCATATCGTTGCAAGTTGATGCAAGAAATACTATGGCTTTTATGACTAGCTAATGATGAGTTTTGACACACTCGGGAACACGGTAAAAGGTTTACTACCGTGTGTTGACTCTATGATTATCTTCATAATTCATTTTAGAGTTGAGTAAATTGTTACTACACTTTAGCCTTGTTGCAAAACATCATTTTGAATCATGTTTGTTGCAAGAGAGTTGTTCAAAGCTATGAATAACGTAAAGGCCATACTTCCATTATGAATAGGTTGTATGTTATGAATCTTGATAATAATATTAAAAATCCATAACACTGACGCTAAACGTCGCAAGACTGACAGAAATACCACATAGATGTGGCACTGCCGTTTATCACAAGTGACATAACATGCATGAAGAATTTCCATAAGTGATGGACTTTCGAGTCATATGACTATGAATCACTTGACGCTTGCGATCTTTGTCTCGAAGTAATGTGACTAAAACACCGTTGATAGGCCATACATGAACGGGCAACTAAACCATTGGTAATCATACATGATGATGTGTGTAGTCCAATAAGTGTAGTTGTGTGCAGTGGATTCCCTATCTTCACTCATGAGTTGAAATAGATATGAGGATATCTGTTCAATAGAGACATACGTCTGGAATCTTTGAAATGTTCAAGGAATTTTAGAGTGAAATAGAAATTCATTGTAATGAGGAAATAAAGCTTCTGCAAATTAGATTGTAGAAAGCAATATTTGAGTTACAAGTTTAGCGAACGTCTGATGAGTTGTGAAGAAGTGTCATAACTTGCGTCTCCCGGAACACCACTATGAGTAAAGTGTTCGAGAGATGTAATCAAGCCATGTATGACACGGTAAGATCAAATATGACGTTTATCAATTTGCCATTATACTTATTAAAGTTATGCGTTAGAGACTACGGCTTTTACACTGAAAAGAGCACCATCAAATCTGTTGAAATGACACCATATTAGATGTGGAATGGAAGTGTTAAAACCATATTGTCTTTTCTTAAAATTTGGGTATATGAGACATGTGTTTGACATGCTCAAAACACCAAATCAGATAAGTGCTACTTTGTTAAGGTTATGCCAAAAGTTTTGGTATTCCTCTATCACTACACAAAAGCAAAACTGTTTGTTGTTAAGAACGGTGTAGTTTGAAGAAAAATAGTTTCTTACAAAAGAGTGAGTGGGAGGACAGTGCAACTTGTCAAAGATTGTTGAATCTTCAGATAAGTGTGCAGCTGAACCACACAGGTTAGACAAAACTCGTACAAACATTCATGATATGTAAAATGAGATATTGTTGTTCGACAATGATAAACCTGTGATATACAAAGAAGCGTTGATGGGCCCTGACTCCGGGATTTGGCTAAATGCCAAATAATCCGAGATAGTATCCATGGAAGTAAGTCAAGTTTTGAACTTGGTAGACCCTCCTAAAGACTAAAAGTCTGAAGAATATACATATGGATCTATAATTGATTCGGATGAAATTGTTTTATCCATAAAGCTCAACTCGTTGGAAATTGTTTTCTAGCAAGTTCAAAGGTTGACTACGGCGAAATAGTTTCGACCGTAGAGATGCTTTAGTCAATTCGGGTTATATTAGCAATTACTACATATCTCATTTATAGGATATGGTAGAATGAACGTCAAAACTAAGTTCCTACCCGGAAATATAACAAAGGACGTATACGTGATACGACCGGAATGTTTTGTCGATTCAAAGGATGCTAAAATAGATGCAAGCCTTGGATGTCCAGTGACGGACTAAAGCTGGCATAATGGAGTTGGAATTTTCGTTGTGATGAAATTGCCAAAATAGTTTGTTTTCATCAGGAATAACGAAGATGCTTGAATGTTCAAGAAAGTAAGTGGGAGCTGAATGATATTTCTAAAACCTTATGTAGATGACATATTGTTGATTAGAAATGATGTAAATTTCTTGACACGAATAAGGACTTCATTGGAAATAGTTTTCAGTTGAGGAACTTGGGCTAATATAGCATTTGTATTGAGCACAGTGATCTATGCAGATAGTAAGTGTTTGATCATGCTAAAGCCAACATTACATGTTGACATAATACTAAAGTAGTTTAGTATGAATACGCCAAGAAGGATGTTCTTGCCGAGGTCATGGTGAAAAGTTGTTTGCAGAAATCGGTGTTCATGAACACAGATAAGCAAAACACATGAATTGGATTTCACTCACCTATGTGTTGGGATTAATCATGTACACCATAATATGTAAAACGACCAGATATGTCCAGTGCTCCAAAAGGTTGTGAGCAAGATACCAAAGTGATCAATATGTTGATCATTGGACAAACAGTGAAAAGTTAAACTTATGATAGATAAGATATGTTTCTCGGAAAATGGAGATAATGAAGAGCTCGTTGTAACAAGTTACACCAGCTGAATTTTGATGTAAACAGTTACACCAATTCAGTCTTCATACTTACTCCAACCGATTTTCGATTTTAATTGGGATTATGTGTTTCACACATAAGGGTGGCACAGTATGGAGGAACTGTGTTAAGTTAGATACTGTGGCGAATTCTATAACAGAGGCTAAGTATATTGTTGCTTAAAGAAGTAACAAGGGAGGGTATTTTGAATCATCAGTTCATTTATGAACATGGTATGGTTTCCAAGATGCTTGAAGCTCATGGAACATTGATGAATGATTTCATGACTTATTCTAAAGGAACCAAGGTCCTGCCAAATGATTCAAACATATACAAAGCTAAACTGATAAAATTAGTGAATTTTATGATAGCGTGAAAACGCGAAGATATGCAAAATACAAACGGGCCTGAAACGTCAGATCCGATGATGAAGTCTATACCACAAATGAAGCATGTATTACACCGGTATGCCATAGGTGTAAGGTGCTCAAGCACTGATAATATTATTGACTCTAGTGCAAGTGGGAGACTGTTGGAAATATGCCCTAGAGGCAATAATAAAATGTTATTTTATATATTTCCACGTTCGTAATTAATGTTTATATTTCTTTGCTATAATTGCAATGACCCTGACTATGAGATTCAGAAGAAAACTCACTTGCATGTGTGGAAATGTAAACACCAAGAGTTCCTGGTTTAGCCTCTAAGACCAGCTCATGTGCTAACTGATGATTACGTTTTCTTAATCATGGACATTGTTCTTGTAACAAGGATGTCAGTAGCAATGGGAACATATTGTTAGCAGAACAATGATGTTGAACCGACCCCAGTATTGAATGATATACTTAGAGATCACATCGTAACTACGTTATAAGTCATATCATGAAATGTTATCATATACGTAATTCCTTAGACCATGAGAGTATCGAGTTGCTTCACACAGGAAGACATGCTTTGGTTCTTAGATGAATCCTCCCGTCAATGGGAAGTAGTAAAATAAGTTCTGGGTATGTCAGATGGTGTGGATAGTGACTGTGATAGTTCAAGAATGGGATTTG
The DNA here is from genome assembly GCA_950022295.1 of Bromus sterilis. Taxonomy (NCBI): domain Eukaryota; kingdom Viridiplantae; phylum Streptophyta; class Magnoliopsida; order Poales; family Poaceae; genus Bromus; species Bromus sterilis. The sequence goes on along the minus strand of OX465599.1, from coordinate 159,249,529 downwards.
CTCCTTCACGATGAAGAGATATTGACTTTGGGCCCACTCGGTATGACGGTATCCATTCTAGTCTGGCCAGACGCATTGTGATTTAATCACGGGGATACCGGAATACAATAACGAGAAAGAGACAAACGAGCAAAGAGGATAACGAGTGGCTTGTGTTCAAGAAGTTGTTACACATGGGTGCCAAACATCTCTCCTCTAACTTTGTCATATATCACGAAGCAAAGGGAATGGTACATGACTAAACATAAAGGTTCACTCGAAGTTTATTCGTGTATGTGCGGGAGTCAACATGGGTGTCCATGGCTCCGCTGTTGATTATTGGCTATTGACAAAAGGCTGTTGACCTATGTCCGGAAGATGTTCTGAGTCATGTCCGCATTATACCGAACCTATTGGGTCACACACTTAACGAGTAGTAATCTGTTAGAGAACTAGGAGATGAAAAGAGAAAGGGTACCGGAATTGTTTCGGGTGGAACCGGAAGTGTTTCCGGGTAGCACTAGAAGTGTTCTAGGTTGTGACGAATGGTTTCAGAATATTCGTGAACGGTCTCGGATCATTCCAGAACATTCAAGAAGAGTCTTGAAGTAGTAACAAGACATCCGTAATAGTCTCGGAAGGTTTTGCAACATTCGGTAATAGTGGTGGAAAGGTTACGGAACATCGGGAAAATTGTTCCAGGACTTCCGGAAATGTTCCGGGAGGTTTCGGAAGGTTCCCGGGAGCTTATGGAAGTATCCGGAGGGTTAAGGAACTCTCCAAACCGCGGAAACCGACGTTAGACCAGGTAGGAAGGTCCACAAGGTCGTAACTTGGAAGGAAAAGGAATTTCCTTGAGTCCAAGGCCCAGACGCCATGTTCCCTGGCGTTTTGGACCAGGACGCCGGGGTCCGCGGCGTTTCGGCGTGGAATCCGTGTTGGACTCCTCCTGGTGGCCAAAACCGACTTTGGGGAGAACCCTCACCCAAGTTGCGACCCCAGGCTTCCACCTATATATAGAGGAGCAGGGGCAACCCCAAAACGCACCAGAAAAGCCCCAAGGCTGCCCCAGCTAAATCCCACGCGCCTCTAATTCTCTTCGGGCTAGATCGTTCTAGTCCGGACACCGCTAGGCTCTTCTGCCTCTAGTTTCTCTCGGTGGCGTTCTTCTTTGGACGGCGGAGCGCTGCTGGATTGCTACATCGGGATGTGTGGATACCGGTAGAGGGATCATACCTTTGATCCTTCTTCGAGGTCCTTCTTCTTCCTCGGAGATCATGTTCGAGGGACTTGTTCGTGGGACTTGATCGGGACGGATCGCGGGACGGTTCGCGGGACAGATCGCGCAACGGATCGTGGAAAGGTACGTGGGATCGATATCCTCGCGGTTGGGAGGTCATTGAAATTCCTAGCTGCGGGGATCTGCACCAACGGTCTTCACCAACTCTACTTCCGCTACATTGGTTGGTGAGCCATGACCTAAAACCTTGTATGCAATCTTCTTGGATGATCTTGGGTTCTTGCTTCGTAGGCCAAAATTTTTTGTTTTCTACTACGTTTCCCAACATTCCAGACAGCGGTATGGTCCCTCGTGCAAGAGCATGTATGTTGAACAAGGCTTCTCTAAGCCATTTGTTAAACTTGTCTGTACTCAGACCTAATTTGCTTCCGTTGTATGATGTAATGTTGATCACAGACATGTGATCTCTTTGTATGCTCTATGTGTAAGTCAATAAAGATATACTTTGTAGAGTTCATGCAATGAGTACCTGCTGTTTACACTAGACATGTATGATGCGTGTATGGTTATAATGTGCATGTCTTAGTGTGGGGTTCGATAGCTTAGTTGTGTTCTTGCCAGCGGTCTTTTATACACCAAGTGGCCATTAGATGTGCGCAGCTTGGGGCATCGCGATGCGATTGCTCGTGACTCTGTCACGTGACACACTTTGTTGTATGATCGAGCCCGCCCGAGACCCCGACTAAGTGATCGGGCTGGAGTCTGTTTATGTAAGTGTTATAATTCAATCGATAATATGGTTGAGCCGACCTGTCTATGAGTATGGGATTTCACCACCCATAATCATTTAGATATTGTGAGCGGGCGATGAGGACCCATCTCAGTTGATCATCCGGCCTGGATGGGATGACCCCCACGTACGATGCTTTCCGAGAGTGTTCTGTGCTTGGCCTTGTCTTCTTAGACAAGTGGGTACGACTCTCGGCTCTCCATATGATTGAGTTGTGACTGCAATTACATACGCATATTCTGGGTCCCGACAGACTTGGTATCAGAGCAGGACTGTCTGTAGGATTATTCAACCCTTGGTCGAAGTCGAGTCTAGCATTCTATAGTTATATAGTTACTTGGGTATTAAGGGAACAACGTAAGGCTTCTTTTTCTCCTTACCCTCATCAATCTGAGTTCTGAGTCACCCTCATCTTTTCTACGGGAAGATAGGACTAGGCTCATCTATGTCTTACTAGAACATCTCGTTGATTGCTTCTTTGTAGCCGTAGGACTGTCATGGTCGTCCAGAGTCATCCTGTTGTTGAATTCCTTGAGGAAGTTCTGCCCAACCTCCTCAAGGTTGTTTCATTTTCTATCCCTGTGTAGCTGTTATGCTGCCCGATTTATTCCGTGTTTCTAGGAATCTTTGCCTCTGCATTAAAATCTTTTCCTCCTAAATCATGTCCTCTTATCTTTGATTCCATCGTACAACCTATTCTGATTGTTGATTTTTATCACACGGGATGTCAGGTGGAACTCGTAGTGTTGTTCGTCGCAATCGAGACCGTGATCAGAATCGAAGTGATGATGAACCTCCACCACCGCCTTCTGCGGTGGAAATCATGATGGAAACTGAACGGAATCGACGTGATCAAACACGCCTTCTGGAGCTCATCGAGCAGAATACCGCTCGTCAGCGCAATGTGGTTGTCAGCATTCAGGATTTCATCCTCCTCAAGCCACCGATATTTCGATGTTCCTCTGAGCCCCTTGAAGCTGATGATTGCCTCTGTTCCATCGAGCGTAAGCTTGAGACGGCGCATGTTGCTCCCAATGATCGATGTTTGCAGTATACTTCCTGGAAGGTGCTGCTGGTGAATGGTGGGGGAACTATGTTACAATGCAACCTGATGGTCATGTAGTGACTTGGCAGAAATTCCGTGATGCCTTCCGAGGTTACCACATCCTAGATGAGATGATGGAAAGAAAGAAGGAAGAGTTTTGCAATCTAACTCAAGGAGATAGGTCCATCCACGAGTATATGACCGAGTTCAACCATCTTGCTCGTTATGCCAAAGAGGAGATATCCACTGATGCCAGGAAGAAAGCAAGGTTCCGCAAGGGACTTAGGCCTGTTATTCGTCATGATCTCAATCTTCATCAGTTTGTCAACTTTGAGGATTTAGTCAATAGATCCTTAAGAGCCGAGTATGGAAATGAGGTGTTCGAAGAGTCTCGCAAGCATGCTCGTGAGTTTGCTCCATCTTCTAGTTCAGCCCCTCAGAAACGCCGGATATGGATTCCAACTAGTGCCATTCCTTCACACCTTGTTGCAAGGCCATCCTACATGGTGCCTCGACCTCCTCCACCAAACACGAATCCCAACAGCTATGGTAGTGAGCCTGCCATCCTTACTCCACCCCCTGACACCAGAGTTTGCTACAAGTGTGTTCAGTCTGGCCACATCGCGTGGAAATGTTCATCGTCGGTGAAAGTTGATCCTCGTACAAGACATGATGCCACCCCACCCAAGTCTTCCAAAGCTAAGTCTTCACAGAAATCAACCTCCAACTCCTTGCAAGAAAAGTCCTTAGCCACTGTTGGTGGTTGTGTGAACCAAATCTCAGTTGAGGAAGCTATTGATACTTCTGACGTCATCCTTGGTACGCTCCCAGTCAATCATGTTCCCGCCTCCGTTCTTTTCGATACAGGAGCTTCTCATTCATTCATGTCGGAGAGTTATGCACTTCAGCATGAGTTCCCTTTTGAAGAAATTTTTTCTCCAATTATCATTCAAACTCCTGGTTCAAAGTGGCAAACTAATAGAGTAAGCCATGGCAATCAAATTGCAATTGAGGGTTTAGTATTCCTTGCTTCTCTTATAGCCCTCAAGTCTTCAGACATTGATGTCATCCTAGGAATGGATTGGTTATCAAGACATAATGCTTTCCTTGATTGTAAAGCCAAGTCAGTTAAACTTATCCATCCTTCAGGCCAGACCATTGACTACACCTCACCCAGTTCTAGAATCCAGATGCATACTTTGAATGTGCTTCCCCTTCCTGACCTTGAAGATATTCCGGTGGTTCGTGACTTCCCGGATGTCTTTCCTGAAGAACTGCCAGGAATGCCTCCTGACAGATGTGTAGAATTCATTGTAGATCTTGCCCCAGGAACCGCCCCAATTTCCAGACGCCCATACAAAATGGCCCCACGTGAGTTAGCTGAGCTTAAAATCCAACTTGAAGCTTTGTTGGAAAAAGCTTCATCCGCCCTAGCTCATCGCCATGGGGTTGCCCCGTTCTGTTTGTAATGAAGAAAGATGGAACAGAAAGGATTTGTGTAGACTATCACCCGCTAAATCTAGCGACGATAAAGAACAAGTACCCACTTCCCAGGATCAATGATCTTTATGATCAACTTGCTGGATCCTCTGTCTTCTCTAAGATGGATTTGAGATTAGGCTATCATCAAATCAAAATCCAAAACGAGGACATTCCCAAAACGGCTTTCACTACTCGGTATGGTCTTTACGAGTACACCATCATGTCCTTTGGTTTAACCAATGCCCCCGCCACATTCTCACGCATGATGAACTCGATCTTCATGGAGTACTTGGATAAATTTGTTGTAGTTTATCTTGATGACATTCTCATCTACTCGAAGAACGAAGAAGAACATGCCGAACATCTTAGGCTGGTATTGATGAAACTTCGAGAGCATCGCCTGTATGCTAAGTTCTCTAAGTGCGAATTTTGGCTACCAGAAGTGACCTACTTAGGCCACGTGATTTCTGCGAAAGGCATTGCTTTCAATCCCGAGAGAGTTCAGGCCGTCCTTGACTGGACTCCACCTGAATCGGTTAAGCAAGTTAGGAGTTTTCTTGGCCTAGCAAGCTATTGTTGCCGCTTCGTTGAGAACTTCTCTAAAGTTGCAAAGCCTTTGACTGAACTCCTCAAGAAAGATAAGAAATTCGAATGGACTCCCAAGTGCGAGGAAAGCTTTCAAGAGCTGAAAAGAAGATTGACTTCTGCACCCGTACTTGCGCCTCCAGACACCAAAAGGGATTTTGAGATCTGTTGTGATGCTTCACGGCAAGGGTTAGGATGCATAATTATGCAAGATAGACATGTGGTAGCTTATGCTTCACGCCAGTTGCGTCCACATGAAGAGAACTATCCTACCCATGATCTTGAACTCGCTGCCGTAGTTCATGCCCTGACAACTTGGCGACATTACCTCCTTGGTAATCGTTGTGAGATCTATTCTGATCATCAAAGCCTCAAATACATATTCACCCAGCCAGATCTTAATCTCAGGCAAAGACGCTGGATTGAGTTGATAAAATATTATGACTTAGGAATTTCTTACACCCCAGGCAAAGCCAATGTCATGGCTGATGCACTAAGTCGTAAGTCGTATTGTAACAACCTCATGTTACAACAGTATCAACCACTTCATCATGAGGAATTTTGAAAGCTCAATCTCGAGATTGTTCCTCGTGGATCTCTCTTCAACTTGGTGGTGAAACCAACCCTCTAGGATCAGATCATAGTTGCCCAAAGGCGTGCACGAGGTGTTCGCCGGATCAAGGAGAACATTGCTAGCGGAGTTGCTAAATGTTTCTCCACAGATAGTAAAGGAACGGTATTCTTTGAAAATCGTTTGGTAGTACCTAAGAATAGGGATCTAAGGCAACTCATACTTAAGGAAGCTCATGACACACCCCTCTCAATTCATCCCGGTAGCACAAAAATGTACCGAGATCTACGCCAGAGATTTTGGTGGATCAGGATGAAGAGAGACATTGCTCGATTTGTTGCTGTATGTGATGTTTGTCGTTGCATTAAGGCAGAACACCAAAGACCTGCTGGTACACTTCAACCTTTGCCTATTCCCGAGTGGAAATGGGACAAAGTCGGTATGGACTTCATCGCCGGCTTTCCAAAAACCCAAAAAGGAAATGATGCCATCTTCGTTGTCATTGATAGACTTTCCAAAGTTGCACACTTCCTTCCTGTTCGCGAGTCTATAACTGCTAGTCAGTTGGCGGAATTGTACGTCTCTAGAATTGTGTCTCTTCATGGTGTTCCTTTGGAAATCAATTCTGATCGTGGTAGCCTTTTCACCTCTAGATTCCGGGGAAGTTTCCAGAATGCTATGGGAACTCATCTCTCCTTTAGCACAGCTTTCCATCCTCAGTCTAGCGGTCAAGTTGAAAGGGTTAACCAAATTCTTGAAGACATGCTCAGGGCTTGTGTTATCTCTTTCGGAAAGAATTGGGAGAAATCTCTTCCATTTGCCGAATTTGCTTATAACAATAGTTTCCAATCTAGTCTGAACATGGCTCCTTTTGAACTCCTCTATGGACGACGATGTCGAACACCCCTTAACTGGTCAAAAACCGGTGAAAGGCAATTCTTTGGACTGGATATGATCAAGGAAGCAGAAGAGCAAGTTCGCATTGTTCGTTATAAATTGAAAGCCGCACAGTCTCGTCAGAAAAGCTACTATGATCGTCATCATAGGCAAGAAAGCTACAATATGGATGAGAAGGCTTACCTCCGAGTTACTCCTCTGAAGGGAACCCAACGCTTCGGTATCAAAGGCAAGTTGGCCCCACGTTACATTGGACCCTTCCGCATTCTCGCTAAACATAGAGAAGTTGCCTACCAACTTGAACTACCCCCGCACCTTTCCCGAGTACATGATGTATTTCGTGTGTCACAACTCAGGCGTTGCTTCAAGGACCCCATCCGCGAAGTCGACCATGTAATGCTTGATCTCCAAGATGACCTTTCTTATCGAGAGTACCATGTTTGTATTCTTGATTCAGTAGAGCGTGTCACTCGTCGTCAGAAGATCAGGTTTCTGAAAATGCAATGGTCACATCACTCCGAGAAAGAAGCAACATGGGAAAGAGAAAACCGTCTCCGTGCCGAGTACCCCACCTTCCTCCCGACGACTTCTGAATCTCAGGACAAGATTCTTTTGAGTGGGGCCGAGTTGTCAGAACCCCAACTTGGGTAAGTGCTAGGGTTTGAGTGTCCCTTTGCATCATGTGAAAATTTCAAAAAAAATCAAAAATGGGGAAAAGAAAAGCCCTAGAGAATTTAATTTAAATGGCCAGATAAAAATCTTTTTCCAAAAATCATTTGAACATTTGGAAAATTCCTATAAATGATTCTGATCATTACAAAAGTGGTTTGGGTTCATTCCCATGCCTATGAATTTTCTAAAATTCAAAAGGTGCTCTGGAAATTAAAGTTGACCCCTATTTGAATTGAAATTCAAATTGTTTGAATTTCAAAAATGCCCAAAAGTTATAAGTGGCTAGCTACTTATATTCTAAGCCCACATAAAAACTTTGGGGATTTTATTAAATGCTCTACTATTTTATTTGGAGAAAAACCAAAGACAGAAAATAGAAAAAGAAGCAGAAACAGAAAGAAATGGAAAAACAAAGCTAGCCCAACTAGCAGTACCAGCCCAGCCCACCTGCCCCCCCCCCTTGTCGTCTTCTCCAACCAGCTCGGTGGCGGCCTGGGAGCACGCCGCGGCGCCACCGCGACGCCTAGAAGGCTCCAAGGCCCCCTTGGCCTCATCTTCTCGCCAGGAGAACGACCATGTACCCCCTCACCACTTCCCCCTCCTCTGGCTCCATCTCCCAGCTCTCTCTCGTCGGATCCCGCAACACCCGAGAGCTCGACCTCGTCGCGCCGCTGCACAAGCGTGGCCACCGTGCCCCTCCCGACGAACCACCTTGTCCAGGAGACTCCCCAGCGTCGACTACTTCTTCACGAGCGAGCAATCGAGCCCGGAAGCCCCAAGTATGCCGCCCCCTTTGCCTCCTCGCCGCCGGCCACCGTGGACGTCATCGATAAATTCGGCGCCTCCAGCCCCTCCCCGGCCACGCCATGCTACTCTTCGTCCTCAGGGTGAGCTCCCGGTTCGCCCTAGCCCTTCCGTGCTCCTCCCCGTGCACCGTAGCGCCATGTCGCCGTGACCCGAGCTCCGGGCGCCGCTGCGTTGCACGTCGGCGTCGCCCCGTTGCCTCCCGAGGACGCTGCAGTGCCCAGCGCGAAGCACGCGAGCTCGAGGAGCATAGCGGTGCCCTCCATTTGGCAAATGGTGCCCCGAGCCATCGTCCAGGGAGTGCGCCGCCGCGCTGGATGCCACCGGCGGCTAACCACCGGCGTGGCCAAGTTAATTAGGGCCTAACCCACTCACTAACCACCTAACCCTCACTGACAGTGGGCCCAGGACCCCCTAATGACCCTATTTAGTTTAAACTAAACCGGGTTTAAACCCACTGCCACTGACACCCTGCCCCACAGGTCTGACCCCCCCCCCCACATCATGTTGATGCCAACATGACGCAATAAACCTTTTTCCAGATTAAAAGAATTCAGAAAAATCCAGAAAAAGAGTTAGACTTTGGAAATTCATAGAAAATTCATACTAACTCCAAATTAAGCATATAATATATGAAAAATTATCAAAAAAAATGCAAGGATTATGAATATGCAACTTGTTTCTATGTTTGACCATTTTAAAATGGGTGAACAGTAGCAAACATGCATATGACATAATTTGAATTTGAATTTGGAGTTTGAATTTGCAAATTCTTTGCAATACATTTCAATTAAATGGGATGTGACACAAACCAGTACCCTATAAATCATGTCACAACCTTATCATGTGCTTGAGCATTGTAATTTATTTGTGCCCCCCTTTGTTGATGATTGTTTCCGGTAACAGTGTTTCCGAGACGGAGGTCACCCCCTGAAGCAGAAGTTCGATAAACCAGTGTATCGTCAGCAAGGCAAGCAAACCCCATTGATCATGTCTATAAAATCCTACTTCCCTCTCAGTCTCGCTTATTCATGTTTAGGAGATCACCGAGACACGTTCTTTCGCATAGTTGAACCCATTTCGATGCATGACCTATCATTTTGTCACCGTATTAAGCAAACCACAATCCTAGCAGATATAGGAGTTGAATGATGAGCATGTGTCCCCTGCAACAGTTACTGCGTATTGCTGCTTAGTGATACAATGAGGTTACATTTTTTGTGAGTCGGGATGGATATTCATAATGGTGCTGATGATAACGTGTTGGTGATTCCACCCTACACAAAGGTGAACGATGAGAGGCTGTGTAGGAGTACACAGTGGGTTGTCTCGTTGAACACCGCCTTAATCCCGAGTTCTTGTATGGTAATCCGAGACAAAGAGTACAACCACAAATTGGGCTCACTGACCCCTCTCGACCTATTAACTCACCCCGATCCGTCCAGGAGTCACACCTAGTTCGGGTTTTCCATTCGGCATATGCATAGAAAGATAAAGGAAATGAAATGTGGCATTCATGGTAGGGATTGTAGCACATGGCTTGTCAAGCGGAGAACCATCCGTCGAGGTGGGCTTGTCAGTCGTGCCTACATGGTTTGAGTCCTGACTGGAAGCTTGGCCGGAACTCCAGTTGGGTTTGGAACTCAAAAAGTTGACTCCTTGGACTAGAACGGAGCTGTGGGCGAAGTGTTGTGGTGAACATCCTCGCCGACACCCCTTGAATGGTGCCGAGACCTGGCGGAAACTGATGGTCATGTGTGTGTGTACACCCCTGCAGGGTTAACAAAACTATTCGAATAGCCGCGTCCGCGGTAATGGACTACTTGGAAAGTTGTACCTGATTATTAGACAACTTGAATGGATACTCTAAAAACTTGCCAACATAAGTGTGAGTGCTATGGTGTGCCTTCTCGTGGGGAAGTCGAGGAAGTATCCATAGTGGTGTATTGGATGGAGACTTGGTAGTGGACTCGTGTACGCTTCTTACCTCAAGTCTGGTACTCGTAGTATAGGACTAGCCAAGTCAAAGATGGCACTTCTGCATGATGAAACCCCACCTCCCTTTTCCTTGAAACTTGAGCATGAGTAGAATAGTTCTGATGTAAGTCTTGCTGAGTACGACTTTGTACTCACGTTTGCTTATTCTATGTTTTAGATGGAAACCCAGACCCCGATGGAGACACCTCCCTGAAGCTCGACGTTGACTAAGCTAGTATAGTTCCAGACAGCAGTATGATCCCTCGTGGAAGGGCATGTATGTTGAACAAGGCTTCTCTAAGCCATTTGTTAAACTTGTCTGTACTCAAACCTAATTTTCTTCCGTTGTATGATGTAATGTTGATCACAGACATGTGATCTCTTTGTATGCTCTATGTGTAAGTCAATAAAGATATACTTTGTAGAGTTCATGCAATGAGTACCTGTTGTTTACACTAGACATGTATGCTGCGTGTATGGTTATAACGTGCATGTCTTAGTGTGGGGTTCGATAGCTTAGTTGTGTTCTTGCCGGTGGTCTTTTATACAAAAAGTGGCCCTTAGATGTGCGCAGCTTGGGGCATCGCGATGTGATTGCTCGTGACTCTGTCACGTGACACACTTTGTTGTATGATCGAGCCCGCCCGAGACCCCGACTAAGTGATCGGGCTGGAGTCTGTTTATGTAAGTGTTATAATTCAATCGATAATATGGTTGAGCCGACTTGTCTATGAGTATGGGATTTCACCACCCATAATCATTTAGACATTGTGAGCGGGCGATGAGGACCCATCTAGTTGATCATCCGGCCTGGATGGGATGCCCCTCACGTACGATGCTTTCTGAGAGTGTTCTGTGCTTGGCCTTGTCTTCTTAGACAAGTGGGTACGACTCTCGGCTCTCCATATGATTGAGTTGTGACTGCAATTACATACGCATATTCTGGGTCCCGACAGACTTGGTATCAGAGCAGGACTGTCTGTAGGATTATTCAACCCTTGGTCGAAGTCGAGTCTAGCATTCTATAGTTATATAGTTACTTGGGTATTAAGGGAACAACATAATGATTCTTTTTCTCCTTACCCTCATCTATCTGACTTCTGAGTCACCCTCATCTTTTCTACGGGAAGATAGGACTAGGCTCATCTATGTCTTACTAGAACATCTCGTTGATTGCTTCTTTGTAGCTGTAGGACTGTCATGGTCGTCCAGAGTCATCCTGTTGTTGAATTCCTTGAGGAAGTTCTGCCCAACCTCCTCAAGGTTGTTTCATTTTCTATCCCGGTGTAGCCGTTATGCTGCCCGATTTATTCCGTGTTTCTAGGAATCTTTGCCTTTGCATTACAATCTTTTCTGCCTAAATCATGTCCTCTTATCTTTGATTCCATCGTACAACCTGTTCTGATTGTTGATTTTTATCACACAGGATGTCAGGTGGAACTCGTAGTGCTGTTCGTCGCAATCGAGACCGTGATCAGAATCGAAGTGATGATGAACCTCCACCACCGCCTTCTGCGGCGGAAATCATGATGGAAGCTGAACGGAATCGACGTGATCAAACACGCCTTCTGGAGCTCATCGAGCAGAATACCGCTCGTCAGCGCAATGTGGTTGTCAGCATTCAGGATTTCATCCTCCTCAAGACACCGATATTTTGATGTTCCTCTGAGCCCCTTGAAGCTCATGATTGGCTCCGTTCCATCGAGCGTAAGCTTGAGACGGCGCATGTTGCTCCCAATGATCGTGTGATGTTTGCAGTATACTTCCTGGAAGGTGCTGCTGATGAATGGTGGGAGAACTATGTTACAATGCAACCTGATGGTCATGTAGTGACTTGGCAGCAATTTTGTGATGCCTTCCGAGGGTACCACATGTAGTGACCCATCTTAGTTGATCATCCGGCCTGGATGGGATGCCCCCCACGTACGATGCTTTCCGAGAGTGTTCTGTGCTTGGCCTTGTCTGCTTAGACAAGTGGGTACGACTCTCGGCTCTCCATATGATTGAGTTGTGACTGGAATTACATACGCATATTTCGGGTCCCGACATTTCTTCATGTATGTGTGGGAGTCAACATCGGTGTCCATGGCTCTGCTGTTGATTATTGACTAATGACCATGTGTCCGGAAGACGTTCCGAGTCATGTCCACATAATACCAAACCTATTGGGTCACACACTTAACGTGCAGTAATCTGTAGAATGATAGAATTGTTGAAGGTTTAGTGGAAGCAAGTGAAGTTGTTCAGAGAGCAATGAGTATGTCTGAATCACTCTAGAGTTGACCCAGGCAGTTTTAGAACATATAATAATGGTACTGGGGAAGTCCAAGATCAACCAGAATAGTTTCCGGATAATCAGTGGACGTCCCGACAAACTATCGCGGTCACCGGACATGTTAGACCGTAACACGGATCGTCCCGAAACCTATCCAGATGGTTCTGGAACGTCCGTTAATGGTCCTGGAAGGTTATGCAAGTGTTCCAGAATGTCCTGAAACTATCTCGGAAGGTCCCAGAAGGTTCTGAAAGCTTCTGGAATGTCATGAAAGGTTCCGGAAGTTTTTGGACAGTACCACCTATTGTGCCCACCCCCTGGCTTGGGGGAAAAGCCACCTAGGCTGGCGCAAGTCGGCCATGAAGTGGGGGCGCACCAAGGGGGGATCCTACTCCAAGTAGGATTGCAATAATCCTTGGAGTAGGAGGACTCCTTCTAGGAGAGTTGGAGTCCATGTTGGACTCCTCCCCTAGTGTGGCCGACCAAGGGGCATTGGCCACCTAGAAAAGGTGAGCCAAGGGGGGAGGCGCACCCAGAAGCCCCTGCGCCCCCTCTTCCCTAGATTGCTAGTCGCTCCACAATTAGACCCCGATTTAGACTCCGTTCTAGATCGGAATCCGCTAGGGTTTTCTCCCTCTAGTTTTCTCGGAGGCGTTCTTTTCTGTACGGCGGAGCGCTACTGGATTGCTGTGTCGGACGTGTGAATACCGGTAGAGGGATCATAAGTTTGGTCCTTCTTCTAGGAGCTTCTTTTTCCTCGGAGATCTTGTTCGAGGGACTTGCTCGAGGGACTTGTACGTGGGACATATCGAGGGACGGTTCGTGGGACGATTCGCGAGATCTACTTCAACGAGCGTCACCAACTCTACTTGTGTTACATCCGTTGGTGAGCTATTTCCTAAACCTTGTATGGCATCTTCTTGGATGATCTTGGGTTCTTGCTTCGTAGGCACGTATTTTTAATTTTCTACTACATTTCCCAACAGTGGTATCAGAGCGATCCTTGATTAAATGCATTTTTAGGTCTAGATCATATGCTGATATGAGGCATTGATTTTTCTTATTTGCTTCCCTGTCATGCGATCTTTTCTTTGCTCGACGACATGATTTTATTTTGTGTCGCTAACCGGATACTGGGGTACCCCGTTTCCCTGGGTTCCGGCCATGCCTCTCGGACAGTTCAAGAGCAACCAAGGAGGGTTCCGGCTAGGAGATGTCGGGAACACCACGCTAGGCACACGGTGGAGTGCCCCAGACTATTTTCAGAAGGGTGGAGCCCTCCAGCTGACTCCCACCGCCCGAGAAAGAGCACAACGCATTCAATACGCTAGAAGAAAAGCATGCACCACTGGCAGGAGGCAGCCTACACCTGGCTGGCTCCCACACGCCTACTCAGCACATGCATGCTCTAACCTTCCCCGCAACGCCACGAGAGCTTCCCGGAAGATCTCGGAACGCCTCGCGTCCACAAGTATAAGATAACCACCCTTACTGTAGCTGTGAGCGGGACTGTGGCGAGCCCCTTGCTCTATAAAAGGGAGACGCCATCCACACCAGAAGGGGGGATGGGGGAGGAAGCAAGGAGAAGAAACGAAAAGAAGGAAGAGAAGAAAGGAGAGTTAGAGAAGAGGATAGCCTGAAGATACCAAGATTGAGATCGACCAGTAGGACTCCAAAGTCAACATATAGGTGGTAAAGTGAACAATGGTGTCGTTCACAACCGAGGTTACTTACTTTACCTGGACCTGCACACTGAAAAAATAACTTTGCTCCCAACAAAGTTTAGAAAGGTTGTCAATCTCTCCGGCCTTGTTGTTCACAAAGGATCAAACGCAAGGGATAAAGGATAACGCAACTGGAAAGTAAAAGCAATAAGTAAATTGAGGGTGTAAACAGTGGTGGAAATATGGACCGGGGTCCCATGATGTTCACTAGTGATGTCTCTCTCCCAAAAGACGATGAAACTGCTATGCGAGGTAAACAAATCATAGCTGGGCAATGGACAGGATTACGGGCGCAAACCAATGCTAACTATGCTACAAAGAAAGGAAGAGGCTCAAAAGCATGGGCAGTACGCCAAAATAAGTAGACCGAAATCCATCTGCATCTACTACTAATCATCCACCTTGAGATATCTATCTAGAACATCTCGCTGGTATTAAGTTGCGAGCCCCACCCAAAGTGTAAACCCAAAGCAACAGACAACTGCATTACAAGAACTTTGTGTAAAGTAAACAATCCTTGCAACCGCGGTTACAAGCACCGTAGTTTTCCCCCTTGTGGCAACAACACATCTGCTAGACTGTTTCTGTTACTCAAGCTAGTCATCAGGGGCATGAACCGACAATCAAGCATAACGCTCCCTCTTGGAGTCACTACCTACTACTTGGCCAAAGCAATAAACAACAATGGAGAACATGCAAGAATTACTCAAGAACAAAAATATAAAAGAGAAGAACCAAATATATTACTCAATCACAATCTGAACAGAGTCTCATAATCCACCAGATCCCAAGAAACTCAGCATAGCAACGGCAGAAAGAATTATCTATGTGCCTTGATCATGAAGGGTAGCTCACAAGGTCTAGTCCATGAAGAAGAATGAGGGGAGGAGAACGTCACATAGCTACTGATCATGGACCCACGGTCCAAGTTGGACTACTCACGGATCATCCGGAAAGCGTCTGTGGTGGTGAAGAAGCTCTCGAAGGTCAATCCTCCCTCCGGCAGGGTGCCGGGAAGAGGTCTTCTGGTGCTCCCGATCTTGGAAGCGCGGCGGCGGCGGAACATAGGCGATATCGCGAAAAAGGGTTCTGTCTTCGGAGGTTTCGGGGCGAAGGAAAGATATAGGCGAAGGGGGGCAGCCAGGGGGGCACCAGGGGTCCAGGTGGCCTCCCGGCGCGGCCCCACCGCCACCTGGCCACCTGGGCACCAGGTGGGGCCCCTCTAGCCCCCCTTCAGGGCTCCGGAAGCTTATGTTGCGCTGATTTTTTTTTTTTGGATTTTTCCGGAATTGTTCTAGCATTTTACGTAATTGAAAAACCTGAAATAAAAAGACAGTAGAAAACAGGAACCGGTACTAGGGTGCACTAAGTTAATATGTTAGTCCAAATATGATCAAAAGTGTATAAAAGTGTATCTAAAACATAGCAATATCACACAAAACATGCATGGAGCAAGCATAAATTATAGATACGTTTGGGACGTATTAGCATACACCACAAAAGAGTAATCAACACCGGTCAAGTAGACGAGATGAATAGTGCAAGTTACAACACGAATTGCAATGGTAAAGTGAGAGGGGATGAAGATGGAGATGATGCTCATGATGGGGATGATGGTGATGATGATCTTGATGATGCCCGTGACGATGGTGATGACAATGAGGACGATCTCCCCCTCCGGGAGGAGTTCTCCCCAGCGGAATCTGCCCACCCAAAAGGTATTTTCTTCTCTGGTGGTTTTCGCCTCGGAGAGGCGGCGGAACTCCCGATCCAACTTGTGGCACCCCGGCTCAGAGCAACCGGTTTACCTCACATTGCCAGCCCAGAGATCAAGTCTTCTGGCAATGCACAACGTATTGGTACAGATACAACCGCTTCATAATAATTATACATGTACATAGGTTCGGGATTACAAACTGCTACGAGGCATGGCGGCACATCTTGTGCGGCAACACTATCAACATTATTTATGTCACAACTCGGTGCCTCAATACGGTCGACGAAGGACTCTACGACAGCGGAATAACGAAGTGACGGGACTCCACTCCATGGGGACACTGCTGGGACACGGCCTAGTTCGCGTAGTACAGCTCAGCCAACTCTTCAGGTGCGACACCTCCTGCATCTGGCATGACACGCCAGGTCAGTACATGGAATGTACTTGCAAGCTCATAACAGCTAATTCATCAGGAGAAACAATAGCATGGCAAGGATGCAAACAATATCATGGCAAACATGGCAAGAATAATCATACCATATATTTTATGAACAACACATGATTCATACAGCTTACCTCCGAGTCGTCCTGACTTGGTAACCGGGTCATCTCTCGACCCACCATCATACGGGTCATAGCTCGACCACTCAACGGGCTAGGTGTCCTCAGTTACCACCCAACCAATCACATGACCAAAGTTTCAGCATTAACATACACATTATTAAAAAGATTAGTGTTGACCATTGTGTGACCTAGTACGAACTATGTCCCATGACCGAGGACGCGGCTATTCGAATAGATTGTGACTCTGCAGATTTTGTGCACGTTACCCACATTATGGAGTTCTTCCTCCATCCAGCACCTCGGTACTTGTCCCACGGGATCCTTAGAACTCGCACCGTAGGAGTGGACTAGGACATCTCCAACGAAACCCGACTACCGCGTAACCTCCCTACGGACTCACCGACACACGGTCTTGGGTATCCTTGTGGTTAGGTGTCCACGTTACCACCAGAACCACTCGGCCACCTTGTCGCAAACTGTCCCAACGGGGACTCCCGGGTAAACACTATGGATGTCGAGATTATCACCACCTACCTGATCAGGGTAGCGTGTGTGCATAACCTCCCCTATTGGGTGATATCTGTAGAAGGCACTACGATAGCACGAGTCAAGGCCCGCCCATACAAGCAAATGTGGCTGCACGGATAAGCTCGGTTCGGTGGCACTTGGTCAACGATTATTATCTTCATTAGGTTCTGGTGAATAGCAATATGAATGCATAGTAACCTGGCATGAATATGATACTACTATCATGCATATGCAACAACTAGCATGGCATATGAGTAGAAGCATGATCATCACTAGCATGATTCTGGCATAGACATGGCAACAAAATAATCAAAGAGATAACATATACTAGAGTGGCATGATAAAATCAGTAGGCATGGCATGTTAATATCAATCAACTTATTATGGTTATATTTATTTTTATTAGCAAGCAATATAAGAGCAAGAAAAACCCAAGTTAAATGATTCAAATCAACAAAAGGTAATTCAAGCTCCTCATGACTAGATTGTTATGGCTTGCCTTGGTCAAGTGGAGTATCCTTGAACTCCTGGTCTCCTGCAAGCACTTGATCACCTTCTGAAAAAATAAAACAAGTGGCAAATAGAAATAAGTCCAAAGCACCCTTCTACTGTCCAGTGGACCTAAACAGAGAGCCAAGCTCCCAAACTTTGCCATCTTGAAGTGGAGCTCAAGAGAAAAATGTAGCAAAAAGAATCAAATCATTTGGCCTTGTGGTTTAGGAGTAATTGATGGTCAAAGTTTGGTCAAAATTTACTTTTTAAATGGATTAAAATGCTTTTCTAGGAAAATCCAAAGGAGGCCACGTCGAAGGCGTACTCTGCTGAATATGCCTCCACACTTACCGCTTCGGACCTGAGTGGAGTGGCTGCCGGGTGGGGTCTCGTGGTCAGGTTGAACTGGATCGGGATGGAAACAGGGTTACCGCTCCGACGACGGCGGCTCGCCAGCGAGGAGGCCGTGAGGGTGGACGGGAGCTAGGGGAGGAGGTGCGGGGGATCATGGCGAGCATCCATGTACCCGAAGTCCTGCGAATGGTGGCCGGACGACGTCGCTAGGTTCCTCTCCAGCTACGGTGGCGGCGGCGCTGCGGTGTGAACTCCGACCAGGGGCCTCCCCGGCCGGCTTCCTCCTTGAATGTGCCCTCTGTGAGTGGTGTGGGGGTGTGTGGTGGTGGCTGAGAGCAAGGGAGGGGCCAATTTATAGCTTGCGCTGATTCCCCTCCGGGTGTCGCCGGACAGAAGGCGACGGGCGCCGTACTCGCGTGCGGGTGAGCAGTGGAGGCTCGGGTGAGCTCTAGGGGGTTCTAATGGTGGTGTAGTACGCGTGCGTGCGTGCCCAGGGTATCTGCAGCAGCGGGGCGACGAGACGGTTCAGGCGCGGCCGCGGCGGTGGCTCTGCATCGACGGGCGACGCGGCTTTGAGGGGGCACAGGTGCCTCGCGTGCTTGATAGAGGTAGGGGACGTGGGGGAGACGACGCGGGCAACGCGGAAGCGCGCGTGCCACTGTGGCCACCACGCGCGGGCTTCAGACAGACAGCGGCGGCGACGTCGAGGGCTCCGGCGGCCGGCGCGGCTTTGGGAGAGGCCAGGTGGCATGCGGGGGTGCCACGGCCACTATGGACACGAAGGCACGGCCACTGGCTCGAGGGGCGAGGCGGGTGCTCGACGGCGACAGCTCGGCCGTGGCCAGAGCACGCCGATGGCCGCCAGTGCGCGTGCTCACCCTGTGCACGCGTGCACTGGGGGAAGCCACTATGGCTTCAGCATGTCCCTGGCGTGTAGCCAGCGTCAAGTAGTCTAGGCAAGGTCATGGGCAGCTTACAGGTGGGCTCCAGCACTTGGAAACTTCAAAAATGTTTTTCTGCAGGAAAGTTCAAGATTTTCTCCAGGGAGTTTGGTTAAGTCTTTGGGGCTTAAAATTGGTGTGCCTGGTTTATCTAGGAAGGTGCTCATGTGGTAAAAATTTCAGAGCAAATGGACCAGTACAAATGGTACTTGCTTCACAAAGTGCATTTCTGGTCAGAAGTGTAAAAGAATTTTTAGAGGAGAACTTTTTTACTAAACTTGCCCATGTTTTTTCATAGCATCATGAGGCATGGATTCATTGTTTAGCACAAAAAGTTTCAGGTCAAAAGGAGGAGCAGAAGTGAGGCTAGCTTCAAAAGGGAGAGGGAAAAGGCCAATTTCCTTAGTAAAAAAGGATTTTCCTTAGGAATAAAAATAGGGCAAGGGCTAATATGATCCAAGCTTGATCATAGCCATGGGGGAGAAGGGTTTAGGGGTCACTTGTCCTAGGGGAAAAAATTAGGCCCAAGTGATCAAGGCCATCTGATTTGAGAAAATCCAAGCAAATAATTTCAAATCCCGGAAAATCAGCAAATAAAGTTGCAAATAAAAAGGGGCCAAAAACCAGGGTGTCACAAACCTACCCCCCTTAGGGTAAATCTCGTCCTCGAGATTTGGTTGCTCAGGGAACAGATACGGATATGCTGCCTTCAAAAACTCTTCCCTTTCCCAGGTGGCTTCTTCCTCGGTATGGCGCTCCCAGAGCACCTTGTAAAACCGTATTACCTTACTAGGGGTGGTCCTTTCCATTTCATCCAAAATCCTGACTGGTTTCTCCTCACATGTCAGATCCTGGGCCAGCTCTAACTCCTTCACATCCACTCGTTTGACCGGTGGCGAAACACACTTGCGTAGTTGCGATATATGGAATACGTCATGGACATCTGACATTTCCGAGGGTAATTCCAGTTGGTATGCTACCTTTCCCCGCTTTGCCATTATTGGGAATGGCCCGACATACCTTGGGGCAAGCTTTCCTCGGGTCTGGAATCTCCTTACTCCTTTCATTGGTGTCACTCGGAGATAGACGTATTCTCCAGGCTCAAAGTTCACCTCTCGATGCTTGGTGTCATAGTAATTGTTTTGTCGAGACTTGGCGGCCCTCAACCGGTCCTGAATTTCCTTGACTTGCTTTTCTGCTTCAAGCATTAAGTCGGTGCCAAAGAGGCGATAGTCCCCCGTCTGTGACCAGTTCAAGGGGGTGCGGCATTTCCGCCCATATAACGCTTCAAAGGGTGACATCTTGAGGCTGGCCTGATAACTGTTGTTGTATGAAAATTTTGCGTATGGTAGGCAGTCCTCCCACTTGGACCCGTAGGCTAGTACACATGTCCTGAGCATATCCTCCAATATCTGATTTACTCGCTCTGTCTGGCCATCCGTTTGAGGATGGTAAGCGGTGATGTGCTTCAGTGCGGTCCCCAAGGCTTCATGAAGTCGTAGCCAGAATGCAGACGTGAACACTGACCCTCTGTCTGAGGTGATGGTCTTTGGTATCCCATGGAGACTGACAATCTGGGACATGTATAACTCTGCCAGTTGATCGGCTCGGTAAGTGGTTCTGACTGGGATAAAGTGGGCCACTTTGGTGAGCATATCCACAATTACCCATATGGAGTCGTGACCCCGGGCGGTCCTTGAGAGCCCCACAATAAAGTCCATGCATATGTCATCCCACTTCCATTGCGGGACTTGGAGGGGTTGCAGTAATCCAGCTGTCTTTTGGTCCTCGGCCTTGACTCGGTTGCAAATGTCACAGCACACCACATAGTACGCAATATCATTGCGCATTCCGGGCCACCAAAATATGGTCTTCAAATCCCGGTACATCTTGGTGCTTCCGGGGTGGATAGAATATGCGGACTCATGTGCTTCTCGCAGTATCTGCTGCCTCAAATTAGCCTGGTTCGGCACACATATCCGGTTTTCGAACCATAGCACACCTTGGGCATCCAGGTGAAAGGATTCGGCCTTGCCACGCGGAATCCGTTCCTTGATTTCTTGAGTTTCCGGATCTTGAGTTTGTGCTCCCTTAATTTCCTCCACCAGGGTTGGGGTGATTTCCAATGTCTTCCTGGTCATTGAGTCACACAACACTAGGTTGAGTTGAGTGACTTCCTCCCGTAGCTGAGGGTGGAGCCTTTCCCAGAGTGCATTCACTGAACTCGGTTTGCGCCTAAGTGCGTCGGCGACCACGTTAGCCTTCCCGGGGTGATAATTTATCCCGAGATCGTAATCCTTGACCAACTCGAACCACCTTCTCTGCCTGAGGTTGAGGTCCGGCTGCGTGAAGATGTACTTGAGACTTTTATGATCGGTGTACACCTCATACCGTTGCCCGATGAGGTAATGCCTCCACAATTTCAATGTGTGTACCACAGCAGCCAGTTCCAGGTCATGCGTGGGGTAGTTAACTTCATGTTGACGTAGCTGCCTGGAGGCGTACGCTACAACCTTTCCTTCTTGCATTAGCACGCAGCCAAGGCCATGCTTGGAGGCATCGCAATATATATTGAATCCCTTGTGGATGTCTGGCAGAGTCAAAACAGGGGGTGAGGTTAGCTTGGTCTTTAGTTGCTCGAAGCTTTCATCGCACTCCTTGGTCCAGACAAATCTCTGGTTCTTCTTCAACAACTCGGTCATTGGCTTGGCTATCTTGGAGAACCCTTCAATGAATCGGCGGTAATAACCCGCCAATCCATAGAAAATTCAGACTTCCATCACGGTGGTTGGTGGCTTCCAATTCAACACATCGGTCACCTTGCTGGGGTCTACGGCTACTCCTTGAGCTATCAGGATGTGCCCCAGAAATCCCACCTCCTTTAACCAAAACTCGCACTTGCTGAATTTGGCATAAAGGCGGTGAGCTCGCAGTCGTTCCAGCACTGTGCGGAGATGCTGCTTATGCTCTTCTTCACTTTTGGAGTATATGAGTATATCATCGATGAATACCACCACGAACTTGTCCAGGAAGTCCATGAAGACCTTGTTCATCATGCCCATGAAATAGGCTGGAGCATTCGTTAAGCCAAAGGACATGACCGTGAATTCATATAGGCCATATCTGGTGGTGAAGGCTGTCTTGGGAATGTCTTCCTTTCTGATCTTCAATTGGTAATAGCCCGTGCGAAGATCTATCTTAGAGAATACCCGGGCACCTTTTAGTTGGTTGAACAAGTCATCAATGCGGGGCAGTGGATACTTATTCTTGATGGTGACTTCATTCAGGGGGCGGTAGTCCACACACATCCGCAAGGTTCCATCTTTCTTCTTGACAAATAATACCGGTGATCCCCAAGGTGAGGTGCTGGGCCGAATGTACCCCTTCTGCAATAATTCATCCAGCTGCTTCTTCAGTTCCACCAGTTCGGTGGAAGGCATCCAGTAGTACTTCTTGTATATAGGGGAAGTACCCGGGACAAGCTCGATGGCGAACTCCAGCTCCCTGTCTGGCGGCATACCCGGCAATTCTTCTGGGAACACATCTGGAAACTCTCTGACAACAGGAATTTTGTCCATTTCTGAGGTGGTGATCTGGCATACCGTTGCTTCCTTCTTGCGTGGCATACCAACAGTTGTGCATTGGGTTGTCTTTCCGTCTGGGTTGACCAGTTCCACTATCCGGGTCTTGAAGGCAAGGCGAACCTCATGGGTGGTAAGCCAATCCAATCCAAGGATCGCATCCAGACCCTTGGATTCCAACACCATGAGAGAGGTAGGGAACTTCACTCCATATATTTCAATGGTCAGGTTCTTGCATATATTGTCTGCTTTGAGCACACCTCCAGGGGTTTGACCACCACGATTGTGTCCAAAAGATCAATAGGGAAATTGTTTTGGGTGGCGAAACTCCGCGATATAAACGAATCAGTAGCCCTGGAATCAAATAATATAGTTGCGGGTATGTTATTAATAGGAAACATACCGATGAACACGTCGGGGGATCCGCGGGCTTCTTCGGCCGAGACGTGGTTGACTCGAGCCTGGCGATAGTTGTTCTGCCCCTGAATGTTGTTGACTTGAGGTGCTGGGTTCCCCGGCTTGCTCTGGCATTGTCTGGAAAAATGTCCTTGTTTCCCGCAATTAAAGCAGGCGCCTCTATGAAGGTAGTCCGCCCTTGCTTGGGGTTGAGGTTAGACTTCTCTTGGGTGGTCGTCTTGTCGGTCGCAGAGCCGCCGTGGTTCCAGGCGGGCTTGGAATTGGATTGAGCCGGCTGGGGAACGGGTTGTACCATACGGGGCTTCTGGGCCTGTGGCTCGTACGGGATCTTCTTGGCTTCATACTTGCGCTTGCGGTCTTCATAACTTCCCTTGAGTTCGGCGACCGACTTGTATTCGCGTTCTGCTATGAGTGCCTTGTTGACGAGTGTCTGGAAGTCTGGGAAGTCCAGCATGCTGAGCTGACAACGGAGAGTGGGGCTAAGACCACCAAGGAAGTGGTCCACCTTTCTCTCTTCAGTGGACACATCATGAATCGAGTATCTTGCCAGGTGGTTGAACTTGTTCAAGTATTCAGTCACAGTCATGCTGCCTTGGACAAGAGCGAGAAATTCCCTCTGCTTGGTCTTCAGCACTCCGGTGGGAATATGGTAAGTGCGGAACTTCTCCTTGAACTTCTCCCAAGTGATATCTTCCCTCGCAGGCCATACGGCCTTGGTATTGTCCCACCAAATTGCGGCATAGCCTTCCAGGTAATGGGTGGAAAAAGGAACCTTATCCACCTCATCATAGTGAGCGATCTCTAGTTTCTTTTCCATAGTTCTCAGCTAGTCATCTGCCTCAATAGGATCTGTTGCTTGATCAAAGCTCGGCGGTCGGGTGCGCTGAAAGTCACACAGCTTGGAACGTGATCCCTGATTCTGATTCTGTACCACAATGTTCTGCATACCTCGCAGTAATTCCATGAGTTCCTGGTTCCTTCTTTCCTCAAACATCCTGATGACCTGATCTGTGGTAGGTGCATGTGGTGGAGGAGGTGGTGGACGTTCGGCTGATAGTCCAGCTTGCCTGGTGGATCGACGACGGGGGGTGTCGTCATCACCAGAGTGGCTGCACTCACCTCGCCTGATCCTATATCTGTTCCCAAATAGAGCACCAAAATCATGAGAAACCACAAAGAGGGAAAATAGACAAAGTGACGGCAAGGCGGAGGAAACTCGAAACTCCAAGAGGTGGTGGTTGGTGATCATCCGAACCCCTTGATAAAATGGCAATTAAACCAGCGGCCACCAGAGCGGTCTTGACAACTCAGATCTGGGGCGTTGCCGGGGTAGCTCACCACTTGCTCAAGACGGCCGCAACACAGCTCAGAACTTGGAGCAGGGTGATTAAGAAGAAAGCAGAGGTCCCCTAAGACGGCCGAGAAAATAGCTCAGAACATAGGGTCTCCACTGCGAAAAGAAACTCAACGACTGCCTGAGACGGCCGGAAAGCAGCTCAGAACACAAGCCAGTCGTTGAACGAGAAGGAAAAACAAGGAGGCATCCACCCCGGACGACCGACCAAGAATCAGCACAGAGCCAGGCATGGTGCCTTTTTAGAAAAAGCAAGCAAGGGTCCGTCTGAGTCACCTACACCAAAACAGGAATATGAGAACATCATCAACAAAAATCCGAACGAAAGGGCGAAGCAACCTCATAATTATACATAGCATCATGACCTCATACATAACGACTAGCATGGATAGCATAACGAGTACTGCTCATACGGCAGTTCACAACATGCATAACATAATGGTAGAAGCGATCATACTACTCGACCTCGTCCTAGTCGTGAGGGAGCGGGCACTGGCAGTCAGCGGAACCATCGGAACTATCCTCGGAATCAGAACTGGCAACGTGGATCGTGCTGCAGGTGGGGGTGTCAAGGCGTCGACGCTGAAGAGAGGGCTCTCCCTCAGGAGGAGGAGGAGTATGTTGTCTAAGCATGGGAGCGGCAGGGGTAGCAGTCAAAGCAGCCTACTCCTCTGGGGTCTCGCGCCGAACGGCTATCGGAACAGCTGGGGTTGGTGGGGTGGGTGTAGGTGGAATAGATGGAGCTGGCACCGGAGTATAGGTGGGAGGCGGTGGAGGGGGTGACTGAATACTACTGATAGAAGTGAGTGCCTCCCGGGAACGAGCCAACTCCTCAGCAAGACTAATGACCTGCTCGTACTGAGCGACCATGTAGCGAGCGAGGTGCACGACCGTCCGGTCGCACTCCGAGTCTGGTGGGAAAAGGATCTGCCCGGAGGGAGACAAAGTGGGGTAGTGAGAAAGACATGGGTGAAGCTGCATCCCGACTTCATGGTGACGCAGGTCAACAAGAGCCTCAAGTGAAGCATAGAGAATAGCCTGCTCTGGGGTGGAAGCGGGTCCTCCCTTCGCGGAACGCGAAAGGCTGCCGTACGTGGAGCTCGAGAACAGGAACACCTCAGCGCGGTACTCGTGCACGTAGTCAGCTAGCTTCTCGCAGTACACCTGGAACACCGGGTCTTCTCCCTGCGGATACAGACGCAGGCAAACACGGCGGAGCAGTGACGGAAAGCCTGTTGGTGACGCCTCGTACTCAAAGGGGTATGGAACGGGTGCCATCTACACTCACAGGGTTAGCCATTAGAAAAAATAAATGCATCTACATGCCATGCATCAACCAATGCATCACTCAAGGTGCACAGATCAAGCAAGACTCTAGGCTAACGTTCCTCTAGTGCGCGGCCTAACTAGCGTGTCCTACAGTCAGCGCAGCTCTGATACCAATCGTTGTGGCACCTCGGCTCAGAGCAACCGGTTTACCTCACATTGCCAGCCCAGAGATCAAGTCTTCTGGCAATGCACAACATATTGGTACAGATACAACCGCTTCATAATAATTATACATGTACATAGGTTCGGGATTACAAACTGCTACGAGGCATGGCGGCACATCTTGTGCGGCAACACTATCAACATTATTTATGTCACAACTCGGTGCCTCAATACGGTCGACGAAGGACTCTACGGCAGCGGAATAACGAAGTGACGGGACTCCACTCCATGGGGACACTGCTGGGACACGGCCTAGTTCGCGTAGTACAGCTCAGCCAACTCTTCAGGTGCGACACCTCCTGCATCTGGCATGACACGCCAGGTCAGTACATGGAATGTACTTGCAAGCTCATAACAGCCAATTCATCAGGAGAAACAATAGCATGGCAAGGATGCAAACAATATCATGGCAAACATGGCAAGAATAATAATACCATATATCTTATGAACACCACATGATTCATACAGCTTACCTCCGAGTCGTCCTGACTCGGTAACCGGGTCATCTCTCGACCCACCATCATACGGGTCGTAGCTCGACCACTAAACGGGCTAGGTGTCCTCAGTTACCACCCAACCAATCACATGGCCAAAGTTTCAGCATTAACATACACATTATTAAAAAGATTAGTGTTGACCATTGTGTGACCTAGTACGAACTGTGTCCCATGACCGAGGACGCGGCTATTCGAATAGATTGTGACTCTGCAGAGTTTGTGCACGTTACCCACATAATGGAGTTCTTCCTCCATCCAGCACCTCGGTACTTGTCCCACAGGATCCTTAGAACTCGCACCGTAGGAGTGGACTAGGACATCTCCAACGAAACCCGACTACCGCGTAACCTCCCTACGGACTCACCGACACACGGTCTTGGGTATCCCTGTGGTTAGGTGTCCACGTTACCACCAGAACCACTCGGCCACCTTGTGGCAAACTGTCCCAACGGGGACTCCCAGGTAAACACTATGGATGTCGAGATTATCACCACCTACCTGATCAGGGTAGCGTGTGTGCATAACCTCCCCTATTGGGTGATATCCGTAGAAGGCACTACGATAGCACGAGTCAAGGCCCGCCCATACAAGCAAATGTGGCTGCACGGATAAGCTCGGTTCGGTGGCACTTGGTCAACGATTATTATGTTCATTAGGTTCTGGTGAATAGCAATATGAAGGCATAGCAACCTCGCATGAATATGATACTACTATCATGCATATGCAACAACTAGCATTGCATATGAGTAGAAGCATGATCATCACTAGCATGATTCTGGCATAGACATGGCAGCAAAATAATCAAAGAGATAATATGTACTAGAGTGGCATGATAAAATCAGTAGGCATGGCATGTTAATATCAATCAACTTATTATGGTTATATTTATTTTTATTAGCAAGCAATATAAGAGCAAGAAAAACCCAAGTTAAATGATTCAAATCAACAAAAGGTAATTCAAGCTCCTCATGACTAGATTGTTATGGCTAACCTTGGTCAAGTAGAGTATCCTTGAACTCCTGGTCTCCTGCAAGCACTTGATCACCTTCTGAAAAAATAAAACAAGTGGCAAATAGAAATAAGTCCAAAGCACCCTTCTACTGTCCAGTGGACCTAAACAGAGAGCCAAGCTCCCAAACTTTGCCAACTTGAAGTGGAGCTCAAGAGAAAAATGTAGCAAAAAGAATCAACTCATTTGGCCTTGTGGTTTAGGAGTGATTGATGGTCAAAGTTTGGTCAAAATTTACTTTTTAAATGGATTAAAATTCTTTTCTAGGAAAATCCAAAGGAGGCCACGTCGAAGGCGTACTCTGCTGAATACGCCTCCACTCGTACCGCTTCGAAACTGAGTGGAGTGGCTGACGGGTGGGGTCCCGTGGTCAGGTAGAACCGGATCGGGAGGGAAACATGGCTGCGGCTCCGGCGACGGCGGCTCGCCGGCGAGGAGGCCGTGAGGGTGGACGGGAGCTAGGGGAGGAGGTGCGGGGGATCATGGCGAGCATCCACGTACCCGAAGTCCTGCGAATGGTGGCCGGACGACGTCGCTAGGTTCCTCTCCAACTACGGTGGCGGCGGCGCTGCGGTGTGAACTCCGACCAGGGGCCTCCCCGGCCGGCTTCCTCCTTGAATGTGCCTTCTGTGAGTGGTGTGGGTGTGTGTGGTGGTGGCTAAGAGCAAGGGAGGGGCCAATTTATAGCAATGGCGCTGATTCCCCCCCCCCCCCGGGTGTCGCCGGACAGAAGGAGACGGGCGCCGTACTCGCGTGCAGGTGAGCAGTGGAGGCTCGGGTGAGCTCTAGGGGGTTCTAATGGTGGTGTAGCACGCGTGCGTGTGTGCCCAGGGTCTCTGCAGCAGCGGGGCGACGAGACGGTTCAGGCGCGGCCGCGGCGGTGGCTCTGCATCGACGGGCGGCGCGGCTTTGAGGGGGCACAGGTGCCTCGCGTGCTTGATAGAGGTAGGGGACGTGGGGGGGACGACGCGGGCAACGCGGAAGCGTGCGTGCCACTTTGGCCACCACGCGCGGGCTTCAGACAGACAGCGGCAGCGACGTCGAGGGCTTCGGTGGGCGGCGCGGCTTTGGGAGAGGCCAGGTGGCGTGCGGGGGTGCCACGGCCACTACGGACACGAAGGCACGGCCACTGGCTCGAGGGGCGAGGCGGGTGCTCGACGGCGACAGCTCGGCCGTGGCCAGAGCACGCCGATGGCCGCCAGTGCGCGTGCTCACCCTGTGCACGCGTGCACTGGGGGAAGCCACTGTGGCTTCAGCATGTCCCTGGCGTGTAGCCAGCGTCAAGTAGTCCAGGCAAGGTCATGGGCAGCTTACAGGTGGGCTCCAGCACTTGGCAACTTCAAAAATGTTTTTCTGCAGGAAAGTTCAAGATTTTCTCCAGGGAGTTTGGTTAAGTATTTGGGGCTGAAAATTGGTGTGCCTGGGTTATCTAGGAAGGTGCTCATGTGGTAAAAATTTCAGAGCAAATGGACCAGTACAAATGGTACTTGCTTCACAAAGTGCATTTCTGGTCAGAAGTGTAAAAGAATTTTTAGAGGAGAACTTTTTTACTAAAATTGCCCATGTTTTTGCATAGCATCATGAGGCATGGCTTCCTTGTTTAGCACAAAAAGTTTCAGGTCAAAAGGAGGAGCAGAAGTGAGGCTAGCTTCAAAAGGGAGAGGGAAAAGGCCAATTTCCTTAGTGAAAAAGGATTTTCCTTAGGAATAAAAATAGGGCAAGGGCTAATATGATCCAAACTTGATCATAGCCATGGGGGAGAAGGGTTTAGGGGTCACTTGGCCTAGGGGAAAAAATTAGGCCCAAGTGATCAAGGCCATCTGAGTTGAGAAAATCCACGCAAATAATTTCAAATCCCGGAAAATCAGCAAATAAAGTTGCAAATAAAAAGGGGCCAAAAACCAGGGTGTCACAAACCTACCCCCCTTAGGGTAAATCTCGTCCTCGAGATTTGGTTGCTCAGGGAACAGATACGGATATGTTGCCTTCAGAAACTCTTCCCTTTCCCAGGTGGCTTCTTCCTCGGTATGGCGCTCCGAGAGCACCTTGTAAAACCGTATTACCTTACTGATGAGGACATCCCTACTAATGTTACACCCATACCCTCACCAACTACACATACTGGACCAGTTACTAGAGCACGTGCACGTCAACTAAATTATCAGGTACTTTCGTTTCTTGCGAATCCTTCTATTGTTCATGAACATATGATGCTGCCTAAATTAGATACTTTTGTTTTTCTTATGAATGAAGGACCTAGCATGGACAAGAAGGACGGTCATTGGAGAGGGATCAAGAATGGAGAAGAAGGTGCGCGCAGGGGAAAGTACAGTGGAGCTTCCAGTGGGGATTTCCGCACGTTGAAGCCACCATAAGGCATGCATGAAGGCTTGGACGGAATACACGAGATGCCACTTCATTATTTTCGTCCAAGAGCAATTATAGGTGCTGCGTCACCTTAATATTGGGCTGGGCCCATGTAATTTCGAAATACCACATTATAGGCTGTTTTTAGAGTCCGTATGTGTGGGGAAACCGAGTTAGGGTTATTTTCGGACCCCACCTCCAAGGGGTCACGAAAATCCCCTCTGTTCCCCCATATATACAGCCCTTAGGGCGTCGTTTAGACTTGGGTTTTAATTAGATTTAAGTTAGCCATAGCCGCAACTTCGAGTTCTTCGTTTGTGTCGTCCGACCAGGCCAAGACCGCATTGGAACCCCAACTTCTGTTAATCTTTCATCTTATATTCGCAATATCCAGATTGCAATTCTTAGTTCTTGCTTGTTCTTCGATTGCTTGCAGGAATTGACCTTCGTGGTCAGGTTGATCGTGCATCCGCGGGATCAATAACCTCTCGGAGTTGGTTTAGCGATTGATAAGGCGCAACGTCTTCGCACGTTCGTAGTCGGGTCGTGAAAGTCTACTCCACCAAAATCGATCTCCACCATCTCATCGAAACATCGGGACACCTTCGCCTCTATCAAGTGGTATCAGATTTCCAGGTTGCTCGGTGAGATTTACCAGTTTTCATAGTCTAGATTGGTTCTGTTCTTCATACCTACAGTCCACGAAAAAGCCAACAAAAAAATTAGGGTTAGATCATCACGTCCCAAGACAGTCCTAGCCTTTGTCCAGTTTTCTTTTCAGTACTTGCTTTGTTGAATTTACGGTTGCATCGTTGTGTCAAGTTGCTGATCTTAGCGTCTAGTTCCCTTAGAGTTTCGAGTTCTGATCACAGTTTGCCACGTCGCCGCCGCACCAGTAGTCATCCTACCACGTTCCGCCAATCCGAGTCCAGATACACCACCACGTTCCGCCAAGCAGAGTCCATATACACCACCACGTCTCACGAGTCCGAGTTGAGTTCCACCATCAGTACGGTTCCTGATATCCCCGTAGCCAGAATAGTTTTGAGTTGATTAGAGTCGGATTTCACCAATCTTTTGTCGTACGTAGAAGAGGGTGATTTCCAAAAAAAAAAAAAAAAAAAAAAAGAGTCTGGCACGCTTTCCAGAGCAGTTTTTAGGCCAAAATTTTCAGGGGTAAAAAAATTTCGTGCCCATACGTTCCTTAGGTCCAGAAACTCATTTTGAGACGTTCGCCACCATAGTGATTTTTTCGCACTTTTTCAGCCCCCGCAGTCCCGCATCGCCAAAAAAAAAGAAAAAAAAAAGAGAACAAAAAATTCAGAGTGTGCTTCACAGTTGTTACGTGCCGCGCCGTGCTTTCGTTGGTGTTTTAGGCTCGCGTCTCTAGTACGGTCTAGCCTAGGATCAGCACAGTACCGACGTTGAGTGTTTATTCAGCTTTGCATCTCTGTTTTGATTACTGTTGATCTTTTTGCTACCATATTTGTCAAGCCTACCTACAGCTCCACATATTTTCTACATCGTGCGTTTTGACACCTCCTGGCCATCGCTCTACCATATCTCTGAGAGTTTTGACCCGTTGGTTGTACATCACCACCTGCTGCTAGGTAAGAATCGGTAAGAACGTAAGAAAAGCTTGACGGATTTGTGCTGTCCACCACCCCACATCCATCCCATTAGTAGAAGTAGGATCATATTCCTGTGTGTTTTCTATTTCTGCTAACCATGCCAGGATCACATGTTGAAGTGGCGCGGGATGCACCCGATTGGGAGAACATGACAAACAAGGAGCTACATGATAAATTTGCACGTATGATGTCTCAACAGGTGCAGGACATCGAGACCAGATTTACAGAGGCGATTGATGGCGTGGAGAAGATGATCGACACCAAGCTCGACGCCAAGTTTACTGAGTTGACCGCACGCCTACCTTCAGCACAGCCACAGCCACCGCCACTACCTTGTGCACGACGTATTCTGTTTCCGCGAGGACAAGCTGCTGGTATTGGTGCTCCTCCTGCTGCTGCAGTTGCCGCTACTGCTGCTGCTGCTGCTTCTGACGTCAGCCAGGACGACAACTACGAGGGTGATTACGAGGAGGAGGTGGAACAGGAAGCGGCCTATGAGCAGCCAGCTGGACGTCCACGTCCCAACATTCGCCACGGTCGACACCAACCACCCCCTCAGGTACGCGATGATGAACATGTGCCTAAACTTAAATTGAATCTTAAGCCGTTTGAGGGTAGATATATTCCTGATGCTTATCTTACTTGGGAGTTAGAAACTGAACAACGTTTTACATGTTTACAATATCCTGAGAATAGACGTGTTACTGCTGCTGTTTGTGAATTCACGGGCTTTGCATCTATTTGGTGGTCTGAACATTGTAGATTGCATGCTAATAATATTCCAACTACTTGGGATGCTTTAAAAGATGCTATGCGTACTCGCTGGGTTCCTCCTTATTATCAACGTGAATTGTTACAAAAATTACAGCGTTTGAGGCAAGGAAAAAATTCTGTAGAGGAATATTATCAAGAATTACAAACTGGATTGATTAGATGTGGCCTAGTAGAGGATAATGAAGCTATGCTTGCACGTTTTATGGGTGGCTTAAACAGGGAGATACAAACTATTCTAGAATACAAGGACTTTGCTACTATCACTCGTTTGTTTCATCTTGCTTGTAAAGCTGAACGTGAAGTGCAGGATCGACAGGCCGCTACGAGACCTAACTTTTCTGCAGGACGAAATACATCATGGACATCGCGTGGAGCTTCTACATCCACACGTCCTGCTGCGCCACCATCTACTTCAGCCGCTCATTCTTACAGGGAGCCACCAAAACAGCCAGCGCCACCATTCAAGGGTGCACAGAGTGGTCCAGCGGCGAGTTCTTCTTCATCCATGGCGTCCACAGGGCAAACACGAGATCGTGATATTAAATGTCGCAGGTGCCAAGGTGGAGGTCACTTCGCAAAAGACTGTCCCTCCAAGCGTGTGATGACTATTACGGCGGATGGTGGGTATGAGTCAGCGAGCGACTATGATGAGGAGACTCTAGTTCTCATTGCTCATGAGGAACAGGGTGCCCATGATGATGCTCATGATATAGAGTATATGACTCCTGATGATGCAGATAAATATGCTAGTTTGGTTGCTCAACGTGTATTAAGTGTGCAGGTAACGAAGGCCGAGCAAAACCAGAGGCATAATTTGTTCCACACAAAGGGAGTGGTGAAAGAACGTTCGGTTCGCATCATCATTGACGGAGGGAGTTGCAACAACTTGGCTAGCATGGAGTTGGTGGAGAAGCTATCTCTCACCACAAGACCACACCCCCATCCGTACTATATTCAGTGGTTTAACAATAGTGGTAAGATTAAGGTAACGCGTTCTGTTCGTGTGCACTTTAGCATTGCTGCATATGCTGATTATGTTGATTGTGATGTGGTACCCATGCAAGCATGCTCTCTTTTACTTGGTAGACCATGGCAATTTGATAGGAATGTTGTACACCATGGTAGGACAAATCAGTTTACTTTAGTTCATCAGGATAAAAATATTGCTTTACTTCCTATGTCTCCTGAACAAATTGTGAAAGATGATCTTGCTCGAGCTAGTAAAGCAAAACAGGAGAAAAATAAGAGTGAGAATGAGATAGCAGCCAAAGAATTTGAGCAACAACATAAGACTAATAGCAAATCTTCTTCTGCTGTTTCTAATGAAATTAAATTGACTAGTCCAACTTTGCTTGCTACTAAGGTTGATATTTCA
The DNA here is from genome assembly GCA_950022295.1 of Bromus sterilis. Classification (NCBI taxonomy): domain Eukaryota; kingdom Viridiplantae; phylum Streptophyta; class Magnoliopsida; order Poales; family Poaceae; genus Bromus; species Bromus sterilis. The sequence goes on along the minus strand of OX465599.1, from coordinate 159,216,396 downwards.
GATTTGGATGTTAGTCAATATGTGTGCTATGCTTTTGTGTGCAAAGAAGCTTTGTTTTCATTTGAGGAATTGCCTCCTTCTTTGCCTCCTGTTGTCACTGACCTTTTGCAGGAGTTTATTGACGTCTTTCCACAAGACGTACCACCGGGATTACCACCTATTCGAGGGATTGAGCATCAGATTGACTTAATTCCCGGTGCTTCGTTGCCCAACCGTGCGCCATACCGTACCAATCCGGAGGAGATGAAGGAGATTCAGCGTCAAGTACAAGAGCTACTCGACAAAGGTTACATACGTGAGTCCCTTAGTCCTTGTGCTGTTCCTGTTATATTAGTGCCTAAAAAGGATGGAACATGGCGTATGTGTGTTGATTGTCGAGCCATTAATAATATTACTATTCGTTATCGTCATCCTATTCCTAGGTTAGATGATATGCTTGATGAATTAAGTGGCTCTACCATGTTTTCCAAAGTTGATTTGCGTAGTGGATACCATCAAATTCGCATGAAATTAGGAGATGAATGGAAAACGGCTTTTAAAACTAAGTTTGGATTATATGAGTGGTTAGTCATGCCTTTTGGGTTAACTAATGCACCTAGCACTTTCATGAGATTAATGAACGAGGTTTTACGTGCTTTCATTGGACGATTTGTGGTAGTCTATTTTGATGATATACTGATTTATAGCAAATCTTTGGAGGAACATTTGGATCATTTACGTGCTGTTTTTATTGCTCTACGTAATGCACGTTTATTTGGTAACCTTGGGAAGTGCACCTTTTGCACCGACCGAGTATCGTTTCTTGGCTATGATGTTACTCCGCAGGGAATTGAAGTTGATCATGCCAAGATCGAGGCAATTGAGAGTTGGCCGCAGCCCAAAACGTTCACACAAGTGCGGAGTTTTCTTGGCCTCGCTGGATTCTATAGGCGTTTTGTGAGAGATTTCAGCACCATTGCTGCACCTCTCAATGAGCTTACACGCAAGGATGTGCCTTTTACTTGGGGTACCGCACAGGAAGAAGCTTTCACGGTATTGAAAGATAAGTTAACACATGCTCCTTTGCTCCAACTTCCTGATTTTAATAAGACTTTTGAGCTTGAATGCGATGCTAGTGGGATTGGTTTGGGAGGTGTGTTATTACAAGATGCTAAACCTGTTGCATACTTTTCTGAAAAATTGAGTGGGCCTAGTCTGAACTATTCTACTTATGATAAGGAATTATATGCTCTTGTTCGGACATTAGAAACTTGGCAACATTATTTATGGCCCAAAGAATTTGTTATACATTCTGATCATGAATCTTTGAAACACATAAGAAGTCAAGCAAAACTTAATCGTAGACATGCTAAGTGGGTTGAATTTATTGAGACTTTCCCTTATGTCATTAAACACAAGAAGGGGAAAGATAATATTATTGCTGATGCGTTGTCTCGTCGTTATACTATGCTTTCACAACTTGACTTCAAGATTTTCGGTTTAGAGACAATCAAAGAACAATATGTAAATGATGCGGAATTTAAAGATGTATTGCAGAATTGTAGAGAGGGTAGAACATGGAACAAGTTTGTGCTTAATGATGGATTTGTGTTTCGTTCTAACAAGCTATGCATTCCAGCTAGCTCTATTCGTCTTTTGTTGTTGCAGGAGGCGCATGGAGGAGGATTAATGGGACATTTTGGCGTGAAAAAGACGGAGGACGTACTTGCTACACATTTCTTTTGGCCAAAGATGAGACGGGATGTTGAGCGTTTTGTTGCTCGCTGCACTACATGTCAAAAAGCTAAGTCACGACTCAATCCTCATGGTTTATACATGCCTTTACCTGTACCTAGTGTTCCGTGGGAGGACATATCCATGGACTTTGTTTTAGGCTTGCCTCGAACAAAGAAGGGGAGGGATAGCATATTTGTTGTCGTGGATAGATTTTCTAAGATGGCACATTTTATACCATGTCATAAAAGCGATGATGCTGCTAATGTTGCTGATTTATTCTTTGGAGAGATTATTCGTTTACATGGTGTGCCCAATACTATTGTCTCGGATCGTGATACTAAGTTTCTTAGCCATTTTTGGAGATGCTTATGGGCTAAGTTGGGGACTAAACTACTCTTTAGTACTACCTGTCATCCCCAAACTGATGGACAAACTGAAGTGGTCAATAGGACTTTGTCTACTATGCTTAGGGCTGTTTTAAAAAGTAACTTGAAACTGTGGGAAGAATGTTTACCTCATATTGAATTTGCTTATAATCGTTCAGTGCATTCTACCACTAAAATGTGCCCTTTTGAGATTGTTTATGGTTTTCTACCTCGTGCACCTATTGATTTGCTGCCTCTTCCATCTTCGGAGAAGGTGAATTTTGATGCTAAGCAACGTGCTGAATTGATATTAAAAATGCATGAGTTAACTAAAGAAAACATTGAGCGCATGAATGCTAGATACAAGCTTGCTGGTGATAGGGGTCGAAAGCATGTTGTATTTGAACCAGGAGATCTTGTTTGGTTACATCTACGAAAAGATAGGTTTCCTGATTTGCGCAAGTCTAAGTTAATGCCACGAGCTGATGGTCCCTTTAAGGTTTTACAGAAAATTAATGATAATGCATATAAACTTGAGCTACCTGCAGATTTTGGGGTTAGTCCCACATTTAACATTGCAGATTTGAAACCTTATTTGGGAGAAGATGATGAGCTTCCGTCGAGGACGACTTCAATTCAAGAAGGGGAGGATGATGAGGACATCCCTACTAATGTTACACCCATACCCTCACCAACTACACATACTGGACCAGTTACTAGAGCACGTGCACGTCAACTAAATTATCAGGTACTTTCGTTTCTTGCGAATCCTTCTATTGTTCATGAACATATGATGCTGCCTAAATTAGATACTTTTGTTTTTCTTATGAATGAAGGACCTAGCATGGACAAGAAGGACGGTCATTGGAGCGGGATCAAGAATGGAGAAGAAGGTGCGCGCAGGGGAAAGTACAGTGGAGCTTCCAGTGGGGATTTCCGCACGTTGAAGCCACCATAAGGCATGCATGAAGGCTTGGACGGAATACACGAGATGCCACTTCATTATTTTCGTCCAAGAGCAATTATAGGTGCTGCGTCACCTTAATATTGGGCTGGGCCCATGTAATTTCGAAATACCACATTATAGGCTGTTTTTAGAGTCCGTATGTGTGGGGAAACCGAGTTAGGGTTATTTTCGGACCCCACCTCCAAGGGGTCACGAAAATCCCCTCTGTTCCCCCATATATACAGCCCTTAGGGCGTCGTTTAGACTTGGGTTTTAATTAGATTTAAGTTAGCCATAGCCGCAACTTCGAGTTCTTCGTTTGTGTCGTCCGACCAGGCCAAGACCGCATTGGAACCCCAACTTCTGTTAATCTTTCATCTTATATTCGCAATATCCAGATTGCAATTCTTAGTTCTTGCTTGTTCTTCGATTGCTTGCAGGAATTGACCTTCGTGGTCAGGTTGATCGTGCATCCGCGGGATCAATAACCTCTCGGAGTTGGTTTAGCGATTGCTAAGGCGCAACGTCTTCGCACGTTCGTAGTCGGGTCGTGAAAGTCTACTCCACCAAAATCGATCTCCACCATCTCATCGAAACATCGGGACACCTTCGCCTCTATCACTTACTGCGGGTGGTCATTTCCATTTCATCCATAATCCTGACTGGTTTCTCCTCATATGTCAGATCCTGGGCCAGCTCTAACTCCTTCACATCCACTCGTTTGACCGGTGGCGAAACACACTTGCGTAGTTGCGATATATGGAATACGTCATGGACATCTGACATTTCCGGGGGTAATTCCAGTTGGTATGCTACTTTTCCCCGCTTAGCCATTATTGGGAATGGCCCGACATACCTTGGGGCAAGCTTTCCTCGGGTCTGGAATCTCCTTACTCCTTTCATTAGTGTCACTCGGAGATAGACGTATTCTCCAGGCTCAAAGTTCACCTCTCGATGCTTGGTGTCATAGTAATTGTTTTGTCGAGACTTGGCGGCCCTCAACCGGTCCTGAATTTCCTTGACTTGCTTTTCTGCTTCAAGCATTAAGTCGGTGCCAAAGAGGCGACAGTCCCCCGTCTGTGACCAGTTCAAGGGGGTGCGGCATTTCCGCCCATATAACGCTTCAAAGGGTGACATCTTGAGGCTGGCCTGATAACTGTTGTTGTATGAAAATTCTGCGTATGGTAGGCAGTCCTCTCACTTGGACCTGTAGGCTAGTACACATGCCCTGAGCATATCCTCCAATATCTGATTTACTCGCTCTGTCTGGCCATCCGGTTGAGGATGGTAAGCGGTGTTGTGCTTCAGTGCGGTCCCCAAGGAGAGCCCCGGGGATGGGGGTCCCTCACCAGGCGGCCACCTGGCGCAGCCTAGGGGGTGGCCGCGCCACCAGTCCGCCTGGTGGCCTGGTGACCACCCTCAGGGTGCCCTTTTGCGTGCCTTCGTTAATCCTGCCGAAAACCCTTCCCTGAAATTTTCAGGTCTTTTGTAGATGTGCTGATATGCCCACTCTGCGCGCACTTTTCCCCGCTGATTCCCGCGTCTACTGTTTCAGCACCGAAAAGTTGTAAACTATGTAAAAATAAGCCAGAACACCATGATAACAACATCATAATATGAAATATATCAATAAATAGAGGTATATTATGATACAAAATAGTGATGCATTTTGATGTATCAGATGCCCATAATGATCCATGTGCATTCCGGAAGTAAAATAATTGAACCGTGTACGTTGTATTCCATTCCTTTTGTCATGTGATACTAGATAAGTCTGAGATTCGATCATCAGCATCCAATGCTTAGTTCAATCTCGTTATTGAGAAATCTGCTTTACTCGTTCCGTGATATTCCATCCCCGTGACCTAGTCACATGTTGCGCAGCTTTATGGATGTAGTCTCACTGAGTGGGCTCTGAGTATCTATCCATCATGTGGATTGACAAATCCCGCTCTTGATGCAACACTCCTCAACATATCCCATTGGATTTCCCAAGATACACCTTTATGGCCACCATATTTCGGTGTGACGGTTAATGCACTCAAAGCATCCTCCGGAGATAGAAATTATATGTGATCTCACGGTCTAAGAAACAAGCTACCATGTTCTTTAATTACAACACTGAACTTATTGTGATCATGTTGCAATGCTTACGTTGGGTAATGTTCATCACGTCATTCATCCAATGAGGTGACCTCATCGTCAATTGACTTGATTGTCCATGATCGTGAATCCACAGTCATCTATTGACCATGAACTAGTTATCATGAGAGGCTAACTAGGAACTCTGGTTGTTTCTATACCACACATGTATCATTGTTTCACTAATACAGTTCTAGCACAGTATGCAACTGGTTATGAACTTATTTAGATATATGTAAATAATCATTTATTATTTGCCTCTAGAGCATATATCCAACAGACGCAAGAAAACAAGCCATGGTAGTCACTCGACTGGCACGCCGAGTGATCACTCGCCCCCTACTGAGTAATTATTTACCTAAAAAGTTCACTCGATCGTTTTCCGAGCGGATGCATCATTATGGCACTCACCTCAATTAAGACATGGGTTGCGAAACACAACATCCTAGAAGCCACGTCCCTGAACGTGAGGTAAGACCCCACCGATCCGTCGACCGGGCCGAGACTTGCCACAACACGATTTCACTCCTGTTGTTACCATGCCCAGGTGTGTAAATAAAATCATCACGGATGTGTTGGGTCAATTAAGCATTATAATTGGTGGTATTGCTTCTGTAAGCTCTCCGTGACCTGAACCCTACTGACACCAGTCTCACCAAGTTCGTGTCGTGGGACTCAAGCTTGATTGGACTACTGTAGTATTTGCCGCTAGAGCAATTCACTGAGGCTCGATCCATCGAGTGCCTCAGGCCCTTTAGTTTACTCTCCCTCTCAAACTTGCAAAAACATCATATAAGCATCATGAAATTTGTAAGACGACACACCCTAAACAACTAATGCAGATTGGAATCCCTGTGTGACCCTTCGAGTCCCCAAGGCACTCGGGGCTACTGACGAGGGGATACCCCCATGACTCCTCTTCGTGAGGGTACCTGGTGCGTGTCAAGACTGGCGGCCCACTAAAAGCCTCGGATATCCAGCATCGGCCCACCTGATGCACCGACGACTACGCCGACATGGAGTTCAAATCGACATGGAGTCCAAGACTTGGCGGGCAAGATTAGATAGGAAATCTCTTTGTAAACCTAGACGGACTCCTTGAGACCTAACCTAATATATGAACGTCACGAACAAAAACAGTTTGCAGTATTTTGGGTTTTTCCCGGCAATATTGATTTTCAATATTTTCTGCAATCCACGAACAAAAATAGTCAGAAACTTGCACTGAGCATGTAACAGCCCGGGATTTTCACCCAAATTAAAAAAAATTGTTTGTTGTGTTGCTGTGATGATTTCCTGTATTGTTTGCAGTCTTTTTTGATAGAAAGACTGTAAGGGAACCCCCATAGTTTAATAGGTGCAACAAACCCAAAATTACAAGTACCATGCCTTGAACCTGGGTGGGTGGGAAGGCGTCAACCCCTTCCTACCACTAGGCTATGCCATAGTCTGCTATTGTTTGCAGTGTTTGCTTCGCCGAATTATTAATCGGTGAATATTTCCCCCCTATTTCTCGTATCGGATGCGTGACTAAACCTTTTTACCAAACGGAACACGACCTTTGCGACACCGGGTTTCACCAGAGCACCGTTGCAACTTTCGGCACAGGACCAGTTATCGCCATCGGAACGAAAACCCCGTTTATTTAATAAACGGATTATTTTATGGGGCACCGAAAAAATGTTCTCGGAATAATATCGAAGTGAGGTAGGATTGACGGGCTCGCCGCGCTGAGCGCGTGGTTCAAGATTTCGTCCGAATCGGAGGTCGTATGGACTCTCAACGGTCAGAAACGTGGAGTATCGGACGCGAGAGAGAAGACCCGAGGGCGTTTGCGTAAGCCTGCCATCCAGGCCAGCCTATATATAGACCACCACCCTCTCCTAGCCCTTGTAGGATTTCCCCTAACACAAATTTGCAGCCACCCCCCTCCAAATACCCAATTTTTGCCCTCTAGACCCCCCAGATCCGAAACCCTAGCTCCCGAGCCGGATCTGGTCGTCGGATCACTAGATTTACGCCCAGGGAGCCGCCACGTAGCCACCCACACCCACCCAAACCGGATCGGGCCCCGCTGGGCCGAGCGCCGCCGCCGCGGGCCCGCCTAAGCCATTGTGCCGTCGTCGTTCCCGTGGAGCACGCCGCCTCCACGGCCGCGCCGGCAGCCGAGCCGCCGCGCTTCCGCGCCTCCTCCAACTCCGGTGAGGCCGCCGTCGCCCCTCACCTCTCCTCTCTCCTCTCACCTTGTTGCCTCCTCTCCTCGCAGGGTGCACCGACGGTCGTGGCAACCGCCATGGACAACCTCGGTCCAAGCTCCTCCGCACATGGGACTTCGTCGTGCCGCCCGCCTGCCCTCCTCGGTCAGATCCGGCAAGGCGCCGTGATGAGGACATCCCTACTAATGTTACACCCATACCCTCACCAACTACACATACTGGACCAGTTACTAGAGCACGTGCACGTCAACTAAATTATCAGGTACTTTCGTTTCTTGCGAATCCTTCTATTGTTCATGAACATATGATACTGCCTAAATTAGATACTTTTGTTTTGCTTATGAATGAAGGACCTAGCATGGACAAGAAGGATGGTCATTGGAGCGGGATCAAGAATGGAGAAGAAGGTGCGCGCGGGGGAAAGTACAGTGGAGCTTCCAGTGGGGATTTTCGCACGTTGAAGCCACCATAAGGCATGCATGAAGGCTTGGACGGAATACACGAGATGCCACTTCATTATTTTCGTCCAAGAGCAATTATAGGTGCTGCGTCACCTTAATATTGGGCTGGGCCCATGTAATTTCGAAATACCACATTATAGGCTGTTTTTAGAGTCCGTATGTGTGGGGAAACCGAGTTAGGGTTGTTTTCGGACCCCACCTCCAAGGGGTCACGAAAATCCCCTCTGTTCCCCCATATATACAGCCCTTAGGGCGTCGTTTAGACTTGGGTTTTAATTAGATTTAAGTTAGCCATAGCCGCAACTTCGAGCTCTTCGTTTGTGTCATCCGACCAGGCCAAGACCTCATTGGAACCCCAACTTTCGTAATCATTCATCTTATATTCGCAATATCCAGATTGCAATTCTTAGTTCTTGCTTGTTCTTCGATTGCTTGCAGGAATTAGACCTTCGTGGTCAGGTTGATCGTGCATCCGCGGGATCAATAACCTCTCGGAGTTGGTTTAGCGATCGCTAAGGCGCAACGTCTTCGCACGTTCGTAGTCGGATCGTGAAAGTCGTCTCCACCATAATCGATCTACACCATCTCATCGAAACATCGGGACACCTTCGCCTCTATCAAGTGGTATCAGATTTCTAGGTTGATCGGTGAGATTTACCAGTTTTCATAGTCTAGATTGGTTCTGTTCTTCATACCTACAGTCCACGAAAAAGCCAACAAAAAAAAATTAGGGTTAGATCATCACGTCCCAAGACAGTCCTAGCCTTTGTCCAGTTTTCTTTTCAGTACTTGCTTTGTTGAATTTACGGTTGCATCGTTGTGTCAAGTTGCTGATCTTAGCGTCTAGTTCCCTTAGAGTTTCGAGTTCTGATCACAGTTTGCCACGTCGCCGCCGCACCAGTAGTCATCCTACCACGTTCCACCAATCCGAGTCCAGATACACCACCACGTTCCGCCAAGCAGAGTCCATATACACCACCACGTCTCACGAGTCCGAGTTGAGTTCCACCATCAGTACGATTCCTGATATCTCCGTAGCCAGAATAGTTTTGAGTTGATTAGCGTCGGATTTCACCAATCTTTTGTCGTACGTAGAAGAGGGTGATTTCCAAAAAAAAAAAAAAAAAAAAGTCTGGCACGCTTTTCAGAGCAGTTTTTAGGCCAAATTTTTCAGGGGTAAAAAAATTTCGTGCCCATACGTTCCTTAGGTCCAGAAACTCGTTTTGAGACGTTCGCCACCATAGTGATTTTTTCGCACTTTTTCAGCCACCGCAGTCCCGCATCGCAAAAAAAAAAAAAAAAAAAAAAGAGAGAAAAAAAATTCAGAGTGTGCTTCACAGTTGTTAAGTGTCGCGCCGTGCTTTCGTTGGTGTTTTAGGCTCGCGTCTCTAGTACGGTCTAGCCTAGGATCAGCACAGTACCGACGTTGAGTGTTTATTCAGCTTTGCATCTCTGTTTTGATTACTTTTGATCTTTTTGCTACCATATTTGTCAAGCCTACCTACAGCTCCACATATATCCTACATCGTGCGTTTTGACACCTCCTGGCCATCGCTCTACCATATCTCTGAGAGTTTTGACCCGTTGGTTGTACATCACCACCTGCTGCTAGGTAAGAATCGGTAAGAACGTAAGAAAAGCTTGACGGATTTGTGCTTTCCACCACCCCACATCCATCCCATTAGTAGAAGTAGGATCATATTCCTGTGTGTTTTCTATTTCTGCTAACCATGCCAGGATCACATGATGAAGTGGCGCGGGATGCACCCGATTGGGAGAACATGACAAACAAGGAGCTACATGATAAATTTGCACGTATGATGTCTCAACAGGTGCAGGACATCGAGACCAGATTTACAGAGGCGATTGATGGCGTGGAGAAGATGATCGACACCAAGCTCGACGCCAAGTTTACTGAGTTGATCGCACGCCTACCTTCAGCACAGCCACAGCCACCGCCACTACCACGTGCACGACGTATTCTGTTTCCGCGAGGACAAGCTGCTGGTATTGGTGCTCCTCCTGCTGCTGCAGTTGCTGCTGCTGCTGCTGCTTCTGACGTCGTCCAAGACGACAACTACGAGGGTGATTACGAGGAGGAGGTGGAACAGGAAGCGGCCTATGAGCAGCCAGCTGGACGTCCACGTCCCAACATTCGCCACGGTCGACACCAACCACCCCCTCAGGTACGCGATGATGAACATGTGCCTAAACTTAAATTGAATCTTAAGCCGTTTGAGGGTAGATATATTCCTGATGCTTATCTTACTTGGGAGTTAGAAACTGAACAACGTTTTACATGTTTACAATATCCTGAGAATAGACGTGTTACTGCTGCTGTTTGTGAATTCACGGGCTTTGCATCTATTTGGTGGTCTGAACATTGTAGATTGCATGCTAATAATATTCCAACTACTTGGGCTGCTTTAAAAGATGCTATGCGTACTCGCTGGGTTCCTCCTTATTATCAACGTGAATTGTTACAAAAATTACAGCGTTTGAGACAAGGAAAAAATTCTGTAGAGGAATATTATCAAGAATTACAAACTGGATTGATTAGATGTGCCCTAGTAGAGGATAATGAAGCTATGCTTGCACGTTTTATGGGTGGCTTAAACAGGGAGATACAAACTATTCTAGAATACAAGGACTTTGCTACTATCACTCGTTTGTTTCATCTTGCTTGTAAAGCTGAACGTGAAGTGCAGGATCGACAGGCCGCTGCGAGACCTAACTTTTCTACAGGACGAAATACATCATGGACATCGCGTGGACCTTCTACATCCACACGTCCTGCTGCGCCACCATCTACTTCAGCCGCTCATTCTTACAGGGAGCCACCAAAACAGCCAGCGCCACCATTCAAGGGTGCACAGAGTGGTCCAGCGGCGAGTTCTTCTTCATCCATGGCGTCCACAGGGCAAACACGAGATCGTGATATTAAATGTCGCAGGTGCCAAGGTGGAGGTCACTTCGCAAAAGACTGTCCCTCCAAGCGTGTGATGACTATTACGGCGGATGGTGGGTATGAGTCAGCGAGTGACTATGATGAGGAGACTCTAGTTCTCATTGCTCATGAGGAACAGGGTGCCCATGATGATGCTCATCATATAGAGTATATGACTCCTGATGATGCAGATAAATATGCTAGTTTGGTTGCTCAACGTGTGTTAAGTGTGCAGGTATCGAAGGCCGAGCAAAACCAGAGGCATAATTTGTTCCACACAAAGGGAGTGGTGAAAGAACGTTCGGTTCGCATCATCATTGACGGAGGGAGTTGCAACAACTTGGCGAGCATGGAGTTGGTGGAGAAGCTATCTCTCACCACAAGACCACACCCCCATCCGTACTATATTCAGTGGTTTAACAATAGTGGTAAGATTAAGGTAACGCGTTCTGTTCGTGTGCACTTTAGCATTGCTGCATATGCTGATTATGTTGATTGTGATGTGGTACCCATGCAAGCATGCTCTCTTTTACTTGGTAGACCATGGAAATTTGATAGGAATGTTGTACACCATGGTAGGACAAATCAGTTTACTCTGGTTCATCAGGATAAACATATTGCTTTACTTCCTATGTCTCCTGAACAAATTGTGAAAGATGATCTTGCTAGAGCTAGTAAAGCTAAACAGGAGAAAAATAAGAGTGAAAATGAGATAGCAGCTAAAGAATTTGAGCAACAACATAAGACTAATAGCAAATCTTCTTCTGCTGTTTCTAATGAAATTAAATTGACTAGTCCAACTTTGCTTGCTACTAAGGTTGATATTTCAGATTTGGATGTTAGTCAATATGTGTGCTATGCTTTTGTGTGCAAAGAAGCTTTGTTTTCATTTGAGGAATTGCCTCCTTCTTTGCCTCCTGTTGTCACTGACCTTTTGCAGGAATTTATTGACGTCTTTCCACAAGACGTACCACCGGGATTACCACCTATTCGAGGGATTGAGCATCAGATTGACTTAATTCCCGGTGCTTCGCTTCCCAACCGTGCGCCATACCGTACCAATCCGGAGGAGACGAAGGAGATTCAGCGTCAAGTACAAGAGCTACTCGACAAAGGTTACATACGTGAATCACTTAGTCCTTGTGCTGTTCCTGTTATATTAGTGCCTAAAAAGGATGGAACTTGGCGTATGTGTGTTGATTGTAGAGCCATTAATAATATTACTATTCGTTATCGTCATCCTATTCCTAGGTTAGATGATATGCTTGATGAATTAAGTGGCTCTACCATGTTTTCCAAAGTTGATTTGCGTAGTGGATACCATCAAATTCGCATGAAATTAGGGGATGAATGGAAAACGGCATTTAAAACTAAGTTTGGATTATATGAGTGGTTAGTCATGCCTTTTGGGTTAACTAATGCACCTAGCACTTTTATGAGATTAATGAACGAGGTTTTACGTGCTTTCATTGGACGATTTGTGGTAGTCTATTTTGATGATATACTGATTTATAGCAAATCTTTGGAGGAACATTTGGATCATTTACGTGCTGTTTTTATTGCTCTACGTAATGCACGTTTATTTGGTAACCTTGGGAAGTGCACCTTTTGCACCGACCGAGTATCATTTCTTGGCTATGTTGTTACTCCGCAGGGAATTGAAGTTGATCATGCCAAGATCGAGGCAATTGAGAGTTGGCCGCAGCCCAAAACGTTCACACAAGTGCGGAGTTTTCTTGGCCTCGCTGGATTCTATAGGCATTTTGTGAGAGATTTCAGCACCATTGCTGCACCTCTCAATGAGCTTACACGCAAGGATGTGCCTTTTACTTGGGGTACCGCACAGGAAGAAGCTTTCACGGTATTGAAAGATAAGTTAACACATGCTCCTTTGCTCCAACTTCCTGATTTTAATAAGACTTTTGAGCTTGAATGCGATGCTAGTGGGATTGGTTTGGGAGGTGTGTTATTACAAGATGCTAAACCTGTTGCATACTTTTCTGAAAAATTGAGTGGGCCTAGTCTGAACTATTCTACTTATGATAAGGAATTATATGCTCTTGTTCGGACATTAGAAACTTGGCAACATTATTTATGGCCCAAAGAATTTGTTATACATTCTGATCATGAATCTTTGAAACACATAAGAAGTCAAGCAAAACTTAATCGTAGACATGCTAAGTGGGTTGAATTTATTGAGACTTTCCCTTATGTCATTAAACACAAGAAGGGGAAAGATAATATTATTGCTGATGCGTTGTCTCGTCGTTATACTATGCTTTCACAACTTGACTTCAAGATTTTCGGTTTAGAGACAATCAAAGAACAATATGTAAATGATGCGGAATTTAAAGATGTATTGCAGAATTGTAGAGAGGGTAGAACATGGAACAAGTTTGTGCTTAATGATGGATTTGTGTTCCGTTCTAACAAGCTATGCATTCCAGCTAGCTCTATTCGTCTTTTGCTGTTGCAGGAGGCGCATGGAGGAGGATTAATGGGACATTTTGGCGTGAAAAAGACGAAGGACGTACTTGCTACACATTTCTTTTGGCCAAAGATGAGACGGGATGTTGAGCGTTTTGTTGCTCGCTGCACTACATGTCAAAAAGCTAAGTCACGACTCAATCCTCATGGTTTATACATGCCTTTACCTGTACCTAGTGTTCTGTGGGAGGACATATCCATGGACTTTGTTTTAGGCTTGCCTCGAACAAAGAAGGGGAGGGATAGCATATTTGTTGTCGTGGATAGATTTTCTAAGATGGCACATTTTATACCATGTCATAAAAGCGCTGATGCTGCTAATGTTGCTGATTTTTTCTTTGGAGAGATTACTCGTTTACATGGTGTGCCCAATACTATTGTCTCGGATCGTGATACAAAGTTTCTTAGCCATTTTTGGAGATGCTTATGGGCTAAGTTGGGGACTAAACTACTTTTTAGTACTACATGTCATCCCCAAACTGATGGACAAACTGAAGTGGTCAATAGGACATTGTCTACTATGCTTAGGGCTGTTTTAAAAAGTAACTTGAAACTGTGGGAAGAATGTTTACCTCATATTGAATTTTCTTATAATCGTTCAGTGCATTCTACCACTAAAATGTGCCCTTTTGAGATTGTTTATGGTTTTCTACCTCGTGCACCTATTGATTTGCTGCCTCTTCCATCTTCGGAGAAGGTTAATTTTGATGCTAAGCAACGTGCTGATTTGCTATTAAAAATGCATGAGTTAACTAAAGAAAACATTGAGCGCATGAATGCTAGATACAAGCTTGCTGGTGATAGGGGTCGAAAGCATGTTGTGTTTGAACCAGGAGATCTTGTTTGGTTACATCTACGTAAAGATAGGTTTCCTGATTTGCGCAAGTCTAAGTTAATGCCACGAGCTGATGGTCCCTTTAAGGTTTTACAGAAAATTAATGATAATGCATATAAACTTGAGCTACCTGCAGATTTTGGGGTTAGTCCCACATTTAACATTGCAGATTTGAAACCTTATTTGGGAGAAGATGATGAGCTTCCGTCGAGGACGACTTCAATTCAAGAAGGGGAGGATGATGAGGACATCCCTACTAATGTTACACCCATACCCTCACCAACTACACATACTGGACCAGTTACTAGAGCACGTGCACGTCAACTAAATTATCAGGTACTTTCGTTTCTTGCGAATCCTTCTATTGTTCATGAACATATGATACTGCCTAAATTAGATACTTTTGTTTTGCTTATGAATGAAGGACCTAGCATGGACAAGAAGGATGGTCATTGGAGCGGGATCAAGAATGGAGAAGAAGGTGCGCGCGGGGGAAAGTACAGTGGAGCTTCCAGTGGGGATTTTCGCACGTTGAAGCCACCATAAGGCATGCATGAAGGCTTGGACGGAATACACGAGATGCCACTTCATTATTTTCGTCCAAGAGCAATTATAGGTGCTGCGTCACCTTAATATTGGGCTGGGCCCATGTAATTTCGAAATACCACATTATAGGCTGTTTTTAGAGTCCGTATGTGTGGGGAAACCGAGTTAGGGTTGTTTTCGGACCCCACCTCCAAGGGGTCACGAAAATCCCCTCTGTTCCCCCATATATACAGCCCTTAGGGCGTCGTTTAGACTTGGGTTTTAATTAGATTTAAGTTAGCCATAGCCGCAACTTCGAGCTCTTCGTTTGTGTCATCCGACCAGGCCAAGACCTCATTGGAACCCCAACTTTCGTAATCATTCATCTTATATTCGCAATATCCAGATTGCAATTCTTAGTTCTTGCTTGTTCTTCGATTGCTTGCAGGAATTAGACCTTCGTGGTCAGGTTGATCGTGCATCCGCGGGATCAATAACCTCTCGG
The DNA here is from genome assembly GCA_950022295.1 of Bromus sterilis. Taxonomy (NCBI): domain Eukaryota; kingdom Viridiplantae; phylum Streptophyta; class Magnoliopsida; order Poales; family Poaceae; genus Bromus; species Bromus sterilis. Next base: position 159,201,251 of record OX465599.1, on the reverse strand, counting down.
AGTTGGTTTAGCGATCGCTAAGGCGCAACGTCTTCGCACGTTCGTAGTCGGATCGTGAAAGTCGTCTCCACCATAATCGATCTACACCATCTCATCGAAACATCGGGACACCTTCGCCTCTATCACGCCGGCCGGATCCTGCACCTCCACCCTCGCCCGCGCCTGGCCTCCTCATGTCGTTGCGCTGCTCGCCGGCGTCGAGCCGGCTGCCGCCGCCGTTGTAACAACCCATGTGCAATAAATAGAAAACACCATGAGATTGTACTTTGTCTGTTGACTTTGTAACTTGGCATGATGCTAAAGGTTGTAATTTCATGTGGTGATTAAATTTGCATTGGGATTGGAGCCCATTTGGGTTGGTTGAGTTTGCTTCCAAACTGGTTCAAGAAAGGTGTTTGAAGAATTTTCATTGTTGCATGCATGCTCTCCTTGACCCCAAACATGGCCTAGCCATTTCCTTTGCAATGGCGAGGGATTTGAAAACCTCAAATCATTTTTGCCATCATAAAAAATATGGGCTCTAGTTCAAAGTGATTTTGAATTCAAAATGAGCTCACAATTTTGTTGTTGCCAAAAATGCCCAAATCATTTTTGGAAATTGAGGAATAATGCAAGGTTAATTATACATATTTTTATGTATTTTTCCCACTTGTATTTAATCCAGAAAAACCCTGAATTCCTTTCTGTTTTATTTAAATGGAAAAGGGATCAGCAGCAGGTTTTCTTTCCTTCTCCATTTCCTGCTGGAGGCCCAGTCCACCAAGCCTCCACTCCGCAGCCCACTTGGAGCCTTTCCAGCGAAGCGGTACGCGGAGGCTACCGTGGCCGTCCGATCAAGATCCAAGCGCTCACCTCCTTCGTCTTTCCAGCGTGGACGAGGTCCCCCCGAGCTCCCCTCTCACAACGGACGTCGGCGTCGACGTCGATGACGGCCAGCATGGCTGGGGGCCTCCCCCCTTTATAAGCTGGCCCCGAGCACGATCTGGGAACCCTAGGAACCCTTTCCTCCCTCCAGGTTCCGCCGCCGCCGCCGGATTTGACCCCGATGTCCTCCCCTGTTCCGCCATGGCCGCCGGCCAATTCCGTCGAATTCCTCGCCGTCCTTCGTTTTCTTTGATCGTGCGGTTGGATGCACCTTTCCCTGCGTGTGCTTGACCCACTTCTGGTCGCAGGAACCAGAAGGAGGCACGGGTCGCAGCGGAGCCGTGGACGCCATCAGGAACCCGCACCACCTCGTCGTCGCCAGGGTCGTCTCCTTCCTCTCTGGTTTCTCGGGTTCGACCACGGCACCCCCAAGGTGATCCTCGTGGTGCCTTTCCTCCTCCCGTAGCGCGTAGCCTAGTTCCCCGCGCGGTTGCTTGTCTGAATCTTCCGCGCGTCGTCGTCGCCGACGAGCCACCGTGGCCGCCCTGTCTATGGCGTTCCCAGGGTGCGCTCGTGCGTGCCTAGGCGTGCTCTGGCCACACCTATGGACTCAAAGGAGCCCCTTTGCGCAAGTTTTGGTCGTAGCCACGCCCGTGTCTGAAGCTCTGCGTGTTGGTCAGTGGCGCCGCCGTGTTTTTCTGTTGAGCCTCGCGTCGCCGTCGTGAAGCGTAGGGCCGAGTTCGAGGTGCAGATGTGTAGAAGGATGTCCCAGCTACGTGTAGGGCACCGTGGCCTGGACGCCGTCGAGCTGTACGCCCCGCTATGCTCGCCGGAGTTTGCCTCCGTGTTCGGGCTCTGAACAAGTTGCAGAGGTGTCGTCGCCGTGCTATTCCCGTGTAGATACCGGCGAGGTAGAGAGGAGTTGGTGGCCATGGAGTGCATCCCTGTGTAGGGCTGAGTACCCTCTCGGGTTTCCCCATGGTGGAGTGGCCGGAGGTGGCCGGAGTGCGAGCCGGTGTTCGCCGGAACCTCCCTGCAGTGGTGCCTGTCGGTGTGTTTCAGTTCAGTTAACCGAGGGGGTTAACTTAACTCGTCAGCTGCACGTTTCGTTTCAGAAAACGATTCGTAGTGCAGTGGCGAGGGCAGTGGAGATGAGCGACGCGTCTCGAGTTCGAATCCCAGCCCGACGCCCCCATTTTTGATTTTTATGCAGAGGCTGACACCTGGGTCCCGCATGTCAGCGACCCAGGCTGTCCAGAGCCGAGTGGGCTGAGCCCAGTGCGGGCCAGAGAAGCTAGATGGGCCGGATTCGCCCGAGACAAGCCCAGAGAGGCTGAGTCCTTTTCTTTTTCCTTTTTCTTTTGTTTTTCTTTTCTGTTTAATTTCCAAATTTGATTTGAATTCAAATTCAAATCTGATTCTGGACTTTTGAACTTGCCACCCCAAACATGTCATGCCATATATGTTTTTGGGGTAGCTTGACTCAATGATCATCATGGTGAGGTTCATTTTGCACTTTGCCCCTCTAAATAATTGGAGTGTGACAATTTTGCAATTAAGCCCCTTTCAATTCTTTGTTTCTGCCAAGTTTTGCCCAAATTCAAAAATGGCCATGCCATATAAGATTTTTGGGTAGTTTCAAACAAGGAGTTGCATGGTGATAATGGTTTAACCATTTGATCCTTTTTCCAAAATGCATCTAGTGCAATTTTGCACTCAGCCCCCTGAAATTCATTTGAATTGCAACTGTGTTTGCAATTCCAGAGGATACCATGTCATATATGGTTTTGGGGTAGATTGTTGCAAGGATTGCAATGATGTTGTCCTCATGATGTTTTGTGCATCTTTGGACAAGGTGTGACCACCTCATCCAGAATCAATCTGTCTTTTCCTTTCTTTGCATCATCCCAATTTCAGTGCATGTTGGGAATGATGATCTTTTGATTCTTTCAAGTTCTGTCTCCTGTCATCTCCATTTCTTTTCTTCAAACCAGCACCTAACATATTGTCTTTGCAATGTGGCTGGATTCCAACTTTTGTTGCACCTTCCTTGTGTCAAATTCACCGACACTACTCCGTCTCCGGAATCGATGATTACTTTTCACGTTGTTTTGTTTCTGTTAAATGCATTGTTGATCATGCCATGTTGACATGTTACTTACACCAAAAATAAGGCTAAGACCAAAGCCATTTCTACGTAAATAAATTTCATATGAAATTGTTGACGTGTCGTCACTACCTTCATTTAAATCTGACTAGATAGGGTCACATCATGTCAATTAAAATTGATCATACCATCCTTGCCTGTGCATTGTACCCGTTACTTACTTGTGTGCCTTTTCCTTGCCGGTACCTTACGTTAGCACCTGAGACCGCCGAGGAGACTTACGTGGAGATTTCCAACACCGAGCCCGAGGACCCTGCTGCATCTGCTTCGGCGACCGATTACCCAGGCAAGGGGAATATTTATACCATTACTTGATACCTTTCTGCCTAGCTGTAGTCTAGAACGTTTGTTTGATCCTATCCACCTTGCTTATGCTACCTTCAAAAAACCAAAAAGCCATGATCCCCACATCCCAGCAAAACATTGTGTTGCTAAGTTACCGCTGCTCAGCCATTGCTTAGTATGAGTAGGAAAACTTGTTGCTTACCCTATGCTATGGTTTGGGATATCATGTTATTTAAAGAAGTTGGTTGATATTTATTATTGATGATGTTAATTATACTTGACGAAAGATGGGAGACCAGGCTGTTCCCGCCAGGTGTTTTGTTCCATTTGAGTCACCTAGGTCCCGAGTTCCGGGTATTATGTTTCTTGACGAGCGTGCCTAATCGTGTGTGGGATTCTATGGGGTCCCATTGTCTTACCTACCTAGCTTCATACAATACTAGTGGTGGCCCGAGCTGATTTACTATTTGCAATGTGTGTGTGCTAGTGGTACCCCAGTTGTTTACAAACCACCTTGGGCCAGGAGAACTTGTGCCTTGGCTGGCCCACTTTGTCCGGCTGAGGACCCGGTGTCCCATGTGTGATTAACCGGGTATCCAAACCTGCGACAGACGGTAGAGGCCGATTCGAGAGCGCGGCCGGCTTTTGAGTTGGGTGTCGACTCACCGGGGGCCACCCGGAGTTGTGCATTGTTAGTTAGAGGGACTCTGACGTTCCGGAGTTTCAGGCGTTTACCTATCCAAGTGGAAACCGGGCGTACATGCGAAGCCTATGATGGGCAGTTGGTACACCCCTGCAGGGTTAAATCTTTTCGAAAATCCGTGTCCGCGGTTATGGACGACTTGAGACCTACTCCTTGTTCATAGAATAACATCAATTTGAATCATAATTAAAACTTGCCTACCGTGTGAGTGCCTTGGTTGCTTTTCTTCGTCCAGGGGGACCGAGAGAAGATCCAGGTTGTGTTATGTTTGACGTAAGTAGGTGAATAGCAGACTTATGACGCGATGTCACGTGTACTTCTTGGATCTTACCTCTACTCTATTAGAACGATAGCCACCTTATATGCTAGTGCGGCTGCAACCTTTACCTTTACCTTGTCATACCGTAGGAAGTTAGTTATCCTGTAATGATATAATCTCACCCCTGTTTTCCTTTTGTGATTTTACTAATTTGCCTGATCGGCCGCTGCAGTGGAGTACTACCTCGACCCGAGCTCTGGACGATACTTCGTGGAGGTGCCCCCGGAGGATGACGATGAGATCGACCTCGTTCAGTAGATCCTACAGTTGGGCTTCGACGATCCGTGGGTGGACTCTTTATGTGCAGCCCTCTCTAGGGCAATTTGGCTTTTTACCGTACTCGGTCGTGTTTGTCTTCCGCTTGTCGCATGATGTACTGTTGGGTCCACGGACCTCTGAGATGATGTAATAATTATCCAGTGGCGATGTATGCCCTGGACTCTATATATTTATGTCTTAGTATAAAGTTCATTGTTCTTATATCTGTTGTCGAGAATCCGGCAGCGACACGAGTGCGAGTGTCGTGAGTCGGTGGCCGTTTATGCGCTACTAACTTGAGCGGGACGCGAAAGCGACTAACTCGAGTTAGCACCGCATCGGGGGCCTTACAGCCGTCGTCCCCCGCTCGGGATCTCTCCCGGCCGGGAGGAGCCCCGCCTCCAGCCGCCATGGGCCGGCGTTGCCCCGAGGCCCAGCAGCTCCCCCAAGGCCCACCTTCAACCGCGGCCCAGCACCAACCTGCTGCTCCTCTCGCCCACGAGCGTGCCCGCGCTAACTGATACGTCCAAAACGTATCTATAATTTCTGCTTGCTCCATGCATGTTTTGTGTGACTTTGCCATGTTTTGCTTGAACTTTCATACACTTTTGAGCATATTTGGACTAATCTATTAACCCAGTGCACCCAGCTGCCAGTTGATGTTTTCTGTTGTTTTTGTATTTCAGGTTTTCCGGCCATTAAAAGTGCTCCAGAAAATCCGGGAAAATCAGATAAAAAATCAGCGCAACGGAAGCTTCCGGAATCACCAAAGGAGGGAAGGAGGGCCACCACCAGGCAGCCAGGAGGGCATGTGGCGCGGCCCCACCCTGGGCCGCGCCAGGCACCCTCCTGACTGCCTCGTGGCCCCTCTCGGTGCCCCCCTTCGCCTATATTTACCCCCCATGACGGAAACCCCTAAGACGAATCCCTCTTTCGCGATCTCGCCTCTGTACCGCCGCCGCCGCCGTTTCAAGATCGGGGCTGCCTCGAGAAGCTGCTCCGGCACCCTGCCGGGAGAAGCTACCCCCTCCGAGAGACCATCCATAGCCATGGACGCCTCCCGTATCTACCGTGAGTAGTTTCCCTTGGACCATGGGTCCGTGACCATTAGCTATGTGATCTATCTCTCCCTTCTTTGAGCCTCCACTTTCAAGTCCTCGTGAGCTGCCTCACATGATCGAGGCACCTTTGTAATTTTCTGTTGTTGCTATGCTGAGTTTGTTGGGATCTGATGGATTATGAGACTATGTTCACATTGTGATGAGTAATATATTTGGTTCTTCTCTTTTATATTTTGTTCTTGAGTAAATTCTTGCATGTTCTCCGTTGCCGTCATTTACTTTGGCCAAGTGATTTATTGCAACTCCAAGAGGGAGCGTTATGCTTGATTGTGGGTTCAGCCCCTTGATGTATAGCTTGAGTGACAGAAACATGAGACTAGGGGATGTGTTGTTGCCACCGGGGATAAAACAACGGTGCTTGTATCCGTGGGTGCAAGGATTGTTTACTTTACGCAAAGTTCTTTTAATGCAGTTGTTTGTTGCTTTTGGATTTACACTTTGGGTGGATTCGCAACTTAATACCAGCGAGATGTTCTGGATAGATATCTCAAGGTGGATGATTCGTAGTAGATGCAGATGGATTTCGGTCTACTTACCTTGGCGTACTGCCCATTGCTTTTGATCCCTTCCTTTCTTTGCAGCATAGTTAGCATTGCGGTGCCTTCATAATCCTGTCAATTGCCCAACTGTGATTTGTTTACCTCGCTAGCACTTTTATCGTCTTTTGGGAGAGAGAGAGACATCACTAGTGAAAATCACGTGACCTTGGTCCATCTTCATATCATTGTTTACACCATCAATTTACTTTCAGTTGCCACTATCATTATATCTTGCGTTAATCCTTTGTAAACATCAAGGCCGGAGGAATTGACAACTCCTCTGTACTCGTTGGGAGCAAAGTTATTTGTTGTTATGTGCAGGTGCACGTCAACTATCTAGCCCGAAGCTAATTTCTTGCGCAGTTGTCACCTTCTTGTATCTCTTGGAGTCCTACTGGTTCGAAAACCTTGGTATCTTCACCGAGGGAAATTTGCTGCTACGCTACATCTCACCTTCCACTTGGGGTAACCAACGAGGAGTGAGAGATCCTCATCGTATCAAGCCAATTTCTGGCGCCGTTGCCGGGGACTCCAATCTTCAAGATAGGGGAATTTCACACTATCTTTTATCTTTGCTTTTTAGTCCTGTTAGTTTACCTTTCAGTTTTTACCTTTGTGTCCCTTATCAAAAATACCAAAAATACCTGCTGCTACTATGGGTTCCAATGAAAACACTAAGTTGTGTGACTTCACTAGTCACAACAACAGTGACTTTATCTGCACTCCTATTGCTACACCTGCTACTTCAGCACCTTCTTATGAGATTAAACCTCCTTTGCTGAACCTTGTTATGAAAGAACAATACTCTGGTGCTAGAGATGATGCTGCTTTGCACTTAAATAATTTTATTGAGCTTTGTGATATGCAAAAGTACAAAGAAGTAGATGGTGAAATTGTTAAGCTTAAGCTTTTTCCTTTCTCTTTGAGGGATGAAGCTAAAATTTGGTTTCAATCCTTGCCTAAGAATAGCATAGATTCTTGGGATAAGTGCAAGGATGCTTTTATCGGGAAGTACTATCCCCCTTCTAAAATTATTCATTTGAGGAGTAACATTATGAATTTCAGGCAATTGGATAATGAACACGTTTCCCAAGCATGGGAACGTATGAAGAAGCTCGTCAAGAACTGCCCTACACATGGACTGACTACCTGGATGGTTATCCTGACTTTTTATGCAGGCTTGAACTTTACCTCGCGGAACCTGTTAGATTCGGCCGCGGGAGGAACTTTTATGTCAACCACACTTGGTGCTGCTACAAAGCTACTTGATGAGATGATGCTGAACTACTCGCAGTGGCACACCGAAAGATATCCAACTGGTAAGAAGGTAAATTCTGTCGAGGAGATCTCCTCTCTAAATGAAAAGGTTGACCTTATCATGTCTCTACTTATCAAGCAAGCTCCTATTGATCCTCAAGATGTTCCTTTAAATTCTTTGGTTGCTCAGGAACAAGTAGATGTGAACTTTATATCTAGAAACAACTTCAACAATAATGCTTATAGGGGCAACTTTGCTAGTAATCCTAGACCATTTCCATCCACTTATGGGAACAACAACACTACCCTAGAAACAAGAACCCCACCTCTGAACTAGAGAGTATGCTTAGAGACTTTATCACTACCCAAAAAGCCTTCAACAAGAATGTGGAAGAAAAACTAGCTAAATTAGATAATCTTTGTTTGAAGGTAGACAACTTAGCCCTTGATGTTGAGATGTTGAAAATTAGAACCTCTCCCCTTGAGGAGAGTAAGGTCGCTTCTATTAATGCTATCCAGTTACAAATCAATGAAAATATTAGGATGATGGCTAAACTTAAAGAGAGATGGGCTAGAGAAAAAGAGGAAGAGGATAGAATTAAGAGCCTTCCTACCTACCACACAGTAACTACTATCCAAGTAGTTGAGGATGTCCAAACTGTTAGCACCCATCACACCCCTAGTCCCACTGGACCTATCAATGGTGATGCTACCACCTCAACCATAGATGAAGAAACCCCTATGAACATAGAGGCTTTCAAACAAGTGATCTTAAATGATATCACTACCTCCTTGATAGATAGTAGTGACTTATACTTTGACAACTGCACTTTATCTGAAGTTATTGGTCTCCTACACAAGATGTCTAGAGACCCCCACACTAGCACACTTAATCTTGCCTTCACAGAGCATATCACCAATGCTCTAATCAAAGTTAGGGAGGAGAAGCTTAGACTAGAAGCCTCCATACCTAGGAAGCTAGAAGATGGTTGGTATCCTATGATAAAAATCAAATTGAATAACTTCTCTTGTTATGCTCTTTGTGATGTTGGAGCAAGTACCTCTGTTATGCCCAAAAGAATGTACGATATGCTTGAATTGAAACCTGTTGATGCTTGTTCTTTTGGTGTTCGTCTTGTTGATTCTTCCGTCAAGAAACCTTTGGGGAAGATCAACAATGTTCTTATCATTGTCAATGAGAATTATGTTCCCGTTGATTTCACTATTATGGACATTGAATGTGAACCTTCTTGTCCAATTATTTTCGGACGTCCTTTTCTTCGCACAGTTGGTGCTGTTATTGACATGAAAGAGGGGAATATCAAATCTCAATTCCCTCTCAAGAAAGGGATGGAACATTTCCCTAGGAAAAAGATTAAGTTACCTTTTGAGTCCGTCACACGGGCTAGTTATTCTCTTGAAAAGACTTGATCTATTTGCTTTAAGCCTAGCTAATGGCTTTAAAGAAGCGTTTTCGGGAGGCACCCGCAACGAATTTAGGTTTTTCTTTTTGATTTTCTTCTGTTTTTAGTGGTCTTGATGATTGTTACTACTGTAGTAACATCATTGTATCTTTAATTTTCAAGCTTTGTGCCTTTTATAGCCTCATACGGAAAGAGAAGTAAAAGTTGTGACATGCTGTTTAGAAAACAGATTCTGTCCTCGTGACTAGAAAAATCATGGAAAAATCCCAGTTTATCTTTTTTAGCTGAATTTTTTACACAGCGTGCTCTATACAATTAAGAAACTTCCGTATGTTTTGAGTTTTTTTATTTGAGTTGCAGAAGTACCCCTAAAAAAATCGTTTCTATCTGCTGTTCTGTTTTTCACAGATTCTGCCACGTTTTGTCTCTCTCTACTTTTGCAAACCTTAAGCTTGCTTTATATTTGCAAAAACCTTTTGGAAATCTTTGGAAACAGTAGCTCTTCAAGTTTATCTTTATTTGCAGTAGAGGAAAAATTATTTTAGTAGGGTACTAACCTCTCTAATCAGTCTACAATGAGTTGTGTATGAAGGGAGTTTTCAAGTGTGCGATGGAAGATGATGAAAGAAGATCTTGGAGTGTCAAACGCTCAAGCTTGGGGATGCCCATGTGCACCCCAATAAATATTCAAGGAGACTCAAGCGTATAAGCTTGGGGATGCCCCCGAGCATCCCCTTCTTCATCAACAATTATCAGTTCGTCTCTCGTTACACTATATTTTTATCACTTCATGCGTTATGTGCTATTCTTGGAGCGTCTCGCTCTTAGGTTTTGTTTTTAGTTTTCTTTAGCTTTGTTTGTTGTAGTAACAAGTTAGATCCCAGCTTACTTACTCTTTTGTGTGGGAGAGATACACGCTTCGCTTGAACTAGAACTCCTCATCGGATTTGCATGCTTATTCTTTTAGCTGTGAGTTGTTCTTTTTCTTTTCTTAGCTGCTGCTTTGTTTAGTTGTAGTGCTTTAGTTTTTCTAGAGCTTTTCTTTTGTTTTGGGTTGAACTTTCTATAGGTTGCATGTTTTATCTTGTTAGAGAGTTTGCCTGTTGCACTGAGTTTTGTGTCTTGACTAGAAGTAGGTAGTTGAAGTTGCTTTTCTCTTTGTAGTAGTAACTTGCAAAAGTTTTGAGGTATTGATTAGAGTAATGTTTGAACTTTTGGTGTTAACAGCTCGAGCCTATTAGTGATAGATGTCGTATTTTGGGCAATCCGTGTGTTTTTCGAAAACCAAAACCCCTGTTGAGAACTCTAGCTACTAGATGGATCACTAACCTCTGGAGGGTTCGAATATTAGAGAACACTCACGTACCATGAGTCGAGGATGCGCAAGGATAACCAAACCCCCATACACTCCTCCTCGGGGTACTTGTCTCTCTGTGAACCTCCTGATTAGATGGAGAGTTACCGATAATAAGTGCATGAGTTCTTCAGACTAATGTGAGTATTCGAAAGTTGACACTTCCACCCACCTATACTTTTTCTAGCCTCTCATGTGGCGTGCATTGCTCTCTTCTCACTCCGAGAGTTAGCGTCCACCTTCGCCGGTACATCCAAACCCTTGGCACGATACGCTCTGTCATCATAAGCCTCCTTATATCTTTCCTCAAAACAGCCACCATACCTACCTACAAGGCATTTCCATAGCCTTTCCGAGATACATTGCCATACAACATCCATCTTCTCATGACTTGATCTTCATGGCATACATGTTCCTGCTATCCTCGCAGAAGCATACATTTGCATCATGATAGTTATATCTTCTTTATGTGAGTACCTTTGTAAAGTGTGAAAGATCTCCTATATTCTTGTAAAATATAGAGTGTTGCCCCTAAAGTGAGGAAAAGATCCCAAATAGGACAAAATCAAAAGATCCCAAAGAGGACAAATGAGAGTTAAATAGAAAGAGCCATTGAGGCCACCAAAAAAATAGAAAAAATAGAAAAAAGAGAAAAAGAAATAAAAAGAGAGAAGGGGGCACACTACTATTCCTTTTGAGAGATCCACACTAGTACTTCATCCTCTATCCCTTGTACTCCATAGAGATCATCATCATGCATATAGCTATGTGGGGACCTTCACACAATAGAACTTGGCTTGTATATTCCAATGATGAGCCTCCTCAAACGAGCTCTAGGTCTTCTTGAGCAAGCAAGTTGGATGCACCCCCACTAGTTCCCTTCGAGAGCTTTTAGCTCGCATGTGCATCCGTTGCATTGCAATCCCTACTCCTCACATCATATCTATCATATGGCCTTCTCTCGCCTATGATTTTCCTCATTGATGTGAGCCTTTCGCACCTTTTTGTCTTCCTCCTCTACCTTCTTTCTATTTCGCCTTTTAGGTGTCAACTTTCTTGCTCACGCTCATCCATTGCATGAGTGCTCAAAATATCGAAAGGGAGTGGATCAGTTTGACTTGTACCTGGCTAGTGGTCTGGGGACGAGTCAAGATAAGAATCCAAAGGACACTAAGTGTGAAACTTTAGTAGATAGTTGTTCTCAACAACCTTATTTTTTCTCTTGTATTTCCCTATCCCTTGCTTGCACGCAAACACCATCTGGAGACATTTGAGTCACGGACAGCAAGAGCTCTAGCACCTTTTGTTCTTTTGTTACTTGTGTCAATGCTAATATAGCCTCTTGCTTGTTAAGACTTGAATTGAATTGCATGCTTTGATTGCTTTACTTAAAAGTACTTTTATGGTTGTGTGGCATGTCACCACAGAAATTATGCTTGTTATCATTTACCTGCTCGAGGACGAGCAGGAATTAAGCTTGGGTATGTTGATACGTCGAAAACGTATCTATAATTTCTGCTTGCTCCATGCATGTTTTGTGTGACTTTGCCATGTTTTGCTTGAACTTTCATACACTTTTGAGCATATTTGGACTAATCTATTAACTCAGTGCACCCAGCTGTTAGTTGCTGTTTTCGTATTTCAGGTTTTCCGGCCATTAAAAGTGCTCCAAAAAATCTGGGAAAATCAGCGCAACGGAAGCTTCCGGAATCACCAAAGGAGGGAAGGAGGGCCACCACCAGGCAGTCAGGAGGGCAGGTGGCACGGCCCCACCCTGGGCCGCGCCAGGCACCCTCCTGACTGCCTCGTGGCCCCTCTCGGTGCCCCCTTCGCCTATATTTACCCCCCCCATGACGGAAACCCCTAAGACGAATCCCTCTTTCGCGATCTCGCCTCTGTACCGCCGCCGCTGCCGTTTCAAGATCGGGGCTGCCTCGAGAAGCTGCTCCGGCACCCTGCCGGGAGAAGCTACCCCCTCTAGGAGACCATCCATAGCCATGGACGCCTCTCGTATGTACCGTGAGTAGTTTCCCTTGGACCATGGGTCCGTGACCAGTAGCTATGTGATCTATCTCTCCCTTCTTTGTGCCTCCACTTTCGAGTCCTCGTGAGCTGCCTCACATGATCGAGGCACCGTTGTAATTTTCTGCTGTTGTTATGCTGAGTTTGTTGGGATCTCATGGATTATGAGACTATGTTCAGATTGTGATGAGTAATATATTTGGTTCTTCTCTTTTATATTTTGTTCTTGAGTAAATTCTTGCATGTTCTCCTTTGCCGTCTTTTACTTTGGCCAAGTGATTTATTGCAACTCCAAGAGGGAGCGTTATGCTTGATTGTGGGTTCAGCCCCTTGATGTCTAGCTTGAGTGACAGAAACATGAGACTAGGGGATGTGTTGTTGCCACCAGGGATAAAACAACGGTGCTTGTATCCGCGGGTGCAAGGATTGTTTACTTTACGCAAAGTTCTTTTAATGCAGTTGTTTGTTGCTTTGGATTTACACTTTGGGTGGGATTCGCAACTTAATACCAGCGAGATGTTCTGGATAGATATCTCAAGGTGGATGATTCGTAGTAGATGCAGATGGATTTCGGTCTACTTACCTTGGCGTACTGCCCATTGCTTTTGATCCCTTCCTTTCTTTGCAGCATAGTTAGCATTGTGGTGCCTTCATTATCCTGTCAATTGCCCAACTGTGGTTTGTTTACCTCGCTAGCACTTTTATCGTCTTTTGGGAGAGAGACATCACTAGTGAAAATCACGTGACCTTGGTCCATCTTCATATCATTGTTTACACCATCAATTTACTTTCAGTTGCCACTATCATTATCTCTTGCGTTAATCCTTTGTAAACATCAAGGCCGGAGGAATTGACAACTCCTCTGTACTCGTTGGGAGGAAAGTTATTTGTTGCTATGTGCAGGTCCACGTCAACTATCTAGCCCGAAGCTAATTTCTGGCGCAGTTATCACCTTCTTGTATCTCTTGGAGTCCTACTGGTTCGATAACCTTGGTATCTTCACCGAGGGAAATTTGCTGCTACGCTACATCTCACCTTCCACTTGGGGTAACCAACGAGGAGTGAGATATCCTCACCGTATCACTAACCCTCGCCCACGTCGCCTCCTGGGCTCGGCCCGCTAAGGTGTGGCACCCACTTTTTTATTTTTTTATTTGTTGTTGTTCGCTGTTAGGCTTGGCCCATGGCTATTGTGCGCTCGTGTGCGATAGATAGTATTCGACGCCCTGCTATTATTCTAAGTAGCGTGTAGATTCGGCACAGAGAGCTTAGAAGTATTTTTTCTTATATTAATTGGCAGATTAATATATGATTTGGAGAGACCCATATCTTTTAGCTCGTAGCTTGGATCGCGACGCGTACTACGTGAAACTTGCTTAGTTTTTCACGTAGGTTAATAAAATGTTGCTCTTTGCCGTGTTTGAGCTTGTTTACATGTCGTTTCACTGGTATTTACGTCGCATGCCACCTTAAATGTACTAGGCTGTAACTTTTTAACCGTTGCCCCAATAAAAATGTTCTTTATATGTAACTTGACTAGAATTTCATGTAGATCGTGATTATGCTGCTCTTGCTTGCTAATAAAATTATAAAATATGGTTTAGGTCAGATCAGTACCAAATGCAATAATTATCGTGGGGTCCGTAATAGTTGCCATGCATAAGTTTTACCCCCCACTTAAAGTGACTATATTAGATAGTTTATTTATGCTTCACATCTTGCCATGTTTGTGTGATATGCCATGCTTGAGTGAGATTTCATGTTAATAACCTTTGCTCATGTTGTGTAGCTAAACAACTTGAACTATTCTAAATGTGCGGTGTCGTCGTGTGTGACCGTTACTCCACTTAACCTGCTAGTAACCGCTCTCAACGGTAGATGCGATATCGAAGTGCGTTGCCTCGTGTTGCCTTCTTGTTGTTTGTTGCTCGTGATTGCTTCGTAGTAATAGATGCTTGCGCATCGATTGTATTTCTAGTGTTTCCTTCTTGTGTGCTCCCGCGGGTATTCTTGGAGGCGATGCGAGCTTGCGTTCGACTACACCTTCGGTTTCTTCTTCTCATCAGGTAAGAGGGAGCATATATCATGCTTATAACTTTCAGCTCACTCGTGCCTAGGTGTAGGATAGAACGATTGTTTGATCCTACCACTTCATATTCATGCCTCTCAAATAAACCCAAACAGCCATGTCCCCCACATCCTAGAAAACCATTGTTTGGCCATGTACCTTGCTTGCTTAACCACTTCTTTGTATGCATGCTTAGGATGCTATCAACTATTATCCTGTTACTCTTTGGATTGGGCTATCACATTCTAATGTTGTTGTGGATGATATGATTATAATGTTGACTATACTCGATGAAGGATGGAAGGTCTAGGCTATCCCGCCCTGACGCTTTGTTCCATTCGAGTCACCTAGGATCCGAGTTCCAGGTATTGGTTCTAAGACTGAGCGTGCCTAACCGTGTGTGGGATTTTATGGGGTCCCCTTTTCTTACCTACCTAGCTTCAAACATTTCTAGTGGTGGCCCAAGCTGATTTACCATTTGCAAACCATGCATATATGTCTGTCGGGTCGCTCCTAGGAGATATCCTTTAAAATAACCTGGGCCATCGGGGACATGGTTTCCTTGTTGGTCCACCCTTGGCTGGCGAGGGCCCGACCCCATGTGAGGTGTCCCGGTTACCCAAACCCTGTTGAGATGGAAGAGGCCGATCCGAGAGTGCGGACGACTCTTGGTTTGGGTGTCGACTCCCCGGGGGCCATCCGGATTTGTTCGTTGTTAGTTAGAGGGATTATGACGTCCGGTTCTCTCAGAACAACTCTTCAATGAGTGTCTTTAACGGGCCCGACTGAGAGAGCTTCTCGTGCGTGCAGAGCCTTGTAATGGGAAGTTGGTACATCCCTGCAGGGTTAAATCTTTTTGAGAAGCCGTGTCCACGGTTATGGACGACTTGAGACCTACTCCTTGTTCATAGACAACAACTGAGATAATCTTAATAACTTGACCAACGTGTGTGTGTGTGCCTTGACTGCTTCTTCTTCGTCGGGATGCGAAGATGAGGACAAGGACAGGATAGGTGTTATGATTGCGTAAGTAGCTGATAGCAGACTTGTTGGAGGTGATGCCTCATCGACTGCTTGGTTCTCATCTTACTCTAAATAGATCGTTAGCCACCTCATATATTGCTAGTGTGGCTGCAACCTCAACCACTACCCCCATCTTACCGTGAGAAGTTAGTTACAAGACTTGTTGATATAGCTCACCCCTTCTTATCTATTTTACGCACGTTATGCGACCCTTCTTCCGGACGCCTTCGCAGAGACTCGACGACGACTAGTTTGGTGGATCCCGGCGGAGAGCCTGGACCCGTGTGGTTACGGAAATTGTGTGTTTTATCTTTGCCAGTAGGCATTTGATTGTAGTCTGTACTCAGACCATGTGTCTTCCGCTGATGTAATGTATTTAAGGCTGTTGTATGCCGATTGTATGAGATGTTGTATCCTTGTAGATGTAATGTTGTGATATCATGTTGGAAATCCGGGGCATATAGCATTGTCATATGTCGCGGTGGGACCGATATGTGTTTCGTCCCCAGATCTGAATGGAAACATCTAGATCCGGAATAGTACCGCATATCGGGACTTACAACTTGGTATCAGAGCCTTACCGACCGTAGGATCCCTTTTCTGGCCGAAGTCGAGTCTAGACAAAAACTATTTTTGTAGTTACTAAGTTAGTTATCGGAGAGTAGAATTCTATTTCCTCCTTACCCATGCTCTGGTCAGGACAAGTGTCGTAAGTGTTTTAATCTCACCTCATCCCCTTCAACCTCTAGGATCTCGAGTGTGTGGAGTATCAGAACCATTACAATGCTTTTCTTGCAGCGTATTGTCTTGATTCCGATCTCAGGTTTGGGAAATCATGTAGTACCTTTAGTTCTTCCGACTCTGGGTAAACATCTTGGTCGTCCGTTGACCCCATTCCTCTTGCCTAGTATACTCACGATTTGAGTGAGACTGCTTCCCTTGATCTTCACTTTGGATTATCGTTCTTCCTCTTCATCACTCGATAGTTTCGTTCTCCGACATCGCCATCTCTCTGCGGAAAGTTTTCTCATTGGAAGTTCATCGTTCGGCATGGAGCACAGTCCCTTGTTGGTGGTGTTAAAGATTGTCGACTCTCTTTTCTCTCCATCCTCTCCCCCGGATCATCCAGGATCTCGGGACGAGATCCCTTGTTGGTGGTGTTGTTTTGTAACATCCCGGGATTTTCACCCAAATTTAAAAAAATGTTTGTTGCGTTGCTGTGATGATTGCCTGTATTGTTTGAAGTGTTTGCTTCACCGAATTATTAATCGGTGAATATTTCCCCCCTCTTTCTCGTATCGGATGCGTGACTAGACCTTTTTCCCAAACGGCACACGACCTTTGCGACACCAGGTTTCACCCGAGCACCATCGCAACTTCCGGCACAGGACCAGCCATCGCCATCGGAACAAAAAATGTTCTCGGAACAGTATAGAAGTGAGGTAGGATTGACGGGCTCGCCGCGCTGAGCGTGTGGTTCAAGATTTCGTCCGAATCGGAGGTCGTATGGACTCTCGGCGGTCAGAAACGTGGAGTATCGGATGCGAGAAAAGACCCGAGGGCATTTGCGTAGACCTGCCATCCAGGCCAACATATATATAGACCACCACTCTCTCCTAGCCCTTCTAGGGTTTCCCCTAACACAAATTTGCAGCCACCCCCCTCCAAATAACTAATTTTTGCCCTCTAGACCCCCCAGATCTGAAACCCTAGCTCCCCAGCCGGATCTGCCCGTCGGATCGCCAGATCTACGGCCAGGGAGCCGCCACGTAGCTCCCACACGCACCCAAACTGGATCGGGCCCCGCCGAGCCGATCGCCACCGCCGCGGGCCCGCCTGAGCCCATCACGACGTCGTCGTTCCGTGGAGCACGGCGCCTCCTCGCCCGCTCCGGCAGCCGAGCCGCCGCGCTGCCCCGCCTCCTCCAACTCCGGTGAGGCCGTCGTCGCCCCTCACCTCTCCTCTCTCCTCTCACCTTGCTGCCTCCTCTCCTCACAGGTGCACCAACGGCCGCGGCAACCGCCATGGACGACCTCGGTCCAAGCTCCGCCGCCCATGGGACCTCGTCGCGCCGCCCGCCTGCCCTCCTCGCTCAGATCCGGCAAGGGGCCTGCCGGATCTGACACCTCTACCCTCGCCCGCGCCAGGCCTCCTCACGCCATTGTGCTGCTCGCCGGCGTCGTCCCCTGCTCGGGATCTCTCCCGGTCGGGAGGAGCCCCGCCTCCAGCCGCCATGGGCCGGCGTTGCCCCGAGGCCCAGCAGCGCCCCCAAGGCCCGCCTTCAACCGCGCCCAGCACCGACCTGCTGCTCCTCTCGCCCACGAGCGTGCCCGCGCTAACCCTCGTCCATGTCGCCTCCTGGGCTCGACCCGCTAAGGTGTGGCACCCACTTTTTTTATTTTTTTTATTTGTTGCTGTTTGTTGTTGGGCTTGGCCCATGGCTATTGTGCGCTCGTGTGCGATAGATAGTATTCGACGCCCTGCTGTTATTCTAAGTAGCGTGTAGATTCGACCCAGAGAGCTTAGAATTATTTTTTCTGCTTATATTAATTGGCAGATTAATATACGATTTGGAGAGGCCCGTATCTTTTAGCTCGTAGCTCGAATCGCGACGCGTCCTACGTGAAAGTTGCTTAGTTTTTCGCGTAGATTAATAAAATGTTTCTCTTTGCCGTGTTTGATCTTGTTTACATGCTGTTTCACTGCTATTTACGTCGCATGCCATCGTAAATGTAATAGGTCGTAACTTTTTAATCGTTGCCCCAATAAAAATGTTCTTTATATGTAACTTGACTAGAATTTCGTGTAGATCGTGATTATGCTGCTCTTGCTTGCTAATAAAATTATAAAATATGGTTTAGGGAAGATCAGTACCAAATGTAATAATTATCGTGGGGTCCGTAATAGTTGCCATGTATAGGTTTTACCCCCAACTTAAAGTGACCAGATTAGATTGTTTATTTATGCTTCACCTCTTGCCATGTTTGTGTGATATGCCATGCTTGAGTGAGGTGCCATGTTAATAACCTTTGCTCATGTTGTGTAGCTAAACAACTTGAACCATTCTAAATGTGCGGTATCGTCGTGTGTGACCTGTACTCCACTTAACCTGCTAGTAACCGCTCTTGACGGTAGATGCGATATCGAAGTGTGTTGCCTCGTGTTGCCTTCTTGTTGTTTCTTGCTCGTGATTGCTTCGTAGTAATAGATGCTTGCTCGTCGATAGTATTTCCAGTGTTTCCTTCTTGTGTGCTCTGGCGGGTATTCTCGGAGACGATGCGAGGTTGCGATCGACTACACCTTCGGTTTCGTCTTCTCATCAGGTAAGGGGAGCATATATCATGCTTATAACTTTCAGCTCACTCGCGGCTAGGTGTAGGATAGAACGATTGCTTGATCCTACCACATCATATTCATGCCTCTCAAATAAACCCAAACAACCATGTCCCCCACATCCTAGCAAACCATTGTTTGGCCATGTACCTTGCTTTCTTAACCACTTCTTAGTATGCATGCTTAGTATGCTATCAACTGTTATCCTGTTACACTTTGGATTGAGCTATCACATTATTATTTTGTTGTGGATGATATGATTATAATGTTGACTATACTCGACGAAGGATGGAAGGTCTAGGCTATCCCGCCCCGACGCTTTGTTCCATTCGAGTCACCTAGAATTCCGAGTTCCGGGTATTGGTTCTAAGACTGAGCGTGCCTAACTGATGCTAGCAAGGAAGGTACTTCTCTCGCTCCTCGTTGGTTACCCCAAGTGGAAGGTGAGATGTAGCGTAGCAGCAGAATTTCCCCTATGTAGAGGATAGGGTTTGTCTCCCGTAGGACTCGCAGAGATACAAGAAGGTGGTAAAGTGAACAGTGGCGCCGAGGTTGCTAACTTCGCCTGGACCTGCACACACATCAAATAACTTTGCTCCCAACGAGTACAGAGGAGTTGTCAATTCCTTCGGCCTTGCTGTTTACAAAGGATCAACGCAAGAGATAATAATAGTGGCAACTGAAAGTAAGAACTGAAAGTAAATTGAAAGTGTAAACAATGGTGGAAATATGGACCGGGGTACCATGATGTTCACTAGCGATGTCTCTCTCCCAAAAGATGATAAAAGTGCTAGCGAGGTATACAAATCACAGATGGGCAATTGACAGGATTATAAACGCACCGCAATGCTAACTATGCTACAAAAGAAAGGAAGAGGCTCAAAAGCAATGGGCAGTACGCCAAGGTAAGTAGACCGACATCCATCTGCATCTACTACGAATCATCCACCTTGAGATATCTATCCAGAACATCTCGCTGGTATTAAGTTGCGAATCCCACCCAAAGTGTAAACTCAAAGCAACAGACAACTGCATTAAAAGAACCATGCATAAAGTAAAAAATCCTTGCACCCGCAAGTACAAGCACCGTTGTTTTATCCCTGGTGGCAACAACACATCCCCTAGTCTCATGTTTCTGTCACTCAAGCTAGACATCAAGGGGCTGAACCCACAATCAAGCATTGCAACAAATCACTTGGCCAAAGTAAAATACGGCAACGCAGAACATGCAAGAATTTATTAAAGAACACAAATATAAAAGAGAACCAAATATATTACTCATCACAATCTAAACATAATCTCATAATCCATCAGATCCCAACAAACTTAGCATAACAACATAGAAAACTACAAAAGTGCCTCGATCATGTGAGGCAGCTCACGAGGTCTCGAAAGTGGAAGCACAAAGAGGGGAGGAGTACATCACATAGCTATTGGTCACGGACCCATGGTCCAAGGGGGACTACTCACGACACATTCGGGAGGCGTCCATGGCGATGGATGGTCCCCCGAAGGGGATTCCTCCTTTCGGCAGGGTACCGAGGCAGCTTCTCCTGGCAGCCCCGATCTTGAAACGGCGGTGGCGGCGGAACATAGAGGAGCACGGGAATAGCAGATTGATATTAGGGGTTTCCGTCACGGGGGTTAAATATAGGCGAAAGTGGGCACCGAGGGGGGCCACCAGGAAGCCTCCTGGCGCGGCCTAGGGTGGGGCTGGGCCAGGGACCCTCCTGGGCCCCCGGTGGTGGCCCTCCTGCCATATCTTGGTTATCCCGGAAGCTTCCGTGACGCTGATTTTTTATATAATTTTTCTGGGATTTATTGAGCACTTTTAATGGCCGGAAAACCTGAAATACAAAAACAGCAGAAAAACAGGAACTAGCAACTGGGTGCACTGAGTTAATAAGTTAGTCCAAATATGATATAAAGTGTATGAAAGTTCAAGCAAAACATAGCAAAGTCACACAAAACATGCATGGAGCAAGCAGAAATATAGATACGTTTGGGACATATCACTAACCGTGTGTGGGATTTTATGAGGTCCCATTTTCTTACCAACCTAGCTTCAAACATTTCTAGTGGTGGCCCAAGCTGATTTACCATTTGCAAACCATGCATATATGTCTGTCAGGTCATTCCTAGCAGATATCCTTTAAAACAACCCGGGCCACCGGGGACATGGTTTCCTTGTTGGTCCACCCTTGGCCGGCGAGGGGCCGGCCCCATGTGAGGTGTCCCGGTTACCCAAACCCTGTTGAGACGGAAGAGGCCGATCCGAGAGTGCAGATGACTCTTGGATTGGGTGTCGACTCCCCGGGGGCCACCCAGATTTGTTCGTTGTTAGTTAGAGGGATTTTGACGTCCGGTTCTCTCGGAACAACTCTTCAATAGGTGTCTTTAACGAGCTCGACTAAGAGAGCTTGACGTGCGTGCAGAGCCTTGTAATGGGCAGTTGGTACACCCCTGCAGGGTTAAATCTTTTCGAGAAGCCGTGTCCATGGTTATGAACGACTTGAGACCTACTCCTTGTTCATAGACAACAACAACTGAGATAATCTTAATAAATTGACCAACGTGTGTGTGCCTTGACTGCTTCTTCTTCGTCGGGATGCGAAGATGAGGACAAGGACAAGATATGTGTTATGATTGCGTAAGTAGTTGATAGCAAACTTGTTGGAGGCGATTCCTCATCGTCTGCTTGGTTCTTATCTTACTCTAAATAGATCGTTAGCCACCTCATATATTGCTAGTGCGGCTGCAACCTCAACCACTACCCCCATCTTATCGTGAGAAGTTAGTTACAAGACTTGTTGATATAGCTCACCCTTTTTTTCTATTTTACGCATGTTATGTGAACGATCTTGGACATCAGAGGAGCTCGACGACCCTTCTTCTGGACGCCTACGTGGAGACTCGACGACGACTAGTTAGGTGGATCCCGACGAAGAGCCTGGACCCGTGTGGTTACGGAAATTGTGTGTTTTATCTTTGCCGGTAGACATTTGATTGTAGTCTATACTCAGACCATGTGTCTTCTGCTGATGTAATGTATTTAAGGCAGTTGTATGCCGATTGTATGAGATGTTGTATCCTTGTAGCTGTAATGTTGTGATATCATGTTGGAAATCCGGGGCATATGACATTGTTATATGTCGCGGTGGGACCGACATGTGTTTCGTCCCTGGATCTGGATGGAAACATCTAGATCTGGAACAGTACCACATATGGGCCTTACAGAGCACTAGGTTAATCGTTTAGTTTCAAATATATTGTAAATGGTATGAAAATGCATCAAAACAGATATCAAAGTCACCAAACAAGCATGGAACAAAAAACATTATAGATACGTTTGTGACGTATAAGCACTCGCGCCATGCCACCATGGCGTGCTCGTCCACCTCGACGATGACGACGCGGCGCTCCCAAACCCGCTGAAGGCAACGATCCTCGTCGATGATAAGTCATGGAGGAGGAGCGAGATCCTGCGCCTATTGGCGCATCCTCGCGTCAAATAAGTTCATCCGTCACCGAGGCTGTCCGAGATGACACGCCGCCGCGTCGTACACGCGGGCGACCTCATGGGCATCGTCAAAGGTTCCGAGCACGATGCAGGCCTCGCCGGAGCAGATCTTCACGTATCACACACCGGAAGGGTAGAGGCGAACGCCGTGGTAGCCCGAAATGCTATGGTTACGCGTGGCATGGCGCAATGGCGTCGGACAATACTAAACTTACGTGTACTCACCACCTAACTAAAACTTGCACGATAAACATATCTTTCATAATAAAAAATTAAAGAGTCGTCGGGAAAAAAGAAATGAGTTGCTTCAAGACAGCTCATAGTGAGGAGTAACTTAGAGTAGTAACATACACATGTTACTAATCTATGTTACTATTCTCATAATAAGCAGTGTCATATGAGTAGTAACATCAGGAGACTCATTTATTGCTTTGTAGACTTATTTTGCATTGAGAATCGCTATATAATGGTAACATATTATATTACTCTATTTACTTCTTTTGTTATTAGTTATTCACCACATTTTTTCTCTTATGTGGCATCTATATTACTAGTTATGCTACTATGGCTAGTCTAACAACATACCGTTCGCATAAAGACGAAAGAAAAGGAAAACCCAGGCGTGTAGCAACTCTCCTTATCCGATGGCTAGATTCCCGGCCTCGTGCGCCCCGGATCCACGTATCCACAGGCCCCCACCACGTAAAAAACTCACAAATACGCGCTAGGAAAGGAAAACAGCGCAGGAATTAGCTAACCACACCCGCTGAAACACCACAGACAACAGAACCCACTCTCGCTCGCTCGCTCTCTCTCTCTCTACTCTCCCCATTTCCTTCAACTCCGCACGCTCTCCTCACCTCCGCCATGTCCGGCCTCCTCCGGTGGAGGCGCCTGGCCGCCGTAGCCACGCGCGCGGCGTCCACCCTGACCGCAGCCGAATGCTCCCCTGCCACCGCGGCGGTCGCGCCACCGCATCGGCTTCTCCAGGATCGGCACAAGTGGGAGGGCCCCTCGTCTTCCTCCGGGGGCGGCTCCTCCTCGTCCTCCTCTAACGACGAGCCGGAGCCACGGAGAATCCGCGCCGAGGCCCACTGCCCGCGCTGCTCCAAGCACATGTACATCCTCTTCTCCCACCGCGCCCCTCCCCCCCCAGCCCCCGCCGCTGCTGGGGGCTATCAGGCGCTCAACCTCTGTCCCAACTGCCGCACCGCCTACTTCTTCCGTCCCGACCTCCTCGCACCACTTCAGGGCACCTTCGTCGAGATCGGCCGTGTTCGGGCTGACCTTCCCCCGGATGGTGTCAGGGTCAGGGATCCCTCCTTCTGCGAGGCCATCCGTGCGAGCTCGTCTCCGCGTGACGATGGGGATGGTAGTGGCGTGGCCGTGCATGTGCCGCCCGGGCCACCCTTCCACCCTAACCTTAACGTCGTCCGTGTAGCCGGAGGCGGTGGCGGGGGAGGTGGGGGCGAGGAGGGAGGGGGAAAGGAGGGATGGGGCGGGTCCAACCTTGGGAAGGATTTTCCGACGCCTAAGGAAATTTCTATGGGTCTCGATAAGTATGTGATTGGCCAAGAACGAGCCAAGAAGGTGAGGACTCTACAACTATTTGCTTGCTGATGCTGTATAATCATGCTCCCCTTCACTTGTTTTAGTAACCCTTCATATTAGAGATGGCATTTTGCTGCTGATTTTGATCAGATTGTTGGAAATGTTGGACTCTTAATGCTGAACCCAAATGTTAGGCCTCTTAATGCTGAGTCGGTGCGCTCCTCTCGGTAAACTCAGCATAACAATTTTGAGTTCGATTGTGCAAAAGTTGTGCTGTGATTTAATTTGGGACATTGCTCTTGCGTGGGAACAAAATCATGTTCTTTCCTACTTTTTATTTCGACTCACTGGAGTTGTAAGAAGCTTACAGAGGGGAGTTTGGTGAGGGCCAAAGCAGTTTGAAACTTGGAACTCCATGAAATGATGGCATGCTAGGAGTGTTCTTCCTTGATATTGAGATCCATCCGAATTTAGGGATTTAGCCTATTTGACCTATATTGCGTGGTAATGAACGAAAATTAGTAATCTTTGTTTTGATATACCACTTGAGAAGTTTACAGATATGCAGATCAATGTTGTGGGGTTGATACCTTTTACTATGTTATCAAGGGTAATATGGTCTCTTTGGTGTATCTCGGTATGCAAGCCTGACACAACCCATATCTCGTAATCTCACTTCTCACACACCATGTATTCCATGGTAGTTCCAAGTAACGATAACGAACTGACCCAATTGTTGCATTCCTTAGTCTTCAGCTTTCCCTCGTCAAAAGCTGAATTCACACGTAGATGCATTATCCTAGCTATTCACGGGGAACGTGCTACACAAACATAATTTTATGCTACACGATCACCCCAAGATCACTATGACGAGGCTACCACCAAAGATTTCTGCACATCGCAAGTAGACAAAGGAGAGTTGGTGAAGAGAGTCGGTGCATTTATGATTCCTGCAACTAGGTTATACCTCTCAGCCGTGAGAATTTCTCCACAGCGATCTATCGATCAAGGGTCAAAGTAGACGACCCCTCTGCGCTATCCACGCGTTTTGAAGTAGTAATTCGACAATGCTCCATCGTCCAGGAAAAATGATGAGGAACAATAGATGAGGAAAAATAAAAAACATCATATGCCAGAACTAGTTGGTTACTTCTAGATACTTCCAATCTAGTGTAGTATTTCTTTTCTTTTCCTTTACCCTATCTACTGTCTTGACCTCTAGTTTGTACCCAAACTATGTACCCCCACTACCTATAATAGAACTTGGTGTTCTTATATAAGATCTTGGACTAGATCTTGCACTCTAGGAGTTTTGGATTGAACTCCTGATGCCCTATCAACCCTATCTCCGCCTCTAGAGCGATATCTAGCACAACACGTTGAAGTTGTTCCTTCAACACTTGTGATGTACACATTGTAGCAGCAAGGTGGAGTTGCTCCTCCACAACCTTGTGCTGCTTTAGGTGGTACCAGAGCCCTGTTGATCCATACCAGTTTGTGTTGTTCTCTTTGAGAGAAAGCTGCAACAAGCAATGGAGCAATTGAAGAAGATGATAGATGCTGCAGAACAACAGATCAAAGAGCTGCGTGAAGATCTCAATAGGAGATTCGACCAGCTGGTTGAGATGATAAGAAGGGGTGTCCCCCCTGCTGGCAATGAAGAAATTTCATCTAAAGAAGAAGAAGAAGATGTTCAACCATGAAGAAGGGGAGGCAATCTTGGAGTAAGACTACCACGACAACATGCAGTTCAGCGTACTTCAAGAAGGCCAATTTATGTTGAAACTTCTGGAGGTGAAGAATATGATGATGCCCTTGAAGAACCTGATCTCTATGCATATCAAAGAGTATCCAACACTACATATGGAAGGGATACATACAAGGTGAAAGCTGAGATCCCAACTTTTAATGGAAATGCTGATATTGAAGGGTGCCTTGATTGGTTATATGAATTGGAGACTTTCTTTGAGGTCATGGAGGTTTTAGAAAATCGTAGTGTTCCTTTGGTCGCATACAAGTTGAAAGGAGGAGCCGGTGCATGGTGGCATCGTGTTCAAGAAGAACGCAGACTGAGAGGAGAACCTCGTGTGAGAACTTGGCGGCAAATGAGAAGTCTTTTGAAAGGGAGATTTTTACCCGCTGATTATGAACATATCCTATTTATTCAATTCCGAAATTGTGCTCAAGGAAATAGGACTGTTTCAGATTACACGAAGGAGTTTCTAAGGCTACAAGTGAGGTGCAACCTTGTCGAAACTGAAGATCAACAAGTTGCAAGGTACATCAATGGTCTCGGTGATGCTATTCAAGATCAATTAATGGTGCAACAAATCTGGTCCATTGATCAAGCACAAGCTCTAGCCTTAAAGGACGAAAGGTTTGTGAGGACAAGAAAGGCCAGTAAGGCTTCATATCCTCCATATCCTCACACCGAGGGCTCGTCTAGGAGTCACCCTAACAGAGTGAAAGAAAAGACCGCTCCACCAAAGGCAAAGCGACCCATCCCGAAGAAAACTAGAGGCAAGGGTAAGGTAAATGAAGGTCAAAAGTGCTATAAATGTGGTGAAAAGGGACACATATCCAACGGTTGCCCACTAAGAAAATTTGTTGACACAACTATCTATGATGAAGAAGACGATGAGGAAGAATACGAATCTAAAGATGTAGAGGGGCAAGAGATTTGTCAAGAAGAAGGCGAAGAGGTGATATGTGTGATTCAATGTCTCCTATGTCCCACACCACAACCTAACGACACACAACGGAAGAAGATATTTAAGAGCAAATGCACGGTGAATGGCACGGTATGCAAATTAGTGATTGATAGTTGCAGTTGCGAGAATCTTATCTCCCAGAAGTTGGTGAACCATTTAAAGCTTAAAACTCACGATCATTCAAACCCCTACACTATTGGGTGGATCAAGAAAGGAGTGAATATGAGGATCACCAAACAATGCAACCTGCCACTTTCTTTGGGCAAGCATTATCGCTCAAATGTGTTGTGTGACAATTACATGGACGCCAACCATGTTCTTCTTGGGAGACCTTGGCAGTTTGATGTGGATACTACACACAAGGGCAAGGAAAATTCTTACTCGTTCATTTGGAACAAGAGAAAGATCATCATTCTACCAAACAAAATTGTTGGTAATATTTCAAAGGATGAGGGGAGAAGTATGTTAACTATCTCCCACACCTTTAAGGAATTTATGGAAGACTTGATGGAGGAAGATTTGTGTGCTGCACTTATTATAAAGGGAGAAGAGCACCTGGCTGTTGAAATTCCGGCAAAGGTGCGTGGCTTATTAGCAGAGTTTCAGAACATACTTGGAGAGCCACAAGGCCTACCACCGATGAGAGGAATTCAACATAGAATTGACTTAATTCCGGGAGCAAGTCTTCCTTATCTTCCACACTACTGGATGAGCCCAAAAGAGCATGCTATACTAAAGGAAAAGGTGAAGGAATTGCTGCAAAAGGGGCACATTTGAGAAAGTATCAGTCCATGCGCCGTACCAGCTTTGATCACGCCAAAGAAAGATGGATCTTGGCGCATGTGTACGGATAGTAGAGCCATTAACAAGATCACTGTAAGGTATAGATTCCCTATTCCCCGTTTGGATGATATTTTGGATCAGCTTAGTGGAGTAAGAGTGTTCATGAAACTAGATTTAAGAAGCGGATATCATCAAATTCGTATCAGACCCGGGGATGAATGGAAAATTGCCTTCAAGACAAATAAAGGGTTGTTTGAATGGCTAGTCATGCCATTTAGACTCTCAAATGCACCAAGTACCTTTATGCACTTGATGAATCATGTCCTTTGACCCTTCTTATCACACTTTGTTGTGGTCTATTTCGATGACATCTTGATCTATAGCAAGGATGAGGACGAACACTTTGATCACATTCGGAAGGTGCTAGAAGTACTAAGGGAAAATGAGCTCTACGTCAACTTGAAGAAATGTGTTTTCCTGCAAACACAACTTCTTTTCCTAGGATTTGTCATAACATGCGATGGTATTCGTGTTGATGATTCTATCTAAGGTTGAAGCAATCCGAGAATGGCCAACTCCGAGGACCATTTCTGAGGTAAGAAGTTTTCATGGCCTTGCAACTTCCTATAGGCGGTTTGTTAAGGATTTTAGCACTATCATGGCACCAATTACCGAGTGTTTGAAAAAAGGAAAGTTCCAATGGACAGAAGTGGCTGAAGCTAGTTTCAATGAGATCAAGCAAAAACTCTCACAAGCTCCTGTCTTGGTGTTACCTGATTTCAACAATTTTTTTGAGTTGAAGTGTGATGCAAGTGGAGCAGGCATCAGAGCTGTTCTATCTCAAGAAGAAGCCAATTGCTTTCTTCAGTGAGAAATTAAGTGAAGCAAGGCAAAAATGGAGTACTTATCAGGAAGAATTGTATGCTGTTTTTAGAGCTTTGAAAACTTGGGAAGTCTATTTGCTGCCTAAAGAGTTCATTGTTTATATTGACCATCAATCCTTGAAGCACTTTAGAAATCAGAAGCATGTTGATCGCATGCTTGCAAGATGGGCAGCATATCTGGAGAGGTTTAACTATCTCATCGTGCATAAATTTGGAACAACTAACCGAGTGGCAAATACTTTGAGTCGCCGTGCATACCTCTTGACTTTGAGGCTGAACTTTAAGGCATGGATCAAATAAATGAGTTGTATGAGGATGACGAAGACTTTGGCCATGTTTGGGTAAAGCACATTAGGGACCAACCATTAGGTGATGACTATTTGATGCAAGGTGGTTATCTCTTAAAAAATGATCGTTTTTGCATCCCAAGAAGTTCTCTACGTGACAAACTAGTTAGAGAGCTCCATTCAGGTGATCTTAGCGGCCATGTTGGACGGGGCAAGACTATTGCTAACCTGGAAGCTCGTTACTTTTGGCCACAACTAAAGAGAGATGCTGAAAAGTTTGTTCAGCGGTGCCCCATATGTCAAACCTGCAAAGGCCAAGTCCAGAACACAGGGTTATACATGTCTTTGCCTGTTCTTGTTGCTCCATGGGGGGACATCTCTATGGACTTCGTCTTGTGTTTGGCAAGAACAAGACGCGGAAATGACGATGTGTTTGTTGTGGTGGACAAATTTTCTAAAATGGCTCACTTCATTCCATGCCGCAAGACAAAATCTATTCTTTCGAGAAGTGGTCAGATTTCATGGAGTTCCAAGGTCCATCGTCTCCTACCGTGATAGCAAGTTTCTTGCTGCATTTTGGCTCACCTTGTGGAAACAATTCAACACTGAATTAAAATTTTCTAGCACTGCCCATCCACAAACAGATGGCCAAATGGAAGTGGTAAACAAGTTTTTGGGTAATCTAATTCGTTGCATTTGTGGAGAAAGAAAGGGACAATGGGATATGACTTCATCTCTTGCAGAGTTCTTATGCAATAATTCCAAGCATAGATCCACAAGGAGTCATTTTTCCATTGTCCACTAAAGTTCCAGCACATGTGGTTGACCTAGTGAAGCTACCATCAAGGGGAAACTCAAAATCAGCATTGTCCTTTGTTGTTAATTGCACTGAGTTATTTGAAGAGATTCGTGGGGTTTTGAAAGAACAAAATCAGAAATATAAACAACTTGCTGATTGCAAAAGGAGACCGAAATCATTTCAAGTTGGTGATAAAGTGATGGTATACCTCCGAAAAGAGAGGCTGCCTTTAGGTGTTAAAGGGAAGCTTAGGCAGCGAAGGTATGGGCCCTTCTCTATTATGAGGAAGATAAATGATAATGTTTATGTGATAGATCTTCCAAGTGACATGGGTATATCCAACACTTTCAACGTTGCGGACTTGACTCTCTACCATCCAGAAGAAGCGCTCTATGAAGATAACTCGAGGTCGAGTTCCAAACAACCAGAGGAGAATGATGATGAACAATAGATGAGGAAAAGAAATCATATGCCAGAACTGGTTGGTTACTTCTAGATACTTTCAATCTAGTGTAGTATTTCTTTTCTTTTCCTTTACCCTATCTACTGTTTTCTAGAGTGTTCCAACTATTAGTAGAAGTGAGATGTAAAGGGTTTCCAAAGCCCTATAAATAGAGGTCCTGACCTCTAGTTTGTACCCAGACTATGTACCCCCACTACCTATAATAGAACTTGGTGTTCTTATATAAGATCTTGGACTAGATCTTGCACTCTAGGAGTTTTGGATTGAACTCCTGCTGCCCTATCAACCCTATCTCCGCCTCTAGAGCGATATCTAGCACAACACGTTGAAGTTGTTCCTTCAACACTTGTGCTGTACACATTGTAGCAACAAGGTGGAGTTGCTCCTTCAAAAAAACTAGAGAGAGAAAGAGCCCCAAAAAAGAGCCCCAAAAAACTAGAGAGAGAAAGCTTAGCAGGATCCCACACCAATTAGAAGTCTAATCTTATTAGTCCATTCTAATATAATTAGAAGTCCAATTGTATTAGACCATTATAATATAATTAGAAGTATAATCCAATTGGACCTTCTAATTGGAACTCTAATTCTCTAATTGGATGGCTTTAATTAGACCGAGTGAGAAACTAGGGATCCCGTCTAACTAAGAGTCTAATCCTATTAGACCAATTAGACCGAGAGAACCAATTTAATTAGAAGTCTAAACTTTAGGGTCTATCTATGTGGGAGAGATCCCTCTAGATTTGATGTGCAATAGGGGAGTCTCTCTCTCTCACGCACACACACATGCCAAGCCAAGAGGGGAAGGGATTAATCCCCTTGTAGGATTCGACCTAGGCCTTCCTATTTGGGGGTGGGGCCCATTTGGGTCCACTAGAGGCTGCCCTCTTTGGCCAAGCCAAGAGGGACTTTTCACCTAATTTTTTTTTTTGAGTTTTCGGAAGTTTTTGGGAACCATTCTGGAACCTTTTGAAACTTTCCATATATAGACCGGAACTTCTCTTGAACCATGTTATACCTTTTTCAAAATCCCGAAACACTTCCGGATCCATTTGAAACTCTTTCAGTGCTCATTCTTTAGTTTCTCATAAATATTACAAGTCGTTAAGCGTGTGTGTCGGGGAGATAATTCACAGACCCGGCAGGATAAACAAGAGGGCCTCCATGTTCAAGATGAAGAGAGTTGGCCTATGGGCTGTCACGTAGAAGTGAAGGCCCAGGAGAAAGGTTCGGCCTATGAACCGACCAACTTACAAGACAAAGACCGACGCCGAAGGAAGGAGTCCAAACTGCCTTGGAGGACAAGATAGCCATCGAAGAGGTAGAATAGGACTCCACCTCGTGTTGTAGTTGGACTCATTGTAAAGACCCTAGGACCCGACGTGTATATAAGCCGAGGCCCTGGACGTCGTAGAGGCGAATCAACTTAGATTAGTTCTTGAGACACCGGCAACTTCCAACGCCCTTGTAATCGAGATCTCCCACATATAATACAAGGCAGAAAGTAGGTCTTTACCTCATCGAGGGGCCGAACCTAGGTAAAACCCTATGTCTGTCTTGTGCTGACTCATCGTTACCGACTCCCCGCTGATCGATTCTCCCTCCTTGAAATCACTCGTAGCAAAGGCCCCGCTTTAAGTTCTTTATGAGGACATCTGACGTGTTTTTCCCACGACAGTTGGCGCCCACCGTGGGGCCTACGCGCAAGGGTGTTGAGATCCAGGAGTGAGCTCGACACGGCATGGAAGGAGTCGCCGCCGGCCAGATGACCCAAAGCCGGCGTGGCGAACTCTACATCGACACTGCAGCTTAGGGCCTTGAGATCGACTCCGCCAAGTCAGGTTACTGGGTCGCCATCAGATCTACTCACCTCTTCATCAGTCAGCCCGGCGAATCAGAGCCAGAGCCAGGTCGCGACGCTTCGATCGAACGTGAGTCGATCTCCAGATCATACCACCAACGTATTCGTCGGGTTCATCGCCGGGTCTACCGAAGAACCGGAGGATCTCATCGAGATCTCCGATGAAGATATCCTTAACGAAGACGGTAAACCGGTAAGGAATAAGACCGGGTCATCCCCGGGCAACATATGCGATGCGGACACGACACCAGCCCGACTCTTCGAAGACGACGGGCTAGGAGAAAATTCGAACGCAGATGAGTATTACCCTCTCCCCGTTCAACCGTGACATTCAGATATCTTCATCCGAAGGGAGAACAAGGTGACATCGGAAGCAGAAGCGCCACGAGACCGAGCTCAAGAAGGAATTGACCCGGTTTCCACAGATTTGGTGGTATTGTCGACAACCCTAAACTCTCAGCACGCACTCCTACAAGAATAAATCACCCCGGAGAATCAAACCCTACTGAACAATCTGGTAGCAAAGCACAAGGAGGAAGTGGCGCGACTGTGCGCAGGGATCAAACGGAAGACAGAAATACCGACTCACATAAGCTGTCAGCCCAATAAAAATGCGACTCATGGACAGGTTCAGATACCCGATGACGCCAGGGAGCCATGCCATCAGCCTCCACATTGCCAAAAAAGCGAGCCGGCGGGATCCAATCAGAGACAACGGATGGGCCCATGGATGTGACCAACAAACTCTATATCCCACCAGGACACTTTGGTAACCCGATGGCGAACGTCATGGCTACGACACAATACCTTACCAGCCTCCCCATACCTGGAAACTCCCCTGGAGAGCAAATGGCACGGCAGGCAATAGCATGGCTGCAAACAGCAATAACACAACAGGCACAATATATAGTAAGTTGCCCACATCTACATGAGAAACCAAAATCGGAGCCTAGCAAACGTCAGCAGAACCACATCAGCGACCCACAGATTACGGGTTGCCCACGCCACGGTAGCCAAGGAGCCCACCATGGTTTGACGTACGAGCAAGCCATGCATGGACCATGCCCCATACATAGCAGACCCGGCCGGCCATCAAACCACGCCTGGAAGGACTGTTACTACATGGAGGGCTTTAAACAAGAATATCTGGAGCGCAATAGTCAAAACCATCAAGGCTCCCCCAAGGGACAAACTTTCGACTCCCACCAAGCTCACTATGGCCAGCCCAACGACCCTTTTCCTTTGCCTCCACAAGAAAAAGAATCAGGGAACGCAGAGCCAAGGAGCCGGAGTCCGGCCCCACCCCTATCAGGTCTCATCGAAACATAAGAAGAACCCTAAGTCGCCCAAGAACAATGGTCTCTTTCATATTTTCAACAACCGCGACGGAGGTACAAACGCCGCACATCGGATGGACTCGAAGCAACTAGGTACAGACAAACTCGACTGGATGAATCCAACAGTAATAAGTAACCCGGCGGACCATCAGTCAGGAATGGATAACCCAAAAGCGCTAGCCCTGGTCGTTGGTCCACAGGGTAGCCAACTTAACATTAAATAAGGTCCTCATGGATGGCGGTAGCAGGATCAATATATTATACTACAACACATTTGTCCATCTCGGCCTAACCGATGAACAATTACGACCCTCAAATACCACTCTCCATGGAATCATCCCAGGCAAGTCGACTCGGCCAAAGGGACGTGTTGCCCTAAAAGTGACATTCGGAGATAGCACAAACTCCTGTTCAGAAAATCTTGCGTTCGAAGTAGTCCAGATCCAAAGTTCATACCACGCCATTCTCGGCAGGACGGCTTATATAATGTTCATGGCAAGACCCTGCTACATCCATCTCCAACTAAAGATGCCGGGTCCTCAAGGCATGATCACAGTACAAGGCATCCGGGACATAGCCTTATCCTGTGAGAAGAGTGACGCCTCCTATGCAGCATCAGAAAAAGGAGACGTAATTCCAAACCAAGCAAAATCTATACGCATAAGGACAATGGAGGTCCCTTCGCACATCTCGGAAAGGTGCCCAAGTATCTCCTCTTCAAGCTAATGGCATGTTGTTCTGCCAACATTCGAACGATACCCCAACTTTGACAAAAGAGAGCTGGCCGCCACTAGCATTTTTCGCAATTAACAACCGACTCCATTGTCCCTCCTCCAAATCCTGCAATAAAATCTTTTCCTTTCTGCAAGTTTATTATTTCTTATTTATTTCAGTCAAGCCGGCCGAAAACCGCCACGTAACAAAAACCGTAAAGCCTGTAATATATGAACAAAATAGTACGTCATAATGACAATAGAAGTTTTTAAATGTGTCAAACCATACTAATTATAAAGAAACATGGATACAAAGGTATCTTTTGATTGGCAAAATGATGATATAATTGATATCCAATCTTACAATATAACTTTGCGGTTGCCTTTCTGGAAAAGATTGATGACATCCTCATCCTTTACTTGATTGAAGAATTCTCTCTCAACAAATGTAACCAAACAATTATTTAAGTAATCATCACCCATTTTGCTTCTTAGCTTATTCTTCACATAGTTCATTGAAGAGAATACTCTTTCTACACTAGCAGTAGCAACTGGCAGAATCAATACCAACTTAAGAAGCTTGTAAACAATATGATATTGTTCATGCTTGTTTGTCTCTACAAGCATAACTGAAAGCTGACATAGATTCTTTAAGTTTTGAAACCTTTCATCTCTACGCATATGAGTAACATACATGTTTAGTTGCCATGGAAGTCTTGTCAGTTCATCACGTGTGAAATCATTAGCATAAAACTTTGTAGGAAGCCTAACCAACTTCTCCTGATCATAAGCAGCAAATAGACGAAGTGGACAAAATGCTGCCATGCAAGAAAGTAGCTCTTTGTTTGCATCATCAAATCTGCCATTGAGTTCACTTATTTGCCTATCAATGACAGCCACAAACATATCAACTTTGAAGCGGTGGTAATTCATCGCACCATTACATAAACCTCTTTTAGGCCGGCCAACGGGAAAGTAAGGACCCTTCATATCAACAACTTTGATCTTATGCTTTGCACAAAAATATGTGACCTTTGTGAGAAAATCATCCCATCCAACATCGGTCCTCAAACACTCTAA
The DNA here is from genome assembly GCA_950022295.1 of Bromus sterilis. Lineage (NCBI taxonomy): Eukaryota > Viridiplantae > Streptophyta > Magnoliopsida > Poales > Poaceae > Bromus > Bromus sterilis. The sequence continues at coordinate 159,166,528 of OX465599.1, read as the reverse complement.
GTGATACTTTGTGACATCAACAAGCTCAATAGCATGAACAATATCTTCGTCTTGCTTTTGCAAAGCTCTACATAACTCATCCGTGTATCCAAATATTTCTTGCATCAAGTGTGCTATGAAAACAAACTCAAATGATCGAAATGGTGTTAATATAGATAGAGCCGCTTGGGCCTTTGCACCATGATACTCGTCTCCAATCTTGATGAGGACTCGTCGTAGTGCACCATACATAGAGATGACATGGTTCACGGTTTTGAAGTGAGATCCCCAACGTGTATCACATGGCCTTCCCAAACCCATTTCCTGATTCAGCCCACTCCCTGTTTTCACTTCTTTCAATTCCAATGCATAAATGAGTTCCTCGGCCTGAGCTATCCGAAGCATTCTCATCTTTTTACGAGACATGCTAAGAGCATTTAACAAGTGTGCAAGCTGCTGAAAGAACCAAGTACAATCACCACTCTTCTTAGCAACAACAACAAGAGTTAACTGTAGTTGATGGGCAAAACAATGAACATAATAGGCAGAAGGGGACTCATCCATAATCAGTTTTTTTAGGCCATTAACATTACCTTTCATGTTATTAGCTCCGTCGTATCCTTGCCCACGAACCATTGCAAAGGTCAAATTGTATGTCATAAGCATTTTTTGAATTGCAGCTTTAAGTGTCAAAGAGGTAATATCTTCAACATGAGCAAGACCAAGAAATCTTACAACCGCCCTTCCTTTTTTCTCAACATAACGGATGCAAACATCCAATTGTTCATTCCGTTACACATCACTAGACTCATCTGCAAGTATTGCAAAATGACCACCATCAAGTTCTTCAATGATTAGTTTAGTAGTCTCTTGTGCACAACATTTTATCACCTCTTGTTGTATATCATGGTGAGTCATCTTGCAGTTTTGTGGAGCATTCTTGAGAACAACCCTGTCAACCTCTTCAAAAATTCCTGCTAGCCAATTTAAAAGCTCAAGGAAATTCCTTTGTTTAGTGAGTTTTCACTTTCATCATGTCCTTTAAATGCCAAGCCTTGGTGCAATAGAAATCGCACACACTTGAGTGTCTATGTCAAACGCTGCTTATACAAAGCCTTGTATTGTGAGGTGTTTGAAGCAATAGACTCCCGAATTGATGCTTGTGGTGTAGTGAACATATCATACTTCTCTTGAGCTTCAGCATGAGCGCTACTAACATCACCTTCATGTTTCTTCAATCTCGACTTCATGTTCCAGTTACTAAATCCCTTCTTCACAAATGCATCTCCTCCGGGACTTTTTGTTTTATCCTTGAACAAGTAGCAAGCAAAGCAAAAAGCAGCCTCTTCTTGCACACTATACTCAAGCCACTTATGATCCTTAAACCAAGTAGGACAAAAGCGATGGGGATGTCCACTAAAATCTGTAATCTTAAACTTGTGATCCTTTGGTTGACAAGCTCCCAACTCAATATATCTCCTTCTAACTCTATCCTGGTCAATGACATGATACAAAGACAAGGGAACTCGCTTGCCGGGATCATGTTCCAGAGCTGCCAAATCTACTTCGAATCGGGGCATTGATTCATCATCTTCATCAACCGCTTTCATCATCTTCTACAATTGGGGTCGGGGAGCCTTTCTCCCTCTCTGGTTCTGGAGCTTCATCATCTGTTTGCATTAGTGCTAGCTGCAGATTGCTCTCAACCTCAACGGAAAGAGGACTCAGTGTGGATGTAGAAGTTAATTTTTTTGCCTTTGCAGATTTCTCCCACAATTCAAATAAGCTAACATTCTTCTTTTTCATCTACATCACAATCATGTAAACAAAGTAAAATTAGTGGCAATGAACATTGGACAAACAAGCTAACATTCTTCAGATTTGTGTAGAGAAAGATTGAAAGAATACCTTGGGAAGCTTGCTGGCTTGGACGGTTGGACCCTTGCAGCCTACTGGGTCTGGCCGTCCGGGGAGCAGTCGAGCGCCCGAGCAGGGGAGGGCCGGCGGGAGGGCGGAGGGCGGAGGCGGACTGGCGCCTGGAGGAGCCGCGCCGCCGCGGAAGCCAGAGGCCGGAGGGTGGAGGAGACAGGAGAGGGCCCGGGCCGGAGCCGTAGGGGAGGAGAGGGCAGGGGAGGGACCGAGGAAGAGGGCCGGCCGGTAGGGGAGAGAGAGGGCGACGTGAGAGAGGCAGGAGACAGTGAGGGCCGGCCTGGCCGCCGCCGCCGGAGCCGGAGTTGGCTAAATCGGGGAGGGAGGGAGGGTTAGGGTGAGAAAGGGGATCGAATCGGGCCTGGAGGGAGTCTTTGTCGCTCGCTTTGAGGCTTGGAGCCTGGAGGCTGGTGGAGTCGCTCGAGTCACGCAGGTAACCAGACATCGTGCGCTGGTGTCTGGTCATGTACGCTAGCTGCAACTGCTGCTAAGATACCTATTAATTTTTTTAAACGTGATTTTCTTGGGTATCCCAGGGAAGTCCCATGACAACCCCCAGCGCCGTCACTGGCTGCTGCTGAGAGGAGTTGATCACTGTGGCGGAACCTTTGTATTTTCCTTTATTTTTTGTTATCTACATTGGTTGTGTGCATCCTGAACGTCTTTGTGACATCTTGTTGGTGCAGAGGCTGGGTGTAATTGGTATCTTCGTGATATTAATATATTCCCTTTGTTAAAAAAATGCGTCTGTGCGTTATATGTGCTGACTGTTGCGTGTTGCGCGATTTGTGTTTATTACATAACTTTAACGCTCGATTTATAACTAAACCGTTGTGCCGGCTCAACTGGCTAGCATTCTTGAGCTTCAGCGAGAGATCCAGAGTTCGATTCCCCTGTGGTGCATTTTTTACTTCTTTTACTCACTGATAGGTGGGACCCACATAAAGATAGAGAGGTGTGAGTGATGGGCGGCACTATTAGGCCACGTGTGCTGTTTTGACCAGTCAACTAAATAAAATACGAGGCCATGTGTGCTGTTTTGACCAGTCAATTAAATAAAATACGGAGCTATACAGTGCGGCAGTGACTGTATAATCACCTCAAGTCGTATATAGTGATCATATTTTTAAGTACAGTGACTAAAATGAGCTTACACAAGTTCAATGACCGCGAATGCATTTTACTCAAGGGGAAATATGGAGCTGTGTTTTAGCTATTCTGACTTTGCCCACTAGCTCATGAGCCTCCATATTTTTGTGGCAATCATCACTGTAGTGAGTATGTCAAACTCAATCCAATATTTGGCAATTCTGCTAGAGTTACTCTTACTCAAAAGTTCACTAACACTTCCAGAGCTTTGATTTTCTGATATGATATTACCATTTAAATTAGCAGGTGCTATCTGTTGCAGTGTACAACCACTATAAACGTATATACCATCAGTCTCTACAGAAAGGGTCAGTTTCATTGTACTACCTCAATTTTTTTTGTTTATGAAATGAATAAGGATATTTATTACTGCATCCACATAAATTAGAATTCAGGCATATCATTCAGTGACTAATTATGTGATATATAAGCTAAAATCATTAGGTCTGGAGCAGATTTGGGTTGTTCTGATGGAGAAGCTGATGGTGAAGACAATGTTGAACTAGAGAAAAGCAATGTACTGTTAATGGGGCCTACTGGTTCAGGTAGCATCCACAACTATTCTTAGTTGATGTGATCGGAACAAATTTGATTCCGGTTTCTTCTATGTTGGGTGAACTAATAAAGAGAGGGTGCTCAGTAGTATTTTGTTTGGATGCTTACTTTGTTTTACAGGTAAAACTTTACTTGCAAAGACATTAGCTCGGTTTGTGAATGTGCCATTTGTAATTGCTGATGCAACAACGTTGACCCAGGCAAGTGGTTTGCTATTCACTAACGTTTACATTCTAGAGGATATCAGAAGTGCATAATAATGCCCGCACAACACAAACATCATTTTGTAGACAATGTTACTAACAATGGTCATGACAAGTATTATGGAACAGAGGGAGTATCTGCTAATTTATTCATTATTGACTACCATTGCTTGTATACCTAGTTTTAGTTTAAAAAATGTAGAGCTAAAATGCTTATGTATAGATAACCCATACTTAAAAAACATTTCTTTGTGAGTGACTCAAACTAATAATAATAATAAATGATTAAATGCTGTCACCTAATTTTTTTAGGCTATTTCTAAGTGAATTTCCCTCTCCGTCTCTTGCTCTGTATCTCCCTCTCAACTTTGTTCAGACACTAAGGCTTTATTTGTCAACTTCCTGCAGGCAGGGTATGTAGGAGAAGATGTAGAATCTATATTATACAAGTTACTTATGGTATGTTTTTTGATTCCACATATCTTTAAATAAATAGGAGCTACTGGTTGTCTTAACTTACTATCAAGACTTTGAAAGTGAACTTCGGGTCTTATATTTGGAACATTAACTAGGTGGCAGATTTTAATGTGCAAGCAGCACAACAAGGGATGGTGTACATTGATGAAGTTGATAAGATCACTAAGAAGGTCTGTATAAATTAACTTCTATTGAACATTTTTCTTTGGTGTGGGTATCGTTAATTAGTTGGGTGCATCCAACATGCAGGCTGAGAGCCTTAACATCAGTAGAGATGTATCAGGTGAAGGGGTTCAGCAGGCCTTGTTGAAAATGCTGGAAGGCACGGTGAGTTATCTTCATTGACTTTCCGATAAAGCAGCATGTTTCCCTTGGCATACCACTTACTCAATAAGTTGAAAGTTCAAACGTTTGTAAGCAGATATTCGCTACCTCTAGGATCTCTTGGATTGAAATTGATATTACTCGTACATTAATATATGCTGTCTGCTATTGTACTGAAATTTAAAGTGGTGGCTGAATGCTGTACCTACTTGTATTCATGCCTTTCCTTTCTTTTGTGCTATGTATTGTGAGCTTCCATTTTGGAGCTTCTATAGTTATGTCATTATCGGATTTGCAAATGTATGATCCGAGGCATCAAATAGTTTTGTTTTACATTAATCCTACTATGCACTAAGGGGAACACATTTGCTTTGTTGATATCATGTGATCTTTTTGGGATACTATGGTTCTTGTTAAAAGAGATTATTTGTTGATAACTGTCTTTAAACATGTATGTCTTTTGATATATTCTTCTAATGTGGTCATGTTTAGATAGTCAATGTCCCTGAGAAAGGAGCAAGGAAGCATCCTCGTGGTGATAATATACAGGTATGGTGAGCATAATTTGTATATGACATTCTTCCCCAAGAAGAAGGGCACGAGCAATGTTTCTAAGGCGTCCATATATCGTCCCTATAGCGATGATATACATGTGTGAAGGGGGTCGGTCGCCATTCAGGCCCATGTCGCAATACTTTTATGGCGTCGTTATATCGTCGCTATAATGCTATGAAGGGGGTCGGTCGCCATAAAATGCGTTACACATTAAAAACCATGGGCACGAGTCAGCCTGCCCAAGCTCCAGCAGGGCTATCGGGAAGTTAGAGCAACTCCAACGGGGTGACCCAAAACGTCCGCTTTGGTCCGCGGCCGTTCGTTTGGATCCGCGCGGCCAAAACACGGAGCCCAATGAGGATCTGGGTTCCTATTTTAGTCTGCCGTGACCCATTTCCAGCTCAAATTTGGGGCGGATTTAGGTTCCTGCGGATAGGAGGCGGGGACTGCCAACGCGTCCGTGAGCATCCGTTCAGTGTCCGTCCTGGGCCCGCTTGGCAATCTCACACGAGACCACTGCCCTCCTCCACGCGGCTTTGACCGTGGTCCTTTTTAATGCAGTCCGTCTAGTGGCAAGCGTCCCCCACCACTCCCCACTCCCCGCCCCACCACGCTCCCCGCCATCTAGCAGCCAACCGCCATGAACAACCACTAGGCGTCCTACTCGTTGAGTCGCCGGCGTCGGGACCGCGTCAACATCTCCGTGGCGAACGCGGTGTGGTATTGGCAGCAAGGCGCCACTGTGTCGTGGCCGGACGTCCACCTCCCCCATGGGTGGTGGCTGAGCCCTATGCGAGTGCCGATGCCCCCCGCAGGCCGTTGTGGATGAGTACACAGCCCTCGGTTCCGCGGACCGGTCATACGTCCTCCTCTACCACCGCAGTCAGCACGCGAGCCGCCGCAGGCAGATCTGCGTACTCGCCCATCTCAGGCAACGCGCGAGCCACCACCACCAGAGGACGAGGAGGAGGGGGGCCTCAGGACGGTCCTCGTGCTCTCCAAGTTCGAGGGCGCCCGATAGTGGTCTGTCTTGTTCGACGTCCTCCACACGATCACCGAGGACCCAGACGCCGAGGTCTTTGGGCCGCAGCCGCTGCCACCAAGGCCACCATCTCCACACCAGCCATGGTACGACTACCTCTAGCCGGATCCGGTGCTACCGCCAGCCACGGACGAGGAGTGTCAGGACCGTGAGGCCATCCAAGCCATGGTGGGCACGGCTGGGTGTTCACGGTCCCCCTTCCACAGTTGGCCACAACAGGCGTCGCCATTGTTCACTGACCTCTCCGTCGATGATGACGAGAACGACGAGTAGGGCCGCCGGGAGGAGGGCCAATTTTTTTTTTTTTGCATCCTGCCTCCCCGTTGGGTGCTTCCCAACCCGCTGTTCTAGGCGTCTCACATCTGCTGGGTGAGCTTGGGCACTGTGCGAGCGAGGTGCGCCTGGCTGCTGAGATTGGAAAGGAAGGAGGTGAAAGATGAGGTGGTCTTGGAGACGTGGACGAGCTGCTGGTGCTGCACAAGGGGAGGTGCGGCTCAGGTGTGGCTCGGCTTTGTTCTGGGAAGAAATGCAGTGCTGAGCTGCGGCTGGCTGCTGTGCTCTCGTTTCTTGGCAGAGGAAAGTGTTGGGTGTTGTGGCACTGTACTGCTGCTGCTGATTGGAGAGGGAGAGGAAGGCAGCACTGGAGGTGGTTCAGTCATGGGGTCTGGACTTACTGCTGCTATAAAGAAACACTATAGAGAAACTTGCGCAGCTCATGACTGCGAAGGCTGCCGAGGGGTTACCTACTGCCGGTGGCGCCTTTATTGTGCCCGAAGAAGATCAGGTTGCCAATGATGTCAAGTTGAATGTCGTAGGAAGCTACCTGAGCTGGTCGAGACGGGCCTTGTGGATCTTGAAGACAAAGGGCCTGACGGGATTTATTCTTGGAACGGTTGAAGAACAGGTTAAGGAGCTCAGAATGGAAGAAGTGGAGTGTCACTGACTCTTTGGTATTAACCCGGATGTTGAACTCTCTGATTCCAGCCTATGCAGTTTCTGTTGAGGCATTGCTGAGTGCTTCTGATGTGTGGACCATGCTATCCAAGAGGTAATACACTGGTAAGGAAATCTGATGCTCATGTCTCGAATCGAAGACAAGATTCATGTTGTTCGTCAAGTAACAAAAGTGTGATGGTGTATGTGAATGAGCTGCAACACTTTTGGACTGATCTAGATCAGTGTGATCCCCTTGAGTTTCTACATGCTGAATCCGTGGAGATTGCCAAGACTTGGGTTGAGAACATGCGTGTGATGCAATTTCTAGAATGCGTAGATCAAGGCTTTGAGAGCAGGCATGCTGTGCTGCTACATCGATTGATGCTTGTGTCTCTTGATGAGGTCATTGTTGTGATATCCCAAGAAGAGGTGTGCCTGCAGTCGAGAAGAGGAATGGAAATGAATCTTCTTACAGAGTGGTTGACCAGCGCGATTCTGACATGTGTTTTAATTGTGGTAAACCAGGGAATATCTGCCAGTTTTGCACCGGCCCTAGAAGAGATGGTCAAAATGGGAGTCATGGGTCGGGGAATGCTCCTCATTGGAATGCTCCCAAGGCAAATGTAGCTGCTTCAGACAGGAGACTACTACCAACTATGCTACCAACTATGCCAACTTTGTCGATAAAAGTGAAGGTAACATTGAACACACATCAATAGCAGCCCATAAAATATCTAAATGGGTTCTTGACTCTGATACTTTAATGAGTTTAAATCTTATGTTTCACACTCTTGCACATCAAAAAAACATCCACACATCAGATGGCACAACCCAACCCATTGGAGCTGTTGGGATAGTCGGTTGCACATCTGAGTATTGAATTATCCTCAGTGTTGGATGCCAACTTTTCCCGTGAACTTAGTGTCCTTGAGTGCTTTGGTTGACCAAGTTCATTGCCGAATAATTCATGACAAGGTTGTGTTCTTGATCAAGGAGAGGTCGACGGGAAGGAGTCTTGGAAGTGATACGAGGCATAGGGGGCTGTAGTACATGGAACGCAACATGACAGACCAAGAGGGAATGCACATGCTAGCTGTAGTTGATGAGGACAAGGAAACATGCACTTGTTAGACCCAATATATTGTGAAAATTCAAGCACTTAGATCTGGCAATGGCATCGAGTATGTTAACAAAGCCATTGGTGCCTTCACATCGGACAAGGGCATCCCGCATCAAACATCTTGTCTGGACACATTGATAGAGACGAAGGTGTCCCGATGTTTCGATGAGATGGTGGATATCGATTATGGTGGAGAAGACTTTGATGACCCGACTACGAATGTGCGAAGACGTTGCGCCTTACCGGTCGCTAAACCAACTCCGAGAGGTTATTGATTTCGCGGATGCACGATCAACCTGAGCACGAAGGTCTAATTCTTGCAAGCAATCAAAGAACAAGAAAGAACTAAAAATTGCAATCTAGATATTGCGAATATAGTTGAAAGATTGATAAAAGTTTGGGGTTTCGATGCGGTCTTGGCCTGGTCGGTTGACACAAACGAAGTACACGAAGTTGCTGCGATGGCTAACTTTAATCTAATCAAAACCCAAGTCTAAACAACGCCCGAAGGGCTGTATATATGGGGGAATAGAGGGGGATTTCCTGATCGTTTGGAGTAGGGGTCCGAAACCAACCCAAACTCAGTTTACCCACACGTATAGACTTTAAAAACAGCCTATACTTGTATTTCAACATTACATGGGCCTGACCCAATAATAAAGTGGCGTAACACCTAAAATAGCCTATGGACGAAATTTATGATGTGGAATCTTGTATATTTCATCCAAGTCTTCATGTATTCCTTATGGTGGCTTCAAAGTGCAAAAATCACCGCTGGAAGCTCCATTGTCCTTTCCCGCACGCGCTCCTTCTTCTCCATGCTTGATCCCGCTCCAATGATCATCCTTCTTGTCCATGCTAGGTCCTTCATTCATAAGTAAAACAAAAGTATCTAATTTAGGCAGCATCATATGTTCATGGACATTAGAAGGATTCCAAAAAACGAAAGTACTTGATAATTTAGTTGGTGTGCGCGCGCTCTATTAACTGGTTCAATATATTTAGTTGGTGGAGATGTGGGTGTAACATTAGTAGGGATGTCCTCATCATCCTCCCCTTCTTGAATTCAAGTCATCCTCGACATCTTCTCCTAAATAAGGCTTTAAATCTGCAATGTTAAATGTGAGACTAACCCCAAAATCTGCAGGTAGCTCAAGTTTATATGCATTATTATTAATTTTCTGCGAAAAGGGACCATTAGCTCGTGGCATTAACTTAGACTTGCGTAAATCAGGAAACCTATCTTCACGTAGATGTAACCAAACAAGATCTCCTGGTTCAAACACAACATGTTTTCTACCCTTATCACCAACAAGTTTGTATCTAACATTCTTTTTTCTCAATATTTTCTTTAGTTAACTCATGCATTTTTAATATCAATTTATCACGTTGCTTAGCATCAAAATTAACCTTCTCCGAAGATAGAAGAGGCAGCAAATCAATAGGTGCACGAGGTAGAAAACCATGCACAATCTTAAAAGAGCACATTTTAGTGGTAGAATGTAATGAATGATTATAAGCAAATTCAATATGAGGTAAACATTCTTTTCACATTTTTAAGTTACTCTTTAAAACAACCTAAGCATCAATGTTTTATTGATTACTTCAGTTTATCCATCAGTTTGCGGATATCATGTAGTATTAAAAAGTAGTTTAGTCCCTAACTTAGCCCATACGCATCTTCAAAAGTGGCTAAGAAGCTTAGTATCACGATCTGAGACAATAGTATTTAGCACACCATGCAAGCGTATAATCTCACGAAAAAATAAATCAGCAACATTAACAACATCATCGCTTTTATGACATGGTATAAAGTATGCCATTTTATAAAATTTATCCACGACAACAAATATGCTATCCCTCCCCTTCTTTGTTCGAGGCAAGCCTAAAACAAAGTCCATGGATATGTTCTTTCATGGAACATTAGGTATAGGTAAAGACATGTATAAACCATGAGGATTGAGTCGTGACTTAGCTTTTTGATATGTAGTGCAACGAGCAACAAAACGCTCTAACATCCGCTCTTATCTTTGGCCAAAAGAAAAGTGTAGCAAGTACGTTCTCCGTCTTCTTCACGCTAAAGTGTGCTATTAATCCTCCTCCATGCGCCTCCCGCAACAACAAAAGACGAACGGAGCTAGATGGAATGTATAGCTTGTTAGCACGTAACACAAATCCATCATTAAGTACAAACTTGTTCCATGTTCTTCCTTCTCTATAATTCTGCAATACATTTTTAAATTTGCATCATGCACATATTTATATTTAATTGTCTCTAAATCGAATATCTTAGCGTCAAGTTGTAAAAGCATAGTATAACGACGAGACAATGCATCAGCAATAAATTATCTTTACCCTTCTTGTGTTTAATTACATAAAGGAAAGGTCTCAATAAATTCAACCCACTTAGCCTGTCCATGGTTAAGTTTTGCTTGACTTCTTATGTGTTTTAAAGATTCATGATCAAAATGTATAACAAATTCTTTGGGCCATAAATAATGTTGCCAAGTTTCTAATGTCCGAACAAAAGCATATAATCCCTTATGATCAAAATGTATAACAAATTCTTTGGGCCATAAATAATGTTGCCAAGTTTCTAATGTCCGAACAAAAGCATATAATCCCTTATCATTTTTTCATAAAAGTACGCAACAGGTTTAACATCTTGTAATAACACACCTCTCAAACCAATCCCAGTAGCATCGTTAACTAGGGGCGGAACCATTTCTGACTTTTTTTTTTGGAAATCACTCCCTTCTATGGATGGCAAAAGTTCGATGAAATCCGAAACCTACTCGAACAAATAAAAAACAATCTGGCTACACAAGAATCACAAACCGAACAAATGATGGAACTCAACTCGGACTCGTGGTGGATGTATATGGGAACTGGACTCGTGGTGGTAAGTGGTGATGTATGTGGACTCGAATTGGCAACGGAGGGATGGAAACTTGTGCGGCGGCGTGAAAAATTATGACCTGAACTCGAAACTGTAAGGGAACTAGACGCTAAGATCAGCAACTCGACATGACGATGCAACCGCAAATTCAACAAAGAAAATACTGAAAAGAAAACTCGAAAGGCCAGGACTGTCTTGGGACGTGATGATCTAACCCTAACTTTTTTGTGGCTTTTTTCGTGGACTGTAGGTATGAAATTAGAAGTAATCTAGACTACAAAAAACTGGTAAATCTCACCAATCAACCTGGAAATCTGATACCATTTGATAGAGAAGAAGGTGTCCCGTTGTTTCGATGAGATGGTGGATGTCGATTATGGTGGAGACGACTTTGACGACTTGACTACGAACATATGAAGACGTTGCACCTAAGTGATGGCTAAAGCAACTCTGAGAGGTTATTGATCCCGCGGATGCTCGATCAAACTGATCACGAAGGTCTAATTCCTGCAAACAATCGAAGAACAAGCAAGAAATAAGAATTGCAATCTAGATATTGCGACTATAGATGAAAGATTGATGAAAGTTTGGGGTTTCGATGCGGTCTTGGCCTGGTCGGTTGACACAAACGAAGTACACGAAGTTCCTGCGATGGCTAACTTTAATCTAATCAAAAGCCAAATCTAAACGACGCCCTAAGGGCTATATATATGGGGGAACAGAGGGGGATTTCCTGATCGTTTGGAGGAGGGGTCCGAAACCAACCTAAACTCGGTTTACCCACACATACGGACTCTAAAAACAGGCTATACTTAAGTATTTCGACATTACATGGGCCTGGCCCAATAATATGGTGGCGCAACACCTAAAATAGCCTATGGACGAAATTTATGATGTGGAATCTTGTATATTTCGTCCACGTCTTCATGTACTCCTTATGGTGGCTTCAAAGTGCGAAAATCACTATTTGAAGCTTCATTGTCTTTTCCCGCGCGCGCACCTTCTTCTCCATGCTTGATCCTGCTCCAATGGCCATCCTTCTTGTCCATGCTAGGTCATCAATTCAAAAGTAAAACAAAAGTATCTAATTTAGGCAACATCATATATTCATGGACATTAGAAGGATTCGCAAGAAACGAAAGTACCTAATTGTAACAGCCCAGGATCTCAATAGGAATGATAGACTACTCATATCAACAAGGTGCACCTTCTTTTCCGGGAGCCCATCAGGAAAGAACTACCAAGTTAAGCGTGCTTGGCTTGGAGTAGTCTTGGGATGGGTGACCGACCGGGAAGTTGATCCCGGGTGCGCACGAGTGAGGACAAAGTGTGCAAAAAAGACTAGTGTTGGTTTGTGAGGACAGTCTGGATCCTAGGCGCACCGACCATGGAATTGGTGGTTAACCGGTTGAGAGTGGTCGGGGCGTTACACTAATAATTTAGTTGGCGTGCGCGTACTTTAGTAACTGATCCAATATGTGTAGTTGGTGGGGATGTGGGTGTAACATTAGTAGGGTTGTCCTCATCACACACCTCAGAATGGGGTGGTTGAGAGGAAAAATCGTCAGCCACTAGGGCATTGGTGTTCACCATGAATGTGCCTAAGTTACTATGAAGTGAAGGTGTCATGATGGCCATCTTCCTGATCAACCGCACGCCATCCCGGGTGACAAGTATGATATCACCGTGTGAGTTGGTTTTCACAGAAAATAAATTTCTAGTTCCCCCAAGGTGTTCGGTTGCACTTGTTTTCTTCATGATCATCGACCACCAGTCAACAAACACAAACATGATCCTCGGGCAGTCAAGTGTGTGTTTAGTGGGTATTCTTCTAAACAAAGAAGGTACAAATGCTTGAGTCCTTTTGAGAGGCGGACATTTGTGAGTATGGATGTTACGTTTCATGAATCAAAACCTTTTTATGGTGAGAAAACTGATCTAAGTGTCTTGTTTAAAGAACTTGACCAAGCCTCCCACCAGAAATTGATCAAGAGGGGGGAGAGTAGTAACACCTTGATGCAGATGATGCAATAGTCACAATTGTTAAGCTTCATGCACTAACCAACGCAACCAAAAGTCCGAACTGATGGAAATTGCTAGGCAATTCACATATACACTTCAACACCCTCTCTCACTTGTGATGCGAAAAGTCAACACGTGGATAGACTCAGAGGTATGACTCAAGATGCCTATACGTGGACAAAGGAGGGCTACAACAATTTTTAGATAAATTGCGAAAGACAGGACTTAAACTCAAGAACTTAGGCTCTGATACCATGTTAAGCCTCATGCAGTAGACAATGCAACCAAAAGTCGTGTTGATTTTCTGCATCACACGTGAGATGGGGTGTTGAAGTTTGTATGTGAATTGCTTAACCCTTTTCATTAATTCAGACTTTTGGTTGTGTTGGCTAGTGCGTGAAGCTTAACAACAATCACCTTTAGTAGGCGACTCAATAGTAACTGTTGTGGATCATGTGATACAAGTAGGTGATTTGCGGAGTGGCACACCCACACCAGCTCAGACTGGTAGTGTGCCAAGGTGGACAACATGGCAAGAGGAGCAGCTAGATGTATTCTCGGAAGCTTGCATCGACACAGATTCATACTGTGATGAGGTGGACAACAGAGCAAGAGGAGAAACTGAAGGTGCATTCGCGGAAGCAAGGTGAGGGTGTTGCACATGAGGGGGAGCAACTAGATCAACCACTGACAGAACAACAAGGTAGCACTGATTTTCTTTCCATCTCCTCTGACGGGGATCAAACTAAAGGGTCAGTGACCTTGAGAACTACTCAAGCAACATCAAGATACCAGAGAAACGGTATGGGTTTGATGACAATGATATTGGAAACTATGTTTCGTATGAAGCATTATCTCAAGCCCACGAAGCATTTGTTGCTTCTCTTCAGCCCGTGTCAATTTTGACTGTTGGAAGAGGTAAAGGAGGACTCGAAGTGTAGAGGGGGTGGAAGAGTTGGAAATTCTATGTAAGAACAAGACATGGGTACTAACAACCCTTCCACCAGGAAAGAAAGTGGCTAGCTGCAAGTGGGTATACACCGTGAAACAGAATGCAAAAGAAAAGGTTGAAAGGTACAAAGCAAGATTTGTGGCGAGGGGGTACAACCAAACATATGGCATTGACTATGATGAGACCTTTGCTCTAGTAGCAAAGATGAACATCGTGAGGATTTTGATCTCCTATGTAGCAAATTTCGGGCTGCCTTTACACATGAAGAATGCCTTCTTGCATGGGGACTTGCAGGAGATATACATGGAGATTGCACCTGGGTTCTTGACTTCTGAGACTGTTGGCAAGATATGCAGTCTAAAGAAAGCCCTTTATAGACTAAAGCAGCCTCCCAAGAGACGGGCAGTGTGTGACATGGGGTATGGACAATGCAATGGTGACCATAGTTTTATCTCTAAAGTGAAAATGTCCATTCTTGCAGTTTATGTTGATGATATCATTTTCACCGGCGATGACGACGTAGAGATAGCAAGGTTAAAAGGGTGTCTGAGTAAGGCTTCAAAGTTAAAGATCTTGGCCAACTCAAGTGCCTCCTTGGTATAGAAGTAGCCAGATCTGGAAAAGGAATAGCTCTTTCTCAAAGAAAATATACACCCTAGACTTTCTCTTTGATTGACATGTTGGGTTGTAGAGCTGCTTCAACCTCAATTGACCAAAACCATAAAGTGTCTGCCCAATCTGGTGATCCGGTGGATAAAAAATATATCGGCAATTTGTGGGACGATTGTTGTACTTGTGTCATACACGACCAGACATTGCATTTGCAGTAAGTGTTGCGAGCGGATATATGCATGAGCCTAGAAGTGAACATCTTGAGATAGTATATAGAATCTTGAGTTTCCCGAAGGCTTCTCATGGGAAAGGACTAATATATAAAATTTATGAACACCTTGTCGTGGATGGTTATTGTGATTCTGATTGGGCTAGTTGCCTGGATGACAGGAGATCAACTTCATGCCATTGTGTTTTTGTAGGAGGAAATCTAGTGTCTTGAAGAAGCAAGAAACAACTATAGAGGTTGAATACAGAGCAATGTCTAAGGGATTGAGTGAATTGTTATGGACAATGAATTTATTACTCCCTCCATTCCAAAATAATTGACTCAAATATATCTAGATATTTAGATAAATATATGACACTTACTTTTGGACGGAGGATGTAGAAGAGTTGAAGATATTGAAGACCAGTTGTATGAATATATGGTGCGAAAAACAAGTCGGCAATTAACATGGCAAACAACCCGGTTCAACATGATAGAACCAAACATGGGGAGATTGACAGATTCTTTATCAAAGAAAAACTGGATGCTAGGATTATCAAGATAGAGTACTCCCTCCGTCCTTTGAAGAGTACTTCCAACTTTCTTGGAGAGTCAAACTATTTTAAACTTTGACCAAGTTTACACAAAAATATAACAATTCTTATGAAGCCAACTAATTATATAATAAAAATATACTTTATAGTGAATCTAATGATACTAATTTGATGGTATAAATGTTGATGCATTTTTATATAATCACGGTCAAAGTTTAAGAAGTTAAATTGGAAGAACACTCTTTCAAGGACGGAGGGAGTATGTGAGTTTGTCAGGGTGGCGACCCTGACGATGATTAAGACTGTAAATGGGTGAATCGCCGGGCAGGAAGTTGGGGGCTATGGGCCTGATGTATTCAAATGTGTGGGCCGGTGGGCCGAGTGCGTGTGTGAGTGGTGCGCGTATATAAGAACCGAGAGGCCTGACAGGTGGGGTATTGATTGTAATGGTGAACTCTATCGTTAAGCTTTCCTCTGAGCTCATCATCTACCTCTCACTTTCTCCTGCGTTATCCCTTTCCCCTCTCCTCTCGTTTGAACTGCGGCGCACCAGCTCCGAACCCTAGCCAGCGAAACCGCCGACGACGAGGTCGTGACAGTCTGGTATCAAAGCGGTGATCGGTGGGCTACTTCCGCGCCGGCGCGTACCAGCAAATCCGAGGTGACGGTCGCGGATCGCCTCCAGCTTGATCCGCGTAAACCCTGACCTGAGGTGGGTTGTGCTGGCCGACGCTCACCACGGCTCCCTTCAAACCCAGCGCTCAGACGTGACACCTGGCGGACGGCATGGAGGCATCCTAGACGCTCATGCTCAAGGAGTTCGCGGAGCTGCGAGCGGAGCGAAGCAAGTTCGCCGGAGTGGAACGGATCGCGGAGAGATTGGAGTCGTTGGACAATCAACTGGCTGATCAGGCACGCCGACTGGACCAGGTGCAAGTGAAGGTAAATTTGTCCTGTGAAACCTTGAGTCGCGTGCAGCAGGAAGAGATTGGAGCGGCCAGGAGCGGGCGAATTCCGCGTAATCAGGAGCATCGGCGGGCTTGTTGGGTGCTGCACCGCCATCTCTCACACGCCATCCACAATCTCCAGGAGGAAACGGACACCAGTTTCAGGGCAGTGGGCAATCGGCACCCGTGCTGCAACAGGAGGAGTTGGCAGGGCGGCGGAACTAGGCACCCAAAATGGATTTTCCCCAAATTCGATGGAACCGGTGTTCGCATCTGGCTGGATCAGTGCGAATCTTTTTCCAACTATACAACATCTCTGAAAATTTCAAGGTAACCTCAGCCTCTGAATTTGGTGGAAAATGCATCACACTGGTTTCAGGCTTTAAGCATAGTGGTACCTGGCCGACTTGGGAGCAGTTTTCCACTAAAATTGCAGCGGAATTTGATGTGAACGTTCATCGTGGGCTTATGAAGTCATTGCTGCTGTTGCGCCAGAGAGGATCCGTTGAAGAGTATAAGATTCAGTTCTATCAGTTGGTGTATAATATCAGATTGTATGAACTGCAGATCAGCGACACTTTTTTGGTCACACGTTTCATCATGGGTCTCAAGGAAGAGCTTCGTGCAGCTGTCGAGATTCAACTGCCTGAGATAGTATCATGTGCTGTGTCCTATGCCTTGGTGCAGGAAGGCTTGCAATCATCTGCGAGGGGTGTGAAGCCTGCGATTCCCAGGGCCCTTGCAACAAAACTTATTGCCGCCAGGAGAATTGTGGAAGGCAAAGCAACTAAAGGAATACATGCGAGCCAATGGGTTGTAGTTACAACTGTGGGAGAAATTCGTGCCTAGCCATGTCTGTGCTGCACCTGGGGCACCTCCAGCCCAACTCAAGGCCACTGAAGTGGTGGATCCTCATGAGATCATTTCAGATGCTGTGTTGGACACCTTGTTATCAGATTCACAAGACGAGTGTGCAACAATTTCAGTTCAAGCAGTATCAGGAGCACCTCACCCCAAAACAATCCAACTCAGAGCACTTATTGTTAACCAAGTGGTGTTGATTCTGTTAGATTCTGGCAGTACACACACTTTTGTGAATTCTACTTTGTTGGACCGGATTCAGATTACACCTCTGCAGATGATTGCACCCTTGCCAGTGAAAGTAGTGAATGGGGATCAGGTTCAGTGCACAGACTATGTTCCTAGTTTAAATTGGTGGGTGCAGCAGGGCCACAGTTTTTCAGCTCCTATGAGGGTTTTACCATTGGGAAGTTATGATATTATCCTGGGCATGGACTGGCTCAAACAAAGGGGTGTTATGCAGTGTCATTGGCTGCAAAAGTGGATTCAGTTTTAGTATCAGGGCACCACAGTTAAGCTGCAAGGGGTTCTACCTGAGAAATTAGCTCCCGTGTCAGAAATGTTTGTGGACCAGTTGATGAAACGGGACAGAGGAAATGTTATATGGGCAGTAGCCTCGTTGCATTATGTGGTGGTGCAGGACAAGACTGGAGTGCCAACTCAAGTGGAAACAGTGTTAAAGGATTTCAAAGATGTGTTCAGTGAACCTAAAGAATTGCCTCCTCAAAGAGCTTTTGATCATGCTATTAATTTTAGTGCCTGGAGCTGTGCCTGTCAATCGCAGACCTTACAGATATTCTCCTCTTCAGAAGGATGAGATAGAGAGACAAGTATCTGAGATGATTGCTGCTGGTTTAGTTACACCTAGTATCAGTCCTTTTGCATCACCTGTGTTGTCGGTTAAGAAGAAAAATGGTTCCTGGAGATTTTGTGTCGATTACAGGAAACTGAATTCTCTGACTGTCAAAAGTAAGTTTCCCATGCTGGCACTAAGTGGTTATCACCAAATTAGAATGGTACCTGAGGATGAAGTGAAAACAGCATTCAAGACCAACCATGGGTTGTTTCAGTTCAGGGTCATGCCTTTTGGTCTAGCTACTGCTCCAGCTACTTTTCAGTGTGGCATGAATTTCACCTTTGCTGATTATTTGAGGAAGTTTGTGCTGGTTTTTATGGATGATATTCTTATATACAGTAAAACCTTGGAGGAGCATATCCATCATCTGCACTTGGTTTTTTTTGCCCTTAGGAAAGCTAAGTTGTTTGTAAAGAAAAGTAAGCGTGCCTTTGCTCAGCAATCAATGGAGTATTTGGGGCATGTTATTTCTGACAAGGGAGTGAGTACTGATCCTTCGGCCTGTGCCCACTAACATCACTGAATTGCGAGGTTTTCTGGGGCTCACATGGTATTATAGGAAATTTGTGAGGAACTATGGAATCACCGCTAAACCTTTGGCGTTGCTGTTAAGAAAGCAGGCTTTTCAGTGGTCTTCAGAAGCTACTACTAAGCTACTACTGCTTTTGAGCAGTTGAAACAAGCCATGGCATCTACTCCAGTTCTTGCCTTGCCGGATTTTTCCCAACCATTCTGCATTGAAACTACATGCATCGGGCTACATGCACCGGGCTGCCCCTTTATTCTGCATTGAAACTGATGCTTGTGATACAGGTGTGGGAGCTGTCTTGACTCAACTGGGCCATCCCATTGCATTTTACAGTAAGGCATTAGGGGTGAAAAATAAGCACCTATCCATTTATGAGAAAGAATTTATGGCCATCATGATGGTCATTGATAAGTGGAGACAGTATTTGAGCCGAGGTCATTTCATCATCAAAACTGACCACCAGAGTTTATGTCATTTGGGTGACCAGAATTTGACCTCCGAATTACAAAGGACGCCCATGACCAAATTGGTACGTTTGCAATTCTCTATCCAATACAAGAAGGGCATAGACAATACTGTGGCTGATGCTTTGTCCAGAGTGGCTCACTTGTTGTCTACTCAAGCTATATCCTCCCCACAACCTGTTTGGATTCACGAAGTTTTGAATTCATACACAGTGGATCTGCAGGCTCAAGATCTTCTGAGACAATTGGCTATTCAAGCAGATGCAGTACCTGGGTATTCATTACACAAGGGCTTGATTTTGCACAACGATCAAATATGGATTGGGGCTAATGCAGGATTGCAAACCAAGCTTATTCAGGCTTTTCACTCTTCTCCAGTTGGGGGTCACTCAGGCGTGTTGGCCACTTATCATAGAGTCAAGCAGTTATTCAGTTGGCCTCATCTGAAAACTGATGTGGAGAACTTTGTGCGTCAGTGCAATATCTGTCAGCAAGCTAAACATGAACTGTGCAAGAAACCTGGGTTGCTGCAGCCCCTGCCTATACCAGATGGCCCTTGGCAGTCGATTAGCATGGACTTTGTGGAAGGGTTACCTAAATCTGAAGGCTACAGTTCTATTTTGGTAGTTGTGGATCGTTTCACCAAGGTGGCCCATTTTATTCCTCTGAAACACCCCTTTACAGCTGCATCAGTGGCCAAGGTATTCCTGAATCACATTGACATACTGCATGGGTCACCCTTGTCGATTGTTTCCGATCGGGATAAGATCTTCACTAGTGCCTTTTGGAAAGAATTATTCCGCATCTGGGGCACAGAATTGCAGATGAGCACCGCCTATCATCCTCAAACAGACGGTCAGACGGAGAGGGTGAACCAATGTTTGGAAATGTAGTTGCGGTGTGCTGTGAATGACACACCAGAGAAATGGGCTGCATCGATCCCTCAGGCTGAGTTCTGGTATAATTCCTCTTTTCATTCATCCTTGGGCTGTTCACCATACAAGGCACTGTATGGGCATGATCCGCGTCCAGGCAATCTGCCATCTCTCAGCACG
The DNA here is from genome assembly GCA_950022295.1 of Bromus sterilis. Lineage (NCBI taxonomy): Eukaryota > Viridiplantae > Streptophyta > Magnoliopsida > Poales > Poaceae > Bromus > Bromus sterilis. The sequence continues at coordinate 159,146,300 of OX465599.1, read as the reverse complement.
TCCCTGAATTCAGATGTGTAGCAGTGGATCACAACTCAGACTGATCATACCTCTCTGTTAAAGGAGCATTTAGCTCGCGCTCAACTCAAATATAAGCAATATGCCGATCGGAATCGCTCTCCCAGGGAATTTGCGGCAGGGGAGCGGGTGTACTTGCGTCTGCAGCCGTATGTGCAATCGTCAGTGGTGAATCGTCCCTGTCCTAAGCTTGCTTTCAAGTTTTTTGGGCCTTTCAAAATCGTTGAGCGAGTGGGGAATGCGGCGTATCGCCTGGAATTACCACACGGCAGTTTGGTCCATCCAGTCTTTCATGTATCGCAGCTCAAGTCCCATGTTCCTGATCATTCCCCGGTATTTCAAGTCCTGCCGGTTCCAGTTGATCTTGCTCTTCCTGGAGTGTTTCCCAAAGAAATTCTTGACAAACGGCTGGTGAAGAAAGGCAATGCGGCAAATTGGTTAAGTGGTCCATGATTGCAGCCGAGTCCGCAACCTGGGAAGACTACAATAGCTTGAAGTTGCGTTATCCACAGGCACCAGCCTGGGGTCTAGCTGGTTCTCAAGGAGGAGAGCCTGTCAGGGTGGCGACCCTGACGCTGATCAAGACAGTGTAAATGGGTGAACCGCTGGGCGGGAAGTTGGGGGCCGTGCGCCTGATGTATTCGAATGTGTGGGCCGGTGGGCCGAGTGCGTGTGTGAGTGGTGCGCGTATATAAGCACCGAGAGGCCTGGCAGGTGGGGCATCGATTGTAACGTTGAACTTCTATCGTTAAGCTTTCCTCTGAGCTCATCCTCTACCTCGCACTTTCTCCTGCGTTATCCCTTTCCCCTCTCCTCTCGTTTGAACTGCGGCGCACCAGCTCCGAACCCTAGCCAGCGAACCCGCCGGCGACGAGGTTGTGACAGAGTTCAAAGCAGCAAATTGCAGAACACTTGACTAAAGGATTGGCACCAGAGAATGCAATGTAGCGTGTGACAAGATGGGAATGATAGATTATCTATCACCCCTCTTGAGGGGGAGTGTTGTATAAGAGAGGCCCATCCCTTTGGCCCATGAGGCACTGGCCCACTTCTACCAAGTGACCTAGAAGTAAGGCATGATTCAGCCTACCCAAGCTCCAGTCGCTAAGCTATTGGGAGGTTAGTCTCTACGCCTACAGTTTCTTTACACCCAGTGGCACTGCCAGGATGCAGGAGCTAGGACATATGGTGTTAGTAACTTCTAGAGATTGCTATTTGTAATACTAGGTTTCTGTAAGATCTGTGGGGCTGGACCCCCCCCCCCCCCACAGCTTCCTCCGAGCGCCACCACTTTTGACAGCACAAATGTAATATTGACTTCATTTTGTATAATCGCCTTCTACCATCTAAACCATGTTCCACTTTTCTAGATATTCCTTGTTTAATGTATGTAATCTTGGGCAAGCTTTAATCATGTTTTCTTCATGCTATACAGATAGATACAAAGGATATTCTGTTTATATGTGGGGGTGCTTTTATTGATTTGGACAAAACTATATCAGAGAGGTACACCATTGTTTTTACCTGTTTGAAAGTTGCTATCTCTGCTGTTTCCTGTCAGTCTGCATCTATGGTGCATCCCACTCCCTTTTGGTTTAAATAGGCGGCAAGATTCTTCTATTGGATTTGGGGCACCTGTGCGTGCAAGCATGAGGACTGGTGGTATTTCAAGTGCTCAAGTGACATCGTCCTTGTTGGAATCAGTGAGTACCTGACTCCACGAGCCAGATATTTGTGGAAGCCTTTGTTTCAAGGAGAATATGGTGCATTTTCTCTGTAAAAGCTAGTGTTTTTATTTGGTTTTGTTTTCAGGTTGAGAGTGGTGATCTTATAGCATATGGACTCATTCCGGAGTTCATTGGACGTTTTCCTATCCTTGTCAGCTTGGCAGCACTAAATGAGGACCAACTTGTTCAGGTAGATCTGTAGGAGACAAAAAAATCCTGTTAGGGAGAGAACATATTTTCTACTGTGTATGATTTTTATGGAACTTATAATGGATGGCTAATACGATAATGTACTGCTAGGTTCTCACAGAACCAAAGAATGCTCTAGGTAAACAATTCAAGAAATTATTCAGCATGAATAATGTGAGTATATTTTCATTGAAAACATGCAAAGTATTATCTCGCATTTCTCTCACTGTTGGCTTTCAGGTTAAGCTTCACTTCACGGATGCTGCACTAAGAATAATTGCTCAGAAGGCAATGTGCAAAAATACAGGTGCTCGGGGCTTAAGGACTATCCTTGAGAATATTCTCATGGATTCCATGTATGAGGTTCGTCCGATGTCAACTTTGTATTCCTCTCTTGAGCTTACAGACAAACTCAATGCAGCTGACGTTCAAACCTTATATTCATGAATTTGTGATTGACCTGCAGATTCCAGATACAAAATCTGGAGAGAAGCGAATAGACGCAGTGGTTGTTGATGAAGATGCAGTAGGATCGATGGACCGACCTGGCTGTGGAGCTAAGATCCTTTACGGTGATGGTGCATTTGATCGTTACATATCCCAGATAAAAGTGAGAATTGCTAACCTCAATCAGTGTGCCTTTATTTTCTGCCTTGTGATGTTGGTGAATGTGTATGTAGAGTTTTATCATTTGTTGCCTGTAATATTTTGTGGACTAAAAATGTTGCAGGCAATGGGAGATGGAGCAGGAAGCGAAGTGGACGGGGATCCCGATATTTCCTCGTCGAGAGCCATGAGCATGTGATTGCATCGTTCCTCCAGCCCTACTGTAACCTGTAAAATCTGATCCTAGTTGTATTAATGTAAAGAAAAAAAAAGCAGTATCCATTGCTAAATCTGATCCTAAATTCTGTAGCAGGATTGGGAAGTGTATAGTGGAGCAAGTTAGGTGTCGACGTATGCGTGCAGATGAGATACTTTGTATGTGAAGAACTGTAATGCTTGCTGGATGTTATAAAACTTCAACGTTTTTTTTTGGAAGGAATGACTGTAGAACAAAATGTTCTACAGTTTTATATTAACCGCATAGCTTCCAAAAAATACAATCAGCCAATACCAGTTTTGGGTAATGTATAATACATGATATCAATTAAGAAAGTCTCTAAGCCAAGCCTTAAGAATATCTCTGTGAATCCTTGATGCAATAGTCTAGAAGATAAAGATCTTTTCTAAGCTTATTTCTCCATGAGTTGATTGTGTGGGGGATGTTGTGGAATATCTGATTATTTCTTTGCATCCAGATGTGCCATGTACCCATGATTGTGATCTCCATGAATATCTGTTGTGGGATGCCTCTTTGTTATTAGAGATCTCATCATATATCGATATGCCTTTTGTGTCTTTCATTCGTAATTGAATCCCAACATCCTAGAGCAAATGGGCAGTCCCAGAATAAATGTTGGGAGGTTTCTTTGGTTTGTTGGTTGCATATCACACAATTGTATGATTGAATTTGGAAAGACTTGCGTTGGAGCAAATTCCTGGTGTTGATTTTGTCTTGAATGAGTAGCCAGAAAATCTTGTATTTCAGGACAGCTGCATTGTGCCATAAGTATCTCAAGGTAGGGTTTGATTCATATCCATCATAGTAGCTCTTGTATATCTTCATGGATGAAATTTTTGTAGATTGCTGAGTGTATCCCCATCTGTTGTGAATCAGTAAATTGTATGTTGCCAACATGCTATTGAAGAGTTAAGCATTGCTGATATGCTACCACAGATAGTGGGGTGTGGAAGTTAATCTCAATGTCCTGATTCCTGGCATATTCTTCCAATGTAAGGTTGTGATATGCAGCAAAAGAGTATAGTTTTGGAAAAGTATCTTTGAGAATACCATGACCCCAGTCATCATGCCACAGTAGATAAGTATTCCCTTTGCCAATGACACAGTTATGCTGCAATTTGTAGTATGATGCCAACTTAAGTATATTTTCCACCAAAATGATCCCACTTGTCTATCTGTATGGAATCCCTGAGTATAATAGGTGTTCCATATGAGTTGCACCCAAGGCAAATCCTGTTGATTAATGAACTTATGCATGTGTTTCATGGGTAAACATTTAGTGTGTAGTGTAAGGTCAATGATGCCCAGACCACCATGCTCCTTGTGCTTTGTGACTTTGTGCCATGCAATGAGAGCAGTTCCTCTGTCCTCCATACCATACTTGCGCCAAAAACAGTGTCTGATACTTTTGTTGATCTGATCCATAATGCCAGCTAGTATAGAGAGGGTGCACATGAAGAAGGTGGGCAAGCTGGTAAATATTGATTTGATGAGAGTCAATTTTCCCCATAGGATAGCAGAGTGGAGCATCCAGATAGTCTCCTATCAATTCTCTGAATTATGGGCATATATTCTTCTTTCTTGGGTTTTGACAAGTTCACAGGCAGTCCAAGGTATGTGAATGGGAATTTACCAATAGAGCATCCAAGGATTTCAGCAGAAGATTGCATGGTAGGCCCTGATGCATTGATGGGTATCATCATTGATTTTGAGTAATTGATTTTGAGCCCAGTGAATTACTGATAGAAACTGAGGAGACCTTTAAGCTGATTCATCTGAGTGGGGGGAGGTTTGCATAATAAGGAGTGTATCATAATCATATTGAATAACAGAAAAATCTTGTATGGAGTGTCCTGGCATGGAGTGGTTGATCAGTTGACTATGCATGCCCTTAGGAGATCAGCAGCAAGTATAAATAGAATACGGGATAATGGATCTCCTTGTCTTACTCCTCTCTTGCACTGGAATGCTTTGCCAGGGATCCCATTTAGCAAAACTGATGAAGTGCCAGAATTTCGTATCATATCAATCCACATCATCCATTTAGGTCCAAATCCTCTGGCCTGCATGATTTTCCTAATAGCTTGATGTTCTAGAATATCAAATTCTTTCTCAAAGTCCAACTTGACAATAGTGAGTTCTTCCCCTGTTTGGTTGCATTGGTGTATGAATTCATATGCCCAAGCCAAACAATCTTGTATGGATCTATTGTGCAGAAATCCATATTGATTAGCATGAACCATCTTTAAAATTACTTTTTGGAGCATGTTGGCCAAGATCTTGGTTATGATTTTGATAGAAAAATTCAACAAAGATATGGGCTTGAAATCAGATTGTCCTTCTTAGGTATGAGGGAAATAAAGGATGAGTTAATGCCCCTAAGATGAATTCTGCCATGGTAAAAATCACCAATCAGTGCATAGAAATCATTTGCAATGATGTGCCAACATAATTTAATGAAGTTGTTGTTGAATCCATCAGGTCCAGGCACTTTATTAGTTGGCCATGCTTTGATGGTGTTGTTAATTTCTTCTTTGCTGAATGGTGCATCAACATCAGTAAGATTAATATTATTATCAAGAAGTTCCACAAATGCTAATGGATCTTGAGTGTCTACAGTGGTGCTTAGCCTTTGCTTAAAAGAAGGGGGCATGTTGCCTGTTGCTCCAGGTATAGTTTCTGCTCTTGAGAGGAATCTCAATCAGTCCTAGATTGCTGATAGCTTCATTGAAATTTAGCATATCTTGTATATTACGCCCTTCTTTGTTCCTGGCAGTTGGAAATCTGATATAGTTAAAGTCTCCCATGATTATCCATTTGGTGTCAGTAGGCATATCAATATTCTGCAGCCAGCCCAGAAATTCAGTTTTGTGTTCATCTTGACAAGGCCCATATATGTTGGTAGTGTGCTCCTTTTTGCTTAGATGTGAGTCTAATGGAGAGTGAGTATCTGTTTTTGAATAGAGTCTAACCAGAGAATAACGATTCATTCCATATAGTTATGATACCTCCAGAAGCCCCCATTGCAGGTATGTGATCAAATTTGCCGAATTTCCTATGGCAGAAGTTCCTCAGGTATCTGAGATCAAATGACTCTCTCTTGGTTTCTTGAATGCAGATAATAGCATAATCAGTTTCTGTAATCTTATTTTGTAGTGACATCCATTTGTCTTTATCATTAATGCCTCTAATATTGCAATTAAGTATATTCCAGTTGGAATGCATTGTGATATATAGTTCTGATAAAACAAGGATCAATAATCACATATAACAATGTGATACAACTGGAGGGATCCCACATGTCAGGTAAACCAGAAAAGATCCTGACATACATCTTAATGAACCACCCAAGTACATCACAGTCTGATTGAAAGCATAAACATCTGGTCTTATTTATTACATCCATGTTCCACGTAGAAAAATAGGGTTTACTACTACTTCTTTAATATAAATATCTAAAAGTAGATATTTACATTTCTTGCCCTTGGCCTTGGTGCCAGTCTCGGTCTCCTTCTTCTTCTTGGGATTCTGCAGGGCCTCATCAGAGCATTGCTTTGGATCCACCTTACAAAAGGACGCAGAGAGATTCTTAATGATTTTGGGTGCAATGTTTGGCAATTTAGCATTACATGGCAACCAATATTTGCTCTGGCATGTATTCCTCTTAAATCCCAAGTTAAGGGTTTGGATTCTACAACTCCTTCTTACCTCAGATTCCACAATGGGTACCTTATTCTTCGTCTTCCTTTGATAGTGATATGGAAAGTCCTGTCCTTGTGGTAGCATCCACCATATTGGTTTAAGGAGTGGATAAGACCATGCTCATGTCCTGTTCCTCATCTTCCTGAGTGGCTAAGTTGGAGAAATTATGATTATGAGAGGAGGGACATGTCAAAGGAATGTGAAAAGTGGTGATCTTGGAAATGTCACAATTATCAACAATGACTTTCCATAAGCTGGATGAGAGCAAAGTATTACACCATGAAAAATTGTCAATGGACATGAGTGCAAGAACAATGAAGTTGAACCAATCATGTGGTACCTGAGCAATGGTGAAATTCTGTTGAGGAGTTGCAAAGAGTGTGTTCCAAAGCCCCAATGCTTCAGGAGAAAGATAATATGAGTTTAGTGAGGTTGAGCAAATTCAGATGGAAAGTCAATCAAATTGGGAGACAAATATCTAAAGAGAGGTACAGGAAAGCCAAGAGAGGCAGCAAGTGAGTCACCTTCACTGTTGGAAGGAGGAAGCACAATAGTGCAGGGTTCCCCCGAAGGAATCATGTTCATGGTGGCAGAGCAAATGGTAGGTAGCATGGGGTGGTCTGGAATAGCTTCAGATTCACCCATGGCAGATGCAGTAATGTTTTCAGGGTTGGTAAGAGATGTAATGTTGGCTTCATGATCAGTGGCAGGCTGCATTTCAATATTCTGGCTCAATCCTATAGTATAGGCTGCCTCGGTTGGGAATAATTCAGCAAGCTCATCTGTAATTTTTCTTCCAGTCTCAGTGTCAGTTCCATTGTTGTCCTTGTGATTGGTTGCATTTAAAGTACCAACAATCAGGTTGGGGGACATTGCAGCATCACCAGTTTCTATTGCAACATCCAACAGGTGTGCAGGGAGCATGGGAACATTGTAATTGTTGCAAGTGTTCAGTTGCAGAGTGCTATAAACCTGGAAATTCTCATAGACATCATCTTCCAAAGAAATATTGAGGTCCAGTGGTGGGGGTTGGAGAATGGAATGGCATGCATATCCAGAGGTGCTATGAGGGATTCAAAATCCGTTAAGTTTATAGCACCAGCCACTGATCCAGAGGATGCATGTTCATTAGCAGGAATATCTGAAAATGTAATTTCAGTGTCCTGTTGAACCGGTGGTGCCATGTCATTTGGGGCAACCAGATCATTCATCTCAATAAATTCACCAACAACTAGTTTAGCATTAATGTCATGTTCATCTGGGGGTAGAGCCCAATGCTCAATATCTTCCTCATTATCATCCAAAAATCCTTGATCCCCTTCATCATGCAGAGGTTGTGCCATATGGGATGCCAAAGGGCCAACAATGATATAGCCTTTATTAGGGTGATGGAATTCTTCAATAGGCAGAGGGTGAGGGTTACCATCAACATGGACATGGTCCTCTTCAGCTGGTGGCCCTCCAAGAGGCTTGTCCTGGAATATCACTACAGGTACAATCCAGGATTGACTGATCAATTGCGAGCCACCTGAGACAACTATACTGGTGGGGATGTCACTGAGAAAATCTACTCTAACCTTGACAATGACAACAACATCTTTGGTTTTGACTCTGTCCCATGTGAGCAGCTTGGCAAATGTGGAAGTGGCAGTGTGCAGTTCATGGGAAAGCGACAAGTGATTTTCCAAACCTCTCTATTCAGATTGAAGTTCCTCCAATTCATGCCCTCGTTGTGCTTCTGAAATACAAAGAACAAATCATCTAGATGTATGGGACTACGATTGATACACACATCTCTCTCAACAGTGCTGGTGAAGCGAACATAAGCTTGACCAAGTGGGCATCTAGAGATGCTGGTAAAACCAATCCAACGGGCATGTAAATACTCAAATATGATATCCCTGACATTGGAGAAAGCAACCTCATCTTCCGGCATGGGCACAATAGTGGCAATGGCGAGATCCTCATTCAGAGCTTCCAAGGCTCCATGGATGACACGCACCTGAGCAGGGCGACCTTGGGATTCAACTGGAACACACCCTGCCGGCACGAAGGGGATGGGGTTGAAGGGGAACGTCGCCATGGGAGGAGAAGTGGAGTTTGCAGCAGGGGCAGTGGAGATTGCAGCAGGGGCAGGCACGGTGGAGTGAATAGCAGAATTGACAGGTGCCGGGGTAATCGCGGGGTCGACGGGCGTAGTAACTGCTTTGTCTGCTGATGGGACAGTACAAACCGACTCAGTGACAGGTGGGGTCACATGAATAGTAGGACGATATTGGAGAGATTTGCCATTATTCGCCTCGATTTGTTGCCTTGGTTCTCTGCCTAATATGGAAGTCTGCCCAGAATTCGGCCCAGAGAATCCGCAATTGGTTTGAATGTGTCCCGAGCGGCGACATCCTCTACACCTAATATGATTGTTGCATTTGGGCCTCCAATGTTCTTCAGAAAGACATCTAGTGCAAAAAGGTTTTACTATTGGGCTGGGCCCGATAGTGGTGGTCCGTAGTTGTGGTCCAGGTATCGGGTCGAATTTTTAAAATGTTGATTTCCCGCCGTATTAATTGGGATATTATTAGGCAAGGTAATACGAGGACCCTTAATTGTACCATCATTCTGCCATGGTACATTAACTGGTTTGAGAGCTAATCTAGCAAGAACAGAATTTTCAATAGCAGGAACTTGCCTAGGATGATCTGAAGAATTGGTGACAGATATCCTAGGTTGCATCAACAAGCATATGATCGGTTGCCTTTGGATCTATCAACTATAGTCCATTCATTGTCAATTTCTTGCTGGTAGAGACAATATTCCTCAATGTGGTTGGCACCACCATTGCCCCATGATACGTCCCAAACGTATTTATAATTTCTTCTTGCTCCATGCTTATTTGGGTGACATTACTATATGTTTTGCTACACTTTCATACCTTTTTACGCATATTTGAACTAACCTACTAACTCAGTGCACCCAGTGCCAGATTCTGTCCGCTGATGTCTGTGCATTGCAGCTATTTACCAATATTTTCACTGCCAGGAAAATTGCAAGAAAAATTTATAAAAAATCCTCGTTCTAGAAGACTCTGACGGCCCGAAGGAGAGCCAGAGGGGGCCCACCCCCATCCCAGGCGGCCTCCTGCCGCGACCAGGGGTGGTGCCGCGCCCTATGGACGCCTGGGAGGAGGGCACCTCCCCTGGTGCCCCCTTCAGCATATATTTAATCCTCGGGACAAATCCCCCCAAAAAAGAACCTACATCGTGAAATTCTCCTCTGTTCCGTCGCCACTGCAAACCCAAGATCGGGATCGCCAGAAGACCTCGTCCTGGAACCCTGCCGAAGGGAGGATTGACCTCCGGGAGCTTCTCCACCACCATGAGCGCTCCCCGGATGTGCCGTGAGTAGTCCCCCTTGGACCATGGGTCCATGACCAGTAGCTATGTGATGTCTTCTCTCCAATCTTGTGCTTCAATTCTTAGCCCTTGTGAGCTGCCCTACATGATCAAGGCACTTATGTAATTTTTCTGCTGTTGCTATGTTGTGCTGGTTGGGATCCGATGGATTTTGAGATTATGTTCAGATCGTGATGAGTTATATATTTGGTTATCCATTTATATTTTGTTCTTGAGTAATTCTTGCATGTTCTCTATTGCTTTTTATTGCTTTGGCCAAGTAGTAGATAGTAACTCCAAGAGGGAGCGTTATGCTTGATTGTGGGTTCATGCCCCCTGATGTCTAGCTTGAGTGAGAGAAACATGAGACTAGGGGATGTGTTGTTGCCACCAGGGAGAAAAAAACGGTGCTTGTAACCGCGGTTGCAAGGATTGTTTACTTTATGCAAAGTTTGTTAATGCAGTTGTCTGTTGCTTTGGGTTTTTCACTTTGGGTGGGGCTCGCAACTTAATACTAGAGATATGTTCTGGATAGATATCTCAAGGTGGATGATTAGTGAGTAGATGCTGATGAATAAACGATCTACTTGTCTTGGCGTAGTGCCCATACTTTTGAGCCTCTAACTTTCTTGTGGCATAATTAGCATTGCTACGCGTTTATAATTCTGTCAATTACCCAGCTGTAATTTGTTCACCCAACTTATTTGTTTTATCGTCTTTTGAGAGAGTGACATCACTAGTGAACATCATAGGACCCCGGTCGATATTTCCACCATTGTTTACACCTCCACTATTTACTACTTTTTATTTCCTTTTCGTTGCAATCACCATCATTATTTCCATCATGTGTTTGATCCTTTGTAAACAACAAGGCCGGAGAGATTGACAACCACTCTGAACTCGTTGGGAGCCATTGTTTTCTTGCCACCTACTTGAATAACTTCGAGTCCTACTGGAGACATAAACCTTGATATCTTCACCAAGGGAAACTTTTTGCTGACTACATCTCAACCTTCCACTTTGGGTAACCAACGAGGGGCGAGAAGTTATTTCCCGTCATCAAAGAAATTCCTGGCGTCGTTTTCGGGGACTCCAATCTTCAAGATAGGGGAATTGCACACTATCTTTTACCTTTGCTTTTTAGTATTGTTAGTTTACTTTACAGTTTTTGCTTTTGCTTGTGTGTCTTATATGAAAAACCAAAGAAAATAGTTGCTACCTTTTGTCTTTGTCTGCCTATTGATGTTATCCTCACCATGGGTGTGGAACCACCGAAATATGGTAGGATGGACACTTTTCACTTGGATCGTCTTCGATATATTTGTGCTCGTGCTAAAAACTCAACCGACTTGGTTGAGGGAAAATAATTGGATGATCATGCTCATTATACGCGACACCGCCTATCTCATAAAGGGAAACACTTATGGGATCAAATACGAGTTTATTATTGCTATGCTGAATCTTTGTGCCACATTTATGATTTCACTTGATGTTATAAAAAATATCGTAAACACCTTCCTTTCCAATGTGATTTTAATGAAAATGAGATCATATCTTCTTATGCTAAATGTGTTTATGATTATTTGATGTTGGAAAGGTTGAAGAGTTTGTTGCTTTTAAGGGTGCTTATGAGATTGCTTCTTTGATTGAAAAGTATTATGATACTATTCACAAGTCTGAAAATTTTGCAGTGCTTCAATATTTCTTTGAGAATTATGTTTGCAATGATTATAGTAAGGATTTTAAAAATAAATTGTTTTTTGGCCAAGAAGAGGCCAATGATTGTTATCATGAGGAATCTTATGATTATGAGGACTCACGTGATACATCCCTTTCTGTAAACTTGATACTTGCTTTGTTGATGGACATGATGCCACTATGGATGATGCTTACGGAGATGAACTTGCTACAATTCCTCATGTTAAGCATCAAAGTGTTGCTATTGCACCCACACTTGATTGTCCTATTATCCTTTTGAAATCTCCAACTCATATTCCAGAGAACTTTGCTCTTATTAAGGCTCATAGTGTGGGTTTCATTTATCTTATGTTTCCTAAAGACCATGTTCAAAAGAATACACGCGTACTTATAGGTCATGAGCAACATTCTTTATTTGATAGTTATATTGTTGAGTTTGTTCATGATGCCAGTGAAAATTATTTTGAGAGAGGAAAGCTTGGTTGTAAAAACTTTCATGTTACAAAAACACCTCTCTTTATGTAAGGCCCGATATGCGGTACTGTTCCAGATCTAGATGTTTCCATCCAGATCCGGGGAAGAAGCACATATCGGTCCCACCGCGACATATGACAGTGCCATATGTTCCGGATTTCCAACATGATGTCACAACATTACAGCTACAAGGATACAACCTCTCATACAAACGGCATACAACTACCTTAATACAATACAATAGCGGAAGATAATGTCTGAGTATAGACTACAATCAAATGCCTAGTGGCAAAAATAAAATCATCGATCCCCATAACCACTCGGGTCCAGGCTCTCCGCTGGGATCCACCTAACTATTCATCGTCGAGTCTCCACGTGAAACGTCGATCACCATACCTGTTGTCGATCAAGAACCCTGAAAAGAGTTTGGGGGTAGTATCATGAGTACAAAAGCACTCAGCATCCAACTGTAGTGGTCAACTGACCCAACAAGGACTTCATCACTCGTCATTCTAGGATAACTAGTAGTTTACGGTAAGGATGGGGTAAGTGGTAAGGTTGTTGTTGCACTAGCATTTATGAAGTGGCTAACGATCTAGAGAATAAGATAAGAAGCCAAGCATTCGATAAGGAATCACCTCCAACAAGTCTGCTATCAGCTAATTACGCAAACATAACACCTATCCTATCCTTGTCCTCCTCTTCGCATCCCGACGAAGAAGAAGCAGTCAAGGCACACACACATTGATCAAGTTATTAATATTATCTCAGTTGTTGTTGTCTATGAACAAGTAGTAGGTCTCAAGTCGTCCATAACCGTGGACACGACTTCTCGAAAAGATTTAACCCTGCATGGGTGTACCAACTGCCCATTACAAGGCTCCGCACGTACGCCAAGCTCTCCCAGTCTGGCCCGTTAAAGACACTCATTGAAGAGTTGTTCCGAGAGATCCGGACGTCATATCCCTCTAACTAACAATGAACAAATCCGGGTGGCCCCCGGGGAGTCGACACCCAATCCAAAATTCGGTCGCGCCCTCGGATCGGACTCTTCCGTATGGCTAAGGTCGGGGTTAGCCTCACCTAAACAGCAGGGGACTTCCCTAGCTCACCAGTGTGGACCAACAGAGAAACCATGTCTCCGCTGGCCCGGGTTGTTTTAAAATCTATTGGGGGCCCAACCAAGCACACACACGGTTTCAAATGGAAAATCAGCTCGGGCCACCTCTAGAAATTTTTGGAGCTAGGTAGGTAAGAAAAGGGGACCCTATAAAATCCCACACGCGGTTAGGCACACTCGTCAAGAGATACAATACCCATAGGACTCGAATAGAACAAAGCGTCGGGGCGGGATAGCCTAGACCTTCGATCCTTCGTCGAATAATGTCAACATTATAATAATCATATCATCCACAACAATATAAGAAGGTGATAGCCAAACCAAGGAGTAACAGGGGGTAACATTCTTAGCATCCTAAGCATGCATACTAAGCAGGGGCTGAGCAACGAGCAATAGTAACATAGCATTACAAGGTTTGCTGGGAGGGGACATGGCTGTATCGGTTTGAAAGAGGTTGTAAACATGTGGTAGGATCAAACATCGAACCTATCCTAGACTAGCATGCAAACTGCTGGTTATAATAGAATGGATCATAAGTAATGTATAGTCCTTGCCCGTTGATAAGTCGGGTTCCGAAGGTGTAGTTGATCGCAAGCTCGCATCGTCTCCGAGAGTATCCGCGGAGGCACACAAGAGGTAAACACTGGAAAGGCAACCAACGGAGATGCATCTATTACTACGAAGCAATCACGATCAAGCATCAACAAGAATACAACACGAGACAATGCACTATGGCATCACATCAATCGTTGAGAGTGGTTACTAACAGGTTAAGTGAGGTACTCGTCACACACAACGATACCGCACATTTAGAAAGGTTCAAGTTGTTTAGCTACACAACATGAGCAAAAGTTGTTAACATGGCATATCACCCAAGCATGACATAGCACACAAACATTACAAGAGGTGAAGCATAAGATAAACTATCTATGCTAGTCAATTTAAGTGAGGCACAACCTAAACATGGCATTCCACTAAGTGCCCCACGATGATAAAAGCATTTGGTACTGTTCTGCCCTAAACCATATTTTAGGTTGTTTAACCACATCAAATAATAGCATAAACACAATCTACATGAAATTCTAATCAAGTTACATATAAAGAACACCCCAAACAGAGTTACGGTTAAAAAGATACAAGCATCACAAGTTACAGGTACATGATGTTAATATCAGGGAGCATAATTTAGAGCAATGAAATAATTAGCTACTGAATGCAAACAGGCACCAAAATGATATGCAATGTAGTAGACATGGAAGCCAAGGCATGGAAACATATTCATGCAAATAGGCATCATGGTTCACTAGTTATAAGCAACACAAAAAGCTATAAAACACTACTGGTCAAGGACTTAGTGAAAAATCAGGAAAACAGGGCAGAAACTGTTAATGGCAAGCTGTATAAACAGGGGTAAAACTATATGCAAAAGTGCAGCAACATGACAAAGAAATATATGGGCATGAAGTAGAAATGATGGTGATCAGGTACAAACAAAAATTAAGGTCATAGGCATCACAGATCAAAAGATATTAAGCGTGCAACATGGCTTCGGAAAGTTACAGACTTAGTGAAAAACAGAGGTGGCTGTCAAAAACAGCCGGACAAAAACTTTGGAGCTGAAAATAACTATGACCAGGAATGTAAACATGACCATGCAATACATATAAAAGGAAGTAGACATGGCATAGATCAAAATTACATATTTCAATGCTCAATAGGATGAACGGTTAAAAATATATAGGGCAGCAAAGTGTCAATGTTTCGCAAACAGAAGCACAAAGTTAACAGGTAGCTACTTTGGGTGATGATACAATCAACATGCAGCAGGACAACATGACAAGTGAAAGCATATAATAGAAGTAGACATGATGCTCCACAGGATGCAACAAGAATCACTCAATTCCGATAAACGGTCGCGACACACTCGTCGACCGAAGTTGGCTCAAAATAACAGTTTCAGCAACAGTTTGCAGTTAACGACGGGAAGCCCTATTCAGCACACAATAACTATATCGAGACGACCTTAAAAAGATTAACTCACTAAAGGTAAAAGTTAGAGCACACCAAGCAGAGAAAATTTTATTTTGGGGGCAACGTGATCCGCCCTACGGATCTCTCGCAAATCGCATCGCTAACAGGCATCAGCAGCAAAATACACAGGGACTTAACAGAAAAAAAAACTCAAAAGAAAAAAAGGAGGGGGCGGGTCAGGCTGCTCACCGAGTGGGCCGAGCCCAACTGCGACAGTGGCGGCGGTTAAGGTCATCTCGCCCTGGGCGGCGAGTAGGCAGCGGGCCGGCCTGGTGGGCCGTGGCCGTCAAGCCGGATCTGGGCCGGCGCACGTGGGGCGAGCGGGCGCGTCGGCTGCTGGATCCTCCCGATCCAGGCAGCGATGACGGAGGCCGTTGCCGGTTTCTCCGGCGAGGCACATGCGTCGAGGAGGCGCCGAGAACGGGGCTCGGCGGCGGCGCCTCGCTTCTGGATCCCAGCGACGACGGCGGAAGGGGCGATTGAGCGGCGCGGGCCGAGCTCCTCTCGCGCTCCGGCCATGGCGTGGTGGCGTTCGCGATGACGGCGACGCGCGGCGCTGCCCTGTGCAGAAGGAGGGGAGGTGAGGGAGAGGCCGGAGAAGAGGGGTGCGGCAACGTGCTCCTCACTGTGGGACGCGCGGCAGGACGAAGGTCGCCGGCGAGCGCGTTGGGCGTTCGGCTTCCATGGGCAGCAACGATGCGAGATCCGGGCCCGGGCGGCGGAGGTGCGGGATCCGAGGACCCAGCGGGGACCGGTTGCGCCTGGCTATCTGCTGGAGGTGTTTGGGGGTGACGTGGAGGCCTGTGAGGCCGTAGATCTTGCGATCCGACGACTGTGAGGGGCTAGAAGCTAGGGTTTTCGAAACTGGGGCTATTTGGGACATATTTGGGGGAAACAGGGGGTGGCTGCAAATTTTCTGTTAGGAGAAACCCTAGAAATGGTAGGGGAGGGGTGGTATTTATATAGGCTGACCTGGATGGCAAGTTTACGCAAACACCCTCAGGTTCTCTCTCGCGCGTCCGGTACTCCACGTTTCTGGCCACCAGGGGTCCATACGACCTCATATTCGGACGAAATCTCGAACCACGCGCTCAGCGCGTCGAGCCTATCAGTCGTACCTCACTTCGATACCGTTCTGGGAATATTTTCTGGCGCCCAATAAAATAATCCATTTAATTATTAAATGGGGTTTTCGTTCCGATGACGATGGCTGGTGTCGTGCCGGAAGTTGCGACGGTGCTCGGGTGAAGCCGGTGTCCCAAAGGTCGTGTGCCGTTTGGGAAAAAGGGTTAGTCACGCATCTAATACGAGAAAGAGGGGGGGAAATATTGACCGATTAATAATTCGGGGAAGCAAATACTGCAAACAATTCTAGCAAGCAGTAAAATAAAGCAACAAACAATTTTTTTAATTTGGGTGAAAATCCCGGGCTGTTACACTTTATGATGAAAGTTTTGAAGTTCTCCTTCTTTTACCTTCCTATGCTTGCTAATTTTGTGCTTTTGTGATTTATATGTTTACATGTTTCCCATGCATAGAAAGTGGGTTAGACTTAAATGTGTTTCATATTTTCTTCTTGATGTTCTCTTTTGCTTCAACTCTTATTCTCTTGTGAGAGCATCTTTTATAATCTTCATGCCTAGCTCAAAGGCATAAAAGAAAGCGCTTATTGGGAGGCAACCCAAAATATTTTTTACTTTCAGTTTTAGTGGTCTTGATGCTTGTTACAACTGTAGCAACATCATTGTATCTTTATTTTCAAGCTTTCTGCCAAGTTTTAGCCTCCGATTGCAAGAAATTTCAAAAGTTATGACATGCTGTCCAAAAACAGATTCTGTTTGCTTGAAGGAAAAATTCAGAAAAAATCACCAGATCATCTTGTTGATCTTATTATTTTTATAATATGCTTTATACAATTGGCTTTCTGGCGTCTGTTCTGAGTTTTTTGATTTGAGTTGCAGAAATGCCCCGAAAAAATTATTTACTACCTGCTGGTCTGTTTTTCGCAGATTCTACCACGTTTTGCGTTTTCTTTGTTTTGGAAATCTTAAGCTTGCTTTTTCTTTGCAAAAACTTTTTGAAAATCTTGAGAAACAGAGCTCTTCATGAAAATCTTTATTTCTAGTGGAGAAAAAATATTTATTTATGAGTACTAACCCCTCTAATCAGCTTATGATGAGTTTCGTATGAAGGGAGTTTTCAAGTATGCAAAGGAAGATGATGAAAGAAGATCCGGGAGTGTCAAAAGCTCAAGCTTGGGGATGCCCCCATGCACCCCCAAGAAATATCCAAGGAGACTCAAGCATCTAAGCTTGGGGATGCCCCCGTGCATCCCCTTCACCATCAACAAAAAACAGTTTGTCCTTCTCCATGCCATATTTTTATCACTTCATATGTTATGTGCTATGCTTGGAGCGTCTCGCTCTTTAATTTTTAGTTTGTTTAGTTTTGCTTGCTGTTCATAACAAGTTGGACCCTAGCCAGCATTGTTTGGGAGAGAAACACGCTCCACTCCACCCTAGAACACAACATTGGTTTGCATGCTTATATTTTTGTAGCCATTGTCATGCTTAGCTCTTAGTTTTCATGCTTATCTTCTTTTTAAGAGATTTTATTTAGGTTGTTGCCTTTGGAAATCTCTTGAGTTGTAAGGCCCGATATGCGGTACTGTTCCAGATCTAGATGTTTCCATCCAGATCCGGGGACGAAGCACATATCGGTCCCACCGCGACATATGACAATGCCATATGCCCCGGATTGCCAACATGATATCACAACATTACAACTACAAGGATACAACATCTCATACAGTCGGCATACAACTGCCTTAATACAATACATCAGCGGAAGATACATGTCTGAGTACAGACTGCAATCAAATGCCTACTAGCAAAGAGAAAAACATCGATCCCCATAACCACACGGGTCCAGGCCCTCCGTCGTGATCCGCCTAACTAGTCGTCGTCGATTCTCCACGTGAAACGTCGATCACCATACCTGTTGTCGATCAAGAACCCTGAAAATAGTTTGGGGGTAGTATCATGAGTACAGAAGTACTCAGCATCCAACTTTAGTGGTCAACTGACCCAACAAGGACTTCATCACTCGTCATTCTAGGACAACTAGTAGTTTACGGTAAGGATGAGGTAAGTGGTGAGGTTGCTGCCGCACTAGCATTTATGAAGTGGCTAACGATCTAGAGAGTAAGATAAGAAGCCAAGCATTCGATGAGGAATCGCCTCCAACAAGTCTGCTATCCACCTACTTACGCAAACATAACACCTATCCTATCCTTGTCCTCCTCTTCGCATCCCGACGAAGAAGAAGCAGTCAAGGCACACACACGTTGATCAAGTTATATTAAGATTATCTCAGTTGTTGTTGTCTATGAACAAGGAGTAGGTCTCAAGTCGTCCATAACCGTGGACACGGCTTCTCGAAAAGATTTAACCCTTCAGGGGTGTACCAACTGCCCATTACAAGGCTCCACACGCACGCCCATCTCTCTCAGTTGCTACCCATCACAGGCAACCATTTTATGATTTTGTTCCAAGAGATCCGAAACGACAGGTCCCTCTAGCTAACAACGATCAAATCCGGGTGGCCCCCGGGGAGTCGACACCCAATCCAAAAGCTGGCCACGCTCTCGGATCGGACTCTTCCGTCTCAACAGGGTTTGGGTTACCGAGACGCCTCACGTGAGGCCTCGGGCCCTCGCCGGTCAAAGGTGGACCAACAGGTAAACAAAGTCCTCACTGGTCCGGGTTGGTTTAAAGGATATCTACTAGGAGCGACCCGACAGACATATATGCATGGTTTTCAAATGGTAAAATAGCTTGGGCCATCTCTAGAAATGTTTGAAACTAGGTAGGTAAGAAAAGGGGACCCCATAAAATCCCACACCCGGTTAGGCACGCTCAGCCTTAAAACCAATACCCGGAACTCGGGTCCTAGGTGACTCGAATGGAACAAAGCGTCGGGGCGGGATAGGCTAGACCTTCCATCCTTCGTCGAGTATAGTCAACATTATAATAATCATCAACAACAATATAATAATGTGATAGCCCAAAACCAAGGAGTAACAGGACGTAACATCGTAGCATCCTAAGCATGCATACTAAGCAGGGGCTGAGCAACGAGCAATAGTAACATAACAGTACAAGGTTTGCTGGGAGGGGACATGGCTGTATCGGTTTGAAAGAGGCTGTAAACATGTGGTAGGATCAAACATCGAACTTAACCTAGACTAGCATGCAAACCTCTGGTTGGAATAGAATGGATCATAAGTAATGTATTGTCCTTTCCTGTTGATAATTCGGGTTCCGAAGGTGTAGTTGATCGCAAGCTCGCAACGTCTCCGAGAGGTACCCGCGGAAGCACACAAGAGGGTAAACACTGGAAGGCAATCAACGAGAAATCACTATATTACTACGAGGAAAACACGAGCAATAATCAACAAGAAGGCAACACGAGACATCGCACCTACCGTCGAGAGCGGTTGCTAACAGGTTAAGAGGAGTACTCGTCACACACGACGATACCGCACATTTAGAAA
Organism: Bromus sterilis; assembly: GCA_950022295.1. Lineage (NCBI taxonomy): Eukaryota > Viridiplantae > Streptophyta > Magnoliopsida > Poales > Poaceae > Bromus > Bromus sterilis. The sequence goes on along the minus strand of OX465599.1, from coordinate 159,126,553 downwards.
CGGTTCACGTTGTTTAGCTACACAAGGTGAGCAAGGTTGTTAACATTGCATCTCACTCAAGCATGTCATAGCACACAAACATGACAAGAGGTGAAGCATAAATGAAACTATCTATGCTAGTCAATTTAAGTGAGGCACAACCTAAACATGGCATGCCACTAAGTGCCGCACGGCAATTAAAACATTTGGTACTGTTTTTCCCTAAACAATATTTTTTTATTAGCAAGCAAGAGCAGCATAAACACAATCTACATGAAATTCTAGTCAAGTTACATATAAGAAACATTTTAAACCGAGCAACGATTAAAAATTTATTAAGTAAACAATTTACAGTGGCAAGGGTTGTAATTAGTAGGTAAACAACATATAAACAAAATCAAACATAGCAAAGGAGCACATTTTATTAAACTACACAAAATTCTAAGCAACTTTCATGTTTAACGCGTCGCGGTCCGAGCTACGAGCTAAAAGATATTCGCGTTGCAAAATACCAACACAATTCTGCCATATATTGCAAAAAGATAGCTATAACAGTTTTGGGGCCAGATTTGACCCTACTGGGCCAAGCCCATCTGGCACGGCAGAAAAAAAACAAAAGAAAATAATAATAAAAAAGGTACAGGCTCACCCTAACGGGTTGTGGCCCAGTCGGCAGCGGTGGGCGCAACATAGTTGGGCGCGCTTCGGGCGTAGGATAGCCGCACCGGGCTGAGGGAGGCTGGGCCGCTGCTGGTGGGCCCTCCGGGGCGCGCCGGCCCACATGCTGGAGACGGCCCAGCCGGGCGCGCTGGAGGCTGGCTCGTCCCGGTCGGGTCTTCCCGACGGCACGGCAAAGGCGTCGTCGATTCCTGGCTTCCGGTGAGGCGAGGTGACGCGGGGGCGGTGCTGGGTGGCGGATCCGAGGCGCGGCGGCCGGGATCTGGTCGCTGGGGTGTTCTCAGTCGGTGGGGCGGCTCTTGGAGCTTCATCTCATGGTGGCGGCGAGATCCTTGCAGTCAACACAGAGGAAAGGTGAGAGGGAGAGGGAGGGAAGGAGAGAGGAGAGGAGATCGACGCGGTGAGGAGGGAGCTCACCGGGGCGCGGGCGCGGCGGCTGCTTGCCGGCGTCTCGCCGGAGTTGGAGGCGCGGGCGGCGGCTGCCCGCGGCCGGCGGCGGCAGTGGCTCCACGAGAGGAGAGGCCCGGGAGGATAGAGAGGAGAGATGTAAGGCCCAATATGCGGTACTGTTCCAGATCTAGACGTTTCCATCCAGATCCGGGGACGAAGCACATATCGGTCCCACCGCGACATATGACTTTCCAACATGATATCACAACATTACAGATACAAGGATACAACATCTCATACAATCGGCATACAACTGCCTTAATACAATACAACAGCGGAAGATACATGTCTGGGTACAGACTACAAGCAAATGCCTAGTGGCAAAGAGAAAAACATCGATCCCCATAACCACACGGGTCCAGGCCCTCCGCCGGGATCCGCCTAACTTGTCGTCGTCGAGTCTCCACATGAAACGTCGATCACCATACCTGTTGTCGATCCAGAACGCTGAAAAGAGTTTGGGGGTAGTATCATGAGTACAGAGGTACTCAGCATCCAACTGTAGTGGTCATCTGACCCAGCAAGGACTTCATCACTCGTCGTTCAAGGACAACTAGTAGTTTACAGTAAGGAAGGGGTAAGTGGTGAGGTTGCTGCCGCACTAGCATTTATGAAGTGGCTAACGATCTAGGGAGTAAGGTAAGAAGCCAAGCATTCGATGAGGAATCGCCTCCAACAAGTCTTGCTATCAACTACTACGCAAACATAACACCTATCCTATCCTTGTCCTCCTCTTCGCATCCCGATGAAGAAGAAGCAGTCAAGGCACACACACACGTTGATCAAGTTATATTAAAGTTATCCCAGTTGTTGTTGTCTATGAACAAGGAGTAGGTCTCAAGTCGTCCATAACCGTGGACACGGCTTCTCGAAAAGATTTAACCCTGCAGGGGTGTACCAACTGCCCATTACGAGGCTCTGCACGCACGTCCATCACTCTCAGTTGCTACCCATCACAGGCAACCATTTTATGATTTAGTTCCAAGAGATCCGAAATGACAGGTCCCTCTAACTAACAACGAACAAATCCGGGTGGCCCCCGGTGAGTCGACATCCATCTCAGGAGCCGGCCGCTCTCTCAATCTGGTCTTTACCGTCTGTCTCGGGTTTGGATAGCCGGTTAATCACACATGGGACACCGGGTCCTCAGCCGGACAAAGTGGGCCAGCAAGGGAACTAAGTCCTCGCTGGTCCAGGTTGGTTTGTAAACAACTGGCGTACGACCAGCACACACACGGTTTCAAATGGTAAATCAGCTTGGGCCACCACTAGAAATGTTTGAAGCTAGGTAGGTAAGAAAAGGGGACCCCATAAAATCCCACACGCGGTTAGGCACGCTCAGTCTTAAAACCAATACCCGGAACTCGGATCCTAGGTGACTCGAATGGAACAAAGCGTCGGGGCGGGATAGCCTAGACCTTCCATCCTTCGTCGAAATATAGTCAACATTATAATAATCATATCATCAACAACAATATAATAAAGTGATATCCCAACCCAAGGAGTAACATGGTAACATCGTAGCATCCTAAGCATGCATACTAAACAGGGGCTGAGCAACGAGCAATAGTAACATAGCAGTACAAGGTTTGCTGGGAGGGGACATGGCTGTATTGGTTTGAAAGAGGCTGTAAACATGTGGTAGGATCAAACATCGAACCTAACCTATACTAGCATGCAAACCGCTGGTTGAAATAGAATGGATCATAAGTAATGTATAGTCCTTGCCTGTTGATAAGTCGGGTTCCGAAGGTGTAGTTGATCGCAAGCTCGCATCGTCTCCGAGAGGTACCCGCGGAAGCACACAAGAAGGAAGCACTGGAAAGAAATCAACGGTGCACCACTATTACTACGGAGCAATACAAGATCAAAGAGACAACACAAGGCATGGCAACGCGATACGAATCTATCGTCAAGAACGGTTACTAACAATTTAAGTGGGGTATCGGTCACACACGACGAATACCGCACGTTTACGGTGGTTCAAGTTGCTTAGCTACAGGTGATCAACCAACGGTTGTTAACATGGCAACTCAAGAAAGCATGGCATAGCACACAAACTTTTCAAGAGGTGAAGCACAAAATAAACTATCTATGCTAGTCAATTTAAGTGAGGCACAACCTAAACATGGCATAACACTAAGTGTCGCACGACAATTAAAGGATTCGGTACTGATCTGTCCTAAACCATATTTTAGGTTGGTTAACAACATCAAACAATAGCATAAACACAAAGTACACGAAAAACTAATCAAGTTACATATAAAGAACACTCCAAACGGAGTTACGGTTAAAAAGATACAAGCAAAACAAGATATGCACACATGCTGTATAAACAGGGGTAAATCTATATGCAAAAGTGCAGCAACATGACATAGCAATACATGGGATGAAAATAGACATGATGCTTAACAAATAGGAGAAAGAATCAATGCAATAGGCCTCATGGATTAGTCACAATCATCATGCAAAGTTGCAACAAAATAATAACAACAACATCTAACAGGAAAAGTAGCAGTTTAACGGCCTGATGCCTTGTTCAGCACACAAATACACAATCAAGATGAGCTCAAATGCAAATGCTCACAAAAGAATAATTAAAGTACACGCAATTTTGAGCAACTTTCTTTTTGGGGGCACGTTCATCGGAGCTACGGTTCAACGGGAAATCGCATCGCGAAACGTAAACAGCAGGAGTTTTATCAGCCCAACTGGGCCGAGCCCATCTGGCCGCTGGAGGCCTGGCTGGGCAGTGGGCTCTGGCCTTCGGGCCAGATCTGGATGGGGTGTCTGAGCCGGGCCCACCTGGCCGGCTGGCTTGGAGGAGGCCGCTCGTGCCTCGTCTCCACGACGGATCGAGCGGGCGGCGGCGGCAGCTCGCCTGCACCAGCGCGCGGCAACGGGCGAGGAGGTGCAGGGGGCTGGGCTCGGCGGACTTGCGGAGGCGCGGCGGCCGGTGCAGTGTCACCGGCGACGTTGGATCCCGGCGTGCAGGAGCAGGCGGTGCGGGGCGGAGCTCCAAGTGGCGTCAATGGCGGCCGACGGCGACTTCCATCCATGGCGGCGGCGCGGTCTTCTAGCTGGGACAGAGAAGGAGGTGAGATGAGGGAGAGGAGGAGAGGAGGGGGCTCGGCTGATGAGACATCTCTACTAATGTTACACCCACATCTTCACCAACTACACATACTGGACCAGTTACTAGAGCACGTGCACGTCAACTAAATTATCAGGTACTTTCGTTTCTTGCGAATCCTTCTAATGTTCATGAACATATGATGCTGCCTAAATTAGATACTTTTGTTTTGCTTATGAATGAAGGACCTAGCATGGACAAGAAGGACGGTCATTGGAGCGGGATCAAGCATGGAGAAGAAGGTGCGCGCGCGGGAAAGAACAATGGAGCTTCCAGTGGGGATTTTCGCACTTTGAAGCCACCATAAGGCATGCATGAAGGCTTGGACGAAATACATGAGATGCCACTTCATTATTTTCGTCCAAGAGCAATTATAGGTGCTGCGTCACCTTAATATTGGGCTGGGCCCATGTAATTTCGAAATACCACATTATAGGCTGTTTTTAGAGTCCGTATGTGTGGGGAAACCGAGTTAGGGTTGTTTTTGGACCCCACCTCCAAGGGTTCACGAAAATCCCCTCTGTTCCCCCATATATACAGCCCTTAGGGCGTCGTTTAGACTTGGGTTTTAATTAGATTTAAGTTAGCCATAGCCGCAACTTCGAGCTCTTCGTTTGTGTCATCCGACCAGGCCAAGACCTCATTGGAACCCCAACTTTCGTAATCATTCATCTTATATTCGCAATATCCAGATTGCAATTCTTAGTTCTTGCTTGTTCTTCGATTGCTTGCAGGAATTAGACCTTCGTGGTCAGGTTGATCGTGCATCCGCGGGATCAATAACCTCTCGGAGTTGGTTTAGCGATCGCTAAGGCGCAACGTCCTCGCACGTTCGTAGTCGGATCGTGAAAGTCGCCTCCACCATCTCATCGAAACATCGGGACACCTTCGCCTCTATCAAGTGGTATCAGATTTCCAGGTTGATCGGTGAGATTTACCAGTTTTCGTACTCTAGATTACTTCTGTTCTTCATACCTACAGTCCACGAAAAAGCCAAAAAACAATTTAGGGTTAGATCATCACGTCCCTAAACAGTCCGAGCCTTTGTCCAGTCTTCCTTACAGTAGTTTGCTTTGTTGAATTTGCGGTTGCATCATTGTGTCGAGTTGCTGATCTTAGCGTCTAGTTCCCTTAGAGTTTCGAGTTCTGATCATAGTTTGTCACGCCGCCGCCGCACAGTACTACACCACCACGTTCCGCCAATCCGAGTCCAGATACACCACCACGTTCCGCCAAGCAGAGTCCATATACACCACCACGACCTACCGATCCTTAGGTCCAGAAACTCATTTTGAGACGTTCGCCACCATAGTGATTTTTTCGCACTTTTTCAGCCACCGCAGTCCCGCATCGCAAAAAAAAGAGCAAAAAAAAAGAGAGAGAGAAAATAAAAATTCAGAGTGTGCTTCTCAGTTGTTTACGTGCCGCGCCGTGCTTTCGTTGGTGTTTTAGGCTCGCGTCTCTAGTACGGTCTAGCCTAGGATCAGCACAATACCGACGTTGAGTGTTTATTCAGCTTTGCATCTCTGTTTTGATTACTGTTGAGTTTTTCCTACCATACTTGTCAGCCTTCCTACAGCTCCACATATATTCTACATCATGCGTTTGACACCTCCTGGCCATCGCTCCACCATATCTCTGAGAGTTTTGACCCGTTGGTTGTACATCACCACCTGCTGCTAGGTAAGAATCGGTAAGAACGAAAGAAAAGCTTGACGGATTTGTGCTTTCCACCACCCCACATCCCATTAGTAGAAGTAGGATCATATTACTGTGTGTTTTCTATTTCTGCTAACCATGTCAGGATCACATGATGAAGTGGCGCGGGATGCACCCGATTGGGAGAACATGACAAACAAGGAGCTACATGATAAATTTGCACAAATGATGTCTGAACAGGTGAATGACATCGAGACCAGATTTACTGAGGCAATTGATAGCGTGGAAAATATGATCGACACCAAGCTCGACGCCAAGTTTACTGAGTTGATCGCACGCCTACCTACACAACCTGCTGCCGCTCCAGCACAGCCACTGCCACCGCCACTACCACGTGCACGACGTATTCTGTTTCCGAGAGGACAAGCTGCTGGTATTGGTGCTCCTCCTGCTGCTGCAGTACCTGCTGCTGCTGCTTCTGACGTCGGCCAGGACGACAACTACGAGGGTGATTACGAGGAGGAGGTGGAACAGGAAGCGGCCTATGAACAGCCAGCTGGACGTCCACGTCCCAACATTCGCCACGGTCGACACCAACCACCCCCTCAGGTACGCGATGATGAACATGTGCCTAAACTGAAATTGAATCTTAAGCCGTTTGAGGGTAGATATATTCCTGATGCTTATCTTACTTGGGAGTTAGAAACTGAACAACGCTTTACATGTTTACAATATCATGAGAATAGACGTGTTACTGCTGCTGTTTGTGAATTCACGGGATTTGCATCTATTTGGTGGTCTGAACATTGTAGATTGCATGCTAATAATATTCCAACTACTTGGGCTGCTTTAAAATGTGCTATGCGTACTCGCTGGGTTCCTCCTTATTATCAACGTGAATTGTTACAAAAATTACAGCGTTTGAGACAAGGAAAAAATTCTGTAGAGGAATATTATCAAGAATTACAAACTGGATTGATTAGATGTGGCCTAGTAGAGGATAATGAAGCTATGCTTGCACGTTTTATGGGTGGTTTAAACAGGGAGATACAAACTATTCTAGAATACAAGGACTTTGCTACTATCACTCGTTTGTTTCATCTTGCTTGTAAAGCTGAACGTGAAGTGCAGGATCGACAGGCCGCTACGAGACCTAACTTTTCTGCAGGACGAAATACATCATGGACATCGCGTGGAGCTTCTACATCCACACGTCCTGCTGCACCACCATCTACTTCAGCCGCTCATTCTTACAGGGAGCCACCAAAACAGCCAGCGCCACCATTCAAGGGTGCACAGAGTGGTCCAGCGGCGAGTTCTTCTTCATCCATGGCTTCCACAGGGCAAACACGAGATCGTGATATTAAATGTCGCAGGTGCCAAGGTGGAGGTCACTTCGCAAAAGACTGTCCCTCCAAGCGTGTGATGACTATTACGGCGGATGGTGGGTATGAGTCAACGAGTGACTATGATGAGGAGACTTTAGTCCTCATTGCTAATGAGGAACAGGGTGACCATGATGATGCTCATGATATAGAGTATATGGCTCCTGATGATGCAGATAAATATGCTAGTTTGGTTGCTCAACGTGTGTTAAGTGTGCAGGTAACGAAGGCCGAGCAAAACCAGAGGCATAATTTGTTCCACACAAAGGGAGTGGTGAAAGAACGTTCGGTTCGCATCATCATTGACGGAGGGAGTTGCAACAACATGGCTAGCATGGAGTTGGTGGAGAAGCTATCTCTCACCACAAGACCACACCCCCATCCGTACTATATTCAGTGGTTTAACAATAGTGGTAAGATTAAGGTAACGCGTTCTGTTCGTGTGAACTTTAGCATTGCTGCATATGCTGATTATGTTGATTGTGATGTGGTACCCATGCAAGCATGCTCTCTTTTACTTGGTAGACCATGGCAATTTGATAGGAATGTTGTACACCATGGTAGGACCAATCTGTTTACTCTGGTTCATCAGGATAAAAATATTGCTTTACTTCCTATGTCTCCTGAACAAATTGTGAAAGATGATCTTGCTAGAGCTAGTAAAGCTAAACAGGAGAAAAATAAGAGTGAAAATGAGATAGCAGCTAAAGAATTTGAGCAACAACATAAGACTAATAGCAAATCTTCTTCTGCTGTTTCTAATGAAATTAAATTGACTAGTCCAACTTTGCTTTCTACTAAGGTTGATATTTCAGATTTGGATGTTAGTCAATATGTGTGCTATGCTTTTGTGTGCAAAGAAGCTTTGTTTTCATTTGAGGAATTGCCTCCTTCTTTGCCTCCTGTTGTCACTGACCTTTTGCAGGAATTTATTGACGTCTTTCCACAAGACGTACCACCGGGATTACCACCTATTCGAGGGATTGAGCATCAGATTGACTTAATTCCCGGTGCTTCGTTGCCCAACCGTGCGCCATACCATACCAATCCGGAGGAGACGAAGGAGATTCAGCGTCAAGTACAAGAGCTACTCGACAAAGGTTACATACGTGAATCCCTTAGTCCTTGTGCTGTTCCTGTTATATTAGTGCCGAAAAAGGATGGAACATGGCGTATGTGTGTTGATTGTCGAGCCATTAATAATATTACTATTCGTTATCGTCATCCTATTCCTAGGTTAGATGATATGCTTGATGAATTAAGTGGCTCTACCATGTTTTCCAAAGTTGATTTGCGTAGTGGATACCATCAAATTCGCATGAAATTAGGAGATGAATGGAAAACGGCTTTTAAAACTAAGTTTGGATTATATGAGTGGTTAGTCATGCCTTTTGGGTTAACTAATGCACCTAGCACTTTCATGAGATTAATGAACGAGGTTTTACGTGCTTTCATTGGACGTTTTGTGGTAGTCTATTTTGATGATATACTGATTTATAGCAAATCTTTGGAGGAACATTTGGATCATTTACGTGTTGTTTTTATTGCTCTACGTAATGCACGTTTATTTGGTAACCTTGGGAAGTGCACCTTTTGCACCGACCGAGTATCGTTTCTTGGCTATGTTGTTACTCCGCAGGGAATTGAAGTTGATAAAGCCAAGATCGAGGCGATTGAGAGTTGGCCGCAGCCCAAAACGGTCACACAAGTGAGGAGTTTTCTTGGCCTCGCTGGATTCTATAGGCGTTTTGTGAGAGATTTCAGCACCATTGCTGCACCTCTCAATGAGCTTACACGCAAGGATGTGCCTTTTACTTGGGGTACCGCACAGGAAGAAGCCTTCACGGTATTGAAAGATAAGTTAACACATGCTCCTTTGCTCCAACTTCCTGATTTTAATAAGACTTTTGAGCTTGAATGCGATGCTAGTGGTATTGGTTTGGGAGGTGTGTTATTACAAGATGCTAAACCTGTTGCATACTTTTCTGAAAAATTGAGTGGGCCTAGTCTGAACTATTCTACTTATGATAAGGAATTATATGCTCTTGTTCGGACATTAGAAACTTGGCAACATTATTTATGGCCCAAAGAATTTTTTATACATTCTGATCATGAATCTTTGAAACACATAAGAAGTCAAGCAAAACTTAATCGTAGACATGCTAAGTGGGTTGAATTTATTGAGACTTTCCCTTATGTCATTAAACACAAGAAGGGGAAAGATAATATTATTGCTGATGCTTTGTCTCGTCGTTATACTATGCTTTCACAACTTGACTTCAAGATATTCGGTTTAGAGACAATCAAAGATCAATATGTACATGATGCGGAATTTAAAGATGTTTTGCAGAATTGTAGAGAGGGTAGAACATGGAACAAGTTTGTGCTTAATGATGGGTTTGTGTTCCGTTCTAACAAGCTATGCATTCCAGCTAGCTCTATTCGTCTTTTGTTGTTGCAGGAGGCGCATGGAGGAGGATTAATGGGACATTTTGGCGTGAAGAAGACGGAGGACGTACTTGCTACACATTTCTTTTGGCCAAAGATGAGACGGGATGTTGAGCGTTTTGTTGCTCGCTGCACTATATGTCAAAAAGCTAAGTCACGACTCAATCCTCATGGTTTATACATGCCTTTACCTGTACCTAGTGTTCCGTGGGAGGACATATCCATGGACTTTGTTTTAGGCTTGCCTCGAACAAAGAAGGGGAGGGATAGCATATTTGTTGTCGTGGATAGATTTTCTAAGATGGCACATTTTATACCATGTCATAAAAGCGATGCTGCTGCTAATGTTGCTGATTTATTCTTTCGAGAGATTATTCGCTTACATGGTGTTCCCAATACTATTGTCTCGGATCGTGATACTAAGTTTCTTAGCCATTTTTGGAGATGCTTATGGGCTAAGTTGGGGACTAAACTACTTTTTAGTACTACATGTCATCCCCAAACTGATGGACAAACTGAAGTAGTCAATAGGACTTTGTCTACTATGCTTAGGGCTGTTTTAAAGAGTAACTTAAAAATGTGGGAAGAATGTTTACCTCATATTGAATTTTCTTATAATCGTTCATTTCATTCTACCACTAAAATGTGCCCTTTTGAGATTGTTTATGGTTTTCTACCTCGTGCACCTATTGATTTGCTTCCTCTTCCATCTTCGGAGAAGGTTAATTTTGATGCTAAGCAACGTGCTGAATTGATATTAAAAATGCATGAGTTTACTAAAGAAAACATTGAGAAAATGAATGCTAGATACAAGCTTGCTGGTGATAAGGGTAGAAAGCATGTTGTGTTTGAACCAGGAGATCTTGTTTGGTTACATCTACGTAAAGATAGGTTTCCCGATTTGCGCAAGTCTAAGTTAATGCCACGAGCTGATGGTCCCTTTAAGGTTTTACAGAAAATTAACGATAATGCATATAAACTTGAGCTACCTGCAGATTTTGGGGTTAGTCCCACATTTAACATTGCAGATTTGAAACCTTATTTGGGAGAAGATAATGAGCTTCCGTCGAGGACGACTTCAATTCAAGAAGGGGAGGATGATGAGGACATCTCTACTAATGTTACACCCACATCTTCACCAACTACACATACTGGACCAGTTACTAGAGCACGTGCACGTCAACTAAATTATCAGGTACTTTCGTTTCTTGCGAATCCTTCTAATGTTCATGAACATATGATGCTGCCTAAATTAGATACTTTTGTTTTGCTTATGAATGAAGGACCTAGCATGGACAAGAAGGACGGTCATTGGAGCGGGATCAAGCATGGAGAAGAAGGTGTGCGCGCGGGAAAGAACAATGGAGCTTCCAGTGGGGATTTTCGCACTTTGAAGCCACCATAAGGCATGCATGAAGGATTGGACGAAATACACGAGATGCCACTTCATTATTTTCGTCCAAGAGCAATTATAGGTGCTGCGTCACCTTAATATTGGGCTGGGCCCATGTAATTTCGAAATACCACATTATAGGCTGTTTTTTGAGTCCGTATGTGTGGGGAAACCGAGTTAGGGTTGTTTTCGGACCCCACCTCCAAGGGTTCACGAAAATCCCCTCTGTTCCCCCATATATACAGCCCTTAGGGCGTCGTTTAGACTTGGGTTTTAATTAGATTTAAGTTAGCCATAGCCGCAACTTCGAGCTCTTCGTTTGTGTCATCCGACCAGGCCAAGACCTCATTGGAACCCCAACTTTCGTAATCATTCATCTTATATTCGCAATATCCAGATTGCAATTCTTAGTTCTTGCTTGTTCTTCGATTGCTTGCAGGAATTAGACCTTCGTGGTCAGGTTGATCGTGCATCCGCGGGATCAATAACCTCTCGGAGTTGGTTTAGCGATCGCTAAGGCGCAACGTCCTCGCACGTTCGTAGTCGGATCGTGAAAGTCGCCTCCACCATAATCGATCTCCACCATCTCATCGAAACATCGGGAAACCTTCGCCTCTATCATCGGCGACCTGTAGGGGAACCGGCTCAACGCCGGCGGCGGCGCGGACGTGAGGCGCTCGGGCGGCGGCTCGGCCTCCACGGGCAGCGGCTGCGCGGCATGGGCGTCCAGGGAGGAGCTCGGGCTGACGTGGCGTGCTCGTGTCCCTTCGATTCGCAGATCGAAGGGCCAAAAAATTCCAGGGAGCTAGGGATGCAAAATTGGGGCAAAAATAGCTGCGAAATTTGGGGCTCAGATCTGGATCTGGGGGCTGGTGGCAGCCTATTTTGGACTAGGGAAACCCTAGAAGAGGGGTGGGAGTGTGGTGGTCTTTATATATCCCCGGTGGCTGGCAGTTTGCAAAAACATCTCCGGTTTTTATCTCGCGCGCGCGGTGCTCACGTTTCTGACCGCCGAGGGTCCGTAGTACCTCCGATTAGGGTAAAACTTCGAACTGCGTGATCAACGCGTTGAGCCGGATGCGTTCACCTCGCGCTGGAGCCGTTCTGAGAACACTTTCCGGCGCGCTATAAAAATATCCCGTTTAATTATTAAACGGGGTTTTCGTTCCGTTGGCTGCGGCTGGTCTCGTGCGGTTTTCGCGACGGTGATCGGGTGAAACCCGGTGTCGCAAAGGTTGAGTGTCAGGGTGGAAAGGTTCGGTCTCCGTCCGATACGAGATAAGAGGGGAAAAATAATCGCCGATCGATAAATCGGGGATGCAAACACCGCAACCAAATCAGACAATCAAACAATTCACACCGAAAACAAATTTTTTAATTTTTAAAAAAACTGGGCTGTTACAAGAGAGAAGGTGGAGGTGGGAGCTGGCTAGGGCGACGTGGCGCAATCCTGGCCCTCCGATCTTAGATCCGAGGGCTGGGAACGCCCATGATCTAGGGTTTCGTGGATGTGAGGAATTTTGGGCGAAAATTTGAGAAAAGCTGGGGGTGTGGCTGCAATTTTTCCAGAGGGAAACCCTAGAAGAGGGATGGGAGAGTGGTGGTCTTTATAAGCCCAGGTGGCTGGCAGTTTGCAAAAACATCCCCGGTTTTTCTCGCGCGCGCGGTGTTTACGTTTTTGACCGCCGGGGGTCCGCAGGACCTCCGATTCGGTTAAAACTTCAAACTGCGCGATCAGCGCGTCGAGCCGTCGGCGTTCACCTCGCGTTGGAGCCGCTCCGAGAACACTTTCCGGCGCGCTATAAAATATCATGTTTACTTAATAAACGGGGTTTTTCGTTCCGTTGGCTGCAGCTGGTCTTGTGCGGGTTTTGCGACGGTGATCGGGTGAAACCCGGTGTCGCAAATTTCGAGTGTCAGGGTGGCAAGGGTCGGTCTCCGTCCGGTACGAGATAAGAGGGGGGGAAATAATCGCCGATCGATAAATCGGGGATGCAAACACCGCAAACAAATGAGGCAATCAAACAATTCACACTGAAAACAAAAAAATTAATTTTTGTGAAATCTGGGCTGTTACATGAGTCATCATGCTTATCTTGTTTAGAGAGTTAGTCTATTGCACTGAGTTATGTGTCTTGCTTGAGTAGTTAATTGAGGTTTCTATTATAAGTGTATTAGTAACTTGAAATAGTTTTGAGGTATTGACTTGAGTAATATTTGGACTTTTGGTGCCAAGAGGTTGTGCCTATTAGTGATAGGTGTCTTATTTTGGGCAATTCGTGCTTATTTTCGGACCTCTAGCTACTAGATGGATCGCTAACCTCTGGAGGGGTTCGAATATATAGAGTACCCTCACATACCATGGGTCGAGTATGCGCAAGGATAACCAACCCCCATACACTCCTCCTCGGAGTACTTGTCTTTTTTCGAACCTCCTGATTAGATAGAGAGTAACCGATAATAAGTGCATGAGTTCTGCGGACTAATGCGAGTATTCGATTGTTGCACTTCCACCTTCCATATTTTGCTAGCCTCTTCGGTACCGTGCATTGCCCTTTCTCATCTTGAGAGTTGGTGCAAACTTCATTTGTGCAGCCAAACCCTTGGCATGATACGCTCTGTCATCATAAACCTTCTTATATCTTCCTCAAAAGAGCCACCATACCTTCCTAATAAGGCATTTCCATAGCCTTTCCGAGATACATTGTCATGCAACATCCATCATCTCATGAATTTATCTTCATGTCATACATTCTTTTCCTTGATCGTAGAGCCGCATGCTAGTTGGGCCTTGCCCTTATCATTGCTACATGACGCGCTAGTATCATTGCATATCCTTCTACACTGGCAGAGGCATACATTTGCATACATCATGATAGTTTTTCAGTTTTCTTCATGTTGAGTACTTCTTGTAAAGTGTGAGATTTTCTATATTCTTGTAAAATATAGAGTGTTGCTCTTAAGTGAGGAAAATATCCCAAAGAGAACAAAATAAAAGATCCGAAAAGAGGACAAATTAAAAGATCCCAAAGAGGACTAATGAGAGATAAATAAAAAGAGCCAATGAGGCCACAAAAATGCAAAAAATAGAAAAAACAAATAAAAAGAGAGAAGGGGGCAACACTACTATTCCTTTTGAAAGATCCACACTCAGACTCCATAGTCATATTTGTAGTCAATAGAGATTTTCATTTCATTCATGCATAACTATATTGGGATCCTTACACTATAGAACTTGGCTTGCATATTCCAAGGATGAGCCTCCTCAAAAGAGCTCTAGGTCTTCATGAGAAAGCAAGTTGAATGCACCCGCACTAGTTCCATTGGAGAGCTTACCTTAGCTCATATGTTCATCCGTTGCATGGCAATCCCTACTCCTCACATCATATCTATCATTTGCCTTTCTCTCGCCTATGATTGTCCTCATTGATGTGAGCCTTTCACACCTTTTTGTCTTACTTCCCCATCATTTTTCTCTTTGCCATCCTTAGTGCCAACATATCTTGCTCACGCTCATCCATTGCATGAGTGCTCAAAGTCGAAAGGGAGAGGATCAGTTTGACTTGTACCTGACTAGTGGTCTGAGGACGAGTAAAATAAGATTCCGAAGGAGACCAAGTGTGAAGTTTTAGTAGATTGAGTTCTCAATTAAACTATATAGTATTTTTATGCGCTAAACTCATCTCCCACTTGTTGCACGCAAACACCATTTGGAGAGATTCGAGTCACGAACAACAAGAGCTCTTGCACCTTAATGTTCTAACTTTGCTAGTTTCAATACTAAATGTAGACTCTTTCTTGTTATTGTCTTGACTTGAATTGCATATATTACTTACTTTACTTTGAAGTTCTTATATGTGTGTTAGCATGTCACCACAGAAATTATATGTGTTATCATTTACCCACTCGAGGACGAGAAGGAATTAAGCTTAGGGATGTTGATACGTCCCAAACGTATCTA
This sequence comes from Bromus sterilis, assembly GCA_950022295.1. NCBI lineage: Eukaryota > Viridiplantae > Streptophyta > Magnoliopsida > Poales > Poaceae > Bromus > Bromus sterilis. The sequence continues at coordinate 159,111,467 of OX465599.1, read as the reverse complement.
TAATTTCTGCTTGCTCCAGGCTTATTTGGGTGACATTGCTATATGTTTTGCTACAATTTCATACCTTTTTACACATATTTGGACTAACCTACTAACTCAGTGCACCCAGTGTCAGTTTCTGTCTTCTGATATCTGTGCATTGCAGGTATTTACCAATATTTCCAGTGCCAGAAAAATTCCAAGAAAAAATATATAAAAAATTAGCGTTCCAGAAGACTCTGAAGGCCCGAAGGAGAGCCGAAGGGGGCCACCCTCCTCCCAGGTGACCTCCTGGTGCGGCCAGGGGTGGGGTCGCGCCCTATGGACGCCTAGGAGGAGGGCACCTCCCCTGGTGCCCCCCTTCGGCCTATATTTAAACCTCGGGACAGAAATCCCAAAAAAAGAACCCGCATCGCAAAATTCTCCTATGTTCCACCGCCGCCGCGATCCCGAGATCAGGATCGCCAGAAGACCTCATCCCGGCACCTAGTCGGAGGGAGGACTGACCTACGTGAGCTTCTCCACCACCATGAGCGCTTCCCAGATGTGCCGTGAGTAGTCCCCCTTGGACCATGGGTCCATGACTAGTAGCTATGTGATGTCTTATCTCGGATCTTGTGCTTCAATTCTTAGCCCTTGTGAGCTACCCTACATGATCAAGCCACTTATGTAATCTTTCTGCTATTGCTATGTTGTGTTTGCTGGGGTCCAATGGATTATGAGATTATGTTCAGATCGTGATGAGTTATATATTTGGTTCTCCTCTTATATTTTGTTCTTGAGTTTATGCCCCCCGATGTCTAGCTTGAGTGACAGAAACATGAGACTAGGGGATGTGTTGTTGCCACCAGGGAGGAAACAACGGTGCTTGTAACCGCGGTTGCAAGGATTGTTACCTTACGCAAAGTTTGTTAATGCAGTTGTCTGTTGCTTTCGGTTTACACTTTGGGTGGGGATCGCAACATAATACCAGCGAGATGTTCTGGATAGATATCTCAAGGTGGATGATTACTGAGTAGATGTTGATGAATAAATGATCTACTTTTATTGGCATACTGGCCATATGATATGGGCACGACGGAGGATGAGAAACTGGAACAGTCCCAGGTACCCGACGTCCGTTGGATGTCGGACGTCTGACCTCGTAGACGTGAGCACAAGCAGCTTCAGCATCAGCAAGTCAGGAGACCTTCGCATCACGCGACAGAAGTCCGACGATCATCGGACGCCCGACGCAGCGGACATTCGACAGTTGTCGGAAATAGGGTGAATCGAGGACAGAAGGTTTCGGCGTCATTTTACCGGAAATCCGACGTCGACCGGACGTCCGACGACCCCGACGGACGTCCGATGCCGACGGGACATCCAACACTAACTGCGCATAGATTTTAGGGATGCGTCCCATGTATCCCTAGTTTTATCCCCTAGCTTATAAATAGAACACCCCCTACGAGTTTTAGGGTTAGCTTAGGTCCGAATTAAAGATTGAGAACTATTAAGTTGTATCTCTTGGTGAAGCTTCCCTCCGAGGTTGGCGATGTCGTTTATCCAATAAAGATTGCCGCGGAGGTTCTTGTGTTCATCAAGGATTGTCATGTTAAGGTTTGAGGCGTGGTGATCTCCATCATGTTGCTTGCTGGATTCGTTCCTCTTCTTCAGGTTGTGTTTATCACGTGATTGGAAGGATTTATATTCGGGCTGCTTGCTGTGAAAGATCGGGACAAACTCAAGAGGATCACCCCGACGTTCGTATCATCAGGTGTCTCCCTCCTTATCATGTGGTATCAGATTTATGGGTTGATCACGACGAGGTTGTGTTGATCGATCGCATCTAGATCGGTTTGTTGGATGGAGTTTGCTTGGAGGATTTCTCGTTCAGATTGATTTGTTTGGAGGAGATTGTGCATAGAGGCTGCAGATTGCTGTTGTATTTGTGCGGATTTGTTTCCGTCAGATTGCTTTGTGAGGAAGTTGCTAGAGGTTGAAGAAGCAAAATCCCGTAATTGGATTTGGCTGTCAGGAGTCCCGAAAAAGATATACGTGTAGAATCCGCGTCGGTGCTCCAAATAAGGCGTGCAAGCACAGGTTGGAAAGGACTTTTTGTGGGCTTTTGTAACAGCCCAGATTTCACAAAAATTAAATTTTTTTTTCGATGTGAATTGTTTGATTGTCTGATTTGTTTGCGGTGTTTGCATCCCCGATTTATCGATCGGCGATTATTTTCCCCCTCTTATCTCGTACCAGACGGAGACCTACGCTTGCCACCCTGAAACTTGACCTTTACGACACCGGGTTTCACCCGATCACCGTCGCGAAAACCCCGTTTAATAATTAAACGGGATATTTTTATAGCGCGCCGGAAAGTGTTCTCGGAACGGTTCCAGTGCGAGGTGAACGCCGCCGGCTCGACGCGCTGATCGCGCAGTTCGAAGTTTTACCCGAATCGGAGGTCCTGCGGACCCCGGCCCGGCGGTCAGAAACGTAAACACCGCGCGCGCGAGAGAAAAATCGGGGGTGTTGTTGCAAACTGCCAGCCACCTGGGCTATATAAATACCACCACACTCCCACCCATTTCTAGGGTTTCCCTAGCCTAAAAACTGCAGCCACCCCCTCACAAAACTCAAATCTTCCCAATTTATCACAAAATCCCGAAATTCCTATATTCCTGCGATCTGGACCGTCGGATCGGCCGATCCGACGGCCCAGGGAGCTCCCTAGCCTCCACCTCTCTCTCCTCTCTCCATCCCCGCCGCCAGCCCGAGGGCACGCCGCCGTCGTCGCCCGCTTCCAGCAAGCAGCCGGCAGGCCGCCGGCCACCCTCCTCTTTCTCTCCTTCTCCCTCTCCTCCCTCTCCTCCTTTCTCCCTCTCACCCGCCTCCTCTCCCCGAGAAGGAACCAGCCGTCGCGCGCCAAGGTCGCCATGGAGCCGCCGAGCTCAAAGGACGCCGGTGACGCCTCCTCTCCGGCCGGATCCGGCCCCTCCGCGGCCGCCGCGCTCGATCCCGCCTCCTCCCGTCGTTCTCTCCCCGCCAGCTCGCCGGTGGGCGCCGCCACGCCTCCTCGCCGAAGTCCGGCGCACCGCCGCCTCTGTCCTGGAGAGGACGAGGCCGTCGCCTCCACCCGCTGCCGCTCTGTGGGCCGGCTCCCTCCAGCGGCCACATGGGCCAGCAAGAGGCCCGAGCGGCCCAGCCAGCACAGCCGGTCCAGATCCAGTGCCCAGCCGGCTAATGGGCCGAGGCCCATGTGGGGTGAGGCTCGTTTATTTTTTTAAGTATAGCCCTGCGAATTTCACTAAGTCTGATAAAATTTTGTCTGCTGTCCTGTTTTGCAACGTTAATTCCCGTTGACTCGTAGGTCCAAATGAAGTGATACTTTTTTTGTTTGGTTGTGCTTTGTGTGCTCTAGAGTTCATCTGTAGGAAGTTATTTATTTTGAGGTCATCTTGAATATGTAATTGTGTGTTGAACTAGGCACCAGATCGTTAAGTTGCTAATCTACTGTTAATTACTGCTGCTGTTATTTTGTTCAAACTTTGGGTGATGCTTGTGTCAAATCCATGAGACCTATTGCATTGATTCTTTTTCCTATGTGTTAAGCATCATGTGTACTTCATTCCCATGCTTTAACTTGTCATGTTTGGGTCCTTTAGCTATATTAAATCTTGCTCCAAAGTGGTGACCTTGCTATTAATGTGCTGATGTTGCTGAAACTATTAATTTGTTGCAACTTCGGGTGACGGTTGCGTCGCAACCGTTTATCGGAATTGAGTGATTCCAATTGCATATGGTTAAGCATCATGTCTACTTCTATTGTATGTATTGCATTGTCATGATATGCTTGCTGGTCATATAGTTATTGGGATCCAAAGTTGCTATCCCGCTGTTTTGACAGCCACCTCTGTTTTTCTCTAAGTCTGTAACGTTCCGATGCCATGTTGTTTGCTTAATATCTTTTGACCTATGATGCCTATGACCTTGATTCTTGTTTGTACCTGATAATCATCATGTCTACTCCATGCTCATGTATTGCTATGTCATGTTGCTGCACTTTTGCATATAGTTATACCCCTGTTTATACAGCATAAAAATAACAGTTTCTGCCCTGTTTTCGTGATTTTCACTAAGTCCTAGACCAGTAATGTTTTATTGCATTTTGCATGGGCTACTAGTTGTTCATGATGACGATTTGCATGATTCTTTTTGCCATGCCTTCCTTGTCATGTCTAATTTAATTGCATATCATTTGTGAGCATGTTTGCATTCATTATCCTGTTTATGCATTGCTCTAAAGTGTGCTTCCTGATGTTGGCAGATTGTGCCCGTAACTTGTTTTGCTTGTATCTTTTTAACCGTAACTCCGTTTGGAGTGTTCTTTATATGTAACTTGATTAGTTTTTCGTGTACTTTGTGTTTATGCTATTGTTTGCTGTTGTTAACCAACCTAAAATATGGTTTAGGGCAGAACAGTACCAAATGCTAAAATTGTCGTGCGACACTTAGTGAAATGCCATGTTTAGGTTGTGCCTCACTTAAATTGACTAGCATAAATAGTTTACTTATGCTTCACCTCTTTTAAGTTTTGTGTGCTATGCCATGATTGAGTGAGATGCCATGTTAACAACCTTTCTCACCTTGAGTAGCTAAACAACTTGAACCAATAAAAATGTGCGGTATCGTCATGTGTGACGAGTACTCCACTTAACCTGATAGTAACCGCTCTCGACGGTAGGTGCGATGTCTCGTGTACTTATTGTTGATGCTTGCTCGGGTTTGCTTCGTAGTAATAGATGCTTGCTCGTTGATTGATTTCCAGTGTTTACCTTCTTGTGTGCTTCCGCGGGTACTTCGGAGACGGTGCGAGCTTGCGATCAACTACACCTTCGGAACCCGACTTATCAACAGGCAAGGACTATACATTACTTATGATCCATTCTATTTCAACCAGCGGTTTGCATGCTAGTCTAGGATAGGTTCGATGTTTGATCCTACCACATGTTTACAGCCTTTTTCAAACCGATACAGCCATGTCCCCTCCCAGCAAACCATGTACTACTATGTTACTATTGCTCGTTGCTCAGCCCCTGCTTAGTATGCATGCTTAGGATGCTACGATGTTACCCTGTTACTCCTTAGTTTGGGATATCACATTACTATATTGATGTGGATGATATGATTATTATAATGTTGACTATATTCGACGAAGGATGGAAGGTCAAGGCTATCCCGCCTCGACGCTTTGTTCCATTCGAGTCACCTAGGATCCGAGTTCCGGGTATTGGTTTTAAGACTGAGCGTGCCTAACCGCGTGTGGGATGATATGGGGTCCCCTCTTCTTACCTATCTAGCTTCAAACATTTCTAGTAGTTTCCCAAGCTGGTTTTACCTTTTGCAAAACGTGTGTGTGCGAGTGTCGACCTCGCAGATTTTCAAAGAACTCGGGCCAGCGGAGACAGAGTTCCTTTGTTGGTCCACCCCATGGAGATAGGGGGCTTCCCACATCTGTTTGGGTAGCTAACCCGACCTCGTCCAGACGGTAGAGGCCAATTCGTGAGCGCGACCGGCTTTTGAGTTGGATGTCGACTCACCGGGGGCCACCCAGATTTGTGCGTTGTTAGTTAGAGGGACCTGTCGTTCCGGATCTCTTGGGACTAAATCATAAAATGGTTCATAAAATGGTTGCCTATCATGGGTAGCAACTGAGAGAGATGGGTGTGCGTGCGGAGCCTCATAATGGGCAGTTGGTACACCCCTGCAGGGTTAAATCTTTTCGAGAAGCCGTGTCCACGGTTATGGACGACTTGAGACCTACGTCTTGTTCATAGACAACAACAACTGAGATAATATTAATATAACTTGATCAACGTGTGTGTGCCTTGACTGCTTCTTCTTCGTCGGGATGCGAAGAGGAGGACAAGGATAGGACAGGTGTTATGCTTGCGTAAGTAGGTGGATAGCAGACTTGTTGGAGGCGATTCCTCATCGAATGCTTGGCTTCTTACCTTACTCTCTAGATCGTTAGCCACTTCATAAATGCTAGTGCGACAGCAACCTCACCACTTACCCCTTCCTTACCGTAAACTACTAGTTGTCCTAGAATGACGAGTGGAGACTCGACGACGACTAGTTAGGCGGATCCCGGCGAAGGGCCTGGACCCGTGTGGTTATGGGATCGATGATTTTACCTTTGCCACTAGGCATTTGATTGTAGTTTGTACTCAGACATGTATCTTCTGTTGTTGTATTGTATTAAGGCAGTTGTATGCCGACTGTATGAGATGTTGTATCTTTGTATCTGTAATGTTGTGATATCATGTTGGAAATCCGGGGCATATGGCTATGTCATATGTCGCGGTGGGACCGATATGTGCTTCGTCCCCAGATTTGGATGGAAACATCTAGATCTGGAACAGTACCGCATATCGGGCCTTACATCTTTCCAAATTGTATACCCACAGCCCCCGATTGGCAGCGGTCCAGCCGCAAACGTGCAAACAATAGTGCGGTTGCTGCGAGTTGATTCTATCAAGATTGCGAAGATAAGTGCATCTAGGGAAGATTGCGTTGATGCATAAGGTACGAAGATGGTTGTAGTTTGTTTGGGCACATATGAAATTCCCAAGTTTGATGGCACAACAGATGTTGAGGTATATCTTCGTTGGGAATTGGATATGCAAAGAGTGTTCCGCATGAATTCGTTTACCGATATTGAGCAAGTCACATTAGCATCTTCTGCGTTCCATGATGGTGCTTTGGATTGGTGGGAAACAATTGTGCGTACCAGAATAGCGACGGGACAGCCAACTATTGTTACTTGGCGCGCTATGAGGGACGCGATGCGTTCTCGTTTAGTTCCACTAGATTATATTAATTCCTTACGTGATAAATTGCCGACTTTGCAGCAAGGAAGTTCGTCCGTGGATGACTACTTTAAGGAGATGACGCTTATTTTGCGGCGTACTTCAGTGCGTGAAGAGCCACAACAAACAATGCAACGTTTTCTCTCAGGTCTGAATGATAACATCCAGCATATTGTTCAGCTTTCTCCATGTAGTGACATGACATATTTGTTAGATCGAGCACGTCAGGCATAATTGCAAGTGGCCAAGGATGTTGTGGAGGATGTTGTACCATTGAGTGGGTTGAATGTGCAACTCAAGAGAGTACATGATGATACTTGTATGTCAGTGGATAGATGCCAGCGATGGAATTTATTTCAGGCGTAGTGTATGATCAGAGGAAAAGCATGCAAGTTGATGATTGATGGTGGTAGCTGTACAAATGGCATTAGCAAGGCGATGGTGGAAGCAGTGAGGTTGTCCACATGGCGTATTCGTGAACCGAAGCATCTCGAGTGGTTGATAGCTGCGGTATGCTGAAGGTTACTCATAAGGTGCGTGTGCCATTTACAGTTGGTGACTATTTTGATGAGGTAGAGTGCGATGTGTTGCCATTGGAGGTGTGTAGGCTGTTACTTGGGCGTCCGTGGCAATATGATCGCAATGCTATACATGCGGGACGAGAAAATACATATTCTTTTATGCATGATGGCAAACAGCGGACTTTGAAGCCTATGGGAGATAAGCATATCAAGTCCGAAGTGGTGCTGGTGGTTCGCAAGGAGAAGTTGCACAAGGCTAAACCACAACCAAGTTTAGCTAAGTTGTAGTATGAGGAGCATGATTCTAAGAGCGTCAGTACTGAAACTAATTCAGCCATGCCTGTATATGACAAGCCAGTTGTACTTGTTGGTGACAAGCCGGTTGAAGTCAAGCCTCTTATTGATGAAATGAATGAAAATGCAGCATGTGATACACTTTCAGTTTGTGTTGACAAAGGTGTTCAGACCGATGATAGTGGTGATGTTCGTGACTCCGTGCATATGATGACGAGGTTCAACAACCGTAGTTTTGTTCGAACACCTCTGCGATTTTTTGTTGGAGTAGCCGTGCGTGTGCACAAAGGCAAGGATGGACGTGTTCGTCAGTTGTGTGGCCCGGGAATTACCACTTTGCAGGGTCGTACAAAGTAGATTCATGTTCAACAAAAAAGGGCTCCATCAAGAGTTGAGAAGAAGAAGGTGGTGGCGCCAAAGCCCAAGTTCATGTGGAGAAGAAAGGAGGCGCTCGATGCTGTATCAAGACAAGTGGCGAAGACGTGTGATGCTGTTGATATCGCTCCACCCTTTCAAGAAGAACCTCACGCGTTTGGGACAACGCTTCTTGAAGGGGGAGGATGATATGGGCACGACGAAGGACGAGAAACTGGAACAGTTCCAGGTACCAGACGTCCGTTGGATGTCCGACGTCCGACCTCGTAGACGTGAGCAGGAGCAGCTTCAGCATCAGCAAGTCAGGAGACCTCCGCATCACGCGATGGAAGTCCGACGATCATCGGACGTCCGACGCAGCGGACATCCGACACCTGTCGGAAATAGGGTGCATCGAGGACAGAAGGTTTCGGCGTCATTTTACCGGAAATCTTACGCCGACCGGACGTCCGACGACCCCGACGGACGTCCGATGCCGACCAGACATCCGACACTAGCTGCGCGCAGATTTTAGGGCTGCGGCCCATGTATCCAGAGTTTTATCCCCTAGCTTATAAATTGAACACCCCCTACGAGTTTTAGGGTTAGCTTAGGTCAGAATTAAAGATTGAGAACTATTAAGTTGTATCTCTTGGTGAAAGCTTCCCTCCAGGGTTGGCGATATCGTTTATCCAATAAAGATTGTCGCGGAGGTTCTTGTGTTCATCAAGGATTGTCGTGTTAAGGTTTGAGGCGTGGTGATCTCCATCACGTTGCTTGCATGATTCGTTCCTCTTCTTCGGGTTGCGTTCATCGCGTGATTGGAAGGATTTATATCCGGGCTGCTCGCTGTGAAAGATCGGGACAAACTCAAGAGGATCACCCCGGTGTACTTATCATTAGGTGTCTCCCTCCTTATCACCATACTTTTGAGCCTCTAACTTTCTTGTGGCATAATTAGCATTGCGGTGTATTTATAATTCTGTCAATTGCCCAGCTGTAATTTGTTCACCCAGCTTAGCTGTTTTATCGTCTTTTGGGAGAGATACATCACTAGTGAACATCATGGGAAACCCGGTCCGTATTTCCACCATTGTTACACCTCCACTATTTACCGCTTTTATTTCCTTTTCGTTGCAATCACCATTATAATTTCCATTGTGTGTTTGATCCTTTGTAAACAAGTCCGGAGAGATTTACAACCTCTTTGAACTCGTTGGGAGCAAAGTTATTTGTTGTGTGTGCAGGTCCAGGTCAAGTAAGTAACCCTTGGTTGTAAACGGCGCCATTGTTTTCTTGTCACCTATGTGAAGAACTTGGAGTCCTACTACAGACATAAACCTTGGTATCTTCACCAAGGGAAACTAGCTGCTGACTACATCTCAACCTTCCACTTTGGGTAACCAACGAGGGGCGAGAAGTTATTCCCCACCATCACCCCAAAATAAGAAATCCATATTGAAAAGATCATTGGAGATGTTCCCCCCTTTGATAATGAAAAATCCAACTTCTCTAGATGAAACAATGAATTTGAAGAACCAATTTTGCAAGGAACTAACTTTGAAACGAGTAGCATTCCCCCAAAACAGGACTGAAGGATCAAACTAACCTTATCTCATTGAGACGAATGGCTGATCTGAAGAACTCAACCACTAAGGCAAATTAAGTCTTATTATTACCTTCAAAATGGTTGATCGGAACGCCATGATCCTTCCAGACTCTATCTTCAAACTGCAAGCCTGCCTCGAAGCAAAGATCCGAAAGGGACATGATGTGTAGGAAAGGTCTAGGGTTATGAGTTGGTTGTGGCCGGCGTGTCTGGAGTGGAGATCGCCGGTTGGAGTGGTGGCCGTCGGCGGAGCAAGGGGGCTAGGAGGCTAGAAGGGACTACGTCCCCAAAACTACCTGGGCATAAAACTTCAAACGTGTAAATGAAAGGAGTGAAATTTAGCATGGAGATATGAAATGATGTTATCAGATCCTTGCCCAAATTGTGCTGTATGGTGTACCAGCCTTGCTCATAAAGGAACAAAGAAAATTGAAGGCCACGCTTGGATCGTCGTTTTTGAGGGATTTACATCCGTAAAGTATACTCACCGTCTTCTTTTGCGGGGGAAAAGTATAATCCCTGTTGAAGTCAAACTTTGTAAGGTTTGGCTATATTTATATTAAAAAATATCATCATCTACAATATTAAAGTTATACACCATAAAAAATTAAATTCATGATGCATCTAATGATTTTGATTTTCAATTGTGAATGTTGATATCTTTTCTAAAATATTGGCCTTTATATGGAGAGTAAGATTGATCGAAGACAGTACATCTGTAAAATGGAATGTTTTTCTCTATAAAGTAGTCTAAATTTTATTTTATGTAATTTGACTTTGAACAAATATTATATGAAGAGAAAATTAATCGGAGGGAGTACAAACGTAAAATGAAATGAAGGGTGTCACTTATGTGATTGGTTTGTCGATTTTAGGTGCTATTCTTTACATCGGTTTTTTCAAATACATTGGCACTCCATCGGTTTTGGAAACACATCTTGGCCCATCATTTTCTTTTCTAGTATTCCTCTCTGTCTTAATTGAGGAGGTGTTTATACCGCTGGACAGAGAATCAGAGCAACATGGTACGGGTTGAGGATCACTTATGTGGTGGTCATCTAGCTACCTTAGAATCCCAGGTCCCCATATGGGAGCCGCTGACTTGCAGGTTGAGGCAACAACGAGGGGCAAAATCACTGTTTTGCCCTTTTTAGCAAAGTTATTATTGATTTGACCCCATATTTAAAAAACTCATCTGACCTTTTTCATAACGCCCTATCTGCATGGCGCTATGCGCAACTGCATAGCATCGAATAAATGTGTCCTTCCAGCGTGGCAAAACTGACAGTGTGGATCGAGGCATAGCGCCAAGTATCGGGGTGTTGTGAGCATCACCATAGCGCTGGCCTTCGAGGACCATAGCGCCGAGTTAGGGGGTGCTATGCTTCAACCATAGCTCCATTGTATGTGGTGCTATGCTAAGGATATAATGCAGATCATAATCAGCATGTAGTCAACTAAAGCTCACATAACAAAATAACCAACTCAATAAGAAATATGCACATATCTCAATACATCAAGCTCACAATCTTTACAATTACGAACTGTTCACAAATAGATCTACTTGTTTCCCTTCCTCCTCCTGACAACCTTGTATGGCGCCCCCCTATATGGTGCTATGCACTGCTCCCCGCTGGCTTTTCTGCCATGCTGGCAAGGATCATTGCGCCCTTTACCCAACGCTAGGAAGTTGCGGCGATCGGCGTTCTTGGTTAGGCAGAAAGGACGAGTGCTAAGGTAGTAGCAATAGCTAGTACTTGATGTGAAGAGAAGAGAAAAAAACTCTCGCTATGGCGATCGCCTGGCGACGGACTTATCCATGAAGCCCGCGGCAGCAGTGGCGGTAATCCCGGCTAGGCCTCACGGCTGGGCAGGGATGGAGGAGAGGGATTGCCTCCTAGACGACCAACAGTGGAGGCATCTGCGGGAGAAATCAAAGCTCCTAATCCAGTCTGCGAAAAACAAGGTATGTTGTCTTAGGAAGATGAGAGAGAGATCTGAGACTTTTATGAACGGGATGTATGGGGGGATTTGGTCCGTTGGAAAGCAGGATCCGATTGATTCAGTGATAGAAAAGAGGGATTCACGCACTATTATAGCATCAGAGGATTCTAAGGAAATTTGCAGCAAGTCCACAAAAAGGGGATCAAAATTTATTGAGAATTTGTGCAAAAGGAAACGGCTGGATCAGCATCAATTTATCATCAATGGAGAATTTAAACCTTATTTGGAAGGAGAGATTTCCGGAGAGAGCTCCCAGTACTTCAATCGTTGTTGGTCTAGTAGTAGTATTAATCCAATACTGTTCACGATCGATAGGAGGAGGTGCTCCTTAGGCTCCAATATACAAGTTGAGGACTCCATGGCGAGCTCATCAGCTGTTAGATAAGTGCGTCAGGGGGCAGGGGAGGTGGAAGAAGAGAAGAGAGAGGGAGAGCAGGGAGAATTGATGTTGGTGCCAGGGCTGCTGACGCCGGCGGCGCCTCCTAGCGGGGGCCTTTCTGCGACTTCGCCGCCGATGCTTCGTAAGGGGAAGGCTGCCTCTCGTCGCCTCCGTGGTGAGGTTCAGCCTCTCGTCATCGACCTGGAAGCTGCTTGGAAGGCTGTTAGCGGCAATCGGGTGGTGGCTCGCCTACTCTCGCCTTTCCAAGTGCATCCAAAAACCATCGTTGATGAACTTCGCAATTTGGCATGGCGCTTGGAAGGCACTGCTACCATCCAGGAGGTTGCTAGCAAGGACGGGAGGTTTGTTCTTAACTTCTCCGTCGAGGGTGATCGGAGATTTGTGTTGAAGTCTCAGCCGTGGCATTACAAACGTGATGGTGTTATTTTTGATGCCTTCGATGGGAGGGGTGATCCGACTGACGTGGATCTTGGCGTTATGGACATTTGGGCTCAAGTGCATGATCTCCCGTTTGAGCTCAAGACAGAGAAGCTGGGTTGGTTTTTTGGGGAGCAACTTGGCGACGTGATGGAGGTATCCCATCGCAATAAGGTGATTGTTGATAAATATCTACGCATTCGTGTGGAGATAATGCTGCATGAGCCTCTGAATGATTCAGTTGCTTTCACTCCATTGGGTAGTTCAAAGAAAATTACTTTTGATGTCAAATATGAAAAACTGCCACAATATTGTGAGTGTTGTGGTATCATAGGTCATACTTCAGAGCGTTTTTGTTCTATTCCAAAAGACAAGAGAAAGCCCATGTACACCAGCAATCTTCGGGTGGATTCATATTGGAAGGAGCAAGGAATAATGAAGCGCACTCAGAATTTTGGGGGCCTCCCTCGAAGTGAAGATTATCCAATCGTCGGTCACGGCAGGAGGGGCCCCTCAAAGGCCATGGAGGGTATTGTCAAGGAGGTAGCCGCCGCTGTTGATGAACTTGCAGTTGAAAAGAAGGGAACCAAGTTGGCTGATGAAGAAACTGTTCAAAAATCTTATGCTTCCATGATGATTACTGGTGTAAAAATTCAGTCTGGTCAGGTGAGAGGGGCTACGGAGGGAGTTCAAACGGCATTGCAGGACATCGGCCATGTCCAGGAAGGCATGGGTGCAACTCCTTTTGCTCCCATAGCTGGGGGGGGGGTTCTTTCTGCTGATTTGGCTATGGGATTGGCACATGCTCACGAGAATGTACAAGTACGTATGAATGCTTCAGGCTCACATGTTGTGGAAGCCAATCGTGATGGTTCGACTACTAGCATACCTCACAGAGAAGGTGTAACAGCCCAGTTTTCACAAAAAATAAAAAATTATTTTCGGTGTGAATTGTTTGATTTGTCTGATTTGTTTGCGGTGTTTGGATCCCCGATTTATCGATCGGCAATTATTTTCCCCCCTCTTATCTCGTACCGGACGGAGACCGACCGTTGCCACCCTGACACTCGACCTTTGCGACACCGGGTTTCACCCGATCACCGTCGCAAAAACCGCACGAGACCAGCCGCAGCCAACGGAACGAAAAACCCCGTTTAATAAGTAAACGGGATATTTTATAGTGCGACGGAAAGTGTTTTCGGAACGGTTCCAGCGCGAGGTGAACGCCTCCGGCTCGACGCACTGATCGCGCAGTTCGAAGTTTTACCCGAATCGGAGGTACTGCGGACCCTCGGCGATCAGAAACGTGAGCACCGCGCGCGCGCGAGAGAAAAACCGGGGATGTTTTTGCCAACTGCCAGCCACCGGGCTATATATAGACCACCACACTCCCACCCATTTCTAGGGTTCCCTAGCCACAAAACTTGCAGCCACACCCCCAGATTTGCTTCAATTTTCGCCCAAAAATACCTCATTTTCGAAACCCTAACCCTCCCTCAGATCTGGACCATCAGATCTGAGATCTGATGGCCCAGATCGTGCCACGTCACCCCCTGGAGGTCTCCTCTCTCCTCCAGCCCACGCCCGTGGATGCCGCCGCAGCCCCGAGATGACCACGCCGCCGGCGAGCCGCCGCGCGCGCGCGCCTCCTCTCCCTCCTTCCCTCTCCTCTTCTTCTCCCTGTCCTCTCACCCCACCGCCTCTGCCGTGCAGGTCGCCGCCGTCAGCAGCCGGGACGCCATGTCCTTGAGCTCACCGAGCGGCCGCCTTCCCTCGCGCCCCCACGGAAGCTCGCCGCGCCGCCCAGATCCGGCAAGGGTCGGGCCGGATCCGGCGGCCTCCTCCTCGACCTCGCCTGCCCCGCCGCTCTCGCTGGCCGGCTGGCCGGCAACCACCAGCCGCCGCCGCCCGCTCGCTCGGGAGCATGAGCCGGCTGGCCAGCCAACCGCCAGGCCAGGCGGGCCCGATCTGCCAGCCAGGCCGAGACGGCCCAGCCCAGCAAGACGGCCCGAGCCGCCAGCCCATCCGGCCTCCACAGCCCCTAGCGCCAGCCACGGCCAGTGGGCCGAGCCCACTGGGTGAGGAGCCCAAGCCTTTTTTTCCTGTTTTTATTGTTTTTCCAATTTTTGCCAAGTCCTGTGATAACTGCTGCTGTTTTCGTTTCGCGTTGCGATTTCCCGTTGATCCGTAGCTCCGATGAACGTGCCCCCAAAACGAAAGTTGCTCAGTTTTGCGTTCTCTAGCATTCGTATGTAGAAAGTTTTTGCATTTGAGGTCATCTTGATTGTGTAATTGTGTGCTAAAGTGGGCATCAGGCCGTTAAACTGCTACAAATTCCTGTTAAGTGCTACTGTTTATATTTTGTTGCAACTTTGCATGATGAGTGTGACTCATCCATGAGGCCTATTGCATTGATTCTTTTTCCTATGTGTTAAGCATCATGTGTACTTCATTTCCATGCTTTAACTTGCCATGTTTGGGTGCTTTAGCTATATTAAATCTTGCTCCAAAGTGGTGATCCTGATGTTAATGTGCTGCTGTGCTGAAAACTGTTATTTTATTGCAACTTCGGGTGACGATTGCTTCGCAACCGTTTATCGGAATTGAGTGATTCCAATTGCATATTGTTAAGCATCATGTATACTTCCATTATATGTATTGCACTGTCATAATATGCTTGCTGGTCATATAGTTATTTAGCTCCAAAGTTGCTATCCCGCTGTTTTTGACAGCCACCTCTGTTTTTCACTAAGTCTGTTACTTTGCGATGCCATGTTGCTTGCTTAATATCTTTTGATCTATGATGCCTATTTGCATGATTCTTTTTGCCATGCCTTCTTTGTCATGTCTACTTTAGTTCAATATCATTTTTGAACATGTTTGCATTGATTATCCTGTTTATGCATTGCTCTAAAGTGTGCTTCCTGATGTTGGCAGTTTGTGCCCGTAACTTGTTTTGCTTGTATCTTTTTAACCGTAACTCCGTTTGGAGTGTGCCTTATATGTAACTTGATTAGTTTTTCGTGTACTATGTGTTTATGTTATTGTTTGCTGTTGTTAACCAACCTAAAATATGGTTTAGGACAGAACAGTACCAAATGTTTTAATCATCGTGCGACACTTAGTGTTATGCCATGTTTAGGTTGTGCCTCACTTAAATTGACTAGCATAGATAGTTTACTTTGTGCTTCACCTCTTGACATGTTTGTGTGCTATGCCATGCTTGCTTGAGTTGCCATGTTAACAACCTTTGTTGATCACCTGTAGCTAAACAACTTGAACCGATTCGAAATGTGCGGTATCGTCGTGTGTGACGAGTACTCCACTTAAATTGTTAGTAACCGCTCTCGACGGTAGGTGCGATGTCTCTTGTTGATGCTTTCTCGTGTTTGCTTAGTAGTAATAGATGCTTGCTCGTTGATTGCTTTCCAGTGTTTCCTTCTTGTGTGCTTCCGCGAGTACCTCTCGGAGACGATGCGAGCTTGAGATCAACTACACCTTCGGAACCCGACTTATCAACATGAAAGGACTATGCATTACTTATGATCCATTCTATTTCAACCAGCGGTTTGCATGCTAGTCTAGGATTAGGTTCGATGTTTGATCCTACCACATGATTACAGCCTCTTTCAAACCAATACCGCCATGTCCCTTCCCAGCAAACCATGTACTGCTATGTTACTATTGCTCGTTGCTCAGCCCCTGCTTAGTATGCATGCTTAGGATGCTACGATGTTACCTTTTTACTCCTGGGTTTGGGATATCACATTATTATTATTATTGTTGTTGATGATATGCTTATTATAATGTTGACTACATTCGACGAAGGATGGAAGGTCTAGGCTATCCCGCCCCGACGCTTTGTTCCATTCGAGTCACCTAGGATCCGAGTTCCGGGTATTGGTTTTAAGACTGAGCGTGCCTAACCGCGTGTGGGATTTTATGGGGTCCCCTTTTCTTACCTACCTAGCTTCAAACATTTCTAGTGGTGGCCCAAGCTGATTTACCATTTGAAATCGTGTGTGTGCTGGTCAGCTGCCAGTTGTTTACAAAGCAACCCGGACCAGTGAGGACATAGTTCCCTTGCTGGCCCATCATGACCGGCTGAGGACCCGGTGTCCCATGTGTGATTAACCGGCAATCCAAACCTGGAGTCATACGGTAGAGACCAGATGAGAGCGCGGCCGGCTCCTGAGCTGGATGTCGTCTCACCGGGGGCCACCCGGATTTGTTCGTCGTTAGATAGTGGGACTTGTCGTTTCGGATCTCTTGGAACTAAATCATAAAATGGTTGCCTGTGATGGGTAGCAACTAAGAGAGACGGACGTGCGTGCGGAGCCTTGTAATGGGCAGTTGGTACACCCCTGCAGGGTTAAATCTTTTCGAGAAGCCGTGTCCACGGTTATGGACGACTTGAGACCGACTCCTTGTTCATAAACAACAACAACTGAGATAATTTTAATATAACTTGATCAACGTGTGTGTGTGCCTTGACTGCTTCTTCTTCGTCGGGATGCGAAGAGGAGGACAAGGATAGGATAGGTGTTATGTTTGCGTTGTAGTTGATAGCAAGACTTGTTGGAGGCGATTCCTCATCGAATGCTTGGCTTCTTATCTTACTCTCTAGATTGTTAGCCACTTCATAAATGCTAGTGCGGCAGCAACCTCACCACTTACCCCTTCCATACCGTAAACTACTAGTTGTCCTAGAATGACGAGTGATGAAGTCCTTGCTGGGTCAGATGACCACTACAGTTGGATGCTGAGTACCTCTGTACTCATGATACTACCCCCAAACTCTTTTCAGGGTTCTTGATCGACAACAGGTATGGTGATCGAAGTTCCACGTGGAGACTCACGAAGACTAGTTAGGCGGATCCCGGCGGAGGGCCTGGACCCGTGTGGTTATGGGGATCGATGTTTTTCTTTTTGCCAGTAGGATTTTGATTGTAGTCTGTACTCAGACATATATCTTCCGCCGTTGTATTGTATTTAAGGCAGTTGTATGCCGATTGTATGAGATGTTGTATCCTTGTATCTGTAATGTTGTGATATCATGTTGGAAATCCGGGGCATATGGCTATGTCATATGTCGCGGTGGGACCGATATGTGCTTCGTCCCCGGATCTGGGTGGAAACACCTAGATCTGGAACAGTACCGCATATCGGGCCTTACAGAAGGCTTGAGAAGGGATCAGTATGCGTCTCTGAAGAATCTTCATGAAGGCTATTTTCCCCAAGAGACTAATGTTGTAGCTGATTCTCAGGCTCCTATCTTCACTTTTTCTGCCCCTAAATTGAGTACACAGGAGGATCCTAAGGGCACCTGGAAGAGATTCAATCGTGATGGAGCAAAAGGAAAAAAATGGTAGCAAGAAGGATATTGCCAATAAATCTACAGGAGAGAAGGTAATAGGCAACAAAAGGAGTGCTTTCACTGACAAAATTCCTACAGGAAGTAATTTGGTCTTTTCTTTTGAGAATGCTAGTGCGGACAGTGTTGAGCTCCTGTTGTATGATGATGTTAACGTCTCTTGTAAGCGTGTGTGTACGGGAAGAGTGGAAATTTCCAAGGGTGTAGATGGTGTAATCAAACATGTTACAGAGGAGATAGAAGGGAAGGAGGAGGATTATGTCCAGCAGCGGAGGGAATCTGTTGGAGAAGAGAAGGAAGTTGAAGATGCATCGGCGGCCTCCGGCGAGGGGGGCCGCCGGGACAAATGAAAATCTTAGGATGGAACTGCCGTGGAATGCTCTCTACCACGGCAGTTCGTGAGCTCTTGGAACTCCAAGGGCGGATTGGCGCGGACTTGATTTTTCTATCTGAATCTCATTTGAATAAATGTAAGGCTGATGATCTTCGTCGTACTTTATCTTTTGATTCTATGTTTGTAGTAGAGAGTGATGGTCGGGCCGGTGGCCTTGTTATCT
Source organism: Bromus sterilis (assembly GCA_950022295.1). Classification (NCBI taxonomy): domain Eukaryota; kingdom Viridiplantae; phylum Streptophyta; class Magnoliopsida; order Poales; family Poaceae; genus Bromus; species Bromus sterilis. The sequence goes on along the minus strand of OX465599.1, from coordinate 159,093,101 downwards.
TCTAACATAAAGCAAATAAAATCGAGTTAAACTATTTCTCGTCTCATTTTATTGATATTATGTTCATGGAGGGGGATGATGTTCATTGGCGTTTTACGGGTTTTTGTGGTCACCCGGCTTGGAGCGACCGCCATAAGTCTTGGGATTATATTCGTACTTCTCATAAAACGGGCGTTCATCCTTGGGTGGTTCTTGGTGATTTTAATGAAATTATTTATTTTCTGAAAAAGAGGGTGGAAAGGAAAGACCTTTGTCTATGATGAAAGACTTTCGTGACTGTCTTATTGAGTGTGGTTTAGAAGATATGGGTTTTGTGGGGGACCAGTTCACGTGGAGTAGGGGTGATGTTAGAGAACGTCTTGACCGTGCAGTTTGTAATGTTCAATGGGCAAATAAATTTCCTCGAGCTGCGGTTATTAACGAGGAACATGTGCACTCTGACCATCGGCCATTGATTCTAGATTTGGAGTACTTTGATAATAATTTATTTAGCAAACCAAAAAGCCACACAAAACACTTTGAAGCTAGATGGCTTAAGGAGGAGACCGTTGACAAAATTGTGAAGACGGCCTGGGAAAAGGCTAAGATGGCGGGCATTGAACCATCTCTTGCGGCCCGTACCCGAGCGGTGCATGCATATTTGCACTATTGGGATCGAGTTACTCTGAAGGGCCCAAAAAGGAGAATCAGTAAACTAAAAAAATAATTGGAGAAACTTAGGAGGGGCCCTTTGAATGATGTAACCCGTACTCGTCAAAAGGAAATCCTCGTCCTCATCGAAAATCTTTTGGATCAAGAGGAAATTTTCTGGTTACTGAGGGGTTGAGCAAATTGGTTGATGCATGGTGATCGGAATACATCCTTTTTCCATAATGCGGCTACGGCGAGAAAGAAGAGAAATAATATAAAAAAACTCCTTGACGATACAGGAGTATGGCGACAAGGTACGAAATTGAAGGACCATATTATCAGCTATTTTTCTAACATTTTACCTCACAAGTGGTGCATCCAAGCCAAGAACTTTTATCCCTTGTTCGGAGGAGAGTTTCTACAGAGATGAATAATGCGCTTCTTGCTCCGTATACTGCTGAAGATGTTCGTAAAGCTCTTTTTTCCATTGGTGATTTAAAAGCTCCGGGGCCAGACGGTCTTCATGCGATCTTCTATAAAAGATTTTGGCCAATGCTCGGGGACGATCTTGTGGAGGAAGTCCTTCAAGCGGTGAATACATGTACAACTCCATCTGGTTGGAATGACACTGCAATAGTTATGATCCCAAAGGTAAATTCTCCAGAGAAGGTTACCCAATTTAGGCCGATAAGTTTGTGTAATGTGTTGTACAAGATAATTGCAAAAATGGTGGCATCTCGCTTGAAGGTTTTCTTATCGGAGATTATTAGTCCAACACAGAGCGCCTTTGTGCCTGATAGAATGATCACGGATAATGTGTTAGTGGCCTATGAGTGCTTCCATAAAATTAAGAACGAAAGAGATGGCAAAGAGGGTTTATGCGCTATCAAACATGATATGCAAAAATCTTATGATCGTGTGGAGTGGAATTTTTTGAAGAAAATTATGTTGAATCTCGCCTTTCGAGATAGTTGGGTTAATTTTATCATGCAGTGTGTTTCTACGGTTGAATACCGGGTTCGGTTTAACACGGAAGAAAGTGAGAGTTTCAAGCCTCGAGGGGTTTAAGACAGGGGGATCCGTTATCTCCTTACCTTTTTTTGTTATGCACGGAGGGTCTCAATGCTCTCTTGATGCATGCGGAGGAGAATGGAAATATCTCGGGAGTGAAGGTCTGTAGAGAGGCACCCTATCACAAATCTCCTGTTTGCTGACGACTCTTTAATCCTTATGAAAGCAAACATGCAAAATGCCGAGGCTCTAAGATCAGTTCTAGATTCTTATTGTGCAGCGTCGGGCCAATTGGTTAGTGTTGAAAAATCCAGTATATTTTTTAGCCCCAATACAGATGTGGATACTAGAGAAGATATATGTACAACTTTGAATATTATGACTGAGGCCCTCAATGATACATATCTAGGACTACCAGCAAATGTGGGGTTGGATAAAACTGACTGTTTTCAGTATCTTATTGATCGTGTTATTAAAAAAATTAGTGGTTGGAAGGAAAAATTATTATCCACCGGTGGAAAGGAAATTCTTCTCAAGGCGGTTGTGCAAGCTATTCCTACCTATGCGATGTCGGTCTTTAAAATTCCTAAATTTTTTTGCAAAGGAATTATTGATGCAATGTCGCATTTCTGGTGGGGAGACGAGGACAACCAAAAGAGGATGCATTGGATGGCCTGGTGGAAAATGTGTGTCCCTAAGAGTCAAGGGGGGATGGGATTTCGTGATATCCATTGTTTTAATTTGGCAATGTTGGTCAAGCAGGCTTGGCGTCTCATTCAGAATCCTGACTCCTTTTGTGCTACTGTGTTGAAAGCTCCCCGATGGTGACTTACTTAATGCAAAGTTAAGAAAAGGATCTTCTTTTACTTGGCAAAGTATTATGGCGGGTGTGAATACTTTGAAGCACGGTTATATTTGGCACGTTGGAAACGGAGAGAATATCGATATTTGGGAAGACGCTTGGATCCCAAATTGTGCAAATAGAAGAGTAGTCACACCTAAAAGTAACCACCTCTTGTCAAAGGTGGCAGATTTTATTGACCCTAGTTCTAATTCTTGGGATGAAGATCTGGTGAAACAAACTTTGTGGCCAATTGATGCTATGCGAGTACTTGCGTTACCTCTTCCACAACATGAGATGTCTGATTTTATTGCTTGGAGCTACAAAAAAAATGGTATGTTTTCGGTCAAGTCTGCTTATTTTGTGGAATGGGATCATCAGCATGGTCGGAAACTTCAATATACAAATGGGATGGGTCGATCCACTATAAATCCTATCTGGAGTAATATTTGGAAGTTGTCGTGCCCGACGAAGGTTAATTTTTTTATTTGGTGAACCCTTTACGACACCCTTCCATGTCGTGTGACACTTGCTAATAGACACATGAAAGTTTCCCCCCAATGTTCATCTTGTTCGTCTGGTCCAGAAGATACAAAACATTTGTTATTTCTTTGTAACAAAGCAAAGGAGGTTTGGAAAAGACTGGGGATGGAAGACTTTATTAAAAGAGCATGTGTAGTTGATCGTGTTGGGGAGGCGGTTTTGGAATATTTACTTCTCCTTTCTGACCAAGATTTATCCACCTTGGAGACTCCGAATCCTCGAGAGATGATAGCTATAACTGCTTGGTATTTATGGTGGGTAAGACGGAAATGGGTTCATGAAAAGATCGCTTTTGAGGTCAAACAGATGGTCATGGGTATTCGTGCACTAGTGGCAAACTTCGTGATTGCTTCATCTCCAAAGGCCTCTTTTAAAAGAGGAGGGTGGATCAAACTTCCGTTAGGTTTTGTGAAACTTAATGTTGATGCTTCTTTTGATCAAGACTTACTTAGGGGTACTGCTGGGGTAGTCTGAAGGGATGATAAAGGAGAGTTCATTGCGGGAGGAAATTGTAAATTGGACTGGTGCGCGGATGTTTTGACAGCTGAAGCATTGGCCCTCAGATTTGGTCTTTCCCTCGCACAAAGGATCTGTTGCAATCGACTCATGATTAATTCTGATAATCTTGAGGTCATAGATACCATGAAGAATGGAGTACGTTCGACTGGAGTGGCGGCGGAAATTTTTGATGATTGTTATCATATTTCTTGTGACTTCTATGTAACTAAGTTCGAACATTGTAATAGGGATTCTAATAAAGTAGCTCATGAGGTTGCTAGATTAGCTAAATTTTCTTTACCTGTTCTTTGGTTTGAGGATCCTTTAACTGAAATTGTACCCCTTCCCATAAACGATGTAACTGTTATTTCGATTGAATAAAGTTATGTGTTTTGTTTTCAAAAAAAAGAAAGGGCGAGCGCTATACTTTGGTTTTTGAAGTTAATTCCTTAATTAGGGTCATGGTTCAGTTCGTTGATTTTGTTGAAATAGTAGGAAGTCAAGAATATTTCTATTGGTGTGGCGTATTGATTTGATCCTTGTGATCTACCTATACCTTCATATATTAGTCCCTACTAGATGACCAGTTGCACCAATGGCGCAAAGGCCCGGAGTAAACCAGGTTCTCATTGCTTTTTTAAATTGATATGAGATAAGCTGGTATGTTTCAGGGTTAAGAAAGTGGAAATAAGAGTTACATAAATGGAACTCTCAGGTTAAAATTTGGAACCAATGTGTTGGAGTGTGGTTAGACACACTACTGAAAATTGTTGAAGAGCAAAATAAGAATTTGAATGCACAATGAAAATAAACTTCGAATGAATTTCTGTTCTCCATGCCAATGAAGTAAAGAGAACCATGAAATCAGGTTTTCATAGACTATGATTTGATAAACCACAATGAGAAGTTGATTCAACATTGATGAATTATAGAGCTGCCAATGCCAGTGCAAGCAAAGATATATAGAGGTAGCTTAGATGACATAGTTTCCAACCATAGTAGATACATGGATTGATATATTAGACAACTCATGATGCCAGTTTACGTAGAGGCATACGAAGGTAGCTTAGCTTGTAGAGAGCACAAAAGAATTCTAACCACAAGGTACGGTAGGTTTAACGTAGCGCTGTGTAACGCCCTCAGAACTTAGCCCTGTCATTAAGCTAATTGTTTGCCTTGTCATCATAATCATCCTCATTAAAACTTTGCATTAGGAGATAATTCAACTCCAATTAAAAATTTGCAGATGCTACTCAAGATAAACTTTTCAAAGTGGTTGAACACAAGGTTCATGACTTTGTACAAAACCCATAAGCACTTATAGCACTTTAATCAATATTTTGGAATTATTAAGTTGCCCTTGGAATTTCAATAAACAAAGTTGAAATAAAACTTGACCCAAAAATTATGCAACCAATTTTATAAAATGCTAAATAATCACTGGGTGATATTAATATAGCCATGAATATTTATTATAACATTTAAATATTTTAAACCATTCCAATAGTAGCTAAGACAGCCCCAATTAATTCCTTTTGAATAAAATAAATATGCAAATGATTTTATTTTAGACCCAAACTTTCTGTGGTATTATTATAAAGTGTAGAACTAATTGTGGAACTAGCTTGGCCTTTTACAAAAATCAACTACTTGCCAAATAAAATAAAACAGAAAAGAAATATGCACAACTGAAAAATAAAATGGAAAAGAGGTATCTTTCGCTCACGGCGAAGCCCACCCGTGGCCCAACCCCTTTTCCCCTTCCCCAGCACTGCTCCCCTGCTCGCCATAGCCGCACCAACGAGTTCGTCGTCCCCGCCGAGCCCTGCCACGTCGCTGTGTCGCTACAGTGCGCCGGGACACGCTAAATATCTTCCCCCGCACACAGTAGATCGAGATCCACCCCATTTTCCGTCTCCTACTCGCCGCACCCGTCGGGGAAAAGCCACCCGAGGGCCGCCGTCGCCATTGACGTGGCCAGGCGCGGCCACTGACCTCGCCTCGCGCCGCCGTCGTGTCCAGAAGCTGCGTCGTCGTCGTCTTCGTCTGCACGCCAACGGAATCGAGCCGAAGACGTCCACCCCGTGCGCTACGTCGACGTTCCCCTCCGCAACTCCGCCACTCGCCGTCGTCAATTCCGGTTACACCAAGCCTCCCCCGAGCCCGCGGCCAGCCTCTACGCCCTCCCCGTGAGTTGCCGCACCGCCCCCAACTCTCCCCTTGGCTCCCCGGACACCGTAGCTGTCGTCGCCATTAGGACCGTAGCACCTCGCCGCCGACGAGCTCGCCGTCGTGGCCTAGCTCGCCCATTTGGCACGCCACACGCGTCGTCTTACTCCCTGGGCTCCCTGGAACTGATCCCCGTAGGGCACGCTCACTAATACTCTCTAGAACGTCGTCGTCGTCGACGGCCGCTGCCCAGCTCGTCGCCGACGTCGACTCTGACGACCCTTGACTGCGGCTCCACCATTAATCGAACCGCGCTCGCCTGCTCGTTCGATTGCACCAAGTCCCACCCCCTCCCCTTCTCGGAAACGTCGTCGTCGACGAACCCGTGCTCCGGCCGCCGCCTGACCTCGTCATCATCATCGCTCCGGTGAACCCCCGACAACGCCATCACCACCAATCGACGCGCCATGCTCCCATTGTTCGAATGCGACCAACCGCGTCCCAAATGACACACCAGAAGCGAAACTGACCCCCTCCTGTGCGCACCGCCATGTTGGAGCTCGCCGACGACTCGCCGCTGGCAGCCTCCGACGTGGCACACCTGGGGCAACCCCCTGGGTCACTGCCAGTGGACCCCATGGCCCCAGTTCACTGGGTAGACCAGTCAACTGTGCTGACTGGGCAACCCCAGTCACTGACATGTGGGTCCCCCTGTAGATAATTAACTTAATGCTTTAAGTTAATCTAATAATTAAAATTGAGTCACTGACATGTGGGGTCCCCCTCTAACTAATCTATGTTTAGTTAAGTTGATCACTAGTTAAATGAATATGTCTATGACATGTGGGCCCCTGTTGTCAGCATTGTTCTTGATAGACTTGTGGATAATGTCTATTTAAATAATAAAATAAATTCCAGAATTTTTTTAAATTATTTAAAACTTTGAAAATTCAATATCTTTGAAACCGTAACTCCGATGAAAATATTTTATACATCAAAATTGATCAGAAAAATATGACGAATAAAAATACGCTACACATACCCCCAACACACCCCTCTAACGTACCGCACACGAGACATTCCCCCCTTCGGTGAATCCGGCCGGTAATTCCCGGAGCCGGTAAAACTTTCCGGATGAAAATGTTCTGTATATATGAAAGTTGTTCAAAATAAACCCGCGAGCACGGATACACTATCCACATGTCTGTCAGATGTCTCTAACACTGCAGACATGGAACCTTCCCCCTCCGGGCCGTTTGTCAATAATCACCCGGAGCTGGTATTTCACCCCCGGATGATTCCCGCTCCGAGCATAACACTTTGTAACGCGTTAGAACACCGTTAACATTGCTTTTGCCATTTCTTGTATTTGTATTGCTATTATTGCAATGTATTTATTGTTTTCTTCCTCCCCCCTCTTATTGTCCGATAGACCCGGCAACCGCTGTCGACGCCCGTGTGATCGACTACTGCATCGACGACCGTACCCCTACCGCGAGCTTCCACGCAAGCAGAGCCATTCTCTTCCCCAGATATCGCCTACCTTTCCGTACTTTCTTGCACTAGGCATTGTTACTGCTGCTGCTACGTTACAATCCTATTCAATTGCATATCATGTTTTTGTCGCCCCTTGATGGACCTTCCTTTATCCTATGTTGCCTATAAATATATGTTATATTCAGAAGTGAGCCCTGCGCATCGTTAGATAGGATTAGATAGCGGGTCGTGATCACTCAGGGGGGTGAACGCGGATACGATGATTATAATTGCACAGGTACGGTACAATGCAGACACCGTCTAAGGCCCCTACCTCGGCTCTGCCGAGCCACATCAAGTGGAGTTATCGAGGAGTAATCCTCGTACTCCACTCGTTGCTGACTCTGTATAGCCGCCCTAGGGTTCTGACACGGTTTTCCTTCAAGGTAAGAAGTCGGGCGACCCAACGGTGCCCGCGAGTGGTATTGCGATGGGACGACAGGGAGGGTACGATCAGTGTACCGGTGTGATTGGCCCCTGATCGTTGGCCGCGAGAGTTACCAAACCACGAAAGTCGAGCTCCTCCAGGAGCACACGCGAGATAAGGTAAGGAGTCGGTTCACCTTGTTGGTAACCTCAGAGACTTGGTGGGACGACAGGGCAGGCACCGATGTACTGGTGGTCCTGACTGCTGTCGTTGTCCGCGGGTCAGTTAAGTCGTGGCAACGAGAACGGTTGTCCCGTAAGTTAATAAAATGACTAATGGTTCGGCGGATGACTTGAGTAGCCTTTTGGCTTGTACGCGCTGCCTACACGTGGGATAATGAGTTATGGGCTCCTCTACTTCGTAGTCTCGTCCAAAGACTCTTCAGACGTCAGCAGTACCCTGTCCTGCGCCGGGAAGTGGTGTTGTCTTATTTGGTTTGATTTTGCTTCACCGGCCAGCCACACACCGTGTAGTAGTACGTCGGGGTTGGGGTCCAAGGCCCTGCGTACTTAGGATTTAGACCGGCGAATGGCCTCTCTATTGAGTTTGAAAGATGGGCTACGGAGTGTCGGATAGTCTCGGTGGAGCGTTCCCTAATAAGGTGCCCGCCACCCTGGAGATCCGTGCGTTGTAGTGTAACAGAAGTGCACCCCTGCAGGGAAGATTAATCTATTTGAATAGTCGTGTCCACGGTAACAGGACGCTTTATGCTAAAGCTGGATCTTACCACTACAAACTACTACTATTAAACTGTATGGTTCCGGGTCTTCTTCCTCACAGGGAAGTCGAGGGAGGGAATGAAGGCATTGTTAATTATTACAACTTACTATTATACAATGCTGTAGCAACTTCTGCTGCATTGTTACTTTATGCTTTATATAAACTGTTGGATATTCTCTCCTCATGCTGCAAGACTCGTCGGAAGATGCTAGTCTTCGATAAGACTAGCTTCTTACCCTTATTCTGATTTCTACATTGCATTCCACCATATATAGCCTCCCCTTTCCATTTGATGCAATGCATAATTGCTGAGTAGCGGACGTAAGACTCGCGGGTATGCTAGATACTCACCTTTGCTTTATTTCCCCCTTTTTGTTTTGCGTGATCGGCCGCTGCAGTCGACGTCGGAGTCCAGGAGCAGGAGACCCAGATGCCGACCACCGCAATATGAAGATCCCCGATGCCTTCTACGACGTCAAGTTCCCCGTCGACCAGGAGTAGTTTGGAGGATCCCAGGAAGGAGGCCTCGCCTTTTCGATCGTTGTTTTTTTTGTGCTAGCCTTCTTAAGGAAGATCATGTGTACCTTTTGTCTGTACTCAGATAGTATTGCTTCCGCTAACTTTGTGCTCTCGAGCTGTTGTATTCGAGCCCTCGTGGCCCCTGGCTTGTATTAAACAACCTGTATTTTTTATTTATAGAGTTGTGTTGTGATATCTCACCGTGAGTCCCTGATCTCGATCGTGTATCTTGCGTGTATGATTACTGTACACGACTTGATTTTGGGGGCGTCACAAGTTGGTATCAGAGCCGACTACCTTTAGGACACCCCCTTCCAACTCCTTGGTCAAAGTCGAGTCTAGTCTTTGCAAAACTACTTTACTAACAGTGTCGTGTGGCTTATCGGCCCACGTCGCCAACTGGGTGGTATTAGGATCCTTTTTCTCCACACCTTTACTCTGGGACTCTGGCCTCTCTGTCCCCTTCGGGTTAATGATTTTTTCTAACACTAACTTTAAGTTCTCGTACCTCCTTCCTTCCGAAGAGCCCTACATTTCAGATGGTCGCTTACTTCGCCAGAAGATGTCGAAGATACTCTCCGATAAATTCCCGAGACCCTTATGCCCACTGATTTGCGATTCCCCACCACTGATAAGTCAGTGTGGATAATTACAAACACCTACCGTTTGGCCATTCGGTCCCAATTACTCTTGTTAATACAAGATACCCCGTAATATTCTCAGTTGTTTCAAAAATCGTTTGTTCCTACTGCCTTGCAGCTTCTTTTCAGCCTGCGGATAACTCCTCCCATTTATCGAGGATCCGTTCATCCTCAGTGATTCATGTGATTCCCATAATACTTTGAAATACTATCCGATCTCTCGCCAATCCTCGACAGCCTACTGCTTTGGAGATTCTTCTTGCCTTCTTGCACTATGATTAATCCCGTTTGTCTTGTAGCCTTCGATGCCCTCCCTTGGCATTGCCATTCCGATCTGTTGAATCATCGTGTGTGCTAGTGCATGCAATCATCAGTTGATCCCTATGAATCCATTCTTCTGGCTCAGACGTCGTTTTGTACATGAGCTGGTTCTCGTTAAATCAAATCTTAATCGATTAACCGTCAAGATTCTATTCAACTTATTCATGTTTGATCTATGAATCTGAATGTGTTACACCGATATGGAAGTCGTAATTCCTTTGTATTTAAGCATCAAATTATTCTGATGCTTCTATCTCCAATGCTTTGGCATTCTTTCTTCTTATGGTTGAGTACCGATACTCGCCCCAGACTCTCTGTACGCCGCCTGACCTTTTGGTGGATTACTACCTGCAGTCCCCTGGTGTCCTAAATCATTGACGAGCTTCCGCTGATACGAAATGCCTTTGGTGAACGGTATCATGTGGTCCGTGTCGTCAGCCTTCTGCTTTCAAACTTGTATCTCTTGTTCCTGTTGATTGTCGTATAGATTCGTAAAATGTCCCTATGGGTTGTATCTATGCTTCATCCATCTGTGTGAACCCATGAACTCCTACGGGTCATGCTCTACTGGTGTTATGCCAGATAAATTTTTGAACGCTACAAATTCATCGACGGCGAGAAGTGAATGAAAGGCTATGCATTGAAGAAGTGGGAGTCGACCCTGAACCTTTGTGTTCATGCCCATGGATACGACGTAGAACTTATCATGGAAGCTTCTCGTAAGATAATTAACCCCCTTGGCATAAGTTTATAATACACCTATGATCCACCATTCTACCTTCGAGTATTCCTCCTGATACCTCGAGGATATGATGCCTTTGCACTACATCTAATGAATCTTATGGAACAATACCTTTCGCTGTCGTAACCAACCACTCCATGGGCTCTGGGTTGTTGTCAAACGAGAACACCGGATACTTTTGTTTCACCATTCCTTTTTCTTGATGTCGCTGTTGTTCGATTATTTTTTTCTTGAAACCTTTTGACATGATGTGTCGTGTTCATCATCAACATTTTGACTTCTCCCATGTGTCTATCGAGTTCATGGTGTGAAATACCATCCTTGCCCCTCGATGATTTGTGTTATCATCAACAACCTCCTTTGACTCCCTGCCAATACAAACTTGGTCCTTTATATCGTGCTCTGTTTTACCTTGGGAAAGATATACACGTGATACTTGTATATCATTACATTTTCCCTTTCATTGGTCTGTTTAACCTTTCCTTTAATATAAATTATCCGAGCAGTGATAATTCGCTGCTGATGTAAACACTTCGGTGTACTACTTTGTTCGTACAACCTGTTACTATTGTTGTTGACTTTCGGTGACCACCGATGGACGAGAACTCTGCCTACTAGTTCGCCTCGTCATAACGAGCAGGAAAATGGTTCTCTGTGTCCCTCGCCCTTGGTACCGACGTTGTTGCCGACATAGCTAACAAGCTGTTTTCTGACTTACCTTACAACTTGATCGCATTGTTTGTCACCACCCTCCTATTCAATGTGGGCCCATAACCCACAGTTCCACAGGATCGAAACCTGACTCTCTTGACCGCGTATGCAATTCACGAGTCCTCTACCTTGTGATATCCAGTTCGATATCAGACTCAGTGCTTATGCCTGATGCTCCGGACCCCTTTTTCATCCTCTGTTATCATCGTCGAATGCTTGCATATCCACTTGAAAAATTCGCATACCTTCTTTTGTTTCTCTTGATGAACTTCCCTGAGTTTAAACTCGAAAGATACTTTGTACCCCATTTCCTTGGACAACCCCGGTTGATTAACTTTGTACTAATTCGACCCCCTTAAGTTTTCCCCACCTAGCCTATCCGTAAGTACGATGAAGCCCCGAAGGAAGGATGACAACTCGTCGAGATACACCGATGCAAAAAAATGAAGACATCAACGAGAAGGATTAACTTCTTCCCGCAGGACAGCAATCACCAGAAGAATCGTTAGAATATAAAACCAAAACTTTACCCCTTGCACTACCTTTAATTCTCGGGACGAGAATTCTTTGTAGTGGGGGAGATTTGTAACGCCCTCAGAACTTAGCCCTGTCATTAAGCTAATTGATTGCCTTGTCATCATAATCATCCTCATTAAAACTTTGCATTAGGAGATAATTCAACTCCAATTAAAAATTTGGAGATGCCAGTCAAGATAAAACTTTTCAAAGTGGTTGAACACAAGGTTCATGACTTTGTAAATAACCCATAAGCACTTATAGCACTTTAATCAATATTTTGGAATTACTAAGTTGCCCTTGGAATTTCAATAAACAAAGTTGAAATAAAACTTGACCCAAAAATTATGCAACCAATTTTATAAAATGCTAAATAATCACTAGGTGGTATTAATATAGTCATGGATATTTATTATAACATTTAAATATTTTAAACCATTCCAACAGTAGCTAAGACTGCCCCAATTAATTCCTTTTGAATAAAATAAATATGCAAATGATTTTATTTGACCCAAACTTTCTGTGGTATTATTATAAAGTGTAGCACTAATTGTGGAACTAGTTTGGCCTTTTACAAAAATCAACTACTTGCCAAATAAAATAAAACAGAAAGGAAATATCCATAATTTAGAAATAAAATGGAAAAGAGGTATCTGTCGCTCAGGGCGAAGCCCACCCGTGGACCAACCCCTTTTCCCCTTCCCCAGCACTGCTCCCCTGCTCGCCATAGCCGCACCAACGAGTTCGTCGTCCCCGCCGAGCCCTGCCACGCCGTTGTGTCGCTATAGTGCGTCGGGACGCGCTAAATATCTTCCCCCGCACACAGTAGATCGAGATCCACCCCATTTTTCCTCTCCTCCTCGCCGCATCCGTGGGGGAAAAGCCACCCGAGCGCCGCCGTCGCCATTGCCGTGGCCAGGTGCGGCCACTGACCTCGCCTCGCGCCGCCGTCGTGTCCAGAAGCTGCGTCGTCGTCGTCTTTGTCTGCACGCCAACGTAATCGAGCCGAAGACGTCCACCCCGTGCGCTACGTCGACGTTCCCCTCCGCAAGTCCGCCGCTCGCCGTCGTGAATTCCGGTTACACCAAGGCTCCCTCGAGCCCGCGGCCAGCCTCTATGCCCTCCCCGTGAGTTGCCGCACCGCCCCCAACTCTCCCCTTGGGTCCCCGGACACCGTAGCCGTGGTCGCCATTAGGACTGTAGTGCCTCGCCGCCGACGAGCTCGCCGTCGTGGCCTAGCTCGCCCATTTCGCACGCCACACGCGTCGTCTTACTCCCCGGGCTCCCTGGAACTGATCCCCGTAGGGCACGCTCACTAATACTCTCTAGAACGTCGTCGTCGTCCATGCCCGAAGACGGCCGCTGCCCAGCTCGTTGCCGACGTCGATTCCGACGACCCTTGACTGCGGCTCGACCATTAATCGAACCGCACTCGCCTGCTCGTTCCATTGCACCAAGTCCCACCCCCTCCCCTGCTCGGAAACGTCGTCGTCGACGAACCCATGCTCCGGCCGCCACATGACCTCATCGCCGTCGTCGCTCCGGTGAACCCCCGGCGACGCCATCACCACCAATCGACGCGGCATGCTCCTCTTGTTCGAATGCGACCAACCGCGTACCAAATGACACACCAGAAGCAAAACCCGACCCCCTCCCGTGCGCCCCGCCATGTTGGAGCTCGCTGGCGACTCGCCGCCGGCAGCCTCCGACGTGGCACACCTGGGGCAACCCCCTGGGTCACTGCCAGTGGACCCCATGGCCCTAGTTGACTGGGTTGACCAGTCAACTATGCTGACTAGGCAACCCCAGTCACTGACATGTGGGTCCCCCTATAGATAATTAACTTAATGCTTTAAGTTAATCTAATAATTAAAATTGAGTCACTAACATGTGGGGTCCCCCTCTAACTAATCTCTGTTTAGTTAAGCTGATCACTAGTTAAATGAATATGTCTATGACATGTGGGCCCCTGCTGTCAGCACTGTTCTGGATAGACTTGTGGATAATGTATATTTAAATAATAAAAGAAATTCCAGAAATTGATTTAAATGATTTAAAACTTTGAAAATTCAATATCTTTTAAACCGTAACTCCGATGAAAATATTTTATACATCAAAATTGATCAGAAAAATATGACGAATACGAATACGCTGCACATACCCCCACCACACCCCTCTAACATACCGCACACGAGACATTCCCCCCTCCGGTGAATCCGGCCGGTAATTCCCGGAGCCGGTAAAAAAATTTGGATGAAAATGTTCTGTATATGAAAGTTGTTCAAAATAAACCTGCGAGCACGGATACACTATCCACATGTCTGTCAGATGTCTCTAACACTGCAGACATGGAACCTTCCCCCTCCGGGCCGTTTGTCAATAATCACCCGGAGCTGGTATTTCATCCCCGGATGAATTCCCGCTCCGAGCATAACACTTTGTAACGCGTTAGAACATCGTTAACATTGCGTTTGCCATTTCTTGTATTTGTATTGCTATTATTGCAATGTATTTATTGTTTTCTCCCCCCCCCCCTCTTATTGTCCGATAGACCCGGCAACCGCTGTCGACGACCGTACCCCTACCGCGAGCTTCCAGGAAAGCAGAGCCATTCTCTTTTTCTAGATATCGCCTATCTTTCCGTACTTTCTTGCACTAGGCATTGTTACTGCTGCTGCTACGTTATAATCCTATTCAATTGCATAGCCTGTTTTGGTCGCCCCTTGATGTACCTTCCTTTATCCTATGCTGCCTATAAATATATGTTATATTCAGCAGTGAGCCCTGCGCATCGTTAGATAGGATTAGATAGTAGGTCGTGATCACTCAGGGGGATGAACGCGGATACGGTGATTATAATTGCACAGGTACGGTACAATGCAGACACCGTCTAAGGCCCCTACCTCGGCTCTTCCGAGCCACATCAAGTGGAGCTATCGAGGAGTAATCCTCGTACTCCACTCGTTGCTGACTCTGTATAGCCGCCCTAGGGTCCTGACACGGTTGTCCTTCAAGGTAAGAAGTCGGGCGACCCAACGGTGCCCCCGAGTGGTATTGCGACGGGACGACAGGGAGGGTACGACCAGTGTACCGGTGTGATTGGCCCCTGATCGTTGGCCGCGAGAGTTACCAAACCACGAAAGTCGAGCTCCTCCAGGAGCACACGCGAGATAAGGTAAGGAGTCGGTTCACCTTGTTGGTAACCGCAGAGACTTGGTGGGACGACAGGGCAGGCACCGATGTACTGGTGGTCCTGACTGCTGTCGTTGTCCGCGAGTCAGTTAAGTCGAGGCAACGAGAACGGTTGTCCTGTAAGTTAATAAAATGACTAATGGGTCGGCGGATGACTTGAGTAGACTTTTGGCTTGTACGCGCTGCCTACACGTGGGATAATGAGTTATGGGCTCCTCTACTTCGTAGTCTCGTCCGAAGAATCTTCAGACGTCAGCAGTACCGCGTCCTGCGCCGGGAAGTGGTGTTTTCTTATTTGCTCGCGCGGTGTTGTCTTATTTGGTTTGATTTTGCTTCACCGGCCAGCCACGCACCGTGCAGGAGTACGTTGGGGTTGGGGTCCAAGGCCCTACGTACTTAGGATTTAGACTGGCGGATGGCCTCTCTCTTGAGTTTGAAAGATGGGCTACGGAGTGTCGGATAGTCTCGGTGGAGCGTTCCCTAACAAGGTGCCCGCCACCCTGGAGATCCGTGCATTGTAGTGTAACAGAAGTGCACCCCTGCAGGGAAGATTAATCTATTCGAATAGCCGTGTCCACGGTAACAGGACACTTGATGCTGAAGCTGGATCTTACCACTACAAACTACTACTATTAAACTGTATGGTTCCGGGTCTTCTTCCTCACAGGGAAGTCGAGGGAGGGAACTCGAAGGCCTTGTTAAATATTACAACTTACTATTATACAATGTTGCAGCAACTTCTGCTGCATTGTTACTATAGGATTTATATAAACTGTTGGCTATTCTCTCCTCATGCTGCAAGACTCGTCGGAAGATGTTAGTCTTCGATAGGCCTAGCTTCTTACCCTTATTCTGATTTCTACATTGTAGTCCACCATATATATCCTCCCCTTTCCATTTGATATAATGCATAATTGCTTAGTAGCGGACGTAAGACTCGCGGGTATGCTAGATACTCACATTTGCTTTATTTTCCCCTTTTTTTTGCCTGGTCGGCCGCTGCAGTCGACGTTGGAGTCCAGGAGCAGGAGACCCCGATGCCGACCACCGCAATATGAAGATTCCCGATGCCTTCTACGACGTCAAGTTCCCCGTCGACCAGGAGTAGTTGGAGGTTCCCAGGCAGGAGGCCTCGCCTTTTCGATCGTTGTTGTTTTTGTGCTAGCCTTCTTAAGGCAGATCATGTGTACCTTGTGTCTGTACTCAGATACTATTGCTTCCGCTAACTTTGTGCTCTCGAGTTGTAGTATTCGAGACCTCGTGGCCCCTGGCTTGTATTAAACAGCTTGTATTTTTTTATTTGTAGAGTTGTGTTGTGATATCTCACCGTGAGTACCTGATCTCGATCGTGTACCTTGCGTGTATGATTACTGTACACGACTTGATTTTGGGGGCGTCACACGCTGGTTATGAAAATCGATATTAACTATGCGATGCCTTAGAGGCTGTAGACAGTGAGACGGAGCCCCGCAGACGATCTTTGAAGGCAAAGACGTAGATGCTTCCTTGGATCATGTTGGCGTTAATAATAAAGTCCTTCTCGCCTGATGTGATTGTAGCTCTTTCATCAACTTCTTTGATCATCCGAGCTTCTACATTGATGCTTCCATTTCCACTTGTGATTAGAACTGTGCTATTTTGGCCATGCATGTGGCCGAAGAGGTATGTCTTGGAAAATCCAGTCTTGAAGTACTGCAAGACAAAGGTTAATCTGGTGTAAGAATGGTTTGCTTGGAAACCGGAAAATAAAATCTGGACCATTAGAATTTTACCATCCTTTGTGCCGGATTAGCAAACATAGTAGGGGATGGAAGGTGGTTTATTTTTTACCAGGCGGCGTAGGCGTATGACATGGTTTCTATAGAGGGAAATTGTGTTTCCCCAGACACAAGCACCACTGAATTCATCGACTTTGAAAACGTCAGGAATGCCTGTTTAAGTTTCATAAGTGACACGTAAATAGAACAAGTACATATTGCATAGGAAGTTAAATTGATGTTCATACCACACACTATGTAGCGTCCTGGAGGTAGGTTTATCATCGGACATGCCTTGGTGCGTACTGAACAAGAATTTGAATAGATTTACTTGGTGGGCGTTGAATATATAAAGTGTAAATTTGGTATGCATGGTCAGTAAGCTGGAGCAAGTATGAATGTAAGGGGCAATGATGTACGTACTGATTTGATCTTGAGACTCAGATGTGCTTATCTCATCTTCAGTGGAATGATCATCAGTGTTGGATTCATCTTCGGTTGACATAGTATCAGTGCTTGTATCGTCTATTTGAATGGTTACTCCCTGTAATTTATGGGTAGCTGTTAAATCAATCTTACCATAAACTTCAGATTCTGGAAGGTTTATGTATAAGAATGTACAAACATGGATATTTACCCTTGTATACAGGGTGTGAGAATTATCTAATATAGACTGGGTTATAAGACAGTATACACCTATGGTGAGGAAATTGAAGTTTTACTACAATGGTTGTTTTCTACTGAATTTAGATTCCATTAGTGCTTATTTGAGTGTAGGATTATTTCAGGTTATAGTACACCTAAAGAGAAAGGAGATCACCTGTGCCACAAACTATTCAATGGTAATGCATTTGAGAAAAGTGCATGGTGTTAGATTCCATTAGTGTTTATTTGAGTGTAGGATTATTTCAGGTTTTTTTAACTTTATTTGAGTGTAGGATTATTTCAGGTTATAGTACACGTAAAGAGAAAGGAGATCACCTGTGCCACAAACTATTCAATGGTAATGCAGTTGAGAAAAGCGCGCAAGGATTGAGGCCGCGCGCCAAAGTTGCGGCTGCACCGGATCCGAGGCCGACCGAGACGCGCCAACGGTCTGATGGGCACACCCCGTCGCCTGCTGGCCCTCACGCATTGGACATCAACTGCCCTCCCTCCAGCGCCGGGCCCGCCACGACCACCACTCACATGTCGCCTACCGCCCAGAGTGACAGCCATGCCACGACAGGATCTCCTTCGGCCAAGCCCCGCCGCCGCCCAAACCCCCCTGGGGCGCGAGCCCCCCAGTTCCCAGCCGCCCTGCCCCTCCCCACTGCAGCCTTCCCTCGCCGGTGGCCTCCTGTGCGTGCGCCATGGGAAAACAGAGGCCCTCCTAAACAGTGGGGCTAATCCTCCCCTAATTACTAATTAGCAGAGAAAGAGATACCCCCTGGTGATAATGACAAGTGGGCCCTAGGCCATTTTTAATTAAGTTAAAACTGTTAAATGTTCCTATCTATGAAAGGTGGACCCACTGCTAAATAACTAAAATTGAAACTATAATGTCCTATGACATGTGGGCCACCCCCTAATTGTTTGATTTAAATTAAATTGTTTTAATTAATAAGTGGCTGACCAGTGGGACCCACTGGTCAGTACTAAAATTAATATAATTTATATTAAATAAATATTAAAAGAAATAGAAAATGAATTAGGAAATGAATTAAAATTGATTTAAATTGAATTAAACTAATAAAATCAATATCTTTTAATCCGTATATCGGATCGAAAAACTTTATACATCAAAATTGATCAGAAAAATACAACAAATAATAATACGCTATCTGTTTGTCTGCCACCCCCCCTAACACAACGAACATCGACACCCCCCTCCCGGGCCGTCTGTCGGTAATTTTCCGGTACCGAGAAAGATTGCCCGGATCAAAAAACTTTGTATACGAAAGTTTCTCAGAACAGACAAACGATTACAGATATGATACCCATACCCCCACCACACCCCTCTAACATGCCGAGCATCGAACCGTCCCCCTCCGGACCGTCTGTCCGATGATTTGTCCGGTACTGTTAAAAGAACCCGGATGAATTTATTCCAAACACGAAAGTTGTTCGGAATAGATCAACTAACATGGACACACCCCCCTTACGTTTTTCGAATGTCCACGACACCTCCGGCATGAACCTTCCCCCTCCAGACACCTTGTCCGGTAATCACCCGGAGCTGGCAATTCACCCCCGGATGAACTCCCGCTCCGAGCAACGTGTATCGTACAACGTTAGAGTATCCATATAATTTCCTCTGTCATGTAATACAATTGTTTGTTATGCTTGCTTTGTATTTATTGTTTCTTCCCCCCTCTCTTATTGTCCGGTTGATAGAGGCGAAGGTGTCCCGATGTTTCGATGAGATGATGGAGATCGATTTTGGTGGAGTAGACTTTTACGACCCGACTACGAACGTGCGAAGACGTTGCGCCTTAGCAATCGCTAAACCAACTCCGAGAGGTTATTGATCCCGCGGATGCACGATCAACCTGACCACGAAGGTCAATTCCTGCAAGCAATCGAAGAACAAGCAAGAACTAAGAATTGCAATCTGGATATTGCGAATATAAGATGAAAGATTAACAGAAGTTGGGGTTCCAATGCGGTCTTGGCCTGGTCGGACGACACAAACGAAGAACTCGAAGTTGCGGCTATGGCTAACTTAAATCTAATTAAAACCCAAGTCTAAACGACGCCCTAAGGGCAGTATATATGGGGGAACAGAGGGAATTTTCGTGACCCCTTGGAGGTGGGGTCCGAAAACAACCCTAACTCGGTTTCCCCACACATACGGACTCTAAAAACAGCCTATAATGTGGTATTTCGAAATTACATGGGCCCACCCCAATATTAAGGTGACGCAGCACCTATAATTGCTCTTGGACGAAAATAATGAAGTGGCATCTCGTGTATTCCGTCCAAGCCTTCATGCATGCCTTATGGTGGCTTCAACGTGCGAAAATCCCCACTGGAAGCTCCACTGTACTTTCCCCTGCGCGCACCTTCTTCTCCATTCTTGATCCCGCTCCAATGACCATCCTTCTTGTCCATGCTAGGTCCTTCATTCATAAGAAAAACAAAAGTATCTAATTTAGGCAACATCATATGGTCATGAACAATAGAAGGATTCGGAAGAAACGAAAGTACCTGATAATTTAGTTGACGTGCACGTGCTCTAGTAACTGGTCCAGTATGTGTAGTTGGTGAGGGTATGGGTGTAACATTAGTAGGGATGTCCTCATCATCCTCCCCTTCTTGAATTGAAGTCGTCCTCGACGGAAGCTCATCATCTTCTCCCAAATAAGGTTTCAAATCTGCAATGTTAAATGTGGGACTAACCCCAAAATCTGCAGGTAGCTCAAGTTTATATGCATTATCATTAATTTTCTGTAAAACCTTAAAGGGACCATCAGCTCGTGGCATTAACTTAGACTTGCGCAAATCAGGAAACCTATCTTTTCGTAGATGTAACCAAACAAGATCTCCTGGTTCAAAAACAACATGCTTTCGACCCCTATCACCAGCAAGCTTGTATCTAGCATTCATGCGCTCAATGTTTTCTTTAGTTAACTCATGCATTTTTAATATCAATTCAGCACATTGCTTAGCATCAAAATTCACCTTCTCCGAAGATGGAAGAGGTAGCAAATCAATAGGTGCACGAGGTAGAAAACCATAAACAATCTCAAAAGGGCACATTTTAGTGGTAGAATGCACTGAACGATTATAAGCAAATTCAATATGAGGTAAACATTCTTCCCACAGTTTCAAGTTACTTTTTAAAACAGCCCTAAGCATAGTAGACAATGTCCTATTGACCACTTCAGTTTGTCCATCAGTTTGGGGATGACATGTAGTACTAAAAAGTAGTTTAGTCCCCAACTTAGCCCATAAGCATCTCCAAAAATGGCTAAGAAACTTAGTATCACGATCCGAGACAATAGTATTGGGCACACCATGTAAACGAATAATCTCTCCAAAGAATAAATCAGCAACATTAGCAGCATCATCGCTTTTATGACATGGTATAAAATGTGCCATCTTAGAAAATCTATCCACGACAAAAAATATGCTATCCCTCCCCTTCTTTGTTCGAGGCAAGCCTAAAACAAAGTCCATGGATATGTCCTCCCACGGAACACTAGGTACAGGTAAAGGCATGTATAAACCATGAGGATTGAGTCGTGACTTAGCTTTTTGACATGTAGTGCAGCGAGCAACAAAACGCTCAACATCCCGTCTCATCTTTGGCCAAAAGAAATGTGTAGCAAGTACATCCTCCGTCTTTTTCACGCCAAAATGTCCCATTAATCCTCCTCCATGCGCCTCCTGCAACAACAAAAGACGAATAGAGCTAGCTAGAATGCATAGCTTGTTAGAACGGAACACAAATCCATCATTAAGCACAAACTTGTTCCATGTTCTACCCTCTCTACAATTCTGCAATACATCTTTAAATTCCACATCATTTGCATATTGTTCTTTGATTGTCTCTAAACCGAATATCTTGAAGTCAAGTTGTGAAAGCATAGTATAACGACGAGACAAAGCATCAACAATAATATTATCTTTCCCCTTCTTGTGTTTAATGACATAAGGGAAAGTCTCAATAAATTCAACCCACTTAGCATGTCTACGATTAATTTTTGCTTGACTTCTTATGTGTTTCAAAGATTCATGATCAGAATGTATAACAAATTCTTTGGGCCATAAATAATGTTGCCAAGTTTCTAATGTCCGAACAAGAGCATATAATTCCTTATCATAAGTAGAATAGTTCAGACTAGGCCCACTCAATTTTTCAGAAAAGTAAGCAACAGGTTTAGCATCTTGTAATAACACACCTCCCAAACCAATCCCACTAGCATCGCATTCAAGCTCAAAAGTCTTATTAAAATCAGGAAGTTGGAGCAAAGGAGCATGTGTTAACTTATCTTTCAATACCGTGAAAGCTTCTTCCTGTGCGGTACCCCAAGTAAAAGGCACATCCTTGCGTGTAAGCTCATTGAGAGGGGCAGCAATGGTGCTGAAATCTCTCACAAAACGCCTATAGAATCCAGCGAGGCCAAGAAAACTCCTCACTTGTGTGACCGTTTTGGGCTGCGGCCAACTCTCAATCGCCTCGATCTTGGCTTTATCAACTTCAATACCCTGTGGAGTAACAACATAGCCAAGAAACGATACTCGGTCGGTGCAAAAGGTGCACTTCCCAAGGTTACCAAATAAACGTGCATTACGTAGAGCAATAAAAACAGCACGTAAATGATCCAAATGTTCCTCCAAAGATTTGCTATAAATCAGTATATCATCAAAATAGACTACCACAAATCGTCCAATGAAAGCACGTAAAACCTCGTTCATTAATCTCATGAAAGTGCTAGGTGCATTAGTCAACCCAAAAGGCATGACTAACCACTCATATAATCCAAACTTAGTTTTAAAAGCCGTTTTCCATTCATCTCCTAATTTCATGCGAATTTTATGGTATCCACTACGCAAATCAACTTTGGAAAACATGGTAGAGCCACTTAATTCATCAAGCATATCATCTAACCTAGGAATAGGATGACGATAACGAATAGTAATATTATTAATGGCTCGACAATCAACACACATACGCCATGTTCCATCCTTTTTAGGCACTAATATAACAGGAACAGCACAAGGACTAAGGGACTCACGTATGTAACCTTTGTCGAGTAGCTCTTGTACTTGACGCTGAATCTCCTTCGTCTCCTCCGGATTGGTACGGTATGGCGCACGGTTGGGCAACGAAGCACCGGGAATTAAGACAATCTGATGCTCAATCCCTCGAATAGGTGGTAATCCCGGTGGTACGTCTTGTGGAAAGACGTCAATAAACTCCTGCAAAAGGTCAGTGACAACAGGAGGCAAAGAAGGAGGCAATTCCTCAAATGAAAACAAAGCTTCTTTGCACACAAAAGCATAGCACACATATTGACTAACATCCAAATCTGAAATATCAACCTTAGTAGCAAGCAAAGTTGGACTAGTCAATTTAATTTCATTAGAAACAGCAGAAGAAGATTTGCTATTAGTCTTATGTTGTTGCTCAAATTCTTTGGCTGCTATCTCATTCTCACTCTTATTTTTCTCCTGTTTTGCTTTACTAGCTCTAGCAAGATCATCTTTCACAATTTGTTCAGGAGACATAGGAAGTAAAGCAATATTTTTATCCTGATGAACTAGAGTAAACTGATTTGTCCTACCATGGTGTACAACATTCCTATCAAATTGCCATGGTCTACCAAGTAAAAGAGAGCATGCTTGCATGGGTACCACATCACAATCAACATAATCAGCATATGCAGCAATGCTAAAGTGCACACGAACAGAACGCGTTACCTTAATCTTACCACTATTGTTAAACCACTGAATATAGTACGGATGGGGGTGTGGTCTTGTGGTGAGAGATAGCTTCTCCACCAACTCCATGCTAGCCAAGTTGTTGCAACTCCCTCCGTCAATGATGATGCGAACCGAACGTTCTTTCACCACTCCCTTTGTGTGGAACAAATTATGCCTCTGGTTTTGCTCGGCCTTCGTTACCTGCACACTTAATACACGTTGAGCAACCAAACTAGCATATTTATCTGCATCATCAGGAGTCATATACTCTATATCATGAGCATCATCATGGGCACCCTGTTCCTCATGAGCAATGAGAACTAGAGTCTCCTCATCATAGTCGCTCGCTGACTCATACCCACCATCCGCCGTAATAGTCATCACACGCTTGGAGGGACAGTCTTTTGCGAAGTGACCTCCACCTTGGCACCTGCGACATTTAATATCACGATCTCGTGTTTGCCCTGTGGACGCCATGGATGAAGAAGAACTCGCCGCTGGACCACTCTGTGCACCCTTGAATGGTGGCGCTGGCTGTTTTGGTGGCTCCCTGTAAGAATGAGCGGCTGAAGTAGATGGTGGCGCAGCAGGACGTGTGGATGTAGAAGCTCCACGCGATGTCCATGATGTATTTCGTCCTGCAGAAAAGTTAGGTCTCGTAGCGGCCTGTCGATCCTGCACTTCACGTTCAGCTTTACAAGCAAGATGAAACAAACGAGTGATAGTAGCAAAGTCCTTGTATTCTAGAATAGTTTGTATCTCCCTGTTTAAGCCACCCATAAAACGTGCAAGCATAGCTTCATTATCCTCTACTAGGCCACATCTTATCAATCCAGTTTGTAATTCTTGATAATATTCCTCTACAGAATTTTTTCCTTGTCTCAAACGCTGTAATTTTTGTAACAATTCACGTTGATAATAAGGAGGAACCCAGCGAGTACGCATAGCATCTTTTAAAGCAGCCCAAGTAGTTGGAATATTATTAGCATGCAATCTACAATGTTCAGACCACCAAATAGATGCAAAGCCCGTGAATTCACAAACAGCAGCAGTAACACGTCTATTCTCAGGATATTGTAAACATGTAAAACGTTGTTCAGTTTCTAACTCCCAAGTAAGATAAGCATCAGGAATATATCTACCCTCAAACGGCTTAAGATTCAATTTAAGTTTAGGCACATGTTCATCATCGCGTACCTGAGGGGGTGGTTGGTGTCGACCGTGGCGAATGTTGGGACGTGGACGTCCAGCTGGCTGCTCATAGGCCGCTTCCTGTTCCACCTCCTCCTCGTAATCACCCTCGTAGTTGTCGTCCTGGGCGACGTCAGAAGCAGCAGCAGCAGTAGCAGCAACTGCAGCAGCAGGAGGAGCACCAATACCAGCAGCTTGTCCTCGCGGAAACAGAATACGTCGTGCACGTGGTAGTGGCGGTGGCTGTGGCTGTGCTGAAGGTAGGCGTGCGATCAACTCAGTAAACTTGGCGTCGAGCTTGGTGTCGATCAGCTTCTCCACGCCATCAATCGCCTCTGTAAATCTGGTCTCGATGTCCTGCACCTGTTGAGACATCATACGTGCAAATTTATCATGTAGCTCCTTGTTTGTCATGTTCTCCCAATCGGGTGCATCCCGCGCCACTTCATCATGTGATCCTGGCATGGTTAGCAGAAATAGAAAACACACAGGAATATGATCCTACTGCTACTAATGGGATGGATGTGGGGTGGTTGAAAGCACAAATCCGTCAAGCTTTTCTTACGTTCTTACCGATTCTTACCTAGCAGCAGGTGGTGATGTACAACCAACGGGTCAAAACTCTCAGAGATATGGTAGAGCGATGGCCAGGAGGTGTCAAAACGCACGATGTAGAATATATGTGGAGCTGTAGGAAGGCTGACAAGTATGGTAGGAAAAACTCAACAGTAATCAAAACAGAGATGCAAAGCTGAATAAACACTCAACGTCGGTACTGTGCTGATCCTAGGCTAGACCGTACTAGAGACGCGAGCCTAAAACACCAACGAAAGCACGGCGCGGCACGTAACAACTGTGAAGCACACTCTGAATTTTTTTCTCTTTTTTTTTTTTTTGCTTTTTTTTTTTGGCGATGCGGGACTGCGGGGGCTGAAAAAGGGCGAAAAAATCACTATGGTGGCGAACGTCTCAAAACGAGTTTCTGGACCTAAGGAACGTATGGGCACGAAATTTTTTTACCCCTGAAAATTTTGGCCTAAAAACTGCTCTGGAAAGCGTGCCAGACTCTTTTATTTATTTATTTATTTATTTATATTTATATTTTTTTGGAAATCACCCTCTTCTACGTACGACAAAAGATTGGTGAAATCCGACTCTAATCAACTCAAAACTATTCTGGCTACGGAGATATCACAAACCGAACGGGTGATGGAACTCGACTCGGATCGGTAGGTTGTGGTGGTGTGTATGGACTCTGCTTGGCGGAACGTGGTGGTGTATCTGGACTCGGATTGGCGGAACGTGGTGGTGTACTACTGTTCGGCGGCGGCGTGACAAAACTGTGATCAGAACTCGAAACTCTAAGGTAACTAGACGCTAAGATCAGCAACTCGACACAACGATGCAACCGTAAATTCAACAAAGCAAGTACTGAAAAGAAAACTGGACAAAGGCTAGGACTGTCTTGGGACGTGATGATCTAACCCTAATTTTTTTTGTTGGCTTTTTCGTGGACTGTAGGTATGAAGAACAGAACCAATCTAGACTATGAAAACTGGTAAATCTCACCGAGCAACCTGGAAATCTGATACCACTTGATAGAGGCGAAGGTGTCCCGATGTTTCGATGAGATGATGGAGATCGATTTTGGTGGAGTAGACTTTTACGACCCGACTACGAACGTGCGAAGACGTTGCGCCTTAGCAATCGCTAAACCAACTCCGAGAGGTTATTGATCCCGCGGATGCACGATCAACCTGACCACGAAGGTTAATTCCTGCAAGCAATCGAAGAACAAGCAAGAACTAAGAATTGCAATCTGGATATTGCGAATATAAGATGAAAGATTAACAGAAGTTGGGGTTCCAATGCGGTCTTGGCCTGGTCGGACGACACAAACGAAGAACTCGAAGTTGCGGCTATGGCTAACTTAAATCTAATTAAAACCCAAGTCTAAACGACGCCCTAAGGGCTGTATATATGGGGGAACAGAGGGGATTTTCGTGACCCCTTGGAGGTGGGGTCCGAAAACAACCCTAACTCGGTTTCCCCACACATACGGACTCTAAAAACAGCCTATAATGTGGTATTTCGAAATTACATGGGCCCAGCCCAATATTAAGGTGACGCAGCACCTATAATTGCTCTTGGACGAAAATAATGAAGTGGCATCTCGTGTATTCCGTCCAAGCCTTCATGCATGCCTTATGGTGGCTTCAACGTGCGAAAATCCCCACTGGAAGCTCCACTGTACTTTCCCCTGCGCGCACCTTCTTCTCCATTCTTGATCCCGCTCCAATGACCATCCTTCTTGTCCATGCTAGGTCCTTCATTCATAAGCAAAACAAAAGTATCTAATTTAGGCAGCATCATATGTTCATGAACAATAGAAGGATTCGCAAGAAACGAAAGTACCTGATAATTTAGTTGACGTGCACGTGCTCTAGTAACTGGTCCAGTATGTGTAGTTGGTGAGGGTATGGGTGTAACATTAGTAGGGATGTCCTCATCACCGGTAGTCCCGACGACCGATGTCGATGCCACCTGTGTTCGACTACGTCGTCGACGACAACACCCCCCTACTATCAAGCTTCCAGGCAAGCAGAGCCACTTCCCCTCTCCCACATATCACCTACTTTTCTATATTTTTCTGTTGCACTAGGCATATGCTGTTGTACGTTACAATTCTATTCAACTGCATAACTTATCATTGTCGCCCCTTGATTACCTTTTCCGATATCCTATGCTGCCTATACATATATATATATTATACAGCAGTGGACCCTGCGCTTTGTTAGCTAATAGGATTAGATAGCGGGTCGTGATCACTCTGGGAGTGATCGCGGATACTATATATATACAACTGCTACAGGTACGACACAGTGCAGACGCCCAAAGGAACCTACAACGGCGAGACTCTGCCGAGTCGCTTCTAGTTTCACTTACGAGTCCTTGGGCTCGTATTTCACTCTCGTCGCTGGCTCGGTAGCGTAGTTCCACTGGGATGATACGAGGACGTTTCTCTTTAGTTCATTCCGCTGGTGTCTCGGCACCACCGGGGTGATACGAGGATAATCCTCTTCAGTTCATTCCACTGGTATCTCTGTCGGACCATCTCAAGTGTACCATCGAGAGTGACTCCTCCTGGTTGCACTTGTTGGTAGGAACCTGAATCGACTGGCGTTCTTGAAGGTAAGGAGTCGGGTGACCCCACGGTGGCCGCGCAGGGATTGTATCGGAACGGCAGGACAGACGAATACCATCGTGGGTCTGGTCCTTGCTCGTGGCCGTGAGATGCCCTGTAGTACGAAAGTCGAGCTCTTCGGAGCAAACGCGAGACAAGGTAAGGAGACGGTTCACCTTGTCGGTAACCGCACGAGTTGGTGGGATGACAGGGCAGGCACCGATGTTACTGGTGGACCTGACTGCTGTCGTCGACCGCGACTCACTTAAATAAGGACAACGATAACGGTTGTTCTGACAGAAATGTAATAAAATTCTTAACGGGTTCGGCGGATGACTTGAGTAGCCTTTTGGCTTGTACGCACTACCTATACGTGGGATTACGCGTGTGGGCGCCTCCGCGGCGTAGCCTCGTTCGAAAGCTCTGAAAGACGTCCAGTTCAGCATTTTGGCCGGGACCGATCGTCACCTGTGGTGTACGGATCTCCCGCCTCACACAGACCCGGAGTGCGAGGGGCGACGGCCCAAGACCCCCTTGCGCTTAGGCCTTTAGACCGTCCGGGACCTCTCTGATGAGTCGTAGGACGGACTGCGCTGTGTCAGATAGCCTTGGTGGGGTGCACCCTAACCAGGTGTACGCCACCCTGGAGATCCGAGCATGTAGTGTCACACTAGTGCACCCCTGCAGGGAAGAATTATCTATCGATAGTCGTGTCCACGGTAACAGGACGCTTTATGCTGAAGCCAGACCCTACCACTATAAACAATATATTTATACTTGTTGGTTCCGAGTTTTGCGTCCTCGCGGGGATGTCGAGGGAGGGAATTCGGAGGCATGATTAATATTTATACAACTTACTATTATACAATGCTGCAGCAACTTCTGCTGCCTTGTTATTTCAATTATGTATTATTAACTGTTGGTTCATCCTTAACTCATGCTGCAAGACTCGTCGAAAGATGCTAGTCTTCGATAGGCCTAGCATATTTCCCTCTTATCCTTGTACTTCTATCTTGCAGTCCACTATACAACCTCCCCTTTCCATTCGATACATGCATAAAAGCTTAGTAGCTGGACGTAATACTCGCGGGTATACTAGATACTCACCTGCTTTATTTCCTTTACTGTTTTGCCTGATCGGCCGCTGCAGTCTACGTTGGAGCCCAAGAGCAGGAGTTGCCGATGCCGACCACCGCAACGTGAAGATCCCCGATGACCAAGACCAGGAGTAGTTTGGAGGTTCCCAGGCAGGAGGCCTCGCCTTTTCGATCGTTGTTGATTTTTTTGTGCTAGCCTTCTTAAGGCAACCTTGTATTCTTGTGTCTGTACTCAGATACTATTGCTTCCGCTAACTTTGTGCTCTCGAGCTATTGTATTCGAGCCCTCGTGGCCCCTGGCTTGTAATATAAAGCTTGTATTATTTTATTTATAGAGTTGTGCTGTGATTACCTTACCGTGAGTCCTTGATCTCGGTCGTGTACCCTCCGTTTATGATTACTGTACACGGCTTGATTTTGAGGGCGTCACAGGTCGCCCCTGCCACGGGCGCCGGACCGTCCCTCTCGTGATATCTGTCTAGCCTATCAACTTGTGTCTAGTCTATTTTGCTACCCCACGGTGCCTTTATATAATAGGTCCGGGTTACACGTGTCCGACTCAAACACCTAACCCTCCGCTAATTACAAGTCCAACTATAGCACAACTAGTACACCTATATTCGGCACATATATTTTAACACTCCACCTTGACGAATATATCCTCGCCACCTTGAAGCCTCCATGTGCGAACCTCCGTGTACCTTGGACTTGAACCATGAGCATCACTGTTACTCCCAGACTCCATGTGACTCCACCTGCAACTGTAGTCCCTTCTTGTCTCTTATATTGGACGCCACATATAATAGTTACCCGAACTCAACATCCTAGCTCTTTCTTGACTGATATCTCAGACTTGAAGAAATTCCACCGTTGCCCTGTGTCACCCTGAGTCAAATTCACAGTTGTCTCACCCTTTTTTCCCGGATAGTCTCTGACATGTCCCACCGCTATAACACTCCGTCTCGTTCTGTACTTGTCATCTATATTTTATCATGTGTACTAAGCACCACAGAATATACGGCCATGTACTCTCTCGGTTCTTGACAATCCCAGACTTTCCGTCACTTTCTTAGATTACCTATGGCCGACTCCTGTCTATCACTGACGTCAATCTTCATAGACCCAATCACCAACTTAAATCCGGTACTCGTCAACACTGCTTCAGCACCCCCTTGCACACTTTTCCTGACCACATGTCTGATCTCCTGTGCCCTGGCCTGTCGCTGTGTCCCGTGCTTACCGCACGCCTCGCCGCTATCCTCGCGTCGAGCCTCTGCTGTCCTGGTCGAGTCTCCTAGGTCGCGAACCCACACCACCTCAACCCCCTACTGCAGAGCACCACCGATCATCCACGATCGATGCCGAGTATCACGTCTCTCTCGAACCCTTGGCCACAACTCAAACAACGTGTCTCTCGCTTTCCCGCTGAAATAAGCTTCGACTCTCTGTCGACTTATGCCATAGCCCCTCCATCAGCTCAGAGTGAAGTCTTCCCTCAGACTCCATCTCCACCTTCAACATGACTCCATGGTAGATGATCAGTCCACCCCCGCGCCTCGTGAACTTCAAGCTCTCTCATGCGTACACCATCTTGAATCAACCCTGCGCCATTGTCATGTCAAACCGCACAGGCCCTCGGGCCTGCACCACGTGTTTCCACGCCCTAGAAGTCGGCCACCATCGGCATCACGCTCCTATGTCGTCGTCGCCGAAATCACCGCCGTCTTCTACTTCGACCAATATCCACGTTGATCCGTCAGACTGTCCAGTCCGACCCAGCCGAAAAATTATCCGACCGCAACCATGCTCCACCCTGCGTCGTATCCGCCCGCACATCTCCGTGCATTGCTTAACACACTGCGTTTGCATGATTCTTCCACGACACGCTTCAAACTCCTCCGAGCTTTATACGCACGTCGTTCATCCTTGTCGCATTGTCCACATATTCCAAGCCCTCAGCAAACCAACCAGAATACCACCATGCAAAGTGCACAATTATTTTGATTTCCATGCTTCCATAGCTTCTCCGTACACAATAGCTAATAGACCAAAACTTGATCCAACCAAACTACTTCTGTGCATACGTGTAACCCTGCAACTTTTTTTTCTTAACAAATCTCAATGGTTCCTTTGTCCTTGCCCAGCTATACACATACGTGCGTGGGCTGCTCCTGACCTTCGCTTTGCTTGCACCCGAGCACCCGTGGCACCGCCGGTTCATCCTGGCTTTGAACTACGGCGCGTCTCAGCAGCCCCTCTTGGCAGTCCCGCATGGGCCAGCCTGCTCATCACTCCGTACCGCCGCAATACCGGCCTGCCAGCGCCTATCCTGGTCCGTTACGCAAACTGCGCACGTCTAAGAGCATCTCCAGCCGCGCCCCAAGAGGCCCCCAAGACGGAGAAAATAGCGCCGAACGGACGTATTTCGCCCAGCCGCGCCCCAAGACCCCAATTAGCGCCGGATCGAGCCGATTTTGAGTCCGGCGAACCCAACCCGAACCCAGCACGCTGGGGGGCGCTTGGGGGCGCCGGACGAAACGAAAACGCGTGCGTGGCCCACTGTCAGGCCAAACCGACCCAAAAAGAACACCTCTCCACCACCACCCTTGCCGCCGCCGGCTGCCGCGCCGCTGCTAGATAGCTGTTTCCGCGGCCCAAAAGCTTCTTTCTGTCGGCCCCTCTTCCAGCGCCGACTATCCCAGCCTAGTTCACCGGCGCTTGGCCGCCGTGTTCCGCCAAGCCGAGCCCACCGGTGCAAAGCCGCGCCCACCTCGCGCCGCACCTGTTCGGCGAATTGCCTCCCCCGAGATGGACTCCGACGATGAGGCACTCTTCGCCGCATTGCTGGAGGAAGAAGCGATTGCCGGCGCCCAGGGCGACGAGCATCTCATGATGCTCACCGGCTTGGCCGACCTCTTCGGCGCCAACAAGGCGCCGCAGCGAGGAGGTTCCAAGATGGGTCGCCGGAAGGGAAAGGAGAGGGGCCGTTCGGAGGGCTACTGTTTGCTCTACTCCGACTACTTTGCCGATGTTCCCCTGCACGGCGACAAGGTATTCCGGCGCCGGTATCGCATGAACCGAAAGCTCTTTCTTCGCATTGTCAATTCACTCCGAGAGTACGACAACTACTTCGTTTGCAAGAAAGATTGCACCGGCACAGTTGGGTTCTCCTCGCTTCAGAAGTGCACAACGGCCATGAGGATGCTTGCATACGAAACTCCTGGTGATGAACAGGACGACTATGCACGCATGGCCGAGTCCACCGCCCTTGATTGTTTATACAGATTTTGCAGGGCAATAGTTGGCTGCTTTGGAAAGAAGTACCTGCGAGCACCCAATGCAGAAGACACTGCTCGAATCCTAGCAGAGAATGAAGCAAGAGGATTTCCTGGGATGCTTGGAAGCATCGACTGCATGCATTGGGAATGGAAGAACTGTCCATTTTCTTGGCAGGGGATGTACAAAGGTGCAAAGGGTCACTGCAGTGTGGTACTTGAGGCAGTTGCTACACATGATCTCTGGATTTGGCACTCTTTCTTTGGTATGCCAGGAACACACAATGACATCAATGTCCTGCAGTGCTCAAATGTCTTTGCCAGACTTGTCGAAGGTCATGCTCCTCCGGTGAACTTTGAGGTCAATGGGCACCAGTACAACAAGGGATACTACCTAGCAGATGGCATCTATCCAAGGTGGCCGGTATTTGTGAAGACTATCTCAAACCCTGTGCAAGGAGGGAAGCACGCCCACTTTGCCAAGTGCCAGGAGGCTTGCAGGAAGGATGTCGAGCGGGCATTTGGGGTGCTACAGTCTCGATTTGCTGTTGTCCGATACCCCGCTCAGACTTGGTCGAAAGATCAAATGTGGGAGGTGATGAATTGTTGTGTCATCCTGCACAACATGATCATCGAGAGCGAGAAAGTGGATCCAGTGTATGACTGTGAACCATATATCAACCAGGGGCCTCTTGCAGTTGTTGATCACGAGATACCATCAGATTGGACAGCATATCTCAACATGCGCCAGGAGATCCGAGACCCGCATGTGCATCATCAACTGCAAGAAGATCTAGTGGATCATCTATGGATGCGCAAAGGCAATGCCTAGTTTGATCAATTTTTGTATTTGTGCCGAACTATGTGTTTGTAGTATCATGTTGTGTGACGAAATAGCGCCGAACCGACACGAAATTGCGCCGAATTGAGACGAAATTCGCGTGCTTTGTGCTGAAACTGTGCAAAAAAATCAAATCGGCGCCTTTTTGGGTCGAATTTGGGCCGCTCCTTGGCCGGCCCGTCAGTCTTGGGGGGCGCCTTGGGGGCGCGGCTGGGTAGCCGCCCCCCCAGGACCTATCGCCGCGTCCAGCGCCCCCAAGCGGCGCTAAAAATAGCGCTGCAAAACGTCCTGGGGGGCGAACGGCTGGAGATGCTCTAACCGCTGAACGCTGCTACCGCTTGAGAGTTGAGATCGAGCAAGTCTTCCGCTACACGCCAGCCGCACCTCACTCACGTCCGAGTCGATCTTGTCTGAGAGTTGAGATCGAGCAAGTCTTCCGCTACACGCCAGCCGCACCTCACTCACGTCCGAGTCGGTCTGGTCTCCAGCTGCTGCACGCTAGGTTACGAACCATCGAACTCGCACAGTTCTGCTTTCGCCGGTACCAGCTCCATGCTATCTCGCCGAGATCTTTCTGAGCCCGATCGATCCCTACGCGTGCCAAACACATCTTGCTGAGATCCTTGCGCCCAATTCAATTTGCATGAACCGCTGCCGTTGTCCGCTCTTCCGACTGCTTCAACTTTTCTTTAGATTGACAATCAACGACCTCTCGAAATACCACTTGTTAGAATAATCCGAGACGTATAGCTGATCTACCGAGGAACAAGCAATCACACCAAGCAAGAACATGACACCGAGATTTGTTAACGAGGTTCACCACATGGCTACATCCCCGGGGCATGACTACGGGTGCTCTCCCCATGTACCAATTCCACATGATACAGTCGACGACAAGTCCGCCGCGACCATCCAACAACGCTCTGACCACCTCGCCACGTCCGGTCCGGTCGCCCCTGCCACGGGCGCCGGACCGTCCCTCTCGTGATCTCTGTCTTGCCTATCAACTTGTGTCTAGTCTATTTTGCTACCCCATGGTGCCTTTATATAATAGGTCCGGGTTACACGTGTCCGACTCAAACACCTAACCC
Source organism: Bromus sterilis (assembly GCA_950022295.1). Classification (NCBI taxonomy): domain Eukaryota; kingdom Viridiplantae; phylum Streptophyta; class Magnoliopsida; order Poales; family Poaceae; genus Bromus; species Bromus sterilis. The sequence goes on along the minus strand of OX465599.1, from coordinate 159,059,237 downwards.
TCCGCTAATTACAAGTCCAACTGTAGCACAACTAGTACACCTATATTCGGCACATATATTTTAACAAAGCCCACATTCACTCCCTAAACCTTGTGAGCTCCATTGATGTCCACCATTCCAATCTTTGCTCGCTGCTCCTGGAGTTTGACTCGTCCCAATGCCTTGGTGAGCATGTCCGCGAGCTGTTCTTCGGAGGGCACGAACTCGATCTGGATCTTCTCGTCCTCCACGCACTCCCGAATGAAGTGATAGCGAATTTCAATATGTTTGCTGCGATCATGGAAGACGGGATTCTTACTCAGTGAAATTGCTGATTTGTTGTCGACGTTGAGTACTGCCGCTTTCCGGTCTTCATCCTTGATTTCACCCAGAAGGCGTGCGAGCCAAACGCCCTGACATGCCGCTGTGGTGGCAGCCATGTACTCAGATTCACAAGAAGAAAGGTCCACCACCCTTTTTTCTGTGATTGCCAGCTGATCGGGTTGTTGCCGAGGAGGAAGAGCACGACGGTGGTGCTCCGGCAGGTGTCGATGTCGCCTCCCAGGTCACTGTCGCTGTAGCCGATCAGTGGCACGCCGCGATCTCCATGAGTATAGCGCACTCCCCAGTGGGCGGTCCCTGCCACATAGCGCAGGATGTGCTTCACCGCCGTCATGTGCTTGACGGTGGGCTCCTGCATAAATCTTGACACATACCCGACAGAGAACGCCAGGTCTGGCCGGGTGTGCACCAGATAGGGAAGCATGCCCACGATGCTTTTGTACTTAGTGGTGTCCTCCGGCTGCGCTGAGCTCACCTTGCTCAGCTTGAACCAAGGCTCCCTGGGCACATGGCATGGATTGCAGCCTGCCATGTCGGCCTTGTCGAGGATCTTGGCAGCGTACGCGGCTTGGCTGATGTCGATCCCGCCGCCGTGCTGCCGCACCTCGATGCCGAGGTAGTAGTGGAGCTGCCCGAGACCACTCATCTCGAACAGAGCACACATCTCCTTCTTGAAGCTTGCGATTTCCTCCTCGTCCGATCCAGTGATGATTAGATCGTCAACATAGACCCCAACGATCAGCCGGGAGCGTGCAGTGCCCCTTGCGTAGATTACAGGTTCAGAGGGGCACTTACTGAATCCGAGCGATGCCAGACTCGAATCCAGCTTGGTGTTCCAGGCGCGGGGAGCCTGTTTCAGCCCGTACAGGGCCTCCTTCAACCTCAGCACCTTAGAGTCCTTGCCGGTGGCGGTGAACCCCGGCGGCTGAGCCACGTACACCTCCTCCTTGAGGTCTCCATTCAGAAAGGCAGTCTTCACGTCCATATGATGCACGGTCCAGCCCGCGCGCGCGGCCAGAGCAAGCAACAGCCGAGCAGACTCGAGTCTTGCCACAGGAGCGAACACCTTGTCATATTCGATCCCGTGGCACTGTACGTAGCCCTTTGCGACTAGCCTGGCCTTGTGCTTCACCAAGGCTCCCGCGGCGTCCTTCTTCACCTTAAAGATCCACTTGAGGCCGATCGGGCGATGGCCGGGAGGCAGCTCGGCGAGCTCCCAGGTGAGGTTGGCCTCGATGGAACTCATCTCTTCCCACATGGCCTGCTACCAGCAGGCCTCTTGCAGCGCCTCTTCGAGGGAGTCCGGCTCCGCCCCCAGCGTGAGATGCAGCTCGTTGACGAGGCCGTCGACGTCATCGTCACCTTGCTCCTCCTCCAACGCGGCCACCTTGTCAGGTGTGTCCAGATACCGCGGATTGGGGAGGAAGATCCCGTCCTTGCCGCGCGTCATCATCTTGTGGGTGGGCGCGAGCTGTCCCGCTGGAGCCGGAGGCACTGCCGGAGCCGGACTGGGCTCCGCGCTCCCTCCGCTTGAGGACGGTGCTGGTGTCACCGGTGTACTGTTCGGCGCGGCCGGGGAAGGAGCGTTGCCATAAGGCGACAGCGAGCGAGCTGCCTGTGCTGGTGCAGTGGTGATGAGTTGATCGGACTCGAACACAAAGGTCATACCTGCCTGTGCACTCCCTTCTATTCCCCAGTCCCATCCCGCGATTCGTCGAACACCACGTCGCGGGAGACGTGGACACGCTTGCCGGCGGGGTCGTATAGCCGATAGGCCTTGCTTCCTGGCTCATAGCCAAAAAACACCATGGCCTTGCTCCTGTCCGCGAGCTTGGATAGGTGAGGCCGCGTGTCTTTTGCGTGCGCCACGCAGCCGAACACCCGCAGGAAATCGACTGCCGGCTTCCGCCCGTGCCATGCCTCGAAGGGAGTCCGCCCCGGCACGCTGCGCGAGTATGCTCGGTTGAGCACGAACACGGCGTGTCGTCACGGCCTCGCCCCAGAAGTGCGCCGGCACTCCCATCGCCTTGAGCATGCACCTCGCCGTGCCGACAACAGTTTGGTTGCGGCGTTCGACCACTCCATTCTGTTGTGGAGTGTAGGGCGCCGTGAGGTGCTTCTGGACACCTTGCTTGGCGAGGTAGGCGATGAAGTCGGCGGAGTTGAACTCTCCGCCGCGATCGGAGCGGAAAGTGCGCAGTCGTCATCCGGTCTCGCGCTCTGCATGCGCCTGGAATGCGTGTATGGCACTGGCCGCCTCGTCCATGCTCCGCAGGAGCGAAACCCACATAAACCTGATGTGATCATCCACCAGTAGCAGCAAATAGCGCTTACCGCCTGGGGTCGGCGGCGAGATGGGTCCGCAGAGATCACCGTGAACAAGTTGTAGATGCTCTGTGGCGCGGTACTTTTCCCGTTGAGGGAACGGCGCCCTCCTTTTCTTGCCCACAAGACAAGCGACACAGACCTGCTCGGCGTGGTGAATCAGCGGGAGGCCACGCACCATGTCCTGGCGCGCGAGCCGCTCGAGCCCGTCGAAATGCTGGTGACCGAACCGTGCGTGCCAACGCCACACATCCTCGTCTGCGTGCGTGGCCAGGAAAACTGGTGCGGCGAGCTTGAAGTGCGCGATGTAGAGACGGCTGCGGGAGCGCGGTACCTTGGCGAGGACACGGCGCTGTCGATCGCGCACCGTCATGAAGTCGTCCTTGACGAGCGTGGGATAGCCGTTCTCGTCGAGTTGCCCGACGGAGACGATGTTGCTCTTGAGCCTAGGTATCCAGTACACGCGCGTGAGAGCGCGGTGACCCCCGCCACCCGTGACGAACAGGACGGTCCCGCGCCCTTTGATTGCTACGCGAGACCCGTCCCCGAACTTCACTGAGCCGGTGACGCGCTTGTCGAGTTCGGCGAACGCCGCCTCGTCGCCTGTCATGTGGTTTGACGCGCCGGTGTCGAGGATCCAGGCCGTGTCCACATCCTCCGGTGTGCTGCGGAGTTCGACGCAGGCGCGCTCTTCGTTGAGGTAGACTTACTCGTCCTCCGAGTCCGGTGTCACCGCGACGCCCTCCGCCGTGGCTCCCAGTGACGAGAGCTCAATCATAAGGAGGCCTGGCTCCTCGTCGTCCTCGGCTTTGTCTTGCGCGAGAAGGGCATGAGCCTCCTCACGTTTCTTCTTGCGGCAATCGCGGGGCCAGTGGCCACCGATCCCGCAGTAGTGACATTTGTCACGATCCGGGTTGCCGGTGTCACCGGCTTTCCCTCCCCCGGCGTCAGTACCGGAGGGACCTCGCCCCCTGCCGCCACGCCTTCCGCCGCGGCCGAGGCCGCGACCCTTGTCGTGCCCCTGGGAGCCTGACGTGCCGCCGGTGCCGGTCCGCTTCTGGCGCACTCGCCATTCTTCCTCGGTGAGTAGGAGGTACCCACCGGCGTCGCCCTCGCTGTCTTGGTCGAGGCGCTCCTCCGCGACCTTGAGCCTTCCGGTGAGCTCCTCGATCGTGAGGCTATCGAGATCGATGAGAGTCTCGATAGAGAGGGCCACCTGTGCATACTTGCGAGGTACAACACGCAGGAATTTACGTACCACGCGCCCGTCGGAGACAGGGTCACCATGGATGGAAAGGTTGTTGACGAGCCCGCTAAGCCTCATCGCGAAATCGTCGACGTTCTCGCCGGACTTGAAACGGATGTCATCGAACTCCCGCCGGAGCCCCTGGGCCTTGTCCTCACGGACAGCAGAAGAGCCCATGCGCATGGCCTTGACAACATCCCACGCCTCCTTGGCCGTCGTCTTGGTGGAGAGGACGGCGAGCATCTCGGCAAGGACTGCCCGGAGCACGGCCTCAAGGGCCGCGCGGTCGTCGTGGTAGTCGGCGTCCCCGGAGTCCACCGCGTCCCATAGGCCGCGCGTTTGGAGAATGGCCCTCATCAGGAGGGACCAGTCGCCGTAGTTGCTCCGGGTCAGTGTGGGGAACACCGTGGGGAGCGACACCTCGCGTCTCTGCACCACCAGCGCGACGACCTCGCGCCCGCGGATGGTGCGGCTTCGCCCACGCCTTATGGGCGAGCGCGACTGTGTCCTCATGTGCCGCGGCGATGGCGTCATGTCGCCGTCGTCGTCCCCCGCCACCGGCTGGCTTCCTGCCATGTCCCGATAACTGTCGCTCTGATGCCAATTGTTAGCACGCAGATCACACAACAACACACTCGAGCTGGAAGAAGACACAGGGTGTTTTGCGTTGCGTACAACTTTTGCAACTTTTCTCTGTTAGCCATCTTATTTATGCGAGTACAAAGGATTGAGGCCACCAACGGCCCGAGGAAAACGCCCAAGACGAACCTCGTCAATCGTGCCATACCACGATCCAGTTCATGCGGGCGTGGACTACTTCTACAGCTGAAACAATCCTAACAAACTTGCCTATACTACAGTCGGTCGTTATTTCATGTGAGGAAGGAAAAACTGAAAGGAAACTAAAACCGGCCCAAGCGAACAGGTTTTAAGCCCACAGCCCGAATTTCAAACTCCCGCGCCATCTCGACCATCTGGGGGCTTCGAGCGTGATCTGGAAGTTTCCAGCCCGTGACCTTGGGCCGCCACCCTGAGGCCACCTCCCAGGCCCAGGTCCACGAGCTGCCTAGGCCTCCATCCCCAGCTTCAAGGCCTTCCCCTCCTGGCGCTACACACAGAGGGCCCACAACGCCCACTGGCCGCACCCTCACCCCCATGCGCGACGCCGCACGTTTTGCCTCGCCTCCCATCGCGATGCGACGCTCCCGTCCTCCGCGCAGCACGCCGGCGAGCTCTTGGACCTTGGGGGATTTCCTTGCCGCCGCCACGAAGCCGCTTAACTCCGCCCTACCCATGCCTGGACGCCAGCAACGCCAACGGCCTCTGAGCTTTGCGCCACAAAGACGAGGACGCTCGGCCTTCATGAGCGCCAAGTGCGCGGCCCCGCCCACCGTTGAACGTCGCGCACAAGTGCAGCTGCTGCGCACTCTGGGCATCATTGGCGTGGACCAACCGATCACCACCAAGGCAATGAAGATCTACGAAGGGGTGTTCTCCACGCCCATCTCCATTGTCGTCCTTGCAGCCAACGCCGCCCTTCTCGGACGCGAGCTGCCCTCCGAACCTGCAATGGCGCCGATCACCACGGTGATCACTGGCAGCCCGATCGAGGCCTGACCGCATAGTCGCGCCACTCTCGTCAATCTTCTCCACATGGATCACGGCCTCAAGATAATCACCTGGAATGTGCACGGTCTCAACGCGCGAGCTAGACGAACCGCCATCCGTTCGCTCATTGTTACCACCGACGTGTCCATCGTGTGCTTTCAGGAAACAAAGATGGAGGTTATTTACTCGGACACTGTCCTCGAAGCCCTAGGCTCGGAATTCGACGAGTACGTATACCTGCCCGCGCTCTGCACTTACAGCGACGTTATGTTGGCTTGGAAGAGCCCGGAGGTGTCGATCACCAACCCGATGTTCAGCACCAACACGCTCTCTGTCCAAGTCTCGACGCCTTCGAGCGCCACGACCCCATGGTGGATGACCGTCGTGTACGGCCCGCAGTCCGCGAGCGACAAAATCGCATTCCTCCAGGAAATTCACGACGTTCGTTCCGATTGCGATGGCCCTTGGATGATTTGCGGTGATTTCAACCTCATCTACCGCGACGAGGATAAAAACAACGGAAACCTCAATAGGCGCATGATGGGCAGATTCCGGCGCGTCATCAAAGACCTCGCGCTTAAGGAGGTGTACCTAAACGGGCGCCAATACACTTGGTCGAACGAGCAAAACCCTCCCACCCTGGTCCATCTTGATCGTGTCGTCTGCACCACCGACTGGGAAGAGCATCACGGCGAATGCCACCTTCGCTGCCTTGCGTCTGTCGTCTCTGACCACATCCCACTCATCGTCGACTGCTCGCCGCTTCCCCCGGTGCACCGGCGCTTCCACTTTGAGGAGTACTCGACATGCTCGATGGCTTTCAAGATGTTGTGTCCGCTGCTTGGCACTCGGTGGATGATTCCGACCCGTTCCGTTGTTTTGCGCGGCGGATGCAGGCCACTACACGCAAACTCACCAGCTGGAGTGCGCGCACGGTTGGGAACGTTCGTGAAAAGCTCGCGATCTCATGCGAGCTCCTTCTTCGGCTGGACACCGCTAGCGAGAACCGGCAGCTGATGCCGCACGAGGATTGGTTACGCCGTCAGACCAAGCTCTCATATCTAGGCCTCGCCTCCCTCGAGCGCACTCTTGCACGGCAACGTGCGCGTATTGCGTTCCTGCGGGAAGGTGACGCAAACACGTCCTTCTTCCATCGCCAATGCACCTACCGCAAGCAAAAAAACAGGATCTACAACCTGACAGTGGATGGCGTCGTGCTCACCGACCCGGAGGAAATGGCCAGCGCGACGTTTGCGCACTTCGACTCACTCGTCGGGACGGATTTGGCAAGGGAGTGTGCCATTGACTTGCAACCGCTCATCGAGCCTGCCATCTTGGACGACCTCGACGCTCCTTTCGACGAGGACGAGATCTGGCAGGCCGTCAAGCGCCTGCCGGCGCGCAAGGCGCCCGGCCCCGACGGGTACACTGTGGAATTCCTACGCTGCTGCTGGAGTATCGTCAAAGACGACCTCGCCGTGGTCTTTCAGCAGCTCTACGCGCTGCGTGGGCGAGGATTCAGTCGCCTCAACGAAGCGCTGGTCACGCTAATCCTGAAGCGCGCCGACGCCAGCGGTCTGGGCGACTTCAGACCCATCAGCTTGATACACCTCGTCGGCAAGGTCTTCGCAAAGGTGCTCTCGCTGCGGCTGGCGCCTAAAATAAATGACCTTGTCAGCCCCATCCAGAACGCCTTCATCCCAGGGCGCAGCCTGCATGATAACTTCGTGCTCGTGCGACAGTCTGCGCGCCTTCTTCACCAGCTCGGAGCCCCACGCGTGATATTGAAGCTAGACCTGGCTCGTGCCTTTGACACGATCTCATGGCCATTTCTCTTCGAAGTGCTCCGCCGCTTTGGGTTCGGAGACCGCTTCCTAGATTGGCTTGCGATCTTGCTGTCATCGGCTAGCTCCAGAGTGTTCCTCCACGGCGCGCCGGGGCTGCCCATCTGGCATCGCCGCGGGCTGCGCCAAGGAGACCCTCTGTCCCCTCATCTTTTTGTCTTGGCCGTCGACACGCTGGGGCGCCTGTTCCGCCGCACGATCGAGCTGCATGTTCTAGAACAGCTGCACCCGCGACGCGCCATCCCCGTCGTCTCCCTCTATGTGGACGACGTGATCCTGTTCTGCCACCCATCGCCAGATGATGTTCTTGCAGTCAAGGAAATACTGCAACTGTTCGGGCACGCCTCTGGCCTACGGGTCAATTTCCAGAAAAGCAGGGCGACCCTAGTCTGCTGCGACGTAGGCGAGGCGGCGCCCGTCGTCGAACACCTTGGATGCCCTTTCGTTGACCTACCGATTACCTACCTGGGCATCCCTCTGACGTTGCGGCGACCCACCGCAGCGCAGCTGCAAGCCGTCGTCGTCAGAACAACTGGCAAGCTCCCTACCTGGAAGGCAAGGCTCATGAACAAAGCTGGACGCCTAGCCTTCGTCAAATCAGTCCTGAGCGCGATTCCTATACACCAACTCCTGGTGCTCGCGCCCCCTAAAAGGTCCTCAAGCAACTCGAAAAGATTCAGCGCGGTTTCCTCTGGGCAGGGCGTGCTGAGGCCAACAGCGGAAACTTCCACGTCAACTGGCGATGCGTTTGCCGGCCGATCTCGCTCGGCGGCCTCGGCGTGCACGACCTCGAACGCACCGGCCTCGCCTTGCGCATGCGATGGCTATGGTTCATCCACGCTGATGATAGCCGGTCCTGGAGCGGCCTTGACCTCCAATTTACCACCACAGAGCGCGACTTCTTCTTCGCGTCTACGGCCATGATCTTCGGGAATGGTCTGCGCACCCTCTTCTGAGAAGATCGTTGGATCAATGGGCGCTCAATTGCTGAAATTGCGCCGCAGCTATACGCCTGCATCCCCAATTGATGCCGCAAGGTCAGAACGGTCGCGGGCAGCCTACAAGCGCACCGTTGGGACACGGACATCCAAGGCAACCTCGACATCGGGGAAATTGGCCAGGACCTGCTACTCTGGTAGGCGATTGAGCACACCACCCTCACCGATGAACCGGACGCCCCGCGCTGGCTTTGGAACGCGAGCGGCATCTACTGCACACGCTCGGCCTACCTCGCCGCCTTCCATGGCTCCACCACCTGCCACGCCTGGAAGCTCACATGGAAGTGTTGGGCACCGCCATGCGTCAGATTCTTCCATTGGCTGGCCAATCTCGACCGCTGCTGGACAACTGACCGCCTTGCACGCCGCAGACTGCCGCACCCGCCACGTTGCCCGCTTTGCGACCAAGCGCCAGAGACGATCCACCATTTGCTCTTGGCATGCCCCTTCTCTCGCCAGATCTGGCACGAGATCCTCTCGTGGTTGCATCTTCCCTGCCAAGCGCCAGACAACGACGACTCCTTGATGGACTGGTGGCAGGCAGCCAGACAGAGTATCCCAAAGCCAATGCACAAGGGTCTTGCATCCGCAACGCAGCTCATTCCATGGATGATCTGGAAACATCGCAACGATTGCGTCTTCAACGCTAGCCGCCCCACGATCAACACCCTAGTCGCCGCGATCAAGGATGAGGCTACTTTGTGGGCGCGAGGTGGCGCTCTAGGCCTGCGTGCCATCTTGCCACAGAAGGATGTACACTGATTTTCTTTCGCGGACTTTCGCCTCCTAGGAGGATTGTAACAAACTCTTTCTATCCAATGCAATGAAACGCAAAAGTCTTTTGTGTTTTCTCAAAAAAAATTTGCAAACCAGTGTTAGCATTTCTTTGAATTAGTAGGACCCCTAAGCTGGTAGTCTTGTGCCACATCCTCTGTTCATCTCGTTTAGGGAAGTTTCAGCAGAAGAAATGTATGCAGGTTCCTTAATGACAATCTTATGTATTGTTTCAATATATTGTAGGCATTGTGATCCAGCTGAAAGAATCATTTCCAATGTACAAAGTGTATGGGGCTATGGCCTATGAGCAAACATCAGTGCTTATTATGACATGCTTCAGACGATATATACTAGGATGGTTAGATTTGTGAAGCACAGGGAATCATTAGAGTTGTACAATTTAGAAAGGTACACCACACTTGGGTTTATAAACAGATGAAGGCGAGCTATTAAACAAGAAAGCATGATATTGAACTTTCATAGTACCTCGGGGGAAACGGCTCCAGGTGCCTGCTGGCTGGATCCAATGTTGATGTGGGGGCTTGTCCCAGCGCCTGCACCATGTGGAAGGTTCCGGGCGCTCACCCATGCGCGAGCTTAATCGTTCCTCCGCTTGCGTGGTGGCATTGCAAGATAGCTTGCTGGGAGAAGTGGGGAATGAGGTAGGGTTTAGAGGGGAGCGCTGCACGGCGTATTAACCTTTCCTGTTGTATGGGTTGGATCGCCTGGACATGGGCCGTATAGGGACACAACAACAGAAATGGTTTAGGAACTGTACATGCTATCATATATGAACAAAGGTTTGGCTTAAGAATTTTATAAACAAAGAGAAGTTCAATTTTAATTTATTTATTTACCTATAATTAATAAAGTATTAATTCAAAAGTTGTTGAATCTTTATTTGGTAGAAGATGTGCTTGCATTTAGAAATGAAGAAACATTTTGTATAGCAAAGCATACAAATAATAGCAAACAATAGCGGTTCTTTAAAAAAATCAATGAAAGTAATTACGTATTACTTTATTTCAAAGGGCAAAGGATTAGGTGAAATGCTAAGCATGTAGAAATCAGTTGTCAGTCGATGTCTATATATATTGAAGAGCTGACTAGTTATGGTTCATAATGGAAAATGTCATCATAGATATATGGGTGAAAAGAAGGCATGAATTAATCATGAAAGGTTAATATGCACTACTGCAAAGAGGGACTAACACGACACCCTTTTCCCAGTATCTTGTCCGAAACTGTTTGCGATGCTATCAACGCAAACGGTATAAATAAAAAACCATTTTCCCGAAACTGAATCGTCTGCGAAACGTACATGAACGGCCACAATTCTAAAAATTATTGCGTGGGTGATATAGGGCTGACGGTTTAGATAAATAATGGTCCGTGATATGGAGGATGAAACCCACGGTTGCAAATAATGGACCTCTAGCCCTTCTTCACAATCGTTCATAATTATCGAAATGTGTGGTATGCATTATGTATCAAGCACGCTTTTGAAAATCCTTTCGTGGGCTGAATCAAGGCTCACGGTTTACTCTAACAACCGTCGGCTATGAGCATTCAGAAAACCCATGGTTGCAAAGAAGGAACCACTGGCCCTTCTTACCAATCGGTGGTAGTTAGTGAAATGTGTGGGATGCATAATCGATTGCTTTGAGATTCACACCTTTCAATAGATAAGGTTATGGTTTTCTAATTTATTGAATTTCGCAATCCAAAGGAGGAAGGTGCAGTCCCTCCTTTCCATCTAGGCATGAACTCGTTAGGAAAAAAAACAAAACTATATAGGGTAAGTTGCAGCTCTGCTTTTCATCTTGTCATATATATTTTGTGCAAAACAACAAAGCTATATAGAGTAAATTGTAGTCTTCTTTTCATATTGTCATAAACATGTTGAGCAAAATAGTAATAGAAACGAGCATCTAAAAAAAGTGCTAATAAATTAAATAGAAAAAATGATAATTTTTTCTGTGCCATTGCGGACATCTCAAAACAAATAGTAATAGATTCATTTGGTGCCACACATATATACAAGAAGTACTTCTAAAAATTCCAATGGTGATTCATTCTGTGCAATCCATGTATACAAGCGGTAGTTAGAAAAATTTCTAAAGAAACAGTAATGATTTATTCGGTGCCACCCATATATACAAAAGGTGCATACAAAAATATGTGGAAAACTAGTGATGATTCATTCAGTTCCAACCTTATATGCAAGAGGTACTTACAAAAATTTGTGAAAAAACAATAATGGTTCATTCGGTGCCAATCATGCATACAAGAGGCACTTACAAAAATCGATGAAAAGCATTGATAATTCATTCGATGCCAACCATATATGCAAGAGGTACTTACAAAAATTTCCGAAAAAACAAAGATAATTCATTCGGTGCCAACCATGTATACAAGAGGTACTCACAAATTTTGTAAAAAACAGTGATGATTCATACACTGCCAAACATGCATACAAGAGGTATCTCTAACGCATTGGATCCAAAATCAAAAAAAAATACTACTGTACAAACTAATCTGAAGATTAGCACCGAGTTCTTGGAAAAAATAGCTCTCGCCGTCAGGAAGCCGAGGGCGTGAGGAGCACCAGTTTCCCTAGCTCCGTTGAGGATGGGGCGACGAGGATCCCCGCGTTGGAGGCCGGATAAATGCCTCGGGTGGCCGAACCAGAGCTAGGGAGGGAATGGAGTCGTTTCCATGGTGTCCTGGTGCTGCAGGAAAATACAAATAAGGGAGATAGAGAGAGATAGATAGAGAGAGACAGAGGGAACAAAGGGAGGAAGACGTTGCCGAGGGAGAGGCTTCACCTCGATCTGGAAGGAGCTCGTCGGAGGAGGTCAGCACGAGGTGGTCGCGGCCCTCCTCTCCTGCCTGCACACACACGAGAAGAGAGAATATTAGAAAGAAAAGAGAGGGATGAAAGGAAGAATAAATAAGTCCACACATCAACCACTAGGTTCTTCAATAGGAAGAAAAAATTAATCTAGGAGGATCAAACAGTGCATCATGTCCATGAGATCAATTAGAAGAGAGGAGGGAAGAAAGATGAACTTGCGGTGGTGGTGGTTGTGCATGAGATCCATTGGATCCGGCGATTTGTTGATGCAGCTCCTGGTCGGCCACAGAGCCCATGCCTCCATGGTAGCCTCCGGGAGGAGCACGAGCAGGTCGGGGTCCGGTCGGCGGCGTGGTGTTGCGTGTGCTCACTGGCTGGTCATCTTCCACGACCAGAGGAGGCCGTCGTGGACTCGTGGTCCTCTCCCACACCGACTGGGCTCGATGCAAGGAGAGGCGATGGGATCTCACCTCACATATGGTGGTGGGGACGGTTTGGACAGGGAGAAGAGAGTGGATGGAAACGTGAGAGAGAGAGAGAGATAAAGACAGGAGAGAAAAAGGTTGCACGTCACGGGAAAGAAAAGGCCAAAAGGGCCAGTCCACACGCTGTCCTACAGAGGTCAAAGGGTCACATGCATGTACGTATTGTTTTTTCCTGTCAGCATAGGCTGCAGTCTACACACTGTTGATCATAGGCTACTATGTCTATTTGAGGAAATATTAAATTTCATCAGAAACTAAATAAATCAAAAAGGGAAAGTTTTGAGAAGCGTGGGAACCAAATCTCAATGACAGATCAACGTTCATGATAACCACCACATAAGAGTTACCCACATAAGAAATCTTTTGTCTCTCTCTATATATATATACAGCCGATCTATTCTGCTAATATTAGGAGAATAATATTCTGCTAACACTTCCGAACTGCATTGGAAAGCTATTCTCACTGCTTCCTTCTACTGTTCTGAACTGCGGACAGGGGACTGGCGAACTGCTTCAAGGAGCAGCTTTTCTGGCTAATTTGATCGATTTCCATTGTTTTATTTGTGTGCGCAATGATCTATTATGTGATTGATAGAGGCGAAGGTGTCCCGATGTTTCGATGAGATGGTGGAGATCGATTATGGTGGAGTTGACTTTCACGATCCGACTACGAACGTGCGAAGACGTTGCTCCTTAGCGATCGCTAAACCAACTCCGAGAGGTTATTGATCCCGCGGATGCACGATCAACCTGACCACGAAGGTCTAATTCCTGCAAGCAATCGAAAGAACAAGCAATAACTAAGAATTGCAATCTGGATATTGCGAATATAAGATGAATGATTAACGAAAGTTGGGGTTCCAATGCGGTCTTGGCCTGGTCGGATGACACAAACGAAGAGCTCGAAGTTGCGGCTATGGCTAACTTAAATCTAATTAAAACCCAAGTCTAAACGACGCCCTAAGGGCTGTATATATGGGGGAACAGAGGGGATTTTCGTGACCCCTTGGAGGTGGTGTCCGAAAACAACCCTAACTCGGTTTCCCCACACATACGGACTCTAGAAACAGCCTATAATGTGGTATTTCGAAATTACATGGGCCCAACCCAATATTAAGGTGACGCAGCACCTATAATTCTCCTTTGGAAGAAAATAATGAAGTGGCATCTCGTGTATTTCGTCCAAGCCTTCATGCACTCCTTATGGTGGCTTCAAAGTGCGAAAATCACCACTGAAATCTCCATTGTCCTTTCCCGTGAGCACACCTTCTTCTCCATGCTTGATCCCGCTCCAATGACCATCCTTCTTGTCCATGCTAGGTCCTTCATTCATAAGCAACACAAAAGTATCTAATTTAGGCAGCATCATATGTTCATGAACATTAGAAGGATTCGCAAGAAACGAAAGTACCTGATAATTTAGTTGACGTGCGCTTGCTCTAGTAACTGGTCCAATATGTTTAGTTGGTGACGATGTGGGTGTAACAGTAGTAGGGATGTCCTCATCAGTGATTAAACACGCAATTCTATGAAAAAACGACGACAATCGTTTGATTTGGCGGATCGGTCTCTGTTCTTCCGCACGGGGCAGGAGCTTCGCATCGTTCTTGCGGGGTTCATATTTGATTTTATAGCCGTAATCCTAGTGTGTTACTAAGTTCGCGTTCATGTTTGTGTTACTCCGCGACGGATTAATTTACTAATACGATCAAATTTTGGATAATTAGTTGAATTTTCTCTGTTCTAGAGGAAAAACGCAAGCACTCTGTCCCCTCCGCTTCCGGATCAAATTTGTTGTTTTTGTATGTGTTTTTCTGTTGATTTTTCCAATTACGTGTTGTATTACACTAATCTCTATGAATTGCAGTGGATTAAGTTGTTAATTTTGAGGAATTTAACTTGTTGATGCTTTTTGTGTTCGAGCGGGCGTCACGGGGTTGGTCGTTACTCAAGATCTTTTTTCAGTTTTGCGCATTATGTAGTATTAAGAACTGCATTACAATCTTGCTTTTTCGTTTGTTAATCATGGAGGGGGGGGGACTAGGCAGAGCGGGTTGTTAGTTTAATTAGTTTTTGTTTGGTCAAACGTGGCGAACTGCAGTAATGTGTAAAGCGAGCTGCATCTTGTCATTGTACCACACGGCTTTATTTGTCATTTTTCTTTTTTTGGGTAGTCTCTGTATATATATGGCTGGGTCCATTGCCTCCTCGTACCTTATCCTTAGCGGCTCCCCTCATACCTTATCCTTGGTGGCCAACATTGCCTACTCCCCTTTTGCCACCCCTCCTCCTTGATCCGTCTTCTCCCCAACCAGATCCTACGCCTGGCAATGGATTGCGTGTGCGGCTTCTTGGCAAGGATGGATCCCATCTTGGAGACCTTCATTTTTTTCTTTAGTTAACTCATGAATTTTTAATATCAATTCAGCACGTTGCTTAGCATCAAAATTAACCTTCTCCGAAGATGGAAGAGGCAGCAAATCAATAGGTGCACGAGGTAGAAAACCATAAACAATCTCAAAAGGGCACATTTTAGTGGTCGAATGCAATGCACGATTATAAGCAAATTCAATATGAGGTAAACATTCTTCCCACATCTTCAAGTTACTCTTTAAAACAGCCCTAAGCATAGTAGACAAAGTCCTATTGACTACTTCAGTTTGTCCATCAGTTTGGGGATGACATGTAGTACTAAAAAGTAGTTTAGTCCCAAACTTAGCCCATAAAAACCTCCAAAAATGGCTAAGAAACTTAGTATCATGATCGGAGACAATAGTATTGGGTACACCATGTAAGCGAATAATCTCACGAAAGAATAAATCAGCAACATTAGCAGCAGCATCGCTTTTATGACATGGTATAAAGTGTGCCATCTTAGAAAATCTATCCACGACAACATATATGCTATCCCTCCCCTTCTTTGTTCGAGGCAAGCCTAAAACAAAGTCCATGGATATGTCCTCCCACGGAACACTAGGTACAGGTAAAGGCATGTATAAACCATGAGGATTGAGTCGTGACTTAGCTTTTTGACATGTAGTGCAGCGAGCAACAAAACGCTCAACATCCCGTCTCATCTTTGGCCAAAATAAATGTGTAGCAAGTACGTCCTCCGTCTTCTTCATGCCAAAGTGTCCCATTAATCCTCCTCCATGCGCCTCCTGCAACAACAAAAGACGAACAGAGCTAGCTGGAATGCATAGCTTGTTAGAACGGAACACGAATCCATCATTAAGCACAAACTTGTTCCATGTTCTACCTTCTCTACAATTCTGCAATACATCTTTAAATTCTGGATCATGCACATATTGATCTTTGATTGTCTCTAAACCGAATATCTTAAAGTCAAGTTGTGAAAGCATAGTATAACGACGAGACAATGCATCAGCAATAATATTATCTTTACCCTTCTTGTGTTTAATGACATAAGGGAAAGTCTCAATAAATTCAACCCACTTAGCATGTCTACGATTAAGTTTTGCTTGACTTCGTATGTGTTTCAAAGATTCATGATCAGAATGTGTAACAAATTCTTTGGGCCATAAATAATGTTGCCAAGTTTCTAATGTCCGAACAAGAGCATATAATTCCTTATCTTAAGTAGAATAGTTCAGACTAGGCCCACTCAATGATCCAAATGTTCCTCCAAAGATTTTCTATAAATCAGTATATCATCAAAATAGACTACCACAAATCGTCCAATGAAAGCACGTAAAACCTCGTTCATTAATCTCATGAAGGTGCTAGGTGCATTAGTTAACCCAAAAGGCATGACTAACCACTCATATAGTCCAAACTTAGTTTTAAATGTTGTTTTCCATTCATCTCCTAATTTCATGCGAATTTGATGGTATCCACTACGCAAATCAACTTTGGAAAACATGGTAGAGCCACTTAATTCATCAAGCATATCATCTAACCGAGGAATAGGATGACGATAGCGAATAGTAATATTATTAATGGCTCTACAATCAACACACATACGCCATGTTCCATCCTTTTTGGCACTAATATAACAGGAACAACACAAGGACTAAGGGATTCGCGTATATAACCTTTGTCGAGTAGCTCTTGTACTTGACGCTGAATCTCCTTCGTCTCCTTAGGATTGGTACGGTATGGCGCACGGTTGGGAAGCGAAGCACCGGGAATTAAGTCAATCTGATGCTCAATCCCTCGAATAGGTGGTAATCCCGGTGGTACGTCTTGGGGAAAGACGTCTATAAACTCCTGCAAAAGGTCGGTGACAACAGAAGGCAAAGAAGGAGGCAATTCCTCAGATGAAAACAAAGCTTCTTTGCACACAAAAGCATAGCACACATATTGACTAACAACCAAATCCGAAATATCAACCTTAGTAGCAAGCAAAGTTGGACTAGTCAATTTAATTTCATTAGAAACAGCAGACGAAGATTTGCTATTAGTCTTATGTTGTTGCTCAAATTCTTTAGCTGCTATCTCATTCTCACTCTTATTTTTCACCTGTTTAGCTTTACTAGCTCTAGCAAGATCATCTTTCACAATTTGTTCAGGAGACATAGGAAGTAAAGCAATATTTTTATCCTGATGAACCTGATGAGGACATCCCTACTAATGTTACACCCATATCCTCACCAATTACACATATTGGACCAGTTACTAGAGCTCGTGCACGTCAACTAAATTATCAGGTACTTTCGTTTCTTGCGAATCCTTCTATTGTTCATGAACATATGATACTGCCTAAATTAGATACTTTTGTTTTGCTTATGAATGAAGGACCTAGCATGGACAAGAAGGATGGTCATTGGAGCGGGATCAAGCATGGAGAAGAAGGTGCGCGCGCGGGAAAGGACAGCGGAGCTTCCAGTGGTGATTATCGCACTTTGAAGCCACCATAAGGCGCGCATGAAGTCTTGGACGAAATACGCGAGATGCCACTTCATTATTTTCGTCCAAGGGCAATTATAGGTGCTGCGTCACCTTAATATTGGGCTGGGCCCATGTAATTTCGAAATACCACCTTATAGGCTGTTTTTAGAGTCCGTATGTGTGGGGAAACCGAGTTAGGGTTGTTTTCGGACCCCACCTCCAAGGGGTCACGAAAATCCCCTCTGTTCCCCCATATATACAGCCCTTAGGGCGTCGTTTAGACTTGGGTTTTAATTAGATTTAAGTTAGCCATAGCCGCAACTTCGAGCTCTTCGTTTGTGTCATCCGACCAGGCCAAGACCTCATTGGAACCCCAACTTTCGTAATCTTTCATCTTATATTCGCAATATCCAGATTGCAATTCTTAGTTCTTGCTTGTTCTTCGATTGCTTGCAGGAATTAGACCTTCGTGGTCAGGTTGATCGTGCATCCGCGGGATCAATAACCTCTCGGAGTTGGTTTAGCGATCGCTAAGGCGCAACGTCTTCGCACGTTCGTAGTCGGGTCGTGAAAGTCTACTCCACCATAATCGATCTCCACCATCTCATCGAAACATCGGGACACCTTCGCCTCTATCAAGTGGTATCAGATTTCCAGGTTGCTCGGTGAGATTTACCAGTTTTCGCAGTCTAGATTGGTTCTGTTTTTCATACCTACAGTCCACGAAAAAGCCAACAAAAAAAAATTAGGGTTAGATCATCACGTCCCAAAACAGTCCGAGCCTTTGTCCAGTTTTCTTTACAGTAGTTTGCATTGTTGAATTTGCGGTTGCATCGTTGTGTCGAGTTGCTGATCTTAGCGTCTAGTTACCTTAGAGTTTCGAGTTCTGATCACAGTTTTGTCACGCCGCCGCCGAACAGTAGTACACCACCACGTTCCGCCAATCCGAGTCCAGATACACCACCACGTTCCGCCAAGCAGAGTCCATACACACCACCACAACCTACCGATCCGAGTCGAGTTCCATCACCCGTTCGGTTTGTGATATCTCCGTAGCCAGAATAGTTTTGAGTTGATTAGAGTCGGATTTCACCAAACTTTTTCCGTCCAGAGAAGGGGGGTGATTTCCAAAAAAAAAAAAAAAAAAAAAAAAAAAGAGTCTGGCACGCTTTCCAGAGCAGTTTTTAGGCCAGAAATTTCAGGGGTAAAAAAATTTCGTGCCCATACGTTCCTTAGGTCCAGAAACTCGTTTTGAGACGTTCGCCACCATAGTGATTTTTTCGCACTTTTTCAGCCCCCGCAGTTCCGCATCGCAAAAAAAAAAAAAAAAAAAAGCAAAAAAAAAAAAAAAAAAAAAAGAGGAAAAATTTTTTCAGAGTGTGCTTCACAGTTGTTACGTGCCGCGCCGTGCTTTCGTTGGTGTTTTAGGCTCGCGTCTCTAGTACGGTCTAGCCTAGGATCAGCACAGTACCGACGTTGAGTGTTTATTCAACTTTGCATCTCTGTTTTGATTACTGTTGAGCTTTTTGCTACCATATTTGTCAAACCTACCTACAGCTCCACATATATTCTACTTCGTGCGGTTGACACCTCCTGGCCATCGCTCTACCACATCTCTGAGAGTTTTGACCCGTTGGTTGTACATCACCACCTGCTGCTAGGTAAGAATCGGTAAGAACTGAAGAAAAGCTTGACGGATTTGTGCTTTCCACCACCCCACATCCCCTTAGTCGAAGTAGGATCATACTTCTGTGTGTTTTCTATTTCTGCTAACCATGCCAGGATCCCATGATGAAGTGGCGCGGGATGCACCTGATTGGGAGAATATGACAAACAAAGCATTACATGATAAATTTGCACAAATGATGTCTGAACAGGTGAATGACATCGAGAACAGATTTACAGAGGCGATTGATGGTGTGGAGAAGATGATCGACACCAAGCTCGACGCCAAGTTTACTGAGTTGCTCGCACGCTTACCTATACAGCCTGCGGCCGCTCCAGCACAGCCACCGCCACCACGACGTGCACGACGTATTCTGTTTCCGGGCGGACAAGCTGCTGGTGCTCCTGCTGCTGCTGCAGTTACTGCTGCTGCTGCCTCTGACGTCGGCCAGGACGACAACTACGAGGGTGATTACGAGGAGGAGGTGGAACAAGAAGCGGCCTATGAACAGCCAGCTGGACGTCCACGTCCCAACATTCGCCACGGTCGACACCAACCACCCCCTCAGGTACGCGATGATGAGCATGTGCCTAAACTTAAATTGAATCTTAAGCCGTTTGAGGGTAGATATATTCCTGATGCTTATCTTACTTGGGAGTTAGAAACTGAACAACGCTTTACATGTTTACAATATCCTGAGAATAGACGTGTTACTGCTGCTGTTTGTGAATTCACGGGTTTTGCATCTATTTGGTGGTCTGAACATTGTAGATTGCATGCTAATAATATTCCAGCTACTTGGGCTGCTTTAAAAGATGCTATGCGTACTCGCTGGGTTCCTCCTTATTATCAACGTGAATTGCTACAAAAATTACAGCGTTTGAGACAAGGAAAAAATTCTGTAGAGGAATATTATCAAGAATTACAAACTGGATTGATTAGATGTGGCCTAGTAGAGGATAATGAAGCTATGTTTGCACGTTTCATAGGTGGCTTAAACAGGGAGATACAAACTATTCTAGAATACAAAGACTATGCTACTATTACTCGTTTGTTTCATCTTGCTTGTAAAGCTGAACGTGAAGTGCAGGATCGACAGGCCGCTACGAGACCTAACTTTTCTGCAGGACGAAATACATCATGGACATCGCGTGGACCTTCTACATCCACACGTCCTGCTGCTCCACCCTCTACTTCAGCCGCTCATTCTTACAGGGAGCCACCAAAACAGTCAGCGCCACCATTCAAGGGTGCACAGAGTGGTCCAGCGGCGAGTTCTTCTTCATCCATGGCTTCCACAGGGCAAACACGAGATCGTGATATTAAATGTCGCAGGTGCCAAGGTGGAGGTCACTTCGCAAAAGACTGTCCCTCCAAGCGTGTGATGATTATTACGGCGGATGGTGGGTATGAGTCAGCGAGTGACTATGATGAGGAGACTTTAGTTCTCATTGCTCATGAGGAACAGGGTGCCCATGATGATGCTCATGATATGGAGTATATGGCTCCTGATGATGCAGATAAATATGCTAGTTTGGTTGCTCAACGTGTGTTAAGTGTGCAGGTAACGAAGGCTGAGCAAAACCAGAGGCATAATTTGTTCCACACAAAGGGAGTGGTGAAAGAACGTTCGGTTCGCATCATCATTGACGGAGGGAGTTGCAACAACTTGGCTAGCATGGAGTTGGTGGAGAAGCTATCTCTCACCACAAGACCACACCCCCATCCGTACTATATTCAGTGGTTTAACAATAGTGGTAAGATTAAGGTAACGCGTTCTGTTCGTGTGCACTTTAGCATTGCTGCATATGCTGATTATGTTGATTGTGATGTGGTACCCATGCAAGCATGCTCTCTTTTACTTGGTAGACCATGGCAATTTGATAGGAATGTTGTACACCATGGTAGGACAAATCAGTTTACTCTGGTTCATCAGGATAAAAATATTGCTTTACTTCCTATGTCTCCTGAACAAATTGTGAAAGATGATCTTGCTAGAGCTAGTAAAGCTAAACAGGAGAAAAATAAGAGTGAAAATGAGATAGCAGCCAAAGAATTTGAGCAACAACATAAGACTAATAGCAAATCTTCTTCTGCTGTGTCTAATGAAATTAAATTGACTAGTCCAACTTTGCTTGCTACTAAAGTTGATATTTCAGATTTGGATGTTAGTCAATATGTGTGCTATGCTTTTGTGTGCAAAGAAGCTTTGTTTTCATTTGAGGAATTGCCTCCTTCTTTGCCTCCTGTTGTCACTGACCTTTTGCAGGAGTTTATTGACGTCTTTCCACAAGACGTACCACCGGGATTACCACCTATTCGAGGGATTGAGCATCAGATTGACTTAATTCCCGGTGCTTCACTGCCCAACCGTGCGCCATACCGTACCAATCCGGAGGAGACAAAGGAGATTCAGCGTCAAGTACAAGAGCTACTCGACAAAGGTTACATACGTGAATCCCTTAGTCCTTGTGCTGTTCCTGTTATATTAGTGCCTAAAAAGGATGGAACATGGCGTATGTGTGTTGATTGTCGAGCCATTAATAATATTACTATTCGTTATCGTCATCCTATTCCTAGGTTAGATGATATGCTTGATGAATTAAGTGGCTCTACCATGTTTTCCAAAGTTGATTTGCGTAGTGGATACCATCAAATTCGCATGAAATTAGGAGATGAATGGAAAACGGCATTTAAAACTAAGTTTGGATTATATGAGTGGTTAGTCATGCCTTTTGGGTTAACTAATGCACCTAGCACTTTCATGAGATTAATGAACGAGGTTTTACGTGCTTTCATTGGACGATTTGTGGTAGTCTATTTTGATGATATACTGATTTATAGCAAATCTTTGGAGGAACATTTGGATCATTTACGTGCTGTTTTTATTGCTCTACGTAATGCACGTTTGTTTGGTAACCTTGGGAAGTGCACCTTTTGCACCGACCGAGTATCGTTTCTTGGCTATGTTGTTACTCCGCAGGGAATTGAAGTTGATAAAGCCAAGATCGAGGCGATTGAGAGTTGGCCGCAGCCCAAAACGGTCACACAAGTGAGGAGTTTTCTTGGCCTCGCTGGATTCTATAGGCGTTTTGTGAGAGATTTCAGCACCATTGCTGCACCTCTCAATGAGCTTACACGCAAGGATGTGCCTTTTACTTGGGGTACCGCACAGGAAGAAGCCTTCACCGTATTGAAAGATAAGTTAACACATGCTCCTTTGCTCCAACTTCCTGATTTTAATAAGACTTTTGAGCTTGAATGCGATGCTAGTGGGATTGGTTTGGGAGGTGTGTTATTACAAGATGCTAAACCTGTTGCTTACTTTTCTGAAAAATTGAGTGGGCCTAGTCTGAACTATTCTACTTATGATAAGGAATTATATGCTCTTGTTCGGACATTAGAAACTTGGCAACATTATTTATGGCCCAAAGAATTTGTTATACATTCTGATCATGAATCTTTGAAACACATAAGAAGTCAAGCAAAACTTAATCGTAGACATGCTAAGTGGGTTGAATTTATTGAGACTTTCCCTTATGTCATTAAACACAAGAAGGGGAAAGATAATATTATTGCTGATGCTTTGTCTCGTCGTTATACTATGCTTTCACAACTTGACTTCAAGATTTTCGGTTTAGAGACAATCAAAGATCAATACGTAAATGATGCGGAATTTAAAGATGTATTGCAGAATTGTAGAGAGGGTAGAACATGGAACAAGTTTGTGCTTAATGATGGATTTGTGTTCCGTTCTAACAAGCTATGCATTCCAGCTAGCTCTATTCGTCTTTTGTTGTTGCAGGAGGCGCATGGAGGAGGATTAATGGGACACTTTGGCGTGAAGAAGACGGAGGACGTACTTGCTACACATTTCTTTTGGCCAAAGATGAGACGGGATGTTGAGCGTTTTGTTGCTCGCTGCACTACATGTCAAAAAGCTAAGTCACGACTCAATCCTCATGGTTTATACATGCCTTTACCTGTACCTAGTGTTCCGTGGGAGGACATATCCATGGACTTTGTTTTAGGCTTGCCTCGAACAAAGAATGGGAGGGATAGCATATTTGTTGTCGTGGATAGATTTTCTAAGATGGCACATTTTATACCATGTCATAAAAGCGATGATGCTGCTAATGTTGCTGATTTATTCTTTCGTGAGATTATTCGCTTACATGGTGTGCCCAATACTATTGTCTCGGATCGTGATACTAAGTTTCTTAGCCATTTTTGGAGATGCTTATGGGCTAAGTTGGGGACTAAACTACTTTTTAGTACTACATGTCATCCCCAAACTGATGGACAAACTGAAGTAGTCAATAGGACTTTGTCTACTATGCTTAGGGCTGTTTTAAAGAGTAACTTGAAACTGTGGGAAGAATGTTTACCTCATATTGAATTTGCTTATAATCGTTCATTGCATTCTACCACTAAAATGTGCCCTTTTGAGATTGTTTATGGTTTTCTACCTCGTGCACCTATTGATTTGCTACCTCTTCCATCTTCGGAGAAGGTTAATTTTGATGCTAAGCAACGTGCTGAATTGATATTAAAAATGCATGAGTTAACTAAAGAAAACATTGAGCGCATGAATGCTAGATACAAGCTTGCTGGTGATAGGGGTCGAAAGCATGTTGTGTTTGAACCCGGAGATCTTGTTTGGTTACATCTACGTAAAGATAGGTTTCCTGATTTGCGCAAGTCTAAGTTAATGCCTCGAGCTGATGGTCCCTTTAAGGTTTTGCAGAAAATTAATGATAATGCATATAAACTTGAGCTACCTGCAGCCTTTGGGGTTAGTCCCACATTTAATATTGCAGATTTGAAGCCTTATTTGGGAGAAGATGATGAGCTTCCGTCGAGGACGACTTCAATTCAAGAAAGGGAGGATGATGAGGACATCCCTACTAATGTTACACCCATATCCTCACCAATTACACATATTGGACCAGTTACTAGAGCTCGTGCACGTCAACTAAATTATCAGGTACTTTCGTTTCTTGCGAATCCTTCTATTGTTCATGAACATATGATACTGCCTAAATTAGATACTTTTGTTTTGCTTATGAATGAAGGACCTAGCATGGACAAGAAGGATGGTCATTGGAGCGGGATCAAGCATGGAGAAGAAGGTGCGCGCGCGGGAAAGGACAGCGGAGCTTCCAGTGGTGATTATCGCACTTTGAAGCCACCATAAGGCGTGCATGAAGTCTTGGACGAAATACGCGAGATGCCACTTCATTATTTTCGTCCAAGGGCAATTATAGGTGCTGCGTCACCTTAATATTGGGCTGGGCCCATGTAATTTCGAAATACCACCTTATAGGCTGTTTTTAGAGTCCGTATGTGTGGGGAAACCGAGTTAGGGTTGTTTTCGGACCCCACCTCCAAGGGGTCACGAAAATCCCCTCTGTTCCCCCATATATACAGCCCTTAGGGCGTCGTTTAGACTTGGGTTTTAATTAGATTTAAGTTAGCCATAGCCGCAACTTCGAGCTCTTCGTTTGTGTCATCCGACCAGGCCAAGACCTCATTGGAACCCCAACTTTCGTAATCTTTCATCTTATATTCGCAATATCCAGATTGCAATTCTTAGTTCTTGCTTGTTCTTCGATTGCTTGCAGGAATTAGACCTTCGTGGTCAGGTTGATCGTGCATCCGCGGGATCAATAACCTCTCGGAGTTGGTTTAGCGATCGCTAAGGCGCAACGTCTTCGCACGTTCGTAGTCGGGTCGTGAAAGTCTACTCCACCATAATCGATCTCCACCATCTCATCGAAACATCGGGACACCTTCGCCTCTATCAGAACCAGAGTAAACTAATTAGTTGTACCATGGTGTACAACATTCCTATCAAATTGCCATGGTCTACCAAGTAAAAGAGAGCATGCTTGCATGGGTACCACATCACAATCAACATAATCAGCATATGCAGCAATGCTAAAGTGCACACGAACAGAACGCATTACCTTAATCTTACCACCATTGTTAAACCACTGAAATATAGTACGGATGAGGATGTGGTCTTGTGGTGAGAGATAGCTTCTCCACCAACTCCATGCTAACCAAGTTGTTGCAACTCCCTCCATCAATAATGATGCGAACCGAACGTTCTTTCACCAATCCCTTTGTGTGGAACAAATTATGCCTCTGGTTTTGCTCGGCCTTCGTTACCTGCACACTTAACACACGTTGAGCGACCAAACTAGCATATTTATCCGCATCATCAGGAGCCATATACTCTATATCATGAGCATCATCATGGGAAACCTGTTCCTCATTAGCAATGAGGACTAAAGTCTCCTCATCATAGCCACTCGCTGACTCATACCCACCATCCGCCGTAATAGTCATCACACGCTTGGAGGACAGTCTTTTGCGAAGTGACCTCCACCTTGGCACCTGCGACATTTAATATCACGATCTCGTGTTTGACCTGTGGAAGCCATGGATGAAGAGGAACTCGCCGCTGGACCACTCTGTGCACCCTTCAATGGTGGCGCTGGCTGTTTTGGTGGCTCCCTGTAAGAATGAGCGGCTGAAGTAGATGGTGGCGCAGCAGGACGTGTGGATGTAGAAGCTCCACGCGATGTCCATGATGTATTTCATCCTGCAGAAAAGTTAGGTCTCGTAGCGGCCTGTCGATCCTGCACTTCACGTTCAGCTTGACAAGCAAGATGAAACAAACGAGTGATAGTAGCATAGTCCTTGTATTCTAGAATAGTTTGTATCTCCTTGTTTAAGCCACCCATAAAACGTGCAAGCATAGCTTCATTATCCTCTACTAGGCCACATCTAATCAATCCAGTTTGTAATTCCTGATAATATTCCTCTAAAGAATTTTTCCCTTGTCTCAAACGCTGTAATTTTTGTAGCAATTCACGTTGATAATAAGGAGGAACCCAGCGAGTACGCATAGCATCTTTTAAAGCAGCCCAAGTAGTTGGAATATTATTAGCATGCAATCTACAATGTTCAGACCACCAAATATATGCAAACCCCGTGAATTCACAAATAGCAGCAGTAACACATCTATTCTCAGGATATTGTAAACATGTAAAGCGTTGTTCAGTTTCTAACTCCCAAGTAAGATAAGCATCAGGAATATATCTACCCTCAAACGGCTTAAGATTCAATTTCAGTTTAGGCACATGTTCATCATCGCGTACCTGGGGGGGTGGTTGGTGTCGACCGTGGCGAATGTTGGGACGTGGACGTCCAGCTGGCTGTTCATAGGCCGCTTCCTGTTCCACCTCCTCCTCATAATCACCCTCGTAGTCATCGTCGTCCTGGTCGACGTCAGAAGCAGCAGCAGTAGCAGCAACTGCAGCAGCAGGAGGAGCACCAATACCAGCAGCTTGTCCGGCCGGAAACAGAATACGCCGTGCAAGTCGTTGAAACGGTGGCAGCGCCGGTGCGGCCGCAGGCTGTGGAGGTAGGCGTGCGATCAACTCAGTAAACTTGGCGTCGAGCTTGGTGTCGATCATCTTATCCACGCCATCAATCGCCTCTGTAAATCTATTCTCGATGTCTTGCACCTGTTCAGACATCATACGTGCAAATTTATCATGTAGCTCCTTGTTCGTCATGTTCTCCCAATCGGGCGCATCCTGCGCCACTTCATCATGTGATCCTGGCATGGTTAGCAGAAATAGAAAACACACAGAAATATGATCCTACTTCTACTAATGGGATGTGGGGTGGTGGAAAGCACAAATCCGTCAAGCGTTTCTTTCGTTCTTACCGATTCTTACCTAGCAGCAGGTGGTGATGTACAACCAACGGGTCAAAACTCTCAGAGATATGGTAGAGCGATGGCCAGGAGGTGTCAAAACGCACGATGTAGAATATATGTGGAGCTGTAGGAAGGCTGACAAGCTCAACAGTAATCAAAACAGAGATGCAAAGCTGAATAAACACTCAACGTCGGTACTGTGCTGATCCTAGGCTAGACCGTACTAGAGACGCGAGCCTAAAACACCAACGGAAGCACAGCGCGACACGTAAACAACCGAGAAGCACACTCTGATTTTTTTTTTGCTTTTTTTGTGGTGATTCGGGACTGCGATGGCTGAAAAAGTGCGAAAAAAATCACTATGGTAGCGAACGTCTCAAAATGTGTTTCTAGACCTAAGGAAGGTATGGGCACGAAAAAATTTCACCCCTGACTTTTTTTTTTGGAAATCACCCCCTTCTACGTACGACAAAGGATTGGTGAAATCCGACTCTAACAACTCAGTCGGTGGTGATGTATATGGACTCGGATTGGCGGAACATGGTGGTGTATATGGATTCGGATTGGCGGAACGTGGTGGTGAAACTACTGTGCAGCGGCGGCGTGACAAACTGTGATCAGAACTCAAAACTCTAAGGGAACTAGACTCTAAGATCAGCAACTTGACACAACGATGCAATCGCAAATTCAACAAAGCAAGTACTGAAAAGAAAACTGGACAAAGGCTAGGACTGTCGTGGGACGTGATGATCTAACCCTAATTTTTTTTGTCTTTTTCGTTGACTGTAGGTATGAAGAACATAACCAATCTAGACTACAAAAAACTGGTAAATCTCACCGATCAACCTGGAAATCTGATACCACTTGATAAAGGCGAAGGTGTCCCGATGTTTCGATGAGATGGTGGAGATCGATTATGGTGGAGTCGAATTTCACGATCCGACTACGAACGTGCGAAGACGTTGCGCCCTAGCGATCGCTAAACCAACTCCGAGAGGTTATTGATCCCGCGGATGCACGATCAACCTGATCACGAAGGTCTAATTCCTGCAAGCAATCGAAAGAACAAGCAAGAACTAAGAATTGCAATCCGGATATTGCGAATATAAGATGAATGATTAACTAAAGTTGGGGTTCCAATGCGGTCTTGGCCTAGTCGGATGACACAAACGAAGAGCTCGAAGTTGCGGCTATGGCTAACTTAAATCTAATTAAAACCCAAGTCTAAACGACGCCCGAAGGGCTGTATATATGGGGGAACAGAGGGTATTTTCGTGACCCCTTGGAGGTGGGGTCCGAAAACAACCCTAACTCGGTTTCCCCACACATACGGACTCTAAAAACAGCCTATAATGTGGTATTTCGAAATTACATGGGCCCAGCCCAATATTAAGGTGACGCAGCACCTATAATTCTCCTTTGGACGAAAATAATGAAGTGGCATCTCGTGTATTTCGTCCAAGCCTTCATGCACTCCTTATGGTGGCTTCAAAGTGCGAAAATCACCACTAGAAGCTCCATTGTCCTTTCCCGCGCGCGCACCTTCTTCTCCATGCTTGATCCCGCTCCAATGACCATCCTTCTTGTCCATGCTAGGTCCTTCATTCATAAGCAACATAAAAATATCTAATTTAGGCAGCATCATATGTTCATGAACATTAGAAGGATTCTCAAGAAACGAAAGTACCTGATAATTTAGTTGACGTGCGCGTGTTCTAGTAACTGGTCCAATATGTTTAGTTGGTCACGATGTGGGTGTAACAGTAGTAGGGATGTCCTCATCAGTGATTAAACACGCAATTCTGCGAAAAAACAACGGCAATCGTTTGATTTGGCGGATCGGTCTCTGTTCTTCCGCATGGGGCAGGAGCTTCGCATCGTGCTTGCGGGGTTCATATTCGATTTTATAGCCGTAATCCTAGTGTGTTACTAAGTTCGCGTTCATGTTTGTGTTACTCCGCGACGGATTAATTTGCTAATACGATCGAATTTTGGATAATTAGTTGAATTTTCTCTGTTCTAGCGAAAAAACGCAAGCACTCTGTCCCCTCCGCTTCCGGATCAAATTTGTTGTTTTTGTATGTGTTTTTCTGTTGATTTTTCCAATTACGTGTTGTATTACACTAATCTGTATGAATTACAGTGGATTAAGTTGTTAATTTTGTGGAATTTAACTTGTTGATGCTTTTTGTGTTCGAGCGGGCGTCACGGGGTTGGTCGTTACTCAAGATCTTTTTTCAGTTTTGCGCATTATGTAGTATTAAGAACTGCATTACAATCTTGCTTTTTCGTTTGTGAATCATGGAGGGGGGACTAGGCAGAGCGGGTTGCTAGTTTAATTAGTTTTTGTTTGGTCAAACGTGGCGAACTGCAGTAATTTGTAAAGCGAGCTGCATCTTGTCATTGTACCACACTGCTTTATTTATCATTTTTCTTTTTTTGGGTAGTCTCTGTATATATATGGCTGGGTCCATTGCCTCCTCCTACCTTATCCTTAACGGCTCCCCTCATACCTTATCCTTGGTGGCCAACATTGCCTACTCCCCTTTTGCCACCCCTCCTCCTTGATCCGTCTTCTCCCCAACCAGATCCTACGCCTGGCAATGGATTGCGTGTGCGGCTTCTTGACAAGGACGGATCCCATCCTGGAGACCTTCATTTTTTTCTGAAGGGTTGGTTCTGATGACTGATGATGATGTCAATGATTGATGGATATGTATTTCTGCATAGTCGTCTTCCTGTGTTGTGTGTAGTTAACACTATCTGAATATTGTAGTAGTATTAGTTTCTGAAGAAACATTTTCACTGAGTATAAGTGAACTGCTTTTAGATAGATTTTTATTATGAAGATTGTAGCAGCAACAGCAATTTGGTCTAGTCAATATTTTTTATCTGATGACACCAATATTATTATGAAGAATGTAGCAGCAATTAGTTTATGAAGATTGTACCTGGTTCATATTTTTTCTTATTTTTGTTCTTGTTCATTTCCTTGCATAAATTTCCTTCTGGTCTAGTCTGGGTTACCGAAAGCTGTGTTAATTTGGTCTTGGTTAGCAAGAATGGGTATCATAATGTTGATGTCATGTACTCTGTTGGCTCTGATGATTTCTTGGTCCGCAAAGATGGCTGGAAGGAATTTGTGGAAGAAGCTGGTCTTCAGGCTGGGGATGTTGTTATGGCTATGTTTTACAGGCATGCAAAGTGTTTGGAAATCAAGTTAAATTTGCTTTAGATCAGTTCTTTTTCAGCAGCAGCAACATCAAACAATTTTTTGTAATAATGTGTCATCTTTCGTGTGGCATCTAGCTCTTTTTTGAAAATCTGACTTGCATGGTGAACAATGTTTTGTTTTTTTTGCTGAAAATGCAATGAAACATTATCTGAATATTTTGTGTTTGTTCAGAGTTTTTGATTTTATCACTGATGAAATGCATGTTATTGCTTGATATGTTCTTTTTCACATGGTCAACTCACATGTATGTAGTTAACACTATCTGAATCTTGTAGCAGCATCAGTTTGTGGAGAAACATTTTCACTGAGTATAAGTGAACTACTTTTACAGTGAGTTTATTATGAAGATCCTAGTAGCAGCAACAGTTGAAGCAATATACAGACTGGAAAGATCGACTGAGCTTCATTTTTTCAGCAACCCATATATGGAACTACAGTGCAAATAAATGATAATTTTTTGTTTCTTCTTTTTTTTTCTTTTGCTAATTGAACTCCGGTGTATATAAGAGAACTGCATCAACCATTGTCTATGAACTATTTGATAACACACTGAGAACTGCAAATTTTTGATAGATACGAACCAAGGTTCTGTGCTCATCATAAGCGAATTACATCATCAAGCAAACTAAAGCAACATAAGCAAACATTGTGCCAAAGAAAATAACAACGAAAGCAAACTAATCGACATAAGCAGAAGGAAACAACTTGATCACTCGTGACAGGAACCCTTGGTTATCAGCATCTTGCTTCAGCATCTGGCCCGCTTCATCAGTTCCACTCGGGCCAGGCGGAGGTGGAAGGTGACCCCCCTGCTCCCCTTACCCGGGATGACCTCGGGCGCTTCCTGGTCTACTCTTTTAGAGTGCGAGTGAGGCCATCCTGCACTGTGGTGATGCAGTTCCATATCTTGAATGAGTGTAGGCTTCCTTGGCAGCATACTCAATGTGCCTCCTGATGAGAATCCAAGTCCACTGGTGGTGCTCTTGGTCTGTCATCTTGCTCTTCATGTCTGCGTAGTAGTCATCGATGATGATGGAAGATACATCGCCAAGTGAGTCCAGTGTCTTCGTTGCTTGAGGCACCTGATACGTCCAAAATGCATCACTATTTTATATAGCAATTCTTTCTTATTCATTGATATATTCCATGTTATGATGCTGTTCTTATGTTGTTTTGACTTATTTTACACAGTTTGCAACTTTTCGGTGCCGAAGCAGCAGACGCGGGATTCAGAGGTAAAAAGTGGAAGTTGAGTTGCGGAAGAAGAATTCCTCCAAATTACCTGAAAATCGACGGAGGAGATTTTTCAGAAGATCAACGAAGACATGCCGAAGAGGGGCCAGAGGGGGCCACAGGGTGCCCAGGCGGCCACCCGGCGCGGCCCCACCCCTGGCCGTGCCGGGAGGGCGCCAGGAGCCCTGGGGCCACTCCCGGCTCCCCCCTTTGGCCTATATATCCCTGATATATCAAAAACCCTAAAACAGGGAGAGAGTTTCCGGAGTTTTGCTGCCGCTCCATGGCGGAAACCTACAAAGAAGAAAAGACATCTCCGGTGGTAACTTTCGTCGGGGAGAACACCTCCCAGAAAGGGAGATCGTCGTCATCGTCATCACCATCATCACGGGCATCATCGAGGTCATCATCAACATCATCCCCAACATCAGGACCGTCACCACCTGATAGAGGCGAAGGTGTCCCGATGTTTCGATGAGATGGTGGAGATCGATTATGGTGGAGTAGACTTTCACGACCCGACTACGAACGTGCGAAGACGTTGCGCCTTAGCGATCGCTAAACCAACTCCGAGAGGTTATTGATCCCGCGGATGCACGATCAACCTGACCACGAAGGTCTAATTCCTGCAAGCAATCGAAGAACAAGCAAGAACTAAGAATTGCAATCTGGATATTGCGAATATAAGATGAAAGATTACGAAAGTTGGGGTTCCAATGAGGTCTTGGCCTGGTCGGATGACACAAACGAAGAGCTCGAAGTTGCGGCTATGGCTAACTTAAATCTAATTAAAACCCAAGTCTAAACGACGCCCTAAGGGCTGTATATATGGGGGAACAGAGGGGATTTTCGTGACCCCTTGGAGGTGGGGTCCGAAAACAACCCTAACTCGGTTTCCCCACACATACGGACTCTAAAAACAGCCTATAAGGTGGTATTTCGAAATTACATGGGCCCAGCCCAATATTAAGGTGACGCAGCACCTATAATTGCCCTTGGACGAAAATAATGAAGTGGCATCTCACGTATTTCGTCCAAGACTTCATGCGCGCCTTATGGTGGCTTCAAAGTGCGATAATCACCACGGGAAGCTCCGCTATCCTTTCCCGCGCGCGCACCTTCTTCTCCATGCTTGATCCCGCTCCAATGACCATCCTTCTTGTCCATGCTAGGTCCTTCATTCATAAGCAAAACAAAAGTATCTAATTTAGGCAGTATCATATGTTCATGAACAATAGAAGGATTCGCAAGAAACGAAAGTACCTGATAATTTAGTTGACGTGCACGAGCTCTAGTAACTGGTCCAATATGTGTAGTTGGTGAGGATATGGGTGTAACATTAGTAGGGATGTCCTCATCATCCTCCCCTTCTTGAATTGAAGTCGTCCTCGACGGAAGCTCATCATCTTCTCCCAAATAAGGCTTCAAATCTGCAATATTAAATGTGGAACTAACCCCAAAGGCTGCAGGTAGCTCAAGTTTATATGCATTATCATTAATTTTCTGCAAAACCTTAAAGGGACCATCAGCTCGAGGCATTAACTTAGACTTGCGCAAATCAGGAAACCTATCTTTACGTAGATGTAACCAAACAAGATCTCCGGGTTCAAACACAACATGCTTTCGACCCCTATCACCAGCAAGCTTGTATCTAGCATTCATGCGCTCAATGTTTTCTTTAGTTAACTCATGCAGTTTTAATATCAATTCAGCACGTTGCTTAGCATCAAAATTAACCTTCTCCGAAGATGGAAGAGGAAGCAAATCAATAGGTGCACGAGGTAGAAAACCATAAACAATCTCAAAAGGGCACATTTTAGTGGTAGAATGCAATGAACGATTATAAGCAAATTCAATATGAGGTAAACATTCTTCCCACAGTTTCAAGTTACTCTTTAAAACAGCCCTAAGCATAGTAGACAAAGTCCTATTGACTACTTCAGTTTGTCCATCAGTTTGGGGATGACATGTAGTACTAAAAAGTAGTTTAGTCCCCAACTTAGCCCATAAGCATCTCCAAAAATGGCTAAGAAAATTAGTATCACGATCCGAGACAATAGTATTGGGCACACCATGTAAGCGAATAATCTCACGAAAGAATAAATCAGCAACATTAGCAGCATCATCGCTTTTATGACATGGTATAAAATGTGCCATCTTAGAAAATCTATCCACGACAACAAATATGCTATCCCTCCCATTCTTTGTTTGAGGCAAGCCTAAAACAAAGTCCATGGATATGTCCTCCCACGGAACACTAGGTACAGGTAAAGGCATGTATAAACCATGAGGATTGAGTCGTGACTTAGCTTTTTGACATGTAGTGCAGCGAGCAACAAAACGCTCAACATCCCGTCTCATCTTTGGCCAAAAGAAATGTGTAGCAAGTACGTCCTCCGTCTTCTTCACGCCAAAGTGTCCCATTAATCCTCCTCCATGCGCCTCCTGCAACAACAAAAGACGAATAGAGCTAGCTGGAATGCATAGCTTGTTAGAACGGAACACAAATCCATCATTAAGCACAAACTTGTTCCATGTTCTACCCTCTCTACAATTCTGCAATACATCTTTAAATTCCGCATCATTTACGTATTGATCTTTGATTGTCTCTAAACCGAAAATCTTGAAGTCAAGTTGTGAAAGCATAGTATAACGACGAGACAAAGCATCAGCAATAATATTATCTTTCCCCTTCTTGTGTTTAATGACATAAGGGAAAGTCTCAATAAATTCAACCCACTTAGCATGTCTACGATTAAGTTTTGCTTGACTTCTTATGTGTTTCAAAGATTCATGATCAGAATGTATAACAAATTCTTTGGGCCATAAATAATGTTGCCAAGTTTCTAATGTCCGAACAAGAGCATATAATTCCTTATCATAAGTAGAATAGTTCAGACTAGGCCCACTCAATTTTTCAGAAAAGTAAGCAACAGGTTTAGCATCTTGTAATAACACACCTCCCAAACCAATCCCACTAGCATCGCATTCAAGCTCAAAAGTCTTATTAAAATCAGGAAGTTGGAGCAAAGGAGCATGTGTTAACTTATCTTTCAATACGGTGAAGGCTTCTTCCTGTGCGGTACCCCAAGTAAAAGGCACATCCTTGCGTGTAAGCTCATTGAGAGGTGCAGCAATGGTGCTGAAATCTCTCACAAAACGCCTATAGAATCCAGCGAGGCCAAGAAAACTCCTCACTTGTGTGACCGTTTTGGGCTGCGGCCAACTCTCAATCGCCTCGATCTTGGCTTTATCAACTTCAATTCCCTGCGGAGTAACAACATAGCCAAGAAACGATACTCGGTCGGTGCAAAAGGTGCACTTCCCAAGGTTACCAAACAAACGTGCATTACGTAGAGCAATAAAAACAGCACGTAAATGATCCAAATGTTCCTCCAAAGATTTGCTATAAATCAGTATATCATCAAAATAGACTACCACAAATCGTCCAATGAAAGCACGTAAAACCTCGTTCATTAATCTCATGAAAGTGCTAGGTGCATTAGTTAACCCAAAAGGCATGACTAACCACTCATATAATCCAAACTTAGTTTTAAATGCCGTTTTCCATTCATCTCCTAATTTCATGCGAATTTGATGGTATCCACTACGCAAATCAACTTTGGAAAACATGGTAGAGCCACTTAATTCATCAAGCATATCATCTAACCTAGGAATAGGATGACGATAACGAATAGTAATATTATTAATGGCTCGACAATCAACACACATACGCCATGTTCCATCCTTTTTAGGCACTAATATAACAGGAACAGCACAAGGACTAAGGGATTCACGTATGTAACCTTTGTCGAGTAGCTCTTCTACTTGACGCTGAATCTCCTTTGTCTCCTCCGGATTGGTACGGTATGGCGCACGGTTGGGCAGTGAAGCACCGGGAATTAAGTCAATCTGATGCTCAATCCCTCGAATAGGTGGTAATCCCGGTGGTACGTCTTGTGGAAAGACGTCAATAAACTCCTGCAAAAGGTCAGTGACAACAGGAGGCAAAGAAGGAGGCAATTCCTCAAATGAAAACAAAGCTTCTTTGCACACAAAAGCATAGCACACATATTGACTAACATCCAAATCTGAAATATCAACTTTAGTAGCAAGCAAAGTTGGACTAGTCAATTTAATTTCATTAGACACAGCAGAAGAAGATTTGCTATTAGTCTTATGTTGTTGCTCAAATTCTTTGGCTGCTATCTCATTTTCACTCTTATTTTTCTCCTGTTTAGCTTTACTAGCTCTAGCAAGATCATCTTTCACAATTTGTTCAGGAGACATAGGAAGTAAAGCAATATTTTTATCCTGATGAACCAGAGTAAACTGATTTGTCCTACCATGGTGTACAACATTCCTATCAAATTGCCATGGTCTACCAAGTAAAAGAGAGCATGCTTGCATGGGTACCACATCACAATCAACATAATCAGCATATGCAGCAATGCTAAAGTGCACACGAACAGAACGCGTTACCTTAATCTTACCACTATTGTTAAACCACTGAATATAGTACGGATGGGGGTGTGGTCTTGTGGTGAGAGATAGCTTCTCCACCAACTCCATGCTAGCCAAGTTGTTGCAACTCCCTCCGTCAATGATGATGCGAACCGAACGTTCTTTCACCACTCCCTTTGTGTGGAACAAATTATGCCTCTGGTTTTGCTCAGCCTTCGTTACCTGCACACTTAACACACGTTGAGCAACAAAACTAGCATATTTATCTGCATCATCAGGAGCCATATACTCCATATCATGAGCATCATCATGGGCACCCTGTTCCTCATGAGCAATGAGAACTAAAGTCTCCTCATCATAGTCACTCGCTGACTCATACCCACCATCCGCCGTAATAATCATCACACGCTTGGAGGGACAGTCTTTTGCGAAGTGACCTCCACCTTGGCACCTGCGACATTTAATATCACGATCTCGTGTTTGCCTTGTGGAAGCCATGGATGAAGAAGAACTCGCCGCTGGACCACTCTGTGCACCCTTGAATGGTGGCGCTGACTGTTTTGGTGGCTCCCTGTAAGAATGAGCGGCTGAAGTAGAGGGTGGAGCAGCAGGACGTGTGGATGTAGAAGGTCCACGCGATGTCCATGATGTATTTCGTCCTGCAGAAAAGTTAGGTCTCGTAGCGGCCTGTCGATCCTGCACTTCACGTTCAGCTTTACAAGCAAGATGAAACAAACGAGTAATAGTAGCATAGTCCTTGTATTCTAGAATAGTTTGTATCTCCCTGTTTAAGCCACCTATGAAACGTGCAAACATAGCTTCATTATCCTCTACTAGGCCACATCTAATCAATCCAGTTTGTAATTCTTGATAATATTCCTCTACAGAATTTTTTCCTTGTCTCAAACGCTGTAATTTTTGTAGCAATTCACGTTGATAATAAGGAGGAACCCAGCGAGTACGCATAGCATCTTTTAAAGCAGCCCAAGTAGCTGGAATATTATTAGCATGCAATCTACAATGTTCAGACCACCAAATAGATGCAAAACCCGTGAATTCACAAACAGCAGCAGTAACACGTCTATTCTCAGGATATTGTAAACATGTAAAGCGTTGTTCAGTTTCTAACTCCCAAGTAAGATAAGCATCAGGAATATATCTACCCTCAAACGGCTTAAGATTCAATTTAAGTTTAGGCACATGTTCATCATCGCGTACCTGAGGGGGTGGTTGGTGTCGACCGTGGCGAATGTTGGGACGTGGACGTCCAGCTGGCTGTTCATAGGCCGCTTCTTGTTCCACCTCCTCCTCGTAATCACCCTCGTAGTTGTCGTCCTGGCCGACGTCAGAGGCAGCAGCAGCAGCAAGAGCACCAGCAGCTTGTCCGCCCGGAAACAGAATACGTCGTGCACGTCGTGGTGGCGGTGGCTGTGCTGGAGCGGCCGCAGGCTGTATAGGTAAGCGTGCGAGCAACTCAGTAAACTTGGCGTCGAGCTTGGTGTCGATCATCTTCTCCACACCATCAATCGCCTCTGTAAATCTGTTCTCGATGTCATTCACCTGTTCAGACATCATTTGTGCAAATTTATCATGTAATGCTTTGTTTGTCATATTCTCCCAATCAGGTGCATCCCGCGCCACTTCATCATGGGATCCTGGCATGGTTAGCAGAAATAGAAAACACACAGAAGTATGATCCTACTTCGACTAATGGGATGTGGGGTGGTGGGAAGCACAAATCCGTCAAGCTTTTCTTCAGTTCTTACCGATTCTTACCTAGCAGCAGGTGGTGATGTACAACCAACGGGTCAAAACTCTCAGAGATGTGGTAGAGCGATGGCCAGGAGGTGTCAACCGCACGAAGTAGAATATATGTGGAGCTGTAGGTAGGTTTGACAAATATGGTAGCAAAAAGCTCAACGGTAATCAAAACAGAGATGCAAAGTTGAATAAACACTCAACGTCGGTACTGTGCTGATCCTAGGCTAGACCGTACTAGAGACGCGAGCCTAAAACACCAACGAAAGCACGGCGCGGCACGTAATCAACTGAGAAGCACAATCTGAATTTTTTTTTTTGGCGATGCGGGACTGCGGTGGCTGAAAAAGTGCGAAAAAATCACTATGGTGGCGAACGTCTCAAAACGAGTTTCTGGACCTAAGGAACGTATGGGCACGAATTTTTTTTACCCCTGAAAATTTTGGCCTAAAAACTGCTCTGAAAAGCGTGCCAGACTCTAATCAACTCAAACTAATCTGGCTATGGAGAGGTCACGAACCGTACTGATGATGGAACTCAACTCGGACTCGTGGTACGTGGTGGTGTATATGGACTCTGCTTGGCGGAACGTGGTGGTGTATGTGGACTTGGATTGGCGGAACGTGGTAGGATGACTACTGTGCGGCGGCGACGTGGCAAACTGTGATCAGAACTCGAAACTCTAAGGGAACTAGACGCTAAGATCAGCAACTTGACACAACGATGCAACCGTAAATTCAACAAAGCAAGTACTGAAAAGAAAACTGGACACTTGATAGAGGCGAAGGTGTCCCGATGTTTCGATCAGATGGTGGAGATCGATTATGGTGGAGTAGACTTTCACGACCCGACTACGAACGTGCGAAGACGTTGCGCCTTAGCGATCGCTAAACCAACTCCGAGAGGTTATTGATCCCGCGGATGCACGATCAACCTGACCACGAAGGTCTAATTCCTGCAAGCAATCGAAGAACAAGCAAGAACTAAGAATTGCAATCTGGATATTGCGAATATAAGATGAAAGATTACGAAAGTTGGGGTTCCAATGAGGTCTTGGCCTGGTCGGATGACACAAACGAAGAGCTCGAAGTTGCGGCTATGGCTAACTTAAATCTAATTAAAACCCAAGTCTAAACGACGCCCTAAGGGCTGTATATATGGGGGAACAGAGGGGATTTTCGTGACCCCTTGGAGGTGGGGTCCGAAAACAACCCTAACTCGGTTTCCCCACACATACGGACTCTAAAAACAGCCTATAAGGTGGTATTTCGAAATTACATGGGCCCAGCCCAATATTAAGGTGACGCAGCACCTATAATTGCCCTTGGACGAAAATAATGAAGTGGCATCTCGCGTATTTCGTCCAAGACTTCATGCGCGCCTTATGGTGGCTTCAAAGTGCGATAATCACCACGGGAAGCTCCGCTGTCCTTTCCCGCGCGCGCACCTTCTTCTCCATGCTTGATCCCGCTCCAATGACCATCCTTCTTGTCCATGCTAGGTCCTTCATTCATAAGCAAAACAAAAGTATCTAATTTAGGCAGTATCATATGTTCATGAACAATAGAAGGATTCGCAAGAAACGAAAGTACCTGATAATTTAGTTGACGTGCACGAGCTCTAGTAACTGGTCCAATATGTGTAGTTGGTGAGGATATGGGTGTAACATTAGTAGGGATGTCCTCATCACCACCACCATCCAATCCCACCTCACAAGTTCATCTTGTGTTGTAATCTGTACTACTATCCTCTCTACTCTACCGATGTTGATTACTACCGTGTGATGAATGCTATTGAGTTTTGTTGGAGAATTATCATTGTGTCCAGATTGTTTATCATATATTTATCCCCACTGATCATGATCTCTTTTATGTCTTGTGAGTATTTACTTTAGTTCTTGAGGACATGGGAGAAGTCTA
Source organism: Bromus sterilis (assembly GCA_950022295.1). Taxonomy (NCBI): domain Eukaryota; kingdom Viridiplantae; phylum Streptophyta; class Magnoliopsida; order Poales; family Poaceae; genus Bromus; species Bromus sterilis. Next base: position 159,019,915 of record OX465599.1, on the reverse strand, counting down.
GTTGTTAGTAGTCATATGATGTTGAAGTAATATGTGTTGTTTGATATTTAAGTTGTCTTGTTATTTTCCTAGTGGTGTTGTGTGAGTCGAACACTCAACACTTCGTCTTATTAAGGACATAGGGGAATACATTGTGCACAAAGAATGCTTACGGTGGGTTGCCGGAGTGACAGAAACCTGAACCCAAGTTCGTACTCTTTTGCACAAGGGAACAATGGAACAATCGTATTGCTATGGTTAGGCTTTTTCCTTAATTACTACCTTGTATTTGCGGATGCTTGCAAGGTGTTTAATCATAAGAGTGCACTTATCTTAGTCTAGAGGATGCACTAGCACAAGATCCACCCACTCAACACTTATCAACACGGCACATAGTACCGATACGGAATATGGAGAAAGCACATGACTATTTCTCCTGTGTGTCCTCAAGAACGCTTTAGCCTTTATAAGCTCAGTTGCTAGGCTTATCCTTTTCTCAAAAGGATCGGGCCACTTGTTACTCCTCAGTGCTCTTTACTTTGCTTTCTTTTATCCTTTGTGTTGCTTATATTGAAACCCCCTAAAAAGTTATCTTTCAGCTCCTGCAGCTATTTCTTTACGAAAGTCACTTACCAATACCTTCTGCTCCTCGTTGGGTTCGACACTGTTATTTATCGAAAACGCTACAAACGATCCCCTACAGTTGAGGGTCAGCAAGTACTGTTTTCTGGCGCCGTTGCCGCGGAGCGTAGCGCTATTAGTAAGTGAAGCTGGTAAGGAAGTCTTTATATTTCTTTTTTTATTTTGCCGTTGCTGCTTTTGTCCTTATGGACACCTCTACTCTTGGATCATTGTTTATGGGGAAACGCCCCACAACCGTGGTGGCCACTCCTACCCCTACTGAAATTGTGCATTACAAAATACCGTCTAATATTATCGATCATGTCTTAGCTAATCGTTATGTAGGAGATAGACATCCTGGTGAACACTTGCTACATTTATCACAACTATGTTCATTATTTAAGCTTGCAGGTGTGTCACGGGAGTTCATCATGAAGAAATTATTCTCCGTATCACTTATTGGTAAAGCTTCAGATTGGTATAAGTTCCTTGCTAAGTCACATCTACTTAATTGGGAAGAGCTTATGTCTCTCTTTTATACAAAGTTTTACCCTCTTCATGAAATTCATCTAGACAGGAATTACATCTACAACATTTGGTCTCGCGACGGAGAGAGCATCTCTCAAGCTTGGGGGAGACTTAAATCCCTAATGTTCAAATGTCCTATCCATGAACTCCCCAAATAAATTATAATCACAATTTTTTATGCCAGGCTCTCTCGTCGGGATAAGGAGATGTTGGATGCCTCCTCTAGCAGGGTATTCCAAACAAAAAGCATTGAAGAAAAGTGGGATCTCATCGAGAGGATCCAGAAGAATACTGAAGACTGGGAAATCGATAAAGGTTTGAACCCGCTATAAATTATGAGCATAATTACATTGAGAGCTATGTGAAAACTGATTACTGTAATACCTTTTGTTCTAAGATTGGTCTTGATTCCCAGCTCATGATTGATTTTTGCAAGAACTCTGCCTCTCACATTGACTCTTCGAAAGAAGAGAAGGCTCAGTATCATAAAACTTTTAAAGAATTACATGTTGATATAAATGTTGCTGGCCCTATTCTGCCTGCAGTTTTCTATGAAAAGCCCCCTTTTCCTACAAGGATAAGGGAGCACTCTTTTGTGACAGGCATAATGAATAAGAGTGAGAGAAGAACTGACGAACCTGAGGACCTGATCAAGGTCGATCCTCAAGTTGTGGTGATTAAAGATTTAGTCACTAATGATATTTCAGATTCCAAGATAAATTTTTGTGCCGTTTCAACTAACATTGTCACAGCCAAGAATAAGAGTCCAATTTCAGGTACACCAGTTGTATCTGTCAAGATAGGAGATCACAACTATTACGGGATCTGTGATCTAGGATCCAGTGCTAGCGCTATTCCCGGACCGTAGGGTGTCACACTTAAGGGCAATCGATGCATTAAGGATTGATTCGGGATCATCGGTGAAAAGAGAGAAAACACCGGAAATGTACCGGAAGGTGCCGGAAGCTGTTCCGGATATTTTGGAAGGTTCAAAATAATATATATTAATGTTTAAATATGTTTTATTATTTAATTGACAGAATTAAATATTAAAAATGATTTAAATAATTAATTAAAAAGGTAAAAAGGTATTTGGGCCTTAAAAGGACCATGAGGGGAAGGGGGAGCCTCCCCCCTTGGGCTTGGCGCCAAGGGAGGGCCTCATCCCCCTCCTAGCCGCACCACTCCCCCCCCCCTTGGGGGTTTAGTACCAGATGGGGGAAGGGGAGGGGGTGGAGCCCCTCCTTGGCCTATATAAGGAGGGGTGGGGGTGCCTTTTTCAACACAACATTGAGTTTCTCTCTCTCTCTTTCTCCGACCTAGAGCGGACTCCCCAGGTTTGGAGTTTGCACCTGGTTGGGGGTTTCACCATCATCCGGACGCCGTCGCGCTGTCCGAATCGGGATCCGGATCAATCTTCTTTCCGCTGCTCTTCTGGTTCGGAGCCCGGAGGGACGTCGGTTGCACCATACGTGTGTAATCCCGCGAGGCACTACACGTGTGGTGCTACTTCATCGTCGGAGGTTCTTCAACACGACAGGGAGGTCGTAGGATCAGATTCTACGCCAACCACTTTCGAGGAACGTTTCCCTCTTTCGGTCTTCAAAGGTATGAACACTGATTCCTTCCGTTACATACATCAGCATAGCATAGATCTTGGGTTCGGGACTCGTAGGTAGGAAAATTTTTGTTTTCTGCACCGATCCCCAACAGTGGTATCATGAGCACGGCTATGCGTACATGTATTTTACGGGTAGAACACATCTAGAATGTGGGCATCAATTCTCCAATTGTTACCCTCCCACGTGTACTCGTTTAGCGTTGCGGCAATGCCCTGAAGAAGCGGCCCCGACCGACCTTACGCGTTTACGCGAGACTGGTTCCACGCTTGACATATGGCTTGTACCATATAAGTGGCTGGGGGGTGTCTGTCTCTCTAACATTAGCGACGCGAAGACGTTTGCAACGGAGGGCCCCGACAGGGGTGTAATAGAGACGATTGCAGGATTGGTGTTGTGGCTTGTTTTCGCAGGATAGAAAGCGGTTCTCTCTCGAAACCCCTTAGCAGCCACGTAAAACTTGCAAAAGATAAAGTAGAAGGCGTTTTAACTTTAATTTGCATGTAAGGGGGGATCATAGCTTGTATGATTTACAGTTTTACTTCCTGTCTTGCTAATATGCTAGATATGCGACGGTAGCATGATAGGATAATCTCTCTCAATACCATGATTGTATTATCCCTTAGTGGGCACCGCCTGGAAGGATCTCTTTATGATAGGCATGCCGTGACGATCGGGTGTCATACATACATTAGCGATCACATGAGGTTGGGTTTGGCAAGTCTAGCATATGCAGATATGGCCTTGCTGAACAGCCATACACTAAGGTTCGACTGGCAGGCTTGACATATGTAGATATGAGCTTGGGATACGGATGACCGAAAGGTTAAGCATGAGTCATATAACGGATATGATTGGCATGATGGCCTACCTAGGGAGATGTGTCGTCGGCCGTGTGATATTCGAGGACAATCATTCAAACTAGGATTATGTTAATCACTTAGTAAATTTGGAGAGATGTTTAACTAAGTGGGAGTTTTAGAATTAATTAAAATTGAACTCCAATTATGAACAAAGTCTAAATATGTGTTTTGCAAATAACCATTGTAGATGGCTGCACCTCGCCCCCCATTCAACTTAGGGTCATTCCTAGACAAAGACAAACTGAAAACCTATGGGTCAAACTTCACCAACTGGTTCCGCACTCTGAGGATTCTCCTCGTTCCCCACAAGATGGCATACGTACTAGAGGCCGCGTTAGGTGACGAACCACCAGCAGACGCTAGTCAGGATGAGAAGAATGTCTACCTCTCCAAGACGGATGATTACAACCTTGTCCAGAGTGGAATGCTTTACTCCATGGAGGCTGAGCTGCAGAAACGCTTTGAGAGGATGGGTGCATATGAGATAATCACCGACCTCAAGGCCGTCTTTGCACCCCAAGCCAGGGCTGAACGTTATGAGGCTTCTGAAGCTTTCTTCTCAGCAAAGATGGATGAGCATAGCAGTGTTAGTGAGCACGTGTTCAAGATGTCTGGCTACGTTCAACGCTTGAATGCTCTGGAATGTCAGATTCCAGATGAACTTGCTGTTGATAGGGTGCTGCAGTCGCTGCCCCCTAGCTACAAAGGCTTTGTGTTGAACTACAACATGCAGGGGATGACTAAGACCCCTTCTGAGTTGTTCTCCATGCTGAAAACTGCTGAGGTTGAGATCAAGAAGGAGCATGCTGTATTCATGGTCAACAAGACCGTTGAATTCAAGAAGTCTGGGAAGAAGGAGAAGGGAAAGAAGGGAAGCCCGAAGAAGGGTGACAAGCCAGTTGTCACTCCTCGTAAGGCACCCAAACCTGGACCCAAGCCCGGCGTTGAGTGCTTCTACTGCAAGGGTAATGGTCACTGGAAACGCAACTGCCCCAAGTACCTAGAGGATAAGAAGGCTGGCAAGATTGTCAGAAGAGACAAAGGTATATTTGATATACACGTTATTGATCTTTTCTTAACAAGCGCTGGGAACAAATCCTCGATATTTGATACAGGATCTGTTGCTCATATTTCTAACTCCTCTCAGGGGCTACGGAATAGGCGACGCTTGATGAAAGATGAAGTGACGATGCGCGTGGGAAACGGCTGCCGGATTGAAGTGGTGGCGGTCGGCACGAAGCATCTTAGTCTCCCTTCGGGATTAGTTTTTATTTTGAATAAGTGCTACTATGTACCCGCATTGAGTGTGAACATCGTTAGTGGTTCTTGCTTGAAGTGAGACCACTATTCTTTTAAGTCAGATACAATTGGTTGTGCGATTTATAAGGATGATGTGTTTTATGTTCACGCACCGGAGAAAAATGGCTTATTCATTCTTAATCTCGATTGTGATATACTTCATATTGATAACGTAGAGGCCAAAATATTAAAACCTATTGGCGAAGAACACATGACAATGTGGCATTGTCGACTTGGTCATATTGGTGAAAAGCGCATGAAGAAGCTTCATGATGATGGACTTCTGGAGTCATTGGATTTTGGATCCCTTGACACATGTGAACCATGCCTTTTGGGCAAGATGACAAGGACTCCATTCAATGGAACAATGGAGCATGCAGAAGACTTATTAGGGATCATACATTCAGATGTATGTGGACCTATGAACATCCCCACACGCAATGGTCTTCGTTACTTCGTGACCTTCACAGATGACCTTAAGAAGATATGGGTATATCTACTTAATGAAACATAAGTCTGAAACCTTTGAAAGGTTCAAGGAATTTCAGAGTGAGGTCGAGAATCAACTCGGGAAGAAAATCAAGCAGCTTCGATCCGATCGAGGAGGCCAGTATTTAAGTCACGAGTTTGGCGATCATATTAAGACTTGTGGCATCGTACCACAACTTACGCCGGCAGGAACACCTCAGCGTAACGGTGTTTCTGAGCGACGTAATCAAACTCTATTGGATAGCGTACGATCGATGATGTCTCATACCGACTTACCTGTGTCATTATGGGGGTATGCATTAGAAACTGCCGCTTACATTCTTAATAGGGCACCGTCCAAATCCGTAAAGACAACACCATTTGAGGAATGGCATGGCAAGAAACCAAAGTTGTCTCACTTAAACATTTGGGGTTGTGAGGCTTATGTTAGGAAACTTCAGCCTGACAAACTCGAATCAAAAGCGGATAAGTGCATCTTTGTGGGATATCCAAGGGAAACCGTTGGGTACACCTTCTACAACCAGTCTGAGGGAAAAATGTTTGTCGCCAAGACTGGATGCTTTCTTGAGAAAGAGTTTCTTTCGAAAGAATTGAGTGGGAGGAAAATAGACCTCAACGAGATGATTGACCAATCACTCCAAGTGGAAGAAATGGCAATGGAAGTTGTTCCGGAACCATCTTCCGTAGTGGGAGCAGAAGAGAACGGTCATCATGATATTCATAACGATCGTGACATACATGATGATCATGATCAAGATGAAGAGGATCCTATTGTACCCCGCAGGTCATCAAGAGCCCGAGTAAAAACTCAGTTTTATGGGAAACTTGTCAATGCAGTCATGTTAAATGAACCTGACGTACCTGCGAACTACAAAGAAGCAATGGAGGGACCCGAGTCCGAGAAATGGCTGGAAGCCATGAAATCCTAGATAGACTCCATGTATGCCAACAAAGTATGGACTTTGGTGGATATTCCCGAGGACCGAAAGGCCGTCGAGAATAAGTGGATATTCAAGAAAAAGACTGATGCAGACGGAAACGTATCTGTCTATAAAGCTCGACTTGTCGCAAAAGGTTTCCGACAAATTCAAGGAGTTTACTATGAAGAGACTTTCTCTCCCATAGCGATGCTAAAGTCTATCCAGATATTGCTAGCAATTGCTGCCTATTACGATTATGAAATATGGCAGATGGATGTGAAAACCGCGTTCCTAAATGGCAACATTGAGGAAGAGTTGTATATGGTACAACCGGAAGGTTTTATTGATCCTAAGGACGCTGGTAAGGTATGCAAACTTCAACGGTCCATTTATGGGTTGAAGCAAGCATCTCGGAGATGGAATCTTCGTTTTGATGAGGTGATCAAAGCTTTTGGATTTGTCCAAAATGAGGAAGAATTCTGTGTTTATAAGAAAGCGAGTGGGAGCTCTGTGGCATTCCTAGTACTATATGTGGATGACATATTATTGATAGGGAATGATGTGAAATTTCTAGAGGGGGTAAAGGAATATTTGAATGGACAATTTTCCATGAAGGACCTAGGTGAAGCTGCATACATATTAGGCATTAAAATCTATAGAGATAGATCAAGACGCCTATTAGCATTGAGTTAGAGAACTTACCTTGAGAAGATATTGAAGAGGTTCAATATGGATAACGCCAAGAGAGGCCTCTTGCCCGTGATGAAAGGAAGTAAATTGAGTGTGACTCAATGCCCAGCAACAACAAAAGAAAGGGAGGAAATGTCCTCAAAGCCCTATGCCTCAGCCATAGGTTCTATCATGTATGCTATGCTGTGTACTCGACAAGATGTGGCCCTGGCGGTTAGTCTGACTAATCGTTTCCAAAGTAATCCTGGAATGGATCATTGGATTGCAGTGAAGAACGTCCTTAAGTACTTACGAAGAACTAAGGATCTGGTTCTTGTCTATGGAGGATGTGTAGAAGAGCTCGCCGTAACAGGTTACGTCGATGCCAGTCTTGGTACTGATCCCGATGACTCAAAATCCCAGACGGGATACGTGTTTATGTTGAATGGTGGTGCGATTATCTAGAGGAGCGGCAAGCAGTCAGTCGTCGCCCAATCTACGATGGAGTCGGAGTATATTGCCGCTTGCGAAGCGTCAAATGAAGCGCATTGGCTGAAGAAGTTCGTCATCGAGCTTGGCGTATTCCCTAGTTGCACTGACCCTGTTAGCATTTATTGCGACAATACGGGTGCCATTGCTAACGCAAGGGAGCCGAGAACTCACTCTACAGCCAAGCATATTCTCCGGCGTTTCCATGTGACACGGGACTACGTCAAGGATGGGCATACTAGGATTTGCAAAATACATACGAATCTGAATCCGTCAGACCCAATGACTAAACCTCTTCCACAAGCCAAGTTTGAACAACACCGAGAGACTATTGGCGTTAGATACATAACTGATGTAAACTAGTGTAATTTGTACTCTATTGCAAGTGGGAGACTGTTGGATATGTGCCCTAGAGGCAAATTAATAAAGATATTTGTCACATATCTGTTTGTTCATAATATGTTATATATTGTGCTAGAACTGTATTAAGCGGAAACATTAATACACGTGTGATATATAACAACCTGGTCCCTAGTTAAACTCAGGCATACTAGCTCATTGGTCAATTGATGATCAAGGTTTCCTGATCATGAGAACATAATAGTCTATTGACAATGAGGTCATATCATTAGGAGAATGATGTGATGGACACACACCCACCTTAAGCATTGCAGTGTGATCAAGTCACATAAGTTCAGCATTGCGATGACTTAATAACATAGTGACTGAATCCTTAGACCGTGATGATCATACATAATCGCTATCTATTAGGATGCTTTGAGTGCATTAACCGTTACACTAAAACATGGTAACTAAAAAGGTGTATCTTGGGTATTCCGAAGTAGATATGTTGAGGAGTATGAAATATATCAGAGAGGGATTTGTCAATCCGAGTGACGGATAGGTACTCTGGGCCCACTCGGTGGTGTTGCATCAATAGCTTGCAAGCAAGTGACTAGGTCACAAGAGATGTAATATTCACAGATGAGTAAACATGTTATGTCGGAGACGAGGAAGAACTAGGTATTGGATACCGACGATCATACCTCGGACAAACATAGTACCGAAGCACAAAGGGATCAAGTCATATTGTTAACGGTTCAACAGCGATGAAGTTTATTCGATGGAAGCGTAGGGGCACATCAAGGATTGTAACCAGATCCCACATGATGGTCATTGGTCAGAGAGTGTCTCGATCATGTCTACTGTTTCCCGGACCGTAGGGTGTCACACTTAAGGGCAATCGATGCATTAAGGATTGATTCGGGATCATCGGTGAAAAGAGAGAAAACAACGGAAATGTACTTGAAGGTGCCGGAAGCTGTTCTGGATATTTTGAAAGGTTCAAAATAATATATATCAATGTTTAAATATGTTTTATTATTTAATTGGCAGAATTAAATATTAAAAATGATTTAAATAATTAATTAAAAAGGTGAAAGGGTATTTGGGCCTTAAAAGGCCCATGAGGGGAAGGGGGAGCCTCCCCCTTGGGCTTGGCGCCAAGGGAGGAGCCCATCCCCTCTCATAGCCGCACCACTCCCCCCCCCCTTGGGGGTTTAGTCCCACATGGGGGAAGGGGAGGGGGTGGAGCCCCTCCTTGGCCTATATAAGGAGGGGTGGGGTGCTTTTTTCAACACAACATTGAGTTTCTCTCTCTCTCTCTCTCTTTCTCCGACCTAGAGAGGACTCCCCTGGTTTGGAGTTTGCACCTGGTTTGGGGTTTCACCATCATCCGGATGCCGTTGCGCTGCCGAAATCGGGATCCGGATCAATCTTCTTTCGGCTGCTCTTCTGGTTCGGAGCCCGGAGGGACGTCGGTTGCATCGTACGTGTTTAACACTGCAAGGCACTACACGTGTGGTGCTACTTCATCGTCGAAGGTTCTTCAACACGACAGGGAGGTCGTAGGATCAGAGTCTACGCCAACCACGTTCGAGGAACGTTTCCCTCTTTTGGTCTTCAAAGGTATGAACATCGATTCCTTCCGTTACATACATCAACATAGCATAGATCTTGGGTTCGGGACTCGTAGGTAGGAATTTTTTTTGTTTTCTGCGCCGATCCCCAACACTTTCCTCAACACTTGTGGTGCTGTTATAGACTGTAAGAAAGGTAAAGTCTGTTGAATTCAATGGTGAGCCATATGAATTTAACTTCTCTAAATTTTCCAAGCAACCTCGTGGTACTGATTTACTTAGTGATGATAAAATTATTGAAAATATTGTTCTATTGCTATTCCTCCTAATGATCCATTGCAGCAATATATGGAAGACCACGAGAATGACATGCATATGCAGGAAAGAAATGAGTTGGACGAAATATTCACAAGACAAACTGCTATCCTGAAGCACAACCTTCCAGTTGAGCCTTTAGGAATCCTAGCACAACCAAAATAAGACCCGGTGTTTGACCTCAAACCACTTCCCGATACGCTCAAGTATGCTTATTTAGATGAAAAGAAAATATATCCTGTCATTATCAATGCTAACCTTTCTAGATTTGAAGAAGAGCGATTATTGGAGACACTTCGCAGACACCGTGGTGCCTTGGGCTATACCCTTGATGACCTTAAGGGGATAAGTCCATCGATTTGCCAACACACTATCAATCTCGAGCCCGATGCTAAGCCAGTTGTTGATCATCAACGACGGCTGAACCCAAAGATGAAGGACGTGGTTAGGACGGAGATTCTCAAGCTTCTAGCCGCAGGTATCATCTATCCTATAGCTGATAGTAGCTGGGTAAGTCCAGTTCATTGTGTTCCTAAGAAAGGAGGTATGACTGTTGTTCCTAATGATAAAAATGAATTAATACCTCAAAGAGTTGTTATTCGATATAGAATGTGTATTGATTACAGAAAGTTGAACAAAGCGACCAGGAAGGATCACTACCCACTGCCCTTTATTGATCAGATGCTAGAGAGGTTGTCTAAAAACACCCACTTTTGCTATCTTGATGGGTACTCTGGCTTCTCTCAAATTCATGTCTACACCGCCGATCAAGAGAAGACCACCTTCACGTGTCCCTACGGTACTTATGCTTACAGGCGTATGCCTTTTGGTTTATGCAATGCACCTGCTACTTTTCAGAGATGTATGTCTGCAATTTTTCATGGTTTCTGTGAGGAGATTGTGGAAGTCTTCATGGACGATTTCTCCGTCTATGGAACTTCCTTTGACCACTGTCTCCACAATCTTAATAAAGTTTTGCAGAGATGCAAGGATACAAACTTAGTTCTAAATTGGGAAAAATGTCACTTCATGGTTAACGAAGGGATCGTTCTTGGTCACAAGATTTCCGGGAGGGGAATTGAAGTGGACAAGGCGAAGATTGAAGCTATCGAGAGGATGCCCTATCCAAGGGACATTAAAGGTATTCGTAGTTTTCTCGGTCATGTTGGTTTCTATAGAAGATTTATCAAAGACTTTTCTAAGACCTCGAGACCCCTCACTAATCTTCTCCAGAAGGATGTTCCTTTTGTATTTGATGAAGATTGTAAGGAGGCTTTCGAAGGTCTTAAGAAAGCTTTGATAACCGCTCCTATAGTACAACCACCTGACTGGAAATTGCCCTTTGAAATTATGTGTGATGCTAGTGATTTTTCTGTTGGAACTGTGTTAGGAGAAAGGATTGATAGGAAATTGAATGTTATACATTATGCTAGCAAGACCCTTGATAGTGCTCAAAAGAATTGTGCTACTACTGAGAAGGAATTCTTAGCAGTAGTGTTTTCTTGTGATAAGTTTAGACCTTATATTGCTGATTCAAAAGTTATTATTCATACTGACCATGCTGCTCTTAAGTACCTTATGGCGAAGAAGGATGCCAAACCAAGACTCATCAGGTGGGTACTCCTTCTTCAAGAATTTGATTTACAGATTGTTGATAGAAAAGGAGCAAACAATCCGGTGGCGGACAATCTTTCAAGAATGGAAGATATACCGCATGACCCCATCCCAGTCAACGACAGTTTTCCAGATGAACAACTTGCCGTTGTAAAAGTACAATCTCTCTCGAATCCTTGGTTTGCAGATTATGCTAATTTTATCGTTGCAAAGTATTTGCCTCCAGGTTTAACATTTCAGCAAAGGAAGAAGTTCTTCCATGATTTGAGGCACTACTTTTGGGATGACCCTCATCTTTTCAAAGAAGGTCCTGACAGGATCGTGAGAAGATGCATACTAGAACATGAGAAGAAGGAAATTCTCAAGAAATGTCACGATAGTCCCTATGGAGGACATCACGCCGGTGAGAGGACCGCACATAAGGTTCTCCAATCAAGTTTTTATTGGCCTGCTCTCTTTAAAGATGCTAGAAATTATGTTTTATCTTGTGATAAGTGTCAGAGACGCTATCCTCGCTCATGCGACTTTACCTGAAAACACTTGGGGGCCAGAACACAAGATCTCCTCGAAGCACCAAGAGTTTTTTCACAAGATAATCGTATCAGAAAATGCAAAGTCCTTTAGTCTTCACCTGATCGCAAACAATCACCTAAAGACTCGGGGCTACTCCCATGGGGAGCGCTGACGCGCACCCGATAAAAACCTGGAATAATCAAAGGAGCCGCAAGGAAATACATCTTAGCCTATGCCCGACTCTACAAATCGAACGTAGCCTCGGGGGATACTCCCATCGGGAGCGCTGCCGCGCACCCGAAGACAGTTCATATTACAAAAAGACTCGAAGACAGTTCTCATTACAAAAGAACTCGAAGACAGTTCTCATTACATAAGGACTCGCAGACAGTTTACATTACATAATTACTCGAGGGCCATCCTCATTACAAAAGACTTGAGGACTGATGTAGCTACAAAAGGACTCAAGTAGGCGCTCGACACGGAACAAGGGACAGTGGCTCGTCGCTGGGCGCGGAGCACGACTGGGCTGCACCCTTACCAACCAAAGGCACATCCTTGGCTGCCTATTACGCGCGCAGCTCGTACCCAGGGCTCAAAGGGAGCACGGCATGGTCATGGCGACCACATCGGTGTACGGTAGGTGATAGAGGCGAAGGTGTCCCGATGTTTCGATGAGATGGTGGAGATCGATTTTGGTGGAGTAGACTTTCACGACCCGACTACGAACGTGCGAAGACGTTGCGCCTTAGCAATCGCTAAACCAACTCCGAGAGGTTATTGATCCCGCGGATGCACGATCAACCTGACCACGAAGGTCAATTCCTGCAAGCAATCGAAGAACAAGCAAGAACTAAGAATTGCAATCTGGATATTGCGAATATAAGATGAAAGATTAACAGAAGTTGGGGTTCCAATGCGGTCTTGGCCTGGTCGGACGACACAAACGAAGAACTCGAAGTTGCGGCTATGGCTAACTTAAATCTAATTAAAACCCAAGTCTAAACGACGCCCTAAGGGCTGTATATATGGGGGAACAGAGGGGATTTTCGTGACCCCTTGGAGGTGGGGTCCGAAAACAACCCTAACTCGGTTTCCCCACACATACGGACTCTAAAAACAGCCTATAAGGTGGTATTTCGAAATTACATGGGCCCAGCCCAATATTAAGGTGACGCAGCACCTATAATTGCCCTTGGACGAAAATAATGAAGTGGCATCTCGCGTATTTCGTCCAAGACTTCATGCGCGCCTTATGGTGGCTTCAAAGTGCGACAATCACCACTGGAAGCTCCGCTGTCCTTTCCCGCGCGCGCACCTTCTTCTCCATGCTTGATCCCGCTCCAATGACCATCCTTCTTGTCCATGCTAGGTCCTTCATTCATAAGCAAAACAAAAGTATCTAATTTAGGCAGCATCATATGTTCATGAACAATAGAAGGATTCGCAAGAAACGAAAGTACCTGATAATTTAGTTGACGTGCACGAGCTCTAGTAACTGGTCCAATATGTGTAGTTGGTGAGGATATGGGTGTAACATTAGTAGGGATGTCCTCATCATCCTCCCCTTCTTGAATTGAAGTCGTCCTCGACGGAAGCTCATCATCTTCTCCCAAATAAGGCTTCAAATATGCAATATTAAATGTGGGACTAACCCCAAAGGCTGCAGGTAGCTCCAGTTTATATGCATTATCATTAATTTTCTGCAAAACCTTAAAGGGACCATCAGCTCGAGGCATTAACTTAGACTTGCGCAAATCAGGAAACCTATCTTTACGTAGATGTAACCAAACAAGATCTCCGGGTTCCAACACAACATGCTTTCGACCCCTATCACCAGCAAGCTTGTATCTAGCATTCATGCGCTCAATGTTTTCTTTAGTTAACTCATGCATTTTTAATATCAATTCAGCACGTTGCTTAGCATCAAAATTAACCTTCTCCGAAGATGGAAGAGGCAGCAAATCAATAGGTGCACGAGGTAGAAAACCATAAACAATCTCAAAAGGGCACATTTTAGTGGTAGAATGCAATGAACGATTATAAGCAAATTCAATATGAGGTAAACATTCTTCCCACAGTTTCAAGTTACTCTTTAAAACAGCCCTAAGCATAGTAGACAATGTCCTATTGACCACTTCAGTTTGTCCATCAGTTTGAGGATGACATGTAGTACTAAAAAGTAGTTTAGTCCCCAACTTAGCCCATAAGCATCTCCAAAAATGGCTAAGAAACTTAGTATCACGATCCGAGACAATAGTATTGGGCACACCATGTAAGCGAATAATCTCACGAAAGAATAAATCAGCAACATTAGCAGCATCATCGCTTTTATGACATGGTATAAAATGTGCCATCTTAGAAAATCTATCCACGACAACAAATATGCTATCCCTCCCATTTTTTGTTCGAGGCAAGCCTAAAACAAAGTCCATGGATATGTCCTCCCACGGAACACTAGGTACAGGTAAAGGCATGTATAAACCATGAGGATTGAGTCGTGACTTAGCTTTTTGACATGTAGTGCAGCGAGCAACAAAACGCTCAACATCCCGTCTCATCTTTGGCCAAAAGAAATGTGTAGCAAGTACGTCCTCCGTCTTCTTCACGCCAAAGTGTCCCATTAATCCTCCTCCATGCGCCTCCTGCAACAACAAAAGACGAATAGAGCTAGCTGGAATGCATAGCTTGTTAGAACGGAACACAAATCCATCATTAAGCACAAACTTGTTCCATGTTCTACCCTCTCTACAATTCTGCAATACATCTTTAAATTCCGCATCATTTACATATTGATCTTTGATTGTCTCTAAACCGAAAATCTTGAAGTCAAGTTGTGAAAGCATAGTATAACGACGAGACAAAGCATCAGCAATAATATTATCTTTCCCCTTCTTGTGTTTAATGACATAAGGGAAAGTCTCAATAAATTCAACCCACTTAGCATGTCTACGATTAAGTTTTGCTTGACTTCTTATGTGTTTCAAAGATTCATGATCAGAATGTATAACAAATTCTTTGGGCCATAAATAATGTTGCCAAGTTTCTAATGTCCGAACAAGAGCATATAATTCCTTATCATAAGTAGAATAGTTCAGACTAGGCCCACTCAATTTTTCAGAAAAGTAAGCAACAGGTTTAGCATCTTGTAATAACACACCTCCCAAACCAATCCCACTAGCATCGCATTCAAGCTCAAAAGTCTTATTAAAATCAGGAAGTTGGAGCAAAGGAGCATGTGTTAACTTATCTTTCAATACCGTGAAGGCTTCTTCCTGTGCGGTACCCCAAGTAAAAGGCACATCCTTGCGTGTAAGCTCATTGAGAGGTGCAGCAATGGTGCTGAAATCTCTCACAAAACGCCTATAGAATCCAGCGAGGCCAAGAAAACTCCTCACTTGTGTGACCGTTTTGGGCTGCGGCCAACTCTCAATCGCCTCGATCTTGGCTTTATCCACTTCAATTCCCTGCGGAGTAACAACATAGCCAAGAAACGATACTCGGTCGGTGCAAAAGGTGCACTTCCCAAGGTTACCAAACAAACGTGCATTACGTAGAGCAATAAAAACAGCACGTAAATGGTCCAAATGTTCCTCCAAAGATTTGCTATAAATCAGTATATCATCAAAATAGACTACCACAAATCGTCCAATGAAAGCACGTAAAACCTCGTTCATTAATCTCATGAAAGTGCTAGGTGCATTAGTTAACCCAAAAGGCATGACTAACCACTCATATAATCCAAACTTAGTTTTAAATGCCGTTTTCCATTCATCTCCTAATTTCATGCGAATTTGATGGTATCCACTACGCAAATCAACTTTGGAAAACATGGTAGAGCCACTTAATTCATCAAGCATATCATCTAGCCGAGGAATAGGATGACGATAACGAATAGTAATATTATTAATGGCTCGACAATCAACACACATACGCCATGTTCCATCCTTTTTAGGCACTAATATAACAGGAACAGCACAAGGACTAAGGGATTCACGTATGTAACCTTTGTCGAGTAGCTCTTGTACTTGACGCTGAATCTCCTTCGTCTCCTCCGGATTGGTACGGTATGGCGCACGGTTGGGCAGCGAAGCACCGGGAATTAAGTCAATCTGATGCTCAATCCCTCGAATAGGTGGTAATCCCGGTGGTACGTCTTGTGGAAAGACGTCAATAAACTCCTGCAAAAGGTCAGTGACAACAGTAGGCAAAGAAGGAGGCAATTCCTCAAATGAAAACAAGGCTTCTTTGCACACAAAAGCATAGCACACATATTGACTAACATCCAAATCCGAAATATCAACCTTAGTAGCAAGCAAAGTTGGACTAGTCAATTTAATTTCATTAGAAACAACAGAAGAAGATTTGATATTAGTCTTATGTTGTTGCTCAAATTCTTTAGCTGCTATCTCATTTTCACTCTTATTTTTCTCCTGTTTAGCTTTACTAGCTCTAGCAAGATCATCTTTCACAATTTGCTCAGGAGACATAGGAAGTAAAGCAATATTTTTATCCTGATGAACTAGAGTAAACTGATTTGTCCTACCATGGTGTACAACATTCCTATCAAATTGCCATGGTCTACCAAGTAAAAGAGAGCATGCTTGCATGGGTACCACATCACAATCAACATAATCAGCATATGCAGCAATGCTAAAGTGCACACGAACAGAACGCGTTACCTTAATCTTACCACTATTGTTAAAGCACTGAATATAGTACGGATGGGTGTGTGGTCTTGTGGTGAGAGATAGCTTCTCCACCAACTCCATGCTAGCCAAGTTGTTGCAACTCCCTCCGTCAATGATGATGCGAACCGAACGTTCTTTCACCACTCCCTTTGTGTGGAACAAATTATGCCTCTGGTTTTGCTCGGCCTTCGTTACCTGCACACTTAATACACGTTGAGCAACCAAACTAGCATATTTATCTGCATCATCAGGAGTCATATACTCTATATCATGAGCATCATCATGGGCACCCTGTTCCTCATGAGCAATGAGAACTAGAGTCTCCTCATCATAGTCGCTCGCTGACTCATACCCACCATCCGTCGTAATAGTCATCACACGCTTGGAGGGACAGTCTTTTGCGAAGTGACCTCCACCTTGGCATCTGCGACATTTAATATCATGATCTCGTGTTTGCCCTGTGGACGCCATGGATGAAGAAGAACTCGCCGCTGGACCACTCTGTGCACCCTTGAATGGTGGCGCTGGCTGTTTTGGTGGCTCCCTGTAAGAATGAGCGGCTGAAGTAGATGGTGGCGCAGCAGGACGTGTGGATGTAGAAGCTCCACGCGATGTCCATGATGTATTTCGTCCTGCAGAAAAGTTAGGTCTCGTAGCGGCCTGTCGATCCTGCACTTCACGTTCAGCTTTACAAGCAAGATGAAACAAACGAGTGATAGTAGCAAAGTCCTTGTATTCTAGAATAGTTTGTATCTCCCTGTTTAAGCCACCCATAAAACGTGCAAGCATAGCTTCATTATCCTCTACTAGGCCACATCTAATCAATCCAGTTTGTAATTCTTGATAATATTCCTCTACAGAATTTTTTCCTTGTCTCAAACGCTGTAATTTTTGTAACAATTCACGTTGATAATAAGGAGGAACCCAGCGAGTACGCATAGCATCTTTTCAAGCAGCCCAAGTAGTTGGAATATTATTAGCATGCAATCTACAATGTTCAGACCACCAAATAGATGCAAAGCCCGTGAATTCACAAACAGCAGCAGTAACACGTCTATTCTCAGGATATTGTAAACATGTAAAACGTTGTTCAGTTTCTAACTCCCAAGTAAGATAAGCATCAGCAATATATCTACCCTCAAACGGCTTAAGATTCAATTTAAGTTTAGGCACATGTTCATCATCGCGTACCTGAGGGGGTGGTTGGTGTCGACCGTGGCGAATGTTGGGACGTGGACGTCCAGCTGGCTGCTCATAGGCCGCTTCCTGTTCCACCTCCTCCTCGTAATCACCCTCGTAGTTGTCGTCCTGGGCGACGTCAGAAGCAGCAGCAGCAGCAGTAGCAGCAACTGCAGCAGCAGGAGGAGCACCAATACCAGCAGCTTGTCCTCGCGGAAACAGAATACGTCGTGCACGTGGTAGTGGCGGTGGCTGTGGCTGTGCTGAAGGTAGGCGTGCGATCAACTCAGTAAACTTGGCGTCGAGCTTGGTGTCGATCAGCTTCTCCACGCCATCAATCGCCTCTGTAAATCTGGTCTCAATGTCCTGCACCTGTTGAGACATCATACGTGCAAATTTATCATGTAGCTCCTTGTTTGTCATGTTCTCTCAATCGGGTGCATCCCGCGCCACTTCATCATGTGATCCTGGCATGGTTAGCAGAAATAGAAAACACACAGGAATATGATCCTACTGCTACTAATGGGAGGGATGTGGGGTGGTTGAAAGCACAAATCCGTCAAGCTTTTCTTACGTTCTTACCGATTCTTACCTAGCAGCAGGTGGTGATGTACAACCAACGGGTCAAAACTCTCAGAGATATGGTAGAGCGATGGCCAGGAGGTGTCAAAACGCACGATGTAGAATATATGTGGAGCTGTAGGAAGGCTGACAAGTATGGTAGGAAAAACTCAACAGTAATCAAAACAGAGATGCAAAGCTGAATAAACACTCAACGTCGGTACTGTGCTGATCCTAGGCTAGACCGTACTAGAGACGCGAGCCTAAAACACCAACGAAAGCACGGCGCGGCACGTAACAACTGTGAAGCACACTCTGAATTATTTTTTTTTGCTTTTTTTTTTTGGCGATGCGAGACTGCGGGGGCTGAAAAAGGGCGAAAAAATCATTATGGTGGCGAACGTCTCAAAACGAGTTTCTGGACCTAAGGAACGTATGGGCACGAAATTTTTTTACCTCTGAAAAATTTGGCCTAAAAACTGCTCTGGAAAGCGTGCCAGACTTTTTTTTTTTTTTTTTTTTTGGAAATCACCCTCTTCTACGTACGACAAAGATTGGTGAAATCCGACTCTAATCAACTCCAAACTATTCTGGCTACGGAGATATCACAAACCGAACGGGTGATGGAACTCAACTCGGATCGGTAGGTTGTGGTGGTGTGTATTGACTCTGCTTGGCGGAACTTGGTGGTGTATCTGGACTCCGATTGGCGGAACGTGGTGGTGTACTACTGTGCGGCGGCGGCGTGACAAACTGTGATCAGAACTCGAAACTCTAAGGTAACTAGACGCTAAGATCAGCAACTCGACACAACGATGCAACCGCAAATTCAACAATGCAACCTACTGTAAAGAAAACTGGACAAAGGCTCGGACTGTTTTGGGACGTGATGATCTAACCCTAATTTTTTTTTGTTGGCTTTTTCGTGGACTGTAGGTATGAAGAACAGAACCAATCTAGACTACGAAAACTGGTAAATCTCACCGAGCAACCTGGAAATCTGATACCACTTGATAGAGGCGAAGGTGTCCCGATGTTTCGATGAGATGGTGGAGATCGATTTTGGTGGAGTAGACTTTCACGACCCGACTACGAACGTGCGAAGACGTTGCGCCTTAGCGATCGCTAAACCAACTCCGAGAGGTTATTGATCCCGCGGATGCACGATCAACCTGACCACGAAGGTCAATTCCTGCAAGCAATCGAAGAACAAGCAAGAACTAAGAATTGCAATCTGGATATTGCGAATATAAGATGAAAGATTAACAGAAGTTGGGGTTCCAATGCGGTCTTGGCCTGGTCGGACGACACAAACGAAGAACTCGAAGTTGCGGCTATGGCTAACTTAAATCTAATTAAAACCCAAGCCTAAACGACGCCCTAAGGGCTGTATATATGGGGGAACAGAGGGGATTTTCGTGACCCCTTGGAGGTGGGGTCCGAAAACAACCCTAACTCGGTTTCCCCACACATACGGACTCTAAAAACAGCCTATAAGGTGGTATTTCGAAATTACATGGGCCCAGCCCAATATTAAGGTGACGCAGCACCTATAATTGCCCTTGGACGAAAATAATGAAGTGGCATCTCGCGTATTTCGTCCAAGACTTCATGCGCGCCTTATGGTGGCTTCAAAGTGCGACAATCACCACTGGAAGCTCCGCTGTCCTTTCCCGCGCGCGCACCTTCTTCTCCATGCTTGATCCCGCTCCAATGACCATCCTTCTTGTCCATGCTAGGTCCTTCATTCATAAGCAAAACAAAAGTATCTAATTTAGGCAGCATCATATGTTCATGAACAATAGAAGGATTCGCAAGAAACGAAAGTACCTGATAATTTAGTTGACGTGCACGAGCTCTAGTAACTGGTCCAATATGTGTAGTTGGTGAGGATATGGGTGTAACATTAGTAGGGATGTCCTCATCAGTAGGGGCAAACGGAGAGCACAACAAAACGACGGAACGACTACGGCCTATGTGCTCTACACATGATAGGAGAGGGAGGAGGATGGACGGGTGCTCACAGAGAGGAGCATCATGGCGTCGAACGGCTCGGGGACGCGATGACTGTTGAGGAGGACGATCGGGCTCGGGGAAGGAGACGACGGCTTGGTAATATTAGTAGGAGGAATGAGATGCCTATGAATTACTCACTAGTGATTGAGCCTTTTGATTGCTGGGGTTTTGATTTTATGGGTCCTTTTCCTCCCTCAAACAAGTACACTCACATTTTAGTAGTTGTCGATTACGTGACCAAGTGGGTTGAAGCAATCCCCACTGAGAGTACTGATCACAAGACATCTTTGAAAATGCTCAAAGATGTAATTTTCCCTAGGTTTGGTGTACCTAGGTATCTTATGACTGATGGAGGATCACACTTCACGAATGGAGCTTTTAGGAAAGCTTTAGCCAAGTACGATGTCAATCATAGAATTGCTTCACCATACCATCCTCAAACTAGTGGGAAAGTTGAGCTCACCAATAGAGAGATCAAGTTGATCTTGCAAAAGACAGTTAACAGTTCTAGGAAGGACTGGTCAAAGAAGTTAGGAGATGCTCTGTGGCCGTATAGAACTGCTTACAAAAACCACATGGGCATGTCCCTGTATAAGATCGTCTATGGCAAGGCTTGCCACTTGCCATTGGAATTAGAACACAAAGATTTCTGGGCTATTAGAGAGCTTAATGCTGACCCGAAGTTAGTCGGTGAAAAGCGTCTCATGAACTTGACTTCTCTAGATGAGTGGAGAAGTGAAGCTTACGAGAGCGCTAAAATGTTCAAGGAAAAGGTAAAGAAGTGGCATGATAGAAGGATTCTGAAACGTGAATTTAATGTTGGTGATAAAGTTTTGTTGTTTAGACCCCGTTTCAGGTTTTCTCCAGGTAAATTACTTTCCAGATGGGAAGGACCATTTCATCTCGAAGAAGTGTAACGGTCAGGTGCAATCAAGATTAATAATTTTGATGGCACCAATCCTCAAGTTGTTAATGGGCAAAGGCTCAAGCATTACATGGCGGGAGATCCCGTCAACGTTGATGTAAATATAATACACACAACTACCCATGTAGAATATGTTGCATCCCCGTTTCAGACACCAGCAGAAGCAGAATAAGAAAAGGTATGTATTACGGTAAGGAAACATTGCGAACCGCCATAAAAGTTCCAGATTACGCGTTTTTGCAAAATATAGAAAATTCAGAGCCGGATTGCAGCCGGAGAGGAGCTCCAGGGGGCCCAGGCGCCCCCCTGGCGCGGCCTACCTCCTGGCCGCGCCGGGAGGCCGCCTAGGCACCCCGGAGCCCGTCTCCGACTCCACTTTGGCTCGTCTCCTTCCTTATGTTGTAGAAATTTTTGCTATATATTTCCCGGATAGCCCCGACACCGTATATTTTGATTTCGCGTGTTTTCTTCTCGAACTGTTTCTGCCAGGAAATCTTTTAGCTAGACCTAGGTGCCATGGCTTCCCCAAGTTCCCCCAAGGACAAGTTCGTCGTCAACGTCATCAACCCTTACCCCGCTCAGGTGAAGAACCATCCTCGAACCGTCTAGTTGGAGGATGCTGACCTTCACCAACAGGATCTGAAGGAACCTGTCAAGGAGGGGAGCATCGAGGCTAGGCTAGAAGAGATGGAGCAAGAAGTCTTAAAGTACAAGAAGATGGTTGAGCGGGGCATCGAATCCAACTTTGACATCATCAACGAGCTGAAGACGTTCTATGTAACAGCCCAGTTTTTGCAAAAATTAAAAATTTTGTTTTCGGTGTGAATTGTTTGATTGTCTGATTTGTTTGCGGTGTTTGCATCCCCGATTTATCGATCGGCGATTATTTTTCCCCTCTCTTATCTCGTACCGGACGGAGACCGACCTTTGCCACCCTGACACTCGACCTTTGCGACACCGGGTTTCACCCGATCACCGTCGCGAAAACCGCACGAGACCAGCCACAGCCAACGGAACGAAAAACCCCGTTTAATAATTAAACGGGTTATTTTTATAGCGCGCCGGAAAGTGTTTTCGGAACGGTTCTAGCGCGAGGTGAACGCCGCCGGCTCGACGCGCTGATCGCGTAGTTCGAAGTTTTACCCGAATCGGAGGTCCTGCGGACCCCCGGCGGTCAGAAACGTGAACACCGCGCGCGCGAGAGAAAAACCGATGATGTTTTTGCAAACTGCCAGCCACCGGCGCTATATAAAGACCACCATACTCCCACCCATTTCTAGGGTTTCCCTAGCACAATTTTGCAGCCACCCCCTAACAATGCCCCCAATTTCGCATTTTTTCCCAATGAGTTCTGGACCGTCAGATCCGGAGATCCGACGGTCCAGATCGGATCTAGCAGCCCCACCTACCTCTCTCTCCCTCCTCTCCACCTACCTCCTGCCGTCGCCTCCCCTGCCCGTGGGCAGCCGCAGGAGCAGCCAGGCCGCAGCCGGCGAGCCAGCCCGGCGCCCCTGGTCCCTTCTCCTCCCTGGTCTCCCTTCTCTCCTCCTCCTCCTCTGACCCCCTGCCCTCTCCTTCTCTCGCAGGGACGCCGCCGCGCACCGGCGGGAAGCCACGGCAGCCGCCCTCCATTGGAGCCCCGAAGGAGCTCGAGCCGCCCCCTGGACCACTTCGCGCCGCTACCAGAAGCCGTCCCGCGGCCGGGTCCGCCTGCCCCGGGCCTTACATTCTACAAGAAGGAGATGGGGGGGATTTGGCCAAGCATCACCGCTATAGAAGAAAGAATTGATGATCTCCAAGGGCAGATCTATGATCTGCACAACCAGAACTGTGAGTATGAACTAAAGTTTATGTGCATGGGTTTAGGTGTTGGAAGCAGGATCTTGGAGACTGAATCCTCTCATGGGACTGGAGAACCTCTGCCATGGAAGCGCTTCGTCCACGACTACATCAACAACAACCACAACAAGAATGAGGAGTAAATCTCCTTGGGTAATGGCATCCCCCCCAGCTTGTTTCAAGCTTGGGGGAGTGCATGGTATCTTTATCTTTATCTTAGTCTTTTAGAGTCAAGTAGAGTCGTATCATGTCTAGGGAAGTTATTATATGAAATAGGTGTTTGCATTGAGGTCTATCACTCCTATGAAGAGTTTGTATCCGTGAGTGTGGAGTCGTCTATATTGGAATATTAATGAGAAGTCTATTGGTTCCTTCGCTGCACTCGGTATTCTCTTCACGCAATCGACCTTATATGATGATTCTTATGGGGAGTATTGACTTTATATCAGGTATGGCTTTGAAAAATTTATTTAATTTTGGCAAACATAGCTTTGGTCTTGACAACATGCATGTTTGCTCAAGTAGCGACATAGCCAAAACCTTTATGTTATTATGCTTGAAGTGTTATGTTGACAAGGAAGACAACTTGATGTGTTATTCTTACCTTAATGTTTATGATTTAGATGTTTTGCATCTAAGTTAGCATCAATGGTCTGTTCTCTCAAAGCCTTTGCTAGCCAAACTCTTTGCCTAGTAGATTTCTGCTTGTGCATCCATACCCTGAAACCATTACCTTCCATATGAGTCCACCATACCTTCCTATTCGTGGTATTCCCCTACCACTCTTATAAGTATAGAATTTATGTGTTATCCTTAAATGTTCAAAATCTTCTGTTTTGTGCCTCTTATTTAGCTCATGAGGAAGTAGTAGGTAATTCATGATCTTCTTAAGTTGGACAAGTTTTATCCCGGGATTGCATGTCTAATGTGCAAACCCATAATTCGAGGAGGAACTGGCATGGGTGAGCCCATCTCGAAAGATAATATAACAAACAAACCCTCCTTCACGCTCGGTTTATGAGAAATCAGAAACTTTGGCAGTGATAAACAAAGGAGATTAAGGGGATGTGATCGTCCCCGCTTGGGAGCCGTTCCTCGAAACTTGTCCATCTTGAGAATTAGTTGAGCTATCTATTAGCATTCGTTGACAAACTATGCACCTCCCAAAATCTATTTTCATTCTGTTTGATTTAAGGATAGCACATGAGTTTTCCCTGCTTGCCCTTAACAAGGCTTTTCCTTTACTTTTATGTTGAGTCAGTTTTCCTACTTCTTCCTTTGCCAAAGAGATCAGACACTTGATGCTGATGAGGATTCATCCATATAATGCTGCATTAAGTTTTGCCATGCCATATCATTGTTGACATTATCTTTTGATAAGTAAGTTGTTTGCGAAAGCTTTTGCTGAGCAAACATCTTCCTTTGTGTTAGCATTTGCACTTCTTGACTAATAACATGTTCTTTCAAAACCTTCAATTTGTTTCATCTTATTCAGAAAGAGCAAAAGTAAAAGTTATTAGTTGTCCTTTGACCAAGGATATGTTTTCCATAATTTGATGAGTTTTCTCAGCCCTACTTTTGATTATAATTGTTATTACTTTCTCATAAGGGCCTTATGAGTTGAGGTTGCTGTTGAGGATGTTTGGGTTTGGTGAGGAAACTTTGATGCTTCTTGACCATATTCTATTTATCGACACTTCACTCTCCAAACTTGTGGACAGGTTTACCGAGCTCAGCATTCGCTTGGGGACAAGCGAGGTCTAAGCTTAGGGGAGTTGATACGTCCAAAATGAATCACTATTTTATATAGTAATTCTTTCTTAGTCATTGATATATTTCATGTTATGATGCTGTTCTTATGTTGTTTTGGCTTATTTTACACAGTTTGCAACTTCTCGGTGCCGAAGCAGCAGACGCAGGATTCAACGGTAAAAAGTGGACGCTGAGTTGCTGAAGAAGAACACCTCCAAATTACCTGAAACTCGACGGAGGGGATTTTTCAGAAGACCAGTGAAGACACGCCGAAGAGGGGCCAGAGGGGGCCATAGGGTGCCCAGGCGGCCACCCGGCGCGGCCCCACCCCTGGACGCGCCAGGAGGGCGCCTGGAGCCCTGGGGCCACTTCCGGCTCCCCTTTTTGGCCTATATATCCCTCATATATAAAAAACCCTAAAACAGGGAGAGAGTTTCCGGAGTTCCGCCGCCGCTCCGTGGCGGAAACCTACAGAAAAGAAAAGACATCTCTGGCGGGCAGATTCCGCCGGGAAGAATACCTCCCGGAAGGGGAGATCGTCGCCATCGTCATCACCATCGTCACGAGCATCATCGAGATCATCATCAACATCATCCCCAACATCAGCACCTTCACCACCACCATCCAATCCCCCCTCACAAGTTCATCTTGTGTTGTAATCCGTGCTATCTATCCTCTCTACTCTACCGGTGTTGATTACTACCGTGTGATGAATGCTATTGAGTTTTGTTGGAGAATTATCATTGTGTCCAGATTTTTTATCATATATTTATCCCCACTGATCATGATCTCTTTTATGTCTTGTGAGTAGTTACTTTAGTTCTTGAGGACATGGGAGAAGTCTAGTTGTTAGTAGTCATATGATGTTGAAGTAATATGTGTTGTTTGATAATTAAGTTGTGTTGTTATTTTCCTAGTGGTGTTGTGTGAGTCGAACACTCAACACTTCGCCTTATTAAGGACCTAGGGGAACGCATTGTGTATAAAGAATGCTTACGGTGGGTTGCCGGAGTGACAGAAACATGAACCCCAGTTCGTACTCTTTTGCACAAGGGAACAATGGATCATCGATCGTATTGCTATGGTTAGGCTTTTGCATTAATTACTACCTTGTATTTGTGGATGCTTGCAAGGTGTTTACTCAGAAGAGTGCACTTATCTTAGTCTAGAGGGTGCACTAGCATAAGATCCACCCACTTAACACTTATCAACACGACACATAGTACCGATACGGAATATGGCGAAAGCACATGACTATTACTCCCGTGTGTCCTCAAGAACGCTTTAGCCTTTATAAGCTCAGTTGCTAGGCCTATCCTTTGCTCAAAAGGATCGGGCCACTTGTTACTCCTCAGTGCTCTTTACTGTGCTTGCTTTTATCCTTTGTGTTGCTTATATCGAAAACCCCTAAACAGTTATCTTTCAGTTCCTGCAACTATTTATTTACCAAAGTCACTTACTAATACCTTGTGCTCCTTGTTGGGTTCGACACTCTTATTTATCGAAAACGCGACAAACTATCCCCTACTGTTGAGGGTCATCAGCACCCTCCAGAGCTTCTGAATGTCGGTGAAGTCGGGGATGTTCAGGTTGCAGCGTGAAAGCTTCTCCTTGTCCTCGTCGATGCAGAAACCAGCGAAGGTGTACCTACATGAACCACAAGTTATTATTTCACGAACTGCATATAGACGACAAATAGAACTGCATACAGATGACAAGGAGAGGTCCATTGTCCTGCAATTATATTTACTCAGTAGAAAGAATGGCTTACTTTGGGTCGTTGAGGAACTTGTCGAAGGCGATGCATCTCTTGTTCATTGTAGAGAATACTTGGAAATGCAGCACTGGGTGATCTTTGTCGATGGAGAGTTGAATCACGACGGCGTCCCGCTTGTTAGATGTGTACTCGATGTCGATGCCGACAAGCTTTTCGCGACGCCTCTGGAGAACTTCCTTGTACTCGTCTATGTACCTCGCCACGGTGTCCACGTGATACGTCCAAAACGTATCTATAATTTCTGCTTGCTCCATGCATGTTTTGTGTGATATTGCTATGATCTAGATACACTTTCATACACTTTTGATCATATTTGGACTAACCTATTAACTCAGTGCACCGGGAAAAAACAGATAAAAATCAACGCGGAAGAACCTTCCGGAAGAACCTGAGTGGGGCCAGAGGGCCACCACCAGGGGCCCAGGCGCCCTAGGGGCTGGCCGCGCCAGGGGGGCGCCTGGACCCCTGGCTGCCCCCCTTCGCTTATATATTCTCCGTGACGAGAAACCCTCCAGGAGAGAACCCTTTTTCGCGATCTCGCCTCTGTTCCGCCGCCGCCGCGCTTCCGAGATCGGGAGCACCAGCAGACCTCTTCCCGGCACCCTTCCGGAGGGAGGGCCGACCTCCGGGAGTCTCCTCTCCACCATGGATGCTTCACGGATGTATCGTGAGTAGTTTCCTTTGGACCATGGGTCCGTGATCAGTAGCTATGTGTTGTTCTCCTCCCCTCTTTGTTCTTCATGGTTTAGACCTCGTGAGCTGCCCTACATGATCGAGGCACTTTTGTAATCTTTCCGCTCTTGCTATGCTGAGTTTGATGGGATCTGATGGATTATGAGATTATGTTCAGATTGTGATTGAGTAATATATTTGGTTCTTATCTCTTATATTTTTGTTCCTAAGTAATTCTTGCATGTTCTCCGTTGCTGTTTATTGCTTTGGCCAAGTAGTAGGTAGTAACCCCAAGAGGGAACGTTATGCTCGATTGTGGGTTCATGCCCCCTGATGACACGCTTGAGTGACAGAAACATGAGTCTAGGGGATGTGCTGTTGCCATAAGGGGGAAAACAACGGTGCTTGTAACCGCGGTTACAAGGATTGTTTACTTTACGCAAAGTGCTTTTTAATGCAGTTGTCTGTTGCTTTGGGTTTACACTTTGGGTGGGGCTCGCAACTTAATACCAGCGAGATTTTCTGCATAGATATCTCAAGGTGGATGATTAGTAGTAGATGCAGTTGGATTTCGGTCTATTTATTTTGGCGTTCTGCCCATGCTTTTGAGCCTCTTCCTTTCTTTTGTAGCATAGTTAGCATTGTGGTGCATTCATAATCCTGTCAATTGCCCTTCTGTAATTTGTTCACTAGCAGTTTTATCGTCTTTTGGGAGAGAGACATCACTAGTGAACATCACGTATCCCGGTCCATATCTTCATCACTGTTTCCACCCTCATTTAATTTTCTGCTTTTACTTTCAGTTTCTATTATTATCCCTTGTGTTTGATCCTTTGTGAACAAAAAGACCGGAGAGATTGACAACCTCTCTGAACTTCGTTGGGAACAAAGTTATTTGTGTCTGTGTGCAGGTCCGCGTCAGTTGCGCCGCTGACACCTACTTATCATCTCCGGGGTCCTACTGGAGACAAACCTTGGTATCTTTACTGAGGGAAATTTGCTGCTGTGCTACATCACACCTTCCACTTGGGGTTTACCAACGAAGGGCGAGAAATCACTATCATCACCTCGCGCATCAAGCAAGATTTCTGGCGCTGTTGCCGGGGACTCCGAGTGCTAAGATAGGGGAGTTGCACACTACCCTTTACCTTTGTTTTTTAGTCTTGTTAGTTTACCTTTCAGTTTTTACTTTTGTGTCCCTTATAAAAAATACCAAAAATAGTATGTCTAGTTACGTGCTTGCCACCAATGCCTAATTTCTTTGAAACCAGATCTTATTGGCATGGAGGATTCACTGAGGATCAACAAAAGTGGTACAAAGAACACCGCTTGTCTCAAGAAGGGATACACTTATGGAAACAAATACATCAGTTGTATGAGTATGCTAGAAACTTGTGCTCAAAATATAATATATATTTTTGCAGGGATGAATCTTGTTGCTTTATGAGGCATAAACACCTTGCTTTCCAATGTGAGTACAATGATGATGAAACCTTAGCTTCTTATGCTAAAGGAAATTATGATTTTTATGATGCAGAGAAAATTGAAGAATTTGTTTCTTTTAAGGGTGTCGATGAAATTACTTCTCTTCTTAAAACTACTGATGATGCCCCTTACAAATCTGAGAGTCTTTCTATACTGAACTATTGCCTTGAAAATTATGATGCAAATTATTATATTACTGATTATCTTGAGAGAATCTCTCCCCCAAAGGAAGAGACTAATGTTTTGCAGGACTCTATGGAAGAAGAAATTGCTGAAATTGAAAGCTCCTTGGATGAAAATGAGGAGGAGAGTGACGAACAAAAGGAGGAAGAATGGAGCCATCCATGTCTACCTTCTAATGAGAGTAACTCTTTGACTCTTACTTTATATGATGAGTGTTATGATCCTATGGATTCTTTTGAAATATCCCTTTTTGATGAAGTTGATGCCTTCTATACTTTTGGCCATGATGCCACTATGGATGATGCTTACAAAGCTGAAATTGCTATAGTTCCTTATGTTATGCATGAAATTGCTGCTAATGCACCCACACTTGATTGCCCCATAATCCTTTTGAAATCTCCAGCTATTCCGGGGAATTTTTCTCTTATCAAGGCTCAATGTGATGGGTTGAATCTATCTTATCATCCTAAAAACCGTGTTGAAAACAATACACGTGTGCTTGTAGGTCATGAACAACATGATTTATGTGATAGTTATATTCTTGATTTTGTTCAGGATGCTACTGAGAATTACTTTGAGAGAGGAAAGTTTGGTTGTAGAAACTTCCATGTTACAAAAACACCTCTCTTTATGTTGAAAGTTTTGAAGTTGTTCTCCTTGTACCTTCCTAAGCTCCTTACTTTGTGCTTTCATGATTTATTTTCTTACAAGTTTCCTAGGCATAGGAAGTGGTTTAGGCTTAAATGTGTTTCACATTTCCTTCTTGATGTTCTCTTTTGCTTCAACTCCTATTCTCTTGTGAGAGCATCTTTTGCAATCTTCATGCCTAGCTTAAAAGCATAAAAGAAAGCGCTTTTGGGAGGCAGCCCACAACGAATTAGGTTTCTTTTTTCTTTTGTTTTGTCTTGATATTTGTTACTACTGTAGCAACATCATTGTATCTTTATTTTTCAGCTTTGTGCCAAGTTATAGCCTCTTATGATAAGGGAAGCAAAAGTTTTGACATGCTGTCCAGAAAACAAATTCTCTCCCTTGACAGAAAAATTCAAATAAAATCACCAGATCATATTTTTGATCTGAATTTTTTTGACAGCATGCTCTATACAATTGTGAAACTTTTGTATGTTCTGAGTTTTTTGATTTGAGTTGCAGAAGTGCCCCGAAAATATTCTCTACTACCTGATGTTCTGTTTTTCACAGATTCTGCCACGTTTTGCCTCTCTTCACTTTTGCAAAACTTAAGCTTGCTTTTTCTTTGAAAAAACATTTTGGCACTCTTGAGAAAAAGTAGCTCTTCAAGAATATCTTTATATCCAGTGGGGAAAAATTATTTTATTAAGGGTACTAACTTCTCTAATCAGCTTATGATGAGTTATGTATGAAGGGAGTTTTCAAGTGTGCGATGGAAGATGATGAAAGAAGATCCAGGAGTGTCAAGCGCTCAAGCTTGGGGATGCCCCCATGCATCCCCAATAAATATTCAAGGAGACTCAAGCGTCTAAGCTTGGGGATGCCCCCGTGCATCCCCTTCTCCATCAACAATCATCAGTTCGTCCTTCGTCTCCCTATATTTTTATCACTTCATGCGTTATGTGCTATGCTTGGAGCGTCTCGCTCTTAGGTTTTATTTTTAGTTTTCTTTAGTTTTGCTTGCTGGTCATAACAAATTAGACCCCATCTTACTTTGTGTGGGAGAGAAACACGCTCCACTCCAATCTAGAACACATCATAGGATTTTTCCTGCTTATCTTTTTGTTGTTGTGTGTTCTTTATCTTTTCGTAGCTACTGCCATGTTTAGTTTTAGTCTTAGTTTGTCTTTAGCAAGAGCCTTGGCTTTTGTTTAGTTTGTTGCTGGAACTCTCTTTAGTTTTCATGTTTATCTTGTTAAGAGAGTTGGTTGTTGCACTGAGTTGTGTTTTGTCTTGGAAGTAGGTAATTGAGGTTGCTATTTAATTCTAGTAGTAACTTGCAATAGTTTTGAGGTATTGATGTGAGCAATGTCTGAACTTTGGGTGTCAAGAGCTTTAGCCTATTAGTGATAGGTGTCATATTTTGGGCAATCCGTGTGTATTTTCAAAACCTACAAAAACTAGTTGAGAACTCTAACTACTAGATGGATCACTAATCTTTGGAGGGATCGAATATTAGAGTACACTCACGTACCATGAGTCGAGGATGCGCAAGGATAACCAAACCCCCATACACTCCTCCTCGGGGTACTTGTCTCTTTGTGAACCTCCTTATTAGATTGAGAGTTACCGGTAATAAGTGCATGAGTTCTTCGGACTAATGTAAGTATTGAAAGTTGACAATTCCACTTTCCATATTTTGCTAGCCTCTCCCGTGCCGTGCATTGCCTTCTTCTCACTCCGAGAGTTGGTGTCCACCTTCGCCGGTACATCCAAACCCTTGGCATGATACGCTCTGTCATCATAAGCCTCCTTATATCTTTCCTCAAAACAGCCACCATACCTACCTATCAAGGCATTTCCATAGCCTTTCCGAGATATATTGCCATGCAACATCCACCTCTTCATGACTTGATCTTCATGTCATACATGTTCCTGCTACACTGGCAGCGACATACATTGCATACATCATGATAGCTACATCTTCTTTATGATTTCGAGTACCTTGTAAAGTGTGAAAGATCCCCTTTACCTTCTTGTAAAATAGAGTGTTGCCCTTAAGTGAGGAAAAGATCCCAAAGTGGACACAATAAAAGATCCCAAAGAGGACAAATGAGAGTTAAATAGAAAGAGCCATTGAGGCCACACAAAAAATACAAAAAAAGAGAAAAAAGAGAAAAAGAAATAAAAAGAGAGAAAGGGGCAACACTACTATCCTTTTGAGAGATCCACACTAGTACTCCCTTTATATCCTTGTACTCCATAGAGATGATCATTATGCATATAGCTATGTGGGGACCTTCACACTATAGAACTTGGCTTGCATATTCCAAGGATGAGCCTCCTCAAATGAGCTCTAGGTCTTCATGAGAGAGAAAGTTAGATGCACCCCCACTAGTTCCATTGGAGAGCTTCCTAGCTCATATGTGCATCCGTCGCATGGCAATCCCTACTCCTCACATCATATCTATCATTTGGCATCTCTTGCCTATGATTGTCCTCATTGATGTGAGCCTTTCTCATTCTTTTTTGTCCTCCTCCTCCTCCTCCGTACTTCTCTCTTTGCCATCCTAAGTGTCAACTCTCGTGCTTACGCTCATCCATTGCATGAGTGCTCAAAATATTGAAAAAGGAGTGGATCAAATTGACTTGTACCTGGCTAGTGGTCTGGGGACGAGTCAAGATAAGATTCCAGAAAAAGACCAAGTGTGAAACTTTAGTAGATTGAGTTCTCAAAAAAATTAAATATTTTTCTCGTATTCCCTATCCCCCTTCTTGCACGCAAACACCATTTGGAGACATTCGAGTCACGGACAGCGAGAGATCTTGCACCTAATGTTCTTTTGTTACTTGTTTCAATGCTAATATAGACTCTTGCATGTTATGACTTGAATTGAATCTCTAACCTTGATTGCTTTACTTTTCAAAGTTCTTATATGGTTTCTAGCATGTCACCACCGAAATTATGCTGTTATCATTTACCTACTCGAGGACGAGTAGGAATTAAGCTTGGGGATGTTGATACGTCCAAAATGTATCTATAATTTCTTCTTGCTCCATGCATGTTTTGTGTGATATTGCTATGATCTAGATACACTTTCATACACTTTTGATCATATTTGGACTAACCTATTAACTCAGTGTAGCACAGTGCCAGTTCATGTTTTCTGCTGTTTTTCTATTTCAGTTTTCCCCATATAAAAAGTGCTCCAAAAATTCGGGAAAAATCAGATAAATAATCAGCGCAGAAGAACCTTCTGGAAGAACCTGAGTGGGGCCAGAGGGACACCACTAGGGGCCCAGGCGCCCTGGTGGCGCGCCCCAGGGGATGGCCGCGCCAGGGGGGCGCATGGACCCCTGGTGGCCCCCCTGGCTGCCCCCCTTCGCCTATATATTCTCCGTGACGAGAAACCCTCCAGGAGAGAACCCTTTTTCGCGATCTCGCCTCTGTTCTGCCGCCGCCGCGCTTCCGAGATCGGGAGCACCAACAGACCTCTTCCCGGCACCCTGCCGGAGGGAGGGCCGACCTCCGAGAGTCTGCTCTCCACCATGGATGCTTCCCGGATGTATCGTGAGTAGTTTCCTTTGGACCATGGGTCCGTGATCAGTAGCTATGTGATGTTCTCCTCCCGTCTTTGTTCTTCATGGTTTAGACCTCGTGAGCTGCCCTACATGATCGAGGCACTTTTGTAATCTTTCTGCTGTTGCTATGCTGAGTTTGATGGGATCTGATGGATTATGAGATTATGTTCAGATTGTGATTGAGTAATATATTTGGTTCTTATCTCTTATATTTTTGTTCCTAAGTAATTCTTGCATGTTCTCCGTTGCTGTTTATTGCTTTGGCCAAGTAGTCGGTAGTAACCCCAAGAAGGAACGTTATGCTTGATTGTGGGTTCATGCCCTCTGATGACATGCTTGAGTGACAGAAACATGAGTCTAGGGGATGTGTTGTTCCCACAAGGGGGAAAACAACGGTGCTTGTAACCGCGGTTACAAGGATTGTTTACTTTACGCAAAGTGCTTTTTAATGCAGTTGTCTGTTTCTTTGGGTTTACAGTTTGGGTGGGGCTCGCAACTTAATACCAGCGAGATGTTCTGGATAGATATCTCAAGGTGGATGATTAGTAGTAGATGCAGTTGGATTTCGGTCTACTTATTTTGGCGTTCTGCCCATGCTTTTGAGCCTCTTCCTTTCTTTTGTAGCATAGTTAGCATTGCGGTGCGTTCATAATCCAGTCAATTGCCCTTCTGTAATTTGTTCACCTCGCATAGCAGTTTTATCGTCTTTTGGGAGAGAGACATCACTAGTGAACATCACGTATCCCGGTCCATATCTTCATGACTGTTTCCACGCTAATTTACTTTTCTGCTTTTACTTTCAGTTGCTATTATTATCCCTTGTGTTTGATCCTTTGTGAACAACAAGACCGGAGAGATTGACAACCTCTCTGAACTTCGTTGGGAACAAAGTTATTTGTGTCTGTGTGCAGGTCCGCGTCAGTTGCGCCGCTGACACCTACTTAACATCTACGGAGTCCTACTGGAGACAAACCTTGGTATCTTTACTGAGGGAAATTTGCTGCTGTGCTACATCACACCTTCCACTTGGGGTTTACCAACGAAGGGCGAGAAATCACTATCATCACCTCGCGCATCACCACGTCATTGGTCTAGACCACCGTGAGCACGGTCTTTCTGTGCGCCTCGACATCCTTGTAGACCTTGGTGAACGGCATGGCTGGAAAGAGGAGGAACAGGAGGATGAAGCGCAGTGTTGTGAATAATCAGGCGATGGAGCGCGGAATTTAAAGGGGAGCGGGAGCAACATCCGCCGAGCGCACGATCTTGTTCTCCAACCGTCATGGCGATCATGGTTGTGTTCGTGGGGATAGTGGGCTTGGTGCGTTTTTTGCAACCGGCCGGATAGATGAGCGGGCGCGCGGAGCTTCGCGTTGTTATTTTTTAGGCGATCCGCTTCGTTATTTGTAACTGACCTACATCGTGTTGTAACCGTGCCAATTTTTCTCTTTTTGTCTATGACATGTGGGCCGTGATTGTAGAGGTGGTTATTTTAATTTGTGTCGCTGACTCATGTGCCCAGTTTTTAGTCATTAAGTTTCTATTTCTTCTCTTTTCTCGCCGTCCCCTTCTCATTCTTCTCCTCCGCATAAAAACCCCCTCCTGTCGTGGGAGAAGAGTGACGACGCCCGCAACCGCCGCCGTCCGCAGCGGCCTCCTCCACTGTTGCCCTCCGGAGCTGCCTCCTCCGCCATCGTCGTCAAGAGCCGCATCCTACGGCCGTCACAGCATCCCACGGTGAGCGCCAAACCTTCCCGTGTGCTCGGCTCCGGAAATCGCCATCGAATTCCCGATTTCGTGCTAGGGTTTCTTAACTTCGTTTTCTATGCTCGAATCTCAACACCCTATTGATCGAAACATTTTGTTGAGGTTTTTTATTCTTCAATTTTTTTAGCAATGTGCATCTAGGGTTTCTTCTCTCTCTGTTTTAGTTTGCTATCTAGGGTTTAATTTTTATCTCTTTTTGGTTGCAAATACAACATGGCTTCTCCTATTAGAAGAAGTCCATGGTTTGGAGGGCAATGTAAGTGAACTTCTTCTCCAAATTTTAGTTCTTTTTCTAATGCTGCTCCAGCCTAATACTTTCTTTCTTTTTGTGTCTCCATTATATTATACAACTTCTTCTTCCCCAATTGATGCCTCACCAGTCAGTATGGCTCCCCCATCTGGTAATACATCAAAGTGGACTACATTTTTTATATGTGGTCAATTGCTTTGTTGAAACCAAATAGTGCACTACATCATAGATTCCCTTACCAAGGTCCATTTGAGACATGTGGAAAATTCATATGAACTGCCTCAAGTTAATTTGTTAAACATGATATGAACTGCATTAGTTTTCTGTTGTTGTTTAATTGTTAAACATATACTGCCAAGAGAGCACTGCATTTTGTACATTGTTTTGTATTTGTTTGTCTATCCACATGTGGTTGCCAAATTGATATGAGTTGCATTAAGTTTAGTTTTCTCTCTCACAAAACTGCATGAATTTTTTGGTTTGTACATAAAAGTGCACAACATTTTATATGTGGTCAATTTCTTATTGAACTAATTAGCGCACTGCATCATAGATTCCCTTGCCAAGGTCCATTTTCACACATGTGGAAATTTGATATGAACTTCCTGAAGTGACATGAACTGCATTAAGTTTTCTGCTATGTTTATTTCGTAAAAGACAAACTGCCAAAGTGAGCACTGCATTTGTACATTGCATGGAAAAATTGATATGAGCTGCATTAAGTTTAGTTTTCCCTCTCACACACATTTTGTTACCTACAGTTTTTTTCCTGATGGGGAGGATGATGAGGACATCCCTACTAATGTTACACCCATATCCTCACCAACTACACATATTGGACCAGTTACTAGAGCTCGTGCACGTCAACTAAATTATCAGGTACTTTCGTTTCTTGCGAATCCTTCTATTGTTCATGAACATATGATGCTGCCTAAATTAGATACTTTTGTTTTGCTTATGAATGAAGGACCTAGCATGGACAAGAAGGATGGTCATTGGAGCGGGATCAAGCATGGAGAAGAAGGTGCGCGCGCGGGAAAGGACAGCGGAGCTTCCAGTGGTGATTATCGCACTTTGAAGCCACCATAAGGCGCGCATGAAGTCTTGGACGAAATACGCGAGATGCCACTTCATTATTTTCGTCCAAGGGCAATTATAGGTGCTGCGTCACCTTAATATTGGGCTGGGCCCATGTAATTTCGAAATACCACCTTCTAGGCTGTTTTTAGAGTCCGTATGTGTGGGGAAACCGAGTTAGGGTTGTTTTCGGACCCCACCTCCAAGGGGTCACGAAAATCCCCTCTGTTCCCCCATATATACAGCCCTTAGGGCGTCGTTTAGACTTGGATTTTAATTAGATTTAAGTTAGCCATAGCCGCAACTTCGAGTTCTTCGTTTGTGTCGTCCGACCAGGCCAAGACCGCATTGGAACCCCAACTTCTGTTAATCTTTCATCTTATATTCGCAATATCCAGATTGCAATTCTTAGTTCTTGCTTGTTCTTCGATTGCTTGCAGGAATTGACCTTCGTGGTCAGGTTGATCGTGCACCCGCGGGATCAATAACCTCTCGGAGTTGGTTTAGCGATCGCTAAGGCGCAACGTCTTCGCACGTTCGTAGTCGGGTCGTGAAAGTCTACTCCACCAAAAATCGATCTCCACCATCTCATCGAAACATCGGGACACCTTCGCCTCTATCAGTCTGGGGGTGGTGGTGTTAACTATTTGATCACAGGTTATTTCACAGCGGATGTTGTCGGTGGCGGGACATCTGATCAGGGCAGCATGCCACCTAAATTGAGTGAAACCCAGTCGCAATGTGTTGATGGCATAGAACCAGTTACACAGGATTGGATGGTCCTCGATTAGATCGCAGCTGATGTTGAGAGAAAAAGGCAGAAAGTGATTGCGCTTGGTAAGAATTTCGAGAAGTCTCAGAAGGCGAAGAAAGTAAAGTTTGCTGAGAGCAAGGAGATAGGAAGGAGGGTTGCAGATTCAAAAAAGTCTGCTAGGTTTGCCCCCGAAAATAATCCTGTGAAGAGAAAACTCAAGACTGTTGAAGAGGAAGGTATAAGTTCTCCACGGCGGAGCCCGCGTGTTGATTACTCAAATAGGCCTAATTATGCGGAGGTTGATGTGGATGGGATTCGAGGAAAGCGGACACGTGCGGATGATTACTCTGGTGTTTATTTTGAGCGTATATCTAAGCTGGCACGGGAAAGTGCAGCTCGAGAAGAGCTGGACAACGATTTTGGTGAGGAGGATGTTGTTGCCAGGAAGGTATACACTGTTTTTTTACTGTTGTTTAAGTTGTTTTTTGCATGATTTGCAGATGTGAACTACATTTTTATTCTTTTTTGTAGATTGCTCAGAGTACCAAGAGGAAGTGGTCTAAAGACGATGCTACGGATGAATGGCGGTTTAACAAGACCGTTCGGCTGTCCATTCCAATGTATGCAAAGTTGTTGCCTTGTTGCAAGAGCCGCACAAAATTTTGGTGCGGCAAGCAGATTTTGGCATCGTTTTTCGACCTGAAAGTTAAGAAGAATGTATCTCATGTTCTCATGTGCAAGCTGATGGGAAAGATCAACCCTGGCACGGTGAGATTGGACTACGGGTCAAACAAGGTTCTGGAAATCAATCGTGAGGCTGTTCATCACATTTTTGATTTCCCTATGGGTTCTCACAATGC
Organism: Bromus sterilis; assembly: GCA_950022295.1. Classification (NCBI taxonomy): domain Eukaryota; kingdom Viridiplantae; phylum Streptophyta; class Magnoliopsida; order Poales; family Poaceae; genus Bromus; species Bromus sterilis. The sequence goes on along the minus strand of OX465599.1, from coordinate 158,982,078 downwards.
TCCCAGGCCTGCTGCCAGCGGCCATGATGATTCGCTTGCTACTTTGAAGGATGAACTTGGTTTTAAACGTTCTCGTAGCCTAGATGTGAAGGACCTGCTTATTTTACTTCGCACGCTGCCTGCGAACCCTGCGAAGGTTAATAAGACTGTGAAGGTTTTCTTTCTCGTTGTTTTCCAGGGCTTGCTTTGCCCCAGCCCTGCAACTCGGTTGTCTAGGGTAGCTGCCATGGTTGAAAACTTGGAATTTGCCTCTATGTCTACCTGATACTAGTTCCTCGTTGGTTACCCCAAGTGGAAGGTTTGATGTAGTATAGTAGAAAATTTCCCTTGGCAAAGATACCAAGGTTGAGTTCGACTAGTAGGACTCCAAGGTCGACAAGTAGGTGGTGAAGTGAACAATGGCGCTGTTCACAATCTAAGATTGCTTAATTCACCTGGACCTGCACACACAACAAATAAATTTGCTCCCAACGAGTACAGAGAGGTTGTCAATCTCTCTGGCCTTGCTGTTTACAAAGGATCAACGCAACAGATAATAGGTAGTGATAATTGCGACTAGAAAGTGAAAAAAAGAAATAAATTGAGCGTGTAAACAGTGATGAGAATATGAACCGGGGTCCCATGATGTTCACTAGTGATGTCTCTCTCCCAAAAGAAGATAAAACTGCTATGCGAGGTAAACAAATCACAGCTGAGCAATTGACAGGATTACGGGCGCAAACCAATGCTAACTATGCTACAAAGAAAGGAAGAGGCTCAAAAGCATGGGCGGTACTCCAAAATAAGTAGATCGAAATCCATCTGCATCTACTACTAATCATCCACCTTGAGATATCTATCCAGAACATTTCGCTGGTATTAAGTTGCGAGCCCCCCCCAAAGTGTAAACCCAAAGAAACAGACAACTGCATTAAAAGAACTTTGCGTAAAGTAAACAATCCTTGCAACCGCGGTTACAAGCACCGTTGTTTTCCCCCTTGTGGCAACAACACATCCCCTAGACTCATGTTTCTGTCACTCAAGATAGTCATCAGGGGGCATGAACCCACAATCAAGCATAACGCTCCCTCTTGGAGTCACTACCTACTACTTGGCCAAAGCAATAAAGAGCAACGGAGAACATGCAAGAATTACTCAAGAACAAAAATATAAAAGATAAGAACCAAATATATTACTCCATCACAATCTGAACATAGTCTCATAATCCATCAGACCCCAGCAAACTCAGCATAGCAACAAAAGAAAGAATTACATATGTGCCTTGATCATGTAGGGCAGCTCACAAGGTCCAATCCATGAAGAAGAAAGAGGGGAGGAGAACAAAACATAGCTACTGATCATGGACCCATGGTCCAAGGTAGACTACTCACGGATCACCCGGGAAGCGTCCATGGTGGAGGAGAATCTCCCGGAGGTCGATCCTCCCTCCGGCAGGGTGCCAGGAAGAGGTCTGTTGGCGCTCCCGATCATGGAGGCGCAGCGGCGGCGCAATAGAGGCGAGATCGCGAAAAAGGGTTTTGTCTTCGGAAGTTTCCCGTGATGGAGAATATATAGGCGAAGGGGGCAGCCAGGGGGCCACCAGGGGTCCAAGCGCCCCCCTGGCGCGACCTCCTCCTAGGGCGCGCCAGGAGGGCGCCTGGGGCCCTTGTGGGTCCCCTCTGGCCCCTCCTCGGTGATTCAGGAAGCTTCCGATGCGCTGATTTTTATTGTATTTTCTCGGAATTGTTGGAGCATTTTTAATACGGGGGAAACCTGAAATATAAAAACAGTAGAAAACAGGAACTGGCACTGGGGTGCACTGAGTTAATAGTTTAGTCCAAATATGATCAAATGTGTATGAAAGTGTATATAAAACATAGAAATATCACACAAAACATGCATGGAGTAAGCAGAAATTATAGATACATTTGGGACGTATCAACATCCCCAAGCTTAATTCCTACTCGTCCTCGAGTAGGTAAATGATAACAAGCATAATTTTTGTGGTGACATGGTAACAACCATATAAGAACTTTGTAAGTAAAGAAATCAAGGTATGTAATTCAATTCAAGTCATAACAGGCAAGAGTCTATATTAGCATTGAAACAAGCAATATAAGACCATAAAGGTGCAAGAGCTCTTGATGTTCGTGACTCGAATGTCTCCAGATGGTGTTTGCGTACAAGAAGTGGGAGATGTGAATACGAGAAAAATATGTATTTGTAGAGAACTCAATCTACTAAAGTTTCACACTTAGTCTTCTTTGGAATCTTATCTTGACTCGTCCCCAGACAACTAGCTAGGTACAAGTTAATTTGATCCACTCCCTTTCGATATTTTGAGCACTCATGCAATGGATGAGCGTAAGCACGAGAGTTGACACTTAGGATGGCAAAGAGAGAGAGAGGTAGTCGAGGAGGAAGACAAAAAGGGTGTGAAAGGCTCACATCAATGAGGAAAATCATAGGCGAGAGAAGGCCAAATGATAGATATGATGTGAGGAGTAGGGATTGCCATGCAACGAATGCACATATGAGCTAAGAAAAGCTCTCCAATGGAACTAGTGTGGGTGCATCCAACTTGCTCGCTCAAGAAGACCTAGATCTCGTTTGAGGAGGCTCATCATTGGAATATACAAGCCAAGTTCAATAGTGTGAAGGTCCCCACATAGCTATATACATACATGATCATCTCTATGGAGCACAAGATATAAGAGGGTGTACGAGTGTGGATCTTTCAAAAGGAATAGTAGTGTTGCCCCCTTCTCTCTTTTTATTTCCTTTTTCTCCTTTTTCTATTTTTTGTATTTTTTGGTGGCCTTAATGGCTCTTTCTATGTAACTCTCATTTGTCCTCTTTGGGATCTTTTAAATTTGTCCTCTTTGGGATCTTTTCCTCACTTAAGGGAAACACTCTATTTTACAAGAAGTATAGAAGATCTTCACACTTTAGAAGGTAATCAACATAAAGAAGATGTAACTATCATGATGTATGCAAATGTATGCCTCTACCAGTGTAGCAGGAACATGTATGATATGAAGATCAAATAATGAGAAGGTGGATGTTGCATGGAAATATATCTCGGAAAGGCTATGGAAATGACTTGATAGGTAGTTATGGTGGCTGTTTTGAGGAAAGATATAAGGAGGTTTATGATGACAGAGCGTATCATGCCAAGGGTATGGATGCACCGGCGAGGTGGACACCAACTCTCGGAGTGAGAAGAGGGCAATGGACGATACCGAAGAGGCTAGCAAATATGAGGAGGTGTAAGTGTCAACTTTCAATACTTACATTAGTCCGAATAACTCATGCACTTATTATCGGTAACTCTCAATCTAATAAGGAGGTTCACAAAGAGACAAGTACCCCGAGGAGGAGTGTATGGGGGTTTGGTTATCCTTGCGCATCCTCAACTCTTGGTACGTGAGTGTACTATAATATTCGATCCCTCCAAAGATTAGTGATCCATCTATAGCTAGAGTTCTCAACTAGTTTTTGTAGTTTTTTTTAAATAAACACGGATTGCCCAAAATACGACACCTATCACTAATAGGCTAGAGATCTTGACACCAAAAGTTCAAACATTACTCACAATAATACCTCAAAAGTATTGCAAGTTACTACTACAATTAAATAGCAACCTCAATTACCTACTTAAAGACAAGACACAACTCAGTGCAACAATCAACTCTCTTAACAAGATCAACATGAAAACTAAAGAGAGTTCCAGCAACAAACTAAACTAAAGCTCTTGAAAAAGATAAACATGAAAACGAAGAGCTAAACTGATAGAGGCGAAGGTGTCTCGATATTTCGATGAGATGGTGGAGATCGATTATGGTGGAGATGACTTTCACGACCCGACTATGAACGTGCGAAGACGTTGCGCCTTAGCGATCGCTAAACCAACTCCGAGAGGCTATTGATCCCGCGGATGCACGATCAACCTGACCATGAAGGTCTAATTCCTGCAAGCAATCGAAAGAACAAGCAAGAACTAAGAATTGCAATCTGGATATTGTGAATATAAGATGAAAGATTGACAAAAGATTGACGCAGCACCTATAACTGCCCTTGGACGAAAATAATGAAGTGGCATCTCGTGTATTTCGTCCAAGCCTTCATGCACGCCTTATGGTGGCTTCAAAGTGCGAAAATCACCACTAGAAGCTCCATTTTCCTTTCCCGCGCGCGCACCTTCTTCTCCATGCTTGATCCCGCTCCAATGATCATCCTTCTTGTCCATGCTAGGTCCTTCATTCAGAAGAAAAACAAAAGTATCTAATTTAGGCAGCATCATATGTTCATGAACATTAGAAGGATTCGCAAGAAACGAAAGTACCTGATAATTTAGTTGACGTGCGCATGCTCTAGTAACTGGTCCAATATGTGTAGTTGGTGAGGATGTGGGTGTAGCATTAGTAGGGATGTCCTCATCATCCTCCCCTTCTTGAATTGAAGTCTTCCTCGACGGAAGCTCGTCATCTTCTCCCAATTAAGGCTTCAAATCTGCAATATTAAATGTGGGACTAACCCCAAAATCTGCAGGTAGCTCAAGTTTATATGCATTATCATTAATTTTCTGAAAAACCTTAAATGGACCATCAACTCGTGGCATTAACTTAGACTTGCGCAAATCAGGAAACCTATCTTTACGTAGATGTAACCAAACAAGATCTCCTGGTTCAAACACAACATGCTGTCTACCCTTATCACCAGCAAGCTTGTATCTAGCATTCATTCGCTCTATGTTTTCTTTAGCTAACTCATGCATTTTTAATATCAATTCAGCATGTTGCTTAGCATCAAAATTAACCTTCTCCGAAGATGGAACAGGCAGCAAATCAATAGGTTCACGAGGTAGAAAACCATAAAAAATCTCAAAAGGGCACATTTTAGTGGTAGAATGCAATGAACGATTATAAGAAAATTCAATATGAGGTAAACATTCTTCCCACATTTTCAAGTTACTCTTTAAAACAACCCTAAGCATAGTAGACAAAGTCCTATTGACCACTTCAGTTTGTCCATCAGTTTGGGGATGACATGTAGTACTAAAAAGTAGTTTAGTCCCCAACTTAGCCCATAAGCATTTCCAAAAATGGCTAAGAAACTTAGTATCACGATCCGAGACAATAGTATTAGGCACACCATGTAAACGAATAATCTCACGAAAGAATAAATCAGCAACATTAGCAGCATCATCGCTTTTATGACATGGTATAAAGTGTGCCATCTTAGAAAATCTATCCACGACAACAAATATGATATCCCTCCCCTTCTTTGTTCGAGGCAAGCCTAAAACAAAGTCCATGGATATGTCCTCCCACGGAACACTAGGTACAGGTAAAGGCATGTATAAACCATGAGGATTGAGTCGTGACTTAGCTTTTTGACATGTAGTGCAGCGAGCAACAAAACGCTCAACATCTCGTCTTATCTTTGGCCAAAAGAAATGTGTAGCAAGTACGTCCTCCGTCTTCTTCAGGCCAAAGTGTCCCATTAATCCTCCTCCATGCACCTCCTGCAACAACAAAAGTCGAACATAGCTAGCTGGAATGCATAGCTTGTTAGAACGGAACACGAGTCCATCATTAAGCACAAACTTGTTCCATGTTCTACCCTCTCTACAATTCTGCAATACATCTTTAAGTTCCGCATCATGCACATATTGATCTTTGATTGTCTCTAAACCAAATATCTTAAAGTCAAGTTGTGAAAGCATAGTATAACGACGAGACAATGCATCAGCAATATTATTATCTTTACCCTTCTTGTGTTTAATGACATAAGGGAAAGTATCATTAAATTCAACCCACTTAGCATGTCTATGATTAAGTTTTTCTTGACTTCTTATGTGTTTCAAAGATTCATGATCGGAATGTATAACAAATTCTTTGGGCCATAAATAATGTTGCCAAGTTTCTAATGTTCGAACAAGCGCATATAATTCCTTATCATAAGTAGAATAGTTCAGACTAGGCCCACTCAATTTTTCAGAAAAGTATGCAACAGGTTTAGCATCTTGTAATAACACACCTCCCAAACCAATCCCACTAGCATCGCATTCAAGCTCAAAAGTCTTATTAAAATCAGGAAGTTGGAGCAAAGGAGCATGTGTTAACTTATCTTTCAATATCGTGAAGGCTTCTTCCTGTGCGGTACCCCAAGTAAAAGGCACATCCTTGCGTGTAAGCTCATTGAGAGGTGCAGCAATGGTGCTGAAATCTCTCACAAAACGCCTATAGAATCCAGCGAGGCCAAGAAAACTCCTCACTTGTGTGACCGTTTTGGGCTGCGGCCAACTCTCAATCGCCTCGATCTTGGCTTTATCAACTTCAATACCCTGTGGAGTAAAAGGTGCACTTCCCAAGGTTACCGAACAAACGTGCATTACGTAGAGCAATAGAAACAACACGTAAATGATCCAAATGATCCTCCAAAGATTTGCTATAAATCAGTATATAATCAAAATAGACTACCACAAATCGTCCAATGAAAGCACGTAAAACCTCGTTCATTAATCTCATGAAAGTGCTAGGTGCATTAGTTAACCCAAAAGGCATGACTAACCACTCATATAGTCCAAACTTAGTTTTAAAAGTTGTTTTCCATTCATCTCCTAATTTCATGCGAATTTGATGGCATCCACTACGCAAATCAACTTTGGAAAACATGGTAGAGCCACTTAATTCATCAAGCATATCATCTAACCTAGGAATAGGGTGACGATAACAAATAGTAATATTATTAATAGCTCTACAATCAACACACATACGCCACGTTCCATCCTTTTTTGGCACTAATATAACAGGAACAGCACAAGGACTAAGGGATTCGCGTATATAACCTTTGTCGAGTAGCTCTTGTACTTGACGCTGAATCTCCTTCGTCTCCTCCCGATTAGTACGGTATGCTGCACGGTTTAAGTGTGCAGGTATCGAAGGCCGAGCAAAACCAGAGGCATAATTTGTTCCACACAAAGGGAGTGGTGAAAGAACGTTCGGTTCGCATCATCATTGACGGAGGGAGTTGCAACAACTTGGCGAGCATGGAGTTGGTGGAGAAGCTATCTCTCACCACAAGACCACACCCCCATCCGTACTATATTCAGTGGTTTAACAATAGTGGTAAGATTAAGGTAACGCGTTCTGTTCGTGTGCACTTTAGCATTGCTGCATATGCTGATTATGTTGATTGTGATGTGGTACCCATGCAAGCATGCTCTCTTTTACTTGGTAGACCATGGCAATTTTATAGGAATGTTGTACACCATGGTAGGACAAATCAGTTTACTCTGGTTCATCAGGATAAACATATTGCTTTACTTCCTATGTCTCCTGAACAAATTGTGAAAGATGATCTTGCTAGAGCTAGTAAAGCTAAACAGGAGAAAAATAAGAGTGAAAATGAGATAGCAGCTAAAGAATTTGAGCAACAACATAAGACTAATAGCAAATCTTCTTCTGCTGTTTCTAATGAAATTAAATTGACTAGTCCAACTTTGCTTGCTACTAAGGTTGATATTTCAGATTTGGATGTTAGTCAATATGTGTGCTATGCTTTTGTGTGCAAAGAAGCTTTGTTTTCATTTGAGGAATTGCCTCCTTCTTTGCCTCCTGTTGTCACTGACCTTTTGCAGGAATTTATTGACGTCTTTCCACAAGACGTACCACCGGGATTACCACCTATTCGAGGGATTGAGCATCAGATTGACTTAATTCCCGGTGCTTCGCTGCCCAACCGTGCGCCATACCGTACCAATCCGGAGGAGACGAAGGAGATTCAGCGTCAAGTACAAGAGCTACTCGACAAAGGTTACATACGTGAATCACTTAGTCCTTGTGCTGTTCCTGTTATATTAGTGCCTAAAAAGGATGGAACTTGGCGTATGTGTGTTGATTGTAGAGCCATTAATAATATTACTATTCGTTATCGTCATCCTATTCCTAGGTTAGATGATATGCTTGATGAATTAAGTGGCTCTACCATGTTTTCCAAAGTTGATTTGCGTAGTGGATACCATCAAATTCGCATGAAATTAGGGGATGAATGGAAAACGGCATTTAAAACTAAGTTTGGATTATATGAGTGGTTAGTCATGCCTTTTGGGTTAACTAATGCACCTAGCACTTTTATGAGATTAATGAACGAGGTTTTACGTGCTTTCATTGGACGATTTGTGGTAGTCTATTTTGATGATATACTGATTTATAGCAAATCTTTGGAGGAACATTTGGATCATTTACGTGCTGTTTTTATTGCTCTACGTAATGCACGTTTATTTGGTAACCTTGGGAAGTGCACCTTTTGCACCGACCGAGTATCGTTTCTTGGCTATGTTGTTACTCCGCAGGGAATTGAAGTTGCTCATGCCAAGATCGAGGCAATTGAGAGTTGGCCGCAGCCCAAAACGGTCACACAAGTGAGGAGTTTTCTTGGCCTCGCTGGATTCTATAGGCGTTTTGTGAGAGATTTCAGCACCATTGCTGCACCTCTCAATGAGCTTACACGCAAGGATGTGCCTTTTACTTGGGGTACCGCACAGGAAGAAGCTTTCACGGTATTGAAAGATAAGTTAACACATGCTCCTTTGCTCCAACTTCCTGATTTTACTAAGACTTTTGAGCTTGAATGCGATGCTAGTGGGATTGGTTTGGGAGGTGTGTTATTACAAGATGCTAAACCTGTTGCATACTTTTCTGAAAAATTGAGTGGGCCTAGTCTGAACTATTCTACTTATGATAAGGAATTATATGCTCTTGTTCGGACATTAGAAACTTGGCAACATTATTTATGGCCCAAAGAATTTGTTATACATTCTGATCATGAATCTTTGAAACACATAAGAAGTCAAGCAAAACTTAATCGTAGACATGCTAAGTGGGTTGAATTTATTGAGACTTTCCCTTATGTCATTAAACACAAGAAGGGGAAAGATAATATTATTGCTGATGCTTTGTCTCGTCGTTATACTATGCTTTCACAACTTGACTTCAAGATATTCGGTTTAGAGACAATCAAAGAACAATATGTAAATGATGCGGAATTTAAAGATGTCTTGCAGAATTGTAGAGAGGGTAGAACATGGAATAAGTTTGTGCTTAATGATGGATTTGTGTTCCGTTCTAACAAGCTATGCATTCCAGCTAGCTCTATTCGTCTTTTGTTGTTGCAGGAGGCGCATGGAGGAGGATTAATGGGACATTTTGGCGTGAAAAAGACGGAGGACGTACTTGCTACACATTTCTTTTGGCCAAAGATGAGACGGGATGTTGAGCGTTTTGTTGCTCGCTGTACTACATGTCAAAAAGCTAAGTCACGACTCAATCCTCATGGTTTATACATGCCTTTACCTGTACCTAGTGTTCCGTGGGAGGACATATCCATGGACTTTGTTTTAGGCTTGCCTCGAACAAAGAAGGGGAGGGATAGCATATTTGTTGTCGTGGATAGATTTTCTAAGATGGCACATTTTATACCATGTCATAAAAGCGATGATGCTGCTAATGTTGCTGATTTATTCTTTGGAGAGATTATTCGTTTACATGGTGTGCCCAATACTATTGTCTCGGATCGTGATACAAAGTTTCTTAGCCATTTTTGGAGATGCTTATGGGCTAAGTTGGGGACTAAACTACTTTTTAGTACTACATGTCATCCCCAAACTGATGGACAAACTGAAGTGGTCAATAGGACATTGTCTACTATGCTTAGGGCTGTTTTAAAAAGTAACTTGAAACTGTGGGAAGAATGTTTACCTCATATTGAATTTGCTTATAATCGTTCAGTGCATTCTACCACTAAAATGTGCCCTTTTGAGATTGTTTATGGTTTTCTACCTCGTGCACCTATTGATTTGCTGCCTCTTCCATCTTCGGAGAAGGTTAATTTTGATGCTAAGCAACGTGCTGATTTGATATTAAAAATGCATGAGTTAACTAAATAAAACATTGAGCGCATGAATGCTAGATACAAGCTTGCTGGTGATAGGGGTCGAAAGCATGTTGTGTTTGAACCAGGAGATCTTGTTTGGTCACATCTACGTAAAGATAGGTTTCCTGATTTGCGCAAGTCTAAGTTAATGCCACGAGCTGATGGTCCCTTTAAGGTTTTACAGAAAATTAATGATAATGCATATAAACTTGAGCTACCTGCAGATTTTGGGGTTAGTCCCACATTTAACATTGCAGATTTGAAACCTTATTTGGGAGAAGATGATGAGCTTCCGTCGAGGACGACTTCAATTCAAGAAGGGGAGGATGATGAGGACATCCCTACTAATGTTACACCCATACCCTCACCAACTACACATACTGGACCAGTTACTAGAGCACGTGCACGTCAACTAAATTATCAGGTACTTTCGTTTCTTGCGAATCCTTCTATTGTTCATGAACATATGATGCTGCCTAAATTAGATACTTCTGTTTTGCTTATGAATGAAGGACCTAGCATGGACAAGAAGGATGGTCATTGGAGCGGGATCAAGAATGGAGAAGAAGGTGCGCGCAGGGGAAAGTACAGTGGAGCTTCCAGTGGGGATTTTCGCACGTTGAAGCCACCATAAGGCATGCATGAAGGCTTGGACGGAATACACGAGATGCCACTTCATTATTTTCGTCCAAGAGCAATTATAGGTGCTGCGTCACCTTAATATTGGGCTGGGCCCATGTAATTTCGAAATACCACATTATAGGCTGTTTTTAGAGTCCGTATGTGTGGGGAAACCGAGTTAGGGTTTTTTTCGGACCCCACCTCCAAGGGGTCACGAAAATCCCCTCTGTTCCCCCATATATACAGCCCTTAGGGCGTCGTTTAGACTTGGGTTTTAATTAGATTAAAGTTAGCCATAGCCGCAACTTCGAGCTCTTCGTTTGTGTCATCCGACCAGGCCAAGACCTCATTGGAACCCCAACTTTCGTAATCATTCATCTTATATTCGCAATATCCAGATTGCAATTCTTAGTTCTTGCTTGTTCTTCGATTGCTTGCAGGAATTAGACCTTCGTGGTCAGGTTGATCGTGCATCCGCGGGATCAATAACCTCTCGGAGTTGGTTTAGCGATCGCTAAGGCGCAACGTCTTCGCACGTTCGTAGTCGGATCGTGAAAGTCGTCTCCACCATAATCGATCTACACCATCTCATCGAAACATCGGGACACCTTCGCCTCTATCATCCTCTTCATGAAGTCCATGAGAATAGGAATTATGTTTATAATTTCTATCCTCATGACGGAGAGAGCATAGCTCAAGCTTGGGGGAGACTGAAAACTTTGATGCTAAAATTTCCTAACCATGGGCTCCCCAAAGATATGATTATTACTAATTTTTATGTGAGGCTCTCTCGACAGGATAAAGACTTGCTCAATGCTTCCTCTATGGGTTCTTTCACAAATGAAAAGATTGATGCTAGATGGGATCTCCTTGAAATAATTCAACGCAATACTGAAGATTGGGAGATCGACAAAGGTAAAGAGTCAGGTATAAATTATGAGTATGATTGCATTAAGTCCTTTTTTGAAACTGCAAGTTTTAATAAGTTTAGTGCTAAGTTTGGGCTTGATTCTCAACTCCTTGTTGATTTCCTCAAATCTTTTGCTTCACATCTTAATATACCTAAGGAGAATTGGATCAAGCATCATGAACCTTTTAAAGAGATTTGCAAAGAAAATGAAATTGTTAATGATGATTGCAACATGCATGATCCAATTCCTGAAAATGAAGTTTTATATAAGCATGTTAATTTTTGTGGGTGGATAGACCTTGTGAAAGGCCTATGATTGAAGAAGAGAAGTATTGTAAGCAACATTAGCATGAAAGAACAATCACTTGGGTTAGAGATTTAAATGAAATTTCTAGAGTATTATGTGACCTTTATCCTTTTACTTGTGAACTTTGCTGCATAAAGGGTCACTTCAATTTTCAGTGCATGTACTTTCAAAACATAACTGTTAGCCAGTTTTGTGATGACAATTTTCAGGATGAGCTTATGTTATTTTTGATGTCTGAAGAGTTATCAGAAAAGACTTCTTGGCTAGATGTTCATGCTTTGGGAATAAATAACACTTTGCAGAATTGCCATCTCTATTGTGTTGTTAATTGCCATGATAATGATTACATACAAAATATTAGAAAGGAGGGAACTTTACCAAAGTATAAAAATGTCTCTTATGTTTCTACTAATAAAAAGGAGAGTTTCTCCCAAGTTTCCCCTATTGTTTCTAATGATAAACCAGGATATGTGGAGAAGCTTTCTCTCCAACCACTCCTTCCTAAGGTGAAGAAGAAGAAAAAGAAGAGGAGGAGGAAGAGGAGCAAGAAGGAAGAAGAATGGGTAACAACCTGGCCTGAGCATATTCCTCGCATCAATTTTTATCCTAACAGACATAAATTTTTGGAGGACGGTGAGCTTGATTGCATTCATTACTATCCTGATGTTAAGTCCGTAGGCACTATTGAAGATGATCTTGATTATGATATGCATGTTACTTTTTGTGATTGGGAAAATGATGATAATGCTACTTATGATCTTGAAAATCTTTTTGGCACCCACTCTGAGAGTGATGATATCGAAAGCTCTAAGCTTGGGGATGATAGGATTGCAAGTCCTTTACCCATTAGTGATGTGGTAATTGATAATTCTTTTGCTAGTAAGAATAAAGACAACATGTTTACAAATATAGTTGCTAGCAATGATAATGCTCTTCTCTACTATGATGATGTTATAACTCCTATCTTTAGTGATTATAAAGGTACCTATGACATAAGGATAAATTATCCTTATGAAACTTGTCATAATCATGGAGGGAATTACTCCCTTGTTGAAAACCATCTTCCTAATACACAATTAATCTATAGTGTTCAAGTTGTTTATGATAGTCCTACTCCCACTATTACAAATGAGAAAGATTATGCTTATGTGGAGAGTAAGAGTACCCTTTTGCATGTGGATCATGGTAACAATGCTTTATGTGATACTTATATTGTTGAGTTTATTCATGATCCCACTGAAAATTATTATGAGAGGGGAACATATGCTTATAGATATTTCAATAATATCAAGTTCCCTCTCTTTATGTTGAAGGTTTTGAAGTTGCACTTATTTTGGCTTCCTATGCTAATATATTTATGCTTCCATGAGTTATTTCTCTACAAGATCCCTTTGCATATGAAGCATGTTAGACTTAAATGTGTTTGTTATTTGCTTCTTGATGCTCTCTTTTGTTCTTCAACTCTTATTCCTTATTCCTATGAGAGCATCATTAAAATCTTAAGCCTATCTTTATGGCTATAAAGAAAGAGCTCTAGGGAGACAACCCTTGTTATCTTTAGTTTGAGTTTTTACTTTCAGTTTTTAGTGGTCTTGATGATTGTCACTACTGTAGCAACATCATTGTATCTTTATTTTCAATCTTTGTGCCAAGTCTAGCCTCCGATTGCAAGAAAGTTCAAAAGTTGTAACATGCTGTCCAGAAAACATATTTTGTCCTTCGACGGAAAAATTAGCCTAAAATCACCAGATCATCTTTTTGATCTGAATTTTTTTGAAAGCATGCTCCATACAATTGACTTTCGAGCGTCTGTTCTGAGTTTTTTGATTCGAGTTGCAGAAGTACCCCTAAAAAATTCTGTACTACCTGCTGTTCTTTTTTTCACAGATTCTGCCACGTTTTGTCTCTCCTAACCTTTGCAAACCTTAAGCTTGCTTTTTCTTTGAAAACACCTTTTGACAATCTTGAGAAACAGTAGCTCTTCAAGAATATCTTTATATCCAGTGGGGAAAAATTATTTATTAAGGGTACTAACTTCTCTAATCAGCTTATGATGAGTTATGTATGAAGGGAGTTTTCAAGTGTGCGATGGAAGATGATGAAAGAAGATTCAGGAGACTCAAGTGTCTAAGCTTGGGGATGCCCCCGTGCATCCCCTTCTCCATCAACAATCATCAGTTCGTCCTTCGTCTCACTATATTTATATCACTTCATGTGTTATGTGCTATGCTTGGAGCGTCTCGCTCTTAGGTTTTATTTTTAGTTTTCTTTAGCTGTGCTTGCTGTTCATAACAAGTTAGATCCCGTCTTACTTTGTTTGGGAGAGAAACACGCTCCACTTTAAACTAGAACATCTCATAGGATTTTATGCTTATCTTTTGCTGTGAGTGTTCTTTATCTTTTCATAGCTACTGTTCTGTTTAGTTGTAGTGCTTTAGAGTTTCTCTAGAGCTTTTGTCTCAGGTCTGAACTTTCTATAATTTGCATGCTTATCTTGTTTGGAGAGTTTGCCTATTGCACTGAGTTATGTATCTTGACTAGAAAGTAGGTAGTTGAAGTTGCTATTCTTTTTGTAGTAGTAACTTGCAATAGTTTTGAGGTATTGACTTGAGTAATGTTTGAACTTTTGGTGTCAAGAGCTCTAGCCTATTAGTGATAGATGTCGTATTTTGGGCAATCCGTGTGATTTTCGAAAACCAAAAACCCTGTTGAGAACTCTATCTACTAGATGGATCACTAACCTCTGGAGGGTTCGAATATTAGAGTACACTCACGTACCATGAGTCGAGGATGCGCAAGGATAACCAAACCCCCATACACTCCTCCTCGGGGTACTTGTCTCTTTGTGAACCTCCTAATTACATTGAGAGTTACCGATAATAAGTGCATGAGTTCTTCGGACTAATGTGAGTATTCGAAAGTTGACACTTCCACCTCCTCATATTTGCTAGCCTCTCATGTGCCGTGCATTCCCTTCTTCTCACTCCGAGAGTTGGCGTCCACCTTCGTCGGTACATCGAAACCCTTGGCATGATACGCTCTGTCATCATAAACCTCCTTATATCTTTCCTCAAAACAGCCACCATACCTACCTATCAAGGCATTTCCATAGTCTTTCCAAGGTACATTGCCATGCAACATCCACCTCTTCATGACTTGATCTTCATGTCATACATGTTCCTGCTACACTGGCAGCGGCATACATTTGCATACTTCATGATAGTTACATTTTCTTTATGTGAGTACCTTTGTAAAGTGTGAAAGATCTCCTATATTCTTGTAAAATATAGAGTATTGCCCCTAAAGCGAGGAAAAGATCCCAAAGAGGACAAAATCAAAAGATCCCAAAGAGGACCAAATCAAAAGTTCCCAAAGAGGACAAATGAGAGAAATAGAAAGAGCCATTGAGGCCACCAAAAAATACAAAAAAATTGAAAAAGAGAAAATAAAAATAAAAAGAGAGAAGGGGGCATACTAATATTGCTTTTGAGAGATCCACACTAGTACTTCATCTTCTATCCCTTGTACTCCATAGAGATCATCATCATGCATATAGCTATGTGGCGACCCTTCACACTATAGAACTTGGCTTGTATATTCCAATGATGAGCCTCCTCAAATGAGCTCTAGGTCTTCTTGAGCAAGCAAGTTAGATGCACCCCCACTAGTTCCCTTGGAGAGCTTTTAGCTCACATGTGCATCCGTTGCATGGCAATCCCTACTCCTCACATCATATCTATCATTTGGTTTCTCTCGTCTATGATTGTCCTCATTGATGTGAGCCTTTCACACCTTTTTGTCTTCCTCCTCCACCTTCTTTCTGTTTCGCCTTTTAGGTTTCAACTTTCTTGCTCACGCTCATACATTGCATGAGTGCTCAAAATATCGAAAGGGAGTGGATCAGTTTGACTTGTACCTGGCTAGTGGTCTGGGGATGAGTCAAGATAAGGTTCCAAAGAATACCAAGTGTGAAGCTTTAGTAGATTGAGTTCTCAACACAAAAATATTGTTTTCTCGTATATCCCTATCCCTTTCTTGCACGCAAACACCATTTGGAGACATTCGAGTCACGTACAGCGAGAGCTCTTGCACCTTTATGTTCTTATGTTGCTTGTTTCAATGCTAATATAGACTCTTTCCTGTTATGACTTGAATTGAATTACATGTTTTAATTGCTTTACTTAAAAGTCCTTATATGGTTGCGTGGCATGTCACCACAGAAATTATGCTGTTGTCATTTACCTACTCGAGGACGAGCAGGAATTAAGCTTGGGGATGTTGATACGTCCCAAACGTATCTATAATTTCTGCTTGCTCCATGCATGTTTTGTGTGACTTTGCCATGTTTTTCTTGAACTTTCATACACTTTTGAGCATATTTGGACTAACCTATTAACTCAGTGCACCCAGTTGTCAGTTCCTGTTTTCTGTTGTTTTTGTATTTCAGGTTTTTCCAATAATTAAAATGCCCAATAGACCCCGGAAAAATTATATAAAAAATCAGCGTTCCGAAAGCTTCCACCTGGCCAAAGGGGGGCCATAGGGCAGCCAGGAGGGTGCCTGGTGCGGCCCAGCTCCTGGCCGCGCCACCTGCCCTCCTGGGTGGGTCCCATACCCCCTGGTGCCCTACTTTGGCCCCTATTTATTCTCCCGTCGCGGAAACCCTGATGGCAGACCCCTTTTCTCCAGAAGCAATTCCGATCTCCGCCGCCATCGAAAACAAGTTTCGGGGGGACAGAATTCCTATGCCGGCACCCTGCCGGGACGGGGAAGTGCCCCCGGATTCATCTCCATCGCCGTTGCTTCCCTCCTCCATGAAGCGGGAGTAGTTCTCCCTCGGGGCTGAGGTTTCTACCAGTAGCTATGTGTTCTTCTCTCTCTCCCATGATGTGATCTTCGTTGTGATCATAGGCTATGTTAATCTAGGGTGATCCCATGATATTTCCCCCTCTTCTATGTATTGGATTGACTTACTCAATTGATCTTATCTAGTATAATCTCCGAGACCAAGGTGACAGCGGTCTATTGGACATGGGTTAGAAGAATATTATCATGAGTGATTTCCTCGTTTGTGTGTTGATTGAAGATTGAGAGTCTCTTGGTGCTTGTCTTTGACTATCCTTGAGATATGTTGTGGTGATTGTGGTACTCTCTTTGGATGGACGCGGTGACATTGGGAAATCCATAGATTGAGAACTACGAACTTTGAGGTGTGCTTTTGTAGCCCTACATAATTCTCATCCTCTCTTGACCACAAAGGAATGACCTCCGAGTGCGTCTCCATTGCATGTTTTATGGGAAATATCATGTGATTGGACTATGTTAATGTTGTTGGGAGTTGCCACTAGTGAAAGTATGAAGCCTAGGCCTTGTTTCCATCATTGTTACACCGTTTGAACTCACTTTTGTTACTTGTTTCTTTGCTGCACTTTTTATTACAGATTTATATTACTTCGTTTTATCACACCTATCACCCATATTTTACCATCTCTTCGCCGAACTAGTGCACCAATACAAATCCTAGTTGTATTAGTGTGTTGGGGACACAAGAGACTTCTTGTATCTTAATTGCAGGGTTGCTTGAGAGAGACCATCTTCAACCTCTACTTCCCTGAGTTCGATAAACCCAAGGTCATCCACTTGAGGGAAATTGCTGTTGTCCTACAAACCTCTGCTCTTGGAGGCCCAACATAGTCTACAAGAATAGAAGCGTGCGTAGACATCAACGGTCAAAATCCAAATGACCCTAGAGAGGGCTGCACATAAATAGTCCACCCACAGATCGTCGGAGCCCATCTATAGGATCTACTGAACGAAGTCATCCTCATCATCATCCTCCGGGGGCACCTCCACGAAGTATCGTCCGGTGCTCGGTTCGAGGTAGTAGTCCACTACAGCGGCCGATCAGGCAAAACAGTAAAAGCACAAAAGGAAAACAGGGGTGAGATTATATCATTACAGGATAACTAACTCCCTACGGTGAGACAAGATAAAGGTAAAGGTTGCAGCCGCACTAGCATATATGGTGGCTATCGTTCTATTAGAGTAGAGGTAAGATCCAAGAATGCACGTGACATCGTGTAATAAGTCTGCTATGCACCTACTTACGCCAAACATAACACAACCTGGATCTTCTCTCGGTCCCCCTGGACGAAGAAAATCAACAAAGGCACTCACACGGTAGGCAAGTTTTAATTATGATTCAAATTGATGTTATTCTATGAACAAGGAGTAGGTCTCAAGTCGTCCATAACCGCGGACACGGCTTTTCGAAAAGATTTAACCCTGCAGGGGTGTACCAACTGCCCATCATAGGCTTTGCATGTACGGCCGGTTTCCACTTGGCTAGGTAAGCGCCTGAAACTCCGGGACGTCAGAGTCCCTCTAACTAACAACGCACAATTCCGGGTGGCCCCCGATGAGTCGACGCCCAACTCAAAAGCCGTCCACGCTCTCGAATCGGTCTCTACCGTCTGTCGCAGGTTTGGATACCCGGTTAATCACACATGGGACACCGGGTCCTCAGCCGGACAAGGTGGGCCAGCCAAGGAACAAGTCCTCCTGGCCCGGGGTGGTTTGTAAACAACTGGGATACCACCAGCACACACACATTGCAAATAGTAAATCAGCTCGGTCCACCACTGGAACTGTATGAAGCTAGGTAGGTAAGACAAGGGGACCCCATAGAATCCCACACACGATTAGGCACGCTCGTCAAGAAACACAATACCCGGAACTCGGGACCTAGGTGACTCAAATGGAACAAAACACTTGGAGGGAACAACCTGGTCTCCCATCATTCGTCAAGTATATAATTAACATTGTAATAATAATAACTATCAACCAACTTCTTTAAATAACATGATATCCCAAACCATAGCATAGGGTAAGCAGCAAGTTTTCCTACTCATACTAAGCAATGGCTGAGCAGCGGTAACTTAGCACTACAATGTTTTGCTGGGATGTGGGGATCATGGATGTTTGGTTTGATTATGGCATGAACAAGGTGGATAGGATCAAACAAACGTTCTAGACTACAGCTAGGCAGGTGGGCAGAAAGGTATCAAGTAAGGATATATATCTTCCCCTTTCCTGGGTAATCGGTCATCGAAGCAGACGTAGCAGGGTCCTCGGTCTCGGTGTCGGAAACCTCCATGTAAGTCTCCTCAGCAGTCTCAGGTGCTAACGTGAAGTACCGGCAAGGAAAAGGCACACAAGTAAGCAATGGGTGCAATGCACGGGAAAAGATGGTATGATCAAGTTTAATAGACATGATGTGACCCTATCTAGTCAGATTTAAATGAAGGTGGTGACGACACGTCAACAACTTCATATGCAATTTATATACGTTCAATGGCTTCGGTCTTAGCCTTAATTTTTGGTGTAATTAACATGGCAACATGACATGAAACAACAACAACAACAAATAACAAATTAATTACAACGTGAAAGTAAAACATCGATTCCGGAGACGGAGAAATGTCGATGAACTTGACATCGGAAAGGTGCAACAAAAGAAAGGAACCCAACCACATTGCATATGACAATATGCTAGGGGCTGGTTTGATTATGCAAAGATTTGAAGATGACATGAAAAGGGACTTGGAATGAAAAGATGATCAGGATTCAACATGCACTGAAGTTGAAGGAAGGCAAGGACAGGAAAGGCAGGTTTGATTTGGTTAGGTGTTTCACACCATGTCCACTTGAGTTGCACAAAACATCACATGGACATCACCATTGGAATCCATGCATTTTTCTACCCCAAAACCATATAAGGTATGGCTCCATTTGAATTTGCAAAGCATAGATGCAAATTCAAATGAATTCAGGGGCCTGAGTGCAAAGTTGCACTACTTGCACTTCAGAAAAAAAATCAAATGGCAAAACCACTGTCACCATGTTGATCCTTGGGAAAAACTACCCAAAATTCATATATGGGTTGCCATATTTGAGTTTTGGGAAGTGGTTGAAAAAAAATCAAAAGAAAAGAGGGGCATTTTGCATTTTTACCAACACCCCAATTTTGGAAGGGCAAAAATGTAAAATAACCATCACCAAGATTATCAGTGGCTCAAGCTACCCCAAAAACATATATGGCATGATATGCTCGAGGCAGAAAAGATCAAAAGTCCAATACAGATTTGACTTTGAATTCAAATAAATTTTGAAATAAGGAAAACAGAAAAGAAAAGGAAAAAAAAGCTGGGCGTCAGCACTAGGCTGGATTCGGGCGCCAGGCCCACTGGTCAAAGGCCCATGCCATTGCAAAAAGGCAGAAAAAGGGGGGGTGCCTCATCAGGGATTCGAACCCAGGCCGAGTCCTTCTACCACTGCACCCCAACCACTGCGCTACTCGACGAACTCTGAAACAAAACACGGTGCAGAGAGGACATGCTATCGTTGCAGGTTAACTGAACCTGAAACACACTGACAGCCATCCCTGCAGCCCAAAACGCGGTGACCACCCCGTCGTGCTCCGGCCACCTTCCGACGAGCCACCATGGGGGAACTCGAGAGGGGACATCGGGCTACACGGGGGCGCACACTACTGTCACCAAGTCCTCGCCACCTCGCCGGAAACCTCACGGGAATAGCACGGCAGCGGGGTGTTAAAGCTTCCGACTGACAGAGCGCAAGGCGCCAACTTTGGTCGACCCGCGCATCGCATACACGGCGTCCCCGTCCATGGCGTTTCTTCCAGCACGTAGGGGGCACATCCACAAAGCCTTGGGTACCCCTGCCTTGGCCGGAACCTCACCGGAGCGGGCGCTACCTACACCTGAACTTCACGGCGGCACCGCACTTAGACTGCAACTCGGTTCAGACGCGGGTGTCGTTTCTTCTCTACGCGTAAAAGGCTAGCCTTTGGTAGCCAAAAGCACGCTCTGAGCAGCCCTGGACCGTGCGAAAGGGTATCCGAGACACACCACGGCACGGCGCGCATGAATTCCTCACCGGCGACAAGCACGCGTGGCGGAGCTTCTACGTCTAACGGCAACAGCCCGCTACAGGCATCTACGGGAAAAGGCGTGGGCATCAACTCACCTTGTGGGTCGCAACATGCGTCCCAACCTAGCCGTAGGGGAAGGAGGAGCTCGGGGTCGTTGTCAGGGAACAAGGGGGTCCGCGGCGGGCTGCTTCGTCGCAGGGTCAACGCGCTCCTCCAGCCTCCGTTCTGAGCACGCAAACGAAACGAGATGAGCAAGGAGACCCCCGAAACGAGCGCACGGTCAAGAATTGCAGACGACGACGTCGGATTCAAAGAAATTGGCCGGCGTCCATGGAGGAACAGGGGGTCAGCTCGGAGACGCACCAGGCGGCGGCGGAAAACGATGGGGGGAATGGAACCCTAGGGCTCCAAGGGGGGCTCGGAGCTGCGAATATATGGAGGGGAGCCCTCCTGGCCACGTCAACAACATCGACATCGACACCCTGATGGCGCGAGGATTGACGGGTGTAGTTTTCTCGCCCTTCGTTCGTGAGCCCCAAGTGGAAGGCGTGATGCAGCACAGCAGCAAATTTCCCTCGGTAAAGATACCAAGGTTTGTCTCCAGTAGGACTCCAGAGATGATAAGTAGGTGTCAGCGGCGCAACTGACGCGGACCTTCACACAGACACAGATAACTTTGTTCCCAACGAAGTTCAGAGAGGTTGTCAATCTCTCCGGTCTTGTTGTTTACAAAGGATAAAACGCAAGGGATAATAATAGCAACTTGAAAGTAAATGCGGAAAAGTAAATATAACGTGGAAACAATGATAAGGATATGGACCGGGATACGTGATGTTCGCTAGTGAAGTCTCTCTCCCAAAAGACGATAAAATTGCTATGCGAGGTAAACAAATTACAGAAAGGCAATTGACAGGATTATGAACGCACTGCAATGCTAACTATGCTACAAAAGAAAGGAAGAGGTTCAAAAGCACAGGTAGTACGCCAAGGTAAGTAGAACGAAATCCATCTGCATCTACTACTAATCATCCACCTTGAGATATCTATCCAGAACATCTCGCTGGTATTAAGTTGCGAGCCTCACCCAAAGTGTAAACCCAAAGCAACAGACAACTGCATTAAAAAGAACTCTGCGTAAAGTAAACAATCCTTGTAACCGCGGTTACAAGCACCGTTGTTTTCCCCCTTGTGGCAACAGCACATGCCCTAGACTCATGTTTCTGTCACTCAAGCATGTCATCGGGGGGCATGAACCCACAATCTAGCACAACGCTCCCTCTTGGAGTCACTACCTACTACTTGGCCAAAGCAATAAACAGCAAAGGGGAACATGCAAGAATTACTTAGGAACAAAAATATAAGAGATAAAAACCAAATATATTACTCAATCACAATCTGAACATAATCTCATAATCCATCAGATCCTATCAAACTCAACATAGCAATAGCATAAATATTACAAAGGTGCCTCGATCATGTTGGGCAACTCACGAGGTCTAAACAATGAAGATCAAAGAGGGGAGGAGAACATCACATAGCTACTGATCACGGACCCATGGTCCAAGGAAAACTACTCATGAGACATCCGGGGAGCATCCATGGTGGAGAGGAGACTCCCGGAGGTCAATCCTCCCCCCGGCAGGGTGCCGGGAAGAGGTCTTCTGGTGCTCCCGATCTTCGGAAGCGCGGCGGCGGCGGAACAGAGGCGAGTTCGCGAAATAGGGTTCTCTTTCTAGGGTTTTCCCATGACGGGGGATAAATAGGCGAAAGGGGGCAGCCAGAGGTGGGCCAGGGCCCCCAGGCGCCCCCCTGGCGTGGCCAGGGGTGGGGCCGCGCCGGGTGGCCGCCTGGGCCCCCCTGGCTCCCCTCTGGCCCCTCCCGGGCTCTTCTCGAAGCTTCCGTCACGCTGATTTTTTATGTGAATTTTTCCAAATTTTTCTGGCACTTTTTGTATGGGGGAAAACTGAAATAGAAAAACAGCAGAAAACAGGAACTGGCACTGGGGTGCACTGAGTTAATAGGTTAGTCCAAATATGATCAAAAATGTATGAAAGTGTATCTAGATCATAGCAATATCACACAAAACATGCATGGAGCAAGCAGAAATTATAGATACTTTTTGGACGTATCAACATCCCCAAGCTTAATTCCTGCTCGTCCTCGAGTAGGTAAATGATAACAACATAATTTCTGTGGTGACATGCTAGCAACCATAAAAGAACTTTGAAAAGTAAAGCAATCAAGGTTAGAGATTCAATTCAAGTCATAACAGGCAAGAGTCTATATTATCATTGAAACAAGTAACAAAAGAACAAAAGGTGCAAGAGCTCTCGCTGTCCATGACTCGAATGTCTCCAAATGGTGTTTGCGTGCAAGAAGGGGGATAGGGAATACGAGAAAAAAGTATTTTTGTGTTGAGAACTCAATCTACTAAAGTTTCACACTTGGTCTTCTTTGGAATCTTATCTTGACTCGTCCCCAGACCACTAGCCAGGTACAAGTCAATTTGATCCACTGCTTTTCGATATTTCGAGCACTCATGCAATGGATGAGCGTAAGCACGAGAGTTGGCACTTAGGATGGCAAAGAGAGAAATATGGTGGAGGAGGAAGACAAAAAGGATGAGAAAGGCTCACATCAATGAGGACAATCATAGGCAGGAGATGCCAAATGATAGATATGATGTGAGGAGTAGGGATTGCCATGCAACGGATGCACATACGAGCTAGGAAGCTCTCCAATGGAACTAGTGGGGGTGCATCTAACTTGCTCGCTCATGAAGACCTAGAGCTCGTTTGAGGAGGCTCATCCTTGGAATATGCAAGCCAAGTTCTATAGTGTGAAGGTCCCCACATAGCTATATGCATAAAGATCATCTCTATGGAGTACAAGGATATAAAGGGAGTACTAGTGTGGATCTCTCAAAAGGATAGTAGTGTTGCCCCTTTCTCTCTTTTTATTTCTTTTTTTTATTTTTTGTATTTTTTTGTATTTTTTGTGGCCTCAATGGCTCTTTCTATTTAACTCTCATTTGTCCTCTTTGGGATCTTTTAATGTGTCCACTTTGGTATCTTTTCCTCACTTAAGGGCAACACTCTATTTTACAAGAAGGTATAGGAAATCTTCACACTTTACAAGGTACTCAAAATCATAAAGAAGATGTAACTATCATGATGTATGCAATGTATGTCGCTGCCAGTGTAGCAGGAACATATATGACATGAAGATCAAGTCATGAAGAGGTGGAAGTTGCATGGCAATGTAACTCGGAAAGGCTATGGAAATGCCTTGATAGGTAGGTATGGTGGCTGTTTTGAGGAAAGATATAAGGAGGTTTATGATGACAGAGCGTATCATGCCAAGGGTTTGGAAGTACCGGCGAAGGTGGAGACCAACTCTCGGAGTGAGAAGAAGGCAATGCACGGTACGGGAAAGGCTAGCAAAATATGGGAAGGTGGAAGTGTCAACTCTCAATACTTACATTAGTCCGAAGAACTCATGCACTTATTATCGGTAACTCTCAATCTAGTAAGGAGGTTCACAAAGAGACAAGTACCCCGAGGAGGAGTGTATGGGGGTTTGGTTATCCTTGCGCATCCTCGACTCATGGTACGTGAGTGTACTCTAATATTCGACTCCTCAGAAGAGTAGTGATCCATCTAGTAGCTAGAGTTCTCAACTAGTTTTGTAGGTTTTGAAAATAAACACGGATTGCCCAAAATACGACACCTATCACTAATAGGCAAGAGCTCTTGACACCAAAAGTTCAAACATTACTCACATCAATACTTCAAAACTATTGCAAGCTACTACTAAAATTAAATAGCAACCTCAATTACCTACTTTCAAGACAAGACACAACTCAGTGCAACAACCAACTCTCTTAACAAGATAAACATGAAAACTAAAGAGAGTTCCAGCAATAAACTAAAACAAAAGCCAAGGCTCTTGCTAAAGACAAACTAAAACTAAGACTAAACATGGCAGTAGCTATGAAAAGATAAAGAACACACAACAGCAAGAAGATAGGCAGGAAAAATCCTATGATGTGTTCTAGATTTTGAAAGTGGAGCGTGTTTCTCTCCCACACAAAGTAAGAAAGGATCTAACTTGTTATGAACAGCAAGCAAAGCTAAAGAAAAATAAAAATAAAACCTAAGAGCGAGACGCTCCAAGCATAGCACATAACGCATGAAGTGATAAAAATATAGTGAGACGAGGGACGAACTGATGATTGTTTGATGGAGAAGGGGATGCACGGGGGCATCCATAAGCTTAGACGCTTGAGTCTCCTTGAATATTTATTGGGGATGCATGGGGGCATACCCAAGCTTGAGCACTTGACACTCCTGGATCTTCTTTCATCATCTTCTATCGTACACTTGAAAACTCCCTTCATACATAACTCATCACAAACTGGTTAGAGAGGTTAGTACCCTTAATAAATAATTTTTCTCCACTGGATATAAAGATATTCTTGAAGAGCTACTGTTTACCAAGAGTGCCAAAAAGTTTTTGCAAAGAAAAAGCAAGCTTAAGGTTTGCAAAAGTTAGGAGAGACAAAACGTGGCAGAATCTGTGAAAAACAGAACAGCAGATAGTAAAGAATTTTTTAGGGGTACTTCTGCAACTCAAATAAAAAAACTCAGAACATACGGAAGTTTCTTAATTGTATAGATCATACTGTGTAAAACTTTCAGCTCAAAAAGATGAACTGGGATTTTTCTGGAATTTTTCTGGTCACGAGGACAGAATCTGTTTTCTCGACAGCATGTCACAACTTTTACTTCCCTTGCCGTAAGAGGCTATAACTTGGCACAAAGCTGAAAAATAAAGATACAATGATGTTTCTACAGAAGTAACAATCATCAAGACACAACAGAAGCAAAAATAAAACTCCTAAATTCATTGCGGGCTGCCTCCCGAAAGCGCTTCTTTAAAGCCATTAGCTAGGCTTAATGCAAAAGAAGAATCAAGGGTATCCAAGATCAGAATCATAAAAACCCTCAAATTGATTTTCAATAAGTTCCTTCTTCTTATTACTAGGAAAGCTATACTTACCTTTCGTCATACCGCGTAAGCGTATGTGCCTATTACCAATATCAATGAAGCCTTTCATAGCACGGAGGAAGTCTCTTCCGAGCACAATGTTACTTTGGTTTGGCTCCATGATGAAGAAATCCATTGGTGCAGTCCTATGGAGGAATGCAACTTGGACTTCTTTTACCTTTCCTTTAATTTCTGAAATATCTCCATTAGAATGTTCATGATAAGATGATAATATATCCATATCCAGTTTCAAAGAATCATAAACTATTTTTGGCATAGTGGATCCAATATCACAAAGAGCAAGGAAGCTTTGGTTAGAGATGCTAATCCTAACAAAGGGCTCCCAGTCATCATCTATCTCCAACATTTCTTTCTTGTTGGACTTAAGTTCTTCTACTTACCCTAAATCTAGAGCATCTAGTCTTTTTTCAATAGTGGCAAGTCTATCTATGACAGTATCAATACTATGATCATAAACAAAATAACTAGATAGACTATGCAAAATCTCAAGAGCCCTATCTTCATCACACTCTAGTAAATCTCCTTCAGCTATAATTTCAAGAGAGTGTTTACACCACTTAAAAATACCATGGTAAAAATTTCGAAGCACAATCTTTATAGATATCCAAGGCATGATTCTTTTATGTGCTTCAGAAATTCTGTCCCATGCCTTCTTCATATTTTCTCCATCCCTTTGACGGAAATCGAGAACTTCCGATTCCCGCAAAGAACCCAGCCCTAACATGTTCATCTAAACAAGGAGGACTACTAACAGCAAGATAAATAATTTTTTTGTACATTTTGATAAAAGACACAAAGATAAAAACTGAAAGATAAACTAACAAGACTGAAAAACAAAGGTAAAGGGTAGTGTGCAACTCCCCTATCTTAGCACTTGGAGTCCTCGGCAACGGCGCCAGAAATTTGCTTGATGGCGCGAGGATTGACGGGTGTAGTCTTCTCGCCCTTCGTTGGTGAGCCCCAAGTGGAAGGCGTGATGCAGCACAACAGCAAATTTCCGTCGGTAAAGATACCAAGGTTTGTCTCCAGTAGGACTCCAGAGATGACAAGTAGGTGTCAGCGGCGCAACTGACGCGGACCTGCACACAGACACAGATAACTTTGTTCCCAACGAAGTTCAGAGAGGTTGTCAATCTCTCCGGTCTTGTTGTTTACAAAGGATAAAACGCAAGGGATAATAATAGCAACTTGAAAGTAAATGCGGAAAAGTAAATATAACGTGGAAACAATGATAAGGATATGGACCGGGATACGTGATGTTCGCTAGTGAAGTCTCTCCCAAAAGACGATAAAATTGCTATGCGAGGTAAACAAATTACAGAAAGGCAATTGATAGGATTATGAACGCACCGCAATGCTAACTATGCTACAAAAGAAAGGAAGAGGTTCAAAAGCACAGGCAGTACGCCAAGGTAAGTAGACCGAAATCCATCTGCATCTACTACTAATCATCCACCTTGAGATATCTATCCAGAACATCTCGCTGGTATTAAGTTGCGAGCCCCACCCAAAGTGTAAACCCAAAGCAACAGACAACTGCATTAAAAAGAACTCTACGTAAAGTAAACAATCCTTCTAACCGCGGTTACAAGCACCGTTGTTTTACCCCTTGTGGCAACAACACATCCCCTAGACTCATGTTTCTGTCACTCAAGTATGTCATCGGGGGGCATGAACCCACAATCTAGCACAACGCTCGCTCTTGGAGTCACTACCTACTACTTGGCCAAAGCAATAAACAGCAACGGGGAACATGCAGGAATTACTTAGGAACAAAAATATAAGAGATAAAAACCAAATATATTACTCAATCAAAATCTGAACATAATCTCATAATCCATCAGATCCTATCAAACTCAACATAGCAATAGCAGAAATATTACAAAGGTGCCTCGATCATGTTGGGCAGCTCACGAGGTCTAAACAATGAAGATCAAAGAGGGGAGGAGAACATCACATAGCTACTGATCACGGACCCATGGTCCAAGGAAAACTACTCACGAGACATCCGGGGAGCATCCATGGTGGAGAGGAGACTCCCGGAGGTCAATCCTCCCTCCGGCAGGGTGCCGGGAAGAGGTCTTCTGGTGCTCCCGATCTTCGGAAGCACGGCGGCGGCGGAACAAAGGCGAGTTCGCGGAATAGGGTTCTATTTCTGGGGTTTTCCCGTGACGGGGGATAAATAGGCGAAAGGGGGCAGCCAGAGGTGGGCCAGGGGCCCCAGGCGCCCCCCTAGCGCGGCCAGGGGTGGGGCCGCGCCGGGTGGCCGCCTGGGCCCCCCTGGCTCCCCTCTGGACCCTCCCGGGTTCTTCTCGAAGCTTCCGTCACGCTGATTTTTATCTGAATTTTCCCGAATTTTTCTGGCACTTTTGTATGGGGGAAAACTGAAATAGAAAAACAGCAGAAAACAGGAACTGGCACTGGGGTGCACTGAGTTAATAGGTTAGTCCAAATATGATCAAAAATGTATGAAAGTGTATCTAGATCATAGCAATATCACACAAAACATGCATGGAGCAAGTAGAAATTATAGATACGTTTTGGACGTATCACGCCCTCCCGCCGATGTGAGAGAGCAGGAGGAGGGGACCTCTCCACGGTGGAAAGGCGACGAAGGGGGGCGCTCGGATATGGATCCAACGGCTGGCGTGCCTCCCGCGTACCACTTCGCTGGACAGGCTAGCCGGGGTGCGGGGAAAGAGGCCCAAGTGGGCTGGACCTGCAACAGGGAGTTGGGAAAAAGAGAGAAAACCCCTGCTGCTTATCCTTTTCCATTTAAAATAAAACAGAAAGGAATTGGGGTTTACCAGATTTAATTACAAGGTTTAAAAATACATAAAAATATGTAAAATTATCCTTGCAATATTCTCACATTTACAAAATTGGTTTGGCCATTTTTGGAGCAACTAAAATGTGGGGGCATTTTGGAAATTCAAACCACATTGAACTGTGGCCCACAATTATGGAGTTGGCAAAAATGTTGCAAGGCTATTAAAAAGCTTGCGAATGGCAAGGAATTGGCTATGCCAAGTTTGGGGGCAAGGAGAGCATGCATGCAACAAAGAATAATCTTCAAACACCCTTCTTGAACCATTTTGGATGCAAATTCAAACAAACCAAATGGGCTCCGGTCCCAATGCAAATTTAAATCACCACATGAAATGTCGTGGTCGTCGAAACTCTAGCATCATTCCAAGTTACAAAGTCATCAGACAAGGTACAATATCATGTTGATTTCTTATTATTGCAAATGGGCTATTACAGCGTGGTCGGTTCTTGGGTTGGGTATCGACTCCCCGGGGGCCACCAGGAATTGTGCGCTGTTAGATAGAGGGATTATGACGTCCGGTTCTCTCAGAACAACTCTTCAATGAGTGTCTTTAACGGACCCGACTGAGAGAGCTTGGCGTGCGTGCGGAGCCTTGTAATGGGCAGTTGGTACACCCCTGCAGGGTTAAATCTTTTCGAGAAGCTGTGTCCACGGTTATGGACGACTTGGGACCTACTCCTTGTTCATAGACAACAACAACTAAGATAATATTAATAACTTGATCAACGTGTGTGTGCCTTGACTGCTTCTTCTTCGTCGGGATGCGAAAGGGAGGACAAGGATAGGATAGGTGTTATGTTTGCGTTAGTAGCTGATAGCAGACTTGCTGGAGACGGTTCCTGATCGACTGCTTGGTTCTCATCTTACTCTAAATAGATTGTTAGCCACCTCATATAATGCTAGTGCGACTGCAACCTCAACCACTACCCCCTCTTACCGTGAGAAGTTAGTTACAAGACTTTTTGATATAGCTCACCCCTTCTTTTATCTTTTACGAACGTTATGCAAACGATCTTGGACTACAGAGGAGCTCGACGACCCTTCTTCTGGACGCCTTCGAGGAGACTCGACGACGACTAGTTAGGCGGATCTCGGCGGAGAGCCTGGACCCGTGTGGTTACGGGATGGTGTGTTTTACCTTTGCCAGTAAGCATTTGATTGTAGTCTGTACCTAGACATCTATCTTCCACTGATGTAATGTAATTAAGGCAGTTGTATGCCGATTGTATGAGATGTTGTATCCTTGTAGCTGTAATGTTGTGATATCATGTCGGAAATCCGGGGCATATGGCATTGTCATATGTCGCGGTGGGACCGATATGTGCTTCGTCCCCAGATCTGGATGGAAACATCTAGATCTGGAATAGTACCGCATATCGGGCCTTACATCACACCTCTCCCAATTGTTCCTCTTTCTGCCATGAAGGTGCCAAAGCAACTGTTGAAGGACATCGACAAGGCGAGGGTACAGATTCCTTTGGGAAAAAGATAAGGACATCGCTGGTGGACAATGCAAGATGGGCTGGAAGCATGTTTTCTCGTCGATGAGCCATGACGGCCTAGGGATGGTTGATCTGCACCAGTTCAGCCGAGATCTGCGAATGCGCTGGTTATGGATGGTGTGGCACGAGCGCGATAGGCCCTGGGCACATTTCCCCGTTTCATGCGACCGAGAAGACAAGCTCCTGTTCGATCGAGCTACCAAGGTGCAGGTGGGCAATGACAACCGAGCAAAGTTTTTTACCTCCCCGTGGTCCGGTGTTGAGACTTTCTCTGCTTCATTCCCGAGGTTGTTCAAGCATGCAAGGAACAAGGACAGATCGGTGGCTTACGCGCTTAGGGAGGACCAATGGATTGTTGATTTGAGGCACGACATTCTAGCAAACATGCTTACACCTTGCCTGCTTCTTGCAAGGAGGATCTCAGCAGCCCGCGTCTTGCTGTATCCATACAGAGAAGACACGCTGATTTGGATTCAAGGCGCTAGGGATGTCTATCTTCCAAGGAGGCTTACCATGTGCAATTCAGTCCGCCGCTGCACAACGGTTTTGAAAAGATAGTTTGGAAGGTTTGGGCGCCGGGTGATGACCCTCAACTGTAGGGGATCGTTTTTAGCGTTTTGAAAAATAAGAGTGTCGAACCCAACGAGGAGCAGAAGGTATTGGTAAGTGACTTTGGTAAAGAAATAGTTGCAGGAACTAAAAGTTAGCTTTTTAGGGGTTTTTGGGTATAAGCAACAAAAAGGTAAAAGCGAGCAAGTAAAAAAGCACGGAGGAGTAACAAGTGGCCCGATCCTTTTGAGAAAAGGATAGGCCTAGCAACTGAACTTATAAAGGCTAAAGCATTCTTGAGGACACACGGGAGAAATAGTCACGTGTTTTCGCCATATTCCGCACCGGTACTATGTGTTGTGTTGATAAGTGTTGAGTGGGTGGATCTATGCTAGTACACCCTCTAGACTAAGATGAGTGCACTCTTATGATTAAACACCTTGCAAGCATCTGCAAATACAATATAGTAATTAAGGAAAAATCCTAACCATAGCAATACGATCGTTGATCCATTGTTTCCTTGTGCAAAAGCGTGCGAACTGGGGTTCAGGTTTCTGTCACTCCGGCAACCCACCGTAAGCATTCTTTATACACAATGCATTCCTCTAGGTCATTAATAAGGCCAAGTGTTGAGTGTTTGAATCACACAACACCACTAGGAAAATAACAACACAACCTAAGTATCAAACAACACATATTATTTCAACATCATATGACTACTAGCAACTAGACTTCTCCTATGTCCTCAAGAACTAAAGTAACTACTCACAAGACATAAAAGAGATCATGATCAGTGGGGATAAATAGATGATAAACAATCTGGACACAATGATATTTCTCCAACAAAACTCAATAGCATTCATCACAAGGTAGCAATCAACACCGTTAGAGTAGAGAGGATAGATAGTACAAATTACAACACAAGTTGAACTTGCGAGGTGAGATTGGATGGTGGTGGAGATAGTGCTGATGTTGGGGATGATATTGATGATGATCTCGATGATACCCGTGACGATGGTGATGACGATGGCGATGATCTCCCCTTCCGGGAGGTGTTCTCCCCGGCGGAATCTGCCCACCGGAGATGTCTTTTCTCCTCTGTAGGTTTCCGCCACGGAGCGGGGGCGTAACTCGTGAAAACTCTCTATATTTAGGGTTTTTGTACGACGAGGGATAAATGGTCCAGAGGGGGAGCCTGGGGTGGCCCCAGGGGTCCAGACGGCCACCCGGCGCGGCCAGGGGTGGGGCCGCGCCAGGGGGGTGCCTGGGCTCCTGGTGCCCCCCTCTGGTTCCTGTTTTGCGTGTCCCCTTCATTTTTCTGGAAAATGGCCTCCGTCGATTTTTAGGTAATTTGGAGGTCTTCTGTTTCAGCAACTCAGCGTCCACTTTTTACCGTTGAATCCTGCGTCTGCTGCCTCGGCGTTGGAAAGTTGCAAACTATGTAAAATAAGCCAAAACAACATAACATGAAATATATCAGTGAATAGGAAAGAATTATTATATAAAATAGTGATGCATTTTGGATGTATCACCGGGCAAGCTGAAGGTGTTCTTTTGGTTATTACTTCTGAACCAGTTATGGTGCAACGATCGTTTGCAAAGAAGAGGTTGGAAGAAGGATACTTCTGCCCACTATGCGTTCGTAGCCTAGAATCCTCCGTGCACCTTTTCTGGGATTGCTCGTTATCCAGGTCAGTGTGGCAAACGACTGCTATATGGTCCGGATGCGTCTCCCTGGCCTTAGCCGCATCCCCACATCAGGACTCCATTTTGGCCTGTAACTGCATCGTCAACAAGGCGAGAGCAGGGTGCAGAAAGGGGAAGCGAAGCTTGCTCATCCTCATCTATAGGGAGCTATGAAGAGAGCGCAACAACTGCACGTTCAGAGACAAAGCTGCAAGCAAATATGAAGTTCTGAGTTCCATTAGACAGACTATGGAGCAATGGCGTCTCGCCGGTGCTTCACATTTGGAGCCCCCTTTCGAGGATTATATTGTGAGAGACCAGTAGATGTTTCTCAGAGCAACTCCAACGACGTGACCCAAACGGACCAGCAATTTGTCCACTTTTTCTCTGTTTGGATCGCAAAACGGACAATTTTCTGGCCCCTGTCTGCCTTCCCTAGGTCACTTCGCCCAACGGTGCGGGCGTGCCCCAAATTTAGTCCCACCTCGCCTGCCGAAGGTTGGCCGGATTCCAGAGATATGTAGTTCTCGTGGTGAGCTACTTATGGGTGATCTCTATGTATTCCAGAGTGTTTCTTAAAAGGTGAAGAACCTTTCGAGAATACATAGATATCACCCTTCATAGGCCACTTGCGAGAACTATCAATGACATATTTGCTATAATTTTTTGAAGATCATACATCATAACACATAATAATATTACATATAACCAAATAAACAATTCATTGTACCACACAATAATATTACAAACCAAATAAATCATTCATTGTAGCACACGATAAATATTACAAAACCAAATAAATCATTCATTATATCAAATACTTTTATTACAAACCACACATAGCATCATATAAAATAGAGGTCATGCTACTGAGCTCCTATGTGAGCCCACATATGCTCAACCAAATCATTCTGCGACTGTATGTGGGTTCCCCAATCACACATGTCACGATGAAACTGGAGGAAGTTCTCTTATGTTGTCCGTGGACCGTTGGGCACAACATTGACACCATGATATTGTCAGTGTTGGTCATTGAGGCTCTCAGGACGCTCGGCCTCCACGGTCATGTTGTGCATGATCACACATACATTCATCACCTCCCCCAAAGTCTCAACACTCCAACATCTCGCAGGATGCCGAACAATAGCCCATCGAGATTGGATCACACCAAAAAACTCTCTGCAGCCTTTCTACAACTCACTTGTTCTCTGGAAAATGATGAGGACATCTCTACTAATGTTACACCCACATCTTCACCAACTACACATACTGGACCAGTTACTAGAGCACGCGCACGTCAACTAAATTATCAGGTACTTTCGTTTCTTGCGAATCCTTCTATTGTTCATGAACATATGATGCTGCCTAAATTAGATACTTTTGTTTTGCTTATGAATGAAGGACCTAGCATGGACAAGAAGGATGGTCATTGGAGCGGGATCAAGCATGGAGAAGAAGGTGCGCGCGCGGGAAAGGACAATGGAGCTTCCAGTGGTGATTATCGCACTTTGAAGCCACCATAAGTTGCGCATGAAGTCTTGGACGAAATACGCGAGATGCCACTTCATTATTTTCGTCCAAGGGCAATTATAGGTGCTGCGTCACCTTAAAATTGGGCTGGGCCCATGTAATTTCGAAATACACTTAATAGGCTATTTTTTAGAGTCCGTATGTGTGGGGAAACCGAGTTAGGGTTGTTTTCGGACCCCTCCTCCAAGGGGCCACGAAATTCCCCTCTGTTCCCCCATATATACAGCCCTTAGGGCGTCGTTTAGACTTGGGTTTTAATTAGATTTAAGTTAGCCATAGCCGCAACTTCGAGCTCTTCGTTTGTGTCATCCGACCAGGCCAAGACCTCATTGGAACCCCAACTTTCGTAATCATTCATCTTATATTCGCAATATCCAGATTGCAATTCTTAGTTCTTTCTTGTTCTTCGATTGCTTGCAGGAATTAGACCTTCGTGGTCAGGTTGATCGTGCATCCGCGGGATCAATAACCTCTCGGAGTTGGTTTAGCGATCGCCAAGGCGCAACGTCTTCGCACGTTCGTAGTCGGATCGTGAAAGTCGTCTCCACCATAATCGATCTCCACCATCTCATCGAAACATCGGGACACCTTCGCCTCTATCAAGTGGTATCAGATTTCCAGGTTGCTCGGTGAGATTTACCAGTTTTCGTAGTCTAGATTGGGTCTGTTCTTCATACCTACAGTCCACGAAAAAGCCAAAAAAAAATTAGGGTTAGATCATCGCGTCCCAAAACAGTCCGAGCCTTTGTCCAGTTTTCTTTTCAGTACTTGCTTTGTTGAATTTACGGTTGCATCGTTGTGTCAAGTTGCTGATCTTAGCGTCTAGTTCCCTTAGAGTTTCGAGTTCTGATCATAGTTTGTCACGCCGCCGCCGCACAGTAGTACACCACCACGTTCCGCCAATCCGAGTCCAGATACACCACCACGTTCCGCCAAGCTGAGTCCATACACACCACCACAACCTACCGATCCGAGTTGAGTTCCATCACCTGTTCGGTTTGTGATCTCTCCGTAGCCAGATTAGTTTGAGTTGTTTAGAGTCGGATTTCACCAATCTTTGTCGTACGTAGAAGAGGGTGATTTCCAAAAAAAAAAAAGAGAAAAAAAAATTCAGAGTGTGCTTCTCAGTTGATTACGTGCCGCGCCGTGCTTTCGTTGGTGTTTTAGGCTCGCGTCTCTAGTACGGTCTAGCCTAGGATCAGCACAGTACCGACGTTGAGTGTTTATTCAACTTTGCATCTCTGTTTTGATTACTGTTGAGCTTTTTGCTACCATATTTGTCAAGCCTACCTACAGCTCCACATATATTCTACTTCGTGCGGTTGACACCTCCTGGCCATCGCTCTACCACATCTCTGAGAGTTTTGACCCGTTGGTTGTACATCACCACCTGCTGCTAGGTAAGAATCGGTAAGAACGAAAGAAAAGCTTGACGGATTTGTGCTTTCCACCACCCCACATCCCATTAGTAGAAGTAGGATCATATTCCTGTGTGTTTTCTATTTCTGCTAACCATGCCAGGATGCCATGATGAAGTGGCGCGGGATGCACCCGATTGGGAGAATATGACAAACAAAGCGTTACATGATAGATTTGCACAAATGATGTCTGAACAGGTGAATGACATCGAGAACAGATTTACAGAGGCGATTGATGGTGTGGAGAAGATGATCGACACCAAGCTTGACGCCAAGTTTACTGAGTTGCTCGCACGCCTACCTGCACAGCCTGCGGCCGCTCCAGCACAGCCACCGCCACCACGACGTGCACGACGTATTCTGTTTCCGGGCGGACAAGCTGCTGGTGCTCCTGCTGCTGCTGCAGTTACTGCTATTGCTGCCTCCGACGTCGGCCAGGACGACAACTACGAGGGTGATTACGAGGAGGAGGTGGAACAAGAAGCGGCCTATGAACAGCCAGCTGGACGTCCACGTCCCAACATTCGCCACGGTCGACACCAACCACCCCCTCCGGTACGCGATGATGAACATGTGCCTAAACTTAAATTGAATCTTAAGCCGTTTGAGGGTAGATATATTCCTGATGCTTATCTTACTTGGGAGTTAGAAACTGAACAACGCTTTACATGTTTACAATATCCTGAGAATAGACGTGTTACTGCTGCTGTTTGTGAATTCACGGGTTTTGCATCTATTTGGTGGTCTGAACATTGTAGATTGCATGCTAACAATATTCCAGCTACTTGGGCTGCTTTAAAAGATGCTATGCGTACTCGCTGGGTTCCTCCTTATTATCAACGTGAATTGCTACAAAAATTACAGCGTTTGAGACAAGGAAAAAATTCTGTAGAGGAATATTATCAAGAATTACAAACTGGATTGATTAGATGTGGCCTAGTAGAGGATAATGAAGCTATGTTTGCACGTTTTATAGGTGGCTTAAACAGGGAGATACAAACTATTCTAGAATACAAGGACTATGCTACTATTACTCGTTTGTTTCATCTTGCTTGTAAAGCTGAACGTGAAGTGCAGGATCGACAGGCCGCTACGAGACCTAACTTTTCTGCAGGACGAAATACATCATGGACATCGCGTGGACCTTCTACATCCACACGTCCTGCTGCACCACCCTCTACTTCAGCCGCTCATTCTTACAGGGAGCCACCAAAACAGTCAGCGCCACCATTCAAGGGTGCACAGAGTGGTCCAGCGGCGAGTTCTTCTTCATCCATGGCTTCCACAGGGCAAACACGAGATCGTGATATTAAATGTCGCAGGTGCCAAGGTGGAGGTCACTTCGCAAAAGACTGTCCCTCCAAGCGTGTGATGATTATTACGGCGGATGGTGGGTATGAGTCAGCGAGTGACTATGATGAGGAGACTCTAGTTCTCATTGCTCATGAGGAACAGGGTGCCCATGATGATGCTCATGATATAGAGTATATGGCTCCTGATGATGCAGATCAATATGCTAGTTTGGTTGCTCAACGTGTGTTAAGTGTGCAGGTATCGAAGGCCGAGCAAAACCAGAGGCATAATTTGTTCCACACAAAGGGAGTGGTGAAAGAACGTTCGGTTCGCATCATCATTGACGGAGGGAGTTGCAACAACTTGGCGAGCATGGAGTTGGTGGAGAAGCTATCTCTCACCACAAGACCACACCCCCATCCGTACTATATTCAGTGGTTTAACAATAGTGGTAAGATTAAGGTAACGCGTTCTGTTCGTGTGCACTTTAGCATTGCTGCATATGCTGATTATGTTGATTGTGATGTGGTACCCATGCAAGCATGCTCTCTTTTACTTGGTAGACCATGGCAATTTGATAGGAATGTTGTACACCATGGTAGGACAAATCAGTTTACTCTGGTTCATCAGGATAAAACTATTGTTTTACTTCCTATGTCTCCTGAACAAATTGTGAAAGATGATCTTGCTAGAGCTAGTAAAGCTAAACAGGAGAAAAATAAGAGTGAGAATGAGATACCAGCTAAAGAATTTGAGCAACAACATAAGACTAATAGCAAATCTTCTTCTGCTGTTTCTAATGAAATTAAATTGACTAGTCCAACTTTGCTTGCTACTAAGGTTGATATTTCTGATTTGGATGTTAGTAAATATGTGTGCTATGCTTTTGTGTGCAAAGAAGCTTTGTTTTCATTTGAGGAATTGCCTCCTTCTTTGCCTCCTGTTGTCACTGACCTTTTGCAGGAGTTTATTGACGTCTTTCCACAAGACGTACCACCGGGATTACCACCTATTCGAGGGATTGAGCATCAGATTGACTTAATTCCCGGTGCTTCGCTGCCCAACCGTGCGCCATACCGTACCAATCCAGAGGAGACGAAGGAGATTCAGCGTCAAGTACAAGAGCTACTCGACAAAGGTTACATACGTGAATCCCTTAGTCCTTGTGCTGTTCCTGTTATATTAGTGCCTAAAAAGGATGGAACTTGGCGTATGTGTGTTGATTGTAGAGCCATTAATAATATTACTATTCGTTATCGTCATCCTATTCCTAGGTTAGATGATATGCTTGATGAATTAAGTGGCTCTACCATGTTTTCCAATGTTGATTTGCGTAGTGGATACCATCAAATTCGCATGAAATTAGGGGATGAATGGAAAACGGCATTTAAAACTAAGTTTGGATTATATGAGTGGTTAGTCATGCCTTTTGGGTTAACTAATGCACCTAGCACTTTCATGAGATTAATGAACGAGGTTTTACGTGCTTTCATTGGACGATTTGTGGTAGTCTATTTTGATGATATACTGATTTATAGCAAATCTTTGGAGGAACATTTGGATCATTTACGTGTTGTTTTTATTGCTCTACGTAATGCACGTTTGTTTGGTAACCTTGGGAAGTGCACCTTTTGCACCGACCGAGTATCGTTTCTTGGCTATGTTGTTACTCCGCAGGGAATTGAAGTTGATAAAGCCAAGATCGAGGCGATTGAGAGTTGGCCGCAGCCCAAAACCGTCACACAAGTGAGGAGTTTTCTTGGCCTCGCTGGATTCTATAGGCGTTTTGTGAGAGATTTCAGCACCATTGCTGCACCTCTCAATGAGCTTACACGCAAGGATGTGCCTTTTACTTGGGGTACCGCACAGGAAGAAGCCTTCACGGTATTGAAAGATAAGTTAACACATGCTCCTTTGCTCCAACTTCCTGATTTTAATAAGACTTTTGAGCTTGAATGCGATGCTAGTGGGATTGGTTTGGGAGGTGTGTTATTACAAGATGCTAAACCGGTTGCATACTTTTCTGAAAAATTGAGTGGGCCTAGTCTGAACTATTCTACTTATGATAAGGAATTATACGCTCTTGTTCGGACATTAGAAACTTGGCAACATTATTTATGGCCCAAAGAATTTGTTATACATTCTGATCATGAATCTTTGAAACACATAAGAAGTCAAGCAAAACTTAATCGTAGACATGCTAAGTGGGTTGAATTTATTGAGACTTTCCCTTATGTCATTAAACACAAGAAGGGGAAAGATAATATTATTGCTGATGCTTTGTCTCGTCGTTATACTATGCTTTCCCAACTTGACTTCAAGATTTTCGGTTTAGAGACAATCAAAGATCAATATGTACATGATGCAGAATTTAAAGATGTTTTGCAGAATTGTAGAGAGGGTAGAACATGGAACAAGTTTGTGCTTAATGATGGGTTTGTGTTCCGTTCTAACAAGCTATGCATTCCAGCTAGCTCTATTCGTCTTTTGTTGTTGCAGGAGGCGCATGGAGGAGGATTAATGGGACATTTTGGCGTGAAGAAGACGGAGGACGTACTTGCTACACATTTCTTTTGGCCAAAGATGAGACGGGATGTTGAGCGTTTTGTTGCTCGCTGCACTACATGTCAAAAAGCTAAGTCACGACTCAATCCTCATGGTTTATACATGCCTTTACCTGTACCTAGTGTTCCGTGGGAGGACATATCCATGGACTTTGTTTTAGGCTTGCCTCGAACAAAGAACGGGAGGGATAGCATATTTGTTGTCGTGGATAGATTTTCTAAGATGGCACATTTTTTACCATGTCATAAAAGCGATGCTGCTGCTAATGTTGTTGATTTATTCTTTCGTGAGATTATTCGCTTACATGGTGTGCCCAATACTATTGTCTCGGATCGTGATACTAAGTTTCTTAGCCATTTTTGGAGATGCTTATGGGCTAAGTTGGGGACTAAACTACTTTTTAGTACTACTTGTCATCCCCAAACTGATGGACAAACTGAAGTAGTCAATAGGACTTTGTCTACTATGCTTAGGGCTGTTTTAAAGAGTAACTTGAAAATGTGGGAAGAATGTTTACCTCATATTGAATTTGCTTATAATCGTTCATTTCATTCTACCACTAAAATGTGCCCTTTTGAGATTGTTTATGGTTTTCTACCTCGTGCACCTATTGATTTGCTGCCTCTTCCATCTTCGGAGAAGGTTAATTTTGATGCTAAGCAACGTGCTGAATTGATATTAAAAATGCATGAGTTAACTAAAGAAAACATTGAGAAAATGAATGCTAGATACAAGCTTGCTGGTGATAAGGGTAGAAAGCATGTTGTGTTTGAACCAGGAGATCTTGTTTGGTTACATCTACGTAAAGATAGGTTTCCTGATTTGCGCAAGTCTAAGTTAATGCCACGAGCTGATGGTCCCTTTAAGGTTTTACAGAAAATTAATGATAATGCATATAAACTTGAGCTACCTGCAGATTTTGGGGTTAGTCCCACATTTAACATTGCAGATTTGAAACCTTATTTGGGAGAAGATGATGAGCTTCCGTCGAGGACGACTTCAATTCAAGAAGGGGAGGATGATGAGGACATCTCTACTAATGTTACACCCACATCTTCACCAACTACACATACTGGACCAGTTACTAGAGCACGCGCACGTCAACTAAATTATCAGGTACTTTCGTTTCTTGCGAATCCTTCTATTGTTCATGAACATATGATGCTGCCTAAATTAGATACTTTTGTTTTGCTTATGAATGAAGGACCTAGCATGGACAAGAAGGATGGTCATTGGAGCGGGATCAAGCATGGAGAAGAAGGTGCGCGCGCGGGAAAGGACAATGGAGCTTCCAGTGGTGATTATCGCACTTTGAAGCCACCATAAGTTGCGCATGAAGTCTTGGACGAAATACGCGAGATGCCACTTCATTATTTTCGTCCAAGGGCAATTATAGGTGCTGCGTCACCTTAAAATTGGGCTGGGCCCATGTAATTTCGAAATACACTTAATAGGCTATTTTTTAGAGTCCGTATGTGTGGGGAAACCGAGTTAGGGTTGTTTTCGGACCCCTCCTCCAAGGGGCCACGAAATTCCCCTCTGTTCCCCCATATATACAGCCCTTAGGGCGTCGTTTAGACTTGGGTTTTAATTAGATTTAAGTTAGCCATAGCCGCAACTTCGAGCTCTTCGTTTGTGTCATCCGACCAGGCCAAGACCTCATTGGAACCCCAACTTTCGTAATCATTCATCTTATATTCGCAATATCCAGATTGCAATTCTTAGTTCTTGCTTGTTCTTCGATTGCTTGCAGGAATTAGACCTTCGTCGTCAGGTTGATCGTGCATCCGCGGGATCAATAACCTCTCGGAGTTGGTTTAGCGATCGCTAAGGCGCAACGTCTTCGCACGTTCGTAGTCGGATCGTGAAAGTCGTCTCCACCATAATCGATCTCCACCATCTCATCGAAACATCGGGACACCTTCGCCTCTATCAGAAAACCTTGCTCTCTTCTCTCCTTGCGGGTTATGGATTAACGTGGTATGATCACGACAAATCCTAGGGTTAGGTAACCTTGGTTTCATATAGGAGGAAGGTGGTCGCGCGTTGGTGATGACCCTCAACTGTAGGGGATCGATTGTAGCATTTTCGATAAGTAAGAGTGTCGAACCCAACGAGGAGCAGAAGGTATTGACAAGTGACTTTGGTAAAGGAGTAACTGCAAACACTAAAAGATAGCTTTTTAAGATTTTTTTTGGTATAAGCAACAAGAAGATAAAATCAAGCAAAGTAAAAGATACTGAGGAGTAACAAGTGGCCTAATCCTTTTGAACAAAGGATAAGCCTGGCAACTGAACTTATAAAGTTTGAAACGTTCTTGAGGACACACGGGAGAGGTAGTCACGTGCTTTCGCCATATTCCGTATCGATAGTATGTTTTGTGTTGATAAGTGGTGAGTGGGTGGATCTATGCTAGTACACCTTCTAGACTAAGATAAGGGCACTCTTATGATTAAACACCTTGTAAGCATCCGAAAATACAAGGTAGAAGTTAAGGCATAGGCCTAACCACAGCAATAAGATCAAGGATCCATTATGCCCTTGTGCAAAAGCGTGCAAAGTGGGGTTCAGGTTTTTGTCACTCCGGCAACCCACCGTAAGAATTCGTTATACACAATGCATTCCCCTAGGTCCTTAAAAAGGCGAAGTGTTGAGTGTTAGACTCACACAACACCACTAGGAAAGTAACAACACAACTTAAATATCAAACAACACATATTACTTCAACATCATATGACTACTAGCAACTAGACTTCTCCCCATGTCCTCAAGAACTAAAGTAACTACTCACAAAACATAAAAGAGATCATGATCAGTGGTGATAAA
Organism: Bromus sterilis; assembly: GCA_950022295.1. Lineage (NCBI taxonomy): Eukaryota > Viridiplantae > Streptophyta > Magnoliopsida > Poales > Poaceae > Bromus > Bromus sterilis. The sequence continues at coordinate 158,940,100 of OX465599.1, read as the reverse complement.
TAGATGATAAAAAATCTAGACATAAAAATATTTCTCCAACAAAACTCAATAGCATTCACCACAAAGGAGTAATCAACACCGGTAGACTAGAGAGGATAGATAGTACGGATTACAACACAACTTACACTTGTGAGATGAGATAGGATGGTGGTGGAGATAGTGCTGATGTTGGGGATGATGTTGATGATGATCCCGATGATGCCAGTGACGATAGTGATGACGATGGCGACGATCTCCCCGTCCGGGAGGTGTTCTCCCCGGCGGAATCTGCCCGCCGGAGATGTCTTTTCTTCTCTGTAGGTTTTCTCCACGGAGCGGCGTCGGAACTCGCGAAACTCCTCCCTTTTTAGGGTTTTTGGATGAAGATGAATAAATAGGCCAGAGGGGGGAGCCGGGAGTGCCCCAGGGGTCCAGGCAGCCTCACGGCGCACCCCTGGTGGGGTCCGCGCCAGGGGGGCGCTTGGGCACCTGGTGGCCCCCCTCTGGCTCTTTTTTTGCGTGTCTCCGTCATTTTACTGGAAAATACCGTCCGGTGATTTTCAGGTCATTTGGAGGTCTTCCGATTCAGCAACTCTGTGTCCACTTTTTACCGCTGAATCATGCGCCTGCTGCTTCGGCATCGGAAAGTTGCAAACTTTGTAAAACAAGCCAAAACAACATAAGAATAGCATCATAACATGAAATATATCAATGAATAGGGGTAAATTACAATATAAAATAGTGATGCATTTTGGACGTATCAGTTGGTAGGATTCAGACTTTGGACAAGCGACACTTGAGGCACGGGTTACCCATCTTCAGGCCCCTGGAGGGAAAACCCTACGTGCTGCTTGTCTGATCATCTATTGATGATAATGTACAGGGGTGCCGCGAGGCTATGGTGGAGGTGTGTTTCCTGTCTAGAAGTATGCGTGGAGAGAGATCTGTCTAGAGAGGTACCCCTGCCTCGCTTTATATAGATAGCCAGGTAGGGGTTTACATGAGTCCTAGTTGACTACAAGTAGGAGTCGTTGTCTTGCGCCTCAAGCCTTGGGCTTCTTGTCTTATTCCATCATGTCGGTTTGCTCGAGTGGGCCTCTGGTGGGCCACCAGCAATGACACACACCAGGCGCCCTCACGTTGAGGAGTCGGGGGGTATCCCCTCGCTAGTAGCCCCCGAGTGCTTGGGGGACTCAAAGATTTGAGTAGGGACTCCAATATGCATTAGCTGTCGTAGTGCGTGTCACTTTTGCGAGTTGTAAGTTTATTTGTAAGAGATAATTTTGAGAGGGATGCTCAGCTTAAAGGGCCCAAGGTACTCGACGGGTCGAGCATCAGTGAATTGCGCTAGCGGAAAATACCTCAGTAGCCCAATCAAGCTCGAGTCCCTCGACACGAACTTGGAAACGACTGGTGTCAGGCAAGGTCCATGCTGCTGAGGGCTTATAGTATCAATGGCGCCAGTTTACTGTACGAAATACGACCCTAACGCGTCTGTTAGTGGTTAATTCTCATCATGCACCGAGCATGAAACCATCGGGAGTGAAGTCGTGTTGTGGCAAGTCCTGGCCCAGCCGACGGATTAGTGGGGTCTTACCTACACGCAAGCTTGCCTGGCATATGGGGTGCAGTGTATCACAACCCAGGTCATTTAGTAGGGCCGCGTTGCCAGATTAGAGTGCACCCACTAGGAAAACTATCGAGTGGACTTATAGTATGAGCACCCGCGGAGCATCCGAGTGCTCAGCCGGGGAATTAGTATAGAATGCACCCGCTCAGAAAACCGTCAAGTGGACTTATAGTGTGAGCACCCGATGAGCTTTCGAGTGCTCGCTCGAGGAGCCGATATAGAATGCACCCACTCAGAAAACGGTCGAGCGGACTTACAGTAAGGGCGAGTAAGCACTCAAGCCTTGAAGATGTGTTGTTCTGAATATGCTGAGGGGAGTTAGCCACTCAAACCCTCGTAAGGTGCTTCGTGTTGCCTTTGCTTCGTCGGAAGAGAGTGAGCACTCGGGCTTCTGTAGAGTGCTTCAGGTTTCTTGATACGCCGAAGAGAGTGGCCACTCAAGCCTTCATAGAGTGCTTCGGGTTTCCTGATACTCCGACGCGAAGGAAGCACTCAAGCCTTCGTAGAGTTCTTCAGGTTGATGAATACGCCGAATAGAGTGAGCACTCGAGCCTTCGTAGAGTGCTTCGTCTTCCTGCGGACAGGGAAATGATACGTCTCAAACGTATCTACTTTTCCAAACACTTTTGCTATTGTTTTGCCCTCATTCTTGCATGATTTGGACGAAACTAACCCGGACTAACGCTGTTTTCAGCAGAGCTGCCTGTATGGTTTTATTGTGTGCAGGAAAATGGATTTTTAAGTATCTCAGAAAATTCCAGGAAAATTCACAGAAAATCCACGCACCAGAAGCTTCCACCAGCCAGAAGTGGGACCAGAGGGGAGTCCTGGGGGCCCCTGGCGCGGCCAGGGGTGGGGCCGCGCCCTCTGGCCGCCTGGGCGCCTCCCCCCTCCTCTGGTGCCCTACCGATGCTCCTATTTATTCTCGTGACGGGAAAACCCTAGAAAGAGAGTCGCTTTTCCAGTTTCCGTCGCGGAGCCGCCGCCACCCTCTGTTCTTCTTCGGGAGGGCTAATCTGGAGGCTGATTTGGCCTCCGGAGAGGGGAGATCGTCGCCATCGTCATCACCATCACCAATCCATCCCTCCTCCATGACTTCTCTTCACATGTGTGAGTAATTCCCTGCTGTAGGCAAAGGGAATGGTAGGGATTGGATGAGTTAGATCATGTAATAGTTCGTCAGATTGTTGGGGGCATGTTGCCTATCATCTAGATTGATGTTTATCTTCTTTGCTTCAACTTGTTGCTCTTAATGCTTGTCACTTTTGGCCCGAGTGCCATGTTTTCAGATCTGAACCCTATGTGTTTGCATGAATATATTTGTGTTCTTGATCCTATCTATGAGTTGTATGCACCTATTATGGTCCGGAACCGGCGATCCCAAAGGTGGCAGCTTGGGACACCAAAGGGGATGGTCCATAATTTGAGGATTCCATGTATCCATTGAGTTTATTGCTTTGTTCCGGTGCTCTTTGATAGGAGCACCTTAATCTCCATAAGTTCCCTTTGGCCCCGTTCGTAGCGGGATGGTAGGACAAAAGATGTTGTGCAAGTTCTTATTGCAAGCACGCACAACTACCTACGGGATACATGCCTAATGTTTGATATTTTCCTAGATGATCATTGCCTCTCTGTGTGCCTTGCCCCGTGTTAGAATCTATTACATGTTCACTCTTATCCATGCAGCGCCCAACCATCCATTCTCCCTAGCCTTAAGTGTTTTCAATCCTGTTGGTCATTAGTTGTTACTTTTGCTGTTTACTTTTGCTGTTGCCACCATCACTATCATATTACCATTACCACTTATATTTTGTTGCAAGCAAGTATATTTCAGGTGTGGTTGAATTGACAACTCAACTGTCAAAGCTTATAAATACTCTTTGGCTCCCCGTGTGTCGACTCAATAAATTGGGTTAACTTACCCGCGAAGACTATCTCGATCCCTTACGTCTGTGGGGCATCAAGCAGCGTTTTCTGGCGCCGTTGCCGAGGAGCATAGCAATATTTAAAAGTCTACTTGAAGTATCCTGCCTGCTGCACATCATCTGCTATGGGCAAGAAAGGGGACCCCAAGGTTCCGATCTTACCATCCCGTACAAGAAAAGGTATTGTTCTGAACACTAGTGCTACACTTGATTCACCTTCTGTTATGAGTAAGTTTACTTCACCACCACCACATGATGCTTCTACTGAGTCTGTCACTATGTCCGATACTTTTGATGATGCTTCCACTACTCTTGATGATACTACTTTTCTTGGTTACTATATTGAAACTCAGACTGCTAAGGCTGCAGCGGAATCCAAGACCGAGACCCCTGCTACCTATATTCCTACATGCAAAACCTTTGGTTACCCGTGCTTAGATGAACTCAAGCAGAGAATCCTTGATGATGATTATGTTACTCTTGATGATGATTTTTGCAGGGAACGCAGAGAGTGTGTCGACTCTGACCCTGGTGCTGTTAAGGAGTTGCTCAAAAAGCACTCCATGAAGAACAAAGTTATTCCTGACCCTAAATTTTCCACATCCCCTATATGCATCATTGATCCTGATTATGATTTCTCTTTTGATCTTTCACTTATATCTACAGTCGAGGCTGGCCCATTTTATGGCAGAGAAAATGACGATGCTATCGCACACTTGACAAAACTCGCTGAGCTAGGTAACCTATTCACTACTGATGAGAAGATACGAAACTTCTATGTGGCCAAGATTTTTCCTTTTTCTTTGAAGGAAGACGCTAAATCATGGTATGATGCACTACCCTATGGTTCCATTAAGAGTCCTCGGGACTTAGTCCAATTCTTTGTTGATAAATATTTCCCAGCTCATATGCAACATGCTGCTTTGCAAAGAATCTATAACTTTAAACAATTGCAGGATGAGCACCTCCCTAAAGCTTGGGGGAGGTTTTGTGATTTACTTAAGGTCATGCCGGGACATGGAGTCCCCAAGAATGAACTGCTTGATATATTTTACGCTGGTTTAACCGATGAATCCAGATCATATATGGATAGTTGTGCTAGTTGTGTTTTCAGGGAAAGAACACCGGATGATGCAGAAGAATTAATGTGCAAAATTGCCAAGAACTATGAAGATTGGTCTGTTCCTGAACCACTTCTACCACCGAAAAAGAGGGGCATGCTTGTTCTGAGCCCCGAAGATATGCAAGAAGCAAAGAAGTCTATAAAGGAGAAAGGTATTAAAGCTGAAGACGTGAAGGATTTACCGCCTATTGAGAAGTTGTGTGAGCCTACTACTCACCCTCCCTTGGTAGAGGTACACTCTTTATTAGACTTTACTGAAAGTGACATCCCTAAAGGTAAGCCTCCCGACCAATGCTTAGATGAGCTTGATAATTTTATTATTAAGCAAGACCATTTTAATAGGAGGATACAAAGTCAGTTGTATGATAACTCTCTTGCTATCAAAAGTTTGTGTGGTGTTCTAGAAAGAACTGTTAATAATGTTAAATGTCTTGTTAAGCATTTTCATATGGTTCAAACTCAGCTTGAACAAATTTCTAATGTGCAAAAAGATTTGCTTGCTAATAATGCCAAACAAGACATACAAGCTTATGGCATCAAAACTAGGGGTGGAACACACACCCAAGACCCACTCTATCCTGAGGGGCATCCAAAGAGGATCGAGCAAGATTCTCAAGTACAAGAAGAAGACGAGACTGTTAGCTCTCCGAAGAAAAATAAGAAGAAGAAGAAACACAAGGAGGCTGACAATCCCGATGATCCCATCACAAGTGAAAAGCCAGCTATTGATCCTAACAGCATATCTACCTCCGATGCTGAAACAGAAGACGGTGCCAGCCTGAAGAAAAGGACAAGGAGAAGGATGATTCTCCCGAGGTAAGAGAAGAAGAAACACCTGATAAACGCAAGAAGTACTCTAGAGAAGACTTCATCGCAAGAAGACATGGGAAGGAAAGAGAACCATGGATACAGAAGCCCATGCACTTTCCAGGTAAGTCCCTCAAGTCTAAAGAAGAAGAGCACTATAATAAATTTTGTGAATGGATGAAACCTCTTTTTCTTCAAATCCCTTTGACTGATGCTATTAAGTTACCTCCCTATTCGAAATATATGAAAGATATTGTCACAAATAAAAGAAAAGTTCCTAATGAGGCAATATCTACTATGCTTGCTAACTACTCTTTCAGTGGCAAGATTCCTGAGAAGCTTGGTGATCCAGGTATACCCATCATTCCTTGCTCCATAAAGAACAATTACGTCAGAACTGCTTTATGTGATCTTGGTGCAGGAGTGAGTGTTATGCCTTTCTCCCTTTACAAGAGGCTTTGTTTAGAGAAACTGATCCCTACAGATATCTCCCTTCAGATGGCTGACAAATCAACAGTTGTCCCAATAGGTATTTGTGAGGATGTACCCGTTGAAGTCGCTAACTGTTTGATCCTTACAGATTTTGTTGTGCTTGACATGCCCGAGGATGGGAGCATGTCCATTATTCTTGGTAGACCTTTTCTTAACACCGCAGGTGCTATTATTGATTGTAATAAAGGAAAGGTCACTTTCAACGTTGATGATAAGGAACACACGGTGTATTTCCCAAAGAAGATCGACAAGAGGCACGGCCTTAACTCTATATAGAATGTTGAGACCGTGAAGATTGGAGAATGGGACTGTCCACTAAATGTACACCACAAATACAAAACCATTATGGTGGGGACAATTTCTATTAAACTAAAGGTGCAATGATCACTTCATAAGTGGTGAGACTTCTTGTTCTATATATCGCCGGTTTGTTGGTAAGACTTGATCAACCTTACTAGTGAGCTTGTTTTATATAGGTAAAAAGTTAAGCTTGTTATGTTTTCATTTGCTTTAGCTTTTATTCTCTTTGCTGTACTAAGTTTTTGTGTTTTTGAAGCTTCACAATACTAATCACTGCTTTAAGTTTTCAGAAAGTTTTGCAGCTTTTTGAACTCCGGGAAATTTTCAACAGTGAAGTTTTCAGAAAAATTCCAGAAAAATAAAAATAAAAATTTCCATGCCGGGAGTGACCCAGAGGCACCTAGGGCTGACCAGGGGGGTCCACCAGTGGCCCAGGCGGCCAGCTGGCGCGGCCTGCCCCCTGGCCGCGCCCACAGGGCAGCCAGCCAGGTAAGTCTTCTTCCTCCTTCTTCTCTCTCCAAAAACACGAGTTCTGCACTTTGTTCTTGTGTTCTTGCTGCTCTCCGTCCAGAATTTCGATCTCTCTCTACGAACCATCATTTGAGCTAAGATTTTGGGCAAATACCCCCTGGTATGTAACTCCTCCACTCCTCCAAATAGCTTTTTGGTTGGTGGCTTCATTTGTGAGTATTTAGTAATTCTTGGTGTTGTTTAGATGAGCTTGCATGCATGTGTAGAAGTTTATTTTCCAAGTTTTGATGCAAGTTTTTGCCTTAGGTAAGTGGGATGAGTAGTTTGCCTTAACTCACTTTGTTTAAATCCTTGTTTTTGTAATTTGTCAAAAATTTCATAAATGAGTTTGCTAGGAAGAGCAAAGGGGTGGCTTGGGAAGAAAAGGCCCGAGCGCTCCGATCGAGTTACAAGAGTTGTAGCTTCACCCTCGACTGCTAGGGTGAGCTACAACGAAGATCATGTGCCCTTAGAATTGTTGGAGGACACAAATCCAGCACGTGCAATGACTTTCCCGTGCGATGAATTCCTTGAAGCTGCAGGAATTAAGGAGGAGTTCTATAATCTTTGTGCTAATGCAGGTCTGACGCGGCTCGCAACGTGTCGTGTTGCTCAGTATCAAAAACTCACCTCCTGTTTCATTAACAGTTTTAGATATAACCTTGTTAATGGTTCTGTTGAGTTTAAAATTTACAATGATCTTTTGACCATGCCTTTGGAAAAGTTTTGTGAAATAATAGGTGTGCCGAACGTTGGACTGACGGCGAAGATGAGCTCTCAGCCCTCCGAGCTGAGAACCGTCTGCAACTCCCTCTGTAGCATGGATACAAGGGATATTCATCGGTCAAAAATCTCCAGCATCTTATTCCCACACCTCAGGTATTTTGCGTATTTTATTGCTAGAGGGGTGTTAGCTCGTGACAACACGAGCAACATATCTGCGTCGGATATTGCTATCCTAGAAACCGCCCTCTCAAGGAGGGTTGACTATAATGTGGGTGCCTTAATTGCTCGACGCCTTGCTATGAACGCTAACAAGGGAGATTTATTCGGTGGCGTTTACGCCAGACTTATCCTAGAGTCTCTTAATGGCACCCCACACCCCGATGATAAGCCTTTTACTTATTTAAGTTTTGATCTTACTGCTATGAAAAGGCATCAGTTTGTTACCATGACTTCCGAGTTTGGTAACCTTGATTATATCTTGCGTTTCGGAGCCACCACGGAACGCAAGATCCGTCTACCTGCACCTCTTTTGTTCGATTTTTCTCGCAGGAACGGATGGTCCTTTCATGCTACCCAGTTCGATGAGTTTGTGGTCCAGCATAAGTTTCATAACCCCATGGAGGGGGTTGTGCCCGACGAGGAGGAGCATGGTGAGCTCCCACCTTTCCAGGGGGAGACCTTCACCCAGTTTGGTGAAGGGTCTTCCTCTGCTTGGAGCGCGGATCCTTCTTTGTGGGAGGATCCGAGGACTTCGGTGTACGCACCGGAAGTCTCATACGACCCTTGGACTCACCAGTACCACCCTGGAGCAGGAGGCTCCTGGGAACATTAGCTACTACCAACTTAGGCCAAAAGCCTAAGCTTGGGGGAGTACGTGCCCTTCTCACTTTTCTATTGTATTATCCATTTTATTTTTGTTCGCTTTGATCTTTTCGAAGTTTTTGCCCGTTCTTCTTTCCTTCTTTCTTTGCAAAAACAACATAAAGATTTTCTCTTTTCTTTTGCTCTCGTTTAAACCTTTAAAAAAACCCAAAAAGATTTCCTTTCTCTCTTTAGTTTGCTTTGTTTTCAGAGTTCAGCTCGAGTCTGTGATGGCATTTGATAATATTTCCCACGTTCGATCGTGCAAGTGACAAGGCAGTAATGACGAAGATCGACGGAAGGGAAGCGACAAGGAAGACCGGTATGAACTCTTCTTGTTTCTACTTTTGTACATATGCCTGTAGTTATGATCTAGAGACCAGCTTGTAGCGACATAGTGCTATGTTTACAATGCTTTCCCAGTGTGCATGCTTTCATTGTGGCTAGTCTCAAATAGCTAGAGTACATAATGTGTTGTTGAAATGATTTACATGCATTGCATTGTTCATGGTTTGGCATACTGAAGTGGTATTTCCCTTCGGAGAATTTTTTGATTGACTTGGCACATGTTCACACATGTTTATGACTAAAAAGTCTATTATGCCTTGATGATCTTTTTGTTTCGGAATAGTTATATCACTTTCATGCCTGATTCAATGTTGCTTTGTCGCTCTGCATGATTATGACAGTTATTGCTCTCTAGTTGGTCGCTTCCCAGTCTTTTGCTAGCCTTCGCTCGCACTAAGTGGAATTCTGCTTGTGCATCCAAAATCCTTGAAACCGGTTATTCCATTCGAGTCCACCATACCTACCTATATGTGGTATTTACCGGCCACTCCTAACTTAGACTTTCATCTGCCATCTCGAAATTTATTCAAAAGCTTCCCTTTTGTAACCGTACAAGCTCATGGTGCGGTGAGGGGAAATCAGTATCTTGCATGCCAAAAATATTTTGACAGAAGTTTTAACTAGTCAAGTAAAAAAATATGAGAGTTACACCTCCCCCATACTTGATGATGGAGTGAAATGGACCAAATGCTGCTTATGATAGATGGAACGATACCCTCCTTCCATCCTTGAGGCAAAATAAAAGTGTCCGTAGACAATCAAAGGATTTATGGATAAGGGAATATGTGTAAGAAAAAGGCATTAATATGGTTGGCATGGGGGATATTGAGAGACCTTTACCGTTCACCGTTGACTGGAAAGTTACACCTCTCAAAAGAGTTTTATCTCTGTTTCCAAAACCAAGAGCTCTAGCACATGTTTAGTCTTTGCTTCCTTTCACGGGTTTTCAACCTTGCCATCAAAAGCCACGGTTCGAGAGTCTCCCCTTATTTCTTCAAAGCACCAACTATGAGAGCATAATTGTCATTCTTAGTGTAACATGCATTGTCCCAAAGTATTACATTGTCTTCTGCATGCTTGTGTTATTGCTAGTCTGAAATATTGGGTTCTAGTCACCTTTAAAACTCCGGAGGAGTTTCTGCATTTATGTTTTGCTTCACTCATGGAGGCTAGCGAAATGCCACTCAAGTATGTTCAAGCTATGTGCATTGTGATCTTGTCTTGATTTTCAGTAGCATATTATTTACTTTTAGTTGTTTGTGATTGATCACACTAAAGAAGAATTGCTTCGTGCATTGTCCTTATAGCATTGTTTCAATACTTGCTAAACTCTTTTCCTAGTACATGCTTATATACATCTAATGAAGCAAAAGAGTTTGTCAAAGTTTTCTTTGTAGCTTCCAGTTCGCTGAACTGAATTGCTTGAGGACAAGCAATATGCTAAGCTTGGGGGAGTTGATACGTCTCAAACGTATCTACTTTTCCAAACACTTTTGCTATTGTTTTTCCCTCATTCTTGCATGATTTGGACGAAACTAACCCGGACTAACGCTGTTTTCAGCAGAGCTTCCTGTATGGTTTTATTGTGTGCAGGAAAATAGATTTTTAAGTATCTCAGAAAATTCCGGGAAAATTCACAGAAAATCCACGCACCAAAAGCTTCCACCAGCCAGAAGTGGGACCAGAGGGGAGTCCTGGGGGCCCCAGGCGCCCCCCTAGCGCGGCCAGGGGTGGGGTCGTGCCATCTGGCCGCCTGGGCGCCTCCCCCCTCCTCTGGTGCCCTACCGATGCTCCTATTTATTCTCGTGACGGGAAAACCCCAGAAAGAGAGTCGCTTTTCCAGTTTTCGTCGCGGAGCCGCCGCCACCCTCTGTTCTTCTTCGGGAGGGCTAATCTGGAGGCTGATTTGGCCTCCGGAGAGGGGAGATCGTCGCCATCATCATCACCATCACCAATCCATCCCTCCTCCATGACTTCTCTTCACATGTGTGAGTAATTCCCTGTTGTAGGCAAAGGGGATGGTAGGGATTGGATGAGTTAGATCATGTAATAGTTCATCAGATTGTTGGGGCCATGTTGCCTATCATCTAGATTGGTGTTTCTCTTCTTTGCTTCAACTTGTTTCTCTTAATGCTTGTCACTTTGGGCCCGAGTGCCATGTTTTCAGATCTGAATCCTATGTGTTTTCATGAATATATTTGTGTTCTTGATCCTATCTATGAGTTGTATGCACCTATTATGGTCCGGAACCGGCGATCCCAAAGGTGACAGCTTGGGACACCAAAGGGGATGGTCCATAATTTGAGGATTCCATGTATCCATTGAGTTTATTGCTTTGTTCCGGTGCTCTTTGATAGGAGCACCTTAATCTCCATAAGTTCCCTTTGGCCCCGTTCGTAGCGGGATGGTAGGCAAAAAGATGTTGTGCAAGTTCTTATTGCAAGCACGCACAACTACCTACGGGATACATGCCTAATGTTTGATATTTTCCTAGATGATCATTGCCTCTCTGTGTGCCTTGCCCCGTGTTAGAATCTATTACATGTTCACTCTTATCCATGCAGCGCCCAACCATCCATCTCCCTAGCCTACAGTGTTTTCAATCCTGCTGGTCATTAGTTGTTACTTTTGCTGTTTACTTTGGTTGTTGCCACCATCACTATCATATTACCATTACCACTTATCTTTTGTTGCAAGAAAGTATATTTCAGGTGCGGTTGAATTGACAACTCAACTGTCAAAGCTTATAAATACTCTTTGGCTCCCCATGTGTCGAATCAATAAATTGGGTTAACTTACCCGTGAAGACTATCTCGGTCCCTAACGTCTGTGGGGCATCAGGAAACAACATGCACCCGGTGGGATTTTATTTGATGGAGATCAAAGAAAATCTGAATTAGCAAAATAAATTTAAAGGGTGATCAATCGATAAAGATTCTTTTGACTGGGAACCGAATAGATCTACCTCTGCTCGAGTCGTTGATGTGTCGAGTGCTGATGATGTAGTCGCCGGGTTGTTGGTGATGGAAAACACCGAGGTATTTTACGCTCGGAAATGCGTCGGGTTCTTATTTTCATAGGATGAGCAAGCAGTGCTTCGTCGGGTGCGTGCTACTGCTCCCGATGGGGGTAGCCCCCGAGGCTATGTTCGACTCATAGAGTCGGGCATAGGCTTGAGTTGTTTGTTAAGATAACCCCGTATTCTTGTTTGATTGTGTGTTGATTGGAGGAGGTCGTGGGTGTAACTTTTCTGAAAACTCATGTGAAGTCAAAGTTTTAATAAAAACATAACTCATAAAGTAAACCTGCTTGATGAAGTTCGTCAGGTGCGCGGCAGCACTCCCGATGGGAGTAGCCCCCGAGACTATGTGCAACTTGTAGAGTCGGGCATAGACTCGATTTGTTCTGAAGCTAACCCCGATGTCAGTTGCTTCGCTTGTACAGTGCAGCCCCCGAGTGTTTGGCACAGTTGTTGCGCGTCGTTTAATAAGAATGATTCGAAGAGTTGAACAGAGGTTGCGACGTGGCAAAGTTGCGGCGTGTGGTCGAAAATGACTCGACGCGCTCAACGGAGTCGGCTTGACGAAGTTGCGGCGTGTGGTCGAGAAACAGTTGATGATGATTTGTCGACTTGTCTTCGATTTCCGGCAAATCAGTGCGTATGTAGCCACCGAGTCTTTAATTTGTCTCGAGGGGCCAGCGAAACGCTTTGCTGCAAGCAGATGTAAGATATCTGACGGGTGGCGCGTGCGACCGGATCAGGTTAAAAAATAAAAAAGGTATTTTTTTTTACTCATAGCAGAGGTACTTAGCGTTGTGTGATCTTGTGTAGATGTGACATGGACGTAGTTGTTTATTTTGGGTCGAATGATGAGGCGGGGTCGATGCAGCGGACGATGTTGGCAAAGTGGTGGTTGCATCATTCACCACCCGAGTCCATTTTATTGAGGGAGCAAACGAGGCGAAGTCGACATCTGATCGGATGTGGCGATGAAGTTGTTGTCGTCGTCGATGTTGAAGCTCTAGCCCCCGAGGGTATATTGTGCCTTTCTAGTGAGCGGACTGTCTGCGCCGGCGTAGTCGATGCTGCCTGCTACCATGGTGGTTGGTGAAGTTGAGGGATTCGAAGTTTATCAGGGGCGTACGGAACCGACAGGATGAACACTTGTGATTTCAAACTTACTCTACAAATAATTATGGTGAGGCAGAAGAAACAGTTTATAGAAAAATTTATCAATGTGAAACAAATTAAACTTGAAAGGTACGACCTGATTTTTTTGGTTTTTCTGAAGTAGATGGCAAACACCGATGATCCTCCTTGGGCTCGTCATTGTCCAATGACGAGTGGTGTAGCAAAGGTGCGCGCGTTTCAGCTTAGGTGTCCGCGTCGGCTTGGCGAGCTTGCGGTTCTCCGTGAAGGTGTTGATGACGGCAACGGGGGGGCCGAGAAGCGTGTCCACCGTCTGGTGTATTGTGTCTTATCCTTGTCTTGGTATATTGCGTGGCTGATGATGGCACTAAAGTAGTGCTCCTCGTTGGCTACCCCAAGTGGAAGGTTGAGATGTAGAGTAGCAGCAAATTTCCCCTAACTTAGAGGATAGGGTTTATGTCTCCCGTAGGACTCCAAGGACGACAAGTAGGTGGTGCGGCAAGTGATGCGTCGTCTGAATAGAATCACTTGCGCAACTTGGACCTGCACACAGAAACAAATAACTTTCTCCCAACGAGTACAGAGAGGTTTTCAACCTCTCCTGGGTGAACAAATTACAGCTGGGCAATTGACAGAATTATAAACGCACCGCAATGCTAATTATGCTGCAAGAAAGGTAGAGGCTCGAAAGTATGGACAGTGCACCAAGACAAGTAGAACGAAATCAAACTGCATCTACTCACTAATCATCCACCTTGAGGTATCTATCCAGAACATCTCGCTGGTATTAAGTTGCGAGCCCCACCCAAAGTGTAAACTCAAAGCAACAGACAACTGCATTAACAAACTTTGCATAAGCTAAACAATCCTTGCAACCGTGGTTACAAGCACCGTTGTTTTCTCCCTGGTGGCAACAACACACCCCTTAGTCTCATGTTTTTGTCACTCAAGCTAGACATCGGGGGTAATGAACCCACAATCAAGCATAACGCTCCATCTTGGAGTTACTATCTACTACTTGGCCAAAGCAATAAAAAGCAATGGAGAACATGCAAGAATTACCCAAAACAAAATATAAAAGGAGAACCAAATATATAACTCATCACAATCTGAACGTAATTTCATAATCCATTGGATCCCAGTGAACACATCATAGCAACAGAAGAAAGAATTATATAGATGCCTTGATCATGTAGGGAATCTCACAAGGGCTAAGAATTGAAGCACAAGATTGAAGAGAAGACGTCACATAGCTACTGGTCATGGACCCATGGTCCAAGGGGAATACTCACGGCACATCCGGGAAGCGCTCATGGTGGTGGAGAAGCTCCCGGAGGTCAATCCTCCCTCTGACACGGTACCGGGAAGAGGTCTCCTGGCGCTCCCGATCTTGGAAGCGCGGTGGCGGCGTAACAGAGGTGAAAATCGCGATGTGGGGCTCTCCGCAAGGGTTTTCGGAGCGAGAGGTAAATATAGGCCGAAGGGGGGCACCAGGGGTGGACCCACCTCCCAAACGCCCTGGTGACGCGTCCAGGAGGGGGCCCGCGCCAGGTGGCCGCCTGGGTGGGCCCTGGCCCCCCTTCGGCTCTCCTTCGGTGATCCGGAAGCTTTCGTCGTGCTAATTTTTTGGAATTTTTGGAGCTCTGTAAATATGGGTAAAAACCTGCAACTTACAGACATCAGAAGACAGAAACTGGCATTGGGTGCAATGAGTTAGTAGGTTAGTCCAAATATGTGTAAAAAGGTATGAAAGTGTAGCAAAACACATAGCAATGTCACCTAAAAGTGCATGGAACAAGCATAATTATAGATACGTTTGGGACATATCAACATCCCCAAGCTTAATTACTGCTCGTCCTCGAGTAGGTAAATGATAACACAGATAATTTCGGTGGTGACATGCTAACACACATATCAGAACTTCAAAGTAAAGCAAGTAATATATGTAATTCAAGTCAAGACAATAACAAGCAAGAGTCTATATCTAGTATTGAAGCTAGCAAAGTATGACATAAAGGTGCAAGAGCTCTCGATGTCCGTGACTCGAATGTCTCCAAATGGTGTTTGCGTGCAAGAAGTGGGAGATGGGTTTAGAGCATAAAAATACTATATAGTTTAATTGAGAACTCAATCTACTAAAACTTCACACTTGGTCTCCTTCGGAATCTTATTTTGACTCGTCCCCAGACCACTAGTCAGGTACAAGTCAAAATGATCCTCTCCCTTTCGACTTTGAGCACTCATGCAATGGATGAGCGTGAGCAAGATATGTTGGCACTTAGGATGGCTAAGAGAGAAATGATGGGGAAGGAAGACAAAAAGGGTGTGAAAGACTCACATCAAAGAGGAAAATCATACGCGAGAGAAAGCGAAATGATAGATATGATGTGAGAGCATCTCCAGCCGTTCGGCCCCCAAGCACATTTCGACGCTATTTTCGCGCCGCTTAGGGGCCTCTAGGCGACGAAATTGATTCGGGGCCGATCGGCCACCCAGCCACGGCCCCAAACACCCCCTCCCCATGTTCGGCGAAATTCGGGCAAATTTAGGCAAAATTTAGGTGCATTCGCCGGATCATTGCGCTCCTCCTCCGTCATGGCCTGCCGGACGGCGTGCACCTCCATGGAAAACTCGGCACCATCGCGAGGGATCAGCGGCACCGGCACGCTGACATTGCTCAGCACCCAGGAGTGGGGGCCTGTCTGGCGGGCATGGGTAGCTCGCCCGAGCGAGAAGCAGCGCCTCCCATGGCTGGAGCGTGCAGCGGCCGAAGCCGTTTTTGGCCGCGGGATCACCGGCGAAACTCTCGTCCATGGTGGCGCGGCGAGGAGAGAGGAGAGAGCGGCCAGGGGAGAAGAGTGCACGGGGAGGAGAGGAGAGAGCAAGAGCTGGTCCGCGGCGTTCTACGGCGAGCCCCGGCTTTTATAGCGGCAGTTATGCAGGAGGGTGTCGACGTGCGGCGTCACCGGGTGGGAACACGCGGTGGCGGTCGGCGGTCGATTGGACTCCTCGCCGCATTGATTCGTCTGCGCCGATTGGACTGGACCCCGGTCGCCTCGTCGCATTGATTCGCCTGCGGCAGCGCCAGGCGGGGGGAAGCCGAGGCGAGGGGATGAGGACGCCGCGGGGGATAGACGCCTACAACTGGGTTCACTCGACGCGGCGCGGACGAAAGCTCGGGGGAAATTTCTTGTTCGCGCAGATTTGTTTCGTCCGACGCCCCCTACCGACCCCTAGCGCGTTGGGTTCGGCTTGGGATCGCTGGGCTAAATTTCGTCCCAATCCGGCGCTAATTGAGCTGTTGGGGGCGTGGCTGGGAGGAAAACTTTCGTCCGGCGCAAATACCTTCGCCCTTGGGGGCCTCTTGTGGGCGCGTCTGGAGATGCTCTGAGGAGTAGGGATTTCCATGCAATGGATGCACATAGAGCTAAGGTAAGCTTTCCAATGGAACTATTGGGGGTGCATCCAACTTGCTTTCTCATGAAGACCTAGAGCTCTTTTCGGGAGGCTAATCCTTGGAATATGCAAGCCAAGTTCTATAGTGTAAGGATCCCCACATAGTTATACATGAATGATAATCTCTATGGAGTACAAATATGACTATGGAGTACGAGTGTGGATCTTTCAAACGGAATAGTAGTGTTGGCCCTTCTCTCTTTTTATTTCTTTTTTCTCTTTTTCTCTTTTTTGTATTTTTGTGGCCTCATTGGATCTTTCTATTTATCTCTCATTTGTCCTCTTTGGGATATTTTAATTTGTCCTCTTTTGGGATCTTTTATTTTGTCCCCTTTGAGATCTTTTCCTCACTTAAGGGAAACACTCTATATTTTAAAAGAATATAAAGAAGATCTTCCCACTTTACAAGAAGTACTCAACATATTGAAAACTGAAAACGGTCATGATGTATGCAAATGTATGCCTCTGACAGTGTAGCAGGATATGCAATGATACTAGCGCGTCATGTAGCAATGATTAAGGAAAAGCCCAACTAGCATGCGGCTCCTCGATCAAGAAAAAGCATGTATGACATGAAGATCAAGTCATGAGATGGTGGATGTTGCATGGAAATGTCTCTCGGAAAGGCTATGGAAATGCCTTGATAGGTAGGTATGGTGGCTGTTTTGAGGAAGATATAAGGAGGTTTATAATGATAGAGCGTATCATGCCAAGGGTTTGGCTGTACCGGCAAAGGTGGAAGCCAACTCTCGGAGTGAGAAGGAGGCAATGCACGGCACAGGAGAGGCTAGAAAAATATGGGAAGGTGGAAGTGTCAACTTTCGAATACTCACATTAGTCTTGGAGTTGCAACAAATCACTTGGCCAAAGTAAAATACGGCAACGGAGAACATGCAAGAATTTACTAAAGAACACAAATATAAAAGAGAACCAAATATACTACTCATCACAATCGGAACATAATCTCATAATCCATCAGATCCCAGCAAACTCAGCTTCGCAACGCAGAAAATTACAATTGTGCCTCGATCATGTGAGGCAGCTCACGAGGTCTCGAAAGTGACAGCACAAACATGGGAGGAGTACATCACATAGCTACTGGTCACGGACCCATGGTCCAAGGGGGACTACTCATGGCACATCCGGGAGGCGTCCATGGCGATTGATGGTCTCTCGGAGGGGATTCCTCCTTCCGGCAGGGTGCCGGGGCAGCTTCTCCTGGCAGCCCCGATCTTGAAATGGCTTTGGCGGCGGTACAGAGAGGAGAACAGGAATAGCAGATCGATATTAGGGGTTTCCGTCACGGGGGGTAAATATAGGCCAAAGGGGGCACCGAGAGGGACCACAGGTCAGCCAGGAGGCCTCCTGGCGCGGCCTAGGGTGGGGCAGCGCCAGGGACCCTCCTGGGGCCCTGGTGGGTCCAACCCCTTCGTTCCATGGTGATTCAGGAAGCTTCCGGGTCGCTGATTTTTTATATAATTTTTCCGGGATTTATTTGGCACTTTTAATGGCCGAAAAACCTGAAATACAAAAACAGCAGAAAACAGGAACTCGCAACTGGGTGCACCGAGTTAATAGGTTAGTCCAAATATGATAAAAATTGTATGAAAGTTCAAGCAAAACATGGAAAAGTCACACAAATCATGCATGGAGCAAGCAGAAATTATAGATAGTTTGGGACGTATCAACATCCCCAAGCTTAATTCCTGCTCGTCCTCGAGTAGGGAAATGATAACGAGCATAATTTCTGTGGCGACATGCCACACAACCATATAAGGACTTTTAAGTAAAGCAATCAAAGCATGAAATTCAATTCAAGTCTTAACAAGCAAGAGTCTATATTAGCATTAACAAAAGCAACAAAAGAACAAAAGGTGCAAGAGCTCTCGCTGTCCGTGACTCAAATGTCTCCAAATGGTGTTTGCGTGCAAGAAGAGGGTTAGGGAATACTAGATAAAAAAGAGTTGTTGAGAACCACTATCTACGAAAGTTTCACACTTAGTCTCCTTTGGATTATTATCTTGACTCGTCCCCAGACCACTAGTGAGGTACAAGTCAAACGGATCCAGTCCCTTTCGATATTTTGAGCACTCATGCAATGGATGAGCGTGAGCAAGTGATGGTACGAATTAACGCCCCCTTGTTGGTTACCCAAAGTGGAAGGTTGAGATGTAGACAGCAGCAAGTTTCCCTTAGCGAAGATGCTAAGGTTTAGTATCGAACCAGTAGGACTCTAAGATCGACAAGTAGGTGGCAAGGAAACAATGTCACCGTTTTAAGACAAAAGTTGCTTCCTTGACCTAGACTTGCACACACAACAGATAGCTTTGCTCCCAACGAGTACAGAGGAGTTGTCAATTCCTCCGGCCTTGTTGTTTACAAAGGATAAAACGCACGGGATAATAATGATAGTGATAGCAACGGAAACGTAAATAAAGCAGTAAATTGATAGTGGGTGTAAACAGTAATGGAAATATGGACCGGGGTCCTATGATGTTCACTAGTGATGTCTCTCTCCCAAAAGACGATAAAATAACCATGCGAGGTAAACAAATTATTGCTGGGCAATTGACAGGATTATGTGCGCAAACCAATGCTAATTATGCTATGAAGAAAGGAAGAGTCTCAAAGCATCGGCGGTACGCCAAGACAAGTAGACTGAAATCCATCTTCATCTACCTACTAATCATCCACCTTGAGATATCTATCCAGAACATATCGTTGGTATTAAGTTGTGAATCCCACCCAAAGTGTAAACTCAAAGCAACGAACAACTGCATTAAAGAACTTTGCGTAAAGTAAACAATCCTTGCACCCGCAAGTACAAGCACCGTTGTTTTCCCCCTTGTGGCAATAGCACATCCCCTAGACTCATGTTTCTGTCACAAGCTAGTCATCGGAGGGCATGAACCAACAATCATGCATAACGCTCCCTCTTGGAGTCACTACCTACTACTTGGCCAAAGCAATAAACAGCAACGGAGAACATGCAAGAATTACTCTAGAACATAAATATAAAGAGGAGAATCAAATATATTACTCAAACACAATCTGAATATAATCTCATAATCCATCGGATCCCAGAAAACTCAGCATAGAAACATCAGAAATATTACATATGTGCCTCGATCATGTAGGGCAGCTCATGAGGTCTAATCCATGAAGAACAAAGAGGGGAGGAGAACATCACATAGCTACTGATCATAAAACCATGGTCCAAGATGGACTACTCACGGTTCATCCATGGTGGTGGAGAAGCTCCCGGAGGTGGTTCCTCCCTCCGGCAGGGTGCCGGGAAGAGGTCTTCTGGTGCTCCCGATCGTGGAAGCGCGGCGGCGGCGGAACAGAGGAGAGATCGCGTAAAAGGGTTACCGTCACGGGGGCTTCTCTTCACGAGGAATAAATAGGCGAAGAGGGGCAGCCAGGGGAGCACCAGGGGTCCAGGCGGCCCCCTGCCGCGGCCCCACCCTAGGGCGCTCCGGGAGGGCGCCTGGGGGCCTGGTGGGTCCCCTCTGGCCCCCCTCGGTGATTCCCGAAGCTTCTTCTACACTGATTTTTTATTGTATTTTCCCGAATTTTTGGAGCACTTTTAATATGGGGGAAACCTGAAATAGAAAAAAAACAGAAAACAGGAACTGGCACTGGGGTGCACTGAGTTAATAGGTTAGTCCAAATATGATCAAAAGTGTATGGAAGTTCATCAATATCATAGCAATATCACACAAAAGAGGCATGGAGTAAGCAGAAATTACAGATACGTTTTGGACGTATCAACATCCCAAGCTTAATTCCTCCTCGTCCTCGACTAGGTAAATGATAAAAGCATAATTTCTGTGGTGACATGCTAACAACCATAAAAGAACTTTTAAGTAAAGCAATCAAGGCATGTAATTCAATTCAAGTCATAACAGGCAAGAGTCTATATTTAGCAT
This sequence comes from Bromus sterilis, assembly GCA_950022295.1. Taxonomy (NCBI): domain Eukaryota; kingdom Viridiplantae; phylum Streptophyta; class Magnoliopsida; order Poales; family Poaceae; genus Bromus; species Bromus sterilis. Next base: position 158,919,861 of record OX465599.1, on the reverse strand, counting down.
TGAAATAAGCAACATAAGAACATAAAGGTGCAAGAGCTCTCGCTGGCCGTGACTCGAATGTCTCCAAATGGTGTTTGAGTGCAAGAAAGGGGATAGGGATATACGAGAAAAAGTATTTTTGTGTTGAGAACTCAATCTACTAAAGTTTCACACTTGGTCTTCTTTGGAATCTTATCTTGACTCATCCCCAGGCCACTAGCCAGGTACAAGTCAAAATGATCCACTCCTTTTCGACATTTTGAGCACTCATGCAATGGATGAGCGTAAGCAAGAAAGTTGACACTTAGGATGGCAAAGAGAGAATATGGTGGAGGAGGAAGACAAAAAGGTGTGAAAGGCTCACATCAATGAGGACAATCATAGGCGAGAGAAAGCCAAATGATAGATATGATGTGAGGAGTAGGCATTGCCATGCAACGGATGCACATATGAGCTAAGGTAAGCTCTCCAATGGAACTAGTGGGGGTGCATCCAACTTGCTTGCTCAAGAAGACCTAAAGCTCATTTGAGGAGGCTCATCATTGGAATATACAAGCCAAGTTCTATAGTGTGAAGGTCCCCACATAGCTATATGCATAAATGATAATCTCTATGGAGTACAGGATATAAGAGCACTACTGGAAATTAGGCTATAGATAATATGACAGCTAATGGCGCACTGCCCATGAGGTGCGCGCACAGTTATCAAGTGCGCCATTAGTATCCACTTTGCTAATGGTGCACTCCTCATCTAGTGCGCTACTACTAAATTGCTCTTGGACCAGCCCCCTCCCCTTACATAGCTATGGCGCACCTCTCTGGAATGCGCCATTACCAACCAGGGATGCTAATGGCGCACTTATTGTGGATGCGCTATTGGTATGTCTCTGTGCTGGCCTGGGAAACATACCGGCCCAAACGCCATAACCCTAGCTAGCACATCATCCCCCGCCCCCTGCCCCCCCGCGCCACAACCCTAGCCTATCGACCCCGCCCCCGCTCCCTCCCCCTCCCCCTCCCGATCCAATCCCACCTCTCCCGCAACCCTAGCCTATCGCCCTCGCCCCCCTCCCAGTCTCCGGCGACCCCCTCCCCACCTCTCCGGCGACCGCTCCGGTGGCCTCGCTCTCCCTCCCGCCCCCTCCCTCTCCCCCGTCGAGGACCCGCCCGATAGTTGACGGTCTTGCCTGAAGGGTGGGTGAGTTTCACGGATTTGCCTTTGCAATCCAGGTAGGCATTCTGTCTTGATAGCCAATCCATGCCAAGGATGACATCAATATCTGAAGACTTGAGGGCTATGAGTGAAGCAAGGAATACTAAACCCTCAATTGCAATTTGATTACCATGGCTTACTCTATTAGTTTGCCATCTTGACCCTGGAGTTTGAATAATCATTGGGGTGGACAATTCAACAAAAGATAACTCATGACGAAGTGCATAACTTTCCGACATGAATGAATGAGATGTTCCTGGGTCGAAAAGAACGGAAGTAGGAACATAATTGACTGGGAGCGTACCAAGAATGACGTCAGTGGTGTCGTCAGTCTCTTCGGCGGCAATCTGGTTCACACGTCCACGAGTGGCGGGAGGAGCGGGTTTGGCGGTGTAGACCTTCTGGGGGGGCTTGCCACGACCATTGTTGTTGCCTCCGGCATGGGGTGGAGCATTCTGATTCTGGATCTGGTTCTGGGGACACTCACGAGAGTAGTGGCCTGCCTGACCACACTTGTAACAGGCTCCGAAAACAGTGCGGGGAGCTGGGTTGTTTGGTGGAGCTGGGTGGAACTGAGTTGGTGGACGAGGCGCCATATAGGATGGCCTCGGTGGGTTGTTCTGGTGGAACATACTGTTGGGGATCCAGATCTTGCGCTTCTGGGAGCCAAAACTGGATGAACCATCGTCTCTAGGGTGTTTGCGAAAGTCGTTGGGGGTGTTCATGTCCTCTGCCTTGATGGCCTTGTTGACAAGGACCTGGAAGGTGGCAAAGTCATGTAGATTGAGCTCTCGACGGAGCCCAGAATTGAGGCCACGACGGAACCTCTCTTGCTTCTTTGCGTCGGTGGAGACTTCTTCAGTAGCATAACGAGCCAGTCCGTTGAACTCACGACTAAAATCGTCAACAGTCCTTCTGCCTTGGGTGAGGTTGCAGAACTCCTCACGCTTGCGGTCCATAAGACCCTTGGGAATGTGGTGCTCACGGAAGGAAGTGCAGAATTCAACCCAAGATGCAGGCGGTCCAACGGGACGCATGTTCAGAAAGTTCTCCCACCAAGAGCTAGCTGCGCCTTCAAGGTGATAGGTGGCATAGCTGACCTTGTCGCCATTTGCAACATGGCCTGCTTGGAGCTTCCTCTCGATGCTGCAAAGCCAGTCATCGGCGTCAAGGGGCTCGGTGGAATAACTGAAAACTGGGGGATGAAGTCGGATGAAGTCGTTCAGGGACACCAACTCGTTGCGCTGCTGAGTCGTGTTGCGAGCAATGACTTCCAGCAGATGGTGAGAGTCTCGGCGGTTCCTCTCAACCTCCACCAGAACCTGAGACATCGTGGGTGGGGGTGGAAGGTTGCCTTCCTCCTGGTCATTCCCACGACCCTGGTTCCGACCAATCTGGCCACGGGTTCCTTGAGACATCCTGGAGGTGAAAACCAAAGTCAAACAGAGTTGATTGAAGAATCTAGACAAGGTATTGAAGTACTGGAAGGATTACAGAGCAAAGGAAGTAATCATCTTGACAACATGGTGATAAAGCATACAAGCCATATATTCACAAGCTGTCATACAAACCATGCATCGTTTTAGTACAAGCACCAAGCTAATACAAACGTGATGAAGATGATACATCCTTCAGAGGCACTCTGACTTCCTATACATTATTTATCTAAGCCTCTGGAACTTAGACACCTTGCGTACAATATACTAAGATACTTCTACATCCTCACTAAGTAAGACCACAGGCGGTCTCACTCATCTCCATCTCCATAGTAGTCCTCGTAAAAGTTACCCGCATATCCCGGTAGCTGAAGGTGACCACCGGAAAACAAGGAGGCCTGTGGACCCTGGTATCCATTTGGGCAAGGATGGGGCCTAGGTCCAGCGTAGGGTGGGAGCAAAGGACCACGGGGTGGGAAAATGCCTCCAATCTCGGGCCAAGCAACTCGAGAAGGCATCTGAGTCCTCACAGGGTAGATAGCATCATACTCGACTGATCCAACGCTCACGAAGGGTGCCAAAAGGGTCAGTGCTCGATACAGACGAACACGAGTGGCGTGAAGCTCAAAACGGAGAGCGCGTGCATCACGATCTCGATCACTAGCAAACCTAGCAGTCATCTGAAGTGCGGGATCCTCTGCAGAGTGATCTGAGTAGAGTCTGGTGTAATATCCCTCTTCTCCTGGAAGTGCAGCAGGGATATAGCGGAATGAAGTCTCTCTCAGCATAGTGTGCTCCTCTCTCAGCAGGGTAATACATGAATATGCAGCATCCTGCACAGCCATGTTCTCAGTCATGCCAATGCCATGTCCAAAGTGGATGGGCTGAGTGACTCCAACTTGGTGCGGATAGATCCGGACAATGCAGTGGAACTGGGTCTGGTTGAAGTCGAGGAACTGCTCCTCAACGGTGTACTCAGAACACCATCGATATCCCACATAGGACATCATCTCGATCAACGTGGCGGGATGGCCACGCACACCAAGGCACCTGGTCAAACGAACAATCTGCCGAGGGGGAAGATCTGCCATCTGAAACAGAAAGGAGTTTGCAAATGCATCAGATTATGAGATAAACCTGGAATGACTCGGACAGCATAACGGCTGTAATTGTAAGAAATGGCAATTTCTTCCAACATGGAAAACAACACTTACATACGATGTAAGAAATCAGGGAGCATAACCACTCTAACAAACCGATCACAACTTTCCTACGGCTACAAGGAAGCAAACAACGAGATGTTCTAATCAGACAGAGGAGAGCCTAGTCCTATCTTCCCGTAGAATAAGATGAGGGTGACTCAGAACTCAGAACGAAGGGGGTAAGGAGAAAAAAAGAAACCTTACGTTGTTCCCTTATATACCCAGAGTAACTATATAACTATAGAAGGCTAGACTCGACTTCGGCCAAGACTACTAGTCCTACAGTCAGTCCTGCTCTGATACCAAGTCTGTCGGGACCCGGGGTTAGCGTATGCAAGTCCAGTTAAGACATAGTCGTATGGAGAGCCGAGAACCGTACCCACTTGTCTAAGCAGACAAGGCCAAGCACAGAACGTTCTCGGAAAGCATCGTACGTGAGGGGTATCCCATCCAGGCCGGATGATCAACTGAGATGGGTCCTCATCGTCCGCACACAAGTCTAATGATATGGGTGGTGAACTCCCATATTCAAAGACAAGTCGCCTCAACCATACTATCGACTATCTCATAACTCTTACATAGACTTACTCCAGCCCGATCACTTAGTCGGGGTCCAGGGCGGGCTCGATCATACCACAAAGTGTGCCCGAGACCGAGTCTCGAACAATCGCATCGCGATGCCCCAATCTGCGCACATCTAAGGGCCACTTGGTGTATGAAAGACCGCCAGCCAGATCACAACTAAGGTCTCGAAAACCCATACAAAGACATGCATGTCATAAACATACACGCAGCACACATGCCTTGTATGAACAGTAGGTATCATTGCAATTCTCTACAAAATATACATTTTTATTGATAACTCTTATAGAGTGCACACAGAGATCACAAACATGTGATCCAACATTACAACACAAACGGAAGCAAATTATGTCTGAGTACAGACAAGTTTAACAAATGGCTTAAGAAGCCTTATTTAAACACAAGCCCTCCACGAGGGAACCAGTCGTCTGACTGGGACTAGACTAGCTTGGTCTTCAGTCGTCCAGCTCGATGAAGAAGCCACCTTCGGGGTCAGTGGGTTCATCTAAAACATAGATTAAGCAAACGTGAGTACAAAGTCGTACTCAGCAAGACTTACATAGGAGCTATACTACTCATGCACATGTATCAAGGTAAAGGGAGGTGGAGTTTCACTTGCAGAAGTGCCAGCTTTGACTTGGCTAATCCTGAACTACGAGTACCAGACTTTGAGGTAAGAAGCATACACGAGTCCACTACTTTCTCCAACCAATTACACCACTATGGTGCCTTCCTCGACTTCCCCACGAGAAAGCACGCCATAGCACTCACACTTATCTTGGTGTGTTTTAGAAGTATCCAGTTCAAGTTGTCTAATAATCAAGCTAAGCTTTCCAAGCAGTCCATAACCGCGGACGCGGCTATTCGAATAGTTTTGTTAACCCTGCAGGGGTGTACCGCTACACACACATGATCATCATTTACCGCCTTTGATCTCGACACCATTCAAGGGGCGCCAGCGAGGATGCTCACCACAACTGTTACCTCATAGCCTATCTAGTCCGAGAAAGCCGCCTACTTGGGTTGGCTACCACCATCATGAACCCGGCCGGTTTACCGAAGTGGACCCAAGTGATGTGTGCGTGGTGCATAAGCCGGTCTCGGATGAGCCGTTCTCTCACTTAGCATCCAGGCCACAGACCTACCAGAACTCCGAACTATTGCGACATCTGGACATCGAAAGGGATGAGTTAGTAAGCTGAGAGGGGTCAGTGAGCCCAATGTGTGGTTGTACTCTTCATCTTGGATCACCACACAAGAACTCGGACTTAGGGCGGTGTTCAACGAGACAACCCACCGTGTACTCCTACACAGCCTCTCATCGTTCACCTTGTATTAGGGTAGATTCACCAACACTTTTCTACCATCATCATCATGATCACTACCATCCCGACTCACATAACAGTATCAACATGGTATCATTCTAAGCATGCAATAAGCAGTAACAATTGCAGGGGCCACATGATATCAATCAACTCCTACATTTGCTAGGATTGTGGTTTTGCCTACTACTGTGACAAATGATAGGTCATGCAAAGGAATGGGTTCATCTATGCGGTAGAAACGTAGCATGGTAATCATCCTATACAATGCATAAGAGAGACATGAGAGGGAAGTGGGATTTTATCGACATGATCAATGGGGGTTTGCTTGCCTTGCTGACGAGGTTCGGGTTCGAGGTCTTCAATGAAGGGGGCAGCCTCCTGCTCCGGTTCCACCTCTACTCGACAAACAACAAGCAAAGTAGCAAAGTAAATACAATGCACAATCACATGATGGAAGGTTGGAACTTAATGTAAATGCTTTGATGTGTGAAGCAATTCTATTTAAATGGAGTATATTGCAAATTGAATTGCAAATTCAAACTCCAATTTGAATTCTAACTTAGTCAAGTTATATGTGACATTGTTTGATCAATTTGAATCCTTTTGAATTGTGTATGGTATGCCTCTGAAGTGTGGTTGAAAAGTAGCATAATTCCATGGTCCAAGTTGCAAAATCATTTGAATTGAATTTGAATAAATTCCAAATGAATCAAATGACATATGCTACTGGTCCCATTTTAAAATCAACTCAAACATAGTTGAAAGTTGGATTTTTGGATAGCTTATTTTCTCCTGATCATTTTTCATATATTATTTGTCCAATTTGGAGTTAATATGAATTTTCTATGAATTTCCAAAGTTTGGGCTATTTTCTGGAATTTCTGGAATTTCTTTAATTCTTTTCAATTTCTGGAAATTCAATTATGGCGACATGCTTGCGCAAGGCTGACGTGGGGGGGTTCTGACGTGTGGGTTCGGCTTGTCAGTGGCTGGGTTAATTTAATCCGGCTGTTTAAAATAACCAGTGGCTTAATGAAGCCACTGGGACCCATTGTCAGTGACCTAGGGTCACTTAACCCGGGTGGGGTTAAGCCCTAATCATGGCCACGTCGGCGGGCCTGCCGGCGGCTAAACGCCGGCGTCACAGACGCGGCGGCGCTGCACGGGGAGGGTGCTCCCGGCCACCATTTGGCACGGGGAGAGCAAAGGACGGCTCCTCGAGCTCGTCTGCGCCTCGTGGTGAACTCGGGGGACCTTGGGGGGCACCGGAGCTACACCGGCGACGACCTTTGGCGGCGGCCGTGGCTTGGTTTACAAGAAGTCGTCGTCTCCGTGCATCAAAACGGACGGGAAGCAGTGCGTTGAGATGTTGGGGTGGAGGGGAACACGACGCGCGCTCTGGCTGAGACGGAGGGGCACAGGGGCGACCTCGAGCTCATCCATGGCGGAGGCCGTGCTCGGCTTTCATGGAAAAACACAAAGGAGAAGGGGAAAAACTCCGGGGTTGGTCGGGGAGGATGAAGAAGCTCACCCTGAAGCTAGCAGAGGAGCCAGGGAGGTCGGGGAGGTCGTGGTGGCGGCGAATTCGACGACGGCGACTTGAGGGTCCGGCGACTCCTCGATGAAGCTGGCGTCGTCTGCTGAGGCGCTCGGGCTCGATTGATTGAGGGGAACGACGAAGACGCCTGCTGTGGTTCTTCTGGACACGGTGGCACGGCTCGGGGACGACGGTGGCTGCGTGGACTCGGCGGCGTGCTCCACGGCGGTCCTCGGGCGGCGACGGAATCGAGCACGGGAGGAGGAGGAGGAAGCTCTGGAGGGGGGAATGGACGTGGCGTGCTCCAGGGCGTCTCCAGGTGCGAGAAGAGGGCACGGGGAGGCCTGGAAGGTGCTCGGCGGCGACGTGGCGTCCACGGCTGGCTCGGTGGCATTCCACCGAGCATCTTGGAGGCGCGGGGCGGGGAAGAAGACCCTTCTGCCCCTCTGGGCCGGGTGGGCCGGATGGGCTGCTCTCGCCTGGGCGCCAGGTAAGCGTTTCTTCTTCCTTTTCTGTTTTTCTTTTCTGACATTTGTTTTGCTGTGCTAAAAAAATAGCTAGGTATTTTATTAAATGCTGAAAAATTTTATATGGCCTCATAATAATATAGACTAGCCACTTATAAAGTTTCAACATTTTTAAAATTCAAATAATTTGAATCTTAACTCAAATAGGGATTTTTGATTAATTCCAAGGCACTGTTTGAATATTTGAAAAATCTATGAGCATGGGGTGGGCCCCACATCACTTGATAGTGATCATGCTCATTTATAAGACTTTTCAAAAATCTAACATGAATTTTTGGAAAAGATTTTTATCTGGCCTTTTGAATTAATTCATCTGGGGGGTTTCCTTCTCCCATTTTGTTTTTGATTTTGATTTCAAAGATTTCTTTTGAAATTTTTAACATGATGCAAGTGACTTGCTAACCCTAGCACATTACCTAACAGAGGGTTCTGACACTCGCCATCGACGCGCCCATCGACGACGACGACGCCCGCCATCGACGCGTCCCCGAGCTATCGACGCTCGTCACGGGAGTCTTCTTCCTCGGCTACGTCGTCTTCTTCCCCTACGGCGTGTTCGAGCTCGTCTCCAAGCCACCCTAGGTGAGTAGTACACCTGCTGCTGTGGCTTTTTCCTTTCCGTTCGTGCGCGTGCTCACTGCTCACTGTTGTTGCTTACTGACAAAAAGGAACGAGAAAGACATGTTGTTCGTGGATGACGGGCTCTCCTGGTCACCACATATAATTTGCGTTTGCATAATGGTACCTTTGCGCTATGAATGAATGCCATACGCCCACCGGAGATGTGCATTAGCCAAATCATTTCACTGCTAAATGTCTCAAGAACTAAATCTAAGCACGCATAGATCACTGCTACACTTGTCCTACTTAATTCTGTTGTGAAATAAAGTATTCCTGAATGATCATATAAGTAAAGTGTTCATTTGAAGTAGTCTGATTAAGTGAAAATTGTGATTAAGTAAATTGTGTTTTCTGATTAAGTGTTCCTAGGTTGAAGTAGTTTGAAGTAGTCTGATTAAGTAAATTCTCTTCTTCCTCCTCCTTGGGTTGTGCTCTGCGTGCAAAATACATACTCATGTGCCAAGTTTTTGAAACCAGTAATGAGTGCTTGTTCTTAAGTCTGCATATTCATTTATGTTGCATTATCTATTTGGTTTTGGCCTGGGAAGCAACTATTATACTAGCATGTTGGATACTAGCATTATCAAGATATATATGTTTTTGTACATCCAGTTGACCTGTAGAAGTATTTTAATCACGTATCAAGTTCTGTGATTTTAAAAAAGTTTTCGAGCAAACACTTTGCTTCTCATTTGATCCCCAATCACTAATCATGCCATAGTCTGAACAATGTAGCTAGGACTCGTTCTATTAAAAACTGCACATCTATACTACACAATAGATGTTTTGGTTAATTTTTGCTTTTGCACATCTATACTGCACATTTATACTACAAAATTGCACATCTTCTGGAACCGACACATGTAAAAAACTACACATCTTCTGGAACTGACACATCTAGATTTTCTAAATATATTTTTGCTACACTAGACAAACTGACACATCTAGAAGTGATGCTTTAATTTTGGCACTTTACTTTAATTGATGATGTGATTTTGCTCGTGTCAGTTATCTGCCTAATCATCTTATCTTGCAGAAATGGTTCGCTCTCGCCAAACCTGCCGCATCACCACCGGCATCCGTATACCACCCCACCCCCGAGCCGCCACCCCCGAGCCGGAGACCGCGCCCGTGCCAGCGCCGCCCGCGCCCGCGCCCGCACCCGCACCCGTGCCCGTGCCCGCCTTGTCGGGCTGCTCCACGGGCTCGCGCCTCTCTGCATCAACGGCGTCCTCGGATGTCTCTGGCTTTTCGACGGCAAGCTCTGACATTCAGCCCACTGCTTCAGAGTTCTCTCGAAATAGGCGGGAGGTAGAAGAGGAGGACGTAGCAGAGGAAGCGGAGTTCAATGCCGTTTGGGAGCGGAAGTACCCGGTGGGCATACCACACCTAGCGTGCCAAGCGGTTGTATGGGAAGCAGCTCAGGTCGAAAAAGAGAACAAGCTCATCGTCATTTCGTCTTCTCACGACGAGGAGTGAAGTGTCTTTAGTGTAATCTATAATATGTTGGTTAAGAATGTGTGAACTCTCTCATGCTATACTTGTTGATTTGCCCTCTTGTTAATAAATGGTGTTGGTTAAGAATTCCGATGTGGCTGTTCATATGATGATGATGTCATGTTATAACTGTCATGTTGATGCTGCTGTTTAATTATATGCGTGATGTATTTTATAACCCCTTTGAAAATACGGAAGAAGAAATTTTTTACAAATATTCATAGTAGTAATATCGCACCTTTGCCGTCAATAATGGCGCACTCCAGGTGCGCCATTAGTGTCAGAGGTAGTAATGGCGCACCGAATGTGCGCCATTACTATCACTTACCAATGGCGTGCTAGTAATGGCGCACCTTATGTGCGCCATTAGTACCCAAAACAGGTGCGCCACTAATGACCTTTTTTCCAGTAGTGGAGGGAGTATGGGTGTGGATCTCTCAAAAGGAATAGTAGTGTGCCCCTTCTCTCTTTTTATTTCTTTTTCTCTTTTTTCTATTTTTTTTGGTGGCCTTAATGGCTCTTTCTATTTCTCTCATTTGTCCTCTTTGGGATCTTTTAATTTGTCCTCTTTGGGATCTTTTAATTTGTCCACTTTGGGATATTTTCCTCACTTTAGGGGAAACACTCTATACATTAAAAAAAAGTATAGAAGATCTTTCACACTTTACAAGGTACTCAAATCATAAAGAAAATGTAACTATCATGATGTATGCAAATGTATGCCTCTGCCAGTGTAGCAGGATATGCAATTATACTAGCGCGTCATGTAGCAATGATTAGGGAAAGGCCCAACTAGCATGCGGCTCATCGATCAAGCAAGTAGCATGTATGACATGAAGATCAAGTCATGAGAAGGTGGATGTTGCATGGCAATATATCTCGGAAAGGCTATGGAAATGCCTTGGTAGGTAGGTATGGTGGCTGTTTTGAGGAAGGATATAAGGAGTTTTATGATGACAGAGCATATCATGCCAAGGGTTTGGATGTACCGGCGAAGGTGGACGCCAACTCTCGGAGTGAGAAGAAAGCAATGCACGGCACGGGAGAGGCTAGAAAATATGGGAAGGTGGAAGTGTAAACTTTCGAATAGTCACACTAGTCCGAAGAACTCATACACTTATTATCGGTAACTCTCAATCTAATAAGGAGGTTTCACAAAGAGACAAGTACCCCGAGGAGGAGTGTATGGGGGTTTGGTTATCCTTGCGCATCCTCGACTCATGGTACGTGAGTGTACTCTAATATTCGACCCCTCAGAAGAGTAGTGATTCATCTAGTAGCTAAAGTTCTCAACTAATTTTGTAAGTTTTGAAAATAAAAACGGATTGCCCAAAATACGACATCTATCACTAATAGGCTAAAGCTCTTGACACCAAAAGTCCAAACATTACTCAAAACAATACCTCAAAACTATTGCAAGTTACTACTACAAAAGAATAGCAACCTCAATTACCTACTTCAAGTCAAGACACAAAACTCAGTGCAATAGGCAAACTCTCTAAACAAGATAAACATGAAAACTCAAGAGAGTTCCAGCAACGAACTAAACAAAAGCTCTTTGAAAAGATCATGAAAACTAAGAGCAAAACATGACAGTAGCTATGAAAAAGATAAAGAACACACATAGCAAAGATAAGCATGAAAAATCATATGTTGTGTTCTAGATTTTGGAAGTGGAGCGTGTTTATCTCCCACACAAAGAAAGCTGGGTTCTAACTTGTTATGAACAGCAAGCAAAGCTAAATAAAACTAAAAAAACCTAAGAGCGAGACGCTACAAGCATAGCACATGATGCATGAAGTGATAAAAATATAGTGAAATGAGAGACGAACAGATAATTGTTGATGGAGAAGGGGATGCACGGGGGCATCCCCAAGCTTAGACGCTTGAGTCTCCTTGAATATTTCTTGGGGATGCATGGGGGCATCCCCAAGCTTGAGCGCTTGACACTCCTGAATCTTCTTTCATCATCTTCCCTCGCACACTTGAAAACTCCCTTCATACATAACTCATCATAATCTGATTAGCGAGGTTAGTACCCATAATAAAATAATTTTTTATCTACTGGAAATAAAGATATTCTTGAAGTGCTACTGTTTCTCAAGAATTCCAAAAAGTTTTTGCAAATAAAAAGCAAGCTTAAGGTTTGCAAAACGAAGAAAAGGCAAAACAGGACAGAATCTGTGAAAAACAAACCAACAGGTAGTAAAGAATTTTTTAGGGATGCTTCAACAACTCAAATCAAAAAACTCAGAACATACAAAAGTTCCGTAATTATATAGATCACGCTGTGTAAGAAATTCAGCTCAAAAAGATGAAATGGGATTTTTCTGTGATTTTTCTAGTCACGAGGACAGAATCTGTTTTCTGGACAGCATGTCACAACTTTCACTTCCCTTGTCATATGAGGCTATAAATGGCACAAAGCTTGAAAAGTAAAGATACAATGATGTTGCTACAGTAGTAAAAATCATCAAGACCACTAAAAACAGAAGAAATAAAAAATGGAAATCCTAAATTCGTTGCGGACTGCCTCCCGAAAGCGCTTCTTTAAAGCCATTAGCTAGGCTTAATGCAAATCGATCAAGTTGTATCAATTGAACCATCATCAAGATCATCAAAAAGTTCTTCAACAGTACAACCACTCTTAAGTGGTATTCCAAATAAAGGCCTAATAAAAATACTTCTAGGAATAAAAGCAAAAGGCGGAAGATCAATTGGAGTCTCACTTATTCTATTAAAGAGATGTATTTCTTCCAAAATCTTCACAGTTTCAACCCCTTTGGCAATAGATAGATTATTTTCTAAATGAGGAGCCTTTGGAACGTAAACGAACCTAGGTTCCTTATTTGCCGGATTTTCCACCTTTTTGTTTTTGATTGAGGAGAAAGTAGTTCCTAGAGTGTCAATGATTTCCTCAATCTTATCAATCCTAGAAGGGTACAAGTCATGGGATTTGATGGTCTCCAAGGTTTTGAAAATTTTATGCATGGAGCTATCGAGCCTATTCAAATTCCCTTGAATCTTACGATCCAACTCACTTATCTTATTAATGCTTGGCATCTCTAGCTCTATCTTTTAAAGTTTTTTCATAATATGAGCTAGGGTAATGTCCTCTTGAATGCTAGCAATAGGGAGATTTCCAACAAGATTTTCCATAACACTGAGAGCTTCCAAAACTGGGGCTTCTATGAAATTCCCATTGATAGCAGTATCTAGAATAAACCTATCCAAGAAGTAATCCCAACATAAAAGTTTCTAAGCAGGATAGTAGTGGATTGCTTCTTGGTGGCTCTTTTTTTAGAATCATTAATTCTATACCAGACATCTTTCAGACTTTCACCACCCCTTTGTTTAAAGGTGAGCACTTCTGCTTCACCAAAAGCAAAAGGACCAGACATAATGAAAACTACTAGCAAGGTAACTATTTTTTTGATTTTTGATAAAGGACACTAAAGAAAAAACTGAAAGGTAAACTAACAAGACTAAAAAGAAAAGATAAAAGATAGTGTGCAACTCCCCTATCTTGAAGAGTGGAGTCCCCGGCAACGGCGCCAGAAATTGCTTTTGATGGTACGAATTAACGCCCCCTCGTTGGTTACCCAGAGTGGAAGGTTGAGATGTAGACAGCAGCAAGTTTCCCTTAGAGAAGATGCTAAGGTTTAGTATCGAACCAGTAGGACTCCAAGATCAACAAGTAGGTGGCAAGGAAACAATGGCACCGTTTTAAGACAAAAGTTGCTTCCTTGACCTAGACCTTCACACACCACATAGCTTTGCTCCCAACGAGTATAGAGGAGTTGTCAATTCCTCCGGCCTTTTTGTTTACAAAGGATAAAACGCACGGTATAATAATGATAGTGATAGCAACGGAAAAGTAAATAAAGCAGTAAATTGATAGTGGGTGTAAACAGTATTGGAAATATGGACCGGGGTCCTATGATGTTCACGAGTGATGTCTCTCTCCCAAAATACGATAAAATAACCATGCGAAGTAAACAAATTACAGCTGAGCAATTGACAGGATTATGTGCGCAAACCAATGCTAATTATGCTATGAAGAAAGGAAGAGGCTTAAAAGCATGGGCGGTACGCCAAGACAAATAGACCGAAATCCATCTGCATCTACCAACTAATCATCCACATTGAGATATCTATCCAGAACATCTCGCTGGTATTAAGTTGTGAATCCCACCCAAAGTGTAAACACAAAGCAACGGACAACTGCATTAAATAACTTTGCGTAAAGTAAACAATCCTTGCACCCGCAAGTACAAGCTCCGTTGTTTTCCCCCTTGTGGAACCAACACATCCCCTAGACTCATGTTTCTGTCATTCAAGCTAGTCATCGGGGGGCATGAACCCACAATCATGCATAACGCTCCCTCTTGGAGTCACTACCTACTACTTGGCCAAAGCAATAAACAGCAACGGAGAACATGCAAGAATTACTCTAGAACATAAATATAAAAGAGGAGAATCAAACATATTACTCAAACACTGTCTGAATATAATCTCATAATCCATCGGATCCCAGCAAACTCAGCATAGCAACAGCAGAAATATTACATATGTGCCTCGATCATGTAGGGCAGCTCACGAGGTCTAACCCATGAAGAACAAAGAGGGGAGGAGAACATCACATAGCTACTGATCATAGACCCATGGTCCAAGGTGGACTACTCACGGTTCATCCGGGAAGCATCCATGGTGGTGGAGAAGCTCCCGGAGGTGGTTCCTCCCTCCGGCAGGGTGCCGGGAAGAGGTCTTCTGGTGCTCCCGATCTTGGAAGCGCGGCGGTGGCGGAACAGAGGAGAGATCGCGAAAAAGGGTTCCTATCACGGGGGTTTCTAGTCACGAGGAATAAATAGGCGAAGGGGGGCAGCCAGGGGAGCCACCAGGGGTCCAGGCGGGCCCCTGGCGCGGCCCCACCCTAGGGCGCGCCGGGAGGGCGCCTGGGGACCTGGTGGGACCCTCTGCCCCCCCCCCCCCCCGTCGGTGATTCCCGAAGCTTCTTCTACGCTGATTTTTTATTGGATTTTCCCGAATTTTTGGAGCACTTTTAATATGGGGGGAACCTGAAATAGAAAAACAGCAGAAAACAGGAACTGGCACTGGGGTGCACTGAGTTAATAGGTTAGTCCAAATATGATCAAAAGTGTATGGAAGTTCATCAATATCATAGCAATATCACACAAAAGAGGCATGGAGCAAGCAGAAATTATAGATACGTTTTGGACGTAGCAGCAAGAAAGTTGACACCTAAAAGGCGAAACGGAAAAGAAGGTGGAGGAGGAAGACAAAAAAGGTGTGAAAGGCTCACATCAATGAGGACAATCATATGCTAGAGAAGGCCATGTGATAGATATGATGTGAGGAGTAGGGATTGCCATGCAACGGATGAACATGTGAGCTAAAAGCTCTCCAAGGAAACTAGTGGGGTGCATCTAACTTGCTTGTTCAAGAAGACCTAGAGCTCTTTTGAGGAGGCTAATCATTGGAATATACAAGCCAAGTTCTATAGTGTGAAGGGTCCCCACATAGCTATATGCATGTATGATGATCTCTATGGAGTACAAGGGATAGAGGATGAAGTACTAGTGTGGACTCTCAAAAGGAATAGTAGTGTGCCCCCTTCTCTCTTTTTTTTCTCTTTTTTCTATTTTTTTCTATTTTTTTGGTGGTCACAATGGCTCTTTCTATTTCTCTCATTTGTCCTCTTTGGGATCTTTTCCTCACTTTAGGGGCAACACTCTATATTTTACAAGAATAGAGGAGATCTTTCACACTTTACAAAGGTACTCACATAAAGAAGATGTAATTATCATGATGCAAATGTATGCCTCTGCCAGGGTAGCAGGATATGCAATGATACTAGCGCGTCATGTAGCAATGATTAGGGCAAGGCCCAACTAGCATGCGGCTCATCGATCAAGCAAGTAGCATGTATGACATGAAGATCGAGTCATGAGAAGGTGGATGTTGCATGGAAATGTATCTCGGAAAGGCTATGGAAATGCCTTGTAGGTAGGTATGGTGGCTGTTTTGAGGATAGATATAAGGAGGTTTATGATGACAGAGCGTATCATGCCAAGGGTTTGGATGTACCGGCGAAGGTGTACGCCAACTCTCGGAGTGAGAAGGAGGCAATGCACGGCACAGGAGAGGCTAGCAAAATATGGGAGGTGGAAGTGTCAACTTTTGAATACTCACATTAGTCTGAAGAACTCATGCACTTATTATCGGTAACTCTCAATCTAATCAGGAGGTTCACAAAGAGACAAGTACCTCGAGGAGGAGAGTATGGGGGTTTGGTTATCCTTGCGCATCCTTGACTCATGGTACGTGAGTTTACTCTAATATTCGAACCCTTCAGAGGTTAGTGATCCATCTAGTAGCTAGAGTTCTCAACAGGAGTTTGCCAAAATACGACATCTATCACTAATAGGTTCGAGCTCTTGACACCAAAAGTTCAAACATTACTGTAGTCAATACCTCAAAACTATTGCAAGTTACTACTACAAAGAGAATAACAACTTTAGCTACCTACTTTCTAGTCAAGACACAAAACTCAGTGCAACAGTAAAACTCTCTAACAAGATAAAACATGCAACCTATATAAAGTTCAACCTAAGAAAAAAGAAAAGCTCTAGAAGAAAACTAAAGCACAACAACTAAACAGGGCAGCAGCTAAGAAAAGAAAAAGAACAACTCACAGCTAAGAGAATAAGCATGCAAATCCTATGAGGAGTTCTAGTTCAAGTGGAGCGTGTTTCTCTCCCACAAAAAAAAAGCTGGGATCTAACTTGTTACTACAGCAAACAAAGCAAAAACAAACCTAAGAAAAGTAAAGAGCGAGACGCTCCAAGCATAGCACATAACGCATGAAGTGATAAAAATATAGTGCAACGAGGCACGAACTGATAATTGTTGATGAAGAAGGGGATGCACGGGGGCATCCCCAATATTAGACGCTTGAGTCTCCTTGAATATTTATTGGGGGTGCACATGGGCATCCCCAAGCTTGAGCGTTTGACAATCCAGGATCTTCTTTCATCACCTTCCATCGCACACTTGAAAACTTCCTTCATACATAACTCATTGTAAACTGATTAGAGAGGTTAGTACCCTATTAAAATAATTTTCCTCTACTGCAAATAAAGATATTCTTGAATATATACTGTTTCTCAAGATTACCAAATAAAATTCCAAAGAAAAAGCAAGCTTAAGGTTTGCAAAAAGCAGGAGAGACAAAACGTGGCAGAATCTGTGAAAAACAGAACAGCAGGTAGTAAAGAATTTTTTAGGGATACTTGTGCATCTCAAATAAAAAAACTCAGAACATACCTAAGTTCCGTGATTGTATAGAGCACGCTGTGTAAAAAATTCAGCTCAAAACGATGAACTGGTAATTTTCTACGATTTTTCCCGTCACGAGGACAGAATCTGTTTTCTGGACAGCATGTCACAACTTTCACTTCCCTTGTCATATGAGGCTATAATTGGCACAAAGCTTGAAAAGTAAAGATACAATGATGTTTCTATAGTAGTAACAATCATCAAGACCACTAAGAACAGAATAAAAACAAAAAGGAAAACCTAAATTCGTTGCGGGCTGCCTCCCGAAAGCGCTTCTTTTTTACGCCTTTGAGCTAAGCATAAAGATTATAGAAGATGCTCACATAAGAATAAGAATTTTGAAGCAAAAGGGAGCATCAAGAAGAAAATATGAAACACATTTAATCCTAACCCACTTCCTATGCATAGGAATCTTGTAAGAAAATAAATCAAAGAAGAAGCACAAAGTGACATGCATAAGAAGGTGGAACAAGAACAACTTCAAAACTTTCACCATGAAGAGAGGTGTTTTTGCAATATGAAAGTTTCCACAACCAAGCTTTCTTCTCTCAAAGTAATTTTCAGTAGCATCATGAACAACATCAAGAATATAACCATCACATAAATCATGTTGTTCATGACCTACAAGCAGATGTGTATAGTTTTCAACACGGTCTATAGGAACATAAGATAAATGCATCCCATCACATTGAGCCTTAATAAGAGCACAATTCTCCGGAATATGAGTTGGAGATTTCAAAAGGTTAATAGGACAATCAAGTGTCGGTGCAATATCAACAATTTCATGCTTAACGTAAGGAACTATAGCAAGTTCATCTTCGTAAGCATCATTCATAGTAGCATCTTGGCCAAAAGTATAGAAGGCATCAACTTCATCAAAAAGGGATATTTCCAAAGAATCCATAGGATCATAACACTCATATAAGGTAAGAGTCAAAGAGTTACTCTCATTAGAAGGTAGACATGGATGGCTCCATTCTTCCTCCTTTTGTTCGTCACTCTCCTCCTCTTTTTCATCCAAGGGGCTTTCAGGTTCAGCAATTTCTTCTTCCATAGAGTCCTGCAAAACATTAGTCTCTTCCTTTGGGGGAGAGATTCTCTCAAGATGATCAGTAATATAATAATTTGCATCATAATTTTCCACAATAGTTAAGTATAGAAAGACTCTCAGGTATGTAAGGGGCATCATTAATATTTTTAAAAAGAGAAGTAATTTCATAGGCACCCTTATAAGTAACAAATTCTTCTATTTCCTCTGCATTATAAAAATCATAGTTTCTCTTAGCATAAGAAGCTAAGGTTTCATCATCATTGTACTCACATTGGAAAGCAAGGTGTTTGTGCCTCATAAAGCAACAAGATTCATCCCTGCAGAAAGCTATATTATATATTGAGCACAAGCTTCTAGCATACTCATACAACTTATGTATTTGTTTCCATAAGTGTATCCCCTTTTGAGACAAGCGGTGTTCCTTGTACCACTTTTGTTGATCCTCACTGAATCCTCCATGCCAATAAGATCTGGTTTCAAATAAGTCAGACATTGATTGGCAAGGAACTAGACATACTATATATATATTTTTTGGATTTTTGATATAGGACACAAAAGTAAAAACTGAAAGGTAAACTAACAAGACTAAAAAGAAAAGATAAAAGATAGTGTGCAACTCCCCTATCTTGTAGACTGGAGTCCCCAGCAACGGCGCCAGAAATTGGCTTGATACGGTGAGGATAGTTCTCTCACTCCTCGTTGGTTACCCCAATTGGAAGGTGTGATGTAGCGTAGCAGCAAATTTCCCTCGGTGAAGATACCAAGGTTTCTCTCCAGTAGGACTCGCAGAAATAAAACAAGGTGACAACGGCGCCAGAAATTGGGCAGTCGTCAGGACCCGCACACAGAAACAAATAACTTTGCTCCCAACGAGTACAGAGGAGTTGTCAATTCCTCCTGCCTTGCTGTTTACAAAGGATCAACGCAAGAGATAATAGTGCAACTGAAAGTAAGAACTGAAAGTAAATTGAAGGTGTAAACAATGGTATGAATATGGACCGGGGTCCCGTGATGTTCACTAGTGATGTCTCTCTCCCAAAAGACGATAAAAATGCTAGCGAGGTAAACAAATCACAGCTGGGCAATTGACAGGATTATAAACGCACCGCAATGCTAACTATGCTACAAAAGAAAGGAAAAGGCTCAAAAGCAATGGGCAATACGCCAAGGTAAGTATACCGAAATCCATCTGCATCTACTACGAATCATCTACCTTGAGATATCTATCCTGAACATCTCGCTGGTATTAAGTTGTGAATCCCACCCAAAGTGTAAACTCAAAGCAATAGACAACTGCATTAAAAGAACTATGCGTAAAGTAAACAATCCTTGCATCCGCAAGTACAAGCACCGTTGTTTTATCCCTGGTGGCAACAACACATCCCCTAGTCTCATGTTTCTGTCACTCAAGCTAGACATCAAGGGGCTGAACCCACAATCAAGCATAACGCTCCCTCTTGGAGTTGCAAGAAATCACTTGGCCAAAGTAAAATACGGCAATGGAGAACATACAAGAATTTACTAAAGAACACAAATATAAAAGAGAACCAAATATACTACTCATCATAATATGAACATAATCTCATAATCATCAGATCCCAGCAAACTCAGCTTAGCAACGCAGAAAATTACAATAGTGCCTCGATCATGTGAGGCAGCTCACGAGGTCTCGAAAGTGAAAGCACAAAGAGGGGAGGAGTACATCACATAGCTACTCGTCACGGACCCATGGTCCAAGGGGGACTACTCACGGCACATCCGGGAGGCGTCCATGGTGATGGATGGTCTCCCGGAGGGGATTCCTCCTTCCGGCAGGGTGCCGGGGCAGCTTCTCCTGGCAGCCCCGATCTTGAAACGGCGGCGGCGGTACAGAGAGGAGAACGCGAATAGAAGATCGATATTAGGGGTTTCCGTCATGGGGGGTAAATATAGTCCAAAGGGGGCACCGATAGGGGCCACAGGGCAGCCAGGAGGCCTCCTGGCGTGGCCTAGGGTGGGTGCGCGCCAGGGACCCTCCTAGGGCCCTGGTGGTCCACCCCCTTCCTTCCTTGGTGATTCGGGAAGCTTCCGGGTCGCTGATTTTTTATATAATTTTTCCGGGATTTATTTGGCACTTTTAATGGCCGGAAAACCTGAAATACAAAAACAGCAGAAAACAGGAACTGGCAACTGGGTGCACCGAGTTAATAGGTTAGTCCAAATATGATAAAAAGTGTATGAAAGTTCAAGCAAAACATGGCAAAGTCACACAAATCATGCATGGAGCAAGCAGAAATTATAGATACGTTTGGGACGTATCAGCGATCAATCTAGTAGCTAGAGTTCTCAACTTTTTTTTGTAGTTTTCGAAAATAAGCACAGATTTCCCAAAATACGACGCCTATCACTAATAGGCTCAAGCTCTTGGCACCAAACTCCTAACATTACTCAAATCAATACCTCAAAACTATTGCAAGTTACTACTACACTTGAAATAGCAACCTCAATTACCTACTCATGCAAGACACACAACTCAGTACAACAAGCCAACTCTCTAAACAAGATAAGCATGATAACTCAAGAGAGTTCCTAAAACAACCTCAATAAAATCTCTTAAAAAGATAAGCATGAAAACTAAGAGCTAAGCATGACAATGGCTATGGAAAGATAAAGAACACACACAAAGAAAGATAAGCATGCAAGCCTATGTTGTGTTCTAGGGTGGAGTGGAGTGTGTTACTCTCCCAAACAATGAAGGCTAGGGTCCAACTTGTTATGAACAACAAGCAAAACTAAAAAAAAACTAAAAATTAAAGAGAGAGACGCTCCAAGTTTAGCACATAACACATGAAGAGATAAAAATATAGCATGGAGAAGGACAAACTGATGATTGTTGATGGAGAAGGGGATGCACAGGGGCATCCCCAAGCTTAGACGCTTAAGTCTCCTTGTATATTCCTTGGGGGTGCATGGGGGCATCCCCAAGCTTCAGCGCTTGACACTCCCGAATCTTCTTTCATCATCTTCCGTCGCATACTTGAAAACTCGCTTCATACGAATTTCATCATAATCTGATTAGAGTGGTTAGTACCCATAATAAAATAATATTTCTCCACTAGAAATAAAGATTTTTCATGAAGAGCTACTGTTTCTCATGATTTCCAAAAAGTTTTTGCAAATAAAAAGCAAGCTTAAGATTTACAAAACGATGAAACGCAAAACGTGGCAGAATATGTGAAAAACAGACCAGCATCTAGTAAATATATTTTTCGGGGTACTTCTTCAACTCAAATCAAAAAACTCAGAACATACGCCTGAAAGCTAATTGTATAGAGCATACTGTCAAAACAATTCAGATAAAAAAGATGATCTGGTGATTTATCGTGAATTTTTCCGTCAAGCAAACAGAATTTGTTTCTGGACAGCATGTCACAACTTTTGAACTTTCTTGCAATCGAATGGTAAAACTTGGCACAAAGCTTGAAAATAAAGATCCAATGGTGTTGCTACAGTAGTAACAAGCATCAAGTCCACTAAAACTGGAATTAAAAACATTTTGGGTTTCCTCCCAATAAGAGTTTTCTTTTATGCCTTTTAGCTTGGCATGAAGGATTATAAAAGATGCTCACAAGAGAATGGGAATTTTAGAAAAATAGAGCATCAAGAAGAAATTATGAAACACATTTAAGTCTACCCACTTCCTATGCATGGGAAACTTGTAAGCAAATAAATCATGAAAGCACAAAGTAACATGCATAGGAAGGTGGAACAAGAACAACTTCAAAAATTTCATCATAAAGAGAGGTGTTTTTGTAACATGAAAGTTTCTACAACCAAACTTTCCTCTCTCAAAGTAATTTTCAGTAGCATCATTGATGAGGACATCCCTACTAATGTTACACCCATACCCTCACCAACTACACATACTGGACCAGTTACTAGAGCACGTGCACGTCAACTAAATTATCAGGTACTTTCGTTTCTTGCGAATCCTTCTATTGTTCATGAACATATGATGCTGCCTAAATTAGATACTTTTGTTTTGCTTATGAATGAAGGACCTAGCATGGACAAGAAGGATGGTCATTGGAGCGGGATCAAGAATGGAGAAGAAGGTGCGCGCGGGGGAAAGTACAGTGGAGCTTCCAGTGGGGATTTTCGCACGTTGAAGCCACCATAAGGCATGCATGAAGGCTTGGACGGAATACACGAGATGCCACTTCATTATTTTCGTCCAAGAGCAATTATAGGTGTTGCGTCACCTTAATATTGGGCTGGGCCCATGTAATTTCGAAATACCACATTATAGGCTGTTTTTAGAGTCCGTATGTGTGGGGAAACCGAGTTAGGGTTGTTTTCGGACCCCACCTCCAAGGGGTCACGAAAATCCCCTCTGTTCCCCCATATATACAGCCCTTAGGGCGTCGTTTAGACTTGGGTTTTAATTAGATTAAAGTTAGCCATAGCCGCAACTTCGAGCTCTTCGTTTGTGTCATCCGGCCAGGCCAAGACCTCATTGGAACCCCAACTTTCGTAATCATTCATCTTATATTCGCAATATCCAGATTACAATTCTTAGTTCTTGCTTGTTCTTCGATTGCTTGCAGGAATTAGACCTTCGTGGTCAGGTTGATCGTGCATCCGTGGGATCAATAACCTCGGAGTTGGTTTAGCGATCGCTAAGGCGCAACGTCTTCGCACGTTCGTAGTCGGATCGTGAAAGTCGTCTCCACCATAATCGATCTACACCATCTCATCGAAACATCGGGACACCTTCGCCTCTATCAAGTGGTATCAGATTTCCAGGTTGCTCGGTGAGATTTACCAGTTTTCATAGTCTAGATTGGTTCTGTTCTTCATACCTACAGTCCACGAAAAAGCCAACAAAAAAATTAGGGTTAGATCATCACGTCCCAAGACAGTCCTAGCCTTTGTCCAGTTTTCTTTTCAGTACTTGCTTTGTTGAATTTACGGTTGCATCGTTGTGTCAAGTTGCTGATCTTAGCGTCTAGTTCCCTTAGAGTTTCGAGTTCTGATCACAGTTTGCCACGTCGCCGCCGCACAGTAGTCATCCTACGACGTTCCGCCAATCCGAGTCCAGATACACCACCACGTTCCCCCAAGCAGAGTCCATATACACCACCACGTCTCACGAGTCCGAGTTGAGTTCCACCATCAGTACGGTTCCTGATATTTCCGTAGCCAGAATAGTTTTGAGTTGATTAGAGTCGGATTTCACCAATCTTTTTTTCGTACGTAGAAGTGGGTGATTTCCAAAAAGAGAGAAAAAAAAATCAGAGTGTGCTTCACAGTTGTTACGTGCCGCGCCGTGCTTTCGTTGGTGTTTTAGGCTCGCGTCTCTAGTACGGTCTAGCCTAGGATCAGCACAGTACCGACGTTGAGTGTTTATTCAGCTTTGCATCTCTGTTTTGATTACTGTTGATCTTTTTGCTACCATATTTGTCAAGCCTACCTACAGCTCCACATATATCCTACATCGTGCGTTTTGACACCTCCTGGCCATCGCTCTACCATATCTCTGAGAGTTTTGACCCGTTGGTTGTACATCACCACCTGCTGCTAGGTAAGAATCGGTAAGAACGTAAGAAAAGCTTGACGGATTTGTGCTTTCCACCACCCCACATCCATCCCATTAGTAGAAGTAGGATCATATTCCTGTGTGTTTTCTATTTCTGCTAACCATGCCAGGATCACATGATGAAGTGGCGCGGGATGCACCCGATTGGGAGAACATGACAAACAAGGAGCTACATGATAAATTTGCACGTATGATGTCTCAACAGGTGCAGGACATCGAGACCAGATTTACAGAGGCGATTGATGGCGTGGAGAAGATGATCGACACCAAGCTCGACGCCAAGTTTACTGAGTTGATCGCACGCCTACCTTCAGCACAGCCACAGCCACCGCCACTACCACGTGCACGACGTATTCTGTTTCCGCGAGGACAAGCTGCTGGTATTGGTGCTCCTCCTGCTGCTGCAGTTGCTGCTACTACTGCTGCTGCTGTTTCTGACATCGTCCAGGACGACAACTACGAGGGTGATTACGAGGAGGAGGTGGAACAGGAAGCGGCCTATGAGCAGCCAGCTGGACGTCCACGTCCCAACATTCGCCACGGTCGACACCAACCACCCCCTCAGGTACGCGATGATGAACACGTGCCTAAACTTAAATTGAATCTTAAGCCGTTTGAGGGTAGATATATTCCTGATGCTTATCTTACTTGGGAGTTAGAAACTGAACAACGTTTTACATGTTTACAATATCCTGAGAATAGACGTGTTACTGCTGCTGTTTGTGAATTCACGGGCTTTGCATCTATTTGGTGGTCTGAACATTGTAGATTGCATGCTAATAATATTCCAACTACTTGGGCTGCTTTAAAAGATGCTATGCGTACTCGCTGGGTTCCTCCTTATTATCAACGTGAATTGTTACAAAAATTACAGCGTTTGAGATAAGGAAAAAATACTGTAGAGGAATATTATCAAGAATTACAAACTGGTTTGATTAGATGTGGCCTAGTAGAGGATAATGAAGCTATGCTTGCACGTTTTATGGGTGGCTTAAACAGGGAGATACAAACTATTCTAGAATACAAGGACTTTGCTACTATCACTCGTTTGTTTCATCTTGCTTGTAAAGCTGAACGTGAAGTGCAGGATCGACAGGCCGCTACGAGACCTAACTTTTCTGCAGGACGAAATACATCATGGACATCGCGTGGAGCTTCTACATCCACACGTCCTGCTGCGCCACCATCTACTTCAGCCGCTCATTCTTACAGGGAGCCACCAAAACAGCCAGCGCCACCATTCAAGGGTGCACAGAGTGGTCCAGCGGCGAGTTCTTCTTCATCCATGGCGTCCACAGGGCAAACACGAGATCGTGATATTAAATGTCGCAGGTGCCAAGGTGGAGGTCACTTCGCAAAAGACTGTCCTTTCCAAGCGTGTGATGACTATTACGGCGGATGGTGGGTATGAGTCAGCGAGTGACTATGATGAGGAGACTCTAGTTCTCATTGCTCATGAGGAACAGGGTGCCCATGATGATGCTCATGATATAGAGTATATGACTCCTGATGATGCAGATAAATATGCTAGTTTGGTTGCTCAACGTGTGTTAAGTGTGCAGGTATCGAAGGCCGAGCAAAACCAGAGGCATAATTTGTTCCACACAAAGGGAGTGGTGAAAGAACATTCGGTTCGCATCATCATTGACGGAGGGAGTTGCAACAACTTGGCGAGCATGGAGTTGGTGGAGAAGCTATCTCTCACCACAAGACCACACCCCCATCCGTACTATATTCAGTGGTTTAACAATAGTGGTAAGATTAAGGTAACGCGTTCTGTTCGTGTGCACTTTAGCATTGCTGCATATGCTGATTATGTTGATTGTGATGTGGTACCCATGCAAGCATGCTCTCTTTTACTTGGTAGACCATGGCAATTTGATAGGAATGTTGTACACCATGGTAGGACAAATCAGTTTACTCTGGTTCATCAGGATAAACATATTGCTTTACTTCCTATGTCTCCTGAACAAATTGTGAAAGATGATCTTGCTAGAGCTAGTAAAGCTAAACAGGAGAAAAATAAGAGTGAAAATGAGATAGCAGCTAAAGAATTTGAGCAACAACATAAGACTAATAGCAAATCTTCTTCTGCTGTTTCTAATGAAATTAAATTGACTAGTCCAACTTTGCTTGCTACTAAGGTTGATATTTCAGATTTGGATGTTACTCAATATGTGTGCTATGCTTTTGTGTGCAAAGAAGCTTTGTTTTCATTTGAGGAATTGCCTCCTTCTTTGCCTCCTGTTTTCACTGACCTTTTGCAGGAATTTATTGACGTATTTCCACAAGACATACCACCGGGATTACCACCTATTCGAGGGATTGAGCATCAGATTGACTTAATTCCCGGTGCTTCGCTGCCCAACCGTGCGCCATACCGTACCAATCCGGAGGAGACGAAGGAGATTCAGCGTCAAGTACAAGAGCTACTCGACAAAGGTTACATACGTGAATCACTTAGTCCTTGTGCTGTTCCTGTTATATTAGTGCCTAAAAAGGATGGAACTTGGCGTATGTGTGTTGATTGTAGAGCCATTAATAATATTACTATTCGTTATCGTCATCCTATTCCTAGGTTAGATGATATGCTTGATGAATTAAGTGGCTCTACCATGTTTTCCAAAGTTGATTTGCGTAGTGGATACCATCAAATTCGCATGAAATTAGGGGATGAATGGAAAACGGCATTTAAAACTAAGTTTGGATTATATGAGTGGTTAGTCATGCCTTTTGGGTTAACTAATGCACCTAGCACTTTTATGAGATTAATGAACGAGGTTTTACGTGCTTTCATTGGACGATTTGTGGTAGTCTATTTTGATGATATACTGATTTATAGCAAATCTTTGGAGGAACATTTGGATCATTTACGTGCTGTTTTTATTGCTCTACGTAATGCACGTTTATTTGGTAACCTTGGGAAGTGCACCTTTTGCACCGACCGAGTATCGTTTCTTGGCTATGTTGTTACTCCGCAGGGAATTGAAGTTGCTCATGCCAAGATCGAGGCAATTGAGAGTTGGCCGCAGCCCAAAACGGTCACACAAGTGAGGAGTTTTCTTGGCCTCGCTGGATTCTATAGGCGTTTTGTGAGAGATTTCAGCACCATTGCTGCACCTCTCAATGAGCTTACACGCAAGGATGTGCCTTTTACTTGGGGTACCGCACAGGAAGAAGCTTTCACGGTATTGAAAGATAAGTTAACACATGCTCCTTTGCTCCAACTTCCTGATTTTACTAAGACTTTTGAGCTTGAATGCGATGCTAGTGGGATTGGTTTGGGAGGTGTGTTATTACAAGATGCTAAACCTGTTGCATACTTTTCTGAAAAATTGAGTGGGCCTAGTCTGAACTATTCTACTTATGATAAGGAAT
Source organism: Bromus sterilis (assembly GCA_950022295.1). NCBI lineage: Eukaryota > Viridiplantae > Streptophyta > Magnoliopsida > Poales > Poaceae > Bromus > Bromus sterilis. The sequence continues at coordinate 158,892,576 of OX465599.1, read as the reverse complement.
TATATGCTCTTGTTCGGACATTAGAAACTTGGCAACATTATTTATGGCCCAAAGAATTTGTTATACATTCTGATCATGAATCTTTGAAACACATAAGAAGTCAAGCAAAACTTAATCGTAGACATGCTAAGTGGGTTGAATTTATTGAGACTTTCCCTTATGTCATTAAACACAAGAAGGGGAAAGATAATATTATTGCTGATGCTTTGTCTCGTCGTTATACTATGCTTTCACAACTTGACTTCAAGATATTCGGTTTAGAGACAATCAAAGAACAATATGTAAATGATGCGGAATTTAAAGATGTATTGCAGAATTGTAGAGAGGGTAGAACATGGAATAAGTTTGTGCTTAATGATGGATTTGTGTTCCGTTCTAACAAGCTATGCATTCCAGCTAGCTCTATTCGTCTTTTGTTGTTGCAGGAGGCGCATGGAGGAGGATTAATGGGACATTTTGGCGTGAAAAAGACGGAGGACGTACTTGCTACACATTTCTTTTGGCCAAAGATGAGACGGGATGTTGAGCGTTTTGTTGCTCGCTGCACTACATGTCAAAAAGCTAAGTCACGACTCAATCCTCATGGTTTATACATGCCTTTACCTGTACCTAGTGTTCCGTGGGAGGACATATCCATGGACTTTGTTTTAGGCTTGCCTCGAACAAAGAAGGGGAGGGATAGCATATTTGTTGTCGTGGATAGATTTTCTAAGATGGCACATTTTATACCATGTCATAAAAGCGATGATGCTGCTAATGTTGCTGATTTATTCTTTGGAGAGATTATTCGTTTACATGGTGTGCCCAATACTATTGTCTCGGATCGTGATACAAAGTTTCTTAGCCATTTTTGGAGATGCTTATGGGCTAAGTTGGGGACTAAACTACTTTTTAGTACTACATGTCATCCCCAAACTGATGGACAAACTGAAGTGGTCAATAGGACATTGTCTACTATGCTTAGGGCTGTTTTAAAAAGTAACTTGAAACTGTGGGAAGAATGTTTACCTCATATTGAATTTGCTTATAATCGTTCAGTGCATTCTACCACTAAAATGTGCCCTTTTGAGATTGTTTATGGTTTTCTACCTCGTGCACCTATTGATTTCCTGCCTCTTCCATCTTCGGAGAAGGTTAATTTTGATGCTAAGCAACGTGCTGATTTGATATTAAAAATGCATGAGTTAACTAAAGAAAACATTGAGCGCATGAATGCTAGATACAAGCTTGCTGGTGATAGGGGTCGAAAGCATGTTGTGTTTGAACCAGGAGATCTTGTTTGGTTACATCTACGTAAAGATAGGTTTCCTGATTTGCGCAAGTCTAAGTTAATGCCACGAGCTGATGGTCCCTTTAAGGTTTTACAGAAAATTAATGATAATGCATATAAACTTGAGCTACCTGCAGATTTTGGGGTTAGTCCCACATTTAACATTGCAGATTTGAAACCTTATTTGGGAGAAGATGATGAGCTTCCGTCGAGGACGACTTCAATTCAAGAAGGGGAGGATGATGAGGACATCCCTACTAATGTTACACCCATACCCTCACCAACTACACATACTGGACCAGTTACTAGAGCACGTGCACGTCAACTAAATTATCAGGTACTTTCGTTTCTTGCGAATCCTTCTATTGTTCATGAACATATGATGCTGCCTAAATTAGATACTTTTGTTTTGCTTATGAATGAAGGACCTAGCATGGACAAGAAGGATGGTCATTGGAGCGGGATCAAGAATGGAGAAGAAGGTGCGCGCGGGGGAAAGTACAGTGGAGCTTCCAGTGGGGATTTTCGCACGTTGAAGCCACCATAAGGCATGCATGAAGGCTTGGACGGAATACACGAGATGCCACTTCATTATTTTCGTCCAAGAGCAATTATAGGTGCTGCGTCACCGTAATATTGGGCTGGGCCCATGTAATTTCGGAATACCACATTATAGGCTGTTTTTAGAGTCCGTATGTGTGGGGAAACCGAGTTAGGGTTGTTTTCGAACCCCACCTCCAAGGGGTCACGAAAATCCCCTCTGTTCCCCCATATATACAGCCCTTAGGGCGTCGTTTAGACTTGGGTTTTAATTAGATTAAAGTTAGCCATAGCCGCAACTTCGAGCTCTTCGTTTGTGTCATCCGACCAGGCCAAGACCTCATTGGAACCCCAACTTTCGTAATCATTCATCTTATATTCGCAATATCCAGATTGCAATTCTTAGTTCTTGCTTGTTCTTCGATTGCTTGTAGGAATTAGACCTTCGTGGTCAGGTTGATCGTGCATCCGCGGGATCAATAACCTCTCGGAGTTGGTTTAGCGATCGCTAAGGCGCAACGTCTTCGCACGTTCGTAGTCGGATCGTGAAAGTCGTCTCCACCATAATCGATCTACACCATCTCATCGAAACATCGGGACACCTTCGCCTCTATCAATCATGAACAAACTCAACAATATAACCATCACATAAAACATGTTGTTCATAACCTACAAGCACATGTGTATTGCTTTCCATAAATCTTTAGGATCATAAGATAAATGCAACCCATCACTATGAGCCTTAATGAGAGCAAAATTCTCCGGAATATGATTTTGAGATTTCAAAAGGATAATAGGACAATAAATTGTGGGTGCAATAGAAACAATTTCATGCTTAACATAAGGAACTATAGCAATTTCAGCTTCGTAAGCATCATCCAAAGTGCATCTTGGCCAAAAACACAACAAGTATCAAGATCTTCAGAAAGTGATGTATCAAGTTAGTCCTCGGAATCATGGGATTCCTCATCATAGAAATCATTGGCCTCTTCTTGGGCAGCAAACATTTTGTTTTTAAAATCCTCAATATAATCATTGCAAATATAATTCTCATTGCAATAAGCAAGAACTGCAAGGTTTTCAGATTTGTGAATATTATCGTAATACTTTTCAATCAAAGAACCAATTCATAAGCACCCTTAAAGGCAACAAACTATTCAATCTTTTCAACACCAAAGTGATCATAAACACATTTAGCATAAGAAGATAGGATCTCATTTTCATTAAACTCAAATTGGAAAGGAAAGTGTTTACGATCTATATTAGAACATCAAGTGAAATCATAAATGTGGCACAAAGATTCAGCATGGCCATGAGAAGTATGTATTTGATCCAATAAGTGTTTCCCTTTCTGAAATAGGTGGTGTCGCGTATAATGAGCATGCTCATCCAATGATTTTCCCTCAAAGAAGTCTGTTGAGTTTTTAGCGCGAGCACAAATTGATCGAAGACGATCCAAGTGAAACATGTCCATCCTACCATATTTGGGTGGTTCCACACCCATGGTAAAGATAGCATCAGTAGGCAGAGAAAGACAAAGACATAAGGTAGCAACTATTTTTTTTGGTTTTCCATATAAGACTCAAAAGCAAAAATTAGAAAGTAAACTAACAAGATGAAAAAGCAAATGCAAAAGATAGTGTGCAACTCCCCTATCTTGAAGATTGGACTCCTCGGCAACGGCGCCAGAAATTTAGCTTGATCGCACTGAGGTAGGGCTCCTCGTTGGCTACTCCAAGTGAAAGGTTGAGATGTAGCGTAGCAGCAAATTTCCCCTAACTTAGAGGATAGGGTTTATGTCTCCCGTAGGACTCCAAGGACGACAAGTAGGTGGTGCGGCAAGTGATTCATCGTCTGAATAGAGCCACTTGCTTAACCTGGACCCGCACACGGAAACAAATAACTTTGCTCCCAACGAGTACAGAGAGGTTGTCAATCTCTCCGGCCTTGTCGTTTACAATGGATCAAACGCACGGTGGAAAATAGTGATGGTGATTGCAACTGGAAGAAAATAAAGCAGTAAATAAAGTGAGGTGTAAACAGTGGTGGGAATATGGACCGGGGTCCCATGATGTTCACTAGTGATGTCTCTCTCCCAAAAGACGATAAAATAGCTAAGCTGGGTGAACAAATTACATCTGGGCAATTGACAGAATTATAAACGCACCGCAATGCTAATTATGTCGCAAGAAAGTTAGAGGCTCAAAAGTATGGGCAGTACGCCAAGACAAGTAGACCAAAATCCAACTACATGTACTCACTAATCATCCACCTTGAGATATCTATCTAGAACATCTCGCTGGTATTAAGTTGCGAGCCCGACCCAAAGTGTAAACTCAAAGTAACATACAACTGCATTAACAAACTTTGGCTATGGTAAACTGAAAGCTCAAGAATGATCAGAGGGGGAGGGGGTGAATGATCACTTCTAAAAATTCTACGGAACTTAGAAGGAAAACACAGAAACTGCGAAGGACTAAGTGTAACTCGAAAGAATTGAGGTATCGAAGGACATGCTTAAGTCGAAATAAATGCGACGAGGGGAAACATCGAAGGCAAATAGGCAATAGAGTAAATACAGAATGTAAGTACGAGTAAGAAAATGAGCTTGACACAGCGATGTTTGGTGTACCAGTTCACACTATGCAAAGTGCTACGTCTGGTTGGAGGGGCTGGTCATTGAACACCTGGAGCAAAACTGATAGAGGCGAAGGTGTCCCGATGTTTCGATGAGATGGTGGAGATCGATTATGGTGGAGGCAATTTTCACGATCCGACTACGAACGTGCGAAGACGTTGCGCCTTAGCGATCGCTAAACCAACTCCGAGAGGTTATTGATCCCGCGGATGCACGATCAACCTGACCACGAAGGTCTAATTCCTGCAAGCAATCGAAGAACAAGCAAGAACTAAGAATTGCAATCTGGATATTGCGAATATAAGATGAATGATTACGAAAGTTGGGGTTCCAATGAGGTCTTGGCCTGGTCGGATGACACAAACGAAGAGCTCGAAGTTGCGGCTATGGCTAACTTATATCTAATTAAAACCCAAGTCTAAACGACGCCCTAAGGGCTGTATATATGGGGGAACAGAGGGGATTTTCGTGACCCCTTGGAGGTGGGGTCCGAAAACAACCCTAACTCGGTTTCCCCACACATACGGACTCTAAAAACAGCCTATAAGGTGGTATTTCGAAATTACATGGGCCCAGCCCAATATTAAGGTGACGCAGCACCTATAATTGCCCTTGGACGAAAATAATGAAGTGGCATCTCGCGTATTTCGTCCAAGACTTCATGCGCGCCTTATGGTGGCTTCAAAGTGCGATAATCACCACTGGAAGCTCCGCTGTCCTTTCCCGCGCGCGCACCTTCTTCTCCATGCTTGATCCCGCTCCAATGACCATCCTTCTTGTCCATGCTAGGTCCTTCATTCATAAGCAAAACAAAAGTATCTAATTTAGGCAGTATCATATGTTCATGAACAATAGAAGGATTCGTAAGAAACGAAAGTACCTGATAATTTAGTTGACGTGCACGAGCTCTAGTAACTGGTCCAATATGTGTAGTTGGTGAGGATATGGGTGTAACATTAGTAGGGATGTCCTCATCATCCTCCCCTTCTTGAATTGAAGTCGTCCTCGACGGAAGCTCATCATCTTCTCCCAAATAAGGCTTCAAATCTGCAATATTAAATGTGGGACTAACCCCAAAGGCTGCAGGTAGCTCAAGTTTATATGCATTATCATTAATTTTCTGCAAAACCTTAAAGGGACCATCAGCTCGAGGCATTAACTTAGACTTGCGCAAATCAGGAAACCTATCTTTACGTAGATGTAACCAAACAAGATCTCCGGGTTCAAACACAACATGCTTTCGACCCCTATCACCAGCAAGCTTGTATCTAGCATTCATGCGCTCAATGTTTTCTTTAGTTAACTCATGCATTTTTAATATCAATTCAGCACGTTGCTTAGCATCAAAATTAACCTTCTCCGAAGATGGAAGAGGTAGCAAATCAATAGGTGCACGAGGTAGAAAACCATAAACAATCTCAAAAGGGCACATTTTAGTGGTAGAATGCAATGAACGATTATAAGCAAATTCAATATGAGGTAAACATTCCTCCCACAGTTTCAAGTTACTCTTTAAAACAGCCCTAAGCATAGTAGACAAAGTCCTATTGACTACTTCAGTTTGTCCATCAGTTTGGGGATGACATGTAGTACTAAAAAGTAGTTTAGTCCCCAACTTAGCCCATAAGCATCTCCAAAAATGGCTAAGAAACTTAGTATCACGATCCGAGACAATAGTATTGGGCACACCATGTAAGCGAATAATCTCACGAAAGAATAAATCAGCAACATTAGCAGCATCATCGCTTTTATGACATGGTATAAAATGTGCCATCTTAGAAAATCTATCCACGACAACAAATATGCTATCCCTCCCATTCTTTGTTCGAGGCAAGCCTAAAACAAAGTCCATGGATATGTCCTCCCACGGAACACTAGGTACAGGTAAAGGCATGTATAAACCATGAGGATTGAGTCGTGACTTAGCTTTTTGACATGTAGTGCAGCGAGCAACAAAACGCTCAACATCCCGTCTCATCTTTGGCCAAAAGAAATGTGTAGCAAGTACGTCCTCCGACTTCTTCACGCCAAAGTGTCCCATTAATCCTCCTCCATGCGCCTCCTGCAACAACAAAAGACGAATAGAGCTAGCTGGAATGCATAGCTTGTTAGAACGGAACACAAATCCATCATTAAGCACAAACTTGTTCCATGTTCTACCCTCTCTACAATTCTGCAATACATCTTTAAATTCCGCATCATTTACGTATTGATCTTTGATTGTCTCTAAACCGAAAATCTTGAAGTCAAGTTGTGAAAGCATAGTATAACGACGAGACAAAGCATCAGCAATAATATTATCTTTCCCCTTCTTGTGTTTAATGACATAAGGGAAAGTCTCAATAAATTCAACCCACTTAGCATGTCTACGATTAAGTTTTGCTTGACTTCTTATGTGTTTCAAAGATTCATGATCAGAATGTATAACAAATTCTTTGGGCCATAAATAATGTTGCCAAGTTTCTAATGTCCGAACAAGAGCATATAATTCCTTATCATAAGTAGAATAGTTCAGACTAGGCCCACTCAATTTTTCAGAAAAGTAAGCAACAGGTTTAGCATCTTGTAATAACACACCTCCCAAACCAATCCCACTAGCATCGCATTCAAGCTCAAAAGTCTTATTAAAATCAGGAAGTTGGAGCAAAGGAGCATGTGTTAACTTATCTTTCAATACGGTGAAGGCTTCTTCCTGTGCGGTACCCCAAGTAAAAGGCACATCCTTGCGTGTAAGCTCATTGAGAGGTGCAGCAATGGTGCTGAAATCTCTCACAAAACGCCTATAGAATCCAGCGAGGCCAAGAAAACTCCTCACTTGTGTGACCGTTTTGGGCTGCGGCCAACTCTCAATCGCCTCGATCTTGGCTTTATCAACTTCAATTCCCTGCGGAGTAACAACATAGCCAAGAAACGATACTCGGTCGGTGCAAAAGGTGCACTTCCCAAGGTTACCAAACAAACGTGCATTACGTAGAGCAATAAAAACAGCACGTAAATGATCCAAATGTTCCTCCAAAGATTTGCTATAAATCAGTATATCATCAAAATAGACTACCACAAATCGTCCAATGAAAGCACGTAAAACCTCGTTCATTAATCTCATGAAAGTGCTAGGTGCATTAGTTAACCCAAAAGGCATGACTAACCACTCATATAATCCAAACTTAGTTTTAAATGCCGTTTTCCATTCATCTCCTAATTTCATGCGAATTTGATGGTATCCACTATGCAAATCAACTTTGGAAAACATGGTAGAGCCACTTAATTCATCAAGCATATCATCTAACCTAGGAATAGGATGACGATAACGAATAGTAATATTATTAATGGCTCGACAATCAACACACATACGCCATGTTCCATCCTTTTTAGGCACTAATATAACAGGAACAGCACAAGGACTAAGGGATTCACGTATGTAACCTTTGTCGAGTAGCTCTTGTACTTGACGCTGAATCTCCTTTGTCTCCTCCGGATTGGTACGGTATGGCGCACGGTTGGGCAGTGAAGCACCGGGAATTAAGTCAATCTGATGCTCAATCCCTCGAATAGGTGGTAATCCCGGTGGTACGTCTTGTGGAAAGACGTCAATAAACTCCTGCAAAAGGTCAGTGACAACAGGAGGCAAAGAAGGAGGCAATTCCTCAAATGAAAACAAAGCTTCTTTGCACACAAAAGCATAGCACACATATTGACTAACATCCAAATCTGAAATATCAACTTTAGTAGCAAGCAAAGTTGGACTAGTCAATTTAATTTCATTAGACACAGCAGAAGAAGATTTGCTATTAGTCTTATGTTGTTGCTCAAATTCTTTGGCTGCTATCTCATTTTCACTCTTATTTTTCTCCTGTTTAGCTTTACTAGCTCTAGCAAGATCATCTTTCACAATTTGTTCAGGAGACATAGGAAGTAAAGCAATATTTTTATCCTGATGAACCAGAGTAAACTGATTTGTCCTACCATGGTGTACAACATTCCTATCAAATTGCCATGGTCTACCAAGTAAAAGAGAGCATGCTTGCATGGGTACCACATCACAATCAACATAATCAGCATATGCAGCAATGCTAAAGTGCACACGAACAGAACGCGTTACCTTAATCTTACCACTATTGTTAAACCACTGAATATAGTACGGATGGGGGTGTGGTCTTGTGGTGAGAGATAGCTTCTCCACCAACTCCATGCTAGCCAAGTTGTTGCAACTCCCTCCGTCAATGATGATGCGAACCGAACGTTCTTTCACCACTCCCTTTGTGTGGAACAAATTATGCCTCTGGTTTTGCTCAGCCTTCGTTACCTGCACACTTAACACACGTTGAGCAACCAAACTAGCATATTTATCTGCATCATCAGGAGCCATATACTCCATATCATGAGCATCATCATGGGCACCCTGTTCCTCATGAGCAATGAGAACTAAAGTCTCCTCATCATAGTCACTCGCTGACTCATACCCACCATCCGCCGTAATAATCATCACACGCTTGGAGGGACAGTCTTTTGCGAAGTGACCTCCACCTTGGCACCTGCGACATTTAATATCATGATCTCGTGTTTGCCCTGTGGAAGCCATGGATGAAGAAGAACTCGCCGCTGGACCACTCTGTGCACCCTTGAATGGTGGCGCTGACTGTTTTGGTGGCTCCCTGTAAGAATGAGCGGCTGAAGTAGAGGGTGGAGCAGCAGGACGTGTGGATGTAGAAGGTCCACGCGATGTCCATGATGTATTTCGTCCTGCAGAAAAGTTAGGTCTCGTAGCGGCCTGTCGATCCTGCACTTCACGTTCAGCTTTACAAGCAAGATGAAACAAACGAGTAATAGTAGCATAGTCCTTGTATTCTAGAATAGTTTGTATCTCCCTGTTTAAGCCACCTATAAAACGTGCAAACATAGCTTCATTATCCTCTACTAGGCCACATCTAATCAATCCAGTTTGTAATTCTTGATAATATTCCTCTACAGAATTTTTTCCTTGTCTCAAACGCTGTAATTTTTGTAGCAATTCACGTTGATAATAAGGAGGAACCCAGCGAGTACGCATAGCATCTTTTAAAGCAGCCCAAGTAGCTGGAATATTATTAGCATGCAATCTACAATGTTCAGACCACCAAATAGATGCAAAACCCGTGAATTCACAAACAGCAGCAGTAACACGTCTATTCTCAGGATATTGTAAACATGTAAAGCGTTGTTCAGTTTCTAACTCCCAAGTAAGATAAGCATCAGGAATATATCTACCCTCAAACGGCTTAAGATTCAATTTAAGTTTAGGCACATGTTCATCATCGCGTACCTGAGGGGGTGGTTGGTGTCGACCGTGGCGAATGTTGGGACGTGGACGTCCAGCTGGCTGTTCATAGGCCGCTTCTTGTTCCACCTCCTCCTCGTAATCACCCTCGTAGTTGTCGTCCTGGCCGACGTCAGAGGCAGCAGCAGCAGTAACTGCAGCAGCAGCAGGAGCACCAGCAGCTTGTCCGCCCGGAAACAGAATACGTCGTGCACGTCGTGGTGGCGGTGGCTGTGCTGGAGCGGCCGCAGGCTGTATAGGTAAGCGTGCGAGCAACTCAGTAAACTTGGCGTCGAGCTTGGTGTCGATCATCTTCTCCACACCATCAATCGCCTCTGTAAATCTGTTCTCGATGTCATTCACCTGTTCAGACATCATTTGTGCAAATTTATCATGTAATGCTTTGTTTGTCATATTCTCCCAATCAGGTGCATCCCGCGCCACTTCATCATGGGATCCTGGCATGGTTAGCAGAAATAGAAAACACACAGAAGTATGATCCTACTTCGACTAATGGGATGTGGGGTGGTGGAAAGCACAAATCCGTCAAGCTTTTCTTCAGTTCTTACCGATTCTTACCTAGCAGCAGGTGGTGATGTACAACCAACGGGTCAAAACTCTCAGAGATGTGGTAGAGCGATGGCCAGGAGGTGTCAACCGCACGAAGTAGAATATATGTGGAGCTGTAAGTAGGTTTGACAAATATGGTAGCAAAAAGCTCAACAGTAATCAAAACAGAGATGCAAAGTTGAATAAACACTCAACGTCGGTACTGTGCTGATCCTAGGCTAGACCGTACTAGAGACGCGAGCCTAAAACACCAACGAAAGCACGGCGCGGCACGTAATCAACTGAGAAGCACACTCTGAATTTTTTTTTCTCTTTTTTTTTTTTTTTTTTTTTTGGAAATCACCCCCTTCTCTGGACGGAAAAAGTTTGGTGAAATCCGACTCTAACAACTCAAAACTAATCTGGCTACAGAGAGATCAGGATCCTTACTGATGGTGGAACTCAACTCGGACTCGTGAGACGTGGTGGTGTATATGGACTCTGCTTGGCGGAACGTGGTGGTGTATCTGGACTTGGATTGGCGGAACGTGGTAGGATGACTACTGTGCGGCGGCGACGTGGCAAACTGTGATCAGAACTCGAAACTCTAAGGGAACTAGACGCTAAGATCAGCAACTTGACACAACGATGCAACCGTAAATTCAACAAAGCAAGCTACTGTAAAGAAAACTGGATAAGGGCTCGGACTGTTTTGGAACGTGATGATCTAACCCTAATTTTTTTTTTGGCTTTTTCGTGGACTGTAGGTATGAAGAACAGAACCAATCTAGACTATGAAAACTGGTAAATCTCACCGAGCAACCTGGAAATCTGATACCACTTGATAGAGGCGAAGGTGTCCCGATGTTTTGATGAGATGGTGGAGATCGATTATGGTGGAGGCAATTTTCACGATCCGACTACGAACGTGCGAAGACGTTGCGCCTTAGCGATCGCTAAACCAACTCCGAGAGGTTATTGATCCCGCGGATGCACGATCAACCTGACCACGAAGGTCTAATTCCTGCAAGCAATCGAAGAACAAGCAAGAACTAAGAATTGCAATCTGGATATTGCGAATATAAGATGAATGATTACGAAAGTTGGGGTTCCAATGAGGTCTTGGCCTGGTCGGATGACACAAACGAAGAGCTCGAAGTTGCGGCTATGGCTAACTTATATCTAATTAAAACCCAAGTCTAAACGACGCCCTAAGGGCTGTATATATGGGGGAACAGAGGGGATTTTCGTGACCCCTTGGAGGTGGGGTCCGAAAACAACCCTAACTCGGTTTCCCCACACATACGGACTCTAAAAACAGCCTATAAGGTGGTATTTCGAAATTACATGGGCCCAGCCCAATATTAAGGTGACGCAGCACCTATAATTGCCCTTGGACGAAAATAATGAAGTGGCATCTCGCGTATTTCGTCCAAGACTTCATGCGCGCCTTATGGTGGCTTCAAAGTGCGATAATCACCACTGGAAGCTCCGCTGTCCTTTCCCGCGCGCGCACCTTCTTCTCCATGCTTGATCCCGCTCCAATGACCATCCTTCTTGTCCATGCTAGGTCCTTCATTCATAAGCAAAACAAAAGTATCTAATTTAGGCAGTATCATATGTTCATGAACAATAGAAGGATTCGTAAGAAACGAAAGTACCTGATAATTTAGTTGACGTGCACGAGCTCTAGTAACTGGTCCAATATGTGTAGTTGGTGAGGATATGGGTGTAACATTAGTAGGGATGTCCTCATCAAAAACTCTCTTCGTCCTATTCTCCACTCCAACAAACTCCTCGAGCTTGTCCATTTCTTCCTCGGGGTAGATGATTTAGCACATCTCCGAAACCTTTACAAACTTCCTTCAGCAGTGACAATTTCTCTTCGACTGCTTCACAGGCGACGCCTAACCATCTAGGATACATGCAGATCTACAAGATAAAAAGGTCATCTCATATCAACTTAAGTCTCGGTGAATAGCTCAACTCAGTTTCTACTTGGGGTAGATTTACTCTCGAGATCTTACTTGGGATGCTCACAGCTCTTCTGTCTTAGAATATTCAGTGGAGCAGCCAACCGCAAATGGCAGGTGGGTGCGGGGTATTTATAGTTGGAGATCCCGATGGTGAAATGACTGAAGTGATCCGATGCAACCGCTTGACGCCTGTCCACAACGGTCGGATTTTCCATCATCGTGCAACTTTTCTTGCGGAGCAAGTAAGCTGACTTACCGAACGAGTTCTCTCTTGAAGGCACTAAGTATGATGACTTTACCTTCGAGCTATTACTCGACTCAGTAAGATTTCTCTCGGTAGGCTATCTTTGGGTTTTAAGTTGAGTAGAGAAAATTCACTTTGACTAAGATTTCAACTAGCAAACCCCTCTTGATAGTACGGTTTTTCCTATGACTCAATAAAGTAAAAGAGAAACTAGCAAAAAGACTAAGTGTTCGTCTAGCTTCAGCTTTCTGATACGTCCAAAACGTATCTATAATTTCTGCTTGCTCCATGCCTCTTTTGTGTGATATTTCTATGATATTGATGAACTTCCATACACTTCTGATCATATTTGGACTAACATATTAACTCAGTGCACCCCAGTGCCAGTTCCTGTTTTCTGTTGTTTTTCTACTTCAGGTTTCCCCCATATTAAAAGTGCTCCAAAAATTCGGGAAAAATCCAATAAAAAATCAGCGATGCGGGAGCTTCGAGAATCACCGAGGGGGGGCAGAGGGGACCCACCAGGGGCCCAGGCGCCCTCCCGGCGCGCCCTAGGGTGGGGCCGCCAGGACACCTGGTGGCCCCCCCTGGCTGCCCCCCTTCGCCCATATAATCCTCGCGGCGTGAAACCCCCGTGACGGGAACCCTTTTTCGCGATCTCTCCTCTGTTCCGCCGCCGCCACGCTTCCAAGATCGGGAGCACCAGAAGACCTCTTCCCGGCACCCTGCCGGAGAGAGGAACCACCTCCGGGAGCTTCTCCACCACCATGGATGCTTCCTGGATGAACCGTGAGTAGTCCACCTTGCACCATGTGTCTATGATAAGTAGCTATGTCATGTTCTCCTCCCCTCTTTGTTCTTCATGGATTAGACCTCGTGGGCTGCCAAACATGATCGAGGCACATATGTAATATTTCTGCTGTTGCTATGCTGAGTTTGCTGGGATCCGATGGATTATGAGATTATGTTCAGATTGTGTTTGAGTAATATATTTGATTCTCCTCTTTTATATTTATGTTCTAGAGTAATTCTTGCATGTTCTCCGTTGCTGTTTATTGCTTTGGCCAATTAGTAGGTAGTGACTCCAAGAGGGAGCGTTACGCATGATTGTGGGTTCATGCCCCCCGATGACTAGCTTGAGTGACAGAAACATGAGTCTAGGGGATGTGTTGTTGCCACAAGGGAGAAAACAACGGTGCTTGTACTTGCGGGTGCAAGGATTGTTTACTTTACGCAAAGTTCTTTAATGCAGTTGTCCGTTCCTTTGAGTTTACACTTTGGGTGGGATTCGCAACTTAATATCAGCGAGATGTTCTGGATAGATATCTCAAGGTGGATGATTAGTAGGTAGATGCAGATGGATTTCGGTCTACTTGTCTTGGCGTACTGCCCATGCTTTTGAGCCTCTACCTTTCTTTGTAGCATAGTTAGTATTGGTTTTCGCACATAATCCTGTCAATTGCCCACCTGTAATATGTTTACCTCGCATGGCTATTTTATAGTCTTTTGGGAGAGAGACATCACTAGTGAACATCATAGGACCCCTGTCCATATTTCCAATATTGTTTACACCCGCTATAAATTTACTGTTTTATTTACTTTTCCGTTGATATCACTATCATTATTATCCCGTGCATTTTATCCTTTGTAAACAACTAGGTCGGAGGAATTGACAACTCCGCTGTACTCGTTAGGAAGCAAAGTTATTTGTTGTATGTGCAGGATCAGGTGAAGTTAGCAACCTCGGTTGTAAACGGAGCCATTGTTCACGTCACCACCTTCTTGTATATGTTGGAGTCCTATTGGTTCGACATTCAACCTTAGCATCTTCGCTAAGGGAAATTTGCCGCTACGCTACATCTCACCTTCCACTTTGGGTTAACCAACGAGGGGCGAGAAGTAAACTCTCGTAACATCAAAGCAAGCGCTGGGAACAAATCCTGGATATTTGATACAGGATCTGTTGCTCATATTTCTAACTCCACTCAGGGGCTACAGAATAGGCGGCGCTTGATGAAAGATGAAGTGACGATGCGCGTGGGAAACGGCTGCCGGATTGAAGTGGTGGCGGTCGGCACGAAGCATCTTAGTCTCCCTTCGGGATTAGTTTTGATTTTGAATAAGTGCTACTATGTACCCGCATGGAGTGTGAACATCGTTAGTGGTTCTTGCTTGAAGCGAGACCACTATTCTTTTAAGTTAGATACAATTGGTTGTGCGATTTATACTGATGATGTGTTTTATGTTCACGCACCGGAGAAAAATGGCTTATTCATTCTTAATCTCGATTGTGATATACTTCATATTGATAACGTAGAGGCCAAAAGATTAAAACCTAGTGGCGAAGAACACATGACGATGTGGCATTGTCGACTTGGTCATATTGGTGAAAAGCGCATGAAGAAGCTTCATGATGATGGACTTCTGGAGTCATTGGATTTTGGATCCCTTGACACATGTGAACCATGCCTTTTGGGCAAGATGACAAAGACTCCATTCAATGGAACAATGGAGCATGCGGAAGACTTGTTAGGGATCATACATTCAGATGTATGTGGACCTATGAACGTCCCCCCACACGCAATGGTCTTTCGTTACTTCGTGACCTTCACAGATGACTTAAGCAGATATGGGTATATCTACTTAATGAAACATAAGTCTGAAACCTTTGAAAGGTTCAAGGAATTTCAGAGTGAGGTCGAGAATCAACTCAGGAAGAAAATCAAGCACCTTTGATCCGATCGAGGAGGCGAGTATTTAAGTCACGAGTTTGGCGATCATCTTAAGACATGTGGCATCGTACCACAACTTACGCCGGCAGGAACACCTCAGCGTAACGGTGTTTCTGAGTGACATAATCGACCTTTATTGGATAGCGTACGATCGATGATGTCTCATACCGACTTACCTGTGTCATTCTGGGGGTATGCATTAGGAACTGCCGCTTACATTCTTAATAGGGCACCGTCCAAATCCGTAAAGACAACACCATTTGAGGAATGGCTTGGCAAGAAACCAAAGTTGTCTCACTTGAAGATTTGGGGTTGTGAGGCTTATGTTAGGAAACTTTATCCTGACAAACTCGAATCAAAAGCGGATAAGTGCATCTTTGTGGGATATCCAAGGGAAACCGTTGGATACACCTTCTACAACCAGTCTGAGGGCAAAACGTTTGTCGCCAAGACTGGATGCTTTCTTGAGAAAGAGTTTCTTTCGAAAGAATTGAGTGGGAGGAAAATAGACCTCAACGAGATGATTGACCAATCACTCCAAGTGGAAGAAATGGCAATGGAAGTTGTTTCGGAACCATCTTCCGTAGTGGGAGCTGAAGAGAACGGTCATCATGATATTCATAACGATCGTGACATTCATGATGATCATGATCAAGATGAATAGGATCCTATTGTACCCCGCAGGTCATCAAGAGCCCGAGTAAAAACTCAGTTTTATGGGCAACTTGTCAATACAGTCATGTTAAATGAACCTGACGAACCTGCGAACTACAAAGAAGCAATGGAGGGACCCGAGTCCAAGAAATGGCTGGAAGCCATGAAATCCGAGATAGACTCCATGTATGCCAACAAAGTATGGACTTTGGTGGATATTCCCGAGGACCGAAAGGCCGTCGAGAATAAGTGGATATTCAAGAAAAAGACTGACGCAGACGGAAACGTATCTGTCTATAAAGCTTGACTTGCCGCAAAAGGTTTCTGACAAATTCAAGGAGTTGACTACGAAGAGACTTTATCTCCCGTAGCGATGCTAAAGTCTATCCGGATATTGCTAGCAATTGCTGCCTATTACGATTATGAAATATGGCAGATGGATGTGAAAACCGCGTTCCTAAATGGCAACATTGAGGAAGAGTTGTATATGGTACAACCGGAAGGTTTTATTGATCCTAAGGACGCTGGTAAGGTATGCAAACTTCAACGGTCCATTTATGGGTTGAAACAAGCATCTCAGAGCTGGAATCTTCGTTTTGATGAGGTGATCAAAGCTTTTGGATTTGTCCAAAATGAAGAAGAATTATGTGTTTATAAAAAAGCGAGTGGGAGCTCTGTGGCATTCCTAGTACTATATGTGGATGACATATTATTGATAGGGAATGATGTGAAATTTCTAGAGGGGGTAAATGAATATTTGAATGGACAATTTTCCATGAAGGACCTAGGTGAAGCTGCATACATATTAGGCATTAAAATCTATAGAGATAGATCAAGACGCCTATTAGCACTGAGTCGGAGAACTTTCCTTGAGAAGATATTGAAGAGGTTCAATATGGATAACGCCAAGAGAGGCCTCTTGCCCGTTATGAAAGGAAGTAAATTGAGTGTGACTCAATGCCCAGCAACAGCAAAAGAAAGGGAGGAAATGTCCTCAAAGCCCTATGCCTCAGCCATAGGTTCTATCATGTATGCTATGCTGTGTACTCGACCAGATGTGGCCCTGGCGGTTAGTCTGACTAATCGTTTCCAAAGTAATCCTAGAATGGATCATTGGATTGCAGTGAAGAACGTCCTTAAGTACTTACGAAGAACTAAGGATCTGGTTCTTGTCTATGGAGGATGTGAAGAAGAGCTCGCCGTAACAGGTTACGTCGATGCCAGTCTTGGTATTGATCCCGATGACTCAAAATCCCAGACGGGATACGTGTTTATGTTGAATGGTGGTGCGATTAGCTGGAGGAGCGGCAAGCAGTCGGTCGTCGCCCAATCTACGATGGAGTCGGAGTATATTGACGCTTGCGAAGCGTCAAATGAAGCGCATTGGCTGAAGAAGTTCGTCATCGAGCTTGGCGTATTCCCTAGTTGCACTGACCTTGTTAGCATTTATTGCGACAATACGGGTGCCATTGCTAACGCAAGGGAGCTGAGGACTCACTCTACAGCCAAGCATATTCTCCGGCGTTTCCATGTGACGCGGGACTACGTCAAGGATGGCCATACTAGGATTTGCAAAATACATACGAATCTGAATCCTTCAGACCCAATGACTAAACCTCTTCCACAAGCCAAGTTTGAAAAACACCGAGAGACTATTGGTGTTAGATACATACCTGATGCAAACTAGTGTAATTTGTACTCTAGTGCAAGTGGGAGACTGTTGGATATGTGCCCTAGAGGCAAATTAATAAAGATATTTGTCACATATCTGTTTGTTCATAATACGTTATATATTGTGCTAGAATTGTATTAAGCGGAAACATTAATACATGTGTGATATATAACAACCTGATCCCTAGTTAAACTCAGAGAGGTTTTCAATCTCTCCGGTCTTGTTGTTTACAAAGGGTCAAACACACAAGGGATAGTGATAATGATAGCAACTCAAAGTAAATACTGAAAAAGTAAATAGATTGTAAACAATGATGAGAATATGGGCTCGGGTCTCGTGATGTTCACTAGTGATGTCTCTCACCCAAAAGACGATAAAACTGCTATGCGAAGTAAACAAATTATAGATGGGCAATTGACAGGATTATAAACGCATCGCAATGCTAACTATGCTACAAAATAAAGGAAGAGGCTCATAAGCATGGGCAGTACGCCAAAATAAGTAGACTAAAATCCATCTGCATCTACTACTAATCCTCCACCTTGAGATATCTATCCAGAACATCTCGCTGGTATTAAGTTGCGAGCCCCACCCAAAGTGTAAACCCAAAGCAACAGACAACTGCATTAAAAAGAACTTTACGTAAAGTAAACAATCCTTGCAACCGCGGTTACAAGCACCGTTCTTTTCCCCCTTGTGGCCACAACACATCCCCTAGACTCATGTTTCTGTCACTCAAGCGTGTCATCAGGTGGTATGTACCCACAATCGAGCATAACGTTCCCTCTTGGAGTTACTACCTACCACTTGGCCAAAGCAATAAACAGCAACGGAGAACATGCAAGAATTACTTAAGAACAAAAATATAAGAGATAAAAACCAAATATATTACTCTATCACGATCTGAACATAATCTCATAATCCATCAGATCCCATCAAACTCGGCATAGAAACAGTAGAAGAATTACATATGTGCCTCGATCATGTAGGGCAGCTCACGAGATCTAAACCATGAAGAACAAAGAGGGGAGGAGAACATCACATAGCTACTGATCACGGACCCATGGTCCAAGGTAGACTACTCACGGCACATCTGGGAAGCGTCCATGGTGGAGGAGAAGCTTCCAGAGGTCGATCCTCCCTCCGGCAGGGTGCCGGGAAGGGTCCTGACGATGATCTCGATCTTGGAAGCGCGGCGGCGGCGGAACAGAGGCGAGTTTGCGAAATAGGGTTCTGTCTTCGGAAGTTTCCCGTGATGGAGAATAAATAGGCGAAGGCGGCAGCCAGGGGGCCACCAGGAGTCCAGGCACCCTCCTGGCGCGGCCAGGCCCCTGGCCGCGCCAGGTAGCTGCCTGGGCGCCTGGTGGTGGCCCACTGGCCCTCCTTCGGGCTTCGGGAAGCTTCCGGCACAATGGTTTTTTATTTGATTTTTCCCGGATTTTTGGAGCACTTTTTATATGGGGGAAAACAGAAATAAAAAAACAGCAGAAAACAGGAACTGACACTGGGGGTGCACTGAGTTAGTAGGTGATACGTCCAAAACGTATCTATAATTTCTGCTTGCTCCATGCCTCTTTTGTGTGATATTGCTATGTTATTGATGAACTTCCATACACTTTTGATCATATTTGGACTAACCTATTAACTCAGTGCACCCTAGTGTCAGTTCCTGTTTTCTGCTGTTTTTCTATTTCAGGTTTCCCCCATATTAAAAGTGCTCCAAAAATTCGAGAAAAAACCAATAAAAAATCAGCGATACGGAAGCTTCGAGAATCACCGAGGGGGGGCAGAGGGGACCCACCAGGGCCCCGGGCGCCCTCCCGGCGCGCCCTAGGGTGGGCACGCGCCAGGGGGCCGCCTGGACCCCTGGTGGCCCCCCTGGCTGCCCCCCTTCGCCCATATAATCCTCGTGGCGTGAAACCCCCATGACGGGAACCCTTTTTCGCGATCTCTCCTCTTTTCCGCCGCCGCCGCGCTTCCAAGATCGGGAGCGCCAGAAGACCTCTTCCCGGCACCCTGCCGGAGGGAGGAACCACCTCCGGGAGCTTCTCCACCACCATGGATGCTTCCCGGATGAACCGTGAGTAGTCCACCTTGGACCGTGGGTCTATGATCAGTAGCTATGTGTTGTTCTCCTACCCTCTTTGTTCTTCATGGATTAGACCTCGTGAGCTGCCCTACATGATCGAGGCACATATGTAATATTTCTGGTGTTGCTATGCTGAGTTTGCTGGGATCCGATGGATTATGAGATTATGTTCAGATTGTGTTTGAGTAATATATTTGATTCTCCTCTTTTATATTTATGTTCTAGAGTAATTCTTGCATGTTCTCCGTTGCTGTTTATTGCTTTGACCAAGTAGTAGGTAGTGACTCCAAGAGGGAGTGTTATGCATGATTGTGGGTTCATGCCCCCCGATGACTAGCTTAAGTGACAGAAACATGAGTCCAGGGGATGTGATGTTGCCACAAGGGGGAAAACAACGGTGCTTGTACTTGCGGGTGCAAGGATTGTTTACTTTAATCAAAGTTCTTTAATGCAGTTGTCCGTTGCTTTGAGTTTACACTTTGGGTGGGATTCGCAACTTAATACCAGCGAGATGTTCTCGATAGATATCTCAAGGTGGATGATTAGTAGGTAGATGCAGATGGATTTCGGTCTACTTGTCTTGGCGTACTGCCCATGCTTTTGAGCCTCTTCCTTTCTTCATAGCATAATTAGCATTGGTTTGCGCACATAATCCTGTCAATTGCCTAGCTGTAATTTGTTTACCTCGCATGGTTATTTTATCGTCTTTTGGGAGAGAGACATCACTAGTGAACATCATAGGACCCGGTCCATATTTCCAATACTGTTTACACCCACTATCAATTTACTGCTTTATTTACTTTTCCGTTGCTATCACTATCATTATTATCCCGTGCGTTTTATCCTTTGTAAACAACCAGGCCGGAGGAATTGACAACTCCTCTGTAATCCTTTGGAGCAAAGCTATCTGTTGTGTGTGCAGGTCTAGGTCAAGGAAGCAACTTTTTTCTTAAAACGGTGCCATTGTTTCCTTGCCACCTACTTGTCGATCTTGGAGTCCTACTAGTTCGGTACTAAACCTTAGCATCTTCGCTAAGGGAAACTTGCTGCTGTCTACATCTCAACCTTCCACTTTGGGTAACCAACGAGGGGGCGTTAATTCGTACCATCAAAAGCAATTTCTGGCGCCGTTGCCGGGGACTCCACTCTTCAAGATAGGGGAGTTGCACACTATCTTTTATCTTTGCTTTTTAGTCTTGTTAGTTTACCTTTCAGTTTTTGCTTTAGTGTCCTTTATCAAAAATCAAAAAAATAGTTACCTTGCTAGTAGTTTTCATTATGTCTGGTCCTTTTGCTTTTGGTGAAGCAGAAGTGCTCACCTTTAAACAAAGGGGTGGTGAAAGTCTGAAAGATGCCTGGTATAGAATTAATGATTCTAAAAAAAGAGCCACCAAGAAGCAATCCACTACTATCCTGCTTAGAAACTTTTATGTTGGGATTACTTCTTGGAATAGGTTTATTCTAGATATTTCTATCAATGGGAATTTCATAGAAGCCCCAGTTTGGGAAGCTCTTAGTGTTATGGAAAATCTTGTTGGAAATCTCCCTGTTGCTAGCATTCAAGAGGACATTACCCTAGCTCATATTATGAAAAAACTTGAAAAGATAGAATTGGATCGTAAGATTCAAGGGAATTTGAATAGACTCGATAGCTCCGTGCATAAAAATTTTAAAACCTTGGAGACCATCAAATCCCATGACTTGGACCCTTCTAGGATTGATAAGATTGAGGAAATCATTGACACTCTAGGAACTACTTTCTCCTCAATCAAAACCAAAAAGGTGGAAAGTCCGGCAAACAAGGAACCTAGGTTCATTTACGTTTCAAAGGCTCTCCGTTTCAAAAATAATCTATCTATTGCCAAAGGGGTTGAAACTGTGAAGACTTTGGAGAGATACCTCTCTTTAATAGAATAAATGAGACTCCAATTGATCTTCCGCCTTTTGCTTTTATTCCTAGAAGTATTTTTATTAGGCCTTTATTTGAAAGACCTCTTAAGAGTGGTTGTACTATTGAAGAACTTTTTGATGGTATTGATGATGGTTCAATTGATACAACTTGCTCTATTTGCATTAAGCCTAGCTAATGGATTTAAGAAGCGCTTTCAGGAGGCAGCCCGCAACGAATTTAGGATTTCCCTTTTGTTTTTCTTCTGTTTTTAGTGGTCTTGATGATTGTTACTATTTTAGCAACATCATTGTATCTTTAATTTTCAAGCTTTGTGCCATTTATAGCCTCATATGACAAGGGAAGTGAAAGTTGTGACATGCTGTCCAGAAAACAGATTCTGTCCTCGTGACTAGAAAAATCACAGAAAAATCCCAGTTCAACTTTTTAAGATGTTTTTTTTACACAGCGTGCTCTATACAATTACGAAACTTTCGTATGTTCTGAGTTTGTTTATTTGAGTTGCAGAAGTATCCCTAAAAAATTCTTTACTACCTGCTGGTCTGTTTTTCACAGATTCTGTCCTGTTTTGCCTTTTCTTCGGTTTGCAAACCTTAAGCTTGCTTTTTATTTGCAAAAACTTTTTGGCATTCTTGAGAAACAGTATCACTTCAAGATTATATTTATTTCCAGTAGATAAAAATTATTTTATTATGGGTACTAACCTCGCTAATCAGATTATGATGAGTTATGTATGAAGGGAGTTTTCAAGTGTGCTAGGGAAGATGATGAACGAAGATTCAGGAGTGTCAAGCGCTCAATCTTGGGGATGCCCCCATGCATCCCCAAGAAATATTCAAGGAGACTCAAGCGTTTAAGCTTGGGGATGCCCCCGTGCATCCCCTTCTCCATCAACAATTATTAGTTCGTCTCTCGTTTCACCATATTTCTATCACTTCATGCGTTATGTGTTATGCTTGGAGCGTCTCGCTCTTAGGTTTTATTTTTAGTTTTCTTTAGCTTTTCTTGCTGTTCATAACAAGTTAGAACCCAGCTTTCTTTGTGTGGGAGAGAAACACGCTCCACTTCCAAAATCTAGAACACAACATAGGATTTTTCATGTTTATCTTTGTTGTGTGTGTTCTTTATCTTTTTCATAGCTACTGTCATGTTTTCCTCTTAGTTTTCATGCTTATCTTTTCAAAGAGCTTTTGTTTAGTTTGTTGCTGGAACTCTCTTGAGTTTTCATGTTTATCTTGTTTAGAGAGTTTGCATGTTGCACTGAGTTTTGTGTCTTGACTTGAAGTAGGTAATTGAGGTTGCTATTCTTTTGTAGTAGTAACTTGCAATAGTTTTGAGGTATTGTTTTGAGTAATGTTTGGACTTTTGGTGTCAAGAGATTTAGCCTATTGGTGATAGATGTCGTATTTTGGGCAATCCGTGTTAATTTTCAAAACTTACAAAATTAGTTGAGAACTTTAGCTACTAGATGGATCACTACTCTTCTGAGGGGTCGAATATTAGAGTACACTCACGTACCATGAGTCGAGGATGCGCAAGGATAACCAAACACGCATACACTCCTCCTCGGGCTACTTATCTCTTTGTGAAACCTCCTTATTAGATTGAGAGTTACCGATAATAAGTGCATGAGTTCTTCGGACTAATGTGAGTATTCGAAAGTTGACACTTCCACCTTCCCATATTTTTCTAGCCTCTCCTGTGCCGTGCATTGCTTTCTTCTCACTCCGAGAGTTGGCGTCCACCTTCGCCGGTACATCCAAACCCTTGGCACGATACGCTCTGTCATCATAAACCTCCTTATATCCTTCCTCAAAACATCCACCATACCTACCTACCAAGGCATTTCCATAGCCTTTCCGAGATATATTGCCATGCAACATCCACCTTCTCATGACTTGATCTTCATGTCATACATGCTACTTGCTTGATCGATGAGCCGCATGCTAGTTGGGCCTTGCCCTAATCATTGCTACATGACGCGCTAGTATCATTGCATATCCTGCTACACTGGCAGAGGCATACATTTGCATACATCATGATAGTTACATTTTCTTTATGATTTGAGTACCTTGTAAAGTATGAAAGATCTTCTATACTTTTTTTAATATATAGAGTGTTTCCCCTAAAGTGAGGAAAATATCCCAAAGTGGACAAATTAAAAGATCCCAAAGAGGACAAATGAGAGAATTAGAAAGAGCCATTGAGGCCACCAAAAAAATACAAAAAAGAGAAAAAAAGAGAAAAAGAAATAAAAAGAGAGAAGGGGGCACACTACTATTCCTTTTGAGAGATCCACACTCGTACTCCCTCTTATATCTTCTACTCCACAGAGATTATCATTTATACATATAGCTATGTGGGGACCTTCACACTATAGAACTTGGCTTGTATATTCCAATGATGAGCCTCCTCAAATGAGCTCTACGTCTTCTTGAGCAAGCAAGTTGGATGCACCCCCACTAGTTCCATTGGAGAGCTTACCTTAGCTCATATGTGCATCCGTTGCATGGCAATCCCTACTCCTCACATCATATCTATCATTTGGCTTTCTCTCGCCTATGATTGTCCTCATTGATGTGAGCCTTTCACACCTTTTTGTCTTCCTCCTCCACCATATTCTCTCTTTGCCATCCTAAGTGTCAAATTTCTTTCTTACGCTCATCCATTGCATGAGTGCTCAAAATGTCGAAAAGGAGTGGATCATTTTGACTTGTACCTGGCTAGTGGTCTGGGGATGAGTCAAGATAAGATTCCAAAGAAGACCAAGTGTGAAACTTTAGTAGATTAAGTTCTCAACACAAAAATACTTTTTCTCTCATATATCCATATCCCCTTTCTTGCACGCAAACACCATTTGGAGACATTCGAGTCACGGACAGTGAGAGCTCTTGCACCTTTATGTTCTTATGTTGCTTATTTCAATGCTAAATATAGACTCTTGCCTGTTATGACTTGAATGGAATTACATGTCTTGATTGCTTTACTTAAAAGTTCTTTTATGGTTGTTAGCATGTCACCACAGAAATTATGCTTTATCATTTACCTACTCAAGGACGAGCAGGAATTAAGCTTGGGGATGTTGATACGTCCAAAACATATCTATAATTTCTGCTTGCTCCATGCCTCTTTTGTGTGATATTGCTATGTTATTGATGAACTTCCATACACTTTTGATCATATTTGGACTAACCTATTAACTCAGTGCACCCCAGTGTCAGTTCCTGTTTTCTGCTGTTTTTCTATTTCAGGTTTCCCCCATATTAAAAGTGCTCCAAAAATTCAGGAAAAATCCAATAAAAATCTGCGTAGAAGAAGCTTTGGGAATCACCCAGGGGGGGGCAGAGGGGACCCACCAGGGCCCCAGGCGCCCTCCTGGCGCGCCCTAGGGTGGGGCTGCGACAGGGGGCCGCCGGGACCCCTGGTGGCCCCCTGGCTGCCCCCCTTCGCCTATTTATTCCTCGCGACAAGAAACCCCCGTGACGGGAACCCTTTTTCGCGATCTCTCCTCTGTTCCGCCGTCGCCGCGCTTCGAAGATTGGGAGCACCAGAAGACCTCTTCCCGGCACCCTGCCGGAGGGAGGAACCACCTCCGGGAGCTTCTCCACCACCATGGATGCTTCCCGGATGAACCGTGAGTAGTCCACCTTGGACCATGGGTCTATGATCAGTAGCTATGTGATGTTCTCCTCCCCTCTTTGTTCTTCATGGATTAGACCTCGTGAGCTGCCCTACATGATCAAGGCACATATGTAATGTTTCTGCTGTTGCTATGCTGAGTTTGCTGGGATCCGATGGATTATGAGATTATGTTCAGATTGTGTTTGAGTAATATATTTGATTCTCCTCTTTTATATTTATGTTCTAGAGTAATTCTTGCATGTTCTCCGTTGGTGTTTATTGCTTTGGACAAGTAGTAGGTAGTGACTCCAAGAGGGAGCGGTATGCATGATTGTGGGTTCATGCCCCCCGATGACTAGCTTAAGTGACAGAAACATGAGTCCAGGGGATGTGATGTTGCCACAAGGGGGAAAACAACGGTGCTTGTACTTGCGGGTGCAAGGATTGTTTACTTTACGCAAAGTTCTTTAATGCAGTTGTCAGTTGCTTTGAGTTTACACTTTGGGTGGGATTCGCAACTTAATACCAGCGAGATGTTCTGGATAGATATCTCAAGGTGGATGATTAGTAGGTAGATGCAGATGGATTTCGGTCTACTTGTCTTGGCGTATATCCTATGCTTTTGAGCCTCTTCCTTTCTTCATAACATAATCTTACATTCTTAAGAAGTTGCTCCCCACTACTACCAATTCTCTCAACATGCACACACTCCACCTCATCCTCCACTAGCATATTTCTCTCAACATGCAAGCATGCCACCTCATCATTCAACATGCATGAGAAAGACCCACCTCAATATGCCATTATGCATAATAAAACCCACATGCAACATGCATGCATGGGAATTTTTATTTTATTATGATCTTTATATTAAATCCATATATTAGTTTAAAAGTTATTGTTTCAAATATACATACTTTATTTAACCAAACATTTTAACTGAAATATTTTGAAAAAAAGTTCCGCAACAACGTGCGGGGCATCATCTAGCATTGGTTTGCGCACATAATCCTGTCAATTGCCCAGCTGTAATTTGTTTACCTCGCATGGTTATTTTATCGTCTTTTGGGAGAGAGACATCACTAGTGAACATCATAGGACCTGGTCCATATTTCCAATACTGTTTACACCCACTATCAATTTACTGCTTTATTTACTTTTCCGTTGCTATCACTATCATTATTATCCCGTGCATTTTATCCTTTGTAAACAACAAGGCCGGAGGAATTGACAACTCCTCTGTACTCGTTGGGAGCAAAGCTATCTGTTGTGTGTGCAGGTCTAGGTCAAGGAAGCAACTTTTGTCTTAAAATGGTGCCATTGTTTCCTTGCCACCTACTTGTCGATCTTGGAGTCCTACTGGTTCGATACTAAACCTTAGCATCTTCGCTAAGGGAAACTTGCTGTTGTCTACATCTCAACCTTCCACTTTGGATAACCAACGAGGGGGCGTTAATTCGTACCATCAGTAGGTTAGTCCAAATATGATCAAAAGTGTATGAAAGTGTATCTAGATCATAGCAATATCACACAAAACATGCATGGAACGAGCAGAAATTATCGATACGTTTGAGACGTATCAATCCCCTGCCAAGCAAACGGGCAGTTCTTCTACTCCCAATGCATGCAATCAATGCTACCGAGCATGCCCGGGAAACCTCTAGAATCATTGATCTCTAACGACCGAGTTGTATCTTCGGCAGTTGGTTCCCGCAAGTACTCAGGGCCAAACACTGCAACCACAACTCGGAAATATATGTACAATGCCTCCAGACAAGTAGACTCGCTCATGCGCACGTACTCATCAACTAGGTCATCAGGCACTCCATATGCAAGCATGCGAATAGTTGTTGTACATTTCTGATAAGGGGAGAACCCCAGCTTTCCAGTACAATCATACCTCAATTTGAAGTATTTATTATACTCCGTCACTCCATCCCGAATACGGTTGAACAACCATCTACACATGCGGATTCGGCGCCGGAACAGCCTAGGAGGGAACAATGGCTTTGGCTGAAAGTAGTCATCATACAACATAAGATGACCGCGCTCTCTGTTTCGATCCAAATGAGGAGCATGCCCGTCTATCGAACCTCTAAATTTTGGTCGCTCCCTCGCAAAATGTTCATTCATGAGAAGGGTAGCAACCAAAATATCGGTTGTACAAAATTGTTGTACAAAAATTCACCGCACTATCAGCCATGATCGAAATCGTACCTCACACGGGTCGGGCAATTCACCGAACATCTTGTGGGGTATGAAAGCTCGACGAAGAGGCCGGCATGGTGCGTGCCGAAGAAGAGGCCGATGGTGTTGGAAATATGCCCTAGAGGCAATAATAAAATTGTTATTATCATATTTCCGTGTTCATGATATATGTTTATTTTCCATGCTATAATTGTATTAATCGGAAACATAATGCATGTGTGGTTGCATAAACAACACCGCGTCCCTAGTAAGCATCTACTATACTAGCTCGTTAATTAATGATGGTTATGGTTTCCTAACCATGAACATGAGTTGTGTATTAATTAATGGGATCATGTCATTAGAAGAATGACGTGATGGACAGACCCAACTAAGCATAACAATATTGATTGTTTCATTAAGTTTATATTGTCATGCCTTTTATTGTCAAGTATCATGTTCCTTAGACCATGAGATTATGTTATTCCTGGGTACCAGAAGAATACTTTGGGGACATCAACCATCACATCGTGACAGGGTGATCATAAAAATGTATTACGGGTATCTCCGAAAGTACTTGTTGAATTACATGAATCAAGACTGGGATTTGTCCCTCCGTGTGACGGTGAGATATACTCTGGGCCCACTCGGTAATGCACATTCGGTAACGTTTGCAAGCACGTGACTAATGAGTTAGTCATAGAGAGTGTTGTATTACAGAACGAGTAAAGAGTACTTACCGGTAATGAGATTGAACTAGGTATAGCGATACCGACGATCGAATCACGGGTAAGTAAAATATCGTGTGACAAAGTAAAAATGAGATTATAGTAGTCCACGACATAGTGGTTCAATCGATAAAGATCTTCGGTGAATGTGTGGGAGTCATTACGGATATCCTGATCCCTCTAATAGTTATTGATCAGAGAGATGTCTCGATCATGTCTGCACGTTCTCGAACCCGTAGGGTCACACACTTAACGCTCGGTAACGCTAGAATAGCTCTGGGATAATTTTATTAATGGTGTTCGAATATTGTTCGGAGTCTCGGATGAGATCCTAGACATCACGAGGAGCTCCGGAAGAGTCCGGAGGTAAAGATTTATATAGGGCAAGTTGATTTCAGGGTTCCGGAAAAGTTTGGGATTTTTTCGGCAGTGTCAGAATGTTCTAGAAGGTTCCGAAGGGTCCCACTATGGGCCCCACCTGTTTTGGACGACCAAGGGTGGTCCAATAGTCCA
The DNA here is from genome assembly GCA_950022295.1 of Bromus sterilis. Taxonomy (NCBI): domain Eukaryota; kingdom Viridiplantae; phylum Streptophyta; class Magnoliopsida; order Poales; family Poaceae; genus Bromus; species Bromus sterilis. The sequence continues at coordinate 158,863,961 of OX465599.1, read as the reverse complement.
TGTGACCAGCCCTCCTTGGTTTATTATGCCAATAAATGGGCAGCCCTTCATTGGGAGGGTTACCACTCATAAAAGAAAGTTGTTACCATCTTTTTAATGAGAGAGGGGTTTTCACTTGGGAATTGAAGTGGCTACAACCTCCTTGCCTATATAAGAGAGGGGAGAGGCTCACCAAGAACACCAAAGTCCTTCCACACCTCCTCCTCCCTCACGTGCATTGCTTGGCGAAGCCCTGCCCGCGGGAAACTCTTCACCATATCCATCAGTACGCCGTTGTGCTGCTGGAATTGATCCCATCTATTTCTCCCTCTTGCTTGCTTGATCAAGAAGAAGGAGACGTCATCGAGCTGTACGTGTTCAAGCATCCGGAGGTACTGCTCGTTTGCAGTGCTGATCGGATCGAACGTCACCAACAACTTCACCAAGCTGCGTTGAAATAAACGTTCAACGGGCATGTTCTTCAAGGGTATGATGACCTACTCTCCCCATTACTAGCATCTTCTAGATTGGATCTTGGATGTTGCTTCCACATGTGAGAGAAATTTTTGGTTTCTATCGCTCAATCTCCTACAGTGGTATCAGAGCTAGTTCTATGCGTAGATGCTTTGTACGGTTAGAACACAATGAGTTATGGGCGTTGATCTTCTTGTTGCTACCCTTCCATGTGTATTTTGGTTTTGCGGTATGGTTTGATGCAGCGGCCCGGACCAACTTTACAATCTTCGGATTGAGACCGGTTCCGCACTTGACGTGCAACTTGTATTGCACATGCGGCCTGCGGGTGTCAGTCGCTCTTACCATAGTATTAACCACATTTACAGAGGAGGGCTCTTATGAGATTAAGAAGCAATTTGTTATATCAACATTGTGGTTTTTTTGTAGGTAAGAACGGTTCTTATGCAAAACTCTAGAAGCCACGTAAAATTGAAAATAATAAGGGAGAGGCGTCTAACTTGTTTTTGCAGGGGTGTTTGTGATGTGGTATAGCCCAAACTGTTCATATGATATATTTGTAATGTATGAGATGATCATGTTTTTAATGTTTCACGACTTGCATGTCGATGAGTACGGCAACTGGCAGGAGCCATATGGTTGTCTTAATTATTTATTGTATGGCCTGCGTGTCAACTTCAAACGCCATGTAATTGCATTACTTAATCGCTATGAGTTAGCAATAGTTTTAGATGCAACATGGTGTAGACAACCAAGATGCCATAAGGTGGAGACCAACATGGTGCCATAATGGAGATCTTGTCGGTGCGTTCAAGATGGAGATCAAGGCGCAATAAAAGGGCTATACCATGTCACATATTTTATGCATGTGATGTTTATCCTTTTATGCATCTTATTTTGCGTGTGCACAACGGTAGCATTATAAGATGATCCCTCACACTAAATATCAACATAAATGTGTTCTCCCCTAAGTATGCACCATCGCAAAAGTTCGTCGTTTTGAAGCATCTCGTGATGATCAGATGTGGTAAACTCTACGTTCACATACGACGGGTGTAAGCCAGTTTTACACATGCAAAAATACTTTGGTTAATTTGACGAGCCTAGCATGTACAGACATGGCCTCGGAACGCAACGAACCAAAAGGTTAAACACAAATCATATGAATGATATGATCAACATTTTGATGTTCACCATTGAAACTACATCTTCTCTCGTGAAGATCGGACTTGGTGTAGTGGATTTGGATCGTGTACCACTAGACAACTATGAGGGATGTTGATTTAAGTGGGAGTTCGTTAGTAATTTGATTAAACTGAACTCATTATCATGAACATAGTCTAAAATTTTATTTTGCTAAAATGTTGTAGATCATGGCCCGCATAGCTCAGTTCAACTTCAGCGCATTCCTTGAGAAAGAAAAACTAAAATCATCTGGTTCAAACTTCACTGACTGGCACCGCAACCTGAGGATTATCCTCGCTAGATGTAAGAAGCAATATGTGCTCGATGCTGCGCTAGGTGACCCACCTGCAGACAATGCTCCAGAAGAAGAACATAACGTCTTTGAGACACGGAAAGATGACCACATTATAGTTTCTTGTGCCATCCTTACTTCTCTGGATACCGATCTCCAGAAACGTTTTGAACATCACGACGCCTATGAGATGGTTGAAGAGCTGAAAACCATGTTTCAGACTCAGACCCGCGCTGAGAGATATGAGATCTCTGATAAGTTCTATAAATGTAAGATGGAGGAGCACAACTCTGTCAGTGAACATGTTGTAACAATCGGAGGCTATATCCAGCGCCTAATTCAGCTGGGATGTCTGATCCCAGATGAGTTAATCACTGACAGGGTGCTGCAGTCGCTCCCTCCGAGCTACAAAGGCTTTGTGCTGAACTATAACATGCAAGGCATGAATAAGACTCTCAATGAGCTTTTCGGGATGCTGAAATATGCGGAAGTGGACATCAAGAAAGAACATCAAGTGTTGATGTCAATAAGACCACAAGTTTCAAGAAGGCTAAAGCCAAAAAGGGACACTTCAAGAAGAGTGGCAAGTCAGCTGTCGCTCGGGGCGGCAAGCCTGTTGTCGCTCCTGTGAAGCCCAAGGCTGGTCCTAAGCCGGACACTGTGTGTTTCTACTGCAAGGGAGAAGGTCATTGGAAGCGCAACTGCCCCAAGTACTTGGCGGATAAGAAGGCTGACAATGTCAAAGGTATATTTGATATGCTTGTTATTGATGTGTACCTTACCAGTTCTCGTAGTAGTGCCTGGGTATTTGATACTGGTTCGGTTGCTCATATTTGCAATTCGAAACAGGAGCTTCAGAATAAACGGAGACTGGCGAGGGATGAGGTGACGATGAGCGTCGGGAATGGATCGAAGGTCGATGTCATCGCCGTCGGGATGTTACCTCTTCATCTACCTTCGGGATTAGTTTTAAACCTTAATAATTGTTATTTGGTGCTTGCGTTAAGCATGAACATTATATCTGGATCGTGTTTATTGCGAGACGGTTACTCGTTTAAATCACATAATAAAGGTTGTTCTATTTTTATGAGTAATATCTTTTATGGTCATGCACCCGACGTAAATGGTTTATTCTTGTTGGATCTCACTAGTAGTACTTCCCACATCCATAACAATGATGCTAAAAGATGCAAAATGAATAATGATAATTCCACATACTTGTGGCACTGCCGTTTAGGTCATATTGGTGTAAAACGCATGAAGAAACTCCATTCTGATGGACTTTTCCAGTCACTTGACTTTGAATCATTTGACACATGCCTCATGGGTAAGATGACTAAGACCCCGTTTTCTGGTACGATGGAACGGGCGAGTGACTTTTTGGAAATCATACATACTGACGTGTGTGGACCAATGAGCATTTCGACATGTGGTGGACATTGTTACTTCCTAACTTTCACTGATGATTTAAGTAGATATGGGTATATTTACTTAATGAAACACAAGTCTGAAACATTTGAAAAGTTCAAAGAATTTCAGAGTGAAGTAGAAAATCATCGTAACAAGAAGATCAAATTTCTACGATTTGATCGCGGAGGGGAATATCTGAGTTACGAGTTTGGCATTCACTTGAAAAACTGTGGAATTGTTTCCCAACTCACGCCACCTGGAACACCACAACGTAATGGTGTGTCTGAGCGTCGCAATCGTACTTTATTAGATATGGTGCGCTCTATGATGTCTCTATCCGATCTGCCAATGTCATTTTGGGGCTATGCATTAGAGACAGATGCATTCACTTTAAGTAGGGCACCATCTAAATCCGTTGAGACGACACCATATGAGTTGTGGTTTGGCAAGAAGCCTAAATTATCGTTTCTTAAAATTTGAGGGTGTGAGGCTTATGTCAAATGGTTACAACCTGATAAGCTCAAACCCAAAGCGGAAAAATGCGTCTTCATAGGATACCCTAAGGAAACTATAGGGTATACCTTCTATCACAGATCCGAAGGCAAAGTCTTTGTTGCTAAGAACATATCCTTTCTTGAGAAGGAGTTTCTTTCGAAACGAGTGAGTGAGAGGAAAATAGAACTAGACGAGGTTATTGAACCTTCTCCCGAATTGGAGAGTAGCGCAGCGCAAGAAGATTTGGATCTTTTGGTGACGCCTTCACCAGCTAGAGAGGAAGAAGCTGATGATAATGATCATCAAGCTTCGGTCGAAGTTCCCGTTCGTAGGTTGACTAGGTTACGTACTACTCCTGAGTGGTACGTAATCCTGTCATGAATGTTTTATTGTTAGACAATGATGAACCTACGAACTATGAGGAAGCGATGATGAGCCCAGACTCTGGAAAATGGCAAGACGCCATGAACTCTGAAATGGAATCCATGAAAGAAAACCAAGTGTGGACTTTGGTTGACCTTCCTGATAGCCGCAAGGCTGTTGAATGTAAATGGATTTTCAAGAAGAAAACAAACGCTGACGGTAATGTTACTGTACATAAAGCTCGACTTGTCGCAAAAGTTTTTCGACAAATTGAAGGAGTTGACTACGATGAGACCTTCTCACCCGTAACGATGCTTAAGTCTGTTAGGGTTCTGCTAGCAATTGCTTCTTATTTCGATTATGAAATTTGGCAGATGGATGTCAAAACTGCATTCCTCAATGGAAACATTGAAGAAGAGGTGTACATGGTACAACCCCAAGGTTTTGTCAATCCTAAGGATGCTGGTAAAGTGTGCAAGCTTCAACGTTCCATCTATGGACTAAAGCAAGCATCCCGGAGTTGGAATCTTCGATTTGATGAGGTTATCAAAGGTTTTGGATTTGTCCAAAATTATAAATAAGCTTGTGTTTACAAGAAAGTGAGTGGGAGCTTTGGTTGCATTTCTGATTTTATATGTAGATGACATATTACTAATTGGGAATGACGTGGAGTTGCTTAACAGTGTGAAAGATTATTTGAATAATAGTTTTTCAATGAAAGATCTTGGTGAAGCTGCATACATATTAGGCATTAAGATCTATAGAGATAGATCGAGACGCTTAATAGCACTTATTCAAAGTACATACCTTGAGAAGATAGTGAAGAAATTCAATATGCAGGATGCAAAGAAAGGTTCTTTGCCCATGTTACAAGGTAAGCCATTGAGTAAGACTCAGTGTCCAACTACGGCAACAAAAAGGGAAAGTATGAATAAAATCCCCTATGCCTCGGCCATAGGTTCTGTTATGTATGACATGTTGTGTACTAGACCAGATGTGTCCCATGCTCTTAGTTTGACGAGCAGGTACCAGAGTGATCCTGGAGAGGCTCACTGGACAACAGTTAAAAATATCCTTAAGTACCTAAAGAGGACTAAGGACATGTTTCTTGTCTATGGTGGTGATGAAGAGTTCTTCGTAAAAGGTTACGTCGATGCTAGCTTCAATACTGATCCAGATGACTCAAAATCTCAAACAGGGTATGTCTTTATTTTGAACGGAGCTGCGGTTAGCTGGAGGAGTTGCAAGCAGAGCGTCATTGCAAGATCTACATTAGAGGCGGAGTATATGGCCTCTTCTGAAGCAGCGACAGAAGGGATATGGCTGAAGGAATTTGTCACTGAACTCGGCGTTGTTCCGAGTGCACTGGATCCCATGGAGATCTTTTGTTACAACATTGGTGCCATTGCTCTAGCCAAGGAACCAAGATGTCACAAGAGCTCCAAGCATATCAAACGTCGGTTTCATCAAATTCGTGATCATGTCATTGAAGGAGATTACCATTAGCAAAGTACATACGGATCAGAATATCGCGGATCCATTGACTAAAATTCTTCCACAAATAAAACATGATCAACACCAGAATGCCATGGGTGTTAGATTTCTGCCAATGTAAACTAGATTATTGACTCTAATGCATGTGGGAGACTGTTGGAAATATGCCCTAGTGGCAATAATAAAATTGTTATTATCATATTTCCGTGTTCATGATATATGTTTATTTTCCATGCTATAGTTGTATTAACCGGAAACATAATGCATGTGTGGTTGCATAAACAACACCGCGTCCCTAGTAAGCATCTACTATACTAGCTCGTTAATTAATGATGGTTATGGTTTCCTAACCATGAACATGAGTTGTGTATTAATTAATGGGATCATGTCATTAGAAGAATGACGTGATGGACAGACCCAACTAAGCATAACAATATTGATCGTTTCATTAAGTTTATATTGTCATGCCTTTTATTGTCAAGTATCATGTTTCTTAGACCATGAGATTATGTTATTCCCGGGTACCGGAAGAATAATTTGGGGACATCAACCATCACATCGTGACAGGGTGATCATAAAAATGTCTTACGGGTATCTCCAAAAGTACTTGTTGAATTACATGAATCAAGACTGGGATTTGTCCCTCCGTGTGACGGTGAGATATACTCTGGGCCCACTCGGTAATGCACATTCGGTAACGCTTGCAAGCACGTGACTAATGAGTTAGTCATAGAGAATGTTGTATTACAGAACGAGTAAAGAGTACTTACTAGTAACGAGATTGAACTAGGTATAGTGATACCGACGATCGAATCACGGGTAAATAAAATATCGTGTGACAAAGGAAATTGTGTACGGATTATAGTAGTCCACGACATAGTGATTCAATCGATAAAGATATTCGTTGAATGTGTGGGAGTCATCACAGATATCCTGGTCCCTCTGATGGGTATTGATCAGAGAGATGTCTCGATCATGTCTGCACGTTCTCGAACCCGTAGGGTCACACACTTAACGCTCGGTAACGCTAGAATAGCTCTGGGATAATTTTATTAATGGTGTTCGAATATTGTTCGGAGTCTCGGATGAGATCCTAGACATCACGAGGAGCTCCGGAAGAGTCCGGAGGTAAAGATTTATATAAGGCAAGTTGATTTCAGGGTTCCGGAAAAGTTTGGGATTTTTTCGGCAGTGTCGAAATGTTCTAGAAGGTTCCGGAGGGTCCCACTATGGCCCCCACCTGTTTTGGACGACCAAGGGTGGTCCAATAGTCCATGTGACCAGTCCTCCTTGGTTTATTATGCCAATAAATGGGAAGCCCTTCAATGGGAGGGTTACCACTCTTAAAAGAAAGGTGTTACCATCTTTTTAATGAGAGAGGGGTTTTCACTTGGGAATTGAAGTGGCTACAACCTCATTGCCTATATAAGAGAGGGGAGAGGCTCACCAAGAACACCAAAGTCCTTCCACACCTCCTCTTCCCTCACGTGCATCGCTTGGCGAAGCCCTGCCCGCGGGAAACTCTTCACCATATCCACCAGCACGCCGTTGTGCTGCTGGAATCGATCCCATCTATTTCTCCCTCTTGCTTGCTGGATCAAGAAGAAGGAGACGTCATCGATCTGTACGTGTGCAAGCCTTCGGAGGTACTGCTCGTTTGCAGTGCTGATCGGATTGAACTTCATCAACAACTTCACCAACCTGCGGTTAAATAAACGTTCAACGCGCGTGTTCTTAGAGGGTATGATGACCTACTCTCCCCGTTACTAGCATCTTCTAGATTAGATCTTGGATGTTGCTTCCGCATGTGAGAGAATTTTTTTTGTTTTCTACCGTGCAATCTCCTACAGGTGGGGCGTCTTGGGATGTCGGCGGGGCTGCTCCTCGCTCCGGTGTGCTTCTCCCACCAGCTTCCTCCTCCAATCCGGCCTCCTATGTACCTCCGACCACGACCCCGTACTAGGGGGTCAGCTGGTGGGTGTGGTCATGGTCGGTGGTGGAGAAAGGCCTGGAGGTGGCGGCACAACTGACCGAGAGAGGCAGGAAAGGGTGCGCCAGCGGAAGGACTAGAGGCGCAAGTGGCGGTGGCGGCACCAGCGAGGTGGAGTGGGATGGTGGCGGGGGCAAAGCGGTGGAGGGTTTCGATTGGAGACAGACACGCGTGCCAGACGGACAAGAGGACGACACAACTCGCGTCCGTCCAGACCCAAAACCGGACGCACAATTGGACCTGAATTGGTCGCGGCGGATAGAAAAATGGACACTGGTCCGTTTACGTCGTCGCGTTGGGCCTTTTTTTTATCCGCGACGATCCAAACACTGGCCGGAGGACTAAAAATAGATATTTAGATTGCGGCATTGGAGTGGCTCTCAGCGCGATGAGGGTCTGTCCTCGTGGTGATTTCTCTCGGGTCCGTCTTACCTACGCCAGTCACTTGCCTGACCCTAATCTATCATTCCTATTAATCTTTAAAGAAAAAAACTCCTACTATCGATTTGGAACGCCCCTTGCCCTTAGAGCATCTCCAGCCGCGCCCCTAAGAGGCCCCCAAGCCAGAGCTATTTGCGCCGGACGGACGAAATCCGCCCAGTCGCGCCCCCAAGGGCCCAAATAGCGCCGAATTGGGCCAATTTTGAGTCTGGCGATCCCAAGTCGACCCGACACGCTGGGGTCGCTTGGGGGCGCCGGACTAAACAAAACGGTGCGAAAGAGATAAAACGCGCGTGCCATTTCGCGCGCGCCGCGCGCCGACCCTACATGTCGGCGTGTAGATACACGTCGTCCTCATCCTCCCGCCTCGGCTTCCCCGCGCCTGCCGCCGCCGCAGAGAATCAATGCGGCGCGTTGAGTAGCCCAACGGTCCGACGACCGCGCCGCCGCGTGTCCCGCCCCGGTGAGGCCTCCTCCCGCTATATAAAGCAGGCTCGCCGTGAGAGACGCCGCACACTGCACTCTCCTCCTCCTCTCGCCGCGTTCTTCTCCTCATGGCCAAGCGTCGCACCCTCGCCGTCGTTGAGGCGGTCCTCCTCGCTCAGGCGGACTACACCTTCCCGCCGGACACGCGGCCGCCGCGTGGCTGGGTGCTCAGTGCCGGCAGCGTGCCGATACCGCCGGTGCTTCGTGGGGCCCCTTCGACTGGGAGGTCTAGGCCATCCGCGCCTTCATGACGGAGGCCGAGCGCGCCGACCCGGCGTACGCGCCGGGCGACGTCGCCCGCTGAGCGACGCACTTCGAGGAGCGCCGCGACCAGGAGATCATCTCCACTAACGGCCTGGAACCGGTGTCGGGCCGGCTAAACCGACACGGCCGGTGGCTGTGGTGGAGCGGGGAGGGACGCACCCTCCCCGACGTCCTCCACTACATCGAGGGCGGCAACGAGCCGCGGCTCGAGTACCCGTAAAGACGACGGGGACGCAGGAGGAGGCGTACCCGTAAAGACGACGGGGACGCAGGAGGAGGCGTACCCGTGAAGACGGCGGCGACAACGGGGGACGACGACGGGGCCTTGTAGTTTTTTCATTTTCAACTTATGTAAATTAAGACCAAATATTATGAAATTCGCTGAATCTCGCTAAATTTCATTCAGCTTTGTCTAAATTTAGTTTTTTTTAAGGGTGTTTAAATTTAGTTGAATTTGACCGCTATGGGGCCACGGTTGAGGCAGGTCGCCCCCAAGGTGTGTGTGTGGGTGGGGGGAACAGCCCCTTATCCTCTTTAAACCTCAAAACACGCCGCTCGGACACCTCACGGCCACTCGCTTTCTCGTTGCGGAAATGCTCGCCGTCTCCGTCTCTCCGCTCTTCCCCCTCTCGTCCCTCCACGTCCCGATCCCCCGCCCTTTTGTCCTCTTCCCTCTCCGCCGCTTCTGCCTCCGCAGATACCGCATGCGCAGCCAATGCCGCGGTGGCAGTGGCCTACAACTCCACCTCCCCCACGCCGTTGCCGGGAGGCGAACGGGCATCGTGATCGATGTCGACGAGGTGAACGATATCGGCGAACGTGACCTCCCCGTGGATATCTCGTTCACTCGGAGGCTTCCGCCGGCGCTCACCCTCGTTGACGGCATTGCCGCACTGCGGCGAGCCGCCGAGGAGGTCAAGGCCAGCCCGCCTGCCACAGGGAGCGGCGTGATCCGGTTCGAGGTGAGCGGGCAAGTTTGTGTAACTGAAACATAGGCGTTGGCGCGGTCGCTACGTGCAGTATTCTTGGAACTTTGCTTTTTTTTGAGGGTGTTCTTGGAACTTTGCTGATTCGGTAAGAGCAGCGCTGCATTTTTTTTTGCTTCGACACCTTTCTTAGTACTCCCTCCCACCCATATATGGCACACACTTAGTACAACTCTAGTACAAAGTTGTACTAAGTGTGTGCCCATTAATATGGATCGGAGGTAGTACATGAATCTTAAAAAGCAATAGGCATATTAGCCCGAGGATCAAATATATTGAACATATTGATTTAAATAGAAAACACTATATTGTTCTTTTTGATTGAAGGATTAACTTCTCCATCTTCAATCTGCATTGAAATTGAAATCTGTAAACTTTTCTAAGGGGGTGTACCGAAGCAAAGTTCTTATTATGAATATGATAATGTTTCCGAGGTTGAAAGACTCGGGCTACTGTAGCATTGCCCTCAACTACATTTACCAGCATTGTGAAGCTGATCGATTTCCCTTCACCTCCATGATGCTCTAGATCTAGAGGAAGATGATTAATTGAACACGCAATGCTGTAGGTACTTGTTCCACCCAGTACGAAGGCACTCAAATGGTTATGCTCTCAGTTTAGGAAATCATCATTGTTCCCTCAGTTCTATCTATCAAAGAAGCTGAGCTCCAATCCACCAGTTCAACTTGAAATATCTGGTGTTGGTTCTGCACTTTGCTTGCATGGTTCCTCTCAAGTAAAAGATGGATATGATATGATATCAAGGTGCCTCTCGTTCGTGTGCACACATGCTCCCTTTCACGAACTATTCGACACTTTTTCTAACCAAATTAGACATTTTTGTTCCTGCAGATATATTTCATTTGATTCAGACTTGATGGGAGCTTATGGAGCAGTAGGCATGAAGTATGACGAGGGATTATTGTCAATAGAGGAGAAAGTTGGTTCGTTTTACTTCTTTATTCCTCAGGTAACAACCTTTGCTTTTTTTGTGGCATGCATTGTATATACAGTAGCAGAATTTTTATTAACTTGGTGTCATATACACAATTCATGTAGAAGTCATTTGAAATTCAGCAGAAAAATCCTGCACTCGCAAGTTATGTGATATTATGTGTGTGACTTCATATTACTTGACCTCTTGTTTGTGATTATAAGGTGGACGCTCAAGCACATTCAAATGCATGTATGCGTCCCCTTAGAGACCAAGACAACAATTGACAGAGGTCAGGATAAATCCGCTATCTCATTTCTACTAAGGCCCACTGGTGTGGAGAAGATGGGACACCTATAGCCCTTGTTGGTTGACTTGTACAGCGCTGTACCACCGAGAACTCTACCAACCTACCAAGAGGTGGCTCTCAATATATCACATGATTACTAACACTGACATGAAGCTGTAACACTTGAAAATTTCTTTTTTTGTCTTTTAAGTTTTGATGGCCCTAAGCCTTTGTTCCTGGGAGAGCTCAACCGGCCCCTCAACTGCCACTCTCCATGCATGGATGAGGACCTCTTCAACGTGGAGGAAGAATATGCAAGGGGCGAGGACGGAGATTGCTCCAAGAAAACGACATAGACCTCCACCCTCGATGGACGAGCCCGAGACGGAGGCAAGGGACAAAGCCGTCCGAAAAGCATGACACAACTATCAACACGACAAATCATGGTGACATAGAGAATAGGCACACAAGAGTCTTCACCAATCACCTACATCTCCCACGCCTAGGTGAATTACTCACGCATGAGAGGGGGATATCCAATTATCAACAAGATAGAACCGATAGAAACCATATCAATAATATTTTAAAGATCCACAATAAGATGAATGCTTAAACCAATTTCAATCTCAAGATGAATACAAGTAGAGTTATAAACCCTAGTCTTACAACTTGGTATTCCTCTCCCTATGGTGATGATGGGATGACATATGGCGATGGGGTGAAGAGAAGGAATTTATCTCCGGGGCTTCGTCTTCTCTAGATCTCTTCTTCCTATGTTTTGGGTGGTGGTTGTGTCTCTCTGATCGCATGTCTCCCTTCATGAAAGATGCATCTGTTGGTATGTAGGAGCTAGCGGTGATTGGTACTGGCGCTCCCGTCCGTACCAGACGCCGTCTCGGTGCCCTGTAGCCTTTTCTGCATTCTTTCCAGATAGGAAAGATATCCCAATCATCTTTAATGTGTAGGATCTTGATTGTTTTCCTGCAAAATATGTGATTTCCTGCACATTCATAGTTCAAACATGTTTTCTTCTCTCTTGAAGGATTAATGTTAGAATAATAGGAAACCGTTACAAAATCCTATATAAAAAGTGATAAAAATACGAGCCATCACAGTGCCTGCATTGGTAAGGCTCTCGGACACGTGCGAATGAAGTCCGGGGAGCTAGACCCTTTAGACGGTAGCCACCACGATCGTGACGCTCCGTGACTTCGACACACGGTGCCCCTTGGAGGGCTAGTAACATGGCCTTGTCCACCATGAGCTCAACCATACTTTGCCTCGTCGCTACTAGAGGTGGTGGGCGTTCATCCGAGCCTCCTTACTACTTGACAAGCCTAAGAAGTCACTCACGTCATGGAAGGTTGCATATTAGCCCCCACCCTCCGGCAAATGTATGTGGGCTTGATAGCAACTTCCGAACAAGGAGAGGTGTGTGAAATCCCGTGTCTCCGAAGGTACGAAGCGCACAGGAGGCAAGGTGAAGCCAAGATGGGCACTCACGGGAGAAAGCATGTTGCCTCCAAGAGACGACACCCTCCCAAAGATCATATCTTGTTTCTCCAAAGACGCACGTGGCAAGGTGAGGCCAGGATTGGCACTCACGGTAGAAAGCATGCCACCTCCAACAGATGACATCCTCACCGAAGAAGAAATTCCATGTTTGCAAAGATACACACGCCCACGAGGCAAGGTGAGGTTGGCAAATATCGAGCCCATTATAGGCCAAAATTTGGCCCACATTGTCCCTAGGCTGAAAAGTTTTTATCTTTCGTAGAGAAAATAAAATTCATTAAAAGGCCCTTAGATTTTTGGAAAATTATGTAGAAGCCCTTGCAACTTTGAGATCTTCACAGATAAGCCTTGGGAGGCCGCAAAGTTTTTTAGAGAAACCCCCGTAGGTCCAAAAAAATGCATGAAATGCACCGTTTTGATCAGGATTTCACATAGAAGCTCAAGGAATCATAACAATAAATAAAAAAAATCCAAAAAAATACCTCAGAGGGCCTACGAGATAGCTTGGGGACTCCCAGGGTTCTTTCTTGAATCTGGAAAAATTCGTGAGGGCCATAGATGGATCCAAGGGACTCCAAAAGATGCTGGAAATCATCCGGAAGGCCGTGGAAGGACAATGAATTGAACACGCAAGCCCCTTGTCGGATTCATCAACAAGAAGTAGAAGCTGTCAGGACCAGATCCGTCCTTGAAAGATCCTTTGCTGAGAGAAGATTATTGATCCGGAGCCACTAAGATGATTTTGGTGACTTCGGCTCAAAGGGACTCATGTTGTAGCAACGGATTTTGACCCTACTTAAGGTGCCACCCCTTGTCTTACGTCGACTGCCTCGTCGCCAGTCAAAACCAATCGAGGCAAGTCAAATAGAGAAGACCTCAAAAACTAATAAGTCAAAGGAGGAGACAAGGGAGCAAAGAAGTCCAGGACCAAGCAAGAATGCCTCCTCTCGTGTAGGAATTCCCCCTAATGGGCCACAACTCACCTCCTAGCCCAATAAGGAGCACATGGGCTAAAGGACGGAAAATTACCTAGTTCTACCTGTTAGGAAATATGCAACTTGTATTTCCTGGAGGCATACAAAGGGGTACATGGCTAATTATAAATAACTCTAACACTACCCTCCCACCTCCTTACTTCAAGGGTAGCCTTGGTCATTTGTCAAGGACCCCTAGGTAATATAAGCCCCACCCCCACCCCCATGGGCATGTTACTCATTCACTCTCACTTAAATACACTCAAGTGGAGGGTCACTCTTGCCTTCCAAGTCCCTTCAGGAGGGCAAACGAAGGTCGAGAGTTCGGAGTTCGAAGGACCTTGTAAGGCTCGGACTAATCAGGAGTCATAGGACATCAAAAGGCCGCACCCTAAGTGCCCCATGCACTGGGCTCCATTCTCAATGACCCTAACATAGGACGTAGGTTGTGCTCCTACGAGGCGAGTGTAACTATTTAAAAAACATTGCCGTGTCACTTTGATTAATGTACACCGACCTTCGATATAAGGGCCACGTGGATGATGACTGTTTTTGGCCGCCGCGTGGCGTGTGAATCCGCCCTGTCGCTGAAGAGGTCGGTTGTCGCGCCGGTGTCGGAGTAGAGGTGCACGAGGATCGATGGCAGCGGCAGGCGACACAAACCGATCTTAGATCGGAAAACCGAAAAAGGGCCCCGATCAAGAGAAACCTGGATCAAGAGATCAGGAAAATAATCTAGAGCAGCAGATACACGGGACCGGTGGACGAACCCTAGGTACGGGCGGCGTGGCCCCCGATGGCGATCATGGAGATTGACCGCCCCGGGGGCGGCGTGGTACAGAAGCGGGGGCGGCTAGGGTTTAGATATAGGTTAGGTTGATACCATCTAGAAAGGGTAGAGATGGATTGGTGGAATAGTTGTTGTATTGCTTGAGCCTCGTGGGCATATATATAGGAGTACAATGATGTACTTGGAGTACAAGGCAAGGTAGAATAGAATCCTACGCTATCCTATGTTTCCTAAAAGCTAATGAATTGTTCTCCTGCACATTTATTTTCCTCAAACAGTCCATATAACAGACTTTGGAAATTTGCAGAACTTTTTACTGTTTATAATTTGCAGGCATCACATGTATATTTGATCTTGTAGCATTCGTGATGCTCAACAACATTGAATTTCCAGGTTGAGTTGACCGAATTCGTTGGCTATTCTGTGCTATCATCAACTATGGTTTGGGATCAGTCTGTATCTCATACATTTGAGGATTCAGTTTGTTTGTTTGAATCTTGTTTCAATCAGGTATGTGGAACTAAGCACATTGATGATAGATCTGCTGGGTTGCTTAAATTTCTTAAAATCATATAGTGTCTGCACATATCTTCTTTGCCATTGAACTTTTCCATTTTGTGCACCTTTACCTTGTAGGTATGTGGTAGCTATGATTCTGCAGCTAGCATGTGTTATGAAGCCATGATGGCGAATTACATTGGAGAATCACATTTGATAGAGACTGTGAATGCTCAGTTGGTAATTATCTCTGTATATATTAACTACTTTGGTGATGATATTCATTGAAGTACATACTCTTGCCCTATTTGCTTCCCATGTTAGTTCCTTCTGTCATGATTGATATGGGGCAAGCCCTAGTTGGTGTCCGATCTTCACAATTCGGAGAGGGATTCGAGGGGAACACGATGAACACGAAGAACACAAGGGAAATCACAAGTGAAATCAACACATAAGAGGATGGGGAACTAGATCCATACACATAAAGCTCAATTCAACCACCAAATCCACACAACATCCACAAAGGTAGTCTTGGTAGGGTCCTCCTGCTCAATCACTAGGAGAGGAAGGATTTGAGAGAGATCTCAAATAGATCTAGATCCCCAAGGGGGAGGTAGGAGCTAAGCTCTCTCTCATATATATATAATCTTCGCTAACCCTAAAATGCAGGTGGGAGAGGTCCTTATATAGCCTAGATGCAATAAGGTGCGGGACCGAAGGCAAATGGGGGGAAAACGGATGAAAACGGGTGTTTTCGGTGTCTATTGGACAGTTCGGTGCTCCCCACAAGAATGTCCGGCCTCGGGCGCCGGAGGTGCTGCGAACTGGGCCTTCTCTGGTCCGACCAGACAGTCTGGTCAGGGCTGAAACAGCGCTGCAGGTGCTGCGAACTGGGCCTTCTCTGGTCCGGGCTGAAACTGCGCTGCCCCTACTGCTGTTTGCTGTGCTCTCGGGAAGGACCGGACAGTGGTCCATGGGACCAGAGCCCCCTAGGTTGCATGCATGCTTCTGTCGCTACTTGCGACGGACAGTCCGGCCTGCCTGGCTGGACAGTCCAGCAGAGGCTGACGCCATCCATTTTTCTCCTCCTTCCTTCTCTTCTTCTCCGTAGAGCTTCACGTTCCGTTCCTTCTCCTCCACGGCTACTTTGCCATTTCTCATAGCTTCTCCATGGTTGCCCTCGTGGTACGTAATTATGCAACGTATCTCCATATGAGGTTGTAGCCATATCTTGCATGTAAAGGAGGGAGACTTAGCACGGTGCAAGTCCACCTTGGCATTCATAGCATGTGTGGGGTCTTGTGTTGGGTCCATATAGGCCCTGTGGGAATGATGTGGGCTGCCCCACATCAATGATGCTGCAGTACTGTTAAATATTTATACCACCATTTATTTTTCAGTTATTTCGATGTGCTTTCTCCTTTATCCTAATTATTTCATGTGGGTTTGAGACTAATTGAATCTAGCTTCCTCATTGGAGGATAAGAAAGGTAGGGTTTTACTTGTTACCTCTATGATAGGTACCTACTTATTGTTTGAAGTTTGCAATACTGGTTCTTCTTTATCTAAAGCCATTTCTTTCATCCATTCTTTAGAACAAATGATCAAAAATACTTTCGTCGTAATAGAATTTTTGTTAGCAATATGAAACTTCTTCATTTTAAATGAGATAAAACAGGCTGATAATTAGCTTATGACCAATGCTAGAGATTGGTCACCCATTGCAAACTTTTGGCCATTCATCTTGAACCAGTCTGACAATTACTGCAGTGAATGGCGAATTAAGTTACCATTCATCTTGAACAAATTCGAACAATACTCTGATATTCCTATTATCATCTAACACCTGCAAGTTAAGTTTGAATTTTATTGGACCCACCTTTCCAGGTATACTTGGATGGCGAAGTTCTTGCCAAATTAGATTCTGAAACCAGCATGCAAAAGGTATCCTCTTAACCTTGGTAAGTTTCTTGAAATTAGCTATTTCTTGCTTTGGTTTTAAAGTAACCTTTTACTGTGTAAAGATTATTGTGCTTCTTTCTTTGTGACTTCTGGACATTGCCCTTATCATGCTGGAAAGCACATCTCACGATTTTGCAATATTAATTCGGGACTAGGTTTTGGTCCTTAGACCATGGATATCAGATTTTATAGATTGGCAGTGTCGGTATCTAGGGTTTAGAGACCCATCAATATTAATTTGTAGTTTAGAGACCCATCAAATTTATAGATTTTATGAGTTAATGAGGTGGGACGAATTACTAGCTGCCCCAGTGTCGGTATCTCTAAATAAACCTATTCCTGAAATTGGCAGACCAAAAGGTAAAGTTAAGTTTAGACCTAACTATGAACCTTACATCAAAGTAGGGTAAGCATAATTTCTAGGGTTAATTAGATATATGCCATTGCAATTTCCAGTTATTTGAGAAACGCCACTGCAACTTTCATCCTTTGAAATATGGCACTGCAATTTTGTGTGCGGCAACAGCTCTGGCGGCGGCCTCCTTCCTCCAGCGCCCAGATCCGGCGTCCCCGGCGGCCGACGGCTCGCGGCAGGTCGCCAGGTCGGTCTCTCCCCGACGCCCTCCCGCAGGTTTTGGGCGGACGCCCTCGCCTGGCACGCCACCAGGCCCAGGCAACACCGGCGCCATGGGAAGATGCAGGAAGCGAGCACGGGCAGGCTGGATCCTGCGCCGCCGCCGGACACCCCAGCCGTGCCGCGCACCAGGGGACGCTACGCCGGCTGCAGCCCCTCCGTCATCGCCTCCACCCGCGGCCACTTCGACTCCATCCCCGTCGCCGCCAACACCGCGAACGGCGGCCCGCAGGGCTGCTGTAGGCGGCGGCTAGCACCCCGATCTGGCGATTCCGTTGCCTCGGGCGAGCAGCCAGATCTGGCGGCGGCTAGAGGCTCAGCCTCGATTTGGTCCAGATTGAGGACGAGTGGGAGGCTCGATCCGGGCGGGATCTAGGTGGCGACCAGACGGGGACGGTCAGGTGTCACGTACAGGCGAGGCGGCGGATGGATCGGCGGCTCCACGGGCCACGGGGCGGAACCTGGCGGGGTGGCTGGATCGTCGGCTGGGCAAGGCGGGATCCGGCGGGGAAGCTCCTGATGGGCGGCTTCGAGGACCAAAGGGCGGACCGAGGGCAGGCGGCGGACAGGGAGGTCGGCGGCGACTTCACACACGAGGGAGCTGGCGATGAACAGAGATCGGGAAGAGCATGAGTTCTTCCTCCTTCTGTCTGATTTCATTCTCTCTACTCCACCCATGGGTACGTGCAAAGCTCATATTTCATTCCTATCGTATTCATCTTATAAGCTTTCTTCTAGTTTAGCTGAAGTAGATGTGAAACTAGGTAGAAATGAGAATGAAATCCTATCGTATTCATCTTATAAGCTTTCTTCTAGTTTAGCTGAAGTAGATGTGAAACTAGGTAGAAATGAGAATGAAATTATTGTCTCGACCAATGCTTTGAAGCATATGGAGTATGACCGGTTAAAGGTCTATCCAGGTGCATCTAGTAGGCCGGTCACCACACCCCTAGATGATGAGGAGGCGAATGCCACTATTGATGGACAACTTCTATCACATCTTGTGGGTGAGATGATGGAGGTGGGTATGGATGAGGTGGGGTTAGGATCTATTTATGATCTGCATGCTTCCGGCCGAAAATCCAAATCCGCCAAAGACAAAAAGAACCAAAAAATGAAAAGATCATCGAAACAGTCAAAAAACCCAATTGTTTCCCAATGAACGACATCTTCATGAATAGCAGAGGTCTTGGTGACTTGGCTAAGCATTTGAATATTGCTCAATATGTTCGGGATCATAAATTAGATTTTTTGGCTATTTTGGAAACTGGGAGGGATTTTCCAGTAAGTGTTCTAGACCGCCTTTCTGGCGGCATGGATTTTACTTGGCACTCTATCCCTCCTCGTGGTAGATCTAGCGGCATTCTGCTTGGTGTACTTTCAGACTCCATGGAAGTTTTAGCTTATACGAGTGGGGAATTTCATATAAAATTCCACATTCGTAACAAAGCTGATGGATTCATATGGTGTCTGGTTGCCGTTTATGGTGCCGCTCAGGAGGAGCGTAAGACAGCTTTTCTGCGTGAACCGGTGAACCTAGCGAATAATGATCCACATCCTATCCTAATAGGTGGAGATTTTAATTCACTACGGTTCCCACATGAGAAAAGCAAGGGGAGATTCGATAATCATTGGTCTTTCTTGTTCAATGCTGTTATTGGTAATTTGGACTTAAGAGAGGTATATATGACAGGTAGACGATTCACCTGGGCGAATAGTCTACCTGAACCGATATACGAGAAATTGAACCGTGTACTGATGAGCACTGATTGGGAAGACAAATACCCATTAGTAACAGTACGCGCCCTTGAACGTATTGAGGATCTATCGGATCATGCCCCTCTACTCTTATCAACCGGAACATTGAAATCAAACGCGCGACACCGCTTTAGATTTGAGTTGGGATGGTTGCCGCGGGATTGTTTCGATGATATGGTTAAAAGGGTGTGGCCAGCTCCGGTCCCAGGTAATAGTCCTGTTCGAAGATGGAACGCAAAAATCCGTAACTTGCGTAAATATCTTCGTGGATGGGCTAGGCACACAACCAGGATTCTAAAAAAAGAGAAGCAACGTTTGTGCACCATCATTGACGAGCTTGACCGCGCGGCAGAAACACGAGTGCTATCCCAGCAGGAGATTGAGCTTAAAAGCCAATCCAATGCGGAGGTGGCACGAATGCTGCGGGAGGAAGAGCTCAGATGGTACCAAAGATCAAAATCTAACTTCATTTTGAAGGGAGATGCGAATACGAAATATTTCCAGAATGTTGCCAATGGCAGACATAGGAAAAAGAGTATTCATTCTCTAAACCAGGATGAAGGTATGATTGAAGGTCAGGAACAAATTAAGGCTTATATTACAAGCTACTATAAAGGACTATTCGACGCTCCAACTGAAGATATCTTGTCCATGGATGAGACTCGGACGGAAGACATACCCTAGGTCTCTAATGAGGAAAATACCTTTTTAAATTCTCCCTTCACTGAAAAGGAGATTAAAAAGGCGGTTTTCCAAATGGAGCATAATAAGGCTCTTGGGCCAGATGGCTTTCCTGCTGAGTTTTATCAACACTTTTGGATACCATTAAGACGGACCTTATTGAGTTGTTCCAATGTTGGCATGTTGAACAACTTGAATTGTTCCGTCTTAACTTTGGGGAAATTGTTTTGCTGCCTAAGGTTTTGGAGGCAGAAAGGATACAACAGTATAGACCAATATGCCTCCTTAATGTTAGCTTCAAAATTTTCACGAAGGTCGCAACCATTAGATTAAATTCGGTGGCTGATCATGTGGTTAAACCTACACAAACGGCTTTTATGCAAGGTAGAAATATCCTCGACGGAGTCGTGGTTTTACACGAGACCGTTCCTGAGATGCACACTAAAAAGCTTGACGGAGTAATTTTCAAAATTGACTTTGAAAAGGCTTATGATAAAGTGAAGTGGTCGTTTCTCCAACAAACTCTGAGAATGAAAGGTTTTCCCAAAGAAGTGGTGTGCTTTGATCCATAGTTGTGTTTCGGGAGGAAGTGTTGCCGTTAACGTCAATGATGAAATCGAACGCTTCTTCCAAACCAAAAAGGGATTAAGGCAAGGTGATCCTTTATCACCCATATTGTTTAATATTGTGGCTGATATGTTAGCGATCATGATTGAACGCGCCAAGCTAGACGGCCAAATTGAGGGAGTAGTCCCACACCTAGTGGATGGGGGATTATCTATTCTTCAATATGCGGACGACATAATTCTTTTTATGGAACATGATCTAGATAAAGCAGTGAATCTGAAATTAATATTATCAGCATTCGAGCAGTTATCCGGATTGAAGATTAACTTCCATAAAAGTGAATTGTTTTGTTTCGGTGAGGCCTAGGATGCAGCAACTCAATATGCCGAGATTTTCGGATGCGAGCAAGGTCAATTCCCTATTAAGTATTTGGGGATACCCATACATTATAGGAGACTGACTAATGCGGAATGGAAGCACATCGAAGAAAGTTTGCAAAAAAGGCTAGCTAGCTGGAAAGGGAAGTTGTTGTCCCTCGGTGGAAGATTGGTACTCATAAATTCAGTTTTAACCAACATGGTACTGTATATGATATCATTCTTTTAGCTACCTAAAGGGGTCTTACATAGATTGGATTATTTCCGATCGAGATTCTTTTGGCAAGGGGATGACGAGAAGAAGTATCGACTGACCAGGTGGAATGTCGTTTGCCGTCCCAAAGACCAAGGGGGGTTGGGTATTCATGACCTACAGGTCAAGAACTCTGCTCTCCTCGGTAAGTGGCTATATAAGCTACTGACTTCGGATGGTGTCTGGCAAACGCTCCTTAAGAGAAAATACATCGGCACAAAAGCGTTATCTCAGGTTGTATGGAAGCCTGGAGATTCACATTTTTGGGCTGGCCTCATGGCGACAAAGAAAGACTTTTATCGCTTTGGGGTTTTCAAGATTAAGGACGGGTCGGAGATAAGATTTTGGGAGGATATATGGCTAGGAAATGCCACACTCCGAGATCAATATCCAGCTCTTTATAACATTGTGCGACATAAGGGAGATACGCTGGCCACGGTCATGTAAGAGTCACCCCCTAATGTTGCATTCAGGAGAGACTTAATCGGTCCTAGACTAGCGTCTTGGAATGCCTTGCTAGAACGGTTAGCGGTAGTGCAACTGTCACAAGGCCACGATGAGTTTCGATGGAATCTCAATAGGAATGGAAAATTCTCTGTGGATTCTATGTATAGGGCGCTTGTCCAACCTGAAATACCAGTCAATAATAATTATAAAATATGGCAAATGAAGATACCTCTAAAGATTAAAGTCTTTGCATGGTATCTTCGAAAAGGTGTCATTCTAACGAAAGATAATCTTGTCAAGCGCAACTGGCAAGGGAGTAAGAAATGTGTTTCATGTGCTCATGATGAGACAATAAAACATCTATTCTTCACTTGTAAGGTTGCACGTTCTATTTGGTCAGCTATCCAAATGACGTTAAACTTATATCAACCCACATCCGTTGCTAATATATTTGGCAATTGGCTTAACGGGATAGATAATAAGCTTAAAACCATTCTTAGGATAGGAGCGCTCGCCGTAATATGGTCGCTCTGGCTATGTAGAAATGACAAGATCTTTTCGGATAAAATTTTCACTTGTTTGCAGGTTCTTTATCGATGCACAGGTATTCTTCGTTCGTGGTCCATCTTACAACGGGTGGAATATCGAGGCCTTTTCATGGAGGCGTGTGCACGACTTGAAGCGGTGGCGAGGGATATTTTTATTCAACATGGGTGGCCGCGTGATCTACGCATAGAGCTACCTTGAGTGGCGATAGTTCTTTCATTTGTAACTTGTTGTACGCTGGCGGCTGTGTGCATCTTAGCTATGCAGAGGCCGGGTGTACTTGCTTAAACCTTTTAAGTAATAAAGCCCTTTATCTAAAAAAAATGCCTACTTTTGCACATATACCAGATTACCAGCCAATATACTAACGTATTTCTACCGTATGTACGTATACTTGTGGGTTCCACCCGAATCAGGCTTAAAAGAAAAACATAGTACGATAAATTGTGATGGAATAAAATAAGGATGCCGCCGGATTAAATTGTGACATGGAGAAAATAATTGATATATGTAAATAAACATTTAAATGGCTCCATGAAAATGCGTACAGAAACACAAGATCAATAAAGGATTAAAGGCTTAGGAAAACATGCGTGTGCAGACCCTAGGTTCAAAGAACTCCAGTCCAGTTCAATATCACGTTCAAAGCTCTCACATGCACACACAAATATTTGGCATGGGTACAGGAACATAACTCCAGTTTCAAATGGCCATCCAGTCCATGTGTGCCTGATTCGGTCGTCTCTATACAAAAGCATGATTAGGATGGGTCTCACCATGTATACGTACATTACATACGGCAGAAATTCGTAGTATATTGGCTGGTATATGTGCAAAAATTGACATAATGGCATCTGTCAAATGTACGAAGAATTGCAGTGGCATATTTCAAAAGATGAAAGTTCCTGTGGCGTTTCTCAAATAGACGAAAATTGCAGTGGCATATATCTAATTAACCCTAATTTCTACTCCCTCCGTCCCAAAATAACTGTCACAAATTCGTCTAAATATTGATGTATCTAGACGTAAAACTAAGTCTAGATACATCCATATTTAGTTAAATCTACGATACTTATTATATGATTTTTTCGATAAAGGGCATTTTTATTAACTCAAAATGTAGCATCAAGCGGATGCAAAACATAATGAGCGATACCCGGCCTCTGCATAGCCATGATGCACACAGCCAAACACCAAAGATATGATAAAAGATAACTAAGAATCGATGTGTGGACAACAGTAGAGTCATATAAGACTGACACTATGCCTATGTCGAAGGAGATGGTGGACCGATTCGGAGATTATGATGCCATCCATGTTGGGTAAAAACCTCCTTGGCCACTCGCTCCAATCGCATACACACCGCTTTGAACAACGGTTGGAACTCCGTTCGGTATAGCATAGACCACATATTCGTGAGGACATAATTGATCAAGACCAGTCGTCCTCCAACAGAGAGCAACTTGCCTTGCCAACTGCTCAGCCGTTTCTCTAAGCTCTCTTCTACATGTTTCCACTCCGCATTAGTTAGGCGTCGATAATGAATTGGAATTCCCAAATATTTGATCCGAAATTGGCCTTGCGCACAACCAAAAAGGTCAGCGTAATCGGCCGCCGCCTCACCAGCCTCTCCAAAGCAACACTTATTTTAGGATGGAGGAAGTATATCAATCTCCCTTCCTTTTGAATTTTTCTGTAGTTTGTACCCTCTGTTAAGAGTGCCTTTGAGCGATCGCCCTGATCAGAACTGACATTTATTCTTTGTAGGAGAAATTTCTGATGTCCGAGCAGTCATTTATTCGCTTTTCACCACAGTTCTTATTTTCTGCAAATATGGTAAATTTCTATTCGAGTCTCCTTTGCCACCAAACCGCCAATGAATTATCATTTGGAGCAATTTTCTTCTTTGAGAAAGAACACCAAACATAGATTAATTAGACATGGGAAAATTTGGACATTTAGCTTCAGAAATCATGTCTTAAGCTGTCTTGAACAAATACTAAAACTGTTCTTTCATGTCCTGCAGGATGTATGCTCACAAAGCAACAATACGGAATCTTCTATTAAGAGCTCCTCTAACATTAATTCGGCATGGGCATCCCTTATGGTAGAAGAATGTGTCAGGCTTGGTTTCACGGTAATCTTAACCCACTAAATAGTTTTGCCATGTCTACCATGCCTCTGATGTGCTTTGCTTTAGTACTTCTGTATAGCTCCAGGGTCAAGGTCATCCCCACTTGCACTTTCTGCGACAGGCCATCCTTTGACAACTTGCATATCATGTTATGATGAACGTTCACTTGGATTTCATGCTCTTGGTTATGGGAGAGGTTCTAGAAAACCCGCGATAGTAATTACATCATCAGGAACTGCTGTATCAAATCTCCTCCCTTCAGTGAGTGGCATATTTCACTTTCTTAATTTCTTTTATTTTCCTACTGCTGCCAGCTTTCTACATCATCAGGAGCTGCTGTATCAATTTTTAATCGAATCATGCATGGCTGCCAACTTTCACAAACCCTCTGGCTAGAATTGCTTATATATGACTTATGAAGGCAAAGATAGGACAACTTTGTGCTGATACATGTATTTTATGCTGCATGTTTGAAAGAGAAAAAGAAAGTCTTTGTAATATTACTTATATTCAGTCAAAATTTCTAGGTGGTGGAGGCAAGTCAAGATTTCATACCAGTTATCTTGCTCACAGCTGATCGTCCACCTGAGCTGCATGATGCTGGAGCCAACCAAGCAATTAATCAGGTGCTTATGACTGAATCTAAATTTAAATACTCCCTCTGATCCATATTAATGGACTCAACTTTATCTAGATCCGTATGTATCTAGTTAAATATTTAGACTAGATGCATGTGTATCTAGACAAATTTAAGTCCATTAATATGGATCAGAGGGAGTACAATTTTCTTGATGCCTGTTCCTTTTCTAAAACTGCATGATTACTCTGGTATTTTGGCTACATATTGATAGCCTTAAATTACTTAAGATATTCCTAGCACAGAAAGATAGGCCGTGCTGTTTCATTCTCAATATTATAAGTGAATGCATTTTACTTAGAAGTATCAGGACCATAGTGTCTGTTTTAACATAGAAGTGAAACCCTATATACATCACACATGCAGTGTGAACTTGGACTCTTGGACTTATCAGGACTGCCTATGCACTTCAATTGTTTTTCTTTATTTACTTTCTTTCTTCTCATCCTATCTGCACACAAATTCAAATTATGGTTGTATTTGTCAGTTATAACTGTGGACAACCCATCTCAACTTTCCTCATCTATTTTTGCAGGTCAATCATTTTGGTAACTTTGTAAGATATTTTTTTAATCTCCCTCCACCCGGTGATCAGATTTATGCAAGAATGGTTCTTACAACAGTTGATTCAGCAGCCTACAATGCAATGCAAGCACCACAAGGTCCAGTGCATATAAACTGTGCTTTTAGGGAACCACTAGATCACAACAATCAAAACTGGAGTTTTGATTGTTTGAGAGGATTGGACAGGTGGTTTAGAAATGATGAACCATATACTAGATACCTACGAATGAAAGTGGTATCAGCTTTTGGTAATTATTCTTGTTCAGTAATAGAGGTTCTAGATATCATAAAGAAGGCAAAGCAAGGGCTTCTATTAGTCGGTGCTACTCATAATGAAGATGACATGTGGGCTGTGGCTTTACTAGCTAGACAACTTTCCTGGCCAGTTGCCGCTGACATTCTTTCTGGACTGCGAATGAGGAAAGTGCTAAATTCATTTCCAGGATTTGACAAGAGTATTTTGTTTATAGACCAAATAGATCAAATTCTATTGTCGGACTCTGTCAAAAGCTGGATCAATCCAGATGTTATTGTGCAGGTTTAGCTCCTCATTTGATTCTATTCCTCTGCACCACTTACATTATCTTTGCATTTTTTAAGATATTATGTGATATTTATTGTGTTCTAACTTTCTGAAGCTTGTTTTTGTTCAACTGGTAGATTGGAAGCCGGATTACTAGCAAACGCATGGAAATGTTTCTCGAGTCTTGCTTCCCATCTTCATACATCTTGATTGATGCACATCCGTATCGCCATGATCCTTCACATGTTGTCACTCACAGAATCCAGGCTGGTGTAGCTGAATTTGCTGCTAGTTTGTGCCAATGTAATTTAGAAAGGAAGACAAGCAGATGGCAGGATATTTTGATGGTTCTAAATTCAGCGGTATGAGCCAGAACATGCTAACTACCTTGAAACGATACAATAAAATAATTATGGTCACATAATCGATAGATTCACATAGCTTCTCTATATGTACAATCAGTCCTTTATGAGCTTCGTCGTTTCTCACAATCCTTTATTCCACCAAGATTTTATATATTACACCTAGGCTATAACAATGAGTTCAAGAGTTCACCGCTCATTGAAGCTTGAAAATAGTATTGACACTTCATACGTTTCCTACATGAACTTTGTAGC
Organism: Bromus sterilis; assembly: GCA_950022295.1. Lineage (NCBI taxonomy): Eukaryota > Viridiplantae > Streptophyta > Magnoliopsida > Poales > Poaceae > Bromus > Bromus sterilis. Next base: position 158,837,402 of record OX465599.1, on the reverse strand, counting down.
TAACATGAAATAATTTAATGTTATCACTCAAGTGATGAAAATGAAGTAAACTGCAGGCTGTAGTTAATTTATTTGTGCCCATCGAACCTGCGGGCGATCATGCCCTTGATGGGTAATCAGCTCTGCTCATGGTTAGGAACTCGTATACAGAGAAAGAGAAGAGGCTTGATTCTATCTGTATCCTGGTCGTATGGGCAATCTGGAGGGAGAGGAATAGCTGTCTGTTCAATAACAAGACTACCCCCATCATCCAGGTCGTTAATCAGTTAAAGCAGGATGCTCAGTTCTGGTTAGAGAAAATTTTGCTGGGTTGGGTCTTCGCTGGACCATCCCCTTTTGCCTCTGCTTGCCTTTTCTGCGCCTTGTAATTTTGTTTTAGGTCTTTGTTAGTTAGTTGGGTTGTTACAGACTTTGTATGGGCTTTCACCCTTTTCTTCTTCTATCTATGAAGTTCACACGCATCTCACAAAAATAATAATATAAAGTTCACATGCAGGCCTTCTGCATGGTTCGATTTTTTTTTGTTTGTCTCCATATTCCACAGAACTTTCGCTGGAGCTCCATCTCCCTTGAAATGACTGATAAACTTCTGATTGGTTTCAACTGCCTTTTGTTTTGACAATTGCTTCTTATTCCAGGTTTCACAGGAAATAATGTTTCATGTACATGCGGAATTCTCACTTACAGAACCATATGTTGCTCATGTGATTGGGGAGGTACTTTATGGCGATGCTGTCATGTTTGTTGGGAATAGCATGGTCATTCGGGACTTGAACATGTTTGGGAAGGGCTGGCTTGACCATACCACCAACACAGGTAACATGCTGATGCATAATGTTCCAGATTTCGTTGGTGCAACAGTGGCTGGGAACCGAGGAGCAAGTGGTATCGATGGTTTGCTTAGTACAGCGATCGGATTCGCTGTTGGGTCAAGCAAGCATGTAAGTCATTTGTCCAGCTCACAAAGCAGCATGAAAACTTCCTTTCTCGAAAAATATTAAACATTAAATGAGGAGATATCTGTACTAAACCAGGGATGAAGAGTGAACAAAAAAAGCAATTCCCCAGAGATGATATTGCTAGTTACACTCCAGAAAGAAAGAGAAAAAAAACCTACCATTGTCAGCACTCAGCAGCAGTTTTTCTGAATAGCTGATAATATTTTCTCGTGCATTTTCTAGTCAACTTTGACATAACCTTGACATATAGGTGCTTGTCATACTGCGTAAGCATTCACATCCATTTCAAACAAAGTTGCCAATACATTTATGCTGAACCTTTACTGGAGAATACCAGATGCCATTGTAGGCTTTCGGCATAAACTTGACTATAGCTGCACTATTGTCAGGTATGCTGCGTGGTTGGTGACATTTCTTTTCTTCATGATACAAATGGATTGTCACTTCTCAACCAAAGGTTTGCAGTTTGAACCCTTCTTCACCAGTCCTTTCCAACCCCGCAAACTTTGAACCTTTCTCTCCACTAGCTCAGCCAATGTCGTTCCCACAATTTATGTTTCACACTGGCCTTCATATTCACTGCATCATTTACATAAAATGATAGATAAGTATTGGGCATTGGTACCTTTTTAGCCAAGCTATTTTCTATCATCATGTGCTTAAATTCTATTCTTTCAGCATAATGAAAGATATTTTTGTAAATAATCCTTTTGACATTATTGAAGGGCCCAAAGGAAACCCATGACAGTGATTGTAATCAACAACCATGGTGGTGCAATATTCAGCCTTCTACCAGTTGCAAAAACAGCTTCACCCCAAATTTTGCAGAAATACTTCTACACCTCGCATGACATATCGATTTCTAAACTCTGTGATGCACACAGGTAAAAACAGTGATTCAGTTGCAGCTTTGTTGCTTACATGCATCATGGATGTGAAATTTTCAAGGGCTTTTCTTATTTATAATTAGATTTTGCTTTTAGAACTACATTGTAACAATGGTTGCTCCTGAAGCTACATAGGTATATACTATAGCTGATTCTGGAAGTTGATAAATGGTGCCTGTTTTATATAATTGGTTACAGAGTCAACCTTTTGTTGTATTATGAAGTACTTCTTATGTTAACTGCAAAGTTTTGTGTCCCGCCGATCTCACCGGTTGTGTTGCAGAGTGAAGCATTTTTTGGTTCAAACAAAAGCAGAACTTCATGATATATTGGTGAAGACCCATGCAGAACACCTTGATTGTGTGGTGGAAGTAGAGAACCACATTGATGAAAATGCCAACTTTCATAGGTTTACATTCAAATTTGTTCGAACAGTAATTTAGTCTACACTGTGAGTTTATACGTTTCTCCTTGTTCTACAGAACTATAAGTATGTTCGTAGATAATGCTGCAACCCACTATCTGGATTATCTTCTCGGAGGTCCATACTCTAGGACTAGGAGTTATTTAGATCACATGTACAATAGGAAAATGCATGCGATGGAGTACATGTTGTACAGGTATATCCGTAACCAATTAATACACATCCCACTCATATTCCTGGCATTACCCTCAAACCTTCTTTTGAACAGAATCCAGCTTTCTGCACCTCGTACCTCAGGAATTTCAAATAGCAGTTCTTTCCATGAAGGCTTCATTCTGAAGTTACGTATGGATGACAACATTGTAGGATTTGGTGAGGTTTGTCTTTATCACCATTGCAATTTATATGACTTCTCTAATTTATGCTGACTGAAGTTGCCATTTTTGAATTGCGTTATATTTCTGAAATGCTATGTCTGTTGACTATTTACATTTTTTGAATACAACAACAAAAAAGTCTTCAGTTCCAAACAAGTTAGGGCAGGCTAGAGTTGAAATCCATAAGATCTCAAAAACAAGTTGAGTTGGTCCTGGGCCGGCTTGATCTTTTGGCATTCCGTAGTACCTTTAGGCCTCAGGAGGTGGCCCAGTGGGATGAATTATTGATATCCGTGGCCTTGCACCAGCCCAGCAACACTCCGGATCGAATATCGTGTCATCTAGAGGCGAATGACAGATTTTCGATCGGCTCTGGGAGATTAAGCTCCCCCTCAAGATTCGTATTTTTCTCTGCCAGACGTAGCCGTGTTCCCTCCGGGGAGGAGGTTCGCAAGCGCAATGGGCCGGGGATGGGTGCTTCCCGCTATGCAAGGTGGATGAAGACTCGAATCACATCTTCTTCACTTTGGGGCTTCTTTCGGAAAATTGTGAGGGCAGGTGGTGCCATTGTAATTTGCCGGATATGTTCCTCGAGTGCCAGTCGGTCCCAACAGCCCGCCGTATCGCCATGTGGGTGGGAGTGGGCGTGCTTACGTGGACACTTTGGACGATTCGTAGCAAGCTAGTCACTGAGCATGTTATCTCTCGGCGTTCCACTGATGCGATTTATAAAATGTGTGGTTTTCTGCAGCTCGGGTGGTTGCTTAGCCAGCAGCAGGCGCACGAGGACATCAATTTCCTCTCCTCCGGTCTCCGCGCCCTCGCATCTCGCTTCGCTCCACCTCTCCCGCCACCACCACCTGAGCCAGATTAGTTTTCTTCTTGTCTTTGGGCCTTGTCTGTGCTGCTGCACCAACATCGTAATATTTGTTATGACTCTGACTGTTGGGTGGTTGCTTTATCTATAAAGCGGGGTGAAAGCCTTTTTTGGTAAGTGCCATGCTCCCCCAAGAAGTTTTTCTGCTAGCTCGTGATGCACAATAGATGCTGGACGGAGGACCGGCTCGCCAGGCACGGGCTTGAGCACCCTCTGAGCTGCACGCTGTGCGATCAGGCTTTCAAGACTACTGATCATCTAATGTTGGGATGCCACTAAACGTTCATAGAACATTCATAGACCAGGGCGATCATAGAACATTTGTCAGTCTAACCAAGTCCTTGACATTCCAGGAGATCAATGAAAGAGTTGTGCTCTTCATGCACCAGAGGAAAAAATAAAGGAAAGAAAAACGTGCTGATAAAGATAGATGAGCCATTACTGGCAGAGTGCATTATAGACCAAATACTTAAAAGTGTTCAAAGTGATGGAGACATAAGATAGGACGCGCAGGGCAATGGTTGCAGAGACGATAGCTAAGTTGATAACGAAACTAAGGAGGTGGTAGCCACTGGTAGATGCAGCAGGCATGTTGCAAGCAGGATGGCGATGAGCCTGTGGCGGGGTGTCGATCTACGCCTGGGGTAACATGGCAGCTTCGTGGGTCTTCGACGTTCATCGAGCCAAGGGATGCGACCTCCGCCTTGGATGCACCAAAGCTGCAGCAATGGCAGCCAGGGTTTCAGCATCGTCCTTCGCTGCAGTAGCCTGTGAGATCAGGCTTGATGAGGCAATGGCCGCGACCAGGTCAGGCGAAGCTCTGGTCATGTCAAATTTCTTTTGGCGGGTTCAGACAGCTTTGGTGGTTATGTCAAGATAGTTGGGATCCTCGTGGAGAGCAAGGCGAGCGCTGTAACATGTTTCGAAGATCCTCCTGGCTGGAAGAGTAAGAGATCCTCGAAATAGAACAGTACAGAAGAGTAAAGGGTACGAGGTATCATAACCATAAAGTTCGTGAAGACACATTTGTTTACAAAAGTTCAATCTGTTGGCAACAGTTTTACGTCTTGGTTGAAGAGCCTGAGCACACTGCTCTAAGGACACACAAGTCCTCTCCTTGTTCTCCGTGAGCTAAGCTCCTTAGAACTAGCCCAACACTCGTAGATGATGCGGTGATCTCCGGTTGCTGAACGGCACCTAAATGTCTAGAGGATCCCAATTCCCCAAGAGTAACAGATCAAGAGCTAGCATGGCTGCTTCTTCGGTGATGCTCAATCACAACTCACATTTTTGGTTCAGGTGGTTTTGACTTAGTCTTTGGAGCTAGTGTTGACGCTTAAACGCGCCGTACATGAACACGTCCCTGTGTACCCTTAGCGCCGCGGGCGATACGCCGCAACTCGCACCAAAGGAGGATAACCGGAAGCGCGTACGCAAGACAATCCGGCTAGCCATTTTGACACCAGACGCCCCGGTTCCTCGGGTGGGACCCCGTCGGAGGATCCATCGACGATTGGCTGCTCCAAGTCGTCCTGAACACCCCTGGAGCCTCGTGTGTCGTCTTCCTGCAAGAACAAGGATAGACGAAGATACAGAGAGAAGACACAAAGGTAGAGATAGATGAAAATTAGGGTTTGTTGTGTTTCGCGATTGTGTGTTGTTTCACTCGGCCGTCACCTCATCTATATATGAGGAGGCTTAGCTTTCCGTACAAGAAAAGGACTCCAAATCCCGTCCAAATCTTTTCAAACTTAACCGAACTCGGATTACAGGTGGGCTTGGGACAACAGTTCGGTTTTTGGGAGTTTCGAGGCTGCAAACGACCTCGGATGAAAAAACTCAAAACATCAAAATTGTAGCCCTCAAAATTTCTAAGAACTTTCATGTTGAACGTTTTTTTAATTTGGAGCCATCTTGAAAGGGTTTCGAGCCGATTTCTAACTCAGGATGGAGAAAAACGCGAATCTGGAAAGTTTTTCCCGAAGCCCGTTCCCGAAATCGGACGTCCGTCGCCATTCGGACGTTTGACCCGTCGGACGTCCAATACCTGTCAGACTTGTGGTCCAAAATCAGAGGTCTACTGACCTTTCCCGTCCAGGCTTTGCCGGATTCTGTTTTCCGTCGGACGTCCAAACTTCACTGGAAGGTTCAGACTTTTTCTGCAGCAGCGCATGGTTTCGGCCGTAACTTTTTCATACAATGTCTGATTTGGACGTTTCGAATATCAAATTCGACTGGCTTGACGAGACAAAGCCACTTCATGTAGAATTTTTTTCCATTTGAGGATGTCTTGAAGGCCTAATTGACAGAATAGTACCTCGAATGCTAGGATCTTATTGCTTCAAACATAGTTTCGGCCCTCGAGATGGAATCGGATGGCGATGACTCGAACTACAAAGATTTTCATATCGACAATACCAACCCTTTTTATGTAGAACACTTCTTCATTTGAGGCCATCTTATATAGGTTCATTGCCGTGCCAAAAACTGGTGTCAACACACGACCCCTGTTTTTCGGCAAAACTTGTATTCGAAAAAATAATTTGTATCATGTTTGTTCTAAGGACGATATCAACACTTCATCGGCCATGCATGTTCTTAGGGCGATATTTACATATCGGCCATGCCTTGTTCTTAGGGCGATAATCACATATTGGCCATTGCCTATTCAGGCTTTCTGCCACACACTTGGGTGATATCTCTTCAAATATTTGTCATTGAGAGCTCGAGGTAGCAGCGTTCCTTGTATGGACTGATATTCTTCAAGACGCTTCGGTAACCACTCGAAGTTAGAATCCATTTAAATACATCATTCCTTGGAACCGATTATCACCAACCGGCTTTAATGAGATGGGTATGAAACCCTTTTTTGTGGCGCTAAGAAAATCGAACTCCGACAAGTCATGCCCTGTCAAGCAAGTAGCATGTGGATGTTGCCAATCCACAGATGCATCAGCCAATGCAACACAGGCCAAATTATCCACATGAACGACCTCCACCTCATCATCAACCCACTGAATCAAAAACTGGTGCATAGTAGATGGCATGCACTGATTTGCATGAACCCAATCATGACCTAATATAACACTGTAATTACCTTGCACCTTAGCGACAAAAAATGCAGCAGCCAAAGTTTTGCTTCTCACCGTAAGCTCAACATACATAACACCTTTGGCCTCGGTTTTTTCTTTGTCTTCGGATGCATTGAGCACCATATTGGTCTTTATCAATTCTTCATCATTCAAACCCAAATTTTTGAAGACCGAATAGGGCATAAGATTCACAACAGCACCACCATCAACAAGCATCCTAGAAACCGGCGATCCATTAATATGAGCTGAGGTACAATGGCTTCAAGTGCATCACTCGTTCTTTTGGCTTCTCGAATATAGCATTTTTGGGACCAAAATCCAGATGAGTTACCTCCCCTTCTTCGTCTATAGCATGGAATTCAGCGGGCAAGTAATACACCATATTGATATCCATACCTTCACAGACCGGTGTAGGCTCATAATCCACCATCTCCTCTTCCTTCTCACGTATATCCACTAGTTCCGATGTATCCTCAAGTGAAGGGGAAGTGATGGATGACGCGGACGGTACAATAGCTGTAGCCTTCTCTTTTGGTGGTGTTGGCGTTGCGGAGACTATCGTATTATCTATTTTCTTAGGCCTCCATGCCTTTTTTGCAGGCACCATGGGACGTGTTTCATTGAACCACTAGTCCCTTAGTTTCTCCGCTTCTTGCTCCACCTTCTCATGGTTCCTCATGCGTTGCAACCTCCTCTTTTGTGACTTGGATAGGCCGGGAGGACACCATTTAGGCTGGGTATACTTGGGGTCCCTAAGCTTGACCTCACTCGCACTAGCTTCATGATCATTAACCATAGGACCCTGCGGAACAGACACCACATCATTATTTGAAGTAGCCAAATTATCAATGACAATCGGCTGTTTGAGTTTTAATTTTTCAGTGCCTATCATAACAGTTTTGACACCGACGCTCTCCTCCTTTTGCTTGGAAGATTCTGAATCTACAACACTTGGTGACTTTGCACGCCATATTTTCTTGCTAATCCCCTTTGAATAACCTTGCGTCGACCTATTAGGACCATCACTCAAACGGCCTTGTGTGGGGTATGAAATTCTCTCATGTACGGATCTCCTAGGTGCTGCTCCTCCTGGATGAAAAGCATAAGGAGCCATTGGGGGCTGCTCTCATCTCTTCTTGAAATTGCCCGTGTAATATGACGCATAAGGGGGTGGCGCCATCCATGGTGCTAGTGCCCTTGACCTGTATGGCCTTGCGTGACGCTGAAATCCTTGCTTAGGAGATGATCTTGAGTGCTTCAAACGTGATGGCCGGTTAGAGCTAGAACCAGCTGCTTGATTGGCATACTTGGATAACAACATATCAAAAGTTGGCTTGATCTTCTTGCATTGCGCTTTAGCTTCATTTGTCTTTCACTTGCCAACTTCTGGATTCTTGGGCTTAACAAATCTGGCACTAGTACTCTCTTGCATTTGTTGTTGCCCCCCCAGTGTAGGATTCTTGATAGTAATCTTAATAATCTCCCCACCATCGGGTTGCTTGTCAAGCACAACTTGCCTCTTCAAGACTTAACTGCCATCTTTTCTTTTCCTGGATTCGCCAATGACAACATTATTTTTGTTAGCTGATTCGGCTATGTTGGGCCGAATTAACATCTTTTTCCCTTCCAAATCCATGGTGTTCATTGGGAAAGGCTGCTTATCAACCTGCATCTCAGAAAAATGCAATCGTCCATTATTAATGGCTGATTGTATATGTCTTCGAAAAACATTGCAATCATTACTAGTATGAGAAAAAGAATTATGATACTTGCAATAAGCACGCCGTTTCAGCTCTTCAAACGACGGTAAAGCATGAGATATCCTAATAATCTTAGTTTGTAGCAAAACATCAAATATCTTGTCACACTTAGCAATGTTAAAAGTAAACTTAATATCTTCGTCACGATTCTTATGAATCGGCCTAAGAGCATCACAAGTATAAAGTTTGGCCTTTGGAGGCCAATAGAATTCAGTAGAATATGCATCGGCTTCTTCATCCGAACTATCGTTAGTGTTAATAGTGTTAATTCGGCTCCTATTCATTCGATGTAAATATTTTACTTCATTAGCCCGGCTCTCCTGAACCAAAGCTCTTTCCTAAACTTGTCCGACACTCATGAACTCGTATCCCTCCAATTTCTCTTTCAAGTGGGATCTTAAGCCATTGAGAACTAAGTCGGCCATATTGCGCTCTATTATCACCAAATTGTAGCATCGGTTTCGCGTGTTTCTAAACCTTTTGATATAATCGGATAACGATCCATCAGGCTTTTGCTTAACCGATGTAAGATGAAATAACTTTAATTCAACTTCCACGGCATAAAAGTTCTCATGGAATTTCTGCTCCAAGTGGAACCAAGTATGTATAGAGTTAGGAGCTAACCGAAAACCATGAAAAAGCAGTATCGGTCAAATATAATGAGAACAAGCACACTTTATGATGTTCATGGTTAGCCTTGCCTAACTGAGCAAAATACTGACTAATATGTTCCCATGTGGATTTGTTATCCATCCCACTGAATTTGGAAAACTTAGGCACTCAATAATCGGGAGGTTATGGCTGTAAATCAAAATAGTCAGGGTTTGATGTACGTTCTAGGTTTTGGCATAAACCCGAATCTATCATAAGCCATCTGGTCTAGTTCTTTCCTAAATTTGGCTACTACATCATCCATAGTGGACGATTGAGATGGAATAAGTGAAGAACTAGCTGTAGGCTCGGTTTGCACCCAAGGGGCCGAACCTTGATTCGGTGCCGACACGTTTCCTAAACCAGCTGCCGTAATACCTTGCCCGACTCCTATCCGAAGAAGTAGAAGACGCAAAGGTAGAGATAGATGAAAATTAGGGTTTGTTGTGTTTTGCGATTGTGTGTTGTTTCAATCGGCCGTCACCTCATCTATATATGAGGAGGCTGGGCTTTACGTACAAGAAAGGATTCCAGATCCCGTCCAAATCTTTCCAAACTTAACCGAACTTGGATTACAGGTGGGCCTGAGACAACAGTTTGTTTTTGGGAGTTTCGAGGCTGCAAACGACCTCGGATGAAAAAACTAAAAACATCAAAGTTGTAGCCCTCAAAATTTCTAAGAACTTTCATGTTGAACATTTTTTGATTCAGAGCCATCTTGAAAGGGTTTCGAGCCGATTTCTAACTCAGGTCGGAGAAAAACGCGAAGCTGGGAAGTTTTTCCCGAAGCCCGTCGCCAAAATCGGACGTCCGTCGCTATTTGGACGTATGACCCGTCGGACGTCCGATCCCCGTCTGACTTATGGTCTAAAATCGGAGGTCTACTGACCTTTCCTGTCTAGGCTCTGTCGGATTTCCGTTTTCCGTCGGACGTCCGAACTCACTGGAAGGTTCTCTGACTTTTTCTGCAGCGGCACATGGTTTTGGCCGTAACTTTTTCATACGATGTCCGATTTGGACGTTTCAAATATCAAAATCGACCGGCTTGACGAGACAAAGCCACTTCATGTAAAACATTTTTCCATTTGAGGATGTCTTGAAGGCCTAATTGATAGAATAGTACCTCGAATGCCAGAATCTTATTGCTTCAAACATAGTTTCGTCCCTCGAGATGGAATCGGATGGCGATGACTCGAACTACAAAGATGTTCATATCGACAATACCAACCCTTTTTATGTAGAACACTTCTTCACTTGAGGCCATCTTATATAGGTTCATTGCCGTGTCAAAAACTGGTGTCAACAGCTAGTAGGCTCGCTTGGAAGGAGATTTCCAAGTCTTCATTGTTTGGGTTATGACTGAGGAGACACGAAGACTTTCAACCTTGCTTCGCTTTTGCCTCCCTTAATTGTACGTTTTGCCCTATTGACTTAGAATTCTTTATCGGGCATTCCGAAGACTTCAATGTTTCCTCAACATTTTTAGGGGCCGTAATCCTTCGGTTAAACCAAATCCTCATTGAGTTTACACATGTGTACACACGGTAAACAAATTAGTCCATTAATCATTTTATCATTAATCATCAAAACCCACAAGGGGGCACTAGATGCACTTATATTTCATTTTCTTGCCGTCGAGCTTTTTTATCCACCGGTTTCTTGGGCTATGAATTTCTTGCGCAATGCTTCATTCTCTTGATGTGGCATCTTCTTGTTATCCCTCCTTTGGCTTGACTTATTAGATTTTTGAAGACTTTTCATGCCGCGGCGACACTCTCAAGACACGGATTTGGGATTATCAGTATTTTTTTGTTTTAGTGTTATACTTCTTCAAACACAATGGCATAAACTTTTCATTTGAGGGGGAGTATTAGTTGAATTTGTATTGGTCTAGGTCCGGTTATGTATTCGTGTTAGTGTACCTTTGCTTCCTTGTACCCCAAGTCTATTGTACTATATATTTGTCCCATGGACTATGCAATACAATCAAGTTATTCCTCTAACAGCGTGAACTGCTGTAAGGCGTATTCTAGACTGCTTTTTGCTAGGTTTGTCTTGAATTTTTTTCTTTGTGTCAGAAAGCATCTCACGTTTTTAAGTTCTTGTATCTCTGCTTAATGTAAGTACAAAGCTTTTCCATCTCTTCTTTTCACCTTCCTACTTTACACCTAGCAGAATAAGGTTATTCAAGTTTTTTCAAAATTGAAACTAAATTATTTTTTATACATTTCATATAATAGGTTGCACCAATTGAAATTCACAAGGAGGGTATGATAGATGTCGAAGAGCAACTTAGATTTATGTTTCACAGAATGAAAGATTGTAAACTAGATGTTGTTCCTTTGTTGAGAGGGTCTTTCTCCAACTGGATATGGACATGCATTGGGATTCCTGTAAGATAAGCTGAGAAACTTAGTAACAATTCATGACTGACATCTCAAGAGATTGAGCTCCTCTCTTACTTTTTCCTTCTCAGCCTTCTTCTGTATTTCCAAGCGTCAAATGTGGCTTGGAGATGGCCATTCTTAATTTGCTCGCGTCACAGCGGAAATGTGGATTATCTGAAATTCTCACTGGTTCAAACCCCTTACTAAGAGATCAGAATCTGGTGGAATATAATCAGAACAGCTCTGCATGCATACATATCTGTGCACTCTTAGACTCCAATGGTACTCCGATGGAGGTGGCACGTGCTGTGACTAAACTTGTAGATGAGGGCTTTACCACAGTGAAACTGAAGGTAATTCTTCTACTTGTTCAGATTGAACTTTTTTTTTCTTTCTAAATATTATATCTGCTACTCAAGCAATATGAAGAAAGTTCTTTACAAATCTCTTGTGAAGGTTGGACGTCGTGCAAGTGCCGCTGAAGATGCAGCTGTTATTCAAAAAATAAGAGAAGTTGTAGGATATAAGATCAATATCCGTGCCGATGCAAATAAAAAATGGACATACGAACAAGCAATTGAATTTGGATCCAGAGTAAAAAGCCTTAGTTTGCAATATATTGAGGTAACCTACATTTTATTCATCTGCGTGTATTAGAAGCTTTAGAGAAAAACATGAAACTTGCCTTCCTTCTGCTGCATCTTATTATTATAGTGCTCTCATTTCCCAAGCGACATTCATCTTGTTATTTCTTGGGAATCTTCATGTTTCTTACTTGACAGGAACCAGTGAGCTCTGTACATGATCTCATCAAGTTCTGTGAAAACAGTGGTTTGCCTGTTGCTTTAGACGAGAGCATTGACAACCTTAAGGGGGATCCAATCCAAAAGCTTCATAAATTTGTACATCCAGGGATAGTTGCTGTTGTGAGTATGAACTTTGTGAGCTAGTATTTTTCAAGCTTCTTTCATTTCTATATTTGACCTTGTTTACATCTTGATGCTCAGGTTATAAAACCCAGTGTTGTCGGCGGCTTTGAGAGTGCAGCTCATATAGCAAAATGGGCTCACATGCATGATAAGATGGCTATCATCAGTAGTGCGTACGAGAGTTCTGTAGGTTTGGCGACCTACATACAGTTTGCATATTATGTTGACATGCAACGTGACCTAGTCTCCAGAATAAAGAGATATGATTCATGTGGAAGTGTGGCTCATGGGTTCGGGACATATCAATGGTTAAGACAAGATGTATCAGAACAAAAGTTAAATTTTTTTGTTCCCCCCATTCGAGATGGAATGAGAGCTTCAGTAGAAGATGCCCATGGATTTCTCCAGCACTTAAGTATAAATGATGAGAAGATAGAAAAAACATATAGTGAAGAAAAGCTAAACTCATATTCTATCCAAGTCGATGGGGATCATTTTTCTTATCTTGTTAAGGTTCAAGAGACTGGTGATTGTACAAATGTAAGTATCGCTCAACTTATTTCAGAGAATGTGATTTGTGTGCTTACCTTGTTTTATAAGATGTACTGTTTCACCCTAGGAGATAGGATTGTAACGCTACAGTAACCATCCCATGATTTAACCCATGTAGGATAAGGTTGTTCTTTTTCTTCATGGATTTCTTGGCACAAGTGAGGACTGGACTCCCATGATGAAAGCTCTGTCTCCCAGCGCACGGGTCATCGCTGTTGATCTTCCTGGTCATGGAGAGTCCCAAATTCTGCCACACAATGTTGAAAATTTGAATGAAATCTCTGTTACGATTCAATCAGTTGCAGATTTGTTGCTGAAGTTGATATGCAATATCACTGATGGAGAGGTGGTTGTAGTTGGCTACTCAATGGGTGCAAGGATTGCACTCCAGATGGTACTAAATGAAAACCACAAGGTAATCTTGTCAAGATTGCATCTTCTTTGTTTCATTCCTTATTTTAATGATCCTAAGGTACTCTTGTCAAGACAGATTAGTGGAGCTGTTTTGATATCGGGGAGTCCTGGATTGAGACATAAAGTAAGTAGAAGACGCCGTACTGCTATTGACAAATCACGAGCTCAATTCCTCTTGTCTTATGGACTGGAATGTTTTATCAAGTTATGGTACTCTGGAAAAATGTGGGCCAGGTATTAGCTGATGGAGGAATTAACTTACTTGATTTCTTGACACTACAGTATGACGAAATTTTGCATACCATGTATTTGACATGTTTTTCGTTTTCCTTTTTGGAACTTTTCTGTTGACTATACAAAAATTGCAGTCTGAGAGAACACCCACAGTTTGATTCCCTAGTGAGGACACGCAGAAAACACAGTAACATCACAGATCTATCTAAGGTTCTTGCTGACTCAAGCATAGGGAGACAAAAGTAAGATTACCTTCTGCTCTCCTATGTAAGATTTCCATTTAGCAGTATTCATGTGACCATAACATATTCAGTTTATTAGTATCGATGAATGTGTAAAAGATGTCACACTGATTGTATAGGTGACAAACAGTTTCATAGGTGCATTGCATTGCTTTTTGTATGAGAAGAAATTCAACCTCATGTAGATTTCTGTGTCAGGTCCCTGTGGGAAGATCTGAAATACTTGGGGAGGCCTCTCCTCATCATTGCAGGTGAGAAGGACGTAAAATTTAAAGAGATAGCGGAGCGAATGTGCATCAAGATAAGAGAGTACGGGGAACGTGAAGCTGATTGTCGTAGCAATCAGGAGCTATGTGAAATGATGATTGTCCCGGAAAGTGGCCATGCTGTGCATGTTGAGAACCCTCTTCCCTTAGTTAGAGCCGTGAGGAAGTTCTTACTAAGGCTACACCAGCCATAACGCTTTAGTATCCGTAGATTACAAAGCAAGAGTCTAACAAAAAATTGAACTACCAGCATTGGCGGGGTGAGTGGTTCGATTATATTTGTGGGCTATAAATGTTGATGGAAGAAAGGGGGCTTCTTTGTGTCTCAAGCTGTTGTTAAGCAAGGGTTGTAAGTTTGTCAATCGGTTGTTGGTGGAAGCCCGTGCCAAGCTTCATGCCTTGTATTCTTGCTTAATTTTTTGTTGGGCATTCTGATCCAATCTTTAGACTTCTATGAAAAAATGCTAAACAATGTTGAGATGTAAGATATTCTTTTTATGCTAATTATGAACATAATTAACACAAGGAAGTTATTGCATAAAAAATCTTTTCATGTTCCATCATACGGCTGTGTTTTATGTGATTATCAAGCTGAAGAAACAACCCAGTCCATTTTCTGTAGGATGTTGAGACTCAATTTCCAATGACAGGAGAGGCATATCTATCTATGATGAAGTTCTTAACCAGCATGCTCTCCCCAAACAGATTGCTATTGAAATCACCATTATTGGAGATGGAATATCTGGATGCAAAGAAACAATAAAATCTTCCATAATAGAACTCAATCCATATCTAATTGGGGATGATGCCTCAGGAATGATCTTTTACTGTTGTTTCCCAAAAAGAGTTGGCTGATTGTAATAAACTATGATAAATTTAACATTATTATTACTATTTATACAATACTATAAAACAATTGTTCTACAGTTTCATTCAAAAAAAGTCATGATCCCATAGAAATTATTCGAGCAATTGGTCTATCACTCGAGTGGGTGGATCAACAAAGGAAGCTTGATCTTGTCTCGGGTCCATAACAATATAACTAACTTCCCACGGTAAGATGGTGGTGTAGTGGTTGAGGTTGCAGCCGCACTAGCAATATATGAGGTGGCTAACGATCTATAGAGTAAGATGAGAAGCTGTAACAACCCAGAAATTTCACCCTAATTAAAAATTTTGCTGATTGTATTATTCTGTTGCTTGTTAGAATTGTTTGTACTATTTGATTCACCAATTTATTAATTGACGATTATATTTACCCTCCTCGTAACTGGGATACCATGCGTCATCTGCAAACCCTAGCCCTACTCCCTCCAGTTCCGTGCCTGCCCACTCCATCGCCGTCACCTCTCATCCACCAAACCCCACCAACCTCTCCCCCACGTCAAGATCGGGTGTCTCAATCCGGACCGTTGGATCTGGATTGGACAGACCGAAGAGTGCCACATCAGCAAGCCTAGCTTCCTCCCTGCCCCGAGCTCGTCCCCGACCTCACTCCCGACCCCCCCGGCGCCGCCGAGCCGTTGCACCACCCCAGTGAGCCTCTCCTCCGCGCGTGCCCCCTCCTCCTCCTTCTCTCTCTCCCCTCTCACCTCTTCTCTCTGCTTCCTGCGAGGCCGAGTCGCGCCATGGAGCCGCCGCCGCCATGACCAACTGCCTCGAGCTCGGAGTTCAGCGAAGCCTCGCCGAGATCTTGCCGCGCCGCCACCTAGGACCTTGCCGGCGCTCAGATCCGGCCAGCCGTCGGCGGATCCGGCGCCACCGCGCCTCCCCGGCTCTCCCGTCTCCTCTCATCGGCGGTGGCTGCGCCGTGCGCTGCTGCGAGACCTCGATCGGGAGGAGCCCGATCTGGAGCAGCAGTCGCCGCCGCTCTGGACCGACATGCCCCATGCGGCCCAGCTCCCTTGCGGCCCCAGTCCAGCCGAGCACCCCGCGCCTCCCCTACGCCCGTGGGCGAGCAACACTACCCGTCGCCCCTCTGCAAATGGGTTGAGGCCCATGGTGAGCAGCCCCCCTTTTTTTCCTTTTTCTGTTGATGTTGTTGGGCTTGGCCCATTTGATTTGAGTACTATGTAGCGCCCGTGTGCGAGAGATATTTTTCCTGCGCCGCCTCTGCCTAGGCCCAATTGCTGCAGATTCGGCCCGGGAGGCATATAGTTTTTTCTTCTGTTTATTAAATGGCAGATTGTGTTATGTTTTTTGCGATGGCGATATCTTTTTAACGGTAGCTCGGATCGCGACGCGTTAAACATGTAACTTGCTCCATTTTTTGTGCAGATCAATAAAATGTGCTCCTTTGCCATGTTTGCCCTTGTCTACATGTTGTTTCACTGCTATTTACATTGCATGCCACCTGTAACTTTTTAACCGTTGCTCAGTTTAAAAATGTTCTTTATATGTAACTTGACTAGAATGTCATAGGGCGGGCAATGCTGGAGAAGCCTTCCACGAACTTGCGGTAGTATCCCGCTAGTCCGAGGAATCCTCTAACTTCGGTCTGAGTGGTCAGGGCTGTCCAGTCCATGATGTATTGAATCTTGGCGGGGTCAACGGATATTCCTCCTTCTGACAATACATGTCCCAAAAATCCGACTTCCTTGAGCCAGAATTTGCACTTGCTGAACTTGGCGTATAGCTGGTTCTCTCGCAAAGTCTCGAGGACTAAGCGTAGATGCTCGGCATGCTCTTCTTCGGTCTTGGAGTATATCAGGATATCATCAATGAACACCCCCACAAATGTAACAGCCCAAAACTAGCAAATTCCATATAAATTTGCATTTTTATTTTTCCCATTAGGGATGAAAATTTGCACATTTTTTTGCCATAATCCATGTAACAGAAAATTCCCAAGCATTTTTCAGGTTACGTAAAAGGTTTATCCCGAATTCTTTCATTTGTTCCTTTTCTAGCCTTTGTCATTTTCTCCGGTGATCGTCTTTGACCCCCTAAGCTATCTCTTTGGGGTTTAGTCATGTTTTGCCATGATTTAGCCCCCGCCCAAAGTCCAAGATTTTTCCTTCTCAGAAGATGGGGTTGTAATTTAAATGGCTTTTAAATTAATTTAACTGCCAGTTTTATTACTTAAATATTCCGACCCAATTCATTTTCTAAAGATCCTAGAAATCTTGGGAATTGAGAATCATATTTTTATATGATTTTGTAATTCAATTGCTATTTATTTTTGCCCTCTTTCCTTTGCTGATTTTTTTGGTAAAAGATAAAAGGCAGAAAACTCCTCTCCTAGGCACTTGCGCCACATCCTCTCTCTCTCCAGCCCAGTCCAACTCCAATCCAGCCCACCCTCCCCTGGAACCACCTGTCATCCTCTCTCCCTCTTCTTCTCCCTCACCTTTTTCCCCTCGACAGATAAAAGCAGAGAGGAGCTCACCGTGGTGGAGCCCCTCCTCCAGCCTCTCTCTCCCTCCCCTTATCTAGCCCCCTCTCGCCCCCTCCTCGCAAAAACCCTAGCCCTTTCCTCCCCCAGCCGCCGCCATCTCCCTCTCCATCTTCTCCTCCTCTGTTTTCTCTCTTCCACCATGAAGACCGACGAGAAGGATTGAGGAGCTCACCCCAAGGCCCGCCGTCGAAACCCTTCATGATCAGAGCGTCATCGGCGCCTTCCCCCGGTCTGTTGCGCGTCCTCGAGCCTCGTGATCGTCGTCTTCTTCCTCTCGCAGTCCGTTCGATGTCGTCTTCCCGGAGCCGTGATCGTCTTCCTTATCGTCGTCGTCTATCTCGCCGGCTTCCTCAACTCCGCTGAGCCTCCGTCCCCGAGCGATTCCTTGCCTGCAACCTTCCCGCCGTGAGCCTCCCGTTCCTCTGCTCGTTCTTGTAGTCGCGTCCTCCGTGTCGTGCCGTTCCCATAGCCGCTGCCCGTCTAGCCGTAGACGTCGCCGTGTTCATGGGGTGCTCCTGTCCGCCCGGGAGCGCGGCCAAGACGTGCTCGCATGCTCCCAGCGTTGCCAGCCCACACCTTGGTTGTCCAGTGCGAGCCCATGCCGTGTCTTCATCTTCCTGTAGCCGCTTCCCTGTCCGATGCAAGGCGTTGCCTTTTCCTTCAGTTTCATCAGAGAGCTTTTTATTCAGTTTGATATTCAGTTATCCGTGCAACTTGTGTTATGTTCGTGTAGTTTTTTTTCCTTCTCGATCAGATAAGCATAGCGCGGTGGCAACTCTCCTGTTGTTCAACCTTGAGGGCGTGGGATCGAGTCCCCATCCGTGCAAGGCGCCCCCTTTTTTCCTCTGTTTTTGCATTAGATTTAGAGAATCTCTAGCCGTTCGACCCCCAAGCCGGTTTTCAGCGCTATTTTAGCGCCGCTTGGGGGGGGGGGGCGCTCTGGCGGCTAAACATGCTTGGGTTGGCCGCCCGCCCAGCCGCGCCCCCAAGGCGCCCCAAGTGGGCGCAGTTGCGGTCCAGATTCGACCCAAAACGGCGCCAATTGATCTTTTGAACGCAAATTCAACGCAGTTCAGCACAATTCGACGCAAATTCAACGCAGTTCGGCACAATTCGGCGCAAATATCGTCACAGTTCGGCACACAGCGTGGAATACAATCACATAGTTCGGCACAAATACAAATACAAATACAAATCAAACTAGGCATTGCCTTTGCGCATCCATAGATGATCCACTAGATCTTCCTGCAGTTGACGATGCACGTGCGGGTCTCGAATCTCCTGGCGCATGTTGAGATAGGCTTTCCAATCTGGTGGTATGTCGTGATCAACAACTACAAGAGGCCCCTGGTTTAGATATGGTTCAGAGTCATACACTGGATCCTCTTTCTCGCTCTCAATGATCATGTTGTGCAAAATGACACAACAATTCATCACCTCCCACATTTGATCTTTCGACCAAGTCTGAGCGGGGTACCGGACAACGGCAAATCGAGATTGGAGCACCCCAAATTCCCGCTCGACATCCTTCCTGCAAGACTCCTGGTACTTGGCAAAGTGGGAGTACTTCCCTCCTGGCACAGGGTTTGAGATAGTCTTCACAAATACCGACCATCTTGGATAGATGCCATCTGCTAGGTTGCTAGGTAGTATCCCTTGTTATACTGGTGCCCATTGACCTCGAAGTTCACCGGAGGAGCATGGCCTTCGACAAACTTGGCAAAGACATTTGAGCACTGCAAGACGTTGATGTCATTGTGTGTTCCTGGCATGCCAAAGAAGGAGTGCCAAATCCAGAGATCATGTGTAGCAACTGCCTCAAGTACCACACTGCAGTGACCTTTTGCGCCCTTGTACATCCCTTGCCAAGAAAATGGACAGTTCTTCCATTCCCAATGCATGCAATCCCCAGGAAATCCTCTTGCTTCATTCTCTGCTAGGATCCGAGCAGTGTCTTCATCATTCGGTGCTCGCAAGTACTGTCCTCCAAAGCAGCCCACCACTGCTTTGCAAAACTTGTACATACACTCAAGGGCGGTGGACTCGGCCATCCGTGCATAGTCTTCCTGTTGATCACCAGGAGCTCCGTATGCAAGCATCCTCATTGCCGTTGTGCACTTGTGAAGTGTGGAGAATCCAACTGTGCCGGTGCAATCTTTCTTGCAAACGAAGTAGTTTTCGTACTCTCGAAGTGAATTGACAATGCGAAGAAAGAGCTTTCGTCCCATGCGGTACCGGCGCCGGAATGTCTTCTCGCCGTGTAGGGGAACATCGGAAAAGTAGTCGGAGTAGAGAAAGCAATAGCCCTCCGAAAGGCGCCTCTCCTTTGCCTTCCGGCGGCCCATCTTGGAGCCGCCTCGCTGCGGCGCCGTGTTGGCGCCGAACAGGTCGGCCAAGGCGGCAAGCATCATCAGGTGCTCGTTTTCCTCGGAGCCGCCGACGAACTCTTCCTCCTCCATCAGCGCGGCGAAGAGCGCCTCGTCGTCGGAGTCCATCTCGGCGCGACAATTCGCCGAACACATGGGGTGCGGTGTCGTCGGGGCCAGCCGTCGGTGGTCTCGGCGGTTCGCGTCGCGACGGCCAACCGCCGTTGTACTTGGGAAGCTTTGAAAGGGGGGCGGTGGGGTGGAGCGGGGGCGTGTTTGGATGCGGCGCAACGGCTACCTTGCAGCGGCGTGGCACCGGCGGAGACAGGGGTGGTGGGGGAGAAGCGGTCGTTTTTGGGGCGGTTTGCTCTGCCAGTGGGCTAGCCGGCTCTTTTCATTTCGTCCGGCGCCCCCAGGCGAACCCCAGCGCGTCGGGTTCGCTTGGGATCGCCAGACTCAATTTTGGCCCGATCCGGCGCCATTTGGGCCCTTGGCGGCATGGCTGGGCGAATTTCATCCGTCCGGAGCAAATAGCGCCGGCTTGGGGGCCTCTTGGGGGCGCGGCTGGAGATGCTCTTAGTTAACGCCATGTTGTTGACCTATGTTTCCTAAGTCTCTTTTTCGTTCGTTAATTGATCTGTAGCCCAGTGGTGCGGGCGCTTGTCTTGTTGCCTTGAGGTCTGGGGTTCGAGTCCCTATTGGGGCAGATAAATCCCCCTTTTTTATTCTATTCTTTTGCAGCAGAGCAAGTTGGGCTCGACCCAGAGGTATTTATTTCCCGTGGGCGCCTTATAAGGCACAGCCACAAGGGTTTGGGTCAGATTTGGCCGAGACCATGGAAGGTTTTCCTCTATTTCCTTTTTCTGGTTATTTCAAATCTGCTTAAATTCCTCCAAATCTGCCTCATTTTTTGCGTTGCTTGTATCTTGTGCATCGTTGCTCCAAATTTAACATATCATATATGCTTTTAGGCTAGAAAAATATGAGGAACGAGATGGTGATGTTCATATTTCTATTTGAGCTAGCATTATTTGGCGATGGTGCGTTTTGCACATAACCCCTTGTATGTTGCACATGGTGCAATCCTTCTTTCTTTTTCGTGTTGTGCTTCCGGCGCCGTAGTTCTGTGATGACCGTAGCTTTGCCGGTAGCGTAGTTCCGTTATACTTTATTGCTTGCAATAGAATGCATTAGGTGCATCATATTATCTCATTGCCATCTGCATTTATTTAAGTTGAGGAACCCCGTCTCGAGGTTTATCTTCCTGAGTGGGCAATTCTTGTTCATGTCTTGTTTAAGTCTCTGCATATGCCATGATCATGCATCATAATAATTATAACATAAGGATCTTTTGGATCCGTAATTCACCTACATAATGTTTATGGAGGTTGCCGGTAGCATTGCACCCTTGCTTCCCGATGCTTCATTTAAACTGACATGTATCATACTCGATCATGCTTGTTTGTTCCTTGCTTTCTTATGATTGCTCCATAGTGATAGTGGTATCTCCATTGATTTTTCCAGTGTTTACTTCTTTTGTGCTCCCGCGGATACTCTCGGAGACGATGTGAGTTTGCGATCGACTACACCTTCGGAACCCGACTTATCAACATGCAAGGACTATACATTACTTATGATCCATTCTATTATAACCAGCGGTTTGCATGCTAGTCTAGTTTAGGTTCGATGTTTGATCCTACCACATGTTTGCAACCTCTTTTAAATCGATACATCCATGTACCCCCCCAGCAAACCATGTACTGGTATGTTACTATTGCTCGTTGCTCAGCCCCTGCTTAGTATGCATGCTTAGGATACTACGAATGTTACCCTGTTACTCCTTGGATTGGGCTATCACATTATTATATTGTTGTGTATGATATGATTATTATAATGTTGACTATATTCGACGAAGGATGGAAGGTCTAGGCTATCCCGCCCCGACGCTTTGTTCCATTCGAGTCACCTAGGACCCGAGTTCCGGGTATTGTGTCTCTTGACGAGCGTGCCTAACCGCGTGTGGGATACTATGGGGTCACCTTTTCTTACCTACCTAGCTCCAAACATTTCTAGTGGTGGCCCAAGCTGATTTACCATTTGAAAACGTGTGTGTGACTGGTGAGCTCCAAGCAGATTTAAAACAACTCGGGCCAGCGGAGACATGGTTTCTCCTGTTGGTCCACCCCAGGGAGCTAGGGGGCTGCCCACATGGTTTGGGTAGTTAACCCGACCTCATCCAGACGGTAGAGGCCAATTCGAGAGCGCGACCGGCTTTTGAGTTGGATGTCGACTCACCGGGGGCCACCCGGATTTGTGCGTTGTTAGTTAGAGGGACCTGTCGTCCGGATCTCTCGGAACAACTCTTCAATGAGTGTCTTTAACGGGCCAGACTGAGAGAGATGGGCGTGCGTGCGGAGCCTTGTAATGGGCAGTTGGTACACCCCTGCAGGGTTAAATATTTTCGAGAAGCCGTGTCCACGGTTATGGACGACTTGAGACCTACTCCTTGTTCATAGAGAACAACAACTGAGATAATCTTAACATAACTTGATCAACGTGTGTGTGCCTTGACTGCTTCTTCTTCTTCGGTATGCGAAGAGGAGAACAAGGATATGATAGGTGTTATGATTGCGTAACTAGGTTGATAAGAGACTTGTTGGAGGCGATTCCTCATCAAATTCTTGGCTTCTTATCTTACTCTCTAGATCGTTAGCCACTTCGTAAATGCTAGTGTGGCAGCAACCTCACCACTTACCCCATCCATACCGTAAACTACTAGTTATCCTAGAACGACGAGTGATGAAGTCCTTGCTGGGTCAGTTGACCACTAAATTTGGATGCTGAGTACTTTGTACTCATGATACTACCCCAAACTCTTTTCAGGGTTCTTGATCGACGACAGGTACGGTGATCGACGTTTCACGTGGAGACTCGACGACGACTAGTTAGGAGGATCCCGGCGGAGAGCCTGGACCCGTGTGGTTATGGTAATCGATGATTTTCTCTTTGCCACTAGGCATTTGATTGTAGTCTGTACTCAAACATGTAACTTCCGCTGATGTATTGCAATAAGGAAATTTTATGCCGATTGTATGATATGTTGTATCCTTGTAGCTGTAATGTTGTGATATCATATTGGAAATCCAGGGCATATGGCATTGTCATATGTCGCGGTGGGACCGATATGTGCTTCGTCCACGGATCTGGATGGAAACATCTAGATCTGGAAAAGTACCGCATATCGGGCCTTACAACAAACTTGTCGAGGTACTTCATGAAGATCTTGTTCATGAGGTTCGTGAAATAGGACGGGGCATTGGTAAGTCCAAAGGACATCACAGTGTACTTGAACAAACCATAGCGGGTTGTGAAGGCTGTCTTGGGGATATCCGTCTGGTGGTATCCGGTCCTCAGATCGATCTTGGAGAAGACTCAGGCTCCGTTCAACTAGTCGAACAGATCCTCGAGCTTAGGGAGCAGTTACTTGTTCTTGATGGTCACTTCATTCAGCTTCCGGTAGTTCACACACATGTGTATGGTGCCGTCTCTCTTGTCCACAAAGAGAACTAGCGAACCCCAGGGTGAATCACTGGGTCGAATCAGTCCCTTCTGGAGCATGTCATTTAGCTATTTCTTCAACTCAACTAGCTCTTCGGCATTCATCCGGTAGGGTCTCTGGGCAATGGGGGCTGTGCCGAGCACCAACTCCATGATGAACTCGATATCCCGATCAGGCGGCATACCGGGTAACTCCTCCGGAAAGAAATCTGGGAATTCACATACAACCTTTACCTCCTCAAGTGATGGCACCGAGACACTCTGATGACAGGAGGCTCGAGCAGTGTCTTCCTTGTCAGTGTACTTTATTTGAACTACATCGTCACTCGTGAGGTTGACTATCCTCTCTGTGCAATCTATCCGACCTTGATACCTGGACAACCAGTTCGTGCCAAGTATCACCTCTATCCCTTTTGTTCCCAGCACAATCAATTCCGACGAAAACGTGACTCCGCAGATCTCCATAGGTACATAAGGACAGGTGCGGTGTGCTGTTACCCTAGATCCGGGGATTTGCACACTCATGACCCGTGTCAAGAGCTCGGCCTTCATCCCACTTCTATTCACAAATGACTCCGTAACAAACGAGTGTGATGCACCCGAATCAAACAAAACTTGGGCAGGTACCGAATTAACTGAGAACGTACCCAAGATGACGTCTCCTGCCTCCTGGGCTTCCTCGACTTGCACGTGATGCAGACGTCCCTTGGCGGCGTGGGATGCACCGCGCTGGGCATTGTTGCGGCCGTGGTTTCCTCTGGCTGGTGCTCGAGCATTAGGGCGTGGGCAACATTTTTCTTGTTGGGACACTCTGTCGAATTGTGACCCTTCTGACCACATCCGAAACAGATCACTCCAGGGTTGCGGGGAATTTCGTCTGTTGGACTCAAAATCCAACAGGGCGAGCAGGAACACTGGGGTGTGGCACTGGATAAGGGTTTCTCTGAGGCTGGGGTGCTGGCCTTGGCGGCTGGGTCGGACGCAGTCGGGGGTTTCTAGATCCACCCTGCTGCATCATGCGGATTTAGCGGTTCTCAGAGGCCATCTTGAGCTTTCCCTCCATCATGATAGCCGCATCGGCAAGAGACTCAAGATTGGGGAATTGCATGGCCACCAGAACAACCTGTAGCTCATTGTGAAGTCCATCCAGGAAATGATCCTTTCGCTTCTCCTCGGTGTCCACCTCCTCTGGGGCATACCTCGACACCTGAGTGAATCAGTCAAGATAACCAACCATAGTCATACCCCCTTGCTTGAGGTGGCGGAACTCATCCTTCATCCTACTGATTAGTGCGGTCGGGATGTGCGCCTTCTTGAACTTCTCGGAGAACTTAGCCCAGGTGAGTACTTTCCCTTCAGGAAGACGGGCACGCACTCCTTCCCACAAACTCCTTGCGGTGCCGGTGAGGTAGTGGGTGGCATACAGGACCTTCTCGTTGTTGCCAACAGCGGCGACAACGAGATTGTTCTCCATGGTGCGGAGCCAATCCTCAGCATCCAGAGGCTCCTTCGTCTGCGAGAACACAGGCGGGTTGGTGTTCTGGAAATCTCGGAGCCGAGACCTGGTCTCCTCATTCCCACAGCTTCGCCGCCTCCTTGGTTGGTATTGGTGGCGGCCTGGACTAACTGCTGGAGTGCAACCATGTTCGCCTAGCGCTCGTCACGAGCGGCCTGGCGCTCCTCCAGAAGGAGTCACAGAAGTTGTGCCATGCTCGGGTCGGGTGGTGGCACATCACCGGAATCACTTGGGTTGGCGCGGTTTCTTCCCGACATCCCGAGGTTGTTGCGCAAGATAAAAGTTCTCAGGTTA
Source organism: Bromus sterilis (assembly GCA_950022295.1). Classification (NCBI taxonomy): domain Eukaryota; kingdom Viridiplantae; phylum Streptophyta; class Magnoliopsida; order Poales; family Poaceae; genus Bromus; species Bromus sterilis. The sequence goes on along the minus strand of OX465599.1, from coordinate 158,812,220 downwards.
GTGTCATCTTAAGTGGGGGGCGGGGGGGGGGGGGGTTAGGGTCACTCTAACTTAAGACTAAACAATACAACTCAAATAAGCATAATATCAGACATTCGGGTGGGGCGACTAAAGCAAAATCTTCCACTAGTTCTCATCTGTTTCGGGACACCATTGCCTCTTAATCTTCGGTCTCGCTTGACTTAAAACCTTTTGAATGGGGTAAGAGGTATAAGAGATTTTGTTTTATTAAAAATATTTCTAACTAACGTCCAAGCTAACTAGGCTGCTACAGTCTAAACAGAGGTTCTCATACCAAGTCTGTGAGCACCTCGGACTGTATGTCCGAAGTGGCCAGCTGTGTATACTGTCATGCTCCCATGATCAGTGTCGCATGACACACAACTCGACATGGATATCATAGTCTCAATGTTCATACAATACCGAATATAATTCTTCCAAATAACATAGTCTTACATTGCCTCATCGGGCTCAAATGGCAGCGGAATAAGCAAAAGCATGATAGATAGCAGCGGCACGATCCACAGGGTAGTCCAGAGCATAACACGTCCTAGTAATCGTCAGTCACATCATCGTCAAATACCGTCTCCTCCAAGCCTGGACGATTGAATATCCAGGGACAAAGCAGTGAGTACAAACAAAGTACTCGCAAACCACCTAAAGAAAGAAACAAAGTTTTGTATACGAAAATAATAGGATTGCTATATGGTGGAGTTTCTCATAGGGATTTCTTATCAACTCCAAATTATTATTAAGTTGGAAAAGTTTTAAACTTGGCATGTTTTATTTCCCACAATGAATTTGGATAACTCAAGTACAACCTTTTTCCAACAATATCAACATCATCATCGCGGACCATAAACTCGGTATCGGACTTTCTCATCTATTCCCCACAAAGTGTGGCCTCACTATCTGTCCATGACCGTGGACTCCGGCTACTCGAATACTTTTCACTCTGAAGAGGTTGTAGACTTTACCCACCACATTCGATACATCCGCCGTGTGTTCCCAGGGATCGTCATAACTCAGTATGCGGGTCTCGGATAATCGACCATAGTCTTCCCCTTTCCTACCCTAGTACAGGTGATCTACCTGATGCCCACATCCTGAACTGTCCGCGTGCAAGGTCATGCTCCTCTTGGACACATGCCTTCACCGTAGTAGAGGCGCGGCAAAGTTCCGTGCCACCGCTGCCTCAGTAGCGACCTCACCTCCGACGCATCGGTAGGCTTACAGGCTTCTATGTATTATGTAGTTAGAAGATCCCCGTACTAAGATACGCAAGCTTCCAACTAGCCCTGTCCCATACTAGAGTATAGTGGTTGTACTATAAGGCTAGGTTTTGGCGGCACTTATAGAGAGTCCCTCCGAACTTTGTCCATGTCCGACGTGGTTCCACAATCCCGGCCATACCACCTTCTTAGGTGTATGCCGTACAATATAGAGTGAGGTATGACTTTCCATGATTATTATGTAATGCTAATTTCTAGAGCTAAATGGTGGTCTCGACAGAACGTTGGGATCACCGGGTTTTTTTTGTTCTCCCAAATATGTAGGCTTATGGGGTGTGTGGAGTTTTCCTACTATAACTAATATAGTCCCAACCATATGAACATACTAGCATGATACAATATACATGATACAAAAGGAAAGTAAAAATTGGGTAAAGCGGAATTTGATTTTTGACGGTGGCTTGCCTTCCTCGGCGATGTACCCTGGATCAGATTCTTCGACAACTTCGGAGGGGTCTTCACCTGCAGCGTCAATCGCCTCGTCTACACGTTGCGAAACAAAAGAAAATTCACACCATCACAACAGGGCAATAGCAAGCACAGTATTTCATCACTCAATTTTCACAAACAATAACACAAGCAACAAAGGAAAAAACAATTCTCAAGGTTTTATATTTATTAATATTTAAACCTTATAACACCTCAACAAGGTGAAAATTTATAACATGACATTGGAATAAATATTATGAAATTATTAACAACAAGATTGAATTTAAATAAGCCTTAATTAAAGTAATGCTTTTCACCTTATTTTATTCACTAACTCATTTTTAAATTATTTTATTTTCATTAACTAAATTCATAACAATTTCCTACTGACCAGAGGCATTTTAATAAAGTGCTAATAATTTAATATTACTAACATGCAAATTATGGAAATTAAATAAGCAATCAAAATAATAATAAAAGGTCACAATTTTATTCTAGCAAAACAAAATTCTACACATGCAAAAAAACAAAGCATCATTTTAGAATCAACATACAATTTTTTTCATATTTTTCTGACTTATAATTATTTTTCTAAAACTATTTTTGTTAGGAGGATTTAATAAAAAGAAAATGAAATTGTTCAGCCGGCCTAGGCTATCCAGCGCCCACGAATGTTTTTTTAATTTATTAGCGGACTGGGCCTCTCCACAGGGTGCTGCATTGTTTTTTTTAAATTGAAAGGGTACTGGGTAACCCGAGCCGTCGGATCAAGACAGATCCGACGGCCGGGGCCGTCTTCCCCAACGAGCCTGGGTGGCTCGGCCTGTACAGGCCGTGGCGACCAAGGGGCATGCGGGGGCTCACCGGAGGGGCTTCCGGACAGCGGCGGACAGTGTAGAGGGGTGGCAGACGTAGAGGAGCTCGCCGGGGTCCCGTTTTCGACCTTCGGGACGATGCTCGACGTCGGCAAACACGGCGGCCGTGGTAGACGGGCGTGGTCGGCTGCGGGTCTTCCGACGTTCCTTCTGGCCGGGGGTTCCTTGCCAGTGTCACGGCCGCCGAGGGGCAGGGGAGGCTCGCCGGCCTTTCCCTCCTCCCTCCTTTCCTTCTCCTCTTCTACTTCTCTGTATCTTTCTTTTCTGTCTCGAGCGAGGTGTGAAGCTGGGTGGCGAGTGGAGCTTGGTGTGGAGGAAGGGGCGCTCGGGTCCTCCTTATATAGGCGCGAGAGGGGGGTGCTTGGGCGGGAACGGTCGAGAGAGGAGCGGGGGCACGCGCGCCGGGCAATCCGCGAGCTCCTTGCCGGTTGGGCGAGCGAGGCGGTGCGGGGCTGACGTCGGGGCCATGACGTCAGCTGCCGGTCCCTCGACTGACGTCGGCGAAGGCATGTGTGTCTGACACGTGGGGTCGGGCTGTTAGGGCTGGGAGAGAGAGGGCGTGGGTTAGGAGTAGGGATAGATGGGCTTCGGCCCAGTGAGGGTTTCTATTTTTTTAACTAACACTGTTTTTTATTTTTGTAATATTATACTCTCCTTTGTGATTAAATTTTTAACTAAGCTTCAAACTTGAATCTCCTAATATTTTTATAAAATTCCAGAATTATTAACCTAGTTGTTTTAGGATTTTTAAGGAAATTTTAGTGGGGTTAATAATATTATCACTATTATTGTACTAACAACTAATAAATTAGCATTTTTAAAATATTTTTATTTAATACCTTCTGCTATAGAGGTATTTTTAGTTATTTAAACAATGAATTTCTGTGAGGTCAAATATTTATTTAGGCCAAACTTTATTGCTTCTAAAATTCTATGGTGGTATAAAAATGTGGCTATTATAATATGAGCGGAGTGCTAAACATTTTTTTTGGTTGATTATTTTTGGCAAAACATAAAACAAAACACTCGAGAGCATGGCAAGGTAAGGCAAACAATCAAAACAAAGCATATGCAAGCATGGCACATCAATACTAGGGCTATCACATGACAACTTAGCAAGTTTTTGTTTACCCTAATTTTTGACATTAATATAACAAGGAAATAAAAGTTGGGATGTTACAAACCTTTCCCCCTTAAAAAGAATCTCGTCCCCCGAGATTCACAAGCTAGTGAAGAGATGCGGGAACTCGCGCTTGAGGTAGTCCTTCCGTTCCCAGGTGGCTTCCTCCTCTGTGTGATTTGTCCACTGGACCTTATGGAACTTGATCGCGCGCTTACGGGTGACTCGGGTGGCTTCTTCCAGGATACGAAGGGGTGACTCGCGGTATGTGAGATCCTGGTTGATGTCCATCGTGCGGTGATCGATGTTCTTGAAAACATCGGGCTTGTCCGGAACCTCCAGACACTTCCAGAGTCGTGACACGTGGAAGACGTCGTGCACATCAGATAACTCTGCTGGCAGTCTCAACTGATAAGAAACTTGGCCTCGTCTGGCTATCACCTCAAATGGTCCAATGTAACAAGGTGCTAGCTTCCCCTTCACATGGAATCGCTGCATTCCCTTCAATGGGGTGGCTCGAAGATACACAAAGTCTCCAACTACAAAAGTCACCTCTCGATGCTTGGGGTCGGCATAGCTCTTCTGACGAGACTGGGCGGTCTTGAGACGCTCACGAATCAACTGGACCTGCTCTTCTGCCTCCTTCAGAACGTTGGGTCCGAAAATCTTCCCTTCTCCGGTCTAAGACCAGTTTAGGGGCATGCGACACTTTCGTCCATACAAAGCTTCAAATGGGGCCATCTGCAAACTCGACTGGTAGCTGTTGTTGTACGAGAACTCACGTACGGCAAACAGTCCTCCCATTTGGAAACATAGGCTAGAGCACATGTGCGGAGCATATCCTATAGTATCTGGTTCACTCGCTCGGTCTGGCCTCCAGTCTGCGGGTGTTAGGCTGTGCTGAATGTGAGCTTAGTGCCTAGTGCTTCCTGGACTTGCTTCGAGAATCTCGAGGTAAACTGGGTACGTCGGTTAGACACAATCTCCTTCGGAACTCCATGCATACATACGATCCTTGACATGTACAAGTCTGCCAACTGGTCTCCTCGATAGGTGGTTTGCACTGGAATGAAGTGCACTACCTTGGTGAGTCGGTCGACAATGACCCAGATAGAGTCATGACCCTTGCTCGACCTCCGTAGTCCTGTGATGAAATCCATGCCTATTTGTTCCCACTTCCATTCAGGAACTCGGAGTGGCTGCAATAGTCCCACAGGTCTCTGATGCTCTGCTTTCACCCTCTGGCAGATGTCACACTTGGCGACATACAAGGCAATTTCACACTTCATACCGTGCCACCACAACAAGTCCTTCAGGTCTTGATACATCTTAGTCCCTCCAGGGTGGATGGAGTAAGGTGTATCGTGGGCTTCCTTCAGCATAGTGAGCTTCAACTCCTGTACATCGGGCACACACAATCGGCCATCGAACCAAAGAACTCCTTCATCATCTGCCGAGAACTTTGGGGCCTTGCCGAGGGGCATCTTCTTCTTGATTCCCTTGATACTATCCTGTCCCTTTTGTGCCTTCTTGATATGATCAAACAGAGTTGGAGTCAGCTCGACGTGAGCAAGAAAACCGGGTGTAACAAGCTCCAAACCCATCTTCTCGAACTCCTCGTGCAGAGCTGGCTGCGTCTCTCTGATCATTGCATTAAGTGTGCAGGGCTTGCGGCCAAGGGCATCTGCTACCACGTTGGCCTTGCCGGGGTGGTAGTGGATTCTAGGATCCTAGTCTTTTGATCAACTCGATCCACTTCCTCTGCCTCATGTTCAACTCCTTCTGGGAGAATATGTACTTCAGGCTCTTATGGTCGGTGTATATGTCACAACGGTGACCCATCAGGTAGTGTGATAAAGAACGAGACACCTGATGATACGAACCACTGGGGGAATCCTCTTGAGTTTGTCCCGACCTTTCACAGCGAGCAACCTGGGTAGAAATCCTTCCAATCACGCGATGAACGCAACCTGAAGAAGAGGAACGAATCCAGCAAGCAACGTGATGGAGATCACCACGCCTCACACCAAAACACGACAATCCTTGATGAACACAAGAACCTCCGCGGCAATCTTTATTGGACAAACGACATCGCCAACCCCGGAGGGAAGCTTCACCAAGAGATACAACTCTTAACCCTAAAATTCTTGTCTAAACTTAAGCTTACCCTAAAACTCGTAGGGGTGTTCTATTTATAAGCTAGGCGATAAAACTAGGGATACATGGGCCGTAGCCCGTCAAATCTGCGCGCAGGCCGTTTCGGACGTCCGATGGGTTTCGGACGTCCGTCACGTCGGACGCCCGAAACGTGTCGGAAATCCGACTCTGGCAGTGAGGTGTCCTGGATTGGGAGTTCTTCTCGAGGACCTTCATGTCGGACGTCCGTCATATGTCGGACGTCCGATGCGTCGGACGTCCGAATCCTGTCGGAAATCCGGCTTCGGTTTTGGAGGTCTTCTGGATACGGAGGTCGCCATCCTTTTCGCTGATGTCGGACGTCCGAATTGGGTCGGACGTCCGATGTCCAGAATCTTGTCCATCTTCGCCTCCTCCGTCCAGCGCATATCATCGCCTCCTCCGTCCTGTTGTTGTCGTGCCCATATCATCCTCCCCCCCTTCAAAAAGCGTTGTCCCCAACGCGTGAGGTCTGCTCGAAAGGGTGGCGTGATATCAACAATATCACACGTCTTTGCCACTTGACTTGATGCAGCACTGAGCGCCTCCTTTCTTCTCCACATGAGTTTGGACTTTGGCGCCACCACCTTCTTCTTCTCAACTCTTGCTGGAGCCCTTTGTTGCTGAACATGAATCTTCTTTGTATGACCCTGCAAACTGGTAATGCCCGGGCCACACAACTGACGAACACGTCCATCCTTGCCTTTGTGCACATGCACGGCTACTCCAACAAAACGTCGCAGAGGTGTGCAAACAAAACTGTGGTCATCGAACCTCGTCGCCATACGCACCGAGTCACGAACAGTACCACTGTCATCAGTCTGAACACCTTTGTCAACACAAACTGAAGGTGTATAACATGCTGCAATTTCCTTCCTTTCATCACGAAGAGGCGTAACTTCAACCGGCTTGTCACCAACAAGTACAACTGGCTTGTCATCTACAGGCATGGCTGAATTAGTTTTAGTACTGATGCTCCTAGCATCATGTTCCTCAGGTTGCAACTTAGCTAAACTTGGTTGTGTTTAGCCTTGTGCAACTTCTCCTTGCGAACCACCAGCACCACATCGGACTTGATATGATCATCTCCCATAGGCTTCAAAGTCCTCTGTTTGCCATCATGCATAAAAGAATATGTATTTGCTCGGCCCGCATGTATAACATTGCGATCATACTGCCATGGACGCCCAAGTAACAGTCCACACACCTCCAATGGCAACACATCGCACTCAACCTCATCAACATAGTCACCAACTGTAAATGGCACACGCACCTTATGAGTAACCTTCATCATACCGCAGCTATTCAACCACTCGAGATTCTTCGGTTCAGGAATACGCCATGTGGACAACCTCAATGCTTCCACCATCGCTTTGCTAATGCCATTGGTACAACTACCACCATCAATCATCAACTTGCATGCTTTGCCTTTAATCATACACTGCGCCTGAAATAAATTCCATCGCTGACATCTATCCAGTTTCATACAAGTATCACCATGCACTCTCTTGAGTTGCACATTCAGCCCACTCAATGGTACAACATCATCCACCAAGTCAGAAATCATGGCTGCTGCCTCATCAATTTTCTGTAGTGGAACAACCATCTGACTAATCTCAAAATTATTTGGAATGAACTCCTTTTGAGAGCTAGCAGAAAAATCTGAGATTGTTTTGGATATAGCTGCCGCTTGTGTTTCAGCCTTCGCTAATATCTGCAAAATCTTTGATATATCATCCAAATCTGCATAATATGGACCGACCACAGTATTGTTTTCGTGTTTGCGGCTGTACCGCTGCGAACCGGAAGCGGTGGCCATACAATCTGGAAAGCACACAAGATATCCTTTCCAATTTGTGCTTACACGCCTTATTTCGAGCACGGATGCGGATTCTGCACCTATATCAATTTCGGGACTGCCGACAGCCAAATCCAATTACGGGATTTCTTCTCTTCAACCTCTAGCAATCTCCTCGCAAATCAATCTAGCGGAAACAAATCTGCACAAACACAGCAGCAATCTGCAGCCTCTATGCACAATCTCCTCCAAACAAATCAATCCGAACGAGAAATCCTCCAAGCAAACTCCTCCCAACAAAACCGATCTAGATGCGATCGATCAACACAACCTCGCCGTGATCAACCCAAAAATTTGATACCACATGATAAAGAACGAGACACCTGATGATACGAACCACCGGGGGAATCCTCTTGAGTTTGTCCCGACCTTTCACAGCGAGCAACCTGGGTAGAAATCCTTCCAATCACGCGATGAACGCAACCTGAAGAAGAGGAACGAATCCAGCAAGCAACGTGATGGAGATCACCACGCCTCACACCAAAACACGACAATCCTTGATGAACACAAGAACCTCCGCGGCAATCTTTATTGGACAAACGGCATCGCCAACCCCGGAGGGAAGCTTCACCAAGAGATACAACTCTTAACCCTAAAATTCTTGTCTAAACTTAAGCTTACCCTAAAACTCGTAGGGGGTGCTCTATTTATATGCTAGGGGATAAAACTAGGGATACATGGGCCGTAGCCCGTCAAATCTGCGCGCAGGCTGTTTCGGACGTCCGATGGGTTTCGGACGTCCGTCACGTCGGACGCCCGAAACGTGTCGGAAATCCGACTCTGGCGGTGAGGTGTCCTGGATTGGGAGTTCTTCTCGAGGACCTTCATGTCGGACGTCCGTCATATGTCGGACGTCCGATGCGTCGGACGTCCGAATCCTGTCGGAAATCCGGCTTCGGTTTTGGAGGTCTTCTGGATACGGAGGTCGCCATCCTTTTCGCTGATGTCGGACGTCCGAATTGGGTCGGACGTCCGATGTCCAGAATCTTGTCCATCTTCTCCTCCTCTGTCCAGCGCATATCATCGCCTCCTCCGTCCTGTTGTTGTCGTGCCCATATCATAGTGTCTCCATCTCTTGAGAGCAAGCACAACAACGGCTAGCTCCAAGTCGTGGGTGGAGTAGTTTAATTCGTGTGGCTTCAACTGCCGTGACAAGTACTCAATCACCTTGCCCACTTGCATCAAGACACAACCCAAGCCAATCTTCGATGCATCATATACACATCAAAGCTCTTGGCCAGGTCAGGCATCGTTAACACTGGTGCAGATACCAATCTCCTCTTCAACTCTTGGAAACTGGCTTCACACTTCTCCGTCCACACAAACTTCTGGTCCTTCTTCAGCAAGTGCGTCATAGGGCGGGCAATGCTGGAGAAGCCTTCCATGAACTTGCGGTAGTATCCCTCTAGTCTGAGGAATCCTCTAACTTCGATCTGAGTGGTCGGGGCTGTCCAGTTCGTGATGGACTGAATCTTGGCGGGGTCAACGGATATTCCTCCTTCTGACAATACATGTCCCAAAAATCCGACTTCCTTGAGCCAGAATTTGCACTTGCTGAACTTGGCGTACAGCTGGTGCTCTCGCAAAGTCTCGAGGACTAAGCGCAGATGCTCTTCATGCTCTTCTTCGGTGTTGGAGTATATCAGGATATCATCAATGAACACCACCAGAAACTTGTCGAGGTACTTCATGAAGATCTTGTTCATGAGGTTCATGAAATAGTCCGGGGCATTGCTAAGTCCGAAGGACATCACAGTGTACTCAAAAAAACCATAGCGGGTTGTGAAGGCTGTCTTGGGGATGTCCGACTCGCGGACCTTCAGCTGGTGGTATCCGGTCCTCAGATCGATCTTGGAGAAGACTCGGGCTCCGTCCAATTGGTCGAACAAATCCTCAATCTTAGGGAGCGGATACTTGTTCTCGATGGTCACTTCATTCAGCTTCCGGTAGTTCAAACACATGCGTATGGTGCCGTCTCTCTTGTCCACAAAGAGAACTAGCGAACCCCAGGGTGAAGCACTGGGTCGAACCAGTCCCTTCTGGATCATGTCATTCAGCTGTTTCGTCAACTCAACTAGCTCTTCGTCATTCATCCGGTAGGTTCTCTGGGTAATGGGGGTTGTGCCGGGCACCAACTCGATGATGAACTCGATATCCCGATCAGGCGGCATACCGGGTAACTCCTTCGGAAATACATCTGGGAATTCACATACAACCTGTATCTCCTCAAGTGATGGCACCGAGACACTCTTATGACAAAAGGCTCGGGAAGTGTCTTCCTTGCCGGTGTACTCTATTTGAACTCCAATGGCACTCGTGAGGTTGGATGTCCTCTCTGTGTAATCTATCCGACCTCGATACCTGGACAACCAGTTCATGCCAAGTATCACCTCTACCCCTTTTGTTCCCAGCACAATCAATTCCGTCAGAAACGTGACTCCGCAGATCTCTATAGGTACATCAAGACATGTGCAGTGTGCTGTTACCCTAGATCCGGGGATTTGCATGCTCATGACCCGTGTCAAGAGCTTGACCTTTATCCCACTTCTATTCACAAATGACTCCGTAACAAACGAGTGTGATGCACCCGAATCAAACAAAACTTGGGCAGGTACCGAATTAACCGAGAACGTACCCAAGATGACGTCTCCTGCCTCCTGGGCTTCCTCGGCTTGCACGTGATGCAGACGTCCCTTGGCAGCGTGGGATGCACCGCGCTGGGCATTGTTGCGGCCGTGGTTTCCTCTGGCTGGTGCTCGAGCATTGGGGCGTGGGGCAGCATTATTTTTGTTGGGAGACTCTGTCGAATAGTGGCCCTTCTGACCACATCCGAAACAGATCACTCCAGGGTTGCGGGGAACTCCGTCTGCTGGACGCAGAACTCCAACTGGGCGAGCAGGAACACTGGGGTGTGGCACTGGATAAGGGCTTCTCTGAGGCTGGGATGCTGGCCTTGGCGGCTGGGTCGGACGCAGTCGGGGGTTGCTGGATTCACCCTTCTGCATCTTGCGATGCGACGCGGTTCTCAGAGGTCATCTTGAGCTTTCCCTCCATCATGATAGCCGCATCGGCAAGAGACTAAAGATCGGGGAATTGCATGGCCACCAGAACAACCTGTAGCTCATCGTGAAGTCCATCTAGGAAACGATCCTTTCGCTTATCCTCGGTGTCCACCTCCTCTAGGGCATACCTCGACAGCTGAGTGAATTGGTCAAGATAACCAACCACAGTCATGCTTCCTTGCTTGAGGTGGCGGAACTCGTCCTTCATCCTCCTGATCAGTGCGGTCGGGATGTGCGCCTTCTTGAACTTCTCGGAGAACTCAGCCTAGATGAGTACTTTCCCTTCAGGAAGATTGGCACGCGCTCCTTCCCACCAGCTCCTTGCAGTGCCGGTGAGGTAGTGGGTGGCATACATGACCTTCTCGTTATTGCCAACAGCGGCGACATCGAGATTGTTCTCCATGGTGCGGAGCCAATCCTTAGCATCCAGATGCTACTTCGTCTGCGAGAACACGGGCGGGTTGGTGTTTTGGAAATATCTGAGCCGAGACCTGGGCTCCTCATTCCCACCAGCTCCTCCGCCTCCTTGGTTGGCATTGGTGGCGGCCTGGACTAACTGATGGAGTGCAGCCATGTTCGCTTGGCGCTCGTCACGAGCGGCCTGGCGCTCCTCCATAAGCAGTCGCGGAAGTTGTGCCATGTTCGGGTCGAGCGGTGGCACATCACCGGATCCACTTGGGTTGGCGCGGTTACTTCCCGACATCCTGAGGTTGTTGCGCAAGATAAGAGTTCTCGGGTCAGTGTCATCCTAAGTGAGGGGTTAGGGTCACTCTAACCTAAGACTAAACAATACAACTCAAACAAGCATAATATCACACATTCGGGTGGGGCGACTAAAGCAAAATCTTCCACTAGTTCTCATCTCTTTCGGGACACCATTCCCTCTTTAGCTTCGGTCTCTCTTGACTTAAAACATTTTGAATGGGGTAAGAGGTATAAGAGATTTTTTTTATTAAAAATATTTCTAACTAACGTCCAAGCTAACTAGGCTGCTATAGTCTGAACAGAGGTTCTGATACCAAGTCTGTGAGCACCTCGGACTATATGTCCGAAGTGGCCAGCTGTGTATACTGTCATGCTCCCATGATCAGTGTCACATGACACACAACTCGACATGGATATCATAGTCTCAATGTTCATACAATACCGAATACAATTCTTACAAATAACATAGTCTTACATTGCCTCATCGGGCTCAAATGGCAGCGGAATAAGAAAAAGCATGATATATAGCAGCGGCACAATCCACAGTGTAGTCCAGAGCATAACACGTCCTAGTAATCGTCAGTCACATCATCATCAAATACCTGCTCCTCCAAGCCTGGGCGATTGAATAACCAGGGACAAAGCCGTGAGTACATACAAAGTACTCGCAAACGACCTAAAGAAAGAAACAAAGTTTTGTATATGAAAATAATAGGATGGCTATATGGTGGAGTTTCTCATAGGGATTTCCTATCTACTCCAAATTATTATTAAGTTGGCAAGTTTTATTTCCCACAATGAATTTGGATAACTCAAGTCCAACCTTTTTCCAACAATATCAACATCATCATCGCGAACCATAAACTTGGTACCGGAATTTCTCATCTATTCCCCACAAAGTGTGGCCTCACTATCTGTCCATGACCGTGGACTCCGGCTACTCGAATAGTTTTCACTCTGAAGAGGTTGTAGACTTTACCCACCACATTCGATACATCCGTCGTGTGTTCCCAGGGATCGTCATACCTCAGTATGCGGGTCTCGTATAATCGACCATAGTCTTCCCCTTGCCTACCCTAGTAGAGCTGATCTACTTGATGCCCACATCCTGAACTGTCCGCGTGCAAGGTCATGCTCCTCTTGGACACATGCCTTCACCGTAGTAGAGGTGCGGCAAAGTTATGTTCCACCGCTGCCTCGGTAGCGAACTCACCTCCGACGCATCGGTAGGCTTACAGGCTTCTATGTATTATGTAGTTAGAAGATCCCCGTACTAAGATACGCAAGCTTCCAACTAGCCCTGTCCCATACCAGAGTATAGTGGTTGTACTGTAAGGCTAGGTTTTGGCGGCACTTATAGAGAGTCCCTCCGAACTTTGTCCATGTCCGGCGTGGTTCCACAATCCCGGCCATACCACCTTCTTAGGTGTATGCCGTACCATATAGAGTGAAGTATGACTTTCCATGATTATTATGTAATGCTAATTTCTAGAGCTAAATGATGGTCTCGACAGAACGCCGGGATCACCGGGGTTTTATTTTTTTCTCCCAAATAGGTAGGCTTATGGGGTGTGTGGAGTTTTCCTACTATAACTAATATAGTCCCAACCATATGATCATACTAGCATGATACAATATACATGATACAAAAGGAAAGTAAAAATTGGGTAAAGCGGAGTTTGAGTTATGTACCCTGGATCGGCTTCTTCGACGGCTTCAGAGGGGTCTTCACCTGCTGCGTCAATCGTCTCGTCTACACGTTGCGAAACAAAAGAAAATTCACACCATCACAACAGGGCAATAACAAGCACGGTATTTCATCACTCAATTTTCACAAACAATAACACAACCAACAAAGGACAAAACAATTCTCAGGAGTTTATATTTATTAATATTTAAACCTTATAACACCTCAACAAGGTTAAAATTTATAACATGGCATTGGAATAAATATTATGAAATTATTAACAACAAGATTGAATTTAAATAGGCCTTAATTAAAGTAATGCTTTTCACCTTATTTTATTCGCTAACTCATTTTTAAATTATTTTATTTTCATTAACTAAATCCATAACAATTTCCTACTGACCAGAGGCAATTTTAATAAAGTGTTAATAATTTAATATTACTAACATGCAAATTATGGAAATTAAATAAACAATCAAATTAATAATAAAAGGTCACAATTTTATTCTAGCAAAACAAAATTCTACACATGTAAAAAAATAAAGCATCATTTTAGAATCAACATACATATTTTTTTCATATTTTTCTGACTTATAATTATTTTTCTAAAACTATTTTTGTTAGGAGGATTTAATAAAAAGAAAATGAAACTGTTCTGCCGGCACAAGGCTATCCAGCGCCCATGGATTTTTTTTTAAATTTATTAGCGAGCTGGGCCTCTCCCAGGGCGTTGCATTGTTTAAAAAAAACGAAAGGGTACTGGGCCACCCTAGCCGTTGGATTAAGATAGATCCGACGGCCGGGGGCCGTCTTCCCTAGTGAGTCTGGGTGGCTCGGCCTGTACAGGCCATGGCGACCAGGGGGCATGCGGGGGATCACCGGAGGGGCTTCCGGGCAGCGGCGGACGGCGTAGAGGGGTGGCGGACGTAGAGGAGCTCGCCGGGGTCCCATTTTTGACCTTCGGGACGATGCTCGACGTTGGCAAACACGACGTCCGGGGTAGACGAGCCTGGTCGGCTTAGGCTCTTCCGGCGCTCCTCCTGGCCGGGTGCTCCTTGCCAGCGTCGCGACCGTCGAGGGGCAGGGGAGGCTCGCCGGCCTCTCCCTCCTCCTCTTCTTTCCTTCCTCCCTTCTCCTCTTTCCTTCCTTCCTTCTTCTCTTCTACTTCCCCGCATCTTTATTTTCTGTCTCGAGCGAGGTGTTGAGCTGCGTGTGGAGGAAGGGGAGCTTGGATCCTCCTTATATAGGTGCTAGATGGGGGGGGGGGTGCTCGGGCGGGAACGGTCGAGAGGGGAGCGGGGGCGCGCGCGCCGGGCTATCCGCGAGGTCCTCGCCAGTTGGGCGAGCGAGGCGCTGCGGGGATGACGTCAGCTGCGGATCCCTCGGCTGACGTCAGCGAAGGCATGTGTGGCTAGCACATGGGGTCAGGCTGTAAGGGCTGGGAGAGAGAGGGCGTGGGTTAGGAGTAGGGATAGATGGGCTTCGGCCCAATGAGGGTTTCTCTTTTTTTTTAACTAACAAAGGTTTTTCTTTTTTGTAATATTCTACTCTCCTTTGTGATTAAATTTTTAACTAAGCTTCAAACTTGAATCTCGTAATATTTTTATAAAATTCCAAAATTATTAACCTAGTTGTTTTAGGATTTTTAAGGAAAATTTAGTGGGGTTAATAATATTATCACTATTATTGTACTAGCAACTAATAAATTAGCATTTTAAAATATTTTTATTTAATACCTTCTGCTATAGAGGTATTTTTAGTTATTTAAACAATGAATTTCTGTGAGGTCAAATATTTATTTAGGACAAACTTTATTGCTTCTAAAATTCTACAGTGGTAAAAAATGTGGCTATTATAATATGAGTGGAGTGCTAAACATTTTTTTATTAGTTGGTTATTTTTGGGAAGGCATAAAACAAAACACTCAAGAGCATGGCAAGGTAAGGCATAAGCATCAGAACAACGCATATGCAAGCATGGCATGGCAATACTAGTGCTATCACATCACCACTTAGAAGGTTTATGTTTACCCTAATCATGGCATTGATATAACAAGGCAATAAAAGTTGGGATGTGACAATGTGATTATTATAATGTTGACTATACTCGACGAAGGATGGAAGGTCTAGGCTATCCCGCCCCGATGCTTTGTTCCGTTCGAGTCACCTAGGACCCGAGTTCCGAATATTGTGTCTCTTTACGAGCGTGCCTAACCGCGTGTGGGATACTATAGGGGTCCCCTTTTCTTAACTACCTAGCTTCAAACATTTCTAGAGGTGGGCCAAGCTTATTGACCATTTTTAAACCATGCATATAGGTCTGTCGGGTCGCTCCTAGCAGATATTTTTTCAAACAACTTGGGCCAGCGGAGACATGGTTTCTCTATTGGTCCACCCGATCACCTAGGACCCGACCCCATGTGAGGTGTCCCGGTAACCCAAACCCTGTTGAGACGGAAGAGGCCGATCCGAGAGCGCGACCGACTTTTGGATTGGGTGTCGACTCCCCAGGGGCCACCCGGATTTGTTCGTTGTTAGCTAGAGGGACCCGTCGTTTCGGATCTCTCGGAACCAAATCATAAAATGGTTGCCTGTGATGGGTAGCAACTGAGAGAGATGTGTGTGTGTGTGCGGAGCCTTGTAATGGGCAGTTGGTACACCCCTGCAGGGTTAAATCTTTTCGATTAGCCGTGTCCACGGTTATGGACGACTTGAGACCTACTCCTTGTTCATAGACAACTACAACTGAGAAAATCTTAATAACTTGATCAATGGGTGTGTGCCTTGAATGCTTCTTCTTCATCGGTTGATGAAAGAGGAGGACATGGATAGGATAGGTGTTATGTTTGCGTAAGTAGCTGATAGCAGACTAGTTGGAGGCGATTCCTCATCGACTGCTTGGTTCTCATCTTACTCTAAATAGATCGTTAGCCACCTCATATATTGCTAGTGCGGCTTCAACCTCAACCACTACCCCATCTTACCGTGAGAAGTTAGTTACAAGACTTGTTGATATAGCTCACCCCTTCTTTTCTCTTTTATGAACGTTATGCAAACGATCTTGGACTTCAGAGGAGCTCGACGACTCTTCTTCTGGACGCCTTCGCGGAGACTCGACGATGATTACTTAGGCGGATCCCGGCGGAGAGCCTGGATCCGCGTGGTTACGGGAATGGTGTGTTTTACCTTTGCCACCAGGCATTTGATTGTAGTCTGTACTTAGACATGTATCTTCCGCTGATGTATTGTATTAAGGAAGTTGTATGCCGAATTGTATGAGATGTTGTATCCATGTAGCTATAATGTTGTGATATCATGTTAGAAATCCAGGGCATATGGCAGTGTCATATATCGCGGTGGGACCGATATGTGCTTCTTCCCCGGATCTGGATGGAAACATCTAGATCTGGAACAGTACCGCATATCGGTCCTTACAACTTGGTATCAGAGCCATACCGACCGTAGGATCCCTTCTCTGGCCGAAGTCGAGTCTAGACAAAAACTATCTTGTAGTTACTAAGTTAGTTATGGGAGAGTAGGGATCTCTTTACTCCTTACCCTTGCTCTGGTCAGGACAAGTGTCGTAAGTGTTTTTCCTCTCGTCTTATCCCCTTCAGACTCTAGGATCTCGAGTGTGTGGAGTATGGGAACCTTTACAATTCTTTTCTTGTGGTGTATTGTCTCGGTTCTGATCTCACGTTTGGGAATTCATGTAGTAACTTTAGCTTCTCTGATTCCGGATAACATCTTGGTCATTCATTTCCATCCATACCTCTTGCCCAGTATCCTCCCGATTTGAGTGAGAATGCTTCCCTTGATTGTCGCTTTGAACTGTCATTCTTCATCCTGATCACTCGATGGTATCGTTCTCCAACGTTGCCGTCTCTCTGCGGGAAGTTTCTCGATGGAAGGTCATCGTTCGACATGGAGCAGAGTCCCTTGTTGGTGGTGTTGAAGGACATCGATTATCTTTTTTCTCCCCTCCCCTCCCCCGGATCGTCCAGGATCTCGGGACGAGATCCCTTGTTGGTGGTGTTGTATTGTAACAGCCCGGAAATTCCACCCTAATTAAAAATTTTGCTGGTTGTATTATTTGGTTGCTTGTTAGAATTGTTGTTAGTATTTGATTCACCAATTTATTAATTGGTGATCATATTTACCTTCCTTCTCGTAATGGTATGTGTGACCGAACCTATCCACCATGTCACACGACCTTGTTACGGCACCGGGAAAGTCACCCGATTACCGTCGCGACTTCCGGCACAAGACCAACCATCACCATCGGTGTGAAAACCACATTTATATTTAAATGGGTTATTTTATCGGGAGGTGCTCGACGTTCTCTTTTGGCGTTAAACGTTGTGGACAACGTGGTTATCATCTTGCGATGATGTGTTTCAATTTTTGTGCAATTCCGACTTCGTCGGGTAGTTAAACGATCGGATGTGCCAGGCATAGTAGCCGGTGTAATTCCGGTGCTATATTCATAAAATACCGCGTGCCCTGATAACTTGACCCCCGGATTCCCCTCTTATATTTGGATTTCTAGCCACCGAAAAACTGGACCCGAAACGGGACATTTGTGGCCCAAAAATCCTCCCTAACAATCACCTACTATATATGGACCAGTCCCTGACGAGGGGGTGACCCCATGACTCCTGCGTGTGAGGATACCTGGTGCGCATAAAGACAGAAGGCCCACGACTGGCCCACTCAAGGCACCGACGTAGGAGTCCGCGACCAGCATGGAAGGCAAGACTTGGCGTCCAAGGCAAAAGCTAGATTAGGCAATCGACCCTGTAAGCTGAGACGGACTCCCCGAGACCCAGCCTAGTATATAAAGGCTGGGAGGCGTGACGGCTCAGGACATCCAATCTTCAATCACCACCTCCGGCCTTGAGCGAACTCGCCTAGACCGCCACTGTAATCACCCCCCGCTTAATACAATCGAGCAGGAAGTACTTTCTCATGTTAGCCGACGAGTATCGCCAACCTGTTCCTCTCTACGATCTAACCCAGGGTCCCTGACCATGGGATTTGCTGAGGTCGATCCTCGTCAATTGGAGCCGTCTGTGGGAACTTTGCAGGTTGGAATCACGATCTCGGCGGCCCCTTCATCAGCAATCAGCAAGTCGACGACTCCATCAGTACTCGACGTCTCCATGGCTCGAGAAGATTCCGATCTGTTCGGGTCCCTCGGCTTCATCGCACACCTTTAGATCCTGCGACCAGCCTTCGCAGACCTGCGCACTGGCGTCAACCTGACCTTCGGTGGGTACCAAATCTACGTCAACCAGTGGGGCACTCTCCGCCTCACAGATCATGCTTGAGCACCCGCAACAACAACTGTTACGACATCAGCGGACGAAGACGAAGCACCCGCCCACGCGGCAACTCCGCGAGTCAGCCGCAATTCCCACCTCAACATAAAACATCGCACCTCTCGCGATTGCACGAGTGGGTTGCTAATGTAGAAGAAATGAAGCACAGAAGCGACCGGGCTATTAACTGAGGCACCGTTCCAGGTGTTCATGGCAGACACCCGCGAGCCAACTTCAGACGACAGAGGCATAGATGATGACCCGAGCAGTCACAGAGACGCACACTCAAACAACAGAAGCAGCGATCCTGAAAACACTAGACAGATTACTGTCACCCTTGGCGAACTAGGAACTATACCAAGGAAGGAATTTAAAATACAGGAGCACATCAACCACAAGAATGACGAGCTGGAGGGTAGCAGGCGCCAGATCTCGGAAGCGGCAAGAGAGACCAACCCACCGAGAAAATCTACCTATCTAAAGAAGCAATCGCCAGAGTAAAAGACGCAGTAAAGCGCGGAAAGTTAGTCCCAGAAGATGCAACTCGCGATGAGCTTAGAGCATACAACAAGCTGGCGAGTGACATCACCAAGAAAACAAGACGGATGCAACTCGAATTGGAGAAGCAAGGAAAAAACATTACCAACTCGAGAACCAACCGCAAAGCACTGCCTGAACAACCGAGTGACTCCTCCGACCACGGCTTACCCTCTCGAGGAAAATCCAGATTAAACAACTTAAGACGCACAAACAAGAAGAAAGTCGCCCGCAAACTAGATGACGACTTCAGGCTTGAAGAAGATGTCGAAGAAGAAGAACAACTCACACCAGAAGAACCCTCATAACCGCCCAGGCATATCTCCATCATGCTCAGAAGGTCAACAAGGATAAAGCAGATCGCAACACGGCGATAACGCTCAAGGTAATGAGCGATGCCATCGCCGCTTCGGCACCCAAAAAAGTAGGCACAAGGCTAGTGCCCCACGAGCAGACACCAGACATGGAACCCAGTTCACCAGACGACGACGAAGACGACAGTAACGATGACCATCGCAAGCGTCCAGAGAGAAGCAAAGACCATGACAGGGACGACCACGACAACCGACGTAGCAACAATCGACGGGACGCACGCGACGACATAACGCAAAACAAAGTCATTCGAGCAAGATGCAGGCGCGCAACCTGCGAAGAGTACTCAGACAAGCATGCATCCGACGAAGATCTCGAACCATGCGGCGCACTGTGCTTCGCGCGAGCCATACGCGAGACACAGAGCCCAAAGGCTTTAAGTTAAACTCCACAACGCACAAATACGACGAACTTGAGGAGCTAGAGGCATGGCTCGATGATTACCTAACAACCGTCAAGTTCCAGCGGGGAACCAATATCACGGCAATGCAGTACGTACAACTCATGCTCGAGGGATTGGCGCGACACTGGCTGAAGAATCTACGACAAGGATCGATCAGTTCCTGGAAGCAGTTTCGCAATGCCTTCATTGAGAACTTCAAGTCTACGTACAAGCGACCAGCTTCACTCGAAGAGCTGAGAGCCTTTAGGCAAGGAACCAGAGAGTCCTTGAGCGCATACATTCAGCGGTGGACCATACTCAAAAACTCGGCCGAGGACATATTAGACGAAAGTGCGATTGACACATTCAGAAGAGGCTTACAACCCATAGACTTCAAACAGAAACTCGGACAGATGAAGGTCCGAACACTCGCACGGTTATTGGAACAAGCCAACAATTGGGCTGACGGAGAAGACTCCATACGGAACGAATCAGACATCCAGACGGCGCGCTCAGAACGCGACTACGACTATTACGCCGGACACAGAGGGTTTGACAGAAGAAGAAAGCGCCCCAGGCGCAACTTCTATGATGACAGAGGACCCGACATGGTTGCGGCCGGTTTCCCAGATGAAAGAGATGGAAGACATCGCGACGACAACAGACTGCAGCGGAGGGACAACCCAGAAGAACCTCCGCACACACAGAAGCGAGATTGGAGATCAAGGCAGCCACGAGACGACACCCGAGCATACCGCTCGGCTAAGGAACAACTTGATGGGTCCTGCACACTACATGGGTTCAAAAACGAACGCGGAGAAGTCAGATCGGGGCACACACTAAGGAATTGCAGACGTTTCACCGAGCTCTCAGAAGAAAAGAGCCGGTCCACAGCACCAACATCACAACCTCTCGCAAGTGTAGGAGTTGGGACAATCGCCCACAATGCACCACCTACACCCGCCGCACCAGCAAGATAGGTGGCAGCCATCCAGGAGCGGTGCACGACACCAGGCGAAGAAGAAAAGTACCCAGAGGCACATGGTCGAATTTACATGATCCAAGAAGGAAGACCATCAAACAGGCAGCAAAAGAAGGTCACAAGACAAGTTTTCCTCGCAGTCTCCTCGCACCCGGCCATCCTAGAATATCTGCGCGGGTCTAAGACTGAAATTACATTTTCCCGAGAAGACCACCCGCCAGCCGTCCCGCGTCCAGGACACGCCGCACTGGTACTCGAAGCAAGAATTGGAAACTACGACATGTGCGAGTCTTCATGGATGGTGGAAGCGGAATCAACATCATATTCACCAAAACTCTGGAAGAAATGCTCATCCAAAATTCAGCACTTAAAACTTCAGGCATGACTTTCCATGGAATCGTGCCAGGCAAAGCAGTTTACCCCCTCGGAAGGATAAGCTTGGAAGTGGTCTTCGGCAACGTGAGCAACTTCCGCAAGGAGATGTTAGACTTCGAAGTGGTTGACTGGAAATCGCAGTATCATGCCATCCTCGGCCGACCAGCCTTCGCGCGCTTCATGGCAGTACCGCACTATGCCTACCTCAAGCTGAAAATGCCAGGCCCACGAGGAGTCATCACAGTCAGCGGCAGCTTCATCAGATCTGATCGCTGCGATAGCGAATTCCACAAGATATCAGAAACCATTGGAGCACATCAAACCCGCAGAGTCGCCACACAAGAAGAAGAAGCGCTCCCATAGAAGTCAAGGCGCAACCAGAAGACTCGCCGGCATCATACGCCAAGGACTCAAGTTATCTTAGCAACAACTTTACATTCTTAGGCCTATCAAGCCATCGATCCAAATAAAGGGTTGTCTTAAACAGCCCCCTCGTGTAAGAACAACAGGAAAGATACCGAGAATATTTTCCAAAAAGTGCTTATGCAACTTGAAATTTGGCACTCGAGGGCTCGCTCGCAGCAGTCACCCCCCGATGCGTTATTCGCTTACGCGACTTGAAAATTGGCACTCCGGGGCTCACTCGCAGCAGCCACCCCCAAGGCGTTATTCGCTTACGCGACTTGAAAATTGGCACTCGGGGGCTCGCTTGCAGCAGCCACCCCTCGAGACGTTATTCGCTTACGCGACTTGAAAATTGGCACTCGGGGGCTCGTTCGCAGCATCCACCCACCGAGGCATTATTCGCTTACGTGACTTGAAAATTGGCACTCGGGGGCTCGCTCGTAGCAGCCACCCCCTGAGGCGTTATTCGCCTACGCGACTCCAAAACATACACTCGGGGGCTCGCTCACATCAGCCACCCCCTTAGACGATATCCGAATACGCGACTCAGCGTTCCAACACTCGGGGGCTTCATTCATAGAAACGGCTCAGCAAAATAATACAACAAAACCCCAAGGGACTCCACCACAATTGCAGCACACGTCGTCCAGAAGAGGAAATCCTACAAAGACTACAACTAGACAAGGGAGAATTTGCAAAAACCAAGCAAAGTATAAACTCCAGACTCCGATTTCACTTTACAAAGAGGACCCAGAAGAGGGTCATTTTCTTCGCACACCCACTTCACAACTAGACTCGCAGGTTTGTCCTCCACCGCGTAGTGGTCATCCATCGGCTGATCTCGACCGCCAAGAGGACCCTGAGCTGCCAGCATAATATCTACCCAGGCCGATGACTATGGACAAAGGAAAATGCACAACGAGCCCCTGCATGAATCTGATGATTCACTACGCGGCGAAGCTCCGCAGGTTGAGAGAACATCCGGCAAAGCCTCTCAAGTGACGACGGAACAAGTCTCAGTGGATAAAATTCGGAGAAGATTCCGCCAAGCACTCTGCAGCAGTACTCAAGAGCTCGCGGCACCCTATTAACCCGTAGCCGATGAACGACGAATACTCGAGCACGCGCCCTATCCATCCACAAGGGATTGTTCGCCTGCACGACCGGGTCATCCAGCCGTAACAACTCCGACTGCACGACCTCCTCCTCCCCACGAGATCACCCAGCCACACTTCGTAAGAAGAGCAAGAATCAGCAGAAAGCACAATGAAGATCTCTCGCACAAACGAACAGTCAAAAAAGGACAAACTCACCCTTTAGAAGATCTGACAATTTCGCCATCCAAGCAGCTAGTGAAAGGATCGAGATAGACCTAGAGGGGGGGTGAATAGGTCTTATTACAACTTTTATCACTACTTAGCAATTTTTAAGCAATAGTGCGGAAAACAAGGTGTGCCTAATAATTGCAAGTTCTATTTAGCTAAGACAAGATAAACAATAAGCACAATAAACACAAGCAAGTGAGGGGCGAATAATACAGTAGTACAAGTAGTAAGGGAAAAGAGTAGGGATAACCGAATGACGGGGAGACAACGATGTATCCCGATGTTCACTTCCTTGGAGGGAAGCTACTCACCGTTCGGAGAGAGTGGGTGAAACCACGAAGGCACACTTACGCCACGAAGGCTCACTCTATTCCCCTTGAGATATCACCACGAAGGCGATTCCAAACCACTACCTGTTGACCTTAAAGGTGGTCACCAAACCCTCACAAACTCAACGGGGGTAATCACAATGGTCGATTCCTCTCCGAAGAACTCCTACCCGCCTAGGAGTCTCCAACCTCCAAGAGTAACAAGATCAATGGGAAATGCTCAAGACTTGCTCAAAACGCGATTTGCTTTGGTTGGAAGATGGGGAAGGGGCGGATCTATCACTGTGTGAAAGATCCGTCAAGAACTCTCAAGGAACTCTCCGGGATCTCAGATTTGGTGAAGGAGAGAGTGAGAGGGAGCACTTGTGTTCTTGGGGGATTCTAAGTGAAGTGGTCGACCCTCACAAGTGGGAGTGAGGGGGTATTTATAGCCCAAGAGACGAAATGGCCGTTGGGACAATAATGTTGTGTAAGTGTTGGACGTCCGTCAGGTATCGGACGTCCGAAAGTTCACATGTCGGACGTCCCAGCCAGGTCGGACATCCGACGTGTAATATCTGGGTGCAGCAACGAACATCGGAAGAAAAAGAACAGTAGCACATCGGAAGTCCGACAGAGTTCGGACGTCCGACGGATCGGACGTCCGAAGTTCGTCGGAAGCCCGGCATTTTTGCATGTCTACTGACCTTTCCTACTATAACCAAAATACGAGATGTCGGACGTCCGATGAGTGTCGGACGTCCGAAACTTTGAAATGTCGGACGTCCGAAACTCGTCGGACGCTCGAAAGCAGTGATCATATTTTTTACTTTAGGGCTCCACTTTTGTGTCGAGATGTTTTTTGTTTTTAATTAGCTTTGAGCAAATCTTAAACACAAACCCACTGATCCCCTCTTAATAGTGCGGGGATCCCTATACTCAAGATAAACCGAAAAGCTTACACTTTAATAGAGATTGGATCCATTTCTTAAGCATATCGACATGACTAGATGGTCCTTGATCCACCAACACACCGCACCGAGGACTAAAACCTGAGATATACTTGGCACACATGATTAGTCCTCTATATGTAAATTGTCATCAACATCAAAATATAATTAAGGGCAAGATAGCACTTTCAATCTCCCCCTTTTTGGTAGTTGATGACAACATACATATAGCTCCCCAAAATTGTTCAACAATGTGTTTTTGGTGGGAGCAAGTTTTACAATGAGCTCCCCCTTAAGGTGTGCATATAAGATTCTCTATTTTCACACAAGATGCACACATTTTGGAGCGAGTCACAATACATGATATTAAGGCGCAATCATTGATTATGGAGATGAAATATTAGATTGCACCAAACATAATAGACCAATAATGCTACAAGCCAGCCAAACGCAAGAGTAACACCAAGCATAACAAAAAGTACACAATGCATTAACACAGTACAAAAGACAATCACACATAAAGGTCTTACACACACCAGATCCCACATAACGACATAATCAAGTCACGAACACCTAGACACCAAAAGAAACACATATGACATAGGACTCTCCCCCTTTGGCATCAAGGACCAAAAAGGGGCACACGCGCTGACAAACTAGTGAGTTCCACTACCACTAGCGCCAGGGTCTCCAGGGAAGAAATCCTCCAACTCTGGTCCAGAAGGAAAATCGAAACCAAGATCAGCGGGAGGAGCATCCGGAAGGCGCTCATCATCACTGACGTTGGCCTCGCCATGTGCACGCAGACGAGCCTTGAGGGAGTTCTTGGACTGGATAAGACGCGAGACCACCGTGTGGTTGGAGTGGCAGTTGAATGAAATAGCGCGCATCATAGTCGCTTGGGCCTTTCCCAAAAACTGAGCCATACGGCGCATAGAAGCCCGCTCCACAGACTGACGCTCAAGGTTGCCACGAACCGTGGTGTGTATCGGAACAGGGCGTGTCATACCAACCTCAGGAGCATCAAAGTACATGTGCTTCGGAATGGACCAAACAGCGTGGGGCTGAGTTATCTCCAATGGGGAGGATACGACGGACTGAATGAGAGCCATGATGAAGGGTGCATGCGGATATTGGCGACGCTGCTGAAGACTCGCCATCCGAATCTCGTGCCAGAGATAGTGGGCCACATCAAGACACTTCTGAGGAGAGTCATGGATATGGCACATCCGTGTGATAGCCGAGCTGCTGCAATGAGTCTTGTCACCAGACTTGGTGATGAGGACATCCCTACTACCAACACATCTCCAGTTCGTCATGAAGAACAAGTTGATTCAACAAAGAAGAAGGATGATGAAATCAGAATTGGACCTATTACAAGATCTCGTGCAAAGTTGATAGAACAACAGGTGAACTCGCTCTTAATAGATTCTGATATATTATGTAATGAGAACTTTATACTGCCTAAATCTTTGTATGTTTGCATAATCAGGTATCATGACGAAGACGAGGATCCAGAAGGAGGAGAAGATGAGATATGCTCCAACTTTCGGACGTCCGACCCATTTCGGACGTCCGACATCAGCGAGAAGGATGGCGACCTCCGTATCCAGAAGACCTCCAAAACCGAAGCCGGATTTCCGACAGGATTCGGACGTCCGACGCATCGGACGTCCGACATGAAGGTCCTCGAGAAGAACTCCCAATCCAGGACACCTCACCGCCAGAGTTGGATTTCCGACACGTTTCGGACGTCCGACGTGACGGACGTCTGAAACCCATCGGACGTCCGAAACTGCCTGCGCGCAGATCAGACGGGTTGCGGCTCTTGTATCCCCCTAGCTTATAAATACCCAGCTCCCACGAGTTTTAGGGTTAGACCACGTTTAGATAAACCCTAGATATTGAGAATAGCTTCAAGCTTTCCTCTTGAATCATTAAGACTTCAATTCGTATCGATCTGAAGTTCTTCTACTGCAAGTTCTGTGTGATCTATTGTTCCACTGGGGATTAGTAGATTGCAAATTACCGTCTCGTGGTCGACGGCTACGTTGCGCAAGTGTGTGAAGTTGTGAATATCCAAAGGGTAGAGAGCTGTCGCATTGGCAACAGGGATCTAGCAAGGAGAGTTCATTGGCTACATACAAGTTATCTATCATCGCCCTCATATTCACCGTCCGCTTACTGAGAAGATCGGGCCACCCCATATCATCTTGGTATCAGATTTCCAGTGTTTCTGATGAGGACATCCCTACTAATGTTACACCCATATCCTCACCAACTACACATACTGGACCAGTTACTAGAGCACGTGCACGTCAACTAAATTATCAGGTACTTTCGTTTCTTGTGAATCCTTCTATTGTTCATGAACATATGATGCTGCCTAAATTAGATACTTTTGTTTTGCTTATGAATGAAGGACCTAGCATGGACAAGAAGGATGGTCATTGGAGCGGGATCAAGCATGGAGAAGAAGGTGCGCGCGCGGGAAAGTACAGTGGAGCTTCCAGTGGTGATTATCACACTTTGAAGCCACCATAAGGCGCGCATGAAGTCTTGGACGAAATACGCGAGATGACACTTCATTATTTTCGTCCAAGGGCCATTATAGGTGTTGCGTCACCTTAATATTGGGCTGGGCCCATGTAATTTCGAAATACCACATTATAGGCTGTTTTTAGAGTCCGTATGTATGGGGAAACCGAGTTAGGGTTGTTTTCGGACCCCACCTCCAAGGGGCCACGAAATTCCCCTCTGTTCCCCCATATATACAGCCCTTAGGGCGTCGTTTAGACTTGGGTTTTAATTAGATTTAAGTTAGCCATAGCCGCAACTTCGAGCTCTTCGTTTGTGTCATCCGACCAGGCCAAGACCTCATTGGAACCCCAACTTTCGTAATCATTCATCTTATATTCGCAATATCCAGATTGCAATTCTTAGTTCTTGCTTGTTCTTCGATTGCTTGCAGGAATTAGACCTTCGTGGTCAGGTTGATCGTGCATCCGCGGGATCAATAACCTCTCGGAGTTGGTTTAGCGATCGCTAAGGCGCAACGTCTTCGCACGTTCGTAGTCGGATCGTGAAAGTCGTCTCCACCATAATCGATCTCCACCATCTCATCGAAACATCGGGACACCTTCGCCTCTATCAGTTTCCTCGGTAAGCATCCACCAAATCCATCTATTCGATCGTTTTTGTTTTCGTCCTATCCAGAAAAAGCCATACAAAAATATTAGGGTTTCTAGTTTTTGCCATAACTTAGATTGCATCGGAGTCATTGTTTTAGTTTGCTGTTTCGTGTGTTCTTCCCGAAAATTTCTCCGCGGTGCGACATATTGTGGCCTAAAGAGAAAAGTCACTGTAGCAATACTGTAGCAATTTCGTCCAGTTTGGAATAGTGTCAAAAAAAACAAGAGAAAAAGAGAAAAGATTCAAAAAAAAGAGAGAAAGAAGTGTGATAAAAAAAAGAGTTATAAAAGAGTGCAAAGAGATATACAAGTGTTAGAAAGGACATATCATAGTGGTGCTCTTTTGAGAGGCCTGTCTTTCGTTTGTCTCCACTGTGTGAGTTTTCTTTGGGTTTGTATCACACGATCAGCACTAGGACTTGACTTCGGTGTAGTTAGGGTGCCATACCTATAGCTCCACCACATATATCCTGCTTTGTCGTGTGTTCACTCTTTTACTCGGGTATTCACTTCATCACATCCGTGCACTAGTCCTCCATCCGAACGGGTACGCATTACTATTCACTTTGGAACGGTAAGATTCACCTTTTCTTGTCAGTTTTGAGTGAGTTGTGAGTGTCCACCAAAAGATTTTGATTTAGTGCACTAATCTACTAATCATGTCTCAAAGTGGTTTTGATGTGATGCAGAAACAGGACAAGGATGCGCCAGTTACATGGGAGGCATATGAAGGTCTCCGTGATCACTTGACTGGGATGTTTACTAAATCCGCTGATGCGATTGATACAAATGTTCAAGCGGCACAACTAAAAGTGGACGCGACTGAAGCTGCAGTCACCACTATGCAACAACAACTTGCTGCTATCCAGCAGAGCCTACAACAAATGACAACATCTATCACTGGCATACAAGCAGCTATGGTACAACGCCAACCTGATGCTCAGGAAGATGATGGTAGTGTCCATGGTGACAATGCTGATTTGAGGGGCATTCAAGGCCGTGGGCGTGGTCTTCAAGGACCGGCTCGCCAACCTCCACTTGGTCTTGGTGCGCGCCGTATACCCATTCAGGAAGAAGATGTCTTGAGCAAGCCCAAGTTTAATATCCCCAAATTTGAAGGGTCCACGGATGTGGAAGAATAGCTCACATGGGAGCTTAAGATGGAAAAATTATGGCGTTTGCATGATTACCCGGAGGACAAGAAGA
The DNA here is from genome assembly GCA_950022295.1 of Bromus sterilis. NCBI lineage: Eukaryota > Viridiplantae > Streptophyta > Magnoliopsida > Poales > Poaceae > Bromus > Bromus sterilis. The sequence goes on along the minus strand of OX465599.1, from coordinate 158,783,664 downwards.
TCAAGATTGCTTCTTCCGAGTTTGACGGTTATGCTTTGCGTTGGTGGGAAAGTGTGTTGACCGAGATACAAGAAACCAATGGCCAGCCTATTCGTACATGGCGTGACATGAAGGCGACCATGAAAGCTCGGTTTGTTCCCACAAATTACTTACGGACAGTTTTTGATAAATTGAAACAATTGAAGCAAGGTACTATGTCCGTTGATGCATACTATATGGAGATGGAGATGTTGTTGCAACGTGCGCGAGTTCGCGAAGAGGTTGAGATGACTATGCAACGTTTTCTCCATGGGCTGAGATTTACTATCAAGAGTATTGTACGGCATCACCAATACTATAATATGAATGATTTATTGCATCTTGCAAGGGAGGCTGAATCCCAGCTGGCAGAAGAGGCACAACTGAAGTCAAGATACTCCACATCTAGCAGAGTTTCTCCAAGGACATCCGCGCCTATGGAGAATTATGGTGCCAATACTCGAGCTTCTTCTTCAGTTTCCAAGCCAGCCTCCAATGGTTCCATGGCCAAGAAGCCAGCTGCCCCTACCACTAGTGCAGGCTCCAACATGTCTACAGCTCGCAATCGCGAGATCACTTGTCATGCTTGCGGTAATCCGGGTCACTTCAAGAGAGATTGCCCGAACAGAAAGGTCATGTTTGTGAATCAAGAAACTGGCGAGTATGAAACTGGTGATGATGAAGATCCTTCCGCATTCGATGACGAGGGATATCATAGTGAAGAAGGCATGGATGCTTTTCCATCGCATGCTCCTACCATTGTTGTGTCACAACGTGCTCTTACAGTGCAGCCACATGTTGATTCTCAGCGCTGTAATTTGTTCCAAACCAAGGCACTTGTTGGTCCCAACAAATCTTGCAAAGTGATCATTGATGGAGGTAGCTGCCGCAACCTCGCAAGCAAGGAGTTATGTGCCAAGCTCAATCTGAAATACTCACCTCACCCGCATCCTTATTATGTCCAATGGTTGAGTGACAGTGGTGAGATGAAGGTAAATCACATGGTGCGCGTAAATTTTGAGATAGGCCCATACAAGGATTCCGTCGATTTTGATGTGGTGCCTATGACAGTTTGCCATCTCTTATTGGGTCGGCCGTGGTTATATGATTGCCATGTGCAACACAATGGTCGAGCCAATACATATCATTTGGAGTTCAAGGGCAAGAAAGTTAATCTCCATCCTATGTCCCCACAGCAAATTGTGAATGAGTCTCGTCAGACGGTAGAGGTGAATGTAGAAACAACACGAGAGAACAATGTAATAACTGTGAGTGATAATATAACGAAATCTTGGTATCAGATTTCCAGTGTTTCCTCGGTAAGCATCCACCAAATCCATCTATTCGATCGTTTTTGTTTTCGTCCTATCCAGAAAAAGCCATACAAAAATATTAGGGTTTCTAGTTTTTTCCATAACTTAGATTGCATCGGAGTCATTGTTTTAGTTTGCTGTTTCGTGTGTTCTTCCCGAAAATTTCCTTGCAAGTGCGAGAGAGACTAGTTTGCTTACATTAGCCACCAAAGAAGACATGCGAGAATTTAGTGCGGATCCTACAGCCATACCTCTTGTCCTCATGTATAAAGGCGAGGTTTTGGTTTCTAATGATAACCATCCTATTTCTCCTGGTGTGGCTACTGTTTTGAAGGATTTTGATGATGTGTTTCCGGCGGAGGTTCCAGCAGGATTACCACCCTTGCGTGGTATTGAGCACCAGATTGATCTTATACCGGGTGCAACTCTTCCGAACCGGGCACCATATAGGACAAACCCCCAAGAGACGAAGGAAATTCAACAACAAGTACAAGCGCTTCTGGATAAAGGGTATATTCGTGTCAGCCTTAGCCCTTGTGCTGTTCCTGTTATTTTGGTTCCTAAGAAAGATGGTACATGGCGTATGTGTGTAGATTGTAGAGCTATTAATAACATCACTATTCGCTATCGTCATCCCATTCCACGTTTAGAGGATATGCTTGATGAATTATGTGGTGCTGCTATTTTCTCTAAAATTGATTTGCGTAGTGGATACCATCAAATTAGGATGAAAGAAGGGGATGAATGGAAAACTGCTTTCAAAACTAAGTTCGGCTTATATGAGTGGTTAGTTATGCCTTTTGGTCTTACTAATGCTCCTAGTACTTTCATGAGATTAATGAACCATGTTTTGAGGGAGTTTATTGGACATTTTGTGGTTGTGTATTTTGATGATATACTTATTTACAGCCGCAATGAATTTGAACATGCTGATCATATTAGACAAGTTTTGCAAGTGTTGCGTGATTCTAAATTATATGCTAATCTTGAGAAGTGCACATTTGCAAAAGATAAGGTCATATTTTTGGGTTTTGTTGTATCTAAGCATGGGGTAGAAGTAGATTCTTCTAAAATTGAAGAAATTCGAAATTGGCCTACTCCCATGAATGTTAGCCAAGTACGAAGTTTTCACGATCTTGCTGGGTTTTATAGACGTTTTGTGAAAAACTTTAGTACTATTGCTGCACCGTTGAATGAATTGACTAAGAAAGGTGTGCCTTTTGTCTGGGGCGTTGCCCAAGACCTTGCATTTGATGAGTTGAAACGTTTGCTTACTTCTGCACCTTTACTTACGTTACCAGATTTTACTAAGCAATTTGAAGTTGAATGTGATGCTAGTGGTATAGGCATTGGTGGTGTTTGGATGCAAGAAGGTAGACCTATAGCTTATTTTAGTGAGAAGCTTTCTGGTGCTAGATTGAATTATCCTGTTTATGATAAAGAATTGTATGCGCTTGTTAGAGTTCTTGAGGTTTGGCAACATTATTTGTGGCCAAAAGAATTTATCATACATTCTGATCATGAAGCTTTGAAATATCTGAAAGCTCAATCTAATTTGCATAGACGCTTAGCTAAGTGGGTTGAGTTCATTGAGTCTTTTCCTTACATCATCAAATATAAGAAAGGAAAAGATAATGTTGTTGCTGATGCTCTATCTAGGAAGAACATGTTATTGACACATCTTGATGTTAAAATTCCTTGATTAGAGAGTTTGTGTGATTTATATGCAACTGATCATGATTTTGCTGAACCATATCGTTTGTGTTTGCTTCGGAATGCTTGTGACAAGTTCCACATCCATGATAGATTTTTGTTTCGAGCTAACAACTTTGTGTTCCAGAATCTTCTGTGCGTTTGCTATTGTTACAGGAATCACATGCAGGCGGACTGATGGGTCACTTTGGGCGTGAGAAGACATTACTCATGCTTGCTGATAATTTTTATTGGCCCAGGATGCGGCGTGATGTGGACAGGTTTGTTCGACGCTGTATTGTATGCAACACATCCAAGTCGAAGCTGAAGCCTCACGGTTTGTATACTCCACTATCGGCTCCTACCACACCTTGGGAAGATATTAGTATGGACTTTGTGTTAGGATTGCCACGCACTAAATATGGTCATGATAGTATATTTGTGGTAGTGGATAGATTTTCCAAGATGGCACATTTTATTGCTTGCCATAAGAGCGACGATGCGTCGCATGTTGCTAACCTGTTTTTCAGGGAGATTGTACGCTTGCATGGAGTGCCCAAGACAATTGTTTCTGACAGGGATGTAAAGTTTGTGAGCTACTTCTGGAAGACACTTAGGGGAAAGTTGGGAACAAAGTTGATGTTCAGTACTACATGTCATCCCCAAACTGATGGTCAAACGGAGGTGGTCAATAGAACATTGTCACAATTATTGCGAGCTATGATCAAGAAAAATCTGCGCGAATGGGAGGAGTGTTTGCCACATGTTGAATTTGCTTATAACAGGGCAGTACACACTACTACTCACCTTTGTCCTTTTGAAGTGGTCTATGGTTTTAAGCCTATTACACCTCTTGATTTGCTGCCTCTTCCGTTGCAGGAACGAGTTAATATGGAGACATCCAAACGAGCAGATTATGTAAAGAAGATCCATGAGAGGACCCGACAGGCTATTGAGAAGCAAGGCAAGAATGTTGCTGCTGCGAGGAACCAGTCCCGGAAGCAAGTTCTTTTTCAACCTGGAGATATGGTTTGGGTACATTTGCGCAAGGATAGATTTCCAGGGATGAGGGATTCCAAGTTGAAGCCACGTGGTGCTGGTCCTTACAAGGTGCTAGCCAAGATCAATGACAATGCCTACTCGATTGATATTCCCATTGCCGAGTTTGGTGGCGCTAGCAACAGTTTCAACGTTGCTGATTTATCACCATACATGGGAGATGACCTTGGAGCGTCGAGGTCGACGCCTTTTGAAGGGGGGGGGAGATGATGAGGACATCCCTACTACCAACACATCTCCAGTTCGTCATGAAGAACAAGTTGATTCAACAAAGAAGAAGGATGATGAAATCAGAATTGGACCTATTACAAGAGCTCGTGCAAAGTTGATAGAACAACAGGTGAACTCGCTCTTAATAGATTCTGATATATTATGTAATGAGAACTTTATACTGCCTAAATCTTTGTATGTTTGCATAATCAGGTATCATGACGAAGACGAGGATCCAGAAGGAGGAGAAGATGAGATATGCTCCAACTTTCGGACGTCCGACCCATTTCGGACGTCCGACATCAGCGAGAAGGATGGCGACCTCCGTATCCAGAAGACCTCCAAAACCGAAGCCGGATTTCCGACAGGATTCGGACGTCCGACATATGACGGACGTCCGACATGAAGGTCCTCGAGAAGAACTCCCAATCCAGGACACCTCACCGCCAGAGTCGGATTTCCGACACGTTTCGGACGTCCGACGTGACGGACGTCCGAAACCCATCAGACGTCCGAAACTGCCTGCGCGCAGATCAGACGGGCTGCGGCTCTTGTATCCCCCTAGCTTATAAATACCCAGCTCCCACGAGTTTTAGGGTTAGACCACGTTTAGATAAACCCTAGATATTGAGAATAGCTTCAAGCTTTCCTCTTGAATCATTAAGACTTCAATTCGTATCGATCTGAAGTTCTTCTACTGCAAGTTCTGTGTGATCTATTGTTCCACTGGGGATTAGTAGATTGAAAATTACCGTCTCGTGGTCGACGGCTACGTTGCGCAAGTGTGTGAAGTTGTGAATATCCAAAGGGTAGAGAGCTGTCGCATTAGCAACAGGGATCTAGCAAGGAGAGTTCATTGGCTACATACAAGTTATCTATCATCGCCCTCATATTCACCGTCCGCTTACTGAGAAGATCGGGCCACCCCATATCACTTGGGATAAAGAGTCCGAAGGATGCACTGGTAGAGGAACCTATAGGGCTGCTTCCAAATGGATATGTCATTGGCCTTCCTATAGGTGTCATCACCACGAATCCCAGACTTAATAAAACAAAGACAACCATTGATCCCCTTGGGCTTCTCCTTGGTAGAGGCATGAATCCGGACTCCAGAGGCGCGAATGTGCAGAGCCCTCTGAAACTGAGCAAAGGTGGTTGTGCACTGCTGCTCCCCAGTCATCCATGAGATCTCCCGGTGATTGGTGTGAAAGTAGCAGGTGGCATAGAACTGAAGGATCGCAGCAGAGTTCCAGTCACGCCGAAAGCTGAACACTGGACCGAGCCCCACAGACTCAATAATCTCCATCACACCGGGAAATTTGTCTGGATTTTCTCGGATGAAGTCAAGGGGGATGCAGGCATGGGAGTTTGCAAGGTCCTGACGAACTGCAACTGATGTGAAGATATCGGCCTGCACATTGGTCCGGAACCGGCTGTCCAGACAATCCTGAGGAGCCTCAAGCTGATTAACACGGCGAAACTTGCGGTAGGCATCTAAAGAGATCTTCGAGTAGTCTGCCATCATACGTACAGTAGCAACCACCGGCTCAGATGAGATATGTATCGGGATAGGAGGCGCATCATCAGGATCAGCACGAGCACGAGCACGATCACCAGACGCCGATGAGGAGCCCTTAGTCGGGCGACACACCCCAAGTTTGGAGGGGCGAGTCACCACTGGGGGATCATCTTCTTCAACAACAAACTCCTCGTCAGCCTCAGACTCAGAAGCATAGGGACTATCCTCCTCGCTAGGAGTGTGCTCACTGTCCGAGGAGGGTTCCGTGTACGTAGGATGCTTCATGCGGCGACGAAGACGAGGCGGCTCATCCCCGGAACCACCTAGCCATATATGACGAGTATGAGTACGAAACCCTAATCAACAAAGGAAGACACACGAGGGAGAGAACGCTAGGGCAACGCATACCACGGGAACCAGAGGCCTCGCGATCCTTGCGACCGCAAGTTTTTGTCCTCACCATTGCGAATCCCTAGAGGAAGGAGATGCAAGAATGAGGCAAGAACCAGGCAAACATGGTAAAAACAAGTCGGATGGAAAGATAGATCGGGACGAGAGGTACCGCGGGGGAGGAGATCCGGGGGAAAGGAGCACCAGGGAGGCCGGGGCGGCCGGCGGCCACGTCAGGCGGTGGAGGCGCAGGAGGAGTCCAGAGGGGAACGACCGAGGGGAAGGAAAACTTCCCCCCTCGGCCGGACGCCCAGTATATATAGGGCAGCCTACTTTGGACGTCCGATGCATTTTGGACGTCCGACAGCCAACGGATTTCCGAAGAGGGCTGATCTTGAGCGGGTCGGACAGGCTGGAGATCCAGGTGTGGACAACAGGAAATGTCGGAAATCCGACATGTTTCGGACGTCCGACGCATCGGACGTCCGAAAACCAACGGAATTCCGACAGGCTACTGGAAGTTGACGAATAGGCCCGAAAACATGAAGAATTAGGTGACGCTAGAAGATCAAACAATCATGTCAGGGGACAACAGTAGATAACCACACAAAACCATAGCACTGGATGCACACACATGAATGATGAAAGCAAACCTTTCCCAAAGGAGAGGTGGTGACCGAAGTTACCATGTTTGAGTGTATAGTGCTTTGAGACCGCGAAGATGTACCTTGGCTTCAAAGACACTTACTCGATCGATAACCGCTACACGTGGGTTCACCGTGGTGAGCACGCGGATTGTTGATGTGGGAATTCATTTATGCATCATGTAGAAGGAGAGAACTCATTTATTGAGTGTCTCCCCCTACAGATATGCTTACATCTAGACAAGATAGTTGCTATGTGCATGAATGAGAGCAAGATACCCCTAAGCCGTAAAGCTATAACGTTCCAAGATACCAAGTTCACCCCTTAGTTGGCAAAACCTTGCTTCATCCAATGGCTTGGTGAAGATGTCGGCAAGTTGCTTGTCGGTGCCCACATGTGCAAGAACAATATCACCCTTTTGAATATGATCCCGTATGAAGTGATGACGAATGTCAATATGCTTGGTGCGGGGATGTTGACAAGGGTTGTTGGCAATCTTGATAGCACTTTCATTGTCACATAAGATGGGTACCTTCTTGTAGGTGAGGCCATAGTCCTTCAAGGTTTGCCTCATCCATAGAACTTGAGTAGCATAGCTTGCGGCGGCCACATACTCGGCTTCAGCGGTGGAGAGGGAGACACAATTTTGCTTCTTGGAATGCCAACTTACCAATGAGCGCCCAAGAAATTGGCATGAACCGGATGTTGACTTCCGATCAACCTTATCTCCGGCCCAATCCGCATCGGTGTACCCCAAGAGATCAAACTTGGCTTCCTTGGGGTACCAAAGGCCCAACAAAGGAGTATGAACAAGGTATCTAAGAATGCGCTTAACCGCCAAATGATGACTCTCCATGGGAGAGGCTTGATATCTTGCACACATTCCTACGCTAAGCATGATATCCGGTCTAGATGCACAAAGGTAAAGCAATGACCCAATCATAGAACGATAAAGAATAGCATCAAATGAAATACCGGAAAGGTCTTGATCTAGATATCCCTTGTTGGCATGGGTGTCTTGCATGGCTTGGCATCCTTCATACCAAACTTCACGAGCATGTCTTGAATGTACTTTGTTTGAGAGATGAAGGTTCCTTCGGCAAATTGCTCGATTTGAAATCCAAGGAAGTACTTCAAGCTCCCCATCATGGACATCTCAAAGTTCTTGGTCATAGTTTCCGAGAACCACTTGCACAAAGATGGATTAGGAGAACCAAATATGATGTCATCTACATAGATTTGGCATATGAGAAATTCACCATTGGTTCTCTTGGTAAAAAGAGTGGCATCAATGACACCCCTCACAAATCCTTCCTCGAGTAAAAACTTCCTAAGATGGTCATACCAAGCCCTAGGAGCTTGCTTAAGACCATATAATGCCTTATGAAGTTTGTACATGTGGTCCTTGTGATGAGGGTCACAAAAGCCGGGTGGTTGAGCTACATATACATCCTCTTGTAGAGGACCATTAAGAAAAGCACTTTTCACATCCATTTGAAATAATGGAAATCCATTGAATGCGGCATAAGCAAGAAACATGCGTATAGATTCAAGGCGAGCAACGGGAGCAAAGGTCTCATCAAAATCCACGCCTTCAACTTGGGAGTACCCTTGAGCCACTAGTCTTGCCTTGTTTCGAATGATATTACCATATTCATCTTGCTTGTTTTTGAATATCCACTTGGTTCCAATGATGTTATGATCATGACCGGAAGGCCTCTCCACGAGAGACCAAACTTCATTCCGTGTGAAGCTAGTGAGCTCATCTTGCATTGCAATGAGCCAATCCGCATCCTCAAGGGCTTGTTCGACCCTAAGTGGTTCACTACACGACACAAACGAGAAGTGAGCGCAAAAGTTCATAAGTTGACGACAAGTAACTATAACTTGCCCCAATCCCGTGAGGATCTTGTCAACATCAACACATCTAGCCACCAATGGCATGATGGAAGTTGGAGTTTCAATAGGCTCTACCCTTTCGTGCTCATGGGCAACATTTGGTTCATCATCAAGGGCGCAGCCATCCTCAATTTCATCATTTTCTCCAAAGCAAAGACGGTCAAGTCGATCACGTGGATCAACCGCACCCATAACTTGTGGTTCAGTGGACACACCGGGTTGTGGAGGGTCTTGTTCTTGTTCTTGGATAATGGGCTCATCATGAGCAATTGGATCTTGAGTGGTAGGAGGAGGTGCTTGTGTTGGGGAAACCCTTGGCCCATCACCAACCTCATCATCTCTAGGCACTTGAGCTATGGGCACAAGATCTCCAATGCCCATAGTCAAAATATCTTGAGAGGAATCTTCATTATTACCTACATCACTTAGATTAACTTGCTCCCCATGAGAGCCATTAAATTCATCAAACTCCACGTCACAAGTTTCCACAACACATCCGGTGGATTTGTTGTAGACTCTATAGGCGTGAGAGTTTGAAGCATACCCAACAAATATACCCTCAATTGTTTTGGATTGAAACTTTGCTAACCTATATTTCTTATTGAGAAAGAAATACTTACAACCGAATACACGGAAGTACTTGACGTTTGGCTTGTGTCCGGTTAGAAGTTCATATGGGGTCTTCATCAATATCTTGCGAAGGAAGAGCCGGTTTGACGCATGACATGCGGTGTTGATGGCTTCGGCCCAAAAGCTATAAGGAGACTTGTACTCATCCAACATAGACCGGGCCATCTCCACAAGAGTGCGGTTCTTCCTCTCGGCTACACCATTTTGTTGAGGGGTATATGGTGCGGAATATTGGTGCTCAATCCCCTCATCACTCAAGAATTCTTCCAAGGTGTAGTTCTTGAACTCAGAGCCATTGTCGCTTCTTATTGCCAAGATAGCCATGTTGTACTTTCTTTGGGCTTGCTTGGCAAAGTCGATGAAGGTGGCCTTCGTCTCATCCTTGGACTTGAGGAAGAACACCCACGTGTATCTTGAGTAATCGTCGACAATGACAAGACCATATTTCTTTCCACCAAGATTATCCCATGATGGAGGCCCGAAGAGATCCACATGAAGGAGCTCCAAGGGCCTTGAAGTTGACACAACATTCTTGGGGGTCTGCTTTGCTTGATGTTGCTTTCCGGCGATGCACGCACTACACACACGATCTTTCTCAAAAGACACGTTTGTTAGTCCGAGGATGTGTTCACCCTTTAGGAGATCTTTTAGATTTCTCATGCCAACACAGGCTAGCCGGCGATGCCATAACCACCCCTTGTCGGCCTTGGCCATTAGACAAGTTGCATGGTACGTGCTCTCTTTCGAGAAATCAACCGTATAAAGGTTGCCATCCAACTCTCCAACAAAGGCCACTTCGAGAGTATCTCTCCTAAAGACTTTCACACTTGTTAGACCAAATAGTGTATCATAACCAACGGAAGCTAATTGACGAACGGAAAGCAAATTATATTGAAGGGATTGGACAAGCATGACATTAGCAAGTGACATGTCATTAGTGATAGCCACCTTGCCCAACCCAAGTACCTTTCCCTTGGAACCACCACCAAAGACAATGCTCATATATGGTTGTATTGCATCCATGAAGTCCTTGAGCAAATGACTTTCTCCGGTCATATGATTTGTGCATCCACTATCAATCACCCATTTGACTCCACCGGAGAAAGCACCCTACACACACGTTTAGGCTTTGGTTAGAGGTGCCCATTTCGCAATGGGACCTCTAAGGTTAGTAACAAGGGTCTTTGGAACCCAAATAGCATAGAAACGAAAAGCATTACGGGGTCCAATAAATTTGGCATACACATCTCCATCCTTTGCCTTACGGAGCACATAGGTATGGGGGCATCTTTTCTTTCTTCTTGTTGGGAATGGACTTGCCCCTAGTGGCCTTCCCACTCCCAACACCAACCTCATCAACTTTCTTCTTACCTTTGTCCTTGTGCCCTTCACGAATAAAGATCACCTTTTGAGGAGTTGATTCTTTGCTAAGGGTGACATCCTTTGTCATACTCGTACTTGGGTCAAAACCAAGTCCCTCCTTAGCAAAGGACTCCTTGTGATGACTTAGTACATCATTTAGGTTTTTCTCGCCTTGGGCACAAGTCAAGAGACCCTTCTTTAGTTGAGCATGAAGAGCTAAGTTCTCCTCAATGAGAGATGCTTGATCAAGGGTAGAGTTAGTAGCACAAGCCTCAATATGCACAATAGTTGGAGGAGCCATCTTCGTAAGTGTTTTTATATGAGCAAGTTTGTGGGCCTCGAGATTCTTCTTAAGAATGGCGAGTTCCTCATCTTTTGTCTTGAGGGACAAGGTGAGTACCTCAACATCCTTAGAAAGGGAGGTGTTTAGCACCACAAGTTTGCTCATATCATTAGCAAGCTCTTCACATATTTCATTAGCCTTTTTCAAGGAGGCAACATGCTTGTCATTTAAGTCGTTTGATGCGTGAACAACTTTGCATAAGTTGTCATTTCGAGCTTCCTCAAAGTCAATTTTTCGCTCAAGGAGAGTATAGTTCTCCTTTTCCTCTGTGAGGAGGATTTCAAGATCCTTAATGGTTGTGGAGTGCTTACCCACCACATCCATAAGTAATTGAAACATTTTGAGCTTGTTGCCTTTGAGAGAGCTCATCATTTTGTTCACTTTGGCAAACAACAAATCTTCACATGTAGCATGAGCATCATCACTTTCCGCATCATGAAATTCTTCATGAGATTCGGAGGAGAACATGAAGGACTCATCAATAGGCGTTACCTTGATCTTGGCCGGGGAGGAGAGAGTGTCATCGTCAGCCAACTTGGCCATAAGACACTTGTGCGCATTGCCGGCGTAGTCACTCATGTAGTTGTAGTTTACAACTTCACCTTCCTTGTTGAGGAGCTTCAATGTTTTCTATGTATCTTGAGAAACTCCGGCCACACCACCAACATCCTCGGGATCGGACCCTTCAAGAGCCAACAATGCTTTCTTCTTGAACTTGTTGTTGAGAGGGTTTGGGAGCTTCTTGGCGACATCCTTCCGAGGAAATCGAGGTTTGTCCTCTATTTTCTCGTATGGACACTCCTCCGCAAAATGTCCCGGTCTCTCACAGTTGTAGCAGTTTCTTGTCTTCTTCTTTTGGAATCTTCCCTTGAAGTCCCCTTTGGTGAACTTCTTCACAAAGAGAGCCATATCATCATATGAGGGAGTATCATCGGAGTTATCATCGTCTTCATACTCATCTTCTTCCTCATCATCATCAAACTCCTCGAGCCTAGCCTTGAGAGCAAGGTTTGAGGACGGACCACCGTATGTGGCAAGAAGCCTCTTGGACTCCTTTAGGTGCTCTTAATATTGCAAGAAGGTGGCAATCACATCATCCGGTGTCATCTTGAAGAAGTCGGGCATACGCCTCAATTCCCACACCATTTGGTGAGAATACACCATGAGAGCATTCAACATTTTGTCCACAAGGTAACGGTTGGTGATTTGATATCCATCCAAAGATTTTTCACATTTGAAGGACTGGACATGAGCAGAGAGAACCTTGAGACGCATATGAAGTTGTTGAGGCGTCTCATCTTTCTTCATGTGAAGGTTGTGCAATGCATTCTTTGTGGTCTCGTATCTTGTCATTTGAAGAGACCCGGTGCCGGATTTGGCAATGAGAAGAGTATCCCACATTTCCTTGGCATTGGTGATATGAAGAAATGGTGCACGTGTCAACTCATCCATTCCTCTCTTCAAGAACCCAATAGCCGCAAGGTTGAGATGTCGATCAAACACTTCACTTGGAGTAAGGTTGTTCGGATCAACAGGATAATAGCCTTTTCCGGAGTCGATGAGGTTCCACATTGGTTCGCACACAAACCTAAGATAATCTGCCATAAGACTTTTCCAATCCAAGAAGTTAGTATTCTCGGTTAGTACCGGCGGATTGCCGTTGAAATTATACTTAGGTTCCACAAGCCTAGGAGCCGGATAGTCCCATTGGTAGGGACCACCTCTTTGCAAGGGAGCCTCGGAACCGGGGTGCACAAAGGTCGCTTGTGGGGACCTAGGGGCCGCACCACTTGACGTTTGTGACTCCGATGTCGAAGCCTTCAATCTAGCAAAGGAGGCTTCCATTTCCTTCCTTTGATTGTCCAAAGGCTTTTGCAAGGCTTTTTCCATATCTCCGGAGGTGAATAACTTGGGGTCCTCAATCTCATAACTAACATGCCCCGTGAAGGGAGGCAACTCAGCTTGTGCGGTGGCCCTTTGTTCGGTAGCCAATCTCTCGGCTTTCGAACGTGCGGCATCCGCAGCAATTGCAACCTCCTCCACATTGGCACCCGAGCTTTCGGGGATGCCGTTCTTGGTCATCTCGCTCTAGGGCGGTTAAGCCACAAGAATAGAGCACGAGGCTCTGATACCAATTGAAAGGATCGAGATAGACCTAGAGGGGGGGGGGGGTGAATAGGTCTTATTACAAATTTTATCACTACTTAGCAATTTTTAAGCAATAGTGATAGAGGCGGGGTGTCCCGATCTTTCGATGAGATGATAACTACGATTTGATGGAGTCGACTTTGACGATCCGACTACAAACGTGCAACGACGTTGCGCCTTAGCAATCGCTAAACCAATCTCCTGAAGGTTATTGACCACGCCGAAGCACGATCAACCTGACCACGAAGGTCTAGTGCCTGCAAGCAATCGAAGAACAAGCAAGAACTATGATAAAGCAATCTGAATATTGCGAATATGTAGATGAAGTATGAATAAAGTTGGGATTCCGAAAGCGGTCTTGATCTGGTCGTTGGACACAAACCGAGTACACGAAGATGCAGCAATTAGCTAAGCAGTCTTTTTAACTAAAAGAAATCCAAAGAAAAACCCTAGGGGTTGATCTACTTATATAGGACTAAAGGGTGGAGGCCAAGGGGGTGGAAGGACGTCCCAAGGAGTCCTAAAACTAAACCTAGGTCGTACAAGGCACTTGGGCCCATGTGGAGGTGATGCAACACCTATTGAGTTGGACTTTGATTCAAATTCTGCTGCTGGGTCGCACCGTTTTCGCTATATCTCCACGCTCCGAAGGAATTTGAAGGTGAAATCAATTGCGTTGGAAACTAGACGAGATAATCTATCACCACAAAAAAGAATCACCCAATTTGGAGTTCGTATGTAGAAACGGCGGCTGTTTGAAGTTGGGTATATCTCTTCAGTCCGAATCTGAGTCCATGACGTGAAAGACTTGGTCTCTATCTTCTCTTGGGCCAAAAGTGACGTGAAATAACTTCTTGTACAGCACACAATCATGCCCCTTTGTATTGACTTCATTTCTTGATCAAATATAGAGGAATTAATGGTCATATCCATGATAATTATGTCCTCATCATCTTCATGCTTGAACATGCTCCAATGCTCATCCTTCTTGTCCATGCTAGGTCCTTCATTTGTCAGCAACAGAAATATATCGACGTTAGGCAGCATCATATTCACATGAACATTAGAAACATTACCAAGAAGCGAAAGTGCCTGATAATTTAATTGGTGTGCACAATCTCTAGTAATTGGTCCAGTAGGTATATTAGCAGGGGTTGTGGCTGTAACTATGGTAGTCATGTCCTCATCATCCTCCCCTTCTTGAAAATAAAGCCGTCCCCGACGTTTCTTAATCTGAAATGTGGCTAACAAAAGAGACAAGGTGTACATGTTGTATATATATATGTCATCCATTCTTACTTCCCTTAGTTTTTGGACATGTAACACATGTATATATGAGTAACTTTCGTATGTCGTGAAATATAAACATATATGATCATCACAATACATAAACGACATGAAAGTATTGCAACTCAGTTTGCATATATAAGTGAAGCTCTTATTCTTATCTAAAGATGTACAATGCTCATCATTAAACCATCCCAATACCGGTGAAGAAACATTAATGTTTTTCGAAGGACATGCTACAACAGGATTAACTAAGTAGTCATGCAACAAGTCATTCGACGCAGAATCATCACCAAGATTAGAGGTCATATCAAAATGATTAAGCATTGGCAGTTTCATAATAGTAACATGATTATCCAAAATAGATGGTGTGCTCAAATCAACAGGTAACTCAAGACATGATGTATTCAAGTCTATTAGGCAAGCAACATCTTCATGTGAAGTTATGACATTCTTGAAAATTGGTTGTGTGATGAAACTACTGGATAGCTCAACACATGTTGCTTTTAAATCAGCAAGGTTCTCATGTGGAGGGGAAAGATCCATACCTTTGTCATTACCTTTTTGTGATGATAGATCAGATATTGGAGGAGTGCTTACGACAATTGATGTGGTTATGGAAGTGCTCATAGACCATAGAGGAACAACCTTCTCAACTTGTGGTATTTGCACATTCCGCTTGTTCATCTTCTGGGCAACACGTCTGTCGATTTCCTGTTCAGCTTTACTAGCAAGACGAAACAAACGATCCATAGGATAACACTTTTCATGAATTAGGATATCCTGAATGTCACGGTTTAAACCTTCCCAAAATATGTCCATGAAATATTCTTCACTTTCCTCTAAAAAAGAATGCAAGAAAATAGTTTCTAAAGCATCATAATATTCTGAAACAGTTTTAGTACCTTGTTTTAAATTTTTTAATTTCCTAACCTTGTCACGAGTATAATAAGAGGGAACGAATCTATATCGCATAGCAAGTTTGAGATCATTCCAAGTATTAGGTATATAATCAGGATATAAACTACAATATTCATTCCACCAAATAGAAGAAAAATCTTTGAAAGCACTAATTGCAGTTTTTACTTTCTTATGCTCAAGAAAATTATGGGAAACAAATATATCATTTATTTCAAACTCCCACTCAATGTATAAATCAGGTCTTAGACGTCCATGAAAGTGTGGTATAGAAACAATAAACTGATCATGTGCATGCTTATGTGTGTTTACCTTTTGCAGTGACTGTTGTGTAGTTGTAGGTGGTGGCAAATCTCCAACTATAGCAGCCGCCCAAGAAGATCTAACTCCAGAACCTGCCATGATTAGTAGAAAACAAGAAACAAATCACAAGTATATGTCCCTATGAACTACTAGGATTTGGTGGTAAAACGCTCACAGGATAGCAAATATCAATGTCTTACTAGTTCTTACCATGCAGCAGGTGGTGATCGGCAACCAACGGTGTCAAAGAACTCCAAAGATTAAGTAGAGCGATTGCCAGGTGAACGCACGTATACACGATATAGAAATATGTGGAGCTTGGAAGGCTTTAATATGGTGGCAAAAATATCAGCAATAATCAATTCAGAGATGCAAAATTGAATTAACGCTCAACGACGATACTGTGCTGGTCCTAGTCTAGACCGGACTAGAGACGCGAGCCTAGAACACTAATGTGGTCACGGCGTAGCACAACTAGAAGCAATGAATGATATGAAGTAGCTCTGAATAGCAAGATATAAGTGAAGATCATCAACAGAGCAAAGATAATGGTGAAAATAGGCTCCAAATCAAGATACACCAATATTCTCGCTACAAGTTTCCTCTGAAATATATTTGCTAATTTTTTGATATTTTTCCTCCAATAGGGCACTGACTTAAGCTTTCCGACGCAATAAGAATCACTCAATTTAGAGTTCGGATGAGGTGTCAAAAAAATTGAGAATCAGCCCGAAATCTGACAAAAACTGTGTTCGGAAACTTTAGAGGTCAAAAAGTCCGTCTTAGAAGCCGATCTGGAGTTTCAAATAACACACTAGCTCCAGAACTATTTAGAAGCGGCTCGAAAATATCTTAGTTTGAATACTCGTGGAGTCAAAACGGACTTCGGATGATAAAGTTATGCCCGTTTTAGTGGACACTGCTCAAAATTTATTCCGACGAGATTTCAAATACGAGTTCAACTAGAGATAGATCCGAATTTTTTCTTCTTAGCTAAAAAGACTGCTTAGCTAATTGCTGCATCTTCGTGTACTCGGTTTGTGTCCAACGACCGGATCAAGACCGCTTTCGGAATCCCAACTTTATTCATACATCATCTACATATTCGCAATATTCAGATTGCTTTATCATAGTTCTTGCTTGTTCTTCGATTGCTTGCAGGCACTAGGGGTTGATCTACTTATATAGGCCAAAATGTGGAAAACAAGGTGTGCCTAATAATTGCAAGTTCTATTTAGCTAAGACAAGATAAACAATAAGCACAATAAACACAAGCAAGTGAGGGGCGAATAATACGGTAGTACAAGTAGTAAGGGAAAAGAGTAGGGATAACCGAATGACGCGGAGACAACGATGTATCCCGATGTTCACTTCCTTGGAGGGAAGCTACTCACCGTTCGGAGAGAGTGGGTGAAACCACGAAGGCACACCTATGCCACGAAGGCTCACTCTATTCCCCTTGAGATATCACCACGAAGGCGATTCCCAACCACTACCGGTTGACCTTAAAGGTGGTCACCAAACCCTCACAAACTCAACGGGGGTAATCACAATGGTCGATTCCTCTCCGAAGAACTCCTACCCGCCTAGGAGTCGCCAACCTCCAAGAGTAACAAGATCAATGGTAAATGCTCAAGACTTGCTCAAAACGCGATTTTCTTTGTTTGGAAGATGGGGAAGGGGCGGATCTATCACTGTGTGAAAGATCCGTCAAGAACTCTCAAGGAACTCTCCGGGATCTGAGATTTGGTGAAGGAGAGAGTGAGAGGGAGCACTTGTGTTCTTGGGGGATTCTAAATGAAGTGGTCGACCCTCACAAGTGGGAGTGAGGGGGTATTTATAAGAGACGAAATGGCCGTTGGGACAATAATGCTGTGTAAGTGTCGGACGTCCATCAGGTATCGGACGTCCGAAAGATCACATGTCGGACGTCCGAGCCAGGTCGGACATCCGAAGTGTAATATCTGGGTGCAGCAACGAACATCGGAAGAAAAAGAACAGTAGTACATCGGAAGTCCGACAGAGTTCGGACGTCCGACGGATCGGACGTCCGAAGTTCGTCAGAAGCCCGGCATTTTTGCAAGTCTACTGACCTTTCCTACTATAACCAAAATACGAGATGTCGGACGTCCGATGAGTGTCGGACGTCCGAAACTCGTCGGACGCCCGAAAGCAGTGATCATATTTTTACTTTTGGGCTCCACTTTTGTGTCGAGATGTTTTTTGTTTTTAATTAGCTTTGAGAAAATCTTAAACACAAACCCACTGATCCCTTCTTAATAGTGCGGGGATCCCTATACTAAAGATAAACCGAAAAGCTTACACTTTAATAGAGATTGGATCCATTTCTTAAGCATATCGACATGACTAGATGGTCCTTGATCCACCAACACACCGCACCGAGGACTAAAAGCTGAGATATACTTGGCACACATGATTAGTCCTCTATATGTAAATTGTCATCAACATCAAAATATAATTAAGGGAAAGATAGCACTTTCACCTAGGCTATCCACAACAGCCTCAACGCGTTCACGTTTGGAACGATGGACTGCAACAACACCCTTGAGGCAGATAATCTCATGCTCCGCGTCTCTAAGTCTTAAACAGACAGACTCATAGGCACCCTCGTGAGCATCCTCCTTCAACAAATTCCAAGCTCGAGAAACGCCCGGGGTGGCCTACCGCAAAAGGAGAACAAGTCAAAGAAAAAAAAGGGAAACAAGCAACACAAAAAGGACAAAGCAGTTTCACCAGTAAGAAGATCCAACATCCCGCACTCCAAAGGAGGCACATTACAACGCGAAGGAGTCACTCAAGTCTTAAAGTCAAGCACAAATTCCCAGTTCACCTACTCCGCACCCTGAGAGCTACATATATTAGCCTCCACAACCAGCCGCAGCTGACGGGCAAGCCGAGTGGCTCGGCTACTCTTCTCATCTGTATAGCTAGGCAGGCTATCCACCATGGAAACCTCAATAGGAACACCATGCCCCAGAAGAACAACAAAAGATTTCGCAAGCTCACTCATCACATTTTCACGGACCAAGCCCTCCAATTGGTCGTCATTCGGTCCGAACGCAGCAACCTGCAAATCAAGACCCTCAGGCCTTTTTTCGTCGTCCAGGAACATATGTTCATGAAAAGCTTCAGAAGAGTCGAAGCTCGACCACAAACATCCTTCATGGCACTAGCAGCACCCGACACAGCATCCACAGTGCCACGAAGAGTACTCGACTCTGTTGTAGCAGCCTCCGCCACCTCAACACCCACGGAGCCTGCACCACAGTGGGAAATAAACAGTGATCAGAAACTCCAGATAAGAACAAAAACAAAAGGGCAGAAAATAATCTCCTCACCTGCTAAAGAGCTCGCCAGGTCGCGCAGGCGTTCACACTCAACCTTCTCCATCTGCTGGAGCTGTTTTCCACCTGCTGCAGCCGTTCGAGCTCGCCACACTGCACCTGTAGATCCTTTTCCTTGGACTCCAAAGCGGCCCGGAGCAAAGAGAGTTATTTTTCCGCAGTCTCAGCCCGCTTCTCAACACCCTTTTTGCGACCTGCATAAAGGGTATCATTCAGGTGACCAATGAACAGCCGAAAAAGATCAAAAGGGGGAAGAAATCATCTTATGCCTCATGGTGGTCAAGCTCCCCTGGGCTGAATCATGAGCACGTCGCCACCGATTAACATCGGTCAGCACACACTCGCACATCCGGAACAAAGGTTGGAACCGGATAGTATGTACAAGTCAGAGCCAAGCAAAAGAAAATTCAAGTCTAAAGACTGCAACCAACCACAAGTGATTGCTCGCAGCCTCGGGGGCTACTCCCATCGGGAGCACTGCCGTGCCCCCAATGTTGCACAAATATCAATAAAAGCAGAGAGAAGGTCAAGTCTACGACTGCAACCAATCACAAGTGATTGCTCGCAGCCTCGGGGGCTACTCCCACCGGGAGCGCTGCCGCTCCCCAATATAGATCAGAAGGGCAAAGAACTCTATACCTGCTCAACCATGCGATAAAAATTTTTGGCCTTATCTTCAATAGCGAGACCCCGCCTCTCCAAAAAGTACTCCTCAGGAATCGGGGTTTCACGTCTGGGGGAGAATTCCCTTCAGTGGACGCAGCAGATCCCCTAGATGGAACAGTCGCGGGGGTAGTCCCTGCACCCTAAGCTACAGGAGTCGCGGAAGGAACTGACTGACCAACTGCCATACCGGAGTCAATCGACTGAAGATCAACAGCAGCAGTACTCGTGGAGGAAGCAGCCGGAACAGGAACAATACTGCAAATGACATATCATCAGAACAGAAGTCAAAACAACAGGAAAATCACCCAGCAGAAGATATACAAAACCAACAGGCGCGGCACCAGGACGAAGTAATACCCCAAACTTGCGCCTCTTTGGAGCATCTGGAGGAGGGCAAGGCACAGCAGAAGGCGCGACTGGTGGTAACCCGCCACACGCCCCCTCTACATCCCACTCACTCGCAGTTGAGGAGCGACTGCGTTTGATGCGCAAGGGACTCAAGTCTTCACCGTCATCAACA
Source organism: Bromus sterilis (assembly GCA_950022295.1). Lineage (NCBI taxonomy): Eukaryota > Viridiplantae > Streptophyta > Magnoliopsida > Poales > Poaceae > Bromus > Bromus sterilis. Next base: position 158,763,377 of record OX465599.1, on the reverse strand, counting down.
GACGACGGTTTTCCACTCGCGGACTCGCCAGCATCAGCACACGAAGCACCTCCATCACCCGCAGGCGCAGGATCCACCTTGGCTGCATCAGGCTCATCCAGTATCTCCGCATCCTCAGGCTGGGGCGGATTGTTCAGCAGGGAAGAATGATTATGCAAGTAAGGGCATCATCAATAACCAACAGATATCAGCCAAATCACAAGGAACTCAAGTAAATACCTCAGGTAGAGGCATATCAATAGCATACAGACGAATGGAGCTCTCAAAACCAGTACTCATGCATTTGGTAACCTGCTGGTGATAGAGGCGAAGGTGTCCCGATGTTTCGATGAGATGGTGGAGATCGATTATGGTGGAGACGACTTTCACGATCCGACTACGAACGTGCGAAGACGTTGCGCCTTAGTGATCGCTAAACCAACTTCGAGAGGTTATTGATCCCGCGGATGCACGATCAACCTGACCACGAAGGTCTAATTCCTGCAAGCAATCGAAGAACAAGCAAGAACTAAGAATTGCAATCTGGATATTGCGAATATAAGATGAATGATTACGAAAGTTGGGGTTCCAATGAGGTCTTGGCCTGGTCGGATGACACAAACGAAGAGCTCGAAGTTGCGGCTATGGCTAACTTAAATCTAATTAAAACCCAAGTCTAAACGACGCCCTAAGGGCTGTATATATGGGGGATCAGAGGGGATTTTCGTGACCCCTTGGAGGTGGGGTCCGGAAACAACCCTAACTCGGTTTCCCCACACATACGGACTCTAAAAACAGCCTATAATGTGGTATTTCGAAATTACATGGGCCCAGCCCAATATTAAGGTGACGCAGCACCTATAATTGCTCTTGGACGAAAATAATGAAGTGGCATCTCGTGTATTTCGTCCAAGCCTTCATGCATGCCTTATGGTGGCTTCAAAGTGCGAAAATCCCCACTGGAAGCTCCATTGTTCTTTCCCACGCGCGCACCTTCTTCTCCATTCTTGATCCCGCTCCAATGACCGTCCTTCTTGTCCATGCTAGGTCCTTCATTCATAAGCAAAACAAAAGTATCTAATTTAGGCAGCATCATATGTTCATGAACATTAGAAGGATTTGCAAGAAACGAAAGTACCTGATAATTTAGTTGACGTGCACGTGCTCTAGTAACTGGTCCAGTATGTGTAGTTGGTGAAGATGTGGGTGTAACATTAGTAGAGATGTCCTCATCATCCTCCCCTTCTTGAATTGAAGTCGTCCTCGACGGAAGCTCATTATCTTCTCCCAAATAAGGTTTCAAATCTGCAATGTTAAATGTGGGACTAACCCCAAAATCTGCAGGTAGCTCAAGTTTATATGCATTATCGTTAATTTTCTGTAAAACCTTAAAGGGACCATCAACTCGTGGCATTAACTTAGACTTGCGCAAATCAGGAAACCTATCTTTACGTAGATGTAACCAAACAAGATCTCCGGGTTCAAACACAACATGCTTTCTACCCTTATCACCAGCAAGCTTGTATCTAGCATTCATTTTCTCAATGTTTTCTTTAGTTAACTCATGCATTTTTAATATCAATTCAGCACGTTGCTTAGCATCAAAATTAACCTTCTCTGAAGATGGAAGAGGAAGAAAATCAATAGGTGCACGAGGTAGAAAACCATAAACAATCTCAAAAGGGCACATTTTAGTGGTAGAATGAAATGAACGATTATAAGCAAATTCAATATGAGGTAAACTTTCTTCCCAAATTTTTAAGTTACTCTTTAAAACAGCCCTAAGCATAGTAGACAAAGTCCTATTGACTACTTCAGTTTGTCCATCAGTTTGGGGATGACATGTAGTACTAAAAAGTAGTTTAGTCCCCAACTTAGCCCATAAGCATCTCCAAAAATGGCTAAGAAACTTAGTATCACGATCCGAGACAATAGTATTGGGCACACCATGTAAGCGAATAATCTCTCGAAAGAATAAATCAGCAACATTAGCAGCATCATCGCTTTTATGACATGGTATAAAATGTGCCATCTTAGAAAATCTATCCACGACAACAAATATGCTATCCCTCCCCTTCTTTGTTCGAGGCAAGCCTAAAATAAAGTCCATGGATATGTCCTCCCACGGAACACTAGGTACAGGTAAAGGCATGTATAAACCATGAGGATTGAGTCGTGACTTAGCTTTTTGACACGTAGTGCAGCGAGCAACAAAACGCTCAACATCCCGTCTCATCTTTGGCCAAAAGAAATGTGTAGCAAGTACGTCCTCCGTCTTCTTCACGCCAAAATGTCCCATTAATCCTCCTCCATGCGCCTCCTGCAACAACAAAAGACGAATAGAGCTAGCTGGAATGCATAGCTTGTTAGAACGGAACACAAACCCATCATTAAGCACAAACTTGTTCCATGTTCTACCCTCTCTACAATTCTGCAAAACATCCTTAAATTCCGCATCATGTACATATTGATCTTTGATTGTCTCTAAACCGAATATCTTGAAGTCAAGTTGTGAAAGCATAGTATAACGACGAGACAAAGCATCAGCAATAATATTATCTTTCCCCTTCTTGTGTTTAATGACATAAGGGGAAGTCTCAATAAATTCAACCCACTTAGCATGTCTACGATTAAGTTTTGCTTGACTTCTTATGTGTTTCAAAGATTCATGATCAGAATGTATAACAAATTCTTTGGGCCATAAATAATGTTGCCAAGTTTCTAATGTCCGAACAAGAGCATATAATTCCTTATCATAAGTAGAATAGTTCAGACTAGGCCCACTCAATTTTTCAGAAAAGTATGCAACAGGCTTAGCATCTTGTAATAACACACCTCCCAAACCAATACCACTAGCATCGCATTCAAGCTCAAAAGTCTTATTAAAATCAGGAAGTTGGAGCAAAGGAGCATGTGTTAACTTATCTTTCAATACCGAGAAGGCTTCTTCCTGTGCGGTACCCCAAGTAAAAGGCACATCCTTGCGTGTAAGCTCATTGAGAGGTGCAGCAATGGTGGTGAAATCTCTCACAAAACGCCTATAGAATCCAGCGAGGCCAAGAAAACTCCTCACTTGTGTGACCGTTTTGGGCTGCGGCCAACTCTCAATCGCCTCGATCTTGGCTTTATCAACTTCAATTCCCTGCAGAGTAACAACATAGCCAAGAAACGATACTCGGTCGGTGCAAAAGGTGCACTTCCCAAGGTTACTAACCAAACGTGCATTACGTAGAGCAATAAAAACATCACGTAAATGATCCAAATGTTCCTCCAAAGATTTGCTATAAATCAGTATATCATCAAAATAGACTACCACAAATCGTCCAATGAAAGCACGTAAAACCTCGTTCATTAATCTCATGAAAGTGCTAGGTGCATTAGTTAACCCAAAAGGCATGACTAACCACTCATATAATCCAAACTTAGTTTAGAAGCCGTTTTCCATTCATCTCCTAATTTCATGCGAATTTGATGGTATCCACTACGCAAATCTACTTTGGAAAACATGGTAGAGCCACTTAATTCATCAAGCATATCATCTAACCTAGGAATAGGATGACGATAACGAATAGTAATATTATTAATGGCTCGACAATCAACACACATACGCCATGTTCCATCCTTTTTCGGCACTAATATAACAGGAACAGCACAAGGACTAAGGGATTCACGTATGTAACCTTTGTCGAGTAGCTCTTGTACTTGACGCTGAATCTCCTTCGTCTCCTCCGGATTGGTACGGTATGGCGCACGGTTGGGCAGCGAAGCACCGGGAATTAAGTCAATCTGATGCTCAATCCCTCGAATAGGTGGTAATCCCGGAGGTACGTCTTGTGGAAAGACGTCAATAAATTCCTGCAAAAGGTCAGTGACAACAGGAGGCAAAGAAGGAGGCAATTCCTCAAATGAAAACAAAGCTTCTTTGCACACAAAAGCATAGCACACATATTGACGAACATCCAAATCTGAAATATCAACCTTAGTAGCAAGCAAAGTTGGACTAGTCAATTTAATTTCATTAGAAATAGCAGAAGAAGATTTGCTATTAGTCTTATGTTGTTGCTCAAATTCTTTAGCTGCTATCTCATTTTCACTCTTATTTTTCTCCTGTTTAGCTTTACTAGCTCTAGCAAGGTCATCTTTCACAATTTGTTCAGGAGACATAGGAAGTAAAGCAATATTTTTATCCTGATGAACCAGAGTAAACTGATTGGTCCTACCATGGTGTACAACATTCCTATCAAATTGCCATGGCCTACCAAGTAAAAGAGAGCATGCTTGCATGGGTACCACATCACAATCAACATAATCAGCATGTGCAGCAATGCTAAAGTGCACACGAACAGAACGCGTTACCTTAATCTTACCACTATTGTTAAACCACTGAATATAGTACGGATGGGGGTGTGGTCTTGTGGTGAGAGATAGCTTCTCCACCAACTCCATGCTAGCCAAGTTGTTGCAACTCCCTCCGTCAATGATGATGCGAACCGAACGTTCTTTCACCACTCCCTTTGTGTAGAACAAATTATGCCTCTGATTTTGCTCGGCCTTCGTTACCTGCACACTTAACACACGTTGAGCAACCAAACTAGCATATTTATCTGCATCATCAGGAGCCATATACTCTATATCATGAGCATCATCATGGGAACCCTGTTCCTCATGAGCAATGAGAACTAAAGTCTCCTCATCATAGTCACTCGCTGACTCATACCCACCATCCGCCGTAATAGTCATCACACGCTTGGAGGGACAGTCTTTTGCGAAGTGACCTCCACCTTGGCATGATGAGGACATCTCTACTAATGTTACACCCACATCTTCACCAACTACACATATTGGACCAGTTACTAGAGCACGCGCACGTCAACTAAATTATCAGGTACTTTCGTTTCAGGCGAATCCTTCTAATGTTCCGGAACATATGATGCTGCCTAAATTAGATACTTTTGTTTGTCTTATGAATGAAGGACCTAGCATGGATAAGAAGGATGGTCATTGGAGCGGGATCAAGCATGGAGAAGGAGGTGTGCGCGCGGGAAAGGACAATGGAGCTTCCAGTGGTGATTTTCGCACTTTGAGGCCACCATAAGGCGTGCATGAAGTCTTTGACGAGAGACACAAGACGCCACATTAATATTTTCGTCCAAGGGTTATTATAGGTGCTGCGTCACCTTATTTTTGGGCCAGGCCCATGTAATTTCGAAATACACTTAATAGGCTATTTTTTAGAGTCCGTATGTGTGGGGAAACAGAGTTAGGGTTGTTTTCGGACCCCTCCTCCAAGGGGCCACGAAATTCCCCTCTGTTCCCCCATATATACAGCCCTTAGGGCGTCGTTTAGACTTGGGTTTTAATTAGATTTAAGTTAGCCATAGCCGCAACTTCGAGTTCTTCGTTTGTGTCGTCCGACCAGGCCAAGACCGCATTGGAACCCCAACTTCTGTTAATCTTTCATCTTATATTCGCAATATCCAGATTGCAATTCTTAGTTCTTGCTTGTTCTTCGATTGCTTGCAGGAATTGACCTTCGTGGTCAGGTTGATCGTGCATCCGCGGGATCAATAACCTCTCGGAGTTGGTTTAGCGATTGCTAAGGCGCAACGTCTTCGCACGTTCGTAGTCGGGTCGTGAAAGTCTACTCCACCAAAATCGATCTCCATCATCTCATCGAAACATCGGGACACCTTCGCCTCTATCATGGCACCTGCGACATTTAATATCACGATCTCGTGTTTGCCCTGTGGAAGTCATGGATGAAGAAGAACTCGCCGCTGGACCACTTTGTGCACCCTTGAATGGTGGCGCTGGCTGTTTTGGTGGCTGCCTGTAAGAATGAGCGGCTGAAGTAGATGGTGGTGCAGCAGGACGTGTGGATGTAGAAGCCCCACGCGATGTCCATGATGTATTTCGTCCTGCAGAAAAGTTAGGTCTCGTAGCGGCCTGTCGATCCTGCACTTCACGTTCAGCTTTACAAGCAAGATGAAACAAACGAGTGATAGTAGAAAAGTCCTTGTATTCTAGAATAGTTTGTATCTCCCTGTTTAAGCCACCCATAAAACGTGCAAGCATAGCTTCATTATCCTCTACTAGGCCACATCTAATCAATCCAGTTTGTAATTCTTGATAATATTCCTCTACCGATTTTTTTCCTTGTCTCAAATGCTGTAATTTTTGTAGCAATTCACGTTGATAATAAGGAGGAACCCAGCGAGTACGCATAGCATCTTTTAAAGCAGCCCAAGTAGTTGGAATATTATTGGCATGCAATCTACAATGTTCAGACCACCAAATAGATGCAAACCCCGTGAATTCACAAACAGCAGCAGTAACACGTCTATTCTCAGGATATTGTAAACATGTAAAGCGTTGCTCAGTTTCTAACTCCCAAGTAAGATAAGCATCAGGAATATATCTACCCTCAAACGGCTTAAGATTCAATTTAAGTTTAGGCACATGTTCATCATCGCGTACCTGAGGGGGTGGTTGGTGTCGACCGTGGCGAATGTTGGGACGTGGACGTCCAGCTGGCTGCTCATAGGCCGTTTCCTGTTCCACCTCCTCCTCGTAATCACCCTCGTAGTTGTCGTCCTGGCCGACGTCAGAAGCAGCAACAGCAGGTACTGCAGCAGCAGCAGGAGCACCAATACCAGCAGCTTGTCCTCTCGGAAACAGGATACGTCGTGCACGTGGTAGTGGCGGTGGCTGTGGCTGTGCTGGAGCGGCAGCAGGCTGTGTAGGTAGGCGTGCGATCAACTCAGTAAACTTGGCGTCGAGCTTGGTGTCGATCATCTTTTCCATGCCATCAATCGCCTCTGTAAATCTGGTCTCGATGTCATTCACCTGTTCAGACATCATTTGTGCAAATTTATCATGTAGCTCCTTGTTTGTCATGTTCTCCCAATCGGGTGCATCCCGCGCCACTTCATCATGTGATCCTGGCATGGTTAGCAGAAATAGAAAACACACAGGAATATGATCCTACTTCTACTAATGGGATGTGGGGTGGTGGAAAGCACAAATCCGTCAAGCTTTTCTTTCGTTCTTACCGATTCTTACCTAGCAGCAGGTGGTGATGTACAACCAACGGGTCAAAACTCTCAGAGATATGGTAGAGCGATGGCCAGGAGGTGTCAAACGCACGATGTAGAATATATGTGGAGTTGTAGGAAGGCTGACAAGTATGGTAGGAAAAGCTCAACAGTAATCAAAACAGAGATGCAAAGCTGAATAAACACTCAAACGTCGGTACTGTGCTGATCCTAGGCTAGACCGTACTAGAGACGCGAGCCTAAAACACCAACGAAAGCACGGCGCGGCACGTAAACAACGGAGAAGCACACTCTGAATTTTTTTTCTCTCCTTTTTTTTACGATGCGGGACTGCGGTGGCTGAAAAAGTGCGAAAAAATCACTATGGTGGCGAATGTCTCAAAATGAGTTTTTGGACCTATGGAACGTATGGGCACGATTTTTTTTTTTTGGGAAATCACCCCCCTTCTCTGGACGGAAAAAGTTTGGTGAAATCCGACTCTAACAACTCAAAACTAATCTGGCTACAGAGTGATCACGAATCGTACTGATGGTGGAACTCAACTCGGACTCGTGGGACGTGGTGGTATATATGGACTCTGCTTGGCGGGACGTGGTGGTGTATCTGGACTCGGATTGGCGGAACGTGGTAGGATGACTACTGTGCGGCGGCGACGTGGCAAACTGTGATCAGAACTCAAAACTCTAAGGGAACTAGACGCTAAGATCAGCAACTTGACACAACGATGCAACCGTAAATTCAACAAAGCAAGTACTGAAAAGAAAACTGGACAAAGGCCAGGACTGTCTTGGGACGTGATGATCTAACCCTAATTTTTTTTGTTGGCTTTTTCGTGGACTGTAGGTATGAACAACAGAACCAATCTAAACTACGAAAACTGGTAAATCTCACCGAGCAACCTGGAAATCTGATACCACTTGATAGAGGCGAAGGTGTCCCGATGTTTCGATGAGATGGTGGAGATCGATTATGGTGGAGACGACTTTCACGATCCGACTACGAACGTGCGAAGACGTTGCGCCTTAGCGATCGCTAAACCAACTCCGAGAGGTTATTGATCCCGCGGATGCACGATCAACCTGACCACGAAGGTCTAATTCCTGCAAGCAATCAAAGAACAAGCAAGAACTAAGAATTGCAATCTGGATATTGCGAATATAAGATGAATGATTACGAAAGTTGGGGTTCCAATGAGGTCTTGGCCTGGTCGGATGACACAAACGAAGAGCTCAAAGTTGCGGCTATGGCTAACTTAAATCTAATTAAAACCCAAGTCTAAACGACGCCCTAAGGGCTGTATATATGGGGGATCAGAGGGGATTTTCGTGACCCCTTGGAGGTGGGGTCCGAAAACAACCCTAACTCGGTTTCCCCACACATACGGACTCTAAAAACAGCCTATAATGTGGTATTTCGAAATTACATGGGCCCAGCCCAATATTAAGGTGACGCAACACCTATAATTGCTCTTGGACGAAAATAATGAAGTGGCATCTCGTGTATTTCGTCCAAGCCTTCATGCATGCCTTATGGTGGCTTCAAAGTGCGAAAATCCCCACTGGAAGCTCCATTGTTCTTTCCCGCGCGCGCACCTTCTTCTCCATGCTTGATCCCGCTCCAATGACCGTCCTTCTTGTCCATGCTAGGTCCTTCATTCATAAGCAAAACAAAAGTATCTAATTTAGGCAGCATCATATGTTCATGAACATTAGAAGGATTCGCAAGAAATGAAAGTACCTGATAATTTAGTTGACGTGCACGTGCTCTAGTAACTGGTCCAGTATGTGTAGTTGGTGAAGATGTGGGTGTAACATTAGTAGAGATGTCCTCATCAGCTGGACCCGAAACAAAAGGTCATCACCAGAGATGTCTCGGGTGAACACCTGGTCGGGTCCTCGGGTCCAGTATACCTCGACATGGGGTGCACCCGATGCTGAAGTGGCTGGATGTGCCTCTTCACGAACACAGAAATAAGTTGGCCACCAGTTAAAGCCTTCTTCAAATCATAAATTTTCTGCACCAACGACTCGAGAGCAGATATCTCACCAGCAGACAGAGAATGTGCCCACGAGGACCGCTTAGCCACTCGCGCAACCGGATTGAAAGGAGCAAGACCAAATTGCTGCCCATCAACGTGCCGGTCCTTCAGATAGGACCAGCTCTTCCGCCATGTATAGACAGAATCCAGCTTCTCCAGATCAAAGTAGGCATTTTTACCCTTAATGGAAATGCCCACGCCTCCAATGGCGTACTCGTTCGTCCTATTCACATTGAAGAGGCGTTTCCAGAGCCCCCAATGGGGATAGATCCCTAAGAAGGCCTCACAGAGCGTGATGAAGCAGGCAATATGCAGTATCCCCTTAGGGGTCAAATCGTGCAGCTGCAATTGAAATGCAAAAAGCAATCCCCGGATGAAAGGATGAACCAGAAGCGCAAACCCACGAGGGCAGAAGCTTTGGAAGCATACCCGTTCGTCAGGATGAGGTGCGGAAACCTCTTCATCCCCAGGAATCCGAGCAGCACCATCTACCACAACGCCACCTGCCACCAGCGCATCTAGATCCGTAGCTCCAAAAGCAGACCGCTTCCATCTACCGGACATCCTTGCTGACTCCTGTGCTGCACTTCGAGGACGCTTGGACATGGATCTCGTCGCACAGCCGCACAAAGTAGAGAGGCAAAAAGCAAAGAGTAGAGGAAGCAGATGAAGAAGAACAAGAAGGCAAGGGCTGGGTAAAACCTAAATCCACCCAGCCCCCCAGTATTTAACCAAAAGCCGAGGAACATCCAACCACCGTTGATTTCGGAACCCCGCAGACGTGGCGCGATCCCACGATACCCACGCAACATGGAAAACCCAACCGACGCAGTAACCATACCGCCCACCCCGCGCGAAAAACGAGGGCCATAATCACACAATGCGAAATTTCCGAGCAGCATTCTGTCACGTCACGTCCATTCACAAGGTACGTCCATCCAACTTTTCAGGCAGCCCGACAACGTCACATCTCAGCAAGGTGTGCTGAGTACTCGTCATTGCCATCTGTCATTGATCCGTTTCTAAAAACTTTTTACCGTATTTCAATTTTTTTTTACTCCCATCGGGAGCACCTTGCCTTTGCTAAAAACAGAGCAAGGTCCAAACCTCGAGGGCGCGGGTTCCCCCTCACCCAGAAGGCAAAGATGTGCTCGAGTGACCACTCAACGATAATCGACACATCTACAGAGTTCGGGTGCTCCCTCACCCAGAAGGCAATAATCTTCTCGAGTGATCACTCGCACTAAAAAAGCGATACCTCTACAGAGTTCGGGTGGTCCCTCACCCTGAAGATAACGAAGCATTCGAGTGTCTACTCCCAGGACTCGTACCTAGGAGGAAAATCTTCCCACACACTCGACGACTATCCGAGTGGGTGCATCTCTTATCAACTCCTCGCCTGAGCTCGCAAATGCTCCGCAGGTGACTACTAATAGTCCACTTGATCTGTTTATTCCAAGTGGGTTCATCTCTAATTAGGCTCCGCGCCTCTATAAAAAATGATGCCTGGGCGGCGATACGCTGCACCCCAGATGCCGCGGAAGCTTAGCGCGTAGGTAAGACCCCGCTGCGCAGTCGGCCGGGCCGGGACTTTCCACAACGCGACTTCACTTCCGAAATTTTCCATGTGCGCTTGCATGAAGAAGTAGAGCCGATAACAGACGCATTAAGATTGTTTACTGAGACCAGCGGCATTGACCCTGTAAGGCCTGCAGCGGCATGGGCTTTGCTAGACACCGGTCGTTTCCAAGTTCGTGTTGAGGGACACGAGCTTGATTGGGCTACTGAGGTATTTTCCACTAGCGCAATTCACCAAGGCTCGATCAGTCGACTACCTTGGTCCCTTTCAGCTTATCATCCCTCGAATAAACATTTTTATGGTTAACAGCCAACGACTCGCAGCCGCGCTGCGCATGAGAAAGCAAGCGATTATGGATTCGAGTCCCCGCGCGACTTTTCGAGTCCCCCAGGCACTCGGGGGCTACTGACGAGGGGGTGACCCCACGACTCCTGCGTGTGAGGATACCTAGTGCGTATAAAGACAGAAGGCCCGCTGGAAGCCTCGATAGGCCCACGACTGGCCCACTCAAGGCACCGACGTAGGAGTCCGCGACCAACATGGAAGGCAAGACTTGGCGTCCAAGGCAAAATCTAGATTAGGCAATTGACCCGGTAAGCTGAGACGGACTCCCCGAGACCCAGCCTATTATATAAAGGCTGGGAGGGGTGACGGCTCACGACATCCAATCTTCAATCACCACCTCCGGTCTTGAGAGAACTCGCCTAGACCGCCACTGTAATCACCCCCCGCATAATACAATCGAGCAGGAAGTACTTTCTCCTGTTAGCCGACGAGTATCGCCAACCTGTTCCTCTCTACGATCTAACCCAGGGTCCCTGACCATGGGATTTGCCGAGGTTGATCCTCGTCAGTCCCCCTCCCTAATCTGGAAACCCTAGCCCTACTGCCTCCAATTCCGTGCCTGCCCACTCCACCGCCGCCACCTCTCATCCACCAAACCCCACCAACCTCTCCCCCACGTCCAGATCGAGTGGCTCAATCTGGACAGTTGGATCTGGATCAGACGGACGGAAGAGCACCACGTCAGCAAGCCCAGCTTCCTCCCTGCCCCGAGCTCGTCCCTAACCTCGCTCCCAAACCCCCCGGCACCGCCGAGCCGCTGCACCACCCCGGTGAGCCTCTCCTCCGCGTGCGCCCCCTCCTCCTTCTCCTTCCCTCTCTCCCCTCTCACCTCTTCTCTCTGCTTCCTGCGAGGCCGATTCGCGCCATGGAGCCATCGCCGCCATGACCAACTGCCTCGAGCTCGAAGTTCAGTGAAGCCTCGCCGAGTTCTTGTTGCGTCGCCACCTAGGACCTCACCGGCGCTCAGATCCGGAAAGCCGCCAGCGGATCCGGCGTCGCCGCGCCTCCTCGGCTCTCCCGTCTCCTCTCGTCGGCGGTGGCTGGAGCCGTCGTGTGCTGCCGCGAGACCACGATCGGGAGGAGCCCGATCTGGAGCAGCAGCCGCCGCCGGTCTGGGCCGGCGTGCCCCATGCGGCCCAGCTCCCTCGCGTCCTCGGACGAGTCTAGGACCCCGCGCCTCCCCTACGCCCGTGGGCGAGCAACACTACCCATCGCCCCTCTGCAAATGGGCCGAGGCTCATGGTGAGCAACCCCCCTTTTTTCCATTTTCTGTTGATGTTGTTGGGATTGGCCCATTTGATTTGAGTACTATGTAGCACCCGTGTGTGAGAGATAGTTGTCATGCGCCGCCTCTGCCTAGGCCTAATTGCTGAAGATTCGGCCTAGGAGGCATATAGTTTTTTTCTTCTGTTTATTATATGGCAGATTGTGTTATGTTTTTTTCGATGGCGATATCTTTTTCACGGTAGCTCGATCGCGACGCATTAAACATGTGACTTGCTCTGTTTTTCATGTAGATTAATAAAATGTGATCCTTTGCCATGTTTGCCCTTTTCTACATGTTGTTTCACTACTATTTACATCGTATGCCACCGTAAATGTAATAGGCTGTAACTTTTTAACCGTTGCTCCGTTTAAAAATGTTCTTTATATGTAAGTTGACTATAATTTCGTGTAGATTGTGATTGTGCTATTGGTTGCTGTTGATAACGAATCTAAAGTATGATTTAGGTCAGAACAGTAGTAAAGTTATTATTTTCGTGGGGTACTTAGTATGTGCATTTCTTAGGGCTTTACCTCACTTAACTTGACTAGCATAGATAGTTTATTTATGCTTCACCTCTTTCAATGATTGTGTGCTATGCCATGCTTGGGTGAGATGCCATGTTAACAACCTTTGCTCATGGGTGTGTAGCTAAACAACTTGAACCATTCTAAATGTGCGGTATCGTCGTGTGTGACGAATACTCCACTTAACCTGTTAGTAACCGCTCTCGACGATAGATGCGATATCGTATTGTGTTGTCTCGTGTTGCCTTCTTTTTGTTGCTTTCTCGCGATTGCTTAGTAGTAATAGATGCGTCTCCGTTGATTGCCTTTCCAGTGTTTACTTCCTGTGTGCTCCCGCGGGTACTCTCGGAGACATTGCGAGCTTGCGATCGACTACACCTTCGACTTCGTCTTCTCATTAGGTAAGGGGGGCATATATCATGCTTATAACTTTCAGCTCACTTGTGCCTAGGTATAGGATAGAACGATTGCTTGATACTACCACCTAATATTTATGCCTCTCAAATAAACCCAACAGCCATGTCCCCCACATCCTAGCAAACCATTATTTGGCTATGTACCTTGCCTGCTTAACCACTGCTTATATGCATGCTAGAATGCTATCAACTGGTATCCTGTTACTCTTTGGATTGGGCTATCACACTATTATATTATTGTGGATGATGTGATTATTATAATGTTGACTATACTCGACGAAGGATGGCAGGTCTAGGCTATCCCGCACCGATGCTTTGTTCCATTCGAGTCACCTAGGACCCGAGTTCTGGGTATTGTGTCTCTTGACGAGCGTTCCTAACCGCGTCTGGGATACTATGGGGTCCCCTTTTCTTACCTACCTAGCAAAAAACATTTCTTGAGGTGGCCCAAGCTAATTTACCATTTGCAAACCATGAATATATGTCTGTCGGGTCGCTCCTAGAAGATATTCTTTATAACAACTTGGGCCAACGGAGACATGGTTTCTCTGTTGGTCCACTCGATCAGCTAGTACCCGACCCCATGTGAGGTGTCTCGGTAAACCAAACCCTATTGAGACGGAAGAGGCCGATCCGAGAGCGCGGCCGGCTTTTGGATTGGGTGTCGACTCCCCGGGGGCACCCGGATTTGTTCGTTGTTAGCTAGAGGGACCTGTCGTTTCGGATCTCTCGGAACAAAATCATACAATGGTTGCCTATTGATAGAGGCGAAGGTGTCCCGATGTTTCGATGAGATGATGGAGATCGTTTTTGGTGGAGTAGACTTTCACGACCCGACTACGAACGTGCGAAGACGTTGCGCCTTAGCAATCGCTAAACCAACTCCGAGAGGTTATTGATCCCGCGGATGCACGATCAACCTGACCACGAAGGTCAATTCCTGCAAGCAATCGAAGAACAAGCAAGAACTAAGAATTGCAATCTGGATATTGCGAATATAAGATGAAAGATTAACAGAAGTTGGGGTTCCAATGCGGTCTTGGCCTGGTCGGACGACACAAACGAAGAACTCGAAGTTGCGGCTATGGCTAACTTAAATCTAATTAAAACCCAAGTCTAAACGACGCCCTAAGGGTTGTATATATGGGGGAACAGAGGGGATTTTCGTGACCCCTTGGAGGTGGGGCCCGAAAACAACCCTAACTCGGTTTCCCCACACATACGGACTCTAAAAACAGCCTATAATGTGGTATTTCGAAATTACATGGGCCCAGCCCAATATTAAGGTGACGCAACACCTATAATTGCTTTTGGACGAAAATAATGAAGTGGCATCTCGTGTATTTCGTCCAAGCCTTCATGCATGCCTTATGGTGGCTTCAAAGTGCGAAAATCCCCACTAGAAGCTCCATTGTTATTTCCCGCGCGCGCACCTTCTTCTCCATGTGATAGAGGCGAAGGTGTCCCGATGTTTCGATGAGATGGTGTAGATCGATTATGGTGGAGACGACATCCGACTACGAACGTGCGAAGACGTTGTGCCTTAGCGATCGCTAAACCAACTCCGAGAGGTTATTGATCCCGCGGATGCACGATCAACCTGACCACGAAGGTCTAATTCCTGCAAGCAATCGAAGAACAAGCAAGAACTAAGAATTGCAATCTGGATATTGCGAATATAAGATGAATGATTACGAAAGTAGGGGTTCCAATGAGGTCTTGGCCTGGTCGAATGACACAAACGAAGAACTCGAAGTTGCGGCTATGGCTAACTTAAATCTAATTAAAACCCAAGTCTAAACGACACCCTAAGGGCTGTATATATGGGGGAACAGAGGGGATTTTCGTGACCCCTTGGAGGTGGGGTCCGAAAACAACCCTAACTCGGTTTCCCCACACATACGGACTCTAAAAACAGCCTATAATGTGGTATTTCGAAATTACATGGGCCCAGCCCAATATTAAGGTGATGCAGCACCTATAATTGCTCTTGGACGAAAATAATGAAGTGGCATCTCGTGTATTCCGTCCAAGCCTTCATGCATGCCTTATGGTGGCTTCAACGTGCGAAAATCCCCACTGGAAGCTCCACTGTACTTTCCCCCGCGCGGACCTTCTTCTCCATTCTTGATCCCGCTCCAATGACCATCCTTCTTGTCCATGCTAGGTCCTTCATTCATAAGCAAAACAAAAGTATCTAATTTAGGCAGCATCATATGTTCATGAACAATAGAAGGATTCGCAAGAAACGAAAGTACCTGATAATTTAGTTGACGTGCACGTGCTCTAGTAACTGGTCCAGTATGTGTAGTTGGTGAGGGTATGGGTGTAACATTAGTAGGGATGTCCTCATCATCCTCCCCTTCTTGAATTGAAGTCGTCCTCGACGGAAGCTCATCATCTTCTCCCAAATAAGGTTTCAAATCTGCAATGTTAAATGTGGGACTAACCCCAAAATCTGCAGGTAGCTCAAGTTTATATGCATTATCATTAATTTTCTGTAAAACCTTAAAGGGACCATCAGCTCGTGGCATTAACTTAGACTTGCGCAAATCAGGAAACCTATCTTTACGTAGATGTAACCAAACAAGATCTCCTGGTTCAAACACAACATGCTTTCGACCCCGATCACCAGCAAGCTTGTATCTAGCATTCATGCGCTCAATGTTTTCTTTAGTTAACTCATGCATTTTTAATATCAATTCAGCACGTTGCTTAGCATCAAAATTAACCTTCTCCGAAGATGGAAGAGGCAGCAAATCAATAGGTGCACGAGGTAGAAAACCATAAACAATCTCAAAAGGGCACATTTTAGTGGTAGAATGCACTGAACGATTATAAGCAAATTCAATATGAGGTAAACATTCTTCCCACAGTTTCAAGTTACTTGTTAAAACAGCCCTAAGCATAGTAGACAAAGTCCTATTGACTACTTAAGTTTGTCCATCAGTTTGGGGATGACAAGTAGTACTAAAAAGTAGTTTAGTCCCCAACTTAGCCCATAAGCATCTCCAAAAATGGCTAAGAAACTTAGTATCACGATCCGAGACAATAGTATTGGGCACACCATGTAAGCGAATAATCTCTCGAAAGAATAAATCAGCAACATTAGCAGCATCATCGCTTTTATGACATGGTATAAAATGTGCCATCTTAGAAAATCTATCCACGACAACAAATATGCTATCCCTCCCCTGCTTTGTTCGAGGCAAGCCTAAAACAAAGTCCATGGATATGTCCTCCCACGGAACACTAGGTACAGGTAAAGGCATGTATAAACCATGAGGATTGAGTCGTGACTTAGCTTTTTGACATGTAGTGCAGCGAGCAACAAAACGCTCAACATCCCGTCTCATCTTTGGCCAAAAGAAATGTGTAGCAAGTACGTCCTCCGTCTTCTTCACGCCAAAGTGTCCCATTAATCCTCCTCCATGCGCCTCCTGCAACAACAAAAGACGAATAGAGCTAGCTGGAATGCATAGCTTGTTAGAACGGAACACAAATCCATCATTAAGCACAAACTTGTTCCATGTTCTACCCTCTCTACAATTCTGCAATACATCTTTAAATTCCGCATCATGTACATATTGATCTTTGAGTGTCTCTAAACCAAATATCTTGAAGTCAAGTTGTGAAAGCATAGTATAACGACGAGACAAAGCATCGGCAATAATATTATCTTTCCCCTTCTTGTGTTTAATGACATAAGGGAAAGTCTCAATAAATTCAACCCACTTAGCATGTCTACGATTAAGTTTTGCTTGGCTTCTTATGTGTTTCAAAGATTCATGATCAGAATGTATAACAAATTATTTGGGCCATAAATAATGTTGCCAAGTTTCTAATGTCCGAACAAGAGCGTATAATTCCTTATCATAAGTAGAATAGTTCAGACTAGGCCCACTCAATTTTTCAGAAAAGTATGCAACAGGTTTAGCATCTTGTAATAACACACCTCCCAAACCAATCCCACTAGCATCGCATTCAAGCTCAAAAGTCTTATTAAAATCAGGAAGTTGGAGCAAAGGAGCATGTGTTAACTTATCTTTCAATACCGCGAAGGCTTCTTCCTGTGCGGTACCCCAAGTAAAAGGCACATCCTTGCGTGTAAGCTCATTGAGAGGTGCAGCAATGGTGCTGAAATCTCTCACAAAACGCCTATAGAATCCAGCGAGTCCAAGAAAACTCCTCACTTGTGTGACCGTTTTGGGCTGCGGCCAACTCTCAATCGCCTCGATCTTGGCTTTATCAACTTCAATTCCCTGCGGAGTAACAACATAGCCAAGAAACGATACTCGGTCGGTGCAAAAGGTGCACTTCCCAAGGTTACCAAACAAACGTGCATTACGTAGAGCAATAAAAACAGCACGTAAATGATCCAAATGTTCCTCCAAAGATTTGCTATAAATCAGTATATCATCAAAATAGACTACCACAAATTGTCCAATGAAAGCACGTAAAACCTCGTTCATTAATCTCATGAAAGTGCTAGGTGCATTAGTTAACCCAAAAGGCATGACTAACCACTCATATAATCCAAACTTAGTTTTAAATGCCGTTTTCCATTCATCCCCTAATTTCATGCGAATTTGATGGTATCCACTACGCAAATCAACTTTGGAAAACATGGTAGAGCCACTTAATTCATCAAGCATATCATCTAACCTAGGAATAGGATGACGATAACGAATAGTAATATTATTAATGGCTCTACAATCAACACACATACGCCAAGTTCCATCCTTTTTAGGCACTAATATAACAGGAACAGCACAAGGACTAAGGGATTCACGTATGTAACCTTTGTCGAGTAGCTCTTGTACTTGACGCTGAATCTCCTTCGTCTCCTCCGGATTGGTACGGTATGGCGCACGGTTGGGCAGCGAAGCACCGGGAATTAAGTCAATCTGATGCTCAATCCCTCGAATAGGTGGTAATCCCGGTGGTACGTCTTGTGGAAAAACTCCTGCAAAAGGTCAGTGACAACAGGAGGCAAAGAAGGAGGCAATTCCTCAAATGAAAACAAAGCTTCTTTGCACACAAAAGTATAGCACACATATTGACTAACATCCAAATCCGAAATATCAACCTTAGTAGCAAGCAAAGTTGGACTAGTCAATTTAATTTCATTAGAAACAGCAGAAGAAGATTTGCTATTAGTCTTATGTTGTTGCTCAAATTCTTTAGCTGCTATCTCATTTTCACTCTTATTTTTCTCCTGTTTAGCTTTACTAGCTCTAGCAAGATCATCTTTCACAATTTGTTCAGGAGACATAGGAAGTAAAGCAATATTTTTATCCTGATGAACCAGAGTAAACTGATTTGTCCTACCATGGTGTACAACATTCCTATCAAATTTCCATGGTCTACCAAGTAAAAGAGAGCATGCTTGCATGGGTACCACATCACAATCAACATAATCAGCATATGCAGCAATGCTAAAGTGCACACGAACAGAACGCGTTACCTTAATCTTACCACTATTGTTAAACCACTGAATATAGTACGGATGGGGGTGTGGTCTTGTGGTGAGAGATAGCTTCTCCACCAACTCCATGCTCGCCAAGTTGTTGCAACTCCCTCCGTCAATGATGATGCGAACCGAACGTTCTTTCACCACTCCCTTTGTGTGGAAGAAATTATGCCTCTGGTTTTGCTCGGCCTTCGATACCTGCACACTTAACACACGTTGAGCAACCAAACTAGCATATTGATCTGCATCATCAGGAGCCATATACTCTATATCATGAGCATCATCATGGGCACCCTGTTCCTCATGAGCAATGAGAACTAAAGTCTCCTCATCATAGTCACTCGTTGACTCATACCCACCATCCGCCGTAATAGTCATCACACGCTTGGAGGGACAGTCTTTTGCGAAGTGACCTCCACCTTGGCACCTGCGACATTTAATATCACGATCTCGTGTTTGCCCTGTGGAAGCCATGGATGAAGAAGAACTCGCCGCTGGACCACTTTGTGCACCCTTGAATGGTGGCGCTGGCTGTTTTGGTGGCTCCCTGTAAGAATGAGCGGCTGAAGTAGATGGTGGTGCAGCAGGACGTGTGGATGTAGAAGGTCCACGCGATGTCCATGATGTATTTCGTCCTGCAGAAAAGTTAGGTCTCGTAGCGGCCTGTCGATCCTGCACTTCACGTTCAGCTTTACAAGCAAGATGAAACAAACGAGTAATAGTAGCATAGTCCTTGTATTCTAGAATAGTTTGTATCTCCCTGTTTAAGCCACGTATAAAACGTGCAAACATAGCTTCATTATCCTCTACTAGGCCACATCTAATCAATCCAGTTTGTAATTCTTGATAATATTCCTCTACAGAATTTTTTCCTTGTCTCAAACGCTGTAATTTTTGTAGCAATTCACGTTGATAATAAGGAGGAACCCAGCGAGTACGCATAGCATCTTTTAAAGCAGCCCAAGTAGCTGGAATATTATTAGCATGCAATCTACAATGTTCAGACCACCAAATAGATGCAAAACCCGTGAATTCACAAACAGCAGCAGTAACACGTCTATTCTCAGGATATTGTAAACATGTAAAGCGTTGTTCAGTTTCTAACTCCCAAGTAAGATAAGCATCAGGAATATATCTACCCTCAAACGGCTTAAGATTCAATTTAAGTTTAGGCACATGTTCATCATCGCGTACCGGAGGGGGTGGTTAGTGTCGACCGTGGCGAATGTTGGGACGTGGACGTCCAGCTGGCTGTTCATAGGTCGCTTCTTGTTCCACCTCCTCCTCATAATCACCCTCGTAGTTGTCGTCCTGGCCGACGTCAGAGGCAGCAGCAGCAGTAATTGCAGCAGCAGCAGGAGCACCAGCAGCTTGTCCGCCCGGAAACAGAATACGTCGTGCACGTCGTGGTGGCGGTGGCTGTGCTGGAGCGGCCGCAGGCTGTATAGGTAAGCGTGCGAGCAACTCAGTAAACTTGGCGTCGAGCTTGGTGTCGATCATCTTCTCCACACCATCAATCGCCTCTGTAAATCTGTTCTCGATGTCATTCACCTGTTCAGACATCATTTGTGCAAATTTATCATGTAATGCTTTGTTTGTCATATTCTCCCAATCAGGTGCATCCCGCGCCACTTCATCATGGGATCCTGGCATGGTTAGCAGAAATAGAAAACACACAGAAGTATGATCCTACTTCTACTAATGGGATGTGGGGTGGTGGAAAGCACAAATCCGTCAAACTTTTCTTCGGTTCTTACCGATTCTTACCTAGCAGCAGGTGGTGATGTACAACCAATGGGTCAAAACTCTCAGAGATGTGGTAGAGCGATGGCCAGGAGGTGTCAACCGCACGAAGTAGAATATATGTGGAGCTGTAGGTAGGCTTGACAAATATGGTAGCAAAAAGCTCAACAGTAATCAAAACAGAGATGCAAAGTTGAATAAACACTCAACGTCGGTACTGTGCTGATCCTAGGCTAGACCGTACTAGAGACGCGAGCCTAAAACACCAACGAAAGCACGGCGCGGCACGTAATCAACTGAGAAGCACACTCTGAAAAAAAAATTTCCTCTTTTTTTTTTTTTTGCTTTTTTTTTGCGAAGCGGGACTGCGGTGGCTGAAAAAGTGCGAAAAAATCACTATGGTGGCGAACGTCTCAAAATGAGTTTCTGGACCTAAGGAACGTATGGGCACGAAATTTTTTCACCCCCGAAATTTTTGGCCTAAAAACTGCTCTGTTTTTTTTTGTTTTTTTTTTTGGAAATCACCCTCTTCTACGTACGACAAAGATTGGTGAAATCCGACTCTAATCAACTCCAAAACTATTCTGGCTACGGGGATATCTCAAACCGAACGGGTGATGGAACTCAACTCGGATTGGTAGGTCGTGGTGGTGTATATGGACTCGGGTTGGCGGAACGTGGTGGTGTTTCTGGACTCGGATTGGTGGCAGCGGATGGATGGAACTAGTGCGGCGGCAGCGTGACAAACTGTGATCAGAACTCGAAACTCTAAGGAACTAGGCGCTAAGATCAGCAACTCGACACAACGATGCAACCGCAAATTCAACAAAGCAAACTACTGTAAAGAAAACTGGACAAAAGCTCGGACTGTTTTGGGACGTGATGATCTAACCCTAATGTTTTTTTGTTGGCTTTTTCGTGGACTGTAGGTATGAAGAACAGAACCAATCTAGACTACGAAAACTGGTAAATCTCACCGAGCAACCTGGAAATCTGATACCACTTGATAGAGGCGAAGGTGTCCCGATGTTTCGATGAGATGATGGAGATCGATTTTGGTGGAGTAGACTTTCACGACCCGACTACGAACGTGCGAAGACGTTGCGCCTTAGCAATCGCTAAACCAACTCCGAGAGGTTATTGATCCCGCGGATGCACGATCAACCTGACCACGAAGGTCAATTCCTGCAAGCAATCGAAGAACAAGCAAGAACTAAGAATTGCAATCTGGATATTGCGAATATAAGATGAAAGATTAACAGAAGTTGGGGTTCCAATGCGGTCTTGGCCTGGTCGGACGACACAAACGAAGAACTCAAAGTTGCGGCTATGGCTAACTTAAATCTAATTAAAACCCAAGTCTAAACGACGCCCTAAGGGCTGTATATATGGGGGAACATAGGGGATTTTCGTGACCCCTTGGAGGTGGGGCCCGAAAACAACCCTAACTCGGTTTCCCCACACATACGGACTCTAAAAACAGCCTATAATGTGGTATTTCGAAATTACATGGGCCCAGCCCAATATTAAGGTGACGCAGCACCTATAATTGCTCTTGGACGAAAATAATGAAGTAGCATCTCATGTATTTCGTCCAAGCCTTCATGCATGCCTTATGGTGGCTTCAAAGTGCGAAAATCCCCACTTGAAGCTCCATTGTTATTTCCCGCGCGCGCACCTTCTTCTCCATGCTTGATCCCGCTCCAATGACCGTCCTTCTTATCCATGCTAGGTCCTTCATTCATAAGCAAAACAAAAGTATCTAATTTAGGCAGCATCATATGTTCATGAACATTAGAAGGATTCGCAAGAAACGAAAGTACCTGATAATTTAGTTGACGTGCACGTGCTCTAGTAACTGGTCCAGTATGTGTAGTTGGTGAAGATGTGGGTGTAACATTAGTAGAGATGTCCTCATCAGTAACTTGACTAGAATTGCATATAGATTGTGTTTATGCTGCTCTTGCTTGCTAATAAAAATAATAAAATATTGTTTAGGGCAAAAGAGTACCAAATTCCATTTTTATCGTGGGGTCCGCAATAGTTTGCCATGTCTAGGATTTCACCCCACTTAAATTGACTAGCTTAGGTAGTTTATTTATGCTTCACCTCTTGCCATGTTTTTGTGATATGTCATGCTTGGGTGAGATGCCATGTTAACAAACTTTGCTCATCTTAGTACCTAAACAACTTGAACCGTTCCAAATGTGTGGTGTCGTCGTGTGTGACGAGTACTCCACTTAACCTGTTAGTAACCACTCTCGACGGTAGGTGCGATGTCTCGTGTTGCCTTCTTGTTGATGGTTGCTCGTGTTTGCTTCGTAGTAATAGATGCTTGCTCGTCGATTGCTTTCCAGTATTTACCGTCTTGTATGCTTCCGCGGGTACCTCTCGGAGACGATGCGAGCTTGCGATCAACTACACCTTCGGAACCCGACTTATCAACAGTCAAGGACTATACATTACTTATGATCCATTCTATTTCAACCAGCAGTTTGCATGCTAGTCTAGGATAGGTTCGATGTTTGATCCACCACATGTTTACAGCCTCTTTCAAACCGATACAGCCATGTCCCCTCCCAGAAAACCATGTACTTCTATGTTACTATTGCTCGTTGCTCAGCCCTTGCTTAGTATGCATGCTTAGGATGCTACGATGTTACCCTGTTACTCCTTGGTTTGGGATATCACATTATTATATTATTGTTGATGATATGGTTATTATTATAATGTTGACTATCCCGCCCCGACGCTTCGTTCCATTCGAGTCACCTAGGACCCGAGTTCCGGGTATTGGTTTTAAGACTGAGCGTGCCTAACCGCGTGTGGGATTTTATGGGGTCCCCTTTTCTTACCTACCTAGCTTCAAACATTTCTAGTAATGGCCCAAGCTGATTTACCATTTGAAACTGTGTCTGTGCTGGTCGGCCGCCAGTATTTTTTCAACCAACCCGGACCAGTGAGGACATAGTTCCCTTGCTGGCCCACCTTGTTCGGCTGAGGACCCGGTTTCCCATGTGTGATCAACCGGCTATCCAAACCCGAGACAGACGGTAGAGACCGATTCGAGAGAGCAGCCGGCTTTTGAGTTGGATGTCGACTCACCGGGGGCCACCCGGATTTGTTCGTTGTTAGTTAGAGGGACCTGTAGTTTTGGATCTCTTGGAACTAAGTCATAAAATGGTTGCCTGTGATGGGTAGCAACTGAGAGAGATGGGCGTGCGTGCGAAGCCTTGTAATGGGCAGTTGGTACACCCCTGCAGGGTTAAATCTTTTCGAGAAGCCATGTCCACGGTTATGGACGACTTGAGACCTACTCCTTGTTCATAGACAACAACAACTGAGATAATCTTAATATAACTTGATCAACGTGTGTGTGTGCCTTGACTGCTTCTTCTTCGTCGGGATGCGAAGAGGAGGACAAGGATAGGATAGGTGTTATGATTGCGTAAGTAGTTGATAGCTAGACTTGTTGGAGGCGATTCCTCATCGAATGCTTGGCTTCTTATCTTACTCTCTCGATCGTTAGCCACTTCATAATGCTAGTGCGGCAGCAACCTCACCACTTACCCCATCCTTACCGTAAACTACTAGTTGTCCTAGAATGACGAGTGATAAAGTCCTTGCTGGGTCGGTTGACCACTACAGTTGGATGCTGAGTACTTCTGTACTCATGATACTACCCCCAAACTCTTTTCAGGGTTCTTGATCGATAACAGGTAGGGCGATCGACATTTCACGTGGAGACTCGACGACGACTAGTTAGACGGATCCCGGCGGAGGGCCTGGACCCGTGTGGTTATGGGGATCGATGCTTTTCTCTTTGCCAGTAGGCATTTGATTGTAGTCTGTACTCAGACATATACCTTCCGCTGATGTATTGTATTAAGGCAGTTGTATGCCGATTGTATGAGATGTTGTATCCTTGTATCTGTAATGTTGTGATATCATGTTGGAAATCCGGGGCATATGACTTCGTCATATGTCGCGGTGGGACCGATATGTGCTTCGTCCCCGGATCTGGATGGAAACATCTAGATCTGGAACAGTACCGCATATCGGACCTTACATTGATCATGTTGTTTTGATTACCGTATAACCATGATGATCATGATATGCCGTTGTCATGTTATGTTTATGCTCTAATCATGTCATCACTATGCTATGCTTGTATGCATCGTAATCTCCACCGTGCTCATGATAATGCTAGATGTTAATATCACGTTGATACCATGTTAATCATCCTTAACCTGGTTGAGTTAATCATGTAAACATGCCTAGTAATAATACAACTATAATTGTACCTTGGATGGTTCCCCATGTATTTTATGATAGTGTTATATGAATGCTCATGTTGCACCTGATTCTTATGGTTGCTGTGGATGACATGTTCCATGCCAAGTTGATCTGTTGCCGCCAAACTGAGCTTATCTGGTGCAGCCACACTCGCCTGTATGGGAAGGCCTTGGCTCGGTCTATCGGTGGTTTCTCTTATGCGTATCACAAAGTAGGGAAGGCTATGCGCGCGCGGACTACCCTGATCAGGTAGGCGACGGTAGTCTTGAGAGCCAGGTATGTTTTGGGCCCGTCCCCGATTGGGACAAAGTTTATGGACCGTGTGACTGTCAGTTGCCATGCGATGGCTGGTGTGTCTGGAGGACACGGGGCTACCCAAGGCATGACTTCCGAAGTATGTCGGGTGATACGGTAAGGGGAGTCACCGGTAGAACGGTCTCGTTGGATAAATCCTAGTCCACTCCTGGGAGACGTTCCAAGGTACTTGATGGAGGAGGGACTCCATAGTGTGGGTAAAGTGCACAAACTCTGCAGAGTCACACAAATCTATTCGAATAGCCGAGTCCACGGTATTGGACACAGTTCACATTAGGTCACACTGAGATCAACATGAGTTCGATTGGCATGAGCATGGTAAGTTGATTGTCATGAGCATGATAAGTTGATTGGTTGAGCATGGTAAGTTGTTGGTCATGCGATGACCCAGTGCTTAAGTCGGTAAGGACTCCAAGGTAAGCCACGTGATCATGCGATGATCATGTGGGGTCCATGTGACCTTAAACGATGATTTATTGTGCATTAGTCTTAATGTTGATACAATGCTAATAATATACTGATGATATGCTTGATGATTATCTACCTGCATGATATTCATTAATATACTTTAATCTGTATGCCATGTTATTGTTTTGCCTTGGTGCATGGTTGTTGTGAGCTTGCAAGTACATTCGATGTACTGACCTGGCGTGTCATGCCAGATTTGCAGGCCGTGCGCGTAGGACGACGTTCCCGGTGTTTGCGAGTTAGGAGGTGTCCCAGCCAGTGTCCCTCTGGAGTGGAGTTCATCACCGCCATCATTGTTCCGCTGTCGAGTTATATTCTGCTGCTAGAGAGTTAGTCTGCTGCTTGATGTAGATCCGTGGTGAGCTTGAGGAGCAAGCTTGTCCTCTGTCCCGCTCCTTCAACGTTGTAATAAACCCTTTATACCCGTATATTTATTAATAGAAAGTTGTTCAGTTCTATATCAATCAATGCCGTGTTTCAGAAGACTTGATCTCCGGGCTGGAGCACGGGGCATTCCGGTCCTCTTAGCCGGGGTGCCACAAGTCGACACCCAATCCAAAAGTCGGCCATGCTCTCAGATTGGCCTCTTCTGTCTCAACAGGGTTTCGGTTACCAGGTGATAGAGGCGAAGGTGTCCCGATGTTTCGATGAGATGGTGGAGATCGATTATGGTGGAGGCGACTTTCACGATCCGACTACGAACGTGCGAAGACGTTGCGCCTTAGCGATCGCTAAACCAACTCCGAGAGGTTATTGATCCCGCGGATGCACGATCAACCTGACCACGAAGGTCTAATTCCTGCAAGCAATCGAAGAACAAGCAAGAACTAAGAATTGCAATCTGGATATTGCGAATATAAGATGAATGATTAACAGAAGTTGGGGTTCCAATGCGGTCTTGCCCTGGTCGGACGACACAAACGAAGAACTCGAAGTTGCGGCTATGGCTAAATTAAATCTAATTAAAACCCAAGTCTAAACGACGCCCTAAGGGCTGTATATATGGGGGAACATAGGGGATTTTTGTGACCCCTTGGAGGTGGGGCCCGAAAACAACCCTAACTCGGTTTCCCCACACATACAGACTCTAAAAACAGCCTATAATGTGGTATTTCGAAATTACATGGGCCCAGCCCAATATTAAGGTGACGCAGCACCTATAATTGCTCTTGGACGAAAATAATGAAGTGGCATCTCGTGTATTTCGTCCAAGCCTTCATGCATGCCTTATGGTGGCTTCAAAGTGCGAAAATCCCCACTGGAAGCTCCATTGTTATTTCCCGCGCGCGCACCTTCTTCTCCATGCTTGATCCCGCTCCAATGACCGTCCTTCTTGTCCATGCTAGGTCCTTCATTCATAAGCAAAACAAAAGTATCTAATTTAGGCAGAATCATATGTTCATGAACATTAGAAGGATTCGCAAGAAACGAAAGTACCTGATAATTTAGTTGACGTGCACGTGCTCTAGTAACTGGTCCAGTATGTGTAGTTGGTGAAGATGTGGGTGTAACATTAGTAGAGATGTCCTCATCATCCTCCCCTTCTTGAATTGAAGTCGTCCTCGACGGAAGCTCATTATCTTCTCCCAAATAAGGTTTCAAATCTGCAATGTTAAATGTGGGACTAACCCCAAAATCTGCAGGTAGCTCAAGTTTATATGCATTATCATTAATTTTCTGTAAAACCTTAAAGGGACCATCAGCTCGTGGCATTAACTTAGACTTGCGCAAATCAGGAAACCTATCTTTACGTAGATGTAACCAAACAAGATCTCCTGGTTCAAACACAACATGCTTTCTACCCTTATCACCAGCAAGCTTGTATCTAGCATTCATTTTCTCAATGTTTTCTTTAGTTAACTCATGCATTTTTAATATCCATTCAGCACATTGCTTAGCATCAAAATTAACCTTCTCCGAAGATGGAATAGGAAGCAAATCAATAGGTGCACGAGGTAGAAAACCATAAACAATCTCAAAAGGGCACATTTTAGTGGTAGAATGAAATGAACGATTATAAGCAAATTCAATATGAGGTAAACATTCTTCCCACATTTTTAAGTTACTCTTTAAAACAGCCCTAAGCATAGTAGACAATGTCCTATTGACCACTTCAGTTAGTCCATCAGTTTGGGGATGACATGTAGTACTAAAAAGTAGTTTAGTCCCCAACTTAGCCCATAAGCATCTCCAAAAATGGCTAAGAAACTTAGTATCACGATCCGAGACAATAGTATTGGGCACACCATGTAAGCGAATAATCTCTCGAAAGAATAAATCAGCAACATTAGCAGCATCATCGCTTTTATGACATGGTATAAAATGTGCCATCTTAGAAAATCTATCCACGACAACAAATATGCTATCCCTCCCATTCTTTGTTCGAGGCAGGCCTAAAACAAAGTCCATGGATATGTCCTCCCACGGAACACTAGGTACAGGTAAAGGCATGTATAAACCATGAGGATTGAGTCGTGACTTAGCTTTTTGACATGTAGTGCAGCGAGCAACAAAACGCTCAACATCCCGTCTCATCTTTGGCCAAAAGAAATGTGTAGCAAGTACGTCCTCCGTCTTCTTCACGCCAAAATGTCCCATTAATCCTCCTCCATGCGCCTCCTGCAACAACAAAAGACGAATAGAGCTAGCTGGAATGCATAGCTTGTTAGAACGGAACACAAACCCATCATTAAGCACAAACTTGTTCCATGTTCTACCCTCTCTACAATTCTGCAATACATCTTTAAATTCCGCATCATGTACATATTGATCTTTGATTGTCTCTAAACCGAATATCTTGAAGTCAAGTTTTGAAAGCATAGTATAACGACGAGACAAAGCATCAGCAATAATATTATCTTTCCCCTTCTTGTGTTTAATGACATAAGGGAAAGTCTCAATAAATTCAACCCACTTAGCATGTCTACGATTAAGTTTTGCTTGACTTCTTATGTGTTTCAAAGATTCATGATCAGAATGTATAACAAATTCTTTGGGCCATAAATAATGTTGCCAAGTTTCTAATGTCCGAACAAGAGCATATAATTCCTTATCATAAGTAGAATAGTTCAGACTAGGCCCACTCAATTTTTCAGAAAAGTAAGCAACAGGTTTAGCATCTTGTAATAACACACCTCCCAAACCAATACCACTAGCATCGCATTCAAGCTCAAAAGTCTTATTAAAATCAAGAAGTTGGAGCAAAGGAGCATGTGTTAACTTATCTTTCAATATCGTGAAGGCTTCTTCCTGTGCGGTACACCAAGTAAAAGGCACATCCTTGCGTGTAAGCTCATTGAGAGGTGCAGCAATGGTGCTGAAATCTCTCACAAAACGCCTATAGAATCCAGCGAGGCCAAGAAAACTCCTCACTTGATAGAGGCGAAGGTGTCCCGATGTTTCGATGAGATGGTGTAGATCGATTATGGTGGAGACGACTTTCACGATCCGACTACGAACGTGCGAAGACGTTGCGCCTTAGCGATCGCTAAACCAACTCCGAGAGGTTATTGATCCCGCGGATGCACGATCAACCTGACCACGAAGGTCTAATTCCTGCAAGCAATCGAAGAACAAGCAAGAACTAAGAATTGCAATCTGGATATTGCGAATATAAGATGAATGATTACGAAAGTTGGGGTTCCAATGAGGTCTTGGCCTGGTCGGATGACACAAACGAAGAGCTCGAAGTTGCGGCTATGGCTAACTTAAATCTAATTAAAACCCAAGTCTAAACGACGCCCTAAGGGCTGTATATATGGGGGAACAGAGGGGATTTTCGTGACCCCTTGGAGGTGGGGTCCGAAAACAACCCTAACTCGGTTTCCCCACAGATACGGACTCTAAAAACAGCTTATAATGTGGTATTTCGAAATTACATGGGCCCAGCCCAATATTAAGGTGACGCAACACCTATAATTGCTCTTGGACGAAAATAATGAAGTGGCATCTCGTGTATTCCGTCCAAGCCTTCATGCATGCCTTATGGTGGCTTCAACGTGCGAAAATCCCCACTGGAAGCTCCACTGTACTTTCCCCCGCGCGCACCTTCTTCTCCATTCTTGATCCCGCTCCAATGACCATCCTTCTTGTCCATGCTAGGTCCTTCATTCATAAGCAAAACAAAAGTATCTAATTTAGGCAGTATCATATGTTCATGAACAATAGAAGGATTCGCAAGAAACGAAAGTACCTGATAATTTAGTTGACGTGCACGTGCTCTAGTAATTGGTCCAGTATGTGTAGTTGGTGAGGGTATGGGTGTAACATTAGTAGGGATGTCCTCATCATCCTCCCCTTCTTGAATTGAAGTCGTCCTCGACGGAAGCTCATCATCTTCTCCCAAATAAGGTTTCAAATCTGCAATGTTAAATGTGGGACTAACCCCAAAATCTGCAGGTAGCTCAAGTTTATATGCATTATAATTAATTTTCTGTAAAACCTTAAAGGGACCATCAGCTCGTGGCATTAACTTAGACTTGCGCAAATCAGGAAACCTATCTTTACGTAGATGTAACCAAACATGATCTCCTGGTTCAAACACAACATGCTTTCGACCCCTATCACCAGCAAGCTTGTATCTAGCATTCATGCGCTCAATGTTTTCTTTAGTTAACTCATGCATTTTTAATAGCAAATCAGCACGTTGCTTAGCATCAAAATTAACCTTCTCCGAAGATGGAAGAGGCAGCAAATCAATAGGTGCACGAGGTAGAAAACCATAAACAATCTCAAAAGGGCACATTTTAGTGGTAGAATGCACTGAACGATTATAAGCAAATTCAATATGAGGTAAACATTCTTCCCACAGTTTCAAGTTACTTTTTAAAACAGCCCTAAGCATAGTAGACAATGTCCTATTGACCACTTCAGTTTGTCCATCAGTTTGGGGATGACATGTAGTACTAAAAAGTAGTTTAGTCCCCAACTTAGCCCATAAGCATCTCCAAAAATGGCTAAGAAACTTTGTATCACGATCCGAGACAATAGTATTGGGCACACCATGTAAACGAATAATCTCTCCAAAGAATAAATCAGAAACATTAGCAGCATCATCGCTTTTATGACATGGTATAAAATGTGCCATCTTAGAAAATCTATCCACGACAACAAATATGCTATCCCTCCCCTTCTTTGTTCGAGGCAAGCCTAAAACAAAGTCCATGGATATGTCCTCCCACGGAACACTAGGTACAGGTAAAGGCATGTATAAACCATGAGGATTGAGTCGTGACTTAGCTTTTTGACATGTAGTGCAGCGAGCAACAAAACGCTCAACATCCCGTCTCATCTTTGGCCAAAAGAAATGTGTAGCAAGTACGTCCTCCGTCTTTTTCACGCCAAAATGTCCCATTAATCCTCCTCCATGCGCCTCCTGCAACAACAAAAGACGAATAGAGCTAGCTGGAATGCATAGCTTGTTAGAACGGAACACAAATCCATCATTAAGCACAAACTTGTTCCATGTTCTACCCTCTCTACAATTCTGCAATACATCTTTAAATTCCGCATCATTTACATATTGTTCTTTGATTGTCTCTAAACCGAAAATCTTGAAGTCAAGTTGTGAAAGCATAGTATAACGACGAGACAACGCATCAACAATAATATTATCTTTCCCCTTCTTGTGTTTAATGACATAAGGGAAAGTCTCAATAAATTCAACCCACTTAGCATGTCTACGATTAAGTTTTGCTTGACTTCTTATGTGTTTCAAAGATTCATGATCAGAATGTATAACAAATTCTTTGGGCCATAAATAATGTTGCCAAGTTTCTAATGTCCGAACAAGAGCATATAATTCCTTATCATAAGTAGAATAGTTCAGACTAGGCCCACTCAATTTTTCAGAAAAGTAAGCAACAGGTTTAGCATCTTGTAATAACACACCTCCCAAACCAATACCACTAGCATCGCATTCAAGCTGAAAAGTCTTATTAAAATCAAGAAGTTGGAGCAAAGGAGCATGTGTTAACTTATCTTTCAATATCGTGAAGGCTTCTTCCTGTGCGGTACACCAAGTAAAAGGCACATCCTTGCGTGTAAGCTCATTGAGAGGTGCAGCAATGGTGCTGAAATCTCTCACAAAACGCCTATAGAATCCAGCGAGGCCAAGAAAACTCCACACTTGTGTGACCGTTTTGGGCTGCGGCCAACTCTCAATTGCCTCGATCTTGGCATGATCAACTTCAATTCCCTGCGGAGTAACAACATAGCCAAGAAACGATACTCGGTCGGTGCAAAAGGTGCACTTCCCAAGGTTACCAAATAAACGTGCATTACGTAGAGCAATAAAAACAGCACGTAAATGATCCAAATGTTCCTCCAAAGATTTGCTATAAATCAGTATATCATCAAAATAGACTACCACAAATCGTCCAATGAAAGCACGTAAAACCTCGTTCATTAATCTCATAAAAGTGCTAGGTGCATTAGTTAACCCAAAAGGCATGACTAACCACTCATATAATCCAAACTTAGTTTTAAATGCCGTTTTCCATTCATCCCCTAATTTCATGCGAATTTGATGGTATCCACTACGCAAATCTACTTTGGAAAACATGGTAGAGCCACTTAATTCATCAAGCATATCATCTAACCTAGGAATAGGATGACGATAATGAATAGTAATATTATTAATGGCTCGACAATCAACACACATACGCCATGTTCCATCCTTTTTAGGCACTAATATAACAGGAACAGCACAAGCACTAAGGGATTCACGTATGTAACCTTTGTCGAGTAGCTCTTGTACTTGACGCTGAATCTCCTTCATCTCCTCCGGATTGGTACGGTATGGCGCACGGTTGGGCAGCGAAGCACCGGGAATTAAGTCAATCTGATCCTCAATCCCTCGAATAGGTGGTAATCCCGGTGGTACGTCTTGTGGAAAGACGTCAATAAATTCCTGCAAAAGGTCAGTGACAACAGGAGGCAAAGAAGGAGGCAATTCCTCAAATGAAAACAAAGCTTCTTTGCACACAAAAGCATAGCACACATATTGAGTAACATCCAAATCTGAAATATCAACCTTAGTAGCAAGCAAAGTTGGACTAGTCAATTTAATTTCATTAGAAATAGCAGAAGAAGATTTGCTATTAGTCTTATGTTGTTGCTCAAATTCTTTAGCTGCTATCTCATTTTCACTCTTATTTTTCTCCTGTTTAGCTTTACTAGCTCTAGCAAGATCATCTTTCACAATTTGTTCAGGAGACATAGGAAGTAAAGCAATATTTTTATCCTGATGAACCAGAGTAAACTGATTTGTCCTACCATGGTGTACAACATTCCTATCAAATTGCCATGGTCTACCAAGTAAAAGAGAGCATGCTTGCATGGGTACCACATCACAATCAACATAATCAGCATATGCAGCAATGCTAAAGTGCACACGAACAGAACGCGTTACCTTAATCTTACCACTATTGTTAAACCACTGAATATAGTACGGATGGGGGTGTGGTCTTGTGGTGAGAGATAGCTTCTCCACCAACTCCATGCTCGCCAAGTTGTTGCAACTCCCTCCGTCAATGATGATGCGAACCGAACGTTCTTTCACCACTCCCTTTGTGTGGAACAAATTATGCCTCTGGTTTTGCTCGGCCTTCGATACCTGCACACTTAACACACGTTGAGCAACCAAACTAGCATATTGATCTGCATCATCAGCAGCCATATACTCTATATCATGAGCATCATCATGGCCACCCTGTTCCTCGTGAGCAATGAGAACTAAAGTCTCCTCATCATAGTCGCTCGCTGACTCATACCCACCATCCGCCGTAATAATCATCACACGCTTGGAGGGACAGTCTTTTGCGAAGTCCTTGTATTCTAGAATAGTTTGTATCTCCCTGTTTAAGCCACCCATAAAACGTGCAAGCATAGCTTCATTATCCTCTACTAGGCCACATCTAATCTTTCCAGTTTGTAATTCTTGATAATATTCCTCTACAGAATTTTTTCCTTGTCTCAAGCGCTGTAATTTTTGTAACAATTCACGTTGATAATAAGGAGGAACCCAGCGAGTACGCATAGCATCTTTTAAAGCAGCCCAAGTAGTTGGAATATTGTTAGCATGCAATCTACAATGTTCAGACCACCAAATAGATGCAAAGCCCGTGAATTCACAAACAGCAGCAGTAACACGTCTATTCTCAGGATATTGTAAACATGTAAAACGTTGTTCAGTTTCTAACTCCCAAGTAAGATAAGCATCAGGAATATATCTACCCTCAAACGGCTTAAGATTCAATTTAAGTTTAGGCACATGTTCATCATCGCGTACCTGAGGGGGTGGTTGGTGTCGACCGTGGCGAATGTTGGGACGTGGACGTCCAGCTGGCTGCTCATAGGCCGCTTCCTGTTCCACCTCCTCCTCGTAATCACCCTCGTAGTTGTCGTCCTGGACGACGTCAGAAGCAGCAGCAGCAGCAGCAACTGCAGCAGTAGGAGGAGCACCAATACCAGCAGCTTGTCCTCGCGGAAACAGAATACGTCGTGCACGTGGTAGTGGCGGTGGTTGTGGCTGTGCTGAAGGTAGGCGTGCGATCAACTCAGTAAACTTGGCGTCGAGCTTGGTGTCGATCATCTTCTCCACGCCATCAATCGCCTCTGTAAATCTGGTCTCGATGTCCTGCACCTGTTGAGACATCATACGTGCAAATTTATCATGTAGCTCCTTGTTTGTGATGTTCTCCCAATCGGGTGCATCCCGCGCCACTTCATCATGTGATCCTGGCATGGTTAGCAGAAATAGAAAACACACAGGAATATGATCCTACTTCTACTAATGGGATGGATGTGGGGTGGTGGAAAGCACAAATCCGTCAAGCTTTTCTTACGTTCTTACCGATTCTTACCTAGCAGCAGGTGGTGATGTACAACCAACGGGTCAAAACTCTCAGAGATATGGTAGAGCGATGGCCAGGAGGTGTCAAAACGCACGATGTAGGATATATGTGGAGCTGTAGGTAGGCTTGACAAATATGGTAGCAAAAAGATCAACAGTAATCAAAACAGAGATGCAAAGCTGAATAAACACTCAACGTCGGTACTGTGCTGATCCTAGGCTAGACCGTACTAGAGACGCGAGCCTAAAACAACAACGAAAGCACGGCGCGTCACTTAACAACTGTGAAGCACACTCTTAATTTTTTTTCTCTCTTTTTTTTTTTTTTTTTGCGATGCGGGACTGCGGTGGCTGAAAAAGTGCGAAAAAATCACTATGGTGGCGAACGTCTCAAAACGAGTTTCTGGACCTAAGGAACGTATGGGCACGAAATTTTTTTACCCCTGAAAATTTTGGCCTAAAAACTGCTCTGAAAAGCATGCCAGACTCTTTTTTTTTTTTTTTTTTTGCTAATCACCCCCCTTCTCTGTACGGAAAAAGTTTGATGAAATCCGACTCTAACAACTGAAAACTAATCTGGCTACAGAGAGATCAGGAACCGTACTGATGGTGGAACTCAACTCGGACTCGTGAGACGTGGTGGTGTATATGGACTCTGCTTGGCGGAACGTGGTGGTGTATCTGGACTCGGATTGGCGGAACGTGGTAGGATGACTACTGGTGCGGCGGCGACGTGGCAAACTGTGATCAGAACTCGAAACTCTAAGGGAACTAGACGCTAAGATCAGCAACTTGACACAACGATGCAACCGTAAATTCAACAAAGCAAGTACTGAAAAGAAAACTGGACAAAGGCTAGGACTGTCTTGGGACGTGATGATCTAACCCTATTTTTTTTTGTTGGCTTTTTCGTGGACTGTAGGTATGAAGAACAGAACCAATCTAGACTATGAAAACTGGTAAATCTCACCGATCAACCTAGAAATCTGATACCACTTGATAGAGGCGAAGGTGTCCCGATGTTTCGATGAGATGGTGTAGATCGATTATGGTGGAGACGACTTTCACGATCCGACTACGAACGTGCGAAGACGTTGCGCCTTAGCGATCGCTAAACCAACTCCGAGAGGTTATTGATCCCGCGGATGCACGATCAACCTGACCACGAAGGTCTAATTCCTGCAAGCAATCGAAGAACAAGCAAGAACTAAGAATTGCAATCTGGATATTGCGAATATAAGATGAATGATTACGAAAGTTGGGGTTCCAATGAGGTCTTGGCCTGGTCGGATGACACAAACGAAGAGCTCGAAGTTGCGGCTATGGCTAACTTAAATCTAATTAAAACCCAAGTCTAAACGACGCCCTAAGGGCTGTATATATGGGGGAACAAAGGGGATTTTCGTGACCCCTTGGAGGTGGGGTCCGAAAACAACCCTAACTCGGTTTCCCCACACATACGGACTCTAAAAACAGCCTATAATGTGGTATTTCGAAATTACATGGGCCCAGCCCAATATTAAGGTGACGCAGCACCTATAATTGCTCTTGGACGAAAATAATGAAGTGGCATCTCGTGTATTCCGTCCAAGCCTTCATGCATGCCTTATGGTGGCTTCAACGTGCGAAAATCCCCACTGGAAGCTCCACTGTACTTTCCCGCGCGCGCACCTTCTTCTCCATTCTTGATCCCGCTCCAATGACCATCCTTCTTGTCCATGCTAGGTCCTTCATTCATAAGCAAAACAAAAGTATCTAATTTAGGCAGTATCATATGTTCATGAACAATAGAAGGATTCGCAAGAAACGAAAGTACCTGATAATTTACTTGACGTGCACGTGCTCTAGTAACTGGTCCAGTATGTGTAGTTGGTGAGGGTATGGGTGTAACATTAGTAGGGATGTCCTCATCATCACTTGTGTGACCGTTTTGGGCTGCGGCCAACTCTCAATCGCCTCGATCTTGGCTTTATCAACTTCAATTCCCTGCGGTGATAGAGGCGAAGGTGTCCCGATGTTTCGATGAGAGGATGGAGATCGATTTTGGTGGAGTAGACTTTCACGACCCGACTACGAACGTGCGAAGACGTTGCGCCTTAGCAATCGCTAAACCAACTCCGAGAGGTTATTGATCCCGCGGATGCACGATCAACCTGACCACGAAGGTCAATTCCTGCAAGCAATCGAAGAACAAGCAAGAACTAAGAATTGCAATCTGGATATTGCGAATATAAGATGAAAGATTAACAGAAGTTGGGGTTCCAATGCGGTCTTGGCCTGGTCGGACGACACAAACGAAGAACTCGAAGTTGCAGCTATGGCTAACTTAAATCTAATTAAAACCCAAGTCTAAACGACGCCCTAAGGGCTGTATATATGGGGGAACAGAGGGGATTTTCGTGACCCCTTGGAGGTGGGGTCCGAAAACAACCCTAACTCGGTTTCCCCACACATATGGACTCTAAAAACAGCCTATAATGTGGTATTTCGAAATTACATGGGCCCAGCCCAAGTTTAAGGTGACGCAGCACCTATAATTGCCCTTGGACGAAAATAATGAAGTGGCATCTCGCGTATTTCGTCCTAGACTTCATGCGCAACTTATGGTGGCTTCAAAGTGCGATAATCACCACTGGAAGCTCCATTGTCCTTTCCCCCGCGCGCACCTTCTTCTCCATGCTTGATCCCGCTCCAATGACCATCCTTCTTGTCCATGCTAGGTCCTTCATTCATAAGCAAAACAAAAGTATCTAATTTAGGCAGCATCATATGTTCATGAACATTAGAAGGATTCGCAAGAAACGAAAGTACCTGATAATTTAGTTGACGTGCGCGTGCTCTAGTAACTGGTCCAGTATGTGTAGTTGGTGAAGATGTGGGTGTAACATTAGTAGAGATGTCCTCATCATGCGGAGTAACAACAAAGCCAAGAAACGATACTCGGTCGGTGCAAAAGGTGCACTTCCCAAGGTTACCAAACAAACGTGCATTACGTAGAGCAATAAAGACAGCACGTAAATGATCCAAATGTTCCTCCAAAGATTTGCTATAAATCCGTATATCATCAAAATAGACTACCACAAATCGTCCAATGAAAGCACGTAAAACCTCGTTCATTAATCTCATGAAAGTGCTAGGTGCATTAGTTAACCCAAAAGGCATGACTAACCACTCATATAATCCAAACTTAGTTTTAAAAGCCGTTTTCCATTCATCTCCTAATTTCATGCGAATTTGATGGTATCCACTACGCAAATCAACTTTGGAAAACATGGTAGAGCCACTTAATTCATCAAGCATATCATCTAACCGAGGAATAGGATGACGATAACGAATAGTAATATTATTAATGGCTCGACAATCAACACACATACGCCATGTTCCATCCTTTTTTGGCACTAATATAACAGGAACAGCACAAGGACTAAGGGATTCACGTATGTAACCTTTGTCGAGTAGCTCTTGTACTTGACGCTGAATCTCCTTCGTCTCCTCCGGATTGGTACGGTATGGCGCACGGTTGGGCAGCGAAGCACCGGGAATTAAGTCAATCTGATGCTCAATCCCTCGAATAGGTGGTAATCCCGGTGGTACGTCTTGTGGAAAGACGTCAATAAATTCCTGCAAAAGGTCAGTGACAACAGGAGGCAAAGAAGGAGGCAATTCCTCAAATGAAAAGAAAGCTTCTTTGCACACAAAAGCATAGCACACATATTGACTAACATCCAAATCTGAAATATCAACCTTAGTAGCAAGCAAAGTTGGACTAGTCAATTTAATTTCATTAGAAACAGCAGAAGAAGATTTGCTATTAGTCTTATGTTGTTGCTCAAATTCTTTAGCTGCTATCTCATTTTCACTCTTATTTTTCTCCTGTTTAGCTTTACTAGCTCTAGCAAGATCATCTTTCACAATTTGTTCAGGAGACATAGGAAGTAAAGCAATATTTTTATCCTGATGAACCAGAGTAAACTGATTTGTCCTACCATGGTGTACAACATTCCTATCAAATTGCCATGGTCTACCAAGTAAAAGAGAGCATGCTTGCATGGGTACCACATCACAATCAACATAATCAGCATATGCAGCAATGCTAAAGTGCACACGAACAGAACGCGTTACCTTAATCTTACCACTATTGTTAAACCACTGAATATAGTACGGATGGGGGTGTGGTCTTGTGGTGAGAGATAGCTTCTCCACCAACTCCATGCTAGCCAAGTTGTTGCAACTCCCTCCGTCAATGATGATGCGAACCGAACGTTCTTTCACCACTCCCTTTGTGTGGAACAAATTATGCCTCTGGTTTTGCTCGGCCTTCGTTACCTGCACACTTAACACACGTTGAGCAACCAAACTAGCATATTTATCTGCATCATCAGGAGCCATATACTCTATATCATGAGCATCATCATGGGCACCCTGTTCCTCATGAGCAATGAGAACTAAAGTCTCCTCATCATAGTCACTCGCTGACTCATACCCACCATCCGCCGTAATAGTCATCACACGCTTGGAGGGACAGTCTTTTGCGAAGTGACCTCCACCTTGGCACCTGCGACATTTAATATCACGATCTCGTGTTTGCCCTGTGGAAGCCATGGATGAAGAAGAACTCGCCGCTGGACCACTTTGTGCACCCTTGAATGGTGGCGCTGGCTGTTTTGGTGGCTCCCTGTAAGAATGAGCGGCTGAAGTAGATGGTGGTGCAGCAGGACATGTGGATGTAGAAGCTCCACGCGATGTCCATGATGTATTTCGTCCTGCAGAAAAGTTAGGTCTCGTAGCGGCCTGTCGATCCTGCACTTCACGTTCAGCTTTACAAGCAAGATGAAACAAACGAGTGATAGTAGCAAAGTCCTTGTATTCTAGAATAGTTTGTATCTCCCTGTTTAAACCACCCATAAAACGTGCAAGCATAGCTTCATTATCCTCTACTAGGCCACATCTAATCAATCCAGTTTGTAATTCTTGATAATATTCCTCTACAGAATTTTTTCCTTGTCTCAAACGCTGTAATTTTTGTAACAATTCACGTTGATAATAAGGAGGAACCCAGCGAGTACGCATAGCATCTTTTAAAGCAGCCCAAGTAGTTGGAATATTATTAGCATGCAATCTACAATGTTCAGACCACCAAATAGATGCAAATCCCGTGAATTCACAAACAGCAGCAGTAACACGTCTATTCTCAGGATATTGTAAACATGTAAAGCGTTGTTCAGTTTCTAACTCCCAAGTAAGATAAGCATCAGGAATATATCTACCCTCAAACGGCTTAAGATTCAATTTCAGTTTAGGCACATGTTCATCATCGCGTACCTGAGGGGGTGGTTGGTGTCGACCGTGGCGAATGTTGGGACGTGGACGTCCAGCTGGCTGTTCATAGGCCGCTTCCTGTTCCACCTCCTCCTCGTAATCACCCTCGTAGTTGTCGTCCTGGCCGACGTCAGAAGCAGCAGCAGCAGGTACTGCAGCAGCAGGAGGAGCACCAATACCAGCAGCTTGTCCTCTCTGAAACAGAATCCGTCGTGCACGTGGTAGTGGCGGTGGCTGTGGCTGTGCTGGAGCGGCAGCAGGCTGTGTAGGTAGGCGTGCGATCAACTCAGTAAACTTGGCGTCGAGCTTGGTGTCGATCATCTTTTCCATGCCATCAATTGCCTCTGTAAATCTGGTCTCGATGTCATTCACCTGTTCAGACATCATTTGTGCAAATTTATCATGTAGCTCCTTGTTTGTCATGTTCTCCCAATCGGGTGCATCCCGCGCCACTTCATCATGTGATCCTGGCATGGTTAGCAGAAATAGAAAACACACAGGAATATGATCCTACTTCTACTAATGGGATGTGGGATGGTGGAAAGCACAAATCTGTCAAGCTTTTCTTTCGTTCTTACCGATTCTTACCTAGCAGCAGGTGGTGATGTACAACCAACGGGTCAAAACTCTCAGAGATATGGTGGAGCGATGGCCAGGAGGTGTCAAACGCACGATGTAGAATATATGTGGAGCTGTAGGAAGGCTGACAAGTTTGGTAGCAAAAGCTCAACAGTAATCAAAACAGAGATGCAAAGCTGAATAAACACTCAACGTCGGTACTGTGCTGATCCTAGGCTAGACCGTACTAGAGACGCGAGCCTAAAACACCAACGAAAGCACGGCGCGGCACGTAAACAACTGAGAAGCACACTCTGAATTTTTTTTTCTCCCTTTTTTTTTTTTGCGATGCGGGACTGCGGTGGCTGAAAAAGTGCGAAAAAATCACTATGGTGGCGAACGTCTCAAAATGAGTTTCTGGACCTAAGGAACGTATGGGCACGAAATTTTTTTACCCCTGAAAATTTTGGCCTAAAAACTGCTCTGGAAAGCGTGCCAGACTCTTTTTTTTTTTTTTTTGCTAATCACCCCCCTTCTCTGTACGGAAAAAGTTTGATGAAATCCGACTCTAACAACTGAAAACTAATCTGGCTACAGAGAGATCAGGAACCGTACTGATGGTGGAACTCAACTCGGACTCGTGAGACGTGGTGGTGTATATGGACTCTGCTTGGCGGAACGTGGTGGTGTATCTGGACTCGGATTAGCGGAACGTGGTAGGATGACTACTTGTGCGGCGGCAACGTGGCAAACTGTGATCAGAACTCGAAACTCTAAGGGAACTAGACGCTAAGATCAGCAACTTGACACAACGATGCAACCGTAATTTCAACAAAGCAAGTACTGAAAAGAAAACTGGACAAAGGCTAGGACTGTCTTGGGACGTGATGATCTAACCCTAATTTTTTTTTGTTGGCTTTTTCGTGGACTGTAGGTATGAAGAACAGAACCAATCTAGACTATGAAAACTGGTAAATCTCACCGAGCAACCTGGAAATCTGATACCACTTGATAGAGGCGAAGGTGTCCCGATGTTTCGATGAGATGGTGGAGATCGATTATGGTGGAGGCGACTTTCACGATCCGACTACGAATGTGCGAAGACGTTGCGCCTTAGCGATCGCTAAACCAACTCCGAGAGGTTATTGATCCCGCGGATGCACGATCAACCTGACCACGAAGGTCTAATTCCTGCAAGCAATCGAAGAACAAGCAAGAACTAAGAATTGCAATCTGGATATTGCGAATATAAGATGAATGATTAACAGAAGTTGGGGTTCCAATGCGGTCTTGGCCTGGTCGGACGACACAAACGAAGAACTCGAAGTTGCGGCTATGGCTAACTTAAATCTAATTAAAACCCAAGTCTAAACGACGCCCTAAGGGCTGTATATATGGGGGAACATAGGGGATTTTCGTGACCCCTTGGAGGTGGGGCCCGAAAACAACCCTAACTCGGTTTCCCCACACATACGGACTCTAAAAACAGCCTATAATGTGGTATTTCGAAATTACACCAGCCCAATATTAAGGTGACGCAGCACCTATAATTGCTCTTGGACGAAAATAATGAAGTGGCATCTCGTGTATTTCGTCCAAGCTTTCATGCATGCCTTATGGTGGCTTCAAAGTGCGAAAATCCCCACTGGAAGCTCCATTGTTATTTCCCGCGCGCGCACCTTCTTCTCCATGCTTGATCCCGCTCCAATGACCGTCCTTCTTGTCCATGCTAGGTCCTTCATTCATAAGCAAAACAAAAGTATCTAATTTAGGCAGCATCATATGTTCATGAACATTAGAAGGATTCGCAAGAAACGAAAGTACCTGATAATTTAGTTGACGTGCACGTGCTCTAGTAACTGGTCCAGTATGTTTAGTTGGTGAAGATGTGGGTGTAACATTAGTAGAGATGTCCTCATCACCAGGACACCTCACATAAGGTCCCGGGCCCTTGCCAGCCAAAGGTGGACCAACAGGGAAACCATGTCCCCACTGGTCCGGGTTGGTTTAAAGAAAGTCTGCTAGGAGCGACCCGACAGACACACACACGTTTTTCAAATGGTAAATCATCTTGGGCCACCAATAGAAATGTTTGAAGCTAGGTAGGTAAGAAAAGGGGACCCCATAAAATCCCACACGCGGTTAGGCACGCTCCTCAAGAGACAGAATACCCGAAACTCAGGTCCTAGGTGACTCAAATGGAATAGAGCGTCGGGCGGGATAGCCTAGATCTTCCATCCTTCGTCGCGTATAGTCAACATTATAATAATCATCACAACAATATAATAATGTGATAACCCAATCCAAGGAGTAACATGAGGTAACAGTTGATAGCATCCTAGCATGCATACTAAGCAGTGGCTGAGCAGCGAGCAATAGTAACATAGCCGAACAAGGTTTGCTGGGATGTGGAGGACATGGTTGTTTGGGTTTATTTGAGAGGCATGAATATGAAGTGGTAGGATCAAGCAATCGTTCTATCCTACACCTAGGCGCGAGTGAACTGAAAGTTATAAGCATGATATATGCTCCCCCTTACCTGATGAGAAGACGAAGCCGAAGGTGTAGTCGAACGCAAACTCACAACGTCTCCGAGAGTACCCGCGGGAGCACACAAGAAGTAAACACTAGAAAGACAAGCAACGGAGATGCATTTATTACTACGAAGCAATCAGAAGCAATCAACAACAAGAAGGCAACATGAGACCACGCAATACGATATCGCATCTATCGTCGAGAGCGGTTACTAACAGGTTAAGTGGAGTACTCGTCGCACACGAAGTTACCGCATGTTTACGATGGTTCAAGTTGTTTAGCTACACAACATGAGCAAAGGTGTCAACATGGCATCTCACTCAAGCTTGGCATCTCACACAATCATGGAAAAAGGTGAAGCATAAAGTAAACTATCTATCCTATTCAATTTAAATGAGGTAACACCCTAAACATAGCATATCACTAAGTACCCCACGATAAATTTAAGAATTTGGTACTGTTCTGCCCTAAATCATATTTTAGGTTGGTTATCAACAGCAAACAATGGCATAAACACAATCTACATGAAATTCTAGTCAAGTTACATATAAGAAACATTTTATTCGGAGCAACAGTTAAAAATTTATGGCTGATTACATTTACGGTGGCATGCGGTTGTAATTAGCAGTGAAAAAACATGTAGACAAGTGCAAACATGGCAAAGAGCAAACAATTTTTAATCTGCAAAAAATTCTAAGAAAGTTTCATGTTTAATGCGTCGCGATCCGAGCTACCGTTAAAAAGGTATCGTCACCGCAAAATATTAACACAATCTGCAATTTTATTGAACGAGAAAAAAATAACTATGCATTCTCGGGCCGAAAAAGGAGTCTACTGGTCCTATGCACGCGGGCGAGGGATAAATAAATATCGCACAGGGCGAAGAATTACATCGGGCCGAGCCCAACAGAAAAAAAAGGCCCAAGAAGGGAGGCGAGCGTCGGTTGGTGGTTGTTTCACCCGCTGGCGGAGGATAGCCACGGGGCTGTGGCGTTGGGGTTGTCGGTCTGGGGCAGGCTAGGCCAAAAAGGCGAGGTCGGTTGGGACGCTGGGCTGGGCGCGCCGGCCGAGCTTGCTGCCAACACCAGCGGGGGGGGGGGGGGGCTCAGTGCACCACAGTGTCAGTTCCTATTTTTTGCTGTTTTTCTATTCCAGGTTTCCCCCATATTAAAAGTGCTCCGAAAATTCGGGAAACATCGGATAAAAAAATCAGCGCAACAGAAGCTTCCGGAACCCCGAAGGAGGGCAAGGGGCCACCACCAGGTGCCCAGGCTGCCACGTGGCTCGGCCTAGGGCTTGGCCGCGCCAGGGGGCGCCTGGACTCCTGGTGCCCCCCCCTGGCTGCCCCCCTTCGCCTATTTCCCCGTGACGTGAAACTTCCGAGGAGAGAACCCTTTTTCGCGATCACGCCTCTGTTCCGCCGCCGCCGCGCTTCCAAGATCGGGAGCGCAATCAGACTTCTTCCCAGCACCCTGCCGGAGGGAG
The DNA here is from genome assembly GCA_950022295.1 of Bromus sterilis. Lineage (NCBI taxonomy): Eukaryota > Viridiplantae > Streptophyta > Magnoliopsida > Poales > Poaceae > Bromus > Bromus sterilis. The sequence continues at coordinate 158,719,127 of OX465599.1, read as the reverse complement.
GATCGACCTCTGGGAGCTTCCCCTTCACCATGGACGCTTCCCGGGTGTGCCGTGACTAGTTTCCTTTGGACCGTGGGTCCGTGATCAGTAGCTATGTGATTTTATCCTCCCCTCTTTGTTCTTCATGGTTTAGACATCGTGAGCTACCCTACATGATCGAGGCATATATGTAATCTTTCTGCTGTTGCTATGTTGAGTTTGATGGGATCTGATGGATTATGAGATTATGTTAAGATTGTGATAGAGTAATATATTTGGTTCTTATCTTGTAAATTTTTATTCCTAAGTAATTCTTGCATGTTCTCCGTTGCTGTTTATTGGCAAAGTAGTAGGTAGTAACTCCAAGAGGGAACGTTATGCTCGATTGTGGGTTCATGCCCCCCTGATGACACAGTTGAGTGACAGAAACATGAGTCTAGGGGATGTGATGTTGCCACAAGGGGGAAAACAACGGTGCTTGTAACCGCGGTTGCAAGGATTTTTTTACTTTGCGCAAAGTGCTTTTTAATGCAGTTCTTTGTTGCTTTAGGTTTAAACTTTGGGTGGGGCTCGCAACTTAATACCAGCGAGATGTTCTGGATAGATATCTCAAGGTGGATGATTAGTATGAGATGCAGTTAGATTTCGGTCTACTTATTTTGGTGTACCGCCCATGCTTTTGAGCCTCTTCCTTTCTTTTGTAGCATATTTAGCATTGCAGTGCGTTTATTATCCTGTCAATTGCCCATCTGTAATTTTTTTACCTCGCATAGTAGTTTTATCATCTTTTGAGAGAGATACATCACTAGTGAACATCACGGGACCCCGGTCCATATTCTCATCACTTATACACGCTCATTTACTTTTCTGTTTTTACTTTCAGTTGCTATCATTATCATTTTGAGCTGAATTGTTTACACAACATGCTCTATACAATTTTAAAATTTTCGTATGTTATGAGTTTTTTGATTTGAGTTGCAGAAGTGCCCCGAAATTTTTTCTCTACTACCTGATGTTCTGTTTTTCACAGATTCTGCCACGTTTTTCCTCTCCTTACTTTTTCAAACCTTAAGCTTGCTTTTTCTTTGCAAAAACCTTTTGGAAATCTTGAGAAACAGTAGCTCTTCAAGAATATCTTTATATCTAGTGGGGAAAAATTATTTTATTGAGGTACTAACCTCTGTAATCAGCTTATGATGAGTTATGTATGAAGGGAGTTTTCAAGTGTGCCATGGAAGATGGTGAAAGAAGATCCGGGAGTGTCAAGCGCTCAAGCTTGGGGATGCCCCATGCATCCCCAATAAATATTCAAGGAGACTCAAGCGTCTAAGCTTGGGGATGCCCCCGTGCACCCCCTTCTCCATCAACAATCATCAGTTCGTCCTTCGTCTCACTATATTTTTATCACTTCACGCATTATGTGCTATGCTTGGAGCGTCCCGCTCTTAGGTTTTATTTTTAGTTTTCTTTATCTTTGCTTGCTGTTCATAACAAGTTAGACCCCAGCTTACTTTGTGTGGGACAGAAACACGCTCCACTCCAATGTAGAACACATCATAGGTTTTTTCATGCCTATCTTTTTACTGTTGTGTGTTCTTTATCTTTTCATAGCTACTGCCATGTTTAGTTTTAGTCTTATTCTTTCTTTAGCAAGAGCCTTGTCTTTTTTTTAGTTTGTTGCCGGAACTCTCTTTAGTTTTCATGTTTATCTTGTTAAGAGAGTTCGTTGTTGCACTGAGTTGTGTCTTGTCTTGAAAGTAGGTAATTGAGGTTGCTATTTAATTTATGTGTGTAATGTTTGAACTTTTGGTGTCAAGAGATCTAGCCTATTAGTGATAGGTTTCGTATTTTGGGCAATCAGTGTGTATTTTGAAAACCTACAAAACTAGTTGAGAACTCTAGCTACTAGATGGATCGCTAATCTTTGGAGGGATCGGATATTAGAGTACACTCATGTACCATAAGTCGAGGATGCGAAAGGATAACCAAACCCCCATACACTCCTTCTCGGGGTACTTGTCTCTTTGTGAACCTCCTTATTATATTGAGAGTTACCGATAAGTGCATGAGTTCTTCGGACTAATGTAAGTATTGAAAGTTGACACTCCACCTCCTCATATTTGCTAGCCTCTTCCGTGTCATGCATTACTGCATGAGTTCTTCGGACTAATGTAAGTATTGAAAGTTGACACTTCCACCTCCTCATATTTGCTAGCCTCTTCTGTGTCATGCATTACCTCCTTCTCACTCCGAGAGTTGGCGTCCACCTTCGCCGGTACATCCATAACCCTTGGCATGATACGCTCTGTCATCATAAACCTCCTTATATCTTTCCTCAAAACAGCCACCATACCTACCTATCAAGGCATTTCCATAGCCTTTCCGAGATATATTGCCATGCAACTTCCACCTCCTCGTGACTTGATCTTCATGTCATACATGTTCCTGCTACACTGGCAGCGGCATACATTACATACTTCATGATAGCTACATCTTCTTTATGTTTGAGTACCTTGTAAAGTGTGAAAGATCTTCTATACCCTCTTGTAAATTAGAGTGTTGCACTTAAGTGAGGAAAAGATCCCAAAGTGGACAAAATAAAAGATCCCAAAGAGGAAAAATGAGAGTTAAATAGAAAGAGCCATTGAGGCCACCAAAAAAATACAAAAAAATAGAAAAGGGAGAAAAAGAAAAATAAAAAGAGAGAAAGGGGCAACACTACTATGCTTTTGAAAGATCCACACTAGTACTCCCTCTTATCCTTGTACTCCATAGAGATGATCATTCGTGCATATAGCTATTTGGGGACCTTCACACTATAGAACTTTGCTTGCATATTCCAAGGATGAGCCTCCTCAAAAGAGCTCTAGTTCTTCATGAGCGAGCAAGTTGGATGCACCCCCACTAGTTCCATAGGAGAGCTTTCTTAGCTCATATGTGCATCCATTGCATGGCAATCCCTACTCCTCACATCATATCTATCATTTGGCCTTATCGTCTATGATTGTCCTCATTGATGTGAGCCTTTCTCACCTTTTTGTCTACCTCCTCCACCATATTTCTCTCTTTGCCATCCTAAGTTTCAAATCTCGTGCTTACGCTCATCCATTGCATGAGTGCTTAATATATCGAAAAGGAGTGGATCAAATTGACTTGTACCTGGCAAGTGGTCTGGGGACGAGTCAAGATAAGATTCCAAAGAATACCAAGTGTGAAACCTTAGTAGATTGAGTTCTCAACAATAATACTTTTTTCTCGTATACCCTATCCCCTTTCTTGCACGCTAACACAATTTGGAGACATTCGAGTCACGGACAGTGAGAGCTCTTGCACCTAATGTTCTTTAGTTGCTTGCTTCAATGCTAATATAAACTCTTGCATGTTATGACTTGAATTAAATCACATGCCTTGATTGCTTTACTTTTAAAAGTTCTTATATGGTTGCTAGCATGTCACCACAGAAATTATGCTTGTTATCATTTACCTACTTGAGGACGAGCAGGAATTAAGCTCGGGATGTTGATACGTCCCAAACGTATCAATAATTTCTTCTTGCTCCATGCATGTTTTGTGTGATATTGCTATGATATAGATACACTTTCATAGACTTTTGATCATATTTGGACTAACTTATTAACTCAGTGCACCACAGTGCCAGTTCCTGTTTTTTGTTGTTTTTTTGTTCCAGGTTTCCCCATATTAAAAGTGCTCCAAAAATTCGCGAAAAATCGGATAAAAAATCAGCGCAACGGAAGCTTCCGGAACCCCGAAGGAGGGCCGGGGGGCCACCTGGCACGGCCTCGGGCTTGGTCGCGGCCTCTGTTCCGCCGCCGGCGCGCTTCCAAGATCGGGAGTGCGAGCAGACTTCTTCCCGGCACCCTGTCGGAGGGAGGATCGACCTCCGGGAGCTTCCCCTTCACCATGGACGCATCCCGGATGTGCCTTGAGTAGTTTCATTTAGACCATGGGTCCGTGATCAGTATCTATGTGATGTTCTCCTCCCCTCTTTGTTCTTCATGGTTTAGACCTCGTGAGCTGCCCTACATGATCGAGGCACATATGTAATCTTTCTGCTATTGCTATGCTGAGTTTGATGGGGTCTTATGGACTATGAGATTATGTTCAGATTGTTATAGAGTAATATATTTGGTTCATATCTTTTATATTTTTGTTCCTAAGTAATTCTGACATGTTCTCCATTGCTTTTTATTGCTTTGGCCAAGTAGTAGGTAGTAACTCCAAGAGGGAACGTTATGCTCGATTGTGGGTTCATGCCCCCTGATGACACGCTTGAGTGACAGAAACATGAGTCTAGGGGATGTGTTGTTGCCACAAGGGGAAAAACAACGGTGCTTGTAACCGCGGTTGCAAGGATTGTTTACTTTACGCAAAGTGATTTTTAATGCAGTTTTCTGTTGCTTTGGGTTTACACTTTGGGTGGGGCTCGCAACTTAATACCAGCGAGATGTTCTATATAGATATCTCAAGGTGGATGATTAGTAGTAGATGTAGTTGGATTTCGGTCAACTTATTGTGGCATACCACCCATGCTTTTGAGCCTCTTCCTTTCTTTTGTAGCATAGTTAGCATTGCGGTGCATTTATAATCCTGTCAATTGCCCATCTGTAGTTTGTTAAATTCGCATAGCAGTTTTATCGTCTTTTGGGAGAGAGACATCACTAGTGAACATCACATGACCCCGGTCCATATTTTCATCACTGTTTACACGCTCATTTACTTTTCCGTTTTTTACTTTCAGTTTATATCATTATCTTTATCCCTTGTGTTTTGATCCTTTGTAAACAACAAGACCAGAGAGATTGACAACCTCTCTGAACGTCGTTGGGAGAAAAGTTATTTGTGTCTGTGTGCAGGTCCAGGTTAAGAGAGCAAATATCTCAAACGGCGCATTGCTCGCTTCACCACCTACTTATCATCTCCGGAGTCCTACTGGTCGATACTCTCAACCTCGGTATCTTCACTGAGGGAAACTTGCCGCTACGCTACATCTCACCTTCCACTTGGGGTAAACAACGATGGGCGAGAAGCAATTATCCTCTCTCGTGTATCAGCGACGGGGAAGCCGGGGATGGGAGGATCGGGGGCACGCGATGCCGGATCCGTGTTATGGAGCGGGCGCCGGCAAGGGGTTGTAGGGCGGCAGCGGACGAGCTCTCCAAGGCGGCGCGAGCTCGAGGTCCTTCACTGGCGTCCATGGCGGCTCGGTCTCACAGGGAATAGAGAGAAAAGGTGAGAGGGAGAGAGAGGGAAGGAGAAGGGGGCGTGGGGTGAGGCAGACCTGCGGAGACGGCGGGCCACTGGAGGCCGGAGCGGGGCGGCTGGCCGTCAGGCGTGGAGGATCCTCCATGGGGGAGCTCGGGTAGGGGCTGGGAGGTGACGTGGCTGGCCCTAGGCTATTGGATCTGCCGATCCGACGGTGCAGATCGAGGAGGAGGGCTTTCCAGATCTGTGGCAGGTGGGGAGAGGTTGGTGCATGGAAATTGATGCACGGTGCCAGGTGGGAGAGGCTAGGCACGGGAGATGAGGTTTGCTAGGGTTTTTCCAACTTAGATAGGGATAACACTGCTATTTATAGGAGGTCGCTGTTAGGGGGTGTTTTTGGGCCACAAATAGCCCGTTTCGGGTCCGGTTTTTCGGCTGGCTAAAAATCCAAAGATAAGAGGGGAATCCGGGAGTCTAGTTATCAGCGCACGCTATATTTTATAAATAAGGCACCAGAATTACACTGGCATGCCTGGCACATCCGATCGTTCACCTACCCGACGAAGTCGGAATCGCGCAAAATTCAAAACACCGCCTCAAAGCACCCAACTGACGTCGTCTACATCGTTTCGCGCCCAACGGAGACGTCGAACCCATCCGATAAAATAACCCATTTAAATATAAATGGGGTTTTTTCGTTCCATTGGCCAGGGCTGGTCTTGTGCTAGAGGTTGCGATGGTGATCGGGTTACTTTCCCGGTGCCACAACGAGGTCGTGTGCCATGGTGGAAAAGGGTCGGTCCCGCAACGAGAATATTCACCGATTAATAAATCGGCGAAGCAAATTCTGCAAACAATTTCTACCAAGCAACAAACAATTTTTTTAATTTGGGTGAAAATCCCGGGCTGTTACAGAGACCACTGTTGTAAGGGTATCATCGCCGATTTCCTCCAGGCGGCGTCTTTGCGCCGGAGGAGAACCATCGATGCCCTCCTGCGCCTCCAAGCAGCGTGTTTGCGCCGGAGGTGAACCGTCGGTGTCGTCCTGCGCAGCCATGTCGAACTGCTCGAGAGGCTGAGAAGACGATGAAAGTTTTTGGTGTGTGCGGGATGATTTGCTCTGGCCGGCCAACTTACATTATATGCACAGTTATGCACGCATGGTAAGTTGGTAATTGAACGAAGGGCGCGCCGACTTTTGGTTCGTCGGGGCGAGACGGCGGTTCCCCTTCTACACTGGTACATATGATCGAAGGGGTCCAATCAGGGGCAGTGGCTCATGGCCCAATTGGCAGGCCGGTCAAACTACGTGTGGCACTACTTCCCAAGCGACGCTGTCGAGGAGGCGGCGGGGCTTCATTGCCTGGGCAATCAAAGGCCGTTCGAGTTTGCTATCGCCTGCTACTTATAACGGGTCGGGTGTGCTATAGGGGTTTATTATATGGCGAGAAACTCAGCCGAAGGTCGTCCTGGCTGTGGAGGAAACATGGGATTCCGCGTAGGACGTGGCCGTGGAGGAAATGGCGGCGGCTCCCGCGGCGACCACGGTTCCGGTAGCTCATGGGCCCCGGTACCTACACCTTCCTTTCGACGGGCGTCGAAGGCAGCATTGATATTTGGTCGAGCGCACTCGGGTTACCACGGGAGCTCGGGCCGGCTCTCGCTAAGCTCTACCACGCCGAGCAGGAGCTCCGTGCCGCCAACGCGGCAGTCATGGCCATGGAAGATCGGGCGGCCGTACGTTGCGTCGTGGAAAAAGTGGCGTACGACGTCGCCTACGAGGAATACAAGGCGGTGATCAACCGCCCTACATCCACCCAGCCGTGAGTCGGTGCCGAATTCAACTGCATGTCGCCCATTCTAGCTAGTACTGTATTTCCAGTTTGAATGATTTAAAAGTGTAGCGATGAACTCCGGGTGTGTGTGTGTATTGCATGTGCCGGTGGCCGCAGCTTCAATTAATGTACCTCGAACTATCTATATTTAAATGTTTTTTGAATGCTCATAGTAGACAGTTGTTTGGACGGACCGTCAGCCTTGCTTCCACCCATGGAAGGATTTTCAGAAACGTGCCTGATAGACTACACATCCCACACGTTTCAGTAAATACAAATGATTGTGAAGCCACCCCTTGTTTCACACACGAAAGGATTTTCAGAAGCGTGCCTGATAGTTTTGTCATTCCAAACAATTCAGTTACTATGAACGATTGTGTAGACAGGCTGGCGGTCCTTTATATGCAACCGTGGGTTTTCGCCTTAAACATCCTAGACCGATTTTCAAAGACCTGTCAGCCCTACATCACCCATGCAATAATTTTTGGAATTGTGGCCTTTCTGGTATGTGTCCCAGACGGTTCAGTTTTGGCCAAACGGTTTTTTATTTATACCATTTGCGTTGATAGCATCGCAAACAGTTTCGTACAAGGGAGTGGGAAATGAGTATCGTGTTAGCCCCTCTTTGGAGTAGTGTGTCAAAGAGACTTTGCCCTCAGCCAGGAAAAACCTGACGACATAGCATAGGCTAATGACATATACATGCTTTGCCGTCAGGTAGTTCAAAGCCGCAAGCTGGCGGACGGCATAGATGGAAAAGGCTGGCGGAAAAGCTGTGCAGACGGCATAGAGAGGGTTCCGGGCCCACATTCAAGCCCCGCCTAACGGAGGCCAGCTATGCCGTCAGCTAGCTGACGACAAAGCCTAACGGATGTCTTTGCGGTCAGCTAGCCGACGGCAAAGCGGGGGTTTATCCCCCAACGAGGCCCCCTCTCCTCTCTCTGACCTAGCCATTCACGCATCTCGATCTCGCCCTCACCTGATCCCCCGTCGTCTCCATCCCCATCCCGAGCCGCCGCCGGTCGTCGTCTCCTCGCCCCGCCCCCGAGATGTCCCTGCTCTGCCACGCTAGTCGTTGCCCCATCGCCGCCACGCTAGTCGTCACCCCTCCCACGCCCCGAGCCACCCCGAGCCGTCTCCGCCGCCGCCACGGTCGCCGTCCCCGCCAAGGTGCGCCACTATCCGCCTCCCTTCCCCTCTTACTCTCTGTAGGGTTAAGCCGCCCGTGCCGCCCGTGTACACTCTAAATTTTTTGTACCTAGGAACATCAAATTATTATAGCTAGGCATACATCAAATTATTAGACACTACAAATTACAATATCAACAAAATAGCTAGGCACTACAAAATAGCTTGTAGACTGGGCAACGACCGGCTGGAGAGGACGGCGGGCAGATAGAGAGGGAGCCAGGAGCAAGATGCCACCGTGGAGCAAGATGCCCGATCCCCAGTGTTTTTCCGTGTGCGCGAGAGTGGATAGTTCAATGGGTATGTTATACACTAGTAATAAAAAAATTGCAAAATTTCTAAATGTGCCACGGCCCACCCGGCCTACCCTCTAGGTACGCCACTGGCCATGGTAGCACTAGGCCACCGTGTTGTGCTGCAGCTTCTGGCCCAGTGACCATGGCGTGCGCCACGGCATGGACGGGTCACGGGTCTCCGGTGACTCAGAGCAGGGTGGTACTATAGTATCATATGCGGGTCGAAGAGGAAGGGATCCGTTCGCGGTGTAGAGAGAGGACGGTCAAGGTCTCGGCTGGGTTTGGGTGGGGGATCGAGGATGTTACAGTTCGTGTAGAAAATGTCAACAAAGTTGCAACACCTTCATGGTTAAAGCGCTGCGGATTTTAGAACACCCGAAGAAACGTGCAAAGCTACTGTCTTTTCACCACGTATAGTTTTTCTTCATCCAAAAATGGTGAAAAAAACTAACCTATATCTTTGTGGTTCCCCCTCCTTCCCGCAGGTCCTCGCCGGTGCCCCCTTGATCCTTCCATCGGCTACCTCTCCTTCACTCTCTCATCATCGACACCAGGTAGCTAGGCTTTTGCATCCATGTTTATTGTTAGTATTAGGTTGTTTATTTCCGGCCTTCGTGCCAGTGAAACTAGCCAAGAGTCGTTGCATAACCAATATGTGTCTCCCATTCGAAATGGTTACGCATGCATTTGCATATTTATAACGGTGATTCTTACGGATTGTCCAACGTTATCCATGGACAACCCATGTATGTGTATATTGGGTCGTTTTCCCATGCTTTTCTCCGGATCCGATGCAGAGTTTCGACAGCGCCTCCTCGTTGTTCTTCGGGTACACATCCTCTCGGTTAGTTGCCGAGACATGTATCAGGAGAACAGCGGGGAGGTGCTGCCAAAATTTTGTGTTGGATCGGGAGCAGAGCATGGGAAACTACCCAATCTACACATACTCGGGCGGGATTAGACCGATCTTTACCTAGTAGCTGGTAGGTGTGCATGCCGTCCATCCAAATGTATTAACCATAATTCAAAAAATGGCCATAATTAATTTGACATACTTGATGAACTGATTATTTATATTTTTTATATGTGGATACTATATAGCTAGCTTGCTAGAATGACTGATCGTGAATGGATGTACACTGGTCACCCTAGTCAGAGAGAGATGACCGATGAATGGTTGATCAAGACCTATGAATTCCTGCAAACGGCATTTTCTAAAGGCCAGCCAAAGAGATGGTGCCCCTACACTAATTGCAAGAATTATTCGCGACAGACAAAGGATGTAATGGGTAAACACCTGCAGATGCGTGGTTTTACTCCCGGCTATACCTGGTTGAAATTTCATGGTGAGTCGGCCCAACGTAACAGAGACGAGGTGTTGCGTCAGCACACCGACGATTATGGTATAGGGATTGAAGACATGGCAAATGACTTTGATGATGCTCGGAACAAGGATGAAGAGATGGAGGAATCCGCGAAGGCTTTCTATGCCATGTTGGAGTCTTCAAAACGTCCTCTTCACGAGCACACTAAGATTTCTCAGCTACATGCCATCGCACAAGTAATGGCTCAGAAAGCCCAATTCAACATTGGAAGTGACATGTTTGACTCAATGATGACCCTCTTTGTGCGCTTTCTACCTAAAGGTCATATTATTCCTTCAAACCTATACGAGTCAGACAAAATCCTTAGTGCACTCAAGATGTCGTATGAGTAGATACATGCTTGTGAGAAAGGATGTGCCTTATTTAGGAAAGAGTATGCATATGAAACATATTGTCCATTTTCCAAGTCCTCCAGATATGTTGAGGTAGAAAACGGTGAAGGTGAGAAGACGCAGAGAAAATCCCCATGAGTGTTCTACGGTATCTGTCGATCCTACCAAGACTTCAACGACTTTACATGCTCGAAGAAACAGCAAAACGGATTACATGGCACAAACATGGAATTAGGAAAGAATTGGATGAAAACGGAGATCCTATATTGGTACACCCTTCGGATGTGACGCATGGAAGGCATTCGATCGTAAACGTAAGGAAAAAGTTAAAGATCCAAGGAATTGTCGGATCGCCATCGGCCTCGATGGGTTCAATCCTTTTGGTATGACGGCTACCAAATATAGTTGCTGGCTTGTATTTGTCATTCCCCTCAATCTTCCACCGTCATCCATTATGCAAAGAAAGCACATCTTTCTGACATTGATAGTTCCAGAGCCGAACTATCCGCGGAAGAATATGAGTGTGTACATGCAACCGCTGATGGATGATTTGAAAGAAGCTTGGGTGAATGGGGTGAAGACATACGACGCAGCTAAGAAAGAGAACTTTCAAATGTATGTTTGGTACCAATACTCTTTGCATGATCTGCCGGCATTTGCGCTTTTTGTTGCGTGGTGTGTGCATGGAACGTTCCCATGCCCACAATGCAAGGTAGCTCTTAAGTTTCATTTGATATGGGGTGGCCCGATCTTCTCAGTAAGCGAACGGTGAATATGAGGGCGATGGTAGATAACTTGTATGTAGCCGATGTACTCTCCTCGCTAGATCCCTGTTGCCAATGCGACAACTCTCTACCCTTTGGATATTCACAACTTCACACACTTGCGCAACGTAGCCGTCGACCACGAGACGGTAATTTGCAATCTACTAATTCCCAGTGGAACAATAGATCACACAAAACTTGCAGTAGCAACACTTCAGATCGATACGAATTGAAGTATATGATTCAAGATGAAAGCTTGGAGCTATTCTCAAGAACTAGGGTTTATCTAAACGTGGTCTGACCTAAAATCACGTAGGGGGTCCTATATTTATAAGCTAGGGTGTCCAAACGGGGATACATGGGCCGCAACCCTTAATTCTGCGCGCAGGCATCGGGCAGGTCGGACGGTCCGACCTGTAGCTCGGACGGTCCGGCCTCAGGACGGACGGTCCGGCCTGTAACTCGGACGGTCCGACCTAAGCCGTAAATGCTACTGATGTTTGGCGTCATAATTCGGACGGTCCGGGCCGAGGTCGGATGGTCCGGGCCGAGGTCGGATGGTCCGGGCCGAGGTCGGACGGTCCGACTTGCAATCCGGTCGTCCGACGTCTTCAGCACTTCCTCCTTTTGCTTCATCTTCTCGCGACTCTCTCCTCGTGCAACTTGCCCTTGTTCCTTCTCTTACTCTTGTATAACTCCTTGGTACCTGATAACACATATATATGAGGACTTAGGCAGTATAAAATCCTCACGAAGTAAAACATCAGATTCTATGAGGAATAAGTTCACCTGTTGTTCTAGTAGCTTTGCACGAGCTCTTGTAATAGGTCCAATTCTGATTTCATTGGACTTACTCATCATTGGTTCTTCATTAGGTGTTGGAGGTGCAAGGGTAGTAGGGATGTCCTCATCATCTCCCCCCCCCCTTCAAAAGGCGTCGACCTCGACGCTCCAAGGTCATCTCCATCGTAGGGTGTCAAATCAGCAACGTTGAAACTGTTGCTAGCACCTCCAAACTCAGCAATGGGTATATCAATCGAGTAGGCATTGTCATTGATCTTGGCTAACACTTTGTAAGGACCAGCACCACGTGGCTTCAACTTAGAATTCCGCATCCCTGGAAACCTGTCCTTGCGCAAATGCACCCAAACCTTATCTCCAGGCTGAAAAAGAACTTCCTTCCGTGACTGGTTCCGTGCAGCAGCAACGTTCTTGCCTTGCTTCTCAATAGCCTCTCGAGTTTTCTCATGAATCTTCTTCACATAATCTGCTCTGTTGGATGCCTCCATATTAACTCTTTCCTGCAATGGAAGAGGCAACAAATCAAATGGCGTAATGGGCTTAAAACCATACACCACCTCAAAAGGACAAAGTTGAGTAGTAGTGTGTGCTGCCCTGTTATAAGCAAACTCATCATGTGGCAAACAGTCCTCCCATTCACGCAGATTTTTCTTGATCATAGTGCGCAACAATTGTGACAATGTTCTATTCACCACCTTCGTTTGACCATCAGTTTGAGGATGACATGTAGTGCTGAACATCAACTTTGTTCCTAGCTTTCCCCAAAGTGTCTTCCAGAAGTAGCTCACAAATTTCACATCCCTGTCAGAAACAATTGTCTTGGGCACTCCATGCAAGCGTACAATCTCCCTAAAAAACAGATTAGCAACATGCGACGCATCGTCGCTCTTGTGGTAAGAAATAAAGTGTGCCATCTTAGAAAATCTATCCACTACCACAAATATACTATCATGACCATGTTTAGTACGTGGCAATCCTAACACAAAATCCATACTAATATCTTCCCAAGGTGTGGTAGGAGCCGATAGTGGAGTATACAAACCATGAGGCTTCAACTTGGACTTTGATGTGTTGCATACAATGCAACGACGAACAAACCTGTCCACATCACGCCTCATCCTGGGCCAATAAAAATGATCAGCAAGCATGAGTAGCGTCTTCTCACGCCCAAAGTGACCCATCAAGCCTCCATCATGTGATTCCTGCAACAAAAGCAAACGCACAGACGATTCTGGAACACAAAGTTTGATAGCACGAAACAGAAATCTATCATGTATGTGGAACTTGTCCCATGCGTTTCGAAGCACACACAAACGATATGGTTCAGCAAAATCAGGATCAGTTGCATATAAATCACACAAGCTCTCTAAACCAGGAATTTTAACATCAAGATGTATCAATAACATGTTCTTCCTAGATAGAGCATCAGCAACAACATTATCTTTTCCTTTCTTATGTTTAATGATGTAGGGAAAAGACTCAATGAACTCAACCCATTTAGCTAAGCGCCTATGCAAGTTAGATTACGCCTTCAAGTATTTCAAAGCTTCATGATCAGAATGTATGATAAATTCTTTTGGCCACAAATAATGTTGCCAAACCTCAAGAACTCGAACAAGTGCATATAATTCTTTATCATAAACAGGGTAGTTCAATCTAGCACCAGAAAGTTTCTCACTGAAATAAGCAATAGGTCTACCTTCTTGCATCAACACACCACCAATGCCTATACCACTAGCATCACATTCAACTTCAAATTGCTTAGCAAAATCAGGTAATGCAAGTAATGGTGCAGAAGTAAGCAAACGTTTCAGCTCATCAAATGCAAGGTCTTGGGCAACACCCCAAACAAAAGGTACACCTTTCTTAGTCAATTCATTCAAAGGTGCAGCAATAGTACTAAAGTCTTTCACAAAACGTCTATGAAAACTAGCAAGACCGTGAAAACTTCGTACTTGGCTAACATTCATGGGAGTAGGCCAATTTTGAATTGCCTCAATTTTAGAAGAATCTTCTTCTACCCCATGCTTAGAGACAACATATCCCAGAAATATGACCTTATCTTTTGCAAATGTGCACTTCTTAAGATTAGCATATAATTTAGCATCACGCAACACTTGCAAAACTAGTCTAATATGATTAGCATGCTCAAATTCAGTGCGGCTGTAAATAAGTATATCATCAAAATACACAACCACAAAACGACCAATAAACTCCCTCAAAACATGGTTCATTAATCTCATGAAAGTACTAGGAGCATTAGTAAGACCAAAAGGCATAACTAACCACTCATATAAACCAAACTTAGTTTTGAAAGCAGTTTTCCATTCATCCCCTTCTTTCATCCTAATTTGATGGTATCCACTACGCAAATCAATTTTAGAGAAAATAGGAGCACCACTCAATTCATCAAGCATATCCTCTAAACGTGGAATAGGATGGCGATATCGAATAGTGATATTATTTATAGCTCTACAATCTACGCACATACGCCATGTACCATCTTTCTTAGGAACCAAAATAACAGGCACAGCACAAGGGCTAAGACTGACACGAATATACCCTTTATCCAGAAGTGCTTGTACTTGTTGTTCAATCTCCTTCGTCTCTTGGGGGTTGGTCCTGTATGGTGCCCGGTTGGGAAGTGTAGCACCCGGTATAAGATCAATTTGGTGCTCAATACCACGTATGGTGGCAATCCCGCTGGTACCTCCGCCGGAAACACATCATCAAATTCCTGCAAAACATTAGACACACCAGGAGAAAGAGGATGATTATCGTTAGAAAGCAAGACCTCGCCTTTGTACATAAGCACAAGTGGCATGGCTGTAGGATCCTCACTAAATTCTCTCATGTCTTCTTTGGTGGCTAATATAAGCAAACTAGACTCTCTCGCACTTTTCGTTATAGAATCACGCACAACTATTACATTGTTCTCTCGTGTGGGTCCTAAATTAACCTCAACTTTCTGACGAGACTCATTCACAATTTGCTGTGGAGACATAGGATATAGAGTAACTTTCTTGCCCTTGAACTCTAAGTGATATGTATTGGCTCGGCCATTGTGTTGCACATGGCGATCATATAACCACGGCCGACCCAATAGAAGATGGAAAACTGTCATAGGCACCACATCAAAATCAATGGAATCCTGGTATGGACCTATCTCAAAATTTACGCGCACCATATGATTCACCTTCATCTCACCACTGTCACTCAACCATTGGACATAATATGGATTTGGGTGAGGTAAGTATTTCAGATTCATCTTGGCACATAACTCCTTGCTTGCGAGGTTGCGGCAGCTACCTCCATCGATGATCACTTTGCAAGCTTTGTTGGGACCAACTAATGTCTTGGTCTGAAACAGATTACAGCGCTGAGAATTAGCATGTGGCTGCACCGTGAGGGCACATTGTGACACAACAATAGTAGGAGCAGGCGACAGAAAAGCATCCATGCCTTCGTCACTGTTGTATCCTTCGTCATCAAACGCGGCTGGGTCTTCATCATCACCGGTTTCATACTCGCCGGTTTCTTCATTAATGAACATGACCTTTGGGTTCGGGCAATCTCTCTTGAAGTGGCCCGGATTACCGCAAGAGTGACAAGTCATCTCGCGATTGCGAGCTGTAGACATGTTGGAGCCTGCACTAGTGGCAGGAGCAGCCGGCTTCTTGGGCATAGAACCATTGGAGGCTGGCTTGGAAAGTGAAGAAGATGCCCGAGTATTGGCACCATAGTTCTCCATAGGCGCAGCAGACTGTGTCCGTGGAGAAAATCTGCTAGAGGATGTGTATTTGGCCTTCAGTTGTGCCTCTTTTGCAAGCTATGATTCAGCGTCCCTTGCAAGATGCAATAGATCATTCATATTATAGTATTGGTGATGCCGCACAATACTTTTGATGTTAAATTTCAGCCCAAGGAGAAAACGTTGCATAGTCATCTCAACCTATTCACGAACTCGTGCACGCTGCAGCAACATCTCCATCTCCATATAGTAGGCATCAACGGACATAGTACCTTGCTTCAATTGTTGCAATTTATCAAAAACTGTCCGTAAGTAATTTGTGGGAACAAACCGAGCTTTCATGGTCGCCTTCATGTCACGCCATGTACGAATAGGCTGCCCATCAGTTTCTTGTATCTCGGTCAACACACTCTCCCACCAACGCAAGGCATAACCGTCAAACTCGGAAGAAGCAATCTTGATCTTCTTGTCCTCTGAATAATCATGCAAACGCCATAATTTTTCCATCTTAAGCTCCCATGTGAGGTACTCTTCCACATCCGTGGAACCTTCAAATTTGGGGATGTTAAACTTGGGCTTGCTCAAGACATCTTCTTCCTGAATGGGTAGACGGCGCGCACCAAAACCAAGTGGAGGTTGGCGAACCGGCCCTTGTGCACGCCCACGGCCTTGATTGCCCCTCAAATCAGCATTATCGCCATGGACACTACCATCATCTTCCTGAACGTCAGGTTGGCGTTGTACAATAGCTGCTTGTATGCCAGTGACAGATGTTGTCATTTGCTGTAGGCTCTGCTGTGGAGCAGTAAGTTGTTGTTGCATAGTGGTGACTGCAGCTTCAGTCGCGTCCACTTTCAGTTGGACCGCTTGAGCATTGGAATCAATCGCATCAGCGGATTTAGTCAACAGCCCAGTCAAGTGATCACGGAGACCTTCATATGCCTCCCATGTAACTGGCGCATCCTTGTCCTGTTTCTGCATCACATCAAAACCACTTTGAGACATGATTAGTAGGTTAGTGCACTAAATCAAAATCTTTTGGTGGACACTCACAACTCACTCAAAACTGACAAGAAAAGGTGAATCTTACTGTTCCAAAGTGAATAGTAATGCGTACCCGTTTGGATGGAGGGCTAGTGCACGGATGTGATGAAGTGAATACCCGAGTAAAAGAGTGAACACACGACAAAGCAGGATATATGTGGTGGGGATATAGGTATGGCACCCTAACTACACCAATTCACAAATCCTAGTGCTGATCGTATGCTAAGAAGTTCTACGGGAACACACGCGGTGGAGAACAACTGGGAAAAAGCAACTATGAAATTGAGCGCACAATATGTGTGGCGGAGTAATGCTCGTGTTGCAATTGCACAAGAGAGAAATTCTAGCAAAAGCTCAAAGTGTACGGGCACAAGATTTCTCAATCTACTAGTGCTATGAACGTGGTAGAAAAAGGAACTCAAGGCTGCACAAAATATGTAATCAACTTTGCCTTTTCTGTCTCTTTTTGCTAGGCTTTTTGCGCAACTCTTTCCTTTTTTTTTGAATATTTTCCTCTTTTCTCGTTCTCTTTTTTTTTTAAATTTTCTGACTCAACGTGAAGTAAACAGCAACCCAACTCAACTTTGAACAAACCACTTGATGCACTTCAAAAACCTATAGGAGCAGCCCGAAGAGCAAAGATATGCTAGTCTCAATAGGAAAGTGCTACACAAAAGAAAGGCTAACTATGGCTAACAAACGGAGACACAATCTGAGGGATAAAAGACAACGAAACAAACTGACTCGACACAAACCAATCTAACACGACAAACACACTCCGACTTGTGAGACACAAATATAGGAAAACTAAGACTCGATCAAAAACAAGTTACGCAAACTGGACGACGATCAGCAACTAAAACTTGGAAAAGATGCACTCTAGGTTATGGCAAAAACACTAAACCCTAATATTTTGGTATGGCTTTTTCTGGATAGGACGAAACAAAACGATCTACGGGGGATTTGGTGGATGCTTACCGAGGGAACACTGGAAATCTGATACCAAGATTATATGGGGTGGCCCGATCTTCTCAGTAAGCGAACGATGAATATGAGGGCGATGATAGATAACTTGTATGTAGCCGATGAACTCTCCTCGCTAGATCCCTGGTTCCAATGCGACAGCTCTCTACCCTTTGGATATTCACAACTTCACACACTTGCGCAACGTAGCCGTCGACCACGAGACGGTAATTTGCAATCTACTAATTCCCAGTGGAACAACAGATCACACAAAACTTGCAGTAGCAACACTTCAGATCGATACGAATTGAAGTATATGATTCAAGATGAAATCTTGGAGCTATTCTCAAGAACTAGGGTATATCTAACCGTGGTCTGACCTAAAATCACGTAGGGGGTCCTATATTTATAAGCTAGGGTGTCCAAACGGGGATACATGGGCCGCAGCCCTTAATTCTGCGCGCAGGCATCGGGCAGGTCGGACGGTCCGACCTGTAGCTCGGACGGTCCGGCCTGTAACTCGGACGGTCCGACCTAAGCCGTAAATTCTACTGATGTTTGGCGTCATAAGTCGGACGGTCCGACTTGGTACTCGGACGGTCCGGGCCGAGGTCGGACGGTCCGACTTGCAATCCGGTCGTCCGACGTCTTTAGCACTTCCTCCTTTTGCTTCATCTTCTCGCGACTCTCTCCTCGTGCAACTTGCCCTTGTTCCTTCTCTTCCTCTTGTATAACTCCTTGGTACCTGATAACACATATATACGAGGACTTAGGCAGTATAAAATCCTCACGAAGTAAAACATCAGATTCTATGAGGAATAAGTTCACCTGTTGTTCTAGTAGCTTTGCACGAGCTCTAGTAATAGGTCCAATTCTGATTTCATTGGACTTACTCATCATTGGTTCTTCATTAGGTGTTGGAGGTGCAAGGGTAGTAGGGATGTCCTCATCATCATTGGTTGCCGGTGGGTGGCAAGTATTCCTGCTTTGAATTGCATAGACACTTCTTGCCTTTGGACCATCCATTCATAAATGACAAGAAGAATTTCATGAAAGGTAAAGCTGTCAAACACTCGGCACCACCTGCGTTGACGGGCGCACAAATACATGAACAGTTAAAATCTATGGAGCCTAATACAAACCGTCCATGGTATTTCTTGTGTTATAATGAGGAACACGGCTGGACCCACAAGACATGCATCTGGGATCTCTCCTACTTCGAAGACCTCTTAATTCCACACAACATTGACATGATGCACATTGAAAAGAATATCACCGAGGCCCTTCTTGGCACATTTTTCGGCACCGATAAGGGAAAATATAATACAAAGGCTAGAGTTGACCAGGAGACTCTGCGTGATAGGAAATCACTAAACATGCGACAAACGAAAGGAAGGAAAAATTGGTCCAAACCACCTGCCTGGTACAATCTTGAGAAGGGAGCAATAAGAGAAATCGTTTTGTGGGTGCAAAACAAGTTGTTGTTCACTGATGGGTATGCTGCAAATCTAGCGAGGGGAGCGAGCATTGAAAAAATGAAAAAATTTGGGCTCAAGAGTCATGATTGGCACATATGGCTTGAGCGGATAATGCCGGTGATGTTGCGCGGCTATACCCCGAGGCTGAATGGCTAGTATTGGCAGAGTCAAGCTATTTGTTCTATGTTCTTTGTGCTAAAGAGTTGTCTCGTGCCGTGATAGATGACATGGAACAGCTGTCGCCTGAGTTGCTATGCAATTTAGAGAAGATTTTTCCACCGGGCTTCTTTAATCCGATGCAACACATGATTTTGCATCTCCCAACCGAGGCAAGATTGGGTGGCCCTGTGCAAAATCGTTGGTGCTACGCAACTGAAAGAATGCATAGTCACATCGAGCAAAATGTAAAAATAAACGTAGAATTGAAGCATCGATGGCTGAGGCATTCATTACCGAGGAGGCGGCAAACTTCGTAACAGCACACTATGATGCCACTATTCCCAACTTACATAATCCAAAGCCTCGGTATAATGTTGGCGACCCCAAACGACGTGAATCCAATCTCAGCTTCTTCAAAGGGAAGCTCGCACCTTCTGGTGTTGGAAAACCAAAGTTGCTGTGCGTCGAGGAGTGGCGCACACTAACGATGTATATATTGAACAACTTAACAAAAGTTCGACCATACATCGAGTAAGTGTTCGGTACATTGTTTCGCAACTTTTAACAAGTTTTTTGTATAACAACTGTTATTAATTGATACAGTCGATACGTCGCACAATTCTCCAATGGTGTTGCATACGAAAAAGATCCATTCTCGAGTATGTACTTCTTGAAAAGACAGGAGGCGGCTATCCCGGTTTCATTTCTTGTGTCAGGGGTCATATCCCCCGGGGGTGATGTGATTCTGGGAAGCACACGCTAAACACAATGAGGATCACTAATGCTGAGACACGCTAGGATTTACCCAAGTTCAGGCCATCCGGAGACTAAAAGCCCTACTCATGCTTGTCTGGATTGATACTGTGTGGGATACAGAGGTGTCGAGCTCTTCCGAGATGGATAAATGCTCTAGATGATACTGGGGTGTTTTTGGTAATGATGGATGATCCCCTTTCTAGTAGCTTTTGCCTCCCTTTTATAGCTCAAGGGGGTACCACAAGTGGTCATGGGCGGTGTTGTTCTTCTGGAGCCAGAGGCGACGTGTCACCGGGACGCCACTTCCAGGAAGGGTGCGTGGTCAGGCAACGCCACTCCTCCTGAGTGGGCGCGTGATACGCGAGATAGCTTCTCGTCCCTCTTTGGTTACCCCAAGTGGAAGGTGAGATGTAGCATAGCGGAAAATTTCCCTTAGCGAAGATGCTAAGGTTTAGATTGTCTCCAGTAGGACTCCAAGATCGACAAGTAGGTGGTGAAGTGAACAGTGGCGCCGTTTACAACCTAGGTTGCTAACTTCACCTGGACCTGCACACACAACAGATAGCTTTGCTCCCAACGAGTACAGAGGAGTTTTCAATTCCTCCGGCCTTGTTGTTTACAAAGGATAAAACGCACGGGATAATAATGATAGTGATAGCTTTGGAAAAGTAAATACTGAAAGTAAATTGAAGGTGTAAACAATATTGGAAATATGGACCGGGGTCCTATGATGTTCACTAGTGATGTCTCTCTCCCAAAAGACGATAAAATAGCCATGCGAGGTAAACAAATTACAGTTGGGCAATTGACAGGATTATGTGCGCAAACCAATGCTAATTGTACTAAACAGAAAGGGAGAGGCTCAAAAGCATAGGCAGTACGCCAAGACAAGTAGACCGAAATCCATCTGCATCTACCTACTAATCATCCACCATGAGATATCTATCCAGAACATCTCGCTGGTATTAAGTTGCGAATCCCACCCAAAGTGTAAACTCAAAGCAACACACAACTGTATTAAAGAACTTTGCGTCAATTAAACAATCCTTGCACCCGCAAGTACAAGCACTGTTGTTTTCCCCCTTGTGGCAACAACACATCCCCTAGACTCATGTTACTGTCACTCAAGCTAGTCATCGGGGGGCATGAACCCACAATCATGCATAACGCTCCCTCTTGGAGTCACTACCTACTACTTGGCCAAAGCAATAAACAACAACGGAGAACATGCAAGAATTACTCAAGAACATAAATATAAAAGAAGAGAATCAAATATATAGCTCAATCACAATCTGAACATAATCTCATAATCCATCGGATCCCAGCAAACTCAACATAGCAACAGTAGAAAGATTACATATGTGCCTTGATCATGTAGGGCAGCTCACGAGGTCTAATCCATGAAGAACAAAGAGGGGAGGAGAACATCACATAGCTACTGATCATAGACCCATGGTCAAAGGTGGACTACTCACGGTTCATCCAGGAAGCATCCATGGTGGTGGAGAAGCTCCCGGAGGTGATTCCTCCCTCCGGCAGGGTGCCGGGAAGAGGTCTTCTAGTGCTCTTGATCTTGGAAGCGTGGCGGCGGCGTAACTAAGGAGAGATTGCGAAAGAGGGTTCCGTCCCCGAGAGTTTCTCGTCACGGGGAATAAATAGGCGAAAGGGGGTAGCCAGAGGTCGGCCAGGGGCTCCAGGCGCCCCCCTGGCATGGCCAGGGGTGGGGCCGCGCCCTCTGGCCGCCTGGCCCCCCTGGCTCCCCTCTGGCCCCTCTCGAGCTCTTCGCGAAGATTCCGGTACGCTGATTTTTCCTATATTTTTCCCGGAATTTTTCTGGCACTTTTAATAAGGGGGAAACCTGAAATAGAAAAACAGCAGAAAACAGGAACTGGCACTGGGGTGCACCGAGTTAAGAGGTTAGTCCAAATATGATCAAAAGGTATGGAAGTTCATTAATATCATAGCAATATCACACAAAAGAGGCATGGAGCAAGCAGAAATTATAGATACGTTTTGGACGAATCAACATCCCCAAGCTTAATTCCTGCTCGTCCTCGAGTAGGTAAATGATAACAAGCATAATTTCTATGGTGACATGCTAACAACCATATAAGAACTTTAAGTAAAGCAATCAAGGCATGTAATTCAATTCAAGTCATAACAGGCAAGAGTCTATATTTGGCATTGAAATAAGCAACATAAGAACATAAAGGTGCAAGAGCTCTCGCTGTCCGTGACTCAAATGTCTCCAAATGGTGTTTGCGTGCAAGAAAGGGGATAGGGATATACGGGAAACGGTATTTTTATGTTGATAACTCAATCTACTAAAGTTTCACACTTGGTCTTCTTTGGAATCTTATCTTGACTCATCCCCAGAGCACTAGCCAGGTACAAGTCAAAATGATCCACTCCTTTTCAACATTTGGAGCACTCATGCAATGGATGAGCGTAAGCAATAAAATTGACACTTAGGATGGCAAAGAGAGAATATGGTGGAGGAGGAAGACAAAAAGGTGTGAAAGGCTCACATCAATGAGGACAATCATAGGCGAGAGAAAGCCAAATGGTAGATATGATGTGAGGAGTAGGGATTGCGATGCAACGGATGCACATATTAGCTAAGATAAGCTCTCCAATGGAACTAGTGGGGGTGCATCCAACTTACTTGCTCAAGAAGACCTAGAGCTCTTTTGAGGAGGCTCATCATTGGAATATACAAGCCAAGTTCTATAGTGTGAAGGTCCCCACATAGCTATATGCATGAATGATAATCTCTATGGAGTACAGGATATAAGAGGGAGTATGAGTGTGGATCTCTCAAAAGGAATAGTAGTGTGCCCCCTTCTTTCTTTTTATTTTCTTTTTCTCTTTTCTCTATTTTTTGTATTTTTTGGTGGCCTCAATGGCTCTTTCTATTCCTCTCATTTGTTCTCTTTGGGATCTTTTAATTTTGTCTTCTTTGGGATCTTTTAATTTGTCCTCTTTGGGATCTTTTCCTCACTTTAGGGGCAACACTCTATATATTACAAGAAGTATAGAAGATCTTTCACACTTTACAAAGTACTCAAATCATAAAGAAGATGTAACTATCATGATGTATGCAAATGTATGCCTCTGCTAGTGTAGCAGGATATGCAATGATACTACTGCGTCATGTAGCAATGATTAGGGCAAGGCCCAACTAGCATGCGGCTCATCGATCAAGCAAGTAGCATGTATGACATGAAGATCAAGTCATGAGAAGATGGATGTTGCATGGCAATATATCTCGGAAAGGCTATGGAAATGCCTTGATAGGTAGGTATGGTGGCTGTTTTGAGGAAGGATATAAGGAGGTTTATGATGACAGAGCGTATCATGCCAAGGGTTTGGATGTACCGGCGAAGGTGGACGCCAACTCTCGGAGTGAGAAGAAGGCAATGCACGACACAAGAGAGGCTAGAAAAGTATGGGAAGGTGGAAGTGTCAACTTTCGAATAATCACATTAGTCCGAAGAACTCATGCACTTATTATCGGTAACTCTCAATCTAATAAGGAGGTTCACATAGAGACAAGTACCCCAAGGAGGAGTGTATGGGGGATTGGTTATCCTTGCGCATCCTCGACTCATGGTACGTGAGTGTACTCTAATATTCGACCCCTCAGAAGAGTAGTGATCCATCTAGTTGCTAGAGTTCTCAACTAATTTGTAGGTTTTTGAAAATAAACACGTATTGCCCAAAATACGACATCTATCACTAATAGGCGAAAGCTCTTGACACCAAAAGTCCAAAAAAGAATAGTAAACTCAATTACCTACTTCAAGCCAAGACACAAAACTCAGTGCAACAGGTAAACTCTCTAAACAAGATAAACATGAAAACTCAAGAGAATTCCAGCAACAAACCAAACAAAATCTCTTAAAAAGATAAGAATGAATGCTAAGAGCAAAACATGACAGTAGCTACGAAAGATAAAGAACACACACGACAAAGATAAGCATGAAAAACCCTATGTTGTGTTCTAAATTTTGGAAGTGGAGCGTGTTTCTCTCCCACACAAAGAAAGATGGGTTCTAACTTGTTATGAACAGCAAGCAAAGCTAAAGAAAACTACAAATAAAACCTAAGAGCGAGACGCTCCAAGAATAGCACATAACACATGAAGTGATAAAAATATAGTGAAACGAGAGACCAACTGATAATTGTCGATGGAGAAGTGATGAGGACATCTCTACTCATGTTACACCCACATCTTCACCAACTACACATACTGGACCAGTTACTAGAGCACGTGCACGTCAACTAAATTATCAGGTACTTTCGTTTCTTGCGAATCCTTCTAATGTTCATGAACATATGATGCTGCCTAAATTAGATACTTTTGTTTTGCTTATGAATGAAGGACCTAGCATGGACAAGAAGGACGGTCATTGGAGCGGGATCAAGCATGGAGAAGAAGGTGCGTGCGCGGGAAAGAACAATGGAGCTTCCAGTGGGGATTTTCGCACTTTGAAGCCACCATAAGGCATGCATGAAGGCTTGGACGAAATACACGAGATGCCACTTCATTATTTTCGTCCAAGAGCAATTATAGGTGCTGCGTCACCTTAATATTAGGCTGGGCCCATGTAATTTCGAAATACCACATTATAGGCTGTTTTTAGAGTCCGTGTGTGTGGGGAAACCGAGTTAGGGTTGTTTTCGGACCCCACCTCCAAGGGGTCACGAAAATCCCCTCTGTTCCCCCATATATACAGCCCTTAGGGCGTCGTTTAGACTTGGGTTTTAATTAGATATAAGTTAGCCATAGCCGCAACTTCGAGCTCTTCGTTTGTGTCATCCGACCAGGCCAAGACCTCATTGGAACCCCAACTCTCGTAATCATTCATCTTATATTCGCAATATCCAGATTGCAATTCTTAGTTCTTGCTTGTTCTTCGATGGCTTGCAGGAATTAAACCTTCGTGGTCAGGTTGATCGTGCATCCGCGGGATCAATAACCTCTCGGAGTTGGTTTAGCGATCGCTAAGGCGCAACGTCTTCGCACGTTCGTAGTCGGATCGTGAAAGTCGCCTCCACCATAATCGATCTCCACCATCTCATCGAAACATCGGGACACCTTCGCCCCTATCAAGAAGGGGATGCACGGGGGCATCCCCAAGATTAGACTCTTGAGTCTCCTTGAATTATTCTTGGGGGTGCATGGGGGCATCCCCAAGCTTGAACGCTTGACACTTCTTAATATTCTTTCATCATCTTCCCTCGCACACTTGAAAACTCCCTTCATACATAACTAATCATAATCTGATTAACGAGGTTAGTACCCATAATAAAATAATTTTTCTCTACTGGAAATAAGGATAATCTTGAAGAGCTACTGTTTCTCAAGATTTCCAAAAAGTTTTTGCAAAGAAAAAGCAAGCTTAAGGTTTGCAAAACGAAGAAAAGGCAAAACAGGACAGAATCTGTGAAAAACAGACCAGCAGGTAGTAAAGAATTATTTAAGGATACTTCTGCAACTCAAATAAAAAAAACTCAGAACATACAAAAGTTTCGTAATTGTGTAGAGCACGCTGTGTAAAAAATTCAGCTCAAAAAGATGAACTGGGATTTTTTCTATGATTTTTCTAGTCACGAGGACAAAATCTGTTTTCTGGACAGCATGTCATAACTTTCACTTCCCTTGTCGTATGAGGCTATAAAAGGCACAAAGCTTGAAAAGTAAAGATACAATGATGATGCTACAGTAGTAAAAATCATCAAGACCACTAAAAACAGAAAAAAAAAACAAAAAGGAAAACCTAAAATCGTTGCGGGCTGCCTCCCGAAAGCGCTTCTTTAAAGCCATTAGCTAGGCTTAATGCAAATAGATCAAGTCTTTTCAAGAAAATAACTAGCCTATGTGACGGACTCAAAAGACAACTTAATCTTTTTCCTAGGGAATTGTTCCATCCCTTTATTGAGAGGGAATTCGAATTTTATAATCCCTTCTTTCATATCAATAACAGCACCCACGGTGGGAAGAAAAGGACGTCCCAAAATAATTGGACAAGAAGGTTCACATTCAATGTCCATAATAGTAAAATCAACGGGAACATAATTGTCATTGACAATGATAAGAACATCATATATCTTCCCCAAAGGTTTCTTTGCGGAAGAATCGACGAGACGAACACCAAAAGAACAAGCATCAAAAGGTTTCAATTCAAATATATCAACATTCTTTTGGGCATAACAGAGGTACTAGCTCCAACATCACATAAAGCATAGCAAGAAAAGTTATTCAACTTAATTTTAATCATAGGATCCCAACCATCTTCTATCTTTCTAGGTATGGAGGCTTCTACCCTAAGCTTCTCCTCCCTAGCTTTGATGAGAGCATTAGTGGTATGCTCCGTGAAGCCAAGATTAAGTGTGCTAGTGTGGGGGTCTCTAGACATCTTGTGAAGGAAACGAATAACTTCAAAATCAAGGTCACTACTATCAAGTAGAGTAGTAGTGGTGTCCTTTAGGCTCACTTGTTTGGTAGCTTCTATAGTCATAGGAATTTCTTCTTCTATGGTTGAGGTCATAGCAACACCATTAATAGGTCCTATGGTACTAGGGGTGCATTGGGTGCTAAGAGTTTGGATATCCTCAACCACTTGGATAGTAGCAATAGTATGGTGTGTAGGAAGGCTCTTAATCCTATCTTCTTCCTTCTTTTCTCTAGTCCATCTCTTTTTAAGTTTAGCCATCATCCTAATGTTTTCATTAATTTGCAATTGGATAGCATTCATAGGAGTGACCATCCTCTCCTCAAGGGGAGAAGTTCTAATTTTAAGCAATTCTACTTCGTGGGATAAATTTTCTACCTTCGACGAGAGGGATCTAGTTTGTCTAGTTTTTCCTCTACACTCTTGCTGAAGGCTTTTTGGGTAGTGATAAATTCTGTAAGCATACTTTCTAATTCAGAAGTGGAGTTTTTGGTGCTAGGATAAGTGTTGTTGTTCCCATAGTTGTTGGAGGGGAACGGTCTAGGATTGCTACCAAAGTTACTCTTATAAGCATTGTTGTTGAAGTTTCTTCTAGAGATAAAGTTCACATCTACTTGATCCTGAGAAATCAAAGAATTTAAAGGAACATTTTGAGGATCAATAGGAGATTGCTTGGTAAGTAGAGACATAATCAAGTCAACTTTTTCATTTAGGGAGGAGATCTCCTCGACAGAGTTTACCTTCCTAGCTGTTGGAGCTCTTTCGGTGTGCCATTGGGAATAGTTGGTCATCATCTCATCTAGAAGTTTTGTGGCAGCACCAAGTGTAGTTGACATAAAGGTCCCTCCCGCGGCCGAATCTAGCAAGTTCCGCGAGGTAAAGTTCAATCCTGCATGAAAAGTCTGGATAACCATCCAAGTAGTCAAACCATGCGTAGGGCAATTCTTAAAAAGAGATTTCATGCGTTCCCAAGCTTGGGCAACGTTTTCATTATCCAATTGTTTAAAATTCATAATAAAGCTCCTCAACTGGATAATCTTAGCAGGGGGGTAGTACTTCCCAATAAAAGCATCCTTGCACTAATCCCAAGAATCTATGCTATTCTTAGGCAAGGATTGAAACCAGATTTTAGCTTCATCCCTCAAAGGAGAAAGGAAAAAGCTTAAGCTTAACAATATCACCATCTACTTCTTTGTACTTTTGCATATCACAAAGCTCAATAAAATTATTTAAGTGCAAAGCAGCAACATCTCTAGCACGAGAGAATTGATCTTTCATAACAAGGTTCAGTAAAGCAGGTTTAATCTCATAAGAAGGTGCTGAAGTAGCAGGTGTAGCAATAGGAGTGCAGATAAAGTCACTATTGTTGTGACTAGTGAAGTCACACTAATGGTATTTTCAGAGGAACCCATAGTAGCAGCAAGCAAGATAACTATTTTTTTTTATTTTTGATAAAAGAGACTAAAGCAAAAACTGAAAGGTAAACTAACAAGACTAAAAATCAAAGATAAAAGATAGTGTGCAACTCCCCTATCTTGAAAGCAAATTTCCCTTCGCGAAGATGCTAAGGTTTAGATTGTCTCCAGTAGGACTCCAAGATCGACAAGTAGGTGGTGAAGTGAACAGTGGCGCCGTTTACAACCTAGGTTGCCAACTTCACCTGGACCTGCACACACAACAGATAGCTTTGCTCCCAACGAGTATAGAGGAGTTGTCAATTCCTCTGGCCTTGTTGTTTACAAAGGATAAAATGCACGAGATAATAAGGATAGTGATAGCTACGGAAAAGTAAATATTGTTGGGATACGGGGAAGAAAACACAATTTTTTCATACCTACGGTACCCGAACCCAAGATCTATGCTATGGAGATGTAGAGTAACGGAGGGAATCGGTGTTCATACCTTTGAGGAACGAAAGAGGGAAACGTTCTTGCGAACGTGGCTGGCATAGACTCGGAACTACGACCTCCCTGTCGTGTAGAAGACCACCACCGGCGAGGATGACTCCCGGTAAACCTCCAGCGACGAAGTAGCACCACAGGTGTAGTGCCTCGAAGAGATTATACACGTACGGTACAATCGATGTTCCTCCCGGGCCCCGAACCAGGCGAGCAGCGGAAGAAAGACGGCTACGGATCCCGACTCCAGCAGAACGATGGCCTGCCTTATGGTGGAGTACTCCAATCCAGGTGCAGACTCCAAACAAGGGGAGTCCACTTCCGGGAAGGAGAAGGAGGAAGAAGGAGATATTAGTGTGTTGGAAAAAGGGGGGGTCTACCCCTCCTTATATAGGCCAAGGGGGGTGCCATCCTCCTCCCCTCCCCCATGTGGGACTAAACTCCCAAGGGGGGGAGTGCGCCGGCCAAGGGGTGTGGTGGGCCCCACCCTTGGCGCCAAGCCCAAGGGGGGAGACCCCCTCCTCCCTTAATGGGCCCCATGGGACCATTTAGCCTTTTCCCATTTTTTAATTTATTTAATATGTTTTAAATATTTAATTCAGATAATTAAATAATAAAACATTATTAAAACAATTAAACTTTATTTTGAACTATTCAAAATGTCCGGAAACCATTCCGTCCTCCTCCGGAACTATTCCGGTGATTCCTCCTATTTCGCCGATTGATCCCGTAATTGTCCTATGCATCGATTGCTGATGAGGACATCCCTACTAATGTTACACCCATATCCTCACCAACTACACATATTGGACCAGTTACTAGAGCTCGTGCACGTCAACTAAATTATCAGGTACTTTCGTTTCTTGCGAATCCTTCTATTGTTCATGAACATATGATACTGCCTAAATTAGATACTTTTGTTTTGCTTATGAATGAAGGACCTAGCATGGACAAGAAGGATGGTCATTGGAGCGGGATCAAGCATGGAGAAGAAGGTGCGCGCGCGGGAAAGGACAGCGGAGCTTCCCGTGGTGATTATCGCACTTTGAAGCCACCATAAGGCGCGCATGAAGTCTTGGACGAAATACGCGAGATGCCACTTCATTATTTTCGTCCAAGGGCAATTATAGGTGCTGCGTCACCTTAATATTGGGCTGGGCCCATGTAATTTCGAAATACCACCTTATAGGCTGTTTTTAGAGTCCGTATGTGTGGGGAAACCGAGTTAGGGTTGTTTTCGGACCCCACCTCCAAGGGGTCACGAAAATCCCCTCTGTTCCCCCATATATACAGCCCTTAGGGCGTCGTTTAGACTTGGGTTTTAATTAGATTTAAGTTAGCCATAGCCGCAACTTCGAGCTCTTCGTTTGTGTCATCCGACCAGGCCAAGACCTCATTGGAACCCCAACTTTCGTAATCTTTCATCTTATATTCGCAATATCCAGATTGCAATTCTTAGTTCTTGCTTGTTCTTCGATTGCTTGCAGGAATTAGACCTTCGTGGTCAGGTTGATCGTGCATCCGCGGGATCAATAACCTCTCGGAGTTGGTTTAGCGATCGCTAAGGCGCAACGTCTTCGCACGTTCGTAGTCGGGTCGTGAAAGTCTACTCCACCATAATCGATCTCCACCATCTCATCGAAACATCGGGACACCTTCGCCTCTATCAAGTGGTATCAGATTTCCAGGTTGCTCGGTGAGATTTACCAGTTTTCGCAGTCTAGATTGGTTCTGTTTTTCATACCTACAGTCCACGAAAAAGCCAACAAAAAAAATTAGGGTTAGATCATCACGTCCCAAAACAGTCCGAGCCTTTGTCCAGTTTTCTTTACAGTAGTTTGCATTGTTGAATTTGCGGTTGCATCGTTGTGTCGAGTTGCTGATCTTAGCGTCTAGTTACCTTAGAGTTTCGAGTTCTGATCACAGTTTTGTCACGCCGCCGCCGAACAGTAGTACACCACCACGTTCCGCCAATCCGAGTCCAGATACACCACCACGTTCCGCCAAGCAGAGTCCATACACACCACCACAACCTACCGATCCGAGTCGAGTTCCATCACCCGTTCGGTTTGTGATATTTCCGTAGCCAGAATAGTTTTGAGTTGATTAGAGTCGGATTTCACCAATCTTTTGTCGTACGTAGAAGAGGGTGATTTCCAAAAAAAAAAAAAAAAAAAAAAAAAACGAGAAAAAAAAAACGAGAAAAAAAAATTCAGAGTGTGCTTCACAGTTGTTACGTGCCGCGCCGTGCTTTCGTTGGTGTTTTAGGCTCGCGTCTCTAGTACGGTCTAGCCTAGGATCAGCACAGTACCGACGTTGAGTGTTTATTCAGCTTTGCATCTCTGTTTTGATTACTGTTGAGTTTTTTTCCTACCATACTTGTCAGCCTTCCTACAGCTCCACATATATTCTACATCGTGCGTTTTGACACCGCCTGGCCATCGCTCTACCACATCTCTGAGAGTTTTGACCCGTTGGTTGTACATCACCACCTGCTGCTAGGTAAGAATCGGTAAGAACGTAAGAAAAGCTTGACGGATTTGTGCTTTCCACCACCCCACATCCATCCCATTAGTAGCAGTAGGATCATATTCCGGTGTGTTTTCTATTTCTGCTAACCATGCCAGGATCACATGATGAAGTGGCGCGGGATGCACCCGATTGGGAGAACATGACAAACAAGGAGCTCCATGATAAATTTGCACGTATGATGTCTCAACAGGTGCAGGACATCGAGACCAGATTTACAGAGGCGATTGATGGCGTGGAGAAGATGATCGACACCAAGCTCGACGCCAAGTTTACTGAGTTGATCGCACGCCTACCTTCAGCACAGCCACAGCCACCGCCACTACCACGTGCACGACGTATTCTGTTTCCGCGTGGACAAGCTGCTGGTATTGGTGCTCCTCCTGCTGCTGCAGTTGCTGCTACTGCTGCTGCTGCTGCTTCTGACGTCGGCCTGGACGACAACTACGAGGGTGATTACGAGGAGGAGGTGGAACAGGAAGCGGCCTATGAGCAGCCAGCTGGACGTCCACGTCCCAACATTCGCCACGGTCGACACCAACCACCCCCTCAGGTACGCGATGATGAACATGTGCCTAAACTTAAATTGAATCTTAAGCCGTTTGAGGGTAGATATATTCCTGATGCTTATCTTACTTGGGAGTTAGAAACTGAACAACGTTTTACATGTTTACAATATCCTGAGAATAGACGTGTTACGGCTGCTGTTTGTGACTTCACGGGCTTTGCATCTATTTGGTGGTCTGAACATTGTAGATTGCATGCTAATAATATTCCAACTACTTGGGCTGCTTTAAAAGATGCTATGCGTACTCGCTGGGTTCCCCCTTATTATCAACGTGAATTGTTACAAAAATTACAGCGTTTGAGACAAGGAAAAAATTCTGTAGAGGAATATTATCAAGAATTACAAACTGGATTGATTAGATGTGGCCTAGTAGAGGATAATGAAGCTATGCTTGCACGTTTTATGGGTGGCTTAAACAGGGAGATACAAACTATTCTAGAATACAAGGACTTTGCTACTATCACTCGTTTGTTTCATCTTGCTTGTAAAGCTAAACGTGAAGTGCAGGATCGACAGGCCGCTACGAGACCTAACTTTTCTGCAGGACGAAATACATCATGGACATCGCGTGGAGCTTCTACATCCACACGTTCTGCTGCTCCACCATCTACTTCAGCCGCTCATTCTTACAGGGAGCCACCAAAACAGCCAGCGCCACCATTCAAGGGTGCACAGAGTGGTCCAGCAGCGAGTTCTTCTTCATCCATGGCGTCCACAGGGCAAGCACGAGATCGTGATATTAAATGTCGCAGGTGCCAAGGTGGAGGTCACTTCGCAAAAGACTGTCCCTCCAAGCGTGTGATGACTATTACGGCGGATGGTGGGTATGAGTCAGCGAGTGACTATGATGAGGAGACTCTAGTTCTCATTTCTCATGAGGAACAGGGTGCCCATGATGATGCTCATGATATAGAGTATATGACTCCTGATGATGCAGATAAATATGCTAGTTTGGTTGCTCAACGTGTATTAAGTGTGCAGGTAACGAAGGCCGAGCAAAACCAGAGGCATAATTTGTTCCACACAAAGGGAGTGGTGAAAGAACGTTCGGTTCGCATCATCATTGACGGAGGGAGTTGCAACAACTTGGCTAGCATGGAGTTGATGGAGAAGCTATCTCTCACCACAAGACCACACCCCCATCCGTACTATATTCAGTGGTTTAACAATAGTGGTAAGATTAAGGTAACGCGTTCTGTTCGTGTGCACTTTAGCATTGCTGCATATGCTGATTATGTTGATTGTGATGTGGTACCCATGCAAGCATGCTCTCTTTTACTTGGTAGACCATGGCAATTTGATAGGAATGTTGTACACCATGGTAGGACAAATCAGTTTACTCTAGTTCATCAGGATAAAAATATTGCTTTACTTCCTATGTCTCCTGAACAAATTGTGAAAGATGATCTTGCTAGAGCTAGTAAAGCTAAACAGGAGAAAAATAAGAGTGAAAATGAGATAGCAGCTAAAGAATTTGAGCAACAACATAAGACTAATAGCAAATCTTCTTCTGTTGTTTCTAATGAAATTAAATTGACTAGTCCAACTTTGCTTGCTACTAAGGTTGATATTTCGGATTTGGATGTTAGTCAATATGTGTGCTATGCTTTTGTGTGCAAAGAAGCCTTGTTTTCATTTGAGGAATTGCCTCCTTCTTTGCCTCCTGTTGTCACTGACCTTTTGCAGGAGTTTATTGACGTCTTTCCACAAGACGTACCACCGGGATTACCACCTATTCGAGGGATTGAGCATCAGATTGACTTAATTCCCGGTGCTTCACTGCCCAACCGTGCGCCATACCGTACCAATCCGGAGGAGACAAAGGAGATTCAGCGTCAAGTACAAGAGCTACTCGACAAAGGTTACATACGTGAATCCCTTAGTCCTTGTGCTGTTCCTGTTATATTAGTGCCTAAAAAGGATGGAACATGGCGTATGTGTGTTGATTGTCGAGCCATTAATAATATTACTATTCGTTATCGTCATCCTATTCCTAGGTTAGATGATATGCTTGATGAATTAAGTGGCTCTACCATGTTTTCCAAAGTTGATTTGCGTAGTGGATACCATCAAATTCGCATGAAATTAGGAGATGAATGGAAAACGGCATTTAAAACTAAGTTTGGATTATATGAGTGGTTAGTCATGCCTTTTGGGTTAACTAATGCACCTAGCACTTTCATGAGATTAATGAACGAGGTTTTACGTGCTTTCATTGGACGATTTGTGGTAGTCTATTTTGATGATATACTGATTTATAGCAAATCTTTGGAGGAACATTTGGATCATTTACGTGTTGTTTTTATTGCTCTACGTAATGCACGTTTGTTTGGTAACCTTGGGAAGTGCACCTTTTGCACCGACCGAGTATCGTTTCTTGGCTATGTTGTTACTCCGCAGGGAATTGAAGTTGATAAAGCCAAGATCGAGGCGATTGAGAGTTGGCCGCAGCCCAAAACGGTCACACAAGTGAGGAGTTTTCTTGGCCTCGCTGGATTCTATAGGCGTTTTGTGAGAGATTTCAGCACCATTGCTGCACCTCTCAATGAGCTTACACGCAAGGATGTGCCTTTTACTTGGGGTACCGCACAGGAAGAAGCCTTCACCGTATTGAAAGATAAGTTAACACATGCTCCTTTGCTCCAACTTCCTGATTTTAATAAGACTTTTGAGCTTGAATGCGATGCTAGTGGGATTGGTTTGGGAGGTGTGTTATTACAAGATGCTAAACCTGTTGCTTACTTTTCTGAAAAATTGAGTGGGCCTAGTCTGAACTATTCTACTTATGATAAGGAATTATATGCTCTTGTTCGGACATTAGAAACTTGGCAACATTATTTATGGCCCAAAGAATTTGTTATACATTCTGATCATGAATCTTTGAAACACATAAGAAGTCAAGCAAAACTTAATCGTAGACATGCTAAGTGGGTTGAATTTATTGAGACTTTCCCTTATGTCATTAAACACAAGAAGGGGAAAGATAATATTATTGCTGATGCTTTGTCTCGTCGTTATACTATGCTTTCACAACTTGACTTCAAGATTTTCGGTTTAGAGACAATCAAAGATCAATACGTAAATGATGCGGAATTTAAAGATGTATTGCAGAATTGTAGAGAGGGTAGAACATGGAACAAGTTTGTGCTTAATGATGGATTTGTGTTCCGTTCTAACAAGCTATGCATTCCAGCTAGCTCTATTCGTCTTTTGTTGTTGCAGGAGGCGCATGGAGGAGGATTAATGGGACACTTTGGCGTGAAGAAGACGGAGGACGTACTTGCTACACATTTCTTTTGGCCAAAGATGAGACGGGATGTTGAGCGTTTTGTTGCTCGCTGCACTACATGTCAAAAAGCTAAGTCACGACTCAATCCTCATGGTTTATACATGCCTTTACCTGTACCTAGTGTTCCGTGGGAGGACATATCCATGGACTTTGTTTTAGGCTTGCCTCGAACAAAGAATGGGAGGGATAGCATATTTGTTGTCGTGGATAGATTTTCTAAGATGGCACATTTTATACCATGTCATAAAAGCGATGATGCTGCTAATGTTGCTGATTTATTCTTTCGTGAGATTATTCGCTTACATGGTGTGCCCAATACTATTGTCTCGGATCGTGATACTAAGTTTCTTAGCCATTTTTGGAGATGCTTATGGGCTAAGTTGGGGACTAAACTACTTTTTAGTACTACATGTCATCCTCAAACTGATGGACAAACTGAAGTGGTCAATAGGACATTGTCTACTATGCTTAGGGCTGTTTTAAAGAGTAACTTGAAACTGTGGGAAGAATGTTTACCTCATATTGAATTTGCTTATAATCGTTCATTGCATTCTACCACTAAAATGTGCCCTTTTGAGATTGTTTATGGTTTTCTACCTCGTGCACCTATTGATTTGCTGCCTCTTCCATCTTCGGAGAAGGTTAATTTTGATGCTAAGCAACGTGCTGAATTGATATTAAAAATGCATGAGTTAACTAAAGAAAACATTGAGCGCATGAATGCTAGATACAAGCTTGCTGGTGATAGGGGTCGAAAGCATGTTGTGTTGGAACCCGGAGATCTTGTTTGGTTACATCTACGTAAAGATAGGTTTCCTGATTTGCGCAAGTCTAAGTTAATGCCTCGAGCTGATGGTCCCTTTAAGGTTTTGCAGAAAATTAATGATAATGCATATAAACTGGAGCTACCTGCAGCCTTTGGGGTTAGTCCCACATTTAATATTGCATATTTGAAGCCTTATTTGGGAGAAGATGATGAGCTTCCGTCGAGGACGACTTCAATTCAAGAAGGGGAGGATGATGAGGACATCCCTACTAATGTTACACCCATATCCTCACCAACTACACATATTGGACCAGTTACTAGAGCTCGTGCACGTCAACTAAATTATCAGGTACTTTCGTTTCTTGCGAATCCTTCTATTGTTCATGAACATATGATGCTGCCTAAATTAGATACTTTTGTTTTGCTTATGAATGAAGGACCTAGCATGGACAAGAAGGATGGTCATTGGAGCGGGATCAAGCATGGAGAAGAAGGTGCGCGCGCGGGAAAGGACAGCGGAGCTTCCAGTGGTGATTGTCGCACTTTGAAGCCACCATAAGGCGCGCATGAAGTCTTGGACGAAATACGCGAGATGCCACTTCATTATTTTCGTCCAAGGGCAATTATAGGTGCTGCGTCACCTTAATATTGGGCTGGGCCCATGTAATTTCGAAATACCACCTTATAGGCTGTTTTTAGAGTCCGTATGTGTGGGGAAACCGAGTTAGGGTTGTTTTCGGACCCCACCTCCAAGGGGTCACGAAAATCCCCTCTGTTCCCCCATATATACAGCCCTTAGGGCGTCGTTTAGACTTGGGTTTTAATTAGATTTAAGTTAGCCATAGCCGCAACTTCGAGCTCTTCGTTTGTGTCATCCGACCAGGCCAAGACCTCATTGGAACCCCAACTTTCGTAATCTTTCATCTTATATTCGCAATATCCAGATTGCAATTCTTAGTTCTTGCTTGTTCTTCGATTGCTTGCAGGAATTAGACCTTCGTGGTCAGGTTGATCGTGCATCCGCGGGATCAATAACCTCTCGGAGTTGGTTTAGCGATCGCTAAGGCGCAACGTCTTCGCACGTTCGTAGTCGGGTCGTGAAAGTCTACTCCACCATAATCGATCTCCACCATCTCATCGAAACATCGGGACACCTTCGCCTCTATCAATTGCCCTTAAGTATAACACCCTAACGGTTCCGGAAACAACAGACATGGTCGAGACTCTTCTCATTGACCAATGACTAGTCAGTTGGACCTGGTTACAATCCTTGACAGCCCTTGCGCTTCCATCGAATGAACTTCGATCGCTTTTTGGAAACCGTTAACGATACGACGTAATCCCTTTGTGCTGCGGTACTTTGTTTGTCCGAGGTTTGATCGTCGGTATCCTACATACCGTGTTCACATCTCGTTCACAACAAACAATTTCTCTCGTCCATGATCATTGCAGACCTAGTCACGTCCTTGCAAGGTGTTGATGAAATATCATCGAGTGGGCCCAGAGTACCTGTCCTGTCACAAGGACTGACAAATACCGCTCTGATCTATTAACATACTCATCAACCATCTATTTTTGATAACCAAAGTGCACCGTTATAGCCAGCATATTTCAGTCAGGCGGTGGGATACAAATCAAAGTCTCCTCATAGATGACAATTACGTATGATCGTTACGGTCTAAGGACTAAGCCATACGTTACAAAGTCATAGCAACACTGAACTATGTGACTCGATCACATTGCAATACTTTAGGTGGGTGTACGTACATCACATCATTCCCCTTAACGATATGACCTCATTGTCAATGGACTTAAGTGTCGCCATGATCAGGAAAGCTTGATCAATCAATTGCCCAATGAGATAGTTTACCCGAGTTAAACTACGGAACATGTTTTATACTACACCTGTATTAGTATTTCCAAGTAATACAGTTATAGCACAGTATAAAACGTATTATGAACAAAACGGAGATGTGACAAATATCTTTATTAATTTGTCTCTAGGGCACATATCCAACAGTCTCCCACTTGCACTAGAGTACAAATTACACTAGTTTACATCAGGTATGTATCTAACACCAATGGTCTCTCGGTGTTCTTAAAACTTGCCCTGTGGAAGAGGTTTAGTCATCGGGTCTGTTTCGTTCAGATCCGTATGTATCTTGTGAATCCTAGTGTGTCCATCCCTGACGTAGTCTCGCGTCACATGGAACTTTCGGAGGATGTGCTTGGCTGTAGAGTGAGTTCTTGGCTCCTTCGCGTTAGCAATGGCACCCGTGTTGTCGCAGAAGATTCCCACGGGGTCAATGCAGCTAGGAAAGACGCCAAGCTCGATCACGAACTTCTTCAGCCACAGCGCCTCGTTAGACGCTTCGCAAGCGGCAATATACTTCGACTACATTGTAGATTGGGCGATGACTGACTGTTTGCCGCTCCTCCAGCTAATTGCGCCACCGTTCAACATGAAAACATATCCCGTCTGGGATTTCGAGTCATCTAGATCTGAGCCGAGGCTTGCGTCAACGTAACCCTTTACGGTGAGCTCCTCATCAACTCCTCCATAAACGAGAAAGAGATCCTTGGTTCTTCTCAAGTACTTAAGGATCTTCTTTACTACTGTCCAGTGAGCCATTCCCGGGTTACTCTGGTAGCGATTAGTCATACTAATGGCCAGCGTTAAATCCGGTCTGGTACATAACATAGCATACATGAGAGAACCTATGGCTGAGGCATAGGGCTTTGAGGACATCTCCTCCTTCTCTTTTGCTGTGGTTGGGCATTGAGTCACGCTTAATTTGACACCTTTTATAACTGGCAAGAGGCCTCTCTTGGAGTTACCCATACTGAACCTTTTCAATATCTTGTCAATATAAGTGCTCTGACTCAAGGCCAACCGTCGATTAGGTCTATCTCTATAGATCTTAATCCCCAATATGTACGCGGCATCACCTAGGTCCTTCATGGAAAATTGTCCATTCAGATATTCCTTCCCTTCCTCTAAGAATTTCTTATCTTTCCCTATTAGTAATATGTCATCTACATATAACACAAGGAATGCTATAGATCTCCCACTCAGTTTCTTATAGACGCAGTACTCTTCGACGTTTTGGAAAAATCCAAAAGCTTTAATGACCTCATCAAATCGAAGATTCCAGCTCCGAGATGCTTGCTTCAACCCATAGATGGACCGTTGAAGCTTGCACACCTTACCAGCATTCCTTGGATTGACAAACCCCTCTGGTTGCATCATATACAACTCTTCCTCAATGTTGCCATTTAGGAATGCAGTTTTCACATCCATCTGCCATATCTCGTAATCATGATATGCAGCTATTGCTAGTAGGATCCGAATAGACTTTATCATCGCTACAGGATAGAACGTCTCCTCGTAGTCAACTCCTTGAATTTGTCGGAACCCCTTCGCGACAAGTCGAGCTTTGTAGACAGATACGTTTCCGTCTGTGTCAGTCTTTTTCTTGAAAATACATTTATTCTCGACGGCCTTGCGGTCCTCGGGAATATCCACCAAAGTCCATACTTTGTTGGTGTACATGGAGTCTATTTCGGATTTCATGGCTTCAAGCCATTTCTCGGACTCGGGTCCCTCCATTGCTTCTTTGTAACTTGTAGGTTCATCCGACTCATCAGCCGAGATTGCATTCACAAGCTGTCCGTAAAACTCAGTAGGTTGACGGACTCTTGATGACCTAAGGGGCATAAAAGGTTCCTCTTCATTCTCATCATGATCATCATCAATGTCATGATCGTTATGAATGTCGTTCTGGCCATTCTCTTCAGCTCCCACTGTGGAAGATGGTTCCAGAACAATTTCCGTAGCCGTTTCTTCCAACTGGAGTGATTGGTCAGTCACTTCATCGAGGTCTATTTTCCTCCCACTCAACTCTTTCGCGAGAAACTCCTTCTCAAGAAAGTGTCCCGTCTTGGAAAAAATGTTTTGCTGTCAGACTTGTTGTAGAAGGTGTATCCACAAGTTTCCTTGGGATAGCCCACAAAGATGCACTTATCTGCCTTGGATTCAAGTTTTTCAGGCTGTAGTTTCCTAACATAAGCCTCACAACCCCAAATCTTCAGGTGAGACAACTTAGGTTTCGCGCCATCCATTCTTCAAATGGTGTTGTCTTTACGAATTTGGATGGTGCCCTATTAAGAATATGAGCGGCAGTTTCTAATGCATACCCCCAGAATGACACAGGCAAATCAGTATGAGACATCATCGATCGTACGCTATCCAATAGGGTTCGATTACGTCACTCAGCCACACCGTTTCTCTGAGGTGTGCCTGCCGGCGTAAGCTGTGGTACTATGCCACAAGACTTCAGATGATTGCCAAACTCGTGACTCAAATACTCGCCACCTCGATCCGATCAAAGGTGCTTGATTTTCTTTCCGAGTTGATTTTAGACCTCATTCTGAAATTCCTTGAACTTTTCAAAGGTTTCAGACTTGTGCTTCATCAAGTAAATATACCCATATCTACTCAAGTCATCAGTAAAGGTCACGAAGTAACGAAGACCATTGCGAGTGGGGACGTTCATGGGTCCACATACATCCGTGTGTATGATCCCCAACAAGTCATCCGCACGCTCCATTATCCCATAAATGGAGTCCTTGTCATTTTGCCCATGAGGCATGGTTCACATGTATCAAGGGATCCAAAATCCAATGACTCAAGAAGTCCATCCTTATGGAGCTTCTCCATGCGTTTTATACCAATATGACCAAGTCGGCAATGCCACATCTTCATGTGATCTTCATCATTCTTCAATCTTTTGGCCTCAATATTGTTAATGTGACACACGTCACCATCGAGATCAAGTACGAATAAACCATGCAACTCCGGTGCGTGAACATAAAACATTTCATCCTTATAAATCGAACAACCAATTGTATCAGACTTAAAAGAATAGCGGTCTCGCTTCAAGCAAGAGCCACTAACGATGTTCACACTTACCGCGGGTACATAGTAGCAATTATTCAAAACTAAAACCAATCCCGAAGGGAGACTAAGATGCTTCGTGCCGACCGCCAAGACTTCAATTTGACAGCCATTCCCCACGCGCATCGTCACTTCATCCTTGAGCAAGCGTCTCCTATTCCTTAGTCCCTGAATGGAATTAGAAATATGAGCGACAGATCCTGTATCAAGTATCCAGGATGTGTTCCCGGCGCTTGTCAAGAGAAGATCAACAATATGTATATCAAATATACCTTCGTCTCTCTTGGCGACCTTGCCAGCCTTCTTGTCCTCTAGGTACTTGGGGTAGTTCCGTTTCCAGTGACCTTCACCCTTGCAGTAGAAGCACTCCACTCCGGGTTTAGGCTTGGGTGCCTTGGGAGGAGCGGCAACTGACTTGCC
This sequence comes from Bromus sterilis, assembly GCA_950022295.1. NCBI lineage: Eukaryota > Viridiplantae > Streptophyta > Magnoliopsida > Poales > Poaceae > Bromus > Bromus sterilis. The sequence continues at coordinate 158,678,288 of OX465599.1, read as the reverse complement.
ATCCCTCTTGGGGCCACCTCTCTTGGCTTTCTCCCGCGTGCTTGACTTCTTGAAGTCAGTGGTCTTGTTGACCATGAAGACGGCGTGCTCCTTCTTGATCTCAACCTCGGCGCTCTTCAGCATGGCGAACAACTCAGAACGGGTTTTGGTCATCCCCTGCATGTTGTAGTTCAGCATAAAGCCTTTGTAGCTTGGGGGAAGCGACTGCAACACCCTGTCAACAGCAAGTTCATCTGGAATCTGGCATTCCAGAGAATTCAAGCGCTGAACTTAGCCAGACATTTTGACTACGTGCTCACTCACGCTGTCGTGCTCGTCCTTGAGGTCGGTGATAATCTCATATGCACCCATCCTCTCAAAGCGTTTCTGCAGCTCAGCATCCATGGAGTAGAGCATGCCACTCTGGACAAGGTTGTAATCATCAGCCCTGGAGAGATAGACATTCTTCTCGTCCTGACTGGCATCATCTGCTGGTGCGTCACCTAACGCGCCCTCTAGTACGTATGCAATTTTGAGGGGAACGAGGAGAATCCTCAGGGTGCGGAACCAGTTGGTGAAGTTTGTCCCATCTGTTTTTAGCTTATCTTTCTCTAGGAATGATCCTAAGTTGAACGGGGGGCGAGGTGCTGCCATCTACAAGGTTGATTCACAAGGATACATATTTAGACTTTTATTCATAATGTGGAGTTTCAATTTAATCTCAAAATTCTAGAAAGCTCCCACTTAGATAAACACCTCTCAATTTAACTAAGTGATCACACAATCCCAGCCCCCATACCTCCCCCGATCGTCACGGCCATCAGTATGCGAACCAGGTAGGCCTCTAAGCCAATCACATCAGGCATGTGACTCGTGCTCGACCTTTCGGTCTCCTGTGTTCCAGGCCCGCATCTACATACGTCAAGCCTGGCAATCGAACCTTGATGTTAGCTGTTCAGCAAGGCCATATCTGCATATGACAGGCTTGCCGAACCCAACCTCATGCGAACTCCGTTGAATATGTAGGACAACTCCGGTATGTACGGAGCATCAAGCCATATGGGAGAACCTTCCAGGCGGTGCCCACCAAGGGAGAACACAATGTTGGTATTGTGAGAGATGGTCCTGTTTCGTGCTACCGTCGATATATCTAGCATACTAGCATAAAACAGGAAGTAAAACTGTAAATCATACAACCTATGACCCCCCTTCATGCAAAGCAAAGTTAAACGCCTTTCTACTTTAGCTTGTGCAAGTTTTACGTGGCTGCTAGGGGTTTCGAGAGAGAGAACCGTTTCTATCCTGCGAAAAACATGCCACAACACCGTCTCCCATCCGTCTCTATTATACCCCTGTCGGGGCCCTCCGTTGCAAACATCTTCGCATCACTAATGCAGAGAGACAGACACCCCCCAGCCAGTTTATATGGTACAAGCCATATGTCAAGCGTGGAACCAGTCTCGCGTAAACGCGTAAGGTCGGTCGGGGGCCGCTTCATCAAACATTGCCGCAATGCTAAATGAGTACACGTGGGAGGGTAACGAATGAAGATTCGATGCCCACATCCTACATGTGTTCTACCCGTACAATACATCTACGCATAGCTAGCTCATGATACCACTGTTGGGATACGGGGCAGAAAACACAAATTTTTCATACCTACGGTACCCGAACCCAAGATCTATGCTATGGCGATGTAAAGTAACGGAGGGAATCGGTGTTCATACCTTTGAAGACCGAAAGAGGGAAACGTTCTTGCGAACGTGGCTGGCGTAGACTCGGAACTACGACCTCCCTGTCGTGTAGAAGACCACCACCGGCGAGGATGACTCCCGGTAAACCTCCAGCGACGAAGTAGCACCACAGGTGTAGTGCCTCGAAGAGATTATACACGTACGGTACAATCGATGTTCCTCCCGGGCCCCGAACCAGGAAAGCAGCGGAAGAAAGACGACTACGGATCCTGACTCCAGCAGAACGACGGCCTGCCTTATGGTGGAGAACTCCAATCCAGGTGCAGACTCCAAACAAGGGGAGTCCACTTCCGGGAAGGAGAAGGAGGAAGAAGGAGATATTGGTGTGTCGGAAAAAGGGGGGTCTACCCCTCCTTATATAGGCCAAGGGGGGGTGCCATCCTCCTCCCCTCCTCCATGTGGGACTAAACTCCCAAGGGGGGGGGGTGCGCCGGCCAAGGGGGCTGGTGGGCCCCACCCTTGGCGCCAAGCCCAAGGGGGGAGACCCCCTCCTCCCTTAATGGGCCCCATGGGCCCATTTAGCCTTTTCCCATTTTTTAATTTTTTTAATATGTTTTAAATATTTAATTCAGATAATTAAATAATAAAACATTATTAAAACAATTAAACTTTATTTTTAACTATTCAAAATGTCCGGAAACCATTCCGTCCTCCTCCGGAACTATTCCGGTGATTCCTCCTATTTCACCGATTGATCCCGTAATTTTCCTATGCATCGATTGCCCTTAAGTGTAACACCCTAACGGTCCGGGAAACAGCAGACATGGTCGAGACTCTTCTCATTGACCAATGACTTTTTTTTTTTTGGAAATCACCCTCTTCTACGTACGACAAAGATTGGTGAAATCCGACTCTAATCAACTCAAACTAATCTGGCTACGGAGAGATCACAAACCGAACGGGTGATGGAACTCAACTCGGATCGGTAGGTCGTGGTGGTGTATATGGACTCTGCTTGGCGGAACGTGGTGGTGTATCTAGACTCGGATTGGCGGAACGTGGTAGGATGACTATTGTGCGGCGGCGACGTGGCAAACTGTGATCAGAACTCGAAACTCTAAGGGAACTAGACGCTAAGATCAACAACTTGACACAACGATGCAACCGTAAATTCAACAAAGCAAGTACTGAAAAGAAAACTGGACAAAGGCTAGGACTGTCTTGGGACGTGATGATCTAACCCTAATTTTTTTTTGGCTTTTTCGTGGACTGTAGGTATGAAGAACAGAACCAATCTAGACTATGAAAACTGGTAAATCTCACCGAGCAACCTGGAAATCTGATACCACTTGATAGAGGCGAAGGTGTCCCGATGTTTCGATGAGACGGTGGAGATTGATTATGGTGGAGACGACTTTCACGATCCGACTACGAACGTGCGAAGACGTTGCGCCTTAGCGATCGCTAAACCAACTCCGAGAGGTTATTGATCCCGCGGATGCACGATCAACCTGACCACGAAGGTCTAATTCCTGCAAGCAATCGAAGAACAAGCAAGAACTAAGAATTGCAATCTGGATATTGCGAATATAAGATGAATGATTACGAAAGTTGGGGTTCCAATGAGGTCTTGGCCTGGTCGGATGACACAAACGAAGAGCTCGAAGTTGCGGCTATGGCTAACTTAAATCTAATTAAAACCCAAGTCTAAACGACGCCCTAAGGGCTGTATATATGGGGGAACAGAGGGGATTTTCGTGACCCCTTGGAGGTGGGGTCCGAAAACAACCCTAACTCGGTTTCCCCACACATACGGACTCTAAAAACAGCCTATAATGTGGTATTTCGAAATTACATGGGCCCAGCCCAATTTTAAGGTGACGCAGCACCTATAATTGCCCTTGGACGAAAATAATGAAGTGGCATCTCGCGTATTTCGTCCAAGACTTCATGCGCAACTCATGGTGGCTTCAAAGTGCGATAATCACCACTGGAAGCTCCATTGTCCTTTCCCGCGCACGCACCTTCTTCTCCATGCTTGATCCCGCTCCAATGACCATCCTTCTTGTCCATGCTAGGTCCTTCATTCATAAGCAAAACAAAAGTATCTAATTTAGGCAGCATCATATGTTCATGAACAATAGAAGGATTCGCAAGAAACGAAAGTACCTGATAATTTAGTTGACGTGCGCGTGCTCTAGTAACTGGTCCAGTATGTGTAGTTGGTGAAGATGTGGGTGTAACATTAGTAGAGATGTCCTCATCAGGTCCGGATTGACCATAGAACAGCTGGGAGCTCATCCACCCACCGGTTTCCACACTTCTCAAGCCCCTGGAATGTACGGGTCCGGAGACCTCGGAGTACTTCCGAATTGGCTCTCTCTGCCTGTCCGTGGCTCCTCGGGTGAGCTACTGAAGAGAAACACACTACGGTGCCCATTTGTTCGCAGTACTCGAGGAAGGCCTTGATTGTGAACTGGATGCCGTTGTCCATGATGATCCAGTTAGGGACTCCGAAACAGCACACCAGGCTTCTGATGAACTTATGGTGGACTGCGCCATGACCTTGCGGACTGGTTCCACTTCTGTCCACTTGGTGAACTTGTCTATGGCGACATAGAGGAACTCATAGCCCCCGGTAGCACGTGGGAATGGGTCCAGTATGTCCAATCCCTAGACCGCAAAGGGCCATGACAGAGGGATGGTCTAAAGTGCTTGTGCCGGTTGATGAACAACCTTGGCGTGGAATTGGCAGGCGTCGCACGTGTTGACAAGTTCCATGGTGTCGTTCAAGGCGGTGGGCCAGTGGAACCCTTTCCGGAAAGCCATGCCAACCAAAGCCCGAGAGCCAATGTGGGCGCCGCATGTTCCTTCATGGATGTCTCGAAGCATCTCCTTGCCTTGATCTATGGGGATGCACAGTAGCTTCACGCCGTTGGGACGCCTGCGGTAGAGGGCTCCTTCGAGTAAGAGATACATCGATGACTGGAGATCAATCCTCTCGGCATCTTTCTGGCTGCTTGGCAGCTCTCCGTTCTTTAGATAGTCCAGGATGTCAACGCCCCAACCTAGGGGTGCAGGGCCGACAGTGAAAAATTGGTGTTTGCTGGGGACGAATGAGGGCAGATCTCCGGGAAACTGCCCCTTGGTCTCCATCTTCCTCTTCTTGATCTTTGGCCGCATGGGGTCGACTGAGGGTTTGAGTAAACGCTCAACGAACACCCCTGGCGGCACCTTCTTCTTTCGGGAAGCGATTTTAGACAACTCATCTGCAACACTGTTCTGGGACCTAGGCCATGGAAGTTTTTCTCGATCTTGAGGACTTCGTCGACGCATGACTGCATCTGAGGGCACCCGTAATCGTCATTGACTTGCTTGACCACCAGTTGGGAGTCGCCTCTAACTATGAGTCTTTTGATTTCGAGACCCATGGCGGCTCTCAAACCGGCGAGCAACCCTTCATACTCTGGTGTGTTGTTGGTGGAGGCTTCTCCCTCGAACAACATCTGCACAACATACTTCAAAACCTCTCCGGTGAGGGAAACCAGGACAGCGCCGGCCCCGGCTCCCTGTAAGGAGAAGGATCTGTCAAAGTACCGGGTCCACTCATTGATTTCTTCAGTGTCGGGAAGCGAAGATTCTTCCCGAAGGTCTTCGTCATCTTCTGGAGTCGGAGTCCATTCAACAATGAAATCATCCAGTACCTTCCTATTGATGGTGGAGGAGTTGACGAACGTGAGGTCGAAGCCGGAGAGCTCCAACGCCCACTCCACAATTCAGCCAGTGGCTTCTCGGTTCCTTAGGATATGCTCGAGTGGGAAACTGTTCACCACTCGGATTGGGTGTGCCTGAAAATAGTGCCTGAGCTTCCGGGAATATATGAGCACTCCGAGAAGTATCTTCTGAATCTGCGGGTACCGGCGTCTTGCCTACCAGAGGACGATGCTGATGAAATAGACTGGCTTCTGAGTTGTCCTCTTGATAGGAACCTTGGCCCCGTGGGCTCCGACTACAGCAGATGATTCCTCTGGATTGCTTACAGTGGGTGGGACTCCACCGTCTTCTTCTTCTGGTTTTCCCTCGACCACCAAAGCTCCGCTTACCACCTGAGATGTTGCCGAGATGTACAACAACATGGGTTCACGTGGGCGAGGCGCCACTAAGATTGGTGGTGATGTGAGGTACTTCTTGAGTTCTTGAAAAGCGAAGTCAGCTTACGGGGTCCATTCGAGGGGAACAGATTTCTTCAAGAGCTTGAAGAATGGCAATGCTCTTTTCGCCAACCGGGAGATGAATCTCCCAAGTACCGTGATGCACCCGTTCAATTTCTAGACATCCTTGATGCATTTTGGGGCCTGCATTTAATCGATCGCCTTGATCTTGTCCGGGTTGACTTCGATGCCATGATGGGACACCAAAAACCCGAGGAGCTTGCCGGAAGGCACACCAAAAACACACTTTTCCGGATTCAGCTTCAATTGCATCTTGTTGAGATTGTGGAATGTTTCGCGCAGGTCCTCACAAGAGTGTCTTCTTCTTTGGTCTTGACCACGATTTCGTCCACGTAGGCCTCGACATTATGGTGTAGTTGCAGTCCGAGACCGTTGTGGATGGCTCTCTGGAAGGTGGAACCCGCATTCTTCAACCCAAATGGGCATGCATATGTAGCAATATGTGACGAAAGGGGTGCTGAACGCGATTTTTTCTTCATCTTCGACTGCCATCTTGATCTGGTGGTATCTGGCGTATGCATCCAGGAAAGACAACCGAGCACGTTCTGCTGTTGAGTCCATGATTCGATCAATGCGAGGGAGAGGAAAAAGATCTTTCGGGCAGGCGTCATTGACGTAGCCGTAGTCGATGCATAGCCTCTTGTTCCCATTCGCCTTGGGGACGACAACAGGGTTGGATAGCCAAGTGGGGTGTCTAATCTCCCGGATGAACCCGGATTTGAGAAACTTCTTAATCTGTTCCGCTATGAACTCTTGGCAATTCGGTGCTTGATGGTGGACCTTTTGCTTCACAGGCTTGGCGGCTGCCTTGACTGCTAGCTTGTGCTCGATCGCCTCCCTGGGAACTCCAGGAAAATCAGAGGGCTCCCATGCGAAGACGGTGGCGTGTTCGTGGATGAAGGCGACGAGTGATCTTTCCTATTTTGAGGAGAGGTCGGCACCGAAGGACACGGTGCGGCTTCCATCCTCCGAGATAGGAACTTTCTTCGACACAGCTGCCGGGGCGAGCTGGTTGGGCTTTGGCTTCTTGGTAACTTTCCGGACGGGGTCCACGCGGGGCGGGGACGTCCTCTAGGATGCTTGTTTCCCATTGGGACTGCAGTAACCAGGGGTTTCATTCTTCCGTCTTCACTGGGAGGACTTCCGGGAAGCGGGGTGTTGTCCCCAAGAACGGGCACGTCGCACGGGAGCGATGCCTTCTCGGCTGCCCTCGCGGTAGAGGCCTTCTTTTCCTCGCCTTGGACGCAACGTAGGGCTTCTCGCGCGTCGCTGACTAGGGTGATGAAGCCTCGAGGCCCTGGGATCTTGACGAGGTTGTAGAGCCCGTGATGCACAGAAGCGAACCTCCTGATAAACAGCCGCCCAAGCAACGTGTTATACAAAAGGGGCAAGTCCGTGACATCGAAGGTGAGCATCTCTGTCCGGAAATTGTCGGGGTCTCCGAGGGTAACGGGAAGTGAAATCTTCCCAAGTGGTTGGACCTCCATCCCGCTGATCCCACAGAAGGAAGCGGACGGAAGGAGGTGGCTTGTTGGGATCTGCATCTTCTCGAAGGCGCGAGAGGACAACAAGTTGATGCTGGACCCAGTTTCGTACATCATCTTGCTGACCTTGATGTTGCTGATCGTCGGGGAGATGAGTGTGGGCGGCAAGCCGTCACTGTCATCCGGGAGAGTAGCGGGGTGATCGCCGACATCTACTACCAGAGGGACGTTGGCCCAATAGGAAACCCGGGGTCCCTCCGACGGAGACTGGACCGCGAGGACCTGTCTTACGGCCTTTTGGTATTGACGGTTGGAGGAGAGCGCGGACCCTCCCCCGTGGATATAACCGACAAAGTCCATAGCGGCCTAGAAGTCGTCGCCTGCGTCCTCTCCGGATTCCTCTCCTCCTGGGCGTGCGGGGGAGCGTCGAGAGGGTCCTGCACCGTTGGGTGAGCGATGGCCGTCGTGAGGCGCTGCTTCTTCGGGCCCGTCAGGCCGGACCGTGCGCTCCTCGGCGGGATCCTGAGCGTGGTGTATAGACGGGTCTTTTGTAGGCGGTGGGGATGTCGCGAAGCCGCCTCCTCCGCGTTCCTCACCGTTGCGCTCCGGGGACGGAAGGCCACCAACCGACCGTCCTCCCTCTGAAGCAGTTTCGGCTCCTCTCCGACCGCGAGGCGAGTGATCGCTTCGCGCCCGGCGACGGGAGAGTGTTTCCAGGGTGGAGAGCACCCCGTCAGTGTCGTGCTGAGGGTGAGCTCGCGTGTGTCGAGGGGTCGACATTGCGAGACAGGCTTTGCAACGAAGATCCTCAAATGACGTGCGTGTGGCGCCCTCCTTCTAGCGCCAAATGTCGGGGGTCAGATCCCCCGGGGGTGATGTGATTCTGGGACGCGCACGCGAAACACAATGAGGATCACTAATTCTTAGACACGCTGGGATTTACCCAGGTTTGGGCTGTCCGGAGACTAAAAGTCCTACTCCTTCTTGTCTAGATTGATACTGTGTGGGCTGCAAAGGTTTGGAGCTCTTCCGAGATGGATACGGGCTCTAGATGATACTAGGGTGTTGTTGGTAATGGTGGATGATCCCCTTTCTAGTATCTTTGGCCTCCCTTTTATAGCTCAAGGGCGTTACCACAAGTGGTCATGGGCGGTGCTGTTCATTTAGAGTCGGAGGCGACGGGTGTCACCGGGACGCCACTTCCGGGAAGGGTGCGTGGCGAGGCAACGCCACTCCTCCTGAGTGGGTGCGCCGGGCCTCGGCACGTACGAGGAATAGAACTGGAGCGAAGGCACCGCTGTCTCCCTGTCTTCCAGACCAGGGGGAGGCGCATTGAATGTCTTTAGGTATGTTCTGCATGTGGTGGGACCGCCTTGTCCCCTCAGCACCGCTTAAGGCAGAGGGCGGCGTTGCTTCTTCCGGTTTCCTGTTGTGCGGAACTCCTTTCCGGCATCGCTTTGCTTGGTTCAGGAGGCGAACTTTCTTGGTGATTTGTTGAAGGCTTCCGGAACGGGAGATCGAAATCTTGCTCCTCCGACATCTTGGTTAAAAAAAGGTACCTCCTCTGTATATATATTGAACTCTTAAAAAGACCCTAGCCATGGAGCCTGCAGGATGCTCCTCAGGGGACAATCTTCGTCAGCCATCCTTGGTCATATATACGAAACCTGGCTGTTCCCCGAGCTCCTGCCCCGAGAGCCGCCACCCGAGCTCCTGCCCCGAGCGCCGCCGACGCCAGCCGCTGCCACCCCTAAGTCCCCGCTCCTCCTCCCTCTCTCCATGCGAGCTGCGCCCCCACGCCAGCCAGCCGCCGCCTCCCCCATGTCCCCGCTCCTCCTCACTCTCTCCCTTCTCTCTTCTTCCTTCCTCACCTCTCTCTCCCTCTCACGCAGCAGCAGCAGACCCACGCCGTGGAGCCTCCATGGCCGGCGAGCTCTAGCCCGAGCTGCCATGGCTGAGCTCGCCCTGGACCACCTCGACGGCGACCTCGCCTCGGCCTAGAACCGCGGTGCCCCTGCCTCCTCCTGTTGCCCCCGGCCACACGACGCCAGCTCCTGTGGCCGGCAGCCAACCTTGTCAGATGCATCGTCTTCCTCCTCGTTTCACTACCCTAAGCTCCAACTCGCCATGGTAATCCTCTTCCTTTTTTGCCTGATGGTTCTCCTTGAAATCCCCTTCAGCAGTAGTGAGTGGACTCATAGATCGAATTTTGCTAGCACGTTCTTATTAGTTTTTTATCAACACGCTAGGAATGGTGTAACAGCCCAAAACTAGCAAAATCCAGAAAAAAATTGCACTTTTATTTTTCCCATTGGGGATAAAAATTTGCACAATTATTCTTTGCAATAATCCATATGACAAAAAATGCCAAATCATTTTTCTTGTGATCTAAAAGGATTACTTCCATTTCTTTCATTCTCCTTTTCTGTCTTTTGCCATTTTCCCGAAGCTTCATATTTTTTTCTCCCCTAAGCAAGCCATTTTGGATTCCATTATGTTTTGCCATGACAAGATCCCTTCCAATTCCCATGATTTTATCATGTCTAGAAAATAGGGTTGTAGTTCAATTTGCATTTGAATTATTTTAAATGACTTTTGAAATACTTAAACATATTTGACCCAAATCATTTTCTAAAAATCCTATAGTTGCAAAGGATCCATAATCATATTTTTGTATGACTTTTGGAATTCATTTGCCATTTCGTTTGCCATTTCTCTGCTGTCATTTTTTAATGAATAAATGCAGAGATTTGTAATAGACTCTTGGGCTGATTCTTTCTTCTTCTCCCAGCCCAACCCCTCTGGCCTCCCAAGTCCAGCCCAACCGAGACACCCTCCTCTCTCTCTTTTTCTCTATCGTGGAGGTCCCCCCTCCGTCGCTTCATGACAATGGCGAGGAGGAGGAGAGAACCTCCCGTGGCCACCATCTGCATCCTCCTCTCCCTCCCATTTATCAAGCCCTCCCCATCGCCCCCACGCCCCTCTAGGCTAGGGTTCCCACTCCGCGCCGCCAGCCACTCCTTCCCCCTGTTTTCCCTCCCCCTTCTCTGTTTTCTTTGCTAGCCACCATGGACAGGGAGCCAAGCTCCCAATTTTGAGTCGTCGTCCAAGGTCGCGCGACCATCGTGAACCCCGAGGCAATGAGAAGGGGCCCGACGAGCCTGAGCTTCCCTACGTCCACGTCTTCGTCCAGCAGCTGTCCTCGCTATCTCCATCAAGCATGTGCCCCTTCTCCAAGCTGATCGACGTCTTCCCCGAGCGCTTCCCCGAGCAGGCCGTCGTCCATGCCGAGCCCTCCCTGTGAGCCGCTGCCTCCCCTCCTCCTGTTTTCATCCCGCGCGTAGGATGACCGTAGGCTCGCCGATTCTTCCCGTAGACGTCGTGTTTCCGGTAGCATTCATCGTGATTGCCGTGCACCTTGCCATATCCAGTGCGTGCAAGTTCTGTTGCCGCCATGGCCTCGCCATGCCCTCTCCGTGCACCACGCTTGAACTGTTCGTGTGCGTGTATGTTCCCGATCACCTAGCGCATGCCCTTGGCCTCGTCTCGAGCGTTGCTGGCTGCAACCAGTGCGCTTCTGTCCGGCGTCGTCTGGTTCGGTTTACAGTACAGGGCACTGTCGAATTCTTCAGTGTTTCGTCAGGTTCGGTAGCGTTGCAGTTTTCAAAGTTAGCGCCTATAGCTGGTTCTTATTGTTTCAGCCTCGATGTTCGTCACGAACTGAGTTGTAGCGCAGTGGTCTAGCGCCGACTTGCAATAGTGTGGTCTGGGGATCGATTCCCCTTGGGATCAATTTAACCCAGCTTTTTGCCCATTTTCCTTTTATCTGTTGCAAGCAGTGCAGTTTTGCTAGGTTTTCAGTTAGCGCCTGCAACTGCTTCATATAGCTTCAGAATTGTGCCTTGTTGTAAATCCTCTGCCAACGCAGTGGTTCAGCACAAGGGAATGCAATTGTGAGGTTCTGGGTTCAAGTCCCAGCACCCTCATTTTATTTGCTGCCATAATTTTGTTGTTTCGCTTCTATAAATGGAATAGCCAGATTTTTTCTATTCTTTTTCCAACTCATTATCGCTAGCAGGTTCAGGGTTCAAGTCCTCCTATGGACATAGACCCCCTTTTCCGTTTTATGTTTTGTAAGTATTTTATGCCGATTTTCCATGATATTACCTACTAGCTTCAAATAATTAATGTCATACATGAATTTGGGGTAGAAAAACATGAGGAATGTCATGATGTTGTTCATTTTTCTATATCAGCTAGCATTATATTGGCGATGGTGTTTTTGAACGTAACCTCTCACCATGATGCACATGGTGCAATCCTTCCATTCCTTTACCTTGTTGTTGCGATCCGATGACCATAGATTACCGGTAGCGTAGTCTTGCGCTTTATTCCATTGCTTGATATATATTGCATTAGTTGCATCATACCATGACATGTCATCTGCATATATTCAATTTAAGGAATCCCATCTCGAGGTCTATCCTCGTGAGTGGGCAATCCTTGTTCATGTCATGTTCTATTTCATTTATTATGCCATGATCATGCATTATAATAGTTATAACATAAGGATCCTTCGGATCCGTAATTCACCTACGTAATGCATATGAAGGTTGTCGGTAGCATTGCACCCTTGCTTCCCAATGCTTCATTTAAACTTGCTTGCAAATACGTCCATGCCATGCTATTAAATTGACATGCATCATACTTAACCATGCTTGTTTGATCATTGCTTGCTTGTGTTGCTTCGTAGTAATAGTATGCATCTCAGTTGCTTGCTTTCCAGTGTTTCCTTCTTGTGTGCTGCCGCGGGTACTCTCAGAGACGATGCGAGCTTGCGATCAACTACACCTTCGGAACCCGACTTACCAACAGGCAAGGACTATACATTACTTATGATCCATTCTATTATAACCAGCGGTTTGCATGCTAGTCTAGGTTAGGTTCGATGTTTGATCCTACCACATGTTTACAATCTCTCTTAAACCAATACAGCCATGTCCCCTCCTAGCAAACCATGTACTGCTATGTTACTATTGCTCGTTGCTCAGCCCTGCTTAGTATGCATGCTTAGGATGCTACGAATGTTACCCTATTACTCCTTGGATTGGGCTATCACATTATTATATTGCTGTGGATGATATGATTATTATAATGTTGAGTAAACTCGACGAAGGTTGGAAGGTCCAGGCTATCCCGCCCTGATGCTTTGTTCCATTCGAGTCACCTAGGTCCCGATTTTTGGGTATTGTGTCTCTTGACAAGCGTGCCTAACCGCGTGTGGGATACTATGGGGTCCCCTTGTCTTACCTACCTAGCTGCAAACATTTCAAGTGGTGGCCCAAGCTGATTTACCATTTGAAAACGTGTGTGTGCTTGGTTGGTACCCAGCAGTTTTCCAAACTACTCGGGCCTGTGGAGACAGAGTTCCTTTGTTGGTCCACACCTGGAAGCTAGGGGGCTTCCCACATTGATGGGTTAGTTACCCCGACCTCGTCCAGACGGAAGAGTATGATCCGAGAGCGTGGCCGGCTTTTGGATTAGGTGTCGACTCCCGGGGGCCACCCGGATTTGTGCGTTGTTAGTTAGAGGGACCTGTCGTTTCGGATCTCTCGGAACTAAATCATAAAATGGCTGCCTGTGATGGGTAGAAACTGAGAGATACGGGCGTGCGTGCGGAGCCGTCTAATGGGAACTTGATACACCACTGCAGGGTTAAATGTTTTCGAGAAGCCGTGCCCACGGTTATGGATGACTTGAGACCTACTCCTTGTTCATAGACAACAACAACTGAGATAATCTTAATATAACTTGATCAACGTGTGTGTGCCTTGTAACAGCCCAGTTTTCACAAAAATTAAAAAAATTTGTTTTCGATGTGAATTGTTTGATTGTCTGATTTGTTTGCGGTGTTTGCATCCCCGATTTATTGATCGGCGATTATTTTCCCCCCTCTTATCTCGTATCGGACGGAGAACGACACTTGCCACCCTGACACTCGACCTTGGCGACACCGGGTTTCGCCCGATCACCGTCGCGAAAACCGCACGAGACCAGCCGCAGCCAACGGAACGAAAACCCCGTTTAATAATTATACGGGTTATTTTTATAGCGCGCCGGAAAGTGTTTTTGGAACGGTTCCAGCGTGAGGTGAACGCCTTCGGATCGATGCGCTGATCGCGCAGATCGAAGTTTTACCCGAATCGGAGGTACTGCGGACCCCCGGCGGTCAGAAACGTAAACACCGCGCGCGAGAGAGAAAAACCGAGGATGTTTTTGCAAACTGCCAGCCACCGGGGCTATATGATAGAGGCGAAGGTGTCCCGATGTTTCGATGAGATGGTGGAGATCGATTATGGTGGAGGCGACTTTCACGATCCGACTACTAACGTGCGAAGACGTTGCGCCTTAGCGATCGCTAAACCAACTCCGAGAGGTTATTGATCCCGCGGATGAACGATCAACCTGACCACGAAGGTCTAATTCCTGCAAGCAATCGAAGAACAAGCAAGAACTAAGAATTGCAATCTGGATATTGCGAATATAAGATGAATGATTACGAAAGTTGGGGTTCCAATGAGGTCTTGGCCTGGTCGGATGACACAAACGAAGAGCTCAAAGTTGCGGCTATGGCTAACTTATATCTAATTAAAACCCAAGTCTAAACGACGCCCTAAGGGCTGTATATATGGGGGAACAGAGGGGATTTTCGTGACCCCTTGAAGGTGGGGTCCGAAAACAACCCTAACTCGGTTTCCCCACACATACGGACTCTAAAAACAGCCTATAAGGTGGTATTTCGAAATTACATGGGCCCAGCCCAATATTAAGGTGACGCAGCACCTATGATTGCCCTTGGACGAAAATAATGAAGTGGCATCTCGCGTATTTCTTCCAAGACTTCATGCGCGCCTTATGGTGGCTTCAAAGTGCGATAATCACCACTGGAAGCTCTGCTGTCCTTTCCCGCGCGCGCACCTTCTTCTCCATGCTTGATCCCGCTCCAATGACCATCCTTCTTGTCCATGCTAGGTCCTTCATTCATAAGCAAAACAAAAGTATCTAATTTAGGCAGCATCATATGTTCATGAACAATAGAAGGATTCGCAAGAAACGAAAGTACCTGATAATTTAGTTGACGTGCACGAGCTCTAGTAACTGGTCCAATATGTGTAGTTGGTGAGGATATGGGTGTAACATTAGTAGGGATGTCCTCATCATCCTCCCCTTCTTGAATTGAAGTCGTCCTCGACGGAAGCTCATCATCTTCTCCCAAATAAGGCTTCAAATCTGCAATATTAAATGTGGGACTAACCCCAAAGGCTGCAGGTAGCTCAAGTTTATATGCATTATCATTAATTTTCTGCAAAACCTTAAAGGGACCATCAGCTCGAGGCATTAACTTAGACTTGCGTAAATCAGGAAACCTATCTTTACGTAGATGTAACCAAACAAGATCTCCGGGTTCAAACACAACATGCTTTCGACCCCTATCACCAGCAAGCTTGTATCTAGCATTCATGCGCTCAATGTTTTCTTTAGTTAACTCATGCATTTTTAATATCAATTCAGCACGTTGCTTAGCATCAAAATTAACCTTCTCCGAAGATGGAAGAGGTAGCAAATCAATAGGTGCACGAGGTAGAAAACCATAAACAATCTCAAAAGGGCACATTTTAGTGGTAGAATGCAATGAACGATTATAAGCAAATTCAATATGAGGTAAACATTCTTCCCACAGTTTCAAGTTACTCTTTAAAACAGCCCTAAGCATAGTAGACAAAGTCCTATTGACCACTTCAGTTTGTCCATCAGTTTGGGGATGACATGTAGTACTAAAAAGTAGTTTAGTCCCCAACTTAGCCCATAAGCATCTCCAAAAATGGCTAAGAAACTTAGTATCACGATCCGAGACAATAGTATTGGGCACACCATGTAAGCGAATAATCTCACGAAAGAATAAATCAGCAACATTAGCAGCATCATCGCTTTTATGACATGGTATAAAATGTGCCATCTTAGAAAATCTATCCACGACAACAAATATGCTATCCCTCCCATTCTTTGTTCGAGGCAAGCCTAAAACAAAGTCCATGGATATGTCCTCCCACGGAACACTAGGTACAGGTAAAGGCATGTATAAACCATGAGGATTGAGTCGTGACTTAGCTTTTTGACATGTAGTGCAGCGAGCAACAAAACGCTCAACATCCCGTCTCATCTTTGGCCAAAAGAAATGTGTAGCAAGTACGTCCTCCGTCTTCTTCACGCCAAAGTGTCCCATTAATCCTCCTCCATGCGCCTCCTGCAACAACAAAAGACGAATAGAGCTAGCTGGAATGCATAGCTTGTTAGAACGGAACACAAATCCATCATTAAGCACAAACTTGTTCCATGTTCTACCCTCTCTACAATTCTGCAATACATCTTTAAATTCCGCATCATTTACATATTGATCTTTGATTGTCTCTAAACCGAAAATCTTGAAGTCAAGTTGTGAAAGCATAGTATAACGACGAGACAAAGCATCAGCAATAATATTATCTTTCCCCTTCTTGTGTTTAATGACATAAGGGAAAGTCTCAATAAATTCAACCCACTTAGCATGTCTACGATTAAGTTTTGCTTGACTTCTTATGTGTTTCAAAGATTCATGATCAGAATGTATAACAAATTCTTTGGGCCATAAATAATGTTGCCAAGTTTCTAATGTCCGAACAAGAGCATATAATTCCTTATCATAAGTAGAATAGTTCAGACTAGGCCCACTCAATTTTTCAGAAAAGTAAGCAACAGGTTTAGCATCTTGTAATAACACACCTCCCAAACCAATCCCACTAGCATCGCATTCAAGCTCAAAAGTCTTATTAAAATCAGGAAGTTGGAGCAAAGGAGCATGTGTTAACTTATCTTTCAATACGGTGAAGGCTTCTTCCTGTGCGGTACCCCAAGTAAAAGGCACATCCTTGCGTGTAAGCTCATTGAGAGGTGCAGCAATGGTGCTGAAATCTCTCACAAAACGCCTATAGAATCCAGCGAGGCCAAGAAAACTCCTCACTTGTGTGACCGTTTTGGGCTGCGGCCAACTCTCAATCGCCTCGATCTTGGCTTTATCAACTTCAATTCCCTGCGGAGTAACAACATAGCCAAGAAACGATACTCGGTCGGTGCAAAAGGTGCACTTCCCAAGGTTACCAAACAAACGTGCATTACGTAGAGCAATAAAAACAGCACGTAAATGATCCAAATGTTCCTCCAAAGATTTGCTATAAATCAGTATATCATCAAAATAGACTACCACAAATCGTCCAATGAAAGCACGTAAAACCTCGTTCATTAATCTCATGAAAGTGCTAGGTGCATTAGTTAACCCAAAAGGCATGACTAACCACTCATATAATCCAAACTTAGTTTTAAATGCCGTTTTCCATTCATCTCCTAATTTCATGCGAATTTGATGGTATCCACTATGCAAATCAACTTTGGAAAACATGGTAGAGCCACTTAATTCATCAAGCATATCATCTAACCTAGGAATAGGATGACGATAACGAATAGTAATATTATTAATGGCTCGACAATCAACACACATACGCCATGTTCCATCCTTTTAGGCACTAATATAACAGGAACAGCACAAGGACTAAGGGATTCACGTATGTAACCTTTGTCGAGTAGCTCTTGTACTTGACGCTGAATCTCCTTTGTCTCCTCCGGATTGGTACGGTATGGCGCACGGTTGGGCAGTGAAGCACCGGGAATTAAGTCAATCTGATGCTCAATCCCTCGAATAGGTGGTAATCCCGGTGGTACGTCTTGTGGAAAGACGTCAATAAACTCCTGCAAAAGGTCAGTGACAACAGGAGGCAAAGAAGGAGGCAATTCCTCAAATGAAAACAAAGCTTCTTTGCACACAAAAGCATAGCACACATATTGACTAACATCCAAATCTGAAATATCAACTTTAGTAGCAAGCAAAGTTGGACTAGTCAATTTAATTTCATTAGACACAGCAGAAGAAGATTTGCTATTAGTCTTATGTTGTTGCTCAAATTCTTTGGCTGCTATCTCATTTTCACTCTTATTTTTCTCCTGTTTAGCTTTACTAGCTCTAGCAAGATCATCTTTCACAATTTGTTCAGGAGACATAGGAAGTAAAGCAATATTTTTATCCTGATGAACCAGAGTAAACTGATTTGTCCTACCATGGTGTACAACATTCCTATCAAATTGCCATGGTCTACCAAGTAAAAGAGAGCATGCTTGCATGGGTACCACATCACAATCAACATAATCAGCATATGCAGCAATGCTAAAGTGCACACGAACAGAACGCGTTACCTTAATCTTACCACTATTGTTAAACCACTGAATATAGTACGGATGGGGGTGTGGTCTTGTGGTGAGAGATAGCTTCTCCACCAACTCCATGCTAGCCAAGTTGTTGCAACTCCCTCCGTCAATGATGATGCGAACCGAACGTTCTTTCACCACTCCCTTTGTGTGGAACAAATTATGCCTCTGGTTTTGCTCAGCCTTCGTTACCTGCACACTTAACACACGTTGAGCAACCAAACTAGCATATTTATCTGCATCATCAGGAGCCATATACTCCATATCATGAGCATCATCATGGGCACCCTGTTCCTCATGAGCAATGAGAACTAAAGTCTCCTCATCATAGTCACTCGCTGACTCATACCCACCATCCGCCGTAATAATCATCACACGCTTGGAGGGACAGTCTTTTGCGAAGTGACCTCCACCTTGGCACCTGCGACATTTAATATCACGATCTCGTGTTTGCCCTGTGGAAGCCATGGATGAAGAAGAACTCGCCGCTGGACCACTCTGTGCACCCTTGAATGGTGGCGCTGACTGTTTTGGTGGCTCCCTGTAAGAATGAGCGGCTGAAGTAGAGGGTGGAGCAGCAGGACGTGTGGATGTAGAAGGTCCACGCGATGTCCATGATGTATTTCGTCCTGCAGAAAAGTTAGGTCTCGTAGCGGCCTGTCGATCCTGCACTTCACGTTCAGCTTTACAAGCAAGATGAAACAAACGAGTAATAGTAGCATAGTCCTTGTATTCTAGAATAGTTTGTATCTCCCTGTTTAAGCCACCCATAAAACGTGCAAACATAGCTTCATTATCCTCTACTAGGCCACATCTAATCAATCCAGTTTGTAATTCTTGATAATATTCCTCTACAGAATTTTTTCCTTGTCTCAAACGCTGTAATTTTTGTAGCAATTCACGTTGATAATAAGGAGGAACCCAGCGAGTACGCATAGCATCTTTTAAAGCAGCCCAAGTAGCTGGAATATTATTAGCATGCAATCTACAATGTTCAGACCACCAAATAGATGCAAAACCCGTGAATTCACAAACAGCAGCAGTAACACGTCTATTCTCAGGATATTGTAAACATGTAAAGCGTTGTTCAGTTTCTAACTCCCAAGTAAGATAAGCATCAGGAATATATCTACCCTCAAACGGCTTAAGATTCAATTTAAGTTTAGGCACATGTTCATCATCGCGTACCTGAGGGGGTGGTTGGTGTCGACCATGGCGAATGTTGGGACGTGGACGTCCAGCTGGCTGTTCATAGGCCGCTTCTTGTTCCACCTCCTCCTCGTAATCACCCTCGTAGTTGTCGTCCTGGCCGACGTCAGAGGCAGCAGCAGCAGTAACTGCAGCAGCAGCAGGAGCACCAGCAGCTTGTCCGCCCGGAAACAGAATACGTCGTGCACGTCGTGGTGGCGGTGGCTGTGCTGGAGCGGCCGCAGGCTGTATAGGTAAGCGTGCGAGCAACTCAGTAAACTTGGCGTCGAGCTTGGTGTCGATCATCTTCTCCACACCATCAATCGCCTCTGTAAATCTGTTCTCGATGTCATTCACCTGTTCAGACATCATTTGTGCAAATTTATCATGTAATGCTTTGTTTGTCATATTCTCCCAATCAGGTGCATCCCGCGCCACTTCATCATGGGATCCTGGCATGGTTAGCAGAAATAGAAAACACACAGAAGTATGATCCTACTTCGACTAATGGGATGTGGGGTGGTGGAAAGCACAAATCCGTCAAGCTTTTCTTCAGTTCTTACCGATTCTTACCTAGCAGCAGGTGGTGATGTACAACCAACGGGTCAAAAACTCTCAGAGATGTGGTAGAGCGATGGCCAGGAGGTGTCAACCGCACGAAGTAGTATATATGTGGAGCTGTAGGTAGGCTTGACAAATATGGTAGCAAAAAGCTCAACAGTAATCAAAACAGAGATGCAAAGTTGAATAAACACTCCACGTCGGTACTGTGCTGATCCTAGGCTAGACCGTACTAGAGACGCGAGCCTAAAACACCAACGAAAGCACGGCGCGGCACGTAATCAACTGAGAAGCACGCTCTGAATTTTTTTTTTCTCTTTTTTTTTTTTTTTGCTTTTTTTTTTTTTTGCGATGCGGGACTGCGGTGGCTGGAAAAGTGCGAAAAAATCACTATGGTGGCGATCGTCTCAAAATGAGTTTCTGGACCTAAGGAACGTATGGGCACGAAATTTTTTCACCCCTAAATTTTTTTTTTTTTTTTTTTTTTTTGGAAATCACCCCCCTTCTCTGGACGGAAAAAGTTTGGTCAAATCCGACTCTAACAACTCAAAACTAATCTGGCTACAGAGAGATCAGGATCCTTACTAATGGTGGAACTCAACTCGGACTCGTGAGACGTGGTGGTGTATATGGACTCTGCTTGGCGGAACGTGGTGGTGTATCTGGACTTGGATTGGCGGAACGTGGTAGGATGACTACTGTGCGGCGGCGACGTGGCAAACTGTGATCAGAACTCGAAACTCTAAGGGAACTAGACGCTAAGATCAGCAACTTGACACAACGATGCAACCGTAAATTCAACAAAGCAAGCTACTGTAAAGAAAACTGGATAAGGGCTCGGACTGTTTTGGAACGTGATGATCTAACCCTAATTTTTTTTTGGCTTTTTCGTGGACTGTAGGTATGAAGAACAGAACCAATCTAGACTATGAAAACTGGTAAATCTCACCGAGCAACCTGGAAATCTGATACCACTTGATAGAGGCGAAGGTGTCCCGATGTTTCGATGAGATGGTGGAGATCGATTATGGTGGAGGCGACTTTCACGATCCGACTACTAACGTGCGAAGACGTTGCGCCTTAGCGATCGCTAAACCAACTCCGAGAGGTTATTGATCCCGCGGATGCACGATCAACCTGACCACGAAGGTCTAATTCCTACAAGCAATCGAAGAACAAGCAAGAACTAAGAATTGCAATCTGGATATTGCGAATATAAGATGAATGATTACGAAAGTTGGGGTTCCAATGAGGTCTTGGCCTGGTCGGATGACACAAACGAAGAGCTCGAAGTTGCGGCTATGGCTAACTTATATCTAATTAAAACCCAAGTCTAAACGACGCCCTAAGGGCTGTATATATGGGGGAACAGAGGGGATTTTCGTGACCCCTTGGAGGTGGGGTCCGAAAACAACCCTAACTCGGTTTCCCCACACATACGGACTCTAAAAACAGCCTATAAGGTGGTATTTCGAAATTACATGGGCCCAGCCCAATATTAAGGTGACGCAGCACCTATGATTGCCCTTGGACGAAAATAATGAAGTGGCATCTCGCGTATTTCGTCCAAGACTTCATGCGCGCCTTATGGTGGCTTCAAAGTGCGATAATCACCACTGGAAGCTCCGCTGTCCTTTCCCCCGCGCGCACCTTCTTCTCCATGCTTGATCCCGCTCCAATGACCATCCTTCTTGTCCATGCTAGGTCCTTCATTCATAAGCAAAACAAAAGTATCTAATTTAGGCAGCATCATATGTTCATGAACAATAGAATGATTCGCAAGAAACGAAAGTACCTGATAATTTAGTTGACGTGCACGAGCTCTAGTAACTGGTCCAATATGTGTAGTTGGTGAGGATATGGGTGTAACATTAGTAGGGATGTCCTCATCACTATATAAAGACCACTACACTCCCACACCTTTCTAGGGTTTCCCTGAGCCAAATTTGCAGCCACCCCCTGTCTTTGCCCCTAAGTCTATCCCATTTTCGCCCAGATCCAGTGGTTCGATCCGGACCGTCGGATCCAGATCGGGCGTTCCACAGTGCGCCATGTCAGCAGATGGAGAGCCCCATCCAGCAACCTCCCGTGGAGGCTCCTCCACACCCGAAGCCGCCGCCGCCTCTGCCCGAGGCCGCCGCCGGCAGCAGCCGTGCCGCCGCACCCCGCAGCAGGTCGCCGCGCTCCTCTCCCTCTCCCTTTTCCTCTCTTCTCCCTCTCCCTCTAACCTCTTCTCTTTTCTCCTGTCCGTGAGATGCCGCCATGGACGGCTCAAGCGGAGCTCGTCGCCATGGCCATGGAACTCAAGCCGCCGCACAGGGAGCTCGCGGCGCGCCCCCTTGTCGCCCACTGGAACCGGCCAGCCACGGCTACCCAACCCTCCTCCGGCGGCCTGCGCCCGTCCCCGTGCCCGTCGGACCTTCCCTGCTCGCCGGAGTTACGCCCCTCGCCGGAGGCCGCCTGCAACGCCGCCGCGCCGCCCAAGACCCAGCCGTGGACGCCCCTGCACACCGGCGGCCGGATCCGCGCCCTCCGCGGCCACCTTGGCCACCACCACGCCGCCCTGGCCGGCGCACCTCCTACCGTGCTCGCCGGAGCATGGCCGACGGCCGCCGCCGCAGGTCCCGCTCGGGAGGAGCTCGGCCTCCCCGAGCCAGGCAACCGCACGCCCCAGGCGGCCCAACGCCCCCGCGCGGCCCACTCGCCCTAGAAGCCCAGGCCGGCCTCCTCCCCACTCTAGCCACATGGGCCTGGCCCAACAGTGAGCGCCCCCCTTTTTTCTCTCTCTTTTTTTTCTTTTTTCTGTTGGGCCCAGTAGATTTCGGCCTGTTAACTGTTTTTTTTTCTTTTTTAGTTTATTATTTTTGCAGATTGTATTGTTTTTTTAATGCCCGTATCTTTGCAACGGTAGCTCGGATCGCGACGCATAAAATATGAAAGTTGCTTAGAATTGCATGAAGTTTAATAATTAGTTGCTTGTTGCCATGTTTGAACTTGTTTACATGCTTTTTACCTACTAATTACAACTGCTTGCCACTGCAAACTGTTTCTTTAATAACTTTTTAACCGTTGCTCTGATTAAAATGTTCTCTATATGTAACTTGACTAGAATTGCATGTAGATTGTGTTTTTGCTGCTCTTGCTTGCTAATAAAAATAATAAAATATTGTTTAGGACAAAACAGTACCAAATGCAATAAATATCGTGGGGTCCGCAATAGTTTGCCATGTCTAGGATTTCACCCCACTTAAATTGACTAGCTTAGGTAGTTTATTTATGCTTCACCTCTTGCCATGTTTGTGTGCTATGCCATGCTTGAGTGAGATCCCATGTTAACAACCTTTCTTAATCACCTGTAGCTAAACAACTTGAACCATCGTAAACGTGCGGTATCGTCGTGTGTGACGAGTACTCCACTTAACCTGTTAGTAACCGCTCTCGACGGTAGGTGCGATGTCTCGTGTTGCCTTCTTGTCGATTCTTGCTCGTGTTTTCCTCGTAGTAATAGAGTGCTTGCTCGTTGATTGCTTTCCAGTGTTTACCGTCTTGTGTGCTTCCACAGGTACCTCTCGGAGACGATGCGAGCTTGCGATCAACTACACCTTCGGAACCCGATTTATCAACAGGCAAGGACTATGCATTACTTATGATCCATTCTATTTCAACCAGCGGTTTGCATGCTAGTCTAGGTTAGGTTCGATGTTTGATCCTACCACATGTTTACAGCCTCTTTCAAAACGATACAGCCATTACCCCTCCCAGCAAACCTTGTACTGCTATGTTACTATTGCTCGTTGCTCAGCCCCTGCTTAGTATGCATGCTTAGGATGCTACGATGTTACCCTGTTACTCCTTGGTTTGGGCTATCACATTATTATATTGTTGTTGATGATATGATTATTATAATGTTGACTATATTCGACGAAGGATGGGAGGTCTAGGCTATCCTGCCCCGACGCTTTGTTCCATTCGAGTCACCTAGGATCCGAGTTCCGGGTATTGGTTTTAAGACTGAGCGTGCCTAACCGCGTGTGGGATTTTATGGGGTCCCCTTTTCTTACCTACCTAGCTTGAAACATTTCTAGTGGTGGCCCAAGCTGATTTACCATTTGTAAACCGTGTGTGTGCTTGGTTGGGCCCCCAGCTGTTTTTAAAACCACTTGGGCCAGTGGAGACTTTGTTTCTCTATTGGTCCACCCGATCAGCTAGGACCCGGTTTCCCATGTGTGATTAACCGGCAATCCGACCTGCGTCATACGGAAGAGTCCGATCCGAGAGCGTGGCCGGATTTTGGATTGGGTGTCGACTCCCCAGGGGCCACCCGGATTTGTTCGTTGTTAGTTAGAGGGACCTGTCGTTCCGGATCTCTTGGAACTAAATCATAAAATGGTTGCCTGTGATGGGTAGCAACTAAGAGAGATGGGCGTGCGTGCGGAGCCTTGTAATGGGCATTTGGTACACCCCTTCACGGTTAAATCTTTTCGAGAAGCCGTGTCCATGGTTATGGACGACTTGAGACCTACTCCTTGTTCATAGACAACAACAACTGATATATTCTTAATATAACTTGATCAACGTGTGTGTGTGCCTTGATTGCTTCTTCTTCGTCGGGACGCGAAGAGGAGGACAAGGATAGGATAGGTGTTATGTTTGCGTAGTAGTTGATAGCAAGACCTGTTGGAGGCGATTCCTCATCGAATTCTTGGCTTCTTATCTTACTCTATAGATCGTTAGCCACTTCATAAATGCTAGTGCGGCGGCAACCTCACCACTTACCCCTTCCTTACCATAAACTACTAGTTGTCCTAGAATGACGAGTGATGAAGTCCTTGCTGGGTCAGATGACCACTACAGTTGGATGCTGAGTACTTCTGTACTCTTGATACTACCCCAAACTCTATTCAGGGTTCTTGATCGACAACAGGTATGGTGATCGACGTTCACGTGGAGACTCGACGACGACTAGTTAGACGGATCCCGGCGGAGGGCCTGGACCCGTGTGGTTATGGGATCGATGTTTTTCTCTTTGCCAGTAGGCCTTTGATTGTAGTCTGTACCCTGACATGTATCTTCCGCTGTTGTATTTTATTTGAGGCAGTGGTATGCCGATTGTATGAGATGTTGTATCCATGTATCTGTAATGTTGTGATATCATGTTGGAAATCCGGGGCATATGACTTCGTCATATGTCGCGGTGGGACCGATATGTGCTTCGTCCCCGGATCTGGATGGAAACATCTAGATCTGGAACAGTACCGCATATCGGGCCTTACAACATGGTATCAGAGCCTTACCGATCGTAGGATCCCCTCTCTGGCCGAAGTCGAGTCTAGACAAAACTATTTTGTAGTTATTAAGTTAGTTATCGGAGAGTAGGAATCTTTTTACTCCTTACCCTTGCTCTGGTCAGGAAAAGTGTCGTAAGTGTTTTATTCTCATCTTATCCCCTTCAAACTCTAGGGTCTCGAGTGTGTGGAGTTTCGGAACCGTTACAATGCCTTGCTTGTAGCGTATTGTCTCGATTCCGATCTCAGGTTTGGGAATTCCTGTAGTACCTTTAGTCTGTCCGACTCTGGTTTATATCTTGGTCGTCCGTTGAATTCAGTCCTCTTGCCTAGTATCCTCGTGATTTACATGAGCATGCTTCCTTTGATCGTTGCTTTGAAGTGTCGTTCTCCCCTTTGATCGCCCGATGGTTTCGTTCTTCGACGTTGCCATCTCTCTGCGGAAATTTATCTCAACAGAAGTTCGACGTCGACATGGAGCCGAGTCCCTTGTTGGTGGTGTTGAAGAATCGTCGACTCTGTTTTCTCTTCCCCCCTCTCCCCCGGATCGTCCTGGATCTCGGGACGAGATCCCTTGTTGGTGGTGTTGTATTTTAACAGCCCAGTTTTCACAAAAATTAAAAAAAATTGTTTTCGATGTGAATTGTTTGATTGTCTGATTTGTTTGCGGTGTTTTCATCCCCGATTTATTGATCGGCGATTATTCCCCCCCCTCTTATCTTGTATCGGACGGAGACCGACCCTTGCCACCCTGACACTCGACCTTTGCGACACCGGGTTTCGCCCGATCACCGTCACGAAAACCGCACGAGACCAGCCGCAGCCAACGGAACGAAAAGCCCGTTTAATAATTAATCGGGTTATTTTTATAGCGCGCCGGAAAGTGTTTTTGGAACGGTTCCATCGCGAGGTGAACGCCTCCGGCTCGACGCGCAGAACAAAGTTTTACCCGAATCGGAGGTACTGCGGACCCCCGGCGGTCAGAAACGTAAACACCGAGCGCGCGAGAGAAAAATTGAGGATATTTTTGCAAACTGCCAGCCACCGGGGCTATATAAAGATCACCGCACTCCCACCCCTTTCTAGGGTTTCCCTGAGCCAAATTTGCAGCCACCCCCCTGTCTTTGCCCCAAGTCTACCCCATTTTCGCCCAGATCCAGTGGTTCGATCCGGACCGTCGGATCCAGATCGGGCGTTCCACGGTGCGCCACGTCAGCAAATGGAGAGCCCCAGCCAGCAACCTCCGGTGGAGGCTCCTCCACACCCGAAGCCGCCGCCACCTCTGCCCGAGGCCGTGCCGCCGCACCCCGCAGCAGGTCGCCGCGCTCCTCTCCCTCTCCCTTTTCCTCTCTTCTCCCTCTCCCTCTAACCTCTTCTCTTTCCTCCTGTCCGTGAGATGCCGCCATGGACGGCTCAAGCGGAGCTCGTCGCCATGGCCATGGAACTCAAGCCGCCGCACAGGGAGCTCGCGGCGCGCCCCCTTGTCGCCCACTGGAACCGGCCAGCCACGGCTACCCAGCCCTCCTCCGGTAGCCTGCGCCCGTCCCTGTGCCCCTCGGATCTTCCCTGCTCGCCGGAGTTGCGCCCCTCGCCGGAGGCTGCCGGCAATGCCGCCGCTCCGCCCAAGACCCAGCCGTGGACGCCCCTGCACACCGGCGGCCGGATCCGCGCCCTCCACGACCACCTTGGCCACCACCACGCTGCCCCGGCCGACGCGCCTCCTCCCGTGCTCGCCGGAGCATGGCCGACGGCCGCCGCCACAGGTCCCGCTCGGGAGGAACTCGGCCTCCCCGAGCCAGGCAACCGCACGCCCCCGCGCGGCCCACTCACCCCAGAAGCCCAGGCCGGCCTCCTCCCCACTCTAGCCACATGGGCCTGGCCCAACAGTGAGCGCCCCCACTTTTTTTTCTCTCTTTTTTTTCTTTTTTCTGTTGGGCCCAGTAGATTTCGGCCTGTTAACTGTTT
The DNA here is from genome assembly GCA_950022295.1 of Bromus sterilis. Lineage (NCBI taxonomy): Eukaryota > Viridiplantae > Streptophyta > Magnoliopsida > Poales > Poaceae > Bromus > Bromus sterilis. The sequence goes on along the minus strand of OX465599.1, from coordinate 158,651,547 downwards.
TTTTTCTTTTTTAGTTTATTATTTTTGCAGATTGTATTGTTTTTTTAATGCCCGTATCTTTGTAACGGTAGCTCGGATTGCGACGCATAAAATATGAAAGTTGCTTAGAATTGCATGTAGTTTAATAATTTGTTGCTTGCCGCCATGTTTGAACTTGTTTACATGCTGTTTACCTGCTAATTACATCTGTTTGTGATGAGGACATGGCTACCACAGTTACAGCCATAACTCATGCTACTACACACATTGGATCGGCTACTAGAGCTCGCGCAAACCAACAGAATTATCAGGTATTTTCGTTTCTTGGAAATCCTTCTAATGTTTATGAACATGTGATGCTGCCTAAATTAGATATTTTTGTCTTACTTATGCATGAAGGACCTAATGTGGACAAGAGGGATGGCCATTGGAGCGAGATCAAGCATGGAGAGGAAGTAGCGTGTGCGGCAAAGAATAATGGAGCTTTCAGTAGTGATTTCCGCAGTTTGAAGCCACCATAAGAAGTGCATGAAGCCTTGGACGAAATATACAAAGATTCCACTTCATAATTTTGTCCAGGGGCTGTTATAGGTGCTGCGCCACCTTATTTATGGGCCAGGCCCATGTAATTTCGAAATAGTGCTTAATAGGCTGTTTTAGAGTCCGTATTGTAGGGGAAAATGACTCCAGAGGGATTTTAGTCCCACCTTGCCAAGGGAGGACGAAATTCCCTCTCTTTTCCCCTATATATACACCCCATAGGGCATCCTTTAGACTTGGATTTCTTTTAGTTAAAAAGACTGCTTAGCTAATTGCTGCATCTTCGTGTACTCGGTTTGTGTCCAACGACCAGATCAAGACCGCTTTCGGAATCCCAACTTTATTCATACTTCATCTACATATTCGCAATATTCAGATTGCTTTATCATAGTTCTTGCTTGTTCTTCGATTGCTTGCAGGCACTAGACCTTCATGGTCAGGTTGATCGTGCTCCGGCGTGGTCAATAACCTTCAGGAGATTGGTTTAGCGATTGCTAAGGCGCAACATCGTTGCATGTTTGTAGTCGGATCGTCAAAGTCGACTCCATCAAATCGTAGTTATCATCTCATCGAAAGATCGGGACACCCCGCCTCTATCAAGTGGTATCACTTTTTCAGGTTGCTCGGTGAGAATTTCCAATTATCCCTAGATTAGATCGTTTTTATTTACCTATCGTCCAAGAAAAAGCCACAAAAAAAAAGTAGATTAGTTCATCCATGTCCAAAACAGTCTGAGCCTTTTCGCCATTATCACTTAGTTTTTGCATTGTTGAATTTCCGGTTGCATCGTGTGTCGAGTTGCTGGTTCTAGTGTCTAAACTTTTAGAGTTCCGAGTTCTGGTCACGCTTTGTTCACATCGCATACGCTTTCACCATCACCATCAGCATCATCCATCCGCTGCTATCGTTCGTTGCAGTCTTGAATCATCTTTCATCTTTTGAAGAGAAAAGGTTGAGAAAAGATCTAAAAAAAGAGCTTTGAGTTTATGGTTCGATCGGCCAACATAAAAAAGAGCCGAAGTGTTGATCCGTAGGTGCTTTTGGAGGGAGAGATGAACAGATAAATAGAATCCAGATTTGTTTGATCCAGTAGTGTCAAGACAATAAAAAGACAGGAAGTATTCACGATTTTGGAAGGGAACGAATCTAGGCTACAATCCTATTTTTGTGTCGTTCGTGTGCTTGATAAGAGGAATAGATCAAGGAAGGCACGGTCCGGTTGGGTCATTGGATTTGACTAGTACCATCACGTGAAATTATTCTTGAAAATCACGTTGTGATTGTTGGAGAAGTTTGGAGAAAAAAAACTCTGGTCGGTTGCGCATGTATGGGAAGTTAAGATTCATAGAAAAAGAGAAGTAAAAAAAGTGTTCGGTTTGGTTTTTCCACAAGGAGACGTATAGAAATTGCATGCTTGCATTGGCTTTGGAGTCCTAGCCATTCACGTTTTGGAAACTGAGTTCACAGCAAAAGGCAAGCGCTCATCTAATTGTTTTATTCCTGATTTACTAGCAACCAAGAAGGAAAAAAAAGGAAGGAACTCTCGTTGGAAAATCTTAGTTTGGAAGAAAAAAAAACGCAGAAGTTGTTGCAATTTGTGTCACGTGCCAACTTGTAGATTTGTGTTGTTTGGAGAAATCAAGGAGAGAGAGGATACGTCCTAAAATTGGAAACCGTGAGTTCTAGTTGGAGTTTTGTTTTGTCTGCTAGATTTTTTTATTTGCCTCGTAACTTGCTCCAGATTTTTGGTAACAAATATCCTTTTTATTCAAGGTTGAAAGGAAGAGAGAGAAAGTTTGATAGTAGTAGTTTCTCACGTGGTTGTTGGGCCAAAGAAAAAACGAGGAAGGAAAGTGCACGTGGGGAATAAAAGGAAAGAGTGACCCGCCTTGGATTCTCTACAAAATTTGGTGCGGTTGGAACTTTCCTTGGAGGGAGCGCTTGGTTACTTGGAAAGTTAAAGAAAAAAGGAAAGCGATCAGCCACGTTTTGGAACGTGTCCTTGTGAGGCACGATTGGTCCAAAAAAAAAAGAGTTTGGATTAAAAGGAAAGAGCCAGCGTGGTTACAAAAAAAAATTAGGAGGAAAAAAAAAGGAAAGTTTAAGAAAAAAGGAGAGTGATACGTTTGGATTGGCTGAATCGTTCGTACTTCATTGCACGTGAATTTTATATGTGTCTTAGGCTCGCGTCTCTAGCACAGTCTAGCCTAAGATCAGCACTCGACTACTTTGAACGAATTTTCAGCTTGCACTTATTAACGTGGTTGTAGCATTTTTTTTCCACATATATATAGCCAACCCAGCTCCACATATTTCTACAACGTGCATACATACGTTCACCTGGCAATCGCTTTACACAATCTTTGGAGTTATTTGACACCGCCCGTTGCCGATCACCACCTGCTGCATGGTAAGAATTTGTAAGACACTGATATTTGCTTTACTGTGAGCGCTTTACCACCACATCCTAGTAGTTCATAGGAACATTTTTGTTTCTTGTTTCTACTAACTATGACAGGTTCCGGAGTTACAAGTTCTTCGCCGATGGACACACGTTCACCACCACGAGAGATGCGCCCACACAAAGAAGCATATGGACAGGTTATTTCTTTGCCATCTTTTGAGGGTAGATTTAACCCTGCTATTTATCTTGATTGGGAGCTTGAAGTAGAACAAATTTTTGCAAGTAATATTTTTTCTGAACTTGACAAAGTACGAGCTACCACTCGCGCTTTTATTGGTTTTGCTTCCATTTGGTGGAGTGTGTATATTAAGAAAAACATTGATAATAAACCTAAAATTTGGAAAGATTTGAAAGCTATAATGAGACATAAATTTGTTCCTCCTTATTATCGTCGTGAATTGCTTCGTAATTTGGAACAATTAAAACAAGGAAGTAACACTGTTCATACTTACTATCAAGAGTTTAAATCTTATATGCATAAGTGTGACATAGAAGAATCCGAGGATGATAGAAAGAATAGATTTTTTCATGGTTTGAACAATGACATCCGCGCACGATTTCATTATACTCCTCGCTGCATTATTGGTATGTATGTTCGTGCTTGTACCTTTGAGAGACAGATACAGGAGGATGCTTTGGGCGACTACGACGACTACGACGGCTACTATTCCAGACCATGCTCACCACCACCGATTGTCTCATTCGCCATTGCACCTTCTACGACGACCATGCCTCCTATTGTGAGTGTGATATCGCCTCCAGCCTCTATGACCTTGCCATCATCCGTACCTACATCATCTGAGTTGTTGCAACAAGGTAACAACAAAGGTATTGATGACATCACTTCACATAAGGATGATGCATGCATAGTAGAGTTGAATAAATCATGTGTTGAGTTACCTGTTGATTTGAGCACACCATCTATTTTGGATAATCATTATACTATTATGAAATTGCCAATGCTTAATCATTTTGGTATGACCTCTAATCTTGGTGATGATTATGCGTCGAATGACTTGTTGCACGACTACTTAGTTAAACCTTTTGTAGCATGTCCTTCGAAAAACATTAACGTTTATTCACCGATGTTAGGATGGTTTAATGATGAGCATTGTAAATCTTTAGATATGAATAAAATCTTCACTTATATATGCAAACTGAGTTGCAATATTTTCATGTCGTTTACCTATTGTGATGAATTCATATCTTTATATTTCACGACATATGAAAGTTATTTGTGTATACATGTGTCTCATGTGCACAAACTGAGGGCCGTAAAAATGGATGATATATACATATACAACATGTACACCTTGTCTCTTTTGTTAGCCACATTTCAGATTAAGCAACGCCGAGGACGGCTTTGTTTTCAAGAAGGGGAGGATGATGAGGACATGGCTACCACAGTTACAGCCATAACTCATGCTACTACACACATTGGATCGGCTACTAGAGCTCGCGCAAACCAACAGAATTATCAGGTATTTTCGTTTCTTGGAAATCCTTCTAATGTTTATGAACATGTGATGCTGCCTAAATTAGATATTTTTGTCTTACTTATGCATGAAGGACCTAATGTGGACAAGAGGGATGGCCATTGGAGCGAGATCAAGCATGGAGAGGAAGTAGCGTGTGCGGCAAAGAATAATGGAGCTTTCAGTAGTGATTTCCGCAGTTTGAAGCCACCATAAGAAGTGCATGAAGCCTTGGACGAAATATACAAAGATTCCACTTCATAATTTTGTCCAGGGGCTGTTATAGGTGCTGCGCCACCTTATTTATGGGCCAGGCCCATGTAATTTCGAAATAGTGCTTAATAGGCTGTTTTAGAGTCCGTATTGTAGGGGAAAATGACTCCAGAGGGATTTTAGTCCCACCTTGCCAAGGGAGGACGAAATTCCCTCTCTTTTCCCCTATATATACACCCCATAGGGCATCCTTTAGACTTGGATTTCTTTTAGTTAAAAAGACTGCTTAGCTAATTGCTGCATCTTCGTGTACTCGGTTTGTGTCCAACGACCAGATCAAGACCGCTTTCGGAATCCCAACTTTATTCATACTTCATCTACATATTCGCAATATTCAGATTGCTTTATCATAGTTCTTGCTTGTTCTTCGATTGCTTGCAGGCACTAGACCTTCGTGGTCAGGTTGATCGTGCTCCGGCGTGGTCAATAACCTTCAGGAGATTGGTTTAGCGATTGCTAAGGCGCAACGTCGTTGCATGTTTGTAGTCGGATCGTCAAAGTCGACTCCATCAAATCGTAGTTATCATCTCATCGAAAGATCGGGACACCCCGCCTCTATCAGTTTGCCAGCTAGGTAGGTAAGAAAAGGGGACCCCATAAAATCCCACACGCGGTTAGGCACGCTCAGTCTTAAAACCAATACCCGGAACTCGGATCCTAGGTGACTCAAATGGAACAAAGCGTCGGGGCGGGATAGCCTAGACCTTCCATCCTTCGTCGAATATAGTCAACATTATAATAATCATATCATCAGCAACAATATAATAATGTGATATCCCAAACCCAGGAGTAGCAGGGTAACATCGTAGCATCCTAAGCATGCATACTAAGCAGGGGCTGGGCAACGAGAAAAAGTAAGATAGCAGTACAAGGTTTGCTGGGAGGGGACATGGCTGTATCGGTTTGAAAGAGGCTGTAAACATGTGGTAGGATCAAACATCGAACCTAACCTAGACTAGCATGCAAACCGCTGGTTGAAATAGAATGGATCATAAGTAATGTATAGTCCTTGCCTGTTGATAAGTCGGGTTCCGAAGGTGTAGTGGATCGCAAGCTCGCATCATCTCCGAAGGTACCCGCGGAAGCACACAAGACGATAAACACTGAAAAGCAATCAACGAGCAAGCACTCTATTACTACGGGGCAACACAAGATCAAGAAGACATCACACGACACGGCAACACAAGATCTATCGTCGAGAACGGTTACTAACAGTTTAAGTGGGGTATCGGTCACACACGACGAATACCGCACGTTTATGGTGGTTCAAGTTGCTTAGCTACAGGTGATCAACAAAGGTTGTTAACATGGCAACTCAAGCAAGCATGGAATAGCACACAAATCATGGCAAGAGGTGAAGCATAAATAAACTACCCTAGCTAGTAAATTTAAGTGGGGTGAAATCCTAGACATGGCAAACTATTGCGGACCCCACGATATTTATTGCATTTGGTACTGTTTTGCCCTAAACAATATTTTAATATTTTTATTAGCAAGCAAGAACAGCAAAACACAATCTACATGCAATTCTAGTCAAGTTACATATAAAGAACATTTTAAACAGAGCAACGGTTAAAAAGATATTGCAATGACAGTTTACAGTGGCAGACAGTGTAATTATCAGTCAAACAGCATGTAAACAAAGTCAAACATGGCAACAAAGCACATTTTTAAACTACACACAAAACTAAGCAAGTTTCATATTTTACGCATCGCGATCCGAGCTACGAGCAAAAAGATACGGGCACCGCAATAAAACAATACAATCTGCAATAATAAAAAGAAAAAGAAAAAAAACAGTAAACGTGCCAGTGGGCCGAAAGCTACTGGGCGCTAAACAGAGATGGGCCAAGCCCACTACCGCAACAAAAAAAGATAAAAAAAAGGAAAAGGGGGGCTGCTCACCCCATGGGCCGAGCCCAACTGGCTGGAGAGGCCATGGGCCTGGAGGGGCGGCTGGGCCGCTGGGGGAGGCCGGCCCAGGCGACGGAACGAGCGGGAGAGCGAGGCAGCAGGGGTTCGGCTCGTCCCCGTCGGTTCCAGGAAGCGGCGGCGGCTAGGATGACCGGAGCTCCGGCGATGCTTGGGCGCAGCAGGCTGGACGTGGAGGCCGAGGGGCGCCGGGAACGGGCAGGAACGGAGGCGGAGGAGGGGGATCCGGCGCTGGGTCGCGGTCCAGGTCGGAGCAGAGGCGCGGAGGCTCGGGCTCCATGGCCGGTCGGCCTCGGGCATGGCGTCGCGGCGGCGTTCTGCGGACGAGAAGAGGTGGGGCGCGGCAGGCCAGACTCCCGTCGGCGTCGAGGTGGTCCAGGGGCGGCTCGGCTCAAGGCAGAGGACGGCGGCGCGACGAAGGTTGGCCCGGCCTCCATGGCGAGCGGCGGCGGCCTCCGGTGGCCGGCGGCGGTTCCACGGGCGTGGGCGGCTGCGCGTGGGGGTTGAGGAGAGAGGAGGTGTTGGAGCTCGGGCTGGCCAGATCTGGGCCGTCAGATCCCAGATCTGACGGTCTGGATCAGAGGGAAGCTAGGGTTTCGCGAAATAAAAGGGCTATTGGGAAAATTTGGAGCAGATCTGGGGGTGTGGCTGCAAATTTTTGGCTAGGGAAACCCTAGAAAGTGGTGGGAGTGTGGTGGTCTTTATATAGCCCCGGTGGCTGGCAGTTCGCAAAAACATCTCCGGTTTTTCTCTCTCGCGCGCGGTGCTCACGTTTCTGACCGCCGGGGGTCCGCAGTACCTCCGATTCGGGTAAAACTTCGAACTGCGCGATCAGCACATCGAGCCGGAGACGTTCACCTCACTCTGGAACCGTTCCGAAAACACTTTCCGGCGCGCTATAAAAATAACCCGTTTAATTATTGATGAGGACATCCCTACTAATGTTACACCCATACCCTCACCAACTACACATACTGGACCAGTTACTAGAGCACGTGCACGTCAACTAAATTATCAGGTACTTTCGTTTCTTGCGAATCCTTCTATTGTTCATGAACATATGATGCTGCCTAAATTAGATACTTTTGTTTTGCTTATGAATGAAGGACCTAGCATGGACAAGAAGGATGGTCATTGGAGCGGGATCAAGAATGGAGAAGAAGGTGTGCGCGGGGGAAAGTACAGTGGAGCTTCCAGTGGGGATTTTCGCACGTTGAAGCCACCATAAGGCATGCATGAAGGCTTGGACGGAATACACGAGATGCCACTTCATTATTTTCGTCCAAGAGCAATTATAGGTGCTGCGTCACCTTAATATTGGGCTGGGCCCATGTAATTTCGAAATACCACATTATAGGCAGTTTTTAGAGTCCGTATGTGTGGGGAAACCGAGTTAGGGTTGTTTTCGGACCCCACCTCCAAGGGGTCACGAAAATCCCCTCTGTTCCCCCATATATACAGCCCTTAGGGCGTCGTTTAGACTTGGGTTTTAATTAGATTAAAGTTAGCCATAGCCGCAACTTCGAGCTCTTCGTTTGTGTCATCCGACCAGGCCAAGACCTCATTGGAACCCCAACTTTCGTAATCATTCATCTTATATTCGCAATATCCAGATTGCAATTCTTAGTTCTTGCTTGTTCTTCGATTGCTTGCAGGAATTAGACCTTCGTGGTCAGGTTGATCGTGCATCCGCGGGATCAATAACCTCTCGGAGTTGGTTTAGCGATCGCTAAGGCGCAACGTCTTCGCACGTTCGTAGTCGGGTCGTGAAAGTCTACTCCACCAAAAATCGATCTCCATCATCTCATCGAAACATCGGGACACCTTCGCCTCTATCAAGTGGTATCAGATTTCCAGGTTGCTCGGTGAGATTTACCAGTTTTCATAGTCTAGATTGGTTCTGTTCTTCATACCTACAGTCCACGAAAAAGCCAACAAAAAAAATTAGGGTTAGATCATCACGTCCCAAGACAGTCCTAGCCTTTGTCCAGTTTTCTTTTCAGTACTTGCTTTGTTGAATTTACGGTTGCATCGTTGTGTCAAGTTGCTGATCTTAGCGTCTAGTTCCCTTAGAGTTTCGAGTTCTGATCACAGTTTTCCACGTCGCCGCCGCACAAGTAGTCATCCTACCACGTTCCGCTAATCCGAGTCCAGATACACCACCACGTTCCGCCAAGCAGAGTCCATATACACCAGCACGTCTCACGAGTCCGAGTTGAGTTCCACCATCAGTACGGTTCCTGATATCTCCGTAGCCAGAATAGTTTTGAGTTGATTAGAGTCGGATTTCACCAATCTTTTGCCGTACGTAGAAGAGGGTGATTTCCAAAAAAAAAAAAAAAAAAAAGAGAGAAAATAAAAAATTCTGAGTGTGCTTCACAGTTGTTACGTGCCGCGCCGTGCTTTCGTTGGTGTTTTAGGCTCGCGTCTCTAGTACGGTCTAGCCTAGGATCAGCACAGTACCGACGTTGAGTGTTTATTCAGCTTTGCATCTCTGTTTTGATTACTGTTGATCTTTTTGCTACCATATTTGTCAAGCCTACCTACAGCTCCACATATATCCTACATCGTGCGTTTTGACACCTCCTGGCCATCGCTCTACCATATCTCTGAGAGTTTTGACCCGTTGGTTGTACATCACCACCTGCTGCTAGGTAAGAATCGGTAAGAACGTAAGAAAAGCTTGACGGATTTGTGCTTTCCACCACCCCACATCCATCCCATTAGTAGAAGTAGGATCATATTCCTGTGTGTTTTCTATTTCTGCTAACCATGCCAGGATCACATGATGAAGTGGCGCGGGATGCACCCGATTGGGAGAACATGACAAACAAGGAGCTACATGATAAATTTGCACAAATGATGTCTGAACAGGTGAATGACATCGAGACCAGATTTACAGAGGCAATTGATGGCGTGGAAAAGATGATCGACACCAAGCTCGACGCCAAGTTTACTGAGTTGATCGCACGCCTACCTTCAGCACAGCCACAGCCACCGCCACTACCACGTGCACGACGTATTCTGTTTCCGCGAGGACAAGCTGCTGGTATTGGTGCTCCTCCTGCTACTGCAGTTGCTGCTACTGCTGCTGCTGCTGCTTCTGACGTCGTCCAGGACGACAACTACGAGGGTGATTACGAGGAGGAGGTGGAACAGGAAGCGGCCTATGAGCAGCCAGCTGGACGTCCACGTCCCAACATTCGCCACGGTCGACACCAACCACCCCCTCAGGTACGCGATGATGAACACGTGCCTAAACTTAAATTGAATCTTAAGCCGTTTGAGGGTAGATATATTCCTGATGCTTATCTTACTTGGGAGTTAGAAACTGAACAACGTTTTACATGTTTACAATATCCTGAGAATAGACGTGTTACTGCTGCTGTTTGTGAATTCACGGGCTTTGCATCTATTTGGTGGTCTGAACATTGTAGATTGCATGCTAATAATATTCCAACTACTTGGGCTGCTTTAAAAGATGCTATGCGTACTCGCTGGGTTCCTCCTTATTATCAACGTGAATTGTTACAAAAATTACAGCGGTTGAGACAAGGAAAAAATTCTGTAGAGGAATATTATCAAGAATTACAAACTGGATTGATTAGATGTGGCCTAGTAGAGGATAATGAAGCTATGCTTGCACGTTTTATGGGTGGCTTAAACAGGGAGATACAAACTATTCTAGAATACAAGGACTTTGCTACTATCACTCGTTTGTTTCATCTTGCTTGTAAAGCTGAACGTGAAGTGCAGGATCGACAGGCCGCTACAAGACCTAACTTTTCTGCAGGACGAAATACATCATGGACATCGCGTGGAGCTTCTACATCCACACGTCCTGCTGCGCCACCATCTACTTCAGCCGCTCATTCTTACAGGGAGCCACCAAAACAGCCAGCGCCACCATTCAAGGGTGCACAGAGTGGTCCGGCGGCGAGTTCTTCTTCATCCATGGCGTCCACAGGGCAAACACGAGATCGTGATATTAAATGTCGCAGGTGCCAAGGTGGAGGTCACTTCGCAAAAGACTGTCCCTCCAAGCGTGTGATGACTATTACGGCGGATGGTGGGTATGAGTCAGCGAGTGACTATGATGAGGAGACTCTAGTTCTCATTGCTCATGAGGAACAGGGTGCCCATGATGATGCTCATGATATAGAGTATATGACTCCTGATGACGCAGATAAATATGCTAGTTTGCTTGCTCAACGTGTATTAAGTGTGCAGGTAACGAAGGCCGAGCAAAACCAGAGGCATAATTTGTTCCACACAAAAGAACGTTCGGTTCGCATCATCATTGACGGAGGGAGTTGCAACAACTTGGCTAGCATGGAGTTGGTGGAGAAGCTATCTCTCACCACAAGACCACACCCCCATCCGTACTATATTCAGTGGTTTAACAATAGTGGTAAGATTAAGGTAACGCGTTCTGTTCGTGTGCACTTTAGCATTGCTGCTTATGCTGATTATGTTGATTGTGATGTGGTACCCATGCAAGCATGCTCTCTTTTACTTGGTAGACCATGGCAATTTGATAGGAATGTTGTACACCATGGTAGGACAAATCAGTTTACTCTGGTTCATCAGGATAAAAATATTGCTTTACTTCCTATGTCTCCTGAACAAATTGTGAAAGATGATCTTGCTAGAGCTAGTAAAGCAAAACAGGAGAAAAGTAAGAGTGAGAATGAGATAGCAGCCAAAGAATTTGAGCAACAACATAAGACTAATAGCAAATCTTCTTCTGCTGTTTCTAATGAAATTAAATTGACTAGTCCAACTTTGCTTGCTACTAAGGTTGATATTTCAGATTTGGATGTTAGTCAATATGTGTGCTATGCTTTTGTCTGCAAAGAAGCTTTGTTTTCATTTGAGGAATTGCCTCCTTCTTTGCCTCCTGTTGTCACTGACCTTTTGCAGGAGTTTATTGACGTCTTTCCACAAGACGTACCACCGGGATTACCACCTATTCGAGGGATTGAGCATCAGATTGACTTAATTCCCGGTGCTTCGTTGCCCAACCGTGCGCCATACCGTACCAATCCGGAGGAGACGAAGGAGATTCAGCGTCAAGTACAAGAGCTACTCGACAAAGGTTACATACGTGAGTCCCTTAGTCCTTGTGCTGTTCCTGTTATATTAGTGCCTAAAAAGGATGGAACATGGCGTATGTGTGTTGATTGTCGAGCCATTAATAATATTACTATTCGTTATCGTCATCCTATTCCTAGGTTAGATGATATGCTTGATGAATTAAGTGGCTCTACCATGTTTTCCAAAGTTGATTTGCGTAGTGGATACCATCAAATTCGCATGAAATTAGGAGATGAATGGAAAACGGCTTTTAAAACTAAGTTTGGATTATATGAGTGGTTAGTCATGCCTTTTGGGTTAACTAATGCACCTAGCACTTTCATGAGATTAATGAACGAGGTTTTACGTGCTTTCATTGGACGATTTGTGGTAGTCTATTTTGATGATATACTGATTTATAGCAAATCTTTGGAGGAACATTTGGATCATTTACGTGATGTTTTTATTGCTCTACGTAATGCACGTTTATTTGGTAACCTTGGGAAGTGCACCTTTTGCACCGACCGAGTATCGTTTCTTGGCTATGTTGTTACTCCACAGGGTATTGAAGTTGATACAGCCAAGATCGAGGCGATTGAGAGTTGGCCGCAGCCCAAAACGGTCACACAAGTGCGAAGTTTTCTTGGCCTCGCTGGATTCTATAGGCGTTTTGTGAGAGATTTCAGCACCATTGCTGCCCCTCTCAATGAGCTTACACGCAAGGATGTGCCTTTTACTTGGGGTACCGCACAGGAAGAAGCTTTCACGGTATTGAAAGATAAGTTAACACATGCTCCTTTGCTCCAACTTCCTGATTTTAATAAGACTTTTGAGCTTGAATGCGATGCTAGTGGGATTGGTTTGGGAGGTGTGTTATTACAAGATGCTAAACCTGTTGCATACTTTTCTGAAAAATTGAGTGGGCCTAGTCTGAACTATTCTACTTATGATAAGGAATTATATGCTCTTGTTCGGACATTAGAAACTTGGCAACATTATTTATGGCCCAAAGAATTTGTTATACATTCTGATCATGAATCTTTGAAACACATAAGAAGTCAAGCAAAACTTAATCGTAGACATGCTAAGTGGGTTGACTTTATTGAGACTTTCCCTTATGTCATTAAACACAAGAAGGGGAAAGATAATATTATTGCTGATGCTTTGTCTCGTCGTTATACTATGCTTTCACAACTTGACTTCAAGATATTCGGTTTAGAGACAATCAAAGAACAATATGCAAATGATGCGGAATTTAAAGATGTATTGCAGAATTGTAGAGAGGGTAGAACATGGAACAAGTTTGTGCTTAATGATGGGTTTGTGTTCCGTTCTAACAAGCTATGCATTCCAGCTAGCTCTATTCGTCTTTTGTTGTTGCAGGAGGCGCATGGAGGAGGATTAATGGGACATTTTGGCGTGAAAAAGACGGAGGACGTACTTGCTACACATTTCTTTTGGCCAAAGATGAGACGGGATGTTGAGCGTTTTGTTGCTCGCTGCACTACATGTCAAAAAGCTAAGTCACGACTCAATCCTCATGGTTTATACATGCCTTTACCTGTACCTAGTGTTCCGTGGGAGGACATATCCATGGACTTTGTTTTAGGCTTGCCTCGAACAAAGAAGGGGAGGGATAGCATATTTGTTGTCGTGGATAGATTTTCTAAGATGGCACATTTTATACCATGTCATAAAAGCGATGATGCTGCTAATGTTGCTGATTTATTCTTTGGAGAGATTATTCGTTTACATGGTGTGCCCAATACTATTGTCTCGGATCGTGATACTAAGTTTCTTAGCCATTTTTGGAGATGCTTATGGGCTAAGTTGGGGACTAAACTACTTTTTAGTACTACATGTCATCCCCAAACTGATGGACAAACTGAAGTGGTCAATAGGACATTGTCTACTATGCTTAGGGCTGTTTTAAAAAGTAACTTGAAACTGTGGGAAGAATGTTTACCTCATATTGAATTTGCTTATAATCGTTCAGTGCATTCTACCACTAAAATGTGCCCTTTTGAGATTGTTTATGGTTTTCTACCTCGTGCACCTATTGATTTGCTGCCTCTTCCATCTTCGGAGAAGGTGAATTTTGATGCTAAGCAACGTGCTGAGTTCATATTAAAACTGCATGAGTTAACTAAAGAAAACATTGAGCGCATGAATGCTAGATACAAGCTTGCTGGTGATAGGGGTCGAAAGCATGTTGTATTTGAACCAGGAGATCTTGTTTGGTTACATCTACGAAAAGATAGGTTTCCTGATTTGCGCAAGTCTAAGTTAATGCCACGAGCTGATGGTCCCTTTAAGGTTTTACAGAAAATTAATGATAATGCATATAAACTTGAGCTACCTGCAGATTTTGGGGTTAGTCCCACATTTAACATTGCAGATTTGAAACCTTATTTGGGAGAAGATGATGAGCTTCCGTCGAGGACGACTTCAATTCAAGAAGGGGAGGATGATGAGGACATCCCTACTAATGTTACACCCATACCCTCACCAACTACACATACTGGACCAGTTACTAGAGCACGTGCACGTCAACTAAATTATCAGGTACTTTCGTTTCTTGCGAATCCTTCTATTGTTCATGAACATATGATGCTGCCTAAATTAGATACTTTTGTTTTGCTTATGAATGAAGGACCTAGCATGGACAAGAAGGATGGTCATTGGAGCGGGATCAAGAATGGAGAAGAAGGTGTGCGCGGGGGAAAGTACAGTGGAGCTTCCAGTGGGGATTTTCGCACGTTGAAGCCACCATAAGGCATGCATGAAGGCTTGGACGGAATACACGAGATGCCACTTCATTATTTTCGTCCAAGAGCAATTATAGGTGCTGCGTCACCTTAATATTGGGCTGGGCCCATGTAATTTCGAAATACCACATTATAGGCAGTTTTTAGAGTCCGTATGTGTGGGGAAACCGAGTTAGGGTTGTTTTCGGACCCCACCTCCAAGGGGTCACGAAAATCCCCTCTGTTCCCCCATATATACAGCCCTTAGGGCGTCATTTAGACTTGGGTTTTAATTAGATTAAAGTTAGCCATAGCCGCAACTTCGAGCTCTTCGTTTGTGTCATCCGACCAGGCCAAGACCTCATTGGAACCCCAACTTTCGTAATCATTCATCTTATATTCGCAATATCCAGATTGCAATTCTTAGTTCTTGCTTGTTCTTCGATTGCTTGCAGGAATTAGACCTTCGTGGTCAGGTTGATCGTGCATCCGCGGGATCAATAACCTCTCGGAGTTGGTTTAGCGATCGCTAAGGCGCAACGTCTTCGCACGTTCGTAGTCGGGTCGTGAAAGTCTACTCCACCAAAAATCGATCTCCATCATCTCATCGAAACATCGGGACACCTTCGCCTCTATCAATTATTAAACGGGGTTTTCGTTCCGTTGGCTGCGGCTGGTCTCGTGCGGTTTTCGCGACGGTGATCGGGTGAAACCCGGCGTCGCAAAGGTCGAGTGTCAGGGTGGCAAGGGTCGGTCTCCGTCCGATACGAGATAAGAGGGGGGAAAATAATCGTCGATCGATAAATCGGGGATGCAAGCACCGCAAACAAATCAGACAATCAAACAATTCACACCGAAAACAATTTTTTTATTTTTGCAAAATATGGGCTGTTACAACAGACTACAATCAAATGCCTAGTGGCAAATAGAAAATCATCGATCCCCATAGCCACACGGGTCCAGGCCCTCTGCCGGGATCCGCCTAACTAGTCGTCGTCGAGTCTCCACGTGAAACGTTGATCACCATACCTGTTGTCGATCAAGAACCCTAAAAAGAGTTTGGGGGTAGTATCATGAGTACATCAGTACTCAGCATCCAACTGTAGTGGTCAACTGACCCAGCAAAGACTTCATCACTCGTCATTCAGGACAACTAGTAGTTTACGGTAAGGATGGGTTAAGTGGTGAGGTTGCTGCCGCACTAGCATTTATGAAGTGGCTAACGATCTAGAGAGTAAAATAAGAAGCCAAGCATTCGATGAGGAACCGCCTCCAACAAGTCTGCTATCCACCTACTTACGCAAACATAACACCTATCCTATCCTTGTCCTCCTCTTCGCATCCCGACGAAGAAGAAGCATTCAAGGCACACACACATTGATCAACTTATATTAAGATTATCTCAGTTGTTGTTGTCTATGAACAAGGAGTAGGTCTCAAGTCGTCCATAATCATGGACACGGCTTCTCGAAAATATTTAACCCTGCAGGGGTGTACCAAGTTCCCATTACAAGGCTCCGCACGCACGCCCATCTCTCTCAGTTGCTACCCATCACAGGCAACCATTTTATGATTTAGTTCCAAGAGATCCGAAACGACAGGTCCCTCTCGCTAACAACGAACAAATTCGAGTGGCCCCCGGGGAGTCGAAGTCCAATCCAAAAGTCGGTCGCGCCCTCGGATCGGCCTCTTCCGTCTCAACGGGGTTTGGGTTACCGGGACACCTCACGTGAGGTCCCGGGCCCTCGCCGGTCGAAGGTGGACCAACTGGGAAACCATGTCTTTGCTGGTCCGGGTTGTCTTAAAGGATATCTGCTAGCCGCGACCCGACAGACATATATGCCTGGTTTTCAAATGGTAAATCAGCTTGGGCCACCACTAGAAATGTTTGAAGCTAGGTAGGTAAGAAGAGGGGACCCCATAGCATCCCACACGCGGTTAGGCACGCTCAGTCTTAAAACCAATACCCGGAACTCGGATCCTAGGTGACTCGAATGGAACAAGCGTCGGGGCGAGATAGCCTAGACCTTCCATCCTTCGTCGAATATAGTTAACATTATAATAATCATATCATCAACAACAATATAATAATGTGATAGCCCAAATCCAAGGAGTAATAGGGTAAGATCGTAGCATCCTAAGCATGCATACTAAGCAGGGACTGAGCAACGAGCAATAGTAACATAGCAGTACAAGGTTTGCTGGGAGGGGACATGTGTAACAGCCCACATGTAATGCTTATAAAACATCATGTATGTTTGCTTTGTCTGTTGGACTTGTAACTTCACATTGTGATTGATCTTGACATTTCATGTGGTGATTTCAAATTTCATTTGGATTGGAGCCCATCTTATTTGTTTTCAATTGCTCCCAAGTTGGTTCAACTAGCATGTTCATGCAATTGTTCCAATTGCATTTCAACTCCCCTCAACCTCAAACTTGGCCTAGCCAATTTTTTGGCTTGCCAAGGTTTTCCAAACTTTCAATCCATTTTTTGCAACTTCCAAAAATAGGAGCCCTAGTTCAAAGTGATTTTTGAATTTAAAAAGGAGCTCACATTTTGTTGTTGCCAAAATTTGTCAAACCAATTTTGTAAAATCCAGAGAAATACAAGGATTAATATTCTTGAGCTCGTGGATTTTTGCACTTTGTGGTTTCTTCTCCAAAACTCCCCAATCACCTTGTTTATTTAATTTTAAATAGGAAAGGTATTGTTTTCCTTTTGAGGATTTTTCTCGGCATCCAAAATTGGACCAATCAATTTTGGATATTCAACCATGTGTCAGGGAGTTTAAAAATATATTGTATTGTATTTTTCTTCTCCTTTTCTTTCTGCCCTTTCTTTCTTTGGTTTTGCTATTTTAATAGCAAAAGGGCTTGCCCTTTCTTCTTCTCCATGCACAGTTTTGGCCATCGGGGCCTGGCCGGTTCGGCCCAGCGAGAGGAGCATCCGCGCCTTTTATTTCATGCGACCTGGGCCCGCTTGCCAGTCCCTGCTTTTCTTCTCCTTCCTCCACCTTTTCCCCGGAGAGAGAGAGAGAGAGCAGAGACGGCGAGCGGAGCGTGGAGCCCCCTCGCCAGCCTCACCTTCCTCGCCCCTTTTAAGCTAGGTTCCCCCTCGCCTCAAGAAACCCTAGCTCCTTCCCCCCCTCCTCGTTCTCTCCGCCGCCGCTGGCATGGGAGGGAATTCCCTCTTCTGTTTCGCCGATAAGCCACCAAATTGGCCGCCACCTCGCTATGTCGTTGACCGTGCGCACGCGTACGCGGCCCTGACCACCCATGCGTCTCGTTTCTTCCCGCAGGTCGGAGCTAGTAGCTGCGTCACGACTCGCCACCGTCTTCCTCCCCGCCGGGACGTCGTCTTCCCCGACGTCGACCTCGTCTCCTCCTCGCCGTGTTCGAGGTCGTCTCCAGCATCACCACGGTGAGCTCCTCGTCCCGTAGTCGTAGTGGTGCGACGTCCTCGCGTCCGTAGTTCCCACGTCGCCGTCGTGTCTACGGACAGTCGGTGGCAATGTCGTGGTCAAGTCGTGCACTAGGCACTCGTGGGCGCGTCCAATGCGTGTCTAGGTGCCGCAAGGAGCTGCCTTGCACTGCGCATGCCCTCCTTTTCGCTGCCGCTGTACTCTGCAACTGCCCGCCGTGGAGGTGCGTCGCCGTGATCTTCCTGCGACCATGGCGTCCCTGTTCTCCAGCCGCAGCACGAGGTGTTGGGCAAAATGGGTTCATGGCAGATCCAGCTAGCCCGGGGAGGTCGCCGTCGACCAGGGCGGGTTCCCCTAGCCGAGGCCACGGTCATCGGATCGCCAGAAAGTCTGAACCTTTGTTCAGTTTCGTCAAGCGTCTGAAACTATTGTGTTTCAGTGATCTTCAGAGAATCGCATAAGCTTCACTATGTGGTCCTCGACGTCGCGTTGTTGTTCGATCTCCTCAGTGTAGCGCAGTGGTGGGGATTCATGTTGGCATCGATAGATCATGGGATCAAGTCCCTGATAGAGCGAGGCGCCCCTCTTTTTGCTCAGTTTTTGAACGCGTCGATTGAATTCAGAAATTCAGTGTCGACAGCTTAAGTAGAGGCTCGTTGAGCCTTGGGCTCGGAAGCAGGCCGACTGTGATCTTGGCCCGAGGAGAAGGAGAGGCAGGCCGGGCCCAAGTCCAGTGGGCGAGGTCCTTTTTTTTGTTCTCTGTCTCCCGAGCTGGGCCTGCGCGCCTAGTCCAGTGGGAGAGGAATTAGTCCCTGGCGCCGAGGCCAGCCCAACTGAGCTGTGGCCTATCCTTTTTCCTTTTTCTTTTCCTTTTCTTTTCTGTTTAAATTTCAATTTGTTTTCAAATTCAAATTGAATTTTGAACTAGTATCTCAAATTGGGGCATCCCTTATATGAATTTGGGGTAGCTTGAGCCACTGATCATCATGGTGATGTTCTTTTTGCATTCTTCCCCTTCCAAAATTGGATTGATGGTAAATATGCAAATAGGCCCCTCTTTTTAATTGTTTTTGTCAAGTGCCCCCCAAATTCAAATATGGCATACCATATATGACTTTGGGGTAGTTTTTCCCAAGGAACGGCAGGGTGATATTGGAATTGCCATTTGAGCTTTTCCAAAAATGCAAGTAGTGCAACTTTGCACTCAGGCCCCAGAATTCATTTGAATTTGCAACTGTGCTTTGCAAATTCAAATGGAGCCATACCATATATGGTTTTGGGGTAGAAAAATGCAGGGATTCCAATGATGATGTCCATGTGATGTTTTGTGAAACTCAAGTAGACATGGTGTGAAACACCTAACCAAATCAAACCTGCCTTTCCTGTCTTTGCCTTCCTTCAACTTTAGTGCATGTTGAATCCTGATCATCTTTTCATTCCAAGTCTCTTTTAATGTCATCTTCAAATCTTTGCATCATCAAACCAACCCCTAGCATATTGTCATATGCAATGCGGCTGGGTCCCATCCTTCGTTGCATCTTCCCGATGTCAAATTCATCGACATCTCTCTGTCTCCGGAATCGATGTTTACTTTCACGTTGTACTTACTTCTGGTTTTGCTAGTTGATCATGCCATGTTGCCATGCTACTTACACCAAAAATTAAGGATAAGACCAAAGCCATTAAACGTAAATAAATTGCATATGAAGTTGTTGACGTGTCGTCACCACCTTCATTTAAATCTGACTAGACAGGGTCACATCATGTCTATTAAACTTGATCATACCATCTTTGCCTGTGCATTGCACCCATTGCTTACTTGTGTACTGTTCCTTGCCGGTACCTTACGTTAGCACCTGAGACTACCGAGGAGACTTACGTGGAGGTTTCCGACACCGAGCCTGAGGACCCTGCTACGTCTGCTCCGTCGACCGATTACCCAGGCAAGGGGAAGATTCATACCATTACTTTATAAATCTCTGCCTACCTGCCTAGATGTAGTCTAGAACGAATTTTTTTATCCTATCCACCTTGCTTATGCCTTAATCAAAACCAAACAGCCATGATCCCCACATCCCACTAAAACATTGTATTGCTAAGTTACCGCTGCTCAGCCATTGCTTAGTATGATTAGGGAAAACTTGCTGCTTACCCTATGTTATGGTTGGGATATCATGTTATTAAAGAAGTTGGTTGATGTTTATTATTATTATGATGTTAATTATACTGACGAAAGATGGGAGACTGGGCTGTTCCCGCCAGGTGTTTTGTTCCATTTGAGTCACCTAGGTCCCGAGTTCCGGGTATTGTGTTTCTTGACGAGCGTGCCTAATCGTGTGTGGGATTCTATGGGGCCCCCTTGTCTTACCTACATAGCTTCGTTCAATTCTAGTGGTGGACCGAGCTGATTTACTATTTGCAACGTGTGTGTGCTGGTGGTACCCTAGTTGTTTACAAACCACCCCGGGCCAGGAGGACTTGTTCCTTGTCTGGCCCACCTTGTCCGGCTGAGGACACGGTGTCCCATGTGTGATTAACTAGGTATCCAAACCTGCGACAGACGGTAGAGACCGATTAGAGAGCACGATCGGCTTTTGAGTTGGGTGTCGACTCCCTGGGGGCCACCCGGAGTTGTGCGTTGTTTGTTAGAGGGACTCTGAAGTTCCGGAGTTTCAGGCTTTTACCTAGCCAAGTGGAACCCGGGCGTACATGCGAAGCCTATGATGGGCAGTTGGTACACCCCTGCAGGGTTAAATCTTTTCCAAAATCCGTGTCTGCGGTTAAGGACGACTTGAGACCTACTCCTTGTTCATAGAATAACATCAAATTGGATCATAATTAAAACTTGCCTACCGTGTGAGTGCCTTGGTTTCTTTTCTTCGTCCAGGGGGGCCGAGAGAAGAACAAGGTTGAGTTATTTTTGACGTAAGTAGGTGAATAGCAGACTTATGACACGATGTCACGTGCATTCTTGGATCTTACCCATACTCTGATAGAACGATAGCCACAATATATGCTAGTGCGGCTGCAACCTTTACTTTACCTTGTCTTAACGTAGGAAGTTAGTTATCCTGTCATGATATAATCTCACCCCTGGTTTCCTTTTGTGCCTTTACTGTTTTGCCTGATCGGGCGCTGCAGTTTACTACTACATCGACCCGAGCACCGAACGATACTTCGTGGAGGTGCCCCCGGAGGATGACGATGAGGACCACAGTAGATCCTATAGTTGGGTTCCGACGTTCCGTGGGTGGAATTTTTTATGTGCAGCCCTCTCTAGGGCCATTTGGGTTTCGACCGTACTCGGTCGTGATTGCTTTCCGCTTGTCGCATGATGTACGGTTGGGTCTATGGACCTCTGAGATGATGAAATAAATTCCAGCGGCGATGTATGCCCTGGACTCTATATATTTATGTCTTAGTATTAAGTTCATTGTTCTTATACATGTTGTCGAGAATCCGGCAGTGACACGAGTGCGAGTGTCGTGAGTCGGTGGCCTTTTATGCGCTACTAACTTGAGCGAGGCGCGAAAGCGACTAACTTGAGTTAGCACCGCATCGGGGGCCTTACAACTTGGTATCAGAGCAGGACTGACTGTATGATAGAGGCGAAGGTGTCCCGATGTTTCGATGAGATGGTGGAGATCGATTTTTGGTGGAGTAGACTTTCACGACCCGACTACGAACGTGCGAAGACGTTGCGCCTTAGCAATCGCTAAACCAACTCCGAGAGGTTATTGATCCCGCGGATGCACGATCAACCTGACCACGAAGGTCAATTCCTGCAAGCAATCGAAGAACAAGCAAGAACTAAGAATTTCAATCTGGATATTGCGAATATAAGATGAAAGATTAACAGAAGTTGGGGTTCCAATGCGGTCTTGGCCTGGTCGGACGACACAAACGAAGAACTCGAAGTTGCGGCTATGGCTAACTTAAATCTAATTAAAACCCAAGTCTAAACGACGCCCTAAGGGCTGTATATATGGGGGAACAGAGGGGATTTTCGTGACCCCTTGGAGGTGGGGTCCGAAAATAACCCTAACTCGGTTTCCCCACACATACGGACTCTAAAAACAGCCTATAATGTGGTATTTCGAAATTACATGGGCCCAGCCCAATATTAAGGTGACGCAGCACCTATAATTGCTCTTGGACGAAAATAATGAAGTGGCATCTCGTGTATTCCGTCCAAGCCTTCATGCATGCCTTATGGTGGCGTCAACGTGCGGAAATCCCCACTGGAAGCTCCACTGTACTTTCCCCTGCGCGCACCTTCTTCTCCATTCTTGATCCCGCTCCAATGACCGTCCTTCTTGTCCATGCTAGGTCCTTCATTCATAAGAAAAACAAAAGTATCTAATTTAGGCAGCATCATATGTTCATGAACAATAGAAGGATTCGCAAGAAACGAAAGTACCTGATAATTTAGTTGACGTGCACGTGCTCTAGTAACTGGTCCAGTATGTGTAGTTGGTGAGGGTATGGGTGTAACATTAGTAGGGATGTCCTCATCATCCTCCCCTTCTTGAATTGAAGTCGTCCTCGACGGAAGCTCATCATCTTCTCCCAAATAAGGTTTCAAATCTGCAATGTTAAATGTGGGACTAACCCCAAAATCTGCAGGTAGCTCAAGTTTATATGCATTATCATTAATTTTCTGTAAAACCTTAAAGGGACCATCAGCTCGTGGCATTAACTTAGACTTGCGCAAATCAGGAAACCTATCTTTTCGTAGATGTAACCAAACAAGATCTCCTGGTTCAAATACAACATGCTTTCGACCCCTATCACCAGCAAGCTTGTATCTAGCATTCATGCGCTCAATGTTTTCTTTAGTTAACTCATGCATTTTTAATATCAATTCAGCACGTTGCTTAGCATCAAAATTCACCTTCTCCGAAGATGGAAGAGGCAGCAAATCAATAGGTGCACGAGGTAGAAAACCATAAACAATCTCAAAAGGGCACATTTTAGTGGTAGAATGCACTGAACGATTATAAGCAAATTCAATATGAGGTAAACATTCTTCCCACAGTTTCAAGTTACTTTTTAAAACAGCCCTAAGCATAGTAGACAAAGTCCTATTGACCACTTTAGTTTGTCCATCAGTTTGGGGATGACAGGTAGTACTAAAGAGTAGTTTAGTCCCCAACTTAGCCCATAAGCATCTCCAAAAATGGCTAAGAAACTTAGTATCACGATCCGAGACAATAGTATTGGGCACACCATGTAAACGAATAATCTCTCCAAAGAATAAATCAGCAACATTAGCAGCATCATCGCTTTTATGACATGGTATAAAATGTGCCATCTTAGAAAATCTATCCACGACAACAAATATGCTATCCCTCCCCTTCTTTGTTCGAGGCAAGCCTAAAACAAAGTCCATGGATATGTCCTCCCACGGAACACTAGGTACAGGTAAAGGCATGTATAAACCATGAGGATTGAGTCGTGACTTAGCTTTTTGACATGTAGTGCAGCGAGCAACAAAACGCTCAACATCCCGTCTCATCTTTGGCCAAAAGAAATGTGTAGCAAGTACATCCTCCGTCTTTTTCACGCCAAAATGTCCCATTAATCCTCCTCCATGCGCCTCCTGCAACAACAAAAGACGAATAGAGCTAGCTGGAATGCATAGCTTGTTAGAACGGAACACAAATCCATCATTAAGCACAAACTTGTTCCATGTTCTACCCTCTCTACAATTCTGCAATACATCTTTAAATTCCACATCATTTGCATATTGTTCTTTGATTGTCTCTAAACCGAATATCTTGAAGTCAAGTTGTGAAAGCATAGTATAACGACGAGACAAAGCATCAGCAATAATATTATCTTTCCCCTTCTTGTGTTTAATGACATAAGGGAAAGTCTCAATAAATTCAACCCACTTAGCATGTCTACGATTAAGTTTTGCTTGACTTCTTATGTGTTTCAAAGATTCATGATCAGAATGTATAACAAATTCTTTGGGCCATAAATAATGTTGCCAAGTTTCTAATGTCCGAACAAGAGCATATAATTCCTTATCATAAGTAGAATAGTTCAGACTAGGCCCACTCAATTTTTCAGAAAAGTATGCAACAGGTTTAGCATCTTGTAATAACACACCTCCCAAACCAATCCCACTAGCATCGCATTCAAGCTCAAAAGTCTTATTAAAATCAGGAAGTTGGAGCAAAGGAGCATGTGTTAACTTATCTTTCAATACCGTGAAAGCTTCTTCCTGTGCGGTACCCCAAGTAAAAGGCACATCCTTGCGTGTAAGCTCATTGAGAGGGGCAGCAATGGTGCTGAAATCTCTCACAAAACGCCTATAGAATCCAGCGAGGCCAAGAAAACTCCTCACTTGTGTGACCGTTTTGGGCTGCGGCCAACTCTCAATCGCCTCGATCTTGGCTTTATCAACTTCAATACCCTGTGGAGTAACAACATAGCCAAGAAACGATACTCGGTCGGTGCAAAAGGTGCACTTCCCAAGGTTACCAAATAAACGTGCATTACGTAGAGCAATAAAAACAGCACGTAAATGATCCAAATGTTCCTCCAAAGATTTGCTATAAATCAGTATATCATCAAAATAGACTACCACAAATCGTCCAATGAAAGCACGTAAAACCTCGTTCATTAATCTCATGAAAGTGCTAGGTGCATTAGTTAACCCAAAAGGCATGACTAACCACTCATATAATCCAAACTTAGTTTTAAATGCCGTTTTCCATTCATCTCCTAATTTCATGCGAATTTGATGGTATCCACTACGCAAATCAACTTTGGAAAACATGGTAGAGCCACTTAATTCATCAAGCATATCATCTAACCTAGGAATAGGATGACGATAACGAATAGTAATATTATTAATGGCTCGACAATCAACACACATACGCCATGTTCCATCCTTTTTAGGCACTAATATAACAGGAACAGCACAAGGACTAAGGGACTCACGTATGTAACCTTTGTCGAGTAGCTCTTGTACTTGACGCTGAATCTCCTTCGTCTCCTCCGGATTGGTACGGTATGGCGCACGGTTGGGCAACGAAGCACCGGGAATTAAGTCAATCTGATGCTCAATCCCTCGAATAGGTGGTAATCCCGGTGGTACGTCTTGTGGAAAGACGTCAATAAACTCCTGCAAAAGGTCAGTGACAACAGGAGGCAAAGAAGGAGGCAATTCCTCAAATGAAAACAAAGCTTCTTTGCACACAAAAGCATAGCACACATATTGACTAACATCCAAATCTGAAATATCAACCTTAGTAGCAAGCAAAGTTGGACTAGTCAATTTAATTTCATTAGAAACAGCAGAAGAAGATTTGCTATTAGTCTTATGTTGTTGCTCAAATTCTTTGGCTGCTATCTCATTCTCACTCTTATTTTTCTCCTGTTTTGCTTTACTAGCTCGAGCAAGATCATCTTTCACAATGTGTTCAGGAGACATAGGAAGTAAAGCAATATTTTTATCCTGATGAACTAAAGTAAACTGATTTGTCCTACCATGGTGTACAACATTCCTATCAAATTGCCATGGTCTACCAAGTAAAAGAGAGCATGCTTGCATGGGTACCACATCACAATCAACATAATCAGCATATGCAGCAATGCTAAAGTGCACACGAACAGAACGCGTTACCTTAATCTTACCACTATTGTTAAACCACTGAATATAGTACGGATGGGGGTGTGGTCTTGTGGTGAGAGATAGCTTCTCCACCAACTCCATGCTAGCCAAGTTGTTGCAACTCCCTCCGTCAATGATGATGCGAACCGAACGTTCTTTCACCACTCCCTTTGTGTGGAACAAATTATGCCTCTGGTTTTGCTCGGCCTTCGTTACCTGCACACTTAATACACGTTGAGCAACCAAACTAGCATATTTATCTGCATCATCAGGAGTCATATACTCTATATCATGAGCATCATCATGGGCACCCTGTTCCTCATGAGCAATGAGAACTAGAGTCTCCTCATCATAGTCGCTCGCTGACTCATACCCACCATCCGCCGTAATAGTCATCACACGCTTGGAGGGACAGTCTTTTGCGAAGTGACCTCCACCTTGGCACCTGCGACATTTAATATCACGATCTCGTGTTTGCCCTGTGGACGCCATGGATGAAGAAGAACTCGCCGCTGGACCACTCTGTGCACCCTTGAATGGTGGCGCTGGCTGTTTTGGTGGCTCCCTGTAAGAATGAGCGGCTGAAGTAGATGGTGGCGCAGCAGGACGTGTGGATGTAGAAGCTCCACGCGATGTCCATGATGTATTTCGTCCTGCAGAAAAGTTAGGTCTCGTAGCGGCCTGTCGATCCTGCACTTCACGTTCAGCTTTACAAGCAAGATGAAACAAACGAGTGATAGTAGCAAAGTCCTTGTATTCTAGAATAGTTTGTATCTCCCTGTTTAAGCCACCCATAAAACGTGCAAGCATAGCTTCATTATCCTCTACTAGGCCACATCTAATCAATCCAGTTTGTAATTCTTGATAATATTCCTCTACAGAATTTTTTCCTTGTCTCAAACGCTGTAATTTTTGTAACAATTCACGTTGATAATAAGGAGGAACCCAGCGAGTACGCATAGCATCTTTTAAAGCATCCCAAGTAGTTGGAATATTATTAGCATGCAATCTACAATGTTCAGACCACCAAATAGATGCAAAGCCCGTGAATTCACAAACAGCAGCAGTAACACGTCTATTCTCAGGATATTGAAAACATGTAAAACGTTGTTCAGTTTCTAACTCCCAAGTAAGATAAGCATCAGGAATATATCTACCCTCAAACGGCTTAAGATTCAATTTAAGTTTAGGCACATGTTCATCATCGCGTACCTGAGGGGGTGGTTGGTGTCGACCGTGGCGAATGTTGGGACGTGGACGTCCAGCTGGCTGCTCATAGGCCGCTTCCTGTTCCACCTCCTCCTCGTAATCACCCTCGTAGTTGTCGTCCTGGCTGACGTCAGAAGCAGCAGCAGCAGCAGTAGCGGCAACTGCAGCAGCAGGAGGAGCACCAATACCAGCAGCTTGTCCTCGCGGAAACAGAATACGTCGTGCACGTGGTAGTGGCGGTGGCTGTGGCTGTGCTGAAGGTAGGCGTGCGATCAACTCAGTAAACTTGGCGTCGAGCTTGGTGTCGATCATCTTCTCCACGCCATCAATCGCCTCTGTAAATCTGGTCTCGATGTCCTGCACCTGTTGAGACATCATACG
Source organism: Bromus sterilis (assembly GCA_950022295.1). Lineage (NCBI taxonomy): Eukaryota > Viridiplantae > Streptophyta > Magnoliopsida > Poales > Poaceae > Bromus > Bromus sterilis. Next base: position 158,624,419 of record OX465599.1, on the reverse strand, counting down.
TGCAAATTTATCATGTAGCTCCTTGTTTGTCATGTTCTCCCAATCGGGTGCATCCCGCGCCACTTCAACATGTGATCCTGGCATGGTTAGCAGAAATAGAAAACACACAGGAATATGATCCTACTTCTACTAATGGGATGGATGTGGGGTGGTGGACAGCACAAATCCGTCAAGCTTTTCTTACGTTCTTACCGATTCTTACCTAGCAGCAGGTGGTGATGTACAACCAACGGGTCAAAACTCTCAGAGATATGGTAGAGCGATGGCCAGGAGGTGTCAAAACGCACGATGTAGAAAATATGTGGAGCTGTAGGTAGGCTTGTCAAATATGGTAGCAAAAAGATCAACAGTAATCAAAACAGAGATGCAAAGCTGAATAAACACTCAACGTCGGTACTGTGCTGATCCTAGGCTAGACCGTACTAGAGACGCGAGCCTAAAACACCAACGAAAGCACGGCGCGGCACGTAACAACTGTGAAGCACACTCTGAATTTTTTGTTCTCTTTTTTTTTTTTTTTTTTTTTGGCGATGCGGGACTGCGGGGGCTGAAAAAGTGCGAAAAAATCACTATGGTGGCGAACGTCTCAAAACGAGTTTCTGGACCTAAGGAACGTATGGGCACGAAAATTTTTTACCCCTGAAAATTTTGGCCTAAAAACTGCTCTGGAAAGCGTGCCACTCTTTTTTTTTTTTTTTTTTTTTTTTTTGGAAATCACCCTCTTCTACGTACGACAAAAGATTGGTGAAATCCGACTCTAATCAACTCAAAACTATTCTGGCTACGGGGATATCAGGAACCGTACTGATGGTGGAACTCAACTCGGACTCGTGAGACGTGGTGGTGTATATGGACTCTGCTTGGCGGAACGTGGTGGTGTATCTGGACTCGGATTGGCGGAACGTGGTAGGATGACTACTGGTGCGGCGGCGACGTGGCAAACTGTGATCAGAACTCGAAACTCTAAGGGAACTAGACGCTAAGATCAGCAACTTGACACAACGATGCAACCGTAAATTCAACAAAGCAAGTACTGAAAAGAAAACTGGACAAAGGCTAGGACTGTCTTGGGACGTCATGATCTAACCCTAATTTTTTTTTGTTGGCTTTTTCGTGGACTGTAGGTATGAAGAACAGAACCAATCTAGACTATGAAAACTGGTAAATCTCACCGAGCAACCTGGAAATCTGATACCACTTGATAGAGGCGAAGGTGTCCCGATGTTTCGATGAGATGGTGGAGATCGATTTTTGGTGGAGTAGACTTTCACGACCCGACTACGAACGTGCGAAGACGTTGCGCCTTAGCAATCGCTAAACCAACTCCGAGAGGTTATTGATCCCGCGGATGCACGATCAACCTGACCACGAAGGTCAATTCCTGCAAGCAATCGAAGAACAAGCAAGAACTAAGAATTGCAATCTGGATATTGCGAATATAAGATGAAAGATTAACAGAAGTTGGGGTTCCAATGCGGTCTTGGCCTGGTCGGACGACACAAACGAAGAACTCGAAGTTGCGGCTATGGCTAACTTAAATCTAATTAAAACCCAAGTCTAAACGACGCCCTAAGGGCTGTATATATGGGGGAAAAGAGGGGATTTTCGTGACCACTTGGAGGTGGGGTCCGAAAATAACCCTAACTCGGTTTCCCCACACATACGGACTCTAAAAACAGCCTATAATGTGGTATTTCGAAATTACATGGGCCCAGCCCAATATTAAGGTGACGCAGCACCTATAATTGCTCTTGGACGAAAATAATGAAGTGGCATCTCGTGTATTCCGTCCAAGCCTTCATGCATGCCTTATGGTGGCTTCAACGTGCGGAAATCCCCACTGGAAGCTCCACTGTACTTTCCCCTGCGCGCACCTTCTTCTCCATTCTTGATCCCGCTCCAATGACCGTCCTTCTTGTCCATGCTAGGTCCTTCATTCATAAGAAAAACAAAAGTATCTAATTTAGGCAGCATCATATGTTCATGAACAATAGAAGGATTCGCAAGAAACGAAAGTACCTGATAATTTAGTTGACGTGCACGTGCTCTAGTAACTGGTCCAGTATGTGTAGTTGGTGAGGGTATGGGTGTAACATTAGTAGGGATGTCCTCATCACTGTAGGACCCTTACTGGCAGAAGTCGAGTCTAGAAAGTATTTTGGTAGTTATTCAGGAAAACATTTCGGAGAGTAGGACCTATTTCTGTTTTCTCCTTATCCCACCCTCCCACCCCTTTTTCCGTGAGGAGTGAAACGTTGTTTTCTCTCTGCAACTTATCCCCTTTCAAAATAAATCTAGGTTCTCGTTTACATGAGGATCCGATTCCTCTATAATTTTTTGCTAGCGACAAGAACGGTTGGCGTATGTTGAGAACACTGAGCCGCCACTTGGGGTTGACAGCTCCACCTCGCTTACGGCATACCTCAGGTGAAACTCCTATAGAGGGATGGTTGGCATCCTCCGGATGTGGTTCCTCCCCCTATAGGAGACCGCTTCGGCGGGCCGCTCAAGGTAGATGTCTCAACGTTCAGGTCTTCAACCACTCGTATATATTGTTGTGTGCTCTCTAGCAGATTATTATCTTGGATTCGGATGATCTCGGTTTGGGGATTCAAGTAGCACCTAGCTTTCGACTTTCCGATTTAACCTTGGTGGATATTCAGCCTTCGGCTTCCTCATACCTCGTGAGGAAGTTTTGTTGCCAATATTGCTTTATCTTCTGGTTTCGTCAATGTTTCTACCATGTTCTCATAAGTGTTCCTGTATATAGGATGCCAAGAGCGAACATGCCGCCGCCAGAGAACCCTCTCCTTGGGGAGGCTGTGAACGCAGTGGCTCAAAGCACAGCTGCGATCTTACAGATGCTGCAGAACCAGACTTCCCAGAGGAGTGATCGACCACAGTACACCACTCTGCAACAGTTCCTTGCTATCAACCCCCCCCCCCCAGGTTCTCCGACGCTCGAGACCCGCTGGAAGCGGATGATTGGATTGCAGAGATCAAGAAGCACTTCAATGCAAACCCAGTCAGACCAGTCGACTACGTCACCTTCGCCTCCTTCCAGCTTCAGGGTGCAGCAGCCAGCTGGTACGATACCTACAAGGACAACAAGGGCGAAGCTATCATCACGTGGGAAGACTTTGTCGCAGACTTCAGAGCAGCACATATTCCGAGTGGCTTGATGGACAGGAAGCGGGAGGAGTTCTTGGCTCTAAGAAAGGGTGACAGGTCAGTCAGGAGTACAACCTGGCCTTCGTCAGGCTCGCCAGGTACGCTCCGGAGGAGGTCAGCACAGAGGCCAAGCGGATTGCCAGTGTGGGTCTCAGCACAGAGATCAAGTATGCACTCACCCAGTGCAACCCCACGCTGTTCTCACAGTTCGTGGATCAGGCTATCCGCCGGGAGTCAGCCAGAGCAGAGTGGGATGCAGACAGGAAGCGCCAGAGAGAGCACAGCTCCGCAGTGATGGTCCACAAGAAGGCAAAGACTTGGGTCACAGAGGCACCACCGTAGAGGCAACAGTTCTAGCAGAGGGGGTGGGGGCAGTTGTCCACACTTTTTCCCGCCCTCCCGTCCCAGTTCAGCAGGGGGCTCGCTCTACACCACCACACGCGAGGCCACCCAGGCCGCAGCAGCAGCCCAGGTCAGGCGTGATCTGCTACAAGTGCAGGGAGCCGGGGCACACTTCTCCCAACTGCACCGACCCGCGCTTTGCTTGGCTCCCACCGCCTCCACCTCGCTCTACTCCGAGCACTGCGATGGTGAAGGCACAGCCACGTGCAGTTCGAGTGAACAACGTGATGATCACAGATGCTCAGCAGTCTTCAGAGATTGTTCTTGGTAGGTTGCTTGTGTGTTCAGTTCCAGCGACAATTCTGTTCGATTCCGGAGCTTCCCATTCGTTCATATCCAATGCCTTTGCTATGTCACTTGACCTTCCGAGAGAGCTGTTGCCTAGACCGCTCTCAGTTTGTTCTCCGGGCTCTAGAGTGGAGTCGTCCAGGGTTGTTCCAGATGTGGAGATCCGTATTCAGGGTGTGGTTTTCACAGGATCCCTGATTGTCTTGCCTCGTTCCGACATTGATGTCATTTTGGGCATGGATTAGCTTGTGAAACACAAAGCCAATATTGATTGTCCGACCAGATCAGTGAAGTTGACACATGATTCAGGTGCAGAAGTCTTGTACACTTGTGGCTCTACGTCAGGACCAGCACAGTTGTATGCTTTGAACGCAGGAGTTGCACCTTTGCTCGAAGAGGTCAAAGTTGTCTGTGAGTTCCCAGATGTCTTTCCGGAGGAGTTGCCAGGAATTCGCCCAGTTCGAGCTATTGAGTTCGTTATTGAGCTAGACCCTGGTACTCAGCTGATTTCTCGGCATCCGTACAAGATGTGTTCGAAGGAGTTGATTGAGCTCAAGAAGCAGTTGACAGAGTTGGAGGCAGGCGGTTTTATCCGCGCGAGAACTTCCCCTTGGGGTGCACCAGCTTTGTTTGTCCAGAAGAAGGATGGGACTAGCCGCTTGGTCCAGGACTATCGCGGTATAAACAAGCAGACCATCAAGAACAAGTACCCTTTACCCCGCATCAATGATCTGTTCGAACAGTTGAATGGGGCTAAGGTGTTTTCGAAGCTTGACTTGAGGATGGGGTATCATCAAATCCGTGTTCATAAAGAGGACATTCTCAAGACCGCGTTCAACACACGTTATGGGCTGTATGAGTTCACAATAATGACTTTCGAGTTCTCAAACGCCCCTCCAACATTCATGAGAGCTATGAACTATTTGTTCCAAGAATGGCTTGATGTGTTCGTGATCCTCTACCTCGACGACATTCTTGTCTATTCCAAGTCAGAGGCTGAACATGAGGAACATCTGCACCTGGTGCTGTAGAAGCTGAGAGAGCACCGGTACGACGCCAAGTTCTCCAAGTGTGAGTTTTGGCTGGACAAGGTAAATTTTCTGGGCCATGTTATTTCCGCGGAGGGAATCGCGATTGATCCAGACAGAGTCCGCACTATTCAAGAGTGGGCTCATCCGAAGAATGTGAAGCAGCTAAGGAGTTTTCTCGGCCTCGCCAGTTATTGCAGGAGGTTTGTGCAGAATTTCTCCAAAATAGCAAAGCCAATGACTGAATTGTTGTGCAAAGGCAAACGGTACAATTGTTCACCAGCATGCCAGTCAGCCCTCGAAGAGTTGAAAGAGAAGTTGACCACAACTCCAATTATCACGCCGCCAGATGAGTTAGAGCCTTTTCAGGTGTTTTGTGATGCCTCCTTGCAAGGTCTAGGCGGAGTTTTGATGCAAGGCAGAAATATTGTGGCTTATACCTCACGGCAGTTGAAGACGAGAAAGGGGAATTACCACACGCACGACTTGGAGCTTGCAGCAGTTGTGCACGCTTTGATCACTTGGCGACACCTCCTCTTAGGGAGGAAGGTGGATGTGTTCACCGATCACAAGAGTCTGAAGTACTTGTTCACTCAGCCAAATCTGAACTTGAGGCAAAGAAGATGGCTTGAAACTATTACTGAGTACACAATTGATATTCAGTACACGCTTGGGAAGGCGAATGTCATAGCTGATGCGCTGAGCCGCAAGGGCGATTGCAATAATATACAGGTGCAAAAGATCCACCCTGATTTGTGTGAGTCCTTTCGAAGGCTCAATCTCGAGCTAGTTCCAGCAGGCAACCTTGTGGTAGATCCCACTATCCATGAGAAGATCCGTGAAGTTCAGTCTGGCAGCTCAATGATACAAAATATCAAACAGGGTATTGCCGCCTCAGTTCCAAAGTACGGTTGCTTTTCAGTGCATAATGACGGCACCGTGTTGTTCGAAGAGCGAGTGGTTGTTCCCAAGGAGGGAGATCTCAGAGAGGTCATCATGAAGGAAGCCCATGATTCCAAGCTATAGATTCACCCTGGCAGTACAAAGATGTACCAAGACCTCAAACAAAGCTTTTGGTGGACTCGTATGAAGCGGGATGTTGCCCGTTACGTGTCTCAGTGTGATGTGTGCAGGAGAGTGAAGGCACAGCACCAGAAGCCTGTAGGGTTGCTTCATCCACTTGAGATTCCGGAGTGGAAATGGGATCACATAGAGATGGACTTCATCACAGGCTTCGCCTTGTCGCAGAAGAAGAACAATGCCATCTTTGTTGTCATTGACAATCTTTCCAAAGTTGCCCACTTCTTTCCAGTGAAGGACTCCATTTCAGCAACTCAGTTAGCGGATTTGTACACCGCAAGAGTTGTATCTTTGCATGTCATTCCTAAGAAGATCAGTTCTGATAGAGGCAGCCTTTTCACCTCTAAGTTCTGGCAGGCCTTTCAAAAGGCAATTGGTACGACAGTGTTGTTCAGTACCGCTTATCACCCTCAGACAAGTGGGCAAGTCGAGCGCGTGAACCAAATCCTCGAGGACATGCTTCGGGCATGTGTCATCTCCTTTGGCATGAAGTGGGAAGAGTGCTTGCCGTATGCTGAGTTCTCTTACAACAACAGCTATCAGGCAAGTCTGCAGGCAACGCCCTTTGAAGTCTTGTATGGCCGCAAGTGCAGGACACCTTTGAACTGGTCCGAGACAGGTGAGAGGCAGCTGTTCGGTCCAGATGTGATCCAAGAGGCAGATGACAGAGTGAAGTTTGTCCGAGAGCACCTAAAGGCAGCACAGTCTAGGCAGAAGGCCAATTATGAAAAAAGTCACTGTGGTGTAGCGTTTCAGGTTGGTGATTGGGCGTACCTGAGAGTGTCTCCATTGAGGGGAACTCACCGATTTGGCATCAAAGGAAAGCTCGCTCCAAGATTTGTAGGACCTTTCCGCATCCTTAAGACTAGAGGACCTCTTTCCTTTCGGCTAGATCTTCCGGAGAGTCTGTCCATGGTGCATAACGTGTTCCATGTGTCCCAGCTAAAGCAGTGCTTCAAGCAGCCAGAGCAGGTCGTTGACTTGGGCGAGATCCAGCTGAGTGCAGACCTTTCCTACTCAGAGCGTCCAGTCCGTGTTCTTGAGACGTCCGAGCGCAAGAATCGCAGCAAGGTCGTCAAGTTCATGAAGGTTCAGTGGGCACATCATTCGTGGAAGGAAGCAACGTGGGAGCGTGAAGATCATCTCCGTTCTGAGTATCTCGAGCTTTTCCATGCTTAGATCTCGGGACGAGATCCAGTGTTGGTAGGGGAGAGCTGTAACAGCCCACATGTAATGCCTATAAAACATCATGTATTTGTTCTTTGTCTGTTGGACTTGTAACTTCACATGGTGATTGATCTTGAATTTCATGTGGTGATTTCAAATTGCATTGGGATTGGAGCTCATCTGTTTTGTTTTCAATTGCTCCCAAGTTGGTTCAAGTAGCATGTTCATGCAATTGTTCCAATTGCATTTCAACTCCCCTCAACCTCAAACTTGGCCTAGCCAATTCTTTTGGCTTGCCAAGGTTTTCCAAATTCTCAATCCATTTTTTGCAACTTCCAAAAACAGGAGCCCTAGTTCAAAGTGATTTTTGAATTTAAAAAGGAGCTCACATTTTGTTGTTGCCAATATTGGTCAAACCAGTTTTGTAAAATCCAGAGAAATACAAGGATTAATATTCTTGAGCTCATGGATTTTTGCACTTTGTGGTTTCTTCTCCAAAACTCCCCAATCACCTTGTCTATTTAATTTTAAATAGGAAAGGTACTGTTTTCCTTTTGAGAATTTTTCTCTACATAGGAAAGGTACTCGCCTCAAGAAACCCTAGATCCTTCCCCCCTCCTCGTTCTCTCCACCGCCGCCGCCATGGGAGGGAATTCCCTCTTCTGTTTCGCTGGTAAGCCGCGGAATTGGCCGCCACCTCGCCATGTCGTTGACCGTGCGCACGCGTACGCGGCCCTGACCACCCCTGCGTCCCGTTTCTTACCGCAGGTCGAAGCTAGTAGATGCGTCATGCCTCGCCACCGTCTTCCTCGCCGCAAGGACGTCGTCTTCCCCGACGTCGACCTCGGCGATCTCGTCTCCTCCTCGCCGTGTTCGAGGTCGTCTCCAGCACCACCTCGGTGAGATCCTCGTCCCGTAGCCGTAGTGGTGCGACGTCCTCGCGTCCGTAGTTCCCGCGTCGCCGTCGTGTCCATGGACAGTCCGTGGCCATGACGTGGTCAAGTCGTGCACTAGGCACTCGTGGGCGCGTCCAGTGCGTGTCTAGGTGTGCAAGGAGCTGCCTTACACTGCGCAGGCCCTCCTTTTCGCTGCTGCCGTAGTCTGCAACTGCCCGCCTTGGAGGTGCGCCGCCGTGATCTTCCCGCGACCATGGCGTCCCCGTTCTCCAGCTGCAGCACGAGGTGTTGGGCAAAATGGGTTCATGGCAGATCCAGCTGGCCCGGGGAGGTCGCCGTCGACCCGCCGGTAGCCCCTAGCCGAGGCCACGGTCATCGGAGGTAGCTGTCGCCGAAAAGTCAGAACCTTTGTTCAGTTTCGTCAGGCGTCTGAAACTGTTGTGTTTCAGTGATCTTCAGAGAATCGCACGAGCTTCACTATGTGGTCCTCGACGTCGCGTTGTTGTTCGATCTCCTCAGTGTAGCGCAGTGGTGGGGATTCCTGTTGGCGTCGATAGATCGTGGGATCAAGTCCCCGATAGAGCGAGGCGCCCCTATTTTTGCTCTATTTTTGAACGCGTCGACTAAATTCAGAAATTCAGTGTCGACAGCTTCAGTAGAGGCTCGTTGAGCCTTGGGCTCGGAAGCAGGCCGGCTGTGATCTTGGCCCGAGGAGAAGGAGAGGCAGGCCGGGCCCAAGTCCAGTGGGCGAGGTCCTTTTTTTTGTTCTCTGTCTCCCGAGCTGGGCCTGTGCGCCTAGGCCAGGGGGACAGGAATTGGGCCCTGGCGTCGAGGCCAGCCCAATTGGGCTGTGCCCTGTCCTTTTTCCTTTTTCTTTTTGTTTTCTTTTCTGTTTAAATTTCAATTTCAATTTGTTTTCAAATTCAAATTGAATTTTGAACTTGTATCTCAAATTGGGGCATTCCTTATATGAATTTGGGGTAGCTTGAGCCACTGATCATCATGGTGATGTTCTTTTTGCATTTTTCCCCTTCCAAAATTGAAGTGATGGTAAATATGCAAATAGGCCCCTCTTTTTAATTGTTTTTGCCAAGTGCCCCCCAAATTCAAATATGGCATACCATATATGAATTTGGGGTAGTTTTTCCCAAGGAACAGCAGGATGATATTGGAATTTCCATTTGAGCTTTTCCAAAAACACAAGTAGTGCAATTTTGCACTCACGCCCCTGAATTCATTTGAATTTGCAACTGTGCTTTGCAAATTCAAATGGAGACATACCTTATATGGTTTTGGGGTAGAAAAATGCAGGGATTCCAATGGTGATGTCCATGTGATGTTTTGTGCAACTCAAGTGGACTTGGTGTGAAACACCTAACCAAATCAAACCTTCCTTTCTTGTCTTTGCCTTCCTTCAACTTCAGTGCATGTTGAATCCTGATCATCTTTTCATTCCAAGTCTCTTTTCATGTCATCTTTAAACCTTTGCATCATCAAACCAGCCCCTAGCATATTGTCATATGCAATGTGGCTGGGTACCATCCTTTGTTGCATCTTCCCGATGTCAAATTCATCAACATCTCTCCGTCTCCGGAATCAATGTTTACTTTCACATTGTACTTACTTCTGGTTTTTCTTGTTGATCATGCCATGTTGCCATGCTACTTACACCAAAAATTAAGGCTAAGACCAAAGACATTCAACATAAATAAATTGCATATGAAGTTGTTGACGTGTCATCACCACCTTCATTTAAATCTGACTAGATAGGGTCACATCATGTCTATTAAACTTGATCATACCATCTTTGCCTGTGCATTGGACCCATTGCTTACTTGTGTGCTATTCCTTTCCGGTACCTTACGTTAGCACCTGAGACTGCCGAGGAGACTTACGTGGAGGTTTCCGACACCGAGCCCGAGGACCCTGCTACGTCTTCTCCGTCCACCGATTACCCAGGCAAGGGGAAGATTCATACCATTACTTTATAACTCTCTGCCTACCTGCCTACCTGTAGTCTAGAACGAATTGTTTGATCCTATCCACCTTGCTTATGCCTTAATCAAAACCAAACAGCACTGATCCCCACATCCCATTAAAACATTGTATTGCTAAGTTACCGCTGCTCAGCCATTGCTTAGTATGATTAGGGAAAACTTGATGCTTACCCTATGTTATGGTTGGGATATCATGTTATTAAAGAAGTTGGTTGATGTTTATTATTATTATGATGTTAATTATACTGATGAAAGATGGGAGACCGGGCTGTTCCCGCCAGGTGTTTTGTTCCATTTGAGTCCCCTAGGTCCCGAGTTCCGGGTATTGTGTTGCTTGACGAGCGTGCCTAATCGTGTGTGGGGTTCTATGGGGCCCCCTTGTCTTACCTACCTAGCTTCGTTCAATTCTAGTGGTGGCCCGAGCTGATTTACTATTTGCAACGTGTGTGTGCTGGTGGTACCCCAGTTGTTTACAAACCACACCTTGGCTGGCCCACCTTGTCCGGCTGAGGACCTAGTGTCCCATGTGTGATTAACCGAGTATCCAAACCTGCGACAGACGGTAGAGACCGATTCGAGCGCGCGGCCGGCTTTTGAGTTGGGTGTCGACTCACCGGGGGCCTCCCGGAGTTATGCGTTGTTAGTTAGAGGGACTACATGCGAAGTGGAAACCGGGCGTACATGCGAAGCCTATGATGGGCAGTTAGTACACCCCTGCAGGGTTAAATCTTTTCGAAAAGCCGTGTCTGTGGTTATGGACGACTTGAGACCTACTCCTTGTTCATAAAATAATATCAAATTGGGTCATAATTAAAACTTGCCTACCGTGTGAGTGCCTTGGTTGCTTTTATTCGTCCAGGGGGACCGAGAGAAGAACAAGGTTGAGTTATGTTTGACGTAAGTAGGTGATTAGTAGACTTATGACACGATGTCACGTGCATTCTTGGATCTTACCCATACTCTAATAGAACGATAGACACCATATATGCTAGTGCGGCTGCAACCTTTACTTTACCTTGGCTTACCGTAGGAAGTTAGTTATCCTGTAATGATATAATCTCACCCCTGGTTTCCTTTTGTGCTTTTACTATTTTGCCTGATCGGCCGCTGCAGTTGACTACTATCTCGACCCGAGCACCGGACGATACTTCGTGGAGGTGCCCCCGGAGGATGACGATGAGGACGACTTCGCACAGTAGATCCTATAGTTGGGTTCTGACGTTCCGTGGGTGGACTTATTTATGTGCATCCCTCTCTAGGGCCATTTGGGTTTTGACCGTACTCGGTCGTGATTGTGTTCCGCTTGTCGCATGATGTACGGTTGGGTCTATGGACCTCTAAGATGATGTAATAAATTCCAGCGGCGATGTATGCCCTGGACTCTATATATTTATGTCTTAGTATTAAGTTCATTGTTCTTATACCTGTTGTCGAGAATCCGGCAGTGACACGAGTGCGAGTGTCGTGAGTCGGTGGCCTTTTATGCGCTACTAACTTGAGAGAGCCACGAAAGCGACTAACTTGAGTTAGCACCGCATCGGGGGCCTTACAACATGGCTGTATCGATTTGAAAGCGGGTGTAAACATGTGGTAGGATCAAACATCGAACCTATCCTAGACTAGCATGCAAACCGCTGGTCGAAATAGAATGGATCATAGGTAATGTATAGTCCTTGCCTATTGATAAGTCGGGTTCCGAAGGTGTAGTTGATCGCAAGCTCGCATCGTCTCCGAATGTACCCGCGGAAGCACACAAGACGGTAAACACTGCAAAGCAATCAACGCGCAAGAATCTATTACTACGAAGCAAACACGAGCAAGCATCAACAAGAAGGCAACACGAGATATCGCACGTACCGTCGAGAGCGTTTACTAACATGTTAAGTGGAGTATTCGTCACACACAACGATACCGCACATTTAGAATGGTTCAAGTTGTTTAGCTACAGGTGAGCAAAGGTTGTTAACATGGCAACTCAAGCAAGCACGGCATAGCACACAAACATTACAAGAGGTGAAGCACAAAGTAAACTATCTATGCTAGTCAATTTAAGTGAGGCACAATTCTAAACATGGCATAACACTATGTACCCCATGATAATTTAAGCATTTTGTACTGTTCTGACCTAAACCATATTTTAGGTTGGTTAACAACAGAAAACAACAGCATAAACACAAAGTACACGAAAAACTAATCAAGTTACATGTAAAGAACACTCCAAACGGAGCTACGGTTAAAAAAATACAAGCAAAACAAGTTATATGCACAATCTGCCAACATCAGGTAGCACACTTTAGAGCAACAAATAATCAAGCAAAAGGTTGTAAACATGCACAAAAATGATATGAAACTAAAGTAGACATGGCAGGTGAGGCATGGCAAAAGGAAACATGCAAATAGGCATCATGAACAATTAATTATAGCCCATGCAAAATGCAATAAAACATTACTGGTCTAGGAATTAGTGAAAATCAGGAAACATGGCAGAAAACTGTTATTTTCATGTTGTATAAACAGGAGTAAAACTATATGCAAAAGTGCAGCAACATGACATAGCAATATATGGGCATGAACTAGACATGATGATGATCAGGTACAAACAAGAATCAAGGTCATAGGCATAGCAGATCAAAAGATATTAAGCATGCAACATGGCATCGGAAAGTTACAGACTTAGAGAAAAACGGAGGTGCCTGTCAAAAATAGCAGCATAGCAACTTTGGAGCTAAAAAACTATATGACCAGCAAGCATATCATGACAATGCAATACAAACAATGGAAGTAGACATGATGCTTAACAGTATGCAAACATAATTAATGCAATAGGCCTCATGGATGAGTCACAATCATCATGCAAACTTGCAATAAAATAACAGCAGCAGCACATGACAGAGAATAATAGTAGTTAACAGTCTGATACCCACTTCAACACAGATTAACAACATGAAGATGGCCTCAAATCAAAATGCTCACAAAAGATGCATTGAAGTACACACAATTCTAAACAATTTTCCATTTGGGCGCACATGCATCCGGGCTACGGATTGATCGCAAAACTACTCGCAAAACGGAAATAGCAGCACAATTACACAGGACTTAGCAGAAATAATAAAAAGGAAAAAAAACAACAAACATAAAAAAAGAGGGGCTCGGTGGGCTTCTCACCATGGGCCGGCCCATCTTGGCCGAGGTGGCTGGGAGGCTGGCGAGGTGGGCCGAGCTGGGGCAGTTGGTGGCCCGTGGAGGTGGCGCCGGCCCACAACGGGAGGAGGGCGAGCGGCCGAACGGGGAGCCTCCCGCTCCCGACAACGACGACGGGGCTACGCCGTCCACCCGGCGGCGTCCCTCCGGTCGACGCGGGAGGAGGTGGCAGAGGCGGATCCGCCTGATCCGGCTGCGGGACGGCATCCAGGGCGCGGCGCGGCGGGGTTCCGTGGGCGGCGGCCATGGCGGCGGGGCGAGGCGATTCTGGCGGCGGAGCTCGGCTGCCGGCGGCGGCCCTGTGCTGAGAGAGAGGAGGCCGGTGAGAGGACAGAGGAGAGGTGAGGGGCGTCGGCGGCCTCACCGGAGGTGGCGCGCGTCGGCGGCGCTCGGGCGCGTGAGGAGAAACAAGAGAGAGGAGGGGTGGTGGCTAGGGCGTGTCTGGGACGTTGGATCGGGCGACTCGACGGTCCAGATCGCAGGGAGTTAGGGTTTGAGCAAAATGGGGATAAAAACTGCGAAAATGGGGTGTTTTTGTGCCAGATCTGGGACTGGTGGTTGCCTAGGTGCTTAGGGGAAACCCTAAGTGGGGTGGTGGTCTATATATAGCCCAGGTGGTTGGCAGTTTGCAAAAACATCCCCGGCTTTTCTCTCTCGCGCGCGCTGTTTACGTTTCTGACCGCCAGGGGTCCGCAGGACCTCCGATTCGGGTAAAACTTCGAACTGCGCGATCAGCGCGTCGACCCAACGATGTTCGCCTCGCGCGGGAACCGTTTCGAGAAAACTTTCTGGTGCGCTATAAAAATATCCCATTTACTAATTAAACGGGGTTTTCGTTCCGTTGGCTACGGCTGGTCTTGTGCGGTTTTCGCGGCGGTGATCGGGTGAAACCAGGTGTCGCAAAGGTCGAGTGTCAGGGTGTCAAGGGTCAGTCTCCGTCCGGTACGAGATAAGAGGGGGGGGGGAATAATCGCCGATCGATAAATTGGGGATGCAAACACCGCAAACAAATCAGACAATCAAACATTTCACATCGAAAACAAACATTTTAATTTTTGTGAAATCTGGGCTGTTACATCCATAACCATGGACATGGCTTCTCGAAAAGATTTAACCCTGCAGGGGTGTACCAACTTCCCATTACAAGGCTCCGCACGCACGCCCATCTCTATCAGTTTCTACCCATCACAGGCGGCCATTTTATGATTTAGTTCCGAGTGATCTGAAACGACAGGTCCTTCTAACTAACAACGAACAAATCCGGGTGACCCCCGGGGAGTCGACACCCAATCCAAAAGCTAGCCGCGCCCTCGGATTGGACTCTTCCGTATGGCCAAGGTCGAGGTTAGTCTCACCTTAATAGCAGGGGACTTCCCTAGCTCACCGGTGTGGACCAACAGAGAAACCATGTCTCCGCTGGCCAGGGTTGTTTTTAATTCCAATGTCTGCAGACCAATTACACACACGGTTTCAAATGGTAAATCAGGTTGGGACACCTCTAGAAATGTTTGGAGGTAGGTAGGTAAGAAAAGGCGACCCCATAAGATCCCACACGCGCTTAGACACGCTCGTCAAGAGACCTAATACCCGGAACTCGGGTCCTAGGTTACTCGAATGGAACAAAGTGTCGGGGCGGGAGAGCCTAGACCTTCCATCCTTCGTCGAATATAGTCAACATTATAGAAATCATATCATCCACAACAATATAATAATGTGATAGCCCAATCCAAGGAGTAACAGGACAACAGTTGATAACACCCTAGCATGCATACTAAGTAGTGGCTGAGCAGCGAGCAATAGTAACATAGCCGAACAAGGTTTGCTGGGATGTTGAGGACATGGCTGTTTGGGTTTATTTGAGAGGCATGAATATGAAGTGGTAGGATCAAGCAATCGTTTTATCCTACACCTAGGCTCAAGTGAGCTGAAAGTTATAAGCATGATATATGCCACCCCTTACCTGATGAGAAGACGAAACTGAAGGTGTAGTCCATCGCAAGCTCGCATCGTCTCCGAGAGGTACCCGCAGAAGCACACAAGAAAAAACACAGGAAAAGGCAATCAACGAGCAAGCATCTATTACTACGAAGCAATCACCAGCAAACAACATCAAGAAGGGAACACGAGACAATGCACCACAGTATCGCACCTATCGCCGAGAACTGTTTCTAACAGGTTAAGTGGAGTATTCGTCACACACGACGGTACTGCATGTTTTACGATGGTTGAAGTTGTTTAGCTACACAACATGAGCAAGGTTGTTAACATGGAATCTCACTCAAGCATGTCATGTCACACAATCATGGAAAGAGGTGAAGCACAAAGTAAACTATCTATGCTAGTCAATTTAAGTGGGGATAAAACCTATACATGGCAACTATTACGGACCCCACGATATTTATTACATTTGGTACTGTTCTGCCCTAAATCATATTTGATTATTTTTATTAGCAAGCAAGAGCAGCATATTCACAACCTACACGAAATTCTAGTCAAGTTACATATAAGAAACATTTTAATCCGAGCAATGGTTAAAAAGTTATGAGATAAACAGTTATGGTGGCATGCAGTGTAATTCGCAGGTAAACAGCAATAAACAAAGTCAAACATTGCAAAAGAGCACATTATATTAATCTACATGAAAACGGAGCAAATTTCATGTAGAAAGCGTTGCGATCCGAGATACGGTTGAAAAGTTATAGCACTCGCAAAAAAACTATTACAATCTGCCAACATAATAAAAAGAAAAAGAAGTAAACATCCACCGGGCCGAATCAGCAGCAAATGGGCCTAATCAGGGTGAGCGCAACATATTAAAAGACTCCCACGGGTGCTGCATACCACACGGGCCGGCCCAACACGGTGCAGTGGGAAAAAAAGGGTGAGGCTCACCTTGCGGGCCTCCGCCCAAGAATGGGGTGCGCATGGGATAGCGGACGAGCACCCTGGGCGAAAGGGAGTCGCGGCCGTGGAACGGGATGGGCCGACAGGACGCGCATGCTGGGCCAGGTCGCTGGGGCAGGTCGGCCCAGGACGATGGCGAGCGGGCGACCGGACGAGAGGCTTCCTTCTCGTAACGTTCCAGCGGCAACCGGCGGCGGCAGACTGCTCCGGCCGGCGACGGTGAGAGGCGAGGCCGGCGGCGGGAACGGGACACGGGGCGCAGATCGGACGGGATCCACTGGATCCAGATGACGGCGTAGTCCATGGGGCGGCGCATGGAGCTTCGAGCCTGGGGTCATGGCCACTCCTTGGGACCTTCTGGTTCCCGCGAGAGAGAGAGAGAGGTGAGGGAAAGGGAAAAGGGGATGGGTAGGAGAGGAGCGTGTGGGGCAAGGAGGAGCGGTAGGCCGCGGCGCGTCCTGGTCGGAGGGGCTCACCGCGGTGGTGCGGCGCCTAGCCGGCGGCGGCGCGCCACGACCGGAGATGACGCTCGGGAGGCGCTCGGGAGGAGGAGTTCCACGGGCTAGGGAGTCCATGTGGTGACGTGGCGCAACACGGGTGGTTCGATCTGGATCGAACGGACCGAATCGATCTGATCTGGGTCTAGGGGTTGGTGGTTGGCTGGTGGTGCGGCATGTGGCGGCGGGGGAGTGGGATGGCGCAGAAAGAGAGGGATTATGGGCTAGGGTTTGCACTAAAATGGCTAGGGTAGCCTACTATATATGGTAGGTGGGTGTTTGGGTAGGGTTTCGAGCCACGAAATAGCCAGTTTCGGGTCCGGTTTTTCGGGTGGGCTAGAATCCGAAGATACGAGGGGAATCCGGGGGTCCAGCTAATAGCGCGCGTGGAATTTTGTAAATACGCCCCTCGGATTACATCGGCTAGTATGCTTGGCACATCCAAACGTTCACCTACCCGACGAAGTCGGAATCGCGCAAAATTCGAACCACCGCCTTGCTGCACTAAACTGACGTCGTCTACATCATTTCACACAGAACCGCGAATGTCGAACACCTCCCGATAAAATAACCCATTTAAATATAAATGAGGGTTTCCGCACCGATGGTGATGGCTGGTCTTGTGCCGGAAGTCGCGACGGTGATCGGGTGACTTTCCCGATGCCGCAATGAGGTCCTGTGTCAAGGTGGAATGCGTTAGTCTCCGTCCGGTACGAGATAAAGGGGGAAATATAATCACCGATAGATAAATCGGGGACGCAAACACCGCAAACAAATCAAACAATCAACCAATTCACGTAGAAAACAAAATTTTTAATTTTTGTCAAAATCTGGGCTGTTACAATACAACACCACCAACAAGGGATCTCGTCCCGAGATACTTGACGATCCGGGGGAGAAGGGGGAGAGATAAGAGTGTCGACAATCTTCAACACCACCAACAAGGGAATCTGTTCCATGTCGAGCGATGACCTTCTGTCGAGAAACTTTCCACAGAGAGAAGGCAACGTCGGAGAACGAAACCATCGAGTGATAATTCAAAGAGACGATCAAGGAAAGTATTTTCACTAAATCGTGAGAATACTAGGCAGGAAGACTGAAGTCAATGAATGACCAAGATGTTCACCAGAATCGGAGAAACTAAAGGTACTACAGGATTTCCCAAACCTGAGATCCGAATCGAGACAATACGCTGCAAGCAGGGCATTCTAACGGTTCCGAAACTCCACACACTCGAGATCCTAGAGTTTTGAAGGGGATAAGGCGAGAGGTAAAACACATACGTCACTTGTTGATGAGGACATCCCTACTAATGTTACACCCATATCCTCACCAACTACACATACTGGACCAGTTACTAGAGCACGTGCACGTCAACTAAATTATCAGGTACTTTCGTTTCTTGTGAATCCTTCTATTGTTCATGAACATATGATGCTGCCTAAATTAGATACTTTTGTTTTGCTTATGAATGAAGGACCTAGCATGGACAAGAAGGATGGTCATTGGAGCGGGATCAAGCATGGAGAAGAAGGTGCGCGCGCGGGAAAGTACAGTGGAGCTTCCAGTGGTGATTATCACACTTTGAAGCCACCATAAGGCGCGCATGAAGTCTTGGACGAAATACGCGAGATGTCACTTCATTATTTTCGTCCAAGGGCAATTATAGGTGCTGCGTCACCTTAATATTGGGCTGGGCCCATGTAATTTCGAAATACCACATTATAGGCTGTTTTTAGAGTCTGTATGTGTGGGGAAACCGAGTTAGGGTTGTTTTCGGACCCCACCTCCAAGGGGCCACGAAATTCCCCTCTGTTCCCCCATATATACAGCCCTTAGGGCGTCGTTTAGACTTGGGTTTTAATTAGATTTAAGTTAGCCATAGCCACAACTTCGAGCTCTTCGTTTGTGTCATCCGACCAGGCCAAGACCGCATTGGAACCCCAACTTCTGTTAATCTTTCATCTTATATTCGCAATATCCAGATTGCAATTCTTAGTTCTTGCTTGTTCTTCGATTGCTTGCAGGAATTGACCTTCGTGGTCAGGTTGATCGTGCATCCGCGGGATCAATAACCTCTCGGAGTTGGTTTAGCGATTGCTAAGGCGCAACGTCTTCGCACGTTCGTAGTCGGGTCGTGAAAGTCTGCTCCACCAAAATCGATCTCCATCCTCTCATCGAAACATCGGGACACCTTCGCCTCTATCACTTGTCCTGACCAGAGGAAGGGTAAGGAGTAAAAAGAATCCTAGTCTTCGATAACTAACTTAGTAACTAAAAAATAGTTTTCATCTAGATTCGACTTCGGCCAGAGAAGGGATCCTATGGTCGGTAAGGCTCTAATACCAAGTTGTAAGGCCCGATATGCGGTACTGTTCCAGATCTGGATGTTTCCATCCAGATCCGGGGACGAAGCACATATCGGTCCCACTGCAACATATGACAATGACACATGCCCCGTATTTCCAACATGATATCACAACATTACAGATACAAGGATACAACATCTCATACAATCGGCATACAACTGCCTTAATACATTACATCAACAGAAGATACATGTCTGAGTACGGACTACAATCAAATGCCTAGTGGCAAAAATAAAATCATCGATCCCCATAACCACACGGGCCAGGCCCTCCGCCGGGATCCACCTAACTAGTCGTCGTCCAGTGTTCGTGAAGGCGTCCAGAAGAAGGGTCGTCGAGCTCCTCTGAAGTCCAAGGTCATTGCATAACGTGCTTAAAAGAGAAAAGAAAGAGGTGAGCTATATCAAAAGTCTTGTAACTAACTTCTCACGGGTAAGATGGGGGTAGTGGTGGGGTTGCAGCCGCACAAGCAATATATGAGGTGGCTAACAATCTATTTTCAGAGTAAGATGAGAACCAAGCATTCGATGAGGAATTGCCTCCAACAAGTCTTGCTATCATCTACTTACGCAAACATAACACCTATCATATCCTTGTCCTCCCCTTCGCATCCCGACAAAGAAGAAGCAGTCAAGGCACACACACATTGATCACGTTATTAAGATTATCTCAAATGTTGTTGTCTAGGAACAAGGAGTAGGTCTCAAGTCGTCCATAACCGTGGACACGGCTTCTCGAAAATATTTAACCCTGCAGGGGTGTACCAACTGCCCATTACAAGGCTCCGCACGCACGCCCATCTCTCTCAGTTTCTACCCATCACAGGCAGCCATTTTATGATTTAGTTCCGAGAGATCCGAAACGACATGTCCCTCTAACTAACAACGAACAAATTCGGGTGGCCCTCGAGGACTCGACACCCAATCCAAAAGCTGGCCGTGCCCTCGGATCAGACTCTTCCGTATGGCCAAGGTCGGGGTTAGTCTCACTTGAACAGCAGGGGACTTCCCTAGCCCACCAGTGTGGACCAATAGAGAAACCATGTCTCCGTTGGCACGGGTTGTTTTTAAATCCACTGTCTGCAGACCAGTTATACACAAGGTTTAAAATGGTAAATCATCTTGGGCCACCTCAAGAAATGTTTGGAGCTAGGTAGGTAAGAAAAGGGGAACCCGTAAAATCCCACACGCGGTTAGGCACGCTTGTGAAGAGACACAATACCCGGAACTCGGGTCCTAGGTGACTTGAATGGAACAAAGCATCTGGGCGGGATAGCCTATACCTTCCATCCTTCGTCGAATATAGTCAACATTATAAAAATCATATCATCCACAACAATATAATAATGTGATAGCCCAATCCAAGGAGTAACAGGACAACAGTTTATAACATCCTAGCATGCATACTAAGCAGTGGCTGAGCATCGAGCAATAGTAACATAGCCGAACAAGGTTTGCTGGGATGTGGAGGACATGGTTGTTTGGGTTTATTTGAGAGTCATGAATATGAAGTGGTAGGATCAAGCAATCGTTTAATCCTACACCTAGGAGCGAGTGAGCTGAAATTTATAAGCATGATATATGCTCCCCCTTACCTGATGAGAAGACAAAACCGAAGGTGTAGTCGATCGCAAGCTCGCATGGTCTCCGAGAGGTACGCGCAGAAGCACACAAGAAGAAAACACTGGAAAAGGCAATCGACGAGCAAGCCTCTATTACTGCGAAGCAATAAGCAGAAAACAACATCAAGAAGGGAACACGAGACAATGCACCACAGTATCGCACATATCGCCGAGAACGGTTACTAACAGGTTAAGTGGAGTATTTGTCACACACGACGGTACTGCATGTTTTACGAGGGTTGAAGTTGTTTAGGTACACAACATGAGCAAGGTTGTTAACATGGCATCTCACTCAAGCATGTCATGTCACACAATCATGGAAAGAGGTGAAGCACAAAGTAAACTATCTATGCTAGTCAATTTAAGTGGGGGTAAAACCTATACATGGCAACTATTACAGACCCCATGATATTTATTGCATTTGGTACTGTTATGACCTAAAACATATTTTATTATTTTTATTAGCAAGCAAGAGCAGCATATTCACAGCCTAAACGAAATTCTAGTCAAGTTACATATAAGAAACATTTTAATCCGAGCAACTGTTAAAAAGTTATTAGATAAACAGTTACGGTGGCATGCAGTGTAATTAGAAGGTAAACTACAATAAAAAAAAGTCAAACATGACAAAAGAGCACATTTTATTAATCTACACGTAAAATGGAGCAACTTTCATGTAGAAAGCGTTGCGATCCGAGCTACGGTTGAAAAGTTATAGCACTCGCAAAAACAACTATTACAATCTGCCAACATAATAAAAAGAAAATGAAGTAAACATCCACTGGGCCAAATCAGCAGCAAATGGGCCTAATCAGGGTGAGCGCAACATATTAAAAGACGCCCACGGGCGCTGCATACCACACGGGCTGGCCCAACACGGTGCAGTGAAAAAAAATGGGCGAGGCTCACCTTGCGGGCCTCGGCCCAAGAATGGGGGTGGGCGTGGGATAGCAGACGAGCGCCCTGGGCGAAAGGGAGACGCGGCCGTGGAGCGGACTGGGCCGACTGAATGCGCATGCTGGGCCAGGTCGCTGGGGAAGGTCGGCCCAGGACGATGGCGAGCGGAAGAGCGGACGGGAGGGTTCCTCCTCGTCCCGTTCCAGCGGCAACCGGCGGCGGCGGACTGCTCTGGCCGGCGACGGCGAGAGGCTAGGTCGGGCGATGATAGAGGCGAAGGTGTCCCGATGTTTCGATGAGATGGTGGAGATCGATTATGGTGGAGGCGACTTTCACGATCCGACTACGAACGTGCGAAGACGTTGCGCCTTAGCGATCGCTAAACCAACTCCGAGAGTTTATTGATCCCGCGGATGCACGATCAACCTGACCATGAAGGTCTAATTCCTGCAAGCAATCGAAGAACAAGCAAGAACTAAGAATTGCAATCTGGATATTGCGAATATAAGATGAATGATTACGAAAGTTGGGGTTCCAATGAGGTCTTGGCCTGGTCGGATGACACAAACGAAGAGCTCGAAGTTGCGGCTATGGCTAACTTATATCTAATTAAAACCCAAGTCTAAACGATGCCCTAAGGGCTGTATATATGGGGGAACAGAGGGGATTTTCGTGACCCCTTGGAGGTGGGGAACGAAAACAACCCTAACTCGGTTTCCCCACACATACGGACTCTAAAAAAAGCCTATAATGTGGTATTTCGAAATTACATGGGCCCAGCCCAATATTAAGGTGACGCAGCACCTATAATTGCTCTTGGACGAAAATAATGAAGTGGCATCTCGTGTATTTCGTCCAAGCCTTCATGCATGCCTTATGGTGGCTTCAAAGTGCGAAAATCCCCACCGGAAGCTCCATTGTTCTTTCCCGCGCGCGCACCTTCTTCTCCATGCTTGATCCCGCTCCAATGACCGTCCTTCTTGTCCATGCTAGGTCCTTCATTCATAAGCAAAACAAAAGTATCTAATTTAGGCAACATCATATGTTCATGAACATTAGAAGGATTCGCAAGAAACGAAAGTACCTGATAATTTAGTTGACGTGCACGTGCTCTAGTAACTGGTCCAGTATGTGTAGTTGGTGAAGATGTGGGTGTAACATTCGTAGAGATGTCCTCATCATCCTCCCCTTCTTGAATTGAAGTCGTCCTCGACGGAAGCTCATTATCTTCTCCCAAATAAGGTTTCAAATCTGCAATGTTAAATGTGGGACTAACCCCAAAATCTGCAGGTAGCTCAAGTTTATATGCATTATCATTAATTTTCTGTAAAACCTTAAAAGGACCATCAGCTCATGGCATTAACTTAGACTTGCGCAAATCAGGAAACCTATCTTTACGTAGATGTAACCAAACAAGATCTCCTGGTTCAAACACAACATGCTTTCTACCCTTATCACCAGCAAGCTTGTATCTAGCATTCATTTTCTCAATGTTTTCTTTAGTTAACTCATGCATTTTTAATATCAATTCAGCACGTTGCTTAGCATCAAAATTAACCTTCTCCGAAGATGGAAGAGGCAGCAAATCAATAGGCGCACGAGGTAGAAAACCATAAACAATCTCAAAAGGGCACATTTTAGTGGTAGAATGAAATGAACGATTATAAGCAAATTCAATATGAGGTAAACATTCTTCCCACATTTTCAAGTTACTCTTTAAAACAGCCCTAAGCATAGTAGACAAAGTCCTATTGACTACTTCAGTTTGTCCATCAGTTTGGGGATGACAGGTAGTACTAAAAAGTAGTTTAGTCCCCAACTTAGCCTATAAGCATCTCCAAAAATGGCTAAGAAACTTAGTATCACGATCCGAGACAATAGTATTGGGCACACCATGTAAGCGAATAATCTCACGAAAGAATAAATCAGCAACATTAGCAGCATCATCGCTTTTATGACATGGTATAAAATGTGCCATCTTAGAAAATCTATCCACGACAACAAATATGCTATCCCTCCCCTGCTTTGTTCGAGGCAAGCCTAAAACAAAGTCCATGGATATGTCCTCCCACGGAACACTAGGTACAGGTAAAGGCATGTATAAACCATGAGGATTGAGTCGTGACTTAGCTTTTTGACATGTAGTGCAGCGAGCAACAAAACGCTCAACATCCCGTCTCATCTTTGGCCAAAAGAAGTGTGTAGCAAGTACGTCCTCCGTCTTCTTCACGCCAAAGTGTCCCATTAATCCTCCTCCATGCGCCTCCTGCAACAACAAAAGACGAATAGAGCTAGCTGGAATGCATAGCTTGTTAGAACGGAACACAAACCCATCATTAAGGACAAACTTGTTCCATGTTCTACCCTCTCTACAATTCTGCAATACATCTTTAAATTCTGCATCATTTACATATTGATCTTTGATTGTCTCTAAACCGAATATCTTGAAGTCAAGTTGTGAAAGCATAGTATAACGACGAGACAAAGCATCAGCAATAATATTATCTTTCCCCTTCTTGTGTTTAATGACATAAGGGAAAGTCTCAATAAATTCAACCCACTTAGCATGTCTACGATTAAGTTTTGCTTGACTTCTTATGTGTTTCAAAGATTCATGATCAGAATGTATAACAAATTCTTTGGGCCATAAATAATGTTGCCAAGTTTCTAATGTCCGAACAAGAGCATATAATTACTTATCATAAGTAGAATAGTTCAGACTAGGCCCACTCAATTTTTCAGAAAAGTATGCAACAGGTTTAGCATCTTGTAATAACACACCTCCCAAACCAATCCCACTAGAATCGCATTCAAGCTCAAAAGTCTTATTAAAATCAGGAAGTTGGAGCAAAGGAGCATGTGTTAACTTATCTTTCAATACCGCGAAGGCTTCTTCCTGTGCGGTACCCCAAGAAAAAGGCACATCCTTGCGTGTAAGCTCATTGAGAGGTGCAGCAATGGTGCTGAAATCTCTCACAAAACGCCTATAGAATCCAGCGAGTCCAAGAAAACTCCTCACTTGTGTGACCGTTTTGGGCTGCGGCCAACTCTCAATCGCCTCGATCTTGGCTTTATCAACTTCAATTCCCTGCGGAGTAACAACATAGCCAAGAAACGATACTCGGTCGGTGCAAAAGGTGCACTTCCCAAGGTTACCAAACAAACGTGCATTACGTAGAGCAATAAAAACAGCACGTAAATGATCCAAATGTTCCTCCAAAGATTTGCTATAAATCAGTATATCATCAAAATAGACTACCACAAATCGTCCAATGAAAGCACGTAAAACCTCGTTCATTAATCTCATGAAAGTGCTAGGTGCATTAGTTAACCCAAAAGGCATGACTAACCACTCATATAATCCAAACTTAGTTTTAAATGCCGTTTTCCATTCATCTCCTAATTTCATGCGAATTTGATGGTATCCACTACGCAAATCAACTTTGGAAAACATGGTAGAGCCACTTAATTCATCAAGCATATCATCTAACCTAGGAATAGGATGACGATAACGAATAGTAATATTATTAATGGCTCGACAATCAACACACATACGCCATGTTCCATTCTTTTTAGGGACTAATATAACAGGAACAGCACAAGGGCTAAGGGATTCACGTATGTAACCTTTGTCGAGTAGCTCTTGTACTTGACGCTGAATCTCCTTCGTCTCCTCCGGATTGGTACGGTATGGCGCACGGTTGGGCAACGAAGCACCGGGAATTAAGTCAATCTGATGCTCAATCCCTCGAATAGGTGGTAATCCCGGTGGTACGTCTTGTGGAAAGACGTCAATAAACTCCTGCAAAAGGTCAGTGACAACAGGAGGCAAAGAAGGAGGCAATTCCTCAAATGAAAACAAAGCTTCTTTGCACACAAAAGCATAGCACACATATTGACTAACATCCAAATCTGAAATATCAACTTTAGTAGCAAGCAAAGTTGGACTAGTCAATTTAATTTCATTAGAAACAGCAGAAGAAGATTTGCTATTAGTCTTATGTTGTTGCTCAAATTCTTTGGCTGCTATCTCATTTTCACTCTTATTTTTCTCCTGTTTAGCTTTACTAGCTCTAGCAAGATCATCTTTCACAATTTGTTCAGGAGACATAGGAAGTAAAGCAATATTTTTATCCTGATGAACCAGAGTAAACTGATTTGTCCTACCATTGTGTACAACATTCCTATCAAATTGCCATGGTCTACCAAGTAAAAGAGAGCATGCTTGCATGGGTACCACATCACAATCAACATAATCAGCATATGCAGCAATGCTAAAGTGCACACGAACAGAACGGGTTACCTTAATCTTACCACTATTGTTAAACCACTGAATATAGTAAGGATGGGGGTGTGGTCTTGTGGTGAGAGATAGCTTCTCCACCAACTCCATGCTAGCCAAGTTGTTGCAACTCCCTCCGTCAATGATGATGCGAACCGAACGTTCTTTCACCACTCCCTTTGTGTGGAACAAATTATGCCTCTGGTTTTGCTCAGCCTTCGTTACCTGCACACTTAACACACGTTGAGCAACCAAACTAGCATATTTATCTGCATCATCAGTAGCCATATACTCTATATCATGAGCATCATCATGGGCACCCTGTTCCTCATGAGCAATGAGAACTAAAGTCTCCTCATCATAGTCACTCGCTGACT
Source organism: Bromus sterilis (assembly GCA_950022295.1). Lineage (NCBI taxonomy): Eukaryota > Viridiplantae > Streptophyta > Magnoliopsida > Poales > Poaceae > Bromus > Bromus sterilis. Next base: position 158,598,242 of record OX465599.1, on the reverse strand, counting down.
CATACCCACCATCCGCCGTAATAATCATCACACGCTTGGAGGGACAGTCTTTTGCGAAGTGACCTCCACCTTGGTGGTGCGGCGTCTAGCCGCGGGTGGTGCGCCACGGCCAGAGATGACACGACGGAGGCGCTCGGGAGGAGGAGTTCCACGGGCTGGGGAGTCCATGTAGTGATGTGGCGCAACATGTGTGGTCCGATCTGGATCGAACGGACCGGATCGATCTCATCTGGGTCTGGGGGTTGGTGGTTGGCTGGTGGTGCGGCATGTGCCGGCGAGGGAGTGGGATGGCGTAGAAAGAGAAGGATTAGGGGCTAGGGTTTGCACTAAAATGGCTAGGGTAGCCTACTACATATAGTGGGTGGGTGTTTGGCTAGGGTTTCGGGCCACGAAATAGCCCGTTTCGGGTCCGGTTTTTCGGGTGGGCTAGAATCCGAAGATAAGAAGGGAATCTGGGGGTCTAGCTAATAGCGCGCGTGGCATTTCGTGCCCCTCGGATTACATCGGCTACTATGCCTGGCACATCCAAACGTTCACCTACCCGACGAAGTCGGAATCGCGTGAAATTTGAACCACCGCCTTGCTGCACTAAACTGACGTCGTCTACATCATTTCACACAGAACCGAGAACGTCGAACACCTCCTGATAAAATAACCCATTTAAATATAAATGGGGGTTTCCGCACCGATGATGATGGCTAGTCTTGTGCCGGAAGTCGCGACGGTGATCGGGTGACTTTCCCGGTGCCGCAATGATGTCGTGTGTCTGGGTGACAAGGGCCGGTCTCCGTCCGGTACGAGATAAAAGGGGGAAATATAATCACCGATTGATAAATCCGGGACGCAAACACCGCAAAAAAATCAAAAAATCAACCAATTCACGCAGAAAACAATTTTTTTAGTTTTTGTGAAAATCTGGCTGTTACAAATTGTTGGAGGCGATTCCTCATCGAATGCTTGGCTTCTTATCTTACTCTCTAGATCGTTAACCACTTCATAAGTGCTAGTGCGGCAGCAACCTCACCACTTATCCCATCTTTACCGTAAACTACTAGTTATCCTAGAATGACAAGTGATGAAGTCCTTGCTGGGTCAGTTGACCACTACAACTGGATGCTGAGTACTTCTGTACTCATGATACTACCCCCAAACTCTTTTCAGGGTTCTTGATCGACAACAGGTATGGTGATCGACGTTTCACGTGGAGACTCGACGACGACTAGTTAGGCGGATCCCGGCGGAGGGCCTGGACCCGTGTGGTTATGAGGACCGATGATTTTCTCTTTGCCACTAGGCAATTGTTTGTAGTCTGTACTCAGACATTTATCTTCCGATGATGTATTGTATTCAGGCAGTTGTATGCCGATTGTATGAGATGATGTATCTTGTAGCTGTAATGTTGTGATATCATGTTGGAAATCCGGGGCATATGGCAGTGTCATATGTCGCGGTGGGACCGATATGTGCTTTGTCCCCGGATCTAGATGGAAACATCTAGATATGGAACTGTACCACATATCGGGCCTTACAACCTGGTATCAGAGCTTTACCGACCGTAGGATCCCTTTGCTGGTCGAAGTTGAGTCTAGAAAAAAACTATTTTGTAGTTACTAAGTTAGTTATCGGAGAGTAGGATTATTTTTACTCATTATCCCCTCACTCTAGTAAGGAAGTGCGACGTAATGTTTTCTCCTTCAACTTATCCTCTTCAAAACCAAATCTAGGTTCTCTTTTAGGAGATTTCAGTCGGACCAATAATTTATCAGCAGCAGGTTGGTCGGCGTACTTTGAACTGGCTGAGCATGGCTCGTGGGCTTCCCACTCTACATCGACAAATGTGCGGCCCACGTGAAACAGTGACCCGGGTTGCCTGGTTATTATCCAACTAATGGATTCTGAACCTCCCGCTTCGACTGTCCCCCTTTGTCCGTTGTAGTCGGCACTGTGTGTGGATCCTCCTCTGTCCCGTCTCGTTGTCCAGGTTTTCGCACCTTCCTGAGTGATGTTATTTTAGAAATGCTGGTGTGGTATTGTTTTGATTTGGATTTTCATTCTCTTAGTAATGTGCTCTGACTATTGAATATTGAAAACCATAAGTAGTCTGACTGGAGTTGGGAAGAAACTCTTGTAAATTGAACTGGATGGCACCTGCCTTAGCTTGGTGTTATTTTCTACTGCATACATAGCTTACAATTCAACCAGAGGGAGAAGCAAGCGACGAAGGCTGCTAGAACCCAGGGGCTCTCCTGGGTGGTCCGTGCCAGGGAAGAAGTGGCAGGGAAGCAATGGTGGCTGCTGGACGCATGGACGTCCTCCATGCTGGCTTCTGTCGCGGTCTTGACTAGATGGCGGAAGATGTGCCTCCCAGACGGCCGAGCAACTCCAGATCCGGCTGGAAAGGGGTAGGTTTGTTTTCAGTATTCTTAGTGAGGCAGAGAGCACATGTATGTAGATAGTGTTTATTACTAATTTTCGGAATTGTCAAGGGTTAGGCATTAAACATATTAAGTGCAGGGAAGGTTTACATGGCGTGATGTGAAGATGCAGGTTACCCAAGATGAATCTGAATTTCTTGTTTATGCACTAATTTGATAATATATATATATGTATATATATATATATTTATTTATTTATTTATTTGGTTCGTAAGTACAATGTGAGACGAATTTGAACTAGGTGCTCTTCTCTCTTTTCCTTTTGCTCCACCATTCACATTTTGATTTGCTAACATACGGGTTTTCTAAATATTTCTAATTTCAGGTGGTGCGGGCTGGACGACGCTGAAGTAGTCATCTTCGTTGGCCCCGTCACTGCGTACGCATACTCCTTCAAATATTCCCTCCTACTAGTACATATTCTTCCCAAGTTCCCTTTCATTGCTAATTCTGGAATTTTGTTTGCTAAATTTGAATCTAAATTTATTTTTCCTTGATTGGATATCTAACATTGCATTCTAATTATTTCATGTTGTTGCTTGCATCACTTTTTCAGGTGTTCTGATCTGGATAAGATCAAGTGGTCATCTTCGTCCATCACGTCACTGCATACGCATATGCCTCAGATTTTTGGCTCCTGGTACATACTCTTCCCAAGTTCCCCTTGGTGGCTAATTTTGGATTTTTTTTTTGCTTAATTCAAATCTGAATTAATAACTCAGATTTTTCGTTTCCCTGATTAAAATCTGAATTAAATTTTGCGTCATTGCTATGTAACACCGCCTTCTAATCCGAAAAATCTGACAGATATCACTACACTCATATGCTTATAAAGCACATGTTTCATAATAACTAGATGAACTACATGCATGCTCTCCTTTTTTTATCGATTAGTTGGTTTAGCCCCTAAAATATCTTATATTATCTAAAAGAAGGCAGTCATAATTAGTTTTCCTGTAACCTTTGTTAGTTCTCTGTATTGTTTTCCTTGATTTTTTGACTATTCTTCTATATCCACTCATACAGTAGCAGTACCTATGTACACTATTTTTGAATGCAGCTCAATGGAATATGAACATTTCCCGCAAAAAAAGGAATATGACTGTACTCCTCCCAGAAGACAAAAGCAAGAGTAAGTATTTCTTCTCGCATCCTATAGAAAATAATCTCACAAATCAATTTTTTCCTTGAAATATTTACGGTTCCAAATATTCATCTTATGCAGCAATGCAGACAATAGAAATCCAGCACCAACAATGAATAGCTGGAGTAAACAAAACAAGCAGACCAAATAGGTAATGTATGTTAAGAATACTGGACTCCCTTTTCTTTCATGGAACAATACATCTATGACATTGAGTGTGGACACATGCTTCAGTTTTATGCAGAGGTTGACATGGTGAATTATGTAGTTCGTAGCGAAGCCGATAATTTATCCTTATATTAGATTAAATCTTCATTTTAATCTAGCTAAATCACCTGATAAAACGGGCTGTTGTTGCATGGTGCAAATTAGGCCAAAATGAACATGCCTTACTCCAGTTTCTCTTATAGAAATATGTGAGTGACATGGTTCTGTAACTGATATTAAATTTATTGTTTATACAGGGAAGAGAGTTCGGAGAGCTAATGAGCTGTTGAAGCCCAATGAGATAATAGTGCAACTTGACTCTAGGTCAATTGCTGCGTCGCCACTTACTTACAATGTTAAGTTGGATGGTGTTCAATATTTCTTTGCTCAGTATGGCAAGGTATGCTGTCTGTATAACCTTGAATACCAGACCAGACAGGATAGGCTAAAACTTCTAGATTACACAGTGCTTGTTGCTTCAACTTTCAGTAACACATTGATCATTTACTTCAAATTGGAAATGTTCAGTCAGATGCACTATGCATGTGAGATTGGATCGATATGATAATTTTGCAGCTTGCAAGTTGACGTGGCATCACTATAAATACATGAATCGTGTAACATAAATGCTGATGGTGCTATGTTGTTTCTAAACTGTGTGCATCACAGGTGAACAGTGTAAGGCTACCGAAACACGTTTCTGACAAGAGGCACTTCTATGGAACAACTTTAGTCGAACTTTCGGAAGAAGATGAAGCAAACAATATTATGAATAATAAACTTAGTTCTGTAGGAGTAGATCTGGAAATAAGAGCAAAGTAAGTTAACTACTGATTTGAGCTTTTTTTGTCCCATTTATGTGTGACATAATTCATTCTTTGGGCTTATTCCGAATATTTTCATTTCCATGATCTTTCTTTATCAATTGATGTTTGGTCAGATACATAGATGCAAGATTTCATACTGTTTGTTACGATGATTGATATAAATTGATTCCTCTTAACTTTTTTGAATCATGAATGAAGTTTCTATGGTTTTCACATTGCTAACTATATTCACAACTCTATAATTAACATGGAATCCGATGCTGGCATAATACAGGAAGGAATTTGATGCTGAAAGAGAGGCTAAGAAAGAAGCTTATGAAAAGTCCAACCCTAATACAAACCCTAATAAGAACGGTCAAGACGACGGGTAAACTTTCTTTACTAACAATATGTAACATGCTATTTTTAGTTTCTGAAGTTTTACTTGACCCTGTGAATCATCAATATTTTGTTATAGATATCCAGAAGGTCTAATTCTGGCATTCAAGCTAAAGAGAATTCTAGCTGATGGTGACACAAAACAAAATGGCGGGGACAAAGTTGATGATACTGACATCGCCAAGAAGGAAGGGTCTTCCGATTCTGCGGAGAAATCGGGGAAACCTTCTAAAGAGAAGGCCCTTGAGAACACTTATGTCATGGAAGAGAAGTCAGATGATGGTGAGGAATTGAAAGGGTCAGATGCACAGTGTGTTAAAAATGATGATAAAATCCCTTAAAAAAATGATAAGGAACCAGTTTTAAGGGAGGACTTCAAAGAATATTTTGCCAAAATTGGCACAATGAGGGTAATTTGATTTCTGGCGGTCCTTTTTCCTTGCAATTTGTTCTCATACCATGACCAACAAAGTATTCATCTTTGTTGACATACTATTACTAGATGGGTATATGGCCTGTAAGATACACCCTATTTTGTTGTGAGGTTATTGCAGATTTAACTCTTAAGCTTACTAAAATAATAAGCAGAGACTCCCAAGGCCTCATAGCCCTCCTCGAGGGGTAACCTTCGCTGGTTGTTCGATCCCCGATCGGCTCCGCACTTGCCGCACCCAGTGACTCCAAACAATCCCCTCGTCTGTCAGATAATACATTGGGTTGTATTACCAGTCCCAATGTTTGTTAGTTTCTCTTCCTAATGTAATAATGCTCTCGGTAGCTAAAATTATCTCACCATTGCCATATTTAATTTGTATTTCCTTTCAGTCTCCAAAATATATAGGATGGTTTCTTAAGATTCTTATAAGCTATTAAGATGCAAAATTAAAGTAAGCGTGTGTCTACAATTTCAGTTGTTAGATGTGGAATTAGGATATTGAGTTGATTTTCTATGATGAGGTTCCTATATATATATATATATATATATATATATATATATATATACCAAGAAAGGATGGTCTACTTTTATTTTACATGAATGTACGTGCTTATTTCTCCATCCCTATGCATTATACTAGGTTGCTAGCATTGTCAATTGGATGTTCAGCAAGGTCACCGGAATTATGATGTGATCATGTAGGCATCACATATCCCGACTTTCTATTGGATAACTATTGGAGATACGAGTTCAACTCAGCTGGGCCTTCTTTAAGTTATTGTGGCCCATCAGGCCTAGCCCAGAACCTGACCTATATAAAGGGTTCTATCCTGTACAGAGACGTAAAAACTCTCTTCTCCCAGCTCATAGCCGCCAATGAAACCCTCACTAGGTTAGTCTCTTATCCCTGCTCATCTCTTCTCTACATGGTATCAGACCCAGGTTCATGCGGGTGACGTCAGCAGAAGTGGTGAGCCTAGAGGAGTGAGCAGGCTACTGCGGTAGCAAGGAGGTGGAAGGAGCGAGTAAGCTACTATGGCGGCAAGGAGGCAAAGGTTATGGCAAGCAAGGAGAGGAAGAGGGCTTCGTGTGGGTGAGCCGTGCAGGACAAGCATGGGGGACAACCAGAGCTTGACCAAGGTTCTAGAGAAGCTGGCGGACCTTATCAAAGGGGATGGAGCAGCATCTGCTGCAGGGGGGCAATTGTTCCTCATACTGATGCTGTTCAGAGGCTTGACCTGATGCAAAATGACATCATGTTGAAAGGAGTGTCCAACTATCTCCGGTGGTCACAACAGATAACTTTGCTCCCAATGAGTATAGAGCAGTTGTCAATCTCTCCGGCCTTGTTGTTTACAAAGGATTAAACACAAGGGTAGATAATAATGATAATTGCAACAGAAAGTAAAACCAGGAAATAAAGTGGAAGTGTAAACAATGATGGAAATATGGACCGATGTCCCATGATGTTCACTAGTGATGTCTCTCTCCAAAAAGACGATACAATAGCTAAGCTGGGTGAACAAATTACAGCTGGGCAATTGACAGAATTATAAACGCACCACAATGCTAATTATGCTACTGGAAAGCTAAAGGCTCAAAAGTATGGGCAGTACGCCAAGACAAGTAGACCGAAATCCATCTGCATCTACTCACTAATCATCCACCTTGAGATATCTATCCAGAACATCTCGCTAGTATTAAGTTGCGAGCCCCACCCAAAGTGTAAACTCAAAGCAACATATAACTGCATTAACAAACTTTGCGTAAGGTAAACAATCCTTGCACCCGCGGTTACAAGCACCGTTGTTTTCTACCTGGTGGAAACAATACATCCCCTGGTCTTATGTTTGTCACTCAAGCTAGACATCGGGGGGCATGAACCCACAATCATGCATAAACGCTCCCTCTTGGAGTTACTATCTACTACTTTCCCAAAGCAATAAAAAGTAACGGAGAACATGCAAGAATGACTCAAGAAAAAAATATAAAAGGTAAACCAAATATATAACTTATCACGATCTGAACATAGGGCCAGTTCTTTCGCAGCTTATTTCCAGCGGTGGAAATAAGCTGCCCCTCCCCCAGCTTATTCTAGAAGCCCAATTAATTTTTTTATTTTAGAAGTCTATTAGTTAACCTTTAACTAGTGGGCTTCTAAAATAAAAATTCAAGTTAGGCTTCTAGAATAAGCTAGGGGAGGGGCAGCTTATTTCCACATTCGGAAATAAGCTGCAAAAGAACTGGACCATAATCTCATAATCCATCGGATCCCAGCAAACACATCATAGCAACAACAGAAAAATTACATAGATGGTTGATCATGTAGGGAAGCTCACAAGGGCTAATAATTAAAGAACAAGATTGGAGAGAAGACATTACATAGCTACTGGTCATGGACTCATGGTCCAAGGAGGACTACTCACGGCACATCCGGGAAGCGTCCATGGTGGTGGAGAAGCTCCCGGAGGTCAATCCTCCCTTCGGCAGGGTGCCGATAAGAGGTCTTCTGGTGCTCCCAATTTTGGAAGCGCGACGTCGACGGAACATAGAGGAAATTCGCGATGCGGGGGTCTCTGCGAGGGATTTCTGAGCGAGGGGTAAAAATAGGCCAAGGGGGCACCAGGGGCTGACCCCACCTCCCAGGCGACCTGGTGGCACGGCCAGGAAGGGGGCCACGCCACCTGGCCGCTTGGGTGGGGCCTGGCTCCCCTTCGACACTTCTTCGGTGATTTTTTATATGATTTTCTGGCAGTTTTCGAGCTCTGTAAATATGGATAAAAACATGCAACTTACAGACATCAGCAGAGAGAAACTGGCATTGTGTGCACTGAGTTAGTAGATTAGTCCAAACATTTGTAAAAATATATAAAAGTGTAGAAAAACATATAGCAATGTCACCTAAAAGAGCATGGAACAAGCAGAAATTATAGATACGTTTGGGACGTATCAGATGGTAAATCTAGAGTGACTTACCTCTAATAGAGAGTTGACGATGATGATAAGCCAAAACTTTAGAATGGTACGATGTTTTGACCCATATACGATGCAACCCTTGCGAATCATGAGTGATACGGTGAAGACCCTTTTTCTGCAAGAATCCCTCTTGTTGGCTACCATGAGAGAACCGATAATTTTATAGTACTTGCGCTAGACCTGTTAGCTAAGCAGGTAAAGTATATGGAAGAATGCTCTTTTGACAATGGACTCGAGATATTGAACAAGCGTAGTGCATGTACCGGTGGAATGCCAATTAAGAAGTTATCCAACAGATGTGTGAAGACTAGTGGGGTCACCATGAATCTTTAAGTATTATAGTTTCAAATAAAGCCATGCCCATGATTTTAAGGGTGGTAGAATCATAGAAATTGGAGGATCATCAAGACATTCGAGGAGACCCCAAACCTAACATTTTCTTTCTATCCTCTTCGAATCTCGAGGACGAGATTCATTTTAAGGGTGGTAGATTTATAATATCCCAAAATTATAAATTTTGGAATATTATATTATATATATATATATATATATATAATTAAGATATTTTTTCTTGCTCTGTGTGAAATTGATTTGTGTGAAGTTGACTAATCTGAAACTTTTGGAGTTTAAATAACTATTAAAAATGAGAGGGAATAAAATGACTTTCCCTAATATTGATTTGGTTCTTTTGCATTTATTATTTAAAAACATAAAAAAGGAGAACGTAATATGACTCCTTCAATAAATAAATGAAAGTTGGGAAAATGTTTTAAATAAAAGTTTCTTTTTATCTCATTTTTAATCCTTTTATATTAAAATAAAAATGAGGGAAGATAACATGAATTCTTAAACTTTAATGGCAAAATGATTTAAAACCTTATTTGGGAAAGATTGTTATTTTATTATTTACTCTTGATAAAAACACATTGAATATTTTATTTAGATTATAATAAGATTTTAGAAAATTATTTTTATTTTCAGATTTTTATTTTATTTTATAGAATTCCTCAAAGTTCTATTAAAAAATCAAAACATTGGCCGCCAGGCCAGGCCAGCCAGCCCAGCAAAGCTGCCAATTAAGCCCGCGCGCCTCCCCTCTCTCTCCCCTAGTCGCTGGCGGGCTGGCTCCGCATGTCATCTTCTTCCCCATGCACGCCTGGCACGTGCCACCGCCGACGCACATCCCGCGCGACCGGCCACCTCCTTCCTTCCGTGCCTCGCCACGCACCATCCCGCGCACCCCGCTCTTCCCTCGCCGCCCCGACACCTTAAGATGCGCCTTTAAGCAGCCACAGAGACCTAGCCAGAGAATCCGGACTCGCCGTATTTTGCCTCCTCGGTTGCATGAACCTGGACGCTCCTCGCCCTATAAAATCACCACTACGTGCCCCTCTCTCCCCTCGTCCAAAGCCCCCCAAGTTGATAGCCAAAATTCCACAGAAGCAGAGTAGACTTGGTTCCTTTCGGGACCGGGTCGTTACAGAAACTTGGCAGGGTGTCATCATATAACTTTAGTACGTCGGGAAAAAAAGTTGTAGAAGATTGTACAACTTGTGTGATGTGCACTCTTTAGGAACCGAACTATCCCCGAAGAAGAGTCGTGGTTTCAAGGTGGAATGAATCGTATTCGAATGTATGTTCTCATCAGCTTCATCTTTTGACCTCAATTTGTTTTACAGTGAACATAGACCCAACCATCTCACGTGCTATAGTTGAATTTTTTGCTTGATCGTTTGCTATTTTTAACGCATTTTACGTGCATTTCTTTTTTTGAACCTGTGAATTGTAAGGCATGGAGCCCCACCGCATTTTATTAATAAATGGTTATATACAAGTGTACAAACTGGTCTACCAGAAGTAGAAACCAGGGGGAAGTCATACAGGTTCAAAAAAATCCCATTCATGGTGGTCAAAAATCTATCCAACTCAAAAACTCCTCCTTTAACCTAGGGTTAATTCTATAAGAAAGCAAGGTAAGATCATGTACAAAACCACTTCTCCATTTGGAAAAGTAGGGTATTTCATGTTTGAAAATTTGGCATTGCGAGCTAACCAGATATGCCACCAGGAAGTAAACACAACCTCAGCAAAGAATGTCTTACTGAATCCCCTCTTGGCTTTCTGAGCAATATTGATATGGGGTGGCCCGATCTTCTCAGTAAGCGGACGGTGAATATGAGGGCGATGATAGATAACTTGTATGTAGCCAATGAACTCTCCTTGCTAGATCCCTGTTGCCAATGCGACAGCTCTCTACCCTTTGGATATTCACAACTTCACACACTTGCGCAACGTAGCCGTCGACCACGAGACGGTAATTTGCAATCTACTAATCCCCAGTGGAACAATAGATCACACAGAACTTGCAGTAGAAGAACTTCAGATCGATACGAATTGAAGTCTTAATGATTCAAGAGGAAAGCTTGAAGCTATTCTCAATATCTAGGGTTTATCTAAACGTGGTCTAACCCTAAAACTCGTGGGAGCTGGGTATTTATAAGCTAGGGGAATACAAGAGCCGCAGCCCGTCTGATCTTCGCGCAGGCAGTTTCGGACGTCCGATGGGTTTCGGACGTCCGTCATGTCGGACGTCCGAAACGTGTCGGAAATCCGACTCTGGCGGTGAGGTGTCCTGGATTGGGAGTTCTTCTCGAGGACCTCCATGTCGGACGTCCTTCATATGTCGGACGTCCGATGCGTCGGACGTCCGAATCCTGTCGGAAATTGATAGAGGCGAAGGTGTCCCGATGTTTCGATGAGATGATGGAGATCGATTTTTGGTGGAGTAGACTTTCACGACCCGACTACGAACGTGCGAAGACGTTGCGCCTTAGCGATCGCTAAACCAACTCCGAGAGGTTATTGATCCCGCGGATGCACGATCAACCTGACCACGAAGGTCTAATTCCTGCAAGCAATCGAAGAACAAGCAAGAACTAAGAATTGCAATCTGGATATTGCGAATATAAGATGAATGATTACGAAAGTTGGGGTTCCAATGAGGTCTTGGCCTGGTCGGATGACACAAACGAAGAGCTCGAAGTTGCGGCTATGGCTAACTTTAATCTAATTAAAACCCAAGTCTAAACGACGCCCTAAGGGCTGTATATATGGGGGAACAGAGGGGATTTTCGTGACCCCTTGGAGGTGGGGTCCGAAAACAACCCTAACTCGGTTTCCCCACACATACGGACTCTAAAAACTGCCTATAATGTGGTATTTCGAAATTACATGGGCCCAGCCCAATATTAAGGTGACGCAGCACCTATAATTGCTCTTGGACGAAAATAATGAAGTGGCATCTCGTGTAGTCCGTCCAAGCCTTCATGCATGCCTTATGGTGGCTTCAACGTGCGAAAATCCCCACTGGAAGCTCCAATGTACTTTCCCCCGCGCACACCTTCTTCTCCATTCTTGATCCCGCTCCAATGACCATCCTTCTTGTCCATGCTAGGTCCTTCATTCATAAGCAAAACAAAAGTATCTAATTTAGGCAGCATCATATGTTCATGAACAATAGAAGGATTCGCAAGAAACGAAAGTACCTGATAATTTAGTTGACGTGCACGTGCTCTAGTAACTGGTCCAGTATGTGTAGTTGGTGAGGGTATGGGTGTAACATTAGTAGGGATGTCCTCATCAGAAATCCGGCTTCGGTTTTGGAGGTCTTATGGATACGGAGGTCGCCATCCCTCTCGCTGATGTCGGACGTCCGAAATGGGTCGGACGTCCGAAAGTTGGAGCATGTCTCATCTTCTCCTCCTTCTGGATCCTCGTCTTCGTCATGATTCCTGATTATGCAAACATACAAAGATTTAAGCAGTATAAAGTTCTCATTACATAATATATCAGAATCTATTAAGAGCGAGTTCACCTGTTGTTCTATCAACTTTGCACGAGCTATTGTAATAGGTCCAATTCTGATTTCATCATCCTTCTTCTTTGTTGAATCAACTTGTTCTTCATGACGAACTGGAGATGTGTTGGTAGTAGGGATGTCCTCATCATCTCCCCCCCCCTTCAAAAGGCGTCGACCTCGACGCTCCAAGGTCATCTCCCATGTATGGTGATAAATCAGCAACGTTGAAACTGTTGCTAGAGCCACCAAACTCGGCAATGGGAATATCAATCGAGTAGGCATTGTCATTGATCTTGGCTAGCACCTTGTAAGGACCAGCACCACGTGGCTTCAACTTGGAATCCCTCATCCCTGGAAATCTGTCCTTGCGCAAATGTACCCAAACCATATCTCCAGGTTGAAAAAGAACTTGCTTCCGTGACTGGTTCCTCGCAGCAGCAACATTCTTGCCTTGCTTCTCAATAGCCTCTCGGGTCTTCTCATGGATCTTCTTTACATAATCTGCTCTGTGGGATGCCTCCATATTAACTCGTTCCTGCAATGGAAGAGGCAGCAAATCAAGAGGTGTAATAGGCTTAAAACCATATACCACTTCAAAAGGACAAAGGTGAGTAGTAGTGTGTACTGCCCTGTTATAAGCAAATTCAACATGTGGCAAACACTCCTCCCATTCGCGCAGATTTTTATTGATCATAGCTCGCAATAATTGTGACAATGTTCTATTGACCACCTCCGTTTGACCATCAGTTTGGGGATGACATGTAGTACTGAACATCAACTTTGTTCCCAACTTTCCCCAAAGTGTCTTCCAGAAGTAGCTCACAAACTTTACTACCCTGTCAGAAACAATTGTCTTGGGCACTCCATGCAAGCGTACAATCTCCCTGAAAAACAGGTTAGCAACATGCGACGCATCGTCGCTCTTATGGCAAGCAATAAAATGTGCCATCTTGGAAAATCTATCCACTACCACAAATATACTATCATGACCATATTTAGTGCGTGGCAATCCTAACACAAAGTCCATACTAATATCTTCCCAAGGTGTGGTAGGAGCCGATAGTGGAGTATACAAACCGTGAGGCTTCAGCTTCGACTTGGATGTGTTGCATACAATACAGCGTCGAACAAACCTGTCCACATCACGCCTCATCCTGGGCCAATAAAAATTATCAGAAAGCATGAGTAATGTCTTCTCACGCCCAAAGTGACCCATCAGTCCGCCTGCATGTGATTCCTGCAACAATAGCAAACGCACAGAAGATTCTGGAACACAAAGTTTGTTAGCTCGAAAAAAAATCTATCATGGATGTGGAACTTGTCACAAGCATTCCGAAGCAAACACAAACGATATGGTTCAGCAAAATCATGATCAGTTGCATATAAATCACACAAACTCTCTAATCCAGGAATTTTAACATCAAGATGTGTCAATAACATGTTCTTCCTAGATAGAGCATTAGCAACAACATTATCTTTTCCTTTCTTATATTTGATGATGTAAGGAAAAGACTCAATGAACTCAACCCACTTAGCTAAGCGTCTATGCAAATTAGATTGAGCTTTCAGATATTTCAAAGCTTCATGATCAGAATGTATGATAAATTCTTTTGGCCACAAATAATGTTGCCAAACCTCAAGAACTCTAACAAGTGCATACAATTCTTTATCATAAACAGGATAATTCAATCTAGCACCAGAAAGCTTCTCACTAAAATAAGCTATAGGTCTACCTTCTTGCATCAAAACACCACCAATGCCTATACCACTAGCATCACATTCAACTTCAAATTGCTTAGTAAAATCTGGTAACGTAAGTAAAGGTGCAGAAGTAAGCAAACGTTTCAACTCATCAAATGCAAGGTCTTGGGCAACGCCCCAAACAAAAGGCACACCTTTCTTAGTCAATTCATTCAACGGTGCAGCAATAGTACTAAAGTTTTTCACAAAACGTCTATAAAACCCAGCAAGACCGTGAAAACTTCGTACTTTGCTAACATTCATGGGAGTAGGCCAATTTTGAATTGCTTCAATTTTAGAAGAATCTACTTCTACCCCATGCTTAGATACAACAAAACCCAAAAATATGACCTTATCTTTTGCAAAAGTGCACTTCTCAAGATTAGCATATAATTTAGAATCACGCAACACTTGCAAAACTTGTCTAATATGATCAGCATGTTCAAATTCATTGCGGCTGTAAATAAGTATATCATCAAAATACACAACCACAAAATGTCCAATAAACTCCCTCAAAACATGGTTCATTAATCTCATGAAAGTACTAGGAGCATTAGTAAGACCAAAAGGCATAACTAACCACTCATATAAGCCGAACTTAGTTTTGAAAGCAGTTTTCCATTCATCCCCTTCTTTCATCCTAATTTGATGGTATCCACTACGCAAATCAATTTTAGAGAAAATAGCAGCACCACATAATTCATCAAGCATATCCTCTAAACGTGGAATGGGATGACGATAGCGAATAGTGATGTTATTAATAGCTCTACAATCTACACACATACGCCATGTACCATCTTTCTTAGGAACCAAAATAACAGGAACAGCACAAGGGCTAAGGCTGACACGAATATACCCTTTATCCAGAAGCGCTTGTACTTGTTGCTGAATTTCCTTCGTCTCTTGGGGGTTTGTCCTATATGGTGCCCGGTTCGGAAGAGTTGCACCCGGTATAAGATCAATCTGGTGCTCAATACCACGCAAGGGTGGTAATCCTGCTGGAACCTCCGCCGGAAACACATCATCAAAATCCTGCAAAACAGTAGCCACACCAGGAGAAATAGGATGGTTATCATTAGAAACCAAAACCTCGCCTTTATACATGAGGACAAGAGGTATGGCTGTAGGATCCGCACTAAATTCTCGCATGTCTTCTTTGGTGGCTAATGTAAGCAAACTAGTCTCTCTCGCACTTTTCGTTATATTATCACTCACAGTTATTACATTGTTCTCTCGTGTTGTTTCTACATTCACCTCTACCGTCTGATGAGACTCATTCACAATTTGCTGTGGGGACATAGGATGGAGATTAACTTTCTTGCCCTTGAACTCCAAATGATATGTATTGGCTCGACCATTGTGTTGCACATGGCGATCATATAACCACGGCCGACCCAATAAGAGATGGCAAACTGTCATAGGCACCACATCAAAATCGACGGAATCCTTGTATGGGCCTATCTCAAAATTTACGCGCACCATGTGATTTACCTTCATCTCACCACTGTCACTCAACCATTGGACATAATAAGGATGCGGGTGAGGTGAGTATTTCAGATTGAGCTTGGCACATAACTCCTTGCTTGCGAGGTTGCGGCAGCTACCTCCATCAATGATCACTTTGCAAGCTTTGTTGGGACCAACAAGTGCCTTGGTTTGGAACAAACTACAGCGCTGAGAATCAACATGTGGCTGCACTATAAGAGCACGTTGTGACACAACAATGGTAGGAGCATGCGATGGAAAAGCATCCATGCCTTCTTCACTATGATATCCCTCGTCATCGAATGCGGAAGGATCTTCATCATCACCAGTTTCATACTCGCCAGTTTCTTGATTCACAAACATGACCTTTCTGTTCGGGCAATCTCTCTTGAAGTGACCCGGATTACCGCAAGCATGACAAGTGATCTCGCGATTGCGAGCTATAGACATGTTGGAGCCTGTACTAGTGGCAGGGGCAGCTGGCTTCTTGGCCATAGAACCATTGGAGGCTGGCTTGGAAACTGAAGAAGAAGCTCGAGTATTGGCACCATAATTCTCCATAGGCGCGGATGTCCGTGGAGAAAATCTGCTAGATGTGGAGTATCTTGACTTCAGTTGTGCCTCTTCTGCAAGCTGGGATTCAGCCTCCCTTGCAAGATGCAATAAATCATTCATATTATAGTATTGGTGATGCCGCACAATACTCTTGATAGTAAATTTCAGCCCATGGAGAAAACGTTGCATAGTCATCTCAACCTCTTCGCGAACTCGCGCACGTTGCAACAACATCTCCATCTCCATATAGTATGCATCAACGGACATAGTACCTTGCTTCAATTGTTGCAATTTATCAAAAACTGTTCGTAAGTAATTTGTGGGAACAAACCGAGCTTTCATGGTCGCCTTCATGTCACGCCATGTACGAATAGGCTGGCCATTGGTTTCTTGTATCTCGGTCAACACACTCTCCCACCAACGCAAAGCATAACCGTCAAACTCGGAAGAAGCAATCTTGATCTTCTTGTCCTCCGGATAATCATGCAAACGCCATAATTTTTCCATCTTAAGCTCCCATGTGAGGTATTCTTCCACGTCCGTGGACCCTTCAAATTTGGGGATATTAAACTTGGGCTTGCTCAAGACATCTTCTTCCTGAATGGGTATACGGCGCGCACCAAGACCAAGTGGAGGTTGGCGAACCGGTCCTTGAAGACCACCCCCACGGCCTTGAATGCCCCTCAAATCAGCATTGTCACCATGGACACTACCATCATCTTCCTGAGCATCAGGTTGGCGTTGTAACATAGCTGCTTGTATGCCAGTGACAGATGTTGTCATTTGTTGTAGGCTCTGCTGGATAGCAGCAAGTTGTTGTTGCATAGTGGTGACTGCAGCTTCAGTCGCGTCCACTTTTAGTTGTACCGCTTGAACATTTTATCAATCGCATCAGCGGATTTAGTAAACATCCCAGTCAAGTGATCACGGAGACCTTCATATGCCTCCCATGTAACTGGCGCATCCTTGTCCTGTTTCTGCATCACATCAAAACCACTTTGAGACATGATTAGTAGGTTAGTGCACTAAATCAAAATCTTTTGGTGGACACTCACAACTCACTCAAAACTGACAAGAAAAGGTGAATCTTACCGTTCCAAAGTGAATAGTAATGCGTACCCGTTCGGATGGAGGACTAGTGCACGGATGTGATGAAGTGAATACCCGAGTAAAAGAGTGAACACATGACAAAGCAGGATATATGTGGTGGAGCTATAGGTATGGCACCCTAACTACACCGAAGTCAAGTCCTAGTGCTGATCGTGTGATACAAACCCAAAGAAAACTCACACAGTGGAGACAAACGAAAGACAGGCCTCTCAAAAGAGCACCACTATGATATGTCCTTTCTAACACTTGTATATCTCTTTGCACTCTTTTATAACTCTTTTTTTTTATCACACTTCTTTCTCTCTTTTTTTTTTGAATCTTTTCTCTTTTTCTCTTGTTTTTTTTTTGACACTATTCCAACTGGACGAAATTTTCGGGAAGAACACACGAAACAGCAAACTAAAACAATGACTCTGATGCAATCTAAGTTATGGCAAAAAACTAGAAACCCTAATATTTTTGTATGGCTTTTTCTGGATAGGACGAAAACAAAAACGATCGAATAGATGGATTTGGTGGATGCTTACCGAGGAAACACTGGAAATATGATACCAAGATGATATGGGGTGGCCCGATCTTCTCAGTAAGCGGACGGTGAATATGAGGGCGATGATAGATAACTTGTATGTAGCCAATGAACTCTCCTTGCTAGATCCCTGTTGCCAATGCGACAGCTCTCTACCCTTTGGATATTCACAACTTCACACACTTGCGCAACGTAGCCGTCGACCACGAGACGGTAATTTGCAATCTACTAATCCCCAGTGGAACAATAGTTCACACAGAACTTGCAGTAGAAGAACTTCAGATCGATACGAATTGAAGTCTTAATGATTCAAGAGGAAAGCTTGAAGCTATTCTCAATATCTAGGGTTTATCTAAACGTGGTCTAACCCTAAAACTCGTGGGAGCTGGGTATTTATAAGCTAGGGGAATACAAGAGCCGCAGCCCGTCTGATCTGCGCGCAGGCAGTTTCAGACGTTCGATGGGTTTCAGACGTCCGTCACGTCGGACGTCCGAAACGTGTCGGAAATCCGACTCTGGCGGTGAGGTGTCCTGGATTGGGAGTTCTTCTCGAGGACCTCCATGTCGGACGTCCTTCATATGTCGGACGTCCGATGCGTCGGACGTCCGAATCCTGTCGGAAATCCGGCTTCGGTTTTGGAGGTCTTATGGATACGGAGGTCGCCATCCCTCTCGCTGATGTCGGACGTCCGAAATGGGTCGGACGTCCGAAAGTTGGAGCATGTCTCATCTTCTCCTCCTTCTGGATCCTCGTCTTCGTCATGATACCTGATTATGCAAACATACAAAGATTTAGGCAGTATAAAGTTCTCATTACATAATATATCAGAATCTATTAAGAGCGAGTTCACCTGTTGTTCTATCAACTTTGCACGAGCTCTTGTAATAGGTCCAATTCTGATTTCATCATCCTTCTTCTTTGTTGAATCAACTTGTTCTTCATGACGAACTGGAGATGTGTTGGTAGTAGGGATGTCCTCATCAAATATGAGTCATATCATTTCCAGGAAGCCATTCTATCTGAAGGTAGGTCCATACCCTCCAACTGAAGTTGCAGGATAAAAACAGATGATTTCTGTCCTCCGGGCAATTGGCATGACAAAGAACACAATTTGGACCATCATCAATTTTCCAGTGTCTGCGTTGCAACATGTCATTTGTGTTGAGCCTGTCCATGATCAGCAGCCAGGCAAACACCTTGATCCTCAAGGTGCAACAAGATTTCCAGATCCAGTGGAGCAACTTATTGGACTGTATTGGAGCATGTACCAAAGTATAGTATTTCTTAGCTGAGAATCTGACCTTTTATTTGTGTTTGCCTTTCCAGTACCAGGCGTCAGTGTCTCCATTACCAGGAAGTAAAGCCATTATGTTCTGCAAATTTGTGAGTTCATTGTAAGGCTGGAGAGTTAAAGGCAGATGGAACAGTGTGCTCACTTTTAGTGTAGATCTGATCTCTAAAAGGGACAAATTGGGGTCCTTGGCAAAATTGAACAATCGGATGAAACTCTGCTACATGGGGTTGGAGAGTAAATCCAAACTCCAATTATCAGACCAGAATAAAACATTATCTCTATTTCCAGGTATAATAGAAGAGCATGCTCTAAATTTATCCATCAATTTATTGACATCCTTCCACCAGAAAGATCCACATAGATCAGTGGCATGTGGAACTCTATCATAATAATAAGAGTCCCAAACTAGATGCACCCATGGTACATCCACCTTGTTATAAAACTTGTCCAGATGTTTCATGAGCAGTGCCTCATTTTGTAGACTGAGATTAAGAATGCCCAAGCCACCTTTGTTCTTTGGTCTGCAAATTAAGTCCCAAGCAGCCAGAGAATGCCCATATTCTTGTCCTTGTTTTCTCCATAAGCATTGCCTTTGAATTCTTTCTAACTTATTTATGATTCCAGGTGGGATGTGTAAGGAACACAAAAAGTAGATGGGCATGGAAGATATAACAGAATTCAAAAGTTGTAGCCTTCCACCCTGATTAAGAAACTGAGAACTAGCAGTTAGTCTCCTTTCCATTCAATCCACCAGAGGCATGAAATCAGCCAGTTTGGGCCTAGTGGTGCCAACAAGTAACCCCAGGTATGTGAATGGCAAGGTCCCCACTCTACATGCAAACCCCTGTGCAAGCTCAGCAAGTCTCTCATATGAAAGGTTGATACGAATCATGCAGGATTTATGAAAGTTAATATCAAGGCCAGTAGATGTAGAGAAAAGTTCTAGGGCTTCCTTGAGTGAAGACAGTTTGTGAGGATCTGCTTGCATGATAAGAACAGTGTCATCTGCATATTGGACTATGGGTAAGTCTAAATCATGAAATGGGGTTGGTAGATGGATCTTGGCATCACTTAACAGCTTGTTAACCACAGACTGTAACAGGTCAGCAGCCAAAACAAATAGCAAACGGTATAGTGGGTCCCCCTGCCTAACCCCTCTTCTGCATTTAAACTGTTTTCCAGGTATACCATTGAGAAGAACAGCAGAAGAACCAGAGCTGAGAAGTTCCTCAACCCGCCCAATCCATTTATCATTGAACCCCTTGTGATGTAGTATTTGCAAAATTGCTGAGTGCTCAATGGAGTCAAAAGTCTTTTCAAAATCTAGATTGAGCAGTACCAAAGGTCTTTTGCATTGGTGGCATTGGTGGAGATATTCAAATGTCCATGCTAGACAGTCCTGGATGGTCCTTGATTTAACGAATCCATATTGATTTTTATGGATGCATCTCATTATATCCTTCTGCAGTCTGTTATCTCCAATTTTTGTGAGGAACTTGAGGCCCACACTGGTCAGAGAGATTGGCCTAAAATCATTAACCAATTCAGGATTATTTTTCTTGGGGATCAGTGTGATGTATGATCCATTGAGATTTTCTAGCTTGGCTTCTCCCCTGTGAAAAGCTGCAGCCAGCTCATAAAAATCCTGACATATGATAGACCAGCATTTCTTAAGAAATAATCCATTAAACCCATCAGGGCTAGGAGCTTTATCAGTTGGCATGTGCTTAACAACAACATCCATCTCACCCTTTTCAAAGGGCTCCGTTAACACATCCAAACCATCAACATGCTGGAGCAAGTTTGCAAGATCAAAACCCATCTGTATCCCTCTTTCTTGTCCCATCTTGTTCCTGAAGGAGTCATAGAAAGCCTGAGCCAGACCATCATGAGTGGAGCAGATTGTGCCATTAGGCAAGGTCAGGGTGGCTATGTTATTTCTCATATGCCTCTCAGTTGCCATAGCATGGAAAAACTTGGAGTTTTCCTCACCAACTTTAATGTACCTCTGTGTACATCTCTTTTTCCAGTATAGATGTTGAAAATGCAATAACTTCTCATGGTGTAGTTTGACTATCTTCCTGAAATTGGATTCTGGAGTAGATAAAGGTCTGAACTCCTCCAAACAGTCCAAGATGAATATCACCCTATTGCATTTATCAATCAACAACTTGAGATTTGAGATGCTCCTTTTCTAGATCTTGAGATTCCTCCTGAGGGTCTTGAATTTATCCACTATCCTGGCAGTAATGTGAGTTTTGAGTGAGACAGTTTCCCAAGATTGCTGAACACACTCAAGGAACCCACAATGTTCCACCCAGAAGTTTTCAAATCTGAAAAGATTTGACTTGGGTATTGCAGTTCCAATGGAAACCACACAGGGCACATGATCAGAGGCAGTTTTGGCCAAAGGGAGGACCTGAGTCATTGGATAAACTGAAATCCAATTTACAGATGTAAAAAACCAGCCAAGCTGTTCCAGAAGTGGTTCATCCTGCATATTAGACCAGGTATAGTTTCTGCCCTCGATTGGGAGTTCTAGAATGCCCTGATGATCAATGATCTCATAAAAATGAACATATCATTAGTATCCCCTCCAGGTTGGTTTCTTTTTTCAGCCGATCGGATAAAGTTGAAATCCCCAAGTAGTAACCAGTTATCTTAAGGTGGAATTGATAGATGGTATAACCAGTCAACAAAAGCATCTCTTCTAACTGTCACACAAGGACCATACACATTCACCAAGGTCCAAACATAATTGTTATGTGAGGATGTAAATTGTACCCTCAGACCAAAAGGTTGCACATCCAGAAGCACCCCAGAAAACCAACCAGAATTCCATATGATTGCAACACCACCAGATGCTCCCACAGATGGAGAATAAACAAATTGATCAAATCTCCTAGGACAGCAAGCCCTAAGAGTTGGCAGATCAAATGTTTCCATTTTAGTTTCCTGTAGACAGACAACTTGGCATTGAATTTCCTCAATCTTGTTCCTCACAGATCTTTGTCTAGAATCAGAGTTTAAACCTTTAACATTCCAGCAAAGTACCTTCCAACTTCTAGTGTGCAACATAATAAAACATATTAAAGTGGAAGTATCTAGGGCAAAGCATACAATGAAATTCCCAACATAGATAATTACCAAAATCCTTGAGACAAACACTGATAAACTGTTTCACAACTGGCCAATTTAGGGGCTTGCCAAACCCAACAAGCATATAAAAACTAATCATTTAAAGGATTGTTAGAAAAGTCCTGTGGATTAGCCATAAGCTTCTCCTTGGTGAGCTAACACGCAGGGATCTGGAGGTCTTCACCAATCGCCTGAATCATTCTGATCGAAGTGGGAGGTATTGATAGAGGCGAAGGTGTCCCGATGTTTCGATGAGATGATGGAGATCGATTTTGGTGGAGTAGACTTTCACGACCCGACTACGAACGTGCGAAGACGTTGCGCCTTAGCAATCGCTAAACCAACTCCGAGAGGTTATTGATCCCGCGGATGCACGATCAACCTGACCACGAAGGTCAATTCCTGCAAGCAATCGAAGAACAAGCAAGAACTAAGAATTGCAATCTGGATATTGCGAATATAAGATGAAAGATTAACAGAAGTTGGGGTTCCAATGCGGTCTTGGCCTGGTCGGACGACACAAACGAAGAACTCGAAGTTGCGGCTATGGCTAACTTAAATCTAATTAAAACCCAAGTCTAAACGACGCCCTAAGGGCTGTATATATGGGGGAACAGAGGGGATTTTCGTGACCCCTTGGAGGTGGGGCCCAAAAACAACCCTAACTCGGTTTCCCCACACATACGGACTCTAAAAACAGCCTATAATGTGGTATTTGGAAATTACATGGGCCCAGCCCAATATTAAGGTGACGCAGCACCTATAATTGCTCTTGGACGAAAATAATGAAGTGGCATCTCGTGTATTTCGTCCAAGCCTTCATGCATGTCTTATGGTGGCTTCAAAGTGCGAAAATCCCCACTGGAAGCTCCATTGTTATTTCCCGCGCGCGCACCTTCTTCTCCATGCTTGATCCCGCTCCAATGACCGTCCTTCTTGTCCATGCTAGGTCCTTCATTCATAAGCAAAACAAAAGTATCTAATTTAGGCAGCATCATATGTTCATGAACATTAGAAGGATTCGCAAGAAACGAAAGTACCTGATAATTTAGTTGATGTGCACGTGCTCTAGTAACTGGTCCAATATGTGTAGTTGGTGAAGATGTGGGTGTAACATTAGTAGAGATGTCCTCATCATCCTCCCCTTCTTGAATTGAAGTCGTCCTCGACGGAAGCTGATTATCTTCTCCCAAATAAGGTTTCAAATCTGCAATGTTAAATGTGGGACTAACCCCAAAATCTGCAGGTAGCTCAAGTTTATATGCATTATCATTAATTTTCTGTAAAACCTTAAAGGGACCATCAGCTCGTGGCATTAACTTAGACTTGCGCAAATCAGGAAACCTATCTTTACGTAGATGTAACCAAACAAGATCTCTTGGTTCAAACACAACATGCTTTCTACCCTTATCACCAGCAAGCTTGTATCTAGCATTCATTTTCTCAATGTTTTCTTTAGTTCACTCATGCATTTTTAATATCAATTCAGCACGTTGCTTAGCATCAAAATTAACCTTCTCCGAAGATGGAATAGGAAGCAAATCAATAGGTGCACGAGGTAGAAAACCATAAACAATCTCAAAAGGGCACATTTTAGTGGTAGAATGAAATGAACGATTGTAAGCAAATTCAATATGAGGTAAACATTCTTCCCACATTTTTAAGTTACTCTTTAAAACAGCCCTAAGCATAGTAGACAAAGTCCTATTGACTACTTCAGTTTGTCCATCAGTTTGGGGATGACATGTAGTACTAAAAAGTAGTTTAGTCCCCAACTTAGCCCATAAGCATCTCCAAAAATGGCTAAGAAACTTAGTATCACGATCCGAGACAATAGTATTGGGCACACCATGTAAGCGAATAATCTCTCGAAAGAATAAATCAGCAACATTAGCAGCATCATCGCTTTTATGACATGGTATAAAATGTGCCATCTTAGAAAATCTATCCACGACAACAAATATGCTATCCCTCCCATTCTTTGTTCGAGGCAGGCCTAAAACAAAGTCCATGGATATGTCCTCCCACGGAACACTAGGTACAGGTAAAGGCATGTATAAACCATGAGGATTGAGTCGTGACTTAGCTTTTTGACATGTAGTGCAGCGAGCAACAAAACGCTCAACATCCCGTCTCATCTTTGGCCAAAAGAAATGTGTAGCAAGTACGTCCTCCGTCTTCTTCACACCAAAATGTCCCATTAATCCTCCTCCATGCGCCTCCTGCAACAACAAAAGACGAATAGAGCTAGCTGGAATGCATAGCTTGTTAGAACGGAACACAAACCCATCATTAAGCACAAACTTGTTCCATGTTCTACCCTCTCTACAATTCTGCAATACATCTTTAAATTCCGCATCATGTACATATTGATCTTTGATTGTCTCTAAACCGAATATCTTGAAGTCAAGTTTTGAAAGCATAGTATAATGACGAGACAAAGCATCAGCAATAATATTATCTTTCCCCTTCTTGTGTTTAATGACAGAAGGGAAAGTCTCAATAAATTCAACCCACTTAGCATGTCTACGATTAAGTTTTGCTTGACTTCTTATGTGTTTCAAAGATTCATGATCAGAATGTATAACAAATTCTTTGGGCCATAAATAATGTTGCCAAGTTTCTAATGTCCGAACAAGAGCATATAATTCCTTATCATAAGTAGAATAGTTCAGACTAGGCCCACTCAATTTTTCAGAAAAGTAAGCAACAGGTTTAGCATCTTGTAATAACACACCTCCCAAACCAATACCACTAGCATCGCATTCAAGCTCAAAAGTCTTATTAAAATCAGGAAGTTGGAGCAAAGGAGCATGTGTTAACTTATCTTTCAATATCGTGAAGGCTTCTTCCTGTGCGGTACCCCAAGTAAAAGGCACATCCTTGCGTGTAAGCTCATTGAGAGGTGCAGCAATGGTGCTGAAATCTCTCACAAAACGCCTATAGAATCCAGCGAGGCCAAGAAAACTCCTCACTTGTGTGACCGTTTTGGGCTGCGGCCAACTCTCAATCGCCTCGATCTTGGCTTTATCAACTTCAATTCCCTGCGGAGTAACAACATAGCCAAGAAACGATACTCGGTCGGTGCAAAAGGTGCACTTCCTAAGGTTACCAAACAAACGTGCATTACGTAGAGCAATAAAGACAGCACGTAAATGATCCAAATGTTCCTCCAAAGATTTGCTATAAATCAGTATATCATCAAAATAGACTACCACAAATCGACCAATGAAAGCACGTAAAACCTCGTTCATTAATCTCATGAAAGTGCTAGGTGCATTAGTTAACCCAAAAGGCATGACTAACCACTCATATAATCCAAACTTAGTTTTAAAAGCCGTTTTCCATTCATCTCCTAATTTCATGCGAATTTGATGGTATCCACTACGCAAATCAACTTTGGAAAACATGGTAGAGCCACTTAATTCATCAAGCATATCATCTAACCGAGGAATAGGATGACGATAACGAATAGTAATATTATTAATGGCTCGACAATCAACACACATACGCCATGTTCCATCCTTTTTTGGCACTAATATAACAGGAACAGCACAAGGACTAAGGGATTCACGTATGTAACCTTTGTCGAGTAGCTCTTGTACTTGACGCTGAATCTCCTTCGTCTCCTCCGGATTGGTACGGTATGGCGCACGGTTGGGCAGCGAAGCACCGGGAATTAAGTCAATCTGATGCTCAATCCCTCGAATAGGTGGTAATCCCGGTGGTACGTCTTGTGGAAAGACGTCAATAAATTCCTGCAAAAGGTCAGTGACAACAGGAGGCAAAGAAGGAGGCAATTCCTCAAATGAAAACAAAGCTTCTTTGCACACAAAAGCATAGCACACATATTGACTAACATCCAAATCTGAAATATCAACCTTAGTAGCAAGCAAAGTTGGACTAGTCAATTTAATTTCATTAGAAACAGCAGAAGAAGATTTGCTATTAGTCTTATGTTGTTGCTCAAATTCTTTAGCTGCTATCTCATTTTCACTCTTATTTTTCTCCTGTGTAGCTTTACTAGCTCTAGCAAGATCATCTTTCACAATTTGTTCAGGAGACATAGGAAGTAAAGCAATATTTTTATCCTGATGAACCAGAGTAAACTGATTTGTCCTACCATGGTGTACAACATTCCTATCAAATTGCCATGGTCTACCAAGTAAAAGAGAGCATGCTTGCATGGGTACCACATCACAATCAACATAATCAGCATATGCAGCAATGCTAAAGTGCACACGAACAGAACGCGTTACCTTAATCTTACCACTGTTGTTAAACCACTGAATATAGTACGGATGGGGCTGTGGTCTTGTGGTGAGAGATAGCTTCTCCACCAACTCCATGCTAGCCAAGTTGTTGCAACTCCCTCCGTCAATGATGATGCGAACCGAACGTTCTTTCACCACTCCCTTTGTGTGGAACAAATTATGCCTCTGGTTTTGCTCGGCCTTCGTTACCTGCACACTTAACACACGTTGAGCAACCAAACTAGCATATTTATCTGCATCATCAGGAGCCATATACTCTATATCATGAGCATCATCATGGGCACCCTGTTCCTCATGAGCAATGAGAACTAAAGTCTCCTCATCATAGTCACTCGCTGACTCATACCCACCATCCGCCGTAATAGTCATCACATGCTTGGAGGGACAGTCTTTTGCGAAGTGACCTCCACCTTGGCACCTGCGACATTTAATATCACGATCTCGTGTTTGCCCTGTGGAAGCCATGGATGAAGAAGAACTCGCCGCTGGACCACTTTGTGCACCCTTGAATGGTGGCGCTGGCTGTTTTGGTGGCTCCCTGTAAGAATGAGCGGCTGAAGTAGATGGTGGTGCAGCAGGACGTGTGGATGTAGAAGCTCCACGCGATGTCCATGATGTATTTCGTCCTGCAGAAAAGTTAGTTCTCGTAGCGGCCTGTCGATCCTGCACTTCACGTTCAGCTTTACAAGCAAGATGAAACAAACGAGTGATAGTAGCAAAGTCCTTGTATTCTAGAATAGTTTGTATCTCCCTGTTTAAACCACCCATAAAACATGCAAGCATAGCTTCATTATCCTCTACTAGGCCACATCTAATCAATCCAGTTTGTAATTCTTGATAATATTCTTCTACAGAATTTTTTCCTTGTCTCAAACGCTGTAATTTTTGTAACAATTCACGTTGATAATAAGGAGGAACCCAGCGAGTACGTATAGCATCTTTTAAAGCAACCCAAGTAGTTGGAATATTATTAGCATGCAATCTACAATGTTCAGACCACCAAATAGATGCAAATCCCGTGAATTCACAAACAACAGCAGTAACACGTCTATTCTCAGGATATTGTAAACATGTAAAGCGTTGTTCAGTTTCTAACTCCCAAGTAAGATAAGCATCAGGAATATATCTACCCTCAAACGGCTTAAGATTCAATTTCAGTTTAGGCACAGGTTCATCATCGCGTACCTGAGGGGGTGGTTGGTGTCGACCGTGGCGAATGTTGGGACGTGGACGTCCAGCTGGCTGTTCATAGGCCGCTTCCTGTTCCACCTCCTCCTCGTAATCACCCTCGTAGTTGTCGTCCTGGCCGACGTCAGAAGCAGCAGCAGCAGGTACTGCAGCAGCAGGAGGAGCACCAATACCAGCAGCTTGTCCTCTCGGAAACAGAATCCGTCGTGCACGTGGTAGTGGCGGTGGTTGTGCTGGAGCGGCAGCAGGCTGTGTAGGTAGGCGTGCGATCAACTCAGTAAACTTGGCGTCGAGCTTGGTGTCGATCATCTTTTCCACGCCATCAATTGCCTCTGTAAATCTGGTCTCGAAGTCATTCACCTGTTCAGACATCATTTGTGCAAATTTATCATGTAGCTCCTTGTTTGTCATGTTCTCCCAATCGGGTGCATCCCGCGCCACTTCATCATGTGATCCTGGCATGGTTAGCAGAAATAGAAAACTCACAGGAATATGATCCTACTTCTACTAATGGGATGTGGGATGGTGGAAAGCACAAATCCGTCAATCTTTTCTTTCGTTCTTACCGATTCTTACCTAGCAGCAGGTGGTGATGTACAACCAACGGGTCAAAACTCTCAGAGATATGGTGGAGCGATGGCCAGGAGGTGTCAAACGCACGATGTAGAATATATGTGGAGCTGTAGGAAGGCTGACAAGTATGGTAGCAAAAGCTCAACAGTAATCAAAACAGAGATGCAAAGCTGAATAAACACTCAACGTCGGTACTGTGCTGATCCTAGGCTAGACCGTACTAGAGATGCGAGCCTAAAACACCAACGAAAGCACGGCACGGCACGTAAACAACTGAGAAGCACACTCTGAATTTTTTTTTCTCTCTCTTTTTTTTTTTTGCTCTTTTTTTTTTTTTTTTTTTTGCTAATCACCCCCCTTCTCTGTACGGAAAAAGTTTGATGAAATCCGATTCTAACAACTGAAAACTAATCTGGCTCAGAGAGATCAGGAACCGTACTGATGGTGGAACTCAATTCGGACTCGTGAGACGTGGTGGTGTATATGGACTCTGCTTGGCGGAACGTGGTGGTGTATCTGGACTCGGATTAGCGGAACGTGGTAGGATGACTACTTGTGCGGCGGCGACGTGGCAAACTGTGATCAGAACTCGAAACTCTAAGGGAACTAGACGCTAAGATCAGCAACTTGACACAACGATGCAACCGTAAATTCAACAAAGCAAGTACTGAAAAGAAAACTGGACAAAGGCTAGGACTGTCTTGGGACGTGATGATCTAACCCTAATTTTTTTTGTTGGATTTTTCGTGGACTGTAGGTATGAAGAACAGAACCAATCTAGACTATGAAAACTGGTAAATCTCACCGAGCAACCTGGAAATCTGATACCACTTGATAGAGGCGAAGGTGTCCCGATGTTTCGATGAGATGATGGAGATCGATTTTGGTGGAGTAGACTTTCACGACCCGACTACGAACATGCGAAG
The DNA here is from genome assembly GCA_950022295.1 of Bromus sterilis. Classification (NCBI taxonomy): domain Eukaryota; kingdom Viridiplantae; phylum Streptophyta; class Magnoliopsida; order Poales; family Poaceae; genus Bromus; species Bromus sterilis. The sequence goes on along the minus strand of OX465599.1, from coordinate 158,569,170 downwards.
ACGTTGCGCCTTAGCAATCGCTAAACCAACTCCGAGAGGTTATTGATCCCGCGGATGCACGATCAACCTGACCACGAAGGTCAATTCCTGCAAGCAATCGAAGAACAAGCAAGAACTAAGAATTGCAATCTGGATATTGCGAATATAAGATGAAAGATTAACAGAAGTTGGGGTTCCAATGCGGTCTTGGCCTGGTCGGACGACACAAACGAAGAACTCGAAGCTGCGGCTATGGCTAACTTAAATCTAATTAAAACCCAAGTCTAAACGACGCCCTAAGGGCTGTATATATGGGGGAACAGAGGGGATTTTCGTGACCCCTTGGAGGTGGGCCCGAAAACAACCCTAACTCGGTTTCCCCACACATACGGACTCTAAAAACAGCCTATAATGTGGTATTTGGAAATTACATGGGCCCAGCCCAATATTAAGGTGATGCAGCACCTATAATTGCTCTTGGACGAAAATAATGGAGTGGCATCTCGTGTATTTCGGCCAAGCCTTCATGCATGCCTTATGGTGGCTTCAAAGTGCGAAAATCCCCACTGGAAGCTCCATTGTTATTTCCCGCGCGCGCACCTTCTTCTCCATGCTTGATCCCGCTCCAATGACCGACCTTCTTGTCCATGCTAGGTCCTTCATTCATAAGCAAAACAAAAGTATCTAATTTAGGCAGCATCATATGTTCATGAACATTAGAAGGATTCGCAAGAAACGAAAGTACCTGATAATTTAGTTGACGTGCACGTGCTCTAGTAACTGGTCCAGTATGTGTAGTTGGTGAAGATCTGGGTGTAACATTAGTAGAGATGTCCTCATCAGGTATGGTGGCATTCTTTTTTTGCTCATCTTCAGGTGAAGTTTGCTCATGGGCTGGAGGGAGAGGCACCAATTTCATGGGCTTGGACTTGGGATTTTTCTTCTTGGTCTGTGAGGGAAACTCCTGAAGAGATGAAGCTTTGAAACCCGCATTCTTTGCCGCGCTCCTAGTGCATCACCGTACTCTCATGTCCACCAGTGGAGCTTTTGACTTCCTCTTCTTGCGGTGCACCTGAGTTTCCTGCTCTGCTGTTGTCACTGCTGGCAATGCAAGAACTTCAGAGGGAAACAATTCACGTGCAGTAGGAAGCACTGGCAAGGGAGCAAGCTCTTGTTAATCAATGAAAATAAAGGAAGTCGACTTTGATGTCTCATCAAAAGCAACATGCCAAGATCTTTTGGAGCAGATGATGGGCTTCAGTGGTGGAAAAAACAGAGGCCTGGGCACCTCCGTTGTACTGATTTCTTCCTTCAGAGATGCAAAAGTACGTTCCCAAATCATTGCCAGGGGAAGAGGGGGGCCATCCACAATGCGGACCATGCCCAATACCTCATTCACAGGGTTATGCTGAGGAATAGGAAGCGGCTGGAATGGCACAATTACAAGAGCATTCTCCGGCTCGACATCACCATTTAACTGAAGTTTAGGTTGCAGAACATCATCCTCAACCACAATCACTTGATCAACAGAATCAGATTGCTGCTCCTCTGGATGATCAAGGACCATAGATTGCTGCTCCTCTGGTATATCCTCTACAGGCTCTGGAATTGCAGGTTCAGGTTGGGCGATTGCTTCCCACTATTGGCCTTCCTCCTAGATTGCATGCCCCCAATTTGGAGCATTATCACCTGGCGCAGGTGGTGGTGCAGGCACCTCATTCCGGTCAATAGACAGATACGGCGGAAGAACAAAATTCAGATTGTTTGGCTGAAGCTCTCCAGGCAGGGGATGAGGATTTCCGTCTAATGGCATCGAATCCTCCTCTTGTGGCAGCTGATTGTTCCAGTCAGCCCCCAGGATGTAGCATGCTGCTGTCCAGCTGACCTTGGCCCCGCCCCATTCCGCAGTCATTGAAGACAACATCCCTCGGAACGAGCTGGGTGTCAGTGAAAGACGCATACACCATGGTTCGAACCAGGTAGGGTTCCTGCTCATCCCAGTAATGGAATTTGCCAAAGGTGTTGACTGCCTCCCTTATGTTATTAACATTGCGGTAATCTAGTGGAATCCCCACAAACATGAGCCACCCAGACCTTGAGTCTGCTGTTGCCCGAAATCCTTCCCCCTCGTCATGATTGAAGAAACGCACAAAGTGCTCATCACCCAGATTGAAAGGAGCATGTTGTGTGAGGGAGTACCAGATCGCAGGATCACACACCTCAAATAGTCCCACGTTTGTAAACCATGGTTGCGCTGACCTGACCTGGACTTCACGGTGCTGAAGAAACTCCATCACCATCTCCCTCATTGGCCCCATCTGCCCAGGCTCCGGTAGGGGCGTCAATTCCGCCACCATGAAGTTTTCATGGGTGCGAGCGGGCCGCATTGATGGCGTGACATAGGTCCTCGGGAGCCTGTTGGCTCCTTCATCGAAGATGTGATGTCCGGCCTTCAAGAAGCGCAGCGGGTCAACCTCATAGTTCAGCATGTGCTGGCCAAGATTGGATGCCAAGCAGGGGCCAATACGAGCTTGCGACGGTGGCGGCTGAGCATCGTCGGAGATTGGGGTTTTTGGTCACTGGGAGCTTGAAGCGTCAGGGGAGGGTTCTTTTGTGGCGCGAGTAGCAGAGGGAGGCGTAGATGTGTTGTTATTAGCCTGACATGTCATGTGAATAGGTTTCCAAACCAGCCCCTCTCTCAAAGCAAAACCTGAGCAGTCACGACGGCAGTGTCCCATCCTACCACAAGCATTAAAGATACGCAAGGTAGGGAAACTGGATGACAGGTGGCCCTGGGTACTGCATATCGAACACGTCATGATGCGGTCCACCATGTCATTGACCATAGATTCAAAGGCGTCAGGCGCTTCCTGTGAAGAAATATCACGATGGGTTTGGGTGGGTGACGGAACTGAAGGGATAGCCATAGTTGGAATTGGAACCAAATCCTGATGTGTATCATGATGATTCAAGGTCATTGAGACATCGCGTTCCATCGAGGCACCCTCGTCCTGACCAGGTTGGGTCTGCTAAACACTGGGGCCCACCCCAACGGATGCACGCAGATTGATAGGTGACGTCGACGCCAAAGGTGGCAACTGATCCATCGTATCCGCAGGATTGCTGTTGATTGTCGATGCATGCGGAACCGTACCAAACTGGATGCAGGGCTGAGCCACTGTCTAACTCACCGGCGGCGGCGTGGCCGGTGACATGGCTGGGTGATTCAGTGAAGGTGGCAAAGACTCAGTGGGTAGGAGATCATAGCCCGCGTCGATCCAATCCTCCCGTAGAGCAGGATCAACCCTAGAAACGTATCCTTTGCATACCTTGTAGTTGATCAAAGTAGCAAAACGGAGCTCTTTCCCTATAGCAGGACCAGAACGAAGAGAAGATTTTGCAGGAGGAACACGCATTGCATTTAACCCAAGTTGAGCACGGCGATTTGAAGGACACACTAGTTTCCACTCCATATTGCATTGCTTTTGCCAAAGTTTGAATTCAAATTTCCAATTTGGACCACCATAATTCAACAGATGAAAGAAGCAAACAAAATTTGGGCAAACAAATCTTCTCTTGTTATAAAGGAAAAAAACAACCTTTTTGTTTGCCACCGTGAACGAGAAAACTCGATCTTGCAGTAGGGAGACTTGCAAAGCATCACAATGACCTCCAGTGATGGAACCAAGTGCCACCGCAGCAGAGTCCTCATCCAACTTGAACGAAGATCTCCCAAAAGACACTACCATTGTGAAATGACCAGAGTCATAGGTAGGGTGCACCGTTGACGAGGATCAGCCTCGGCAAATCCCATGGCAGGGACCCTGGGTTAGAATGTAGAGAAGGAACAGGTTGGCGATACTCGTCGGCTAACAAGAGAAGCACTTCCTGCTCGATTGTATTATGCAAGGGGGCGATTACAGTGGAAGTCTAGGCGAGTTCGCACAAGACCAAGGGTGGTGATTTAGATTGGATGTCCTGAGGCGTCGCCCCTCCCAGCCTTTATATACTAGGCTAGGTCTTGGGGAGTCCGTCTCAGATTACAAGGACGATTGCCCAATTCTAGCCTTGCCTTGAACGCCAAGTCTTAACTTCCATATTACTCGTGGACTCCTACGTCGGTGCCTAGAGTGGGTCAGTCGTGGGAAGGTCGAAGCTTCCAGCAGGACTTTTGTCTCCGTATGCACCAGGTATCCTTACACCCAGGAGTCGTGGGGTCACCCCCTCGTCAGTAGCCCCCGAGTGCCTGGGGGACTCAGAGAGTCGCGCAGGGACTCGAGTCATCTTTTGCTTTCATATGCGCAGCGCGGCTGCGAGTCGTTGGCAGTTCAGCCATGACAATGTTATTTCGAGGGATTCTAAGATTAAAGGGCCCAAGGTAGTCGACCAGTCGAGCCTTGGTGAGTTGCGCTAGTGGCAAATAACTCAGTAGCCCAATCAAGCCCGTGTCCCTCGAAACGGACTTGGAAACGACCGGTGTCTAGCAAAGCCCATGCCGCTGCAGGTCTTATAGGATCGATGCCGCCGGCCCCAGCAAATAGCCTTAACGCGTCCGTTATCGGCTCATCTCTCTATCATGCGAGCGCATGGAAAATGTCGGGAGTGAAGTCACGCTGTGGCAAGTCCCGGCCCGGCCGTCTGTGCAGCGAGGTCTTACCTACACGCTAAGCTTGCTTGGCATCTGGGGTACGATGATTCGCAGCCCAGGCATCATTTTTGTAGAGGCACGGAGCCTAGTTAGAGATGCACCCACTTGGAATAAAAAATCAAGTGAGCTATTAGTATTCACCCGCAGAGCTTTTGCGAGCTCAGGCGAGGAGTCAAATAAGAAAGCACCCACTCAGAAAGTCGTACAGTGTGCGAGTAGATTGTATTGTCGAATACTAGTTGAGTCTTGCGAGTAGTCCGTCAAATGCTTTGTTGTCTTCAAGGTGAGGGAGCACCCGATCTCTGGAGGTGCGCCATCTTGCCAGCGGGAGTGGTCCCTCGAGTACTTCGTCGTCTCCAAGGTGAGGGAGCACCCGAACTCTGTAGATGCGTCGTTTCTTCTAGTGCGAGTGGTCACTCGAGTATATAATTGCCTTCTGGGTAATGAAGCGTCCGAACTCTGTAGATTTTTTAGCGAAGACAAGGCGCTCCCGATGGGGGTAAAAATTTCCGATCGGAAATCAGAATATTTTTGGCACCATGAGACAGGTGGTATTTGCCGGTCTTTGTTGTTTCCCATTGCTTTTATCTTGGTCCTTCCTTCTTGGGATGTTGCGGTGATAAGCATCGTGATAATGCTCTTTGGTGACCGATGAAATGACGACGCTTGGTCTTCGATCCGTCGCATCTCCTGGCCAGTCATAATGACGACTTGGATGCCGCGCTGCCGCTACCTGTTGGATTTTCGAGGCGTGTATGGGAACCACGCGAGATTTGACGTGTCCTTTAAATAGTGTTGACCATGTGAAAGCATCTTATCTTGGAATTCGTAATGCCCGGCGTGTTGGTCTTTGGATTAATGATGGCAATGCCTGGGCTTCTGCGTGTTTTCCTGGTTTTCCCCTGGGTTGCGCTATAAATACCTCCTGTTGTTTTCCTGACCTCGGCATCCATTCTTCTCTCACCTTTCCTTTCTTCTTCTTCTTCATATGGCTCCCAAGCATGGTGGTGGTGCGGCTGGCCGAGGTCGTGGCCGGCGCGGTCGTGGTGGCCGTACTCCTCGTTCTTCGCGTGGTGGACGCCACGGAGCGATGACGACGCCCTCTTCGTCTTGCGCGGAGGAGTGTGTCTGGCGCTACGACTTCCTTTTGCGCGTTCTTAGAAGGACTGATACTCGGATCCCTCTTCCATTCTCGTTTGCCTCCATGATTTCTGAACTTAACTTGAGGGGTATGTGGCTCCGGCTTCAAGGGTGTGCTCGATCTCCTTCTTGGGTGGAGCTGGTTGTTGATAGTTCTTTCTTGATTTTTCTTGGATCTGGCTGGAGGTTTTTTCACGACGTCTGAACTTGCGTGATGGGGATAGTCTTTGCTGTCGTTTTGATGGCGAAGATACCCTCATTATTCATGCCTTTGATGCCGGTGGCAACCGTCTGGATCCATACTGGGAGGAAACAAGCAGCGACAATTGTGGTGGGTCGGGGGATCCTTTGTCTACTTCTCCAGTGGCTTCAACTTCTGCCGACTCCTCGGCTGGTGGTGCTTGGTCTTATAGTTCTAGGGAGGAGCTCGACTTCAAGCCATCCGTCAAGCGGGCGCGTCGGTAGGCAAGGTCACCTTGTAGAACTGGAGGACGGCGACTTCCAGGCTTAATTTTACTTTGCCTGTGATGATGCTCGTCAAGAAGTGGGACGAAAGTGCCAATTATCTCAGCATGAGCACACATGTAGAAGTCATAATTCCCTGATATTTTTTGTATTGTAGTCCGTTAGGTGACCGCTCGAGTCCTTGTGTAAACTTTGATATGTAGTGGAAGTTTTTGTATTGATATGCCCCTGGTATGTAAATTGGCCTCTTCGAATCCTTTGCAATGAGAACTTTCTTCGAGTCCTTTGTAATGAGAACTGTATCCGAGTCCTTTGTAGCGAGGACTTCCTTCGAGTCCTTTGTAATGAGAACTGTCTTCGAGTCTTTTGTAATGAGAATTGTCTTCGAGTCCTTTGTAATGAGAACTAACTTCGAGTCCTTTGTAATGAGAACTGTCGGGTGCGCGGCCGCGCTCCCGATGGGAGTAGTCCCCGAGGCTGCGTTCGACTTGTAGAGTTGGACGTAGATTGTGAGCTTTATTCAACCATGATGTTCTCTCTTGCAACTCCTTGTTTGCTCCAGATTTTTATCGGGTGCACGACAGCGCTCCCCATAGGAGTAGCCCCCGAGTCTTTAGGTGATCACTTGTGATCAAGTGAAGACTAAAGAATTTCTTTGTCCCTATCTGATAGAGGCGGAGGTGTCCCGATCTTTCGATGAGAGATAACTATCGATTTGGTGGAGACGACTCTGACGATCCGACTACGAACGTGCAACAACGTCGCGCCTTAGCAATCGCTAAACCAATCTCCGGAGGTTATTGACCACGTCGGAGCACGATCAACCTGACCACGAAGGTCTAGTGCCTGCAAGCAATCGAAGAACAAGCAAGAACTATGATAAAGCAATCTGAATATTGCGAATATGTAGATGAAGTATGAATAAAGTTGGGATTCCGAAAGCGGTCTTGATCTGGTCGTTGGACACAAACCGAGTACACGAAGATGCAGCAATTAGCTAAGCAGTCTTTTTAACTAAAAGAAATCCAAAGAAAAACCCTAGGGGTTGATCTACTTATATAGGACTAAAGGGTGGAGGCCAAGGGGGTGGAAGGACATCCCAAGGAGTCCTAAAACTAAACCTAGGTCGTACAAGGCACTTGGGCCCATGTGGAGGTGATGCAACACCTATTGAGTTGGACTTTGATTCGGATTCTGCTGCTGGGTCGCACCGTTTTCGCAATATCTCCACGCTCCGAAGGAATTTGAAGGTGAAACCAATTGCGTTGGAAACTAGACGAGATAAGCTATCACCAGAAAAAAGAATCACCCAATTTGGAGTTCGTATGTAGAAACGGCGGCTGTTTGAAGTTGGGTATATCTCTGCAGTCCGAATCTGAGTCCATGACGTGAAAGACTTGGTCTCTATCTTCTCTTGGGCCAAAAGTGACGTGAAATAACTTCTTGTACAGCACACAATCATGCCCCTTTGTATTGACTTCATTTCTTGATCAAATATAGAGGAATTAATGGTCATATCCATGATAATTATGTCCTCATCATCTTCATGCTTGAACATGCTCCAATGCTCATCCTTCTTGTCCATGCTAGGTCCTTCATTTGTCAGCAACAGAAATATATCGACGTTAGGCAGCATCATATTCACATGAACATTAGAAACATTACGAAGAAGCGAAAGTACCTGATAATTTAATTGGTGTGCACGATCTCTAGTAATTGGTCCAGTAGGTATATTAGCAGGGGTTGTGGCTGTAACTATGGTAGCCATGTCCTCATCATCCTCCCCTTCTTGAAAATAAAGCCGTCCCCGGCGTTTCTTAATCTGAAATGTGGCTAACAAAAGAGACAAGGTGTACATGTTGTATATATATATGTCATCCATTCTTACTTCCCTTAGTTTTTGGACATGTAACACATGTATATATGAGTAACTTTCGTATGTCGTGAAATATAAACATATATGATCATCACAATACATAAACGACATGAAAGTATTGCAACTTAGTTTGCATATATAAGTGAAGCTCTTATTCATATCTAAAGATGTACAATGCTCATCATTAAACCATCCCAATACCGGTGAAGAAACATTAATGTTTTTCGAAGGACATGCTACAACAGGCTTAACTAAGTAGTCATGCAACAAGTCATTCGACGCAGAATCATCACCAAGATTAGAGGTCATATCAAAATGATTAAGCATTGGCAGTTTCATAATAGTAACATGATTATCCAAAATAGATGGTGTGCTCAAATCAATAGGTAACTCAAGACATGATGTATTAAAGTCTATTAGGCAAGCAACATCTTCATGTGAAGTTATGACATTCTCGAAAATTGGTTGTGTGATGAAACTACTGGATAGCTCAACACATGTTGCTTTTAAATCAGCAAGGTTCTCATGTGGAGGGGAAAGATCCATACTTTTGTCATTACCTTTTTGTGATGATAGATCAGATATTGGAGGAGTGCTTACGACAATTGATGTGGTTATGGTAGTGCTCATAGTGGTTGAAGGAACAACCTTCTCAACTTGTAGTATTTGCACATTCCGCTTGTTCGTCTTCTGGGCAACACGTCTGTCGATTTCCTGTTCAGCTTTACAAGAAAGACGAAACAAACGATCCATAGGATAACACTTTTCATGAATTAGGATATCCTGAATGTCACGGTTTAAACCTTGCCAAAATATGTCCATGAAATATTCTTCACTTTCCTCTAAAAGAGAATGCAAGAATGTAGTTTCTAAAGCATCATAATATTCTGAAACAGTTTTAGTACCTTGTTTTAAATTTTTTAATTTCCTAACCTTGTCACGAGTATAATAAGAGGGAACGAATCTATATCGCATAGCAAATTTGAGATCATTCCAAGTATTAGGTATATAATCAGGATATAAACTACAATATTCATTCCACCAAATAGAAGCAAAATCTTTGAAAGCACTAATTGCAGTTTTTACTTTCTTATGCTCAAGAAAATTATGGGAAACAAATAAATCATTTATTTCAAACTCCCACTCAATGTATAAATCAGGTCTTAGACGTCCATGAAAGTGTGGTATAGAAACAATAACCTGATCATGTGCATGCTTATGTGTGTTTACCTTTTGTAGTGACTGTTGTGTAGTTGTAGGTGGTGGCAAATCTCCAACTATAGCTGCCGCCCAAGAAGATCTAACTCTAGAACCTGCCATGATTAGTAGAAAACAAGAAACAAATCACAAGTATATGTCCCTATGAACTACTAGGATGTGGTGGTAAAACGCTCACAGGATAGCAAATATCAATGTCTTACTAGTTCTTACCATGCAGCAGGTGGTGATCGGCAACCAACGGTGTCAAAGAACTCCAAAGATTAAGTAGAGCGATTGCCAGGTGAACGCACGTATACACGATGTAGAAATAAGTGGAGCTTGGAAGGCTTTAATATGGTGGCAAAAATATCAGCAATAATCAATTCAGAGATGCAAAATTGAATTAACGCTCAACGACGATACTGTGCTGGTCCTAGTCTAGACCGGACTAGAGACGCGAGCCTAGAACACTAATGTGGTCACGGCGTAGCACAACTAGCAGCAATGAATGATATGAAGTAGCTCTGAATAGCAAGATATAAGTGAAGATCATCAACAGAGCAAAGATAATGGTGAAAATAGGCTCCAAATCAAGATACACCAATATTCTCCCTACAACTTTCCTCTGAAATATATTTGCTAATTTTTTGATATTTTTCCTCCAATAGGGCACTGACTTAAGCTTTCCGACGCAATAAGAATCACTCAATTTAGAGTTCGGATGAGGTGTCAAAAAAATTGAGAATCAGCCCGAAATCTGACAAAAACTGTGTTCGGAAACTTTAGAGGTCAAAAAGTCCGTCTTAGAAGCCGATCTGGACTTTCAAATAACACACTAGCTCCAGAACTATTTAGAAGCGGCTCGGAAATATCTTTAATTTGAGTACTCGTGGAGCCAAAACGGACTTCGGATGACAAAGTTATGCCCGTTTTAGTGGACACTGCTCAAAATTGATTCCGACGAGATTTCAAATACGAGTTCAACTAGAGATAGATCCGAAATTTTTTCTTCTTTTTTCTCTTTTTTCCTTTTTTCTTTCTTTTTTTCCTTTTTCTCTTTTTTCAACTCTTTTTTCTCTCTTTTTCTATGGTGGATGGTAGAAGTAGGCAGCGGATGGGATGATGGTGCAGCGGCGGCGGTGACTAACGTGAACAGAACTCGAAACTCTAAAGGACTAGATACTAAGACCAGCAACTGAACACGACGATGCAACCGATAATTCAATAAAGCAAAGCACCGAAAAGAAAATTGCGAAGTCTCAGATTGGTTTGGATATGATGATCTAATCCTATTTTTATGGCTTTTTGTGTGGATGATAGGTGATAAAAAAACAGATCTAATATATGGATGTGGAATTCTCACCGAGCAACCTGAAAACTGATACCACTTGATAGAGGCGGAGGTGTCCCGATCTTTCGATGAGAGATAACTATCGATTTGGTGGAGACGACTCTGACGATCCGACTACGAACGTGCAACAACGTCGCGCCTTAGCAATCGCTAAACCAATCTCCGGAGGTTATTGACCACGTCGGAGCACGATCAACCTGACCACGAAGGTCTAGTGCCTGCAAGCAATCGAAGAACAAGCAAGAACTATGATAAAGCAATCTGAATATTGCGAATATGTAGATGAAGTATGAATAAAGTTGGGATTCCGAAAGCGGTCTTGATCTGGTCGTTGGACACAAACCGAGTACACGAAGATGCAGCAATTAGCTAAGCAGTCTTTTTAACTAAAAGAAATCCAAAGAAAAACCCTAGGGGTTGATCTACTTATATAGGACTAAAGGGTGGAGGCCAAGGGGGTGGAAGGACATCCCAAGGAGTCCTAAAACTAAACCTAGGTCGTACAAGGCACTTGGGCCCATGTGGAGGTGATGCAACACCTATTGAGTTGGACTTTGATTCGGATTCTGCTGCTGGGTCGCACCGTTTTCGCAATATCTCCACGCTCCGAAGGAATTTGAAGGTGAAACCAATTGCGTTGGAAACTAGACGAGATAAGCTATCACCAGAAAAAAGAATCACCCAATTTGGAGTTCGTATGTAGAAACGGCGGCTGTTTGAAGTTGGGTATATCTCTGCAGTCCGAATCTGAGTCCATGACGTGAAAGACTTGGTCTCTATCTTCTCTTGGGCCAAAAGTGACGTGAAATAACTTCTTGTACAGCACACAATCATGCCCCTTTGTATTGACTTCATTTCTTGATCAAATATAGAGGAATTAATGGTCATATCCATGATAATTATGTCCTCATCATCTTCATGCTTGAACATGCTCCAATGCTCATCCTTCTTGTCCATGCTAGGTCCTTCATTTGTCAGCAACAGAAATATATCGACGTTAGGCAGCATCATATTCACATGAACATTAGAAACATTACGAAGAAGCGAAAGTACCTGATAATTTAATTGGTGTGCACGATCTCTAGTAATTGGTCCAGTAGGTATATTAGCAGGGGTTGTGGCTGTAACTATGGTAGCCATGTCCTCATCACTATCCTTGGGGAATAAACTATGCTTCTGTAGAAAACTTTGAATGGGGCTTGTGCGGGCGAGACGATGCTTGAGCCCGAGGTTTTTGTCTGTTGTTGCGTAAGTGAAAATAGTGTTTCCTTGGGGGAAGTCTGTGTCGTGTAAAAATAAATAGCGTCTCTCGGGGGGAGTTTTTGCTCGAGCGCCTGAGTGCTTTAAGTAGCGTCGCGTAGGCGAAGATAGCGTCTCTCGGGGGGAGTTTGTGCTCGAGCCCCCGAGTGCTTTAAGTAGTGTCGCGTAAGCGAAGATAGCGTCTCTCGGGGGTAGTTTGTGCTGGAGCCCCCGAGTGCTTTAAGTAGTGTTGTTTAAGCGAAGATAGCCTCTCTCGGGGGAGTTTGTGCTCGAGCCCCCGAGTGCTTTTAGTAGTGTCGCGTAAGAGAAGATAGCGTCTCTCGGGGGGAGTTTGTGCTCGAGCCCCCGATTGCTTTAAGTAGTGTCGCGTAAGCGAAGATAGCGTCTCTCGGGGGGAGTTTGTGCTCGAGCCCCCGAGTGCTTTTAGTGGTATTATTTGGGCAACATATTCTTTTATTGCTTTGATTTTTACATGAGTTGCCGATCGGTTCTTCTACCGATACTGCCGACAGTGCCTATGGGTAGACTATGGGTAGAACAGGCGCAAGTTTGCCACGTTCCACGGATTTCCCACGTCTTCGTCCGTCTTCGGTTTCTTCAGCCTGTATGCACCTCCTCCTATGACCTCTGAGATTATGAAGGGTCCTTCCCATTGCGGGGCAAGGTTGTACACTTTTTCTTGTATTAGTCGCAGGACGAGATCTCCTTTGCGGAAAGTTCTGGGCCGCATGCGACTTCTTTGATACGTGCGTAGTTTGCCCTGGTATCCTTCCGACCTTGCTATGGATGTGTCCCTTGCTTCGTCTGCGGTGTCTTTATCATCCCGTAGTGCTTCTTCTACATCTTCTTCTTCGTATCCCGAGATTCGGGGAGCTCCAAACTTTAGGTTGTGTGGCAGCACCACTTCTACCCCATATACCATGAAAAAAGGTGTGTACTGGGTTGAGGCGTTGGGGGTGGTGCGCAAGCTCCACATGACTGCAGGGAGTTCTTCTACCCAGTTGCCTGCAACTTGCTCGAGTGGTGCGAGGAGTCGCTTTTTCATTCCTCCACACACTAAGCCGTTTTCCTTCTCAAGCTGGCCGTTAGATTGTGGGTGCGCTACTGACGCGTAGTTGATTTTGATGCCCAAATCTTGGCAGAAGTTCTGAAATTATGCTGCTGTGAAGTTTGTACCATTGTCTGTGATGATGTTATGTGGTACGCCGAATCTGAAGATGATGGACTTGATGAAGTTAACTGTCGTGAGGGTTGCTGAGCTGGTAATTGGTACTGTCTCGATCCACTTGGTGAACTTGTCTACTGCTACTAGTAGATGTGTTCTGCCTCCTTTTGAGGATTTCTTGAGTGGACCCACCATGTCGAGTCCCAAAGTGGCGAACGGCCAGGATAATGGTATGGTTTTGAGTTCTGATGCTGGGGCGTGCGGCCTGCTGGCGAATTTTTGGCAGGAAATGAAGTGTCGCACAATGTCTTCCGCGTTTCGCATTGCGGTTGGCCAGTAAAACCCTGCTCGAAAAGCTTTAGCCACGAGTGCGCGACTGCTCGCGTGATGCCTGCAAGTGCCTTCGTGGATCTCGAGCAACAGAGCTTTGCCGTCTTCTTTCTCGATGCATTTTTGGAGGACCTGACAGATGTTGCGCTTGTAGAGCTGTCCAATGTTTACTGTGAACGCTTTAGATTGTTGACTGATGTGTGGGTCTTCTGCAACGTCTTGTGGTAAGGTGCCTTCAATTAGGAATCGAAGGAACGGTTTTTTCCAAGCTGGACCTTCGGGTGCGGCTGGCTCTGCTTCTTCGAATGCTTCTTTGCTTGTGTCATATGTTGGGTTCGCAGCCGCCACTTGTGCTAGTTCGCTTGTGTCGTCGTCCTCTGCAACTGCCTCCAGCGCGAGTGCCTTGGTTTTGATTGACCTGTGGCTGATACTTTCGAGGGAAACGCCTGGAGGGATTGGTCCTCGGGTTGATCCAATGTTTGCGAGCTCGTCTTCTTCTGTGTTATTTGCTCTGGTGACGTAATTTAGCTCGTAGCCGTCGAATCCTCCTTCCAGGGTGTTGTAGAGTTTCTGGTATGCTAACATGTTTTCTGCGACTGCTTCACAGTCCCTCATTGTTTGTTGGACGACGAGGTTGGAGTCGCCGTAGATTACGAGACGGGTGGCGCCGCAAGCTTTTCCCATGCGCATGCCATGGATTAGTGCCTCATATTCTGCTTCGTTGTTTGATGCCTTGCTGAAGTTGATCTGGAGCACGTATCTGAGTTTGTCTCCTTTGGGCGAGATTAACACGGCGCCTGCTCCGGCTCCTTGATGTCTTTTTGACCCTTCGAAGAACATCGTCCATGAGTTGAAGAGGTCTGGAGGGCCAGGTGTTTGCACTTCTGTCCACTCGACCAGAAAATTTGGGAGTACTTGGGCTTTGATTGCCGTAGGGTGTTTGAACTGCAAGTTGCGGGGACTGAGCTCGATGTTCCATTCGGCGACTCGGCTAGTTTCTCCGGGGTTGTTAAGGATGTCCACGAGTGGTGTGCTGCTCATGATCGTGATGAGGTGCTCGTCAAAGTAATGAGTTACTTTCCTTGAAGTCATGACGATGGCGTATAAGAGCTTCTGGTAGTGCGGGTACCATTGCTGAGACTTTGTGAGGAGCATTCTTAGGTAGTATATTGGCCTTTGTATGCTCTGGATTTTTCCTTCTTCCGTGTGCTCGACGACGAGCGCCGTGCTGACTACGCTACTGCGTGCCGCTATATAGAGTTAAAGGGGTTTTCGCTCCTTGGGCACCGTCAGGATTGGTGGTTTCGAGAGGGTCTTTTTGAGGTCTGCGAATGTGTTGCGAGCTTCCTCGGTCCACTCGAATTTTTCTCCTTTTCTGAGCAACTGGTAGAATGGTAGGGTCCTTTCTCCCAGCCTACTGATGAAGCGGCTCAGTGTTGCGAGTCTTCCTGTGAGTTGCTGTACGCCTTGGATGTTTACTGGCTCTTGGATATTGGCGATTGCTTGGAATTTTTTAGGGTTTGCTTCGACTCCTCGAAAACGAGACCATGTATCCGAGCAGTTTTCCGGCTGGGACGCCAAACGCACACTTTTTTGGGTTGATCTTGATTTTGTATTTGTTGAGTGCTCCGAAGGTTTCGCGGAGGTCGTCGAGTAGCGTGCTTAAGTTTTGATGACGATGTCGCCGACGTAGACTTGGACGTTTCTGCCGATTTGGTCTCTCAAGCATGCTTGCATCATCTGTTGGTACGTGGCTCCGGCGTTTTTCAATCCGAAGGGCATTGTTCTGTAGCAGAATACGCCATAGGGGTGATGAACGAGGTGTGTTCTTCGTCTTCTTCCTTCATCCTTGATAGAGGCGAAGGTGTCCCGATGTTTCGATGAGATGATGGAGATCGATTTTGGTGGAGACGACTTTCACGATCCGACTACGAACGTGCGAAGACGTTGCGCCTTAGCGATCGCTAAACCAACTCCGAGAGGTTATTGATCCCGTGGATGCACGATCAACCTGACCACGAAGGTCTAATTCCTGCAAGCAATCGAAGAACAAGCAAGGACTAAGAATTGCAATCTGGATATTGTGAATATAAGATGAAAGATTAACAGAAGTTGGGGTTCCAATGCGGTCTTGGCCTGGTCGGACGACACAAACGAAGAACTCGAAGTTGCGGCTATGGCTAACTTAAATCTAATTAAAACCCAAGTCTAAACGACGCCCTAAGGGCTGTATATATGGGGGAACAGAGGGGATTTTCGTGACCCCTTGGAGGTGGGGCCCGAAAACAACCCTAACTCGGTTTTCCCACACATACGGACTCTAAAAACAGCCTATAATGTGGTATTTCGAAATTACATGGGCCCAGCCCAATATTAAGGTGACGCAGCACCTATAATTGCTCTTGGACGAAAATAATGAAGTGGCATCTCGTGTATTTCGTCCAAGCCTTCATGCATGCCTTATGGTGGCTTCAAAGTGCGAAAATCCCCACTGGAAGCTCCATTGTTATTTCCCGCGCGCGCACCTTCTTCTCCATGCTTGATCCCGCTCCAATGACCGTCCTTCTTGTCCATGCTAGGTCCTTCATTCATAAGCAAAACAAAAGTATCTAATTTAGGCAGCATCATATGTTCATGAACATTAGAAGGATTCGCAAGAAACGAAAGTACCTGATAATTTAGTTGACGTGCACGTGCTCTAGTAACTGGTCCAGTATGTGTAGTTGGTGAAGATGTGGGTGTAACATTAGTAGAGATGTCCTCATCATCCTCCCCTTCTTGAATTGAAGTCGTCCTCGACGGAAGCTCATTATCTTCTCCCAAATAAGGTTTCAAATCTGCAATGTTAAATGCGGGACTAACCCCAAAATCTGCAGGTAGCTCAAGTTTATATGCATTATCATTAATTTTCTGTAAAACCTTAAAGGGACCATCAGCTCGTGGCATTAACTTAGACTTGCGCAAATCAGGAAACCTATCTTTACGTAGATGTAACCAAACAAGATCTCCTGGTTCAAACACAGCATGCTTTCTACCCTTATCACCAGCAAGCTTGTATCTAGCATTCATTTTCTCAATGTTTTCTTTAGTTAACTCATGCATTTTTAATATCAATTCAGCACGTTGCTTAGCATCAAAATTAACCTTCTCCGAAGATGGAATAGGAAGCAAATCAATAGGTGCACGAGGTAGAAAACCATAAACAATCTCAAAAGGGCACATTTTAGTGGTAGAATGAAATGAACGATTGTAAGCAAATTCAATATGAGGTAAACATTCTTCCCACATTTTTAAGTTACTCTTTAAAACAGCCCTAAGCATAGTAGACAAAGTCCTATTGACTACTTCCGTTTGTCCATCAGTTTGGGGATGACATGTAGTACTAAAAAGTAGTTTAGTCCCCAACATAGCCCATAAGCATCTCCAAAAATGGCTAAGAAACTTAGTATCACGATCCGAGACAATAGTATTGGGCACACCATGTAAGCGAATAATCTCTCGAAAGAATAAATCAGCAACATTAGCAGCATCATCGCTTTTATGACATGGTATAAAATGTGCCATCTTAGAAAATCTATCCACGACAACAAATATGCTATCCCTCCCATTCTTTGTTCGAGGCAGGCCTAAAACAAAGTCCATGGATATGTCCTCCCACGGAACACTAGGTACAGGTAAAGGCATGTATAAACCATGAGGATTGAGTCGTGACTTAGCTTTTTGACATGTAGTGCAGCGAGCAACAAAACGCTCAACATCCCGTCTCATCTTTGGCCAAAAGAAATGTGTAGCAAGTACGTCCTCCGTCTTCTTCACGCCAAAATGTCCCATTAATCCTCCTCCATGCGCCTCCTGCAACAACAAAAGACGAATAGAGCTAGCTGGAATGCATAGCTTGTTAGAACGGAACACAAACCCATCATTAAGCACAAACTTGTTCCATGTTCTACCCTCTCTACAATTCTGCAATACATCTTTAAATTCCGCATCATGTACATATTGATCTTTGATTGTCTCTAAACCGAATATCTTGAAGTCAAGTTTTGAAAGCATAGTATAACGACGAGACAAAGCATCAGCAATAATATTATCTTTCCCCTTCTTGTGTTTAATGACATAAGGGAAAGTCTCAATAAATTCAACCCACTTAGCATGTCTACGATTAAGTTTTGCTTGACTTCTTATGTGTTTCAAAGATTCATGATCAGAATGTATAACAAATTCTTTGGGCCATAAATAATGTTGCCAAGTTTCTAATGTCCGAACAAGAGCATATAATTCCTTATCATAAGTAGAATAGTTCAGACTAGGCCCACTCAATTTTTCAGAAAAGTAAGCAACAGGTTTAGCATCTTGTAATAACACACCTCCCAAACCAATACCACTAGCATCGCATTCAAGCTCAAAAGTCTTATTAAAATCAGGAAGTTGGAGCAAAGGAGCATGTGTTAACTTATCTTTCAATATCGTGAAGGCTTCTTCCTGTGCGGTACCCCAAGTAAAAGGCACATCCTTGCGTGTAAGCTCATTGAGAGGTGCAGCAATGGTGCTGAAATCTCTCACAAAACGCCTATAGAATCCAGCGAGGCCAAGAAAACTCCTCACTTGTGTGACCGTTTTGGGCTGCGGCCAACTCTCAATCGCCTCGATCTTGGCTTTATCAACTTCAATTCCCTGCGGAGTAACAACATAGCCAAGAAACGATACTCGGTCGGTGCAAAAGGTGCACTTCCTAAGGTTACCAAACAAACGTGCATTACGTAGAGCAATAAAGACAGCACGTAAATGATCCAAATGTTCCTCCAAAGATTTGCTATAAATCAGTATATCATCAAAATAGACTACCACAAATCGTCCAATGAAAGCACGTAAAACCTCGTTCATTAATCTCATGAAAGTGCTAGGTGCATTAGTTAACCCAAAAGGCATGACTAACCACTCATATAATCCAAACTTAGTTTTAAAAGCCGTTTTCCATTCATCTCCTAATTTCATGCGAATTTGATGGTATCCACTACGCAAATCAACTTTGGAAAACATGGTAGAGCCACTTAATTCATCAAGCATATCATCTAACCGAGGAATAGGATGACGATAACGAATAGTAATATTATTAATGGCTCGACAATCAACACACATACGCCATGTTCCATCCTTTTTTGGCACTAATATAACAGGAACAGCACAAGGACTAAGGGATTCACGTATGTAACCTTTGTCGAGTAGCTCTTGTACTTGACGCTGAATCTCCTTCGTCTCCTCCGGATTGGTACGGTATGGCGCACGGTTGGGCAGCGAAGCACCGGGAATTAAGTCAATCTGATGCTCAATCCCTCGAATAGGTGGTAATCCCGGTGGTACGTCTTGTGGAAAGACGTCAATAAATTCCTGCAAAAGGTCAGTGACAACAGGAGGCAAAGAAGGAGGCAATTCCTCAAATGAAAACAAAGCTTCTTTGCACACAAAAGCATAGCACACATATTGACTAACATCCAAATCTGAAATATCAACCTTAGTAGCAAGCAAAGTTGGACTAGTCAATTTAATTTCATTAGAAACAGCAGAAGAAGATTTGCTATTAGTCTTATGTTGTTGCTCAAATTCTTTAGCTGCTATCTCATTTTCACTCTTATTTTTCTCCTGTTTAGCTTTACTAGCTCTAGCAAGATCATCTTTCACAATTTGTTCAGGAGACATAGGAAGTAAAGCAATAGTTTTATCCTGATGAACCAGAGTAAACTGATTTGTCCTACCATGGTGTACAACATTCCTATCAAATTGCCATGGTCTACCAAGTAAAAGAGAGCATGCTTGCATGGGTACCACATCACAATCAATATAATCAACATATGCAGCAATGCTAAAGTGCACACGAACAGAACGCGTTACCTTAATCTTACCACTATTGTTAAACCACTGAATATAGTACGGATGGGGGTGTGGTCTTGTGGTGAGAGATAGCTTCTCCACCAACTCCATGCTAGCCAAGTTGTTGCAACTCCCTCCGTCAATGATGATGCGAACCGAACGTTCTTTCACCACTCCCTTTGTGTGGAACAAATTATGCCTCTGGTTTTGCTCGGCCTTCGTTACCTGCACACTTAACACACGTTGAGCAACCAAACTAGCTGATAGAGGCGAAGGTGTCCCGATGTTTCGATGAGAGATAACTATCGATTTGGTGGAGACGACTCTGACGATCCGACTACGAACGTGCGAAGACGTTGCGCCTTAGCGATCGCTAAACCAACTCCGAGAGGTTATTGATCCCGCGGATGCACGATCAACCTGACCACGAAGGTCTAATTCCTGCAAGCAATCGAAGAACAAGCAAGAACTAAGAATTGCAATCTGGATATTGCGAATATAAGATGAATGATTACGAAAGTTGGGGTTCCAATGAGGTCTTGGCCTGGTCGGATGACACAAACGAAGAGCTCGAAGTTGCGGCTATGGCTAACTTAAATCTAATTAAAACCCAAGTCTAAACGACGCCCTAAGGGCTGTATATATGGGGGAACAGAGGGGATTTTCGTGACCCCTTGGAGGTGGGGTCCGAAAACAACCCTAACTCGGTTTCCCCACACATACGGACTCTAAAAACAGCCTATAATGTGGTATTTCGAAATTACATGGGCCCAGCCCAATATTAAGGTGACGCAGCACCTATAATTGCTCTTGGACGAAAATAATGAAGTGGCATCTCGTGTATTCCGTCCAAGCCTTCATGCATGCCTTATGGTGGCTTCAACGTGCGAAAATCCCCACTGGAAACTCCACTGTACTTTCCCCCGCGCGCACCTTCTTCTCCATTCTTGATCCCGCTCCAATGACCATCCTTCGTGTCCATGCTAGGTCCTTCATTCATAAGCAAAACAAAAGTATCTAATTTAGGCAGCATCATATGTTCATGAACAATAGAAGGATTCGCAAGAAACGAAAGTACCTGATAATTTAGTTGACGTGCACGTGCTCTAGTAACTGGTCCAGTATGTGTAGTTGGTGAGGGTATGGGTGTAACATTAGTAGGGATGTCCTCATCATCCTCCCCTTCTTGAATTGAAGTCGTCCTCGACGGAAGCTCATCATCTTCTCCCAAATAAGGTTTCAAATCTGCAATGTTAAATGTGGGACTAACCCCAAAATCTGCAGGTAGCTCAAGTTTATATGCATTATCATTAATTTTCTGTAAAACCTTAAAGGGACCATCAGCTCGTGGCATTAACTTAGACTTGCGCAAATCAGGAAACCTATCTTTACGTAGATGTAACCAAACAAGATCTCCTGGTTCAAACACAACATGCTTTCGACCCCTATCACCAGCAAGCTTGTATCTAGCATTCATGCGCTCAATGTTTTCTTTAGTTAACTCATGCATTTTTAATATCAATTCAGCACGTTGCTTAGCATCAAAATTAACCTTCTCCGAAGATGGAAGAGGCAGCAAATCAATAGGTGCACGAGGTAGAAAACCATAAACAATCTCAAAAGGGCACATTTTAGTGGTAGAATGCACTGAGCGATTATAAGCAAATTCTATATGAGGTAAACATTCTTCCCACAGTTTCAAGTTACTTTTTAAAACAGCCCTAAGCATAGTAGACAATGTCCTATTGACCACTTCAGTTTGTCCATCAGTTTGGGGATGACATGTAGTACTAAAAAGTAGTTTAGTCCCCAACTTAGCCCATAAGCATCTCCAAAAATGGCTAAGAAACTTAGTATCACGATCCGAGACAATAGTATTGGGCACACCATGTAAACGAATAATCTCTCCAAAGAATAAATCAGCAACATTAGCAGCATCATCGCTTTTATGACATGGTATAAAATGTGCCATCTTAGAAAATCTATCCACGACAACAAATATGCTATCCCTCCCCTTCTTTGTTCGAGGCAAGCCTAAAACAAAGTCCATGGATATGTCCTCCCACGGAACACTAGGTACAGGTAAAGGCATGTATAAACCATGAGGATTGAGTCGTGACTTAGCTTTTTGACATGTAGTGCAGCGAGCAACAAAACGCTCAACATCCCGTCTCATCTTTGGCCAAAAGAAATGTGTAGCAAGTACGTCCTCCGTCTTTTTCACGCCAAAATGTCCCATTAATCCTCCTCCATGCGCCTCCTGCAACAACAAAAGACGAATAGAGCTAGCTGGAATGCATAGCTTGTTAGAACGGAACACAAATCCATCATTAAGCACAAACTTGTTCCATGTTCTACCCTCTCTACAATTCTGCAATACATCTTTAAATTCCGCATCATTTGCATATTGTTCTTTGATTGTCTCTAAACCGAATATCTTGAAGTCAAGTTGTGAAAGCATAGTATAACGACGAGACAAAGCATCAGCAATAATATTATCTTTCCCCTTCTTGTGTTTAATGACATAAGGGAAAGTCTCAATAAATTCAACCCACTTAGCATGTCTACGATTAAGTTTTGCTTGACTTCTTATGTGTTTCAAAGATTCATGATCAGAATGTATAACAAATTCTTTGGGCCATAAATAATGTTGCCAAGTTTCTAATGTCCGAACAAGAGCATATAATTCCTTATCATAAGTAGAATAGTTCAGACTAGGCCCACTCAATTTTTCAGAAAAGTATGCAACAGGTTTAGCATCTTGTAATAACACACCTCCCAAACCAATCCCACTAGCATCGCATTCAAGCTCAAAAGTCTTATTAAAATCAGGAAGTTGGAGCAAAGGAGCATGTGTTAACTTATCTTTCAATACCGTGAAAGCTTCTTCCTGTGCGGTACCCCAAGTAAAAGGTACATCCTTGCGTGTAAGCTCATTGAGAGGGGCAGCAATGGTGCTGAAATCTCTCACAAAACGCCTATAGAATCCAGCGAGGCCAAGAAAACTCCTCACTTGTGTGACCGTTTTGGGCTGCGGCCAACTCTCAATTGCCTCGATCTTGGCTTTATCAACTTCAATACCCTGTGGAGTAACAACATAGCCAAGAAACGATACTCGGTCGGTTCAAAAGGTGCACTTCCCAAGGTTACCAAATAAATGTGCATTACGTAGAGCAATAAAAACAGCACGTAAATGATCCAAATGTTCCTCCAAAGATTTGCTATAAATCAGTATATCATCAAAATAGACTACCACAAATCGTCCAATGAAAGCACGTAAAACCTCGTTCATTAATCTCATGAAAGTGCTAGGTGCATTAGTTAACCCAAAAGGCATGACTAACCACTCATATAATCCAAACTTAGTTTTAAAAGCCGTTTTCCATTCATCTCCTAATTTCATGCGAATTTGATGGTATCCACTACGCAAATCAACTTTGGAAAACATGGTAGAGCCACTTAATTCATCAAGCATATCATCTAACCTAGGAATAGGATGACGATAACGAATAGTAATATTATTAATGGCTCGACAATCAACACACATACGCCATGTTCCATCCTTTTTAGGCACTAATATAACAGGAACAGCACATGGACTAAGGGACTCACGTATGTAACCTTTGTCGAGTAGCTCTTGTACTTGACGCTGAATCTCCTTCGTCTCCTCCGGATTGGTACGGTATGGCGCACGGTTGGGCAACGAAGCACCGGGAATTAAGTCAATCTGATGCTCAATCCCTCGAATAGGTGGTAATCCCGGTGGTACGTCTTGTGGAAAGACGTCAATAAACTCCTGCAAAAGGTCAGTGACAACAGGAGGCAAAGAAGGAGGCAATTCCTCAAATGAAAACAAAGTTTCTTTGCACACAAAAGCATAGCACACATATTGACTAACATCCAAATCTGAAATATCAACCTTAGTAGCAAGCAAAGTTGGACTAGTCAATTTAATTTCATTAGAAACAGCAGAAGAAGATTTGCTATTAGTCTTATGTTGTTGCTCAAATTCTTTGGCTGCTATCTCATTCTCACTCTTATTTTTCTCCTGTTTTGCTTTACTAGCTCTAGCAAGATCATCTTTCACAATTTGTTCAGGAGACATAGGAAGTAAAGCAATATTTTTATCCTGATGAACTAGAGTAAACTGATTTGTCCTACCATGGTGTACAACATGCCTATCAAATTGCCATGGTCTACCAAGTAAAAGAGAGCATGCTTGCATGGGTACCACATCACAATCAACATAATCAGCATATGCAGCAATGCTAAAGTGCACACGAACAGAACGCGTTACCTTAATCTTACCACTATTGTTAAACCACTGAATATAGTACGGATGGGGGTGTGGTCTTGTGGTGAGAGATAGCTTCTCCACCAACTCCATGCTAGCCAAGTTGTTGCAACTCCCTCCGTCAATGATGATGCGAACCGAACGTTCTTTCACCACTCCCTTTGTGTGGAACAAATTATGCCTCTGGTTTTGCTCGGCCTTCGTTACCTGCACACTTAATACACGTTGAGCAACCAAACTAGCATATTTATCTGCATCATCAGGAGTCATATACTCTATATCATGAGCATCATCATGGACACCCTGTTCCTCATGAGCAATGAGAACTAGAGTCTCCTCATCATAGTCACTCGCTGACTCATACCCACCATCCGCCGTAATAGTCATCACACGCTTGGAGGGACAGTCTTTTGCGAAGTGACCTCCACCTTGGCACCTGCGACATTTAATATCACGATCTCGTGCTTGCCCTGTGGACGCCATGGAGGAAGAAGAACCCGCCGCTGGACCACTCTGTGCACCCTTGAATGGTGGCGCTGGCTGTTTTGGTGGCTCCCTGTAAGAATGAGCGGCTGAAGTAGATGGTGGCGCAGCAGGACGTGTGGATGTAGAAGCTCCACGCGATGTCCATGATGTATTTCGTCCTGCAGAAAAGTTAGGTCTCGTAGCGGCCTGTCGATCCTGCACTTCACGTTCAGCTTTACAAGCAAGATGAAACAAACGAGTGATAGTAGCAAAGTCCTTGTATTCTAGAATAGTTTGTATCTCCCTGTTTAAGCCACCCATAAAACGTGCAAGCATAGCTTCATTATCCTCTACTAGGCCACATCTAATCAATCCAGTTTGTAATTCTTGATAATATTCCTCTACAGAATTTTTTCCTTGTCTCAAACGCTGTAATTTTTGTAACAATTCACGTTGATAATAAGGAGGAACCCAGCGAGTACGCATAGCGTCTTTTAAAGCAGCCCAAGTAGTTGGAATATTATTAGCATGCAATCTACAATGTTCAGACCACCAAATAGATGCAAAGCCCGTGAATTCACAAACAGCAGCCGTAACACGTCTATTCTCAGGATATTGTAAACATGTAAAACGTTGTTCAGTTTCTAACTCCCAAGTAAGATAAGCATCAGGAATATATCTACCCTCAAACGGCTTAAGATTCAATTTAAGTTTAGGCACATGTTCATCATCGCGTACCTGAGGGGGTGGTTGGTGTCGACCGTGGCGAATGTTGGGACGTGGACGTCCAGCTGGCTGCTCATAGGCCGCTTCCTGTTCCACCTCCTCCTCGTAATCACCCTCGTAGTTGTCGTCCTGGGCGACGTCAGAAGCAGCAGCAGCAGCAGTAGCAGCAACTGATTAGAGTCTGGCACGCTTTCCAGAGCAGTTTTTAGGCCAGAAATTTCAGGGGTAAAAAAATTTCGTGCCCATACGTTCCTTAGGTCCAGAAACTCGTTTTGAGACGTTCGCCACCATAGTGATTTTTTCGCACTTTTTCAGCCCCCGCAGTCCCGCATCGCCAAAAAAAAAAAAAAAACTTGTCTCGATCATCTTTTCCACGCCATCAATTGCCTCTGTAAATCTGGTCTCGATGTCATTCACCTGTTCAGACATCATTTGTGCAAATTTATCATGTAGCTCCTTGTTTGTCATGTTCTCCCAATCGGGTGCATCCCGCGCCACTTCAGCATGTGATCCTGGCATGGTTAGCAGAAATAGAAAACACACAGGAATATGATCCTACTTCTACTAATGGGATGTGGGATGGTGGAAAGCACAAATCCGTCAAGCTTTTCTTTCGTTCTTACCGATTCTTACCTAGCAGCAGGTGGTGATGTACAACCAACGGGTCAAAACTCTCAGAGATATGGTGGAGCGATGGCCAGGAGGTGTCAAACGCACGATGTAGAATATATGTGGAGCTGTAGGAAGGCTGACAAGTATGGTAGCAAAAGCTCAACAGTAATCAAAACAGAGATGCAAAGCTGAATAAACACTCAACGTCGGTACTGTGCTGATCCTAGGCTAGACCGTACTAGAGACGCGAGCCTAAAACACCAACGAAAGCACGGCGCGGCACGTAAACAACTGAGAAGCACACTCTGAATTTTTTTTCTCTCTCTTCTTTTTTTTTTCTTTTTGCTCTTTTTTTTTTTTGCGATGCGGGACTGCGGTGGCTGAAAAAGTGTGAAAAAATCACTATGGTGGCGAACGTCTCAAAATGAGTTTCTGGACTTAAGGAACGTATGGGCACGAAATTTTTTTACCCTTGAAAATTTTGGCCTAAAAACTGCTCTGGAAAGCGTGCCCTGGAATTTTACCCCTGATTTTTTTTTATTTTTTTGCTAATCACCCCCCTTCTCTGTACGGAAAAAGTTTGATGAAATCCGATTCTAACAACTGAAAACTAATCTGGCTACAGAGAGATCAGGAACCGTACTGATGGTGGAACTCAATTCGGACTCGTGAGACGTGGTGGTGTATATGGACTCTGCTTGGCGGAACGTGGTGGTGTATCTGGACTCGGATTAGCGGAACGTGGTAGGATGACTACTTGTGCGGCGGCGACGTGGCAAACTGTGATCAGAACTCGAAACTCTAAGGGAACTAGACGATAAGATCAACAACTTGACACAACGATGCAACCGTAAATTCAACAAAGCAAGTACTGAAAAGAAAACTGGACAAAGGCTAGGACTGTCTTGGGACGTGATGATCTAACCCTAATTTTTTTTGTTGGCTTTTTCGTGGACTGTAGGTATGAAGAACAGAACCAATCTAGACTATGAAAACTGGTAAATCTCACCGAGCAACCTGGAAATCTGATACCACTTGATAGAGGCGAAGGTGTCCCGATGTTTCGATGAGATGATGGAGATCGATTTTGGTGGAGTAGACTTTTCACGACCCGACTACGAACGTGCGAAGACGTTGCGCCTTAGCGATCGCTAAACCAACTCCGAGAGGTTATTGATCCCGCGGATGCACGGTCAACCTGACCACGAAGGTCAATTCTACAAGCAATCGAAGAACAAGCAAGGACTAAGAATTGCAATCTGGATATTGCGAATATAAGATGAAAGATTAACAGAAGTTGGGGTTCCAATGCGGTCTTGGCCTGGTCGGACGACACAAACGAAGAACTCGAAGTTGCGGCTATGGCTAACTTAAATCTAATTAAAACCCAAGTCTAAACGACGCCCTAAGGGCTGTATATATGGGGGAACAGAGGGGATTTTCGTGACCCCTTGGAGGTGGGGCCCGAAAACAACCCTAACTCGGTTTCCCCACACATATGGACTCTAAAAACAGCCTATAATGTGGTATTTCGAAATTACATGGGCCCAGCCCAATATTAAGGTGACGCAGCACCTATAATTGCTCTTGGACGAAAATAATGAAGTGGCATCTCGTGTATTTCGTCCAAGCCTTCATGCATGCCTTATGGTGGCTTCAAAGTGCGAAAATCCCCACTGGAAGCTCCATTGTTATTTCCCGCGTGCGCACCTTCTTCTCCATGCTTGATCCCGCTCCAATGACCGTCCTTCTTGTCCATGCTAGGTCCTTCATTCATAAGCAAAACAAAAGTATCTAATTTAGGCAGCATCATATGTTCATGAACATTAGAAGGATTCGCAAGAAACGAAAGTACCTGATAATTTAGTTGACGTGCACGTGCTCTAGTAACTGGTCCAGTATGTGTAGTTGGTGAAGATGTGGGTGTAACATTAGTAGAGATGTCCTCATCAGTCCTAGTATGGCGTGGTATTGGGACTGCCAGTCGAGCACTTCGAACTCGAGGACTTTTCTTGCGAAGTTGCCCTTGCTGCCGAAGATGACATCAAGTTCGATTGTTCCGAGGGAGGCGACTGCTTCACCTGGAACTACGCCGTAGATTGTGACATCTGACTTCTTCCAGACTGACCGTGGAATCAGCATCTTGCGTAAGGTGCTGGCGAAGATTATGTTTAAGCTACTTCCTCCGTCCATGAAAACGCTGTCCATGTCGTAGCCACTGATCTGGGCGTCGAGGACCAGTGGTGCGTGCCCTGGTCTTGGAATTGCGGGTGTGTGATCATTTTTTGAGAAGGTGATGTTGGTCTCCGCGCCATATAGATGGTAGGTTTCTGCTGGTTTTAGGCCCTCGGCTGCTCCGTTCTGCAGGGTGTGGGCGTCCTGTTTTGCTTTTGAGGGTCGTCCTTCTTGGATCATGCAGACTCGTCCATGGGACATAGGGTATTGCTCTTCTGTATTTGGTGCTGGAGACTGCACGGTTCCTCGGGCCCGTTTGGGTTCGCGCTGCTTCTCCTCCTTGAGCCTGTTGGAGAGTTCGGTGAACATACATCAATCTCTTAGGGTGTGGCTTGCTCTAAGGCGTCCCCAGTCGGCTTCGAAACAGTGGATCGTATAGGGTCCGTCGAGTTGTTCTTTGGCTATGAGCTTGCTCGAGCCGGCGTGCCTTCTTCTTCTTGTGACCTGGAACGACTGCGAGTGGTCTTCTGAGCGGGAGTGGAACCTTGGGTCGAGCTCTATTCCATCGTTGATCGAGTGGCTCCGAATAAACTTGGCGAATTCATCTGGTCTTCGGTCTAGATCGTAGTACTCGCCGGTTTGAGTTTCGGAGTCGCTGTCCTGTCTCGCGGCGGGCGTCCGGGTGGCGGAGGGTCTTCAAGTGGCTGGCAAGGCTTCTGTCGCACGTTGTGACTCCTGGAGTGGAATTTCTGCGCAGAATTCTTGTACTTGTTCCAGCGTCCTGGTTGGCTTTGCGGTCGTGGATTGTGCTCTCCTTCTGGATCGTCGAGTTCTTTTCTGTCGGTGAAGACTTTGGTAGTCGCCAAAGTGTTGGACTTGGTCTAGCTGCGGGCCAAGCGATCTTGGTGGAGCGATGGAGAGGTTTGCGATGAACTTGAATTCCTCGAGTGGGTTGGATCTTGTTCGAGCCCTTGAGTTGTGACTTGCTGGAGATGGGACCGTCGAGATCGTGATTCCAACCTGCGTAGTTCCCACAGATAGCGCCAATTGATGAGGATCAGCCTCGGCAAATCCCATGGTCAGGGACCCTGGGTTAGATTGTAGAGAAGGAACAGGTTGGCTATACTCGTCGGTTAACAAGAGAAGCACTTCCTGCTCGATTGTATTATGCGAGGGGGCGATTACAGTGGAAGTCTAGGCGAGTTCGCACAAGACCAAGGGTGGTGATTGTAGATTGGATGTCCTGAGGCGTCGCCCCTCCCACCCTTTATATACTAGGCTGGGTCTCGGGGAGTCCGTCTCAGGTTACTAGGACGATTGCCTAATACTAGCCTTGCCTTGAACGCCAAGTCTTAACTTCCATATTAGTCGCGGACTCCTATGTCGGTGCCTAGAGTGGGCCAGTCGTGGGCCGATCGAAGCTTCCAGCAGGTCTTTTGTCTTCGTATGCACCAGGTATCCTTACACGTAGGATTCGTGGGGTCACCCCCTTGTCAACCGTGGAGAAGAAACGGCGGCGAACCTCCTCCGAGAACGCCTTACCAAGCGCCAGATCCAAACCCATCTGGAGTGATGCATAGACCGCCATGAAATGGTGATCTATGGAAAGAGGAGGAGACGTTGGAGTAGATGATCAGAGCCAAACGCCGATCAGGTGGCCAAATCGCCAAAGATCATGGATCAAAGGTTTAGAGTTTTGGTGGGTCCGGCGTGGGGGTGGGAGAGAGCCATCAGTTTCCTGATATTGCTACTTCCTCTGATCATGTGCCCTGTGTGGTTTCCATTGGAACTGCAATACCCAAGTCAAACCTTTTCAGATTTGAAAACTTCTGGGTGGAACATTGTGGGTTCCTTGAGTGTGTTCAAAAATCTTGGGACACTGTCTCACATAAAACTCACATTACTGCCTGGATAGTGGACAAATTCAAGACCCTCAGGAGGAATCTCAAGATCTGGAAAAGGAGCATCTCAAATCTGAAGATGCTGATTGATAAATGCAATAGGGTGATATTCATCTTGGACTGTTTGGAGGAGTTCAGACCTTTATCTACTCCAGAATCCAATTTCATGAAGATAGTCAAACTACACCATGAGAAGTTATTGCATTTTCAACATCTATACTAGAAAAAGAGATGTACACAGAGGTACATTAAAGTTGGTGAGGAAAACTCCAAGTTTTTCCATGCCATGGCAACTGAGAGGCATAGGAGAAATAACATAGCCACCCTGACCTTGCCTGATGGCACAATCTGCTCCACTCATGATGGTCTGGCTAAGGCTTTCTATGACTCCTTCAGGAACAAGATGGGACAAGCAAGAGGGATACAGATGGGTTTTGATCTTGCAAACTTTCTCCATCATGTTGATGGTTTGGATGTGTTAACTGAGCCCTTTGAAAAGGGTGAGATGGATGTTATTGTTAAGCACATGCCAATTGATAAAGCTCCTGGCCCTGATGGGTTTAATGGCTTATTTCTTAAGAAATGCAGGTCTATCATATGTCACGATTTTTATGAGCTGGCTGTAGATTTTCACAGGGGAGAAGCCAAGCTAGAAAATCTCAATGGATCATACATCACACTGATCCCCTAAAAAATAATCCTGAATTGGTTAATGATTTTAGGCCAATCTCTCTGACCAGTGTGGGCCTCAAGTTCCTCACAAAAATGGGAGCCAACTGACTGCAGAAGGATATAATGAGATGCATCCATAAAAATCAATATGGATTCGTTAAATCAAGGACCATCCAGGGCTGTCTAGCATGGACATTTGAATATCTCCACCAATGCCACCAATCCAAAAGACCTTTGGTACTGCTCAAGCTAGATTTTGAAAAGGCTTTTGACTCCATTGAGCACTCATCAATTTTGCAAATACTACATCACAAGGGGTTCAATGATAAATGCTTTGGGTGGGTTGAGGAACTTCTCAGCTCTGGTTCTTCTGCGGTTCTTCTGAATGGTATACCTGGAAAAGAGTTTAAATGCAAAAGAGGGGTTAGGCAGGGGGACCCACTATCCCCTTTGCTATTTGTTCTGGCTATTGACCTGTTACAGTCTGTGGTTAACAGGTTGTTAAGTGATGGAAAGATCCATCTACCAATCCCATGTCATGATTTGGACTTCCCCATTGTCCAATATGCCGATGACACTTTTCTTATCATGCAAGCAGATCCTCACCAACTTTCTGCACTCAAGGAAACCCTAGAACTTTTCTCTACATCTACTGGCCTTGATATTAACTTTCATAAATCCTGATGATTCCTATCAACCTTTCAGATGAGAGACTTGATGAGCTTGCACATGGGTTTGGATGTAGAGTGGGGACCTTGCCATTCACATACCTGGGGTTACCTGTTGGCACCACTAGACCCAAAATGGCTGATTTCATGCCTCTGGTGGATTGCATGGAAAGGAGACTTACTGCTAGTTCTCAGTTTCTCATTCAGGGTGGAAGGCTACAACTTTTGAATTCAGTTATATCTTCAATGCCCATCTACTTTTTGTGTTCCTTACACATCCCACCTGGAATCATAAAGCAGTTAGAAAGAATTCAAAGGCAATGCTTATGGAGAAAACAAGGACATGAATATGGGCATTCTCTGGCTGCTTGGGACTTAATTTGCAGACCAAAGAACAAAGGTGGCTTGGGAATTCTTAATCTCAGCATGCAAAATGAGGCACTGCTTATGAAACATCTTGACAAGTTTTATAACAAGGTGGATGTACCATGGGTGCATCTAGTTTGGGACTCTTATTATTAAGATAGAGTTTCAAATGCCACTGATCTATGTGGATCTTTGTGGTGGAAGGATGTCAGTAAATTGATGGATAAATTTAGAGCATGCTCCTCTATCATACCTGGAAATGGAGATACTGTTTTATTCTGGTCTGATAATTGTAGTTTGGATTTACTCCCTAACCCCATGCAACAGAGTTTCAGCCGATTGTTCTCTTTTGCCAAGGACCCCAATTTGTCCCTTTTAGAGTTCAGATCTAAACTGGAAGTGAGCACACTGTTCCATCTGCCTTTAACTCTCCAGGCTTACATTGAACTCACAAATTTGCAGCACATAATGGCTTTACTTCCTTATAATGGAGACACTGACGCCTGGTACTGGAAAGGCAATGTCACAACCCTAGTTTTGGTATGTTATTTTATTTCTAGAAATAAGGCATCATGTTTAAATTTCTTTATTTAATAATTGGGGATTTGGAAAAGCCTCAAAAAGAATTTAAATAAATGGCCAGACAAAAATATTTTTCCAATAATCTTCTGAACTTTTTTAAAATCTCTATAAATGAGCATGATCACATATAAAGTGAAGTGAGTCTCACTGGATGTTCTAAGATTTTTCAAAAATTCCAAAAAGGGCTTGGAAATTAAATAAAAATCCTATTTGAATTTAAATTCAAATTATTCGAATTTCAAAAATATCCAAAACTTGTGAGTGGTTAGCTATATGCCATGTAAGGCCACATAAAAGTTTTGGGCATTTTATAAAATTCCTAGATATTTTTTTCAAGGAAAAACAAATAAACATAATTAAATAAAAGAAAAACAGAAGGAAAACTCACCGTGCTTACCTTCTAGCCCACCTGGCCCAGCTGCAGCAGAAGACCCCGTGCACCCCGTGCACCTGGCCCAGCTTCTAGCCCAATTATCGCCGTGGAGACCCCGTGCACCCCCTCCTTTTCCCCTCTCTCTCTGGCCAGCTCTCCCTCCTCTCCCTCGTCTGTTTTGCGTGCTTCGTGAATCTCCGTGGAGCGCCGCCGTGCTCCGATGCGCCCACCGGACGAACCAGCCGGAGCCATCGTGTCCGGGAGTACAACCGACGTCGGCTTCATCATCACCCGTGAATAATCGATCCGCGGACGCCCCACGACGACGCCCGCGACCTCCCTTCCTCGCAACAGCCGCCGGATCACGCCGCAAAATTCGCCGTTGTCCATCCCCCTACGACATCCCCGACCTCACCAGCGAGCTCACGGTGAGCTTCTCTCTCGTTTCCCCCTCTCCATTCTCGTTCTCACGCCCCGGTGCCCTCCTTCCCTCACCAGCCGAGCGGCACCGCCACGGGCTTGCTCGCCGTCGCGCCCTCCGGCTGCCCCTTGGCCGCCCACCTGCCCCACTGGATGCGCGTGAGCGCGGGGGACCATTTGGTGGTCTCCCCGTAGCTTCCCGTGGCAGGAGACGCCGACTCCAGTGCACACCGCCGCGGGTGCAGGTCACCGGCGGCTAAACGCCGGCAGCTGGGTTAATTAGGGGGCTAACCCCCCTGTTTAGTTTGGCCTAAGCCACTGACAGGTGGGGCCAACCCCCCCAAATTAAATTAAAAGTTTAATTAAAACATAGTTTTAACTCTGAGTCAATGACACAGTGGCCCCACTGGTCACCCCCCCCCCGACGTCACCTTTGTGTCATGATGACACAATAATTAATTTCTCTAATTAACAGAAAATCCAGAAAACTATTAAATCTTTGGAAATTCATATCTTTTAATCTATAACTCCAAATTAAAAGTGTAATATATGAAAATTCATCAGAAAAATGCAAGGATTCCAAATATCATATTTTCATAGATGAAAAACACATCTATGATGATGGACCAGTAGCATTTAGCTATTTGGGTTATTTGGAATAATTCAAAATAAATGTTTAAATCATTTCAATTTAAATCTTTGCAATGCCAACCTTAATACTTGCACATCAGAGGTATATCATACACATGACAACATGATTTACCATATCCAAACATTAGCAAATGCAACTTGGGATAATTTGAACAACATTTGGAGTTTGAATTTGAATTCCTTTTTCAAATCAACTTCAATTAACTTGTTGCAAATTGAACATAGATCACATCAGTACCATGCCATGATTCATTTCTTGAATGTGCATTGCAATGTGATGTTTACATTGTTGTTGTCTCGGTGTTTGTTTCTTCTTGATAGATCCATCGCTGGACATAGTTCCTGTTTTCTCCGAAGAGTGGCACCCCCGAGTCTCGACAATAAGGCAAGAAAACCCCCTTTGATCATATCTATAAAAACCCAGTTTCCCTCTTGTTCTCTTATGCATGATTAGGTGATTCACATGTTACCGTTCTATCGCTAGTTGAACCCATCCTTTGCATGACCTATAATTGCTGCCATAGTATTAAGCAAACCTCAACCTAGCAGATACAAGATTTGATTGTGTTCATCATGTGGCCCTTCATCCATGTTATGCTATGCTATGCTAGAGTTGTTTGCAATGAAGATGGTCCATCTGGGTGATGTATCGGGATGGTAGTGAACACATGCAACAAGGTGGTAACGTGTTGATGAAGTCACCCTAATATAAGTGAACAATGAGAGGTTGTGTAGGAGTACACAGTGGGTTGTCTCATTTACACTGCCCTAGTCCCCGAGTTCTTGTGTTGTGATCCAAGACACATATTACTACCACATGTTGGGCTCATTGACCCCTCTCGACCAATTAACTCACCCCGATTATGGTCCAGGATTCGCATGGGTTATTGCTTCTTCGATTTGATTTTGTGCCGGAGTGGGAGGAGATACACGGTTACTTTGTAGCACGGTTTTAGGCAATCGCAGTTCCATCCGTCGAGGTGGGCTTGTCGGACCGTCCATACATCGTCTGGGTCCTGAACGGAAACCCCGACCGGATTCCCGATTGGGGTACATACTCAGATAGGCGATCCCCTGGACTAGAGTTGGAGCCGTGAGGTAAGTGTCTTG
Organism: Bromus sterilis; assembly: GCA_950022295.1. Classification (NCBI taxonomy): domain Eukaryota; kingdom Viridiplantae; phylum Streptophyta; class Magnoliopsida; order Poales; family Poaceae; genus Bromus; species Bromus sterilis. Next base: position 158,534,873 of record OX465599.1, on the reverse strand, counting down.
GTACTATCCTCGCCGACACCGCTTGAAGGTGACGAGTTCTAGGCGGTAAGTGGTAGCTACGTATGTGAAGAAGTACACCCCTGCAGGGTTAATGCACTATTCGAATAGCCGTGTCCGCGGTTATGGACTACTTGGAGATCTTTACTTGATTATTAGACAACTCAAATGGATACTCTAAAAATCGCAAGATAAGTGTGAGTGCTATGGGTTGCTTCCTCGTGGGGAAGTCGAGGAAGGATCCATGGTGGTGTATTGATGTGGTGATCAAGATTAGATGGACTCGTGTGCACCTCTCATCTCAACTCTATGTAGTCGTAGTACATGATAGCCAAGTCAAAGCTTTCTGCATTACAACCCCAGTTTCCTTTACCTTGATACTTGAGCATGAGTAGCATAGTTCTGATGTAAGTCTTTGGGAGTACGACTTTGTACTCACGTTTTCTTATTCTATGTTTTAGAGAGGAGACACTAACCCTGATGGTGGCCTCTACCTCGAGCTCGACGCCGACTAAGTCGTATAGTTCCCGACAGCAGCCTGGTTCCTTTGGAGGGTCGTTGTATTTTCTTTCAGGCTTCTTAAGCCATTTGTTAACCTTGTCTTTACTAAGACATAATTTGCTTCCGTTGTTGCTTGATGTAATGTTGGATCACAGTCATGTGATCTCTGCTTGTAACACTACTATATTTATTCTGTTTAGCAGATGCAATAAAGTCTATGAGTTTGTAGAGTTCATGTTGTGTTACCTGTTGTTATACACTTGGCATGCATGCTGCGTGTATGTTTATATCGTGCATGTCATGTGTGGGGTTCGATCGCTTAGTTGTGCTCTCGCCGGCGGTCTTTCTTACACCAAGTGGCCCTGAGATGTGCGCAGCTTGGGGCATCGCGATGCGATTGCTTGTGACTCTGTCACGTGGTACACTTCGTTGTAGGATCGAGCCCGCCCGAGACCCCGACTAAGAGATCGGGCTGGAGTCTGTTTATGTAAGTGTTATGATTCAATCGATAATATGGTTGAGGCGACTTGTCTATGAGTATGGGATTTCACCACCCATAATCATTTAGACTTGTGAGCGGACGATGAGGACCCATCTCAGTTGATCATCCGGGCCTGGATGGGATGCCCCTCACGTTCGAGCTTTCCGAGAGTGTCTTGTACTTGGCCTTGTCTGCTTAGACAAGTGGGTATGGCTCTCGGCTCGCCATATGATTGAGTTGTGACTGGAATTACATATGCAAATTCCGGGTCCCGACAGGCAAACACAAAGAAAAGTTCAGATTCTCAGCTAATATATACTCCCTCCGATCCACAATAAGTGTCGCTCATTTTGTACTAAGCTAGTACAAACTTTGCACTAGATGAGTGACACTTATTATGGATCGGAGGGAGTACTATACTTTGGTACATGCTCCAATACAGTCCAATCAGTTGTTCCACTGGGTCTGGAAATCTTGCTGCACCTTGAAGATCAAGGTGTTTGCCTGGCTGCTGATCATGGACAGGCTCAACACAAAGGACATGTTGCAACGCAGACACTGGAAAATTGATGATGGTCCAAATTGTGTTCTTTGTCATGCCCATTGCCTGGAGGACGAAAATCATCTGTTTTTCTCCTGCAACTTCAGTTGTAGGGTATGGAACTACATTCAGATATAATGCCTTCTTGGAAATAATATGACTCAGATTGCTCGGCCAGCCAGAAGGGGTTTCAGTAAGCCATTCTTTGATGAGGTTGTGTTTACTGCCTGGTGGCATATCTGGTTAGCTCGCAATGCCAAAGTTTGTCAAACATGAAAGACCCTACTGTGCCAAATGGAGAAGTGGTTTTGTACACGATCTTACCTTGCTTTCTTATAGAATTAAGCCTAGGTTAAAGGAGGAGCTTTTGAGATGGATAGATTTTTTACCACCTTTAATGGGATTTTTTAACCTGTATGACTTCCCCCCTGGTTTCTACTTCTGGTATACCAGTTTGTACACTTTTATATATCAATTTATTAATAAAATGTTGTGGGGCTCCATGCCTTACAGTTCACAGGTTAAAGAAACATAGCTCAGGTGAGAGCCGTGAAGAATCTGCCAGGTATTGGCCATGGAGAACCCGACGTCCAATGCAACCAAGTTGTCCTCCTCCCTGACCCGGCGACGTACCACCTCCTCGGGGGTCGGCTCCCTCTGCACCGACTGTGGCCCACGTGACCGCCACCAAAGAAGATCCGGGTCGACGACAGGACCCGGAATCCTCACCGAGTGGCGCGCCCCGGAAACCACCTCCCAGTGCCAGCCCGGGGAGCCCAGTCCCGGACATTGCGCATCCCGTCAAGCACGTGCTCTCCGCCGCGGCGGCGGGATGTGGGCCAGGCATTGTTGCCGAGAACTTATTTAACATATATACAAACTTTTATTAAAATGAATGAGTGAAAATTTTATACTAACTAACAAATTAACAAAATAAGACAAAAAGTACTTTTGAATAATGCCTCATATTTAGATTGGACACATAAGCGAATCAGGGGGGAGCGTGGCAGCTACCCAAGTAGGATGCACAAGTTCCGTACTTGTACATATCACAAGGGTAGTTGCACGCTCTCCGCCGATGTCTCATAATGCCACAACATATTTAAATAATTGGCATTCTAAAAAATAGCAAAAGTAATGATTAAAAGTAATTTGATGCTGAAACACCGTTTAATTCCCGTATCGAGAAATCTCAAGCACTCGATATGTCCTACTTTTCTAGCACAAGTCATGCCGAAATCCATGGAAATTTTCGGCATGACATTTGCTAAAAATTTGACATATCGAGCGCCTGAAATTTGCCAGAATGGAAATGAATCGACATTCCGTCAAAACATAGGCCACTCATATCATGCAAAAAATGATCCTAATTAATCAATATGCTCTTGAGTCATCATGATAATAACAACAAAAAACTTGACGCATGTCCTCTTCAAAAATATTTATCAACCCAAACTAGTTCTCCTTATTAACAATTAGCTGAAACAAAACATCATTAAGAACAGATTCTACATCTTGCCCAAATTGTGCTAACACTTAACTACGACTCACAACATCATTAAGAACAGATTCTACAACTTGCCCAAATTGTGCTAACATTAAACTAATCTCTCTCTTCTAAAATCATATATCTATCTAAAATCATCTATCTATATTTATCTATCTATCTAAAATCATCTATCTATCTATCCATCTATCAATTTATTCATCTATCTATCTATCTATCTATCTATCTATCTATCTATCTATCTATCTATCTATCTATCTGATAGAGGCGAAGGTGTCCCGATGTTTCGATGAGATGGTGGAGATCGATTATGGTGGAGTAGACTTTCACGACCCGACTACGAACGTGCGAAGACGTTGCGCCTTAGCGATCGCTAAACCAACTCCGAGAGGTTATTGATCCCGCGGATGCACGATCAACCTGACCACGAAGGTCTAATTCCTGCAAGCAATCGAAGAACAAGCAAGAACTAAGAATTGCAATCTGGATATTGCGAATATAAGATGAAAGATTACGAAAGTTGGGGTTCCAATGAGGTCTTGGCCTGGTCGGATGACACAAACGAAGAGCTCGAAGTTGCGGCTATGGCTAACTTAAATCTAATTAAAACCCAAGTCTAAACGACGCCCTAAGGGCTGTATATATGGGGGAACAGAGGGGATTTTCGTGACCCCTTGGAGGTGGGGTCCGAAAACAACCCTAACTCGGTTTCCCCACACATACGGACTCTAAAAACAGCCTATAAGGTGGTATTTCGAAATTACATGGGCCCAGCCCAATATTAAGGTGACGCAGCACCTATAATTGCCCTTGGACGAAAATAATGAAGTGGCATCTCGCGTATTTCGTCCAAGACTTCATGCGCGCCTTATGGTGGCTTCAAAGTGCGATAATCACCACGGGAAGCTCCGCTGTCCTTTCCCGCGCGCGCACCTTCTTCTCCATGCTTGATCCCGCTCCAATGACCATCCTTCTTGTCCATGCTAGGTCCTTCATTCATAAGCAAAACAAAAGTATCTAATTTAGGCAGTATCATATGTTCATGAACAATAGAAGGATTCGCAAGAAACGAAAGTACCTGATAATTTAGTTGACGTGCACGAGCTCTAGTAACTGGTCCAATATGTGTAGTTGGTGAGGATATGGGTGTAACATTAGTAGGGATGTCCTCATCATCCTCCCCTTCTTGAATTGAAGTCGTCCTCGACGGAAGCTCATCATCTTCTCCCAAATAAGGCTTCAAATCTGCAATATTAAATGTGGGACTAACCCCAAAGGCTGCAGGTAGCTCAAGTTTATATGCATTATCATTAATTTTCTGCAAAACCTTAAAGGGACCATCAGCTCGAGGCATTAACTTAGACTTGCGCAAATCAGGAAACCTATCTTTACGTAGATGTAACCAAACAAGATCTCCGGGTTCAAACACAACATGCTTTCGACCCCTATCACCAGCAAGCTTGTATCTAGCATTCATGCGCTCAATGTTTTCTTTAGTTAACTCATGCAGTTTTAATATCAATTCAGCACGTTGCTTAGCATCAAAATTAACCTTCTCCGAAGATGGAAGAGGTAGCAAATCAATAGGTGCACGAGGTAGAAAACCATAAACAATCTCAAAAGGGCACATTTTAGTGGTAGAATGCAATGAACGATTATAAGCAAATTCAATATGAGGTAAACATTCTTCCCACAGTTTCAAGTTACTCTTTAAAACAGCCCTAAGCATAGTAGACAAAGTCCTATTGACTACTTCAGTTTGTCCATCAGTTTGGGGATGACATGTAGTACTAAAAAGTAGTTTAGTCCCCAACTTAGCCCATAAGCATCTCCAAAAATGGCTAAGAAACTTAGTATCACGATCCGAGACAATAGTATTGGGCACACCATGTAAGCGAATAATCTCACGAAAGAATAAATCAGCAACATTAGCAGCATCATCGCTTTTATGACATGGTATAAAATGTGCCATCTTAGAAAATCTATCCACGACAACAAATATGCTATCCCTCCCATTCTTTGTTCGAGGCAAGCCTAAAACAAAGTCCATGGATATGTCCTCCCACGGAACACTAGGTACAGGTAAAGGCATGTATAAACCATGAGGATTGAGTCGTGACTTAGCTTTTTGACATGTAGTGCAGCGAGCAACAAAACGCTCAACATCCCGTCTCATCTTTGGCCAAAAGAAATGTGTAGCAAGTACGTCCTCCGTCTTCTTCACGCCAAAGTGTCCCATTAATCCTCCTCCATGCGCCTCCTGCAACAACAAAAGACGAATAGAGCTAGCTGGAATGCATAGCTTGTTAGAACGGAACACAAATCCATCATTAAGCACAAACTTGTTCCATGTTCTACCCTCTCTACAATTCTGCAATACATCTTTAAATTCCGCATCATTTACGTATTGATCTTTGATTGTCTCTAAACCGAAAATCTTGAAGTCAAGTTGTGAAAGCATAGTATAACGACGAGACAAAGCATCAGCAATAATATTATCTTTCCCCTTCTTGTGTTTAATGACATAAGGGAAAGTCTCAATAAATTCAACCCACTTAGCATGTCTACGATTAAGTTTTGCTTGACTTCTTATGTGTTTCAAAGATTCATGATCAGAATGTATAACAAATTCTTTGGGCCATAAATAATGTTGCCAAGTTTCTAATGTCCGAACAAGAGCATATAATTCCTTATCATAAGTAGAATAGTTCAGACTAGGCCCACTCAATTTTTCAGAAAAGTAAGCAACAGGTTTAGCATCTTGTAATAACACACCTCCCAAACCAATCCCACTAGCATCGCATTCAAGCTCAAAAGTCTTATTAAAATTAGGAAGTTGGAGCAAAGGAGCATGTGTTAACTTATGTTTCAATACGGTGAAGGCTTCTTCCTGTGCGGTACCCCAAGTAAAAGGCACATCCTTGCGTGTAAGCTCATTGAGAGGTGCAGCAATGGTGCTGAAATCTCTCACAAAACGCCTATAGAATCCAGCGAGGCCAAGAAAACTCCTCACTTGTGTGACCGTTTTGGGCTGCGGCCAACTCTCAATCGCCTCGATCTTGGCTTTATCAACTTCAATTCCCTGCGGAGTAACAACATAGCCAAGAAACGATACTCGGTCGGTGCAAAAGGTGCACTTCCCAAGGTTACCAAACAAACGTGCATTACGTAGAGCAATAAAAACAGCACGTAAATGATCCAAATGTTCCTCCAAAGATTTGCTATAAATCAGTATATCATCAAAATAGACTACCACAAATCGTCCAATGAAAGCACGTAAAACCTCGTTCATTAATCTCATGAAAGTGCTAGGTGCATTAGTTAACCCAAAAGGCATGACTAACCACTCATATAATCCAAACTTAGTTTTAAATGTCGTTTTCCATTCCTCTCCTAATTTCATGCGAATTTGATGGTATCCACTACGCAAATCAACTTTGGAAAACATGGTAGAGCCACTTAATTCATCAAGCATATCATCTAACCTAGGAATAGGATGACGATAACGAATAGTAATATTATTAATGGCTCGACAATCAACACACATACGCCATGTTCCATCCTTTTTAGGCACTAATATAACAGGAACAGCACAAGGACTAAGGGATTCACGTATGTAACCTTTGTCGAGTAGCTCTTGTACTTGACGCTGAATCTCCTTTGTCTCCTCCGGATTGGTACGGTATGGCGCACGGTTGGGCAGTGAAGCACCGGGAATTAAGTCAATCTGATGCTCAATCCCTCGAATAGGTGGTAATCCCGGTGGTACGTCTTGTGGAAAGACGTCAATAAACTCCTGCAAAAGGTCAGTGACAACAGGAGGCAAAGAAGGAGGCAATTCCTCAAATGAAAACAAAGCTTCTTTGCACACAAAAGCATAGCACACATATTGACTAGCATCCAAATCTGAAATATCAACTTTAGTAGCAAGCAAAGTTGGACTAGTCAATTTAATTTCATTAGACACAGCAGAAGAAGATTTGCTATTAGTCTTATGTTGTTGCTCAAATTCTTTGGCTGCTATCTCATTTTCACTCTTATTTTTCTCCTGTTTAGCTTTACTAGCTCTAGCAAGATCATCTTTCACAATTTGTTCAGGAGACATAGGAAGTAAAGCAATATTTTTATCCTGATGAACTAGAGTAAACTGATTTGTCCTACCATGGTGTACAACATTCCTATCAAATTGCCATGGTCTACCAAGTAAAAGAGAGCATGCTTGCATGGGTACCACATCACAATCAACATAATCAGCATATGCAGCAATGCTAAAGTGCACACGAACAGAACGCGTTACCTAAATCTTACCACTATTGTTAAACCACTGAATATAGTACGGATGGGGGTGTGGTCTTGTGGTGAGAGATAGCTTCTCCACCAACTCCATGCTAGCCAAGTTGTTGCAACTCCCTCCGTCAATGATGATGCGAACCGAACGTTCTTTCACCACTCCCTTTGTGTGGAACAAATTATGCCTCTGGTTTTGCTCAGCCTTCGTTACCTGCACACTTAACACACGTTGAGCAACCAAACTAGCATATTTATCTGCATCATCAGGAGCCATATACTCCATATCATGAGCATCATCATGGGCACCCTGTTCCTCATGAGCAATGAGAACTAAAGTCTCCTCATCATAGTCACTCGCTGACAAATACCCACCATCCGCCGTAATAATCATCACACGCTTGGAGGGACAGTCTTTTGCGAAGTGACCTCCACCTTGGCACCTGCGACATTTAATATCATGATCTCGTGTTTGCCCTGTGGAAGCCATGGATGAAGAAGAACTCGCCGCTGGACCACTCTGTGCACCCTTGAATGGTGGCGCTGACTATTTTGGTGGCTCCCTGTAAGAATGAGCGGCTGAAGTAGAGGGTGGAGCAGCAGGACGTGTGGATGTAGAAGGTCCACGCGATGTCCATGATGTATTTCGTCCTGCAGAAAAGTTAGGTCTCGTAGCGGCCTGTCGATCCTGCACTTCACGTTCAGCTTTACAAGCAAGATGAAACAAACGAGTAATAGTAGCATAGTCCTTGTATTCTAGAATAGTTTGTATCTCCCTGTTTAAGCCACCTATGAAACGTGCAAACATAGCTTCATTATCCTCTACTAGGCCACATCTAATCAATCCAGTTTGTAATTCTTGATAATATTCCTCTACAGAATTTTTTCCTTGTCTCAAACGCTGTAATTTTTGTAGCAATTCACGTTGATAATAAGGAGGAACCCAGCGAGTACGCATAGCATCTTTTAAAGCAGCCCAAGTAGCTGGAATATTATTAGCATGCAATCTACAATGTTCAGACCACCAAATAGATGCAAAACCCGTGAATTCACAAACAGCAGAAGTAACACGTCTATTCTCAGGATATTGTAAACATGTAAAGCGTTGTTCAGTTTCTAACTCCCAAGTAAGATAAGCATCAGGAATATATCTACCCTCAAACGGCTTAAGATTCAATTTAAGTTTAGGCACATGTTCATCATCGCGTACCTGAGGGGGTGGTTGGTGTCGACCGTGGCGAATGTTGGGACGTGGACGTCCAGCTGGCTGTTCATAGGCCGCTTCTTGTTCCACCTCCTCCTCGTAATCACCCTCGTAGTTGTCGTCCTGGCCGACGTCAGAGGCAGCAGCAGCAGTAACTGCAGCAGCAGCAGGAGCACCAGCAGCTTGTCCGCCCGGAAACAGAATACGTCGTGCACGTCGTGGTGGCGGTGGCTGTGCTGGAGCGGCCGCAGGCTGTATAGGTAAGCGTGCTAGCAACTCAGTAAACTTGGCGTCGAGCTTGGTGTCGATCATCTTCTCCACACCATCAATCGCCTCTGTAAATCTGTTCTCGATGTCATTCACCTGTTCAGACATCATTTGTGCAAATTTATCATGTAATGCTTTGTTTGTCATATTCTCCCAATCAGGTGCATCCCGCGCCACTTCATCATGGGATCCTGGCATGGTTAGCAGAAATAGAAAACACACAGAAGTATGATCCTACTTCGACTAAGGGGATGTGGGGTGGTGGAAAGCACAAATCCGTCAAGCTTTTCTTCAGTTCTTACCGATTCTTACCTAGCAGCAGGTGGTGATGTACAACCAACGGGTCAAAACTCTCAGAGATGTGGTAGAGCGATGGCCAGGAGGTGTCAACCGCACGAAGTAGAATATATGTGGAGCTGTAGGTAGGTTTGACAAATATGGTAGCAAAAAGCTCAACAGTAATCAAAACAGAGATGCAAAGTTGAATAAACACTCAACGTCGGTACTGTGCTGATCCCAGGCTAGACCGTACTAGAGACGCGAGCCTAAAACACCAACGAAAGCACGGCGCGGCACGTAATCAACTGAGAAGCACACTCTGAATTTTTTTTTTTTTTTGCGATGCGGGACTGCGGTGGCTGAAAAAGTGCGAAAAAATCACTATGGTGGCGAACGTCTCAAAATGAGTTTCTGGACCTAAGGAACGTATGGGCACGAAATTTTTTCACCCCTGAAATTTTTGGCCTAAAAACTGCTCTGAAATTTTTTTTTTTTTTTTTTTTGGAACTCACCCCCCTTCTCTGGACGGAAAAAGTTTGGTGAAATCCGACTCTAACAACTCAAAACTAATCTGGCTACAGAGAGATCAGGATCCTTACTGATGGTGGAACTCAACTCGGACTCGTGAGACGTGGTGGTGTATCTGCACTTGGATTGGCGGAACGTGGTAGGATGACTACTGTGCGGCGGCGACGTGGCAAACTGTGATCAGAACTCGAAACTCTAAGGGAACTAGACGCTAAGATCAGCAACTTGACACAACGATGCAACCGTAAATTCAACAAAGCAAGTACTGAAAAGAAAACTGGACAAAGGCTAGGACTGTCTTGGGACGTGAAGATCTAACCCTAATTTTTTTTGTTGGCTTTTTCGTGGACTGTAGGTATGAAGAACAGAACCAATCTAGACTATGAAAACTGGTAAATCTCACCGAGCAACCTGGAAATCTGATACCACTTGATAGAGGCGAAGGTGTCCCGATGTTTCGATGAGATGGTGGAGATCGATTATGGTGGAGTAGACTTTCACGACCCGACTACGAACGTGCGAAGACGTTGCGCCTTAGCGATCGCTAAACCAACTCCGAGAGGTTATTGATCCCGCGGATGCACGATCAACCTGACCACGAAGGTCTAATTCCTGCAAGCAATCGAAGAACAAGCAAGAACTAAGAATTGCAATCTGGATATTGCGAATATAAGATGAAAGATTACGAAAGTTGGGGTTCCAATGAGGTCTTGGCCTGGTCAGATGACACAAACGAAGAGCTCGAAGTTGCGGCTATGGCTAACTTAAATCTAATTAAAACCCAAGTCTAAACGACGCCCTAAGGGCTGTATATATGGGGGAACAGAGGGGATTTTCGTGACCCCTTGGAGGTGGGGTCCGAAAACAACCCTAACTCGGTTTCCCCACACATACGGACTCTAAAAACAACCTATAAGGTGGTATTTCGAAATTACATGGGCCCAGCCCAATATTAAGGTGACGCAGCACCTATAATTGCCCTTGGACGAAAATAATGAAGTGGCATCTCGCGTATTTCGTCCAAGACTTCATGCGCGCCTTATGGTGGCTTCAAAGTGCGATAATCACCACGGGAAGCTCCGCTGTCCTTTCCCGCGCGCGCACCTTCTTCTCCATGCTTGATCCCGCTCCAATGACCATCCTTCTTGTCCATGCTAGGTCCTTCATTCATAAGCAAAACAAAAGTATCTAATTTAGGCAGTATCATATGTTCATGAACAATAGAAGGATTCGCAAGAAACGAAAGTACCTGATAATTTAGTTGACGTGCACGAGCTCTAGTAACTGGTCCAATATGTGTAGTTGGTGAGGATATGGGTGTAACATTAGTAGGGATGTCCTCATCACTATCTATCTATCTATCTATCTATCTATCTATCTATCTATCTATCTATCTATCTATCTATCTATCTATCTATCTATCTATCTATCTATCTATCTATCTATCTATCTATCTATCTATCTATCTATCTATCTATCTATCTATCTATCTATCTATCTATCTATCTATCTATCTATCTATCTATCTATCTATCTATCTATCTATCTATCCATCTATCTATCTATCTATCCATCCATCTATCAATCTATCCATCTATCTAGCTATCCATCTATCTATCTATCTATCTATCTATCTATCTATCTATCTATCTATCTATCTATCTATCTATCTATCTATCTATCTATCTATCTATCTATCTATCTATCTATCTATCTATCTATCTATCTATCTATCTATCTATCTATCTATCTATCTATCTATCTATCTATCTATCTATCTATCTATCTATCTATCCATCTATCTATCGATCTATCTATCTATCTATCTATCTATCTATCTATCTATCTATCTATCTATCTATCTATCTATCTATCTATCTATCTATCTATCTATCTATCTATCTATCTATCTATCTATCTATCTATCTATCTATCTATCTATCTATCTATCTATCTATCTATCTATCTATCTATCTATCTATCTATCTATCTATCTAATCATTTCTCTATCTACTTATATATTCGTCTATCCATCTATCTATCTATCAATTCATCTATCTATCTATCTAAAATCAATGAAGGGGAGGGGGAGTAAGGAATCAACCTAGTGTGCACGGCCGGCAGCGGTGGGTCGGGGCGGCGGCAGGTCCGGCTGGCTGGTCGGGGCGGCGGGTCGGGGCGACGGTGAAGGAGCGGGGCGGCGGCGCGGGGAAAGAGCGGTGCGGTGGCTAGGTGAGTGAAAGATAGTGAATGATAGTGGGAGGGGGCGTGCGGTTCGCTATAAGAACCATAGCGGCAGCACCCCTCCTGGTAACGCGCTTCTGCTATGTGCGGACCGTTGGGTCCACGTTAGCAGTAGCGCGCCACATGAGAGGGTGCTACTGCTATGGTGGTAGTGGTAGCGGGCGTTGGCGGAAGGCCTACTACTACAACTTGTCAGTTGGGTTTGGTGGGGACCACATTTACAAGTAGCGGGGCCCATTGAGGGGCGCTACTGCTATAGGTTTAGCAGTAGAGCGTCTGGGAAGCAGGCCCTACTGCTAATTAGCAGTAGCGCCTCTCCAGTGAGGGCGCTACTATTAAGCCTCTACCTATAAGCTTTTTCCTAGTAGTGTTCATTAGATTCTCGATGGTTCCTTATTCATGAAATGGGTGTTTTTAACTTAATAAATTATAACAATTTTGTTTAGCGATAATATTAGCGCTAGGGGATTGTGTTTAGACCAGACTACATTTTAGTATCACTACCGATGGTTTTGATGCTTGAGCACTTTAAACTTTCATTGTAATTTGTGGTATCTCTTCCACAAGTCTTCTATTTATGTCAACCGTAATACTTATCACTTTGATCATAGCATAATGATTCGTGTTCTTATGTCCTACTTCAAAGTGTGATTCCGGAATCTCAGATTTATGATATCAATTGAATACATTGTTCAATTAATCATATGAAGTAATTTTAATGATAATTCATGCGATTGATTAATACATCATTTATGTATAATGATTAGCGCATGTTCTACTTTGTTGAACTCCGTCATTAGTCATCTTATTTGATAATAAATTCATGAGTTAATAGATCGAGTATCTAATGACTTCATCATTTACGAATTCATCTCATGCATTTATTCTAACTAGATGACCCGTTGTGCCAAATGGCGCAGAGTCCCAATTAAAACAATGTAATCGTAGAAAGAACTTGCATTTTTAGAACCCAATAATTATTGTAGTCATACTCTTTGAATTACCATCTTGTAATGTAAAGCGACAAACAATCAAGCTAAATCATGTGATGGAAAGGAAGCACATTTTTCCGAAAACCATAAGACATTAGTTTTTCAGTATAGTAGCATCATAAGGTCGAATACAGGGACCAAACATAAGGAAATGGGAACATAGAACTGGCCTAGCATAGAATGATGAAGAGATTCTAGTGTCTGTTGCTATTACATTAAAGTTATAAATAGGCGTTCCAAAATATAACTTAAAGTGCCTTCGAAAACAAATATAACTTAGAATTTGGGATGCGTCCTCCCATGACAACCTTCTTCTACTACTGCATTCGAAGATCTGTTAACAAACAACATACCTTAGAAAGCAAAGCGATGGTTTCAGTTCAGTAGATAAAAATGATTGACATGTTAACCTGATTAAATCCTGCGAACATGGACTATGTGGTATGAAGAATTGGGAAAGCAATATAATCAGTGCCTAAAAGGCAATATAAATGCACACATCCTAGCCACACGTAACCACAAAAATAAATCAAATACAACACCCGGAAAATTACGGAATAAAATAGCAATCAAGGATTAACTCGCAATAAAAATTCAAGTATAGTAAAGACTTAAAAAGGATGTACGCAAACAGTATAATCAACAACAAACCTCGCCAAGCAGGATGCAAAGGCAGCAACAGATAGAACCTTAGAGCCTACAAAACACAGGAAAGGGACAACGTTAGAAGGAAGTAAGTGTAAACCTAAAACGACAAGAAACGTCAAAATAACCAAAGAACAAATCCTAGTGGGATGGTACGGAATAAGATTTACGATAATCTTCAGAAAAATAACCGAAGAACAAATCCTAGTGGGATGGTACTGAATAGATCTACGATATTCTTCAGAAAAGGCTACTGTTGTGTTCAACTTTCATAAAAATGGTCCTTTTGTTTATATCTTCTACATGGTATAGCACAAATAAATCCATAAGAGTGAAAACATAAATAATCTTTGATTTCCACGGATGTAAAAAAATAGAATAATGATAGCCACCGAACGTTCGGGCAGAGGAAGTCTGCCCAAATGCTCGCGCACCAATTTTAAAGCAGATCCATCCAGAGCCACCTTTTACGTTTTTTCCATTTTAAAAGCTTTATCTCTTAAATAAAAACTCCAATTAAAATTCTGTTTTCACCATTAAATCCATCTCGACAAGATCTTCAAAACTAGATCCCGTATTGATATGTTTCGAGAACTTTTTTTTCGGACCAAAAGTTGCCATGTTTTTTACACTGAAATTGCCATCCTGTTTACACTAAAGTTGCCATGCTATCTTTCATCTATTATTTTCTTCTAGAGTTAAAGCCACTATTGTATTTTAACGCCTTTTGACTCATCGCCGACGACCGGAAAGAGTTGCGGTGATGCTTAGTGGACCCCGAGCAGATATCTGGCGCGGGGGAGGAGGGGTGCGCGACATGGTGGTCTCCTAGGTTACGAATGCGTCGAGGAGATCCTCCGATGCATCTCAACGCATGACGGTGTGAGAGGGGACATGGATTGGGGGGAGAGTTTGTCGACGGCGTGGTGCTTCTCTGGCGGCAACTATTTTTGTGCCCATGGCAATTTATATTCAGAGGACATGGAAATTCTTATTCATAGGAGGACCGAAGAGAGCTGCGGTGATGCTCAGTGGACCCCGATCAGATATCTGGCGCGGGTGGGGGGAGGGGTGTGCGACACGGCGGTCTCCTAGGTTACGAATGCGTCGAGGAGATCCTTCGATGCATCTCAACGCTTGACGGTGGGAGAGGGGACATGGATCGGGGGGAGAGTTTGTCGACGGTGTGGTGCTGCTCTGGCGCCGACTTTTTTTTGTGCCCATGGAAATTTCTATTCATAGGACATGGAAATTTCTATTCATAGGACATGTCAATTCTAATATATAGGACATGGCAATTCTAATATGTAGGACATGGCAATTTCTGTTAATAGGACATGGCAATTTCTATTCATAGGACATGGCAATTCTAATATATAGGACATGTCAATTTCTATTCATAGGACATGGCAATTCTAATATGTAGGACATGGCAATTTTTGTTCATAGGACATGACAATTTCTATTCATAGGCCATGGAAATTTTAATATATAGGATAGGTCAATTTCTATTCATAGGACATGGCAATTTCTATTCATAGGACATGACAATTCTTATTCGTAAGACTAGCGTCTACAACTTCAAGTTGCCACCCTCACATAACTAAACTCTCCATAAAAAATATCAGCGATTTCCATGTCTTCGTGTCACACATGTGCTAGTTATCAGCATTGCCATAAAAACGTGTCACACGTGTGGGCGGAAAGATGGCAAGCCGACACGCTTTGGTGGCAACTTTAGCACATTTGAGATGGCAACTTCACTAAATACATGGCAACTTTGGCTAATAATTTCCATCTATGTACACCTAAAATTAGCATCTAAAAATGTGTTGGCGGAAGTGCCTCCGATATACGGCAATTTTATTCATAGGACATGGCAATTTTATTCATAGGACATGGCAATTCTTATTCATAGAACATGGCAATTCTTATTCGCAGGACTAGCGTCTATAACTTGAAGTTGCCACCCTCACATAACTAAACTTGCCATAAAAAACATCAGGGATTGCCATGTACTCGTGTCACACATGTGGTCGTTATCAGCATCCCAAGTTTTTTCTATCTACCAATGACAAACTCTTTCCCTTTTGTGTCCATGGAAAATTTAACATATCTTTCTCCATGACAATTTAAGATGTGTTTTTGCCATGGCAAAATAAACATGTGTTTACCCAAGGTAAGTTTATAAAGTTTTGTTTTATGAATTACGACAAATTTACATAGAATGTTAAGAAAAAGTGCAAAAAAAGGTAGTTGAAGCAAACGATGGTAATTTTAGTGCAAATAACATGGCAACTTAAGTGCAATGGACATGGCAATTTTTAACCCAAAAAAAGTTGTCGAAACATATCGATATGGGATCTAGTTTCAAAGATCTTGTCGCGTCGGATTTAATGGTGAAAACAGAAATTTATTTGGAATTTTTATTTGAAAGATAAAACTTTAATATTGGTGCCCGGCGTTCGGGACTGGAGATGTGGCCCGAACGTTCGGTGACTATCGACGTCCAAAAAATAAGATCCAATCATCACCGATGGGATGAAATGAAAAGGGCCTGGAGGTGTGGCCCGAACGTTCGGTGACTATCGACGTCCAAAAAATAAGATCCATTCATCACCGATGGGATGAAATGAAAACCCATTCCTGGGAGGATTTCATTTGGTAAAATATGGATGAAATGAAAACCCATTCCTGGGAGGATTTCATTTGGTAAAATATGGATTCCAAATCCAAATTCTACCACTGGATTTGTTAAATGAAAATTAATTTATTATCTGGCATAACAACAAAGCAATATATTGTCTTCTGTATACAATCAGTTATGATACAAGCAAATGAACTAACTTGATGACTATATACAAAATTCATGTCTTGCTGCTTCCATAGCTTACAAATCCACAAGTATAATACATGCAGGAAAATACTTTCCATCGAGAGGAGCTGAAAGATAGGGCTGCTAAAAAGCACAGTTTAAAAAATTATCTGTAAATGAGTAACAAACATTCGTATGGTACATATAACAATTTTATATGCTAGAAGTTGTGATACCTAGGAAGACATCAGATAATCTCAAAGGCACAACGTCTATACACAAATGCCCAGAACTGGAAGGAAAGGGTAAAAGTAAAACACATCTAAGGTCTCGGATAAAACTCCATCCATCACTGATGGGAAAACTAAGAAAGTCCAAGGCTACGGGCCCAGGCCAGCGTCCAGCAGGCCTTCCAGGATCGTGCAACCGAAGAAGAGATTCACTAGGCCCAACTGGGTCCGCAAGTGAACAGAACCATCCAGTGGATCACAGAACCGGACGGCGGCTACCTTTCCTCTACACCTACGTTCATTTCTTTCTTCTTGATCAAGTTAGCTATCTGTATGAACTGAAACCTCGGCTCGCGATTTGTATCCTGGAGCTTGTATCTGTGAGAATTACCTATCAATTCGGTACCTAACATCCTGGTATCAAAGACCACCCATCACCCCTTCGCTCCGCCATCCTAGACACTCACCAACGCGCCCACGCGCGCCAGATCTTCGTCGCGTCCATGGATCCCTCCCTCAAGGAATACCTAGACAGACTACACCAAGATTCCAAGAACGACACCACGGGTATCCTCAAGCAACTGCAGTCGCAGTCCACCCAGATCGACGACCTCCTCCGGTGGAAGCCCGATCTGGAGGCCTGATTCGCCATGCTCGAGATCTCCTTCGCCTCCCTCCAGTCGGCGGCTTCGTCTTCGGCGAGTGGAGCGCCACACCTCCACGGGTCGCCTGGCCACGGCGACAACAACCTCACCGGCGGGCCCTCGTCGGATGCTCTTGAGCAGCCGGCCGTGCCCCCGGACACGGGTACGTTTCCCCTCGCACTCACCATACCCCCATGTCTTCCACCGTCCTCGCCTCGCTCGGCCAACCCCCACCACATATGACCATCCCTTGTTCACCGGCAAGAACCCAAATCTCGGAAGACACTCTGTCAACAATACTTCCAGATGTTCTCCATCCATGATTCCTACCGTGTCCTCATGGCCATTCTAAATTTCGCCGGTCCTCTGGGCGTCTGGTTACAATATGTCAAGAAAAAAGAGTCGAAGATCTTCAACACCACCAACAAGGGACTCTGCTCCATGCCGACGACGTCGGAAGAAAGAAACCATCGGGTGTCAAGAGGAAGAACGACAGCAAGAACCGGATCAAAAGGATAGTGATCCCACTCAAAATCATGAAGACACCAAGCAAGAGGATGAAGTTAACGGACGACCAAGATGTTATCCGGAGTCGGAGAAGCTAAAGGTACTACATGAATTCCCAAACCTGAGATTGGAATCGATACAATACGCTGCAAGCAAGGCATTGTAACGGTTCTGAAACTCCACTTACTCGAGATCCTAGAGTTTGAAGAG
This sequence comes from Bromus sterilis, assembly GCA_950022295.1. NCBI lineage: Eukaryota > Viridiplantae > Streptophyta > Magnoliopsida > Poales > Poaceae > Bromus > Bromus sterilis. The sequence goes on along the minus strand of OX465599.1, from coordinate 158,516,994 downwards.
GATAAGAAGAGCATAAAACACTTACGGCAGCTTTCCTGACAAGAGCAAGGGTAAGGAGTAAAAAGATTCCTAATCTCCGATAACTAACTTAGTAACTCCAAAATAGTTTTTGTTTAGACTCGACTTCGACCAGAAAAGGGATCCTACGGTCGGCAAGGCTCTGATACCAAGTTGTAAGACCCGATATGCGGTACTGTTCCAGATCTAGATGTTTCCATCCAGATCCGGGGACGAAGCACATATCGGTCCCACCACAACATATGACAATGCCAAATGCCCCAGATTTCCAACATGATATCACAACATTACAGCTACATCGATACAACATCTCATACAATCGGCATAAAACTGCCTTAAATACATTATATCAGCGGAAGATACATATCTGATTACATACTACAATCAAATGCCTAGTAGCAAAGAGAAAAAGACATCGCTCCCATCACCACACGGTTCCAGGCCCTCCGCCGGGATCCGCCTAACTAGTCGTCGTCGAGTCTCCACGTGAAACGTCGATCACCATACCTGTTCTTGATCAAGAACCCTGAAAAGAGTTTGGGCGTAGTATCATGAGTACAGAAGTACTCAGCATCCAACTATAGTGGTCAACTGACCCAGCAAGGACTTCATCAGTCGTCATTCTAGGATAACTAGTAGTTCACGGTAAGGATTCGGTAAGTGGTGAGGTTGCTGCCCCACTAGAATTTATGAAGTGGCTAACGATCTAGAGAGTATGATAAGAAGCCAAGCATTCGATGGGGAATCGCCTCCAACAAGTCTTTCTATCATCTACTTACGCAAACATAGCACCTATCCTATCCTTGTCCTCCCCTTCGCATCCCGACGAAGAAGAAGCTGTCAAGGCACACACACGTTGATCAAGTTATTCAGATTATCTCAGTTGTTGTTCTCTATGAACAAGGAGTAGGTCTCAAGTCGTCCATAACCGTGGACACGGCTTCTCGAAAAGATTTAACCTTGCAGGGGTGTACCAACTGCCATTACAAGGCTCCGCACACACGCCCATCTCTCTCAGTTTCTACCCATCATAGGCAACCATTTAATGATTTAGTTCCGAGAGATCCGAAATTACAGGTCCCTTTATCTAACAACGAACAAATCCGGGTGGCCCCCGGTGAGTCGACATCCATCTCAGGATCCGGCCACGCTCTCGATCTGGTCTCTACCATATGCCTTGGGTTTGGATTGCCGGTAATTCTCACATGAGGTCGGGTCCTCAGCCGTACAGGTTGGACCAAAAGGGAAACCATGTCCCCGTTGGCCATGGTTGTTTTAAAGGATGTATGCTAGGAGCGACCGGACAGACATATATGCATGGTTTGCAAATGGTAAATCAGCTTGGGCCACCACTAGAAATGTTTGAAGCTAGGTAGGTAAGAAAAGGGGACCCAATAGTATCCCACACGCGGTTAGGCACGCTCGTCAAGAGACACAATACCCGAAACTCGGGTCCTAGGTGACTCGAATGGAACAAAGCATCGGGGCGGGATAGCCTGGACCTTCCATCCTTCGTCGAGTATAGTCCACATTATAATAACAATATCATCCAAAACAATATAATAATGTGATAGCCCAAACCAAGGAGTAACAGGGTAACATTCGTAGCATACTAAGCATGCATACTAAGCAGGAGCTGAGCAACGAGCAATAGTAACATAGTGGTACATGGTTTGATGGGAGGGGGACATGGCTGTATCGGTTTGAGAGAGGCTGTAAACATGTAGTAGGATCAAACATCGAACCTAACCTAGACTAGCATGAAAACCGCTGGTTATAATAGAATGGATCATAAGTAATGTATAGTCCTTGCCTGTTAATAAGTCGGATTCCGAAGGTGTAGCCGATCGCAAACTCGCACGTCACCGAGAGTACCCGCGGAAGCACACAAGAAGGTTACACTAGAAAAGCCAATCGACGAGCAAGCCTCTATTACTAGAAGCAATCACGAGCAAGCAACAACAAGAAAGCAACACGAGACAACACACTACGGTATCACATCTATCATTGAGAGCAGTTACTAACACGTTAAGTGGAGTACTCGTCACACACGACGATACCACACATTTATCATCGGTTGAAGTTGTTTAGCTACACAATATGAGCAAAGGTTGTTAACATGGAATCTCACCCAAGCATGGCATATCACACAATCATGACAAAAGTTGAAGCATAAGTAAGCTATCTAAGCTAGTCAGTTTAAGTGGGGAAAACTCCTAAACATGCTTATCACTATTTACCCCACGAAAATTATAACGTTTGGTACTGTTTTGCCCTAAACAATATTTTATTATTTTTATTATCAAGCAAGAGCAGCAAATTCACAATATACAAGCAATGCTAGTCAAGTTACATATAAAGAACATTTTTATTGGAGCAACGGTTAAAAAGTTATGGAAATTACAGTTTAAAGTGGCATGCTATCGTAATTAGCTGCCAAACAACTTGTAGACAAGTGCAAACATGGAAAAGGAGCACATTTTGTTAATCTACATGCAAAACGGAGCAAATTTCATGTTTAATGCGTCGCGACCTGAGCTACCGTTAAAAAGTTACGGGCATCGCAAAAAAAAACAATACAATCTGCCAAAATATAAACAGAAAAAAAACTCATGTCTCCTGGGCCGAAATAGCACTACACGGGCCTAGCAGGGGGCAGCGCAGAATACTATCTGATGCCCACAGCGTTACATAGCAGCAGGCAAACTGGGCCAAGCCCATTAGCGCAAGGGAAACAGAAAAAAATGGGGCGTGCTCACCATGGGCCAAGCCCAGACGGAGGTGGGCGAAGGATAGCAAGTTGGCGCTCGGGGCGAAGGGATTTTGCGGGTCGGGGTCGCTGGCTGGGCCTTGGAGGCGCTGGTGGGTTGGTCAGGGCGTGCCGGCCCACGAGTGCTGGGAGGCTGGACGGGTTCGTCCTGATCCCGTCTACACTGGCGGCGGCGCCGATGGCCATCTCCAGCGAGGAGGAGACGGGGATTTCGGGGCGCGGGTCGAAAAGGAGCGGGCATGGAGGCGGCACTGGTCGCCGTGGTTGCCAGACCGAGCTTCAAGGGCGGCGGCGACGAGCTCGGCAGGGTCTCCCATGGCGGCATCTCACGGACAGAGAGAAAAGAGAGAGGTTATAGGGAGAGGGAGAAGAGAGGAAGAGGGAGAGGGGCGCGGCGGGACTGGACCTGCATCGGCTCGCCGGAGTTTGTCGGAGCGCAGGGGCGCGGCAGCCGAGCGGAGGGAGGCCGGCTCGGGCGTGGAGGCTTGGAAAGGAGGAGCACCACGGGAGGGAGGAGCTCGGGAACCTCCAAATGGTGACGTTGCTCATCGTAGGCCGTCCGGTCCAGATCCAACAGATCATCGTGGCAGCTGGATCTGGGAGGGGGTGTGTGATAGAGGCGAAGGTGTCCCGATGTTTCGATGAGATGGTGGAGATCGATTATGGTGGAGACGACTTTCACGATCCGACTACGAACGTGCGAAGACGTTGCGCCTTAGCGATCGCTAAACCAACTCCGAGAGGTTATTGATCCCGCGGATGCACGATCAACCTGACCACGAAGGTCTAATTCCTGCAAGCAATCGAAGAACAAGCAAGAACTAAGAATTGCAATCTGGATATTGCGAATATAAGATGAATGATTACGAAAGTTGGGGTTCCAATGAGGTCTTGGCCTGGTCGGATGACACAAACGAAGAGCTCGAAGTTGCGGCTATGGCTAACTTAAATCTAATTAAAACCCAAGTCTAAACGACGCCCTAAGGGCTGTATATATGGGGGAACAGAGGGGATTTTCGTGACCCCTTGGAGGTGGGGTCCGAAAACAACCCTAACTCGGTTTCCCCACACATACGGACTCTAAAAACAGCCTATAATGTGGTATTTCGAAATTACATGGGCCCAGCCAAATATTAAGGTGACGCAGCACCTATAATTGCTCTTGGACGAAAATAATGAAGTGGCATCTCGTGTATTTCGTCCAAGCCTTCATGCATTCCTTATGGTGGCTTCAAAGTGCGAAAATCCCCACTGGAAGCTCCATTGTTCTTTCCCGCGCGCGCACCTTCTTCTCCATGCTTGATCCCGCTCCAATGACCGTCCTTCTTGTCCATGCTAGGTCCTTCATTCATAAGCAAAACAAAAGTATCTAATTTAGGCAGCATCATATGTTCCTGAACATTAGAAGGATTCGCAAGAAACGAAAGTACCTGATAATTTAGTTGACGTGCGCGTGCTCTAGTAACTGGTCCAGTATGTGTAGTTGGTGAAGATGTGGGTGTAACATTAGTAGAGATGTCCTCATCGTCCTCCCCTTCTTGAATTGAAGTCGTCCTCGACGGAAGCTCATCATCTTCTCCCAAATAAGGTTTCAAATCTGCAATGTTAAATGTGGGACTAACCCCAAAATCTGCAGGTAGCTCAAGTTTATATGCATTATCGTTAATTTTCTGTAAAACCTTAAAGGGACCATCAGCTCGTGGCATTAACTTAGACTTGCGCAAATCAGGAAACCTATCTTTACGTAGATGTAACCAAACAAGATCTCCTGGTTCAAACACAACATGCTTTCTACCCTTATCACCAGCAAGCTTGTATCTAGCATTCATTTTCTCAATGTTTTCTTTAGTTAACTCATGCATTTTTAATATCAATTCAGCACGTTGCTTAGCATCAAAATTAACCTTCTCCGAAGATGGAAGAGGAAGCAAATCAATAGGTGCACGAGGTAGAAAACCATAAACAATCTCAAAAGGGCACATTTTAGTGGTAGAATGAAATGAACGATTATAAGAAAATTCAATATGAGGTAAACATTCTTCCCACATTTTTAAGTTACTCTTTAAAACAGCCCTAAGCATAGTAGACAAAGTCCTATTGACTACTTCAGTTTGTCCATCAGTTTGGGGATGACAAGTAGTACTAAAAAGTAGTTTAGTCCCCAACTTAGCCCATAAGCATCTCCAAAAATGGCTAAGAAACTTAGTATCACGATCCGAGACAATAGTATTGGGCACACCATGTAAGCGAATAATCTCTCGAAAGAATAAATCAGCAACATTAGCAGCATCATCGCTTTTATGACATGGTATAAAATGTGCCATCTTAGAAAATCTATCCACGACAACAAATATGCTATCCCTCCCCTTCTGTGTTCGAGGCAAGCCTAAAACAAAGTCCATGGATATGTCCTCCCACGGAACACTAGGTACGGGTAAAGGCATGTATAAACCATGAGGATTGAGTCGTGACTTAGCTTTTTGACATGTAGTGCAGCGAGCAACAAAACGCTCAACATCCCGTCTCATCTTTGTCCAAAAGAAATGTGTAGCAAGTACGTCCTCCGTCTTCTTCACGCCAAAATGTCCCATTAATCCTCCTCCATGCGCCTCCTGCAACAACAAAAGACGAATAGAGCTAGCTGGAATGCATAGCTTGTTAGAACGGAACACAAACCCATCATTAAGCACAAACTTGTTCCATGTTCTACCCTCTCTACAATTCTGCAAAACATCTTTAAATTCCGCATCATGTACATATTGATCTTTGATTGTCTCTAAACCGAATATCTTGAAGTCAAGTTGTGAAAGCATAGTATAACGACGAGACAAAGCATCAGCAATAATATTATCTTTCCCCTTCTTGTGTTTAATGACATAAGGGAAAGTCTCAATAAATTCAACCCACTTAGCATGTCTACGATTAAGTTTTGCTTGACTTCTTATGTGTTTCAAAGATTCATGATCAGAATGTATAACAAATTCTTTGGGCCATAAATAATGTTGCCAAGTTTCTAATGTCCGAACAAGAGCATATAATTCCTTATCATAAGTAGAATAGTTCAGACTAGGCCCACTCAATTTTTCAGAAAATTATGCAACAGGTTTAGCATCTTGTAATAACACACCTCCCAAACCAATACCACTAGCATCGCATTCAAGCTCAAAAGTCTTATTAAAATCAGGAAGTTGGAGCAAAGGAGCATGTGTTAACTTATCTTTCAATACCGTGAAGGCTTCTTCCTGTGCGGTACCCCAAGTAAAAGGCACATCCTTGCGTGTAAGCTCATTGAGAGGTGCAGCAATGGTGCTGAAATCTCTCACAAAACGCCTATAGAATCCAGCGAGGCCAAGAAAACTCCTCACTTGTGTGACCGTTTTGGGCTGCGGCCAACTCTCAATCGCCTCGATCTTGGCTTTATCAACTTCAATTCCCTGCGGAGTAACAACATAGCCAAGAAACGATACTCGGTCGGTGCAAAAGGTGCACTTCCCAAGGTTACCAAATAAACGTGCATTACGTAGAGCAATAAAAACAGCACGTAAATGATCCAAATGTTCCTCCAAAGATTTGCTATAAATCAGTATATCAGCAAAATAGACTACCACAAATCGTCCAATGAAAGCACGTAAAACCTCGTTCATTAATCTCATGAAAGTGCTAGGTGCATTAGTTAACCCAAAAGGCATGACTAACCACTCATATAATCCAAAGTTAGTTTTAAATGCCGTTTTCCATTCATCTCCTAATTTAATGCGTATTTGATGGTATCCACTACGCAAATCAACTTTGGAAAACATGGTAGAGCCACTTAATTCATCAAGCATATCATCTAACCTAGGAATAGGATGACGATAACGAATAGTAATATTATTAATGGCTCGACAATCAACACACATACGCCATGTTCCATCCTTTTTAGGCACTAATATAACAGGAACAGCACAAGGACTAAGGGACTCACGTATGTAAGCTTTGTCGAGTAGCTCTTGTACTTGACGCTGAATCTCCTTCGTCTCCTCCGGATTGGTACGGTATGGCGCACGGTTGGGCAGCGAAGCACCGGGAATTAAGTCAATCTGATGCTCAATCCCTCGAATAGGTGGTAATCCCGGTGGTACGTCTTGTAGAAAGACGTCAATAAACTCCTGCAAAAGGTCAGTGACAACAGGAGGCAAAGAAGGAGGAAATTCCTCAAATGAAAACAAAGCTTCTTTGCACACAAAAGCATAGCACACATATTGACTAACATCCAAATCCGAAATATCAACCTTAGTAGCAAGCAAAGTTGGACTAGTCAATTTAATTTCATTAGAAACAGCAGAAGAAGATTTGGTAGTAGTCTTATGTTGTTGCTCAAATTCTTTAGCTGCTATCTCATTTTCACTCTTATTTTTCTCCTGTTTAGCTTTACTAGCTCTAGCAAGATCATCTTTCACAATTTGTTCAGGAGACATAGGAAGTAAAGCAATAGTTTTATCCTGATGAACCAGAGTAAACTGATTTGTCCTACCATGGTGTACAACATTCCTATCAAATTGCCATGGTCTACCAAGTAAAAGAGAGCATGCTTGCATGGGTACCACATCACAATCAATATAATCAACATATGCAGCAATGCTAAAGTGCACACGAACAGAACGCGTTACCTTAATCTTACCACTATTGTTAAACCACTGAATATAGTACGGATGGGGGTGTGGTCTTGTGGTGAGAGATAGCTTCTCCACCAACTCCATGCTTGCCAAGTTGTTGCAACTCCCTCCGTCAATGATGATTCGAACCGAACGTTCTTTCACCACTCCCTTTGTGTGGAACAAATTATGCCTCTGGTTTTGCTCGGCCTTCGATACCTGCACACTTAACACACGTTGAGCAACCAAACTAGCATATTGATCTGCATCATCAGGAGCCATATACTCTATATCATGAGCATCATCAGGGGCACCCTGTTCCTCGTGAGCAATGAGAACTAAAGTCTCCTCATCATAGTCGCTCGCTGACTCATACCCACCATCCGCCGTAATAATCATCACACGCTTGGAGGGACAGTCTTTTGCGAAGTGACCTCCACCTTGGCACCTGCGACATTTAATATCACGATCTCGTGTTTGCCCTGTGGAAGCCATGGATGAAGAAGAACTCGCTGCTGGACCACTCTGTGCACCCTTGAATGGTGGCGCTGGCTGTTTTGGTGGCTCCCTGTAAGAATGAGCGGTTGAAGTAGATGGTGGTGCAGCAGGACGTGTGGATGTAGAAGGTCCACGTGATGTCCATGATGTATTTCGTCCTGCAGAAAAGTTAGGTCTCGTAGCGGCCTGTCGATCCTGCACTTCACGTTCAGCTTTACAAGCAAGATGAAACAAACGAGTGATAGTAGCATAGTCCTTGTATTCTAGAATAGTTTGTATCTCCCTGTTTAAGCCACCTATAAAACGTGCAAACATAGCTTCATTATCCTCTACTAGGCCACATCTAATCAATCCAGTTTGTAATTCTTGATAATATTCCTCTACAGAATTTTTTCCTTGTCTCAAACGCTGTAATTTTTGTAGCAATTCACGTTGATAATAAGGAGGAACCCAGCGAGTACGCATAGCATCTTTTAAAGCAGCCCAAGTAGCTGGAATATTATTAGCATGCAATCTACAATGTTCAGACCACCAAATAGATGCAAAACCCGTGAATTCACAAACAGCAGCAGTAACACGTCTATTCTCAGGATATTGTAAACATGTAAAGCGTTGTTCAGTTTCTAACTCCCAAGTAAGATAAGCATCAGGAATATATCTACCCTCAAACGGCTTAAGATTCAATTTAAGTTTAGGCACATGTTCATCATCGCGTACCTGAGGGGGTGGTTGGTGTCGACCGTGGCGAATGTTGGGACGTGGACGCCCAGCTGGCTGCTCATAGGCCGCTTCCTGTTCCACCTCCTCCTCGTAATCACCCTCGTAGTTGTCATCCTGGCCGACGTCAGAAGTAGCAGCAGTAGCAGCAACTGCAGCAGCCGCAGGAGCACCAGCAGCTTGTCTGCCCGGAAACAGAATACGTCGTGCACGTCGTGGTGGCGGTGGCTGTGCTGGAGCGGTCGCAGGCTGTGCAGGTAGGCGTGCGAGCAACTCAGTAAACTTGGCGTCGAGCTTGGTGTCGATCATCTTCTCCACACCATCAATCGCCTCTGTAAATCTGTTCTCGATGTCATTCACTTGTTCAGACATCATTTGTGCAAATTTATCATGTAACGCTTTGTTTGTCATATTCTCCCAATCGGGTGCATCCCGCGCCACTTCATCATGGGATCCTGGCATGGTTAGCAGAAATAGAAAACACACAGAAATATGATCCTACTTCTACTAATGGGATGTGGGGTGGTGGAAAGCACAAATCCGTCAAGCTTTTCTTTCGTTCTTACCGATTCTTACCTAGCAGCAGGTGGTGATGTACAACCAACGGGTCAAAACTCTCAGAGATGTGGTAGAGCGATGGCCAGGAGGTGTCAAAACGCACGATGTAGAATATATGTGGAGCTGTAGGAAGGCTGACAAGTATGGTAGCAAAAGCTCAACAGTAATCAAAACAGAGATGCAAAGCTGAATAAACACTCAACGTCGGTACTGTGCTGATCCTAGGCTAGACCGTACTAGAGACGCGAGCCTAAAACACCAACGAAAGCACGGCGCGGCACGTAATAAACTGAGAAGCACACCCTGAATTTTTTTTTTTTGCTTTTTTTTTTGCGATGCGGGACTGCGGTGGCTGAAAAAGTGCGAAAAAATCACTATGGTGGCGAACGTCTCAAAATGAGTTTCTGGACCTAACGAACGTATGGGCACGAAATTTTTGGCCTAAAAACCACTCTGGAAAGCGTGCCAGACTCAAAACTACTCAGTAAAACTATGGTGGCGAACGTCTCAAAATGAGTTCCAGTTTTTTTTTTTTTTTTTTGGAAATCACCTCCTTCTACGTACGACAAACGATTGGTGAAATCCGACTCTAATCAAACTCAAAACTAATCTGGCTACGGAGAGATCACAAGCCGAACAGGTGATGGAACTCAACTCGGATTGGTAGGTCGTGGTGGTGTATATGGACTCTGCTTGGCGGAACGTGGTGGTGTATCTGGACTCGGATTGGCGGAACGTGGTGATGTAGTACTGTGCGGCGGCGGCGTGACAAACTGTGATCAGAACTCGAAACTCTAAGGGAACTAGACGCTAAGATCAGCAACTCGACACAATGATGCAACCGCAAATTCAACAATGCAAACTACTGTAAAGAAAACTGGACAAAGGCTCGGACTGTTTTGGGACGTGATGATCTAACCCTAAATTGTTTTTTGGCTTTTTCGTGGACTGTAGGTATGAAGAACAGAAGTAATCTAGACTACGAAAAACTGGTAAATCTCACCGAGCAACCTGGAAATCTGATACCACTTGATAGAGGCGAAGGTGTCCCGATGTTTCGATGAGATGGTGGAGATCGATTATGGTGGAGAAGACTTTCACGATCTGACTACGAACGTGCGAAGACGTTGCGCCTTAGCGATCGCTAAACCAACTCCGAGAGGTTATTGATCCCGCGGATGCACGATCAACCTGACCACGAAGGTCTAATTCCTGCAAGCAATCGAAGAACAAGCAAGAACTAAGAATTGCAATCTGGATATTGCAAATATAAGATGAATGATTACGAAAGTTGGGGTTCCAATGAGGTCTTGGCCTGGTCGGATGACACAAACGAAGAGCTCGAAGTTGCGGCTATGGCTAACTTAAATCTAATTAAAACCCAAGTCTAAACGACGCCCTAAGGGATGTATATATGGGGGAACAGAGGGGATTTTCGTGACCCCTTGGAGGTGGGGTCCGAAAACAACCCTAACTCGGTTTCCCCACACATACGGACTCTAAAAACAGCCTATAATGTGGTATTTCGAAATTACATGGGCCCAGCCCAATATTAAGGTGACGCAGCACCTATAATTGCTCTTGGACGAAAATAATGAAGTGGCATCTCGTGTATTTCGTCCAAGCCTTCATGCATGCCTTATGGTGGCTTCAAAGTGCGAAAATCCCCACTGGAAGCTCCATTGTTCTTTCCCGCGCGCGCACCTTCTTCTCCATGCTTGATCCCGCTCCAATGACCGTCCTTCTTGTCCATGCTAGGTCCTTCATTCATAAGCAAAACAAAAGTATCTAATTTAGGCAGCATCATATGTTCCTGAACATTAGAAGGATTCGCAAGAAACGAAAGTACCTGATAATTTAGTTGACGTGCGCGTGCTCTAGTAACTGGTCCAGTATGTGTAGTTGGTGAAGATGTGGGTGTAACATTAGTAGAGATGTCCTCATCAGTGTGGCTGGCTCCAGGTGGCGACGGGGTGAGGGAAGGCACGGATTTAGACAGGGGATGTCTAGGATTTGCCTATTTTGGTAGGTTAGCACCTGCTATTTATAGCAAGGGGCTGTTAGGGGGTGTTTGGGCCACAAAATGGACTGGTTAGAGGGGATTTTGGGCCAGATTTTGGGTGGGCTAGGGTTAACAGATAAGAGGGAAATATTGGTGGCCGATAAACAATGCGCGTGACATTTTGTAAATATGCCCCTGGATTTACACCGGCTACTATGCCTGGCACATCTGATCGTTCATTCGCTAAACGAAGCTGGAATCGCCTGAAATTCGAACCACCACCTCGTTGCACTAAGTTGACGCCGTCTACATCGTTTCGCATAGAACCGAGAACGTCGAAGCCCGCCCGATAAAATAACCCATTTAATTATAAATGAGGGTTTTCGCACCGAGGGTGAAGGCTGGTCCTGTGGCGGGAATTGCGACGGTGATCGTGTGACTTTCCCTATGCCGCAACGAGGTCGTGTGCCATGTGGACGGGATCCGGACTTGCAACCGATATGAGAAGGAAGGGTGAATATTCACCAATTAATAAATCGGCAAAGCAAAAACTACAAATAATTCTAACAAGCAACAAAATAATGCAAAAAACAAATTTTTTAATTTGGGTGAAAATCCCGGGCTGTTACAGAGCCCGCCTCTACGTGCAAGCTGCCACCCCTCAAAGAGTGGCTTGAGGAGCGGGAGCAAATGCATTAAGTCATCGCCCAGCACCTTCATCGCGCTCGCTGATGGCGTGGAAGTGGTAATCGCTTCTCGCCCTTCATTGGTTACCCCAAGTGAAGGTGAGATGTAGGATAGCAGCAAATTTCCCCAATATAGAGGATAGGGTTTGTCTCCCGTAGGACTCCGGCAATGATAAGTAGGTGTCAGCGGCGCACTTGACACGGACCTGCACACAATAGAATTAACTTTGCTCCCAACGAAGTTCAGAGAGGTTTTCAATCTCTCCGGTCTTGTTATTTACAAAGGGTAAAACACACAACGGATAATGATAATGATAGCAACTGAATGTAAATACTGAAAAGGTAAATAGCTTGTAAACAATGATGAGAATATGGACCGGGGTCCCGTGATGTTTGCTAGTGATGTCTCTCTCCCAAAATATGATAAACCTGCTATGCGAGGTAAACAAATTACAGATGGGAAATTGACAGGATTATAAACACACCGCAATGCTAACTATGTTACAAAAGAAAGGAAGAGGCTCAAAAGCATGGGCAGTACGCCAAAATAAGTAGTCCGAAATCCATCTACATCTACTACTGATCATCCACCTTGATATATCTATCCAGAACATCTTGCTGGTATTAAGTTGCGGGTCCCACCCAAAGTGTAAACCCAAAGCGACAGACAACTGCATTAAAAGAACTTTGCGTAAAGTAAATAATCCTTGCAACCGCGGTTGAAAGCACCATTGTTTTCCCCCTTGTGGCCACAACACATCCCCTAGACTCATGTTTCTGTCACTCAAGCGTGTCATCAGGGGGCATGTACCCACAATTGAGCATAACGTTCCCTCTTGGAGTTACTATCCGCCACTTGGTCAAAGCAATAAACAGCAACGGAGAACATGCAAGAATTACTCAGGAACAAAAATATAAGGGATCAAAACAAAATATATTACTCTATCACGATCTGAACATAATCTCATAATCCATCGGATCCCATCAAACTCAAATAGCAATAGCAGAAGAATTACATATGTGCCTCGATCGTGTAGGGCAGCCCACGAGGTCTAAACCATGAAGAACAAAGAGGGGAGGAGAACATCACATAGCTACTGATCACGGCACATCCAGGAAGCGTCCATGGTGGAGGAGAAGCTCCCGGAGGTCGATCCTCTCTCCGGCAGGGTGCAGGGAAGGGTCCTGACGGTGCTCCCGATCTTGGAAGCGCGGCGGCGGCGGAACAGAGGCGAGATTGGAAAATAGGGTTCTGTCCTCGGAGTTTCCCCGTCACATGGAATAAATAGGCGAAGGGGGCAGCCAGGGGGGCCACCAGGGGTCTAGGCGCCCCCCTGGGCCCGTGGTGGTGGCCCTCTGGCCCCACTTGGGTGCTTCTGGAAGACTCCGTTATGCTGATTTTTTATCTGATTTTCCTGAATTTTTGGAGCACTTTTATTATCGGGGAAACCTGGAATAGAAAAACAGCAGAAAACAGAAACTAGAACTGGGGTGCACTGAGTTAGTAGGTTAGTCCAAATATAATCAAAAGTATATGAAAGTGTATCTAGATCATAGCAATATCACACAAAACATGCATGGGGCGAGCAGAAATTATCGATACGTTTGAGACGTATGAACATCCCCAAGCTTAATTCCTGCCCGTCCTCGAGTAGGTAAATGATAACAGGCTTAATTTCTGTGGTGACATGCTAGCAACCATATAAGAACTTTGAAAAGTAAAGCAATCAAGATATGCAATTCAATTCAATTCATAACATGCAAGAGTCTATATTAGCATTGAAACAATCAACGAAAGAAAATTAGGTGCAAGAGCTCTCGCTGTCCGTGACTCGAATGTCTGCAGATTGTGTTTGCGTGCAAGAAGGGGGATAGGGAATACGAGAAAAATGTATTTTTTTGTTGAGAACTCAATCTACTAAAGTTTCACACTTGGTCTTCTTTGGAATCTTATCTTGACTCGTCCCCAAACCACTAGCCAGGTACAAGTCAATTTGATCCACTCCTTTTCGATATTTTGAGCACTCATGCAATGGATGAGCGTAAGCACGAGAGTTGAAACTTAGGATGGCAAAGATAGAATTTGGTGGAGGAGGAAGACAAAAAGGATGAGAAAGGCTCACATCAATGAGGACAATCATAGGCGAGAAGGACAAATGATAGATATGATGTGAGGAGTAGGGATTGCCATGCAACGGATGCACATATGAGCTGAAAAGCTCTCCAATGGAACTAGTGGGGGTGCATCTAACTTTCTCGCTCATGAAGACCTTGAGATCTTTTGAGGAGGCTCATTCTTGGAATATGCAAGCCAAGTTCTATAGTGTGAAGGTCCCCACATAGCTATATGCATGATCATCTCTATGGAGTACAAGGATAAGAGGGAGTACTAGTGTGGATCTTTCAAAAGGATAGTAGTGTTTCCCCTTTCTCTCTTTTAATTTCTTTTTCTATTTTTCTAATTTTTTGTATTTTTTTGGTGCCCTCAATGGCTCTTTATATTTAACTCTCATTTTTCCTCTTTGGGATCTTTTATTTTGTCCACTTTGGGATCTTTTCCTCACTTAAGGGCAACACGCTAATTTACAAGAGGGTATAGAAGATCTTTCACACTTTACAAGGTACTCAAATCATAAATAAGATGTAGCTATCATGATGTATGCAATGTATGCCGCTGCCAGTGTAGCAAGAACATGTATGACATGAAGATCAAATCATGAAGAGGTGGATGTTGCATGGCAATATATCTCGGAAAGGCTATGGAAATGCCTTGATAGGTAGGTATGGTGGCTATTTTGAGGAAAGATATAAGGAGGTTTATGATGACAGAGCGTATCATGCCAAGGGTTTGGATGTACCGGTGAAGGTGGACGCCAACTATCGGAGTGAGAAGGAGGCAATGCACGGCATAGGAGAGGCTAGCAAATATGAGGACGTGGAAGTGTCAACTTTCAATACTTAAATTAGTCCGAAGAACTCATGAACTTATTATCGGTAACTCTCAATCTAATGAGGAGGTTCACAAAGAGACAAGTACCCCGACGAGGAGTGTATGGGGGTTTGGTTATCCTTGCGCATCCTCAATGCATGGTACGTGAGTGTACTCTAATTTCCGACCCCTCAGAAGAGTAGTGATCCATCTAGTAGCTAGAGTTCTCAACTAGTTTTGTAGGTTTTGAAAGTAACACACCGATTGCCCAAAATACGACACCTATCACTAATAGGCTACAACTCTTGACACCAAAAGTTCAAACATTACTCACATCAATACCTCAAAACTATTGCAGGTTACTACTAAAATTAAATAGCAACCTCAATTACCTACTTCTCAAGACATAACTCAGTGCAACAACCAACTCTCTTAACAAGATAAACATGAAAACTAAAGAGAGTTCCAACAACAAACTAAACAAAAGCCAAGGCTCTTGCTAAGTCAAACTAAGACTAAAACTAGACAGGGCAGTAGCTACGAAAAGATAAAGAACACACAACAGCAAAAAGATAGGCATGAAGAATCCTATGATGTGTTCTAGATTTTGAAAGTGGAGCGTGTTTCTCTCCCACTAAAAGTAAGACGGGATCTAACTTGTTATTAACAACAAGCAAAGCTAAAGAAAACTAAAAATAAAACCTAAGAGCGAGACGCTCCAAGCATAGCACATAACGATGAAGTAATAACAATATAGTGAGAGGAAGGATGAACTGATGATTGTTGATGGAGAAGGGGATGCTCGGGGGCATTCCCAAGCTTAGATGCTTGAATCTCCTTGAATATTTGTTGGGGATGCATGGGGGCATCCCCAAGCTTGAGCGCTTGACACTCCTGAATCTTCTTTCATCATCTTCCATTGCACACTTGAAAACTCCCTTCATACATAACACATCATAAGCTGATTAGAGATGTTAGTACCCTTAATAAATAATTTGTCCCCACTGGATATAAAGATATTCTTGAAGAGCTACTGTTTCTCAAGATTGCCAAAATGTTTTTGCAAAGAAAAAGCAAGCTTAAGGTTTGCAAAAGTTAGGAGAGACAAAACTTGGCAGAATCTGTGAAAAAAAACAACAGGTAGTAAAGACTTTTTTAGGGGTACTTCTGCAACTCGAATAAAAAAACTCAGAACATAAGAAAGTTCCGTGATTGTATTTAGCACGCTGTGTAAACAATTCAGCTCAAAAATATGAACTGGTGATTTATTCTGATTTTTCCCGTCACGAGGACAAAATCTGTTTTCTGGACAACATGTCACAACTTTCACTTCCCTTGTCATATGAGGCTATACTTGGCACAAAGCTTGAAAATAAAGATATAATGGTGTTGCTACAGTAGTAAAAATCATCAAGACCACTAAAAACGGAAGTAAAAAATATCTTGGGTTGCCTCCCAACAAGCACTTTCTTTTACGCCTTTAATCTAGGCATAAGGCAAAAGAGAATCAAGTTTTATCAAGAGAGAGAGAATAGGTAGCCCGCGTAACGGACTTAAAAGGTAACTTGACTTTCTTTCTAGGGAAGTGTTCCATCCCCTTTTTGAGAGGGAATTGGAATCGTATATTCCCCTCTTTCATGTCAATAACAGCACCAACGGTGCGAAGAATAGGACGTCCCAAAATAATTGGACATAAAGGTTCACACTCTATATTCATAATTATAAAATCAACGGTAACATAGTTGTCATTGACAATGATAAGAACATCGGCGATCTTCCCCAAAGGTTTCTTTACGGAAGAGTCGACAAGACGAACACCAAAAGAACATGAATCAAAAGGTTTCAATTCAAACATATCATACATTCTTTTGGGCATGATGGAGGTACTAGCTTCAATGTCACATAAAGCATAGCAAGAGAATTAATTTTATTTTATTTTTATCATAGGGTCCCAACCATCATCTAGCTTAATAGGTATGGAGGCTTCTATCCTAAGCTTTTCCTCCCTAGCTTTGATAAGAGCATTTGTGATATGCTCCGTGAAGGCAAGAATAAGTGTGCTAGTGTGGGGGTCTCTAGACATTTTGTGTAATAAGCTGATAACTTCTGAAAGGGTGCAACTATCAAAATCAATATCACTACTATCAAAGGTGGTAGTAGTGTCATCTAGGCTAACTTGTTTGAAACCCTCTATGTTCATAGGAGTTTCTTCTTCTACGGTTGAGGTATTAGCATCACCATTAATAGGTCCAATGGGACCAGGAGTGCATTGGGTGCTAATAGTTTCAGTGTCCTCAACAATTTGGATAGTGGCCACTGTGTGATGTATAGGAAGGCTGTTAATTCTATCCTCTTCCTCTTTTTCTCTAGCCCATCTTTCTTTAAGTTTATCCATCATCCTAATATTTTCATTAATTTGTAACTGGATAGCATTAATAGGAGTGACCTTGCTCTCCTCAAGGGGAGAGGTTCTAATTTTCAACATCTCAACATCAAGGGCTAAGCTGTCTACCTTCAACCAAAGATTATCTAATTTAGCTAGTTTTTCTTCCAGATTCTTGTTGAAGGATTTTTGGGTATTGATAAAGTCTCTAAGCATGTTTTCTAATTCAGAAGTGGGGTTGTTGTTGCTAGGGTAAGTGTTATTGTTCCCATAGGTGGATGGAAACGGTCTAGGATTACTAGCAAAGTTACCCCTATAAGCATTATTACTAAAGTTGTTTCTAGCAATGAAGTTCACATCAACTTGTTCCTGAGCAACCAAAGAATTTAAAGGAACATCATGAGGATCAATAGAGGGTTGCTTGATAAGTAGAGACATAATTAAATCAACTTTATCATTTAGGGAGGTAATTTCCTCGACAAAATTTACCTTCCTACCTGTTGGAGCTTGTTTGGTGTGCCATTGGGAATAGTTGGTCATCATCTCATCGAGATGTTTTGTGGCAGCACCAAGTGTAGTTGACATAAAGGTTCCTCCCGCAGCCGAATCTAACAGGTTCTGCGAGGTAAATTTCAAGCTTGCATAGAAATTCTGGATAACCATCCAGGTAGTCAAACCATGTGTAGGGCATTTCTTAACAAGAGATTTCATACGTTCGCAAGCTTGGCAACGTGTTCATTATCGAATTGCCTAAAATTCATAATGTTACCCCTCAATTGGATAATTTTAGTAGGTGGGTAGTACTTCCCAATAAAAGCATCTTTTCACTTATCCCAAGAATCTATGTTATTCCTAGGCAAAGATTGAAACCAGATTTTAGCTCCGTCCCTTAAAGAGAAAGGAAAAAGCTTGAGCTTAACAACAACAGCTTCTACTTCTTTATACTTTTGCATATCACATAATTCAACAAAATTATTCAAGTGTAAAACAGCATCATCTCCAGCACTACAGAATTGATCTCTCATAACAAGATTCAGTAAAGCAGGTTTAATTTCATAAGAGGTAGCTGAAGTGGCAGGTGTGGAAATAGGAGTGCAGATAAAGTCTTTGTTGTTGTGACTGGTGAAGTCACACAAGTTTGTGTTTTCAGTGGAACCCATAGTAGCAGCAAGTGTGGCAAAAAAAATTGTAATTTTTATATAGGACACAAAGATAAAAACAGAAAGGTAAACAAACAAGACTAAAAAGTAAAGGTAAAGGATAGTGGGCAACTCCCCTATCTTATCACTCGGAGTCCCCGGCAACGGCGCCAGAAATTTTCTTGATGGCGTGGAAGTGGTAATGGCTTCTCGCCCTTCGTTGGTTACCCCATGTGGAAGGTGAGATGTAGGATAGCAGCAAATTTCCCCTGTCTAGAGGATAGGGTTTGTCTCCCGTAGGACTCCAGCAATGATAAGTAGGTGTCAGTGGCGCACCTGACGCAGACCTGCGCACAATACAATTTACTTTTCTCCCAACGAAGTTCAGAGAGGTTGTCAATCTCTCCGGTCTTGTTATTTACAAAGGGTCAAACACACAAGGGATAATGCTAATGATAACAACTGAAAGTAAATACTTAAAAGGTAAATAGCTTGTGAACAATGATGCGAATATGGACCGGGGTCCCGTGATGTTCACTAGTGATGTCTCTCTCCCAAAATACGATAAAATTGCTATGTGAAAGTGCAATATATCGACCAGAGGGGGGGTGAATGGGAGATTTTCAATTTTACTACCAGATTTTTCTTTTCTTCAGGACTGAAGCAATCATGAGGCTGAAGAAGTAACCAAAATCATGAAGAAATAAAACTTCACAGAATGTAATCATTAGGGCAGCTCATCATAATGCAACCGAAATAAATCAATTCGGATAAGCATAAGTGCTTCAGATGCATAGTATGAAGACAAAGAGCAGAGGGGGAGCTGAAGCATAAGAAGTCAACATAGCAAATACTGAAGCTTAAGAGGTTGAAGAGATAGCACCAGAGATTGAAGACATTGGTTTGGTAGACCAGTTCAAGTTGCTGTGACAACTCTACGTCTGGTTGGAGAGGCTGAGATTCAACTCAGAAGACATAGTCTTCACCTTGTTCTCCTTGAACTAGAGTCCTCAGACTCCGTCCAATAACTGAGGTGAGTCTTCAAGGTAGACTCCCGAAACCTTCACAGACTCACTCACTCCGGGAAGTCACAATTGCATCTTGACTTCCTCAGACTGAAGACTTCTACACCGGCTGGAAGATCACAGTCTTCAAGAGTAAAAAGCTTCAGATCACTCGAACCGACTTCCTCAGAAATGCTCAACTACTCAGGCTGGTGGTTTTCCTCACATAGGTTCTTCAGTTTCCTCAGAGGTGGGTTGCTCTCAAATGACAAGTGTCAATTTTTATCTCGGAGCAGCCAAACCACAAATGGGGCTGGGGGTGGCTATTTATAGCCGCGGAGCAACCCGAGGTGAAAGGACATAAATGCCCATGCATGAAATTACTCTCATGCCCTCGGAAATGACCGTTGCTAGACAAGTTCTAGCCTCTCGCCACGCAACACGTGGCACGGTAAAAGTATTCTCTCTCCTCACGATTTTCAGAAGAGTCGCACTGGCGATCTTCAGACTCCTCAACCAAAGTTAGTTACCTCAGTGTCCTGAAGAACAACGTCTCAGACACCCGAGGACTGAACTTCTAATGCAGGAGATTTCCTCAGGGTTCTTCTTCAGGATTTCTAATTGAGCACTTCCTCAGAAATACATAACTTATTTTCCTCAACCCCTCCAACAGTGCGGTGTTTTCCTACGACTCAAGAAGTATAAAAAAGTCTTAGCGAAGACTACGCTTCAACTTCGTCTTCAGCGCGAACGTCCACAGGATCGTCCTCAGCTTCAGCTTCAACCGAACGCTTCAGGATCCTGATTCCTCAGGATTTCGCGCAACTTCATTCTTCAGGAAACGCACCGATTTCTTCAATGTTCCTCAACATTTTGGGGGGTCGACATTGGTGATTAAACACCTCATCAGGGACTGTTCTCCTGTGTATACTCACAAACACATCAGTCCCTTAACCGTTTTGTCATCCAACTCCAAAACCTCAAGGGGAGGGCACTTGATGCACTTACAATCTCCCCCTTTTTGGTGATTTGATAACAATCAGGTTAAGCTACAACGGGGATAAAATTATGAGTTTGAAGAATTAAAACTTTGAGGAACATTTGTATCATTAAGCTGGATATAATGAAGCTCCCCCTGAGGATATGCATATGAGTTGAAGAATTTTTAATATCTAAAGCATTTTGAGGTATATGAGGAGCTCCCCCTATATCCAGGCATTTTTGAAACAGTGCATGTTATGAAGTGTTTGAGGAATTTGAACAACGCACTGAGAGAGGTGTTTGCAGAGACAGTCACATGCATATATGATAAACTTGAGGAAATAGCATGAGGTAACTGAGGAATAGTATCAGGCAAACACCAAAATTACAGTTTACAACTCGTTACAAAAAAAATCTGAAGAACGAGAGTTGTAACTGAAGAACCTGATAGAGG
Source organism: Bromus sterilis (assembly GCA_950022295.1). NCBI lineage: Eukaryota > Viridiplantae > Streptophyta > Magnoliopsida > Poales > Poaceae > Bromus > Bromus sterilis. The sequence goes on along the minus strand of OX465599.1, from coordinate 158,496,221 downwards.
CGAAGGTGTCCCGATGTTTCGATGAGATGGTGGAGATCGATTTTTTTGGTGGAGTAGACTTTCACCACCCGACTACGAACGTGCGAAGACGTTGCGCCTTAGCAATCGCTAAACCAACTCCGAGAGGTTATTGATCCCGCGGGTGCACGATCAACCTGACCACGAAGGTCAATTCCTGCAAGCAATCGAAGAACAAGCAAGAACTAAGAATTGCAATCTGGATATTGCGAATATAAGATGAAAGATTAACAGAAGTTGGGGTTCCAATGCGGTCTTGGCCTGGTCGGACGACACAAACGAAGAACTCGAAGTTGCGGCTATGGCTAACTTAAATCTAATTAAAACCCAAGTCTAAACGACGCCCTAAGGGCTGTATATATGGGGGAACAGAGGGGATTTTCGTGACCCCTTGGAGGTGGGGTCCGAAAACAACCCTAACTCGGTTTCCCCACACATACGGACTCTAAAAACAGCCTATAAGGTGGTATTTCGAAATTACATGGGCCCAGCCCAATATTAAGGTGACGCAGCACCTATAATTGCCCTTGGACGAAAATAATGAAGTGGCATCTCGCGTATTTCGTCCAAGACTTCATGCGCGCCTTATGGTGGCTTCAAAGTGCGATAATCACCACTGGAAGCTCCGCTGTCCTTTCCCGCGCGCGCACCTTCTTCTCCATGCTTGATCCCGCTCCAATGACCATCCTTCTTGTCCATGCTAGGTCCTTCATTCATAAGCAAAACAAAAGTATCTAATTTAGGCAGCATCATATGTTCATGAACAATAGAAGGATTCGCAAGAAACGAAAGTACCTGATAATTTAGTTGACGTGCACGAGCTCTAGTAACTGGTCCAATATGTGTAGTTGGTGAGGATATGGGTGTAACATTAGTAGGGATGTCCTCATCAGAACCCCATAACTAAAACCCGCTTGAAGACTAACAGATTTCTCCCCCTTTGTCATGAAATGAACAAAAAGGGAAAAACTGAAGCTAAAGCCCCTTTGAAGATGCTTCAAGGCTGAGGTGAGTCACGCCTGAGGCAATCCGTTGCAGTGTGAGGGCAGGCAGCTGTGTCTTCAGCTTCTTCAGCAGTCATCTCCTGGTTTGAAGAATAAGAATCCATGGCCGGAGGAGGAGTTGTGCAGCGTCTGAATTGCCTCGGCGGTCTGATTGCAGGAATCGGAGGCTTTTGAAGCTCCAGTTTTGCAAGGTCTTCAGGGGTGATTACTTCTCTCATCAAGGCATCGAGATGTTGATATGTATGATGAGCATACTGATGCACTTTCTTCACTGAAGAATGCGTCTGAGCCATGTAGCTGAGGATTTCGGCAAACTGACGCTTCACCCAATCATGATTTCGGTGAACCTTCTGATGAAGACTAATCAGAAGCTCTCGGTCTGTCATCACTCGAGCCTGAGTCGTGTCCTCAGTAGAGGCATGAGTTCTTGTTTCATCAGTAGTTCGAGACAGAGGATGATGAATGTTTCCACCAAGGGAATTGGTCGGGAGAACTTCTTCATAGAATATGCCTTTGCCCTTGTTATTTGAAGCAATCGTATGCTGAAGCACTTCGATAGGCGGCAGATATGTCCTATGATTCGGGTGATCAGGTTGAAAATCAATACCAGTCGTGGCTCGGATGAGCTTCATGATCCATGGCGCGTATGGCTTCAGGATATGAGAATTCTGTGCTGCATCAACCAGAGTTCTGAAGAAGAAGCCAGGAACGTTGATTGGCCCAGACATGCAGAGGTTGTGGAGTATGTTCTTCATGATGCCAATGACTTCTTCAACAGAGGATTCATAGCCTTTAATGGGGCAGAAGTTCTTCGCCAGAATCCGATACAATGTACTTGGCAGATACAGAAGCTCAGAAACTGGAAACTTTGTGCGAGCTGGGGCTTCAGGGGCCTGAGGCTTCATGAGCATGTTCATCAGGTCATCTCGAAGAATTTGAGACCCATAGGAGCATGCAGATGGGGAAGTGCACTGAGGCAACTCAAGAATGTCAATTGCTTCAGGAACAGTGATGGTGTAGTGATGATGCTCAGTCATCCACTCGAGGACCCAGGTGTTGATATCCGGAGGATCTCCTGAAACATACAAAGTTGCATAAAACTGAAGCACAAGCTCTTCATTCCAGTGGATGCATTCGGAGCAGAACTGAAGCAGCTTGGCATGATGCAGATCCTGAAGCACACTGTTGAAGCAGGGAAGGGCTTCCATATCCATTAGAGGAATATGCTTGTGAGGAAACAATTTGTTTTGCTTATAGAGAACTGAAGCATAATAGTTCTTCTGAGTGGCAGTCCAGAACCTCAGCAGCTTTCGAGGTGGAGCAGAATGATATGGGTTGTGAATCCCCTCTTGGAAGAAACTCATGGCATTGAAGAAATCAGTAGCATCGAAGCTTGGGGTATCATCAGCTTCAAGGTCACGGAAGAATGGTTGCTTCTGCTTCGGACACAAGGAACGAGCTTGAACTGGGCCTTGAGGTGGTGGAGGCGCTTGAGGCACTTCAATCTAAAAGAGAGGCTTGAGGCTGAGGCGGAGCCTCTGCAGATGCTTCAGGCACAGATGTGTTGAGGTCCTTGGGAAGACGAGGTGATGTGGCCTATTTGTCTTCAGAGCCATCCTTTGAGGTTTCAGCATGAGCATTTGTACTGTTTTCTGCTTCAGGAGCAGCATTTGTGCTGTGCTCGGCTTCAGCTTCAGTTTCAGCGGCGGGGGGATCGGGCTTAGGATCAGCAGTGGTAGTGTCAGCAGCATCAGTATCAGTAGTAGTGGTTGCTGCAGCATCAGTATCAGCAGCAGAATTTGTGGGAGCACTTGTGGCTTCTGGGTCATCAGCATCAGACGCTGAGGACGATGCACCCACTGATTCTTTAGACTGAAGAGAAGTATCAGGAAGCACCTCGGTCACGGTGTTGGAGTGAGGATCAGGTGAGAAGATAGTATGAGTGGGCGAGTTGGTCGCGATGAGTGGCTAATCCTCATCATGGACGCGAGGAGTTCCATGATCCATAATGTCGACTTCCATGTATTCAATCTCAGTTATAGTCGGTGGCGGTGGGGACGTAGGAGTTGGAACAATGGGTGTTGCAGCAGGGGGTGGAGTGAAGACGATTAAGCTGCGCTGAGGATTTGGAGTTGAGTTGAGGCAGCAGTATTGAGAACGGTGGTATCAGCGGCCTGTGATGTTGGAGGAGCTAAGGAAAGTGGTGTAGCATCAATGGGGTCCTCAACAGTGGGTTTCTTCGCAGCAGGTGGAGTTGAGGGTTGGGCTTCAGGCAGTGTAAGGCCCGATATGCGGTACTGTTCCAGATCTAGATGTTTCCATCCAGATCCGGGGACGAAGCACATATCGGTCCCACTGCGAAGTCATATGCCCCGGATTTCCAACATGATATCACAACATTACAGATACAAGGATAAAACATCTCATACAATCGGCATACAACTGCCTCAAATACAATACAACAGCGGAAGATACATGTCTGAGTACAGACTACAATCAAAAGCCTACCGGCAAAGAGAAAAACATCGAACCCATAACCACACGGGTCCAGGCCCTCCGCCGGGATCCGCCTAACTAGTCGTCGTCGAGTCTCCATGTGAAACGTCGATCACCGTACCTGTTGTCGATCGGAACCCTGAAAAGAGTTTGGGGGTAGTATCATGAGTACAGAGGTACTCAGCATCCAACTGTAGTGGTCATCTGACCCAGCAAGGACTTCATCACTCGTCATTCTAGGACAACTAGTAGTTTACGGTAAGGAAGGGGTAAGTGGTGAGGTTGCTGCCGCACTAGCATTTATGAAGTGGCTAACGATCTAGAGAGTAAGATAAGAAGCCAAGCATTCGATGAGGAATCGCCTCCAACAAGTCTTGCTATCAACTACTTACGCAAACATAACACCTATCCTATCCTTGTCCTCCTCTTCGCATCCTGACGAAGAAGAAGCAATCAAGGCACACACACGTTGATCAAGTTTATAACAAGATTATCTCAGTTGTTGTTGTCTATGAACAGGACGTAGGTCTCAAGTCGTCCATAACCGTGGACACGGCTTCTCGAAAAGATTTAACCCTGCAGGGGTGTACCAACTGCCCATTACGAGGCTCCGCACGCACGTCCATCTCTCTCAGTTGCTACCCATCACAGGCAACCATTTTATGATTTAGTTCCAAGAGATCCGAAACGACAGGTCCCTCTAGCTAACAACGAACAAATCCGGGTGGCCCCCGGTGAGTCGACATCCATCTCAGGAGCCGGCCGCGCTCTCGATCTGGTCTCAACCGTCTGTCGCAGGTTTGGATAGCCGGTTAATCACACATGGGACACCGGGTCCTCAGCCGGACAAGGTGGGCCAGCAAGGGAACTAAGTCCTCACTGGTCCAGGTTGGTTTGTAAACAACTGGCGGCCGACCAGCACACACACGGTTTCAAATGGTAAATCAGCTTGGGCCACCACTAGAAATGCTTGAAGCTAGGTAGGTAAGAGAAGGGGACCCCATAAAATCCCACACGCGGTTAGGCACGCTCAGTCTTAAAACCAATACCCGAAACTCGGATCCTAGGTGAATCGAATGGAACAAAGTGTCGGGGCGGGATAGCCTAGACCTTCCATCCTTCGTCGAATATAGTCAACATTTATAATAATAATCATATCATCAACAACAATAATAATAATGATAATGTGATAGCCCAAACCAAGGAGTAACAGGGTAACATCGTAGCATCCTAAGCATGCATACTAAGCAGGGGCTGAGCAACGAGCAACAGTAACATAGCAGTACAAGGTTTGCTGGGAAGGGACATGGCTGTATCGGTTTGAAAGAGGTTGTAAACATGTGGTAGGATCAAACATCGAAGGTATCCTATACTAGCATGCAAACCGCTGGTTGAAATAGAATGGATCATAAGTAATGCATAGTCCTTGTGATAGAGGCGAAGGTGTCCCGATGTTTCGATGAGATGGTGGAGATCGATTATGGTGGAGGCGACTTTCACGATCCGACTACGAACGTGCGAAGACGTTGCGCCTTAGCGATCGCTAAACCAACTCCGAGAGATTATTGATCCCGCGGATGCACGATCAACCTGACCACGAAGGTATAATTCCTGCAAGCAATCGAAGAACAAGCAAGAACTAAGAATTGCAATCTGGATATTGCGAATATAAGATGAATGATTACGAAAGTTGGGGTTCCAATGAGGTCTTGGCCTGTTCGGATGACACAAACGAAGAGCTCGAAGTTGCGGCTATGGCTAACTTATATCTAATTAAAACCCAAGTCTAAACGACGCCCTAAGGGCTGTATATATGGGGGAACAGAGGGAATTTTCGTGACCCCTTGGAGGTGGGGCCCGAAAACAACCCTAACTCGGTTTCCCCACACATACGGACTCTAAAAACAGCCTATAATGTGGTATTTCGAAATTACATGGGCCCAGCCCAATATTAAGGTGACGCAGCACCTATAATTGCTCTTGGACGAAAATAATGAAGTGGCATCTCGTGTATTTCGTCCAAGCCTTCATGCATGCCTTATGGTGGCTTCAAAGTGCGAAAATCCCCACTGGAAGCTCCATTGTTATTTCCCGCGCGCGCACCTTCTTCTCCATGCTTGATCCCGCTCCAATGACCGTCCTTCTTGTCCATGCTAGGTCCTTCATTCATAAGCAAAACAAAAGTATCTAATTTAGGCAGCATCATATGTTCATGAACATTAGAAGGATTCGCAAGAAACGAAAGTACCTGATAATTTAGTTGACGTGCACGTGCTCTAGTAACTGGTCCAGTATGTGTAGTTGGTGAAGATGTGGGTGTAACATTAGTAGAGATGTCCTCATCACCTTGCCTGTTGATAAGTCGGGTTTCGAAGGTGCAGCTGATCGAAAGCTTGCATCGTCTCCGAGAGTATCCGCGGGAGCACACAAGAAGTAAACACTGGAAAACAATCAACGAGCAAGCATCTATTACTACGAAGCAAACACGAGCAAGCATCAACAAAAAGGCAACACGAGACATCGCACCTACCGTCGAGAGCGGTTACTAACAGGTTAAGTGGAGTACTCGTCACACATGACGATACCGCACATTTACAACGATTCAAGTCGTTTAGCTACAGGTGAAAAAAAAAGGTTGTTAACATGGCATCTCACTCAAGCATGGCATAGCACACAAACAAGGCAAGAGGTGAAGCATAAATAAACTACCTAAGCTAGTCACTTTAAGTGGGTGAAATCCTAGACATGCCAGCTATTGCGGACCCCACGATAAATATTGCATTTGGTACTGTTCTGCCCTAAACACAATTTTATATTTGTTGTTAGCAAGCAAAAGCAGCATAAACACAATCTACATGCAATTCTAGTCAAGTTACATATAAGAAACATTTTAAACAGAGCAACGGTTAAAAAGTTATAGCAATTACAGTTTACAGTGGCAAGCAGTTGTAATTAGCAGGTAAACAACAAGTAGACAAGTGCAAACATGGCAACAATCAACATTTTAAAAATCTACGCGCAAAACGGAGCAACTTTCATGTAGAAAGCGTCTCCATCGGAGCTACCGGTGAAAAGTTACAGCTACCGCAATAAAAACAATACAACCTGCCTAATAAAGCAAAAAAAACTAGCAGCAAAAAAAAACTAAATGGGCCAAAACAGACTACTGGGCCCAACTAGCACAGCAAGTAAATAAAAAAAAGAAAAAAAAGGTTGGGCGCATCACCAGTGGGCCTCGGCCCAAGTGGCCTGGGAGGCTTGGAGGCTTGCTGTGCTGGGGAGTTGGGCCGCCTGGGGCTGGGGCGCGGCCCACCTGGGCGCTGAGGCTGGCGCCGCTGGATCGAACGGGCAGCTCGCCCTCGTCCCGTCGGCTGGACGCAGCGGCGGCGGCTGTTGACGCCGGCGACGAGGAGCGGGCTTCGGAGGTCGCAGCGGCTGGGATCCGGCGAAGGAGGCTCGAGGGGTCCCGGATCCGGGCGCGTGGGGTTCGGGGACGTCGCCGACGGGGTGCAGGGAGACCACGGCGCGGGGTCCTTGGAGCTCAATGGCCATGGCGCGCTGCGGCTGCATGCAGGAGGAGGAAGAGGTCATGGGAGAGGGAAGGGAAAGGAGGAGAAGATGGAGGAGAGGGAGGAGAGAGGGGAGAGGGGTGCGGGGAGAGATGGGGCGCCGGCGGTGAGCTCCGGTGGCCTCCATGGCCGGGCAGCGCTCGGGTCCTCCATGGCTGATGTGCTGCGAGGAGAGAGACGAGGATGCTGGCTAGACGCGATCCGGGCCGTCGGATGTCCGGATCTGACGGTCCAGAACTCATTGGGCAAAATTGAGCAAAATTGGGGGTGTGGCTGCAAAATTGTGCTAGGGAAACCCTAGAAAGGGGTGGGAGTGTGGTGGTCTTTATATAACCCCGGGGGCTGGCAGTTTGCAAAAACATCTCCGGTTTTTCTCTCGCGCGCGCGGTGCTCACGTTTCTAACCGCCGGGGGTCCGCAGTACCTCCGATTCGGGTAAAACTTCGAACTGCGCGATCTGTGCGTCGAGCCGGCGGCGTTCACCTCGTGTTGAAACCGTTCCAAAAACACTTTCTGGCGCGCTATAAAAATAACCCGTTTAATTATTAAACGGGGTTTTCGTTCCGTTGGCTGCGACTGGTCTCGTGCGGTCTCGCGACGGTGATCGGGTGAAACCCGGTGCCGCAACGAGGTGGAGTGTCAGGGTGGCAAGGGTCGGTCTCCGTCCGATAAGAGATAAGAGGGGGAAAAATAATCGCAGATTGATAAATCGGGGATGCAAACACCGCAAACAAATCAGACAATCAAACAATTCACACCGAAAACAAAAATTTTAATTTTTGTGAAAACTGGGCTGTTACAGGCAGGCGCTTGAGGCTTTTGGTAGAGGCATCAGTGGGTACTGAGGAAGCGGGCTGACGAAGCTTCATCATCTTTGCCATCTGGTGTGAGATTCGTTCCTTGGATTTGCCAATATACGCACGATTGGCAGCGAACTCAATGTTGAGGCGTTGAACTTCACATTGATGCTTTGTAAACTCCTGAGGAGTAACTTCAGTGATAGGTTTCTTCTTGAATTCACTGAAGACTTTCTTCAGTTTGGCCTTCAACTGTTTCTGAAGATCTCGTTGATGAATCTCATTTATGAGGAATTGTTGAACATAGAATTTGATGTCTTTAGGTGATGAGGACATCCCTACTAATGTTACACCCATACCCTCACCAACTACACATACTGGACCAGTTACTAGAGCACGTGCACGTCAACTAAATTATCAGGTACTTTCGTTTCTTGCGAATCCTTCTATTGTTCATGAACATATGATGCTGCCTAAATTAGATACTTTTGTTTTGCTTATGAATGAAGGACCTAGCATGGACAAGAAGGATGGTCATTGGAGCGGGATCAAGAATGGAGAAGAAGGTGCGCGCGGGGGAAAGTACAGTGGAGCTTCCAGTGGGGATTTTCGCACGTTGAAGCCACCATAAGGCATGCATGAAGGCTTGGACGGAATACACGAGATGCCACTTCATTATTTTCGTCCAAGAGCAATTATAGGTGCTGCGTCACCTTAATGTTGGGCTGGGCCCATGTAATTTCGAAATACCACATTATAGGCTGTTTTTAGAGTCCGTATGTGTGGGGAAACCGAGTTAGGGTTGTTTTCGGACCCCACCTCCAAGGGTTCACGAAAATCCCCTCTGTTCCCCCATATATACAGCCCTTAGGGCGTCGTTTAGACTTGGGTTTTAATTAGATTTAAGTTAGCCATAGCCGCAACTTCGAGCTCTTCGTTTGTGTCATCCGACCAGGCCAAGACCTCATTGGAACCCCAACTTTCGTAATCATTCATCTTATATTCGCAATATCCAGATTGCAATTCTTAGTTCTTGCTTGTTCTTCGATTGCTTGCAGGAATTAGACCCTCGTGGTCAGGTTGATCGTGCATCCGCGGGATCAATAACCTCTCGGAGTTGGTTTAGCGATCGCTAAGGCGCAACGTCTTCGCACGTTCGTAGTCGGATCGTGAAAGTCGCCTCCACCATAATCGATCTCCACCATCTCATCGAAACATCGGGACACCTTCGCCTCTATCAAGTGGTATCAGATTTCTAGGTTGATCGGTGAGATTTACCAGTTTTCATAGTCTAGATTGGTTCTGTTCTTCATACCTAAAGTCCACGAAAAAGCCAACAAAAAAAATTAGGGTTAGATCATCACGTCCCAAGACAGTCCTAGCCTTTGTCCAGTTTTCTTTTCAGTACTTGCTTTGTTGAATTTACGGTTGCATCGTTGTGTCAAGTTGCTGATCTTAGCGTCTAGTTCCCTTAGAGTTTCGAGTTCTGATCACAGTTTGCCACGTCGCCGCCGCACCAGTAGTCATCCTACCACGTTCCGCCAATCCGAGTCCAGATACACCACCACGTTCCGCCAAGCAGAGTCCATATACACCACCACGTCTCACGAGTCCGAGTTGAGTTCCACCATCAGTACGGTTCCTGACATCTCCGTAGCCAGAATAGTTTTGAGTTGATTAGAGTCGGAGTTCACCAATCTTTTGTCGTACGTAGAAGAGGGTGATTTCCAAAAAAAAAAAAGAGCAAAAAAAAAAAAGAGAGAAAAAAAAATTCAGAGTGTGCTTCACAGTTGTTACGTGCCGCGCCGTGCTTTCGTTGGTGTTTTAGGCTCGCGTCTCTAGTACGGTCTAGCCTAGGATCAGCACAGTACCGACGTTGAGTGTTTATTCAGCTTTGCATCTCTGTTTTGATTACTGTTGATCTTCTTGCTACCATATTTGTCAAGCCTACCTACAGCTCCACATATATCCTACATCGTGCGTTTTGACACCTCCTGGCCATCGCTCTACCATATCTCTGAGAGTTTTGACCCGTTGGTTGTACATCACCACCTGCTGCTAGGTAAGAATCGGTAAGAACGTAAGAAAAGCTTGACGGATTTGTGCTTTCCACCACCCCACATCCATCCCATTAGTAGAAGTAGGATCATATTCCTGTGTGTTTTCTATTTCTGCTAACCATGCCAGGATCACATGATGAAGTGGCGCGGGATGCACCCGATTGGGAGAACATGACAAACAAGGAGCTCCATGATAAATTTCACGTATGATGTCTCAACAGGTGCAAGACATCGAGACCAGATTTACAGAGGCGATTGATGGCGTGGAGAAGATGATCGACACCAAGCTCGACGCCAAGTTTACTGAGTTGATCGCACGCCTACCTTCAGCACAGCCACAGCCACCGCCACTACCACGTGCACGACGTATTCTGTTTCCGCGAGGACAAGCTGCTGGTATTGGTGCTCCTCCTGCTGCTGCAATTGCTGCTACTGCTGCTGCTGCTGCTTCTGACGTCGGCCAGGACGACAACTACGAGGGTGATTACGAGGAGGAGGTGGAACAGGAAGCGGCCTATGAGCAGCCAGCGGGACGTCCACGTCCCAACATTCGCCACGGTCGACACCAACCACCCCCTCAGGTACGCGATGATGAACATGTGCCTAAACTTAAATTGAATCTTAAGCCGTTTGAGGGTAGATATATTCCTGATGCTTATCTTACTTGGGAGTTAGAAACTGAACAACGTTTTACATGTTTACAATATCCTGAGAATAGACGTGTTACTGCTGCTGTTTGTGAATTCACGGGCTTTGCATCTATTTGGTGGTCTGAACATTGTAGATTGCATGCTAATAATATTCCAACTACTTGGGCTGCTTTAAAAGATGTTATGCGTACTCGCTGGGTTCCTCCTTATTATCAACGTGAATTGTTACAAAAATTACAGCGTTTGAGACAAGGAAAAAATTCTGTAGAGGAATATTATCAAGAATTACAAACTGGATTGATTAGATGTGGCCTAGTAGAGGATAATGAAGCTATGCTTGCACGTTTTATGGGTGGCTTAAACAGAGAGATACAAACTATTCTAGAATACAAGGACTTTGCTACTATCACTCGTTTGTTTCATCTTGCTTGTAAAGCTGAACGTGAAGTGCAGGATCGACAGGCCGCTACGAGACCTAACTTTTCTGCAGGACGAAATACATCATGGACATCGCGTGGAGCTTCTACATCCACACGTCCTGCTGCGCCACCATCTACTTCAGCCGCTCATTCTTACAGGGAGCCACCAAAACAGCCAGCGCCACCATTCAAGGGTGCACAGAGTGGTCCAGCGGCAAGTTCTTCTTCATCCATGGCATCCACAGGGCAAACACGAGATCGTGATATTAAATGTCGCAGGTGCCAAGGTGGAGGTCACTTCGCAAAAGACTGTCCCTCCAAGCGTGTGATGACTATTACGGCGGATGGTGGGTATGAGTCAGCGAGTGACTATGATGAGGAGACTCTAGTTCTCATTGCTCATGAGGAACAGGGTGCCCATGATGATGCTCATGATATAGAGTATATGACTCCTGATGATGCAGATAAATATGCTAGTTTGGTTGCTCAACGTGTGTTAAGTGTGCAGGTATCGAAGGCCGAGCAAAACCAGAGGCATAATTTGTTCCACACAAAGGGAGTGGTGAAAGAACGTTCGGTTCGCATCATCATTGACGGAGGGAGTTGCAACAACTTGGCGAGCATGGAGTTGGTGGAGAAGCTATCTCTCACCACAAGACCACACCCCCATCCGTACTATATTCAGTGGTTTAACAATAGTGGTAAGATTAAGGTAACGCGTTCTGTTCGTGTGCACTTTAGCATTGCTGCCTATGCTGATTATGTTGATTGTGATGTGGTACCCATGCAAGCATGCTCTCTTTTACTTGGTAGACCATGGCAATTTGATAGGAATGTTGTACACCATGGTAGGACAAATCAGTTTACTCTGGTTCATCAGGATAAACATATTGCTTTACTTCCTATGTCTCCTGAACAAATTGTGAAAGATGATCTTGCTAGAGCTAGTAAAGCTAAACAGGAGAAAAATAAGAGTGAAAATGAGATAGCAGCTAAAGAATTTGAGCAACAACATAAGACTAATAGCAAATCTTCTTCTGCTGTTTCTAATGAAATTAAATTGACTAGTCCAACTTTGCTTGCTACTAAGGTTGATATTTCAGATTTGGATGTTAGTCAATATGTGTGCTATGCTTTTGTGTGCAAAGAAGCTTTGTTTTCATTTGAGGAATTGCCTCCTTCTTTGCCTCCTATTGTCACTGACCTTTTGCAGGAATTTATTGACGTCTTTCCACAAGACGTACCACCGGGATTACCACCTATTCGAGGGATTGAGCATCAGATTGACTTAATTCCCGGTGCTTCGCTGCCCAACCGTGCGCCATACCGTACCAATCCGGAGGAGACGAAGGAGATTCAACGTCAAGTACAAGAGCTACTCGACAAAGGTTACATACGTGAATCACTTAGTCCTTGTGCTGTTCCTGTTATATTAGTCCCTAAAAAGAATGGAACATGGCGTATGTGTGTTGATTGTCGAGCCATTAATAATATTACTATTCGTTATCGTCATCCTATTCCTAGGTTAGATGATATGCTTGATGAATTAAGTGGCTCTACCATGTTTTCCAAAGTTGATTTGCGTAGTGGATACCATCAAATTCGCATGAAATTAGGAGATGAATGGAAAACGGCATTTAAAACTAAGTTTGGATTATATGAGTGGTTAGTCATGCCTTTTGGGTTAACTAATGCACCTAGCACTTTCATGAGATTAATGAACGAGGTTTTACGTGCTTTCATTGGACGATTTGTGGTAGTCTATTTTGATGATATATTGATTTATAGCAAATCTTTGGAGGAACATTTGGATCATTTACGTGCTGTTTTTATTGCTCTACGTAATGCACGTTTATTTGGTAACCTTGGGAAGTGCACCTTTTGCACCGACCGAGTATCGTTTCTTGGCTATGTTGTTACTCCGCAGGGAATTGAAGTTGATCATGCCAAGATCGAGGCAATTGAGAGTTGGCTGCAGCCCAAAACGGTCACACAAGTGAGGAGTTTTCTTGGCCTCGCTGGATTCTATAGGCGTTTTGTGAGAGATTTCAGCACCATTGCTGCACCTCTCCATGAGCTTACACGCAAGGATGTGCCTTTTACTTGGGGTACCGCACAGGAAGAAGCTTTCACGGTATTGAAAGATAAGTTAACACATGCTCCTTTGCTCCAACTTCCTGATTTTAATAAGACTTTTGAGCTTGAATGCGATGCTAGTGGGATTGGTTTGGGAGGTGTGTTATTACAAGATGCTAAACCTGTTGCATACTTTTCTGAAAAATTGAGTGGGCCTAGTCTGAACTATTCTACTTATGATAAGGAATTATATGCTCTTGTTCGGACATTACAAACTTGGCAACATTATTTATGGCCCAAAGAATTTGTTATACATTCTGATCATGAATCTTTGAAACACATAAGAAGTCAAGCAAAACTTAATCGTAGACATGCTAAGTGGGTTGAATTTATTGAGACTTTCCCTTATGTCATTAAACACAAGAAGGGGAAAGATAATATTATTGCTGATGCTTTGTCTCGTCATTATACTATGCTTTCACAACTTGACTTCAAGATATTCGGTTTAGAGACAATCAAAGAACAATATGTAAATGATGCGGAATTTAAAGATGTATTGCAGAATTGTAGAGAGGGTAGAACATGGAACAAGTTTGTGCTTAATAATGGATTTGTGTTCCGTTCTAACAAGCTATGCATTCCAGCTAGCTCTATTCGTCATATTGAATTTGCTTATAATCGTTCAGTGCATTCTACCACTAAAATGTGCCCTTTTGAGATTGTTTATGGTTTTCTACCTCGTGCACCTATGGATTTGCTGCCTCTTCCATCTTCGGAGAAGGTTAATTTTGATGCTAAGCAACGTGCTGAATTGATATTAAAAATGCATGAATTAACTAAAGAAAACATTGAGCGCATGAATGCTAGATACAAGCTTGCTGGTGATAGGGGTCGAAAGCATGTTGTGTTTGAACCAGGAGATCTTGTTTGGTTACATCTACGTAAAGATAGGTTTCCTGATTTGCGCAAGTCTAAGTTAATGCCACGAGATGATGGTCCCTTTAAGGTTTTACAGAAAATTAATGATAATGCATATAAACTTGAGCTACCTGCAGATTTTGGGGTTAGTCCCACATTTAACATTGCAGATTTGAAACCTTATTTGGGAGAAGATGATGAGCTTCCGTCGAGGACGACTTCAATTCAAGAAGGGGAGGATGATGAGGACATCCCTACTAATGTTACACCCATACCCTCACCAACTACACATACTGGACCAGTTACTAGAGCACGTGCACGTCAACTAAATTATCAGGTACTTTCGTTTCTTGCGAATCCTTCTATTGTTCATGAACATATGATGCTGCCTAAATTAGATACTTTTGTTTTGCTTATGAATGAAGGACCTAGCATGGACAAGAAGGATGGTCATTGGAGCGGGATCAAGAATGGAGAAGAAGGTGCGCGCGGGGGAAAGTACAGTGGAGCTTCCAGTGGGTATTTTCGCACGTTGAAGCCACCATAAGGCATGCATGAAGGCTTGGACGGAATACACGAGATGCCACTTCATTATTTTCGTCCAAGAGCAATTATAGGTGCTGTGTCACCTTAATGTTGGGCTGGGCCCATGTAATTTCGAAATACCACATTATAGGCTGTTTTTAGAGTCCGTATGTGTGGGGAAACCGAGTTAGGGTTGTTTTCGGACCCCACCTCCAAGGGTTCACGAAAATCCCCTCTGTTCCCCCATATATACAGCCCTTAGGGCGTCGTTTAGACTTGGGTTTTAATTAGATTTAAGTTAGCCATAGCCGCAACTTCGAGCTCTTCGTTTGTGTCATCCGACCAGGCCAAGACCTCATTGGAACCCCAACTTTCGTAATCATTCATCTTATATTCGCAATATCCAGATTGCAATTCTTAGTTCTTGCTTGTTCTTCGATTGCTTGCAGGAATTAGACCTTCGTGGTCAGGTTGATCGTGCATCCGCGGGATCAATAACCTCTCGGAGTTGGTTTAGCGATCGCTAAGGCGCAACGTCTTCGCACGTTCGTAGTCGGATCGTGAAAGTCGCCTCCACCATAATCGATCTCCACCATCTCATCGAAACATCGGGAGACCTTCGCCTCTATCATTAGGGATGTCCAAATCATCAAGAGGAGTGTCAGGCTTGACAGACCAAATTTCAATGTACTCCAAGATCTTCTTGGGATCAAGGAGAAGCGGGATTTCTGAACCCGTTGCTTCAGCTTTGCGTCTGACCGCAGCACACACATATTCAATCTTATCAGCTTCAGTAGCGACGAAGCCGGCCAAATCCTCAAATTCATCTTCATCAACAGATGTTTGAGGAGTATGATGAATGGTGCCACGCATAGCAGTTTTCTTCGGTGAGGGGCGTGGGCCGCGTTGAAGAACAGTTTTGGTCTTCAGCTGAGACTGAGGCATTGTGGTGGAGGCCTCAGGAGCATTACCAGATTCATCTGTGCGTATCCTTGAGGAGGGGGCAGCACCAGCCGTGCGTTGACATGAGGAACCGACAACATGAGGCTTAGTTGAGGACTGCATGGAAGGCTTGATGCCAGCAGCCTTTTTGCAGTGCTGAGGCTGAGGTTGTGGCCTGGGTTGAGACTGATCCTGAGGCGGAATCTATATTGATGCAGTCAAGTCACGAACTAGATCCTTGACACGGCTGCGACTGCGCTTGAGGTACTGCTCATATGCCGCAGGAAAGTCATCAGGGGTGTGCATTGTTGTGGGATCAGGAATGACTCCAGGAGCCGGTGGAGGTCGAGCCTTGATACCCAAGGTCTTCAGCGGCGGATTAACGGCAAACATTTCCTCATGTTGAGGATTAAGCCATTGATAGGCCACCCAACGCTTGGCCCATTCCCTCGTGATCTTCTGTACCCGTTTCTTACCTTCATCAGCGGTTTCTCGTTGGGGAGTCTTCAGCTTCTCATAGAGCTCAGGAGGCAAGTCTTTAGCGGTATCAGTGTGCTTACGCCGAGGAGCCATTTTCTTCAGTTGAGGAGACTGAGGAATTGTACGTTCGAGGTGAGCTGCAAATGAAGTGAGACTATGAGAACCATACGATTCCTCAGAAGACATGTACCTGTGACAGAATTAAGTTGCGAGGGAAGTGGGGTACGGTTATATGCGTTCATGACGAATAGGCTGAGGAAAATAAAGGAATTAGGCATAGGTATAGGTCTCAGAAAGCTAGTAGTACAGTTGAGGATTAACTGGCTTGAGGACACAACAGGACTGAGGAATAATACGCCGAGGAATAAGCCACTGAGGAATAAGCATACCAGACTTGAGGCGAAAGTTGAGGAACAACGAGTCTTCGTCCCCGGCGACGGCGAACTCCGGCGACGTTAGCACACGAGCTTGAGGAGCTCAAGGGCAGCGGCGCGAGAGGGAGAGGATCGGTGGGGGGAAATGACCGGGGGGTAGAGGGATATTTATAGAGGGGTGAAAGCTGAGGGGTTGCGAAATTTGTGGACCAGATAGCCCCTGATTTTTGGGATCCTCAGTGGATATCTTAATGGTGGATAAGCACAATGTGCGGTAAAATCGCAACAAATTTAAGACAATTGTAATAGAAAATCCATGATTTGAGGAACTTGAGGACAAGGGCTGAGGTTGAAGACAAATGGTCTCAGGCTGATGAATGCAGACTTATGGTCTCAGCCTGAGGAATACATGTTTTCCGGATGAACGCATATGAGATAGACAGATTAGAGAAGTGAGCACAGAGGGACGGGTCCGATCACGTTCACCTAGATGAAGAAGCAAAAGTTGAAAAGCAATAACTATAGGTGAACGCTATTGAGGACAAACACGGTAATCATCAGTAATGAAGACTTCAAATCCTGAGGAAGTTGAGAAACAACAAATCCTGAGGAAGTTGAGGAACAACAAATCCTGAGGTGTTTGGGCGGTGGCTCTACCCACCTTATAGGGAATGAGACACTTGATACCATACAATTGTCATATGGATCTTGAGTCAATTCCACGTTAATTTCTTCACACTTAGCAAGGTAGTTCCTCATGATTTGAGGAGTACGACGCATCGTGTGTTGTGCATCAGGATTCTTCAATATTGTTTAAGCGTTAGGATGTGTGTCCATTCACTGGACGTTTGAGGAATCTAAGATATTTAGCTCACACCTCAGAGTGCTAAATCGCTTCTCATCCAAAGGCTTAGTGAATATATCAGCAAGTTTGTCTTCAGTCTTCACGTGGCTGATGACGATATCTTCCTTTAATACATGATCCCGAAGAAAGTGATACCGAATCTCAATATGCTTCGTCCTCAAGTGCTGTACTGGATTCTGAGAGATCTTGATGGCGCTCTCATTGTCACATAGCAGTGGTACTTGTTGGGAAACGTAGTAGAAAACAAAAAATTTCGGCCTACGAATCAAGAACCCAAGATCATCCAAGAAGATTGCATACAAGGTTTTAGGTCATGGCTCACCAACCGATGTAGCGGAAGTAGAGTTGGTGAAGACCGTTGGTGCAGATCCCCGAAGCTAGGAATTTCAATGACCTCCCAACCGCGAGGATATCGATCCCGCGTACCGTTCCATGATCCGTTGCGCGATCTATCCCGTGAACCGTCTCGTGATCCGTCCCGATCAAGTCCCACGAACAAGTCCCTCGAACATGATCTCCGAGGAAGAAGAAGGACCTCGAAGAAGGATCAAAGGTATGATCCCTCTACCGGTATCCACACATCCCGATGTAGCAATCCAGCAGCGCTCCGCCGTCCAGAGAAGAACGCCACCGAGAGAAACTAGAGGAAGAACAACCTAGCGGCGTCCGGACTAGAACGATCTAGCCCGAATAGAGATTTAGAGGCGCGTGGATTAGCTAGGGCAACCTTGGGGCTTTTCTGGTGTGTCTTTGGGGCTACCCCTGCCCCCGAATATATAGGTGGAAGCCTGGGGTCGCAACTTGGGCGAGGGTTCTCCCCAAAGTCGGTTTTGGCCACCAGGAGGAGTCCAACACGGATTCCACGCCGAAACGCCGCGGACCCCGGCGTCCTTGTCCAAAACGCCAGGGACCCTGGCGTCTGGGCCTTGGACTCAGGGAAATTCCTTTTCCTTCCAAGTTACGACCTTGTGGACCTTCCTACTTGGTCTAACGTCGGTTTCCGCGGTTTGGAGAGTTCCTTAACCCTCCGGATACTTCCATAAGCTCCCGGGAACCTTCCGAAACCTCCCGGAACATTTCCGGAAGTTCCGGAACAATTTTCCCGATGTTCCATAACCTTTCCACAACTATTACCGAATGTTGCAAAACCTTCCGAGACTATCACGAATGTCTTGTTACCACTTCAAGACTCTTCTTGAATGTTCCGGAATCATTCGAGACCGTTCTCGAATATTCTAAAACCATTCGGCACCACCTAGAACACTTCTAGTGCTACCCGGAAACACTTCCGGTTCCACCCGAAACAATTCCGGTACCCTTTCTCTTTTCATCTCCTAGTTCTCTAACAGATTACTACTCGTTAAGTGTGTGACCCAATAGGTTCGGTATAATGCGGACATGACTCAGAACATCTTCCGGACATAGGTCAACAGCCTTTTGTCAATAGCCAATAATCAACAGCGGAGCCATGGACACCCATGTTGACTCCCGCACAAAAAAATCACATGACAGGGAAGCAACAAGAAAATCAATGCCTCATATCATACATATGATCTAGACCTAAACATGCATCTAATCAAGGATCACTCATGATACCACTGTTGGGAAACGTAGTAGAAAACAAAAAAATTCGGCCTACGAATTAAGAACCCAAGATCATCCAAGAAGATTGCATACAAGGTTTTAGGTCATGGCTCACCAACCGATGTAGCGGAAGTAGAGTTAGTGAAGACCGTTGGTGCAGATTCCCGCAGCTAGGAATTTCAATGACCTCCCAACCGCGAGGATAGCGATCCCGCGTACCGTTCCACGATCCGTTGCGCGATCTATCCCGTGAACCGTCTCGCGATCCGTCCCGATCAAGTCCCACGAACAAGTCCCTCGAACATGATCTCCGAGGAAGAAGAAGGACCTCGAAGAAGGATCAAAGGTATGATCCCTCTACCGGTATCCACACATCCCGATGTAGCAATCCAGCAGCGCTCCGCCGTCCGGAGAAGAACGCCACCGAGAGAAACTAGAGGAAGAACAGCCTAGCGGCGTCCGGACTAGAACGATCTAGCCTGAATAGAGATTTAGAGGCGCGTGGATTAGCTAGGGAAACCTTGGGGCTTTTCTGGTGTGTCTTTGGGGCTACCCCTGCCCCCGAATATATAGGTGGAAGCCTGGGGTCGCAACTTGGGCGAGGGTTCTCCCCAAAGTCGGTTTTGGCCACCAGGAGGAGTCCAACACGGATTCCACGCCGAAACGCCGCGGACCCCGGCGTCCTGGTCCAAAACGCCAGGGACCCTGGCGTCTGGGCCTTGGACTCAGGGAAATTCCTTTTCCTTCCAAGTTACGACCTTGTGGACCTTCCTACTTGGTCTAACGTCGGTTTCCGCGGTTTGGAGAGTTCCTTAACCCTCCGGATACTTCCATAAGCTCCCGGGAACCTTCCGAAACCTCCCGGAACATTTCCGGAAGTTCCGGAACAATTTTCCCGATGTTCCATAACCTTTCCACAACTATTACCGAATGTTGCAAAACCTTCCGAGACTATCACGAATGTCTTGTTACCACTTCAAGACTCTTCTTGAATGTTCCGGAATCATTCGAGACCGTTCTCGAATATTCTAAAACCATTCGGCACCACCTAGAACACTTCTAGTGCTACCCGGAAACACTTCCGGTTCCACCCGAAACAATTCCGGTACCCTTTCTCTTTTCATCTCCTAGTTCTCTAACAGATTACTACTCGTTAAGTGTGTGACCCAATAGGTTCGGTATAATGCGGACATGACTCAGAACATCTTCCGGACATAGGTCAACAGCCTTTTGTCAATAGTCAATAATCAACAGCGGAGCCATGGACACCCATGTTGACTCCCGCACATACACGAATAAACTTCGAGTGAACCTTTATGTTTAGTCATGTACCATTCCCTTTGCTTCGTGATATATGACAAAGTTAGAGGAGAGATGTTTGGCACCCATGTGTAACAACTTCTTGAACACAAGCCACTTGTTATCCTCTTTGCTCGTTTGTCTCTATTTCTCGTTATTGTATTCCGGTATCCCCGTGATTAAATCACAATGCGTCTGGCCAGACTAGAATGGATACCGTCATACCGAGTGGGCCCAAAGTCAATATCTCTTTCATCGTGAAGGAGCAAATCCCATTCTTGAACTATCACAGTCACTAGCCACACCATCCGACATACCCAGAACTTATTTTACTACTTCCCATTGACGGGAGGATTCATCTAAGAACCAAAGCATGTCTTCCTGTGTGAAGCAACTCGATACTCTCATGGTCTAAGGAATTACGTATATGATAACATTTCATGATATGACTTATAACGTAGTTACGATGTGATCTCTAAGTATATCATTCAATATTGGGGTCGGTTCAACATCATTGTTCTGCTAACAATATGTTCCCATTGCTACTGACATCCTTGTTACAAGAACAATGTCCATGATTAAGAAAACGTAATCATCAGTTAGCACATGAGCTGGTCTTAGAGGCTAAACCAGGAACTCTTGGTGTTTACATTTCCACACATGCAAGTGAGTTTTCTTCTGAATCTCATAGTCAGGGTCATTGCAATTATAGCACAGAAATATAAACATTAATTACGAACGTGGAAATATATATAATAACATTTTATTATTGCCTCTAGGGCATATTTCCAACAGTACTTTCTTCAGGTTGATGTCGTAGTCCTTTAGAGTTTGCTTCATCCAAAGAAGTTGTGAGCAGCTAGCACCAGCAACAATGTATTCAACTTCAGCAGTGGAGAGGGAGACGCAGTTCTGCTTCTTCGATGACCAGCACACTAGAGAACGTCCGAGGAAATGACATGTTCCTGAGGTAGACTTCCGATCCACTCGATCTCCAGCATAATCTGAGTCTGAGTATCCGACGAGATCCAGCTGTGTGCCTTTTGGATACCATAAGCCTAGCGACGGGGTGTCAGCCAAATATCGAAGAATTCGTTTCACCGCTTGGTGATGCGATTCCTTAGGTGCCGCTTGGAATCGGGCACACATGCAAACGGTCAACATTATATCAGGCCTTGATGCACATAGATATAGCAGAGAACCTATCATGGAGCGGTATACCTTTTGATCGTAGTCCTTGCCATTTTCATCAGGGCCAAGTTGTCCATTTGTGGGCATCGGTGTCTTGATGCCCTTGCAGTCTTGCATCCCGAATTTCCTCAGGAACTCCTTGAGGTACTTCTCCTGAGAGATGAAGATGCCGTTGCGTTGTTGACGAATTTGAAGCCCTAAGAAGAACTTCAGTTCGCCCATCATGGACATCTGATACTGTTCACTCATCAAGAATGCAAATTCTTCACTGTATTTCTTGTTAGAGCATCCAAATATTATGTCATCAACATAAATTTGACATATGAATAATGCATCATCATATCGTTTTGTGAAAAGAGTTGGATCGAGGGAACCAGATTTGAAGCCCTTGCTGATGAGGAAGTCCCTTAGTGTGTCATGCCAAGCCCGAGGGGCTTGCTTCAGTCCATAGAGGGCTTTCTTCAATTTGTACACCATATCAGGCTTATTTGCGTCTTCAAAACCTGGAGGTTGAGCAACATATACTTCTTCCTCGATATTACCATTGAGGAAAGCACTTTTCACATCCATTTGATATAACTTGATATTATGATGGTTAGCGAATGCAAGCATAATACAAATGGATTCAAGTCTAGCAACAGGAGCGAAAGTTTCACCGAAGTCGATCCCGTCGACTTGAGTATATCCTTGAGCTACGAGACGAGCTTTGTTTCTGATGACTTGTCCATCTTCATCGAGTTTGTTGCGGTAGATCCACTTTGTGTCGATGACATTGTGAACTCGAGGATCAGGACGTTTAACTAGTTCCCAAACATCATTCAGTTTAAACTGAAGAAGTTCGTCTTGCATTGTCTGAATCCATTCTGCTTCTTGGAATGCCTCGGTGACTTTGGTGGGCTCTGAAATTGATACAAACGAGAAATGCCCACAAAAGTTAGCTATACGATTAGCTCTTGCACGATTAAGAGGACCTGGTAGGTTGACGTCAGCGAGGATTTTGTCCACTTGAACTTCATTTTCCACACGAGGAAGTCGAGGAGGATGATCTTGAGGCGCATCTTCGTCACTGCTGTCAGATTCATTTGCATCAGCTTCAGGTGCTTCAGGAGCTTCAGGGGTATCAGGAGCCTCAGGATCAGGATCGTCATCAAGATTATTTGCATCAGGATTTGGATGTTCTTCAGGAGCAGGAGGTATGTGGATTTCTTCATGATGATTCACAGGAATGATATCACCAGCACCCATCTTCTTGATCTGTTCTTCTGGTGGTGCTTCACCTAAATCATGTGGCAGGTGCTCTCTTTGGGAGCCATCAGATTCATCAAATCGCACGTCTACAGTCTCAACAATTTTATAATGACTAATATTGAAGACTCTGTAGGTGTGCGAGTTGATACCATAACCAAGCATGAAACCCTCACATGCTTTGGGTGCAAATTTGGACTGGTGATGAGGATCACGAATCCAGCAAGGTGCACCGAATACTTTGAAGTAACTTACATTGGGTTTCTTACCGACCATTAACTCGTATGATGTTTTATTGAAGAACTTGTGAAGATACACTCGATTGACGATGTGGCATGTAGTGTTGATTGCTTCAGCCCACCACTTGAGTGGAGTATTGTACTCATCCAGCATCGTGCGAGCCATCTCGATGAGGGTTCGGTTCTTCCTCTCAACAACTCCATTTTGCTGAGGAGTGTAAGTCGCAGAGAATTCATGAGTGATTCCTGAGTCATCGAGGAATTCTTCCACACCGAAGTTCTTGAACTCAGTGTCGTTGTCGCTTCGAATGTGCTTGATCTTTAGGTTGTAGTTGTTCATGACTCGAAGGGCGAAGCGCTTGAGGATTGCTGGGGTTTCTGACTTATAGAGAATAAAATGCACCCAAGTGTATCGTGAGAAGTCATCAACAATAACAAGACCATACATATTACCTCCAAAGCTTGAATACTTTGGAGGACCGAATAGATCCATGTGAAGCAATTCCAGAGGTCTTGTCATAGTAATGATGGTCTTGGCAGGATGCTTGGCCTTGGTCATCTTTCCAGCTTCGCAAGCACCACATAGCAGGTCCTTCATGAATCTGATTTCCTCAATTCCGAGGACATGTTTCTTCAGTACCAGCTTCTGGAGATTCCTCATTCCAGCGTGGCCGAGTCTTCGATGCCATAGACAGCATTCTGAAGCTCGAGCCATGAGGCATGTAGCAACCTGAGGACCTTCAGAGAAATCTACAATATATAGATCACCTTTCCTGACTCCACTGAAGACAATGGAGTTATCACTAACCATATAGACAATACAACCATATTTTCCGAAGACAACAACGAGATCAAGATCACCGAGCATAGATACAGACATCAAGTTGTATCCAAGTGATTCAACAAGAATGACTTTATCAATGTGTTGGTCTCGAGAGATAGCCACTCTGCCGAGACCCAATACCTTACTTTTACCTTTATCAGAGAAGGTGATGGTTTTCTTTGAAGAAGGACTCAGTGATGATTCCATAAGAAGGCTTCTGTCACCAGTCATGTGATTTGTACATCCACTGTCCATCACCCATTCAGTCTTTCCCTGCAAAGGAATTAGTATCTCATACAGCAAGTTATGAGCCAGTCTCAGTTTGAGGAATTTATGGTTCCTCAGAATTAATTCCTCAGGATGTTCCTCAGGATTGATTCTATGAAACCAAACAATATAAATATCCTTCAACTGACTCAAATGATGTTGTCCTGGGCATATGATCTGCAGAATTTGTAATTGCCTCAGGACATGTCCCTGCAAGGATGATTAGTTCTTAACCACCCACATCTTAATGGGTGGTCTTGAGGCACATGAGGACTGATGAGGGTGATGAGACCTAATGGGGTGTGAGATGGTGGCATCAGGATAAACAAATGAATAAGCATTCTTATGAGGAGCTTCCCTGTGAACAAAATGGTTAGCAGATACATGATTATAATCATTTCCTTTTGAGGTATCGTCCTCAGATGATATCCTCAGCTCATTTTCATCTGCATTCACAGGAAGGTTAGTGATGAGGTCCTTCTGAACCCAGATCTTCTTGACTGGAGGACCATTCCTGCAGTTAGTTCCGATGTATCTAGCAAATACCTCACCATTAACATTCTTAAACAGTTTATAGTTTGAGTCAAAAGCCTCAATCATCACATCAGAAGAAACAGCATCATAACCAGATAAAGTATAGGGATCAGGAGGAGGCATCTTTGCCCCAACCCAAGTGGTCTCTGGATATTTTTCAGGTTTCCAGTAAGACCCATCAGGGTTGAGTTTCCGAGTGAATGCGACACCTTCTTTCCTTGGGTTCCTGTTGAGGATCTGTTTCTTGAGGATGTCACAAAGACTCTGATGTCCTTTCAGGCTCTTGAACATGCCGGTTTCCAGTAGACTCTTCAACCTAGCATTTTCTTCAGCAATGTCTATGGTATCCTCAGATGAGGGGTTAGATACCACAGAAGCAATGGAAATAACAGAGTCTGAAGACATAGAGGAACTAGGCACAGAGATGATACGATCATGCACAATGCATTTTAAACAGGGAGGATTAAATCCTTCTTGTGGCATGATGATCTGTTGGGAAAGGAGTGAATCATTTTCTTTCCTCAAATCGTCATGAGACATCCTTACACGTTCAAGTTCTTGTTTTCTCATGAGGAACTCATGAGCCAGCTTTTCATGATCGGTAAGGAGTGCCTCATGACGATTGAACAAGTCATCAAACTTTGACTGAAGAATTTTTGATTCATCAGTCAACTTTTGAGTCTTCGTCATTTCCTCAACTGACATATCATCACTCTTGTTTAGTGAGATCTGAATCTTTTCAAGTGCACGTTGTTGCTTAGATGCAAGTTTAGCAAGTTTAGCATAGTTTTCATCAGGTTCTTCATCAGAGGGATCATCTGATGATGAGTAAGAAGATACCTTGGAGGACTTGGCCATGAAGCAGAAGGAAGGGGTTGTGTCTTCAGCTTCATCATCAACATGTGATAGACCAGATTCCTCAGTGCTGAAGATTGACTTTGAGACAAGCGTCGTGGCAAGAGCCAGACCGGCCACACGCTCAGATTCTTCTTCCTCAGCATCAGGGTTGGAACCAGATTCTTCCGAGACCAATTCTTTTCTGAGATATGCGCGAGCCTTACAGGAACTGCTATTCCTGTATCCAGCAGACTTTGAGGATCTTGAGGATTTCTTCTTAGTCTTTTCATCAGAACTGTCATCTTTCCCTTTCTTCTTCTTCTTCTTCTTCAGTCTAGCTTCCTTTTCCCATAGAGGACACTCAGCGATGTAATGTCCAGGTTTCTTGCACTTGTGGCAGACTCTCTTTCTTGCTTCGACGGAGTCATCATCTTTGCTTTTTCATGAGGACGATCTTGAGGAATTTCTGAAGCGATTCTTCTTCGTGAATCTTTGGAACTTTCTAGCGAGGAGAGCAAGTTCACGGCTAAGAGTTTCAGGATCATCAGTATCAGCCTCAGACTCTTCATCAGAGGACACTCTTCGAGCTCTAGCTTTTAGCGCGCGGACCTTAGGCGTGGAGCTGTATAAATCTCGTTTTTCAGAGAGCTTCAGTTCATGAGCATTGAGGCGCTCGAGAATGTCCGCTGGATCCAGAGTCTTGAAGTTAGGCCTTTCTTGAGTCATCAGCGATAGGAACTCGAATGAGTCATCCAGTGACCTTAGTAGTTTCTTCACAACTTCATGATCTGTGATATCAGCGGCACCCAGTGCTTGAAGTTCATTGGATATGTCAGTGAGTCTGTCAAAGGTTTGTTGCACGTGCTCATTGTCCAGCCTCTTGAACCTGTTGAAGAGACTGCGGAGTGTATCAACCCGTGAGTCTCGTTGAGCAGAGACTCCTTCATTGACTTTAGACAGTCTTGTCCATATCTTCTTTGCAGTATCCAGACCACTGATACGGTTGAACTGAGCCTTGTTGAGATGACCACCAATGATGCTTCGAGCTTTTGCATCAATCTGCCAGTTCTTCTTGACAACTTCAGGAGCAGTCATTAGATTTTCTTCAGGAATGCCTTGATCAACAATATCCCACAGATCCTTGTCAATGGCTTCAAGATGCATCCTCATCTTGTTCTTCCAGTATGGATAGTCTGTCCCGTCGAAGATGGGGCAGTTTGAGGCAACACTCATTGTACCTGAGGTCGACATAACTAAAACTCCAGGTGGTTCAACCGAATCACACAGAACAAGGGAGTACCTTGCTCTGATACCAATTGAAAGTGCAATATATCGACCAGAGGGGGGTGAATGGGAGATTTTCAATTTTACTAC
The DNA here is from genome assembly GCA_950022295.1 of Bromus sterilis. NCBI lineage: Eukaryota > Viridiplantae > Streptophyta > Magnoliopsida > Poales > Poaceae > Bromus > Bromus sterilis. The sequence continues at coordinate 158,469,636 of OX465599.1, read as the reverse complement.
CAGATTTTGCTTTTCTTCAGGACTGAAGCAATCATGAGGCTGAAGAAGTAACCAAAATCATGAAGAAATAAAACTTCACAAAATGTAATCATTAGGGCAGCTCATCATAACGAAACAAAAATAAATCAATTCGGATAAGCAGAAGTGCTTCAGATGCATAGTATGAAACAAAGAGCAGAGGGAGAGTTGAAGCATAAGAAGTCAACATAGCAAATACTGAAGCTTAAGAGGTTGAAGAGATAGCACCAGAGATTGAAGACATTGGTTTGGTAGACCAGTTCAAGTTGCTGTGACAACTCTACGTCTGGTTGGAGAGGCTGAGATTCAACTCAGAAGACATAGTCTTCACCTTGTTCTCCTTGAACTAGAGTCCTCAGACTCCGTCCAATAACTCAGGTGAGTCTTCAAGGTAGACTCCCGAAACCTTCACAAACTCAGTCACTCCGGGAAGTCACAATTGCATCTTGACTTCCTCAGACAGAAGACTTCTACACCGGCTGGAAGATCACAGTCTTCAAGAGTAAAAAGCTTCGGATCACTCGAACCGACTTCCTCAGAAATGCTCAACTACTCAGGCTGGTGGTTTTCCTCACATAGGTTCTTCAGTTTCCTCAGAGGTGGGTTGCTCTCAAATGACAAGTGTCAGTTTTTCTCTCGGAGCAGCCAACCCACAAATGGGGCTGGGGGTGGCTATTTATAGCCGCGGAGCAACCCGAGGTGAAAGGACATAAATGCCCATGCATGCAATTACTCTCATGCCCTCGGAAATGACCGTTGCTAGACAAGTTCTAGCCTCTCACCACGCAACACGTGGCACGGTCAAAGTATTCTCTCTCCTCAAGATTTTCAGAAGAGTCGCACTGGCGATCTTCTGACTCCTCAACCGAAGTTAGTTACCTCAGTGTCCTGAAGAACAACGTCTCAGACACCCGAGGACTGAACTTCTACTGCAGGAGATTTCCTCAGGGTTCTTCTTCAGGATTTCTAATTGAGCACTTCCTCAGAAATACAGAACTTATTTTCCTCAACCCCTCCAATAGTGCGGTGTTTTCCTACGACTCAAGAAGTATAAAAAAGTCTTAGCGTAGACTACGCTTCAACTTCGTCTTCAGCGCGAACGTCCTCAGCTTCAGCTTCAACCGAACGCTTCAGGATCCTGATTCCTCAGGATTTCACGCAACTTCATTCTTCAGGAAACGCACCGATTTCTCCAATGTTCCTCAACATTTTGGGGGGTCGACATTGGTGATTAAACACCTCATCAGGGACTGTTCTCCTGTGTATACTCACAAACACATCAGTCCCTTAACCGTTTTGTCATCCAACTCCAAAACCTCAAGGGGAGGGCACTTGATGCACTTACACTATGCGAGGTAAAAAAAATTACAGATGGGCAATTGACAGGATTATAAACGCACCACAATGATAACTATGTTACAAAAGAAAGGAAGAGGCTCAAAAGCATGGGCAATACGCCAAAATAAGTAGCCGAAATCCATCTACATCTACTACTAATCATCCAACTTGAGATATCTATCCAGAACATCTCACCGGTATTAAGTTGCGAGTCCCACCCAAAGTGTAAACCCAAAGCAACAGACAACTGCATTAAAAGAACTTTGCGTAAAGTAAACAATCCTTGCAATCGTGGTTACAAACGCCGTTGTTTTCCCCCTTGCGGCCACAACACATCCCCTAGACTCATGTTTCTGCCACTCAAGCGTGTCATCAGGGGGCATGTACCAACAATCGAGCATAATGTTCCCCCTTGGAGTTACTATCCACCACTTGGCCAAAGCAATAAACAGCAACAGAGAACATGCAAGAATTACTTAGGGACAAAAATATAAGAGATCAAAACCAAATATATTACTCTATCACGATCTGAACATAATCTCATAATCCATCGGATCCCATCAAACTCAACATAGCAATAGCAGAAGAATTACATATGTGCCACGATCATGTAGGGAAGCTCACGAGGTCTAAACCATGAAGAACAAAAAGGGGCGGAGAACATCACATAGCTACTGATCACGAACCCATGGTCCAAGGTAGACTACTCATGGCACATCTAGGAAGATGTCCATGGTGGAGGAGAAGCTCCCGAAAGTCGATCCTCCATCTGGCAGGTTGCCGGGAAGGGTCCTGACGGTGCTCCCGATCTTGGAAGCGCGGCGGCGGCGGAACAAAGGCGAGATTGGAAAATAGGGTTCTGTCCTCGGAGTTTCCCCATCACGAGGAATAAATAGGCGCATGGGGGCAGCCAGGGGGCCACCAGGGGTCCAGGCGCCCCCTGGTGGTGGCCCTCTGGCCCCAATTGGGTGCTTCTGGAAGACTCCGTTACGCTGATTTTTTATCCGATTTTCCCGAATTTTTGGAGCACTTTTAATATGGGGGAAACCTGGAATAGAAAAACAGCAGAAAACAGAAACTGGCACTGGGGTGCACTGAGTTAGTAGGTTAGTCCAAATATGATCAAAAGTATATGAAAGTGTATATAGATCATAGCAATATCACTCAAAACATGTATGGAACAAGAAGAAATTATCGATACGTTTGAGACGTATCACCCGCCACATCATGAAGCAGCATGCCGACAATAAGTGCACAAACCGCACATTCTGCGTGGGCGACGTCGTCTTCGCCAAACTCCAGCCATATGTGCAGACGACGGTGGCGCGCCACAGCAACCACAAGCTCTCCTTCCGCTACTACGCCCCATTCAAGATCATGCGCATCATCTGTTGGATATATGCTCTAGAGGCAAATAATATATGATTATTCCAATATATCTAAGCAAGTTCATTACCAGTTTCATACCGTGCAAGAATTTTATCAGTGAAACAATGGTATAGGTGTGGTATAGAAACACCCAACGTTCCTAGTTAGCCTCTATATCAATAACTAGTTCATGGTCAACATGATGATCGTTGCTTCGCGATCATGGACAATTAAGTCTATTGACTGTGAGGTCACCTCACTGGATGAGTGACGTGATGAACATTACCCAATGTAAGCATTACAACATGATCAAACTTATGAAGGTTCAGTGTTGCAATTACAGGACGTAGTAGTCCGTTCCTTTGACCGTGAGTACTTGCATAATTGCTATCTTCTCGGATGCTTTGACTTACATCCCACCGCCTGCATGAAATATGCTAGACATAACGGTTGTATCTTGGGTATTCCGTTGAGATATGTTGAGGAGTATTGTTACAAGAACGGGACTTGTCAAACCATGTTATGGATAGATACTCATGGCCCACTCGGTGAGATTCCATCCATAAAGTTGCGCAGCGTGTGACTAGGTCACGGGGATGAACATCACGGAACGAGTGAATAAGGATTTGTGGTAACAAGGTTGAATCAGACATAGGATGCCATTGATAGAATCTCGGACTAATACAGTGCCCATGACAAAGGGAATGCTATACGACGTAAGGTCCAAACGGTTTGGATATCCGAAATGCACAGGGGTCATTATGGGCATCCAGGTCCCGCTAATGATCATTGACCGTAGCCTCATCTCGGTCATGACTGGAGTGTTCTCGGACCGTAGGGTAACACACTTAAGGGTTCGATGAAATCAGAGACCTTTTTAGAACTATCAGAGTTACCGGAGAATAAAGGAAGCAGCATCGGAAAAGTTCCGCGTTGACCCGAAGGAGTTTCAGAATGAGTCGGAAGGTGTTCCGGATCATCGGGAGAAAGAATAATATGTTTTAGTTATTAATTAATTGAATTAATAATTAAAAACATTTTATTTATAATTAAAAAGTGATATGGGCCTTATTTATGAAAGAGGCCCATTAGGGTAATAAAAGGGAAAAAGAAATAAAAGAAAAGGAAAGAGGGGGAGGCTCCATGGGCCCTAGGGCCTATGAGGGTGGCGCACCCCTCCCCCCTTGGCCGGCCGCCTCCCCCTAGCAAGGGAATTTAGTCCCACTTTGCTAGGGGAGAGGGGTTGACTCCCTCCCCTCTGCCTATATATAGATGGGCAGGGTGCACATATTTAATACACAGACATTCATGAGAAATTAAATATTACTCCGAATCGAGATAGGTTTTCTCCGGTCTTCTCCCCTTCCTCGTATCTTACACGGTGGGCTCCCCTTGTTTGGAGCCTATAGTGGGATTGAGGCATCTCTGCTACACGGAGGTCGTCATGTTGTCGAAACTCCGGTTCCGGAGGTCTACTTCCACCACCTTTGCTGGATCGGAGATCGGAGGTCGTCATCGAGTCTCGTACGTGTGCGAGTACTACGAGGTGCTACACTTGTGGCACTACACCCATCCGAGTGCTAACACAACCAGGGGTTGTGAACTTTGATCGACTACATCAACCACGTTTGAGGGAACGTTTCCCGCGCAACGGACTACACCCCGAGGTATGTTATTCTGCACTCCTTTTCTGTTACAGTAATACGGATAGCTAGATCTTGGGTTATGGGAAACGCTAGTTAGGAAAATTTGTGTTTTCCGCTGCGAACCCCAACAGTGGTATCATGAGCTAGGTCTATGCTTAGTATTACTGTACGGATAGAACACATCGGGGATGTGGGCGTTGATTGTATGATTGTTACCCGCCCACGTGTACTTGTTCACATCTGCGGCATCGTTTGATGAAGAGGCCCCCGGCAGACCTTACGCGTACTGTTACGCGAGACTGGTTCCACGTTTGACATGCGGCTTGTACCGTATAAGTTGGATCTGGAGGGTGTCTGTCTCTCTACTTTAGCGGATGTGGCATTTGCAACGGAGGGCCCGTACGGGGTGTAATAGAGACGATCATATAGTTGGCGTTGTGGTTGACTCGTAGGTTCAAACCTGTTTAACTATGAAAGCCCTAGCAGCCACGTAAAACATGTAATATACAACTAGAGCGTCTAAACTTTATATTGCTAAGTGGGGGCTATCGTTTTTTTGATTGTGATGTAGTGATAGCTTTGCTATGTGTTACTAGAAAGAGTAAACGTTCATCATGATAAAACAAACTCAAATGGAGTCACTGTAGACTTAGTGCCACCATGGACAAACATCTTAAAACTTGCTAGTATAGGATACACGACGGTAGCATGTGATAAGATGATCCCTTAACAAATACCAAACACAAGTATTCTACCAAAGTGTGCACCACCTGGAAGGTTCTCCCATATGGCCGACATTCCGTACATATCAGGTGTCACACATATTAAATGGCGTTCGCATGAGGTTGGGTTCGGCAAGCCTAGAATATGCAGATATGGCCTTTCTGAGCAACATATAACACTGAGGTCAATTTGGCGAGCCTAGCATATGAAGATATGGCCTCGGAATACTAGAGATCGAAAGATCGAACATGAGTCACATACCTAGTGTGATCGCACAAGCTGTTGCCTACCTTTGAAACTGATCCGTCGGCCATGTGATATTCGAGGGCGGGCAGTGAATTTGGTTCATTTAATCAATAAAACTTCTTAGGGATGGTTGTTTTAGTGCGAGCTCGTTTATAATATGATTATATAAACTCATTGTTGTGAACCAGTCTTAATTGTGTTCCTTGCAATTATGTTTGTAGAAAATGAATGAACTAGAGCAACGTGAACTATCTTTCTTCATGGAGGGTGATAGACTTAGAGTAGATGGGTCAAAGTTTGCTGACTGGTACTCACGCCTTAGGACTTCGCTCAATAGAGAAAACATCTTGTTCGCAATAGAAATGCATATGGAAGAACATCAGGACAACGATGTTGGCGACCAGGAGATACTTGATCACTATGCTCGCCGACATAAGTGCTCCGTAGTCAGGAATATCATGATTTTCAGCATGTCAGAGGATTTGAGCATTCAGTTTCAGGCACTGAATCTTATTACATGATGGAAATGCTAAAGAAAATCTTCATACATGAATTCAGAGTGGCCAGATTTGACTTAGAAAGCAAGTTTCTATCTACAAAGATGGAGGAACGCACAAGTCTGTGTGATCACTTAGACAGGATGCATGAGATTTACTTGACCCTGGTGGAGGACTATGAATATTGGAGAATGAACGAATCTACCACAGAAGAGTTGATGATAAACACGTTATTGCACTCACTTCCACCAAGTTATGGTGATTATGTTCATAGTTATGTCGGAAGAGGAGCTAATATGAGTCTCCGGAATTTCATGACTGATCTCTTGACAACGGACATTGCACCTATCGAGGATGCAGAAGTTGTGGATGGAGAAGGTATATACTTGATATACTTTATAATTTTTTGTTTCGCTTTATACAACACTTGCAGTTAATGAGTGTCTGATACTTATTCTGTTTTATGAAAACAGGACATGTCGTTGCATGGACGGGAAGAGGTGGAATCAAGTATTGATGGCAACCAAGACAGTTGATGGCCAGCATGGATTCCATCGAGACATCTATCATAGGAGATACTTAGAGTATTAGATAAATCTTATGTAATCATTATAGTATGAACACTTAGTTGAGTGTCTTGCATCTCGCGAGACAAAGTTATTCATGTAATGAGACAAGTCAATTGTTCTGGTTAAATGAATAAAGTGTTCTTATACTTTGACTACGTCTTGATTTATATTATGATAGAAAACATTTATAATACTGCTATTATTGTCAAGTGATATTCAATGTTTAATGATAAATGTTGTCTTGAATACAACAAGTCAAAAGTCATGATCAGATTTAATTGCATAAGGTGATTTCATAACTGATGAAGTCATTAAATATATGATCTATTAACTTGTGCATTTAACATCGAATGAAAGTCATAACTTGATTGCATGAGATGGATTAGATACACGATCTATGAACCTCTGCATTAAACATGACCATGACAAAGTTCTAGAAAGTAGAACTTGTGCCAATCATAATACATAAATGATGTACTAAATGGGCACGTGTGTTATCATTAAATACTTCATATGATTAATTGAACATTGTATTCAATTGAGATCATAAAACTGAGATTCAGGCACAGTGTGAATTAGAATATAGGGATACAAATCACTACGCTTTGATATAAGTGATAAGTATAAATATTGACATAATGGGGGACTTGTGGAAATTGTACCACAAATTACGATGGAAGTTTAAAGTGCTAGACTACTTAAACAATTCGTAGTCATACTAAACTGTAGTATGGTCTAAATGTTCTTTTCCCTTGCACTACTAAAGAATATTATCGAACAAAGTTTCTTAATTCATTAAGTTAAAACAACCACTGTCGTTGATATGTAACGGCAGATGCCATGGGGATGGCTAAAGAGGGGGACAAACCGAGGTTAGTGTCGCTGGTACCAAAATCGAGAGTGGGCACACACAGTGAGACACCGCGATGTACCCAGGTTCGGGGCTCTACGTAGAGATAACACACCTAGTCCTGTCGAGGTAGCTATATGCAATAACTCTGGCTACAATGAATGCTCCTTGAGCTGTTTGAGATGAAGGAGAAGAGGGCTCTAAGCTCGGCTCTCTCCTTGCTCTCTCTATGGTGGGTGAAGTTGCAATAAGTGATCTGTCGTCCCTCACGCAAGAGGGGTACCCGGAGCTCTTATAGGCCGAGACCGTGGTACAAAGGTAAATGTACAAAGGGGAGGGCCCAGCTGTCAGCCTCAGACAAGCTAGGGTCCTCACATCGTGTTCTCTTGAACGACCCGGTGTAGACTTGCGGCACACCATGCCGCTATTATGTAGACCTTTCTAATGAACAGTGAAGCTAGAGACTTAGGCCTGTCGGCCTGTCCGCATGATCGGCGCTGGAGGGGACCGCACGCCTCTGACAGCCCCGATCTTCAGGGATTGCACATTGAATGCACTTGTACTAGGTGTCCGACCTGGGATCCTGCTCGGAGGTTGCTCTGTTTACTTTGGCCGAATGCTTCCTAGTGAGGCCGATTGCACGCTCTTTGGGGCAATCGGCCTCCGACCTGGATAGCTCGGCCCACTTCTTGCTCAATCTTGATCAGCTCGGCCTTGATTAGATCGACGTTCATCAGGTCTGTGATCTTTGCCTTGATGAATTGTTTCCCCTGGGTGACCATACCCGGGGGTCATTCCCCCGACAGTAGCCCCTGACGCTATGGAGGCCCCGCCGAACTCAGAGACGGCGAGGCCTGCACAGGTTCCTTCTATGCCTCTAGAATTTTGAATCTTCATTTCTGACCAATTGCTCTCAATGGGCCAATTTCTTGCTATCTGCCGATTGCTCTTGATCTTCTGACCGATTTCTCTCAATGGGCCGATTGCTTGCTATCTGCCGATTTCTCTTGATGGTTAGTTTGACTGGAATGTTGACCGAACTTGCCGCTTCGAATTCGCTGGGGAATATGGGACGACGTGCCACGATTTGACATGCCATAACCTCTGCCTCGACCCACGCGCGCACGTCCCGTCCCATCCGTCGGATCTTCTGTGCTCTGACCTGGTGATGCATTGGAGATACACGGGGCCACACCGCCCGTCGAATCGGCACAGCGGATCCCACTACCACTCCGCCGGGTCTTTAAATAGTCCAAGGGATGGGAGATGTGCTGATAACCCACAAATGCAGGGCATCGAGATAGTCTTCGCGGGTAAGAATAACCCAATTAATAGATTCGACTCAAGGGGAGCCAAAGAATACCCACAAGCTTTGACAGTGGAGTTGTCAATTCCACCGCACCTGTGATACACTTATTTGCAACAAGATATTAATAGTAACTGCAATATGTAAGTGATGGTGGTAACGGAAATAGTGGTGTGAAACAGCGACAGTAAAACAGCGAAAGCAAACAACTAGTAACCAGCAGAATTAAAAACACTTTAGGCTAGGGAGATGGATGGTTGGGTGTTGCATCGATGAGATACTTCATGCATTTAACTTGGGGCAAGGCACACAGAAAAGCAATGATCATCTAGGCAAATATCAAACATTAGGCATGTACCCCACAGGTAGTTTTACGTGCTTGCAATAAGAACTTGCACAACATCTTTTGTCCTACCATCCCGCTACGAATGGGGCCAAAAGGAACTTATGGAGATTAAGGTGCTCCTGTCAAAGAGCACCAGAACAAAGCATTAACAATCAATGGATACACGGAATCCTCAAATTATAGTCCATCCCCTTTGGTGTCCCAAGAAGTCACCTTTGGGATCGCCGGTTCCGGACTATAATAGGTGCATACAACTCGTAGATAGGATCAAGAACACAAATTTATTCATGCAAACACATAGCTTTCAGATCTGAAAACATGGCACTCGGGCCCAAAGTGACAAGCATTAAGAGCAACAAGTTGAAGCAAAGATGATAAACACCAATCTAGATGATAGGCAACATGCCCCCAACAATCTGATAAACTATTACATGATCTAGCTCATCCAATCCCTACCATCCCCTTTGCCTACAGCAGGGAATTACTCACACATGAAAGGAGAAGTCATGTCGGGAGGATGGAGTGGTGATGATGATGACGATGGCGATGATCTCCCATCAAGGGAGGCCAAAACATCCTCCAGATTATCCCTCCCGGAGCAGAATAGAGGGTGGCGGCGGCTCCGCGACGAGAATTGGGAAAACGCCTTCTGTTCTGGGGTTTTTTCGCCACGAGAATAATTAAGAGGCAAAGTAGGGAAACAGAGGGGGGAGGACCCTCTCAAGAGGCCTCCTGGCGCGGCCAGGGGTGGGGCCGCGCCAGCAGGGCGCCTGGGGCCCCCCTGGCTGACCTCTAGCCCCACTTCTGGCACAATGGTCCTTCGGGTGCGTGGATTTTCTGTGATTTTTCCTAGAATTTTCTGAGACACCTAAAAATCCATTTTCCTGCACACAATAAAACCATACAGACAGCTCTGCTGAAAACATCGTTAGTCCGGGTTAGTTCCATCCAAATCATGCAAGACTGGGGCAAAACAATAGCAAAAGTGTTTGGAAAAGTAGATACGTTTGAGACGTATCATGCGCCACGCAACCCTCACTCCATCTTCCTCCTCGCGCTCTCCTCTTCTGTCTCCGCCGCCGCCGCACCGCGCGCCTCTCAGTGCTGTTGCTGCCGTCACCGGAGCTTAGGGCTGGTCCCCCGAGGGCCTCCCGGCTACACTCCGCCGCCGCCGTCGCCGCTGCTTCTCCTCCGCCATCATTGGTAGACGCGGATCTAGGCCTCCACCGCCTCCGCCGCCGTCTTCATCGCCGTCTTGTTCCTCCTCGCCCACCACGGAGTCCGACGCCTCCATGGGGGACGACACCGCCGCCTCCGCTTCTCAGAAGGGCTTGTGGAAGGGTTCCATCGTCAATGAAATGCACATCGCTCTCCTCCGCCGGTCGCGCAAGATCCCGGCGGACCTCGGCTGTCGCGTCCCCGGCCCCGAGCTTGCTCCCGTACCCAAGGCCGGCGAGCGTGTCGTCTTCCTCACGCACTTCCAGCGCGGCTTCGGGCTCCCGGTGAGCCACTTTTTCCGCGAGTTCCTTCACTTCTATCGCTTGCAACCGCACCACCTCGGGGTGAATGCCATCATGTTGCTCTCCGCGTTTGTGACGCTGTGCGAGGGCTACCTCGGAGTTCGGCCCATCGTTGGCCTCTGGAGACGGATCTTCCATTTCCACAGTTTCCGAGTGGGCACCAGGGTGTTCACTGTCGACCCCAAGACCCAGAAGAAAGAGGAGGTGAAGGTGATGGCTGAGTGCGGTGCTGCCACCATCTATGTTCGCAAGTCTGGACTCTATCCTCATCCCCAGCCACTGCAGTCCATCAAGAACTGGCAGATGGGGTTCTTTTATGTCTCCTGTCCAAAGGACAAATATCTGCATAATTTGCTCGAATTCTCTCTGTTGCCTCCGATTGCCAAGCACAACTAGTCCGAGAAACCAGGAGATGGGGACACCGACCTGAACCGCCAGATGGCCCATATCCAAGGGCTCTTGGCCGAAGGATTGCAACCTGTCGACCTGCTTGCCACTTGGCTCTGCCGCCGAGTGCTCCCTCTGCAGCGCCGATGCCACCGTATCTGCGACATGAGCCGATTCCTAGACCCACCCGGATCTCCACGTTCTCCATAGAACTCATCCGCCGATTGAATCTGATTGCCGACCTCAAACTTGTTGCGCCTTTCCACTTCGGAAAGAGGCCGTACAACCGACTCCGACCCTGCCCCGTGGTATACCTCTACTCTCACTTTCATGTTAGTTCTTTTTTCTTTCTTGTTGATTCTGATCGGCTACTCTTCCTCAGGACTTCCTCGGTTCCAAGGCTATGCATGATGGACAGGCCGCCTCAGGCTACTACCCCGACCACGTCGAAGAAGATGCCGAGTACTTGGAGCTCGAAGAAGAGACGGACTCCGAAACTGAAGCTCGGACCGCTTCTTTCGGACTCGGCCTCAACCAGCCGAGTGAGTCTGATTCCTCCATCAAACGCTTCATGGCCGAATGGAGCAGTGATGCCGATTCCCCTGGTGACTTCGGCGCAGAATCTGAGCCGGCCGAGCAGACAGTGGCCGAAGGAAAACGCCCCCGAACCGACGACGCCCCTGGTACATCCAATGTTGCCAAGAAAAATGGAAAATACGGTGCGCGACGCCCTGCTCCAGGTCCGACTGCCCCCAAGCCAGGTGGCTTGTGCTCTCTCCCACACCTCTGAATATTGCTCGTCCGAGGTTATCCATGTCAAAAATTTCTGCCCAGCTACCCCGAGCTCCTGGGTATGTTCCTTCGCCTTTTTTGTTCTTTCCAATCTTGTCTGACTAGTTTTTTCAACTTGCTCTTTGCTTTGCAGGGGTACCCGATCTGTTGCCCTCTGGTGCCTGGGGTGGCTTCGACTGCCCCCCGGCTACATCTGAAGTTCCTCCGATTGCGACCCCCGCGACCTACCCTACTTCCAACATTCCTCTTGCACCTTCTCGCAAGAGAGATGCCGCCGACACCTCCAAGTCCGAGCGGATCAAGAAACAGAAAAATGCCGCTGCGGACAAGCAGGCGCAACCGACTGCTCCTCCTCCGACCTCTGCGACTATCATCAATCCGATTCCTGGCGCACAGTCAGCCATTCCTGCAACACCTGCTGCTGCTCCTACTCCGATCCTCATGGACCCATCTGGTGTTGCGCACCTCAATTTTCCGATGCCAGATCGGTCTACTGCTGATACTGCTCAGATTGAGGCTTCTTCAGCCCAGGCCACTATTCATGTGAATCCAGCTCCTGCAGCCAGATCGGAGAGCACTGTTGCTGCCCCCATCGATCCGACTGCTTCTCCACTCGCTGATCCTCAGGTCAGTTTTCCGCTTGCTACTCACGTCCCTGCTGGAGCTAGCGCTGCCACACTTCCATCCTCCAGTGCCATTGTGCGCCAGCCGCCGACCACGGGCCTCCAGATTTCGCGAGCTGACCGGTTCCGCAACCATATACTGGTGCCCTTGATGTCTCACCGGTTCGACCTCCTGCTGATTCTGCCACTCCTCCGCCCCCTGGGTCCGAGGACCAGATCCCGGCCCATCTACTGAACCGACTGGGTGGCTTCGCCACCCACATTAGACGTTTTGCTGATGGAGCTCTAGACCAAATTCTTGCCTCCAAGCATTCTACTTCTGTAAGTTTTCCCTTCAGTGGGTGTAGTCCCCGAGATTCGGGCTGATTGCGTGCAATCTACTCGGATATTAATTTCTTTTAACTGTTGTGCCTTGTTCAGATCTGACCCACCAATTTTTCAGGCCATTTGCGACAGACGCCAAGATGTATTTGATGAGTTTTTGGACGCTTACTCAGCGGGCCAAAAATCCATTACTGCTCTGAAGAAAAATGCCAAAGCTCAAGCTGTAAAGATCCAAGAACTGACAGGTATATTTCTGCTTGCTCTTCTCTTGCCTGCTTCCGACTGGTACTGTTTCCTTACTTGCCTTTTGACTTGTAGCTGCTGCCACTCATTCTTCCGAGCTAGAGGCTGCCCAGAATAAAATCGCCGAGGTGGAGAGTCAGCTCGGTGAAACGAATGCCCAGCTCGAAAATGTTGTGAAGGAACGTGCTCGACTGACTGGCGTTGAGGACGAACTGCAGGCTAAAGTTCAGAAAATGACCAGGAACCTCTCCGTCGTCAAGGTTGCTCATAATGCCGATATGCAAAGGCTGATAGACGCCCGAACCGAGGTTGAGGGCCAGCTCATGATGGAAAGGGACGTGGCCGTCAATCGCGCCGAAGACATGGATGCCCAACACCAGAAAGAGATGCGAGGTGCCCAAGCCAATGTTGATCTCGCCCTTGCCTGCCTCCACCGAGTAGATCTTGCTCTTGCTGGTACTTTTCGCTAGTATGCTTGTTCTTACATTCCGACATGATCCTACTGCTCACTGAACTAACTTTTTCTCCGATTGCTCTCGCCAGATGCCTGGCCCAACTCCACCATTGCTGCCGATGAAGCTGTTGCTGAAGCCCACCGAGTGCGAGGTGTGGTAGTTCCTGCTGATGCCGGCTGGGATGCCAAAGACTTTGTTGTTGCTTTGGATGCACGAGTGCCCATGTGAAGGGTGCCCTGTGCACCTACAAGACTGGTATCCAGAAGTTGAACGACAAGCTTTTCAAGGGAAGGTTGAAGCCGATTGCCTTTGAGACCAACGAAGATGTTGCTCGGAATCTTAAGGCCGTGCCTCGCCAACTGGAAAACATGCTCGATTCTGCCTTCCGATCTGGGGTGCAAGATGCTCTCTCTTTTGTGAAGAGCTGGTATCCTGGTGTTGATCTAGAACTAATGACTGCCCTGCGGACCGGATAGGACGATTACGTTGGTGAACTTTGGACCCGGATCTGCCATATTTCCCAAGAGCTCGCAAATGGGATGGATCTTTGATGAGGACATCTCTACTAATGTTACACCCACATCTTCACCAACTACACATACTGGACCAGTTACTAGAGCACGTGCACGTCAACTAAATTATCAGGTACTTTCGTTTCTTGCGAATCCTTCTAATGTTCATGAACATATGATGCTGCCTAAATTAGATACTTTTGTTTTGCTTATGAATGAAGGACCTAGCATGGACAAGAAGGACGGTCATTGGAGCGGGATCAAGCATGGAGAAGAAGGTGCGCGCGCGGGAAATAACAATGGAGCTTCAAGTGGGGATTTTCGCACTTTGAAGCCACCATAAGGCATGCATGAAGGCTTGGACGAAATACACGAGATGCCACTTCATTATTTTCGTCCAAGAGCAATTATAGGTGCTGCGTCACCTTAATATTGGGCTGGGCCCATGTAATTTCGAAATACCACATTATAGGCTGTTTTTAGAGTCCGTATGTGTGGGGAAACCGAGTTAGGGTTGTTTTCGGGCCCCACCTCCAAGGGGTCACGAAAATCCCCTCTGTTCCCCCATATATACAGCCCTTAGGGCGTCGTTTAGACTTGGGTTTTAATTAGATTTAAGTTAGCCATAGCCGCAACTTCGAGTTCTTCGTTTGTGTCGTCCGACCAGGCCAAGACCGCATTGGAACCCCAACTTCTGTTAATCTTTCATCTTATATTCGCAATATCCAGATTGCAATTCTTAGTTCTTGCTTGTTCTTCGATTGCTTGCAGGAATTGACCTTCGTGGTCAGGTTGATCGTGCATCCGCGGGATCAATAACCTCTCGGAGTTGGTTTAGCGATTGCTAAGGCGCAACGTCTTCGCACGTTCGTAGTCGGGTCGTGAAAGTCTACTCCACCAAAATCGATCTCCATCATCTCATCGAAACATCGGGACACCTTCGCCTCTATCAAGTGGTATCAGATTTCCAGGTTGCTCGGTGAGATTTACCAGTTTTCGTAGTCTAGATTGGTTCTGTTCTTCATACCTACAGTCCACGAAAAAGCCAACAACAAAAACATTAGGGTTAGATCATCACGTCCCAAAACAGTCCGAGCCTTTGTCTAGTTTTCTTTACAGTAGTTTGCTTTGTTGAATTTGCGGTTGCATCGTTGTGTCGAGTTGCTGATCTTAGCGCCTAGTTCCTTAGAGTTTCGAGTTCTGATCACAGTTTGTCACGCTGCCGCCGCACTAGTTCCATCCGTCCGCCCGCTGCCACCAATCCGAGTCCAGAAACACCACCACGTTCCGCCAACCCGAGTCCATATACACCACCACGACCTACCAATCCGAGTTGAGTTCCATCACCCGTTCGGTTTGAGATATCCCCGTAGCCAGAATAGTTTTGGAGTTGATTAGAGTCGGATTTCACCAATCTTTGTCATACGTAGAAGAGCTAGTTTTTAGGCCAAAAATTTCGGGGGTGAAAAAATTTCGTGCCCATACGTTCCTTAGGTCCAGAAACTCATTTTGAGACGTTCGCCACCATAGTGATTTTTTCGCACTTTTTCAGCCACCGCAGTCCCGCCTCGCAAATAAAAAAGCAAAAAAAAAAAAAAAAGAGGAAAAAAAAATTCAGAGTGTGCTTCTCAGTTGATTACGTGCTGCGCCGTGCTTTCGTTGGTGTTTTAGGCTCGCGTCTCTAGTGCGGTCTAGCCTAGGATCAGCACAGTACCGACGTTGAGTGTTTATTCAACTTTTCATCTCTGTTTTGATTACTGTTGAGCTTTTTGCTACCATATTTGTCAAGGCTACCTACAGCTCCACATATATTCTACTTCGTGCGGTTGACACCTCCTGGCCATCGCTCTACCACATCTCTGAGAGTTTTGACCCGTTGGTTGTACATCACCACCTGCTGCTAGGTAAGAATCGGTAAGAACTGAAGAAAAGCTTGACAGATTTGTGCTTTCCACCACCCCACATCCCATTAGTAGAAGTAGGATCATACTTCTGTGTGTTTTCTATTTCTGCTAACCATGCCAGGATCCCATGATGAAGTGGCGCGGGATGCACCTGATTGGGAGAATATGACAAACAAAGCATTACATGATAAATTTGCACAAATGATGTCTGAACAGGTGAATGACATCGAGAACAGATTTACAGAGGCGATTGATGGTGTGGAGAAGATGATCGACACCAAGCTCGACGCCAAGTTTACTGAGTTGCTCGCACGCTTACCTATACAGCCTGCGGCCGCTCTAGCACAGCCACCGCCACCACGACGTGCACGACGTATTCTGTTTCCGGGCGGACAAGCTGCTGGTGCTCCTGCTGCTGCTGCAGTTACTGCTGCTGCTGCCTCTGACGTCGGCCAGGACGACAACTACGAGGGTGATTACGAGGAGGAGGTGGAACAAGAAGCGGCCTATGAACAGCCAGCTGGACGTCCACGTCCCAACATTCGCCACGTTCGACACCAACCACCCCCTCAGGTACGCGATGATGAACATGTGCCTAAACTTAAATTGAATCTTAAGCCGTTTGAGGGTAGATATATTCCTGATGCTTATCTTACTTGGGAGTTAGAAACTGAACAACGCTTTACATGTTTACAATATCCTGAGAATAGACGTGTTACTGCTGCTGTTTGTGAATTCACGGGTTTTGCATCTATTTGGTGGTCTGAACATTGTAGATTGCATGCTAATAATATTCCAGCTACTTGGGCTGCTTTAAAAGATGCTATGCGTACTCGCTGGGTTCCTCCTTATTATCAACGTGAATTGCTACAAAAATTACAGCGTTTGAGACAAGGAAAAAATTCTGTAGAGGAATATTATCAAGAATTACAAACTGGATTGATTAGATGTGGCCTAGTAGAGGATAATGAAGCTATGTTTGCATGTTTTATAGGTGGCTTAAACAGGGAGATACAAACTATTCTAGAATACAAGGACTATGCTACTATTACTCGTTTGTTTCATCTTGCTTGTAAAGCTGAACGTGAAGTGCAGGATCGACAGGCCGCTACGAGACCTAACTTTTCTGCAGGACGAAATGCATCATGGACATCGCGTGGACCTTCTACATCCACACGTCCTGGTGCACCACCATCTACTTCAGCCGCTCATTCTTACAGGGAGCCACCAAAACAGCCAGCGCCACCATTCAAGGGTGCACAGAGTGGTCCAGCGGCGAGTTCTTCTTCATCCATGGCTTCCACAGGGCAAACACGAGATCGTGATATTAAATGTCGCAGGTGCCAAGGTGGAGGTCACTTCGCAAAAGACTGTCCCTCCAAGCGTGTGATGATTATTACGGCGGATGGTGGGTATGAGTCAGCGAGCGACTATGATGAGGAGACTTTAGTTCTCATTGCTCACGAGGAACAGGGTGCCCATGATGATGCTCATGATATAGAGTATATGGCTCCTGATGATGCAGATCAATATGCTAGTTTGGTTGCTCAACGTGTGTTAAGTGTGCAGGTATCGAAGGCCGAGCAAAACCAGAGGCATAATTTGTTCCACACAAAGGGAGTGGTGAAAGAACGTTCGGTTCACATCATCATTGACGGAGGGAGTTGCAACAACTTGGCGAGCATGGAGTTGGTGGAGAAGCTATCTCTCACCACAAGACCACACCCCCATCCGTACTATATTCAGTGGTTTAATAATAGTGGTAAGATTAAGGTAACGCGTTCTGTTCGTGTGCACTTTAGCATTGCTGCATATGCTGATTATGTTGATTGTGATGTGGTACCCATTCAAGCATGCTCTCTTTTACTTGGTAGACCATGGCAATTTGATAGGAATGTTGTGCACCATGGTAGGACAAATCAGTTTACTCTGGTTCATCAGGATAAAACTATTGCTTTACTTCCTATGTCTCCTGAACAAATTGTGAAAGATGATCTTGCTAGAGCTAGTAAAGCTAAACAGGAGAAAAATAAGAGTGAAAATGAGATAGCAGCTAAAGAATTTGAGCAACAACATAAGACTAATAACAAATCTTCTTCTGCTGTTTCTAATGAAATTAAATTGACTAGTCCAACTTTGCTTGCTACTAAGGTTGATATTTCGGATTTGGATGTTAGTCAATATGTGTGCTATGCTTTTGTGTGCAAAGAAGCATTGTTTTCATTTGAGGAATTGCCTCCTTCTTTGCCTCCTGTTGTCACTGACCTTTTGCAGGAGTTTATTGACGTCTTTCCACAAGACGTACCACCGGGATTACCACCTATTCGAGGGATTGAGCATCAGATTGACTTAATTCCCGATTCTTCGCTGCCCAACCGTGCGCCATACCGTACCAATCCGGAGGAGACGAAGGAGATTCAGCGTCAAGTACAAGAGCTACTCGACAAAGGTTACATACGTGAATCCCTTAGTCCTTGTGCTGTTCCTGTTATATTAGTGCCTAAAAAGGATGGAACTTGGCGTATGTGTGTTGATTGTAGAGCCATTAATAATATTACTATTCGTTATCGTCATCCTATTCCTAGGTTAGATGATATGCTTGATGAATTAAGTGGCTCTACCATGTTTTCCAAAGTTGATTTGCGTAGTGGATACCATCAAATTCGCATGAAATTAGGGGATGAATGGAAAACGGCATTTAAAACTAAGTTTGGATTATATGAGTGGTTAGTCATGCCTTTTGGGTTAACTAATGCACCTAGCACTTTCATGAGATTAATGAACGAGGTTTTACGTGCTTTCATTGGACGATTTGTGGTAGTCTATTTTGATGATATACTGATTTATAGCAAATCTTTGGAGGAACATTTGGATCATTTAAGTGCTGTTTTTATTGCTCTACGTAATGCACGTTTGTTTGGTAACCTTGGGAAGTGCACCTTTTGCACCGACCAAGTATCGTTTCTTGGCTATGTTGTTACTCCGCAGGGAATTGAAGTTGATAAAGCCAAGATCGAGGCGATTGAGAGTTGGCCGCAACCCAAAACGGTCACACAAGTGAGGAGTTTTCTTGGACTCGTTGGATTCTATAGGCGTTTTGTGAGAGATTTCAGCACCATTGCTGCACCTCTCAATGAGCTTACACGCAAGGATGTGCCTTTTACTTGGGGTACCGCACAGGAAGAAGCCTTCGCGGTATTGAAAGATAAGTTAACACATGCTCCTTTGCTCCAACTTCCTGATTTTAATAAGACTTTTGAGCTTGAATGCGATGCTAGTGGGATTGGTTTGGGAGGTGTGTTATTACAAGATGCTAAACCTGTTGCATACTTTTCTGAAAAATTGAGTGGGCCTAGTCTGAACTATTCTACTTATGATAAGGAATTATACGCTCTTGTTAGGACATTAGAAACTTGGCAACATTATTTATGGCCCAAAGAATTTGTTATACATTCTGATCATGAATCTTTGAAACACATAAGAAGCCAAGCAAAACTTAATCGTAGACATGCTAAGTGGGTTGAATTTATTGAGACTTTCCCTTATGTCATTAAACACAAGAAGGGGAAAGATAATATTATTGCTGATGCTTTGTCTCGTCGTTATACTATGCTTTCACAACTTGACTTCAAGATATTCGGTTTAGAGACACTCAAAGATCAATATGTACATGATGCGGAATTTAAAGATGTATTGCAGAATTGTAGAGAGGGTAGAACATGGAACAAGTTTGTGCTTAATGATGGTTTTGTGTTCCGTTCTAACAAGCTATGCATTCCAGCTAGCTCTATTCGTCTTTTGTTGTTGCAGGAGGCGCATGGAGGAGGATTAATGGGACACTTTGGTGTGAAGAAGACGGAGGACGTACTTGCTACACATTTCTTTTGGCCAAAGATGAGACGGGATGTTGAGCGTTTTGTTGCTCGCTGCACTACATGTCAAAAAGCTAAGTCACGACTCAATCCTCATGGTTTATACATGCCTTTACCTGTACCTAGTGTTCCGTGGGAGGACATATCCATGGACTTTGTTTTAGGCTTGCCTCGAACAAAGCAGGGGAGGGATAGCATATTTGTTGTCGTGGATAGATTTTCTAAGATGGCACATTTTATACCATGTCATAAAAGCGATGATGCTGCTAATGTTGCTGATTTATTCTTTCGTGAGATTATTCGCTTACATGGTGTGCCCAATACTATTGTCTCGGATCGTGATACTAAGTTTCTTAGCCATTTTTGGAGATGCTTATGGGCTAAGTTGGGGACTAAACTACTTTTTAGTACTACTTGTCATCCCCAAACTGATGGACAAACTGAAGTAGTCAATAGGACTTTGTCTACTATGCTTAGGGCTGTTTTAAAGAGTAACTTGAAAATGTGGGAAGAATGTTTACCTCATATTGAGTTTGCTTATAATCGTTCATTTCATTCTACCACTAAAATGTGCCCTTTTGAGATTGTTTATGGTTTTCTACCTCGTGAGCCTATTGATTTGCATCCTATTCCATCTTCGGAGAAGGTTAATTTTGATGCTAAGCAACGTGCTGAATTGATATTAAAAATGCATGAGTTAACTAAAGAAAACATTGAGAAAATGAATGCTAGATACAAGCTTGCTGGTGATAAGGGTAGAAAGCATGTTGTGTTTGAACCAGGAGATCTTGTTTGGTTACATCTACGTAAAGATAGGTTTCCTGATTTGCGCAAGTCTAAGTTAATGCCACGAGCTGATGGTCCCTTTAAGGTTTTACAGAAAATTAATGATAATGCATATAAACTTGAGCTACCTGCAGATTTTGGGGTTAGTCCCACATTTAACATTGCAGATTTGAAACCTTATTTGGGAGAAGATAATGAGCTTCCGTCGAGGACGACTTCAATTCAAGAAGGGGAGGATGATGAGGACATCTCTACTAATGTTACACCCACATCTTCACCAACTACACATACTAGACTAGTTACTAGAGCACGTGCACGTCAACTAAATTATCAGGTACTTTCGTTTCTTGCGAATCCTTCTAATGTTCATGAACATATGATGCTGCCTAAATTAGATACTTTTGTTTTGCTTATGAATGAAGGACCTAGCATGGACAAGAAGGACGGTCATTGGAGCGGGATCAAGCATGGAGAAAAAGGTGCGCGCGCGGGAAATAACAATGGAGCTTCAAGTGGGGATTTTCGCACTTTGAAGCCACCATAAGGCATGCATGAAGGCTTGGACGAAATACACGAGATGCCACTTCATTATTTTCGTCCAAGAGCAATTATAGGTGCTGCGTCACCTTAATATTGGGCTGGGCCCATGTAATTTCGAAATACCACATTATAGGCTGTTTTTAGAGTCCGTATGTGTGGGGAAACCGAGTTAGGGTTGTTTTCGGGCCCCACCTCCAAGGGGTCACGAAAATCCCCTCTGTTCCCCCATATATACAGCCCTTAGGGCGTCGTTTAGACTTGGGTTTTAATTAGATTTAAGTTAGCCATAGCCGCAACTTCGAGTTCTTCGTTTGTGTCGTCCGACCAGGCCAAGACCGCATTGGAACCCCAATTTCTGTTAATCTTTCATCTTATATTCGCAATATCCAGATTGCAATTCTTAGTTCTTGCTTGTTCTTCGATTGCTTGCAGGTATTGACCTTCGTGGTCAGGTTGATCGTGCATCCGCGGGATCAATAATCTCTCGGAGTTGGTTTAGCGATTGCTAAGGCGCAACGTCTTCGCACATTCGTAGTCGGGTCGTGAAAGTCTACTCCACCAAAATTGATCTCCATCATCTCATCGAAACATCGGGACACCTTCGCCTCTATCAATCTTCTGGAAGTTACTCCCTATCTCGATGATGATGGTTAGCCGACTGGAGTTGCCTCCCTCAGCGACCTTCTGTACACCACAAGCGAAGACGCAGCGTAGTCCCGACCTGCTCGGCGGACCAGAAGCGAAGCCTCCCACTCCTCGGAGTATGCTGATCACGATGCTGACGAAGAAGGTGAAGGCTCCTTCGACGGGCACTCGGCGAGTACTTCTCAGGACTCGCCAAACAGTCAAGCCAAGACCACTGCTTCTTCCGCTCCGGGAGGTGACACCAGCACGACCCCAACTACTTCGGTTCCGACTGCTCCAACTGCTTCGGACGCGCCGATTGCTTAAGCTCGGCACGCTTTTATTTACCTGCTTTTGCTCGACAAACACTAGTTAAATTCCAAGTGCACCCGCCGAGGGCCACTTTCATGTAATGAACATCATTCGGCCAATCGGCCATACTTGCTTAGGAACTTGGTTCTTTCTTGGCTATATATGCTACCCTACCTTTGCGTTTTTCAACCGATTGCCTTTTTCTTTGCCTCTTTTCTTTCTTGGTCGATATTCCTGCCAACCATACAGCCGACATGCGGTCTGTGGTCGGATCAGAGAATAGGCCTTGAAGGAAATTTTGACAAGTACTTCTAGTCTCTCAGTTTTGTTCGGAAAGGTAGGGCTACGCAGATGGGCCTATTGCAACCTGCCGACTGTCGGCCAACCGGTCTGGTCACAATCGGTGGGACTGCCATCGGCTAGCTCAGTATGAATTTTCCGATTGACGGTTCTGCTCAGCCACATCCACCCGACCTTACAGTCGACATGCGGTCTGCATTCTGTTCGGACTAGCTTTCACAAACCCATCACTCGTTTTTCTCTTCCTCTTAAGTATACCCTTTTTGGGGCAACCGACCAGTCCCCGGGTCTGCTTTCGCCGACCTTAGGAATGGGGAGTACATGCACAAATTTTTGTAACTCCTGTCGAATGCGGCCTCATGGACGCACGTCTATTCTCATTGATAATATTTTCACTAAGGGGGGATACAACAATACCTCTCAACTGTAAAATGGGCATAACAGCTCGGCGTTCCAGGGACGCTCCATTTCTTGCCCCGAAGTATCCACATATCGAGTCGGCTTTCTGAGATCAATGAAGTAGTATGCATTGTTCTTGCGCGCCCGACTGACGATGAATGGACCTTTCCAAGGAGAGGATAACTTGTGCTGGCCATCCGATTTCTGGATTTTGCGCAACACCAAATCACCCTCACAAAAATCTAGGGGACAGATCTTCTTGTTGTGGTAGTGGCACAGCTTCTGCTGGTATATTGCCGACCTGGACAAGGCCAGGAGACATGCTTCTTCTCTCAGATCAACACCATCCTCACGAGCTTCCTTGGCTTCTGCCTCGGTGCACATGGCGTGACGAGGTGAGTCGAACTCAATATCACAGGGAAGAATTGCCTCCGCACCATATACTAGGAAGAAGGGAGTGAACCCAGTTGAACAGTTCGGCGTAGTATGTAGAATCCAAAGCACTGCTGGCAGCTCGTCGATCCATGCGCCGGGTGCTCTCTCTAGTGGCTCCACCAATCTTGTCTTGATTCCGGACAGAATGAGACCATTTGCCCGCTCTACTTTACCATTTGACTAGGGGTGAGCTACAAATACTACATCCAGCCGAATGCCCTGCTGGGAAGCATACCGAGCTAACGCCCCTTTTGAGAAATTTGTTCCATTGTTAGTGATGATGTTGTTCGAAACTCCATATCTAACTGTGATGTCCACAATGAACTTGACCGCAGTCGGTCCATCTAGCTTCTTGATCAGCCTTGCGTCAATCCACTTGGTGAACTTTTCCACTGCCACCAATAAATGTGTCATACCGCCTCTTGTTGTTTCGAATGGTATCACCATGTCCAGACCCCAATCTGCGAATAGCCATGTGATCGGAATGGTTTTGAGTGTTGAGGCTGGTATGTGACTCTTTGCTTTGAATCTTTGGCATCAATTGCAATTCTTGACTAACTCTTCTGCTGCTGCTTTCGCAGTTGGCCAATAGAAACCATGGCGAAACGCCTTGGCAACTATTGCTATAGCTGATGCATGGTGACCACACTCGCCTTGGTGTATATCTCGGAGCAATTCCAGCCCCTTGTCCTCTTCCACACAGCGTTGAAGGACTCCCGTTGCACTGCGGTGCACTAACTCGTTGTTAATGATAGTGTATGCTCCAGATCGGCGCTAGATTTGCCGAGCTTCTACTTCATCTTGTGGGAGTGTACCATCCACCAAAAAGTTTCTGATCGGCTCTGCCCATGATGCTGCAACAACAATTACCATTACAGTCACTGCTTCTGGTTCTGGCTGTTCGGCTTCTCCTATTGGAAGTTCGGAGGAGGAGCCGATTGCATCTTGCACGACCACCTCAGTCCCCGAGCTAACGACAGCAGCCCCTGGTGCGGCCGACTGCTTCTCCAACTTTTGCTACTTGGCTAACTTCTTTGCTTCGAGCTCTGCCATCTTCAGGCCGGCCGGAATAAAGATTGACTCTGATTCTGGGGAAGGCTTGATAGATGGCTTCTGGATGTTTTCTAGAGAGACTCCTGGTGGAATTTCCTTTCTGGTGGACCCCATCTTGGACAGTGCATCTGCTGCTTCATTCTCATCTCGAGGGACATGATGGAATTCACACCCTTTAAAGAAACCAGATAACTGCTGCACAAGGAATCTGTAGCTTGCCATATTTTCATCTTTTGCATCCCAAGTGCTAGTGCACTGCTGCACCACCAGATCGGAATCGCCATAACACAGAATCCGCCGAATGCCGATCTCCTTGCCCAATCGGATACCATGCACCAATGCTTCATACTCAGCCACATTGTTAGATGCCACAAAGTGGATCTGCAGCACATACTCGAGCTTGTCACCTTTTGGCGAAGTAAGAACAACGCCAGCCCCTAGTCCGGTCATCATCTTGGATCCATCAAAATGCATTTTCCAGAACTGAGAGTCCGGACATGGGGGCGTATACTGAGTTTCTGCCCAATCAACCAAGAAATCTTCCTGAGCTTGAGATTTGACTGCAGTACGGGGCTCATACTTGATCCCATGGGATGCAATTTCTATGGCCCACTTTACCACCCTACCAGATGCATCCTGATTGCCGATGATTTCTGCCTGAGGTGCCAAACTGACAACTATGATCGGATGCGCCTGGAAGTAAGGCTTCAGCTTCTTTGCCTCCATGTATACACCATAGCACATCTTCTGGTAATGGGGTTAGTTTTTCTTGGAGCTTTAGAGCACTTCACTGACATAGTAGACTCGCCTCTAGACCGATTGTTCCTTGTCCTTTTCATGACGCTCGACCACCATGACAATACTGATCACCCGAGTGGTTGCTTCGATATATAACATCATTGGCTCTTTCTCTTTCGGAGCTGCCAGCACTGGAGCGGTAGACATCATGCGCTTGAGATGCTTGAATGCT
The DNA here is from genome assembly GCA_950022295.1 of Bromus sterilis. NCBI lineage: Eukaryota > Viridiplantae > Streptophyta > Magnoliopsida > Poales > Poaceae > Bromus > Bromus sterilis. The sequence goes on along the minus strand of OX465599.1, from coordinate 158,444,678 downwards.
TTTGTCCGCTTGCGGGGTCCAAATGAACTTGTCTGTTTTCTTCATCAGTTGGTACAGCGGAATTTCTTTCTCTCCCATCCGACTGAGGAATCGGCTGAGTGATGCTAGGCATCCGGTGAACTTCTGCACATCTTTGAGATTTTTGGGCTTGCCCATCCTCTCGATTGCTGCAGTCTTCTCAGGGTTGCATTCTATTCCTCTCTCGGACACCAGAAATCCAAGCAGCTTGCCGGCTGGCACGCCGAACACACATTTCTCTAGGTTGAGCTTCATCTTGTACGCTCGCAAATTTGAAAATGTTTCTCTGAGATTGTCCTGCAGGGTTGAACCTTGCACCGACTTGACCACAAGGTCATCTACATATACATGAATGTTCCGACCTAATTGAGGTCGCACGCATCGCTGCATAGTACGCTGATAAGTCGCGCCGCCATTTTTCAGGCCAAAGGGCATGGTGATGTAGCAATAAGCCCTGAACGGGATGATAAATGTTGTCTTTATTTGATCGTTTACATCAAGCTTAATTTGGTGATAGCCTGCTATGGCATCCGGAAAGCACAGGAGCTGACAACCAGCTATAGAATCAATCACTTGATCGATACAGGGCAATGCAAAAGGATCCTTGGGGCAGGCCTTATTCAGGAAAGTGTAATCTATACACATGCGCCAAGTTCCATTCTTCTTCGGAACCAGAACTGGATTTGGTAACCAGTCTGGGTAGAACATTTCTTTGATAAATCCTGCTGCGAGCAACTTGGCTATCTCGTCGCCGATTGCTCTTCTCTTGTCCTTTGAAAAGCGCCGAAGTGGTTGCTTGATCGGCTTGGATCCAGGTCGGATGTGAAGCTTGTGTTCGGGAAGTTCCCTCGGTACACCAGGCATGTCCTGTGGGGACCATGCGAAGATGTCTCGGTTCTCACGGAGTAAATCGACGAGCTCGCTTTACTATTTACTGCTGAGCCCGGCCCCGATGATGACGCACTTGCTCGGGTCAGAGGGGTCCAGCGCGATCCTCTTGCTGTCCTTGGCTGCTTGAAACACAGTCTCGTCATCCGATCTCTTGGCCTTCGTGCTCGGCATGGGTTCCTTCATCTGAGCTTGGGACATTGCTATGATCTTGTCGAGCTAGCGCCGTTCTGCATCGATGACCAGAGAATCGGCCAGCCTAGAGCCAGCAGATGAACATTCCAGTGACTTCTTGTAGTCACCGCACACAGTGATTGGACCATTCGGCCCTGGGAGCTTCATCTTTAGGTAGGGCTGCATTATGTTGAACATGAACTTGGCTATCGCAGGCGATCCGAGCAGAAGATGGTATAGGCTTCTCAGATCGGCCACCTCAAACCTGATCGGCTCTCGGCAGAAGTTTTCCTCCGAACCAAACACTACCTCTAGCCGAATGCGGCCTAGTGGAGTACATGAAAGGCCGGCACTATCCCATGAAAGATGGTCCTGCTTGGTTCCAACTCGCTCTCACTGATGCCGAGCTTGATCATTGTGTCTCGGTACAAACTGTTGCGCTGCCTCCATCAATGAGAGTCCTGGTGAATTTTCATGAGTACAAAGGGGCTGCCACAATTGCATCCACAGCGAGCGCATAACTTCCCAGGTTGGGCATTACGCTTGGGTGGTCTTCCGGGCCCCATGCTATGACGTTGTCCGACCAGTTCATCCTCTGAGAAACTGCTGGCATAGTGGCATTGACTGCCTGCTCTCGGGATCTCCGACTGCCCTTGTCATCCGACTCCCTGCTGAAGATCATATATGCCGCGTCCTAACGCGGGAACTGCGGCCGAGCATTTGCTGGTGGTGGACCTGGGGGTGGGGGTGGTGGTGGGGGAAGGTTTCCTGCTCCTCCCTTTGCCAGACAATCGACCGAGATGCACTGCGGAGTGGTGTGAGATGCGGGCTTGCCAACCCCGCTATGCATTTTGCAGGGCTGGTTCATCATGTCCTCAAAGGTATATGGGGGCCGGATCTGACCATGTGGCCTTTCTGCAGGTTTTTGCCTCCGACTGCCTCCCGCAGCCCCTTGTTCCTCTTGCTGCTGAACTACTACTACCTGCCGATTGCCATATTGGGCATCCGGATGCTCGTCCTTCCTCTTATTGAAGCCTGTGTTGTTGTTGTTGTTGTTCTTGTTGAAGTTACCGGGGGTGTTGTTGAAATCGGGGGTGTTGTTGTTGTTGTTGCCAAAGTTGTTGTTCCGCTGGATCTCGCGCCTCTCGCGCCGATTGGGACCATTCGGCCCATTTGCTTCTGCCGACTGTTGCTGCTGCCCTAAGGATTGCCCTTGGATGAAACCACTGGGACTCAACTTGATCGGGCGCATTGCAGCATCAGATGCGGCGAATGAATTGCTATTCTCATCAGATCGGCCAAAGATGTTATCTCCTTGCGCAAGAGCTTGTGCTTCAACAAAGACCCGTCCAAGCAGCCGTCAGTGAAATACTGGATGGCTTGGATTTCATGAACTCCCTCCCAAGTGTTTCTGAGCTTGATCCACCGCTGAAGGTAATCGCGAAGGGGCACGTCCTTTCCTTGTACACAGAGTGCCAGGTTCCAAGGCAGACCTGGGCGCTCATACGTGCCGGTGACGTTGCGAACAAATGCATCCTCAAAATCCTTCCCATAATTGATGCTATTGCTGGGCAAACTGTTCAACCAGGACCGAGCTGAACCTTGAAGCATGAGCGGTGCATAGCGTACAGCTACGCGGCGACCACCTCCTGCGATGCCGACTGCAGTCATATAATCGACCAGCCAATCTTCTGCCTTGACTGATCCATTGTACTTGAGGTTGTCCCTGGGCAATGTGAAGCCTTTGGGGAACTTCTCTTGCCGAATGCGCGGGCCAAAGCATGCTGGACCCGCTGGTACATCATCTTCTGGTTGCTTATCCTGCTGTAACTGCTCGATTTGGTGCCTTGCATCATTGTCTGCGATTGCTCGGGGACCTAGACGTGGACTCATTGGCAGCCGGACTGACGCCGTCGGTTGCTCATTGTGCCTGTTGTTGACTGTAGGCTCATCCCACCGACTTCCTCCCGCAGCCCCTTGATTCCTCCGACTGCGGTGCAAAATACCATGCGGCGAAGATGCCTGCCTCTGCTGCCGAGGTGGAGCATTTGGCTGGTTTGCACCAGCAGTTGCCCGAACTGATTTTGACGCCACTGTCCCTTGCTGCTCGGTGGCCGCCTTGTGCTGCTGGTTTGCTGTTGTTATGAGGTCACGCATTCCGCGGTCTTCTCTTGCATCTCCTCTCCTTCCACGTGCTCCAGCTCGGTGGCGATCTGCTTGGCAGCTCTCATGTTCTTCACATGAGAACTGTATGAGATCCGCGGAGCGGCGATGGTGGACGCTGCTGGTTGTTGGGCCCCTCCCAGTTCTCTGCCGACCTCTCGGCCTGCTGCTCGGAGCTCATCAATCACTGGGGGTGGGATAATGCGCTTCTTGATGTCGTGCGCTGCGTTGTACTCTCGAACTGTTGCTTCCATACGGCGCTTTTCAGCGTCGATCCGATCTGATTGCTCCTTCAGAGCCTGACTCACCTTCTCCAGCTCGGGATGAGCCACAACTGGGTCGGCATGGAGATCCACAGGAGTGCAAAGCACGCCCGGTGGGTTGCTTGGGCCCGCTGGTGCCGTGGTTGCTGCCCCCGTGGCTCGGGTTGCTGAAGTAGAGCTGTTGCGACTAGACGCTCCCGCCATCATAACCTCCGCATGGAAGTGCGCAGTCGTGCCCTCTGTTCCCATGGCATCCGGTATGTCTGGCAACGGATCCGTGAGCTCAGAAAACACCCGTACCTCCCTAGGAAAAACCTCAGGAAGTGCCGCTACGAAAATGCGATGTCCGCCGAAAGGAATGATGACGCCGCGCGACAGAGGCATTCCTGCCCCAAACCGCGAGGCGTTGTCGATGGCGTAGTCTGATGTCTACGCACGCTTCTATTCTTGTAGACTATGTTGGGCCTCCAAGCGCAGAGGTTTGTAGGACAGCGGCAATTTCCATCAAGTGGATGACCTAAGGTTTATCGAACTCAGGGAAGTAGAGGTTGAAGATGGTCTCTCTCAAGCAACCCTGCAATTAAGATACAAGAAGTCTCTTGTGTCCCCAACACACCTAATACAACTAGGAGTTGTATAGGTGCATTAGTTTGGTGAAGAGATGATAAAATATGGGTGATAGGTGTGGCAAAGCAAGGTAATATAAATCTGTAATAAAAAGTGCAGCAAGCAAACATGTAACAAAAGTGAGCACAAACGGTGTAACAATGGTGGAAACAAGGCCTAGGCTTCATACTTTCACTGGTGGCAACTCCCAACAACATTAACATAGTCTAATCACATGATATTTCCCATAAAACATGCAATGAAGACGCACTCGGAGGTCATTCCTTTGTGGTCAAGAGAGGACGAGAATTATGTAGGGCTACAAAAGCACACCTCAAAGTTCGTAGTTCTCAATCTATGGATTTCCCAATGTCACCGCGGCCATCCAAAGAGAGTACCACAATCACCACAACATATCTCAAGGATAGTCAAAGACAAGCACCAAACCACTCTCAATCTTCAATCAACACACAAAAGAGGAAATCACTCATAAAATATTCTTCTAACCCATGTCCAATAGACCGCTGTCACCATGGTCTCGGGCATTATACTAGATAAGATCAAGTGAGTACATCAATCCAATACATAGAAGAAGGGGAAACATCATGGGATCATCCTAGATTAATATAGCCTATGATCACAATCAAGATCACATCATGGGAGAGAGAGAAGACCACATAGCTACTGGTAGAAACCTTAGCCACGAGGAGTAACTACTCCCGCATCATGGAGGGAGGAAGCAACGTCGATGAAGATGAATCCGGGGGCACTTCCCCGTCCCGGCACGGTGCCGGCACAAGAATTCTGGTCCCCCGAAGCTTGTCGGCGATGGCGGCGGAGATCGGAATTGCTTCTGGAGAAAAGGGGTCTGGAATCAGGGTTTTTGCGTCGCGAGTAAAAATAAGGGCCAAAGGGGGGCACCGGGGGTTCCCCAAGTCGCCCACGTGCTTTCCCGGCGCGGCCAAGCCTTGGCCCGCGCCCACTGGCCGCCTAGGCGACTGGTGGGGCCCCTCTGGCTCTCCTTCCGGCGCAAGGAAGCTTCTGGAACGCTGATCTTTTTTTTCGGAATTTTTCTGGCATTTTAAGTAATGGGAAAACCTGAAATACAAAAACAACAGAAAACATAAACTGGCACTGTGGTGCACTGAGTTAATAGGTTAGTCCAAATATTATCAAAAGTGTATGAAAGTGTATCAATATCATAGCAATATCACACAAAAGATGCATGGAGGAAGCAGAAATTATAGATACGTTTTGGACGTATCAACATCCCCAAGCTTAATTCCTGCTCGTCCTCGAGTAGGTAAATGATAACAAGCATAATTTCTGTGGACATGCTACCAACCATATAAGAAATTTTAAGTAAAGCATTCAAGGCATGTAATCCAATTCAAGTCATAACAGGAAAGAGTCTATATTAGCATTGAAACAAGCAGCATAAGAACATAAAGGTGCAAGAGCTCTCGCTGTCCGTGACTCGAATGTCTCCAAATGGTGTTTGCGTGCAAGAAAGGGGATAGGGATATACAAGAAAAAAAGTATTTTTGTGTTGAGAACTTAATTTACTAAAGTTTCACACTTGGTCTTCTTTGGAATCTTATCTTGACTCATCCCCAGACCACTAGCCAGGTACAAGTCAAAATGATCCACTCCTTTTCGACATTTTGAGCACTCATGCAAGGGATGAGCGTAAGCAAGAAAGTTGACACTTAGGATGGCAAAGAGATAATAAGGTGGAGGAGGAAGACAAAAAAAAGGTGTGAAAGGCTCACATCAATGACGACAATCATAGGCGAGAGAAAGCCAAATGATAGATATGATGTGAGGAGTAGGGATTGCCATGCAACGGATGCACATATGAGCTAAAATCTCTCCAATGGAACTAGTGGGGGTGCATCCAACTTGCTTTCTCAAGAAGACCTAGAGCTCATTTGAGGAGGCTCATCATTGGAATATACAAGCCAAGTTCTATAGTGTGAAGGTCCCCACATAGCTATATGCATGAATGATAATCTATATGGAGTACAAGATATAAGAGGGAGTACTAGTGTGGATCTTTCAAAAGGATAGTAGTGTGCCCCCTTCTCTCTTTTTATTTATTTTTCTCTTTTTTTTCTATTTTTTGTATTCTTTTGGTGGCCTCAATGGCTCTTTCTATTTCTCTCATTTGTCCTCTTTGGGATCTTTTGATTTTATCCTCTTTGGGATCTTTTGATTTTGTCCTCTTTGGGACCTTTTGATTTTGTCCTCTTTGGTATCTTTTCCTCACTTTAGGGGAAACACTCTATATATTACAAAAAGTATAGAAGATCTTTCACACTTAACAAAAGTACTCAAATCATAAAGAAGATGTAACTATCATGATGTATGCAAATGTATGCCTCTACCAGTGTAGTAGGATATGCAATGATACTAGCGCGTCATGTAGCATTGATTAGGGCAAGGCCCAACTAGCATGCGGCTCATCGATCAAGCAAGTAGCATGTATGACATGAAGATCAAGTCATGAGAAGATGGATGTTGCATGGCAATATATCTCGGAAAGGCTATGGAAATGCCTTGGTAGGTAGGTATGGTGGCTGTTTTGAGGAAGGATATAAGGAGGCTTATGATGACAGAGCGTATCGTGCCAAGTGTTTGGATGTACCAGCGAAGGTGGACGCTAACTCTCGGAGTGAGAAGAAAGCAATGCACGGCACAGGAGAGGCTAGCAAAATATGGGAAGGTGGAAGTGTCAACTTTTGAATACTCACATTAGTCTGAAGAACTCATGCACTTATTATCGGTAACTCTCAATCTAATAAGGAGGTTCACAAAGAGACAAGTACCCCGAGGAGGAGTGTATGGGGGTTTGGTTATCCTTGCGCATCCTCGACTCATGGTACGTGAGTGTACTCTAATATTCGACCCCTCAGAAGAGTATTGATCCATCTAGTAGCTAGAGTTCTCAACTAATTTTGTAGGTTTTGAAAATAAACACGGATTTCCCAAAATACGACACCTATCACTAATATGCTAGAGATCTTGACACCAAAAGTTCAAACATTACTCACATCAATACCTCAAAACTATTGCAAGTTACTACTAAAATTAAATAGCAACCTCAATTACCTACTCTCAAGACAGGACACAAAACCCAATGCAACAGTCAAACTCTCTAAACAAGATAAACATGAAAACTCAAGAGAGTTCCAGCAACAAACTAAACAAAATCTATTTGAAAAGATAAGCATGAAAACTAAGAGCAAAACATGACAGTAGCTATGAAAAGATAAAGAACACACAACAACAAAAAGATAGGCATGAAGAATCCTATGTTGTGTTCTAAATTTTGGAAGTGGAGTGTGTTTCTCTCCCACACAAAGAAAGCTGGGCTCTAACTTGTTATGAACATCAAGCAAAGGTAAAGAAAACTAAAAACAAAACCTAAGAGCGAGACGCTCCAAGAATAGCACATAACGCATGAAGTGATAAAAATATAGTGAAACGAGAGACGAACTGATAATTGTCGATGGAGAAGGGGATGCACGGGGACATCCCCAAGCTTAAACGGTTGAGTCTCCTTGAATATTTCTTGGGGATGCATGGGGGAATCCCCAAGCTTGAACGCTTGACACTCCTTAATCTTCTTTCATCATCTTCCCTCGCACACTTGAAAACTTCCTTCATACATAACTCATCATAATCTGATTAGCGAGGTTAGTACACATAATAAATAATTTTTCTCTACTGGTAATAAAGATAATCTTGAAGGAATACTGTTTCTCAAGATTGCCAAAAAGTTTTTGCAAAGAAAAAGCAAGCTTAAGGTTTGCAAGATGAAGGAAAGGCAAAACAGGACAGAATCTGTGAAAAACAGACCAGCAGGTAGTAAAGAATTTTTTAGGGATACTTATGTAACTCAAATAAAAAAAAATCAGAACATACGAAAGTTGCGTAATTGTACAGAGCACGCTGTGTAAAGAATTCAGCTCAAAAAGAAGAACTGGGATTTTTCTGTGATTTTTCTAGTCACGAGGATAGAATCTGTTTTCTGGACAGCATGTCACAACTTTCACTTCCCTTGTCATATGAGGCTATAATTGGCACAAAGCTTGAAAATTAAAGAAACAATTATGTTGCTACAGTAGTAACAATCATCAAGACCACTAAAAACAGAAGAAAAACAAAAAGGAAAACCTAAATTCGTTGCGGGCTGCCTCCCGAAAGCGCTTTCTTTTATGCCTTTAAGCTAGGCATGAAGATTATAGAAGATGCTCTCACAAGAATAAGAATTTTGAAGCAAAAGAGAGCATCAAGAAGCAAATATGAAACACATTTAAGCCTAACCCACTTCCTATGCATAGGCATATTGCAATAGAATAATTCATTGAAGCACAAAGCAATAAGCATAGGAAGGCAAAACAAGTGCAGCTTCAAAACCTTCAACATAAAGAGAGGGAACTTGATATTATTGAAATATCTATAAGCATGTGTTCCCTTCTCATAATAATTTCCAGTGGGATCATGAATAAACTCAACAATATAAGTATCACATAAAGCATTGTTACCATGATCCACATGCAAAAAGGTACTCTTACTCTCCACATAAGCATAATCTTTCTCATTGGTAATAGTGGGAGTAGGACTATCATAAACAACTTGAACACTATAGATTAATTGTGTATTAGGAAGATGGTGTTCAGCAAGGGAGTAATCCCCTCCATGATTATGACAAGTTTCATAAGGATAATTTCTCCTTATGTCATATGTACCTTTACAATCACTATATATAGGAGTTATAACATCATCATAGTAGAGAAGAGAACTATCATTGCTAGCAACTATATTTGTAAACATGTTTTCTTTATTCTCACTAGCAAAAGAATTATAAATTACAACATCACTAATGGGTAAAGGACTTGCAATCCTATCATCCCGAAGCTTAGAGCCTTCCATATCATCATTTTCAGAGTTGGCACCAAAAAGATTTTCAAGATCATAAGTAGCATTATCATCATCTTCCCAATCACAATAAATAGCATGCATATCATAATCAAAATCATCTTCAATAGTGCCTACGGACTTAACATCAGGATAATAATGAATGTAATCAAGCTCACCATCCTCCATAAATTTATGTCTGTTACGATAAAAATTGTTGCGAGGAATATGCTCAGGCCAGGTTGATACCCATTCTTCTTCCTTCTTGCTCCTCTTCCTCCTCCTCTTATTTTTCTTCTTCTTCACCTTAGGAGGGAGTGGTTGGAGATGAAGTTTCTCCATATATCCTGGTTTATCATCAAAAACAATAGGGGAAACTTGGGAGAAACTCTCCTTTTTATTGGTAGAAATATAAGAAACATTTCTGTACTTTGGTAAAGTTCCCTCCTTTCTAATCTTAATTATGTAATCATTTTCATAGCAATTAAAAACACAATAGAGATGGAAATTTTCCAAAGTGTTGGTTATTCCTAAGGCATTAACATCTAGCCAAGAAGTCTTTTCTGATAACTCTTCACACATAAAAAATAACATAAGTTCATCATAAAGATCAGGGGTGATCATGTTATCACACAACTGGTTAACAGTTACGTTTTGAAAGTTCATGCATTGAAAATTAAAGTGACCCTCTATACCACAAAGTTCACAAGTAAAAGGATAAAGGTCACACAATTCTCTAGCAATTTCATTTAAATCTTTGACCCAAGTGATTGTTCTTTCATGCTTATGTTGCTTACAATACTTCTCTTCTTCAATCATAGGCCTTTCACAAGGTCTATCCCACTCCACAAAAATTAACATGCTTATATAAAACTTCATTTTCAGGAATTGGATCATGCATGTTGCAAGCATCATGAACAATTTTATTTTCTTTGAAAATCTCTTTAAAAGGTTCATGATGCTTGATCCAATCCTCCTTAGGCATATTAAGATGTGAAGCAAAAGATTTGAGGAAATCAACAAGGAGATGAGAATCAAGCCCAATCTTAGCACTAAACTTATTAAAACTTGCAGTTTCAACAAAGGACTTAATGCAATCATACTCATAAATTATACCTGACTCTTTACCTTTGTCGATCTCCCAATCTTCAGTGTTGAGTTGAATTCTTTCAAGGAGTTCCCATTTAGCATCAATCTTTTCGTTTGTGAAAGAACCCATAGAGGAATCATCGAGCAAGTCTTTATCCTGTCGAGAGAGCCTTGCATAAAAATTAGTAATTATGATATCTTTGGGGAGCCCATGGTTAGGACATTTTAGCATTAAAGTTTTCAATCTCCCCCAAGATTGAGCTATGCTCTCTTCGTCATGAGGATAGGAATTATAAACATAATTACTATTCTCATGAACTTCATGAAGAGGATAAAACTTGGAGTAAAAGAGAGACTGGATCTCTTCTGATAGAGGCGAAGGTGTCCCGATGTTTCGATGAGATGATGGAGATCGATTTTTGGTGGAGTAGACTTTCACGACCCGACTACGAACGTGCGAAGACGTTGCGCCTTAGCAATCGCTAAACCAACTCCGAGAGGTTATTGATCCCGCGGATGCACGATCAACCTGACCACGAAGGTCAATTCCTGCAAGCAATCGAAGAACAAGCAAGAACTAAGAATTGCAATCTGGATATTGCGAATATAAGATGAAAGATTAACAGAAGTTGGGGTTCCAATGCGGTCTTGGCCTGGTCGGACGACACAAATGAAGAACTCGAAGTTGCGGCTATGGCTAACTTAAATCTAATTAAAACCCAAGTCTAAACGACGCCCTAAGGGCTGTATATATGGGGGAACAGAGGGGATTTTCGTGACCCCTTGGAGGTGGGGCCCGAAAACAACCCTAACTCGGTTTCCCCACACATACGGACTCTAAAAACAGCCTATAATGTGGTATTTCGAAATTACATGGGCCCAGCCCAATATTAAGGTGACGCAGCACCTATAATTGCTCTTGGACGAAAATAATGAAGTGGCATCTCGTGTATTTCGTCCAAGCCTTCATGCATGCCTTATGGTGGCTTCAAAGTGCGAAAATCCCCACTGGAAGCTCCATTGTTATTTCCCGCGCGCGCACCTTCTTCTCCATGCTTGATCCCGCTCCAATGACCGTCCTTCTTGTCCATGCTAGGTCCTTCATTCATAAGCAAAACAAAAGTATCTAATTTAGGCAGCATCATATGTTCATGAACATTAGAAGGATTCGCAAGAAGCGAAAGTACCTGATAATTTAGTTGACGTGCACGTGCTCTAGTAACTGGTCCAGTATGTATAGTTGGTGAAGATGTGGGTGTAACATTAGTAGAGATGTCTTCATCATCCTCCCCTTCTTGAATTGAAGTCGTCCTCGACGGAAGCTCATTATCTTCTCCCAAATAAGGTTTCAAATCTGCAATGTTAAATGTGGGACTAACCCCAAAATCTGCAGGTAGCTCAAGTTTATATGCATTATCATTAATTTTCTGCAAAACCTTAAAGGGACCATCAGCTCGTGGCATTAACTTAGACTTGCGCAAATCAGGAAACCTATCTTTACGTAGATGTAACCAAACAAGATCTCCTGGTTCAAACACAACATGCTTTCTACCCTTATCACCAGCAAGCTTGTATCTAGCATTCATTTTCTCAATGTTTTCTTTAGTTAACTCATGCATTTTTAATATCAATTCAGCACGTTGCTTAGCATCAAAATTAACCTTCTCCGAAGATGGAATAGGAAGCAAATCAATAGGTGCACGAGGTAGAAAACCATAAACAATCTCAAAAGGGCACATTTTAGTGGTAGAATGAAATGAACGATTGTAAGCAAATTCAATATGAGGTAAACATTCTTCCCACATTTTTAAGTTACTCTTTAAAACAGCCCTAAGCATAGTAGACAAAGTCCTATTGACTACTTCAGTTTGTCCATCAGTTTGGGGATGACATGTAGTACTAAAAAGTAGTTTAGTCCCCAACTTAGCCCATAAGCATCTCCAAAAATGGCTAAGAAACTTAGTATCACGATCCGAGACAATAGTATTGGGCACACCATGTAAGCGAATAATCTCTCGAAAGAATAAATCAGCAACATTAGCAGCATCATCGCTTTTATGACATGGTATAAAATGTGCCATCTTAGAAAATCTATCCACGACAACAAATATGCTATCCCTCCCATTCTTTGTTCGAGGCAGGCCTAAAACAAAGTCCATGGATATGTCCTCCCACGGAACACTAGGTACAGGTAAAGGCATGTATAAACCATGAGGATTGAGTCGTGACTTAGCTTTTTGACATGTAGTGCAGCGAGCAACAAAACGCTCAACATCCCGTCTCATCTTTGGCCAAAAGAAATGTGTAGCAAGTACGTCCTCCGTCTTCTTCACGCCAAAATGTCCCATTAATCCTCCTCCATGCGCCTCCTGCAACAACAAAAGACGAATAGAGCTAGCTGGAATGCATAGCTTGTTAGAACGGAACACAAACCCATCATTAAGCACAAACTTGTTCCATGTTCTACCCTCTCTACAATTCTGCAATACATCTTTAAATTCCGCATCATGTACATATTGATCTTTGATTGTCGCTAAACCGAAAATCTTGAAGTCAAGTTTTGAAAGCATAGTATAACGACGAGACAAAGCATCAACAATAATATTATCTTTCCCCTTCTTGTGTTTAATGACATAAGGGAAAGTCTCAATAAATTCAACCCACTTAGCATGTCTACGATTAAGTTTTGCTTGACTTCTTATGTGTTTCAAAGATTCATGATCAGAATGTATAACAAATTCTTTGGGCCATAAATAATGTTGCCAAGTTTCTAATGTCCGAACAAGAGCATATAATTCCTTATCATAAGTAGAATAGTTCAGACTAGGCCCACTCAATTTTTCAGAAAAGTAAGCAACAGGTTTAGCATCTTGTAATAACACACCTCCCAAACCAATACCACTAGCATCGCATTCAAGCTCAAAAGTCTTATTAAAATCAGGAAGTTGGAGCAAAGGAGCATGTGTTAACTTATCTTTCAATATCGTGAAGGCTTCTTCCTGTGCGGTACCCCAAGTAAAAGGCACATCCTTGCGTGTAAGCTCATTGAGAGGTGCAGCAATGGTGCTGAAATCTCTCACAAAACGCCTATAGAATCCAGCGAGGCCAAGAAAACTCCTCACTTGTGTGACCGTTTTGGGCTGCGGCCAACTCTCAATCGCCTCGATCTTGGCTTTATCCACTTCAATTCCCTGCGGAGTAACAACATAGCCAAGAAACGATACTCGGTCGGTGCAAAAGGTGCACTTCCCAAGGTTACCAAACAAACGTGCATTACGTAGAGCAATAAAGACAGCACGTAAATGATCCAAATGTTCCTCCAAAGATTTGCTATAAATCAGTATATCATCAAAATAGACTACCACAAATCGTCCAATGAAAGCACGTAAAACCTCGTTCATTAATCTCATGAAAGTGCTAGGTGCATTAGTTAACCCAAAAGGCATGACTAACCACTCATATAATCCAAACTTAGTTTTAAAAGCCGTTTTCCATTCATCTCCTAATTTCATGCGAATTTGATGGTATCCACTACGCAAATCAACTTTGGAAAACATGGTAGATCCACTTAATTCATCAAGCATATCATCTAACCGAGGAATAGGATGACGATAACGAATAGTAATATTATTAATGGCTCGACAATCAACACACATACGCCATGTTCCATCCTTTTTTGGCACTAATATAACAGGAACAACACAAGGACTAAGGGATTCACGTATGTAACCTTTGTCGAGTAGCTCTTGTACTTGACGCTGAATCTCCTTCGTCTCCTCCGGATTGGTACGGTATGGTGCACGGTTGGGCAGCGAAGCACCGGGAATTAAGTCAATCTGATGCTCAATCCCTCGAATAGGTGGTAATCCCGGTGGTACGTCTTGTGGAAAGACGTCAATAAATTCCTGCAAAAGGTCAGTGACAACAGGAGGCAAAGAAGGAGGCAATTCCTCAAATGAAAACAAAGCTTCTTTGCACACAAAAGCATAGCACACATATTGACTAACATCCAAATCCGAAATATCAACCTTAGTAGCAAGCAAAGTTGGACTAGTCAATTTAATTTCATTAGAAACAGCAGAAGAAGATTTGCTATTAGTCTTATGTTGTTGCTCAAATTCTTTAGCTGCTATCTCATTTTCACTCTTATTTTTCTCCTGTTTAGCTTTACTAGCTCTAGCAAGATCATCTTTCACAATTTGTTCAGGAGACATAGGAAGTAAAGCAATATTTTTATCCTGATGAACCAGAGTAAACTGATTTGTCCTACCATGGTGTACAACATTCCTATCAAATTGCCATGGTCTACCAAGTAAAAGAGAGCATGCTTGCATGGGTACCACATCACAATCAACATAATCAGCATATGCAGCAATGCTAAAGTGCACACGAACAGAACGCGTTACCTTAATCTTACCACTATTGTTAAACCACTGAATATAGTACGGATGGGGGTGTGGTCTTGTGGTGAGAGATAGCTTCTCCACCAACTCCATGCTAGCCAAGTTGTTGCAACTGCCTCCGTCAATGATGATGCGAACCGAACGTTCTTTCACCACTCCCTTTGTGTGGAACAAATTATGCCTCTGGTTTTGCTCGGCCTTCGTTACCTGCACACTTAACACACGTTGAGCAACCAAACTAGCATATTTATCTGCATCATCAGGAGCCATATACTCTATATCATGAGCATCATCATGGGCACCCTGTTCCTCATGAGCAATGAGAACTAAAGTCTCCTCATCATAGTCACTTGCTGACTCATACCCACCATCCGCCGTAATAGTCATCACACGCTTGGAGGGACAGTCTTTTGCGAAGTGACCTCCACCTTGGCACCTGCGACATTTAATATCACGATCTCGTGTTTGCCCTGTGGAAGCCTTGGATGAAGAAGAACTCGCCGCTGGACCACTTTGTGCACCCTTGAATGGTGGCGCTGGCTGTTTTGGTGGCTCCCTGTAAGAATGAGCGGCTGAAGTAGATGGTGGTGCAGCAGGACGTGTCGATGTAGAAGCTCCACGCGATGTCCATGATGTATTTCGTCCTGCAGAAAAGTTAGGTCGCGTAGCGGCCTGTCGATCCTGCACTTCACGTTCAGCTTTACAAGCAAGATGAAACAAACGAGTGATAGTAGCAAAGTCCTTGTATTCTAGAATAGTTTGTATCTCCCTGTTTAAACCACCCATAAAACGTACAAGCATAGCTTCATTATCCTCTACTAGGCCACATCTAATCAATCCAGTTTGTAATTCTTGATAATATTCCTCTACAGAATTTTTTCCTTGTCTCAAACGCTGTAATTTTTGTAACAATTCACGTTGATAATAAGGGGGAACCCAGCGAGTACGCATAGCATCTTTTAAAGCAGCCCAAGTAGTTGGAATATTATTAGCATGCAATCTACAATGTTCAGACCACCAAATAGATGCAAATCCCGTGAATTCACAAACAGCAGCAGTAACACGTCTATTCTCAGGATATTGTAAACATGTAAAGCGTTGTTCAGTTTCTAACTCCCAAGTAAGATAAGCATCAGGAATATATCTACCCTCAAACGGCTTAAGATTCAATTTCAGTTTAGGCACATGTTCATCATCGCGTACCTGAGGGGGTGGTTGGTGTCGACCGTGGCGAATGTTGGGACGTGGACGTCCAGCTGGCTGTTCATAGGCCGCTTCCTGTTCCACCTCCTCCTCGTAATCACCCTCGTAGTTGTCATCCTGGCCGACGTCAGAAGCAGCAGCAGCAGGTACTGCAGCAGCAGCAGGAGCACCAATACCAGCAGCTTGTCCTCTCGGAAACAGAATCCGTCGTGCACGTGGTAGTGGCGGTGGCTGTGGCTGTGCTGGAGCGGCAGCAGGCTGTGTAGGTAGGCGTGCGATCAACTCAGTAAACTTGGCGTCGAGCTTGGTGTCAATCATCTTTTCCACGCCATCAATTGCCTCTGTAAATCTGGTCTCGATGTCATTCACCTGTTCAGACATCATTTGTGCAAATTTATCATGTAGCTCCTTGTTTGTCATGTTCTCCCAATCGGGTGCATCCCGCGCCACTTCATCATGTGATCCTGGCATGGTTAGCAGAAATAGAAAACACACAGGAATATGATCCTACCTCTACTAATGGGATGTGGAATGGTGGAAAGCACAAATCCGTCAAGCTTTTCTTTCGTTCTTACCGATTCTTACCTAGCAGCAGGTGGTAATGTACAACCAACGGGTCAAAACTCTCAGAGATATGGTGGAGCGATGGCCAGGAGGTGTCAAACGCACGATGTAGAATATATGTGGAGCTGTAGGAA
Organism: Bromus sterilis; assembly: GCA_950022295.1. Classification (NCBI taxonomy): domain Eukaryota; kingdom Viridiplantae; phylum Streptophyta; class Magnoliopsida; order Poales; family Poaceae; genus Bromus; species Bromus sterilis. Next base: position 158,428,250 of record OX465599.1, on the reverse strand, counting down.
GCCTGACAAGTATGGTAGCAAAAGCTCAACAGTAATCAAAACAGAGATGCAAAGCTGAATAAACACTCAACGTCGGTACTGTGCTGATCCTAGGCTAGACCGTACTAGAGACGCGAGCCTAAAACACCAACGAAAGCACGGCGCGGCACGTAAACAACTGAGAAGCACACTCTGAATTTTTTTTTCTCTCTCTCTTTTTTTTTTTTTTGCTCTTTTTTTTTTGCGATGCGGGACTGCAGTGGCTGAAAAAGTGTGAAAAAATCACTATGGTGGCAAACGTCTCAAAATGAGTTTCTGGACTTAAGGAACGTATGGGCACGAAATTTTTTTACCCCTGAAAATTTTGGCCTAAAAACTGTTCTGGAAAGACGCTAAGATCAGCAACTTGACACAACGATGCAACCGTAAATTCAACAAAGCAAGTACTGAAAAGAAAACTGGACAAAGGCTAGGACTGTCTTGGGACGTGATGATCTAACCCTAATTTTTTTGTTGGCTTTTTCGTGGACTCTAGGTATGAAGAACAGAACCAATCTAGACTATGAAAACTGGTAAATCTCACCGAGCAACCTGGAAATCTGATACCACTTGATAGAGGCGAAGGTGTCCCGATGTTTCGATGAGATGATGGAGATCGATTTTTGGTGGAGTAGACTTTCACGACCCGACTACGAACGTGCGAAGACGTTGCGCCTTAGCAATCGCTAAACCAACTCCGAGAGGTTATTGATCCCGCGGATGCACGATCAACCTGACCACGAAGGTCAATTCCTGCAAGCAATCGAAGAACAAGCAAGAACTAAGAATTGCAATCTGGATATTGCGAATATAAGATGAAAGATTAACAGAAGTTGGGGTTCCAATGCGGTCTTGGCCTGGTCGGACAACACAAACGAAGAACTCGAAGTTGCGGCTATGGCTAACTTAAATCTAATTAAAACCTAAGTCTAAACGACGCCCTAAGGGATGTATATATGGGGGAACAGAGGGGATTTTCGTGACCCCTTGGAGGTGGGGCCCGAAAACAACCCTAACTCGGTTTCCCCACACATACGGACTCTAAAAACAGCCTATAATGTGGTATTTCGAAATTACATGGGCCCAGCCCAATATTAAGGTGACGCAGCACCTATAATTGCTCTTGGACGAAAATAATGAAGTGGCATCTCGTGTATTTCGTCCAAGCCTTCATGCATGCCTTATGGTGGCTTCAAAGTGCGAAAATCCCCACTAGAAGCTCCATTGTTATTTCCCGCGCGCGCACCTTCTTCTCCATGCTTGATCCCGCTCCAATGACCGTCCTTCTTGTCCATGCTAGGTCCTTCATTCATAAGCAAAACAAAAGTATCTAATTTAGGCAGCATCATATGTTCATGAACATTAGAAGGATTCGCAAGAAGCGAAAGTACCTGATAATTTAGTTGACGTGCACGTGCTCTAGTAACTGGTCCAGTATGTGTAGTTGGTGAAGATGTGGGTGTAACATTAGTAGAGATGTCCTCATCATCTTCCCAATCCCGTAGGTGAGAATCATCTAGTAGCCTATACCATTCCAATGCTTTTCCTTTTAGTGACAAGGCAAATAATTTCTTCATGACTTCACCTCTTGTCAAACCTGAAATCTTAAACAACTCACAAAGTTCTGTAAGTTTCAACAAATGAATACTAGGATTGACTGTTCCATCATAACAATCAGTCCTAATTATTTCAATTATCCCAAGCTGGAGGAGACTTCTCTACCACGGGTGTGATAAAGCGGCCTTCTCCAAGAAACAAGCTAAGAGTGCAGTTTTCCATAAACATAACTAGTGAAAATAAAAACAAGAAACGAAAAGATTTAATTGCAAGATCTAAAGATATACCTTCAACGCTTACCTCCCCGGCAACGGCGCCAGAAATAGCTTGATGTCTACGCACGCTTCTATTCTTGTAGACTATGTTGGGCCTCCAAGCGCAGAGGTTTGTAGGACAGTAGCAATTTACCTCAAGTGGATGACCTAAGGTTTATCGAACTCAGGGAAGTAGAGGTTGAAGATGGTCTCTCTCAAGCAACCCTGCAATTAAGATGCAAGAAGTCTCTTGTGTCCCCAACACACCTAATACAACTAGGAGTTGTATAGGTGCACTAGTTCGGCGAAGAGATGATAAAATATGGGTGGTAGGTGTGGCAAAGCAAGGTAATATAAATCTGTAATAAAAAGTGCAGCAAGAAAACATGTAACAAAATTGAGCACAAACGGTGTAACAATTGTGGAAACAACGCCTAGGCTTCATAATTTCACTAGTGGCAACTCCCAACAACATTAACATAGTCTAATCACATGATATTTCCCGTAAAACATGCAATGAAGACGCACTCGGAGGTCATTCCTTTGTGGTCAAGAGAGGACGAGAATTATGTAGGGCTACAAAAGCACACCTCAAAGTTCAAAGTTCTCAATCTATGGATTTACCAATGTCACCGCTGCCATCCAAAGAGAGTACCACTGATGAGGACATCTCTACTAATGTTACACCCACATCTTCACCAACTACACATACTGGACCAGTTACTAGAGCACGCGCACGTCAACTAAATTATCAGGTACTTTCGTTTCTTGCGAATCCTTCTAATGTTCAGGAACATATGATGCTGCCTAAATTAGATACTTTTGTTTGTCTTATGAATGAAGGACCTAGCGTGGATAAGAAGGATGGTCATTGGAGCGGGATCAAGCATGGAGAAGGAGGTGTGCGCGGGGGAAAGGACAATGGAGCTTCCAGTGGTGATTTTCGCACTTTGAGGCCACCATAAGGCGTGCATGAAGACTTGGACGAGAGACACAAGATGCCACATTAATATTTTCTTCCAAGGGTTATTATAGGTGCTGCATCACCTTATTATTGGGCCAGGCCCATGTAATTTCGAAATACACTTAATAGGCTATTTTTTAGAGTCCGTATGTGTGGGGAAACCGAGTTAGGGTTGTTTTCGGACCCCTCCTCCAAGGGGCCACGAAATTCCCCTCTGTTCCCCCATATATACAGCCCTTAGGGCGTCGTTTAGACTTGGGTTTTAATTAGATTTAAGTTAGCCATAGCCGCAACTTCGAGCTCTTCGTTTGTGTCATCCGACCAGGCCAAGACCTCATTGGAACCCCAACTTTCGTAATCATTCATCTTATATTCGCAATATCCAGATTGCAATTCTTAGTTCTTGCTTGTTCTTCGATTGCTTGCAGGAATTAGACCTTCGTGGTCAGGTTGATCGTGCATCTGCGGGATCAATAACCTCTCGGAGTTGGTTTAGCGATCGCTAAGGCGCAACGTCTTCGCACGTTCGTAGTCGGATCGTGAAAGTCGTCTCCACCATAATCGATCTCCACCATCTCATCGAAACATCGGGACACCTTCGCCTCTATCAAGTGGTATCAGATTTCCAGGTTGATCGGTGAGATTTACCAGTTTTCGTACTCTAGATTACTTCTGTTCTTCATACCTACAGTCCACGAAAAAGCCAAACAAAAATTTTAGGGTTAGATCATCACGTCCCTAAACAGTCCGAGCCTTTGTCCAGTCTTCCTTTACAGTAGTTTGCTTTGTTGAATTTGCGGTTGCATCGTTGTGTCGAGTTGCTGATCTTAGCGTCTAGTTCCCTTAGAGTTTCGAGTTCTGATCATAGTTTGTCACGCCGCCGCCGCACAGTACTACACCACCACGTTCCGCCAATCCGAGTCCAGATACACCACCACGTTCCGCCAAGCAGAGTCCATATACACCACCACGACCTACCGATCCGAGTTGAGTTCCATCACCCGTTCGGTTTGTGATCTCTCCGTAGCCAGATTAGTTTGAGTTGATTAGAGTCGGATTTCACCAATCTTTGTCGTACGTAGAAGAGGGTGATTTCCAAAAAAAAAAAAAGAGAATTTTTTTTTCAGAGTGTGCTTCTCAGTTGATTACGTGCCGCGCCGTGCTTTCGTTGGTGTTTTAGGCTCGCGTCTCTAGTACGGTCTAGCCTAGGATCAGCACAGTACCGACGTTGAGTGTTTATTCAACTTTGCATCTCTGTTTTGATTACTGTTGAGCTTTTTGCTACCATATTTGTCAAGCCTACCTACAGCTCCACATATATTCTACTTCGTGCGGTTGACACCTCCTAGCCATCGCTCTACCACATCTCTGAGAGTTTTGACCCGTTGGTTGTACATCACCACCTGCTGCTAGGTAAGAATCGGTAAGAACGAAAGAAAAGCTTGACGGATTTGTGCTTTCCACCACCCCACATCCCATTAGTAGAAGTAGGATCATATTTCTGTGTGTTTTCTATTTCTGCTAACCATGCCAGGATCCCATGATGAAGTGGCGCGGGATGCACCCGATTGGGAGAATATGACAAACAAAGCGTTACATGATAAATTTGCACAAATGATGTCTGAACAGGTGAATGACATCGAGAACAGATTTACAGAGGCGATTGATGGTGTGGAGAAGATGATCGACACCAAGCTCGACGCCAAGTTTACTGAGTTGCTCGCACGCCTACCTGCACAGCCTACGGCCGCTCCAGCACAGCCACCGCCACCACGACGTGCACGACGTATTCTGTTTCCGGGCAGACAAGCTGCTGGTGCTCCTGCGGCTGCTGCAGTTGCTGCTCCTGCTGCTGTTTCTGACGTCGGCCAGGACGACAACTACGAGGGTGATTACGAGGAGGAGGTGGAACAGGAAGCGGCCTATGAGCAGCCAGCTGGGCGTCCATGTCCCAACATTCGCCACGGTCGACACCAACCACCCCCTCAGGTACGCGATGATGAACATGTGCCTAAACTTAAATTGAATCTTAAGCCGTTTGAGGGTAGATATATTCATGATGCTTATCTTACTTGGGAGTTAGAAACTGAACAACGCTTTACATGTTTACAATATCCTGAGAATAGACGTGTTACTGCTGCTGTTTGTGAATTCACGGGTTTTGCATCTATTTGGTGGTCTGAACATTGTAGATTGCATGCTAATAATATTCCAGCTACTTGGGCTGCTTTAAAAGATGCTATGCGTACTCGCTGGGTTCCTCCTTATTATCAACGTGAATTGCTACAAAAATTACAGCGTTTGAGACAAGGAAAAAATTCTGTAGAGGAATATTATCAAGAATTACAAACTGGATTGATTAGATGTGGCCTAGTAGAGGATAATGAAGCTATGTTTGCACGTTTTATAGGTGGCTTAAACAGGGAGATACAAACTATTCTAGAATACAAGGACTATGCTACTATTACTCGTTTGTTTCATCTTGCTTGTAAAGCTGAACGTGAAGTGCAGGATCGACAGGCCGCTACGAGACCTAACTTTTCTCCAGGACGAAATACATCATGGACATCGCGTGGACCTTCTACATCCACACGTCCTGCTGCACCACCATCTACTTCAACCGCTCATTCTTACAGGGAGCCACCAAAACAGCCAGCGCCACCATTCAAGGGTGCACAGAGTGGTCCAGCAGCGAGTTCTTCTTCATCCATGGCTTCCACAGGGCAAACACGAGATCGTGATATTAAATGTCGCAGGTGCCAAGGTGGAGGTCACTTCGCAAAAGACTGTCCCTCCAAGCGTGTGATGATTATTACGGCGGATGGTGGGTATGAGTCAGCGAGCGACTATGATGAGGAGACTTTAGTTCTCATTGCTCACGAGGAACAGGGTGCCCATGATGATGCTCATGATATAGAGTATATGGCTCCTGATGATGCAGATCAATATGCTAGTTTGGTTGCTCAACGTGTGTTAAGTGTGCAGGTATCGAAGGCCGAGCAAAACCAGAGGCATAATTTGTTCCACACAAAGGGAGTGGTGAAAGAACGTTCGGTTCACATCATCATTGACGGAGGGAGTTGCAACTACTTGGCGAGCATGGAGTTGGTGGAGAAGCTATCTCTCACCACAAGACCACACCCCCATCCGTACTATATTCAGTGGTTTAATAATAGTGGTAAGATTAAGGTAACGCGTTCTGTTCGTGTGCACTTTAGCATTGCTGCATATGCTGATTATGTTGATTGTGATGTGGTACCCATTCAAGCATGCTCTCTTTTACTTGGTAGACCATGGCAATTTGATAGGAATGTTGTGCACCATGGTAGGACAAATCAGTTTACTCTGGTTCATCAGGATAAAACTATTGCTTTACTTCCTATGTCTCCTGAACAAATTGTGAAAGATGATCTTGCTAGAGCTAGTAAAGCTAAACAGGAGAAAAATAAGAGTGAGAATGAGATAGCAGCTAAAGAATTTGAGCAACAACATAAGACTAATAGCAAATCTTCTTCTGCTGTTTCTAATGAAATTAAATTGACTAGTCCAACTTTGCTTGCTACTAAGGTTGATATTTCGGATTTGGATGTTAGTCAATATGTGTGCTATGCTTTTGTGTGCAAAGAAGCTTTGTTTTCATTTGAGGAATTGCCTCCTTCTTTGCCTCCTGTTGTCACTGACCTTTTGCAGGAGTTTATTGACGTCTTTCCACAAGACGTACCACCGGGATTACCACCTATTCGAGGGATTGAGCATCAGATTGACTTAATTCCCGGTGCTTCGCTGCCCAACCGTGCGCCATACCGTACCAATCCGGAGGAGACGAAGGAGATTCAGCGTCAAGTACAAGAGCTACTCGAGAAAGGTTACATACGTGAATCCCTTAGTCCTTGTGCTGTTCCTGTTATATTAGTGCCTAAAAAGGATGGAACTTGGCGTATGTGTGTTGATTGTAGAGCCATTAATAATATTACTATTCGTTATCGTCATCCTATTCCTAGGTTAGATGATATGCTTGATGAATTAAGTGGCTCTACCATGTTTTCCAAAGTTGATTTGCGTAGTGGATACCATCAAATTCGCATGAAATTAGGGGATGAATGGAAAACGGCATTTAAAACTAAGTTTGGATTATATGAGTGGTTAGTCATGCCTTTTGGGTTAACTAATGCACCTAGCACTTTCATGAGATTAATGAACGAGGTTTTACGTGCTTTCATTGGACGATTTTTGGTAGTCTATTTTGATGATATACTGATTTATAGCAAATCTTTGGAGGAACATTTGGATCATTTACGTGCTGTTTTTATTGCTCTACGTAATGCACGTTTGTTTGGTAACCTTGGGAAGTGCACCTTTTGCACCGACCGAGTATCGTTTCTTGGCTATGTTGTTACTCCGCAGGGAATTGAAGTTGATAAAGCCAAGATCGAGGCGATTGAGAGTTGGCCGCAGCCCAAAACGGTCACACAAGTGAGAAGTTTTCTTGGCCTCGCTGGATTCTATAGGCGTTTTGTGAGAGATTTCAGCACCATTGCTGCACCTCTCAATGAGCTTACACGCAAGGATGTGCCTTTTACTTGGGGTACCGCACAGGAAGAAGCCTTCACGGTATTGAAAGATAACTTAACACATGCTCCTTTGCTCCAACTTCCTCATTTTAATAAGACTTTTGAGCTTGAATGCGATGCTAGTGGGATTGGTTTGGGAGGTGTGTTATTACAAGATGCTAAACCTGTTGCATACTTTTCTGAAAAATTGAGTGGGCCTAGTCTGAACTATTCTACTTATGATAAGGAATTATATGCTCTTGTTCGGACATTAGAAACTTGGCAACATTATTTATGGCCCAAAGAATTTGTTATACATTCTGATCATGAATCTTTGAAACACATAAGAAGCCAAGCAAAACTTAATCGTAGACATGCTAAGTGGGTTGAATTTATTGAGACTTTCCCTTATGTCATTAAACACAAGAAGGGGAAAGATAATATTATTGCTGATGCTTTGTCTCGTCGTTATACTATGCTTTCACAACTTGACTTCAAGATATTCGGTTTAGAGACAATCAAAGATCAATATGTACATGATGCGGAATTTAAAGATGTTTTGCAGAATTGTAGAGAGGGTAGAACATGGAACAAGTTTGTGCTTAATGATGGGTTTGTGTTCCGTTCTAACAAGCTATGCATTCCAGCTAGCTCTATTCGTCTTTTGTTGTTGCAGGAGGCGCATGGAGGAGGATTAATGGGACATTTTGGCGTGAAGAAGACGGAGGACGTACTTGCTACACATTTCTTTTGGCCAAAGATGAGACGGGGTGTTGAGCGTTTTGTTGCTCGCTGCACTACATGCCAAAAAGCTAAGTCACGACTCAATCCTCATGGTTTATACATGCCTTTACCTGTACCTAGTGTTCCGTGGGAGGACATATCCATGGACTTTGTTTTAGGCTTGCCTCGAACACAGAAGGGGAGGGATAGCATATTTGTTGTCGTGGATAGATTTTCTAAGATGGCACATTTTATACCATGTCATAAAAGCGATGATGCTGCTAATGTTGCTGATTTATTCTTTCGCGAGATTATTCGCTTACATGGTGTGCCCAATACTATTGTCTCGGATCGTGATACTAAGTTTCTTAGCCATTTTTGGAGATGCTTATGGGCTAAGTTGGGGACTAAACTACTTTTTAGTACTACATGTCATCCCCAAACTGATGGACAAACTGAAGTAGTCAATAGGACTTTGTCTACTATGCTTAGGGCTGTTTTAAAGAGTAACTTGAAAATGTGGGAAGAATGTTTACCTCATATTGAATTTGCTTATAATCGTTCATTTCATTCTACCACTAAAATGTGCCCTTTTGAGATTGTTTATGGTTTTCTACCTCGTGCACCTATTGATTTGCTGCCTCTTCCATCTTCAGAGAAGGTTAATTTTGATGCTAAGCAACGTGCTGAATTGATATTAAAAATGCATGAGTTAACTAAAGAAAACATTGAGAAAATGAATGCTAGATACAAGCTTGCTGGTGATAAGGGTAGAAAGCATGTTGTGTTTGAACCAGGAGATCTTGTTTGGTTACATCTACGTAAAGATAGGTTTCCTGATTTGCGCAAGTCTAAGTTAATGCCACGAGCTGATGGTCCCTTTAAGGTTTTGCAGAAAATTAATGATAATGCATATAAACTTGAGCTACCTGCAGATTTTGGGGTTAGTCCCACATTTAACATTGCAGATTTGAAACCTTATTTGGGAGAAGATGATGAGCTCCCGTCGAGGACGACTTCCATTCAAGAAGGGGAGGATGATGAGGACATCTCTACTAATGTTACACCCACATCTTCACCAACTACACATACTGGACCAGTTACTAGAGCACGCGCACGTCAACTAAATTATCAGGTACTTTCGTTTCTTGCGAATCCTTCTAATGTTCAGGAACATATGATGCTGCCTAAATTAGATACTTTTGTTTGTCTTATGAATGAAGGACCTAGCATGGATAAGAAGGATGGTCATTGGAGCGGGATCAAGCATGGAGAAGGAGGTGTGCGCGCGGGAAAGGACAATGGAGCTTCCAGTGGTGATTTTCGCACTTTGAGGCCACCATAAGGCGTGCATGAAGACCTGGACGAGAGACACAAGACGCCACATTAATATTTTCGTCCAAGGGTTATTATAGGTGCTGCGTCACCTTATTATTGGGCCAGGCCCATGTAATTTCGAAATACACTTAATAGGCTATTTTTTAGAGTCCGTATGTGTGGGGAAACCGAGTTAGGGTTGTTTTCGGACCCCTCTCCAAGGGGCCACGAAATTCCCCTCTGTTCCCCCATATATACAGCCCTTAGGGCGTCGTTTAGACTTGGGTTTTAATTAGATTTAAGTTAGCCATAGCCGCAACTTCGAGCTCTTCGTTTGTGTCATCCGACCAGGCCAAGACCTCATTGGAACCCGAACTTTCGTAATCATTCATCTTATATTCGCAATATCCAGATTGCAATTCTTAGTTCTTGCTTGTTCTTCGATTGCTTGCAGGAATTAGACCTTCGTGGTCAGGTTGATCGTGCATCCGCGGGATCAATAACCTCTCGGAGTTGGTTTAGCGATCGCTAAGGCGCAACGTCTTCGCACGTTCGTAGTCGGATCGTGAAAGTCGTCTCCACCATAATCGATCTCCACCATCTCATCGAAACATCGGGACACCTTCGCCTCTATCATATGTCTCCTGAACACATTGTGAAAGATGATCTTGCTAGAGCTAGTAAAGCTAAACAGGAGAAAAATAAGAGTGAAAATGAGATAGCAGCTAAAGAATTTGAGCAACAACATAAGACTAATAGCAAATCTTCTTCTGCTGTTTCTAATGAAATTAAATTGACTAGTCCAACCTTGCTTGCTACTAAGGTTGATATTTCGGATTTGGATGTTAGCCAATATGTGTGCTATGCTTTTGTGTGCAAAGAAGCTTTGTTTTCATTTGAGGAATTGCCTCCTTCTTTGCCTCCTGTTGTCACTGACCTTTTGCAAGAGTTTATTGACGTCTTTCCACAAGACGTACCACCGGGATTACCACCTATTCGAGGAATTGAGCATCAGATTGACTTAATTCCCGGTGCTTCGCTGCCCAACCGTGCGCCATACCGTACCAATCCGGAGGAGACGAAGGAGATTCAGCGTCAAGTACAAGAGCTACTCGACAAAGGTTACATACGTGAATCCCTTAGTCCTTGGGCTGTTCCTGTTATATTAGTGCCTAAAAAGGATGGAACTTGGCGTATGTGTGTTGATTGTAGAGCCATTAATAATATTACTATTCGTTATCGTCATCCTATTCCTAGGTTAGATTATATGCTTGATGAATTAAGTGGCTCTACCATGTTTTCCAAAGTTGATTTGCATAGTGGATACCATCAAATTCGCATGAAATTAGGGGATGAATGGAAAACGGCATTTAAAACTAAGTTTGGATTATATGAGTGGTTAGTCATGCCTTTTGGGTTAACTAATGCACCTAGCACTTTCATGAGATTAATGAACGAGGTTTTACGTGCTTTCATTGGACGATTTGTGGTAGTCTATTTTGATGATATACTGATTTATAGCAAATCTTTGGAGGAACATTTGGATCATTTACGTGCTGTTTTTATTGCTCTACGTACTGCACGTTTGTTTGGTAACCTTGGGAAGTGCACCTTTTGCACCGACCGTGTATCGTTTCTTGGCTATGTTGTTACTCCACAGGGAATTGAAGTTGATAAAGCCAAGATCGAGGCGATTGAGAGTTGGCCGCAGCCCAAAACGGTCACACAAGTGAGAAGTTTTCTTGGCCTCGCTGGATTCTATAGGCGTTTTGTGAGAGATTTCAGCACCATTGCTGCACCTCTCAATGAGCTTACACGCAAGGATGTGCCTTTTACTTGGGGTACCGCACAGGAAGAAGCCTTCACGGTATTGAAAGATAAGTTAACACATGCTCCTTTGCTCCAACTTCCTGATTTTAACAAGACTTTTGAGCTTGAATGCGATGCTAGTGGGATTGGTTTGGGAGGTGTGTTATTACAAGATGCTAAACCTGTTGCATACTTTTCTGAAAAATTGAGTGGGCCTAGTCTGAACTATTCTACTTATGATAAGGAATTATATGCTCTTGTTCGGACATTAGAAACTTGGCAACATTATTTATGGCCCAAAGAATTTGTTATACATTCTGATCATGAATCTTTGAAACACATAAGAAGCCAAGAAAAACTTAATCGTAGACATGCTAAGTGGGTTGAATTTATTGAGACTTTCCCTTATGTCATTAAACACAAGAAGGGGAAAGATAATATTATTGCTGATGCTTTGTCTCGTCGTTATACTATGCTTTCACAACTTGACTTCAAGATATTCAGTTTAGAGACACTCAAAGATCAATATGTACATGATGCGGAATTTAAAGATGTATTGCAGAATTGTAGAGAGGGTAGAACATGGAACAAGTTTGTGCTTAATGATGGTTTTGTGTTCCGTTCTAACAAGCTATGCATTCCAGCTAGCTCTATTCGTCTTTTGTTGTTGCAGGAGGCGCATGGAGGAGGATTAATGGGACACTTTGGCGTGAAGAAGACGGAGGACGTACTTGCTACACATTTCTTTTGGCCAAAGATGAGACGGGATGTTGAGCGTTTTGTTGCTCGCTGCACTACATGTCAAAAAGCTAAGTCACGACTCAATCCTCATGGTTTATACATGCCTTTACCTGTACCTAGTGTTCCGTGGGAGGACATATCCATGGACTTTGTTTTAGGCTTGCCTCGAACTAATAAGGGGAGGGATAACATATTTGTTGTCGTGGATAGATTTTCTAAGATGGCACATTTTATACCATGTCATAAAAGCGATGATGCTGCTAATGTTGCTGATTTATTCTTTCGTGAGATTATTCGCTTACATGGTGTGCCCAATACTATTGTCTCGGATCGTGATACTAAGTTTCTTAGCCATTTTTGGAGATGCTTATGGGCTAAGTTGGGGACTAAACTACTTTTTAGTACTACTTGTCATCCCCAAACTGATGGACAAACTGAAGTAGTCAATAGGACTTTGTCTACTATGCTTAGGGCTGTTTTAAAGAGTAACTTGAAAATGTGGGAAGAATGTTTAACTCATATTGAATTTGCTTATAATCGTTCATTTCATTCTACCACTAAAATGTGCCCTTTTGAGATTGTTTATGGTTTTCTACCTCGTGCACCTATTGATTTGCTGACTCTTCCATCTTTGGAGAAGGTTAATTTTGATGCTAAGCAACGTGCTGAATTGATATTAAAAATGCATGAGTTAACTAAACAAAACATTGAGAAAATGAATGCTAGATACAAGCTTGCTGGTGATAAGGGTAGAAAGCATGTTGTGTTTGAACCAGGAGATCTTGTTTGGTTACATCTACGTAAAGATAGGTTTCCTGATTTGCGCAAGTCTAAGTTAATGCCACGAGCTGATGGTCCCTTTAAGGTTTTACAGAAAATTAATGATAATGCATATAAACTTGTGCTACCTGCAGATTTTGGGGTTAGTCCCACATTTAACATTGCAGATTTGAAACCTTATTTGGGAGAAGATGATGAGCTTCCGTCGAGGACGACTTCAATTCAAGAAGGGGAGGATGATGAGGACATCTCTACTAATGTTACACCCACATCTTCACCAACTACACATACTGGACCAGTTACTAGAGCACGCGCACGTCAACTAAATTATCAGGTACTTTCGTTTCTTGCGAATCCTTCTAATGTTCAGGAACATATGATGCTGCCTAAATTAGATACTTTTGTTTGTCTTATGAATGAAGGACCTAGCATGGATAAGAAGGATGGTCATTGGAGCGGGATCAAGCATGGAGAAGGAGGTGTGCGCGAGGGAAAGGACAATGGAGCTTCCAGTGGTGATTTTCGCACTTTGAGGCCACCATAAGGCGTGCATGAAGACCTGGACGAGAGACACAAGACGCCACATTAATATTTTCGTCCAAGGGTTATTATAGGTGCTGCGTCACCTTATTATTGGGCCAGGCCCATGTAATTTCGAAATACACTTAATAGGCTATTTTTTAGAGTCCGTATGTGTGGGGAAACCGAGTTAGGGTTGTTTTCGAACCCCTCCTCCAAGGGGCCACGAAATTCCCCTCTGTTCCCCCATATATACAGCCCTTAGGGCGTCGTTTAGACTTGGGTTTTAATTAGATTTAAGTTAGCCATAACCGCAACTTCGAGCTCTTCGTTTGTGTCATCCGACCAGGCCAAGACCTCATTGGAACCCCAACTTTCGTAATCATTCATCTTATATTCGCAATATCCAGATTGCAATTCTTAGTTCTTGCTTGTTCTTCGATTGCTTGCAGGAATTAGACCTTCGTGGTCAGGTTGATCGTGCATCCGCGAGATCAATAACCTCTCGGAGTTGGTTTAGCGATCACTAAGGCGCAACGTCTTCGCACGTTCGTAGTCGTATCGTGAAAGTCGTCTCCACCATAATCGATCTCCACCATCTCATCGAAACATCGGGACTCCTTTGCCTCTATCACTAGTCCAACTTTGCTTGCTACTAAGGTTGATATTTCGGATTTGGATGTTAGTCAATATGTGTGCTATGCTTTTGTGTGCAAAGAAGCTTTGTTTTCATTTGAGGAATTGCCTCCTTCTTTGGCTCCTGTTGTCACTGACCTTTTGCAGGAGTTTATTGACGTCTCTCCACAAGACGTACCACCGGGATTACCACCTATTCGAGGGATTGAGCATCAGATTGACTTAATTCCCGGTGCTTCGCTGCCCAACCGTGCGCCATACCGTACCAATCCGGAGGAGACAAAGGAGATTCAGCGTCAAGTACAAGAGCTACTCGACAAAGGTTACATACGTGAATCCCTTAGTCCTTGTGCTGTTCCTGTTATATTAGTGCCTAAAAAGGATGGAACTTGGCGTATGTGTGTTGATTGTAGAGCCATTAATAATATTACTATTCGTTATCGTCATCCTATTCCTAGGTTAGATGATATGCTTGATGAATTAAGTGGCTCTGCCATGTTTTCCAAAGTTGATTTGCGTAGTGGATACCATCAAATTCGCATGAAATTAGGAGATGAATGGAAAACGGCTTTTAAAACTAAGTTTGGATTGTATGAGTGGTTAGTCATGCCTTTTGGGTTAACTAATGCACCTAGCACTTTCATGAGATTAATGAACGAGGTTTTACGTGCTTTCATTGGACGATTTGTGGTAGTCTATTTTGATGATATACTGATTTATAGCAAATCTTTGGAGGAACATTTGGATCATTTACGTGCTGTTTTTATTGCTCTACGTAATGCACGTTTATTTGGTAACCTTGGGAAGTGCACCTTTTGCACCGACCGAGTATCGTTTCTTGGCTATGTTGTTACTCCGCAGGGAATTGAAGTTGATAAAGCCAAGATCGAGGCGATTGAGAGTTGGCCGCAGCCCAAAACTGTCACACAAGTGAGGAGTTTTCTTGGCCTCGCTGGATTCTATAGGCGGTTTGTGAGAGATTTCAGCACCATTGCTGCACCTCTCAATGAGCTTACACGCAAGGACGTGCCTTTTACTTGGGGTACGCACAGGAAGAAGCCTTCTCGGTTTCCCCACACATACGGACTCTAAAAACAGCCTATAATGTGGTATTTCGAAATTACATGGGCCCAGCCCAATATTAAGGTGACGCAGCACCTATAATTGCTCTTGGACGAAAATAATGAAGTGGCATCTCGTGTATTTCGTCCAAGCCTTCATGCATGCCTTATGGTGGCTTCAAAGTGCGAAAATCCCCACTAGAAGCTCCATTGTTCTTTCCCGCGCGCGCACCTTCTTCTCCATGCTTGATCCCGCTCCAATGACCGTCCTTCTTGTCCATGCTAGGTCCTTCATTCATAAGCAAAACAAAAGTATCTAATTTAGGCAGCATCATATGTTCATGAACATTAGAAGGATTCGCAAGAAACGAAAGTACCTGATAATTTAGTTGACGTGCACGTGCTCTAGTAACTGGTCCAGTATGTGTAGTTGGTGAAGATGTGGGTGTAACATTAGTAGAGATGTCCTCATCACTATAGTACCTCAGGAACCCTCAACCTTGATTTGATCAAGTGATTTTGTAATGACCAAAATATTGAGTGGGCCTGCAGTTTCATGAAACTGAGTGGGAGCTTTGAAGACTTCTAATAAACTTGGAATGCAGAGGGCATTTTCTGAGAAGAAGCAGATCAAGAAACCTGAAGCACTCTTGAGAAATTCAAGTGCTCACTCTCGGCGTATCAAGAAACCTGAAGAACTATCGAAAAATTCAAGTGCTCACTATAGGCGTATCAAAAATTCTGAAGCACTCTTGAGAAATTCGAGTGCTCACTCTCGGAGTCTCAAGCAACAACACTCTCGGAGTCTCAAGCAACAACACTCTCGGAGTATCAAGCAACAGCACTCTCGGAGTCCCAAGTAACAACACTCTCCTAGTCCCAAGCAACAGCACTCTCGGAATATTCGAGTGATCACTGTCAAGCAACAACACTCTCGAAAGATTGGAGTGATCACTCTCAAGCAGCAGCACTCTCGGAAGATTCGAGTGATCACTCTGAAGCAAAAACACTCTCGGAAGATTAGAGTGATCACTCTCAAGCAAAATCACTGTCGGAAGATTCAAGTGATCACTCTCAAAAAACACAAAGAACTCTCTAAAAAATTGAGTGCTCACTCTCGGAGTATCAAGCAACCTGAAGCACTCTCGGAAGGTTCGAGTCCTTACTCGCCCATACTGAAAAGTGCTCGAGTGAATACTCGCACAATGATATAAGGCATAAAGAACGAGAAAACGGACCCCCTTCTGAGCACAAGGACGCTCCGCGGGTGCTCACACTATTAGTCCACTCGACGGTTTTCCGAATGGGTGCATTCCATCTCAACTCCCCTCCAAACAAGAGCAAGTACATCTATAGAGTTCGGGTGCTCCCTCGGCCAGGTGATGAAGTGCTTGAGTGACTACTCGCACCAACAAGAGCAAGTACATCTATAGAGTTCAGATGCTCCCTCACCCAGGTGACGAAGTGATCGAGTGACGACTCGCACCAACAAGAACACATGCATCAATGGAGTGCGGATGCTCCCTCACCCAGGAGACCATGATGCACTCGAGTGATCGCTCGCACCCGCAAGGACCAACACATCTATAGAGTTCGGGTGCTCCCTCACCCAGAAGACGATGAAGTGCTCGAGTGATTGCTCGCACTAGAAGGCAAGACCGGGTCAAATAACCAAGAAAACAATCTGCCCGAGCACTCGAAGTGTTGTATGGGTGCATACATGATCAGCCCACTCGATGACTATCAAAGTGGGTGCAGCGCTTATCGATTCCTCGCCTGAGCTCGTCAATAATCCGCGAGTGACTACAATTCGTCCACTTGATTTGTTTTCCAAGTGGATGAACGTCTAAATTAGGCTTCGCGCCTCAGAAAAATGATGCATGTATGGTGATACACTTCACCCCAGATGCCGTGCAAGCTTAGCGTGTAGGTAAGACCCCGCTGCGCAGTCGGCCGGGCCGGGACTTGCCATAGCTGCGACTTCACTCCCGATGTTTTCCATGCGCAATGCATGAGTAAGTTGAGCAAATGACGGACGCATCAAGGCTATTTTCTGAGACCGGCGGCACTGATCCTATAAGACCTGCAACGGCATGGACTTGCTAGGCACCGGTTGTTTTCCAAGTTCGTGTCGAGGGACGCAACTTGATTTTGGGATTTTGAGGTGTTTTCTACCAATTCACCAAGTCTCGACCAGTCTACTACCTTGGGCCTCTCTAGCTTATCATCCGCCAAATAAAATATCTTTTGTGGCTAACAGCCGATGAATCGCAGCAGCGCTGAACGCATGAAGACATGCGATTACGGATTCGAGTCCCTGCGCAACTCTTCGATTCCCCCAGACACTTCAACTCCCATCTGGAGCACACTCACGACAACTTCGACGGCTCATCAACAAATGATGTATGGATCCTCAACAGAAGATCCCGAAAGGTTTAACTTCTCACTCGACAAAGCGACGCGCACTATGGCAGCAAACGCAGATTTGAGTCCCTGCGGTACTCTTCGAGTCCCCCAGGCACTCGGGGTCTACTGACGAGGGGTTACCCCCACGACTCCTGACCGTGAGTGATAGAGGCGAAGGTGTCCCGATGTTTCGATGAGATGGTGGAGATCGATTTTTGGTGGAGTAGACTTTCACGACCCGACTACGAACGTGCGAAGACGTTGCGCCTTAGCAATCGCTAAACCAACTCCGAGAGGTTATTGATCCCGCGGATGCACGATCAACCTGACCACGAAGGTCAATTCCTGCAAGCAATCGAAGAACAAGCAAGAACTAAGAATTGCAATCTGGATATTGCGAATATAAGATGAAAGATTAACAGAAGTTGGGGTTCCAATGCGGTCTTGCCCTGGTCGGACGACACAAACGAAGAACTCGAAGTTGCGGCTATGGCTAACTTAAATCTAATTAAAACCCAAGTCTAAACGACGCCCTAAGGGCTGTATATATGGGGGAACAGAGGGGATTTTCGTGACCCCTTGGAGGTGGGGTCCGAAAATAACCCTAACTCGGTTTCCCCACACATACGGACTCTAAAAACAGCCTATAATGTGGTATTTCGAAATTACATGGGCCCAGCCCAATATTAAGGTGACGCAGCACCTATAATTGCTCTTGGACGAAAATAATGAAGTGGCATCTCGTGTATTCCGTCCAAGCCTTCATGCATGCCTTATGGTGGCTTCAACGTGCGGAAATCCCCACTGGAAGCTCCACTGTACTTTCCCCTGCGCGCACCTTCTTCTCCATTCTTGATCCCGCTCCAATGACCGTCCTTCTTGTCCATGCTAGGTCCTTCATTCATAAGAAAAACAAAAGTATCTAATTTAGGCAGCATCATATGTTCATGAACAATAGAAGGATTCGCAAGAAACGAAAGTACCTGATAATTTAGTTGACGTGCACGTGCTCTAGTAACTGGTCCAGTATGTGTAGTTGGTGAGGGTATGGGTGTAACATTAGTAGGGATGTCCTCATCATCCTCCCCTTCTTGAATTGAAGTCGTCCTCGACGGAAGCTCATCATCTTCTCCCAAATAAGGTTTCAAATCTGCAATGTTAAATGTGGGACTAACCCCAAAATCTGCAGGTAGCTCAAGTTTATATGCATTATCATTAATTTTCTGTAAAACCTTAAAGGGACCATCAGCTCGTGGCATTAACTTAGACTTGCGCAAATCAGGAAACCTATCTTTTCGTAGATGTAACCAAACAAGATCTCCTGGTTCAAATACAACATGCTTTCGACCCCTATCACCAGCAAGCTTGTATCTAGCATTCATGCGCTCAATGTTTTCTTTAGTTAACTCATGCATTTTTAATATCAATTCAGCACGTTGCTTAGCATCAAAATTCACCTTCTCCGAAGATGGAAGAGGCAGCAAATCAATAGGTGCACGAGGTAGAAAACCATAAACAATCTCAAAAGGGCACATTTTAGTGGTAGAATGCACTGAACGATTATAAGCAAATTCAATATGAGGTAAACATTCTTCCCACAGTTTCAAGTTACTTTTTAAAACAGCCCTAAGCATAGTAGACAAAGTCCTATTGACCACTTCAGTTTGTCCATCAGTTTGGGGATGACAGGTAGTACTAAAGAGTAGTTTAGTCCCCAACTTAGCCCATAAGCATCTCCAAAAATGGCTAAGAAACTTAGTATCACGATCCGAGACAATAGTATTGGGTACACCATGTAAACGAATAATCTCTCCAAAGAATAAATCAGCAACATTAGCAGCATCATCGCTTTTATGACATGGTATAAAATGTGCCATCTTAGAAAATCTATCCACGACAACAAATATGCTATCCCTCCCCTTCTTTGTTCGAGGCAAGCCTAAAACAAAGTCCATGGATATGTCCTCCCACGGAACACTAGGTACAGGTAAAGGCATGTATAAACCATGAGGATTGAGTCGTGACTTAGCTTTTTGACATGTAGTGCAGCGAGCAACAAAACGCTCAACATCCCGTCTCATCTTTGGCCAAAAGAAATGTGTAGCAAGTACATCCTCCGTCTTTTTCACGCCAAAATGTCCCATTAATCCTCCTCCATGCGCCTCCTGCAACAACAAAAGACGAATAGAGCTAGCTGGAATGCATAGCTTGTTAGAACGGAACACAAATCCATCATTAAGCACAAACTTGTTCCATGTTCTACCCTCTCTACAATTCTGCAATACATCTTTAAATTCCACATCATTTGCATATTGTTCTTTGATTGTCTCTAAACCGAATATCTTGAAGTCAAGTTGTGAAAGCATAGTATAACGACGAGACAAAGCATCAGCAATAATATTATCTTTCCCCTTCTTGTGTTTAATGACATAAGGGAAAGTCTCAATAAATTCAACCCACTTAGCATGTCTACGATTAAGTTTTGCTTGACTTCTTATGTGTTTCAAAGATTCATGATCAGAATGTATAACAAATTCTTTGGGCCATAAATAATGTTGCCAAGTTTCTAATGTCCGAACAAGAGCATATAATTCCTTATCATAAGTAGAATAGTTCAGACTAGGCCCACTCAATTTTTCAGAAAAGTATGCAACAGGTTTAGCATCTTGTAATAACACACCTCCCAAACCAATCCCACTAGCATCGCATTCAAGCTCAAAAGTCTTATTAAAATCAGGAAGTTGGAGCAAAGGAGCATGTGTTAACTTATCTTTCAATACCGTGAAAGCTTCTTCCTGTGCGGTACCCCAAGTAAAAGGCACATCCTTGCGTGTAAGCTCATTGAGAGGGGCAGCAATGGTGCTGAAATCTCTCACAAAACGCCTATAGAATCCAGCGAGGCCAAGAAAACTCCTCACTTGTGTGACCGTTTTAAGCTGCGGCCAACTCTCAATCGCCTCGATCTTGGCTTTATCAACTTCAATACCCTGTGGAGTAACAACATAGCCAAGAAACGATACTCGGTCGGTGCAAAAGGTGCACTTCCCAAGGTTACCAAATAAACGTGCATTACGTAGAGCAATAAAAACAGCACGTAAATGATCCAAATGTTCCTCCAAAGATTTGCTATAAATCAGTATATCATCAAAATAGACTACCACAAATCGTCCAATGAAAGCACGTAAAACCTCGTTCATTAATCTCATGAAAGTGCTAGGTGCATTAGTTAACCCAAAAGGCATGACTAACCACTCATATAATCCAAACTTAGTTTTAAAAGCCGTTTTCCATTCATCTCCTAATTTCATGCGAATTTGATGGTATCCACTACGCAAATCAACTTTGGAAAACATGGTAGAGCCACTTAATTCATCAAGCATATCATCTAACCTAGGAATAGGATGACGATAACGAATAGTAATATTATTAATGGCTCGACAATCAACACACATACGCCATGTTCCATCCTTTTTAGGCACTAATATAACAGGAACAGCACAAGGACTAAGGGACTCACGTATGTAACCTTTGTCGAGTAGCTCTTGTACTTGACGCTGAATCTCCTTCGTCTCCTCCGGATTGGTACGGTATGGCGCACGGTTGGGCAATGAAGCACCGGGAATTAAGTCAATCTGATGCTCAATCCCTCGAATAGGTGGTAATCCCGGTGGTACGTCTTGTGGAAAGACGTCAATAAACTCCTGCAAAAGGTCAGTGACAACAGGAGGCAAAGAAGGAGGTAATTCCTCAAATGAAAACAAAGCTTCTTTGCACACAAAAGCATAGCACACATATTGACTAACATCCAAATCTGAAATATCAACCTTAGTAGCAAGCAAAGTTGGACTAGTCAATTTAATTTCATTAGAAACAGCAGAAGAAGATTTGCTATTAGTCTTATGTTGTTGCTCAAATTCTTTGGCTGCTATCTCATTCTCACTCTTATTTTTCTCCTGTTTTGCTTTACTAGCTCGAGCAAGATCATCTTTCACAATTTGTTCAGGAGACATAGGAAGTAAAGCAATATTTTTATCCTGATGAACTAAAGTAAACTGATTTGTCCTACCATGGTGTACAACATTCCTATCAAATTGCCATGGTCTACCAAGTAAAAGAGAGCATGCTTGCATGGGTACCACATCACAATCAACATAATCAGCATATGCAGCAATGCTAAAGTGCACACGAACAGAACGCGTTACCTTAATCTTACCACTATTGTTAAACCACTGAATATAGTACGGATGGGGGTGTGGTCTTGTGTGAGAGATAGCTTCTCCACCAACTCCATGCTAGCCAAGTTGTTGCAACTCCCTCCGTCAATGATGATGCGAACCGAACGTTCTTTCACCACTCCCTTTGTGTGGAACAAATTATGCCTCTGGTTTTGCTCGGCCTTCGTTACCTGCACACTTAATTCACGTTGAGCAACCAAACTAGCATATTTATCTGCATCATCAGGAGTCATATACTCTATATCATGAGCATCATCATGTGCACCCTGTTCCTCATGAGCAATGAGAACTAGAGTCTCCTCATCATAGTCGCTCGCTGACTCATACCCACCATCCGCCGTAATAGTCATCACACGCTTGGAGGGACAGTCTTTTGCGAAGTGACCTCCACCTTGGCACCTGCGACATTTAATATCACGATCTCGTGTTTGCCCTGTGGACGCCATGGATGAAGAAGAACTCGCCGCTGGACCACTCTGTGCACCCTTGAATGGTGGCGCTGGCTGTTTTGGTGGCTCCCTGTAAGAATGAGCGGCTGAAGTAGATGGTGGCGCAGCAGGACGTGTGGATGTAGAAGCTCCACGCGATGTCCATGATGTATTTCGTCCTGCAGAAAAGTTAGGTCTCGTAGCGGCCTGTCGATCCTGCACTTCACGTTCAGCTTTACAAGCAAGATGAAACAAACGAGTGATAGTAGCAAAGTCCTTGTATTCTAGAATAGTTTGTATCTCCCTGTTTAAGCCACCCATAAAACGTGCAAGCATAGCTTCATTATCCTCTACTAGGCCACATCTAATCAATCCAGTTTGTAATTCTTGATAATATTCCTCTACAGAATTTTTTCCTTGTCTCAAACGCTGTAATTTTTGTAACAATTCACGTTGATAATAAGGAGGAACCCAGCGAGTACGCATAGCATCTTTTAAAGCAGCCCAAGTAGTTGGAATATTATTAGCATGCAATCTACAATGTTCAGACCACCAAATAGATGCAAAGCCCGTGAATTCACAAACAGCAGCAGTAACACGTCTATTCTCAGGATATTGTAAACATGTAAAACGTTGTTCAGTTTCTAACTCCCAAGTAAGATAAGCATCAGGAATATATCTACCCTCAAACGGCTTAAGATTCAATTTAAGTTTAGGCACATGTTCATCATCGCGTACCTGAGGGGGTGGTTGGTGTCGACCGTGGCGAATGTTGGGACGTGGACGTCCAGCTGGCTGCTCATAGGCCGCTTCCTGTTCCACCTCCTCCTCGTAATCACCCTCGTAGTTGTCGTCCTGGCTGACGTCAGAAGCAGCAGCAGCAGTAGCGGCAACTGCAGCAGCAGGAGGAGCACCAATACCAGCAGCTTGTCCTCGCGGAAACAGAATACGTCGTGCACGTGGTAGTGGCGGTGGCTGTGGCTGTGCTGAAGGTAGGCGTGCGATCAACTCAGTAAACTTGGCGTCGAGCTTGGTGTCGATCATCTTCTCCACGCCATCAATCGCCTCTGTAAATCTGGTCTCGATGTCCTGCACCTGTTGAGACATCATACGTGCAAATTTATCATGTAGCTCCTTGTTTGTCATGTTCTCCCAATCGGGTGCATCCCGCGCCACTTCAACATGTGATCCTGGCATGGTTAGCAGAAATAGAAAACACACAGGAATATGATCCTACTTCTACTAATGGGATGGATGTGGGGTGGTGGACAGCACAAATCCGTCAAGCTTTTCTTACGTTCTTACCGATTCTTACCTAGCAGCAGGTGGTGATGTACAACCAACGGGTCAAAACTCTCAGAGATATGGTAGAGCGATGGCCAGGAGGTGTCAAAACGCACGATGTAGAAAATATGTGGAGCTGTAGGTAGGCTTGACAAATATGGTAGCAAAAAGATCAACAGTAATCAAAACAGAGATGCAAAGCTGAATAAACACTCAACGTCGGTACTGTGCTGATCCTAGGCTAGACCGTACTAGAGACGCGAGCCTAAAACACCAACGAAAGCACGGCGCGGCACGTAACAACTGTGAAGCACACTCTGAATTTTTTGTTCTCTTTTTTTTTTTTTTTTTTTGGCGATGCGGGACTGCGGGGGCTGAAAAAGTGCAAAAAATCACTATGGTGGCGAACGTCTCAAAACGAGTTTCTGGACCTAAGGAACGTATGGGCACAAAATTTTTTTACCCCTGAAAATTTTGGCCTAAAAACTGCTTTGGAAAGCGTGCCAGACTCTAATCAACTCAAAACTATTCTGGCTACGGGGATATCAGGAACCGTACTGATGGTGGAACTCAACTCGGACTCGTGAGACGTGGTGGTGTATATGGACTCTGCTTGGCGGAACGTGGTGGTGTATCTGGACTCGGATTGGCGGAACGTGGTAGGATGACTACTGGTGCGGCGGCGACGTGGCAAACTGTGATCAGAACTCGAAACTCTTAAGGGAACTAGACGCTAAGATCAGCAACTTGACACAACGATGCAACCGTAAATTCAACAAAGCAAGTACTGAAAAGAAAACTGGACAAAGGCTAGGACTGTCTTGGGACGTGATGATCTAACCCTAATTTTTTTTTGTTGGCTTTTTCGTGGACTGTAGGTATGAAGAACAGAACCAATCTAGACTATGAAAACTGGTAAATCTCACCGAGCAACCTGGAAATCTGATACCACTTGATAGAGGCGAAGGTGTCCCGATGTTTCGATGAGATGGTGGAGATCGATTTTTTGGTGGAGTAGACTTTCACGACCCGACTACGAACGTGCGAAGACGTTGCGCCTTAGCAATCGCTAAACCAACTCCGAGAGGTTATTGATCCCGCGGATGCACGATCAACCTGACCACGAAGGTCAATTCCTGCAAGCAATCGAAGAACAAGCAAGAACTAAGAATTGCAATCTGGATATTGCGAATATAAGATGAAAGATTAACAGAAGTTGGGGTTCCAATGCGGTCTTGGCCTGGTCGGACGACACAAACGAAGAACTCGAAGTTGCGGCTATGGCTAACTTAAATCTAATTAAAACCCAAGTCTAAACGACGCCCTAAGGGCTGTATATATGGGGGAACAGAGGGGATTTTCGTGACCCCTTGGAGGTGGGGTCCGAAAATAACCCTAACTCGGTTTCCCCACACATACGGACTCTAAAACCAGCCTATAATGTGGTATTTCGAAATTACATGGGCCCAGCCCAATATTAAGGTGACGCAGCACCTATAATTGCTCTTGGACGAAAATAATGAAGTGGCATCTCGTGTATTTCGTCCAAGGCTTCATGCATGCCTTATGGTGGCTTCAACGTGCGGAAATCCCCACTGGAAGCTCCACTGTACTTTCCCCTGCGCGCACCTTCTTCTCCATTCTTGATCCCGCTCCAATGACCGTCCTTCTTGTCCATGCTAGGTCCTTCATTCATAAGAAAAACAAAAGTATCTAATTTAGGCAGCATCATATGTTCATGACCAATAGAAGGATTCGCAAGAAACGAAAGTACCTGATAATTTAGTTGACGTGCACGTGCTCTAGTAACTGGTCCAGCATG
The DNA here is from genome assembly GCA_950022295.1 of Bromus sterilis. Taxonomy (NCBI): domain Eukaryota; kingdom Viridiplantae; phylum Streptophyta; class Magnoliopsida; order Poales; family Poaceae; genus Bromus; species Bromus sterilis. Next base: position 158,403,146 of record OX465599.1, on the reverse strand, counting down.
TGTAGTTGGTGAAGATGTGGGTGTAACATTAGTAGAGATGTCCTCATCATCCTCCCCTTCTTGAATTGAAGCCGTCCTCGACGGAAGCTCATTATCTTCTCCCAAATAAGGTTTCAAATCTGCAATGTTAAATGTGGGACTAACCCCAAAATCTGCAGGTAGCTCAAGTTTATATGCATTATCATTAATTTTCTGTAAAACCTTAAAGGGACCATCAGCTCGTGGCATTAACTTAGACTTGCGCAAATCAGGAAACCTATCTTTACGTAGATGTAACCAAACAAGATCTCCTGGTTCAAACACAACATGCTTTCTACCCTTATCACCAGCAAGCTTGTATCTAGCATTCATTTTCTCAATGTTTTCTTTAGTTAACTCATGAATATTTAATATCAATTCAGCACGTTGCTTAGCATCAAAATTAACCTTCTCCGAAGATGGAATAGGAAGCAAATCAATAGGCGCACGAGGTAGAAAACCATAAACAATCTCAAAAGGGCACATTTTAGTGGTAGAATGAAATGAACGATTATAAGCAAATTCAATATGAGGTAAACATTCTTCCCACATTTTCAAGTTACTCTTTAAAACAGCCCTAAGCATAGTAGACAAAGTCCTATTGACTACTTCAGTTTGTCCATCAGTTTGGGGATGACAAGTAGTACTAAAAAGTAGTTTAGTCCCCAACTTAGCCCATAAGCATCTCCAAAAATGGCTAAGAAACTTAGTATCACGATCCGAGACAATAGTATTGGGCACACCATGTAAGCGAATAAGCTCACGAAAGAATAAATCAGCAACATTAGCAGCATCATCGCTTTTATGACATGGTATAAAATGTGCCATCTTAGAAAATCTATCCACGACAACAAATATGCTATCCCTCCCCTGCTTTGTTCGAGGCAAGCCTAAAACAAAGTCCATGGATATGTCCTCCCACGGAACACTAGGTATAGGTAAAGGCATGTATAAACCATGACGATTGAGTCGTGACTTAGCTTTTTGACATGTAGTGCAGCGAGCAACAAAACGCTCAACATCCCGTCTCATCTTTGGCCAAAAGAAATGTGTAGCAAGTACGTCCTCCGTCTTCTTCACGCCAAAGTGTCCCATTAATCCTCCTCCATGCGCCTCCTGCAACAACAAAAGACGAATAGAGCTAGCTGGAATGCATAGCTTGTTAGAACGGAACACAAAACCATCATTAAGCACAAACTTGTTCCATATTCTACCCTCTCTACAATTCTGCAATACATCTTTAAATTCCGCATCATGTACATATTGATCTTTGAGTGTCTCTAAACCGAATATCTTGAAGTCAAGTTGTGAAAGCATAGTATAACGACGAGACAAAGCATCAGCAATAATATTATCTTTCCCCTTCTTGGGTTTAATGACATAAGGGAAAGTCTCAATAAATTCAACCCACTTAGCATGTCTACGATTAAGTTTTGCTTGGCTTCTTATGTGTTTCAAAGATTCATAATCAGAATGTATAACAAATTCTTTGGGCCATAAATAATGTTGCCAAGTTTCTAATGTCCGAACAAGAGCGTATAATTCCTTATCATAAGTAGAATAGTTCAGACTAGGCCCACTCAATTTTTCAGAAAAGTATGCAACAGGTTTAGCATCTTGTAATAACACACCTCCCAAACCAATCCCACTAGCATCGCATTCAAGCTCAAAAGTCTTATTAAAATCAGGAAGTTAGAGCAGAGGAGCATGTGTTAACTTATCTTTCAATACCGCGAAGGCTTCTTCCTGTGCGGTACCCCAAGTAAAAGGCACATCCTTGCGTGTAAGCTCATTGAGAGGTGCAGCAATGGTGCTGAAATCTCTCACAAAACGCCTATAGAATCCAGCGAGTCCAAGAAAACTCCTCACTTGTGTGACCGTTTTGGGTTGCGGCCAACTCTCAATCGCCTCGATCTTGGCTTTATCAACTTCAATTCCCTGCGGAGTAACAACATAGCCAAGAAACGATACTCGGTCGGTGCAAAAGGTGCACTTCCCAAGGTTACCAAACAAACGTGCATTACGTAGAGCAATAAAAACAGCACGTAAATGATCCAAATGTTCCTCCAAAGATTTGCTATAAATCAGTATATCATCAAAATAGACTACCACAAATCGTCCAATGAAAGCACGTAAAACCTCGTTCATTAATCTCATGAAAGTGCTAGGTGCATTAGTTAACCCAAAAGGCATGACTAACCACTCATATAATCCAAACTTAGTTTTAAATGCCGTTTTCCATTCATCCCCTAATTTCATGCGAATTTGATGGTATCCACTACGCAAATCAACTTTGGAAAACATGGTAGAGCCACTTAATTCATCAAGCATATCATCTAACCTAGGAATAGGATGACGATAACGAATAGTAATATTATTAATGGCTCTACAATCAACACACATACGCCAAGTTCCATCCTTTTTAGGCACTAATATAACAGGAACAGCACAAGGACTAAGGGATTCACGTATGTAACCTTTCTCGAGTAGCTCTTGTACTTGACGCTGAATCTCCTTCGTCTCCTCCGGATTGGTACGGTATGGCGCACGGTTGGGCAGCGAAGCACCGGGAATTAAGTCAATCTGATGCTCAATCCCTCGAATAGGTGGTAATCCCGGTGGTACGTCTTGTGGAAAGACGTCAATAAACTCCTGCAAAAGGTCACTGACAACAGGAGGCAAAGAAGGAGGCAATTCCTCAAATGAAAACAAAGCTTCTTTGCACACAAAAGCATAGCACACATATTGACTAACATCCAAATCCGAAATATCAACCTTAGTAGCAAGCAAAGTTGGACTAGTCAATTTAATTTCATTAGAAACAGCAGAAGAAGATTTGCTATTAGTCTTATGTTGTTGCTCAAATTCTTTAGCTGCTATCTCATTTTCACTCTTATTTTTCTCCTGTTTAGCTTTACTAGCTCTAGCAAGATCATCTTTCACAATTTGTTCAGGAGACATAGGAAGTAAAGCAATATTTTTATCCTGATGAACCAGAGTAAACTTATTTGTCCTACCATGGTGTACAACATTTCTATCAAATTGCCATGGTCTACCAAGTAAAAGAGAGCATGCTTGCATGGGTACCACATCACAATCAACATAATCAGCATATGCAGCAATGCTAAAGTGCACACGAACAGAACGCGTTACCTTAATCTTACCACTATTGTTAAACCACTGAATATAGTACGGATGGGGGTGTGGTCTTGTGGTGAGAGATAGCTTCTCCACCAACTCCATGCTCGCCAAGTTGTTGCAACTCCCTCCGTCAATGATGATGCGAACCGAACGTTCTTTCACCACTCCCTTTGTGTGGAACAAATTGTGCCTCTGGTTTTGCTCGGCCTTCGATACCTGCACACTTAACACACGTTGAGCAACCAAACTAGCATATTGATCTGCATCATCAGGAGCCATATACTCTATATCATGAGCATCATCATGGGCACCCTGTTCCTCATGAGCAATGAGAACTAAAGTCTCCTCATCATAGTCACTCGCTGACTCATACCCACCATCCGCCGTAATAGTCATCACACGCTTGGAGGGACAGTCTTTTGCGAAGTGATAGAGGCGAAGGTGTCCCGATGTTTCGATGAGAGGATGGAGATCGATTTTTGGTGGAGTAGACTTTCACGACCCGACTACGAACGTGCGAAGACGTTGCGCCTTAGCAATCGCTAAACCAACTCCGAGAGGTTATTGATCCCGCGGATGCACGATCAACCTGACCACGAAGGTCAATTCCTGCAAGCAATCGAAGAACAAGCAGGAACTAAGAATTGCAATCTGGATATTGCGAATATAAGATGAAAGATTAACAGAAGTTGGGGTTCCAATGCGGTCTTGGCCTGGTCGGACGACACAAACGAAGAACTCGAAGTTGCAGCTATGGCTAACTTAAATCTAATTAAAACCCAAGTCTAAACGACGCCCTAAGGGCTGTATATATGGGGGAACAGAGGGGATTTTCGTGACCCCTTGGAGGTGGGGTCCGAAAACAACCCTAACTCGGTTTCCCCACACATACGGACTCTAAAAACAGCCTATAATGTGGTATTTCGAAATTACATGGGCCCAGCCCAATATTAAGGTGACGCAGCACCTATAATTGCTCTTGGACGAAAATAATGAAGTGGCATCTCGTGTATTCCGTCCAAGCCTTCATGCATGCCTTATGGTGGCTTCAACGTGCGAAAATCCCCACTGGAAGCTCCACTGTACTTTCCCCTGCGCGCACCTTCTTCTCCATTCTTGATCCCGCTCCAATGACCATCCTTCTTGTCCATGCTAGGTCCTTCATTCATAAGAAAAACAAAAGTATCTAATTTAGGCAGCATCATATGTTCATGAACAATAGAAGGATTCGCAAGAAACGAAAGTACCTGATAATTTAGTTGACGTGCACGTGCTCTAGTAACTGGTCCAGTATGTGTAGTTGGTGAGGGTATGGGTGTAACATTAGTAGGGATGTCCTCATCATCCTCCCCTTCTTGAATTGAAGTCGTCCTCGACGGAAGCTCATCATCTTCTCCCAAATAAGGTTTCAAATCTGCAATGTTAAATGTGGGACTAACCCCAAAATCTGCAGGTAGCTCAAGTTTATATGCATTATCATTAATTTTCTGTAAAACCTTAAAGGGACCATCAGCTCGTGGCATTAACTTAGACTTGCGCAAATCAGGAAACCTATCTTTTCGTAGATGTAACCAAACAAGATCTCCTGGTTCAAAAACAACATGCTTTCGACCCCTATCACCAGCAAGCTTGTATCTAGCATTCATGCGCTCAATGTTTTCTTTAGTTAACTCATGCATTTTTAATATCAATTCAGCACGTTGCTTAGCATCAAAATTCACCTTTTCCGAAGATGGAAGAGGCAGCAAATCAATAGGTGCACGAGGTAGAAAACCATAAACAATCTCAAAAGGGCACATCTTAGTGGTAGAATGCACTGAACGATTATAAGCAAATTCAATATGAGGTAAACATTCTTCCCACAGTTTCAAGTTACTTTTTAAAACAGCCCTAAGCATAGTAGACAATGTCCTATTGACCACTTCAGTTTGTCCATCAGTTTGGGGATGACATGTAGTACTAAAAAGTAGTTTAGTCCCCAACTTAGCCCATAAGCATCTCCAAAAATGGCTAAGAAACTTAGTATCACGATCCGAGACAATAGTATTGGGCACACCATGTAAACGAATAATCTCTCCAAAGAATAAATCAGCAACATTAGCAGCATCATCGCTTTTATGACATGGTATAAAATGTGCCATCTTAGAAAATCTATCCACGACAACAAATATGCTATCCCTCCCCTTCTTTGTTCGAGGCAAGCCTAAAACAAAGTCCATGGATATGTCCTCCCACGGAACACTAGGTACAGGTAAAGGCATGTATAAACCATGAGGATTGAGTCGTGACTTAGCTTTTTGACATGTAGTGCAGCGAGCAACAAAACGCTCAACATCCCGTCTCATCTTTGGCCAAAAGAAATGTGTAGCAAGTACGTCCTCCGTCTTTTTCACGCCAAAATGTCCCATTAATCCTCCTCCATGCGCCTCCTGCAACAACAAAAGACGAATAGAGCTAGCTGGAATGCATAGCTTGTTAGAACGGAACACAAATCCATCATTAAGCACAAACTTGTTCCAAGTTCTACCCTCTCTACAATTCTGCAATACATCTTTAAATTCCGCATCATTTGCATATTGTTCTTTGATTGTCTCTAAACCGAATATCTTGAAGTCAAGTTGTGAAAGCATAGTATAACGACGAGACAAAGCATCAGCAATAATATTATCTTTCCCCTTCTTGTGTTTAATGACATAAGGGAAAGTCTCAATAAATTCAACCCACTTAGCATGTCTACGATTAAGTTTTGCTTGACTTCTTATGTGTTTCAAAGATTCATGATCAGAATGTATAACAAATTCTTTGGGCCATAAATAATGTTGCCAAGTTTCTAATGTCCGAACAAGAGCATATAATTCCTTATCATAAGTAGAATAGTTCAGACTAGGCCCACTCAATTTTTCAGAAAAGTATGCAACAGGTTTAGCATCTTGTAATAACACACCTCCCAAACCAATCCCACTAGCATCGCATTCAAGCTCAAAAGTCTTATTAAAATCAGGAAGTTGGAGCAAAGGAGCATGTGTTAACTTATCTTTCAATACCGTGAAAGCTTCTTCCTGTGCGGTACCCCAAGTAAAAGGCACATCCTTGCGTGTAAGCTCATTGAGAGGGGCAGCAATGGTGCTGAAATCTCTCACAAAACGCCTATAGAATCCAGCGAGGCCAAGAAAACTCCTCACTTGTGTGACCGTTTTGGGTTGCGGCCAACTCTCAATCGCCTCGATCTTGGCTTTATCAACTTCAATTCCCTGCGGAGTAACAACATAGCCAAGAAACGATACTCGGTCGGTGCAAAAGGTGCACTTCCCAAGGTTACCAAACAAACGTGCATTACGTAGAGCAATAAAAACAGCACGTAAATGATCCAAATGTTCCTCCAAAGATTTGCTATAAATCAGTATATCATCAAAATAGACTACCACAAATCGTCCAATGAAAGCACGTAAAACCTCGTTCATTAATCTCATGAAAGTGCTAGGTGCATTAGTTAACCCAAAAGGCATGACTAACCACTCATATAATCCAAACTTAGTTTTAAAAGCCGTTTTCCATTCATCTCCTAATTTCATGCGAATTTGATGGTATCCACTACGCAAATCAACTTTGGAAAACATGGTAGAGCCACTTAATTCATCAAGCATATCATCTAACCTAGGAATAGGATGACGATAACGAATAGTAATATTATTAATGGCTCGACAATCAACACACATACGCCATGTTCCATCCTTTTTAGGCACTAATATAACAGGTACAGCACAAGGACTAAGGGACTCACGTATGTAACCTTTGTCGAGTAGCTCTTGTACTTGACGCTGAATCTCCTTCGTCTCCTCCAGATTGGTACGGTATGGCGCACGGTTGGGCAACGAAGCACCGGGAATTAAGTCAATCTGATGCTCAATCCCTCGAATAGGTGGTAATCCCGGTGGTACGTCTTGTGGAAAGACGTCAATAAACTCCTGCAAAAGGTCAGTGACAACAGGAGGCAAAGAAGGAGGCAATTCCTCAAATGAAAACAAAGCTTCTTTGCACACAAAAGCATAGCACACATATTGACTAACATCCAAATCTGAAATATCAACCTTAGTAGCAAGCAAAGTTGGACTAGTCAATTTAATTTCATTAGAAACAGCAGAAGAAGATTTGCTATTAGTCTTATGTTGTTGCTCAAATTCTTTGGCTGCTATCTCATTCTCACTCTTATTTTTCTCCTGTTTTGCTTTACTAGCTCTAGCAAGATCATCTTTCACAATTTGTTCAGGAGACATAGGAAGTAAAGCAATATTTTTATCCTGATGAACTAGAGTAAACTGATTTGTCCTACCATGGTGTACAACATTCCTATCAAATTGCCATGGTCTACCAAGTAAAAGAGAGCATGCTTGCATGGGTACCACATCACAATCAACATAATCAGCATATGCAGCAATGCTAAAGTGCACACGAACAGAACGCGTTACCTTAATCTTACCACTATTGTTAAACCACTGAATATAGTACGGATGGGGGTGTGGTCTTGTGGTGAGAGATAGCTTCTCCACCAACTCCATGCTAGCCAACTTGTTGCAACTCCCTCCGTCAATGATGATGCGAACCGAACGTTCTTTCACCACTCCCTTTGTGTGGAACAAATTATGCCTCTGGTTTTGCTCAGCCTTCGTTACCTGCACACTTAATACACGTTGAGCCACCAAACTAGCATATTTATCTGCATCATCAGGAGTCATATACTCTATATCATGAGCATCATCATGGGCACCCTGTTCCTCATGAGCAATGAGAACTAGAGTCTCCTCATCATAGTCACTCGCTGACTCATACCCACCATCCGCCGTAATAGTCATCACACGCTTGGAGGGACAGTCCTTTGCGAAGTGACCTCCACCTTGGCACCTGCGACATTTAATATCACGATCTCGTGTTTGCCCTGTGGACGCCATGGATGAAGAAGAACTTGCCGCTGGACCACTCTGTGCACCCTTGAATGGTGGTGCTAGCTGTTTTGGTGGCTCCCTGTAAGAATGAGCGGCTGAAGTAGATGGTGGCGCAGCAGGACGTGTGGATGTAGAAGGTCCACGCGATGTCCATGATGTATTTCGTCCTGCAGAAAAGTTAGGTCTCGTAGCGGCCTGTCGATCCTGCACTTCACGTTCAGCTTTACAAGCAAGATGAAACAAACGAGTGATAGTAGCAAAGTCCTTGTATTCTAGAATAGTTTGTATCTCCCTGTTTAAGCCACCCATAAAGCGTGCAAGCATAGCTTCATTATCCTCTACTAGGCCACATCTAATCAATCCAGTTTGTAATTCTTGATAATATTCCTCTACAGAATTTTTTCCTTGTCTCAAACGCTGTAATTTTTGTAACAATTCACGTTGATAATAAGGAGGAACCCAGCGAGTACGCATAGCATCTTTTAAAGCAGCCCAAGTAGTTGGAATATTATTAGCATGCAATCGACAATGTTCAGACCACCAAATAGATGCAAAGCCCGTGAATTCACAAACAGCAGCAGTAACACGTCTATTCTCAGGATATTGTAAACATGTAAAACGTTGTTCAGTTTCTAACTCCCAAGTAAGATAAGCATCAGGAATATATCTACCCTCAAACGGCTTAAGATTCAATTTAAGTTTAGGCACATGTTCATCATCGCGTACCTGAGGGGGTGGTTGGTGTCGACCGTGGCGAATGTTGGGACGTGGACGTCCAGCTGGCTGCTCATAGGCCGCTTCCTGTGCCACCTCCTCCTCGTAATCACCCTCGTAGTTGTCGTCCTGGCTGACGTCAGAAGCAGCAGCAGCAGTAGCAGCAACTGCAGCAGCAGGAGGAGCACCAATACCAGCAGCTTGTCCTCGCGGAAACAGAATACGTCGTGCACGTGGTAGTGGCGGTGGCTGTGGCTGTGCGGAAGGTAGGCGTGCGATCAACTCAGTAAACTTGGCGTCGAGCTTGGTGTCGATCATCTTCTCCACGCCATCAATCGCCTCTGTAAATCTGGTCTCGATGTCCTGCACCTGTTGAGACATCATACGTGCAAATTTATCATGTAGCTCCTTGTTTGTCATGTTCTCCCAATCGGGTGCATCCCGCGCCACTTCATCATGTGATCCTGGCATGGTTAGCAGAAATAGAAAACACACAGGAATATGATCCTACTTCTACTAATGGGATGGATGTGGGGTGGTGGAAAGCACAAATCCGTCAAGCTTTTCTTACGTTCTTACCGATTCTTACCTAGCAGCAGGTGGTGATGTACAACCAACGGGTCAAAACTCTCAGAGATATGGTAGAGCGATGGCCAGGAGGTGTCAAAACGCACAATGTAGGATATATGTGGAGCTGTAGGTAGGCTTGACAAATATGGTAGCAAAAAGCTCAACAGTAATCAAAACAGAGATGCAAAGTTGAATAAACACTCAACGTCGGTACTGTGCTGATCCTAGGCTAGACCGTACTAGAGACGCGAGCCTAAAACACCAACGAAAGCACGGCGCGGCACGTAATCAACTGAGAAGCACACTCTGATTTTTTTTTTCCTCTTTTTTTTTTTTTTTTTTTTTTTTTTGCTTTTTTTTTTTTTTTGGTGCGATGCGGGACTGCGGTGGCTGAAAAAGTGCGAAAAAATCACTATGGTGGCGAACGTCTCAAAATGAGTTTCTAGACATAAGGAACGTATGGGCACGAAATTTTTTCACCCCCGAAATTTTTGGCCTAAAAACTGCTCTGGAAAGCGTGCCAGACTCTAATCAACTCAAAACTATTCTGGCTACGGAGATATCAGGAAACGTACTGATGGTGGAACTCAACTCGGACTCGTGAGACGTGGTGGTGTATATGGACTCTGCTTGGCGGAACGTGGTGGTGTATCTGGACTCGGATTGGCGGAACGTGGTAGGATGACTACTGGTGCGGCGGCGACGTGGCAAACTGTGAGCAGAACTCGAAACTCTAAGGGAACTAGACGCTAAGATCAGCAACTTGACACAACGATGCAACCGTAAATTCAACAAAGCAAGTACTGAAAAGAAAACTGGACAAAGGCTAGGACTGTCTTGGGACGTGATGATCTAACCCTAATTTTTTTTTGTTGGCTTTTTCGTGGACTGTAGGTATGAAGAACAGAACCAATCTAGACTATGAAAACTGGTAAATCTCACCGAGCAACCTGGAAATCTGATACCACTTGATAGAGGCGAAGGTGTCCCGATGTTTCGATGAGAGGATGGAGATCGATTTTTGGTGGAGTAGACTTTCATGACCCGACTACGAACGTGCGAAGACGTTGCGCTTTAGCAATCGCTAAACCAACTCCGAGAGGTTATTGATCCCGCGGATGCACGATCAACCTGACCACGAAGGTCAATTCCTGCAAGCAATCGAAGAACAAGCAGGAACTAAGAATTGCAATCTGGATATTGCGAATATAAGATGAAAGATTAACAGAAGTTGGGGTTCCAATGCGGTCTTGGCCTGGTCGGACGACACAAACGAAGAACTCGAAGTTGCAGCTATGGCTAACTTAAATCTAATTAAAACCCAAGTCTAAACGACGCCCTAAGGGCTGTATATATGGGGGAACAGAGGGGATTTTCGTGACCCCTTGGAGGTGGGGTCCGAAAACAACCCTAACTCGGTTTCCCCACACATACGGACTCTAAAAACAGCCTATAATGTGGTATTTCGAAATTACATGGGCCCAGCCCAATATTAAGGTGACGCAGCACCTATAATTGCTCTTGGACGAAAATAATGAAGTGGCATCTCGTGTATTCCGTCCAAGCCTTCATGCATGCCTTATGGTGGCTTCAACGTGCGAAAATCCCCACTGGAAGCTCCACTGTACTTTCCCCTGCGCGCACCTTCTTCTCCATTCTTGATCCCGCTCCAATGACCATCCTTCTTGTCCATGCTAGGTCCTTCATTCATAAGCAAAACAAAAGTATCTAATTTAGGCAGCATCATATGTTCATGAACAATAGAAGGATTCGCAAGAAACGAAAGTACCTGATAATTTAGTTGACGTGCACGTGCTCTAGTAACTGGTCCAGTATGTGTAGTTGGTGAGGGTATGGGTGTAACATTAGTAGGGATGTCCTCATCACGAAGTGACCTCCACCTTGGCACCTGCGACATTTAATATCACGATCTCGTGTTTGCCCTGTGGAAGCCATGGATGAAGAAGAACTCGCCGCTGGACCACTTTGTGCACCCTTGAATGGTGGCGCTGGCTGTTTTGGTGGCTCCCTGTAAGAATGAGCGGCTAAAGTAGATGGTGGTGCAGCAGGACGTGTGGATGTAGAAGGTCCACGCGATGTCCATGATGTATTTCGTCCTGCAGAAAAGTTAGGTCTCGTAGCGGCCTGTCGATCCTGCACTTCACGTTCAGCTTTACAAGCAAGATGAAACAAACGAGTAATAGTAGCATAGTCCTTGTATTCTAGAATAGTTTGTATCTCCCTGTTTAAGCCAACTATAAAACGTGCAAACATAGCTTCATTATCCTCTACTAGGCCACATCTAATCAATCTAGTTTGTAATTCTTGATAATATTCCTCTACATAATTTTTTCCTTGTCTCAAACGCTGTAATTTTTGTAGCAATTCACGTTGATAATAAGGAGGAACCCAGCGAGTACGCATAGCATCTTTTAAAGCAGCCCAAGTAGCTGGAATATTATTAGCATGCAATCTACAATGTTCAGACCACCAAATAGATGCAAAACCCGCGAATTCACAAACAGCAGCAGTAACACGTCTATTCTCAGGATATTGTAAACATGTAAAGCGTTGTTCAGTTTCTAACTCCCAAGTAAGATAAGCATCAGGAATATATCTACCCTCAAACGGCTTAAGATTCAATTTAAGTTTAGGCACATGTTCATCATCGCGTACCTGAGGGGGTGGTTGGTGTCGACCGTGGCGAATGTTGGGACGTGGACGTCCAGCTGGCTGTTCATAGGCCGATTCTTGTTCCACCTCCTCCTCGTAATCACCCTCGTAGTTGTCGTCCTGGCCGACGTCAGAGGCAGCAGCAGCAGTAACTGCAGCAGCAGCAGGAGCACCAGCAGCTTGTCCGCCCGGAAACAGAATACGTCGTGCACGTCGTGGTGGCGGTATAGGTAAGCGTGCGAGCAACTCCGTAAACTTGGCGTCGAGCTTGGTGTCGATCATCTTCTCCACACCATCAATCGCCTCTGTAAATCTGTTCTCGATGTCATTCACCTGTTCAGACATCATTTGTGCAAATTTATCATGTAATGCTTTGTTTGTCATATTCTCCCAATCAGGTGCATCCCGCGCCACTTCATCATGGGATCCTGGCATGGTTAGCAGAAATAGAAAACACACAGAAGTATGATCCTACTTCTACTAATGGGATGTGGGGTGGTGGAAAGCACAAATCCGTCAAGCTTTTCTTCAGTTCTTACCGATTCTTACCTAGCAGGAGGTGGTGATGTACAACCAACGGGTCAAAACTCTCAGAGATGTGGTAGAGCGATGGCCAGGAGGTGTCAACCGCACGAAGTAGAATATATGTGGAGCTGTAGGTAGGCTTGACAAATATGGTAGCAAAAAGCTCAACAGTAATCAAAACAGAGATGCAAAGTTGAATAAACACTCAACGTTGGTACTGTGCTGATCCTAGGCTAGACCGTACTAGAGACGCGAGCCTAAAACACCAATGAAAGCACGGCGTGGTACGTAATCAACTGAGAAGCACACTCTGAATTTTTTTTTCCTCTTTTTTTTTGTTTTGCTTTTTTTTTTGCGAGGCGGGACTGCGGTGGCTGAAAAAGTGCGAAAAAATCACTATGGTGGCGAACGTCTCAAAATGAGTTTCTGGACCTAAGGAACGTATGGGCACGAAATTTTTTCACCCCCGAAATATTTGGCCTAAAAACTGCTCTGGAAAGCGTGCCAGACTCTTTTATTTATTTATTTATTTATTTATATTATTATTTTTTGGAAATCACCCTCTTCTACGTACGACAAAGATTGGTGAAATCCGACTCTAATCAACTCCAAAACTATTCTGGCTACGGGGATATCTCAAACCGAACGGGTGATGGAACTCAACTCGGATTGGTAGGTCGTGGTGGTGTATATGGACTCGGGTTGGCGGAACGTGGTGGTGTTTCTGGACTCGGATTGGTGGCAGCGGGCGGACGGATGGAACTAGTGCGGCGGCAGCGTGACAAACTGTGATCAGAACTCGAAACTCTAAGGAACTAGGCGCTAAGATCAGCAACTCGACACAACGATGCAACCGCAAATTCAACAAAGCAAACTACTGTAAAGAAAACTGGACAAAGGCTCGGACTGTTTTGGGACGTGATGATCTAACCCTAATGTTTTTGTTGTTGGCTTTTTCGTGGACTGTAGGTATGAAGAACAGAACCAATCTAGACTACGAAAACTGGTAAATCTCACCGAGCAACCTGGAAATCTGATACCACTTGATAGAGGCGAAGGTGTCCCGATGTTTCGATGAGATGATGGTGATCGATTTTGGTGGAGTAGACTTTCACGACCCGACTACGAACATGCGAAGACGTTGCGCCTTAGCAATCGCTAAACCAACTCCGAGAGGTTATTGATCCCGCGGATGCACGATCAACCTGACCACGAAGGTCAATTCCTGCAAGCAATCGAAGAACAAGCAAGAACTAAGAATTGCAATCTGGATATTGCGAATATAAGATGAAAGATTAACAGAAGTTGGGGTTCCAATGCGGTCTTGGCCTGGTCGGACGACACAAACGAAGAACTCGAAGTTGCGGCTATGGCTAACTTAAATCTAATTAAAACCCAAGTCTAAACGACGCCCTAAGGGCTGTATATATGGGGGAACAGAGGGGATTTTCGTGAACCCTTGGAGGTGGGGCCCGAAAACAACCCTAACTCGGTTTCCCCACACATACGGACTCTAAAAACAGCCTATAATGTGGTATTTCGAAATTACATGGGCCCAGCCCAATATTAAGGTGACGCAGCACCTATAATTGCTCTTGGACGAAAATAATGAAGTGGCATCTCGTGTATTTCGTCCAAGCCTTCATGCATGCCTTATGGTGGCTTCAAAGTGCGAAAATCCCCACTTGAAGCTCCATTGTTATTTCCCGCGCGCGCACCTTCTTCTCCATGCTTGATCCCGCTCCAATGACCGTCCTTCTTGTCCATGCTAGGTCCTTCATTCATAAGCAAAACAAAAGTATCTAATTTAGGCAGCATCATATGTTCATGAACATTAGAAGGATTCGCAAGAAACGAAAGTACCTGATAATTTAGTTGACGTGCACGTGCTCTAGTAACTGGTCCAGTATGTGTAGTTGGTGAAGATGTGGGTGTAACATTAGTAGAGATGTCCTCATCAGGATGCGTCCTCGTCCGGCGGCGGACCTACAGAGAGGAAAGGGAGGCAGATGAGAGATGGGAGGAGAAGGAAGAGAGAGGATGCCGTGAGGGAGAGGAGGAGGACATGCGGGGTGGCGTGGCTGGCGGCTGCCTGGCTGGCTGCTGCGGTTGCCAGCGCCGGCGGCTTGCCCACGGGCGCGTCGACGGGAGAGGTTGGAGGAGGGAGAGAGAGATGGAGGCTGGGCTGACGTGGCGCATCCTTGGCCCTCCGATCTCGCGATCGAACGGCTCCAAACAGATCTGAGCTAGGGTTTCGGGATCTGGGGATCTGGGAGGCAAAACTGGGCAAAGTGGAGGGGGGTGGCTGCAATTTTGTGGCTAGGGAAACCCTAGAAAGAGGTGGGAGTGTGGTGGTCTTTATATAGCCCAGGTGGCTGGCAGTTAGCAAAAACATCGCCCGGTTTTTCTCTCGCGTGCGTGGTGCTCACGTTTCTGACCGCCGGGGGTCTGCAGTACCTCCGATTCGGGTAAAACTTCGAACTGCGCGATCAGCGCGTCGAGCCGGCGGCGTTCACCTAGTGCTGGAACCGTTTCGAGAACACTTTCCGGCACGCTATAAAAATAACCCGTTTAATTATTAAACGAGGTTTTTCGTTCTGTTGGTTGCGGCTGGCTTCGTGCGGTTTTCGCGACGGTGATCGGGTGAAACCCGGTGTCGCAAAAGTCGAGTGTCAGGGTGGCAAGGGTCGGTCTCCGTCCGTTACGAGATAAGAGAGGGAAAAAATAATCGCCGATCGATAAATTGGGGATGCAAACACCGCAAACAAATCAGACAATCAAACAATTCACACCGAAAACAAAAATTTTAATTTTTGTGAAAACTAGGATGTTACAGTGTGCAACTCCCCTATCTTGAAGGGCAGAGTCCCCGGCAACGGCGCCATAAATTGCTTTGATGTCACGAGAGTTTACTTCTCGCCCCTCGTTGGTTACCCAAAGTGGAAGGTTGAGATGTAGACAGTATCAAATTTCCCTCGGTGAAGATAACAAGGTTTGTCTCCAGTAGGACTCCAATAACGACAAGAAGGTGACAACGGCGCTAGAGATTGCGGTTGTCGTGGACCTGCACACACAATAGATAACTTTGCTCCCAACGAGTACAAAGAGGTTGTCAATCCCTCCGACCTTGTTGTTTACAAAGGATAAAACGCACGGGATAATAATGATAGTGATAGCAACGGAAGAGTAAATATAGCAGTAAATTGATAGTGGGTGTAAACAGTGTTGGAAATATGGACCGGGGTCCTATGATGTTCACTACTGATGTCTCTCTCCCAAAAGACGATAAAATAGCCATGCGAGATAAACAAATTACAGCTGGGCAATTGACAGGATTATTTGCGCAAACCAATGCTAATTATGCTATAAAGAAAGGAAGAGGCACAAAAGCACGAGAGGTACGCCAAGACAAGTAAACCGAAATCCATCTTCATCTACCTACTAATCATCCACCTTGAGATATCTATCCAGAACATCTCGCTAGTATTAAGTTGTGAATCCCACCCAAAGTGTAAACTCAAAGCAACAGACAACTGCATTAAAGAACTTTGCGTAAAGTAAACAATCCTTGCACCCGCAAGTACAAGCACCGTTGTTTTCCCCCTTGTGGCAATAGCACATCCTCTAGACTCATGTTTCTGTCACTCAAGCTAGTCATCGGGGGGCATGAACCCACAATCATGCATAATACTCCCTCTTGGAGTCACTACCTACTACTTGGACAAAGCAATAAAGAGCAACGGAGAACATGCAAGAATTACTCAAGAACATAAATATAAAAGAGGAGAATCAAATATATAACTCAAACACAATCTGAACATAATCTCATAATCCATCGGATCCCGGCAAACTCAGCATAGCAACAGCAGAAATATTACATAAGTGCCTCGATCATGTAGGGCAGCTCACGAGGTCTAATCCATGAAGAACAAAGAGGGGAGGAGAACATCACATAGCTACTGATCATAGACCCATGGTCCAAGATGGACTACTCACGGTTCATCCGGGAAACATCCATGGTGGTGGAGAAGCTCCCGGAGGTGATTCCTCCCTCCGGCAGGGAGCTGGGAAAAGGTCTTCTGGTGCTCCCGATCTTGGAAGCGCGGCGGCGGCGGAACAGAGGAGAGATCGCGAAAAAGGGTTCACGTCTCAGGGTTTTTGTGTCACGGGGAATAAATAGGCGAAGGGGGGCAGCCAGGGGGGCCTCCAGGGGTCCTGGCGGCCCCCTGGCGTGGCCCAACCCTGGGGCGCGCCAGGAGGGCGCCTGGGGCCCTGGTGGGTCCCCTCTGGACCCCCTCGGTGATTCCTATACGCTGATTTTTTTATTGGATTTTCCAGAATTTTTGGAGCACTTTTAATATGGGGGAAACCTGAAATAGAAAAACAACAGAAAACAGGAACTGGCACTGGGGTGCACTGAGTTAATAGGTTAGTCCAAATATGATCAAAAGTGTATGGAAGTTCATCAATATCATAGCAATATCACACAAAAGAGGCATGGAGCAAGCAAAAATTATAGATACGTTTTGGACGTATCATCGCTCTCCTCTCTTTATGATCTAAACCTAAGGTTCCTAACCATAGGATTTGCCTAGGTCAATCCTTGTCAGCAAGGTCTTCCGGTGAGTTGCTCGACGCCCTTGACATCAACCGGTTCTTGCATCCTTGCGAGTAGTTGAACTTTTTATGGGTTGGCGTTGACTCCTTGGGCGTAGACCATGTACCCGAGCATTTTTTTAGCCGGGACGCCGAACATACACTTCTTTGTGTTGAGGTTGATCCTGTACTTGTTGAGCGCTGAGGAGGTTTCTCGAAGGTCGTCGAGTAGTGTGCCCGTGTTGTATATTTTGACGACGATGTCGTCAACGTAGACTTGGACGTTCCTGTCGATTTGGTCTGTTAAGCATGGCTGCATCATCCACTGGTACGTGGCTCCAGCATTTTTCATCCCGAATGGCATCATCTTGTACCAGAATACACCATATGGTGTGATGAATGAGGTGTGCTCTTCGTATTCTTCCTTCATCCTGATTTGGTTGTATCCAGAGTATGCGTCAAGAAAGAACAGCAGGTCGCATCCTGCAGTTGAGTCGATGATCTAGTCGATCATTGGCAGAGGGAAGTGGTCCTTTGGGCAATGCTTCTTGAAGGGCCCATAGTCGAAGCACATGCGTAGTACGTCAGTGTCCTTTTTGGGTACTAGAACTGGGTTTGCGACCCAAGTGGCTTTCTTCGTCTTTCGGATGAATTGTGCGTCGAGTAGTCGGTTGACTTCTTCTCCAATGGCTCTGGGTTTTAGCTCGGAGAATCTGTGCAGCGCCTGCTTTACTGGTTTGGTGTTCATGTTGGTTTGCAGCGCGTGCTCTGCGTGATAAGGAACGGAGTTCCTCTTCAGTTTTGTCCCGATCTTTCACAGCGAGCAACCCGGATAGAATCCTTCCAATCACGCGACGAACGCAACCTGAAGAAGAGGAACGAATCCAGCAAGCAACGTGATGGAGATCACCACGCCTCAAACCAAGAACACGACAATCCTTTGTGAACACAAGAACCTCCGCGGCAATCAATTGGATAAACGGCATTGCCAACCCCGGAGGGAAGCTTCACCAAGAGATACAACTCAATGGTTCTCCAACTTTAATTCTTACCTAAGCTGACCCTCAAACTCGTAGGAGGTTCTATTTTTATAAGCTAGGGGGTCTAAACGGGGGTACAAGGGCCGCAGCCCTGTTTCTGCGCGCAGGAAGCACGGTAGTACCGTGATTGGCGCGGTAGTACCGCGGGCGCGGTAGTACCGCGGCTACTATCGTAGTCGCTACCGTAAACCTTCTGTTTTCCGCGGTAGTACATGCGGTAGTAGGTCCGGTAGTACCGTGGCCAGAGCGGTAGTACCGCGGCCTGAAGCTTGGGAACTTCTTGGCCTTGTCTTCTCGCAGCTGCTCTTCCGATATGGCTTGCCCTTGTTCTACGGCTTCTTCTCCTTGAGTCTTGTCTTGTTGATTCTCCGTCTTGCCCATATCATCCTCCCCCCCTTCAAAAAGCGTTGTCCTCAACGCGTGAGGTTCTGCTCGAAAGGGTAGTGTGATATCAACAACATCACACGTCGTCGCCGCTAGACTTGATACAACATGGAGCGCCTCCTTTCTTCTCCATATGAATTTGGACTTTGGCGCCACCACCTTCTTCTTCTCAACTCTTGATGGAGCCCTTTGTTGCGGAACATGGACCTTCTTTGGACGACCCTGCAAAGTGGTAATGCCCGGGCCACACAACTGACGAACATGTCCATCCTTGCCTTTGTGCACACGCACAGCTACTCCAACAAAACGTCGCAGAGGTGTTCGAACAAAACTGCGGTCGTCGAACCACATCGCCATATGCACCGAGTCACGAACATCACCACCATCGGTCTGAACACCTTTGTCAACACAAACTGAAGGTGTATCACATGCTGCAATTTCCTTCTTTTCACCAATAAGAGGCTTTACTTCAACCGGCTTGTCACTAACAAGTACTGGCTTGTCATCTACAGGCATAGTTGAAGCAGTTTCAGTACTGACACTCTTAGCATCATGCTCCTCAGGCTGCAACTTAGCTAAACTTGGTTGTGGTTTAGCTTTGTGCAACTTCTCCTTGCGAACCACCAGCACCACATTAGACTGAATAAGATCGTCACCCATAGGCTTCAAAGTCCGGTGTTTCCCATCATGCATAAAAGAATATGTATTTGCACGGCCCGCATGTATTGCATTGCGATCATATCGCCATGGACGCCCAAGTAACAGTCCACACACCTCCAATGGCAACACGTCGCACTCCACCTCATCAACATAATCACCAACTGTAAATGGCACACGCACCTTATGAGTAACCTTCAGCATGCCGCATCTATTCAACCACTCAAGATGCTTCGGTTCAGGAATACGCCATGTGGACAACCCCAATGCTGCCACCATCGTCTTGCTAATGCCATTAGTACAGCTACCAACATCAATCATCAACTTGCATGCTTTGCCTTTGATCATACACTGCGCCTGAAATAAATTCCAACGCTGGCTTCTATCCACTGGAACACAAGTATCATCACGTACTCTCTTGAGTTGCACATTCAGCCCACTCAATGGTACAACATCATCCACAACATCCTTGGCCACTTGCAATTCTGCCCGACGTGCTCGATCTAACAAATCTGTCATGTCACTACATGGATGAAGCCGAACAATACTCTTGATGTTATCATTCAGACCGGATATAAAATGTTGCATTGTTTGTTCTGGCTCTTCACACACAAAATTACGCCTCGAAAGAAACGTCATCTCCCGAAAATAGTCATCCACAGACAAAATTCCTTGCTGCAAAATCTGCAATTTATAACGCAAAGAACTAAGATAATCGAGCGGAACGACACGAGAACGCATCGCATCCGACATAGCACGCCAAGTATCAATAGTTGGCTGTCCCATTACTACTCTGGTACGCACAATCTTTTCCCAACAAGCCAAAGCACCATCACATAATGCAGAAGATGCTATCGTGATTTGTTCACCACCGGTAAACGCAGTATAGCGGAAAAATTTGTGCATGGCCAATTCCCAATTGAGATATACCTCCACATCAGTTATGCCCTCCAACTTGGGTATTGTCGATGAACCCAGACGAATGTCAGCCATCCTTGTACCTTGTGCACCAACACAATCTGCCCGAGATGCACTCATCTTTTCAATCTGGACAAACTCAACTCACAGGAACCGCAGTATTGTTTGCAAGATTGAGGCTAAACCACTACGAATCGGGAGCTGTGGGTATACAATCTGGAAAGCACACGGAATATCCTTTCCAAATTGTGCTTGCACGCCTTGTTTGGAGCACGGATGCGGATTCTGCACCTATATCAATTTTGGGACTCCTGACAGCCAAATCCAATTACGGGATTCCTTTTCTTCAACCTCTAGCAATCCTCTCTCAAATCAATCTAGTGGAAACAAATCTGCATAAACACAACAGCAATCTGCAGCCTCTACGCACAATCTCCTCCAAACAAATCAATCTGAACAAGAAATCCTCCAAGCAAACTCCTCTCAACAAACCGATCTAGATGCGATCGATCAACACAAACTCGCCGTGATCAACCCGAAAATCTGATACCACATGATAAGGAACGGAGTTCCTCTTGAGTTTTGTCCCGATTTTTCACAGCGAGCAACCCGGATAGAATCCTTCCAATCACGCGACGAACGCAGCCTGAAGAAGAGGAACGAATCCAGCAAGCAACGTGATGGAGATCACCACGCCTCAAACCAAGAACACGACAATCCTTGATGAACACAAGAACCTCCGCGGCAATCTATTGGATAAACGGCATTGCCAACCCCGGAGGGAAGCTTCACCAAGAGATACAACTCAATGGTTCTCCAACTTTAATTCTTACCTAAGCTGACCCTCAAACTCGTAGGAGGTTCTATTTTTATAAGCTAGGGGGTCTAAACGGGGGTACAAGGGCCGCAACCCTGTTTCTGCGTGCAGGCAGCACGGTAGTACCGTGATTGGCACGGTAGTACCGCGGGCGCGGTAGTACCGCGGCTACTACCGTAGTCGCTACCATAAACCTTCTGTTTTCCGCGGTAGTACATGCGGTAGTAGGTCCGGTAGTACCGTGGCGCGGTAGTACCGCAGCCAGAGCGGTAGTACCGCGGCCTGAAGCTTGGGAACTTCTTGGCCTTGTCTTCTCGCGGCTCCTCTTCCGATATGTCTTTCCCTTTCTCTACGGCTTCTTCTCCTTGATCCTTGTCTTCTTGTCGATTCGCCGTCTTGCCCATATCACTGCGTACTCCCGGGGTATTCCGGGAATGTCGGCCGGACACCAGGCGAAAATTTTACACTCCTTGTGGAGGAAAACCATGAGGGTTGTTGCTTGGTCTTCTAGTAGGTGAGCGTAGATTTGGACCGTCTTGGCCGGGTCCGTCGGGTGTACTTGATGAGTGGTTGTGTCGCTGTCGACACTGAAGTCGCGAGTGAATTATTTTTTCTCGCTTGTGCTTGCTAGCGGAAAGACGCTCTTGTCTACCACCATGGCTATCTCTTCGAGCTGCTGATGTGCTCCAAATGTGTCGGAGACCTGATGGAATTCTCGGTCACATTGATTTGATTTGACGAAGTTTCCATTAACCGTGATGACCCCTGAGGGCCCGGGCATCTTGAGCTTGAGGTATGCATAGTGCAGGACTGCCATGAATTGTGTGAACGCAGGCCGGCCAAGTTTGGCATGGTATTGAGACTCCCAGTCGAGTACTTGGAACTCTAGGATTTTTCTTGCGAAGTTTCCCTTGCTTCCAAAAATTATGTCAAGCTCGATTGATCCCAGGGAGGAGGCTGCTTCCCCTGGTACTACGCCGTAGATTATGACGCCTAAGTTTTTCCAGACTGATCGTGGAATTGACATCTTGCACAAGGTGCTAGTGAAGATGATGTTTAGGCTGCTGCCCCCGTCCATGAATACTCTGTCCAAGTCGTAACCTCCAATCCGAGCTTCGAGAACCAAAGGTGCATGCCCTGGTCTCGGAATTGCAGGCGGATGGTCGTCTTTCGAGAAGGTGATGTTGGTTTCTGAACCATATAGGTGGTAGGTTTCTTCTGTCAACAGGTCTTTGGTTGCTCGAGCTTGCAGAGTGTGCACCTCCTGTTTTTCCTTTGATGGTCGTCCTTCTTGGATCATGCAGACTCATCCGTGGGACGGTGGGTACTGCTCTTCTAAGTTAGGCGCTGGTGGCTGCTCTATCGCTCGAGCCCGTTTGGCTTTGCGTTGCTTCTGTTTCTTGAGTCTGTCAGAGTGTTCAGTGAACATGCGGCAACTTCTTAAGGTGTGGCTTGATCTGATGCGTCCCCAATCGTCTTCGAAACAGTGGATTGTGCAAGGTCCATCCAGCTGCTCTTGGGCTGTGAGTTTGCTGGAGTTGGCGTGCCTTCTTCTTCTTCTTGCGATACAGAACGACTACGAGTGATCTTTTGACGGGGAGTGGAATCTTGGGTCAAGGTCGATTCCGTCATTGATCGAGTAACCATCTTGCGGATCATCTTGGAATCTTGGGTCAAGATTTTGTCTTGGACGCCAAGTCTTGATTTCCATATCATCGAGGGCTCCTATGTCGGTGCAACTGTCGGTGCTTCAAGTAGTCCAGTCATGGGCCAGTCGAAGCTTCTAGCGGGCCTCCAGTCTTGACACGCACCAGGTACCCTCATCCGTAGGAGTTGTTGGGACACCCCCTCGTCATCAACGATCTCCTTCGCATCGAGGATCGGCGGGTACAACTACATCAACCACGTTCATGCAGGGACGTTTTCCTCTTAACGGACTACATGCTCGTATGTGACCTATTTCCATCTATTACTTGCCTCGCCATAGCATAGGGCTTGGGTTCAGGACTCGTAGGTAGAAAAAAATTATTGTTTTCTGCCCCATTCCCCAATAGAGTCATAATAAGATTCCAAAAGAGACCAAGTGTGAAAGTTAGTAGATTGAGTTCTCAACAGCTATTAAGTATTTTTATGCACTAAACCCATGACGAGGATTGACCTCGAAAAATCCCATGGTTAGGAACCCTGGGTTAGATCGTAGAGGAGATGTGCAGGTTGGCGATACTCGTCAGCTAACAGGAGGAAGTACTTCCTGCTCGATTGTATTATGATGGAGGCGATTACAGTGGAGGTCAAGGCGAATTCGCTCAAGACCAGAGGTGTTGCTCGATGCCCTAGACGTCCCCTCTAATAGCCTTTATATACTAGGCTAGGTCGCAAGGAGTCCGTCTAGGTTTACAGAGAGGGTTTCCTAATCTAACGTCAGTCTTGGACGCCAAGTCGCGGCTTCCATAGTCGTTGAGGACTCCCATGGTGGTGCCTCGAGTGGGAAAGCATGGGTCGGTCGAAGCTTCCAGCGGGCCTTCTAGCTTGATACGTACCAGATACCCTCATCTGTAGGAGTCGTGGGGTCACCCCCTCATCAACCCATCTCCCACTTTCTGCACGGGAACACCGATTGGAGACATTCGAGTCATGGACAGCGAGAGCTTATTTCACCTTTATGTTCTTAATTTACTAGTTTCAATACTAGATATAGACTCTTGCTTGTTATTATCTTGACTTGAATTGCACATCTTGCGTGTTGTACTTTAAATTTCTTCTGATGTTGGTAGCCCGTCACCACAAAAATTATCTTTGTTATCATTTATCTACTCGAGGACGAGCAGGAATTAAGCTTGGGGCTGTTGATACGTCCCAAACGTATCTATAATTTTTGCTTGCCCAATGCTTCTTTTGGTGATATTGCTATATGTTTTGACGCACTTTCATATATTTTTCAACATATCTTGGACTAACCTACTAATTCAGTGCTCAGTGCCAGTTTCTGTCTATTTTTGTCCGTGCATTGCAGAAAAAGGTGAAAAATAAAACTGCTCGGAAAATTCCAGAAAAATACCTAAAATATCCACGATTGAAGACTCTAGAAGCCCGAAGGAGGCCCCGAGGGGGACCACCCATGACCAGGCGCCTCCCTGACGCGGCCAGGAGGGTGGCCGCGCCACCTGGCCCTGGGCCAGGGGGGCCACCCATCAGGATGCCCTTTCGCCTATATTTAGTCCCTTCTCCGAAAACCCTCAAGGAGAACTCTGCCACGTGAAATCATCTACTTTTGCGCTGCCACCGCGATTCCGATCTCGGCATCACGTGAAGAACCTGTCCTGGCACCCTGCTGGAGGGGGATTTACCTTCGGAGGCCTCTCTCCACCATGATCGACTCCGGGGTGCGCTGTGAGTAGTCCCCCTTGGACCACGGGTCCATGATCAGTAGCTATGTGATGTCTTCCCTCCAATATTGTGCCTCGATTCTTAGCCCTTGTGAGCTGCCCTACATGATCAAGGCACCTATGTATTAATTCCTGCTTTATTATGTTGTGTTTCTGGGATCCGGTGGATTATGAGATTATGTTTAGATTGTGATGAGTAATATATTTGGTTTACCTTTTTATTTATGTTCTTGACTATTATTGCATGTTCTTCGTTACGTTTGTTATTTTGTCCAACTAGTAGATTGCAACTCCAAGAGGGAGCATTATGCTTGATTGTGGGTTCATGCCTCCTAATGTCTGGCTTGAGTGACAAAAACATGAGACTAGGGAATGTGTTGTTGCCAGCAGGGAGAAAACAGTTGTGATTATGGTTGTGTGTTATAACAATTTCTTACATTACGCATAGAGTGTTAAGGCACTTGTTCGCAACTTAATACCAGCGAGATGTTCTGGATAGATATCTCAAGGTGGATGATTAGTGAGTAGATTCTGATGAATAAAGGATCTACTTATCTTGGCGTGATTCCCATACGATTGAGCCTCTTTACTTTCAAGTAGCATAATTAGCATTGTGGTGCATTTATAATTCTGTCGACACTACTACGAAACAAGCTTTAAGTGGCGCCCTTTTTGCCTTTAGTGGCGCATTATGGGAGAGCCACTAACGACAATCCACTAATAAGGGCTTAATAGTGGCGCATTCCAAATGCACCACCCTAAGGGCTTAATAGTGGCGCATTTTAGAATGCACCAATATTAAGCCCTTAGGGTGGCGCATTTGGAACGCGCCACTATTAAGCCCTTATTAGTGTCGCATTCTGAAATGCGCCACTATGGGATTCTTATTAGTGGTGCATATTGTACATGCGCCACCATTAACTTTTTTTTAATTTTGAATCTGGATCTGTATCACAATTTTTTTGCTCATTTTTGTTTTCCAAATTATTTGTCCCATTCATCAAAAAAATTCCTCGTTTTTATTCTCCGAATTAGATTGATCTTCAAATTGGAGGATGGTGGAGAGGAGAGGAGAGGATGGAGGACCATGGCGGAAGGGAGGAGGAGGAGGAATCATGGAGGAAGGCAGGAGGAGGAGACATGGAGGAAGGGAGGAGGAGCAGAAGTTATGCAGAAAGGGGAGGAGGAGGAGCCTCGGAGCCCGTTGAATTCGGATGTAACTTTTCAAGTAGATTATTTTTCATATGAAACTCTTTTTCATCGGAATTCGTGTGCAAAAGTTATGGCCATTTTACCGAAACACAGCGACATTTTGCAAATTAAGTCCAAATTCATATTTTTAAATTTTTCTAACAACTAGAACATATAACACATGGGCATCGCAAAGGATTTTATTTTTTGACATTTCTATCATTTTCTTTTATGTTTTTAGGGATGAAAAGGCGATCCAGGGGGTGTCTTTGTGTGTTGGGAATTCCTTAGGACTGACGCATATGAAAAATACGCCACTAATAACTCCTTAGGGGTGGCGCACTTCAAAAATGCGGCACTAATAGTTCCTTAGGGGTGACACACTTCTGAAATGTGTCACTAACAACTCCTTAGGGGTGGCGCACTACCAAAATGCGCCACCCATAAGCTCTAATGTGGCGCATTTTGCAAAATTTTCGGAACCCGGAATATGCATATGTTATTCCAGTCACGATGGAATCACATGGAGAACCGAGAGCCGTACCCACTTGTCTAAGCAGAAAAGGCCAAGCACAGAACACTCTCGGAAAGCATCGAACGTGAGGGGTATCCCATCCAGGCCGGATGATCATCTGAGATGGGTCCTCATCGTCCGCTCACAAGTCTAAATGCTTATGGGTGGTGAATCCCATACTCATAGACAAGTCGCCTCAACCATGTTATCGATTGAATCCTAACTCTTACATAGACTTACTCAAGCCCGATCACTTAGTCGGGGTCTAGGGCGGGCTCGATCATACAACAAAGTGTGCACGTGACCGAGTCACGAGAAATCGCATCATGATGCCCCAAGCTGCGCACATCTAAGGGCCACTTGGTGTATAAAAGACCGCCAGCCAGATCACAACTAAGGTCTCGAAAACCCATACTAAGACATGCATGTTATAGAAATACACGCAGCACACATGCCTAGTATGAACAGCAGGTATCATCACATAACTCTACAAAGTGTATCTTTATTGACTTACACATAGAGCATACAAAGATCACATGTTTGTGATCAACATTACATCATACAACGGAAGCAAATTAGGTCTGAGTAGAGACAAGATTAACAAATGGATTAGAGAAGCCTTGTTCAACAAACATGCCCTTCCACGAGCGACCAGACTGCTGTCTGGAACTATACTACCAAGGTCAACGTCTAGCTTCACGAAGGTGACTCCATCGGGGTCCGGGTTCTCATGTAAACATAGAATAAGCAAAGATGAGTACAAAGTCGTACTCAGCAAGACTTACATCAGAACTATACTACTCATGCTCAAGTTTCAAGGTAAAGGAGGTGGGGTTTCAAAATGCAGAAGTGCCAGCTTTGACTTGGCTAGTCCTGAACTACGAGCACCAGACTTGAGGTAAGAAGCGTACACGAGTCCACTACCAAGTCTCCAACCAATACACCACTATGGATACTTCTTCAACTTCCCCACGAGGAAGCACGCCATATCACTCACTCTTATCTTGCGAGTTTTATAAGTATCCATTCAAGTTGTCTAATGATCAAGTAGAGGTCTCCAAGTAGTCCATAACCGCGGACACGGCTATTCGAATAGTTCATTAACCCTGCAGGGGTGTACATCTTCACACGCGTGTCATCACTTATCGCCTCGTTCTCGTCACCCTTCAAGCGAGTGTCGGACGTAGATGAAACCAAGCCACTACCCTCACATCACCTTCTCTAATCCAGGAGTCGACTACCTGAGTTTGGCACCGCTCGAGAGTCCGGCCGGTTCCACGAAACGGACTCAGATAATGCAAGGGACCGAGACGCCACCTCTGCTAGATGGTTTCACTACCTCACAGGTCCACCCACATATCTATATGATGCAACCTTCTCTTCATTCTTTTTCTATGCACATGCCAAATGGAAAGCCCGAATCTATTATGACTCCTGGACCGGATCGGGTACGTAAAGAGGCCAAACGGGGCTCCCATAAACCCTACATGTGGTCATACTCTTTGTCTTGGATCACAAAACAGGAACTCGGGGCCTAGGGCAGTGTTCAACGAGACAACTCACTGTGTACTCCTACACAACCTCTCATCGTTCACCTTTTTTTAGGGTGGATTCACCAACACGTCATCATCAGCATCACTGTGTTCATTCTATCCCGACTCACAAACAAAGTAACCTCATTGTATCACTAAGCATAAATAAGCAGTAACAGTTGTAGGGGCCACATGCTCATCATTCAACTCCTAAATCTGCTAGGATTGTGGTTTGCTTAATACGGTGACAAAATGATAGGTCATGCATCGGAATGGGTCCAACTATGCGAAAGAACGTGTCTCGGTGATCTCCTAAACATGCATAAGCGAGACTGAGAGGGAAGTAGGATTTTATAGACATGATCAATGGGGTTTGCTTGCCTTGCTAACGATACACGGGTCTTAACGGTGGTCTTCTTCTTCGGGGGTGATCACCGTCTCAGAATGTCTGTCATCGGAGGCAATCATCAACAAGGCGGGACAACTTCGGAAGTAAATGCACAAGCACATGTTTATGTTGTCACATGATGTGAATGGTACTGGTTTGTGGCAAATTCATCTTAATTGAAGTGTATTGCATTTGGAATGCAAATTCAAACTCCAAATTCAAATTCAAATTATGCCATATGCATGTTTGCTACTGTTAACCCATTTTAAAATTGTCAAACATAGAAACAAGTTGCATACTCATAATCCTTGCATTTTTCTGATAATTTTTCATATATTATTTGTTTAATTTGGAGTTAATATGAATTAGTTATGAATTTCTAAAGTTTATTGCATTTTCTGACTTTTCTGTAAATTATTTTAATTTGGAAAATCCTTTATTGCGTCATTATTAAGTCATGCTGACGCAAGGGGGGCTGACATGTGGGTCCACCCTGTAAGTCTCACAGGGGTTAATCCCCTCTCTGTTAACTTAACAGAGGGGTTAAGGGTGGACTGGGGCCCACCTGTCATGGGCTCTGGGAGGGGATTAGTGGGGTGCTTAGCTTAGTCCTAATGGCGGGGCTCGCCGGCGTCGCCACTGTAGCCGTCGGACTTCGCCAGAATCGGGCTAGAGGCACGGGAGAGTGAGGGGAGAGCATGGGCGGGCACGTCGTGAGATTCTGCATCGAGTGGGGCTAGTCGGGGTTCAAGGCAAGGCCCGTGGCCATGGCTATGACGACAATGGCGGCGGCCGGACCACTGTCGATGGCGAGATGGAAAAATCGGGCACGGGGAAATAAGCGGAAGGGAGCAAAGGAATCGCGAGCTCCCTAATTGCGAGGAGGGCCTCGACGGAGCCGGAGGAGAAGCGTACAGAGGGGAATTTGGCGCTGGAGTTGTCGGGACCCGGGGTTAGCGTATGCAATTCCAGTTAAGACATAGTCATATGGAGAGCCGAGAACCGTACCCACTTGTCTAAGCAGACAAGGCCAAGCACAGAACGTTCTCGGAGAGCATCGTACGTGAGGGGCATCCCATCCAGGCCGGATGATCAACTGAGATGGGTCCTCATCGTCCGCACACAAGTCTAATGATATGGGTGGTGAACTCCCATATTCAAAGACAAGTCGCCTCAACCATACTATCGACTATCTCATAACTCTTACATAAACTTACTCCAGCCCGATCACTTAGTCGGGGTCTAGGGCGGGCTCGATCATACCACAAAGTGTGCGCGAGACGGAGTCTCGAACAATCGCATCGCGATGCCCCAAGCTGCGCACATCTAAGGGCCACTTGGTGTATGAAAGACCGCCAGCCATATCACAACTAAGGTCTCTAAAACCCATACAAAGGCATGCATGTTATAAACATACACGCAGCACACATGCCTTGTATGAACAGTAGGTATCATTGCAATTCTCTACAAAGTATACATTTTTATTGATAACTCTTATAGAGTGCACACAGAGATCACAAACATGTGATCCAACATTACAACACAAGCGGAAGCAAAGTATGTCTGAGTACAGACAAGTTTAACAAATGGCTTAAGAAGCCTTATTTAAACACAAGCCCTCCACGAGGGAACCAGTCGTCTGACTGGGACTAGACTAGCTTGATCTTCCGTCGTCCAGCTCGATGAAGAAGTCACCTTCGGGGTCAGTGGGTTCATTTAAAACATAGATTAAGCAAACGTGAGTACAAAGTCGTACTCAGCAAGACTTATATAGGAGCTATACTACTCATGCACATGTATCAAGGTAAAGGTAGGTGGGGTTCACTTGCAGAAGTGCCAGCTTTGACTTGGCTAGTCCTGAACTACGAGTACCAGACTTGAGGTAAGAAGCGTACACGAGTCCACTACTTTCTCCAACCAATTACACCACTATGGTGCCTTCCTCGACTTCCCCACGAGAAAGCACGCCATAGCACTCACACTTATCTTGGTGTGTTTTAGAGGTATCCGGTTCAAGTTGTCTAATAATCAAGCTAAGCTTTCCAAGCAGTCCATAACCGCGGACGCGGCTATTCGAATAGTTTTGTTAACCCTGCAGGGGTGTACCGCTACACACACATGACCATCATTTACCGCCTTTGATCTCGACACCATTCAAGGGGTGCCAGCGAGGATGCTCACCACAACTGTTACCTCATAGCCGATCTAGTCCGAGAAAGCCGCCTACTTGGGTTGGCTACCACTATCGTGAACCCGGCCGGTTTACCGAAGTGGACCCAAGTGATGTGTGCGTGGTGCATAAGCCGGTCTCGGGTGAGCCGTTCTCTCACTTAGCATCCAGGCCACAAGCCTACCAGAACTCCGAACTATTGTGACATCTGGACATCGAAAGGGATGAGTTAGTAAGCTGAGAGGGGTCAGTGAGCCCAATGTGTGGTTGTACTCTTCATCTTGGATCACCACACAAGAACTCGGACTTAGGGCGGTGTTCAACGAGACAACCCACCGTGTACTCCTACACAGCCTCTCATCGTTCACCTTGTATTAGGTTAGATTCACCAACACTTTTCTACCATCATCATCATGATCACTACCATCCCGACTCAGATAACAGTATCATCATGGTATCACTCTAAGCATGCAATAAGCAGTAACAATTGCAGGGGCCACATGATATCAATCAACTCCTACATTTTCTAGGATTGTGGTTTTGCCTACTACTGTGACAAATGATAGGTCATGCAAAGGAATGGGTTCATCTATGCGGTAGAAACGTAGCATGGTAATCATCCTATACAATGCATAAGCGAGACATGAGAGGGAAGTGGGATTTTATCCACATCATCAATGGGGGTTTGCTTGCCTTGCTGACGAGGTTCGGGTTCGGGGTCTTCAACGAAGGGGGCAGCCTCCTGCTCCGGTTCCACCTCTACTCGACAAACAACAAACAAGGTAGCAAAAGTAAATACAATGCACAATCACATGATGGAAGGTTGAAACTTGATGTATATGCTTTGATGTGTGAAGCAATTCAATTTCAGTGGAGTATATTGCAAATTGAATTGCAAATTCAAACTCCAATTTGAATTCAAACTTAGCCAAGTTACATGTGACATTGTTTGATCAATTTGAATCATTTTGAAATGTGTATGATATACCTCTGATGTGTGGTTGAAATGTAGCATGTTGCCATGGTTCAAGTTGCAAACACTTTTGAATTGAATTTGATTTAATTCCATTTAAATAAAATAGCAAATGCTACTGATCCCAATTTAAAATCAACTCAAACAAAGTTGAAAGTTGGATATTTGGATAGCTTATTTTCTCCTGATCATTTTTCATATATTATTTGTCCAATTTGGAGTTAATATGAATTTTCTATGAATTTCCAAAGTTTGGGCTATTTTCTGGATTTTCTGGAATTTCTTTAATTCAATTTATTCTGGAAATTCATTTACTGCGTCATGCTTGCGCAAGGCTGACGTGGGGGGGGGGGGGGTCTGACGTGTGGGCCAACCTTGTTAGTGGGTCTGGGTTAATCCCCGTTTGATTTAAACTGACAGAGGGGTTAAGGGGTCCAGGGCCCCACCTGTCATCGACTCCAGGGGGGTTTAGCGCGTGATTAGGGGATAACCCACCGGCGGCTTGACGCCGGTGGCCTGGCCACGGCGGCGCCCTTGCCGGAATCGTCTAGAGGCCACGGGAGAGGAAGAGGAGACCACCAATGGGTGCAGCGTCGTCGTCCGCGTCGATTGGACCTGGCCAGATCTTCAGGGGGTCACCGGAGCAACGCCGACGTCGAGGTTGGCGGCGACCGTGGCTAGGGCTGCGTCGGGATCGCGCTCCAGAGCGTCATTTTGACCGTGGCGTGTTGCAAACGAGAGCTGAGAGCAACGGGAGGCTGCTGCGCGCGCTAGTTGAGCCGAAAGGGCACGACGGCGACCTCGGCTTCAACTGTGGCGGCGGCAAGCTTCGGCGTTCATGGCGGCCGTGGATAGAGAACGAGAGGGAGGGCGCTAGGTTAGGGGAAACGGTGAAAAGCTCACCACGAATGCGACGGGATGGCTAGCGGGCTCGGGGAAGCTCGGAGCTGGCCGGAATTTGAGGACGACTCGCGGCGGCCGGAGTTGGGGAAGATGAAGCTAGCATCACGTCCAGGGGCTCTTCTTCTCGATTGGTTGCACTCCTTGGCGTAGAGGACGACGACGAAGCAGATGGACAAGGTGGCACGTCTTGTTGACGGCGTTGTCCACGCGTTCTTCTCGTCGGTGCTCCGGCGGGGTCTCGGGTGGTGACGAAATCGAGCACAGGAGGATGAGGAGGAAGCTCTGGAGGGGGGAATGGATCGGGACGGGGGAGAGACGTCTCCAGACGCGAGAAGGAGGCACGGGGAGGCCTGGAAGGTGCTCGGCGGCGACGTGTCGTCCACGGCTGGCTCGGTGGCATTCCACCGAGCAGCTTGGAGGCGCGGGGCGGGGAAGAAGACCCTGCTGCCCCTCTGGGCCGGGTGGGCTGGATGGGCCGGCTTCGCCTGGGCGTCTGGTAAGGTTTTCTGTTTCTTTTTCTGTTTTTCTTTTCTGCCTTTTTGTTTTGCTGTGCTAAATAAATAGCTAGGCATTTTATTAAATGCTGAAAATTTTTATATGGCCTCATAATAATATAGACTAGCCACTTATAAAGTTTCAACATTTATAAAATTCAAATATTTGAATCTTAACTCAAATAGGGGTTTTTAATTAATTCCAAGGCACTGTTTGAATATTTGAAAAATCCATGAGCATGGGGTGGGTCCCACATCACTTGATATGTGATCACACTCATTTATAAGACTTTTAAAAAATCTAACATGAATTTTTGGAGAAGATTTTCATCTGGCCTTTTGAATTAACTCATCTGGGGGGGGTTTCTTCTCCCATTTTGCTTTTGATTTTGATTTCAAAGATTTCTTTTGAAATTTTTAACATGATGCAAGTGACTTGCTAACCTTAGCACATTACCTAACAGAGGGTTCTGACAACTCGCCCCCACTCAACAGAATCTCGTCCCGAGATTCAGAAGTCTGCGGGAGGTAGGTGGGGTACTCGGCACTGAGGCGGTCTTCTCTTTCCCACGTAGCTTCTCTCTCAGAGTGGTGTGACCATTGCACTTTCAGAAACCTAATCTTCTGACGACGAGTGACACGCTCTGCGGAATCGAGAACACGAACCGAGTATTCTCGATAAGGAAGGTCATCTTGGAGATCAAGCGTTTCATGGTCGACTTCGCGGATGGGGTCCTTGAAGCAACGCCTGAGTTGGGACACATGGAATACATCATGTACTCGGGAAAGGTGCGGGGGTAGTTCAAGTTGGTAGGCAACTTCTCCATGTTTAGCAAGAATGCGGAAAGGTCCGATGTAACGTGGGGCCAATTTGCCTTTGATACCGAAACGTTGGGTTCCCTTCAGAGGAGTAACCCGAAGGTAAGCCTTCTCATCCAGATTGTAGCTCTCTTGCCTATGATGACGATCATAGTAGCTTTTCTGACGAGACTGGGCTGCTTTCAATTGATCACGAACAATGCGAACTTGCTCTTCTGCTTCCTTGATCATATCCGGTCCAAAGAATTGTCTTTCACAGGTTTCTGACCAGTTTAAAGGTGTTCGACATCGTCGTCCATATAGGAGTTCAAAAGGAGCCATGTTCAGACTAGATTGAAAACTATTGTTATAAGCAAATTCGGCGAATGGAAGAGACTTCTCCCAATTCTTTCCGAATGAGATAACACAAGCTCTGAGCATGTCTTCAAAAATTTGGTTAACCCTTTCGACTGGACCGCTAGACTGAGGATGGAAAGCCGTACTAAAGGAGAGATGAGTTCCCATAGCATTCTGAAAGCTTCCCCAAAATCTAGAGGTGAAAAGGCTACCTCGATCAGAAACTATTTCCAAAGGAACACCGTGAAGGGATACAATTCTAGAGACATACAAGTCCGCTAACAGGCTAGCAGTTATAGACTCGCGAACCGGAAGGAAGTGAGCAACTTTGGAAAGCCTATCTATGACAACGAAGATGGCACTGTTTCCTTTCTGGGTTTTTGGAAAGCCGGTGATGAAGTCCATACTGACTTTGTCCCATTTCCACTCGGGAATAGACAAAGGTTGAAGTGTACCAGCAGGTCTTTGATGTTCTGCCTTAATGCGACGACAAACATCTCATTCGGCAACAAATTGAGCAATGTCTCTCTTCATCCTAGTCCACCAAAATCTCTGGCGTAGATCTCGGTATAGTTTTGTGCTACCGGGATGAATTGAGAGGGGTGTGTCATGGGCTTCTTTGAGGATGAGTTGCCTTAGATCCCTATTCTTAGGTACTACCAAACGATTTCCAAAGAATATCGTTCCTTTACTATCTGTGAGAAACATTTAGCAACTCCGCTAGCAATGTTCTCCTTGATCCGACGAACACCTCGTGCACGCCTTTGGGCAACTATGATTTGATCCTCAAGAGTTGGTTTCGCCACCAAGGTAGAAAGATAGCCATGAGGAACAATCTCAAGATTGAGCTTGCGAAATTCCTCATGAAGAAGTGGTTGGTACTGTTGTAACATGAGGTTGTTACAATACGACTTACGACTTAGTGCATCAGCCATGACATTGGCTTTGCCTGGGGTGTAAGAAATTCCTACGTCGTAATCTTTTATCAACTCAATCCAGCGTCTTTGCGTTAGATTAAGATCTGGCTGGGTGAAAATGTAATTGAGGCTTTGGTGGTCGGAATAGATCTCGCAACGATTACCAAGGAGGTAATGTCGCCAAGTTGTTAGGGCATGAACTACGGCAGCGAGTGCAAGGTCATGGGTAGGATAGTTCTCTTCATGTGGCCGCAACTGGCGTGAAGCATAAGCTACCACATGTCTATCTTGCAGAAGTATGCATCCTAACCCTTGCCGTGATGCGTCACAATAGATCTCAAAATCCTTTTTAGTGTCTGGAGGTGCAAGTACGGGTGCAGAAGTCAACCTTCTTTTTAGCTCTTGAAAGCTTTCCTCGCACTTGGGAGTCCATAAGAATTTCTTATCTTTCTTGAGGAGTTCAGTTAGAGGCTTTGCAACTTTAGAAAAGTTCTCGACGAAGCGACGGCAATAGCTGGCTAGGCCAAGAAAACTCCTAACTTGCTTAACCGATTCAGGTGGAGTCCAGTCAAGGACGGCCTGAACTCTCTCGGGATTCACATCAATGCCTTTTGCAGAAATCACGTGGCCTAAGTAGGTCACTTCTGGTAGCCAAAATTCACACGTCGAGAATTTAGCATACAGGCGATGCTCTCTAAGTTTCATCAATACCAGCCTTAGGTGTTCGGCATGTTCTTCTTTGTTCTTCGAGTAGATGAGAATATCATCGAGATAAACCACAACAAATTTATCTAAGTACTCCATGAAGATCGAATTCATCATGCGTGAGAAAGTGGCAGGGGCATTGGTTAAACCAAAGGACATGACGGTGTACTCGTAAAGACCATAACGAGTAGTAAAAGCCGTTTTGGGAATGTCCTCGTTTCGGATTTTGATTTGATGATAGCCTAATCTCAAATCCATCTTGGAGAAGACAGAGGATCCTGCAAGTTGATCATAAAGATCATTGATCCTGGGCAATGGGTACTTGTTCTTTATCGTCGCTAAATTTAGCAGGCGATAGTCTACGCACATCCTTTTTGTTCCATCTTTCTTCGTTACGAACAGAACAGGGCAACCGCATGGCGATGAGCTAGGGCGGATGAAGCCTTTTTCCAACAAAGTTCCAGTTGGTTTTTAAGCTCAGCTAACTCACGTGGGGCCATTTTGTATGGGCGTCTGGAAATTGGTGCGGTTCCTGGGGCAAGATCCACTATAAACTCTACACATCTGTCGGGTGGCATACCCGGCAGCTCTTCAGGAAAGACATCCGGGAAGTCACGAACCACCGGAATATCTTCAAGTTCGGGAAGGGGAAGTACATTCAAGGAATGCACTTGGGTTCTTGTTCTGGGTGAGGTATAGTTGACGGTCTTGCCTCAAGGGTGGGTGAGTTTCACGGATTTGCCTTTGCAATCCAGGTAGGCATTCTGTCTTGGTAGCCAATCCATGCCAAGGATGACATCAATGTCTAAAGACTTGAGGGCTATGAGTGAAGCAAGGAATACAAAACCCTCAATTGCAATTTGATTACCATGGCTTACTCTATTAGTTTGCCATCTTGACCCTGGAGTTTGAATAATCATGGGGGTGGACAATTCAACAAAAGATAACTCATGACGAAGTGCATAACTTTCCAACATGAATGAATGAGATGCTCCTGGGTCGAAAAGAACGGAAGTAGGAACATAATTGACTGGGAGCGTACCAAGAATGACGTCAGTGGTGTCGTCAGTCTCTTCGGCGGCAATCTGGTTCACACGTCCACGAGTGGCGGGAGGAGCGGGTTTGGTGGTGTAGACCTTCTGGGGGGCCTTTCCACGACCATTGTTGTTGCCTCCGGCACGGGGTGGAGCATTCTGATTCTGTAGCTGGTTCTGGGGACAATCAAGAGAGTAGTGGCCTGCCTGACCACACTTGTAACAGGCTCCAAAAACAGTGCGGGGAGCTGGGTTGTTCGGTGGAGTTGGGTGGAACTGAGTTGGTGGACGAGGCGCCACATAGGATGGCCTCGGTGGGTTGTTCTGGCGGAACATACTATTTGGGATTCAGATCTTGCGCTTCTAAGACCCAGAACTGGAGGAACCATCGTCTCTAGGGTGTTTGCGGAAGTCGTTGGGGGTGTTCATGTCCTCTGCCTTGATGGCCTTGTTGAAAAGGACCTGGAAGGTGGCAAAGTCATGTAGGTTGACCTCACGACGGAGTCCAGAGTTGAGTCCGCGACGGAACCTTTCTTGTTTCTTGGAGTCGGTGGAGACTTCTTCAGTAGCATAACGAGCAAGTCGGTTGAACTCACGACTAAACTCGTCAACAGTCCTTCTGCCTTGGGTGAGGTTGCAGAACTCCTCACGCTTGCGGTCCATAAGACCCTTGGGAATGTGGTGCTCGCGGAAGGAAGTGCAGAATTCATCCCAAGATGCGGGCGGTCCAAAGGGACGCATGTTCAGGAAGTTCTCCCACCAAGAGCTAGCTGCACCTTCAAGGTGATAGGTGGCATAGCTGACCTTGTCGCCATTTGCAACATGGTCTGCTTGGAGCTTCCTCTCGATGCTGCGAAGCCAGTCATCGGCGTCAAGGGGCTCGGTGGAGTAACTGAAAACCGGGGGATGAAGCCGGATGAAGTCGTTCAGGACACCAACTCGTTGTGCTGTTGAGTGGTGTTGCGGGCAATGACTTCCAGCAGATGGTGAGAGTCTCGGCGGTTCCTCTCAACCTCCATCAGAACCTGAGCCATCGTGGGTGGGGGTGGAAGGTTGCCTTCCTCCTGTTCATTCCCACGACCCTGGTTACGACCAAGCTGGCCACGGGTTCCTTGAGACATCCTGAAGTGAAAACCAAAGTCAAACAGAGTTGATTGGGAGAGTCTAAACAAGGTATTGAAGTACTGGAAGGATTACAGAGCAAAGGAAGTAATCATCTTGACAACATGGTGATAAAGCATACAAGCCATATATTCACAAGCTGTCATACAAACCATACATCGTTTTAGTACAAGCACCAAGCTAATACAAACGTGATGAAGATGATACATCCTTCAGAGGCACTCTGACTTCCTATACATTATTTATCTAAGCCTCTAGAACTTAGACACCTTGCGTACAATACACTAAGATACTACTACATCCTCACCAAGTAAGACCACAGGCGGTCTCACTCCTCTCCATCTCCATAGTAGTCCTCGTAAAAGTTACCCGCGTATCCCGGTAGCTGAAGGTGACCATCGGAAAACACGGAGGCCTATGGACCCTGATATCCATTTGGGCAAGGATGGGGCCTAGGTCCAGCGTAGGGTGGAAGCAAAGGACCACGGGGTGGAAAAATGCCTCCAATCTCGGGCCAAGCAACTCGAGAAGGCATCTGAGTCCTCACTGGGTAGATATCATCATACTCGACTGATCCAACACTCACGAAGGGTGCCAAGAGTGTCAGTGATCGATACAGACGAACACGAGTGGCGTGAAGCTCAAAACGAAGAGCACGTGCATCACGATCTCGATCACTAGCAAACCTAGCAGTCATCTGAAGTACTGGATCTTCTGCAGAGTGATCTGAGTAGAGTCCGGTGTAATATCCCTCTTCTCCTGGAAGTGCAGCAGGGATATAGCGGAATGAGGTCTCTCTCAGCATAGTGTGGTCCTCTCTCAGCAGGGTAATACATGAGTATGCAGCATCCTGCACAGCCATGTTCTCGGTAATGCCAATGCCATGTACAAAGTGGATAGGCTGAGTGACTCCAACGTGGTGCGGGTAGATCCTCACAATGCAGTGGAACTGGGTCTGGTTGAAGTCATGGAACCGCTCCTCGACGGTGTACTAAGGATACCATCGATATCCCACATAGGACATCATCTCGATCAACGTGGCGGGATGGCCACGCACACCGAGGCACCTGGTCAAACAAACAATCTACCGAGGGGGAAGATCTGCCATCTGAAACAGAAAGAAGGAGTTTGCAAATGCATCAGATTATGAGATAAACCTGGAATGACTCGGACAGCATAACGGCTGTAATTGCAAGAAAAAGACAATTTCTTACAACATGGAAATAGCACTTACATACGATGTAAGAAATCAGGAAGCATAACCACTCTAACAAACTGATCACAACTTTCCTACGGCTACAAGGAAGAAAACAACGAGATGTTCTAATCAGACAGAGGAGAGCCTAGTCCTATCTTCCCGTAGAATAAGATGAGGGTGACTCAGAACTCAAAACGAAGGGGGTAAGGAGAAAAAAGAAGCCTTACGTTGTTCCCTTATATACCCAGAGTAACTATATAACTATAGCAAGCTATACTCGACTTCAGCCAAGGCTGATAGTCCTACAGTCAGTCCTGCTCTGATACCAAGTCTGTCAGGACCCGGGGTTAGCGTATGCAAGTTCAGTTAAGACATAGTCATATGGAGAGCCGAGAACCGTACCCACTTGTCTAAGCAGACAAGGCCAAGCACAGAATGTTCTCGGAGAGCATCGTACGTGAGGGGCATCCCATCCAGGCCGGATGATCAACTGAGATGGGTCCTCATCGTCCGCACACAAGTCTAATGATATGGGTGGTGAACTCCCATATTCAAAGACAAGTCGCCTCAACCATACTATCGACTATCTCATAACTCTTATATAAACTTACTCCAGCCCGATCACTTAGTCGGGGTCTAGGGCGGGCTCGATCATACCACAAAGTGTGCGCGAGACGGAGTCTCGAACAATCGCATCGCGATGCCCCAAGCTGCGCACATCTAAGGGCCACTTGGTGTATGAAAGACCGCCAACCAGATCACAACTAAGGTCTCGAAAAGCCATACAAAGACATGCATGTTATAAACATACACGCAGCACACATGCCTTGTATGAACAGTAGGTATCATTGCAATTCTCTAAAAAGTATACATTTTTATTGATAACTCTTATAGAGTGCACACAGAGATCACAAACATGTGATCCAACATTACAACACAAGCGGAAGCAAAGTATGTCTGAGTACAGACAAGTTTAACAAATGGCTTAAGAAGCCTTATTTAAACACAAGCCCTCCACGAGGGAACCAGTCGTCTGACTGGGACTAGACTAGCTTGATCTTCAGTCGTCCAGCTCGATGAAGAAGCCACCTTCGGGGTCAGTGGGTTCATCTAAAACATAGATTAAGCAAACGTGAGTACAAAGTCGTACTCAGCAAGACTTATATAGGAGCTATACTACTCATGCACATGTATCAAGGTAAAGGTAGGTGGGGTTCACTTGCAGAAGTGCCAGCTTTGACTTGGCTAGTCCTGAACTACGAGTACCAGACTTGAGGTAAGAAGCGTACACGAGTCCACTACTTTCTCCAACCAATTACACCACTATGGTGCCTTCCTCGACTTCCCCACGAGAAAGCACGCCATAGCACTCACACTTATCTTGGTGTGTTTTAGAGGTATCCGGTTCAAGTTGTCTAATAATCAAGCTAAGCTTTCCAAGCAGTCCATAACCGCGGACGCGGCTATTCGAATAGTTTTGTTAACCCTGCAGGGGTGTACCGCTACACACACATGACCATCATTTACCGCCTTTGATCTCGACACCATTCAAGGGGTGCCAGCGAGGATGCTCACCATAACTGTTACCTCATAGCCGATCTAGTCCGAGAAAGCCGCCTACTTGGGTTGGCTACCACTATCGTGAACCCGGCCGGTTTACCGAAGTGGACCCAAGTGATGTGTGCGTGGTGCATAAGCCGGTCTCGGGTGAGCCGTTCTCTCACTTAGCATCCAGGCCACAAGCCTACCAGAACTCCGAACTATTGTGACATCTGGACATCGAAAGGGATGAGTTAGTAAGCTGAGAGGGGTTAGTGAGCCCAATGTGTGGTTGTACTCTTCATCTTGGATCACCACACAAGAACTCGGACTTAGGGCGGTGTTCAACGAGACAACCCACCGTGTACTCCTACACAGCCTCTCATCGTTCACCTTGTATTAGGGTAGATTCACCAACACTTTTCTACCATCATCATCATGATCACTACCATCCCGACTCACATAACAGTATCATCATGGTATCACTCTAAGCATGCAATAAGCAGTAACAATTGCAGGGGCCACATGATATCAATCAACTCCTACATTTTCTAGGATTGTGGTTTTGCCTACTACTGTGACAAATGATAGGTCATG
This sequence comes from Bromus sterilis, assembly GCA_950022295.1. Classification (NCBI taxonomy): domain Eukaryota; kingdom Viridiplantae; phylum Streptophyta; class Magnoliopsida; order Poales; family Poaceae; genus Bromus; species Bromus sterilis. Next base: position 158,362,335 of record OX465599.1, on the reverse strand, counting down.
CAAAGGAATGGGTTCATCTATGCGGTAGAAACGTAGCATGGTAATCATCCTATACAATGCATAAGCGAGACATGAGAGGGAAGTGGGATTTTATCCACATCATCAATGGGGGTTTGCTTGCCTTGCTGACGAGGTTCGGGTTCGGGGTCTTCAACGAAGGGGGCAGCCTCCTGCTCCGGTTCCACCTCTACTCTTCAATGGGATGTCGGTTCGGGATCTCTCCGTAGCCAGATTAGTTTTGAGTTGATTAGAGTCGGATTTCACCAATCTTTCGTCGTACGTAGAAGGAGGTGATTTCCAAAAAAAAAAAAAAAAAAAGAGTCTGCCACGCTTTCCAGAGCAGTTTTTAGGCCAAAAATTTCGGGGTAATTTTTTTTTTCGCCCATACGTTCCTTAGGTCCAGAAACTCATTTTGAGACGTTCGCCACCATAGTGATTTTTTCGCACTTTTTCAGCCACCGCAGTCCCGCATCGCAAAAAAAAAAGAGAAAAAAAGAGTGTGCTTCTCAGTTGATTACGTGCCGCGCCGTGCTTTCGTTGGTGTTTTAGGCTCGCGTCTCTAGTACGGTCTAGCCTAGGATCAGCACAGTACCGACGTTGAGTGTTTATTCAACTTTGCATCTCTGTTTTGATTACTGTTGAGCTTTTTGCTACCATATTTGTCAAGCCTACCTACAGCTCCACATATATTCTACTTCGTGCGGTTGACACCACCTGGCCATCGCTCTACCACATCTCTGAGAGTTTTGACCCGTTGGTTGTACATCACCACCTGCTGCTAGGTAAGAATCGGTAAGAACGAAAGAAAAGCTTGACGGATTTGTGCTTTCCACCACCCCACATCCCATTAGTAGAAGTAGGATCATATTTCTGTGTGTTTTCTATTTCTGCTAACCATGCCAGGATCCCATGATGAAGTGGCGCGGGATGCACCCGATTGGGAGAATATGACAAACAAAGCGTTACATGATAAATTTGCACAAATGATGTCTGAACAGGTGAATGACATCGAGAACAGATTTACAGAGGCGATTGATGGTGTGGAGAAGATGATCGACACCAAGCTCGACGCCAAGTTTACTGAGTTTCTCGCACGCCTACCTGCACAGCCTGCGGCCGCTCCAGCACAGCCACCGCCACCACGACGTGCACGACGTATTTTGTTTCCGGGCGGACAAGCTGCTGGTGCTCCTGCTGCTGCTGCAGTTCCTGCTGCTGCTGCCTCTGACGTCGTCCAGGACGACAACTACGAGGGTGATTACGAGGAGGAGGTGGAACAAGAAGCGGCCTATGAGCAGCCAGCTGGACGTCCACATCCCAACATTCGCCACGGTCGACACCAACCACCCCCTCAGGTACGCGATGATGAACATGTGCCTAAACTTAAATTGAATCTTAAGCCGTTTGAGGGTAGATATATTCCTGATGCTTATCTTACTTGGGAGTTAGAAACTGAACAACGCTTTACATGTTTACAATATCCTGAGAATAGACGTGTTACTGCTGCTGTTTGTGAATTCACGGGTTTTGCATCTATTTGGTGGTCTGAACATTGTAGATTGCATGCTAATAATATTCCAGCTACTTGGGCTGCTTTAAAAGATGCTATGCGTACTCGCTGGGTTCCTCCTTATTATCAACGTGAATTGCTACAAAAATTACAGCGTTTGAGACAAGGAAAAAATTCTGTAGAGGAATATTATCAAGAATTACAAACTGGATTGATTAGATGTGGCCTAGTAGAGGATAATGAAGCTATGTTTGCACGTTTTATAGGTGGCTTAAACAGGGAGATACAAACTATTCTAGAATACAAGGACTATGCTACTATTACTCGTTTGTTTCATCTTGCTTGTAAAGCTGAACGTGAAGTGCAGGATCGACAGGCCACTACGAGACCTAACTTTTCTGCAGGACGAAATACATCATGGACATCGCGCGGACCTTCTACATCCACACGTCCTGCTGCACCACCATCTACTTCAACCGCTCATTCTTACAGGGAGCCACCAAAACAGCCAGCGCCACCATTCAAGGGTGCACAGAGTGGTCCAACAGCGAGTTCTTCTTCATCCATGGCTTCCACAGGGCAAACACGAGATCGTGATATTAAATGTCGTAGGTGCCAAGGTGGAGGTCACTTCGCAAAAGACTGTCCCTCCAAGCGTGTGATGATTATTACGGCGGATGGTGGGTATGAGTCAGCGAGCGACTATGATGAGGAGACTTTAGTTCTCATTGCTCACGAGGAACAGGGTGCCCATGATGATGCTCATGATATAGAGTATATGGCTCCTGATGATGCAGATCAATATGCTAGTTTGGTTGCTCAACGTGTGTTAAGTGTGCAGGTATCGAAGGCCGAGCAAAACCAGAGGCATAATTTGTTCCACACAAAGGGAGTGGTGAAAGAACGTTCGGTTCGCATCATCATTGACGGAGGGAGTTGCAACAACTTGGCGAGCATGGAGTTGGTGGAGAAGCTATCTCTCACCACAAGACCACACCCCCATCCGTACTATATTCAGTGGTTTAACAATAGTGGTAAGATTAAGGTAACACGTTCTGTTCGTGTGCACTTTAGCATTGCTGCATATGCTGATTATGTTGATTGTGATGTGGTACCCATGCAAGCATGCTCTCTTTTACTTGGTAGACCATGGCAATTTGATAGGAATGTTGTACACCATGGTAGGACAAATCAGTTTACTCTGGTTCATCAGGATAAAACTATTGCTTTACTTCCTATGTCTCCTGAACAAATTGTGAAAGATGATCTTGCTCGAGCTAGTAAAGCTAAACAGGAGAAAAATAAGAGTGAGAATGAGATAGTAGCTAAAGAATTTGAGCAACAACATAAGACTAATAGCAAATCTTCTTCAGCTGTTTCTAATGAAATTAAATTGACTAGTCCAACTTTGCTTGCTACTAAGGTTGATATTTCGGATTTGGATGTTAGTCAATATGTGTGCTATGCTTTTGTGTGCAAAGATGCTTTGTTTTCATTTGAGGAATTGCCTCCTTCTTTGCCTCCTGTTGTCACTGACCTTTTGCAGGAGTTTATTGACGTCTTTCCACAAGACGTACCACCGGGATTACCACCTATTCGAGGGATTGAGCATCAGATTGACTTAATTCCCGGTGCTTCGCTGCCCAACCGTGCGCCATACCGTACCAATCCGGAGGAGACGAAGGAGATTCAGCGTCAAGTACAAGAGCTACTCGACAAAGGTTACATACGTGAATCCCTTAGTCCTTGTGTTGTTCCTGTTATATTAGTGCCTAAAAAGGATGGAACTTGGCGTATGTGTGTTGATTGTAGAGCCATTAATAATATTACTATTCGTTATCGTCATCCTATTCCTAGGTTAGATGATATGCTTGATGAATTAAGTGGCTCTACCATGTTTTCCAAAGTTGATTTGCGTAGTGGATACCATCAAATTCGCATGAAATTAGGGGATGAATGGAAAACGGCATTTAAAACTAAGTTTGGATTATATGAGTGGTTAGTCATGCCTTTTGGGTTAACTAATGCACCTAGCACTTTCATGAGATTAATGAACGAGGTTTTACGTGCTTTCATTGGACGATTTGTGGTAGTCTATTTTGATGATATACTGATTTATAGCAAATCTTTGGAGGAACATTTGGATCATTTACGTGTTGTTTTTATTGCTCTACGTAATGCACGTTTGTTTGGTAACCTTGGGAAGTGCACCTTTTGCATCGACCGAGTATCGTTTCTTGGCTATGTTGTTACTCCGCAGGGAATTGAAGTTGATAAAGCCAAGATCGAGGCGATTGAGAGTTGGCCGCAGCCCAAAACGGTCACACAAGTGAGGAGTTTTCTTGGCCTCGCTGGATTCTATAGGCGTTTTGTGAGAGATTTCAGCACCATTGCTGCACCTCTCAATGATCTTACACGCAAGGATGTGCCTTTTACTTGGGGTACCGCACAGGACGAAGCCTTCACGGTATTGAAAGATAAGTTAACACATGCTCCTTTGCTCCAACTTCCTGATTTTAATAAGACTATTGAGCTTGAATGCGATGCTAGTGGGATTGGTTTGGGAGGTGTGTTATTACAAGATGCTAAACCTGTTGCATACTTTTCTGAAAAATTGAGTGGGCCTAGTCTGAACTATTCTACTTATGATAAGGAATTATATGCTCTTGTTCGGACATTAGAAACTTGGCAACATTATTTATGGCCCAAAGAATTTGTTATACATTCTGATCATGAATCTTTGAAACACATAAGAAGCCAAGCAAAACTTAATCGTAGACATGCTAAGTGGGTTGAATTTATTGAGACTTTCCCTTATGTCATTAAACACAAGAAGGGGAAAGATAATATTATTGCTGATTCTTTGTCTCGTCGTTATACTATGCTTTCACAACTTGACTTCAAGATATTCGGTTTAGAGACAATCAAAGATCAATATGTACATGATGCGGAATTTAAAGATGTTTTGCAGCATTGTAGAGAGGGTAGAACATGGAACAAGTTTGTGCTTAATGATGGGTTTGTGTTCCGTTCTAACAAGCTATGCATTCCAGCTAGCTCTATTCGTGTTTTGTTGTTGCAGGAGGCGCATGGAGGAGGATTAATGGGACATTTTGGCGTGAAGAAGACGGAGGACGTACTTGCTACACATTTCTTTTGGCCAAAGATGAGACGGGATGTTGAGCGTTTTGTTGCTCGCTGCACTACATGTCAAAAAGCTAAGTCACGACTCAATCCTCATGGTTTATACATGCCTTTACCTGTACCTAGTGTTCCGTGGGAGGACATATCCATGGACTTTGTTTTAGGCTTGCCTCGAACACAGAAGGGGAGGGATAGCATATTTGTTGTCGTGGATAGATTTTCTAAGATGGCACATTTTATACCATGTCATAAAAGCGATGATGCTGCTAATGTTGCTGATTTATTCTTTCGAGAGATTATTCGCTTACATGGTGTGCCCAATACTATTGTCTCGGATCGTGATACTAAGTTTCTTAGCCATTTTTGGAGATGCTTATGGGCTAAGTTGGGGACTAAACTACTTTTTAGTACTACATGTCATCCCCAAACTGATGGACAAACTGAAGTAGTCAATAGGACTTTGTCTACTATGCTTAGGGCTGTTTTAAAGAGTAACTTAAAAATGTGGGAAGAATGTTTACCTCATATTGAATTTTCTTATAATCGTTCATTTCATTCTACCACTAAAATGTGCCCTTTTGAGATTGTTTATGGTTTTCTACCTCGTGCACCTATTGATTTGCTTCCTCTGCCATCTTCGGAGAAGGTTAATTTTGATGCTAAGCAACGTGCTGAATTGATATTAAAAATGCATGAGTTAACTAAAGAAAACATTGAGAAAATGAATGCTAGATGCAAGCTTGCTGGTGATAAGGGTAGAAAGCATGTTGTGTTTGAACCAGGAGATCTTGTTTGGTTACATCAACGTAAAGATAGGTTTCCTGATTTGCGCAAGTCTAAGTTAATGCCACGAGCTGATGGTCCCTTTAAGGTTTTACAGAAAATTAACGATAATGCATATAAACTTGAGCTACCTGCAGATTTTGGGGTTAGTCCCACATTTAACATTGCAGATTTGAAACCTTATTTGGGAGAAGATAATGAGCTTCCGTCGAGGACGACTTCAATTCAAGAAGGGGAGGATGATGAGGACATCTCTACTAATGTTACACCCACATCTTCACCAACTACACATACTGGACCAGTTACTAGAGCACGTGCACGTCAACTAAATTATCAGGTACTTTCGTTTCTTGCGAATCCTTCTAATGTTCATGAACATATGATGCTGCCTAAATTAGATACTTTTGTTTTGCTTATGAATGAAGGACCTAGCATGGACAAGAAGGACGGTCATTGGAGCGGGATCAAGCATGGAGAAGAAGGTGCGCGCGCGGGAAAGAACAATGGAGCTTCCAGTGGGGATTTTCGCACTTTGAAGCCACCATAAGGCATGCATGAAGGCTTGGACGAAATACACGAGATGCCACTTCATTATTTTCGTCCAAGAGCAATTATAGGTGCTGCGTCACCTTAATATTGGGCTGGGCCCATGTAATTTCGAAATACCACATTATAGGCTGTTTTTAGAGTCCGTATGTGTGGGGAAACCGAGTTAGGGTTGTTTTCGGACCCCACCTCCAAGGGGTCACGAAAATCCCCTCTGTTCCCCCATATATACAGCCCTTAGGGCGTCGTTTAGACTTGGGTTTTAATTAGATTTAAGTTAGCCATAGCCGCAACTTCGAGCTCTTCGTTTGTGTCATCCGACCAGGCCAAGACCTCATTGGAACCCCAACTTTCGTAATCATTCATCTTATATTCGCAATATCCAGATTGCAATTCTTAGTTCTTGCTTGTTCTTCGATTGCTTGCAGGAATTAGACCTTCGTGGTCAGGTTGATCGTGCATCCGCGGGATCAGTAACCTCTCGGAGTTGGTTTAGCGATCGCTAAGGCGCAACGTCTTCGCACGTTCGTAGTCGGATCGTGAAAGTCGCCTCCACCATAATCGATCTCCACCATCTCATCGAAACATCGGGACACCTTCGCCTCTATCACCCACCCCTTTCTAGGGTTTCCCCTAAGCCAAAATTGCAGCCACCCCATCTACTTTGCCCCAATCTGTCCAAAAATACCCCATTTTTCCGAAACCCTAGCCTCCCTGCGATCTGGACCGTCGGATCGGCCGATCCAACGGCTCAGATTGCCCCCCAACTTCCCACCTACCTCTCTCCCTTCTCCCTCTCCACCGCGCTCCCGTGGAGCCTGAGGGCGCCGCCGCCCGCGACCACGGCAAGCCGTCGGCCGCCTCCTCTCTCCTCCCGCTGCTTCCTCTCCCTTCTCCTCCTCGTCCTCTCACCCTCCTCCTTCCCTCCATGCAGGTCCGCTGTGTCATGGACGCCGGCGAGCTCCGAACCCGCCGCTGCGCCCCTCCGTCCAAGAGCCATCCGCCCGTCGCCAGATCCGGCGGGTCCCGCGCCCCCTGGACCCCGCCGCGCTCGCCCCTCGCCCCTGGCCGCTCGCCGTAGCTAGAGCCGGCCGGCCGGCGAGCCAGCCGCCAGCCGCCGTCGCTGCTGCCAGTTGATACGTCAAAATGTATCTATAATTTCTGCTTGCTCCATGCCTCTTTTGTGTGATATTGCTATGATAATGATGAACTTCCATACACTTTTGATCATATTTGGACTAACATATTAACTCAGTGCACCCCAGTGCCAGTTCCTGTTTTCTGTTGTTTTTCTTTTTCAGGTTTCCCACTTATTAAAAGTACCAGAAAAATTCTAGAAAAAATATAGGAAAAATCAGCGTACCGGAATCTTCGCGAAGATCCCAGGAGAGGCCAGAGGGGAGCCCAGGCGGCCAGGGGGGCGCCTGGAGCCCCTGGCCCACCTCTGGCTGCCCCCTTTCGCCTATTTATTCCCCGCGACGAGAAACCCTCGGGGACGGAACCCTTTTTCGCGATCTCTCCTCTGTTTCGCCGCCGCCGCGCTTCCAAGATCGGGAGCACCAGAAGACCTCTTCCCGGCACCCTGCCGGAGGGAGGAATCACCTCCGGGAGCTTCTCCACCACCATGGATGCTTCCGGGATGAACCGTGAGTAGTCCACCTTGGACCATGGGTCCATGATCAGTAGCTATGTTATGTTCTCCTCCCCTCTTTGTTCTTCATGGATTAGACCTCGTGAGCTTCCCTACATGATCGAGGCAAATATGTAATCTTTCTGCTGTTGCTATGCGGAGTTTGCTGGGAGCCGATGGATTATGATATTATGTTCAGATTGTGATTGAGTTATATATTTGATTCTCTTCTTTTATATTTATGTTCTTGAGTAACTCTTGCATGTTCTCCGTTGCTGTTTATTGCTTTGGCCAAGTAGTAGGTAGTGACTCCAAGATGGAGCGTTATGCATGATTGTGGGTTCATGCCCCCCGATGACTAGCTTGAGTGACAGAAACATGAGTCTAGGGGATGTGTTGTTGCCACAAGGGGGAAAAACAACGGTGCTTGTACTTGCGGTGCAAGGATTGTTTACTTTACGCAAAGTTCTTTAATGCAGTTGTCCATTGCTTTGAGTTTACACTTTGGGTGGGATTCAAAACTTAATACCAGCGAGATGTTCTGGATAGATATCTCAAGGTGAATGATTAGTGAGTAGATACAGATGGATTTCGGTCTACTTGTCTTGGCGTACCGCCCGTGCTTTTGAGCCTCTTCCTTTCTGTTTTGCATAATTAGCATTGGTTTGCGCACATAATCCTGTCAATTGCCCAGTTTTAATTTTTTTTACCTTGCATGGCTATTTTATCGTCTTTTGGGAGAGAGACATCACTAGTGAACATCATGAGATCCCGGTCCATACTTCCACCACAGTTTACACTATCAATTTACTTTCAGTATTTACTTTTCAGTTGCTATCACTATCATGATTATCCCGTGTGTTTTATCCTTTGTAAACAACAAGGCCGGAGGAATTGAAAACTCCTCTGAAATCGTTGGGAGCAAAGTTATCTGTGTGTGTGCAGGTCCAGGGAAGCAAGTGATTATCTTCAAATGGCGCCTCACTTGCCGAACCACCTACTTGTCAACCCAGGAGTCCTACAGGTTCGATACTTTAAACCTTAGCATCTTCTCTAAGGGAAACTTGCTTCTACGCTACATCTCACCTTCCACTTGGGGTAACCAACGAGGGACGAGAAGTTATCTCGTGTATCACCCGTGCATCACGGGGCCGAGCCAGCCTCGACCGGCCAGCCAGGCCGCCACCTCCTGCTGGTGGGCCGGCCTCCTCTCTGTGGCCCAACTCCCTCCTGTGGCCCATGGCCTCTCCAGCCACATGGGCCTAGCCCATGGGTGAGGCCCGAGTCCCTTTTTTCTTATTTTTTACTGTCTTATTTCTGGTAATTTTGCTAAGTTTGGAAAATAGGTGTTGCTGATTCAATTTTGCGTTGTAATTTTCGAGTAAACCGTAGACGGATCACGTTGCGCCCAAAAGGAAAATTGTTTAGAATTGTGTGTTACTTCAGTTCATCTTTTGTAAGCATTTTGATTTGAGGCCATCTTGATGTTGTTAATCTGTGTTGAAGTGGGCATCAGACTATTAACTTCTATTATTTCCTGTTAGTGTAGTGCTGCTGTTATTTTATTGCAAGTTTGCTTGATGATTGCGACACATCCATGAGGCCTATTGCACTGATTGTTGTTGCATACTGTTAAGCATCATGTCTAATTTCATTATATGTATTGCATTGTCATGTTTAAATTTCTGGTCATAGATATGTTTAGCTCCAAATTGGCTATGCCACTATTTTTGACAGCCACCTCTGTTTTTCACTAAGTTTGTAACTTTTCGATGCCATGTTGCATGTTTAATATCTTTTTATCTATGATGCCTATGAACTTGATTCTTGTTTGTACCTGATCACAATCCTGGCTACTCCATGCCCATATATTTCTATGTCATGTTGTTGCACTTTCGCATATAGTTTTACCCCTGTTTATACAGCATGAAAATAACAGTTTTTGCCCTGTTTTCCTGATTGTCACTAAGTCCTAGACCAGTAATGTTTTATAGCTTTTTGTGTTGCTTATAACTAGTGAACCATGATGCCTATTTGTATGATTCCTATTTCCATGCCTTCCCTGCCATGTCTACTTTAGTTGCATATCATTTGGGAGCATGTTTGCATTCATTATCCTATTTATGCATTGCTCTAAAGTGTGCTTCCTGATGTTTGCAGATTGTGTCCCAAACTTGTTTCGCTTGTATCTTTTTAACCGTAACTCCGTTTGGGGTGTTCTTTACATGCAACATGATTAGAATTTCATGTACTTTGTGTTTATGCTACTGTTTTCTTCTGTTAACCAACCTAAAATCTGGTTTAGGACAGAACAGTACCAAATGGTATAATTATCGTGGGGTAAATAGTGATATGCATGTTTAGGATTTCACTCCATTTAAATTGACTAGCTTAGGTAGTTTATTTATGTGTTCACCTCTTGTCATGTTTGTGTTCTATGCCATGCTTGCTTGAGTTGCCATGTCAAAAACATTTGTTGATCACATGTAGCTAAACAACTTGAACCCTCGTAAATGAGCGGTATCGTCGTGTGTGACGAATACTCTACTTAACCTGTTAGTAACCGCTCTCAACGGTAGGTGCGATGTCTCGTGGTGCCTTCTTGTTGATGCTTGCTCGTGTTTGCCTCGTAGTAATAGAGTGCTTGCTCGTTGATTGCTTTCCAGTGTTTACCCTCTTGTGTGCTTCCGCGAGTACCCCTCGGAGACGATGCGAGCTTGCGATCAAGTACACCTTCGGAATCCGACTTATCAACAGGCAAGGACTATACATTACTTATGATCCATTCTATTTCAACCAGCAGTTTGCATGCTAGTCTAGGTTAGGTTTGATGATTGATCCTACCACATGTTTACAGCCTCTTTCAAACCGATACAGCCATGTCCCCTCCCAGCAAACCATGTACTGCTATGCTACTATTGCTCGTTGCTCAGCCCCTGCTTAGTATGCATGCTTAGGATGCTATGATGTTACCTCCTGTTACTCCTTGGTTTGGGCTATCACATTATTATATTATTGTTAGTGATGATATGATTATTAATGTTGACTATATCCGACGAAGGATGGAAGGTCTAGGCTATCCCGCCCCGACGCTTTGTTCCATTCGAGTCACCTAGGACCCGAGTTCTGGGTATTGGTTTTAAGACTGAGCATGCCTAACCGCGTGTGGGATTTTATGGGATCCCCTTTTCTTACCTACCTAGCTTCAAACATTTCTAGAAGTGGCCCAAGCTGATTTACCATTTGAAAACCATGCATATATATCTGTCGGGTCGCTCCTAGCAGATATCCTTTAAAACAACCCGGACCAGCGGAGACATGGTTTCCCTGTTGGTCCACCTTTGACCGGCGAGGGCCCGAGGCCTCATGTGAGGCATCTCGGTAACCCAAACCCTGTTGAGACAGAAGAGTCCGATCTGAGAGTGCGGACGACTTTTTGATTGGGTGTCGACTCCCCAGGGGCCACCCGAATTTGTTAATTGATAGCTAGAGGGACCTGTCGTTTCGGATCTCTTGGAACTAAATCATAAAATGGTTGCCTGTGATGGGTAGGAACTTAGAGAGATGGGCGTGCGTGCGGAGCCTTGTAATGGGAAGTTGGTACACCCCTGCAGGGTTAAATCTTTTCGAGAAGTCGTGTCCACGGTTATGGACGACTTGGAACCTACGTCTTGTTCATAGATAACATCAACTGAATCATTACTATAACTTGATCAACGTGTGTGTGCCTTGACTGTTTCTTCTTTGTCGGGATGCGAAGAGGAGGACAAGGATAGGATACGTGTTATGCATGCGTAAGTAGATGGATAGCAAGACTTGTTGGAGGCGATTCCTCATCGAATGCTTCGCTTCTTACCTTACTCTCTAGATCGTTAGCCACTTCATAAATGCTAGTGCGGCAGCAACCTCACCACTTACCCCATCCTTACTGTAAACTACTAGCTGTCCTAGAATGACGAGTGATGAAGTCCTTGCTGGGTCAGATGACCACTACAGTTGGATGATGAGTACCTCTGTACTCATGATACTACCCCCAAACTCTTTTCAGGGTTCTTGATCGACAACAGGTACGGTGATCGACGTTTCACGCAGAGACTCGACGACGACTAGTTAGGCGGATCCCGGCGGAGAGCCTGGACCCGTGTGGTTACGGGAATGGTGTCTTTTACCTTTGCCAATAGGCATTTGAATGTAGTCTGTACTCAGACATGTATCTTCCGCTGTTGTATTGTATTAAGGCGTATGCCTCTTATATGAGATGTTGTATCTTTGTATCTATAATGTTGTGATATCATGTTGGAAATCCGGGGCATATGACTTCGTCATATGTCGCGGTGGGACCGATATGTGCTTCGTCCCCAGATCTGGATGGAAACATCTAGATCTGGAACAGTACCGCATATCGGGCCTTACAGTAAGACAAGGGGACCCCATAGAATCCCAAACACGACTAGGAACGCTCGTCAAGAAACACAATACCCGGAACTCGGGACCTAGCTGACTCGAATGGAACAAAACACCCGGCGGGAACAACCCGGTCTCCCATCCTTCGTCAAATATAAATTAACATCATATTAATAAATATCAACCAATTTCTGATAAATATCAACCCGGTCACCAAGCAGAAATGGGTATAAGTAGAAGGTTGAGGGCCTACACATACTAAGGAATGGTTAAGCAAGGAAGGTACATAGCCAAACAAGGTTTTGCTAGGATGTGGGGACATGGCTATTTGGGTTTAATTGAGAGTCAAAAGTATATGGCGGTAGGATCAAGCAACCGTTCTAAATACATCTAGGCAAGCGAGCTGAAAGCTATAAAGAATGATATATAAACCCCCTTGCCTGGGTAAGCAGTCGACGGAGCAGACGTAGCACGATCCTCGGTATCGGTGTCGTACAACTCCACGTAGGTCTCCTCGGCAAGCTCAGGCTCTAGCGTACGGTACCGGCAAGGAAAAGCACCACAAGTAAACATCGAGATCAAAGGTGCACAAGCATGGATGGGATGATCAAGTTTAATTATACATGGTGTGACCCTCTCTAGTCAATTTTAAAGGAAGGTGTTGACGACACGTCAACAACTTCATATGAAATTATTTGGCTTTTTATGGCTTTGGTCATAGCCTTAACTTTGGTGTAAATAACATGGCAACATGGCATGGCATGAACAACAATAACAAGTTATCAAGAAGAAAAGCATCGTGAAATAAACTATCGATTCCGGAGACGGAGAAGTGCCGACGAAGGTTGACATCAGGAGGTTTCAAATGAGGGAAGGGAATGCAGTCATGTCATATCACAATATGGTTGAGACTGGCATTCCAAGATTGAGATAAACAAGTGACAGAGGGGGCATGCCTCGGACATGATCTTGTTGCATGACAAAGTTGGAAAAATCAAGAAGGCCGGAGGGTTTATGTGACAAAAGATCACCACCTCATCTTCTGATGCTCAAAAAGAAGAAATATCATCACCATGAGTTTCACTGAAATCTGCTACCCCAAAAACATATATGGCACTATGTATTTGGGCTAGGGGAGCTCAAACCTTGAAAAACAGATTTGAATATTAATTCAAATCAAATTTGGAGGGAAAATAGAAAAGGAAAAAAAGAGAGACACGGCACCTGGGCTGGTCTCGGGCACAACCGTCCCAACTCCTTTCTCCTCTTGACAGCAGTGGGCTCAGCCCACTCGGATTGGGCAGCCTGGTCCACTGACACGCGGGTCCCATATGTCAGCTACTCGTCCCTTTCAAAAAAATGGATGGGGAGAAATGTCCCCAGCGGGGTTCGGACTCGCGTATCCCCGTTCCCTCTCGCTGCACGCTACCACTCGGCCACTGAACGGATCTTAACAGGCTACAGGTGCAAAGCAACAAAAGCAAAGAAACCCCTGGCTAACTGAACTTCAAGCGCAGGCCTGAAACTGGCTGTCACTTGACGTCGATGAGTTCTCCGACGAGCACTGCATCGTGTAGGGGGCGCCTCCGGCTTGAATGAGACATGAAGGATGGAGAGGGCACATCCATAATCACGTGGGTGCCCCCGAGGTTGGCGTGGCCTCGCAAAGGCGACGCCTTGCCCACCGGAAGTTGACGGCGGCGAGCGAAGCTGCACGGGCAGACCTGCGACCACGGCGGCCGTGACGTGCACCAAGGCGACGCCTTGTGGTCAAACGCATGCTCTGCATTTCCTAGAGCTGGAGGAGCATGCTCGGGGCACCCATGGCCACGGTGACTACTGGAAAACCTGCCGGCGATGACTGGCGGCGGCTCTACGGCTACTCGCGGAGGGAACACTACGGGACCTAAGGAGGGAAAAGGAGAGGCGTTGCCGCTCACCTAGGGGTGCTTGCAGGCGACCTTGACTTGTGCCATAGAGGACGTGGACGTACTCGCCGGTGTCAGTGCAGAAGACGACCGCGGCTGTCGACGGAGGCTCGAATCCAAACACGAAGCAGGGCCCATCCTGCATGTTGGGGAAAAGGTCGATGAGACGTTGAAGAGGATGCAGACGAGCGCACGCTCGACGGCGAGGTCAGGCGACGGCAAAATGCTCTTTGGGCTCACCGGCGTCAAGCGGAACAGGGGAAGGCATCCGCTTCCATGGCGGCGGTTGCGCGCGAAATTGGAGGGAGGGGAACTAGTTAGCTAGGGTTCCCGGAGCCGGGGCGAGGCCGGGTTATAAAGGGGGGCTGCTCCGGCCACGTCGACGGCCGGACTTGCCTCCGTGGCCGCTTGTGTGAGAGGAGCCGGCGACGTCCCCCCGACCACCCTGGAAAGAGGATGAACGGGGGCCGTGCGATGGAGATCCAGCGGCTAGGATGGCCACCCACTTACCGGTTCGGCAACGGGCCTTAGCCCAAGTGGAGGCAGGCCAGCTGGGCTGGGCCTGGCTAGTCTGTCTCCGCAGAAAAAAAAAAGAATTGGGGACTTTTCCTGATGAGGACATCCCTACTAATGTTACACCCATATCCTCACCAACTACACATATTGGACCAGTTACTAGAGCTCGTGCACGTCAACTAAATTATCAGGTACTTTCGTTTCTTGCGAATCCTTCTATTGTTCATGAACATATGATGCTGCCTAAATTAGATACTTTTGTTTTGCTGATGAATGAAGGACCTAGCATGGACAAGAAGGATGGTCATTGGAGAGGGATCAAGCATGGAGAAGAAGGTGCGCGCGCGGGAAAGGACAGCGGAGCTTCCAGTGGTGATTATCGCACTTTGAAGCCACCATAAGGCGCGCATGAAGTCTTGGACGAAATACGCGAGATGCCACTTCATTATTTTCGTCCAAGGGCAATTATAGGTGCTGCGTCACCTTAATATTGGGCTGGGCCCATGTAATTTCGAAATACCACCTTATAGGCTGTTTTTAGAGTCCGTATGTGTGGGGAAACCGAGTTAGGGTTGTTTTCGGACCCCACCTCCAAGGGGTCACGAAAATCCCCTCTGTTCCCCCATATATACAGCCCTTAGGGCGTCGTTTTGACTTGGGTTTTAATTAGATTTAAGTTAGCCATAGCCGCAACTTTGAGCTCTTCGTTTGTGTCATCCGACCAGGCCAAGACCTCATTGGAACCCCAACTTTCGTAATCTTTCATCTTATATTCGCAATATCCAGATTGCAATTCTTAGTTCTTGCTTGTTCTTCGATTGCTTGCAGGAATTAGACCTTCGTGGTCAGGTTGATCGTGCATCCGCGGGATCAATAACCTCTCGGAGTTGGTTTAGCGATCGCTAAGGCGCAACGTCTTCGCACGTCGTAGTCGGGTCGTGAAAGTCTACTCCACCATAATCGATCTCCACCATCTCATCGAAACATCGGGACACCTTCGCCTCTATCATTTCCGTTTTCTAAAAACAGAAGAAATCCAAGAATTCTTCTGGAAAACTAGGAAAAAGGAAAACATATAAAAATATGTTTTGGAAACCTTGGAATATTCTCCAATTTACAACTAAAATGTGGGGCCATTTTCTAAATTCTAACCACTTTGAACTATGGCCCACATTTTTGGAAGTTGCAAAAATGATGCAAGGTTTAGAAAACACTTGGGAAGGGAAAATAAATGGCTATGCCAAGTTTGGGGTCAAGGGGAGCATGCATGCAACATGGAAAAAAAAAATCCTCAAACACCCTTCTTGAACCACTTTGTTTGAATTCAAAAGAAAATCAAATGAACTCAAAACTCCTTGGCATTTAAAATCACCACATGGAATTACAACATCTAGCACCATGTCAAGTTTGGAAGTCATTTGGCAAAGCAAAATTACATCATGATACATAAATTGCTCTTGGGCTGTTACAGCTCTCCCCCACCAACGCAGGATCTCGTCCCGAGATCTAAGCCTGAAACAACTCTGGATACTCGGAACGGAGATGATCTTCACGCTCCCACGTTGCTTCCTTCTACGAATGATGTGCCCACTGCGCCTTAATGAACTTGACGGTCTTGTTGCGAGTCTTGCGCTCGGACGCCTCAAGAACACGGACTGGACGCTCTGAGTAGGAAAGGTCCGCACTCAGCTAGATATCGCCCAAGTCAACGTCCTGTTCTGGCTGCTTGAAGCACTGCTTTAGCTGGGACACATGGAACACGTCATGCACCATGGACAGACTCTCTGGAAGCTCAAGCCGAAAGGCGAGAGGTCAACTAGTCTCAAGGATGCGGAAAGGTCTGACAAATCTTTGAGCGAGCTTTCCTTTGATTCCAAATCGGTGAGTTCCCCTCAACGGAGACACTCTTAGGTACGCCAAATCACCAACCTGAAAAGCTACACCACGGTGCCTCTTGTCATAATAGGCCTTCTGCCTTGACTGTGCTTCCTTGAGGTGCTCTCGGACAATCTTCACTTTATCATCTGCCTCCTGAATCACATATGTACCGAACAACTGCCTTTCTCCTATTTCGGACTAGTTCAAAGGTGTCCTGCACTTCCGGCCATACAAGACATCAAAATGTGTTGCCTGCCGACTTGCCTGATATCTGTTGTTGTAAGAAAACTCAGCGTACGGCAAGCATTCCTCCCATTTCATGCCAAAGGAGATGACACATGCTCAAAGCATGTCCTCGAGGATTTTTTTCACGCACTCGACCTGCCCACTTGTTTTAGGGTGATAAGCGATACTGAACAATACTGTCGTACCAATCGCCTTTTGAAAGGCCTGCCAGAACTTGGAGGTGAAAAGACTGCCTCTATTAGAACTGATCTTCTTGGGAATGCCATGCAAAGATACAACTCTTGCGGTATGCAAGTCCGCCAACTGAGCTGCTGAAATGGAGTCCTTCACTGGAAATAAGTGGGCAACTTTGGAAAGATTGTCAATGACGACAAAGATGGCATTGTTCTTCTTCTGCGAAAAAGGGAAGCATGTGATGAAATACATCTCTATGTGATCCCATTTACACTCCGGAATCTCAAGTGGCTGAAGCACCCCTGCAGGCTTCTGGTGTTGTGCCTTCACTCTCCTGCACACATCACACTGAGACACGAAACGGGAAACATCCCGCTTCATACGAGTCCACCAAAATCTTTGCTTGAGATCTTGATACATCTTAGTGCTGCCAGGGTGAATCGATAGCTTGGAATCATGGGCCTCCTTCATGATGACCTCTCTGAGATCTCCCTCCTTGGGAACAACAACTCTCTCCTCAAAGAACACGGTGCCGTCATTATGCACTGAAAACCAACCATACTACTGGAATTCGACAGTTTGCCGTCCGCCCTAGCGGACGGAAAACACCTATATGGCAGACGGCAAAGCCTTTGCCGTCTGCCCCTGCACGGCAAAGCTCTCGTCAGCTATTTCTTCGGCAAAGAGGTTCTTTGCCGTCTGTGGGAAATCGATGGACGGCAAAGAACTTTACCGTTCTCCTTTGTTGAAGCAGACGGAAGCTCGAGCGTGATGGAGAAGCGTTGCCAGTCGTCTCTGTGAGGCCGTTAACGGCGGCGTTTGTCGTCCGTCAACAGACGGCAAAGATCCTGGGTGGTTTGCCGTCTGCCATGGACGGCAAAGCCCTGCCACTCGTAGCACGGCCTGGGCGGGCCCACCAGGCAGGCAGGCGGCAAAGAGCTTTGTCGTCTGCCTTTTTAAACCGGAAAGGAAACTGACCAAATGGTCACCCAGCTTTTGCCAGATTCGACAGCTGGGCGACACGTGTCCCCTTTGCCGATGTAACAGCCCAGATTTCACAAAAATTAAAATATTTGTTTTCGGTGTGAATTGTTTGATTGTCTGATTTGTTTGCGGTGTATGCATCCCCGATTTATCGATCGGCGATTATTTTTCCCCCTCTTATCTCGTATCGGACGGAGACAGACCCTTGCCACCCTGACACTCGACCTTTGCGACACCGGGTTTCACCCGATCTTCGTCGCGAAAAGCCACCCAAGACCAGCCGCAGCCAACGGAACGAAAACCCCGTTTAATAATTAAACGGGTTATTTTTATAGCGGGCCGGAAAGTGTTCTCGGAACGGTTCCAGCGCGAGGTGAACGCTGCCGGCTCGACGCGTTGATCGCGCAGTTAGAAGTTTCACCCGAATCGGAGGTACTGCGGACCCCCGGCGGTTAGAAACGTAAACACCGCGCGCGCGAGAGAAAAATCGGGGATGTTTTTGCAAACTGCCAGCCACCTGCGCTATATAAAGACCACCACACTCCCACCCCTTTCTAGGGTTTCCCTAGCCTAAAAATTTCAGCCACCCCCTCCACTTTGCCCCAAAAATAGCCTCATTTTCGCAACCCTAGCCATCCTCAGATCTGGACCGTCGGATCGCCTGATCCAACGGCCTAGATCCACCCAGCCGTCACCCACCTCTCCTCTCTCTCATGGACACCGCAACCGCCGTGGAATCATGCTGCCGTGCCGCACGTCTCCGGCGAGGCCGCGTCGCCCCGCAGGTCTTCTCTTCCTCCCGCGCTACCTCCTCCTCTCCTCTCACCCTCCTCCCTCTCTTCCCCTGCCGCAGGCCGCCCCCCAGAGCCGGAGCTCGCGCCGCCGCGCCATTGGAGCTCGTCGGCCTCCTCCTACCTCGGGCTCAGCCGCCGCCCGCCATGCGCGCTGGCGAGCGCCGCAGCGTCGCCCCGGCCACTTCCCTCCACCGACGTCCTCCCCTGGTCCTCCAGCCAGCGCCGCGCTCGCCCCTCGCCGGCGGCTGGCCAGGAAGCCGCGTCGGCGCCGCCACCTGCAGGTCCCGAGCGGACGGGCGAGCCAGGCCGGCCTCCAACCGCCGTGGGCCCGACGCCCCCAGGCGGCCCACCAGCGTCCACTACACCGAGCCCAGGCCGCCAGCCTCCCCCAGCCGGGCCTTGGCCCAGGGGTGAGCCACTTTTTTTTTCTATTTTTTTTCTTTTTTTTTTTCTGCAGCAGTAGTTGGGCCGGCCCAGTAGCTTCGACCCAGAGATGTTAGTTTTTTTTCTTTTTCTTTTTTCTGTTTATTTATTTGGCACATTGTGTAGTAGTTTTGCGAGTGCTATAACTTTTTAACGGTAGCTCGGATCTCGACGCGTTTAATATAAAACTTGCTTAGAATTTTGTGTAGATTATTAAAATGTGCTCCCTTGCCATGTTTGACTTTATTTACATGTTGTTTACCTGCTAATTACAACTGCTTGCCACTGTAAACTGTAATTGCTATAACTTTTTAACCGTTGCTCTGATTAAAATGTTTCTTATATGTAACTTGACTAGAATTGCATGTAGATTGTGTTTATGTTGTTCTTGCTTGCTAAATAAAATAATAAAATATTTTTTAGGGGAAAACTGTACCAAACATATTTATTTTGTGGGGTAAATAGCGATATGCCATGTGTAGGAATTTTACCCGCTTAACTTGACTAGTATAGGTAGATTATTTTTGCTTCACCTCTTGCCATGTTTGAGTGCTATGCCATGCTTGAGTGAGATGCCATGTTATCAACCCTTGTTGATCACCTGTAGCTAAACAACTTGAACCATTCTAAATGTGCGGTATCGTTGTGTGTGACGAGTACTCCACTTAACCTGTTAGTAACCGCTCTCCACTGTAGGTGCGATGTCTCGTGTTGCCTTCTTGTTGATGCTTGCTCGTGTTTGCCTCGTAGTAATAGAGTGCTTGCTCGTTGATTTCTTTCCAGTGTTCCGTCTTGTGTGCTTCCGCGGGTACCTCTCGAAGACGATGCGAGCTTGCGATCGACTACACCTTCGGAACCCGACTTATCAACAGGCAAGGACTATGCATTACTTATGATCCATTCTATTTCAACCAGCGGTTTGCATCCTAGTCTAGGTTAGGTTCGATGTTTTATCCTACCACATGTTTACAGCCTCTTTCGAACCGATAAAGCCATGTCCCCTCCCAGCAAACCATGTACTGCTATGTTACTATTGCTCGTTGCTCAGCCCCTACTTAGTATGCATGCTTAGGATGCTACGATGTTACCCTGTTACTCCTTGGTTTGGGCTATCACATTGTTATATTGTTGTTGATGATATGATTATTATAATTTTGACTATATTCGACGAAGGATGGAAGGTCTAGGCTATCCCGCCCCGACGCTTTGTTCCATTCGAGTCACCTAGGATCCGAGTTCCGGGTATTGGTTTTAAGACTGAGCGTGCCTAACCGCGTGTGGGATTTTATGGGGTGCCCTTTTCTTACCTACCTAGCTTCAAACATTTCTAGTGGTGGCCCAAACTGATTTACCATTTGAAAACCGTGTGTGTGCTTTGTTGGGCCCCCAGCTGTTTTAAAACAACTTGGGCCAGTGGAGACATGGTTTCTCTGTTGGTCCACCCGATCAGCTAGGACCCGGTTTCCCATGTGTGATTAACCGGCTATCCGACCTGCGTCATACGGAAGAGTCCGATCCGAGAGCGTGGCCGGCTTTTGGATTGGGTGTCGACTCCCCGGGGGCCATTCGGATTTGTTCGTTGTTAGCTAGAGAGACCTGTCATTTCGGATCTCTCGGAACTAAATCATAAAATGGTTTCCTATAATGGGTAGCAGCTGAGAGAGATGGGCGTGCGTGCGGAGCCTTGTAATGGGCATTTGGTACACCCCTGCAGAGTTAAATCTTTTCGAGAAGGCGTGTCCACGGTTATGGACGACTTGAGACCTACTCCTTGTTCATAGACAACAACAACTGAGATAATATTAATATAACTTGATCAACGTGTGTGTGTGCCTTGACTGCTTCTTCTTGGTCGGGATGCGAAGAGGAGGACAAGGATAGGATAGGTGTTAAGTTTGCGTAAGTAGTTTATATCAAGACTTGTTGGAGGCGATTCCTCATCGAATGCTTGGCTTCTTACTTTACTCTCTAGATCGTTAGCCACTTCATAAATGCTAGTGCGGCAGCAACCTCACCACTTACCCCATCCTTACCGTAAACTACTAGTTGTCCTAGAATGACGAGTGATGAAGTCCTTTCTGGGTCAGTTGACCACTACAGTTGGATGCTGAGTACTTTTGTACTCATGATACTACCCCAAACTCTTTTCAGTGTTCTTGATCGACAACAGGTATGGTGATCAACGTT
Source organism: Bromus sterilis (assembly GCA_950022295.1). Lineage (NCBI taxonomy): Eukaryota > Viridiplantae > Streptophyta > Magnoliopsida > Poales > Poaceae > Bromus > Bromus sterilis. Next base: position 158,341,188 of record OX465599.1, on the reverse strand, counting down.
TCACGTGGAGACTCGACGACTACTAGTTAGGCGGATCCCGGCGGTGGGCCTGGACCCGTGTGGTTATGGGGATCGATGTTTTTCTCTTTCCCACTAGGCATTTGATTGTAGTCTGTACTCAGACATGTATCTTCCGCTGTTGTATTGTATTTGAGGCAGTTGTATGCCGATTGTATGAGATGTTGTATCCTTGTATCTGTAATGTTGTGATATCATGTTGGAAATCCGGGGCATATGACTTCGTCATATGTCGCGATGGGACCGATATGTGCTTCGTCCCCGGATCTGGATGGAAACATCTAGATCGGGAACAGTACCGCATATCGGGCCTTACAACTTGGAAACAGAGCCTTACCGACCGTAGGATCCCTTTCTTGCCGAAGTCGAGTCTAGACAAAAACTATTTTGTAGTTACTAAGTTAGTCGTCGGAGAGTAGGAATATTTTTGCTCCTTACCCTTGCTCTGGTCAGGACAAGTGTCGTAAGTGTTTTATTCTCGCCTTACCCCTTTCAAACTCTAGGATCTCGAGTGTGTGGAGTATCGCAACCGTTACAATGCCTTGCTTGCAGCGTATTGTCTTGATTCCGAGATCAGGTGGGAATTCCTGTAGTACCTTTAGATTCTCCGGTTTCGGATATCATCTGGGTCGTCCTTTGCCCTCCCTCCTTTTTCCCGGTGTTTTCACGAGTTGCGTCGAAAAACACTATCCCTTTGACCAGGTTTCGTTGTTGTTCCTCCTCTTGACACCGACGGTTTCGTATTCTCGACGATGCCGTCTCTCCGCGGAAAGTTTTCTCAACCGAAGTTCGACGTCGACATGGAGCAGAGTCCCTTGTTGGTGGTGTTGAAGATCGTCGTCTCTTATTCTCTCCCCCCTCTCCCCCGGATCGTCCTGGATCTCGGGACGAGATCCCTTGTTGGTGGTGTTGTATTGTAACAGCCCAGATTTCACAAAAATTAAAATTTTGTTTTCGGTGTGAATTGTTTGATTGTCTGATTTGTTTGCGTTGTTTGCATCCCCGATTTATCGATCGGCGATTATTTTTCCCCCTCTTATCTCGTATCGGACGGAGACCGACCCTTGCTACCCTGACACTCGACCTTTGCGACACCGGGTTTCACACGATTTTCGTCGCAAAAACCCACCCTAGACCAGCCGCACCCAACGGAACGAAGACCCCGTTCAATTATTAAATGGGTTATGTTTATAGCACGCCGGAAAGTGTTCTCGGAACGGCTCCAGCGCGAGGTGAACGCTGCCGGCTCGACGCGTTGATCGCGCAGTTCGAAGTTTTACCCGAATCGGAGGTACTGCGGACCCCCGGCGGTCAGAAACGTAAAAACCGCGCGCGAGAGAGAAAAACCGGGGATGTTTTTGCAAACTGCCAGCAACCTGGGCTATATAAAGACCACCACACACCCACCCCTTTCTAGGTTTTTCCTAGCCTAAAAGTTGCAGCCACCCCCTCCACTTTGCCCCAAAAATAGCCTCATTTCGCAACCCTAGCCATCCTCAGATCTGGACCGTCGGATCGCCCAATCCAACGGCCCAGATCCACCCAGCCGTCACCCACCTCTCCTCTCTCTAATGGACACCGCAACCGCCGTGGAATCATGCCGCCATGCCGCACGTCTCCGGCGAGGCCGCGCCGCCCCGCAGGTCTTCTCCTCCTCCCGCGCTACCTCCTCTCCTCTCACCCTCCTCCCTCTCTTCCCCTGCCGCAGGCCGCCCCCCGGAGCCGGAGCTCGCGCCGCCGCGCCATTGGAGCTCGCCGGCCTCCTCCTACCTCGGGCTCAGCCGCCGCCCGCCATGCGCGCTGGCAAGCGCCGCAGCGTCGCCCCGTCCACTGCCCTCCACCGGCGTCCTCCCCTGGTCCTCCAGCCCGCGCCGCGCTCGCCACTCGCCGGCGGCTGGCCAGGAAGCCGCGTCGGCGCCGCCACCTGCAGGTCCCGAGCGGACGGGCGATCCAGGCCGGCCTCCAACTGCCGTGGGCCCGACGCCCCCAGGCGGCCCACCAGCGTGCACTGCACCGAGCCTAGGCCGCCAGCCTCCCCCAGCCGGGCCTTGGCCCAGGGGTGAGCAACTTTTTTTTTCTTTTCCTTTTTTTTTCAGCAGCGGTAGTTGGGCCAGCCCAGTAGCTTCGGCCCAGAGACGTTAGTTTTTTTCTTTTTCTTTTTCTTTTTTCTGTTTATTTATTTGGCAGATTGTGTAGTAGTTTTGCGAGTGCTATAACTTTTTAATGGTAGCTCGGATCGCGACGCGTTTATTATAAAACTTGCTTAGAATTTTGTGTAGATTATTAAAATGTGCTCCTTTGCCATGTTTGACTTTGTTTACATGTCGTTTACCTGCTCATTACAACTGCTTGCCACTGTAAACTGTAATTGCTATAACTTTTTAACCGTTGCTCTGATTAAAATGTTTCTTATATGTAACTTGACTAGAAATGCATGTAGATTGTGTTTATGTTGTTCTTGCTTGCTAAATAAAATAATAAAATATAGTTTAGGGGAAAACAGTACCAAACATATTTATTTTGCGGGGTAAATAGCGATATGCCATGTGTAGGAATTTTACCCGCTTAACTTGACTGGTATAGGTAGATTATTTTTGTTTCACCTCTTGCCATGTTTGAGTGCTATGCCATGCTTGAGTGAGATGCCATGTTAACAACCCTTGTTGATCACCTGTAGCTAAACAACTTGAACCATTCTAAATGTGCGGTATCGTCGTGTGTGACGAGTACTCCACTTAACCTGTTAGTAACCGCTCTCGACGGTAGGTGCGATGTCTCGTGTTGCCGTCTTGTTGATGCTTGCTCGTGTTTGCCTCGTAGTAATAGAGTGCTTGCTCGTTGATTGCTTTCCAGTGTTCCGTCTTGTGTGCTTCCGCGGGTACCTCTCGTACACGATGCGAGCTTGCGATCGACTACACCTTCGGAACCCGACTTATCAACAGGGAAGGACTATGCATTACTTATGATCCATTCTATTTCAACCAGCGGTTTCCATGCTAGTCTAGGTTAGGTTCGATGTTTGATCCTACCACATGTTTACGGCCTCTTTTGAACCGATACAGCCATGTCCCCTCCCAGCAAACCATGTACTGCTATGTTACTATTGCTCGTTGCTCAGCCCCTACTTAGTATGCATGCTTAGGATGCTACGATGTTACCCTGTTACTCCTTGGTTTGGTCTATCACATTATTATATTGTTGTTTATGATATGATTATTATAATGTTGACTATATTCGACGAAGGATGGAAGGTCTAGGCTATCCCGCCCCGACGCTTTTTTCCATTCGAGTCACCTAGGATCCGAGTTCCGGGTATTGGTTTTAAGACTGAGCGTGCCTAACCGCGTGTGGGATTTTATGGGGTCCCCTTTTCTTACCTACCTAGCTTCAAACATTTCTAGTGGTGGCCCAAGCTGATTTACCATGTGAAAACCGTGTGTGTGCTTCGTTGGGCCCCCAGCTGTTTTAAAACTACTTGGGCCAGTGGAGACATGGTTTCTCTGTTGGTCCACCCGATCAGCTAGGACCCGATTTCCCATGTGTGATTAACCGGTTATCCGACCTGCGTCATACGGAAGAGTCAATCCGAGAGCGTGGCCGGCTTTTGGAATGGGTGTCGACTCCCCGGGGGCCATCCGGATTTGTTCGTTGTTACCTAGAGGGACCTGTCGTTTCGGATATCTCGGAACTAAATCATAAAGTGGTTGCCTATAATGGGTAGCAACTGAGAGAGATGGGCGTGCGTGCGGAGCCTTGTAATGGGAAGTTGGTACACCCCTGCAGGGTTAAATCTTTTCGAGAAGCCGTGTCCACGGTTATGGACGACTTGAGACCTACTCCTTGTTCATAGACAACAACAACTGAGATAATCTTAATATAACTTGATCAACGTGTGTGTGTGTGCCTTGACTGCTTCTTATTCGTCGGGATGCGAAGAGGAGGACAAGGATAGGATAGGTGTTATGTTTGCGTAAGTAGTTTATAGAAAGACTTGTTGGAGGCGATTCCTCATCGAATTCTTGGCTTCTTACCTTACTCTCTAGATCGTTAGCCACTTCATAAATGCTAGTGCGGCAGCAACCTCACCACTTACCACATCCTTACCGTAAAATACAAGTTGTCCTAGAATGGCGAGTGATGAAGTCCTTGCTGGGTCAGTTGACCACTACAGTTGGATGCTGAGTACTTCTGTACTCATGATACTATCCTCAAACTCTTTTCAGGGTTCTTGATCAACAACAGGTATGGTGATCAACGTTTCACGTGGAGACTCGACGACGACTAGTTAGGCGGATCCCGGCGGAGGGCCTGGACCCGTGTGGTTATGGGTATCGATGTTTTTCTCTTTGCCACTAGGCATTTGATTGTAGTCTGTACTCAGACATGTATCTTCCGCTGTTGTATTGTATTTGAGGCAGTTGTATGCCGAGTGTATGAGATGTTGTATCCTTGTATCTGTAATGTTGTGATATCATGTTGCAAATCCGGGGCATATGACTTCGTCATATGTCGCGGTGGGACCGATATGTGCTTCGTCCCTGGATCTAGATGGCAACATCTCGATCTGGAACAGTACCGCATAGAGAAATTCAAAGGGTGCCATGCCCAAGCTAGATTGGAAGCTGTTGTTATAAGCAAACTTGGCGAATGGAAGAGATTTCTCCCAACTCTTTCCGAATGAGATAACACAGGCTCTGAGCATGTCTTCGAGAATTTGATTGACTCTTTCTACTTGACCACTTGACTGGGGATGAAAGGCGGTGCTAAAGGAGAGATGGGTTCCCATAGCATTTTGAAAACTTTCCCAAAATCGAGGGGTGAAAAGACTTCCACGGTCTGAATTGATTTCCAAAGGAACACCATGGAGAGAAACGATCCGGGAGACATATAAATCCGCTAACTGGCTAGCAGTTATACTCTCGCGAACAGGAAGGAAATGAGCAACTTTTGAGAGACGGTCAATGACCACGAAGATGGCATTGTTTCCCTTCTGAGACTTTGGAAAGCCAGTGATGAAATCCATACTGAATTTATCCCATTTCCACTCAGGAATGGCTAAAGGTTGAAGAGTACCAGCAGGTCTTTGATGCTCTGCTTTCACACGACGGCAAACATCGCACTCAGCAACAAATTGAGCGATTTCTCGCTTCATCCTAGTCCACCAAAATCTCTTGCGTAGATCTTGATACATCTTAGTACTACCAGGATGAATCGAGAGAGGTGTGTCATGAGCTTCCTTAAGGATCTGCTGCCTTAGATTCCTATTCTTCGGAACTACCATCCTATTCTCGAAGTACACAGTACCCTCATTGCCTAGGGTAAAACATTTTGCCTTACCGCTAGCAATGTTTGGTTTGATATATCGGATACCTCGAGCACGTTGTTGAACAGCTTTGATTTGATCCTCAAGGGTTGGTTTCACAATCAAGGTGGAAAGGAATCCATGAGGAACAATCTCGAGATTAAGCTTTCGAAATTCCTCATAGAGAAGTGGTTGATACTGTTGTAACATGAGGTTGTTACAATACGACTTACGACTTAGTGCATCAGCCATGACATTGGCTTTGCCTGGGGTGTAAGAGATACTCAAGTCGTAATCTTTTATCAACTCTATCCAGCGTCTTTGCCTGAGGTTAAGATCTGGCTGGGTGAATATGTATTTGAGGCTTTGGTGATCGGCATAGATTTCACAATGATTACCAAGGAGGTAATGTCGCCAAGTCTTCAGGGCATGAACTACGACAGCGAGTTCAAGATCATGGGTAGGATAGTTATCTTCATGTGGACGCAACTGGCGTGAAGCATAAGCTACCACATGTCTATCTTGCATAAGTATGCATCCTAACCCTTGCCGTGAAGCATCACAATAGATTTCGAAATCCTTTTTGGTGTATGGAGGCGCAAGTACGGGTGCAGAAGTCAATCTTATTTTTAGCTCTTGAAAGCTTTCCTCGCACTTGGGGGTCCATAGGAATTTCTTATCTTTCTTGAGGAGTTCAGTTAGAGGCTTTGCAACTTTGGAGAAATTCTCAACGAAGCGGCGACAATAGCTTGCTAAGCCAAGAAAACTCCTAACTTGCTTAACCGATTCAGGTGGAGAGTCAAGGACGGCCTGAACTCTCTCGGTATTCACAGCAATGCCTTTTGCAGAAATCACGTGGCCTAGGTAGGTCACTTCTGGTAGCCAGAATTCACACTTGGAGAATTTAGCATAAAGGCGATGCTCTCTAAGTTTCATCAATACCAGCCTTAGATGCTCAGCATGTTCTTCTTCGTTCTTCGAGTAGATGAGAATATCATCAAGATAAACTACAACAAATTTATCTAAGTACTCCATGAAGATCGAATTCATCAAGCGCGAAAAAGTGGCTGGGGCATTGGTTAAACCGAAGGACATGACGGTATACTCATAAAGACCATAACGAGTAGTGAAAGCCGTCTTGGGAATGTCCTCGTTTCTGGTTTTGATTTGATGATAACCTAATCTCAAATCCATCTTGGAGAAGACAGAGGATCCAGCAAGTTGATCATAAAGATCATTGATCCTGGGCAGTGGGTACTTGTTCTTTATCGTCGCTAGAATTAGCGGGCCATAGTCTACGCACATCCTTTCTGTTCCATCTTTCTTCGTTACGAACAAAACGGGGCAACACCATGGCGATGAGCTAGGGCGGATGAAGCCTTTTTCCAACGAATCTTCAAGTTGGATTTTAAGCTCAGCTAACTCATGTGGGGCCATTCTATATGGGCGTCTAGAAATTGGGGCGGTTCCTGGGATAAGATCTACGATGAATTCTACACATCTGTTAGGAGGCATTCCTGGCAGCTCTTTTGGAAAGACATCCGGAAAGTCACAAACTATCGGAATATCTTCAAGGTTAGGAAGGGGATGTTCATTCAAGGAATATAGCTGGGTTTCTGAACCTTGAGATGTGAAATGGACTATCTTGCCGGAAGGATGAGTGAGTTGGACTGATTTAGTGGCACAATCAATCTTGGCACGGTGTTTGGACAACCAATCCATACCTAAGATGATATCGATATCTGAAGATTTGAGGGCTATGAGTGAAGCAAGGAATACAACATCCTCAACAGCAATTTCATTGCCATGACTTACCCTACTGGTACGCCATGTGGATCCTGGAGTTTTAATCATGAAAGGGGTAGGCAACTCCTCGAATGAAATGTCATGCAGGAGTGCGAACTTTTCAGATAAAAAGGAATGAGAAGCTCCAGAATCAAATAGAACAGAAGCGGGTTTGGAGTTAACAGGAAGTGTACCGAGTACAACCTTAGTATCCTCTTGGGCTTCTTTGATGGTGGCATGGCTCACACGTCCGTATTCAACAATAGCGGACTTGGCTTTGGAAGGCTTTGGTGGCTTAGCTTTGGCTTTATGTTTTGGACGAGGAGGAACATTCTCATGCAATGAACACTGTCGTGCAATGTGGCCAGGATTACCACGCTTGTAGCACAAACGGGTGTTAGGTTGTGGAGTTTGTATGGCAAGCTCTCTACTACCTTTCTGGGTTTTCTTGCTTTCTGGAGATGGTCTTGGAATCAAGTGCGAAGGAAGGGCACTAGATGGGATCTAAATTCGACGTTTCTGAGAACCCAAACTAGAAGATGAAGCAAGATCACGATCATGCTTGCGAGACTCTTCAAAGACCTCATTTCCATGCTCTGCTCTGAATGATCTATTGACCAAATCCTTGAAGTTGACGAATTCAAGGAGATTGAGATCATGACGAAGGACATGGTTAAGTCCCTTGCGGAACCTTGCCTGCTTCTTGGCATCGGTTGATATCTTCTCAGGTCTCAGGGGCATAACGAGAAAGTCGATTAAACTCAGTCCTGTACTGATGAACAGACATATTTCCCTGAGATAGGTTGCAGAACTCTTCCCTATTTCTTTCCATCAGCTCATCCAGAATGTGGTACCCTTGGAAGGCATCACGGAACTCCTGCCAAGTCACTACGTGACCATCAGGCTGCCTTGCAACAAAACTTTCCCACCATTCACCAGCAGCACCTTCCAGAAATTATGCCGCAAACATCACACGATCATCTGGAGAAACATGCGCCGTCTCAAGCTTACGCTCGATGGAACGGAGCCAATCATCGGCATCAAGGGGCTCAGATGAACATCGAAATACCGGCGGGTTCAAAAGGATAAAATCATGGATGGATATTACCGCATCTCGCTGAAGAGAAGTATTCTTCTCAATGAGCTCCAAAAGGCGGGTTTGATCACGTCGATTTCGCTCAGCCTCCATTATTATTTCCGCTGCAGAAGGCGGTGAAGGAGGATCATCATCACCACTTTGATTACCGTGACCAGATTCAACACATCTAGTTCCACCTGACATTCTGTGTGATAAAAATCAACAATCAGAGTAGGATTTATGATGGAATCAAAGCAAGATGACATAATTTAAGAGCGGACAAGATTGTAATGCAAAAGCATTGGAAACACTGGAAACACCGGACAAATCAGACAGCATAACGGTTGTACCGTGGTGAAAAAAAATGAATCAATCTGCAAGAATGATCAGAACCTTCTCAAAAGGCTCGATGGAATGGTGACTCTAGACGACCAAAACATTCCTACAGCTATTGAGAAACAAACAACGAGATGTTCTGGTATAGACATAGAAGAGCCTAGTCCTATCTTCCTGATGAGGACATCCCTACTAATGTTACACCCATACCCTCACCAACTACACATACTGGACCAGTTACTAGAGCACGTGCACGTCAACTAAATTATCAGGTACTTTCGTTTCTTGCGAATCCTTCTATTGTTCATGAACATATGATGCTGCCTAAATTAGATACTTTTGTTTTGCTTATGAATGAAGGACCTAGCATGGACAAGAAGGATGGTCATTGGAGCGGGATCAAGAATGGAGAAGAAGGTGCGCGCAGGGGAAAGTACAGTGGAGCTTCCAGTGGGGATTTTCGCACGTTGAAGCCACCATAAGGCATGCATGAAGGCTTGGACGGAATACACGAGATGCCACTTCATTATTTTCGTCCAAGAGCAATTATAGGTGCTGCGTCACCTTAATATTGGGCTGGGCCCATGTAATTTCGAAATACCACATTATAGGCTGTTTTTAGAGTCCGTATGTGTGGGGAAACCGAGTTAGGGTTGTTTTCGGACCCCACCTCCAAGGGGTCACGAAAATCCCCTCTGTTCCCCCATATATACAGCCCTTAGGGCGTCGTTTAGACTTGGGTTTTAATTAGATATAAGTTAGCCATAGCCGCAACTTCGAGCTCTTCGTTTGTGTCATCCGACCAGGCCAAGACCTCATTGGAACCCCAACTTTCGTAATCATTCATCTTATATTCGCAATATCCAGATTGCAATTCTTAGTTCTTGCTTGTTCTTCGATTGCTTGCAGGAATTAGACCTTCGTGGTCAGGTTGATCGTGCATCCGCGGGATCAATAACCTCTCGGAGTTGGTTTAGCGATCGCTAAGGCGCAACGTCTTCGCACGTTCGTAGTCGGATCGTGAAAGTTGCCTCCACCATAATCGATCTCCACCATCTCATCGAAACATCGGGACACCTTCGCCTTTATCAAGTGGTATCAGATTTCCAGGTTGCTCGGTGAGATTTACCAGTTTTCATAGTCTAGATTGGTTCTGTTCTTCATACCTACAGTCCACGAAAAAGCCAACAAAAAAAAATTAGGGTTAGATCATCACGTTCCAAAACAGTCCGAGCCCTTATCCAGTTTTCTTTACAGTAGCTTGCTTTGTTGAATTTACGGTTGCATCGTTGTGTCAAGTTGCTGATCTTAGCGTCTAGTTCCCTTAGAGTTTCGAGTTCTGATCACGGTTTGCCACGTCGCCGCCGCACAGTAGTCACCCTACCACGTTCCGCCAATCCGAGTCCAGATAGACAACTACGTTCCGCCAAGCAGAGTCCATATACACCACCACGCACCACGAGTCCGAGTTGAGTTCCATCATCAGTACGGTTCGTGACCTCTCCATAGCCAGATTAGTTTGAGTTGATTAGAGTCGGATTTCACCAATCTTTGTCGTACGTAGAAGGGGGTGATTTCCAAAAAAAAAAAAAAAGAGTCTAGCACGCTTTCCAGAGCAGTTTTTAGGCCAAAAATTTCAGGGGTAAAAAAATTTTGTGCCCATACCTTCCTTAGGTCCAGAAACTCATTTTGAGACGTTCTCTACCATAGTGATTTTTTCGCACTTTTTCAGCCACCGCAGTCCCGCATCGCCAAAAAAAAAAAAAAGCAAAAAAAAAAAAAAAAAAGAGGAATTTTTTTTTCCAGAGTGTGCTTCTCAGTTGATTACGTGCCGCGCCGTGCTTTCGTTGGTGTTTAGGCTCGCGTCTCTAGTACGGTCTAGCCTAGGATCAGCACAGTACCGACGTTGAGTGTTTATTCAACTTTGCATCTCTGTTTTGATTACTGTTGAGCTTTTTGCTACCATACTTGTCAGCCTTCCTACAGCTCCACATATATTCTACATCGTGCGTTTTGACACCTCCTGGCCATCGCTCTACCACATCTCTGAGAGTTTTGACCCGTTGGTTGTACGTCACCACCTGCTGCTAGGTAAGAATTGGTAAGAACGAAAGAAAAGCTTGACGGATTTGTGCTTTCCACCACCCCACAGCCCATTAGTAGAAGTAGGATCATATTTCTGTGTGTTCTCTCTTTCTGCTAACCATGCCAGGATCACATGATGAAGTGGCGCGGGATGCACCCGATTGGGAGAACATGACAAACAAGGAGCTACATGATAAATTTGCACGTATGATGTCTCAACAGGTGCAGGACATCGAGACTAGATTTACAGAGGCGATTGATGGCGTGGAGAAGATGATCGACACCAAGCTCGACGCCAAGTTTACTGAGTTGATCGCACGCCTACCTTCAGCACAGCCACAGCCACCGCCACTACCACGTGCACGACGTATTCTGTTTCCGCGAGGACAAGCTGCTGGTATTGGTGCTCCTCCTGCTGCTGCAGTTGCCGCTACTGCTGCTGCTGCTGCTTCTGACGTCAGCCAGGACGACAACTACGAGGGTGATTACGAGGAGGAGGTGGAACAGGAAGCGGCCTATGAGCAGCCAGCTGGACGTCCACGTCCCAACATTCGCCACGGTCGACACCAACCACCCCCTCAGGTACGCGATGATGAACATGTGCCTAAACTTAAATTGAATCTTAAGCCGTTTGAGGGTAGATATATTCCTGATGCTTATCTTACTTGGGAGTTAGAAACTGAACAACGTTTTACATGTTTACAATATCCTGAGAATAGACGTGTTACTGCTGCTGTTTGTGAATTCACGGGCTTTGCATCTATTTGGTGGTCTGAACATTGTAGATTGCATGCTAATAATATTCCAACTACTTGGGCTGCTTTCAAAGATGCTATGCGTACTCGCTGGGTTCCTCCTTATTATCAACGTGAATTGTTACAAAAATTACAGCGTTTGAGACAAGGAAAAAATTCTGTAGAGGAATATTATCAAGAATTACAAACTGGATTGATTAGATGTGGCCTAGTAGAGGATAATGAAGCTATGCTTGCACGTTTTATGGGTGGCTTAAACAGGGAGATACAAACTATTCTAGAATACAAGGACTTTGCTACTATCACTCGTTTGTTTCATCTTGCTTGTAAAGCTGAACGTGAAGTGCAGGATCGACAGGCCGCTACGAGACCTAACTTTTCTGCAGGACGAAATACATCATGGACATCGCGTGGAGCTTCTACATCCACACGTCCTGCTGCGCCACCATCTACTTCAGCCGCTCATTCTTACAGGGAGCCACCAAAACAGCCAGCGCCACCATTCAAGGGTGCACAGAGTGGTCCAGCGGCGAGTTCTTCTTCATCCATGGCGTCCACAGGGCAAACACGAGACCGTGATATTAAATGTCGCAGGTGCCAAGGTGGAGGTCACTTCGCAAAAGACTGTCCCTCCAAGCGTGTGATGACTATTACGGCGGATGGTGGGTATGAGTCAACGAGCGACTATGATGAGGAGACTCTAGTTCTCATTGCTCATGAGGAACAGGGTGCCCATGATGATGCTCATGATATAGAGTATATGACTCCTGATGATGCAGATAAATATGCTAGTTTGGTTGCTCAACGTGTATTAAGTGTGCAGGTAATGAAGGCCGAGCAAAACCAGAGGCATAATTTGTTCCACACAAAGGGAGTGGTGAAAGAACGTTCGGTTCGCATCATCATTGACGGAGGGAGTTGCAACAACTTGGCTAGCATGGAGTTGGTGGAGAAGCTATCTCTCACCACAAGACCACACCCCCATCTGTACTATATTCAGTGGTTTAACAATAGTGGTAAGATTAAGGTAACGCGTTCTGTTCGTGTGCACTTTAGCATTGCTGCATATGCTGATTATGTTGATTGTGATGTGGTACCCATGCAAGCTTGCTCTCTTTTACTTGGTAGACCATGGCAATTTGATAGGAATGTTGTACACCATGGTAGGACAAATCAGTTTACTCTAGTTCATCAGGATAAAAATATTGCTTTACTTCCTATGTCTCCTGAACAAATTGTGAAAGATGACCTTGCTAGAGCTAGTAAAGCAAAACAGGAGAAAAATAAGAGTGAGAATGAGATAGCAGCCAAAGAATTTGAGCAACAACATAAGACTAATAGCAAATCTTCTTCTGCTGTTTCTAATGAAATTAAATTGACTAGTCCAACTTTGCTTGCTACTAAGGTTGATATTTCAGATTTGGATGTTAGTCAATATGTGTGCTATGCTTTTGTGTGCAAAGAAGCTTTGTTTTCATTTGAGGAATTGCCTCCTTCTTTGCCTCCTGTTGTCACTGACCTTTTGCAGGAGTTTATTGACGTCTTTCCACAAGACGTACCACCGGGATTACCACCTATTCGAGGGATTGAGCATCAGATTGACTTAATTCCCGGTGCTTCGTTGCCCAACCGTGCGCCATACCGTACCAATCCGGAGGAGACGAAGGAGATTCAGCGTCAAGTACAAGAGCTACTCGACAAAGCTTACATACGTGAGTCCCTTAGTCCTTGTGCTGTTCCTGTTATATTAGTGCCTAAAAAGGATGGAACATGGCGTATGTGTGTTGATTGTCGAGCCATTAATAATATTACTATTCGTTATCGTCATCCTATTCCTAGGTTAGATGATATGCTTGATGAATTAAGTGGCTCTACCATGTTTTCCAAAGTTGATTTGCGTAGTGGATACCATCAAATTCGCATGAAATTAGGAGATGAATGGAAAACGGCTTTTAAAACTAAGTTTAGATTATATGAGTGGTTAGTCATGCCTTTTGGGTTAACTAATGCACCTAGCACTTTCATGAGATTAATGAACGAGGTTTTACGTGCTTTCATTGGACGATTTGTGGTAGTCTATTTTGATGATATACTGATTTATAGCAAATCTTTGGAGGAACATTTGGATCATTTACGTGCTGTTTTTATTGCTCTACGTAATGCACGTTTATTTGGTAACCTTGGGAAGTGCACCTTTTGCACCGACCAAGCATCGTTTCTTGGCTATGTTGTTACTCCACAGGGTATTGAAGTTGATAAAGCCAAGATCGAGGCGATTGAGAGTTGGCCGCAGCCCAAAACGGTCACACAAGTGAGGAGTTTTCTTGGCCTCGCTGGATTCTATAGGCGTTTTGTGAGAGATTTCAGCACCATTGCTGCCCCTCTCAATGAGCTTACACGCAAGGATGTGCCTTTTACTTGGGGTACCGCACAGGAAGAAGCTTTCACGGTATTGAAAGATAAGTTAACACATGCTCCTTTGCTCCAACTTCCTGATTTTAATAAGACTTTTGAGCTTGAATGCGATGCTAGTGGGATTGGTTTGGGAGGTGTGTTATTACAAGATGCTAAACCTGTTGCATACTTTTCTGAAAAATTGAGTGGGCCTAGTCTGAACTATTCTACTTATGATAAGGAATTATATGCTCTTGTTCGGACATTAGAAACTTGGCAACATATTTATGGCCCAAAGAATTTGTTATACATTCTGATCATGAATCTTTGAAACACATAAGAAGTCAAGCAAAACTTAATCGTAGACATGCTAAGTGGGTTGAATTTATTGAGACTTTCCCTTATGTCATTAAACACAAGAAGGGGAAAGATAATATTATTGCTGATGCTTTGTCTCGTCGTTATACTATGCTTTCACAACTTGACTTCAAGATATTCGGTTTAGAGACAATCAAAGAACAATATGCAACTGATGTGGAATTTAAAGATGTATTGCAGAATTGTAGAGAGGGTAGAACATGGAACAAGTTTGTGCTTAATGATGGATTTGTGTTCCGTTCTAACAAGCTATGCATTCAAGCTAGCTCTATTCGTCTTTTGTTGTTGCAGGAGGCGCATGGAGGAGGATTAATGGGACATTTTGGCGTGAAAAAGACGGAGGATGTACTTGCTACACATTTCTTTTGGCCAAAGATGAGACGGGATGTTGAGCGTTTTGTTGCTCGCTGCACTACATGTCAAAAAGCTAAGTCACGACTCAATCCTCATGGTTTATACATGCCTTTACCTGTACCTAGTGTTCCGTGGGAGGACATATCCATGGACTTTGTTTTAGGCTTGCCTCGAACAAAGAAGGGGAGGGATAGCATATTTGTTGTCGTGGATAGATTTTCTAAGATGGCACATTTTATACCATGTCATAAAAGCGATGATGCTGCTAATGTTGCTGATTTATTCTTTGGAGAGATTATTCGTTTACATGGTGTGCCCAATACTATTGTCTCGGATCGTGATACTAAGTTTCTTAGCCATTTTTGGAGATGCTTATGGGCTAAGTTGGGGACTAAACTACTCTTTAGTACTACATGTCATCCCCAAACTGATGGACAAACTGAAGTGGTCAATAGGACATTGTCTACTATGCTTAGGGCTGTTTTAAAAAGTAACTTGAAACTGTGGGAAGAATGTTTACCTCATATTGAATTTGCTTATAATCGTTCAGTGCATTCTACCACTAAAACGTGCCCTTTTGAGATTGTTTATGGTTTTCTACCTCGTGCACCTATTGATTTGCTGCCTCTTCCATCTTCGGAGAAGGTGAATTTTGATGCTAAGCAACGTGCTGAATTGATATTAAAAATGCATGAGTTAACTAAAGAAAACATTGAGCGCATGAATGCTAGATACAAGCTTGCTGGTGATAGGGGTCGAAAGCATGTTGTATTTGAACCAGGAGATCTTGTTTGGTTACATCTACGAAAAGATAGGTTTCCTGATTTGCGCAAGTCTAAGTTAATGCCACGAGTTGATGGTCCCTTTAAGGTTTTACAGAAAATTAATGATAATGCATATAAACTTGAGCTACCTGCAGATTTTGGGGTTAGTCCCACATTTAACATTGCAGATTTGAAACCTTATTTGGGAGAAGATGATGAGTTTCCTTCGAGGACGACTTCAATTCAAGAAGGGGAGGATGATGAGGACATCCCTACTAATGTTACACCCATACCCTCACCAACTACACATACTGGACCAGTTACTAGAGCACGTGCACGTCAACTAAATTATCAGGTACTTTCGTTTCTTGCGAATCCTTCTATTGTTCATGAACATATGATGCTGCCTAAATTAGATACTTTTGTTTTGCTTATGAATGAAGGACCTAGCATGGACAAGAAGGATGGTCATTGGAGCGGGATCAAGAATGGAGAAGAAGGTGCGCGCAGGGGAAAGTACAGTGGAGCTTCTAGTGGGGATTTTCGCACGTTGAAGCCACCATAAGGCATGCATGAAGGCTTGGACGGAATACACGAGATGCCACTTCATTATTTTCGTCCAAGAGCAATTATAGGTGCTGCGTCACCTTAATATTGGGCTGGGCCCATGTAATTTCGAAATACCACATTATAGGCTGTTTTTAGAGTCCGTATGTGTGGGGAAACCGAGTTAGGGTTGTTTTCGGACCCCACCTCCAAGGGGTCACGAAAATCCCCTCTGTTCCCCCATATATACAGCCCTTAGGGCGTCGTTTAGACTTGGGTTTTAATTAGATATAAGTTAGCCATAGCCGCAACTTCGAGCTCTTCGTTTGTGTCATCCGACCAGGCCAAGACCTCATTGGAACCCCAACTTTCGTAATCATTCATCTTATATTCGCAATATCCAGATTGCAATTCTTAGTTCTTGCTTGTTCTTCGATTGCTTGCAGGAATTAGACCTTCGTGGTCAGGTTGATCGTGCATCCGCGGGATCAATAACCTCTCGGAGTTGGTTTAGCGATCGCTAAGGCGCAACGTCTTCGCACGTTCGTAGTCGGATCGTGAAAGTTGCCTCCACCATAATCGATCTCCACCATCTCATCGAAACATCGGGACACCTTCGCCTTTATCACTTCCCGTAGAAAAGATGAGGGTGACTCAGAACTCAGATCGATGAGGGTAAGGAGAAAAATGAAGCCTTACGTTGTTCCCTTATACCCAAAGTAACTACATAACTATAGAATGCTAGACTCGACTTCGGCCAAGGTTTAGTAATCCTACAGGCAGTACTGCTCTGGTACCAAGTCTGTCGGGACCCGGGGTTTGCATATGTAATTCCAGTCACAATTCAATCATATGGAGAGCCGAGAGCCATACCCACTTGTCTAAGCAGACAAGGCCAAGTACAAGACACTCACGGAAAGCTCGAACATGAGGGGCATCCAATCCAGACCGGATGATCAATTGAGGTGGGTCCTCATCGCCCGCTCACAAGTCTAAATGATTATGGGTGGTGAAATCCCATACTCATAGACAAGTCACCTCAACCATATTATCGATTGAATCCTAACACTTACATAAACAGACTCCAGCCCGATCTCTTAGTCGGGGTCTCGGGCGGGCTCAATCATACAACAAAGTGTGCCACGCGACAGAGTCACGAGCAATCGCATCGCGATGCCCCAAGCTACGCACATCTAAGGGCCACTTGGTGTATAAAAGACCGCCGGCGAGAGCACAACTAAGGTATCGAACCCCACACATGACATGCACGATATAAACATACACGCAGCATGCATGCCAAGTGTATAACAGCAGGTAACACAACATGAACTCTACAAACTCATAGTTTTATTACATCTTCTATACAGAGCAGATATAGTAGTGTTACAAGCAGAGATCACATAACTGTGACCCAACATTACATCATACAACAACGGAAGCAAATTATGTCTTAGTAAAGACAAGGTTAACAAATGGCTTAAGAAGCCTTTAAGAAAAACACAACGACCCTCCAGAAGGACCAGGATGCTGTCTGGGACTACATTACTTCGTCGGCGTCGAGCTTGATGGGGAGGCCACCTTCAGGGTCAGTGCTCTCGTCTCTAAAACATAGAATAAGCAAACGTGAGTACAAAGTCGTACTCAGCAAGACTTACGTCAGAACTATACTACTCATGCTCACGTATCAAGGTAAAGGCAAGTGGGGTGGTAATGCAGAAAGATTTGACTTGGCTATCCTGTACTACGACTACATAGAGTTGAGATGAGAGGCGCACACGAGTCCATCTAATCTTGATCACCACATCAATACACAACCATGGATCCTTCCTCGACTTCCTCACGAGGAAGCAACCCAAAGCACTCACACTTATCTTGTGATTTTTAGAGGATCCATTTGAGTTATCTATTAATCAAGTAAAGATTTCCAAGTAGTCCATAACCGCAGACACGGCTATTCGAATAGTTCATTAACCCTGCAGGGGTGTACTTCTTCACATACGTAGCTACCACTTACCGCCTAGAACTCGTCACCTTCAAGCGGTGTCGGCGAGGATAGTACCACGACACTTACCTCACGGCTCCAACTCTAGTCCAGGTGATCGCCTATCTGAGTTGTACCCCAATCGGGAATCCGGCCGGGGTTTCCGTTCAGGACCCAGACGATGTATGGACGGTCCGACAAGCCCACCTCGACGGATGGTGCTGCGCTTGCCTAAAACCGTGCTACGTTATGAAATCAAATAGAAGAAAATTAACCCATGCGAGTCCTGGACCATAGTCGGGGTGAGTTAATAGGTCGAGAGGGGTCAATGAGCCCAACATGTGGTAGTAATCTGTGTCTTGGATCACAACACAAGAACTCGGGGCCTAGGGCAGTGTAAATGAGACAACCCACTGTGTACTCCTACACAGCCTCTCATTGTTCACTTATATTAGGGTGACTTCATCAACACGTTACCAACTTATTGCATGTGTTCACTACCATCCCGATTGATAGAGGCGAAGGTGTCCCGATGTTTCGATGAGATGATGGAGATCGATTTTGGTGGAGTAGACTTTCACGACCCGACTACGAACGTGCAAAGACGTTGCGCCTTAGCAATCGCTAAACCAACTCCGAGAGGTTATTGATCCCGCGGATGCACGATCAACCTGACCACGAAGGTCAATTCCTGCAAGCAATCGAAGAACAAGCAAGAACTAAGAATTGCAATCTGGATATTGCGAATATAAGATGAAAGATTAACAGAAGTTGGGGTTCCAATGCGGTCTTGGCCTGGTCGGACGACACAAACGAAGAACTCGAAGTTGCGGCTATGGCTAACTTAAATCTAATTAAAACCCAAGTCTAAACGACGCCCTAAGGGCTGTATATATGGGGGAACAGAGGGTTTTTTTTTTTTTTGCTAATCACCCCCCTTCTCTGTACGGAAAAAGTTTGATGAAAACCGATTCTAACAACTGAAAACTAATCTGGCTACAGAGAGATCAGGAACCGTACTGATGGTGGAACTCAATTCAGACTCGTGAGACGTGGTGGTGTATATGGACTCTGCTTGGCGGAACGTGGTGGTGTATCTGGACTCGGATTAGCGGAACGTGGTAGGATGACTACTTGTGCGGCGGCGACGTGGCAAACTGTGATCAGAACTCGAAACTCTAAGGGAACTAGACGCTAACATTAGCAACTTGACACAACGATGCAACCGTAAATTCAACAAAGCAAGTACTGAAAAGAAAACTGGACAAAGGCTAGGACTGTCTTGGGACGTGATGATCTAACCCTAATTTTTTTTGTTGGCTTTTTCGTGGACTGTAGGTATGAAGAATAGAACCAATCTAGACTATGAAAACTGGTAAATCTCACCGAGCAACCTGGAAATCTGATACCACTTGATAGAGGCGAAGGTGTCCCGATGTTTCGATGAGATGATGGAGATCGATTTTGGTGGAGTAGACTTTCACGACCCGACTACGAACGTGCGAAGACGTTGCGCCTTAGCAATCGCTAAACCAACTCCGAGAGGTTATTGATCCCGCGGATGCACGATCAACCTGACCACGAAGGTCAATTCCTGCAAGCAATCGAAGAACAAGCAAGAACTAAGAATTGCAATCTGGATATTGCGAATATAAGATGAAAGATTAACAGAAGTTGGGGTTCCAATGTGGTCTTGGCCTGGTCGGACGACACAAACGAAGAACTCGAAGTTGCGGCTATGGCTAACTTAAATCTAATTAAAACCCAAGTCTAAACGACGCCCTAAGGGCTTTATATATGGGGGAACAGAGGGGATTTTCGTGACCCCTTGGAGGTGGGGCCCGAAAACAACCCTAACTCGGTTTCCCCACACATACGGACTCTAAAAACAGCCTATAATGTGGTATTTCGAAATTACATGGGCCCAGCCAAATATTAAGGTGACGCAGCACCTATAATTGCTCTTGGACGAAAATAATGAAGTGGCATCTCGTGTATTTCGTCCAAGCCTTCATGCATGCCTTATGGTGGCTTCAAAGTGCGAAAATCCCCACTGGAAGCTCCATTGTTATTTCCCACGCGCGCACCTTCTTCTCCATGCTTGATCCCGCTCCAATGACCGTCCTTCTTGTCCATGCTAGGTCCTTCATTCATAAGCAAAACAAAAGTATCTAATTTAGGCAGCATCATATGTTCATGAACATTAGAAGGATTCGCAAGAAACGAAAGTACCTGATAATTTAGTTGACGTGCACGTGCTCTAGTAACTGGTCCAGTATGTGTAGTTGGTGAAGATGTGGGTGTAACATTAGTAGAGATGTCCTCATCACCGATACATCACCCAGATGGATCAACTTCATTGCAAACAACTCTAGCATGGCATAGCATATCATGGATGAAGGGCCACATGATGAACACGAACAAATCTTGTATCTGCTAGGTTGAGGTTTGCTTAATACTGTGGCAGCAATGATAGGTCATGCAAAGGATGGGTTAAACTAGCGGTAGAACGGTAACATGTGAATCACCTAATCATGCATAAGAGAACAAGAGGGAAACTTGGTTTTTATAGATATGATCAAAGGGGGTTTGCTTGCCTTTTTGTCGGGACTCGGGGGTGCCACTCTTCGGAGAAAACAGGAACTACGTCCGGCAATGGATCTATCGAGAAAAAGCAAACACCGAGACACAAGTATGAACATTACATTGCAATGCACATTCAAGAAATGAAACATGGCATGGTACTGATGTGATCTAGGTTCAATTTGCAACAAGTTAATTGAAGTTGATTTGAATAAGAAATTCAAATTCAAACTCCAAATGTTGTTCAAATTATCCCAAGTTGCAGTTGCTAATGTTTGGATATGGTAAACCATGTTGTCATGTGTATGATATGCCTCTGATGTTCATGTGATAAGGTTGGCATTGCAAAGATTTAATTTGAAATGATTTAAACATTTATTTTGAATTATTCCAAATAACCCAAATAGCTAAATGCTACTGGTCCATCATAATAGATGTATTTTTCATCTATGAAAATATGATATTTGGAATCCTTGCATTTTTCTGATGATTTGTCATATATAACACTTTTGATTTGGAGTTATGGTTTAAAAGTTATGAATTTCCACAGATTTAATAGTTTTCTGGAATTTTCTGGATTAAAATAAACAGAGAAAAATACTTATTGCATCAGCATGATGCAATGCTGATGTCACCAGGGGGGCTGACATGTGGGCCAGCATTGTCATAGGCACAGTGGTTAAATCCTGTTTAAATTAAACTTTTGATTTAATTAGAGGGGGCTGGCCCCACCTGTCAGTGGCCTAAGGCCTAACTAATCAGGGGGTTAGCTGTAAGGCCCGATATGCGGTACTGTTCCAGATCTAGATGTTTCCATCCAGATCCGGGGACGAAGCACATATCGGTCCGACCGCGACATATGACGAAGTCTTCGTCATATGCCCCGGATTTCCAACATGATATCACAACATTACAGATACAAGGATACAACATCTCATACAATCGGCATACAACTGCCTCAAATACAATACAACAGCGGAAGATACATGTCTGAGTACAGACTACAAGCAAATGCCTAGTGGCAAAGAGAAAAACATCGATCCCATAACCACACGGGTCCAGGCCCTCCGCCGGGATCCGCCTAACTAGTCGTCGTCGAGTCTCCACGTGAAACGTCGATCATCATACCTGTTGTCGATCAGAACCCTGAAAAGAGTTTGGGGTAGTATTTTGAGTACAGAGGTACTCAGCATCCAACTGTAGTGGTCATCTGACCCAGCAAGGACTTCATCACTCGTCATTCTAGGACAACTAGTAGTTTACGGTAAGGAAGGGGTAAGTGGTGAGGTTGCTGCCGCACTAGCATTTATGAAGTGGCCAACGATCTAGAGAGTAAGATAAGAAGCCAAGCATTCGATGAGGAATCGCCTCCAACAAGTCTGCTATCAACTATTGTCGCAATCATAACACCTATCCTATCCTTGTCTTCCTCTTCGCATCCCGACGAAGAAGAAGCAGTCAAGGCACACACACACGTTGATCAAGTTATATTAAGATTATCTCAGTTGTTGTTGTCTATGAACAAGGAGTAGGTCTCAACTCGTCTATAACGTGGACACGGCTTTTCGAAAAGATTTAACCCTGCAGGGGTGTACCAACTGCCCATTACGAGGCGTCGCATGCTCGCCCATCTCTCTCAGTTGCTACCCATTATAGGCAACCATTTTATGATTTAGTTCCAAGAGATCCGAAACGACAGGTCCCTCTAACTAACAACGAACAAATCCGGGCGGCCCCCGGGGAGTCGACACCCAATCCAAAAGCTGGCCACGCTCTCGGATCGGCCTCTTCCGTATGGCCAAGGTCGGGTTTAGTCTCACCTATATAACAGGGGACTTCCCTAGCTCACCAGTGTGGACCAACAAAGGAACTATGTCTCCGCTGGCCCGAGTTGTTTTAAAACCACTGGCTGCAGACCAGTTACGCACACGGTTTCAAATGGTAAATCAGCTTGGGCCACCTCTAGAAATGTTTGAAGCTAGGTAGGTAAGAAGAGGGGACCCCATAAAATCCCACACGCGATTAGGCACGCTCAGTCTTAAAACCAATACCCGGAACTCGGGTCCTAGGTGACTCGAATGGAACAAAGCGTCGGGGCGGGATAGCCTAGACCTTCCATCCTTTGTCGAATATAGTCAACATTATAATAATCATATCATCAACAACAATATAATAATGTGATATCCCAACCAAGGAGTAACAGGGTAACATCGTGGCATCCTAAGCAAGCATACTAAGCAGTGGCTGAGCAACGAGCAATAGTAACATAGCAGTACATGGTTTGCTGGGAGGGGACATGGCTGTATCGGTTTGAAAGAGGCTGTAAACATGTGGTAGGATCAAACATCGAACCTAACCTGGACCAGCATGCAAACCGCTGGTTGAAATAGAATGGATCATAAGTAATGCAAAGTCCTTGCCTGTTGATAAGTCGGGTTCCGAAGGTGTAGTTGATCACAAGCTCGCATCGTCTCCGAGAGGTACCCGCGAAGCACACAAGACGGTAAACACTGGAAAGCAATCAACGAGAAAGCACTCTATTACTACGGAGCAAACACGAGCAAGCATCAACAAGAAGGCAACACGAGACATCGCACCTACCGTCGAGAGCGGTTACTAACAGGTTAAGTGGAGTACTCGTCACACACGACGAATACCGCACGTTTACGGTGGTTCAAGTTGCTTAGCAACAGGTGATCAACCAATGTTTATTAACATGGCAACTCAAGCAAGCATGGCATATCACACAAACATGGCAAGAGGTGAAGCACAAAGTAAACTATCTATGCTAGTCAATTTAAGTGAGGCATAACCTAAACATGGCATAACACTAAGTGCCGCACGATGATTAAAACATTTGGTACTGTTCTGTCCTAAACCATATTTTAGGTTGGTTAACAACAGCAAACAATAGCATAAACACAAAGAACACGAAAAACTAATCAAGTTACACATAAAGAACACCCCAAACGGAGTTACGATTAAAAAGATACAAGAAAAACAAGTTACGGGCACAAACTACCAACATCACGAAGCACACTTTAGAGCAATGCATAAACAGGATAATCAATGCAAACATGCTCACAAATGATATGAAATTAAACTAGACATGACAAGGAAGGCATGGCAAAAAGAATCATGCAAAAAGACATCATAGATCAAAAGATATTAAGCAAACAACATGGCATCACAAAGTAACAGACTTAGAGAGAAACAGAGGTGGCTGTCAAAACAGCAGCATAGCAACTTTGGAGCTAAATATCTATATGACCAGCAAGCATATCATGGCAATGCAATACTTTTAATGAAAGTAGATATCATGCTTAACAATAAGCAATTTGAATCGATCAATTCCGATAAACGGTCGCGACACACTCGTCGACCGAAGTTGCAACAAAATAACAGTTTCAGCAACAGCAGCACAATAACATCAGGATCACCACTTTGGAGCAAGATTTAATATAGCTAAAGCACCCAAACATGGCAAGTTAAAGCATGTAATTGAAGTACACATGATGCTTAACACATAGGAGAAAGAATCAATGCAATAGGCCTCATGGATTTGTTACAATCATCATGCAAAGTTGGAACAAAATAATAACAGCAGCACTTAACAGGAAAAAGTAGCAGTTTAACGGCCTGATGCGCACTTCAGCACACAATTACGCAATCAAGATGAGCTCAAATGCAAATTCTCACAATAGACGAAAGCTAGAGCACGCAATTCTAAACAATTCGTCTTTTGGGCGCGAAGTCATCCGGGCTACGAATCGCTTGCTATCGTCAACGCGGAATCGAATCAGCAGCAGTTGTTCCAACACTTAGCAAAATTACAGTGCTAGGGGAAAAAATAACAGAGGCATAATTAAAAAAAAGGGGGGGTGGCCTGGCCTCGCAGGCCGGCTGGCTGCTGGGCCGGCCTAGCCTGGGCGTGCGGTTGGAGCGGGCGCCTCGGGCTCGCCTCGTCCCAACGAGACACAGGCGGCGGCGGCGCCTTCGCCGGCCAGCCACGGCGAGCGCTGCGAGGAGGCGGAGGACTCCAGGGGAAAGGAGGCGACGGCGGAGGGGATCCGGTGGCCGGCGGGCTCAAGGGGCGGCGCGGTGTGGTCTTCCAGCGGCGGCACGACGAGCTTCGGGGCCATGGCCATGGCACGCGGCGGCTGTCTCCGGTGCGGCGGCCCGGCGTCCCTGGCACAGAGGAGAAGGGGAGGAGGGTGAGAGGAGGAAGAACGGGAGGGAGGCGTGAGGGAGGAGGTCACCGGGGCGGCCGTCGTGGCGCGGTGGCTCGCCGGCCAGCTGCGGTGCTCGGGCAGCCGTGCTCCCCACGGGCGGCGGCGAGATCCGGGCCGAGACGGGCCCGGCGGCGGATCCGGGACCCTGCGGGGCCCAGACGTGGGAGAGGCTGGCTGGATCCCTTCGGGGGCGACGTGGCAGCCTCCAGACCCTCCGATTCGCGATCCGATGGCTGTGGTGCACCCAGATCTAGGGTTTCGGGAGAGAGAGGGGTTTGGGGGCTGATCTGGAATATTGTGAGGGGGTGGCTGCAAATTTCCAGAGGGGGAAACCCTAATTGGGGTGTGGGAGGCTGGTGGTCTTTATATAGGCAGGTTGGCTGGCCAGTTGACGCAAACGCCCTCGGTACCCCTCTCGCGTGTCCGGTGATCGCGTTCGTGACCGCCGAGACTCCATACGGACTCCGATTCCGACGAAATCTCGAACCACGCGCTCAGCGCGTCGAGCCCGTCGATCGTACCTCACTGCGGTGACATTCTGACAACATTTTTCGGCGCCCCATAAAATAATCCGTTTATTAAATAAACGGGGTTTTTGTTCCGGTGGCGATGGCTGGACTTGTGCCGGCTGCGACGGTGCTCGGGTGAAATCCCGGTGCCGCAGAGTCGTGTGCCGTTGGGGAAAAGGGTCGGTCACGCATCCGATACGAGAATAAGGGGGAGAAATATTCACCGATTATTATTTCGGTGAAGCAAACACTGCAAACAACTCAGACAATTAAACAATTCACACCGAATTTTTTTTTATTTATTTATTGTGAAAACTGGGCTGTTACATTAGCCCCCTAATTAATCCAGCCGGCCGGCGTTTAGCCGCCGGCGGCACTGGACGTGGAGGAGGCACGCCGGAGTAGTGCTCCCGGCCACCAGGGGGCTCGCGAGGGGCACCAAAAGGCGGCCCGTGGCCTTGCGCACCCTCAGATGCACTCCGTGCACCTCGGGGCGACCGGAGAGCACGCCGGCGAGCAAGGGGCGCGGCGGCTGGGCTCTGCCTCGCCGGGAGAGACGACGACGACACGGAATCAAGCACGGGATCGAGGGGGAGTGAGCGCACGCTCACCGTGAGGCCGACGGAGGGGGCGAGGAGACCGGATGGGCGACGGTGGCGGAGCAATTGCACGCCGGAGATGGATGGCTGTGGCGGAGGAGTTCATTGCGGCCGTCGTTGTTGAAGCTTCTTGGCTTCGATTGGGTGCTCGAGATGGCGTGGACGACCACGGCGGAGCTTCTGGACACCTCTGCGCCGCGATTAGTCGTCGATGGCCACGCTGGTGCACCGACGTGCTCCGTCGAGCTCTCGGTCGTGCGCAAGAAAGAAGAAAAGGAGACGGGGGGTGGACGCTGGAGGGGGGAATGGAGGAGGAGGAGTACAGGCGTCCACGGTGCGGATATGGGCGAGGGAGGCAAGAAGGTAGCTCGCTGGCGGCCATGCCGGGATCGCCGGCGTCCTGCCTGCCTGCCTGGCCAGTGGAGGAAGACGACCCTTCCCTTTTGGGTTGGGCCTCCTCTGCTGGGCCAGGTGGGCCAGGTAAGTGGCTTCGGCCTTTTCTGCTTCTTTTTCTTTTTCTTTTATTGCTTTCTGTTTTATTTGTTTTGCTCTGAAAAAAATACCAAAGCATTTTTAAAAATCCCCAAATATTTATCTTGGACATATGTGACATAATACTAGCCACTCCCAAGTTTTGAAGATTTTTGAAATTCAAAACATTTGAATTTCAATTCAAATAGCATTTGAATTTAATTTCCAAGCCTCTGTTTGAATATGTGAAAATTCCTTGAGCATGGGTTTGTCTCCAAATCATTTTTAAAATGATCACACCCATTTATAGGACTTTTCAAAATTGTTTGGAGGAATTTTGGAAAACCTTTTTATCTGGCCTTTTATTTAAATTCTTTTTGAGGCTTTTCCAATTCCCCAATTCTTAAACCACAGAATTTAAACATGATTCAATTATTTCTAGTAATAAAAGCACATACCAAAACTAGGGTTGTGACAGTTGGCGTACGTTGAGAACAATGAGCCGCCACTTGGGGTTGATAGCTCCACCTCCCTTACGGCGTACCTTAGGTGAAACTCCTATACAGGGATGGTTGGCATCCTCCGGATGTGGTTCCTCCCCCTATAGGAGACCGCTTCGGCGGGCCGCTCAGGGCGGATGTCTCAACGTTCAGGTCTTCAACCACTCGTATATATTGTTGTGTTCTCGCTAGCAGATTATTATCTTGGATTCAGATGATCTCGGTTTGGGGATTCAAGTAGCACCTAGCTTTCAGACTTTCTAGGTTAACCTTGGTGGATATTCAGCCTTCGGCTTCCTCATACCTCGTGAGGAAGTTTTGTTGTCAATATTATTTTATCTTCTGGTTTCATCAATATTTATGCCATGTTCTCATAAGTGTTCCTATATACAGGATGCCAAGAGGGAACATGCCGCCGCCGGAGAACCCTATCCTTGGGGAGGCTGTGGCCGCAGTGGCTCAGAGCACAGCTGCGATCTTGCAGATGCTCCAGAACCAGACCGCCCAGAGGAATGATCGACCACAGCACACGACCTTGCAGCAGTTCCTCGCTATCAACCCCTAAGGTTCTCAGAGGCTCGAGGCCCGCTGGAAGCGGATGATTGGATAGCAGAGATCAAGAAGCACTTCACTGCGAACACCGTCAGGACAGTCGACTACGTCACCTTCGCCTCCTACTAGCTTCAGGGTGCAGCAGGCAACTGGTACTCTACCTACAAGGCCAACAAAGGCGATGCTTAGATCACCTGGGAGGATTTCGTCAGAGACTTCAGAGCAGCACATATTCTGAGTGGCTCGATGGACAGGAAGAGAGATGAGTTCTTGGCTCTGAGACAGGGCAAGAGGTCAGTCCAGGAGTACAACCTGGCCTTCGTCAGGCTCGCCAGGTACGCTACTGAGGAGGTCTCCACAGAGGCCAAGCGGATTTCCAGGTTCCGCAGGGGTCTCAACACATAGATCAAGTATGCACTCACCCAGTGCAACCCTACGATGTTCTCAGAGTTCGTGGATTCAACTATCCGCCAGGAGTCAGCCAGAGCAGAGTGGGACGCACACAGAAAGCATCAGAGAGACTACAGCTCCGCAGCGATGGTCCACAAGAAGGCAAAGACTTGTGTCACAGAGGCGCCACCACAGAGGCAGCAGTTCCATCCGAGGGGGCACTTGTCCGCACTTTTGCCCGCCCTCCCGTCCTAGTTCAGCAGGCCCCTCGCTCTACACCACCACATGCGAGGCCACCCAGGCCGCAGCCCCAGCCCAGGTCGGGCGTGATCTGCTATAAGTGTGGAGAGCCGGGGCACACTTCTCCCGAGTCACCGATCCGCGCTTTTCTCGGCTTCCACCGCCCCCACCTTGCTCTACTCCGAGCACTGCGATGGTGAGGGCACAACCACGTGCAGTTCGGGTGAATAACGTGATGATGACATACGCTCAGCAGTCTTCTGAGATTGTGTTTGGTAGGTTGCTTGTTAGTTCAGTTCCTGCGACAGTTTTGTTCGATTCCGGAGCTTCCCACTCTTTCGTCTCTAGAGATTTTTTTGAGCGTGCTGAGTTACATCCGCAAGGTTTATCTCAGCAACTATCTATTGTTTCTCCGGGTTCCAAGACAAATACGTCTGCCTTTGTCCCAGATGTGGAGATCCATATTTAGGGACTTCCCTTCTCAGCTTCGTTGATCGTGTTGACCCGTTCCGACAT
Source organism: Bromus sterilis (assembly GCA_950022295.1). NCBI lineage: Eukaryota > Viridiplantae > Streptophyta > Magnoliopsida > Poales > Poaceae > Bromus > Bromus sterilis. The sequence goes on along the minus strand of OX465599.1, from coordinate 158,312,820 downwards.
CGATGTCATCTTGGGCATGGATTGGCTTGTGCAGCACAAATCCAACCTTGATTGTCCTTCAAGATCCGTGAAGTTGACACATGATTCAGGCGCAGAAATCTTGTACACTTGTGGCTCAATGGCAGGACCAACACAGTTGTACACCCTGAACGCAGTAGTCGCACCTTTGCTCGAAGAAGTCAAAGTCGTCTGTGAGTTTCCAAACGTCTTTCCGGAGGAGTTGCCATGAATTCCCCCAGTTCGAGCTATTGAGTTCGTTATTGAGCTAGAGCCTAGTACACAGCCGATTTCTCGGCATCCGGACAAGATGTGTTCGAAGGAGTTGATTGAGCTCAAGAAGCAGTTGACATAGTTGGAGGCAGGCGGTTTTATCCGCGCAAGCACTTCCCCTTGGGGAGCACCAGCTTTGTTTGTCTAGAAAAAATATGGGACTAGCCGCTTGGTCCAGGACTATCGCGGCATCAACAAGAAGACCATCAAGAACAAGTACCCTTTACCCCACATCAATGATCTATTCGAACAGTTGAATGGGGCAAAGGTGTTTTCCAAGCTTGACTTGAGGATGGGGTATCACCAAATTCGTGTCCGTGAAGAGGACATTCCCAAGACCGCTTTAAGCACACCTTATGGGCTGTATGAGTTCAAAGTCATGACTTTTGGCTTCCCAAACGCCCCTCCAACATTCATGAGAGATATGAACTATTTGTTCCAAGAGTGGCTCGATGTGTTTGTCATCCTCTCCCTCGACGACATTCTTGTGTATTCCAAGTCAGAGGCTGAACATGAGTAACATCTTCGCCTGGTGTTGCAGAAGCTGAGAGAGCACCGGTACTATGCCAAGTTCTCCAAGTGTGAGTTTTGGCTCGACAAAGTCAATTTTCTTGGCCATGTCATTTCCGCTAAGGGTATTGCGGTTGATCTAGAGCGAGTTCGCACTATTCAAGAGTGGGCTCCGCCGAAGAATGTGAAGCAGCTAAGGAGTTTTCCCGGCCTCGCCAGCTATTGCAGGAGGTTTGTGCAGAATTTCTCCAAAATAGCAAAGCCAATGACTGAATTGTTGTGCAAAGGCAAACGATACACTTGGTCACCGGCTTGCCAGTCATCCTTCGAGGAGTTGAAGAAGAAGTTGACCACAACTCCAATTTTAACACCGCCAGATGAGTCACAACCTTTTCAGGTGTTTTTGTGATGCCTCATTGAAGGGGCTAGGCAGCGTTTTGATGCTAGGCAGGAACATTGTGGCCTATACCTCACGGCAGTTGCAGACAAGTGAGAGGAATTATCCCACGTATGACTTGGAGCTTGCAGCAGTTGTGCACGCCTTGATCACTTGGCGACACCTCCTCTTAGGGAGGAAGGTGGATGTGTTCACCGACCACAAGAGTCTGAAGTACTTGTTCACTCAGCTAAATCTGAACTTGAGGCAAAGAAGATGACTTGAAACCATTACTGAGTACAAAGTTGATATTCAGTACACGCCTGGGAAGGCGAATGTCATAGCTGATGCGCTGAGCCGCAAGGGCGATTGCAATAATATCCAGGTGCAAAAGATCCACCCTGATTTGTGTGAGTCCTTTCGCAGGCTCAATCTCGAGCTAGTTCCAGCAGGCTACCTTGCAACCTTGTGGTAGAACCCACTATCCACGAAAAGATCTAAGAAGCTCAGTCTGCCAGCTCAATGATACAAAAGATTAAACAGGGTATTGCCGCCTCAGTTCCCAACACTACTAGAATTCACAAGTTTGCCATGTGTCAACCTCTTTGCCGTCTGCATTTCATCGGGGCGGACGACAAAGGGGTTGTATGCCGTCTGCTGCCCTAAAGACAGACGGCAAAGGGTTGACACATGGCAATAGACTTGTTTGCCGTCTGCTGCCTAGTCGACAGATGGCAAAGGTGTCTTTGTCGTGCAGAGACGGACGGCAAAGCGAAAGTGGGTCCCACTTGAACGCCTCGCTCGCCCTAGCTAACGGTGCCAGGTTGTGCCGTCTGCCAGCAGACGACATAGAATTCTTTGTCGTGTGCTGGCAGACGGCACAGCCCTGGACACCGTTAACCCTCCCACTCGGCCATCTGGCCCACCACCTCCTCCCTCACTACACCAACCCCGAGCCCTCACTCCCAACCCCGACGACACCTGCGCCGCCGCCGCCCTCCATCCCCGGCGCCGCCCTCCAATCCCGGCTCCGCCGCCCTTCAACCCCGGCGCCACCTGCGCCGCCGCCCTCCTCCAGTGCGGCCACTGCCCTCCTCCAACCCAGGCGCCGCCTCCCTCCTCCAGCGCCGGCCCCGCCACCCTCCTCCAACGTCGTCCCCGCCGCCAGCCTCCACCCCCTCTCCACGGTGAGCCCCTAGGCCTCCCCCTCTCTGTTTTTATTTTTTCTATTTATTTTAGTAATTTTTTACCCACATTCTCTATGTATTGTTAGATTATTAGTATTAAGCCCCTGTTAATTAGATTTAGTTAGGATAAGAGAAAAAATTAGTTAGATTTAGTTAGGATAATCCCCTGTTAATTAGATTTAGTTAGGTTAAGCCCATGTTAATTAGAAAAATTAGGGGTAAAAGTAGAATAAGAAAAAGAGGAAGAGAAAAAAGGTATAGGAAATAAAAGAAGATGAAGAAGAAGGAGAAGGAGGAGCAGGAGGAGAAGAAAAAGAAGAAGAAGAAGAAGAAGAAGAAGAAGGAGAAGGAGGAGGAGGAGGAGAAGAAGAAGAAGAAGAAGAAGAAGAAGAAGAAGAAGAAGAAGAAGAAGAAGAAGAAGAAGAAGAAGAAGAAGAAGAAGAAGAAGAAGAAGAAGGAGGAGGAGGAGGAGGAGGAGGAGGAGGAGAAGAAGAAGAAGAAGAAGAAGAAGAAGAAGAAGAAGAAGAAGAAGAAGAAGAAGAAGAAGAAGAAGAAGAAGAAGAAGAAAAGAATAAGAAGGAGGAGGAGGAGGATGATAAGAAGAAGAAGGTGAATAAGAAGAAGAAATAAAAAAATAAGAGGAGAAAAATTAGGGGTAAAAGTAGAATAATAAAAGAAGAAAAGAAAAATATATAGGAAATAAAAGAAGAAGAAGAAGAAGAAGAAGGATAAGGAGGAGGAGGAGGAGAAGAAGAATAAGAAAAGAAGAAGGAGGAGGAGGAGGATAAGAAGAAGAAGAAGGTGAAGAAGAAGAAGAAGGAGAAGGAGGAGAAGAAGAATAAGAAGTTGGGGGTGAAGGAGGAGGAGGAGAAAAAAATAGAAAAGGAAATAAATGTAAATAATAGGAAAAAAAATATAGATGTAATTACCGGTAGATCGAGTGTCCTTGTTGATTGGGTTCATTTTAAAGTGCAGGTCTTTCCCTGTTGTGTGGGTCCGGTGTTCGACGACCTCCGCCCCCTCCATTCGATGACCTCCCTGAGTTCGAGGGTGAGAAAAACAATTCTTATCCTCTCTCCCCCTTTCCTTTGCTCAATTCTGGTCTTACACTAGCCAACTAGGTAGATTTAGTATATTCACATGTAAAGTCGCGTAACCAGTATGTGTCTCCTGTTCGAAAGGGTTACAGTTATAAATATGCATTAATTTGCTTATTTATAATGGTGATTCTTTCGAATTGTCCAACGTTATCCATGGACAGCCCCAGTATGTGTAGATTGGGTCGGTATCCCATGCTTTGGTCCCGATCCGACGCGGTATTTCGTTAGCGCCTCCCTGTTGTTCTCCGAATACACAACCTCTCGGCTTGTTGTCGAGACGTGTATTAGGAGAACAGCGGGGTAGGAGAACAACGGGGAGGTTCTGCCGAAATACCGCTTCGGATCGGGACCAAAGCATGGGAAACCGACCCAATCTACACATACTCGGGTGGGATTAGGACCTATCTTTACCTATTAGTGTGTAGGTTAATTGCATATGCCGTAGCTATGTATGATAAAAGAAATAAAAAGTGGACGTAATAAAATTGACAAACTTGTATATTTGTTGTTTAGTAGCTAGCTGGCGACAAGATGAGCGATGATCGTGCGTGGATGTACACTAGTCGCCCTAATCAGAAAGAGATCACCAATGAATGGGCAATGAAAACCAAGGAGTTTCTGAGAGCGGGGTTTGCAAATGGGCAGAGAAAAACCTAGTGCCTCTGCGTTAGGTCCGACAACTATAAACAGGCGACAGAGGTGGATATGGGTAAACACTTGCAGAAGTGGGGTTATAAGGCTGGTTATACGGTGTGGACCTTCCATGGCGAGTCTGCCGGACGCAGGAGAGAGGAGGTGGTCCGTCAGCGCATGGATGAGTACGGAACCGGGATCGAAGACATGGTGCAGGACTTTGACGATGCGCGGAATGAGGACGATGAGATGGAGGAATCTGCAAAGGCCTTCTATGAGATGTTGGAGTCTTCGAAACGTCCTCTGCACGATCACACTGAGCTTTGTCAGCTCGATGCCATCGCACAGTTGATGGCTTTGAAGGTACAATTCAACTTGGGCACAGATTGATACAATGCGATCACGACCCTAATTGGGCGGTTTCTACCAGAAGATCATGTTATGCCTGCAAACCTGTACCAATCGGATAAAATCCTCATGGTACTTAAGATGCCCTATGAGTAGATACATGCTTGTGAGAATGGATGTGCTTTATTTAGAAAAGAGTATGCTGACGAAGACTATTGTCCCAAATGCAAGTCATCCAGGTATGTTGTGATAGACAATGGTCAAGGTGAGAAGACGCATACCAAAATACCCGTAAATGTTCTTCGGTATCTTCCAGTGATACCAAGAATTCAACGCCTTTACATGATGGAAGAGACAGCCAGACATATGACATGGCACAAATATGGGAAGAGAACGGAATTTGATGTAGATGGGAAGCCGATGTTGACTCACCCATCGGATGGTTTAGCATGGAAGCACTTCGATGAAAAACATTGGGAAAAATCTAAGGAGCCAAAGCATTGCCGAATCGCCGTCGGCACGGATGGGTTCAATCCTTTCGGTCTGATGGAAGCCTCATATAGTTGTTGGCCTGTATTTGTCATGCCACTCAATCTCACGCCCTTAGAGATTATGAAAAGGAAGAACATTTTCCTGATGTTGATAATACCAAGGCCCAAATATCTGGGGACGAATATGGATGTGTACATGCAACCGCTTAAGGAGGAATTGCAACAAGCTTGGGACGTAGGGTTCAAGACATACGATGCAGCTAGCAAAAAGACCTTCAAAATTCATGTTTGGTACCAGTACTCGATGCATGACCTGCCGGTGTATGTGCTTTTCGCTGGATTCTGTGTTCATGGAAAGTTCGGGTGCCCAACATGCAAGGCCGCTCTTCAGTTTCATTGGCTGAAGGCGGGTGGCAAGTATTCCTGCTTCGATTTGCATAGACAGTTTCTGCCTCCTAAGCATCCTTTCAGAAAAGACAAGAAGAACTTCATCAAAGGCAAAGTTGTCAAAAACCTGGCAGCACCTACGATGTCGGGCGAACAGGTCTTGGCACAATTGAACTCTCTCAAGCCTGATCTAGAACGTCCCGGGTATTTCAAGGGATATAATTCGGAACACGCCTGGATTCACAAGACATGCTTCTGGGATCTCCCCTACTTCCAAGACCTCGAACTTCCACACAATATTGATGTGATGCACACTGAAAAGAATATCGGCGAGGCAGACGTGATCGTTGCAGAGGCCACACGCATCTTGCAGAACACAAGGCACGAGATGCGAGTGGAGGCGGTCCGTGACTACTACGCCAAGCAAGGGCGTAAGCGTAGGAAGAAGGAGTGCCACAATAAGTTACCGACGAGGGCCCAGTACATGACGGTAACCCTACTTAAGTCTTCTGTAGTTTGCTTGATTTGATTCCTAGCTAGGCTACTTATTAGTTTTCTTGTTTACTAACTTAGGAGCCGCCGAGATGGTGTGCGGACAAGATGGATTGTTGGGAGGTCATTGTGGACCACTGGTGCTCAGATGCCTGGTTGGCCGTCCACAACAATGCCAAGGACCGGCGCGCCAAAATGGTTGGTGTGCCACACCATCAAGGCAGCCGCAACTTAGCTGGTTACGGGCATACATGGGTATGCGCTTTGCTTCAATTTTCATGCAAATTCTTCTTTACTTTGTCTTTTAGGAACCCACAACTTACTAATATCATGCTCTGCTTTGTCTTTTAGGCGGAGCATAATAAAACGGAGGTGCCTGAGGTGTTCGACATGGATGGCATGGCCCACACAGCGTCGTACAAGAAGGCAAAGGCGCTCTCAGAGTCAGATCTCGCCACTCCTTCGACTTTCACCAAAATTGCCGCCTACAGTAAGCTCAAGGCTTATACTGAGGTGGCGATGGAGAAGCACGGGGAGGCTTATAACCCAAGTGGGAAGCCTATTGACCCGGAGCTGGTGATGATCTCTGGTGGCGGATGGCGCCATGGCGCCATGGCCATTGGAGATAAGTTGATTAGGTTCAATAAGACTCTTCCTGAGATCAAGGTGCGCCAAACGAGCTCTTGTCCTGCTATAAGGACTCGTTCGTGGCTAGTCGATCTCGCCATCGAGGTTAGCCATAAGGACTCTTCCATTCTTCTGTTATGTCATCGATTATTACAGTGCTAACTAGAGGAGTGGGGTTGCAGGAAGCTCTTGAGAAAGAGCGACAAAACACCCAGCGGCTACTGGAGGAGAAGGAGCGGTTGGCATAGGAGAAGGCAGCGGAGAGAGAGCGGCTGGCGGAGGAGAGGACGACAAAGGCTCTAGAGGAGGCCGCGGCACGCCATGATGCATCGAATCGGGCCTTGTATGAGCTCATCATGGTAAGTCACTTGTTCATATTCACCAAAAGAATGGATGTCCTAATGTTTTTTTTTATATTAGTAACTAATATGATTGACTCGTGGAAAACAAATGTGCAAACTATGTGCGAGAAGACTGGTTAGGCCGCTCCACCGATGCCGATCATTTCTCCTGTGGGGACGGTGAGTATCTTTCGATGATCATCAATACCATATTGAGTGGCGTCGTGCTAACCTCTAGTTGATATTTTCGTGCATCATAACTCTTGGGCTGCATCCCATGACCCTTCTCCCCCGTCAACCTGGGCAACCCGACGGATGCTTGTCAGCCACCTCAGCCTTGAGGGCTACACTCCGGTAATTTGTGTTGTATATTTTGCTTCATAAATGCTTAGTTAGTTTGAAAATGCATATTTAGCTTGATTTGCTCACAAAATGGTGAAGTAAGCTTGATTTTCTCACAAGATGGTAAAGTTAGCTTGAATCGCTCAGAAAATGCTAAAGTTAGCTTGCTTCGCACACAAAATGCTAAAGTTTCTTAAATTGCTCACATTATTCTTAGTTAGTTTGAAAATGCATAGTTAGCTTGATTCGTTCAAAAATTGCTTTATAAATGCTTAGTTAGTTTGAAAACGCATAGTTAGCTTGATTCACTCACAAAATTCTAAAGCTAGCTTAATTGGCTCAAAATATGCTAAAGTCAGTTTAATTCCTCAAAACATGCTAAAGTTTCTTAAATTGTTCACAATATGATAAAGTTATCTTCATTGGCTCAAAACATGCTAATCTTTGATTAATTGCTCACAAATGCTATAGTTAGCTTAATTTCTTAAAATGTGCTCACAAATGCTAAAGGTTAGCTTAATTGCTCACAAATGCTAAAGAAAACAGAAGAAGAAGAAGAAGAAGAAGAAGAAGAAGAGAGAAGAAGAACATGGAGAAGAGAGAAGAAAAACAAGGAGAAGAGAGAAGAAGAACTCTTCTCTGTTCTTCTTCTCTGTTCTTCTTCTCCTTCTCCTTCTTCTTCTTCTTCTTCCTATTCTTCTCATTCTACTTCTTCTTCTTCTCATTCTATTTCTTCTTCTACTTATTCTTCTTATAACTTTTTAGCTTCATTTTGCAGAATTGCTTGAAGGGAGTCATGCTATGATGATGGAGTGCTGCATTTGGACTTGTAGTTTCTTTTATAAAAAGTTGTAGTCACTTGTGTGTTTGATACTAGCTGGTTTACTATGTACTATATATATTTTGTGGTCGGACATGTATATATATGAGAGTATGAGATTTGCATAGTTTTGTTTGATCAACATGTTGGAGAACATGCATGGGTGCTTATATATTTCTGTTGAGATGTGCTTATTCTGTTGTTGGAGAATATGTCTATATTTTTTTCAAATGCAGGGATTTAAAAGAAAACATAATAAAAAGGGGCTATGCAGGCTCTTTACCGACTGCCTGCAGTCAGCAAAGTCCTTTGTCGTCTGCAGGTGGTCGGCTGTAAGGCCCGACGAAAATGTCGAACACCATTGAACTGGTCAGAAACCGGTGAAAGACAATTCTTTGGACCGGATATGATCCAGGAAGCAGAAGAGAAGGTTCGCATTGTTCGTGAGAAATTGAAAACAGCCCAGTCTCGTCAGAAAAGCTATTATGATCGTCATCATAGGCCAGAGAGCTACGAGCTGGACGAGAAGGCTTACCTCCGGGTTACTCCTCTGAAGGGAACCCATCGCTTCGGTATCAAAGGCAAATTGGCCCCACGTTACATAGGCCCCTTTCGCATTCTAGCTAAACGTGGAGAAGTTGCCTACCAACTTGAACTACCCCCGCATCTTTCTTAGGTTCACGATGTCTTCCACGTATCTCAACTCAGGTGTTGCTTCAAGGACCCCATCCGCGAAGTAGACCACGAAACGCTTGATCTCCAAGAAAACCTGTCTTATCGAGAGTATCCCGTCTGTATCCTCGATGAAGCAGAGCGTATCACCCGACGTCAGAAGATCAAGTTCCTTAAAGTGCAGTGGTCCAACCATTCTGAGAAGGAAGCCACCTGGGAACGAGAAGATCATCTTCGAGTTGAATACCCCACCCTCTTCCCGACTACTTCTGAATCTCGGGACGAGATTCTTTTGAGTAGGGGCGAGTTGTCACAACCCTAGTTTTGGTATGTGCTTTTATTACTAGATATAATTGCATCATGCTTAAATTCTATGGTTTAAGAATTGGGGAATTGGAAAAGCCTCAAAAAGAATTTAAATAAAAGGCCAGATAAAAAGTTTTTCCAAAATTCCTCCAAACAATTTTGAAAAGTCCTATAAATGGGAGTGATCATTTTAAAAATGATTTGGATTCAAACCCATGCTCAAGGAATTTTCAAATATTCAAACAGAGGCTTGGAAATTAAATTTAAATGCTATTTGAATTGAAATTCAAATGTTTTGAATTTCAAAAATCTTCAAAACTTGGGAGTGGCTAGTATTATGTCACATATGTCCAAGATAAATATTTGGGGATTTTTAAAAATGCTTTGGTATTTTTTTTCATAGCAAAACAAATAAAACAGAAAGCAATAAAAGAAAAAGAAAAAGAAAAAGAAACAGAAAAGGACGAAGCCACTTACCTGGCCCACCTGGCCCAGCAGAGGAGGCCCAGCCCAAAAGGGCAGGGTCGTCTTCCTCCAGTGGCCAGGCAGGCAGGCAGGACGTCGGCGAGCCCGGCATGGCCGCCAGCGAGCTACCTGCTTGCCTCCCTCGCCCTTATCCGCGTCGTGGATGCCTGTGCTCCTCCTCCTCCATTCCCCCCCCCCTCCAGCGTCCACCCCCCCGTCTCCTTTTCTTCTTTCTTGCGCACGGCCGAGAGCTCGGCGGAGCACGTCGCTGCACCGGCGTGGCCATCGACGACTCATCGCCGCGCAGAGGTGTCCAGAAGCTCCGCCGTGGTCGTCCACGCCAACTCGAGCACCCAATCGAAGTCGAGAAGCTTCAACAACGACGGCCGCAACGAACTCCTCCGCCACGGCCATCCATCTCCGGCGTGCAATTGCTCCGCCACCGTCGCCCCTCCGGTCTCCTCGCCCCCTCCGTCGGCCTCACGGTGAGCGTGCTCTCACTCCCCCTCGATCCCTTGCTCGAATCCGTGCCGTCGTCGTCTCTCCCGGCGAGGCAGAGCCCGGCCGCCGCGCCCCTTGCTCGTCGGCGTGCTCTCCGGTCGCCCTGAGGTGCACGGAGTGCATCAGAGGGTGCGCAAGGCCACAGACCGCCGTTTGGTGCCCCTCGCGATCCCCCTGGTGGCCGGGAGCACTACTCCGGCGTGCCTCCGCCGCGTCCAGTGCCGCCAGGGCTAAACGCCGGCCGGCTGGATTAATTAGGGGGCTAACCCCCTGATTAGTTAGACCTGAGGCCACTGACAGGTGAGGCCAGCCCCCTCTAATTAAATCAAAAGTTTAATTTAAACAGGATTTAACCACTGTGCCTATGACAATGCTGGCCCACATGTCAGCCCCCCTGGTGACATCAGCATTGCATCATGCTGATGCAATAAGTGTTTTTCTCTGTTTATTTTAATCCAGAAAATTCCAGAAAACTATTAAATCTTTGGAAATTCATAACTTTTAAACCATAACTCCAAATCAAAAGTGTTATATATGAAAAATCATCAGAAAAATGCAAGGATTTAGCTATTTGGGTTATTTGGAATAATTCAAAATAAATGTTTAAATCATTTCAAATTAAATCTTTGCAATGCCAACCTTATCACATGAACATCAGAGGCATATCATACACATGACAACATGGTTTACCATATCCAAACATTAGCAAATGCAACTTGGGATAATTTGAACAACATTTGGAGTTTGAATTTGAATTTCTTATTCAAATCAACTTCAATTAACTTGTTGCAAATTGAACCTAGATCACATCAGTACCATGCCATGTTTCATTTCTTGAATGTGCATTGCAATGTAATGTTCATACTTGTGTCTCGGTGTTTGCTTCTTCTCGATAGATCCATCGCCGGACGTAGTTCCTATTTTCTCTGAAGAGTGGCACCCCCGAGTCTCGACAATAAGGCAAGCAAACCCCCTTTGATCATATCTATAAAAACTCAGTTTCCCTCTTGTTCTCTTATGCATGATTAGGTGATTCACATGTTACCGTTCTACCGCTAGTTTAACCCATCCTTTGCATGACTTATCATTGCTGCCACAGTATTAAGCAAACCTCAACCTAGCAGATACAAGATTTGTTTGTGTTCATCATGTGGCCCTTCATCCATGATATGCTATGCCATGCTAGAGTTGTTTGCAATGAAGTTGATCCATCTGGGTGATGTATCGGGATGGTAGTGAACACATGCAACAAGTTGGTAATGTGTTGATGAAGTCACCCTAATATAAGTGAACAATGAGAGGCTGTGTAGGAGTACACAGTGGGTTGTCTCATTTACACTGCCCTAGGCCCCGAGTTCTTGTGTTGTGATCCAAGACACAGATTACTACCACATGTTGGGCTCATTGACCCCTCTCGACCTATTAACTCACCCCGACTATGGTCCAGGATTCGCATGGGTTAATTTTCTATTTGATTTCATAACGTAGCACGGTTTTAGGCAAGCGCAGCACCATCCGTCGAGGTGGGCTTGTCGGACCGTCCATACATCGTCTGGGTCCTGAACGGAAACCCCGGCCGGATTCCCGATTGGGGTACAACTCAGATAGGCGATCCCCTGGACCAGAGTTGGAGCCGTGAGGTAAGTGTCGTGGTACTATCCTCAACGACACCGCTTGAAGGTGACGAGTTCTAGGCGGTAAGTGGTAGCTAAGTATGTGAAGAAGTACACCCCTGCAGGGTTAATGAACTATTCGAATAGCCGTGTCCGAGGTTATGGACTACTTGGAGATCTTTACTTGATTAATAGATAACTCAAATGGATACTCTAAAAATCGCAAGATAAGTGTGAGTGCTTTGGGTTGCTTCCTCGTGGGGAAGTCGAGGAAGGATCCATGGTTGTGTATTGATGTGGTGATCAAGATTAGATGGACTCGTGTGCGCCTCTCATCTCAACTCTATGTAGTCGTAGTACAGGATAGCCAAGTCAAAGATTTCTGCATTACCACCCCACTTGCCTTTACCTTGATACCTGATCATGAGTAGTATAGTTCTGACGTAAGTCTTGCTGAGTACGACTTTGTACTCACGTTTGCTTATTCTATGTTTTAGAGACGAGGCCACTGACCCTGAAGGTGGCCTACCCCTCAAGCTCGACGCCGACGAAGTAATGTAGTCCCAGACAGCAGCCTGGTCCCTCTGGAGGGTCGTTGTGTTTTTCTTAAAGGTTTCTTAAGGCATTTGTTAACCTTGTCTTTACTAAGACATAATTTGCTTCCGTTGTTGTTGATAGAGGCGAAGGTGTCCCGATGTTTCGATGAGATGATGGAGATCGATTTTGGTGGAGTAGACTTTCACGACCCGACTACGAACGTGCGAAGACGTTGCGCCTTAGCAATCGCTAAACCAACTCCGAGAGGTTATTGATCCCGCGGATGCACGATCAACCTGACCACGAATGTCAATTCCTGCAAGCAATCGAAGAACAAGCAAGAACTAAGAATTGCAATCTGGATATTGCGAATATAAGATGAAAGATTAACAGAAGTTGGGGTTCCAATGCGGTCTTGGCCTGGTCGGACGACACAAACGAAGAACTCGAAGTTGCGTCTATGGCTAACTTAAATCTAATTAAAACCCAAGTCTAAACGACGCCCTAAGGGCTGTATATATGGGGGAACAGAGGGGAATTTCGTGGCCCCTTGGAGGAGGGGTCCGAAAACAACCCTAACTCGGTTTCCCCACACATACGGACTCTAAAAAATAGCCTATTAAGTGTATTTCGAAATTACATGGGCCTGGCCCAATAATAAGGTGACGCAGCACCTATAATAACCCTTGGACGAAAATATTAATGTGGTGTCTTGTGTCTCTCGTCCAGGTCTTCATGCACGCCTTATGGTGGCCTCAAAGTGCGAAAATCACCACTGGAAGCTCCATTGACCTTTCCCGCGCGCACACCTCCTTCTCCATGCTTAATCCCGCTCCAATGACCATCCTTCTTATCCATGCTAGGTCCTTCATTCATAAGACAAACAAAAGTATCTAATTTAGGCAGCATCATATGTTCCTGAACATTAGAAGGATTCGCAAGAAACGAAAGTACCTGATAATTTAGTTGACGTGCGCGTGCTCTAGTAACTGGTCCAGTATGTGTAGTTGGTGAAGATGTGGGTGTAAAATTAGTAGAGATGTCCTCATCATCCTCCCCTTCTTGAATTGAAGTCGTCCGCGACGGAAGCTCATCATCTTCTCCCAAATAAGGTTTCAAATCTGCAATGTTAAATGTGGGACTAACCCCAAAATCTGCAGGTAGCTCAAGTTTATATGCATTATCATTAATTTTCTGTAAAACCTTAAAGGGACCATCAGCTCGTGGCATTAACTTAGACTTGCGCAAATCAGGAAACCTATCTTTACGTAGATGTAACCAAACAAGATCTCCTGGTTCAAACACAACATGCTTTCTACCCTTATCACCAGCAAGCTTGTATCTAGCATTCATTTTCTCAATGTTTTCTTTAGTTAACTCATGCATTTTTAATATCAATTCAGCACGTTGCTTAGCATCAAAATTAACCTTCTCCGAAGATGGAAGAGGCAGCAAATCAATAGGTGCACGAGGTAGAAAACCATAAACAATCTCAAAAGGGCACATTTTAGTGGTAGAATGAAATGAACGATTATAAGCAAATTCAATATGAGGTAAACATTCTTCCCACATTTTCAAGTTACTCGTTAAAACAGCCCTAAGCATAGTAGACAAAGTCCTATTGACTACTTCAGTTTGTCCATCAGTTTGGGGATGACAAGTAGTACTAAAAAGTAGTTTAGTCCCCAACTTAGCCCAGAAGCATCTCCAAAAATGGCTAAGAAACTTAGTATCACGATCCGAGACAATAGTATTGGGCACACCATGTAAGCGAATAATCTCACGAAAGAATAAATCAGCAACATTAGCAGCATCATCGCTTTTATGACATGGTATAAAATGTGCCATCTTAGAAAATCTATCCACGCAAACAAATATGCTATCCCTCCCCGTCTTTGTTCGAGGCAAGCCTAAAAAACAAAGTCCATGGATATGTACTCCCACGGAACACTAGGTACAGGTAAAGGCATGTATAAACCATGAGGATTGAGTCGTGACTTAGCTTTTTGACATGTAGTGCAGCGAGCAACAAAACGCTCAACATCCCGTCTCATCTTTGGCCAAAAGAAATGTGTAGCAAGTACGTCCTCCGTCTTCTTCACGCCAAAGTGTCCCATTAATCCTCCTCCATGCACCTCCTGCAACAACAAAAGACGAATAGAGCTAGCTGGAATGCATAGCTTGTTAGAACGGAACACAAAACCATCATTAAGCACAAAATTGTTCCATGTTCTACCCTCTCTACAATTCTGCAATACATCTTTAAATTCCGCATCATGTACATATTGATCTTTGAGTGTCTCTAAACCGAATATCTTGAAGTCAAGTTGTGAAAGCATAGTATAACGACGAGACAAAGCATCAGCAATAATATTATCTTTCCCCTTCTTGTGTTCAATGACATAAGGGAAAGTCTCAATAAATTCAACCCACTTAGCATGTCTACGATTAAGTTTTGCTTGGCTTCTTATGTGTTTCAAAGATTCATGATCAGAATGTATAACAAATTCTTTGGGCCATAAATAATGTTGCCAAGTTTCTAATGTCTGAACAAGAGCATATAATTCCTTATCATAAGTAGAATAGTTCAGACTAGGCCCACTCAATTTTTCAGAAAAGTATGCAACAGGTTTAGCATCCTGTAATAACACACCTCCCAAACCAATCCCACTAGCATCGCATTCAAGCTCAAAAGTCTTATTAAAATCAGGAAGTTGGAGCAAAGGAGCATGTGTTAACTTATCTTTCAATACCGTGAAGGCTTCTTCCTGTGCGGTACCCCAAGTAAAAGGCACATCCTTGCGTGTAAGCTCATTGAGAGGTGCAGCAATGGTGCTGAAATCTCTCACAAAACGCCTATAGAATCCAGCGAGGCCAAGAAAACTTCTCACTTGTGTGACCGTTTTGGGTTGCGGCCAACTCTCAATCGCCTCGATCTTGGCTTTATCAACTTCAATTTCCTGCGGAGTAACAACATAGCCAAGAAACGATACTCGGTCGGTGCAAAAGGTGCACTTCCCAAGGTTACCAAACAAACGTGCATTACATAGAGCAATAAAGACAGCACGTAAATGATCCAAATGTTCCTCCAAAGATTTGCTATAAATGAGTATATCATCAAAATAGACTACCACAAATCGTCCAATGAAAGCACGTAAAACCTCGTTCATTAATCTCATGAAAGTGCTAGGTGCATTAGTTAACCCAAAAGGCATGACTAACCACTCATATAATCCAAACTTAGTTTTAAATGCCGTTTTCCATTCATCCCCTAATTTCATGCGAATTTGATGGTATCCACTACGCAAATCAACTTTGGAAAACATGGTAGAGCCACTTAATTCATCAAGCATATCATCTAACCTAGGAATAGGATGACGATAACGAATAGTAATATTATTAATGGCTCTACAATCAACACACATACGCCAAGTTCCATCCTTTTTAGGCACTAATATAACAGGAACAGCACAAGGACTAAGGGATTCACGTATGTAACCTTTGTCGAGTAGCTCTTGTACTTGACGCTGAATCTCCTTCGTCTCCTCCGGATTGGTACGGTATGGCGCACGGTTGGGCAGCGAAGCACCGGGAATTAAGTCAATCTGATGCTCAATCCCTCGAATAGGTGGTAATCCCGGTGGTACGTCTTGTGGAAAGACGTCAATAAACTCCTGCGAAAGGTCAGTGACAACAGGAGGCAAAGAAGGAGGCAATTCCTCAAATGAAAACAAAGCTTCTTTGCACACAAAAGCATAGCACACATATTGACTAACATCCAAATCTGAAATATCAACCTTAGTAGCAAGCAAAGTTGGACTAGTCAATTTAATTTCATTAGAAACAGCAGAAGAAGATTTGCTATTAGTCTTATGTTGTTGCTCAAATTCTTTAGCTGCTATCTCATTTTCACTCTTATTTTTCTCCTGTTTAGCTTTACTAGCTCTAGCAAGATCATCTTTCACAATTTGTTCAGGAGACATAGGAAGTAAAGCAATATTTTTATCCTGATGAACCAGAGTAAACTGATTTGTCCTACCATGGTGTACAACATTCCTATCAAATTGCCATGGTCTACCAAGTAAAAGAGAGCATGCTTGCATGGGTACCACATCACAATCAACATAATCAGCATATGCAGCAATGCTAAAGTGCACACGAACAGAACGCGTTACCTTAATCTTAGCACTATTGTTAAACCACTAAATATAGTACGGATGGGGGTGTGGTCTTGTGGTGAGAGATAGCTTCTCCACCAACTCCATGCTCGCCAAGTTGTTGCAACTCCCTCCGTCAATGATGATGCGAACCGAACGTTCTTTCACCACTCCCTTTATGTGGAACAAATTATGCCTCTGGTTTTGCTCGGCCTTCGTTACCTGCACACTTAACACACGTTGAGCAACCAAACTAGCATATTTATCTGCATCATCAGGAGCCATATACTCTATATCATGAGCATCATCATGGGCACCCTGTTCCTCATGAGCAATGAGAACTAAAGTCTCCTCATCATAGTCACTCGCTGACTCATACCCACCATCCGCCGTAATAGTCATCACACGCTTGGAGGGACAGTCTTTTGCGAAGTGACCTCCACCTTGGCACCTGCGACATTTAATATCACGATCTCGTGTTTGCCCTGTGGAAGCCATGGATGAAGAAGAACTCGCCGCTGGACCACTTTGTGCACCCTTGAATGGTGGCGCTGGCTGTTTTGGTGGCTCCCTATAAGAATGAGCGGCTGAAGTAGATGGTGGTGCAGCAGGACGTGTGGATGTAGAAGCTCCACGCGATGTCCATGATGTATTTCGTCCTGCAGAAAAGTTAGGTCTCGTAGCGGCCTGTCGATCCTGCACTTCACGTTCAGCTTTACAAGCAAGATGAAACAAACGAGTGATAGTAGCAAAGTCCTTGTATTCTAGAATAGTTTGTATCTCCCTGTTTAAACCACCCATAAAACGTGCAAGCATAGCTTCATTATCCTCTACTAGGCCACATCTAATCAATCCAGTTTGTAATTCTTGATAATATTCCTCTACAGAATTTTTTCCTTGTCTCAAACGCTGTAATTTTTGTAGCAATTCACGTTGATAATAAGGAGGAACCCAGCGAGTACGCATAGCATCTTTTAAAGCAGCCC
Organism: Bromus sterilis; assembly: GCA_950022295.1. Taxonomy (NCBI): domain Eukaryota; kingdom Viridiplantae; phylum Streptophyta; class Magnoliopsida; order Poales; family Poaceae; genus Bromus; species Bromus sterilis. The sequence goes on along the minus strand of OX465599.1, from coordinate 158,295,659 downwards.
AAGTAGTTGGAATATTATTAGCATGCAATCTACAATGTTCAGACCACCAAATAGATGCAAATCCCGTGAATTCACAAACAGCAGCAGTAACACGTCTATTCTCAGGATATTGTAAACATGTAAAGCGTTGTTCAGTTTCTAACTCCCAAGTAAGATAAGCATCAGGAATATATCTACCCTCAAACGGCTTAAGATTCAATTTAAGTTTAGGCACATGTTCATCATCGCGTACCTGAGGGGGTGGTTGGTGTCGACCGTGGCGAATGTTGGGACGTGCACGTGCAGCTGGCTGTTCATAGGCCGCTTCCTGTTCCACCTCCTCCTCGTAATCACCCTCGTAGTTGTCGTCCTGGCCGACGTCAGAAGCAGCAGCAGCAGGTACTGCAGCAGCAGGAGGAGCACCAATACCAGCAGCTTGTCCTCTCGGAAACAGAATCCGTCGTGCACGTGGTAGTGGCGGTGGCTGTGGCTGTGCTGGAGCGGCAGCAGGCTGTGTAGGTAGGCGTGCGATCAACTCAGTAAACTTGGCGTCGAGCTTGGTGTCGATCATCTTTTCCACGCCATCAATTGCCTCTGTAAATCTGGTCTCGATGTCATTCACCTGTTCAGACATCATTTGTGCAAATTTATCATGTAGCTCCTTGTTTGTCATGTTCTCCCAATCGGGTGCATCCCGCGCCACTTCATGTGATCCTGGCATGATTAGCAGAAATAGAAAACACACAGGAATATGATCCTACTTCAACTAATGGGATGTGGAATGGTGGAAAGCACAAATCCGTCAAGCTTTTCTTTCGTTCTTACCGATTCTTACCTAGCAGCAGGTGGTGATGTACAACCAACGGGTCAAAACTCTCAGAGATATGGTGGAGCGATGGCCAGGAGGTGTCAAACGCACGATGTAGAATATATGTGGAGCTGTAGGAAGGCTGACAAGTATGGTAGCAAAAGCTCAACAGTAATCAAAACAGAGATGCAAAGCTGAATAAACACTCAACGTCGGTACTGTGCTGATCCTAGGCTAGACCGTACTAGAGACGCGAGCCTAAAACACCAACGAAAGCACGGCGCGGCACGTAAACAACTGAGAAGCACACTCTGAATTTTTTTTCTCTCTCTTTTTTTTTTGCGATGCGGGACTGCGGTGGCTGAAAAAGTGCGAAAAAATCACTATGGTGGTGAACGTCTCAAAATGAGTTTCTGGACCTAAGGAACGTATGGGCACGAAATTTTTTTACCCCTGAATTTTTTTTTTTTTTGCTAATCACCCCCCTTCTCTGTACGGGAAAAGTTTGATGAAATCCGACTCTAACAACTGAAAACTAATCTGGCTACAGAGAGATCAGGAACCGTACTGATGGTGGAACTCAACTCGGACTCGTGAGACGTGGTGGTGTATATGGACTCTGCTTGGCGGAACGTGGTGGTGTATTTGGACTCGAATTAGCGGAACGTGGTAGGATGACTACTTGTGCGGCGGCGACGTGGGAAACTGTGATCAGAACTCGAAACTCTAAGGGAACTAGACGCTAAGATCAGCAACTTGACACAACGATGCAACCGTAAATTCAACAAAGCAAGTACTGAAAAGAAAACTGGACAAAGGCTAGGACTGTCTTGGGACGTGATGATCTAACCCTAATTTTTTTTATGGCTTTTTCGTGGACTGTAGGTATGAAGAACAGAACCAATCTAGACTATGAACACTGGTAAATCTCACCGAGCAACCTGGAAATCTGATACCACTTGATAGAGGCGAAGGTGTCCCGATGTTTCGATGAGATGATGGAGATCGATTTTGGTGGAGTAGACTTTCACGACCCGACTACGAACGTGCGAAGACGTTGCGCCTTAGCAATCGCTAAACCAACTCCGAGAGGTTATTGATCCCGCGGATGCACGATCAACCTGACCACGAAGGTCAATTCCTGCAAGCAATCGAAGAACAAGTAAGAACTAAGAATTGCAATCTGGATATTGCGAATATAAGATGAAAGATTAACAGAAGTTGGGGTTCCAATGCGGTCTTGGCCTGGTCGGACGACACAAACGAAGAACTCGAAGTTGCGGCTATGGCTAACTTAAATCTAATTAAAACCCAAGTCTAAACGACGCCCTAAGGGCTGTATATATGGGGGAACAGAGGGGATTTTCGTGACCCCTTGGAGGTGGGGCCCGAAAACAACCCTAACTCGGTTTCCCCACACATACGGACTCTAAAAACAGCCTATAATGTGGTATTTCGAAATTACATGGGCCCAGCCCAATATTAAGGTGACGCAGCACCTATAATTGCTCTTGGATGAAAATAATGAAGTGGCATCTCGTGTATTCGTCCAAGCCTTCATGCATGCCTTATGGTGGCTTCAAAGTGCGAAAATCCCCACTGGAAGCTCCATTGTTATTTCCCTTGCGCGCACCTTCTTCTCCATGCTTGATCCCGCTCCAATGACCGTCCATCTTGTCCATGCTAGGTCCTTCATTCATAAGCAAAACAAAAGTATCTAATTTAGGCAGCATCATATGTTCATGAACATTAGAAGGATTCGCAAGAAACGAAAGTACCTGATAATTTAGTTGACGTGCACGTGCTCTAGTAATTGGTCCAGTATGTGTAGTTGCTGAAGATGTGGGTGTAACATTAGTAGAGATGTCCTCATCACCTTGGCCCACTAGTGGCACCGACGTAAGGGTCCGCGACTCATAAGGAAGGTGCAAACATGTCTTGCTGTACAAGATTAGGGTTAGGAAACCTCATCTGTAATCCAAGACGGGTTCCCCGAGACCTAGCCTAGTATATAAGGGCTGGGAGGGGAGACGTCGAGAGGGGCGGATACACAATCTGTAACCCTAGCCTTGTGCGCACTAGCCTTGGCCTTCCCTGTAATCGCATCTCCAAGCAATAATATCGAGCAGGAACGTCTCCTCCTGTTAGCCGACGAGCTATCGTCCAACCTGTGCCTCTCATGACTAACCCAGGGTCCCTGACCATGGGATTTTCCGGGGTTGATCCCCGTCAATTGGCGCCGTCTGTGGGAACTGCACAGGTTGGAATTACGATCTTGGCGGTTCCGTCTTCAGCAAGCCACAACTCAAGAGCAAGAACCAGATCCAATGCACCCGAAGAATTCAAGATCACGGCAAACATCTCTGCCTCCCCATCGAGATCGCTCTGCCTGCAGCTGTGCCAAGACCAATACTATGGCGGCAACCGAGTCGACCGCCAGCGAAGGAGAAATCGACGACCCAAAAGAAAGACGCGAGGTTTCTACGCAGAGATCCCGATCGACGAACTACAGCACGAAGCAGAGGACCTGCCGACCACTCGACGACCCACCGCCACCCAGGCACCCGCCGCACAACAAGACGCCAACTCCGAGCTCGAGATTAGCGATCCTCAAGATCATCGCCAACGAAGAAGAAATCGACGACCTAGAAGACAGGCGCGAGGATTCTACGAAGAGACCCCACTCGACGAGTCGCACTATACAGCACGCGCTCGCCGACCACTCGACGACCCGCCGCCGTGCGGACAGTTGTCGCCCGCCAGGACAGCGACTCTGAGACTCAGACCGGCGAATACTACGACCCAGATCGAAGACCAGACGAATTCGCCAACCTTATAAGAACCAGAATCTGAGCGAGGGGATCGAAATCGACCCACGAGTCCACGAGCACCCGGCGGATCACGCACAGATCTTCCAAATCTCAAGGAGGAGACGACACGCCGGATCCAGCAAACTCACGGTCAGGGAGCAGCTAGAAGGACCCTGCACGATCCACTGCTTCGAAGACGACTGGGGATACATCAGATCGGGCCACACTATGGGAGACTGCCTCCTGTTCAACGAACTCGCCGACAGCCTCAAGGAGGAAAAACAACGAGAAGCCAAGCGCACCCGACGAACCAAGCAGTCGCCAACTCCAAGTCCTGAAAGACTCTACAACCCGCCTCAAGTACAGGCGTACACGATCCAAGAAGGCAGGGTATCGCAAGCTCAACAGGACGCTTACACCCTGCAAGCCAGAGCAGCCGAGAACCTAAACACAGTCGAAGTCTACCAGCTACACGACGCATAAACTAGTATCACGTTCTCCCAGAGCGATCACCCACCTGCAGTCCCAAGGCCGGGGCACGCGCCCCTGGTACTCGATGCTCAAATTGGAGGGTACGACATGGGCAGAATCTTCATGGACAGAGGTAGCAGCATGAACATAATCTTTGTCAGCACCCTACACAAGATGCTGATCCCACGATCAGTATGGAGAAAATCAAGCATCGTGTTACACGGAGCAGTCCCAGGAGAAGCGGCTACTTCCCTTGGAATAATCGAGCTCGAAGTTGTCTTTGGCAGCAAACGCAATTTCGCAAGACACACCCTCGAGTTCGAAGTACTCGATTGGCAGTCGCAGTACCATGCCATACTGGGACGTCTAGCATTCGCGCAATTCATGGCGGTTCCGCACTACGCCTACCTCAAATTCAAGATGACAGGATCCGCGGGCGTCATTACAGTCAACGGGAGCTTCACCAAATCAGACCAATGTGATCGCGATTTCCACAAAGTCTCCAACGCCTTTGGAGCCGAGCAAGAACTCACAGAAATAGCCATGGCGACAGACAAAAGTATCTTTCCGCTAGCAAGTCGAAGCGAATCAAAAGATTATGGGAGGGACTTCAGCACTGACAGCGAAACGGTCACCCACCAAGTGCACCCGACGGACCCAGAAAAAACAGTCCGCGTGTACGCCCACCTCCCGGAAGAGCAAGCGACTTCCCTCATCACTTTCCTCCGTGAAGAATGGGAAATCTTTGCCTGGTGCCAAGCCGACATGCCAGGAATACCGTGCGAGTTCGCGGAACACGCGCTGCGCATCAAGCCAAACACCAAGCCAGTGAAGCAGGCACTACGAAGATTCTCAGAACCCAAGCGCAGAGCAATCGGGGAGGAGATCAACCGATTACTCGACGCTCAATTCATTCGACAGACGAAGAAAGCCACTTGGATCGCCAACCCTATGCTGGTCCCCAAGAAATACACAAACATGTTGCGGATGTGCGTCGACTACGGGCCAGTCAACAAATACTGCCCAAAGGATCACTTTCCCCTGCCAAGAATCGATCAGATAATCGACTCGACAGCAGGATGCGATCTACTATCGTTCCCCGACGCCTACTCAGGATACAATCAGATCAGGATGAAGGAAGAAGACGAAGAGCATACATCATTCATCACCCCTTAGGCGTATTTTGCTACAGGACAATGCCCTTCGGACTCAAGAACGCCGGTGCCACATACCAGCGGATGATGCAAGCCTGCTTGAAAGAGAAAATCTGAAGAAACGTGCAAGTCTACGTGGACGACATCGTCATCAAAACTTACACCGCAAACACGCTACTCGACGACCTGTGCGAGACCTTCGCAGCACTCAACAAGTACAGAATCAAGCTCAACCCGAAGAAGTGCGCATTTGGCGTCCCAGCCGGGAAGTTGCTCGGGTACATGGTCTCCGCTCGAGGAATCGAAGCGAACCCTAAGAAAGTTCAAGCAATCGCCAGGATGCAGGAGCCAACCGACATCAAAGGCGTGCAGCAGGTCACCGGAAGACTCGCAGCCTTGAGTCGTTTCATCAGACGATTGGGAGAGCGCACACTGCCATTCTACCAGCTGCTTAGAAAAGGTGATAAATTCGAGTGGACCGAAGAAGCCCGCAAAGCATTCGCGGACCTGAAGAAGACACTCTCGACCCCACCGATCTTGGCGGTACCCAAAAAACGAGAAAAGATGTACCTCTATGTGGCAGCACGCAACAGCGTGGTAAGCACAACACTCGTCGTCGAGCGCATAGAAGAAGGCAAGGTCCAGAGCATACCAAGGCCGATCTACTACCTCAGCATGCTCTTGACAAAATCCCAGCAGCGGTACCCGCACTACCAGAAGCTACTACTGGCCATCATCATGACCTCAAGAAAGGTGTGGCACTACTTCGACGAACATCCTATCACAATCATGAGCAGCGCACCACTCGCGGACATCCTCAACAACCCTGGAGCGACTGGGCGAGTCGCCGAGTGGAACATTGAGCTCAGCCTGCGGGACCTGCAGTTCAAACACCCAACAACAATCAAGGCCCAAGTACTCCCAGATTTTCTGGTCGAGTGGACGGAGGTCCAGACACCAGGCCCCCCGGACCTATCGAACTCATGGACAATGTTCTTCGATGGGTCCAAAAAGGCAGCAAGGAGCCGGAGCAGGAGTCGTTCTGGTCTCCCCCAAAGGAACGAAGCTCAGATACGTCCTCCAGATCAACTTCAGCCACGCCTCCAACAACGAAGCCGAATACGAGGCACTACTCCATGGCATGCGCATGGCCAAAACATGCGGTGCCACTCGCCTCGTAATCTACGGAGACTCCAACCTCGTCGTCCAGCAGGCGATGAAAGACTGCGATGCAGTAGCCGACAACATGTCGGCCTATCAGAAGCTCTACAACACGCTCGAAGGAAGTTTCGACGGTTGCGAGCTCAATTATATCTCCAGAGCAAACAACACAGAAGCCGACGAACTCGCAAACATCGGCTCGACTCGAGGACCAGTACCACCCGACGTCTTCCTCGAAAGCATCAGCCAGAGATCCATCAAAGTAAAAACAGCAGCACCCGAGGCAGCTGTAGATGACGACACCACTGATCCAGCACAGGTGGCATCAGCGAGTCCATCCGAAGGCAACAGCAGCCAAGCGGTCGAATCTACAGATCCAACAGCACTCGAAGGACCAGCGTGGACGAAACCGTTCCTCCGATTCCTAATCGAAGGCACGCTACCGCAAGACGTCACAGAAGCTCGGCGCATCAGTCGTCGATCCAAGGCATTCACAGTGATCAACAGACAGTTATACAAGCGTAGTATCACCCAGATACTCCAAAAGTGCATCGACGAAGAAGACGGCAAAGCCCTACTGGTCGAAATCCATGAGGCTACCTGCGGGCACCACGCGAGCAGTCGAGTGGTCGTGTCCAAAGCATTCCGAGCAGGGTTTTATTGGCCCACTGCCATGAAAAACGCAGAAGACATCGTGCGGCGTTGCATCGCCTGTCAAAAATTCGCCAGCAGACCGCACGCTCCAGCCTCAGAACTCAAGACCATACCACTATCATGGCCGTTCGCCACCTAGGAACTCGACATGGTGGGCCCGCTCAAGAAATCATCAAAGGGAGGAAGAACACACCTGCTAGTAGCAGTCGACAAGTTCACCAAGTGGATCGAAGTAGTGCCCATCACCAGCTCCACAGCCCTCACGGCAGCGAATTTTATCAAATCAATCATCTTCAGGTTCTGGGTACCACACAACATCATCACGGACAACGGTACGAACTTCACAGCGGCAGAATTCCAGAACTTCTGCGAAGAACTGGGCATCAAAATCAACTACGCATCAGTCGCGCACCCGCAGTCCAACGGCCAGGTGGAAAAAGCAAATGGCCTAGTATGCGGAGGAATCAAAAAAGGCTCCTTGCACCACTCGAGTAGGCCACAGGCAACTGGGTAGAAGAACTCCCTGCAATACTATGGAGCCTGCGCACTACCCCAAATACCGCAACCCAGTACACACCTTTCTTCATGGTGTACGGGGCGGAGGCAGTACTACCACATGACCTCAAATTCGGGGCACCCCGGATCTCGGGGTACAAAGAAGAGAAGCAGAAGAAGCACTGCAAGATGACAAGGACACAGCAGACGAAGCAAGAGACACAGCCCTAGCAAGGTCAGAGGAGTACCAGGACAAGATGCGCACTTACCAAAGCAGCCGCCTGCGCACCAGAACCTTCAACAAAGGCGGCCTTCTCCTACGGCTCATACAAGAGAAATTCCACAAGCTTTCCCCCCAATGGGAAGGACCGTTCATAGTTTCAGAAGTCACAGGAGGAGGCGCCTATAGACTGAAGAACCCGAAGACTGACGAGGACGTGGGAAATCCATGGAACGTAGTGAACCTACGCCTGTTCTACCCATAGTCTCCACCAGTCATGCTCGACTGGCAACTCATGTAACCGTTCGACGCAATAAAATGAGGTTGCCCAAATACTACCACCCCAAAGCACTCGGGGGCTCGAGTACAAACTCCCCTTGAGAGACGCTATCGTCGCTCACGCGATCTTTACCCAAAGCACTCGGGGGCTCGAGTACAAACTCCCCCCGAGAGACGCTATCGTCGCTCACGCGATCTTTACCCTAAGCACTCGGGGGCTCGAGTACAAACTCCCCCCGAGAGACGCTATCGTCGCTCACGCGATCTTTACCCAAAGCACTCGGGGGCTCGAGTACAAACTCCCCCCGAGAGACGCTATCGTCGCTCACGCGATCTTTACCCTAAGCACTCGGGGGCTTGAGTACAAACTCCCCCCTAGAGACGCTATCGTCGCTCACGCGATCTTTACCCAAAGCACTCGGGGGCTCGAGTACAGACTCCCCCCGAGAGACGCTATCGTCGCTCACGCGATCTTTACTTAAAGCACTCGGGGGCTCGAGTACCAACTCCCCCCGAGAGAAGCTATCATCGCTCACGCGATCTTTACCTAAACGCCCGGGGGCTCGAGCACACCTCCCCCGGAGAAACTCTATCATCTCCCGCGCAGCCCGTAACTTAAAAATAAGGGTCCAAGCAAAGACCCCCCGATAGGCGCCACTTGCTGAAAACCTCTTGGAATCAAAGGGAAGACACGGCTACAACCTGGTGGAGCACAGGACACAGACAACCCTTTAGTCTTCACCTGATCGCCAACGCTCACCTAAAGACTCGGGGGCTACTCCCATCGGGAGCGCTGTCGCGCACCCGATAAAAGATGGCAGTTAATAGAAGAACGACAAAGGAAACAAATCTTAGCCTACGTTCGACTCTACAACTCGAACGTAGCCTCGGGGGCTACTCCCATCGGGAGCGCTGTCGCGCACCCGATAGAATCCACAGTACAAGGGCTTGATGGACTCGAAGACATCTCTCGTTGAAAGAATTCACAAACAGCTCATACCACAAGGACTCGAAGACAGGTCACATTGCAAAGGACTCGAACACAGTCCAAGACTCGAGTACATTGGATAGAAGGTAGCTCTCATTACTCGAAGACAATCCTCATTACATGGAGAACTAACCTAGTTACAAAGACACAAGCAACCGACAAGACTACAACACCAATCACCCAAGGAATTACGACTTTTACATGTGTGCCCGTGCGGGGTGATTGGCGCTAATACGACGAGCATCATCACAGACAAAGGAGGAGTCGAAGCAGCTAGCTCATGATGTCAATGACATAACAAAAGGTGAAGCTCGACTTATTTGCGGAGCACCGAAGCCGATGCTCCACCAGCTTCTTCTCCAGCTCCACCAACTTCTTCTCCAGCTGCACAGCTTCTTCTCCGGCTCCACCCGAGCTGCCGGCGAAGATGACGCCGCTGCCTCCAGTTCTACAAGGTCGCCTGGCGTGCCCGCTTGATCGGTGGCTTGATGTCGAGGTCCTCTCCAGAGCTGGAGGGCACAACATCACCACCCGAGGAGTCGCCAGAGGATGAAGTCGTTGAAGACATGGGCGTAGGACTCCCCGACCTGCCGGAATTGTCGCTGCTTGTCTCCTGCCAGTATGGATCCATGTGATTGCCGCTCGGGTCAAAAGCGCTGTTGGTGAGAGTATTTTCGCCATCAAAACGGCAACAAAGAGTATCACCATCACGCAAGTTCAAACGCCGAGAAAACGACTTCCAGCCAAAACCAAGAAAAATCAAGAGGGAACTGTCGGTCTCCAACTCAACATAAGAAAGAGGCCGAGAGCACCCCTGAAGACGAAGAAGTAGGCCATCCAGGCTACGCTCAGAAACAATGGCAGCAAATGCAGAAGGAAGAAGAATGCGAGCAGCGTTCCGGTCACGGACGCGTAGGAGAAAGTCGTAGTGCCAAAAACCCTCCTCTAAGGAAGAGGAGGAAGGCATCAACGCTGCACCACGACGGCCACCGCGAGAAGAACGCGGAGTACGAGCACCGCGGCCACGGCGAACCCGGCCGTGGCTAGTCATACCTGCACCTCTCTTTGGCCCCATGAGAAGGGAAAGAGAAAGAGGAAGATGAAGAAGAGGAGCAAGATGGGCAGAAGACGAACATTGCTGCTAGATGAAAAAGATGGGTCTATTTATAGTGCAAGCCCAAGGGCACGCAGAAGCCCAGGCGACGGCAGCAATTAATTCAAAGACCGAGTGTGCCGGGCAATTCGAATTCCGAGACAGAGATGCTTTCACGCGGGCGGCACTGTGCGCTGGACGCGTCAAATCTCGCGCGTTTTCAATGCGCGCATCGGTAACTCAACAGGCGGCTGCAGCACGCCACCAAAGTCATCATTATGACCGGTCATGAAGACATGACGGTTCGCAGACAGAGCATCTTTGACGGTCATTCAACAAGGAGATCTTTATCAAGAAGAGATAAATCAAAGTGGCAACACAAAAGAAAGTGCAGGTTGCGAGGATCGTTTTTACTGATTCAAATACATTTTTCAAATATATTTAACTCCCATCAGGAGCGTATCCACCCATGAGAGTCTCAGGTGCTCCCTCACCTAGAAGAAAAAGACGTGCTCGAGTGATTACTCGCACCCATGAGAGTTTTGGGTGCTCCCTCACCACGACACAAGATAAGAAGATCTGCACTCGCCAGATCGTACGGTCCCAGAGTATCGGGTGCTCCCTCACCCCGAGAGCGAAGGCGATACTCGAGTGATTTCTCGCAGAACTCTGAGTACCCGAGCACTCGAAGACCCCCGAGCAAGTACTCCTCTACATTACTCCTCGCCCGAGCGCTTGACAAAGCTCCGCGAGTGACCGCTAAAACAGCTCACTTGATTGTTTATTCCGAGTGGGTGCATTACCAACTAGGCTCCGTGCCTCAATAAAAAATACATATTCCTAGAACACGATACACTGTGCCTAGATGCCACGCGAGCTTAGCGTGTAGGTAAGACCCCGCTGCGCAGATCGGCCGGGCTGGGACTTGCCGCAGAGCGATTTCACTCCCAATCTTTTCCATGCGCTTGCATGATAGAAAAAGCCGGGTGGACGCGCCCAGGATACGAACTTTACTGGTGGCAATTGATCACTATAAGACCTGCGGCGGCATGACTTTGCTCGACACCAGTGTTCCAAGCTCATGTCGAGGGACGTGAGTTTGATTGGGCTACTGCGGTATTTGTCACTAGAGAAATTCACCAAGGCTCGACCAGTCGACTCCTTGGGCCCTTTCAGCTTAGCATTCCCTCGAAACAGGTTTTGTCATGGCCCTAGACTGCCAGCGACCCGCGGTTGGACCGTGCATACATCAAAACAACGCAAGAAAGGACTCGAGTCCCCCAGGCACTCGGGGGCTACTGACGAGGGGGTGACCCCACGACTCCTATGGATGGGCCTACCCGGTGTACCCGAAGACAGAAGGCCCACAAAGATGCCGCCCGGGCCCAGCCTTGGCCCACTAGTGGCACCGACGTAAGAGTCCGCGACTCATAAGGAAGGTGCAAACGTGTCGTGCGGTACAAGATTAGGGTTAGGAAACCTCATCTGTAATCCAAGACGGGTTCCCCGAGACCTAGCCTAGTATATAAGGGCTGGGAGGGGAGACGTCAAGAAGGCGGATACATAATTTGTAACCCTAGCCTTGTGCGCACTAGCCTTGGCCTTCCCTGTAATCGCATCTCCAAGCAATAATATCGAGCAGGAACGTCTCCTCCTGTTAGCCGACGAGCTATCGTCCAACCTGTGCCTCTCATGACTAACCCAGGGTCCCTGACCATGGGATTTTCCGGGGTTGATCCCCGTCAACGTCCTTTCAGTTTCTCAGTACTGAAATTGTGTGCATGTGTAAAAAATATATGATAGGGAGCTAAATTAGTACCATCCTATAGTTGACTGAAGTCTTCTTCATTGTGCAGACAAAGGGTTTGGTATCTTTCTTGGCCAGTTTATCTATCCTAACAATCTTTCTAAGTTTCTTGACTTGGTTCATTGTCATGGTCACCTCATTTCCCCATATGCAAAATGGGTCGAAGAGTGGATCTATATAACGTTTTGACCACTCCCAACCGGTTAACCACCGATTCCATGGTCGGTTCTCCTGGGATCAAGACTGTCCTCGGAAACCAACACTAGTTTTTTATGCACACTTTGTCCTCATTCGTGTGCATCTGGGATCAACTTCCCGGTCGGTCACCCATCCCAAGACTACTCCAAGCCAAGCACGCTTAACTTTGAAATTCCTTGGAGCTGGGCTTCCGGAAAAGAAGGTGCACCTTGTTGATATGAGTAGTCTGTCATTCCTATTGAGATCCTGGGTTGTTACATACACCACCCCTCAAAGGAACCGACGTCCTCGTCGACCCAGCAGGAACGGTCTCCTTTGCCACATGTTTGTGCGCCCAGTTGCAGGCATCCAACATGTACCACATGTAAGCCTCATCGACCGACACACACACACTGTGTAACCGCCAGGGTCGGCTATGATACCAGCTATAACGCTTTGACCACTCCCATCCGGTTAACCACCGATTCCATGGTCGGTGCGCCTGAGATCCAGACTGTCCTCACAAACCAACACGTAGTCTTTTCTGCACACTTTGTCATCACTCGTGCGCACCCGGGATCAACTTCCCGGTTGGTCACCCATCCCAAGACTTGATGAGGACATCCCTACTAATGTTACACCCATATCCTCACCAACTACACATATTGGACCAGTTACTAGAGCACGTGCACGTCAACTAAATTATCAGGTACTTTCGTTTCTGGCGAATCCTTCTATTGTTCATGAATATATGATGTTGCCTAAATTAGATACTTTTGTTTTGCTTATGAATGAAGGACCTAGCATGGACAAGAAGGATGGTCATTGGAGCGGGATCAAGCATGGAGAAGAAGGTCCATGCACTACTGGAATTCACCAGTTTGCCAAGGGCCAGTGGCTTTGCCGTCTGCATTTCGTCGGGGCGGGCGGCAAAGCAGCGGTATGCCGTCCGCTGCCCTAAGTACAGACGGTAACACGTAGACATACGGCAAACCACATGTTTGCCGTCTGCGTGGACGCAGGCAGACGGCAACGAGACCTATGTCGTCCGTTGACAGACGGCAAACCTCCAGCTAGGCCCACCCAAGCGAGGCACGCGGCCTGGCTAACGGCCCACCGCTTTGCCGTCTGCCTACGGACGGCATACGTGTCGTTGCCGTCTGTCGGCAGACGGCAAAGCGGTGGGCCGTTAACCCCCCGCACGGTCCCTCTCCCACTCCCACTCCCACTCCTCCTCGCAACCGTGCTCTCTCCCCATGCCGCCGCCTCTCCGTCCCGCCCCTGCCGGATCTCTCCCCGTCCTCCACCTCCCCGCCCTCCGCCGCCCGCGGGATCCCGCACCCGCCCCCACCCTCCTCCGCCCCGCCCTCCGCTGCCTGCGGCCGCATATCGCCGGATCCTGACGCCGACGCCGCTGCCCTCCTCCGCCACTCGCCGTTGCGCAGCCGCCCACCTCCCGGCCTCCTCCTCTGGCCCCCTACTCCGGTGAGCCCGCTCCTCCTCTATTTTTTTTTTATTTTTTCTCTGTAATTTCTATAGTTGTAGGATTTTAGTTAGTGATTAGTTAGTGTTAGGATTTTAGTTAGTAATTAGTTAGTGTTAGGATTTAGTTAGTAATTGTAGATATTAGGTTTTAGGTTCTAGATATTTAGTACGATTTATTTTTATTTTTTCTGTTAATTGCAATATGCAGAAAATTTAAATGATAAGATGCATAATTACAATATTCAGAAAATTTAAATGATAATAAAGAGTAAATGTAAATAAAAGAAGAAGTGTAAAGGAAAAAATAAATAATATGTAAAATAAGAAGAAAGAGGAGGAGAGAAGGTGGAGGCCGGAGGAGGAGGCCGAAAGAAGAGAAGGTGGAGGCCGGAGGAGGAGGCTGGGAGGAGAGAAGGTGGAGGCCGGAGGTGGAGGCCAGGAGGAGAGAAGGTGGAGGTCAGAGGAGGAGAAGAGTAGAAAGTAGAAGAAGGAGGATGAGAAATGGAGAAGGATGAGTCTGGAGGAGGAGAAGAGTAGAAAGTAGAAGAAGGAGGAGTACAAATGAATCTTGACCGAAGAGCATCTCTAGCATAACCTGAAACCAAAAAATATCTCTAGCACACCGCAGAATAGCTTATTGGTTTTTAATGTGCAGTTGTTCCCCCTTCACCTCGAGCCGTCGCAAGTCTGGTGTTCGATGACCTCTCCCTGTGTTCGACGATCTCCCCTGCACTCGAGGGTATGCAAAACACGTCTTATCCTCCTGACCCCCCTTCCTTTGCTCTGTTCCGGCCTTTGTGCCGATGACACTAGCTAGCAATATAGTTTCAATATGCAGTCGCGTAACCAGTATGTGTCTCCCGTTCGAAAGGGTTACAGTTATAAATATGCATTCATTTGCATATTTATAATAGTGATTCTTTCGAATTGTCCAACGTTATCAATGGACAGCCCGAGTATGTGTAGATTGGGTCGGTTTCCCATGCTTTGGTCCCGATCCGACGCGGTATTTCGTCAGCGCCTCCCTGTTGTTCTCCGGATACACAACCTCTCGGCTTTTTGTCGAGACGTGTATTAGGAGAACAGCGGGGAGGTGCTGCCGAAATACCGCGTCGCATCGGGACCAAAGCATGGGAAACCGACCCAATTTACACATACTCGGGTGGGATTAGGACCTATCTTTACCTATTAGTGTGTAGGTTAATTGCATATGCCGTAGTTATGTATGATAAAAGCAATAAAAAGTGGACGTAATAAAATTGACAAACTGGTATATTTGTTGTTTAGTAGCGACAAGATGAGCGATGATCGTGCGTGGATGTACACTGGTCGCCCTAATCAGAAAGAGATCAGTAATGAATGGGCAATGAAAACCAAGGAGTTTCTGAGAGCGGCGTTTGCAAATGAGCAAAGAAAAACCTGGTGCCCCTGTGTTAGGTGCGACAATTATAAACAGGAAACAGAGGTGGATATGGGTAAACACTTGCAGAAGTGGGGTTATAAGCCTGGTTATACGGTGTGGAGCTTCCATGGCGAGTCTGGCGGACGACAGAGAGAGGAGGTGGTCCGTCAGCGCACGGATGAGTACGGAACCGGGATCGAAGACATGGTGCAGGACTTTGACGATGCGCGGGATGAGGACGATGAGATGGAGGAATCTGCGAAGGCCTTCTATGAGATGTTGGAGTCTTCGAAACGTCCGCTGCACGCTCACACTGAGCTTTGTCAGCTCGATGCCATCGCACAGTTGATGGCTTTGAAGGCACAATTCAACTTGGGCACAGATTGCTACAATGCGATCACTACCCTAATTGGGCGGTTTCTACCAAAAGATCATGTTATGCCTGCAAACCTGTACCAATCGGATAAAATCCTCAAGGTACTTAAGATGCCCTATGAGCAGATACATGCTTGTGAAAATGGATGTGCTTTATTTAGGAAAGAGTATGCGGACGAAGACTATTGTCCCAAATGCAAGTCATCCAGGTATGTTGTGGTAGACAATGGTCAAGGTGAGAAGACGCAGACCAAAATACCCGTAAATGTTCTTCGGTATCTTCCAGTGATACCAAGAATTCAACGCCTTTACATGATGGAAGAGAAAGCCAGACAGATGACATGGCACAAACATGGGAAGAGAACAGAATTTGATGCAGATGGGAAGTCGATGTTGACTCACCCATCGGATGGTTCAGCATGGAAGCACTTTGATGAAAAACATTCGGAAAAATCTAAGGAGCCAAGGCATTGCCGAATCGTCGTCGGCACAGATGGTGATAGAGGCGAAGGTGTCCCGATGTTTCGATGAGATGGTGGAGATCGATTATGGTGGAGACGACTTTCACGACCCGACTACGAACGTGCGAAGACGTTGCGCCTTAGCGATCGCTAAACCAACTCCGAGAGGTTATTGATCCCGCGGATGCACGATCAACCTGACCACGAAGGTCTAATTCCTACAAGCAATCGAAGAACAAGCAAGAACTAAGAATTGCAATCTGGATATTGCGAATATAAGATGAATGATTACGAAAGTTGGGGTTCCAATGAGGTCTTGGCCTGGTCGGATGACACAAACGAAGAGCTCGAAGTTGCGGCTATGGCTAACTTAAATCTAATTAAAACCCAAGTCTAAACGACGCCCTAAGGGCTGTATATATGGGGGAACAGAGGGGAATGTCATGGCCCCTTGGAGGAGGGGTTCGAAAACAACCCTAACTCTGTTTCCCCACACATACGGACTCTAAAAAATAGCCTATTAAGTGTATTTCGAAATTACATGGGCCTGGCCCAATAATAAGGTGACGCAGCACCTATAATAACCCTTGGACGAAAATATTAATGTGGCGTCTTGTGTCTCTCGTCCAAGTCTTCATGCACGCCTTATGGTGGCCTCAAAGTGCGAAAATCACCACTGGAAGCTCCATTGTCCTTTCCCGCGCGCACACCTCCTTCTCCATGCTTGATCCCGCTCCAATGACCATCCTTCTTATCCATGCTAGGTCCTTCATTCATAAGACAAACAAAAGTATCTAATTTAGGCAGCATCATATGTTCCGGCACATTAGAAGGATTCGCAAGAAACGAAAGTTCCTGATAATTTAGTTGACGTGCGCGTGCTCTAGTAACTGGTCCAGTATGTGTAGTTGGTGAAGATGTGGGTGTAACATTAGTAGAGATGTCCTCATCATCCTCCCCTTCTTGAATTGAAGTCGTCCTCGACGGAAGCTCATCATCTTCTCCCAAATAAGGTTTCAAATCTGCAATGTTAAATGTGGGACTAACCCCAAAATCTGCAGGTAGCTCAAGTTTATATGCATTATCATTAATTTTCTGTAAAACCTTAAAGGGACCATCAGCTCGTGGCATTAACTTAGACTTGCGCAAATCAGGAAACCTATCTTTACGTAGATGTAACCAAACAAGATCTCCTGGTTCAAACACAACATGCTTTCTACCCTTATCACCAGCAAGCTTGTATCTAGCATTCATTTTCTCAATGTTTTCTTTAGTTAACTCATGAATTTTTAATATCAATTCAGCACGTTGCTTAGCATCAAAATTAACCTTCTCCGAAGATGGAAGAGGCAGCAAATCAATAGGTGCACGAGGTAGAAAACCATAAACAATCTCAACAGGGCACATTTTAGTGGTAGAATGAAATGAACGATTATAAGCAAATTCAATATGAGGTAAACATTCTTCCCACATTTTCAAGTTACTCTTTAAAACAGCCCTAAGCATAGTAGACAAAGTCCTATCGACTACTTCAGTTTGTCCATCAGTTTGGGGATGACAAGTAGTACTAAAAAGTAGTTTAGTCCCCAACTTAGCCCATAAGCATCTCCAAAAATGGCTAAGAAACTTAGTATCACGATCCAAGACAATAGTATTGGGCACACCATGTAAGCGAATAATCTCACGAAAGAATAAATCAGCAACATTAGCAGCATCATCGCTTTTATGACATGGTATAAAATGTGCCATCTTAGAAAATCTATCCACGACAACAAATATGCTATCCCTCCCCTGCTTTGTTCGAGGCAAGCCTAAAACAAAGTCCATGGATATGTCCTCCCACGGAACACTAGGTACAGGTAAAGGCATGTATAAACCATGAGGATTGAGTCGTGACTTAGCTTTTTGACATGTAGTGCAGCGAGCAACAAAACGCTCAACATCCCGTCTCATCTTTGGCCAAAAGAAATGTGTAGCAAGTACGTCCTCCGTCTTCTTCACGCCAAAGTGTCCCATTAATCCTCCTCCATGCGCCTCCTGCAACAACAAAAGACGAATAGAGCTAGTTGGCATGCATAGCTTGTTAGAACGGAACACAAAACCATCATTAAGCACAAACTTGTTCCATGTTCTACCCTCTCTACAATTCTGCAATACATCTTTAAATTCCGCATCATGTACATATTGATCTTTGAGTGTCTCTAAACCGAATATCTTGAAGTCAAGTTGTGAAAGCATAGTATAACGACGAGACAAAGCATCAGCAATAATATTATCTTTCCCCTTCTTGTGTTTAATGACATAAGGGAAAGTCTCAATAAATTCAACCCACTTAGCATGTCTACGATTAAGTTTTGCTTGGCTTCTTATGTGTTTCAAAGATTCATGATCAGAATGTATAACAAATTCTTTGGGCCATAAATAATGTTGCCAAGTTTCTAATGTCCGAACAAGAGCGTATAATTCCTTATCATAAGTAGAATAGTTCAGACTAGGCCCACTCAATTTTTCAGAAAAGTATGCAACAGGTTTAGCATCTTGTAATAACACACCTCCCAAACCAATCCCACTAGCATCGCATTCAAGCTCAAAAGTCTTATTAAAATCAGGAAGTTGGAGCAAAGGAGCATGTGTTAACTTATCTTTCAATACCGTGAAGGCTTCTTCCTGTGCGGTACCCCAAGTAAAAGGCACATCCTTGCGTGTAAGCTCATTGAGAGGTGCAGCAATGGTGCTGAAATCTCTCACAAAACGCCTATAGAATCCAGCGAGGCCAAGAAAAATCCTCACTTGTGTGACGGTTTTGGGCTGCGGCCAACTCTCAATCGCCTCGATCTTGGCTTTATCAACTTCAATTCCCTGCGGAGTAACAACATAGCCAAGAAACGATACTCGGTCGGTGCAAAAGGTGCACTTCCCAAGGTTACCAAACAAACGTGCATTACGTAGAGCAATAAAGACAGCACGTAAATGATCCAAATGTTCCTCCAAAGATTTGCTATAAATGAGTATATCATCAAAATAGACTACCACAAATCGTCCAATGAAAGCACGTAAAACCTCGTTCATTAATCTCATGAAAGTGCTAGGTGCATTAGTTAACCCAAAAGGCATGACTAACCACTCATATAATCCAAACTTAGTTTTAAATGCCGTTTTCCATTCATCCCCTAATTTCATGCGAATTTGATGGTATCCACTACGCAAATCAACTTTGGAAAACATGGTAGAGCCACTTAATTCATCAAGCATATCATCTAACCTAGGAATAGGATGACGATAACGAATAGTAATATTATTAATGGCTCTACAATCAACACACATCCGCCAAGTTCCATCCTTTTTAGGCACTAATATAACAGGAACAGCACAAGGACTAAAGGATTCACGTATGTAACCTTTGTCGAGTAGCTCTTGTACTTGACGCTAAATCTCCTTCGTCTCCTCCGGATTGGTACGGTATGGCGCACGGTTGGGCAGCGAAGCACCGGGAATTAAGTCAATCTGATGCTCAATCCCTCGAATAGGTGGTAATCCCGGTGGTACGTCTTGTGGAAAGACGTCAATAAACTCCTGCAAAAGGTCAGTGACAACAGGAGGCAAAGAAGGAGGCAATTCCTCAAATGAAAACAAAGCTTCTTTGCACACAAAAGCATAGCACACATATTGACTAACATCCAAATCTGAAATATCAACCTTAGTAGCAAGCAAAGTTGGACTAGTCAATTTAATTTCATTAGAAACAGCAGAAGAAAATTTGCTATTAGTCTTATGTTGTTGCTCAAATTCTTTAGCTGCTATCTCATTTTCACTCTTATTTTTCTCCTGTTTAGCTTCACTAGCTCTAGCAAGATCATCTTTCACAATTTGTTCAGGAGACATAGGAAGTAAAGCAATATTTTTATCCTGATGAACCAGAGTAAACTGATTTGTCCTACCATGGTGTACAACATTCCTATCAAATTGCCATGGTCTACCAAGTAAAAGAGGGCATGCCTGCATGGGTACCACATCACAATCAACATAATCAGCATATGCAGCAATGCTAAAGTGCACACGAACAGAACGCGTTACCTTAATCTTACCATTATTGTTAAACCACTGAATATAGTACGGATGGGGGTGTGGTCTTGTGGTGAGAGATAGCTTCTCCACCAACTCCATGCTCGCCAAGTTGTTGCAACTCCCTCCGTCAATGATGATGCGAACCGAACGTTCTTTCACCACTCCCTTTGTGTGGAACAAATTATGCCTCTGGTTTTGCTCGGCCTTCGTTACCTGCACACTTAACACACGTTGAGCAACCAAACTAGCATATTTATCTGCATCATCAGGAGCCATATACTCTATATCATGAGCATCATCATGGGCACCCTGTTCCTCATGAGCAATGAGAACTAAAGTCTCCTCATCATAGTCACTCGCTGACTCATACCCACCATCCGCCGTAATAGTCATCACACGCTTGGAGGGACAGTCTTTTGCGAAGTGACCTCCACCTTGGCACCTGCGACATTTAATATCACGATCTCGTGTTTGCCCTGTGGAAGCCATGGATGAAGAAGAACTCGCCGCTGGACCACTCTGTGCACCCTTGAATGGTGGCGCTGGCTGTTTTGGTGGCTCCCTGTAAGAATGAGCGGCTGAAGTAGATGGTGGTGCAGCAGGACGTGTGGATGTAGAAGCTCCACGCGATGTCCATGATGTATTTCGTCCTGCAGAAAAGTTAGGTCTCGTAGCGGCCTGTCGATCCTGCACTTCACGTTCAGCTTTACAAGCAAGATGAAACAAACGAGTGATAGTAGCAAAGTCCTTGTATTCTAGAATAGTTTGTATCTCCCTGTTTAAACCACCCATAAAACATGCAAGCATAGCTTCATTATCCTCTACTAGGCCACATCTAATCAATCCAGTTTGTAATTCTTGATAATATTCCTCTACAGAATTTTTTCCTTGTCTCAAACGCTGTAATTTTTGTAACAATTCACGTTGATAATAAGGAGGGACCCAGCGAGTACGCATAGCATCTTTTAAAGCAGGCCAAGTAGTTGGAATATTATTAGCATGCAATCTACAATGTTCAGACCACCAAATAGATGCAAATCCCGTGAATTCAAAAACAGCAGCAGTAACACGTCTATTCTCAGGATATTGTAAACATGTAAAGCGTTGTTCAGTTTCTAACTCCCAAGTAAGATAAGCATCAGGAATATATCTACCCTCAAACGGCTTAAGATTCAATTTCAGTTTAGGCACATGTTCATCATCGCGTACCTGAGGGGGTGGATGGTGTCGACCGTGGCGAATGTTGGGACGTGGACGTCCAGCTGGCTGTTCATAGGCCGCTTCCTGTTCCACCTCCTCCTCGTAATCACCCTCGTAGTTGTCGTCCTGGCCGACGTCAGAAGCAGCAGCAGCAGGTACTGCAGTAGCAGGAGGAGCACCAATACCAGCAGCTTGTCCTCTTGGAAACAGAATCCGTCGTGCACGTGGTAGTGGCGGTGGCTGTGGCTGTGCTGGAGCGCCAGCAGGCTGTGTAGGTAGGCGTGCGATCAACTCAGTAAACTTGGCGTCGAGCTTGGTGTCGATCCTCTTTTCCACGCCATCAATTGCCTCTGTAAATCTGGTCTCGATGTCATTCACCTGTTCAGACATCATTTGAGCAAATTTATCATGTAGCTCCTTGTTTGTCATGTTCTCCCAATCGGGTGCATCCCGCGCCACTTCATCATGTGATCCTGGCATGGTTAGCAGAAATAGAAAACACACAGGAATATGATCCTACTTCTACTAATGGGATGTGGGATGGTGGAAAGCACAAATCCGTCAAGCTTTTCTTTCGTTCTTACCGATTCTTACCTAGCAGCAGGTGGTGATGTACAACCAACGGGTCAAAACTCTCAGAGATATGGTGGAGCGATGGCCAGGAGGTGTCAAACGCACGATGTAGAATATATGTGGAGCTGTAGGAAGGCTGACAAGTATGGTAGCAAAAGCTCAACAGTAATCAAAACAGAGATGCAAAGCTGAATAAACACTCAACGTCGGTACTGTGCTGATCCTAGGCTAGACCGTACTAGAGACGCGAGCCTAAAACACCAACGAAAGCACGGCGCGGCACGTAAACAACTGAGAAGCACACTCTGAAATTTTTTTTTTGCGATGCGGGACTGCGGTGGCTGAAAAAGTGCGAAAAAATCACTATGGTGGCGAACGTCTCAAAATGAGTTTCTGAACCTAAGGAACGTATGGGCACGAAATTTTTTTACCCCTGAAAATTTTGGCCTAAAAACTGCTCTGGAAAGCGTGCCAGACTTTTTTTTTTTTTTTGCTAATCACCCCCCTTCTCTGTACGGAAAAAGTTTGATGAAATCCGACTCTAACAACTGAAAACTAATCTGGCTACAGAGAGATCAGGAACCGTACTGATGGTGGAACTCAACTCGGACTCGTGAGACGTGGTGGTGTATATGGACTCTGCTTGGCGGAACGTGGTGGTGTATCTGGACTCGGATTAGCGGAACGTGGTAGGATGACTACTTGTGCGGCGGCGACGTGGCAAACTGTGATCAGAACTCGAAACTCTAAGGGAACTAGATGCTAAGATCAGCAACTTGACACAACGATGCAACCATAAATTCAACAAAGCAAGTACTGAAAAGAAAACTGGACAAAGGCTAGGACTGTCTTGGGACGTGATGATCTAACACTAATTTTTTTTTGTTTGCTTTTTCGTGGACTGTAGGTATGAAGAACAGAACCAATCTAGACTATGAAAACTGGTAAATCTCACCGAGCAACCTGGAAATCTGATACCACTTGATAGAGGCGAAGGTGTCCCGATGTTTCGATGAGATGGTGGAGATCGATTATGGTGGAGACGACTTTCACGACCCGACTACGAACGTGCGAAGACGTTGCGCCTTAGCGATCGCTAAACCAACTCCGAGAGGTTATTGATCCCGCGGATGCACGATCAACCTGACCACGAAGGTCTAATTCCTACAAGCAATCGAAGAACAAGCAAGAACTAAGAATTGCAATCTGGATATTGCGAATATAAGATGAATGATTACGAAAGTTGGGGTTCCAATGAGGTCTTGGCCTGGTCGGATGACACAAACGAAGAGCTCGAAGTTGCGGCTATGGCTAACTTAAATCTAATTAAAACCCAAGTCTAAACGACGCCCTAAGGGCTGTATATATGGGGGAACAGAGGGGAATGTCATGGCCCCTTGGAGGAGGGGTTCGAAAACAACCCTAACTCTGTTTCCCCACACATACGGACTCTAAAAAATAGCCTATTAAGTGTATTTCGAAATTACATGGGCCTGGCCCAATAATAAGGTGACGCAGCACCTATAATAACCCTTGGACGAAAATATTAATGTGGCGTCTTGTGTCTCTCGTCCAAGTCTTCATGCACGCCTTATGGTGGCCTCAAAGTGCGAAAATCACCACTGGAAGCTCCATTGTCCTTTCCCGCGCGCACACCTCCTTCTCCATGCTTGATCCCGCTCCAATGACCATCCTTCTTATCCATGCTAGGTCCTTCATTCATAAGACAAACAAAAGTATCTAATTTAGGCAGCATCATATGTTCCGGAACATTAGAAGGATTCGCAAGAAACGAAAGTACCTGATAATTTAGTTGACGTGCGCGTGCTCTAGTAACTGGTTCAGTATGTGTAGGTTGTGAAGATGTGGGTGTAACATTAGTAGAGATGTCCTCATCAGATGGGTTCAATCCTTTCGGTCTGATGGAAGCCTCATACAGTTGTTGGCCTGTATTTGTCATGCCACTCAATCTCCCCCCCTCAGAGATTATGAAAAGGAAGAACATTTTCCTGACGTTGATAATACCAGGGCCCAAATATTCGGGGAAGAATATGGATGTGTACATGCAACCGCTTAAGGAGGAATTGCAACAAGCTTGGGACGAAGGGTTCAAGACATACGATGCAGCTAGCAAAAAGACCTTCAAAATGCATGTTTGGTACCAGTACTCGATGCATGACTTGTCGGCGTATGCGCTTTTCGCTGGCTTCTGTGTTCATGGAAAGTTCGGGTGCCCAACATGCAAGGCTGCTCTTCAGTTTCATTGGCTGAAGGCGGGTGGCAAGTATTCCTGCTTCGACTTGCATAGACAGTTTCTGCCTCCTAAGCATCCTTTTAGAAAAGACAAGAAGAACTTCATCAAAGGCAAAGTTGTCAAAAACCTGGCAGCACCTACGATGACGGGCGAACATGTCTTAGCACAGTTGAACTATCTCGAGCCTGATCCAGAACGTCCCAGGTATTTTAAGGGATATAATTCGGAACACGCCTGGACTCACAAGACATGCTTCTAGGATCTCCCCTACTTCCAAGACCTCGAACTTCCACACAATATTGACGTGATGCACACTGAAAAAAATATCGGCGAGGCCCTGTTTGGTACAATTTTCGGCATAGATGGGAAGTCAAAGGATAATCCTAAAGCTAGAGTCGACCAGGAGACTCTATGTGATAGACCCTCATAGAACATGCGACAGCCGAAAGGAAAGAAGAATTGGTCCAAGCCAAGGGCCTGGTTCAATCCTGAAAGGGGGCATATCAGGGAAATTCTCTTGTGGGTGCAAAACAGTTTGATGTTCCCCGATGGGTATGCAGCGAATCTGAGGAGGGGAGCGAGTCCTGAAAAACATAAAATATTTGGGCTGAAGAGTCATGATTGGCACATATGGCTTGAGCGGGTAATGCCGGCGATGTTGCGCGGCTATATCCCCGAGGAAGAGTGGCTAGTACTGGCAGAACTGAGCTATTTCTTTCGTGTTCTTTGTGCTAAAGAACTATCCGATGGCGTGCTGGAAGACATGGAAAATATGTCGCCGGAGTTGCTCTGCAAGTTAGAGAAGATCTTTCCACCGGGTTTTTTTAATCCGATGCAGCATTTGATATTGCATCTCCCAACCGAGGCAAGATTAGGGGGCCCTGTGCAAAATCGTTGGTGCTATTCAACGGAGAGAATGCAGAAGACGCTTCGAGCAAAATGTAAAAATAAACGTAGAATTGAAGCATCGATGGCCGAGGCTTTCATTACCGAGGAGGCGGCAAACTTCGTGACAGCACATTATGAAGCCAAAAATCGCCATTTGCATAATCCAAAGCCTCGATACAATACTGGCGACCCCCAACGGCGTCAATCCAACCACAGCCTATTCAAAGGGAAGCTCGGACCTGTTGGTGCTTTGAGAAATAAGATTTTGGATATCAAAGAATGGCGGACTCTTACACTATATATCTTCACCAACCTAACAGAAGTGCGACTGTACATCGAGTAAGTGCTCGGTACGTACATTGTTTCGCAACTTCTAATAATTCTTGTTTCTTATTAATTCCCCTGAATTCATACAGTCGATACGTCGCCAAATTCTCGAATGGAGTGGTTATTGAAAGTGATTCCATCGCAGAGTATGAGCTTCTTGCCAATCAAGGAGACGGCAATCCTGGTTTCATCTCTTGGTTCAAACGAACGGTAACTATCATTCATATATAGGGTTTCATTTGTTGGTTCGACCTATTTTTCACTAATATAACAATCCTTTCCTATAAAACTTATAGGAAAATGAGGAGCCTATGGACGCCGAATTGAGACAAGTCGCTAATGGTTTTGACAATAAGGTCCGTGTATTTGAGAAATACGACATCAACGGGTATCGCTTTCGTACCGTTGATAAAGAGCGAAAAATGGCCGATCGAAAAAGTACAAATTCGGGTGTCTCTGCTGTCGGCGACGGAGGTATTGAGTATTATGGAAGAGTTGAAGCAATATACGAACTTCTATTCTATGGTGAAAATCCTCCCAACGTCGTTGTCTTCAAATGTCATTGGTTTCTCCCGTCGAGGACTAGACGAACTCATGAACATGTAGGTCTAGTCGAAATTCGACAAGACACCCATTTTAATGTCCCCGATGTCTATATTACGGCTCAACAGGCCACCCAGGTTTTCTATCTATCCTACCCCTGCCAAACGGTTGAAAACCTGAAAGGTTGGGATGTCGTTTATGATGTGCCACCTCATATTAGACCACCTCCCCCAAATGAAGAGGATTATGTACCCCACATTGACCCAGAGACATATGAAGGAGAATTCTTCCAAGAAACACGCGTGATAAAAAAACGTTTCCGAAACCGCTCTACGCAACCCCAGAACATGGAAGAAGACAATGAGAGTGAACCCGCTAACGACGATGTTGAAGAGCCTGAAGAAGAAGAGGTTACTACTCCAGATGACCTGTCCATGCTTGACCGTTTACATAAAGGCCTTCCAAATGTTGGTGTTGTTGAACCTGATGAGGCCGTCATTATCGACGACACGCGTGATAGTGATGACGATCCTTCAATTGATCGCGGAGAAGATACCGATGATCCCAACTATTGTTAGTTGTATGCATCTCAACTTTAATTATATATATATATATATTCTCATTATTGCAGTAATTAATTTTGTATTATTAATTCTTTTTCTCATTGTACTAATTATTTTATTTTAATTCTTGGCAGGTTTGTGACAGATATGGAGGGCGAGACCTCAGGATCGCGAGGGAGGGGTCATGCGCTCCCACCTCTGGCTCTACGGAGGTCTTTGCTCGGGAGTATTTCCTCGCCTCCTCCTTCTACTGATGAGGTGCCCAGGGGGAGAGGTCGGAAGAAGACCGGGAGAGGCAAAGCAGGTGGTGGTCGCGGGAAAGGGAGACGGACACCTGCTGCTGCTTCCTCGCCGCCACCTCCGGCTGATTCACCAGAGCACTGCAGGGTGGATCCCTCCTCGGACACTCCGATCCACCAGCCTGAGGTGGAGGAGGAGGCTACGTCCACCCGCACGACCTGGAGTCCCTGGCCGGAGCAGCACACGCCTGAGGGGGAGGCTAGTGCTGAGCTGGACACTACGGATGAGGAGGAGGTGGCTGAGGGTACCACCGTGTACCAGCGTGGGGGTACACGGCTCCCGTCCGTGCCAGTGACTCCCGCCCATAAGTGGTTGATTACGCCTGATGGAGAGACGTAAGTGCACTTATACTCTCTTCCGGTACCTTCTATACTTATGTCTATCTGATGGCTTTGTCTTTTTATACTGCAGGGGTTGGATATACGGCAATGGTGTCCGCAATCCCAACTCCATCCTTGGTGTGCTCGTCAGGGAGAACTTCCCGGGGCTGGTTCAATTGCCCGGACCTGATGAGGTTCCGCAGCCTGGACAAAAATGGGAGCACTATTGTGCTTCCCCGGCCCCGCCGGATACGACCATCAACGGGAACGAATGCCACACCAGAGCCGACATGGTGATCAATGGCTTTTGGGTAATTTCTGTTTCACACAATAAAATCTTGACAATAGCTAGTTGGTGCACTCATCAGTGTTGTCTCGTGCTATTGCAGGTCTACTACAAGGTCGATGAGTCCAAGGAGCAGGAGGCGGAGGACGTGATAGTTGCAGAGGCCACGCGCCTCTTGCAAAACACAAGGCACGAGATGCGAGTGCAGGCGGTCCGTGACTACTACGCCAAGCAAGGGCGCAAGCGTAGCAAGAAGGACTGCCGCAAGAAGTTTCTGAACAGGGCCCAGTACATGACGGTAACCCTTCTTAAGTCTTGAATAGTTTGCTTGATTTGATTCCTATCTAGGCTACTTATTAGTTTCCTTGTTTACTAACTTAGGCGCCGCCGAGATGGTGTGCGGACAAGATGGATTGTTGGGAGGTCATTGTGGACCACTGGTGCTCAGATGCCTGGTTGGTCGTCCACAACAATGCCAAGGACCGGCGCGCCCAAATGGTTGGTATGCCACACCATCAAGGCAGCCGTAACTTAGCTGGTTACGGGCATAAATGGGTATGTGCAAATTCTTCTTTGCTTTGTCTTTTAGGCACCCACTTACTAATATCATGCTTTGCTTTGTCTTTTAGGCGGAGCATAATAAAACGGAGGTGCCTCAGGTGTTCGACATGTATGGCATGTCCCATACAGCGTCGTACAAGAAGGCCAAGGCGCTCTCAGAGTCCGATCTCACCACTCCTTCGACTTTCACCAACATTGCCGCCTATAGTAAGCTCAAGGCTTATACTAAGGTGGCGAAGGAGAAGCACGGGGAGGCTTATACCCCGATTGGGAAGCCTATTGACCCGGAGCTGGTGATGATCTCTGGTGGCGGAAGGCGCCATGGCGCCATGGCCATTGGAGATAAGTTGATTAGGTGTGATAAGACTCTTCCTGAGATCAAGGCGCGCCAAACGAGTTCTTCTCCTGCTATAAGGACTCGTCCGCGGCCAGTCGACCTCGCTATCCAGGTTATCCATAAGGACTCTTGCATTCTTGTTTTCTCTCATCGAATATTACAATGCTAACTAGAGGTGTGGGGTTGCAGGAAGCTCTTGAGAAAGAGCGACAGAACACCCAGCGGCTATTGGAGGAGAAGGAGCGGTTGGCAGAGGAGAAGGCAGCGGAGAGAGAGCGGCTGGCGGAGGAGAGGACGGCGAAGGCTCTCGAGGAGGCCGCGGCATGACACGATGCATCGAACCGGGCCTTGTATGAGCTCTTCGTGGTAAGTCACTTGATCATATTCACCCAAAGAATGCATGTTATAATTTGACTCATGAAAAACAAATGTGCAGACTATGTGCGAGAAGACTGGTCAGGCCGCTCCACCGATGCCGATCATTTCTCCTGTGGGGACGGTGAGTATCTTTTGATGATCATCAATACCATATTGAGTGGCGTCGTGCTAACCTCTAGTTGATCTTTTCGTGCAGCATAACTCTCGGGCTGCGTCCCATGACCCTTCTCCACCGTCAACATCGGCCTACCCGACGGATGCTTCTCAGCCACCTCAGCCTTGAGGGCTACACTCCGGTATGTTGTGTTGTATATTTTGCTTTATAAATGCTTAGTTAGTTTGAAAATGCATATTTAGCTTATGAAATATTATGAAATTCTTAAATATAGCTAAGTTAGCCTAATAATAGTATGATTAGCCAGATTTGCTCACAATATGATGAAGTTAGCTTGATTTGCTCACAAAATGCTAAAGTTACCTTAATTGGCTCAAAAAATGCTTAAGTTAGCTTCATTTGTTCAAAGTTGCCAAAGTTAGCTTAATTTGCTCACAAAATGGTAAAGTTAGCTTGATTTGCTCACAAGATGCTAAAGTTAGCTTGATTCACTTAAAAAATTCTAAAGTTAGCTAAAGTGGCTCACAAAATGCTAAAGCTAGCTTAATTGGCTCACAATATGCTAAAGTCAGCTTAATTCCTCAAAACACGCTAAAGTTTCTTAAATTGCTCACAATATGCTAAAGTTAGTTTCATTGGCTCAAAATATGCTAATGTTTGCTTAATTGCTGACAAATGCTAAAGGTTAGCTTAATTTCTCAAAATATGCTCACAAATGCTCAAGGTTAGCTTAATTGCTCACAAATGCTAAAGAAAACAGAAGAAGAAGAAGAAGAAGAACAAGGAGAGGAGAGAAGAAAAACAAGGAGAAGATAGAAAAGAATTCTTCTCTGTTCTTCTTCTCTCCTCCTTGTTCTTCTTCTCTTTTCTTCTTCTTCTTGTCCTTCTCCTTCTCTTATTACTTATTCTTCTTGTCCTCCTTCTTCCGCTAACTTTCTTATTTTGATTTTGCAGATTTGCTTTATGAGGGTCGTGTATCGATGGAGTTGCTGTATTTTCACTTTCAATATAGCTTAGAAACAGTTTATTGTTGTTATGAACTGTTTGGAGACTTTGTGTAATGAACTATGTATATATTGTTGTTATCCTTGTTTGGAAACAATGTGTTATCCTTGTTGGAGATTCATATGTTGTTTGATATGATGTGATGTGGTGTTAAAATGTGCTTCTGATTCTGCTGCTATATATATATATATTGTTTTTTTGTCAAATGCAGGGATTAAAAGAAAAACAGAAAAAAACAGAGACAATATAGGCTCTTTGCCATCCGCAGGCAGTCGGCAAAGATGTTTGTCGTCTGCTTGCAGTTTGCAAAGAGGACACGTGGCGCCCAGCTGTGCAATCTGGCAACAGCTGGGTGACCATTTGGTCATTATGTCGTCTGCCTCCGGCAAGGCAGACGGCAAAGCTGGTTTGCCGTCTGTCAGTAGACGACATTAACGGCCTGACGGAGCCTGCCGACCGGTCATGATACCGTCTGCCTCCGGCAAGGCAAACGGCAAAGTTGGGAGGTTTGTCGTCTGCCTGTAGACGGCAAATCCCGCCGTTAACGGCCTGACGGAGCCGGCTGGCAAAGGTTCGCCGTCACGCCCGCTCTGCCGTCTGCTTGCACAAAAGCGCACGGCAAAGGTAATTTGCCGTCCATCGATTTCCGGCAGACAGCAAAGCACCCCTTTGCCGAAGAAATAGCTGACGGGTGCTTTGCCGTGCGTGGGCAGACGGCAAAGTCCTTTGCCGTCTGCCATATAGGTGTTTGCCGTCCGCCGAGGCAGACGGCAAATAGGTGAATTCCAGTAGTGATGCGCGGGAAAGGACAGTGGAGCTTCCAGTGGTGATTATCGCACTTTGAAGCCACCATAAGGCGTGCATGAAGGCTTGGACGAAATACGCGAGATGCCACTTCATTATTTTCGTCCAAGGGCAACTATAGGTGCTGCGTCACCTTAATATTGGGCTGGGCCCATGTAATTTCGAAATACCACATTATAGGTTGTTTTTAGAGTCCGTATGTGTGGGGAAACCGAGTTAGGGTTGTTTTCGGACCCCACCTCCAAGCGGTCACGAAAATCCCCTCTGTTCCCCCATATATACAGCCCTTAGGGCGTCGTTTAGACTTGGGTTTTAATTAGATTTAAGTTAGCCATAGCCGCAACTTCGAGCTCTTCGTTTGTGTCATCCGACCAGGCCAAGACCGCATTGGAACCCCAACTTTTGTTAATCTTTCATATTATATTCGCAATATCCAGATTGCAATTCTTAGTTCTTGCTTGTTCTTGTCGATTGCTTGCAGGAATTAGACCTTCGTGGTCAGGTTGATCGTGCATCCGCGGGATCAATAACCTCTCGGAGTTGGTTTAGCGATTGCTAAGGCGCAACGTCTTCGCACGTTCGTAGTCGGGTCGTGAAAGTCTACTCCACCAAAATCGATCTACATCATCTCATCGAAACATCGGGATACCTTCGCCTCTATCAAGTGGTATCAGATTTCCAGGTTGATCGGTGAGATTTACCAGTTTTTCGTAGTCTAGATTGGTTATGTTCTTCATACCTACAGTCCACGAAAAAGCCAAAAAAAATTAGGGTTAGATCATCACGTCCCAAAACAGTCCGAGCCTTTGTCCAGTTTTCTTTACAGTAGTTTGCTTTGTTGAATTTGCGGTTGCATCGTTGTGTCGAGTTGCTGATCTTAGCGTCTAGTTTCCCTTAGAGTTTCGAGTTCTGATCACAGTTTGTCACGCCGCCACCGCATAGTAGTACACCACCACGTTCCGCCAATCCGAGTCCAGATACACCACCACGTTCCGCCAAGCAGAGTCCATATACACCACCACGACCTACCGATCCGAGTTGAGTTCCATCACCCGTTCGGTTTGTGATCTCTCCGTAGCCAGATTAGTTTTGAGTTGATTAGAGTCGGATTTCAAGAATCTTTGTCGTACGTAGAAGGGGGTGATTTCCAAAAAAAAAAAAGAGTCTGGCACGCTTTCCAGAGCAGTTTTTAGGCCAAAAATTTCAGGGGTGAAACAATTTCGTGCCCATACCTTCCTTATGTCCAGAAACTCATTTTGAGACGTTCGCTACCATAGTGATTTTTTCGCACTTTTTCAGCCACCGCAGTCCCGCATCGCAAAAAAAACAAAAAAAAGAGAGAGAAAAATTCAGAGTGTGCTTCTCAGCTGTTTACGCGTCGCGCCGTGCTTTCGTTGGTGTTTTAGGCTCGCGTCTCTAGTACGGTCTAGCCTAGGATCAGCACAGTACCGACGTTGAGTGTTTATTCAGCTTTGCATCTCTGTTTTGATTACTGTTGAGCTTTTCCTACCATACTTGTCAGCCTTCCTACAGCTCCACATATATTCTACATCGTGCGTTTGACACCTCCTGGCCATCGCTCTACCATATCTCTGAGAGTTTTGACCCGTTGGTTGTACATCACCACCTGCTGCTAGGTAAGAATCGGTAAGAACGAAATAAAAGCTTGACGGATTTGTGCTTTCCACCACCCCACATCCCATTAGTAGAAGTAGGATCATATTCCTGTGTGTTTTCTATTTCTGCTAACAATGCCAGGATCACATGATGAAGTGGCGCGGGATGCACCCGATTGGGAGAACATGACAAGCAAGGAGCTACATGATAAATTTGCACAAATGATGTCTGAACAGGTGAATGACATCGAGAACAGATTTACAGAGGCGATTGATGGCGTGGAAAAGATGATCGACACCAAGCTCGACGCCAAGTTTACGGAGTTGATCGCACGCCTACCTACACAGCCTGCTGCCGCTCCAGTACAGCCACAGCCACCACCACCACTACGTGCACGACGTATTCTATTTCCGAGAGGACAAGCTGCTGGTATTGGTGCTCCTTCTGCTGCTGCAGTTGCTGCTACTGCTGCTGCTGCTTCTGACGTCAGCCAGGACGACAACTACGAGGGTGATTACGAGGAGGAGGTGGAACAGGAAGCGGCCTATGAGCAGCCAGCTAGACGTCCACGTCCCAACATTCGCCACGGTCGACACCAACCACCCCCTCAGGTACGCGATGATGAACATGTGCCTAAACTTAAATTGAATCTTAAGCCGTTTGAGGGTAGATATATTCCTGATGCTTATCTTACTTGGGAGTTAGAAACTGAACAACGCTTTACATGTTTACAATATCCTGAGAATAGACGTGTTACTGCTGCTGTTTGTGAATACACGGGGTTTGCATCTATTTGGTGGTCTGAACATTGTAGATTGCATGCTAATAATATTCCAACTACTTGGGCTGCTTTAAAAGATGCTATACGTACTCGCTGGGTTCCTCCTTATTATCAACGTGAATTGCTACAAAAATTACAGCGTTTGAGACAAGGAAAAAATTCTGTAGAGGAATATTATCAAGAATTACAAACTGGATTGATTAGATGTGGCCTAGTAGAGGATAATGAAGCTATGCTTGCACGTTTTATGGGTGGCTTAAACAGGGAGATACAAACTATTCTAGAATACAAGGACTATGCTACTATTACTCGTTTGTTTCATCTTGCTTGTAAAGCTGAACGTGAAGTGCAGGATCGACAGGCCGCTACGAGACCTAACTTTTCTGTAGGACGAAATACATCATGGACATCGCGTGGACCTTCTACATCCACACGTCCTGCTGCACCACCATCTACTTCAGCCGCTCATTCTTACAGGGAGCCACCAAAACAGCCAGCGCCACCATTCAAGGGTGCACAGAGTGGTCCAGCGGCGAGTTCTTCTTCATCCATGGCTTCCACAGGGCAAACACGAGATCGTGATATTAAATGTCGCCGGTGCCAAGGTGGAGGTCACTTCGCAAAATACTGTCCCTCCAAGCGTGTGATGACTATTACGGCGGATGGTGGGTATGAGTCAGCGAGTGACTATGATGAGGAGACTTTAGTTCTCATTGCTCATGAGGAACAGGGTGCCCATGATGATGCTTATGATATAGAGTATATGGCTCCTGATGATGCGGATAAACATGCTAGTTTGGTTGCTCAACGTGTGTTAAGTGTGCAGGTAACGAAGGTCGAGCAAAACCAGAGGCATAATTTGTTCAACACAAAGGGAGTGGTGAAAGAACGTTCGGTTCGCATCATTATTGACGGAGGGAGTTGCAACAACTTGGCTAGCATGGAGTTGGTGGAGAAGCTATC
This sequence comes from Bromus sterilis, assembly GCA_950022295.1. Lineage (NCBI taxonomy): Eukaryota > Viridiplantae > Streptophyta > Magnoliopsida > Poales > Poaceae > Bromus > Bromus sterilis. The sequence continues at coordinate 158,261,960 of OX465599.1, read as the reverse complement.
TCTCACCACAAGACCACACCCCCATCCGTACTATATTCAGTGGTTTAACAATAGTGGTAAGATTAAGGTAACGCGTTCTGTTCGTGTGCACTTTAGCATTGCTGCATATGCTGATTATGTTGATTGTGATGTGGTACCCATGCAAGCATGCTCTCTTTTACTTGGTAGACCATGGCAATTTGATAGGAATGTTGTACACCATGGTAGGACAAATCAGTTTACTCTAGTTCATCAGGATAAAAATATTGCTTTACTTCCTATGTCTCCTGAACAAATTGTGAAAGATGATCTTGCTAGAGCTAGTAAAGCTAAACAGGAGAAAAATAAGAGTGAAAATGAGATAGCAGCTAAAGAATTTGAGCAACAACATAAGACTAATAGCAAATCTTCTTCTGCTGTTTCTAATGAAATTAAATTGACTAGTCCAACTTTGCTTGCTACTAAGGTTGATATTTTGGATTTGGATGTTAGTCAATATGTGTGCTATGCTTTTGTGTGCAAAGAAGCTTTGTTTTCATTTCAGGAATTGCCTCCTTCTTTGCCTCCTATTGTCACTGACCTTTTGCAGGAGTTCATTGACGTCTTTCCACAAGACGTACCACCGGGATTACCACCTATTCGAGGGATTGAGCATCAGATTGACTTAATTCCCGGTGCTTCGCTGCCCAACCGTGCGCCATACCGTACCAATCCGGAGGAGACGAAGGAGATTCAGCGTCAAGTACAAGAGCTACTCGACAAAGGTTACATACGTGAATCCCTTAGTCCTTGTGTTCTTCCTGTTATATTAGTGCCTAAAAAGGATGGAACATGGCGTATGTGTGTTGATTGTCGAGCCATTAATAATATTACTATTCGTTATCGTCATCCTATTCCTAGGTTAGATGATATGCTTGATGAATTAAGTGGCTCTACCATGTTTTCCAAAGTTGATTTGCATAGTGGATACCATCAAATTCGCATGAAATTAGGAGATGAATGGAAAACGGCATTTAAAACTAAGTTTGGATTATATGAGTGGTTAGTCATGCCTTTTGGGTTAACTAATGCACCTAGCACTTTCATGAGATTAATGAACGAGGTTTTACGTGCTTTCATTGGACGATTTGTGGTAGTCTATTTTGATGATATACTGATTTATAGCAAATCTTTGGAGGAACATTTGGATCATTTACGTGTTGTTTTTATTGCTCTACGTAATGCACGTTTATTTGGTAACCTTGGGAAGTGCACCTTTTGCACCGACCGAGTATCGTTTCTTGGCTATGTTGTTACTCCACAGGGTATTGAAGTTGATAAAGCCAAGATCGAGGCGATTGAGAGTTGGCCGCAGCCCAAAACGGTCACACAAGTGAGGAGTTTTCTTGGCCTCGCTGGATTCTATAGGCGTTTTGTGAGAGATTTCAGCACCATTGCTGCACCTCTCAATGAGCTTACACGCAAGGATGTGCCTTTTACTTGGGGTACCGCACAGGAAGAAGCCTTCACGGTATTGAAAGATAAGTTAACACATGCTCATTTGCTCCAACTTCCTGATTTTAATAAGACTTTTGAGCTTGAATGCGATGCTAGTGGTATTGGTTTGGGAGGTGTGTTATTACAAGATGCTAAACCTGTTGCATACTTTTCTAAAAAATTGAGTGGGCCTAGTCTGAACTATTCTACTTATGATAAGGAATTATATGCTCTTGTTCGGACATTAGAAACTTGGCAACATTATTTATGGCCCAAAGAATTTGTTATACATTCTGATCATGAATCTTTGAAACACATAAGAAGTCAAGCAAAACTTAATCGTAGACATGCTAAGTGGGTTGAATTTATTGAGACTTTCCCTTATGTCATTAAACACAAGAAGGGGAAAGATAATATTATTGTTGATGCATTGTCTCGTCGTTATACTATGCTTTCACAACTTGACTTTAAGATATTCGGTTTAGAGACAATCAAAGATCAATATGTACATGATGCAGAATTTAAAGATGTATTGCAGAATTGTAGAGAAGGTAGAACATGGAATAAGTTTGTGCTTAATGATGGATTCGTTTCTAACAAATTATGCATTCCAGCTAGCTCTATTCGTCTTTTGTTGTTACAGGAGGCGCATGGAGGAGGATTAATGGGACACTTTGGCGTGAAGAAGACGGAGGATGTACTTGCTACACATTTCTTTTGGCCAAAGATGAGACGGGATGTTGAGCGTTTTGTTGCTCGCTGCACTACATGTAAAAAAGCTAAGTCACGACTCAATCCTCATGGTTTATACATGCCTTTACCTGTACCTAGTGTTCCGTGGGAGGACATATCCATGGACTTTGTTTTAGGCTTTCCTCGAACAAAGAAGGGGAGGGATAGCATCTTTGTTGTCGTGGATAGATTTTCTAAGATGGCACACTTTATACCATGTCATAAAAGTGATGATGCTGCTAATGTTGCTGATTTATTCTTTCGTGAGATTATTCGCTTACATGGTGTGCCCAATACTATTGTCTCGGATCGTGATACTAAGTTTCTTAGCCATTTTTGGAGATGTTTATGGGCTAAGTTGGGGACTAAACTACTTTTTAGTACTACATGTCATCCCCAAACTGATGGACAAACTGAAGTGGTCAATAGGACATTGTCTACTATGCTTAGGGTTGTTTTAAAGAGTAACTTGAAACTATGGGAAGAATGTTTACCTCATATTGAATTTGCTTATAATCGTTCATTGCATTCTACCACTAAAATGTGCCCTTTTGAGATTGTTTATGGTTTTCTACCTCGTGCACCTATTGATTTGCTTCCTCTTCCATCTTCGGAGAAGGTTAATTTTGATGCTAAGCAACATGTTGAATTGATATTAAAAATACATGAGTTAACTAAAGAAAACATTGAGCGAATGAATGCTAGATACAAGCTTGCTGGTGATAGGGGTCGAAAACATGTTGTGTTTGAACCCGGAGATCTTGTTTGGTTACATCTACGTAAAGATAGGTTTCCTGATTTGCGCAAGTCTAAGTTAATGCCTCGAGTTGATGGTCCCTTTAAGGTTTTGCGGAAAATTAATGATAATGCATATAAACTTGAGCTACCTGCAGCCTTTGGGGTTAGTCCCACATTTAATATTGCAGATTTGAAGCCTTATTTGGGAGAAGATGATGAGCTTCCGTCGAGGACGACTTCAATTCAAGACGGGGAGGATGATGAGGACATCCCTACTAATGTTACACCCATATCCTCACCAACTACACATATTGGACCAGTTACTAGAGCACGTGCACGTCAACTAAATTATCGGGTACTTTCGTTTCTGGCGAATCCTTCTATTGTTCATGAACATATGATGCTGCCTAAATTAGATACTTTTGTTTTGCTTATGAATGAAGGACCTAGCATGGACAAGAAGGATGGTCATTGGAGCGGGATCAAGCATGGAGAAGAAGGTGCACGCGCGGGAAAGGACAGTGGAGCTTCCAGTGGTGATTATCGCACTTTGAAGCCACCATAAGGCGCGCATGAAGGCTTGGACGAAATACGCGAGATGCCACTTCATTATTTTCGTCCAAGGGAAATTATAGGTGTTGCGTCACCTTAATATTGGGCTGGGCCCATGTAATTTCGAAATACCACATTATAGGTTGTTTTTAGAGTCTGTATGTGTGGGGAAACCGAGTTAGGGTTGTTTTCGGACCCCACCTCCAAGGGGTCACGAAAATCCCCTCTGTTCCCCCATATATACAGCCCTTAGGGCGTCGTTTAGACTTGGGTTTTAATTAGATTTAAGTTAGTCATAGCCGCAACTTCGAGCTCTTCGTTTGTGTCATCCGACCAGGCCAAGACCGCATTGGAACCCCAACTTCTGTTAATCTTTCATCTTATATTCGCAATATCCAAATTGCAATTCTTAGTTCTTGCTTGTTCTTGTCGATTGCTTGCAGGAATAAGACCTTCGTGGTCGGGTTGATCGTGCATCCGCGGGATCAATAACCTCTTGGAGTTGGTTTAGTGATTGCTAAGGCGCAACGTCTTCGCACGTTCGTAGTCGGGTCGTGAAAGTCTACTCCACCAAAATCGATCTACATCATCTCATCGAAACATCGGGATACCTTCGCCTCTATAACCAAGACTACTCCAAGCCAAGCTGATAGAGGCGAAGGTGTCCCGATGTTTCGATGAGATGGTGGAGATCGATTATGGTGGAGACGACTTTCACGATCCGACTACGAACGTGCGAAGACGTTGCGCCTTAGCGATCGCTAAACCAACTCCGAGAGGTTATTGATCCCGCGGATGCACGATCAACCTGACCACGAGGGTCTAATTCCTGCAAGCAATCGAAGAACAAGCAAGAACTAAGAATTGCAATCTGGATATTGCGAATATAAGATGAATGATTACGAAAGTTGGGGTTCCAATGAGGTCTTGGCTTGGTCGGATGACACAAACGAAGAGCTCGAAGTTGCGGCTATGGATAACTTAAATCTAATTAAAACCCAAGTCTAAACGACGCCCTAATGGTTGTATATATGGGGGAACAGAGGGGAATTTCGTGGCCCCTTGGAGGTGGGGTCCGAAAACAACCCTAACTCGGTTTCCCCACACATACGGACTCTAAAAACAGCCTATAATGTGGTATTTCGAAATTACATGGGCCCAGCCCAATATTAAGGTGACGCAGCACCTATAATGGCCCTTGGACGAAAATAATGAAGTGTCATCTCGCGTATTTCGTCCAAGCCTTCATGCGCGCCTTATGGTGGCTTCAAAGTGCGATAATCACCACTGGAAGCTCCACTGTCCTTTCCCGCGCGTGCACCTTCTTCTCCATGCTTGATCCCGCTCCAATGACCATCCTTCTTGTCCATGCTAGGTCCTTCATTCATAAGCAAAACAAAAGTATCTAATTTAGGCAGCATCATATGTTCATGAACAATAGAAGGATTCGCCAGAAACGAAAGTACCCGATAATTTAGTTGACGTGCACGTGCTCTAGTAACTGGTCCAATATGTGTAGTTGGTGAGGATATGGATGTAACATTAGTAGGGATGTCCTCATCATCCTCCCTGTCTTGAATTGAAGTCGTCCTCGACGGAAGCTCATCATCTTCTCCCAAATAAGGCTTCAAATCTGCAATATTAAATGCGGGACTAACCCCAAAGGCTGCAGGTAGCTCAAGTTTATATGCATTATCATTAATTTTCCGCAAAACCTTAAAGGGACCATCAGCTCGAGGCATTAAGTTAGACTTGCGCAAATCAGGAAACCTATCTTTACGTAGATGTAACCAAACAAGATCTCCGGGTTCAAACACAACATGTTTTCGACCCCTATCACCAGCAAGCTTGTATCTAGCATTCATTCGCTCAATGTTTTCTTTAGTTAACTCATGTATTTTTAATATCAATTCAGCACGTTGCTTAGCATCCAAATTAACCTTCTCCGAAGATGGAAGAGGAAGCAAATCAATAGGTGCACGAGGTAGAAAACCATAAACAATCTCAAAAGGGCACATTTTAGTGGTAGAATGAAAAGAACGATTATAAGAAAATTCAATATGAGGTAAACATTCTTCCCATATTTTTAAGTTACTCTTTAAAACAGCCCTAAGCATAGTAGACAAAGTCCTATTGACTACTTCAGTTTGTCCATCAGTTTGGGGATGACATGTAGTACTAAAAAGTAGTTTAGTCCCCAACTTAGCCCATAAGCATCTCCAAAAATGGCTAAGAAACTTAGTATCACGATCCGAGACAATAGTATTGGGCACACCATGTAAGCGAATAATCTCTCGAAAGAATAAATCAGCAACATTAGCAGCATCATCGCTTTTATGACATGGTATAAAATGTGCCATCTTAGAAAATCTATCCACGACAAAAAATATGCTATCCCTCCCCTTGTTCGTTCGAGGCAAGCCTAAAACAAAGTCCATGGATATGTCCTCCCACGGAACACTAGGTACAGGTAAAGGCATGTATAAACCATGAGGATTGAGCCGTGACTTAGCTTTTTGACATGTAGTACAGCGAGCAACAAAACGCTCAACATCCCGTCTCATCTTTGGCCAAAAGAAATGTGTAGCAAGTACGTCCTCCGTCTTCTTCACGCCAAAATGTCCCATTAATCCTCCTCCATGCGCCTCCTGCAACAACAAAAGACGAATAGAGCTAGCTAGAATGCATAGCTTGTTAGAACGGAACAAACCCATCATTAAGCACAAACTTGTTCCATGTTCTACCCTCTCTACAATTCTGCAAAACATCTTTAAATTCCGCATCATGTACATATTGATCTTTGATTGTCTCTAAACCGAATATCTTGAAGTCAAGTTGTGAAAGCATAGTATAACGACGAGACAAAGCATCAGCAATAATATTATCTTTCCCCTTCTTGTGTTTAATGACATAAGGAAAAGTCTCAATAAATTCAACCCACTTAGCATGTCTACGATTAAGTTTTGCTTGACTTCTTATGTGTTTCAAAGATTCATGATCAGAATGTATAACAAATTCTTTGGGCCATAAATAATGTTGCCAAGTTTCTAATGTCCGAACAAGAGCATATAATTCCTTATCATAAGTAGAATAGTTCAGACTAGGCCCACTCAATTTTTCAGAAAAGTATGCAACAGGTTTAGCATCTTGTAATAACACACCTCCCAAACCAATACCACTAGCATCGCATTCAAGCTCAAAAGTTTTATTAAAATCAGGAAGTTGGAGCAAAGGAGCATGTGTTAACTTATCTTTCAATACCGTGAAGGCTTCTTCCTGTGCGGTACCCCAAGTAAAAGGCACATCCTTGCGTGTAAGCTCATTGAGAGGTGCAGCAATGGTGCTGAAATCTCTCACAAAACGCCTATAGAATCCAGCGAGTCCAAGAAAACTCCTCACTTGTGTGACCGTTTTGGGCTGCGGCCAACTCTCAATCGCCTCGATCTTGGCTTTATCAACTTCAATTCCCTGCGGAGTAACAACATAGCCAAGAAACGATACTCGGTCGGTGCAAAAGGTGCACTTCCCAAGATTACCAAACAAACGTGCATTACGTAGAGCAATAAAAACAGCACGTAAATGATCCAAATGTTCCTCCAAAGATTTGCTATAAATCAGTATATCATCAAAATAGACTACCACAAATCGTCCAATGAAAGCACGTAAAACCTCGTTCATTAATCTCATGAAAGTGCTAGGTGCATTAGTTAACCCAAAAGGCATGACTAACCACTCATATAATCCAAACTTAGTTTTAAATGCCGTTTTCCATTCATCTCCTAATTTCATGCGAATTTGATGGTATCCACTACGCAAATCAACTTTGGAAAACATGGTAGAGCCACTTAATTCATCAAGCATATCATCTAACCTAGGAATAGGATGACGATAACGAATAGTAATATTATTAATGGCTCGACAATCAACACACATACGCCATGTTCCATCCTTTTTAGGCACTAATATAACAGGAACAGCACAAGGACTAAGGGATTCACGTATGTAACCTTTGTCGAGTAGCTCTTGTACTTGACGCTGAATCTCCTTTGTCTCCTCCGGATTGGTACGATATGGCGCACGGTTGGGCAGTGAAGCACCGGGAATTAAGTCAATCTGATGCTCAATCCCTCGAATAGGTGGTAATCCCGGTGGTACGTCTTGTGGAAAGACGTCAATAAACTCCTGCAAAAGGTCAGTGACAACAGGAGGCAAAGAAGGAGGCAATTCCTCAAATGAAAACAAAGCTTCTTTGCACACAAAAGCATAGCACACATATTGACTAACATCCAAATCTGAAATATCAACTTTAGTAGCAAGCAAAGTTGGACTAGTCAATTTAATTTCATTAGACACAGCAGAAGAAGATTTGCTATTAGTCTTATGTTGTTGCTCAAATTCTTTGGCTGCTATCTCATTTTCACTCTTATTTTTCTCCTGTTTAGCTTTACTAGCTCTAGCAAGATCATCTTTCACAATTTGTTCAGGAGACATAGGAAGTAAGCAATATTTTTATCCTGATGAACCAGAGTAAACTGATTTGTCCTACCATGGTGTACAACATTCCTATCAAATTGCCATGGTCTACCAAGTAAAAGAGAGCATGCTTGCATGGGTACCACATCACAATCAACATAATCAGCATATGCAGCAATGCTAAAGTGCACACGAACAGAACGCGTTACCTTAATCTTACCACTATTGTTAAACCACTGAATATAGTACGGATGGGGGTGTGGTCTTGTGGTGAGAGATAGCTTCTCCACCAACTCCATGCTAGCCAAGTTGTTGCAACTCCCTCCGTCAATGATGATGCGAACCGAACGTTCTTTCACCACTCCCTTTGTGTGGAACAAATTATGCCTCTGGTTTTGCTCAGCCTTCGTTACCTGCACACTTAACACACGTTGAGCAACCAAACTAGCATATTTATCTGCATCATCAGGAGCCATATACTCCATATCATGAGCATCATCATGGGCACCCTGTTCCTCATGAGCAATGAGAACTAAAGTCTCCTCATCATAGTCACTCGCTGACTCATACCCACCATCCGCCGTAATAATCATCACACGCTTGGAGGGACAGTCTTTTGCGAAGTGAACTCCACCTTGGCACCTGCGACATTTAATATCACAATCTCGTGTTTGCCCTGTGGAAGCCATGGATGAAGAAGAACTCGCCGCTGGACCACTCTGTGCACCCTTGAATGGTGGCGCTGACTGTTTTGGTGGCTCCCTGTAAGAATGAGCGGCTGAAGTAGAGGGTGGTGCAGCAGGACGTGTGGATGTAGAAGGTCCACGCGATGTCCATGATGTATTTCGTCCTACAGAAAAGTTAGGTCTCGTAGCGGCCTGTCGATCCTGCACTTCACGTTCAGCTTTACAAGCAAGATGAAACAAACGAGTAATAGTAGCATAGTCCTTGTATTCTAGAATAGTTTGTATCTCCCTGTTTAAGCCACCTATAAAACGTGCAAACATAGCTTCATTATCCTCTACTAGGCCACATCTAATCAATCCAGTTTGTAATTCTTGATAATATTCCTCTACAGAATTTTTTCCTTGTCTCAAACGCTGTAATTTTTGTAGCAATTCACGTTGATAATAAGGAGGAACCCAGCGAGTACGCATAACATCTTTTAAAGCAGCCCAAGTAGCTGGAATATTATTAGCATGCAATCTACAATGTTCAGACCACCAAATAGATGCAAAACCCGTGAATTCACAAACAGCAGCAGTAACACGTCTATTCTCAGGATATTGTAAACATGTAAAGCGTTGTTCAGTTTCTAACTCCCAAGTAAGATAAGCATCAGGAATATATCTACCCTCAAACGGCTTAAGATTCAATTTAAGTTTAGGCACATGTTCATCATCGCGTACCTGAGGGGGTGGTTGGTGTCGACCGTGGCGAATGTTGGGACGTGGACGTCCAGCTGGCTGTTCATAGGCCGCTTCTTGTTCCACCTCCTCCTCGTAATCACCCTCGTAGTTGTCGTCCTGGCCGACGTCAGAGGCAGCAGCAGCAGTAACTGCAACAGCAGCAGGAGCACCAGCAGCTTGTCCGCCCGGAAACAGAATACGTCGTGCACGTCGTGGTGGCGGTGGCTGTGCTGGAGCGGCCGCAGGCTGTATAGGTAAGCGTGCGAGCAACTCAGTAAACTTGGCGTCGAGCTTGGTGTCGATCATCTTCTCCACACCATCAATCGCCTCTGTAAATCTATTCTCGATGTCATTCACCTGTTCAGACATCATTTGTGCAAATTTATCATGTAATGCTTTGTTTGTCATATTCTCCCAATCAGGTGCATCCCGCGCCACTTCATCATGGGATCCTGGCATGGTTAGCAGAAATATAAAACACACAGAAGTATGATCCTACTTCTACTAATGGGATGTGGGGTGGTGGAAAGCACAAATCCGTCAAGCTTTTCTTTAGTTCTTACCGATTCTTACCTAGCAGCAGGTGGTGATGTACAACCAACGGGTCAAAACTCTCAGAGATGTGGTAGAGCGATGGCCAGGAGGTGTCAAAACGCACGATGTAGAATATATGTGGAGCTGTAGGAAGGCTGACAAGTATGGTAGCAAAAGCTCAACAGTAATCAAAATAGAGATGCAAAGCTGAATAAACACTCAATGTCGGTACTGTGCTGATCCTAGGCTAGACCGTACTAGAGACGCGAGCCTAAAACACCAACGAAAGCACGGTGCGGCACGTAATCAACTGAGAAGCACACTCTGAAAAAGTGCGAAAAAATCACTATGCTGGCGAACGTCTCAAAATGAGTTTCTGGACCTAAGGAACGTATGGGCACGGAATTTTTTTACCACCGAAATTTTTGGCCTAAAAACTGCTCTGGAAAGCGTGCCACTCTTTTTTTTTTTTTGGAAATCACCTCCTTCTACGTACGACAAAAGATTGGTGAAATCCGACTCTAATCAACTCAAAACTAATCTGGCTACGAAAAGATCACAAACCGAACAGGTGATGGAACTCAACTCGGATCGGTAGGTTATGGTGGTGTGTATGGACTCGGCTTGGCGGAACGTGGTGGTGTATCTGGACTCGGATTGGCGGAACGTGGTGGTGTACTACTGTGCGGCGGCAGCGTGACAAACTGTGATCAGAACTCGAAACTCTAGGGTAACTAGACGCTAAGATCAGCAACTCGACACAACGATGCAACCGCAAATTCAACAATGCAAACTACTGTAAAGAAAACTGGACAAAGGCTCGGACTGTTTTGGGACGTGATGATCTAACCCTAATTTTTTTGTTGGCTTTTTCGTGGACTGTAGGTATGAAGAACAGAACCAATCTAGACTACGAAAACTGGTAAATCTCACCGAGCAACCTGGAAATCTGATACCACTTGATAGAGGCGAAGGTGTCCCGATGTTTCGATGAGATGGTGGAGATCGATTATGGTGGAGACGACTTTCACGATCCGACTACGAACGTGCGAAGACGTTGCGCCTTAGCGATCGCTAAACCAACTCCGAGAGGTTATTGATCCCGCGGATGCACGATCAACCTGACCACGAGGGTCTAATTCCTGCAAGCAATCGAAGAACAAGCAAGAACTAAGAATTGCAATCTGGATATTGCGAATATAAGATGAATGATTACGAAAGTTGGGGTTCCAATGAGGTCTTGGCCTGGTCGGATGACACAAACGAAGAGCTCGAAGTTGCGGCTATGGCTAACTTAAATCTAATTAAAACCCAAGTCTAAACGACGCCCTAAGGGCTGTATATATGGGGGAACAGAGGGGAATTTCGTGGCCCCTTGGAGGTGGGGTCCGAAAACAACCCTAACTCGGTTTCCCCACACATACGGACTCTAAAAACAGCCTATAATGTGGTATTTCGAAATTACATGGGCCCAGCCCAATATTAAGGTGACGCAGCACCTATAATGGCCCTTGGACGAAAATAATGAAGTGTCATCTCGCGTATTTCGTCCAAGACTTCATGCGCGCCTTATGGTGGCTTCAAAGTGTGATAATCACCACTGGAAGCTCCACTGTACTTTCCCGCGCGCGCACCTTCTTCTCCATGCTTGATCCCGCTCCAATGACCATCCTTCTTGTCCATGCTAGGTCCTTCATTCATAAGCAAAACAAAAGTATCTAATTTAGGCAGCATCATATGTTCATGAACAATAGAAGGATTCACAAGAAACGAAAGTACCTGATAATTTAGTTGACGTGCACGTGCTCTAGTAACTGGTCCAGTATGTGTAGTTGGTGAGGATATGGGTGTAACATTAGTAGGGATGTCCTCATCACAAGCACGCTTAACTTTGGAGTTCCTTGAAGCTGGGCTTCCGGAAAAGAAGGTGCACCTTGTAGATATGAGTAGTCTGTCATTCCTATTGAGATCCTGGGCTGTTACAATCTAAATCTTTGGAAAAAGAAGCTACAAGCAAGATGTAAATATTAGAACCCAAACACTCATATTTTTCCTTCATTGTACATTAAGGGGGTATAAGCCATTTAGACCAAGTGCATACCTCGGTTGCAAATCTCAGACACACATTGCTACCCTGCAATTGCATAGAGTATCTAATGATTAGGTAATATACAAGGATAATCTATCAAGCATTAGAACAATGCTACAAGGATAATGCACAAAGCGATCCTGCAGACTCATGAAAAGATCAGAAAGAGCTAAGAATGAATAATATGCAACTAAAATTTACTTCAAGATTACAATGCTCATAGTCTAAATTTACTGCAAGATTAGAATTGCTCCATGACATACAGCTAAGCTCACTTCCCGCATCCGACACCGCACATCCCCCATATCCTTCCGGACCGGGATGTCCATGAGCTGATTGACAATGTATTCGCCACGAACACCCAGAACAGCACCTCTGAAGAGGGAGTCTGTAGCTTGGAAAGCTTGCTCATGATCATGAGTAAGATCTCCCTCTGCCTTGCCTTCAGAGACGTGAAAACAGTTCATGGTTGTGAGCCAAAGAACTGCCCTCACATGCAATCTCTTATAGTTCGTACCCTCAAACGTCACAGGCTTAAGGGTTGCAGCAAAAGCAACATGAGAAACTTGCCTACAAATATAAGGTTTTTGGATTATTGAATATTTAGGCACCTTCTGGTATACTAATCATGATAGCATTAAAAATCCTAGCAAGCAATGTATGATCGAAGCTAGGCATGCAACCGAGATTACCGAAAATAGAATTCACATTTAAATCGGTTGCTACAGACAGTAAACCAAGTACCAATCCTATCAGAGAGGATAGTGTAGCATAAGCAGTGGATGTTGACATGTCTTCCTCGAAGAGACCGGCGGTGTTGGGGAAGAAGTCATCATACACGAAGAAGTCATCATCGTTCAGCCACGATGAAGGTCCAGCAGTCGCGCATATGCGCTCCCAAAAACCTTATCGTCCCTCTCCCAAACCGGATCACAAGAGGCATGGTTCCAGAGGCCTGCTGTCTCCCCCCTCAGTGCACGCCAAGAGGAGAGATGAGATGTCATGCATGAGTGGGCCACATGAGCCTCAGGGATTTATAAGGATTATTGGTTGAAAAATTAATGGGTTAGGCCCAATAATCCAACAATGTGTCGACGCTAAACGCAAAGGCATGTGCCAAGAGGGATGTTTATGTTGGGTCAACGAGGACGAGTCAGTTACTTTGAGTGAAGGTGAATGTAAATATCAACAAGGCACGCCTTCTTTTTCGAAAACTCATCTTCAAACAACTTCAAAGTTAAGCATGCTGAAAGCAATTTAAGGATGCGTGAACAACTGAAAAGTTAATCCAAAATGCGTACGAGTGAATACAAAGTGTGTGAGCAAAACTAGTACTCCCTTCATAGTTGAAAAAGTGTACTTCCAATTTTTTTTAAAGTCAAACTACTTTAATCTTTAATCGAGTTTACACAAAAATATAACAATACCTATAAACTAATTAATTGTATAATAAAAATATTATTCATAACAAATCTAATGATACTAATTTGGTGATATAAATATTAATGTATTTTTAATTTTTTTTGATTTTCTAATAAGATTGAAAGTACACTCTTTCAAAAGTGGAGAAAGTATTGATCTGCGAGGATACCTCTAAAACTCTAGATCACTGGTGATTGTGGCCGATGCGTTTACACAAGTGGCCCGGTAATCGAAAAAAAATGCTTTGTCTTTTCTTATTTAAGAGAAGATATCTTAACAATAATTCTATCACCATAAATTTAGAAACCTCTAGTTATTATATCTAAGTTAAGATAAAACTCATTGTGTATCATTTTTTTTGTCATATCTAAATTACGTAGCGAAGTTAATATAAAACAGTTTTATCAATCATTATGCATGCCATAAAACGGTTAGAGCACGTAGTGCGATCCATGTTTTTTTTTCTAACGCTTCAATTAACTTGTACGTAGGCAATCCCAAAGAAAAGTGAATCAATCAACAAGAAATAAAAGGGAATATCGAGTCTAAAAACCTTTTTCTGAGACCAGTAAAATCATACCCACCTTTTTTCTATTTTTGAAAATACATCTTTTTTTAAAACAAAGATAAGACCTGAACGAGGGGGAAAAGCAACCTAATTTTCAAAGGGCAGCAGGAAAGGACCTATATTTGCTATTCCTGGGTAAAATATGATAAATCCTAACCTGATGTTTCCAACATGCCAAAAATTGTCAGAACTACTTGTGAACCACCTCCCCAAGTTGATAGACAAGCGTCAGCAGGGGAAAAATTCTTGACTTGTTAATCTAGACAAAACTCATGCCAAGGACTCTTGGCTATCAGTTCTCAGCATCAAAATATAACCAACGCCATCGCTAGATCTGACCAGCCATTGCATTTTGCAAACTGTGGCTTCCCATAGTCCCCCTAGTACTGGCCTTCTAAAGCGTCAGTTTCCTGTATTCTATAGGCTCCCTCAACCTTTCATAAGATAAAGGAGAATTATCTTGATGTCGTCGTTGGCTTCCATAGAGAAAAGCCTCTGCTCCAGCCCCTTATGGCGCCTCACCTGCACAAGATTGGAACTGGTGTCATCAAAAAAATGGTGGCAAAATGCTTTTTATGTGAATAAGTAACTACAGAACGCCTCAAGTTATGGTGAATTGGGTCATGAAAATTACTTACGTAATCAGCAATTTCTTCCAAACCCAAAGGTTGCACTTTTTCATCTTTACTCCAGCCAAGGGATATCATGAAAGCCAGATCTTCTGCAGTAAATATAGCTTCAGCTGGATACTCCTCATCTTCTGGTTCAGTAGCCTCTGAGGATGAACTAGCTACCTCATGGCCAGACTGGGAGTTCTTGTACCCATCATCTGAATCTGCAAGCGCTGAGGAGGAGCTACCATCTGCATTGTCTGAGACGAACACCTGGAATCCTTCATCTCCTGTGTCAGCGAGTTCAGATGACGAGTCAGACTCCTGATTTTCAACTACAAGCTGTTGAGGTACCCCAGCTGCCATGTCAGCAGATTCCAAGGATGAATTGTTCTCCTCATTGTCAGAATGGTGTCGCTGAGATCCCTCAGAAGAATTTGCTTCTTCACAGAAACACTTTCCATTCCCCATGCATTTCATTCCAGAATTAAGACAAGAATCATGTTTCGCATCATCTACGCTGCATGGAGATGGCTCACAACCTGACTCGACGGCTGAACTTGAACCATTAGATTTGGTTCGCAACGTCTGGAAGAATTGTAATCTTGATTTGCTGTCACCAGATGAACCTTGCACAAGAGGAAGATCATGTGTGGAAACCTTAGGCTTTTGGCTGAGAGGAGGCTTCTTATGTGGTTCCTTGGAAGCCACACGAGCTGGAGGACTCAGAGGATTGCCTGGAGAATCTTTAGTACTCTGTGCAGTACAGTTTTGCTCTCGGCTGAGGATTTTAAAGCTTCCTGAAAGAGTAAGCTTTGAAAGCTCTGTTTTAACCGGAGCTCGAACAGAACCATTGGCTGCTGGTGCTAACGATTGTTGTATGGCCTTACTAGTACCAGCAAGATCTCCGATCCGTGTTCCTTTTAATTTAGAAGAGCTTGTTACCTGAATAATCTTGAAATGAGTTAGCTAAGCGCAATACATCACTCAAAAAAGATGAGACAAAACACAACACAACAAGAACACACAACTGCAAGAACCATGTAGACTCCACCCGGCTTGGCAACTCCATACAATAATGTACACGTATTTAACTGCATTCTAGTAGCCACCAGTGAGGAAGCACCGGAAACCATTCTGGCCAACCGTGCTGTTTGGGAACACGTCCATCTCCATAGAACCAAACACTGCAGCAGCCGAAGTATAGGGCACGGAGCCAATACGACCATCCAAGCGCATATTTTTGGGACCAACAGACTTTTTGCAGGGCTGTAATTTACACCCAGATTGAGTGCGAAAACAGCGATGCAAGCGGGGACATAAGGTTTACTAGCATCAGTTTTATGAGTTCTTTTTGCTTTTTAATTACGGAGCCAATGCTATCAAAGTTGGATGGGTGACATGGCGCCAAGCTTCTGGCTTTCTCTGTGATAAGAGAGTGACACAAAAGCTAAAAGGCAGGTTCTATAGAACGGTGATTCGACTGCAATGTTGTATTGTGCTGAATGTTGGCCAACTAAAAGACAACATGTCCAACATCTAGGTCTAGCATAGATGCGCATTTTGAGATGGACATGTAGCCACACAATTGAAGAGAAGCTTGTCCAACATCGTCTGAGATTGTGCATAGAAAGCGAAGGCCTCCAGTAGTGTTAGTGCATAGCGGCCGGTTAAGGTGTGCTGATAATTTCAAGAGAGGTAGGGTGAGACCAAACTTGACATGGGAGGAGTCCGTGAAGAGAGATCTGAATGACTGGGATATCATCAAAGATTGGCTATGGACAGGGGTGAGCCTACTCCAACTTGTTTGGGACTGAAAGGCTTTGTTGTTGTTATTTGTTGTAACACACCTGGTGGCACACTAGACCTAGGGGAAAGAACATAGAGCAGAATGCAGCACTAACAAACAAGGTCATCACATCCAGATAATCAATGGACTAGCATACTGCTATCATGAGCATGGTGAGACCGATAAGGGCAATAGACGAGACAACAGCAATCAAACCCATAGGTTAAGTAGTTATTTCCTTCTCTTCTTAAGCAACTGTTTTACACATCCTTTCAAGCAATATTTTGTTATTAGGCACACACACACACACACCTCTACATAAGATGAACGAGCATTTTGATCATCAAGCAAGAATAGTGATAAATGTTTAAAAAGGCACGTCTAGGCGGGCGCTTAAGCGTGCCTAAGCTCTAGGCGATAGCAAAACGCCTAGCGCGTACGCATAATTGTGCATAAGAGGGTGCTTTGGTCAGAAAATTGCAAGCTGCAAGGCGATGGCAAAACGCAGAATTAACGCCTAGCGCTTTTTTGAACTACGGATAAATCCCTTTCTACTAGGGCCCCCCTTCCTTTTTCAAGCTGTGCCATCTGGCATACTTCCACAGTATTTCCCAATTGGTCAAACCGCCAAAGTTCATAACACGCACGAGGAAAACAACCTATCAAAACTAAATCAGGACAGTAGTTGTTAGGAGTAACTCAGAATATATTTTAAAAATCCAATTTGAGTGAAACATGAAGCACAGGAAAGTAGGTATCACATGGAAATTATTTATGCAGTCATTCTGCCCATGCCTACATACAAAATAGCAAGGTTGTAAGTATTCCACTTCCAAAGCATGTTTAGATCGCCGTAGTGGATATCCGCAAAATCAACTAAATATAAAGCATCTCTCAGGGGTACCAAAAGTTGAGTAATGTTCAGGTACAATCAAATATGCAGTCATGCTAGAGCAGAGAATCAGATATTACATTCTGCATATATCAGAGGCAAATGAAGTGTCCCATGATGTTATACATCATAGCATGGAAAGCAGAAAATGTAATGTCTAGTCCAGCACCACGAGTTATTTGTATATACATATATCGCTAAACTATTTGATTACCAGAACTGCCAACAAATATAGGAAGTGATTTACAACCACAAGAAAGAGCTAAAGATAAACCACAACCATTGATGCAGGTACAAGATACTAAATGTAAAATTTTCTTCCGGTCAAAAGGCAGAAGATAACTCACAGAAGATTTGCTTGTTGTAGAAGTCATAGGTCTTAGAGTGTTTTGTCTCAAAGTTCTTTCTTCAATTTTCTGAGCATCAATTGATAACTACAAGGAAAGAGTACGTGGACATGAATCCAGAGAGGCAAGACCATATATTCAGAACGTTATAAACACAATGCCATGTTTCCTACCTGAGGTCCAGCGGAAGTTCTCTGAGGAGCTTGCATAACAGTCTCTGCCATGCTTAATGCAGTTCCACTGTTCAGTGCTACTTCAGGCTTTTTACTAGGAGCAGCTTGTGGTACAGAAGAGGCAACAAGATTTTTATTTGGCTCACTTGATAGAGGAGCACCTACTAGTTTGGAAGTCCAGCCATCCGATGGAGTAAATGGAGGCAGGCTCTGAATTGGGCTGGTGATACCAGGAGATGGGACTCTGCTTATGTCTTGCCTTCCATTCTTGTCCTCAGAACTAAGCTGTGGGAATTCTCGCTCAAAGGCGACGCCAGCGGCATTATTTTTAGATATACTACCATTATTTAGACTAATTACTCCCTTACTTGATGTATCAACCTTAGAGCGAGTACGATTTAACCTATCCCTTTCAGGTCTACATGAGCTAAATGATTGAAAGCCATCGCGATCTGCTGTAACAGACCTACTCTCCCTATCACGGGAATCAAAATCCTTCTCCCTCTCCTTATCCTTGTTCCTTCCAAAATTTGCATAGCCCCTTGTCTTCCCCGTGTCATCCCGGTCAAGCCTCCGGGATCCACTTGAGACTGAACTCCTCCGTGATGAAGACTGCCGGGAACTCTGGTCACGATTGTGCCCAGGTAGGCGATTTCTTGATGAACCACCCTTCTCTTGACAATCTAGAATATCCAAGAAGACTTGTTAGTATAATATATGACAACATTGCAACACAGAAAGATAATGCCACTTACAGTTCACAGGTGTATGAAACTACAATGTCCACCACCCCCCCCCCCCCCCGACCCACCCGCACATAAGAGTCATTCTTCATAATGAAATTTGCAGACAAATAGTATACTCGTAGGAGCAAATAAAAAGATAAACCAAATTGCAAAGAAGTAGTGCGGTATGTATGCATGGTGGCCAAACTCGCTTACCAATTTTCTGGCCAAGACCACAATTTTAGGATGGTTGCCAATTATTTGGTGCGCCAACGCCTCCTTAGCCACTCAAGTTCATCTTTCTTGCAAATGTTGGCCATTCCGTTTATTTGTTGAAATTTAGCATTACTAGTTTAAACAGCCTTCCATACAAACATAAAGAACTGCTTCCTATCACAAAAATTGTAGGTGGTTCAATTTTACTCCATCCGTCCTATAATATAAGACATTTTTGCAAGCTAACATAGCTTGCAAATACATCTTATATTGTGGGACGGAGGGAGTAGTTGTGATGCCATTTTAGCAAGGTAGTTTCCGCTTGCAAATACTTGTCGTTTAGTTGTTCAAGGCAACCATATTCCACCAACAACTATAAATTTTAAACTGGCATACTAGAGAATAAATAAAGCATGGTCATAAATAAACTAATAAAGCATTAACCACTTGGTTGATGGCCAGATGCACATTTAAATATATCTATTTTAAACCAGAGGGTGTATTGAGCGTCACGAGCCTTCCAGATGTTACCATGTTTAAAAATAGTATAAATTACAGTAGAAAATGTATGGAACACAAAGCAACAGTTTGATACTATAGCTGACAACCACAGATGATGCCACCTGAATCATGTGAGCATCATTTAACACTACAGGAACCCTTGATAATAGAAAAACACATGAATTTCTCAGCAATACCCATAACTGTGCCAATATTCACATCATCTAATCAATCCAAGAAACAACATTCAGATTCACTAATCTCTATTTTCAGAGCAAACTCACATTAGCAAGTACTCCCTCTGTAACTACTTTAGTAATCTATAAACACTCTTCTTGTATTTCTTTATGGAGGGAGTAAGTAACAAACAACAGATAGGGATGTTAAAGAAACATTGGTTCTGACCATCAGACTAAAAAGCACCACAAAACCCTAATCTCCTCTTAGACAATACCCAAACACAAGTATCACACATTGAATAAGCATGTATCTCCAGCGCGAATCAAAACACATCATGTCCGCATTTTTTTCAATCATAAAATCCCACAGTTAGCAACACCATCAAGGCCAGCATTACATTTACAAACACAACATTGGAAGGCCAGTGAATTCACCTTTGGGTGACGAAGCTGCTGCCCAGAGGCTCGCGGCACCAGTGGCCGTGACCTGGCCCTGCATCAGCCATTGCGGCTTGAAGGCGGGTATGTCCTGCTCCATGGGGGGCACCACTCACCATCTACCCACCAGTGGCAGCGGAGAGGGGAGGTCCTTCTCTACCGATCCAATCGGTGGCGCCCACCAGCCTAATCCGCGTCTGCAATGCCACGCCAACGCTCCGCTACTATCACCAATCACCGCATGGCGGGCGACCTCCTCGGAAGCGCTACAAGCTCAAACCCTAGCGCGGGCAGCGCCTTCGCCCCGCCGCCAGAAACCCTGAAACCCTAGATAGGGCTATCACCAGAGTCGCCCCTATAATTAGCCCCCAAAAAATCAAGGGGAAAAAATCGGTGCCGCCGCCTCCAATTGCCCCCGTATGGTATCACGCGGAGAGCCTCCCTCCTCTCGCGATTGAAAGGCCCCGAATCCGCTCGGAATCAGGGATATGGTCGTATCGGCGTCGAGTTTTTGCTCATAGGTCGGCGAGTTTGCCCTCGGCGAATTGAAACGGCCGGCGGCTGCGGGGCGGAAGGAGGAGGGGGCAGGCCGGGGGAAACGAACAAAAAGCAATTTGCGAGAGGAGGATAGGGATACTATTTATTTTTTGTTCGGGGTTTTATAGGATTTGGCTGCCCATCATAATACACGTTCTCGATGTGAAGAAGGGGAAACCCTATGTATGTATACACCATCTTCAATAGGAGTCTTAATATACAAACTCCCTCCGATCCATATTAATTGACTTAAGTTTGTCTAGATACACATGCATCTAGTCTAAATACTTAATATACGAACTCCCTCCGATCCATATTAATTGACTTAAGTTTGTCTAGATACACATGCATCTAGTCTAAATACTTAACTAGATACATACAAATCTAAATAAAGTTGAGTCCATTAATATGGATCGAATGTAATACTAAAAATGTTGAGTAAAATTTAACGTATTAAATAATTGCAAAAACATACTATTTATGTAAACTAATATAAATATATTTAGATCACTACTTTATTACTCTAAACGCTCTAAAGGCTTGGAGAAAAAGATTGCAAGGGCAAAGGCCTTACCATCCTCAAGTTGTTTGCCAATGAAGATGATGTGTTGGTGATCCGAAAGGATGCCCTTCTTGGCATGAATCGTCTTGATGTTGTCGATGGTGCCAAACGACTCAATCTCTAAGGTTAGTTTTGTCAAACAATGTTGTCGATGGAAATTGTCAACAAGGTCTAGTGTGGATTCTTTCTAGATATTTGTAACAGCCCAGATTTCACAAAAATTAAAAAATTTGTTTTCGGTGTGAATTGTTTGATTGTCTGATTTGTTTGCGGTGTTTGCATCCCTGATTTATCGATCAACGGTTATTTCCCCCTCTTATCTCGTATCGGACGGAGACCGACCCTTGCCACCCTGACACTCGACCTTTGCGACACCGGGTTTCACCCGATCACCGTCGCGAAAACCGCACGAGACAAGCCGCAGCCAACGGAACGAAAACCCAGTTTAATAAGTAAACGAGTTATTTTTATAGCGCGCCAGAAAGTTTTCTTGGAACGTTTCCAACGCGAGGTGAACGCCGCGGCTCGACGCGCTGATCGCGCAGTTCGAAGTTTCACCCAAATCGGAGGTCCTGCGGACCCCCGGCGGTTAGAAACGTAGACACCGCGCACGAGAGAGAAAAACCGGGGATGTTTTTGCAAACTACCAGCCACCTGGGCTATATAAAGACCACCACACTCCCACCCCTTTCTAGGGTTTCCCAAGCCACAAAATTGCAGCCACCCCCTCCACTTTGCCCCAAAAATTGCCCCATTTTCGCAGTTTTATCCCCAAAAATCCAAACCCTAGCCTCCCAGGCGATCTGGACCGTCGGATCGGCCGATCCAACGGCCCAGATCGCTCCTCAGCCCCACCAGGAGCTCCACCAACCTCCACCCATGGAGCCCGAGCAGGCCGCCGCCGTGCTCTGCGCGCTGCGCCGCCGCCTCCAGCCAGCCGGGCCGTGCGCCTCACCTCCTTCTCCTCCTCCCTTCACCTCTCCCTCTCACCCCCTCCGCCTCCTCTCTGCAGGGCCCGTGCCGGAGCGCCGCCAGGCCGGCCGCCGCCCGTGCCATGGCCGCCACGAGCCCGAGCTCGCCGCCGGTGCTCCCTGCTCGCCTACCGCCTCCCCTGCACCAGATCCGGCGGCCCCACGCTCGTCACGCCTGGATCCGACGTCTCCCGGCCTCTCCTGCCCTTGCCGGACCTCCTCGCCGGCACCGTGCGTCGCCGCGTCGCTCCAGACGGGAACGAGCCCCCGTGCGCTCGCCAGCGCGTGGACGCCGATGTGGGTCGGCCTCGCCCCGGCGGCCCACTGCCCCAGCGTCGCGGCCCACGCAGCAGCTGGCCTAGGCGCCTCCAGTCCGAGCCAGATCCAGCCACCTCCCAGGCCACTTGGGCCGAGCCCAACAAGGGTGAGCCCCCTTTTTATTTTTTTCCCTATCCCTCTGTTTTTCTTTCTAAGTCTGGAGTATTTGTACTGCTGTTTCAATTTTGCAACGATAATTGTGAGTAAACGGTAGCTCGGATCGCGATGCGCCCAAAAGGAAATTTGTTTAGAATTGTGTGTACTTCAGTTCATCTTTTGTGAGCATTTTAATTTGAGGCCATCTTTATGTTGTTAATCTGTGTTGAAGTGGGCATTAGGCTGTTAATTGCTATTATTTCCTGTTAGTGTGCTGCTGCTGTTATTTTATTGCAAGTTTGCATGATGATTGTGACACATCCATGAGGCCTATTGCATTGATTCTTGTTGCATACTGTTAAGCATCATGTCTACTTCCATTACATGTATTGCATTGTCATGTTTGCATTCCTGGTCATAGATATATTTCAGCTCAAAGTTGCTATGACGCTGTTGTTGATAGCCACCTCTGTTTTTCTCTAAGTCTGTAACTTTCTGATGTCATGTTGCATGCTTAATATCTTTTGATCTGTTATACCTATGACCTTGATTCTTGTTTGTACCTGATCACCATCATGTCTAGTTCATGTTCATATATTGCTATGTCATTTTGCTGCACTTTTGCATATAGCTTTACCCCTGTTTATACAGCATAAAAATAACCGTTTCTGCCATGTTTCTCTGATTTTCACTAAGTCCTTGACCAGTAATGTTTTATAGCTTTTTGTGTTGCTTATAACTAGTGAACCATGATGCCTTTTTGCATGATTCCTTTTGCTATGCCTTCCCTACCATGTCTAATTTAGTTGCATATCATTTGCGAGCATGTTTGCATTGAATATCTTGTTTATGCATTGCTCTAAAGTGTGCTTCCCGATGTTGAAAGATTGTGTTCCAAACTTGTTTTGCTTGTATCTTTTTAACCGTAACTCCGTTTGGAGTGTTCTTTATATGTAACTTGATTAGTTTTTCGTGTACTTTGTGTTTATGCTATTATTTGCTGCTGTTAACCAACCTAAAATATGGTTTAGGACAGAACAGTACCAAATCCTTAAATTGTCGTGGGGCACTTAGTGTTATGCCATGTTTAGGTTGTGCCTCACTTAAATTGACTAGCATAGATAGTTTCCTTTATGCTTCACCTCTTGTCATGTTTGTGTGGTATGTCATGCTTGAGTGAGATGCCATGTTAACAACCTTTGTTGATCACCTGTAGCTAAACAACTTGAACCTTTCCAAATGCGCGGTATCGTCGTGTGTGACGAGTACTCCACTTAACCTGTTAGTAACCGCTCTCGACGGTAGGTGCGATGTCTCGTGTTGCCTTCTTGTTGATGCTTGCTCGTGTTTGCCTCGTAGTAATAGATGCTTGCTCGTTGATTGCTTTCCAGTGTTTCCTTCTTGTGTGCTTCCGCGGGTACCTCTCGGAGACGATGCGAGCTTGCGATCAACTACACCTTTGGAACCCGACTTATCAACAGGCAAGGACTATACATTACTTATGATCCATTCTATTTCAACCAGCGGTTTGCATGCTAGTCTAGGATAGGTTCGATGTTTGATACTACCACATGTTTACAGCCTCTTTCGAACCGATACAGTCATGTCCCTTCCCAACAAACCATGTACTGCTATGTTACTATTGCTCGTTGCTCAGCCCCTACTTAGTATGCATGCTTAGGATGCTACGATGTTACCCTGTTACTCCTTGGTTTGGGATATCACATTATTATATTGTTGTTGATGATATGATTATTATAATGTTGAGTATATTCGACGAAGGATGGAAGGTCTAGGCTATCCCGCCCCGACGCTTTGTTCCATTCGAGTCACCTAGGACCCGAGTTCCGGGTATTGGTTTTAAGACTGAGCGTGCCTAACCGCGTGTGGGATTTTATGGGGTCCCCTTTTCTTACCTACCTAGCTTCAAACATTTCCAGTGGTGGCCCAAGCTGATTTACCATTTGAAATCGTGTGTGTGCTGGTCGGCCGCCAGTTGTTTACAAACCACCCTGGGCCAGGGGGA
This sequence comes from Bromus sterilis, assembly GCA_950022295.1. Classification (NCBI taxonomy): domain Eukaryota; kingdom Viridiplantae; phylum Streptophyta; class Magnoliopsida; order Poales; family Poaceae; genus Bromus; species Bromus sterilis. Next base: position 158,237,607 of record OX465599.1, on the reverse strand, counting down.
CTTGTTCCTTGGCTGGCCCACTTTGTCCGGCTGTGGACCCGGTTTCCCATGTGAGATTAACCGGCTATCCAAACCTGCGACAGACGGTAGAGACCGATTCGAGAGTGCGACCGACTTTTGGGTTGGGTGTCGACTCATCGGGGGCCACCCGGATTTGTTCGTTGTTAGCTAGAGGGACCTGTCGTTTCGGATCTCTTGGAACTAAATCATAAAATGGTTGCCTGTGATGGGTAGCAACTGAGAGAGATGGGCGTGCGTGCGGAGCCTTGTAATGGGCAGTTGGTACACCCCTGTAGGGTTAAATCTTTTCGAGAAGCCGTGTCCACGGTTATGGACGACTTAAGACCTACTCCTTGTTCATAGACAACAACAACTGAGATAATCTTAATATAACTTGATCAACGTGTGTGTGCCTTGACTGCTTCTTCTTCGTCGGGATGCGAAGAGGAGGACAAGGATAGGATAGGTGTTATGATTGCGAAAGTAGTTGATAGCAAGACTTGTTGGAGGTGATTCCTCATCGAATGCTTGGCTTCTTATCTTACTCTCTAGATCGTTAGCCACTTCGTAATGCTAGTGCGGCAGCAACCTCACCACTTACCCCATCCTTACCGTAAACTACTAGTTGTCCTAGAATGACGAGTGATGAAGTCCTTGATGGGTCAGTTGACCAGTATAGTTGGATGCTGAGTACTTCTGTACTCATGATACTACCCCAAAATCTTTTCAGGGTTCTTGATCGACAACAGGTACGGTGATCGATGTTTCACGTGGAGACTCAACGACGACTAGTTAGGCGGATCCCGGCGAAGGGCCTGGACCCGTGTGGTTTTGGGGATCGATGTCTTTCTCTTTGCCACTAGGCATTTGATTGTAGTCTGTACTCAGACATGTATCTTCCATTGTTGTATTGTATTTAAGGCAGTTGTATGCTGATTGTATGAGATGTTGTATCTTGTATCTGTAATGTTGTGATATCATGTTGGAAATCCGAGGCATATGACTTTGTCATATGTCGCGGTGGGACCGATATGTGCTTCGTCCCCGGATCTGGATGGAAACATCGAGATCTGGAACAGTATCGCATATCGGGCCTTACAATGTTATATCCAATTGTGTAGCTCATAACCATTGCTCAAAGAATCGTCAAAAATACAAGCTAGCAAGGGGGGCAAGTGTGGATTCCTTCTAGATGTTATATCCAATTGTGTAGCTCATAACTATTGCTCAAAGAATCGTCAAAAATACAAGCTAGCAAGGGAGCATTGTCATCATGATTCCAATCTTCCAATGTAACTATCCGTTCATACCAAAGCACGAGGAGAACCGAGACAAGGTGATGTTCGGGACGGTCTCGTGAACCAGTGTGTTGTCGTCAGGTATAGGATTTGGTGGTGACTAGGGCGGATCGGAGCACTGGAACCATGACAGCCTCGGGTCTTGTTTTGGATAGAGCGAGATAAGTTAACAAGAAAAAAGAGGAAACTCATTAAATAGATTCCCTTCTTAGTGAAGATATGAAAATCGTCAAAAATGAGAAGCAAAATACTCATCATTATTGACGACGAGGGAAGTCCTCCGCGTACATATTTATATTGGTTCATAGGTATAACCTACGGAAGTGATACTTTTCAAGATGTTCGATGTTCCACGAGTTGATCACGAGCATGCCATCTTTTGGTCTCCAGGCAAACGGTACTTGGGCACTAACACGCAATTTTAGAGGTAAATTAAAATTTCTATCGTGCAACAAAGATCATATTGTTGGGATAGATCACGTGATCAAGGTTTGCCACTAGAAGCGCAGTGACCGTGAAAGAAGAATTGGGGATATACGTCTACATCTCCTCGAATGGTTCATCAGAGTGTCACAGATAAAGTGTTGGCGTATGTGTAGAAGCAAGTTTCGCCCATTAATGGTTTTGAAGATTGTTGAGAAAAATAGTAAAGAAACTAACATTATTTGCAAGTATGAACAGAAAGTTATGTTCCTGGAGAAATGTCGAAGAACATGCTTGTGACCGAAACTATTAAAGGAACGACGACACCTAAAAATACACTTGATGAAGACGGTGTCCTAAGGAGAAACTACTCGTCGAAGAGAATGAAGAAGTTGTATCAAGACATAGTTTTTTTTCTTAGTTAGTTTTCTTTCTTTGAGTGGTATGAACAACATCACTGTTAAGAGGGGTTTGTTAGTCGAGACTTAAGTTGAAAATAAAATGCTCAATCTGAGAAAAATCTCTGTAAGGATTTCTGAGAGAAATCTCATGTGTGCTGAGTTATTAATTGGAGAAAAGTCTACGGTGCTTTTTGTCTTTGAGGGAGAACTCGGGTAGTGACTCAGCATTTCTTATTCCTCAAGTAATGTTTTGACATGTTCGAATATTCCGACCGTTTCAACACATGTCAAATGATCAACTCAGACCACTTTGGTCATTTGACCATTAAGATTGCCACCTATAAATACCCACCCCCAGCCCTTCCTTTGCGGTTGGCTTCCACTTTCAGACAAGAGTGTTGTGAGCAACCCAAACAGGAAACTGAGTAAAATCCAGAGAGAGTGAGGCGGATCATACCACGGACATCACCATGGATACTGATCTTCCACGCGGACCTTTGATAAGATCTCAAGCACTTGTTATATAAGCCAATGTGTACTCACTCCTCGTTGAGATTCCTTCTTTCACATGTGAGATATGGCTATTACATCAAACAGATACTTTGTGCATTCTTAGGTACCAAGAAACGGATCATGAGGAAACCAAGGAATAATGCCAAAAGATGTTGGAAGAGGAGGACCAAGAATATGAAGAAGGAGAAGAAGGAAATGGTGGCCACCAGCAGAGCCCGAACATCCGACAACTTTTTTGGTAAACTGCTGGACACGTGTCACCCTCTTTATAGAAGGTTGCACGGAGTCCCCATTTTGTCGGATATCCGACAAAGCCATGAATGTCCGACACCTAGGCACGTTTTAAGGCCCGATATGCGGTACTGTTCCAAATCTAGATGTTTCCATCCAGATCTGGGGACGAAGCACATATCGGTCCCACCGCGACATATGACAATGCCATATGCCCCGGATTTCCAACATGATATCACAACATTACAGCTACAATGATACAACATTTCATACAATTGGCATACAATTGCCTTAAGTACATTACATCAGCGGAAGAAACATGTCTGAGTATAGACTACAATCAAATGCCTAGTGGCAAAGGTAAAACACACCATTGCCATAACCACACGGGTCTAGGCTCTCCGCTGGGATCCACTTAACTAGTCGTAGTCGAGTCTTCGTGAAGGCCCCCAGAAGAAGGGTCGTCGAGCTCCTCTGAAGTCCAAGATCGTTGCATAACGTGCGTAGAACAGAAAATAAAGAGGTGAGCTATATCAAAAGTCTTGTAACTAACTTCTCAAGGGTAAGATGGGGGTAGTGGTGAGGTTGCAGACGCATTAGCAATATATGAGTGGTTAACGGTCTATTTTAGAGTAAGATGATAACCAAGCATTCGATGAGGGCCTCCAACAAGTCTTGCTATCAACTACTTATGCAAACATAACACCTATCCTATCCTTGTCCTTCCCTTCGTATCCCGACGAAAAAGAAGCAGTCAAGGCACACACACGTTGATCAAGTTATTAAGATTATCTCAGTTGTTGTTGTCTATGAACAAGGAGTAGGTCTCAAGTCGTCCATAACCGTGGACACGGCTTCTCGACAAGATTTAACCCTGTAGGGGTGTTCCAACTGCCCATTACAAGGATCCGCACGCACGCCCATCTCTCTCAGTTTCTACCCATCACAGGCAGCCATTTTATGATTTAGTCCCGAGAGATCCGAAACGACAGGTCCCTCTAGCTAACAACGAACAAATCTGGGTGGCCCCCGGGGAGTCGACACCCAACCCAAAAGCCGGCCACGCTCTCGGATCGGCCTCTTCCGTCTCAACAGGGTTTGGGTTACCGGGACACCTCACGTGAGGTCCCGGGCCCTCGCCGGCCAAAGGTGGACCAACAGGGAAACCATGTCCCCACTGGTCCGGGTTGTTTTTAAAGAATATCTGCCAGGAGCGACCCAACAGACACACACACACACGGTTTTCAAATAGTAAATCAGCTTGGGCCACCACTAGAAATGTTTGAAGCTAGGTAGGTAAGAAAAGGGGACCCCATAAAATCCCACACGCGGTTAGGCACGCTCGTCAAGAGACACAATACCCGGAACTCGGGTCCTAGGTGACTCGAATGGAACAAAGCGTCGGGGCGGGATAGCCTAGACCTTCCATCCTTCGTTGAGTATAGTCAGCATTATAATAAACATATCATCCACAATAAAAATAATAATGTGATAGCCCAATCCAAGGAGTAACAGGATAACAATTGATAACATCCTAGCATGCATACTAAGCGGTGGCTGAGCAGCGAGCAATAGTAACATAGCCGAACAAGGTTTGCTGGGATGTGGAGGACATGGTTGTTTGGGTTTATTTGAGAGGCATGAATATTAAGTGGTAGGATCAAGCAATCGTTCTATCCTACACCTAGGCGCGAGTGAGCTGAAAGTTATAAGCATGATATATGCTCCCCCTTACCTGATGAGAAGACGAAACCGAAGGTGTAGTCAATCGCAAGCTCGCATCGTCTCCGAGAGGTACCCGTGGAAGCACACAAGAAGGAAACACTGGAAAAGGCAATCGACGAGCAAGCATCTATTACTACGAAGCAATCACTATCAAGCATCAACAAGAAGGAAACACGAGACAACGCAAAACGGCATCGTATCTATTGTCGAGAGCGGTTACTAACAGGTTAAGTGAAGTACTCGTCACACACGACGATACCGCACATTTAGAATGGTTCAAGTTGTTTAGCTATACAACATGAGCAAAGGTTGTTAACATGGCATCTCACTCAAGCATGGCATATCACACAATCATGACAAGAGGTGAAGCATAGACTAAACTATCCATGCTAGTCAATTTAAGTGAGGCACAACCTAAACATGACATTCTACTAAGTACCCCACGACAATTAAAGCATTTGGTACTGTTCTGTCCTAAACCATATTTTAGGTTGGTTAACAACAGAAAACAATGGCATAAACACAAGGTACATGAAATTCTAATCAAGTTACATATAAAAAACACTCCAAACGGAGTTACGGTTAAAAAGATACAAGCAATACAAGTTACGGGCACAATCTACAAACATCAGGTAGCACACTTTAGAGCAACAAATAAACAATAAAAAGGTTGAAAACATGCACAAAAATGATATTCAATTGAACTAGACATGGCAGGAATGGCATGGAAAAAGGAATCATGCAAAGAGGCATCATGGTTCACTAGTTATAAGCAACACAAAAAGCTATAAAACATTACTGGTCAAGGACTTAGTGAAAATCAAGAAAAAAGGGCAGAAATTGTTAATAGCAAGCTGTATAAACAGGGGTAAAACTATATGCAAAAGTGCAGCAACATGACATAGCAATATGTGGGCATGAAGTAGACATGACGGTGATCAGGTACAAACAAGAATCAAGGTCATATGCATCACAGTTCAAAAGATATTAAGCGTGCAACATGACATCGGCAAGTTACAGACTTAGTGAAAAACAGAGGTGTCTGTCAACAACAGCAGGATAGCGACTTGGAGCTGAAATATTACTATGACCAGGAACGCTAACATGACAATGAAATACATATATTGGAAGTAGACATGGCATAGTTCAAAATGACATATTGCAATGCTCAATAGGATGCACGGTTAAAAAGATATAGGACAGAAAAGTAGCAACTTTATATAAACAGCAGCACACTAACAACAGGGTAGCTACTTTGGGAGAAGATACAATCAACATGCAGCAGGCCAAAATGACATGTGAAAGCATATAACTTAAGTAGACATGATGCTTAATACACACGAGAAAGAATCAATAGCATATGCCTCATGTATGTGCCACAATCTTCAACCAAAGTTGCAATAAAATAACAGCAACAACAATTTCCAGAAATTAGCAGCAGTTAACAGTCTGATGCCCACTTCAACACAGATTAACAACATCAAGATGGCCTCAAATCAAAATGCTCACAAAACATGAACTGAAGTACACACAAAACTAAACAATTTTCCTTTTGGACGCATCATCATCCGACCTACGGTTCACTCGCAATTTACTACGCAAAACGGAATCGACAACAAATAATCTCAGGACTTAGAAGAAAATACAGCAAGGAACGGAAAAAAGGGCAGTCCGGCTCACCCAATGGGCTCGGCCCAAGAGGCAGAGGAGGCGTCGGGCCGCGGGACCAGCAGGCCGGCTGGTGCTGGGCCGGCCCACCCGGCCAACGGTGGCGGCGGACGTGCCAGATCCCGACTGGATCGGGTCTTCGGAGGCGGCAGCCGGCGGTGCTCGACGCCGACGAGTGGTGGCGCGGCGATGCGCGGCATGGAGGCCGCGAGACGAGGTGGTGGCGGCGGATCCGGAGGGCACGGTGGTCGTCGGGCGCCGCGAGGCCCGCCGGCCTCGGGCTAGATGGCGGCGGACCAGCGGCTCCCATGACATGCACGAGCTCGCGGGCGGCCTGCGTGGTGGAGCGCGAGGGGGTTAGGGGAGAAGAGGGGAAGGAGATGCGCGGGAGGAGGGAGGTGGAGGCGGCCGTGGCCTCGCCGGCCGTCGACCAGTGGCGGCGGCGCGCCGTGGCTGCCGGAGCGCGGCGGCGCTCGGTGGAAGGGACGAGGACGGCGGCGGAGGAGCGGGTCTGCAGCCCAGATCAGGCCCGAGTTGGCGCGGCGGCGGGCTGGGAGGGCGCGGCGGGGCCCAAACCGGCTGGGAGGAGGATGGGCGCGATCTGGCCGTTGGATCAGCCGATCCGACAGTCAGAATCGCTTGGGCTAGGGTTTTCGGGATCTGGGGGTTTTAGGGGTAAAATCTGGGCAATTTTAGGGGGGTGGCTGCAATTTTGGCTTAGGGGAAACCCTAGAAAGGGGTGGGAGAGTGGTGGTCTTTATATAGCCCAGGTGGCTGGCAGTTTACGCAAAAGCCCTCAGGTTTTCTCCCTCGCGTCCGATACTGTAAGGCCCGATATGCGGTACTGTTCATCTAGATGTTTCCATCCAGATCTGGGGACGAAGCACATATCGGTCCCACCGCGACATATGAGAATGTCATATGCCCCGGATTTCCAACATGATATCACAACATTACAGCTACAAGGATACAACATCTGATACAATCGGCATACAACTGCCTTAATACAATACAACAGCAGAAGATACATGTTTGAGTACATACTACAATCAAATGCCTAGTGGCAAAGAGAAGAAGACATCGCTCCCATAACCACACGGGTCCAGGCCCTCCGCCGGGATTCGCCTAACTAGTCGTCGTCGAGTCTCCACGTGAAACGTCGATCACCATACCTGTTGTCGATCAAGAACCCTGAAAAGAGTTTGGGGGTAGTATCATGAGTACAGAAGTACTCAGCATCCAACTGTAGTGGTCAACTGACCCAACAAAGACTTCATCACTCATCATTCCAGGACAACTAGTAGTTTACGGTAAGGATGGGGTAAGTGGTGAGGTTTCTGACGCACTAGCATTTATGAAGTGGCTAACGATCTAGAGAAATAAGATAAGAAGCCAAGCATTCGATGAGGAATCGCCTCCAGCAAGTCTGCTATCCACCTACTTACGCAAGCATAACACCTATCATATCCTTGTCCTCCTCTTCCAATCCCGACGAAGAAGAAGCAGTCAAGGCACACACACGTTGATCAAGTTTATTAAGATTATCTCAGTTGTTGTCTATGAACAAGCAGTAGGTCTCAAGTCGTCCATAACCGTGGACACGGCTTCTCGAAAAGATTTAACCATGCAGGGGTGTACCAACTGCCCATTACAAGGCTCCGCACACACACCCATCTCTCTCAGTTGCTACCCATCACATGCAACCATTTTATGATTTAGTTCCAAGAGATCCGAAACGACAGGTCCCTCTAGCTTACAACGAACAAATCCGGGTGGCCCCCGGTGAGTCGACATCCAACTCAAAAGCCGACCGCGCTCTCGAATTGGCCTCTACCGTCTGACGAGGTCGGGTTGGCTACCCAAACAAATGTGGGAAGCCCCCTAGCTCCCTGGGGTGGACCAACGAGAGAAACCATGTCTCCGCTGGCCCAAGTTATTTTAAAGGATATCTGGTAGGAGCGACCCGACAAACATATATGCATGGTTTCAAATGGTAAATCAGCTTGGGCCACCTCTAGAAATGTTTGAAGCTAGATAGGTAAGAAAAGGGGACCCCATAAAATCCCACACGCGGTTAAGCACGCTCAGTCTTAAAACCAATACCCGGAACTCGGGTCCTAGGTGACTCGAATGGAACAATGCGTCGGGGCGGGATAGCCTGGACCTTCCATCCTTCGTCGAAAATATAGTCAACATTATAATAATCATATCATCAACAACAATATAATAATGGTGATATCCCAAACCAAGGAGTAACAGGGTAACATCGTAGCATCCTAAGCATGCATACTAAGCAGGGGCTGAGCAACGAGCAATAGTAACATAGCAGTACATGGTTTGCTGGGAGGGGACATGGCTGTATCGGTTTGAAAGAGGCTGTAAACATGTGGTAGGATCAAACATCGAACCTAACCTAGTCTAGCATGCAAACCGCTGGTTGAAATAGAATAGATCATAAGTAATGTATAGTCCTTGCCTGTTGATAATTCAGGTTCCAAAGGTGTAGTTGATCGCAAGCTCGCATCCTCTCCGAGAGGTACCCGCGGAAGCACACAAGACGGTAAACACTGAAAGCAATCAACGAGCAAGCATCTATTACTACGAAGCAAACACAAGCAAGCATCAACAAGAAGGCAACACGAGACATCGCACCTACCGTCGAGAGCGGTTACTAACAATTTAAGTGGAGTACTCGTCACACACGACGATACCGCACATTTACAAGGGTTCAAGTTGTGTAGCTACACAAGATGAGCAAAGGTTATTAACATGGCAAAGCACAGAAGCATGTAAAGAGGTGAAGCATAAGATAAACTATCTATGCTAGTCAATTTAAGTGAGGCACAACCTAAACATGGCATTCCACTAAGTGCTCCACGGTAATTAAAAGATTTGGTACTGTTCTGTTCTAAACCATATTTTAGGTTGGTTAACAGCAGAAAACAATAGCACACACACAAAGTACACTAAAAACTAATCAAGTTACATATAAAGAACACTCCAAACGGAGTTACGGTTAAAAAGATATAAGCAAAACAAGTTACGGGCACAATCTGCCAACATCAGGAAACACACTTTAGAGCAATGCATAAACAGGATAATGAATGCAAACATGCTCAGAAATGATATGCAACTAAAGTAGACATGGCAGGGAAGGCTTGTCAAAAGGAATCATGCAAATAGGCATAATTAACAATTAATTATAGCCCAAGGAAAATGCAATAAAACATTACTGTTCTAGGACTTAGTGAAAATCAGGAAAACAGGGCAGAAACTGTTATTTTTATGCTGTATAAACAGGGGTAAAGATATATGCAAAAGTTCAGCAACATGACATAGCAATATATGAGCATGGAGTAGGCATGATGATGATCAGGTACAAACAAGAATCAAGGTCATAGGCATAACAGATCAAAAGATATTAATCATGCAACATGGCATCAGAAAGTTACAGACTTAGAGAAAAACAGAGGTGGCTGTCAAAAACAGTGGCATAGCAACTTTGGAGCAGAATATAACTATGACCAGGAATGTAACATGACAATGCAATACATATAATGGAAGTAGACATGATGCTTAATAGTATGCAAAAAGAATCAATGCAATAGGCCTCATGGATGTGTCACAATCATCAACCAAAGTTTGAATAAAATAATAGCAGCAACACTTAAACAGAAATTAGCAACAGTTAACAGTCTGGTGCCCACTTCAACATAGATTAACAACATCAATATGGCCTCAAATCAAAATTCTCACAAAACATGAACTGAAGTACACACAATTCTAAACAATTTTCCTTTTGGGCGCAACGTCATATGGGCTACGGATCACTCACAAATTACGTTGCAAAACAGTACCAGCAGCATAAATAAAAGACTTAGCTGAAAAATGGAAAATGAACTAAGGAAAAAAAGGGGAGCGGCGGCTCAACCTGGCTCACCATTGGGCCGGCCCAACTGGCCAGAGGCGGCTAGGTTGGCTGAGCTGGGCCGCGGGGCGCCTGGAGGTGGGCCGTGGGGGCGGCGCCGACCCACACGGCGGTTGGTGGAGGCGTCGGGTCGGGCTCCTCCCGATCCCGATCGGGGGCGGCCGTGGCGATGATTCGGCCACCGGCGGCGAGGTAGGAGGCGCGCGGCGGGGTACCATGGCCGCGGGAGCGGCGGATCCAGTTGTCGGAGTTGCAGGGAGGCGCGGTGGCTCCTCTGGCCAACACGGCGAGGTGCGGCCCGAGGTCGGCCATGGCGGCTCGGCATGGCCTCCATGGGCGCCATGGCACTCGGTTCTTGTTGAGAGAGAGAGATGCGAGGTGAGAGGAGAGGAGGGAAGAGAGGGAAAGAGAGGCGCGAGATGGAGAGAGGAGGGTGGCACGGCGGCGTGCTGCGGTCGCCGGAGTTGCGACGACGGCCGGCGTGGAGGCGACGGGCGGCGCGGCAAAATGGTCCTGGCGGGGCCGGCGGCGGCCCTGCGGGGCCCGGGCGCCTGGGGCTGGCTGGCTGGATTCTTTCGGGGTGACGTGGAGCTCTCTGAGCCCCAGATCTCCAGATCCAACGGCTGAAAATGAGGCTAGAGGTAGGGTTTCGGGATTAGGGGGTCTATTGGGCAGATTTGGAGGCAGATCTGAGGGGGTGGCTGCAATTTTGTGGCTAGGGAAACCCTAGAAGGGTGGGAGTGTGGGGGTCTTTATATAGCCCAGATGGCTGGCAGTTTGCAAAAACATCCCCGGTTTTTCTGTCGCGCGCGCGGTGTTTACGTTTCTGACCGCCGGGGGTCCGCAGGACCTCCGATTCGGGTAACACTTCGAACTGCGCGATCAGTGCATCGAGCTGGCGGCGTTCACCTTGCGCTGGAACCGTTCCGAGAACACTTGCCGGCGCGCTATAAAAATATGCCGTTTAGTTATTAAACGGGGTTTTCGTTCCGTTGGCTGCGGCTGGTCTCGTGCCTGTTTTCGCGACGGTGATCGGGTGAAACCCGATGTCGCGAAGGTAGAGTGTTATGGTGGCAAGTGTCGGTCTCCGTCCGGTACGAGATAAGAGCGGGAAAATAATCGTCGATCGATAAATCGGGGATGAAAACACCGCAAACAAATCAGACAATCAAACAATTCACACCGAAAACAAATTTTTTTAATTTTTTGTGAAATCTAGGCTGTTACAGATACTCCACGTTTCTGACCGCCGGGAGCGCATACGACCTCCGATTCGGGCGAAATCTCGAACCACGCACTCAGCGCGACGAACCCATCAGTCGTACCTCACTTCTATACCGTCCCGAGAATACTTTCTGGCTCCCAATAAAATAATCCATTTAATTATTAAATGGTTTTTTTTCGCTCCATTGGCTTCGGCTGGTCTTATGCGGGTTTTCGCGACGGTGATCGGGTGAAACCCGGTGTCGCAAAGGTCGAGTGTCAGGGTGGCAAGGGTTTGTCTCCGTCCGGTACGAGATAAGAGGGGGAAAATAATCGCCGATCGATAAACCGGGGATGCATACACCGCAAACAAAGCAGGCAATCAACCAATTCACACCGAAAACAAAATTTTTAATTTTTGTGAAATCTGGGCTGTTACAAATGCCCGGACATTCAACACCCTCTTCAGGAAATACCTTCCGAGCAACTCGTTTTGCTGGATGTTCAGCACTTCATGTTAGCCCGGATGTCTGGCAAACTACTGGATATCTGGCACCTATCAACTCCGGAACTGTCTTGAGGTGCGCGACAAGCCAGAGGTGTTCAAGAACATCGAACACAGCACAGTGGACATCAACCAGGATCTCACATACCATGAAGTACATGTAACAGCCCGGAAATTCCATCCCAATTAATTTTTTTGCTTGTTGCTTTATTTTGTTGGTTGTTAGAATAGTTTGGAGTATTTGTTTCTCCAATTTATTAATTGGTGAATATATTTCCCCCTCCTTCTCGTACCGGCATGCATGACCTAACCTTTCCACCATGGCACACGACCCTTTTGTGACACCGGGTGCCGAGGGGGTGAACCCGCGACTCTTACAAAGGAGGGTACCTGGTGCATATCAAGCTACAGGGCCTGCAGAAAGCCTCGACCGGCCCACATATGGCCCACTTGAGGCAACCACCATAAAGAATCCTCGAGGAGAATGGAAACCGCAACTTATCGTCCAAGACTAAAGATAGATTAGTAAACCCTCTCTATAAACCTAGACGGACTCCTTGCGACCCAGCCTAGTATATAAAGGCTAGGAGAGGGAACGTCTAGGGCATCGAATATCATAGCTACACCTCCGGTCCTGAGCGATCTAGCCTGGACCTCCACTGTAATCACCTCCAATATAATACAATCGAGCAGGAAGTGCTTTCTCCTGTTAGCCGACGAGTATCGCCAACCTGCATGTCTGCTCTACGACTTAACCCAGGGTTCCCAACCATGGGATTTTCCGAGGTCAATCCTCGCCAATAGGCGCCGATCGTGGGGACTATGCAGGTTGGGATCACGATCTCAGCGGACCCACCATCAACAAATTGTAACTCAAGGACTCGGGCTAGATCCAATCCTCTCGAAGAACTCAGATTCATCGCGCCTCCAAGGGCACTCGACCGGCGATTGCACCAAAACCAATCTCTCGGTAACTACCAAAATCGCGCCCAGCGGAAGAAAATTCGACGACACAGTAGGCGAACACAAATCACGACTGCAAGCCCAATCGCGGAGCCAGAGTAATAAGTCCAAATCGAGGTTTCGCTCCAGGAATCGCCGCCCGACGCAATAGCACCAACGTCCACCCGAGCGCCCGCCACCGCCCGATCAATAGGAGAGGACTCTTGATGAGGACATCCCTACTAATGTTACACCCATATCCTCACCAACTACACATATTGGACCAGTTACTAGAGCTCGTGCACGTCAACTAAATTATCAGGTACTTTCGTTTCTTGCGAATCCTTCTATTGTTCATGAACATATGATGCTGCCTAAATTAGATACTTTTGTTTTGCCTATGAATGAAGGACCTAGCATGGACAAGAAGGATGGTCATTGGAGCGGGATCAAGCATGGAGAAGAAGGTGCGCGCGCGGGAAAGGACAGCGGAGCTTCCAGTGGTGATTATCGCACTTTGAAGCCACCATAAGGCGCGCATGAAGTCTTGGACGAAATACGCGAGATGCCACTTCATTATTTTCGTCCAAGGGCAATTATAGGTGCTGCGTCACCTTAATATTGGGCTGGGCCCATGTAATTTCGAAATACCACCTTATAGGCTGTTTTTAGAGTCCGTATGTGTGGGGAAACCGAGTTAGGGTTGTTTTCGGACCCCACCTCCAAGGGGTCACGAAAATCCCCTCTGTTCCCCCATATATACAGCCCTTAGGGCGTCGTTTAGACTTGGGTTTTAATTAGATTTAAGTTAGCCATAGCCGCAACTTCGAGTTCTTCGTTTGTGTCGTCCGACCAGGCCAAGACCGCATTGGAACCCCAACTTCTGTTAATCTTTCATCTTATATTCGCAATATCCAGATTGCAATTCTTAGTTCTTGCTTGTTCTTCGATTGCTTGCAGGAATTGACCTTCGTGGTCAGGTTGATCGTGCATCCGCGGGATCAATAACCTCTCGGAGTTGGTTTAGCGATTGCTAAGGCCCAACGTCTTCGCACGTTCGTAGTCGGGTCGTGAAAGTCTACTCCACCAAAAATCGATCTCCACTATCTCATCGAAACATCGGGACACCGTCGCCTCTATCAACTCTAAACTCAATCCGGCGAGTACTACGACCCCGACCGAAGACCGGATGAATTCGCCAAGATGATTCACAATTACTCAATCAACGATGGAATCGAGCTCGATCCAAGATTCCACTCCCGTTCAGAAGACCACTCGCAGTGTTTCGCATCATAAGAAGAAGAAGACACGCCGGCTCCAGCAAACTCACAGCCCAAGAGCAACTGGATGGTTCGTTCACAATCCATTGCTTCGAGGACGATTGGGGACGTATCAGATCAAGCCACACATTGAGGAGTTGCCGTCTGTTCGCCGAACTCTCCAATAGGCTCAAGAAAGAAAAACAGCGCAAAGCCAAACAGGCTCGAGAAACAGCGCAGTCGCCAGCGCACAACTCAGAAGAACAGTACCCACCGTCCCACGCACGAGTCTGCATGATCCAGGAAGGACGACCTCAAAGGACAAACCAGGAGGCGTACACCACACAAGCTCGAGCAGTCGAAGACCTGCTGACAGAAGAAAACTACCACCTACACGTTTCAGAAACCAACATCACCTTCTCACAAGACGATCACCAGCCTGCAATTCCGAGACCAGGGCACACACCTTTGGTTCTTGGAGCTCAGATTGGCGGTTACGACATGGACAGAATATTCATGAACGGGGGCACCAGCCTCAACATCATCTTCACCAGTACCTTGAGCAAAATGTGAATCCCACAATCAGTCTGGAAAAACTCTGGCATCACAATCTACGGCGTAGTACCAGGGGAAGCAGCCTCCTCCCTGGGATCAATCGAGCTCGACGTCATCTTTGGTAGCAGGGGCAACTTCTCAAGAAAAATCCTCGAGTTCGAAGTACTCGACTGGGATTCCCAATACCATGCCATACTAGGGCGACCAGCGTTCGCACAGTTCATGGCAGTCCCGCACTACGCATACCTCAAGCTCAAAATGCCTGGGCCTTCTGGGGTCATCACGGTCAACGGAAGCTTCATCAAATCAGACCAATGTGACCGCGATTTCCATCAAGTCTCCGACACGTTTGGAGCACATCAGCAGCTCAAAGAAATATCAATGGTGGTAGACAAAAGCATCTTTCCACTAGCAAGCAGAAGTAAGAAACAAGAATTCACTCGTGATTTTAGCATCGACAGCGAAACAACGGCTCATCAAGTACACCCGACCGACCCGGCCAAAACAGTTCAAATCTACATTCATCTACCAGAAGACCAAGCAACAACCCTCATGGATTTCCTCCGCAAGGAGTGGGAAATCTCCGCCTGGTGTCAGTAAGGCCCGATATGTGGTACTGTTCCAGATCTAGATGTTTTCATCCAGATCCGGGGACGAAGCACATATCGGTCCCACTGCGACATATGACACTGCCATATGCCCCGGATTTCCAACATGATATCACAACATTACAACTACATGGATGCAACATCTCATACAATCGGCATAGAATTGCCTTAAATACATTACATCAGCGGAAGATACATGTCTGGGTACAGACTACAAGAAAATGCCTAGTGGCAATGGTAAAACACACCATTACCGTAACCACATGGGTCCAGGTTCTCCGCCGGGATCCGCCTAACTAGTCGTCGTTGAGTCTCCACGAAGACGTCAAGAAGAAGGGTCGTCGAGCTCCTCTGAAGTCCAAGATCGTTTGCATAACGTGTGTAAAAGAGAAAAGAAGGGGTGAGCTATATCAACAAGTCTTGTAACTAACTTCTCACGGTAAGATGGGGGTAGTGGTTGAGGTTTCAGTCACACTAGCATTATATAAGTGGCTAACGATCTATTTTAGAGTAAGATGAGAACCAAGCATTCGATGAGGAATCGCCTCCAACAAGTCTGCTATCAGCTACTTACGTAAACATAACACCTTTCCTATCCTTGTCCTCCCCTTCGCATCCCGACGAAGAAGAAACAGTCAAGGCACACACACGTTGATCAACTTATTAAGATTATCTCAGTTGTTGTTGTCTATGAACAAGGAGTAGGTCTCAAGTCGTCCATAACCGTGGACACGGCTTCTCGAAAAGATTTAACCCTGCAGGGGTGTACCAACTGCCCATTACAAGGCTCCGCATGCACGCCCATCTCTCTTAGTTGCTACCCATCATAGGCAACCATTTTATGATTTAGTTCCCAGAGATCCAAAACGACAGGTCCCTCTAACTAACAACGAACAAATCCGGGTGGCCCCCGGGAAGTCGACACCCAACCCAAAGGCCGGCCACGCTCTCGAATCAGACTCTTCCGTATGGCCAAGGTCGGGGTTAGCCTCACCTGAACTCAGGGGCTTCCCTAGCTCACCAGTGTGGGCCAACAAAGGAACTCTGTCTCTGCTGGCCCGAGTTATTTAAAGTCTACTGGCCGCGGAACCAGACACACACACAGTTTCAAATGGTAAATCAGGTTGGGCCACCACTAGAAATTTTTGGAGCTAGATAGGTAAGAAGAGGGGACCACATAGCATCCCACACGCGGTTAGGCATGCTCGTCAAGAGACACAATACCCGGAACTCAGGTCCTAGGTGACTCGAATGGAACAAAGCGTCGGGGCGGGATAGCCTAGACCTTCCATCCTTCGCCGAGTATAGTCAACATTATAATAATCATGTCATCCACAACAATATTGAAAGTGCAATCTTTCCCTTAAGCATATTTTGTTGTTTGATGACAATATACATATAGGGAACTAACTGTGTTTGCTAAGTGATACACAGGAAACTGTTAGTTCTCTTGACATCACCGTGTAGGGATCATGGGCTAAACTTCAACCGCTCTCATGAAGTCTACAAAACGATTGAAGATGACGCTAAGTCCTCTTTTCTACTACCTCTTGAGTCATAGGGATCCCCGCACTATTAAGAGGGGATCATGTGGTTTAGTTAAAGTCTTGGTCAAGTCAAAATAACTATATCATGTAAAATACACATCTCTACAACCCATGGAAATCAATGTAGTTGTGTAGGATTTTCAATGCTCTCTCAATGCACATCATCTGGGGATGTCGGACCGTACGGGTATCAGGCCGGACCGTCCGGGTCTGTCCCGGACCGTCCGAGCTGCACCTCGGACCGTCCGAAAAGGGGACCCCGAGGTCAGTAGCTTATGCGTTCATTCCGGACCGTCCGGGCTTCGGTCCCGGACCGTCCGACCCTCGGTGCCAATGATCAGTGGCTTTTCCTCTTCAGGTCGGACCGTCCGGGCCCAGCCCGGACCGTCCGTCCTCATCCCCGGACCGTCCGACACGAGTGTGCTATGAGGGCAGCCGGTCTGATCTTTTCGGCCGTCCGGAGTATAGGTCGGACCGTCCGGGCTCAGCCCGGACCGTCCGGCATGTAGCCCGGACCGTCCGACGTCCTTATGACTGCACCAAAACGGCTAGTTCTTGGGCATCTATAAATATCCCCTACCCACTTCGAATTAGGGTTGACCACTTCATTTATTTCACTCAAGAACACAAAGTGCTCCCTCTCTCTCATCTCCTACAGTCAAACCAAGATCCCGGAGAGATTTGTGAGAGTTCTTGTCGGATCTTTCACCCCGTGTTAGATCCGTCCCTTCCCCATCTTCTGACCAAAGCAAATCGTGTTTTGAGAAAGTCTTGAGCTTTTCCCATTGATCTTGTTACTCTTGGAGGTTGGAGAGCCTAGGCGGGTAGGAGTTCTTCGGAGAGGAATCGACCATTGTGATTACCCCCGTTGAGTTTGTGAGGGTTTGGTGACCACCTTTAAGGTCAACCGGTAGTGGTTGGGAATCGCATTCGTGGTGATATCTCAAGGGGAATAGAGTGAGCCTTCGTGGCGTTGGTGTGCCTTCGTGGTTTCACCCACTCTCTCCGAACGGTGAGTAGCTTCCCTCCAAGGAAGTGAACATCGGGATACATCGTGTCTCCGCGTCATTCGGTTATCCCTACTCTTTTCCCTTACTACTTGTACTACCGTATTATTTGCCCCTCACTTGCTTGTGTTTATTGTGCTTATTGTTTATCTTGTCTTTGCTAAATAGAACTTGCAATTATTAGGCACACCTTGTTTTCTACACTATTGCTTAAAAATTGCTAAGTAGTGATAAAATTTGTAATAAGACCTATTCACCCCCCCTCTAGGTCTATCTCGATCCCTTCAATTGGTATCAGATCCTCGTGATCTATTCTTGTGGCTTAACCTCCCTAGAGCGAGATGACCAAGAACGGCATCCCCGAAAGCTCGGGTGCCAATGTGGAGGAGGTTGCAATTGCTGCGGATGCCGCGCGTTCGGAAGCCGAGAGATTGGCTACCGAACAAAGGGCCACCGCACAAGCTGCGTTGCCTCCCTCCACGGGGCATGTTAGTTATGAGATTGAGGACCCCAAGTTATTCACCTCCGGAGATATGGAAAAAGACTTGCAAAAGGATTTGGACAATCAAAGGAAGGAATTGGAAGCCTCCTTTGCTAGATTGAAGGCTTCGGCATCGGAGTCACAAACGTCAAGTGGTGCGGCCCCTAGGTCCCCACAAACGACCTTTGTGCACCCCGGTTCCGAGGCTCCCTTGCAAAGAGGTGGTCCCTACCAATGGGACTATCCGGCTCCTAAGCTTGTGGAACCTAAGTATAATTTCAACGGCAATCCGCCGGTACTAGCTGAGAATACTAACTTCTTGGATTGGAAAAGTCTTATGGAAGATTATCTTAGGTTTGTGTGCGAACCAATGTGGAACCTCATCGACTCCGGAAAAGGGTATTATCCTGTTGATCCGAACAACCTTACTCCAAGTGAAGTGTTTGATCGACATCTCAACCTTGCGGCTATTGGGTTCTTGAAGAGAGGAATGGATGAGTTGACACGTGCACCATTTCTTCATATCACCAATGCCAAGGAAATGTGGGATACTCTTCTCATTGCCAAATCCGGCACCGGGTCTCTTCAAATAACAAGATACGAGACCGCAAAGAATGCATTGCACAACCTTCACATGAAGAAAGATGAGACGCCCCAACAACTTCATATGCGTCTCAAGGTTCTCTCTGCTCATGTCCAGTCCTTCACATGTGAAAAATCTTTGGATGGATATCAAATCACCAACCGTTACCTTGTGGACAAAATGTTGAATGCTCTCATGGTGTATTCTCATCAAATGGTGTGGGAATTGAGGCGTATGCCCGACTTCTTCAAGATGACACCGGATGATGTGATTGCCACCTTCTTGCAATATGAAGAGCACCTAAAGGAGTCCAAGAGGCTTCTTGCCACATACGGTGGTCCGTCCTCAAACCTTGCTCTCAAGGCTAGGCTCGAGGAGTTTGATGATGACGAGGAAGAAGATGAGTATGAAGACGATGATAACTCAGATGATACTCCCTCATATGATGATATTGCTCTCTTTGTGAAGAAGTTCACCAAAGGGGACTTCAAGGGAAGATTCCAAAAGAAGAAGACAAGAAACTGCTACAACTGTGAGAGACCGGGACATTTTGCGGAGGAGTGTCCATACGAGAAAAGAGAGGACAAACCTCGATTTCCTCGGAAGGATGTCGCCAAGAAGCTCCCAAACCCTCTCAACAACAAGTTCAAGAAGAAAGCATTGTTGGCTCTTGAAGGGTCCGATCCCGAGGATGTTGGTGGTGTGGCCGGAGTTTCTCAAGATACACAAAAAACATTGAAGCTCCTCAACAAGGAAGGTGAAGTTGTAAACTACAACTACATGAGTGACTACGCCGGCAATGCGCACAAATGTCTTATGGCCAAGTTGGTTGACGATGACACTCCCTCCTCCCCGACCAAGATCAAGGTAACTCCTATTGATGAGTCCTTCATGTTCTCCTCCGAATCTCATGATGGATTTCATGATGCGGAAAGTGATGATGCACATGCTATATGTGAAGATTTGTTGTTTGCCAAAGTGAACAAAATGATGAGCTCTCTCAAAGGAAACAAGCTCAAAATGTTTCAATTACTTATGGATGTGGTGGGTAAGCACTCCACAACCATTAAGGATCTTGAAATCCTCCTCACCGAGGAAAAGGAGAACTATACTCTCCTTGAGCGAAAAATTGACTTTGAGGAAGCTCGAAATGACAACTTATGCAAAGTGGTTCACGCATCAAACGACTTAAATGACAAGCATGTTGCCTCCTTGAAAAAGGCTAATGAAATATGTAAAGAGCTTGCTAATGATATGAGCAAACTTGTGGAACTAAACACCTCCCTTTCTAAGGATGTTGAGGTACTCACCGTGTCCCTCAAGACAAAAGATGAGGAACTCACCATCCTTCAGAAAAATTTCGAGGCCCACAAACTTGCTCATATGAAAACACTTACGAAGATGGCTCCTCCAACTATTGTGCATATTGATGCTTGTGCTACTAACTCTACTCTTGATCAAGCATCTCTCATTGAGGAGAACTTAGCTCTTCATGCTCAACTAAAGAAGGGTCTCTTGACTTGTGCCCAAGGCGAGAAGAACCTAAATGATGTACTAAGTCATCACAAGGAGTCCTTTGCTAAGGAGGGACTTGGTTTTGATCCAAGTACGAGTGTGACAAAGGATGTCACCTTTAGCAAGGGATCAACTCCTCAAAAGGTGATCTTTATTCGTGAAGGGCACAAGGACAAAGGTAAGAAGAAAGTTGATGAGGTTGGTGTTGGGAGTGGGAAGGCCACTAGGGGCAAGTCCATTCCCAACAAGAAGAAAGAAAAGATGCCCCCATCCTATGTGCTCCGTAAGGCAAAGGATGGAGATGTGTATGCCAAATTCATTGGACCCCATAATGCTTTTCGTTTCTATGCTATTTGGGTTCCAAAGACCCTTGTTACTAACCTTAGAGGTCCCATTGCGAAATGGGCACCTCTAACCAAAGCCTAAACGTGTGTGTAGGGTGCTTTCTCCGGTGGAGTCAAATGGGTGATTGATAGTGGATGCACAAATCATATGACCGGAGAAAGTCGTTTCCTCAAGGACTTCATGGATGCAATACAACCATATATGAGCATTGTCTTTGGTGGTGGTTCCAAGGGAAAGGTACTTGGGTTGGGAAAGGTGGCTATCACTAATGACATGTCACTTGCTAATGTCATGCTTGTCCAATCCCTTCAATACAATTTGCTTTCCGTTCGTCAATTAGCTTCCGTTGGTTATGATACACTATTTGGTCTAACAAGTGTGAAAGTCTTTAGGAGAGATACTCTTGAAGTGGCCTTTGTTGGAGAGTTGGATGGCAACCTTTATACGGTTGATTTCTCGAAAGAGAGCACGTACCATGCAACTTGTCTAATGGCCAAGGCCGACAAGGGGTGGCTATGGCATCGCCGGCTAGCCCATGTTGGCATGAGAAATCTAAAAGATCTCCTAAAGGGTGAACACATCCTCGGACTAACAAACGTGTCTTTTGAGAAAGATCGTGTGTGTAGTGCATGCATCGTCGGGAAGCAACATCAAGCAAAGCACACCCCCAAGAATGTTGTGTCAACTTCAAGGCCCTTGGATCTCCTTCATGTGGATCTCTTCGGGCCTCCATCATGGGATAGTCTTGGTGGAAAGAAATATGGTCTTGTCATTGTCGACGATTACTCAAGATACACGTGGGTGTTCTTCCTCAAGTCCAAGGATGAGACGAAGACCACCTTCATCGACTTTGCCAAGCAAGCCCAAAGAAAATACAACATGGCTATCTTGACAATAAGAAGTGACAATGGCTCCGAGTTCAAGAACTACACGTTGGAAGAATTCTTGAGTGATGAGGGGATTGAGCACCAATATTCCGCACCATATACCCCTCAACAAAATGGTGTAGCCGAGAGGAAGAACCGCACTCTTGTGGAGATGGCCCGGTCTATGTTGGATGAGTACAAGTCTCCTTATAGCTTTTGGGCCGAAGCCATCAACACCGCATGTCATGCGTCAAACCGGCTCTTCCTTCGCAAGATATTGATGAAGACCCCATATGAACTTCTAACGGGACACAAGCCAAACGTCAAATACTTCCATGTATTCGGTTGTAAGTGTTTCTTTCTCAATAAGAAAGATAGGTTAGCAAAGTTTCAATCCAAAACAATTGAGGGTATATTTGTTGGGTATGCTTCAAACTCTCACGCCTATAGAGTCTACAACAAATCCACCGGATGTGTTGTGGAAACTTGTGACGTGGAGTTTGATGAATTTAATGGCTCTCATGGGGAGCAAGTTTATCTAAGTGATGTAGGTAATAATGAAGATTCCTCTCAAGATATTTTGGCTATGGGCATTGGAGATCTTGTGCCCATAGCTCAAGTGCCTAGAGATGATGAGGTTGGTGATGGGCCAAGTGTTTCCCCAACACAAGCACCTCCTCCTACCACTCAAGATCCAAGTGCTCACGATGAGCCCATTATCCAAGAACAAGAACAAGACCCTCCACAACCCAATGTGTCCACTGAACCACAAGTTGTGGGTGCGGTTGATCCATGTGATCGACTTGACCGTCTTTGCTTTGGAGAAAATGATGAGATTGAGGATGGCTCCGCCCTTGATGATGAAACAAATGTTGCCCATGAGTCCGAATGGGTAGAGCCTATTGAAACTCCAACTTCCATCATGCCATTGGTGGCTAGACGTGTTGATGTTGACAAGATCCTCACGGGATTGGGGCAAGGTATAGTTACTCGTCGTCAACTTATGAACTTTTGCGCTCACTTCTCGTTTGTGTCGTGTATTGAACCACTTAGGGTCGAACAAGCCCTTGAGGATGCGGATTGGCTCATTGCAATGCAAGATGAGCTCACTAGCTTCACCCGGAATGAAGTTTGGTCTCTCGTGGAGAGGCCTTCCGGTTATGATCATAACATCACTGGAACCAAGTGGATCATCAAAAACAAGCAAGATGAATATGGTAATATCATTCGAAACAAGGCAAGACTAGTGGCTCAAGGGTACTCCCAAGTTGAAGGCTTGGATTTTGATGAGACCTTTGCTCCCGTTGCTCGCCTTGAATCTATACGCATGTTTCTTGCTTATGCCGCATTCAATGGATTTCCATTAATTCAAATGGATGTGAAAAGTGCTTTTCTTAATGGTCCTCTACAAGAGGATGTATATGTAGCTCAACCACCCGGCTTTTGTGACCCTCATCACAAGGACCACGTGTACAAACTTCATAAGGCATTATATGGTCTTAAGCAAGCTCCTAGGGCTTGGTATGACCATCTTAGGAAGTTTTTACTCGAGGAAGGATTTGTGAGGGGTGTCATTGATGCCACTCTTTTTACCAAGAGAACCAATGGTGAATTGCTCATATGCCAAATCTATGTAGATGACATCATATTTGGCTCGCCTAATCCATCTTTGTGCAAGTGGTTCTCGGAAACTATGACCAAGAACTTTGAGATGTCCATGATGGGGAGCTTGAAGTATTTCCTTGGATTTAAAATCGAGCAATTTGCCGAAGGAACCTTCATCTCTCAAACAAACTACATTCAAGACATGCTCGTGAAGTTTGGTATGAAGGATGCCAAGCCATGCAAGACACCCATGCCAACCAAGGGATATCTAGATCAAGACCTTTCCGGTATTCCATTTGATGCTACTCTTTATCGTTCTATGATTGGGTCATTGCTTTACCTTTGTGCATCTAGACCGGATATCATGCTTAGCGTAGGAATGTGTGCAAGATATCAAGCCTCTCCCATGGAGAGTCATCATTTGGCGGTTAAGCACATTCTTAGATACCTTGTTCATACTCCTTTGTTGGGCCTTTGGTACCCCAAGGAAGCCAAGTTTGATCTCTTGGGGTACACCGATGCGGATTGGGCAGGAGATAAGGTGGATCGGAAGTCAACATCCGGTTCATGCCAATTTCTTGGGCGCTCATTGGTAAGTTGGCATTCCAAGAAGCAAAATTGTGTCTCCCTCTCCACCGCTGAAGCCGAGTATGTGGCCGCCGCAAGCTGTGCTACTCAAGTTCTATGGATGAGGCAAACCTTGAAGGACTATGGCCTCACCTACAAGAAGGTACCCATCTTATGTGACAATGAAAGTGCTATCAAGATTGCCAACAACCCTTGTCAACATCCCCGCACCAAGCATATTGACATTCGTCATCACTTCATACGGGATCATATTCAAAAAGGTGATATTGTTCTTGCACATGTGGGCACCGACAAGCAACTTGCCGACATCTTCACCAAGCCATTGGATGAAGCAAGGTTTTGCCAACTAAGGGGTGAACTTGGTATCTTGGAACGTTATAGCTTTACGGCTTAGGGGTATCTTGCTCTCATTCGTACACATTACGCATATCCTGTCTAGATGTAGGCATGTATGTAGGGGGAGAAGCTCAATTCATGAGTTCTCATCCCTCTACGTGATGCATAAATAGAAACAAACATCAACAATCCGCATGATCACTTCGGTGAACCCATGTGTAGCGGTTAAAGATGGAGTGGTGACTGTTGGACCCAAGATACATCTTCGCGGTGTCAACATCACATATACTCACACATGGTGGCCACGGCCACCGCCGACTCCTTCATAAACATCTTATGGCACTTGGTTTCTTTTATGCTCTTGTTATTGATTATGTTTTATGATGTTCCCTATATGTATCTATCTCAATATATATGCCATTCAGTTAGATCACCTCCATTTTTTTTGTCGTGCCACCCATTGGACTGTCAGTTTTGCCCACACATCACATATATCGGACGGTCCGGACACGTGCCCGGACGGTCCGGGGTCTGCCCGGACGGTCCGGCCTGCATCCCGGACGGTCCGGTCTAGCCGGAAAATACTACTGATGTCCTGCACCATAGCTCGGACGGTCCGGAACAGTTCCCGGACGGTCCGACCTGCATCCCGGTCGTCCGGTCTCACACGTATGCTGTGCTCTCACGGTACCCCGTGTCGGTCGTCCGACCTTCAGTCCGGACCGTCCGGCACCTCGTCGGACCGTCCGACTTGGAGCCCGGTCGTCCGGCTTGCCCGATCTATAAAAGACTCGGGGCCGCGTCACCCACACCTGATTGGCAGTTTCTCTTCTTTCCCTCCGTCCTTGCTCCTGACCTAGCGCCGCCGCCGCCCCTGTTGCGGTCTCCCCCGTCCGGCCCCGCCCTCCGGTGAGTTCCCCTGCTCCATCCCTGGATTCCCCTCCTCCCGATCTACGTTTTGACCGGTCAATCTTGCGTTTTGGGGCAGATTGTCTTTGGAGTGGGTTCTTCGTGTTGCTCCTGGATTCGTGCCCTCATGCCTCCCAAAGGAACCTCTCGTGCTCCGACTTGCCGACAGGGCTCTGATGATTCACAAGATGTTGCTCGTCCTCGTCGCCGTCGTCATGGTGGTAGTGGGGACGGTGCCGGGGGTAGCCATGTCCGTCTCTAATCTGACTATGAGGAGGATGATATGGAAGAGGAGGAGCTGATTCGCTCATCTGCTCCCAAGCCCAATACCCGCAAGAAGTCCCTCCCGAACCGTCAACGGGAGCCTCCCTCGCCGGCTGTGAGGCGTCCGGTCCCTCCCCCATGGAGGGAACTTCTTCTTGGTGTGGCTATCTCTGTGGCTCCTCCCAACATGCGTGGTCGTGTCCCGGTGGACTAGTATCGCATGGATGCCAAGGTGTACGCCAAGATGCGTTCTGAAGAAAATGAGTTCCTTCTCCCCGGTACTGCCACCGATGTCCGTTTTCACACGCTTGTGCAACAAGACATTTATGCGACCGTCTGCCTCGAGATCAATGCCACCACCCCCCAGAAGTTCATCAACCTGGAGTACTTTGAGCAGCATCCGGCAAAATTTGGCACTCTGATCCGTCTGGTGGATGCCATGGGGCTGCGTCATGCTTTGACGCTCAAATGTGATTGGAGTCATGGAGCGATTCTTCAGTTCTATGCCACGTGCACTTTTGGCATCGATGACTTTCTTTCATGGAAGACTCACCAGCAGACCATCTCCATCTCCTACGACCAGTGGTGTGAGGCTCTGGGTATGCCTACCAGATCTGATGCTCTCTACCGGATTCACAGCCGCTCCAGTGAGTTTGAGTCCATGTCCATTGAGGCATGTATGGGCTGTCTGCTGCGAACTGATGATATCCCCCAGGGAGCAATATGGCTGTCAACAATTCCACAATCTTTCAGCCTCACTATCTGCAGCTATATCAGTGTCTTCTGCGCACCTTGGTACCCAAGCATGGTGACAAGTCGATGGTCCGCTCTTTTGCTATTGATCTTATGGCATGTGCCAAGGGGGCCTTTGACCAAATGGAGTTGAACCATGCGCCCGTCCCATTGATGTGGCTGACTTCCTTTGGCATGAGGTGTGGCTCTTCTCCCTCACGAAGCGCGGTCATTTCCCCCTTGCTCCCTACATTCAGCGAGTCATTGACCATTTCTCCACTGTTCCGATTCAAAAGCCCGTGGTTCACCAAGAATGGGTGCCCAAGAAAGGTTCTGCTCTCTATGCCGGTCCCACTCGTCCGTCTGCGACTGCCGCCTCCACCTCTCGTGGGTCTCGCCGTGCCAAGCCCATGGTGGAACCCCTTCGACGCATTGCTCGCTTTCTGGGCAAGTCTCAGCAGGCGATCTTCAAGGCATGCACTACCCAAGCCACTGCTACTCACGAGCTTGAGTCTCGCCGTATCTCTCAGGCTAATGCACTTTGGGCCCGTCTTCGTGCCCGGCCAGGGAGCCCTGTGAGTGCTGATGAGGAGCCCCCTTCCGCTCCTCGGGCTGCTGATTTTGGCTTCCCCACAGTCGCGGACTTCCCCGAGTTCTTCACTGACGAGCTCGACGATCATGATGACGAGGAGTAGCTGTCCATGTCGTGCTATTTGTGTTGGCTCTGTGTTCTGCCCCTTTTTGGTACTTGGTGCCAAAGGGGGAGACACCTATCTATCTAGGCGTAGTTTTCATTATCAGGATATAACCCAAACTCTAGTGGTGATTTATGCTGCATGGTTGTTATGTATTATGACATATGTTTATCTATCGTGGTGGTACTTGTATTAAACTTCATGGTTTATCTATCTTGCATGTCAAATGGTGTCCTGTATCATGATGAGTGATATGTGTGTTACTATGGACCATCTCTTCGCAGTTGTCACTTCATCATGTATTATTGGGTCGTAAAACCACTGCTTTCCCATATTAATTTGTATGGTTTATATGATCATGGGGGAGACTCCTTCTTATGTGCTATGCTTAAAAGTTAAGATCACCATGCAAATGTTGAGGGGGAGCCTCCCTCAAATAAATGAAAATTGCTCTCCAAATCTTAAAATGAATATTTTTGAGAGCTATATGTGTATTATCATCAACTACCAAAAAGGGGGAGATTGAAAGTGCAATCTTGCCCTTAAGCATATTTTGTTGTTTGATGACAATATACATATAGGGAACTAACTGTGTTTGCTAAGTGATACACAGGAAACTGTTAGTTCTCTTGACATCACCGTGTAGGGATCATGGGCTAAACTTCAACCGCTCTCAAGAAGTCTACAAAACGATTGAAGATGACGCTAAGTCCTCTTTTCTACTACCTCTTGAGTCATAGGGATCCCCGCACTATTAAGAGGGGATCATGTGGTTTAGTTAAAGTCTTGGTCAAGTCAAAATAACTATATCATGTAAAATACACATCTCTACAACCCATGGAAATCAATGTAGTTGTGTAGGATTTTCAATGCTCTCTCAATGCACATCATCTGGGGATGTCGGATCGTACGGGTATCAGGCCGGACCGTCCGGGTCTATCCCGGACCGTCCGAGCTGCACCTCGGACCGTCCGAAAAGGGGACCCCGAGGTCAGTAGCTTATGCGTTCATTCCGGACCGTCCGGGCTTCGGTCCCGGACCGTCCGACCCTCGGTGCCAATGATCAGTGGCTTTTCCTCTTCAGGTCGGACCGTCCGGCGTATTGGTCGGACCGTCCGGGCCCAGCCCGGACCGTCCGTCCTCATCCCCGGACCGTCCGACACGAGTGTGCTATGAGGACAGCTGGTCTGATCTTTTCGGCCGTCCGGAGTATAGGTCGGACCGTCCGGCATGTAGCCCGGACCGTCCGACGTCCTTATGACTGCACCAAAACGGTTAGTTCTTGGGCATCTATAAATATCCCCTACCCACTTCGAATTAGGGTTGACCACTTCATTTATTTCACTCAAGAACACAAAGTGCTCCCTCTCTCTCATCTCCTACAGTCAAACCAAGATCCCGGAGAGATTTGTGAGAGTTCTTGTCGGATCTTTCACCCCGTGTTAGATCCGTCCCTTCCCCATCTTCTGACCAAAGCAAATCGTGTTTTGAGAAAGTCTTGAGCTTTTCCCATTGATCTTGTTACTCTTGGAGGTTGGAGAGCCTAGGCGGGTAGGAGTTCTTCGGAGAGGAATCGACCATTGTGATTACCCCCGTTGAGTTTGTGAGGGTTTGGTGACCACCTTTAAGGTCAACCGGTAGTGGTTGGGAATCGCATTCGTGGTGATATCTCAAGGGGAATAGAGTGAGCCTTCGTGGCGTTGGTGTGCCTTCGTGGTTTCACCCACTCTCTCCGAACGGTGAGTAGCTTCCCTCCAAGGAAGTGAACATCGGGATACATCGTGTCTCCGTGTCATTCGGTTATCCCTACTCTTTTCCCTTACTACTTGTACTACCGTATTATTTGCCCCTCACTTGCTTGTGTTTATTGTGCTTATTGTTTATCTTGTCTTTGCTAAATAGAACTTTCAATTATTAGGCACACCTTGTTTTCCGCACTATTGCTTAAAAATTGCTAAGTAGTGATAAAATTTGTAATAAGACGTATTCACCCCCCTCTAGGTCTATCTCAATCCTTTCAAATATAATAATGTGATAGCCCAATCCAAGGAGTAATAGGAGGTAACCGTTGATAACATCCTAGCATGCATATTAAGTAGTGGCTGAGCAACGAGCAAAAGTAACATAGCCGAACAAGGTTTGCTAGGATGTGGAGGACATGGTTGTTTGGGTTTATTTGAGAGGCAGGAATATGAAGTGGTAGGATCAAACAATCGTTCTATCCTACACCTATGCGCGAGTGAGATGAAAGTTATAAGCATTATATATGCTCCCCCTTACCTGATGAGAAGACAAAACCGAAGGTGTAGTCGATCGCAAGCTCGCATCGTCTCCGAGAGGTAATTGCAGAAGCACACAAGAAGGAAACACTGGAAAAGGCAATCGACGAGCAAGCATCTATTACTACAAAGCAATCACGAGAAAGCATCAACAAGAAGGCAACACGGGACAACGCGATACGATACGGGTCTACCGTCGAGAGCGGTTACTAACAGGTTAAGTGAGGTACTCGTCACATACGACGATACATCACATTTAGAAAGGTTCAAGTTATTTAGCTACACAACACGAGCAAATATTGTTAACATGGCATCTCACTCAAGCATGACATATCACACAAACATGACAAGAGGTGAAGCATAAAAGAAACTATCTATGCTAGTCAATTTAAGTGAGGCACAACCTAAACATGGCATGTCACTAAGCACCACACGAGCATTTACAAGTTTACTACTGTTCTGCCCTAAACCACATTTTAAGTTGGTTAACAACAGAAAGCAACTGCACAAACACAATCTACACGAAAAACTAATCACGTTACATATAAAGATCACCCTGATCGAAGTTACGGTTAAAAAGATATAAACAAAACAAGTTATGCACACATGTTGTTAACATCCGGAAGCATAATTTAGAGCAATAAACAAACATGATAAGGAATGAAAACATTCTCCAAAATGATATGCAATGTAGTAGACATGGCAAGAAAGATATGGCAAAAATATTCATGCAAATAGGCATCATGGTTCACTAGTTATAAGCAACACAAAAAGCTATAAAACATTACTGGTCAAGGACTTAGTGAAAAATCAGGAAAACATGGCAGAAACTGTTAATAGCAAGCTGTATAAACAGGGGTAAAACTATATGCAAAAGTGCAGCAACATGACATAGAAATATCTGGACATGAAGAAGACATGATGGTGATCAGGTACAAACAAGAATCAAGGTCATAGGTATCACGGATCAAAGGATATTAAGCGTGCAACATGGCTTCGGAAAGTTACATACTTGGTGAAAAACAGAGGTGAGTGTCAAAAATAGTGGGATATCAACTTTGGAGCTGAATATAACTATGACCAGGAATGTAAACTTGACCGTGCAATAAATATAATGGAAGTAGACATGGCATAGATCAAAATGACATATTGCAATTCTCAATAGGATGCACGGTTAAAAATATATAGGGCGGCAAAGTGTCAATGTTTCGCAAACAGAAGCACAAAGTTAACAGGTAGCTACTATGGGTGAAGATTCAATCAACATGAAGCAGACCAACATGAAAAGTGACTGCATATAACTGAAGTAGACATGATTCTCAAATGGATGCAAAAAGAATTATTCAATTTCGATAAACGGTCGCGACGCACTCGTCAACCGAAGTTGGCTCAAAATAACAGTTTCAGCAACAGTTTGCAGTTAACGACGGGAAGACCTGTTCAGCACAAAATAAATATATCTAAACAACCTCAAATCAATCAACTCACAAAAGACAAAAGTTAGAGCACATCAACATGAACAAATTTCCTTTTGGGCGCATCGTCATCCGAGCTACCGTTTATTCGCAAACTACACCACAAAACAGAATCACAGCAGCAGTTAAAACACTTAGCAGAAATTTGGAAAAAAGAAAATAGACACACAGGAAAAAAAGGGGCTCGGCCTCACCATAGTGGGCTCTGACCATCTGGCCGAGGTGGACGCTGGTTAGCAGATCGTCGCCCTGGGCGACGAATAGGCGTGGGCTGGGGTGGCATTGGCAGGCCGGCTGGGCTCGCCGGCCCAGCTCTGCGGCGGCGGCCTGGCTGGAGACCGAGGGCGACGGCCTGGATCGGGCCGTTCACGTGGCCGGTGGTTGGCGAGCGGAGGCGGCGAGGCGACGGCGGCCCCGTGGCGGCCGGGCAACGGACGAGGAGACCGTGAGGAGGGCGCGGGGTCTCCGGCAGGCGGGAGGAGGCACTAGTCTGGCGGGGCCGCGGGCTCGCGTGGCCGCGGCGAGCTCGGACGGGCGGCACCCATGGCGGATTCAATGGCGGCCGGCGACATGCGGGTTGTAAGAGGAGGCAGGGTGAGAGGGACGAAGGAGGAGAGGGAGAGGAGGAAGGGCGCGGGAGGAGGAGGAGGAGGCGCGGCGGCACGCGACTCCGGCGTGCGGCAGCGGCGCTCCACGGGCGGCCAGGCCCAGATCAAGCCCTGGGCGGGCCGCGGCGGCAGTGGAGGGCCCCTACGAGGCCCGTGTGCCTTAGATCTGGCGGTTTCTGCGGTTGGGGAGACGTGGCGGCCTCCGGGGCCGTCGGATCTCAGATCTGACGATCCTGGAAGGCTAGGGGGCTAGGGTTTCGAAATTGGAGGCTTTGGGAGGCAGATTTGGGGAATTTTCCAGGGGGTGGCTTCAAATTGGCTTAGGGGAAACCCTAGAAGGGCTAGGGAGAGTGGCGGTCTTTATATAGGCTGGCCTGGATGGCAGGTCTACGCAAACACCCTCGGGTTTTCTCCCTCGCGTCCGATACTCCACGTTTCTGACCGCTGGGAGTGCATACGACCTCTGATTCAGACGAAATCTCGAACCACGCGCTCAGCACGTCGTGCCCTTTAGTCGTACCTCACTTCGATACTGTTCCTAGAATATTTTCCTGCGCCCAATAAAATAATATATTTAATTATTAAATGGGGTTTTTCGTTCTGATGGCGATGGCTGGTCCTGTGCCGGTTGCGAAAGTGCTCGGGTGAACCGGTGTCGCAAAGGTCGTGTGCCGTTGGGGAAAATATTTGGTCCCGCATCCGATACGAGAAAGAGGGGGAGGGGATATTCACCGATTAATAAATCAGCGAAGCAAATACTGCAAACAACTCAGGCAATCAACACAGCAACACAACAAACAATTTTTTTAATTTGGGTGAAAATCCCGGGATGTTACAGTGTTCGGCTGACATGCCCGGCATACCCCGAGAATTTGCAGATCATGCCCTGCAAATCTACCCGAACACCAAACTAGTAAAACAGGCGTTGCGCAGATTCTCCGAGCCAAAGCGCCGAGCCATCGGGGAAGAAGTCTACCGACTACTCTACGCCCAATTCATCAGAGAGACAAATAAATCCACTTGGGTCGCAAACCCAGTTCTCGTTCCCAAAAAGACACAGACGTACTGCGCATGTGTGTCGATTATGGGCCCGTCAACAAGCATTGCCCAAAGGACCACTTCCCCTCCCAAGGATCGACCAGATCATCGACTCAACCACAGGAGGTGACTTGCTGTCCTTTCTCGACGCCTACTCAGGATACAACCAGATCAGGATGAAGGAAGAAGACAAACATCACACCTCATTCATAACACCCTACGATGTATTTTGCTACGGGATGATGCCATTCGGACTGAAGAACGCTGGAGCCATGTACCGGCGGATGATGCAGTCATGCCTAAGAGACCAAATCGGCAGGAACGTCCAAGTCTACGTCGACGACATCGTTATCAAGACATACAGCGCAAACACATTACTTGACGACCTCCAAGAAACCTTTACAGCTCTCAACAAGTACATGATCAAACTCAACCCAAAGAAATGTGTGTTCGGCGTCCCGGCTGGGAAACTGCTCGGGTACATGGTCTCCTCCCGTGGAGTCGAAGCAAACCCGGAAAAAGTACAAGCGCTCGCGGAGTCGATGCAAGAACCTGTTGACGTCAAGGGCGTCCAGCAGCTCACCGGGCGACTCGCAGCCCCGAGCCGCTTCATCAGCAGGCTGGGAGAAAGAACCCTGTCATTCTACCAACTTCTCAGAAAAGGAGAAAAAATTGAATGGGACAAAGAAGCCCGAATGCATTCGCAGACCTCAAGAAAACTCTGTCAACACCACCAATTTTGGCAGTACCAAAGGAGCGGGAACCCCTGTACCTTTACATAGTAGCACGCAACAGCGTGGTCAGCACCGCGCTTGCCGTCGATCGCTCGGAAGAAGGAAAAGTGCAAAGCATAAATAGGCCAATCTACTACCTCAGCGAGGTCCTAAAAAAATCACAGCAGCGGTACCCGCACTACCAGAATCTCGTGTATGCCATTGTCATGACATCATGAAAAGTGACACACTACTTCGAGTAGCACCTCATCACAGTCGTCAGCAGCGCACCGCTCGCGGACATCCTAAACAACCAAGGAGCAATGGGCCGAGTCGCCGAATGGAACATCGAGCTCGGCCCTCGCGACCTTCAATTCAAGCACCCAACGGCGATCAAAGCTCAAGTACTCCCAGAATTTCTGGTCGAATGGATGGAAGTGCAAACACCCGGTCCCCCAGACCTCTCCAACTCATGGAAGATGTTCTTCGATGGGTCTAAAAGGCACCAAGGAGATGGAGCAGGCGTTGTGCTAATCTCACCTAAAGGAGATAAGCTCAAATACGTACTCCAGATCAACTTTAGCAAGGCATCAAACAACGAAGCGGAGTAGGAGGCACTACTACACGACATGCGCATGGGAAAAGCTTGCGGTGCCACTCACCTTGTCATCTATGGCGACTCCAACCTTGTCGTCCAACAAACAATGAAGGATTGTGAAGCAATCGCGGACAACATGTCATCTTACCAGACGTTCTACAACATCTTAGAAAGCGAATTCGACGGATGCGAGCTCAACTACGTCTGCAGCGCAAACAACACAGAAGCAGACGAGATCGCCCACATCGGATCCACCCGAGGACCAGACCCTCCAGGAGTCTTCCTCGAAAGCATATGCAAAAGATCGATGAAAGTCAAAACACCAGTATTAGAGACAGTCAAAGAAGATGATAGCACAACCGAGCCCGTGCAGGTAGCAGCAGTAGACCTGGTCGTCGACAGCGAAGCCAACAATGTAGTCGATGAGGGTGAACCAGCAGGACTCTAAATCCCAGTTTTGACAAGACCTTTCCTCAGATTCCTGGTACAAGGCATCCTGCCGCAAGATGTTGCGGAAGCCCGACGAATCAGCCGACGATCGAAGGCATTCATCATAATCAATGGACAACTCTACAAGCGCAGCATCTCCCAGGTACTACAAAAATGCATCGAAGAAGAGGACGGCAAAGCCCTACTGCTCGAGATCCACGAAGGCACATGCGGGCACCACGCTAGCAGCCGCGCACTCGTAGCCAAACTCTTTCGAGCAAGTTTTTACTGGCCAACTGCAATGCGAAACGCGGAAGACATCGTGCGACGCTGCATCGCATGTCAAAAATTCGCCAGTCGGCCCCACGCCCCAGCGTCCGAGCTCAAGACGATACCACTCTCCTGGCCTTTCACCACATGGGGACTCGACATGGTAGGACCACTCAGGAAATCCGCAAAGGGCGGCAGGACACACATCTTAGTAGCAGTCGAAAAATTCACCAAGTGGATTGAAGCCATGCCAATCACCAGCTCAATGGCCCTGACAATTATGAACTTCATCAAGTCGATCATTTTTCGATTCGGCGTACCACACAGCATTATCACAGACAACGGAACAAACTTCACAACAGCCAAATTCCAGAACTTTCGCCATGAACTGGGCATAAAAATCAACTACGCCTCAGTTGCGCACCCACAGTCCAACGGCCAAGTAAAATAAGAAAATGGTCTAGTATGTAGAGGAATGAAAAAAACGGCTCCTCGCGCCACTCGAGCAAGCCGCAGGAAACTTGATAGAAGAACTCCCCGCAGTCCTATGGAGCCTGCGCACTACTCCCAACACTTCAACCAAGTACACGACATTCTTCTTGGTATACGGAGCAGAGGCTGTGCTACCACACGACCTCAAATTCGGAGCTCCACGGATAACCGAATATGAAGAAGAAGAAGCAGAGGACGCACTCGAAGACCGTAAAGATGTCGCAGATGAAGCAAGGGACAAAACTCTAGCAAGATCAGAAGGATACCAGGACAAGCTGTGCACATATCAAAGCAGGTGCCTGCGAACAAGAACCTTCCAAGAAGGCGATCTAGTTTTGCGACTAATACAAGAGAAGGTCCAAAAGCTTGCCCCATAATGGGAAGGACCATTCATAATCTCTGAAGTCATTGGAGGAGGAGCATACAGACTAAAGAACCCGAAGACAAACGAAGATGTGGGAAACCCGTGGAACGTGGCAAACCTACGCCTTTTCTACCCATAGACCGCTCATTCGGGTCCCCCACTCAGCAACTCAAGGATCGGCAGCAGCGCCGACGGGCAACTGATGTAAAATTCGAAATAATAAAAATGTGTTGCCCAAACGACGCCATCTAAAGCACTCGGGGGCTCGAGCATTGACTCCCCCCGAGAGACGCTTTTCTCGTTTCCGCGATGACCTAATCTAAAGTCTTCGGTTGCTCGAGATTTGACTCCCCCCGAGAGACGCTTTTCTCGCTTCCGCGACGACCTAATCTAAAGCACCCGGGGGCTCGAGCATTGAATCCCCCCGAGAGACGCTTTTCTTGCTTCTGCGACGACCTAATCTAAAGCACTCGGGGGCTCGAGCATTGACACCCCCCGAGAGACGCTTTTCTCGTTTACCGCGATGACCTAATCTAAAGTACTCGAGGGCTCGTGCATTGACTCCCCCCGAGAGACTATTTTTTCGCTTACGCGACGGCCAAACTCAGAGCACTCGGGGGCTCGTGCATTGACTCCCCCTGAGAGATGATTTTTCGCTTACGCGACGGCCAAACACAAAGCGCTCGGGGGCTCGAGCATGGAATACCCCCGAGAGAAGCTTTTCTCGCCTACACGACGAAATAAACCTCAAGATGCCAGATCTAAAACAAAACCTCTTTACCCACAGCCGCACCCAGAAACATGCAAAGGACGGAAGAAAAGTCCCCAAGGCATCCACACGGCCGCACTACTAAAGCCATTCCATTTTCCAATCGCGACGAGGACAGGTGAAGCAGCCCAAAATTCAAGCTCATCAGCAAGATCCAAGACAGCCACTAAAGCATGAGATTTCCTAAGTCTTCACTCGATCACAAGTGATCACCTAAAGACTCGGGGGCTACTCCCACCGGGAGCGCTGCCGCGCACCCGATGAGTTTTTCGAAGAAAAAAAGGGGGACAGTTCAAGCCTATGCCCGACTCTATGAATCAAACATAGCCTTGGGGGCTACTCCCATCGGGAGCGCTGCCGCACA
This sequence comes from Bromus sterilis, assembly GCA_950022295.1. Taxonomy (NCBI): domain Eukaryota; kingdom Viridiplantae; phylum Streptophyta; class Magnoliopsida; order Poales; family Poaceae; genus Bromus; species Bromus sterilis. The sequence goes on along the minus strand of OX465599.1, from coordinate 158,201,476 downwards.
CGCGATCCTATAAAAGCAGATTCACTTCAAGGCCGAGCACTCGAAGATAGTTCCATTATGAAAGCAGATTCACTTCAAGGCCAAGCACTCGAAGACAGTTCTATTATAAAAACAGATTCATTTTAAGGCCGAGCACTCAAAGACAACTCCATTATAAAAGTAGATTCACTACAAAATCAAGCATTTGAAGGACATTTTTTCATTTCAGAGATGCATCAGTAGAAAGCCTTCCGCCAGACATCAAAGGTTACAAGATAAGGGAGTCGAGCATATATTGAAAGGACTACAAGACCAATCATCCCAAGGAATCATGACTTCTACATGTGTGCCCATACTGGGATAATTGGCACTTTGGTACCACATCTTGACAAGCATCATCACAGACAAAGTAGGCCTAGGTCTGCAAGGAGCCACTCGATGCCTTCCTCAGCCTGGTGACCTTGCCGGACGACGCCCTCGCTTTCTCGGCGGCTTGACGTCCGACTCCTCCTTAGAACTAAAAGAGCAAGCATCACCAGCCGAGGAGTTGGTGGAAGATGAAGCAGCAGGAGAAGATGTCGAAGCACCCTTCGACCCGTTAGAATTATCACTGCACGTTTTCTCCCAGTATGGATCCAGACGATTACCACCAGCATCAAAAGCATGAATGGTGAGATTGTCTTTGCCTTCAAACCGATAGCTAAGGCTATCTCGAGCGCGCAAGTTTAGCCGTCGAGAAAAAGACCTCAAACCAGGCCCCAAGAAAACCAAGGAGGAGCTGTCAACCTCAAGGTCTATCCACACAGGAGAACGAGGGCACCCTTGAAGACGGATCCAAAGGCCCCTCTGATTGAGCTTGGAAACAATAGAGGCAAAAGAAAAAGGAAGAGGGATCCAGCCAGCAGATGGACTAAGAATGCCAAGGAGAATATCATAACGCCAAACACCCTCCCTCTCAGAAGAAGAGGGTGCCGCAGTCGTGCCACCAAGCCCATGACAGGATGAGCGAGGAGTACGACCACCACGACCTCGCCGACCACGACCTCGACGAGCCATGCCGCAAGAAGCACTAGCTCAGAAACACGAAAGAACTACTGAAACTGAAGAGAGAAAAGAGGAACGACCAAACAAGCAAGAGCAAACGGGTATTTATAGGCCAGACCAGGGAAAAGCGAGGCGGACGCATGGGAACTCCAATCGGCGCCGTCATTAAATCAAAGCTGGAACGCGTGATGGCACAGATTCCAAGGCAAGATGCCCCTTCGCATCTTGCAAATATCTAAAGACATCAATTTCTCGCGTGTTTCCAGTACATGCATTGGAAACCCAAACGGCCGCAGCGCCACAGGGCGTCATTATGGCTATATAGAAGATGTGACAATTCACAAGCACACCCCCGTCATCAAACGCGTCATCAGTAGCATCAATACAAAACTGGGCATTGCAGCAGCCCTGACAAAATTAATTCTAGACAAGACATCATAGAAAGCAGAACAGTGGAAAGATTCCCTACTCTGCTACTTCAAACCTTTTTGACCACATTCTAAAAATTTTTACTCCCATCGGGAGCGCCCCATATTTACAAAAAATAGAGCAAGGGTTAATCCCTAAGGATACGTGTAACAACTCGGATTTCACGAAAATTAAAAATTTTGTTTTCGGTGTGAATTGTTTGATTGTCTGATTTGTTTGCGGTGTTTGCATCCCCGATTTATCGATCGGCGATTATCCCCCCCTCTTATCTCATACCGGACGGAGACCGAACCTTGCCACCCTGACACTTGACCTTTGCGACACCGGGTTTCACCCGATCACCGTCGCGAAAACCGCACGAGACCAGCCGCAGCCAACGGAACGAAAACCCCGTTTAATAATTAAACGGGTTATTTCTATAGCACGCCGGAAACTGTTCTCGAAACGGTTCCAGCGCGAGGTGAAAGCCGCCGGCTCGACTCGCTGATCGCGCAGGTCGAAGTTTTACCCGATTCGGAGGTCCTGCGGACCCCCGGCGGTCAGAAACGTAAACACCGCGCGCGCGAGAGAAAAACCGGGGATGTTTTTGCAAACTGCCAGCCACCTGGGCTATATAAAGACCACCACTCTCCCACCCCTTTCTAGGGTTTCCCTAGCCTAAAAAATTGCAGCCACCCCCTCCACTTTGCTCCAATCTACCCCAATTTGCGAAATCCCTAGCCAGATCAATCCTGGACCGTCAGATCTCGCGATCCGACGGCCCAGGAAGATCCTCCCTCCACCTTCTCTCTCCTACCTCCAGCCCGAGCGCCGCCGCCAACCCGCGATGACGCCGCCGCCTCCAACTCCGGTCGCCGCCGACGCGCCACCGAGCCGCGACCACCTCTCCGCCCCTCTCCCTCTCCCTTCTTCTCCTCGCGCCTCTCTTCGCCCTCTCCTCCCTCCTCCTCTGATGAGGACATCTCTACGAATGTTACACCCACATCTTCACCAACTACACATACTGGACCAGTTACTAGAGCGCGTGCACGTCAACTAAATTATCAGATACTTTTGTTTTGCTTATGAATGAAGGACCTAGCATGGACAAGAAGGACGGTCATTGGAGCGGGATCAAGCATGGAGAAGAAGGTGCGCGCGCGGGAAAGAACAATGGAGCTTCCAGTGGGGATTTTCGCACTTTGAAGCCACCATAAGGCATGCATGAAGGCTTGGACGAAATACACGAGATGCCACTTCATTATTTTCGTCCAAGAGCAAGTATAGGTGTTGCGTCACTTTAATATTGGGCTGGGCCCATGTAATTTCGAAATACCACATTATAGGCTGTTTTTAGAGTCCGTATGTGTGGGGAAACCGAGTTAGGGTTGTTTTCGGACCCCACCTCCAAGGGGCCACGAAATTCCCCTCTGTTCCCCCATATATACAGCCCTTAGGGCGTCGTTTAGACTTGGGTTTTAATTAGATTTAAGTTAGCCATAGCCGCAACTTCGAGCTCTTCGTTTGTGTCATCTGACCAGGCCAAGACCTCATTGGAACCCCAACTTTCGTAATCATTCATCTTATATTCGCAATATCCAGATTGCAATTCTTAGTTCTTGCTTGTTCTTCGATTGCTTGCAGGAATTAGACCTTCGTGGTCAGGTTGATCGTGCATCCGCGGGATCAATAACCTCTCGGAGTTGGTTTAGCGATCGCTAAGGCGCAACGTCTTCGCACGTTCGTAGTCGGATCGTGAAAGTCGTCTCCACCATAATCGATCTCCACCATCTCATCGAAACATCAGGACACCTTCGCCTCTATCAAGTGGTATCAGATTTCCAGGTTGCTCGGTGAGATTTACCAGTTTTCGTAGTCTAGATTGGTTCTGTTCTTCATACCTACAGTCCACGAAAAAGCCAACAAAAAAAATTTAGGGTTAGATCATCACGCCCCAAAACAGTCCGAGCCTTTGTCCAGTTTTCTTTACAGTAGTTTGCTTTGTTGAATTTGCGGTTGCATCGTTGTGTCGAGTTGCTGATCTTAGCGTCTAGTTCCCGTAGAGTTTCGAGTTCTGATCACAGTTTGTCACACCGCCGCCGCACAGTAGTACACCGCCACGTTTCCGCCAATCCGAGTCCAGATACACCACCACGTTCCGCCAAGCAGAGTCCATATACACCACCACGACCTACCAATCCGAGTTGAGTTCCATCACCTGTTCGGCTTGTGATCTCTCTGTAGCCAGATTAGTTTTGAGTTTGATTAGAGTCTGATTTCACCAATCTTTTGTCGTACGTAGGAGGTGATTTCCAAAAAAAAATAAAAATTCGGGGGTAAAAAAATTTCGTGCCCATACGTTCCTTAGGTCCAGAAACTCATTTTGAGACGTTCGCCACCATAGTGATTTTTTCGCACTTTTTCAGCCACCGCAGTCCCGCATCGCAAAAAAAAAAGCAAAAAAAAAAAATTCAGAGTGTGCTTCTCAGTTGATTACGTGCCGCGCCGTGCTTTCGTTGGTGTTTTAGGCTCGCGTCTCTAGTTCGGTCTAGCCTAGGATCAGCACAGTACCGACGTTGAGTGTTTATTCAGCTTTGCATCTCTGTTTTGATTACTGTTGAGCTTTTGCTACCATACTTGTCAGCCTTCCTACAGCTCCACATATATTCTACATCGTGCGTTTTGACACCTCCTGGCCATCGCTCTACCACATCTCTGAGAGTTTTGACCCGTTGGTTGTACATCACCACCTGCTGCTAGGTAAGAATCGGTAAGAACTAAAGAAAAGCTTGACAGATTTGTGCTTTCCACCACCCCACATCCCATTAGTAGAAGTAGGATCATACTTCTGTGTGTTTTCTATTTCTGCTAACCATGCCAGGATCCCATGATGAAGTGGCGCGGGATGCACCTGATTGGGAGAATATGACAAACAAAGCATTACATGATAAATTTGCACAAATGATGTCTGAACAGGTGAATGACATCGAGAACAGATTTACAGAGGCGATTGATGGTGTGGAGAAGATGATCGACACCAAGCTCGACGCCAAGTTTACTGATTTGCTCGCACGCTTACCTATACAGCCTGCGGCCGCTCCAGCACAGCCACCGCCACCACGACGTGCACGACGTATTCTGTTTCCGGGCGGACAAGCTGCTGGTGCTCCTGCTGCTGCTGCAGTTACTGCTGCTGCTGCCTCTGACGTCGGCCAGGACGACAACTACGAGGGTGATTACGAGGAGGAGGTGGAACAAGAAGCGGCCTATGAACAGCCAGCTGGACGTCCACGTCCCAACATTCGCCACGGTCGACACCAACCACCCCCTCAGGTACGCGATGATGAACATGTGCCTAAACTTAAATTGAATCTTAAGCCGTTTGAGGGTAGATATATTCCTGATGCTTATCTTACTTGGGAGTTAGAAACTGAACAACGCTTTACATGTTTACAATATCCTGAGAATAGACGTGTTACTGCTGCTGTTTGTGAATTCACGGGTTTTGCATCTATTTGGTGGTCTGAACATTGTAGATTGCATGCTAATAATATTCCAGCTACTTGGGCTGCTTTAAAAGATGCTATGCGTACTCGCTGGGTTCCTCCTTATTATCAACGTGAATTGCTAGAAAAATTACAGCGTTTGAGACAAGGAAAAAATTCTGTAGAGGAATATTATCAAGAATTACAAACTGGATTGATTAGATGTGGCCTAGTAGAGGATAATGAAGCTATGTTTGCACGTTTTATAGGTGGCTTAAACAGGGAGATACAAACTATTCTAGAATACAAGGACTATGCTACTATTACTCGTTTGTTTCATCTTGCTTGTAAAGCTGAACGTGAAGTGCAGGATCGACAGGCCGCTACGAGACCTAACTTTTCTGCAGGACGAAATACATCATGGACATCGCGTGGACCTTCTACATCCACACGTCCTGCTGCACCACCATCTACTTCAGCCGCTCATTCTTACAGGGAGCCACCAAAACAGCCAGCGCCACCATTCAAGGGTGCACAGAGTGGTCCAGCGGCGAGTTCTTCTTCATCCATGGCTTCCACAGGGCAAACACGAGATTGTGATATTAAATGTCGCATGTGCCAAGGTGGAGGTCACTTCGCAAAAGACTGTCCCTCCAAGCGTGTGATGATTATTACGGCGGATGGTGGGTATGAGTCAGCGAGTGACTATGATGAGGAGACTTTAGTTCTCATTGCTCATGAGGAACAGGGTTCCCATGATGATGCTCATGATATAGAGTATATGGCTCCTGATGATGCAGATAAATATGCTAGTTTGGTTGCTCAACGTGTGTTAAGTGTGCAGGTAACGAAGGCTGAGCAAAACCAGAGGCATAATTTGTTCCACACAAAGGGAGTGGTGAAAGAACGTTCGGTTCGCATCATCATTGACGGAGGGAGTTGCAACAACTTGGCTAGCATGGAGTTGGTGGAGAAGCTATCTCTCACCACAAGACCACACCCCCATCCTTACTATATTCAGTGGTTTAACAATAGTGGTAAGATTAAGGTAACCCGTTCTGTTCGTGTGCACTTTAGCATTGCTGCATATGCTGATTATGTTGATTGTGATGTGGTACCCATGCAAGCATGCTCTCTTTTACTTGGTAGACCATGGCAATTTTATAGGAATGTTGTACACAATGGTAGGACAAATGAGTTTACTCTGGTTCATCAGGATAAAAATATTGCTTTACTTCCTATGTCTCCTGAACAAATTGTGAAAGATGATCTTGCTAGAGCTAGTAAAGCTAAACAGGAGAAAAATAAGAGTGAAAATGAGATAGCAGCCAAAGAATTTGAGCAACAGCATAAGACTAATAGCAAATCTTCTTCTGCTGTTTCTAATGAAATTAAATTGACTAGTCCAACTTTGCTTGCTACTAAAGTTGATATTTCAGAATTGGATGTTAGTCAATATGTGTGCTATGCTTTTGTGTGCAAAGAAGCTTTGTTTTCATTTGAGGAATTGCCTCCTTCTTTGCCTCCTGTTGTCACTGACCTTTTGCAGGAGTTTATTGACGTCTTTCCACAAGACGTACCACCGGGATTACCACCTATTCGAGGGATTGAGCATCAGATTGACTTAATTCCCGGTGCTTCGTTGCCCAACCGTGCGCCATACCGTACCAATCCGGAGGAGACGAAGGAGATTCAGCGTCAAGTACAAGAGCTACTCGACAAAGGTTACATATGTGAATCCCTTAGTCCTTGTGCTGTTCCTGTTATATTAGTCCCTAAAAAGGATGGAACATGGTGTATGTGTGTTGATTGTCGAGCCATTAATAATATTACTATTCGTTATCGTCATCCTATTCCTAGGTTAGATGATATGCTTGATGAATTAAGTGGCTCTACCATGTTTTCCAAAGTTGATTTGCGTAGTGGATACCATCAAATTCGCATGAAATTAGGAGATGAATGGAAAACGGCATTTAAAACTAAGTTTGGATTATATGAGTGGTTAGTCATGCCTTTTGGGTTAACTAATGCACCTAGCACTTTCATGATATTAATGAACGAGGTTTTACGTGCTTTCATTGGACGATTTGTGGTAGTCTATTTTGATGATATACTGATTTATAGCAAATCTTTGGAGGAACATTTGGATCATTTACGTGCTGTTTTTATTGCTCTACGTAATGCACGTTTGTTTGGTAACCTTGGGAAGTGCACCTTTTGCACCGACCGAGTATCGTTTCTTGGCTATGTTGTTACTCCGCAGGGAATTGAAGTTGATAAAGCCAAGATCGAGGCGATTGAGAGTTGGCCGCAGCCCAAAACGGTCACACAAGTGAGGAGTTTTCTTGGACTCGCTGGATTCTATAGGCGTTTTGTGAGAGATTTCAGCACCATTGCTGCACCTCTCAATGAGCTTACACGCAAGGATGTGCCTTTTACTTGGGGTACCGCACAGGAAGAAGCCTTCGCGGTATTGAAAGATAAGTTAACACATGCTCCTTTGCTCCAACTTCCTGATTTTAATAAGACTTTTGAGCTTGAATGCGATGCTAGTGGGATTGGTTTGGGAGGTGTGTTATTACAAAATGCTAAACCTGTTGCATACTTTTCTGAAAAATTGAGTGGGCCTAGTCTGAACTATTCTACTTATGATAAGGAATTATATGCTCTTGTTCGGACATTAGAAACTTGGCAACATTATTTATGGCCCAAAGAATTTGTTATACATTCTGATCATGAATCTTTGAAACACATAAGAAGTCAAGCAAAACTTAATCGTAGACATGCTAAGTGGGTTGAATTTATTGAGACTTTCCCTTATGTCATTAAACACAAGAAGGGGAAAGATAATATTATTGCTGATGCTTTGTCTCGTCGTTATACTATGCTTTCACAACTTGACTTCAAGATATTCGGTTTAGAGACAATCAAAGATCAATATGTAAATGATGCAGAATTTAAAGATGTATTGCAGAATTGTAGAGAGGGTAGAACATGGAACAAGTTTGTCCTTAATGATGGGTTTGTGTTCCGTTCTAACAAGCTATGCATTCCAGCTAGCTCTATTCGTCTTTTGTTGTTGCAGGAGGCGCATGGAGGAGGATTAATGGGACACTTTGGCGTGAAGAAGACGGAGGACGTACTTGCTACACACTTCTTTTGGCCAAAGATGAGACGGGATGTTGAGCGTTTTGTTGCTCGCTGCACTACATGTCAAAAAGCTAAGTCACGACTCAATCCTCATGGTTTATACATGCCTTTACCTGTACCTAGTGTTCCGTGGGAGGACATATCCATGGACTTTGTTTTAGGCTTGCCTCGAACAAAGCAGGGGAGGGATAGCATATTTGTTGTCGTGGATAGATTTTCTAAGATGGCACATTTTATACCATGTCATAAAAGCGATGATGCTGCTAATGTTGCTGATTTATTCTTTCGTGAGATTATTCGCTTACATGGTGTGACCAATACTATTGTCTCGGATCGTGATACTAAGTTTCTTAGCCATTTTTGGAGATGCTTATGGGCTAAGTTGGGGACTAAACTACTTTTTAGTACTACCTGTCATCCCCAAACTGATGGACAAACTGAAGTAGTCAATAGGACTTTGTCTACTATGCTTAGGGCTGTTTTAAAGAGTAACTTGAAAATGTGGGAAGAATGTTTACCTCATATTGAATTTGCTTATAATCGTTCATTTCATTCTACCACTAAAATGTGCCCTTTTGAGATTGTTTATGGTTTTCTACCTCGTGCGCCTATTGATTTGCTGCCTCTTCCATCTTCGGAGAAGGTTAATTTTGATGCTAAGCAACGTGCTGAATTGATATTAAAAATGCATGAGTTAACTAAAGAAAACATTGAGAAAATGAATGCAAGATACAAGCTTGCTGGTGATAAGGGTAGAAAGCATGTTGTGTTTGAACCAGGAGATCTTGTTTGGTTACATCTACGTAAAGATAGGTTTCCTGATTTGCGCAAGTCTAAGTTAATGCCACGAGCTGATGGTCCTTTTAAGGTTTTACAGAAAATTAATGATAATGCATATAAACTTGAGCTACCTGCAGATTTTGGGGTTAGTCCCACATTTAACATTGCAGATTTGAAACCTTATTTGGGAGAAGATAATGAGCTTCCGTCGAGGACGACTTCAATTCAAGAAGGGGAGGATGATGAGGACATCTCTACGAATGTTACACCCACATCTTCACCAACTACACATACTGGACCAGTTACTAGAGCACGTGCACGTCAACTAAATTATCAGATACTTTTGTTTTGCTTATGAATGAAGGACCTAGCATGGACAAGAAGGACGGTCATTGGAGCGGGATCAAGCATGGAGAAGAAGGTGCGCGCGCGGGAAAGAACAATGGAGCTTCCAGTGGGGATTTTCGCACTTTGAAGCCACCATAAGGCATGCATGAAGGCTTGGACGAAATACACGAGATGCCAGTTCATTATTTTCTTCCAAGAGCAAGTATAGGTGCTGCGTCACTTTGATATTGGGCTGGGCCCATGTAATTTCGAAATACCACATTATAGGCTGTTTTTAGAGTCCGTATGTGTGGGGAAACCGAGTTAGGGTTGTTTTCAGACCCCACCTCCAAGGGGCCACGAAATTCCCCTCTGTTCCCCCATATATACAGCCCTTAGGGCGTCGTTTAGACTTGGGTTTTAATTAGATTTAAGTTAGCCATAGCCGCAACTTCGAGCTCTTCGTTTGTGTCATCCGACCAGGCCAAGACCTCATTGGAACCCCAACTTTCGTAATCATTCATCTTATATTCGCAATATCCAGATTGCAATTCTTAGTTCTTGCTTGTTCTTCGATTGCTTGCAGGAATTAGACCTTCGTGGTCAGGTTGATCGTGCATCCGCGGGATCAATAACCTCTCGGAGTTGGTTTAGCGATCGCTAAGGCGCAACGTCTTCGCACGTTCGTAGTCGGATCGTGAAAGTCGTCTCCACCATAATCGATCTCCACCATCTCATCGAAACATCGGGACACCTTCGCCTCTATCATCCTCTAACCCCCCTGCATCTCTCTCTTCACAGCCATCGGCCGCCATGGAAGGCCAAGCCGAGCTCGGTCCGTCGCCCCTGCAGACCTCCCACACCGGCGCCGCCACAGATCCGGCGACCACCCTCACCGCCGCGCCCGTCCCCGTCCACCCCGGCCGCCGATCCGCCCCCTCACCGGAGAGCCGCCGCACGCTGGCGTCAACGCGGCCGCCGCCGCTCGGTTCGGGCCGGGACGAGCAGTCGACTCCAGCCGATGCCCCCACGGGTCACAACCGTCGCCTGGGCCGGCCTGCCCAGGGCGGCCCACCAACTCCAGCGCCTGTCTGGCCCGAGCCGCCAGCCTGATGGGCCAAAGCCCATGGTGGGCTCCTCTTTTTTTTCCAGTGTTTTTTTTCAATTTCTACTAAGTCTTTTTTATTGTGCTGCTGTTTCAGTTTTGCGCGTAATATTGCGAGTAAACGGTAGCCCGGATCGCGTTGTGCCCAAAAGGAAAATTGTTTAGAATTGTGTGTACCTCAATCCATATTTTATGAGCTTTTTGATTTGAGGCCATCTTGATGTTGTTAATCTCCGTTGAAGTGGGCATCAGGCTGTTAACTGCTAATATTTTCTGTTAGTGTGCTGCTGCTGTTATTTTATTGCAAGTTTGATTGATGATTGTGACACATCCATGAGGCCTATTGCATTGATTCTTCTTGCATACTGTTGAGCATCATGTCCACTACCATTTTATGTATTGCATTGTCATGTTAGCTTTTCTGGTGATAGTTATGTTTAGCTCCAAAGCTGCTATGCCACTGTTTTTGACCGCCACCTCTATTTTTCACTAAGTCTCTAACTTTCCGATGCCATGTTGCATGCTTAATATCTTTTGATCTGCTATGCCTATGACCTTGATTCTTGTTTGTACCTGATCATCATCATGTCTACTCCATGCTCATATATTACTTTGTGTTTCACCTCTTGTCATGTTTGTCTGCTATGCCATGCTTGCTTGAGTTGCCATGTTAACAACCTTGCTCACCTCGAGTAGCTAAACAACTTTAACCGTTGTAAATGTGCGGTATCGTCGTGTGTGACGAGTACTCCACTTAACCTGTTAGTAACCGCTCTCGACGGTAGGTGCGATGTCTCATGTTGCCTTCTTGTTGGTGCTTGCTCGTGTTTGCTCCGTAGTAATAGATGCTTGCTCATTGATTGCTTTCCAGTGTTTACCGTCCTGTGTGCTCCCGCGGGTACCTTCGGAGGCGATGCGAGCTTGCGGTAAACTACACCTTCGGAACCTGACTTATCAACAGGCAAGGACTATACATTACTTATGATCCATTCTATTTCAACCAGCGGTTTGAATGCTAGTCTAGGATAGGTTCGATGTTTGATCCTACCACATGTTTACAACCTCTTTGAAACCGATACAGCCATGTCCCCTCCCAGCAAACCATGTACTGCTATGTTACTATTGCTCGTTGCTCAGCCCCTGCTTAGTATGCATGCTTAGGATGCTACGAATGTTACCCTGTTACTCCTTGGTTTTGGGCTATCACATTATTATATTGTTTCTGATGATATGATTATTATAAATGTTGACTATATTCGACGAAGGATGGAAGGTCTAGGCTATCCCGCCCCGACGCTTTGTTCCATTTGAGTCACCTAGGATCCGAGTTCCGGGTATTGGTTTTAAGACTGAGTGTGCCTAACCGCGTGTGGGATGCTATGGGATCCCCTTTTCTTACCTACCTAGCTTCAAACATTTCTAGTGATGGCCCAAGAAGATTTACCATTTGAAAACCATGCATATATGTCTGCCGGGTAGCTCCTGGCAGGCATCCTTTAAAACAACCCAGACCAGTAAGGACATGGTTCCTTGCTGGCCTATCATGACCGGCTGAGGACCCGGTCGCATGTGAGATTAACCGGCAATCCAAACCTGGAGTCATATGGTAGAGACCAGATCGAGAGAGCGGCCGGCTCCTGAGCTGGATGTCGACTCACCGGGGGCCACCCGGATTTGTTCGTTGTTAGCTAGAGGGACCTGTCGTACCGGATCTCCCGGAACAACTCTTCAATGAGTGTCTTTAACAGGCCCGACTGAGAGAGATGGGCGTGCGTGCGGAGCCTTGTAATGGGTAGTTGGTACACCCCTGCAGGGTTAAATCTTTTCGAGAAGCCGTGTCCACGTTTATGGACAACTTGAGACCTACTCCTTGTTCATAGACAACAACAACTGAGATAATCTTAATACCTTGATCAACGTGTGCGTGCCTTGACTGCTTCTTCTTCGTCGGGATGCGAAGAGGAGGACAAGGATAGGATAGGTGTTATGCTTGCGTAAGTAGGTGGATAGCAGACTTGTTGGAGGCGATTCCTCATCGAATTCTTGGATTCTTACCTTACTCTCTAGATCGTTAGCCACTTCATAAATGCTAGTGAGGCAACAACCTCACCACTTACCCCATCCTTACCGTGAACTACTAGTTATCCTAGAATGACGAGTGATGAAGTCCTTGCTGGGTCAGATGACCACAACAGTTGGATGCTGAGTACTTCTGTACTCATGATACTACCCCCAAACTCTTTTCAGGGTTCTTGATCGACAACATGTATGGCGATCGATGTTTCACGTGGAGACTCGACGACGAATAGTTAGATGGATCCCGTCGGAGGGCCTGGACCCGTGTGGTTATGGGGACCGATGATTTTCTTTTTTCACTAGGCATTTGATTGTAGTCTGTACTCAGACATGTATCTTCCGCTGTTGTATTGTATTAAGGCAGTTGTATGCCGATTGTATGAAATGTTGTATCCTTGTAGCTGTAATGTTGTGATATCATGTTGGAAATCCGGGGCATATGACATTGTCATATGTCGCGGTGGGACCGATATGTGCTTCGTCCCCGGATTTGGATGGAAACATCTAGATCTGGAACAGTACCGCATATCGGGCCTTACAATACGAGTGGCTACTCTCCTCCATCGAGAACAAACATGTCTATAGAGTTCGGGTGCTCCCTCACCCTGCATGCCGCAACATGCTCGAGTGCTTACTCGCCCCGTCAAATACTAACACATCTATAGAGTTCGGGTGCTCCCTCACCCAGAAGATGATAGAGTGCTCGATTAATTGATACGTCCAAAATGCATCACTATTTTATATCTTAATTCATCCTTATTTTATATCATAATTCATCCTTATTCATTGATATATTTCATATTACGATAATGTTTTTATGTTGTTTTGGCTTGTTTTACACAGTTTGCAACTTTCCGGTGCCGAAGCAGCAGACGCGGGATTCAACGGTGCTGAAGAAGAATACCTCCAAATTACCTGAAAATTGACAGAGGGTATTTTCTGAAGGATTAACGAAGACACGCCGAAGAGGGGCCATAGGGGGGCCACAGGGGCCCCAGGCGGCCACCTGGCGCGACCCCACCCCTGGCCGCGCCGGGAGGGTGCCTGGAGCCCTGGGGCCACTCCCGGCTCCCCCCTTTGGCCTATATACTCCTCGTTACCCGAAAACCTAAAGGAGAGAAGATTTTATCGAGTTCCGCCGCCGCTCCGTGGCGGAAACCTACAGAGAAGAAAAGGGCTCTCCGCCGGGCAGATTCCGCCGAGGAGATCACCTCCCAGAAGGGGAGATCATCGCCATCGTCATCACCACTCTATCGGTGTTGATTACTACTTTGTGGTGAATGCTATTGAGTTTTGTTGGAGAAATATCATTATGTCCAGATTTTTTATCATATATTTATCACCTCTGATCATGATCTCTTTTATGTCTTGTGAGTAGTTACTTTAGTTCTTGAGGACATGGGAGAAGTCTAGTTGTTAGTAGTCATATGAGGTTGAAGTAATTTGTGTTGTTTGATATTTAAGTTGTGTTGTTATTTTCCTAGTGGTGTTGTGTGAGTCGAACACTCAACACTTCGCCTTATTAAGGACCTAGGGGGATACATTGTGTATAAAGAATGCTTATGGTGGGTTGCCGGAGTGACAGAAACCTGAACCCCAGTTTGCACACTTTTGCACAAGGGAATAATGGATCCTTGATCTTATTGCTGTGGTTAGGCTTTGCCTTAATTTCTATCTTGTATTTGCGGATTCTTGCAAGATGTTTAATCATAAGAGTGACTTATCTTAGTCTAGAAGGTGTGCTAGCATAGATCCACCCACTCAACACTTATCAGCACAACACTTGTTATCGATACGGAGTATGGCGAAAGCACGTGACTACCTCTCCATGTGTCCTCAAGAACGCTTTAGTCTTTATAAGTTTAGTTGCCAGGATTATCCTTTGCTCAAAAGGATTGGGCCACTTGCTGCTCTTCAGTGCTATTTACTTTGCTTACTTTTATCTTATTGTTTCTTATATCGAAACCCCCTAAAAAGTTATCTTTCAGTGCTTGCTGTTATTCCTTGTCCAAAATCACCTATCAATACCTTTCGCTCCTCGTTGGGTTCGACACTCTTACTTATCGAAAACGCTGCAATAGATCCCTTATGGTTGTGGGTCATCAAGTAACGTTTTCTGGCGCCGTTGCCGGGGAGCATAGCGCTATTGGTAAGTGAAGCTGGTAAGGAAATTTTTATATTGTTGTTTTTATTTTGCTGTTGCTGCTCTTTGTCCGTATGGACAACCTAGCTATTGGATCGTTACTTACGGGGAAATACCCCACATCTGTGGGGGTTGTTCCTCCTCCTACTGAAATTGTGCCTTATAAAATACCAGCTGGTATTATCGATTGTGTTTTGGCTAATCGTTATGAAGGAGAGAGACATCCCAGTGAACACTTGCTATATTTATCACAACTATGTTCACTATTTAAGCTTGCAGGTGTATCAATGGAGTTTTTCATGAAGAAATTGTTCTCCGTATCGCTTATAGATAAAGCTTCAGATTGGTATAAGCTTCTTGATAACTCTCATTTGCTTGATTGGCAAGACCTTATGTCTCTCTTTTATACCAAGTTTTATCCTCTTCATGAAATTCATCGAGACAGGAACTATATCTATTAGGTCTCGTGACGGAGAAAGCATCGCTCAAGCTTGGGGGAGATTGAAATCTCTAATGCTCAAATGTCCTATTCATGAGCTCCCCAAGAAAACTATACTTACAAACTTTTATGCTAGACTTTCTCGTCAGGATAAGGAGATGCTGGATGCCTCCTCTAGTGGGGTATTTCAGACGAAAAGCGTTGAAGAAAGATGGTATCTCCTACAAAGTACTCCAGTAGTATCTGTTAAAATAGGAGATCATAATTATTATGGGCTATGCGATTTTGGATCGAGTGCTAGTGCTATCCCGTATTCACTTTATCAAGACATCATGAGTGAGATTCACCTTGTGAACTTGAAGAAGTTGATGTTACTATTCATCTTGCAAATAGAGAAGCTATCTCGCCTATCGGAATTTTGAGAGACGTTGAAGTCTTCTGCGGAAAGGTAAAATATCCTACCGACGTTTTAGTACTTGGTTCAGTAAGGGATAATTTTTGTCCTATTATTTTCTGTAGACCTTTTCTCAGAACTTGTGGAGCTATAATAGATTGCAAGAAAGGTAAAGTTTCTGTTGAATTCAATGGCGAGTCCTATGAATTTAACCTTTCTAAGTTCTCAAAGCAGCCTCGTGTTACTGATTTACCTAGTAATGATAAGATTATTGAAGATATTGCTTCCATTGCTATCCCTCCTAATGATCGTTTGCAACAATATATGGAGGACCACGAGAATGATTTGCATATGCAGGAGAGAAATGAGATGGACGACATATTCTTGAGACAACCTGCTATCCTAAAGCACGACCTTCCAGTTGAGCCTTTGGGACTTTTATCAAAACCAAAAGAAGATCCAGTGTTTGATCTTAAACCTCTTCCTGATACGCTCAAATATGCTTATTTAGATGAAAAGAAAGTATATCCTGTTATTATCAATTCTAACCTTTCAGGGTATGAAGAAGAGCGACAATTGGAAGTACTTCGCAAACATCGAGGTGCAATTGGCTATACCCTTGATGACCTTAAGGGGATAGGCCATCTATTTGTCAACATACCATCAACCTTGAGCCTGATGCTAAACCATTTGTTGATCATCAACGACGGTTGAATCCGAAAATGATGGATGTTGTAAGGACTGAGATTCTCAAGCTTCTAGCCGCAGGCATTATCTACCCTATAGCTGATACTAAGTGGTTAAGCCCCGGTTCATTGTGTTCCAAAGAAAGGAGGAACAACTGTGGTTCCTAATGATAAGAATGAGCTAATACCTCAGTGAATTATTATTGGATATAGAATGTGTATTGATTACAGGAAGCTGAACAAGGCAACCAGGAAGGACCACTACCCGTTGCCGTTCATCGACCAAATGCTTGAAAGGTTATAAAAAAAATACTCACTTTTGTTATCTTGATGGTTATTCTGGCTTCTCTCAAATTCATGTTAACACTGCTGATCAATAGAAGACCACTTTTACTTGTCCCTATGGTACTTCTGCTTACAGACATATGCCTTTTGGTTTATGTAATGCCCCTGCTACTTTTCAAAGGTGTATGTCTGCTATCTTTCATGGTTTTTGCGAAGAAATTGTGGAGGTATTCATGGATGATTTCTCCGTCTATGGAACCTCTTTTGACCATTGTCTCCACAACCTTAATAAAGTTTTGCAGATATGTGAGGAGACAAATTTGGTGCTTAACTGGGAGAAGTGCCACTTTATGGTCAACGCGTGAATTGTTCTTGGCCACAAGATTTCTGAGAGGGGAATTGAGGTGGACAGGGCCTAGATCGAAGAAATTGAAAGGATGCCCAACCCAAGGGACATCAAAGGTATTCGTAGTTTTCTCGGTCATGCTGGTTTCTATAGAAGATTTATTAAAGACTTTTCTAAGACTTTGAGACCCCTCACTAATCTTTTCCAGAAGGACGTTCCTTTTGTTTTTGATGAAGATTGTAAGGAAGCCTTCGAAGTTCTTAAGAAAGCTTTAATAACCGCTCCTATAGTACAACCACCTGATTGGAATTTACCTTTTGAAATTATGTGTGATGCTAGTGATTTTGCTGTTGGAGCTGTTTTAGGGCAGAGGGTTGATAAGAAGCTGAATGTTATATATTATGCTAGCAAAACCCTTGATAGTGCTCAAAAGAATTATGCTACTACCGAGAAGGAATTCTTAGCAGTAGTGTTTGCTTGTGATAAGTTTAGGCAGTATATTGTTGATTCTAAGTGAAAGTCCAAGTATGTGATCAGAGGGGGAAGGGGTGAATGATCACTTCAAATTTTTGAATGAAACTATGAAGTGAAGCTTAACTTAGCAGCAGAAGAAATTCAACAGAAAGGTAAGCATTGAAGCAGAACTGGATTGAAGCATAACATAGCGAATCAAAAGCATCGAATCAATTGCATTGAATCAAATCACTGAAGCAATTGCTAAACTGAATGTAAGTGCGGAAAGTAAAACGAACTCTTGACTCAGCGATGTTTGTTCAACCAGTTCACACTCTGCAAAGTGCTACGTCTGGTTGGAGGGACTTGTGATTGAACACAGGAGCTAACCTCTCTCCGTACGTATCTCCACTGCACCAATCTCCTTGAGCTTGGTCAGTTCTTCACTCGTGGTTGATTATTGAGGGAATCACCGAAACCTTTGACAAACTGGACTTCGAGGCAACAATAACTCTTCGCTCTCTGAAGAACAACGCTCTAACCGTCTAGGAGAATTGCAGTTCTCAAATATAAAAAGGCTAGCAAACTTCTTCCTAAGTCATAGTGAATCAACTCAGATCAATAGGACTTATGCTTCGGTGGATGGGTTTTTGGTTTGCTTCGGTGGGGTTGCTCTCTTCCTTCACTGTCAGAAAATATTCTCTTGGAGCAGCCACCGGCCAATGAGGGCGGGGGTGGCGTATTTATAGGTGGCAATCCCTAGGTGCGAAATGTCTTAAATGACCCGATGCGACAGCTTGACACCTGTCCGCAACGGTCATATTTCCAATCAAAGCGCAACTTTACTTGCGATCCAAGTAAAGCTGACTCACGGACTTGGTTCTGCTTCAGGAGCCGAAATAACGAAGTCTTCGCTGGTGAAGCATTACCTAGTGCACATGAGATTTCTCATCTCTGGCTTCTCACAGGTTTGGATTCGATCTGAGTCTTTTCACCAAAACCTTCGGAGTACATTTACTAAACCCCTCTTGATAGTACGGTTTTTCCTACGACTCAAAGAAGTGAAAAAGAACTACGCAAAAACTACTAAGTCTTGCTCCATCTTGACCACTTTCTTCGATGAGATGATGGCTTCTCGCCCCTTTGTTGGTTACCCCAAGTGGAAGGTTGAGATGTAGTGCAGCAGCAGTTTTCCCTCGGTGAAGATACAAAGGTTTGTCTCCAGCAGGACTCCAGAGATGATAAGTAGGTGTCAGCGGCGCAACTGACGCGGACCTGCACACAGACACAGATAACTTTGTTCCCAACGAAGTTCAGAGAGGTTGTCAATCTCTCCGGTCTTGTTGTTCACAAGGATAAAATGCAAGGGATAATGATAGCAAGTAAAAGCAGTAAGGTAAATATAGCGTGGAAACAATAATGAAGATATGTACCGGAATACGTGATGTTCGCTAGTGATGTCTCTCTCCCAAAAGACGATAAAATTGCTATGCGAGGTAAAAAAATTACAGAAAGGCAATTGACAGGATTATGAACGCACTGCAATGCTAACTATGCTAAAAAAGAAAGGACGAGGTTCAAAAGCACAGGCAGTACGCCAAGATAAGTAGACCGAAATCCATCTGCATCTACTACCAATCATCCACCTTGTGATATCTATCCAGAACATCTCGCTGGTATTAAGTTGCGAGCCCCACTCAAAGTGTAAACCCAAAGCAACAGACAACTGCATTAAAAAGAACTCTGCGTAAAGTAAACAATCCTTGTGACCGCGGTCACAAGCATCGTTGTTTTCCCCCCTGTGGCAACATCACATCCCCTAGACTCATGTTTCTGTCACTCAAGCGTGTCATCGGGGGGCATGAACCCACAATCTAGCACAACGTTCCCTCTTGAAGTCACTACCTACTACTTGGCCAAAGCAATAAACAACAATGGAGAACATGCTAGAATTACTTAGGAACAAAATTATAAGAGATAAAAACCAAATATATTACTCTATCACAATCTGAACATAATCTCACAATCCATCAGATCCTATCAAACTCAACATAGCAATAGCAGAAATATTACAAAGGTGCCCCGATCATGTAGGGCAGCTCACGAGGTCTAAACAATGAAGATCAAAGAGGGGAGGAGAACATCACATAGCTACTGATCACGGACCCATGGTCCAAGGAAAACTACTCACGAGACATCCGGGGAGCATCCATGGTGGAGAGGATACTCCCGGAGGTCAACCCTCCCTCCGGCAGGGTGCCGGGAAGAGGTCTTCTGGTGCTCCCGATCTTCGGAAGCGCGGCGGCGGCGGAACAGAGGCGAGTTCGCGGAATAGGGTTCCTCTTCTGGTGTTTTCCCGTGACGGAGAATAAATAGGTGAAGGGGGGGCAGCCAGAGGTGGACCAGGGGCCCCAGGCGCCCCCCTGGAGCGGCCAGGGGTGGGGCTGCGCCGGGTGGCCGCCTGGGCTCCCCTGGCTCCCCTCTGGCCCCTCCCGGGCTCTTCGCGAAGCTCCTCCACGCTGATTTTTTATCTGAATTTTCCCGAATTTTTCTGGCACTTTTTATATGGGGGAAAACTGAAATAGAAAAACAGCAGAAAACAGGAACTGGCACTGGGGTGCACTGAGTTAATAGGTTAGTCCAAATATGATCAAAAGTATATGAAAGTGTATCTAGATCATAGCAATATCACACAAAACATGCATGGAGCAAGCAGAAATTATAGATACGTTTTGGACGTATCAACATCCCCAAGCTTAATTCCTGCTCGTCCTCGAGTAGGTAAATGATAACAGCATAATTTCTGTGGTGACATGCTAGCAACCATAAAAGAACTTTGAAAAGTAAAACAATCAAGGTTAGAGACTCAATTCAAGTCATAACATGCAAGAGTCTATATTAGCATTGAAACAAGTAACAAAAGAACATTAGGTGCAAGAGCTCCTGCTGTCCGTGACTCGAATGTCTCCAAATGGTGTTTGCGTGCAAGAAGGGGGATAGGGAATACGAGAAAAAAGTATTTTTGTGTTGAGAACTCAATCTACTAAAGTTTCACACTTGGTCTTCTTTGGAATCTTATCTTGACTCGTCCCCAGACCACTAGCCAGGTACAAGTCAATTTGATCCACTCCTTTTCGATATTTTGAGCACTCATGCAATGGATGAGCGTAAGCACGAGAGTTGACACTTAGGATGGCGAAGAGAGAAATATGGTGGATGAGGAAGACAAAAAGGAAGAGAAAGGCTCACATCAATGAGGACAATCATAGGCAGGAGATGCCAAATGATAGATATTATGTGAGGAGTAGGGATTGCCATGCAACGGATGCACATACGAGCTAAGAAGCTCTCCAATGAAACTAGTGGGGGTACATCTAACTTGCTCTCTCATGAAGACCTATAGCTCATTTGAGGAGGCTCATCCTTGGAATATGCAAGCCAAGTTCTATAGTGTGAAGGTCCCCACATAGCTATATGCATAAAGACCATCCCTATGGAGTACAAAGATATAGAGGGAGTACTAGTGTGGATCTCTCAAAAGGATAGTAGTGTTTCCCCTTTCTCTCTTTTTATTTCTTTTTCTCCTTTTCTCTTTTTTTGTATTTTTTGGTGGCCTCAATGGCTCTTTCTATTTAACTCTCATTTGTCCTCTTTGGGATCTTTTATTGTGTCCACTTTGGGATCTTTTCCTCACTTAAGGGAAACACTCTATTTTACAAGAAGGTAAAGGAGATCTTTCACACTTTACAAGGTACTCAAAACATAAATAAGATGTAACTATCATGATGTATGCAATATATGTCGCTGCCAGTGTAGCAGGAACATGTATGACATGAAGATCAAGTCATGAATAGGTGGAAGTTGCATGGCAATGTAACTCATAAAGGCTATAGAAATGCCTTGATAGGTAGGTATGGTGGCTGTTTTGAGGAAAGATATAAGGAGGCTTATGATGACAGAGCGTATCATCCCAAGGGTTTGGATGTACCGGCGAAGGTGGACACCAACTCTCGGAGTGAGAAGAAGGTAATGCACGGCACATGAGAGGCTAGCAAAATATGGGAAGGTGGAAGTGTCAACTTTCAATACTTACATTAGTCCGAAGAACTCATGCACTTATTATCGGTAACTCTCAATCTAATGAGGAGGTTCACAAAGAGACAAGTACCCCGAGGAGGAGTGTATGGGGGTTTGGTTATCCTTGCGCATCCTCGACTCATGGTACGTGAGTGTTCTCTGATATTCTACCCCTCAGAAGAGTAGTGATCCATCTAGTAGCTAGAGTTCTCAACTAGTTTTGTAGGTTTTGAAAATACACACGGATTGCCCAAAATACGACACCTATCACTAATAGGCTAGAGCTCTTGACACCAAAAGTTCAAACATTACTCACATCAATACCTCAAAACTATTACAAGCTACTACTAAAATTAAATAGCAACCTCAATTACCTACTTTCAAGACAAGACACAACTCAGTGCAACAACCAACTCTCTTAACAAGATAAACATGAAAACTAAAAAGAGTTCCAGCAACAAACTAAACAAAATCCAAGGCTCTTGCTAAAGACAAACTAAGACTAAAACTAAATAAGGCAGTAGCTATGAAAAGATAAAGAACACACAACAGCAGAAAGATAGGCATGAATAATCCTATGATGTGTTCTAAATTTTGAAAGTGGAGCGTATTTCTCTCCCACACAAAGTAAGAAAGGATCTAACTTGTTATGAACAACAAGCAAAGCTAAAGAAAACTAAAAACAAAACCTAAGAGCGAGACGCTCCAAGCATAGGACATAACGCATGGAGTGATAAAAAAAATAGTGAGACGAAGGACAATCTGATGATTGTTGATGGAGAAGGGGATGCACGGGGGCATCCCCAAGCATAGACGCTTGAGTCTCCTTGAATATTTATTGGGGATGCATGGGGACATCCCCAAGCTTGAGCGCTTGACACTCCTGGATCTTCTTTCACCATCTTCCATCGCACACTTGAAAACTCCCTTCATACATAACTCATCATAAGCTGATTAGAGAGGTTAGTACCCATAATAAATATTTTTTCCCCACTGGATATAAAGATAATCTTGAAGAGCTACTGTTTCTCAAGATTGCCAAAAAAAATTTGCAAAGAAAAAGCAAGCTTAAGGTTTGCAAAAGTAAGGAGAGACAAAACGTGGCAGAATCTGTGAAAAACAGAACAGCAGATAGTAAATAATTTTTTAGGGGCACTTCTGCAACTCAAATAAAAAAACTCAGAGCATACGGAAGTTTTGTAATTGTATAGAGCATACTGTGTAAAAATTTCAGCTCAAAAAGATGAACTGGGATTTTTCTGGTCACGAGGACAGAATCTGTTTTCTGGACAGCATGTCACAACTTTTACTTCCCTTGCCGTAAGAGGATATAACTTGGCACAAAACTGAAAAAAAATAATACAATGATGTTGCTACAGAAGTAACAATCATCAAGACACAACAAAAGCAAAAAGAAACACCTAAATTCGTTGCGGGTTGCCTCACGAAAGCGCTTCTTTAAAGCCATTAGCTAGGCATAATGCAAAAGATCAAGTTGTATCAATCGAATCATTATCAAGATCATCAAAAAGCTCTTCAATTATACAACTAGTCTTAAGAGGTCTTTCAAATAAAGGCCTAATGAAGATACTTCTAGGGAGAAAACCAAAAGGCGAAAAATCAATGGAAGATTCATTTATAAAATTATCAAAGAGAGGTATTTCTTCCAGAGTTTTCACGGTTTCAACTTCTTTGGCAATAGGTGGTTTATTTTTAGGTCGGGGAGCCTTAGGGACATAATTGAACTTAGGTTCCCTTCTTGCCGAAGTCTCTACCTTTTTTGGTTTGATTGAGGAGAAAGTAGTTCCTAGAGTATTAATGATTTCCTCAATCTTATCTATCCTAGAAAGATCCGTATCACGGGATTTGATGACCTCCAAAGTTTTAATAATTTTAAGAATGGAGCTATCAAGCCTATTCAAATTCCCTTGAATCTTGCGATCCAACTCATTTATCCTAGTTATACTTGGTATTTCTAACTCTATCTTTTCAAGTTTCTTCATAATGTGAGATAGAGTTATATCTTCTTGTATGCTAGCAACAGGGAGATTTCCAACAAGATTTTCAATAACATTAAGAGACTCCCAAATCGGGGCTTCTAGAAAATTCCCATTGATGGCAGTATCTAATATGAACATATTCCAAGAAGTAATCCCAACATAAAAATTTCTAAGCAGGATAGTAGTGGATTGCTTCTTGGTGGCTCTTTTTTGAGAATCATTAATTCTATACCAAGCATCTTTTAAGCTTTCTCCACCTTTTTGTTTAAAGGTGAGAACCTCTGTCTCAAGAAAGGCAAAAGGGCCAGACATAATGATAACTAGTAAGATAAATAATTTTTTTTGTAAATTTTGATAAAAGACACAAAGATAAAAACTGAAAGATAAACTAACAAGACTAAAAAACAAAGGTAAAGGGTAGTGTGCAACTCCCCTATCTTAGCACTTGGAGTCCCCGGCAACGGCGCCAGAAAACTTGCTTGATGGCTTCTCGCCCCTTCGTTGGTTACCCCAAGTGGAAGGTTGAGATGTAGTCCAGCAGCAGTTTTCCCTCGGTGAAGATACCAACGTTTGTCTCCAGCAGGACTCCAGAGATGATAAGTAGGTGTCAGCGGCGCAACTAACGCGGACCTTCACATAGACACAGATAACTTTGTTCCCAACGAAGTTCAGAGAGGTTGTCAATCTCTCCGGTCTTGTTGTTCACAAGGATAAAATGCAAGGGATAATGATAGCAAGTAAAAGTAGTAAGGTAAATATAGCGTGGAAACAATAATGAAGATATGGACCGGGATACGTGATGTTCGCTAGTGATGTCTCTCTCCCAAAAGACGATAAAATAGCCATGCGAGGTAAAGAAATTACAGTTGGGCAATTGACAAGATTATGTGCGCAAACCAATGCTAATTATGCTATAAAGAAAGGAAGAGGCTCAAAAGCATGGGCGGTACGCCAAGATAAGTAGACCGAAATCCATCTGCATCTACTACTAATCATCCACCTTGAGATATCTATCTAGAACATCTCGCTGGTATTAAGTTGCGAGCCGCACCCAAAGTGTAAACCCAAAGCAACAGACAACTGCATTAAAAAGAACTCTGCGTAAAGTAAACAATCCTTGTGACCGCGGTGACAAGCACTGTTGTTTCCCCCCTTGTGGCAACAGCACATCCCCTAGACTCATGTTTCTGTCACTCAAGCGTGTCATCGGGGGGCATGAACCCACAATCTAGCACAACGTTCCCTCTTGAAGTCACTACCTACTACTTGGCCAAAGCAATAAACAGCAACGGAGAACATGCAAGAATTACTTAGGAACTAAAATATAAGAGATAAAAACCAAATATATTACTCTATCACAATCTGAACATAATCTCATAATCCATCAAATCCTATCAAACTTAACATAGCAATAGCAGAAATATTACAAAGGTGCCCCGATCATGTAGGGCAGCTCACGAGGTCTAAACAATGAAGATCAAAGAGGGGAGGAGAACATCACATAGCTACTGATCACGGACCCATGGTGTAAGGAAAACTACTCACGAGACATCCGGGGAGCATTCATGGTGGAGAGGAGACTCCCGGAGGTCAACCCTCCCTCCGGCAGGGTGCCGGGAAAAGGTCTTCTGGTGCTCCCGATCTTCGGAAGCGCGGCGGCGGCGGAACAGAGGCAAGTTCGCGGAATAGGGTTCCTCGTCTGGTGTTTTCCCGTGACGGAGAATAAATAGGTGAAGGGGGCAGCCAGAGGTGGACCAAGGGCCCCAGGCGCCCCCTGGCTCCCCTCTGGCCCCTCCCGGGCTCTTTGCGAAGCTTCCTCCACGCTGATTTTTTATCTGAATTTTCCCGAATTTTTCTGTCACTTTTTATATGGGGGAAAACTGAAATAGAAAAATAGCAGAAAACAGGAACTGGCACTGGGGTGCACTGAGTTAATAGGTTAGTCCAAATATGATCAAAAGTATATTAAAGTGTATTTAGATCATAGCAATATCACACAAAACATGCATGGAGCAAGCAGAAATTATAGATACGTTTTGGACGTATCATGAGACGTGCTTCAAGATTCCTTATCTTTTTAGGGGTCGACATCCGTGATGAGCTTCAATCCAGAGGATATGCTTCAGTAAGTATGTAAAACTTCGTTGAAGCTTTATCACCAACCTATAACTTCAAGAACCTAACAATTTGTTTTACACTAGAAAACTTGTTAGTTCCTCTACTGTTTTGTGCAACAATATCCAAAACTCATGAGGGCATAACTTTGCTCTTACAATCTCCCCCTTTTTGGACTATTGTTGACAAAACAGGCATCGATAAAAATATGGAATTTTGAGTTGAGTTGAGAGCAAACTCTAAGATATGAAGCTTTTGACTCCCCCTGAATGCAAGCATCGAAGATTTATATAATCGAAGTGAATGCTTGATGAAGAATATGTTTGATGGGAAGCCTAGCACAAATCTTAGTGAATCAATTGAATTTAGAAGATATTCGTCTTGAAGAGTATGCAATCATCCAATGACCTGTGAACTTAAAGGTAACAACCACCTGCAAGATGAAAGATATGAGATCAACTTGCAAGCACGGGGGTTATTAACACATAACATGTAGCAGTTCACAGACGAAGTAAAACTTAAGTTACAACCCAATCGAAGCGAATGGAAAGTTTGTTGTAACTTAACACACAAGAGATCGAATCGAAACCCTAAAACCCCGCAGCGAATCTAAACTTAACCGATGCTACTTTCTCCCCCTTTTTGTCAATAATTGGACAAAAGGTTGAGAGGTAGATCAAGAGTATTTACGCGTTTGCTGCAACCCGGGGACCTTGCTGATAGTCTTCGCCCGACGAAGATGCATCTCCTGAAGTGTCTCCTTCGGTTGAAGCAGGCGACTCCATTTCGTCAATGTCCAGCGGCGCTTGAAGCAAATCAAGATCACTGTCGTTGAGAGGGTCATCTTCTTGCTTCGATGTGTGGGAGTCTTCATCAGAGAGAGTATCAGGGTGAATCTGTTCAGCTGGATTAACAAATAGGACTTCATCAATCTTTTCTAGTGGAGGGATCTTTGGGTTGGGGCGGTCTATCGAATCATTTATGGAGAAATGGCGTTGAAGGTGCGGATACTCCTTGAAAATCCGATCAGCTTCAAGCTTCTTTACTGAGTTGAACTTCCTTAAACCTTTCCAAGAGTGGCGCTTCGGAACCTTCAGGTACTGGTTATTGTTCAAAGCTATGTTTCCAACTCTATTGATTTCATCAGAGAGATGTTGCATTTGGCGTTGATTGCCTTCAATGAAGTTTTCCAGCAACTGTTGGGAACGAATGGAAACCTCAAAGTGATAAACTTCTTTCTGAAATGACTTCGACATGTTGCGTTCATTGACATGTTGTCTGACTCCGACATATGTGACAAATGGATCATTTGGCCTTCTGAAGATATTCATTGTATCACACACAGGAGGGCAGAACAGCTTCGGGTGATGCTTCGCAACGAAGTCTTCATTGCGCCCATGGTTGCAAATGGCTTGGAGCCAGGGAGCATATTGCTTCAATTGATGTACAAGTTCAGCAGCTTGGACCATATATCGAAGAAAACAATCCTCGAAGTCAAACACATGGCCGTGAGTAAGCTTCAGCAAAGCATGACGTGTATGATAATGAATGTTGGACTCATCATTTGCAGTGCTGAGAGGCATAAGTGAGTTAGACAAGATATAAACCAAGTCTTTGATATGAATACCATATGCTTCGGGAGAATGTTTTCTGGCATGTGGTCTCCAGTGACTTCGGGATCCAGCAGTGAAGCAAATTCAGCTTCAGTAGGATCATGCATCAAGTGAACCTTTGCAAGTTTTCCAGTGTGCCTTGGAATGTTCACAATATCCATGAATTCATCAGAATGCATTCGAAAGACTTTTCCTTGAATCATCCACTCAAGTATCCAAGAGCTTGTGTCATCAGGATTTCTAGAGACATAGAGAGTGGCATAGAATTGCTTCACTAGCTCGGAGTTGAATGGTGTTTCCATAGCAAACAGGCTGGTAAGATTCTGTGCTTCGATGGTTTCCATAATGTTTTGGAAGCATGTTGCAGAAGTTAGACTTCGCATATCCAAGTACTTGTGCCTGAATAGAACACCCTATTGGCAGTATAGCTTCATGTACAGAATCTGTTGCTCGGCTGTCCAGAAGCGAAGGTCATCAGTAGTCCGGGGTGAACCATAAGGACTTGCGCCAAAGAAGCGAAGCTTCTAGCGATGAACTTCGAGGTCAAACTCAGGACCATGTCTTGAAGAAGAACCATCTCCCAAGAAAATAGGAAAAGTTTCACATGGGTAGATGGAGTCCAGTTGGGTATCTTGCGCAGGAATGCAGTGCGGAGCTTGCCTTCGAGCAACTATGGCTCGCTCTTGAGGTTGAGTCATAATTTCCAATTCATTGGCTTCAGCTTCTGCATCGACTTCAGGCTCTATTGGAACAACTTGTTCTTTGGCTTCGCCTTCTTGTTCTTCGGACTCATCTGCAGAGTGAGACGAAGAATAATCCTTTGAAGGAATTGGTATGTCTTGAGCTTGAGGAGAAGGCTCTGGCTCAAAGTTGTCGTGGTGCGATGGTTGAGGAGCGGGTTGAGGAGGAGGTGGAGTTGGAGCACGGGGTGGAATGACTTCGGGAACGGTTGGCTTTGCAGTTGGGGTTGGAAGAGTGATAATCCTGCATCGAGGGGGCGATGCTTGTCTTGGGGCCTTCTTGACCGGATGAGAGATCACCTCATCAGCTTCGTCTGCATCTGTGATAAGACGACGCTTCCTTTGTTGCAGCTGGGGAAGGGGTGCAGCTAGTTGCTTGAGCATTGCTTCGCGCTTCTTGGAATCAAGAGCCATGACCGAAGCATTGTGCGTCTTGCAACATTCTTCAATGGCAGATTTGATCTTGCCTTGAAACACTTGAATATTGTGCTTTCTCTTTTCATTGACATCAGCAATCTTCTTCGAAGCAGCCTCTGCTTCGTTCTTGAAGTCTTCATCTGATTAAGCATCTGCTTTCTTCTTAAACTTCAGAATTTTTGCAGACTCAGATCTGTCCCTAGCATGCAAATCCCTTAGCTGATTGTACAAGGTTTCAATCATGGCAGAAAGAGTTGGTGAAATGTAAACATTCCCAACATCCACAACTTTGGGATCAACAACTACAGCAAGCTGGCAGAATGCCTGATTCAGGCTCAAACAGTCCCATAGTTCACCTTCTCTTGCATCTGGGAAGTTGTGGTGACTATGCTCAGCTTCTTCATGAGCTTCGGGGGCAGGGGCTGCGACTGGCTTCGGAGGGATATCCTTTGGTGTCATGTCTACAACAGCTTCCTTCTGAGCTGCTCTAGCAGCTTTCTCCGCTTTCTTTGTGCGAATGATATCAAGTTGAGCCTGACGCTTGGCTTCAGCTTCACTAAGATGTTTGGTTTCGGCAGCAGCCTTAGCCTCTTGAGCTTTTGCTTCAGCGAGCTTGCGCTTTGCTTCAGCTTTCTGATTTTCTTTAGCAAGACCTTTCCTTTGTTTCTCCAATAAGGCAGCATCTCTGTCTGCCTTTTCCTTTGCTTTAGCTTCTTTATCAGCCTTAGCTTGGGCTTGTGCTTCAGTATGAAGTCGTTCAGCTTCAGCACGGTCTCTCTTTCGCATCTCTGCTTCAGACAGCTTCTTGGTGCCGACCTGGGCATAAGACTGGCCAGGCTTGGCAACAGATGTTTTTACCTTCGAAGCTTTGGCTGGCTCAGGAGCTTTAGCTTCGGGCTTAGCAGCAGGCTTTGCCTTCGGGTCATGCCTCTCCTTCGTTCTCTGTTCAGCAGGAACCAGGCGACGAGGTGGCTTTGAAGCCAAAGGAGCCTCAACCACCAAGTTGGTCATATCAATGG
Organism: Bromus sterilis; assembly: GCA_950022295.1. Taxonomy (NCBI): domain Eukaryota; kingdom Viridiplantae; phylum Streptophyta; class Magnoliopsida; order Poales; family Poaceae; genus Bromus; species Bromus sterilis. Next base: position 158,172,395 of record OX465599.1, on the reverse strand, counting down.
TTGGTTTAGGAACAGGAGGATCAGTTGGATCTTGAATCATTACGCCTCTTGAAGCAGGCGGTTTCTCTCCAGCCTTCTTCTTCAACGGCTTCCGAAGCTTTTGTCTCTTTGGACTAGGGGGAACAGGGGAGTGCTCAGACTCATCATCTGCATCATCTGCAGGATCTTCAGGGAGAGAGACTTCAGGCTGTGCGGCAGGTTCAGCTTCGTCATCAGCTTCATTATCACTTTCCTCTTCAGAAATAGCAGGAGGCGGTGAAGCACTCAATTTTCTAAGCCTTCTTTTCTTAGGCTTCGATGCACCTGCTTCAGTTTGCCCTGCAGCAACAAGTGCTTTGGCCTTCTTTTCTTCTCGGATTCTCTTCTTCTCAGCCAATATGGCAAGTCTCTCTTGCTCATCAGGATAGTCATCTGGAGTCTTGAGAGTATTGGGGTGAGGAACAGCAGGAGGCTTCGGGTAGTACTTTCTTCGATTTGCGGCAGTGTACTGAGCACACAGAGCAGTTGTGTATCGATATGGTGGGCTGAAAGCAAACTGCATAGCCCACTTCCAGTTCGGAATGCTCTTGTACTTGTACCACCTTACAGCCCAATAGCGTCGAATCTTTTGAAGCCGAATCTTTCTATCGTGGTCAGTTTCTTTAGGAGGTGTGTCATAGCCCATCTTGATTCGAATGGCTTCGGGAATGCCTCGGGCATTATTGACTTCTTTCGTCTTGCCACCTTTGTCTTTCTGCTTCGGGGGCTCAGGATAGTTCTCAAGTCCTTCAACAATAGGCGACTCATTCCCAATGGCTGCCTCTTCGTCAGACATCCTGTGACCAGAAGGATAGAAAAGAGGGAATAGGAAAGGGAATGAATAAGCACAGGCAAAAGTTTCGACCAAAACCTGATTTTGACAAGAACCCAGATCAAACTAATATCAGATGCAAATCTGTCATTGGATTGAGCTAGAACTAGTTCAAGAACACGACCTAACTTAGTCCAAACACAGAATAGATTGAATCTCAATACTGACCTGAGTAGATGGGATTACTTTGATGCTACAAACAGTTTTCCCAACGAGCAATGATCAACACGGATCAGAACAGTCCTATAAACAGAAAACAAAACCCTAACAAATCTTAGATCCAAGCCCTAGATGAAGAACTCGCAGAAAAGATTGGATCCAAGGGAACTTGCGTACCCTAACTTGGTGACGCGAAGCGGCTACGGCGACAGAGTGCAGAGACGTGCTCTTCGTCGACGGGGAACGTCCACGGCGGCGGCGGTCCGGCAGTTAAGCGGCGCTGTCGACGTCGGGAACGAGAGCTCTGCGGCGTGCTCGAGGAGGGAGACGTGGAAATCGGGAGAGAATGAACGTGGGGAACGGTTCGCTGGAGGATTTTCCTTATATAGGCCCGATCTGAAACGGTTGCCAGATCGTATCGGACGGCTGCCAGCGAGTGTCTCTTCCGATTCAACGGCTCAGATGGAGTGGCGGTTCGCGAGCGAATCTCAACGACCCGAGAAAGACAGGGACTCACCGGCTGAAGAATAAGTCTTGACCGAGAGCAAAAACTTTGATAAAGTTGGAAGCATTTGATTCGGAACTCAATGACGTTCGAAGCAATACGCTTTCCATTTCAAATGTGCTTAACCATTCAAGAAAGAATAGATTGGGAGCGAATCAAAATGGAGGGATAGGGTCCGAAACTTATCACTTCAAAGAAAAACAACAACGAAGCTAAAAGTGATAAGTACATGGGACAAACAAAACGAAGAAATAAAAACAACACATAACTGAAACCAAATGGCAAACGAAGCTAAACATATAAACTTGGACGAAGGAAAACTCAAGCGAAACTAAACAAACACACAACGAAGGTGAATATATACAATGGAAAAGTTTCGATCTTACTGAACATTGTGTGAGTCTAGGATGTTGAGCTCACATCTCAATGCACAAAACCTTTTCTCGTCCAATGGCTTCGTGAATATATCTGCCAATTGATCTTCAGTTCTAACATGGCTGATCTCAATGTCTTCGCGCTGAACATGATCTCGAAGAAAATGGTGACGAATATCGATATGCTTCGTTCGAGAGTGTTGCACAGGATTGTGTGCAATTTTGATAGCACTCTCATTATCACAAAGCAGAGGGATTTTCTTCACATAAATACCATAATCTTTCAGCGTCTGCTTAAGCCAAAGTATCTGAGTGCAGCATGAGCCAGCAGCACTGTATTCAGCTTCAGCAGTAGATATTGAGACACAGTTTTGTTTCTTTGAAGCCCAACACACAAGAGATCTACCAAGAAAATGACAAGTGCCTGAGGTAGATTTCCTGTCAACTCTATCTCCAGCCCAGTCTGAATCAGAATATCCAATTAAATCAAACTGAGTTCCTTTGGGATACCAAAGTCCCAAATAAGGAGTATGTGCTAGATATCGAAGAATTCGCTTCACAACAGTATGATGCGATTCCTTCGGATTGGCCTGAAAACGAGCACAAATACAAACTGATAGCATAATATCAGGTCTAGATGCACATAAGTATAAGAGTGAACCTATCATAGACCGATACTTCTTCTGATCGAAGGGTTTCCATTTCTCATCAGCATCAAGAAAACCATTGGTAGGCATGGGAGTTCTAATGGTCTTGCATTCAGCAAGATCAAATTTCTTCAGGCAATCCTTCAAGTATTTCTCTTGTGAAATAAAGGTGCCATTCTTCTGTTGGCGAATCTGAAGTCCAAGGAAAAACTTCAATTCACCCATCATGGGAATCTCATATTTCTTCGACATCATCCTTGCAAATTCTTCGCTGATTTCAGTGTTAGTGCAACCAAAAATAATATCATCTACATATATCTGACACACAAATATATCATTGTTATATGATCGAGTGAAAAGAGTGGGGTCAGTGGTTCCAGGTTTGAAGCCTTTCTTCAGGAGCAAATCCTTCAATGTTTCATACCAAGCACGAGGTGCTTGCTTCTGTCCATACAAAGCTTTGTGAAGCTTACACACCATATCAGGATTTTTCGAGTCTTCAAAACCTGGTGGCTGTATAACATACACTTCTTCTTCTTCTATTTCACCATTAAGAAAAGCACTTTGGACATCCATTTGATATAGCAATACATTTTTGTGGTTAGCAAAAGCAAGCATGACACGAATGGATTCGAGACGGGCTACTGGAGCATAGGTTTCACCAAAATCAATGCCTTCGATTTGGGTGTAACCTTGTGCTACCAATCTAGCCTTATTTCTTACCACAATACCATCTTCATCTTGCTTGTTGTGAAATATCCACTTAGTGCCAATAATATTATGCTTCGTGGGATCAGGCCTGTCAACAAGTGACCAAACTTTATTTCTTTCAAACTGGTGAAGTTCTTCCATCATAGCCAATAACCAATCAGGGTCCTTCATGGCTTCATCATATTTTGAAGGCTCTAGCATGGAAACAAAATAAAAACTTCCACAGAAGTTAGCCAAACGAGTACGAGATCGAGTAGTGGGACGACCTGGTTGATGAATATCTTCGAGGATCGAATCAACATCAACTCTTCTTCAAACTCGTGATAACGTAGTTTCATTTGCTTCAGGCTCAGCTTCTGCTTCAGGATCTGCATCAGCTTCGGGATCTGCTTCACCTTCAGCTTCGGCATTTCCTTCAGGATTATCATTTCCTTCATTCCCTTGTCCTTCTTCGTCCTGTTCATCGTTAGCTTCGGGATGTTGATCTCCAGCGCTCCGGGCTATGTGTGGGAACATTGGACCATCATCATCCCTGACAGCTTGACGAGGATTGGCTTCAACAGGGCGAATCTCTCCAATAGCCATGGACCTGATAACTTCATCAAGTGGAGGTTCATCTAGATCATGAGGCAAACGCTCTTTTTGAGATCCATTAGTTTCATCAAACCTCACATTTACAGTTTCCATAACTTTCCCGAAGTGAGAGTTATACACTCTGTAAGTGTGAGAGTTTGAGCCATAACCTAAAATAAAACCTTCATGTGCCTTAGGGGAAAATTTGGAGCTATGATTCATATCTCTAATAAAGCATGGAGCACCAAATACCCTAAGATAATAAACATTTGGTTTGTTACCAGTGATAAGTTCATGTGAAGTTTTCTTCAGGAATTTGTGAAGGTAAACCTTGTTGATGATGTGACATGCAGTGTTAATTGCTTCGGCCCAGAACCTAATAGGTGTCTTGTATTCAACAAGCATAGTTCTGGCCATTTCAATAAGATTTCTATTCTTCCTTTCAACTACACCATTCTGTTGAGGTGTATAAGCAGCAGAGAACTCATGAGTAAAACCATGATCATCAAGAAAATCTTCAATATGAGTATTTTTGAATTCAGTTCTATTATCACTTCGGATATGCTTTAGAGATAATTCATATACAGTTTGAGCTCTCTTAGCGAATGCCTTGAAGATTTCAACAACTTTGCTCTTGTCATCCAAAAAGAAAACCCAAGTATAACGAGAGAAATCATCAACAATAACAAGACCATATTTGTTTCCTCCCAGGCTAGCATAATTTTGAGGACCAAAAAGATCCATATGAAGCAATTCAAGAGGACGAGTGGTAGTCATGATAGTCTTCGCTGAATGATGTTTCTTTGTGATTTTACCAGCTTCACAAGCACTGCAGAGACGATCCTTGTCGAATTTTACTTCGCGAAGGCCAATAACGTGCTTCTTCTTCACTAAGTTATGAAGATTTCTCATCCCTGCATGACCAAGTCTTCGATGCCATAACCAACCAGATGAAGCTTTTTCCATTAAGCATGTGGATACAGCAGGGCCCGAAGGAAAATCAACAATGTATAAATCTCCTTTTCGGTAACGCTCGAAGACAAACGTATAATCATCCTGTGAAAAGACAACACAACGCGAAGCAGAAAATAGAACAAGCATACCCATATCGCATAACTTTGAAATAGACATAAGATTATATCCAAGAGATTGGACTAGCATAACCTTGTCAATGTGCTTATCTTTCGATATGGCAACCTTACCCAAACCTAACACTTTACCTTTGTTGTTATCACCGAAGGTAATGTACTTCTGAGAAGATTGAGATAGTTTTTCTTCGGTGAATAACTCCTTGTCTCCGGTCATATGATTTGTACAACCACTATCCATGACCCATTCGGATCCACCGTGATGAGGACATCTCTACTAATGTTACACCCACATCTTCACCAACTACACATACTGGACCAGTTACTAGAGCACGTGCACGTCAACTAAATTATCAGGTACTTTCATTTCTTGCGAATCCTTCTAATGTTCATGAACATATGATGCTGCCTAAATTAGATACTTTTGTTTTGCTTATGAATGAAGGACCTAGCATGGACAAGAAGGACGGTCATTGGAGCGGGATCAAGCATGGAGAAGAAGGTGCGCGCGCGGGAAAGAACAATGGAGCTTCCAGTGGGGATTTTCGCACTTTGAAGCCACCATAAGGCATGCATGAAGGCTTGGACGAAATACACGAGATGCCACTTCATTATTTTCGTCCAAGGGCAATTATAGGTGCTGCGTCACCTTAATATTGGGCTGGGCCCATGTAATTTCGAAATACCACATTATAGGCTGTTTTTAGAGTCCGTATGTGTGGGGAAACCGAGTTAGGGTTGTTTTCGGACCCCACCTCCAAGGGGTCACGAAAATCCCCTCTGTTCCCCCATATATACAGCCCTTAGGGCGTCGTTTAGACTTGGGTTTTAATTAGATTTAAGTTAGCCATAACCGCAACTTCGAGCTCTTCGTTTGTGTCATCCGACCAGGCCAAGACCTCATTGGAACCCCAACTTTCGTAATCATTCATCTTATATTCGCAATATCCAGATTGCAATTCTTAGTTCTTGCTTGTTCTTCGATTGCTTGCAGGAATTAGACCTTCGTGGTCAGGTTGATCGTGCATCCGCGGGATCAATAACCTCTTGGAGTTGGTTTAGCGATCGCTAAGGCGCAACGTCTTCGCACGTTCGTAGTCGGATCGTGAAAGTCGTCTCCACCATAATCGATCTCCACCATCTCATCGAAACATCGGGACACCTTCGCCTCTATCAAGTGGTATCAGATTTCCAGGTTGCTCGGTGAGATTTACCAGTTTTCGTAGTCTAGATTGGTTCTGTTCTTCATACCTACAGTCCACGAAAAAGCCAACAAAAAAATTAGGGTTAGATCATCACGTCCCAAAACAGTCCGAGCCTTTGTCCAGTTTTCTTTACAGTAGTTTGCATTGTTGAATTTGCGGTTGCATCGTTGTGTCGAGTTGCTGATCTTAGCGTCTAGTTACCTTAGAGTTTCGAGTTCTGATCACAGTTTGTCACGCCGCCGCCGCACAGTAGTACACCACCACGTTCCGCCAATCCGAGTCCAGATACACCACCACGTTCCGCCAAGCCGAGTCCATACACACCACCACAACCTACCGATCCGAGTTGAGTTCCATCACCTGTTCGGTTTGTGATCTCTCCGTAGCCAGATTAGTTTTGAGTTGATTAGAGTCGGATTTCACCAATCTTTTGTCGTACGTAGAAGGAGGTGATTTCCAAAAAAAAAAAAAGTCTGGCACGCTTTCCAGAGTAGTTTTTAGGCCAAAAATTTCGAGGGTAAAAAAATTTCGTGCCCATACGTTCCTTAGGTCCAGAAACTCATTTTGAGACGTTCGCCACCATAGTGATTTTTTCGCACTTTTTCAGCCACCGCAGTCCCGCATCGCAAAAAAAAAAGCAAAAAAAAAAAAGAGAAAAAAAATTCAGAGTGTGCTTCTCAGTTGATTACGTGCCGCGCCGTGCTTTCGTTGGTGTTTTAGGCTCGCGTCTCTAGTACGGTCTAGCCTAGGATCAGCACAGTACCGACGTTGAGTGTTTATTCAGCTTTGCATCTCTGTTTTGATTACTGTTGAGCTTTTGCTACCATACTTGTCAGCCTTCCTACAGCTCCACATATATTCTACATCGTGTGTTTTGACACCTCCTGGCCATCGCTCTACCACATCTCTTAAGAGTTTTTGACCCGTTGGTTGTACATCACCACCTGTTGCTAGGTAAGAATCAGTAAGAACTAAAGAAAAGCTTGACGGATTTGTGCTTTCCACCACCCCACATCCCATTAGTAGAAGTAGGATCATACTTCTGTGTGTTTTCTATTTCTGCTAACCATGCCAGGATCCCATGATGAAGTGGCGCGGGATGCACCTGATTGAGAGAATATGACAAACAAAGCATTACATGATAAATTTGCACAAATGATGTCTGAACAGGTGAATGATATCGAGAACAGATTTACAGAGGCGATTGATGGTGTGGAGAAGATGATCGGCACCAAGCTCGACGCCAAGTTTACTGAGTTGCTCGCACGCTTACCTATACAGCCTGCGGCCGCTCCAGCACAGCCACCGCCACCACGACGTGCACGACGTATTCTGTTTCCGGGCAGACAAGCTGCTGGTGCTCCTGCTGCTGCTGCAGTTACTGCTGCTGCTGCCTCTGACGTCGGCCAGGACGACAACTACGAGGGTGATTACGAGGAGGAGGTGGAACAAGAAGCGGCCTATGAACAGCCAGCTGGTCGTCCACGTCCCAACATTCGCCACGGTCGACACCAACCACCCCCTCAGGTACGCGATGATGAACATGTGCCTAAACTTAAATTGAATCTTAAGCCGTTTGAGGGTAGATATATTCCTGATGCTTATCTTACTTGGGAGTTAGAAACTGAACAACGCTTTACATGTTTACAATATCCTGAGAATAGACGTGTTACTGCTGCTGTTTGTGAATTCACGGGTTTTGCATCTATTTGGTGGTCTGAACATTGTAGATTGCATGCTAATAATATTCCAGCTACTTGGGCTGCTTTAAAAGATGCTATGCGTACTCGCTGGGTTCCTCCTTATTATCAACGTGAATTGCTACAAAAATTACAGCGTTTGGGACAAGGAAAAAATTATGTAGAGGAATATTATCAAGAATTACAAACTGGATTGATTAGATGTGGCCTAGTAGAGGATAATGAAGCTATGTTTGCACGTTTTATAGGTGGCTTAAACAGGGAGATACAAACTATTCTAGAATACAAGGACTATGCTACTATTACTCGTTTGTTTCATCTTGCTTGTAAAGCTGAACGTGAAGTGCAGGATCGACAGGCCGCTACGAGACCTAACTTTTCTGCAGGACGAAATACATCATGGACATCGCGTGGACCTTCTACATCCACACGTCCTGCTGCACCACCATCTACTTCAACCGCTCATTCTTACAGGGAGCCACCAAAACAGCCAGCGCCACCATTCAAGGGTGCACAGAGTGGTCCAGCAGCGAGTTCTTCTTCATCCATGGCTTCCACAGGGCAAACACGAGATCGTGATATTAAATGTCGCAGGTGCCAAGGTGGAGGTCACTTCGCAAAAGACTGTCCCTCCAAGCGTGTGATGATTATTACGGCGGATGGTGGGTATGAGTCAGCGAGCGACTATGATGAGGAGACTTTAGTTCTCATTGCTCAGGAGGAACAGGGTGCCCATGATGATGCTCATGATATAGAGTATATGGCTCCTGATGATGCAGATCAATATGCTAGTTTGGTTGCTCAACGTGTGTTAAGTGTGCAGGTATCGAAGGCCGAGCAAAACCAGAGGCATAATTTGTTCCACACAAAGGGAGTGGTGAAAGAACGTTCGGTTCGCATCATCATTGACGGAGGGAGTTGCAACAACTTGGCGAGCATGGAGTTGGTGGAGAAGCTATCTCTCACCACAAGACCACACCCCCATCCGTACTATATTCAGTGGTTTAACAATAGTGGTAAGATTAAGGTAACGCGTTCTGTTCGTGTGCACTTTAGCATTGCTGCATATGTTGATTATGTTGATTGTGATGTGGTACCCATGCAAGCATGCTCTCTTTTACTTGGTAGACCATGGCAATTTGATAGGAATGTTGTACACCATGGTAGGACAAATCAGTTTACTCTGGTTCATCAGGATAAAACTATTGCTTTACTTCCTATGTCTCCTGAACAAATTGTGAAAGATGATCTTGCTCGAGCTAGTAAAGCTAAACAGGAGAAAAATAAGAGTGAAAATGAGATAGCAGCTAAAGAATTTGAGCACCAACATAATACTACTAGCAAATCTTCTTCTGCTGTTTCTAATGAAATTAAATTGACTAGTCCAACTTTGCTTGCTACTAAGGTTGATATTTCGGATTTGGATGTTAGTCAATATGTGTGCTATGCTTTTGTGTGCAAAGAAGCTTTGTTTTCATTTGAGGAATTGCCTCCTTCTTTGCCTCCTGTTGTCACTGACCTTTTGCAGGAGTTTATTGACGTCTTTCCACAAGACGTACCACCGGGATTACCACCTATTCGAGGGATTGAGCATCAGATTGACTTAATTCCCGGTGCCTCGCTGCCCAACCGTGCGCCATACCGTACCAATCCGGAGGAGACGAAGGAGATTCAGCGTCAAGTACAAGAGCTACTCGACAAAGGTTACATACGTGAATCCCTTAGTCCTTGTGCTGTTCCTGTTATATTAGTGCCTAAAAAGGATGGAACTTGGCGTATGTGTGTTGATTGTAGAGCCATTAATAATATTACTATTCGTTATCGTCATCCTATTCCTAGGTTAGATGATATGCTTGATGAATTAAGTGGTTCTACCATGTTTTCCAAAGTTGATTTGCGTAGTGGATACCATCAAATTCGCATGAAATTAGGAGATGAATGGAAAATGGCTTTTAAAACTAAGTTTGGATTATATGAGTGGTTAGTCATGCCTTTTGGGTTAACTAATGCACCTAGCACTTTCATGAGATTAATGAACGAGGTTTTACGTGCTTTCATTGGACGATTTGTGGTAGTCTATTTTGATGATATACTGATTTATAGCAAATCTTTGGAGGAACATTTGGATCATTTACGTGCTGTTTTTATTGCTCTATGTAATGCACGTTTATTTGGTAACCTTGGGAAGTGCACCTTTTGCACCGACCGAGTATCGTTTCTTGGCTATGTTGTTACTCCGCAGGGAATTGAAGTTGATAAAGCCAAGATCGAGGCGATTGAGAGTTGGCCGCAGCCCAAAACGGTCACACAAGTGAGGAGTTTTCTTGGCCTCGCTGGATTCTATAGGCGTTTTGTGAGAGATTTCAGCACCATTGCTGCACCTCTCAATGAGCTTACACGCAAGGATGTGCCTTTTACTTGGGGTACCGCACAGGAAGAAGCCTTCACGGTATTGAAAGATAAGTTAACACATGCTCCTTTGCTCCAACTTCCTGATTTTAATAAGACTTTTGAGCTTGAATGCGATGCTAGTGGTATTGGTTTGGGAGGTGTGTTATTACAAGATGCTAAACCTGTTGCATACTTTTCTGAAAAATTGAGTGGGCCTAGTCTGAACTATTCTACTTATGATAAGGAATTATATCCTCATTTCGGACATTAGAAACTTGGCAACATTATTTATGGCCCAAAGAATTTGTTATACATTCTGATCATGAATCTTTGAAACACATAAGAAGTCAAGCAAAACTTAATCGTAGACATGCTAAGTGGGTTGAATTTATTGAGACTTTCCCTTATGTCATTAAACACAAGAAGGGGAAAGATAATATTATTGCTGATGCTTTGTCTCGTCGTTATACTATGCTTTCACAACTTGACTTCAAGATATTCGGTTTAGAGACAATCAAAGATCAATATGTACATGATGCGGAATTTAAAGATGTTTTGCAGAATTGTAGAGAGGGTAGAACATGGAACAAGTTTGTGCTTAATGATGGGTTTGTGTTCCGTTCTAACAAGCTATGCATTCCATCTAGCTCTATTCGTCTTTTGTTGTTGCAGGAGGCGCATGGAGGAGGATTAATGGGACACTTTGGCGTGAAGAAGACGGAGGACGTACTTGCTACACATTTCTTTTGGCCAAAGATGAGACGGGATGTTGAGCGTTTTGTTGCTCGCTGCACTACATGTCAAAAAGCTAAGTCACGACTCAATCCTCATGGTTTATACATGCCTTTACCTGTACCTAGTGTTCCGTGGGAGGACATATCCATGGACTTTGTTTTAGGCTTGCCTCGAACAAAGCAGGGGAGGGATAGCATATTTGTTGTCGTGGATAGATTTTCTAAGATGGCACATTTTATACCATGTCATAAAAGCGATGATGCTGCTAATGTTGCTGATTTATTCTTTCGAGAGATTATTCGCTTACATGGTGTGCCCAATACTATTGTATCGGATCGTGATACTAAGTTTCTTAGCCATTTTTGGAGATGCTTATGGGCTAAGTTGGGGACTAAACTACTTTTTAGTACTACATGTCATCCCCAAACTGATGGACAAACTGAGGTAGTCAATAGGACTTTGTCTACTATGCTTAGGGCTGTTTTAAAGAGTAACTTAAAAATGTGGGAAGAATGTTTACCTCATATTGAATTTGCTTATAATCGTTCATTTCATTCTACCACTAAAATGTGCCCTTTTGAGATTGTTTATGGTTTTCTACCTCGTGCACCTATTAATTTGCTTCCTCTTCCATCTTCGGAGAAGGTTAATTTTGATGCTACGCAACGTGCTGAATTGATATTAAAAATGCATGAGTTAACTAAAGAAAACATTGAGAAAATGAATGCTAGATACAAGCTTGCTGGTGATAAGGGTGAAAGCATGTTGTGTTTGAACCAGGAGATCTTGTTTGGTTACATCTATGTAAAGATAGGTTTCCTGATTTGCGCAAGTCTAAGTTAATGCCACGAGCTGATGGTCCCTTTAAGGTTTTACAGAAAATTAACGATAATGCATATAAACTTGAGCTACCTGCAGATTTTGGGGTTAGTCCCACATTTAACATTGCAGATTTGAAACCTTATTTGGGAGAAGATAATGAGCTTCCGTCGAGGACGACTTCAATTCAAGAAGGGGAGGATGATGAGGACATCTCTACTAATGTTACACCCACATCTTCACCAACTACACATACTGGACCAGTTACTAGAGCACGTGCACGTCAACTAAATTATCAGGTACTTTCGTTTCTTGCGAATCCTTCTAATGTTCATGAACATATGATGCTGCCTAAATTAGATACTTTTGTTTTGCTTATGAATGAAGGACCTAGCATGGACAAGAAGGACGGTCATTGGAGCGGGATCAAGCATGGAGAAGAAGGTGCGCGCGCGGGAAAGAACAATGGAGCTTCCAGTGGGGATTTTCGCACTTTGAAGCCACCATAAGGCATGCATGAAGGCTTGGACGAAATACACGAGATGCCACTTCATTATTTTCGTCCAAGGGAAATTATAGGTGCTGCGTCACCTTAATATTGGGCTGGGCCCATGTAATTTCGAAATACCACATTATAGGCTGTTTTTAGAGTCCGTATGTGTGGGGAAACCGAGTTAGGGTTGTTTTCGGACCCCACCTCCAAGGGGTCACGAAAATCCCCTCTGTTCCCCCATATATACAGCCCTTAGGGCGTCGTTTAGACTTGGGTTTTAATTAGATTTAAGTTAGCCATAACCGCAACTTCGAGCTCTTCGTTTGTGTCATCCGACCAGGCCAAGACCTCATTGGAACCCCAACTTTCGTAATCATTCATCTTATATTCGCAATATCCAGATTGCAATTCTTAGTTCTTGCTTGTTCTTCGATTACTTGCAGGAATTAGACCTTCGTGGTCAGGTTGATCGTGCATCCGCGGGATCAATAACCTCTCGGAGTTGGTTTAGCGATCGCTAAGGCGCAACGTCTTCGCACGTTCGTAGTCGGATCGTGAAAGTCGTCTCCACCATAATCGATCTCCACCATCTCATCGAAACATCGGGACACCTTCGCCTCTATCACACCGGAGACATAGCCCTGCAGAAGAATTAGTTCTTCTTAACCACCCACAAACGAGCAGGTGACTGAGAAGATGTTGAAGCACTGGTTGAAGAAATATTAAAGCGAACAGGAGTGTATTGCTTCGGTGTACCATCAAGCACACCATAAATATAAGTCCTTTGCGAATGGTTAGGATAAGAATGAGCATATGCAATCTTAGTATGATTATTATGAGGACGATACGTATGACGACCAGTACGATAGTATTGCTTCTGCGGAACATTTGATTCGGGCACCAGTGGATCATTTCTCGTCTCTAGAGAATAGAAATGATTCGGTTGTACCGAAGGCTTTCCCTGCATAGTATGGTTAGCAGGCAGTTTTTCCACAAGTGCTTTCTGCACCCATATCTGCCTCTTATAGAAGCCATTCTTCGGAGGAGTACCTACGTACTCAGCTGTAACTTTTCCCTGTTCATCTTTGCTGAGTTTGTAGTCTGAATCAAGTGATTCATCCACAATGGCTTTGTTCATTTTGCAGTCGAAACCTGAAAGGTTAGCAATATCAATGGGTTTCTCCTTCGCTAGGACCCAAACAGTCTTAGGATACTGCTCAGGTTCCCAATAGGTACCATCAGGGTTTATCTTTCTCTCGAAACCAACACCCTCATTCCTGGGATTCCTGTGAAGGAGAGCCTTCCTCAGGATCATCTTGTTGGATTGAAGCAATTTTTAGCAAGTTTAGCATAGCTTATCTTTGAATCACTATCATATGAGGAGCAATCAGAAGTATCATAGTTTGATTTGGATGAAGATACCTTCGCCTTGGCCATGAAGCAATATGCAGGAGTTTCATCTTCACTACTGTTGTTGGTGAAGAATGAGCTCGAAGCTTTGGTTGAAGCATCTGCCGAAGCGAAAGCCAAACCAGCAACACCATCTGATTCAGACCCAGACCCAGACCTCGAGCCCGATTCAGCTTCGGAGCCAGAGGCTTCGTCTTCAGAGTTCATCTCCTTTCCAAGATAGGCCTTGGCACGGTGAGAGATGCTTCGACGAGACGAGTGAGTCTTCGATGAAGAACCCTCACGCTTCTTATGATACTTCTTCCTCTTATCATCATCAGAATCTTTCTTCTTTTCTCTTCTCAAACTGGAATCATGTCTCTTGGACTCATGGCTTCTGGAGGATCTGTGGGACTTTGTCGAGGAGTCTTTGAGTGAATGCTTCGATTTGTTCTCAGCTTCCCACAGAGGGCAATCAGCAATGTAGTGACCTGGTTTCTTGCACTTGTAGCAGCAGTTATCCTTCGATGGAGAGCTTCTTGAGGATGAGCGGTGAGAGGAGTGACTTGAGCTTCTTGAAGAATAACTCTTCTTGGGTGAAGAAAAACCTTTTCTTTGGAAGCGGTTGAAGCGTCTCATGATCAATGCTAAATCTTTCCCAATGCTTGCAGGATCATCAGATTCGACACCTGAAGCAGAACTGACTTCGGGTGAAGAATGACGCGAAGCTTTTTCTTTCAAGGCATGAGATCTTCTTCGAGAACCATTTATGTCACGTTTCTCATCTTCTTCCATTTCAAAAGTATTGAGTCTCTCAAGAATATCAGCGACAACAAGAGTCTGAAATCAGTCCTTTCCTTGATCATCAGCAAAATGTGATCAAACGAATCATCCAATGAGCGAAGCAGAGTTCTAACAACAGAGTGAGGGGTAATGTCATCAGCACCGAGGGAAATCAACTCATTAGCAAGAGCAGTGAGTCTGCTGTAAATGGAGCTGACTTTTTCACCCCCTCGTTTCTCTTGAAGCGATAGAATTTGCTTCGAAGTGTGTCAATTCTGGCATCCTTCTGGGTAGAAACACCTTCACCAATCTTTTCAAGGTAGTCCCAGACACCTTTGGCAGAAGGAATATTCTTCACTTCATGATACTTCTCTGGTGTCAGATGATTGGTGATGAAAACCCAGACTTCAGAATCAAGGTCGATCAGCTTCACTTCTTCAGGAGTGATGGCATTCTTGTCTGCAACTGTAACTCCATACAAGACAACTTGCCAGGCAGTCGAGTTGATAGCCATGATATTTCTCTTCATTTTGTCCTTCCAGTATGGATAGTCCTTTCCATTGAACACGGGTATGGGTTCGCCGGAGCGAATGGCTGCGAAAGACATACTTGCAAAACACTCTAGGAGGTTAATCCAAACAAAGAGTGACTAGCTTTGATACCAATTGAAAGTCCAAGTATGTGATCAGAGGGGGAGGGGGTGAATGATCACTTCAAATTTTTGCATGAAACTATGAAGTGAAGCTTAACATAGCAGCAGGAGAAATTCAATAGAAAGGTAAGCATTGAAGCAGAACTGGATTGAAGCATAACATAGCGAATAATTTGCATTGAATCAAATCACTGAAGCAATTGCTAAACTGAATGTAAGTGCGGAAAGTAAAACGAACTCTTGACTCGGTGATGTTTGTTCGACCAGTTCACACTCTGCAAAGTGCTACGTCTGGTTGGAAGGACTTGTGATTGAACACATGAGCTAACCTCTCTCCGTCCGTATCTCCACTGCACCAATCTCCTTGAGCTTGGTCAGTTCTTCACTCGTGGTTGATTATTGAGGGAATCACCGAAACCTTTGACAAACTGGACTTCGAGGCGACAATAACTCTTCGCTCTCTGAAGAACAACGCTCTAACCATCTAGGAGAATTGCAGTTCTCCAAGATAAAAGGCTAGCAAACTTCTTCCTAAGTCATAGTGAATCAACTCAGATCAATAGGACTTATGCTTCGGTGGATGGGTTTTTGGTTTGCTTCGGTGGGGTTGCTCTCTTCCTTCACTGTCAGAAAATATTCTCTTGGAGCAGCCACCGGCCAATGAGGGCGGGGATGGCGTATTTATAGGTGGCAATCCCTAGGTGTGAAATTTCTTAAATGACCCGATACGACAGCTTGACACCTGTCCGCAACGGTCATATTTCCAATCAAAGCGCAACTTTACTTGTAGTCCAAGTAAAGCTGACTCACGGACTTGGTTCTGCTTCAGGAGCCGAAAGAACGAAGTCTTCGCTGGTGAAGCATTACCTAGTGCACATGAGATTTCTCATCTCTGGCTTCTCACAGGTTTGGATTCGATCTGAGTCTTTTCACCAAAACCTTCGGAGTACATTTACTAAACCCCTCTTGATAGTACGGTTTTTTCCTACGACTCAAAGAAGTGAAAAAGAACTACGCAAAAACTACTAAGTCTTGCGCCATCTTGGCCACCTTCTTCGATGAGACGTGCTTCAAGATTCCTTATCTTTTTAGGGGTCGACATCCGTGATGAGCTTCACTCCAGAGGATATGCTTCAGTAAGTATGTAAAACTTCGTTGAAGCTTTATCACCAACCTATAACTTCAGGAACCTAACCATCCGTTTTACACTAGAAAACTTGTTAGTTCCTCTACTATTTTGTTCAACAATATCCAAAACTCATGAGGGCATAACTTTGCTCTTACACTAAGATTATTGTTCATACTGACCATGCTGCCATTAAGTATCTTATGGAGAATAAGGCTGCCAAACCAAGACTCATCCGATGGGCACTCCATCTTCAAGAATTTGATTTACAGATTGTCGATAGGAAAGGAGCAGACAATCCAGTGGCGGATAATCTTTCAAGGATGGAAGATATACCGAATGATCTCATTCCAGACGAACAACTAGCTATTGTAAAAGTACAATCTCTCTCCGATCCTTGGTTTGCAGATTATGCTAACTTTATCGTTGCAAAGTTTTTGCCTCCAGGTTTAACATTTCAGCAAAGGAAGAAGTTCTTTCATGATTTGAGGCATTACTTTTGGGATGACCCACATCTTTTCAAAGAAGGTCCAGATGGGATCGTGAGAAGATGCATACCGGAACACGAGCAGAAGGACATTCTCAAACAATGTCACGACAGTCCATATGGAGGACATCATGCTGGTGAGAGGACCGCACATAAGGTTCTTCAATCAGGTTTTTATTGGCCTACTCTCTTTAAGGATGCTAGAAGTTATGTTTTGTCCTATGATAAGTGTCAGAGAGTTGGTAATATTAGTAGAAGGAATGAGATGCCTATGAATTACTCTTTAGTGATTGAGCCTTTTGATTGCTGGGTGATATGTCCAAAACGTATCTATAATTTCTCCTTGCTCCATGCCTCTTTTTTGTGATATTGCTATGATATTGATGAACTTCCATACACTTTTGATCATATTTGGACTAACCTATTAACTCAGTGCACCCCAGTGCCAGTTCCTGTTTTCTTCTGTTTTTCTATTTCAGGTTTCCCCCATATTAATAGTGCTCCAAAAATTCAGGAAAAATCCAATAAAAAATCAGCGATACGGAAGCTTCGAGAATCATCAAGGGGGGGGAGGGGGCAGAGGGGACCCACTAGGGCCCCAGGCGCCCTCCCGGCGCGCCCTAGGGTGGGGCCACGCCAGGGGGCCAACTAGACCCCTGGTGCCCCCCTGGCTGCCCCCTTTCGCCCATATAATCCTCGTGATGTGAAACCCCCGTGACGGGAACCCTTTTTCGCGATCTCTCCTCTGTTCCGCCGCCGCCGCGCTTCCAAGATCGGTAGCACCAGAAGACCTCTTCCCGGAACCCTGCCGGAGGGAGGAACCACCTCCGGGAGCTTCTCCACCACCATGGATGCTTCTCGGATGAACCGTGAGTAGTCCACCTTGGACCATGGGTCTATGATCAGTAGCTATGTGATGTTCTCCTCCCCTCTTTGTTCTTCATGGATTAGACCTCGTGAGCTGCCCTACATGATCGAGGGACATATGTACTATTTATGTTGTTGCTATGCTGAGTTTGCTGGGATCCGATGGATTATGAGATTATGTTCAGATTGTGTTTGAGTAATATATTTGATTCTCCTCTTTTATATTTATGTTCTAGAGTAATTCTTGCATGTTCTCCGTTGCTTTTTATTGCTTTGTCCAAGTAGTAGGTAGTGACTCCAAGAGGGAGCGTTATGCATGATTGTGGGTTCATGCCCCCCGATGACTAGCTTGAGTGACAGAAACATGAGTCTAGGGGATGTGCTGTTGCCACAAGGGAGAAAACAACGGTGCTTGTACTTGCGGGTGCAAGGATTGTTTACTTTACGCAAAGTTCTTTAATGCAGTTGTCCGTTGCTTTGAGTTTACACTTTGGGTGGGATTCGCAACTTAATACCAGCGAGATGTTCTGGATAGATATCTCAAGGTGGATGATGAGTAGGTAGATGCAGATGGATTTCGGTCTACTTGTCTTGGCGTACTGCCCATGCTTTTGAGCCTCTTACTTTCTTTGTAGCATAGTTAGCATTGGTTTGCGCACATAATCCTGTCAATTGCCCAGCTGTAATTTGTTTACCTCACATGGCTATTTTATCGTCTTTTGGGAGAGAGACATCACTAGTGAACATCATCGGACCCCGGTCCATATTTCCAATACTGTTTACACTCGCTATCAATTTACTTCTTTATTTACTTTTCCGTTTCTATGACTATCATTATTATCCCGTGCGTTTTATCCTTTGTAAACAACAAGGCCGGAGGAATTGACAACTCTCTGTACTCATTGGGAAGCAAAGTTATTTGCTGTGTGTGCAGGTCCAGGTGAAGTTAGCAACGTCGGTTGTAAACAGCGCCATTATTCACTTCACCACCTTCTTGTACCTGTTGGAGTCCTATTGGTTCGACATTCAACCTTAGCATCTTCGCTAAGGGAAATTTTCCTCTACGCTACATCTCACCTTCCACTTTGGGTTAACCAACAAGGGGCGAGAAGTAAACTCTCGTAACATCACTAGGGTTTTGATTTTATGGTTCCTTTTCCTTCCTCGCACAAGTACACTCACATTTTAGTTGCTGTTGATTATGTAACCAAGTGGGTAGAGGCAATCCCCACTGAAAATGCTGATCACAAAACATATTTGAAAATGCTCAAGGATGTAATTTTTCCTAGGTTTGGAGTACCCAGGTATCTCATGACTGATGGGGGTTCGCACTTTACACATGGAGCTTTTAGAAAATCTTTAGCCAAGTACGATGTCAATCATAGAATTGCTTCACCGTACCACCCTCAAACTAGTGCGCAAGTTGAGCTCACCAATAGAGAGATTAAGTTGATCTTACAGAAGACAGTCAATAGAAATAGAAAAGATTGGTCGAATAAGTTAGGAAATGCTTTGTGGGTGTATAGATCTGCTTACAAAAACCAAATGGGCATGCCTCCCTATAAAATGGTCTATGGCAAGGCTTGCCATTTTCCATTAGAATTAGAACACAAAGCCTTCTGTGCTATTAGAGAGCTTAATGCTGACCCGAAATTAGCTGGTGAAAAGCGTCTCATGAACTTGACTTCTCTAGATGAGTGGAGAAGTGAAGCTTACGAGAGCGCTAAAATGTTCAAGGAAAAGGTAAAGAAGTGGCACGATAGGAGGATTCTGAAACGTGAATTTAATGTTGGTGATAAAGTTTTGTTGTTTAGATCCCGTTTCAGGTTTTCTCCAGGTAAACTACTTTCCAAGTGGGAAGGGCCATTTCATATTGAGGAAGTCTACCGCTCGGGTGCGATCAAGATTAACAATTTCGAAGGCACCAAACCTCAAGTGGTGAATGGGCAAAGACTTAAGCATTACATAGCAGGAGACCCTGTCAATGTTGATGTGGATTTGGTACACACAACAACTCATGAAGAACATGTTGCAACCCTGTTTCAGACACCAGCAGAAGAAGAATAAGGAAAGGTATGTATTACGGTAATGAAACATGGCGAAACCTCCATAAAAGTTCCAGATTACGAGTTTTTGCAAAATATAGAAAATTTGAGGCCGAAGTGGAGCCGGAGACCAGCTCTAGGGGGCCCAGGCGCCAACCTGGCGCGGCCCCACCCCTGTTACCTTCCTCGGTGCTCCCCTCCTTGACTGGTCCCTTCAGATCCTCCTTGTGGAGGTCACCTTCATCCACACGAAGGATCTGGGGGTGCTTCTTCACCTCAGCGAGGTAAGGGTTGATGACGTTGACAACGAACTTGTCCTTCGGGGAACTTGGGGAAGCCGTGGCACCTAGGTTTGGCTGGAAGTTTTCCTGGAAGAAATAGCTCGAAAAGAAAACACACGAAATCGGGAGATACGCTGCAGGAACGATCCGGGCAAATATATAGCAAAAATTACTACACATAAAGGAAGGTAACAGGTCAAACCGGAGTCGTTGACGGGCTCCGAGATGCCCAGGCGGCCTCCCGGCGCGGCCAGGGGTGGGGCCACGCCAGGGGGTCGCCTGGGCCCCCTGGATATGGTCTCCGGCTCCACTTAGGCCTCAAATTTTCAATATTTTGCAAAAACTCATAATCTGGAACTTTCATGACGGTTTTGCGATGTTTCCTTACCGTAATACATACCTTTCCTTATTCTGCTTCTGCTGGTGTCTGAAACAGGGCTGCTACATGTTCTTCATGAGATTTTGTGTATACCAAATCCACATCAACATTGACAGGATCTCTTGCTATGTAATGCTTAAGTCTTTTCCCATTCACCTCTTGAGGTTTGGTGCCTTCGAAATTGTTAATCTTGATCGAACCCGAGCGGTAGACTTCCTCAATATGAAATGGCCCTTCCCACCTGATTGAAGAACCTTATGTGCGGTCCTCTCACCAGCATGATGTCCTCCGTATGGACTATCGTGAAATTGTTTGAGAATGTCCTTCTGTTCGTGTTCCGGTATGCATCTTCTCACGATCCCATCTGGACCTTCTTTGGAAAGATGTGGGTCATCCCAAAATTAATGCCTCAAATCATGGAAGAACTTCTTCCTTTGCTGAAATGTTAAACCCGGAGGCAAAAACTTTGCAACAATAAAATTAGCATAATCTGCAAACCAAGGATCGGAGAGAGATTGTACTTTAACAACAGCTAGCTGTTCGTCTGGGAAACTGTCGTTGACTAGAATGGGATCATGCGGTATATCTTCCATCCTTGAAAGATTATCCGCCACCGGATTGTCTGCTCCTTTCCTATCGACAATCTGCAAATCAAATTCTTGGAGAAGGAGTACCCATCGGATGAGCCTTGGTTTGGCATCCTTCTTCTCCATAAGATACTTAATGGCAGCATGGTCAGTATGAACAATAATCTTAGAATCAACAATATACTGCCTAAACTTATCACAAGCAAACACTACTGCTATGAATTCCTTCTCAGTAGTAGCATAATTCTTTTGAGCACTATCAAGGGTTTTGCTAGCATACAATATAACATTCAACTTCTTATCAACCCTTTGTCCTAAAACAGCTCCAACAGCAAAATCACTAGCATCACACATAATTTCAAAAGGTAAATTCCAATCAGGTGGTTGTACTATAGGAGCAGTTATTAAAGCTTTCTTAAGAAATTCGAAGGCTTCCTTACAATCTTCATCAAAAATAAAAGGAACGTCCTTCTGGAGAAGATTAGTGAGGGGTCTCGAAGTCTTAGAAAAGTCTTTAATAAATCTTCTATAGAAACCAGCATGACCGAGAAAACTACGAATACCTTTGATGTCCCTTGGATAGGGCATCCTTTCAATTGCTTCGATCTTGGATCTGTCCACTTCAATTACCCTCTCGGAAATCTTGTGGCCAAGAACGATTCCCTCGTTGACCATAAAGTGGCACTTCTCCTAGTTAAGCACCAGATTTGTCTCCTCACATCTCTGCAAAACTTTATTAAGGTTGTGGAGACAATGGTCAAAAGAGGTTCCATAGACGGAGAAATCGTCCATGAATACCTCCACAATTTCTTCACAAAAACCATGAAAGATAGCAGACATACACCTTTGAAAAGTAGCAGGGGCATTACATAAACCAAAAGGCATACGTCTGTAAGCATAAGTACCATAGGGACAAGTAAAAGTGGTATTTTCTTGATTAGCAGTGTTAACATGAATTTGAGAGAAGCCAGAATAACCATCTAGATAGAAAAAGTGAGTGTTTTTGGATAACCTTTCAAGCATTTGGTTGATGAACGACAACGGGTAGTGGTCCTTCCTGGATGCCTTGTTCAGCTTCCTGTAGTCAATACACATTCTATATCCAATAACAATTCTCTGAGGTATTAGTTCATTCTTATCATTAGGAACTACAGTTGTTCCTCCTTTCTTTGGAACACAATGAACGTGGCTTACCCACTTATTATCAGCTATAGGGTAGATGATACCTGCGGCTAGAAGCTTGAGAATCTCAGTCCTTACAACATCCATCATTTTCGGATTCAATCGTCGTTGATGATCAACAACTGGTTTAGTATCAGGTTCAAGGTTGATGGTATGTTGACAAATAGACGGACTAATCCCCTTAAGGTCATCAAGGGTATAGCCAATTGCACCTCGATGTTTGCGAAGTACTTCCAATAAACGCTCCTCTTCATATCCTGAAAGGTTAGAATTGACAATAACATGATATAATTTCTTTTCATCTAAATAAGCATATTTGAGCGTATCGGGAAGAGGTTTAAGATCAAACACTGGATCTTCTTTTGGTTGCGACAAAATTCCCAAAGGCTCATCTGGAAGGTTGTGCTTTAGGATAGCAGGTTGTCTTAAGAATATTTCGTCCAGCTCATTTTTCTCCTGCATGTGCAAATAATTCTCGTGGTCCTCCATGTATTGCTGCAAGGGATCGTTAGGAGGAATAGCAATGGAAGCAATATCTTCAATAATCTTATCATTACTAGGCAAATCAGTACCACGAGGCTGCTTAGAGAACTTAGAAAAATTAAATTCATATGGCTCACCAATGAATTCAACAGAAACTTTACCTTTCTTGCAATCTATTATAGCTCCACAAGTTCTGAGAAAAGGTCTACCGAAAATAATGGGACAAAAATTATTACTTACTGAACCAAGTACTAGAAAGTCACTGGGATTCTTTACCTTTCCGCATAAGACTTCAATGTCTCTCACAATTTCGATAGGAGAGATAGTTGCTCTGTTTGCAAGATGAATAGTGACATCAACTTCTTCAAGTTCGCAAGGTGAAATTTCACCCATGATCTCTTGATAAAGTTAATATGGGATAGCACTGGCACTCGATCCCAAATCGCATAGCCCATAATAATTATGATCTCCTATTTTAACAGATACTACTGGAGTACCTGAAATTGGGCCCTTATTCTTGGCTGTGACAAGGTTAGTGGAAACAGCACAAAAATTTATATTGGAATCTAAAGCATCATTAGTAATAAGATCCATAACCAATGCAACTCGAGGATCGACCTTGATCTGTTCCTCGGGTTCATCGATTATTCTCTCACTCTTATTCACTATGCCTGTCACAAAAGAGTGCTCCCTTATTCTTACGGGAAAAGGGGGCTTTTCATATATAACTGCAGACACAATAGGGTCAGCAACATGAATATCAATAGGTAATTCTTTGAATGGTTTATGATGCTGACTCTTCTTCTTCTTAGAAGAGTCGATATGAGAGGCAAAGTCCTTACAAAAATCAATCATTAGATGGGAATCAAGACCAATATTAGAGCAAAAGGCATTAAAGGAATCAGTTTTAGCATAACTCTCTATATAATCATGCTCATAATTTATAGTGGGTTCAATACCTTTATATATTTCCCAATCTTCGGTATTCTTCTGGATCCTTTCAAGGAGATCCCATCTTTCTTCAATGCTTTTTGTCTGAAATACCCCACTAGAGGAGGCATCCAACATCTCCCTATCCTGACGAGAAAGTCTAGCATAATTTTTTTAAGTTTAGTTTGATGACCCTCAACGTAAAGGGATCTATTGTAGCGTTTTCGATAAGTAAGAGTGTCGAACCCAACGACGAGCGAAATGTATTGATAGGTGATGGTGGACAAGGAATACCTGCAAACACTGAAAGATAACTTTTTAGGGGTTTTCGATATAAGCAACGATAAGATAAAAGAAAGCAAATTAAGTAGCACTGAGGAGTAGCAAGTGGCCCAATCCTTTTATGCAAAGGATTAGCCTGGCAACTGAACTTATAAAGACTAAAGCGTTCTTGAGGACACATGGAGAGGTAGTCACGTGCTTTCGCCATACTCCGTATCGATAACAAGTGTTGTGCTGATAAGTGTTGAGTGGGTGGATCTATGCTAGCACACCTTCTAGACTAAGATAAGTGCACTCTTATGATTAAACATCTTGCAAGCATCCGCAAATACAAGATAGAAATGAAGGCAAAGCCTAACCACATCAATAAGATCACGGATCCATTACTCCCTTGTGCAAAAGTGTGCAAACTGGGGTTCAGGTTTCTGTCACTCCGGCAACCCACCGTAAGCATTCTTAATACACAATGTATTCCCCTAGGTCCTTAAGAAGGCGAAGTGTTGAGTGTTCGACTCACACAACACCACTAGGAAAATAACAACACAAATTAAATATCAAACAACACAAATTACTTCAACATCATATGACCAGTAGCAACTAGACTTCTCCCATGTCCTCAAGAACTAAAGTAACTACTCACAAGAAATAAAACAGATCATGATCAGAGGTGATAAATATATGATAAACAATCTAGACATAATGGTATTTCTCCAACAAAACTCAATAGCATTCACCACAAAGGGGTAATCAACACCGGTAGAGTAGAGAGGATAGATAGTACGGATTACAACACAAGATGAACTTGTGAGGTGAGATTGGATGGTGGTGGAGATGGTGCTGATGTTGGGGATGATGTTGATGATGATCTCGATGATGCCCGTGACGATGGTCATGACGATGGCGATGATCTCCCCTTCCAGGAGGTGATCTCCTCGGCGGAATCTGCCCGCCGGAGAGCCCTTTTCTTCTCTGTAGGTTTCCTCCACGGAGCGGTGGCGGAACTCCGTGATGGCCTCCCTTTTTAGGGTTTTCGCGCAACGAGGAGTATATAGGCCAGAGGGGGGGAGCCGGGAGTGGCCCCAGGGCTCCAGGAACCCTCCCGGCGCGGCCAGGGGTGGGGCCGCGCCAGGTGGCCGCCTGGACCCCTGTGGCACCCCTCTGGCCCCTCTTCGGTGAGTCTTCGTTATTCTTCTGGAAAATACCCCCCGTCGATTAACAGTATGCAACAAGAATCAATGCAATAAGCCTCATGGATGAGTCACAATCATCATGCAAACTTGCAATAAAATAACAGCAGCAACCCATGACAGGAATTAGTAGCAGTTAAACAGCCTGATGCCCACTTCAACACAGATTAACAACATCAAGATGGCCTCAAATCAAAATGCTCACAAAAGATGGATTGAATTACACACAATTCTAAACAATTTTCCTTTTGGGCGCAACGTGATCCGGGCTACGGTTTTATGGCAATCTACAACGCAAAATTGAATCAGCAGCAATTTATCACCAGACTTAGAAAAATTCACAGGTTCAACAGTAGAAAAAAAGGTGGAGCCTCACCCATGGGCTTGGCCCAAAACGGCTTGGGTGTTGGATCTGGACCAGCTGGGCATGGTTCGCTCGGAGGGATGGGCCGCGGGCCCACGGTGGCTCGTACGCCGGCCCACCTGCGGTCAACGGTGGCGGCCTGGACCGGGATCGGGCTCCTCCCGATCCGGATCGAGACGAGGGCGACGGCCTTCGCCGGCCGGTGGCGCTCCGGCCAGGCGGAGCGTGGAGGCGGGGCCGCCGGGAGGCCGGGCTTCGGGGGCGGCGCAAGGAGGCGGGGGCCCGCAGCCGACGTGCAGGTCCAGGGGGCGGCGCGGCCGTGCTCGGGCTTGGGGCAGCCGGGCCATGGCGGCGGCGCAGCTCAGGTTCCGGCCATGGTGGCCAAGGCGGCGACGCCAGTCGTGCAGAGAGAGGGAGGAGGGCGCGGTGAGGGCAGCGGGGAAGAG
This sequence comes from Bromus sterilis, assembly GCA_950022295.1. Lineage (NCBI taxonomy): Eukaryota > Viridiplantae > Streptophyta > Magnoliopsida > Poales > Poaceae > Bromus > Bromus sterilis. The sequence continues at coordinate 158,146,675 of OX465599.1, read as the reverse complement.
GAGGAGGTGCAGTACGGCTCACCGGAGTGCGGCGCGGCGGCACAGCCGGAGGAGCTCCTTCACAGTGGAGGTACGGCGGCGGATCCGGCCAGGCTCAGGCCTGGAGGCGTTGTGGCGGACCCGGAGCGGCCCGGTTCGGCTGGGAGGGACACGTGGCGCGATCTGGAGCGTCTAGCTCCAGATCTGACGGCCAAAACGCCTGTAAGCTAGGGTTTCAGGGTAGGAGGTGTTTTTGGGCAGATTTGGGGCGAGTGTAGGGGGGTGGCTGCAATTTTGGACTAGGGGGAACCCTAGAAAGGGGTGGGAGAGTTGTGGTCTTTATATAGCCCAGGTGGCTGGCAGTTTGCAAAAACATCCCTGGTTTTTCTCTCTCGCGCGCGCTGTTTAGGTTTTAACCGTCGGGGGTCCGCAGGACGTCCGATTCGGGTAAAAATTCGAACTACGCGATCAGCGCATCGAGCCGGTGGAGTTCACCTTGAGCTGGAACCGTTCCAAGAACATTTTCTGGCGCGCTATAAAAATAACCCGTTTAATTATTAAACGGGATTTTTTGTTCCATTGGCTGCGGCTGGTCTCGTGCGGTTTTCGAGACGGTGATCGGGTGAAACCCGGTGTCGCGAAGGTCAAGTGTCAGGGTGGCAAGGGTCGGTCTCCGTCCGGTACGAGATAAGAGGGGGGGGGGGAATAATCGCCTATCGATAAATCAGGGATGCAAACACTGCCAACAAATCAGACAATCAAACAATTCACAATGAAAACAAATTTTTTAATTTTTGTGAAATCTGGGCTGTTATAAAAATGCATCACTATTTTATATCATAATTCATCCTTATTCATTGATATATTTCATGTTACGATGATGTTCTTATGTTTTTTTGGCTTGTTTTACACAGTTTGCAACTTTCCGGTGCCGAAGCAGCAGACGCAGGATTCAGCGGTAAAAAGTGGACGCTGAGTTGCTGAAGAAGAATACCTCCAAATTACCTAAAAATCGACGGAGGGTATTTTTCGAAGGATTAACAAAGACATGCCGAAGAGGGGCCAGAGGGGGCCACGGGGGCCCCAGGCGGCCACCTGGCGTGGCCCCACCCCTGGCCGCGTCGGGAGGGCATCTGGAGCCCTGGGTCCACTCCCGGCTTCCCCCTCTAGCCTATACACTCCTCATTTCCCGAAAACCTAAAGGAGAGAAGCTTTTACGGAGTTCCACCACTGCTCCGTGGCGGAAACCTACAGAAAAGAAAAGGGGTCTCCGGCGGGCAGATTCCGCCGAGGAGATCACCTTCCGGAAGGGGAGATCATCGCCATCATCATCACCATCGTCACGGGCATCATCGAGATCATCATCAACATCATCCCCAACATTAGCACCATCTCCACCACCATCCAATCTCACCTCACAAGTTTATCTTGTGTTGTAATCCGTACTATCTATCCTCTCTACTCTATCGGTGTTGATTACTACTTTGTGGTGAATGCTATTGAGTTTTGTTGGAGAAATATCATTATGTCCAGATTGTTTATCATATATTTATCACCTCTGAGCATGATCTCTTCGATGTCTTGTGAGTAGTTACTTTATTTCTTGAGGACATGGGAGAAGTCTAGTTGTTAGTAGTCATATGAGGTTGAAGTAATTTGTGTTGTTTGATATTTAAGTTCTGTTGTTATTTTCCTAGTGGTGTTGTGTGAGTCGAACACTCAACACTTCGCCTTATTAAGGACCTAGGGGGATACATTGTGTATAAAGAATGCTTATGGTGGGTTGCCGGAGTGACAGAAACCTGAACGCCAGTTTGCACACTTTTGCACAAGGGAATAATGGATCCTTGATCTTATTGTTGTGGTTAGGCTTTGCCTTAATTTCTATCTTGTATTTGAGGATGCTTGCAAGATGTTTAATCATAAGAGTGACTTATCTTAGTCTAGAAGGTGTGCTAGCATAGATCCACCCACTCAACACTTATCAGCACAACACTTGTTATCGATACGGAGTATGGCGAAAGCACGTGACTACCTCTCCATGTGTCCTCAAGAACGCTTTAGTCTTTATAAGTTCAGTTGCCAGGATTATCCTTTGCTCAAAAGGATTGGGCCACTTGCTGCTCTTCAGTGCTATTTACTTTGCTTACTTTTATCTTATTGTTGCTTATATCGAAAACCCCTAAAAAGTTATCTTTCAGTGCTTGCAGTTATTCCTTGTCCAAAATCACCTATCAATACCTTTCGCTCCTCGTTGGGTTCGACACTCTTACTTATCAAAAATGCTGCAATAGATCCCTTACGGTTGTGGGTCATCAGTAATTAATCGCACAAGAAGGCAGGACTGGATCAAAACATCCAAAAGAACAAACCGCCCGAGCACTCGAAGTGCCGCATGCGTGCCTATGTAATCAGCCCACTCGATGATCATCCGAGTAGGTGCGACTTTTATCGATTCATCACCTAAGATCATCAGTACTCCGCGAGTGACCATTATTCGTACACTTGATTTGTTTTCCAAGTGGATGCTTGTCTAAATTAGGCTCAGCGCATCCGAAAAATGATGCCTGGGCGGCGATACACTGCACCCCAGATGCCGCGCAAGCTCAGCACGTAGGTAAGACCCCGCTGCGTAGACGACCGGGCCGGGAAATGCCACAGATGCGACTTCACTCCCGATGTTTTCCATGCAACGCATGAGTAAGTTGAGCCAATGACGGACGCGTCAAGGCTATTATATAATCCGGTGGCATTGATCCTATAAGACCTGCAACGGCATGATCTTGCTAGGCACCGGTGGTTTCCAGGTTCGTGTCGTGGTACGCGACTTGATTTTGGGCTTTAGAGGTCTTTGCACAAATTCACCAAGGCTCGATCAGTCGACTACCTTGGGCCTCTCTAGCTTATCATCCCTCGAATAAACTATCTATTATGGCTAATAGCCGACGACTCGCAGCTACACCACACATTTGAATGCAATTATGGATTTCGAGTCCCTGCGCGACTCTTCGAGCCCCCCAGGCACTCGGGGGCTACTGACGAGGGGGTGACCTCTTGACTCTTAAAGATGAGGGTACCTGGTGCGTATCAAGCTAGAGGGCCTGCAGAAAGCCTCGACCAGCCCACATATGGCCCACTCGAGGCAACCGCCATAAAGAGTCCTCGAGGAGAATGGAAACCGCAACTTACCGTCCAAGACTAAAGATAGATTAGGAAACCCTCTCTGTAAACCTAGACGGACTCCTTGTGAGCCAGCCTAGTATATAAAGGATGGGAGAGGGGATGTCTAGGGCATCGAATACGTAGCTACACCTCCGGTTCCTAGCGATCTCGCCTGGACCTCCACTGTAATCACCTCCATTATAATACAATCGAGCAGGAAGTGTTTTCTCATGTTAGACGATGAGTATTGCGAACCTGCATGTCTGCTCTACGACTTAACGCAGGGTTCCCAACCATGGGACTTGCCGAGGTCAATCCTCGTCACCGGGTTTCACCCGAGCACCGTCGCAACTTTTGACACAGGACCAGCCTTCACCATCGGTGCGAAAACCCCCATTTATATTAAAATGGGTTATTGTATCGGGCGGTATTTCGAATTTTGTGCAATTTTGACTTCGTCGGGTAGGTAGAAGATCGAAGGTGCCACGCATAGTAGTCTGTATATCTCTAGCGCGTATTTATAAAATGTCGCGCATGCAAGTAGCTGACCTCCTAGATTTCCCTCTTATCTTCTATGCTTATCCCACCCAAAACCAGGGCCAAAATCCCCTCTAAACCACCCATTTTGTAGCCCATATAGCTTCACCTAACCATCTGCTATAAATTGACAAGCCCCCTTGCCTAATCTATAACCCTAGCCCCTACTCCCCTTCATTTCCGTGCCAATCCTCTCCCTCGCCGCCACTTGGAGCAGCCCCCCGTCCAACCTCTCCCCCACCTCAGATCTGGCCAACTCCCCTCGATCTGGACCGCTGGATCGGCTAATCCAACGACCCAGGGCCGGCCACGTCGCCTCGTGCAGCCTCCTGTGCCGCAGCTCGCAGCCGAGCTGTCCTGAGCGCCTCCTCCTGTGCTCGTCCGCGCCGCCTCCCGAGCTCCACCGCCCGAAACTCATGCTCCTCCTCCTGTGCCCGTCTCCTCCCGCCGCCGCGCTCCAGCGAGCACCGGTGACCTTGCCCGGTGAGCTCCCGCACGCGCCTCGTCCTTCCCTCTCCTCTCCTCCCTCGGGTTCTCTCTCCCCTGATCTCTTCTCTGTTTCGAGTTGGAAGGATCCGCCGCCGGAGCTCGCGGAACCAAGCCGGAGCTCGCGGCGCCGCCCCTGCCCAACGTCGACGACCTCCCGCGTCCTGATCTGCGCCCTCCCAGCCTTCCCGCGCCGTTCCAAAACTTCGCCTCGGTCCGATGGTCGGCTTCGTGCGCCGCCACATCGATCTAGACGCGATCGAGACCACGCACGCCAAGGATGACCTACACGTGGACACCCAGCCGTGCGGGCCGGCGCGCCCTTGCGGCCCGGCTGCAGCGTCCTCTGCCACCCCAAGTTCACACCCCAGTTCACGCTATGCTCCACCCCGAGTGATGTTGCGCTATCTCGTGCCCACTGATACACGAGATAATACTCACCCCTCGTTGGTTACCCCAAGTGGAAGATGAGATGTAGCGTAGCGGCAAATTTCCCTTAGCGAAGATGCTAAGGTTTAGATTGTCTCTAGTAGGAATCCAAGATCGACAAGTAGGTGGTGAAGTGAACAATGGCGCTGTTTACAACCTAGGTTGCTAACTTCACCTGGACCTGCACACACAACAGATAGCTTTGCTCCCAACGAGTACAGAGGAGTTGTCAATTCCTCCGGCCTTGTCGTTTACAAAGGATAAAACGCACGGGATAATAGTGATAGTGATAGCTACGGAAAAGTAAATACTAAAAGTAAATTGAAGGTGTAAACAATGTTGGAAATAAGTACCGGGGTCCTATGATGTTCACTAGTGATGTCTCTCTCCCAAAAGACGATAAAATACCCATGCGAGCTAAACAAATTACAGATGGGAAATTGACAGGATTATGTGCGCAAACCAATGCTAATTATGCTATAAAGAAAGGAAGAGGCTCAAAAGCATGGGCGGTATGCCAAGACAAGTACACCGAAATCCATTTGCATCTACCTACTAATCATCCACCTTGAGATATCTATCCAGAACATCTCACTGGTATTAAGTTGCGAATCCCACCCAAAGTGTAAACTCAAAGCAACAGACAACTGCATTAAAGAACTTTGCGTAAAGTAAACAATCCTTGCACCCGCAAGTACAAGCACCGTTGTTTTCTCCCTTGTGGCAAGAACACATCCCCTAGACCCATGTTTCTGTCACTCAAGCTAGTCATCGGGGGCATGAACCCACAATCAAGCATAACGCTCCCTCTTGGAGTCACTACCTACTACTTCGCCAAAGCAATAAACAGCAACGGAGAACATGCAAGAATTACTCAAGAAAATAAATATAAAAGAGGAAAATCAAATATATAACTCAATCACAATCTGAACATAATCTCATAATCCATCGGATCCCAGCAAACTCAGCATAGCAACAGCAGAAAGATTACATATGTTCCTTGATCTTGTAGGGCAGCTCGCGAGGTCTAATCCATCCAGAACAAAGAGGGGAGGAGAACATCACATAGCTACTGATAATAGACCCATGGTCCAAGGTGGACTACTCACGGTTCATCCGGGAAGCATCCATGGTGGTGGAGAAGCTCCCGAAGGTGGTTCCTCCCTCCGGCAGGGTGCCGGGAAGATGTCTTCTGGTGCTTCCGATCTTGGAAGCGCGACGACGGCGGAACAGAGGAGAGATCGCGAAAAAGGGTTCCGTCTCTGAGGTTTTATCGTCACGGGGAATAAATACGCGAAAGGGGGCAGCCAGAGGTGGGCCAGGGGCTCCAGGTGCCCCCTGGCGCGGCCAGGGGTGGGGCCGCGCCCTCTGGCCTCCTGGGCCCCCTGGCTCCCCTCTGGCCCCTCTCGGGCTCTTCGCGAAGCTTCAAGTACGCTGATTTTTCCTATATTTTCCCGGAATTTTTCTGGTACTTTTAATAAGGGAGAAACCTGAAATAGAAAAACAGCAGAAAATAGGAACTGGCACTGGGGTGCACTGAGTTAATAGGTTAGTCCAAATATGATCAAAAGTGTATGGAAGTTCATCAATATCATAGCAATATCACACAAAAGAGTCATGGAACAAGAAGAAATTATAGATACATTTTGGATGTATCAACATCCTCAAGCTTAATTCCTTCTCGTCCTTGAGTAGGTAAATGATAACAAGGATAATTTCTGTGGTGACATGCTAAAAACCATATAAGAACTTTTAAGTAAAGCAATCAAGGCATGTAATTCAATTCAGGTTATAACAGGCAAGAGTCTATATTTGGCATTGAAGCAAGCAACATAAGAACATAAAGGTGCAAGAGCTCTCGCTGTCCGTGACTCGAATGTCTCCAAATGGTGTTTGCGTGCAAGAAAGGGGATAGGGATATACGAGAAAAAGTATTTTTATGTTGAGAACTCAATCTACTAAAGTTTCACACTTAGTCTTCTTTGGAATCTTATCTTGACTCATCCCCAGACCACTAGCCAGGTACAATTCAAAATGATCCACTCCTTTTTAACATTTTGAGCACTCATGCAATGGATGAGCGTAAGCAAGAAAGTTGATACTTAGGATGGCAAAGAGAGAATAAGGTGGAGGAGGAAGACAAAAAGGTGTGAAAGGCTCACATCAATGAGGACAATCAAAGGCGAGAGAAAGCCAAATGATAGATATGATGTGAGGAGTAGGGATTGTCATGCAACGGATGCACATATGAGCTAAGGTAAGCTCTCCAATGGAACTAGTGGGGGTGCATCCAACTTGCTTGCTCAAGAAGACCTAGAGCTCATTTGAGGAGGCTCATCATTGGAATATACAAGCCAAGTTCTATAGTGTGAAGGCCCCCACATAGCTATATGCATGAATGATAATCTCTATGGAGTACAAGATATAAGAAGGAGTACGAGTGTGGATCTCTGAAAAGGAATAGTAGTGTGCCCCGTTCTCTCTTTTTATTTCTTTTTTCTCTTTTTTCTATTTTTTGTATTTTTTTGGGTGGCCTCAATGGCTCTTTCTATTTCTCTCATTTTTCCTCTTTGGGGTCTTTTAATTTATCCTCTTTGGGATCTTTTAATCTGTCCTCTCTTTAGGGCCAACACTCTATATATTACAAGAAGTATAGAAGATCTTTCACACTTTACAAAGTACTCAAATCATAAAGAAGATGTAACTATCATGATGTATGCAAATGTATGCCTCTGCCAGGGTAGCAGGATGTGCAATGATACTAGTGCGTCATGTAGCAATGATTAGGGCAAGGCCCAACTAGCATGCGTCTCATCGATCAAGCAAGTAGCATGTATGACATGAAGATCAAGTCTTGAGAATATGGATGTTGCATGGCAATATATCTCGGAAAGGCTATGGAAATGCCTTGATAGGTAGGTATGGTGGCTGTTTTGAGGAAGGATATAAGGATGTTTATGATGACAGAGCGTATCATGCCAAGGGTTTGGATGTATCGGCGAAGGTGGACGCCAACTCTCGGAGTGAGAATAAAGCAATGCACGACACATGAGAGGCTAGAAAAATATGGGAAGGTGGAAGTGTCAACTTTTGAATACTCAATTAGTCCGAAGAACTCATGCACTTATTATCGGTAACTCTCAATCTAATAAGCAGGTTCACAAAGAGACAAGTACCCCGAGGAGGAGTGTATGGGGGTTTGGTTATCCTTGCGCATCATCGACTCATGGTACGTGAGTGTACTCTAATATTCGACCCCTTAGAAGAGTAGTGATCCATCTAGTAGCTAGAGTTCTCAACTAATTTTGTAGGTTTTGAAAATAAACACGGATTTCCCAAAATACGACATATATCACTAATAGGCTAAAGCTCTTGACACCAAAAGTCCGAACATTACTCAAAACAATACCTCAAAACTATTGCAAGTTACTACTACAAAAGAATAGCAACCTCAATTACCTACTTCAAGTCAAGACACAAAACTCAGTGCAACAGGCAAACTCTCTAAACAAGATAAACATGAAAACTCAAGAGAGTTCCAGAAACAAACTAAAAAAATCTCTTTAAAAATATAAGCATGAAAACTAAGAGCAAAACATGACAGTAGCTACGAAAAAGATAAAGAACACACACATCAAAGATAAACATGAAAAATCCTATTTTGTGTTCTAGATTTTGGAAGTGGAGCGTGTTTCTCTCCCACACAAAGAAACCTGGGTTCTAACTTGTTATGAACAGCAAGCAAAGCTAAACAAAACTAAAAATAAAACCTAAGAGCGAGATGCTCCAAGAATAGCACATAACGCATGAAGTGATAAAAATATAGTGAAACTAGAGACGAACTGATAATTGTTGATAGAGAAGGGGATGCACGGGGGCATCCCCAAGCTTAGACGCTTGAGTCTCCTTGAATATTTCTTGGGGATGCATGGGGGCATCCCCAAGCTTGAGCACTTGACACTCCTGAATCTTTCTTTCATCATCTTCCCTCGCACACTTGAAAACTCTCTTCATACATAACTCATCATAATCTGATTAGCGAGGTTAGTACCCATAATAAAATAATTTTTTCTCTACTGGAAATAAAAATAATCTTGAAGAGCTACTGTTTCTCAAGATTGCCAAAAAGTTTTTGCAAAGAAAAAGCAAGCTTAAGGTTTGCAAAACGTAGAAAAGGAAAAAGAAGACAGAATCTGTGAAGAACAGACCAGTAGGTAGTAAAGAATTTTTTAGGGGTACTTCTGCAACTCAAATCACAAAACTCAGAACATACGAAAGTTTCCTAATTGTATAGAGCACGTTGTGTAAAAACTTCAGCTGAAAAATAAGAACTAGGATTTTTCTATAGTTTTTCTAGTCACGAGGACAGAATCTGTTTTCTGGACAGCATGTCACAACTTTCACTTCCCTTGTCGTATGAGGCTATAAAAGGCACAAAGCTTGAAAAGTAAAGATACAATGATGTTGCTAATGTAGTAACAATCATCAAGACCACTAAAAACAGAAGAAAAACAAAAAGTAAATCCTAAATTCGTTGCGGGCTGCCTCCCGAAAGAGCTTCTTTAAAGCCATTAGCTAGGCTTAATGCAAATAGATCAAGTCTTTTCAAGAAAATAACTAGCCCGTGTGACGGACTCAAAAGGTAACTTAGTCTTTTTCCTAGGGAAGTGTTCCATCCCTTTTTTGAGAGGGAATTGGAATTTTATAATCGCTTCTTTCATATCAATAGCATTACCTACGGTGCGAAGAAAAGGACGTCCCAAAATAATTGGACAAGAAGGTTCACATTCAACGTCCATAATAGTAAAATCAATGGGAACATAATTGTCATTGACAATGATAAGAACATCATCTATCTTCCCCAAAGGTTTCTTTACGGAAGAATCAACGAGGTGAACACCAAAAGAACAAGGATCAAAAGGTTTCAATTCAAATATATCATACATTCTTTTGGGCATAACAGAGGTACTAGCTCCAACATCACATAAAGCATAGCAAGACAAGTTATTCAACTTAATTTTAATCATAGGATCCCAAACATCTTCTAGCTTTATAGGTATGGAGGTTTCTACCCTAAGCTTCTCCTCCCTAGCTTTGATAAGAGCATCAGTGATATGCTCCGTGAAGGCAAGATTAAGTGCGCTAGTGTGGGGGTCTCTAGACATCTTGTGAAGGAAACGAATAACTTCAGAAAGGGTGCAATTATCAAAATCAAGGTCACTACTATCAAGTAGAGTAGTAGTGGTGTCCTTTAGGCTCACTTGTTTGGTAGCTTCTATAGTCATAGGAATTTCTTCTTCTACGGTTGAGGTCATAGCATCACCATTAATAGGTCCTATGGGACTAGGGGTGCATTGGGTGCTAAGAGTTGGATATCCTCAACCACTTGGATAGTAGCAACAGTATGGTGCGTAGGAAGGCTCTTAATTCTATCCTCTTCCTCCTTTTTGCTAGCCCATCTCTCTTTGAGTTTAGCTATCATCCTAATGTTTTCATTAATTTGCAATTGGATAGATTCATAGGAGTGACCTTCCTCTCCTCAAGGGGAGAATTTCTAATTTTAAGAAATTCTACTTCGTGGGCTAAATTGTCTACCTTGGACGAGAGGTTATCTAGTTTTTCTAGTTTTTCCTCTACACTCTTATTTAAGGATTTTTGGGTAGTGATAAAGTCTTTAAGCATACTCTCTAATTCAGAAGTGGAGTTTTTGGTTCTAGGATAAGTGTTGTTGTTCCCATAGTTGTTGGAGGGGAGCGGTCTAGGATTGCTACCAAAGTTACTCCTGTAAGCATTGTTGTTGAAGTTGTTTATAGAGATAAAGTTCACATCTACTTGATCTTGAGAAATCAAAGAATTTAAAGGAACATTTTGAGGATCAATAGGAGATTGCTTGGTAAGTACAGATATAATCAAGTCAACTTTTTCATTTAGGGAGGAGATCTCCTCGACAGAGTTTACCTTCCTACCTGGTGGAGCTCTTTCGGTGTGCCATTGGGAATAGTTGGTCATCATCTCATCGAGAAGTTTTGTGGCATCACCAAGTGTAGTTGACATAAAGGTTCCTCCCGCGACCGAATCTAGCAAGTTCCGCGAGGTAAAGTTCAAGCCTGCATAAAAAGTTTGGATAACCATTCAAGTAGTCAAACCATGTGTAGGAAAATTCTTAACAAGAGATTTCATGCGTTTCCAAGCTTGGGCAACGTGTTCATTATCCAATTGTTTAAAATTCATAATAAAGCTCCTCAACTAGATAATCTTAGCAGGGGGATAGTACTTCCCGATAAAAGCATCCTTGCACTTATCCCAAGAATCTATGCTATTCTTAAGCAAGGATTGAAACCAGATTTTAGCTTCATCTCTCAAGGAGAAAGGAAAAAAAATCTTAAGCTTAACGATACCACCATCTACTTCTCTGTACTTTTGCATATCACAAAGCTCAATAAAATTATTTAAGTGCAAAGCAGCATCATCTCTAGCACCAGAGAATTGATCTTTCATAACAAGGTTTAGCAAAGCAGGTTTAATCTCATAAGAAGGTGCTGAAGTAGCAGGTGTAGCAATAGGAGTGCAAATAAAGTCACTGTTGTTGTGACTAGTGAAGTCCCACTACTTGGTGTTCTCAGAGGAACCTATAGTAGCAGCAAGCAAGATAACTAATTTTTTTGATTTTTGATAAAGGACACTAAAGAAAAAACTGAAAGGTAAACTAACAAGACTAAAAATCAAAGATAAAAGATAGTGTTCAACTCCCCTATCTTGAAGAGTGGAGTCCCCGGCAACGGTGCTAGAAATTTGCTTGATACATGAGATAATACTCGCCCCTCGTTGGTTACCCCAAGTGGAAGGGGAGATGTAGCGTAGCGGCAAATTTCCCTTAGCGAAGATGCTAAGGTTTAGATTCTCTCCAGTAGGACTCCAAGATCGACAAGTAGGTGGTGAAGTGAACAATGGCGCCGTTTACAACCTAGGTTGCTAACTTCACCTGGACCTGCACACACAACAGATAGCTTTGCTCCCAACGAGTTCAGAGGAGTTGTCAATTCCTCTGGCCTTGTCGTTTACAAAGGATAAAACACACGGGATAATAGTGATAGTGATAGCTACGGAAAAGTAAATACTGAAAGTAAATTGAAGGTGTAAACAATGTTGGAAATATGGACCGGGGTCCTATGATGTTCACTAGTGATGTCTCTCTCCCAAAAGACGATAAAATAGCCATGCGAGGTAAACAAATTACAGTTGGGCAATTGACAAGATTATGTGCGCAAACCAATGCTAATTATGCTATAAAGAAAGGAAGAGGCTCAAAAGCATGGGCGGTACGCCAAGATAAGTAGACCGAAATCCATCTGCATCTACCTACTAATCATCCACCTTGAGATATCTATCCAGAACATCTCGCTGGTATTAAGTTGCGAATCCCACCCAAAGAATAAACTCAAAGCAACAGACAACTGCATTAAAGAACTTTGCGTAAAGTAAACAATCCTTGCACCCGCAAGTACAAGCACCGTTGTTTTCCCCCTTGTGGCAAAAGCACATCCCCTAGACTCATGTTTCTGTCACTCAAGCTAGTCATCGGGGGGCATGAACCCACAATCAAGCATAACGCTCCCTCTTGGAGTCACTACCTACTACTTGGACAAAGCAATAAACATCAACGGAGAACATGCAAGAATTACTCAAGAACATAAATATAAAAGAGGAGAATCAAATATATAACTCAATCACAATCTGAATATAATCTCATAATCCATAGGATCCCAGCAAACTCAGCATAGAAACAACAGAAAGATTACATATATGCCTCGATCATGTAGGGCAGCTCACTACGTCTAATCCATGAAGAACAAAGAGGGGAGGAGGACATCACATAGCTTCTGATCATAGACAATTGGTCCAAGGTGGACTACTCACGGTTCATCCGGGAAGCATCCATGGTGGTTGAGAAGCTCCCTGAGGTGGTGCCTCCCTCCGGCAGGGTGCCGGGAAGAGGTCTTCTAGTGCTCACGATCTTGGAAGCGCGACGGCGGCGGAACAGAAGAGAGATCGCGAAAAAGGTTTCCGTCTCCGAGGGTTTCTCGTCACGGGGAATAAATAGGCGAAAGGGGGCAGCCAGAGGTGGGCCAGCGGCTCCAGGAGCCCCCTGGCGCGGCCAGCGGTAGGGCCGACCCTCTGGCTGCCTAGGGCCCCCTGGCTCCCTTCTGGCCCCTCTCGGGCTCTTCGTGAAGCTTCCGGTACGCTGATTTTTCCTATATTTTTCCCGGAATTTTTCTGGTACTTTTAATAAGGGGGAAACCTGAAATAGAAAAATAGTTAATAGGTTAGTCCAAATATGATCAAAAGTGTATGGAAGTTCATCAATATCATAGCTATATCACACAAAAGATGAATGGAACAAGCAGAAATTATAGATACGTTTTGGACGTATCACCCACCTTTGCTAATTGGGCCCTGGCCCGCTTGGTGAGCTCGCCCCCTTTTTATTTTTGCTGCACCGAGTTGGGCTCGCCTCTGAGAATGTAGAGCCCTGTGCGATGTTTTGATAGGTTGTGCCCACCCGGTTAGGCCCAGTAGTTGTTATTTCGGACCAGTAGCAATTTTAGCTAAGGCTTATTTAAATGGCAGGTTGTGTTAGTATTTTGCGATCGCGATATCTTTTTAATGGTAGCCCACATTGCGACGCGCTCTACATGAAACTTGCTTAGTTTTCTGCGTAGATTAATAAAATGTGCTCCTTTTCCATGTTTACACTTGTCTACATGTTTTTTACTACTATTTACATGCCATGCCATTGTAAAATGTAATAGGTAGTAACTTTTTAATCGTTGGTTCGATTAAAATGTTCTTTATATGTAACTGGACTAGAATTTCATGTAGATTGTGTTTGGTCTATTGTTTGTTGTTGTTAACCAATATAAAATACGGTTTAGGGCAGGACAATGCCAAATACTTAAATCGTTGTGGGGTACTTAGTGATATGCATTGGTTAGGATTTTTCCTCACTTAAATTGACTAGCATAGATAGTTTACTTTGTGATTGACCTCTTTACATGATTGTGTGATATCCCATGCTTGTGGGAGATGCCATGTTAATAACCTTTTATCATATTGTGTAGCTTAACAACTTGAACCATTGTAAGAGTGAAGTATCGTCGTGTGAGATCGATGCTTCACTTAACCTGTTACTAACCTCTCTCGATGGTAGATACGATATCAAAGTACGTTGCCTCATGTTGCCTTTTGTTGTTTCTTGCTTGTTATTTCTTCGTAGTAATAGATGGTTGCTCGTCGATTTCCTTTCCAGTGTTTCCTTCTTGTGTGCTCCCGCGGTTACTCTCAGAGGCGATGCAAGATTGCAATCGACTACACCTTCGGTGCCGACATCTCAACAGGTAAGGGGGAGCATATATCATGCTTATAACTTTCAACTCACTTGCCTAGGTATAAGTAGAATGATTGCTTGATCCTATCACCTCACATTTATGCCTCCATATTAAAACCCAAATAGCCATGTCCCCCCACATCCCAGCAAACCTTTGTTAGACCGTGTACCTTTCTTGCTTAACCACTGCTTAGTATGTATGCTTAGGATGCTACAACTTTTCTCCGGTTACTCCTTGAATTGGGCTATCACTCTATTATATTATTGTGGATGATGTGATTATTATAATGTTGACTATATTCGACGAAGGGTGGAAGGTCAGGCTATCCCGCCTCGATGCTTTGTTCCATTTGAGTCACCTAGGACCCGAGTTCCAGGTATTGGTTCTAAGACTGAGCGTGCCTAACCGCGCGTGGGATACTATGGGGTCCCCTTTTCTTACCTACCTAGCTCCAAACATTTCTAGTGGTGGCCCAAGCTGATTTACCATTTGAAACCGTGTGTGTGCTTGGTTGGGCCCTTAGCAGATTTTAAAAAAATCAGGCCAGCGGGGGAAGTGTTTCCTGTTGGTCCAAATTGGCCGGTCGAGGACCCGGGCACAGTGATGTTACGGTAATCCAAACCCGATGCAGACGGAAGAGACCATTTCGAGAGCGCGGCCGGCTCTTGAGGTAGATGTGGACTCACCGGGGGCCACCCGGATTGGTGCGTTGTTAATTAGAGGGACATGTTGTTTCGGATCTCTTGGAACTAAATCATAAAATGGTTGCATGTGATGGATAGCAACTGAGAGAGATGGGCGTGCGTGCAGAGACTTGTAATGGGCAGTTGGTACATGATGGCACTGAAGTAGTGCTCCTCGTTGGCTACCCCAAGTGGAAGGTTTGGATGTAGTGTAGCAGTAAATTTCCTTCGGTGAAGATACCAAGGTTTGTATCCGGCGGACTCTGAATGCTGCAAGTAGTTGCCAACGGCGCCATATATTAAGTTGCCGAATGGAAATGAGGTTGACATGGAACTGCACACACAACAAATAAATTTTCTCCCAATGAGTTCAAAGAGGTTGTCAATCTCTCCGGTCTTGTTGTCTACAAAGAATTAAACGCAAGGGGATAATAGTAGTGATAATTGCAACGGAAAGTAAAAGAAGTAAATAAAGTGGAGGTGTAAGCAGTGGTAGAAATATGGACCGGGGTCCCATGATGTTCACTAGTGATGTCCCTCTCCCAAAAGACGATAAAAAGGCTAAGCCGGGTGAACAAATTACACCTGGGCAATTGACAGAATTATAAATGCACCACAATGCTAATTATGCTACTTGAAATTAAGATGCTCAAAAGTATGGGCAGTACGCCAAGACAAGTAGAACGAAATCCATCTGCATGTATTCACTAATCATCCACCTTGAGATATCTATCCAGAACATCTCGCTGGTATTAAGTTGGGAGCCCCACCCATAAGTGTAAACTCAAAGAAATGACAATTGCATTAACAATCTACTCGTAAGGTAAACAATCCTTGCAACCGCGGTTACATGCACCGTTGTTTTCTCCCAGGTGGCAACATCACATTCCCTAGTCTCATGTTTGTGTCACTCAAGCTAGACATCGGGGGGCATGAACCCACAATC
Organism: Bromus sterilis; assembly: GCA_950022295.1. Taxonomy (NCBI): domain Eukaryota; kingdom Viridiplantae; phylum Streptophyta; class Magnoliopsida; order Poales; family Poaceae; genus Bromus; species Bromus sterilis. Next base: position 158,131,067 of record OX465599.1, on the reverse strand, counting down.
ATGCATAACGCTCCCTCTTGGAGTTACTATCTACTACTTGGCCAAAGCAATAAAAAGCAACGAAGAACATGCAAGAATTACTAAAGAACAAAATATAAAAGGTAAACCAAATATATAACTCATCACGATCTGAACATAATATCATAATCCATCGGATCCCAGCAAACACAGCATAGCAATAGCAGGAAAATTACATAGGTGCCTTGAATGAGCTCACAAGGACTAAACATTGAAGAATATGATTGGAGATAAGACATCACATAGCTACTGGTCATGGACCCATGGTCTAAGGTGGACTACTCACGACACATCCGGGAAGCGTCCATGGTGGTGGAGAAGCTCCCAAAGGTCAATCCTCCCTCCGGCAGGGTGCCGGGAAGAGGTCTTCTGCTTCTCCCGATCTTGGAAGCGCGGCGGCAGCGGAACAGAGAGGTAATTCGTGATGCGGTGTTCTCCTCGAGAGTTCTAGGACGAAGAGGTAATATAGGCCAAAGGGGGAAGCTAGGGGCCACCCAGGGCTCCCAGGTGCCCTAGTTGTGCTGCCAGTGGTGGGGTCGCGCCATCTGGCTTCCTGGGTGCCGGGTGGCCCCCCCTGTTCCTCCTTCGGGATTCCGGAAGCTTCTGTTCGTCTGATTTTTATTCCTATTTTTCTGGAATTTTCGGAGCACTTTAAATTGGGGAAAATCACTTCAACTAAAAGACATTAGCACACAGAAACTGGCACTGGGTGCACTGAGTTAGTAGGTTAGTCCAAATATGTGTAAAATGATATAAAAGTGTAGCAAAACATGTAGCAATGTCACATAAAAGTGCATGGAACAAGCAGAAATTATAGATACGTTTGGGACGTATGAACATCCCCATGCTTAATTCCTGCTCTTCCTCGAGTAGGTAAATGATAACACAAATAATTTCTGTGGTGACATGCTAACACACATATAAGAACTTCAAAGTAAAGCAAGCAAGATGTGCAATTCAAGTCATGACAATAACAAGCAAGATTCTTAGTATTGATTCTAAAAAAGCATGAACAAGAAAGAGCTCTCATTGTACGTGACTCGAATGTCTCCCAATAGTGTTTGCGTGCAAGCAATAGGAGATGGGATTAGAGAATAAAAAAAAATAGTTTAATTGAGAACTCAATCTACTAAAGTTTAAAACTTGGTCTCCTTCGGGATCTTATTTTGACTCATCCCTAGACCACTAGTCAGGTACAAGTCAAACTGATCCTCCCCCTTTCGACTTTGAGCACTCATGCAATGGATGAGCGCGAGCAAGATAAGTTGGCACTTAAGATGGCAAAGAGAGAAATGATTGGGGAAGGAAGACAAAAAGGTGTGAAAGGCTCACATCAATGAGGACAATCATAAGCGAGAGAAAGCCAAATGATATATATGATGTGAGGAGTAGGGATTGCCATGCAACGGATGCACACATGAGCTAAAGTAAGCTCTCCAATGGAACTAGTGGGGGTGCATCCAACTTGTTTGCTCATGAAGACCTAGATCTCATTTGAGGAGGCTCATCCTTGGAATATGTAAGCCAAGTTCAATAGTGTAAGGATCCTCACATAGTTATGCATGAATGATAATCTCTATGGAGTACATATATAGCAATGGAGTACGAGTGTGGATCTTTCAAAAGGAATAGTAGTGTTCCCCCCTGCTCTCTTGATAGAGACGGGGTGTCCCGATCTTTCGATGAGAGATAACTATCGATTTGGTGGAGACGACTCTGACGATCCGACTACGAACGTGCAACAACGTCGCGCCTTAGCAATCGCTAAACCAATCTCCGGAGGTTATTGACCACGTCGGAGCACGATCAACCTGACCACGAAGGTCTAGTGCCTGCAAGCAATCGAAGAACAATCAAGAACTATGATAAAGCAATCTGAATATTGCGAATATGTAGATGATGTATGAATAAAGTTGGGATTCCGAAAGCGGTCTTGATCTGGTCGTTGGACACAAAACGAGTACACGAAGATGCAGCAATTAGCTAAGCAGTCTTTTTAACTAAAAGAAATCCAAAGAAAAACCCTAGGGGTTGATCTACTTATATAGGACTAAAGGGTGGAGGCCAAGGGGGTGGAAGGACGTACCAAGGAGTCCTAAAACTAAACCTAGGTCGTACAAGGCACTTGGGCCCATGTGGAGGTGATGCAACACCTATTGAGTTGGACTTTGATTCGGATTCTACTTCCGGGTCGCACCGTTTTCGCAATATCTCCACGCTCCGAAGGAATTTGAAGGTGAAACCAATTGCGTTGGAAACTAGACGAGATAAGCTATCACCAGAAAAAAGAATCACCCAATTTGGAGTTCGTATGTAGAAACGGCGGCTGTTTGAAGTTGGGTATATCTCTGCAGTCCGAATCTGAGTCAATGACGTGAAAGACTTGGTCTCTATCTTCTCTTGGGCCAAAAGTGACGTGAAATAACTTCTTGTACAGCACACAATCATGTCCCTTTGTATTGACTTCATTTCTTGATCAAATATAGAGGAATTAATGGTCATATCCATGATAATTATGTCCTCATCATCTTTATGCTTGAACATGCTCCAATGCTCATCCTTCTTGTCCATGCTAGGTCCTTCATTTGTCAGCAACAGAAATATATCGACGTTAGGCAGCATCATATTCACATGAACATTAGAAACATTACCAAGAAGCGAAAGTACCTGATAATTTAATTGGTGTGCACGATCTCTAGTAATTGGTCCAGTAGGTATATTAGCAGGGGTTGTTGCTGTAACTATGGTAGTCATGTCCTCATCATCTCTTTTTATTTTATTTTTCTCATTTTTCTATTTTTTGTATTTTTGTGGTCTCTTTGGCTCTTTCCATTTATCTCTCATTTGTCCTCTTTGCTATCTTTTAATTTTGTCATCTTTGGGATCTTTTCCTCACTTAAGGGCAACACTCTATATTTTACAAGAATATAGAAGATCTTCACACTTTACAAGAAGTACTCAACATAAAGAAGAATGAAAACTATCATGATGTATGCAAATGTATGACTCTACCAGTGTAGCTGGATATGCAAGGATACTAGCGCGTCATGTAGAAATAATAAGGGCAAAGCCCAACTAGCATGCGGCTCCTCGATCAAGCAGAAGCATGTTTGACATGAAGATCAAGTCATGAGATGGTGGATGTTGCATGGCAATATATCTCGGAAAGTCTATGGAAATGCCTTGATAGGTAGGTATGGTGTCTGTTTTGAGGAAGATATAAGGAAGTTTATGATGACAAAGCGTATCGTGCCAAGGGTATGGATGCACCGGCGAAGTATGCACCAACTCTCAAGATGATAAAGGGCAATGCACGGTACCGAACAGTCTAGCAAAATATGGGAAGGTTGAAGTGCCAATAATCTTATACTCGCATTAGTCCGAAGAACTCATGCACGTATTATCGGCAAATCTCTATCTAATCGGAAGGTTCACAAAGAGACGAGTACCCCGAGGAGGAGTGTATGAGGGTTTGGTTATCCTTGCGCATCCTCGACCCATGGTACGTGAGGGTACTCTATATATTCCAAGCCCTCCATGGGTTAGCGATCCATCTAGTAGCTAGAGTTCTCAACTAATTTTTGTAGTTTTTGAAAATAAGCACGGATTGCCCAAAATACGACACCTATCACTAATAGGCTCAAGCTCTTGGCACCGTAATGTCCAAACATTACTCTAATCAATAACTCAAAACTATTGCATGTTACTACTACACTTGTAATAGCAACCTAAATTACCTACTCATGCAAGACACACAACTCACTGCAACAAGCCAACTCTCTAAACAAGATAAGAATGAAAACTAAGAGAGTTCCTAGAACAACCTAAACAAAGGCTCTGAAAAAGATAAGCATGAAAACTAAGAGCTAATCCTGACATGAGCTATGAAAAGACAAAGAACACACACAAAGAGAAAGATAAGCATGCAAGCCTATGTTGTGTTCTATGGTGGAGTGGAGCGTGTTTCTCTCCCAAACACTGAAGGCTAGGATCCAAATTGTTATGAACAACAAGCAAAACTAAAGCAAACTAAAAATTAAAGAGTGAGATGCTCCAAGCATAGCACATTACATATGAAGTGATAAAAATATAGCATGGAGAAGGACGAACTGATGATTGTTTATGGAGAAGGGAATGCACGGGGGCATCCCCAAGCTTAGATGTTTGAGTCTCCTTGGATATTTTTTGGGGGTGCAAGGGACATCCCCAACCTTGAGCGCTTGACACTCCCGAATCTTCTTTCATCATCTTCCTTCGCATACTTGAAAACTCCCTTCAGACAAAACTCATCATAAGCTGATTAGAGTGGTTAGTACCCATGATAAAATAAATTTTCTCTACTGTAAAAAATATATTCTTGAAGATCTATTGTTATTCAAGATTGTCAAAAAGTTTTTGCACAGAAAAAGCAAGCTTAAGGTTTGCAAAACAATGAAGACGCCAAACGTGACAGAATCTGTGAAAAACAGACCAGCAGGTAGTAAATAATTTTTTGGGGGTACTTCTACAACTCAAATAAAAAATCTCAGAACAGACACACGAAAGCCAATTGTATAGAGCATGCTGTCAAAAAAAATTAAGATAAAAACGATTATCTGGTGATTTACGGAATTTTTTTCCGTCTAGGGGACAAAATCAGTTTCTAGACAACATATCACAACTTTTGAACTTTCTTGCAATCGGAGGCTAAAACTTGGCACAAAGCTTGAAAATAAAGATACAATGATCTTGTTACAGTATTAGCTAGCATAAAACCCACTAAAAATGAAAGTAAAAACATCTTGGGTTTCCTCCCAACAAGCACTTTCTTTTATGCTATTTAGCTAGGCATAAGGATTATAAAAGATGCTCTCACAAGAGAATAAGAATTTAAGACAATGAGAGCATCAGGAAGCAAATATGAAACACATTTAAGTCTAACCCACTTCCTATGACTAGGAACCTTGTAAAGAAATAAATCATGAAAGCACAAAGTAACAAGCATAGGAATGTAAAAGAAGAAGAACTTCAAAACTTTTAACATGAAGAGAAGTGTTTTTGTAACATGGAAGTTTCTACAACCAATCTTTCCTTTCTCAAAGTAGTTTTCAGTAGCATCATGAAAAAACTCAACAATATAATTATCAAATAAAGCATGTTTTTCATGACCTACAAGAACATGTGTATTCTTTTCAATACAGACTTTAGGATCATAAGATAAATGCAACCCATCAGGTTGAGCCTTAATAAGAGTACAATTCTCCAGAATATTAGTTGGAGATTTCAAAAGGATAATAGGACAATCAAGTGTGGGTACAATAGCAACAATTTCATGCTTAACATAAGGAACTATAGCAAGTTCATCTTCGTAAGCATCATCCATAGTGGCATCATGGCCATCAACAAAGCAAGTATCAAGATCTTCAGAAAGGGATGTATCAAGTGAGTCCTAGGAATCATAGGTTTATCATCATATCAATCATTAGCCTCTTCTTGGGAAGCAAACATTTTGTTTTTAAAATCCTCAATATAGTCATTGCAAATATAATTCTCAAAGCAATAAGCAAGAATTGCAAGGTTTTCGGATTTCTTTTGAGGCAAAACAGTAGGGGAAAGCCCCACTGCAATTTTTCCATTATTAAAAATAAAGAGAAAGTTTCTGGGATTTGTGAATAGTATCGTAATACTTTTCAATCAAAGAAGCAATCTCATAAGCACCCTTAACAGCAACGAACTCTTCAATCTTTTCAACATCGAAGTAATCATAAACATCTTTAGCATAAGAAGATAGGATCTTATTTTCATTAAACTCACATTGGAAAGGAAGGTGTCTACGATCTATTTTAGAACAACAAGTGAAATAATAAATGTGGCACAAAGATTCATCATAGTGAAATCATAAATGTGGCGTATAATGAGCATGCTCATCCAATGATTTTCCCTCAACCAAGTCGGTTGGGTTTTTAGCGCGAGTAAAAATTGATCGAAGACGATCCAAGTGAAACTGTCCATCCTACCATATTTGGGTGGTTCCACACCCATGGTAAAGATAGCATCAGTAGGAAGACAAAGGCAAAGACAAAAGGTAGCAACTATTTTTTTGGTTTTTCATATAAGACTCAAAAGCAAAAACTAGAAAGTAAACTAACAAGACTAAAAGGAAAGATAAAAGATAGTGTGAAACTCCCCTAGCTTGAAGATTGGAGTCCCCTACAACAGCGCAAGAAATTTAGCTTGATGGCACTGAAGTAGTTCTCCTCGTATGTTACCCCAAGTGGAAGGTTTGGATATAGTGATAGAGGCGAAGGTGTCCCGATGTTTCGATGAGATGGTGGAGATCGATTATGGTGGAGACGACTTTCACGATCCGACTACGAACGTGCGAAGACGTTGCGCCTTAGCGATCGCTAAACCAACTCCGAGAGGTTATTGATCACGCGGATGCACGATCAACCTGACCACGAAGGTCTAATTCCTGCAAGCAATCGAAGAACAAGCAAGAACTAAGAATTGCAATCTGGATATTGCGAATATAAGATGAATGATTACGAAAGTTGGGGTTCCAATGAGGTCTTGGCCTGGTCGGATGACACAAACGAAGAGCTCGAAGTTGCGGCTATGGCTAACTTAAATCTAATTAAAACCCAAGTCTAAACGACGCCCTAAGGGCTGTATATATGGGGGAACAGAGGGGAATTTCGTGGCCCCTTGGAGGAGGGGTCCGAAAACAACCCTAACTCGGTTTCCCCACACATACGGACTCTAAAAAATAGCCTATTAAGTGTATTTCGAAATTACATGAGCCTGGCCCAATAATAAGGTGACGCAGCACCTATAATAACCCTTGGACGAAAATATTAATGTGGCGTCTTGTGTCTCTCGTCCAAGTCTTCCTGCACGCCTTATGGTGGCCTCAAAGTGCGAAAATCACCACTGGAAGCTCCATTGTCCTTTCCCGCGCGCACACCTCCTTCTCCATGCTTGATCCCGCTCCAATGACCATCCTTCTTATCCATGCTAGGTCCTTCATTCATAAGACAAACAAAAGTATCTAATTTAGGCAGCATCATATGTTCCTGAACATTAGAAGGATTCGCAAGAAACGAAAGTACCTGATAATTTAGTTGACGTGCGCGTGCTCTAGTAACTGGTCCAGTATGTGTAGTTGGTGAAGATGTGGGTGTAACATTAGTAGAGATGTCCTCATCATCCTCCCCTTCTTGAATTGAAGTCGTCCTCGACGGAAGCTCATCATCTTCTCCCAAATAAGGTTTCAAATCTGCAATGTTAAATGTGGGACTAACCCCAAAATCTGCAGGTAGCTCAAGTTTATATGCATTATCATTAATTTTCTGTAAAACCTTAAAGGGACCATCAGCTCGTGGCATTAACTTAGACTTGCGCAAATCAGGAAACCTATCTTTACGTAGATGTAACCAAACAAGATCTCCTGGTCCAAACACAACTTTTTCCGTCCAGTCTGGCACGCTTTTCAGAGCAGTTTTTAGGCCAAAAATTTCAGGGGTGAAAAAATTTCGTGCCCATACGTTCCTTAGGTCCAGAAACTCATTTTGAGACGTTCGCCACCATAGTGATTTTTTCGCACTTTTTCAGCCACCGCAGTCCCGCATCGCAAAAAAAAAAAAAGAGCAAAAAAAAAAAAAAAAGAGATTTTTTTTTTCAGAGTGTGCTTCTCAGTTGATTACGTGCCGCGCCGTGCTTTCGTTGGTGTTTTAGGCTCGCGTCTCTAGTACGGTCTAGCCTAGGATCAGCACAGTACCGACGTTGAGTGTTTATTCAACTTTGCATCTCTGTTTTGATTACTGTTGAGCTTTTTGCTACCATATTTGTCAAACCTACCTACAGCTCCACATATATTCTACTTCGTGCGGTTGACACCTCCTGGCCATCGCTCTACCACATCTCTGAGAGTTTTGACCCGTTGGTTGTACATCACCACCTGCTGCTAGGTAAGAATCGGTAAGAACTGAAGAAAAGCTTGACGGATTTGTGCTTTCCACCACCCCACATCCCATTAGTCGAAGTAGGATCATACTTCTGTGTGTTTTCTATTTCTGCTAACCATGCCAGGATCCCATGATGAAGTGGCGCGGGATGCACCTGATTGGGAGAATATGACAAACAAAGCATTACATGATAAATTTGCACAAATGATGTCTGAACAGGTGAATGACATCGAGAACAGATTTACAGAGGCGATTGATGGTGTGGAGAAGATGATCGACACCAAGCTCGACGCCAAGTTTACTGAGTTGCTCGCACGCTTACCTATACAGCCTGCGGCCGCTCCAGCACAGCCACCGCCACCACGACGTGCACGACGTATTCTGTTTCCGGGCGGACAAGCTGCTGGTGCTCCTGCTGCTGCTGCAGTTACTGCTGCTGCTGCCTCTGACGTCGGCCAGGACGACAACTACGAGGGTGATTACGAGGAGGAGGTGGAACAAGAAGCGGCCTATGAACAGCCAGCTGGACGTCCACGTCCCAACATTCGCCACGGTCGACACCAACCACCCCCTCAGGTACGCGATGATGAACATGTGCCTAAACTTAAATTGAATCTTAAGCCGTTTGAGGGTAGATATATTCCTGATGCTTATCTTACTTGGGAGTTAGAAACTGAACAACGCTTTATATGTTTACAATATCCTGAGAATAGACGTGTTACTGCTGCTGTTTGTGAATTCACGGGTTTTGCATCTATTTGGTGGTCTGAACATTGTAGATTGCATGCTAATAATATTCCAGCTACTTGGGCTGCTTTAAAAGATGCTATGCGTACTCGCTGGGTTCCTCCTTATTATCAACGTGAATTGCTACAAAAATTACAGCGTTTGAGACAAGGAAAATTTTTTGTAGAGGAATATTATCAAGAATTACAAACTGGATTGATTAGATGTGGCCTAGTAGAGGATAATGAAGCTATGTTTGCACGTTTCATAGGTGGCTTAAACAGGGAGATACAAACTATTCTAGAATACAAGGACTATGCTACTATTACTCGTTTGTTTCATCTTGCTTGTAAAGCTGAACGTTAAGTGCAGGATCGACAGGCCGCTACGAGATCTAACTTTTCTGCAGGACGAAATACATCATGGACATCGCGTGGACCTTCTACATCCACACGTCCTGCTGCTCCACCCTCTACTTCAGCCGCTCATTCTTACAGGGAGCCACCAAAACAGTCAGCGCCACCATTCAAGGGTGCACAGAGTGGTCCAGCGGCGAGTTCTTCTTCATCCATGGCTTCCACAGGGCAAACACGAGATCGTGATATTAAATGTCGCAGGTGCCAAGGTGGAGGTCACTTCGCAAAAGACTGTCCCTCCAAGCGTGTGATGATTATTACGGCGGATGGTGGGTATGAGTCAGCGAGTGACTATGATGAGGAGACTTTAGTTCTCATTGCTCATGAGGAACAGGGTGCCCATGATGATGCTCATGATATGGAGTATATGGCTCCTGATGATGCAGATAAATATGCTAGTTTGGTTGCTCAACGTGTGTTAAGTGTGCAGGTAACGAAGGCTGAGCAAAACCAGAGGCATAATTTGTTCCACACAAAGGGAGTGGTGAAAGAACGTTCGGTTCGCATCATCATTGACGGAGGGAGTTGCAACAACTTGGCTAGCATGGAGTTGGTGGAGAAGCTATCTCTCACCACAAGACCACACCCCCATCCGTACTATATTCAGTGGTTTAACAATAGTGGTAAGATTAAGGTAACGCGTTCTGTTCGTGTGCACTTTAGCATTGCTGCATATGTTGATTATGTTGATTGTGATGTGGTACCCATGCAAGCATGCTCTCTTTTACTTGGTAGACCATGGCAATTTGATAGGAATGTTGTACACCATGGTAGGACAAATCAGTTTACTCTGGTTCATCAGGATAAAAATATTGCTTTACTTCCTATGTCTCCTGAACAAATTGTGAAAGATGATCTTGCTAGAGCTAGTAAAGCTAAACAGGAGAAAAATAAGAGTGAAAATGAGATAGCAGCCAAAGAATTTGAGCAACAACATAAGACTAATAGCAAATCTTCTTCTGCTGTGTCTAATGAAATTAAATTGACTAGTCCAACTTTGCTTGCTACTAAAGTTGATATTTCAGATTTGGATGTTAGTCAATATGTGTGCTATGCTTTTGTGTGCAAAGAAGCTTTGTTTTCATTTGAGGAATTGCCTCCTTCTTTGCCTCCTGTTGTCACTGACCTTTTGCAGGAGTTTATTGACGTCTTTCCACAAGACGTACCACCGGGATTACCACCTATTCGAGGGATTGAGCATCAGATTGACTTAATTCCCGGTGCTTCACTGCCCAACCGTGCGCCATACCGTACCAATCCGGAGGAGACAAAGGAGATTCAGCGTCAAGTACAAGAGCTACTCGACAAAGGTTACATACGTGAATCCCTTAGTCCTTGTGCTGTTCCTGTTATATTAGTGCCTAAAAAGGATGGAACATGGCGTATGTGTGTTGATTGTCGAGCCATTAATAATATTACTATTCGTTATCGTCATCCTATTCCTAGGTTAGATGATATGCTTGATGAATTAAGTGGCTCTACCATGTTTTCCAAAGTTGATTTGCGTAGTGGATACCATCAAATTCACCTTCTTCTCCATGCTTGATCCCGCTCCAATGACCGTCCTTCTTGTCCATGCTAGGTCCTTCATTCATAAGCAAAACAAAAGTATCTAATTTAGGCAGCATCATATGTTCCTGAACATTAGAAGGATTCGCAAGAAACGAAAGTACCTGATAATTTAGTTGACGTGCGCGTGCTCTAGTAACTGGTCCAATATGTGTAGTTGGTGAGGATATGGGTGTAACATTAGTAGGGATGTCCTCATCATCCTCCCCTTCTTGAATTGAAGTCGTCCTCGACGGAAGCGCATCATCTTCTCCCAAATAAGGCTTCAAATCTGCAATATTAAATGTGGGACTAACCCCAAAGGCTGCAGGTAGCTCAAGTTTATATGCATTATCATTAATTTTCTGCAAAACCTTAAAGGGACCATCAGCTCGAGGCATTAACTTAGACTTGCGCAAATCAGGAAACCTATCTTTACGTAGATGTAACCAAACAAGATCTCCGGGTTCAAACACAACGTTTTCCATTCATCCCCTAATTTCATGCGAATTTGATGGTATCCACTACGCAAATCAACTTTGGAAAACATGGTAGAGCCACTTAATTCATCAAGCATATCATCTAACCTAGGAATAGGATGACGATAACGAATAGTAATATTATTAATGGCTCTACAATCAACACACATACGCCAAGTTCCATCCTTTTTAGGCACTAATATAACAGGAACAACACAAGGACTAAGGGATTCACGTATGTAACCTTTGTCGAGTAGCTCTTGTACTTGACGCTGAATCTCCTTCGTCTCCTCCGGATTGGTACTGTATGGCGCACGGTTGGGCAGAGAAGCAACGGGAATTAAGTCAATCTGATGCTCAATCCCTCGAATAGGTGGTAATCCCGGTGGTACGTCTTGTGGAAAGACGTCAATAAACTCTTGCAAAAGGTCAGTGACAACAGGAGGCAAAGAAGGAGGCAATTCCTCAAATGAAAACAAAGCTTCTTTGCACACAAAAGCATAGCACACATATTGACTAACATCCAAATCCGAAATATCATCCTTAGTAGCAAGCAAAGTTGGACTAGTCAATTTAATTTCATTAGAAACAACAGAAGAAGATTTGCTATTAGTCTTATGTTGTTGCTCAAATTCTTTAGCTGCTATCTCATTCTCACTCTTATTTTTCTCCTGTTTAGCTTTACTAGCTCTAGCAAGATCATCTTTCACAATTTGTTCAGGAGACATAGGAAGTAAAGCAATAGTTTTATCCTGATGAACCAGAGTAAACTGATTTGTCCTACCATGGTGTACAACATTCCTATCAAATTGCCATGGTCTACCAAGTAAAAGAGAGCATGCTTGCATGGGTACCACATCACAATCAACATAATCAGCATATGCAGCAATGCTAAAGTGCACACGAACAGAACGCGTTACCTTAATCTTACCACTATTGTTAAACCACTGAATATAGTACGGATGGGGGTGTGGTCTTGTGGTGACAGATAGCTTCTCCACCAACTCCATGCTCGCCAAGTTGTTGCAACTCCCTCCGTCAATGATGATGCGAACCGAACGTTCTTTCACCACTCCCTTTGTGTGGAACAAATTATGCCTCTGGTTTTGCTCGGCCTTCGATACCTGCACACTTAACACACGTTGAGCAACCAAACTAGCATATTGATCTGCATCATCAGGAGCCATATACTCTATATCATGAGCATCATCATGGGCACCCTGTTCCTCGTGAGCAATGAGAACTAAAGTCTCCTCATCATAGTCGCTCGCTGACTCATACCCACCATCCGCCGTAATAATCATCACACGCTTGGAGGGACAGTCTTTTGCGAAGTGACCTCCACCTTGGCACCTGCGACATTTAATATCACGATCTCGTGTTTGCCCTGTGGAAGCCATGGATGAAGAAGAACTCGCCGCTGGACCACTCTGTGCACCCTTGAATGGTGGCGCTGACTGTTTTGGTGGCTCCCTGTAAGAATGAGCGGCTGAAGTAGAGGGTGGAGCAGCAGGATGTGTGGATGTAGAAGGTCCACGCGATGTCCATGATGTATTTCGTCCTGCAGAAAAGTTAGGTCTCGTAGCGGCCTGTCGATCCTGCACTTCACGTTCAGCTTTACAAGCAAGATGAAACAAACGAGTAATAGTAGCATAGTCCTTGTATTCTAGAATAGTTTGTATCTCCCTGTTTAAGCCACCTATGAAACGTGCAAACATAGCTTAATTATCCTCTACTAGGCCACATCTAATCAATCCAGTTTGTAATTCTTGATAATATTCCTCTACAGAATTTTTTCCTTGTCTCAAACGCTGTAATTTTTGTAGCAATTCACGTTGATAATAAGGAGGAACCCAGCGAGTATGCATAGCATCTTTTAAAGCAGCCCAAGTAGCTGGAATATTATTAGCATGCAATCTACAATGTTCAGACCACCAAATAGATGCAAAACCCGTGAATTCACAAACAGCAGCAGTAACACGTCTATTCTCAGGATATTGTAAACATGTAAAGCGTTGTTCAGTTTCTAACTCCCAAGTAAGTTAAGCATCAGGAATATATCTACCCTCAAACGGCTTAAGATTCAATTTAAGTTTAGGCACATGTTCATCATCGCGTACCTGAGGGGGTGGTTGGTGTCGACCGTGGCGAATGTTGGGACGTGGACGTCCAGCTGGCTGTTCATAGGCCGCTTCTTGTTCCACCTCCTCCTCGTAATCACCCTCGTAGTTGTCGTCCTGGCCGACGTCAGAGGCAGCAGCAGCAGTAACTACAGCAGCAGCAGGAGCACCAGCAGCTTGTCCGCCCGGAAACAGAATACGTCGTGCACGTCGTGGTGGCGGTGGCTGTGCTGGAGCGGCCGCAGGCTGTATAGGTAGGCGTGCGAGCAACTCAGTAAACTTGGCGTCGAGCTTGGTGTCGATCATCTTCTCCACACCATCAATCGCCTCTGTAAATCTGTTCTCAATGTCATTCACCTGTTCAGACATCATTTGTGCAAATTTATCATGTAATGCTTTGTTTGTCATATTCTCCCAATCAGGTGCATCCCGCGCCACTTCATCATGGGATCCTGGCATGGTTAGCAGAAATAGAAAACACACAGAAATATGATCCTACTTCTACTAATGGGATGTGGGGTGGTGGAAAGCACAAATCCGTCAAGCTTTTCTTTAGTTCGTACCGATTCTTACCTAGTAGCAGGTGGTGATGTACAACCAACGGGTCAAAACTCTCAGAGATGTGGTAGAGCGATGGCCAGGAGGTGTCAAAACGCACGATGTAGAATATATGTGGAGCTGTAGGAAGGCTGACAAGTATGGTAGCAAAAGCTCAACAATAATCAAAACAGAGATGCAAAGCTGAATAAACACTCAACGTCGGTACTGTGCTGATCCTAGGCTAGACCGTACTAGAGACGCGAGCCTAAAACACCAACGAAAGCACGGCGCGGCACGTAATCAACTGAGAAGCACACTCTGAATTTTTTTTCTCTTTTTTCTTTGCTTTTTTTTTTTGGAAATCACTTCCTTCTACGTACGACAAAAGATCGGTGAAATCCGACTCTAATCAACTCAAAACTAATCTGGCTACGGAGAGATCACAAACCGAACAGGTGATGGAACTCAACTCGGATTGGTAGGTCATGGTGCTGTATATGGACTCGACTTGGCGGAACGTGGTGGTGTATCTGGACTCGGATTGGCGGAAACGTGGCGGTGTACTACTGTGCGGCGGCGGTGTGACAAACTGTGGTCAGAACTCGAAACTCTAAGGGAACTAGACGCTAAGATCAGCAACTCGACACAACGATGCAACCGCAAATTCAACAAAGCAAACTACTGTAAAGAAAACTGGACAAAGGCTCGGACTGTTTTGGGACGTGATGATCTAACCCTAATTTTTTTTTGGCTTTTTCGTGGACTGTAGGTATGAAGAACAGAACCAATCTAGACTACGAAAACTGGTAAATCTCACCGAGCAACCTGGAAATCTGATACCACTTGATAGAGGCGAAGGTGTCCCGATGTTTCGATGAGATGGTGGAGATCGATTATGGTGGAGACGACTTTCACGATCCGACTACGAACGTGCGAAGACGTTGCGCCTTAGCGATCGCTAAACCAACTCCGAGAGGTTATTGATCCCGCGGATGCACGATCAACCTGACAACGAAGGTCTAATTCCCTCAAGCAATCGAAGAACAAGCAAGAACTAAGAATTGCAATCTGGATATTGCGAATATAAGATGAATGATTACGAAAGTTGGGGTTCCAATGAAGTCTTGGCCTGGTCGGATGACACAAACGAAGAGCTCGAAGTTGCGGCTATGGCTAACTTAAATCTAATTAAAACCCAAGTCTAAACGACGCCCTAAGGGTTGTATATATGGGGGAACAGAGGGGAATTTCGTGGCCCCTTGGAGGAGGGGTCCGAAAACAACCCTAACTCGGTTTCCCCACACATACGGACTCTAAAAAATAGCCTATTAAGTGTATTTCGAAATTACATGGGCCTGGCCCAATAATAAGGTGACGCAGCACCTATAATAACCCTTGGACGAAAATATTAATGTGGCGTCTTGTGTCTCTCGTTCAAGTCTTCTTGCACGCCTTATGGTGGCCTCAAAGTGCGAAAATCACCACTGGAAGCTCCATTGTCCTTTCCCGCGCGCACACCTCCTTCTCCATGCTTGATCCCGCTCCAATGACCATCCTTCTTATCCATGCTAGGTCCTTCATTCATAAGACAAACAAAGTATCTAATTTAGGCAGCATCATATGTTCCTGAACATTAGAAGGATTCGCAAGAAACGAAAGTACCTGATAATTTAGTTGACGTGCGCGTGCTCTAGTAACTGGTCCATTATGTGTAGTTGGTGAAGATGTGGGTGTAACATTAGTAGAGATGTCCTCATCATATAGTCTAGCAGTAAATTTCCCTCGGTGAAGATACCAAGTTTGTCTTCGGCGGACTCCGAATGCTGCAAGTAGGTGTCAATGGCGCAAGATATTAAGTCACCGAATGGAGATGAGGTTGACGTGGACCTGCACACACAACAGATAGATTTGCTCCCAACGAGTTCGGAGAGGTTGTCAATCTCTCCGGCCTTGTTGTTTACAAAGGATTAAACGCAAGGGGATAAAAGTAGTGATAATTGCAACGGAAAGTAAAAGCAGTAAATAAAGTGGAGGTGTAAACAGTGGTGGAAATATGGACCGGGGTGCCATGATGTTCACAAATGACGTCTCTCTCCAAAAAGACGATAAAAAGGCTAAGATGGGTGAACAAATTACAGCTGGGCAATTGACAGAATTATAAACGCACCGCAATGGTAATTATGCTACTTGAAAGTAAGATGCTCAAATGTATGGGCAGTACACCAAGACAAGTAGACCGAAATTCATCTGCATCTACTCACTAATTATCCACCTTGAGATATCTATCCCGAACATCTCGTTGGTATTAAGTTGCGAGCCCCAAAGCAACAGACAATTGCATTAACAATCTATGTGTAAGGT
This sequence comes from Bromus sterilis, assembly GCA_950022295.1. NCBI lineage: Eukaryota > Viridiplantae > Streptophyta > Magnoliopsida > Poales > Poaceae > Bromus > Bromus sterilis. The sequence goes on along the minus strand of OX465599.1, from coordinate 158,114,913 downwards.
AAACAATCCTTGCAGTCGCGGTTACAAGCACCATTGTTTTCTCCCTGGTGGCAACAACACATCCCCTATTCTCATGTTTCTGTCACTCAAGTTAGACATCGGGGGGGGGGGGCATGAACCCACAATCATGCATAACTCTCCCTCTTGGAGTTACTATCTACTACTTGGCCAAAGCAATAAAAGCAATGGTGAACATGCAAGAATTACTATATAAAAAAATATAAATGGTACACGAAATATATAACTCATCTCGATCTGAACATAATCTCATAATCCATGGGATCCCAGCAAACACAACATAGCAACAACAGAAAAAAATATATAGGTGCTTTGATCATGTAGGGCAACTGATAGAGGCGAAGGTGTCCCGATGTTTCGATGAGATGGTGGAGATCGATTATGGTGGAGGCGACTTTCACGATCCGACTACGAACGTGCGAAGACGTTGCGCCTTAGCGATCGCTAAACCAACTCCGAGAGGTTATTGATCCCGCGGATGCACGATCAACCTGACCACGAAGGTCTAATTCCTGCAAGCAATCGAAGAACAAGCAAGAACTAAGAATTGCAATCTGGATATTGCGAATATAAGATGAATGATTACGAAAGTTGGGGTTCCAATGAGGTCTTGGCCTGGTCGGATGACACAAACGAAGAGCTCGAAGTTGCGGCTATGGCTAACTTAAATCTAATTAAAACCCAAGTCTAAACGACGCCCTAAGGGCTGTATATATGGGGGAACAGAGGGGATTTTCGTGACCCCTTGGAGGTGGGGTCCGAAAACAACCCTAACTCGGTTTCCCCACACATACGGACTCTAAAAACAGCCTATAAGGTGGTATTTCGAAATTACATGGGCCCAGCCCAATATTAAGGTGATGCAGCACCTATAATTGCCCTTGGACGAAAATAATGAAGTGGCATCTCGCGTATTTCGTCCAAGACTTCATGCGCGCCTTATGGTGGCTTCAAAGTGCGATAATCACCACGGGAAGCTCCGCTGTCCTTTCCCGCGCGCGCACCTTCTTCTCCATGCTTGATCCCGCTCCAATGACCATCCTTCTTGTCCATGCTAGGTCCTTCATTCATAAGCAAAACAAAAGTATCTAATTTAGGCAGTATCATATGTTCATGAACAATAGAAGGATTCGCAAGAAACGAAAGTACCTGATAATTTAGTTGACGTGCACGAGCTCTAGTAACTGGTCCAATATGTGTAGTTGGTGAGGATATGGGTGTAACATTAGTAGGGATGTCCTCATCATCCTCCCCTTCTTGAATTGAAGTCGTCCTCGACGGAAGCTCATCATCTTCTCCCAAATAAGGCTTCAAATCTGCAATATTAATTGTGGGACTAACCCCAAAGGCTGCAGGTAGCTCAAGTTTATATGCATTATCATTAATTTTCTGCAAAACCTTAAAGGGACCATCAGCTCGAGGCATTAACTTAGACTTGCGCAAATCAGGAAACCTATCTTTACGTAGATGTAACCAAACAAGATCTCCGGGTTCAAACACAACATGCTTTCGACCCCTATCACCAGCAAGCTTGTATCTAGCATTCATGCGCTCAATGTTTTCTTTAGTTAACTCATGCAGTTTTAATATCAATTCAGCACGTTGCTTAGCATCAAAATTAACCTTCTCCGAAGATGGAAGAGGTAGCAAATCAATAGGTGCACGAGGTAGAAAACCATAAACAATCTCAAAAGGGCACATTTTAGTGGTAGAATGCAATGAACGGTTATAAGCAAATTCAATATGAGGTAAACATTCTTCCCACAGTTTCAAGTTACTCTTTAAAACAGCCCTAAGCATAGTAGACAAAGTCCTATTGACTACTTCAGTTTGTCCATCAGTTTGGGGATGACATGTAGTACTAAAAAGTAGTTTAGTCCCCAACTTAGTCCATAAGCATCTCCAAAAATGGCTAAGAAACTTAGTATCACGATCCGAGACAATAGTATTGGGCACACCATGTAAGCGAATAATCTCACGAAAGAATAAATCAGCAACATTAGCAGCATCATCGCTTTTATGACATGGTATAAAATGTGCCATCTTAGAAAATCTATCCACGACAACAAATATGCTATCCCTCCCATTCTTTGTTCGAGGCAAGCCTAAAACAAAGTCCATGGATATGTCCTCCCACGGAACACTAGGTACAGGTAAAGGCATGTATAAACCATGAGGATTGAGTCGTGACTTAGCTTTTTGACATGTAGTGCAGCGAGCAACAAAACGCTCAACATCCCGTCTCATCTTTGGCCAAAAGAAATGTGTAGCAAGTACGTCCTCCGTCTTCTTCACGCCAAAGTGTCCCATTAATCCTCCTCCATGCGCCTCCTGCAACAACAAAAGACGAATAGAGCTAGCTGGAATGCATAGCTTGTTAGAACGGAACACAAATCCATCATTAAGCACAAACTTGTTCCATGTTCTACCCTCTCTACAATTCTGCAATACATCTTTAAATTCCGCATCATTTACGTATTGATCTTTGATTGTCTCTAAACCGAAAATCTTGAAGTCAAGTTGTGAAAGCATAGTATAACGACGAGACAAAGCATCAGCAATAATATTATCTTTCCCCTTCTTGTGTTTAATGACATAAGGGAAAGTCTCAATAAATTCAACCCACTTAGCATGTCTACGATTAAGTTTTGCTTGACTTCTTATGTGTTTCAAAGATTCATGATCAGAATGTATAACAAATTCTTTGGGCCATAAATAATGTTGCCAAGTTTCTAAAGTCCGAAACAAGAGCATATAATTCCTTATCATAAGTAGAATAGTTCAGACTAGGCCCACTCAATTTTTCAGAAAAGTAAGCAACAGGTTTAGCATCTTGTAATAACACACCTCCCAAACCAATCCCACTAGCATCGCATTCAAGCTCAAAAGTCTTATTAAAATCAGGAAGTTGGAGCAAAGGAGCATGTGTTAACTTATCTTTCAATACGGTGAAGGCTTCTTCCTGTGCGGTACCCCAAGTAAAAGGCACATCCTTGCGTGTAAGCTCATTGAGAGGTGCAGCAATGGTGCTGAAATCTCTCACAAAACGCCTATAGAATCCAGCGAGGCCAAGAAAACTCCTCACTTGTGTGACCGTTTTGGGCTGCGGCCAACTCTCAATCGCCTCGATCTTGGCTTTATCAACTTCAATTCCCTGCGGAGTAACAACATAGCCAAGAAACGATACTCGGTCGGTGCAAAAGGTGCACTTCCCAAGGTTACCAAACAAACGTGCATTACGTAGAGCAATAAAAACAGCACGTAAATGATCCAAATGTTCCTCCAAAGATTTGCTATAAATCAGTATATCATCAAAATAGACTACCACAAATCGTCCAATGAAAGCACGTAAAACCTCGTTCATTAATCTCATGAAAGTGCTAGGTGCATTAGTTAACCCAAAAGGCATGACTAACCACTCATATAATCCAAACTTAGTTTTAAATGCCGTTTTCCATTCATCTCCTAATTTCATGCGAATTTGATGGTATCCACTACGCAAATCAACTTTGGAAAACATGGTAGAGCCACTTAATTCATCAAGAATATCATCTAACCTAGGAATAGGATGACGATAACGAATAGTAATATTATTAATGGCTCGACAATCAACACACATACGCCATGTTCCATCCTTTTTAGGCACTAATATAACAGGATTAGCACAAGGACTAAGGGATTCACGTATGTAACCTTTGTCGAGTAGCTCTTGTACTTGACGCTGTATCTCCTTTGTCTCCTCCGGATTGGTACGGTATGGCGCACGGTTGGGCAGTGAAGCACCAGGAATTAAGTCAATCTGATGCTCAATCCCTCGAATAGGTGGTAATCCCGGTGGTACGTCTTGTGGAAAGACGTCAATAAACTCCTGCAAAAGGTCAGTGACAACAGGAGGCAAAGAAGGAGGCAATTCCTCAAATGAAAACAAAGCTTCTTTGCACACAAAAGCATAGCACACATATTGACTAACATCCAAATCTGAAATATCAACTTTAGTAGCAAGCAAAGTTGGACTAGTCAATTTAATTTCATTAGACACAGCAGAAGAAGATTTGCTATTAGTCTTATGTTGTTGCTCAAATTCTTTGGCTGCTATCTCATTTTCACTCTTATTTTTCTCCTGTTTAGCTTTACTAGCTCTAGCAAGATCATCTTTCACAATTTGTTCAGGAGACATTGGAAGTAAAGCAATATTTTTATCCTGATGAACCAGAGTAAACTGATTTGTCCTACCATGGTGTACAACATTCCTATCAAATTGCCATGGTCTACCAAGTAAAAGAGAGCATGCTTGCATGGGTACCACATCACAATCAACATAATCAGCATATGCAGCAATGCTAAAGTGCACACGAACAGAACGCGTTACCTTAATCTTACCACTATTGTTAAACCACTGAATATAGTACGGATGGGGGTGTGGTCTTGTGGTGAGAGATAGCTTCTCCACCAACTCCATGCTAGCCAAGTTGTTGCAACTCCCTCCGTCAATGATGATGCGAACCGAACGTTCTTTCACCACTCCCTTTGTGTGGAACAAATTATGCCTCTGGTTTTGCTCAGCCTTCGTTACCTGCACACTTAACACACGTTGAGCAACCAAACTAGCATATTTATCTGCATCATCAGGAGCCATATACTCCATATCATGAGCATCATCATGGGCACCCTGTTCCTCATGAGCAATGAGAACTAAAGTCTCCTCATCATAGTCACTCGCTGACTCATACCCACCATCCGCCGTAATAATCATCACACGCTTGGAGGGACAGTCTTTTGCGAAGTGACCTCCACCTTGGCACATGCGACATTTAATATCACGATCTCGTGTTTGCCCTGTGGAAGCCATGGATGAAGAAGAACTCGCCGCTGGACCACTCTGTGCACCCTTGAATGGTGGCGCTGACTGTTTTGGTGGCTCCCTGTAAGAATGAGCGGCTGAAGTAGAGGGTGGAGCAGCAGGACGTGTGGATGTAGAAGGTCCACGCGATGTCCATGATGTATTTCGTCCTGCAGAAAAGTTAGGTCTCGTAGCGGCCTGTCGATCCTGCACTTCACGTTCAGCTTTACAAGCAAGATGAAAAAAACGAGTAATAGTAGCATAGTCCTTGTATTCTAGAATAGTTTGTATCTCCCTGTTTAAGCCACCTATGAAGCGTGCAAACATAGCTTCATTATCCTCTACTAGGCCACATCTAATCAATCCAGTTTGTAATTCTTGATAATATTCCTCTACAGAATTTTTTCCTTGTCTCAAACGCTGTAATTTTTGTAGCAATTCACGTTGATAATAAGGAGGAACCCAGCGAGTACGCATAGCATCTTTTAAAGCAGCCCAAGTAGCTGGAATATTATTAGCATGCAATCTACAATGTTCAGACCACCAAATAGATGCAAAACCCGTGAATTCACAAACAGCAGCAGTAACACGTCTATTCTCAGGATATTGTAAACATGTAAAGCGTTGTTCAGTTTCTAACTCCCAAGTAAGATAAGCGTCAGGAATATATCTACCCTCAAACGGCTTAAGATTCAATTTAAGTTTAGGCACATGTTCATCATCGCGTACCTGAGGGGGTGGTTGGTGTCGACCGTGGCGAATGTTGGGACGTGGACGCCCAGCTGGCTGCTCATAGGCCGCTTCTTGTTCCACCTCCTCCTCGTAATCACCCTCGTAGTTGTCGTCCTGGACGACGTCAGAGGCAGCAGCAGCAGTAACTGCAGCAGTAGCAGGAGCACCAGCAGCTTGTCCGCCCGGAAATAGAATACATCGTGCACGTCGTGGTGGCGGTGGCTGTGCTGGAGTGGCCGCAGGCTGTATAGGTAAGCGTGCGAGCAACTCAGTAAACTTGGCGTCGAGCTTGGTGGATGTGCTGGAGCGGCCGCAGGCTGTGCTTTTTTTTTTTTTTTTTTTTTTTTTTTTTTTTGGAAATCACCCCCCTTCTCTGGACGGGAAAAGTTTGGTGAAATCCGACTCTAACAACTCCAAACTAATCTGGCTACAGAGAGATCAGGATCCTTACTGATGGTGGAACTCAACTCGGACTCGTGAGACGTGGTGGTGTATATGGACTCTGCTTGGCGGAACGTGGTGGTCTATCTGGACTTGGATTGGCGGAACGTGGTAGGATGACTACTGTGCGGCGGCGACGTGGCAAACTGTGATCAGAACTCGAAACTCTAAGGGAACTAGACGCTAAGATCAGCAACTTGACACAACGATGCAACCGTAAATTCAACAAGGCAAGCTACTGTAAATAAAACTGGATAAGGGCTCGGACTGTTTTGGAACGTGATGATCTAACCCTAATTTTGTTTTTGGCTTTTTCGTGGACTGTAGGTATGAAGAACAGAACCAATCTAGACTATGAAAACTGGTAAATCTCACCGAGCAACCTGGAAATCTGATACCACTTGATAGAGGCGAAGGTGTCCCGATGTTTCGATGAGATGGTGGAGATCGATTATGGTGGAGGCGACTTTCACGATCCGACTACGAACGTGCGAAGACGTTGCGCCTTAGCGATCGCTAAACCAACTCCGAGAGGTTATTGATCCCGCGGATGCACGATCAACCTGACCACGAAGGTCTAATTCCTGCAAGCAATCGAAGAACAAGCAAGAACTAAGAATTGCAATCTGGATATTGCGAATATAAGATGAATGATTACGAAAGTTGGGGTTCCAATGAGGTCTTGGCCTGGTCGGATGACACAAACGAAGAGCTCGAAGTTGCGGCTATGGCTAACTTAAATCTAATTAAAACCCAAGTCTAAACGACGCCCTAAGGGCTGTATATATGGGGGAACAGAGGGGATTTTCGTGACCCCTTGGAGGTGGGGTCCGAAAACAACCCTAACTCGGTTTCCCCACACATACGGACTCTAAAAACAGCCTATAAGGTGGTATTTCGAAATTACATGGGCCCAGCCCAATATTAAGGTGACGCAGCACCTATAATTGCCCTTGGACGAAAATAATGAAGTGGCATCTCGCGTATTTCGTCCAAGACTTCATGCGCGCCTTATGGTGGCTTCAAAGTGCGATAATCACCACGGGAAGCTCCGCTGTCCTTTCCCGCGCGCGCACCTTCTTCTCCATGCTTGATCCCGCTCCAATGACCATCCTTCTTGTCCATGCTTCATTCATAAGCAAAACAAAAGTATCTAATTTAGGCAGTATCATATGTTCATGAACAATAGAAGGATTCGCAAGAAACGAAAGTACCTGATAATTTAGTTGACGTGCACGAGCTCTAGTAACTGGTCCAATATGTGTAGTTGGTGAGGATATGGGTGTAACATTAGTAGGGATGTCCTCATCATCCTCCCCTTCTTGAATTGAAGTCGTCCTCGACGGAAGCTCATCATCTTCTCCCAAATAAGGCTTCAAATCTGCAATATTAATTGTGGGACTAACCCCAAAGGCTGCAGGTAGCTCAAGTTTATATGCATTATCATTAATTTTCTGCAAAACCTTAAAGGGACCATCAGCTCGAGGCATTAACTTAGACTTGCGCAAATCAGGAAACCTATCTTTACGTAGATGTAACCAAACAAGATCTCCGGGTTCAAACACAACATGCTTTCGACCCCTATCACCAGCAAGCTTGTATCTAGCATTCATGCGCTCAATGTTTTCTTTAGTTAACTCATGCAGTTTTAATATCAATTCAGCACGTTGCTTAGCATCAAAATTAACCTTCTCCGAAGATGGAAGAGGTAGCAAATCAATAGGTGCACGAGGTAGAAAACCATAAACAATCTCAAAAGGGCACATTTTAGTGGTAGAATGCAATGAACGGTTATAAGCAAATTCAATATGAGGTAAACATTCTTCCCACAGTTTCAAGTTACTCTTTAAAACAGCCCTAAGCATAGTAGACAAAGTCCTATTGACTACTTCAGTTTGTCCATCAGTTTGGGGATGACATGTAGTACTAAAAAGTAGTTTAGTCCCCAACTTAGTCCATAAGCATCTCCAAAAATGGCTAAGAAACTTAGTATCACGATCCGAGACAATAGTATTGGGCACACCATGTAAGCGAATAATCTCACGAAAGAATAAATCAGCAACATTAGCAGCATCATCGCTTTTATGACATGGTATAAAATGTGCCATCTTAGAAAATCTATCCACGACAACAAATATGCTATCCCTCCCATTCTTTGTTCGAGGCAAGCCTAAAACAAAGTCCATGGATATGTCCTCCCACGGAACACTAGGTACAGGTAAAGGCATGTATAAACCATGAGGATTGAGTCGTGACTTAGCTTTTTGACATGTAGTGCAGCGAGCAACAAAACGCTCAACATCCCGTCTCATCTTTGGCCAAAAGAAATGTGTAGCAAGTACGTCCTCCGTCTTCTTCACGCCAAAGTGTCCCATTAATCCTCCTCCATGCGCCTCCTGCAACAACAAAAGACGAATAGAGCTAGCTGGAATGCATAGCTTGTTAGAACGGAACACAAATCCATCATTAAGCACAAACTTGTTCCATGTTCTACCCTCTCTACAATTCTGCAATACATCTTTAAATTCCGCATCATTTACGTATTGATCTTTGATTGTCTCTAAACCGAAAATCTTGAAGTCAAGTTGTGAAAGCATAGTATAACGACGAGACAAAGCATCAGCAATAATATTATCTTTCCCCTTCTTGTGTTTAATGACATAAGGGAAAGTCTCAATAAATTCAACCCACTTAGCATGTCTACGATTAAGTTTTGCTTGACTTCTTATGTGTTTCAAAGATTCATGATCAGAATGTATAACAAATTCTTTGGGCCATAAATAATGTTGCCAAGTTTCTAAAGTCCGAAACAAGAGCATATAATTCCTTATCATAAGTAGAATAGTTCAGACTAGGCCCACTCAATTTTTCAGAAAAGTAAGCAACAGGTTTAGCATCTTGTAATAACACACCTCCCAAACCAATCCCACTAGCATCGCATTCAAGCTCAAAAGTCTTATTAAAATCAGGAAGTTGGAGCAAAGGAGCATGTGTTAACTTATCTTTCAATACGGTGAAGGCTTCTTCCTGTGCGGTACCCCAAGTAAAAGGCACATCCTTGCGTGTAAGCTCATTGAGAGGTGCAGCAATGGTGCTGAAATCTCTCACAAAACGCCTATAGAATCCAGCGAGGCCAAGAAAACTCCTCACTTGTGTGACCGTTTTGGGCTGCGGCCAACTCTCAATCGCCTCGATCTTGGCTTTATCAACTTCAATTCCCTGCGGAGTAACAACATAGCCAAGAAACGATACTCGGTCGGTGCAAAAGGTGCACTTCCCAAGGTTACCAAACAAACGTGCATTACGTAGAGCAATAAAAACAGCACGTAAATGATCCAAATGTTCCTCCAAAGATTTGCTATAAATCAGTATATCATCAAAATAGACTACCACAAATCGTCCAATGAAAGCACGTAAAACCTCGTTCATTAATCTCATGAAAGTGCTAGGTGCATTAGTTAACCCAAAAGGCATGACTAACCACTCATATAATCCAAACTTAGTTTTAAATGCCGTTTTCCATTCATCTCCTAATTTCATGCGAATTTGATGGTATCCACTACGCAAATCAACTTTGGAAAACATGGTAGAGCCACTTAATTCATCAAGAATATCATCTAACCTAGGAATAGGATGACGATAACGAATAGTAATATTATTAATGGCTCGACAATCAACACACATACGCCATGTTCCATCCTTTTTAGGCACTAATATAACAGGAACAGCACAAGGACTAAGGGATTCACGTATGTAACCTTTGTCGAGTAGCTCTTGTACTTGACGCTGTATCTCCTTTGTCTCCTCCGGATTGGTACGGTATGGCGCACGGTTGGGCAGTGAAGCACCAGGAATTAAGTCAATCTGATGCTCAATCCCTCGAATAGGTGGTAATCCCGGTGGTACGTCTTGTGGAAAGACGTCAATAAACTCCTGCAAAAGGTCAGTGACAACAGGAGGCAAAGAAGGAGGCAATTCCTCAAATGAAAACAAAGCTTCTTTGCACACAAAAGCATAGCACACATATTGACTAACATCCAAATCTGAAATATCAACTTTAGTAGCAAGCAAAGTTGGACTAGTCAATTTAATTTCATTAGACACAGCAGAAGAAGATTTGCTATTAGTCTTATGTTGTTGCTCAAATTCTTTGGCTGCTATCTCATTTTCACTCTTATTTTTCTCCTGTTTAGCTTTACTAGCTCTAGCAAGATCATCTTTCACAATTTGTTCAGGAGACATTGGAAGTAAAGCAATATTTTTATCCTGATGAACCAGAGTAAACTGATTTGTCCTACCATGGTGTACAACATTCCTATCAAATTGCCATGGTCTACCAAGTAAAAGAGAGCATGCTTGCATGGGTACCACATCACAATCAACATAATCAGCATATGCAGCAATGCTAAAGTGCACACGAACAGAACGCGTTACCTTAATCTTACCACTATTGTTAAACCACTGAATATAGTACGGATGGGGGTGTGGTCTTGTGGTGAGAGATAGCTTCTCCACCAACTCCATGCTAGCCAAGTTGTTGCAACTCCCTCCGTCAATGATGATGCGAACCGAACGTTCTTTCACCACTCCCTTTGTGTGGAACAAATTATGCCTCTGGTTTTGCTCAGCCTTCGTTACCTGCACACTTAACACACGTTGAGCAACCAAACTAGCATATTTATCTGCATCATCAGGAGCCATATACTCCATATCATGAGCATCATCATGGGCACCCTGTTCCTCATGAGCAATGAGAACTAAAGTCTCCTCATCATAGTCACTCGCTGACTCATACCCACCATCCGCCGTAATAATCATCACACGCTTGGAGGGACAGTCTTTTGCGAAGTGACCTCCACCTTGGCACATGCGACATTTAATATCACGATCTCGTGTTTGCCCTGTGGAAGCCATGGATGAAGAAGAACTCGCCGCTGGACCACTCTGTGCACCCTTGAATGGTGGCGCTGACTGTTTTGGTGGCTCCCTGTAAGAATGAGCGGCTGAAGTAGAGGGTGGAGCAGCAGGACGTGTGGATGTAGAAGGTCCACGCGATGTCCATGATGTATTTCGTCCTGCAGAAAAGTTAGGTCTCGTAGCGGCCTGTCGATCCTGCACTTCACGTTCAGCTTTACAAGCAAGATGAAAAAAACGAGTAATAGTAGCATAGTCCTTGTATTCTAGAATAGTTTGTATCTCCCTGTTTAAGCCACCTATGAAGCGTGCAAACATAGCTTCATTATCCTCTACTAGGCCACATCTAATCAATCCAGTTTGTAATTCTTGATAATATTCCTCTACAGAATTTTTTCCTTGTCTCAAACGCTGTAATTTTTGTAGCAATTCACGTTGATAATAAGGAGGAACCCAGCGAGTACGCATAGCATCTTTTAAAGCAGCCCAAGTAGCTGGAATATTATTAGCATGCAATCTACAATGTTCAGACCACCAAATAGATGCAAAACCCGTGAATTCACAAACAGCAGCAGTAACACGTCTATTCTCAGGATATTGTAAACATGTAAAGCGTTGTTCAGTTTCTAACTCCCAAGTAAGATAAGCGTCAGGAATATATCTACCCTCAAACGGCTTAAGATTCAATTTAAGTTTAGGCACATGTTCATCATCGCGTACCTGAGGGGGTGGTTGGTGTCGACCGTGGCGAATGTTGGGACGTGGACGCCCAGCTGGCTGCTCATAGGCCGCTTCTTGTTCCACCTCCTCCTCGTAATCACCCTCGTAGTTGTCGTCCTGGACGACGTCAGAGGCAGCAGCAGCAGTAACTGCAGCAGTAGCAGGAGCACCAGCAGCTTGTCCGCCCGGAAACAGAATACATCGTGCACGTCGTGGTGGCGGTGGCTGTGCTGGAGCGGCCGCAGGCTGTATAGGTAAGCGTGCGAGCAACTCAGTAAACTTGGCGTCGAGCTTGGTGGATGTGCTGGAGCGGCCGCAGGCTGTGCTTTTTTTTTTTTTTTTTTTTTTTTTTTTTTTTGGAAATCACCCCCCTTCTCTGGACGGGAAAAGTTTGGTGAAATCCGACTCTAACAACTCCAAACTAATCTGGCTACAAAGAGATCAGGATCCTTACTGATGGTGGAACTCAACTCGGACTCGTGAGACGTGGTGGTGTATATGGACTCTGCTTGGCGGAACGTGGTGGTCTATCTGGACTTGGATTGGCGGAACGTGGTAGGATGACTACTGTGCGGCGGCGACGTGGCAAACTGTGATCAGAACTCGAAACTCTAAGGGAACTAGACGCTAAGATCAGCAACTTGACACAACGATGCAACCGTAAATTCAACAAGGCAAGCTACTGTAAATAAAACTGGATAAGGGCTCGGACTGTTTTGGAACGTGATGATCTAACCCTAATTTTGTTTTTGGCTTTTTCGTGGACTGTAGGTATGAAGAACAGAACCAATCTAGACTATGAAAACTGGTAAATCTCACCGAGCAACCTGGAAATCTGATACCACTTGATAGAGGCGAAGGTGTCCCGATGTTTCGATGAGATGGTGGAGATCGATTATGGTGGAGGCGACTTTCACGATCCGACTACGAACGTGCGAAGACGTTGCGCCTTAGCGATCGCTAAACCAACTCCGAGAGGTTATTGATCCCGCGGATGCACGATCAACCTGACCACGAAGGTCTAATTCCTGCAAGCAATCGAAGAACAAGCAAGAACTAAGAATTGCAATCTGGATATTGCGAATATAAGATGAATGATTACGAAAGTTGGGGTTCCAATGAGGTCTTGGCCTGGTCGGATGACACAAACGAAGAGCTCGAAGTTGCGGCTATGGCTAACTTAAATCTAATTAAAACCCAAGTCTAAACGACGCCCTAAGGGCTGTATATATGGGGGAACAGAGGGGATTTTCGTGACCCCTTGGAGGTGGGGTCCGAAAACAACCCTAACTCGGTTTCCCCACACATACGGACTCTAAAAACAGCCTATAAGGTGGTATTTCGAAATTACATGGGCCCAGCCCAATATTAAGGTGACGCAGCACCTATAATTGCCCTTGGACGAAAATAATGAAGTGGCATCTCGCGTATTTCGTCCAAGACTTCATGCGCGCCTTATGGTGGCTTCAAAGTGCGATAATCACCACGGGAAGCTCCGCTGTCCTTTCCCGCGCGCGCACCTTCTTCTCCATGCTTGATCCCGCTCCAATGACCATCCTTCTTGTCCATGCTAGGTCCTTCATTCATAAGCAAAACAAAAGTATCTAATTTAGGCAGTATCATATGTTCATGAACAATAGAAGGATTCGCAAGAAACGAAAGTACCTGATAATTTAGTTGACGTGCACGAGCTCTAGTAACTGGTCCAATATGTGTAGTTGGTGAGGATATGGGTGTAACATTAGTAGGGATGTCCTCATCATCAACTCACAAGGACTAAACATTGAAGAACAAGATTGGAGACAAGATATCACACAAATACTGGTCATGGACCCATGTTCCAAGGGGGACTACTCACAGCACATCCGGGAAGCGTCCATGGTGGTGGAGAAGCTCTCGGAGGTCAATGCTCCCTCCGGAAGGGTTCCGGGAAGAGGTATTCTAGTGCTCCCGATCTTGGAAGCGAGGCGGCGGCGAAACATAGAGGTAATTCGTGATGCGGTGGTCTCCTCGACGGTTTCTGGGAGGAAGAGTAATATAGGAGAAAGGGGGCATCTAGGGGCCACCCATGGCTCCCAAGCGCCCTTGTGGCGCGGCCAGGGGTGGGGCCGCGCCACCTGGCCGCCTGGGTGCCAGGTGTGCCCCCTGGCCCTCCTTCGGGGTTCCGGAAGCTTCTGTTCTGCTGATTTTTATTCTGATTTTCTGGAATTTTCGGAGCACCTTAAATTGGGGAAACTTCACTGCAACTAAAAGACATCAGCAGACAAAAACTGGCACTAGGTGCACCGAGTTAGTAGGTTACTGCAAATATGTGTAAAATGATATAAAAGTGTATGCAACGATGTAGCATTGTCACATAAAAGTGCATGGAACAAGCAGAAATTATAGATACGTTTGGGATATATCACTACACCCCTGCAGGATTTAATATTTTTGAGAAGCCGTGTCCACGGTTATGGACGACTTGGAACCTAAGTCTTGTTCATATATAACATCAACTAAATCATAATTAAAACTTGATCGATGTGTGTGTGCCTAGAATGCTTCTTCTTCGTCGGGATGCGAAAATGATGAAAAGGATAGGAAAAGTGTTGTGTTTGCGTAAGTAGCTAATAGCATATTTGTTTGAGGCGATTCCTCATCGAATGCTTGGATCCCCACCATATATTTCTAAATATATTGTTAGCCACATCATATATTTCTAGTGTGGCTGCAACCTCAACAACTACCCCCATCTTACCGTGAAAAGTTAGTTATCTGACTTGTTGATATAGCTCACCCCCTTCTTCTCTCTTTTACATACCCTATGCAAACGATCTTGGACTACAGAGGAGCCTGTGCCCTTTCTTCCGGACGCCTTCGCGGAGACTCGACAACGACTAGTTAGAAGGATCCCGGCGGAAAGCCTGGACCATGTGGTTGTGGGGATCTTTGTGTTTTACCTTTGCCACTAGGCATTTGATTGTAGTATGTACTCAGACATATATCTTCCGCCGATGTATTGTATTAAGGAAGTTGTATGCCGATTGTAAGGCCCGATATGCGGTACTGTTCCTGATCTAGATGTTTCCATCCAGATCCGGGGACGAAGCACATATCGGTCCCACCGCGACATATGACATAGCCATATGCCCCGGATTTCCAACATGATATCACAACATTACAGATACAAGGATACAACATCTCATACAATCGGCATACAACTGCCTTAACACAATACATCGACGGAAGATACATGTCTGAGTACAGACTACAATCAAATGCCTACTAGAAAAGAGAAAAACATCGATCCCCATTACCACACGGGTCCAGGCCCTCCGCCGGGATCCTCCTAACTAGTCGTCGTCGAGTCTCCACGTGAAACGTCGATCACCATACCTGTTGTCGATCAAGAACCCTGAAAAGAGTTTGGGGGTAGTATCATGAGTACAAAAGTACTCAGCATCCAACTGTAGTGGTCAACTGACCCAGCAAGGACTTCATCACTCGTCATTCTAGGACAACTAGTAGTTTACAGTAAGGATGGGGTAAGTGGTGAGGTTGTTGCCGCACTAGCATTTATGAAGTGGCTAACGATCTAGAGAGTAAGATAAGAAGCCAAGCATTCGATGAGGAATCTCCTTCAACAAGTCTTGCTATCAGCTACTTACGCAAACATAACACATATCCTATCCTTGTCCTCCTCTTCGCATCCCGACGAACAAGAAGCAGTCAAGGCACACACACATTGATCAAGTTATATTAAGATTATCTCAGTTGTTGTTGTCTATGAACAAGGAGTAGGTCTCAAGTCGTCCATAACCGTGGACACGGCTTCTCGAAAAGATTTAACCCTGCAGGGGTGTACCAACTGCCCATTACAAGGCTCCGCACGCACGCCCATCTCTCTCAGTTTCTACCCATCACAGGAAGCCATTTTATGATTTAGTCCCAAGAAATACGAAACGACAGGTCCCTCTAGCTAGCAACGAACAAATCCGGGTGGCCCCCGGGGAGTCGACATCCAATCCAAAAGCCGGCCGCGCCCTCGGATCGACCTCTTCCGTCTCAACAGGGTTTGAGTTGCCGGGACACCTCACGTGAGGTCCCGGGCCCTCGCCGGTCAAAGGTGGACCAACAGGGAAACCATGTCCCCATTGGTCCGGGTTGGTTTAAAGAATATCTGCCAGGAGCGACCCAATAGACACAGACAAGGTTTTCAAATGGTAAATCAGCTTGGGCCACCACTAGAAATGTTTGAAGCTTGGTAGGTAAGAAAAGGGGACCCCATAGCATCCGACACGCGGTTAGGCACGCTCGTCAAGAGACACAATACCCGGAACTCGGGTCCTAGGTGACTCGAATGGAACAAAACGTCGGGGCGGGATAGCCTAGACCTTCCATCCTTTGTCAAATATAGTCAACATTATAATAATCATATCATCAACAACAATATAATAATGTGATAGCCAAAACCAAGGAGTAAAAGGGTAACATCATAGCAGTACATGGTTTTCTGGGAAGGGACATGGCTATATCGGTTTGAAAGAGGGTGTAAACATGTGGTAGGATCAAACATCGAACCTATCCTAGACTAGCATGCAAACCGCTGGTTGAAATAGAATGGATCATAAGTAATGTATAGTCCTTGCCTGTTGATAAGTCGGGTTCCGAAGGTGTAGTTGATCACCAGCTCGCATCGTCTCCGAAGGTACCTGCGGAAGCACACAAGAAGGAAACACTGGAAAAGGCAATCGACGAGCAAGCATCTATTACTACGAAGCAATCACGATCAAGCAACATCAAGAAGGCAACACAAGACAACACACGGTATCGCGTCTATAGTCGAGAGCGGTTACTAACAGGTTAAGTGGAGTACTCATCACACACGACGGTACTGCAAGTTTTACGATGGTTAAAGTTGTTTAGCTACACAATATGAGCAAAGGTTGTTAACATGGCATCTCACTCAAGCATGACATATCACACAATCATTTGAAGAGGTGAAGCAAAAGATAAACTATCTATGCTAGTCAATTTAAGTGAGGCACAACCTAAACACGGCATAACGGTAAGTGCTCCACGATAATTTAAGTGTTTGGTACTGTTCTGCCCTAAACCATATTTTAGGTTGGTTAACAACAGCAAACAATAGCATAAACACAAAGTACACGAAAAACTAATCAAGTTACATATAAAGAACACTCCAAACGGAGTTAGAGTTACATGGCAGGGAAGGCATGGCAAAAGAAATCATGCAAAAAGGCATCATGAACAACTAGTTATCGTCCATGCAAAATGCAATAAAACATTACTGGTCTAGGACTTAGCGAAAATCAGGAAAACAGGGCAGAAACTGTTATTTTTATGCTGTACAAATAGGTGCAAAACTATATGTAGATGTGCAACAACATGACATAGAAATATATGAGCATGAACTAGACATGATGATGATCAGGTACAAACAAGAATCAAGGTCATAGGCATCATAGATCAAAGAATATTAAGCATGCAATATGGCACCGGAACGTTACAGACTTAGAGAAAAACAGAGGTGGCTGTCAAAAACAACGGGATAGCAACTTTGGAGCTCAATAAGTATATGACCAGCAAGCATATCATGACAATGCAATACATATAATGGAAGTAGACAAGATGCTTAACAATATGCAATTGTAATCACTCAATTCCGATAAACGGTTGCGACACAACCGTCACCCGAAGTTGCAACAAATTAACAGTTTTCAGCACAACAGCACATTAACAGCAAGGTCACCACTTTGGAGCAAGATTTAATATAGCTAAAGCACCCAAACATGACAAGTTAAAGCATGGGAATGAAGTAGACATGATGCTTAACACATAAGAAAAAGAATCAATGCAATATGCCTCATGGATTTGACACAAGCATCACCCAAAGTTTGAACAAAATAACAGCAGCAGTAGTTAACAGCAGATTAGCAACTTAACGATCTGGTGCCCTGTTCAACACACAATTACATATTCAAGATGACCTCAAAATAAATAACTTCCTAAACATGAACTCTAGAGCACACAAAGCACAACCCAACAAAAAAAAGAATCATTTCATTTGAACCTATGAGTCAATGGGAATTAACGTTGCAAAACAGGACAATAGACAAAATTTTACCAAACTTAGTGAAATTCGCAGGGTTATACTTAAAAAAAATAAAGGGGCTCACCCCACATGGGCCTCGACCCACTAGCGGCTGGAAAGGGGGAGGAGGCCGGCCTGGCTAGGCCTGGTGGCTCCTGTGGGCCACGGGGCTGGACCGGCCCAGCTGCTGGGCCCAGCTGGCGGCGGCCTGGCAAGCGGCTCTTGTCCCCGACGGGAGGGCAGGTGGCGGCGGCGCCGTGCCGGCGGATAGCTCCGGCGAGGGCTGTGCAGGGCAACGGAGGACGCGGATCCAGGGGCGGCGGCCTGGATCTGGCCGGCGGCGGAGAGATCCGGGCGTTGGGGAGGTCCGGCGGCAGAGCTTCAAGGGAGCGAGACGAGGCCCCAGGCCGGCGGCGAGCTCGGGGTGGCTCCCATGGCGCGGCGGCGGCCGTCCCTGCGATGGAGGAGAGGGAGGATGTGAGGATAGGGGAGAGGAAGAGGCGCGGTGCGGGGCTGGCTCACCGGAGAAGGCGAGGCGGCACGGCGGCTCGCCGTCGACGGGGAGGCGCGGTGGTCGGGCGGCGGCGCGGCTCCGCGGGTTGGATGCGGCCCGGTGCGGCCCGGCGGCGGCCCTGCGGGGCCCGGCTGCGGGAGGTGGCTGGCTGGAGGCACTCGGGTGCGATCTGGACCGTCCAGGAGCTGATCCAACGGCTGGGATGCGAGGAAGGCCTAGGGTTTCAAGGTGGAGGGGCTTTTGGGCGAAAATTTGAGCAAGGCTAGGGGTGTGGCTGCAATTTTGTGGCTAGGGAAACCCTAGAAAGAGGTGGGAGTGTGGTGGTCTTTATATAGCCCAGGTGGCTGGCAGTTTGCAAAAACATCCCCGGTTTTTCTCTCGCGCGCATGGTGTTTACGTTTCTGACCGTTGGGGGTCCGCAGGACCTCCAATTCAGGTAAAACTTCGAACTGCGCGATCATATGGACTAATGGTTTCCTATAGTTATACTTTAAGGTTTGTCCATAGGCAATGCTGTAAGATCATATGTTGGCTTCAAGGTTGTAGGATGAAGATTGCGCGTTGACCAAGGTGTTCTTCATGGAGCTATCCAAAGATTTTTAAAGTTGATGCGTGCAAGGTCAAGAGGAGCATCACGAAGATATCACATTCTTGGAGATTGCCAACCATTTTGTGATAATGGTCTTGTGAAGATGTGCCTAAAAGAGGATCACCCATAATGGAGTATTGGGGAGCAATCTAGTAGTCTTCAGCGAGACGGCGGAATCAAGGAAGATGCTCCAACTTGAGGCGGGCATGATCGTCATCATCAAGCTCAAGTGGATTATGAGCAAGAAAAAGGTTTGACATAGATAGGTGTCTAGTTTACCAGTCTCTTGGTGGTAGTTACGAGACCGGGTTATAGGCTAGGCCGAATCGTTCGTGGAGAGCTCAAATATTTGCATCCTTGGCATCATATTTATTGGTTCTTGTTTGAATTTTCTCTTTATGAGTTTTGGAGCTTGTGGTCTTCCTCATGACAAGCTCGTGTTCATCGAAAGCGGATTTCATATGCATCTTCTCTTTTGTTTTTCGATGTGGGAGATTTTCCGGTTCTTCTCGGTTAGAGGTTTCACACCTCTATTTGTTGGGCATTTCTCCCTTTCCAATTCTGACTATTTCCATCAAGCTTGAGTTTTCCTCAATCGGAGTTCATTTGCAGAAGTTATGGTTGTTCTGGTTTTCCTGGTGTTGGCAGTTCTTGCCGGGCGGTTGGACCGGTCGGCTGGGACGGTTGTACCTCCCTTGTCAGGGTGCGGTATTACCGGTCCAACTACCGGTGCCACTACCGGTCGTAGTGCCTTTCTCTTTTGGCCTCCGGCCGGTGGCCTAGCGGTGGTACCGCGGTTGTACCGGTAAATGTATATGTACTGGTACTACCGGGCGCGTGGCCGGTTGTACCGCCCTTATCAGGGTGCGGTACTACCAGGCCGACTAGCGGGCAAAGGCCCTTTATCCTGTGACCTATGCCGGTGGTGGACCGGTGGTGCCGCGGTTGTACCACCATGATTCTTGCTCCTTTTTGAGGGAAAAGAGAGAGGAGATCTAGATCCACATTCTCCACCAAGTCAACTCTCCTCTTTGTGAGGGGAAACTTGTGGATCTAGATCTTTGAGTTCTTGGCTCATATTCCTCCATAGCTTTTGTTGCTTTGGTGGGATTTTAGAGTGTGGGACTTGAGCACTTCGTGTGATCTTGCCATTGCATTTGGTGCATCGGTTTGAGTTCTCTCCGAGGATTCGTTGTAGTAAGTGAAGTTGTGAAGATTGCTACTCTTGAGTGCATTGGCACTCTAGAGCTTGTACTCATGAGTGCATTGGCACTCTAGAGCATGTACCTCTTGGGTGCATTGGAGCCTAGAGGCTTGTTTTTGCGGAGCTCAATCATTGTGGTGGAAAGCTTCGGGACGCTACGGGAGCCTCCAATTCGGTTGTAGATATAGCCCCGAGCATTTGTACGGGTTCGGTGACCGCCCTCAAGTGTCCTATAGTGGAATCACGACATCTTGCATTGGTGAGAGCATGAGGAGAAATAGGGTGGCCCTCGTTGGCTTCGTGTGAGCATTGTGTTCCACACCCTCTCCAAACGGAGACATACTTCTCGCAAGAGAAGGAACTTCGGTAACAAATCCTTGTCTCCATCGTCTCCACTTGCGGTTATCTATACTTTTACTTTGAGAAAGCTTATTACCTTGTTTATCTTGTGCTTTCTCATATTATTGTTGCATTGCTTGTCCCATAGGTTGTTCATCTAGTCAATCTATTTACTTGTGTATCTACTTTGCGATAGCCATATCGTTCTTGTTATATATCTTGCTATCACATAGTTGTTTATCTTGCTTAGTGTAAGTTGTTGGTGCAGATAGTTGAGCCTAGCTTATTTAGGTTTCTTGCTTGGAAAATTAAACGTTAAGTTTTACTACGCATTTGTTCAAGCCTAAACCATAATTATTTTAAGTGCCTATTTACCCCCCTCTAGGCGACATCCACGTCCTTTCAAACGTGGTATCAGAGCCTTACCGATTGTAGGATCCCTTCTTTGGTCGAAGTAAAAATTATTTTGTAGTTACTAAGATAGTTATCGGAGAGTAGGAATCTTTTTACTCCTTACCCTTGCTTTGGTTAGGACAAGTGACGTAAGTGTTTTACTCTTGCCTTATCCACTTTCAAACTTTAGGATCTCGAGTGTGTCGATTTTCAAAATCGTTACAATGCTTTGCTTGAAGTGTATTGTCTCGATTCCGATCTCAGGTTGAGTAATCCTTTAGTACCTTTAGTTTCTCCGACTCTGGTATACATCATGGTAATTCCTTGATCTCCATCCTCTTGCCGAGTGTCTTCACGGGGAGTGGGAACACTATCCTTTTGATCCAGATCTCACTGTCGTTCTTCCTCTTGACCCCTGATGGTTACTGATGAGGACATCTCTACTAATGTTACACCCACATCTTCACCAACTACACATACTGGACCAGTTACTAGAGCACGCGCACGTCAACTAAATTATCAGGTACTTTCATTTCTTGCGAATCCTTCTAATGTTCAGGAACATATGATGCTGCCTAAATTAGATACTTTTGTTTGTCTTATGAATGAAGGACCTAGCATGAATAAGAAGGATGGTCATTGGAGCGGGATCAAGCATGGAGAAGGAGGTGTGCGCGCGGGAAAGGACAATGGAGCTTCCAGTGGTGATTTTCGCACTTTGAGGCCACCATAAGGCGTGCATGAAGACCTGGACGAGAGACACAAGACGCCACATTAATATTTTCGTCCAAGGGTTATTATAGGTGCTGCGTCACCTTATTATTGGGCCAGGCCCATGTAATTTCGAAATACACTTAATAGGCTATTTTTTAGAGTCCGTATGTGTGGGGAAACCGAGTTAGGGTTGTTTTCGGACCCCTCCTCCAAGGGGCCACGAAATTCCCCTCTGTTCCCCCATATATACAGCCCTTAGGGCGTCGTTTAGACTTGGGTTTTAATTAGATTTAAGTTAGCCATAGCCGCAACTTCGAGCTTTTCGTTTGTGTCATCCGACCAGGCCAAGACCTCATTGGAACCCCAACTTTCGTAATCATTCATCTTATATTCGCAATATACAGATTGCAATTCTTAGTTCTTGCTTGTTCTTCGATTGCTTGCAGGAATTAGACCTTCGTGGTCAGGTTGATCGTGCATCCGCGGGATCAATAACCTCTCGGAGTTGGTTTAGCGATCGCTAAGGCGCAACGTCTTCGCACGTTCGTAGTCGGATCGTGAAAGTCGTCTCCACCATAATCGATCTCCACCATCTCATCGAAACATCGGGACACCTTCGCCTCTATCAAGTGGTATCAGATTTCCAGGTTGCTCGGTGAGATTTACCAGTTTTCGTAGTCTAGATTGGTTCTGTTCTTCATACCTACAGTCCACGAAAAAGCCAACAAAAAAATTAGGGTTAGATCATCACGTCCCAAAACAGTCCGAGTCTGGCACGCTTTCCAGAGCAGTTTTTAGGCCAAAAATTTCGGGGGTAAAAAATTTTCGTGCCCATACTTTCCTTAGGTCCAGAAACTCATTTTGAGACGTTCGCCACCATAGTGATATTTTCGCACTTTTTCAGCCACCGCAGTCCCGCATCGCAAAAAAAAAGCAAAAAAAAAAAAGAGAAAAAAAAATTCAGAGTGTGCTTCTCAGTTGATTACGTTCCGCGCCGTGCTTTCGTTGGTGTTTTAGGCTCGCGTCTCTGGTACGGTCTAGCCTAGGATCAGCACAGTACCGACGTTGAGTGTTTATTCAGCTTTGCATCTCTGTTTTGATTACTGTTGAGCTTTTGCTACCATACTTGTCAGCCTTCCTACAGCTCCACATATATTCTACATCGTGCGTTTTGACACCTCCTGGCCATCGCTCTACCATATCTCTGAGAGTTTTGACCCGTTGGTTGTACATCACCACCTGCTGCTAGGTAAGAATCGGTAAGAACTAAAGAAAAGCTTGACGGATTTGTGCTTTCCACCACCCTATATCCCATTAGTAGAAGTAGGATCATACTTCTGTGTGTTTTCTATTTCTGCTAACCATGCCAGGATCCCATGATGAAGTGGCGCGGGATGCACCTGATTGGGAGAATATGACAAACAAAGCATTACATGATAAATTTGCACAAATGATGTCTGAACAGGTGAATGACATCGAGAACAGATTTACAGAGGCGATTGATGGTGTGGAGAAGATGATCGACACCAAGCTCGACGCCAAGTTTACTGAGTTGCTCGCACGCTTACCTATACAGCCTGCGGCCGCTCCAGCACAACCACCGCCACCACGACGTGCACGACGTATTCTGTTTCCGGGCGGACAAGCTGCTGGTGCTCCTGCTGCTGCTGCAGTTACTGCTGCTGCTGCCTCTGACGTCGGCCAGGACGACAACTACGAGGGTGATTACGAGGAGGAGGTGGAACAGGAAGCGGCCTATGAGCAGCCAGCTGGGCGTCCACGTCCCAACATTCGCCACGGTCGACACCAACCACCCCCTCAGGTACGCGATGATGAACATGTGCCTAAACTTAAATTGAATCTTAAGCCGCTTGAGGGTAGATATATTCCTGATGCTTATCTTACTTGGGAGTTAGAAACTGAACAACGCTTTACATGTTTACAATATCCTGAGAATAGACGTGTTACTGCTGCTGTTTGTGAATTCACGGGTTTTGCATCTATTTGGTGGTTTGAACATTGTAGATTGCATGCTAATAATATTCCAGCTACTTGGGCTGCTTTAAAAGATGCTATGCGTACTCGCTGGGTTCCTCCTTATTATCAACGTGAATTGCTACAAAAATTACAGCGTTTGAGACAAGGAAAAAAATTCTGTAGAGGAATATTATCAAGAATTACAAACTGGATTGATTAGATGTGGCCTAGTAGAGGATAATGAAGCTATGTTTGCACGTTTTATAGGTGGCTTAAACAGGGAGATACAAACTATTCTAGAATACAAGGACTATGCTACTATTACTCGTTTGTTTCATCTTGCTTGTAAAGCTGAACGTGAAGTGCAGGATCGACAGGCCGCTACGAGACCTAACTTTTCTGCAGGACGAAATACATCATGGACATCGCGTGGACCTTCTACATCCACACGTCCTGCTGCACCACCATCTACTTCAACCGCTCATTCTTACAGGGAGCCACCAAAACAGCCAGCGCCACCATTCAAGGGTGCACAGAGTGGTCCAGCAGCGAGTTCTTCTTCATCCATGGCTTCCACAGGGCAAACACGAGATCGTGATATTAAATGTCGCAGGTGCCAAGGTGGAGGTCACTTCGCAAAAGACTGTCCCTCCAAGCGTGTGATGATTATTACGGCGGATGGTGGGTATGAGTCAGCGAGCGACTATGATGAGGAGACTTTAGTTCTCATTGCTCACGAGGAACAGGGTGCCCATGATGATGCTCATGATATAGAGTATATGGCTCCTGATGATGCAGATCAATATGCTAGTTTGGTTGCTCAACGTGTGTTAAGTGTGCATGTATCGAAGGCCGAGCAAAACCAGAGGCATAATTTGTTCCACACAAAGGGAGTGGTGAAAGAACGTTCGGTTCGCATCATCATTGACGGAGGGAGTTGCAACAACTTGGCGAGCATGGAGTTGGTGGAGAAGCTATCTCTCACCACAAGACCACACCCCCGTTCGTACTATATTTAGTGGTTTAACAATAGTGGTAAGATTAAGGTAACGTGTTCTGTTCGTGTGCACTTTAGCATTGCTGCATATGTTGATTATGTTGATTGTGATGTGGTACCCATGCAAGCATGCTCTCTTTTACTTGGTAGACCATGGCAATTTGATAGGAATGTTGTACACCATGGTAGGACAAATCAGTTTACTCTGGTTCATCAGGATAAAACTATTGCGTTACTTCTTATGTCTCCTGAACAAATTGTGAAAGATGATCTTTCTAGAGCTAGTAAAGATAAACAGGAGAAAAATAAGAGTGAAAATGAGATAGCAGCTTAGGAATTTGAGCAACAACATAAGACTACTAGCAAATCTTCTTCTGCTGTTTCTAATGAAATTAAATTGACTAGTCCAACTTTGCTTGCTACTAAGGTTGATATTTCGGATTTGGATGTTAGTCAATATGTGTGCTATGCTTTTGTGTGCAAAGAAGCTTTGTTTTCATTTGAGGAATTTCCTCCTTGTTTGCCTCCTGTTGTCACTGACCTTTTGCAGGAGTTTATTGACGTCTTTCCACAAGACATACCACCGGGATTACCACCTATTCGAGGGATTGAGCATCAGATTGACTTAATTCCCGGTGCTTCGCTGCCCAACCGTGCGCCATACCGTACCAATCCGGAGGAGACGAAGGAGATTCAGCGTCAAGTACAAGAGCTACTCGACAAAGGTTACATACGTGAATCCCTTAGTCCTTGTGTTGTTCCTGTTATATTAGTGCCTAAAAAGGATGGAACTTGGCGTATGTGTGTTGATTGTAGAGCCATTAATAATATTACTATTCGTTATCGTCATCCTATTCCTAGGTTAGATGATATGCTTGATGAATTAAGTGGCTCTACCATGTTTTCCAAAGTTGATTTGCGTAGTGGATACCATCAAATTCGCATGAAATTAGGAGATGAATGGAAAACTAAGTTTGGATTATATGAGTGGTTAGTCATGCCTTTTGGGTTAACTAATGCACCTAGCACTTTCATGAGATTAATGAACGAGGTTTTACGTGCTTTCATTGGACGATTTGTGGTAGTCTATTTTGATGATATACTGATTTATAGCAAATCTTTGGAGGAACATTTGGATCATTTACGTGCTGTTTTTATTGCTCTACGTAATGCACGTTTATTTGGTAACCTTGGGAAGTGCACCTTTTGCACCGACCGAGTATCGTTTCTTGGCTATGTTGTTACTCCGCAGGATTCTTGGCCACACAAGTGAGGAGTTTTCTTGGCCTCGCTGGATTCTATAGGCGTTTTGTGAAGAGATTTCAGCACCATTACTGCACCTCTCAATGAGCTTACACGCAAGGATGTGCCTTTTACTTGGGGTACCGCACAGGAAGAAGCCTTCACGGTATTGAAAGATAAGTTAACACATGCTCCTTTGCTCCAACTTCCTGATTTTAATAAGACTTTTGAGCTTGAATGCGATGCTAGTGGGATTGGTTTGGGAGGTGTGTTATTACAAGATGCTAAACCTGTTGCATACTTTTCTGAAAAATTGAGTGGGCCTAGTCTGAACTATTCTACTTATGATAAGGAATTATATGCTCTTGTTCGGACATTAGAAACTTGGCAACATTATTTATGGCCCAAAGAATTTGTTATACATTCTGATCATGAATCTTTGAAACACATAAGAAGCCAAGCAAAACTTAATCGTAGACATGCTAAGTGGGTTGAATTTATTGAGACTTTCCCTTATGTCATTAAACACAAGAAGGGGAAAGATAATATTATTGCTGATGCTTTGTCTCGTCGTTATACTATGCTTTCACAACTTGACTTCAAGATATTCGGTTTAGAGACACTCAAAGATCAATATGTACATGATGCGGAATTTAAAGATGTATTGCAGAATTGTAGAGAGGGTGGAACATGGAACAAGTTTGTGCTTAATGATGGTTTTGTGTTCCGTTCTAACAAGCTATGCATTCCAGCTAGCTCTATTCGTCTTTTGTTGTTGCAGGAGGCGCATGGAGGAGGATTAATGGGACACTTTGGCGTGAAGAAGACGGAGGACGTACTTGCTACACATTTCTTTTGGCCAAAGATGAGACGGGATGTTGAGCGTTTTGTTGCTCGCTGCACTACATGTCAAAAAGCTAAGTCACGACTCAATCCTCATGGTTTATACATGCCTTTACCTGTACCTAGTGTTCCGTGGGAGGACATATCCATGGACTTTGTTTTAGGCTTGCCTCGAACAAAGAAGGGGAGCGATAGCATATTTGTTGTCGTGGATAGATTTTCTAAGATGGCACATTTTATACCATGTCATAAAAGCGATGATGCTGCTAATGTTGCTGATTTATTCTTTCGTGAGATTATTCGCTTACATGGTGTGCCCAATACTATTGTCTCGGATCGTGATACTAAGTTTCTTAGCCATTTTTGGAGATGCTTATGGGCTAAGTTGGGGACTAAACTACTTTTTAGTACTACTTGTCATCCCCAAACTGATGGACAAACTGAAGTAGTCAATAGGACTTTGTCTACTATGCTTAGGGTTGTTTTAAAGAGTAACTTGAAAATGTGGGAAGAATGTTTACCTCATATTGAATTTGCTTATAATCGTTCATTTCATTCTACCACTAAAATGTGCCCTTTTGAGATTGTTTATGGTTTTCTACCTCGTGCACCTAATTATTTGCTACCTCTTCCATCTTCGGAGAAGGTTAATTTTGATGCTAAGCAACGTGCTGAATTGATATTAAAAATGCATGAGTTAACTAAAGAAAACATTGAGAAAATGAATGCTAGATACAAGCTTGCTGGTGATAAGGGTAGAAAGCATGTTGTGTTTGAACCAGGAGATCTTGTTTGGTTACATCTACGTAAAGATAGGTTTCCTGATTTGCGCAAGTCTAAGTTAATGCCACGAGCTGATGGTCCCTTTAAGGTTTTACAGAAAATTAATGATAATGCATATAAACTTGAGCTACCTGCAGATTTTGGGGTTAGTCCCACATTTAACATTGCAGATTTGAAACC
Organism: Bromus sterilis; assembly: GCA_950022295.1. Lineage (NCBI taxonomy): Eukaryota > Viridiplantae > Streptophyta > Magnoliopsida > Poales > Poaceae > Bromus > Bromus sterilis. The sequence goes on along the minus strand of OX465599.1, from coordinate 158,087,376 downwards.
TTATTTGGGAGAAGATGATGAGCTTCCGTCGAGGACGACTTCAATTCAAGAAGGGGAGGATGATGAGGACATCTCTACTAATGTTACACCCACATCTTCACCAACTACACATACTGGACCAGTTACTAGAGCACGCGCATGTCAACTAAATTATCAGGTACTTTCGTTTCTTGCGAATCCTTCTAATGTTCAGGAACATATGATGTTGCCTAAATTAGATACATTTGTTTGTCTTATGAATGAAGGACCTAGCATGGATAAGAAGGATGGTCATTGGAGCGGGATAAGGCATGGAGAAGGAAGTGTGCGCGCGGGAAAGGACAATGGAGCTTCCAGTGGTGATTTTCGCACTTTGAGGCCACCATAAGGCGTGCATGAAGACCTGGACGAGAGACACAAGACGCCACATTAATATTTTCGTCCAAGGGTTATTATAGGTGCTGCGTCACCTTATTATTGGGCCAGGCCCATGTAATTTCGAAATACACTTAATAGGCTATTGTTTAGAGTCCGTATGTGTGGGGAAACCGAGTTAGGGTTGTTTTCGGACCCCTCCTCCAAGGGGCCACGAAATTCCCCTCTGTTCCCCCATATATACAGCCCTTAGGGCGTCGTTTAGACTTGGGTTTTAATTAGATTTAAGTTAGCCATAGCCGCAACTTCGAGCTTTTCGTTTGTGTCATCCGACCAGGCCAAGACCTCATTGGAACCCCAACTTTCGTAATCATTCATCTTATATTCGCAATATCCAGATTGCAATTCTTAGTTCTTGCTTGTTCTTCGATTGCTTGCAGGAATTAGACCTTCGTTGATGAGGACATGACTACCATAGTTACAGCCACAACCCCTGCTAATATACCTACTGGAGCAATTACTAGAGATCGTGCACACCAATTAAATTATCAGGTACTTTCGCTTCTTGGTAATGTTTCTAATGTTCATGTGAATATGATGCTGCCTAACGTCGATATATTTCTGTTGCTGACAAATGAAGGACCTAGCATGGACAAGAAGGATGAGCATTGGAGCATGTTCAAGCATGAAGATGACGAGGACATAATTATCATGGATATGACCATTAATTACTCTATATTTGATCAAGAAATGAAGTCAATACAAAGGGGCATGATTTTGTGTTGTACAAGAAGTTATTTCACGTCACTTTTGGCCCAAGAGAAGATAGAGACCAAGTCTTTCACTTCATGGACTCAGATTCGGACTGCAGAGATATACCCAACTTCAAACAGCCGCCGTTTCTACATATGAACTCCAAATTGGGTGATTCTTTTTTCTGGTGATAGCTTATCTCGTCTAGTTTCCAACGCAATTGGTTTCACATTCAAATTCCTTCGGAGCGTGGAGATATTGAGAAAACGGTGCGACCCAGCAGCAGAATCCGAATCAAAGTCCAACTCAATAGGTGTTGCATCACCTCCACATGGGCCCAAGTGCCTTGTACGACCTAGGTTTAGTTTTAGGACTCCTTGGGACGTCCTTCCACCCCCTTGGCCTCCACCCTTTAGTCCTATATAAGTAGATCAACCCCTAGGGTTTTTCTTTGGATTTCTTTTAGTTAAAGAGACTGCTTGGCTAATTGCTGCATCTTCGTGTACTCGGTTTGTGTCCAACGACCAGATCAAGACCGCTTTCGGAATCCCAACTTTATTCATACCTCATCTACATATTCGCAATATTCAGATTGCTTTATCATAGTTCTTGCTGGTTCTTCGATTGCTTGCAGGCACTAGACCTTCGTGGTCAGGTTGATCGTGCTCCGGCGTGGTCAATAACCCTCCGGAGATTGGTTTAGCGATTGCTAAGGCGCGACGTCGTTGCACGTTCGTAGTCGGATCGTCAGAGTCGTCTCCACCAAATCGATAGTTATCTCTCATCGAAAGATCGGGACACCCCGCCTCTATCAAGTGGTATCAGTTTTCAGGTTGCTCGGTGAGAATTCCACATCCATATATTAGATCTGTTTTTTATCACCTATCATCCACACAAAAAGCCATAAAAATAGGATTAGATCATCATATCCAAACCAATCTGAGACTTCGCAATTTTCTTTTCGGTGCTTTGCTTTATTGAATTATCGGTTGCATCGTCGTGTTCAGTTGCTGGTCTTAGTATCTAGTCCTTTAGAGTTTCGAGTTCTGTTCACGTTAGTCACCGCCGCCGCTGCACCATCATCCCATCCGCTGCCTACTTCTACCATCCACCATAGGAAAAGAGAGAAAAAGAGTTGAAAAAGAGAGAGAAAAAAGAAAAAGAAAAAAAAAGAAAAAAAAGGAAAAAAGAGAAAAAAGAAGAAAAATTTCGGATCTATCTCTAGTTGAACTCGTATTTGAAATCTCGTCGGAATCAGTTTTGAGCAGTGTCCACTAAAACGGGCATAACTTTGTTATTCGAAGTCCGTTTTGGCTCCACGAGTACTCAAATTAAAGATATTTCCGAGCCGCTTCTAAATAGTTCTGGAGCTTGTGTGTTATTTGAAACTCCAGATCGGCTTCTAAGACGGACTTTTTGACCTCTAAAGTTTCCGAACACAGTTTTTGTCAGATTTCGGGCTGATTCTCAATTTTTTTTGACACCTCATCCGAACTCTAAATTGAGTGATTCTTATTGCGTCGGAAAGCTTAAGTCAATGCCCTATTGGAGGAAAAATATCAAAAAATTAGCAAATATATTTCAGAGGAAAGTTGTAGCGAGAATATTGGTGTATCTTTATTTGGAGCCTATTTTCACCGTTATCTTTGCTCTATTGATGATCTTCACTTATATCTTGCTATTCAGAGCTACTTCATATCATTCATTGCTGCTAGTTGTGCTACGCCGTGACCACCTTAGTGTTCTAGGCTCGCGTCTCTAGTCCGGTCTAGACTAGGACCAGCACAGTATCGTCGTTGAGCGTTAATTCAATTTTGCATCTCTGAATTGATTATTGCTGCTATTTTTGCCACCATATTAAAGCCTTCCAAGCTCCACATATTTCTACATCGTGTATACGTGCGTTCACCTGGCAATCGCTCTACTTAATCTTTGGAGTTCTTTGACACCGTTGGTTGCCGATCACCACCTGCTGCATGGTAAGAACTAGTAAGACATTGATATTTGCTATCCTGTGAGCGTTTTACCACCACATCCTAGTAGTTCATAGGGACATATACTTGTGATTTGTTTCTTGTTTTCTACTAATCATGGCAGGTTCTGGAGTTAGATCTTCTTGGGCGGCAGCTATAGTTGGAGATTTGCCACCACCTACAACTACACAACAGTCACTACAAAAGGTAAACACACATAAGCATGCACATGATCAGGTTATTGTTTCTATACCACACTTTCATGGACGTCTAAGACCTGATTTATACATTGAGTGGGAGTTTGAAATAAATGATTTATTTGTTTTCCATAATTTTCTTGAGCATAAGAAAGTAAAAACTGCAATTAGTGCTTTCAAAGATTTTGCTTCTATTTGGTGGAATGAATATTGTAGTTTATATCCTGATTATATACCTAATACTTGGAATGATCTCAAATTTGCTATGCGATATAGATTCGTTCCGTCTTATTATACTCGTGACAAGGTTAGGAAATTAAAAAATTTAAAACAAGGTACTAAAACTGTTTCAGAATATTATGATGCTTTAGAAACTACATTCTTGCATTCTCTTTTAGAGGAAAGTGAAGAATATTTCATGGACATATTTTGGGAAGGTTTAAACCGTGACATTCAGGATATCCTAATTCATGAAAAGTGTTATCCTATGGATCGTTTGTTTCGTCTTGCTTGTAAAGCTGAACAGGAAATCAACAGACGTGTTGCCCAGAAGACGAACAAGCGGAATGTGAAAATACCACAAGTTGAGAAGGTTGTTCCTTCAACCACTATGAGCACTACCATAACCACATCAATTGTCGTCAGCACTCCTCCAATATCTGATCTATCATCACAAAAAGGTAATGACAAAGGTATGGATCTTTCCCCTCCACATGAGAACCTTGCTGATTTAAAAGCAACATGTGTTGAGCTATCCAGTAGTTTCATCACACAACCAATTTTCGAGAATGTCATAACTTCACATGAAGATGTTGCTTGCCTAATAGACTTTAATACATCATGTCTTGAGTTACCTGTTGATTTGAGCACACCATCTATTTTGGATAATCATGTTACTATTATGAAACTGCCAATTCTTAATCATTTTGATATGACCTCTAATCTTGGTGATGATTCTGCGTCGAATGACTTGTTGCATGACTACTTAGTTAAGCCTGTTGTAGCATGCCCTTCGAAAAACATTAATGTTTCTTCACCGGTATTGGGATGGTTTAATGATGAGCATTGTACATCTTTAGATATGAATAAGAGCTTCACTTATATATGCAAACTGAGTTGCAATACTTTCATGTTGTTTATGTATTGTGATGATCATATATGTTTATATTTCACGACATACGAAAGTTACTCATATATACATGTGTTACATGTCCAAAAACTAAGGGAAGTAAGAATGGATGACATATATATATACAACATGTACACCTTGTCTCTTTTGTTAGCCACATTTCAGATTAAGAAACGCCGGGGACGGCTTTACTTTCAAGAAGGGGAGGATGATGAGGACATGACTACCATAGTTACAGCCACAACCCCTGCTAATATACCTACTGGAGCAATTACTAGAGATCGTGCACACCAATTAAATTATCAGGTACTTTCGCTTCTTGGTAATGTTTCTAATGTTCATGTGAATATGATGCTGCCTAACGTCGATATATTTCTGTTGCTGACAAATGAAGGACCTAGCATGGACAAGAAGGATGAGCATTGGAGCATGTTCAAGCATGAAGATGACGAGGACATAATTATCATGGATATGACCATTAATTACTCTATATTTGATCAAGAAATGAAGTCAATACAAAGGGGCATGATTGTGTGCTGTACAAGAAGTTATTTCACGTCACTTTTGGCCCAAGAGAAGATAGAGACCAAGTCTTTCACGTCATGGACTCAGATTCGGACTGCAGAGATATACCCAACTTCAAACAGCCGTCGTTTCTACATACGAACTCCAAATTGGGTGATTCTTTTTTCTGGTGATAGCTTATCTCGTCTAGTTTCCAACTCAATTGGTTTCACATTCAAATTCCTTCGGAGCGTGGAGATATTGCGAAAACGGTGCGACCCAGCAGCAGAATCGGAATCAAAGTCCAACTCAATAGGTGTTGCATCACCTCCACATGGGCCCAAGTGCCTTGTACGACCTAGGTTTAGTTTTAGGACTCCTTGGGACGTCCTTCCACCCCCTTGGCCTCCACCCTTTAGTCCTATATAAGTAGATCAACCCCTAGGGTTTTTCTTTGGATTTCTTTTAGTTAAAAAGACTGCTTGGCTAATTGCTGCATCTTCGTGTACTCGGTTTGTGTCCAACGACCAGATCAAGACCGCTTTCGGAATCCCAACTTTATTCATACCTCATCTACATATTCGCAATATTCAGATTGCTTTATCATAGTTCTTGCTGGTTCTTCAATTGCTTGCAGGCACTAGACCTTCGTGGTCAGGTTGATCGTGCTCCGGCGTGGTCAATAACCCTCCGGAGATTGGTTTAGCGATTGCTAAGGCGCGACGTCGTTGCACGTTCGTAGTCGGATCGTCAGAGTCGTCTCCACCAAATCGATAGTTATCTCTCATCGAAAGATCGGGACACCCCGCCTTTATCATTCGTGGTCAGGTTGATCGTGCATCCGCGGGATCAATAACCTCTCGGAGTTGGTTTAGCGATCGCTAAGGCGCAACGTCTTCGCACGTTCGTAGTCGGATCGTGAAAGTCGTCTCCACCATAATCGATCTCCACCATCTCATCGAAACATCAGGACAGCTTCGCCTCTATCAGTTACGTTCTCCGACTTTGCTATCTCTCTACGGAAATTTATCTCGATGGAAGTTCAACGTCGACATGGAGCAGAGTCCCTTGTTGGTGGTGTTTAGGATCGCCGCTAGTCTTCTCTTCCCCCCTCTCCCCGGATCGTCCTGGATCTCGGGACGAGATCCCTTGTTGGTGTTGTTGTATTGTAACAACCCGGAAATTCTAACCCGATTAAAAAATTTGCTTGTTGCTTTATTTTGTTGATGGTTAGAATTGTTTGCAGTATTTGTTTCGCCAATTTATTAATTGGTGAATATATTTCCCCCTCCTTATCACACCGGCATGTGTGACCGAACCTTTCCACCATGGCACACGACCATTTTGCGACACCGGGTTTCACCTGAGAACCGTCGCAACTTTCGAAACAGGACCAGCCTTCACCATCGGAGCGAAAAAACCCATTTATATTTAGATGGGTTATTCTATCGGGCGGTGTTTCGAATTTTGTGCAATTCCGACTTCGGCGGGTAGGTAAACGATCGGAGGTTCTAGGCATAGTAGCCGGTATATCTCCAGGGTATATTTATAAAATGTCGTGCGTGCAAGTAGGTGACTTCCTAGATTTCCCTCTTATCTTCTATGCTTAGCCCACCCAAAACAGGCCCAAAATCCCCTCTAAACCACCCATTTTGTAGCCCATATAGCTTCACCTAGCCATCTACTATAAATGGACAAGCCCCCTTGCCAAATTTGTAACCCTAGACCCTACTCCCCCCCCCATTTCCATGCCAATCCTCTCCCCCGCCACCACTTGGAGCAGCCCCCCCGACCAACATCTCACCCACCTCATATCTGGACAACTTCCCTCGATCCGGACCGTCGGACCGGCAGATCCAACGGCCCAGGGCCGACTACGTCGCCCCGTGGAGCTTCCCATACTGCAGCTCGCAGCCGAGTCGTCCGGAGCACCTCCTCCCATGCTCGTCCTCGCCGCCTCCCGAGCTCCACCGCCCAAAGCCCGAGCTCCTCCTTCTGTGTCGGTATCCTCCCGCCGCCACGCTCCAACGAGCACCGACGACTTTGCCCGGTGAGACCCCGCATGCACCTCGTCGTTCCCTCTCCTCTCCTCCCTCGGGTTTTATCTCCCATGATCTCTTCCCTTTTTCGAGTTGGAAGGAGCCGCCGCGGCCATGGACCCAAGCCGGAGCTCGCCGCGCCGCCCCTGCTCAACGCCGGCGACCTCCTGCGCCCGGATCTGCGCCCTCCCAGCCTTCCCGCGCTGTTCCCCGCCTCCGCCTCGGTCTGATGGCCGGCTTCACGCGCCGCCTCATCGATCCATACGGGATCTAGACCCTGTACGCATGACGACCTGCACGTGGACAGCCAGCCGTGCGGGCCGGCGCGCCCTTGCGGCCCGGCTGCAACATCCTCTGCCAGCCCAAGTTCACGCCCCTGATCACGCTATGCTCCGCCCCGAGCGATGTTGCGCTATCTCGCGCCCACCTTTTCCAGTTGGGCCCTGGCCTGCTTGGTGAGCCTCGCCCCCTTTTTTATTTCTGCTGCACCGAGTTGGGCTGGCCTCTCAGTATGTAGCGCCCTGTGCACTGTTTAGATAGGCTGCGCCCACCCGGTTAGGCCCACTATCGATTTTAGCTATTTCTCGGGCTTATTTAAATGGCAGGTTGTGTTAGTATTTTTCTATGGCGGTATCTTTACATGCTCCTTTGCCATGTTTGCACTTGTCTACATGTTGTTTTACTACTATTTACATGTCATGCCACTGTAAAATGTAATAGGTAGTAACTCTTTAACCGTAACTCTGATTAAAATGTTCTTTATATGTAACTTGACTAGAATTTCATGTAGATTGTGTTTGTGATATTGTTTGTTGTTGTTAACCAATCTAAAATATGGTTTAGGGCAGAATAGTACCAAATACTTATATCGTTGTGGGGTACTTAGTGATATGCATTGGTTAGGATTTTGACTCACTTAAATTGACTAGCATAGATAGTTTACTTTGTGCTTCACCTCTTTACATGATTGTGTGATATGCCATGGTTGTGTGAGATGCCATGTTAACAACCTTTTCTCATATATGTGTAGCTAAACGACTTGAACCATTGTAAGCGTGAAGTATCATTGTGTGAGATCGATGCTTCACTTAATCTGCTAGTAACCGCTCTCGACGGTAGATGCGATAACAAAGTGCGTTGCCTCGTGTTACCTTCTTGTTGTTTCTTGCTTGTGATTGCTTCGTAGTAATAGATGCTTGCTTGTCGATTGCCTTTCTAGCGTTTCCTTGTTGTGTGCTCCCGCGGTTACTCTCGGAGACGATGCGAGCTTGCGATCGATTACACCTTCGGTGCCGACATCTCAATAGGTAAGGGAGAGCATATGTCATGCTTATAACTTTCAACTCACTTGCCTAGGTATAGGATACAACGCTTGACCCTACCACCTCACATTTATGCCTCCATATTAAAACCCAAATAGCCATGACCCCACATCACAGCAAACCTTTGTTTGGCCATGTACCTTGCTTGCTTAACCACTGCTTAGTACGAATGCTTAGGATGCTACACCTTTTCTCCTGTTACTCCTTGGATTGGGCTATGACTCTATTATATTATTGTGGATGATGTGATTATTATAATGTTGACTATATTCGACGAAGGGTGGAAGGTCAGGCTATCCCGCCTCGATGCTTTGTTCCATTCGAGTCACCGAGGATCCGAGTTCCGGGTATAGGTTCTAATACTGAGCGTGCTTAACACGTGTGGGATACTACGGGGTCCCCTTTTCTTACCTACCTAGATCCAAAGAATTATAGTGGTGGCCCAAGCTGATTTACCATTTGAAACCGCGTGTGTGCTTGGTTGGTCCCCTAGCAGATTTCATACAAACCGGGCCAGTGTTTCTTGTTGGTCCAAATTGGACGGCTGAGGACCCGAGCACAGTGATGTTACGGTAATCCAAACCCGAGTCAGACGGTAGAGACCATTTCGAGAGCGCGGCTGGATCTTGAGGTCGATGTCGACTCACCGGGGGCCACCCGGATTTTTGCGTTGTTAGTTAGAGGGACTTGTCGTTTCGGATCTCTCAGAACTAAATCATAAAATGGTTGCATGTGATGGATAGCAACTGAGAGAGATGGGCGTACGGAGCCTTGTAATGGGCAGTTGGTACACCCCTACAAGGTTAAATCTTTCCGAGAAGCCGTATCCATGGTTATGGACGACTTAGAACATATGTCTTGTTCATAGATTACATCAAATGAATCATAACTAAAACTTGATCAACGTGTGTGTGCCTTGACTGCTTCTTCTTCGTCGGGATTCGAAGATGAGGACAAGTATAGGACATGTGTTATGTTTGCGTAAGTAGCTGATAACAGACTTGTTGGAGGCGATTCCTCATCGAATGCTTGGCTTCTCATCTTAATCTAAATAGATCGTTAGCCATATCATATATTGCTAGTGTGGCTGCAACCTCAACCAGTACCCACATCTTACCATGAGAAGTTAGTTATCTGACTTGTTGATATAGCTCACCCCCTTCTTCTCTCTTTTATGTACTCTATGCAAATGATCCTGGACTACAGAGGAGCATGTGCCCTTTCTTTCGGTTTTCTTCGCGGAGAATCGAAGACAACTACTTAGGAGGATCCCGGCGGAGAGCCTGGAAGCCACGAGGTAAAGTTCAAGCCTGCATATTAAGTCTGGATAACCATCCAGGTAGTCAAACCATGTGTAGGGCATTTCTTAACAAGAGATTTCATACGTTCCCAAGATTGGACAACGTGTTCATTATCCAATTGCTTAAAATTCACAATGTTACTTCTCAATTGGATAATTTTAGAAGGTGGGTAATACTTCCCAATAAAAGCATGTTTGCACTTATCCTAAGAATTTATGCTATTCCTAGGCAAAGATTGAAACCAAATTTTAGCTGCTTCCCTTAAAGAGAAAGGAAAAAACTTGAGCTTAACAACGTCACCTTCTACTTCTTTATACTTTTGCATATCAAATAACTCAACAAAATTATTTAAGTGTAAAGAACAACACCAGAGAATTGATCTCTCATAACAAGGTTTAGCAAAGCAGGTTTAATTTCATAAGAGGTAGCTGAAGTCGCAGGTGTGGCAATAGGAGTGCAGATAAAGTCTTTGTTGTTGTGACTAGTGAAGTCACACAACTTGGTGTTTTTAGTGGAACCGATAGTGGCAACAAGTGTTGCAGATTTTTTTGTAATTTTTGATATAAGACACAAAGATCAAAACTGAAAGGTAAACTAACAAGACTAAAAAGCAAAGGTAAAAGGTAGTGGGCAAGTCCCCTATCTTAGCACATGGAGTCCCCAGCAACGGCGCCAGAAATTTTCTTGATATCTCTCCTCATTGGTTACCCGAAGTGGAAGGTGAGATGTAGTGTAGCAGCAAATTTCCCTTGGTGAAGATACCAAGGTTTATCTCCAGTAGGACTTCGGAGATGATAAGTAGGTGTCAGCGGCGCAACTGACATGGACCTGCACACAACACAAGTAACATTGCTTCCCAACGAGTACAGAGAGGTTGTCAATCTCTCCGGCCTTGTTGTTCACAACAGATCAAACGCAAGGGATAATGATAATGGTGATAGCAACTTGACAATAAAAGCAGGAAAATAAAAGAGTGTGTAAACAGTAATGTGAATATGGACCGGGGTCCCGTGATGTTCACTACTGATGTCTCTCTCCCAAAAGACGATAAAACTGCTATGCGAGGTAAATAAATTACAGATGGGAAATTGACAGGATTAAAAACGCACCGCAATGCTAACTATGCTACAAAGAAAGGACGAGGCTCAAAAGCATGGGCGGTACGCCAAAATAAGTAGACCGAAATCCAACTGCATCTACTACTAATTATCCACGTTGAGATATCTATCCAGAACATCTCGTTGGTATTAAGTTGCGAGCCCCACCCAAATTGTAAACCCCAAGCAACAGACAACTGCATTAAAAATCACTTCGCGTAAAGTAAACAATCCTTTCAACCGCGGTTACATGCATCGTTGTTTTCCCCCTTTTGGCAACAACACATCGCCTAGACTCATGTATCTGTCAGTCAAGCGTGTCATCGGGGGGCATGAACTCACAATCGAGCATAACGTTCCCTCTTGGAGTTACTACCTACTACTTGGCCAAAGCAATACACAACAACGGAGAACATGCAAGAATTATTCAGGAACAAAAATATAAAAGATAAGAACCAAATATATTACTCAATCACAATCTGAACATAATCTCATAATCCATCAGATCCCAACAGACTCAGCATAGCAACCGCAGAAAATTACATATGTGCCTCGATCATGTAGGGTAGCTCACAAGGACTAAACCATGAAGAACAAAGAGGGGAGGAGAACATCACATAGCTACTGATCACGGACCCATGGTCCAAGGGAAAGTACTCACGGCACATCCGGGAAGCGTCCATGGTGGAGGGGAAGCTCCCGGAGGTCAATCCTCCCTCCGGCAGGGTGCCGGGAAGAAGTCTGCTGGTGCTCTGGATGTTGGAAGCGTGTCGGCGGTGGGACAAAGGTGAGATCGCAAAATACGGTACTTTCTTCGTTGGTTTCGCGTCACGGAGAATATATATGAGAAGGGGGGCAGACAGGGGGGCCACCAGGGGTCCAGGCGCCCCCCGGCGCGGCCAAACCCTAGGCCGCGCTAGGTTGTCGCCTGGGTCCCTGGTGCTGGCCCTCTGGCCCCACCCAGGTGATTCCGGATGGTTCCCGTATGCTGATTTTTTATCTGATTTTCCCGAATTTTTGGAGCACTTTTAATAATGGGGAAACCTGAAATAGAAAAACAGCAGAAAACAGGAACTGGCACTGTGGTGCACTGAGTTAATAAGTTAGTCAAAATATGATCAAAAGTGTATGAAAGTGTATCTAGATCATAGCAATATCACAAAAAACATGCATGGATCAAGTAGAAATTATAGATACGTTTGGGACGTATCAACATCCCCAAGCTTAATTCCTGCTCGTCCTCGAGTAGGTAAATGATAACAAGCATAATTTCTGTGGTGACATGCTAGCAACCATATAAGAACTTTGAAAAGTAAAACAATCAAGGTATGTGATTCAATTCAAGTCATAACATGCAAGAGTCTATATTAGCATTGAGACAAGCAACAGAAGAACATTAGGTGCAAGAGCTCTCGCTGTCCGTGACTCGAATATCTCCAAATGGTGTTTGTGTGCAGGAAGGGGGATAGGTAATACGAGAAAAAAGTATTTTTGTCGAGAACTCAATCTACTAAAGTTTCACACTTAGTCTTCTTTGGAATCTTATCTTGACTCGTCCGCAGACCACTAGCCAGGTACAAGTCAATTTGATCCACTCCTTTTCGATGTTTTGAGCACTCATGAAATGGATGAGCGTAAGCACGAGAGCTGACACTTAGGATGGCAAAGAGAGAGATATGGTGGAGGAGGAAGACAAAAAGGGTGAGAAAGGATCACATCACTGAGGACAATCATAGGCGAGAAGGCCAAATGACGGATATGATGTGAGGAGTAGGGATTGCCATGCAACGGATGCACATATGAGCTAAGAAAAGATCTCCAATGAAACTAGTGGGGGTGCATCCAACTTGCTCGCTCATGAATACCTAGAGATCGTTTGAGGAGGCTCATCCTTGCAATATGCAAGCCAAGGTCTATAGTGTGAAGGTCCCTACATTGCTATATGCATAAATGATCATCTCTATGGAGTACAAGGATAATAAGGACTACTAGTCTGGATCTTTCAAATGGAATAGTAGTGTTGCCCCTTTCTCTTTTTTATTTTATTTTTCTCTTTTTTCTATTTTCTGTATTTTTTTGGTGGACTCTATTGCTCTTTCTATTTAACTCTCATTTGTCCTCTTTGGGATCTTATATTTTGTCCACTTTGTGATCTTTTCTTCACTTAAGGGCAACACTCTATTTTACAAGAGGGTATAGAAGATCTTCACACTTTACAAGGTACTCAAACATAAAGAATATGTAGCTATCATGATGTATGCAATGTATGCTTCTGCCAGTGTAGCAGGAACATGTATGACATGAAGATCAAGTCATGAAGAGGTGGATGTTGCATGGCAATATATCTCAGAAAGGCTATGGAAATGCCTTGATAGGTAGGTATGGTGGCTGTTTTGAGGAAATATATAAGGACGTTTATGATGACAGAGCGTATCATGCCAAGGGTTTGGACGCACCGGCGAAGGTGGACGCCAACTCTCAGAGTGAGAAGAAGGCAATGCACGGTACGGAAGAGGCTAGCAAATATGAGGTGGAAGTGTCAACTTTCAATACTTACATTGGTCCAAAGAACTCATGCACTTATTATCGGCAACTCTCAATCTATTGAGGAGGTTCACAAAGAGACAAGTACCCTGAGGAGGAGTGTATGGGGGTTTGGTTATCCTTGCGTATCCTCGACTCATGGTACGTCAGTGTACTCTAATATCCGATCCCTCAAAAGATTAGTGATCCATCTAGTAGCTAGAGTTCTCAACTAGTTTTGTAGGTTTTGAAAATAAACACGGATTGCCCAAAATACGACACCTATCACTAATAGCCTAGAGCTCTTGACAAAAAAGTTCAAACATTACTCACAACAATACCTCAAAACTATTGCAAGTTACTACTAAAATTAAATATCAACCTCAATTACCTACTTTCAAGACAAGACACAACTCAGTGCAACAACTAACTCTCTTAACAAGATAAACATGAAAACTAAAGAGAGTTCCAGCAACAAACTAAACAAAATCCAAGTCTGTTGCTAAAGACAAACTGAAACTAAAATTAAACATGGTAGTAGCTATGAAAAGATAAAGAACACACAACAGTAAAAAGATAAGCATGAAAAATCCTATGATGTGTTCTAAATTGGAGTGGAGCGTGTTTCTCTCCCACGCAAAGTAAGCCAGGGTCTAACTTGTTATCAACAACAAGCAAAGGTACAGAAAACTAAAAAATGAAACCTAAGAGCGAGACGCTCCAAGCATAGCACATAACGCATGAAGTGATAAAAATATAGTGAGACTAAGGACGAACTGATGATTGTTGATGGAGAAGGGGATGCACGGGGGCATCCCCAAGCTTAGATGCTTGAGTCTCCTTGAATTTTTATTGGTGATGCATGGGGGCATCCCCAAGCTTGATCTCTTAACAGTCCTGGATCTTCTTTCATCATCTTCCCTCGCACAATTGAAAACTCCCTTCATACACAACTCATCATAAGCTGATTAGACAGGTTAGTACCCTTAATAAAATATTTTTTCCCCATTATATATAAAGATATTCTTGCAGAGCTACTGTTTCTCAAGATTTCCAAAAGGTTTTTGCAAAGAAAAAGCAAGCTTAAGGTTTGCAAAAGTAAGGAAAGGCAAAACGTGGCATAATCTGTGAAAAACAAAACAGCAGGTAGTAGAGAATTTTTTTGGGGCACTTCTACAACTCAAATAAAAAAAACTCAGAACATACGAAAGTTTCAACATTGTATATAGCATGTTGTGTAAAAAATTCAGCTCAAAAAGATGAAATGGTGATTTTTTCTGATTTTTTCCGTCAAGTAGATATAATCTGTTTTCCGGACAGCATGTCGCAACTTTTGCTTCCCTTATCATAAGAGGCTATAACTTGGTGTTGATACAATGATGTTTATATAGTAGTAAAAATCATCAAGACCACTAAAAACAGAAGTAAAAACATCTTGAGTTGCCTCCCAACAAGCGCTTTCTTTTACGCCTTTAAGCTAGGCATAAAGCAAAAGAAGAATTAAGTTTTATCAATTGAAAGAGAATAGCTAGCCCGTGTAACAGACTCCAAAGGTAACTTGATTTTATTTCTAGGGAAGTGTTCCATCCCCTTTTTTTAGAGGGAATTGAAATTTTATATTCCCCTCTTTCATGTCAATAACAGCACCAACGATGCGAAGAAAAGGACGTCCCAAAATAATTGGACATAAAGGTTCACACTCTATATCCATAATAATAAAATCAACGGGAACATAATTGTCATTGACAATGATAAGAACATCGTCGATCTCCCCAAAGGTTTCTTTACAGAAGAATCAACGATATGAACACCAAAAGAACAAGAATCAAAAGGTTTCAATTCAAACATGTCATACATTCTTTTGGGCATGACGGAGGTACTAGCTCCAACGTCACATAAAGTATAGCAAGAGAAGTTATTCAATTTAATTTTTATCATCTCGCTTCCTAGGTATGGAGGCTTCTATCCTAAGCTTCTCCTCCCTATCTTTGATGAGAGCATTTGTGATATGCTCCGTGAAGGCAAGATTAAGTGTGCTAGTGTGGGGGTCTCTAGACATTTTGTGTAGCAAGCTAATAACTTCTGAGAGGGTGCAACTATCGAAATCAATATCACTACTATCAAAGGTGGTAGTGGTGTCATCTAGGCTGACTTGTTTGAAACCCTCTATGTTCATAGGAGTTTCTTCTTCTACGGTTGAGGTATTAGCATCACCATTAATAGGTCCAATGGGACTAGGAGTGCATTGGGTGCTAATAGCTTGGGTGTCCTCAACAACTTGGATAGTAGCAACTGTGTGGTGTGTAGGAAGGCTCTTAATTCCATCCTCTTCCTCTTTTTATCTATCCCATCTTTCTTTAAGTTTAGCCATCATCCTAATATTTTCATTAATTCTTAATTGGATAGCATTAATAGGAGTGGCCTTCCTCTCCTCAAGGGGAGAGGTTCTAATTTTTAGCATCTCAACATCAAGGGCTAAGCTATCTACCTTCAAAGAGAGATTATCTAACCTAGCTAATTTCTCTTCTATATTCTTGTTGAAGGCTTTTTGAGTAGTAATAAAGTCTCTAAGCATGTTTTCTAGTTCAGAAGTGAGGTTCTTGTTGCCAGGATAGGTGTTGTTGTTCCCATAGTTGGATGGAAACGGTCTAGGATTACTAGCAAAGTTTCCCCTATAAGCATTGCTGTTGAAGTTGTTTCTAGCAATAAAGTTTATATCTACTTGTTCCTGAGAAACCAAAGAATTTAAAGGAACATCCTGAGGATCAATAGAGGGTTGCTAGGTATGTAGAGACATAATCAAATCAACTTTTTCATTTAGGGAGGTCATCTCCTCGACAGAGTTTACATTCCTACCTGTTGGAACGCGTTCGGTGTGCCATTAAGAATAGTTGGTCATCATCTCATCGAGAAGTTTTGTGGCAGCACCATGTGTAGTTGACATAAAGGTTCCTCCCGTGGCCGAATCTAACAAGTTCCGCAAGGTAAAGTTCAAGCCTGTATAAAAAGTCTGGATAACCATCCAGGTAGTCAAACCATGTGTAGGTCATTTCTACACAAGAGATTTCATACGTTCCCAAGCTTGGGAAACTTGTTCATTATCCAATTTCTTAAAATTCATAATTTTACTTCTAAATTTGATAATTTTAGCAGGTGGGTAATACTTCCCAATAAAAGCATCTTTGCACTTATCCCAAGAATCTATGCTATTCCTAGGCAAAGATTCAAACAAAATTTCAGCTCCTTCCCTTAAATAGAAAGGAAAAAGCTTGAGCTTAACAACTTCACCTTCTACTTCTTTATACTTTTGCATATCACATAACTCAAAAAATTTATTTAAATATAAAGCAGCATCATCTCCAGCACCAGAGAATTGATCTGTCATAACAAGGTTTAGCAAAGTAGGCTTAATTTCATAAGAGGTAGCTGAAGTGGCAGGTGTGGCAATAGGAGTGCAGATAAAGTCTTTGTTTTTGTGACTAGTGAAGTCACAGAACTTGGTGTTTTCAGTGGAACCCATAGTGGCATCAAGTGTGGCAATTTTTTTTGTAATTTTCGATATAAGACACAAAGATAAAAATTGAAAGGTAAACTAACAAGACTAAAAAGCAAAGGTAAAAGGTAGTGGGAAACTCCCCTATCTTAGCACTCGGAGGCCCCAGCAACGGCGCCAGAAATTTTCTTGATATCTCTCCTCGTTGGTTACCCCAAGTGGAAGATGAGATGTAGTGTAGCGGCAAATTTCCCTCGGTGAAGATATCAAGGTTCTTCTCAAGTAGGACTCCGGAGATGATAAGTAGGTGTCAGCGGCGCAACTGACGTGGACCTGCACACAACACAAGTAACTTTGCTTCCCAACGAGTACAGAGAGGTTGTCAATCTCTCCGGCCTTGTTTTTCACAAAGGATCAAACACAAGGGATAATGATAATGGTGATAGCAATTGGAAAGTAAAAGCAGGAAAATAAATGAGCGTGTAAACAGTAATGAGAATATGGACCGGGGTCCCATGATTTTCACTAGTGAAGTCTCTCTCCCAAAAGACGATTAAACTTCTATGCGAGGTAAACAAATAACAGCTGGGCAATTGACAGGATTAAAAACGCAGCGCAATGCTAACTATGCTACAAATAAAGGACGAGGCTCAAAAGCATGGCCAGTACGCCAAAATAATTAGACCGAAATCCAACCGCATCTACTACTAATTATCCACCTTGAGATATCTATCCAGAACATCTCGCTGGTATTATGTTGCGAGCCCCACCCAAAGTGTAAACCCAAAGCAACAGACAACTGCATTAAAAATCACTTTTTGTAAAGTAAACAACCCTTGCAACCACGGTTACAAGCATCGTTGTTTTCCCCCTTGTTGCGACAACAGATCCCCTAGGCTCATGTTTCTGTCACTCAAGCGTGTCATCGGGGGACATGAACCCACAATCGAGCATAACGTTCCCTCTTGGAGTTACTACCTACTACTTGGCCAAAGCAATAAACAACAATGGAGAACATGCAAGAATTACTTAGGAACAAAAATATAAAAGATAAGAATCAAATATATTATTCAATCACAATCTCAACATAATCTCATAATCCATCAGATCCCAACAAACTCATCATAGCAACAGCAGAAAATTACGTATGTGCCTCGATCATGCAGGGAAGCTCACGAGGACTAAACCATGAAGAACAAAGAGGGGAGGAGAACATCACATAGCTACTGATCACGGACCCATGATTCAAGGGAAACTACTCACGACATATTCGGGAAGCGTCCATGGTGGAGGGGAAGCTCCCGAAGGTCAATCCTCCCTCCGGAGGGGTGCTGGGAAAAAGTCTTCTGGCGCTCCCAATCTTGGAAGCACGGCGGCGGCGGAACAGAGGCGAGATCTAGAAAAAGGGTTCTGTCTTCAGGGGTTTCGCGTGACGGAGAATATATATGCGAGGGGGGGTAGCCAGCGCGGCCAGACCCTAAGCCTTGCCAGGTGGCCGCCTGGGTCCCTGGTGGTGGCCCTCTGGCTCCACCCAGGTGATTCCGGAAGGTTCCCGTACGCTGATTTTTTATCTGATTTTTGCCGAAATTTTGGAGCACTTTTAATATGGGGGAAACCTAAAATAGAAAATTAGAAGAAAACAGAAACTGGCACTGTGGTGCACTGAGTTAATAAGTTAGTCCAAATATGATCAAAAGTGTATAAAAGTGTATCTAGATCATAGCAATATCACACAAAACATGCATGGAGCAAGCATAAATTATAGATACGTTTGGGACGTATCAGTATGCCCATTGTATGAGATGTTGTATCTTGTAGTTATAATGTTGTGATATTGTAAGGCCCGATATGCGGTACTGTTCCATATCTAGATGTTGCCATCCAGATCCAGGCACGAAGCACATATCGGTCCCACCGCGACATATGACGAAGCCATATGCCCCGGATTTCCAACATGATAGCACAACATTACAGATACAAGGATACAACATCTCATACAATCGGCATACAACTGCCTTAATATAATACATCAGCGGAAGGTACATGTCTGGGTACAGACTACAAGAAAATGCCTAGTGGCAAAGAGAAAATCGTCGATCCCCATAACCACACGGGTCCAGGCCCTCCGCCGGGATCCGCCTAAGTAGTCGTCGTCGAGTCTCCACGTGAAATGTCGATCACCATACCTGTTGTCGATCAAGAACCCTGAAAAGAGTTTGGGAGTAGTATCAT
Organism: Bromus sterilis; assembly: GCA_950022295.1. Lineage (NCBI taxonomy): Eukaryota > Viridiplantae > Streptophyta > Magnoliopsida > Poales > Poaceae > Bromus > Bromus sterilis. The sequence goes on along the minus strand of OX465599.1, from coordinate 158,068,459 downwards.
GAGTACAGAAGTACTCAGCATCCAACTATAGTGGTCAACTGACTCAGCAAGGACATCATCACTCGTCATTCTAGGACAACTAGTATTTTACGGTAAGGATGGGGTAAGTGGTGAGGTTGCTTCCGCACTAGCATTTTTGAAGTGGCTAACGATCTAGAGAGTAAGATAAGAAGCCAAGCATTCGATGAGGAATCGCCTCCAACAAGTCTTGCTATCAACTACTACGCAAACATAACACCTATCATATCCTTGTCCTCTTGTTCGTATCCCTACGAAGAAGAAGCAGTCAAGGCACACACACGTTGATCAAATTATATTAAGATTATCTCAGCTGTTGTTTTCTATGAACAAGGAGTAGGTCTCAAGTCGTCAATAACCGTGGACACGGCTTCTCGAACAGATTTAACCCTGCAGGGGTGTACCAACTGACCATTACAAGGCTCCGCACGCACGCCCATCTCTCTCAGTTGCTACCCATGATAGGCAACCATTTTATGATTTAGTCCCAAGAGATCCGGAACGACAGGTCCCTCTAACTAACAATGAACAAATCCAGGTGGCCCCCGGGGAGTCGACACCCAACCCAAAAGCCAGCCACGCTCTCGGATCGGACTCTTCCGTATGGCCAAGGTCGGGGTTAGCCTCACCTATATAACAGGGGACTTCCTTAGCTCACCAGTGTGGACCAACAAAGGAACTCTGTCTCTGCTGGCCCGAGTTGTTTTAAATCCACTGGCTGCAGACCAGTTACGCACACGGTTTCAAATGGTAAAATCAGCTTGGGCCACCACTAGAAATGTTTGAAGCTAGGTAGATAAGAAAAGGGGACCCCATAGCATCCCACACGCGGTTAGGCACGCTCAGTCTTAAAACCAATACCCGGAACTCGGATCCTAGGTGGCTCGGATGGAACAAAGCGTCGGGGCGGGATAGCCTAGACCTTCCATCCTTTGTCAAATATAGTTAACATTATAATAATCATATCATCAACAACAATAATAATAATGTGATATCCCAAACCAAGGAGTAACAGGGTAACATCGTAGCATCCTAAGCATGCATACTAAGCAGGGGCTGAGCAACGAGCAATAGTAACATAGCAATACATGGTTTGCTTGAGGGGACATGGCTGTATCGGTTTGAAAGAGGCTGTAAACATGTGGTAGGATCAAACATCGAACCTAACCTAGACTAGCATGCAAACCGCTGGTTGAAATAGAATGGATCATATGTAATATATAGTCTTTGCCTGTTGATATGTCGGGCTCCGAAGGTGTAGCTGATCGCAAGCTCGCATCGTCTCTGAGAGGTAACCGCGGAAGCAGACAAGACGGTAAACACTGGAAAGCAATCAACGAGCAAACATCTATTACTACGAAGCAATCATGAGCAAGCAATAACGAGAAGGCAACACGAGGCAACGCACTACGATACAGATCTACCATCGAGAGCGGTTACTAACAGGTTAAGTGGGGTACTCGTCACACACGACGATACCGCACATTTGGAAAGGTTCAAGTTGTTTAGCTACAGGTGATCAACCAAGGTTGTTAACATGGCATCTCACTCAAGCATGGCATAGCACACAATCATGGCAAGAGGTGAAGCACAAAGTAAACTATCTAATCTAGTCATTTTAAGTGGGGGGTAAAACCTATACATGCCAACTATTACGGACCTCACGATAATTATAATGTTTGGTACTGTTTTTCCCTAAACAATATTTTATTATTTTTATTAGCATGCAAGAGCAGCATAAACACAATCTACATGCAATTCTAGTCAAGTTACATATAAGAAACATTTTAATCCGAGCAACGGTTAAAAAGTTATTAAAGAAACAATTTACGGTGGCAAACAGTGTAATTAGTAGTCAAACAGCATGTAAACAAAGTCAAACATGGCAAAAGAGCACATTTTATTAAACTACGCGAAAAACTAAGCAAGTTTCATGTTTGACGCGTCGCAATCCGAGCTACGGTTGCAAAGATACGGGCATCGCAAGAAAATAATACAATCTGCCAATTTATCTTCTCAGGAAAAAAAATAGAGCAACGAGCCAAATCTATTTGAACCGGGCCTCAGCAGAAGCGAGCGCAATATAATACAAGACGCCGCGGGCGCTACTTAGCTACTGGCCCAGCCCAACTACCGCAACAAAAAAAAAGGAAAAGAAGTGGGCGGCTCACCCCATGGGTCGAGCCCAGGACGCATGGTGGGCTAGGGCGCCGTTGCCGGGCTCTTGGGGCGTGCCGAACCACGTGCGGTTACGAGTGGCTGGAGCGCCCGTGCTCCGTCACGACGGGAACAGGGAGCGACGGCCTGTCCTTCTCTGCCGTGGCTGCTCCGGCGAGCACGGAACGACGCGGGGTCAAGCTGGTGGTGACGGGGCGCAGGGAGGAGGAGGCCGCCGGATCCAGGAGGTGCGTGGCTGGGCGGCGACGGTTGCCGGTGAGGGGCGGCGCTCTGGCGGCCGTACTGGGAGGCGGGGATGACGAGAACAAAGGGAGGCAACCTAGGCGAGGCAAGCGGAGACCGGATCCAGGCCCGCGACGCGACGACGAGGTGTAGGCGGCGCGAGGACGGCGGCTCCACGGGCGGCCATTCATGGCGCGACGGCGGCGCGCCTGGCTGCGGCAGCCTGCGAGGGAAGGAGGAAGGAGGTGAGCGGCGGGGGAGAGGCGCGGGGCGGCACGACAAGGGATCACCGGGCGACGACGTGGCTGCGGCCGGCGGCGAGCGGCGCTGGGGGAGCTCGGACGGCGGTGGTGCGGTTCCGCGGGCTTCCAGGACCAGATCGGGGCCCTGCGGGGCCCGGCGGCGCCCGGATCGGTATGGAGCGGCTGGGAGGCGACGTGGACGCATCTGGTGCGTCCGTTGCCAGATCTGATGGCCTGAATTGGTTCAGATCTAGGGTTTCGGGTTGTGAGGGGCTAGAGGGCAATTTTGTGGCAATTTGGAGGGGGTGGTTGCAATTTTTCAGAGGGAAACCCTAGACAAGGGGTGGGGGAGTGGTGGTCTTTATATAGCGCAGGTGGCTGGCTGTTTGCAAAAACATCCCCGGTTTTTCTCTCTCGCGCGCGGTGTTTACGTTTCTAACCGCCGGGGGTCCGCAGGACCTCCGATTCGGGTAAAACTTCGAACTTGCCGATCAACGCGTCGAGCCGGCGGCGTTCACCTCGCGCTGAAACCATTCTGAGAACACTTTCCGGCGCGCTATAAAAATAACCCGTTTAATTACTAAACTAGGTTTTTGGTTTCGTTGGCTGTGGTTGGTCTTGTGCGGTTTTCGCGACGGTGATCGGGCGAAACCCGGTGTCGCAAAGTCGAGTGTCAGGGTGGCAAGGGTCGGTCTCCGTCCGGTACGAGATAGGAGGGGGAAAAATAATCGCCGATCGATAGATCGGGGATGCAAACACCGCAAACAAATCAGACAATCAAACAATTCACACTGAAAACAATTTTTTTTAATTTTAGTGAAATGTGGGCTGTTACAATACAACACCACCAACAAGGGATCTCGTCCCGAGATCCAGGACGATCCGGGGGAGAGGGGGGGAGAGAAAAGAGGATGACGATCTTCAATACCACCAACAAGGGACTCTGCTCCATGTCGCCGTCGAACTTCGGTTGAGATAAATTTCCGCAGAGAGACGACATCGTCGGAAAAACAAAACCGTCGGTGTCAAGAGGAAGAGCGACACTTCAAGGAGACGATCAAGGGAAGAATTCTCATGTAAATCATGAGGACACTGGGCAAGAGGACTGAAGTCAACAGACGACCAAGACGTTATCCGGAGTTGGAGAAGGTAAAGGTATTACAGGATTTCCCAAACCTGAGATCGGAATCGAGACAATACGCTGCAAGCAAGGCATTGTAACGGTTCCGAACTCCACACACTCGAGATCCTAGAGTTTGAAAGGAGATAAGACGAGAATTAAAACTCTTACGTCACTTGTCCTGACCAGATCAAAGGTAAGGAGTAAAAAGATTCCTACTCTCCGACAACTAACTTAGTAACTACAAAATAGTTTTGTCTAGACTCGACTTCGGCCAGAAAAGGGATACTACGGTCGCTAAGGCTCTGATACCAAGTTGTAAGGCCCGATATGCGGTACTGTTCCAGATCTAGATGTTGCCATCCAGATCCAGGGATGAAGCACATATCGGTCCCACCGCAACATATGACGAATCCATATGCCCCGGATTTCCAACATGATATCACAACATTACAGATATAAGGATACAACATCTCATACAATAGGCATACAACTGCCTTAATACAATACATCAACGGAAGGTACATGTTGGGGTACAGACTATAAGCAAATGCCTAGTGGCAAAGAGAAAATCGTCGATCCCCATAACCACACGGATCCAGACCCTCCGCCGGGATCCGCCTAACTAGTCGTCGTCGAGTCTCCATGTGAAACGTCGATCACCATACCTGTTGTCAATCACGAACCCTGAAAAGATTTTGGGGGTAGTATCATGAGTACAGAAGTACTCAGCATCCAACTATAGTGGTCAACTTACCCAGCAAGGACTTCATCACTCGTCATTCTAGGACAACTAGTAGTTTACGGTAAGGATGGGGTAAGTGGTGAGGTTGCTGCCGCACTAGCATTTATGAAGTGGCTAACGATCTAGAGAGTAAGATAAGAATCCAAGCATTCGATGAGGAATCGCCTCCAACAAGTCTTGCTATCAACTACTACGCGAACATAACACCTATGCTATCCTTGTCCTCCTCTTCGCATCCCGACGAAGAAGAAGCAGTCAAGACACACACACGTTGATCAAATTATATTAAGATTATCTCAGCTGTTGTTGTCTATGAACAAGGAGTAGGTCCCAAGTCGTCCATAACCGTGCAGGGGTGTACCAACTGCCCATTACAAGGCTCCGCACGCACGCCCATCTCTCTCAGTTTCTACCCATGATAGGCAACCATTTTATGATTTAGTACCAAGAGATCCGGAACGACAGGTCCCTCTAACTAACAACGAACAAATCTAGGTGGCCCCCGGGGAGTCGACACCGAACTCAAAAGCCGGCCACGCTCTCGGATCGGACTCTTTCGTATGGTCAAGGTCGGGGTTAGCCTCACCTATATAACAGGGGACTTCCCTAGCTCACCAGTGTGGACCAACAAAGGAACTCTATCTCTGCTGGCCCGAGTTGTTTTAAATCCACTGGCTGCAGACCAATTACGCACACGGTTTCAAATGGTAAAATCAGCTTGGGCCACCACTAGAAATGTTTGAAGCTAGGTAGGTAAGAAAAGGGAACCCCATAGCATCCCACACGCGGTTAGGCACGCTCAGTCTTAAAACCAATACCCGGAACTCGGATCCTAGGTGACTCGGAAGGAACAAAGCGTCGGGGCGGGATAGCCTAGACCTTCCATCCTTCGTCGAATATAGTCAACATTATAATAATCATATAATCAACAACAACAATAATAATGTGATATCCCAAACCAAGGAGTAACAGGGTAACATCATAGCATCCTTAGCATGCATACTAAGCAGGGGCTGAGCAACGAGCAATAGTAACATAGCAATACATGGTTTGCTGGGAGGGGACATGGCTGTATCGGTTTGAAAGAGGTTGTAAACATGTGGTAGGATCAAAGATCGAACCTAACCTAGACTAGCATGCAAACCGCTGGTTGAAATAGAATGGATAATAAGTAATGTATAGTCCTTGCCTGTGGATAAGTCGGGTTCCGAAAGTGTAGCCGATCGCAAGCTCGCATCGTCTCCGAGAGGTAACCGCGGAACCACACAAGACGGTAAACACTTGAAAGCAATCAACGAGCAAACATCTATTACTACGAAGCAGTCACAAGCAAGCAACAACGAGAAGGCAACACGAGGCAACGCACTACGATACGGATCTACCGTCGAGAGCGGTTACTAACAGGTTAAGTGGGGTACTCGTCACACACGACGATACCGCACATTTGGAAATGTTCAAGTTGTTTAGCTACAGGTGATCAACCAAGGTTGTTAACATGGCATCTCACTCAAGCATGGCATAGCACACAATCATGGAAAGAGGTGAAGCACAAAGTAAACTATCTAATCTTGTCATTTTAAGTGGGGGGTAAAACCTATACATGCCAACTATTACGGACCCCACGATAATTATAATGTTTGGGACTGTTTTTCCCTAAACAATATTTTATTATTTTTATTAGCAAGAAACAGCAGCATGAACACAATCTACATGCAATTCTAGTCAAGTTACATATAAGAAACATTTTAATCCGAGCAACGGTTAAAAAGAAATTAAAGAAACAATTTACGGTGGAAAGCAGTGTAATTAGTAGTCAAACAGCATGTAAACAAAGTCAAACATGGCAAAAGAGCACATTTTATTAATCTACGCGAAAAACTAAGCAAGTTTCATGTTTGACGCGTCGCGATCCGAGCTACGGTTGCAAAGATACGGGCATCGCAAGAAAATAATACAATCTGCCAATTTATCTGCTCAGGAAAAAAATAGAGAAACATGCCAAATCTATTTGAACCGGGCCTCAGCAGAAGCGAGCGCAATATAATACAAGACGTCCACGGGCGCTACTTAGCTACTGGCCCAGCCCAACTACCGCAACAAAAAAAAGGAAAAGAAGGCGGCGGCTCACCCCATGGGCCGAGCCCAGGACACATGGTGGGTTGGGGCGCTGGGGCGCCGTTGCTGGGCTCATGGGGCGCGCCGGCCCACATGCGGTTTCGAGCGGCTGGAGCGCCCGTGCTCCGTCCCGACGAGAACAGGGAGCGGCGACCTGTCCTTCTCTGCCGTGGCTGCTCCGGCGAGCACGAAACGGCGCGGGGTCAAGCTGGTGGGGACGAGGCGCAGGGAGGAGGAGGCCGCTGGATCCAGGAGGTGCATGGCCGGGCGGCGGCGGTTGCCGGTGAGGGGCGGAGCTCCGGCGGCCGTACTGGGAGGCGAGGACGACGAGAACAGAGGGAGGCAGCCCAGGCGAGGCGAGCGGAGACCGGATCCAGGCCTGCGACGCGATGACGAGGTGTAGGCGGCGCGAGGACGGCGGCTCCACGGGCGGCCATTCATGGCGCGACGGCGGCGCGCCTGGCTGCGGCAGCCTGCGAGGGAAGGAGGAAGGAGGTGAGCGGCGGGGGAGAGGCGTGCGACGCTACGACAAGGGCTCACCGGGCGACGACGTGGCTGCGGCCTGCGGCGAGCGGCGCCGGGGGAGCTCGGACGGCGGTGGCGCGGCTCCGCGGGCTTCCAGGCCCAGATCGGGGCCCTGCGGGGCCCGGCGGCGCCCGGATCGGCCTGGAGCGGCTGGGAGGTGACGTGGACGCATCTGGTGCGTCCGTTGCCAGATCTGATGGCCTGAATAGCTTCAGATCTAGGGTTTCGGGTTGTGAAGGGCTAGATGGCAATTTTGTGGCAATTTGGAGGGGGTGGCTGCAATTTTTCCAGAGGGAACCCCTAGACAAGGGGTGGGGGAGTGGTGGTCTTTATATAGCCCAGGTGGCTGGCTGTTTGCAAAAAGATCCCCGATTTTTCTCTTGCCGCGCGTTGTTTACGTTTCTGACCGCTAGGGGTCCGCAGGACCTCCGATTCGGGTAAAACTTTGAACTGCGCGATCAACGCGTCGAGCCGGCGGCGTTCACCTCGCGCTGGAACCGTTCTGTGAACAGTTTCCCGCGCTCTATAAAAATAAACCGTTTAATTACTAAACGGGGTTTTTCGTTCCGTTGGCTGCGGTTGGTCTCGTGCGGTTTTCGCGACGGTGATCGGGCGAAACCCGGTGTCACAAAGTCGAGTGTCAAGGTGGCAAGGGTCGGTCTCCGTCCGGTACGAGATAGGAGGGGGGGGGAATAATCGTCGTTCGATAGATTGGGGATGCAAACACCGCAAACAAATCAGACAATCAAACAATTCACACTGAAAACAAATTTTTTTAATTTTAGTGAAATCTGGGCTGTTACAGATATCATGTTGGAAATCCGGGGCATATGGCAGTGTCATATGTTGCGGTGGGACCGATATGTGCTTCGTCCCCGGATCTGGATGGAAACATCTAGATCTGGAACAGTACCGTATATCGGGCCTTTGTGGCACCCCTACTCAGAGTACCAGAATGCCCCGTGCTCCAGCCCAGAGATCATGTCTTCTGGAACACGGCACTGCTTGATGTAGAATTGAAGAACTTTCTATTACCAATGAAATGGGTGCAAGGGGTCTATTTCAACACTAGCGGAGCGAGGCGGAGAACAAACTTGCTCCTAATGCTAGCCATGGAATCACATCAACCAGAGGAATAACTATATAGCAGCGGAATAAATCTTAGCAGCGGAACAACGGCGATGGTGATGGACTCCACTCCAAAGGGACACTGGTGGGACACCTTCTAGCTCGCATACACCGGGAACGTCGTCCTACGCAATCACATCATTGCCTGAAAGTCTGGCATGACACGCTAGGTCAGTAAATTGAATGTACTTGCAAGCTCACAACAACCAAAGCATCAATGCAAAAAATAACATAGCAATAACAGTTCAAGCAATGCTAACATGATGAACCTAGCATAATACCAGGATTAATACTAGTGCAGGAACAATCATAGTTTAAGGTCACATGGGACCGCTCATGATCATCGCATGATCATCCAGCTTACCTTAGATTCCTTACAAACTCAACCATCGTGTTGCGGGTCATCACATGACCAATCAACTTGTACGGGTCATCGCACGACCACTCAACGGGTAAGGGGTCATCACAGGACCACCCAACTTATCAGGTCATCGCATGACCAACAACTCATATGGGTCGTCGCACGAGCACTCAACGGGTTAGGGGTCATCGCATGACCACCCAACTTATCAGGTCATCGCATGACCAACAACTTGCACGGGTCATCGCATGACCACCAACTTAGCACAATCATCAAACTGGGTTTATGTTAATCCATAGCGTGACCTAGTATGAACCATGGACTTGGCTACTCAAATAGATTCATACCCTCTGCAAAGGTCGCGCACTTTATGATGAGGACATCCCTACTAATGTTACACCCATACCCTCACCAACTACACATACTGGACCAGTTACTAGAGCACGTGCACGTCAACTAAATTATCAGGTACTTTCGTTTCTTGCGAATCCTTCTATTGTTCATGAACATATGATGCTGCCTAAATTAGATACTTTTGTTTTGCTTATGAATGAAGGACCTAGCATGGACAAGAAGGATGGTCATTGGAGCGGGATCAAGAATGGAGAAGGAGGTGTGCGCGCGGGAAAGGACAATGGAGCTTCCAGTGGTGATTTTCGCACTTTGAGGCCACCATAAGGCGTGCATGAAGACCTGGACGAGAGACACAAGACGCCACATTAATATTTTCGTCCAAGGGTTATTATAGGTGCTGCGTCACCTTATTATTGGGCCAGGCCCATGTAATTTCGAAATACACTTAATAGGCTATTTTTTAGAGTCCGTATGTGTGGGGAAACCGAGTTAGGGTTGTTTTCGGACCCCTCCTCCAAGGGGCCACGAAATTCCCCTCTGTTCCCCCATATATACAGCCCTTAGGGCGTCGTTTAGACTTGGGTTTTAATTAGATTTAAGTTAGCCATAGCCGCAACTTCGAGTTCTTCGTTTGTGTCGTCCGACCAGGCCAAGACCGCATTGGAACCCCAACTTCTGTTAATCTTTCATCTTATATTCACAATATCCAGATTGCAATTCTTAGTTCTTGCTTGTTCTTCGATTGCTTGCAGGAATTGACCTTCGTGGTCAGGTTGATCCTGCATCCGCGGGATCAATAACCTCTCGGAGTTGGTTTAGCGATTGCTAAGGCGCAACGTCTTCGCACGTTCGTAGTCGGGTCGTGAAAGTCTACTCCACCAAAATCGATCTCCACCATCTCATCGAAACATCGGGACACCTTCGCCTCTATCAAGTGGTATCAGATTTCCAGGTTGCTCGGTGAGATTTACCAGTTTTCATAGTCTAGATTGGTTCTGTTCTTCATACCTACAGTCCAAGAAAAAGCCAACAAAAAAAATTAGGATTAGATCATCACGTCCCAAGACAGTCCTAGCCTTTGTCCAGTTTTCTTTTCAGTACTTGCTTTGTTGAATTTACGGTTGCATCGTTGTGTCAAGTTGCTGATCTTAGCGTCTAGTTCCCTTAGAGTTTCGAGTTCTGATCACAGTTTGCCACGTCGCCGCCGCACCAGTAGTCATCCTACCACGTTCCGCCAATCCGAGTCCAGATACACCACCACGTTCCACCAAGCAGAGTCCATATACACCACCACGTCTCACGAGTCCGACTTGAGTTCCACCATCAGTACGGTTCCTGATATCTCCGTAGCCAGAATAGTTTTGAGTTGATTAGAGTCGGATTTCACCAATCTTTTGTCGTACGTAGAAGAGGGTGATTTCCAAAAAAAAAAAAAAAAAAAAAAAAGTCTGGCACGCTTTTCAGAACAGTTTTTAGGCCAAAATTTTCAGGGGTAAAAAAATTTCGTGCCCATACGTTCCTTAGGTCCCGAAACTCGTTTTGAGACGTTCGCCACCATAGTGATTTTTTCGCACTTTTTCAGCCACTGCAGTCCCACATCGCAAAAAAAAAAAAAAAAAAAAGAGCAAGAAAAAAAAAAAAAGAGCGAAAAAAAAAATTTCAGAGTGTGCTTCACAGTTGTTACGTGCCGCGCCGTGCTTTCATTGGTGTTTTAGGCTCGCGTCTCTAGTACGGTCTAGCCTAGGATCAGCACAGTACCGACGTTGAGTGTTTATTCAGCTTTGCATCTCTGTTTTGATTACTGTTGATCTTTTTGCTACCATATTTGTCAAGCCTACCTACAGCTCCACATATATCCTACATCGTGCGTTTTTGACACCTCCTGGCCATCGCTTTACCATATCTCTGAGAGTTTTGACCCGTTGGTTGTACATCACCACCTGCTGCTAGGTAAGAATCGGTAAGAACGTAAGAAAAGCTTGACGGATTTGTGCTTTCCACCACCCCACATCCATCCCATTAGTAGAAGTAGGATCATATTCCTGTGTGTTTTCTATTTCTGCTAACCATGCCAGGATCACATGATGAAGTGGCGCGGGATGCACCCGATTGGGAGAACATGACAAACAAGGAGCTACATGATAAATTTGCACGTATGATGTCTCAACAGGTGCAGGACATCGAGACCAGATTTACAGAGGCGATTGATGGCGTGGAGAAGATGATCGACACCAAGCTCGACGCCAAGTTTACTGAGTTGATCGCACGCCTACCTTCAGCACAGCCACAGCCACCGCCACTACCACGTGCACGACGTATTCTGTTTCCGCGAGGACAAGCTGCTGGTATTGGTGCTCCTCCTGCTGCTGCAGTTGCTGCTACTGCTGCTGCTGCTGCTTCTGACGTCGGCCTGGACGACAACTACGAGGGTGATTACGAGGAGGAGGTGGAACAGGAAGCGGCCTATGAGCAGCCAGCTGGACGTCCACGTCCCAACATTCGCCACGGTCGACACCAACCACCCCCTCAGGTACGCGATGATGAACATGTGCCTAAACTTAAATTGAATCTTAAGCCGTTTGAGGGTAGATATATTCCTGATGCTTATCTTACTTGGGAGTTAGAAACTGAACAACGTTTTACATGTTTACAATATCCTGAGAATAGACGTGTTACTGCTGCTGTTTGTGAATTCACGGGCTTTGCATCTATTTGGTGGTCTGAACATTGTAGATTGCATGCTAATAATATTCCAACTACTTGGGCTGCTTTAAAAGATGCTATGCGTACTCGCTGGGTTCCTCCTTATTATCAACGTGAATTGTTACAAAAATTACAGCGTTTGAGACAAGGAAAAAATTCTGTAGAGGAATATTATCAAGAATTACAAACTGGATTGATTAGATGTGGCCTAGTAGAGGATAATGAAGCTATGCTTGCACGTTTTATGGGTGGCTTAAACAGGGAGATACAAACTATTCTAGAATACAAGGACTTTGCTACTATCACTCGTTTGTTTCATCTTGCTTGTAAAGCTGAACGTGAAGTGCAGGATCGACAGGCCGCTACGAGACTTAACTTTTCTGCAGGACGAAATACATCATGGACATCGCGTGGAGCTTCTACATCCACACGTCCTGCTGCGCCACCATCTACTTCAGCCGCTCATTCTTACAGGGAGCCACCAAAACAGCCAGCGCCACCATTCAAGGGTGCACAGAGTGGTCCAGCGGCGAGTTCTTCTTCATCCATGGCGTCCACAGGGCAAACACGAGATCGTGATATTAAATGTCGCAGGTGCCAAGGTGGAGGTCACTTCGCAAAAGACTGTCCCTCCAAGCGTGTGATGACTATTATGGCGGATGGTGGGTATGAGTCAGCGAGTGACTATGATGAGGAGACTCTAGTTCTCATTGCTCATGAGGAACAGGGTGCCCATGATGATGCTCATGATATAGAGTATATGACTCCTGATGATGCAGATAAATATGCTAGTTTGGTTGCTCAACGTGTGTTAAGTGTGCAGGTATCGAAGGCCGAGCAAAACCAGAGGCATAATTTGTTCCACACAAAGGGAGTGGTGAAAGAACGTTCGGTTCGCATCATCATTGACGGAGGGAGTTGCAACAACTTGGCGAGCATGGAGTTGGTGGAGAAGCTATCTCTCACCACAAGACCACACCCCCATCCGTACTATATTCAGTGGTTTAACAATAGTGGTAAGATTAAGGTAACGCGTTCTGTTCGTGTGCACTTTAGCATTGCTGCATATGCTGATTATGTTGATTGTGATGTGGTACCCATGCAAGCATGCTCTCTTTTACTTGGTAGACCATGGCAATTTGATAGGAATGTTGTACACCATGGTAGGACAAATCAGTTTACTCTGGTTCATCAGGATAAACATATTGCTTTACTTCCTATGTCTCCTGAAAAAATTGTGAAAGATGATCTTGCTAGAGCTAGTAAAGCTAAACAGGAGAAAAATAAGAGTGAAAATGAGATAGCAGCTAAAGAATTTGAGCAACAACATAAGACTAATAGCAAATCTTCTTCTGCTATTTCTAATGAAATTAAATTGACTAGTCCAACTTTGCTTGCTACTAAGGTTGATATTTCAGATTTGGATGTTAGTCAATATGTGTGCTATGCTTTTGTGTGCAAAGAAGCTTTGTTTTCATTCGAGGAATTGCCTCCTTCTTTGCCTCCTGTTGTCACTGACCTTTTGCAGGAATTTATTGACGTCTTTCCACAAGACGTACCACCGGGATTACCACCTATTCGAGGGATTGAGCATCAGATTGACTTAATTCCCGGTGCTTCGCTGCCCAACCGTGCGCCATACCGTACCAATCCGGAGGAGACGAAGGAGATTCAGCGTCAAGTACAAGAGCTACTCGACAAAGGTTACATACGTGAATCACTTAGTCCTTGTGCTGTTCCTGTTCTATTAGTGCCTAAAAAGGATGGAACTTGGCGTATGTGTGTTGATTGTAGAGCCATTAATAATATTACTATTCGTTATCGTCATCCTATTCCTAGGTTAGATGATATGCTTGATGAATTAAGTGGCTCTACAATGTTTTACAAAGTTGATTTGCGTAGTGGATACCATCAAATTCGCATGAAATTAGGGGATGAATGGAAAACGGCATTTAAAACTAAGTTTGGATTATATGAGTGGTTAGTCATGCCTTTTGGGTTAACTAATGCACCTAGCACTTTTATGAGATTAATGAACGAGGTTTTACGTGCTTTCATTGGACGATTTGTGGTAGTCTATTTTGATGATATACTGATTTATAGCAAATCTTTGGAGGAACATTTGGATCATTTACGTGCTGTTTTTATTGCTCTACGTAATGCACGTTTATTTGGTAACCTTGGGAAGTGCACCTTTTGCACCGACCGAGTGTCGTTTCTTGGCTATGTTGTTACTCCGCAGGGAATTGAAGTTGATCATGCCAAGATCGAGGCAATTGAGAGTTGGCCGCAGCCCAAAACGGTCACACAAGTGAGGAGTTTTCTTGGCCTCGCTGGATTCTATAGGCGTTTTGTGAGAGATTTCAGCACCATTGCTGCACCTCTCAATGAGCTTACACGCAAGGATGTGCCTTTTACTTGGGGTACCGCACAGGAAGAAGCTTTCACGGTATTGAAAGATAAGTTAACACATGCTCCTTTGCTCCAACTTCCTAATTTTAATAAGACTTTTGAGCTTGAATGCGATGCTAGTGGGATTGGTTTGGGAGGTGTGTTATTACAAGATGCTAAACCTGTTGCATACTTTTCTGAAAAATTGAGTGGGCCTAGTCTGAACTATTCTACTTATGATAAGGAATTATATGCTCTTGTTCGGACATTAGAAACTTGGCAACATTATTTATGGCCCAAAGAATTTGTTATACATTCTGATCATGAATCTTTGAAACACATAAGAAGTCAAGCAAAACTTAATCGTAGACATGCTAAGTGGGTTGAATTTATTGAGACTTTCCCTTATGTCATTAAACACAAGAAGGGGAAAGATAATATTATTGCTGATGCTTTGTCTCGTCGTTATACTATGCTTTCACAACTTGACTTCAAGATATTCGGTTTAGAGACAATCAAAGAACAATATGTAAATGATGCGGAATTTAAAGATGTATTGCAGAATTGTAGAGAGGGTAGAACATGGAACAAGTTTGTGCTTAATGATGGATTTGTGTTCCGTTCTAACAAGCTATGCATTCCAGCTAGCTCTATTCGTCTTTTGTTGTTGCAGGAGGCGCATGGAGGAGGATTAATGGGACATTTTGGCGTGAAAAAGACGGAGGACGTACTTGCTACACATTTCTTTTGGCCAAAGATGAGACGGGATGTTGAGCGTTTTGTTGCTCGCTGCACTACATGTCAAAAAGCTAAGTCACGACTCAATCCTCATGGTTTATACATGCCTTTACCTGTACCTAGTGTTCCGTGGGAGGACATATCCATGGACTTTGTTTTAGGCTTGCCTCGAACAAAGAAGGGGAGGGATAGCATATTTGTTGTCGTGGATAGATTTTCTAAGATGGCACATTTTATACCATGTCATAAAAGCGATGATGCTGCTAATGTTGCTGATTTATTCTTTGGAGAGATTATTCGTTTACATGGTGTGCCCAATACTATTGTCTCGGATCGCGATACTAAGTTTCTTAGCCATTTTTGGAGATGCTTATGGGCTAAGTTGGGGACTAAACTACTTTTTAGTACTACATGTCATCCCCAAACTGATGGACAAACTGAAGTGGTCAATAGGACATTGTCTACTATGCTTAGGGCTGTTTTAAAAAGTAACTTGAAACTGTGGGAAGAATGTTTACCTCATATTGAATTTGCTTATAATCGTTCAGTGCATTCTACCACTAAAATGTGCCATTTTGAGATTGTTTATGGTTTTCTACCTCGTGCACCTATTGATTTGCTGCCTCTTCCATCTTCGGAGAAGGTTAATTTTGATGCTAAGCAACGTGCTGAATTGATATTAAAAATGCATGAGTTAACTAAAGAAAACATTGAGCGCATGAATGCTAGATACAAGCTTGCTGGTGATAGGGGTCGAAAGCATGTTGTGTTAGAACCAGGAGATCTTGTTTGGTTACATCTACGTAAAGATAGGTTTCCTGATTTGCGCAAGTCTAAGTTAATGCCACGAGCTGATGGTCCCTTTAAGGTTTTACAGAAAATTAATGATAATGCATATAAACTTGAGCTACCTGCAGATTTTGGGGTTAGTCCCACATTTAACATTGCAGATTTGAAGCCTTATTTGGGAGAAGATGATGAGCTTCCGTCGAGGACGACTTCAATTCAAGAAGGGGAGGATGATGAGGACATCCCTACTAATGTTACACCCATACCCTCACCAACTACACATACTGGACCAGTTACTAGAGCACGTGCACGCCAACTAAATTATCAGGTACTTTCGTTTCTTGCGAATCCTTCTATTGTTCATGAACATATGATGCTGCCTAAATTAGATACTTTTGTTTTGCTTATGAATGAAGGACCTAGCATGGACAAGAAGGATGGTCATTGGAGCGGGATCAAGAATGGAGAAGGAGGTGTGCGCGCGGGAAAGGACAATGGAGCTTCCAGTGGTGATTTTCGCACTTTGAGGCCACCATAAGGCGTGCATGAAGACCTGGACGAGAGACACAAGACGCCACATTAATATTTTCGTCCAAGGGTTATTATAGGTGCTGCGTCACCTTATTATTGGGCCAGGCCTATGTAATTTCGAAATACACTTAATAGGCTATTTTTTAGAGTCCGTATGTGTGGGGAAACCGAGTTAGGGTTGTTTTCGGACCCCTCCTCCAAGGGGCCACGAAATTCCCCTCTGTTCCCCCATATATACAGCCCTTAGGGCGTCGTTTAGACTTGGGTTTTAATTAGATTTAAGTTAGCCATAGCCGCAACTTCGAGTTCTTTGTTTGTGTCGTCCGACCAGGCCAAGACCGCATTGGAACCCCAACTTCTGTTAATCTTTCATCTTATATTCACAATATCCAGATTGCAATTCTTAGTTCTTGCTTGTTCTTCGATTGCTTGCAGGAATTGACCTTCGTGGTCAGGTTGATCGTGCATCCGCGGGATCAATAACCTCTCGGAGTTGGTTTAGCGATTGCTAAGGCGCAACGTCTTCGCACGTTCGTAGTCGGGTCGTGAAAGTCTACTCCACCAAAATCGATCTCCACCATCTCATCGAAACATCGGGACACCTTCGCCTCTATCACTTTACCCACACAGTGGAGTTCTTCCTCTATCCAGTACCTTGGAACTTGTCCCACAGGAACCTCGGAACTCGTACCATAGGAGTGTACTAGGACTTATCCAACGAGATTGTTCTACCGCGGGCCTCCCTTACAGTATCACCCGGCATACTTCGCAAGTCATGCCGTGGGTAGCCCTGCGTCCTCCAGACACCTGCCACCGCGTGGCAAACAATATTGTCCCAAACGGGGACTGGATCCATATAACCAAACCGGCTGTCAAGACTATCGCCGTTTACCGGGACAGGGTAATCACGCGCGCATAGCCTTCCCTCCTTGGTGATACGAATAAAAGAGCGCACCGATAGACCGAGCCAAGGCCTTCCCATACAGGCGAGTGTGGCTGCACTGGTCAGTTTGGTGCAATGGCACCCGATCAAACTTGGAATAAAACATGTTTCCAAATGCATAATCATCAAGTGTCAGGTGCAATATGAAAATCTAAGTCCAAGTCATAGCACTATATGTAGAATAATCCAAGGTACAATCATGGTTATATCATAATACAAAGCATGATTAGATGATTAACCTAGCCATGTCAAGATGAGCAAGATAGTAACATGCAACATAGCAAGATCATGAACGTAACTAAGGGTTATGATGCATACAAGAATATTCATGGCAATGACATGATCACAATAATTCAAACATATCAGGAGAAATCATATTGATATTCGAAGGTTAAAGCAAGTTTGAAACCACATCAAGATTTACAAAGATGCAAAGGGTGTTGGGGCTTGCCTTTCACCAGGGGAGTGTGAATATACTCCTGGTCTTCCACACAAAGAAACACTGAAAAAGATTTTTAAAAGGCAATGGAAAAATGTCACATAAAGCCTTTCTTTTAACCATAAAGAATCAACAAAATATTATGGCATAAAAACTATGACAAATTAAAGAGGAGCTCAAGAGAAAAATTATGCAAAAAGTTTCATCTCATATGGACTTATATATTAGGAGATATCTCTGGTCAAAGTTGGGTCAAATAAATGATTTAAAATGAATTTAAATAATTTTTCTGGAATATCCAGAGGGGGGTGACGTCGAAAGTGTATTTCCAAAACACGTCTCCACTCACTTACCCCTTTGGGTAGTGCTGGGAGGCTGCCAGGTGGGGCCACCTTGGAAGGTTTAGAGGGGGAGAGAGAGAACAGAGAGGAGGGCTCACCGGAGGCGAGCTCTCTCCGGCGGGAGGGCACAACTGTGTGTGGTGATAGCACGGCTGGGAAGGGAGCACGACGACGAGTCTCCATGTACCTGCCACTTCTCGAACTGTGGCCGGATGACGACGTCGTGGTCTTCCGGCGGCGGCAAGCCACGGGCTCTCACGAGCTCGTTGGTTCCTGTAGGGATTGGACCGGGCGGCTGTGCTCATCGGGCGTCTACCAAATCATCAATTCCGGCCGGGGCGGTGTCGGGGAAGCAGCAGGGGAGACAGGGGAGTGCACTGGTGGTTTTGATTTGGCCTAGGACGTACTAGGATGGCTGGCAACGGCGAGGCTGGGCGGCCGCGTTACTTGCCGGAGTTGGGGAAGGAAGCCTCCTCGGCTCCGATTTCTTGAGCAGGAGATTGATTAGGAGGGAGGTGAGTGTGCTGGTGGAGCGAGGCGAGCCATGGCACACCTTTTATAGCCGGCGTCGATACCCATGGACAGAAGCCGCCGGGCAGACACGGCCACGACGGAGCAGTGGTCGAGGTGAGGCGGCGCGCTCGAGATGGTTCTCGGGGTGACGGGAGAGATGGAGCAGTGGATATGGGAGCAGGGGGCACATCGAGTAGAGGAGGGGGAGAAAGAGCACTAGGGGCCGCGGCGTCTCACTGTGGTCGTCGGGTTCCGTGTGGCGGAGAGCAGACAACACGATTCCGGCGAGGAGAAGGCAGAGGAGGGGACGTGTGTGCATAGCAAAGCCATGCGGCAAGGATGGACAAGGAAAATGCGACGTGGGCACGCTGCCAGTGGGAGGGCGACGTGTCCAGTGGCTCGGGGCACGCGCAGAGCACGCCATGTGCATGCCAACAACGTGCTCACCATGTGGGCTGGTGCACACGATGAAATCGCTCATGGCCAAGCATGTCTAAGGTGAAGTCCTTTCCATGCTGAACACAGTGGTAGCATTGACTGGTCAAGGGGAGCAACAGGGTGAGCTTGGCTTTCTTGCAAAGATTGATGCAACAAACTTGCAGAGCAAGCTGGGGCAAAATGGTGAAATGTGGGTGGTGAACAAGTTGTCACAGGGGCTTAGGGTTGGAAGGACTACATTTCTGTGAAGTTTGAGCTCAAATGGACATGGTTTGCACATACTTGATTTGTAAGTGCCCAAACTGACTAGAAATGAATTGGTGAAGCTGGCATCACTTTGTCTTGATGGATTTGGCTCAAATTTGGTGGAGAGGGGTATTTTGAGGGTGTGCACAAGTGAAAAATTTCAGGGGTAGGGATGTACCTAGCTAGCACTTGCTTCACAAGGTACTCTACTGGCCAGAAACGTGATCTCGAGGGTGACCCCACATCGGTGGTTGGGTTTGGCTAAAACTTGGTGTAGGAGAGTCATATGGAGGTGGGAACATGTGGGAAAAATCTCAGATCAAATGGGCGCTCCTATCTTGCACTTGCTTCACAATGCCCCTTGCTGCTTACAAACTTTGGGAATTTGGTGAGGAAGTTTGGCTAGGAAAATTGAGATGAAAATTGACATAGTCTAATGATATGATCCGTATGGCTTGCACAAAAAGTTTTAGAGGAAATGGACAAGGATAAATAACACTTCCTTCAAAAAGTGCTCTTCTTCCCCAACAGACAAATGAATTTCTCGGGATGAAAAAACCACTTGGGCCATGAAATGTTTTTGGATATTTCGGCAAGATATGATATCAAGGACATGTGGGAATTATTTGGGTATTTATGGAGTAATACAAATAGGGGTTGCTTCACAATCCTCAAATAAAGGGAATATTCCTTGTAACGAAAAAGGAATATATGGCATGAATAACAATGTGGCTTGGAGGGGATGGGTCAAGGGGAGATCATTGGAAAGGTTTAGGGAATCATGGCGTACTTGAGCAAGGAAAGAAAATATGCTCAAGTTCGAAGTCCAAAGAGTTTCTTTAAATCAAACCAACTGGGAAATCTTGAAGTAAATCAGAAAAGTTTTCAAAAAGAAAAAGTTGCAAATTTCCAGGGTGTCACAAACCTACCCCCCTTAGGAAAATCTCGTCCTCGAGATTTGGTTTCTCTGGGAACCATTGAAACCTACCCTCTTAAGGAAACTGATTGCTTCTCAGGTTCCCTTTTCACTACATAGTGTTCCCGCGGTAGCATCCAAGAAATTTTGGCCTAGGGGGTTTACTTTACCCAATCCATATGTCTCACAAGAGTCTTTATTTTATGTATCAGATCCTTTCTTATGAAGATATTCGTACTGTCCTCGGGGTATCTCGGGCCTTATGTGCGGCACATTCTCAAATCCGTTGCATTGGACTTTTTGAGAATGGACTTAACTTCCATGGGCAGCTGGTAAACTCAGAATGCTCCTCCTCGTGATATCCCATTGTGCGGAACTTTGACTGTTTGCACATGGCATTGCATCACTTTTATTCTGGCTCGCCCATCTTGAGCATTAATTCTGACCGGGGGGGGGGCACGAACTTTGAACTTTTACTCACGCTGATATTTTCTTGACATGTTTCCATATCCGTGTGTGGCGATAGGTCGTGCTATGCTTCAACACGGTCCTTGCAGTCAAAATGCTGAGCTGGGTAGGGGGTCTTTAGGGGAGCAGACTTGAGTATTCTAGCAAAACTGACAATTCCAAACATGTCTAACTGCACAAGCTGACGGGCTTGGTACTTGGTTCCTTTCCCATATGAACTGAGATTCCTTAGGTTTAGGTGTCCATGGTGATCCGTAGGGAAGCATGGTTTCGATTGATCGAGGTGAATTTTACCATGGAGTCCATGAAGTTAATCCTTTACCTTACTTCTCAGACTCGCAAGGGTTGCATACTTTTGGCTTCTTATGGGTGCAACGCTATCTCTTGTCGCACACATCACAAAAAGATTCGACATACGTCATGTCTGTCTGCCTTGGTCCTTGCTACCGCGACAAGCACCTTTTTTTGTACTGGCTTCACTTTCGTCGGAATCATTTCTTCGAGCTAGCTGGGCTTCCTTCTTCCTTCTTCTATTAACCATGATTATTCTTCATTATAGTAGTTTGGCCTCAAGGTTATCCTTCTTTGGGGCCTTGTCGAACATGAGAAGCTGAACCTCGTGGCAGTGTTCAAGACCAAAGACTTAATCATTTCCTTTTACTTAGGGTGTTCCCTCATGACTTTTCAATCTTTACACCTGGCGAGGATGTGTATCTGATTCTTCTGCTTGTTTGTATGGCAAGAGTTGCGGTTCTTACTACTTTCCCTGTGTCTAACTCACTAGATTACGAGCGTGGTTGTATCCATACGGGAGTAGCTCGCATAATCTGGGAAGTATGCCCATGACATGTGTAGGTCCATACGTAACTGGCGATGTTGAAATCCTCATTGCTTTCGAAAAGTTGGGTTTCTGAGAAGACTGTTGCAGGCACGATGTCGTGATGGGGAAGACTGGGTAGCGTGCTGAAGAAGGCTGGGTACCGTGTACCGGAAGCTCTCTCCGGTAGCGTAGTGAGGAAGACTGGGTGTCATACCCAGGAAGCTTCTCCGATATCTTACTGAAGAAGACTGGTTGTCTTGCCTCGAAAGTTTTCCCTTTGTACAGTGGATGTATGGTTTCCTTGTGCTGGAATTTGTTGCAGAAGTTCACTGTAGATAGTTGGGTAGCTTGTGCTGGAATTCATCTATATGGCATACTGAGCAATACTGGGTGCCTTGCACCATAAGCTTCTCTCGGTGGATTGTGGTAGAAGGCTGGATGTCTTGGCCGAGAAGCTATCCACATAGCACACAGAGGAAGGCTGAGGTACTGTACATGTTGGCTGTGTCAGATATGTTACCAAGGAAGGTTGGGGTTCCTTATGTCCGAAGTTTTCCCACGATCGCGTGTGGACAAAACTGAACGCTGTGCATGGTTATTTACTGACTTACTGACTGCTAACTGCTGACTCTTTAGGGGAGAAACATTGTTCCAATTATTTCTCTGATGGGTACTTATTTCATGACACATCCTGACATTCTTCCGGAGTATACCATATCCCAACAACTTGCATATAACAAGATTGCAACTTGTAGGTGTCATACCTTTGAATGCAGATGCTCATGGGTTATGAACACAACTTAACCTTTTCCTTTGATTGAATCTTCACGACTGTACTGGTTGACGCACACTTGATTCAAATGATCTATTCAGGTAGAATTCATACTTGAGAAAAATATTCCCAACACCATCGGCGTGAATCCTTCTTGCCTTGCTGATTTCCCAACTCATTGCGGTCTTTTACTGATTCTTCGCGGTATGCGGTGGGTTGTTGAGCAAATTTCCATTAGGGGGAGAAATACAGCGACACGAAATGAGGAACGAATGAAAAACGAGGCGAACAACGAAACAATTTCGTGACAAACAAGTAGAAGATATCATGACTGGTACTGCTCACATGGCAGTTGACGACATGCATAGAACTACGATGGATGCGATGCATACTCACATCGATAGAGAGTTCACCACTTCACAAGTTTTAACTGTAGTTGATGACCATCTGAACCCCTTGCATAAAACCAACAAATAAGCCAGTAGTCACCAGAACAGTCTTTACAACTCAGATCTGGGACGTTACTGGAATAACTCAAGCACTTCTCAAGACGGCCGAAAAATAGCTCAGAGCAAGAGACAATGTTGATAAAAATAATGCAAAGGTCCCCTAAGATGGTCGAAAAGTAGCTCAACGAAGTGGGTCCCTACTTCGAAAAGAAACTCAACAACTGCCCTAGATGACTGAAAAGCAGCTCAGGACACGTGACGGCTGTTGAAAAGAGAAATATAAAGTCACAATGCACCCCAGACGGCCGGAAGCAGCTCAGATCACAAGCATGGTGACGATATCAAAGAAAAGCAAGCAAGGGTCCGTCAAAGTCATGTACCACCTACTATTATGTACTCAAATGCAAACATATTTATCAACCATACCGAAGAACCAAATAAAGAAGCGACGAGGAAATTCAACGAAGCAAAGATCAATAGCACTGAAAATTCATCGAGATCACACACAAGCAAGATCATATCTTACGGCTACGCACACAATAGACACCATGAAAGATTACTACTACTCATGTAACATGAACTACGCGAAACTTAGGCATTACGGTCTAGCGATGGGTTGCCGGAGGCTGATGGAGCTGGCGGAGGAGTTGACGGAGCCAAGTGAAAGATTACCAGTTTTTTTTTTTTTTTTTTTTTTGGCTTTTTCGTGGACTGTAGGTATGAAAAACAGAACCAATCTAGACTGCGAAAACTGGTAAATCTCACCGAGCAACCTGGAAATCTGATACCACTTGATAGAGGCGAAGGTGTCCCGATGTTTCGATGAGAGATAACTATCGATTTGGTGGAGACGACTCTGACGATCCGACTACGAACGTGCGAAGACGTTGCGCCTTAGCGATCGCTAAACCAACTCCGAGAGGTTATTGATCCCGCGGATGCACGATCAACCTGACCACGAAGGTCTAATTCCTGCAAGCAATCGAAGAACAAGCAAGAACTAAGAATTGCAATCTGGATATTGCGAATATAAGATGAATGATTACGAAAGTTGGGGTTCCAATGAGGTCTTGGCCTGGTCGGATGACACAAACGAAGAGCTCGAAGTTGCGGCTATGGCTAACTTAAATCTAATTAAAACCCAAGTCTAAACGACGCCCTAAGGGCTGTATATATGGGGGAACAGAGGGGATTTTCGTGACCCCTTGGAGGTGGGGTCCGAAAACAACCCTAACTCGGTTTCCCCACACATACGGACTCTAAAAACAGCCTATAATGTGGTATTTCGAAATTACATGGGCCCAGCCCAATATTAAGGTGACGCAGCACCTATAATTGCTCTTGGACGAAAATAATGAAGTGGCATCTCGTGTATTCCGTCCAAGCCTTCATGCATGCCTTATGGTGGCTTCAACGTGCGAAAATCCCCACTGGAAACTCCATTGTACTTTCCCCCGCGCGCACCTTCTTCTCCATTCTTGATCCCGCTCCAATGACCATCCTTCGTGTCCATGCTAGGTCCTTCATTCATAAGCAAAACAAAAGTATCTAATTTAGGCAGCATCATATGTTCATGAACAATAGAAGGATTCGCAAGAAACGAAAGTACCTGATAATTTAGTTGACGTGCACGTGCTCTAGTAACTGGTCCAGTATGTGTAGTTGGTGAGGGTATGGGTGTAACATTAGTAGGGATGTCCTCATCACCAAGGATGCAGCAAGAGCTCTTCTTGCATGCCTTGCATCTCGGGATAACTCGACGATCAGGGCGTACTCGGCGATCATGTAGCGGGACATTCCAATCACCGTTGCGTCAGCTTCCGCAAGAGGACGAGGAAACCTTACTCGTTGAGGAATGATGGCCAAGGTGGGATATAAGTGGAAGGCAGGATTCTGATACATCGTGCTTTCCTGGTGGAGAAGACCTATGAGGCCTGCCAGAGCAACAAGTTGAACGACACAATCTGGGGTAGAGGCATGTCCGCCCTGGAAGTTTTAGGTACGCATGCCAATGGAGAGGTGGACTGTCATGAAGACATTGGCACGGTACTCAAGTATCTGTCCTCCGAGTGGTGTCTGGGAAACTTAGTACATCGGCATTTATACACTTGGATAGAGATAACGCCAAACATCGGCATGAAGATATGCAAGGCTGAGTGGTGAAAGGGCTGATTGGTAGCCAATCGAATACTCTGCCATCTACACTCATCAGATCAGATCGTTAGCGAAAATAATTCTATCTGTATGCATGCTATGCGGCAAACAAATGCATCAATCGAATGCATCGCACAAGCAAGCTATATACTCTAGCTTTAACGTCATTCTAACGTCCGTGCTAACTAGGGTGTCCTATAGCAGTTATGCTCTGATACCAAGCGTTGTG
Source organism: Bromus sterilis (assembly GCA_950022295.1). Taxonomy (NCBI): domain Eukaryota; kingdom Viridiplantae; phylum Streptophyta; class Magnoliopsida; order Poales; family Poaceae; genus Bromus; species Bromus sterilis. The sequence goes on along the minus strand of OX465599.1, from coordinate 158,043,571 downwards.
GCACCCCGGCTTAGAGTAACAGAATGCCCGTGCTCTAGTACAGAGATCGTGTCTTCTGGAAGACGACACTGCTTGATAAAAAGTTGAACAAATTTCTATTACCAATGAAATGGGTACAAGGGGTCTATTACAACGCTAGTGGAGCGAGGCGGAGAACGAACTTTCTCGTAATGCTAGCCACGGAATCACATCAAGCAGCGAAATAACTCTATAGCATCGGAATAAATGTTAGCAGCGGAACAACGGCGATGGTGATGGACTCCACTCCAAAGGGACACTACTGAGACACCTTCTAGCTCGCATACACTGGGAACGTCGTCCTACACAATCAGAAAATTGCCTGCAAGTCTGGAATGACACGCCAGGTTAGTACATTGAATGTACTAGCAAGCTCACAACAACCGAAGCATCAAGGAAAAAAAATAACATAGAAATAATAGCACAAGTAATGCTAACATGATTAATCTAGCATAATACCAGGATTAATACTAGTGCAGGAACAATCATAGTTTAAGGTTATAGGGGACCGCTCATGTTCATCGCTTGATCATGCAGCTTACCTCAGAGTCCTTACAGACTCAACCATTGTGTTGCGGGTCATCACATGACCAATCAACTTGTACGAGTCATCACACGACCACTCAACGGGTTAGGGGTCATCGCATAACCACCCAACTTATCAGGTCATCGGATGACGAACAAATCATACGGGTCGTTGCACGACCACTCAACGGGTTAGGGGTCATCACATGACCACCCAACTTATCAGGTCATCGCATGATCAACAACTTTCACGGGTCATCGCATGACCACCAACTTAGCACAATCATCAAACCGGGTTCATGTTGATCCATAGTGTGACCTAGTATGAACAGTGTCCAATACCGTGAACTCGGCTATTCGAATAGATTCATACCCTCTGCAGAGGTAGCGCACTTTACCCACACTATGGAGTTCTTCCTCCATCCAGTACCTTGGAACTTGTCCCACAGGAACCTCGGAACTCGTACCATAGGAGTGGACTAAGACTTCTCCAACGAGACCGTTCTACTGCGTGCCTCCCTTACTATATCACCCGACATACTTCGAAAGTCATGTCGTGGGTAGCCCTATGTCCTCCAGACACCTGCCACCGTGTGGCAAACAACATTGTCCCAAACGGGGACTTGATCCATATAACCAAACAGGCTCTCAAGACTATCGTCGTTTACCGGGCCAGGGTAATACGAATAAAAGAGCATACCGATAGACCGAGCCAAGGCCTTCCCATACATGCGAGTGTGGCTGCACTGGTCAGTTCGGTTCAGTGGCACCTGATCAACTTGGCATAAAACATGTTCCCGAATGCATAATCATTAAGTATCAGGTGCAATATGAAAACCTAAGTCCAAGTCATAGCAATATATGTTGAACAATCCAAGGTACAATCACGGTTATATAATAATCCAAAGCATGATTAGATGATTAACCTAGCTATGTCAAGATGAGCAAGATAGTAACATGCAACATAGCAATATCATGAACGTAACTAGGGGTTATGATGCATACAAGAATATTCATGGCAATGACATGATCACAATAATTTAAACATATCACGAGAAATCATGTTAATAATCGAAGGTTGAAGAAAGTTTTAAACCATGTCAAGTTTTGCAAAGATGCAATGGGTGTTGTGGCTTGCCATTCACCAGGGGAGTGTGAATATACTCCTGGTCTTCCACACAAAGAAAACCCTGAAAAATATTTTTAAAAGACAACGGGAAAATGTCACATAAAGCCTTTCTTTTAATCATAAAAATCAACAAAAAATCATGGCATAAAAACTATGCCAAATTAAAGAGGAGCTCAAGAGAAAAATTATGCAAAAAGATTCATCTCGTTTGGACTTATAGATTAGGAGATATCTCCCATCAAAGTTGGGCCAAATATATGATTTAAAATGAATTTAAATCATTTTTCTGGAAGATCCAGAGGGGGTGACGTCAAAGGCGTATTTCCCAAATACGCCTCCACCCACTTACCCCTTTGTGTGGGACTGTGAGGCTGCCAGGTGGGGCCACCTTTGCAGGTTTAGAGGGGGAGAGAGAACAGACAGGAGGGCTCACCGGCGACGAGATCTCTCCGGCAAGCGGGCACGACAGAGTGTGGTCTTGGCACGGCTGGGACGGGAGCATGATGACGAGTCTCCCTGTACCCGCCGCGTCTCGAACGATTGCTAGATGATGATGTCGTGGTCTTCCCGGCAGCGGCAAGCCACAGGCTCCGACGAGCTCGTCGGTTCCGTTAGGGATTGGACCGGGCGATGGTGCTCGTTGGGCGTCCACCAAATCGTTGATTCTGGCAAGCATCCGGCCGGGGTGGAGCCGGGGAAGCACCAGGGGAGACATGGGAGTGCACTGGTGGTTTTGGTTTGGCCTGTGACGTACTGGGGCTGGCTAGTGACGGCGAGGCCGAGCGGCAGTGTTACTCACCGGAGTTGGGGAAGGAAGCCTACTCGGCTTCGATTTATTGAGAAGGACCTCGATTAGGAGGGAGGTGAGTGTGCTGGTGGAGCGAGGTGAGCCAGGGCACACCTTTTATAGACGGCGGCGATACCCATGGATAGAAGCCGTCGGGAAGACGCAGCCACGACGGAGCAGTGGTCGGGGTGAGGTGGTGATACGGTGAGGATAGTTCTCACTCCTCGTTTTTTACCCCAAGTGGAAGGTGAGATGTAGCGTAGCAGCAAATTTCCCTCGGTGAAGATACCAAGGTTATCGAACCAGTAGGACTCAAGAGATACAAGTAGGTGACAACGGCACCAGAGATAAGTAGTTGACGTGGACCTGCACACAGATACAAATAAATTTGCTCCCAACGAGTACAGAGGAGTTGTCAATTCCTCTGGCCTTGTTGTTTACAAAGGATCAACGCAAGAGATAATAATAGTGGCAACTGAAAGTAAAGACTGAAAGTAAATTGAGGGTGTAAACAATAATATGAAGATGGACCGGGGTCCCGTGATTTTCACTAGTGACGTGTCTCTCCCAAAAGACGATAAAAGTGCTAGCGAGGTAAACAAATCACAGTTGGGCAATTGACAGGATTATGAAGGCACCGCAATGCTAACTATGCTGCAAAGAAAGGAAGGGCTCTAATGAAATGGGCAGTACGCCAAGGTAATTAGACCAAAATCCAACTTCATCTACTACGAATCATCCACCTTGAGATATCCATCCAGAACATCTCGCTGGTATTAAGTTGCGAATCCCACCCAAATTGTAAACTCAAAGCAACGGACAACTGCATTAAAATAACTTTGCGTAAAGTAAACAGTCCTTGCATCCGCGGATACAAGCACCGTTGTTTTATCCCTGGTGGCAACAACACAACCCCTAGTCTCATGTTTCTGTCACTCAAGCTAGACATCAAGGGGCTGAACCCACAATCAAGCATAACGCTCCCTCTTGGACTTGCAACAAATCACTTGGCCAAAGTAAAATACGGCAACGGAGAACATGCAAGAATTTACTCAAGAACAAAATATAAAAGAGAAGAACCAAATATATTACTCATCACAATCTGAACATAGTCTCATAATCCATCAGATCCCAACAAACTCAGCATAGCAACGGCAGAAAATTACAAAGGTGCCTCGATCATGTGAGGCAGCTCACGAGGTCTCGAAATTGGAAGCACAAAGAGGGGAGAGATAGATCACATAGCTACTTGTCACGGACACATGGTCCAAGGAGGACTACTCACGGTACATACGGGAGGCATCCATAGCTATGGATGGTCTCTCGGAGGGGGTTTCTCCTCCCGGCAGGGTGCCGGGGCAGCTTCTCAAGGCAGCCCTGATCTTGATACGGCGGCGGCGGCGGTACAGAGGTGAGATCGCGGAAAAGAGATCGATATTAGGGGTTTCCACCCCGAGGGCTAAATATAGGCGGAGGGGGTGTCGAGGGGACCCACCAGGCAGCCAGGAGGCCTCCTGGCGCGGCCTAGTGTTGGGCCGCGCCAGGGACCCTCCTGGTCTCCTGGTGGTGGCCCCCCTCCGCTGCCTTGGTTATTCCGGAAGCTTCCGGGTCGCTGATTTTTTATCTGATTTTTCCGGATTTTTTGGAGCACTTTTAATGGCCCGAAAACCCAAAATACAAAAACAGCAGAAAACAGCAACTGGCAGCTGGGTGCATTGGGTTAATAGATTAGTCCAAATATCCTCAAAAGTGTATGAAAGTTCAAGCAAAACATGGCAAAGTCACACAAAACATGCATGGAGCAAGCAAAAATTATAGATACGTTTGGGACGTATCAACAACCCCAAGCTTAATTCCTGCTCGTCCTCGAGTAGGTAAATGATAACAAGCATAATTTCTGTGGTGACATTCCACACAACCATATAAGGACTTTTAAGTAAAGCAATCAAAGCATGCAATTCAATTCAAGTCTTAACAAGAAAGAGTCTATATTAGCATTGACACAAGCAACAAAAGAACGAAAGGTGCAAGAGCTCTCGCTGTCCGTTACTCGAATGTCTCCAGATGGTGTTTGCGTGCAAGCAGAGGACTGGGAAAAAGAGAGAAAAAAGGTTGTTGAGAACAACAATCTACTAAAGTTTCACACTTGGTCTCCTTTGGATTCTTATCTTGACTCGTCCCCAGACCACTAGTCAGGTACAAGTCAAACTGATCCACTCCCTTTCGATATTTTGAGCACTCATGCAATGGATGAGCGTGAGCAAGAAAGTTGACACCTAAAAGGCAAAACAGAAAGGAGGTGGAGGAGGAAGACAAAATTGTGTGAAAGGCTCACATAAATGAGGACAATCATAGGCGAGAGAAGGCCATATGATAGATATGATGTGAGGAGTAGGGATTGCCATGCGACGGATGCACATGTGAGCTAAAAGCTCTCCAAGGGAACTAGTGGGGGTGCATCTAACTTGCTTGCTCAAGAAGACCTAGATCTTGTTTGAGGAGGCTCATCATTGGAATATACAAGCAAAGTTCTATAGTGTGAAGGTCCCCACATAGCTATATGCATGATGATGATCTCTATGGAGTACAAGGGATAGAGGATGAAGTACTAGTGTGGATCTCTCAAAAGGAATAGTAGTGTGCCCCCTTCTCTCTTTTTATTTCTTTTTCTCTTTTTTCTATTTTTTTGTATTTTTTGGTGGCCTCAATGGCTCTTTCTATTTAACTCTCATTTGTCCTCTTTGGGATCTTTTGATTTTGTCCTCTTTGGGATCTTTTCCTCACTTTAGGGGAACACTCTATATTTTACAAGAATATAGGAGATCTTTCACACTTTACAAAGGTACTCACATAAAGAAGATATAACTATCATGATGCAAATGTAGGCTTCTGCCAGGATAGCAGGATATGCAATGATACTTGCGCGTCATGTAGCAATGATTAGGGCAAGGCCCAACTAGCATGCGGCTCATCGATCAAGCAAGTAGCATGTATGACATGGAGATCAAGTCATGAGAAGATGGATGGTGCATGCCAATGTATCTCGGAAAGGCTATGGAAATGCCTTGTAGGTAGGTATGGTGGCTGTTTTGAGGAAGGATATAAGGAGGCTTATGATGACAGAGCGTATCGTGCCAAGGGTTTGGATGCACCGGCGAAGTATGCGCCAACTCTCAAGGTGAGAAAGGGCAATGCACGGTACCGAAGAGGCTAGAAAAAGTATAGGTCGGTGGAAGTGTCAACTTTCGAATACTCACATTAGTCCGAAGAACTCATGCACTTATTATCGGTAACTCTCAATCTAATCAGGAGGTTCACAAAGAGACAAGTACCCCGAGGAGGAGTGTATGGGGGTTTGGTTATCCTTGTGCATCCTCGACTCATGGTACGTGAGTGTTCTCTAATATTCGAACCCTCCAGAGGTGAGTGATCCATCTAGTAGCTAGAGTTCTCAAAAGGGGTTTTTGGTTTTCGAAAAACACACGGATTTCCCAAAATACGAGATCTATCACTAATAGGCTCGAGCTCTTGACACCAAAAGTTCAAACATAACTCTAGTCAATACCTCAAAACTATTGCAAGTTACTACTATAAAGAGAATAGCAACTTCAACTACCTACTTCTAGTCAAGACACAAAACTAAGTGCAACAGGCAAACTCTCTAACAAGATAAAACATGCAACCTATAGAAAGTTCGACCTAAAACAAAATAAAAGCTCTAGAAAAACTAAAGAACTACAACTAAACAGAGCAGCAGCTAAGAAAAGAAAAAGAACAACTCACAGCTAAAAGAATAAGCATGCAAATCCTATGAGGAGTTCTAATTCAAGAGGAGCGTGTATCTCTCCCAAACAAAAGAGCAAGCTGGAATCTAACTTGTTACTACAGCAAACAAAGAAAAATAAAACTAGAAAAGTAAAGAGCGAGACGCTCCAAGCATAGCACACAACGCATGAAGTGATAAAAATATAGTGCAACGAGAGACGAACTGATAATTGTTGATGAAGAAGGGGATGCACGGGGGCATCCCCAAGCTTAGACGCTTGAGTCTCCTTGAATATTTCTTGGGGGTGCACATGGGCATCCCCAAGCTTGAGCGTTTGACACTCCAATATCTTCTTTCATCATCTTCCATCGCACACTTGAAAACTCCCTTCATACACAACTCATTGTAGACTGATTAGAGAGGTTAGTACCCTAAAATAATTTTTCGCTTAATAAAGATAAAGATAATCTTGAAGAGCTAATTTTTCTCAAGATTGCCAAAAAGTTTTTGCAAAGAAAAAGCAAGCTTAAGGTTTGCAAAACGAAGAAAAGGCAAAACGTGGCAGAATCTGTGAAAAACAAAACAGCAGGTAGAACGAATTTTTTAGGGATACTTCTGCAATTCAAATCAGAAAACTCAGAACATACGCAAGTTTCGCAATTGTATATAGCATGCTGTGTAAAACTTTCAACTCAAAAAGATGAACTGGGATTTTTGTGTGATTTTTCTAGTCACGAGGACAGAATCTGTTTTCTGGACAGCATGTCGCAACTTTCACTTCCCTTGTCGTATGAGGCTGTACTTGGCACAAAGTTTGAAAAGTAAAGATACAATGATGTTGATACATTAGTAACAATCATAAATACCACAAAGAACAGAAGAAAAGCAAAAAGAAAGACCTAAATTCATTGCGGGCTGCCTCCCGAAAGCGCTTCTTTAGAGCCATTAGCTAGGCTTAAAGTAGAAGATCAAGTTGTATCCATTGAACCATCATCACGATCATCAAAAAGCTCTTCAATAGTACAACTAGTCTTAATAGGTTTCTCAAATAAAGGACGAATGAAAATTCTTCTCGGAATAAAATCAAAAGGAGGGAAATCAACTGCAGTTTCATTAAAGTTAAAGATAGGTGTGTCCTCCAAAGTTTTCACCGTTTCAACTCTCTTGGCAATGGGTGTGTTTGCTTTAGCTCGAGGAACCTTAGGGACGTAAGCGAACGTAGGTTCCTTATTTTCCGGAGTTTCATCCTTTTTGGTTTTGATTGAGGAAAAGGTAGTTCCTAGAGTTTCAATAACTTCCTCAATCTTTTCTATCCTAGAAGACTTCTCATCAAGGGATTTGATAGTCTCCAAAGTTTTGATAATTTTCTGCATGGAGTTACCTAACCTATTCAAATTCCCTTGAATCTTACGATCCAACTCATTCACCCTATCGATACTTGGCATCTCTATCTCTATTTTTCAAGTTTTCTCATAATGTGAGCTAAAGTACTGTCCTCCTTAATACTAACAACCGGGACACTTCCACCAAGATTTTCAATAACATTAAGGGCTTCCCAAACTGGGGCCTCTATGAAGTTCCCATTGATAGCAGTGTCTAAAAGAAACCTATTCCGAGAAGTGATCCCATCATAAAAATTTCTAAGCAAGATAGTAGTGGATTGCTTCTTGGTGGCTCTTTTTTGAGAATCATTAATTCCATACCAAGCATCTTTCAAACTTTCACCACCTCTTTGAGTAAAGGTAAGTACTTCTGCCTCACCAAAGGAAAAAGGACCAACCATAGTGGTAACTACTAACAAGGTAACAAGTATTTTTGGTATTTTTGATAAGGGACACAAAAGTAAAAACTGAAAGGTAAACTAACAAGACTAAAAAGCAAAGATAAAAGATAGTGTGCAACTCCCCTATCTTGTAGACTGGAGTCCCCGGCGACGGCGCCAGAAATTAGCTTGATACGGTGAGGATAGTTCTCACTCCTCGTTGGTTACCCCAAGTAGAAGGTGAGATGTAGCGTAGCAGAAAATTTCCCTCGGTGAAGATACCAAGGTTATCGAACCAGTAGGACTCAAGAGATACAAGTAGGTGACAACGGCGCCAGAGATAAGTAGTTGACGTGGACCTGCACACAGATACAAATAACTTTGCTCCCAACGAGTACAAAGGAGTTGTCAATTCCTCCGGCCTTGTTGTTTACAAAGGATCAACGCAAGAGATAATAATAGTGGCAACTAAAAGAAAAGACTGAAAGTAAATTGAGGGTGTAAACAATAATATGAAGATGGACCGGGGTCCCGTGATTTTCACTAGTGATGTCTCTCTCCCAAAAGACGATAAAAGTGCTAGCGAGGTAAACAAATCACAGTTGGGCAACTGACAGGATTAGGAAGGCACCGCAATGCTAACTATGCTGCAAAGAAAGGAAGGGCTCAAAAGCAATGGGCAGTACGCCAAGTTAAGTAGACCGAAATCCAACTGCATCTACTACGAATCATCCACCTTGAGATATCTATCCAGAACATCTCGCTGGTATTAAGTTGCGAATCCCACCCAAAGTGTAAACTCAAAGAAACGGACAATTGCATTAAAAGAACTTTGCGTAAAGTAAACAATCCTTGCATCCGCGGATACAAGCACCGTTGTTTTATCCCTGGTGGCAACAACACATCCCCTAGTCTCATGTTTCTGTCACTCAAGCTAGACATCAAGGGGCTGAACCCACAATCAAGCATAACGCTCCCTCTTGGAGTTGCAACAAATCACTTGGCCAAAGTAAAATACGGCAACGGAGAACATGCAAGAATTTACTCAAGAACAAAATATAAAATAGAAGAACCAAATATATTACTCATCACAATCTGAACATAGTCTCATAATCCATCAGATCCCAACAAACTCAACATAGCAATGGCAGAAAATTACAAAGGTGCCTCGATCATGTGAGGCAGCTCACGAGGTCTCGAAAGTGGAAGCACAAAGAGGGGAGAGATAGATCACATAGCTACTGGTCACGGACCCATGGTCCAAGGAGGACTACTCACGGTACATACGGGAGGCGTCCATGGCTATGGATGTTCTCCCGGAGGGGGTTCCTCCTCCCGGCAGGGTGCCGGGGCAGCTTCTCCAGGCAGCCCCGATCTTGAAACGGCGGCCGCGGTATAGAGGCGAGATCGCGGAAAAGAGATCGATATTAGGGGTTTACACCCCGAGGGCTAAATATAGGAGGAGGGGGTGTTGAGGGGACCCACCAGGAAGCCAGGAGGCCTCCTGGCGCGGCCTAAGGTTGGGCCGCGCCAGTGACCCTCCTGGTCTCCTGGTGGTGCCCCCCTCCGCTGTCTTGGTTATTCCGGAAGCTTCCGGGTCGTTGATTTTTTATCTGATTTTTCCGGATTTTTTGGAGCACTTTTAATGGTCGGAAAACCTGAAATACAAAAACAGCAGAAAACAGCAACTGGCAGCTGGGTGCAGTGGGTTAATAGATTAGTCCAAATATGCTCAAAAGTGTATGAAAGTTCAAGAAAAACATGGAAAACTCACACAAAACATGAATGGAGCAAGCAGAAATTATAGATACATTTGGGACGTATCAGGTGGCGCGCTCGAGATGGTTCTCGTGGTGACAGGAGAGAGGGAGCAGTGGCTAGAGGAGCAGGGGGGAACATCGAGTAGCGGAGGGGGATCAAGGCAACTAGGGGCCGCGGAGGCTCACTGTGGCCGTCGGGTTCCATGTGGCGGAGAGCGGACAACGCTATTCCGGCGAGGAGAAGGCGGAGGAGGGGACGCATGTGCATAGCAAAGCCGTGCGGCGCGGGTGTATAAGGAAAAGGCGACGCGGGCACACTGCCAGTGCGATGGCGACGTGTCTAGTGGCTTGGGGCACGTGCAGAGCACGCCAAGTGCATGCCAACAACATGCTCACTACGTGGGATGGTGCACACGATAAAATTTCTCATGGCCAAGCATGTCTAAGGTGAAGTACTTTCCATGCTGAACATAGTGGTAGCATTGACTGGTCAAGGGGAGAAACAGGGTGAGCTTGGCTTCCTTGCAAAGATTGATGCAACAAACTTGCAGAGCAAGCCGGGGCCAAATGGTGAAGTGTGGGTGGTGAACAAGTTGTCACAGGGGCTTAGGGTTGGAAGGACTACATTCCTGTGAAGTTTGAGCTCAAATGGACATGGTTTGCACATACTTACTTTGTAAGTTCCCAAACTGACCCGAAATGAATTGGTGAAGCTGGCATCACTTTGGCTTGATGGATTTGGCTCAAATTTTGTGGAGATGGGTATTTTGAGGGTGTGCACAAGTGTGTAAAATTTCAGGGCTAGGGGATGTACCTAGCTAGCACTTGCTTCACAAGGTACTCTGCTGGCCAGAAACTTGATCTTGAGGGTGACCCCTCATGGGTGGTTAGGTTTGGCTAAAACTTGGTGTAGGAGAGTCATTTGGAGGTGGTAACATGTGGGAAAAACTCAGAGAAAATGGGTGCTCCTATCTTGCACTTGCTTCACAATGCCCCTTGCTGCATACAAGCTTTTGGAATTTGGTGAGGAAGTTTGGCGAGGTAAATTGAGCTGAAAATTGGCATAGGATAATGATATGATCAGTATGGCTTGCACAAAAAATTTCAGCGGAAATGGACAAGGATAAATAACATTTCCTTCACAAAGTGCTCTTCTTCCCCAACAGACAAATGAATTTCTCTGGATGAAAACTCCACTTGGGCCATGCAATGTTTTTGGATATTTTTGCAAGATATGATATCAAGGACATGTGGGAATTATTTGGGGATTTATGGAGCAATACAAATAGGGGTTGCTTCACAATCCTCAAATAAAGTGAATATTCCTTTTTATTTAAAAAGGAATATATGGCATGAATAAAAATGTGGCTTGGAGGGGATGGATCAAGGGGAGATCATTGGAAAGGTTTAGGTAATCATGGCCTATTTGAGCAAGGAAAGAAAATATGCTCAAGTTCAAAGTCCAAAGAGTTGCTTTAAATCATACCAACTGGCAAATCCTGAGATAAATCAGGAAAGTTTTCGGAAAGAAAAAGTTACAAAAATCTAGGGTGTCACAGCCTTATAGTACCCCTCTGTATCCTGGAAGAAGCCAACCGCATCAGCCGAAAGCGTTCCGTGAAGTTTTGCAAGGTCCTGTGGAGCAACCATTCCGAGAAGGAAGACACCTGGGAACGGGAGGACTACCTCAAGAGTGACTTCCCGCACCTATTCACTAGCTGATGAATCTGGGGGACGAGATTGTTTTTAAGGGGGGAAGGTTTGTCACATCCCAAGTTTTTATTCTTGTTTATTAGAATAGAAAATTTAAGGGTAAACAAAAATCTTTCTTAGTTGTGATGTGATGAGGATCATAATTGCTATGTGATGTCTTGATTGTAAGATTGTTATTGTCTTGCTTTGTTGTATTAGAATTTCTTGCCATGCTATCTTATTACCTTTGCTATGATAAGGAATTTAACAAAGAAAAATATTTAGGCTAACACCCCTCATATTGTAATATCAACATTTAATCATAAATAGCCGTAGCAGCAATAAAAGTTTGCCCACATAACGCTTTACTTATGTTAAGAGTTATGATTTAGATAACTAAAAAATACCTCTTTTGCAGAAGGAATTTAATTAAAAATATTTTAAAAATGTGAAAACAAATAATTACTATAAAGATGATAGTAATAATATTATAAACATAATTAAAAATTCCCTAAAAATCCTAAATAAAGTAGGATAGTAATTTTGGAGTATTACAAAGTTTATAGGCAATCCACTACTATCCTGCTTAGAAACTTTTATGTTGGATTTACTCCTTGTAATAGGTTCGTTCTAGATACTGCTATCAATGGGAATTTACTAGAAGCCCCAATTTGGAAATCTCTTAATGTTATTGAAAATCTTGTCCGAAATCTCCCTATTGCTAGCATTCAAGAGGACATTACTCTAGCTCACATTATGAAAAAACTTGAAAAGCTAGAGTTAGAAATACAAAGCATCAATAAGATAAATGAGTTAGATCGTAGAATTCAAGGGATTTGAATAGACTTGATAGCTTCATGCATAAAATTATCAAAACTTTGGAGACCATCAAATCTTTTACAGCCCAGTTTTCACAAAAAATTAAAAAAATTTGTTTTCGGTGTGAATTGTTTGATTGACTGATTTGTTTGCGGTGTTTGCATCCCCGATTTATCGATCGGCGATTATGTTTTCCCCTCTTATCTCGTACCGGACGGATACCGACCTTTGCCACCCTGACACTCGACCTGTACGACAACGGGTTTCACCCGATCACGTGGTGAAAACCGCACGAGACCAGCCGCAGCCAACGGAACGAAAAACCCCGTTTAATAATTAAACGGGTTATTTTTATAGCGCGCCGGAAAGTGTTCTCGGAACGGTTCCAACGCGAGGTGAACGCCGCCGGCTCGACGCGCTGATCGCGTAGTTCGAAGTTTTACTTGAATCGGAGGTATTGCGGACCCCCGGCGGTCAGAAAAGTGAGCACCGCGCGCGCGAGAGAAAAACCGGGGATGTTTTTGCAAACTTCCAGCCACCGGGGCTATATAAAGACCACCACACTCCCCCCATTTCTAGGGTTTCCCTAGCCACAAAATTGCAGCCACCCCCTCCACTTTGCCCCAAAAACACCCCCATTATCGCAGCAAACCCTAGCCTCAGATCTGGAACACTGCCTCCTATGATCTGGACCGTCAGATCCGGAGATCCGACGGTCCAGATCGGATCTAGCCTCCCACCTACCCATCTCTCTCCTCCAACTCCTCTCCCGCGCTGCCTCCATGCCCGAGGGCGCGCGGCCGCCTCCGGCCAGCCGGGCCGCCGCCCGCCGGCACCCCTCCTGTCCTCCTTCCCTTCCTCCCGCGCCTCCCCTCTGCCTCCTCTCACCGCCACCCCGTCCCTCTGCTGCAGGTCCGCTGCCGCCACGAAGCGCCATGGACGTCGGCCTTCCGCGCGAGGAGCTCGCCCCGCCGCCGCATTGGAGCACGCCGGCAGCCGAGCCCGGCCACGCTCGCCGCCTCCTCCGGCCCTCACGCGCCTCCTGGACTCCGCCCCTCGGCCTCACGCCCCTCCACCGCCTTGCACTGCTCACCGCCGGCGGCCGGCACGGGAGCCGCCGCCGTGCCCTGCTCGGGAGGAGCCGGGTCAGCCTCCCCAGGCCAGGCCGGCCACGTGGGCCAAGGCCAGCCCAAGGCCGCGGCCCAGCCAGTAGGCCTGCCAGGCCAGGCCCAGCCTCCAGCACCTCCCAGGCCGCTTTGGGCCGGCCCAGCTGGGTGAGGCCCTCGCGCCCCCTTTTTTTTTATTTTCCTGCTGCTTTTTTTTCCAAAGTCCTGTGTAATTGTGTGCTGTATTCCGTTTTGCGACGTATTTTCCCGTTGATCCGTAGCTCCGATGAACGTGCCCCCAAAACGAAAGTTTCTTAGTTTTGCGTGCTCTAGCATTCGTATGTAGAAAAATTTTCCGTTTGAGCTTGTCTTGATTGTGTAATTGTGTGCTGAACAGGGCATCAGGCCGTTAACTGCTTTTAATTCCTGTTTATTGCTGCTGTTATTATTTTGTTGCACCTTTGCATGATGATTGTGACTCGTCCATGAGGCCTATTGCATTGATTCTTTTTCCTATGCGTTAAGCATCATGTGTACTTCATTTCCAAGCTTTAAATTGTCATATTTGGGTGCTCTAGCTATATTAAATTTTGCTCCAAAGTGGTGATCCTGATGTTATTGTGCTGCTGTTGCTGAAACTGTTATTTTGTTGCAACTTCGGTCGACGAGTGTGTCCCGACCGTTTATCGGAATTGAGTGATTCCAATTGCATATTGTTAAGCATCATGTCTATTTCCATTATATGTATTGCATTGCCATGATATGCTTGCTGGTCATATAGTTATTTAGCTCCAAAGTTTCTATGCTGTTGTTTTTGACAGCCATCTCTGTTTTTCTCTAAGTCTGTAAAGTCACGATGCCATGTTGTTTTCTTAATATCTTTTGATCTATGATGCCTTTTTGCATGATTATTTTTGCCATGCCTTCCCTGTCATGTCTACTTTAGTTCCATATCATTTGTGAGCATGTTTGCATTGATTATACTGTTTGTGCATTGCTCTAAAGTGTGCTTCGTAATGTTGGCAGATTGTGCCCGAAACTTGTTTTGCTTGTATCTTTTTAACCGTAACTCCGTTTGGGGTGTTCTTTATATGTAACTTGATTAGTTTTTCGTGTACTTTTTGTTTATGCTATTGTTTTCTATTGTTAACCAACCTAAAATATGGTTTAGGACTGAACAGTACAAAATGTTTTAATCATCTTGCGACACTTAGTGTTATGCCATGTTTAGGTTGTGCCTCACTTAAATTGACTAGCATAGATAGTTTATTTTGTGCTTCACCTCTTGACATGTTTGTGTGCTATGCCATGCTTGCTTGAGTTGCCATGTTAACAACTTTGTTGATCACCTGTAGCTAAACAACTTGAACCTTTCTAAATGTGCGGTATCGTCGTGTGTGACGAGTACTCCACTTAACCTGTTAGTAACCGCTCTCGACGGTAGGTCCGATGTCTCGTGTTGCTTCTTGTTGATGGTTGCTCCTGTTTTCCTTGTAGTAATAGATTTCTTGCTCGTTGATTGCTTTCCAGTGTTTACTTCTTGTGTGCTCCTGCGGATATCTCTCGGAGACGATGCGAGCTTGCGATCGACTACATCTTCTGAACCCGACTTATCAACAGGCAATGACTATACATTACTTATGATCCATTCTAATTCAACCAGCGGTTTGCATGCTAGTCTAGGTTAGGTTCGATGTTCGATCCGACCACATGTTTACAGCCTCTTTCAAACCGATACAACCATGTCCCTTCCCAGCAAACCTTGTACTGCTATGTTACTATTGCTCGTTGCTCAACCCCTGCTTAATATGCATTCTTAGGATGCTACGATGTTACCCTATTACTCCTTGGTTTGGGATATCATTATTATATTGTTGTTGATGATATGATTATTATAATGTTGACCATATTCGACAAAGGATGAAAGGTCTAGGCTATCCCGCCCCGACGGTTTGTTCCATTCGAGTCACCTAGGATCCGAGTTCCGGGTATTGGTTTTAAGACTGAGCGTGCCTAACCGCGTGTGGGATTTTATGGGGTCCCTTTTTCTTACCTACCTAGCTTCAAGCATTTCTAGTGGTGGCCCAAGCTGATTTACCATTTAAAACCGTGTGTGTGCTGGTCAGCTGCCAGTAGTTTTTAAACCAACCCGGACCAACGGAGACATGGTTTCCCTGTTGGTCCACCTTTGACCAGCGAGGGCCCGAGGCCTCACGTGAGGTGTCTCGGTAACCCAAACCCTATTGAGACGGAAGAGTCCGATCCGAGAGCGTGGCCAGCTTTTGGATTGGGTGTCGACTCCCCGGGGGCCACCCGGATTTGTTTGTTGTTAGTTAGAGGGACCTGTCGTTTCGGATCTCTTGGAACTAAATCATAAAATGGTTGCCTGTGATGGGTAGCAACTGAGAGAGATGGGCGAGCGTGCGGAGCCTTGTAATGGGCAGTTGGTACACCCCTACAGGGTTAAATCTTTTCGAGAAGCCGTGTCCACGGTTATGGACGACTTGAGACCTACTCCTTGTTCATAGACAACAACAACTGAGATAATCTTAATATAACTTTATCAACGTGTTTGTGCCTTGACTGCTTCTTCTTCGGCGGGATGCGAAGAGGAGGAAAAGGATAGGATAGGTGTTATGTTGGCGAATGTAGGTGGATAGCAGACTTGTTGGAGGCGATTCCTCATCGAATGCTTGGCTTCTTACCTTACTCTCTAGATCGTTAGCCACTTCATAAATGCTAGTGCGGCAGCAACCTCACCACTTACCCCATCCTTACCCTAAACTACTAGTTGTCCTAGAATGACGAGTGATGAAGTCCTTGCTGGGTCAGATGACCACTACAGTTGGATGCTGAGTACTTCTGTACTCATGATACTACCCCCAAACTCTTTTCAGGGTTCTTGATCGACAACCGGTATGGTGATCGACGTTTCACGTGGAGACTCGACGACGACTAGTTAGGCAGATCCCGGCGGAGGGCCTGGACCGTGTGGTTATGGGGATCGATGTTTTTCTCTTTGCCAGTAGGCATTTGATTATAGTCTGTACTCAGACATGTATCTTTTGCTGTTGTATTGTATTGAGACAGTTGTATGCCGATTGTATGAGATGTTGTATCCTTCTATCTGTAATGTTGTGATATCATGTTGGAAATCCGGGGCATATGGCTTTGTCATATGTCGCGGTGGGTCCGATATGTGCTTCGTCCCCGGATCTGGGTGGAAACACCTAGATCTGGAATAGTACCGCATATCGGGCCTTGCAACTTGGTATCAGAGCCTTACCAACCGTAGGATCCCCTCTCTGGCCGAAGTCGAGTCTAGACAAAAACTATTTTGTAGTTACTAAGTTAGTTATCGGAGAGTAGGATTCTTTTTACTCCTTACCCTTGCTCTGGCCAGGACAAGTGTCGTAAGTGTTTTATTCTCGACTTATCCCCTTTCAAACTTTAGGATCTCGAGTGTGTGGAGTTTCGGAACCGTTACAATGCCTTGCTTGCAGCGTATTGTCTCGATTCCGAGCTCAGGTGGGAAATTCTGTAGTACCCTTAGTTCTTCCGACTCTGGGTAAACATCTTGGTCGTCCATTGAATTCAGTCCTCTTGCCCAGTATCTTCACAATTCCAGTGAGAATACTTACCTTGATCATCGCTTTGAATTGTCGTTCTTCCTCTTGACACTGGTGGTTTCGTTTTCCGACGATGTCGTCTCTCTGCGGAAGTTTATCTCGACGGAAGCTCGACGTCGACATGGAGCAGAGTCCCTTGTTGGTGGTGTTGAAGATCGTCGACTCTCTTCTTTCCCCCTTCCCCTCTCCCCCGGATTGTCCTGGATCTCGGGACGAGATCCCTTGTTGGTGGTGCTGTATTGTAACAGCCCAGTTTTCACAAAAAATTAAAAAAATTGTTTTCGGTGTGAATTTTTTGATTGTCTGATTTGTTTGCGGTGTTTGCATCCCCGATTTATCGATCGGCGATTATTTTTCCCCCTCTTATCTCGTACTGGACGGATACCGACCCTTGCCACCCTGACACTCGACCTGTACGACACCGGGTTTCACCCGATCACGTCGTGAAAACCGCACAAGACCAGCCGCAGCCAAAGGAACGAAAAACCCCGTTTAATAATTAAACGGATTATTTTTATAGCGCGCCGGAAATTGTTCTCGGAATGGTTCCAAGGCGAGGTGAACGCCGCCGACTCAACGCGCTGATCACGTAGTTCGAAGTTTTACCCGAATCGGAGGTACTGCGGACCCCCGGCGGTCAGAAACGTGAGCACCGCGCGCGCGAGAGAAAAACTGGGGATGTTTTTGCAAACTGCCAGCCACCGGGGCTATATAAAGACCACCACACTCCCCCCCATTTCTAGGGTTTCCCTAGCCACAAAATTTCAGCCACCCCCTCCACTTTGCCCCAAAAACACCCCCATTCTCGCAGCAAACCCTAACCTCAGATCTGGAAAACTGCCTCCTACGATCTGGACCATCAGATCCGGAGATCCGACGGTCCAGATCGGATCTAGCCTCCCACCTACCCATCTCTCTCCTCCAACTCCTCTCCCGCGCCGCCTCCATGCCCGAGGGCGCGCCGCCGGCTCCGGCCAGCCGGGCCGCCGCCCGCCGGCTCCCCTCCTCTCCTCCTTCCCTTCCTCCCGCGCCTCCCCTCTGCCTCCTCTCACCGCCACCCCGTCCCTCTGCTGCAGGTCCGCCGCCGCCATGAAGCGCCATGGACGTCGGCCTTCCGCGCGAGGAGCTCGCCCCGCCGCCGCATTGGAGCACGCCGGCAGCCGAGCCCGGCCAGGCTCGCCGCCTCCTCCGGCCCTCACGCGCCTCCTGGACTCCGCCCCTCGGCCTCACGCCCCTCCACCGCCTTCCCCTGCTCGCCGCCGGTGGCCGGCACGGGAGCCGCCGCCGTGCCCTGCTCGGGAGGAGCCGGGTCGGCCTCCCCAGGCCAGGCCGGCCATGTGGGCCAAGGCCAGCCCAAGGCCGCGGCCCAGCCAGTAGGCCTGCCAGGCCAGGCCCAGCCTCTAGCACCTCCCAGGCCGCTTTGGGCCGGCCCAGCTGGGTGAAGCCCTCGCGCCCCCTTTTTTTTATTTCCCTGCTGCTGTTTTTTTCAAAGTCCTGTGTAATTGTGTGCTGTATTCCGTTTTGTGACGTATCTTCCCGTTGGTCCGTAGCTCCGATGAACGTGCCCCCAAAACGAAAGTTGCTCTGTTTTGCGTGCTCTAGCATTCGTATGTAGAAAGTTTTCCCGTTTGAGCTCATCTTGATTGTGTAATTGTGTGCTGAACAGGGCATTAGGCCGTTAACTGCTTTTAATTCCGGTTTAGTGTTGCTGTTATTATTTTGTTGCACCTTTGCATGATGATTGTGACTCGTCCATGAGGCCTATTGCATTGATTCTTTTTCCTATGCGTTAAGCATCATGTGTACTTCATTTCCAAGCTTTAACTTGTCATATTTGGGTGCTCTAGCTATATTAAATTTTGCTCCAAAGTGGTGATCCTGATGTTATTGTACTGCTGTTGCTGAAACTGTTATTTTGTTGCCACTTTGGTCGACGAGTGTGTCGCGACCGTTTATCGGAATTGAGTGATTCCAATTGCATATTGTTAAGCATCATGTCTACTTCCATTATATGTATTGCATTGCCATGATATGCTTTCTGGTCATATAGTTATTTAGCTCCAAAGTTGCTATGCTGCTGTTTTTGACAGCCACCTCTGTTTTTCTCGAAGTCTGTAACGTCACGATGCCATGTTGTTTGCTTAATATCTTTTGATCTATGATGCCTTTTTGCATGATTATTTTTGCCATGCCTTCCTTGTCATGTCTACTTTAGTTCCATATCGTTTGTGAGCATGTTTGCATTGATTATACTGTTTGTGCATTGCTCTAAAGTGTGCTTCGTGATGTTGGCAGATTGTGCCCGAAACTTGTTTTGCTTGTATCTTTTTAACCGTAACTCCGTTTGGGGTGTTCTTTATATGTAACTTGATTAGTTTTTCGTTTACTTTGTGTTTATGCTATTGTTTGCTGTTGTTAACCAACCTAAAATATGGTTTAGGACAGAACAGTACCAAATGTTTTAATCATCGTGCGACACTTAGTGTTATGCCATGTTTAGGTTGTGCCTCACTTAAATTGACTAGCATAGATAGTTTACTTTGTGCTTCACCTCTTCACATGTTTGTGTGCTATGCCATGCTTGCTTGAGTTGCCATGTTAACAACTTTTTTGATCACCTGTAGCTAAACAACTTGAACCTTTCTAAATGTGCGGTATCGTTGTGTGTGACGAGTACTCCACCTAACCTGTTAGTAACCGCTCTCGACGGTAGGTGCGATGTCTTGTGTTGCTTCTTGTTGATGCTTGCTCGTGTTTTCCTTGTAGTAATAGAGTGTGATAGAGGCGGGGTGTCCCGATCTTTCGATGAGATGATAACTGCGATTTGATGGAGTCGACTTTGACGATCCGACTACAAACGTGCAACGACGTTGCGCCTTAGCAATCGCTAAACCAATCTCCTGAAGGTTATTGACCACGCCAGAGCACGATCAACCTGACCACGAAGGTCTAGTGCCTGCAAGCAATCGAAGAACAAGCAAGAACTATGATAAAGCAATCTGAATATTGCGAATATGTAGATGAAGTATGAATAAAGTTGGGATTCCAAAAGCGGTCTTGATCTGGTCGTTGGACACAAACCGTGTACACGAAGATGCAACAATTGGCTAAGCAGTCTTTTTAACTAAAAGAAATCCAAAGAAAAACCCTAGGGGTTGATCTACTTATATAGGACTAAAGGGTGGAGGCCAAGGGGGTGGAAGGACGTCTCAAGGAGTCCTAAAACTAAACCTAGGTCGTACAAGGCACTTGGGCCCATGTGGAGGTGATGCAACACCTATTGAGTTGGACTTTGATTCGGATTCTGCTGCTGGGTCGCACCGTTTTCGCAATATCTCCACACTCCGAAGGAATTTGAAGGTGAAACCAATTGCGTTGGAAACTAGACGAGATAAGCTATCACCAGAAAAAAGAATCACCCAATTTGGAGTTCGTATGTAGAAACGGCAGCTGTTTGAAGTTGGGTATATCTCTGCAGTCCGAATCTGAGTCCATGACGTGAAAGACTTGGTCTCTATCTTCTCTTGGGCCAAAAGTGACGTGAAATAACTTCTTGTACAGAACACAATCATGCCCCTTTGTATTGACTTCATTTCTTGATCAAATATAGAGGAATTAATGGTCATATCCATGATAATTATGTCCTCATCATCTTCATGCTTGAACATGCTCCAATGCTCATCCTTCTTGTCCATGCTAGGTCCTTCATTTGTCAGCAACAGAAATATATCGACGTTAGGCAGCATCATATTCACATGAACATTAGAAACATTACCAAGAAGCGAAAGTACCTGATAATTTAATTGGTGTGCACGATCTCTAGTAATTGCTCCAGTAGGTATATTAGCAGGGGTTGTGGCTGTAACTATGGTAGTCATGTCCTCATCATTTTCCCCTTCTTGAAAATAAAGCCGTCCCCGGCGTTTCTTAATCTGAAATGTGGCTAACAAAAGAGACAAGGTGTACATGTTGTATATATATATGTCATCCATTCTTACTTCCCTTAGTTTTTGGACATGTAACACATGTATATATGAGTAACTTTCGTATGTCGTGAAATATAAACATATATGATCATCACAATACATAAACGACATGAAAGTATTGCAACTCAGTTTGCATATATAAGTGAAGCTCTTATTCATATCTAAAGATGTACAATGCTCATCATTAAACCATCCCAATACCGGTGAAGAAACGTTAATGTTTTTCGAAGGACATGCTACAACAGGCTTAACTAAGTAGTCATGCAACAAGTCATTCGACGCAGAATCATCACCAAGATTAGAGGTCATATCAAAATGATTAAGCATTGGCAGTTTCATAATAGTAACATGATTATCCAAAATAGATGGTGTGCTCAAATCAACATGTAACTCAAGACATGATGTATTAAAGTCTATTAGGCAAGCAACATCTTCATGTGAAGTTATGACATTCTCGAAAATTGGTTGTGTGATGAAACTACTGGATAGCTCAACACATGTTGCTTTTAAATCAGCAAGGTTCTCATGTGGAGGGGAAAGATCCATACCTTTGTCATTACCTTTTTGTGATGATAGATCAGATATTGGAGGAGTGCTTACGACAATTGATGTGGTTATGATAGTGCTCATAGTGGTTGAAGGAACAACCTTCTCAACTTGTGGTATTTGCACATTCCGCTTGTTCGTCTTCTGGGCAACACGTCTGTCGATTTCCTGTTCAGCTTTACAAGCAAGGTGAAACAAACGATCCATAGGATAACACTTTTCATGAATTAGGATATCCTGAATGTCACGGTTTAAACCTTCCCAAAATATGTCCATGAAATATTCTTCACTTTCCTCTAAAAAAGAATGCAAGAAAGTAGTTTCTAAAGCATCATAATATTCTGAAACAGTTTTAGTACCTTGTTTTAATTTTTTTAATTTCCTAACCTTGTCACGAGTATAATAAGAGGGAACGAATCTATATCGCATAGCAAGTTTGAGATCATTCCAAGTATTAGGTATATAATCAGGATATAAACTACAATATTCATTCCACCAAATAGAAGCAAAATCTTGGAAAGCACTAATTGCAGTTTTTACTTTCTTATGCTCAAGAAAATTATGGGAAACAAATATATCATTTATTTCAAACTCCCACTCAATGTATAAATCAGGTCTTAGACGTCCATGAAAGTGTGGTATAGAAACAATAAACTGATCATGTGCATGCTTATGTGTGTTTACCTTTTGCAGTGACTGTTGTGTAGTTGTAGGTGGTGGCAAATCTTCAACTATAGTTGCCGCCCAAGAAGATCTAACTCCAGAACCTGCCATGATTAGTAGAAAACAAGAAACAAATCACAAGTATATGTCCCTATGAACTACTAGGATGTGGTGGTAAAACGCTCACATGATAGCAAATATCAATGTCTTACTAGTTCTTACCTTGCAGCAGGTGGTGATCGGCAACCAACGGTGTCAAAGAACTCCAAAGATTAAGTAGAGCGAGTGCCAGGTGAACACACGTATACACGATGTAGAAATATGTGGAGCTTGGAAGGCTTTAATATGGTGGCAAAAATATCAGCAATAATCAATTCAGAGATGCAAAATTGAATTAACGCTCAACGACGATACTGTGCTGGTCCTAGTCTAGACCGGACTAGAGACGCGAGCCTAGAACACTAATGTGGTCACGGCGTAGCACAACTAGCAGCAATGAATGATATGAAGTAGCTCTGAATAGCAAGATATAAGTGAAGATCATCAACAGAGTAAAGATAATGGTGAAAATAGGCTCCAAAACAAGATACACCAATATTCTCGCTACAACTTTCCTCTGAAATATATTTGCTAATTTTTTTATATTTTTCCTCCAATAGGGCACTGACTTAAGCTTTCCGACGCAATAAGAATCACTCAATTTAGAGTTCGGATGAGGTGTCAAAAAAATTGAGAATCATCCCGAAATCTGACAAAAACTGTGTTCGGAAACTTTAGAGGTAAAAAAGTCCGTCTTAGAAGTCGATCTGGAGTTTTAAATAACACACTAGCTCCAGAACTATTTAGAAGCGGCTCGGAAATATCTTTAATTTGAGTACTCGTGGAGCCAAAACGGACTTCGGATGATAAAGTTATACCCGTTTTAGTGGACACTGCTCAAAACTGATTCCGACGAGATTTCAAATACGAGTTCAACTAGAGATAGATCCGAAATTTTTCTTCTTTTTTCTCTTTTTTCCTTTTTTCTTTCTTTTTTTCCTTTTTATTTTTTCTCTCTTTTTTCAACTCTTTTTCTCTCTTTTTCTATGGTGGATGGTAGAAGTAGGCAGCGGATGGGATGATGGTGCAGCGGCGGCGGTGACTAACGTGAACAGAACTCGAAACTCTAAAGGACTAGATACTAAGACCAGCAACTGAACACGAAGATGCAACCGATAATTCAATAAAGCAAAGCACCGAATAGAAAATTGCGAAGTCTCAGATTGGTTTGGATATGATGATCTAATCCTATTTTTATGGCTTTTTGTGTGGATGATAGGTGATAAAAAAACAGATCTAATATATGGATGTGGAATTCTCACCGAGCAACCTGAAAACTGATACCACTTGATAGAGGCGGGGTGTCCCGATCTTTCGATGAGATGATAACTACGATTTGATGGAGTCGACTTTGACGATCCGACTACAAACGTGCAACGACGTTGCGCCTTAGCAATCGCTAAACCAATCTCCTGAAGGTTATTGACCACGCCAGAGCACGATCAACCTGACCACGAAGGTCTAGTGCCTGCAAGCAATCGAAGAACAAGCAAGAACTATGATAAAGCAATCTGAATATTGCGAATATGTAGATGAAGTATGAATAAAGTTGGGATTCCAAAAGCGGTCTTGATCTGGTCGTTGGACACAAACCGAGTACACGAAGATGCAGCAATTGGCTAAGCAGTCTTTTTAACTAAAAGAAATCCAAAGAAAAACCCTAGGGGTTGATCTACTTATATAGGACTAAAGGGTGGAGGCCAAGGGGGTGGAAGGACGTCCCAAGGAGTCCTAAAACTAAACCTAGGTCGTACAAGGCACTTGGGCCCATGTGGAGGTGATGCAACACCTATTGAGTTGGACTTTGATTCGGATTCTGCTGCTGGGTCGCACCGTTTTCGCAATATCTCCACGCTCCGAAGGTGATAAAGGCGAAGGTGTCCCGATGTTTCGATGAGATGGTGGAGATCGATTATGGTGGAGGCGACTTTCACGATCCGACTACGAACGTGCGAAGACGTTGCGCCTTAGCGATCGCTAAACCAACTCCGAGAGGTTATTGATCCCGCGGATGCACGATCAACCTGACCACGAAGGTCTAATTCCTGCAAGCAATCGAAGAACAAGCAAGAACTAAGAATTGCAATCTGGATATTGCGAATATAAGATGAATGATTACGAAAGTTGGGGTTCCAATGAGGTCTTGGCCTGGTCGGATGACACAAACGAAGAGCTCGAAGTTGCGGCTATGGCTAACTTTAATCTAATTAAAACCCAAGTCTAAACGACGCCCTAAGGGCTGTATATATGGGGGAACAGAGGGGATTTTCGTGACCCCTTGGAGGTGGGGTCCGAAAACAACCCTAACTCGGTTTCCCCACACATACGGACTCTAAAAACAGCCTATAATGTGGTATTTCGAAATTACATGGGCCCAGCCCAATATTAAGGTGACGCAGCACCTATAATTTCTCTTGGACGAAAATAATGAAGTGGCATCTCGTGTATTCCGTCCAAGCCTTCATGCATGCCTTATGGTGGCTTCAACGTGCGAAAATCCCCACTGGAAGCTCCACTGTACTTTCCCCCGCGCACACCTTCTTCTCCATTCTTGATCCCGCTCCAATGACCATCCTTCTTGTCCATGCTAGGTCCTTCATTCATAAGCAAAACAAAAGTATCTAATTTAGGCAGCATCATATGTTCATGAACAATAGAAGGATTCGCAAGAAACGAAAGTACCTGATAATTTAGTTGACGTGCACGTGCTCTAGTAACTGGTCCAGTATGTGTAGTTGGTGAGGGTATGGGTGTAACATTAGTAGGGATGTCCTCATCATCCTCCCCTTCTTGAATTGAAGTCGTCCTCGACGGAAGCTCATCATCTTCTCCCAAATAAGGTTTCAAATCTGCAATGTTAAATGTGGGACTAACCCCAAAATCTGCAGGTAGCTCAAGTTTATATGCATTATCATTAATTTTCTGTAAAACCTTAAAGGGACCATCAGCTCGTGGCATTAACTTAGACTTGCGAAAATCAGGAAACCTATCTTTACGTAGATGTAACCAAACAAGATCTCCTGGTTCAAACACAACATGCTTTCTACCCTTATCACCAGCAAGCTTGTATCTAGCATTCATTTTCTCAATGTTTTCTTTAGTTAACTCATGCATTTTTAATATCAATTCAGCACGTTGCTTAGCATCAAAATTAACCTTCTCCGAAGATGGAAGAGGCAGTAAATCAATAGGTGCACGAGGTAGAAAACCATAAACAATCTCAAAAGGGCACATTTTAGTGGTAGAATGAAATGAACGATTATAAGCAAATTCAATATGAGGTAAACATTCTTCCCACATTTTCAAGTTACTCTTTAAAACAGCCCTAAGCATAGTAGACAAAGTCCTATTGACTACTTCAGTTTGTCCATCAGTTTGGGGATGACATGTAGTACTAAAAAGTAGTTTAGTCCCCAACTTAGCCCATAAGCATCTCCAAAAATGGCTAAGAAACTTAGTATCACGATCCGAGACAATAGTATTGGGCACACCATGTAAGCGAATAATCTCTCGAAAGAATAAATCAGCAACATTAGCAGCATCATCGCTTTTATGACATGGTATAAAATGTGCCATCTTAGAAAATCTATCCACGACAACAAATATGCTATCCCTCCCCTTCTGTGTTCGAGGCAAGCCTAAAACAAAGTCCATGGATATGTCCTCCCACGGAACACTAGGTACAGGTAAAGGCATGTATAAACCATGAGGATTGAGTCGTGACTTAGCTTTTTGACATGTAGTGCAGCGAGCAACAAAACGCTCAACATCCCGTCTCATCTTTGGCCAAAAGAAATGTGTAGCAAGTACGTCCTCCGTCTTCTTCACGCCAAAATGTCCCATTAATCCTCCTCCATGCGCCTCCTGCAACAACAAAAGACGAATAGAGCTAGCTGGAATGCATAGCTTGTTAGAACGGAACACAAACCCATCATTAAGCACAAACTTGTTCCATGTTCTACCCTCTCTACAATTCTGCAAAACATCTTTAAATTCCGCATCATGTACATATTGATCTTTGATTGTCTCTAAACCGAATATCTTGAAGTCAAGTTGTGAAAGCATAGTATAACGACGAGACAAAGCATCAACAATAATATTATCTTTCCCCTTCTTGTGTTTAATGACATAAGGGAAAGTCTCAATAAATTCAACCCACTTAGCATGTCTACGATTAAGTTTTGCTTGGCTTCTTATGTGTTTCAAAGATTCATGATCAGAATGTATAACAAATTCTTTGGGCCATAAATAATGTTGCCAAGTTTCTAATGTCCGAACAAGAGCATATAATTCCTTATCATAAGTAGAATAGTTCAGACTAGGCCCACTCAATTTTTCAGAAAAGTATGCAACAGGTTTAGCATCTTGTAATAACACACCTCCCAAACCAATCCCACTAGCATCGCATTCAAGCTCAAAAGTCTTATTAAAATCAGGAAGTTGGAGCAAAGGAGCATGTGTTAACTTATCTTTCAATACCGTGAAGGCTTCTTCCTGTGCGGTACCCCAAGTAAAAGGCACATCCTTGCGTGTAAGCTCATTGAGAGGTGCAGCAATGGTGATGAAATCTCTCACAAAACGCCTATAGAATCCAGCGAGGCCAAGAAAACTTCTCACTTGTGTGACCGTTTTGGGCTGCGGCCAACTCTCAATCGCCTCGATCTTGGCTTTATCAACTTCAATTCCCTGCGGAGTAACAACATAGCCAAGAAACGATACTCGGTCGGTGCAAAAGGTGCACTTCCCAAGGTTACCAAACAAACGTGCATTACGTAGAGCAATAAAAACAGCACGTAAATGATCCAAATGTTCCTCCAAAGATTTGCTATAAATCAGTATATCATCAAAATAGACTACCACAAATCGTCCAATGAAAGCACGTAAAACCTCGTTCATTAATCTCATGAAAGTGCTAGGTGCATTAGTTAACCCAAAAGGCATGACTAACCACTCATATAATCCAAACTTAGTTTTAAATGCCGTTTTCCATTCATCCCCTAATTTCATGCGAATTTGATGGTATCCACTACGCAAATCAACTTTGGAAAACATGGTAGAGCCACTTAATTCATCAAGCATATCATCTAACCTAGGAATAGGATGACGATAACGAATAGTAATATTATTAATGGCTCTACAATCAACACACATACGCCAAGTTCCATCCTTTTTAGGCACTAATATAACAGGAACAGCACAAGGACTAAGGGATTCACGTATGTAACCTTTGTCGAGTAGCTCTTGTACTTGACGCTGAATCTCCTTCGTCTCCTCCGGATTGGTACGGTATGGCGCACGGTTGGGCAGCGAAGCACCGGGAATTAAGTCAATCTGATGCTCAATCCCTCGAATAGGTGGTAATCCCGGTGGTACGTCTTGTGGAAAGACGTCAATAAACTCCTGCAAAAGGTCAGTGACAACAGGAGGCAAAGAAGGAGGCAATTCCTCAAATGAAAACAAAGCTTCTTTGCACACAAAAGCATAGCACACATATTGACTAACATCCAAATCCAAAATATCAACCTTAGTAGCAAGCAAAGTTGGACTAGTCAATTTAATTTCATTAGAAACAGCAGAAGAAGATTTGCTATTAGTCTTATGTTGTTGCTCAAATTCTTTAGCTGCTATCTCATTCTCACTCTTATTTTTCTCCTGTTTAGCTTTACTAGCTCTAGCAAGATCATCTTTCACAATTTGTTCAGGAGACATAGGAAGTAAAGCAATAGTTTTATCCTGTATAACCAGAGTAAACTGATTTGTCCTACCATGGTGTACAACATTCCTATCAAATTGCCATGGTCTACCAAGTAAAAGAGAGCATGCTTGCATGGGTACCACATCACAATCAACATAATCAGAATATGCAACAATGCTAAAGTGCACACGAACAGAACGCGTTACCTTAATCTTACCACTATTGTTAAACCACTGAATATAGTACGGATGGGGGTGTGGTCTTGTGGTGAGAGATAGCTTCTCCACCAACTCCATGCTCGCCAAGTTGTTGCAACTCCCTCCGTCAATGATGATGCGAACCGAACGTTCTTTCACCACTCCCTTTGTGTGGAACAAATTATGCCTCTGGTTTTGCTCGGCCTTCGATACCTGCACACTTAACACACGTTGAGCAACCAAACTAGCATATTGATCTGCATCATCAGGAGCCATATACTCTATATCATGAGCATCATCATGGGCACCCTGTTCCTCGTGAGCAATGAGAACTAAAGTCTCCTCATCGTAGTCGCTCGCTGACTCATACCCACCATCAGCCGTAATAATCATCACACGCTTGGAGGGACAGTCTTTTGCGAAGTGACCTCCACCTTGGCACCTGCGACATTTAATATCACGATCTCGTGTTTGCCCTGTGGAAGCCATGGATGAAGAAGAACTCGCTGCTGGACCACTCTGTGCACCCTTGAATGGTGGCGCTGGCTGTTTTGGTGGCTCCCTGTAAGAATGAGCGGTTGAAGGAGATGGTGGTGCAGCAGGACGTGTGGATGTAGAAGGTCCACGTGATGTCCATGATGAATTTCGTCCTGCAGAAAAGTTAGGTCTCGTAGCGGCCTGTCGATCCTGCACTTCACGTTCAGCTTTACAAGCAAGATGAAACAAACGAGTAATAGTAGCATAGTCCTTGTATTCTAGAATAGTTTGTATCTCCCTGTTTAAGCCACCTATAAAACGTGCAAACATAGCTTCATTATCCTCTACTAGGCCACATCTAATCAATCCAGTTTGTAATTCTTGATAATATTCCTCTACAGAATTTTTTCCTTGTCTCAAACGCTGTAATTTTTGTAGCAATTCACGTTGATAATAAGGAGGAACCCAGCGAGTACGCATAGCATCTTTTAAAGCAGCCCAAGTAGCTGGAATATTATTAGCATGCAATCTACAATGTTCAGACCACCAAATAGATGCAAAACCCGTGAATTCACAAACAGCAGCAGTAACACGTCTATTCTCAGGATATTGTAAACATGTAAAGCGTTGTTCAGTTTCTAACTCCCAAGTAAGATAAGCATCAGGAATATATCTACCCTCAAACGGCTTAAGATTCAATTTAAGTTTAGGCACATGTTCATCATCGCGTACCTGAGGGGGTGGTTGGTGTCGACCGTGGCGAATGTTGGGACGTGGACGCCCAGCTGGCTGCTCATAGGCCGCTTCCTGTTCCAACTCCTCCTCGTAATCACCCTCGTAGTTGTCGTCCTGGCCGACGTCAGAAGCAGCAGCAGTAGCAGCAACTGCAGCAGCCGCAGGAGCACCAGCAGCTTGTCTGCCCGGAAACAGAATACGTCGTGCACGTCGTGGTGGCGGTGGCTGTGCTGGAGCGGCCGCAGGCTGTGCAGGTGCAGGTAGGCGTGCGAGCAACTCAGTAAACTTGGCGTCGAGCTTGGTGTCGATCATCTTCTCCACACCATCAATCGCCTCTGTAAATCTGTTCTCGATGTCATTCACCTGTTCAGACATCATTTGTGCAAATTTATCATGTAACGCTTTGTTTGTCATATTCTCCCAATCGGGTGCATCCCGCGCCACTTCATCATGGGATCCTGGCATGGTTAGCAGAAATAGAAAACACACAGAAATATGATCCTACTTCTACTAATGGGATGTGGGGTGGTGGAAAGCACAAATCCGTCAAGCTTTTCTTCAGTTCTTACCGATTCTTACCTAGCAGCAGGTGGTGATGTACAACCAACGGGTCAAAACTCTCAGAGATGTGGTAGAGCGATGGCCAGGAGGTGTCAAAACGCACGATGTAGAATATATGTGGAGCGGTAGGAAGGCTGACAAGTATGGTAGCAAAAGCTCAACAGTAATCAAAACAGAGATGCAAAGCTGAATAAACACTCAACGTCGGTACTGTGCTGATCCTAGGCTAGACCGTACTAGAGACGCGAGCCTAAAACACCAACGAAAGCACGGCGCGGCACGTAAACAACTGAGAAACACACTCTGAATTTTTTTTTTCTCTCTTTTTTTTTTTTTTTGCGATGCGGGACTACGGTGGCTGAAAAAGTGCGAAAAAATCACTATGGTGGCGAACGTCTCAAAATGAGTTTCTGGACCTAAGGAACGTATGGGCACGAAAATTTTTTACCCCCGAAATTTCTGGCCTAAAAACTGCTCTGGAAAGCGTGCCAGACTCTTTTTTTTTTTTTTTTTTTTTTTTTTTGGAAATCACCTCCTTCTACGTACAACAAAAGATTGGTGAAATCCGACTCTAATCAAACTCAAAACTAATCTGACTACGGAGAGATCACAAACCGAACAGGTGATGGAACTCAACTCGGATTGGTAGGTCGTGGTGCTGTATATGGACTCGACTTGGCGGAACGTGGTGGTATATCTGGACTCGGATTGGCGGAAACGTGGCGGTGTACTACCGTGCGGCGGCGGTGTGACAAACTGTGATCAGAACTCGAAACTCTAAGGGAACTAGACGCTAAGATCAGCAACTCGACACAACGATGCAACCGCAAATTCAACAAAGCAACTACTGTAAAGAAAACTGGACAAAGGCTCGGACTGTTTTGGGACGTGATGATCTAACCCTAATTTTTTTTGTTGGCTTTTTCGTGGACTGTAGGTATGAAGAACAGAACCAATCTAGACTACGAAAACTGGTAAATCTCACGGAGCAACCTGGAAATCTGATACCACTTGATAAAGGCGAAGGTGTCCCGATGTTTCGATGAGATGGTGGAGATCGATTATGGTGGAGGCGACTTTCACGATCCGACTACGAACGTGCGAAGACGTTGCGCCTTAGCGATCGCTAAACCAACTCCGAGAGGATATTGATCCCGCGGATGCACGATCAACCTGACCACGAAGGTCTAATTCCTGCAAGCAATCGAAGAACAAGCAAGAACTAAGAATTGCAATCTGGATATTGCGAATATAAGATGAATGATTACGAAAGTTGGGGTTCCAATGAGGTCTTGGCCTGGTCGGATGACACAAACGAAGAGCTCGAAGTTGCGGCTATGGCTAACTTATATCTAATTAAAACCCAAGTCTAAACGACGCCCTAAGGGCTGTATATATGGGGGAACAGAGGGGATTTTCGTGACCCCTTGGAGGTGGGGCCCGAAAACAACCCTAACTCGGTTTCCCCACACATACGGACTCTAAAAACAGCCTATAATGTGGTATTTCGAAATTACATGGGCCCAGCCCAATATTAAGGTGACGCAGCACCTATAATTGCTCTTGGACGAAAATAATGAAGTGGCATCTCGTGTATTTCGTCCAAGCCTTCATGCATGCCTTATGGTGGCTTCAAAGTGCGAAAATCCCCACTGGAAGCTCCATTGTTATTTCCCGCGCGCGCACCCTCTTCTCCATGCTTGATCCCGCTCCAATGACCGTCCTTCTTGTCCATGCTAGGTCCTTCATTCATAAGCAAAACAAAAGTATCTAATTTAGGCAGCATCATATGTTCATGAACATTAGAAGGATTCGCAAGAAACGAAAGTACCTGATAATTTAGTTGACGTGCACGTGCTCTAGTAACTGGTCCAGTATGTGTAGTTGGTGAAGATGTGGGTGTAACATTAGTAGAGATGTCCTCATCAGAAGGAATTTGAAGGTGAAACCAATTGCGTTGGAAACTAGACGAGATAAGCTATCACCAGAAAAAAGAATCACCCAATTTGGAGTTCGTATGTAGAAACGGCGGCTGTTTGAAGTTGGGTATATCTCTGCAGTCCGAATCTGAGTCCATGACGTGAAAGACTTGGTCTCTATCTTCTCTTGGGCCAAAAGTGACGTGAAATAACTTCTTGTACAACACACAATCATGCCCCTTTGTATTGACTTCATTTCTTGATCAAATATAGAGGAATTAATGGTCATATCCATGATAATTATGTCCTCGTCATCTTCATGCTTGAACATGCTCCAATGCTCATGCTTCTTGTCCATGCTAGGTCCTTCATTTGTCAGCAATAGAAATATATCGACGTTAGGCAGCATCATATTCACATGAACATTAGAAACATTACCAAGAAGCGAAAGTACCTGATAATTTAATTGGTGTGCACGATCTCTAGTAATTGCTCCAGTAGGTATATTAGCAGGGGTTGTGGCTGTAACTATGGTAGTATGTCCTCATCAGAGTGCTTGCTCGTTGATTGCTTTCCAGTGTTTACTTCTTGTGTGCTCCTGCGGATACCTCTCGGAGACGATGCGAGCTTGCGATCGACTACACCTTCGGAACCCGACTTATCAACAGGCAAGGACTATACATTACTTATGATCCATTCTATTTCAACCAGAGGTTTGCATGCTAGTGTAGGTTAGGTTCGATGTTTGATCCTACCACATGTTTACAGCCTCTTTCAAACCGATACAGCCATGTCCCTTCCCAGCAAACCTTGTACTGCTATGTTACTATTGCTCGTTGCTCAGCCCCTGCTTAGGATGCATGCTTAGGATGCTACGATGTTACCCCCTGTTGCTCCTTGGTTTGGGATATCACATTATTATATTGTTGTTGATGATACTATTATTATAAATGTTGACAATATTCGACGAAGGATGGAAGGTCTAGGCTATCCCGCCCCGACGGTTTGTTCCATTCGAGTCACCTAGGATCCGAGTTCCGGGTATTGGTTTTAAGACTGAGCGTGCCTAACCGCGTGTGGGATTTTATGGGGTCCCCTTTTCTTACCTACCTAGCTTCAAGCATTTCTAGTGGTGGCCCAAGCTGATTTACCATTTGAAACCGTGTGTGTGCTGGTCAGCTGCCAGTAGTTTTTAAACCAACCCGGACAAGCGGAGACATGGTTTCCCTGTTGGTCCACCTTTGACCGGCGAGGGCCCGAGGCCTCACGTGAGGTGTCTCGGTAACCCAAACCCTATTGAGACGGAAGAGTCCGATCCGAGAGCGTGGCCAGCTTTTGGATTGGGTGTCGACTCCCCGGGGCCACCCGGATTTGTTTGTTGTTAGTTAGAGGGACCTGTCATTTCGGATCTCTTGGAACTAAATCATAAAATGGTTGCCTGTGATGGGTAGCAACTGAGACAGATGGGCGAGCGTGCGGAGCCTTGTAATGTGCAGTTGGTACACCCCTGCAGGGTTAAATCTTTTCGAGAAGCCGTGTCCACGGTTATGGACGACTTGAGACCTACTCCTTGTTCATAGACAACAACAACTGAGATAATCTTAATATAACTTGATCAACGTGTGTGTGCCTTGACTGCTTCTTCTTCGTCGGGATGCGAAGAGGAGGACAAGGATAGTATAGGTGTTATGTTTGCGAATGTAGGTGGATAGCAGACTTGTTGGAGGCGATTCCTCATCGAATGCTTGGCTTCTTACCTTACTCTCTAGATCGTCAGCCACTTCATAAATGCTAGTGCGGCAGCAACCTCACCACTTACCCCATCCTTACCGTAAACTACTAGTTGTCCTAGAATGACGACTGATGAAGTCCTTGCTGGGTCAGATGACCACTACAGTTGGATGCTGAGTACTTCTGTACTCATGATACTACCCCCAAACTCTTTTCAGGGTTCTTGATCGACAACCGTTATGGTGATCGACGTTTCACGTGGAGACTCGACGAGGACTAGTTAGGCGGATCCCGGCGGAGGGCCTGGACCCGTGTGGTTATGGGATCGATCTTTTTCTCTTTGCCAGTAGGCATTTGATTGTAGTTTGTACTCAGACATGTATCTTCCGCTGTTGTATTGTATTGAGGCAGTTGTATGCCGATTGTATAAGATGTTGTATCCTTGTATCTGTAATGTTGTGATATCTTGTTGGAAATCCGGGGAATATGGCGTTGTCATATGTCGCGGTGGGTCCGATATGTGCTTCGTCCCCGGATCTGGGTGGAAACACCTAGATCTGGAACAGTACCGCATATCGGGCCTTACAAAATCCCATGATTTGGATCCTTCTAGGATAGATAAGATTGAGGAAGTCATTGACCCTTTAGGAACTACTTTATCCTCAATCAAAACCAAAAAGGTAGAAACTCCGGCAAAGAGGGAATCTAAGTTCTCTTACGTCCCTAAGGTTCCTCGACCCAAAAACAACACACTTATTGCCAAAGGAGTTGAAACTTTGAAGACTTTGGAAGAAATACCTTTCTTGAATAGAATTAGCAATGAAACTCCAATTGATCTTCCACCTTTTGCTTTTATCCCTAGAAATATCTTCATTAGACCTTTATTTGAAAGACCTCTTAAAATTAGTTGTACAATTGAAGAGCTTTTTGATGATCTTGATGATGGTTCAATTGATACAACTTAATTCCTCTTTTTCTTCTTGCCTATCTTGAAGGAGTAAAAGAAAGCGCTTGTTGGGAGGCAACCCAAGATCTTTTTACCTCTGTTTTTAGTGGTCTTGATGATTGTTACTACTGTAGCAACATAATTGTATATTTATTTCCATGCTTTTTGCCAAGTTTAGCCTCCGATTGCAAGAAAGATCAAAAGTTGTGACATGTTTTCCAGAAAACAGATTCTGTCCTTGGACGAAAAAATTCAGGATAAATCACCAGATCATCTTTTTGATCTTAAATTTCTGATATCGTTCTCTATACAAATAGCTTTAGAGCGTCTGTTCTGAGTTTTTTGATTTGAGTTGCAGAAGTACCCCAAAAAAATTATTTACTACCTGCTGGTTTGTTTTTCACAGATTCTGCCATGTTTTGACTTTCCTCAGTTTTGCAAGTCTTGCGCTAGATTTTTCTTTGCAAATTTTTTTTGGCCGTCTTGAGAAACAATATCCCTTCAAGAATATATTTATTTCAATTAGAGGAAAATTGTTTTATTGTGGGTACTAACCTCTCCAATCAGCTTATGATGAGTTAAGTATGAAGGGAGTTTTCAATTGTGCAAGGGAGGTTGATGAAAGAAGATCCGAGAGTGTCAAGTGCTCAAGCTTGGGGATTCCCCTGTTGATAAGGACATCACCTTCGCCTCTATCACCCATGCATACACAAGAAATATCCAAGGAGACTCAAGCGGCTAAGATTGGATATGCCCCCGTGCATCCCCTTGTCCATCAACAATTATCGGTTCCTCCTTCGTTCCACTATATTTTTATCACTTCATGCGTTATGTTCTATACTTGGAGCGTCTTGCTTTTTACTTGCTTTTTAGTTTTCTTTAGCTTTGTTTTCTGTTCATAACAAGTCAGAACCCAGCTTTCTTTAGTATATTGAGTTCTCAACAAAAATATTATATTTTTCTCTCTTGTATTTCCATCTCCCACTTCTTGCACGGAAACACCATTTGGAGACATTCGAGCCGCGGACATCGAGAGGTCTTGCACCTTTATATTCTTATGTTGCTTGTTTCAATGCTAATATAGACTCTTGCTTGTTATGACTTGAATTGAATTACATGCCTTGATTTCTTTACTTAAAAGTTCTTATATGGTTGGTATCATGTCACCATAGAAATTATGCTTGTTATCATTTACCTACTCGAGGACGAGCAGCAATTAAACATCGGGATGTTGATACGTCCCAAACGTATATATAATTTCTGCTTGCTCCATGCATGATTTGGGTGATATTGCTATGCTTTTGATACACTTTCATACACTTTTGATCATATTTGGACTAACCTGTTTACTCAGTGCACCCTAGTGCCAGTTTCTGTTTTCTGCTGTCTTTTTATTTCAGGTTTTCCCAAAATAAATAAAAAATCACCGTACCGGAAACTTCCAGAGTCCGAAGGGGGGGGCAGAGGGGCCCCACCTAGTGCCTAGGCGGCCAAGGGGCGCGACCTAGGGTGAGGCCGCACCGGGAGGCGGCCTGACTCCTTGTGGGCCCCCTGGATGCCCCCTTCACCTATATTTACCTCTCGTCCCGAAACCCCCGAGGACAGAAACCTTTTTCGCGATTTCACCTCTGTTCTGCCGCCTCCGCTCTTCCAAGGTCGGAGCGCCAGAAGACCTCTTCCTGGCACCCTACCGGAGGTAGGATTGACCTCCAGGAGCTTCTCCACCACCATGGACGTTTCCCGAATGATCCGTGAGTAGTCCACCTTGGACCATGGGTCCATGATCATTATCTATGTGATGTCCTCTCCCCCTGTTTGTCCTTCATGGATTAGACCTTGTGATCTGCCCTACATTATCAAGGCACATATGTAATTCTTTCTGCTGTTGCTATGTTGAGTCTTCTAGGATCTGATGGATTATGAGACTATGTTCATATTGTGATGAGTAATATATTGGGTTCTTCTCGTTTTATATTTGTGTTCTTGAGTAATTCTTGCATGTTCTTTGTTGCTGTTTATTGCTTTGGCCAAGTAGTAGGTAGTAACTCCAAGAGGGAGTGTTATGCATGATTGTGGGTTCATGCCCCCTGATGAATAGCTTGAGTGACAGAAACATGAGTATAGGGGATGTGATGTTGCCACAAGGGGGAAAACAATGGTGCTTGTAACTGCGGTTGCAAGGATTGTTTACTTTATACCACTGTTTACACCCTCAATTTACTTCCTGTTTTACTTTGTCGTTGTAGTTATCACTATCATTACCTGTTGCGTTGATCCTTTGTAAACGGCAAGACTGGAGACATTGACAACCTCTCTTTACTCGTTGGGAGCAAAGTTATTTGTTGTGAGTGCAGTTCCAGGAAAAGCAAGTGATTATCAATGGCGCATCACTTGCCGAACCACCTACTTGTCGTCGTCAGAGTCCTACAGGAGATAATATTAAACCTTGGTATCTTTGCCAAGGGAAATTTGTTGCTAGGCTACATCCAACCTTCAACTTGGGGTAACCAACGAGGAGCACTACTTCAGTGCCATCAAGTACCCACCAGGTTATTTGGAAGTTGCACATGTGCAGTATTACGATGATGTTCTAAAAACCTGTGCAGAAATAAAATCTGACCATGATTTGATGCTTATGTTTGAGAAACATTTGGAGACAAAGGTGTTGCATATGATCATTGCATATTATGATCACTCTGAACAATACGAGCCAATCATCGAGTGGGAAAGTGACGTGCAAAGTGAACCTAACAATGATATAGAACATGACGATGATACTTATTTTCGCAATCCAAGACCTAAGAATGAGCATGTTGGTGTTGATGAGGAGAATATGTATGAATTGGATGAACCTATTCCCTTAAATGTGGTTCTATTTCCTAACAAAGAAAAGGACGAAGACTATATTCTCGAGGATGATAGCGAGGTTGAGAGTGAGAGCATGTTTGAAGTAGAGGAGGATGAGGAGTTCCATGAGGGAGAACATACTCCACATGTAGAGGATGACAAGTTATACCCTCCAATGACAAAAGGCTTTACATATCCCAACATGAAAGAGTTCAAGTTGGCACTTTCTCAGCATGCAATGAAATGTGAATTCGAGTATAACACCGGGTATAGTACACCTTATCAGTTTAGGGGTTATTGTTCAAGATGGGATGCTGATACGTCCGAAACGTATCTGTAATTTCTGATTGTTCCATGCTTGTATAGGTGATATTGCTACGTGTTTTGCTACACTTTCGTACCTTTTTACACATATTTGGACTAACCTACTAACTCAGTGTAGCCAGTGCCAGTTTGTGTCTGCTGATGTCTTTGAATTGCAGGTTTTTACCCATATTTACAGTGCTCGGAAAACTCCATAAAAATAATATAAAAAATCAGCATTCCAGAAGACTCTGGAAGCCCGAAGGAGAGCTGGAGGGGTGCAACTGATGACCCACAAGTGTAGGAGATCTATAATAGCCTTTTTGATAAGTAAGAGTGTCGAACCCAACGAGTAGGAGAAGGTATTGACAAGTGATCTTGAGAAAGGAATAATTTAAGTAATGAAAGGTAACTTTTTATGGTTTTCTAGTATAAGAAACAAGGAGATAAAAGAGAATAAATTAAATTGTGCTATGGTGCAGCAAGGGCCCAATCCTTTTGTGCAAAGGATAAGCCAAAGGATCAAACTTATAAAAGCTAAAACGTTCTTGAGGACACACGGGAGAAATAGTCATGTCCTTTCACCATATTCCGTCTTAGTACTATGTTTTGTGTTGATAAGTGTTGAGTGGGTGGACCTATGCTAGTGCACTTTCTAGACTAAGATAAGTACACTCTTATGATTAAACATCTTGCAAGAAGCCACAAATACAAGAGAGAAATTAAGGTAAAGCCTAACCATAGCAATAAACTTTAGGATCTAACAATCCCTCGTGCAAAAGTGTGTGAACTTGGGTTCAAGTTTCTGTCACTCCGGCAACTGATACATCTCAAAAATATCTACTTTTACAAGCACTTTTGCTATTGTTTTGCCCCCATTCTTGCATGATTTGAACTAAACTAACCCAGAATGACGTTGTTTTCATCCGAGCTGCCTATATGGTTTTATTGTGTGCAGGAAAATGGATTTTTAGACATCTCAGAAAATTCCCGGAAAAAGTAAAAAAAATCCAAGCACCCGAAGGAGCCCGGAGCCAGATGTGGGGCCAGATGGCAGCCAGGGGGGCCCAGGCTCCCTGCTGGCGCGGCCCCACCCCTGGCGCCGCCAGCTCGCCGCCTGGGTAACTCCCACCGCCTCTGACGCAAAAAACTCCAGAACATAAGTCATTTTTCCAGAACCCGTCGCGGAGCCGCCGCCATCCTCTGTTCTTCCCCGAGATAGCTAATCTGGAGGCTGATTTGGCCTCCGGAGAGGGGAGATCGTCGCCATCGCCATCACCATCGCCATCCATCCTCCCTCCATGACTTCTCTTCACATGTGTGAGTAATTCCCTGCTGTAGGAAAAGGGGATGGTAGGGATTGGATGAGTTTGATCATATAATAGTTCGTCAGATTGCTGGGGGCATGTTGCCTATCATATACTTTGGTGTTTATCATCTTTGCTACAACTTGTTGCTCTGAATGCTCGTCACTTTGGGCCCGAGTGCCATGCTTTCAGATCTGAACCATTTGTGTTTTCATGATTATATTTATGTTTGAGATCCTATCTATGAGTTGTATGCACCTATTATGGTCCGGAATCGGCGATCCCAAAGGTGACAGCTTGGGACACCAAAGGGGATTGTCCATAATTTGCGGATTCCATGTATCCATTGAGTTTATTTCTTTGTTCCGGTGCTCTTTGACAGGAGCACCTTAATCTCCATAAGTTCCCTTTGTCCCCGTGCGTAGCGGGATGGTAGGACAAAATATGTTGTGCAAGTTCTTATTGCAAGCACGCACAACTACCTATGGGATACATGCCTAATGTTTGATATCAGCCTAGATGATCATTGCTTTTCTGTGTGCTTGCCCCGTGTTAGAACCTATTACATGTTCACTCTTATTCATGCAGCGCCCAACTATCCATCTCCCTAGCCTATAGTGTTTTAATCCTGCTGGTCACTACTAGTTTATTTCCGCTATTTTACTTTTGCTGTTATCACTATCACTATCATACCACATTTGCTATTAATATTTTGTTGCAAGCAAGTATATTTCAGGTGCGCTTGAATTGACAACTCAACTGTGAAAGCTTATAAATACTCTTTGGCTCCCCTTTTGTCGAATCAATAAATTGGGTTAACTTACCCGCGAGAACACTACAAATGATCCCCTACAGTTGAGGGTCATCAAGTACTGTTTTCTGGTGCCGTTGCCGGGGAGCATAGCAATATTTACAAGTCTACTTGAAGTACCCTGCCTGCTGCACTTCATCCGCTATGGGAAAGAAAGGAGACCCCAAGGTTCCAATCTTACCATCTACTACAAGAAAAGGTACTATTCTGAGTACTAGTGCTACGCTCGATTGACCTTCCGTTATAAGTAAGTTTGCTTCACCACTACCACCACATGCTACTTCTACTGAGTCTGTTACTATGTCCGATACTTTTGATGATGCTTCCACTACTCTTGATGATACTAGTTTTATTGGTCACTATCTTTAAGATCAGATTGCTAAGGTTGCAGAACAGTCCGAGACTGGGACTCCCGCCTCCTATATTCCTACGTGCAAAAATTTTGGTTATCCCAACTTAGATGAACTCAAGGAGAAAATCCTTGATGATGATTTTTGCAGGGAACTCAAAGAGTGTGTCGACTCTAACCGTGGTGCTGTTAAGGAGCTGCTCGAAAAGCACTCCATGAAGAACAAGATTATTCATGATCCTAAATTTTCCACATCTCCTATATGCATCACCGATCCTGATTATGATTACTCTGTTGATCTGTCACTTATATCTACAGTTGAGGAGGACCCTTTTTATGGCAAAGAAAATGAAGATGCTATAGCACACCTGACCAAACTCGCTGAGTGAGGTAACTTATTTACTACTGATGAAAGGATACGAAACTTGTATGTGGCCAAGCTTTTTTCCTTTTTCTTTAAAGGAAGATGCTAAATCATGGTATGATGCACTACCCTATGGTTGCACTGAGAGCCCTCATGTAAGGCCCGATATGCGGTACTGTTCCAGATCTAGGTGTTTCCACCCAGATCCGGGGACGAAGCACATATCGGTCCCACCGCGACATATGACAAAGCCATATGCCCCGGATTTCCAACATGATATCACAACATTACAGATACAAGGATACAACATCGCATACAATCGGCATACAACTGCCTCAAATACAATACAACAGCGGAAGGTATATGTATGAGTACATACTACAAGCAAATGCCTAGTGGCAAAGAGAAAAACATCGATCCCCATAACCACACGGGTCCAGGCCCTCCGCCGGGATCCTCCTAACTAGTCGTCGTCGAGTCTCCACATGAAACGTCAGTCACCAAACCTGTTGTTGATCAAGAACCCTGAAAAGAGTTTGAGGATAGTATCATGAGTACAGAGGTACTCAGCATCCAACTGTAGTGGTCATCTGACCAAGCAAGGACTTCATCACTCGTCATTCTAGGACAACTAGTAGTTTACGGTAAGGATGGGGTAAGTGGTGAGGTTGCTGCCGCACTAGCATTTATGAAGTGGCTAACAATCTAGAGAGTAAGATAAGAAGCCAAGCATTCGATGAGTAATCACCTCCAACAAGTCTTGCTATCAACTACTTACGCAAGCATAACACCTATCCTATCCTTGTCCTCCTCTTCGCATCCCAACGAAGAAGAAGCAGTCAAGGCACACACACGCGTTGATCAGGTTATATTAAGATTATCTCAGTTGTTGTTGGTTATGAACAAGGAGTAGGTCTCAAGTCGTCTATAACCGTGGACACGGCTTCTCGAAAAGATTTAACCCTGCAGGGGTGTACCAACTGCCCATTACAAGGCTCCGCACGCACGCCCATCTCTCTCAGTTGCTACCCAGCACAGGCAACCATTTTATGATTTAGTTCCAAGAGATCCGGAACGACAGGTCCCTCTAACTAACAACGCACATATCCGGGTGGCCCCCGGTGAGTCGACATCCAACTCAAAAGCCGGCCGCACTCTCGAATCGGCCTCTACCGTCTGGACGAGGTCGGGTTAGCTACCCAAACAGATCTGGGCAGCCCCCTAGCTTCCAGGTGTGGACCAACAAAGGAACTATGCCTCCGCTGGCCCGAGTTATTTTAAATAATATCTGCCAGGAGCTTCCCGACAGACACACACACGGTTTTCAAATGGTAAATCAGCTTGGGCCACCACTAGAAATGTTTGAAGCTAGATAGGTAAGAAAAGGGGACCCCATAAAATCCCACACGCGGTTAGGCACGCTCAGTCTTAAAACCAATACCCGGAACTCGGGTCCTAGGTGACTCGAATGGAACAAAGCGTCGGGGCGGGATAGCCTAGACCTTCCATCCTTCGTCGAATATTGTCAACATTTATAATAATAGTATCATCAACAACAATATAATAATGTGATATCCCAAACCAAGGAGCAACAGGGGGTAACATCGTAGCATCCTAAGCATGCATACTAAGCAGGGGCTGAGCAACGAGCAATAGTAACATAGCAGTACAAGGTTTGCTGGGAAGGGACATGGCTGTGTCGGTTTGAAAGAGACTGTAAACATGTGGTAGGATCAAACATCGAAGCTAACCTAGACTAGCATGCAAACCGCTGGTTGAAATAGAATGGATCATAAGTAATGTATAGTCCTTGCCTGTTGATAAGTTGGGTTCCGAAGGTGTAGCCGATCGCAAGCTCGCATCGTCTCCGAGAGGTACCCGCGGAAGCACACAAGAAGGAAACACTAGAAAGCAATCAACGGTGCACCACTATTACTACGGAGCAATACAAGATCAAAGAGACAACACAAGGCACGACAACGCGATACGGATCTATCGTCGGGAACGGTTACTAACAGTTTAAGTGGGGTATCGGTCACACACGACGAATACCGCTCGCTTACGGTAGTTCAAGTTGCTTAGCTACAGGTGATCAACCAACGGTTATTAACATGGCAACTCAAGCAAGC
The DNA here is from genome assembly GCA_950022295.1 of Bromus sterilis. Taxonomy (NCBI): domain Eukaryota; kingdom Viridiplantae; phylum Streptophyta; class Magnoliopsida; order Poales; family Poaceae; genus Bromus; species Bromus sterilis. Next base: position 158,000,913 of record OX465599.1, on the reverse strand, counting down.
ATGGCATAGCACACAAACATGGCAAGAGGTGTAGCACAAAGTAAACTATCTATGCTATTCAATTTAAGTGAGGCACAACCTAAACATGGCATAACACTAAGTGTCGCATGATGATTAAAAGGTTTGGTACTGTTCTGTCCTAAACCATATTTTAGTTTGGTTAACAACAGCAAACAATAGCATAAACACAAAGTACACGAAAAACTAATCAAGTTACATATAAAGAACACTCCAAACGGAGTTACCGTTAAAAAGATATAAGCAAAACAAGTTACGGGCACAAACTGCCAACATCACGAAGCACAAATTAGAGCAATGCACAAATAGGGTAATGAATGCAGACATGCTCACAAATGACTTGCAATTAAAGTAGACATGACATGGAAGGCATGGCAAAAAGAATTATGCAAAAAGGCATCATAGATCAAAAGATATTAAGCAAACAAAATGGCATCGCAAAGTAACTGACTTGGAGAAAAACAGAGGTGGTTGTCAAAAACAGCAGCATAGCAACTATGGAGCTAAATATCTATATGACCAGGTAGCATATCATGGCAATGCAATACATATAATGAAAGTAGACATGATGCTTAATAATATGCAATTGGAATCACTCAATTCCGATAAACGGTCGCGACACACTCGTCGACCGAAGTTGCAACAAAACAACAGTTTTAGCAATAGCAACACATTAACATCAGCATCACCACTTTGGAGCAAGATTTAATATAGCTAGAGAACCAAACATGACATGTTAAAGCATGGAAATGAAGTACACATGATGCTTACCACATAGGAGAAAGAATCAATGCAATAGGCCTCATGGATGAGTCATAATCATCATGCAAAGTTGCAACAAAATATAAACAACAGCACTTAATAGGAATTTGTAGACGTTTAACGGCCTGATGCCCACTTTAGCACACAATTACACAATCAAGATGAGCTCAAATGCAAAAACTTTCTACATACGAATGCTAGAGCACGCAAAACTGAGCAACTTTCGTTTTGGGGGCACGTTCATCGGAGCTACGGTTTAACGGGAATTCGCGTCGCAAAAACAGATCAACACACAGTTTTACCAGGGACTTAGCCAAAATTGACAGACTTCGAAAAGAAAAAAAAAGGAAAAAAAAAGATAAAAAAAAAGCTCACGTTGGGCCGGCCCATCTGGCCTGGAGGCTCGCGGCCTGGCTGAATTGGGCCAAGAGGGGGCGAGGTCAGCCCATGTGGCCATGGCGGCGGTTGGCAGCCGGGTCGGCTCCTCCCGAGCCCGCGCGGGGAGGCTGACGGCGCCGGCGGCAGGCCTACTCCGGCGAGGAGGAGGCGCGACTTGGGAGGCCAGGGAAGGCGCGGCTGCTCGGGATCCAGCGGAGGGGCGTCGAGGGGTGCCTGCTCGGGGCGTCACGGTGAGGGCGGCGGTGCAAGCAGAGGCAGTCGACGGCGGCTCGGCTCGACCCCGACCATGGCGGCGGCACGGCCACCTGCGGTAGAGGGAAAGAGGGAGGTGAGAGGGGAGCCGAGGAAGAAGAGAAGGGGGAGGCACGGTGGAGAGGAGAGGGAGGCCGCGGACGGCTCGCCGGAGCTTGCCTGAGCGCGGGCGGCGGCGTCTCCATGGCCAGGGTGCGGAGAACGAGGGCGCTGGCGGCGGAGGCTCGGCCCGGATGGGCCCGACGGCGCGGAGGCGGGCCCGGTGCTGCGGTTGGTGGGGAGGAGGCTGCTCCGGGCGCGATGTGGCGCGATCTGGGACCTCCGTTCCCAGATCTGACGGCTCCGGATGGCTGGGAGGCTAGGGTTTCGAAATTTGGTGGATTTGGGGGCAAATTTTGTGGCAAAACTGGGGGGGGGGGGGGTGGCTGCAAATTTCCATTAGGGTAAACACTAATTGGGTGGTGGGAGTCTGGTGGTCTTTATATAGGCAGGTTGGTAGGCCTGTTTACGCAAATGCCCTCGGTACCCCTCTCGCACGTCCGGTGATCGCGTTCGTGACCGCCGAGACTCCGTACGGACTCCGATTCCGATGAAATCTCGAACCACGCGCTTAGCGCGTCGAGCCCGTGGATCGTACCTCACTGCGGTGACATTCCGAAAACATTTTTCGGCGCCCCATAAAATAATCCGTTTATTAAATAAACGGGGTTCGCGTTTCGGTGGCGATGGTTGGTCATGTGCCGGCTGCGACGGTGCTCGGGTGAAACCCGGTGTCGCAAAGGTGGAGTGTCAGGGTGGCAAGGTTCAGTCTTCGTCTGGTACGAGATAAGAGGGGGGAAATAATCGCCGATCGATAAATCGGGGATGCAAACACCGCAAACAATTCAGACAATCAAACAATTCACACCGAAAACAAATTTTTTTTAATTTTTGTGAAAACTGGGTTGTTCCAATACAACACCACCAACAAGGGATCTCGTCCCGAGATCCAGGACGATCCGGGGGAGAGGGGAAGGGGAGAAAGTCGACGATCTTCAACACCACCAACAAGGGACTCTTCTCCATGTCGACGTCGAACTTCTGTCGAGATAAATTTCCGCAGAGAGATGGCAACATCGAAAAAATGAAACCATCGGGAGATCAAAAGGAAGAACGACACTTCAAAGCGACGATCAAAGGAAGTATTCTCACTGAAATAGTGAGGACACTGGGAAAGAGAAAGGAAGTTAATGGATGACCAAGATATAAACCAGAGTTCAAAGAACTAAAGGTACTACAGGATTTCCCAACCTGAGATCGGAATCGAGACAATACGCTGCAAGCAAGGCATTGTAACGGTTCCGAAACTCCACTTACTCGAGATCCTAAAGGTTGAAAGGGGATAAGACGAGAATTAAAACACTTACGACGCTTGTCCTGACCAGAGCAAGGGTAAGGAGTAAAAAGATTCCTACTCTCCGATAACTAATTTAGTAACTACAAAATAATTTTTGTCTAGACTCGACTTCGGCCAGACAGGGGATCCTACGGTCGGTAAGGCTCTGATACCAAGTTGTAAGGACCGATATGCGGTACTGTTCCAGATCTAGGTGTTTCCACCCAGATCCGGGGACGAAGCACATATTGGTCCCACCGCGACATATGACAAAGCCATATGCCCCGGATTTCCAACATGATATCACAACATTACAGATACAAGGATACAACATCGCATACAATCGGCATACAACTGCCTCAAATACAATACAACAGCGGAAGGTATATGTCTGAGTACAGACTACAAGCAAATGCCTAGTGGCAAAGAGAAAAACATCGATCCCCATAACCACACGGGTCCAGGCCCTCCGCCGGGATCCGCCTAACTAGTCGTCGTCGAGTCTCCACGTGAAACGTAGGTCACCAAACCTGTTGTCGATCAAGAACCCTGAAATGATTTTGGGGGTAGTATCATGAGTACAGAGGTACTCAGCATCCAACTGTAGGGGTCATCTGACTCAACAAGGACTTCATCACTCATCATTCTAGGACAACTAGTAGTTTACGGTAAGGATGGGGTAAGTGGTAAGGTCGCTGCCGCACTAGCATTTATGAAGTGACTAACGATCTAGAGATTAAGATAAGAAGCCAAGCATTCGATGAGTAATCGCCTCCAACAAGTCTTGCTATCAACTATTTACGCAAGCATAACACCTATCCTATCCTTGTCCTCCTCTTCGCATCCCGACGAAGAAGAAGCAGTCAAGGCACACACACTCGTTGATCAGGTTATATTAAGATTATCTCAGTTGTTGTTGTCTATGAACAAGGAGTATGTCTCAAGTCGTCCATAACCGTGGACACGGCTTCTCGAAAAGATTTAACCCTGCAGGGGTGTACCAACTGCCCATTACAAGGCTCCGCACGCACGCCCATCTCTCTCAGTTGCTACCCATCACAGGCAACCATTTTATGATTTAGTTCCAAGAGATCCGGAACGACAGGTCCCTCTAACTAACAACGCACACATCCGGGTGGCCCCCGGTGAGTCGACATCCAACTCAAAAGCCGGCCGCGCTCTCGAATCGGCCTCTACCGTCTGGACGAGGTCGGGTTAGCTACCCAAACAGATGTGGGCAGCCCCCTAGCTTCCAGGTGTGGACCAACAAAGGAACTATGTCTCCGCCGGCCCGAGTTATTTTAAATAATATCTGCCAGGAGCTACCCGACAGACATAAACACGGTTTGGAAATGGTAAATCAGCTTGGGCCACCACTAGAAATGTTTGAAGATAGATAAGTAAGAAAAGGGGACCCCATAAAATCCCGCACGCGGTTAGGCACGCTCAGTCTGAAAACCAATACCCGGAACTCGGGTCCTAGGTGACTCGAATGGAACAAAGCGTCGGGGCGGGATAGCCTAGACCTTCCATCCTTCGTCGAATATAGTCAACATTTATAATATCATATCATCAACAACAATATAATAATGTGATATCCCAAACCAAGGAGCAACAGGGGGTAACATCGTAGCATCCTAAGCATGCATACTAAGCAGAGGCTGAGCAACGAGAAATAGTAACATAGCAGTACAAGGTTTGCTGGGAAGGGACATGGCTGTGTCGGTTTGAAAGAGGCTGTAAACATGTGGTAGGATCAAACATCGAAGCTAACCTAGACTAGCATGCAAACCGCTGGTTGAAATAGAATGGATCATAAGTAATGTATAGTCCTTGCCTGTTGATAAGTCGGGTTCCGAAGGTGTAGCCGATCGCAAGCTCGCATCGTCTCCGAGAGGTACCCGCGGAAGCACACAAGAAGGAAACACTGGAAAGCAATCAACGGTGCACCACTATTACTATGGAGCAATACAAGATCAAAGAGACAACACAAGGCACGACAACGTGATACGGATCTATCATCGGGAACGGTTACTAACAGTTTAAGTGGGGTATCGGTCACACACGACGAATACCGCACGCTTACGGTGGCTCAAGTTGCTTAGCTATAGGTGATCAACCAACGGTTATTAACATGGAAACTCAAGCAAGAATGGCATAGCACAGAAACATGGCAATAGGTGTAGCACAAAGTAAACTATCTATGCTAGTCAATTTAAGTGAGGCACAACCTAAACATGGCATAACACTAAGTGCCGCATGATGATTAAAAGATTTGGTACTGTTCTGTCCTAAACCATATTTTAGTTTGGTTAAAAACAGAAAAAATAGCATAAACACAAAATACACGAAAAACTAATCAAGTTACATATAAAGAACACTCCAAACGAAGTTACGGTTAAAAAGATATAAGCAAAACAAGTTACGGGCACAAACTGCCAACATCACGAAGCACAAATTAGAGCAATGCACAAACAAGGTAATGAATGCAGACATGCTCACAAATGACTTGCAATTAAATTAGACATGACCTGGAAGGCATGGCGAAAAGAATCATGCAAAAAGGCATCATAGATCAAAAGATATTAAGCAAACAACATGGCATCGCAAAGTAACAGACTTGGAGAAAAACAGAGGTGGTTGTCAAAAACAGCAGCATAGCAACTTTGGAGCTAAATATCTATATGACCAGGAAGCATATCATGGCAATGCAATACATATAATGAAAGTAGACATGATGTTTAACAATATGCAATTGGAATCACTCAATTCTGATAAACGGTCGCGACACACTCGTCGACCGAAGTTGCAACAAAACAACAGTTTCAGCAACAGCAGCACATTAACATCAGGATCACCACTTTGGAGCAAGATTTAATATAGCTAGAGCACCAAAACATGACATGTTAAAGCATGCAAAATGAAGTACACATGATGCTTAACACATAGGAGAAAGAATCAATGCAATAGGCCTCATGGATGAGTCATAATCATCATGCAAAGTTGCAACAAAATATAAACAACAACACTTAACAGGAATTTGTAGCAGTTTAACGGTCTGATGCCCACTTTAGCACACAATTACACAATAAGAAGAGCTCAAATGCAAAAACTTTCTACATACGAATGCTAGAACACGCAAAACTGAGCAACTTTCGTTTTGGGGGCACGTTCATCGGAGCTATGGTTTAACGGGAATTCGCATCGCAAAAACAGATCAGCACACAGTTTTACCAGGGACTTAGCCAAAATTGACAGACTTAGAAAAGAAAAAGAAAAAAAGGAAAAAAAAGATTAAAAAAAAAAGCTCACGTTGGGCCGGCCCATCTGGCCTGGAGGCTCGCGGCCTGGCTGAACTGGGCCAAGAGGGGGCGAGGTCGGCCCATGTGGCCATGGCGGCGGTTGGCAGCCGGGTCGGCTCCTCCCGAGCCCGCACGGGGAGGCTGACGGCGCCGGCGGCAGGCCTACTCCGGCGAGGAGGCGGCGCGACTTGGGAGGCCAGGGAAGGTGCGGCTGCTCGGGATTCGGCGGAGGGGCGTCGAGGGGTGCCGGCTCGGGGCGTCACGGTGAGGGCGGCGGTGCAAGCAGAGGCAGCCGACTGCGGCTCGGCTCGACCCCGTCCATGGCGGCGGCACGGCCACCTGCGGTGGAGGGAAAGAGGGAGGTGAGAGGGGAGCAGAGGAAGGAGAGAAGGTGAGGCGCGGTGGAGAGGAGAGGGAGGCCGCGGACGGCTCACCAGAGCTTGCCTGAGCGCGGGCGGCGGCGTCTCCATGGCCAGGGCGCGGAGGACGAGGGTGCTGGCGGCAGAGGCTCGGCCCTGACGGGCCCGGCGCGGCCCGGTGTTGCGGTTGGTGGGGAGGAGGCTGCTCCGGGCGCGACGTGGCGCGATCTGGGACCTCCGTTCCCAGATCTGACGGCTCTGGATGGCTGGGAGGCTAGGGTTTCGAAATTTGGTGGATTTGGGGGAAAATTTTGTGGCAAAACTAAGGGGGTGGCTGCAAATTTCCATTAGGGTAAACCCTAATTGGGTGGTGGGAGTCTGGTGGTCTTTATATAGGTAGGTTGGCTGGCCTGTTTACGCAAATGCCCTCGGTACCCCTCTCGCGCATCCGGTGATCGCGTTCGTGACCGCTGAGACTCCGTACGGACTCCGATTCCGACGAAATCTCGAACCACGCGCTCAGCGCGTCGAGCCCGTCGATCGTACCTCACTGCAGTGACATTCCGACAACATTTTTCGGTGCCCCATAAAATAATCCGTTTATTAAATAAACGGGGTTCGCGTTTCGGTAGCGATGGTTGGTCATGTGCCGGTTGCGACGGTGCTCGGGTGAAACCCGGTGTCGCGAAGGTCGAGTGTCAGGGTGGCAAGGTTCAGTCTTCGTCCGGTACGACATAAGAGGGGGAAAATAATCGCCGATCGATAAATCGGGGATGCAAACACCGCAAACAATTCAGACAATCAAACAATTCTCACCAAAAACAATTTTTTTTTAATTTTTGTGAAAACTGGGCTGTTACACCTCAGGACTTAGTTCAATTCTTTGTTCATAAATATATTTTCCTTCTCATATGCAACATGCTGCTTTGCTAAGAATCTATAACTTTAAACAATTGCAGGATGAGCACCTCCCTAAAGCTTGGGGGAGTGATACGTCCCAAACGTATCTATAATTTCTGCTTGCTCCATGCATGATTTGTTTGACTTTGCCATGTTTTGCTTGAACTTTCATACACTTTTGATCATATTTGGACTAACCTATTAACTTAGTACACCCAGTTGTCAGTTCCTGTTTTCTGCTGTTTTTATATTTCAGGTTTTTCGGCTATTAAAAGTGCCAAACAAATTCCGGAAAAATTATATAAAAAATCAGCGTCCCGGAAGCTTCCCGAAGAACCAAGGAAGGAACGGAGTGGACCCAGGAGGGTCCCTGGCATGGCCCCCCCTAGGGCGCGTCGGGAACCCTCCTGGCTTCCCCGTGGCCCCCTTCGGTGCCCCCCCCTTGGCCTATATTTAGTGCCCGTGGAGGAAACCCCTAATATCGATCTTCTATTCCCGTTGTCCTCTCTGTACCGCCGCCGCCATTTCAAGATCGGGGCTGCCAGAAGAAGCTGCCCCGGCACCCTGTCGGAAGGAGGAACCACCTCCGGGAGACCATCCATCACCACGGACGCCTCCCGGATGTACTGTGAGTAGTCCCCCTTGTACCATGGTTCCATGACCAGTAGCCATGTGATGTTCTCCTCCCTTTTTGTGCTTCCACTTTCGAGACCTCGTGAGCTACCTCACATGATCGAGGCACCTTTGTAATTTTCTGCGTTGCAATGCTGAGTTTGCTGGGATCTGATGAATTATGAGATTATGTTCAAATTGTCATGAGTAATATATTTGTTTCTCTTTTATATTTGTGTTCTTGAGTTAATTCTTGCATGTTCTCCGTTGCCGTATTTTACTTTGGCCAAGTGATTTTTTGCAACTCCAAGAGGGAGCGTTATGCTTGATTGTGGGTTCAACCCCCATATGTGTAGCTTGAGTGACAGAAACATGAGACTAGGGGATGTACTGTTGCCACCAGGGATAAAACAACGGAGCTTGTAACTGCGGGTGCAATGATTGTTTACTTTACGCAAAGTTCTTTTAGTGGAGTTGTCTGTTGCTTTGAGTTTACACTTTGGGTGGGATTCGCAACTTAATACCAGCGAGATGTTCTTGATAGATATCTCAAGGTGGATGCTTCGTAGTAGATACAGATGGATTTTGGTCTACTTACCTTGGCGTACCGCCCATTGCTTTTGAGCCTCTTCCTTTCTTTTATAGCATAGTTAGCATTGCGGTGCGTTTATAATCCTGTCAATTGCCCAGCTGTGATTTGTTTACCTCGCTAGCACTTTTATCATCTTTTGGGAGAGAGACATCACTAGTGAACGTCATGGGACCCTGGTCCATATTTCCACCATTGTTTACACCCTCAATTTACTTACATTTCTTACTTTCAGTTGCACTTTTATCTCTTGCGTTGATCCTTTATAAACAGCAAGGCCAGAGGAATTGACAACTCCTCTGTACTCATTGGGAGCAAAGTTATTTGCTGTGTGTGCAGGTCCAGGTCAGTAAGCAATCTTAGATTGTGAACGGCGCCATTGTTCACTTTACCACCTTCTTGTATCTCTTGGAGTCCTACGGGAGACAAGCCCTATCCTCTACATATGGGAAATTTGCTGCTATGCTACATCTCGACTTCCACTTGGGGTAACCAACGAGAAGTGAGAGAATATCTTCCTCACCGTATCAAGCTAATTTCTGGCGCCGTTGCCGGGGACTCCAGTCTACAAGATAGGGGACTTGCACACTATCTTTTATCTTTGCTTTTTAGTCTTGTTAGTTTACCTTTTAGTTTTTACTTTTGTGTCCCTTATAAAAAATACCAAAAATACCTGCTGCTACTATGGGTTCCAATGAAAACACCAAGTTGTGTGACTTCACTAGTCACAACAACAGTGACTTTATCTGCACTCCTATTGCTCCACCCACCACTTCAACACCTTCTAATGAAATTAAACCTTCTTTGTTGAATCTTGTTATGAAAGATCAATTCTCAGGTGCTGGAGAGGATGCTGCCTTGCACTTAAATAATTTTGTTGAGCTTTGTGATATGCAAAAGTACAAGGAAGTAGATGGAGACATCGTCAAGCTGAAGATTTTTCCTTTCTCCTTGAGAGGAAGAGCCAAGGAGTGGCTGCAATCCTTACCTAAGAATAGCATTGATTCTTGGGACAAGTGTAAGGATGATTTTATTGGGAAGTACTATCCCCCTGCTAAAATTTTCCAGTTAAGAAATAACATTATGAATTTTAGGCAATTGGATAATGAACACGTTGCCCAAGCTTGGGAACGTATGAAATATCTTGTTAAGAACTTCCTTACACATGGTTTGACTACTTGGATAGTTATCCAGACTTTTTATGCAGGCTTAAACTTTACCTCGCGGAATCTGCTAGACTCGGCCGCAGGAGGAACCTTTATGTCAACCACACTTGGTGCTGCCACGAAGCTACTTGATGAGATGATGCTGAACTACTCTCAGTGGCACACCGAACAATATCCAACTGGTAAGAAGGTAAATTCTGCCGAGGAGATCTCCTCTCTTAATGAAAAGGTTGACTTGATCATGTCTCTACTTACCAAGCAAGCTCCTATTGATCCTTAGGATGTTCCTTTAAATTCCTTGGTTGCTCAAGAACAAGTAGATGTGAACTTTATCTCTAGAAACAACTTCAACAATAATGCTTATAGGAGTAATTTTGGTAGCAACAATCCTAGACCTTTCCCATCCAACAACTATGGGCACAACAACACTTACCCTAGCACCAAAAACTCCACTTCTGAACTAGAGAGTATGCTTAAAGACTTTATCACTACCCAAAAAGCCTTCAACAAGAGTGTAGAAGAGAAATTAGACAAATTAGATATCCTCTCTTCAAAGGTAGACAACATAGCCCATGATGTTGAGATGCTTAAGATTAGAACTTCTCCCCCCGAGGAGAGGACAACCACTCCTATGAATGCTATCCAAGTGCAAATTAATGAAAACATTAGGATGTTGGGCAAACTTAAAGAGAGATGTGCTAGAGAAAAGGATGAAGAAGAGAGAGTTAAGATCCTTCCTACCTACCACACCATGGCTACTATCCAAGTTGTTGAGGATGTCCAAACTATTAGCACCCATCACACCCCTAGTCCACCTGGACCTATAAATGGTGATGATACCACATCAACCATAGATGAAGAAACCTCTATGAACCTAGAGGCTTTCAAACAAGTGAGCCTTAATTATATCACTACCTCATTGATAGATAGTAGTCATCTAGACTTTGACAACTGCACCTTACCTGAAGTTATTGGTTTCCTACACAAGATGTCTAGAGACCCCCACACTAGCACACTTAATATTGCCTTCACAGAGCATATCACCAATGCTCTAATCAAAGTTAGGGAGGAGAATCTTAGACTAGAAGCCTCCATACCTAGGAAGCTAGAAGATGGTTGGGATCCTATGATAAAAATCAAATTGAATAACTTCTCTTTCTTTGCTCTTTGTGATGTTGGAGCTAGTACCTCTGTTATGCCCAAAGTAATGTATGATATGCTTGAATTGAAACCTTTTGATCCTTGTACTTTTGGTGTTCGTCTTGTCAATTCTTTCGTAAAGAAACCTTTGGGGAAGATTGATGATGTTCTTATCATTGTCAATGACAATTATGTCCCCGTTGATTTTACTATTATGGACATTGAGTGTGAGCCCTCTTGTCCAATTATTTTGGGACGTCCTTTTCTTCGGACCGTTGGTGCTGTTATTGACATGAAAGAGGGAAAATCAAATTCCAACTCCCTCTCAAGAAAGGGATGGAACACTTCCCTAGGAAAAAGATTAAGTTGCCTTTTGAGTCCGTCACACGGGCTAGTTATTTTGTTGATAAAACTTGATCTTTTCTTTGTGCCTAGTTAAAGGCGTAAAAGAAAGCGCTTGTTGGGAGGCAACCCAATATGTTTTATCTTCCATTCTTACTGGTCTTGATGATTGTTACTACTGTAGCAACATTATTCTATCTTTATTTTTCAAGCTTTGTGCCAAATATAGCCTCATATGACAAGGGAAGTGAAAGTTGTGACATGTTGTCCAGAAAACTGATTCTGTCCTCGTGACGGGAAAAATCAGAATAAATCACAAGTTCACGTTTTTGAGCTGAATTTTTTACACAGCGTGCTATATACGATCACGGAACTTTCGTATGTTCTGAGTTTTTTTATTTGAGTTGTAGAAGTTCCCCTAAAAAATTCTTTACTACCTGCTGTTCTGTTTTTCACAGATTCTGCCACGTTTTGTCTCTCCTAAATTTTGCAAACCTTAAGCTTGATTTTTATTTTCAAAAACCTTTTGGAAATCTTGAGAAATAGTATCTATTCAAGAAAATATTTATTTGCAGTAGAGGAAAATTATTTTAATAGGGTACTAACCTCTCTAATCAGTTTACAATGAGTTATGCATGAAGGGAGTTTTCAAGTGTGCGATGGAAGATGATGAAAGAAGATCCTAGAGTGTCAAACGCTCAAGCTTGGGGATGCCCCCATGCATCCTCAACAAATATTCAAGGATACTCAAACGTCTAAGCTTGGGGATGCCCCCGAGCATGCCCTTCTTCATCAACAATTATCAGTTCGTCTTTCCTTGCACTATATTTTTATCACTTCATGCGCTATGTGCTATGCTTGGAGCGTCTCACTCTTTACTTTTCTTAGGTTTGTTTTTCCTTTGTTTGCTGTAGTAACAATTAAGACCCCATCTTTCTTTTGTGTGGGAGTGAAACACGCTCCGCTTGAACTAGAACTCCTCATAGGATTTGCATGCTTATTTCCTTAGTTGTGAGTTGTTCTTTTTCTTTTCTTAGCTGCTGCCCTATTTAGTTGTAGTGCTTTAGTTTTATTCTAGAGCTTTTATTTTGTCTCAGGTTGAACTTTCTATAGGTTGCATGTTTTTCTTGTTTAGAGAGTTTGCCTGTTGCATTGAGTTTTCTGTCTTGACTAGAAAGTAGGTTGTTGAAGTTGCTATTCTCTTTGTAGTAGTAACTTGCAATAGACTTGAGGTATTGACTAGAGTAATGTTTGAACTTATGGTGTCAAGAGCTTTACCTATTAGTGATAGATGTCGTATTTTGGGCAATCCATGTGATTTTCGAAAACCAAAACCCCTGTTGAGAACTCTAGCTACTAGATGGATCACTAACCTCTGGAACGTTCGAATATTAGAGTACACTCACGTACCATGAGTCGAGGATGCGCAAGGATAACCAAACCCCCAGACACTCGTCCTCGGGGTACTTGTCTCTTTGTGAACCTCCTGATTAGATTGAGAGTTACCGATAATAAGTGCATGAGTTCTTCGGACTAATGTGAGTATTTGAAAGTTGATGTAACAGCCCAGATTTCACAAAAATTAAAATTTTTCTTTTCGGTGTGAATTGTTTGATTGTCTGATTGTTTGCGGTGTTTGCATCCCCGATTTATCGATCGACGATTATTTTTCCCCTCTTATCTCGTACCGGACGGAGACTGGCCCTTGCCACCCTGACACTCGACCTTTGCGACACCGGGTTTCGCCGGATCACCGTCGTGAAAACCGCACGAGACCAGCCGCAGCCAACGGAACGAAAAACCCCGTTTAATAAGTAAACGGGATATTTTTATAGCGCGCCGGAAAGTGTTCTCAGAACGGTTCCAGCGTGAGGTGAACGCCTCCGGCTCGACGCGCTGATTGCACAGTTCGAAGTTTTACCCGAATCGGAGGTACTGCGGACCCCCGGCGGTCAGAAACGTGAGGACCGCGCGTGCGAGAGAAAAACCGGGGATGTTTTTGCAAACTGACAGCCACCTGGGCTATATAAAGACCACCACACTCCCACCTCCTTTCTAGGGTTTCCCTAGTCCAAAATTGCAGCCACCCCCTCACATTTTCCCCAAAAATCCCCAATTTTCGTCCAAACCTTAGCCTTGGACACTCCCGGAGCCGTCGGATCGCAGATCGGAGGGCTACGGTGACGCCACGTCAGCCCAGTTTTTTTCTTCTTCTCTCTCTCCAATCTCTCCTCTTTCTCCCGTGGATGCCGAGCTGCCGCCTCCGTCTAACTCGCCGGCGTCAAGGCCGCCGCGGCCGCCCCAAGTCGCCCCTCTCTCCTCCCCGCGTGCCCTCCCTTTCTCCTCTCCCTGATTCCTTCCTCCCCTAATCCCTCTTCCCCGCAGAGCCGGATTGAGCCGCCGCCATGGCCTTGGCCTTGAAGCTCGTGTCGCGCCGCTCGTGGCCCTGCCGGCGACCGGATCAGGAGGATCCGAGCCGCCGTGCCCGCGCCGCCTCCAGGACCCGCTCGCCCCGTGGCCCCTCGTCTCGCCGGAGATGGACGGCCGCCGCCGCCGCCGGTCATCGGGAGTCCGCGGCCCCGAGCCAGCGCCCCGTCCCCAACCGCCGCGTCCCCGCCGTGGCTCGGCACCAGCCACGACCCAGCCAGGCCACCTAGCCCAGGCCGCCCCCTCCTCTTGGGTCGGCCCGAAGGGTAAGGCGCCTTTTTTTCTCTTTTTTTCTATTTTCTGTTGGGCCTAGTAGATTTCGGCCCGGTTAGGTTTTTTCTGCTAGGTTTTTTTTATTAATTTTGGCAGATTGTAATTGATTTTTGTGTTGCCCGTATCTTTTAGCTCGTAGCTCGGATCGCAACGCGTAAAACATGTAAATTGCTTAGAATTTTGTCTAGTTTAATAAAACGTGCTTCTTTGTTATGTTTGACTTTGTTACATGTTGTTTTACTGCTAATTACAACCTTGCCACTGTAAATTGTTTCTTTAATAACTTTTTAACTTGACTAGAATTGCATGTAGATTGTGTTTCTGTTGTTCTTGCTTGCTAAATAAAATAATAAAATATTGTTTAGGGAAAAACAGTACCAAATATTATAATTATCGTGGGGTCTACAATAGTTTGCCATGTCTAGGATTTCACCCCACTTAAATTGACTAGCTAGGGTAGTTTATTTATGCTTCACCACTTGACATGTTTGTGTGATATGCCATGCTTGAGTGAGATGCCATGTTAACAACCTTTGTTGATCACCTGTAGCTAAACAACTTGAACCTTTCTAAATGTGCGGTATCATCGTGTGTGACGAGTACTCCACTTAACCTTTTAGTAACCGCTCTCGACGGTAGGTGCGATGTCTCGTGTAGCCTTCTTGTTGATTCTTGCTCGTGTTTGCCTTGTAGTAATAGATGCTTGATCGTTGATTGCTTTCCAGTGTTTACCATCTTGTGTGCTCCCGCGGATACTCTCGGAGACGATGCGAGCTCGCGATCAACTACACCTTCGGAATCCGACTTATCAACATGCAAGGACTATACATTACTTATGATCCATTCTATTTCAACCAGCGGTTTGCATGCTAGTCTAGGATAGGTTCAATATTTGAGCCTACCACATGCTTACAGCCTCTTTCAAACCGATACAGCCATGTCCACTCCCAGCAAACCTTGTACTGCTATGTTACTATTGCTCGTTGCTCAGCCCCTGCTTAGTATGCATGCTTAGGATGCTACGATGTTACCCTGTTACTCCTTGGGTTGGGATATCACATCATTATTATATTGTTGTTGATGATATGATTATTATAATGTTGACTATATTCGACGAAGGATGGAAGGTCTAGGCTATCCCGCCCCGACGCTTTGTTCCATCTGACTCACCTAGGATCCGAGTTCCGGGTATTGGTTTTAAGACTGAGCGTGTCTAACCGCGTGTGGGATTTTATGGGGTCCCCTTTTCTTACCTACCTAGCTTCAAACATTTCTAGTGGTGGCCCAAGCTGATTTACCATTTGAAACCGTGTGTGTGTTGGTTGGCCGCCAGTTGTTTACAAACCAACTTGGACCAGTGAGGACATAGTTCCCTTGCTGGCCCACTTTTTCCGGCTGAGGACCCGGTGTCCCATGTGTGATAAACCGGCTATCCAAACCTGCGACAGACGGTAGAGACCGATTCAAGAGCGCGGCCAGCTTTTGAGTTGGATGTCGACTCACCGGGGGCCACCCGGATTTGTTCGTTGTTAGCTAGAGGGACCTGTCGTTTCGGATCTCTTCGAACTAAATCATAAATTGGTTGCATTTGATGGGTAGCAACTGAGAGAGATGGACGTGCGTGCGGAGCCTTGTAATGGGCAGTTGGTACACCCCTGCAGGGTTAAATCTTATCGAGAAGCCGTGTCCACGGTTATGGACGACTTGAGACCTACTCCTTGTTCATAGACAACAACAACTGAGATAATCTTATTATAACTTGATCAACGTGTGTGTGTGCCTTGACTACTTCTTCTTCGTTGGGATGCGAAGAGGAAGACAAGGATAGGATAGGTGTTATGCTTGCGTAAGTAGGTGATAGCAAGACTTGTTGGAGGCGATTCCTCATCGAATGGTTGGATTTTTACCTTACTCTCTAGATCGTTAGCCACTTCATAATGTAGTGCAGCAGCAACCTCACCACTTACCACATCCTTACCGTAAACTACTAGTTGTCCTAGAATGACGAGTGATGAAGTCCTTGCTGGGTCAGATGACCACTACACTTGGATGCTGAGTACCTCTGTACTCATGATACTACCCCCAAACTCTTTTCAGGGTTCTTGATGGACAACAGGTATGGTGATCGACGTTACACGTGGAGACTCGACGACGACTAGTTTGGCGGATCCCGGCGGAGGGCCTGGACCCGTGTGGTTATGGGGATCGATGTTTTTATCTTTGCAAGTAGGCATTTGATTGTAGTCTGTACTCAGACATGTATCTTCCGCTGTTGTATTGTATTTGAGTCAGTTGTATGCCGATTGTATGAGATGTCGTATCTTGTATCTGTAACGTTGTGATATCATGTTGGAAATCCGGGGCATATGGCTATGTTATATGTCGCGGTGGGACCGATATGTGCTTCGTCCCTGGATCTGGATGGAAACATCTAGATCTGGAACAGTACCGCATATCGGGCCTTACAACTTGGTATCAGAGCCTTACCGACCGTAGGATCCCTTTTCTGGCCGAAGTCGAGTCTAGACAAAAACTATTTTTTAGTTACTAAGATAGTTATCGGAGATTAGGATTCTTTTTCTTCCTTACCCTTGCTCTGGTCAGGACAAGTGTCGTAAGTGTTTTATTCTCACCTTATCCCCTTCAAAACTTTAGGATCTCGAGAGTGTGGAGTATCGGAACCGTTACAATGCCTTGCTTGCAGCGTATTGTCTCGATTCCGAGCTCAGGTGGGAATTCCTGTAGTACCTTTAGCTTCTCCGGTTTCGGATATCATCTGGGTCATCCATTGCCATCCCTCCTTTTACCGTGAGGACATCCCTACTAATGTTACACCCATATCCTCACCAACTACACATATTGGACCAGTTACTAGAGCTCGTGCACGTCAACTAAATTATCAGGTACTTTCGTTTCTTGCGAATCCTTCTATTGTTCATGAACATATGATACTGCCTAAATTAGATACTTTTGTTTTGCTTATGAATGAAGGACCTAGCATGGACAAGAAGGATGGTCATTGGAGCGGGATCAAGCATGGAGAAGAAGGTGCGCGCGCGGGAAAGGACAGCGGAGCTTCCCGTGGTGATTATCGCACTTTGAAGCCACCATAAGGCGCGCATGAAGTCTTGGACGAAATACGCGAGATGCCACTTCATTATTTTCGTCCAAGGGCAATTATAGGTGCTGCGTCACCTTAATATTGGGCTGGGCCCATGTAATTTCGAAATACCACCTTATAGGCTGTTTTTAGAGTCCGTATGTGTGGGGAAACCGAGTTAGGGTTGTTTTCGGACCCCACCTCCAAGGGGTCACGAAAATCCCCTCTGTTCCCCCATATATACAGCCCTTAGGGCGTCGTTTAGACTTGGGTTTTAATTAGATTTAAGTTAGCCATAGCCGCAACTTCGAGCTCTTCGTTTGTGTCATCCGACCAGGCCAAGACCTCATTGGAACCCCAACTTTCGTAATCATTCATCTTATATTCGCAATATCCAGATTGCAATTCTTAGTTCTTGCTTGTTCTTCGATTGCTTGCAGGAATTAGACCTTCGTGGTCAGGTTGATCGTGCATCCGCGGGATCAATAACCTCTCGGAGTTGGTTTAGCGATCGCTAAGGCGCAACGTCTTCGCACGTTCGTAGTCGGGTCGTGAAAGTCTACTCCACCATAATCGATCTCCACCATCTCATCGAAACATCGGGACACCTTCGCCTCTATCAAGTGGTATCAGATTTCCAGGTTGCTCGGTGAGATTTACCAGTTTTCGTAGTCTAGATTGATTCTGTTCGTCATACCTACAGCCCACGAAAAAGCCAAAAAAAAATTTAGGGTTAGATCATCACGTCCCAAGACAGTCCGAGCCTTTGTCCAGTTTTCTTTTCAGTACTTGCTTTGTTGAATTTACGGTTGCATCGTTGTGTCAAGTTGCTGATCTTAGCGTCTAGTTCCCTTAGAGTTTCGAGTTCTGATCACAGTTTGCCACGTCGCCGCCGCACAGTAGTCATCCTACCACGTTCCGCCAATCCAAGTCCACATACACCACCACGTTCCGCCAAGCAGAGTCCATATACACCACCACGTACCACGAGTCCGAGTTGAGTTCCATCATCAGTACGGTTCGTGACCTCTCCATAGCCAGATTAGTTTGAGTTGATTAGAGTCGGATTTCACCAATCTTTGTCGTACGTAGAAGGGGGTGATTTCCAAAAAAAAAAAAAAAAGAAGGGGGTGATTAGAGTCTGGCACGCTTTTCAGAGCAGTTTTTAGGCCAAAATTTTCAGGGGTAAAAAAAATTCGTGCCCATACGTTCCTTAGGTCCAGAAACTCGTTTTGAGACGTTCGCCACCATAGTGATTTTTTCGCACTTTTTCAGCCACCGCAGTCCCGCATCGCCAAAAAAAAAAAACAAAAAAAAAGAGAAAAAAATAAAAATTTCAGAGTGTGCTTCTCAGTTGATTACGTGCCGCGCCGTGCTTTCGTTGGTGTTTTAGGCTCGCGTCTCTAGTACGGTCTAGCCTAGGATCAGCACAGTACCGACGTTGAGTGTTTATTCAACTTTGCATCTCTGTTTTGATTACTGTTGAGCTTTTTGCTACCATATTTGTCAAACCTACCTACAGCTCCACATATATTCTACTTCGTGCGGTTGACACCTCCTGCCATCGCTCTACCACATCTCTGAGAGTTTTGACCCGTTGGTTGTACATCACCACCTGCTGCTAGGTAAGAATCGGTAAGAACTGAAGAAAAGCTTGACGGATTTGTGCTTCCCACCACCCCACATCCCATTAGTCGAAGTAGGATCATACTTCTGTGTGTTTTCTATTTCTGCTAACCATGCCAGGATCCCATGATGAAGTGGCGCGGGATGCACCTGATTGGGAGAATATGACAAACAAAGCATTACATGATAAATTTGCACAAATGATGTCTGAACAGGTGAATGACATCGAGAACAGATTTACAGAGGCGATTGATGGTGTGGAGAAGATGATCGACACCAAGCTCGACGCCAAGTTTACTGAGTTGCTCGCACGCTTACCTATACAGCCTGCGGCCGCTCCAGCACAGCCACCGCCACCACGACGTGGACGACGTATTCTGTTTCCGGGCGGACAAGCTTCTGGTGCTCTTGCTGCTGCTGCAGTTACTGCTGCTGCTGCCTCTGACGTCGGCCAGGACGACAACTACGAGGGTGATTACGAGGAGGAGGTGGAACAAGAAGCGGCCTATGAACAGCCAGCTGGACGTCCACGTCCCAACATTCGCCACGGTCGACACCAACCACCCCCTCAGGTACGCGATGATGAACATGTGCCTAAACTTAAATTGAATCTTAAGCCGTTTGAGGGTAGATATATTCCTGATGCTTATCTTACTTGGGAGTTAGAAACTGAACAACGCTTTACATGTTTACAATATCCTGAGAATAGACGTGTTACTGCTGCTGTTTGTGAATTCACGGGTTTTGCATCTATTTGGTGGTCTGAACATTGTAGATTGCATGCTAATAATATTCCAGCTACTTGGGCTGCTTTAAAAGATGCTATGCGTACTCGCTGGGTTCCTCCTTATTATCAACGTGAATTGCTACAAAAATTACAGCGTTTGAGACAAGGAAAAAATTCTGTAGAGGAATATTATCAAGAATTACAAACTGGATTGATTAGATGTGGCCTAGTAGAGGATAATGAAGCTATGTTTGCACGTTTCATAGGTGGCTTAAACAGGGAGATACAAACTATTCTAGAATACAAGGACTATGCTACTATTACTCGTTTGTTTCATCTTGCTTGTAAAGCTGAACGTGAAGTGCAGGATCGACAGGCCGCTACGAGACCTAACTTTTCTGCAGGACGAAATACATCATGGACATCGCGTGGACCTTCTACATCCACACGTCCTGCTGCTCCACCCTCTACTTCAGCCGCTCATTCTTACAGGGAGCCACCAAAACAGTCAGCGCCACCATTCAAGGGTGCACAGAGTGGTCCAGCGGCGAGTTCTTCTTCATCCATGGCTTCCACAGGGCAAACACGAGATTGTGATATTAAATGTCGCAGGTGCCAAGGTGGAGGTCACTTCGCAAAAGACTGTCCCTCCAAGCGTGTGATGATTATTACGGCGGATGGTGGGTATGAGTCAGCGAGTGACTATGATGAGGAGACTTTAGTTCTCATTGCTCATGAGGAACAGGGTGCCCATGATGATGCTCATGATATGGAGTATATGGCTCCTGATGATGCAGATAAATATGCTAGTTTGGTTGCTCAACGTGTGTTAAGTGTGCAGGTAACGAAGGCTGAGCAAAACCAGAGGCATAATTTGTTCCACACAAAGGGAGTGGTGAAAGAACGTTCGGTTCGCATCATCATTGACGGAGGGAGTTGCAACAACTTGGCTAGCATGGAGTTGGTGGAGAAGCTATCTCTCACCACAAGACCACACCCCCATCCGTACTATATTCAGTGGTTTAACAATAGTGGTAAGATTAAGGTAACGCGTTCTGTTCGTGTGCACTTTAGCATTGCTGCATATGCTGATTATGTTGATTGTGATGTGGTACCCATGCAAGCATGCTCTCTTTTACTTGGTAGACCATGGCAATTTGATAGGAATGTTGTACACCATGGTAGGACAAATCAGTTTACTCTGGTTCATCAGGATAAAAATATTGCTTTACTTCCTATGTCTCCTGAACAAATTGTGAAAGATGATCTTGCTAGAGCTAGTAAAGCTAAACAGGAGAAAAATAAGAGTGAAAATGAGATAGCAGCCAAAGAATTTGAGCAACAACATAAGACTAATAGCAAATCTTCTTCTGCTGTGTCTAATGAAATTAAATTGACTAGTCCAACTTTGCTTGCTACTAAAGTTGATATTTCAGATTTGGATGTTAGTCAATATGTGTGCTATGCTTTTGTGTGCAAAGAAGCTTTGTTTTCATTTGAGGAATTGCCTCCTTCTTTGCCTCCTGTTGTCACTGACCTTTTGCAGGAGTTTATTGACGTCTTTCCACAAGACGTACCACCGGGATTACCACCTATTCGAGGGATTGAGCATCAGATTGACTTAATTCCCGGTGCTTCACTGCCCAACCGTGCGCCATACCGTACCAATCCGGAGGAGACAAAGGAGATTCAGCGTCAAGTACAAGAGCTACTCGACAAAGGTTACATACGTGAATCCCTTAGTCCTTGTGCTGTTCCTGTTATATTAGTGCCTAAAAAGGATGGAACATGGCGTATGTGTGTTGATTGTCGAGCCATTAATAATATTACTATTCGTTATCGTCATCCTATTCCTAGGTTAGATGATATGCTTGATGAATTAAGTGGCTCTACCATGTTTTCCAAAGTTGATTTGCGTAGTGGATACCATCAAATTCGCATGAAATTAGGAGATGAATGGAAAACGGCATTTAAAACTAAGTTTGGATTATATGAGTGGTTAGTCATGCCTTTTGGGTTAACTAATGCACCTAGCACTTTCATGAGATTAATGAACGAGGTTTTACGTGCTTTCATTGGACGATTTGTGGTAGTCTATTTTGATGATATACTGATTTATAGCAAATCTTTGGAGGAACATTTGGATCATTTACGTGCTGTTTTTATTGCTCTACGTAATGCACGTTTGTTTGGTAACCTTGGGAAGTGCACCTTTTGCACCGACCGAGTATCGTTTCTTGGCTATGTTGTTACTCCGCAGGGAATTGAAGTTGATAAAGCCAAGATCGAGGCGATTGAGAGTTGGCCGCAGCCCAAAACGGTCACACAAGTGAGGAGTTTTCTTGGCCTCGCTGGATTCTATAGGCGTTTTGTGAGAGATTTCAGCACCATTGCTGCACCTCTCAATGAGCTTACACGCAAGGATGTGCCTTTTACTTGGGGTACCGCACAGGAAGAAGCCTTCACCGTATTGAAAGATAAGTTAACACATGCTCCTTTGCTCCAACTTCCTGATTTTAATAAGACTTTTGAGCTTGAATGCGATGCTAGTGGGATTGGTTTGGGAGGTGTGTTATTACAAGATGCTAAACCTGTTGCTTACTTTTCTGAAAAATTGAGTGGGCCTAGTCTGAACTATTCTACTTATGATAAGGAATTATATGCTCTTGTTCGGACATTAGAAACTTGGCAACATTATTTATGGCCCAAAGAATTTGTTATACATTCTGATCATGAATCTTTGAAACACATAAGAAGTCAAGCAAAACTTAATCGTAGACATGCTAAGTGGGTTGAATTTATTGAGACTTTCCCTTATGTCATTAAACACAAGAAGGGGAAAGATAATATTATTGCTGATGCTTTGTCTCGTCGTTATACTATGCTTTCACAACTTGACTTCAAGATTTTCGGTTTAGAGACAATCAAAGATCAATACGTAAATGATGCGGAATTTAAAGATGTATTGCAGAATTGTAGAGAGGGTAGAACATGGAACAAGTTTGTGCTTAATGATGGATTTGTGTTCCGTTCTAACAAGCTATGCATTCCAGCTAGCTCTATTCGTCTTTTGTTGTTGCAGGAGGCGCATGGAGGAGGATTAATGGGACACTTTGGCGTGAAGAAGACGGAGGACGTACTTGCTACACATTTCTTTTGGCCAAAGATGAGACGGGATGTTGAGCGTTTTGTTGCTCGCTGCACTACATGTCAAAAAGCTAAGTCACGACTCAATCCTCATGGTTTATACATGCCTTTACCTGTACCTAGTGTTCCGTGGGAGGACATATCCATGGACTTTGTTTTAGGCTTGCCTCGAACAAAGAATGGGAGGGATAGCATATTTGTTGTCGTGGATAGATTTTCTAAGATGGCACATTTTATACCATGTCATAAAAGCGATGATGCTGCTAATGTTGCTGATTTATTCTTTCGTGAGATTATTCGCTTACATGGTGTGCCCAATACTATTGTCTCGGATCGTGATACTAAGTTTCTTAGCCATTTTTGGAGATGCTTATGGGCTAAGTTGGGGACTAAACTACTTTTTAGTACTACATGTCATCCCCAAACTGATGGACAAACTGAAGTAGTCAATAGGACTTTGTCTACTATGCTTAGGGTTGTTTTAAAGAGTAACTTGAAACTGTGGGAAGAATGTTTACCTCATATTGAATTTGCTTATAATCGTTCATTGCATTCTACCACTAAAATGTGCCCTTTTGAGATTGTTTATGGTTTTCTGCCTCGTGCACCTATTGATTTGCTTCCTCTTCCATCTTCGGAGAAGGTTAATTTTGATGCTAAGCAACGTGCTGAATTGATATTAAAACTGCATGAGTTAACTAAAGAAAACATTGAGCGCATGAATGCTAGATACAAGCTTGCTGGTGATAGGGGTCGAAAGCATGTTGTGTTTGAACCCGGAGATCTTGTTTGGTTACATCTACGTAAAGATAGGTTTCCTGATTTGCGCAAGTCTAAGTTAATGCCTCGAGCTGATGGTCCCTTTAAGGTTTTGCAGAAAATTAATGATAATGCATATAAACTTGAGCTACCTGCAGCCTTTGGGGTTAGTCCCACATTTAATATTGCAGATTTGAAGCCTTATTTGGGAGAAGATGATGAGCTTCCGTCGAGGACGACTTCAATTCAAGAAGGGGAGGATGATGAGGACATCCCTACTAATGTTACACCCATATCCTCACCAACTACACATATTGGACCAGTTACTAGAGCTCGTGCACGTCAACTAAATTATCAGGTACTTTCGTTTCTTGCGAATCCTTCTATTGTTCATGAACATATGATACTGCCTAAATTAGATACTTTTGTTTTGCTTATGAATGAAGGACCTAGCATGGACAAGAAGGATGGTCATTGGAGCGGGATCAAGCATGGAGAAGAAGGTGCGCGCGCGGGAAAGGACAGCGGAGCTTCCCGTGGTGATTATCGCACTTTGAAGCCACCATAAGGCGCGCATGAAGTCTTGGACGAAATACGCGAGATGCCACTTCATTATTTTCGTCCAAGGGCAATTATAGGTGCTGCGTCACCTTAATATTGGGCTGGGCCCATGTAATTTCGAAATACCACCTTATAGGCTGTTTTTAGAGTCCGTATGTGTGGGGAAACCGAGTTAGGGTTGTTTTCGGACCCCACCTCCAAGGGGTCACGAAAATCCCCTCTGTTCCCCCATATATACAGCCCTTAGGGCGTCGTTTAGACTTGGGTTTTAATTAGATTTAAGTTAGCCATAGCCGCAACTTCGAGCTCTTCGTTTGTGTCATCCGACCAGGCCAAGACCTCATTGGAACCCCAACTTTCGTAATCTTTCATCTTATATTCGCAATATCCAGATTGCAATTCTTAGTTCTTGCTTGTTCTTCGATTGCTTGCAGGAATTAGACCTTCGTGGTCAGGTTGATCGTGCATCCGCGGGATCAATAACCTCTCGGAGTTGGTTTAGCGATCGCTAAGGCGCAACGTCTTCGCACGTTCGTAGTCGGGTCGTGAAAGTCTACTCCACCATAATCGATCTCCACCATCTCATCGAAACATCGGGACACCTTCGCCTCTATCACCATGTTAACAACCTTTGTTGATCACGTGTAGCTAAACAACTTGAACCTTTCTAAATGTGCGGTACCGTCGTGTGTGACGAGTACTCCACTTAACCTTTTAGTAACTGCTCTCGACGGTAGGTGCGATGTCTCGTGTTGCCTTCTTGTTGATGCTTGCTCGTGTTTGCCTCGTAGTAATAGATGCTTGCTCGTTGATTGCTTTCCAGTGTTTACCGTCTTGTGTGCTCCCGCGGATACTCTCGGAGACGATGCGAGCTCGCGATCAAATACACCTTCGGAATCCGACTTATCAACAGGCAAGGACTATACATTACTTATGATCCATTCTATTTCAACCAGCGGTTTGCATGCTAGTCTAGGATAGGTTCGCTTTTTTATCCTACCACATGCTTACAACCTCATTCAAACCGATACAGCCATGTCCCCTCCGAGCAAACCTTGTACTGCTATGTTACTATTGTTCGTTGCTCAGCCCCTGCTTAGTATGCATGCTTAGGATGCTACGATGTTACCCTGTTACTCCTTGGGTTGGGATATCACATCATTATTATATTGTTGTTGATGATATGATTATTATAATGTTGACTATATTCGACGAAGGATGGAAGGTCTAGGCTATCCCGCCCCGACGCTTTGTTCCATTCGAGTCACCTAGGATCCGAGTTCCGGGTATTGGTTTTAAGACTGAGCGTGCCTAACCGCGTGTGGGATTTTATGGGGTCCCCTTTTCTTACCTACCTAGCTTCAAACATTTCTAGTGGTGGCCCAAGATGATTTACCATTTGAAACCGTGTGTGTGCTGGTCGGCCGCCAGTTGTTTACAAACCAACCTGGACTAGTGAGGACATAGTTCCCTTGCTGGCCCACTTTGTCCGGCTGAGGACCCGGTGTCCCATGTGTGATTAACCGACTATCCAAACCTGTGACAGACGGTAGAGACCGATTCGAGAGCGCGGCCGGCTTTTGAGTTGGATGTCGACTCACCGGGGGCCACCCGGATTTGTTCGTTGTTAGCTAGAGGGACCTGTCATTTCGGATCTCTTGGAACTAAATCATAAAATGGTTGCCTGTGATGGGTAGCAACTGAGAGAGATGGACGTGCGTGCGGAGCCTTGTAATGGGCAGTTGGTACACCCCTGCAGGGTTAAATCTTTTCGAGAAGCCGTCTCCACGGTTATGGACGACTTGAGACCTACTCCTTGTTCATAGACAACAACAACTGAGATAATCTTATTATAACTAGATCAACGTGTGTGTGTGCCTTGACTGCTTCTTCTTCGTCGGGATGCGAAGAGGAGGACAAGGATAGGATAGGTGTTATGCTTGCGTAAGTAGTTGATAGCAAGACTTGTTGGAGGCGATTCCTTATCGAATGGTTGGCTTCTTACCTTACTCTCTAGATCGTTAGCCACTTCATAATGCTAGTGCGGCAGCAACCTCACCACTTACCACATCCTTACCGTAAACTACTAGTTGTCCTAGAATGATGAGTGATGAAGTCCTTGCTGGGTCAGATGACCACTACAGTTGGATGCTGAGTAACTCTGTACTCATGATACTAGCCCCAAACTCTTTTCAGGGTTCTTGATCGACAACAGGTATGGTGATCGACGTTACACGTGGAGACTCGACGACGACTAGTTAGGAGGATCCCGGCGGAGGGCCTGGACCCGTGTGGTTATGGGGATTAATGTTTTTCTCTTTGCCAGTAGGCATTTGATTATAGTCTGTACTCAGACATGTATCTTCCGCTGTTGTATTGTATTTGAGGCAGTTGTATCCCGATTGTATGAGATGTTGTATCTTGTATCTGTAATGTTGTGATATCATGTTGGAAATCCGGGGCGTATGGCTATGTCATATATCGTGGTGGGACCGATATGTGCTTCGTCCCCGGATCTGGATGGAAAACTCTAGATCTGGAACAGTTCCGCATATCGGGCCTTATAGTTGACACTTCCACCACCTATATTTTTCTAGCCTCTTCGGTACCGTGCATTGCCCTTTCTCACCTCGAGAGTTGGCGCATACTTCGCCGATGCATCCAAACCCTTGGCATGATACGCTCTGTCATCATAAACCTCCTTATATCTTTCCTCAAAATAGCCACCATACCTACCTACAAGGCATTTCCATTGCCTTTCCGAGATACATTGCCATGCAACATCCACCTTCTCATGACTTGATCTTCATGTCATACATGCTACTTGCTTGATCGATGAGCCGCATGCTAGTTGGGCCTTTCCCTAACCATTGCTACATGACGCGCTAGTATCATTGCATATCCTGCTATCCTGGCAGAGGCATACATGTGCATCATGATATTTACATCTTCTTTATGTGAATAACTTTGTAAAGTGTGAAAGATCTCCTATATTCTTGTAAAATATAGAGTGTTGCCCCTAAAGTGAGGAAAAGATCCCAAAGAGGACAAAATCAAAAGATCCCAAAGAGGACAAATGAGAGTTAAATAGAAAGAGTCATTGAGGCCACCAAAAAATACAAAAAATAGAAAAAAGAGAAAAAGAGAAAAAAATAAAAAGAGAGAAGGGGCACACTACTATTCCTTTTGAGAGATTCACACTAGTACTTCATCCTCTATCATCATACATGCATATAGCTATGTGGGTTCCCTTCACACTATAGAACTTGGCTTGTATATTCCAATGATGAACCTCCTCAAACGAGCTCTAGGTCTTCTTGAGCAAGCAAGTTGGATGCAACCCCACTAGTTCCCTTAGAGAGATTTTAGCTCACATGGGAATCCGTTGCATGGCAATCCCTACTCCTCACATCATATCTATCATATGGTCTTCTCTCGCCTATGATTGTCCTCATTGATGTGAGCCTTTCACACCTTTTTGTCTTCCTCCTCCACCTTCTTTCTGTTTGGCCTTTTAGGTGTCAACTTTCTTGCTCACGCTCATACATTTCATGAGTGCTCAAAATATCGAAAGGGAGTGGATCAGTTTGACTTGTACCTGGCTAGTGGTCTGGGAAAGATTCAAGATAAGAATCCAAAGGAGACTAAGTGTGAAACTTTAGTAGATAGTAGTTCTCAACAACCTTTTTTCTCTCTTTTTCCCAGTCCCCTGCTTGCACCCAAACACTATCTGGAGACATTCGAGTCACGGACAGCGAGAGCTCTTGCACCCTTTGTTCTTTTGTTGCTTGTGACAATGCTAATATAGACTCTTGCTTGTTAAGAATTGAATTTAATTGCATGCTTTGATTGCTTTACTTAAAAGTCCTTATATGGTTGTGTGGCATGTTGCCACAGAAATTATGCTTGTTATCATTTGCCTACTCAAGGACGAGCAGGAATTAAGCTTGGGGATGTTGATACATCCCAAACGTATCTATAATTTTTGCTTGCTCCATGCATGATTTGTGTGACTTTGCCATATTTTGCTTGAACTTTCATACACTTTTGATCATATTTGGACTAACCTATTAACTCAGTGCACCCAGTTGCCAGTTCCTGTTTTCTTCTGTTTTTATATTTCAGGTTTTCCGGCCATTAAAAATGCCAAATAAATTCCGGAAAATATATATAAAAAATCAGCATCCCGGAAGCTTCCCAAAGAACCAAGGAAGGAAGGTAGTGGACCCACCAAGGCCCCAGGAGGGTCCCTTGCGTGGCCCCCCCTAGGGCGCGCCGGGCACCCTCCTAGCTACCCTGTGGCCCCCCTCGGTGCCCCCCTTGGCCTATATTTAGTGCCCGCGGAGGAAACCCCTAATATCGATCTGCTATTCCCATTCTCCTCTCTGTACCGGCGCTGCTGCAGTTTCAAGATCGGGGCTGCCATGAGAAGCTGCCACGGCACCCTGCCGGAAGGAGGAACCCCATCCGGGAGACCATCCATCACCATGGACGCCTCCCGGATGTACTGTGAGTAGTCCCCCTTGGACCATGGGTCCATGACCAGTAGCTATGTGATGTTATCCTCCCTCTTTGTGCTTCCACTTTCGAGACCTCGTGAGCTGCCTCACATGATCGAGGCATGTTTGTAATTTTCTCCGTTGCTATACTGAGTTTGCTGGGATCTGATGGATTATGAGATTATGTTCAAATTGTGATGAGTAATATATTTGGTTCTCTTTTATATTTGTGTTGAGTTAATTCTTGCATTTCTCCGTTGCCGTATTTTACTTTGGCCAAGTGATTTGTTGCAACTCCAAGAGGGAGCGTTATACTTGATTGTGGGTTCAGCCCCCTGATGTCTAGCTTGAGTGACAGAAACATGAGACTAGGGGATGTGCTGTTGCCACCAAGGATAAAACAACGGTGCTTGTACCTGCGGGTGCAAGGATTGTTTACTTTACGCAAAGTTCTTTTAATGCAGTTGTCTGTTGCTTTGAGTTTACACTTTGGGTGGGATTTGCAACTTATTACCAGCGAGATGTTCTGGATAGATATCTCAAGATGGATGATTCGTAGTAGATTCCTATGGATTTCGGTCTAATTACCTTGGCGTACTTCCCATTGCTTTTGAGCCTCTTCCTTTATTTTATAGCATAGTTATCATTGCGGTGCGTTTATAATCCTGTCAATTGCCCAGCTGTGATTTTTTACCTCGCTAGCACTTTTATCGTCTTTTGGGAGAGAGACATCACTAGTGAACGTCATGGGACCCACGTCCATATTTACACCCTTGTTTACACCCTCAATGTACTTTCAGTTGCACTTTTATGTCTTGCGTTGATCCTTTGTAAACAGCAAGGTCGGAGGAATTGACAACTCCTCTGTACTCGTTGGGAGCAAATTTATTTGCCGTGTGTGCAGGTCCAGGTGAAGTAAGCAATCTTAGATTGTGAATGGCGCCATTGTTCACTTTACCACCTTCTTGTGTCTCTTGGAGTCCTACGGGAGACAAACCCTTTCCTCTACATAGGGGAAATTTGCTGCTACGCTACATCTCACCTTCCACTTTGGGTAACCAACAAGAAGTGAGAGAACTATCTTCCTCACCGTATCAGGGAGGTATTGTGATTTAATCAAGGCTAGACGGGGACATGAAGTCCCAAAGAATGAATTACTTGATATATTTTATGCCTGTCTAACCGATGAATCTGGATCCTATCTGGATAGTTGTGCTGGTTGTGTTTTCAGGGAAAGAACACCAGACGATGCTGAAGAATTAATGGGCAAGATTGCCAAGAACCACGAATATTGGTCCGTCCCTGAACCTCCTCCACCACCAAAGAAGAGGGGCATGCTTTTCTTGAGCCCCGAAGATATGCTAGAAGCAAAGAAGTCTATAAAGGAGAAAAGCATTAAAACCGAAGATGTGAAGAATCTACCGCTTATCGAGAAGCTGTGTGAGCCTACGACTCACCCTCCCTTGGTAGAGGTACACTCTTTATTAGACTTTACTGAAAGTGACATCCCTAAAGTTAAGCCTCCCGACCAATGCTTAGATGAGCTTGATAATCTTATTATTAAGAAAGACCATTTTATCAAAGTCAGTTGCATGATAATTCCCTTTCTATCAAAATTTTACTTGGTGTTCTTGAAAGAACAATTAATGATGTTAAATGTTTTGTTAAGCATTTTCATATGGTTCAAACTCAGCTTGAACAAATTTCTAATGTGCAAAAATATTTGCTTGCTAACAATGCCAAACAGGACGTACAAGCTTATGGCATCAAGACCAGGGGTGGAACACACACCCAGGACCCACTCTATCCCGAGGGGCATCCGAAGAGGACCGAGCAAGATTCTCAAGTACAGGTAGAAGACGAGATTGTTGGCCCTCCTAAGAAGAAAAAGAAAAAGAAGAAACACACGGAGGCTGACAACTCCAATGATCCTATTACAAGTCAAGAACCTGCGGTTGATCTTAACAGCATATCTACCTCTGATGCTGAAACTGAAGACGGTGCTGAGCCCGAAGAAAATGATAAGGAGAAGAATGATCCTCCCGAGGTGCGAGAAGAAGAAGAAGCACCTGATAAACACAAGAAGTATACTAGAAAAGACTTCATATCAAGAAGACATGGGAAGGAAAGAGAACAATGGGTACAGAAACCCATGCCCTTTCCAGGTAAGTCTCTCAAATCTAAAGAAGAAGTGCATTATAATAAATTTTGTGAATGGATGAACCTCTTTTTCTTCAAATTCCCCTGACTGATGCTATTAAGTTACCTCCTTATTCAAAATATATGAAAGATATTGTTACTAATAAGAGAAAAGTTCCTAATGAGGCAATATCTACTATGCTTGCTAACTACTATTTCAGTGGCAAGATTCCTAATAAGCTTGGTGATCCAGATATACCCACCATTCCTAGCTCCATAACAAATAATTATGTCAAAATTGCCTTATGTGACCTCGGAGCAGGGGTGAATGTTATGCCTTTTTATCTTTATAAAAGGCTATGTTTAGATAAGCTAATGCCTACAGATATCTCTCTTCAGATGGCTGACAAGTCAACAACCGTCCCGATAGGTATTTGTGAGGATGTTCCCGTTGAAGTTGCTAATTGCTTGATTCTTACATATTTTGTTGTGCTTGACATGCCCGAGGATGGGAGCATGTCCATTATTCTTGGCAGACCTTTTCTTATCACCGCCGGTGCTATTATTGATTGCAATAAAGGAAAGGTCACCTTCAACGTTGACGATAAAGAACACACGGTGTATTTTCCGAAGAAGATTGACAAAAGGCATGGCCTTAACTCAATAGAGAATATCGAGACCGTGAAGATTGGAGAATGGGATTGTTCTCTACACGTACACCACAAATAAAAAACCATTATGGTGGGGACAATGACAATTGAAGTAAAGGTGCAAAGATCACTTCATAAGAGGTGTGACTTTTTGCTCTATATATCGCCGGTTTGTTGGTAAGACTTGACCAACCTTGCTAGCTATCATGTTTTATATAGGCAAAAAGTGGAGCTTGTTATGTTTTCATTTGATTTAGCTTTTATTCTCTTTGTTGTACCAAGTTTATATGTTTTTGAAGCTTCACAATTCTAATCACTGCTTCAAGTTTTCAGAAAGTTTCGTAGCTATTTGAACTCCGAAATTTTTTCAACAGTGAAGTTTTCAGAAAAATTCCAGAAAAATAAAAATAAAAATTTCCATGCTGGGAGTGACCCAGAGGCACCTGGGGCTGACCAGGGGCGGGGGGGGGGCACCAGTGGCCCAGACGGAAGGCTGGCGCGGCCAGCCCCCTGGCCGCGCCCACAGGGCGCCTGGGGCCCACAGGCCCCGCCTCCAGCTATGTCTTCTTCCTCCTCCTTCCTCTCTCTCCAAAAACACGAGTTCTACACCTCTTCTCGTGTTCTTGCTATTCTTGGAGGCGATTTTCGATCTTTCTCTACAGTCCACCATTTGAGCTGAGATTTTGAGCAAATACTCCTTGGTATGCAACTCCTTCACCCCTCCAATTAGATTTTTGATTGGTGGATTCATTTGTGAGTAATTAGTAGTTCTTGGTGCTATTTATTTGAGAGCTTGCATGCATGTGTAGAAATTTATTTTCCAAGTTTTGATGCAAGTTTAGGCCATAGGTAAGTGAGTAGAGTAGTTTGCCTCAACTCACTTTGTTTAAATCCTTGTTTTTGTGAATTGTCAAAAAAATTAGAAATGAGTTTGCTAGGAAAAGCAAAGGGGTGGTTGGGAAGAAGAAGCCCGAGCGCTCCGATCGAGTTACTAGAGCTGCAACTTCACCCTCTGCTGCTAGGGTGAGCTACAATGAAGATCACGTGCCCTAGAGTTGTTGAAGACACGAGTCCAGCATGCGCAATGATGTATCTGTGCGATGATTTTCTTGAAGCTGCAGGAATCAAAGAGGATTTTTATGGCCTTTGCGCCAATGCAGGTTTGACACGGCTAGCACTATGCCGTGTGGTACAATATAATAAACTCACCTCCTGCTTTATTAATAGTTTTGTTACAACCATGATGCTGGGACTGATGAGTTTAAAATTTACAATAATCTTATAACCATGCCTTTGGCGCAGTTTTGTGATATAATAGGTGTGCCGAACGCTGTTCAGATGGCGAGGATGAACACTCAGCCCTCCGGGTTGAGGACTCTCTTCAACTCTCTTTGTAGCCAGGAAGAAACCGATATTCGGCGTACAAAGATTTCTAGCATTTTATTCCCCCACATCAGGTATTTTGCGTACTTTATTTCTAGAGGGGTGTTAGCTCGTGACAACACAAGAAATGGTTCCGCACCAGATTTCGCTATTTATGCGGACGCCCTCTCTGGCAAGAATGATTATAATGTGGGTGCCTTAATTGCTCGACGCCTTGCTATGAATAGTAACAAGGGCGATTTATTTTGTGGTGTTTACGCCACACTTATCCTTGAGTCTTTTAATGGCACCCCGCATCCTGATGATGTTCCCTTTTCATACACAAGTCTTGATCTTACTGCTATGAAGAGGCATAAGTTTGTTACCACGACTTCCCAGTTTGGTAACCTTGTCTATATTTTTAGGTTTGATAAGACCATTACTCGTGAGATCCGTCTACCTTATGGGCACCCCGAACTATATGTCCGAAGTGGCCAGCTGTGTATACTGTCATGCTCCCATGATCAGTGTCGCATGACACACAACTCAACATGGATATCATAGTCTCACTGTTCATACAATACCGAATACAAGTCTTACAAATAACATAGTCTTACATCGCCTCATCGGGCTCAAATAGCAGCGGAACAGCAAAAGCATCAAAGGTAGTAGCGGCACAATCCACAGGGTAGATCAGAGCATAGCACGTCCTAGTAATCCCCAGTATCATCATCGTCATATACCTGCTCCTCCAAACCTGGCCTATTGAATAACCAGGGACAAAGCTGGGAGTACATACAAAATACTCGCAAACCACCTAAACAAAGAAACAAAGTTTTGCATACAAAAATAATTGGATGGCTATATGGTGGAGTTTTTCATAGGGATTTCCTATCTACTCAAGATTATTATTAAGTTGGCAAAGTTTTAAACTTAGGAATTTTTATTTCCCACAAATGAATTCCCCACAAAGTCAAGTCCAACAACATCATCATCGCGAACCATAAACTCAGTACCGGGCTTTCTCATCTATTCCCCACAATGTGTGGCCTCACTAGTTGTCCACTACCGTGGACTCTAGCTACTCGAATAGATTTCACTCTACAGAGGTTGTACACTTTACCCACCACATTCGATACATCCGCCGTGTGTCCCCACGGATCGTCATACCTCAGTATGTGGGTCTCGTATAATAGACCATAGTCTTCCCCTTGCTTACCCTAGTACAGGTGATCTACCCGACGCCCACATCCTGAACTGTCCGCGTGCAAGGTCATGCTCCTCTAGGACCCATGCCTTCACCGTAGTAGAGGTGCGGCAAAGTTCCGTGCCACCGCTGCCTCGGCAGCAACCTCACCTCCGACGCATAGGTAGACTTACAGGCTTCTATGTATTATGTAGTTAGAAGATCCCCGTACTAAGATATGCAAGCTTCCAACTAGCCCCGTCCCATACCAGAGTATAGTGGTTGTACTGTAAGGCTAGGTTTTGGCGGCACTTATAAAGAGTCCCTCCAGACTTTATCCATGTCCGACGATGTTCCACAATCCCGGCCATACCACCTTCTTAGGTGTATGCCGTACCATATAGAGTGAAGTATGACTTTCCAAGATTATTATGTGATGCTAATTACTAGAGCCAAATGATGGTCTCGACAGAACGTCGGGATCACCGGGGTTCTACTTTGTTCTCCCAAATAGGTAGGCTATGGGGTTTCTGGAGTTTTCCTACTATAACTAATATAGTCTCAAACCATATGAACATATTAGCATGATACAATATAGATCATACAAAGGAAAGAGAAAAAATTGGGTAGTGCAGAGTTTGAGTTTTGACGGTGGCTTGCCTTCGTCAGCGGTGGTCTCCTGGTCAGTCTCAGGGCAGCTTGGAGGAAGTTTTGTCCCGCAGGGTAAATCGTCTCGTCTACACGTTGCGAAACAAAAGAAAATTCACACCATCACAACAGGGCAATAGCAAGCACAATATTTCATCACTCAATTTTCACAAACAATAACAAAATCAATAAAGGACAAAACAAATTTTCAAGCTTTTACATTTGTTAAGATTTAAATTCTCTCTTTTTTTAACAACTCAACAAGGTTAAAATTTATAGCATGGCATTGTAATAAATATTAAGAAATTATTAACAACAAGAATAAATTTAAACAAGCCTTAAGTAAAGCAATGTTTTTCACCAATTTTATTCACTAACAACTTTTTAATTTATTTTATTTTTATTAACTAACTCCATAATAATTTGATACAGACCATAGGCAATTTTTAATCAATTTCTAAAAATTTAATATCACTAATATAAATTTTATAGAAATGAAATAAGCAAACCAAAATTCTACACATGCAGGAAAAATAGAGCATAAATTTATTAACAGCACAAAATTTATTTCATGTTTTTCTGAGCTACAAATAATTTTCTATAATTATTTTTGTATTCTCGAATTAATAAACAGAAAAGAAGACGCACAGCCGGCCCATGCCTAAACTGCGCCCACGGGTGTTTTGTTTTTCCAGCGGGCTGGGCCTTTTGCACAGGAGGTGCTCTCTGTGTTTTGGTTTTTTTATATATACACAAAACGCGAAGGGGTAACACTAGTAGAAAAAGGCCCATTTATCCCGGTTCCAGAGGCCCATTTGTCCCGGTTCCGGAACCAGGACTAAAGGGTCGTTACTAATGCCCAAAACCTTTAGTCCCGGTTTGCCCACAAACCGGGACAGACGGGCCTCCACGTGGCCGCTGTGGCTTTCCCAGGCGGGAGGCCCTTTTGTCCCGGTTGGTGCCACCAACCGGGGCCAAAGGACATCCACGCGGCAGCATTTCAGTGGCTGGGTTTTTTTTTGAAAGGGGTCGGGGGGATTTAGGGGGTTTTGCAGGGTTAATTTAGGGGTTTCATATATTGTTTTAGCTAGCTAATAAAGAGAGGTGTGTACTCTCTTATCTTCGTGCTTGGTCGACGCTACGTACTATACGAATAGAGAGGACTCGACACGCTAGCTATTGAGCAAATGAAGAAACCATTAATATAAGTACAGAAGATCGATAATCATCATGAACATATATATACAGAGAGAAGTGATCGACACCTCTCCTTCCCCGAGAGATTGGTCGAACAACAAGTTTTCGGATATCTATCCCTAGCTAACATCTGAACTCAATTTCCACAACTGAAATTAAGTTCCGTATAGTATTGTCCTTTCTTATCGAGGACGTGCTCAAGAAAGAATCCCGCCAATTCCTCTTGAATTGCTTTTATGCGATCTTCTGGTAGGAGTTGTTCCTGAAGCTCCCAAAGCTAATTTGAAGAAGGGGGTCAATACATGCATATTATATGAATGAAACTCAACACAAATTAAATTTATGAATATAGTGTTGCTTACGCACATCAAAATCTTTTTTAGAGTGGCCGCCTTTCTTAGAGATCGTCTCGTTGTAGATGTAATCGCAAATGTAGTATCCACAAAGATTAGTCCCTTCTGGTTGGAACATCCACTTTATGAGAAATAGAGTTCAATTAATCAAACTGATAATCAAGCATTATAAATGGCATGATGAAACGACTAGCTAGAATCAATGGGAGATGCGCGGAACTAACTATAGTAGTACTTACTTTCGGGTATGAAAAATTTCAGTTCCTTCGGCACTACTCTCGGAATTGTTTGGGTGAACTGTTTCCAAACACTGCCATATACAAAGAAAATAATTATTACCTGATATCAGGAAATGAACAAAGTTGCCGATATATGATCGATTGAACTTACTTCGTGAGCATTTCAATGATCTCCGCATACTCATTGCGTTCTTTTCGTCTTGAGTCTAAGACGGTTACTACTCCGTTCTTAACATCAATCTCTAGGATAATATAGTGGAAGCTGTGCACGCATGAATAACTCATCAATTACATTAATATAACCTCGAATATTAAGGAAAACCGAATATGCACAAGACAGTATAACACTCACTTGAAGTTGTAAGGAAAGAGGATTTTCTGTTTGTTTTGATGTTGAAGCAAAGATTTTAACAAGTTGGACTCGGGTATTGCGGGTTCATTTATAACCGCGAATGGATCAAATATATTTAAGTTAATGAACCCAATATTGTTGATTCCTTTTTTCTTGCATTCGACGATCTTCAATCTACATGGATGATATAGAGGATAGATTATTTGTACATGATGAAAGAGCTGAGCTGTATATATATAGTGACTTAATTAAAGAAGTAGTAACTTACAGACAGTAGCAAGTGACGATTACTTTATCGATGGCCATTGCATTGTAAAGCTGGAATAATTCCTCAAATTGAACAGGCACCAGCTCAATTGCAACGAGGTCGTCCTGATTCTCTTTAACCATAACGAACAAATTATCAAGACCGGCAGACGACTTGCAGCAATCCAGGTAGCAATTATGGAGTCTTCGCATCATAGTTGTTAGAGGAGTACCAGGTTTGACGAGAGGATGCCCGTACCGGTATGTGTATACTTCCTCCATTGATTCAAACTGTATATCAGCGGGCATGTAATCACCAATTTTAGTACCGGGCGCCATCCCCTCGACGTCGATGATATCGTCGCTAAACACCTTCAACGAGGCTAACGATTGTTTCCCCTATTCGCCGAGCTGGGGAACTTTTTTCACTTTTTGTGTTACTCTCCTTTTGTCAGTTGTAGTGGTTCTAGTCATTCGCGCTTGTCTCACTATCTTTTTAAGAATGCGGACATTGTTGTCATCCAGCAGAGGCGCTGGTGGTCGCATCAGGTTATCCATAGTGCGCTTCACTATCTCCAGATCTAACATCTTCTTCTTCGGAGGTGCATTTTTTTCTTATTGAAAAATGCATCTACTTCTCCTTTAACGATCTTCTCGTTTTCCTCCACGCTCCTATCGTATGTCCGCGGTTCAAAAGGCTTGAGAGATGCTGGACCGTATTGGTGTTTCCTCCCGGCGGCGCTAGATGTCCCGCTAGACGTCGGAGCAGCCGGAGCGGCGGCGGTTGTCTTTCTTTTTTGGTTATTACGCGTCGGAGCAGCCAGAGCGGGGGAGGGGGGGAGCTCTCTTCTGCCCTTTCTGACGTGCCGAAGGAGGCAAAGGAGGCGGAGGAGGAGGCAGGTTGATGGGACGCGCCGGCGCAGGCGGAGGAGGAGGCGGGTTGATGAGACGCGCCGGCGCAGGAGAAGGAGGCAGAGGAGGAGGCGGGTTGATGGGACGCGTCGGCGCAGGCGAAGAAGCAAGCGGACTGATGGGATGCGTCGGCGCAGAAGAAGAAGGAGGCGGTACCTGATGATCACGCGCCGTCCTGTTCGGAAGCTTGATTAATTCCTTCCGCCATAGACATGTAGTCTTCAGAGCCTGACTCAGGCGACTGTCACCATCACCGGTAGGGTAGTCAAGCTCGAGCTCCTCATATCCCTCAACTATTTCATCGACCATCACAATGGCATAGCCTTGTGGAATCGGACGAGAGTGAAAAGTTCCTCCGCGAGGAGGTAGAACATTGCCGATAGCCGCCTTGGGTGTGAGGTGCGCGAATTTCGCCAGAAGTACGCGAGCCATCCTCGTGAAGCCTCGGACGAGGCGTAACACTGGACGAGGCTAGCGGCCGAGAGCGCGGAGCGGCGACAGGAGCGTCATGAATGGCGTGAGGAGCGGCGGGCGGCCAAGGCGATGTCGGAGGAGGAACTGGCGAGAGGCACCGCCAACTGGCCCCTCGGTGACCCCCGTTGGATAGCGCTGGAGGATGACATCAGCTCCGTCACCGAAGACGATTTATCCGACGACAAGGAGAGTAGTTTTTTTATGTTCTAGGTTTGAGATGTCAAGTTGTTGAATGTTTTAAGTTTGCCGCGTCGCCGCCACCATGCCACCATATGTTATAAGTTTCCCGCCACCATTCATTTTGGGCTTCAACCCTTTCTGACTTCATTTGCTATTTTTCATGCATTTAATGATTTATTTTGGGCTAAATGACCCTGAAATTGGAAAGCACTACAAGTAAACTCAGAAAAGTTTGAAACTTGGCATGGTATCATCATTTGACCCACATATCATGTGTGCAAAAGTTGAGAGGGTTACGGCAAAAGCTGGATGCACTTCGTGTACAAACTGGACCATCTCTTTCGAAGTACGAGGGTTTCACACGAAAACTCATCTGTTACAAAGCAATTTCATTTTTCTAAACTTATTCGAACTCAAGACTTTTTGTGCATTCAATATGCATCATTCAAAGCTACATACTAAAATTTCAACCCTTTCTGACTTCATTTGCTCTTTTTCATGCATTTAATGATTTATTTTGAGCTAAATGACCCTGAAATTAGACTAATGCTTGTGGGCGAGCCTTTAGTCTCGGGTCGAGCCACAAACTGGGTCTAATGCTTGTGGGCCAGGAGCGAGGTGCATTGGTCTCGGTTCTTGGCTGGAACCGGAACATATGCCCCCAGAAGAACCGGGACCAATGTCGCACGAGGCCCGGCCGGCCCCCTGGGCGCACGAACCAGAACGTATGCCCCCATGGGTCTCGGTTCGTGGCACAACCGGGACTAATGAGCCGGAAAGGCCTGAACCAAAGCCATGTTTTCTACTAGTGTAAGTTGGCCTCCTGGCCGTTGGATCGCGCCCGATCTGACAGCCAGGGGCTGTCTTCTTCCCGAGCTCGGCCAGCCCAGCCTGGGAGCAAGCATGGCGGCCAGGGGAGGGTGCAGGGGCTTACCTGTGACCTACGGGCGGCGGGAACCGGCGGCGGAGGCTCGGAGCAGTTCGGGCGCTCCATTTTTGCTTTCGGGGAGGCGAAAGGGGCCGGTGACGCCGAGATACAGTGGGCGCCTTCTCGGGTAGAGGGCGTCCTCGAGTGGGGGCAGCAGCTTGGGGCGGCGAGGTTGGGACTGCCGTAGTCACGCCGGCGTCGAACAGGGCGGCTGACCGTTCTTCCTCTCCTCCTTCCTCCTCGCCTTCTCGTCCTTCTTCCTCCTCTTCTTCATCTCTCCCAACCGTCTACTTCTTTCGCTTCTGCTTCTCTCCTCCTCTCTCGGCTAGTAGTAGCGGGCTGGTGTGGGTATGGTGTTTGAGCGGTGCTGGGTGGAGTGAGGGAGAGTGTGGTAGGGGCTCCCTTTTATAGCCGCACGGAGGAGTGGCCATGGGCGGGAACGAGCGAGTGGGAGCAGGCTAGCGCGCGCGATCGGCTGGGGTGGCGATCCGCGGCCTGGCCGCGCAATGGACGAACGGGGCGGTGCGAGGGGTGACGTAAGCGGGATGACGCCATCTGCGGGTCCCATGGCTTACGTCAGCGTGAGAGAGAGAGGCTGATCAGTAGGGTTTGGACGTCAGGGAGCGGAAGTTAGAGAGAAAAAAGAGATGGGTTCAGCCCAGTAGGCTAGGGCTAGTCTAACTCTTTTTTTTGAAAAAAAAGTGCACTGATGTTTTTAGGTTTGCCAAGCTCAAATTTCGGTTTGGTTTAAATTTGAAACAAAATTTAAAATTCAACCCACCTAAATGCTTTAAAAAGTCCAGGGTTATTATCCTAATTTTATTTAGGATTCTTAAGAATTTTTTAATTGGGTTAATAATATTATTACTATTGTATTAATATCAAACAATTAATTAGCAGTTTTGAATTTTTTTTATTAAATACTTTCTACTATAGAGGTATTTTTAATTATTTAAATAATGAATTTCTATGCAAGCAAATCTTTATTTGGTGAAAATATTAATGATGCTAATCTGCTATGATGGTGATATGTTGGTAGATCAATATGTGTGGTATGTGCTAATTATTTTTTTTGGTCGATTCTTTTTGGCATGACCAGGGAAAACAAAGAAGGGCATTAGCACAAGGCAAGAATATAACAAGCATGGCAGGGAAATATTATTTGCGTCACATCACAACTTTAACAACTTTTTGTTACCCCTAATTTTTGCTACTCTAATAACAGGGTAATAAAAGTTGGGATGTGACAGACCTTCCCCCCTTAAAAAGAATCTCGTCCCCGATATTCACAAGGTAGTGAAGAGATGCGGAACTAGCGCTTGAGGTAGTCCTCTCGTTCCCAGGTGGCTTCCTCTGTGTGATTTGTCTACTGGACCTTGTGGAACTTGATCGCGCGCTTACGGGTGACTCGGGTGGCTTCTTCCAGGATACGAAGGGGTTTCTCGCGGTACGTGAGATCCTGATTGATGTCCACCGTGCGGTGATCGATGTTCTTGAAAACATTGGGTTTTTCCGGCAGATAATGCATATAAACTTGAGCTACCTGCAGATTTTGGGGTTAGTCCCACATTTAACATTGCAGATTTGAAACCTTATTTGGGAGAAGATGATGAGCTTCCGTCGAGGACGACTTCAATTCAAGAAGGGGAGGATGATGAGGACATCCCTACTAATGTTACACCCATACCCTCACCAACTACACATACTGGACCAGTTACTAGAGCACGTGCACGTCAACTAATTATCAGGTACTTTCGTTTCTTGCGAATCCTTCTATTGTTCATGAACATATGATGCTGCCTAAATTAGATACTTTTGTTTTGCTTATGAATGAAGGACCTAGCATGGACAAGAAGGATGGTCATTGGAGCGGGATCAAGAATGGAGAAGAAGGTGTGCGCGGGGGAAAGTACAGTGGAGCTTCCAGTGGGGATTTTCGCACGTTGAAGCCACCATAAGGCATGCATGAAGGCTTGGACGGAATACACGAGATGCCACTTCATTATTTTCGTCCAAGAGCAATTATAGGTGCTGCGTCACCTTAATATTGGGCTGGGCCCATGTAATTTCGAAATACCACATTATAGGCAGTTTTTAGAGTCCGTATGTGTGGGGAAACCGAGTTAGGGTTGTTTTCGGACCCCACCTCCAAGGGGTCACGAAAATCCCCTCTGTTCCCCCATATATACAGCCCTTAGGGCGTCGTTTAGACTTGGGTTTCAATTAGATTAAAGTTAGCCATAGCCGCAACTTCGAGCTCTTCGTTTGTGTCATCCGACCAGGCCAAGACCTCATTGGAACCCCAACTTTCGTAATCATTCATCTTATATTCGCAATATCCAGATTGCAATTCTTAGTTCTTGCTTGTTCTTCGATTGCTTGCAGGAATTAGAACTTCGTGGTCAGGTTGATCGTGCATCCGCGGGATCAATAACCTCTCGGAGTTGGTTTAGCGATCGCTAAGGCGCAACGTCTTCGCACGTTCGTAGTCGGGTCGTGAAAGTCTGGCACGCTTTTCAGAGCAGTTTTTAGGCCAAAATTTTCAGGGGTAAAAAAATTTCGTGCCCATACGTTCCTTACGTCCAGAAACTCGTTTTGAGACGTTCGCCACCATAGTGTTTTTTTCGCACTTTTTCAGCCACCGCAGTCCCGCATCGCAAAAAAAAAAAAAAAGAGCAAAAAAAAAAAAAAAAAAGAGAGAAAAAAAAATTCAGAGTGTGCTTCTCAGTTGATTACGTGCCGCGCTGTGCTTTCGTTGGTGTTTTAGGCTCGCGTCTCTAGTACGGTCTAGCCTAGGATCAGCACAGTACCGACGTTGAGTGTTTATTCAGCTTTGCATCTCTGTTTTGATTACTGTTGATCTTTTTGCTACCATATTTGTCAAGCCTACCTACAGCTCCACATATATCCTACATCGTGCGTTTTGACACCTCCTGGCCATCGCTCTACCATATCTCTGAGAGTTTTGACCCGTTGGTTGTACATCACCACCTGCTGCTAGGTAAGAATCGGTAAGAACGTAAGAAAAGCTTGACGGATTTGTGCTTTCCACCACCCCACATCCATCCCATTAGTAGAAGTAGGATCATATTCCTGTGTGTTTTCTATTTCTGCTAACCATGCCAGGATCACATGATGAAGTGGCGCGGGATGCACCCGATTGGGAGAACATGACAAACAAGGAGCTACATGATAAATTTGCACAAATGATGTCTGAACAGGTGAATGACATCGAGACCAGATTTACAGAGGCAATTGATGGCGTGGAAAAGATGATCGACACCAAGCTCGACGCCAAGTTTACTGAGTTGATCGCACGCCTACCTTCAGCACAGCCACAGCCACCGCCACTACCACGTGCACGACGTATTCTGTTTCCGCGAGGACAAGCTGCTGGTATTGGTGCTCCTCCTGCTCCTGCAGTTGCTGCTACTGCTGCTGCTGCTGCTTCTGACGTCGTCCAGGACGACAACTACGAGGGTGATTACGAGGAGGAGGTGGAACAGGAAGCGGCCTATGAGCAGCCAGCTGGACGTCCACGTCCCGACATTCGCCACGGTCGACACCAACCACCCCCTCAGGTACGCGATGATGAACACGTGCCTAAACTTAAATTGAATCTTAAGCCGTTTGAGGGTAGATATATTCCTGATGCTTATCTTACTTGGGAGTTAGAAACTGAACAACGTTTTACATGTTTACAATATCCTGAGAATAGACGTGTTACTGCTGCTGTTTGTGAATTCACGGGCTTTGCATCTATTTGGTGGTCTGAACATTGTAGATTGCATGCTAATAATATTCCAACTACTTGGGCTGCTTTAAAAGATGCTATGCGTACTCGCTGGGTTCCTCCTTATTATCAACGTGAATTGTTACAAAAATTACAGCGTTTGAGACAAGGAAAAAATTCTGTAGAGGAATATTATCAAGAATTACAAACTGGATTGATTAGATGTGGCCTAGTAGAGGATAATGAAGCTATGCTTGCACGTTTTATGGGTGGCTTAAACAGGGAGATACAAACTATTCTAGAATACAAGGACTTTGCTACTATCACTCGTTTGTTTCATCTTGCTTGTAAAGCTGAACGTGAAGTGTAGGATCGACAGGCCGCTACAAGACCTAACTTTTCTGCAGGACGAAATACATCATGGACATCGCGTGGAGCTTCTACATCCACACGTCCTGCTGCGCCACCATCTACTTCAGCCGCTCATTCTTACAGGGAGCCACCAAAACAGCCAGCGCCACCATTCAAGGGTGCACAGAGTGGTCCGGCGGCGAGTTCTTCTTCATCCATGGCGTCCACAGGGCAAACACGAGATCGTGATATTAAATGTCGCACGTGCCAAGGTGGAGGTCACTTCGCAAAAGACTGTCCCTCCAAGCGTGTGATGACTATTACGGCGGATGGTGGGTATGAGTCAGCGAGTGACTATGATGAGGAGACTCTAGTTCTCATTGCTCATGAGGAACAGGGTGCCCATGATGATGCTCATGATATAGAGTATATGACTCCTGATGACGCAGATAAATATGCTAGTTGGGTTGCTCAACGTGTATTAAGTGTGCAGGTAACGAAGGCCGAGCAAAACCAGAGGCATAATTTGTTCCACACAAAGGGAGTGGTGAAAGAACGTTCGGTTCGCATCATCATTGACGGAGGGAGTTGCAACAACTTGGCTAGCATGGAGTTGGTGGAGAAGCTATCTCTCACCACAAGACCACACCCCCATCCGTACTATATTCAGTGGTTTAACAATAGTGGTAAGATTAAGGTAACGCGTTCTGTTCGTGTGCACTTTAGCATTGCTGCATATGCGGATTATGTTGATTGTGATGTGGTACCCATGCAAGCATGCTCTCTCTTACTTGGTAGACCATGGCAATTTGATAGGAATGTTGTACACCATGGTAGGACAAATCAGTTTACTCTGGTTCATCAGGATAAAAATATTGCTTTACTTCCTATGTCTCCTGAACAAATTGTGAAAGATGATCTTGCTAGAGCTAGTAAAGCAAAACAGGAGAAAAATAAGAGTGAGAATGAGATAGCAGCCAAAGAATTTGAGCAACAACATAAGACTAATAGCAA
Organism: Bromus sterilis; assembly: GCA_950022295.1. Lineage (NCBI taxonomy): Eukaryota > Viridiplantae > Streptophyta > Magnoliopsida > Poales > Poaceae > Bromus > Bromus sterilis. The sequence continues at coordinate 157,956,614 of OX465599.1, read as the reverse complement.
ATCTTCTTCTGCTGTTTCTAATGAAATTAAATTGACTAGTCCAACTTTGCTTGCTACTAAGGTTGATATTTCAGATTTGGATGTTAGTCAATATGTGTGCTATGCTTTTGTCTGCAAAGAAGCTTTGTTTTCATTTGAGGAATTGCCTCCTTCTTTGCCTCCTGTTGTCACTGACCTTTTGCAGGAGTTTATTGACGTCTTTCCACAAGATGTACCACCGGGATTACCACCTATTCGAGGGATTGAGCATCAGATTGACTTAATTCCCGGTGCTTCGTTGCCCAACCGTGCGCCATACCGTACCAATCCGGAGGAGACGAAGGAGATTCAGCGTCAAGTACAAGAGCTACTCGACAAAGGTTACATACGTGAGTCCCTTAGTCCTTGTGCTGTTCCTGTTATATTAGTGCCTAAAAAGGATGGAACATGGCGTATGTGTGTTGATTGTCGAGCCATTAATAATATTACTATTCGTTATCGTCATCCTATTCCTAGGTTAGATGATATGCTTGATGAATTAAGTGGCTCTACCATGTTTTCCAAAGTTGATTTGCGTAGTGGATACCATCAAATTCGCATGAAATTAGGAGATGAATGGAAAACGGCTTTTAAAACTAAGTTTGGATTATATGAGTGGTTAGTCATGCCTTTTGGGTTAACTAATGCACCTAGCACTTTCATGAGATTAATGAACGAGGTTTTACGTGCTTTCATTGGACGATTTGTGGTAGTCTATTTTGATGATATACTGATTTATAGCAAATCTTTGGAGGAACATTTGGATCATTTACGTGCTGTTTTTATTGCTCTACGTAATGCACGTTTATTTGGTAACCTTGGGAAGTGCACCTTTTGCACCGACCGAGTATCGTTTCTTGGCTATGTTGTTACTCCACAGGGTATTGAAGTTGATACAGCCAAGATCGAGGCGATTGAGAGTTGGCCGCAGCCCAAAACGGTCACACAAGTGCGAAGTTTTCTTGGCCTCGCTGGATTCTATAGGCGTTTTGTGAGAGATTTCAGCACCATTGCTGCCCCTCTCAATGAGCTTACACGCAAGGATGTGCCTTTTACTTGGGGTACCGCACAGGAAGAAGCTTTCACGGTATTGAAAGATAAGTTAACACATGCTCCTTTGCTCCAACTTCCTGATTTTAATAAGACTTTTGAGCTTGAATGCGATGCTAGTGGGATTGGTTTGGGAGGTGTGTTATTACAAGATGCTAAACCTGTTGCATACTTTTCTGAAAAATTGAGTGGGCCTAGTCTGAACTATTCTACTTATGATAAGGAATTATATGCTCTTGTTCGGACATTAGAAACTTGGCAACATTATTTATGGCCCAAAGAATTTGTTATACATTCTGATCATGAATCTTTGAAACACATAAGAAGTCAAGCAAAACTTAATCGTAGACATGCTAAGTGGGTTGTATTTATTGAGACTTTCCCTTATGTCATTAAACACAAGAAGGGGAAAGATAATATTATTGCTGATGCTTTGTCTCGTCGTTATACTATGCTTTCACAACTTGACTTCAAGATATTCGGTTTAGAGACAATCAAAGAACAATATGCAAATGATGCGGAATTTAAAAATGTATTGCAGAATTGTAGAGAGGGTAGAACATGGAACAAGTTTGTGCTTAATGATGGATTTGTGTTCCGTTCTAACAAGCTATGTATTCCAGCTAGCTCTATTCGTCTTTTGTTGTTGCAGGAGGCGCATGGAGGAGGATTAATGGGACATTTTGGCGTGAAAAAGACGGAGGACGTACTTGCTACACATTTCTTTTGGCCAAAGATGAGACGGGATGTTGAGCGTTTTGTTGCTCGCTGCACTACATGTCAAAAAGCTAAGTCACGACTCAATCCTCATGGTTTATACATGCCTTTACCTGTACCTAGTGTTCCGTGGGAGGACATATCCATGGACTTTGTTTTAGGCTTGCCTCGAACAAAGAAGGGGAGGGATAGCATATTTGTTGTCGTGGATAGATTTTCTAAGATGGCACATTTTATACCATGTCATAAAAGCGATGATGCTGCTAATGTTGCTGATTTATTCTTTGGAGAGATTATTCGTTTACATGGTGTGCCCAATACTATTGTCTCGGATCGTGATACTAAGTTTCTTAGCCATTTTTGGAGATGCTTATGGGCTAAGTTGGGGACTAAACTACTTTTTAGTACTACATGTCATCCCCAAACTGATGGACAAACTGAAGTGGTCAATAGGACATTGTCTACTATGCTTAGGGCTGTTTTAAAAAGTAACTTGAAACTGTGGGAAGAATGTTTACCTCATATTGAATTTGCTTATAATCGTTCAGTGCATTCTACCACTAAAATGTGCCCTTTTGAGATTGTTTATGGTTTTCTACCTCGTGCACCTATTGATTTGCTGCCTCTTCCATCTTCGGAGAAGGTGAATTTTGATGCTAAGCAACGTGCTGAGTTGATATTAAAAATGCATGAGTTAACTAAAGAAAACATTGAGCGCATGAATGCTAGATACAAGCTTGCTGGTGATAGGGGTCGAAAGCATGTTGTATTTGAACCAGGAGATCTTGTTTGGTTACATCTACGAAAAGATAGGTTTCCTGATTTGCGCAAGTCTAAGTTAATGCCACGAGCTGATGGTCCCTTTAAGGTTTTACAGAAAATTAATGATAATGCATATAAACTTGAGCTACCTGCAGATTTTGGGGTTAGTCCCACATTTAACATTGCAGATTTGAAACCTTATTTGGGAGAAGATGATGAGCTTCCGTCGAGGACGACTTCAATTCAAGAAGGGGAGGATGATGAGGACATCCCTACTAATGTTACACCCATACCCTCACCAACTACACATACTGGACCAGTTACTAGAGCACGTGCACGTCAACTAAATTATCAGGTACTTTCGTTTCTTGCGAATCCTTCTATTGTTCATGAACATATGATGCTGCCTAAATTAGATACTTTTGTTTTGCTTATGAATGAAGGACCTAGCATGGACAAGAAGGATGGTCATTGGAGCGGGATCAAGAATGGAGAAGAAGGTGTGCGCGGGGGAAAGTACAGTGGAGCTTCCAGTGGGGATTTTCGCACGTTGAAGCCACCATAAGGCATGCATGAAGGCTTGGACGGAATACACGAGATGCCACTTCATTATTTTCGTCCAAGAGCAATTATAGGTGCTGCGTCACCTTAATATTGGGCTGGGCCCATGTAATTTCGAAATACCACATTATAGGCAGTTTTTAGAGTCCGTATGTGTGGGGAAACCGAGTTAGGGTTGTTTTCGGACCCCACCTCCAAGGGGTCACGAAAATCCCCTCTGTTCCCCCATATACACAGCCCTTAGGGCGTCGTTTAGACTTGGGTTTTAATTAGATTAAAGTTAGCCATAGCCGCAACTTCGAGCTCTTCGTTTGTGTCATCCGACCAGGCCAAGACCTCATTGGAACCCCAACTTTCGTAATCATTCATCTTATATTCGCAATATCCAGATTGCAATTCTTAGTTCTTGCTTGTTCTTCGATTGCTTGCAGGAATTAGACCTTCGTGGTCAGGTTGATCGTGCATCCGCGGGATCAATAACCTCTCGGAGTTGGTTTAGCGATCGCTAAGGCGCAACGTCTTCGCACGTTCGTAGTCGGGTCGTGAAAGTCTACTCCACCAAAAATCGATCTCCATCATCTCATCGAAACATCGGGACACCTTCGCCTCTATCAGAATCGCTGCATTCCCTTCAATGGGATGACTCGAAGATACACAAAATCTCCAACTGCAAAAGTCACCTCTCGACGCTTGGGGTCGGCATAACTCTTCTGTCGAGATTGAGCAGTCTTGAGACGCTCACGAATCAACTGAACCTGATCTTCGGCCTCCTTCAGAACATCGGGTCTTCTGTCCATACAAAGATTCAAATGGAGCCATCTGCAAACTCAACTGGTAGCTGTTGTTGTAGGAGAATTCTGCATAGGTCAAGCAGTCCTCCCACTTGGAACCATAGGCTAGAGCACATGCGCGAAGCATATCTCTAGTATCTGGTTCACTCGCTCGGTCTGGCCTCCAGTCTGCGGGTGATAGGCTGTGTTGAATGTAAGCTTGGTGCCTAAAGCCTCCTGAACTTTCTTCCAGAATCTCGAGGTAAACTGGGTACCTTGGTCTGATAAAATCTCCTTAGGAACTCCATGCAGACATATGATCCTCGACATGTACAAGTCTGCTAGCTGATCTCCTCGATAGGTGGTTCACACGGGAATGAAGTGCGCTACCTTGGTGAATCGGTCGACAATGACCCAGATAGAGTCATGACCCTTGCTCGACCTCGGTAGTCCTATGATGAAGTCCATGCCTATCTGTTCCCACTTCCATTCAAGAACTCGGATGCTCTGCCTTCACTCTCTGGTAGATGTCTCACTTGGCGACATACAAGGCATTCTCACGCTTCATAGCGTGCCACCAGAACAAGTCCTTCAGGTCTTGATACATCTTAGTCCCTCCGGGGTGGATGGGGTAAGGTGTATCGTGAGCTTCCTTCAGGATAGTGAGCTTCAACTCCCTTACCTCAGGTACACACAATCGGCCATCGAACTAGAGAACTCCTTCATCATCTACCGTGAACTCTAGGGCCTTTCCAAGGGGCATCTTCTTCTTGATTCCCTCGATACTATCGTGTCCCTTCTGTGCCTCATTGATCTGATCAAATAGAGTCAGAGTCAGCTCGAGGTGAGCAAGAAAACCGGGTGTCACAAGCTCCAAACCCAACTTCTCGAACTTCTCGTGCAGAGCTGGCTTCGTCTCTCTGATCATTGCATTAAGTGTGTAGTGCTTGCGGCTGAGGGCATCTGCTACCACGTTGGCCTTGCAAGTATGGTAGTGGATTTCGAGATCGTAGTCTTTGATCAACTCGATCCATCTCCTCTGCCTCATGTTCAACTCCTTCTGCGAGAAAATGTACTTCAGGCTCTTATGGTCTGTGTAGATGTCACAACGGTGACCCATTAGGTAATGCCTCCATCTCTTGAGAGCAAGCACAACAACGGCTAGCTCCTAGTCGTAAGTGGGGTAGTTCAACTCATGCAGCTTCAACTGTCGTGACAGGTACTCAATCACCTTGCCCACTTGCATAAGAACACAACCCAAAGCAACCTTCGACAGGTACACATCAAAGCTCTTGGTCAGGTCAGGAATTGTCAACACTGGGCGGATATCAATCTCCTCTTCAACTCCTGGAAACTGGCTTCACACTTTTCTGTCCACACAAACTTCGGGTCCTTCTTTAGCAGTTGGGTCATGGGGTCGGGCAATGCTAGAGAAGCCTTCCACGAACTTGCGGTAGTATCCCGCTAGTCCAAGGAATCCTCTAACTTCGGTCTGAGAGTTCGGGGCGGTCCAGTCTATGATGGATTGAATTGTGGCTGGGTCGACAGATATTCCTCCTTCTGACAATACATGTCCCAAGAATCCTACTTCCTTGAGCCAGAATTCGCACTTGCTGAACTTGGCGTACAGCTGGTGCTCTAACAAAGTCTCGAGGACTAAGCGAAAATGCTCGGCATGCTCTTCTTCGGTCTTGGAGTATATCAGGATACCGTCAATGAACACCACCACAAACTTGTCGAGGTACTTCATGAAGATCTTGTTCATGAGGTTCATGAAATAGGTTGAGGCATTGGTAAGTCCGATGCACATCACAGTGTTCTCGAACAAACCATAACGGGTTGTGAAGGCTGTCTTGGGGATGTCCGACTCACAGACCTTCGACTGGTGATATCTGGTCCTTAGATCGATCTTGGAGAAGACTCGGGCTCCGTTCAATTGGTCTTGATGGTCACGTCATTCAGCTTGCGGTAGTCCACACACATGTGTATGGTGCCGTCTCTCTTTTCCACAAAGAGAACTGGCGAACCCCAGGGTGAAGCACTGGGTCGAACCAGTCCCTTCTGGAGCATGTCATTCAGCTGCTTCTTCAATTCAACCAGCTCTTCGGCATTCATTCGGTAGGGTCTCTGTGCAATGGGGGTTGTGCCAGACACTAACTCGATGATGAACTCGATATCCTGATCAGGCGGCATACCGGGTAACTCCTCCGGAAAGACATCCGGGAATTCACATACAACCCTCACCTCCTCAAGTGAGGGCACCGAGACACTCTGATGACAGAAGGCTCGGGCAGTTTCTTCCTTGTCGGTGTACTCTATCTGAACTCCATCGGCACTCGTGAGGTTGACTGTCCTCTCTGTGCAATCTATCCGACCTCGATACATGGACAACAAGTTCATGCCAAGTATCACTTCAATCCCTTTTGTTCCAAGCACAATCAATTCTGCCGGAAACGTGACTCCACAGGTCTCTATAGGTACATCAAGACAGGTGCGGTGTGCCGTTACCCTAGATCCGAGAATATGCATGCTTGATACGTCCAAAACGTATCTATAATTTCTGCTTGCTCCACACATCTTTTGTGTGATATTTCTATGATATTGATGCACTTCCATACACTTTTGATCATATTTGGACTAACCTATTAACTCAGTGCACCCTAGTGCCACTTCCTGTTTTCTGCCGTTTTTGTATTTCAGGTTTTCCCATTACTTAAAGTGCCAGAAAAATTCCAAGAAAAATATAGGAAAAATCAGCATACAAGAAGCTTTGGGAAGAGCCCAAGTGGGGCCAGAGGGGAGCCAGGGGTGGCCTAGGCGGCCACCTAGCGTGGCCACTCCCTAGGCCGCGCCAGGGGGTCGCCTGGGGCCCCTGGTCCACCTCTGGCTGCCCCCCTTCGCCTATATATCCCTCTCATCCCAAAACCCACGGGGAGAGAACCCTTTTCGCGATCTTCCTCTGTTCCTCCGCCGCCGCATTTCCAAGATCGGGAGCACTAGGAGCCCTCTTCCCGGCACCCTGCCGGAGGGAGGAACCACCTCCGGGAGCTTCTCCACCACCATGGATGCTTCCCGGATGAACCGTGAGTAGTCCACCTTGGACCATGGGTCCATGATCAGTAGCTATGTGATGGTTTCCTCACCTCTTTGTTCTTCATGGTTTAGACCTCGTGAGCTGCCCTACATGATCGAGGCACATATGTAATCTTTCTGCTGTTGCTATGCTGAGTTTGCTGGGATCTGATGGATTATGAGACTATGTTCAGATTGTGTTTGAGTAATATATTTGATTCTCCTCTTTTATATTTATGTTCTTGAGTAATTCTTGCATGTTCTCCGTTGCTGTTTATTGCTTTGGCCAAGTAGTAGGTAGTGACTCCAAGAGGGAGCGTTATGCATGATTGGGGGTACATGCCCCCTGATGACTAGCTTGAGTGACAGAAACAAGAGTCTAGGGGATGTGTTGTTGCCACAAGGGAGAAAACAACGGTGCTTGTACTTGGGGTGCAAGGATTGTTTACTTTACGCAAAGTTCTTTAATGCAGTTGTCTGTTTCTTTGAGTTTGCACTTTGGGTGGGATTCGTAACTTAATACCAGCGAGATGTTCTGGATAGATATCTCAAGGTGGATGATTAGTAGGTAGATGCAGATGGATTTCGTTCTACTTGTCTTGGCGTACCGCCCATGCTTTTGAGCCTCTTCCTTTCTTTATAGCATAGTTAGCATTGGTTTGCGCACATAATCCTGTCAATTGCCCAGCTGTAAATTTTTTTATCTCGCATGGCTATTTTATCGTCTTTTGGGAGAGATACATCACTAGTGAACATCATGGGACCCCGGTCCATATTTCCAACACTGTTTACACCCGTTATTTATTTTCTACTTAATTTCCTTTTCTATCGCTATCATTATTATCCCGTGCGTTTGATCCTTTGTAAACAACAAGGCCGGAGGGATTGAAAACCACTCTAAAGTCATTGGGGGCAAAGTTATCTGTTGTGTGTGCACGTCCACGTCAACCGCCTAATTTCTGGCGCTGTTGTCACCTTCCTGTCGTTGTCGGAGTCCTACTGGATACAAACCTTGGTATCTTCACCGAGGGAAATTTGCTGCTGTCTACATCTCAACCTTCCACTTTGGGTAACCAACGAGGGGCGAGAAGCCATCAAAGCTAATTTCTGGCGCCGTTGCCGGGGACTCCACTCTTCAATATAGGGGAGTTGCACACTATCTTTTATCTTTTCTTTTTAGTCTTGTTATTTAACCTTTCAGTTTTTGCTCTACTGTCCTTTATCAAAAATCAAAAAAATAGTTACCTTGCTAGTAGTTTTCATTATGTCTGGTCCTTTTGCCTTTGGTGAAGCAGAAGTTCTCACCTTTAAACAAACAGGTGGTGAAAGTCTGAAAGATGCCTGGTATAGAATTAATGATTCTAAAAAAAGGCCACCAAGAAGCAATCCATTACTATCCTGCTTAGAAACTTTTATGTTGGAATTACTTCTTGGAATAGGTTTATTCTAGACACTGCTATCAATGGGAATTTCATATAAGTCCCAGTTTTGGAAGCTCTTAGTATTATGGAAAATCTTGTTGGAAACCCCCCTGTTGCTAGCATTCAAGAGGACATTACCCTAGGTCACATTATGAAAAAACTTGAAAAGATAGAGCTAGAGATGCCAAGCATTAATAAGATAAGTGAGTTGGATCGTAAGATTCAAGGGAATTTGAATAGAATCGATAGCTCCATGCATAAATTTTTCAAAACCTTGGAGACTATCAAATCTCATGACTTGGACTCTTCTAGGATTGATAAGATTGAGGAAATCATTGACGCTCTAGGAACTACTCTCTCCTCAATCAAAATCAAAAAGGTAGAAACTCCGGAAAATAAGGAACCTAGGTTCGTTAGGTTCCAAAGGCTCCTCGTTTCAAAAATAATTCATCTTCTGCCAAAGGGGTTGAAACTGTGAAGACTTTGGAAGAGATACCTTTCTTTAATAGAATAAACGAAACTCCAATTGATCTTCTGCCTTTTTCTTTTATCCCTGGAAGTATCTTTATTAGGCCTTTATTTGAAAGACCTATTAAGAGTGGTTGTACTATAGAAGAGCTTTTTGATGATCTTGATGATGGTTCAATTGATACAACTTGATCTTTTTGCATCATGCCTAGCTAATGGCTATAAAGAAGCGCTTTCAGGAGGTAGCCCGCAACGAATTTAGGTTTTCCTTTTTGTTTTTCTTCTGTTTTTAGTGGTCTTGATGATTGTTACTACTGTAGAAACATCATTGTATCTTTACTTTTCAAGCTTTGTGCCAATTATAGCCTCATATGACAAGGGAAGTGAAAGTTGTGACATGCTGTCCAGAAATAGATTATGTCCTCGTGACGGGAAAAACCATAGAAAAATCCCAGTTCATCTTTTTGAGCTGAATGTTTTACACAACATGCTCTATACAATCACGGAACTTTTGTATGTTCTGAGTTTTTTGATTTGAGTTGCAGAAGTATCCCTAAAAAATTCTTTACTACCTGTTGGTCTGTTTTTCACAGATTCTGTCCTGTTTTTCCTTTTCTTCGTTTTGCAAATATTAAGATTGCTTTTTCTTTGCAAAAACTTTTTGGCGATCTTGAGAAACAGTAGCTCTTCAAGAATATCCTTATTTCCAGTAGAGAAAATTATATTTTATTAAGGGTACTAACCTCGCTAATAAGATTATGCTGAGTTATGTATGAAGGGAGTTTTCAAGTGTGAGAGGGAAGATGATAAAAGAAGATTCAGGAGGGTCAAACGCTCAAGCTTGGGGATGCCCCCATGCATCCCCGATAAATATTCAAGGAGACTCGAGCGTGTAAGCTTGGGGATGCCCCCATGCATCCCCTTCTCCATCAACAATTATCAGTTCGTCTTTCGTTCCACTATATTTTTATCACTTCATGCATTATGTGCTATGCTTGGAGCGTCTTGCTCTTTATTTCCTTTTTAGTTTTCTTTAGCTTTGCTTGCTGTTCATAACAAGTTAGAACCCAGCTTTCTTTGTGTGGGAGAGAAACATGCTCCACTTCACCCTAGAACACAACATAGGATTTTCATGCTTATCTTTGTTGTGTGTGTTCTTTATCTTTTTCGTAGCTGCTGTCATGTTTAGCTCTTAGTTTTCATGCTTATCTTTTTAAAGAGCTTTTGTTTAGTTTGTTGCTGGAACTCTCTGGAGTTTTCATGTTTATCTTTTTTAGAGAGTTTGCCTGTTGCACTGAGTTTTGTGTCTTGACTTGAAGTAGGTAATTGAGGTTGCTATCCAATTGTAGTAGTAACCTGCAATAGTTTTGAGGTATTTCCATGAGTAATGTTTGAACTTTTGGTCAAGAGATTTAGCCTATTAGTTATAGATGTCGTATTTTGGGCAATCCGTGTTTATTTTCGAAAAAACCTACAAAATTAGTTGAGAACTTTAGCTACTAGATGGATAACTAATCTTTGGAGGGATCAAATATTAGAGTACACTCACGTACCATGAGTCGAGGATGCGCAAGGATAACCAAACCCCCATACACTCCTCCTCGGGGTACTTGTCTCTTTGAGAACCTCCTGATTAATAAGTGCATGAGTTCTTCGGGATAATGTGAGTATTCGAAAGTTGACACTTCCACCCAGCCATATTTTTCTAGCCTCTTCGGTACCGTGCATTGCCCTTTCTCACCTCGAGAGTTGGCGCATACTTCACCGGTGCATCCAAATCCTTGGCACGATACGCTCTGTCATCATAAGCCTCATAATATCCTTCCTCAAAACAGCTACCATACCGACCTATCAAGTCATTTCCATAGCCTTTCCGAGATACATTGCCATGCAACATCCACCTTCTCATGACTTGATCTTCATGTCATACATGCTTTTGCTTGATCGATGAGCCGCATGCTAGTTGGGCCTTTCCCTATTCATTGCTACATGACGCGCTAGTATCATTGCATATCCTGCTACACTGGCAGAGACATACATTTGCATACTTCATGATAGTTTCATTTACTTTATGTTGAGTACTTTTGTAAAGTGTGAAAGATCTTCTATACTTCTTGTAATATATAGAGTGTTGCCCCTAAAGTGAGGAAAAGATCCCAAAGAGGACGAAATCAAAATATCCCAAAGAGGACAAATGAGAGTTAAATAGAAACAGCCATTGAGGCCACCAAAAAATAAAAAAAATAAAAAAAAGAGAAAATGAAAGAAAAATATGGTTGAGGCGACTTGTCTATGAGTATGGGATTTCACCACCCATAATCATTTAGACATAGACTTCTTTTTCTCCTTACCCTCATCGATCTGAGTTCTGAGTCACCCTCATCTTTTCTGCGAGAAGATAGGACTAGGCTCATCTATGTCTTTACTAGAACATCTCGTTGATTGCTTCTTTGTAGCCGTAGGACTGTAGTGGTCTGGGGATGAGTCAAGATAAGATTCCAAAGAAGACCAAGTGTGAAACTTTAGTAGATTAAGTTCTCAACAATAAAAACTATGTTTTACTCTCTCGTATATCCCTATCCCATATCTTGCACGCAAACACCATTTGGAGACATTCGAGTCACGGACAGCGAGAGCTCTTGCACCTTTATGTTCTTATGTTGCTTGTTTCAATGCTAATATAGACTCTTGCCTGTTATGACTTGAATTGAATTACATGCCTTGATTGCTTTACTTAAAAGTTCTTATATGTTTGGTAGCATGTCACCACATAAATTATGCTTGTTATAATTTACCTACTCGAGGACGAGCAGGAATTAAGCTTGGGGATGTTGATACGCCCAAAACGTATCTATACTTTCTGCTTGCTCCATGCATATTTTGTGTGATATTGCTATGATATTGATGCACTTCCATACACTTTTGATCATATTTGGACTAACCTATTAACTCAGTGCACCCCAGTGCCAGTTCCTGTTTTCTGCTGTTTTTGTATTTCAGGTTTTCCCATTACTTAAACTGCCAGAAAAATTCCGGGAAAAATATAGGAAAGATCAGCGTACAAGAAGCTTTGGGAAGATCCCAAGTGGGGCCAGAGGGGATCCAGGGGTGGCCCAGGTGGCCACCTGGCGTGGCCACCCCCTAGGCCGCGCCAGGGGGGCGCTTCGGACCCCTGTGTCACAACCCCAAGTTAGGTATGTTCTAGGGTTAGCTTGGGTTTGTGCATCATGCAAAAATTTCAAAAGAAATCCAAATGGGGAAAAGAAAAGCCGTAGTTGAATTTAATTCAAATGGCCAGATAAAATTTTCTTCCAAAAATTCCTCTGTTATTTTTGAAAAGTCTTATAAATAAGGATGATCACATATAAAGTTAAGTGGGTCCCACTGCATGCTCTAAGAATTTTCAAAAATTCCAAACAAGGCTTGGAAATTAAATAAATACCCTATTTGAGTTAAAGTTCAAATTATTTGAATTTTAAAAATGTACAAACTTTATAAGTGGCTAGCTAATTATATTGTGAGGCCATACAAAAAGTTAGAGCATTTTAGAAAATGGCTAGCTATTTTTAGCAGAGCCAAAACAAAAATACAGAAAATGAATAAGAAAGAAAAGGACAGAGGCTTAGCTGGCGCCTAGGGTGCATTCCACCTACCTCCTGGACCAACCCATCCCAGCCGCCACTGCTGTTGTCGTCTTCCCCAGGCAGCCAGGCACGGTGCTGCGTGCCCGGCATGCCGAGGTCGACACCGTGGCAGCTCCCCTGTCGTGCCCCTGCCTCCTTCTCACAGCCGCCGACGCCCGAAGTCGCCCCGAACACTCTCCCTCTCTTTGGTCCTCTCTCTCATCTTCCTCGTCATTTTCGAGCCCTAGCCGAGAGCTGCCGGAGCGCGCCACCGTGGAAGTCATGGCCACCGAGCGCAACAGCCCAGAAGGTCGTGTCCAGTGGCTCCAGCGACGTCGGCTTTGTCGACCTGCGGGTCGAATCGAGCGAAGCAAGCCCTCTGGATGACACCCTCTTCATTCCCTCGCCGTCGGCCGCCATGGACCCCGCCGAGAAATTCCCCCCCTATGCGCCTCTTTCGTCTTCGCCGTCGACGCCGTTGGCCTCACGGTGAGCAACCTCCCCGTTTCCCCCATTCCGCGCTCGTAGTCGTGCCTCGGTCGCCATATTCCCCACCGCCACCGTGAGACGCCGACGTGCGTCTCGACGCCATCGTGCTCTCTGGCCATCCCCTGGTCGCCCGCATGCACTGGGTGATGCACAGGAGCACAGGCTACCTCCTAGTGCCCTCCGCGTGCCACCCCGTGGCCGGAACACCCACTCGGGCGAGGCGCCGCCGTCCTCTGGGTCGCCATCGTCATGTCGCCGGAGGGCCCGGGTTAATTAGGACTAACCCCACCCCCTAATCAACCCCCTAGCCACTGCCATGTGGGCCGCATGGCCTAATCTAATCAGCAATTTAAAATAAGCAGGGGATTAATCCCCTATGACACTGACAAGGGGACCCCACTGGTCAGAGCCCCCCACGTCAGCCTGACCTCATGCTGATGCAATAAAGCCCCTGTCCAGAATAAAAATAATTCAGAAAAATATATAAATTGGCAGGAAAACTTATAAACTTTAAAATATCATAGAAAATTCATACTAACTCCAAATTAAACAAATAATATATGAAAAATTATCATAAAAATGCAAGGCCTAATAATATGAAATTTGTTTTTATGTTTGACCATATTAAAAAGGGTGAACAGAAGCAAATGTGCATATGGCTTAATTTTAATTTTAATTTGAAGTTTGAATTTGCAATTCAATTGCAATACACTTCAATTAAGATGAACTTGCCACAAACTAGTACCCTTTACATCATGTGACAACATTAACATGTGCTTGTGCATTTTATTTAGATGTTGCCCCCCTTTGTTGATGATTGTTCCGGTAACAGTGTTTCCAAGGCGGAGGTCACCCCCGAAGAAGAAGACCGTTAAACCCGTGTATCGTCAGCAAGGCAAGCAAGCCCCATTGATCATGTCTATAAAAACCCAATTCCCTCTCATTCTCGCTTATGCATGTTTAGGAGTTCACCATGATACGTTCTACCGCTAGTTGAACCCATTCCTTTGCATGACCTATCATTTCTACCACAGTATTAAGCAAACCTCAACCTAGCAGATCTAGGAATTGCTTGTGATCATCATGTGGCCATTCATCCATGTTATGCTTATGCTATGCTTAGAGTTATGGAAGCATTGGTTCATCTTGGGTGATGAATTGATGATGGTAGTGATCATGATGACAATAGTGTTAACGTCTTGGTGAATTTGACCTAAACAAAGGTGAACGATGAGAGGCTGTGTAGGATTACACAGTGGGTTGTCTCGTTGAACACTGCCCTAGGCCCCGAGTTCTTGTGTTGTGATCCAAGACAAAGAGTACTACCACATGTCGGGAAAACGGATCACCGCTCAACCTACTAACTCACCCCAATTCAGGTCCAAGAGTCACACTAGTTCGGGCTTTCCATTTGGCATATGCATAGAAAAAGAATGAATGAAAGGTTGCATCATTTAGATATGTGGGTGGACCTGTGAGGCAGTAAAAATATCTACCAGGGTGGCGTCTCGGTCGCCTGCATTGTCTGGGTCCGTATCGTTGATCCGTCCGGAATCTCGAGCGGTAACCAACTCAGATAGTCGACTCCTGGATTATAGTTGGCTGTGAGGTAAAAGTTGTGGGAATTATCCTCGCCGACGAGATCCCGGCGGTAACTGATAGTTTCATGTGTGTAGCAGTACACCCCTGCAGGGTTAACAAACTATTCGAATAGCCGCGTCCGCGGTCATGGACTACTTGGAGACCTTTACTTGATTATTAGACAACTTCAACGGATACTCTAAAACTCGCAAGATAAGCGTGAGTGCTATGGCGTGCTTCCTCGTTGGGAAGTCGAGGAAGTATCCATAGTGGTGTATTGGTTGGAGACTTGGTAGTAGACTCGTGTACGCTTCTTACCTCAAGTCTGGTACTCGTAGTACAGGACTAGCCAATTCAAAGCTGGCACTTCTGCATGTTGAAACCCAACCTTCCTTTACCTTGAAACTTGAGCATGAGTAGTGTAGTTCTAATGTAAGTCTTGATGAGTACGACTTTGCTTCCGTTGTTTGATTCTCTAAGCCATTTGTTAAACTTGTTTGTACTCAGACCTAATTTGCTTCCGTTGTTTGATGTAATGATGGATCATAGTCATATGATCTTTGTGTACTCTATGTATAAGTCAATAAAGATATACTTTGTAGAGTTCATGCAATGTGTACCTTCTATTTACACTAGATATGTATGCTGCGTGTATGGTTATAACATGCATGTCTTAGTGTGGGTTTTCGATAGCTTGGTTGTGTTCTTGCCGGCGGTCTTTTATACACCAAGTGGCCCTTAGATGTGCGCAGCTTGGGCCATTGCGATGCGATTGCTCGTGACTCTGTCACGTGGCACACTTTGTTGTATGATCGAGCCCGCCCGAGACCCCGACTAAGTGATCGGGCTGGAGTCTGTTTATGTAAGTGTTATTATTCAATCGATAATATGGTTGAGGCGACTTGTCTATGAGTATGGGATTTCACCACCCATAATCATTTAGACTTGTGAGCGGGCGATGAGGACCCATCTCAGTTGATCATCTGGCCTGGATGGGATGCCCCTCACGTACGATGCTTTCCGAGAGTGTTCTGTGCTTGGCCTTGTCTGCTTAGATAAGTGGGTACATCTCTCGGCTCTCCATATGATTGAGTTGTGACTGGAATTACATATGCATATTCCGGCTCCCGACAGACTTGGTATCAGAGCAGTACTGTTTGTAGGATTATCAAACCCTTGGTCAAAGTCGAGTCTAGCATTCTATAGTTATATACTTACTTGGGTATAAAGGGAACAACGTAAGACTTCTTTTTCTCCTTACCCTCATCAATCTGAGTTCTGAGTCACCCTCTTCTTTTCTGGGGGAAGATAGGACTAGGCTCATCTATGTCTTTACTAGAACATCTCGTTGATTGCTTCTTTGTAGCCGTAGGACTGTAGTGGTCGTCTAGAGCCATCATGTTGTGGAGTTGCTTGAAGAAGTTCTATCCAATCTCTTCAAGGTTG
This sequence comes from Bromus sterilis, assembly GCA_950022295.1. Classification (NCBI taxonomy): domain Eukaryota; kingdom Viridiplantae; phylum Streptophyta; class Magnoliopsida; order Poales; family Poaceae; genus Bromus; species Bromus sterilis. The sequence goes on along the minus strand of OX465599.1, from coordinate 157,940,636 downwards.
TATCATTTTCCATCTCGGTGTAGCCGTTATGCTGCCCGATTTATCCCGTGTTTCTACGAATCATTGCCTTTGCATTATGATACTTTCTTTCGAAATCATGTCCTCTTATCTTTGATTCCATCGTACAACCTGTTCTGATTGTTGATTTTTATCACACAGGATGTCAGGTGGAACTCGTAGTGCTATTGGTCGCAATCGAGACCGTGATCGGAATCGAAGTAATGATGAACCTCCACCACCGCCTTTTGCGGAGGAAATCATGATGGAAGCTGAGCGGAATCGACGTGATCAAACACGCCTTCTGGAACTCATTGAGCAGGATACCGCTCATCAGCGTAATGTGGTTGTCAGCATTCAGGATTTCATCCTCCTCAAGCCACCGATATTTCGATGTTCCTCCGATCCCCTTGAAGATGATGATTGGCTCCGTTCCATCGATCGTAAGCTTGACACGACACATGTTTCTCCCAATGATCGAGTTATATTTGCGGCATACTTTCTGGAAGATGCTACAGCTGGATGGTTGGAGAACTATGTTGCAATGCAGCCCGATGGTCACATAGTGACATGGCAGGAGTTCCGTGATGCCTTCCGAGGGTACCACATTCTGGATGAGATGATGGAAATAAAGAAGGAAGAGTTCTGCAACCTGACTCAAGGAGAGATGTCCATTCATGAGTATGTGACGGAGTTCAACCTTCTTGCTAGTTATGCCCAATATGAGATCACCACTGATGCCAGAAAGCAGGCAAAGTTCCGTAGGGGAATTAGCACTATCCTTCTCCATGATCTTAACCTCCTTGAATTTTCCACCTTTGAGGATTTAGTCAACAGATCCTTCAGAGCCGAGCATGGCAATGAAGTGTTCGAAGAGTCTCGCAAGCATGCTCGTGAGCTTGCTCCTTCTTCTAGTTCAGCCCCTCAGAAACGCAGAATATGGATTACAACTAGTTCGATACCTCAAAACCTTCTTCAGAGCCCACCATCCAATATATGCCATCCAGCTCAACACATTGTTCCTCCCAGAAATGATGGTGTGCAAACAAGTAATCCTATTCCCAGAAATTCAGACAGGGTGTGTTTCAAGTGTGGTCTGCCAGGCCATTACTTTCGTCAATCCCCTCAGGTCTTGATGACACCACGTCATTCTCGACATAATTCTCCAAAGAAATCAACCACCAAAACCTTTCCAGCAAATCTTTCAGTCACAGGTAGTGGATATGTGAACCAAATCTCAGTTGAGGAAACCACTGCTACTTCTAACGTCATCCTTGGTACACTCCTAGTCAATCATGTTCCCGCCTCCGTTCTTTTCGATCCAGGAGCTTCTCATTCATTCATGTCGGAGAGTTATGCACTTCGGCATGAGTTCCCCTTTGAAGAAATGTTTTCTCCAATGATAATTAAAACTCCTGGTTCAAAGTGGCAAACTAATAGAGTAAGCCATGGCAATCAAATTGCAATTGAGGGTTTAGTATTCCTTGCTTCTCTTATAGCCCTCAAGTCTTCAGACATTGATGTCATCCTAGGAATGGATTGGTTGTCAAGACAGAACGCTTTCCTTGATTGTAAAGCCAAGTCAGTTAAACTCACCCATCCTTCAGGCCAGACAATTGACTACACATCACCCAGCTCTAGAATCCAGATGCATACTTTGAATGTGCTTCCCCTTCCTGACCTTGAAGATATTCCGATGGTTCATGACTTCCCGGATGTCTTTCCTGAAGAGCTGCCGAGCATGCCACCCGACAGATGTGTAGAGTTCATAGTTGATCTTATGCCAGGCACAACCCCAATTTTCAGACGCCCATACAAAATGGACCCACGTGAGTTAGCTGAGCTTAAAATCCAACTTGAAGCTTTGTTGGCAAAAGGCTTCATCCGTCCTAGCTCATCGCCATGGGGTTTCCCCGTTCTGTTCGTAACGAAGAAAGATGGAACAGAAACGATGTGCATAGACTATCGGCCGCTAAATCTAGCGACGATAAAGAACAAGCACCCACTTCCCAATGATCTTTATGATCAACTTTCTGGATCCTCTTTCTTCTCCCAGATGGATTTGAGATTAGGCTATCATCAAATAGAAACCAGAAACGAGGACATTCCAAAAATGGCTTTCACTACTCGTTACGGTCTTTACGAGTTCATTGTCATGTCCTTTGGTTTAACCAATGCCTCTGCTACTTATTCACGCATGATGAACTCGATCTTCATGGAGTATTTGCACAAGTTCTTCGTGGTTTACCTCGATGACATCCTTATATACTCGAAGAACGAAGAAGAACATGCAGAGCATCTTAGGCTAGTATTGATGAAACTTCGAGAGGATCGCCTTTATGCCAAGTTCTCTAAATACGATTTTTGGCTACCAGAAGTGACCTATTTAGGCCATGTGATTTCTTCCAAAGGCATTGCTGTCAATCCCGAGAGAGTTCAGGCCGTCCTAGACTGGACTCCACCTGAATCGGTTAAGCAAGTTAGGAGTTTTCTTGGCTTAGCAAGCTATTGCCGCCGCTTCGTTGAGAACTTCTCCAAAGTTTCAAAGCCTCTATCTGAACTCCTCAAGAAAGATAAGAAATTCCAATGGACCCCCAAGTGCGAGGAAAGCTTTCAAGAGCTAAAAAGAAAATTGACTTTTGCACCCGTACTTGCACCTGCAGACACCAAAAGGTATTTTGAGATCTATTGTGACGCTTCACGGCAAGGGTTAGGATGCATACTTATGCAAGATCGACATGTGGTAGCATACGCTTCACGCCAATTGCGTCCACATGAAGAGAACTATCCTACACATGATCTTGAACTCGTTGCCATAGTTCATGTAACAGCCCACATGTAATAAGCTATCAAACACCATGTAATTTATTTCCTCTGTTGGATTTGTAACTTGGCATGGTGGAGGTGTATGTCATTTCATGTGGTGATTTTAATTAGCATAGGGATTGGAGTCATGTTGAGTTGTTTTCCTCTGCATCCAAAGTGGCTCAAGAAGGATATTGTTGGAATTTTCCTTGTCACATGCTCACTTCACTTGACCCCAAACTTGGCCTAGCCATTTCATTTGCTATTGCAAGGGTTTTAAAATCCTCAAAGCATTTTTGCAACCACCAAAAACAGTAGCCCTAGTTCAAAGTGTTTTTTAATTCAAAAAGGAGCCACATTTTTGTTGTTGCCAAAATTGGTCAAACCAATTTTGAAAAATCTAGAAAAATTCAAGGATTAAGAATTTCAAGCTCATGGAATTTTGAACCTTCTATTTTTCTCTCAAAAGTCTCCAAAGGATTTTTCTATTTATTTTAAATAGAAAAGGGTGCTGTTTTACTTTTGGGGATTTTTCACTGCATGAAAAATTGATCAAATCAATTTTGGGTGATCAAGCATCTTTTTAGGGGATTTTAAAAATATTTGGAATATTTTTCCTCTTCCCCTATCCTTTTCTTTTCCTTTTTCTTTCTCTGCTGCTCATTTTCTTTTGGAAAAGGGCCTTGCCCTCTCCCTCTCTCTTCGCCAGCCAATTGGGCCGCCTGAATCCAGCCCAGCAGGGAGGCGCGCTGCTTCTTTTTTCTTTTTCCTTTCTTCTCTCCCTCTCTACCGCTGACCGCCCGGGCCCGCTCGTCAGCGTCGTCCTCCTCACCTTTCCCCCTCCTTTTTCCCGTCGTCAGACCAGGACGAGAGGAGCTCGGCGTGGAGCCCTCCCGCCAGCCTCTCCTCCTTTCCCCTTTAAAGCCAGTGCTCCGCCCCCTTCCGGGAACCCTAGCTCATGGACAGGAGGTCCATGGCCTGAGGTTCCTGCGCTGCTCGAATTGGTCTTCGTCCTCGTCTACGTCGTCGTCTGGCACGCCGGCGACCTTCCTCCCAAGCCGCCCGAGCCGTCGCCCCGCTGTGAGCTCGCCGATCCCCTCCCCTGTTTCCGCAAGCAGATGTGCCGCCGTCCTTTTCCGTTGCGTGGTAGCTCCTGTTCGTAGCACGGCGAGGCTAGGTGTTTTGCAAAACGGGTTCAGGGCACCTCCGACTGCGACTTAACGCGGGCGTCGAGTCCCTGGTGATCTAGGAGAGATGTGGTCGACGCCGGAGTCCACGCGCGTGACACTGCGATGTCTGAACTTCTTCAGACAGCAGAGCAAGCGCCAGTTTCTTCAGGTCGCGTCTTGATCCGCTTTGATTTCCGCATGAATGCGATCACCGTAGCAAGAACGAAGCGAGGCAGCGCTGCATCCATGTGCTGGAGGCCTGGATCGAGTCGTAGCAACGCCAAGTTCCCTCTTTTCTTCCATCTTGCAGTCGACTGAACTTGAGTTCAGTTCGCACTTCAGTTTCAGAAGTCGCCTCGTAGTTGGTTTATCTTCATAGCCAGCTGCCTTCTGTCAGCAGTCGAGCAGTAGCCGAGTGGTAGAGCGCTTGGAGTCGTAGCCGCGCGGTGTGGGGTTCGATCCCCCTTGGGGTCGAATTAACCCTGGATTTTTTTTTGCTCCTTTTCTCCAGCGCGGCCGTGGAAGCAGCTGGGCCTGGCCCATTTTAGTTAGCGCGCTCAGGGGCAGAGAGCAGTCGCTGGGCCGGCTGGCCGAAGCCAGCCCAAGCTGGCTGGGCTCCTCCCTTTTCTTTTCTTTATTTTTATTTCTTTTTCTTTTCTGTTTTTATTTCATTTAAGTTTGAATTCAAATTCAAATTAGAGTTCAACCTCCTGTTCAATTTGATGCATGCCTTATATCTTTTTAGGGTAGCTTGAGCTACTGGTTAGCATGGTGGGGTGTATTTTTGTATTTGGTCCCTTTATTAATTGGAGCTTGGCCAACTTTACAAAATGCCCCCTGTTAGTTCTTGCTTTTGCCAAGTTTTCTCAAATTTCAAAGTTGCTCATGCCATATATGAAATTGGGGTAATTTTGCATAAGGAATTGCATGGTGATGATGATTTGTTCATCTGAGCCTTTTAAAATTCATGTGGTGCAATTTTGCACCCAGCCCCCTGAGCTTCAGTTGAATTTGCAACTGCCCTTGCAAATTCAAATGGAGACATATCATATATGTTTTTGGGGTGCTTTTCTGCAAGGAGTTCAGCAGTGATGTTTCCTTGTTGTTTTGTGCAAATCTTGAGACAAGGTGTGATCACCTGGTTCAGAAGCTTTCAGATCTTTCTGCCTGCAGCATTTCAACTTCAGTGCTTTTGAAATTGTTGATCGTCTGATCCTTCCTGTCTTGTTCCATGTCATCTTCTTTTTCAATTCAGCCCTAACATATTGTCATATGTATGTGGCTGGGTTCCAACTTTTGTTGCACCTTTCTATGTGTCAATTTCACCGACACTACTCCGTCTCCGGAATCATTGTTTTACTTTCATGTTATTTAAATTCTTGTAATGCCTTGTTGATCATGTCATGCTTTCATGCTATTTACACCTAAATTAAGGCTTAGACCAAAGCCATTACAAATAAATAAAATACATATGAAAGTGATGACTTGTCGTCATCACCTTCCTTTAAACTTGACTAGACAGGGTCATATCATGTGAATAAAACTTGAACATGCCATCCTTGGTTGAGTTTGCATCAGTTGCTTACTTGTGTGTTTTCCTTGCCGGTATCTTTTCGTTAGCACCCGAGACTGACGAGGAGACTTACGTGGAGCTGTCCGACACCGACCCCGAGGGTACCGTGAGTGCTGCTGCGACTACCTTACCAGGCAAGGGGGAGACCTGTGTCATTACTTTATAACTTTCTGCTCATGCCTAGCTGTAGATCTAGAACGTTGTTGCTTGATCCTATCTACCTTATATGCCATGTTTAAACCCATACCGCCATGATCCCCACATCCCAGCAAACCATTTTTCTGCTAAGTTACCGCTGCTCAGCCATTGCTTAGTATGGATAGAAACTTGCTGCTTACCTTAAATATATTTATGGTTGGGATATCATGCTATAAAATAAGTTGGTTGATATTTATTATTGTTAAATGATGTTAAATTTATATTCGACGAAAGGTGGAAGGCTGGACTATTCCCGTCTGGTGCTTTGTTCCATTTGAGTCACCTAGGACCCGAGTTCCGGGTATTGTGTTTCTTGACGAGCGTACCTAATCGTGTGTGGGGTTTTATGGGGCCCCCTTGTCTTACCTGCCTAGCCTCGTACATTCTAGTGGTGGCCCGAGCTGTTTTACATTTGAAGTGTGTGTGTGCTGGTTGGATCCCCAGTTGTTTCCAAACCAAACCAGAGCCAGGAGGACATAGTTTCTTGGCTGGCCCCACTAGACCGGCTGAGGACCCGGTCTCATAAGAGAACTAACCGGTAATCCAAACCTGGAGTCATACGGTAGAGTCCGATTCGAGAGCGTGGCCAGCTTTTGAGTTGGGTGTCGACTCACCGGGGGCCACCCGGATATGTGCGTTGTTAGTTAGAGGGACTCTGACGTTCCGGAGTTTCAGGCACTTACCTAGCCAAGCGGAAACCGGGCGTACATGCGATGTCTATAATGGACACTTGGTACACCCCTGCAGGGTAAATCTTTTCGAAAAGCCGTGTCCGCGGTTATGGACTACTTGAGACCTACTCCTTGTTCATGGAATAACATCAATGATAATTGTACTATAAAATTTGACAAACCGTGTGCGTGCCTTGGTTGTCTTTCTTCGTCCAGGGGGACCGAGAGAGAAACGAGGTTGTGTTATGTTTGCGTAAGTAGGTGGATAGCCGACCTATGAAACGATGTCAACGTAACTCCTTGGATCTCATCTCTATTCTGATAGAACGAGTAGCCATCATATATGCTAGTACGGCTGCAACCTGTCTATGTCCTTACCTTTCCTGTAGCGTTAGTTATTCCGTAATGACATGTTCTCACCCCCGTTTACATTTATGTCTTTACCGCTTTGCCTGATCGGCCGCTGCAGTGGACTACTACCTCGACCCCAGCACCGGACGTTACTTCGTGGAGGTGCCCCCGGAGGACGACGACGAGTATGAGTACCTCGACCAGTAGGATCTTATAGTTGGGTTCAGACGTTCCCGTGGGTGGATATTTATGTGTAGCCCTCCCTAGGGCAATTTGGATCTTGACCATACTCGGTCCCTGTTATGCTTCCGCTTGATGTATTGATGAGATGTACTCATATTGATGTTGTATTTTTTAGACAGTCGCGTTGTATGCCCTGTTCTATTTATCTATCTAAGTATTTCTATTCTTGTAGAGTTATGCTTTATATATCTGTTGTCGAGAATCCGGTATCGACACGAGTGCGAGTGTCGTGCACCGGTGGCGTTTGATGCGCTTCTAACTCCGACCGGACGCGAAAGCGACTAGTTAGAGTTAGTACCGCATTAGGGGCCTTACAGTTCATGCCCTGAAAACTTGGCGACATTACCTCCTTGGTAATCGTTGTGAGATCTATTTAGACCACCAAAGGCTCAAATACATATTCACCCAGCCAGATCTTAATCTCATGCAAAGACGCTGGATAGAGTTGATAAAAGATTACGACTTAGGAATTTCTTTCACCCCAGGCAAAGCCAATGTCATGGCTGATGCACAAAGTCGTAAGTTGTATTGTAACAACCTTATGTTAGAACAGTATCAACCACTTCTTCATGAGTAATTTCGAAATCTCAACCTCGAGATTGTTCCTTGTGGATCTCTCTTCAACTTGGTGGCGAAACCAACCCTTGAGGATCAAATCATAGTTTCCCAAAGGCGTGCACGAGGTGTTCTCCGGATCAAGGAGAACATTTCTAGCGGAGTTGCTAAATGTTTCTCCACAGGTAGTAAAGGAATGGTATTCTTTGAAAATCGTTTGGTAGTAACTAAGAATAGGGATATAAGGCAAGTCATCCTTAAAGAAGCCCATGACACACCCCTCTCGATTCATCCCGGTAGCACAAAAATGTACCGAGATCTGCGCCAGAGATTTTGGTGGACTAGGATGAAGAGAGACATTGCTCAATATGTTGCCGAATGTGATGTTTGTCTTCGCATTAAGGCCGAACACCAAAGACCTGCTGGTACTATTCAACCATTTCCTATTCCCGATTGGAAATGGGACAAAGTCAGTATGCATTTCATCACTGGTTTTCCAAAAACCCAGAAAGGAAATGATGCCATCTTCGTTGTCATAGATAGGCTTTCCAAAGTTGTTCACTTCCTTCCCGTTCGCGAGTCTATAACTTCTACCCAGTTAGCGGACTTGTACGTCTCTAGAATTGTGTCTCTTCATGGTGTTGCTTTGGAAATCAATTCTGATTGAGGTAGCCTTTTCACCTCTAGATTCTGGGAAAGTTTTCAGGATGCTATGGGAACTCATCTCTCCTTTAGTACAACTTTCCATCCCTAGTCTAGCGGTCAAGTTGAAAGGGTTAACCAGAATCTCGAAGACATGCTCAGAGCTTGTGTTATCTCTTTCGGAAAGAATTGGGAGAAATCTCTTCCATTTGCCAAATCTTCTTATAATAATAGTTTCCAATCTAGTCTGAACATGGCTCCTTTTGAACTCCTCTATGGGCGACGATGTTGAACACCCCTAAACTGGTCAGAAACCGGTGAAAGACAATTCTTTGGACCGGATATGATCAAAGAAGAAGAAGATCAGGTTCGCATTGTTCGTGATCAATTGAAATCCGCTCAGTCTCATCAGAAAAGCTACTATGATCGTCATCATAGGCAAGAAAGCTACAATCTGGATGAGAAGGCCTACATTCGGGTTACTCCTATGAAGGGAACCCAATGCTTCGGTATCAAAGGCAAGTTGGCCCCATGTTACATCGGACCTTTCCGCATTCTTGCTAAACGTGGAGAAGTTGCCTACCAACTTGAACTACCCCTGCACCTTTCCCGAGTACACGATGTATTCCATGTATCACAACTCAGACGTTTCTTCAAGGACCCCATCCGCGAAGTTGACCACGAAACGCTTGATCTCCAAGATGACCTTTCTTATCGAGAGTACCCTGTTCGTATTCTTGATTCAGTAGAGCGTGTCACTCGTCGTCAGAAGATCAAGTTTTTGTAAGTGGAATGGTCACACCACTCTGAAAAAGAAGCCACGTGGGAAAGAGAAGACTGCCTCCATGCCGAGTAGCCCACCTTCCTCCCGATGACTTCTGAATCTCGGGACGAGATTCTTTTGAGTGGGGGCGAGTTGTCACAACCGCAAGTTAGGTATGTTCTAGGGTTAGCTTGGGTTTGTGCATCATGCAAAAATTTCAAAAGAAATCCAAATGGGGAAAAGAAAAGCCCTAGTTGAATTTAATTCAAATGGCCAGATAAATTTTTCTTCCAAAAATTCCTCTGTTATTTTTGAAAAGTCATATAAATAAGCATGATCACATATAAAGTTAAGTGGGTCCCACTGCATGCTCTAAGATTTTTCGAAAATTCCAAACAAGGCTTGGAAATTAAATAAATACCCTATTTGAGTTAAATTTCAAATTATTTGAATTTTAAAAATGTCCAAACTTTATAAGTGGCCATATAAAAAGTTAGAGCATTTTATAAAATGGCTAGCTATTTTTAGCAGAGCCAAAACAAAAATACAGAAAAAGAAATCAGAAAGAAAAGGACAGAGGCTTCCCTGGCGCCTAGGGCACAGCCCACCTACCTCCTGGCCCAACCCAGCCCAGCCGCCACTGCTGTTGTCGTCTTCCCCAGGCAGCCAGGCACGGTGATGCGTGCCCGGCATGCCGAGGTCGACGGCATGGCAGCTCCCCTGCCGTGCCCCTGCCTCCTTCTCGCAGCCGCTGACGCCTGGAGTTGCCCCGAACACTCTCCCTCTCTCTCTGGTCCTCTCTCTAATCTTCCTCGCCATTTTCGAGCCCTAGCCGAGAGCTGCCGGAGTGCGCCACCGTGGAAGTCGCGGCCACCGAGCGCAATAGCCCCGACGGTCGTGTCCAGTGGCTCTAGCGACGTCGGCTTCGTTGATCTGCGCCTCGAATCGAGAGAAGCAAGCCCTCTGGACGACACCCTCTTCATTCCCTCGCCGTTGGCCGCCATGGATTCCGGCGAGAAATTCCTCCCCTATGTGCATCCTCCGTCTTCGCCGTCGACGCCGTTGGCCTCACGGTGAGCAACCTCACCGTTTCCCCATTCCGCGCTCGCAGCCGTGCCTCGGTCGCCATTTTTCTCCACCGCCACCGTGAGACGCCGACGTGCGGTTCGACGCCGTCGTTCTCTCCGGCCATCCCCTGGTCGCCCGCATGCACCGGGTGATGCGCGGGAGCATATGCTACCTCCTGGTGCCCTCCGCGTGCAACCCCGTGGCCGGAACACCCACTCCGGCGAGGCGCCCCCGTCCTCTGGGTAGCCATCGTCATGTCGCCGGCGGGCCCGAGTTAATTAGGAATAACCCCACCCCCTAATCAACCCCCTAGCCACTGCATTGTGGGCTCCATGGCCTAATCTAACCAGCAGTTTAAAATAAACAGGGGATTAACCCCCCTGATACTAACAAGGGGACCCCACTATTCAGAGCCCCCCACGTCAGCATGACCTCATGCTGACGCAATAAAACCCCTGTCCAGATTAAAAATAATTCAGAAAAATCTAGAAATTGGCAGGAAAACTTATAAACTTTAGAAAATCATAGAAAATTCTTACTAACTCCAAATTGAACAAATAATATATGAAAAATTATCAGAAAAATGCAAGGATTAATAATATGCAATTTTGTTATGTTTGACCATTTTAAAAAGGGTGAACAGAAGCAAATGTGCATATGGCTTAATTTGAATTTGAATTTGAAGTTTGAATTTGCAATTCAATTGAAATACACTTCAATTAAGATGAATTTGCCACAAAATAGTACCCTTTACATCATGTGACAACATTAACATGTGCTTGTGCATTTTATTTTGATGTTTCCCCCTTTGTTGATGATTGTTCCGGTAACAGTGTTTCCGAGACGGAGGTCACCCCCGAAGAAGAAGACCGTTAAACCCGTGTATCATCAGCAAGGCAAGCAAACCCCATTGATCATGTCTATAGAAACCCAATTCCCTCTCATTCTCTCTTATGCATGTTTTGGAGTTCACCATGATACGTTCTACCGCTAGTTGAACCCATTCCTTTGCTTGACCTATCATTTCTGCCACAGTATTAGGCAACCGTCAACCTAGCAGATCTAGGAATTTCTTGTGATCATCATGTGGCCATTCATCCATGTTATGCTTATGCTATGCTTAGAGTTGTGGAAGCATTGGTCCATCTTGGGTGATGAATTGATGATGGTAGTGATCATGATGACAAAGGTGTTAACGTGTTGGTGAATTTGACCTAAACAAAGGTGAACGATGAGAGGCTGTGTAGGAGTACACAGTGGGTTGTCTCGTTGAACACTACCCTAGGCCCCGAGTTCTTGTGTTGTGATCCAAGACAAAGAGTACTACCACATGTTGGGCAAACGGATCCCCGCTCCACGTACTAAATCACCCCAATTCAGGTCCACGAGTCACACTAGTTCGGGCTTTCCATTTGGCATATGCATAGAAAAAGAATGAAGGAAAGGTTGCATCATTTAGATATCTGGGTGGACCTGTGAGGTAGTAAAAACATCTACCAGGGTGGCGTCTCGGTCGCCTGCATTGTCTGGGTCCATATCGTTGATCCGGCCGGACTCTCGAGCGGTAACCAATTCAAATAGTCGACTCCTGGATTATAGTTGGCTGTGAGGTAAAAGTTGTGAGAATTATCCTCGCCGACACCCGCTTGAAGGGTGATGAGATCCCGGCGGTAACTGATAGTTTCATGGGTGTAGTAGTACACCCCTGCAGGGTTAATAAACTATTCGAATAGCCGCGTCCGCGGTCATGGACTACTTGGAGACCTTTACTTGATTATTAGACAACTTCAACGGATACTCTAAAACTCGCAAGATAAGCGTGATTGCTATGGCGTGCTTCCTCGTGGGGAAGTTGAGGACGTATCCATAGTGGTGTATTGGTTGGAGACTTGGTAGTGGACTCGTGTACGCTTCTTACCTCAAGTCTGGTACTCGTAGTACAGGACTAGTGTAAGGCCCGATATGCGGTACTGTTCCAAATCTAGATGTTTCCATCCAAATCCGGGGACGAAGCACATATCGGTCCCACCGCGACATATGACAACGCCATATGCCCCGGATTTCCAACATGATATCACAACATTACAGATACAAAGATATAACATCTCATACAATCGGCACACAACTTCCTTAATACAGTTCATAAGCGGAAGAGAAAATCATCGATCCCCATAACCACACGGGTCCAGGCCCTCCGCCGAGATCCACCTAACTAGTTGTCGTCGAGTCTCCACGTGAAACGTCGATCACCATACCTGTTGTCGATCAAGAACCCTGAAAAGAGTTTGCGGGTAGTATCATGAGTACAGAAGTACTCAGCATCCAACTGTAGTGGTCAACTTACCCAGCAAGGACTTCATCACTCATCGTTCTAGGACAACTAGTAGTTTACGGTAAGGATGTGGTAAGTGGTGAGGTTGCTGCCGCACTAGCATTTATGAAGTGGCTAACGATCTAGAGAGTAAGGTAAGAAGCCAAGCATTCAATGAGGAATCGCCTCCAATAAGTCTGCTATCCACCTACTTATGCAAGCATAACACCTATCCTATCCTTGTCCTCCTCTTCGCATCCCGATGAAGAAGAAGCAGTAAAGGAACACACACGTTGATCAAATTATATTAAGATTATCTCAGTTGTTGTTGTCTATGAACAAGAAGTAGGTTTCAAGTCGTCCATAACCGTGGACACGGCTTCTCGAAAAGATTTAACCCTGCAGGGGTGTACCAAGTGCCCATTACAAGGCTCCGCACGCACACCCATCTCTCTCAGTTTCTACCCATCACAGGCAACCATTTTATGATTTAGTTCCAAGAGATCCGAAACGACAAGTCCCTCTAGCTAAGAACGAGCAAATCTGGGTGGCCCCCGGTGAGTCGACATCCATCTCAGGAGCCGGCCGCTCTCTTGATCTGGTCTCTACCGTCTGTCGCAGGTTTGATTGCCGGTAATTCTCACATGAGGCCGGGTCCTCATCCGGACAGGTTGGACCAACAAGGAAACTATGTCCCCGCTAGCCTAGGTTGTTTTAAAAGGATGTTTGCCAGGAGCTACCCGACAGACATATATGTATGGTTTTGAAATGGTAAATCAGCTTGGGCCACCACTAGAAATGTTTGAAGCTAGGTAGGTAAGAAAAGGGGACCCCATAAAATCCCACACGTGGTTAGGCACGCTCAGTCTTAGAACCAATACCCGGAACTCGGATCCTAGGTGACTCGAATGGAACAAAGCGTCGGGGCGGGATAGCCTAGACCTTCCATCCTTCGTCGAATATAGTCAACATTATAATAATCATATCATCAACAACAATAATAATAATGTGATAGCCCAAACCAAGGAGTAACAGGGTAACATCGTAGCATCCTAAGCAGGGGCTGAGCAACGAGCAATAGTAACATAGAAGTACAAGGTTTGCTGGGAGGGGACATCGCTGTATCGGTTTGAAAGAGGCTGTCAACATGTGGTAGGATCAAACATCGAACCTATCCTAGACTAGCATGCAAACCACTGGTTGAAATAGAATGGATCACAAGTAATGTATAGTCCTTGCCTGTTGATAAGTCGGGTTCCGAAGGTGTAGTTGATCGCAAGCTCGCATCGTCTCCGAAGGTACCCGCGGAAGCACACAAGACGGTAAACACTGGAAAGCAATCAATGAGCAAGCATCTATTACTACGAGGCAAACACGAGCAAGCATTAACAAGAAGGCAACACGAGACATCGCACCTACCGTCGAGAGCGGTTACTAACAGGTTAAGTGGAGTACTCGTCACACACGACGATACCGCACGTTTACGATGGTTCAAGTTGTTTAGCTACAGGTGATCAACAAAGGTTGTTAACATAGAAACTCAAGCAAGCATGGCATAGCACACAAACATTACAAGAGGTGAAGCATGAGGTAAACTATCTATGCTAGTCAATTTAAGTGAGGCACAACCTAAACATGGCATACACTAAGTGCCGCACGACAATTGAAACATTTGGTACTGTTCTGTCCTAAACAATATTTTAGGTTGGTTAACAAGAGAAAACAATAGCATAAACACAAAGTACATGAAAAACTAATCAAGTTACATATAAAGCACACTCCAAACGGAGTTACGGTTAAAAAGATACAAGCAAAACAAGTTATGCACACAATCTGCCAACATCAGGAAGCACACTTTAGAGCAATGCATAAACAGGACATGGCAGGGAAGGCATGGCAAAAGGAATCATGCAAAAATGCATCATGAACAATGTAACGCCCCGGCCACACCCACCGGTTCCCGGCGTACGCCTGGCGGGATCTAGACTGTCCCCACAGACGAACACTAGTCTTTCCTGCGCACTTTCTCCTCACTCGTGCGCACCCGGGAACAACTTCACGGTCGGTCACCCATCCTCAAATCGCTCCAAGCCAAGCACGCTTAACTTTGGAGTTCTTTGGATCTCGGCACCCGGAAAAGAAGGTGCACCTTGTTGATATGAGTAGTCTATCATTCCTATTAAGCCAGGATGTCACATACACCCCCACTCAAAGGAACCGATGTCCTCATCGGCCCACAGGAACGTTCCCCCTTGGCACACGTCTGTGTGTCCAGTGCCGACACATGTCCCACATGTTCGCGCAACTGACCCACACACGCCCGTGTAACCGCGAGGGTCGGCTCTGATACCATTTGTAACGCCCCGACCACACCCACCGGTTCCCGGCGTACGCCTGGCGGGATCTAGACTGTCCCCACAGACCAACACTAGTCTTTCCTGCGCACTGTGTCCTCACTCGTGCGCACTCGGGAACAACTTCCCGGTCGGTCACCCATCCTCAAATCGCTCCAAGCCAAGCACGCTTAACTTTGGAGTTCTTTGGATCTGGGCTCCCGGAAAAGAAGGTGCACCTTGTTGATATGAGTAGTCTATCATTCCTATTAAGCCAGGATGTCACAAACAATTAGTTATAAGGAACACAAAAAGCTATAAAACATTACTGGTCAAGGACTTAGTGAAAATCAGGAAAACAGGACATAAACTGTTATATTCATGTTGTATAAATAGGAGAAAAACCATATGCAAAAGTGCAACAAAATGACATAGCAATATATGGGCATGAACTAGACATGATGGTGATCAGGTACAATCAAGAATCAAGGTCATAGGCATAACAGATCAAAAGATATTAAGCATGCAACATGGCATCAGAAAGTTACAGACTTAGAGAAAAACAGAGGTGGCTGTCAAAAATAGTGGCATAGCAACTTTGGAGAAAAATATAACTATGACCAGGAATATTAACATGACAAAGCAATACATATAATGGAAGTAGACATGATGCTTAACAGCATGCAACAAGAATCAATGCAATAGGCCTCATGGATGAGTCACAATCATAATGCAAACTTGCAATAAAATAACAGCAGCAGCACACTAATAGGAAATATTAGAAGTTAACAGTCTGATGCCCACTTCAACAGTGATTACCAACATCAAGATGGCCTCAAATCAAAACGCTCACAAAAGATGAATTGAATTACACACAATTCTAAGAAAATTTCCTTTTGGGCGCAACGTTATCCGAGCTACGGTTTACTCGCAATACTACTCGCAAAAAAGAACCAGCAGCATAATATCTCAGGACTTAGAAAAAAATGGAAAAGGATTCACAGGAAAAAAAATGGAAAAGGGCGAGGAGGCCGCGGGCTGGGCGAGCAGGGGCGACGGCGGTCGCCGGACCTGGCCGAGGAGGCGGCGCGCGTCTTCGGGCACAGGCCACGCTCTAGCTCGAGGCCCCTGGCCATGGCGCGGCTTCGGCGGCGACCTCTGGCTGCTGCAAGGAGAGACGAGGGAGGAGGTTAGAGAGGGAGAAAGAGGAGAAGGGAGAGGAGAGGGAAGGAGGGAGAGGAGGCGCGACTCCGGCTGCCGGCGGGCGGCGGGGTTCCACGGCGAGCTCCATGGCACGGGCGGTGGCGGCATGAGGAGAGAGAAAGGGCAGGTGGGTGGAGGCCAGGCAGAGATCTGGGCCGTTGGATCGACCGATCCGACGGTCCAGATCCGCTGGGAGGCTAGGGTTTGGATTTTGGGGATAAAACTGCGAAAATGGGGCAATTGTGAGGGGGTGGCTGCAATTTTTTGCTAGGGGAAACCCTAGAAAGGGGTGGGAGAGTGGTGGTCTTTATATAGCCCAGGTGGCTGGCAGTTTGCAAAAACATCCCTGGTTTTTCTCTCGCGCGCGCTGATGAGGACATCTCTACTAATGTTACACCCACATCTTCACCAACTACACATACTGGACCAGTTACTAGAGCACGCGCACGTCAACTAAATTATCAGGTACTTTCGTTTCTTGCGAATCCTTCTAATGTTCAGGAACATATGATGCTGCCTAAATTAGATACTTTTGTTTTGCTTATGAATGAAGGACCTAGCATGGACAAGAAGGACGGTCATTGGAGCGGGATCAAGCATGGAGAAGAAGGTGCACGCGCGGGAAAGAACAATGGAGCTTCCAGTGGGGATTTTCGCACTTTGAAGCCACCATAAGGCATGCATGAAGGCTTGGACGAAATACACGAGATGCCACTTCATTATTTTCGTCCAAGAGCAATTATAGGTGCTGCGTCACCTTAATATTGGGCTGGGCCCATGTAATTTCGAAATACCACATTATAGGCTGTTTTTAGAGTCCGTATGTGTGGGGAAACCGAGTTAGGGTTGTTTTCGGACCCCACCTCCAAGGGGTCACGAAAATCCCCTCTGTTCCCCCATATATACAGCCCTTAGGGCGTCGTTTAGACTTGGGTTTTAATTAGATTTAAGTTAGCCATAGCCGCAACTTCGAGTTCTTCGTTTGTGTCGTCCGACCAGGCCAAGACCGCATTGGAACCCCAACTTCTGTTAATCTTTCATCTTATATTCGCAATATCCAGATTGCAATTCTTAGTTCTTGCTTGTTCTTCGATTGCTTGCAGGAATTGACCTTCGTGGTCAGGTTGATCGTGCATCTGCGGGATCAATAACCTCTCGGAGTTGGTTTAGCGATTGCTAAGGCGCAACGTCTTCGCACGTTCGTAGTCGGGTCGTGAAAGTCTACTCCACAAAAATCGATCTCCATCATCTCATTGAAACATCGGGACACCTTCGCCTCTATCAAGTGGTATCAGATTTCCAGGTTGCTCGGTGAGATTTACCAGTTTTTGGTAGTCTAGATTACTTCTGTTCTTCATACCTACAGTCCACGAAAAAGCCAAAAAAAATTTAGGGTTAGATCATCACGTCCGAAAAAAGTCCGAGCCTTTGTCCAGTTTTCTTTACAGTAGTTTGCATTGTTGAATTTGCGGTTGCATCGTTGTGTCGAGTTGCTGATCTTAGCGTCTAGTTCCCTTAGAGTTTCGAGTTCTGATCACAGTTTGTCACGCTGCCGCCGCACAGTACTACACCACCACGTTCCGCCAATCCGAGTCCAGATACACCACCACGTTCCGCCAAGTCGAGTCCATATACAGCACCACGACCTACCAATCCGAGTTGAGTTCCATCACCCGTTCGGTTTGTGATCTCTCCATGGCCAGATTAGTTTGAGTTGATTAGAGTCGGATTTCACCAATCTTTGTCGTACGTAGAAGAGGGTGTTTTCCAAAAAAAAAAAATGTCTGGCACGCTTTCCAGAGCAGTTTTTAGGCCAAAAATTTCGGGGGTAAAAAAATTTCGTGCCTATACGTTCCTTAGGTCCAGAAACTCATTTTGAGACGTTCGCCACCATAGTGATTTTTTCGCACTTTTTCAGCCACCGCAGTCCCGCATCGCAAAAAAAAAAGCAAAAAAAAAAATTCAGGGTGTGCTTCTCAGTTGATTACGTGCCGCGCCGTGCTTTCGTTGGTGTTTTAGGCTCGCGTCTCTAGTACGGTCTAGCCTAGGATCAGCACAGTACCGACGTTGAGTGTTTATTCAGCTTTGCATCTTTGTTTTGATTACTGTTGAGCTTTTGCTACCATACTTGTCAGCCTTCCTACAGCTCCACATATATTCTACATCGTGCGTTTTGACACCTCCTGGCCATCGCTCTACCACATCTCTGAGAGTTTTGACCCGTTGGTTGTACATCACCACCTGCTGCTAGGTAAGAATCGGTAAGAACGGAAGAAAAGCTTGACGGATTTGTGCTTTCCACCACCCCACATCCCATTAGTAGAAGTAGGATCATATTTCTGTGTGTTTTCTATTTCTGCTAACCATGCCAGGATCCCATGATGAAGTGGCGCGAGATGCACCCGATTGGGAGAATATGACAAACAAAGCGTTACATGATAAATTTGCACAAATGATGTCTGAACAGGTGAATGACATCGAGAACAGATTTATAGAGGCGATTAATGGTGTGGAGAAGATGATCGACACCAAGCTCGACGCCAAGTTTACTGAGTTGCTCGCACGCCTACCTGCACAGCCTGCGACCACTCCAGCACAGCCACCGCCACCACGACGTGCACGACGTATTCTGTTTCCGGGCAGACAAGCTGCTGGTGCTCCTGCGGCTGCTGCAGTTGCTGCTACTGCTGCTGCTTCTGACGTCGGCCAGGACGACAACTACGAGGGTGATTACGAGGAGGAGGTGGAACAGGAAGCGGCCTATGAGCAGCCAGCTGGGCGTCCACGTCCCAACATTCGCCACGGTCGACACCAACCACCCCCTCAGGTACGCGATGATGAACATGTGCCTAAACTTAAATTGAATCTTAAGCCGTTTGAGGGTAGATATATTCCTGATGCTTATCTTACTTGGGAGTTAGAAACTGAACAACGCTTTACATGTTTACAATATCCTGAGAATAGACGTGTTACTGCTGCTGTTTGTGAATTCACGGGTTTTGCATCTATTTGGTGGTCTGAACATTTTAGATTGCATGCTAATAATATTCCAGCTACTTGGGCTGCTTTAAAAGATGCTATGCGTACTCGCTGGGTTCCTCCTTATTATCAACGTGAATTGCTACAAAAATTACAGCGTTTGAGACAAGGAAAAAATTCTGTAGAGGAATATTACAAGAATTACAAACTGGATTGATTAGATGTGGCCTAGTAGAGGATAATGAAGCTATGTTTGCACGTTTTATAGGTGGCTTAAACAGGGAGATACAAACTATTCTAGAATACAAGGACTATGCTACTATTACTCGTTTGTTTCATCTTGCTTGTAAAGCTGAACGGGAAGTGCAGGATCGACAGGCCGCTACGAGACCTAACTTTTCTGCAGGACGAAATACATCATGGACATCACGTGGACCTTCTACATCCACACGTCCTGCTGCACCACCATCTACTTCAACCGCTCATTCTTATAGGGAGCCACCAAAACAGCCAGCGCCACCATTCAAGGGTGCACAGAGTGGTCCAGCAACGAGTTCTTCTTCATCCATGGCTTCCACAGGGCAAACACGAGATCGTGATATTAAATGTCGCAGGTGCCAAGGTGGAGGTCACTTCGCAAAAGACTGTCCCTCCAAGCGTGTGATGATTATTACGGCGGATGGTGGGTATGAGTCAGCGAGCGACTATGATGAGGAGACTTTAGTTCTCATTGCTCACGAGGAACAGGGTGCCCCTGATGATGCTCATGATATAGAGTATATGGCTCCTGATGATGCAGATCAATATGCTAGTTTGGTTGCTCAACGTGTGTTAAGTGTGCAGGTATCGAAGGCCGAGAAAAACCAGAGGCATAATTTGTTCCACACAAAGGGAGTGGTGAAAGAACGTTCGGTTCGCATCATCATTGACGGAGGGAGTTGCAACAACTTGGCAAGCATGGAGTTGGTGAAGAAGCTATCTCTCACCACAAGACCACACCCCCATCCGTACTATATTCAGTGGTTTAACAATAGTGGTAAGATTAAGTAACGCGTTCTGTTCGTGTGCACTTTAGCATTGCTGCATATGTTGATTATGTTGATTGTGATGTGGTACCCATGCAAGCATGCTCTCTTTTACTTGGTAGACCATGGCAATTTGATAGGAATGTTGTACACCATGGTAGGACAAATCAGTTTACTCTGGTTCATCAGGATAAAACTATTGCTTTACTTCCTATGTCTCCTGAACAAATTGTGAAAGATGATCTTGCTAGAGCTAGTAAAGCTAAACAGGAGAAAAATAAGAGTGAAAATGAGATAGCAGCTAAAGAATTTGAGCAACAACATAAGACTACTAGCAAATCTTCTTCTGCTGTTTCTAATGAAATTAAATTGACTAGTCCAACTTTGCTTGCTACTAAGGTTGATATTTCGGATTTGGATGTTAGTCAATATGTGTGCTATGCTTTTGTGTGCAAAGAAGCTTTGTTTTCATTTGAGGAATTGCCTCCTTCTTTGCCTCCTGTTGTCACTGACCTTTTGCAGGAGTTTATTGACGTCTTTCCACAAGACGTACCACCGGGATTACCACCTATTCGAGGGATTGAGCATCAGATTGACTTAATTCCCGGTGCTTCGCTGCCCAACCGTGCGCCATATCGTACCAATCCGGAGGAGACGAAGGAGATTCAGCGTCAAGTACAAGAGCTACTCGACAAAGGTTACATACGTGAATCACTTAGTCCTTGTGCTGTTCCTGTTATATTAGTGCCTAAAAAGGACGGAACTTGGCGTATGTGTGTTGATTGTAGAGCCATTAATAATATTACTATTCGTTATCGTCATCCTATTCCAAGGTTAGATGATATGCTTGATGAATTAAGTGGCTCTACCATGTTTTCCAAAGTTAATTTGCGTAGTGGATACCATCAAATTCGCATGAAATTAGGAGATGAATGGAAAACGGCATTTAAAACTAAGTTTGGATTATATGAGTGGTTAGTCATGCCTTTGGGTTAACTAATGCACCTAGCACTTTCATGAGATTAATGAACGAGGTTTTACGTGCTTTCATTGGACGATTTGTGGTAGTCTATTTTGATGATATACTGATTTATAGCAAATCTTTGGAGGAACATTTGGATCATTTAAGTGCTGTTTTTATTGCTCTACGTAATGCACGTTTATTTGGTAACCTTGGGAAGTGCACCTTTTGCACCGATCGAGTATCGTTTCTTGGCTATGTTGTTACTCCGCAGGGAATTGAAGTTGATAAAGCCAAGATCGAGGCGATTGAGAGTTGGCCGCAGCCCAAAACGGTCACACAAGTGAGGAGTTTTCTTGGCCTCGCTGGATTCTATAGGCGTTTTGTGAGAGATTTCAGCACCATTGCTGCACCTCTCAATGAGCTTACACGCAAGGATGTGCCTTTTACTTGGGGTACCGCACAGGAAGAAGCCTTCACGGTATTGAAAGATAAGTTAACACATGCTCCTTTGCTCCAACTTCCTGATTTTAATAAGACTTTTGAGCTTGAATGCGATGCTAGTGGTATTGGTTTGGGAGGTGTGTTATTACAAGATGCTAAACCTGTTGCATACTTTTCTGAAAAATTGAGTGGGCCTAGTCTGAACTTGATGAGGACATCCCTACTAATGTTACACCCATATCCTCACCAACTACACATATTGGACCAGTTACTAGAGCTCGTGCACGTCAACTAAATTATCAGGTACTTTCGTTTCATGCGAATCCTTCTATTGTTCATGAACATATGATGCTGCCTAAATTAGATACTTTTGTTTTGCTGATGAATGAAGGACCTAGCATGGACAAGAAGGATGGTCATTGGAGAGGGATCAAGCATGGAGAAGAAGGTGCGCGCGCGGGAAAGGACAGCGGAGCTTCCAGTGGTGATTATCGCACTTTGAAGCCACCATAAGGCGCGCATGAAGTCTTGGACGAAATACGCGAGATGCCACTTCATTATTTTCGTCCAAGGGCAATTATAGGTGCTGCGTCACCTTAATATTGGGCTGGGCCCATGTAATTTCGAAATACCACCTTATAGGCTGTTTTTAGAGTCCGTATGTGTGGGGAAACCGAGTTAGGGTTGTTTTCGGACCCCACCTCCAAGGGGTCACGAAAATCCCCTCTGTTCCCCCATATATACAGCCCTTAGGGCGTCGTTTTGACTTGGGTTTTAATTAGATTTAAGTTAGCCATAGCCGCAACTTCGAGCTCTTCGTTTGTGTCATCCGACCAGGCCAAGACCTCATTGGAACCCCAACTTTCGTAATCTTTCATCTTATATTCGCAATATCCAGATTGCAATTCTTAGTTCTTGCTTGTTCTTCGATTGCTTGCAGGAATTAGACCTTCGTGGTCAGGTTGATCGTGCATCCGCGGGATCAATAACCTCTCGGAGTTGGTTTAGCGATCGCTAAGGCGCAACGTCTTCGCACGTCGTAGTCGGGTCGTGAAAGTCTACTCCACCATAATCGATCTCCACCATCTCATCGAAACATCGGGACACCTTCGCCTCTATCAAGTGGTATCAGATTTCCAGGTTGCTCGGTGAGATTTACCAGTTTTCATAGTCTAGATTGGTTCTGTTCTTCATACCTACAGTCCACGAAAAAGCCAAAAAAAAATTAGGGTTAGATCATCACGTTCCAAAACAGTCCGAGCCCTTTTCCAGTTTTCTTTACAGTAGCTTGCTTTGTTGAATTTACGGTTGCATCGTTGTGTCAAGTTGCTGATCTTAGCGTCTAGTTCCCTTAGAGTTTCGAGTTCTGATCACAGTTTGCCACGTCGCCGCCGCACAGTAGTCATCCTACCACGTTCCGCCAATCCAAGTCCAGATACACCACCACGTTCCGCCAAGCAGAGTCCATATACACCACCACGTCTCACGAGTCCGAGTTGAGTTCCACCATCAGTAAGGATCCTGATCTCTCTGTAGCCAGATTAGTTTTGAGTTGTTAGAGTCGGATTTCACCAAACTTTTTCCGTCCAGAGAAGGGGGGGTGATTTCCAAAAAAAAAAAAAAAAAAAAAAAAATTCAGGGGTGAAAAAATTTCGTGCCCATACGTTCCTTAGGTCCAGAAACTCATTTTGAGACGTTCGCCAGCATAGTGATTTTTTCGCACTTTTTCAGCCACCGCAGTCCCGCATCGCAAAAAAAAAAAAAAAAAAAGCAAAAAAAAAAAAAAAAAAGAGAAAAAAATCCAGAGTGTGCTTCTCAGTTGATTACGTGCCGCGCCGTGCTTTCGTTGGTGTTTTAGGCTCGCGTCTCTAGTACGGTCTAGCCTAGGATCAGCACAGTACCGACGTTGAGTGTTTATTCAACTTTGCATCTCTGTTTTGATTACTGTTGAGCTTTTTGCTACCATATTTGTCAAACCTACCTACAGCTCCACATATATTCTACTTCGTGCGGTTGACACCTCCTGGCCATCGCTCTACCACATCTCTGAGAGTTTTGACCCGTTGGTTGTACATCACCACCTGCTGCTAGGTAAGAATCGGTAAGAACTGAAGAAAAGCTTGACGGATTTGTGCTTTCCACCACCCCACATCCCATTAGTCGAAGTAGGATCCTACTTCTGTGTGTTTTCTATTCCTGCTAACCATGCCAGGATCCCATGATGAAGTGGCGCGGGATGCACCTGATTGGGAGAATATGACAAACAAAGCATTACATGATAAATTTGCACAAATGATGTCTGAACAGGTGAATGACATCGAGAACAGATTTACAGAGGCGATTGATGGTGTGGAGAAGATGATCGACACCAAGCTCGACGCCAAGTTTACTGAGTTGCTCGCACGCTTACCTATACAGCCTGCGGCCGCTCCAGCACAGCCACCGCCACCACGACGTGCACGACGTATTCTGTTTCCGGGCGGACAAGCTGCTGGTGCTCCTGCTGCTGCTGCAGTTACTGCTGCTGCTGCCTCTGACGTCGGCCAGGACGACAACTACGAGGGTGATTACGAGGAGGAGGTGGAACAAGAAGCGGCCTATGAACAGCCAGCTGGACGTCCACGTCCCAACATTCGCCACGGTCGACACCAACCACCCCCTCAGGTACGCGATGATGAACATGTGCCTAAACTTAAATTGAATCTTAAGCCGTTTGAGGGTAGATATATTCCTGATGCTTATCTTACTTGGGAGTTAGAAACTGAACAACGCTTTACATGTTTACAATATCCTGAGAATAGACGTGTTACTGCTGCTGTTTGTGAATTCACGGGTTTTGCATCTATTTGGTGGTCTGAACATTGTAGATTGCATGCTAATAATATTCCAGCTACTTGGGCTGCTTTAAAAGATGCTATGCGTACTCGCTGGGTTCCTCCTTATTATCAACGTGAATTGCTACAAAAATTACAGCGTTTGCGACAAGGAAAAAATTCTGTAGAGGAATATTATCAAGAATTACAAACTGGATTGATTAGATGTGGCCTAGTAGAGGATAATGAAGCTATGTTTGCACGTTCTATAGGTGGCTTAAACAGGGAGATACAAACTATTCTAGAATACAAGGACTATGCTACTATTACTCGTTTGTTTCATCTTGCTTGTAAAGCTGAACGTGAAGTGCAGGATCGACAGGCCGCTACGAGACCTAACTTTTCTGCAGGACGAAATACATCATGGACATCGCGTGGACCTTCTACATCCACACGTCCTGCTGCTCCACCCTCTACTTCAGCCGCTCATTCTTACAGGGAGCCACCAAAACAGTCAGCGCCACCATTCAAGGGTGCACAGAGTGGTCCAGCGGCGAGTTCTTCTTCATCCATGACTTCCACAGGGCAAACACGAGATCGTGATATTAAATGTCGCAGGTGCCAAGGTGGAGGTCACTTCGCAAAAGACTGTCCCTCCAAGCGTGTGATGATTATTACGGCGGATGGTGGGTATGAGTCAGCGAGTGACTATGATGAGGAGACTTTAGTTCTCATTGCTCATGAGGAACAGGGTGCCCATGATGATGCTCATGATATGGAGTATATGGCTCCTGATGATGCAGATAAATATGCTAGTTTGGTTGCTCAACGTGTGTTAAGTGTGCAGGTAACGAAGGCTGAGCAAAACCAGAGGCATAATTTGTTCCACACAAAGGGAGTGGTGAAAGAACGTTCGGTTCGCATCATCATTGACGGAGGGAGTTGCAACAACTTGGCTAGCATGGAGTTGGTGGAGAAGCTATCTCTCACCACAAGACCACACCCCCATCCGTACTATATTCAGTGGTTTAACAATAGTGGTAAGATAAAGGTAACGCGTTCTGTTCGTGTGCACTTTAGCATTGCTGCATATGCTGATTATGTTGATTGTGATGTGGTACCCATGCAAGCATGCTCTCTTTTACTTGGTAGACCATGGCAATTTGATAGGAATGTTGTACACCATGGTAGGACAAATCAGTTTACTCTGGTTCATCAGGATAAAAATATTGCTTTACTTCCTATGTCTCCTGAACAAATTGTGAAAGATGATCTTGCTAGAGCTAGTAAAGCTAAACAGGAGAAAAATAAGAGTGAAAATGAGATAGCAGCCAAAGAATTTGAGCAACAACATAAGACTAATAGCAAATCTTCTTCTGCTGTGTCTAATGAAATTAAATTGACTAGTCCAACTTTGCTTGCTACTAAAGTTGATATTTCAGATTTGGATGTTAGTCAATATGTGTGCTATGCTTTTGTGTGCAAAGAAGCTTTGTTTTCATTTGAGGAATTGCCTCCTTCTTTGCCTCCTGTTGTCACTGACCTTTTGCAGGAGTTTATTGACGTCTTTCCACAAGACGTACCACCGGGATTACCACCTATTCGAGGGATTGAGCATCAGATTGACTTAATTCCCGGTGCTTCACTGCCCAACCGTGCGCCATACCGTACCAATCCGGAGGAGACAAAGGAGATTCAGCGTCAAGTACAAGAGCTACTCGACAAAGGTTACATACGTGAATCCCTTAGTCCTTGTGCTGTTCCTGTTATATTAGTGCCTAAAAAGGATGGAACATGGCGTATGTGTGTTGATTGTCGAGCCATTAATAATATTACTATTCGTTATCGTCATCCTATTCCTAGGTTAGATGATATGCTTGATGAATTAAGTGGCTCTACCATGTTTTCCAAAGTTGATTTGCGTAGTGGATACCATCAAATTCGCATGAAATTAGGAGATGAATGGAAAACGGCTTTTAAAACTAAGTTTGGATTATATGAGTGGTTAGTCATGCCTTTTGGGTTAACTAATGCACCTAGCACTTTCATGAGATTAATGAACGAGGTTTTACGTGCTTTCATTGGACGATTTGTGGTAGTCTATTTTGATGATATACTGATTTATAGCAAATCTTTGGAGGAACATTTGGATCATTTACGTGCTGTTTTTATTGCTCTACGTAATGCACGTTTGTTTGGTAACCTTGGGAAGTGCACCTTTTGCACCGACCGAGTATCGTTTCTTGGCTATGTTGTTACTCCGCAGGGAATTGAAGTTGATAAAGCCAAGATCGAGGCGATTGAGAGTTGGCCGCAGCCCAAAACGGTCACACAAGTGAGGAGTTTTCTTGGCCTCGCTGGATTCTATAGGCGTTTTGTGAGAGATTTCAGCACCATTGCTGCACCTCTCAATGAGCTTACACGCAAGGATGTGCCTTTTACTTGGGGTACCGCCCAGGAAGAAGCCTTCACCGTATTGAAAGATAAGTTAACACATGCTCCTTTGCTCCAACTTCCTGATTTTAATAAGACTTTTGAGCTTGAATGCGATGCTAGTGGGATTGGTTTGGGAGGTGTGTTATTACAAGATGCTAAACCTGTTGCTTACTTTTCTGAAAAATTGAGTGGGCCTAGTCTGAACTATTCTACTTATGATAAGGAATTATATGCTCTTGTTCGGACATTAGAAACTTGGCAACATTATTTATGGCCCAAAGAATTTGTTATACATTCTGATCATGAATCTTTGAAACACATAAGAAGTCAAGCAAAACTTAATCGTAGACATGCTAAGTGGGTTGAATTTATTGAGACTTTCCCTTATGTCATTAAACACAAGAAGGGGAAAGATAATATTATTGCTGATGCTTTGTCTCGTCGTTATACTATGCTTTCACAACTTGACTTCAAGATTTTCGGTTTAGAGACAATCAAAGATCAATACGTAAATGATGCGGAATTTAAAGATGTATTGCAGAATTGTAGAGAGGGTAGAACATGGAACAAGTTTGTGCTTAATGATGGATTTGTGTTCCGTTCTAACAAGCTATGCATTCCAGCTAGCTCTATTCGTCTTTTGTTGTTGCAGGAGGCGCATGGAGGAGGATTAATGGGACACTTTGGCGTGAAGAAGACGGAGGACGTACTTGCTACACATTTCTTTTGGCCAAAGATGAGACGGGATGTTGAGCGTTTTGTTGCTCGCTGCACTACATGTCAAAAAGCTAAGTCACGACTCAATCCTCATGGTTTATACATGCCTTTACCTGTACCTAGTGTTCCGTGGGAGGACATATCCATGGACTTTGTTTTAGGCTTGCCTCGAACAAAGAATGGGAGGGATAGCATATTTGTTGTCGTGGATAGATTTTCTAAGATGGCACATTTTATACCATGTCATAAAAGCGATGATGCTGCTAATGTTGCTGATTTATTCTTTCGTGAGATTATTCGCTTACATGGTGTGCCCAATACTATTGTCTCGGATCGTGATACTAAGTTTCTTAGCCATTTTTGGAGATGCTTATGGGCTAAGTTGGGGACTAAACTACTTTTTAGTACTACATGTCATCCCCAAACTGATGGACAAACTGAAGTGGTCAATAGGACTTTGTCTACTATGCTTAGGGCTGTTTTAAAGAGTAACTTGAAACTGTGGGAAGAATGTTTACCTCATATTGAATTTGCTTATAATCGTTCATTGCATTCTACCACTAAAATGTGCCCTTTTGAGATTGTTTATGGTTTTCTACCTCGTGCACCTATTGATTTGCTTCCTCTTCCATCTTCGGAGAAGGTTAATTTTGATGCTAAGCAACGTGCTGAATTGATATTAAAACTGCATGAGTTAACTAAAGAAAACATTGAGCGCATGAATGCTAGATACAAGCTTGCTGGTGATAGGGGTCGAAAGCATGTTGTGTTTGAACCCGGAGATCTTGTTTGGTTACATCTACGTAAAGATAGGTTTCCTGATTTGCGCAAGTCTAAGTTAATGCCTCGAGCTGATGGTCCCTTTAAGGTTTTGCAGAAAATTAATGATAATGCATATAAACTTGAGCTACCTGCAGCCTTTGGGGTTAGTCCCACATTTAATATTGCAGATTTGAAGCCTTATTTGGGAGAAGATGATGAGCTTCCGTCGAGGACGACTTCAATTCAAGAAGGGGAGGATGATGAGGACATCCCTACTAATGTTACACCCATATCCTCACCAACTACACATATTGGACCAGTTACTAGAGCTCGTGCACGTCAACTAAATTATCAGGTACTTTCGTTTCTTGCGAATCCTTCTATTGTTCATGAACATATGATGCTGCCTAAATTAGATACTTTTGTTTTGCTGATGAATGAAGGACCTAGCATGGACAAGAAGGATGGTCATTGGAGAGGGATCAAGCATGGAGAAGAAGGTGCGCGCGCGGGAAAGGACAGCGGAGCTTCCAGTGGTGATTATCGCACTTTGAAGCCACCATAAGGCGCGCATGAAGTCTTGGACGAAATACGCGAGATCCCACTTCATTATTTTCGTCCAAGGGCAATTATAGGTGCTGCGTCACCTTAATATTGGGCTGGGCCCATGTAATTTCGAAATACCACCTTATAGGCTGTTTTTAGAGTCCGTATGTGTGGGGAAACCGAGTTAGGGTTGTTTTCGGACCCCACCTCCAAGGGGTCACGAAAATCCCCTCTGTTCCCCCATATATACAGCCCTTAGGGCGTCGTTTTGACTTGGGTTTTAATTAGATTTAAGTTAGCCATAGCCGCAACTTCGAGCTCTTCGTTTGTGTCATCCGACCAGGCCAAGACCTCATTGGAACCCCAACTTTCGTAATCTTTCATCTTATATTCGCAATATCCAGATTGCAATTCTTAGTTCTTGCTTGTTCTTCGATTGCTTGCAGGAATTAGACCTTCGTGGTCAGGTTGATCGTGCATCCGCGGGATCAATAACCTCTCGGAGTTGGTTTAGCGATCGCTAAGGCGCAACGTCTTCGCACGTCGTAGTCGGGTCGTGAAAGTCTACTCCACCATAATCGATCTCCACCATCTCATCGAAACATCGGGACACCTTCGCCTCTATCAGAACTATTCTACTTATGATAAGGAATTATATGCTCTTGTTCGGACATTAGAAACTTGGCAACATTATTTATGGCCCAAAGAATTTGTTATACATTCTGATCATGAATCTTTGAAACACATAAGAAGTCAAGCAAAACTTAATCGTAGACATGCTAAGTGGGTTGAATTTATTGAGACTTTCCCTTATGTCATTAAACACAAGAAGGGGAAAGATAATATTATTGCTGATGCTTTGTCTCGTCGTTATACTATGCTTTCACAACTTGACTTCAAGATATTCGGTTTAGAGACAATCAAAGATCAATATGTACATGATGCGGAATTTAAAGATGTTTTGCAGAATTGTAGAGAGGGTAGAACATGGAACAAGTTTGTGCTTAATGATGGGTTTGTGTTCCGTTCTAACAAGCTATGCATTCCAGCTAGCTCTATTCGTCTTTTGTTGTTGCAGGAGGCGCATGGAGGAGGATTAATGGGACATTTTGGCGTGAAGAAGACGGAGGACGTACTTGCTACACATTTCTTTTGGCCAAAGATGAGACGGGATGTTGAGCGTTTTGTTGCTCGCTGCACTACATGTCAAAAAGCTAAGTCACGACTCAATCCTCATGGTTTATACATGCCTTTACCTGTACCTAGTGTTCCGTGGGAGGACATATCCATGGACTTTGTTTTAGGCTTGCCTCGAACACAGAAGGGGAGGGATAGCATATTTGTTGTCGTGGATAGATTTTCTAAGATGGCACATTTTATACCATGTCATAAAAGTGATGATGCTGCTAATGTTTCTGATTTATTCTTTCGAGAGATTATTCGCTTACATGGTGTGCCCAATACTATTGTCTCGGATCGTGATACTAAGTTTCTTAGCCATTTTTGGAGATGCTTATGGGCTAAGTTGGGGACTAAACTACTTTTTAGTACTACATGTCATCCCCAAACTGATGGACAAACTGAAGTAGTCAATAGGACTTTGTCTACTATGCTTAGGGCTGTTTTAAAGAGTAACTTGAAAATGTGGGAAGAATGTTTACCTCATATTGAATTTGCTTATAATCGTTCATTTCATTCTACCACTAAAATGTGCCCTTTTGAGATTGTTTATGGTTTTCTACCTCGTGCACCGATTGATTTGCTTCCTCTTCCATCTTCGGAGAAGGTTAATTTTGATGCTAAGCAACGTGCTGAATTGATATTAAAAATGCATGAGTTAACTAAAGAAAACATTGAGAAAATGAATGCTAGATACAAGCTTGCTGGTGATAAGGGTAGAAAGCATGTTGTGTTTGAACCAGGAGATCTTGTTTGGTTACATCTACGTAAAGATAGGTTTCCTGATTTGCGCAAGTCTAAGTTAATGCCACGAGCTGATGGTCCCTTTAAGGTTTTACAGAAAATTAACGATAATGCATATAAACTTGAGCTACCTGCAGATTTTGGGGTTAGTCCCACATTTAACATTGCAGATTTGAAACCTTATTTGGGAGAAGATGATGAGCTTCCGTCGAGGACGACTTCAATTCAAGAAGGGGAGGATGATGA
Source organism: Bromus sterilis (assembly GCA_950022295.1). NCBI lineage: Eukaryota > Viridiplantae > Streptophyta > Magnoliopsida > Poales > Poaceae > Bromus > Bromus sterilis. The sequence continues at coordinate 157,909,902 of OX465599.1, read as the reverse complement.
GGACATCTCTACTAATGTTACACCCACATCTTCACCAACTACACATACTGGACCAGTTACTAGAGCACGCGCACGTCAACTAAATTATCAGGTACTTTCGTTTCTTGCGAATCCTTCTAATGTTCAGGAACATATGATGCTGCCTAAATTAGATACTTTTGTTTTGCTTATGAATGAAGGACCTAGCATGGACAAGAAGGACGGTCATTGGAGCGGGATCAAGCATGGAGAAGAAGGTGCGCGCGCGGGAAAGAACAATGGAGCTTCCAGTGGGGATTTTCGCACTTTGAAGCCACCATAAGGCATGCATGAAGGCTTGGACGAAATACACGAGATGCCACTTCATTATTTTCGTCCAAGAGCAATTATAGGTGCTGCGTCACCTTAATATTGGGCTGGGCCCATGTAATTTCGAAATACCACATTATAGGATGTTTTTAGAGTCCGTATGTGTGGGGAAACCGAGTTAGGGTTGTTTTCGGACCCCACCTCCAAGGGGTCACGAAAATCCCCTCTGTTCCCCCATATATACAGCCCTTAGGGCGTCGTTTAGACTTGGGTTTTAATTAGATTTAAGTTAGCCATAGCCGCAACTTCGAGTTCTTCGTTTGTGTCGTCCGACCAGGCCAAGACCGCATTGGAACCCCAACTTCTGTTAATCTTTCATCTTATATTCGCAATATCCAGATTGCAATTCTTAGTTCTTGCTTGTTCTTCGATTGCTTGCAGGAATTGACCTTCGTGGTCAGGTTGATCGTGCATCTGCGGGATCAATAACCTCTCGGAGTTGGTTTAGCGATTGCTAAGGCGCAACGTCTTCGCACGTTCGTAGTCGGGTCGTGAAAGTCTACTCCACCAAAATCGATCTCCATCATCTCATCGAAACATCGGGACACCTTCGCCTCTATCACGCGCAGTGTTTACGTTTCTGAGCGCCAGGGGTCCGCAGGACCTCTGATTCGGGTAAAACTTCGAACTGCGCGATCAGTGCGTCGAGCCGGTGGCATTCACCTCGCGCAACAACCGTTTCGAGAACACTTTCCGGCGCGATATAAAAATATCCCGTTTACTTATTAAACGGGGTTTTTCATTCCGTTGGCTACGGCTGGTCTCGTGTGGTTTTCGCGATGGTGATCGGGTGAAACCGATGTCGCAAAGGTCGAGTGTCAGAGTGGCAAGGGTCGGTCTCCGTCCGGTACGAGGTAAGAGGGGGAAAAATAATCACCGATCGATAAATCAGGGATGCAAACACCGCAAACAAATCAGACAATCAAACAATTCACGCAGAAAACAAAAGTTTTAATTTTTGTGAAATCTGGGCTGTTACAACTAGCCAAGTCAAAGATGGCACTTCTGCATGTTGAAACCCCACCTTCCTTTACCTTGAAACTTGAGCATGAGTAGTGTAGTTCTGATGTAAGTCTTGCTGAGTACGACTTTGTACTCACGTTTTCTTATTCTATGTTTTAGATGAGAACCCAGACCCCGATGGAGTCACCTTCCTGAAGCTCGACGTTGACTAAGCTAGTATAGTTCCAGACAGCAGTGTGGTCCCTCGTGGAAGGGCATGTATGTTTACAAGGCTTCTCTAAGCCATTTTTAAACTTGTCTTTACTCAGACCTAATTTGCTTCCATTGTTTGATGTAATGATGGATCATAGTCATACGATCTTTGTGTACTCTATGTATAAGTCAATAAAGATATACTTTGTAGAGTTCATGAAATGTGTACCTGCTGTTTACACTGGACATGTATGCTGCGTGTATGGTTATAACGTGCATGTCTTAGTGTGGGTTTTCGATAGCTTGGTTGTGTTCTTGCTGGCGGTATTTTATGCACCAAGTGGCCCTTAGATGTGCGCAGCTTGGGGTATCGCGATGTGATTGCTCGTGACTCTGTCACGTGGCACACTTTGTTGTATGATCGAGCCCTCCCGAGACCCCGACTAAGTGATCGGGCTAGAGTCTGCTTATGTAAGTGTTATAATTCAATCGATAATATGGTTGAGGCGACTTGTCTATGATTATGGGATTTCACCACCCATAATCATTTAGACTTGTGAGCGGGTGATGAGGACCCATCTCAGTTGATCATCCTTCCTCGATGGGATTCCCCTCACGTATGATGCTTTCCGAGAGTGTCCTGTGCTTGGCCTTGTCTACTTAGAAAAGTGGGTACAGCTCTCGGCTCTCCAAATGATTGAGTTGTGACTGGAATTACATACGCATATTCCGGGTCCCGACACCCTTGTCCACCTCTAGCTGCCCCCATTCGCCTATATATCCCTCTCGTCCTGAAACCCTCGAGGACAGAACCCTTTTTCGAGATCTCTCCTCTATTCCGCCGCCGCCGCGCTTCCAAGATCGGGAGCACCAGGAGCCCTCTTCCCGGCACCCTGCCGGAGGGAGGAACCACCTTCGGGAGCTTCTCCACCACCATGGATGCTTCCCGGATGAACCGTGAGTAGTCCACCTTGGACCATGGGTCCATGATCAGTAGCTATGTGATGTTCTCTTCCCCTCTTTGTTCTTCATGGTTTAGACCTCGTGAGCTTCCCTACATGATCGAGGCACATATGTAATCTTTCTGCTGTTGCTATGCTGAGTTTGCTGGGATCTGATGGATTATAAAACTATGTTCAGATTGTGTTTGATTAATATATTTGATACTCCTCTTTTATATTTATGTTCTTGAGTAATTCTTGCATGTTCTCCATTGCTGTTTATTGCTTTGGGAAAGTAGTAGGTAGTGACTCCAAGAGGGAGCGTTATGCATGATTGTGGGTTCATGCCCCCTGATGACTAGCTTGAGTGACAGAAACATGAGTCTAGGGGATGTGTTGTTGCCACAAGGGAGAAAACAATGGTGCTTGTACTTGCGGGTGCAAGGATTGTTTACTTTACGCAAAGTTCTTTAATGCAGTAGTCTGTTGCTTTGAGTTTACACTTTGGGTGGGATTCGCAACTTAATACCAGCGAGACGTTCTGGATAGATATCTCAAGGTGGATGATTAGTAGGTAGATGCAGATGGATTTTTGTCTACTTGTCTTGGCGTAACGCCCATGCTTTTGAGCCTCTTCCTTTCTTTATAGCATAGTGAGCATTGGTTTGCGCACATAATCCTGTCAATTGCCCAGCTGTAATTTGTTTACCTCGCATGGCTATTTTATCGTCTTTTGGGAGAGAGACATCACTAGTGAACATCATGGGACCCCGGTCCATATTTTCAACACTGTTTACACCCGTTATTTATTTTCTTCTTAATTTCCTTTTCTATCGCTATCATTAATATCCCGTGCGTTTGATCCTTTTAAACAACAAGGCCGGAGGGATTGAAAACCTCTCTGAACTCGTTGGGAGCAAAGTTATCTGTTGTGTGTGCAGGTCCACGTCAACCAGCTAATTTCTGGCGTTGTTGTCACCTTCCTGTCGTGGTCGGAGTCCTACTGGAGACAAACCTTGGTATCTTCATCGAGGGAAATTTGCTGCTGTCTACATCTCAACCTTCCACTTTGGGTAACCAACGAGGGGCGAGAAGCCATCAACGCTCATGACCCGTGTCAAGAGATCGGCCTTCATCCCACTTCTATTCACAAATGACTCCGTAACAAACGAGTGTGATGCACCCGAATCAAATAAAACTTGGGGGCAGGTACCGAATTAACTGAGAACGTACCCAAGATGACGTATCATGCCTCCTGGCCTTCCTCGTCTTGCACGTGATGCAGACGTCCCTTGGCGGCGTGGGATGCACCGCGCTGGGCATTGTTGCGGTCGGGGTTCCCTCTGGCTAGTGCTGGAGCATTGGGGCGTGGAGCAGTATTCTTCCTGTTGGGACACTTTGTCGAATAGTGGCCCCTCTGGCCACATCCGAAACAGATCACTCGAGGATTGCGGGGAACTCCGTTTGCTAGACGCGGAACTCCAACAGGACGAGAAGGAGCACTGGGGCGTGGCGCTGGGTAAGGGCTCCTTTGAGGCTGGGGTGTTGGCCTTGGCGGGTGCGTCGGACGCAGTCGGGGGTTGCTGGATCCACCCTGCTGCATCATGCGGCGCTTGCGGTTCTCAGAGGCCATCTTGAGCTTGCCCTCCATCATGATAGCAACATCGGCAAGAGACTCAAGATCGGGGAACTGCATGGCCACCAAAACAACTTGTAGATCATCTTGCAGTCCATCCAAGAAACGGTCCTTCCGCTTCTCCTCGGTGTCCATCTCCTCCGAGGCATACCTTGACAGCTGAGTGAAGCAGTCAAGATATCCAACCATAGTCATGCCCCCTTGCTTGAGGTGGCGGAACTCGTCCTTCATCCTCCTGATCAGTGCGGTCAGGATGTGCGCCTTCTTGAACTTCTCGGAGAACTCAGAACAGGTGAGTACTTTCCCTTCAGGAAGACAGGCACGCACTCCTTCCCACCAGCTTCTGGCGGTGCCGGCGATGTAGTGGGTGGCATACAAGACCTTCTCGTTGTTGCCAACAGCGGCGACAGCGAGATTGTTCTCCATGGTGCGGAGCCAATCCTTAGCATCCAAAGGCTCTTTCGTCTGCGAGAACACGGGCGGGTTGGTGTTCTGGAAATCTCGGAGCCGAGACCTGGGCTCCTCATTCCCACCAGCTCCTCCGCCTCCTTGGTTGGCATTGGTGGCAGCATGTACTAACTTTTGGAGTGCAGCCATGTTTGCTTGGCGCTCATCATGAGCGTCCTGGCGCTCCTCCATAAGCAGTCGCAAAAGTTGTGCCATGTTCGGATCGGGTGGTGGCACATCACCGGATCCACTTGGGTTGGCGCGGTTTCTTCCCGACATCCTGAGGTTGTTGCGCAAGATAAGAGTTCTCGGGTTAGTGTCGTCCTAAGTGGGGGGTTAGGGTCACTCTAACAAAAGACTAAACCACCCAAATCAAACAAGTATAAAATCACGAATTCGGGTAGGGGACTAAAGCAAAATCTTCCACTAGTTCTCATCTGTTTCGGGACACAATTCCCTCTTAATCTTCGGTCTCTGACGGGGAACAACCCCGGAAAATCCCATGGTCAGGGACCCTGGGTTAGTCATGAGAGGCACAGGTTGGACGATAGCTCGTCGGCAAGCATGGAGGCACGCTCCTGCTCGATATTATTGATGGGGGATATGCGATTACAGGGGACGCCAAGGCTGGAGCGCTCAAGTCTAGGGTTACAGATGATATTCCCCCCTCTGGTGTCGCCCCTCCTAGCCCTTATATACTTGGCTAGGTCTCGGGGAGTTCATCTACGTTTACAGGTAAGCTTTCCTAACCCTAGCTTGCTCCGTACGGCAGGTCTTCGCCCCTTCCTTGTGAGTCGTAGACTCCTTCGTCGGTGCCAATTAGCGGGCCGAGGTTGTATCTTCATGGGCCTTCTGTCTTCATGGACACCAGGTAGGCTCATCCGTAGGAGTCGTGGGGTCACCCCCTCGTCAGTAGCCCCCGAGTGCCTGGGGGACTCGAAGAGTCGCGCAGGGACTCGAGTACATTCATTTGTCGGTTATTGGTATGCGCGGCACATCCGCGGGTCGCTGTTAGTCTGGTGGCCATGACAAAACCTGTTTCGAGGGATGCTAAGCTGAAAGGGCCCAAGGAGTCGACTGGTCGAGCCTTGGTGAATTGCACTAGGGCAAATACCACAGTAGCCCAATCAAACCCACGTCCCTCGACGTGAGCTTGGAACACTGGTGTCGAGCAAAAGTCCGGCCGCTTCAGGTCTTACGGTGTTCATTTGCCGCCAGTAATGTGTATAGCCTAAGGCGCGTCCGCCCGACTTTTTCTATCATGCGCAGCGAATCTACTACACGCTAATCTTGCGTGGCATCTTGGCACAGTGTGTCGTGTTCTAGGAATGTGTGTTTTTGAGGCGCAGAGCCTTATAGCATTGCACCCGCTTGGAACAAAACATCAAGCGAGATGTTCACTCATTCACCCGAGGAGCTTGTTTCGAGTGCTCAGACGGGGGGTTTTGCGCGAGTAATCACTCGAATGCCATTTGGGCTCTTGAGGTGAGGGAGCACCTGAGACTCGTAGCGCCGTATGATCTTGGCGCATGCATGTTTGTCTTGCGTCGGGTTGAGGGAGCACCCGAGACTCTCATGGGTGCGAGTGGTCACTCGAGCACATTGCTGACCTTCAAGTGAGGGAGCACCTGAGACTCGTTATGATGTACTCTCCCGATGGGAGTGAGATGTTTTTCTTCGTCGGGAAAAAGATCTGATAGAATCACAGAGCTTTGATGTCCGTTGGTTTTCTTCGCCGCTTGTCAGGATGACGATGCCTCTGCTTGATGGCTGTCAGGGATGCCTCGCCAGTGACCCGTCACGTCTTCGTGACCGGTCATAATGATGACCGCTGTGGCGTGCGGCATGCGCTGGTTGGGTTTCCGATACGCGTGTTGGGAACGCGCGTGAATTGACGCGTCTCATGCACAGTGCGTCCCGTGGGAAAGCATCTTCGTCTTGGAATTTGAGACGTCTGCGACGTTTGGTCTTTGAATTAACTGCTGCTGTCGTCTCGGCTTCTCCGTGCTGGGAGGTTTTATGTTCTATAAATAAGGTGTTCTCTTCCATTGCGTTTCACCTCCTTTACTTCTTTGCTTCTTCCTTCTTCTCTTCTTCTTCTCATGGTTCCTAGGCGGGGTTCTGGTCGTGGCCGTGTTCGTCGTGGCCGTGGTGGCCGTGCACCACGCTTATGCCGTGGTGGTCGCCATGGTGAGGCGCCAGTGCCTTCTTCCTCTCCCTTGGAGGAGGGTTTCTGGCGCTATGATTTTCTTTTGCATGTTCGTGGCCGGAGCGCCAGTCGCATCCTTCTTCCTTCTGCTTTTTCCACCATTGTCTCTGAACGTGGCTTGGATGGCTTGCTTCTGCATCTTCAAGGGAGCTGTCGATCTCCTTCTTATGTTGACTTGGAGGTTGATAGCTCCCGCTTGATTTTTCTTGGCTCTGGTTGTAGTTTGTTTGCTCGGCGGTTGAATCAGCGAGATGGCGATATGCTCAGCTTTCGTTTTGACGGCGAAAGCACTGTCACTATCCGCGCGTTCGATCCGAGCGGAAATAGCAAGGATCCGCACTGGCAGGAGTCGAGCAGCGACAGCTCGACAAGGTCGAGGAGTCCTACTCCTGCATCTTCTACGGCTCCGTCTTCTGGCGACTCCTCGGGTGGTGGTGGTGAACCGTCTTCAACTGCTTCCTCCTCTGGCTCTGAAGAGCACCTCGATGTCAAGCCATCGGTTAAACGAGCGCGCCAAGCGACCTTGTAGAACTGGAGGCGGCCTCATCTTCGCTGTCAACTCGGGGAAGAGGCTGCACGTCCGGAGAAGAAGGCGTGCAGCTGCAGATGGACAAGAAGCTTGTGGATCATCGACAAATAAGTCGAGCTTCACTCTTTTGTTATGTCATTGACATCCTCAGCTGGCTTGCTTTTCCTTTGTCTGTGGTGATGCTATTTTACTAGGGTCGATTGCCCCTCATGAGCACACATGTAGAAGTCTTAATTCCTTGGGTGATTCCCTCTTGTAACAGGAGCTGTCTTCTATCCAAATGTAGTTGAGTCCTTTTTGTACTGAAAACGACCTTTATGATGTAAACTGTACTTGATCCTTTGCAATGGAATTTATATTTGGGCCTTTATGCAACCGAATACTGTGTTCATGTCCTTGACGATCAGGAGGGCGGCGCTTGTTCGGGTCATCGGTTGCGCCCGTCTTCTTTCTGCTTCTCCTTCTTGAGGTCGTCGGCTAGCTCGTTGAACAAGGGGAAGTCCCTCAAAGTGTGACCTGACCTGACGCGTCCCCAGTCATCCTCGAAGCTGTGGATCGTGCAGGGTCCTGCCAGCTGTTCTCTAGCCGTAAGTTTGCTAGATCCGGCGTGCCTCTTCCTTCTCGAGATCCTGAAGATTTGCTCGTGATCCTCCGGGTGTTCGTGGAAGCGGGGGTCGTTGTCGATTCCTCGATTCATGTCTTGGTTCTTGATGAGGTTGGTGAATTCATCCGGCCTTCGATCTGGGTCATAGTACTCGCCCACCGGTGTCTCCGAGTCGCTGTCCTGGCTGACGGCAGGTGCTCGTGTGAAGGCGTGTCGTCGGGCGGTCGTCGGTTACGCGGTTGCGTGTCGTGGCTCGTTTATTGGAGCCTCGCCGTAGATCTCCCATGCGGTCGCTGGTTTCGATCTCGTAGTCATCGTCTTGACGTGCGGCGGGTGCCCGGGCGGTGATGGGTTGTCGAAAGATTTGCGAGTCCTCCGCTGCGCGTCGCGGCTCGTCGACTGGAATTCCTTCGTAGAGGCCCCTCGTCGTTCTTCTGAGTCGTCGATTCCTTCGGCGCTGACGCTGCACTTGGCCGTTACCGTAGTATCGGTCCTGGCACAACTGTAGCTCGAGCAGTCTTGATGGGGTGGTAGAGATGTCCGCTGTGATCTTGAATCCTTCGAGTGGGCTAGATCTAGTTCTTGCCCTTGAGTTGTATCTTGCTGAAGATGGGACCGCCGAGATCGTGATCCCAACCTGTGTAGTTGCCACAGACGGCGCCAATTGACGGGGACCAACCCCGGCAAATCCCATGGTCAGGGACTCTGGGTTATTCATGAGAGGCACAGGTTGGACGATAGCTCGTCGGCAAACAGGGAGGCACGCTCCTGCTCGATATTATTGATGGCGGAGATGCGATTACAGGGGACGCCAAGGCTGGAGCGCTCAAGGCTAGGGTTACAGATGATATTCCCCCCTCTGGTGTCGCCCCTCCTAGCCCTTATATACTGGGCTAGGTCTCGGGGAGTTCATCTACGTTTACAGGTAAGCTTTCCTAACCCTAGCTTGCTCCGTACGGCAGTTCTTCGCCCCTTCCTTGTGAGTCGTAGACTCCTACATCGGTGCCAATTAGAGGGCCGAGGTTGTATGTTCATGGGCCTTCTGTCTTCATGGATACCAGGTAGGCTCATCCATAGGAGTCGTGGGGTCACCCCCTCGTCAATCTCGCTTGACTTAAAACATTTTGAATAGGGTATGAGGTATGAGAGACTTTGTTTTTATCAAAAATATTTGTAACTAACGTCCATCCTAACTAGGCTTCTATGGTATGAACAGAGGCTCTGATACCATGTCTGTGGGCACCCCGAACTATATGTCCGAAGTGGCCAGCTGTGTATACTGTCATGCTCCCATTATCAGTGTCGCATGACACACAACTCGACATGGATATCATAGTCTCAATGTTCATACAATACCAAATACAAGTCTTACAAATAACAGTCTTACATTACCTCATCGGGCTCAAATAGAAGCGGAACAGCAAAAGCATCAAAGGTAGTAGCGGCACAATCCACAGGGTATATCAGAGCATAGCACGTCCTAGTAATCGCCGGTAGCATCATCATCATATACCTGCTCCTCCAAGCCTGGCCGATTGAATAACCAGGGACAAAGCCGTGAGTACAAACAAAGTACTCGCAAACCACCTAAAGAAAGAAACAAAGTACTCGCAAACCACCTAAAGAAAGAAACAAAGTATTACATACGGAAATAATGGGATGGCTATATGGTAGAGTTTTTCATAGGGATTTCCTATCTACTCAAGATTATTATTAAGTTGGCAAAGTTTTAAACTTGGCAATTTTTATTTCCCACAAATGAATTTGGATAAGTCAAGTCCAACCCTTTTTCCATCAACATCATCATCGCGAACCATAAACTCGGTACCGGGATTTCTCATATATTCCCCACAAAGTGTGGCCTCACTAGCTGTCCATGATCGTGGACTCCGGCTACTCGAATAGATTTCACTATGCAGAGGTTGTATACTTTACCCACCACATTCGATACATCCGCTGTGTGTCCCCACGGATCGTCATACCTCAGTATGCGGGTCTCGGATAATTGACCATAGTCTTCCCCTTGCTTACCCTAGTACAGGTGATCTACTCGATGCCCACTTCCTGAAATATGCGCGTGCAAGGTCATGCTCCTCTTGGACACATGCCTGCACCATAGTAGAGGTGCGACAAAGTTCCGTGCCATCGCTGCCTCGACAGCGACCTCACCTCCGACGCATCGGTAGGCTTACAGGCTTATATGTATTATGTAGTTAGAAGATCCCCGTACTAAGATATGCAAGCTTCCAACTAGCCATGTCCCATACCAGAGTATAGTGGTTGTACTGTAAGGCTAGGTTTTGGCGGCACTTATAGAGAGTCCCCCCAAACTTTGTCCATGTCCGACGATGTTTCAAAATCCCGGCCATAACACCTTCTTAGGTGTATGTCGTACCATATAGAGTGAAGTATGACTTTGCAGGATTATTATGTGATGCTAATTACTAGAGCCAAATGATGGTCTCGACAGAACGTCGGGATCACCGGGGTTCTACTTTCTTCTCCCAAATAGGTAGGCTATGGGGTGTCTGGAGTTTTCCTACTATAACTAATATAGTCTCAAACCATATGAACATATTAGCATGATACAATATAGATGATACAAAGGAAATAAAAAAAATTGGGTAGTGCAGAGTTTGAGTATTGACGGTGGCTTGCCTTCGTCGGCGGTGGTCTCCTGGTCAGTCTCGAGGAAAGCTTGGGGGTAGTGTTGTCCTGCAGGGTCAATCGTCTCGTCTACACATTGCGAAAAAAAAGAAAATTCACACCATCACAACAGGGCAATAACAAGCACAATATTTCATCACCCAATTTTCACTAATAATAACACAATCAATAAAGGACAAAACAATTTTTCAAGCTTTTACATTTGTTAATATTTAAATTCTCTTTTTTTAACAACTCAACAAGTTTAAAATTTATAGCACGGCATTGGAATAAATATTAAGAAATTATTAACAACAAGATTATATTTAAACAACCCTTAAGTAAAGCAATCTTTTTCACCAATTTTATTCACTAAAAACTTTTTATTTTATTTTATTTTTATTAACTAACTGCATAATAATTTGCTACTGACCAGAGGCAATTTTTAATAAAGTTCTAACAATTTAATATCACGAATATAAATTTTATAGAAATTAAATAAGCAAACCAATTAATAATAAATTGTCACAATTTTATATTAGCAAAACAAAATTCTACATATGCAAAAAAATAGAGCATAAATTTATAATCAGCACAAAATTTGTTTCATGTTTTTCTGATGTACAAATAATTTTCTATAATTATTTTTGTATTCTCGAATTAATAAAAAGAAAAGAAGATGCACAGCCGGCCCATGCCTAAACTGCGCCCACGGGCGTTTTGTTTTTCTAGCGGGCTGGTCCTTTTGCACAAGCGGTGCTATCTGTTTTTTTTATATACACAAAACGCGAAGGGGTAAGTTGGCCTCCAGGGAGTGAGCATGGTGGCGTGGGGAGTGTGCAGGGGCTTACCTGCGACCTACGGGAGGCTGCGGCCGGCGGGAACCGGCAGCGGAGGCTCGGAGTAGTGCGGGCGCTCCATTTTTGCTATCAGGGAGTCGAACGGGGCCGGTGACATCGAGATACAGTGGGCTCCTTCTCGGGTAGAGGGCGTCCTCGAGTGGGGGCAGCAGCTTGGGGCGGCGAGGTTGGGACTGCCATAGTCGCGCCGGCGTCGAGCAGGGCGGCTGACCGGCCTTCCTCTCCTCCTTCCTCCTCCCCTTCTCGTCCTTCTTCCTCCTCTTCTTCTTCTCTCCCTCCCGTCTACTTCTTTCGCTTCTGCTTCTCTCCTCCTCTCTCGGCTAGCAGTAGCGGGCTGGTGTGGGTATGGTGTTTGAGCGGTGCTGGGTGGAGTGAGGGAGAGCGGGGTAGGGGGCCCTTTTATAGCCGCGCGAAGGAGTGGCCATGGGCGCGAACGAGCGAGCGGGAGCGGGCTAGCGTGCGCGATCATCCGGGGTGGCGATCCGCGGCCTGGCCGCGCAATGGACGAACGGGGCGGTGCGAGGGGTGACGTAAGCGGGATGACGCCAACTGAGGGTCCCATGGCTTACGTCAGCGTGAGCAAGAGAGGCTGATCAGTACGGTTTGGACGTCAGGGAGCGGAAGTTAGAGAGAAAAAGAGATGGGTTCAGCCCAGTAGGCTAGGGCTAGTCTAACTCATTTTTTTTTGAAAAAAAAGTGCACTGATCTTTTTAGGTTTGCCAAGCTCTAAATTTCGGTTTGGTTTAAATTTGAAAAAAAAATTCAAATTCAACCCACCTAAATGCTTTAAAAACTCCAGGGTTATTATCCTAATTTTATTTAGGATTTTGAAGAAATTTTTAATTGGGTTAATAATATTATTACTATTGTATTAATAGCAAACAATTAATTAGCAGTTTTGAAATATTTTTATTAAATACTTTCGGCTATAGAGGTATTTTTAATTATTTAAATAATGAATTTCTATGAAAGCAAATATTTATTTGGTGAAAATATTAATGATGCTAATCTGCTATGGTTGTGATATGTTGGTAGATCAATATGTGTGGTATGCGCTAATTATTTTTATTGATTGATTCTTTTTGGCATGACAAGGGAAAACAAAGCAGGGCATTAGCACAAGGCAAGAAGATAACAAGAATGACATACCCAAAAATCATGAGGCAAGCATGGCAGGGCAATTATATTTGCATCACATCACAACTTTAGAAAGTTTTTTTTACCCCTAACTTTTGCTACTCTAATAACAGGGTAATAAAAGTTGGGATGTGACATACCTGCACCACTTTTTTTTGATAACACCCGCAGGAAGGGATGGTCCTTCAATGATATCCAGTTTGATGAGCTAGTGGCCCAGTATAAGTTGCATAACCCCATGGAGGGGGTTGTGCCCGAGGAGGAGGAGCATGGTGAGTTCCCACCTTTCCAGGGGGAGACCGTCACTCAGTATGGTGAGGGGTCTTCTTCTTCTTGGAGCGCAGGACCTTCCTCATCCGTACGACTCTTGGACTCACCCGTACTACCCCGGAGCAGGAGGCTCCTGGGGCAGTAGCTGCTACCAACTTAGGCCAAAAGCCTAAGCTTGGGGGAGTTCGTGCCCTTCTCAATTTTCCATTGTATTATCCGTTTTTATTTTGTTCACTTTGATCTTTTCGAAGTTTTTTCCTATTCTTTCAATTTGCAAAAACAACAAAAATATTTCTTTTTTGTTTTGCTTTCGTTTAACCTTTGAAAAAACCCCAAAAATGATTTCCTTTCTCTCTTTACTTCGCTTTGTTTTCCGAGTTCAGCTCGAGTCCGTGATGGCATTTGATTATATTTCCCACGTTCGGTCGTGCAAGTGAGAAGGCAGTAATGACGAAGATCGACGAAAGGGAAGCAACAAGGAAAACCGGTATGAACTCTTCTTGTTTCTACTTTTGTACATATGCCTGTAATTATGATCTAGACACCATCTTGTAGCGACATAGTTCTATGATTACAATGCTTCCCAGTGTTCATGCTTTGGCTGATCTCAAATAGCTAGAGTGCATAATGTGTTGCTGAAATGATTTAAATGCATTGCATTGTTCATGACTTGGCATTTTGAAGTGGTATTTCCCTTCCGAGAATTCTTGGATTGACTTGGCACATGTTCACACATGTTATGACTAAAATGTCTATCATACCTTGATGATCTTTTTATTTCATAATAGTTATATCACTTTCATGCCCGATTCAATGTTGCTTTCTCGCTCTGCATGATTATGAAAATTATTGCTCTCTAGTTGGTCGCTTCCCAGTCTTTTGCTAGCCTTCACTCGCACTAAGCGGAATTCTTCTTGTGTATCGAAACTCCTTTTCAAACTAGTTATTCCACTTGTGTCCACCATACCTACCTATATGTGGTATTTACCGGCCACTCCTAACTTAGACTTTCTTGTGCCATCTCGAAATTTATTCAAAAGCATCCCTTTTGTAACCGCACAAGCTCATGGTGTGGTGACGGAAAATCAGTATCTATCATGCCAAAAATATTTTGACGGAAGTTTTAACTAGTAAAATTTATATAAAAAAAGAGAGAGATACACCTCCCCCATACTTGATGACGGGATGAAATAGACCAAATGCTGCTAATGATAGATGGAACGATAACCTCCTTCCATTCTTGAGGCAAAATAAAAGGTTCCATAGACCGTCAAAGGATTTATGGATAAGGGAACAAAAGTGTAAGGAAAAGCATTAATATGGTTGTCATGGGAGATATTGAGAGACCTTTACAGTTCACCGTTGACTGGAAAGTTGCACTTCTCAAAAGAATTTTGTCACTGTTTTCAAAACCAAGATCTCTGGCACATGTTTAGTCTTTTCTTCCAACCACGGGTTTTGAACCTTGCCATCAAAAAGCCACGGTTCGAGAGTCTTCCCTTCTTTCTTCAAAGCTCAAACTATTGAGAGCATAATTGTCATTCTTATTGTAACATGCATTGTCCCAAAGTATTACATTGTCTTCTGAATGATTGTGATATTGCTCGTTTGAAACTCTTAGTTCTAGTCTCCTTTAAAACTCCGGAGGAGTTTCTGCATTTATGTTTTGCTTCACTTATGGAGGCTAGCAAGGGACCACTCTAGTATGTTCAAGCTATGTGCATTGTGATCTTGTCTTGATTTTTCGGCAGCATATTATTTACTTTTGGTTGTTTGTGATTGATCACTTGAAGGAAGGATTTCTTCGTGCATTGTCCTCATAGCATTGTTTTGATACTTGCTAAACTCTTTTCGTAGTACATACTTATATACATCTTATGAAGCAAAAGAGTTCATCAAAGTTTTATTTGTTGCGTCCAGTTCGTTGAACTGAATTTCTTGAGGAGAAGCAATAGTCTAAGCTTGGGGGAGTTGATACCTCTCAAACATATCTACTTTTCCAAATAATTTTGCTATTGTTTTTCCCCCATTCTTGCATGATTTGAACTAAACTAACCCGGACTGACGCTGTTTTCAGCAGAGCTGCCTGTATTGTTTTATTGTGTGCAGGAAAATGGATTTTTAGACATCTCATAAAATTCCCAGAAAATTTACAAAAATCAACGCACCCGAAGGAGCCTGGAGCCAGAAGTGGGGCCAGAGGGCAGCCAGGGGGCCCCAGGCGCCCTGCTGGCACGGCCCCACCCCTGGCATCGCCAGCTGGCCGCCTGGGTGACTCCCACCGCCTCCGGTGCCCTACCTCGACTCCTATTTATTCCCGTGACACAAAAACTCCAGAACAGAAGTCATTTTTCCAGAACCTGTCATGGAGCCGCCACCACCCTCTGTTCTTCCTCGGGAGGGCCTAATCTGGAGGCTGATTTGGCCTCCTGAGAGGGGAGATCGTACCCATCTCCATCACCATCGCCAATCCACCCTCCCTCCATGACTTCTCTTCACATGTGTGAGTAATTACCTGCTGTAGGCAAAGGGTATTGTAGGCATTGGATGAGTTTGATCATGTAATAGTTCTTCATATTGTTGGGGGCATGTTTCCTATCATCTACTTTGGTGTTTATCATCTTTGCTACAACTTGTTGCTCTTAATGCTTGTCACTTTGGGCCCGAGTGCCATGTTTTCAGATCTGAACCACTTGTGTTTTCATGAGTATATTTATGTTTGAGATCCTATCTATGAGTTGTATTTGCCTATCATCTACGGAACCGGCGATCCCAAAGGTGACAGCTTGGGACACCAAAGGGGATGGTCCATAATTTGAGCATTCCATGTATCCATTGAGTTTATTGCTTTGTTCTGGTGCTCTTTGACAGGAGCACCTTAATCTCCATAAGTTCCCTTTGGCCCCGTTCGTAGAGGGATGGTAGGACAAAAGATGTTGTGCAAGTTCTTATTGCAAGAACGCACCTACGGCATACATGCCTAATGTTTGATATCTTCCTAGATGATCATGTGCCTTGCCCCATGTTAGAGCCTATTACATGTTCACTCTTATTCATGCAGCGCCCAACCATCCATCTCCCTAGCCTATAGTGTTCTAATCCTGCTGGTCACTACTAGTTTATTTCCGCTGTTTTACTTTTTCTTTTATCACTATCACTATCATACAACAGTTGCTATTAATATTTTGTTGCAAACAAGTATATTTCAGGTGCGGTTGAATTGACAACTCAACTGTCAAAGATTATAAAGATTCTTGGCTCCCCTTGTGTCGAATCAATAAATTGTGTTAACTTACCCGCGAGAACACTACAAACAATCCACTACAAACTCAATAACATTCACCACAAAAGAGTAATCAACACCGGTAGAGTCGATGGGATGGATATGACAAGTTAAAACTTGGATTGCAATGGTGAGATGAAATGGGATGAAGATGGAGATGGTGCTGGTGCTGGGGATGATGGTGATGATGATCCTGATGATGCCCGTGACGATGGTGATGACGATGAGGAAGATCTCCCCCTTCCGGATGAGTTCTCCCCGACAGAATCTGCCCGCTGGAAAGGTCTTTTCTTCTCTGTAGGTTTCCACGACGGAGAGGCGGCGGAACTTCGGAAACTCTCTTTTCTAGGGTTTTTAGGTCACCATGAAGATATAGGCCAAAGGGGGGCTCCGGAAGTGGGGTCCACCTCCCAGGTGGCCATCTGGAGCGGCCTGGAGGCGGGACGGGCCACCAAGGAGACTGGTGGCCCCACTCCGGCTGCCCTTCAGCTGGTCTTTGTAAATTCTTCAGAAAATTGCACCCCGTGAATTTCAGGTCATTTGGAGATGTGTTGATATGGCCACTTGATGTGCACTTTTCCCCGCTGATTCCTGCGTCTGCTAAGTCGGCACCGGAAAGTTGTAAACTATGTCAAACAAGACAAAACACTATAAGAACATCATCATAACATGAAATCTATCAATGAATAGAGGTAAATTATGATGTCAAATAGTGATGCATTTTGGACGTATCAACTCCCCCAAGATTAGACCTCGCTTGTCCCCAAGCGAATACTAAGCTCGGTAAACCTGTCCACAAGTTTAGATTGTCAAGTGTCGATAATAAGAATACATACAAGAAGCATCATAATTCCTCCTACTAAACTCAAGCATCCTCAACAACAACCTCAACTTATATGGCCCTTATGAAAGAGTAATATCAATTACAATCAAAAGTAGGACCGAGAAAACTCATAAAATCATGGAAAACATGTCCTTTGGTCAAGGAACAACTAATAACTTTTAGCTTTTGTTCTTTCCTTTATATTTTGATGAGATCATTTGAAGCTTTTGAAAGAACATGTTATTAGTCAAGAAGTGAAAATGCTAACACAAAGGAAGATGTTTGATGTAGCAAGGCTCAACAAACAACTTGTTTATCTTAATGATAATGTCAACGAAGATGTAATATGGAAATTATCAATGAGACAATATAAATGCATGCATCTTCATCAACATAAGGTGTCTGCTCTTTATGGGATGGAAAGAAGTGGGTTTACTCAACATTAAAGTAAAGGCTAAGCCCTTCGCAGAGGGAAGTAGGGAAAACTCATGTGCTAGAGATTTTAGAGGTTTGGAAATCAATTAGATTATAAATAAGATTTTTGGAGGTGCATAATTCGTCAACAGATGCTACTAGATAACTGATACGTCTCAAACGTATCGATAATTTCTGCTCGTTTCATGCATGTTTTGTGTGATATTGCTATGATCTAGATACACTTTCATATACTTTTGATCATATTTGGACTAACCTACTAACTCAGTGCACCCAAGTGCCAGTTCCTGTTTTCTCCTGTTTTTCTATTCCAGGTTTCCCCCATATAAAAAATGCTCCAAAAATTCGGGAAAACCGGATAAAAAAGCAGCATAACGGAGTCATCCAAAAGCACCCAAGTGGGGCTAGAGGGCCACCACCAGGGGCGCCTGGACCCCTAGTGGGCCCCTGGCTGCCCCCTTCGCCTATTTATTTCTCGTGACGAGGAAACTCCGAAGACAAAACCCTATTTTGCAATCTCGCCTCTATTCCGCCGCCGTCGCACTTCCAAGATCGGGAGCACCGTCAGGACCCTTCCTGACACCCTGCCGGAGGGAGGATCGACCTCCGGGAGCTTCTCCTCCACCATGGACGCTTCCCGGATGTGCCGTGATTAGTCTACCTTGGACCATGGGTCCGTGATCCTTGTAATGTTCTCCTCCCCTCTTTGTTCTTCATGGTTTAGACCTCGTGAGCTACCCTACATGATCGAGGCACATATGTAATTCTTCTACTGCTGCTATGTTGAGTTCGATGGGATCCGATGGATTATGAGATTATGTTCAGATCGTGATAGAGTAATATATTTGGTTTTGATCTCTTATATTTTGTTTCCTAAGTAATTTTTGCATGTTCTCCATTGTTGTGTATTTCTTTGGCCAAGTAGTGGATAGTAACTCCAAGAGGGAATGTTATGCTCGATTGTGGGTACATGCCCCCTGATGACATGCTTGAGTGACAGAAAAATGAGTCTACGTGATGTGATGTGGCCACAAGGGGGAAAACAATGGTGCTTGTAACAGCGGTTCCAAGGATTGTTTACTTTACGCAAAGTTCTTTTAATGTAGTTGTCTGTTGCTTTGGGTTTACACTTTGGGTGGGACTCGCAACTTAATACCAGCGAGATGTTCTGGATAGATATCGCAAGGTGGATGATTAGTAGTAGATGTAGATGGATTTCATTCTACTTATTTTCGCGTACTGCCCATGCTTCGGAGCCTCTTCTTTCTTTTGCAACATAGTTAGCATTGCGGTGCGTTTATAATCCTGTCAGTTGCCCATCTGTAATTTGTTTACCTCGCACAGAAGTTTTATCATCTTTTGGGAGAGAGACATCACTAGTGAACATCACGGGACCCCGGTCCATATCCTCATCACTGTTTATAAGCCTATTTCCTTTTCAGTATTTACTTTCAGTTGCTAGCACTATCATTATCATTATCCCTTGTATGTTTGACCCTTTGTAAACAACAAGACCGGAGAGATTGACAACATCTCTGAACTTAGTTAGCAGCAAAGTTAATTTTATCGTGTGCAGGTCCAGGTCAAGGAAGCAACGTTTGTCGTAAACGGTGCCATTGTTTTCCTGCCACGTACTTATCATCTGCCGGAGTCCTACGGGAGACAAACCCTATCCTCTACATAGGGTAAATTTGCTGCTATCCTACATCTCACCTTCCACTTGGGGTAACCAACGAAGGGCGAGAAGCCATTAACACTTCCACGCCATCAAGCAAATTTCTGGCGCCGTTGCCGGGGACTCCGAGTGATAAGATAGGGGAGTTTCCCACTATCCTTTACCTTTACTTTTTAGTCTTGTTTGTTTACCTTTCTGTTTTTATCTTTGTGTCTTATATCAAAAATTACAAAAAAATCTGCCGCTACTATGGGTTCCACTGAAAATACCAAGTTGTGTGACTTCACCAGTCACAACAACAAAGACTTTATCTGCACTCCTATTGCCACACCTGCCACTTCAGCTAGCTCTTATGAAATTAAACCTAGTTTACTGAATCTTGTTATGAGAGATCAATTCTCTGGTGCTGGAGATGATGCTGCTTTACACTTGAATAATTTTGTTGAATTATGTGATATGCAAAAGTATAAAGAAGTAGAAGGTGATGTTGTTAAGCTCAAGATTTTTCCTTTCTCTTTGAGGGACGGAGCTAAAATCTGGTTCCAATCTTTGCCCAGGAATAGCATAGATTCTTGGGATAAGTGCAAAGATGCTTTTATTGGGAAGTACTACCCACCCACTGAAATTATCCAATTGAGGAGTAACATTATGAATTTTAGGAAATTGGATAATGAACAAGTTGCCCAATCTTGGGAACATATGAAATCTCTTGTTAAGAAATGCCCTACACATGGTTTTACTACCTGGATGGTTATCCAGACTTTTTATGCAGGCTTGAACTTTACCTCGCGGAACCTGTTAGATTCAGCCGCGGGAGGAACCTTTATGTCAACTACACTTGGTCCTGCCACAAAACTTCTCGATGAGATGATGACCAACTATTCCCAATGGCATACAGAACACGCTCCAACAGGTAGGAAGGTAAATTCTGTCGAGGAAATTACCCCTCTCAATGATAAAGTTGATTTAATTATGTCTCTACTTACCAAGCAACCCTCTATTGATCGTCATGATGTTCCTTTAAATTCTTTGGTTGCTCAGGAACAAGTAGATGTGAATTTCATTGCTAGAAACAACTTTAATAATAATGCTTAAAGGGGCAACTTTGCTAGTAATCCTAGACCGTTTCCATCCACTTATGGGAACAATAACACTTATCCTAGCAATAATAACCCCATCTCTGAACTAGAGAGTATGCTTAGAGACTTCATCACTACCCAAAAAGAGTTCAACAAGAATGTGGAAGAAAAACTAGCTAAATTAGATAATCTTTCTTTGAAGGTAGACAACTTAGCCCTTGATGTTGAGATGTTAAAAATTAAAACCTCTCCCCTTGAGGAGAACAAGGCCATTCCTATTAATGCAATCCAGTTACAAATCAATGAAAATATTAGGATGATGGCTAAACTTAAAGAAAGATGGGCTATAGAAAAAGAGGAAGCAGATAGAATTAAGAGCCTTCCTACACACCACATAGTTTCCACTATCCAAACTGTTGAGGACACTAAAAATATTAGCACCCAATGCACTCCTGGTCCCATTGGGCCTATTAATGGTGATGCTAATACCTCAACCGTAGAAGAAGAGACTCCTATTAACATAGAGGGTTTCAAGAAAGTGAGCCTAGATAACACTACTACCACCTTTGATAGTAATGATATTGATTTTGATAGTTGCACCCTCTCATAAATTATCCGATTATTACACAAAATGTCTAGAGACCCCCACACTAGTACACTTAATCTTGCCTTCACGGAGCATATCACAAATGCTCTTATCAAAGCTAGGAAGGAGAAGCTTAGGATAGAAGCCTCCATACCTAGGAAGCTAGATGATGGTTGGTACCCTATGATAAAAATCAAATTAAATAACTTCTCTTGCTATGCTTTATGTGACGTTGGAGCTAGTACCTCCGTCATGCCCAAAAGAATGTATGATATGTTTGGATTTAAACCTTATGATTCATGTTCTTTTGGTGTTTGCCTTGTCGACTCTTCCGTAAAGAAACCTTTGGGGAAGATCGACGATGTTCTTATCATTGTCAATGACAACTATGTTCCCGTCGATTTTATCATTGTGGATATAGAGTGTGAACCTTTATGTCCAATCATTTTGGGATGTCCTTTTCTCCGCACCGTTGGTGCTCTCATTGAAATGAAAGAGGGGAATATAAAATTCCAATTCCCTCTCAAAAATAGGATGGAACACTTCCCTAGAAAGAAAGTCAAGTTACCATTTGAGTCCGTTACATGGGCTAGCTATTCTCTTTCTTTTGATAAAACTTGATTCTCTTTTGCCTTATGCCTAGCTTAAAGGCGTAAAAGAAAGCGCTTGTTGGAAGGCAACCCAAGATGTTTTTTACTTCTGTTTTTAGTGGTCTTGATGATTGTTACTACTGTAGCAACATAATTGTATCTTTATTTTCAAGCTTTGTGCCAAGTATAGCCTCTTATGACAAGGGAAGTGAAAGTTGTGACATGCTGTCCAGAAAACAGATTCTGTCCTCGTGACGGAAAAAATCAGAATAAATCATCAGTTCATCTTTTTGAGCTGAATTTTTACAAAGCGTGCTCTATACAATCACGGAACTTTTGTATGTTCTGTGTTTTTTGATTCGAGTTGCATAAGTACCCCTAAAAAAATTCTTTACTACCTGTTGTTCTGTTTTTCACAGATTCTGCCACGTTTCGTCTCTCCTAATTTTTGCAAATCTTAAGCTTGTTTTTTCTTTGAAAAAACCTTTTGGAAATCTTGAGAAACAGTATCTCTTCAAGAATATCTTTACATCTAGTGGGGAAAAATTATTTATTAAGGGTACTAACCTCTCTAATCAGTTTATGATGAGTTGTGTATGAAGGGAGTTTTCAAGTGTGCGATGGAAGATGATGAAAGAAGATTCGGGAGTGTCAAGCGCTCAAGCTTGGGGATGCCCCCATGCATCCCCAATGAATATTCAAGGAGACTCAAGCGTCTAAGCTTGGGGATTCCCCCGTGCATCCCCTTCTCCATCAACAATCATTAGTTCGTCCTTCGTCTCACTATATTTTTATCACTTCATGCATTATGTGCTATGCTTGGAGCGTCTCACTCCTAGGTTTTATTTTTAGTTTTCTTTAGCTTTGTTTTCTGTTCATAACAAGTTAGTTCCCGTCTTACTTTGTGATGAGGACATCCCTACTAATGTTACACCCATATCCTCACCAACTACACATATTGGACCAGTTACTAGAGCTCGTGCACGTCAACTAAATTATCAGGTACTTTCGTTTCTTGCGAATCCTTCTATTGTTCATGAACATATGATGCTGCCTAAATTAGATACTTTTGTTTTGCTGATGAATGAAGGACCTAGCATGGACAAGAAGGATGGTCATTGGAGAGGGATCAAGCATGGAGAAGAAGGTGCGCGCGCGGGAAAGGACAGCGGAGCTTCCAGTGGTGATTATCGCACTTTGAAGCCACCATAAGGCGCGCATGAAGTCTTGGACGAAATACGCGAGATGCCACTTCATTATTTTCGTCCAAGGGCAATTATAGGTGCTGCGTCACCTTAATATTGGGCTGGGCCCATGTAATTTCGAAATACCACCTTATAGGCTGTTTTTAGAGTCCGTATGTGTGGGGAAACCGAGTTAGGGTTGTTTTCGGACCCCACCTCCAAGGGGTCACGAAAATCCCCTCTGTTCCCCCATATATACAGCCCTTAGGGCGTCGTTTTGACTTGGGTTTTAATTAGATTTAAGTTAGCCATAGCCGCAACTTCGAGCTCTTCGTTTGTGTCATCCGACCAGGCCAAGACCTCATTGGAACCCCAACTTTCGTAATCTTTCATCTTATATTCGCAATATCCAGATTGCAATTCTTAGTTCTTGCTTGTTCTTCGATTGCTTGCAGGAATTAGACCTTCGTGGTCAGGTTGATCGTGCATCCGCGGGATCAATAACCTCTCGGAGTTGGTTTAGCGATCGCTAAGGCGCAACGTCTTCGCACGTCGTAGTCGGGTCGTGAAAGTCTACTCCACCATAATCGATCTCCACCATCTCATCGAAACATCGGGACACCTTCGCCTCTATCAAGTGGTATCAGATTTCCAGGTTGCTCGGTGAGATTTACCAGTTTTCATAGTCTAGATTGGTTCTGTTCTTCATACCTACAGTCCACGAAAAAGCCAAAAAAAAATTAGGGTTAGATCATCACGTTCCAAAACAGTCCGAGCCCTTTTCCAGTTTTCTTTACAGTAGCTTGCTTTGTTGAATTTACGGTTGCATCGTTGTGTCAAGTTGCTGATCTTAGCGTCTAGTTCCCTTAGAGTTTCGAGTTCTGATCACAGTTTGCCACGTCGCCGCCGCACAGTAGTCATCCTACCACGTTCCGCCAATCCAAGTCCAGATACACCACCACGTTCCGCCAAGCAGAGTCCATATACACCACCACGTCTCACGAGTCCGAGTTGAGTTCCACCATCAGTAAGGATCCTGATCTCTCTGTAGCCAGATTAGTTTTGAGTTGTTAGAGTCGGATTTCACCAAACTTTTTCCGTCCAGAGAAGGGGGGGTGATTTCCAAAAAAAAAAAAAAAAAAAAAAAAAAATTCAGGGGTGAAAAAATTTCGTGCCCATACGTTCCTTAGGTCCAGAAACTCATTTTGAGACGTTCGCCAGCATAGTGATTTTTTCGCACTTTTTCAGCCACCGCAGTCCCGCATCGCAAAAAAAAAAAAAAAAAAAAAAGCAAAAAAAAAAAAAAAAAAAAGAGAAAAAAATTCAGAGTGTGCTTCTCAGTTGATTACGTGCCGCGCCGTGCTTTCGTTGGTGTTTTAGGCTCGCGTCTCTAGTACGGTCTAGCCTAGGATCAGCACAGTACCGACGTTGAGTGTTTATTCAACTTTGCATCTCTGTTTTGATTACTGTTGAGCTTTTTGCTACCATATTTGTCAAACCTACCTACAGCTCCACATATATTCTACTTCGTGCGGTTGACACCTCCTGGCCATCGCTCTACCACATCTCTGAGAGTTTTGACCCGTTGGTTGTACATCACCACCTGCTGCTAGGTAAGAATCGGTAAGAACTGAAGAAAAGCTTGACGGATTTGTGCTTTCCACCACCCCACATCCCATTAGTCGAAGTAGGATCCTACTTCTGTGTGTTTTCTATTCCTGCTAACCATGCCAGGATCCCATGATGAAGTGGCGCGGGATGCACCTGATTGGGAGAATATGACAAACAAAGCATTACATGATAAATTTGCACAAATGATGTCTGAACAGGTGAATGACATCGAGAACAGATTTACAGAGGCGATTGATGGTGTGGAGAAGATGATCGACACCAAGCTCGACGCCAAGTTTACTGAGTTGCTCGCACGCTTACCTATACAGCCTGCGGCCGCTCCAGCACAGCCACCGCCACCACGACGTGCACGACGTATTCTGTTTCCGGGCGGACAAGCTGCTGGTGCTCCTGCTGCTGCTGCAGTTACTGCTGCTGCTGCCTCTGACGTCGGCCAGGACGACAACTACGAGGGTGATTACGAGGAGGAGGTGGAACAAGAAGCGGCCTATGAACAGCCAGCTGGACGTCCACGTCCCAACATTCGCCACGGTCGACACCAACCACCCCCTCAGGTACGCGATTATGAACATGTGCCTAAACTTAAATTGAATCTTAAGCCGTTTGAGGGTAGATATATTCCTGATGCTTATCTTACTTGGGAGTTAGAAACTGAACAACGCTTTACATGTTTACAATATCCTGAGAATAGACGTGTTACTGCTGCTGTTTGTGAATTCACGGGTTTTGCATCTATTTGGTGGTCTGAACATTGTAGATTGCATGCTAATAATATTCCAGCTACTTGGGCTGCTTTAAAAGATGCTAATTCACTTTGTGTGGGAGAGAAACACGCTCCACTTTCAAAATCTAGAACACATCATAGGATTCTTCATGCCTATCTTTTTGTTGTTGTGTGTTCTTTATCTTTTTGTAGCTACTGCCCTGTCTAGTTTTAGTCTTAGTTTGTCTTAGCAAGAACCTCGGCTTCTGTTTAGTTTGTCGCTGGAACTCTCTTTAGTTTTCATGTTTATCTTGTTAAGAGAGTTGGTTGTTGCACTGTGTTATGTCTTGTTTTTGAGAAGTAGGTAATTGAGGTTGCTATTTTATTTCAGTAATAACTTGCAATAGTTTTGAGGTATTGATGTGAGAAATGTTTGAACTTTTGGTGTCAAGAGCTCTAGACTATTAGTGATAGGTGTCGTATTTTTGGCAATCTGTGTGTTATTTTCAAAAACCTACAAAACTAGTTGAGAACTCTAGCTACTAGATGGATCACTACTCTTCTCAGGGGTCGAATATTAGAGTACACTCACGTACCATGTGTCGAGGATGCGCAAGGATAACCAAACCCCCATACACTCCTCCTCGGGGTACTTGTCTCTTTGTGAACCTCCTTATAAGATTGAGAGTTACCTATAATAATTCCATGACTTCTTCGGACTAATGTAAGTATTGACAGTTGACACTTCCACCTCCTCATATTTGCTAGCCTCTCCTGTGCCGTGCATTACCTCCTTCTAACTCCGAGATTTGGCGTCCACCTTCGCCGGTACATCCAAACCCTTGGCATGATACGCCCTGTCATCATAAACATCCTATATCTTTCCTCAAAACAACCACAATACCTACCTATCAAGGCATTTCCATAGCCTTTCCGAGATATATTGCCATGCAACTTCCACCTCTTCATGACTTGATCTTCATGTCAATACATGTTCCTGCTACACTGGCGGCGGCATACATTGCATACATCATGATAGCTACATCTTCTTTATGATTTGAGTACCTTGTAAAGTGTGAAAGATCTTCTATACCCTCTTGTAAATTAGAGTGTTGCCCTTAAGTGAGGAAAAGATCCCAAAGTGGACAAAATAAAATATCCCAAAAAGGACAAATGAGAGTTAAATAGAAAGGGCCATTGAGGCCACCAAAAAATACAAAAAAATAGAAAGAAGAGAAAAAGAAATAAAAAGAGATAAAGGGGCAACACTACTATACTTTTGAAAGATCCACACTAGTACTCCATCTTATCCTTGTACTCCATAGAGATGATCATGCATATAGCTATGTGGGGACCTTCACACTATAGAACTTGGCTTGCTTATTCCAAGGATGAGCCTCCTCAAAACAGCTCTAGGTATTCATGAGCTAGCAAGTTAGATGCACCCCCACTTGTTCCATTGGAGAGCTTTTTAGCTCATATGTGCATCCGTTGCATGGCAATCCCTACTCCTCACATCATATCTATCATTTCGCCTTCTCGCCTATGATTGTCCTCATTGATGTGAGCCTTTCTCATCCTTTTTAACTTCCTCCTCCACCATATTTCTCTCTTTGCCATCCTAAGTGTCAACTCTCGTGCTTACGCTCATCCATTGCATGAGTGCTCAAAATATCGAAAAGGACTGGATCAAATTACTTGTACCTGGCTAGTGGTCTGGGGACGAGTCAAGATAAAATTCCAATGAAGACCAAGTGTGAAACTTTAGTAGATTGAGTTCTCAACACAAAAATATTTTTTTCTCGTATTCCCTATCCCCCTTCTTGCACGCAAACACCATCTGGAGACATTCGAGTCACGGACAGCGAGAGCTCTTGCACCTAATGTTCTTTCATTGCTTCTTTCAATGCTAATATAGACACTTGCATGTTATGATTTGAATTGAATTACATCCTTGATTTCTTTACGTTTCAAAGTTCTTATATGGTTGCTAGCATGTCACGACAGAAATTATGCCTGTTATAATTTACCTACTCGAGGACGAGCAGGAATTAAGCTTGGGGATGTTCATACGTCTCAAACGTATCGATAATTTCTGCTCCCTCCATGCATGTTTTGTGTGATATTGCTATGATCTAGATACACTTTCATATACTTTTGATCATATTCTAACCTACTAACTCAGTGTACCCCAGTGCCAGTTCCTGTTTTCTGCTGTTTTTTTATTCCAGGTTTCCCCCATATAAAAAATGCTCCAAAAATTCTGGAAAAATCGGATAAAAAATTAGCGTAACGGAGTCTTCCAGAAGCACCCAAGTGGGGCCAGAGGGCCACCACCAGGGGCCCAGGCGGCCACCTGACGCGGCCAGGGGCCTGTCCGCGCGAGGGGGGGGTCGCCTGGATCCCTAGTGGCACCCCTGGCTGCCCCCATTCTCCTATTTATTTCTCGTGACGAGGAAACTCCGAAGGCAGAACCCTATTTTGCAATCTCGTCTCTGTTCCGCCACCGCCGCGCTTCCAAGATCGGGAGCACCGTCAGGACCCTTCCCGGCACCCTACCGGAGGGAGGATCGACCTCCGGAAGCTTCTCCTCCACCATGGACGCTTCCCGGATGTGCCGTGAGTAGCCTAACTTGGACCGTGAGTAGCCTAACTTGGACCATGTGTCCGTGATCAGTTGCTATTTGATGTTCTCCTCCCCTCTTTGTTCTTCATCGTTTAGACCTCGTGAGCTTCCCTACATGGTCGAGGCACATATGTAATTCTTATGCTGTTGCTACGTTGAGTTTGATGGGATCCGATGGATTATGAGATTATGTTCAGATCGTGATAGAGTAATATATTTGGTTTCGATCTCTTATATTTTTGTTCCTAAGTAATTCTTGCATGTTCTCCGTTGCTGTTTATTTCTTTGTCCAAGTAGTGGATAGTAACTCAAAGAGGGAACATTATGCTCGATTGTGGGTACATGCCCCCTAATGACACGCTTGAGTGACAGAAACATGAGTCTAGGGGATGTGTTGTGGCCACAAGGGGGAAAACAATGGTGTTTGTAACCGCGGTTGCAAGGATTGTTTACTTTACGCAAAGTTCTTTTAATGCAGTTGTCTGTTGCTTTGGGTTTACATTTTGGGTGTGACTTGCAACTTAATACCAGCGAGATGTTGTGGATAGATATCTCAAGGTGGATGATTAGTAGTAGATGTAGATGGATTTCAGTCTACTTATTTTGGCGTACTGCCCATGCTTATGAGCCTCTTCCTTTCTTTTGCAACATAGTTAGCATTGTGGTGTGTTTATAATCCTGTCAATTTCCCATCTGTAATTTGTTTACCTCGCATAGCAGTTTTATCGTCTTTTGGGAGAGAGACATCACTAGTGAACATCACGGGACCCCGGTCCATATCCTCATAACTGTTTACAAGCCTATTTTCTTTTCAGTATTTACTTTCAGTTGCTATCACTATCATTATCATTATCCCTTGTGTGTTTGACCCTTTGTAAACAACAAGACCGGAGAGATTGACAACCTCTATGAACTTCGTTGGGAGCAAAGTTAATTGTATCGTGTGCAGGTCCATGTCAAGGAAGCAACGTTTGTCGTAAACGGTGCCATTGTTTTCTTGCCACCTACTTATCATCTGCCGGAGTCCTACGGGAGACAAACCCTATCCTCTAAATAGGGGAAATTTGCTGCTGTCCTACATCTTACCTTCCACTTGGGGTAACCAACGAAGGGCGAGAAGCCATTATCACTTCCACGCCATCTGGAAGCCATGGCACCTAGGTTTTGCAGAAAGTTTTCCTGGAAATAATAGATCAAAAAGAGAACGCACAAAATCACAAGATAAAAAGCCGGGACAATCCGAGCAAATATATAGCAAACAAATTTGTATCGAAAGAAAGGTAACAAGCCAAAGTGGGGTCGGAGATGGACTCCCGGTGGCCCAGTCGGTCTCCTCGCGAGGCCAGGAAGCAGGTGATACGTCCAAAATGCATCACTATTTTATATCGTAATGCACCCCTATTCATTGATATATTTCATGTTATGATGTTGTTCTTATGTTGTTTTGGCTTGTTTTACACGGTTTGCAAGTTTCTGGTGCCGAAACAGCAGACGTAGGATTCAGCGGAGAAAAGTGGACCTTTAGTTGCTTAAACAGAACATCTCCAAATGCGCTGAAAATCGACGCAGGCTATTTTTTTCGAAGAATAATGAAGCTTCATTGAAAAGGAGCCAGAGGGGGGCCACCAGGTGCCCAGACACCCCCCTGGGCCACGAAGACTCCCCCTTTCGCATATATAATCCCCGTCATCCAACAACCCTAATGAGAGAGGAGTTTTGCAAGTTCCTCCGCTGCTCCGTGGAGGAAACCTACAGAGAAGAAAAGACATCTCCGGCGGGCATATTCCGCCGGGGAGAACACCTCCCAGAGGGAGATTATCGCCATCGTCATCACCATCGTCACGGACATCATCGAGATCATCATCAACATCATCCCCATCATCAGCACCATCTCCATCTTCATCCCATCTCATCTCACAATTGCAACTTGTGTTGTAACTCGTACAATCTATCCTCTCTACTCTGCCGGTGTTGATTACTCTTTTGTGGTGAATGCTATTGAGTTTTGTTGGATAAATATTGTTATGTCTAGATTGTTTATCATATATTTATCACCACTGATCATGATATCTTTTATGTCTTGTGATTAGTTACTTTAGTTCTTGAGGACATGGGAGAAGTCTAGTTGTTAGTAGTCATATGATGTTGAAGTAATATGTGTTGTTTGATATTTAAGTTGTGTTGTTATTTTCCTAGTGGCGTTGTGTGAGTCGAACGCATAACACTTCGCCTTGTTAAGGACCTAGGGGAATGCATTGTGTATAAAGAATGCTTACGGTGGGCTACCGGAGTGACAGAAACCTGAACTCCAGTTTGCACACTTTTGCACAAGGGAATAGTGGATCCTTGATCTTATTTCCGTGGTTAGGATTTTTCCTTAATTTCTACCTTGTATTTGTGGATGCTTGCAAGGTGTTTAATCATAAGAGTGCACTTATCTTTGTCTAGAAGGTGTACTAGCATAGATCCACCCACTCAACACTTATCAACACAAAACATAGGACCGATACAGAATATGGCGAAGGCACGTGACTACCTCTCCCGTGTGTCCTCAAGAACGATTTAGTCTTTATAAGTTTAGTTGCTAGGCTTATCATTTGTTCAAAAGGATTGGGCCACTTATTATTGCTCATTACGTTTTCTTTGCTTGTTTTTACCTTCCCGTTTCTTATACCAAAAACCCCTAGAAAGTTATCTTTCAGTGTTTGCTATGATTCCTTGTCCAAAGTCACTTATCAATACCTTCCACTGCTCGTTCGGTTCGACACTCTTACTTATCAAAAACGATACAATAGATCCCCTACAGTTGAGGTTCATCAAGTACTGTTTTCTAGCACCGTTGTCGGGGAGTGTAGCGCTATTAGTAAGTGAAGCTGGTAAGGAAAGCTTTATATTTTGCATGTTGTTTTTATTTTTCTGTTGCTACCTTTTGTCCTTATGGACAACTCTACTCTTGGTTCGTTGCTTTTTGGGAAATGCCCCACTACTATGGTGGTTTCTCCCACTCCTACTGAAATTGTGCCTCATAAAATACCAACGGGTATTATCGATTATGTCTTGGCTAATCGTTATGCAGGAGACAGACATCCAGGTGAACACTTTCTATATTTTTCACAACTATGTTCATTATTTAAGCTTGCAGGTGTACCAATGGAGTTTGTCATGCGGAAATTATTCTCTGTATCACTTATAGATAAAGCTTCAGATTGGTATACGCTCCTCGATAACTCACATTTTCTTAATTGGCAAGAGCTTATGTCTCTCTTTTATATGAAGTTTTATCCTCTTCATGAAATTCATCGAGACATGAACAATATCTATAACTTTTGGTCTCGTGACGGAGAAAGCTTCACTCAATCTTGGGGGAGATTGAAGTCCCTGATGCTCAAATGTCCTATTCATAAGCTCCCCAAGGATATTATACCTACAAATTTTTATGCCAGGCTTTCTCGTCAGGATAAGGAGATGTTGGATGCCTCCTATAGTGGGCTACTTCAAACGAGAAGCGTTGAAGAGAGATGGGATCTCATTGAAAGTATTCAAAAGAACACTGAAGACTGGGAAATTGATAAAGGTATTGAACCCATTATAAATTATGAGCATGATTATATAGAGAGCTATGTGAAAACCGATTACTTTAATACCCTTTTCTCTAAAATTGTTCTTGATTCCCAGCTAATGATTGATTTTTGTAAGAACTTTGCCTCTCATATTTACTCTTCTAAGGAGGAGAAGGATCAGTACCATAAACCCTTTAATGAATTACCTGTTGATATTAATGTTGCTGACACTATTTTTCCTATATTTTTATATGAAAAAATCATTTTTCCCGCAAGGATAAGGGAGCACACTTTTATGACAGGCATAATAAATAAAAGTGAGAGAAGAACTGACGAGCCTGAGGACCAGATCAAGGTCGATCGTCAAGTTGCATTGCTTAAAGATCTTGTTACTAGTGATGTTTTAGATTCCTGTTTCCACTAACATTGTTACAGCCAAGAATAAAGGCCCAATTTCAGGTACACCTGTTGTACCTGTTAAAATAGGAGATCATAATTATTATGGGATATGTGATTTGGGATCGAGTGTTAGCGCCATTCCTTATTCACTCTATCATGAGATCATGGGTGACATTTCACCCTGTGAACTTTGAGGAGGTTGATGTTACTACTTATCTAGCAAACAAAGAAGCTATCTCTCCCATTGGAATTGTGAGAGATGTTGAAGTCCTATGTGGAAAGGTAAAGTATCCTACCGACTTTCTAGTACTTGGTTCAGTGCAAGATAGTTTTTGCCCTATTATCTTTGGTAGGCCTTTCCTCAGCACTTGTGGAGCTATAATAGATTGCAAGAAAGGTAAATTTTCTATTGAATTCAATGGTGAGCCATATGAATTTAACTTTTCTAAGTTCTCTAAGCAGCCTCGTGGTACTGATTTGCCTAGTAATGATAAAATTATTGAAGATATTGCTTCCATTGCTATTCCTCCTAATGATCCTTTGCAGCAATATATGGAAGACCACGAGAATGAAATGCATATGCAAGAAAGAAATGAGCTAGATGACATATTTTTAAGGCAATCTTCTATCCTGAAGCACAACCTTTCAGTTGAACGTTTAGGAATCCTCACAAACCCAAAGAAGACCCGATGTTTGATCTCAAACCACTTCCCAATACGCTCAATTACGCTTATTTAGATAAAAAGAAAATATATCCTGTTATTATCAATGCTAACCTTTCAGGATTTGAAGAAGAGTGATTATTGGAGACACTTCGTAGACACCGTGGTGCTATTGGCTATACCCTTGAAGACCTTAAGGGAATTAGTCCATCGATTTGCCAACAAACTATCAATCTCGAGCCTCATGCTAAACCATTTGTTGATCATCAACGACGGTTGAATCCAAGGATGAAGGCCGTGGTTAGGACTGAAGTTCTCATGCTTGTAGCCACAAGTATCATCTATCCTATAGCTGATAGTAAGTGGGTAAGTCCAGTTCATTGTGTTCCTAAGAAAGGAGGTATGACTGTTGTTCATAATGATAAAAATGAACTAATACCTCAGAGGATTGTTATTGGATTTAGAATGTGTATTGATTACATGAAGTTGAACAAAGCCACCAGGAAGGACCACTACCCGCTGCCTTTCATCGATCTAATGCTTGAGAGGTTGTCAAAAAATACTCACTTTTTCTATCTTGACGGGTACTATGACTTCTCTCAAATTCATGTTAATACTGCCGATCAAGAGAAGACCTCTTTCACATGTCCTTACGGTACTTATGCTTATAGGCATATCCCTTTTGGTTTATGTTATGCCCCTGCTACTTTTCAGAGATGCATGTCTGCTATCTTTCATAGTTTCTGTGAGGAGATTGTGGAAGTCTTCATGGACGATTTCTCCGTCTATGGAACTTCCTTTGACCGTCTCCCTAATCTTAATAAAGTTTTGCAGTGGTGCGAGGAGACAAATTTAGTGCTAAATTGGGAAAAGTGCCACTTCATGGTTAACAAAGGGATCGTTCTTGGTCACATGATTTCCTAGAGGGGAATTGAAGTGGACAAGGCGAAGATTGAAGCTATTGAAATGATTCTGATAGAGGCGAAGGTGTCCCGATGTTTCGATGAGATGGTGGAGATCGATTATGGTGGAGACGACTTTCACGATCCGACTACGAACGTGCGAAGACGTTGCGCCTTAGCGATCGCTAAACCAACTCCGAGAGGTTATTGATCCCGCGGATGCACGATCAACCTGACCACGAAGGTCTAATTCCTCCAAGCAATCGAAGAACAAGCAAGAACTAAGAATTGCAATCTGGATATTGCGAATATAAGATGAATGATTACGAAAGTTGGGGTTCCAATGAGGTCTTGGCCTGGTCGGATGACACAAACGAAGAGCTCGAAGTTGCGGCTATGGCTAACTTAAATCTAATTCAAACCCCAGTCTAAACGACGCCCTAAGGGCTGTATATATGGGCGAACAGAGGGGAATTTCGTGGCCCCTTGGAGGAGGGGTCCGAAAACAACCCTAACTCGGTTTCCCCACACATACGGACTCTAAAAAATAGCCTATTAAGTGTATTTCGAAATTACATGGGCCTGGCCCAATAATAAGGTGACGCAGCACCTATAATAACCCTTGGACGAAAATATTAATGTGACGTCTTGTGTCTCTCGTCCAAACTTCATGCACGCCTTATGGTGGCCTCAAAGTGCGAAAATCACCACTGGAAGCTCCATTGTCCTTTCCCGCGCGCACATCTCCTTCTCCATGCTTGATCCCGCTCCAATGACCATCCTTCTTATCCATGCTAGGTCCTTCATTCATAATACAAACAAAAGTATCTAATTTAGGAAGCATCATATGTTCCTGAACATTAGAAGGATTCACAAGAAACGAAAGTACCTGATAATTTAGTTGACGTGCGCGTGCTCTAGTAACTGGTCCAGTATGTGTAGTTGGTGAAGATGTGGGTGTAACATTAGTAGAGATGTCCTCATCATCCTCCCCTTCTTGAATTGAAGTCGTCCTCGACGGAAGCTCATCATCTTCTCCCAAATAAGGTTTCAAATCTGCAATGTTAAATGTGGGACTAACCCCAAAATCTGCAGGTAGCTCAAGTTTATATGCATTATCATTAATTTTCTGTAAAACCTTAAAGGGACCATCAGCTCGTGGCATTAACTTAGACTTGCGCAAATCAGGAAACCTATCTTTACGTAGATGTAACCAAACAAGATCTCCTGGTTCAAACACAACATGCTTTCTACCCTTATCACCAGCAAGCTTGTATCTAGCATTCATTTTCTCAATGTTTTCTTTAGTTAACTCATGCATTTTTAATATCAATTCAGCACGTTGCTTAGCATCAAAATTAACCTTCTCCGAAGATGGAAGAGGCAGCAAATCAATAGGTGCACGAGGTAGAAAACTATAAACAATCTCAAAAGGGCACATTTTAGTGGTAGAATGAAATGAACGATTATAAGCAAATTCAATATGAGGTAAACATTCTTCCCACATTTTCAAGTTACTCTTTAAAACAGCCCTAAGCATAGTAGACAAAGTCCTATTGACTACTTCAGTTTGTCCATCAGTTTGGGGATGACAAGTAGTACTAAAAAGTAGTTTAGTCCCCAACTTAGCCCATAAGCATCTCCAAAAATGGCTAAGAAACTTAGTATCACGATCCGAGACAATAGTATTGGGCACACCATGTAAGCGAATAATCTCACGAAAGAATAAATCAGCAACATTAGCAGCATCATCGCTTTTATGACATGGTATAAAATGTGCCATCTTAGAAAATCTATCCACGACAACAAGTATGCTATCCCTCCCCTTCTTTGTTCGAGGCAAGCCTAAAACAAAGTCCATGGATATGTCCTCCCACGGAACACTAGGTACAGGTAAAGGCATGTATAAACCATGAGGATTGAGTCGTGACTTAGCTTTTTGACATGTAGTGCAGCGAGCAACAAAACGCTCAACATCCCGTCTCATCTTTGGCCAAAAGAAATGTGTAGCAAGTACGTCCTCCGTCTTCTTCACGCCAAAGTGTCCCATTAATCCTCCTCCATGCGCCTCCTGCAACAACAAAAGACGAATAGAGCTAGCTGGAATGCATAGCTTGTTAGAACGGAACACAAAACCATCATTAAGCACAAACTTGTTCCATGTTCTACCCTCTCTACAATTCTGCAATACATCTTTAAATTCTGCATCATGTACATATTGATCTTTGAGTGTCTCTAAACCGAATATCTTGAAGTCAAGTTGTGAAAGCATAGTATAACGACGAGACAAAGCATCAGCAATAATATTATCTTTCCCCTTATGTGTTTAATGACATAAGGGAAAGTCTCAATAAATTCAACCCACTTAGCATGTCTACAATTAAGTTTTGCTTGGCTTCTTATGTGTTTCAAAGATTCATGATCAGAATGTATAACAAATTCTTTGGGCCATAAATAATGTTGCCAAGTTTCTAATGTCCGAACAAGAGCATATGATTCCTTATCATAAGTAGAAAGTGCAGACTAGGCCCACTCAATTTTTCAGAAAAGTATGCAACAGGTTTAGCATCTTGTAATAACACACCTCCCAAACCAATCCCACTAGCATCGCATTCAAGCTCAAAAGTCTTATTAAAATCAGGAAGTTGGAGCAAAGGAGCATGTGTTAACTTATCTTTCAATACCGTGAAAGCTTCTTCCTGTGCGGTACCCCAAGTAAAAGGCACATCCTTGCGTGTAAGCTCATTGAGAGTTGCAGCAATGGTGCTGAAATCTCTCACAAAACGCCTATAGAATCCAGCGAGGCCAAGAAAACTTCTCACTTGTGTGACCGTTTTGGGCTGCGGCCAACTCTCAATCGCCTCGATCTTGGCTTTATCAACTTCAATTCCCTGCGGAGTAACAACATAGCCAAGAAACGATACTCGGTCGGTGCAAAAGGTGCACTTACCAAGGTTACCAAACAAACGTGCATTACGTAGAGCAATAAAAACAACACGTAAATGATCCAAATGTTCCTCCAAAGATTTGCTATAAATAAGTATATCATCAAAATAGACTACCACAAATCGTCCAATGAAAGCACGTAAAACCTCGTTCATTAATCTCATGAAAGTGCTAGGTGCATTAGTTAACCCAAAAGGCATGACTAACCACTCATATAATCCAAACTTAGTTTTAAATGCCGTTTTCCATTCATCCCCTAATTTCATGCGAATTTGATGGTATCCACTACGCAAATCAACTTTGGAAAACATGGTAGAGCCACTTAATTCATCAAGCATATCATCTAACCTAGGAAAAGGATGACGATAACGAATAGTAATATTATTAATGGCTCTACAATCAACACACATACGCCAAGTTCCATCCTTTTTAGGCACTAATATAACAGGAACAACACAAGGACTAAGGGATTCACGTATGTAACCTTTGTCGAGTAGCTCTTGTACTTGACGCTGAATCTCCTTCGTCTCCTCCGGATTGGTACGGTATGGCGCACGGTTGGGCAGCGAAGCACCGGGAATTAAGTCAATCTGATTCTCAATCCCTCGAATAGGTGGTTATCCCGGTGGTACGTCTTGTGGAAAGACGTCAATAAACTCCTGGAAAAGGTCAGTGACAACAGGAGGCAAAGAAGGAGGCAATTCCTCAAATGAAAACAAAGCTTCTTTGCACACAAAAGCATAGCACACATATTGACTAACATCCAAATCCGAAATATCAACCTTAGTAGCAAGAAAAGTTGGACTAGTCAATTTAATTTCATTAGAAACAGCAGAAGAAGATTTGCTATTAGTCTTATGTTGTTGCTCAAATTCTTTAGCTGCTATCTCATTTTCACTCTTATTTTTCTCCTGTTTAGCTTTACTAGCTCTAGCAAGATCATCTTTCACAATTTGTTCAGGAGACATAGGAAGTAAAGCAATAGTTTTATCCTGATGAACCAAAGTAAACTGATTTGTCCTACCATGGTGTACAACATTCCTATCAAATTGCCATGGTCTACCAAGTAAAAGAGAGCATGCTTGCATGGGTACCACATCACAATCAACATAATCAGCATATGCAGCAATGCTAAAGTGCACACGAACAGAACGCGTTACCTTAATCTTACCACTATTGTTAAACCACTGAATATAGTACGGATGGGGGTGTGGTCTTGTGGTGAGAGATAGCTTCTCCACCAACTCCATGCTCGCCAAGTTGTTGCAACTCCCTCCGTCAATGATGATGCGAACCGAACGTTCTTTCACCACTCCCTTTGTGTGGAACAAATTATGCCTCTGGTTTTGCTCGGCCTTCGATACCTGCACACTTAACACACGTTGAGCAACCAAACTAGCATATTGATCTCCATCATCAGGAGCCATATACTCTATATCATGAGCATCATCATGGGCACCCTGTTCCTCGTGAGCAATGAGAACTAAAGTCTCCTCATCATAGTCGCTCGCTGACTCATACCCACCATGATAGAGGCGAAGGTGTCCCGATGTTTCGATGAGATGGTGGAGATCGATTATGGTGGAGACGACTTTCACGATCTGACTACGAACGTGCGAAGACGTTGCGCCTTAGCGATCGCTAAACCAACTCCGAGAGGTTATTGATCCCGCGGATGCACGATCAACCTGACCACGAGGGTCTAATTCCTGCAAGCAATCGAAGAACAAGCAAGAACTAAGAATTGCAATCTGGATATTGCGAATATAAGATGAATGATTACGAAAGTTGGGGTTCCAATGAGGTCTTGGCCTGGTCGGATGACACAAACGAAGAGCTCGAAGTTGCGGCTATGGCTAACTTAAATCTAATTAAAACCCCAGTCTAAACGACGCCTAAGGGCTGTATATATGGGGGAACAGAGGGGAATTTCGTGGCCCCTTGGAGGTGGGGTCCGAAAACAACCCTAACTCGGTTTCCCCACACATACGGACTCTAAAAACAGCCTATAATGTGGTATTTCGAAATTACATTGGCCCAGCCCAATATTAAGGTGACGCAGCACCTATAATGGCCCTTGGACGAAAATAATGAAGTGTCATCTCGCGTATTTCGTCCAAGACTTCATGCGCGCCTTATGGTGGCTTCAAAGTGTGATAATCACCACTGGAAGCTCCACTGTACTTTCCCGCGCGCGCACCTTCTTCTCCATGCTTGATCCCGCTCCAATGACCATCCTTCTTGTCCATGCTAGGTCCTTCATTCATAAGCAAAACAAAAGTATCTAATTTATGCAGCATCATATGTTCATGAACAATAGAAGGATTCACAAGAAACGAAAGTACCTGATAATTTAGTTGACGTGCACGTGCTCTAGTAACTGGTCCAGTATGTGTAGTTGGTGAGGATATGGGTGTAACATTAGTAGAGATGTCCTCATCATCCTCCCCTTCTTGAATTGAAGTCGTCCTCGACGGAAGCTCATCATCTTCTCCCAAATAAGGTTTCAAATCTGCAATGTTAAATGTGGGACTAACCCCAAAATCTGCAGGTAGCTCAAGTTTATATGCATTATCATTAATTTTCTGTAAAACCTTAAAGGGACCATCAGCTCGTGGCATTAACTTAGACTTGCGCAAATCAGGAAACCTATCTTTACGTAGATGTAACCAAACAAGATCTCCTGGTTCAAACACAACATGCTTTCTACCCTTATCACCAGCAAGCTTGTATCTAGCATTCATTTTCTCAATGTTTTCTTTAGTTAACTCATGCATTTTTAATATCAATTCAGCACGTTGCTTAGCATCAAAATTAACCTTCTCCGAAGATGGAAGAGGAAGCAAATCAATAGGTGCACGAGGTAGAAAACCATAAACAATCTCAAAAGGGCACATTTTAGTGGTAGAATGAAAAGAACGATTATAAGCAAATTCAATATGAGGTAAACATTCTTCCCACATTTTTAAGTTACTCTTTAAAACAGCCCTAAGCATAGTAGACAAAGTCCTATTGACTACTTCAGTTTGTCCATCAGTTTGGGGATGACATGTAGTACTAAAAAGTAGTTTAGTCCCCAACTTAGCCCATAAGCATCTCCAAAAATGGCTAAGAAACTTAGTATCACGATCCGAGACAATAGTATTGGGCACACCATGTAAGCGAATAATCTCTCGAAAGAATAAATCAGCAACATTAGCAGCATCATCGCTTTTATGACATGGTATAAAATGTGCCATCTTAGAAAATCTATCCACGACAACAAATATGCTATCCCTCCCCTTGTTCGTTCGAGGCAAGCCTAAAACAAAGTCCATGGATATGTCCTCCCACGGAACACTAGGTACAGGTAAAGGCATGTATAAACCATGAGGATTGAGTCGTGACTTATCTTTTTGACATGTAGTGCAGCGAGCAACAAAACGCTCAACCTACCGTCTCATCTTTGGCCAAAAGAAATGTGTAGCAAGTACGTCCTCCGTCTTCTTCACGCCAAAATGTCCCATTAATCCTCCTCCATGCGCCTCCTGCAACAACAAAAGACGAATAGAGCTAGCTGGAATGCATAGCTTGTTAGAACGGAACATAAACCCATCATTAAGCACAAACTTGTTCCATGTTCTACCCTCTCTACAATTCTGCAAAACATCTTTAAATTCCGCATCATGTACATATTGATCTTTGATTGTCTCTAAACCGAATATCTTGAAGTCAAGTTGTGAAAGCATAGTATAACGACGAGACAAAGCATCAGCAATAATATTATCTTTCCCCTTCTTCTGTTTAATGACATAAGGAAAAGTCTCAATAAATTCAACCCACTTAGCATGTCTATGATTAAGTTTTGCTTGACTTCTTATGTGTTTCAAAGATTCATGATCAGAATGTATAACAAATTCTTTGGGCCATAAATGATAGAGGCGGGGTGTCCCGATCTTTCGATGAGATGATAACTATCGATTTGGTGGAGACGACTCTAACGATCCGACTACGAACGTGCAACGACGTCGCGCCTTAGCAATCGCTAAACCAATCTCCGGAGGGTTATTGACCACGCCGGAGCACGATCAACCTGACCACGAAGGTCTAGTGCCTGCAAGCAATCTTAGAACCAGCAAGAACTATGATAAAGCAATCTGAATATTGCGAATATGTAGATGAGGTATGAATAAAGTTGGGATTCCAAAAGCGGTCTTGATCTGGTCGTTGGACACAAACCGAGTACACGAAGATGCTGCAATTAGCCAAGCAGTCTTTTTAACTAAAAGAAATCCAAAGAAAAACCCTAGGGGTTGATCTACTTATATAGGACTAAAGGGTGGAGGCCAAGGGGGTGGAAGGACGTCCCAAGGAGTCCTAAAACTAAACCTAGGTCGTACAAGGCACTTGGGCCCATGTGGAGGTGATGCAACACCTATTGAGTTGGACTTTGATTCGGATTCTGCTGCTGGGTCGCACCGTTTTCGCAATATCTCCACGCTCCGAAGGAATTTGAAGGTGAAACCAATTGCGTTGGAAACTAGACGAGATAAGCTATCACCAGAAAAAAGAATCACCCAATTTGGAGTTCGTATGTAGAAACGGCGGTTGTTTGAAGTTGGGTATATCTCTGCAGTCCGAATCTGAGTCCATGACGTGAAGGACTTGGTCTCTATCTTCTCTTGGGCCAAAAGTGACGTGAAATAACTTCTTGTACAGCACACAATCATGCCCCTTTGTATTGACTTAA
The DNA here is from genome assembly GCA_950022295.1 of Bromus sterilis. Classification (NCBI taxonomy): domain Eukaryota; kingdom Viridiplantae; phylum Streptophyta; class Magnoliopsida; order Poales; family Poaceae; genus Bromus; species Bromus sterilis. The sequence continues at coordinate 157,869,306 of OX465599.1, read as the reverse complement.
TTTCTTGATCAAATATAGAGTAATTAATGGTCATATCCATGATAATTATGTCCTCGTCATCTTCATGCTTGAACATGCTCCAATGCTCATCCTTCTTGTCCATGCGAGGTCCTTCATTTGTCAGCAACAGAAATATATCGACGTTAGGCAGCATCATATTCACATGAACATTACAAACATTACCAAGAAGCGAAAGTACCTGATAATTTAATTGGTGTGCACGATCTCTAGTAATTGCTTCGGTAGGTATATTAGCAGGGGTTGTGGCTGTAACTATGGTAGTCATGTCCTCATTATCCTCCCCTTCTTGAAAGTAAAGCCGTCCCCGGCGTTTCTTAATCTGAAATGTGGCTAACAAAAGAGACAAGGTGTACATGTTGTATATATATGTCATCCATTCTTACTTCCCTTAGTTTTTGGACATGTAACACATGTATATATGAGTAACTTTCGTATGTCGTGAAATATAAACATATATGATCATCACAATACATAAACAACATGAAAGTATTGCAACTCAGTTTGCATATATAAGTGAAGCTCTTATTCATATCTAAAGATGTACAATGCTCATCATTAAACCATCCCAATACCGGTGAAGAAACATTAATGTTTTTCGAAGGCATGCTACAACAGGCTTAACTAAGTAGTCATGCAACAAGTCATTCGACGCAGAATCATCACCAAGATTAGAGGTCATATCAAAATGATTAAGAATTGGCAGTTTCATAATAGTAACATGATTATCCAAAATAGATGGTGTGCTCAAATCAACAGGTAACTCAAGACATGATGTATTAAAGTCTATTAGGCAAGCAACATCTTCATGTGAAGTTATGACATTCTCGAAAATTGGTTGTGTGATGAAACTACTGGATAGCTCAACACATGTTGCTTTTAAATCAGCAAGGTTCTCATGTGGAGGGGAAAGATCCATACCTTTGTCATTACCTTTTTGTGATGATAGATCAGATATTGGAGGAGTGCTGACAACAATTGATGTGGTTATGGTAGTGCTCATAGTGGTTGAAGGAACAACCTTCTCAACTTGTGGTATTTGCACATTCCGCTTGTTCGTCTTCTGGGCAACACGTCTGTCGATTTCCTGTTCAGCTTTACAAGCAAGACGAAACAAACGATCCATAGGATAACACTTTTCATGAATTAGGATATCCTGAATGTCACGGTTTAAACCTTCCCAAAATATGTCCATGAAATATTCTTCACTTTCCTCTAAAAGAGAATGCAAGAATGTAGTTTCTAAAGCATCATAATATTCTGAAACAGTTTTAGTACCTTGTTTTAAATTTTTTAATTTCCTAACCTTGTCACGAGTATAATAAGAGGGAACGAATCTATATCGCATAGCAAATTTGAGATCATTCCAAGTATTAGGTATATAATCAGGATATAAACTACAATATTCATTCCACCAAATAGAAGCAAAATTTTGAAAGCACTAATTGCAGTTTTTACTTTCTTATGCTCAAGAAAATTATGGAAAACAAATAAATCATTTATTTCAAACTCCCACTCTGATGAGGACATCTCTACTAATGTTACACCCACATCTTCACCAACTACACATACTGGACCAGTTACTAGAGCACGCGCACGTCAACTAAATTATCAGGTACTTTCGTTTCTTGCGAATCCTTCTAATGTTCCGGAACATATGATGCTGCCTAAATTAGATACTTTTGTTTGTCTTATGAATGAAGGACCTAGCATGGATAAGAAGGATGGTCATTGGAGCGGGATCAAGCATGGAGAAGGAGGTGTGCGCGCGGGAAAGGACAATGGAGCTTCCAGTGGTGATTTTCGCACTTTGAGGCCACCATAAGGCGTGCATGAAGACTTGGACGAGAGACACAAGACGCCACATTAATATTTTCGTCCAAGGGTTATTATAGGTGCTGCGTCACCTTATTATTGGGCCAGGCCCATGTAATTTCGAAATACACTTAATAGGCTATTTTTTAGAGTCCCTATGTGTGGGGAAACAGAGTTAGGGTTGTTTTCGGACCCCTCCTCCAAGGGGCCACGAAATTCCCCTTTGTCCCCCCATATATACAGCCCTTAAGGCGTCGTTTAGACTTGGGTTTTAATTAGATTTAAGTTAGCCATAGCCGCAACTTCGAGTTCTTCGTTTGTGTCGTCCGACCAGGCCAAGACCGCATTGGAACCCCAACTTCTGTTAATCTTTCATCTTATATTCGAAATATCCATATTGCAATTCTTAGTTCTTGCTTGTTCTTCGATTGCTTGCAGGAATTGACCTTCGTGGTCAGGTTGATCGTGCGTCCGCGGGATCAATAACCTTTCGGAGTTGGTTTAGCGATTGCTAAGGCGCAACGTCTTCGCACGTTCGTAGTCGGGTCGTGAAAGTCTACTCCACCAAAATCGATCTCCATCATCTCATCGAAACATCGGGACACCTTCGCCTCTATCAAGTGGTATCAGATTTCCAGGTTGCTCGGTGAGATTTACTAGTTTTCATAGTCTAGATTGGTTCTGTTCTTCATACCTACAGTCCACGAAAAAGCCAACAAAAAAAATTAGGGTTAGATCATCACGTCCCAAGACAGTCCTAGCCTTTGTCCAGTTTTCTTTTCAGTACTTGCTTTGTTGAATTTACGGTTGCATCGTTGTGTCAAGTTGCTGATCTTAGCGTCTAGTTCCCTTAGAGTTTCGAGTTCTGATCACAGTTTGCCACGTCGCCGCCGCACAAGTAGTGATCCTACCACGTTCCGCTAATCCGAGTCCAGATACACCACCACGTTCCGCCAAGCAGAGTCCATATACACCACCACGTCTCACGAGTCCGAGTTGAGTTCCACCATCAGTACGGCTCCTGATCTCTCTGTAGCCAGATTAGTTTTCAGTTGTTAGAGTCGGATTTCATCAAACTTTTTCCGTACGTAGAAGGAGGTGATTTCCAAAAAAAAAAAAAAAAAAAAAAGAGTCTGGCACGCTTTCCGGTGCAGTTTTTAGGCCAAAAATTTCGGGGGTAAAAATTTTTCGTGCCCATACGTTCCCTAGGTCCAGAAACTCATTTTGAGACGTTCGCCACCATAGTGATTTTTTCGCACTTTTTCAGCCACCGCAGTCCCGCATCGCAAAAAGAAAAAAGAAAAAAGCAAAACAAAAAAAAAACAAAAAAAAGAGAGCAAAAAAAAAACTCTTTTTCCCCACACATAGGGACTCTAAAAAATAGCCTATTAAGTGTATTTCGAAATTACATGGGCCTGGCCCAATAATAAGGTGACGCAGCACCTATAATAACCCTTGGACGAAAATATTAATGTGGCGTCTTGTGTCTCTCGTCCAAGTCTTCATGCACGCCTTATGGTGGCCGCAAAGTGCGAAAATCACCACTGGAAGCTCCATTGTCCTTTCCCGCGCGCACACCTCCTTCTCCATGCTTGATCCCGCTCCAATGACCATCCTTCTTATCCATGCTAGGTCCTTCATTCATAAGACAAACAAAAGTATCTAATTTAGGCAGCATCATATGTTCCGGAACATTAGAAGGATTCGCAAGAAACGAAAGTACCTAATAATTTAGTTGACGTGCGCGTGCTCTAGTAACTGGTCCAGTATGTGTAGTTGCTGAAGATGTGGGTGTAACATTAGTAGAGATGTCCTCATCACACTCAATGTATAAATCAGGTCTTAGACGTCCATGAAAGTGTGGTATAGAAACAATAACCTGATCATGTGCATGCTTATGTGTGTTTACCTTTTGCAGTGACTGTTGTGTAGTTGTAGGTGGTGGCAAATCTCCAACTATAGCTTCCGCCCAAGAAGATCTAACTCCAGAACCTGCCATGATTAGTAGAAAACAAGAAACAAATCACAAGTATATGTTCCTATGAACTACTAGGATGTGGTGGTAAAACGCTCACAGGATAGCAAATATCAATGTCTTACTAGTTCTTACCATGCAGCAGGTGGTGATCGGCAACCAACGATGTCAAAGAACTCCAAAGATTAAGTAGAGCGATTGCCAGGTGAACGCACGTATACACGATGTAGAAATATGTGGAGCTTGGAAGGATTTAAAATGGTGGCAAAAATAGCAGCAATAATCAATTCAGAGATGAAAAATTGAATTAACGCTCAACGACGATACTGTGCTGGTCCTAGTCTAGACCGGACTAGAGACGCGAGCCTAGAACACTAAGGTGGTCACGGCGTAGCACAACTAGCAGCAATGAATAATATGAAGTAGCTCTGATACCACTTGATAGAGGCGGGGTGTCCCGATCTTTCGATGAGATGATAACTATCGATTTGGTGGAGACGACTCTGACGATCCGACTACGAACGTGCAACGACGTCGCGCCTTAGCAATCGCTAAACCAATCTCCGGAGGGTTATTGACCACGCCGGAGCACGATCAACCTGACCACGAAGGTCTAGTGCCTGCAAGCAATCGAAGAACCAGCAAGAACTATGATAAAGCAATCTGAATATTGCGAATATGTAGATGAGGTATGAATAAAGTTGGGATTCCGAAAGCGGTCTTGATCTGGTCGTTGGACACAAACCGAGTACACGAAGATGCAGCAATTAGCCAAGCAGTCTTTTTAACTAAAAGAAATCCAAAGAAAAACCCTAGGGGTTGATCTACTTATATAGGACTAAAGGGTGGAGGCCAAGGGGGTGGAAGGACGTCCCAATGAGTCCTAAAACTAAACCTAGGTCGTACAAGGCACTTGGGCCCATGTGGAGGTGATGCAACACCTATTGAGTTGGACTTTGATTCGGATTCTTCTGCTGGGTCGCACCGTTTTTGCAATATCTCCACGCTCCGAAGTAATTTGAAGGTGAAACCAATTGCGTTGGAAACTAGACGAGATAAGCTATCACCAAAAAAAAGAATCACCCAATTTGGAGTTCGTATGTAGAAACGGCGGCTGTTTGAAGTTGGGTATATCTCTGCAGTCCGAATCTGAGTCCATGACGTGAAAGACTTGGTCTCTATCTTCTCTTGGGCCAAAAGTGACGTGAAATAACTTCTTGTACAACACACAATCATGCCCCTTTGTATTGACTTAATTTCTTGATCAAATATAGAGTAATTAATGGTCATATCCATGATAATTATGTCCTCGTCATCTTCATGCTTGAACATGCTCCAATGCTCATCCTTCTTGTCCATGCTAGGTCCTTCATTTGTCAGCAACAGAAATATATCGACGTTAGGCAGCATCATATTCACATGAACATTAGAAACATTACCAAGAAGCGAAAGTACCTGATAATTTAATTGGTGTGCACGATCTCTAGTAATTGCTCCAGTAGGTATATTAGCAGGGGTTGTGGCTGTAACTATGGTAGTCATGTCCTTATCAATAAATAATGTTGCCAAGTTTCTAATTTCCGAACAAGAGCATATAATTCCTTATCATAAGTAGAATAGTTCAGACTAGGCCCACTCAATTTTTCAGAAAAGTATGCAACAGGTTTAGCATCTTGTAATAACACACCTCCCAAACCAATAACACTAGCATCGCATTCAAGCTCAAAAGTTTTTTTAAAATCAGGAAGTTGGAGCAAAGGAGCATGTGTTAACTTATCTTTCAATACCGTGAAGGCTTCTTCCTGTGCGGTACCCCAAGTAAAAGGCACATCCTTGCGTGTAAGCTCATTGAGAGGTGCAGCAATGGTGCTGAAATCTCTCACAAAACGCCTATAGAATCCAGCGAGTCCAAGAAAACTCCTCACTTGTGTGACCGTTTTGGGCTGCGGCCAACTCTCAATCGCCTCGATCTTGGCTTTATCAACTTCAATTCCCTGCGGAGTAACAACATAGCCAAGAAACGATACTCGGTCGGTGCAAAAGGTGCACTTCCCAAGATTACCAAACAAACGTGCATTACGTAGAGCAATAAAAACAGCACGTAAATGATCCAAATGTTCCTCCAAAGATTTGCTATAAATCAGTATATCATCAAAATAGACTACCACAAATCGTCCAATGAAAGCACGTAAAACCTCGTTCATTAATCTCATGAAAGTGCTAGGTGCATTAGTTAACCCAAAAGGCATGACTAACCACTCATATAATCCAAACTTAGTTTTAAATGCCATTTTCCATTCATCTCCTAATTTCATGCGAATTTGATGGTATCCACTACGCAAATCAACTTTGGAAAACATGGTAGAGCCACTTAATTCATCAAGCATATCATCTAACCTAGGAATAGGATGACGATAACGAATAGTAATAATATTAATGGCTCGACAATCAACACACATACGCCATGTTCCATCCTTTTTAGGCACTAATATAACAGGAACAGCACAAGGACTAAGGGATTCACGTATGTAACCTTTATCGAGTAGCTCTTGTACTTGACGCTGAATCTCCTTTGTCTCCTCCGGATTGGTACGATATGGCGCACGGTTGGGCAGTGAAGCACCGGGAATTAAGTCAATCTGATGCTCAATCCCTCGAATAGGTGGTAATCCCGGTGGTACGTCTTGTGGAAAGACGTCAATAAACTCCTGCAAAAGGTCAGTGACAACAGGAGGCAAAGAAGGAGGCAATTCCTCAAATGAAAACAAAGCTTCTTTGCACACAAAAGCATAGCACACATATTGACTAACATCCAAATCTGAAATATCAACTTTAGTAGCAAGCAAAGTTGGACTAGTCAATTTAATTTCATTAGACACAGCAGAAGAAGATTTGCTATTAGTCTTATGTTGTTTCTCAAATTCTTTGGCTGCTATCTCATTTTCACTCTTATTTTTCTCCTGTTTAGCTTTACTAGCTCTAGCAAGATCATCTTTCACAATTTGTTCAGGAGAAATAGGAAGTAAAGCAATATTTTTGTCCTGATGAACCAGAGTAAACTGATTTGTCCTACCATGGTGTACAACATTCCTATCAAATTGCCATGGTCTACCAAGTAAAAGAGAGCATGCTTGCATGGGTACCACATCACAATCAACATAATCAGCATATGCAGCAATGCTAAAGTGCACACGAACAGAACGCGTTACCTTAATCTTACCACTATTGTTAAACCACTGAATATAGTATGGATGGGGGTGTGGTCTTGTGGTGAGAGATAGCTTCTCCACCAACTCCATGCTAGCCAAGTTTTTGCAACTCCCTCCGTCAATGATGATGCGAACCGAACGTTCTTTCACCACTCCCTTTGTGTGGAACAAATTATGCCTCTGGTTTTGCTCAGCCTTCGTTACCTGCACACTTAACACACGTTGAGCAACCAAACTAGCATATTTATCTGCATCATCAGGAGCCATATACTCCATATCATGAGCATCCACATGGGCACCCTGTTCCTCATGAGCAATGAGAACTAAAGTCTCCTCATCATAGTCACTCGCTGACTCATACCCACCATCCGCCGTAATAATCATCACACGCTTGGAGGGACAGTCTTTTGCGAAGTGACCTCCACCTTGGCACCTGCGACATTTAATATCACGATCTCGTGTTTGCCCTGTGGAAGCCATGGATGAAGAAGAACTCGCCGCTGGACCACTCTGTGCACCCTTGAATGGTGGCGCTGACTATTTTGGTGGCTCCCTGTAAGAATGAGCGGCTGAAGTAGAGGGTGGTGCAGCAGGACGTGTGGATGTAGAAGGTCCACGCGATGTCCATGATGTATTTCGTCCTGCAGAAAAGTTAGGTCTCGTAGCGGCCTGTCGATCCTGCACTTCACGTTCAGCTTTACAAGCAAGATGAAACAAACGAGTAATAGTAGCATAGTCCTTGTATTCTAGAATAGTTTGTATCTCCCTGTTTAAGCCACCTATAAAACGTGCAAATATAGCTTCATTATCCTCTACTAGGCCACATCTAATCAATCCAGTTTGTAATTCTTGATAATATTCCTCTACAGAATTTTTTCCTTGTCTCAAATGCTGTAATTTTTGTAGCAATTCACATTGATAATAAGGAGGAACCCAGCGAGTACGCATAGCATCTTTTAAAGCAGCCCAAGTAGCTGGAATATTATTAGCATGCAATCTACAATGTTCAGACCACCAAATAGATGCAAAACCCGTGAATTCACAAACAGCAGCAGTAACACGTCTATTCTCAGGATATTGTAAACATGTAAAGCGTTGTTCAGTTTCTAACTCCCAAGTAAGATAAGCATCAGGAATATATCTACCCTCAAACGGCTTAAGATTCAATTTAAGTTTAGGCACATGTTCATCATCGCGTACCTGAGGGGGTGGTTGGTGTCGACCGTGGCGAATGTTGGGACGTGGACGTCCAGCTGGCTGTTCATAGGCCGCTTCTTGTTCCACCTCCTCCTCGTAATAACCCTCGTAGTTGTCGTCCTGGCCGACGTCAGAGGCAGCAGCAGCAGTAACTGCAGCAGCAGCAGGAGCAGCAGCAGCTTGTCCGCCCGGAAACAGAATACGTCGTGCACGTCGTGGTGGCGGTGGCTGTGCTGGAGCGGCCGCGGGCTGTATAGGTAAGCGTGCGAGCAACTCAGTAAACTTGGCGTCGAGCTTGGTGTCGATCATCTTCTCCACACCATCAATCGCCTCTGTAAATCTGTTCTCGATGTCATTCACCTGTTCAGACATCATTTGTGCAAATTTATCATGTAATGCTTTGTTTGTCATATTCTCCCAATCAGGTGCATCCCGCGCCACTTCATCATGGGATCCTGGCATGGTTAGCAGAAATAGAAAACACACAGAAATATGATCCTACTTCTACTAATGGGATGTGGGGTGGTGGAAAGCACAAATCCGTCAAGCTTTTCTTTAGTTCGTACCGATTCTTACCTAGCAGCAGGTGGTGATGTACAACCAACGGGTCAAAACTCTCAGAGATGTGGTAGAGCGATGGCCAGGAGGTGTCAAAACGCACGATGTAGAATATATGTGGAGTTGTAGGAAGGCTGACAAGTATGGTAGCAAAAGCTCAACAGTAATCAAAACAGAGATGCAAAGCTGAATAAACACTCAACGTCGGTACTGTGCTGATCCTAGGCTAGACCGTACTAGAGACGCGAGCCTAAAACACCAACGAAAGCACAGCGCGGCACGTAATCAACTGAGAAGCACACTCTGAATTTTTTTTCTCTCTTTTTTTTTTTTGGAAATCACCTCCTTCTACGTACGACAAAAGATCGGTGAAATCCGACTCTAATCAACTCAAAACTAATCTGGCTACGGAGAGATCACAAACCGAACAGGTGATGGAACTCAACTCGGATTGGTAGGTCGTGGTGCTGTATATGGACTCGACTTGGCGGAACGTGGTGGTGTATCTGGACTCGGATTGGCGGAAACGTGGCGGTGTACTACTGTGCGGCGGCGGTGTGACAAACTGTGATCAGAACTCGAAACCCTAAGGGAACTAGATGCTAAGATCAGAAACTCGACACAACGATGCAACCGCAAATTCACCAAAGCAAACTACTGTAAAGAAAACTGGACAAAGGCTCGAACTGTTTTGGGACGTGATGATCTAACCCTAATTTTTTTTTGGCTTTTTCGTGGACTGTAGGTATGAAGAACAGAACCAATCTAGACTACGAAAACTGGTAAATCTCACCGAGCAACCTGGAAATCTGATACCACTTGATAGAGGCGAAGGTGTCCCGATGTTTCGATGAGATGGTGGAGACGACTTTCACGATCCGACTACGAACGTGCGAAGACGTTGCGCCTTAGCGATCGCTAAACCAACTCCGAGAGGTTATTGATCCCGCGGATGCACGATCAACCTGACCACGAAGGTCTAATTCCTGCAAGCAATCGAAGAACAAGCAAGAACTAAGAATTGCAATCTGGATATTGCGAATATAAGATGAATGATTACGAAAGTTGGGGTTCCAATGAGGTCTTGGCCTGGTCGGATGACACAAACGAAGAGCTCGAAGTTGCGGCTATGGCTAACTTAAATCTAATTAAAACCCCAGTCTAAACGACGCCCTAAGGGCTGTATATATGGGGGAACAGAGGGGAATTTCGTGGCCCCTTGGAGGAGGGGTCCGAAAACAACCCTAACTCGGTTCCCCCACACATACGGACTCTAAAAAATAGCCTATTAAGTGTATTTCGAAATTACATGGGCCTGGCCCAATAATAAGGTGACGCATCACCTATAATAACCCTTGGACGAAAATATTAATGTGGCGTCTTGTGTCTCTCGTCCAAGTCTTCATGCACGCCTTATGGTGGCCTCAAAGTGCGAAAATCACCACTGGAAGCTCCATTGTCCTTTCCCGCGTGCACATCTCCTTCTCCATGCTTGATCCCGCTCCAATGACCATCCTTCTTATCCATGCTAGGTCCTTCATTCATAAGACAAACAAAAGTATCTAATTTAGGCAGCATCATATGTTCCTGAACATTAGAAGGATTCACAAGAAACGAAAGTACCTGATAATTTAGTTGACGTGCGCGTGCTCTAGTAACTGGTCCAGTATGTGTAGTTGCTGAAGATGTGGGTGTAACATTAGTAGAGATGTCCTCATCAGATTCCCTATCCATGGGACATCAAAGGTATTCGTAGTTTTATCGGTCATGCTGGTTTCTATAGAAGATTTATTGAAGACTTTTCTAAGACTTCGAGAACCGTCACTAATTTTCTCTAGAAGGGCGGTCCTTTTGTATTTGATGATGATTGTAAGGAAGCCTTCGAAGTTCTTAAGAAAGCTTTAATAACCGCTCCTATAGTACAACGACCTGATTGGAAATTTCCCTTTGAAATTATGTGTGATGCTAGTGATTTTGCTGTTGGAGCTTTTTTAGGACAAAGGGTTGATAAGAAGTTGAATGTTATATATTATGCTATCAATACCCTTGATAGTGCTCAAAAGAATTATGATACTACTGAGAAGGAATTCTTAGCAGTAGTGTTTGCTTGTGATAAGTTTAGGCAGTATATTGTTGATTCTAAAGTTATTATTCATACTGACCATGATGCCCTTAAGTATCTTATGGAGAAGAAGGATGCCAAACCAAGGCTCATCAGGTGGGTACTCCTTCAAGAATTTGATTTGAGGATTGTTGATAGGAAAGGAGTAGACAATCCGGTGGCGGATAATCTTTCAAGGATGGAAGATATACCGCTTGATCCCATTCCAGTCAACGACAGTTTTCCAGACGAACAACTAGGTGTTGTAAAAGTACAATCTCTTTCCGACCCTTGGTTTGCAGATTATGCTAATTTTATCATTGCAAAGTTTTCGCCTCCAGGTTTAACATTTCAGCAAAGGAAGAAGTTCTTCCACGATTTGAGGCATTACTTGTGGGAGGACCCACATATTTTCAAAGAAGTTCCGGACGGGATCGTGAGAAGATGCATACCGGAGCACGAACAGAAGGACATTCTCAGACAATGTCACGATAGTCCCTATGGAGTACATCATGCCGGTGAGAGGACCGCACATAAGGTTCTACAATCAGGTTTTAATTGGCCTACTCCCTTTAAGGATGCTAGAAATTATGTCTTATCTTATGATAAGTGTCAGAGAGTTGGTAATATAAGTAGGAGGAATGACATTCCTATGAATTACTCTCTAGTGATTGAGCCTTTTGATTGTCGGCGTTTTGATTTTATGGGTCCTTTTCCTCCCTCACACTAGTACACTCACATTTTAGTAGTTGTTGATTATGTAACCAAGTGGGTTGAAGCAATCCCCACTGAAAGTGCTGATCACAAAACATCTTGGAAAATGCTCAAGGATGTAATTTTTCCTAGGTTTGGTTTACCAAGGTACCTCATGACTGATGGAGCTTTTAGAAAAGCTTTAGCCGAGTACGATGTCAATCATAGAATTGCTTCACCGTACCATCCTCAAACTAGTGGGCAAGTTGAGCTCAGCAATAGAGAGATCAAGTTGATCTTGAAAAAGACAGTTAACAGTTCTAGGAAGGACTGGTCAAAGAAGTTAGGAGATGCTTTGTGGGGGTATAGAACTTCTTACAAAAACCCCATGGGCATGTCTCCCTATAAGATTGTCTATGGTAAGGCTTGACATTTTCCATTAGAGTTACAACACAAAGCTTTCTGGGATGTTAGAGAGCTTAATGCAGACCCAAAGTTAGCTGGTGAAAAGCGTCTCATGACCTTGAATTATCTAGGTGAGTGGATAAGTGAAGCTTACGAGAGTGCTAAAATGTTCAAGGAAAAGGTAAGGAAGTGGCATGATAGAAGGATTTTGAAACGTGAATTTAATGTTGGTGATAAAGTTTTGTTGTTTAGTTCTCGTTTCAGGTTTTCTCCAGGTAAACTACTTTCCAGATGGGAAGGCCCATTTCATATCGAAGAATTCTACCTCTCCGGTGCAATCAAGATTAACAATTTTGACGGCACCAAACCTCAAGTTGTGAATGGCAAAGACTCAAGTATTACATGGAAGGAGACCCTGTCAATCTTGATGTGAATTTGATACACACAACAATTCATGAATAATATGTTGCAGCCATGTTTCAGACACTAGCAGAAGCAGAATAATAAAATCTATGTATTACGGTAGGGAAACATCGTGAACATCCAAAAGGTTCCATATTACGAGTTTCTGCAAAATTAGGAAAATTCGAGGCCTAAGTGGAGCCAGAGAGGAGCTCCAAGGGGACCAGGCGCCCCCCTTGCGCGGCCTACCTCCTGGCCGCGCCGGAAGGCCGCCTAGTCACCCTAGAGTCCGTCTCCGACCCCACTTTGTCTTGTTACCTACCTTCTGTTCCAGAATTTTTTGCTATATATTTGCCTCGATCGTCCCAGCACTGTTTCTCGCAATTTCGTGTGTTTTCTTTTCGAGTTGTTCTGCCAGGAAATATTTCAGGTAGACCTAGGTGCCATGGCCTCCCCAAGTTCCCCCAAGGACAAGTTCGTCGTCAATGTCATCAACCCTTACCTCGCTGAGGTGAAGAAGCACCGTCAAAACATTCGGGTGGAGGATGGTGTCCTTCACCAAGAAGATCTGAAGGGACCTATCAAGGAGGGGAGCATCCAGGCCAGGCTAGAAGAATTGGAGCATGAAGTCTTCAAGTACAAGAAGATGGTCGAGCGTGGTTTTGAAGCCAACTTCGACATCATCAAAGATCTGGAGGCACACCACAATTAAGGGATGAAGGAGATGTGGTCAAGCATGACCGCAATGGAAGAAAAAGTGCTCGAGATTCAAGGGCAGATTTATGATCTGCAGAAACAGAACTGTGAGTATGGACTAAAGTTTCTTCGCATGGGTTTAGGTGCTGAAAGCAGGATCTTGGAGATTGAAGCTTCATATGAGACTTGAGAACCTTTGCCATGGAAGTGCTTCGCCAAGGACTACGTGATCAACAAGAACAAGCATGAGGAGTGAAATCTCCTCGGGTAATGGCATCCCTTTAGCTTGTTCCAAGCTTGGGGGAGTGCCCGGTATCTTTATCTTTATCTTCGTCTTTTAGAATCAAGTAGTAGAGTCGTATCATCTCAAGGGAAGTTATCTTATGAAATAGGTGTTTGCATTGAGGTCTATCACTCCTGATGAGGACATCTCTACTAATGTTACACCCACATCTTCACCAACTACACATACTGGACCAGTTACTAGAGCACGTGCACGTCAACTAAATTATCAGGTACTTTCGTTTCTTGCGAATCCTTCTAATGTTCATGAACATATGATGCTTCCTAAATTAGATACTTTTGTTTTTCTTATGAATGAAGGACCTAGCATGGACAAGAAGGACGGTCATTGGAGCGGGATCAAGCATGGAGAAGAAGGTGCGCGCGCGGGAAAGAACAATGGAGCTTCCAGTGGGGATTTTCGCACTTTGAAGCCACCATAAGGCATGCATGAAGGCTTGGACGAAATACACGAGATGCCACTTCATTATTTTCGTCCAAGAGCAATTATAGGTGCTGCGTCACCTTAATATTGGGCTGGGCCCATGTAATTTCGAAATACCACATTATAGGCTGTTTTTAGAGTCCGTATGTGTGGGGAAACCGAGTTAGGGTTGTTTTCGGACCCCACCTCCAAGGGGTCACGAAAATCCCCTCTGTTCCCCCATATATACAGCCCTTAGGGCGTCGTTTAGACTTGGGTTTTAATTAGATTTAAGTTAGCCATAGCCGCGACTTCGAGCTCTTCGTTTGTGTCATCCGACCAGGCCAAGACCTCATTGGAACCCCAACTTTCGTAATCATTCATCTTATATTCTCAATATCCAGATTGCAATTCTTAGTTCTTGCTTGTTCTTCGATTGCTTGCAGGAATTAGACCTTCGTGGTCAGGTTGATCGTGCATCCGCGGGATCAATAACCTCTCGGAGTTGGTTTAGCGATCGCTAAGGCGCAACGTCTTCGCACGTTCGTAGTCGGATCGTGAAAGTCGTCTCCATCATAATCGATCTCCACCATCTCATCGAAACATCGGGACACCTTCGCCTCTATCAAGTGGTATCAGATTTCCAGGTTGCTCGGTGAGATTTACCAGTTTTCGTAGTCTAGATTGGTTCTGTTCTTCATACCTACAGTCCGCGAAAAAGCCAAAAAAAATTAGGGTTAGATCATCACGTCCCAAAACAGTCCGAGCCTTTGTCCAGTTTTCTTTACAGTAGTTTGCTTTGTTGAATTTGCGGTTGCATCGTTGTGTCGAGTTGCTGATCTTAGCGTCTAGTTCCCTTAGAGTTTCGAGTTCTGATCACAGTTTGTCACACCGCCGCCGCACAGTAGTACACCGCCACGTTTCCGCCAATCCGAGTCCAGATACACCACCACGTTCCGCCAAGTCGAGTCCATATACAGCACCAGGACCTACCAATCCGAGTTGAGTTCCATCACCTGTTCGGTTTGTGATCTCTCCGTAGCCAGATTAGTTTTGAGTTGATTAGAGTCGGATTTCACCGATCTTTTGTCGTATGTAGAAGGAGGTGATTTCCAAAAAAAAAGCAAAAGAAGAAAAAAAGAGAAAAAAAATTCAGAGTGTGCTTCTCAGTTTATTACGTGCCGCGCCGTGCTTTCGTTGGTGTTTTAGGCTCGCGTCTCTAGTACGGTCTAGCCTAGGATCAGCACAGTACCGACGTTGAGTGTTTTTTCAGCTTTGCATCTCTGTTTTGATTACTGTTGAGCTTTTGCTACCATACTTGTCAGCCTTCCTACAGCTCCACATATATTCTACATCGTGCGTTTTGACACCTCCTGGCCATCGCTCTACCACATCTCTGAGAGTTTTGACCCGTTGGTTGTACATCACCACCTGCTGTTAGGTAAGAATCGGTAAGAACTAAAGAAAAGCTTGACGGATTTGTGCTTTCCACCACCCCACATCCCATTAGTAGAAGTAGGATCATACTTCTGTGTGTTTTCTATTTCTGCTAACCATGCCAGGATCCCATGATGAAGAGGCGCGGGATGCACCTGATTGGGAGAATATGACAAACAAAGCATTACATGATAAATTTGCACAAATGATGTCTGAACAGGTGAATGACCTCGAGAACAGATTTACAGAGGCGATTGATGGTGTGGAGAAGATGATCGACACCAAGCTCGATGCCAAGTTTACTGAGTTGCTCGCACGCTTACCTATACAGCCTGCGGCCGCTCCAGCACAGCCACCGCCACCACGACGTGCACGACGTATTCTGTTTCCGGGCAAGACAAGCTGCTGGTGCTCCTGCTGCTGCTGCCTCTGACGTCGGCCAGGACGACAACTACGAGGGTGATTACGAGGAGGAGGTGGAACAAGAAGCGGCCTATGAACAGCCAGCTGGACGTCCACGTCCCAACATTCGCCATGGTCGACACCAACCACCCCCTCAGGTACGCGATGATGAATATGTTCCAAAACTTAAATTGAATCTTAAGCCGTTTGAGGGTAGATATATTCCTGATGATTATCTTACTTGGGAGTTAGAAACGGAACAACGCTTTACATGTTTACAATATCCTGAGAATAGACGTGTTACTGCTGCTGTTTGTGAATTCACGGGTTGTGCATCTATTTGGTGGTCTGAACATTGTAGATTGCATGCTAATAATATTCCAGCTACTTGGGCTGCTTTAAAAGATGTTATGCGTACTCGCTGGGTTCCTCCTTATTATCAACGTGAATTGCTACAAAAATTACAGCGTTTGAGACAAGGAAAAAATTCTGTAGAGGAATATTATCAAGAATTACAAACTGGATTGATTAGATGTGGCCTAGTAGAGGATAATGAAGCTATGTTTGCACGTTTTATAGGTGGCTTAAACAGGGAGATACAAACTATTCTAGAATACAAGGACTATGCTACTATTACTCGTTTGTTTCATCTTGCTTGTAAAGCTGAACGTGAAGTGCAGGATCGACAGGCCGCTACGAGACCTAACTTTTCTGCAGGACGAAATACATCATGGACATCGCGTGGACCTCCTACATCCACACGTCCTGCTGCACCACCATCTACTTCAACCGCTCATTCTTACAGGGAGCCACCAAAACAGCCAGCGCCACCATTCAAGGGTGCATAGAGTGGTCCAGCAGCGAGTTCTTCTTCATCCATGGCTTCCACAGGGCAAACACGAGATCGTGATATTAAATGTCGCCGGTGCCAAGGTGGAGGTCACTTCGCAAAAGACTGTCCCTCCAAGCGTGTGATGATTATTACGGCGGATGGTGGGTATGAGTCAGCGAGCGACTATGATGAGGAGACTTTAGTTCTCATTGCTCACAAGGAACAGGGTGCCCATGATGATGCTCATGATATAGAGTATATGGCTCCTGATGATGCAGATCAATATGCTAGTTTGGTTGCTCAACGTGTGTTAAGTGTGCAGGTATCGAAGGCCGAGCAAAACCAGAGGCATAATTTGTTCCACACAAAGGGAGTGGTGAAAGAACGTTCGGTTCGCATCATCATTGACGGAGGGAGTTGCAACAACTTGGCGAGCATGGAGTTGGTGGAGAAGCTATCTCTCACCACAAGACCACACCCCCATCCGTACTATATTCAGTGGTTTAACAATAGTGGTAAGATTAAGGTAACGCGTTCTGTTCGTGTGCACTTTAGCATTGCTGCATATGTTGATTATGTTGATTGTGATGTGGTACCCATGCAAGCATGCTCTCTTTTACTTGGTAGACCATGGCAATTTGATAGGAATGTTGTACACCATGGTAGGACAAATCAGTTTACTCTGGTTCATCAGGATAAAACTATTGCTTTACTTCCTATGTCTCCTGAACAAATTGTGAAAGATGATCTTGCTAGAGCTAGTAAAGCTAAACAGGAGAAAAATAAGAGTGAAAATGAGATAGCAGCTAAAGAATTTGAGCAACAACATAAGACTACTAGCAAATCTTCTTCTGTTGTTTCTAATGAAATTAAATTGACTAGTCCAACTTTGCTTGCTACTAAGGTTGATATTTCGGATTTGGATGTTAGTCAATATGTGTGCTATGCTTTTGTGTGCAAAGAAGCTTTGTTTTCATTTGAGGAATTGCCTCCTTCTTTGCCTCCTGTTGTCACTGACCTTTTGCAGGAGTTTATTGACGTCTTTCCACAAGACGTACCACCGGGATTACCACCTATTCGAGGGATTGAGCATCAGATTGACTTAATTCTCGGTGCTTCGCTGCCCAACCGTGCGCCATACCGTACCAATCCGGAGGAGACGAAGGAGATTCAGCGTCAAGTACAAGAGTTACTCGACAAAGGTTACATACGTGAATCCCTTAGTCCTTGTGCTGTTCCTGTTATATTAGTGCCTAAAAAGGATGGAACTTGGCGTATGTGTGTTGATTGTAGAGCCATTAATAATATTACTATTCGTTATCGTCATCCTATTCCTAGGTTAGATGATATGCTTGATGAATTAAGTGGCTCTACCATGTTTTCCAAAGTTGATTTGCGTAGTGGATACCATCAAATTCGCATGAAATTAGGAGATGAATGGAAAACGGCATTTAAAACTAAGTTTGGATTATATGAGTGGTTAGTCATGCCTTTTGGGTTAACTAATGCACCTAGCACTTTCATGAGATTAATGAACGAGGTTTTACGTGCTTTCATTGGACGATTTGTGGTAGTCTATTTTGATGATATACTGATTTATAGCAAATCTTTGGAGGAACATTTGGATCATTTACGTGTTGTTTTTATTGATGTACGTAATGCACGTTTATTTGTTAACCTTGGGAAGTGCACCTTTTGCACCGACCGAGTATCGTTTCTTGGCTATGTTGTTACTCCGCAGGGAATTGAAGTTGATAAAGCCAAGATTGAGGCGATTGAGAGTTGGCCGCAGCCCAAAACGGTCACACAAGTGAGGAGTTTTCTTGGCCTCGCTGGATTCTATAGGCGTTTTGTGAGAGATTTCAGCACCATTGCTGCACCTCTCAATGAGCTTACACGCAAGGATGTGCCTTTTACTTGCGGTACCGCACAGGAAGAAGCCTTCACGGTATTGAAAGATAAGTTAACACATGCTCCTTTGCTCAACCTTCCTGATTTTAATAAGACTTTTGAGCTTGAATGCGATGCTAGTGGTATTGGTTTGGGAGGTGTGTTATTACAAGATGCTAAACCTGTTGCATACTTTTCTGAAAAATTGAGTGGGCCTAGTCTGAACTATTCTACTTATGATAAGGAATTATATGCTCTTGTTCGGACATTAGAAACTTGGCAACATTATTTATGGCCCAAAGAATTTGTTATACATTCTGATCATGAATCTTTGAAACACATAAGAAGTCAAGCAAAACTTAATCGTAGACATGCTAAGTGGGTTGAATTTATTGAGACTTTCCCTTATGTCATTAAACACAAGAAGGGGAAAGATAATATTATTGCTGATGCTTTGTCTCGTCGTTATACTATGCTTTCACAACTTGACTCCAAGATATTCGGTTTAGAGACAATCAAAGATCAATATGTACATGATGCGGAATTTAAAGATGTTTTGCAGAATTGTAGAGAGGGTAGAACATGGAACAAGTTTGTGCTTAATGATGGGTTTGTGTTCCGTTCTAACAAGCTATGCATTCCAGCTAGCTCTATTCGTCTTTTGTTGTTGCAGGAGGCGCATGGAGGAGGATTAATGGGACATTTTGGCGTGAAGAAGACGGAGGACGTACTTGCTACACATTTCTTTTGGCCAAAGATGAGACGGGATGTTGAGCGTTTTGTTGCTCGCTGCACTATATGTCAAAAAGCTAAGTCACGACTCAATCCTCATGGTTTATACATGCCTTTACCTGTACCTAGTGTTCCGTGGGAGGACATATCCATGGACTTTGTTTTAGGCTTGCCTCGAACAAAGAAGGGGAGGGATAACATATTTGTTGTCGTGGATAGATTTTCTAAGATGGCACATTTTATACCATGTCATAAAAGCGATGATGCTGCTAATGTTGCTGATTTATTCTTTCGAGAGATTATTCGCTTACATGGTGTGCCCAATACTATTGTCTCGGATCGTGATACTAAGTTTCTTAGCCATTTTTGGAGATGCTTATGGGCTAAGTTGGGGACTAAACTACTTTTTAGTACTACATGTCATCCCCAAACTGATGGACAAACTGAAGTAGTCAATAGGACTTTGTCTACTATGCTTAGGGCTGTTTTAAAGAGTAACTTAAAAATGTGGGAAGAATGTTTACCTCATATTGAATTTGCTTATAATCGTTCATTTCATTCTACCACTAAAATGTGCCCTTTTGAGATTGTTTATGGTTTTCTACCTCGTGCACCTATTGATTTGCTTCCTCTTCCATCTTCGGAGAAGGTTAATTTTGATGCTAAGCAACGTGCTGAATTGATATTAAAAATGCATGAGTTAACTATAGAAAACATTGAGAAAATGAATGCTAGATACAAGCTTGCTGGTGATAAGGGTAGAAAGCATGTTGTGTTTGAACCAGGAGATCTTGTTTGGTTACATCTACGTAAAGATAGGTTTCCTGATTTGCGCAAGTCTAAGTTAATGCCACGAGCTGATGGTCCCTTTAAGGTTTTACAGAAAATTAACGATAATGCATATAAACTTGAGCTACCTGCAGATTTTGGGGTTAGTCCCACATTTAACATTGCAGATTTGAAACCTTATTTGGGAGAAAATAATGAGCTTCCGTCGAGGACGACTTCAATTCAAGAAGGGGAAGATGATGAGGACATCTCTACTAATGTTACACCCACATCTTCACCAACTACACATACTGGACCAGTTACTAGAGCACGTGCATGTCAACTAAATTATCAGGTACTTTCGTTTCTTGCGAATCCTTCTAATGTTCATGAACATATGATGCTGCCTAAATTAGATACTTTTGTTTTGCTTATGAATGAAGGACCTAGCATGGACAAGAAGGACGGTCATTGGAGCGGGATCAAGCATGGAGAAGAAGGTGCGCGCGCGGGAAAGAACAATGGAGCTTCCAGTGGGGATTTTCGCACTTTGAAACCACCATAAGCCGTGCATGAAGGCTTGGACGAAATACACGAGATGCCACTTCATTATTTTCGTCCAAGAGCAATTATAGGTGTTGCGTCACCTTAATATTGGGCTGGGCCCATGTAATTTCGAAATACCACATTATAGGCTGTTTTTAGAGTTCGTATGTGTGGGGAAACCGAGTTAGGGTTGTTTTCGGACCCCACCTCCAAGGGGTCACGAAAATCCCCTCTGTTCCCCCATATATACAGCCCTTAGGGAGTCGTTTAGACTTGGGTTTTAATTAGATTTAAGTTAGCCATAGCCGCGACTTCGAGCTCTTCGTTTGTGTCATCCGACCAGGCCAAGAGCTCATTGGAACCCCAACTTTCGTAATCATTCATCTTATATTCGCAATATCCAGATTGCAATTCTTAGTTCTTGCTTGTTCTTCGATTGCTTGCAGGAATTAGACCTTCGTGGTCAGGTTGATCGTGCATCCGCGGGATCAATAACCTCTCGGAGTTGGTTTAGCGATCGCTAAGGCGCAACGTCTTCGCACGTTCGTAGTCGGATCGTGAAAGTTGTCTCCATCATAATCGATCTCCACCATCTCATCGAAACATCGGGACACCTTCGCCTCTATCAACTCCTTGGTGGAGAGTCTTGTATCTTTGAGTGTGGAGTCGTCTATGATGGAATATTAATGAGAAGTCTATTGGTTCCTTCGCTGCACTCGGTATTCTCTTCACGCAATCGGCCTTATATGCTGATTCTTATGGGGAGTATTGACTTTATATCAGGTATGGCTCTGAAAACTTTATTTAAATTTCGGCAAACATAGCTTTGGTCATAACAACATGCATGATTTTATCAAGTAGCGACATAGCCAAAACCTTTATGTTATTATTCTTGAAGTGTTATGTTGAAAAGGAAGACAACTTGATGTGTTATGCTTAATTTAATGTTTATGCTTTATATGCGTTGCATCCAAGTCATCATCAATTGTCCGTTCTCTCAAAGTCTTTGCTAGCCAAACCTTGTTTTGGGCAGAATACTGTTTGTGCATCCATACCCTGAAACCAATATCTTCCATAAGATTCCACCATACCTTCCTATTCGTGGTATTTCAGTACCACTCCTAAAAGTATAGAATTCATGTGTTATCCTTAAATGTTCAAAATATTTTGTTTTATGCCTATGGTTTAGCTCATGAGGAAGTAGTAGGTAATTCATGGTATTCTTAAGTTGGACAAGTTTTACCCCGGGATTGCATCTCTAATCTGTAAACCCCTAATACCATGAGGAACTGGCATAAGTGCGCCCATCTCGTAAGATAATACAACAGACAAACCCCCCTTCATGCTTGGTCTATGATAAATCAGAAACTTTTGCAGTGATAAACAAAGGAGATTAAGGGGATGTGATCGTCCCCACTTGGGAATCGTTCCTCGAAACTTGTCCAGCTTGAGAAGTAATTGAGCTATTTACTAGCATTCGTTGACATACTATGCACCTCCCAAAACTTGTTTTCATTCTGTTTGATTTAAGGATAGCACATGAGTTTTCCCTACTTCCCTTTAACAAGGCATGTCTTTTAATTTTATGTTGAGTCATTTCTTCCTACTCCTTTTTTGTCTTAAAGAGAACATACATTTGATGTTGATAGGGATTCATTCATATAATGCTGCATTGAGATATGTCATGCCACATCCTTGTTGACATTATCATTTGATAAGTAAGTTGTTTGCGAAAGCTTATGCCAAGCAAACATCTTCCTTTGTGTTAGCATTTTCACTTCATTACTAATAACATGTTCTTTCAAAAACTTCAAAATGATTCACTATAAAGTTAAAGAGAAAAAGTAAAAGTTATTAGTTGTCCTTTGACCAAGGATATGTTTTCCATACTTTGATGAGTTTCCTTAGCCCTACTTTTGATTATAATTGTTATTACTTTCTCATAAGGGCCTTATGAGTTGAGGTTGCTCTTGAGGATGCTTGAGTTTGGTGAAGAAATCATGATGCTTCTTGTCCATATTCTATTTATCGACACTTCACTCTCTAAAACTTGTGGACAGGTTTACATAGCTCAGTATTCGCTTGGGGACAAGCGAGGTCTAAGCTTGTGGGAGTTGATACGTCCAAAATGCATCACTATTTTATATCGTAATTCACCCCTATTCATTGATATATTTCATGTTATGATGTTTATCTTATGTTGTTTTGGCTTGTTTTACACAGTTTGCAACTTTCCGGTTCGGAAATAGCAGACGCAGGATTTACCGGAGAAAAGTGGACATTGAGTTGCTGAAACAGAACATCTCCAAATGCGCTGAAAATTGACGGAGGATATTTTTTCCGAAGAATAATGAACCTTCGCTGAAAAGTAGCCAGAGGGGGGCTACCAGGTGCCCAGGCGCCCCCTGGCTCGGCCCCCACTTGGGGCTCGCAGGGAGGCCGCCTGGACCCTTGGGGCCACTCCCGGCTCCCCCCTTTGGCATAAATATTCCCCTTCATCCAAAAACCCTAAAGAGAGAGGAGTTTCGCGAGTTCCGTCGCCGCTCCGTGGCGGAAACCTACATAGAAGAAAATACATCTCCGGCGGGCAGATTCCACCGGGGAGAACATCTCCCGGTAGGGGAGATCATCGCCATCGTCATCACCATCGTCACGGGCATCATCGAGATCATCACCAATATCATCCCCATCATTAGCACCATATCCATCTTCATCCCATCTCATCTCACAATTGCATCTTGTGTTGTAACTTGTACCTTCTATCCTCTCTACTCTTCCGGTGTTGATTACTCTTTTGTGGTGAATGCTATTGATTTTTGTTGGAAAAATATTGTTATATCCAGATTATTTATCATCTATTTATCACCACTGATCATGATCTCTTTTATGTCTTGTGAGTAGTTACTTTAGTTCTTGAGGACATGGGAGAAGTCTAGTTGTTAGTAGTCATATGATGTTGAAGTAATATGTGTTGTTTGATATTTAAGTTGCGTTGTTATTTTCCTAGTGGTATTGTGTGAGTCGAACACATAACACTTCGCCTTGTTAAGGACATAGGGGAATGCATTGTGTATAAAGAATGCTTACGGGTGGCTACCGGAGTGACAGAAACCTGAACCCCAGTTTGCACACTTTTGCATAAGGGAATAGTGGATCCTTGATCTTATTGTCGTGGTTAGGATTTTTCCTTAATTTCTACCTTGTATTTGTGGATGTTTGCAAGGTGTTTAATCATAAGAGTGCACTTATCTTAGTCTAGAAGGTGTACTAGCATAGATCCACCCACTCAGCACTTATCAACACAAAACATAGTACCTATATGGAATATGGCGAAGGCACGTGACTACCTCTCCCGTGTGTCCTCAAGAACGATTTAGTCTTTATAAGTTAAGTTGCTAGGCTTATCCTTTGTTCAAAAGGATTGGGCCACTTATTGCTCCTAAGTACCTTTTACTTTTCTTGTTTTTACCTTCTAGTTGCTTATAACAAAAAACCCCAAAAAGTTATCTTTTAGTGTTTGCAGTTATTCCTTGTCCAAAGTCACTTATCAATACCTTCTGCTCCTCATTGGGTTTGACACTCTTACTTATCAAAAATGCCACAATACATCCCCTACAGTTGAGGGTCATTAGTAGGCCACTCTACCAGGGCGCCTGGAGCCCCTGGAGCTCGCCTTCGGCTCCACTTCGGCTCCAAATTTTCCTATTTTTTCAAAAACCTGTAAAACGAAACTTTGATGGATTTTCGTGAAGTTTTCTTACCGTATTACATACCTATTCTTATTCTGATTCTGCTAGCGTCTGATTCCGGGCTACAACATGTTCTTCGTGAGTGGTTGTGCGTATTGTATCCACATCAACATTGATAGGGTCTCCTGTGAGGTAATGCTTCAATCTTTGCCCATTCACAACTTGAGGTTTTGGTGCCTTCAAAATTGTTAATCTTGATTGCACCGGAGCGGTAGACTTCTTCAATGTGAAAAGATCCTTCCCATCTGGAAAGTAATTTACCTAGAGAAAACCTGAAACGAGATCTAAACAACAGAACTTTATCACCAACATTAAACTCACGTTTCAAAATTCTCCTATCATGCCACTTCTTTACCTTTTCCTTAAACATTCTCCACTCATCTAGAGAAGTCAAGTTCATGAGACGCTTTTCACCAACAAGTTTTGGGTCATCATTAAGCTCTCTAACAACCCAGAAAGCTTTGTGCTCTAATTCAAAAGGAAAATGGCAAGCCTTGACATATACCATCTTATAAGGAGACACGCCCATGGGATTTTTGTAAGCAGTTCTATACGCCTACAAGGAATCATCTAACTTCTTAGACTAGTCCTTTCTAGAACTGTTCAGTGTATTTTGTAAGATCAACTTGATCTCCCTATTTGTGAGCTCAACGAGCCCACTCGTTTGAGTGTGGTAAGGTGGCAATCCTATGGTTGACATCATATTTTGCGAAAGCTTTTCTAAAAGCACCATGTGTAAAATGTGATCCTCTGTCGGTCACGAGGTACCTTGGTACACCAAACCTAGGAAAGATCACATCTTTAAGCATTTTCAAAGATGTATTATGATCAACACTCTTAGTGGGGATTGCCTCAACCAGCTTGGTTACATAATCAGCAGCTACTAATATGTGAGTGTATTTGTGCGAAGGAGGAAAAGGACCCATAAAATCAAAACCTCAGTAATCAAAAGGCTCAATAACTAGAGAGTAATTCATAGGCCTCTCATTTCTCCTACTAATGTTACCAACTCTCTGACATTTATCACATGATAAAACATATTTTCTAGCATCTCTAAAGAGAGTAGGCCAATAAAAACCTGATTGGAGAACCTTGTGTGCGGTCCTCTCACCGGCATGATGTCCTCCATAGGAACTATTGTGACACTCCCTCAAGATAATTTTCTGCTCATACTCCGATATACATCTTCTATAGATCCGTCCGCAAATTCTCTAAAAAGGTGTGGGTCATCCCGAAAATAATACCTCAAATCATGAAAGAATTTCTTCCTTTGCTAAAGTGTTAAACCTGGAGGTAAAAACTTGGTAACAATAAAGTTAGCATAATCTGCAAACCAATGATCAGAAATAGATTGTATTCTCAAAACAACTAATTGTTCATCAGAAAAGCTATCATTAATAGGAATAGGATCATGTGGTATGTTTTCTATCCTGGAAAGGATGTCCGCCACAGGATTGTCCGCTCCTTTCCTGTCAACAATCTGCAAATAAAATTCTTGAAGAAGAACCCATCTGATAAGCCTAGGTTTGGCATCCTTCTTTTCCATCAGATACTTAATAGCAGCATGGTCAGTATGAATAATGACTTTGGAATCAACAATATAAGGTCTAAATTTATCACAAGCAAACACCACTGCTAAAAATTCCTTTTCAGTAGTAACATAATTCTTTTTGGAGCACTATCAAGGGTCTTGCTAGCATAATGTATAACATTCAATTTCTTATCAACCCTTGGTCGTAACACAGCTCCAATAACAAAGTCTCTAGTATCACACATGATTTCAAAAGGTAAATTCCAATCAGGCGGTTGGACTATAGGAGAAATTATTAAATCTTTCTTAAGAACTTCAAAGGCTTCCTTACAATCTTCATCAAACACAAAAGGAATATCCTTCTATAGAAGATTAGAGAGGGGTCTCGAAGTCTTAGAAAAATATTTAATAAATCTTCTATAGAAACCAGCATGACCGAGGAAACTACGAATACCTTTGATGTCCCTTGTGTAGGTCATCCTCTCGATTGCTTAGAACTTAGACCTGTCCACCTCGATTCCCTTTTCGGAAATCTTATGGCCAAGAACAATTCCCTCGTTGACCATGAAGTGGCACTTCTCCCAATTGAGTACCAAGTTTGGCTCTTCACATCTATGCAAAACTTTATTAAGGTTTTGGAGAGAATGGTCAAAAGAGGTTCCATAGACGGAGAAATCGTCCATGAATACCTCAACAATGTCCTCACAATAACCATGAAAGATAGAAGACATATACCTTTGAAAAGTAGAAAGGGCATTGCATAAACCGAAAGGCATACGTTGTAAGGCCCGATATGCAGTGTTGTTCCAGATCTAGATGTTTCCATCCAGATTCCGGGGACGAAGCACATATCGGTCCCACTGCGACATATGACAATGCCATATGCGCCGGATTTCCAACATGATATCACAACATTATAGCTACAAGGATACAACATCTCATACAATCGTCATACAACTGCCTTAATACATTACATCAGCGGAAGATACATGTCTGAGTACAGACTACAATCAAATGCCTAGTGAAAAGGTAAAACACACCATTCCAGTAACCACACGGGTCCAGGCTGTCCGCCGGGATCCGCCTAACTAGTCGTCGTCGAGTCTCTGAGAAGGCGTCCAGAAGAAGGGTCGTCGAGCTCCTCTGATGTCCAAGATCGTTTCCATACCGTGCGTAAAAGTGAAAAAAAGGGGTGAGCTATATCAACAAGTCTTGTAACTAACTTCTCACGGTAAGATGGGGGTAGTGGTTGAGGTTGCATCCGCACTAGCAATATGAGGTGGCTAACGATCTATTTAGAGTAAGATGAGAACCAAGAAGTCGATGTGGAATCGCCTCCAACAAGTCTTGCTATCAGCTACTTATGCAAACATAACACCTATCCTATCCTTGTCCTCCCCTTCGCATCCCGACGAAGAAGAAGCAGTCAAGGAACATACACTTTGATCAAGTTATTAAGACTATCTCAGTTTTGTTGTCTATGAGTAGGTCTCAAGTCGTCCATAACCGTGGACACGTCTTCTCGAAAAGATTTAACCCTGCAGGGGTGTACCAACTGCCCATTCCAAGGCTCCGCACGCACGCCAAGCTCTCTCAGTCGATCCCCTTAAAGACACTCATTGAAGAGTTGTTCCGAGATATCTGGACGTCAAAGGCCCTCTAACTAACAACGCACAAATCCGGGTGGCCCCCGGTGAGTCGACATCTAACTCAAAAGCCGCCCACGCTCTCGAATCAGTCTCTACCGTCTGGATGAGGTTGGGATGGCTAAATCTCGCTCGGGCAGGCACTCCTAGCTTCTTGAAGTGTACCAATAGGATAAAGCATCCCACTGACCCGGTTTGTTTTAAATCCACTGCCTCAAGACCAGTTACGCACAGGATTTCTCAAATGGTAAAATCAGCTTGGGCCACCACTAGAAATGTTTGCATCTAGGTAGGCAAGACAAGGGGACCCCATAATATCCCACACGCGGTTAGGCATGCTCGCCAAGAGACACAATACCCGAAACTCGGGACCTAGGTGACTCGACTGGAACGAAGCATCGGGGTGGGATAGCCTAGACCTTCCATCTCGTCGAATATAGTCAACATTATTATAATCATATCATCCACAATAACATAATAATGTGATAGCCCAATCCAAGGAGTACCAGTAGGTAATAGATGTAGCATCCTAAGCTAAGCAGTGGATGAGCAGCGAGCAATAATAACATATCCGAACAAGGTTTGCTGGGATGTGGATGACATGGCTGTTTGGGTTTATTTGTGAGGCATGAATATGAAGTGGTAGGATCAAACAATCATTCTATCGTATACCTAGGCACAAGTGAGCTGAAAGTTATAAGCATGATATATGCTCCCCCTTACCTGATGAGAAGACGAAGCCGAAGGTGTAGTCGATCGCAAACTCACAACATCTCCGAGAGTACCCGCGGGAGCACACGAGAAGGAGACACTGGAAAAGGCAATCGATGAGCAAGCATCTATTACTGTGAAGCAATCATGAGCAATTATCAACAATAATACAACACAAGACAACGCACGATGGTATCACATCTATCGTCGAGAGCGGTTACTAACATGTTAAGTGGAGTACTCGTCACACACGACGATACCGCACATTTAGAATGGTTCAAGTTGTTTAGCTATACAACATGAGAAAAGGTTACTAATATGGCATCTCACAAAAGCATGGCATATCATACAATCATGACAAGAGGTGAAGAATAAGATAAACAATCTATGCTAGTCAATTTAAGTGAGGCACAACATAAACATGGCATTCCACTAAGGGCCCCATGATGATTAAATCATTTGGTACTGTTCTTCCCTAACCATATTTTAGGTTGGTTAACAACAGTAAACAATGGCATAAACAAAAATTACATGAAATTCTAATCAAGTTACATATAAAGAACACCCCAAACGGAGTTACGGTTAAAAATATACAAGCATCACAATTTACGGGTACATGTTGTTAACATTAGGGAGCATACTTTAGAGCAATGAAACAATTAGCTACTGAATGCAAACATGCACAAAAATGATGTAGATCAACAGTAGACATGACAAGGAAGGCATGGCAATAATGTTTCATGTATATGAGCATCCCGAACAAGTAATTGTAACCCATGCAAAATACAAGAAAATACTACTGGTCTAGGCACTTGGTGAAAATCAGGGCATGTGACAGCAAACAGCAGGGTTGCACTTTGGGAGCTTCATAACAATATGTACAACAAAGATATCATGGCAAAGAAGATAATGGCATCAAACTACACATAACAAGGAGCAATTAATTACATTAGAGCTAAAGCATACGAAGCATGAATCACTAACTATCAGGCATCAAAGTAGCAACTTTATATAAACAACAACACATGTTAACAGGGCCACCACTTTGGAGCAAGAAATAAAATAGCTAAATCATGAAAACATGACAAAGGAATGCATCTAAATAAAGTACACATGATGCTTAACACATACAAGAAATAATCAATAGCATAGGCCTCATGGAAGTGACACAATCATCAATCAAACATTGAATAAAATAACAGCAGCAGAAGTAAACAATCTCGTGCCTACTTCAACACTTATTTACAACATCTAAGTGGACTCAAATGTATTGGCTCACAAAATACAAAGGTTAGAGCACACAAAACTGAACAGTTTTCATGTTGGGCGTAAACTCATCCGGTCTACGGTTTATTTGCAATATGTGACGCCCCCAAAATCAAGCCGTGTACAGTAATCATACACGCAAGGTACAAGATCGAGATCAGGGAATCACGGTAAGATATCACAATACAACTCTACAAATAAAATAATACAAGTTGTTGAATACAAGCCAGGGGCCACGAGGGATCGAATACAACAACTCAAGAGCATAAAGTTAGCGGAAGCAATAGTATCTGAGTACAGACACAAGAATACAACGGTGCCTTAAGAAGGCTAGCACAAATCCAACAGATCGAAAAGGCGAGGCCTCCTTCCTGGGAACCTCCAAACTACTCCTGGTCAATGGGGAACTCGACATCGTAGAAGGCATCGGGGATCTTCATGTAGCGGTGGTCGGCATCGGGGATCTCCTGCTCCTGGACTCCAAGGCTCCAACATCGACTGCAGCGACCGATCAGGCAAAACAAAAGGAGGAAATAAATCAAGCGTGAGTATCTAGCATACCCACGAGTCTTACGTCCGCTACTAAGCATTTATGCATTGGTATCAAATGGAAAGGGGAGGCTATATATAGTGGACTGCAAGGTAGAAATCAGAATAAGGGTAAGAAGCTAGGCCTATCGAAGACTAGCATCTTCCGACGAGTCTTGCAGCATGAGGAAAGAATAGCCAATAGTTTATATAAAGCATAAAGTAACAATGCAGCAGAAGTTGCTGCAGTATTGTATAATAATAAGTTGTAATAATTAACAATGCCTCTGAGATCCCTTCCTCGACTACCCAGCGAGGAAGAAAACCCGGAACCATACAGTTTAATAATAATAGTTTGTAGTAGTAGGATCTGGCTTCAGCATAAAGTGTCCTGTTGCCGTGGACACGACTATTCGAATAGATCAATCTTCCCTGCAGGGGTGCACTGGTGTTACACTACACGCACGGATCTCCAGGGTGGCGGGAACCTTGTTAGGGAACGCTCCACCGAGGCTATTCGAATCTCCGTAGCCCATCTTTCAAACTCAACAGAGAGGCCATCCGCCGTATCTCCAGGGTGCGTGGCTGGCCGGTGAAGCATAAGCAAACCAAATAATACATCACCGCACGAGCAAATAAGAAAACACCACTTCCCGGCAATTAGGCCGCGATACTGCTGACGTCTAAAGAGTCCTCGGATGAGACTATGAAGCAGAGGAGCCCATAACTCGTAATTCCCATGGGTAGGTAGTGCGTACATGGCATATAGCCAACTCAAGACATCCACCAACCCATTATTCATTTTATTAACTTGCGGGACAACCGTTCTCGTTGCCTCGACTTAACTGACCCGCGGACAACGACAGCAGTCAGGACCACCAGTACATCGGTGCCTGCCCTGTCATCCCACCAAGTCTCTGCGGTTACCAACAAGGTTAACCGACTCCTTACCTTATCTCGTGTGTGCTCCTGGAGGAGCTCGACTTTCGTGGTTTGGTAACTCTCGCGGCCAACGATCAGGGGCCAAGCACACCGGTACACTGGTCGTACCCTCCCTGTCGTCCCGTCGCAATACCACTCGCGGCCACCATTGGGTCACCTGACTTCTTACCTTAAGGACAATCATGGCTCAGGACCCTAGGATGGCTATACAGAGTCAGCAACGAGTGGAGTACGGGGATTGCTCCTCGATAGCTCCACTTGATGTGGCTTGGTAGAGCCGAGGTAGGGGCCTTAGGCGGTGTGTGCATTGTATACCGTACATGTGCAGCTATAATCATCGTATCCGCGTTCACTCCCAGAGTGATCACGGCCCGCTATCTAATCCTAGTTGACTAACAAGGCGCAGGGTTCACTACTGAATAATACGGAAAAGATAGGCGATATCTGGGGAAGAGAATGGCTCTGCTTTCCTGGAAGCTCGCGGGTAGGGGTACGGTCGTCGACGAAGTAGTCGTACCCAGCAGCGGTGTAGTCAAAAACAGCAACGGGGTCTACCGGAGATTAAGGGGGGAAAAAATAGTAAATACAACATAACAAACAGATGTATGACATGACAGATGCAATGCTAACGGTGTTCTAACGCAATACAATACACGCTGCTCGGAGCGGGAATTCATCCGCGGATGAACTGCTAGCTCCGGGTAATTACCAGACAGGGTGTTTGGAGGGGGAAAGTACCATGCCGAAGGTGTCGTGGACACCCGACAAACGTATGAAGGGTGTATCCGTGTTAGTTGAGCTATTCTGAACAACTTCCGTGTTCAGAATAAATTCATCCGAATATTTTAACAGTACCGGACAAATCATCGGATAGACGGTCCGGAGGGGGACGGCTCGATATTCGGTATGTTAGAGGGGGGTGGTAGACGAACGGATAACGTATTCGTATTCTACGTTTTTTTGATCAATTTTGATGTATAAAGTTTTTTAATCCGACTTACGTTTTAAAAGATATTAATTTCTAAAGTTTAAATCATTTTTAAAAGAATTTTTGGATTTATTTTATTTATAAATAGACATTATCCACAGAGGGGTTGACCAGGTCAAACATGACCATTAGGTCCCTGTAAAACCCCCGATGCGGTACTATCTCGAGTTAGTCGCTTTCACGATCCACCTAAGATAGAAGCGCATAAGTGGCCACCGACGCACGATACTCGCACTCGTATCGCTATCGGATTCTCAGCAACAAGTAAATGAAGCATGAAAAACTACAACATAAATATATACAAGTCCAGGGCATACACCGCCGCTGGTAATTATTACATCATCTCAGAGATCACAAGATCCAATAGTACATCAGAACATCATGCGGAAGACACACTCGACCGAGTACGGTCAAAATCCAAATGGCCCTAGAGAGGGCTGCACATAAACAAGTCCACCCACGGAACGTCGGAACCCAACTGTAGGATCTACTGAGCAAAGTCATCCTCATCGTCCTCCTCCGGTGGCACCTCCACGAAGTAACGTCCAATACTCGGGTCAAGGTAGTAATCAACTGCAGCGGCCGATCAGGAAAAACAGTAAAAGAAGAAAGGAAACAAGGGGTGAGATTATATCATTACAAGATAACTAACTTCCTACGGATAAGACAAAGTATTTGGAAAGGTTGCAGCCGCACTAGCATGTATGGTGGCTATCGTTCTATTAGAATAGAGGTAAGATCCAAGAATGCACGTGACATCGTGTCATAAGTCTGATATTCACCTACTTACGCAAACATAACACAACCTTGATCCTCTCTCGGTCCCCCTGGACGAAGAAAGGCAGCCAAGGCACTCACACGGTAGGCAAGTTTTAATTATGATCCAAATTGATGTTATTCTATGAACAGGGAGTAGGTCTCAAGTCGTCCATAACCGCGGACACAGCTTTTCGAAAAGATTTAACCCTGCACGGGTGTACCAACTGCCCATCATAGGCTTCGCATGGACGCCCGGTTTCCGCTTGGCGGGTGAAGGCGCCTGAAACTCCGGAACGTCAGAGTCCCTCTAACTATCAACGCACAATTCTGAGTGGCCCCCGGTGAGTCGACATCCAACTCAAAAGCCGGTCGCGCTCTCTAATCGGCCTCTACCATCTGGACGAGGTCGGGGTAACTAACCCATCACTGTGGGCAGCCCTCGAGCTTCCAGGAGTGGACCAAAAAGGGAACTCTGTCCTCGCTGGCCCGAGTTATTTTAAATCTGCTGGAGCGCTAACCAGACACACACACATTTTGCAAATGGTAAATACAGCTTGGGCCACCACTAGAACTGTTTGGAGCTAGGTAGGTAAGACAAGGGGACCCCATATAATCCCACACACGATTAGGCACGCTCGTCAAGAAACACAATACCCGGAACTCGGGACCTAGGTGACTCGAATGGAACAAAACACATGGCGGGAATAGCCCGGTCTCCCATCCTTCGTCAAATATAATTAACATCATAATAGTAAATATCAACCAAATTCTTGATCAACATGATATCCCAACCATAGTTTTCCTAAACATACTAAGCAATGGCTAAGCAACGGTAACTTAGCAATACAATGTTTTGCTGGGTTGTGGGGATCATGGCTATTTGGTTTTGATTGTGGCATAAGCAAGGTGGATAGGATCAAAACAACGTTCTAGACTACAGCTAGGCAGGTAGGCAGAAAGTTATAAGGTAATGGTATAGATCTTCCCCTTGCTTGGGTAATTGGTCGACGGAGCAGACGTAGCAGGGTCCTCGGGCTCGGTGTCGGAAATCTCCTCGTAAGTCTCCTTGGCTGTCTCAGGTGCTAACGTAAGGTACCGGCAAGGAAAAGCACACGAGTAAACATCGAGACCAACAATGCTTAAGCATGGATGAGATGATCAAGTTACTAGACATGGTGTGACCCTATCTAGTAAAATTTAAATGAAGGTGTTGACGACACGTCAACAAACTCCATATGCAATTATTTATATTTTATGGCTTTGGTCATAGCCTTAACTTTGGTGTAAGTGACATGGCAACATGACTGGCATGAAATAACAATAACAAGTTAACAATAATAAGCATCGTGAAATAAATCTATCGATCCCGGAGACGGGGAGGTGTCAACGAAGGGTTAACACCCGGTGAAGTTTCAAAAGAAGGAACGGAGACAAGTCTCTCACTTTTCTGCACCAAAACCATATTTGATATGGCTTTATTTGGAACAAGTGCAAAAGAAGTTGGAAGAAGAAAAAGAAAAGAAAAAAAATGGTGGCACATGTGACAATGGTGTTACATTCCATATTGTACTTGCTCAGAATACAACATGGACAGCACCACCTTAATCCTTGCATTTTTCTGCCCCAAAAACATGTACAACATGTGGGCATTTGAGAAGGGGATCAAACTACAAGGATTTGAATTGATGTAAAAAAGAAAAGGAGGGAAAACCCTTCTGGGATCCCCTCGGCGATTCTGGCCCACGGGCACGCGAGCAACTCTCCTCTCGCTTGAGTTTCCTTCTGGGCCGAGCCCATCTCTACATAGAGAGCTAAAAAGGAAAAAAAACAACAAAATTCTGGCTAAATCGTCCCGGGGGGGTTCGAACCAGAGATCTCTCTGTTGAGAGAGACGTTGCTCTACCACTATGCCACTTGAACGATTACGACAAAGAGCAAAGCTGAGTCTATATAAAGTGGTTACAAGGCGTTAACTGAATATCAATCTGAAGAAACAAAACTGAAACTGAAGAACAGGTTGTGCGCTCGAGGGGATTTGATCCCATGACATCTTAGATAGAACCAGATCGCACAAACCATTGTGCTAGCTACTACTAGGCAACAGAGATCAATCCTGAAGACATAAGAACAACCTACAGGAGCTACCTGAAGAAATCTGACATAGAATTTGCTGTCCACGGCGACAGGAACTTGCTGCCGCTGGCCCGGGGAGCGCTCCTAACACACAATGGTCGTGCACGCAAGGCACGGAAGCGCTGGGACTTGCACGAACAGGGAACGTCGGCCTACGGGAGCAGAACATCGACGTCTTATGGCTACAGCGGGAAAGAACCCGGGGAGGGCGAGGCGCTCACAGGGGGTTGTCGAGGTAGTCGATCGAGCTCGGGGACGGTCTTGACTCGAGGACGTCTGCGTCGGCGGTGGTTTGGGCTCGTCTCGGTCAAGAACTCCAGGCCATGGCCCTCGGGTGGCCGAGCAGAGGAGCAAAGGATGGGAAGGAGGTGATGGCGGCGCTGGGAGGAAGAGGAGGGGGCTAGGTTTCGGCAGGGGATATGGGGCTATAAAGGGAGGTGGCTGGGAGGCTGCAGGTGGTGGCCAGAGGAGGTCCTTTCCTCCTCCTCGCCATTCTCCTGTAGCGAGGCAGGGGACCTCCACGACAGGGAGATGGAGGGGGATCGGCTGGGCTGGAGTTGGGGACTAGAGAGGAAGGGGGCCCAACTGGGCTGGGCTTGGTCCTGCTTGCCCGAAAAGAGAGAAAAAACAACAGGGATTTCCAAATAAAAAAATAATAGAAACTCCCAGAATTTTCCAGTGCAAAAAACAAAAGAGAAAAACATATAAAAAATATGTTTTGGAAAGCTTGGAATATTCTCCATTTTCTAAAATTGGTTCGACCAATTTTTGGGCAACTAAAAAGTGGGGGCATTTATGAAATTCAAACCACATTGAACTATGGCCCACATTTTTAGAATTGCCAAAAATGGAACAAGGGTTTGAAAACACTTGGGAAGGGAAAAGAAATGGCTATGACAAGTTTGGGGTCAAGGGGAGCATGCATGCAACATGGAAAAATCCTCAAACACCCTTCTTGAACCACTTGTTTGAATTCAAAAGCAAATCATATGAACTCAAAACTTCTTGGCATTTAAAATCATCACATGAATTTGCAACATCTAGCACCATGTAAAGTTTGGAAATCACATGACAAAGAAAATTACATGATGATTACAAGAATTGCTCTTGGGCTGTTACAGCACTCCCCCACCAACACAGGATCTCGTCCCGAGATCTAAGCCTGAAACAACTCTGGATACTCGGAACGGAGATGATCTTCTCGCTCCCACGTTGCTTCCTTGTCCGAATGATGTGCCCACTGGACCTTCAAGAACTTGACAGTCTTTTTGTGAGTCTTGCGCTCGGACGTCTCAAGAACACGGACTGGACGCTCTGAGTAGGAAAGGTCCGCACTCAGCTGAATGTCGCCCAAGTCAACGGCCTGCTCTGGCTGCTTGAAGCACTGCTTTAGCTGGGACACATGGAAGACGTCATGCACCATGGACAGACTCTCTGGAAGCTCGAGCCGAAAGGAAAGAGGTCCTCTAGTCTCAAGGATGCGGAAGGGTCCGACAAATCTTGGAGCGAGCTTTCCTTTCATGCCAAAGCGGTGAGTTCCTCTCAAAGGAGACACTCTCAGGTACGCCCAATCACCAACCTGAAAAGCTACACCACGGTGCCTCTTGTCATAATAGCCCTTCTGCCTTGACTGTGCTGCCTTGAGCTGCTCTCGGACAATCTTCACTCATTCCTCTTCCTCCTAGATCACATCTGGGCCAAACAACTGCCTTTCTCCTGTTTCAGACCAGTTCAAAGGTGTCCTGCACTTCCGGCCATACAAGACTTCAAACGGTGCTGCCTGCAGACTTGCCTGATAGCTGTTGTTGTAAGAGAACTCAGCATACGGCAAGCCCTCTTCACATTTCATGCCAAAGGAGATGACACATGCTCGAAGCATGTCCTCGAGGATTTGGTTCACGCGCTCGACTTGCCCACTTGTCTGAGGGTGATAAGCGGTACTGAACAACACTGTCGTACCAATCGCCTTTTTAAAGGCCTGCCAGAACTTAGAGGTGAAAAGGCTGCCTCTATCGGAACTGGTCTTCTTGGGAATGCCATGCAAAGATACAACTATTGTGGTGTATAAATCTGCCAACTGAGCTGCTGAAATGGAGTCCTTCACTGGAAAGAAGTGGGCAACTTTGGAAAGATTGTCAATGACGACAAAGATGGCATTGTTCTTCTTCTGGGACAAAGCGAAGCCTGTGATGAAATCCATCTCTATGTGATCCCATTTCCACTCCGAAATGTCAAGTGGATGAAGTAGCCCCGCAAGCTTCTGGTGTTGTTCCTTCACTCTCCTGCACACATCACACTGAGACACGTAACGGCAACATCCCACTTCATACGAGTCCACCAAAAGATTTGCTTGAGATCTTGATACATCTTTGTACTGCCAGGGTGAATTGATAGCGTGGAATCATGGGCCTCCTTCATGATGACCTCTCTGAGATCTCCCTCCTTGGGAACAACAACTCTCTCCTCGAAGAACACGGTGCCGTCATTATGCACTGAAAAGCAACCATACTTGGGAACTGAGGCGCCAATACCCTGTTTGATCTTTTGTATCATTGAGCTGCCAAGCTGAGCTTCACGGATCTTCTCATGGATAGTGGGCTCGACCACAAGGTTGACAAGGTAGCCTGCTGGAACTAGCTTGAGATTGAGCCTGCGAAAGGACTCACACAAATCAAGGTGGATCTTCTGCACCTAGATATTATTGCAATCGCCCTTGCGGCTCAGCGCATCAGCTATGACATTCGCCTTCCCAGGCGTGTACTGAATATCAACCGTGTACTCAGTAATGGTTTCAAGCCATCTTCTTTGCCTCAAGTTCAGATTTGGCTGAGTGAACAAGTACTTCAGACTCTTGTGGTCGGTGAACACATCCACCTTCCTCCCTAAGAGGAGATGTCGCCAAGTGATCAAGGTGTGCACAACTGCTGCAAGCTCCAAGTCGTGTGTGGGATAATTCCTCTCACTCGTCTTCAACTGCCATGAGGAATAAGCCACAATATTCTTGCCTTGCATCAAAACTCCGCCTAGACCTTGCAATGAGGCATCACAAAACACTTGAAAAGGTTGTGATTCATCTGGCGGCGTGAGAATTGGAGTTGTGGTCAACTTCTTCTTCAACTCCTCGAAGGCTGACTGGCAAGCCGCTGACCAAGTGTAACGTTTGCCTCCTGCAATAGCTGGCGAGGCCGAGAAAACTCCTTAGCTGCTTCACATTCTTCGGCGGAGCCCACTCTTGAATAGTGGGGACTCGCTCTGGATCAACCGCAATTCCTTCGGCAGAAATAACATGGCCAAGAAAATTGACCTTGTCGAGCGAAAACTCACACTTGGAAAACTTGGCGTAGTACCGGTGCTCTCTCAGCTTCTGCAACACCAGGCGAAGATGTTCCTCATGTTCATCCTCTGACTTGGAATAGACCAGAATGTCGTCGAGGTAGAGGATTACAAACACATCAAGCCATTCCTGGACAAATAGTTCATAGCTCTCATGAAAGTTGGAGGGGCGTTTGGGAAGCCGAAAGTCATGACTGTGAACTCATACATCCCATAACGTGTGCTGAAGGCGGTCTTGGGAATGTCCTCTTCACGAACACGGATTTGATGATACCCCATCCTCAAGTCGAGCTTGGAAAACAGCTTTGCCCCATTCAACTGTTCGAACTGATCATTGATGCGGGGTAAAGGGTATTTGTTCTTGATGGTCTTCTTGTTGATACCGCGATAGTCTTGGACCAAGCGGCTAGTCCCATGTTTCTTCTGGACAAACAAAGATGGTGCACCCCAAGGGGAAGTGCTCGCGCGGATAAAACCGCCTGCCTCCAACTATGTGAACTGCTCCTTGAGCTCAATCAACTCCTTCGAACACATCGTGTACGGATGCCGAGAAATCGGCTGAGTACCAGGCTCTAGCTCAATAACGAACTCAATAGCTCGAACTGGGGGAACTCACACACAACTTTGACTTCTTCGAGAAAAGGCGTGACTCCTGCGTTCAGAGCATGTAACTGTACTGCTCCTGCCACTGAGCCACAAGTGTACAAGATTTCTGCGCTTGAATCATGTGTCAATTTCACGGATCTGGTCGGACAATCAATGTTGGCCTTGTGCTGCACCAGCCAATCCATGCCCAAGATGACATCGATTTCGGATATGGGAAGCAAGATCAAAGAGGCGGGAAACGTGTAACCCTCGATATCGATCCTCACAAAAGGAGCACGGGCAGAGGAATCCATCCTGGAACCGGGAGAAACAATGCGCAAAGAACTGGGAAAATCCTCCAAAGATGGGACCTGCTCATCAGCAAACTTGTGGGATACAAAAGAATGGGAAGCTCCGGAATCGAGCAACATAGTCGCGGGAACAGAATTAACAAACAACCTACCAATCACGATCTCTGAAGACTGCTAAGCATCTGTCATCATCACATTGTTCACCCGAATTGCACGTGGTTGTGCCCTCACCATCGCAGTGCTCGGAGTTGTAAGCGAGGTGGCAGTTTGCACTTGAAGCAGATCACGCCCGGCTTGGGCTGCGGCCTGGCTGGCCTCGCGAAGGGTGGAGTAGAGCGAGGCCCCAGCTGAACTGGGACGGGAGGGCTGGCAAAAATGCGGACAACTGCCCCCCTCGGCTGGAATTGCTGACTTTGTGGTGGCGGATCTGGAACCCAGGACTTGGCCTTCTTGTGGACCATCACTGCGGAGCTGCTCTCTCTCTTGCGCTTCCTGTCTGCATCCCACTCTGCTCTGGCTGACTCCTGGCGTATAGCCTGATCCACGAACTGTGAGAACAGCTTAGGGTTGCACTGGTGATGGCTTCTCACCCCTCGTTGGTTACCCCAAGTGGAAGGTTTGATGTAGCACAACGGCAAGTTTCCCTTAGCGAAGATGCTAAGGTTTAGATTGTCTCCAGTAGGACTCAAGAGATACAAGTAGGTGGTAAAGTGAACAATGGCGCCGTTCACAACCTAGGTTGCTAACTTCACCTGGACCTGCACACAGATACAAATAAATTTGGTCCCAACGAGTTCAGAGGAGTTGTCAATTCCTCCGGCCTTGCTGTTTACAAAGGATTAACGCAAGAGATAATAATGATAGTGATAGCAACGGAAAAGTAAATACTGAAAGTAAATTGGTAGTGTGAACAATAATGTGAAGATGGACCGGGGTCCCGTGATTTTCACTAGTGATGTCTCTCTCCCAAAAGACGATAAAAGTGCTAGCGAGGTAAACAAATCACAGTTGGGCAATTGACAGGATTATGAAGGCACCACAATGCTAACTATGCTGCAAAGAAAGTAAGGGCTCAAAAGCAATGGGAAGTACGCCAAGGTAAGTAGACCGAAATCCATCTGCATCTACTACGAATCATCCACCTTGAGATATCTATCCAGAACATCTCGCTGGTATTGAGTTGCGAATCCCACCCAAAGTGTAAACTCAAAGCAACAGACAACTGCATTAAAAGAACTTTGCGTAAAGTAAACAATCCTTGCACCCGCAAGTAGAAGCACCATTGTTTTATCCCTGGTGGCAACAACACATCCCCTAGTCTCATGTTTCTGTCACTCAAGCTAGACATCAAGGGGCTGAACCCACAATCGAGCATAACGCTTTCTCTTGGAGTTGCAAATAAAATACTTGGCCAAAACAAATACCTCAATGGAGAACATGCAAGAATTTACTCAAGAACAAAATATAAAAGAGAAAAACCAAATATATTACTCATCACAATCTGAACATAGTCTCATAATCCATCAGATCCCAACAAACTCAGCATAGCAACAACAGAAATTACATAGATGCCTCGATCATGTGAGGCAGCTCACGAGGACTCGAAAGTGGAGGCACAAAAGAGGGAGAGATAGATCACATAGCTACTAGTCACGGACCCATGGTCCAAGGGGAACTACTCACGGTACATACGGGAGGCGTCCATGGCTATGGATGGTCTCCCAGAGTGGGTAGCTTCTCCCGGCAGGGTGCCGGAGCAGCTTCTCCAGGCAGCCCCGATCTTGAAATGGCGGCGGCGGAACAGAGGAGAGATCGCGAAATAGGAGTTCGTCTTAGGGGTTTCCGTAACGGTGGGTAAATATAGGCGAAGGGGGCGTCGAGGGGACCCACCAGGCAGCCAGGAGGCCTCCTGGCGCGACCTAGGGTGGGGCCGCGCCAGGGACCCTCCTGGCTCCCTGGTGGTGGCCCCCCTTCGCTGCTTTGGTGTTTCCGGAAGCTTCCGCGACGCTGATTTTTTATCTGATTTTCCTGGATTTTTTGGAGCACTTTTAATGGCCGGAAAACCTGAAATACAAAAATGGCAGAAAACAGCAACTGGCAGCTGGGTGCACTGGGTTAATAGATTAGTCCAAATATGTTCGAAAGTGTATGAAAGTTCAAGCAAAACATGGCAAAGTCACACAAAACATGCATGCAGCAAGCAGAAATTATAGATACGTTTGGGACGTATCAACATCCCAAAGCTTAATTCCTGCTCTTCCTCGAGTAGGTAAATGATAACAAGCATAATTTCTATGGTGACATTGATAGAGGCGAAGGTGTCCCGATGTTTCGATGAGATGGTGGAGATCGATTATGGTGGAGTAGACTTTCACGACCCGACTACGACGTGCGAAGACGTTGCGCCTTAGCGATCGCTAAACCAACTCCGAGAGGTTATTGATCCCGCGGATGCACGATCAACCTGACCACGAAGGTCTAATTCCTGCAAGCAATCGAAGAACAAGCAAGAAC
This sequence comes from Bromus sterilis, assembly GCA_950022295.1. Taxonomy (NCBI): domain Eukaryota; kingdom Viridiplantae; phylum Streptophyta; class Magnoliopsida; order Poales; family Poaceae; genus Bromus; species Bromus sterilis. The sequence goes on along the minus strand of OX465599.1, from coordinate 157,827,928 downwards.
TAAGAATTGCAATCTGGATATTGCGAATATAAGATGAAAGATTACGAAAGTTGGGGTTCCAATGAGGTCTTGGCCTGGTCGGATGACACAAACGAAGAGCTCGAAGTTGCGGCTATGGCTAACTTAAATCTAATTAAAACCCAAGTCAAAACGACGCCCTAAGGGCTGTATATATGGGGGAACAGAGGGGATTTTCGTGACCCCTTGGAGGTGGGGTCCGAAAACAACCCTAACTCGGTTTCCCCACACATACGGACTCTAAAAACAGCCTATAAGGTGGTATTTCGAAATTACATGGGCCCAGCCCAATATTAAGGTGACGCAGCACCTATAATTGCCCTTGGACGAAAATAATGAAGTGGCATCTCGCGTATTTCGTCCAAGACTTCATGCGCGCCTTATGGTGGCTTCAAAGTGCGATAATCACCACTGGAAGCTCCGCTGTCCTTTCCCGCGCGCGCACCTTCTTCTCCATGCTTGATCCCTCTCCAATGACCATCCTTCTTGTCCATGCTAGGTCCTTCATTCATCAGCAAAACAAAAGTATCTAATTTAGGCAGCATCATATGTTCATGAACAATAGAAGGATTCGCAAGAAACGAAAGTACCTGATAATTTAGTTGACGTGCACGAGCTCTAGTAACTGGTCCAATATGTGTAGTTGGTGAGGATATGGGTGTAACATTAGTAGGGATGTCCTCATCATCCTCCCCTTCTTGAATTGAAGTCGTCCTCGACGGAAGCTCATCATCTTCTCCCAAATAAGGCTTCAAATCTGCAATATTAAATGTGGGACTAACCCCAAAGGCTGCAGGTAGCTCAAGTTTATATGCATTATCATTAATTTTCTGCAAAACCTTAAAGGGACCATCAGCTCGAGGCATTAACTTAGACTTGCGCAAATCAGGAAACCTATCTTTACGTAGATGTAACCAAACAAGATCTCCGGGTTCAAACACAACATGCTTTCGACCCCTATCACCAGCAAGCTTGTATCTAGCATTCATGCGCTCAATGTTTTCTTTAGTTAACTCATGCAGTTTTAATATCAATTCAGCACGTTGCTTAGCATCAAAATTAACCTTCTCCGAAGATGGAAGAGGAAGCAAATCAATAGGTGCACGAGGTAGAAAACCATAAACAATCTCAAAAGGGCACATTTTAGTGGTAGAATGCAATGAACGATTATAAGCAAATTCAATATGAGGTAAACATTCTTCCCACAGTTTCAAGTTACTCTTTAAAACAGCCCTAAGCATAGTAGACAAAGTCCTATTGACCACTTCAGTTTGTCCATCAGTTTGGGGATGACATGTAGTACTAAAAAGTAGTTTAGTCCCCAACTTAGCCCATAAGCATCTCCAAAAATGGCTAAGAAACTTTGTATCACGATCCGAGACAATAGTATTGGGCACACCATGTAAGCGAATAATCTCACGAAAGAATAAATCAGCAACATTAGCAGCATCATCGCTTTTATGACATGGTATAAAATGTGCCATCTTAGAAAATCTATCCACGACAACAAATATGCAATCCCTCCCATTCTTTGTTCGAGGCAAGCCTAAAACAAAGTCCATGGATATGTCCTCCCACGGAACACTAGGTACAGGTAAAGGCATGTATAAACCATGAGGATTGAGTCGTGACTTAGCTTTTTGACATGTAGTGCAGCGAGCAACAAAACGCTCAACATCCCGTCTCATCTTTGGCCAAAAGAAATGTGTAGCAAGTACGTCCTCCGTCTTCTTCACGCCAAAGTGTCCCATTAATCCTCCTCCATGCGCCTCCTGCAACAACAAAAGACGAATAGAGCTAGCTGGAATGCATAGCTTGTTAGAACGGAACACAAATCCATCATTAAGCACAAACTTGTTCCATGTTCTACCCTCTCTACAATTCTGCAATACATCTTTAAATTCCGCATCATTTACGTATTGATCTTTGATTGTCTCTAAACCGAAAATCTTGAAGTCAAGTTGTGAAAGCATAGTATAACGACGAGACAAAGCATCAGCAATAATATTATCTTTCCCCTTCTTGTGTTTAATGACATAAGGGAAAGTCTCAATAAATTCAACCCACTTAGCATGTCTACGATTAAGTTTTGCTTGACTTCTTATGTGTTTCAAAGATTCATGATCAGAATGTATAACAAATTCTTTGGGCCATAAATAATGTTGCCAAGTTTCTAATGTCCGAACAAGAGCATATAATTCCTTATCATAAGTAGAATAGTTCAGACTAGGCCCACTCAATTTTTCAGAAAAGTAAGCAACAGGTTTAGCATCTTGTAATAACACACCTCCCAAACCAATCCCACTAGCATCGCATTCAAGCTCAAAAGTCTTATTAAAATCAGGAAGTTGGAGCAAAGGAGCATGTGTTAACTTATCTTTCAATACGGTGAAGGCTTCTTCCTGGGCGGTACCCCAAGTAAAAGGCACATCCTTGCGTGTAAGCTCATTGAGAGGTGCAGCAATGGTGCTGAAATCTCTCACAAAACGCCTATAGAATCCAGCGAGGCCAAGAAAACTCCTCACTTGTGTGACCGTTTTGGGCTGCGGCCAACTCTCAATCGCCTCGATCTTGGCTTTATCAACTTCAATTCCCTGCGGAGTAACAACATAGCCAAGAAACGATACTCGGTCGGTGCAAAAGGTGCACTTCCCAAGGTTACCAAACAAACGTGCATTACGTAGAGCAATAAAAACAGCACGTAAATGATCCAAATGTTCCTCCAAAGATTTGCTATAAATCAGTATATCATCAAAATAGACTACCACAAATCGTCCAATGAAAGCACGTAAAACCTCGTTCATTAATCTCATGAAAGTGCTAGGTGCATTAGTTAACCCAAAAGGCATGACTAACCACTCATATAATCCAAACTTAGTTTTAAAAGCCGTTTTCCATTCATCTCCTAATTTCATGCGAATTTGATGGTATCCACTACGCAAATCAACTTTGGAAAACATGGTAGAGCCACTTAATTCATCAAGCATATCATCTAACCTAGGAATAGGATGACGATAACGAATAGTAATATTATTAATGGCTCGACAATCAACACACATACGCCATGTTCCATCCTTTTTAGGCACTAATATAACAGGAACAGCACAAGGACTAAGGGATTCACGTATGTAACCTTTGTCGAGTAGCTCTTGTACTTGACGCTGAATCTCCTTTGTCTCCTCCGGATTGGTACGGTATGGCGCACGGTTGGGCAGTGAAGCACCGGGAATTAAGTCAATCTGATGCTCAATCCCTCGAATAGGTGGTAATCCCGGTGGTACGTCTTGTGGAAAGACGTCAATAAACTCCTGCAAAAGGTCAGTGACAACAGGAGGCAAAGAAGGAGGCAATTCCTCAAATGAAAACAAAGCTTCTTTGCACACAAAAGCATAGCACACATATTGACTAACATCCAAATCTGAAATATCAACTTTAGTAGCAAGCAAAGTTGGACTAGTCAATTTAATTTCATTAGACACAGCAGAAGAAGATTTGCTATTAGTCTTATGTTGTTGCTCAAATTCTTTGGCTGCTATCTCATTTTCACTCTTATTTTTCTCCTGTTTAGCTTTACTAGCTCTAGCAAGATCATCTTTCACAATTTGTTCAGGAGACATAGGAAGTAAAGCAATATTTTTATCCTGATGAACCAGAGTAAACTGATTTGTCCTACCATGGTGTACAACATTCCTATCAAATTGCCATGGTCTACCAAGTAAAAGAGAGCATGCTTGCATGGGTACCACATCACAATCAACATAATCAGCATATGCAGCAATGCTAAAGTGCACACGAACAGAACGCGTTACCTTTATCTTACCACTATTGTTAAACCACTGAATATAGTACGGATGGGGGTGTGGTCTTGTGGTGAGAGATAGCTTCTCCACCAACTCCATGCTAGCCAAGTTGTTGCAACTCCCTCCGTCAATGATGATGCGAACCGAACGTTCTTTCACCACTCCCTTTGTGTGGAACAAATTATGCCTCTGGTTTTGCTCAGCCTTCGTTACCTGCACACTTAACACACGTTGAGCAACCAAACTAGCATATTTATCTGCATCATCAGGAGCCATATACTCCATATCATGAGCATCATCATGGGCACCCTGTTCCTCATGAGCAATGAGAACTAAAGTCTCCTCATCATAGTCACTCGCTGACTCATACCCACCATCCGCCGTAATAATCATCACACGCTTGGAGGGACAGTCTTTTGCGAAGTGACCTCCACCTTGGCACCTGCGACATTTAATATCACGATCTCGTGTTTGCCCTGTGGAAGTCATGGATGAAGAAGAACTCGCCGCTGGACCACTCTGTGCACCCTTGAATGGTGGCGCTGACTGTTTTGGTGGCTCCCTGTAAGAATGAGCGGCTGAAGTAGAGGGTGGAGCAGCAGGACGTGTGGATGTAGAAGGTCCACGCGATGTCCATGATGTATTTCGTCCTGCAGAAAAGTTAGGTCTCGTAGCGGCCTGTCGATCCTGCACTTCACGTTCAGCTTTACAAGCAAGATGAAACAAACGAGTAATAGTAGCATAGTCCTTGTATTCTAGAATAGTTTGTATCTCCCTGTTTAAGCCACCTATAAAACGTGCAAACATAGCTTCATTATCCTCTACTAGGCCACATCTAATCAATCCAGTTTGTAATTCTTGATAATATTCCTCTACAGAATTTTTTCCTTGTCTCAAACGCTGTAATTTTTGTAGCAATTCACGTTGATAATAAGGAGGAACCCAGCGAGTACGCATAGCATCTTTTAAAGCAGCCCAAGTAGCTGGAATATTATTAGCATGCAATCTACAATGTTCAGACCACCAAATAGATGCAAAACCCGTGAATTCACAAACAGCAGCAGTAACACGTCTATTCTCAGGATATTGTAAACATGTAAAGCGTTGTTCAGTTTCTAACTCCCAAGTAAGATAAGCATCAGGAATATATCTACCCTCAAACGGCTTAAGATTCAATTTAAGTTTAGGCACATGTTCATCATCGCGTACCTGAGGGGGTGGTTGGTGTCGACCGTGGCGAATGTTGGGACGTGGACGTCCAGCTGGCTGTTCATAGGCCGCTTCTTGTTCCACCTCCTCCTCGTAATCACCCTCGTAGTTGTCGTCCTGGCCGACGTCAGAGGCAGCAGCAGCAGTAACTGCAGCAGCAGCAGGAGCACCAGCAGCTTGTCCGCCCGGAAACAGAATACGTCGTGCACGTCGTGGTGGCGGTGGCTGTGCTGGAGCGGCCGCAGGCTGTATAGGTAAGCGTGCGAGCAACTCAGTAAACTTGGCGTCGAGCTTGGTGTCGATCATCTTCTCCACACCATCAATCGCCTCTGTAAATCTGTTCTCGATGTCATTCACCTGTTCAGACATCATTTGTGCAAATTTATCATGTAATGCTTTGTTTGTCATATTCTCCCAATCAGGTGCATCCCGCGCCACTTCATCATGGGATCCTGGCATGGTTAGCAGGAATAGAAAACACACAGAAGTAGGATCCTACTTCGACTAATGGGATGTGGGGTGGTGGAAAGCACAAATCCGTCAAGCTTTTCTTCAGTTCTTACCGATTCTTACCTAGCAGCAGGTGGTGATGTACAACCAACGGGTCAAAACTCTCAGAGATGTGGTAGAGCGATGGCCAGGAGGTGTCAACCGCACGAAGTAGAATATATGTGGAGCTGTAGGTAGGTTTGACAAATATGGTAGCAAAAAGCTCAACAGTAATCAAAACAGAGATGCAAAGTTGAATAAACACTCAACGTCGGTACTGTGCTGATCCTAGGCTAGACCGTACTAGAGACGCGAGCCTAAAACACCAACGAAAGCACGGCGCGGCACGTAATCAACTGAGAAGCACACTCTGTTTTTTTTTTTTTTTTTTTTTTTTTTTTTTTTTTTTGGAAATCACCCCCCCTTCTCTGGACGGAAAAAGTTTGGTGAAATCCGACTCTAACAACTCAAAACTAATCTGGCTACAGAGAGATCAGGATCCTTACTGATGGTGGAACTCAACTCGGACTCGTGAGACGTGGTGGTGTATATGGACTCTGCTTGGCGGAACGTGGTGGTGTATCTGGACTTGGATTGGCGGAACGTGGTAGGATGACTACTGTGCGGCGGCGACGTGGCAAACTGTGATCAGAACTCGAAACTCTAAGGGAACTAGACGCTAAGATCAGCAACTTGACACAACGATGCAACCGTAAATTCAACAAAGCAAGCTACTGTAAAGAAAACTGGAAAAGGGCTCGGACTGTTTTGGAACGTGATGATCTAACCCTAATTTTTTTTTGGCTTTTTCGTGGACTGTAGGTATGAAGAACAGAACCAATCTAGACTATGAAAACTGGTAAATCTCACCGAGCAACCTGGAAATCTGATACCACTTGATAGAGGCGAAGGTGTCCCGATGTTTCGATGAGATGGTGGAGATCGATTATGGTGGAGTAGACTTTCACGACCCGATTACGACGTGCGAAGACGTTGCGCCTTAGCGATCGCTAAACCAACTCCGAGAGGTTATTGATCCCGCGGATGCACGATCAACCTGACCACGAAGGTCTAATTCCTGCAAGCAATCGAAGAACAAGCAAGAACTAAGAATTGCAATCTGGATATTGCGAATATAAGATGAAAGATTACGAAAGTTGGGGTTCCAATGAGGTCTTGGCCTGGTCGGATGACACAAACGAAGAGCTCGAAGTTGCGGCTATGGCTAACTTAAATCTAATTAAAACCCAAGTCAAAACGACGCCCTAAGGGCTGTATATATGGGGGAACAGAGGGGATTTTCGTGACCCCTTGGAGGTGGGGTCCGAAAACAACCCTAACTCGGTTTCCCCACACATACGGACTCTAAAAACAGCCTATAAGGTGGTATTTCGAAATTACATGGGCCCAGCCCAATATTAAGGTGACGCAGCACCTATAATTGCCCTTGGACGAAAATAATGAAGTGGCATCTCGCGTATTTCGTCCAAGACTTCATGCGCGCCTTATGGTGGCTTCAAAGTGCGATAATCACCACTGGAAGCTCCGCTGTCCTTTCCCGCGCGCGCACCTTCTTCTCCATGCTTGATCCCTCTCCAATGACCATCCTTCTTGTCCATGCTAGGTCCTTCATTCATCAGCAAAACAAAAGTATCTAATTTAGGCAGCATCATATGTTCATGAACAATAGAAGGATTCGCAAGAAACGAAAGTACCTGATAATTTAGTTGACGTGCACGAGCTCTAGTAACTGGTCCAATATGTGTAGTTGGTGAGGATATGGGTGTAACATTAGTAGGGATGTCCTCATCAGACATGCCACACAACCAAATAAGGACTTTTAAGTAAGCAATCAAAGCATGCAATTAAATTCAAGTCTTAACAAGCAAGAGTCTATATTAGCGTTGATACAAGCAACAAAAGAACAAAAAGTGCAAGAGCTCTTGCTGTCTGTGACTCGAATGTCTCCAAATTGTGTTTGCGTGCAAGCAAGGGACTGGGAAGAAAGAGAAAAAAAGGTTGTTGAGAACAACTATCTACTAAAAGTTTCACACTTGGTCTCCTTTGGATTCTTATCTGGACTCGTCCCTAGACCACTAGTCAGGAACAAGTCAAACTGATCCACTCCCTTTCAATATTTTGAGCACTCATGCAATGGATGAGCGTGAGAAAGAAAGTTGACACCTAATAGGCGAAACAGAAAGAAGGTGGAGGAGGAAGACAAAAAAGGTGTGAAAGGCTCACATCAATGAGGACAATCATAGGCGAAAGAAAGCCATATGATAGATATGATGTGAGGAGTAGGTATTGCCATACAACAGATGCACATTTGAGCTAAGGTAAGCTCTCCAAATGAACTAGTGGGGGTGCATCCAACTTGCTTGCTCAAGAAGACCTAGAGCTCATTTGAGGAGGCTCATCATTGGAATATACAAGCCAAGTACTATAGTGTGAAGGTCCCCACATAGCTATATGCATGATGATGATCTCTATAGAGTACAAGGGATAGAAGATGAAGTACTAGTGTGGATCTCTCAAAAGAAATAGTAGTATGCCCCCTTCTCTCTTTTTATTTTTCTTTTCTCTTTTTTCTATTTTTTTATTTTTTTATTTTTTGGTGCCCTCAATGGCTCTTTCTATTTAACTCTCATTTGTCCTCTTTGCGATCTTTTGATTTTGTCCTCTTTGGGATCTTTTCCTCTCTTTAGGGGCAATACTCTATATTTTACAAGAATATAGGAGATCTTTCACACTTTACAAAGGTACTCACATAAAGAAAATGTAACTATCATGAAGTATGAAAATGTATGCCTCTGCCAGTGTAGCAGGATATGCAATGATACTAGCGCGTCATGTAGCAATGTTTAGGGCAAGGCCCAACTAGCATGCGGCTCATCGATCAAGCAAGTAGCATGAATGACATGAAGATCAAGTCATGAGGAGGTGGATGTTGCATGGCAATGTATCTCGGAAAGGCTATGGAAATGCCTTGCAGGTAGGTATGGTGGCTGTTTTGAGGAAAGATATAAGGAGGCTTATGATGACAGAGCGTATCGTGCCAAGGGTTTAGATGCACCGGCGAAGTATGCGCCAACTCTCGAGGTGAGAAAGGGCAATGCACGGTACCGAAGAGGCTAGAAAAAGTATAGGTGGGTGGAAGTGTCAACTTTCGAATACTCACATTAGTCCGAAGAACTCATGCACTTACTATCGGTAACTCTCAATCTAACCAAGAGGTTCACAGGTACCCCGAGGAGGAGTGTATGGGGGTTTGGTTATCCTTGCGCATCCTCGACTCATGGTACGTGAGTGTACTCTAATATTCGAACCCTCCAGAGGTTTAGTGATCCATCTAGTAGCTAGAGTTCTCAACAGGGGTTTTTGGTTTTCGAAAAACACACGGATTTCCCAAAATACGACATCTATCACTAATAGGAAAGAGCTCTTGACACCATAAGTTCAACCATTACTCTAGTCAATACCTCAAAACTATTGCAAGTTACTACTACAAAGAGAACAACAACTTTAACTACCTACTTTCAGTCAAGACACAGAACTCAGTGCAACAGGCAAACTCTATAACAAGATAAAACATGCAACCTATAGAAAGTTCAACCTAAGACAAAAGAAGAGCTCTAGAAAAACTAAAGCACTACAACTAAACAGAACAGCAGCTAAGAAAATAAAAAGAACAACTCACAGATAAAAGAATAAGCATGGAAATCCTATGAGGAGTTCTAGTTCAAGCGAAGCGTGAATCTCTCCCACACAAAAGAGTAAGTAAGATGGGATCTAACTTGTTACTACAGCAAACAAACTAAAGAACACTAAAAACGAAACAAAACCTAACAGCGAGACGCTCCAAGAAAAGCACATAATGCATGGAGTGATAAAAATATAGTGCAACGAGGGACAAACTGATGATTGTTGATGGAGAAGGGGATGCACGGGGGCATCCCCAAGCTTAGACGCTTGAGTCTCCTTGAATATTTTTTGGGGATGCATGGGGGCATCCCCAAGCTTGAGCGCTTGACACTCCCGAATCTTCTTTCATCATCTTCCATCGCGCACTTGAAAACTCCCTTCACACATCACTCATTGTAGACTGATTAGAGAGGTTAGTACCCTAATAAAATAATTTTTCCTCTACTGCAAATAAGGATTTCCAGGAAGAGCTACTGTTTCTCAAGATTTCCAAAAAGTTTTTGCAAAGAAAAAGCAAGCTTAAGATTTGCAAAAGTACGGAGAGACAAAACGTGGCAGAATCTGTGAAAAACAGAACAACAGATAGAAACGGATTTTTAGGGGTACTTATGCAACTAAAATAAAAAAACTCAGAACATACGGAAGTTTCGTAATTGTATAGAGCACGCTGTGTAAAAATTTCAGCTCAAAAAGATGAACTGTGATTTTTCTGTAATTTTTCTAGTCACGAGGACATAATCTATTTCTGGACAGCATGTCACAACTTTTACTTCCCTTTCCGTATGAGGCTAAACTTGGCACAAAGCTTAAAAAATAAATATACAATGATGTTGCTACAGTAGTAACAATCATCAAGACCACTAAGAACAGAACAAAAGCAAAAAGAAAAACCTAAATTCATTGCGGGCTGCCTCCCGAAAGCGCTTCTTTAGAGCCATTAGCTAGGCTTAAAGCAGAAGATCAAGTTGCATCTATTGAACCATTATCATGCTCATCAAAAAACTCTTCAATAGTACAACTAGTCTTAATGGGTTTCTCAAATAAAGGACGAATAAAAATTCTTCTTGGAATAAAATCAAAAGGAGGGAAATCAATTGGAGTTTCATTAAAGTTAAAGATAAGTGTCTCCTCCAAAGTTTTCACCGTTTCAACTCTCTTGGCACTGGGTGTGCTAGCTTTAGCTCGGGGAACCTTGGGTACGTAAACGGACTTAGGTTCCTTCTTTGCTGGAGTTTCATCCTTTTTGGTTTTGAGTGAGGAAAAGGTAGTTCCTAAAGTTTCAATAACTTCCTCAATGTTTTCTATCCTAGAAGACTTTTCATCAAGGGACTTGATAGTCTCCAAAGTTTTGACAATTTTCTGCATGGAATTATCTAGCATATTCAAATTCCCTTGAATCTTACGATCCAACTCATTCACCCTATCGATACTTGACATCTCTAGCTCTATTTTTTCAAGTTTTCTCATAATGTGAGCTTAATTAATGTTCTCCTTAATACTAACAATGGGGAGACTTCCAACAAGATTTTCAATAACATTAAGGGCTTCCCAAACTGGGGCCTCTATGAAATTCCCATTGATAGGAGTGTCTGAAAGAAACCTATTCCAAGAAGTAATCCCAACATAAAAATTTCTAAGAAGGATAGTAGTGGATTGCTTCTTGGTGGGTCTTTTTTGAGAATCATTAATTCTATACCAAGCATCTTTCAAACTTTCACCACCTCTTTGTTTAAAGGTGAGTACTTTTGACTCACCAAAGGCAAAAGGGCCAAACATACTGATAACTATTAGCAGGGTAACTATTTTTTTAATTTTGATAAAAGACACTAAATCAAAAAACTGAAAGGTAAACAAACAAGACTAAAAAGCAAAGGTAAAAGATAGTGTGCAACTCCCCTATCTTGTAGACTTGAGTCCCCGGCAACGGCGCCAGAAATTTGCTTGATGGCTTCTCGCCCCTTGTTGGTTACCCCAAGTGGAAGGTTTGATGTAGCACAACGGCAAGTTTCCCTTAGCGAAGATGCTAAGGTTTAGATTGTCTCCAGTAGGACTCAAGAGATACAAGTAGGTGGTAAAGTGAACAATGGCGCCGTTCACAACCTAGGTTGCTAACTTCACCTGGACCTGCACACAGATACAAATAACTTTGCTCCCAACGAGTTCAGAGGAGTTGTCAATTCCTCCGGCCTTGCTGTTTACAAAGGATTAACGCAAGAGATAATAATGATAGTGATAGCAACGGAAAAGTAAATACTGAAAGTAAACTGGTAGTGTGAACAATAATGTGAAGATGGACCGGGGTCCCGTGATTTTCACTAGTGATGTCTCTCTCCCAAAAGACGATAAAAGTGCTAGCGAGGTAAACAAATCATAGTTGGGCAATTGACAGGATTATGAAGGCACCGCAATGCTAACTATGCTGCAAAGAAAGGAAGGGATCAAAAGCAATGGGAAGTACGCCAAGGTAAGTAGACCGAAATCCATCTGCATCTACTACGAATCATCCACCTTGAGATATCTATCCAGAACATCTCGCTGGTATTAAGTTGCGAATCCCACCCAAAGTGTAAACTCAAAGCAACAGTCAACTGCATTAAAAGAACTTTGCGTAAAGTAAACAATCCTTGCACCCGCAAGTACAAGCACCGTTGTTTTATCCCTGGTGGCAACATCACATACCCTAGTCTCATGTTTCTGTCACTCAAGCTAGACATCAAGGGGTTGAGTCCACAATCGAGCATAACGCTCTCTCTTGGAGTTGCAAATAAAATACTTGGCCAAAGCAAATACCGCAACGGAGAACATGCAAGAATTTACTCAAGAACAAAATATAAAAGATAAAAACCAAATATATTACTCATCACAATCTGAACATAGTCTCATAATCCATCAGATCCCAACAAACTCAGCATAGCAATAGCAGAAATTACATAGATGCCTCGATCATGTGAGGCAGCTCACGAGGACTCGAAAGTGGAGGCACAAAACAGGAAGAGATAGATCACATAGCTACTGGTCACGGACCCCATGGTCCAAGGGGAACTACTCACGGTACATACGGGAGGCGTCCATGGCTATGGATGGTCTCTCGGAGAGGGTAGCTTCTCCCGGCAGGGTGCCGGAGCAGCTTCTCCAGGCAGCCCCGATCTTGAAACGGCAGCGGCGGCGGAACAAAGGCGAGGTTGCGAAAAAGGAGTTCGTCTTACGGGTTTCCGTCATGGGGGGTAAATATAGGCGAAGGGGGGCATCGAGGGGACCCACCAGGCAGCCAGGAGGCCTCCTGGCACGGCCTAGGGTGGGGCCGCGCCAGGGACCCTCCTGGCTCCCTAGTGGTGGCCCCCCTTCGCTGCTTTGGTGTTTCCGGAAGCTTCCGCGACGCTAATTTTTTATCTGATTTTCCAGGATTTTTTGGAGCACTTTTAATGGCCGGAAAACCTGAAATACAAAAACTGCAGAAAACAACAACTGGCAGCTTGGTGCACTGGGTTAAGAGATTAGTCCAAATATGTTCGAAAGTGTATGAAAGTTCAAGCAAAACATGGCAAAGTCACACAAAACATGCATGGAGCAAGTAGAAATTATAGATACGTTTGGGACGTATCAACTGGGTGAGCGCATACTTGATCTCTGTGCTGAGACCCCCACGGAATCTGGCAATCCTCTTGGCCTTAGTGGAGACCTCCTCCGGAGCGTACCTGGCGAGCCTGACGAAGGCCAGGTTGTACTCCTGAACTGACCTGTCCCCCTGTCTCAGAGCCAAGAACTACTCTCGCTTCCTGTCCATCAAGCCAATCGGAATATGCGCTGCTCTGAAGTCTGTGACGAAGTGTCCCCACGTGATGATAGCATCGCCCTTGTTGGCCTTGTAGGTATCGTACCAGCTGGCTGCTGCACCCTGAAGCTGGAAGAAGGCGAAGGTGACGTAGTGGACCGGTCTGATGGTGTTTGCATTGAAGTGCTTCTTGATTTCTGCGATCCAATCATCCGCTTCCAGCGGGTCTTGAGCCTCGGAGAACCTGGGGGGGTTGATAGCAAGGAACTGCTGCAGAGTCGTATGATGTGGCCGATCACTCCTCTGCGCAGTCTGGTTCTGGAGCATTTGTAAGATCGCAGTGTGCCCTGAGCCACTTCGGCCACAGCGTCCCCAAGGATAGGGTTCTCCGGCGGCGGCATGTTCCCTCTTGGCATCCTGTATACAGGAACACTTATGAGAACATGGAAAAAATATTGACGAAACCAGAAGATAAAGCAATATTGACAACAAAACTTCCTCACAAGGTATAAGGAAGCCGAAGGCTGAAAGTCCACCAAGGTTAACCAGGAAAGTCGAGATCTCGGTTCTACTTGAATCCCCAAACCGAGATCATCCGAATCCATGATAATAATTTGCTAGCGAGCACACAACAATAATACGAGTGGTTGAAGACCTGAACGTTGAGACATCTGCCCTGAGCGGCCCCCCGAAGCGGTCTCCTATAGGGGGAGGAACCACATCTGAAGGATGTCAACCATCCCTGTATAGGAGTTTCACCTGAGGTACGCCGTAAGCGAGGTGGAGCTTTCAACCCCAACTGGCGGCTCAGTGTTCTCAATGTACGCCAACCCTTCTCGTCGGTAGCAAAAAATTATAGAGGAATCGGAGCCTCATGTAAACGAGAACCTAGATTGGTTTTGAAAGGACAAGTTGCAGAGAGAAAACATCGTTTCAATTCCTCACGGAAAAAGGGGTGGGAGGGTGGGGTAAGAAGAAAAAGAAAGAGTTCCTACTCTCCGATTTTTCCTTAGTAACTACAAAATAGTTTCTAGACTCAACTTCGGCCAGTAAGGGGTCCTACATTCAGTCCTGCTCTGATACCAAGTTGTAAAACCCACGATGCGGTACTATCCCGAGTTAATCGCTTTCGCGTCCCACCTAAGATAGAAGCGCATAACTGGCCACCGACGCACGATAATCGCACTCGTATCGCTATCGGATTCTCGGCAATAGGTAAATGAAGCAAGAACAACTACGACCTAATTAATATATATAAGTCCAGGGCATACACCGCCGCTGGTAATTATTACATCATCTCAGAGATCACAAGATCCAACAGTACATCAGAAAATCATGCGGAAGACACACTCGACTGAGTACGGTCAAAATCCAAATGGCCCTAGAGAGGGCTGCACATAAACAAGTCCACCCACGAAACGTCGGAACCCAACTGTAGGATCTACTGAGCAAAGTCATCCTCGTCGTCCTCCTCCGGCGGCACCTCCACAAAGTAATGCCCAATACTCGGGTCAAGGTAGTAATCAACTGCAGTGGCCGATCAGGCAAAACAGTAAAAGTAGAAAGGAAACAAGGGGTGAGATTATATCATTACAAGATAACTAACTTCCTACGGATAAGACAAAGTATTTGGAAAGGTTGCAGCCGCACTAGCATGTATGGTGGCTATCGTTCTATTAGAATAGAGGTAAGATCCAAGAATGCACGTGACATCGTGTCATAAGTGATGAGGACATCCCTACTAATGTTACACCCATACCCTCACCAACTACACATACTGGACCAGTTACTAGAGCACGTGCACGTCAACTAAATTATCAGGTACTTTCGTTTCTTGCGAATCCTTCTATTGTTCATGAACATATGATGCTGCCTAAATTAGATACTTCTGTTTTGCTTATGAATGAAGGACCTAGCATGGACAAGAAGGATGGTCATTGGAGCGGGATCAAGAATGGAGAAGAAGGTGCGCGCGGGGGAAAGTACAGTGGAGCTTCCAGTGGGGATTTTCGCACGTTGAAGCCACCATAAGGCATGCATGAAGGCTTGGACGGAATACACGAGATGCCACTTCATTATTTTCGTCCAAGAGCAATTATAGGTGCTGCGTCACCTTAATATTGGGCTGGGCCCATGTAATTTCGAAATACCACATTATAGGCTGTTTTTAGAGTCCGTATGTGTGGGGAAACCGAGTTAGGCTTGTTTTCGGACCCCACCTCCAAGGGGTCACGAAAATCCCCTCTGTTCCCCCATATATACAGCCCTTAGGGCGTCGTTTAGACTTGGGTTTTAATTAGATTAAAGTTAGCCATAGCCGCAACTTCGAGCTCTTCGTTTGTGTCATCCGACCAGGCCAAGACCTCATTGGAACCCCAACTTTCGTAATCATTCATCTTATATTCGCAATATCCACATTGCAATTCTTAGTTCTTGCTTGTTCTTCGATTGCTTGCAGGAATTAGACCTTCGTGGTCAGGTTGATCGTGCATCCGCGGGATCAATAACCTCTCGGAGTTGGTTTAGCGATCGCTAAGGCGCAACGTCTTCGCACGTTCGTAGTCGGATCGTGAAAGTCGTCTCCACCATAATCGATCTACACCATCTCATCGAAACATTGGGACACCTTCGCCTCTATCAAGTGGTATCAGATTTCCAGGTTGCTCGGTGAGATTTACCAGTTTTCATAGTCTAGATTGGTTCTGTTCTTCATACCTACAGTCCACGAAAAAGCCAACAAAAAAATTAGGGTTAGATCATCACGTCCCAAGACAGTCCTAGCCTTTGTCCAGTTTTCTTTTCAGTACTTGCTTTGTTGAATTTACGGTTGCATCGTTGTGTCAAGTTGCTGATCTTAGCGTCTAGTTCCCTTAGAGTTTTGAGTTCTGATCACAGTTTGCCACGTCGCCGCCGCACCAGTAGTCATCCTACCACGTTCCGCCAATCCGAGTCCAGATACACCACCACGTTCCGCCAAGCAGAGTCCATATACACCACCACGTCTCACGAGTCCGAGTTGAGTTCCACCATCAGTACGGTTCCTGATATCTCCGTAGCCAGAATAGTTTTGAGTTGATTAGAGTCGGATTTCACCAATCTTTTGTCGTACGTAGAAGAGGGTGATTTCCAAAAAAAAAAAAAAGAGTCTGGCACGCTTTTCAGAGCAGTTTTTAGGCCAAAATTTTCAGGGGTAAAATTTTTTTTGTGCCCATACGTTCCTTAGGTCCAGAAACTCGTTTTGAGACGTTCGCCACCATAGTGATTTTTTCGCACTTTTTCAGCCACCGCAGTCCCGCATCGCAAAAAAAAAAAGAGCAAAACAAAAAAAAAAGAGAGAAAAAAAAATTCAGAGTGTGCTTCACAGTTGTTACGTGCCGCGCCGTGCTTTCGTTGGTGTTTTAGGCTCGCGTCTCTAGTACGGTCTAGCCTAGGATCAGCACAGTACCGACGTTGAGTGTTTATTCAGCTTTGCATCTCTGTTTTGATTACTGTTGATCTTTTTGCTACCATATTTGTCAAGCCTACCTACAGCTCCACATATATCCTACATCGTGCGTTTTGACACCTCCTGGCCATCGCTCTACCATATCTCTGAGAGTTTTGACCCGTTGGTTGTACATCACCACCTGCTGCTAGGTAAGAATCGGTAAGAACGTAAGAAAAGCTTGACGGATTTGTGCTTTCCACCACCCCACATCGAAGTAGGATCATATTCCTGTGTGTTTTCTATTTCTGCTAACCATGCCAGGATCACATGATGAAGTGGCGCGGGATGCACCCGATTGGGAGAACATGACAAACAAGGAGCTACATGATAAATTTGCACGTATGATGTCTCAACAGGTGCAGGACATCGAGACCAGATTTACAGAGGCGATTGATGGCGTGGAGAAGATGATCGACACCAAGCTCGACGCCAAGTTTACTGAGTTGATCGCACGCCTACCTTCAGCACAGCCACAACCACCGCCACTACCACGTGCACGACGTATTCTGTTTCCGCGAGGACAAGCTGCTGGTATTGGTGCTCCTCCTGCTGCTGCAGTTGCTGCTACTACTGCTGCTGCTGCTTCTGACGTCGTCCAGGACGACAACTACGAGGGTGATTACGAGGAGGAGGTGGAACAAGAAGCGGCCTATGAGCAGCCAGCTGGACGTCCACGTCCCAACATTCGCCACGGTCGACACCAACCACCCCCTGAGGTACGCGATGATGAACACGTGCCTAAACTTAAATTGAATCTTAAGCCGTTTGAGGGTAGATATATTCCTGATGCTTATCTTACTTGGGAGTTAGAAACTGAACAACGTTTTACATGTTTACAATATCCTGAGAATAGACGTGTTACTGCTGCTGTTTGTGAATTCACGGGCTTTGCATCTATTTGGTGGTCTGAACATTGTAGATTGCATGCTAATAATATTCCAACTACTTGGGCTGCTTTAAAAGATGCTATGCGTACTCGCTGGGTTCCTCCTTATTATCAACGTGAATTGTTACAAAAATTACAGCGTTTGAGACAAGGAAAAAATTCTGTAGAGGAATATTATCAAGAATTACAAACTGGATTGATTAGATGTGGCCTAGTAGAGGATAATGAAGCTATGCTTGCACGTTTTATGGGTGGCTTAAACAGGGAGATACAAACTATTCTAGAATACAAGGACTTTGCTACTATCACTCGTTTGTTTCATCTTGTTTGTAAAGCTGAACGTGAAGTGCAGGATCGACAGGCCGCTACGAGACCTAACTTTTCTGCAGGACGAAATACATCATGGACATCGCGTGGAGCTTCTACATCCACACGTCCTGCTGCGCCACCATCTACTTCAGCCGCTCATTCTTACAGGGAGCCACCAAAACAGCCAGCGCCACCATTCAAGGGTGCACAGAGTGGTCCAGCGGCGAGTTCTTCTTCATCCATGGCGTCCACAGGGCAAACACGAGATCGTGATATTAAATGTCGCAGGTGCCAAGGTGGAGGTCACTTCGCAAAAGACTGTCCCTCCAAGCGTGTGATGACTATTATGGCGGATGGTGGGTATGAGTCAGCGAGTGACTATGATGAGGGGACTCTAGTTCTCATTGCTCATGAGGAACAGGGTGCCCATGATGATGCTCATGATATAGAGTATATGACTCCTGATGATGCAGATAAATATGCTAGTTTGGTTGCTCAACGTGTGTTAAGTGTGCAGGTATCGAAGGCCGAGCAAAACCAGAGGCATAATTTGTTCCACACAAAGGGAGTGGTGAAAGAACGTTCGGTTCGCATCATCATTGACGGAGGGAGTTGCAACAACTTGGCGAGCATGGAGTTGGTGGAGAAGCTATCTCTCACCACAAGACCACACCCCCATCCGTACTATATTCAGTGGTTTAACAATAGTGGTAAGATTAAGGTAACGCGTTCTGTTCGTGTGCACTTTAGCATTGCTGCATATGCTGATTATGTTGATTGTGATGTGGTACCCATGCAAGCATGTTCTCTTTTACTTGGTAGACCATGGCAATTTGATAGGAATGTTGTACACCATGGTAGGACAAATCAGTTTACTCTGGTTCATCAGGATAAACATATTGCTTTACTTCCTATGTCTCCTGAACAAATTGTGAAAGATGATCTTGCTAGAGCTAGTAAAGCTAAACAGGAGAAAAATAAGAGTGAAAATGAGATAGCAGCTAAAGAATTTGAGCAACAACATAAGACTAATAGCAAATCTTCTTCTGCTGTTTCTAATGAAATTAAATTGACTAGTCCAACTTTGCTTGCTACTAAGGTTGATATTTCAGATTTGGATGTTAGTCAATATGTGTGCTATGCTTTTGTGTGCAAAGAAGCTTTGTTTTCATTTGAGGAATTTCCTCCTTCTTTGCCTCCTGTTGTCACTGACCTTTTGCAGGAATTTATTGAGGTCTTTCCACAAGACGTACCACCGGGATTACCACCTATTCGAGGGATTGAGCATCAGATTGACTTAATTTCCGGTGCTTCGCTGCCCAACCGTGCGCCATACCGTACCAATCCGGAGGAGACGAAGGAGATTCAGCGTCAAGTACACGAGCTACTCGACAAAGGTTACATACGTGAATCACTTAGTCCTTGTGCTGTTCCTGTTATATTAGTGCCTAAAAAGGATGGAACTTGGCGTATGTGTGTTGATTGTAGAGCCATTAATAATATTACTATTCGTTATCGTCATCCTATTCCTAGGTTAGATGATATGCTTGATGAATTAAGTGGCTCTACCATGTTTTCCAAAGTTGATTTGCGTAGTGGATACCATCAAATTCGCATGAAATTAGGGGATGAATAGAAAACGGCATTTAAAACTAAGTTTGGATTATATGAGTGGTTAGTCATGCCTTTTGGGTTAACTAATGTACCTAGCACTTTTATGAGATTAATGAACGAGGTTTTACGTGCTTTCATTGGACGATTTGTGGTAGTCTATTTTGATGATATACTGATTTATAGCAAATCTTTGGAGGAACATTTGGATCATTTACGTGCTGTTTTTATTGCTCTACGTAATGCACGTTTGTTTGGTAACCTTGGGAAGTGCACCTTTTGCACCGACCGAGTATCGTTTCTTGGCTATGTTGTTACTCCGCAGGGAATTGAAGTTGATAAAGCCAAGATCGAGGCGATTGAGAGTTGGCCGCAGCCCAAAACCGTCACACAAGTGAGGGGTTTTCTTGGCCTCGCTGGATTCTATAGGCGTTTTGTGAGAGATTTCAGCACCATTGCTGCACCTCTCAATGAGCTTACACGCAAGGATGTGCCTTTTACTTGGGGTACTGCACAGGAAGAAGCTTTCACAGTATTGAAAGATAAGTTAACACATGCTCCTTTGCTCCGACTTCCTGATTTTAATAAGACTTTTGAGCTTGAATGCGATGCTAGTGGGATTGGTTTGGGAGGTGTGTTATTACAAGATGCTAAACCTGTTGCATACTTTTCTGAAAAATTGAGTGGGCCTAGTCTGAACTATTCTACTTATGATAAGGAATTATATGCTCTTGTTCGGACATTAGAAACTTGGCAACATTATTTATGGCCCAAAGAATTTGTTATACATTCTGATCATGAATCTTTGAAACACATAAGAATTCAAGCAAAACTTAATCGTAGACATGCTAAGTGGGTTGAATTTATTGAGACTTTCCCTTATGTCATTAAACACAAGAAGGGGAAAGATAATATTATTGCTGATGCTTTGTCTCGTCGTTATACTATGCTTTCACAACTTGACTTCAAGATATTCGGTTTAGAGACAATCAAAGAACAATATGTAAATGATGCGGAATTTAAAGATGTATTGCAGAATTGTAGAGAGGGTAGAACATGGAATAAGTTTGTGCTTAATGATGGATTTGTGTTCCGTTCTAACAAGCTATGCATTCCAGCTAGCTCTATTCGTCTTTTGTTGTTGCAGGAGGCGCATGTAGGAGGATTAATGGGACATTTTGGCGTGAAAAAGACGGAGGACGTCCTTGCTACACATTTCTTTTGGCCAAAGATGAGACGGGATGTTGAGCGTTTTGTTGCTCGCTGCACTACATGTCAAAAAGCTAAGTCACGACTCAATCCTCATGGTTTATACATGCCTTTACCTGTACCTAGTGTTCCGTGGGAGGACATATCCATGGACTTTGTTTTAGGCTTGCCTCGAACAAAGAAGGGGAGGGATAGCATATTTGTTGTCGTGGATAGATTTTCTAAGATGGCACATTTTATACCATGTCATAAAAGCGATGATGCTGCTAATGTTGCTAATTTATTCTTTGGAGAGATTATTCGTTTACATGGTGTGCCCAATACTATTGTCTCGGATCGTGATACAAAGTTTCTTAGCCATTTTTGGAGATGCTTATGGGCTAAGTTGGGGACTAAACTACTTTTTAGTACTACATGATAGAGGCGGGGTGTCCCGATCTTTCGATGAGATGATAACTACGATTTGATGGAGTCGACTTTGACGATCCGACTACAAACGTGCAACGACGTTGCGCCTTAGCAATCGCTAAACCAATCTCCTGAAGGTTATTGACCACGCGGGAGCACGATCAACCTGACCACGAAGGTCTAGTGCCTGCAAGCAATCGAAGAACAAGCAAGAACTATGATAAAGCAATCTGAATATTGCGAATATGTAGATGAAGTATGAATAAAGTTGGGATTCCAAAAGCGGTCTTGATCTGGTCGTTGGACACAAACCGAGTACACGAAGATGCAGCAATTAGCTAAGCAGTCTTTTTAACTAAAAGAAATCCAAAGAAAAACCCTAAGGGTTGATCTACTTATATAGGACTAAAGGGTGGAGGCCAAGGGGGTGGAAGGACGTCCCAAGGAGTCCTAAAACTAAACCTAGGTCGTACAAGGCACTTGGGCCCATGTGGAGGTGATGCAACACCTATTGAGTTGGAATTTGATTTGGATTCTGCTGCTGGGTCGCACCGTTTTCGCAATATCTCCACGCTCCGAAGGAATTTGAAGGTGAAACCAATTGCGTTGGAAACTAGACGAGATAAGCTATCAGCAGAGAAAAGAATCACCCAATTTGGAGTTCGTAAGTAGAAACGGCGGCTGTTTTAAGTTGGGTATATCTCTGCAGTCCGAATCTGAGTCCATGACGTGAAAGACTTGGTCTCTATCTTCTCTTGGCCCAAAAGTGACGTGAAATAACTTCTTGTACAGCACACAATCATGCTCTTTTGTATTGACTTCATTTCTTGATCAAATATAGAGGAATTAATGGTCATATCCATGATAATTATGTCCTCATCATCTTCATGCTTGAACATGCTCCAATGGTCATCCTTCTTGTTCATGCTAGGTCCTTCATTTGTCAGCAACAGAAATATATCGACGTTAGGCAGCATCATATTCACATGAACATTAGAAACATTACCAAGAAGCGAAAGTACCTGATAATTTAATTGGTGTTCCCGATCTCTAGTAATTGGTCCAGTAGGTATATTAGCAGGGGTTGTGGTTGTAACTATGGTAGTCATGTCCTCATCATCCTCCCCTTCTTGAAAATAAAGCCGTCCCCGGCGTTTCTTAATCTGAAATGTGGCTAACAAAAGAGACAAGGTGTACATGTTGTATATATATATGTCATCCATTCTTACTTCCCTTAGTTTTTGGACATGTAACACATGTATATATGAGTAACTTTCGTATGTCGTGAAATATAAACAAATATGATCATCACAATACATAAACGACATGAAAGTATTGCAACTCAGTTTGCATATATAAGTGAAGCTCTTATTCATATTTAAAGATGTACAATGCTCATCATTAAACCATCCCAATACCGGTGAAGAAACGTTAATGTTTTTCGAAGGACATGCTACAACAGGCTTAACTAAGTAGTCATGCAACAAGTCATTCGACGCAGAATCATCACCAAGATTAGAGGTCATATCAAAATGATTAAGCATTGGCAGTTTCATAATAGTAACATGATTATCCAAAATAGATGGTGTGCTCAAATCAACAGGTAACTCAAGACATGATGTATTCAAGTCTATTAGGCAAGCAACATCTTCATGTGAAGTTATGACATTCTCGAAAATTGGTTGTGTGATGAAACTACTGGATAGCTCAACACATGTTGCTTTTAAATCAGCAAGGTTCTCATGTGGAGGGGAAAGATCCATAACTTTGTCATTACCTTTTTGTGATGATAGATCAGATATTGGAGGAGTGCTTACGACAATTGATGTGGTTATGGAAGTGCTCATAGACCATAGAGGAACAATCTTCTCAACTTGTGGTATTTGCACATTCCGCTTGTTCGTCTTCTGGGCAACACGTCTGTCGATTTCCTGTTCAGCTTTACAAGCAAGACGAAACAAACGATCCATAGGATAACACTTTTCATGAATTAGGATATCCTGAATGTCACGGTTTAAACCTTCCCAAAATATGTCCATGAAATATTCTTCACTTTCCTCTAAAAGAGAATGCAAGAATGTAGTTTCTAAAGCATCATAATATTCTGAAACAGTTTTAGTACCTTGTTTTAAATTTTTTAATTTCCTAACCTTGTCACGAGTATAATAAGAGGGAACGAATCTATATCGCATAGCAAGTTTGAGATCATTCCAAGTATTAGGTATATAATCAGGATATAAACTACAATATTCATTCCACCAAATAGAAGCAAAATCTTTGAAAGCACTAATTGCAGTTTTTACTTTCTTATGCTCAAGAAAATTATGGGAAACAAATATATCATTTATTTCAAACTCCCACTCAATATATAAATCAGGTCTTAGACGTCCATGAAAGTGTGGTATAGAAACAATAACCTGATCATGTGCATGCTTATGTGTGTTTACCTTTGGCAGTGACTGTTGTGTAGTTGTAGGTGGTGGCAAATCTCCAACTATAGTTGCCGCCCAAGAAGATCTAACTCCAGAACCTGCCATGATTAGTAGAAAACAAGAAACAAATCACAAGTATATGTCCCTATGAACTACTAGGATGTGGTGGTAAAACGCTCACAGGATAGCAAATATCAATGTCTTACTAGTTCTTACCATGCAGCAGGTGGTGATCGGCAACCAACGGTGTCATAGAACTCCAAAGATTAAGTAGAGCGATTGCCAGGTGAACGCACGTATACACGATGTAGAAATATGTGGAGCTTGGAAGGCTTTAATATGGTGGAAAAAATATCAGCAATAATCAATTCAGAGATGCAAAATTCAATTAACGCTCAACGACGATATTGTGCTGGTCCTAGTCTAGACCGGACTAGAGACGCGAGCCTAGAACACTAATGTGGTCACGGCGTAGCACAACTAGCAGCAATGAATGATATGAAGTAGCACTGAATAGCAAGATATAAGTGAAGATCATCAACAGAGCAAAGATAATGGTGAAAATAGGCTCCAAATCAAGATACACCAATATTCTCGCTACAACTTTCCTCTGACATATATTTGCTAATTTTTTGATATTTTTCCTCCAATAGGGCACTGACTTAATCTTTCCGACGCAATAAGAATCACTCACTTTAGAGTTCGGATGAGGTGTCAAAAAAATTGAGAATCAGCCCGAAATCTGACAAAAACTGTGTTCGGAAACTTTAAAGGTCAAAAAGTCCGTCTTAGAAGCCGATCTGGAGTTTCAAATAACACACTAACTCCAGAACTATTTAGAAGCGGCTCGGAAATATCTTTAATTTGAGTACTCGTGGAGCCAAAACGGACTTCGGATGACAAAGTTATGCCCGTTTTAGTGGACACTGCACAAAACTGATTCCGACGAGATTTCAAATACGAGTTCAACTAGAGATAGATCCAAAATTTTTCTTCTTTTTTCTCTTTTTTCCTTTTTTCTTTCTTTTTTTCCTTTTTCTTTTTGTTCTCTCTTTTTTCAACTCTTTTTTCTCTCTTTTTCTATGGTGGATGGTAGAAGTAGGCAGCGGATGGGATGATGGTGCAGCGGCGGCGGTGACTAACGTGAACAGAACTCGAAACTCTAAAGGACTAGATACAAAGACCAGCAACTGAACACGACGATGCAACCGATAATTCAATAAAGCAAAGCACTGAAAAGAAAATTGCGAAGTCTCAGATTGGTTTGGATATGATGATCTAATCCTATTTTTATGGCTTTTTGTGTGGATGATAGGTGATAAAAAAACAGATCTAATATATGGATGTGGAATTCTCACCGAGCAACCTGAAAACTGATACCACTTGATAGAGGCGGGGTGTCCCGATCTTTCGATGAGATGATAACTACGATTTGATGGAGTCGACTTTGACGATCCGACTACAAACGTGCAACGACGTTGCGCCTTAGCAATCGCTAAACCAATCTCCTGAAGGTTATTGACCACGCGGGAGCACGATCAACCTGACC
Organism: Bromus sterilis; assembly: GCA_950022295.1. Lineage (NCBI taxonomy): Eukaryota > Viridiplantae > Streptophyta > Magnoliopsida > Poales > Poaceae > Bromus > Bromus sterilis. The sequence goes on along the minus strand of OX465599.1, from coordinate 157,803,044 downwards.
ACGAAGGTCTAGTGCCTGCAAGCAATCGAAGAACAAGCAAGAACTATGATAAAGCAATCTGAATATTGCGAATATGTAGATGAAGTATGAATAAAGTTGGGATTCCAAAAGCGGTCTTGATCTGGTCGTTGGACACAAACCGAGTACACGAAGATGCAGCAATTAGCTAAGCAGTCTTTTTAACTAAAAGAAATCCAAAGAAAAACCCTAAGGGTTGATCTACTTATATAGGACTAAAGGGTGGAGGCCAAGGGGGTGGAAGGACGTCCCAAGGAGTCCTAAAACTAAACCTAGGTCGTACAAGGCACTTGGGCCCATGTGGAGGTGATGCAACACCTATTGAGTTGGAATTTGATTTGGATTCTGCTGCTGGGTCGCACCGTTTTCGCAATATCTCCACGCTCCGAAGGAATTTGAAGGTGAAACCAATTGCGTTGGAAACTAGACGAGATAAGCTATCAGCAGAGAAAAGAATCACCCAATTTGGAGTTCGTAAGTAGAAACGGCGGCTGTTTTAAGTTGGGTATATCTCTGCAGTCCGAATCTGAGTCCATGACGTGAAAGACTTGGTCTCTATCTTCTCTTGGCCCAAAAGTGACGTGAAATAACTTCTTGTACAGCACACAATCATGCTCTTTTGTATTGACTTCATTTCTTGATCAAATATAGAGGAATTAATGGTCATATCCATGATAATTATGTCCTCATCATCTTCATGCTTGAACATGCTCCAATGGTCATCCTTCTTGTTCATGCTAGGTCCTTCATTTGTCAGCAACAGAAATATATCGACGTTAGGCAGCATCATATTCACATGAACATTAGAAACATTACCAAGAAGCGAAAGTACCTGATAATTTAATTGGTGTTCCCGATCTCTAGTAATTGGTCCAGTAGGTATATTAGCAGGGGTTGTGGTTGTAACTATGGTAGTCATGTCCTCATCACTACATGTCATCCCCAAACCGATGGACAAACTGAAGTGGTCAATAGGACATTGTCTACTATTCTTAGGGCTGTTTTAAAAAGTAACTTGAAACTGTGGGAAGAATGTTTACCTCATATTGAATTTGCTTATAATCGTTCAGTGCATTCTACCACTAAAATGTGCCCTTTTGAGATTGTTTATGGTTTTCTACCTCGTGCACCTATTGATTTGCTGCCTCTTCCATCTTCGGAGAAGGTTAATTTTGATGCTAAGCAACGTGCTGATTTGATATTAAAAATGCATGAGTTAACTAAAGAAAACATTGAGCGCATGAATGCTAGATACAAGCTTGCTGGTGATAGGGGTCGAAAGCATGTTGTGTTTGAACCAGGAGATCTTGTTTGGTTACATCTACGTAAAGATAGGTTTCCTGATTTGCGCAAGTCTAAGTTAATGCCACGAGCTGATGGTCCCTTTAAGGTTTTACAGAAAATTAATGATAATGCATATAAACTTGAGCTACCTGCAGATTTTGGGGTTAGTCCCACATTTAACATTGCAGATTTGAAACCTTATTTGGGAGAAGATGATGAGCTTCCGTCGAGGACGACTTCAATTCAAGAAGGGGAGGATGATGAGGACATCCCTACTAATGTTACACCCATACCCTCACCAACTACACATACTGGACCAGTTACTAGAGCACGTGCACGTCAACTAAATTATCAGGTACTTTCGTTTCTTGCGAATCCTTCTATTGTTCATGAACATATGATGCTGCCTAAATTAGATACTTCTGTTTTGCTTATGAATGAAGGACCTAGCATGGACAAGAAGGATGGTCATTGGAGCGGGATCAAGAATGGAGAAGAAGGTGCGCGCGGGGGAAAGTACAGTGGAGCTTCCAGTGGGGATTTTCGCACGTTGAAGCCACCATAAGGCATGCATGAAGGCTTGGACGGAATACACGAGATGCCACTTCATTATTTTCGTCCAAGAGCAATTATAGGTGCTGCGTCACCTTAATATTGGGCTGGGCCCATGTAATTTCGAAATACCACATTATAGGCTGTTTTTAGAGTCCGTATGTGTGGGGAAACCGAGTTAGGCTTGTTTTCGGACCCCACCTCCAAGGGGTCACGAAAATCCCCTCTGTTCCCCCATATATACAGCCCTTAGGGCGTCGTTTAGACTTGGGTTTTAATTAGATTAAAGTTAGCCATAGCCGCAACTTCGAGCTCTTCGTTTGTGTCATCCGACCAGGCCAAGACCTCATTGGAACCCCAACTTTCGTAATCATTCATCTTATATTCGCAATATCCACATTGCAATTCTTAGTTCTTGCTTGTTCTTCGATTGCTTGCAGGAATTAGACCTTCGTGGTCAGGTTGATCGTGCATCCGCGGGATCAATAACCTCTCGGAGTTGGTTTAGCGATCGCTAAGGCGCAACGTCTTCGCACGTTCGTAGTCGGATCGTGAAAGTCGTCTCCACCATAATCGATCTACACCATCTCATCGAAACATCGGGACACCTTCGCCTCTATCAATAAGTCTGCTATTCACCTACTTACGGCAAACATAACACAACCTTGATCCTCTCTCGGGCCCCCTGGACGAAGAAAGGCAGCCAAGGCACTCACACGGTAGGCAAGTTATAATTATGATCCAAAATGATATTATTCTATGAACAGGGAGTAGGTCTCAAGTCGTCCATAACCGCGGACACGGCTTTTCGAAAAGATTTAACCCTGCAGGGGTGTACCAACTGTCCATCATAGGCTTCACATGTATGCCCGGTTTCCGCTTGGCGGGTGAAGGCGCCTGAAACTCCGGAACGTCAGAGTCCCTCTAACTAACAACGCACAATTCCGGGTGGCCCCCGGTGAGTCGACATCCAACTCAAAAGCCGGCCGCGCAACAAGGGAACTCTGTCCTCGCTGGCCCGAGTTATTTTAAATCTGCTGGAGCGCTTACCAGACACACACACATTTTGCAAATGGTAAATACAGCTTGGGCCACCACTAGAACTGTTTGGAGCTAGGTAGGTAAGACAAGGGGACCCCATATAATCCCACACACGATTAGGCACGCTCGTCAAGAAACACAATACCCAGAACTCGGGACCTAGGTGACTCGAATGGAACAAAACACCTGGCGGGAATAGCCCGGTCTCCCATCCTTCTTTAAATATAATTAACATCATAATAGTAAATATCAACCAAATTCTTGATCAACATGATATCCCAACCATAGTATAGGGTAAAGAAGCATTTTTTCCTAAACATACTAAGCAATGGCTGAGCAACGGTAACTTAGCAATACAATGTTTTGCTGCGTTGTGGGGATCATGGCTGTTTGGTTTTGATTGTGGCATACGCAAGGTGGATAGGATCAAAACAACGTTCTAGACTACAGCTAGGCAGGTAGGAAGAAAGTTATAAGGTAATGGTATAGATCTTCCCCTTTCCTGGGTAATTGGTCGACGGAGCAGACGTAGCTGGGTCCTCGGGCTCGGTGTCGGAAATCTCCACGGAAGTCTCCTCGGCTGTCTCAGGTGCTAACGTAAGGTACCGGCAAGGAAAAGCACACGAGTAAACATCGAGACCAACAATGCTCAAGCATGGATGAGATGATCAAGTTACTAGACATGGTGTGACCCTATCTAGTAAAATTTAAATGAAGGTGTTGACGACACGTCAACAAACTCCATATGCAATTATTTATATTTTATGGCTTTGGTCATAGCCTTAACTTTGGTGTAAGTGACATGGCAACATGACTGGCATGAAATAACAATAAAAAGTTAACAATAATAAGCATCGTGAAATAAATCTATCGATCCCGGAGACGGGGAGGTGTCGACGAAGGGTTGACACCCGGTGAAGTTTCAAAAGAAGGAACGGAGACAAGTCTCTCACTTTTCTGCAGCAAAACCATATATGATATGGCTTTATTTGGAACAAGTGCAAAAGAAGTTAGAAGAAGAAAAAGAAAAGAAAAAAAATGGTGGCACATGTGACAATGGTCTTACATTCCATTTTGAACTTGCTCAGAATACAATATGGACAGCACCACCTTAATCCTTGCATTTTTCTGCCCCAAAAACATGTACAACATGTGGGCATTTGAGAAGGGGATCAAACTACAAGGATTTGAATTGATGTAAAAAAGAAAAGGAGGGAAAACCCTTCTGGGCTCCCCTCGGCGATTCTGGCCCACGGGCACGCGAGCAACTCTCCTCTCGCTTGATTTTCCTTCTGGGCCGAGCCCATCTCTACACTGGGAGCTAAAAAGGAAAAAAACAACAAAAGGCTGGCTAAACGTCCCAGGGGGGGTTCGAACCAGAGATATCTATGTTGAGAGACACGTTGCTCTACCACTATGCCACTTGAACGATTATAGCAAAGAGCAAAGCTGAGTCTATATAAAGTGGTTACAAGGCGTTAACTGTATATCAATCTGAAGAAACAAAACTGAAACTGAAGAACAGGCTGTGCGCTCGACAAAACAGAAATAAAATGAGCACCTTGCCTCGGAGGGGATTTGATCCCATGGCATCTTAGATAGAACCAGATCGCACAAACCATTGCGCTAGCTACTATTAGGCAACAGAGATCAATCCTGAAGACATAAGAACAACCTACAGGCGCTAACTGAAGAAATCTGAAAGAGAATTCTCTGTCTCTGAACCTGCACAACACGAAGCTGAGCGGGGCAAAGAACGAGTCGGCGAGGGTGCATAGATGCTGGCCAAAGGAAACAGCTTGCGGGCATGGGGGAGGTCATGGACGCATCCAGGCTCGCACACAGACTCACACGAAGCACCTAGGCCTCACACGGGGCTGATGAAACCGACACATAGGACGCACGCGGAACGTGAGTGATGGCAAAGCGGGATCGCGTTGGTCGCGCTCGGAGAACAGGCTGTCCACGGCGACGGGCACTTGCTGCCGCTGGCCCGGGGAGCGCTCCTAACACACGATGGTCGTGCACGCAAGGCACGACAGCGCCGGGACTTGCACGAACATGGAACGTCGGCCTACGGGAGCAGAACATTGGCGTCTTACGGCTACAACGGGAAAGAACCCAGGGAGGGTGAGGCGCTCATAGGGGGTTGTTGATAGAGGCGAAGGTGTCCCGATGTTTCGATGAGATGATGGAGATCGATTTTGGTGGAGTAGACTTTCACGACCCGACTACGAACGTGCGAAGACGTTGCGCCTTAGCAATCTCTAAACCAACTCCGAGAGGTTATTGATCCCGCGGATGCACGATCCACCTGACCACGAAGGTCAATTCCTGCGAGCAATCGAAGAACAAGCAAGAACTAAGAATTGCAATCTGGATATTGCGAATATAAGATGAAAGATTAACAGAAGTTGGGGTTCCAATGCGGTCTTGGCCTGGTCGGACGACACAAACGAAGAACTCGAAGTTGCGGCTATGGCTAACTTAAATCTAATTAAAACCCAAGTAAAAACGACGCCCTAAGGGCTGTATATATGGGGGAACAGAGGGGATTTTCGTGACCCCTTGGAGGTGGGGCCCGAAAACAACCCTAACTCGGTTTCCCCACACATACGGACTCTAAAAACAGCCTATAATGTGGTATTTCGAAATTACATGGGCCCAGCCCAATATTAAGGTGACGCAGCACCTATAATTGCCCTTGGACGAAAATAATGAAGTGGCATCTCGTGTATTTCGTCCAAGCCTTCATGCATGCCTTATGGTGGCTTCAAAGTGCGAAAATCCCCACTGGAAGCTCCATTGTTATTTCCCGCGCGCGCACCTTCTTCTCCATGCTTGATCCCGCTCCAATGACCGTCCTTCTTGTCCATGCTAGGTCCTTCATTCATAAGCAAAACAAAAGTATCTAATTTAGGCAGCATCATATGTTCATGAACATTAGAAGGATTCGCAAGAAACGAAAGTACCTGATAATTTAGTTGACGTGCACGTGCTCTAGTAACTGGTCCAGTATGTGTAGTTGGTGAAGATGTGGGTGTAACATTAGTAGAGATGTCCTCATCAGTTGTCGAGATAGTTAATCGAGCTCGGGGACGAACTTCAGTCGAGGACGTCCGTGTCGACGGTGGTTTGGGCTCGTCTCGGTCAAGAACTCTAGGCCATGGCCCTCGGGTGGCCGAGCAGAGGAGCAAAGGATGGGAAGGAGGTGATGGCGGCGCTGGGAGGAAGAGGAGGGGGCTAGGTTTCGGCAGGGGAGACGGGGCTATAAAGGAAGGTGGCTGGGAGGTTGCAGGTGGTGGCCAGAGGAGGTCCTTTCCTCCTCCTCGCCATTGTCCTGTAGCGAGGCAGGGGACCTCCACGACAAGGAGATGGAGGGGGGTCGGCTGGGCTGTTGTTGGGGACTAGAGAGGAAGGGGGCCCAACTGGGCTGGCTTTGGTCCTGCTTGCCCGAAAAGAGAAAAAAAAACGAGAGGGATTTCCAAATACAAAAATAATAGAAACTCCAGAATTTTCCAGTGCAAAAAGCAAAAGAGAAAAACATATAAAAAATATGTTTTGGAAAGCTTGGAATATTCTCCATTTCCTAAAATTGGTTCGACCAATTTTTTGGAAAATAAAAAGTGGGGGCATTTATGAAATTCAAACCACATTGAACTATGGCCCACATTTTTATCATTGCCAAAAATGGAACAAGGGTTTGAAAACACTTGGGAAGGGAAAAGAAATGGTTATGACAAGTTTGGGGTCAAGGGGAGCATGCATGCAACATGGAAAATCCTCAAACACCCTTCTTGAACCACTTGTTTGAATTCAAAAGCAAATCATATGAACTCAAAACTTCTTGGCATTTAAAATCATCACATGAATTTGCAACATCTAGCACCATGCCGAGTTTGGAAATCACATGACAAAGCAAATTACATGATGATTACAAGAATTGCTCTTGGGCTGTTACAGTCCCACTTGTCAGCCTCTGTTTAATAAAAATATTGTAACTAAATCTAATTAATCCAGTGGACCCACATGTCGTGGACTATTAGCAATTTCTATTACATTTTATTAATAACTGACAGGTGGGGCCCAGGTGTAAGTGTCTCAGGGATTAATTAACCAGTTTATTTAATCTAACAGGGGGTTAAGTGAGCTGGGCCCACATGTCATAAGGTGAAGGGTTATTTTTCCATTTTAATAAACAGAGATAATTATCCCTGGGGTGGCCCACATTTAAGTGGCCCGTAGGGGTGTGATTAACCCCTAATCACGTTTCTGACGTGGAGGCCCCACCGGGCAGCCGCACTGGACGATGCCAACGAGGCAGAGCTCCGGCGAGCTCGAGCTAGCGGTCGATACAGGTGTCCATTTGGCATGCCGTTTGTTTCTACGCGCGCAGCACGACGAGCCGCGTTCATCCCTACCCTAATCGCGAGCCGAGGTGGCCAGAGTCGAGCGCATGGACGACGGCGGCAGCGGCTTTCCACGGCCAGCAATGGCAAATCTCCAACCGAGACGAAATCGAGCGCACCACGGGGTGGAATCGAACCTACGGAGCACTAAGAACATCCTGGAGCCAAAATCGCGAGCTTCAAGGGCTTGGGAATGTGGCAATGGCGACGGCGGCGGCGGCCGGAAAGCGCGAAAGTGGGGAAACGCCTACGGCCGTATAGAGCACCTACAGACAGTTGGCGATGACAGATGTGCTCACCACGAACGCGTCGGGGTTGGCAGAGGTCTCGGGGAGGGGCGGAGGCGGCCAGAATTGCTCGGGGATCTCGCCGGCCCGAGTTTGAAGACGACAACGATGGCGTCTCGTGATGCGCCTCGGTCCAATTCCGCGCGAAGGGGGAAGTAGTCGACGTCGACGAACAGCTTGGACACGAAGGCGACACAAGGCGAGGTCAGTGGCCGCGCAAGGCCACGGCAATGGCGACGGCGGTGCTCGGGTGCTTTTCCCCCGAGGCGTGCGAGGCGAGGAGGAGGGGAAATGGAGGGGGAGGCTGTCCAGGGGGTGGATGAGCTCGAGCTTATCGTCTCCGCGGCATAGGGTAGGTGGGGGCGGTCGGAAGAGGCGCCAGCCACGGCGAGCTTGCCACGGCGACGGGGGAAGGTGGGGGATGGGAAGGGAGCAGGTGGGAGGGGAGGTGGGCCGTGGTGGGCTTTGGCCCTAGGCGGTAGATAGGTTGTTTTCTATTTCTTCTTTTCTTTTTCTTTTCTGTTCATTCTTTTAGGTATTTATTTTAATGGCTTTGCATTTTTATAAAATGTGTAACTTGCTGATATATTAGTGTTTCACTTTATAATAGTGCCACAAAAATTTTGGGGCCAATATAAATTCATTAGAATCATTGCTATATTTAAAATGATTAAATATTGTTGTTTTGCTACTATTAAGATTTGTTTGCAATATCTAAATATTCAAATAAATACCCAATGTTAGTTGAACATGGTCTACGTATTTTTAGGGATTTTCCAAAATTGGTTCCATGAATTTTGGGCAAAGTTTTATTTGTCACCTATTTTTAATAACCACCAAAAGGCATTTGAATTTGTTTTGATTCAAAGTTGATCAAGGGCAAGATTAGTAACAGTCATTAGCAACAGTAATAGTCAACAGTTAAAATGATTATTGTTACAAACACTGAGGATGTTACAAATCTCCCCCACTACAAAGAATTCTCGTCCCGAGAATTAAAAGGTAGTGGAAGGGGTAAAGTGTTTGTTCCGTATTCTAACGAATCTCGTGGTTCTTGTTGTCCTTCTCGAAGTAGTTAATCCTTCTCGTTGATGTCTTCATTCCTCTTCATCGGTGCATCTCGACAAGTTGTCATCCTTTCTTCGGGGGCTTCATCGTACTTACGCATAGGGTAGGAGGAGAAACTTAGGGTTCGAATCGGTACCAGGTTAATCAACCAAGGTTGTCCAAGGGAATCGGGTACAAAGTATCCTACGATTCTAAACTCAGGGGAATACATCGAGAGAAACATGACAATGGGGAATACATCGAGAGAAACATGACATCGTAGAAGGCATGAGAAGTTTTCAAGAGGATATGCAAGCATTCGACGATGATAATGGGGGATGAAAAAAAAGGGGGTCTAGAGCATCAGGCATAGGCTTCCCACAAGAAGGAGATGAAGGAGATGTGGTCAAGTTTGGCCGCACTAGAAGAAAAATTTTATGAGCTTCAAGCACAGATCTGTAATCTGCAGAACCAGAACTGTGAGTATGAACTAAAGTTTCTGCGCATGGGTTTGGGTGCTGAGTGCAGGATCCTAGAGACGGGAATGCATTTTGAGACTCGAGAACAACTGCCATGGAAGCTCTTCGCCAAGGAGTACGTGACCAACAAGAACAAGAATGAGGAGTAAATCTCCTTGGGTAATGGCATCCCCTTGGCTTGTCCCAAGCTTGGGTGAGTGCCGGGTATCTTTATATTTATCTTTGTCTTTTAGAGTCAAGTAGAGTCGTATCATGTCTAGGAGAGTTATCTTATAAAATAGGTGTTTGCATTGAGGTATATCACTCCGTTTTGGAGAGTCATGTATCCCTGAGTGTGGAGTCGTCTATCATGGAATATTAATGATAAGTCTATTGATTCCTTCGCTGCACTCGGTATTCTCTTCACGCAATCGACCTAATGATGATTCTTAAGGGGAGTATTGACCTTATATCAGGTATGGCTTTGAAAACTTAATTTAATCTTGGAAAACATAGCTTTGGTCATAACAACAAGAATGATTTTCTCAAAGTAGCGACATAGTCAAACCCTTTATGTTTTTATGCTTGAAGTATTATGGTGACAAGGAAGAAAACTTGATGTGCTATGCTTATTTTAATGTTCATGCTTTATATTGCTTTGCATCCAAGTCATCATCAATTGTCTATTCTCTCAAAGCCTTTGCTAGCCAAACTTCTATACTAAGCGGAATTCTGCTTGTGCATCCATACCCTGAAACCAATATCTTCCATTTGAGTCCACCATACCTTCCTATTCGTGGTACTCCACTACCACTCCTAAAGTATAGAATTTATGTGTTATCCTTAAATGTTCAAAATCTTCTATTTTGTGCACCTATGTTAGCTCATGAGGAAGTAGTAGTTAATTCATGATCTTCTTACGTTGGACAAGTTTTACCCTGGTATTGCATGTTTAATCTGCAAACCCCTAATACGAGGAGGAATTAGTATGAGTGTGCGCAGCTCACAAAAGATAATAAAACAAAAAAAAACCTCCTTCACGCTTTGTTCATGAGAAATCAGAAAACTTTGGCAGTGATAAAGAAAGGAGATTGCGGGGATGTGATCGTCCCCGTGTGGGAGCCGTTCCTCGAAACTTGTCCAATCTGAGAAGTAATTGAGTTATCTATTAGCATTCGTTGACGAATCATGCACCTCTCAAAACTTGTTTTCATTCTGTTTGACTTAAAGATAGCACTTGAGTTTTCCCTACTTCCCTAGAGAAGGGCCTATCTTTTAGTTTAAGGTTGAGTCAGTTTTTCCTACTTCTTTATATTCTTAAAGAGAGCAGACACTTGATGTGACAAGGATTCATTCATATAAAGCTGCATTAAGATCTGTCATACCGCATCCTTGTTGACATTATCATTTGATAAGTAAGTTGTTTGTTAAGCCTGGCTGAAGCAAACATCTTCCTTTGTGTTAACATTTTCACTTCATACCTAACAGCATGTTCTTTCAAAAGCTTCAATTGATCTCATCAAAATATAAAAAGAAAGAGCAAAAGTAAAAGCTATTAGTTGTTCTTTGACCAAAGGACATGTTTTCCTTGATTTGATGAGTTTCCTTAGCCCTACTCTTGGTTATAATTGTTATTACTCTTTCATAAGGGCCTTATGAGTTGAAGATTGCTGTTGAGGATATTTGAGTTTGGTGAAGAAATCATGATGCTTCTTTTCCGTATTCTATTTATCGACACTTCACTCTCTAAACTTATGGACATGTTTACCGAGCTCAGTTTTCGCTTGGGGACAAGCGAGGTCTAAGCTTGGGGGAGTTGATACGTCCAAAATGCATCACTATTTTATATTGTAATTATTCCTTATTCATTGATATATTTCACATTACAATGATGTTCTTATGTTGTTTTGGCTTGTTTTACACAGTTTGCAACTTTCCGGTGCCGAAGCAGCAGACGTAGGATTCAGAGGTAAAAAGTGGACGCTGAGTTGCTGAACAAGAACACCTCAAAATTACCTGAAAATCTACGGGGGTGTTTTTAGGAGGATTGACGAAGACACGTGAAAGAGGACCAGAGGGGGGCCACAGGGGCCCCAGGAGGCCACCTGGCGCGGCCCCCACCCTGGCCGCGCCGGGAGGGCGCCTGGTGCCCTGGGGCCACTCCCGACTCCCCCTCTGGCCTATATACTCTTCGTCACCCGAAAACCCTAAAAGGAGGAGTTTTTACGGAGTTCCGCCGCCGCTCCGTGGAGGAAACCTACAGAGAAGAAAAGGGCTCTCCGGCGGGCAGATTCCGCCAAGGAGATCACCTCCCGGAAGGGGAGATCATCGCCATCGTCATCACCATCATCACGGGCATCACCGAGATCATCATCAATATCATCCCCAACATCAGCACCATATTCATCTTCATCCAATCTCATCTCACAATTGCAACTTGCGTTGTAACTCGTACTATCTATCCTCTCTACTCTACCGGTGTTGATTACTACTTTGTGGTGAATGCTATTGAGTTTTGTTGGAGGAATATCGTTATGACCAGATTTTTTACCACCTATTTATCACCTCTGATCATGATCTCTTTTATGTCTGTGAGTAGTTACTTTAGTTCTTGAGGACATGGGAGAAGTCTTGTTGTTAGTAGTCATATGATGTTGAAGTAATATGTGTTGTTTGATATTTAAGTTGTGTTGTTATTTTCCTAGTGGTGTTGTGTGAGTCGAACACTCAACACTTCACCTTATTAAGGACCTAGGGGAATACATTGTGTATAAAGAATGCTTACGGTGGGTTGCCGGAGTGACAGAAACCTGATCCCCAGTTTGCACACTTTTGCACAAGGGAATAATGGATCCTTGATCTTATTGCTGTGGTTAGGCTTTGCCTTAATTTCTATCTTGTATTTGCGGATGCTTGCAAGTTGTTTAATCATAAGAGTGCACTTATCTTAGTCTAGAAGGTGTGCTAGCATAGATCCACCCACTCAACACTTATCAACACGAAACATGTTATCATGTCGGGACCCGGGGTTAGCGTATGCAAGTACAGCTAAGACATAGTCATATGGAGAGACGAGAACCGTACCCACTTGTCTAAGCAGACAAGGCCAAGCACAGAACGTTCTCGGAAAGCATCGTACGTGAGGGGCATCCCATCCAGGCCGGATGATCAACTGAGATGGGTCCTCATCGTCCGCACACAAGTCTAATGATATGGGTGGTGAACTCCCATATTCAAAGACAAGTCGCCTCAACCATACTAACGACTATCTCATAACTCTTACATAGACTTACTCCAGCCCGATCACTTAGTCGGGGTCTAGGGCGGGCTCGATCATACCACAAAGTGTGCACGAGACGGAGTCTCGAGCAATCGCACCGCGATGCCCCAAGATGCGCACATCTAAGGGCCACTTGGTGTATGAAAGACCGCCAGCCAGAACACAACTAAGGTCTCGAAAACCCATACAAAGACATGCATGTTATAAACATACACGCAGCACACATGCCTTGTATGAATAGTAGATACCATTGCAATTCTCTACAAAGTGTACAATTTTTTTTATAACTCTTATAGAGTACACACAGAGATCACAAACATGTGATCCAACATTACAACACAAAGCGGAAGCAAATTATGTCTGAGTACAGACAAGTTTAACAAATGGCTTAAGAAGCCTTATTTAAACACAAAGCCCTCCACGAGGGAACCAGTCGTCTGACTGGGACTAGACTAGTTGTCTTCAGTCGTCCAGCTCGATGAAGAAGCCACCTTCGGGGTCAGTGGCATCATCTAAAACATGGATTAAGCAAACGTGAGTACAAAGTCGTACTCAGCAAGACTTACATAGGAGCTATACTACTCATGCACATGTATCAAGGTAAAGGGAGGTGGGGTTCACTTGCAGAAATGCCAGCTTGGACTTGGCTAATCCTGAACTACGAGTACCAGACTTGAGGTAAGAAGCGTACACGAGTCCACTACTTCTCCAACCAATACACCACTATGGTGCCTTCATCGACTTCCCCACGAGAAAGCACGCCATAGCACTCACACTTATCTTGGTGTGTTTTAGAAGTATCCGATTCAAGTTGTCTAATAATCAAGCTAAGCTTTCCAAGCAGTCCATAACCGCGGACGCGGCTATTCGAATAGTTTTGTTAACCCTGCAGGGGTGTACCGCTACACACACATGACCATCATTTACCGCCTTTGATCTCGACACCATTCAAGGGGTGCCAGCGAGGATGCTCACCACAACTGTTACCTCATAGCCTATCTAGTCCGAGAAAGTCGCCTACTTGGGTTGGCTACCACTATCTTGAACCCGGCCGGTTTACCGAAGTGGACCCAAGCAATGTGTGCGTGGTGCATAAGCCGGTCTCGGGTGAGTCATTCTCTCACTTAGCATCCAGGCCACAAGCCTACCAGAACTCCGAACTACTGCGACATCTGGACATCGAAAGGGATGAGTTAATAGGTTGAGAGGGGTCAGTGAGCCCAATGTGTGGTTGTACTCATCATCTTGGATCACCACACAAGAACTCGGACTTAGGGCGGTGTTCAACGAGACAACCCACCGTGTACTCCTACACAGCCTCTCATCGTTCACCTTGTATTAGGGTCGATTCACCAACACTTTTCTACCATCATCAACATTATCACTACCATCCCGACTCACATCACAGTGACAACATGATATCATACTAAGCATGCAATAAGCAGTAACATTGCAGGGGTTACATGATATCAACCAACTCCTACATTTGCTAGGATTGTGGTTTGCTTACTACTGTGACAAAATGATAGGTCATGCAAAGGAATGGGTTCATCTATGCGGTAGAAACGAATCATGGTGATAATCCTAAAGAATGCATAAGCGAGACATCAGAGGGAAGTGGGATTTTATCGACATGATCAATGGGGGTTTGCTTGCCTTGCTGACGAGGTTCGGGTTCGGGGTCTTCAGCGAAGGGGGTAGCCTCCTGCTCCGGTTCCACCTCTACTCGACAAACAAAGCACGAAGTGGCAATCAATATGAATGCAATGCTCAAGCACATGATTGAATGCTAAAACTTGAAGTATAAGTTTTGATGTGTGAGGCAATTCCATTTAAGTGAAGTATATTGCATTTAAAATGCAAATTCAAACTCCACATTTGAATTCAACGTAGTCAATTTGCATGTGACATAGTTTGATCATTTTGAATCATTTTCAAATGTGTATGATATGCCTCTGAAGTGTGGTTGAATTGTAGCTTAATTCCATGGTCCAAGTAGCAAAAGCATTTGGTTTGAATTTGAATAAAATTCAAATAAAGAAAATGACATATGCTACTGGTCCCATTTTAAATTCAACTCAAACAGAGTTGAAAGTTGCATATTTGGAAAGATAATTTTCTCCTGATCATTTTTCATATATTATTTGTCCAAATTGGAGTTAATATGACTTTTCTATGAATTTCCAAAGTTTGGGGTATTTTCTGGAATTTCTGGAATTCTTTTAATTCAAATAATCTCTGGAAATCCAGTTAATTTGATTTACTGCGTCAGTGCTGACGTCAGGGGGGGGGCTGACAAGAGGGTCCCACCTGTCAGTGGCTGGGTGAGTTAATCCGTTGGGTTAATTAATCCAGTGGCTTAATTAAGCCACTGGGCCCACTGGTCAGTGACCCAGGGGGTCATTAGCCAGGTGATTAAGGGCTAACCCACCGACGGTTAACCGCCGGCGACCAAAGCCGCGGCGGCGCTGCACGGGATCACGATTCCGGCCATCATTTGGAGCGCGAAGACCACCAGCTTGAAGCCCTCTCCTGCGCGCGTCGAACGGGACCGAATCCAAGAGCTGGGGTGCACGGTACGCTCACCAGCGTCAAGTTTTGCGGCGACCTAGCTACGGCCGTGATCGAGATTTCGTTCCGGGGCACGACTTGAGGCGGGGCTAGGCTGGTTCGACAAGGAGGAGCACGGGGAACACGTTGGACAACAAGGCGGGTTCGATTTCTTAGCGGGTGGACGTCGCCATGGATCCCGGCGGCGAGGAGCTTCGGCTCTCATGGCAACCAAGGCTAGAGGAAGCAATCGAAGGGGGAAGTTTATGGGTTTTGAACCCGAGCTCACCAGGAACTCAGTAGAGGTGGTGGCGAGGGCTGGGGTGGCTCAACGGCGGCGGAATTGACGAAGTCCTTCACTGCGGCCGCGAGAACTCGAGGAAGAATCTGGCGTCTACGCGGGCTCCGGGCTCGATTCCTTGCACTGCTCGATGAAGACGGCGACGAGGAAGAACTTGGACACGGTCTTGGGGCTTCTCGGCGTCAATGGCCACGCGGGGGCTCAACGGTGCTCCGGCGTGCTTCTCGGGCGGCGATGAATCGGGCGAGAGAGGAAGGGGAGGTGTTCCTGGAGGGAGGGGAAAGAACTGGGGCGGTGCTAGGGTGCGTCCAGACGCGAGAAGAGGGCACGGGGTGGCCTGGAAGCTTGAAGACGTCGAGGTGTCGTCGTCGCCGCGCTCGGCCGCTCCAGCGAGCTGCTTGGGCGCGCGGGGTAGAAGACGACAAGGGGGAGGCTGGGCTGGGCCGGCCAGGTGGGCTGCGGGGAGTTAGTTGGGCTGCTTCCAGGTAAGTTCCTTTTCCCTTTTCTCTTCTGTTTTCTTTTCTGCTATTTGTTTTGCTGTGCAAAAATAATTAGCTAGGCATTTTATTAAATGCTGGAAAATTTTATGTGGCCTCATAATAATATAGACTAGCCACTTATAAAGTTTCAACATTTTTAAAATTCAAATAATTTGAATCTTAAATCAAATAGGGGTATTTGATTAATTCCAAGGCACTGTTTGAATATTTGAAAAATCTATGAGCATGGGATGGGTCCCACATCACTTGATATGTGATCACACTCATTTATAAGACTTTTCAAAAATCTAACATGAATTTTTGGAGAAGATTTTTATCTGGCCTTTTGAATTAATTCATCTGGGGGGTGTTCCTTCTCCCATTTTGCTTTTGAAAATGAATTTCCTTTGATTTTTTCAAAAATTTGACATGATGCAAGGTTACTTTGATCCTAGCACGTTACCTAACAGAGGGTTCTGACAACTCGCCCCCACTCAAAATAATCTCGTCCCGAGATTCAGAAGTCTGCGGGAGGAAGGTGGGGTACTCGGCAATGAGACGGTCTTCTCTTTCCCACGTAGCTTCTCTTTCAGAGTGGTGTGACCATTGCACTTTCAGAAACCTAATCTTCTGACGACGAGTGACACTCTCTGCGGAATCAAGAATACGAACGGGGTATTATCGATAAGAAAGGTCATCTTGTAGGTCAAGCGTTTCATGGTCGACTTCGCGGATAGGGTCCTAGAAGCAACGCCTGAGTTGGGACACATGGAATACATCGTGTACTCGGGAGAGGTGCGGAGGTAGTTCAAGTTGGTAGGGAACTTCTCCACATTTAGCAATAATGCGGAAAGGTCCGATGTAACGTGGGGCCAACTTGCCTTTGATACCGAAACGTTGGGTTCCCTTCAGAGGAGTAACCCGAAGGTAAGCCTTCTCATCCAGATTGTAGCTCTCTTGCCTATGATGACGATCATAGTAGCTCTTCTGACGAGACTAGGCTGCTTTCAATTGATCACGAACAATGCGAACTTGCTCTTCTGCTTCCTTGATCATGTACGGTCCAAAGAATTGTCTTTCACCGGTTTCTGACCAGTTTAAAGGTGTTCGACATCGTCGTCCATATAGGAGTTCAAAAGGAGCCATGTTCAGACTAGATTGAAAACTATTGTTATAAGCAAATTCGGCAAATGGAAGAGACTTCTCCCAATTCTTTCCGAATGAGATAACACAAGCTCTGAGCATGTCTTCAAGAATTTGGTTAACCCTTTCGACTTGACCGCTAGACTGAGGATGGAAAGTTGTACTAAAGGAAAGATGAGTTCCCATAGCATTCTGAAAGCTTCCCCAAAATCTAGAGGTGAAAAGGCTATCGCGATCAGAATTGATTTCCAAAGGAACACCATGAAGGGATACAATTCTAGAGATGTACAAGTCCGCTAACTGGCTAGCAGTTATAGACTCGCGAACCGGAAGGAAGTGTGCAACTTTGGAAAGCCTATCTATGACAACGAAGATGGCATTGTTTCCTTTCTGGGTTCTTGGAAAGCCGGTGATGAAGTCCATACCGACTTTGTCCCATTTCCACTCGGGAATAGACAAAGGTTGAAGTGTACCAGCAGGTCTTTATGTTCTGCCTTAATGCGACGACAAACATCACATTCGGCAACAAATTGAGCAATGTCTCTCTTCATCCTAGTCCACCAAAATCTCTGGCGTAGATCTCGGTACATTTTTGTGCTACCGGGATGAATCGAGAGGGGTGTGTCATGGGCTTCCTTGAGGATGAGTTGCCTTAGTTCCCTATTCTTAGGTACTACCAAACGATTTCCAAAGAATACCGTTCCCTTGCTATCTGTGGAGAAACATTTAGCAACTCCGCTAGCAATGTTCTCCTTGATCCGGCGAACACCTCGTGCACGCCTTTGGGCAACTATGATTTGATCCTCAAGAGTTGGTTTCGCCACCAAGGGAGAAAGATAGCCATGAGGAACAATCTCAAGATTGAGCTTGCGAAAGTCCTCATGAAGAAGTGGTTGATACTGTTGTAACATGAGGTTGTTACAATACGACTTATGACTTAGTGCATCAGCCATGACATTGGCTTTGCCTGGGGTGTAAGAAATTACTACGTCGTAATCTTTTATCAACTCAATCCAGCGTCTTTGCCTGAGATTAAGATCTGGCTGGGTGAAAATATATTTGAGGCTTTGGTGGTCGGAATAAATCTCGCAACGGTTACCAAGGAGGTAATGTCGCCAAGTTGTTAGGGCATAAACTACGGCAGCGAGTTCAAGGTCATGGGTAGGATAGTTCTCTTCATGTGGCCGCAACTGGCGTGAAGCATAAGCTACCACATGTCGATCTTGCAGAAGTATGCATCCTAACCCTTGCCGTGATGCGTCACAATAGATCTCGAAATCCTTTTTGGTGTCTGGAGGTGCAAGTACAGGTGCAGAAGTCAATCTTCTTTTTAGCTCTTGAAAGCTTTCCTCGCACTTGGGAGTCCATAGGAATTTATTATCTTTCTTGAGGAGTTCAGGTAGAGGCTTTGCAACTTTAGAAAAGTTCTCGACGAAGCGGCGGCAATAGCTGGCTAGGCCAAGAAAACTCCTAACTTGCTTAACCGATTCAGGTGGAGTCCAGTCAAGGACGGCCTGAACTCTCTCGGGATTCACAGCAATGCCTTTTGCAGAAATCACGTGGCCTAAGTAGGTCACTTCTGGTAGCCAGAATTCACACTTGGAGAATTTAGCATATAGGCGATGCCCTCTAAGTTTCATCAATACCAGCCTTAGGTGTTCGGCATGTTCTTCTTCGTTCTTCGAGTATATAAGGATGTCATCGAGGTAAACCACGACGAACTGGTCCAAGTACTCCATGAAAATCGAGTTCATCATGCGTGAGAAAGTGGCGGGGGCATTGGTTAAACCAAAGGACATGACGGTGTAATCGTAAAGACCATAACGAGTAGTAAAAGCCGTTTTGGGAATGTCCTCGTTTCGGATCTTGATTTGATGATAACCTAATCTCAAATCCATCTTGGAGAAGACAGAGGATCCTGCAAGTTGATCATAAAGATCATTGATCCTGGGCAATGGGTACTTGTTCTTTATCGTCGCTAAATTTAGCGGGCGATAGTCTACGCACATCCTTTCTGTTCCATCTTTCTTCGTTACGAACAGAACGGGGCAACCCCATGGCGATGAGCTAGGGCGGATGAAGCCTTTCTCCAACAAAGCTTCCAGTTGGGTTTTAAGCTCAGCTAACTCACGTGGGGCCATTTTGTATGGGCGTCTAGAAATTGGTGCGGTTCCTGGGGCAAGATCCACTATAAACTCTACACATCTGTCGGGTGGCATTCCCGGCAGCTCTTCAGGAAAGACATCCGGGAAGTCACGAACCACCGGAATATCTTCAAGTTCGGGAAGGGGAAGTACATTCAAAGAATGCACTTGGGTTCTTGTTCTGGGTGAGGTATAGTTGACTGTTTTTCCTGAAGGGTGGGTGAGTTTCACGGATTTGCCTTTGCAATCCAGGTATGCATTCTGTCTTGATAGCCAATCCATGCCAAGGATGACATCAATGTCTGAAGACTTGAGGGCTATGAGTGAAGCAAGGAATACTAAACCCTCAATTGCAATCTGATTACCATGGCTTACTCTATTAGTTTGCCATCTTGACCCTGGAGTTTGAATAATCATTGGAGTGGACAATTCAACAAAAGATAACTCATGATGAAGTGCATAACTTTCCGACATGAAAGAATGAGATGCTCCTGGGTCGAAAAGAACGGAAGTAGGAACATAATTGACTGGGAGCGTACCAAGAATGACGTCAGTGGTGTCGTCAGTCTCTTCGGCGACGATCTGGTTCACACGTCCACGAGTGGCGGGAGGAGCGGGTTTGGCGGTGTAGACCTTCTGGGGTGGCTTGCCACGACCATTGCTGTTGTTGTTGCCTCCAGCACGGGGTGGAGCATTCTGATGCTGGATCTGGTTCTGGGGACACTCGCGAGAGTAGTGGCCTGCCTGACCACACTTGTAACAGGCTCCGAAAACAGTGCGTGGAGCTGGGTTGTTTGGTGGAGCTGGGTGGAACTGGGTTGGTGGACGAGGCACCACATAGGATGGCCTCTGTGGGTTGTTCTGGCGGAACATGCTGTTTGGGATCCAGATCTTGCGCTTCTGGGAGCCAGAACTGGATGAACTGTCGTCTCTAGGGTGTTTGCGGAAATCGTTGGGGGTGTTCATGTCCTCGGCCTTGATGGCCTTGTTGACAAGGACCTGGAAGGTGGCAAAGTCATGAAGATTGAGCTCACGACGAAGTCCAGTGTTGAGGCCACGACGGAACCTCTCTTGTTTCTTGGAGTCGGTGGAAACTTCTTCGGTAGCATAACGAGCCAGTCGGTTGAACTCACGACTAAACTCATCAACGGTCCTTCTGCCTTGAGTGAGGTTGCAGAACTCCTCACGCTTGCGGTCCATGAGACCTTTGGGAATGTGGTGCTCGCGGAAGGACGTGCAGAATTCCTCCCAAGATGTAGGCGGTCCAACGGGACGCATATTCAGAAAGTTCTCCCACTAAGAGCTAGCTGCACCTTCAAGGTGATAGGTGGCATAGCTGACCTTGTCACCAGTTGCAACACGGCTTGCTTGGAGCTTCCTCTCGATGCTGCGAAGCCAGTCATCGGCGTCAAGGGGCTCGGTGGAGTAATTAAAAACCGGGGGATGAAGTCGGATGAAGTCGTTCAGGGACACCAACTCATTGCGCTGCTGAGTGGTGTTGCGAGCAATGACTTCCAACAGATGGTGAGAGTCTCGGCGGTTCCTCTCGACTTCCATCAGAACCTGAGCCATCGTGGGTGGGGGTGGAAGGTTGCCTTCCTCCTGGTCATTCCCACGACCTTGGTTACGACCAACCTGGCCATGGGTTCCTTGAGACATCCTGAAGGTGAAAAGCCAAAGTCAAACAGAGTTGATCTGAAGAATCTAATCAAGGTATTGAAGTACTGGAAGGATTACAGAGCAAAGGAAGTAATCATCTTGACAACATGGTGATAAAAGCATACAAGCCATATATTCACAAGCTGTCATACAAACCATACATCGTTTTAGTACAAGCACTAAGCTAATACAAACGTGATGAAGATGATACATCCTTCAGAGGCACTCTGACTTCCTATACATTATTTATCTAAGCCTCTGGAATCTTAGACACCTTGCATACAATATACTAAGATACTACTACATCATCACTAAGTAAGACCACAGGCGGTCTCACTCATCTCCATCTCCATAGTAGTCCTCATAAAAGTTACCCGCGTATCCCGGTAGCTGGAGGTGACCATCGGAAAACACGGAGGCTTGTGGACCCTGATATCCATTTGGGCAAGGATGGGGCCTAGGTCCAGTGTAGGGTGGAAGCAAAGGACCACGGGGTGGAAAAATGCCTCCAATCTCGGGCCAAGCAACTCGAGAAGGCATCTGAGTCCTCACTGGGTAGATAGCATCAAACTCAACTGATCCCACGCTCACAAAGGGTGCCAAGAGTGTCAGTGCTCGATACAGACGAACACGGGTGGCGTGGAGCTCAAAACGGAGAGCGCGTGCATCACGATCTCGATCACTAGCAAACCTAGCAGTCACCTGAAGTGCTGGATCCTCTGCAGAGTGATCTGAGTAGAGTCCGGTGTAATATCCCTCTTCTCCTGGAAGTGCAGCAGGGATATAGCGGAAAGAAGTCTCTCTCAGAAGGGTGTGCTCCTCTCTCAGCAGTGTAATACATGAATATGCAGCATCCTGCATAGCCATGTTCTCGGTAACGCCAATGCCATGTCCAAAGTGGATAGGCTGGGTGACTCCAACGTGGTGCGGGTAGATCCGGACAATGCAGTGGAACTGCGTCTGGTTGAAGTCGTGGAACTGCTCCTCGACGGTATACTCAGGGTACCATCGATATCCCACATAGGACATCATCTCGATCAACGTGGCGGGATGGCCACGCACACCGAGGCACCTGGTCAAACGAACAATCTGCCGAGGGGGAAGATTTGCCATCTGAAACAGAAAGGAGTTTGCAAATGCATCAGATTATGAGATAAACCTGGAATGACTCGGACAGCATAAAGGCTGTAATTGTAAGAAATGACAATTTCTTTCAATCATGAAAAACAGCACTTACATAATACGATGTAAGAAATCAGCATTACAACAATGCTAGGAACACTTTTGCACAAGGGAATAATGGATCCTTGATCTTATTGCTGTGGTTAGGCTTTTCCTTAATTTCTATCTTGTATTTGCGGATGCTTGCAAGTTGTTTAATCATAAGAGTGCACTTATCTTAGTCTAGAAGGTGTGCTAGCATAGATCCACCCACTCAACACTTATCAACACGAAACATGTTATCATGTCGGGACCCGGGGTTAGCGTATGCAAGTACAGCTAAGACATAGTCATATGGAGAGCCGAGAACCGTACCCACTTGTCTAAGAAGACAAGGCCAAGCACAGAACATTCTCGGAAAGCATCGTACGTGAGGGGCATCCCATCCAGGCCGGATGATCAACTGAGATGGGTCCTCATCGTCCGCACACAAGTCTAATGATATGGGTGGTGAACTCCCATATTCAAAGACAAGTCGCCTCAACCATACTAACGACTATCTCATAACTCTTACATAGACTTACTCCAGCCCGATCACTTAGTCGGGGTCTAGGGCGGGCTCGACCATACCATAAAGTGTGCACGAGACGGAGTCTCGAGCAATCGCACCGCGATGCCCCAAGCTGTGCACATCTAAGGGCCACTTGGTGTATGAAAGACCGCCAGCCAGAACACAACTAAGGTCTCGAAAACCCATACAAAGACATGCATGTTATAAACATACACGCAGCACACATGCCTTGTATGAACAGTAGATACCATTGCAATTCTCTACAAAGTGTACAATTTTTTTTATAACTCTTATAGAGTACACACAGAGATCACAAACATGTGATCCAACAT
The DNA here is from genome assembly GCA_950022295.1 of Bromus sterilis. NCBI lineage: Eukaryota > Viridiplantae > Streptophyta > Magnoliopsida > Poales > Poaceae > Bromus > Bromus sterilis. The sequence continues at coordinate 157,780,328 of OX465599.1, read as the reverse complement.
TACAACACAAAGCGGAAGCAAATTATGTCTGAGTACAGACAAGTTTAACGAATGGCTTAAGAAGCCTTATTTAAAGACAAAGCCCTTCACGAGGGAACAGTCGTCTGACTGGGACTAGACTAGTTGTCTTCAGTCGTCCAGCTCGATGAAGAAGCCACCTTCGGGGTCAGTGGCATCATCTAAAACATGGATTAAGCAAACGTGAGTACAAAGTCGTACTCAGCAAGACTTACATAGGAGCTATACTACTCATGCACATGTATCAAGGTAAAGGGAGGTGGGGTTCACTTGCAGAAATGCCAGCTTGGACTTGGCTAATCCTGAACTACGAGTACCAGACTTGAGGTAAGAAGCGTACACGAGTCCACTACTTCTCCAACCAATACACCACTATGGTGCCTTCATCGACTTCCCCACGAGAAAGCACGCCATAGCACTCACACTTATCTTGGTGTGTTTTAGAAGTATCCGATTCAAGTTGTCTAATAATCAAGCTAAGCTTTCCAAGCAGTCCATAACCGCGGACGCGGCTATTCGAATAGTTTTGTTAACCCTGCAGGGGTGTACCGCTACACACACATGACCATCATTTACCGCCTTTGATCTCGACACCATTCAAGGGGTGCCAGCGAGGATGCTCACCACAACTGTTACCTCATAGCCTATCTAGTCCGAGAAAGTCGCCTACTTGGGTTGGCTACCACTATCTTGAACCCGGCCGGTTTACCGAAGTGGACCCAAGCAATGTGTGCGTGGTGCATAAGCCGGTCTCGGGTGAGTCATTCTCTCACTTAGCATCCAGGCCACAAGCCTACCAGAACTCCGAACTACTGCGACATCTGGACATCGAAAGGGATGAGTTAATAGGTTGAGAGGGGTCAGTGAGCCCAATGTGTGGTTGTACTCTTCATCTTGGATGACCACACAAGAACTCGGACTTAGGGCGGTGTTCAACGAGACAACCCACCGTGTACTCCTACACAACCTCTCATCGTTCACCTTGTATTAGGGTCGATTCACCAACACTTTTCTACCATCATCAACATGATCACTACCATCCCGACTCACATCACAGTGACAACATGGTATCATACTAAGCATGCAATAAGCAGTAACATTGCAAGGGTTACATGATATCAACCAACTCCTACATTTGCTAGGATAGTGGTTTGCTTACTACTGTGACAAAATGATAGGTCATGCAAAGGAATGGGTTCATCTATGCGGTAGAAACGAATCATGGTGATCATCCTAAACAATGCATAAGCGAGACATGAGAGGGAAGTGGGATTTTATCGACATGATCAATGGGGGTTTGCTTTCCTTGCTGACGAGGTTCGGGTTCGGGGTCTTCAGCGAAGGGGGTAGCCTCCTGCTCCGGTTCCACCTCTACTCGACAAACAAAGCACGAAGTGGCAATCAATATGAATGCAATGCTTAAGCACATGATTGACTGCTAAAACTTGAAGTATAAGTTTTGATGTGTGAGGCAATTCCATTTAAGTGAAGTATATTGCATTTAAAATGCAAATTCAAACTCCACATTTGAATTCAACGTAGTCAATTTGCATGTGACATAGTTTGATCATTTTGAATCATTTTCAAATGTGTATGATATGCCTTTGAAGTGTGGTTGAATTGTAGCTTAATTCCATGGTCCAAGTAGCAAAAGCATTTGGTTTGAATTTGAATTAAATTCAAATAAAGCAAATGACATATGCTACTGGTCCCATTTTAAATTCAACTCAAACAAAGTTGAAAGTTTCATATTTGGAAAGATAATTTTTTCCTGATCATTTTTCATATATTATTTGTCCAAATTGGAGTTAATATGAGTTTTCTATGAATTTTCAAAGTTTGGGGTATTTTCTAGAATTTCTGGAATTCTTTTAATTCAAATAATCTCTGGAAATTCATTTAATTTGATGTACTGCGTCAGTGCTGACGTCAGGGGGGGGGGGGGCTGACAAGAGGGTCCCACCTGTCAGTGGCTGGGTGAGTTAATTCGTTGGGTTAATTAATCGAGTGGCTTAATTAAGCCACTGGGCCCACTGGTCAGTGACCCAGGGGGTCATTAGCCAGGTGATTAAGGGCTAACCCACCGGCGGTTAACCGCCCGCGACCAAAGCCACGGCGGCGCTGCACGGGATCACGATTCCGGCCATCATTTGGAGCGCGAAGACCACCAGCTTGAAGCCCTCTCCTGCGCGCGTCGAACGGGACCGAATCCAAGAGCTGGGGTGCACGGTACGCTCGCCGGCGTCAAGTTTTGCGGCGACCTAGCTACGGCCGTGATCGAGATTTCGTTCCGGGGCACGACTTGAGGCGGGGCTAGGCTGGTTCAACGAGGAGGAGCACGGGGAACACGTTGGACAACAAGGCGGGTTCGATTTCTTAGCGGGTGGACGTCGCCATGGATCCCGGCGGCGAGGAGCTTCGGCTCTCATGGCAACCAAGGCTAGAGGAAGCAATCGAAGGGGGAAGTTTAGGGGTTTTGAAACCGAGCTCACCAGGAACTCAGTAGAGGTGGTGGCGAGGGCTGGGGTGGCTCAACGGCGGCGGAATTGACGAAGTCCTTCACTGCGGCCGGCGAGAACTCGAGGAAGAATCTGGCGTCTACGCGGGCTCCGGGCTCGATTCCTTGCACTGCTCGACGAAGACGACGACGAGGAAGAACTTGGACACGGTCTTGGGGCTTCTCGGCGTCAATGGCCACACGGGGGCTCAACGGTGCTCCGGCGTGCTTCTCGGGCGGCGATGAATCGGGCGAGAGAGGAAGGGGAGGTGTTCCTGGAGGGAGGGGAAAGAACTGGGGCGGTGCTAGGGTGCGTCCAGACGCGAGAAGAGGGCACGGGGCGGCCTGGAAGCTTGAAGACGTCGAGGTCTCGTCGTCGCCGCGCTCGGCCGCTCCAGCGAGCTGCTTGGGCGCGCGGGGTAGAAGACGACAAGGGGGAGGCTGGGCTGGGCCGGCCAGGTGGGCTGCGGGGAGTTAGTTGGGCTGCTTCCAGGTAAGTTCCTTTTCCCTTTTCTCTTCTGTTTTCTTTTCTGCTATTTTTTTTGCTGTGCAAAAATAATTAGCTAGGCATTTTATTAAATGCTGAAAAATTTTATGTGGCCTCATAATAATATAGACTAGCCACTTATAAAGTTTCAACATTTTTAAAATTCAAATAATTTGAATCTTAAATCAAATAGGGGTATTTGATTAATTCCAAGGCACTGTTTGAATATTTGAAAAATCTATGAGCATGGGATGGGTCCCACATCACTTGATATGTGATCACACTCATTTATAAGACTTTTCAAAAATCTAACATGAATTTTTGGAGAAGATTTTTATCTGGCCTTTTGAATTAATTCATCTGGGGGTGTTCCTTCTCCCATTTTGCTTTTGAAAATGAATTTCCTTTGATTTTTTCAAAAATTTGACATGATGCAAGGTTACTTTGATCCTAGCACATTACCTAACAGAGGGTTCTGACATATCAATACGGAGTATCGCGAAAGCACGTGACTACCTCTCCATGTGTCCTCAAGAACGCTTTAGTCTTTATAAGTTCAGTTGCCAGGCTTATCCTTTGCTCAAAAGGATTGGGCCACTTGTTGCTCCTCGGCACTATTTACTTTGCTTGCTTTTGTCTTATTGTTGCTTATACCGAAAACCCCTAAAAAGTTATCTTTCAGTGCTTGCAGTTATTCCTTGTCCAAAATCACTTATCAATACCTTTCGCTCCTCGTTGGGTTCGGCACTCTTATTTATCGAAAACGCTGCAATAGATCCCTTACGGTTGTGGGTCATCAGCTAGTGATCACGGACCCATGGTCCAAGGTAGACTACTCAAGGCACATCCGGGAAGTGTCCATGGTGGAGGAGAAGCTCCCGGAGGTCGATCCTCCCTCCGGCAGGGTGCCGGGAAGGGTCCTGACGGTGCTCCCGATCTTGGAAGCGCGGCGACGGCAGAACTGAGGCTAGATTGCGAAATAGGGTTATGTCTTTGGAAGTTTCCCGTGACGGAGAATAAATAGGCAAAGGGGGGCAGCCAGGGGGGCCACCAGGGGACCAGGCGCCTCCCTGGCGCGGCCAGGCCCTGGTCGCGCCAGGTGGCCGCCTGGGCGCCTTGTGTGGGCCCCCTGGACTTCCTTCGGGCTTCGGGAAGCTTCCGGCACGCTGATTTTTATCTGATTTTTCCCGTATTTTTGGAGCACTTTTTATACGGGGGGAAAATGAAATAAAAAATAGGAGAAAACAGGAACTAGCACTGGGGTGCACTGAGTTAGTAGGTTTGTCCAAATATGATCAAAAGTGTATGAAAGTGTATCTTGATCATAGCAATATCACACAAACATGCATGGAACAAGCAGAAATTATCGATACGTTTGAGACGTATCAACATCCCCAAGCTTAATTCCTGCTCGTCCTCGAGTAGGTAAATGATAACATGCATAATTTCTGTGGTGACATGCTAGCAACCATATAAAAACTTTGAAAAGTAAAGCAATCAAGGTATGTAATTCAATTCAAGTCATAACATGCAAGAGTCTATATCAGCATTCAAACAAGCAACAAAAGAACATTAGGTGCAAGATCTCTCGCTGTCCGTGACTCGAATGTCTCCAAATGGTGTTTGCGTGCAAGAAGGGGGATAGGGAATACGAGAAAAATGTATTTTTTGTTGATAACTCAATCTACTAAAGTTTCACACTTGGTCTCCTTTGGAATCTTATCTTTACTCGTCCCAGACCACTAGCCAGGTACAAGTCAATTTGATCCACTCCTTTTTGATATTTTGAGCACTCATGCAATGGATGAGCGTAATCACGAGAGTTGACACTTAGGATGGCATAGAGAGAATATGGTGGAGGAGGAAGAAAAAAAGGATGACAAAGGCTCACATCAATGAGGACAATCATAGGCGAGAAGGCAAAATGATAGATATGATGTGAGGAGTAGGGAATGCCATGCAACGGATGCACATATGAGCTGAAAAGCTCTCCAATGGAACTAGTGGGGGTGCATCTAACTTGCTCGCTCAGGAATACCTAGAGCTCTTTTCAGGAGGCTCATCCTTGGAATATGCAAGCCAAGTTCTATAGTGTGAAGATCCACACGTAGCTATATGCATGATCATCTCTATGGAGTACAAGGATAAGAGGGAGTACTAGTGTGGATCTTTCAAAAGGATAGTACTGTTGCCCCTTTCTCTCTTTTTATTTATTTTTCTCTTTTTTCTATTTTTTTCTATTTTTTTGGTGGCCTCAATGGCTCTTTCTATTTAACTCTCATTTGTCCTCTTTGGGATCTTTTATTTTGTCCACTTTGGGATATTTTCCTCACTTAAGGGCAACACTCTAATGTACAAGAGGGTATAGAAGATCCTTCACACTTTACAAGGTACTCAAATCATAAAGAAGATGTAGCTATCATTATGTAAGCAATGTATGCCGCTGCCAGTGTCGCAGGAACATGTATGACATGAAGATCAAGTCATGAAGAGGTGGATGTTGCATGGAAATATATCTCGGAAAGGCTATGGAAATTCCTTGATAGGTAGGTATGTTGGCTGTTTTGAGGAAAGATATAAGGAGGTTTATAATGATAGAGCGTATCATGCCAAGGGTTTGTATGTACCGGCGAAGGTGGACGCCAACTCTCGGCGTGAGAAGGAGGCAATGCACGGCAAAGGAAAGTCTAGCAAATATGAGGAGGTGGAATTGTCAACTTTCAATACTTACATTAGTCCGAAGAACTCATGCACTTATTATCGGTAGCTCTCAATCTAATAAGGAGTTTCACAAAGAGACAAGTACCCCGATGAGGAGTGTATGGGGGTTTGGTTATTCTTGCGCATCCTCGACTCATGGTACGTGAGTGTACTCCAAAGATTAGCGATCCATCTAGTAGCTAGAGTTCTCAACTAGTTTTGTAGGTTTTGAAAATAAACACGGATTTCCCAAAATACGACACCTATCACTAATAGACAAGATCTCTTGACACCAAAAGTTCAAACATTACTCACATCAATACCTCACAACTATTGCAAGTTACTACTAAAATTAAATAGCAACCTCAACTACCTACTCTCAAAACAAGACACAACCCAGTGCAACAACCATCTCTCTTAACAAGATAAACATGAAAACTAAAGAGAGTTCCAGCAACAAACTAAACAAAAGCCAAGGCTCTTGCTAAAGACAAACTAAAACTAAAACTAAACATGGCAGTAGCTACGAAAAGATAAAGAACACACAACAGCAAAAAGATAGGCATGAAGAATCCTATGATGTGTTCTAGATTTTGTAAGTGGAGCGTGTTTCTCTCCCACACAAAGTAAGACGGGGTCTAACTTGTTATGAATAGCAAGCAAAGCTACAGAAAACTAAAAATAAAACCTAAGAGCGAGACGCTCCAAGCATAGCACATAACGCATGAAGTGATAAAAATATAGTGAGACGAAGGACGAACCACTACTGGAAAAATAGGTATAGATAATATGGACACTAATGGCGCACCATGTGTGCAGTGCGCCATTACTAAATAGCAATGGCGCACCATGCCCTGGTGCGCCATTAGTTCTCCTGTTACTAATGGCGCACGGACCAGAAGGTGCGCCACCGCCCAGTCACTCCTGGACAAGCCCCCCTCCCCAGACTTAGCAATGGCGCACTATTTGGAAGTGCGCCATAAGGAACGAGGGAGGCTAATGGCGTACTTTTGTGAAGTGCGCCATTGCTAAGTCAGGGGAGGCGTGGGCCCAGGCCTAATGACGTAGCAATAGCGCACTTCACAGAAGTGCGCCATTAACGCTAATGGCGCACTTCCTGGATGTGCGCCATTGCTATCCTGGTCCCCCCTCTGGCCAGCTGGGACCACCTGTCCCAGAGTTAGTAATGGCGCATATTTGCTGAGGTGCGCCATTGCTAACTCTAGGAGCAGCTAGATATTTTTGCAGCACACCACACTCACTTTCCCCACCTCCAACAAGCTTCTCTCGGTTCTTTCCTTCTCCTCACCTTATTTGCACCATAGATCTACCCAAAATAAGTAGTTGTATCTCCTTTTTTCATTGGTAAGTAAGGTATCTCTCCAACAAGCTTCTCTCGGTTCTTTCCTTCTCCTCACCTTATTTTCACCATAGATCTACCCAAAATAAGTAGTTGTATCTCCTTTTTTCATTGGTAAGTAAGGTATCTCTCTTTATTGTTGTGTAGATCTAGTTTGTTCTCTCTCGAATACACTTTTTGTTGGTGTATATGCGTGGTGTGTGATGTGATGATCATGGGGTATATATGTATGCGTGTTGTGATAATGGATGTGTGATGATCATGGGATATGTATGTACATGTGTGTTTGCAGGTACCTCACATATGCGATAGTTGCCAATATTTTGCCGGAATGTTGATTCATTTCGGTTTCGGCGAAAATTTGGCACACTTTGCATTCTTTTTTGTCCTAATAATTAGGCAAGGTCATGCCAAAAAAAAATTTGGTTCTAAAATATCGTTTTGCTCTATGCCCCGCAGGCGACCATGGTTCACAAGATGACCGGAGGCATCGTGGATAGGTTTTTGAGCTCCGCGAAGGCCGAGATGATTCAAAAGAACGAGACGGAGATAAGATGTCCGTGTCGAAGATGCAATCTGAAGTGCCTTTTGGACCCGGATTCACAAACAATAAAGGGGCACCTGCTCACGCGTGGTTTCATGGATGGCTATCGGTGGCAAGGTGATGAAGAAGATTATGAATTCGTCCAGGGTGGCCGGGCAATAGTAAGCAGAAATAGCGCCGAGGTTGGGCGAGAAGACGAAGAATCTCCCGGACATGATCACGATGCAGGACACAATCATCATGTAGAAGATGCCGGACATGATCATGAGGAAGATCAAGACGAAGGGCATGCTCATCATGAAGATGAAGATGCCGGAGAAGACGGCGATGATGGACCATCGTCGATGGACTGGGTGCAGGACCCTCATCTTCAAGAGTTTCTTCTGAACCAGGCGAGTAATAACACAAGAGCTGCCGCCCGAGAGAAAGCCAAGCTGAATCAACTTGAGATGGACGCAGTTACTCCATTCTATGAAGGATGCAATCCTGAGGATACCCGCCTGAAAGTAGCGCTCATGGCTCTGGAGATGAAAGTAAAACATAAAATGACCGACACAGGCTTCGATGAAAACATGTCATTCTGGCAAGACCTTCTTCCCAAGAGTAACACGTGCCCGACCAGTTTCAATGAGGCGAAGAAAATCGTGTGTCCTCTGGATTTAACGCATGTTAGATACCATGTCTGCATTAACGATTGCATCATTTATCGGCATGAGTACGCGGAGTCTACCGTATGTCCGAAGTGCGGCGCCAGTCGATACAAGAAGAAGAAAGCTTCTCAAAAAACGGTGTGGTACTTTCCGATCATTCCTCGTCTGCAGCGTTATTTCAGGGAGGAGCTTCACGCAAACCTCCCTAATGATGATGATGATGATGATGACGACGATGATGATGATGAGCCACCGGAGGACACGGAAAGTCGTCGAAAAGGCAAAAAGGCCAAGAAGCAGAGCGAACATTATTACTGCCCCCCGCGTGCTTCACTCTAAGTCAGAAGGAGATCCAGCAGTTGATCAACTGCCTCCTAGGAATTAAACTTCCTTACGGTTTCGCTGGAAAGATCAGCAGATACCTAGACTCAGCGAAGCAGAGGTTCAGCGGGATGAAGTCTCACGACTGTCACGTGCTGATGACGCAGCTACTTCCAGTTGCAATGCGCGGGATCATGGATGACCACGTCCGTGAAACGCTATTTTGCCTATGCAACTTTTTTGATGTCATCTCTCGGAAGTCGGTTGGCGTGAGGCAATTCAGAAGGCTACAAGAAGAGATCGTGGTGATATTATGCGAGCTCGAGATATACTTCCCGCCTGCATTCTTTGATGTCATGGTGCATCTCCTCGTCCATATCGTGGATGATATCATCCAACTCGGGCCGACGTTCCTGCACAGCATGATGCCGTTCGAAAGGATGAATGGTGTGATCAAAGGATACGTTCGCAACATGGCACGTCCAGATGGAAGCATAGCCCAAGGCTTTCTGACCGAAGAGTGCATCTCCTTTTGCACGAATTATCTAGGAATCGATAACCCCGTTGGTCTGCCCGTCAACAGGCACCTCGGCAGGCTTGCTGGATATGGTCACCGCGAGGGTCGTCGCGAAATGCATGTCGACTTCCAGGATCGACTCGCCGACTTTGAAAGAGCAAACCTAGTCACGCTCCAACACATTGACTTGGTCGATCTTTGGGTGGTAGAGCACAAAACATCAATTGAGAAGACGTACAATGACCGAGGCCAACAGTGGACCGACGGAGATGTACTCAAAGAGCACAACTCATGCTTCACGCGTTGGTTCAAGGACAAGCTTCTATCGTACCCTTTACATGAGGACTCTTCCGAGGAAGAAAAGCTCGTATTCGCCTTGTCACAGGGCGCCGAGCACAACCTGATGACATATCAAGCGTACGATATCAACGGCTACACATTCTACACCGAGGAAAAGGACATGAAGAGCGATTATCAGAACTCCGGGGTAACGATGGAAGCCTACACCGGTAACGTCAAGAAAAGATACTACGAAAGGATCGAGGAGATCTGGGAGCTCAGCTACGCTGGAGAGAAGGTGCCGATGTTCCGTGTCAGGTGGGCAAAGAGCATCGTAAAAGAAAGCCGGTATTTCACCACCATGGTTATACCCGAAGCCAAATCCAAGACCGCGGGCGCAAACGTCACCGCGCAAAATGAGCCATGGGTACTGGCTAGCCAAGTGGACCAATGCTTCTTCATTACCGACCCGTCAAAGCCCAGCCGTGTTGTCGTGAGGAGAGGCAAAAGGAAAATCATCGGAATGGATGGAGCCGCCAACGAGCAAGACCTCGACAAGTACGGCGACCCGAAGATTGAAGATGACGACGACGATGATGCAGTAGCATACAAAACAAGAAGAAGCAGGACCACCCTACCTAAATGCGGTCGCCCGTTCAAGAGAAGAAATCAAGCGGTTCCGGGGCTAAATTATGCAAACGCAAAAAAGAAGGGCAAAAAGATTGTGAAAAGATGATAGCTAAGATCCAATCACGACGATTGTTATTTCATGATTGTTATTTCATGTCACTTGATTTCAACCTCATTTATGAGCATGTGAATGATTATTTTTAGACATCTTTTAAACATTATATTATTTTATATTATGAGCATTATATTATTTTAGTACATAAAATATGAAACTACTTGCCATGATGAACTAAATATTTATAATTATAATTATAATTATAAATAACACATAAAACTAACACATAATTATAATTATAATTACTACACAATATAAAATTAACACATAATTATAATTATAAATATAAATAACAAAATATTAAAAGTGTTAATGGCGCACCTACGGAAAGTGCGCCATTGCTATGCCTATTCTAATGGCGCACTTCCAGAAAGTGCGCCATTGCTATGCCTATGCTAATGGCGCACTTCCAGAAAGTGCGCCATTGTTATGCCAAGTAGTTAGGGTTATCTCGATTGGGCTCGATCCCATCGATTCATTCACACAGTACTCTCTCTCTCGAACCCCATCTCGCGCCGCCCCCCTCTGGCGCCCCCGCGCCCCGGTGCCCCACTCCGTCGACCCCCCCTCCACCGACCGCCACACCTCCGGCGACCCCGCGCCCCTCCTCCCACGTCCTCTCTCTCTCTCTCACCGCCCCCTCCACCTCTCTCTGCAGGACTCGCTTCCGCCTGTCGTCGTCGTCCACACCGCCGCCCACACCATCTCCCAGCCGCGCCACCGCCACCATCTCCCAGGTATTGCTCTTTTGAGACTAGTCGTACAACCCATGTTAGATTCGTTCGCCGCCGCACACTCAGTCCAGGGGATCATTTTCATTATGAATTCTACGAAATTGATATCCTAGCTAGGCCCCCTTCCCGCTGTGCAATTTCTTGGTTTCAGTCTTAGTCGTTGTAGATTCAGAGAGAGTGATGGTGGTGATTTAGTTTTCCTTTGTTCATGCTAGCATTTTTCAGTCCTGATTTTTCTATGGGGATTTTACTTGCTAATCCAGCATAGAGAGGACCACTATTGAAACCCTAAGGCTTCAGTGTTCTGCCCCCAACATCTACCACTTGTGGCCTTGTAGTTGATGATGAGTTAATAGGAAGAGGAGGAGGAGCTACAGTTGCATCATTGCTTCCCTGTATGTGTGTGTTTACTGCATCTGCCACCCATCTTGACAACAACACTGCTGCCATGTAGTTCAGATATTATTTTCTTTATTGGCAGAATATGACATGCAGAATTCCAATAAGTTGGCAGATGTACAGCTCGAAGCTCTGTCTCATGGCATCGAACATGGAAGCTTGGATTGCTTGTTGTTGCCTGCTTAGTTGGTTTTTACTGAGTGGATAAATGGAACTATGTAATAAAGTGTCTCTTGTTGTGTTGAGTTCTTCTCTTTAGATTCAGATACCTCCATTTTTGTTGTTTTCGTATGATATCTGCTAATGTAACTCTGTATATATATGTTTGGGAATAGATTTATTGACTGCTTCTATTTGTGTGTGTTTGTGAGTGTTGGCTGATGATCTGATACGTGCTTCTATTGATAAGTTCATTTATTTTGTAGCGAACACCTGATGCACTTCCCTCCTAGTATGATCTAAACTTTCATCTAAGTTGGAGAGTACTCTAATTTGGTCTGGAAGCCAACCCATTCACCCCAAAACCTGTAGCCTGCTGAATTTTTTTGTAAGGGGGCAACATGGTTGTTCTGTTTGTGCTCCCTTTGAGCTGTTTAAAATCTTCCCATTTTAGGGTCAAACCATGTAAATCCATTCACCTCTCAACAGAAGCAGCTAGTGTTTTCGAAACTGAAAGACAACCAATCAGATTATCTGTGCGTCCAATTCTGATGAGCCTTTCCCTTTTGGTGTCTTAGCAACATGACGTACTTCCAAAATGCTAGAAGCTCTATGAATTTAGAAAGGGTTTCGGTAATTCCATTGTGATGTACATTCTGTCCAAGTTATGATACCCAAAAACATTGATATTGCATTCTTTCTGCAGAATCTGTTGTGCTTAGATACAACACCACATTGCTTCACATAAGCATGTCTTAACTTATATAATCACTAGTATTTCTTGTTTCTGACTTTGATGCTATATTGTTGACATAGCATAAGTGGTCTTTTGTATGTCTGATTTTCATGTGCTCCAGTACTAATTTTCATATGCAGTCTCATGCATTTAACTTATGTTGATATATATGCAATAAACTGTTATGTTTATATATATGCATTCTTGTTTATATATGCAGTCCTGCCTATATGCTTGTTGTGCCATTTTTGTTAGTTAGTGTTAAATAGGGGAGGTGCTGCCTTCCTGCCTGCTGGGATAGCCAAGACATGTTATGAGGGTGTGTGTGAGTATGAACTATATCATTTATCTATGTACATGCTTGTTGTGCCTATATGTAGGCCTTTTTTGTGCAGGTACAAATAATGACCCCATTCTCCCGAAATGTAGATTAATTTCCGTTTCGGTTGAGAATGGGGTCCTAGCTCAAGAAAATTAGCAAAGGTCATGCCGAATTTTTCCGTGAATTCGTGCATGACCTTTGTTAATTTTCTTGACCTAGAAGGTGCTTTTGCATGTAATTGTCCAACTACATAGCTCAACAATCTCCACAGTAGCATATAGTGTTAGGCACTTTCAGATTTGATCACTGGCAGAACTTTTTTCTTATCCTAGCTATACTAGCTACCCTGATATCATCCAATCACTCTAGTAGCATTTTTTCTTATCCTATGTAGTGGGTGTAGATGGCCGACAACGATGAGGCCGGAGGTTCGCACCACCAGAAGCAATATTGGGAGATGAGCATAGACGATTGATAGAGGCGAAGGTGTCCCGATGTTTCGATGAGATGGTGGAGATCGATTATGGTGGAGACGACTTTCACGATCCGACTACGAACGTGCGAAGACGTTGTGCCTTAGCGATCGCTAAACCAACTCCGAGAGGTTATTGATCCCGCGGATGCACGATCAACCTGACCACGAAGGTCTAATTCCTGCAAGCAATCGAAGAACAAGCAAGAACTAAGAATTGCAATCTGGATATTGCGAATATAAGATGAATGATTACGAAAGTTGGGGTTCCAATGAGGTCTTGGCCTGGTCGGATGACACAAACGAAGAGCTCGAAGTTGCGGCTCTGGCTAACTTAAATCTAATTAAAACCCAAGTCTAAACGACGCCCTAAGGGCTGTATATATGGGGGAACAGAGGGGAATTTCGTGGCCCCTTGGAGGAGGGGTCCGAAAACAACCCTAACTCGGTTTCCCCACACATACGGACTCTAAAAAATAGCCTATTAAGTGTATTTCGAAATTACATGGGCCTGGCCCAATAATAAGGTGACGCAGCACATATAATAACCCTTGGACGAAAATATTAATGTGGCGTCTTGTGTCTCTCGTCCAAGTCTTCATGCACGCCTTATGGTGGCCTCAAAGTGCGAAAATCACCACTGGAAGCTCCATTGTCCTTTCCCGCGCGCACACCTCCTTCTCCATGCTTGATCCCGCTCCAATGACCATCCTTCTTATCCATGCTAGGTCCTTCATTCATAAGACAAACAAAAGTATCTAATTTAGGCAGCATCATATGTTCCTGAACATTAGAAGGATTCGCAAGAAACGAAAGTACCTGATAATTTAGTTGACGTGCGCGTGCTCTAGTAACTGGTCCAGTATGTGTAGTTGGTGAAGATGTGGGTGTAACATTAGTAGAGATGTCTTCATCATCCTCCCCTTCTTGAATTGAAGTCGTCCTCAACGGAAGCTCATCATCTTCTCCCAAATAAGGTTTCAAATCTGCAATGTTAAATGTGGGACTAACCCCAAAATCTGCAGGTAGCTCAAGTTTATATGCATTATCATTAATTTTCTGTAAAACCTTAAAGGGACCATCAGCTCGTGGCATTAACTTAGACTTGCGCAAATCAGGAAACCTATCTTTACGTAGATGTAACCAAACAAGTTCTCCTGGTTCAAACACAACATGCTTTCTACCCTTATCACCAGCAAGCTTGTATCTAGCATTCATTTTCTCAATGTTTTCTTTAGTTAACTCATGCATTTTTAATATCAATTCAGCACGTTGCTTAGCATCAAAATTAACCTTCTCCGAAGATGGAAGAGGCAGCAAATCAATAGGTGCACGAGGTAGAAAACCATAAACAATCTCAAAAGGGCACATTTTAGTGGTAGAATGAAATGAACGATTATAAGCAAATTCAATATGAGGTAAACATTCTTCCCACATTTTCAAGTTACTCTTTAAAACAGCCCTAAGCATAGTAGACAAAGTCCTATTGACTACTTCAGTTTGTCCATCAGTTTGGGGATGACAAGTAGTACTAAAAAGTAGTTTAGTCCCCAACTTAGCCCATAAGCATCTCCAAAAATGGCTAAGAAACTTAGTATCACGATCCGAGACAATAGTATTGGGCACACCATGTAAGCGAATAATCTCATGAAAGAATAAATCAGCAACATTAGCAGCATCATCGCTTTTATGACATGGTATAAAATGTGCCATCTTAGAAAATCTATCCACGACAACAAATATGCTATCCCTCCCCTTCTTTGTTCGAGGCAAGCCTAAAACAAAGTCCATGGATATGTCCTCCCACGGAACACTAGGTACAGGTAAAGGCATGTATAAACCATGAGGATTGAGTCGTGACTTAGCTTTCTGACATGTAGTGCAGCGAGCAACAAAACGCTCAACATCCCGTCTCATCTTTGGCCAAAAGAAATGTGTAGCAAGTACGTCCTCCGTCTTCTTCACGCCAAAGTGTCCCATTAATTCTCCTCCATACGCCTCCTGCAACAACAAAAGACGAATAGAGCTAGCTGGAATGCATAGCTTGTTAGAACGGAACACAAAACCATCATTAAGCACAAACTTGTTCCATGTTCTACCCTCTCTACAATTCTGCAATACATCTTTAAATTCCGCATCATGTACATATTGATCTTTGAGTGTCTCTAAACCGAATATCTTGAAGTCAAGTTGTCAAAGCATAGTATAACGACGAGACAAAGCATCAGCAATAATATTATCTTTCCCCTTCTTGTGTTTAATGACATAAGGGAATGTCTCAATAAATTCAACCCACTTAGCATGTCTACGATTAAGTTTTGCTTGGCTTCTTATGTGTTTCAAAGATTCATGATCAGAATGTATAACAAATTCTTTGGGCCATAAATAATGTTGCCAAGTTTCTAATGTCCGAACAAGAGCATATAATTCCTTATCATAAGTAGAATAGTTCAGACTAGGCCCACTCAATTTTTCAGAAAAGTATGCAACAGGTTTAGCATCTTGTAATAACACACCTCCCAAACCAATCCCACTAGCATCGCATTCAAGCTCAAAAGTCTTATTAAAATCAGGAAGTTGGAGCAAAGGAGCATGTGTTAACTTATCTTTCAATACCGTGAAGGCTTCTTCCTGTGCGGTACCCCAAGTAAAAGGCACATCCTTGCGTGTAAGCTCATTGAGAGGTGCAGCAATGGTACTGAAATCTCTCACAAAACGCCTATAGAATCCAGCGAGGCCAAGAAAACTTCTCACTTGTGTGACCGTTTTGGGCTGCGGCCAACTCTCAATCGCCTCGATCTTGGCTTTATCAACTTCAATTCCCTGCGGAGTAACAACATAGCCAAGAAACGATACTCGGTCGGTGCAAAAGGTGCACTTCCCAAGGTTACCAAACAAACGTGCATTACGTAGAGCAATAAAAACAGCACGTAAATGATCCAAATGTTCCTCCAAAGATTTGCTATAAATCAGTATATCATCAAAATAGACTACCACAAATCGTCCAATGAAAGCACGTAAAACCTCGTTCATTAATCTCATGAAAGTGCTAGGTGCATTAGTTAACCCAAAAGGCATGACTAACCACTCATATAATCCAAACTTAGTTTTAAATGCCGTTTTCCATTCATCCCCTAATTTCATGCGAATTTGATGGTATCCACTACGCAAATCAACTTTGGAAAACATGGTAGAGCCACTTAATTCATCAAGCATATCATCTAACCTAGGAATAGGATGACGATAACGAATAGTAATATTATTAATGGCTCTACAATCAACACACATACGCCAAGTTCCATCCTTTTTAGGCACTAATATAACAGGAACAGCACAAGGACTAAGGGATTCACGTGTGTAACCTTTGTCGAGTAACTCTTGTACTTGACGTTGAATCTCCTTCGTCTCCTCCGGATTGGTACGGTATGGCGCACGGTTGGGCAGCGAAGCACCGGGAATTAAGTCAATCTGATGCTCAATCCCTCGAATAGGTGGTAATCCCGGTGGTACGTCTTGTGGAAAGACGTCAATAAACTCCTGCAAAAGGTCAGTGACAACAGGAGGCAAAGAAGGAGGCAATTCCTCAAATGAAAACAAAGCTTCTTTGCACACAAAAGCATAGCACACATATTGACTAACATCCAAATCCGAAATATCAACCTTAGTAGCAAGCAAAGTTGGACTAGTCAATTTAATTTCATTAGAAACAGCAGAAGAAGATTTGCTATTAGTCTTATGTTGTTTCTCAAATTCTTTAGCTGCTATCTCATTCTCACTCTTATTTTTCTCCTGTTTAGCTTTACTAGCTCTAGCAAGATCATCTTTCACAATTTGTTCAGGAGACATAGGAAGTAAAGCAATAGTTTTATCCTGATGAACCAGAGTAAACTGATTTGTCCTACCATGGTGTACAACATTCCTATCAAATTGCCATGGTCTACCAAGTAAAAGAGAGCATGCTTGCATGGGTACCACATCACAATCAACATAATCAGCATATGCAGCAATGCTAAAGTGCACACGAACAGAACGCGTTACCTTAATCTTACCACTATTGTTAAACCACTGAATATAGTACGGATGGGGGTGTGGTCTTGTGGTGAGAGATAGCTTCTCCACCAACTCCATGCTCGCCAAGTTGTTGCAACTCCCTCCGTCAATGATGATGCGAACCGAACGTTCTTTCACCACTCCCTTTGTGTGGAAAAAATTATGCCTCTGGTTTTGCTCGGCCTTCGATACCTGCACACTTAACACACGTTGAGCAACCAAACTAGCATATTGATCTGCATCATCAGGAGCCATATACTCTATATCATGAGCATCATCATGGGCACCCTGTTCCTCGTGAGCAATGAGAACTAAAGTCTCCTCATCATAGTCGCTCGCTGACTCATACCCACCATTCGCCGTAATAATCATCACACGCTTGGAGGGACAGTCTTTGGCGAAGTGACCTCCACCTTGGCACCTGCGACATTTAATATCACGATCTCGTGTTTGCCCTGTGGAAGCCATGGATGAAGAAGAACTCGCTGCTGGACCACTCTGTGCACCCTTGAATGGTGGCGCTGGCTGTTTTGGTGGCTCCCTGTAAGAATGAGCGGTTGAAGTAGATGGTGGTGCAGCAGGACGTGTGGATGTAGAAGGTCCACGCGATGTCCATGATGTATTTCGTCCTGCAGAAAAGTTAGGTCTCGTAGCGGCATGTCGATCCTGCACTTCACGTTCAGCTTTACAAGCAAGATGAAACAAACGAGTAATAGTAGCATAGTCCTTGTATTCTAGAATAGTTTGTATCTCCCTGTTTAAGCCACCTATAAAACGTGCAAACATAGCTTCATTATCCTCTACTAGGCCACATCTAATCAATCCAGTTTGTAATTCTTGATAATATTCCTCTACATAATTTTTTCCTTGTCTCCAACGCTGTAATTTTTGTAGCAATTCACGTTGATAATAAGGAGGAACCCAGCGAGTACGCATAGCATCTTTTAAAGCAGCCCAAGTAGCTGGAATATTATTAGCATGCGATCTACAATGTTCAGACCACCAAATAGATGCAAAACCCGTGAATTCACAAACAGCAGCAGTAACACGTCTATTCTCAGGATATTGTAAACATGTAAAGCGTTGTTCAGTTTCTAACTCCCAAGTAAGATAAGCATCAGGAATATATCTACCCTCAAACGGCTTAAGATTCAATTTAAGTTTAGGCACATGTTCATCATCGCGTACCTGAGGGGGTGCTTGGTGTCGACCGTGGCGAATGTTGGGACGTGGACGTCCAGCTGGCTGTTCATTGGCCGCTTCTTGTTCCACCTCCTCCTCGTAATCACCCTCGTAGTTGTCGTCCTGGGCGACGTTAGAGGCAGCAGCAGCAGTAACTGCAGCAGCAGCAGGAGCACCAGCAGCTTGTCCGCCCGGAAACAGAATACGTCGTGCACGTCGTGGTGGCGGTGGCTGTGCTGGAGCGGCCGCATGCTGTAGAGGTAGGCGTGCGAGCAACTCAGTAAACTTGGCGTCGAGCTTGGTGTCGATCATCTTCTCCACACCATCAATCGCCTCTGTAAATCTGTTCTCGATGTCATTCACCTGTTCAGACATCATTTGTGCAAATTTATCATGTAATGCTTTGTTTGTCATATTCTCCCAATCAGGTGCATCCCGCGCCACTTCATCATGGGATCCTGGCATGGTTAGCAGAAATAGAAAACACACAGAAATATGGTCCTACTTCTAATAATGGGATGTGGGGTGGTGGAAAGCACAAATCCGTCAAGCTTTTCTTTAGTTCGTACCGATTCTTACCTAGCAGCAGGTGGTGATGTACAGCCAACGGGTCAAAACTCTCAGAGATGTGGTAGAGCGATGGCCAGGAGGTGTCAAAATGCACGATGTAGAATATATGTGGAGCTGTAGGAAGGCTGACAAGTATGGTAGCAAAAGCTCAACAGTAATCAAAACAGAGATGCAAAGCTGAATAAACACTCAACGTCGGTACTGTGCTGATCCTAGGCTAGACCGTACTAGAGACGCGAGCCTAAAACACAACCGAAAGCACGGCGCGGCACGTAATCAACTGAGAAGCACACTCTGAATTTTTTTTTTTTTGGAAATCACCCTCTTCTACGTACGACAAAGATTGGTGAAATCCGACTCTAATCAACTCAAACTAATCTGGCTACGGAGAGATCACAAACCGAACGGGTGATGGAACTCAACTCGGATTGGTAGGTCGTGGTGCTGTATATGGACTCGACTTGGCGGAACGTGGTGGTGTATCTGGACTCGGATTGGCGGAAACGTGGCGGTGTACTACTATGCGGCGGCGGTGTGACAAACTGTGATCAGAACTCGAAACTCTAAGGGAACTAGACGCTAAGATCAGCAACTCGACACAACGATGCAACCGCAAATTCAACAAAGCAAACTATTGTAAAGAAAACTGGACAAAGGCTCGGACTGTTTTGGGACGTGATGATCTAACCCTAATTTTTTTTGGCTTTTTCGTGGACTGTAGGTATGAAGAACAGAACCAATCTAGACTACGAAAACTGGTAAATCTCACCGAGCAACCTGGAAATCTGATACCACTTGATAGAGGCGAAGGTGTCCCGATGTTTCGATGAGATGGTGGAGATCGATTATGGTGGAGACGACTTTCACGATCCGACTACGAACGTGCGAAGACGTTGCGCCTTAGCGATCGCTAAACCAACTCCGAGAGGTTATTGATCCCGCGGATGCATGATCAACCTGACCACGAAGGTCTAATTCCTGCAAGCAATCGAAGAACAAGAAAGAACTAAGAATTGCAATCTGGATATTGCGAATATAAGATGAATGATTACGAAAGTTGGGGTTCCAATGAGGTCTTGGCCTGGTCGGATGACACAAACGAAGAGCTCGAAGTTGCGGCTATGGCTAACTTAAATCTAATTAAAACCCAAGTCTAAACGACGCCCTAAGGGCTGTATATATGGGGGAACGGAGGGGAATTTCGTGGCCCCTTGGAGGAGGGGTCCGAAAACAACCCTAACTCGGTTTCCCCACACAGACGGACTCTAAAAAATAGCCTATTAAGTGTATTTCGAAATTACATGGGCCTGGCCCAATAATAAGGTGACGCAGCACCTATAATAACCCTTGGACGAAAATATTAATGTGGCGTCTTGTGTCTCTCGTCCAAGTCTTCATGCACGCCTTATGGTGGCCTCAAAGTGCGAAAATCACCACTGGAAGCTCCATTGTCCTTTCCCGCGCGCACACCTACTTCTCCATGCTTGATCCCGCTCCAATGACCATCCTTCTTATCCATGCTAGGTCCTTCATTCATAAGACAAACAAAAGTATCTAATTTAGGCAGCATCATATGTTCCTGAACATTAGAAGGATTCGCAAGAAACGAAAGTACCTGATAATTTAGTTGACGTGCGCGTGCTCTAGTAACTGGTCCAGTATGTGTAGTTGGTGAAGATGTGGGTGTAACATTAGTAGAGATGTCCTCATCAACGATGATCCACAACCTCAACCCCGCTAAGAGGGCATCGGGGATGACTCTACCGATCCCGAGTACACAACCGCTAGCGGGGATGATTGTGGTGCCGCGGAGGCCGAACCCGCCACTGATGGCCTACCCACAGATGGAAGCCAACCGAAGAGGCAAAAAAAGGAGAGGCGCCCGAGCAAGCTAGGCACCGTCAAGGAGGAATTTACCGAAGTGGACAAAAATGGGCTTCCAACGGCGCCCAAAGAATTAGTCGGTGGGTACGCCGGACAACTCGGGTACATTCTCCGGGGCACCGTCTCGATCAACACCGAGAACCTAAGGCATCCTGACCGAGCGAATTTGCGCAACCTCCTCTTCACGAAGCTGCACAACCGATACAAGTTCCCCACTCAATTCGCAAACACGCGACTCCACGGGAATAAAGTGAACAGTGCCGCCCTCACGAAGATGAGCACATCCCTGGCTACTTGGAGAACCACGGTGAAGAAAATGATTAGTAAAGGTGTTAGTTACGAGAAGATCAAGGAGTCAAATCCTTCGATCAGCGAAACTGACTACGAGGAGTTCAAGCTCAAGTGCGAGGACACCTCAACCAGTGAATCGAGTCAGTGGGGGAAAAGTATGCGGGAATTGAACTTAGGGGTTAACATACTAGGTCCCGGCGGTTACAGAGTGGCGGAACCGAAATGGGACAAGGAGGACGCGGAGCGTGCCGCGCAAGGCCTACCTCCCCTCTTCAAAAAATACGGAGATAAGCCTACAGATAACTATGTCAGGGCCCGATACAAGAGGAACCTGGTAACAGGGGAGCTTACGACGGATCCACAGGTGGAGGAGCTTGAGCGTCTTCTGGTAAATAATACCTCCCCATGTTAAATTAACTCCATATGGTTGCATTTTAAAATTAGCGAAGCCAAATTTCTGAATGGTCCCCGCGTTCCTTGTGCAGGAAACTGAAGGCAGCAGTGCGGGGTCCCCGCCTATCGCCCCTTGGGACAACTCTTTAAATAGGGCAATCAACACACTCAAGAAAAAGGATAAGCTTAGTAAGCCGTCGTCAGCTGGTCATGTGTCCGGCAAAGGCTGTTCCACAAAATGGTCGAACTACTATAGCACTAGGAGAAAGGAGAAAAGCACTAGCGGCTCGGAGGCACAACTCCAGGAAAAAATGGAGCAGATTCCACGCATTGTGGAAGAACAAGTTGGACATGCGCTCAGCAACATGATGCCTTCCTTGTTTGTGTTCATGCGAGACTGGCTTGCGAGCGGTCAAGAGGGGTTGCCCCCGATTGCCAGCTTCATGGGCAGCAACTCTCACAACACGACGACAGCGCAAGTATTGGAGCGTAAAACACCAACGCCCGGCACCTCAGGAGCAAGCGCCCCCTCCGTCACATGCCCGCCCGCCGTTGGCGGTCCATCGACATTAGCCGAGCTCGACGCCATCACGGTAACTAAGCCTCGACCGATGACTTCATCTCCTTTTGCCTTTGACTGGGCATCCTTGACGCCCTACATGTTTTCGCAGGGCACCGTCAACGTTCCATGCACTCTCCTGCACTTCGTGGACGAGGAGTTGGTCGATGTTGCCGTGGGCAGAATCGTTCAACCGGGCATCCGCGTGTTCCATGGTAATCCGATGCCAGCCAACGTGTATAAAGTTCAATTGATTCGGGTGCTGGATGGCTACGGCGAAATATTACCTCCCTATCGACCCCCTGGAGCCGAGGAAGAAGATGTGATGGACCTCCACGGCTGCTTGAACTGGAGCATGCTTTGGCCGACGAGCCAGATTCGTTTGGGGGTGGGGAACAACTCCACCCCACCGCCAGTCGTGCCGGCGCCAAGCCATGCCAAGACAGCTACAACGCCGGCGGCTGATCCGGGCCACCACCCCACGGACATCGATGTGGCACAAGATCGGAGCAACACCAACACCAACACACTACTTGCCCGTGTCGATGACTTCTACGAGGAACTCGGTGGGTGCGACATGGACGACCTTTTCCTGCCTGCTTCTCAAGAACCAAACCTTGGTAAAAAAGACTCCTCCCACCCATCTCGTAGCGCGGAGATGAATTCGAACAATAAGCGTCGACTGTTCAGTTCCCAGGAGACGCCTCCAGCTGCCGCCTTCACTGAGGCTGAGATGGCCGAGGCGCGAAATGTTATCAGCCCCAACACACTCAGGAAGGTGGTCTCCGAGCAGGTAAAGGTCCCATTACATGAGAAGCCGAAGAAGAAGGGACGGACAAGAAGGAAGAAGGGTCCCACTACTGCGATCCAGCCGGCACCGACGATCCGTGCTCAAGACGGGCCACCAAGACCCGACGGAATCATGTCGAGGGTGCATGTGGCGGGTAGGCCGATGCTATCTGCTGCAATGCTCGATGCTGCAACCGACGCTATGAAGAGTCTGCATGACGTTGTTCTGAATTCAGAGACGCGGCGTCTCAGAGAGAATGATGTGGCATACCCGGTTTTCACCGCCAAGGTGCCAGAGGGAAAGGGCTTTGTTGCTTGCGACATCGAACATGTGATCTTCCTGCGGTTTGATGACATCTTTGCTATGTTTCACCTTTTTCCGCTGCACTACACATTCGTTCGGCTATTTGCGCTCAGTATGCAGATGCGGATCATTAGAGACAAGACCCCGAACATCGTTATAGTCGACCCCTTCTACATGCGTGCCAAGCTCTTGACCAGCCCCGGGGACCGGCGACTCGCTAGTGATTACCTTGAAGACGTCATTATGGCGAACAAGGATAAGGACAACTTCCTCCTGCCTTACTTTCCCGAGTAAGTCATCCCCTCACGTCACCGTAACGTACATTAGGTTTTGCTTAGATTTAGGTCGTTCTTTTCCTCCTAACATATGTGTTGTGTGTAGTGATGAAACAAAGTGCACACTCATCGCTCTAAACCCGAAATGGTCCATGGCCACGTATTTGGACCCGGACCATGAGTCGAACAAAGACTACACAAATATCAAGAAAGTTCTCGATGAGGCTCTCTCCCGCTACTCCAAATCAGGAGTCACCCTCAAGAAGGAAGCTGTTAGGTACGACGCGCATGTGTTCACTCACGTAACAAAGTTCGCCTGCGTCAAGCAGCCGCCTGGCGGTCAGAAGGATGCCTACTACGCCATCCATCACATGCGGGCGTTCGTACGGGACCAGCAGCAGCTTACGCTCCCAGCTCATCTCAAGCACTGGGCCGAACGCTTGTCGGTAATCCAAGACGCCGACCTTAGACAAGAATTCTTTCGCATCCAGTCGGAGTTGGCAGGAATCATCTCTGTAGATGTCCTTCGTAACACGGGGGAGTTCTACCTCAACAATCAACTGTCCAACCGTGAAATAGATACAATGCTAAGATTGCAGGCTGATGGCGATCGCTCATTCATGTCCATCACAAAAGACGGCGGCTTCACCCACGCTCCGGCCCGTGAGCGGAGTCAAAAGTCTTGATGCCCATGCGCCTAGCTATATAGTTCCGGACTATCGACGAGATCTCGTGTGTGTTGTATAAACTTTTATGAACTTGTCTGTACATATGTCAGCTTAGTTTAAACAGTCATCATTCAACTTATATGTAATTGATGCTATTTATTACTAGGACCATGAACCGTGTGCTATTAATGTGTGTTGCTTTTCTTTTCCTATGGTCCTTAATTTTGTTGTATACGTATGCACCGCTTAAATATTATATGTAAGTTTCTCTTAATGTTTTGTTTGTCCAGTGCATAAAGCAGATGCCGTCGTATGTCGTGTACATTGGTAGGATTCCCGGAGTCTACGGTGACTGGGAGGATTGTCGGAGACAGGTTCACCGTTTTAGCGATAACAGTTACAAAGGGTACCCCACAAGGGCGGAGGTGGAAGCTAGATACGCGCGCTATCTAGCGGGGGAGAGGAGGGAGCGGAGGAGGAACCAGATGAAGATCACTTTGGTCACGATGATGCTTATCGTGATCGCCACCCTCTTCTTCAATGTCATGGTAGTTTAGATATATCGACTTGTAATGTGATCAAACTCGCTACTCGAGACTGGTAATGTTCTAACTTGTTCGGTATTTTGAATTTGAGACTAATTAATATGATGATTTGTAATCAGAGACTAATCTTCTATTGTATTCGATAAATTTGTTGTTTATATCTGTGATGTTTATAAATCTGCTGTTTATATCTGTTTGTAGCCTGTGCAAATAAAGAAAAGCAAAAGAAAAAAACATAATATTCATAGTAATGGCGCACATAGTGTGCCTCAGTGGCGCATGTGTAGAAACACAGCAATGGCGCACTTCCTAAAAGTGCGCCATTAGTAACCCAGAGCACAACATACAGATATGGTGGGACCAGTAACTTTAGTGGCGCATTTGTGGCCTTAGTAATGGCGCACTTCCGGTGCGCCATTAGTGTACAAGATAGTAATGGCGCACCAGAAGTGCGCCATTACTATCACTTACTAATGGCGTGCTAGTAATGGCGCACCTAAAGTGCGCCATTAATTTCAAAATACAGTGCGCCATTAGAGCCTTTTTTCTAGTAGTGAACTGATGATTTTTTGATGGAGAAGGGGATGCACGAGGGCATCCCCAAGCTTAGACGCTTGAGTCTCCTTTAATATTTGTTGGGGATGCATGGGGGCATCCCCAAGCTTGAGCGCTTGACACTCCCGAATCTTCTTTCATCATCTTCCATCGCACACTTGAAAACTCCCTTCATACATAACTCATCATAAGCTGATTAGATAGGTTAGTACCCTTAATAAATAATTTTTTCCCATTGGATATAAAGATATTCTTGAAGATCTAATGTTTCTCAAGATTTCCAAAAGGTTTTTGCAAATAAAAAGAAAGCTTAAGGTTTGCAAAAGTTAGGAGAGACAAAACGTGGCAGAATCTGTGAAAAACAGAACAACAGGTAGTAAAGAATTTTTTAGTGGTACTTATGCAACTCAAACCAACAAACTCAGAACATACGAAAGTTCCGTGATTGTATAGAGCACACTGTGTAAACAATTCAGATCAAAAAGATGAAATGATGATTTGATCTGATTTTTCCCGTCACGAAATAATAATCTTTTTTCTGGACAACATGTCACAACATTCACTTCCCTTGTCGTATGAGGCTATAACTTGGCACAAAGCTTCAAAATAAAGATACAATGATGTTGCTACAGTAGTAACAATCATCAAGACCACTAAAAACAGAAGTAAAAACATCTTTGGTTGCCTCCCAACATGCGCTTTCTTTTACGCCTTTAAGCTAGGCATAAGGCAAAATATCAAGTCGTATCAAACGATCCATCATCAAGATCATCAAAAAGCTCTTCAATTGTACAACTAGTCTCAAGAGGTATTTCAAATAAAGGCCTAATAAATATACTTCTAGGGAGAAAACCAAAAGGCGGAAAATCAATGGAAGTTTCATTTATAAATTTATCAAAGAAAGGTATTTCTTCAAAAGTTTTCACGGTTTCAACTTCCTTGGCAATGGGTGGTTTATTTTTGGGTCGGGGAACCTTAGGTACATAATTTAACTTAGGTTCCTTCTTTGCCGGAGTCTCTACCTTTTTGGGTTTGTGATAGAGGCGAAGGTGTCCCGATGTTTCGATGAGATGGTGGAGATCGATTATGGTGGAGGCGACTTTCACAATCCGACTACTAACGTGCGAAGACGTTGCGCCTTAGCGATCGCTAAACCAACTCCGAGAGGTTATTGATCCCGCGGATGCACGATCAACCTGACCACGAAGGTCTAATTCCTGCAAGCAATCGAAGAACAAGCAAGAACTAAGAATTGCAATCTGGATATGGCGAATATAAGATGAATGATTACGAAAGTTGGGGTTCCAATGATGTCTTGGCCTGGTCGGATGACACAAACGAAGAGCTCGAAGTTGCGGCTATGGCTAACTTAAATCTAATTAAAACCCAAGTCTAAACGACGCCCTAAGGGCTGTATATATGGGGGAACATAGGGGATTTTCGTGACCCCTTGGAGGTGGGGTCCGAAAACAACCCTAACTCGGTTTCCCCACACATACGGACTCTAAAAACAGCCTATAAGGTGGTATTTCGAAATTACATGGGCCCAGCCCAATATTAAGGTGACGCAGCACCTATAATTGCCCTTGGACGAAAATAATGAAGTGGCATCTCGCGTATTTCGTCCAAGACTTCATGCGCGCCTTATGGTGGCTTCAAAGTGCGATAATCACCACGGGAAGCTCCGCTGTCCTTTCCCGCGCGCGCACCTTCTTCTCCATGCTTGATCCCGCTCCAATGACCATCCTTCTTGTCCATGCTAGGTCCTTCATTCATAAGCAAAACAAAAGTATCTAGTTTAGGCAGTATCATATGTTCATGAACAATAGAAGGATTCGCAAGAAACGAAAGTACCTGATAATTTAGTTGACGTGCACGAGCTCTAGTAACTGGTCCAATATGTGTAGTTGGTGAGGATATGGGTGTAACATTAGTAGGGATGTCCTCATCATCCTCCCCTTCTTGAATTGAAGTCGTCCTCGACGGAAGCTCATCATCTTCTCCCAAATAAGGCTTCAAATCTGCAATATTAAATGTGGGACTAACCCCAAAGGCTGCAGGTAGCTCAAGTTTATATGCATTATCATTAATTTTCTGCAAAACCTTAAAGGGACCATCAGCTCGAGGCATTAACTTAGACTTGCGCAAATCAGGAAACCTATCTTTACGTAGATGTAACCAAACAAGATCTCCGGGTTCAAACACAACATGCTTTCGACCCCTATCACCAGCAAGCTTGTATCTAGCATTCATGCGCTCAATGTTTTCTTTAGTTAACTCATGCAGTTTTAATATCAATTCAGCACGTTGCTTAGCATCAAAATGAACCTTCTCCGAAGATGGAAGAGGTAGCAAATCAATAGGTGCACGAGGTAGAAAACCATAAACAATCTCAAAAGGGCACATTTTAGTGGTAGAATGCAATGAACGATTATAAGCAAATTCAATATGAGGTAAACATTCTTCCCACAGTTTCAAGTTACTCTTTAAAACAGCCCTAAGCATAGTAGACAAAGTCCTATTGACTACTTCAGTTTGTCCATCAGTTTGGGGATGACATGTAGTACTAAAAAGTAGTTTAGTCCCCAACTTAGCCCATAAGCATCTCCAAAAATGGCTAAGAAACTTAGTATCACGATCCAAGACAATAGTATTGGGCACACCATGTAAGCGAATAATCTCACGAAAGAATAAATCAGCAACATTAGCAGCATCATCGCTTTTATGACATGGTATAAAATGTGCCATCTTAGAAAATCTATCCACGACAACAAATATGCTATCCCTCCCATTCTTTGTTCGAGGCAAGCCTAAAACAAAGTCCATGGATATGTCCTCCCACGGAACACTAGGTACAGGTAAAGGCATGTATAAACCATGAGGATTGAGTCGTGACTTAGCTTTTTGACATGTAGTGCAGCGAGCAACAAAACGCTCAACATCCCGTCTCATCTTTGGCCAAAAGAAATGTGTAGCAAGTACGTCCTCCGTCTTCTTCACGCCAAAGTGTCCCATTAATCCTCCTCCATGCGCCTCCTGCAACAACAAAAGACGAATAGAGCTAGCTGGAATGCATAGCTTGTTAGAACGGAACACAAATCCATCATTAAGCACAAATTTGTTCCATGTTCTACCCTCTCTACAATTCTGCAATACATCTTTAAATTCCGCATCATTTACGTATTGATCTTTGATTGTCTCTAAACCGAAAATCTTGAAGTCAAGTTGTGAAAGCATAGTATAACGACGAGACAAAGCATCAGCAATAATATTATCTTTCCCCTTCTTGTGTTTAATGACATAAGGGAAAGTCTCAATAAATTCAACCCACTTAGCATGTCTACGATTAAGTTTTGCTTGACTTCTTATGTGTTTCAAAGATTCATGATCAGAATGTATAACAAATTCTTTGGGCCATAAATAATGTTGCCAAGTTTCTAATGTCCGAACAAGAGCATATAATTCCTTATCATAAGTAGAATAGTTCAGACTAGGCCCACTCAATTTTTCAGAAAAGTAAGCAACAGGTTTAGCATCTTGTAATAACACACCTCCCAAACCAATCCCACTAGCATCGCATTCAAGCTCAAAAGTCTTATTAAAATCAGGAAGTTGGAGCAAAGGAGCATGTGTTAACTTATCTTTCAATACGGTGAAGGCTTCTTCCTGTGCGGTACCCCAAGTAAAAGGCACATCCTTGCGTGTAAGCTCATTGAGAGGTGCAGCAATGGTGCTGAAATCTCTCACAAAACGCCTATAGAATCCAGCGAGGCCAAGAAAACTCCTCACTTGTGTGACCGTTTTGGGCTGCGGCCAACTCTCAATCGCCTCGATCTTGGCTTTATCAACTTCAATTCCCTGCGGAGTAACAAAATAGCCAAGAAACGATACTCGGTCGGTGCAAAAGGTGCACTTCCCAAGGTTACCAAACAAACGTGCATTACGTAGAGCAATAAAAACAGCACGTAAATGATCCAAATGTTCCTCCAAAGATTTGCTATAAATCAGTATATCATCAAAATAGACTACCACAAATCGTCCAATGAAAGCACGTAAAACCTCGTTCATTAATCTCATGAAAGTGCTAGGTGCATTAGTTAACCCAAAAGGCATGACTAACCACTCATATAATCCAAACTTAGTTTTAAATGCCGTTTTCCATTCATCTCCTAATTTCATGCGAATTTGATGGTATCCACTACGCAAATCAACTTTGGAAAACATGGTAGAGCCACTTAATTCATCAAGCATATCATCTAACCTAGGAATAGGATGACGATAACGAATAGTAATATTATTAATGGCTCGACAATCAACACACATACGCCATGTTCCATCCTTTTTAGGCACTAATATAACAGGAACAGCACAAGGACTAAGGGATTCACGTATGTAACCTTTGTCGAGTAGCTCTTGTACTTGACGCTGAATCTCCTTTGTCTCCTCCGGATTGGTACGGTATGGCGCACGGTTGGGCAGTGAAGCACCGGGAATTAAGTCAATCTGATGCTCAATCCCTCGAATAGGTGGTAATCCCGGTGGTACGTCTTGTGGAAAGACGTCAATAAACTCCTGCAAAAGGTCAGTGACAACAGGAGGCAAAGAAGGAGGCAATTCCTCAAATGAAAACAAAGCTTCTTTGCACACAAAAGCATAGCACACATATTGACTAACATCCAAATCTGAAATATCAACTTTAGTAGCAAGCAAAGTTGGACTAGTCAATTTAATTTCATTAGACACAGCAGAAGAAGATTTGCTATTAGTCTTATGTTGTTGCTCAAATTCTTTGGCTGCTATCTCATTTTCACTCTTATTTTTCTCCTGTTTAGCTTTACTAGCTCTAGCAAGATCATCTTTCACAATTTGTTCAGGAGACATAGGAAGTAAAGCAATATTTTTATCCTGATGAACCAGAGTAAACTGATTTGTCCTACCATGGTGTACAACATTCCTATCAAATTGCCATGGTCTACCAAGTAAAAGAGAGCATGCTTGCATGGGTACCACATCACAATCAACATAATCAGCATATGCAGCAATGCTAAAGTGCACACGAACAGAACGCGTTACCTTAATCTTACCACTATTGTTAAACCACTGAATATAGTACGGATGGGGGTGTGGTCTTGTGGTGAGAGATAGCTTCTCCACCAACTCCATGCTAGCCAAGTTGTTGCAACTCCCTCCGTCAATGATGATGCGAACCGAACATTCTTTCACCACTCCCTTTGTGTGGAACAAATTATGCCTCTGGTTTTGCTCAGCCTTCGTTACCTGCACACTTAACACACGTTGAGCAACCAAACTAGCATATTTATCTGCATCATCAGGAGCCATATACTCCATATCATGAGCATCATCATGGGCACCCTGTTCCTCATGAGCAATGAGAACTAAAGTCTCCTCATCATAGTCACTCGCTGACTCATACCCACCATCCGCCGTAATAATCATCACACGCTTGGAGGGACAGTCTTTTGCGAAGTGACCTCCACCTTGGCACCTGCGACATTTAATATCACGATCTCGTGTTTGCCCTGTGGAAGCCATGGATGAAGAAGAACTCGCCGCTGGACCACTCTATGCACCCTTGAATGGTGGCGCTGACTGTTTTGGTGGCTCCCTGTAAGAATGAGCGGCTGAAGTAGAGGGTGGAGCAGCAGGACGTGTGGATGTAGAAGGTCCACGCGATGTCCATGATGTATTTCGTCCTGCAGAAAAGTTAGGTCTCGTAGCGGCCTGTCGATCCTGCACTTCACGTTCAGCTTTACAAGCAAGATGAAACAAACGAGTAATAGTAGCATAGTCCTTGTATTCTAGAATAGTTTGTATCTCCCTGTTTAAGCCACCTATGAAACGTGCAAACATAGCTTCATTATCCTCTACTAGGCCACATCTAATCAATCCAGTTTGTAATTCTTGATAATATTCCTCTACAGAATTTTTTCCTTGTCTCAAACGCTGTAATTTTTGTAGCAATTCACGTTGATAATAAGGAGGAACCCAGCGAGTACGCATAGCATCTTTTAAAGCAGCCCAAGTAGCTGGAATATTATTAGCATGCAATCTACAATGTTCAGACCACCAAATAGATGCAAAACCCGTGAATTCACAAACAGCAGCAGTAACACGTCTATTCTCAGGATATTGTAAACATGTAAAGCGTTGTTCAGTTTCTAACTCCCAAGTAAGATAAGCATCAGGAATATATCTACCCTCAAACGGCTTAAGATTCAATTTAAGTTTAGGCACATGTTCATCATCGCGTACCTGAGGGGGTGGTTGGTGTCGACCGTGGCGAATGTTGGGACGTGGACGTCCAGCTGGCTGTTCATAGGCCGCTTCTTGTTCCACCTCCTCCTCGTAATCACCCTCGTAGTTGTCGTCCTGGCCGACGTCAGAGGCAGCAGCAGCAGTAACTGCAGCAGCAGCAGGAGCACCAGCAGCTTGTCCGCCCGGAAACAGCATACGTCGTGCACGTCGTGGTGGCGGTGGCTGTGCTGGAGCGGCCGCAGGCTGTATAGGTAAGCGTGCGAGCAACTCAGTAAACTTGGCGTCGAGCTTGGTGTTGATCATCTTCTCCACACCATCAATCGCCTCTGTAAATCTGTTCTCGATGTCATTCACCTGTTCAGACATCATTTGTGCAAATTTATCATGTAATGCTTTGTTTGTCATATTCTCCCAATCAGGTGCATCCCGCGCCACTTCATCATGGGATCCTGGCATGGTTAGCAGAAATAGAAAACACACAGGAGTATGATCCTACTTCGACTAATGGGATGTGGGGTGGTGGAAAGCACAAATCCGTCAAGCTTTTCTTCAGTTCTTACCGATTCTTACCTAGCAGCAGGTGGTGATGTACAACCAACGGGTCAAAACTCTCAGAGATGTGGTAGAGCGATGGCCAGGAGGTGTCAACCGCACGAAGTAGAATATATGTGGAGCTGTAGGTAGGTTTGACAAATATGGTAGCAAAAAGCTCAACAGTAATCAAAACAGAGATGCAAAGTTGAATAAACACTCAACGTCGGTACTGTGCTGATCCTAGGCTAGACCGTACTAGAGACGCGAGCCTAAAACACCAACGAAAGCACGGCGCGGCACGTAATCAACTGAGAAGCACACTCTGAATTTTTTTTTTCTCTTTTTTTTTTTTTTTTTTTTTTTGCGATGCGGGACTGCGGTGGCTGAAAAAGTGCGAAAAAATCACTATGGTGGCGAACGTCTCAAAATGAGTTTCTGGACCTAAGGAACGTATGGGCACGAAATTTTTTCACCCCTGAATTTTTTGGCCTAAAAACTGCTCTGAAAAGCGTGCCTTGGGTAGCAGATGCTTTCCGGGAATTACCATCCGGGAAGAGAAACCATCAGGCTCTATCGTCCGGGAATAACGAGATGGCCACCCCTGAATTTTTTTTTTTTTTTTTTTTTTTTTTTGGAAATCACCCCCCTTCTCTGGACGGAAAAAGTTTGGTGAAATCCGACTCTAACAACTCCAAACTAATCTGGCTACAGAGAGATCAGGATCCTTACTGATGGTGGAACTCAACTCGGACTCGTGAGACGTGGTGGTGTATATGGACTCTGCTTGGCGGAACGTGGTGGTGTATCTGGACTTGGATTGGCGGAACGTGGTAGGATGACTACTGTGCGGCGGCGACGTGGCAAACTGTGATCAGAACTCGAAACTCTAAGGGAACTAGACGCTAAGATCAGCAACTTGACACAACGATGCAACCGTAAATTCAACAAAGCAAGCTACTGTAAAGAAAACTGGATAAGGGCTCGGACTGTTTTGGAACGTGATGATCTAACCCTAATTTTTTTTTTGGCTTTTTCGTGGACTGTAGGTATGAAGAACAGAACCAATCTAGACTATGAAAACTGGTAAATCTCACCGAGCAACCTGGAAATCTGATACCACTTGATAGAGGCGAAGGTGTCCCGATGTTTCGATGAGATGGTGGAGATCGATTATGGTGGAGGCGACTTTCACAATCCGACTACTAACGTGCGAAGACGTTGCGCCTTAGCGATCGCTAAACCAACTCCGAGAGGTTATTGATCCCGCGGATGCACGATCAACCTGACCACGAAGGTCTAATTCCTGCAAGCAATCGAAGAACAAGCAAGAACTAAGAATTGCAATCTGGATATTGCGAATATAAGATGAATGATTACGAAAGTTGGGGTTCCAATGAGGTCTTGGCCTGGTCGGATGACACAAACGAAGAGCTCGAAGTTGCGGCTATGGCTAACTTAAATCTAATTAAAACCCAAGTCTAAACGACGCCCTAAGGGCTGTATATATGGGGGAACATAGGGGATTTTCGTGACCCCTTGGAGGTGGGGTCCGAAAACAACCCTAACTCGGTTTCCCCACACATACGGACTCTAAAAACAGCCTATAAGGTGGTATTTCGAAATTACATGGGCCCAGCCCAATATTAAGGTGACGCAGCACCTATAATTGCCCTTGGACGAAAATAATGAAGTGGCATCTCGCGTATTTCGTCCAAGACTTCATGCGCGCCTTATGGTGGCTTCAAAGTGCGATAATCACCACGGGAAGCTCCGCTGTCCTTTCCCGCGCGCGCACCTTCTTCTCCATGCTTGATCCCGCTCCAATGACCATCCTTCTTGTCCATGCTAGGTCCTTCATTCATAAGCAAAACAAAAGTATCTAGTTTAGGCAGTATCATATGTTCATGAACAATAGAAGGATTCGCAAGAAACGAAAGTACCTGATAATTTAGTTGACGTGCACGAGCTCTAGTAACTGGTCCAATATGTGTAGTTGGTGAGGATATGGGTGTAACATTAGTAGGGATGTCCTCATCAGTTTGATTGAGGAGAAAGTGGTCCCTAGAGTATTAATGATTTCCTCAATCGTATCAATCCTAGAAGGATCCATATCATGGAATTTGATGGTCTCCAAAGTTTTAATAATTTTATGCATGGAGCTATCGAGTCTATTCAAATTCTCATGAATCTTGCGATCCAAATCATTTATCCTAGCTATACTTGGTATTTCTAACTCTATCTTTTCAAGTTTCTTCATAATGTGAGTTAGAGTTATATCTTCTTGTATGCTAGCAATAGGGAGGTTTCCAACAAGATTTTCAATAACATTAAGAGACTCCAAAATTGGGGCTTCTAGGAAATTCCCACTAATAGCAGTATCTAATATAAACCTATTCCAAGGAGTAATCCCAACGTAAAAATTTCTAAGAAGGATAGTAGTGGGTTGCTTCTAGGTGGCTCTTTTTTGAGAATCATAAATTCTATACCAAGCATCTTTTAAACTTTCACCACCTTTCTGTTTAAAGGTGAGAACTTCTGTCTTAACAAAGGCAAAAGGACCAAACATAATGACAGCTACTAGCAAGATAAGTTATTTTTTTGTGATTTTTGATATAAGAAACAAAGATAAAAATAGAAAGGTAAACTAACAAGACTAAAAAGTAAAGGTAAAAGGTAGTGGGCAACTCCCCTATCTTATCACTCGGAGTTCCCCGGCGACGGCGCCAGAAATTTGCTTGATGGCGTGGAAGTGGTAATGGCATCTCGCCCTTCGTTGATTACCCCAAGTGGAAGGTGAGATGTAGGATAGCAGAAAATTTCCCCTATGTACAGGATAGGGTTTGTCTCCCGTAGGACTCCGACAATTATAAGTAGGTGGTCCGACAAGTGATGCGCCGTCTGAAAAGAATCACTTGCTTGTCCTGGACCTGCACACGACACAATTAACTTTGCTCCCCACGAAGTCAGAGAGGTTGTCAATCTCTCCGGTCTTGTTGTTTACAAAGGGTCAAACACAAAAGGGATAATGATAATGATAGCAAATGAAAGTAAATACTGAAAAAGAAATAGCTTGTAAACAATTATGAGAATATGGACCGGGGTCCCGTGATGTTCACTAGTGATGTCTCTCTCCAAAAAGATGATAAAACTGCTATGCGAGGTAAACAAATTACAGATGGGAAATTGACAGGATTATAAACGCACCGCAATGCTAACTATGCTACAAAATAAAGGAAGATGCTCATAAGCATGGGCAGTACGCTAAAATAAGTAGACCAAAATCTATCTGCATCTACTACTAATCATCCACCTTGAGATATCTATCCAGAACATCTCGCTGGTATTAAGTTGCGAGCCCCACCCAAAGTTTAAACCCAAAGCAACAAACAACTGCATTAAAAAGAAATTTGCGTAAAGTAAACAATCCTTTCAATCGCGGTTAAGAGCATCGTTGTTTTCCCCCTTGTGGCCACAACACATCCCCTAGACTCATGTTTCTGTCACTCAAGCGTGTCATTAGGGGGCATGTACCCACAATCGAGCATAACGTTCCCTCTTGGAGTTACTACCTACCACTTGGCACAAGCAATAAACAGCAACGGAGAACATGCAAGAATTACTTAGGAACAAAAATATAATAGATAAAAACCAAATATATTACTCTATCACGATCTGAACATAATCTCATAATCCATCAGATCCCATCAAACTCAGCATAGCAACAGCAGAAGAATTACATATGTGCCTTGATCATGTAGGGCAGCTTACGAGGTCTAAACCATGAAGAACAAAGAGGGGAGGAGAACATCACATAGCTACTGATCACGGACCCATCCAAGGTAGACTACTCACGGCACATCCGGGAAGCGTCCATGGTGGAGGAGAATCTCCTGGAGGTCGATCCTCCATCCGGCAGGGTACCGAGAAGGGTCCTGACGGTGCTCCCGATCTTGGAAGTGCGGCGGCGGCGGAACATAGGCGAGATTGCGAAATAGGGTTCTGTCTTCAGAAGTTTCCCGTGATGGAGAATAAATAGGCAAAGGGGGCAGCCAGGGGGGCCACCAGGGGTCCAGGTGCCCCCTTTGCGCGGCCAGGCCCCTGGCCGCGCCAGGTGGCCGCCTGGTGGTGGCCCGCTGGCCCTCCTTCGGGCTTGGGGAGGCTTCCGGCACTTTGATTTTTATCTGATTTTTCCCGGATTTTGGGAGCACTTTTTATATGGGGCAAAACTGAAATAAAAAATAGAAGAAAACATGAACTGGCACTGGGGTGCACTAATTAGTAGGTTAGTCCAAATATGATCAAAGTGTATGAAAGTGTATCTAGATCATAGCAATATCACACAAAACATGCATGGAACGAGCAAAAATTATCGATACGTTTGAGACATCAATATGCTCTGTCCGTCATGAGGATAGAGATTATAAACATGATTCCTAATCTCATGAACTTCATGAAGAGGGTAAAACTTGGAGTAGAAGAGAGACTGGATCTCTTCCCAATCTCGTAGGTGAGAATCTTCTAGTAGCCTATACCATTCCAATGCTTTTCCTTTCAGTGACAAGGCAAATAATGTCCTCATGACTCCACCTCTTGTCAAACCTGAAATCTTAAATAACTCACAAAGTTCTGTAAGTTTCAACAAATGGGTACTAGGATGGACTGTTCCATCCCCTTCATAGCAATCATTCCTAATTATTTCAATTATCCCAATTGGTATTTCGAATGGGATACATTCAGTAGGTGGAGGAGACTTCTCTACCACGGGTGTGCTAAAGCGGCCTTCCCAAAGTAGCGAACTAAGAGTGCAGTTTTCCATAACCGTAACTAGTGAAAATAAAAACAAGAAACAAAAAGATTTAATTGCAAGATCTAAAGATATACCTTCAAACCTTACCTCCACAGCAACGGCACCAGAAATAGCTTGATGTCTACGCACGCTTCTATTCTTGTAGAGTATGTTGGGCCTCCAAGCACAGAGGTTTGTAGGACAGCAGCGATTTCCCTCAGGTGGATGACCTAAAGTTTATCGAACTCAGGTAAGTAGAGGCTGAAGATGGTCTCTCTCAAGAAACCCTGCAATTAAGATACAAGAAATCTCGTGTCCCCAGCATACCTAATAAAACTAGAAGTTGTATAGGTGCACTAGTTTGGCGAAGAGATGGTAAAATATGGGTGATAGGTGTGGCAAAACAAAGTAATATAAATCTGTAATAGAAATTATAGCAAACAAACAAGTAGTAAACGTGAGCACAAACGATATTGCAATGGTGGAAAAAAGGCCTAGGCTTCATACTTTCACTAGTGGAAACTCCCAACAACATTAACATAGTCTAATCACATGATATTTTCCATAAAACATGCAATGGAGACGTACTCGGAGGTCATTCCTTTGTGGTCAAGAGAGGACGAGAATTATGTAGGGCTACAAATGCACACCTCAGAGTTCGTAGTTCTCAATCTATGGATTTCCCAATGTCACCGCGGCCATCCAAAGAGAGTACCACAATCATCACAACATATCTCAAGGATAGTCAAAGACAAGCACCAATAGACTCTCAATGTTCAATCCACACACGAAAGAGGAAATCACTAATGAAAATATTCTTTTAACCCATGTCAAATAGACCGTTGTCACCATGGTCTTGGGGATTATACTAGATAAGATCAAGTGAGTACATAATTCCTATACATAGAAGAAGGGGAAAAATCATGCGATCACTATAGATTAACATAGCCTATGATCACAATCAAGATCACATCATGGGAGAGAGAATTGACCACATAGCTACTGGTAGAAACCTCAGCCCCGAGGAGAAATTACTCCCTCATCATGGAGGGAGGAAGCAACTTCAATGGAGATGAATCCGGGGGCACTTCCCCGTCCCGGCAGGGTGCCGAAACAGGAATTTTGGTCCCCCGAAGCTTTTTGGCAATGGCGGCGGAGATCGGGATTGCTTCTGGAGAAAAGGGTTTTGTAATCAGGGTTTTCGCAATGGGAGTATAAATTAGAGCCAAGGTGGGCAGACAGGGGGGCCACCAGGAGTGTAGGCGGCCTCCAGGAGCGGCCCCACCCTAGGCCGCGCCCCTGGCCGCCTAGACTATTGGTGGGGGCCCTCTGGCCCCCCTTCGGGCGTCTGGAAGCTTCCGGTACGCTGATTTTTTTTACATATTTTTCCGGAATTTTTCTGGCAATTTAAGTAATGGGAAAAACTGAAATAAAAAAAAGAAGAAAACAGAAACTGGCACTGAGGTGCACTGAGTTAATAAGTTAGTTCAAATATGATCAAAAGTGTATGAAAGTGTATCAAAAGCATACCAATATCACTCAAAACATGCATGGAGCAAGCATGAATTATAGATACGTTTGGGACCTATCACAACCCACCATAAGCATACTTTTTTTGAAACCTAAGAAATGTAAGGCAGAGAGCCCCACAACATTTTATTGAATCATAAAACAGGTAGTTACAAATGTACAGGCTGGTCTACCAAAGGTAGTAACGAAAACAGCTACAGAAACAGAAAAAGTAGAGTACATTTAAGGTGGAAGAAAATCTATCCATCTAAGAAGCTCATCCTTAAACCTTGGCTTGATTCTGTGGGCCAACAAGGTAACATCATGAATGAAACCACTCCTCCACTTAGCAAAGGATTGTCTTTCATGTCTGAACAATTTTGCATTTCTGACAGTCCATATGTTCCACCAAGCCAGAAAAACCACCGCAGTGAAGAAAGGCTTATTGAAAGAGCCTCTAACCTGGTTAGTGAGCTGAACCATGTCATTGCCTGAGGGCCAATCTATCTGCAGGTAATTCCAGATTCTACAATTGAAGTTGCATTGAAAGAATAGATGGTTTCTATCCTCGAAGGCGTGAGAAACACAAAGCACACATTCAAGACCATCCTCAATTCTCCAGTGGCGCCTCTGAAGCATATCTTTCGTATTAATCCTGTCCATGATGACATGCCAAGAAAAAACCTTGATCTTGACAGTGCAGCAACTTTTCCAGATCCATCTTAACAGTGGGTTAGGTTGGATTGTAGAGTGAACCAGGTTGTAGTACTTTTTAGGTGTATATTCCCCCTTTGTCCCTTCTTTCCAGGACCAAACATCACTGTGATCAGTGAAATTGTAACCATATATAAGAGGATTCACCTGTGCCAGCTGCTCATAGGCAGGGAGAGATAGAGGCAGATGGAATAGATACATTTGGTCTGAAGAATTCCTAAACTCTGCCAGAGATAGGTAGGTGTCCTTAGCAAAGGAGAACAACCTCTTAAATTTGTGTTTTAAAGTGATGTTAGATCCTCCCAAATGCCAATTATCACTCCAGAGAAACAAAGTGTCTCCAGTTCCAGCAACAATGACTGAGCAGGCCCTAAACTCGTCCATGAGCTGGCACACATCCTTCCACCAGAAAGACCCACATTCAGCAGTAGCATGAGGAACCCTGTCATAGTAATATGAATTCCACATAATATGCACCCAGGGTGCATCCATCTTGTTATATAACTTGTCCAAGTGCTTCATGAGCAAAGCATCATTCTGCAAGGTAAGATTTAGAATGCCTAGCCCACCTTTATTCTTGGGTCTACAGACCATGTCCCAGGCACCCAAGGAGTGCCCATATTCCTGCCCCTGCTTCCTCCACAAGTTGTTTGATGATCCCATGAGGTATCTTCAGTGTGCAAAGGAAGTATATTGGCATAGAGGAGATCACAGAGTTCAACAATTGCAATCTTCCACCCTGTTTGAGGAAAGTTGAGCTGGCAGTGAGCCTTCTCTCCATGCAATCTACGAGAGGCAAAAAATCAACCATCTTTGGTCTTGTTGTGCCCACAGGTAAGCCCCAATAGGTGAAAGAGAGTTTTCCCATTTTACAACCAAAGACCTAAGCCAGATCATGCAGCCTCTGCTCAGATATATTGATGGGGGTCATTAAAGATTTATGAAAATTGATGTCCAATCCTGTAGATGTAGAGAATAACTGGAGGGCATCTTTCAAATGTTGAATCTCTTGCTCATCAGCAGGCATGATCAGGAAGGTGTCATCAACATATTGTACAATTCGAAAATCTCTATCATGGTTGGGAAAGGGAAGCTCAATCTTATTTTCCTGCAACAGATTATTGACCACTGACTGAAGAAGGTCAGCAGCCAAGACAAACAGTAAGGAGAGAGAGGATCACCCTGTCTGGCCCCTCTCCTACACCTAATCTGTTTACCAGGAACCCCATTTAGCAACACAGAAGAAGAGCTTGAATCTAGCAGCTCTTTGACCCATCTCCTCCATGTCTCATTAAAACATTTGTGTTTCAGAATCTCCAGGATGGCTTCATGCTCAATGGAGTCAAAAGCTTTCTCAAAATCCAGCTTCAGGATGACCAAAGGCATCTTGGATTGATGGCACTGATGTAAGTATTCAAAGGTCCAAGCCA
The DNA here is from genome assembly GCA_950022295.1 of Bromus sterilis. Lineage (NCBI taxonomy): Eukaryota > Viridiplantae > Streptophyta > Magnoliopsida > Poales > Poaceae > Bromus > Bromus sterilis. The sequence continues at coordinate 157,740,074 of OX465599.1, read as the reverse complement.
GGCAATCCTGTATATTTCTGGACTTGATGAATCCATATTGGTTTTTATGGATGCATCTCATGATCTCACACTAAAATCTGTTGGCACCCATCTTGGTCAGAAATTTTAAGCCCACACTGGTGAGGGAGATGGGTCTAAAATCAGATACCACTTCAGGTGTAAACTTTTTAGGGATAAAATTGATATATGAGCCATTCAAACTTTCCAACCTTGCCTGCCCAACATGAAAAGCTTGAGCCAACTAATATAATTCCTCACAAACATTGTGCCAGCACTTTTTCAAGAACATTCCATTAAAGCCATCACGTCCACACTACTAGAATTCTGTCGTTTGCCGTCTTCCATGGCGATCGGCAAACCTAGGTAAAGCGGACGGAAAAGTCCTTTGCCGTCTGTTGGCGGATGGCAAAGCACTTGTTAGTCATTTCTCTGGCAAAGAGGTGCTTTGTCGTCTGCATATTATCGACAGACGGTAAAGTACTTTGCCATCCGTGTTTATCCTAGCAGACGGCAATGTGGTAGTTACACAATTTTGTTCATAGATGAACCACACTAACTTTAAACAGACGGAAAAGAATTTTTCGAATTATAATTTTTTTGTCACATTCATGTTCTGGTCATAGCCCTGACCCCATTTTGTTCTCGCCCCGTTCTGTTCTGGTCGTTCGTACGAGAGGCCGCGAGGGACACCGGCAACGGAAATAGCCCACGGCGGGCCGGCGAGGTAGGGCAGGCGCGCCGCGGCCGACAGGAGGTGGGTGAGGGGAGGCGGGGCGAGGCCGATGGGACTCGGGAGTCGGGGGTCGTCGGAGGGAGGAGCAAGGCCAGCTGGGCGACCGTCCGGCGAAGGAGCAGGGCCGGCTTGCCGCTGTCGGGCGGTGGGGCGGGGTCGGCGAGGTAGGGAGGCGGGGCGGGGAGGAGAAACCGAGCTCGACGAGGCGGGGCGGTGCGGAGTGGCTGAGCTCGACGAGGCGGGGTAGGGAGGCGTGGCGGCCGAGGAGGCCGAGCTCGACGAGGTTGGGCAGGGAGGCGAGGTCACTGCATGAGGACACGACCTCGAGCTTGGGCGGAGGGGCGGGTGGCGAGCAGGGGCGGGCGCCGAGGAAGGGTGGCCGGCGAGGGAGGAGTGGTCGAGGGAGGCAGGGCCGGCCATAAGCAGCGGTTGGTGAGAGAAGATAAGGGAGAGGACGTGGGGGACTTTTTCTCGTGATGATAAGGAAGAGAACGTGTGTGGTGGGTATGGATGCCCCTTCCACGTCATTGATCCGTGGGAGGGGAGTTAGACCAATAGGAAAGAAGCAAAATTCTTTGCCGTGTGTGAAAAAAATAGAAGACGGCAAAGCAAAGCTTTGCCATGCGCGAAAAAAATAACAGACGGCAAAGCCGGTCTTTGCCATCAGGTAAAAAAAATGTAGACGGCAAAGCCCTCTTTGCCATGCGTGAAAAAAACAGACGGCAAAGCCCTCTTTGCCATGCATGAAAAAAATGCAGACGGCAAAGTATCAGCGTATGGCAACGAGCTTCTTTGTCGTCTACCCGGATAGTATGCAGACGGCAAAGAGCCCAGCGCATGGCAAATTCGCAGATTCCAGTAGTGCCAGGAGCCTTGTCAGTGGGCATATGTTTGGTGATCTCATCCATTTCCTTCTTCTCAAATGGCCTAGTGAGAACATCCAGGCCATCCACCTGAGCGAGCAATGTACTAAGATCAAAGTGCATTGTGATGCCTCTAGCCACACCCATTCTATTCTGGAAAGCCTCATGGGAATCAGCAGCTAAACCCTCATGATCAGATCAGGCAGAACCATTATCCAAGGTGAGTGTTGCAATGGAATTCCTCATGTGCCTTTCAGTGGCAATTGCATGGAAGAATTTAGAATTCTCTTCCCCCACCTTAACAAACCTTTGGGTACACCTGTTTTTCCAGTATAAGCAATTAAAGTGTAACAAATTTTCATGGTGCAGTTTGACAATCTTTTGAAGTTGAACTCAGGTACTGTCAAGGCCCTATATTCCTCCAGACAATCAAGTATAAGAACCACTCTAGAGAATTTATGGATGAGAAACTTGAGCTTGGAGATGTTCTACTGCCAGGCTTTAAGATCTCTCCTCAAGTTCTTGAACTTCTGAACCAGTCTGGCAGAAATGTGTGACTTATCTAAAGGTTTGTTCCAAGATTGCTTGACACAGTCAATGAAACCCTCTTGTTCTACCCAGAAATTTTCAAACCTGAAAATATTAGCTCTAGGAATAGAGGTTCCAATAGACACCACACAAAGAACATAATCAGAGGCAGTTTTTGCACGGGGCAGAAGTAAAAAACCAATCTAGTTGTACCAGTAAAGGATTATCCTGCATATTGGACAAAGTATACCTCCTTCCTTTTATTGGGATTTCCAGCAAGCCCAGATGATCAATGATTTCATTGAAAATGAACATATCATTAGTATCTTCACTAGGTTGATTTCTGTTCCCCTTAGACGTGATAAAATTAAAATCCCCCAAAAGGAACCAAGTATCCCCAGAAGGAATGGGTAGATGGTATAGCCATTGGACAAAATCATTCCTCCTGTCAGTATCACAGGGACCATACACATTGACTAAAGTCTAGGAGTTATTGCTATGAAGAGAAGTAAACCTGACAGAAATCCCAAACTGTTGGGCATCGAATAACATCCAATGAAAAATAGAAGAATTCCATATTAAGACCAACCCCCCAGAGGCTCCCACAGAAGAGGAGAACGTGTATTGATCAAATCTTTTGGGGTAGCAATTTCGTAGGATTTTCAGGTCAAAGTTTTCAATCTTGGTTTCTTGGAGATAAATAATAGAACATTTTCTCTCTTCCACTTTAGCTCTAACTGCTCTTTGCCTGGCATCAGAATTGAGCCCTCTAACATTCCAGCACAGAATTTTCCAACTTCTGGTTTGAATCATTGATAAACTGAAATTTAAAGAAAGAGCAGGGGAAGTGCAAACATTTTAAATCCCATAATGTCACAAGCACACCCACAAAATGCATGTTCTCAGCAAAAGTAAAACAACTTGGCCAATTTAGTGGCTTGCCAAAACCAGCATAAAATAAGTAACTAATCATGGGACACTGAAGGAGATTCAACCTGAGGATCAGCCATAAGCTTATCCTTGGAGAGCAGAGCAGAATCAATTGGAAGGTCCTCCCCAATTGCTTGCATCACCTTGATTTGGGTTGGTGGTATAGCAGGCTACTGCTTGTCTTGTTGTGGTGTGGCCTGCTGGATTGGAGACTGAAGGGCTTCCAGCCCAGGTATGGACTCCATGGGCTTCGACCTTGGTTTCTTCCTCTTGGGCTCATTTGGTAGCTCTTGGAGAGATGGAGCTTTGAATCCCGTGTGTTTTTCCATGCTCCTGGTGAAGCGTCTGACAGAAGTGTCCACAAGTGGCGTAGTAGCAGATTTCCTTCCATGCCGAGATTTGACCCGCTTATCCTCTGTACCCTTGGAGGTGAATGAGATATCTACCACAGGGATAGCAATGGGCTCCGCAAGGAAAATCTCCCTAGCAGTGGGTCTTGGCATCGGAGACTCAATAGTATCGCTTAGGAAAATAATGGATGTGTACATGGTGTCCACATCGAAAGCCAGATGCCAAGATCGCTTGGAGCAAATGATGGGCTTCGTTGGCTTGAGAGGCTTCGGCACCTCTCTGCAACAGATTTCCTCCCGCAGTGATTCAAAAGTTCTCTGCCAGGTCATTGCTAGGGAGAGAGAATGTTCAACTTTGATTTGTATCATCCCCAAGATGAGTTGTCCTGTGGAATCTCCATAGGCTGATATGGAACAATGGCAAGCTCATTGACAGCAATGTGATCATGCTGGGCCACCAGGGGCACCTACAGCTGCATAGGTTGCTGCAACTCATCCTGAGGCATCAACAACTGATGTAGGGGCTGCTGCAAACCATCCCCTTGCGGAGCCAACACTTTCATGTCAGGGTGTACGACCTCTTCGTCAATTACAATTACTTGGTTAACCGAATCAGAATGATCCGGGTGGTCAAGCACCATGGACTGCTGCTCTTCAGGTTCAGGACCACAGGAAGCACAGGAACAGGGGATGCAGCAGCCACACCCCATGGCTCCTCATCTCCAGCCGCAAATCCCCAGTTGGGTGCATCATCTGCATGTTGCTTAGGCTAAACTTGTGGAGGAGCAGGTAGGTCATTCCAACCGATAGCAGGGTATTGCGGAAGAACAAAATTGAGGTTGTCCTGCTACAACTGGCCAGGGAGCGGGTGCAGATTGTCGTCCAATGGCATAAGGTCTTCTTCCTGGGGAAGCTGATTATTCCAGTTTGCTCCAAGGATGTAGCAGGCTGCAGTCCAGCTCACTTTTTCTCCGCCCCATTCAGCAAAGACATTGAAGACGACGTCCCGGAGGACCAAGTGTGTGTCAGGGAACGAAGAAAACACCATTGCACGCACCTGGTAGGGGTTCTCCTCATCCTTGTAGTATAATTTTCCAAAGGTGTTGACCGCATCACGAATGCAATTCGTGTTACGGTAATCCAATGGGATTCCAGTAAACATAAGCGAGCTAGACCTCGTATCTGCAGCACTGCGAAAGACGTCGCCCTCATCGTGATTGAAGAAGCGAACAAAGTGTTCCTCAGTAAGATTGAAAGGGGGGGGGTGCTAGGTGAGGGCGTAACAAACCGCAGGATCACGATCCTCCGAAAGGCCCACGCCGGTGAACCAAGTTTGCGTGGACCGTAATTGCACGCCTCAATGCTGCAAGAACTCCACCACTGTCTGACGCATTGCTCCCATCTGCCCCGGCTGTGGTGCCGGCACGACCTCTGCCACCATAAAGGACTCATGACTGCGCGGCAGGCGCATCCCGGGCGTGAAGAAAGTGCGGGAAAGCCTCTGGACGCTGCCATCGATGATATCATGGCCCGTCTAGAGGAAACTTTGAGGATCCAGCTCGTATACTTCCATTAGTGTAGTCTCTACAGAATCACAAAATGGGTCAACTCTGTTGGGCAGCAGCAGCGGTCGATTGCAAGCAGAGATTTGGGTTTTTTTGCGTATTGGAGCTTGAAGCGGCGGGGCAAGGTTCTTGGGTGGTGCAAGAACTAAGAGTCGGCATGATGGTGTTGTTAATATGCTGACATGCCGTGTGGATCGGTTTCCAAACAAGCCCTTCCTTTTGTGCAATATTTGAGCAGTCACGTCTCCTGTGTCCAGATCGACCACAAGCGTTGCATACGCGTTTAGTCTGGCAGTTGGATGACAGGTGGCCCTAGATGCCACAAGATGAACACATGTGGATGCGGGCCACCATGTCATGGACCATCACCTCGAATGCGTCGGCTGCCTCTTGTGTGGACGGAAGGGTCGGCTCGGGCAGCGGTAGCGCCAGGGGCTCTTGGACTTAGGTCTAGCCATCTGTTGCACTAGTACTAGACAATCCCGAAGATATCTTTCAAACTATGTCCAGATGGATTAATGCATGGCTTTTGCTGACTAGATGGTCCTACTGGTCCACCTGCATGAAAATCGGCAGACGTGGAGGTGGCAGGCTCCTTGTGGGACGTCCGATGCACATGATGCTCTGCATGGACGGCTGGGATAGGCTCCCCAGATAAAGCACGATCACTTTGTAAAGTACGTATCAGAGATCCGGGATTAGCAATATGATCCCGTTGAATAGGGACCATGCCTAACTGAATGACTGTCAGGGTCACCGTCCGGTGAACTTCCGGCACCGGAGACGACGGAGGATACTCATCCTATAGAAGATCATAGCCAGCCTCGAGCAACTCAAGTCTAGTCTCCGGCAGCAGCCGCATGCCATAAGATTTGCAAATATCACAATCACTTATAGTGGAAAAACGAACACACTTGGATTGGGAAGAATTGCTCTTCATATAGCAGATTTATTAAGAGCAGAACGCATAGCATTGAGCCCTAGTTGAGCTCTTTTCTTGTATGGACAAACCAAGGTCCATTCCTCATTAGATTGTTTTTTCCATAGCTTGAACTCATACATACATTGGGGTTCTCCATAATTCCACAGATAAAAATAGAAAATAAACTGTGGAGAGACAAACTTGCGGCGATCTGTGAGAAAAAAAACCCAACCTTTTTGTTGGCAACCGTGAAACTGAACACACGATCACGCAACAGGGATACGTTGAGTGCCTCACATCTACCACCTGTGGTAGATTCTAGAGCTACGGCAGCAGAGTCTTCCGTGAGGTTGAAAGAAGATCTTCCAAACGCCAGAACCATGGTGAAATGTCCCAAGTCATACATGGGATGCACCATTGAGAAACAAGTGCGTCGAACCTCCTCAGAAAACTCAAAGCCTGGATCCAGATCCAATACCATATGGAGGGATGCATAGACATCCATGAGATGGATATCACTGCAAAGAGGAGGAGACGCAGGCGATGATGATCGGAGCCAAAAGTTGATGTAGAAGCTCGATCAACGTGGATCTTTGGTGGAGAGGCTATGGTTTAGGGGAGGCGGCGTGGGGCTGGGGGAGAGCCATTGTTACCATAAGCATACTTTGTGCACAATGCATTCCCCTAGGTCCTTGAAAAGGAAAAGTGTTGTGTAGTCGACGTTCACACAACATCGTTAGAAGAATAACACCACAACTTAAATATCAAACAACACATATTACTTCAACATCACATGACTACTAACAACTAGACTTCTCCCATGTCCTTAAGAACTAAAGGAACTACTCACAAGACATAAAAGAGATCATGATCAGAGGTGATAAATATATGATAAACAATCTGGTCATAACAATAATTCTAAAATAAAACTCAATAGAATACACCACAAAAGAGTAATCAACACCGGTATAGTAGAGGGGATGGATAGTACAAGTTACAACTTGGATTGCAATGGTGACGAGGATCGGCCTCGGCAAATCCTAGGGTTAAGTACCCTAGGTTTCGTGTAGGAGGAAAGAGAGCATTGTGGCCTACGCGTTGGTTGGATTCGGAGGTGACAAGAAACACATGGGGGAACGATTTACCCAGCTTCAGGCCCCTAGAGGGAAAACCTTACATGCTGCTTGTCTGATCTTGTATTGATGATAATGTACAGAGGTGCCGTGAGGGATTTGGTGGAGAGAGATTTTTCTAGTTCTATGCGTGGGGGTTGAGATTATATGATGTCTAGAGAGGTGCCCTTGCCTTGCTTTATATAGATTGCCAGGTAGGGGTTTACATGAGTCCTAATCGACTACAAGTAGGAGTCCTTGTCTTGCGCCTCAAGTCTTGGTCTTCACGTCGGTTTGCGAGTCTTCTAGTGGGCCGCCAGTCTTGACACGGACTAGCTACCCTCACGTAGAGGAGTCGTGGGGTCACCCCCTCGTCAGTAGCCCCTGAGTGCCTGGGGGACTCGAAGAGTCGCGAAGGTACTCGAATCTGCAGTAGCTGCCGTAGTGCGTGTCTTGTTGTCAAGTGAACAGTCGAACCTTTCGGAACCTTCGGTTGAGGATCCATACATCATTTGTTGACGAGCAGTCGAAGTTTCCATGAGTATGCTCCCGATGGGAGTATGAGTGTCTGGGGACTCGCAGAGTTGCGCAGGGACTCAGATTCATTTATTGTTTTATCATTGTATGCGCATCACAGCTGCGGGTCGCTGGCAGCTTTGAGCCATGACAATACCTGTTTCGAGGGATTGCTAAGCTGAAAGGGCCCAAGGAGTCGACTGGTCGAGCCTTGGTGAATTGCGCTAGTGGAAAATACCGCAGTAGACCAATCAAGCCCACGTCCCTCGACATGAACTTGGAACGACCGGTGTCTAGCAAAGTCATGCCGCTGCATGTCTTATAGGATCAATTGCTGCCAGTCTAAGCAAATAGCCTGAGCGCGTCCGCTCGGCTCTTTCTATCATGCGAGCGCATGGAAAAGATCGAGAGTGAAGTCGCTCTGTGGCAAGTCCCGGCCCGGCCGTTCTGCGCAGCGGGGTCTTACCTACATGCTAAGCTTGTGTGGCATCTGGGCACAGTGTGTCGTAGCCCAGGTATAATTGTTTTTTTTGTAGAGGCACGGAGCCTGGTTAGCGATGCACCCACTTGGAATAAAGGATCAAGTGAGCTGTTAGTAGTCACCCGCGAAGCTTTTGCGTGCTCAAGCGAGGAGTCATATAGGACATCACCCACTAAGAATATCGTCGAGTGCGCGGGTAGTTTAGCTTGCTGAACTTTTGCGAGTAGCCACTCGAACGCTTTTTTTTCAAGGTGAGGGAGCACCCAAACTCCATAGATGTGTTGTTTCCGCTAGCGCGAATAGCCACTTGAGTACATTTTTTTCTTCAGGGTGAGTGAGCACCCGAACTCTCAGGTTTTTAGATCTTGCTGGTTAGTGCGAGTAGCCACTCGAGCGTGTGATCGGCCGTCGGCTGCCGCGCCGCCAGGCCGCCACCCCGCGCAGGTCGCCTCTCCTCTCCTCCCTCGACTCCTCTCCTCCCTAAACTCTCTCCTCCTCCCGCAGCAGGACGCCGCCGCTGTGGCCGCAGCTCGGCCGGAGCCCGAGCTCACGCCACCCGCGCCCGAGGCCGGCAGCCACCGCCACCTTCCGGATCCGGCTACCTGCAGCCTCCTCCGCCCGTTAATGGCCGCCCCCTGTCGTCCCGGCCTCCCTGCCTCGCCGCCCCCTCGCCGGTGGTCGGCCTGCCGCCGCTGCCGTGCTCGTCCTGGACGAGGAAGAGCCCCGTGCTCCCCCGCTCGTACACCGCTGCTGGGCCGGCGCGCCTCCAGCGGCCCAAGTCCCGCCTCGGCCCAGCGCGCCTCCTTGGCCTAGGGTCAGTGCCTTTTTTTTATTATTTGTTGTTGTTAGCTGGGCTCGGCCCATATGCTTTAGAGCGCCCTATGCGTAGTTTACCTATTTTGCGCCCGCCGCTGTTAAGGCCCAGTGGCACAGATTCGGCCCAGTAATGTTTTTTTTTGCTTTCCTGGGCTTATTAAATTGCAGATTATTGTTAATTTTTGCGTTGCCCGTATCTTTTAGCTCGTAGCTTGGATCGCGACGCTTTAAATATGAAACTTGCTTAGTTTTTCATGTAGTTTAATAAAATTTGATCATTTGCCATGTTTGACTTTGGTTGCTTGCTGTTTGACTGCTAATTACAACCCTTGCCACTGTAACTATTTCTTTAATAACTTTTTAACCATTGCTCCGTCTAAAATGTTCTTTATATGTAACTTGACTAGATTTTCGTGTAGGTTGTGTTTATGCTTCTCTTGCTTGCTAATAAAAATAATAAAATATTGTTTAGGACAAAACAATAGTAAAACTATTAATTGTCGTGGGGTACTTAGTGTTATGCATGTTTAGGAATCTACCCCACTTAAATTGACTAGCATAGATAGTTTCCTTTATGCTTCACCTCTTATCATGTTTTTGTGCTATGCCATGCTTGAGTGAGATGCCATGTTAAAAACCTTTTTTGATCATCTGTAACTAAACAACTTGAACCATCGTAAACGTGCGGTATCGTCGTTTGTGACGAGTACTCCACTTAACGTGTTAGTAACCGCTCTCGACGGTGGGTGCGATGTCTCGTGTTGCCTTCTTGTTGATGCTTGTTCGTGTTTGCCTCGTAGTAATAGATGCTTGCTCGTTGATTGCTTTCTAGTGTTTACCCTCTTGTGTGCTCCCGCGGGTACCTCTCGGAGACGATACGAGCTTGCGATCAACTACACCTTCGAACCCGACTTATCAACAGGCAAGGACTATACATTACTTATGATCCATTCTATTTCAACCAGCGGTTTGCATGCTAGTCTAGGATAGGTTCGATGTTTGATCCTACCACATGTTTACAACCTCTTTCAAACCGATACAGCCATGTGCCCTCCCAGAAAACCATGTACTGCTATGTTACTATTGCTCGTTGCTCAGCCCCTGCTTAGTATGCATGCTTAGGTTGCTACGATGTTACCCTATTACTCCTTGGTTAGGGATATCACATTATTACTATTGTTGGTGATGATATGATTATTATAATGTTGACTATATTCGACGAAGGATGGAAGGTCTAGGCTATCCCGCCCCGACACTTTGTTCCATTCGAGTCACCTAGGATTCGAGTTCCGGGTATTGATTTTAAGACTGAGCGTGCCTAACCGCGTGTGGGATTTTATGGGGTCCCCTCTTATTACCTATCTAGCTTCAAACATTTCTAGTGGTAGCCCAACCTGGTTTTACCTTGTGCAAAATGTGTGTGTGCGAGTGTCAACCTCGCAGATTTTCAAACAACTCGGGCCAGCGGAGACATAGTTCCTTTGTTGGTCCACACCTGGAACCTAGGGGGTGCCCACATCTGTTTGGGTAGCTAACCCGACCTCGTCCAGACGGTAGAGGCCGATTCGAGAGCGCGGCCGGCTTTTGAGTTGGATGTCGACTCACCGGGGGCCACCCGGATTTGTGCGTTGTTAGTTAGAGGGACCTGTCGTTCCGGATCTCTTGGGACTAAATCATAAAATGGTTGCCTATCATGAGTAGCAACTGAGAGAGATGGGCGTACGTGCGGAGCCTTGTAATGGGCAGTTGGTACACCCCTGCAGGGTTAAATCTTTTCGAGAAGCCGTGTCCACGGTTATGGACGACTTGAGACCTACTCCTTGTTCATAGACAACAACAACTGAGATAATCTTCATATAACTTGATCAACATGTGTGTTCCTTGACTGCTTCGTCTTCGTCGGGATGCGAAGAGGAGGACAAGGATAGGATAGGTGTTATGCTTGCGTAAGTAGGTGGATAGCAGACTTGTTGGAGGCGATTCCTCATCGAATGCTTAGCTTATTATCTTACTCTCTAGATCGTTAGCCACTTAATAAATGCTAGTGCGGCAGAAACCTCACCACTTACCCCATCCTTACTGTAAACTACTAGTTTTCCTAGAATGACGAGTGATGAAGTTCTTGCTAGGTCAGATGACCACTACAGTTGGATGCTGAGTACTTCTGTATTCATGATAATACCCCCAAACTCTTTTCAAGGTTCTTGATCGACAACAGGTATGGTGATCGACATTTCACGTGGAGACTCGACGACGACTAGTTAGGCGGATCCCGGCGGAGGGCCTAGACCCATGTGGTTATGGGGATCGATGATTTTCTCTTTGCCAGTAGGCATTTGATTGTATTCTGTACTCAGACATATATCTTCCACTGATGTAATGTATTAAGGAAGTTGTATGCCGATTGTATGAGATGTTGTATCCTTGTATCTGTAATGTTGTGATATCATGTTGGAAATCCGGGGCATATGACTATGTCATATGTCTCGGTGGGACCGATATGTGCTTCGTCCCCAGATCTTGGTGGAAACCTGTAGATCTGGAACAGTACCGCATATCGGGCCTTACAACTTGGTATCAGAGCCTTACCGACCGTAGGATCCCTTTTCTGGCCGAAATCGAGTCTAAACAAAAATTATTTTGTAGTTACTAAGTTAGTTATCGGAGAATAGGAATCTTTTTACTCCTTATCTTTGCTCTGGTCAGGACAAGTGTCGTAAGTGTTTTAATTCTTGCCTTATCACCTTCACACTTTAGGATCTCGATGAGTGTGGAGTTCCAGAATAGTTACAATGCCTTGCTTGCAGCGTATTGTCTCGATTTCGAGCTCAGGTGGGAATTCTTGTAGTACCTTTAGCTTCTCCGATTTTGGGTATCATCTGGGTCGTCCATTGCCATCCCTCCTTTTACCGGTGTTTTTACGACTTGCATCGAAGATCACTATCCATTGATCTGTTTTTCTCGATCGTTCTTCCTCTTGTCATTGACGGTTTCGTTTTTCCGACGATGTCGTCTCCCTACAGAAAGTTTTCGGCGGAAGTTCGTCGTCGACATGGAGCAGAGTCCCTTGTTGGTGGTGTTGAAGATCGTCGACTCTCTTTTCTCTCCCCCCCGGATCGTCTTGGATCTCGGGACGAGATCCCTTGTTGGTGGTGTTGTATTGTAACAACCCAGTTTTCACAAAAATTAAAAATTTGTTTTCGGTGTGAATTGTTTGATTTTCTGATTTTTTGCGGTGTTTGCATCCCCGATTTATCGATCGGTGATTATTTTTTCCCCTCTTATCTCGTACCGTACAGAGAACGACCCTTTCCACCCTGACACTTGACCTTTGCGACACCGGGTTTCACCCTGACACAAGACCAGCCGCAGCCAACGGAACGAAAACCACGTTTAATAATTAAACGGGATATTTTTATAGCGCGCCATAAAATGTTCTCGGAACGGTTCCAGCGCGAGGTGAACGCCGCCGGCTCGACGCGCTGATCGCGCAGCTCGAAGTTTTACCTGAATCGGAGGTACTGCGGACCCCCGGCGGTCAGAAACGTAAGCACCGCGCGCGAGAGAGAAAAACCGGGGATGTTTTTGCAAACTGCCAGCCCCCTGGGCTATATAAAGACCACCACTCTCCCACCCCCACTTAGGGTTTCCTCTAAGCCAAAATTGCAGCCACCCCCTGAAAAACCCCAGATCTGCCCAATCTGCCCCCAAAATTTCGAAACCCTAGCCCCATCAGATCCAGACCGTCAGATCTGGGATCTGACGGCCCAGATCTGGCCTTCCCCAACCTCCAGCCGCTTGGGGCCCGCTTGGGCCCGAGTCCCGCCGTGCCGCCGTGGAGATCGGCCGTCGGCTGCCGCGCCGCCAGGCCGCCACCCCGTGCAGGTCGCCTCTCCTCTCCTCCCTCGACTCCTCTCCTCCTCTCGTAGCAGGACGCCGCCGCTGTGGCCGCAGCTCGGCCGGGTCCCGTGATTTTCACTAGTGATGTCTCTCTCCCAAAAGACGATAAAAGTGCTAGCGAGGTAAACAAATCACAGTTGGGAAATTGACGGGATTATGAAGACACCGCAATGCTAACTATGCAGCAAAGAAAGGAAGAGCTCAAAAGCAATGGGCAGTACGCCATGGTAAATAGACCGAAATCTAACTGCATGTACTACGAATCATCCACCTTGAGATATCTATCCAGAACATCTCGCTGGTATTAAGTTTTGAATCCCACCCAAAGTGTAAACTCAAAGCAAAGGACAACTGCATTAAAAGAACTTTGCGTAAAGTTAACAATCCTTGCATCCGCGGATACAAGCACCGTTGTTTTATCCCTGGTGGCAACAGCACATCCCCTAGTCTCATGTTTCTGTCACTCAAGCTAGACATCAAGGGGCTGAACCCACAATCAAGCATAACGCTCCCTCTTGGAGTTGCAACAAATTACTTGGCCAAAGTAAAATACGGCAACGGAGAACATGCAAGAATTTACTCAAGAACAAAATATAAAGAGAAGAACCAAATATATTACTCATCACAATCTGAACATAGTCTCATAATCCATCAGATCCCAACAAACTCAGCATAGCAACGGCAGAAAATTACAAAGGTGCCTCGATCATGTGAGGAAGCTCACGAGGTCTCGAAAGTGGAAGCACAAAGAGGGGAGAGATAGATCACATAGCTACTGGTCACGGACCCATGGTCCAAGGAGGACTACTCACGGTACATACGGGAGGCGTCCATGTCTATGGATGGTCTCCCGGAGGGGGTTCCTCCTCCCGGCAGGGTGCCGGGGCAGCTTCTCCAGGAAGCCGCGATCTTGAGACGGCAGCGGCGACGGTACAGAGGCGAGATCACGGAAAAGAGATCGATATTAGGCGTTTCCACCCCGAGGGCTAAATATAGGCGGAGGGGGTTTCGAGGGGACCCACCAGGCAGCCAGGAGGCCTCTTGGCGTGGCCTAGGGTTGGGCCGCGCCAGGGACCCTCCTGGTCTCCTGGTAGTGGCCTCCCTCCGATGCCTTGGTTATTCCGGAAGCTTCTGGGTCGCTGATTTTTCCGGATTTTTTGGAGCACTTTTAATGGCCGGAAAACCTGAAATACAAAAACAGCAGAAAACAGCAACTGGCAGCTGGGTGCACTGGGTTAATAGATTAGTCCAAATATGCTCAAAAGTGTATGAAAGTTGAAGCAAAACATGGCAAAGTCACACAAAACATTCATGGAGCAAGCAGAAATTATAGATACGTTTGGGACGTATCAGTAGCCGCCTGGGTCCCTGGTGGTGGCCCACTGGCCCCACTTTGGTGATTCCGGAAGGTTTCGTCGCGCTAGTTTTTAATCCGATTTTCCCGAATTTTTGGAGCATTTGTAATATGGGGGAAACCTGGAATAGAAAAACAGCAGAAAACATGAACTGGCACTGTGGTGCACTGAGTTAATAAGTTAGTCCAAATATGATCAAAAATGTATGAAAGTGTACCTAGATCATAGCAATATCACACAAAACATGCATGGAGCAAGCAGAAATTATAGATACGTTTGGGACGTATCACTCATCCATTGCATGAGTGCTCAAAGTAAAAAGGGAGAGTATCAGTTTGACTTGTGCCTTATTAGTGGTCTGGGGACAAGTCAAAATAATATTACGAAGGAGACCAAGTGTGAAGTTCTAGTAGATTGAATTCTCAATTAAACTACATAGTATTTTTATGCTCTAAACCCATCCCCCACTTCTTGCACGCAAACACATTTGGAGACATTCGAGTCATAGACAGCAAGACCTCTTGCACCTTTATGTTCTTATGTTGCTAGTTTCAATACTATAGATAGACTCTTGCTTGTTATTGCCTTGACGTGAATTGCATATCTTACTTTCTTTACTTTGATGTTCTCATATGTTTTGGTAGCATGTGACCACAGAAATTATCAGAGTTATCGTTTACCTACTCGAGGACGAGTAGGTATTAAGCTTGCGGATGTTGATACGTCCCAAATGTATCTATAATTTCTGATTGTTCCATGCTTATATAGGTGCTGTTCCTATGTGTTTTGCTACACTTTCACACCTTTTTACACATATTTCGACTAACCTACTAACTCAGTGCACCGGTGACAGTTTCTGTCTACTGATGTCTGTGAATGTAGGTTTTTACCCATACTTATGGTGCTCAGAAAATTCCATACAAAATATATAAAGAATCAGCATTCCAGAGGACTCCAGAAGCCTGAAGGAGACCCGGAGGGGGGCCAACCCCTCCAAGGCGGCCAGGGGGCGTGACCCAACCCTAGGCCACGCCAGGAGGCCTGCTGGAGGTGTGGGACTGCCCTGGTGCCCTCCTTCGGCCTATATCTACTCCTCGACACAACAACTCTATAGGAGGACTCCGTATCGCGAAATTCACCGATGTTCCGCCGCCGCAGTGATCCCGAGATCGGGATAGCCAGAAGACCTTGTCCCGGCACCCTGCCAGAGGGAGGATCTATCTCAAGGAGATTCTCCACCACCATGAGCTTCTCCCGGATGTGCCGTGAGTAGTCCCCGATGGACCATGTGTAAAGCCCGATATGCGGTACTCTTTCAGATCTGGACGTTTCCATTCCAAACCCGAGGAAGAAGCACATATCATACCCACCGTGACATATGACGAAGCCATATGTCTCGGATTTCAACATGATACCACAACATTACAACTACAAAGATACAGCATCTCATACAATCGGTATACTACCGCCTTAATACAATACATCAGCGGAAGATATAGGTCTGAGTACAGACTACAATCAAATGCCTAGTGGCGAAGGAAAACACATCGATCCCCATAACCACACAGGTCCACGCTCTTGCCCGGGATCCGCTTAACTAGTCATCGTCGAGTCTCCCCGTGAAACGTCGATCACCATACCTGTTGTCGATCAAGAACCCTCAAAAGAGTTTGGGGATAGTATCATGAGTACAGAAGTACTTAGCATCTAACTATAGTAGTCCACTGACCCCGCAAGGACTTCATCACTAGTCATTCTTGATGAGGACATCCCTACTACCAACACATCTCCAGTTCGTCATGAAGACCACGTTTAGATAAACCCTAGATATTGAGAATAGCTTCAAGCTTTCCTCTTCAATCATTAAGACTTCAATTCGTATCGATCTGAAGTTCTTCTACTGCAAGTTCTGTGTGATCTATTGTTCCACTGGGGATTAGTAGATTGCAAATTACCGTCTCGTGGTCGACGGCTACGTTGCGCAAGTGTGTGAAGTTGTGAATATCCAAAGGGTAGAGAGCTGTCGCATTGGCAACAGGGATCTAGCAAGGAGATTTCATTGGCTACATACAACTTATCTATCATCGTCCTCATATTCACCGTCCGCTTACTGAGAAGATCGGGCCACCCCATATCATCTTGGTATCAGATTTCCAGTGTTTCCTCGGTAAGCATCCACCAAATCCATCTATTAGATCGTTTTTGTTTTCGTCCTATCCAGAAAAAGCCATACAAAAATATTAGGGTTTCTAGTTTTTGCCATAACTTAGATTGCATCGGAGTCATTGTTTTAGTTTGCTGTTTCGTGTGTTCTTCCCGAAAATTTCTCCGCGGTGCGACATATTGTGGCCTAAAGAGAAAAGTTACTGTAGCAAAATCAAAATCACTGTAGCAGTACTGTAGAAATTTCGTCCAGTTTGAAAAGATTCAAAAAAAAAAGAGAGAAAGAAGTGTGATAAAAAAAAGAGTTATAAAAGAGTGCAAAGAGATATACAAGTGTTAGAAAGGACATATCATAGTGGTGATCTTTTGAGAGGCCTGTCTTTCGTTTGTCTCCACTGTGTGAGTTTTCTTTGG
The DNA here is from genome assembly GCA_950022295.1 of Bromus sterilis. Taxonomy (NCBI): domain Eukaryota; kingdom Viridiplantae; phylum Streptophyta; class Magnoliopsida; order Poales; family Poaceae; genus Bromus; species Bromus sterilis. The sequence continues at coordinate 157,723,426 of OX465599.1, read as the reverse complement.
GTTTGTATCACACGATCAGCACTAGGACTTGACTTCGGTGTAGTTAGGGTGCCATACCTATAGCTCCACCACATATATCCTGCTTTGTCGTGTGTTCACTCTTTTACTCGGGTATTCACTTCATCACATCCGTGCACTAGTCCTCCATCCGAACGGGTACGCATTACTATTCACTTTGGAACGGTAAGATTCACCTTTTCTTGTCAGTTTTGAGTGAGTTGTGAGTCCACCAAAAGATTTTGATTTAGTGCACTAACCTACTAATCATGTCTCAAAGTGGTTTTGATGTGATGCAGAAACAGGACAAGGATGCGCCAGTTACATGGGAGGCATATGAAGGTCTCCGTGATCACTTGACTGGGATGTTTACTAAATCCGCTGATGCGATTGATACAAATGTTCAAGCGGTACAACTAAAAGTGGACGCGACTGAAGCTGCAGTCACCACTATGCAACAACAACTTGCTGCTATCCAGCAGAGCCTACAACAAATGACAACATCTGTCACTGGCATACAAGCAGCTATGGTACAACGCCAACCTGATGCTCAGGAAGATGATGGTAGTGTCCATGGTGACAATGCTGAGTTGAGGGGCATTCAAGGACGTGGGCGTGGTCTTCAAGGACCGGTTCGCCAACCTCCACTTGGTCTTGGTGCGCGCCGTATACCCATTCAGGAAGAAGATGTCTTGAGCAAGCCCAAGTTTAATATCCCCAAATTTGAAGGGTCCACGGATGTGGAAGAATACCTCACATGGGAGCTTAAGATGGAAAAATTATGGCGTTTGCATGATTATCCGGAGGACAAGAAGATCAAGATTGCTTTTCCGAGTTTGACGGTTATGCTTTGCGTTGGTGGGAGAGTGTGTTGACCGAGATACAAGAAACCAATGGCCAGCCTATTCGTACATGGCGTGACATGAAGGTGACCATGAAAGCTCGGTTTGTTCCCACAAATTACTTACGGACAGTTTTTGATAAATTGCAACAATTGAAGCAAGGTACTATGTCCGTTGATGCATACTATATGGAGATGGAGATGTTGTTGCAACGTGCGCGAGTTCGCGAAGAGGTTGAGATGACTATGCAACGTTTTCTCCATGGGCTGAAATTTACTATCAAGAGTATTGTGCGGCATCACCAATACTATAATATGAATGATTTATTGCATCTTGCAAGGGAGGCTGAATCCCAGCTTGCAGAAGAGGCACAACTGACGTCAAGATCCTCCACATCTAGCAGATTTTCTCCAAGGACATCCGCGCCTATGGAGAATTATGGTGCCAATACTCGAGCTTCTTCTTCAGTTTCCAAGCCAGCCTCCAATGGTTCTATGGCCAAGAAGCCAGCTGCCCCTGCCACTAGTGCAGGCTCCAACATGTCTACAGCTCGCAATCGCGAGATCACTTGTCATGCTTGCGGTAATCCGGGTCACTTCAAGAGAGATTGCCCGAACAGAAAGGTCATGTTTGTGAATCAAGAAACTGGCGAGTATGAAACTGGTGATGATGAAGATCCTTCCGCATTCGATGACGAGGGATATCATAGTGAAGAAGGCATGGATGCTTTTCCATCGCATGCTCCTACCATTGTTGTGTCACAACGTGCTCTTACAGTGCAGCCACATGTTGATTCTCAGCGCTGTAATTTGTTCCAAACCAAGGCACTTGTTGGTCCCAACAAAGCTTGCAAAGTGATCATTGATGGAGGTAGCTGCCGCAACCTCGCAAGCAAGGAGTTATGTGCCAAGCTCAATCTGAAATACTCACCTCACCCGCATCCTTATTATGTCCAATGGTTGAGTGACAGTGGTGAGATGAAGGTAAATCACATGGTGCGCGTAAATTTTGAGATAGGCCCATACAAGGATTCCGTTGATTTTGATGTGGTGCCTATGACAGTTTGCCATCTCTTATTGGGTCGGCCGTGGTTATATGATCGCCATGTGCAACACAATGGTCGAGCCAATACATATCATTTGGAGTTCAAGGGCAAGAAAGTTAATCTCCATCCTATGTCCCCACAGCAAATTGTGAATGAGTCTCGTCAGACGGTAGAGTTGAATGTAGAAACAACACGAGAGAACAATGTAATAACTGTGAGTGATAATATAACGAAAAGTGCGAGAGAGACTAGTTTGCTTACATTAGCCACCAAAGAAGACATGCGAGATTTTAGTGCGGATCCTACAGTCCTACCTCTTGTCCTCATGTATAAAGGCGAGGTTTTGGTTTCTAATGATAACCATCCTATTTCTCCTGGTGTGGCTACTGTTTTGCAGGATTTTGATGATGTGTTTCCGGCAGAGGTTCCAGCAGGATTACCACCCTTGCGTGGTATTGAGCACCAGATTGATCTTCTACCGGGTGCAACTCTTCCGAACCGGGCACCATATAGGACAAACCCCTAAGAGACGAAGGAAATTCAGCAACAAGTACAAGCGCTTCTGGATAAAGGGTATATTCGTGTCAGCCTTAGCCCTTGTGTTGTTCCTGTTATTTTGGTTCCTAAGAAAGATGGTACATGGCGTATGTGTGTAGATTGTAGAGCTATTAATAACATCACTATTCTCTATCATCATTCCATTCCACGTTTAGAGGATATGCTTGATGAATTATGTGGTGCTGCTATTTTCTCTAAAATTGATTTGCGTAGTGGATACCATCAAATTAGGATGAAAGAAGGGGATGAATGGAAAACTGCTTTCAAAACTAAGTTCGGCTTATATGAGTGGTTAGTTATGCCTTTTGGTCTTACTAATGCTCCTAGTACTTTCATGAGATTAATGAACCATGTTTTGAGGGAGTTTATTGGACATTTTTTGGTTGTGTATTTTGATGATATACTTATTTACAGCCGCAATGAATTTGAACATGCTGATCATATTAGACAAGTTTTGCAAGTGTTGCGTGATTCTAAATTATATGCTAATCTTGAGAAGTGCACTTTTGCAAAAGATAAGGTCATATTTTTGGGTTTTGTTGTATCTAAGCATGGGGTAGAAGTAGATTCTTCTAAAATTGAAGCAATTCAAAATTGGCCTACTCCCATGAATGTTAGCCAAGTACGAAGTTTTCACGGTCTTGCTGGGTTTTATAGACGTTTTGTGAAAAACTTTAGTACTATTGCTGCACCGTTGAATGAATTGACTAAGAAAGGTGTGCCTTTTGTTTGGGGCGTTGCCCAAGATCTTGCATTTGATGAGTTGAAACGTTTGCTTACTTCTGCACCTTTACTTACGTTACCAGATTTTACTAAGCAATTTGAAGTTGAATGTGATGCTAGTGGTATAGGCATTGGTGGTGTTTTGATGCAAGAAGGTAGACCTATAGCTTATTTTAGTGAGAAGCTTTCTGGTGCTAGATTGAATTATCCTGTTTATGATAAAGAATTGTATGCACTTGTTAGAGTTCTTGAGGTTTGGCAACATTATTTGTGGCCAAAAGAATTTATCATACATTCTGATCATGAAGCTTTGAAATATCTGAAAGCTCAATCTAATTTGCATAGACGCTTAGCTAAGTGGGTTGAGTTCATTGAGTCTTTTCCTTACATCATCAAATATAAGAAAGGAAAAGATAATGTTGTTGATGATGCTCTATCTAGGAAGAACATGTTATTGACACATCTTGATGTTAAAATTCCTGGATTAGAGAGTTTGTGTGATTTATATGCAACTGATCATGATTTTGCTGAACCATATCGTTTGTGTTTGCTTCGGAATGCTTGTGACAAGTTCCACATCCATGATAGATTTTTGTTTCGAGCTAACAAACTTTGTGTTCCAGAATCTTCTGTGCGTTTGCTATTGTTGCAGGAATCACATGCAGGCGGACTGATGGGTCACTTTGGGCGTGAGAAGACATTACTCATGCTTGCTGATAATTTTTATTAGCCCAGGATGAGGCGTGATGTGGACAGGTTTGTTCGACGCTGTATTGTATGCAACACATCCAAGTCGAAGCTGAAGCCTCACGGTTTGTATACTCCACTATCGGCTCCTACCACACCTTGGGAAGATATTAGTATGGACTTTGTGTTAGGATTGCCACACACTAAATATGGTCATGATAGTATATTTGTGGTAGTGGATAGATTTTCCAAGATGGCACATTTTATTGCCTGCCATAAGAGCGACGATGCGTCGCATGTTGCTAACCTGTTTTTCAGGGAGATTGTACGCTTGCATGGAGTGCCCAAGACAATTGTTTCTGACAGGGATGTAAAGTTTGTGGGCTACTTCTGGAAGACGCTTTGGGGCAAGTTGGGAACAAAGTTGATGTTCAGTACTACATGTCATCCTCAAACTGATGGTCAAGCGGAGGTGGTCAATAGAACATTGTCACAATTATTGCGAGCTATGATCAAGAAAAATCTGCGCGAATGGGAGGAATGTTTGCCACATGTTGAATTTGCTTATAACAGGGCAATACACACTACTACTCACCTTTGTCCTTTTGAAGTGGTATATGGTTTTAAGCCTATTACACCTCTTGATTTGCTGCCTCTTCCATTGCAGGAACGAGTTAATATGGAGGCATCCCACAGAGCAGATTTTGTAAAGAAGATCCATGAGAAGACCCGAGAGGCTATTGAGAAGCAAGGCAAGAATGTTGCTGCTGCGAGGAACCAGACACGGAAGCAAGTTGTTTTTCAACCTGGAGATATGGTTTGGGTACATTTGCGCAAGGACAGATTTCCAGGGATGAGGGATTCCAAGTTGAAGCCACGTGGTGCTGGTCCTTACAAGGTGCTAGCCAAGATCAATGACAATGCCTACTCAATTGATATTCCCATTGCCGAGTTTGGTGGCGCTAGCAACAGTTTCAACGTTGCTGATTTATCACCATACATGGGAGATGACCTTGGAGCGTCGAGGTCGACGCCTTTTGAAGGGGGGGGGAGATGATGAGGACATCCCTACTACCAACACATCTCCAGTTCGTCATGAAGACCACGTTTAGATAAACCCTAGATATTGAGAATAGCTTCAAGCTTTCCTCTTGAATCATTAAGACTTCAATTCGTATCGATCTGAAGTTCTTCTACTGCAAGTTCTGTGTGATCTATTGTTCCACTGGGGATTAGTAGATTGCAAATTACCGTCTCGTGGTCGACGGCTACGTTGCGCAAGTGTGTGAAGTTGTGAATATCCAAAGGGTAGAGAGTTGTCGCATTGGCAACAGGGATCTAGCAAGGAGATTTCATTGGCTACATACAAGTTATCTATCATCGTCCTCATATTCACCGTCCGCTTACTGAGAAGATCGGGCCACCCCATATCAATTCTAGGATTTATGAAGTGGCTAACGAGCTAGAGAGTAAGATAATAAGCCAAGCATTCGATGAGGAATCGCCTCCAAGAAGTCTTGCTATCAGCTACTTACACAAGCATAACACCTATCCTATCCTTGTCCTCCCCTTTGCATCCCGATGAAGAAGAAGCAGTCAAGGCACACACATGATGATCAAGTTTTAATTATGATTCAGTTTCTTATCTATGAACAATACGTAGGTTCCAAGTCGTCCATAACTGTGGACACCCCTTCTCGAAAAGATTTAACCCTGCAGGGGTGTACCAACTGCCCATTACAAGGCTCCGCGTGCACGCACATCTCTCCTAGTTGCTACCCATCACAGGCAACCATTTTATGATTTAGTTCCAAGAGATACGGTACGACAAGTCCCTCTAAATAACAACGCACAAATCCGGGTCGCCCCCGGTGAGTCGACATCCAACTCAAAAGCCGGGCGCGCTCTTGAATTGGCCTCTACCGTCTGGATGAGGTCGGGTTAGCTACCCAAACCATGTCGGCAGCGCCCTAGCGCCCATTGGGTGGACCAATAAGAGAAACCATGTATCCGCTGGCCCGAGTTGTTTAAAGACATCTGCTAGGAGCGACCCGACAGACACATACACGATTTGCAAATGGTAAATCAGCTTGGGCCACCACTAGAAATGTTTGAAGCTAGGTAGGTAAGAAGAGGGGACCCCATAGCATCCCACACGCGGTTAGGCACGCTCGGTCTTAGAACCAATACTCGGAACTCATATCCTAGGTGACTCAAATGGAACCAAGCGCCGAGGCGGGATAGCCTGACCTTCCATCCTTCGTCGAATATAGTCAACATTATATTAATCATATCATCCAAAATAATATAATAATGTTATAGCCCTATCCAAAGAGTAACATGGTAACATTCGTAGCATGCTAGGCATGCATACTAAGCAGGGGCTGAGCAACGAGCAATAGTACAAGGTTTTCCGGGATGGGACATGGCGGTATCGGTTTAAGAGGTTCTAAATATGTGGTAGGATCAAACATCGAACCTAACCTAGAATAGCATGCAAACCGCTGGTTATAATAGAATGGATCATAAGTAATATATAGTCCTTGCCTATTGATAAGTCGGGTTCCGAAGGTGTAGTCGATCGCAAGCTCGCAACGTCTCCGAAGGTAAACGCGGGAGCACACAAGAAGTAAACACTGGAAAGGCAATCGACTAGCAAGCATATATTACTACAAAGCAATCACGAGAAAGCAACAACAAGAAGGCAACACGAGATAACGCAATTCGATATCGCATTTATCGTCGAGAGCGGGTTACTAACAGGTTAAGTGAGGTATCGGTCACACACGAAGATATCGCACATTTACAATAGTTCAAGTTGATTAGCTACACAACATGAGTAGAGGTTGTTAACATGGAATCTCACACAAGCATGGCAAGAGGTGAAGCATAAATAAACTATCTAATATATTCACTTTAAGTGGGGGGTAAAGCCTATACATGGAAACTATTACGGACCCCACGATAATGATTGCATTTGGTACTGTTCTTCCCTAAACATAATTTTATTGTTTTTATTAGCAATCAAGAGAAGCATATTCACAACATACATGAAATTCTAGTCAAGTTACATATAAGAAACATTTTAAACCGAGCAACGGTTAAAAAGTTACGGCTTATTACATTTACGGTGGAAAGCAGTGTAAATAGCAGTGAACCATCATGTAGACAAGTGCAAACATGGCAAAGAGAAACATTTTATTAATCTACATGGAAAACTAAGCAAGTTTCATGTAGAACGCAACGCGATTTGACCTACGGTTTAAAAGATACGGGTGTGGACAAAAAGCAACACAACCTGCCATTTAATTATACGCAAAAATAGCTAAAACAAGTCCTGGGCCGGATGTGGCCGAGCTGGGCCAAACAGGGGCGCGCGAGCGTTAACTATCCAGTGCACAGAGCAGCATTTAGTAGCAGATCTATTGGGACAAGCCTAGCGCTGGAGGAAAAAAAGGGAAGGGCGAGCTCACCTTGCGGGCCGAAGCCTTGGAGGCCGTGGGCAACGGTTAGCTACACAACGCTTGGGGCGGAGAGTAGTTGTGGGCCGGTGGGGAGTTGGGCTGCTTGTGGGCGCGCGGCCCACGTGCACTGGGAGGGCCCATCCGGGCACGCTGGAGGTCGGGCGCATCGTCCTCGTCTCCAGGACGAACACGGCAGTGGGGGCGAGCTCCGGCGTGCATGCAGCGGTGTGAGGAGGTCGCGAGGACGGCGTGGAGGAGGCGGGAATGGGCAGATCCGGGGGTGTTGGAACCGAATCTGGTTGTCGGTGATGTTCAATGGAGGCAGCGCGAGCTCTCGGGCTCCTTGGCCATGGCGAGTTCCTGGGAAGATAAAGAGGGGAGAGGGGAGTGGGGACGAGGAGAGGAGAGGGCGCGAGGGGAGGAGCTGCCTAGGGGTCTCGGCAGATGCTCGTAGGGGTGCGGAGGATCGCCGGCCAGAGCGCGGCGAAGTTACGGCCGAGCGGAGGGAGGCCTGCTCGGGCGGGGAGGCTTGGGGAGGAGAGGCTCTGGCTGGGATATTTGGTGACGTGGAGGTCTCCGGTTCGTTCGATCTGCATCCGACGGTCCCGATCGGACAACCAGTTATGGACGTGAGGGAGAGGTTGGTGGATGCGAGGTGGCGGCGCTGGGATTGGGCAGCGCGGAAATCAATGGAGGATGGCTAGGGTTTGTCCATTTTTGCATGTGGGGATGCCTTAAATAGGTAGGGGTTCCTTAGGGGTTGTTTTGGGTCTGGTTAGAGGGGTTTTGTGCTAGATTTTTGGGTGGGCTTGGATTAGAAGATAAGAGGGAAATATCTCGTTGATCGGTTGGCTGCACGGATGACATTTTATAAATACTTCCCCGAAGATATTACGCTACTATGCCTAGAACCTCCGATCGAATACCTACCCGACGAAATCGGAATCGCACAAAATTCGGAACATCGCCTCATAGCATCGAACTGACATCGTCTACAACATTTCACACCAAACCGAGAAGGTCGAACACCGCTCGACAAAATAACCCATTTAAATATAAATGGGGGTTTTTTGCTCCGATGGTGAAGACTCCTCTTGTGCCAGAAGTTGCGAAGGTGATCGGGTGAAACCCGGTGTCGCAAGAGGTTGTGTGCCATGGTGGAAAAGTTCGGTCACGTAGGCCGGTACGAGAATGAGGGGGAAATATAATCACTGATTAATAAATCAGCGAAGCAAATACTGCCAACAATTCTAGCAATCAACAAAATAAACGTCGCCATTGTTTTCTTTCCACCTACTTGAAGAACTTGGAGTCCTATTGGTCGATTCAAACCTTGGTATCTTCACCAAGGGAAAGTTGCCGCTGTCTACTTCTTAACCTTCCAGTTGGGGTAACCAACGAGGGGAGAAAAGCCATCAGATGCAGATAATTGTCCATGGAGGATACATGCTTCGATAATAAAGGATAAGTGTACTGTAATTGTAATTGTTTAGCTTTATCCATTTGTGAGCATTTCTTGCATAATTGTTAAGTGTTTTTACCTAATTACCATTGTTTCTCTTTTGAAGGTGAAGAAAAAACCATGTGGCCATGATTTCTCTAGTACAAGAAGGAAAAAGAAGACGAAGAATGGAACCAAGCATTCGGTATGTGATAAGGTGAAGGATTGGCTGATTGCAGATGCAAGTCTCGGAGCAAAGGGATTTCAGAATGAGATTAAAGAACATCACAATGCTAACTTCCACTAAAAGAGAGTATATATGGGTAAGAAGCTAGCTTTGAAAGAACTCTATGATGACTGGGATAGCGACAATTTGTATAGGTTTAAAGCACAAGTTGAAGCCTCTTGCCCTGGTACCATAGTTCAGATTGATCGTTACACTATAAAAGGAAAAAACAGGTTTAGAAGGTTCTTCTTTGCTTTGAAACCATGCATAGATGGATTCCTTAGTGGTTGAAGACCATATTTCGTTGTAGATAGAACATTCTTAACAGGCAGGTTCAAGGGGCAACTGGCTAGTGATACCGCTACAGATAGCCATAATTGGATGTATCCACTTTGTTTTGGAATTTTTTTATTCCGAAACAAACGAGAATTGGATCTGGTTCATGCAATTCTTTTGGACCAAATGAAAAATGAGTTTGATTTGGACCAAATGAAAAATGAGTTTGATTTGTGTTTCTTCATCTAACCCATAGCGAAAGCTTAGAAACTACAACTAAGAAGGGAAAACAGAGCCAACCTTTAGAGACTACAAATAAGAAAAATGGAAAGGGTGTAAAAAGTGACCTTTGTTAATTTTGAATTTTGCATATTATGCACAATTTATGTTTTTTGCTTGCTCTAAATTACTGTTGTCATACATCTACAACTGTAGATCAGGGAAGCTAAAGGCCACAAGGAAGAAGATGGACCTTTCTAAAAAGAATGAAAGATGTCCTATGGTGCCATTTGAAAGTCTTGCAATGGGCACTAGAAGCAAAAAACAAGCCTAGCCAGCCATGCAATGAACACAAGAAGCAAAAGAAGGCTTAGCTTCTAAACTTCATCTAATTTCTTTCACTTTTGTTGCTGGTCAAGTCATGTTGTGTCGATTTGGACTCATGTATGTTGACCTAAGCGCATTTTTGTGCCACTGGACTATGCATGCAAACCTGGACATGACGACCACCATTTTTTGAAGCTCATGTGATGTTCAATATGATGTTCATGTGGGATTCAACTCGCATATGTGAACCTTGATATGTTGCAAGTGATATGTGTCTACTTGGTTGTGAGCATAAATCTTTATGTGCAAATCTGAATACTTTTTATCCTAAAATATGTTTATGTAAATTGTGTGCTTGGGATATCCATCAAATTACATGGGATATTCTGCCCAATTTTTGCACTAAATTTTGAAACAATTTAAATCCAAGATATTAATTTATGCATGTTTACACGAGATGTTCTACCAAATTTTTCATTTAACAACAAGAAGAAGTTATTGGTTTTAATATGTGAATAATTTTTTTAACATGTTGCATCAGGGGTAAAATCGTCATCTTGGATGTCATTTAACACTGTTAGTATGAAAGTTTTACATAGGGAACACATTTTTAGAATTGGTGTTAGATAAGGAATAAAAAAATTAGTGTCAAATAAGGTAAAAAAATTTAAGCAAGTGTTAAATAAGGAAATGTCTCTAATAATTATGATCTCCTATTTTAACAGATGCAACCGGAGTACCTGAAATTGGTCCTTTTTTCTTAGCTATAACAAGGTTAGTGTAAACAACGCAAAAATTTATAGTGGAATCCTCAATATTACTAGTAACAAGATCCTTGACTAGTGCAACTTGAGGATCGACCTTAATCAGATCCTCATGCTCACCAGTCGTTCTTTCACGTTTATTAACTATCACTGTGAGAAAGGAATGCTCCCTTATCCTTGTGGGAAAAGGGGGCTTCTCATAAAAAATTGCAGGTAAGATAGGGAGAGCAACATTAATATCAACTGGTAAATACTTAAAGGTCTTATGAAGTTGATCTTCCTGCTTCTTAAAAAAATCAATAAGAGAAGCAAAGTCTTTGCAAAAATCAATTAGAAGCTGGGAATCAAGACCAACCTTAGCACAAAAGGTATTGAAGTAATCAGTTTGCACATAGCTCTCAATATAATCATGCTCATAATCTATAACGGGTTCATTACGTTTAGAAATCTCACAATCTTCAGTATTTTTCTGGATCCCTTCAATTAGATACCATATAGATTCAATTCTTTTGTTAGAAAACACCTCACTAGAGGAGGCATCAAGCATATTTCTATCTTGACGAGAAAGTCTTGCATAAAAATTTGTAACAATAATTTCCTTTGGGACCTCATGATTGGGACACTTGAGCATTAGGGATTTAATTCTCCGCCAAGCTTTGGTGATACTTTTTCCGTCATGAGAGAAAAAGTTATAAATATAATTCCTGTCTCGATGTATTACATGAACATGATAAAACTTGGTATAAAAGAGAGACATAAGCTCTTGCCACTTTAATAGATGAGAATTATCGAGAATCTTATACCAATCCCAAGCTTTATCTATTAATGATAGAGTGAATAATTTCCTCATTATAAAATCCCTAGATACACATGCAAGCTTAAATAAGGGACATCATTCTAAAAGATAGAGCAAATGATCACCGGGATGTCGATCTCCTGCATAATGATTAGCTATGACATGATCAATAATACCAGTCGGTATTTTAAAAGGGACAATTTAAGTGGGTGGAAGAGCCTTCTCCACCACAACCATGGTGGGATTGTTCCCACAAGCAAAGAACCAAGAGAAGAATTATCCATAAGGATAAAAAGTGGTAACAGTAAAATAAAAATAGCATGTATAGTGTAAAGGTTTCTTTACCAATAGCACTACACTCCCCGGCAACGGACCCACAAAATTGTCTTGATTACCCACAAGTGTAGGGTATCTATCGTAGCCATTTTGATAAGTGAAAGTAATGACAAGTGATCTGGAATAACTTCAAGTACTGAAAGGTAACTTTTTATGGGTTTTCTGGAATAAGCAACAAGTACAAAAAGCAAGTAAAGTAAATGATGGTGAGGTGCAGCAAGTGGCCCAATCCTTTTGAACACAACGGATAAGCCTGGGGACTCTACTTGTAAAGACTAAAGCGTTCCTGAGGACACACGGGAGAGGTAGTCAAGTTACTTTGGCCATATTCCTTCTAGTACTATGTTTTGTTTGGATAAGTGTTGTGTGGGTAAACCTATGCTAGAACACCGCCTAGACTAAGACAAGTGCACTCTTACGATTAAACCTCTCGCAAGCATCTGCAAATATAACAGAGAAATTAAGGTAAAACCTAACCGTAGCAATAAACTCTAGGATCCAACACTCCCTTGTGCAAAAGTGTGCAAACTGAGGTTCAGGTTTCTGTCCTTAAAAAGGCGAAGTGTTATGTAGTCGACGTTAACATAGCACCACTAGAAGAATGACACCACAACTTAATTATCAAATGAATACATATTACATCAACATCATATCACTACTAACAACAAGACTTCTCCCATGCCCTCAAGAAGTAAGGTGACTACTCACAAGACATAAAAGAGATCATGATCAATAATCCTCATGAAAGTAGAGGGGATGAATAGTGCAAGGTACAACATGAATTGCAATGGTGAGGTGAGATGGGATGAATATGGAGATGGTGCTAATGTTGGGGATGATGGTGATGATGATCTCGATGATTCTCGTGACGATGGTGATGACGATGAGGACGATCTACCCCTCTGGGAGGAGTTCTCCCTGTCGGAATCTTCCCGCCGGAAAGTTCTTTTCTTCTCTGGTGGTTTCTGCCTCACTGCAGCGACAAAACTTCTGATCTAACTTGCCCCCGGAAGGACTAGGTTTTGGAGAGTATGTAGGACAAAGGAGAGCCCCTCGGGTGGGCCGCCCCAACCAATCAGCCACCTGACGCGGCCTAGGGGTTGGCCGCGCCACCAGGCCGCCTGGTGGCCCCCCTCCGACTGTACTTTGCGTGCCCTCCTTATTTCTTCTGAAAACAATTCCTTGAAATTTTCATGTCATTTGGAGATGTTCTGATATGTCCACTCTACGTGCCCTTTTCCCCGCTGATTCTTGAGTCTGCTGTTTCAACACTGCAAAGTTATAACTATGTACAACAAGCCAAAACACCATGAAAGAGGCATCATAAAGTGAAATATATCAATGAAGAGTGGTAAATTATGATACAAAATAGTGATGCATTTTGGACGTATCAGTAGCATGCATCTGGGCAAAATATTGAAGAATATCAGAAATTTGATGTTTAGTCCATTCATGATTATGATCCACCTTCTGATGATAGCTAATTAGGAGTTTGTGATCTGTCATAACACGGGCCTGAGTGGTGTCTTCAGTTGAAGCATTGGTGCCCGTTTGTTCAGTGGTGCATCATTGAGGATGGTGAATGTTGCAGGGAAGGGACTTTGTGGGATGAAACTTTTCATAAAATAGACCTTTTCCTTTGTCTGAAGCATGAACTGAAGAAATTTTATGGGGAAGAACCTCAACAGGAGAAAGATAGACCCGATGATTGTCTTGATCAGCCAAATAGTTGAAGCCAGTCATAGCGCGAATGAGCTTCATAATCCTAGGAGCAAGGGCTTCAGGGTGTGAGGGTTCGGAGCAGCATCAATCATTGTTCTGAAGAAGAACTCTGATACATTGATTGGTTCAGACATGCAAAGGTTGAAGAGAATATTCTTCATACAACCGAAAACTTCCTCAACAGTTGATTCATAGACCTTGATGGGACATAATGACTTGGAAAGAATGCGATATAAAGTCCCCGGCAAAAACTAAAGATCGGTAACTAAGAACTTGGTGCGAGGTGGTGCATCAGGAGACATCACTTTCATCAACATATTCATCAGATCATCACGTAGAGGATTGGATGGATATGTGCTAGGGACTGAGGCAGCAGAAACTGGAGGCTCAAGAGTGTCAATGATTTCTGGGACTATTGCTGTCTGATTCTTGTGTTCACTCATCCATTCCAGCACTCAAGTGTTGATGTCCTCAGGATCTCTAGAGACATATACTGTAGCATAAAACAGAAGCACCAGTTCTTAATTCCAGTGAATGCACTCAGAGCAGAATTGAAGAACTTGGCATGAAGAAGGTCTTGAAGAGCATTATTGAAGCAAGTAATATCCTTCATATCCATTTGAGGAATGTGCTTGTGAGAAAAAAACTTGTTCTGCTTATATAGCACTGAGGCATAATAGTTCTTCTGAGTTTTCGTCTAGAACCTCAGCATGTTGCGGCGTTGAGCAGTGTGATAGGGGTTCTAAATCCCTTCTTGAAAGTAGCTCATGATGGCGTAGAAGTCATCAACAATGAACTTTGGACGTTCATCAGCAAGAATGTTGCAGTAGAAGGACATCTTTTTGATGAGGACATCTCTACTAATGTTACACCCACATCTTCACCAACTACACATACTGGACCAGTTAATAGAGCACGCGCACGTCAACTAAATTATCAGGTACTTTCGTTTCTTGCGAATCCTTCTAATGTTCAGGAACATATGATGCTGCCTAAATTAGATACTTTTGTTTGTCTTATGAATGAAGGACCTAGCATGGATAAGAAGGATGGTCATTGGAGCGGGATCAAGCATGGAGAAGGAGGTGTGCGCGCGGGAAAGGACAATGGAGCTTCTAGTGGTGATTTTCGCACTTTGAGGCCACCATAAGGCGTGCATGAAGACCTGGACGAGAGACACAAGACGCCACATTAATATTTTTTTCCAAGGGTTATTATAGGTGTTGCGTCACCTTATTATTGGGCCAAGCCCATGTAATTTCGAAATACACTTAATAGGCTATTTTTTAGAGTCTGTATGTGTGGGGAAACCGAGTTAGGGTTGTTTTCGGACCCCTCGTCCAAGGGGCCACGAAATTCCCCTCTGTTCCCCCATATATACAGCCCTTAGGGCGTCGTTTAGACTTGGGTTTTAATTAGATTTAAGTTAGCCATAGCCGCAACTTCAAGCTCTTCGTTTGTGTCATCCGACCAGGCCAAGACCTCATTGGAACGCCAACTTTCGTAATCATTCATCTTATATTCGCAATATCCAGATTGCAATTCTTAGTTCTTGCTTGTTCTTCGATTGCTTGCAGGAATTAGACCTTCGTGGTCAAGTTGATCGTGCATCCGCGGGATCAATAACCTCTCGGAGTTGGTTTAGCGATCGCTAAGGCGCAACGTCTTCGCACGTTCGTAGTCGGATCGTGAAAGTCGTCTCCACCATAATCGATCTCCACCATCTCATCGAAACATCGGGACACCTTCGCCTCTATCAAGTGGTATCAGATTTCCAGGTTGCTCAGTGAGATTTACCAATTTTCGTAGTCTAGATTGGTTCTGTTCTTCATACCTACAGTCCCCGAAAAAGCCAAAAAAAATTAGGGTTAGATCATCACGTCCCAAAACAGTCCGAGCCTTTGTCCAGTTTTCTTTACAGTAGTTTGCTTTGTTGAATTTGCGGTTGCATCGTTGTGTCGAGTTGCTGATCTTAGCGTCTAGTTCCCTTAGAGTTTCGAGTTCTGATCACAGTTTGTCACACCGCCGCCGCACAGTAGTACACCGCCACGTTTCCGCCAATCCGAGTCCAGATACACCACCACGTTCCGCCAAGTCGAGTCCATATACAGCACCACGACCTACCAATCCGAGTTGAGTTCCATCACCCGTTCGGTTTGTGATCTCTCCGTAGCCAGATTAGTTTGAGTTGATTAGAGTCGGATTTCACCAATCTTTGTCGTACGTAGAAGAGGGTGATTTCCAAAAAAAAAAAAAATTCAGAGTCTGGCACGCTTTCCAGAGCAGTTTTTAGGCCAAAAATTTCGGGGGAAAAAAATTTCGTGCCCATACGTTCCTTAGGTCCAGAAACTCATTTTGAGACGTTCGCCGCCATAGTGATTTTTTCGCACTTTTTCAGCCACCGCAGTCCCGCATCGCAAAAAAAAAAGAGAAAAAAATAAATTTCAGAGTGTGCTTCTCAGTTGATTACGTGCCGCGCCGTGCTTTCGTTGGTGTTTTAGGCTCTCGTCTCTAGTACGGTCTAGCCTAGGATCAGCACAGTACCGACGTTGAGTGTTTATTCAACTTTGCATCTCTGTTTTGATTACTGTTGAGCTTTTTGCTACCATATTTGTCAAGCCTACCTACAGCTCCACATATATTCTACTTCGTGCGGTTGACACCTCCTGGCCATCGCTCTACCACATCTCTGAGAGTTTTGACCCGTTGGTTGTACATCACCACCTGCTGCTAGGTAAGAATCGGTAAGAACGAAAGAAAAGCTTGACGGATTTGTGCTTTCCACCACCCCACATCCCATTAGTAGAAGTAGGATCATATTTTTGTGTGTTTTCTATTTCTGCTAACCATGCCAGGATCCCATGATGAAGTGGCGCGGGATGCACCCGATTGGGAGAATATGACAAACAAAGCGTTACATGATAAATTTGCACAAATGATGTCTGAACAGGTGAATGACATCGAGAACAGATTTACAGAGGCGATTGATGGTGTGGAGAAGATGATCGACACCAAGCTCGACGCCAAGTTTACTGAGTTGCTCGCACGCCTACCTGCACAGCCTGCGGCCGCTCCAGCACAGCCACCACCACCACGACGTGCACGACGTATTCTGTTTCCGGGCAGACAAGCTGCTGGTGCTCCTGCGGCTGCTGCAGTTGCTGCTACTGCTGCTGCTTCTGACGTCGGCCAGGACGACAACTACGAGGGTGATTACGAGGAGGAGGTGGAACAGGAAGCGGCCTATGAGCAGCCAGCTGGGCGTCCACGTCCCAACATTCGCCACGGTCGACACCAACCACCCCCTCAGGTACGCGATGATGAACATGTGCCTAAACTTAAATTGAATCTTAAGCCGTTTGAGGGTAGATATATTCCTGATGCTTATCTTACTTGGGAGTTAGAAACTGAACAACGCTTTACATGTTTACAATATCCTGAGAATAGACGTGTTACTGCTGCTGTTTGTGAATTCACGGGTTTTGCATCTATTTGGTGGTCTGAACATTGTAGATTGCATGCTAATAATATTCCAGCTACTTGGGCTGCTTTAAAAGATGCTATGCGTACTCGCTGGGTTCCTCCTTATTATCAACGTGAATTGCTACAAAAATTACAGCGTTTGAGACAAGGAAAAAATTCTGTAGAGGAATATTATCAAGAATTACAAACTGGATTGATTAGATGTGGCCTAGTAGAGGATAATGAAGCTATGTTTGCACGTTTTATAGGTGGCTTAAACAGGGAGATACAAACTATTCTAGAATACAAGGACTATGCTACTATTACTCGTTTGTTTCATCTTGCTTGTAAAGCTGAACGTGAATTGCAGGATCGACAGGCCGCTACGAGACCTAACTTTTCTGCAGGACGAAATACATCATGGACATCGCGTGGACCTTCTACATCCACACGTCCTGCTGCACCACCATCTACTTCAACCGCTCATTCTTACAGGGAGCCACCAAAACAGCCAGCGCCACCATTCAAGGGTGCACAGAGTGGTCCAGCAGCGAGTTCTTCTTCATCCATGGCTTCCACAGGGCAAACACGAGATCGTGATATTAAATGTCGCAGGTGCCAAGGTGGAGGTCACTTCGCAAAAGACTGTCCCTCCAAGCGTGTGATGATTATTACGGCGGATGGTGGGTATGAGTCAGCGAGCGACTATGATGAGGAGACTTTAGTTCTCATTGCTCACGAGGAACAGGGTGCCCATGATGATGCTCATGATATAGAGTATATGGCTCCTGATGATGCAGATCAATATGCTAGTTTGGTTGCTCAACGTGTGTTAAGTGTGCAGGTATCGAAGGCCGAGCAAAACCAGAGGCATAATTTGTTCCACACAAAGGGAGTGGTGAAAGAACGTTCGGTTCGCATCATCATTGACGGAGGGAGTTGCAACAACTTGGCGAGCATGGAGTTGGTGGAGAAGCTATCTCTCACCACAAGACCACACCCCCATCCGTACTATATTCAGTGGTTTAACAATAGTGGTAAGATTAAGGTAACGCGTTCTGTTCGTGTGCACTTTAGCATTGCTGCATATGCTGATTATGTTGATTGTGATGTGGTACCCATGCAAGCATGCTCTCTTTTACTTGGTAGACCATGGCAATTTGATAGGAATGTTGTACACCATGGTAGGACAAATCAGTTTACTCTGGTTCATCAGGATAAAACTATTGCTTTACTTCCTATGTCTCCTGAACAAATTGTGAAAGATGATCTTGCTAGAGCTAGTAAAGCTAAACAGGAGAAAAATAAGAGTGAGAATGAGATAGCAGCTAAAGAATTTGAGCAACAACATAAGACTAATAGCAAATCTTCTTCTGCTGTTTCTAATGAAATTAAATTGACTAGTCCAACTTTGCTTGCTACTAAGGTTGATATTTCGGATTTGGATGTTAGTCAATATGTGTGCTATGCTTTTGTGTGCAAAGAAGCTTTGTTTTCATTTGAGGAATTGCCTCCTTCTTTGCCTCCTGTTGTCACTGACCTTTTGCAAGAGTTTATTGACGTCTTTCCACAAGACGTACCACCGGGATTACCACCTATTCGAGGGATTGAGCATCAGATTGACTTAATTCCCGTTGCTTCTCTGCCCAACCGTGCGCCATACAGTACCAATCCGGAGGAGACGAAGGAGATTCAGCGTCAAGTACAAGAGCTACTCGACAAAGGTTACATACGTGAATCCCTTAGTCCTTGTGTTGTTCCTGTTATATTAGTGCCTAAAAAGGATGGAACTTGGCGTATGTGTGTTGATTGTAGAGCCATTAATAATATTACTATTCGTTATCGTCATCCTATTCCTAGGTTAGATGATATGCTTGATGAATTAAGTGGCTCTACCATGTTTTCCAAAGTTGATTTGCGTAGTGGATACCATCAAATTCGCATGAAATTAGGGGATGAATGGAAAACGGCATTTAAAACTTAGTTTGGATTATATGAGTGGTTAGTCATGCCTTTTGGGTTAACTAATGCACCTAGCACTTTCATGAGATTAATGAACGAGGTTTTACGTGCTTTCATTGGACGATTTGTGGTAGTCTATTTTGATGATATACTGATTTATAGCAAATCTTTGGAGGAACATTTGGATCATTTACGTGTTGTTTTTATTGCTCTACGTAATGCACGTTTGTTTGGTAACCTTGGGAAGTGCACCTTTTGCATCGACCGAGTATCGTTTCTTGGCTATGTTGTTACTCCGCAGGGAATTGAAGTTGATAAAGCCAAGATCGAGGCGATTGAGAGTTGGCCGCAGCCCAAAACGGTCACACAAGTGAGAAGTTTTCTTGGCCTCGCTAGATTCCATAGGCGTTTTGTGAGAGATTTCAGCACCATTGCTGCACCTCTCAATGAGCTTACACGCAAGGATGTGCCTTTTACTTGGGGTACCGCACAGGAAGAAGCCTTCACGGTATTGAAAGATAAGTTAACACATGCTCCTTTGCTCCAACTTCCTGATTTTAATAAGACTTTTGAGCTTGAATGCGATGCTAGTGGGATTGGTTTGGGAGGTGTGTTATTACAAGATGCTAAACCTGTTGCATACTTTTCTGAAAAATTGAGTGGGCCTAGTCTGAACTATTCTACTTATGATAAGGAATTATATGCTCTTGTTCGGACATTAGAAACTTGGCAACATTATTTATGGCCCAAAGAATTTGTTATACATTCTGATCATGAATCTTTGAAACACATAAGAAGCCAAGCAAAACTTAATCGTAGACATGCTAAGTGGGTTGAATTTATTGAGACATTCCCTTATGTCATTAAACACAAGAAGGGGAAAGATAATATTATTGCTGATGCTTTGTCTCGTCGTTATACTATGCTTTCACAACTTGACTTCAAGATATTCGGTTTAGAGACACTCAAAGATCAATATGTACATGATGCGGAATTTAAAGATGTATTGCAGAATTGTAGAGAGGGTAGAACATGGAACAAGTTTGTGCTTAATGATGGTTTTGTGTTCCGTTCTAACAAGCTATGCATTCCAGCTAGCTCTATTCGTCTTTTGTTGTTGCAGGAGGCGCATGGAGGAGGATTAATGGGACACTTTGGCGTGAAGAAGACGGAGGACGTACTTGCTACACATTTCTTTTGGCCAAAGATGAGACGGGATGTTGAGCGTTTTGTTGCTCGCTGCACTACATGTCAAAAAGCTAAGTCACGACTCAATCCTCATGGTTTATACATGCCTTTACCTGTACCTAGTGTTCCGTGGGAGCACATATCCATGGACTTTGTTTTAGGCTTGCCTCGAACAAAGAAGGGGAGGGATAGCATATTTGTTGTCGTGGATAGATTTTCTAAGATGGCACATTTTATACCATGTCATAAAAGCGATGATGCTGCTAATGTTGCTGATTTATTCTTTCGTGAGATTATTCGCTTACATGGTGTGCCCAATACTATTGTCTCGGATCGTGATACTAAGTTTCTTAGCCATTTTTGGAGATGCTTATGGGCTAAGTTGGGGACTAAACTACTTTTTAGTACTACTTGTCATCCCCAAACTGATGGACAAACTGAAGTAGTCAATAGGACTTTGTCTACTATGCTTAGGGCTGTTTTAAAGAGTAACTTGAAAATGTGGGAAGAATGTTTACCTCATATTGAATTTGCTTATAATCGTTCATTTCATTCTACCACTAAAATGTGCCCTTTTGAGATTGTTTATGGTTTTCTACCTCGTGCACCTATTGATTTGCTGCCTCTTCCAACTTCGGAGAAGGTTAATTTTGATGCTAAGCAACGTGCTGAATTGATATTAAAAATGCATGAGTTAACTAAAGAAAACATTGAGAAAATGAATGCTAGATACAAGCTTGCTGGTGATAAGGGTAGCAAGCATGTTGTGTTTGAACCAGGAGATCTTGTTTGGTTACATCTACGTAAAGATAGGTTTCCTAATTTGCGCAAGTCTAAGTTAATGCCACGAGCTGATGAAACCTCAAGGCCAAATATGGCCCGTAATAATCCAGCTTCCGCGATATACGACGACTCGCTCGCTATCTGAGGCGTTAATTTACCTACTAAAATATCACCAGTTTCTACCCAGGATCCCAACCTAACAACTCCATTTCTGTCCAAATTGCGGAGTAAATGTTCTTCTAGATGTGGTATTTCTTTAGTGATTTTTTCAGCGGAGCCCTGGCTTGTCGTATCCGTCTGAATTTCATATTTCCGGATGTGAAAAGAGGGAGCTACCTGCAGATTTTGGGGTTAGTCCCGCATTTAACATTGCAGATTTGAAACCTTATTTGGGAGAAGATGATGAGCTTCCGTCGAGGACGACTTCAATTCAAGAAGGGGAGGATGATGAGGACATCTCTACTAATGTTACACCCACATCTTCACCAACTACACATACTGGACCAGTTACTAGAGCACGCGCACGTCAACTAAATTATCAGGTACTTTCGTTTCTTGCGAATCCTTCTAATGTTCAGGAACATATGATGCTGCCTAAATTAGATACTTTTGTTTGTCTTATGAATGAAGGACCTAGCATGGATAAGAAGGATGGTCATTGGAGCGGGATCAAGCATGGAGAAGGAGGTGTGCGTGCGGGAAAGGACAATGGAGCTTCCAGTGGTGATTTTCGCACTTTGAGGCCACCATAAGGCGTGCATGAAGACCTGGACGAGAGACACAAGACGCCACATTCATATTTTCGTCCAAGGGTTATTATAGGTGCTGCGTCACCTTATTATTGGGCCAGGCCCATGTAATTTCGAAATACACTTAATAGGCTATTTTTTAGAGTCCGTATGTGTGGGGAAACCGAGTTAGGGTCGTTTTCGGACCCCTCCTCCAAGGGGCCACGAAATTCCCCTCTGTTCCCCCATATATACAGCCCTTAGGGCGTCGTTTAGACTTGGGTTTTAATTAGATTTAAGTTAGCCATAGCCGCAACTTCAAGCTCTTCATTTGTGTCATCCGACCAGGCCAAGACCTCATTGGAACCCCAACTTTCGTAATCATTCATCTTATATTCGCAATATCCAGATTGCAATTCTTAGTTCTTGCTTGTTCTTCGATTGCTTGCAGGAATTAGACCTTCGTGGTTAGGTTGATCGTGCATCCGCGGGATCAATAACCTCTCGGAGTTGGTTTAGCGATCGCTCAGGCGCAACGTCTTCGCACGTTCGTAGTCGGATCGTGAAAGTCGTCTCCACCATAATCGATCTCCACCATCTCATCGAAACATCGGGACACCTTCGCCTCTATCACTTTTTGTGACGCCCCCAAAATCAGACCGTGTAGAGTAATCATACACGCAGGGTACACGACCGAAATCAGGGTGCCACGATGGTAATATCACAACACAACACTACACTCAAATAAAATAAAACTGATATTACAACCAGGGATCACGAGGATCCGAAAAAATAAGTTAAAGAATCATAATATCTGAGTACAGACATAGTTAGTCAAGTTTTGTCTTAAGAAGGCTAGCACAAATAACATCAGAGGTACAGATCGAAAAGGCGAGGCCTCCTGCCTGGGATCCACCGAACTACTCCTGGTCAACGGGGAACTCGACGTCGTAGTAGTCGCCTCCGGGGTACTCCTGCTCCTGGGCTCCAAAGTCGGCTGCAGCGACCGATCAGGCAAAGCGAAAAGGGGGAAATAAAGCAAAGGTGAGTATCTAGCATACCAACGAGTCTTACGTCCGCTACTAAGCATTTATGCATGTATCAAATGGAAAGGGGAGGCTATATATAGTGGACTGCAAGATAGAAATAATAAGGGTAAGAAGCTAGGCCTAACGAAGACTAGCATGTTTCGACGAGTCTTGCAGCATGAGGTAAGAATCAGCCAACAGTTTATATAACAGTAATGAAAGTAACAATGCAGCAGAAGTTGCTGCAGCATTGTTTAATAATAAGTTGTAATCATAATTAACAATGCCTCCGAGTTCCCCCCCTCGACATCCCCGCGAGGAAGAAAACCCGGAACCAACAGTTTAATAGTAGTAATTTGTAGTGACAGGATCTGGCTTCAGCATAAAGCGTCCTGTTACCGTGGACACGACTATTCGAATAGATTAAACTCCCTGCAGGGGTGCACTGGTGTCACACTACACGCTCGGATCTCCAGGGTGGCTTGCACCTTGTTAGGAACACCCCACTGAGGCTATCCGACACGCCGAGGCCCATCCTATGGCTCATCAGAGAGGTCCCCGCCGGTCTACAGCCCTAAGTGCAAGGGGGTCATGGGCCTATCACCCCTCGCTCTCCGGGTCGTTGTGAGGACGGTGGATACCACGCAACTCTATCATGGATGCGGATCCGACCGCGCCACAATGCTGAACTGGACGTCTTTCAGAGCTTTCGAACGAGACCACAACGCAGAGGGCCCACACCGTAATCCCACGTATAGGTAGTGCGTACAAGCCAAAAGGCTACTCAAGTCATCCGCCGAACCTGTTAAGCATTTTATTATTTTCTGTCGAGACAACCGTTATCGTCGCCCCTTATTGAATGAGTCGCGGACAACGATAGTAGTCAGGTCCACCACTAACATCGGTGCCTGCCCTGACGTCCCACCAACTCGTGCGGTTACCAACAAGGTGAACCGTCTCCTTACCTTGTCTCGTTTGCTCCGAAGAGCTCGACTTTCGTACAACAGGATAACTGTCGGCCACGAACAGTATCAGGCCCGCCGCACACCGGTGGAATACACCTGACCTGTCGTTCCGCTAAGCTACCCTGCGCGGGCACCGTGGGGTCACCCGACTTCTTACCTGTAAGGACAACCGTGGTTCAGTACCCTAAGAAGGCTATACAGAGTCAGCAACGAGTGGAGTACAAGGATTACTCCTCGATAGCTCACACTTGATGTGGCTCGGCAGAGCCGGGGTAGGGGCCTGAAGCGGTGTCTACTCTGAACCGTACCTGTAGAAGTTGAAATGTAACGTATCCGCATTCACTCCCAGAGTGAACACGGCCCGCTATCTAATCCTATGGACTAACAAGGCGCAGGGTTCACTGCTGAATATAATATAATTATAAGGCAGCATAGGATAAAGGAATGTTCACCAAGGGGCGACAAAAATAGGCTATGCAATTGAGTAGGATTATAACGTAGCAGCAACAGCATATGCCTAGTGCAAGAAAAGTACGGAAAGATAGGCGATATCTGGGGAAGAGAATGGCTCTGCTTGCCTGGAAGCTCGACGGTAGAAGTAGGGTCGTCGACGAAGTAGTCGTACTCAGCAGCGATGTAGTCGGCGGCAGCAGCGGGGTCTATCGGAGATTAAAGGGGCGGAGAAACAGGGAATACAAAGCAAGCATATACAAACAGATGCATGACATGACAGATGCAATGCTAACAGTGTTCTAACGCAGTGCAATGCACGTTGCTCGGAGCGGGAATTCATCCGGGGATGAACTGCCAACTCCGAGTGATTATCGGACAGGGTGTCCGGAGGGGGGAGATATCATGTCGGAGGTGTCGTGGACATCTGACACATTTGTGGGTGGTGTATCCGGGTTAGTTGATCTATTCCGAACAACTTTCGTGTTCGAAATAAATTCATCCGGGTACTTTAGCAGTACCGGACAATTTATCGGACAGTCGGTCCGGAGGGGGACGGTTCGATGTTCGTTGTGTTAGAGGGGTCATTGACATAAAGATAGCGTATCTGTATTCGTTATATTTTTCTGATCAATTTTTATGTATAAAGTTTTTCAATCTGAGTTACGGTTTAAAAGATATTCAAATTTAAAGTTTAAATCATTTAAAAGGAATTTCTGAATTTCTTTTTGCTATAACAACATTATCCAAAACATTGTCTGACATGTGGGTCCCATATGTCAGCCTCTGTTTATTAATAAATCTTTTATTTAAATTAAACTGACTAGTATGGCCCAACAGTCAGTGACTCATTTTAATAATCCATTTAAATTAAACTAATAAGCTAGTGGGGACCATGTGTCATGGCCAAACTGTTAATTTAACAGTTAAACTAATCCAGTAGTTTAATTAAGTAAACGGGACCACATGTCAGTTGGTCAGAGGGGTATCTAACTCAGTTTTATTTAACAGTGGGTTTAGCCGGGGTGGACCCACCTGTAAGTGACACACCGAGCGGGATTAAGGCTTAATGAACCCGCTGGCAAGTCGAGCCCACCTGGCAGTGACTCCGGCGAGCTCGCCGGCGACAGAGCTCCGGCGAGCTCGCCGGCGACAGAGCTCCGACGAACTCGAGCTAGCGCATGCCACCGTGCATGGTTTTGCTCGCCGTTTGTTCATACGTGACCAGTGAGGCGTGCCACGTTGATCCATGGTGGGGGAGGGTGTCGGGGACGGACAGGGCGAGCTCGGGGTCGTCAATGGCGGAGGCCATCGTCGGGCTCAAATGGCGTCTTGCGTTCCGAGATGAAATCGAGCGCGCCACGGGGTGGAATCGAACCTACGGAGCACTACGAACGCGTGCGTGCCAAGATCGTGCGCTGGAACAGCATGGGAGCACGGCTACGACGACGAGCCACGGCGGCCGGAGCAGCTAAAAAGGGGGGTTCCGTCTACGACGCTATCGGGACTCAACGGGCAGTTGCGGGTGGTGGGAATGCTCACCACGGTCGCGTAGATGGTGGCAGCGAGTTGGACGGTGAGCTGGGATGGCCGGAATCGGTCGCCATTCCCGTCGGAGTCGAGGAAGACGACGAGCTCGATGCGGACGCAACAGACCACGCGGGCTCGAATTCTTCTGCGAGAAGAGGTAGACGACGACGACGCACCGCTCGGACAAGGCGGCGTGGCGACGCGAGCTCACTGGCAGCGTGAGCTCACGGCCATGGCGACGACGGCTAGGGTGGAATTTTTCTCCGGTGAATGCGAGGCGAGGGAGGGGGAAAAGGGAGTGGGGGGATGTCCAGGGGGTGGTTGGGGGTGTTCTTATCGCCACCGCGCGCACAGGGGAGGTGGGGGCGGCCGGGAGTGACGTCGACCTTGGCGAGCTCGCCACGGCGACATAGCAGGTGAGGGAGGGGACGGGGGCAGGTAGGAGAGAAGGTATTGGGCCGGGTGGGCCGTCGCCCCGGGCGACATTTAAGCATTTTCGATTTTTCTTTTCATTTTGTATTCTGTCCTTTTCCTTTTGTATTGGTTTTAATTGCTTTAACATTTTTGTAAAATGTGTGACCTGGTCCATAATTAGGAGTGTATATTTCCAGAGTGCCACAAAAAGTTTAGGCTTAAAGTAAAACCATTTACTATTTCTTTATAATATTCAATTGTCAAATGGTGCTGTTTTGCTTGGTGTTTGAATTGTTTGAATTTTCCAGAGGCATAATAAAATACCATAACCACATGGGCATGACCCACTGATTATTTGTGATTTAATAAAAGTGGTTGTATAATTTTTGGACAAGTTTTATTTGCAACATTATTTTTAATATCAACAAAATGGCATTTTGGATTTGATTTGATTCAAATTTGATCATGGCATGATTAGCAACAGTGATTGGCAACCGTAATTTTCATTAGAAAAAGGATTATGTTACAGACAACTGAGGGTGTTAGAAATCTCCCCCACTACAAGAATTCTCATCCCGAGAATTTAAGTGGTAGCGTGGAAAAGATCGGGGTATTCATCGCGAAGGCGATCTTCGCGTTCCCAGGTGGCTTCATCTTCAGAATGATTCGACCACTGGATTTTGAGGAATTTGACGGTCTTGTTGCGGGTTTTGCATTCCGACTGATCAAGAATGCGGCTCAGATGTTCTCGATAAGTCAAGTCTTGCTGCAGCTCGATCATATCATGCTCCACTTCGCGGATAGGGTCCTTGAAGCAGCGACGGAGTTGCGACACGTGGAAGACATCGTGGACTTGGGAGTGGTTCGGCGGCAATTCCAATCGGTATGCCGCGGGTCCACTCCTAGAAAGGATACGGAACGGGCCAATGTAGCGAGGATCCAATGTGCCCTTGATATCGAAGCGATGAGTGCCCCTCATGGGAGTGACACGGAGGTAGGCGTATTCACCAGGTTGATACTCCATTTCCCGGTGTTTGCGGTCATAGTTGCTCTTCTGGAAGGACTGACCGGCCTTCAAATGTTCACGAATGACGTGAACTTGATCTTCAGCTTGCTGAATAATATCCGGGACAATGAGTGCATGTTCCCCAGTTTCTGACCAACTCAGAGGGTTCCGACACTTACGCCCATAGATAACTTCAGAGGGTGCCATCTTCAGACTAGCGTGGTAGCTTTTGTTATACTAGAACTCGACCAACGGAAGAGATTCCTCCCATTTCTTACCGAAGGAAATAACGCAAGCTCGAAGCATGTCTTCCAGCACTTGATTGACTCGTTCAACTTGGCCTTGTGAATGGGGGTGATAAGCGGTGCTGAGATGAAGAATAGTCCCCAAAGCTTCTTGGAAACTCCACCAATATCTTGAGGTGAAAAGGCTGCCACGATCTGAGCTGATCTCCAATGGAATACCGTGGAGCGACACGATTTGGGCGATATACTATTCCGCTAACTGAGCCGTCGAGATCTTCTCCTTGACTGGTATAAAGTGAGCAACCTTGGAGAACCGGTCGATGACGAGAAAGATAGCATCGTTACCTTTATGTGATCGGGGAAAACCGGTGACGAAGTCCATCCGAACTTTGTCCCACTTCCATACAGGAATTTCAGGTGGTTGTAGAGTTCCAGCGGGTTTTTGATGTTCACCCTTGACGCGACGACAAATGTCACATTCAGAAACATATCGGGCAATGTCTTGCTTCATGTTAGGCCACCAGAATTGCTGACGAATGTCTTGGTACATCTTGGTGCTTCCAAGATGAATGGACAACGGGGTATCGTGAGCCGCTTTCATGACCTTCGGGGTCATATCCAGGTTCTCATGCCTGCCCTTGCTGTGAGTAACCACTAAACGGTTCTGGTAGAACGCCGCACCTTTGCTATCGATAGTGAAGGGTGAGGGTCTCCCATTGGCGATATCGCGCTTAATCTTGTGTATGAAATCATCATAAAACTGTATACCCTTGACGGATTTGACGAGATCCGGTTCGATAACCAGGTTATTTACATAACCTTGAGGAACAATCTCAAGGTTCAGCTTTTGAAACTCTTCATACAGAGGTGGTTGTTCTAGTTGAACCTCAAGTTCACTACAGTAAGCTTTACGGCTCAAAGCATCGGCCATCACATTAGCTTTGCCAGGGGTGTAATGAATATCCATGTTGAAATCGGCTATTGTCTCGAGCCATCTTTGTTGGCCGAGATTCAGGTCTAGCTTAGTAAACAAGTACTTTAGGCTTTGGTGATCGGTGTAGATCTCGCAACGATTACCAACGAGGTAATGTCGCCACATCTTCAATGCATAAATTACTGCTGCCAATTCGAGATCATGCGTTGGATAATTATCTTCGTGAGATCGCAACTGACGAGAGCCATAAGCAATCACGCGGCGCTCTTGCATTAGGACACAACCTAATCCTTGACGAGACGCGTCACAATATATCACAAAGTCCTTCTGAGTATCAGGCAGAGCAAGCACTGGTGGAGAAGTGATCTTGTCCTATAGAGCTTGAAAACTTTCCTGACATTTATCTGTCCACTCAAACTTGACGCCTTTGTGAAGCAGATTAGTCAGAGGCTTGGCAATCTTGGAGAAGTTCTCGACGAAACGACGGCAATAACTAGCGAGGCCGAGGAAACATCTGACTTGCTTGACGGTCTTCGGAGGAGTCCAGTCAAGAATAGCCTGGATACGTTCTGGCGTGACGGCAACGCCATCCTTGGAAATCACATGACCAAGGTAGGTTACTTCGGGAAGCCAGAACTAACACTTGGAATACTTAGCATAGAGTTTGTGTTCTCGAAGCTTTTCCAGTATAAGACGAAGGTGTTCAGCATGTTCTTCTTCATTCTTGGAGTATATTAAGATATCATCCAGATAAACCACGACGAACTTGTTGAGGTATTCCATGAATATATAGTTCATCAATCTGGAGAACGTGGATGGAGCATTAGTTCAACCAAAAGACATGATGGTGTACTCGTATGAACCATAGCGAGTAATGAAAGCGGTCTTCGGGATGTCTTCTTCGCGGACCCGAATCTGATGGTAACCCAACCTCAAGTCGAGTTTCGAAAACAACGTAGATCCAGCAAGTTGATCATACAGGTCGTTGATCCGAGGATGTGGATACTTGTTCTATATTGTGGCCTGGTTGATAAGTCGGTAATCTTGGACCAAACGGTTCGTGCCATCGCTCTTCTTGACAAAGAGTGAAGGTGCTGCCCAAGCAGAGGAACTTGGACGAATGAAACCTTTGTGGAGTGCCATGTCGATCTCCTTCTTCAGTTCAAGGAGGTGGTGAGGCGGCATCTTATAAGGGCGCTTAGCAATAGGGACGGTGCCAGGCTTCAAGTCGATGACGAATTCGACATCTCTTATCGAGGGTATTCACGGTAGTTCTTCGGGGAAGACGTCGAGAAAATCGAGAACAAATGGAACATTCTCGATCCCTTCAAGAGGTGAGGTATTCAAAGCATTCAGAGCATATATCTGGCCTTCGGCATGTTGAGCTGTTCGGGCCGAGTACAGAATCTTCTTACCAGAAGGGTGCGTGAGCTGAACTGTCTTAGTGGAACAGTGGATATGGGCATCATGTGCCCCCAACCAATCCATACTGAGGATGACATCAATGTTGGACGACTTGAGGATAATAAGAGGAGCCGAGAACAACAGACCCAAAATTTCAATGGTGGTATCGGGGCTCATCATGGTGGTACGACTCTGGGATCCAATGACATTTACTGCTAAAGGAGTGGCCAAGGGTTCCATAGCTAACCCATGCAGTTGAGAAAACGGCTGGGACATAAATGAATGCGACGCGCCGGAATCAAAGAGAACAAAAGCTGGCACTGAATTGACGAGAAGGGTACCCACTACCATTCTTGGGGACTCACGAGCTTCTTCCATCTTGACATGGGTGACGCGAGCACAACTAACAGAAGACGTCTTGTCCTTACAGTCCCTGAAACGACGATTTCGACCGCTCTTCTTACGACTACCAGGGGGACATGGTGCATTCTGAGGCTGAACCGGACGATAGTTGACAGCACGGTGACCTGGTTGTCCACACTTGTGGCATAGGCCATTATTCTGGGGAGGAGCCATAATATTGGGTTGTTCCCTTGGAATCGTTAGCTGGCTTGGAGGCGGAGGCAGACGAGGTGCAATATAAGACGGACTTGGCGTTGGGGCAGGTCGGTGGTGGACATTGTGTGGGATGTAGACTCGAAGTTTCTGAGTGGGTCTTCCCGAGGATGGGCCAACATCTCGAGTACGCTTGAGGGATTCCTAGTGATCAGCCAGATCAGTTTCAACTTGGAAAGCCTTGCTGACGAGCGTCGCAAAGTCTACGAAATCATTAGCAGCTAGTGCGAGCTTCATATTGGGATGCAATCCTTCACGGAATTTCGGCTGCTTGCGAGCGTCGTTGTCGACGTAATCCTCAGCATAGCGAGACAGTTCAAGAAATCTCCTATGATATTCAAAAACAGTTGTCGTGCCTTGTCTAAGTTTGAGAAAATCCTCCTTCTTCTGGTCCATTAGACCTCGAGGAATGTGCTATGCACGAAAGGCTAATTGGAATTCTTGCCAAGTGGTCACAGTCCCAGCAGGCAGCACACGCCTGTGGATTTCCCAGCATTGAGCGGCTGAACCCTTATGATGAAATGCCGCGAATGTAACATAACTGGTCGGGGCAACATTAGCTGACTCCATCTCGAACAAGACGTCACGGAGCCAATCATCAGCATCCATCGGATTGGTGGAGTTGCGGAAAACAGACGGGTTGAGGCGCACGAACTCTTGCAGTGTGATTGGGGCCTTCTGGTTTGGAAGCCGGGCCATTACTCCGGCCATGAACTGACGGTTCACATCAAACTGCTCACGGTTCAGTTCAAACTGTTGCATCATTGCGACCAAATAAGGCTGAGGTGGGAGGTCGTCTGCCATCCTGCCTGAACAGCAGGGGTTAGTTCAGACAAAGCATATGTAAGGATAAGGAGTCATACTCGATGCAGTACGAGCAATGAACGAGAGGTGAGGTAGATACACAATAGTAGTCATAAAGACATACAGATCATTGCACACAGTCGGTCAAAATCGGGCAGCGTAACGTCGTAGAAATTAAGGAAAAAGGACTCAGTAGGCGGTGCGCAGACCACGGTAAGGATTACACGACGCGACATAGATTCCACTATGTCAATCACGCCGCAAGAAAACTGTTGGCCACAGGAGTTAAAGCCAGAGGACGCGCGGCCTGCCCAGAATGAGAACAGGATCCGCGGTCTGGGACCTGGGGTAGAACTCCTGCGACACGACTCAATCAATAGGGTAGCACCAGAACGCCGGGTGGAATCAAGAGAACGTGATCCTAATGTCAGAGTTTGTAAAACTTACCGGCAAGGATAAGAAAGAAGTGTCCCAGAGCATAGGTACGGAGAAAAGGATCCTAATACCATAGATATCACACGTAGTGACATCGATGTGGGCCCGTAAGCCAAATATTAAGTTAGCAAAATAGTTTTTCAAAGTCTAGACTCAACTTCGACCAGGTAGTGGTTGGGTGGCTTCCTACAGGCAGTCGGCTCTGATACCAACTTGTGACGCCCCCGAAATCAGACCGTGTACAGTAATCATACACGCAGGGCACACGACCGAAATCAGGGTGCCACGATGGTAATATCATAACACAACACTACACTCAAATAAAATAAAACTGATATTACAACCAGGGATCACGAGGATCCGAAAACATAAGTTAACAATCATAATATCTGAGTACAGACATAGTTAGTCAAGTTTTTCCTTAAGAAGGCTAGCACAAATAACATCAGAGGTACAGATCGAAAAGACGAGGCCTCCTGCCTGGGATCCACCGAACTACTCCTGTTCAACGGGGAACTCGACGTCGTAGTAGTCTCCTCCGGGGTACTCCTGCTCCTGGGCTCCAACGTCGGCTGCAGAGGCCAATCAGGCAAATCGAAAAGGGGGAAATAAAGCAAAGGTGAGTATCTAGCATACCCACGAGTCTTACGTCCGCTACTAAGCATTTATGCATGTATCAAATGGAAAGGGGAGGCTATATATAGTGGACTACAAGATAGAAATCAGAATAAGGGTAAGAAGCTAGGCCTAACGAAGACTAGCATCTTCCGACAAGTCTTGCAGCATGAGGTAAGAATCAGCCAACATTTACTATAACAGTAATGAAAGTAACAATGTAGCAGAAGTTGCTGCAGAATTGTATAATAATAAGTTGTAATCATAATTAACAATGCCTCCGAGTTCCTCTCCTCGACATCCCCGTGAGGAAGAAAACCCGGAACCAATAGTTTAATAGTAGTAGTTTGTAGTGATAGGATCTGACTTCAGCATAAAGCGTCCTGTTACCGTGGACACGGCTACTCGAATAGATTAAACTCCCTGCAGGGGTGCACTGGTGTCACACTGGTGTGCACAGGGTGGCGTACACCTTGTTAGGGAACACCCAACCGAGGCTATCCGACACGCCGAGGCCCATCCTACGGCTCATCAGAGAGGCCCCCGCCGGTCTAGAGCCCTAAGTGCAAGGGGGTCATGGGCCTATCACCCCTCGCTCTTCGGGTCGTTTTGAGGACGGTGGATACCACGCAACTCTATCATGGATACGGATCCGACCACGCCACAATGCTGAACTAGACGTCTTTCAGAGCTTTCGAATGAGACCACAACATGGAGGGCCCACACCGTAATACCACGTATAGGTAGTGCGTACAAGACAAAAGGCTACTCAAGTCATCCGCCGAACCCGTTAAGAATTTTATTATTTTCTGTCGAGACAACCGTTATCGTTTCCCCTTATTGAATGAGTCGCGGACAAGGACAATAGTCAGGACCACCAGTAACATCGGTGCCTGCCCTGACGTCCCACCAAATCGTGTGGTTACCAACAAGGTGAACCGTCTCCTTACCTTGTCTCGCGTTTTCTCCGAAGAGCTCGACTTTCGTACAACAGGATAACTGTCGGCCACAAACAGTATCAGGCCCGCCGCACACCTGTGAAATACACCTGACCTGTCGTTCCGCTAAGATACCCTGCACGGGCACTATGGGGTCACCCGACTCCTTACCTGTAAGGACAACCGTGGTTCAGTACCCTAAGACGGCGATACAGAGTCAGCAACGAGTGGAGTACAAGGATTACTCCTCGATAGCTCACACTTGATGTGGCTCGGCAGAGCCGGGGTAGGGGCCTGAAGCGGTGTCTGCTCTGAACCGTACCTATAGCAGTTGAAATGTAACGTGGTGTCTGCTCTGAGCCGGGGTGGTGTATCCAGGTTAGTTGATCTATTCCGAACAACTTTCGTGTTCGAAATAAATTCATCCGGGTACTTTAGCAGTACCGGACAATTTATCGGACAGTCGGTCCGGAGGAGGACGGTTTGATGTTCGTTGTGTTAGAGGGGTGTGATAGACATACAGATAGAGTATTTGTATTCGTTATATTTTTCTGTTCAATTTTTACGTATAAAGTTTTTGAACTGAGTTACGGTTTAAAAGATATTCAAATTTAAAGTTTAAATCATTTAAAAAGATTTTCTGAATTTATTTTTATTATTATAACAACATTATCCAAAACATTATCCAAAACAGTGCCTGACATGTGGGTCCCATATGTCAGCCTCTGTTTATTAATAAATCTTTTATTTAAATTAAACTGACTAGTAGGGCCCAACAGTCAGTGACTCATTTTAATAATTCATTTAAATTAAACTAATAAGCCAGTGGGGACCATGTGTCATGGGCACACTGTTAATTTAACAGTTAAACTAATCCAGTAGTTTAATTAAGTAACCGGGCCCACATGTCAGTTGGTCAGAGGGGTATCTAACTTAGTTTTATTTAAAAGTGGGTTTAGCCGGGGTGGACCCACCTGTAAGTGACACACCGAGCGGGATTAAGGCTTAATGAACCCGCTGACAAGTCGAGCCCACCTGGCAGTGACTCCGGCGAGCTCACTGGCGACAGAGCTCCGGCGAACTCGAGCTAGCGCACGCCACCATGCACGGTTTTGCTCACCGTTTGTTCCTACGTGACCAGTGAGGCGTCCCGCGTTGATCCCTGGTGGGGGAGGGTGTCGGGGACGGCTAGGGCGAGCTCGGGGTCGTCAATGGCGGAGGCCGTCGTCGGGCTCCAATGGCGTCTTGCATTCCGAGACGAAATCGAGCGCGCCACGGGGTGGAATCGAACCTACGGAGCACTACGAACGCGTGCGTGCCAAAATCGTGTGCTGGAACGGCATGGGAGCACGGCTACGATGACGAGCCATGGCGGCTGGAGCAACTAAAAAGGGGGGGTTCCGTCTACGGCGCTATCGGGACTCAAAGGGCAGTTGGGGTGGTGGGGATGCTCACCACGGTCGCGCAGATGGTGGCAGCGAGTTGGACGGTGAGCTGGGATTGCCGGAATCGGACGCCGTTCCCGTCGGAGTCGAGGAAGACGACGAGCTCGATGCGGACGCAGCAGACCACGCGGGCTCGAATTCTTCCACGAAAAGAGGTAGACGACGAGGACGCACCGCTCGGACAAGGTGGCGTGGCGAAGCGAGCTCGCTGGCCGCGTAAGCTCACGGCCATGGCGAAGACGGCTCGGGTGGAATTTTTCTCTGGTGACTGCGAGGCGGGGGAGGGGGAATAGGGAGTGGGGGGATGTCCAGGGGGTGGTTGGGGGTGTTCTTATCGCCACTGCGCGCACAGGGGAGGTGGGGGCGGCCGGGAGAGACGTCGACCATGGCGAGCTCGCCACGGCGACGGAGCAGGTCAGGGAGGGGACAGGTGAGGGTGGGCCGTCGCCCCGGGCGAGATTTAAGCATTTTCCATTTTTCTTTTCATTTTGTATTCTGTGCTTTTCCTTTTGTATTGGTTTTAATTTCTTTAACATTTTTGTAAAATGTGTGACCTGGTCCATAATTAGGAGTTTATATTTCCAGAGTGCCACAAAAAGTTTAGGCTTAAAATAAAACCATTTACTATTTCTTTATAATATTCAATTGTCAAATGGTGTTGTTTTGCTTGGTGTTTGAATTGTTTGAATTTTCCAGAGGCATAATAAAATACCATAACCACATGGGCATGACCCACTGATTATTTGTGATTTAATAAAAGTGGTTGTATAATTTTTGGACAAGTTTTATTTGCAACATTATTTTTAATATCAACAAAATGGCATTTTGGATTTGATTTGATTCAAATTTGATCATGGCATGATTAGCAACAGTGATTGGCAACAGTAATTGTCATTAGCAAAAGTATTACTGTTACAGACAACTGAGGGTGTTACACTTTTTCTTCGCGAACAGAGGAAAATCTGACGAATGACCCGCAACATCTTGGTTCAAGGAAGAAGACTAAGGCATAGGTGAATCATGAGGCATGTCCTCAGCTTCCAATGGTGTATCAGGGCCAGGTTTCGCAGAGGTATCAGGGGCGTGTGGTGAAGTGGCCTGCTTGTCAGTTGAGCTCTACTTGGTGGCTTCAGGATCCTTGGGATCAACATTTGTGTTGTGTTCAGCCACAGCTTTAGCATCAGGATTAGCGCTTTCTGCATCAGGATTGACACTGAATTCATGAACAAAGTCTTCATAATGATCCGCCTCAGTGTCCGGCAAGACCTCAATAGCTGATGGGGAGTGCAGTTTGATAGAGAACACCGTGTGGGACGGGGAGTCTGGATCCTGAAGATCTTATGCATCATCTATGATCACTGGAATTCCCATGCCACCGATATCAACATCTTCATCCATGGCACCAGTAATCTCATGAGGTGGTGGTGAGTGAGGCGTTTGGATGATAGGGGTTGATGCAGCAAAAGCAACAATCTTGGTTGGAGGTGTAAAATAAATTAGACGGCGACCAGAATTAGCAGAAGGAGGAGTTGAAGCAACAAGGGAAGTTGTAGTCTCAGGACATCTTGGGCGAGCTGAAGCCAAAGGAGGTGGATCAATTGGTTCTTCAATAGTGACAACTGCAGGCTTAGCTTTCTTGGCAGGGGCAGAAGTTGCTTCAGGAGTCACTGGCTTCCATTTCTAAGACCGATAAGACGACTGCTGCCTAGGTTCAGTGGTATCAGGCATGCCAACGGGATGCACAGAGGCAATAGGAGCCACTGAACCAGGATTGTTGTGGCTTTTAACTATATGGTCAACATGCTTGGTGAGACGCACCTTTGCTTTGCAAATGTAAGTGCACTTGTTGTTGAATTCTTCAGTGAGGCATTGAATCTCAACTTGATAGGCAGTGATTTCCTTAGGAGTTATATCAGTGACAAGCTTCTTCTTGAATTCTCGACAAAATTTCTTCAGTTCACGATCCAGGTTCTTTTTTCGATCCTGATGGTGGAGATCATTGATGAGGAATTGTTGCAGATACCACTTGATATCTTTTGGGATATCAAGATCATCAAGTGGAGTTTTGGGAGCCACCATCTAGATGTCGATGAACTAAAGAATATTTTTGGGATCCTGTAGAAGAGAAACCTTAGATATAGTAGCTTCAGCTTTGCACTTTGTAGCCGCGCACATATATTCAATTTTTTGTTCCTTCGTTTCCACAAACCCAGCTTTCATCTTCAAATTCATCATCATCATCATGGATATGAATTGCAGGGATTGAGCCATAGATAGCAATTTTTCGGAGCTGAGTGCCATGATGAATGGCGGCCTTGGTCTTCAATTGAGGGCCGCGAACTGTGGTTGATGCTTCAGGCGCACTGCCAGATTCATCAGTTTGAATTCTTGAAGCAGGTGGAGGACCAGTTGTCCTTTTACATGAGGAAGTCGGAGCTTGAGGTGCAGCAGATGATGAGTGGAGAATAGGACTGGATTTCTTGATGCGGGGGATCTTTTTCTGAGGCCTGTTAGGAGGAGGTTGAGTAATTTGCACATACTCAGCTAAACGATGGGCCTGAGATTTAGCCATTGAAGAGACTCGTTTGAGGTAGCACTGATAGGAATCAGGGAAATCATCAGGTGTCTTCAAACTTGTGGGATGAGGAATGAAGTCATCAGAAGGAGGTGGATGAACTTTGCTACCCAAAGTCTTCAGTGGCGCATTAACTGCAAACATCTCCTCATGTTGAGGCTTCACCCATTCATATGTTGCCCACCGTTTGGCCCATGCACGAGTAATTTTCAATATCCTCAACGTGTGTTCAGAACTGGTTTCATGATGCGACGGTTTCTTCAGCACATAGTACAATTCTTGATGCAAGTCCCGAGCAATACCAGTGCGGCAATAAGAACTTCCATCCGTCTGCTTCAGTTGTGGAGACAGAGGAATCGTGAGTTCAAGATGAGATGAAAATGAAGTGAGACTGTGAGAACCATTGGATTCCTCAGCAGACATGTACCCGTGACAAAATTATGATGCGAGGGAAGGGGGTATGGTCATATGTGTTCTCATATAATTTTCTGGAAAACAAATCATGAGGATTATAGATCTTACTAAGGAAACAATACTGCTGAAGAATAGTATGTTGAGGACGATAACAGTACTGAGGCAAGTGAAACAAATTGAGACTACGACATACCAAAATGAAGACAGAACAACAGACACGCTGAGGCACGATAATTTTCTTCTCCGACGATGATGAACTCCGACGACAGCGGCGCTAAGGTTTGAGGAGCTCGAGAGCTGCGTCACAAGAGAGAAAGGAGTTGGGAGGTGAAAATGACCACATGGGTGACTATTTATGAGCAGGGTAAAAATGAACAGACGCGATTTTTTTGGAAGAGATTGACCTTGGCGGTTTGTATCTCAGCACAACGTGGCTATCGGTTAGGGTTTGAGCTTATCTGTTTGTTTTAAGATGCGGAAAAATAGTAACAAAGAAATTGATATTGCCTCAGCTAATGATGACTCAGTTGAGGAAAGTTGAGGGGTTTCAAAAATAACGCATATGATAGAGAGACCGACTGGATGAGTGAGAACAGAAAAGAAGGGTCCGATCACAGTCACCTAGTTGAAGAATCAAATCTTGAAGAAATAAGCTATATGTGAATGCTATTGAGGACAAAAGTGAGTATCAAATTGAAGAAAGTAGTTTGAAGAATTTTAATGATAACAATTGAAGAATCAAATGCTAATGAAATACAGAATCTTACTATGGCTCTCCTCTCCACCACCACCTCCCACCTCTCCACCACCACCCAACCACCCTTCCACGAGGGACCAGACTGTTATCTGGGACTACACTAGCTTAGTCCACGTCGATCTCCTGGAAGAAGCTACTTTCAGAGTCACTGGTTTCATCTAAAAAACATAAATAGGAAAACGTGAGTACGAAGTCGTACTCAGCAAGACTTACATCAGAATTATACTACTCATGCTTAGGTATCAAGGAAAAGGGAGGTGGGGTTGTAATGCGGAAGTGCCAGCTTTGACTCGGCTAACCTGTACTACGATTACCAGAAAAAGGTAAGAAGCGTACTCGAGTCCAACTATCCAATCTCCCAATCAATACACCACTATGGATCCTTCCTCGACTTCCGACGAGAAAGCAAGCCATAGCACTCACACTTATCTTGGCAAGTTTTAGAGTAACCATTGAAGTTGTCTAATAATCAAGCACAACTTTCCAAGTAGTCCATTACCGTGGACGCGGTTATCTGAATTGTTTATTAACCTTGTAGGGGTGTACTACTACACACGCATGACCATCAGTTACCGCCAAGTACTCGTCACCAATCAATGGGTGCCGGCGAGGATGTTCACGACGGCACTTACCTCACGGCTCCGATCTAATCCAAAGAGTCGCCTGTCTGAGAGGGATCCTCATGGAAGTCCGGCCGCGGTTCCAGCTACGGCCTCATACGATGTGTGCAGGGTACCAAGACGGTATGAATAGACGTTCTCTCACTTCACAGACCGTACCACATCCCTACCAGAACTTGCAAACTACTACGACTTATGAATTCGAAACAGGGTGAGTTAATAGGCCGAGAGGGGTCAGTGAGCCCAATGTGTGTTTGTACTCTTTGTCTTGCAAAAACATCATCGGTTTTTCTATCGCGCGCGCGGTGCTCACGTTTCTGACCGCCGGGGGTCCGCAGTACCTCCGATTCGGGTAAAACTTTGAACTGCGCGATCAGTGCGTCGAGCCGGCGGCGTTCACCTCGCGCTAGAACCGTTCCGAGAACACTTTCCGGCGCGCTATAAAAATATCCCGTTTAATTATTAAACGGGGTTTTCATTCCGTTGGCTGCGGCTGGTCTCGTGGAGGTTTTCGCGACGGTGATCGGGTGAAACCCGGTGTCGCAAAAGTCGAGTGTCAGGGTGGCAAGGGTCGGTCTCCGTCCGATACGAGATAAGAGGCGGAAAAATTATCGCAGATCGATAAATCGGGGATGCAAACACCGCAAACAAATCAGGCAATCAATCAATTCACACCGAAAACAAATTTTTTAATTTTTTGTGAAAACTGGGATGTTACAATACAACACCACCAACAAGGGATCTCGTCCCGAGATCCAGGACGATCCGGGGGAGAGAAAAGAGTCGACGATCTTCAACACCACCAACAAGGGACTCTGCTCCATGTCGACGTCGAACTTCTGTCGAGATAAATTTCCACAGAGAGACGACATCGTCGAAAATACGAAACCGTCGGTGACAAGAGGAAGAACGATCGCGAAGACCAAATCAAGGGATAGTGATTTTCGACGCAAGTCGTAAAAACACCGGTAAAAGGAGGGTGGGCAAGGACGACCCAGAAGTAAACCAGAGTCGGATAGACTAAAGGTACTACAGGATTTCCCAAACCTGAGATCGGAATCGAGACAATACGCTGCAAGTAAGGCATTGTAACTATTCCGATACTCCACACCCTCGAGATCCTAGAGTTTGAAGGGGATAAGACGAGAAATAAAACACTTACGGCACTTGTCCTGACCAGAGCAAGGGTAAGGATTAAAAAGATTCCTACTCTCCGATAACTAACTTAGTAGCTACAAAATAGTGTTTTGTCTAGACTCGACTTCGGCCAGAGAAGGGATCCTACGATCGGTAAGGCTCTGATACCAAGTTGTAAGGCCCGATATGCGGTACTGTTCCAGATCTAGATGTTTCCATCCAGATCCGGGGACGAAGCACATATCGTTCCCACCGCGACATATGACGAAGTCATATGCCCTAGATTTCCAACATGATATCACAACATTACAGATACAAGGATACAACCTCTCATACAATCGGCATACAACTGCCTTAAATACAATACAACAGCGGAAGATATATTTCTGAATACAGACTACAATCAAAAGCTGTAAGGCCCGATATGCGGTACTGTTCCAGATCTAGGTGTTTCCACCCAGATCCGGGGACGAAGCACATATCGGTCCCACCGCGACATATGACAAAGCCATATGCCCCGGATTTCCAACATGATATCACAACATTACAGACACAAGGATACAACATCTCATACAATCGGCATACAACTGCCTTAAATATAATACAACAGCGGAAGATACATGTCTGAGTACAGACTACAAGCAAATGCCTACTGGCAAAGAGAAAAGCATCGATCCCATAACCACACGGGTCCAGGCCCTCCGCCGGGATCCGCCTAACTAGTCGTCGTCGAGTCTCCACGTGAAACGTCGATCACCATACCTGTCGTCGATCAAGAACCCTGAAAAGAGTTTGGGGGTAGTATCATGAGTACAGAGGTACTCAGCATCCAACTGTAGTGGTCATCTGACCCAGCAAGGACTTCATCACCCGTCATTCTAGGACAACTAGTAGTTTACGGTAAGGAAGGGGTAAGTGGTGAGGTTACTGCCGCACTAGCATTTATGAAGTGGCTAACGATCTAGAGAGTAAGGTAAGAAGCCAAGCATTCGATGAGGAAATCACCTCCAACAAGTCTTGCTATCAACTACTTACGCAAACGTAACACCTATCCTATCCTTGTCCTCCTCTTCGCATCCCGACGAAGAAGAAGCAGTCAAGGCACACACACACGTTGATCAAGTTACATTAAGATTATCTCAGTTGTTGTTGTCTATGAACAAGGAGTAGGTCGTCCATAACCGTGGACACGGCTTCTCGAAAAGATTTAACCCTGCAGGGGTGTACCAACTGCCCATTACGAGGCTCCGCACGCATGTCCATCACACTCAGTTGCTATCCATTTCAGGCAACCATTTTATGATTGAGTTCCAAGAGATCCGAAACGACAGGTCCCTCTAACTAACAACGCACAAATCCGGGTGGCCCCCGGTGAGTCGACATCCAACTCAAAAGCCGGCCGCGCTCTCGAATCGGCCTCTACCGTCTGGACGAGGTCGGGTTAGCTACCCAAACAGTTGTGGGCAGCCCCCTAGCTTCCAGGTGTGGACCAACAAAGAAACCATGTCTCCGCTGGCCCAAGTTGTTTTAAAAGATATCTGCTAGGAGCGACCCGACAAGATATATATACATGTTTTCAAATGGTAAATCAGCTTGGGCCACCACTAGAAATGTTTGAAGCTAGATAGGTAAGAAAAGGGGACCCCATAAAATCCCACACGCGGTTAGGCACGCTCAGTCTTAAAACCAATACCCGGAACTCGGATCCTAGGTGACTCGAATGGAACAAAGCGTCGGGGCGGGATAGCCTAGACCTTCCATCCTTCGTCGAATATAGTCAACATTATAATAATCATATCATCAACAATAATATAATAATCAGGTGATATCCCAACCCAAAGAGTAACAGGGTAACATCGTAGCATCCTAAGCATGCATACTAAGCAGGGGCTGAACAACGAGCAATAGTAACATAGCAGTACAAGGTTTGCTGGGAAGGGACATGGCTGTATCGGTTTAAAAGAGGCTGTAAACATGTGGTAGGATCATACATCGAACCTAACCTAGACTAGCATGCAAACCGCTGGTTGAAATAGAATGGATCATAAGTAATGCATAGTCCTTGCCTGTTGATAAGTCGGGTTCCGAAGGTGTAGTTGATCGCAAGCTCGCATCGTCTCCGAGAGTACCCGCGGGAGCACACAAGACGATAAACACTGGAAAGCAATCAACGGTGCACCACTATTACTACGGAGCAATACAAGATCAAAGAGACAACACAAGGCAAGGCAACGCGATACGGATCTATCGTCGAGAACGGTTACTAACGATTTAAGTGGAGTACTCGTCACACACGACGATACCGCACATTTACGTTGGTTCAAGTTGTTTAGCTACAGGTGATCAAACAACGGTTATTAACATGGCAACTCAAGCAAGCATGGCATAGCACACAAACAGGTCAAGAGGTGAAGCACAAAGTAAACTATCTAATCTAGTCAATTTAAGTGGGGTGAAATCCTAGACATGCAAACTATTGCGGACCCCACGATAAATATTGCATTTGGTACAGTTTTTACCCTAAACAATATTTTATTATTTTTATTAGCAAGAAAGAGCAGCAAAAACACAATCTACATGCAATTCTAGTCAAGTTACATATAAAGAACATTTCAAACAGAGCAACAGATAAAAAGTTATTGCAGTTACAGTTTACAGTGGCAGGTACTGTAATTAGCAGTCAAACAGCATGTAAACAAGGTCAAACATGGCATCAAGCAACAAATTATTAAACTAGACACAATTCTTAGCAAGTTTCATATTTTACGCGTCGCAATCGGAGCTACGGTTAAAAAGTTACGGGCACCGCACAAATAAACAACTAATCTGCCTAAATAAAATAAAAACAAAGCCCTAGCAGAGAAAAAAACCTAAACGGGCCGAAACAAACTACTAGGCCCAACAGAGAAAAAAACAGATCTAATTAAAAAAAGAAAAAAAAGGGGGCAGCCTCACCCCAACTGGGCCTCGGGGCCCATCTGGCCGGCTGGACTGGGCTGCTGGAGGCTGGGCCTGGCGCGGCCCACCTGGCCTGGCTGCAGCCGGCCTGGCTGCAGCGGCTGGGCACTGGCCTCCCGAGCGGGAGCTCGCAGCGGCGGCCGTGCTTCCCGCCGGCGAGGGCGGCGCGCCACGGTGGGGGCCGGAGGGCATGGGCGGGCGCGGTGGCGCTGGGCTTGGCTCGGTGGCGGAGGGAGGCCGGAGCAGGCATGGATGCGGCGGAGTGGAGCGAGCTCGAGCTCCCTCGGGCTCCAATGGCGGCCGGCGCGTCCTGGTGAGCACACAGAGAGAGAGGAGAGGCCGTGAGAGGGAGAGGGAGAAGAGAGGGAAGGAGGAGAGGGGAGGAGGGGCGAGCTCGCCGGGGCGAGGAGGGAGTGCGGCGGCCCGTGGCTGCCCGCCGGCGGCTGCGGCCGTGGAGGCGCCCGGCGCGTGCGGCTTGGCTTCGGGCATGGAGGCCTCCGGGCGTGGAGCTGCAAGGGGTGATGTGGCGGCTCCGAGGTCGTCCGATCTGCGATCCGACGGCTCCGGGCACCCCAGATCTAGGGTTTCGGGATGTGGGTG
Source organism: Bromus sterilis (assembly GCA_950022295.1). Taxonomy (NCBI): domain Eukaryota; kingdom Viridiplantae; phylum Streptophyta; class Magnoliopsida; order Poales; family Poaceae; genus Bromus; species Bromus sterilis. The sequence goes on along the minus strand of OX465599.1, from coordinate 157,679,991 downwards.
CTAATTGCGAAAATTGGGGCTAATGTGAGGGGGGTGGCTGCAAAATTGGACTAGGGAAACCCTAAAAATGGGTGGAAGTGTGGTGGTCTTTATATAGCATGGGTGGCTGGCAGTTTGCAAAATCATCCCCGGTTTTACCTCGCGCGCACGGTGCTCACGTTTCTGACCGCCGAGGGTCCGCAGTACCTCCGATTCGGGTAAAACTTCGAACTGCGCGATCGGTGCGTCGAGCCGGAGGCGTTCACCTCGCGCTGGAACCGTTCCGAAAACACTTTCCGGCGCGCTATAAAAATATCCCGTTTAATTATTAAACGGGGTTTTTCGTTCCGTTGGCTGCGGCTGGTCTCGTGCGGTTTTCGCGACGGTGATCGGGTGAAACCCGGTGTCGCAAAGGTCGAGTGTCAGGGTGGCAAGGGTCGGTCTCCGTCTGATATGAGATAAGAGGGGTTAAAATAATCGCCGATCGATAAATCGGGGATGCAAACACCGCAAACAAATCAGACAATTCACACCGAAAACAAAATTTTTAATTTTTGCAAAAACTGGGCTGTTACAGGCAACACCACCAACAAGGGATCTCGTCCCGAGATCCAGGACGATCCGGGGGAGAGGGGGGAGAGAGAAGAGAGTCGACGATCTTCAACACCACCAACAAGGGACTCTGCTCCATGTCGACGTCGAACTTCTGTCGAGATAATTTCCGCAGAGAGACGACATCGTCGGAATAACGAAAACGTCAGTGACAAGAGGAAGAACGATCGCGAAAACCAAATCAAGGGATAGTGATTTTCGACGCAAGTCGTAAAAACACCGGGCAAAAGGATGGATGGCAATGGACGACCCAGATGATAACCGAAATATGAGAAGCTAAAGGTACTACAGGAATTCCCACCTGAGCTCGGAATCGAGACAATACGCTGCAAGCAAGGCATTGTAACGGTTCCGAAACTCGACACACTCGAGATCCTAAAGTTTGAAGGGGATAAGGCGAGAATAAAACACTTACGACACTTGTCCTGACCAGAGCAAGGGTAAGGAGTAAAAAGGAATCCTACTCTCCGATAACTAACTTAGTAACTACAAAATAGTTTTGTCTAGACTCGACTTCGGCCAGAGAAGGGATCCTACGGTCGGTAAGGCTCTGATACCAAGTTGAAGGCCCGATATGCGGTACTGTTCCAGATCTAGGTGTTTCCACCCAGATCCGGGGACGAAGCAAATATCGGTCCCACCGCGACATATGACAAAGCCATATGCCCCGGATTTCCAACATGATATCACAACATTACAGACACAAGGATACAAAATCTCATACAATCGGCATACAACTGCCTTAAATATAATACAACAGCGGAAGATACATGTCTTAGTACAGACTACAAGCAAATGCCTACTGGCAAAGAGAAAAGCATCGATCCCATAACCACACGGGTCCAGGCCCTCCGCCGGGATCCGCCTAACTAGTCGTCGTCGAGTCTCCACGTGAAACGTCGATCACCATACCTGTCGTCGATCAAGAACCCTGAAAAGAGTTTGGGGGTAGTATCATGAGTACAGAGGTACTCAGCATCCAACTGTAGTGGTCATCTGACCCAGCAAGGACTTCATCACTCGTCATTCTAGGACAACTAGTAGTTTACGGTAAGGAAGGGGTAAGTGGTGAGGTTGCTGCCGCACTAGCATTTATGAAGTGGCTAACGATCTAGAGAGTAAGGTAAGAAGCCAAGCATTCGATGAGGAAATCGCCTCCAACAAGTCTTGCTATCAACTACTTACGCAAACATAACACCTATCCTATCCTTGTCCTCCTCTTCGCATCCCGACGAAGAAGAAGCAGTCAAGGCACACACACACGTTGATCAAGTTACATTAAGATTATCTCAGTTGTTGTTGTCTATGAACAAGGAGTGGGTCTCAAGTCGTCCATAACCGTGGACACGGCTTCTCGAAAAGATTTAACCCTGCAGGGGTGTACCAACTGCCCATTACGAGGCTCCGCACGCACGTCCATCACTCTCAGTTGCTACCCATCACAGGCAACCATTTTATGATTGAGTTCTGTCGGGGGATTGGTACCCGGGTAGGCTAACCCAAGCGGAAGCAAGCTTTCAAGACAAGGATGGGCCGATTGGGCTGCAGCTGGGCCGAGCTAGGCAGAGGTACGGCCGATTGCTCTAAGGCAATCGGCCATACCAAGTGCCGGCAGTCGGCCCAGGCGCAATCGGTCCACCCTTTGGTTCATTGAAGACGATCGTCCGATTGGCCTGCTGCTGGACCGAGGTCGTTTCCTAGAAGACCGATTGCCCAGAGCAATCGACCTTACCCAGGAACCACCAGTCGGTCCAGGCGCAATCGGAGCTACCTGACACCCAGTCGGGGGTATGATTACGAGGTCATAAATGCCATATCCCGAGATATCTGGGTGGCAGGAAGGCCAAGTCACATCGAGGATTTCCGGGAGATACGATGTCGACCTCTCCGCCGATTCCGCGGACAGGCCGACAAGACCGTACCTCATAGCTCCACTGTTCATCAGTAGACCCTACAAGGTAGCAGCATGGGCCGCCGCTCGTAGGCTCCGGATCACCCGGATAGGAGCAGTCTGTGGGCCCAGGCCGACTAGAGGTTGACAGCTGGGCCCATTCGGCACTGAAGTTACCGAAGTACCCTGGACTCACACTATAAGAGCCAGGGTACCCCTCCTGCGCGAGGGACGCCATACCTGAGATCTCATTAACTCTTTCTCCTTTCAATTCATTCACTGCTCGTAGTTACTCCTCAGGGAAGCGGGAGAGGACCTTGCCCATGGCGGCGGTGCACTCCTTCCCCTGAGAAGGTAGAAGAGCAGTTATTGTAGCCACTCTATTGATATACAAGAGACAGGCAGGAGTAGGGGTGTTATCTCTCCGGAGAGCCCCGAACCTGGGTACATCGTGGTGTCTTCACCGTGCTTGTGCCCAACCCGATTCCGGCACCATCGACATTCTCTCCCTCGTGTCTTCCCCTCACTTTAGCCATCCCCATGGCATCTGCCGTCACATATCGACGACCGTTGGCGCCCACCGTGGGGCAGACCGAGGCGTCGACTGGAGTTAAGATCCGGACGGGATCAACCTCTGCATCGGGCGGTAGCCACGCCTCTGGCCTGATTCTAAGGCGTGGGGCAATCGACTATGTGGTGGACTACTCGCCGCGGTATAAGGAAGGAGCTCCCTTGCCGCCCGGGGTGTCGCTGCAGGTGGGAAGTCACCGTCTCTTCATCGGTGCCTTCCCTGAGGCATATCCAAGAGACATCCGAGTTTTTTCATGTGCTACAGACCCTCTCTTGACCAGGGGCTGCACCGCAGCACCTGGCCAAGGGGAGGGCCGACTGAACGCTGCAGTCATGATGGCGGGAGCGTCATCCTCGACCAATCGGGACCCGGCAAGCGCAGCAAGGAGGGCAAAGGAAGTGGCTGATGCAGCAGAGCGAATCGGCACCAGTCCATTGCGGGATGTGCTGTACACACCCGTGAACAGGAATGGTGATCCGGAGCAAGTGCATACCGAGCTGGAAACGACACGGCTTGCACTGGCTCGCAGGGCCGAGCAAGTGCTGGCTGAGGAGCGTCGGCTGGGACCCATCACTCGGGAATACAACGCAGCGCATGCAGGACCGCGTCGGCCGATTGAGCCCGCAGTTCTGGAAGACCTAAGAAGCCGAGGCCGGGCAGTCAACCAGCAGTTGTCTGGGGCGGAGCTACCGGAGCGTCCGAGAAGGCCAGCACAACCGGAGCAACCGGTGCAATCGACATTTGTCCAAAGGCCCACATATAGCACACCCGACAAGAATTTGAGAGCCGCCGAGCAGATAGCGCTCGAGCTGGAAGAATTGGAAGGAGATGAGCGGCGCGAACAGTCGCGCCGAATGCGTGAACTGATAGCAGCCGCGAAGGAGCAGAAGATCGCGGAAATGGGCAATCAGAATGCTGAGCCAGAGGCATCAAGAGGAACTGTGAGGCCGAATGCGGGAGCCAGCCAGCGGCCGAATGCGTCGCACCAGAATCGGCATCAGCCCGCGCCATCTCGGCATGACAGCAGGGTCAGAAGCAATCGCCCAGCAGCAAGCAGAAGAATGGAAGAGCCGGCTGTTAACAGCAGGCGCCATGACAGGCCGGAGCAGTCGGCACCGAGACCAGCAATCAGCACCCGACTTGGCCCTCGCCAAATCGGTCAGAATGATGCAAGGCATCGCATTGAGCTCCTGGAGAAGGAGGCCCAGGAAGATGAAGAAGGAGAAGCTGGCCCAGCATGTTTCGGTCATCGCATTCGAACGGAGAAGTTCCCCAAAGGCTTTACACTGCCGAGAGATACCCCCAAGTACAATGGCTCGGTAAAGCCTGAGGACTGGCTGTCCGATTACCTGACGGCAGTTCGCATCTCGGGAGGCAATCGGCGTGTGGCAGTTCGCTATGCACCGCTCATGCTGCAGGGTTCAGCTCGGACATGGCTGAATAGTTTGCCCAAGGACAGTGTGAACTATTGGGAGGACTTCACGACTGCGTTCATCCACAACTTCACAAGCACATATGAAAGGCCCAACCTCCCTCGGCAGTTAGCTTTGTGCGTGCAAGGCAAGGACGAGCCCCTCCGAGATTACCTGTCTCGGTGGATCAAGTTGAAGAATTCATGCGAAGGAGTCCATGAGATTCAGGCCATTCAGTACTTCACTGATGGATGCCTGGCCGATTCAATGCTGAAGCACAAGCTGCTCCGCAAAGACTTCACATCGCTCGCCGAGCTCATGAAGGTGGCAAATGCTTTCGCTATGTCCGATTCTGCGATGCGCCCTATCCAACTCGGAGTTGGAGGTGTGATCCAGTCACCAGGGGCTCCGCAGTCGGACACAGGAAACCAAGGCCTCAGTCGGAAAGAGAGAAGAGAGAACAACCGCAACAACAACAACAACCAGCAGAACAACGGCAAGCGAAAGGACGAGCAACCGGATACTCATTATGGCAGTCGGCAGGTGGCCGCTGTTCAGAATGAGGAAGACCCAGCGGCTGCAGGAGGCAGTCGGAAGATGAGACCCAACGTGAGACCTCCAGGGCAGATGAAGCCCAAGTACACGTTTGAGGACATGTTGGATGCACCATGTAAGTTGCACAACACGCCTGGGAGGCCGTCTGCGCACACCACTCGGCAGTGTGATTTTGTGAGAAGGATAGCAAAAGGAGAAGCTTTACCCCCACCACCACCACCACCACCACCGCAGAACAGAGGACCACCTCAGGAGCAAAACCAGTACCCGCAGCAGGATGCAGCATACATGATTTTCACCAGTGAGTCCACAGATAAGGGCAGTCGGAGAGCCCGAGCCCAGGAAGTCAATGCAACAATGCCACCGATTCCCCAATTCATGCATTGGTCCGAGTGTCCGATATCCTGGGACAGAGCAGATCACCCCACCATTTTGCCGAATTCGGGCAACTATCCACTGGTGGTGGATGCTCTGGTTGCAGGGCCTAAGTTTCCATGCAAGTTTTCAAGAGTGCTAGTAGATGGAGGAAGCACAATCAACATCCTGTACCGAGATACGATGCTCAAGCTAGGACTTACAGAGAGGGATTTGGAGCGCAGTCGGACGACCTTCCACGGGATCGTCCCTGGGTTGTCTTGCACCCCCTTGGGTCGCATTCGGTTGGATGTCATTTTTGGCACAGAGGAGAATTTCAGGAGAGAGCCGATTTGGTTCGAGGTGGCCGACCTCAGCAGTCCATACCATGAATTGTTGGGATTACCAGCATTTGCCAAGTTCATGATCAATGCACAGCAGACATACCTGAAGATGAAGATCCCGGGGCCAAACGGCGTCATCACAGTCACCGGAGACTTCAGGAAGTCCCTCGAGTGCACATCCGCTGGCAGCAGTTTGGCTGAGTCCTTAGTGGTGGAGGCAGAGAAGCGTCAGCTCGGCAAGGTGATTGCAATGGCGCAAGCGCAGAGCAAGAATCCACTGCCGGTTGGCCCAGCAAAGAGAGCAGATGAGGAATCGGTTTTTCAATCGGCCAAGGACAGCAAGAAAATCGCTCTAGATCCCTCCGACTCGACCAAGTTCGTTGTGGTCGGAGCTGGACTTAGCGACAAATAGGAAAGCGAGCTCGTCGAGCTTCTCCGTGAGAATCGGGACATCTTTGCATGGTCTCCACAGGACATGCCTGGTGTTCCGAGAGAACTCGCCGAGCACAAGCTGCACATTCGGCCAGGCTCGAAGCCGGTCAAACAACCCCTGAGACGTTTTTCTGAGGACAAGAGAAGAGCAATCGGCGAAGAGATTGCAAAGTTACAAGCTGCAGGTTTCATCATGGAAGTGTTTTACCCAGAGTGGCTGGCCAATCTAGTCCTCGTCATGAAGAAGAACAAGACTTGGCGTATGTGTATAGATTACACTTGTTTGAACAAGGCATGCCCCAAAGATCCGTTTGCTCTGCCCCGAATTGACCAAGTGGTTGATTCTACGGCCGGCTGCGAGTTGTTATCCTTTTTGGATGCTACTGCTGGATATCACCAGATAAAGTTAGCCGTGGAAGATCAGATCAAGACAGCATTCATAACCCCTTTCGGGGCCTATTGCTATATCACCATGCCTTTTGGTCTGAAAAATGGAGGTGCCACTTATCAGCGCATGATGCAGAGATGCACACACTCTCAGCTCGGCAGAAATATCCACGTTTACGTGGACGACTTGGTGGTGAAGTCGGCAAGGGGAGTCACATTGTTGGACGACCTCAGAGAGACCTTTGCAAATCTGAGAACCTATCAGATCAAGCTCAACCCGGAGAAGTGTGTGTTTGGAGTCCAAGCCGACAAGCTCTTGGGGTTTCTCGTTTCCGAGAGAGGAATCGAATGCAACCCCGAGAAGATAGCCGCAATAGAGCGCATGGAGCAGCCCAAGTCCTTGAAGCAAGTGCAGAAGTTCACCGGTTGCCTCGCCTCCCTCAGCCGATTCCTCAGTCGGCTGGGCGAGAAGGCAATTCCCTTGTACACGTTGATGAAGAAGACAGAGAAGTTTACTTGGACCCCCCCAGGCAAATGAAGCATTCCGAGAGCTCAAGCGCATGCTATCCACGGCACCGATTCTGGCTGCCCCGATTGAGAAGGAGCCCATGATGTTATACATTGCGGCAACCAATCGGGTGATCAGCGCAGTTATGGTGGTGGAGCGGCCCGAGAAGGACAAGGCACAGCAAGTCCAGCGTCCAGTGTACTACATCAGCGAAGTGCTTTCGGCATCCAAGCAGAACTATCCTCACTACCAGAAGATGTGCTATGGAGTATACATGGCGGCCAAGAGATTGAAGCCATATTTTCAAGCCCACTTGATCACGGTTGTCAGTTCGGCTCCATTAGCCGACATCATGGGAAGCAAAGATGCAACCGGAAGAGTGGCGAAATGGGCAATCGAAGTGGCCAGTCATGGCATCCAGTATGAGCCAAGGACTGCAATCAAGTCGCAGGCACTAGCCGATTTCCTGGTGGACTGGGCTGAAACTCAGTACATGCCACAGCTCCCCATGTCGGATGTCTAGCGAATGCACTTCGATGGCTCCAAGATGAAGAATGGCCTAGGGGCTGGGGTGGTGCTCACGTCCCCAAGAGGAGATCAATTGCAATATGTGCTCCAGATTCACTTCGCAGCATCAAACAATGTAGCCGAGTACGAAGCCCTTGTGCATGGTATCAAGTTGGCCAAGGAAATCGGTATTCGGAATATTGAGTGCTATGGTGACTCCGATCTGGTGGTACAGCAGTGCTCGGGCACGTGGGATGCTAAAGATGCTAATATGGCAAGCTACCGATTCCTGGTGCAGCAAATCAGCGGATACTTTGAAGGTTGTGAGTTCCATCATTTTCCAAGAGCAAATAATGAAGCAGCAGATGCATTGTCCAAGCTTGGTTCCACAAGGCAAGCAATTCCACCAGGCGTATCTCTCGAGCACATCAAGAAGCCGTCCATCACTCCGTCACCAGACTCCGAGTCCATATTCATCTCGGAGACCGATCTTGAAGCTCTGCGAAAGGCAAAAGAAGTTCAGCCGGCCAGGCCTGCAACCATGAAGAAGCAATCCAGCGCTCAGGGTGTCTCGGCAATAGCACCAGGGGATGCCGATTGCAAACCAGGGGCTGCAGAAGAGAATAAGAAGAGCGATACCACAGAGAAGCAAGCAGAGGCTGCGCTAGAGGGCACAACATCTGGAGAACAAGTGATATCAGAAGTTGCCGATTGCAGTAATGAAGTTTCAACCCCAGATGAGAAGTCAGCACCAGAGGCTGCCGAATGCGTGCCAGGCGCCGCAGTCGGCAGTTCGCAAACAGAAGAAGAGATAGCAGAGGTTCAAGAGGCTGAGATCGAGCAGGCCAATGCTCAAGAGACCGAAATCCAAGAAGAAGTCTTACCCCAGCAAGCAGCAGTAATGGTAGTGGTCAGTGCGCCATCATGGGCACAGCCGATTCGAGATTTTTTGGCAGACGGGACCCTTACACCAGATTTGGCATTGTCCAGGCAGATCAGTCGCCGATCTTGGGCATACACAATCATCAACAATGAGCTGATGCGCAAGAGTCCGACTGGTGTTCTTCAGAGGTGTGTTGAAGAGGACAGAGGCTTGGAACTGCTCAGAGACATCCATCAGGGTGAATGTGGTCATCACGCGTCAGCAAAGGCAATTGCCAACAAGGCTTTCCGGCATGGTTTCTACTGGCCAACTGCACTCGCAGCAGCTGAAAATCTGGTGAAGCCCTGCAAGGGTTGTCAGCGATTCAAGGCAAAGAGTCATCAGCCAGCATCGGCACTGAAGACCATCCCAATAGCTTGGCCATTTGCAGTTTGGGGTCTGGACATGGTCGGACCATTCAAGAGAGCTAGAAGCGGCATGACACATCTCCTGGTGGCAATCGACAAATTTACCAAGTGGATCGAGGCAAGACCAATCAAGAAGTTGGATGGACCGACTGCAGTCAAGTTTGTGGCCGACATTGTATGCAGATATGGTGTTCCTAACAGCATCATCACCGACAACGGCACAAACTTTGCAAAGGGGGCATTGGCTCGATATGCATCTCAGCAAGGCATTCGGCTTGATCTGGCATCTGTGGCACACCCACAGTCCAATGGTCAAGTCGAAAGGGCAAATGGACTAATCCTATAGGGTATCAGGCCCAGATTGGTAGAGCCACTTGAGAGGGCACCTGGAGCATGGATTGATGAGCTCCCCGCAGTACTTTTCAGTTTGAGGACCACGCCGAATAGGTCGACTGGATTCACTTCTTTCTTCCTGGTATATGGCTCAGAAGCAGTCATCCCCTCCGACATCGAGTTTGATTCACCTCGGCACGCTTTATACACTGATGAAGAAGCCAAGTTAGCAAGAGAAGACGGCGTCGACCTCAAAGAAGAAGCTTGTTTGTTGGCTTTGTCTAGGTCAGCAATCTATCAGCAGAAGTTGCGGCACTACCACAGCAAGAAGATTCGACCTTTCTCTTTCCGAGAGGGGGACATGGTGCTCCGCCGAATCCAGAAGTCAGATGGGCAGCACAAGCTATCCTCACCTTGGGAAGGGCCATTTATTGTCAGTAGAGCGCTCAAAAACAACTCCTACTACCTGATCGATTGCACCAAGGGAACTCGGCACAAGGACACATCGGGAGTAGAAACAGAGCGGCCGTGGAATGCCGAGTTGTTATGTCCGTTCTATAGTTGAACGGCATAAGTTCATGTAAGCCATTCGGCAAACAATCAGTTAAAGTTATCATGTCTCTGAAAATGAGCATTCGAGTACTTCTCGTATAATTCCATTCGAAGAGCTAGCCCTAATCGGCAACGCTCCGTCAAACCCGAGACGTGCATAGCATACCCGGGGACTGGCCGACCACGAGGTCAAGAAAATAAGCCATCGTGGCACGGGGACTGCAGGCTGGCTCGCAATCGGACACCCAGCTCAAGCGCAAATCACTAAGGGGTTTGTGGCATTGAAAAGGGCAACGATTGAAGCAGTCGGTAGTACAAATCCCGGGAAACAACACGAAACATGCCACCACAAGCAGCGCCGACGAGATAAAGTCGCCGATTGCGCCGCAAACTCGGACACTAGATCCAGAAGCGAGCAATCGGCGCCTGCTGTTGCAGAATCCTTTGCGTTAGAAATCTTGTCGTGTAAACATAAAAACTCATCGAACCTTGGCTGGATGTTTACTGTTGCTCCGATTGCGGACCGTATGTCGGCAGCAAGATCGACACAGTAAACATTCCCAAGCGCAGCCGATGAAAGAAACCGGCAAAGACGCAAAGTTGATCGCACATGAAAACAGTTAAAACAAGCGATCAATTTGCATCAAAAGTAACAGGCCCAAGGCCGAATAAGTTCATTACATCCAGGTCCCCAGTGGGTGTCGGCAGAATTGTCTTACAAGGAAAAGTAAAACCGATCTAATATCGGCAGGTGGACAGTCCGAATACAAATCAAGATGGCACATCTCAAGCAGTCGGAGGCACCGAGCTGGAGGATGGAGCAGATGGATCCGATTGAGCTTCAGAACCGGCAGCATCAGCTCGTTTCGTCTTCGGAGAGGTCTGAGATGAATCGCTGTCGGAAGGCTCCTCGGCTAGCGCAGAGATAGTTGAAGCAGGGAGTGGATTCCCTCCATCATCAAGATATGGAGTGTAGTCATACGGAGAGAACCAGTTCGCCATAGTGCTGGCCAGCCGATTGACTTCAGCGTAGGTTTTCTCAAGAAGGTCCCCGGCACCATCTCGGAGGCTGGATAACTTGGAGAGTTTCACCTGAGGGTACCAAGTCAATAGTGTCTGAAGGGCGGTCTCCGCACCAGTACGACCCGCGGAATTCAGCAGAACGTCGATCCGACGGGGGATAGCTTTGAGGAGAATCCGAGTTTGCTCAGTGGTCGCATTCGGAGTTTCCCCTTGATCAGAATCTTCCTCCTCTTGTGGGTCGTCCTTGCGTGCCTCGGCGGAGGAGTCGGCAGCATGTTCCATTCTCTTTAGTCCGGCCTTGAGCTCAGCCGCCGGCCACAGGGCTTCGGCAATCTTCAGAATTCCGAGTTTGAAGGACAGGGCCACTCCCTGGATGACCGGAATGCGAGCTTGAGTGCCGATCAGATACTCATGTCGGGTCCAGACGCTGTCCGCGCGGTCACAACTCCCTCCGGCAGCGATATGATCCTCCCGAGACTGAGCGACAGCGGCGTAGGCAGCCGCCTCAGATTCGGGCCAGGCCTCTGTGTCAAGAAGGAAAAATGTGAGAAATCGGGTACAAGAAGAAAGCAATCGGAAGATGCAATCGGCATAAAGGAAGACTTACCGCTAAGGAGAAGATCCATGTCAGTTAGCGAGTCGCAGAAACCTTTGGCTCGGCGGCGCATTCGGGCATTCTCTTCAAGATGCTGCTTCTCCATTTCTTCATATTTGGCGATCTGCTCGTCGCGATCCTTGCGAATGGAATCCCGCGTGGCGACTGCTTCATCCCTCTCGGCTTGTAAAGCATCTCGGGCGGAGACCGCGGCATCTCGCTCGGCAAGAAGCCCAGCGCTAGTAGCCGTCACAGCAGCAACGTCCGCGAGATGTTTCTTTTCAAGAGCTGCCATCTCGGCCCGAAGATTGTGAATAGTCCGGTTCAAGTCAGTCTCTACCCCTTGCAGCCGAGTCACTTCTTCAGAAGCTTTGGCGAGAGATGGGCTCTGCTGGTTAAGTTCTGCAGTTAATTCAGAAATCCGGCCCTGGAGGTCACCTACCAGAGGAAAAGTAGCTAGAAGAGAGCATAGAGATATGAGCGCTAGAGCAATCAGCTAATGGAGAAAAGGCAGATGGGCTAGAAGATACCTTTCAGTTTGGAGGTCTCGGCTGACAGGTTGTTGACTTGCAGCTGGGCCTGGGCGAGGGTCCGGAGGCTGGCGGTATAAGCTTCAAGAAGTTTCTCGAAGACATTTCGTTTCTCCTCCATAACAGCCTGAGAAGAACAGTACGACAAAGTCAGTGATAGAGCAAAGAATATTGAAGATCCGAACCGATTGTAACCAATCGGCCCGAATCTCGGGGACTACACCCAGTGGGTGCGCTTGCGCGCACCCACCGGAAGGAAAGTCCACCGATTGAGGAAGGCAAATGAGAAAAGCAAAAATGCTAAAAGATCTGAACCGATTGTAACCAATCGGCCCGAATCTCGGGGACTACACCCAGTGGGTGCGCTTGCGTGCACCCACCGGAAGGAAAGTCCACCGATTGAGGAAGGCAAATGAGAAAAGCAAAAATGCTAAAAGATCCGAACCGATTGTAACCAATCGGCCCGAATCTCGGGGACTACACCCAGTGGGTGCGCTTGCGCGCACCCACCGGAAGGAAAGTCCACCGATTGAGGAAGGCAAATGAGAAAAGCAAAAATACTAAAAGATCCGAACCGATTGTAACCAATCGGCCCGAATCTCGGGGACTACACCCAGTGGGTGCGCTTGCGCGCACCCACCGGAAGGAAAGTCCACCGATTGGGGAAGGCAAACGAGAAAAGCGAAAGTACTAAGAAGATCCAAACCGATTGTAATCAATCGGCCCGAATCTCGGGGACTACACCCACTGGGTGCGCTTGCGCGCACCCACCGGAAGAAAAATGTCTAAAGTAAAAGAAGGAAAAGAAGGAAAGCAAGAGGTTACCGTATGATGCGAGGCGAGCTGTTGCAGATCCCGAGCAATGGCATTGGCGAAGCGGTTTACTCGGCTCAGCGCGGACGCCATGGGCTCTTGAGGAGAAAGCGCAGCGTCAGCCTCGGCACCATCATGACGGGCGCGAGAGTACTCGGCCCGGAATTGATCCACTGTGCGCATTAAAATTTCTGAGGCAGCAGGGGTCGGCGTCGGCGCTGAGGTTGGAATCGCGATGGAAGTGGCAGTTGTAAGAGCTGGTGGCACCATCGTCACCTGAAAATCAGAAGCACCCAATTGCGGCGGTGGCACAATCGGGCGAGTCGGAGCAGCGGTAGTAACGATGACTGGGGGAAGAGTTGTGGTCGTCGGCGGCGCTGATAGAACAGCTGGTGGCATGATAGCAATGGTTGGCGGTGCCGACATCACAGTCGGCGGCGAGATCATTACCATTGGTGCATCGGGCACGGCGGTCGACGGAGCGGGAGAAGTTGTAGCAGCGGCGGCCGGGCTGGAGCGGCGTGGCGGGGATGGGGCAATCGGATCTACCGATTGCGTTCCCGCGACACCAGGAGATACCGGGTCGGCCGCACGCTTGATGATCTTTGGGGCGAGGTCGGAAGGAGAGGGCTTCTGGGTTGCTGCGAGCCGAGCTCTCTTGGCAGCACGTTCGGCGTCTTTGGAGGAGTGATGGGTGGCGGTCGGCCGCTTGCGAACAGCTGCAGCAGAAGCAGCGGGCGAGATGATGGCGCCGACACGAGCCGGAATCTCGGTGTCGATGTCATCAAGCCCAATAGGCTCGCTGAATGGAAAAAGGGAGAAGAGTCAGTAGAAGCAGAGGTAGCAAAGTACTGCGCAGAAAGTCAGAAGCATACCCGACCGTCCGAGGTGCGCCGGTAGGCATTCGGCAGCGGAGTGGGGCGACATTCAGCGGCGCCTGAGTGGTCGGCCTTCGAGCTGTCGTCTTCTGGGCCTGCTTGCCTTTGTGGGCAGTCGGCGCGGTTTGGATGACCTTGGAGGGAGCGGTACCAGAGGAAGAGCCAGCTGCCGAGATGCGTTTGGCTGGCACCCTGGGAGGCTTATCCCGAGGAGCTGCATCAGGAGCAGCACCCGTTGAGATACTATCATCGTCACTCCAATCGGCCAAAAGTCGCTCAAGGGAAGAGTCGGGCGTACCCCCTTGAGCTGGCAGCCGAGCGGTGGTCCTTGGGGGGATGGCGCGCGCAGCATCATCATCATCTTCGGCGTCCATGGGGTCGGAGGATTCCCCAGAGGACTCATCTTCACCTCATCGTCTCCACTGAACTCGGCGGAAGGGATCTCGCCATTGTACTCAAGGTCAATGGGGTCCTCTTCCGTGCGATCAGGGGCAAACACACCAGCTTCCTGGCCGTCCTCCATGCGGTCGGACTGAATGAAGTGCTAAAAGGAGCACAAGTGATCAGAGCAATCGGAAGAGCATATAGTTGGAAGAAAAAGAAATCGGAAGAGCAGGCAGTCGGACTGAATGAAGTGCCGAAAAGAAGGCACAAGTAATCGGAGCATACCACAGGCGGTTTCCGCTGTCGGGTTAGGTAGGATCAGGAAAGGATCAGGCAGCGCACTAGCGGTGATGGCTTTCACTCGGGCGCAGAGGATCTCGGTCTTCATTTCCCACGTGCAGAGCCGAGTGGGGTCCCGAGGCCCCGACACGTCGCAGAGACGATGCACTCGGCGCTGCAGGGGAAGAATTCGCGCGTGAAGCCATGGCGCTATCAAGTCGGTGGGAAGGAGTCCCTCTCGCTCCAGCTGGGTGACCCTGGTGGCTTGAGCGTCGACGTCGCAATCCCCAGCACCGTGCTTCAGAGCCCATTGATGCTTCTCAACCGGCCTAGCGAGTGAGAACTCGGGCAGGTTGAGGAGGTCGGGGCCTTGATCGGGAGACTTGACGTAGAAGAACGACGTCTGCCAGTTTTTGCAGGACTGGACGATGTCGGGGCTGGGATATTTTATCTTGCCGGCTGCGGCAAGACAACTGCCGCAGTCGGTCATATCAGTCGGATAGGAGGGTTTGCCGCCTTCGATGGTGGGGGCAACGATCTCTCCTGTTCGAGCATTGTGGGCTCGGAGGTTGAAGAAGCGCTTGAAGAGCGCGATGCTAGGTCGGCAGCCGAGATAGCCCTCGCAGAGTGTCACGAACCCGGAAAGGTTCATGATGAAGTTGGCGGCGAGATGATGAGGCTGAAGTCGGTGGAACTCAAGGAACTCGCGGAAGAAGGCGCTTGCGGGAAGGCCGAATCCACGCTCAAAGTGAGCGAGGAAGACGACCCTCTCGCCCGTGCGCGCGCTGGGCACGACGTCAGCCTGGCCCGGGATCCGCCATTCGATCTCTGCGGGCATCTTTCGGGCGCGAACCAATGCCTCGACGGCGACGGCGGTAGCTTGGGATCCCTTCCAGCACCCGCGACTCGCCTGCGACACGTCCCGTCGCGGCGCCATCGATTCCGCAGAAGAGGAAGGAGAGGAAGCAGATCGAGGTGGAGCACGAGAACGACGCCGGGGAACTGCTGCGGCGGCGGCGGAGGCGGCGAGGAGCACGAATCAGTTGCCGGAGCAGGCGGGAGAGCAGAGGTCCGCGGGAGAGAAATCTGCGCGAGGAGCGGCAATGGCGCAGAGAGAGAGAGAAGGCTGGAGGTTGAAGGAGAGGTGCTGGAGAAGGAAGAGGCGAGGCTCCCCCCCCGGTGGCTTATATGGGCGGCGGGGGAGGGGAGTGGGATCACATCGTGGCCATGTGGCCCGGTGTGGCCTAGGGCACAAGAAGGCCAGCCGACAGATCAGCACAGAGGATCATGGCACAGAAGGCGAGACGTGCGACGTGGGGGCCGGCTCCTGCAGTTATGTCACGTCGCGCGTGGGTCGTGGGTTCCAGCTCATTGATCACGTCGTGGGCAAGTCGGAGGTAACCGTTGGAGCGCAGTCGGCAGAAGGTACTGTTCCAGAAAATGAAGATACGAAGCGAGAAGGAACCAAATCCAATCGGATGGGAACGAGGTAAGCCGAGTGTGATCTCCGAGTCGGCCGACGAACTCGGAATGACGCACTCGAAGAGGCCATAGCAGTCGGAAACCCTCAAGACAAATTGAAAAACTGCAAAGGCCCCGCGGTCAAGTGACCGTGGGACCTTTACAGCTTTAGGGGCTACTGTCGGGGGATTGGTACCCGGGTAGGCTAACCCAAGCGGAAGCAAGCTTTCAAGACAAGGATGGGCCGATTGGGCTGTAGCTGGGCCGAGCTAGGCAGAGGTACGGCCGATTGCTCTAAGGCAATCGGCCATACCAAGTGCCGGCAGTCGGCCCAGGCGCAATCGGTCCACCCTTTGGTTCATTGAAGACGATCGTCCGATTGGCCTGCTGCTGGACCGAGGTCGTTTCCTAGAAGACCGATTGCCCAGAGCAATCGAACTTACCCAGGAACCACCAGTCGGTCCAGGCGCAATCGGAGCTACCTGACACCCAGTCGGGGGTATGATTACGAGGTCATAAATGCCATATCCCGAGATATCTGGGTGGCAGGAAGGCCAAGTCACATCGAGGATTTCCGGGAGATACGATGCCGACCTCTCCGCCGATTCCGCGGACAGGCCGACAAGACCGTACCTCATAGCTCCACTGTTCATCACTAGACCCTACAAGGTAGCAGCATGGGCCGCCGCTCGTAGGCTCCGGATCACCCGGATAGGAGCAGTCGGTGGGCCTAGGCCGACTAGAGGTTGACAGCTGGGCCCATTCGGCACTGAAGTTACCGAAGTACCCTGGACTCACACTATAAGAGCCAGGGTACCCCTCCTGCGCGAGGGACGCCATACCTGAGATCTCATTAACTCTTTCTCCTTTCAATTCATTCACTGCTCGTAGTTACTCCTCAGGGAAGCGGGAGAGGACCTTGCCCACGGCGGCGGTGCACTCCTTCCCCTGAGAAGGTAGAAGAGCAGTTATTGTAGCCACTCTATTGATATACAAGAGACAGGCAGGAGTAGGGGTGTTATCTCTCCGGAGAGCCCCGAACCTGGGTACATCGTGGTGTATTCACCGTGCTTGTGCCCAACCCGATTCCGGCACCATCGACATTCTCTCCCTCGTGTCTTCCCCTCACTTTAGCCATCCCCATGGCATCTGCCGTCACATATCGACGACAAGTTCCAAGAGATCCGAAACGACAGGTCCCTCTAACTAACAACGCACAAATCCGGGTGGCCCCCGGTGAGTCGACATCCAACTCAAAAGCCGGCCGCGCTCTCGAATCGGCCTCGACCGTCTGGACGAGGTCGGGTTAGCTACCCAAACAGATGTGGGCAGCCCCCTAGCTTCCAGGTGTGGACCAACAAAGAAACCATGTCTCCGCTGGCCCAAGTTGTTTTAAAAGATATCTGCTAGGAGCGACCCGACAAGATATATATGCATGTTTTCAAATGGTAAATCAGCTTGGGCCACCACTAGAAATGTTTGAAGCTAGATAGGTAAGAAAAGGGGACCCCATAAAATCCCACACGCGGTTAGGCACGCTCAGTCTTAAAACCAATACCCGAACTCGGATCCTAGGTGACTCGAATGGAACAAAGCGTCGGGGCGGGATAGCCTAGACCTTCCATCCTTCGTCGAATATAGTCAACATTATAATAATCATATCATCAACAATAATATAATAATCAGGTGATATCCCAACCCAAAGAGTAACAGGGTAACATCGTAGCATCCTAAGCATGCATACTAAGCAGGGGCTGAGCAACGAGCAATAGTAACATAGCAGTACAAGGTTTGCTGGGAAGGGACATGGCTGTATCGGTTTAAAAGAGGTTATAAACATGTGGTAGGATCATACATCGAACCTAACCTAGACTAGCATGCAAACCGCCTGTTGAAATAGAATGGATCATAAGTAATGCATAGTCTTTGCCTGTTGATAAGTCGGGTTCCGAAGGTGTAGTTGATCGCAAGCTCGCATCGTCTCCGAGAGTACCCGCGGGAGCACACAAGACGATAAACACTGGAAAGCAATCAATGGTGCACCACTATTACTACGGAGCAATACAAGATCAAAGAGACAACACAAGGCACGGCAACACGATACGGATCTATCGTCGAGAACGGTTACTAACAATTTAAGTGGAGTACTCGTCACACACGACGATACCGCACATTTACGGTGGTTCAAGTTGTTTAGCAACAGGTGATCAAACAACAGTTATTAACATGGCAACTCAAGCAAGCATGGCATAGCACACAAACAGGTCAAGAGGTGAAGCACAAAGTAAACTATCTAATCTAGTCAATTTAAGTGGGGTGAAATCCTAGACATGCAAACTATTGCGGACCCCACGATAAATATTGCATTTGGTACAGTTTTTACCCTAAACAATATTTTATTATTTTTATTAGCAAGCAAGAGCAGCAAAAACACAATCTACATGCAATTCTAGTCAAGTTACATATAAAGAACATTTCAAACAGAGCAACAGATAAAAAGTTATTGCAGTTACAGTTTACAGTGGCAGGCAGTGTAATTAGCAGTCAAACAGCATGTAAACAAGGTCAAACATGGCATCAAGCAACAAATTATTAAACTAGACACAATTCTAAGCAAGTTTCAGATTTTACGCGTCGCAATCGGAGCTACGGTTAAAAAGTTACGGGCACCGCACAAATAAACAACTAATCTGCCTAAATAAAATAAAAACAAAGCCCTAGCAGAGAAAAAAACCTAAACGGGCCGAAACAGACTACTAGGCCCAACAGAGAAAAAAAACAGATCTAATTAAAAAAAGAAAAAAAAGGGGGCAGCCTCACCCCAACTGGGCCTCGGGGCCCATCTGGCCGGCTGGACTGGGCTGCTGGAGGCTAGGCCTGGCGCGGCCCACCTGGCCTGGCTGTAGCGGCTGGGCACCGGCCTCCCGATCGGGAGCTCGCAGCGGCGGCCGTGCTTCCCGCCGGCGAGGGTGGCGCGCCACGGTGGGGGCCGGAGGGCATGGGCGGGCGCGGTGGCGCTGGGCTTGGCTGGGTGGCGGAGGGAGGCCGGAGCAGGCATGGAGGCGGCGGAGTGGAGCGAGCTCGAGCTCCCTCGGGCTCCAATGGCGGCCGGCGCGTCCTGGTGAGCACACAGAGAGAGAGGAGAGGCCGTGAGAGGGAGAGGGAGAAGAGAGGGAAGGAGGAGAGGGGAGGAGGGGCGAGCTCGCCGGGGCGAGGAGGGAGTGCGGCGGCCCATGGCTGCCCGCCGGCGGCTGCGGCCGTGGAGGCGCCCGGCGCGTGCCGCTTGGCTTCGGGCATGGAGGCCTCCGGGCGTGGAGCTGCAAGGGGTGATGTGGCGGCTCCGGGGTCGTCCGATCTGCGATCCGACGGCTCCGGGCACCCCAGATCTAGGGTTTCGGGATGTGGGTGCTACTTGCGAAAATTGGGGCTAATGTGAGGGGGGTGGCTGCAAAATTGGACTAGGGAAACCCTAAAAATGGGTGGAAGTGTGGTGGTCTTTATATAGCATGGGTGGCTGGCAGTTTGCAAAATCATCCCCGGTTTTTACCTCGCGCGCACGGTGCTCACGTTTCTGACCGCCGGGGGTCCGCAGTACCTCCTATTCGGGTAAAACTTCGAACTGCGCGATCGGTGCGTCGAGCCGGAGGCGTTCACCTCGCGCTGGAACCGTTCCGAAAACACTTTCCGGCGCGCTATAAAAATATCCCGTTTAATTATTAAACGCGGTTTTTCGTTCCGTTGGCTGCGGCTGGTCTCGTGCGGTTTTCGCGACGGTGATCGGGTGAAACCCGGTGTCGCAAAGGTCGAGTGTCAGGGTGGCAAGGGTCAGTCTCCGTCTGATACGAGATAAGAGGGGTTAAAATAATCGCCGATCGATAAATCGGGGATGCAAACACCGCAAACAAATCAGACAATCAGACAATTCACACCGAAAACAAAATTTTTAATTTTTGCAAAAACTGGGCTGTTACAGGCAACACCACCAACAAGGGATCTCGTCCCGAGATCCAGGACGATCCGGGGGAGAGGGGGGAGAGAGAAGAGAGTCGACGATCTTCAACACCACCAACAAGGGACTCTGCTCCATGTCGACGTCGAACTTCTGTCGAGATAATTTCCGCAGAGAGACGACATCGTCGGAATAACGAAAACGTCAGTGACAAGAGGAAGAACGATCGCGAAAACCAAATCAAGGGATAGTGATTTTCGACGCATGTCGTAAAAACACCGGGCAAAAGGATGGATGGCAATGGACGACCCAGATGATAACCGAAATATGAGAAGCTAAAGGTACTACAGGAATTCCCACCTGAGCTCGGAATCGAGACAATACGCTGCAAGCAAGGCATTGTAACGGTTCCGAAACTCGACACATTCGAGATCCTAAAGTTTGAAGGGGATAAGGCGAGAATAAAACACTTACGACACTTGTCCTGACCAGAGCAAGGGTAAGGAGTAAAAAGGAATCCTACTCTCCGATAACTAACTTAGTAACTACAAAATAGTTTTGTCTAGACTCGACTTCGGCTAGAGAAGGGATCCTACGGTCGGTAAGGCTCTGATACCAAGTTGTAAGGCCCGATATGCGGTACTGTTCCAGATCTAGGTGTTTCCACCCAGATCCGGGGACGAAGCACATATCGGTCCCACCGCGACATATGACAAAGCCATATGCCCCGGATTTCCAACATGATATCACAACATTACAGACACAAGGATACAACATCTCATACAAACGGCATACAACTGCCTTAAATATAATACAACAGCGGAAGATACATGTCTGAGTACAGACTACAAGCAAATGCTTACTGGCAAAGAGAAAAGCATCGATCCCATAACCACACGGGTCCAGGCCCTCCGCCGGGATCCGCCTAACTAGTCGTCGTCGAGTCTCCACGTGAAACGTCGATCACCATACCTGTAGTCGAACAAGAACCCTGAAAAGAGTTTGGGGGTAGTATCATGAGTACAGAGGTACTCAGCATCCAACTGTAGTGGTCATCTGACCCAGCAAGGACTTCATCACTCGTCATTCTAAGACAACTAGTAGTTTACGGTAAGGAAGGGGTAAGTGGTGAGGTTGCTGCCGCACTAGCA
The DNA here is from genome assembly GCA_950022295.1 of Bromus sterilis. Taxonomy (NCBI): domain Eukaryota; kingdom Viridiplantae; phylum Streptophyta; class Magnoliopsida; order Poales; family Poaceae; genus Bromus; species Bromus sterilis. The sequence goes on along the minus strand of OX465599.1, from coordinate 157,659,201 downwards.
TTTATCAAGTGGCTAACGATCTAGAGAGTAAGGTAAGAAGCCAAGCATTCGATGAGGAAATCGCCTCCAACAAGTCTTGCTATCAACTACTTACGCAAACATAACACCTATCCTATCCTTGTCCTCCTCTTCGCATCCCGACGAAGAAGAAGCAGCCAAGGCACAAACACACGTTGATCAAGTTACATTAAGATTATCTCAGTTGTTGTTGTCTATGAACAAGGAGTAGGTCTCAAGTCGTCCATAACCGTGGACACGGCTTCTCGAAAAGATTTAACCCTGCAGGGGTGTACCAACTGCCCATTACGAGGCTCCGCACGCACGTCCATCACTCTCAGTTGCTACCCATCACAGGCAACCATTTTATGATTGAGTTCCAAGAGATCCGAAACGACAGGTCCCTCTAACTAACAACGCACAAATCCGGGTGGCCCCCGGTGAGTCGACATCCAACTCAAAAGCCGGCCGCGCTCTCGAATCGTCCTCTACCGTCTAGACGAGGTCGGGTTAGCTACCCAAACAGATGTGGGCAGCCCCCTAGCTTCCAGGTGTGGACCAACAAAGAAACCATGTCTCCGCTGGCCCAAGTTGTTTTAAAATATATCTGCTAGGAGCGACCCGACAAGATATATATGCATGTTTTCAAATGGTAAATCAGCTTGGGCCACCACTAGAAATGTTTGAAGCTAGATAGGTAAGAAAAGGGGACCCCATAAAATCCCACACGCGGTTAGGCACGCTCAGTCTTAAAACCAATACCCGGAACTCGGATCCTAGGTGACTCGAATGGAACAAAGCGTCGGGGCGGGATAGCCTAGACCTTCCATCCTTCGTCGAATATAGTCAACATTATAATAATCATATCATCAACAATAATATAATAATCAGGTGATATCCCAACCCAAAGAGTAACAGGGTAACATCGTAGCATCCTAAGCATGCATACTAAGCAGGGGCTGAGCAACGAGCAATAGTAACATAGCAGTACAAGGTTTGCTGGGAAGGGACATGGCTGTATCGGTTTAAAAGAGGCTGTAAACATGTGGTAGGATCATACATCGAACCTAAACTAGACTAGCATGCAAACCGCTGGTTGAAATAGAATGGATCATAAGTAATGCATAGTCCTTGCCTGTTGATAAGTCGGGTTCCGAAGGTGTAGTTGATCGCAAGCTCGCATCGTCTCCGAGAGTACCCGCGGGAGCACACAAGACGATAAACACTGGAAAGCAATCAATGGTGCACCACTATTACTACGGAGCAATACAAGATCAAAGAGACAACACAAGGCACGGCAACGCGATACGGATCTATCGTCGAGAACGGTTACTAACGATTTAAGTGGAGTACTCGTCACACACGACGATACCGCACATTTACGGTGGTTCAAGTTGTTTAGCTACAGGTGATCAAACAACGGTTATTAACATGGAAACTCAAGCAAGCATGGCATAGCACACAAACAGGTCAAGAGGTGAAGCACAAAGTAAACTATCTAATCTAGTCAATTTAAGTGGGGTGAAATCCTAGACATGCAAACTATTGCGGACCCCACGATAAATATTGCATTTGGTACAGTTTTTACCCTAAAAAATATTTTATTATTTTTATTAGCAAGCAAGAGCAGCAAAAACACAATCTACATGCAATTCTAGTCAAGTTACATATAAAGAACATTTCAAACAGAGCAACAGATAAAAAGTTATTGCAGTTACAGTTTATAGTGGCAGGCAGTGTAATTAGCAGTCAAACATCATGTAAACAAGGTCAAACATGGCATCAAGCAACAAATTATTAAACTAGACACAATTCTAAGCAAGTTTCATATTTTACGCGTCACAATCGGAGCTACGGTTAAAAAGTTAAGGGCACCGCACAAATAAACAACTAATCTGCCTAAATAAAATAAAAACAAAGCCCTAGCAGAGAAAAAAACCTAAACGGGCCGAAACAGACTACTAGGCCCAACAGAGAAAAAAACAGATCTAATTAAAAAAAGAAAAAAAAGGGGGCAGCCTCACCCCAACTGGGCCTCGGGGCCCATCTGGCCGGCTGGACTGGGCTGCTAGAGGCTGGGCCTGGCGCGGCCCACCTGGCCTGGCTGGAGCCGGCCTGGCTGCAGCGGCTGGGCACCGGCCTCCCGAGCGGGAGCTCGCAGCGGCGGCCGTGCTTCCCGCCGGCGAGGGCGGCGCGCCACGGTGGGGGCCGGGGGGCTTGGGCGGGCGCGGCGGCGCTGGGCTTGGCTGGGTGGCGGAGGGAGGCCGGAGCAGGCATGGAGGCGGCGGAGTGGAGCGAGCTCGAGCTCCCTCGGGCTCCAATGGCGGCCAGCGCGTCCTGGTGAGCACACAGAGAGAGAGGAGAGGCCGTGAGAGGGAGAGGGGGAAGAGAGGGAAGGAGGAGAGGGGAGAAGGGGCGAGCTCGCCGGGGCGAGGAGGGAGTGCGGCGGCCCGTGGCTGCCCGCCGGCGGCAGCGGCCGTGGAGGCGCCCGGCGCGTGCGGCTTGGCTGCGGGCATGGAGGCCTCCGGGCGTGGAGCTGCAAGGGGTGACGTGGCGGCTCCGGGGTCGTCCGATCTGCGATCCGACGGCTCCGGGCACCCCAGATCTAGGGTTTCTGGATGTGGGTGCTAATTGCGAAAATTGGGGCTAATGTGAGGGGGGTGGCTGCAAAATTGGACTAGGGAAACCCTAAAAATGGGTGGAAGTGTGGTGGTCTTTATATAGCATGGGTGGCTGGCAGTTTGCAAAAACATCCCCGGTTTTTACCTCGTGCGCACGGTGCTCACGTTTCTGACCGCCGGGGGTCCGCAGTACCTCCGATTCGGGTAAAACTTCGAACTGCGCGATCGGTGCGTCGAGCCGGAGGCGTTCAACTCGCGCTGGAACCGTTCCGAAAACACTTTCCGGCGCGCTATAAAAATATCCCGTTTAATTATAAAACAGGGTTTTTCGTTCCGTTGGCTGCGGTTGGTCTCGTGCGGTTTTCGCGACGGTGATTGGGTGAAACCCGGTGTCGCAAAGGTCGACTGTCAGGGTGGCAAGGGTCGGTCTCCGTCCGATACGAGATAAGAGGGGTTAAAATAATCGCCGATCGATAAATCGGGGATGCAAACACCGCAAACAAATCAGACAATCAGACAATTCACACCGAAAACAAAATTTTTAATTTTTGCAAAAACTGGGCTGTTACAAAAGCCTACTGGCAAAGAGAAGACATCGGTCCCATAACCACACGGGTCCAGGCCCTCCGCCGGGATCCGCCTAACTAGTCGTCTTCGAGTCTCCACGTGAAACGTCGATCACCATACCTGTTGTCGATCAAGAACCCTGAAAAGAGTTTGGGGTAGTATCATGAGTACAGAGGTACTCAGCATCCAACTGTAGTGGTCATCTGACCCAGCAAGGACTTCATCACTCGTCATTCTAGGAAAACTAGTAGTTTACGGTAAGGAAGGGGTAAGTGGTGAGTTTGCTGCCGCACTAGCATTTATGAATTGGCTAACGATCTAGAGAGTAAGGTAAGAAGCCAAGCATTCGATGAGGAATCGCCTCCAACAAGTCTTGCTATCAACTACTTACGCAAACATAACACCTATCCTATCCTTGTCCTCCTCTTCGCATCCCGACGAAGAAGAAGCAGTCAAGGCACACACACACGTTGATCAAGTTATGTTAAGATTCTCTCAGTTGTTGTTGTCTATGAACAAGGAGTAGGTCTCAAGTCGTCCATAACCGTGGACACGGCTTCTCGAAAAGATTTAACCCTGCAGGGGTGTACCAACTGCCCATTACAAGGCTCCGCACGCACGTCCATCTCTCTCATTTGCTACCCATCACAGGCAACCATTTTATGATTTGGTTCCAAGAGATCCGAAACGACAAGTCCCTCTAACTAACAAGGAACAAATCCGGGTGGCCCCCGGGGAGTCGACAACCAATCCAAAAGCTGGCTACGCTCTCGGATCGGACTCTTCCGCCTCAACAGGGTTTGGGTTACCGAGACACCTCACGTGAGGCCTTGGGCCCTCGCCGGTCAAAGGTGGGCCAATAGGGAAACCATGTCCCCATTGGTCCGGGTTGGTTGGAAAACTACTGGCGTACGACCAGCACACACACGGTTTCAAAAGGTAAAATCAGCTTGGGCCACCACTAGAAATGCTTGAAGCTAGGTAGGTAAGAAAAGGGGACCCCATAAAATCCCACACGCGGTTAGGCATGCTCAGTCTTAAAACCAATACCCGGAACTCGGATCCTAGGTGACTCGAATGGAACAAAGCGTCGGGGCGGGATAGCCTAGACCTTCCATCCTTCGTCGAATATAGTCAACATTATAATAATCATATCATCCACAACAATATAATAATGTGATATCCCAAACCAAGGAGTAACAGGGTAACATCATAGCATCCTAAGAATGCATACTAAGCAGGGGCTGAGCAACGAGCAACAGTAACATAGCAGTACAAGGTTTGCTGGGAGGGGACATGGCTGTATCGGTTTAAAAGAGGCTGTAAACATGTGGTAGGATCAAACATCGAACCTAACCTAGACTAGCATGCAAACCGCTGGTTGAAATAGAATGGATCATAAGTAATGTATAGTCATTGCCTGTTGATAAGTCGGCTTCCGAAGGTGTAGTTGATCGCAAGCTCGCATCGTCTCCGAGAGGTACCCGCGGAAGCACACAAGAAGGAAACACTGGAAGGCAATCAACGGTGCACCACTATTACTACGGAGCAATAAAATATCAAAGAGGGAACACAGGGCACGGCAACGCGATACGGATCTATCGTCGAGAACGGATACTAACAGTTTAAGTGGGGTATCGGTCACGCACGAAGAATACCGCACGTTTACGGTGGTTCAAGTTGCTTAGCTACAGGTGATCAACCAACGGTTATTAACATGGCAACTCAAGCAAGCATGTCATAGCACACAAACATTATAAGAGGTGAACACAAAATAAACTATCTATGCTAGTCAATTTAAGTGAGGCACAACCTAAGCATGGCATAACACTAAGTGCCGCACGATGATTAAAACATTTGGTACTGTTCTGTCCTAAACCATATTTTAGGTTGGTTAACAACAGAAAACAATAGCATAAACACAAAGTACACGAAAAACTAATCAAGTTACATATAAAGAACACCCCAAACGGAGTTACGGTTAAAAACATATAAGAAGGACAAGCTATGCACACATGCTGTATAAACAGGGGTAAATCTATATGCAAAAGTGCAGCAACATGACATAGCAATACATGCGATGAAAGTAAACATGATGCTTAACAATATGCAATTGGAATCACTCAATTCCGATAAACGGTCGCGACACACTCGTCGACCGAAGTTGCAACAAAATAATAACAGCATCACTTAACAGGAAAAAGTAGCAGTTTAACGGCCTGATGCCCACTTCAACGCAGAAATAAACTATCTAGATGGCCTCAAACGGAAAAACTTTCTACATACGAACGCTAGAGCACACAAAACTGAGCAACTTTCATTTTGGGGGCACGTTCATCGGAGCTACGGATCAACGAGAAACTACCGCGCAAAACAGATCAACAGCAATAAACCTAGGACTTAGCAGAAATTTAGTACAAGAAAGAAAAAAAAACAGAGACTAAATAAATAAAAAAAGGGGGGGTCTCACCCACATGGGCTCGGCCCAAGTTGGCCTGGAGAGGCCGGCCTAGCTGGGCGCTCGGGCTGGGCCAGGGATGGTGCGGCTGGGCCGCCGGTCTCTAGGTGGGCCGCGGGTGCAAGGCACGGCCCAGGGCGGCGGTTAGAGGGCGCTGGCTCGTCCCGAGGACGGCGGAGGCCTCCGACGACGGACGGCGACCTCACCGTTGTAGCCGCGCGGTGGGGAGGCGTCCCGGCGGCGCTGGGAGAAAGGCGAGCAGAGGGGGCGGATCCCGGCGGCGCCTCGCCGGATCTGGATGGTTGTGGCCGCCGGCGTGGCTCGAGCTGGCCTCGACTCCGCCATGGCGCCATTGGGCTACAGCACTGCGAGAGAAAGGGGCGAGGGAGGAGTGAGCACAGAGGTGAGGAGAAAAGAAAGGAAGGAGAGAGGAGAGGGGTCGCGGCCCCGGTGGCCCGGCTGGCCGGCGTCGGCGTGGCGGCCGTGGAGGTCTCAGGCGGCGGCTTGGTCGTGGAGGCGCGGTGGAGAGGAGTTGGAGGAGAGAGGAGAGCTAGGGGCTGACGCGATCTGGGCCGTCAGATCTCCGGATCTGACGGTCCAGAACTCATTGGGCAGAAAATTGAGCAAAACTTGGGGGTGTGACTGCAAATTGTGGCTAGGGAAACCCTAGAAATGGGTGGGATATGCGGTACTGTTCCAGATCTAGATGTTTCCATCCAGATCCAGGGACGAAGCACATATCGGTCCCACCGCGACATATGACGAAGTCATAAGCCCCGGATTTCCAACATGATATCTCAACATTACAGATACAAGGATACAACCTCTCATACAATCGGCATACAACTGCCTTAAATACAATACAACAGCGGAAGATATATGTCTGACTACAGACTACAATCAAAATCCTACTGGCAAAGAGAAAACATCGGTCCCATAACCACACGGGTCCAGGCCCTCCGCCGGGATCCGCCTAACTAGTCGTCTTCGAGTCTCCACGTGAAACGTCGATCACCATACCTGTTGTCGATCAAGAACCCTGAAAAGAGTGTTGGGTAGTATCATGAGTACAGAGGTACTCAGCATCCAACTGTAGTGGTCATCTGACCCAGCAAGGACTTCATCACTCGTCATTCTAGGACAACTAGTAGTTTACGGTAAGGAAGGGGTAAGTGGTGAGGTTGCTGCCGCACTAGCATTTATGAAGTGGCTAACGAACTAGAGATTAAGGTACGAAGCCAAGCATTCGATGAGGAATCGCCTCCAACAAGTCTTGCTATCAACTACTTATGCAAACATAACACCTATCCTATCCTTGTCCTCCTCTTCGCATCCCGACGAAGAAGAAGCAGTCAAGGCACACACACACGTTGATCAAGTTATGTTAAGATTCTCTCAGTTGTTGTTGTTGTTGTTGTTGTTGTCTATGAACAAGGAGTAGGTCTCAAGTCGTCCATAACCGTGGACACGGCTTCTCGAAAAGATTTAACCTTGCAAGGGTGTACCAACTGCCCATTACAAGGCTCTGCACGCACGTCCATCTCTCTCAGTTGCTACCCATCACAGGCAACCATTTTATGATTTGGTTCCAAGAGATTCGAAACGACAAGTCCCTCTAACTAACAAGGAACAAATCCGGGTGGCCCCCGGGGAGTCGACAACCAATCCAAAAGCTGGCCACACTCTCGGATCGGACTCTTCCGTCTCAACAGGGTTTGGGTTACCGAGACGCCTCACATGAGGCCTCGGGCCCTCGCCGGTCAAAGGTGGGCCAATAGGGAAACCATGTCCCCACTGGTCCGGGTTGGTTGGAAAACTACTGGCGTACGACCAGCACACACACGGTTTCAAAAGGTAAAATCAGCTTGGGCCACCACTAGAAATGCTTGAAGCTAGGTAGGTAAGAAAAGGGGACTGATGAGGACATCCCTACTAATGTTACACCCATATCCTCACCAACTAAACATACTGGACCAGTTACTAGAGCACGTGCACGTCAACTAAATTATCAGGTACTTTCGTTTCTTGTGAATCCTTCTATTGTTCATGAACATATGATGCTGCCTAAATTAGATACTTTTGTTTTGCTTATGAATGAAGGACCTAGCATGGACAAGAAGGATGGTCATTGGAGTGGGATCAAGCATGGAGAAGAAGGTGCGCGCGCGGCAAAGTACAGTGGAGCTTTCAGTGGTGATTATCACACTTTGAAGCCACCATAAGGCGCGCATGAAGTCTTGGACGAAATACGCGAGATGTCACTTCATTATTTTCGTCCAAGGGCAATTATAGGTGCTGCGTCACCTTAATATTGGGCTGGGCCCATGTAATTTAGAAATACCACATTATAGGCTGTTTTTAGAGTCCGTATGTGTGGGGAAACCGAGTTAGGGTTGTTTTCGGACCCCACCTCCAAGGGGCCACGAAATTCCCCTCTGTTCCCCCATATATACAGCCCTTAGGGCGTCGTTTAGACTGGGGTTTTATTTAGATTTAAGTTAGCCATAGCCGCAACTTCGAGCTCTTCGTTTGTGTCATCCGACCAGGCCAAGACCGCATTGGAACCCCAACTTCTGTTAATCTTTCATCTTATATTCGCAATATCCAGATTGGAATTCTTAGTTCTTTCTTGTTCTTCAATTGCTTGCAGGAATTGACCTTCGTGGTCAGGTTGATCGTGCATCCGCGGGATCAATAACCTCTCGGAGTTGGTTTAGCGATTGCTAAGGCGCCACGTCTTCGCACGTTCGTAGTCGGGTCGTGAAAGTCTACTCCACCAAAATCGATCTCCATCCTCTCATCGAAACATCGGGACACCTTCGCCTCTATCAAGTGGTATAGATTTCCAGGTTGATCGGTGAGATTTACCAGTTTTTCGTAGTCTAGATTACTTCTGTTCTTCATACCCACAGTCCACGAAAAAGCCAAAAAAATTTAGGTTTAGATCATCACGTCCACAAACAGTCCGAGCCTTTGTCCAGTTTTCTTTATAGCAGTTTGCATTGTTGAATTTGCGGTTGCATCGTTGCGTCTAGTTGCTGATCTTAGCGTCTAGTTACCTTAGAGTTTCGAGTTCTGATCACAGTTTTGTCACGCCGCCGCCGCACAGTAGTACACCACCACGTTCCGCCAATCCGAGTCCAGATACACCACCACGTTCCGCCAAGCCGAGTCCATACACACCACCACAACCTACTGATCCGAGTTGAGTTCCATCACCGTTCGGTTTGTGATCTTTCCGTAGCCAGAATAGTTTAGTTGATTAGAGTCGGATTTCACCAATCTTTCGTCGTACGTAGAAGGGGGTGATTTCCAAAAAAAAAAAAAACAGAGTCTGGCACGCTTTCCAGAGCAGTTTTTAGGCCAAAAAAATTCAGGGGTGAAAAAATTTCGTGCCCATACCTTCCTTAGGTCCAGAAACTCATTTTGAGACGTTCGCTACCATAGTGATTTTTTCGCACTTTTTCAGCCACCGCAGTCCCGCATCGCAAAAAAAAAAAGAAAGAGAAAAAAAAATTCAGAGAGTGCTTCTCATTTGTTTACGTGCCGCGTCGTGCTTTCGTTGGTGTATTAGGCTTGCGTCTCTAGTACGGCCTAGCCTAGGATCAGCACATTACCGACGTTGAGTGTTTATTCAGCTTTGCATATCTGTTTTGATTACTGTTGATCTTTTTGCTACCATATTTGTCAAGCCTACCTACAGCTCCACATATATTCTACTTCGTGCGGTTGACACCTCCTGGCCATCGATCTACCACATCTCTGAGAGTTTTGACCCGTTGGTTGTACATCACCACCTGCTGCTAGGTAAGAATCGGTAAGAACGAAAGAAAAGCTTGACGGATTTGTGCTTTCCACCACCCCACATCCCATTAGTAGAAGTAGGATCATATTTCTGTGTGTTTTCTATTTCTGCTAACCATGCCAGGATCCCATGATGAAGTGGCGCGGGATGCACCCGATTGGGAGAATATGACAAACAAAGCGTTACATGATAAATTTGCACAAATGATGTCTGAACAGGTGAATGACATCGAGAACAGATTTACAGAGGCGATTGATGGTGTGGAGAAGATGATCGACACCAAGCTCGACGCCAAGTTTACTGAGTTGCTCGCACGCCTACCTGCACAGACTGCGGCCGCTCCAGCACAGCCACCGCCACCACGACGTGCACGACGTATTCTGTTTCCGGGAAGACAAGCTTCTGGTGCTCCTGCTGCTACTGCAGTTGCTGCTACTGCTGCTGCTTTTGACGTCGGCCAAGACGACAACTACGAGGGTGATTACGAGGAGGAGGTGGAACAGGAAGCGGCCTATGAGCAGCCAGTTGGACGTCCATGTCCCAACATTCGCCACGGTCGACACCAACCACCCCCTCAGGTACGCGATGATGAACATGTGCCTAAACTTAAATTGAATCTTAAGCCGTTTGAGGGTAGATATATTCCTGATGCTTATCTTACTTGGGAGTTAGAAACTGAACAACGCTTTACATGTTTACAATATCCTGAGAATAGACGTGTTACTACTGCTGTTTGTGAATTCACGGGGTTTGCATCTATTTGGTGGTCTGAACATTGTAGATTGCATGCTAATAATATTCCCACTACTTGGGCTGCTTTAAAAGATGCTATGCGTACTCGCTGGGTTCCTCCTTATTATCAACGTGAATTGCTACAAAAATTACAGCGTTTGAGACAAGGCAAAAATTCTGTAGAGGAATATTATCAAGAATTACAAACTGGATTGATTAGATGTGGCCTAGTAGAGGATAATGAAGCTATGCTTGCACGTTTTATGGGTGGTTTAAACAGGGAGATACAAACTATTCTAGAATACAAGGACTTTGCTACTATTACTTGTTTGTTTCATCTTGCTTGTAAAGCTGAACGTGAAGTGCAGGATCGACAGGCCGCTACGAGACCTAACTTTTCTGCAGGACGAAATACATCATGGACATCGCGTGGACATTCTACATCCACACGTCCTGCTGCAGCACCATCTACTTGATAGAGGCGGGGTGTCCCGATCTTTCGATGAGAGATAACTATCAATTTGGTGGAGACGACTCTGACGATCCGACTACGAACGTGCAACGACGTTGCGCCTTAGCAATCGCTAAACCAATCTCCGGAGGGTTATTGACCACGCTGGAGCACGATCAACCTGACCACGAAGGTCTAGTGCCTGCAAGCAATCGAAGAACCAGCAAGAACTATGATAAAGCAATCTGAATATTGCGAATATGTAGATGAGGTATGAATAAAGTTGGGATTCCGAAAGCGGTCTTGATCTGGTCGTTGGACACAAACCGAGTACACGAAGATGCAGCAATTAGCCAAGCAGTCTTTTTAACTAAAAGAAATCCAAAGAAAAACCCTAGGGGTTGATCTACTTATATAGGACTAAAGGGTGGAGGCCAAGGGGGTGGAAGGACGTCACAAGGAGTCCTAAAACTAAACCTAGGTCGTACAAGGCACTTGGGCCCATGTGTAGGTGATGCAACACCTATTGAGTTGGACTTTGATTCGGATTCTGCTGCTAGGTCGCACCGTTTTCGCAATATCTCCATGCTCCGAAGGAATTTGAAGGTGAAACCAATTGCGTTGGAAACTAGACGAGATAAGCTATCACTAAAAAAAAGAATCACCCAATTTGGACTTCGTATGTAGAAACGGCGGGTGTTTGAAGTTGGGTATATCTCTGCAGTCCGAATCTGAGTCCATGACGTGAAAGACTTGGTCTCTATCTTCTCTTGGGCCAAAAGTGACGTGAAATAACTTCTTGTACAGCACACAATCATGCCCCTTTGTATTGACTTCTTTTCTTGATCAAATATAGAGTAATTAATGGTCATATCCATGATAATTATGTCCTCGTCATCTTCATGCTTGAACATGCTCCAATGCTCATCCTTCTTGTCCATGCTAGGTCCTTCATTTGTCAGCAACAGAAATATATCGACGTTAGGCAGCATCATATTCACATGAACATTAGAAACATTACCAAGAAGCGAAAGTACCTGATAATTTAATTGGTGTGCACGATCTCTAGTAATTGCTCCAGTAGGTATATTAGCAGGGGTTGTGGCTGTAACTATGGTAGTCATGTCCTCATCATCCTCCCCTTCTTGAAAGTAAAGCCGTCCCCGGCGTTTCTTAATCTGAAATGTGGCTAACAAAAGAGACAAGGTGTACATGTTGTATATATATATGTCATCCATTCTTACTTCCCTTAGTTTTTGGACATGTAACACATGTATATATGAGTAACTTTCGTATGTCGTGAAATAAAAACATATATGATCATCACAATACATAAACGACATGAAAGTATTGCAACTCAGTTTGCATATATAAGTGAAGGTCTTATTCATATCTAAAGATGTACAATGCTCATCATTAAACCATCCCAATACCGGTGAAGAAACATTAATGTTTTTCGAAGGGCATGCTACAACAGGCTTAACTAAGTAGTCATGCAACAAGTCATTCGACGCAGAATCATCACCAAGATTAGAGGTCATATCAAAATGATTAAGAATTGGCAGTTTCATAATAGTAACATGATTATCCAAAATAGATGGTGTGCTCAAATCAACAGGTAACTCAAGACATTATGTATTAAAGTCTATTAGGCAAGCAACACCTTCATGTGAAGTTATGACATTCTCGAAAATTGGTTGTGTGATGAAACTACTGGATAGCTCAACACATGTTGCTTTTAAATCAGCAAGGTTCTCATGTGGAGGGGAAAGATCCATACCTTTGTCATTACCTTTTTGTGATGATAGATCAGATATTGGAGGAGTGCTGACGACAATTGATGTGGTTATGGTAGTGCTCATAGTGGTTGAAGGAACAACCTTCTCAACTTGTGGTATTTGCACATTCCGCTTGTTCGTCTTCTGGGCAACACGTCTGTCGATTTCCTGTTCAGCTTTACAAGCAAGACGAAACAAACGATCCATAGGATAACACTTTTCATGAATTAGGATATCCTGAATGTCACGGTTTAAACCTTCCCAAAATATGTCCATGAAATATTCTTCACTTTCCTCTAAAAGCGAATGCAAGAATGTAGTTTCTAAAGCATCATAATATTCTGAAACAGTTTTAGTACCTTGTTTTAAATTTTTTAATTTCCTAACCTTGTCACGAGTATAATAAGAGGGAACGAATCTATATCGCATAGCAAGTTTGAGATCATTCCAAGTATTAGGTATATAATCAGGATATAAACTACAATATTCATTCCACCAAATAGAAGCAAAATCTTTGAAAGCACTAATTGCAGTTTTTACTTTCTTATGCTCAAGAAAATTATGGGAAACAAATATATCATTTATTTCAAACTCCCACTCAATGTATAAATCAGGTCTTAGACGTCCATGAAAGTGTGGTATAGAAACAATAAACTGATCATGTGCATGCTTATGTGTGTTTACCTTTTGTAGTGACTGTTGTGTAGTTGTAGGTGGTGGCAAATCTCCAACTATAGTTGCCGCCCAAGAAGATCTAACTCCAGAACCTGCCATGATTAGTAGAAAACAAGAAACAAATCACAAGTATATGTCCCTATGAACTACTAGGATGTGGTGGTAAAACGCTCACAGGATAGCAAATATCAATGTCTTACTAGTTCTTACCATGCAGCAGGTGGTGATCGGCAACCAACGGTGTCAAAGAACTCCAAAGATTAAGTAGAGCGATTGCCAGGTGAACGCACGTATACACGATGTAGAAATATGTGGAGCTTGGAAGGCTTTAATATGGTGGCAAAAATATCAGCAATAATCAATTCAGAGATGCAAAATTGAATTAACGCTCAACGACGATACTGTGCTGGTCCTAGTCTAGACCGGACTAGAGACGCGAACCTAGAACACTAATGTGGTCACGGCGTAGCACAACTAGCAGCAATGAATGATATGAAGTAGCTCTGAATAGCAAGATATAAGTGAAGATCATCAACAGAGCAAAGATAATGGTGAAAATAGGCTCCAAATCAAGATACACCAATATTCTCGCTACAAGTTTCCTCTGAAATATATTTGCTAATTTATTGATATTTTTCCTCCAATAGGAAACTGACTTAAGCTTTCCGACGCAATAAGAATCACTCAAGTTAGAGTTCGGATGAGGTGTCAAAAAAATTGAGAATCAGCCCAAAATCTGACAAAAACTGTGTTCGGAAACTTTAGAGGTCAAAAAGTCCGTCTTAGAAGCCGATCTGGAGTTTTAAATAACACACTAGCTCCAGAACTATTTAGAAGCGGCTCGGAATTATCTTTAATTTGAGTACTCGTGGAGCCAAAACGGACTTCGGATGACAAAGTTATGCCCGTTTTAGAGGACACTGCTCAAAACTGATTCCGACGAGATTTCAAATACGAGTTCAACATGAGATAGATCCGAATTTTTTTCTTCTTTTTTCTCTTTTTTCCTTTTTTCTTTCTTTTTTTCCTTTTTCTTTTTTCTCTCTCTTTTTCAACTCTTTTTCTCTCTTTTCCTATGGTGGATGGTAGAAGTAGGCAGCGGATGGGATGATGGTGCAGCGGCGGCGGTGACTAACGTGAACAGAACTCGAAACTCTAAAGGACTAGATACTAAGACCATCAACTGAACACGACGATGCAACCGATAATTCAATAAAGCAAAGCACCGAAAAGAAAATTGTGAAGTCTCAGATTGGTTTGGATATGATGATCTAATCCTATTTTTATGGCTTTTTGTGTGGATGATAGGTGATAAAAAACAGATCTAATATATGGAAGTGGAATTCTCACCGAGCAATCTGAAAACTGATACCACTTGATAGAGGCGAAGTGTCCCGATCTTTCGATGAGAGATAACTATCGATTTGGTGGAGACGACTCTGACGATCCGACTACGAACGTGCAACGACGTTGCGCCTTAGCAATCGCTAAACCAATCTCCGGAGGGTTATTGACCACGCCGGAGCACGATCAACCTGACCACGAAGGTCTAGTGGCTGCAAGCAATCGAAGAACCAGCAAGAACTATGATAAAGCAATCTGAATATTGCGAATATGTAGATGAGGTATGAATAAAGTTGGGATTCCGAAAGCGGTCTTGATCTGGTCGTTGGACACAAACCGAGTACACGAAGATGCAGCAGTTAGCCAAGCAGTCTTTTTAACTAAAAGAAATCCAAAGAAAAACCCTAGGGGTTGATCTACTTATATAGGACTAAAGGGTGGAGGCCAAGGGGGTGGAAGGACGTCACAAGGAGTCCTAAAACTAAACCTAGGTCGTACAAGGCACTTGGGCCCATGTGGAGGTGATGCAACACCTATTGAGTTGGACTTTGATTCGGATTCTGCTGCTGGGTCGCACCGTTTTCTCAATATCTCCATGCTCCGAAGGAATTTGAAGGTGAAACCAATTGCGTTGGAAACTAGACGAGATAAGCTATCACCAGAAAAAAGAATCACCCAATTTGGACTTCGTATGTAGAAACGGCGGGTGTTTGAAGTTGGGTATATCTCTGCAGTCCGAATCTGAGTCCATGACGTGAAAGACTTGGTCTCTATCTTCTCTTGGGCCAAAAGTGACGTGAAATAACTTCTTGTACAGCACACAATCATGCCCCTTTGTATTGACTTCTTTTCTTGATCAAATATAGAGTAATTAATGGTCATATCCATGATAATTATGTCCTCGTCATCTTCATGCTTGAACATGCTCCAATGCTCATCCTTCTTGTCCATGCTAGGTCCTTTATTTGTCAGCAACAGAAATATATCGACGTTAGGCAGCATCATATTCACATGAACATTAGAAACATTACCAAGAAGCGAAAGTACCTGATAATTTAATTGGTGTGCACGATCTCTAGTAATTGCTCCAGTAGGTATATTAGCAGGGGTTGTGGCTGTAATTATGGTAGTCATGTCCTCATCACTACTTCAGCCGCTCATTCTTACAGGGAGCCACCAAAACAGCCAGCGCCACCATTCAAGGGTGCACAGAGTGGTCCAGCGGCGAGTTCTTCTTCATTCATGGCTTCCATAGGGCAAACACGAGATCGTGATATTAAATGTCGCAGGTGCCAAGGTGGAGGTCACTTCGCAAAAGACTGTCCCTCCAAGCGTGTGATGATTATTACGGCGGATATTGGGTATGAGTCAGCGAGTGACTATGATGAGGAGACTTTAGTTCTCATTGCTCATGAGGAACAGGGTGCTCATGATGATGCTCATGATATAGAGTATATGGCTCCTGATGATGCAGATAAATATGCTAGTTTGGTTGCTCAACGTGTGTTAAGTGTGCAGGTAATGAAGGCTGAGAAAAACCAAAGGCATAATTTGTTCCACACAAAGGGAGTGGTGAAAGAACGTTCGGTTCACATCATCATTGACGGAGGGAGTTGCAACAACTTGGCTAGCATGGAGTTGGTGGAGAAGCTATCTCTCACCACAAGACCACACCCCCATCCGTACTATATTCAGTGGTTTAACAATAGTGGTAAGATTAAGGTAACGCGTTCTGTTCGTGTGCACTTTAGCATTGCTGCATATGCTGATTATGTTGATTGTGATGTGGTACCCATGCAAGCATGCTCTCTTTTACTTGGTAGACCATGGCAATTTGATAGGAATGTTGTACACCATGGTAGGACAAATCAGTTTACTCTGGTTCATCAGGATAAAAATATTGCTTTACTTCCTATGTCTCCTGAACAAATTGTGAAAGATGATCTTGCTAGAGCTAGTAAAGCTAAACAGGAGAAAAATAAGAGTGAAAATGAGATAGAAGCCAAAGAATTTGAGCAACAACATACGACTAATAGCAAATCTTCTTCTGCTGTTTCTAATGAAATTAAATTGACTAGTCCAACTTTGCTTGCTACTAAAGTTGATATTTCAGATTTGGATGTTAGTCAATATGTGTGCTATGCTTTTGTGTGCAAAGAAGCTTTGTTTTCATTTGAGGAATTGCCTCCTTCTTTGCCTCCTGTTGTCACTGACCTTTTGCAGGAGTTTATTGACGTCTTTCCACAAGACGTACCACCGGGATTACCACCTATTCGAGGGATTGAGCATCAGATTGACTTAATTCCCGGTGCTTCACTGCCCAACCGTGCGCCATACCGTACCAATCCGTAGGAGACAAAGGAGATTCAGCGTCAAGTACAAGAGCTACTCGACAAAGGTTACATACGTGAATCCCTTAGTCCTTGTGCTGTTCCTGTTATATTAGTGCCTAAAAAGGATGGAACATGGCGTATGTGTGTTGATTGTCGAGCCATTAATAATATTACTATTCGTTATCGTCATCCTATTCCTAGGTTAGATGATATGCTTGATGAATTAAGTGGCTCTACCATGTTTTCCAAAGTTGATTTGCGTAGTGGATACCATCAAATTCGCATGAAATTAGGAGATGAATGGAAAACGGCATTTAAAACTAAGTTTGGATTATATGAGTGGTTAGTCATGCCTTTTGGGTTAACTAATGCACCTAGCACTTTCATGAGATTAATGAACGAGGTTTTACGTGCTTTCATTGGACGATTTGTGGTAGTCTATTTTGATGATATACTGATTTATAACAAATCTTTGGAGGAACATTTGGATCATTTACGTGCTGTTTTTATTGCTCTACGTAATGCACGTTTGTTCGGTAACCTTGGGAAGTGCACCTTTTGCACCGACCGAGTATCGTTTCTTGGCTATGTTGTTACTCCGCAGGGAATTGAAGTTGATAAAGCCAAGATCGAGGCGATTGAGAGTTGGCCGCAGCCCAAAACGGTCATACAAGTGAGGAGTTTTCTTGGACTCGCTGGATTCTATAGGCGTTTTGTGAGAGATTTCAGCACCACTGCTGCACCTCTCAATGAGCTTACACGCAAGGATGTGCCTTTTACTTGGGGTACTGCACAGGAAGAAGCCTTCGCGGTATTGAAAGATAAGTTAACACATGCTCCTTTGCTCCAACTTCCTGATTTTAATAAGACTTTTGAGCTTGAATGCGATGTTAGTGGGATTGGTTTGGGAGGTGTGTTATTACAAGATGCTAAACCTGTTGCATACTTTTCTGAAAAATTGAGTGGGCCTAGTCTGAACTATTCTACTTATGATAAGGAATTATATGCTCTTGTTCGGACATTAGAAACTTGGCAACATTATTTATGGCCCAAAGAATTTGTTATACATTCTGATCATGAATCTTTGAAACACATAAGAAGTCAAGCAAAACTTAATCATAGACATGCTAAGTGGGTTGAATTTATTGAGACTTTCCCTTATGTCATTAAACACAAGAAGGGGAAAGATAATATTATTGCTGATGCTTTGTCTCGTCGTTATACTATGCTTTCACAACTTGACTTCAAGATATTCGGTTTAGAGACAATCAAAGATCAATATGTAAATGATGCAGAATTTAAAGATGTATTGCAGAATTGTAGAGAGGGTAGAACATGGAACAAGTTTGTGCTTAATGATGGATTTGTGTTCCGTTCTAACAAGCTATGCATTCCAGCTAGCTCTATTCGTCTTTTGTTGTTGCAGGAGGCGCATGGAGGAGGATTAATGGGACACTTTGGCGTGAAGAAGACGGAGGACGTACTTGCTACACACTTCTTTTGGCCGAAGATGAGACGGGATGTTGAGCGTTTTGTTGCTCGCTGCACTACATGTCAAAAAGCTAAGTCACGACTCAATCCTCATGGTTTATACATGCCTTTACCTGTACCTAGTGTTCCGTGGAGGACATATCCATGGACTTTGTTTTAGGCTTGCCTCGAACAAAGAAGGGGAGGGATAGCATATTTGTTGTCGTGGATAGATTTTCTAAGATGGCACATTTTATACCATGTCATAAAAGCGATGATGCTGCTAATGTTGCTGATTTATTCTTTCGTGAGATTATTCGCTTACATGGTGTGCCCAATACTATTGTCTCGGATCGTGATACTAAGTTTCTTAGCCATTTTTGGAGATGCTTATGGGCTAAGCTGGGGACTAAACTACTTTTTAGTACTACCTGTCATCCCCAAACTGATGGACAAACTGAAGTAGTCAATAGGACTTTGTCTACTATGCTTAGGGCTGTTTTAAAGAGTAACTTGAAAATTTGGGAAGAATGTTTACCTCATATTGAATTTGCTTATAATCGTTCATTTCATTCTACCACTAAAATGTGCCCTTTTGAGATTGTTTATGGTTTTCTACCTCGTGCACCTATTGATTTGCTGCCTCTTCCATCTTCGGAGAAGGTTAATTTTGATGCTAAGAAACGTGCTGAATTGATATTAAAAATGCATGAGTTAACTAAAGAAAACATTGAGAAAATGAATGCTAGATACAAGCTTGCTGGTGATAAGGGTAGAAAGCATGTTGTGTTTGAACCAGGAGATCTTGTTTGGTTACATCTACGTAAAGATAGGTTTCCTGATTTGCGCAAGTCTAAGTTAATGCCACGAGCTGATGGTCCCTTTAAGGTTTTACAGAAAATTAATGATAATGCATATAAACTTGAGCTACCTGCAGATTTTGGGGTTAGTCCCACATTTAACATTGCAGATTTGAAACCTTATTTGGGAGAAGATGATGAGCTTCCGTCGAGGACGACTTCAATTCAAGAAGGGGAGGATGATGAGGACATCCCTACTAATGTTACACCCATATCCTCACCAACTACACATACTGGACCAGTTACTAGAGCACGTGCACGTCAACTAAATTATCAGGTACTTTCGTTTCTTGTGAATCCTTCTATTGTTCATGAACATATGATGCTGCCTAAATTAGATACTTTTGTTTTTCTTATGAATGAAGGACCTAGCATGGACAAGAAGGATGGTCATTGGAGCGGGATCAAGCATGGAGAAGAAGGTGCGCGCGCGGGAAAGTACAGTGGAGCTTCCAGTGGGGATTTTCGCACTTTGAAGCCACCATAAGGCATGCATGAAGGCTTGGACGAAATACACGAGATGCCACTTCATTATTTTCGTCCAAGAGCAATTATAGGTGCTGCGTCACCTTAATATTGGGCTGGGCCCATGTAATTTAGAAATACCACATTATAGGCTGTTTTTAGAGTCCGTATGTGTGGGGAAACCGAGTTAGGGTTGTTTTCGGACCCCACCTCCAAGGGGCCACGAAATTCCCCTCTGTTCCCCCATATATACAGCCCTTAGGGCGTCGTTTAGACTGGGGTTTTAATTAGATTTAAGTTAGCCATAGCCGCAACTTCGAGCTCTTCGTTTGTGTCATCCGACCAGGCCAAGACCGCATTGGAACCCCAACTTCTGTTAATCTTTCATCTCATATTCGCAATATCCAGATTGCAATTCTTAGTTCTTGCTTGTTCTTCGATTGCTTGCAGGAATTGACCTTCGTGGTCAGGTTGATCGTGCATCCGCGGGATCAATAACCTCTCGGAGTTGGTTTAGCGATTGCTAAGGCGCAACGTCTTCGCACATTCGTAGTCGGGTCGTGAAAGTCTACTCCACCAAAATCGATCTCCATCCTCTCATTGAAACATCGGGACACCTTCGCCTCTTTCAGGGACCCCATAAAATCCCACACGCGGTTAGGCATGCTCAGTCTTAAAACCAATACCCGGAACTCGGATCCTAGGTGACTCGAATGGAACAAAGCGTCGGGGCGGGATAGCCTAGACCTTCCATCCTTCGTCGAATATAGTCAACATTATTATAATCATATCATCCACAACAATATAATAATGTGATATCCCAAACCAAGGAGTAACAGGGTAACATCGTAGCATCCTAAGCATGCATACTAAGCAGGGGTTGAGCAACGAGCAACAGTAACATAGCAGTACAAGGTTTGCTGGGAGGGGACATGGCTGTATCGGTTTAAAAGAGGCTGTAAACATGTGGTAGGATCAAACATCGAACCTAACCTAGACTAGCATGCAAACCGCTGGTTGAAATAGAATGGATCATAAGTAATGTATAGTCCTTGCCTGTTGATAAGTCGGGTTCTGAAGGTGTAGTTGATCGCAAGCTCGCATCGTCTCCGAGAGGTACCCGCGGAAGCACACAAGAAGGAAACACTGGAAAGCAATCAACGGTGCACCACTATTACTACGGAGCAATAAAAGATCAAAGAGGCAACACAGGGCACGGCAACGCGATACGGATCTATCATCGAGAACGGATACTAACAGTTTAAGTGGGGTATCGGTCACGCACGACGAATACCGCACGTTTACGGTGGTTCAAGTTGCTTAGCTACAGGTGATCAACCAACGGTTATTAACATGGCAACTCAAGCAAGCATGTCATAGCACACAAACATTATAAGAGGTGAAGCACAAAATAAACTATCTATGCTAGTCAATTTAAGTGAGGCACAACCTAAACATGGCATAACACTAAGTGCCGCACGATGATTAAAAATTTGGTACTGTTCTGTCCTAAACCATATTTTAGGTTGGTTAACAACAGCAAACAATAGCATAAACACAAAGTACACGAAAAACTAATCAAGTTACATATAAAGAACACCCCAAACGGAGTTACGGTTAAAAACATATAAGCAGGACAAGCTATGCACACATGCTGTATAAACAGGGGTAAATCTATATGCAAAAGTGCAGCAACATGACATAGCAATACATGGGATGAAAGTAGACATGATGCTTAACAATATGCAATTAGAATCACTCAATTCTGATAAACGGTCGCGACACACTCATCGACCGAAGTTGCAACAAAATAATAACAGCAGCACTTAACAGGAAAAAGTAGCAGTTTAACGGCCTGATGCCCACTTCAACGCAGAAATAAACTATCTAGATGACCTCAAACGGAAAAACTTTCAACATACGAACGCTAGAGCACGCAAAACTGAGCAACTTTCGTTTTGGGGGCACGTTCATCGGAGCTACGGATCAACCGGAAACTACCGCGCAAAACAGATCAGCAGCAATAAACCTGGGACTTAGCAGAAATTTAATACAAGAAAGAAAAAAAAAACAGAGACTAAAAAATAAAAAAATGGGGGGTCTCACCCACATGGGCTCGACCCAAGTTGGCCTAGAGAGGCCGGCCTGGCTGGGCGCTCGGGCTAGCCCAGGGATGGTGCGGCTGGGCCGCCGGTCTCTAGGTGGGTCGCGGGTGCAAGGCACGGCCCAGGGCGGCGGTTGGCGGGCACCGGCTTGTCCCGAGGATGGCGGAGGCCTCCGACGACGGACGGCGACCTCACCGGTGTAGCCGCGCGGTGGGGAGGCGTCCCGGCGGCGCTGGGAGAAGGGCGAGCAGAGGGGGCAGATCCCGGCGGCGCCTCGCCGGATCCGGATGGTTGTGGCCGCCGGCGTGGCCCGAGCTGGCCTCGGCTCCGCCATGGCGCCATGGGGCTGCAGCACTGCGAGAGAAAGGGGCGAGGGAGGAGTGAGCGCAGAGGTGAGGAGAAAAGAGAGGAAGGAGAGAGGAGAGGGGTCGCGGCCCCGCTGGCCCGGCTGGCCGGCGTCGGCGTGGCGGCCGTGGAGGTCTCAGGCGGCGGCTTGGTCGTGGAGGCGCGGTGGAGAGGAGTTGGAGGAGAGAGGAGAGCTAGGGGCTGGCGCGATCTGGGCCGTCGGATCTCCGGATCTGAAGGTCCAGAACTCATTGGGCAGAAAATTGAGCAAAACTTGGGGGTGTGACTGCAAATTGTGGCTAGGGAAACCCTAGAAATGGGTGGGAGTGTGGTGGTCTTTATATAGCCCCGGTGGCTGGCAGTTTGCAAAAACATCATCGGTTTTTCTCTCGCGCGCGCGGTGCTCACGTTTCTGACCGCCGATGGTCCGCAGTACTTCCGATTTGGGTAAAACTTCGAACTGCGCGATCAGTGCGTCGAGCCGGCGGCGTTCACCTCGCGCTGGAACCATTCCGAGAACACTTTCCGGCGCGCTATAAAAATATCCCGTTTAATTATTAAACGGGGTTTTCATTCCGTTGGATGCGGCTGGTCTCGTGCAGGTTTTCGCGACGGTGATCGGGTGAAACCCGGTGTCGCAAAAGTCGAGTGTTAGGGTGGCAAGGGTCGGTCTCCGTCCGATACGAGATAAGAGGGGGAAAAATAATCGCCGATCGATAAATCGGGGATGCAAACACCGCAAACAAATCAGGCAATCAATCAATTCACACCGAAAACAAATATTTTAATTTTTTTTGAAAACTGGGTTGTTACACTTGGCGGCGACGTTGGACGCGTCCAGGTGCGGCTAGAAGGTTCAGGGAGGCCACGCGGAGCAGGAGGTGGCAAGGCGGCGTCGGCGTGCTATCCCGGCTCTCCACCGAGCTGCTTCGGGCGGAGGGGAGAAAGACGACAATGGGGAGGCTGGGCTGGGCCTCCTGTTGGGTAAGTTGGGACTATTTCCCTCTTTCTATTCCTTTTTATTTGTTTTATTCCCTTTTATTTGTTAATAAATTAATTATAATAATGATTGTTTGCATATCGGATCATTTGAAACATCCTACCGGTGATATCCATACACCTTTCATATTGGCATCATGTTCACCTTGAATTCATAATGCCTTTGGTCATAATCTTTTATGGCAATAATTCTTTGTCCGTTGACTCTTTCGAGTTCACGTTTCACCTATCACCTTCGAGCACATCGCGACCTTTACCATATCGAGCCTAGTTGTTTTTGTTGCTAAACCTTTTTGTGTTTGATTTGTTGACCTTTGAATCTTTCTTTTGGCATGATTGCTTATTTGAGTTCTTTCGTTTATGATAGATTGCTCGGAGTGTGACAAGTAGAGTTATCTAGATCGTGAGAGCAAAGAACTTCATCGAATGTATAAGGAAAGTCATACTTTGACCATATCATTCCTATATTTTTCATTATGCATGTAGCAACTATCACCCTATGCATGTGTAGGAATGGTACTATATTACTATTGCTGCAAACCTGGTATGATAGCCATATGATCTGATCCTGTATTCTTTGTCGCCCTAGTTCGTGTTTGTTATATATTGCTATGCTTGTAGACGGGGATTGGTTTGAGATTACATTGAGTTGTGTGAGGATTTAATGACTTGACTAGAAAACCTTAATTAGAATGCACCTCTGGACGGGCAGGGAGTGCTTATTGGGGGCTCGTACCTTATCTAAGGCGAGACCAGGTTTTACCCCTAATGGATGGTATTGGTGGTATAAAGAATGTCATGGTATCTACCCTCTGAACGTAAGTGGGCGCCGTCCAGGCGCAAAAAGATCCGACATACTTGGTGACTAGAAGCTTCCATGTATAGCCGCTGGCTATATGAGCTCTGGCTTAGTTGAGTACGTTGTAGGAAGCCTCTCCCGTGAAAAGCTAGCAGATGTAGATGTGATAGGTGTACCGGCTTGCCGTTGGGTTTAGGTGACCTCTTCTAAAATACTTCATCTCAATCTTCGGGTTGTGTACAGTGGGTAAAGTGTACAAACCTCTGCAGAGCGTACAAACTAATCATGATTAGCCGTGTGCCCGGTTATGGAAAACCTTGAGCTACTAGGCATTACTACTACTGGAGGATCTTGATAGTTGATTCATCTTAATAAAACTTGAGTGGGAAAGATTTAATAAAGGGTTTGGGTTGGAACTGGTGTAGCCCAGTTCAACCTTAAGTAGTAAGGTAAACTAAAATTTGATTTAGGTAGATTGAGTGAAAAATAAGCTTCCTGCAAAATAAAACCATAAGCCTTCCTTTGACTTACCTTGCATGTAGCTGTAGGTCTGTTATCTTTTTTCTTGTGACTTGTCGTACAAATCAGATGTACTGACCCATTGTTGGGCTGTAACCTTCGGTGTTGCAGGATGGTATACGAATAGTAAGTGATGCGATGTAGGGTTATGATGCCTATACTCAACTGTGCCGGTGGAGTTGATGGACGGCACGAAGCTCTTTATTGTTTTCCGTTGTATTCTATTTGTAAGCTAGCCTTGAGCTATGCAGGTATGCTTTATCGTAATACTGGATCTTCGATGTAATATTTATGACATGTGGTTTATTCTTGATATTACATCATGTACTGTGTGTGCTAGCTATTGATCCAGGGACTAGCACGAAATTCACAGAGACTCGGATTCTTTATTGAATCAGGTCGTTACAATAGCATTCTAAAAACTTTCCAGAATCTAGAGATGAAAAGGCTACCTCGATCAGAATTGATTTCCAAAGGAACACCATGAAGAGATAAGATCCTAGAGACATACAAGTCCGCCAATTGTCTTGCAGTTATGGACTCGTGAATGGGAAGGAAGTGAGCAACTTTGGAAAGTCGATCAAGGACAACGAAGATGGCCTCATTTCCTTTCTGGGTTTTTGGAAAGCCAGTCATGAAGTCCATACTGACTTTGTCCCATTTCCACTCGGGAATAGGCATTGGTTGAAGAGTACCAACAGGTCTTTGATGTTCGGCCTTAATGCGACAACAAACATCACATTCGGCAACATAACGAGCAATGTCTCTCTTCATCCTATTCCACCAAAATCTTTGGCATAGATCTTGGTAAATTTTTGTGCTACCGGGATGAATCAAGAGGGGGTGTCATGGGATTCCTTCAGAATTAGTTGCCTTAGATCCCTACTCTTAGGAACTACCAAACGGTTTTCAAAGAATACCGTTCCTTTGCTATCTGTGGAGAAACATTTAGAAACTCCGCTAGCAATGTTCACCTTGATCCGTCGAACACCTTATGCACGCCTTTGGGAAACTATGATTTGATCCTCAAGGGTTGATTTCGCCACCAAGTTGAAAAGAGATCCACGAGGAACAATCTCGAGGTTGAACTTTCAAAATTCCTCACGAAGAAGTGATTGATACTGTTGTAACATGAGGTTGTTACAATGGGACTTACGACTTAGTGCATCAGCCTTGACATTGGCTTTGCCTGGGTGAATGAAATTCTTAAGTCATAATCTTTTATCAACTCTATCTAGTGTCTTTGCCTGAGATTAAGATCTGGCTGGGTGAATATGTATTTGAGGCTTTGGTGGTCGGAATAGATCTCACAATGATTAGCAAGGAGGTAATGTCGCCAAGTCTTCAAGGCATGAACTACGGCAACGAGTTCAATATCATGGGTAGGGTAGTTCTCTTCATGTGGACGCAATTGGCGTGAAGCGTATGCTACCACATGTCGATCTTGCATAAGTATGCACCCTAACCCTTGCCGTGAGGCGTCACAATATATCTCAAAATTCTTTTTGGTGTCTGGAGGCGCAAGTACGGGTGCAGAAGTTAAGCTTCTTTTTAGCTCTTGAAATCTTTCCTCGCACTTGGAGGTCCATTCGAATTTTTTATCTTTGAGGAGTTCACTTATAGGCTTTGCAACTTTGGATAAATTCTCAACGAAGCGGCGACAATAGCTTGCTAAGCCAAGAAAACTCTTAACTTTCTTAACTGATTCATGTAGAGTCCAATCAAGGATTGCCTGAACACTCTCGGGATTTACAGCAATGCCTTTGGCAGAAATCACGTGTCCTAGGTAGGTCACGTTTGGTATCCAGAATTCGCATTTGGAAAACTTAGCATAAAGGCGATGCTCTCGAGGTTTCATCAATACTAGTCTAAGATGTTCGGCATGTTCTTCGACTATATAAGGACGTCATGGAGGTAAACCACGACGAACTTGTCCAAATACTCCATGAAGACCGAATTCATCATCCGCGAGAAAGTGATGGGGGCATTGGTTAAACCGAACGACATGACGGTGTACTCGTAAAGACCATAGCGAGCAGTGAAAACCGTTTTAGGAATGTCCTCGTTTCGGATTTTTATTTGATGATAGCCTAATCTCAAATACATTTTTGTGAAGACAGAGGATCCAGCAAGCTGATCATAAAGATCATTGATCCTGGGAAGTGGGTACTTGTTATTTATCGTCTCTAGATTAAGCGGGAGATAATCTACGCACATCCTTTATGTTCCATCTTTCTTCGTTACGAATAGAACGGGGCAACCCCATGGTGATGAGCTAGGGCGGATGACGCCTTTTTCCAACAAAAATTCTAGTTGGATTTTAATCTCAGCTAACTCACGTGGGGCCATTTTGTATGGGCGTCTGGAAAATGGGCGGTGCCTGGCATTAGATCTACAATGAATTCTACACATAAGTTCGGTGACTAGATTTAAGGGGTTGGATTTCTGTATAGTTTTCTAAAGGATGACCACGGCTTACTAGGTGCTACAACAGATATACCAGCCATGTCACCTAACAATTCATCTAGAGGGACAAACGAAACAGAGAGAAGGATTTTGCAAATGCATCAGATTATGAAGAAACTTGGAATGACTTGGACAGCATAACGACTGTAATTGCAAGAGAAATGAAAGTTCTCTCAAAATTTTGACAGCTCTTACATAAGAAGTTCAAAACTTGAAGCACGACGACTTTAGATAGACACAACATTGCTACGGCTAAAAGGAAGCAATCAACAAGATAACCTAGTAAGACAAAGATGAGCCTACTCCTATCTTCCCATAGAAAATATGAGGGTGACTCAGAAGTCAGTTGGATGAGGGTAAGGAGAAAAAAGAAGTCTTACGTTGTTCCCTTATACCTAAGAAACTATATCACTATCTAATGCTAGACTCTACTTCGACCAAGGATGATAATCCTACAGACAGTCCTGCTCTGATACCAACTCTGTTGGAACCCGGGGTATGCATATATAATTCTAGCCACAATTCAATCATATGGAGAGCCGAGAGCCATACCCACTTCTCTAAGCAGAAAAGGCTAAGTACAAGACACTCTCGGAAATCTCGAACGTGAGGGGTATCCCATTCAGGCCTGTATGATCAACTAAAATGGTTCCTCATCGTCCGCTCACAAGTCTAAATGATCATGGGTGGTGAAATCCCATACTCATAGACAAGTCGCCTCAACCATATTGTCAATTGAACCATAGAATTTACATAAACAACTCCGGCCCGATCACTTAGTCGAGCTCTCAGGCGGGCTCGATCGTACATCGAAGTGTGCCACGTAACGGGGTTACGTGCAATCGCATGGCGATGCTCCAAGCTGCGCACAACTCAGAGCCACCTGGCTGTAAGAAAGACCGTCGACAAGAGCACAACTAAGCTATCGAACCCCACAATAAGACATGCACGTTATAATCATAAACACAACATACATTTCTACTATAAACAACAGGTACTCATCACATGAACTCTACAAAGTATACATCATTATTGACTTACATATAGAGTACACAAAAAGATCACATGACTGGGATCTAACATTACATAAAACAACGGAAGCAACTTAGGTCTGAGTACAGACAAGTTTAACAAATGTTTTAGAGAAGCCTTATTCAATATACAAAGCTGTTCCACGAGGGACCAGACTGTTGCCTGGGACTGCACTAGCTTAGTGCACGTCGAGCTCTTGGAAGAAGCCACCTTCAGGGTCAGTGGTTTCATCTAAAAAACATAAATACGCAAACATGAGTACGAAGTCGTACTTAGAAAGACTTACATCAGAACTATACTACTCATGCTTAGGTCTCAAGTCAAAGGGAGGTGGGGTTGTAATGCAGAAGTGCCAACTTTAACTTGGCTAACCTGTACTACGATTACCAGAAATAGGTAAGAAGCGTACTCGAGCCCAACTATCCAAGTCTCCCAATCAATACACCACCATGGATCCTTCCTCGACTTCCCACGAGAAAGCAATTCATAGCACTCATACTTATCTTGGAAAGTTTTAGAGTAACCATTGAAGTTGTCTAATAATCAAGAACAACTTTCCAAGTATCCATTTCCGCGGACGCGGCTATCCGAATAGTTTATTAACCCTCCAGGGGTGCACTACTACACACACATGACCATCAGTTACCGCCAAGTACTCGTCACCATTCAAGGGGTGCCGGCGAGGATGTTCACCACGGCACTTACCTCACGGCTCCGATCTTATCCAAAGAGTCGCCTATCTGAGGGGGTTACGCATGGAAGTCCGGCCGTGGTTCCAGCTACGACCTCAGACGATGTGTGCAGGGTCCCAAGACAGTCTGAATAGATGTTCTCTCACTTCACAGACCGTTCAACAGCCCTACCAGAACTTGCAAACTACTGCGACTCCTGAATTCGAAACTGGGTTAGTTAATAGGCCGAGAGGGGTCAGTGAGCCCAATGTGTGGTTGTACTCTTTGTCTTGGATCGCCACACAAGAACTCGGGTTTAAGGCAGTGTTCAACGAGACAACTCATTGTGTACTCCTACAAAGCCTCTCATCGTTCACCTTGTTTAGGTCAAGTTCAGCAACACGTTACCACCATCATTCACATGATTACTACAATTCCGACTCAGATAAGAGTAACCTCATTGTAACACTCTAAGCATGCAATAAGCTGTAATAGTTGTAGGGTCCACAAGATATCAACCAACTCCTACATCTGCTAGGATTGTGTTTTGCTTACTACGGTGAAAAAATGATAGGTCATGCAAAGGATTGGTTCAGCTATGCGGTAGAAATGCATCTGATGCTAGCAAGGAAATACTTCCGCCCCTCGTTGGTTACCCCAAGTGGAAGGTTGATATGTAGCATATCGGCAGATTTCCCTTGGCAAAGATACCAAGGTTGAGTGTCTCCCGTTGGACTCCAAGGTCGACAAGTAGGTGGCAAGGAAACAATGGCACCGTTTTAAGACAAAACTTGCTTCCTTGACGTGGACCTGCACACAAATACAAATAACTTTGCTACCAATGAAGTTCAGAGAGGTTGTTAATCTCTCCGGGCTTGCCATTCACAAAGGATCAACACAATAGATAGAAGTTAGTGATAATTGCAACTAGAAAGTAAAAGAAATAAGTAAATTGAGGGTGTAACAATGGTGGAAATATGGAACGGGGCCCATGATGTTCACTAGTGATGTCTCTCTCCCAAAAGACGATAAACAACTATGCAAGGTAAATAAATTACAGCTGGGAAATTGAAAGGATTAAAAACGCACCGCAATGCTAACTATGATACAAAAAAAAGGAAGAGGCTCAAAAGCATAGGCGGTACGCCAAGATAAGTAGACCGAAATCTAACTGCATCTACTACTAATAATTCCTCTTGAGATATCTATCTAGAACATCTCGCTGGTATTAAGTTGCGGGTCCCACCCAAAGTGTAAACCCAAAGCAACATACAACTGCATTAAAAGAACTCTGCATAAAGTAAACAATCCTTGCAACCGTGGTTACAATCACCATTATTTTCCCCTTGTGGCAACATCACATCCCCTAGACTCATGTTTCTTTCACTCAAGCTAGCCATCAGGGGGCATGAACCCACAATCAAGCATAACGCTCCCTCTTGGAGTCACTACCTACTACTTGGCCAAAGCAATATACAACAACAGAGAAAATGAAAGAATTACTGAAGAACAAAATTATAAAAGAGAAGAACCAAAAATATTACTCATCACAATCTGAACATAGTCTCATAATCCATCACATCCCAGCAAACTCATCATAGCAACAGGAGAAAGAATTACATATGTGCCTTGATCATGTAGGGCATCTCACAAGGTCTAATCCATGAAGAACAAAGAGGGGGAGAGGACATCACATAGCTAATGATCATGGATCCATAGTCCAAGGTGGACTACTCATGGAACATCCGGGAAGCGTCCATGATGGTGGAGAAGCTCCGAGAGGTCAATCCTCGCTTCGGGAGGGTGCCGGGAAGAGGTCTTCTGGTGCTCCCTATATTGGAATGTAACATCCCAAAAATTTCCAAATTTTGGAATGTTAATAAACAATATAATATTGATTGACTTGTTTGAATTTTAGGGTAAATGAATACTTTTTTTGAGTTTTTGTTTAAACCTTTACAAACCATTTAATAAATTGGATAATCATTTATCCAATAATAAAAATAATTGGTTGGGAAGTTTATTCAAAATTGAAAGAATGATTTTTTAATCTTTTGCCTTTTTGAAAGTTGGAACCACAATTTAATATTTTAGAGTGAGAATAAAATGACTTCCTCAATTTATTGTGATCCCATAATCATTCTTGAATTCTTATTTTAAATTTGAGTTTATTTAATATTGACATTTAAGAGATATTTAAATATTTCCAATAATTTAATTAATAAAATGAGAGGAGATAATATCACTTCTTCGAAAATAGTATTGGAAATATTAAAAAATGCTCATTTGAACACTTTATTTTTTTTGGTAATCATTTTGGGTATTCATAAAACCCTAAAAGTAATTTAGGGAATTTATTAATGGCTTAAATGAATTTTTGGTTGATAAAAACTTAATTATAAAATTTATTCAGAGGGGGAAATATATTTTCCTGAACTCTGTATATTTTATTTGGTCTATATTAATTTTATGATTTATTTCGGAGTTACTATTTCAGAATTAAATAGAAAACAGAAATCCTAGATCATTTGAGCCGAGCCCATATTTCTCTATTTTTTTCCTCTGTCTTTTTTCCTCCTTGGACCTAATTTCCACTAAGGCTCATATCATCTTCTTCTGTCTCACATTCATGAACAAACGAGTCACTCGTTACAGAAAAAAAAACGAGGTACATGGCACTCGTTACTTAATTCCTTGACCGATTCAATATGAAGTCTACATTCGTAGAACATTATAAGGAATTCATTCAGGCAATTAAAACCCCACTTTAATGCTTTTAATGCCATTATTTCTCCATGAATGGCATTAACTCCATTTCCGAAACCTCGCTTTTAATGCCCATTATTTCTCCATGAATGCCATTAAATCTATTTCCAAAACCTCGCTTTTAATGCTCATTATTTCTCCATGAATGCCATTAACTATATTTTCAAAACCTCGCTTTTAATGCCCATTATTTCTCCATGAATTCCATTAACTCCATTTCCAAAATCTCGCCCACTCTCCTTCTATGGACCTCCCATGACCCTATAAATACCGCCCCTATGACACCTTTGAACCACACATCCCCACACAGAAAGTCCCTCTCCAAAACCCTCTCATTCGTTAGCAATTCATCGTCGGAGTTAGGATACATCCACACTTCCGATGAAGATTGCGTCACCATGGAAAGTACCTATGACATATTTCTTCCTCTATTTTTTTCTCCTTTCCTTTGCGCACCGTTGTGACATATTCTGTCTCTCGATTGCAAAGCCGGACCACGCCGTCTGTGTCATCCTGCTCTTCATGCATTCTTCTCTACTCCGGTGAAACTTCGCGGCTATCCTAGGGCGAACATGGAGCTATAACCTTGTCCTTCAAGTCGCCCACATCATCCTCTACCCCGTTCCGTTGTTCGTTGAAGCCGGAAACTAATTTTCCAAAATTCCAGCGAGATCTCCGGTGAGCTTTCTCCGCTCTGTTCATCAGTTTTTTTCTGTAAAAATTGAATTGGTATGGACCTATCAAAAGTCGCCACGTGTCAGCCTAATTCTTTATCCCGTAATTCATTGTAGGGAAAAACATCCAAACTTTAGAAATTCATATCTTTTAACCGTAGATTGAATTTCGACAAATTTTATATCCCGGATTCATTGGAACATATAGTTTATTATGGTCCAGTAATATTTCACTTTTGGTAATTCGAAATTTAACTCAAATTTGTTATTTGAATTTGAGTATATTTATTATTCCTCTCATTCTATAATTTATTTTGAAATATTGTTTTCATCAAATTTGATCCTTAGAATCACATCTTTCTGTTTGGACATTTGTCACATTATTTCCATCATATTAATACTCTATTTTGACCTCAAACCTTTGTCTTAGCTTACATTTAATTATATCTCTTTCTTTTATAAATTTGGCTATAAAAATCAATCTTGTCAACAAGGTCATCACGATTTCTATCAGATCTTTTTGAATCCAATCCACGAATGAATTTCCTATTGATATATTCTTATGGACAAACCAACTGGGTTTGGCATACTCACAATCCGTTTGAACTTATACTGAAGCTAGTTTCATCGTACCTTAATTATAACTTGTATCCCTTTGATCAAACCCTGGAATATGACTTCCATCATATTTCCATCCAAGACAACTTGATCCTATCTCAATCTAGCCACGCCATAGTAACCAGCTTAGTACTAAATATTTATGTTGTTAATTGTATTTTCATTTGGATCTTCAATTTGGATTTGTGTGTAAGTGTGTTGAAGTATTTCTGTTTTATCGTTAGATATATTGTAAAGAGAAGGAGAGACGACTACGAGTAGAATATTTCATCTCTAGGATCTAGGCAAGTTACTCTTTTGATCATGCTCCAGTATTACCTATATTTTTCCTATGCATTGTAGTCCAACTTAAATATTATGCATTGATAGGATTATATAGTATGCTATGCTATTACACCCAGTAGTTCATTGAGGTAGGTCCAAACCTTATATCATTGTCGCCATCGTGTAGAGTTATACTGCTTTTCTAAGTAGACGTGGATTGGGAAGTGATCCATTATGAGGTTTGAGCAACTAAGTAGTAAACAAGACCAAGATAATCTTAATGAACCACCTGGGTGGAATGGTTTGGGGCACCCTGGAGGAACCAGTGGATTTTCCTGAGTGAACTGGAGATGGCCAGTAATCACTGCGGAATGCCACCCAGGCTTAACGGGATCAATCATATTTTTCATGACTAGAAGCTTACGTGTGCAGCCACAAGCTATTATGGGCTCTGGCTTGGTTGATTAGTTGTAGTGACTCTTACTAGGTGGTGCTACGAACGTAGTTATGAGTAGGTGGGATGGGCACCGCCCGAGTGAGGGAAACTCTTCCAAAAGACCATGTCTCGACCTTCCGGTTCCCATAAAAAATGCAGTGTGATGAACTAAAAAGGAGGTGGTCGAGTATTGTGGGGAAGAGTGCACCAACCTCTGCAGAGTGCAAAAACTGATCATGATTAGCTGTGTCCACGGTTAAGGACAACTTTGAGCATCTAGAAGTGGGAATGTTGACGGATCTCATCATATTTAATTTATCAATTGGGTTTGGTCAACTTTGGGAATAGATTGACTTGGAGAAACCAATTCAATCATATTATGAGCTTTGTAGTACTATTATGATACTCTTTGAGTAGGAAAAAATCAGCTTTATGCAAACTGAAACTCTTAGAGCTTTTCCACCAGCCAAAATGGCATGTAGAAGATAGGTCTGTTATATATTTTTTTGGGATTAACTTGTCGTACATTCAAAGTACTTAGCCATTTTGGGCTATCACCTTCGGTGTTGCAGGATTGTATATGACGACTAAGTGATGCGATGTAGGGTTACGATGTCTACACTCAACTTTGCCGTTGGTGTTGATGGGACTCCACTTATGTATTGTTTGTTTCCGCGGTGTATTCTTGCCCAAAGGCTATAAGGTAATAAATACCATGTGTTTACGTTACTTTTTGACATGTGATTCATGGTATTTCATCGAGTACTGTGTGTTCTAGCATACTGATCCAGGGATAGCACAGAAGCACAGTATACTTGGTTCCTTTTGGGACCGGGTCGTTACAAGATGGTATCAGAGCCAGGTTGACTGTAGGTCGTGACCCTAGAAACTGGAAAGCCATTAGGAAGTATACTCTCTAAAAATATTATGTTGGAAAGAAAAAAAATCCATTACTACTCTTCTTTTCTAAGTTTTATCAAACACTTCCTCTTATCCCATGACTAAGATGCTTGTGAAGAAGTTAAGGAATATCTCACAAGATAGCAATAGTATCCAAGCCCACCATGAGAGTTATGAAATAAATGAAAGAGTGCGAGTAGAGTGCCCGACCATGAGAGCTCATGTGGATGAAGGTACCATAGGAATTGTTTGAATGAATTTATGAGTGATATTTGGAGTTATCTTGGAGTTTTCACTATTGATTATTGACTGGTGTCATTTGAATCTTTAGATTTAAATTTTTGTTTTTAGGTTACATATTGCGTAGAACTTATTATTAATTCAACCTTGAGAGGTGTGAGCAACGGATGATGTATCAGAATACCATCACATCGATGAAACCCCTTGTATCGAAGACTTCCAAGAATCGAAGGTAATGAAGACTTCCTGACGAAAACGTAGTAAACGAGTCTATTATGTATGTTAGTTGTTTGATGATTGTTAGGTAGATATCCATCTCTCCTTCTCTCTAAAGATCTATATCTTCTTTGACCAACCCTAAACCCCATAGATGTATGTAATTATTTTGATGAGATCAGCGGCCCATTCAAGGTAGAAGAGTGGATTCAGAATATAGAAGGGACAAGAATCACCCATTTTCAAGGAGAACACAATTGTTGAAGACGGAAGTTCCCTATTCTATGGATGCAAGTGTTAGCACAAACCATGTAGGATCATGGCCACCCAAAAACGTTTTATTAGCCTTGCAGATGAAGACCTCTTTAAGAGGAGTGATAAAGACTGAGTGTTAGAATACGAAATTTATCTATTTGCATATTAAGTAATGATTTGAGTACGGGATGGATTGGCCCCCATACCGAAGACTCTTATTATTTACTTTTGTATGTTGATTGATAAATCAGAGAGCCTAAAACCCCGTAGTAGAGTGCCGATGCGACAAGCCTAAACCATAGAATGGTAAGTCACATTACCATTTGTAGATAGGCATCGTGCGTAACGTAGTTTGTACGGTGAGTAAGAAACATGGAGATTTTCAAGAAACTCCATTGGGAAGTTATTTGACCACATGAGCGTCTTGATAGGTAGTTTTGGAACCTATCTATTTTAGCAAGACTTGTTCCTTGGGGAGATGCAGATTCTTATCTGTAGAAGCTTGATGAAGAACCATCATGGAACGAAGAATTTTGGAGACCCCATAAGCATTCTTCTAAGGGTGGTAGTTCGTGACATCCTTGTGTGGTAAATGATCCAAACCATGCCCTGTTCAAGATTGAAACCTGGTTTCTAAAGCATCAAAACTAGGATATGATTGAGTAACAAAAAACATATGGAGTTGTGGAAGACATCACTGTTACGAGAAGTGAAGGATAAACTGCAAGCCTCATGATGTTATGCCAAGACCATGGGGAAGTAACCAAACAATCCTCGAGCCTAACCCATTTCTTTCTAGCCTTTGCAAATCTCGAGGACGAGATTTCTTTTAAGGGTGGTAGTTTGTAACATCCCAAAATTTTCCAAATTTTGCAATGTTAATAAACAATATAATATTGATTGACTTCTTTGAATTTTAGGGTAAATGAAAACTTTGTTTGAGTTTTTGTTTAAACCTTTACAAACCATTTAATAAATTGGATAATCATTTATCCAATAATAAAAATAATTGGTTGGGAAGTTTATTCAAAATTCAAAGAATGATTTTTTCCTCTTTTGTCTTTTTGAAAGTTGGTAGGAACCACAATTTACTATTTTAGAGTGAGAATAAAATGACTTTATCATATTTATTGTGGTCACATAATCATTCTTGAATTATTATTTTAAATTGGAGTTTATTTAATATTGACATTTAGGAGATATTTAAATATTTCCAATATTTAATTAATAAAATCAGAGAAGATAATATGACTTCGTCGAAAATAGTATTGGAAATATTAAAAAATGCTCATTTGAACACTTTATTATTTTTGGTAATCATTTTGGGTGTTCATAAAACCCTAAAAGTAATTTAGGGAATTTATTAATGCCTTGCCGTTTACAAAGGATCAACGCAAACAGATAAAAGATAGTGATAATTGCAACTAGAATGTAAAATCAAGAAGTAAATTGAGGGTGTAACAGTGGTGGAAATATGGACCGGGCTCCCATGATGTTCACTAGTGATGTCTCTCTCCCAAAAGACGACAAATACCTATGCAAGGTAAAAAATTACAGCTGGGAAATTGACATGATTAAAATCGCACATCAATGCTAACTATGCTACAAAAGAAAGGAAGAGGCTCAAAAGCATGGGTGGTACACCAAGATAAGTAGACTGAAATCCAACTGCATCTACTACTAATCATCCACCGTGAGATATCTATCCAGAACATCTCGCTGGTATTAAGTTGCGAGTCCCACCCAAAGTGTAAACCCAAAGCAACAGACAACTGCATTAAAAGAACTATGTGTAAAGTAAACAATTCTTGCAACCGCGGTGACAAGCACCGTTGGTTTCCCCCTTGTGGCAACAAAACATCCCCAAGACTCATGTTTCTGTCACTCAAGCTAGTCATCAGGAGGCATGAACCCACAATCAAGCATAACACTCCCTATTGGAGTCACTACCTACTACTTGGCCAAAGCAATAAACAGCAACGGAGAACATGCAAGAATTACTCATGAACAAAATATAAAAGAGAAGAACTAAATATATTACTCATCACAAGATGAACATAGTCTCATAATCCATAAGGTCCCAGAAAACTCAACATAGGAACAGCAGAAATAATTACATATGTGCCTTGATCATGTAGGGCGGCTCACAAGGTCTAATCCATGAAGAACAAAGAGGGGGAGAGGACATCACATAGCTATTGATCATGGACCCATGGTCTTCTGGTGCTCCCGATCTTGGAAGCGTGGCGGCGGTGGAACAGAGGAGAGATCGCAAAAAAGGGTTCTTTCCTCATGGGTTTCGAGACAAAGGAAATATATAGGCGAAGGGGGGCAGCCAGGAGGGCCACCAAGGGTCCAAGCGGCCCCCTAGCGCGGCTCCACCCTAGCCCGCGCCCACAGGGCGCCTAGAGCCCTGGTGGGTCCCCTTCGTCCCCCCTTACGGACTCTGGAAGCTTCCATTGCGCTGATTTTTTATATATTTTTCCCGGAATTTTTCTGGCATTTTACGTAATGGGAAAACCTGAAATAAAAATACAGCAGAAAACATAAACTGGCACTGGGGTGCACTGAGTTAATAGGTTAGTCCAAATATGATCAAAAGTGTATGAAAGTGTATCAAAAGCATAGCAATATCACCCAAAACATGCATGGAGACAACATAAATTATAGATACATTTGGACATATCAACATCATGGTAACATCCTAAACAATGTATAAGCGAGAATGAGAGGGAAATGGGGTTTTATCGACATGATCAATGGGGGTTTTCTTGCCTTGCTGACGAAGGTCATACTGACTATCTTCTTCTTCAGGGACGAACTCCTATTCCGGTGCCACTTCTATCGATAGCGAACAAAGCATAAAGTAACAATCAATATGGATGCAATGCTCAAACACATGATATGGTGTTTTCAAATGATGTAAAGGGTACTTGTCGGGGGGATGGACCAAGCCCATAACCCGGCATTTGGATTTATGGGCCGACTCTCCTAAGGACGACCCAAAAAAGAAGACCCGGCCACGAGCCGGCCGTGCCAAACATGAAGTTCGAAGCCGTAGAAGGAATTCAACTTACATTGTATAGCATGTAGAATTTTTTTAAAGTAGAATAGGACTCCACCTCGTGTCGGAGTCGGACTCGCGGAACCCCAGGACCCAGCGCCTTTATAAGTTGAGTCCACATGATCCAGAGTCAGAACAATCTCGATCCTAGATAGGACTAGACACTTTCGGCGTAACATAGATCTCCTTGAGACTAAGGTTGCGATCCGGCTCACTTGTAATCGATCCACCAACTATTCTAATTGAGGAGTCGGAACCTGCAATAATAAGAAGCAGGAGTAGGCTTTTACCTCGGCACAAAGATGGGTTGAAACCTGGGTAAGTCTCCGAGTCTCTTTTCCATGTCGACTGTCTCCTCGTATCCATCTCGCAACAAAGGACCCATGTCAAGTCCGACTCTTCGGACATTTGTCGTGAGTTTCCCACGACAATTGGTGCCCACCGTGGTGCCTGCGCATGCAGGTGTTGAGATTGTGGAGGGAGCTCTACAAGGCTTGGAGAGATTCGTCGTTGTACGGATCACCAGAATCCGGCGTGGAAAGCTCTGCATCGACGAATCAACTTGGGGCCTAGAAGCCGATTCCGTCAAATCCGGATATCGGGTCCCGATCGGGCTGTTCACATCTTCATCGGCCGTACAGATAGATCCGAGCTAGAACCGGATCCAGAAGTTCTCATAGTAGCCTCGAGTCGGCAACCCGCCGTACCCTACGGTCTGAAAAGTGCAGGAGCCACCTATCAGCTAAAGAGCAACCAACGAGGTATGAGCCGACCAAACACCAACCATCACTATGCCTTCGTAGGATTCATCGGTGGGCCTCCAGAGCAGGAACGCGCTGTCGAGACCCCAACCCACGACGATGGAGAATTTTTCTGTTGCCGACTCATACCAACAAGAAGATAAGTATGAAGATACTAGGTCGATTCGATTCGTCAAAAATAGTAGACTCGGATCTGACCCACAGGAGTCCAATCTAGACTCTTCTTACTTCAAATCCCCCTGGGAAAAAATATCTACATAGTAGATACCAAAATATGGAGACACTCTTCAGAAGATAGGAGACCAGCTTATCTGATCTACGACGAAGTCGACACCATCCAAAATCTACCGGAAATTTAAAACGGTCCGAACACACGAGCCACCAATGTGTGGCAACGACTAAGCCAAAGCAAAACCGACTCCGACCAAGCGCACGAGGAATACCAGGAAAAATCCACAATGCTGCAAAAAGAGATAGCTTGGGAGCATCAAAACCTCACGGAAGCACAAGACCGGCTCTCACAGAAACTATAGGACGACAGAATCCAGGAGTCGATAGGCCACCGGCTTACGCCTATAACCAACGCGCTAAAACGCATAAAGGATGTAGCTGAAGACCTGAGAGGACTCGTGGATGTTGTCTTCAGCTATGTCGAGTCTAATGAAGCCAGTTATAAGGAAATCCCAAATCAAAGCCGGACATGCAATAAAA
The DNA here is from genome assembly GCA_950022295.1 of Bromus sterilis. Lineage (NCBI taxonomy): Eukaryota > Viridiplantae > Streptophyta > Magnoliopsida > Poales > Poaceae > Bromus > Bromus sterilis. The sequence continues at coordinate 157,619,804 of OX465599.1, read as the reverse complement.
AGCGCAGGCGCAACCAGGCCCTATGAAAAAACAGTAGTGACTTCTCCCAGAATCACGAACAACCCTTACATCAGGATGTAAGATACCAGGACTGCAAAAAATCCATGCAAGAAACTTTCCCAAGGCACTCCAAGCTAGGCCGCCCTGATAATCATATCTGGGACAAGTGCTACTTTATGCAAGATTACAGAAGCCTAGTTGAGGAAAACATCCTAAAGGTAAATCAGTATGAAGGCAGCTCAGCCGGCTCATACCATTACAAGAGATCATGAACATGGACCCGTCCGCAATAAAAGTCGGTCCTTCATTCTTTGTTCTCAAGTAGACTTTCATCGCACTAGGCTTTTGCCGTATTGCAAAGTCGATTTTCATCGCACTAGGCTCTCGCCATATATGATGTTTAAAGTCGATTTTCATCGCACTAGGCTTTCTCCATACTTAATATATAAGTTGATCTTCATCGCACTAGGATTTCGCCATGTTCAATATACAAAGTCAATATTCATCGCACTAGGCCTTCGCCATATGCAAAGTCGACTTTCGTCACACCGGCTCTCGCCACATATATACATAAAGTCGACCATAGCCGACTCTTCTTTACTTTGTTATTTCCATACCTTCATCTTGCATCATACATTGCATATTTTTACATTTTTATATCTCAGAGAACTGGGGACCTGATCAACCCTCTACAGGCTCTAAGCATGTATATTTCTTAGTCAGGAGAATCGGGGAGATCGATGATATTCATCGACTCTTATCCAAGAAGTTGTCATATATATGTAAAATTCCACATGTGTATGACCTATTCAGGGGAAGTAGGGGAGTTCGATGGCATCCATCGAATCATATCCAAAGATAGCCCGGCATATGCATGAATTGGACACCCACGCCGTCTGACCTGTATAGCCCAAGCTCATGTGACCAAATGCGAACCCGGTTTAGTCTACACTTTGGGGCCTAAACGCCTATCGAGTTTGGTCCTAGAAACCGGGCACATTAAGTCATATGTGCCGGCTTACAGAGAAGTTCTGACTCTTGAAGCAATAATCTCTCTCAACCCGAGAAGATGAGGCACGAGTCGGCTTCTACATGACCCTTCGAGTTTACCTCTTTGCATACAAGCATGATAACATATTTTATCATCAATTATGCATAACAATTTTTATTTTTAGACAAAATGAGAGTTAGACCCATGTGACTCGGCATGGCACCTAAAGGACAATACCGACTCATGGGGACTACACCTCAAAAAATTCCTTATCAAGGTTTGACATTATGGCATACACGCCGACTCTTCTGCCTATGACATAAAAGCATATGACTCGGCTGTAACCGTGGCAAGCTAAGGGCCTGTTCGGTAGTTCTCTCGAGCCACGAAATTCTCAACTCCATCGCCGCTGCCAACTGCAAGCTTCTCTAAGTACAGACTCCGGCGTGGAGTTAGCGAAGCTAGCTGCCAAAAGACTACCGAACAGGCCCTAAGTACAGAAACCATCTTTCTTCAAAGCGTTTCAAAACACTAAACTTGCCAAACGGAAACACCAAGCATAAACTCAGCCAAATCAAGCTCTTCCAATAAACGACTACTATGAGTCGACAAACAAAGGGGCCAATGCCCAAAGGTAAAGCTGACTTGCATCAAAAGATTGGCATTCAAAAGCCGCAACAAAAATTCAAGGCGAAAAATCATAAGAGTATCTGACCACTCACTGGTCACAAACCACGTGAAACGTCTCCCACTATTAAAACCCGGCGCTACGGCCACACCAAATGAATCAACAAGTTTTCAAAGTTTAAAGTCGATTGCATAAAACTATGCTTGATCACCGGCTTTACTCTGGGAAGATGACCCGGCACCACCTGCAGATAATATGAGTACATTACAAATCTCAACCAAGTCTACATCAGAAATGTCATCCATCTTCAAGTCATCTCCCTCCCCACCTGAATTCGGATCAACAGAACCTGCCGGCTCTGAGGCTTTGTTTGGGGATGGAAGAAGAGAAAACTCGGTTGGAGAAGGCAAGTCGAATCGGCGCCACTTGTTAGATTCATCATATCCGGCTTCCAGATAAGCCAGATCCATCCCATCGGCTATCTTGGTGGAAGCTGAGCGAGTCTCTCTCGGAACCTTGGTATGATCATCCTTGGTAAATTTGGAGTCGTCGGCCTTGAATTCTTGGAAGCCGGCAGCTAAAATTTTCGGCTTTAGACCGGGATGATAAGCCTTGGCGAGCTCTAAGCCTCGCATCACACCCATACAGCAAGTTGATCGCTTGCCAAGTTTAACCCACTCAGAAACAACCGAGAGCGGTCCCATCAAATCAGTCACCCTTTTCATACTTGGGGGCTTCGACTGAGTCACACTTATAGCCTTACACGCACCTTCAAACAATTGTTTGACAAGGGTGAAAGTGCAGGTCAGCTTCATGGCAGGTGACTCCTTCAAAATATCATGCTCTTTGCCTACAAAAAGACAAGTAAATACAACGAAGTCAGCTAAACAAGCAATGAAAGTCAGGAAAACAAAAAATTACCAAAATTCTTCCGACTTACCAAAAATTGTTGACACGAGTCGGTGAATGCTGCATTTCAGTGTTTCCGGCTTTTTCTCAGCCGGCTCCAATTTTTTCTCGGTCGCATTACGCTGAGCCGTCACATCATCGCATGCCTTTGACAAAGTACTTTCAACTTCAGCCTTGTCAGATTTCATTTGACCCAGTTCGTCATCCTTTTTCTTCAATTCATCCTGGAGTCGGCTGACTTCCTTCTCGGCTTGCTCGCGCTTTGCCGACTCAGCTCTGTATTTTCCTTCCAGCTGAAAAGCATCATTGCGAGCTTCCAAAGCAAGAGCCTAAAAAAACAAGATATCACTAAGTATCTACTTAGACAGAACTGCCTAACCAGCTACTTGGGGGCTACACCTTCAAAAATCACATCTCACCGACTTATGGAGGCTACAGCTCAAAACAGTTTAACGACTCGTGGAGGCTACAGCTCAAAAAGTTTTTTCGACTCAGAATACTACAAGAGTGATATACCGACTTATTAGGGTATAAACTCGATTTTCCCTACATAACCCAACACGGCATTAAGTAAACCATGCCAGCTTATGGGGGCTACAGATGCATAACAACAAGCACATTATGGTGAGAAATAAAGAAAAATACCTCATAACGCTGCCGGAGCTGAGGACTATGCTATGTTGTTCAGTATAGCAAGCAGTGATCGCTTATATAAATCTTCAAGTGCAGTCTTCTCAGAGATAGACTCATAAGGTCGACTCACCACCTGCTTCTTACTATCCAATGTTTTCATCAAAATATTGCGAGCAGGTGGGTCACCCTGATGAGACCCAGTGATCACCACATCCTCATCAATAATAACCTTCTCTGTAGAAGGAGTCGTCATAGAGCTTGGAGCAACTTCAATCTCCTCAGGTTGAGCCTCCGGCTTCTTGGCACCAGTAACGGGAGAAGTATCCTTCTAAAGACCTGAAGGACTCGACTCACCCAAGCCGGCCTTCTTCAAATCCTCAGAAATTAGAGTTTCTGGCAAACTCCCAGATAAACCTGTCGACTCTTTCACCACATCAGAGTCGGCCAAGTCCTTAGGGTCCATTCGAGCACTACTCAAAGAAAATACATGACTCGTAAGAAAACATACATATACAGGCAAGTCAACATTACAATAAAGGCACTTACCCACGGTTGATAGGGAAAGATGTTTGGACAGAAGACCCCTCAGAAGAAGAGTTGCCGGCTTGCGGCTATTCATCCACGAAACCTTCCGACTTACAGGAAGGAGTTGAGATACTAGTAGCGTTGCTTCGAACACGCCGAGGCTCATTTTGCATAGTCATAGGAAGGTCCCCCGAGTCGGTACTACGGGTATGCCTCTTTAGACCTTGTGCTTATGAAAAGAATACAACATAAAGACACAAAAATCCTACTAACAATATCATGAAGAGTCGACAAGACATATACAGGTGGATCCAAATTTTGACTCTCTCCTTGAGAGTCGGCCTCAACAAGAGGAACCTTATCATGTTCATCCTCTTCACCATCATCTTCGTCTTCATGATCATCCGAGTGATCCTACAGAGGACAGAAGAGATAAGAAGAAGAAGTACATCACAAAAAGGAAGATCGACTGACTCTTACCGTATGACTCGGGCTCTTAGCACTAGCCTCATTTGCAACAAGATCCTGACTAACATTCCACCATGGATCGTCCTCCCGGGAATAAAGAAGTAAATAGATCAAAACACTTGAGAAAATATCATATCAAAGAAATATATGGCGGAGACATACCAGTGGAGCCGAATTATATTTGCAGAACGGAGCAAGGCCGACTTTCTTGAGATCATCAATGCGTTCCGCAAGATCTTTCTTGCAAGTAGTCACCAACTCACTTAGAGTAAACTCATTCTGTGCGAAGCAAATTGAGTCACCTTTTCAAGTATACTCACACATGAGTCGATCCCTTACACTGAGGGATTGGAATTGCCAACCCACCCAACACTTGGTTAAGTCTCTGCCAGTAAGCCCGTGAGCCAGCAAAGCCCTCATCCAAGCGAGAATCGGCTCATTTTCTTCTGATGAACCTCTGTAGGGAAAAGGTTAAAACCACCATGAAACTCCAACCAGCTCTCACGGAAGCCGGGCAGAGGATGTTCACCTTTGATACCCTCCAAATTACAGTAGAAGTAAGATTTCTGCCAACCCTTCACTTTTCTTGACAGCTTTGGTGCAGGAAAGATTGATTTGGCCCGCTTCTGGAATGTGACTCCACCACACTCCAAAGCCGGACCACCACTATACTCGGTTTGCTTGTTGGAGTAATAGAATTTGGCAAACAAACCTAGAGTCGGCTTGATCTGCGAGTAAGCTTCACAGAGCCCTTGAAAATGGCATATGTTGAGCACTGAGTTAGCACTCAAGTCCTGAGGATGCAGCTTGCAATAATGGCCGCAGCTCAAAGCTTTCTGGAGTCGGACCAAAACCTACTCTATGACAACTACACAAACAGATTTCACAAATCATGGTGAAATAGACGGATCTACCGAGCCAAGGAAATAGACTAAAAATATGAATGGATCTTTAACCTATGAAGAACCCGAAGCGGTTGAGAACTACAGATCTGCAATATTTTTCGACACAAGCAATAGACGCGGAACAGCCTATAGGAAATCTTAACCTATCTAGCAACATGCACGGTGAGATCTTCTGCTAATCTACCTCAGTCTATCGAAACATTAAAGTTTAAAGTTCCACAACAATGGTGATGAGCAAGAAACCGTAGTGAGAGGTAGGGGATGAGGACTTACTCGAATAGCGTGCGGGAGTGGCACGGACCCAGTCTGTTTCTCGAGAAATGCTGAGAGGAGAGAAGCTCAATGCAGCAATAAGAATGAAGCTCAGGACCTTTAGTGCGCGAGGAAGAAGATGAAAAGAAGATGCGAATGGGGTAAAATAAACTGATGGGTATGGGAGGCCTATTTATAAGGAACCTCAGTCCGAAACCCGAGGCGTCGCGTGATGATGACTAACGGTAGGAAATCCCTCGATTTCCGCAAACAAATCTAATGGGCACTGATTGTGCCGCCAGAATCGGGATAAAATGTTCGGAAGTTCTAAAAAATGCTGAAGGAGTCTAATCCGTTATTGAACAACAGAATGGAGTCCTCATCAGCTATCTGGCATGAGTCGGCTCAGTAAGGAAGAGTCGGCCCCATAAAGCCAACTGGAAAAAAGAAGATTGTTGTGAAGACTGAAGCATCACGCCAATACTAGGGGCTAATGTCGAGGGGATGGACCAAGCCCATAACCCGGCATTAGGATTTATGGGCCGACTCTCCTAAGGAAGGCCCACAAAAGAAGACCCGGCCACGAGCCGGCCGCGCCAAGCATGAAGATCGAAGCCGTATAACTAATTCGACTTACCTTGTATAGTACGTAGCATATTTTTAAAGTATAATAGGACTCCACCTCGTGTCGGAGTCGGACTCGCGGAACCTGTCGGGGGGATGGACCAATCCCATAACCCGGCATTAGAGTCTATGGGCCGACTCACCTAAGAAAGGCCCAGAAAAAAGACCCGGCCAGCAGAAGTCCGCGCCAAGCATGAAGGTCGAATCCATAGAACGAATTCGACTTACCTTGTATATCACGTAGTATATTTGTAAAGTAGAATAGGACTCCACCTCGTGTCGGAGTCGGACTCGCGGAATCCCGGGACCCGGCGCCTTTATAAGTCAAGGTCCGTGGGATCCAGGGTCAGAACATTCTCAAACCACGATAGGACTAGACACTTTTCGGCGTGACCTATATCTCCTCGAGACTAAGGTTACGATCCGGATCAGCTGTAATTGATCCACCAACTCTTCTATTGGCAGAGTCGGAACCCATAATAATAAGATGCAGGAATAGGCCTTTACCTCGAGACAAAGAGGGGTTGAAACCTGGATAAATCACTGAGTCCCTTGTCCATGTCGAATCTCTCCTCGTATCCATCTCGCTGCAAAGGTCCCATGTCAAGTTTGACTCTTCGAACATCTGCCGTGACTTTCCCACGATAGTTGGCGCCTGATACGTCCCAAACGTATCTACAATTTCTGCTTGCTCCATGCATGTTTTGTGTGACTTTGCAATGTTTTCCTTGAACTTTCATACACTTTTGAGCATATTTGGACTAACCTATTAACTCAGTGCACCCAGTTGCCAGTTCCTGTTTTCTGCTGTTTTTGTATTTCACGTTTTTCCAATAATTAAAATGCCCAATAAATCCCGGAAAATTTATATAAAAAATCAGCGTTCCGGAAGCTTCCACCAGGCTAAAGGGGGGCCACAGGGCAGCCAGGAGGCAGCCAGGAGGGTGCCTGGCGCGGCCCAGCTCCTGGCCGCGCCACCTGCCCTCCTGGGTGGGTCCCACACCCCTTGGTGCCCTACTTTGGCCCCTATTTATTCTCGCGTCGCGGAAACCCTGATTGCAGAGCCCTTTTCTCCAGAAGCAATTCCGATCTCCGCCGCCATCGAAAACAAGTTTCGGGGGGACAGAATTCCTGTGCCGGCACCCTGCCGGGACGGGGAAGTGCCCCCGGATTCATCTCCATCGTCGTTGCTTCCCTCCTCCATGAAGCGGGAGTAGTTCTCCCTCGGGGCTGAGGATTCTACCTGTAGCTATGTGTTCTTCTCTCTCTCCCATGATGTGATCTTCGTTGTGATCATAGGCTATGTTAATCTAGGGTGATCCCATGATATTTCCCCCTCTTCTATGTATTGGATTGATGTACTAAATTGATCTTATCTAGTATAATCTCCGAGACCAAGGTGACAACGGTCTATTGGACATGGGTTAGAAGAATATTATCATGAGTGATTTCCTCTTTTGTGTGTTGATTGAAGATTGAGAGTCTCTTGGTGCTTGTCTTTGACTATCCTTGAGATATGTTGTGGTGATTGTGGTACTCACTTTGGATGGCCGCGGTGACATTGGGAAATCCATCGATTGAGAACTACGAACTTTGAGGTGTGCTTTTGTAGCCCTACAAAATTCTCATCCTCTCTTGACCACAAAGGAATGACCTCCGAGTGCGTCTCCATTGCATGTTTTATGGGAAATATCACGTGATTAGAGTATGTTAATGTTGTTGGGAGTTGCCACTAGTGAAAGTATGAAGCCTAGGCCTTGTTTCCATCATTGTTACACCGTTTGCACTCACTTTTGTTACTTGTTTCTTTGATGCACTTTTTATTAGAGATTTATATTACTTCATTTTATCACACCTATCATCCATATTTTACCATCTCTTCGCCGAACTAGTGCACCTATACAACTCCTAGTTGTATTAGGTGTGTTGGGGACACAAGAGACTTCTTGTATCTTAATTGCAGGGTTGCTTGAGAGAGACCATCTTCAACCTCTACTTCCCTGAGTTCGATAAACCTTAGGTCATCCACTTGAGGGAAATTGCTGCTGTCCTACAAACCTCTGCGCTTGGAGGCCCAACATAGTCTACAAGAATAGAAGCGTGCGTAGACATCAAGCTATTTCTGGCGCCGTTACCGGGGAGGTGAGTTCTTGAAGGTATATCTTTAGATCTTGCAATTAAATCTTTTCGTTTCTTGTTTTTACTTTTCACTAGTTAGGCTTATGGAAAACTGCAATCTTAGTTCGCTGCTTCAGGGAGGCCGCTTTACCACACCCGTGGTAGAGAAGTCTCCTCCACCTAATGAATGTATCCCATTCAAAATACCACTTGGGATAATTGAAAAGGTTATGAATGATCATTATGCAGGGGATGGAACAGTCCATCCTAGTGTTCATCTGTTGAAACTTACAGAACTTTGTGAGTTATTTAAGATTTCAGGTTTGACAAGAGTTGAAGTCATGAGGAAATTATTTGCCTTGTCACTGAAAGGAAAAGCATTGGAATGGTATAGGATACTACATGATTCTCACCTGCTGGATTGGGAAGAGATCCAGTCTCTCTTTTACTCCAAGATTTATCCTCTTCATGAAGTCCATGAGAATAGGAATTATGTTTATAATTTCTATCCTCATGACGGAGAGAGCATAGCTCAAGCTTGGGGGAGACTGAAAACTTTGATGCTAAAATGTCCTAACCATGGGCTCCCCAAAGATATGATTATTACTAATTTTTATGCGAGGCTCTCTGATAGAGGCGAAGGTGTCCCGATGTTTCGATGAGATGATGGAGATCGATTTTGGTGGAGTAGACTTTCACGACCCGACTACGAACGTGCGAAGACGTTGCGCCTTAGCAATCGCTAAACCAACTCCGAGAGGTTATTGATCCCGCGGATGCACGATCAACCTGACCACGAAGGTCAATTCCTGCAAGCAATCGAAGAACAAGCAAGAACTAAGAATTGCAATCTGGATATTGCGAATATAAGATGAAAGATTAACAGAAGTTGGGGTTCCAATGCGGTCTTGGCCTGGTCGGACGACACAAACGAAGAACTCGAAGTTGCGGCTATGGCTAACTTAAATCTAATTAAAACCCAAGTCTAAACGACGCCCTAAGGGCTGTATATATGGGGGAACAGAGGGGAATTTCGTGGCCCCTTGGAGGAGGGGTCCGAAAACAACCCTAACTCGGTTTCCCCACACATACGGACTCTAAAAAATAGCCTATTAAGTGTATTTCGAAATTACATGGGCCTGGCCCAATAATAAGGTGACGCAGCACCTATAATAACCCTTGGACGAAAATATTAATGTGGCGTCTTGTGTCTCTCGTCCAGGTCTTCATGCACGCCTTATGGTGGCCTCAAAGTGCGAAAATCACCACTGGAAGCTCCATTGTCCTTTCCCGCGCGCACACCTCCTTCTCCATGCTTGATCCCGCTCCAATGACCATCCTTCTTATCCATGCTAGGTCCTTCATTCATAAGACAAACAAAAGTATCTAATTTAGGCAGCATCATATGTTCCTGAACATTAGAAGGATTCGCAAGAAACGAAAGTACCTGATAATTTAGTTGACGTGCGCGTGCTCTAGTAACTGGTCCAGTATGTGTAGTTGGTGAAGATACTAATGTTACACCCACATCTTCACCAACTACACATACTGGACCAGTTACTAGAGCACGTGCACGTCAACTAAATTATCAGGTACTTTCGTTTCTTGCGAATCCTTCTAATGTTCATGAACATATGATGCTGCCTAAATTAGATACTTTTGTTTTGCTTATGAATGAAGGACCTAGCATGGACAAGAAGGACGGTCATTGGAGCGGGATCAAGCATGGAGAAGAAGGTGCGCGCGCGGGAAAGAACAATGGAGCTTCCAGTGGGGATTTTCGCACTTTGAAGCCACCATAAGGCATGCATGAAGGCTTGGACGAAATACACGAGATGCCACTTCATTATTTTCGTCCAAGAGCAATTATAGGTGCTGCGTCACCTTAATATTGGGCTGGGCCCATGTAATTTCGAAATACCACATTATAGGCTGTTTTTTGAGTCCGTATGTGTGGGGAAACCGAGTTAGGGTTGTTTTCGGACCCCACCTCCAAGGGGTCACGAAAATCCCCTCTGTTCCCCCATATATACAGCCCTTAGGGCGTCGTTTAGACTTGGGTTTTAATTAGATTTAAGTTAGCCATAGCCGCAACTTCGAGCTCTTCGTTTGTGTCATCCGACCAGGCCAAGACCTCATTGGAACCCCAACTTTCGTAATCATTCATCTTATATTCGCAATATCCAGATTGCAATTCTTAGTTCTTGCTTGTTCTTCGATTGATTGCAGGAATTAGACCTTCGTGGTCAGGTTGATCGTGCATCCGCGGGATCAATAACCTCTCGAAGTTGGTTTAACGATCGCTAAGGCACAACGTCTTCGCACGTTCGTAGTCGGATCGTGAAAGTCGTCTCCACCATAATCGATCTCCACCATCTCATCGAAACATCGGGACACCTTCGCCTCTATCAAGTGGTATCAGATTTCCAGGTTGCTCGGTGAGATTTACCAGTTTTCGTAGTCTAGATTGGTTCTGTTCTTCATACCTACAGTCCACGAAAAAGCCAACAAAAAAAATTAGGGTTAGATCATCACGCCCCAAAATAGTCCGAGCCTTTGTCCAGTTTTCTTTACAGTAGTTTTCTTTGTTGAATTTGCGGTTGCATCGTTGTGTCGAGTTGCTGATCTTAGCGTCTAGTTCCCGTAGAGTTTCGAGTTCTGATCACAGTTTGTCACACCGCCGCCGCACAGTAGTACACCGCCACGTTTCCGCCAATCCGAGTCCAGATACACCACCACGTTCCGCCAAGTCGAGTCCATATACAGCACCACGACCTACCAATCCGAGTTGAGTTCCATCACCTGTTCGGTTTGTGATCTCTCCGTAGCCAGATTAGTTTTGAGTTGATTAGTCTGGCACGCTTTCCGGAGAAGTTTTTAGGCCAAAAATTTCGGGGGTAAAAAAATTTCGTGCCCATACGTTCCTTAGGTCCAGAAACTCATTTTGAGACGTTCGCCACCATAGTGATTTTTTCGCACTTTTTCAGCCACCGCAGTCCCGCATCGCAAAAAAAAAGAAAAAAAAAAGAGAAAAAAAATTCAGAGTGTGCTTCTCAGTTGATTACGTGCCGCGCCGTGCTTTCGTTGGTGTTTTAGGCTCGCGTCTCTAGTACGGTCTAGCCTAGGATCAGCACAGTACCGACGTTGAGTGTTTATTCAACTTTGCATCTCTGTTTTTATTACTGTTGAGCTTTTTGCTACCATATTTGTCAAGCCTACCTACAGCTCCACATATTCTACTTCGTGCGGTTGACACCTCCTGGCCATCGCTCTACCACATCTCTGAGAGTTTTGACCCGTTGGTTGTACATCACCACCTGCTGCTAGGTAAGTGATGAGGACATGACTACCATAGTTACAGCCACAACCCCTGCTAATATACCTACTGGACCAATTACGAGAGATCGTGCACACCAATTAAATTATCAGGTACTTTCGTTTCTTGGTAATGTTTCTAATGTTCATGTGAATATGATGCTGCCTAACGTCGATATATTTCTGTTGCTGACAAATGAAGGACCTAGCATGGACAAGAAGGATGAGCATTGGAGCATGTTCAAGCATGAAGATGATGAGGACATAATTATCATGGATATGACCATTAATTCCTCTATATTTGATCAAGAAATGAAGTCAATACAAAGGGGCATGATTGTGTGCTGTACAAGAAGTTATTTCACGTCACTTTTGGGCCAAGAGAAGATAGAGACCAAGTCTTTCACGTCATGGACTCAGATTCGGACTGCAGAGATATACCCAACTTCAAACAGCCGCCGTTTCTACATACGAACTCCAAATTGGGTGATTCTTTTTTCTGGTGATAGCTTATCTCGTCTAGTTTCCAACACAATTGGTTTCACCTTCAAATTCCTTCGGAGCGTGGAGATATTGCGAAAACGGTGCGACCCAGCAGCAGAATCCGAATCAAAGTCCAACTCAATAGGTGTTGCATCACCTCCACATGGGCCCAAGTGCCTTGTACGACCTAGGTTTAGTTTTAGGACTCCTTGGGACGTCCTTCCACCCCCTTGGCCTCCACCCTTTAGTCCTATATAAGTAGATCAACCCCTAGGGTTTTTCTTTGGATTTCTTTTAGTTAAAAAGACTGCTTAGCTAATTGCTGCATCTTCGTGTACTCGGTTTGTGTCCAACGACCAGATCAAGACCGCTTTCGGAATCCCAACTTTATTCATACTTCATCTACATATTCGCAATATTCAGATTGCTTTATCATAGTTCTTGCTTGTTCTTCGATTGCTTGCAGGCACTAGACCTTCGTGGTCAGGTTGATCGTGCTCCGGCGTGGTCAATAACCTTCAGGAGATTGATTTAGCGATTGCTAAGGCGCAACGTCGTTGCACGTTTGTAGTCGGATCGTCAAAGTCGACTCCATCAAATCGTAGTTATCATCTCATCGAAAGATCGGGACACCCCGCCTCTATCAAGTTGTGCGATCGCTAAACCAACTCCGAGAGGTTATTGATCCCGCGGATGCACGATCAACCTGACCACGAAGGTCTAATTCCTGCAAGCAATCGAAGAACAAGCAAGAACTAAGAATTGCAATCTGGATATTGCGAATATAAGATGAATGATTACGAAAGTTGGGGTTCCAATGAGGTCTTGGCCTGGTCGGATGACACAAACGAAGAGCTCGAAGTTGCGGTTATGGCTAACTTAAATCTAATTAAAACCCGTATTTGAAAGAGAGAAAAAGAGTTGAAAAAAAAGAAAGAAAAAAAGGAAAAAAGAGAAAAAAGAAAGAAAAAAAGGAAAAAAGAGAAAAAAGAAGAAAAAAAATTCGGATCTATCTCTAGTTGAACTCGTATTTGAAATCTCGTCGGAATCAGTTTTGAGCAGTGTCCACTAAAACGGGCATAACTTTGTCATCCGAAGTCCGTTTTAGCTCCACGAGTACTCAAATTAAAGATAATTCCGAGCCGCTTCTAAATAGTTCTGGAGGTAGTGTGTTATTTAAAACTCCAGATCGGCTTCTAAGACGGACTTTTTGACCTCTAAAGTTTCCGAACACAGTTTTTGTCAGATTTCGTGCTGATTCTCAATTTTTTTGACACCTCATCCGAACTCTAAATTGAGTGATTCTTATTGCGTCGGAAAGCTTAAGTCAGTGCCCTATGGGAGTAAAAATATCAAAAAAATATCAAATATAATTCAGAGGAAACTTGTAGCGAGAATATTGGTGTATCTTGATTTGGAGCCTATTTTCACCATTATCTTTGCTCTGTTGATGATCTTCACATATATCTTGCTATTCAGAGCTACTTCATATCATTCATTGCTGCTAGTTGTGCTACGCCGTGACCACATTAGTGTTCTAGGCTCGCGTCTCTAGTCCGGTCTAGACTAGGACCAGCACAGTATCGTCGTTGAGCGTTAATTCAATTTTGCATCTCTGAATTGATTATTGCTGATATTTTTGCCACCATATTAAAGCCTTCCAAGCTCCACATATTTCTACATCGTGTATACGTGCGTTCACCTGGCAATCGCTCTACTTAATCTTTGGAGTTCTTTGACACCGTTGGTTGCCGATCACCACCTGCTGCATGGTAAGAACTAGTAAGACATTGATATTTGCTATCCTGTGAGCGTTTTACCACCACATCCTAGTAGTTCATAGGGACATATACTTGTGATTTGTTTTTTGTTTTCTACTAATCATGGCAGGTTCTGGAGTTAGATCTTCTTGGGCGGCAACTATAGTTGGAGATTTTCCACCACCTACAACTACACAACAGTCACTGCAAAAGGTAAACACACATAAGCATGCACATGATCAGGTTATTGTTTCTATACCACACTTTCATGGACGTCTAAGACCTGATTTATACATTGAGTGGGAGTTTGAAATAAATGATATATTTGTTTCCCATAATTTTCTTGAGCATAAGAAAGTAAAAACTGCAATTAGTGCTTTCAAAGATTTTGCTTCTATTTGGTGGAATGAATATTGTAGTTTATATCCTGATTATATACCTAATACTTGGAATGATCTCACACTTGCTATGCGATATAGATTCGTTCCCTCTTATTATACTCGTGACAAGGTTAGGAAATTAAAAAAATTTAAAACAAGGTACTAAAACTGTTTCAAAATATTATGATGCTTTAGAAACTACATTCTTGCATTCTCTTTTAGAGGAAAGTGAAGAATATTTCATGGACATATTTTGGGAAGGTTTAAACCGTGACATTCAGGATATCCTAATTCATGAAAAGTGTTATCCTATGGATCGTTTGTTTCGTCTTGCTTGTAAAGCTGAACAGGAAATCGACAGACGTGTTGCCCAGAAGACGAACAAGCGGAATGTGCAAATACCACAAGTTGAGAAGGTTGTTCCTTCAACCACTATGAGTACTACCATAACCACATCAATTGTCGTAAGCACTCCTCCAATATCTGATCTATCATCACAAAAAGGTAATGACAAAGGTATGGATCTTTCCCCTCCACATGAGAACCTTGCTGAATTAAAAGCAACATGTGTTGAGCTATCCAGTAGTTTCATCACACAACCAATTTTCGAGAATGTCATAACTTCACATGAAGATGTTGCTTGCCTAATAGACTTGAATACATCATGTCTTGAGTTACATGTTGATTTGAGAACACCATCTATTTTGGATAATCATGTTACTATTATGAAACTGCCAATGCTTAATCATTTTGATATGACCTCTAATCTTGGTGATGATTCTGCGTCGAATGACTTGTTGCATGACTACTTAGTTAAGCCTGTTGTAGCATGTCCTTCGAAAAAAATTAACGTTTCTTCACCGGTATTGGGATGGTTTAATGATGAGCATTGTACGAATAAGAGCTTCACTTATATATGCAAACTGAGTTGCAATACTTTCATTTCGTTTATGTATTGTGATGATCATATATGTTTATATTTCACGACATACGAAAGTTACTCATATATACATGTGTTACATGTCCAAAAACTAAGGGAAGTAAGAATGGATGACATATATATATACAACTTGTACACCTTGTCTCTTTTGTTAGCCACATTTCAGATTAAGAAACGCCGGGGACGGCTTTATTTTCAAGAAGGGGAGGATGATGAGGACATGACTACCATAGTTACAGCCACAACCCCTGCTAATATACCTACTGGACCAATTACGAGAGATCGTGCACACCAATTAAATTATCAGGTACTTTCGTTTCTTGGTAATGTTTCTAATGTTCATGTGAATATGATGCTGCCTAACGTCGATATATTTCTGTTGCTGACAAATGAAGGACCTAGCATGGACAAGAAGGATGAGCATTGTAGCATGTTCAAGCATGAAGATGATGAGGACATAATTATCATGGATATGACCATTAATTCCTCTATATTTGATCAAGAAATGAAGTCAATACAAAGGGGCATGATTGTGTGCTGTACAAGAAGTTATTTCACGTCACTTTTGGGCCAAGAGAAGATAGAGACCAAGTCTTTCACGTCATGGACTCAGATTCGGACTGCAGAGATATACCCAACTTCAAACAGCTGCCTTTTCTACATACGAAATCCAAATTGGGTGATTCTTTTTTCTGGTGATAGCTTATCTCGTCTAGTTTCCAACACAATTGGTTTCACCTTCAAATTCCTTCGGAGCGTGGAGATATTGCGAAAACGGTGCGACCCAGCAGCAGAATCCGAATCAAAGTCCAACTCAATAGGTGTTGCATCACCTCCACATGGGCCCAAGTGCCTTGTACGACCTAGGTTTAGTTTTAGGACTCCTTGGGACGTCCTTCCACCCCCTTGGCCTCCACCCTTTAGTCCTATATAAGTAGATCAACCCCTAGGGTTTTTCTTTGGATTTCTTTTAGTTAAAAAGACTGCTTAGCTAATTGCTGCATCTTCGTGTACTCGGTTTGTGTCCAACGACCAGATCAAGACCGCTTTCGGAATCCCAATTTTATTCATACTTCATCTACATATTCGCAATATTCAGATTGCTTTATCATAGTTCTTGCTTGTTCTTCGATTGCTTGCAGGCACTAGACCTTCGTGGTCAGGTTGATCGTGCTCCGGCGTGGTCAATAACCTTCAGGAGATTGATTTAGCGATTGCTAAGGCGCAACGTCGTTGCACGTTTGTAGTCGGATCGTCAAAGTCGACTCCATCAAATCGTAGTTATCATCTCATCGAAAGATCGGGACACCCCGCCTCTATCAGTAAGAATCGGTAAGAACGAAAGAAAAGCTTGACGGATTTGTGCTTTCCACCACCCCGCATCCCATTAGTAGAAGTAGGATCCTATTTCTGTGTGTTTTCTATTTCTGCTAACCATGCCAGGATCCCATGGTGAAGTGGCGCGGGATGCACCCGATTGGGAGAATATGACATACAAAGCGTTACATGATAAATTTGCACAAATGATGTCTGAACAGGTGAATGACATCGAGAACAGATTTACAGAGGCGATTGATGGTGTGGAGAAGATGATCGAAACCAAGCTCGACGCCAAGTTTACTGAGTTGCTCGCACGCCTACCTGCACAGCCTGCGGCCGCTCCAGCACAGCCACCGCCACCACGGCGTGCACGACGTATTCTGTTTCCGGGCAGACAAGCTGCTGGTGCTCCTGCGGCTGCTGCAGTTGCTGCTACTGCTGCTGCTTCTGACGTCGGCCAGGACGACAACTACGAGGGTGATTACGAGGAGGAGGTGGAACAGCAAGCGGCCTATGAGCAGCCAGCTGGGCGTCCACGTCCCAACATTCGCCACGGTCGACACCAACCACCCCCTCAGGTACGCGATGATGAACATGTGCCTAAACTTAAATTAAATCTTAAGCCGTTTGAGGGTAGATATATTCCTGATGCTTATCTTACTTGGGAGTTAGAAACTGAACAACACTTTACATGTTTACAATATCCTGAGAATAGACGTGTTACTGCTGCTGTTTGTGAATTCACGGGGTTTGCATCTATTTGGTGGTCTGAACATTATAGATTGCATGCTAATAATATTCCAGCTACTTGGGCTGCTTTAAAAGATGCTATGCGTACTCGCTGGGTTCCTCCTTATTATCAACGTGAATTGCTACAAAAATTACAGCGTTTGAGACAAGGAAAAAATTCTGTAGAGGAATATTATCAAGAATGACAAACTGGATTGATTAGATGTGGCCTAGTAGAGGATAATGAAGCTATGTTTGCACGTTTTATAGGTGGCTTAAACAGGGAGATACAAACTATTCTAGAATACAAGGACTATGCTACTATTACTCGTTTGTTTCATCTTGCTTGTAAAGCTGAACGTGAAGTGCAGGATCGACAGGCCGCTACGAGACCTAACTTTTCTGCAGGACGAAATACATCATGGACATCGCGTGGAGCTTCTACATCCACACGTCCTGCTGCACCACCATCTACTTCAACCGCTCATTCTTACAGGGAGCCACCAAAACAGCCAGCGCCACCATTCAAGGGTGCACAGAGTGGTCCAGCAGCGAGTTCTTCATCCATGGCTTCCACAGGGCAAACATGAGATCGTGATATTAAATGTCGCAGGTGCCAAGGTGGAGGTCACTTCGCAAAAGACTGTCCCTCCAAGCGTGTGATGATTATTACGGCGGATGGTGGGTATGAGTCAGCGAGCGACTATGATGAGGAGACTTTAGTTCTCATTGCTCACGAGGAACAGGGTGCCCATGATGATGCTCATGATATAGAGTATATGGCTCCTGATGATGCAGATCAATATGCTAGTTTGGTTGCTCAACGTGTGTTAAGTGTGCAGGTATCGAAGGCCGAGCAAAACCAGAGGCATAATTTGTTCCACACAAAGGGAGTGGTGAAAGAACGTTCGGTTCGCATCATCATTGACGGAGGGAGTTGCAACAACTTGGCGAGCATGGAGTTGGTGGAGAAGCTATCTCTCACCACAAGACCACACCCCCATCCGTACTATATTCAGTGGTTTAACAATAGTGGTAAGATTAAGGTAACGCGTTCTGTTCGTGTGCACTTTAGCATTGCTGCATATGCTGATTATGTTGATTGTGATGTGGTACCCATGCAAGCATGCTCTCTTTTACTTGCTAGACCATGGAAATTTGATAGGAATGTTGTACACCATGGTAGGACAAATCAGTTTACTCTGGTTCATCAGGATAAAACTATTGCTTTACTTCCTATGTCTCTTGAACAAATTGTGAAAGATGATCTTGCTAGAGCTAGTAAAGCTAAACAGGAGAAAAATAAGAGTGAGAATGAGATAGCAGCTAAAGAATTTGAGCAACAACATAAGACTAATAGCAAATCTTCTTCTGCTGTTTCTAATGAAATTAAATTGACTAGTCCAACTTTGCTTGCTACTAAGGTTGGTATTTCGGATTTGGATGTTAGTCAATATGTGTGCTATGCTTTGGTGTGCAAAGAAGCTTTGTTTTCATTTGAGGAATTGCCTCCTTCTTTGCCTCCTGTTGTCACTGACCTTTTGCAGGAGTTTATTGACGTCTTTCCACAAGACGTACCACCGGGATTACCACCTATTCGAGGGATTGAGCATCAGATTGACTTAATTCCCGGTGCTTCGCTGCCCAACCGTGCGCCATACCGTACCAATCCGGAGGAGACGAAGGAGATTCAGCGTCAAGTACAAGAGCTACTCGACAAAGGTTACATACGTGAATCCCTTAGTCCTTGTGCTGTTCCTGTTATATTAGTGCCTAAAAAGGATGGAACTTGGCGTATGTGTGTTGATTGTAGAGCCATTAATAATATTACTATTCGTTATCGTCATCCTATTCCTAGGTTAGATGATATGCTTGATGAATTAAGTGGCTCTACCATGTTTTCCAAAGTTGACTTGCGTAGTGGATACCATCAAATTCGCATGAAATTAGGGGATGAATGGAAAACGGCATTTAAAACTAAGTTTGGATTATATGAGTGGTTAGTCATGCCTTTTGGGTTAACTAATGCACCTAGCACTTTCATGAGATTAATGAAGGAGGTTTTACGTGCTTTCATTGGACGATTTGTGGTAGTATATTTTGATGATATACTGATTTATAGCAAATCTTTGGAGGAACATTTGGATCATTTACGTGTTGTTTTTATTGCTCTACGTAATGCACGTTTGTTTGGTAACCTTGGGAAGTGCACCTTTTGCACCGACCGAGTATCGTTTCTTGGCTATGTTGTTACTCCGCAGGGAATTGAAGTTGATAAAGCCAAGATCGAGGCGATTGAGAGTTGGCCGCAGCCCAAAACGGTCACACAAGTGCGAAGTTTTCTTGGCCTCGCTGGATTCTATAGGCGTTTTGTGAGAGATTTCAGCACCATTGCTGCACCTCTCAATGAGCTTACACGCAAGGATGTGCCTTTTACTTGGGCTACCGCACAGGAAGAAGCCTTCACGGTATTGAAAGATAAGTTAACACATGCTCCTTTGCTCCAACTTCCTGATTTTCATAAGACTTTTGAGCTTGAATGCGATGCTAGTGGGGTTGGTTTGGGAGGTGTGTTATTACAAGATGCTAAACCTGTTGCATACTTTTCTGAAAAATTGAGTGGGCCTAGTCTGAACTATTCTACTTATGATAAGGAATTATATGCTCTTGTTCGGACATTAGAAACTTGGCAACATTATTTATGGCCCAAAGAATTTGTTATACATTCTGATCATGAATCTTTGAAACACATAAGAAGCCAAGCAAAACTTAATCGTAGACATGCTAAGTGGGTTGAATTTATTGAGACTTTCCCTTATGTCATTAAACACAAGAAGGGGAAAGATAATATTATTGCTGATGCTTTGTCTCGTCGTTATACTATGCTTTCACAACTTGACTTCAAGATATTCGGTTTAGAGACACTCAAAGATCAATATGTACATGATGCGGAATTTAAAGATGTATTGCAGAATTGTAGAGAGGGTAGAACATGGAACAAGTTTGTGCTTAATGATGGTTTTGTGTTCCGTTCTAACAAGCTATGCATTCCAGCTAGCTCTATTCGTCTTTTGTTGTTGCAGGAGGCGCATGGAGGAGGATTAATGGGACACTTTGGCGTGAAGAAGACGGAGGACGTACTTGCTACACATTTCTTTTGGCCAAAGATGAGACGGGATGTTGAGCGTTTTGTTGCTCGCTGCACTACATGTCAAAAAGCTAAGTCACGACTCAATCCTCATGGTTTATACATGCCTTTACCTGTACCTAGTGTTCCATGGGAGGACATATCCATGGATTTTGTTTTAGGCTTGCCTCGAACAACGAAGGGGAGGGATAGCATATTTGTTGTCGTGGATAGATTTTCTAAGATGGCACATTTTATACCATGTCATAAAAGCGATGATGCTGCTAATGTTGCTGATTTATTCTTTTGTGAGATTATTCGCTTACATGGTGTGCACAATACTATTGTCTCGGATCGTGATACTAAGTTTCTTAGCCATTTTTGGAGATGCTTATGGGCTAAGTTGGGGACTAAACTACTTTTTAGTACTACTTGTCATCCCCAAACTGATGGACAAACTGAAGTAGTCAATAGGACTTTGTCTACTATGCTTAGGGCTGTTTTAAAGAGTAACTTGAAAATGTGGGAAGAATGTTTACCTCATAATTAATTTGCTTATAATCGTTCATTTCATTCTACCACTAAAATGTGCCCTTTTGAGATTGTTTATGGTTTTCTACCTCGTGCACCTATTGATTTGCTGCCTCTTCCATCTTCGGAGAAGGTTAATTTTGATGCTAAGCAACGTGCTGAATTGATATTAAAAATGCATGAGTTAACTAAAGAAAACATTGAGAAAATGAATGCTAGATACAAGCTTGCTGGTGATAAGGGTAGAAAGCATGTTGTGTTTGAACAAGGAGATCTTGTTTGGTTACATCTACGTAAAGATAGGTTTCCTAATTTGCGCAAGTCTAAGTTAATGCCACGAGCTGATGGTCCCTTTAAGGTTTTACAGAAAATTAATGATAATGCATATAAACTTGAGCTACCTGCAGATTTTGGGGTTAGTCCCACATTTAACATTGCAGATTTGAAACCTTATTTGGGAGAAGATGATGAGCTTCCGTCGAGGACAACTTCAATTCAAGAAGGGGAGGATGATGAGGACATCTCTACTAATGTTACACCCACATCTTCACCAACTACACATACTGGACCAGTTACTAGAGCACGTGCACGTCAACTAAATTATCAGGTACTTTCGTTTCTTGCGAATCCTTCTAATGTTCATGAACATATGATGCTGCCTAAATTAGATACTTTTGTTTTGCTTATGAATGAAGGACCTAGCATGGACAAGAAGGACGGTCATTGGAGCGGGATCAAGCATGGAGAAGAAGGTGCGCGCGCGGGAAAGAACAATGGAGCTTCCAGTGGGGATTTTCGCACTTTGAAGCCACCATAAGGCATGCATGAAGGCTTGGACGAAATACACGAGATGCCACTTCATTATTTTCGTCCAAGAGCAATTATAGGTGCTGCGTCACCTTAATATTGGGTTGGGCCCATGTAATTTCGAAATACCACATTATAGGCTGTTTTTAGAGTCCGTATGTGTGGGGAAACCGAGTTAGGGTTGTTTTCGGACCCCACCTCCAATGGGTCACGAAAATCCCCTCTGTTCCCCCATATATACAGCCCTTAGGGCGTCGTTTAGACTTGGGTTTTAATTAGATTTAAGTTAGCCATAGCCGCAACTTCGAGCTCTTCGTTTGTGTCATCCGACCAGGCCAAGACCTCATTGGAACCCCAACTTTCGTAATCATTCATCTTATATTCGCAATATCCAGATTGCAATTCTTAGTTCTTGCTTGTTCTTCGATTGCTTGCAGGAATTAGACCTTCGTGGTCAGGTTGATCGTGCATCCGCGGGATCAATAACCTCTCGGAGTTGGTTTAGCGATCGCTAAGGCGCAACGTCTTCGCACGTTCGTAGTCGGATCGTGAAAGTCGTCTCCACCATAATCGATCTCCACCATCTCATCGAAACATCGGGACACCTTCGCCTCTATCAGATAGTCCTACTCCCACTATTACCAATGAGAAAGATTATGCTTATGTAGAGAGTAAGAGTACCCTTTTGCATGTGGATCATGGTAACAATGCTTTATGTGATACTTATATTGTTAAGTTTATTCATGATCCCACTGAAAATTATTATGAGAGGGGAACATATGCTTATAGATATTTCAATAATATCAAGTTCCCTCTCTTTATGTTGAAGGTTTTGAAGTTGCACTTATTTTGGCTTCCTATGCTAATATCTTTATGCTTCCATGAGTTATTTCTCTACAAGATCCCTTTGCATAGGAAGCATGTTAGACTTAAATGGGTTTGTTATTTTCTTCTTGATGGTCTCTTTTGTTCTTCAACTCTTATTCCTTATTCCTATGAGAGCATCATTAAAATCTTAAGCCTATCGTTATGGCCATAAAGAAAGAGCTCTAGGGAGACAACCCTTGTTATCTTTAGTTTGAGTTTTTACTTTCAGTTTTTAGTGGTCTTGATGATTGTTACTACTGTAGCAACATCATTGTATCTTTATTTTCAATCTTTGTGCCAAGTCTAGCCTCCGATTGCAAGAAAGTTCAAAAGTTGTGACATGCTGTCCAGAAAACAGATTCTGTCCTTGGACGGAAAAATTAGCCTAAGATCACCAGATCATCTTTTTTATCTGAATTTTTTTGACAGCGTGCTCCATACAATTGACTTTCGAGCGTCTGTTCTGAGTTTTTTGATTTGAGTTGCAGAAGTACCCCTAAAAAATTCTTTACTACCTACTGTTCTGTTTTTCACAGATTCTGCCACGTTTTGTCTCTCCTAACCTTTGCAAACCTTAAGCTTGCTTTTTCTTTGCAAAAACCTTTTGGCAATCTTGAGAAACAGTAGATCTTCAAGAATATCTTTATATCCAGTGGGGATTTTTTTTATTAAGGGTAATAACTTCTCTAATCAGCTTATGATGAGTTATGTATGAAGGGAGTTTTCAAGTGTGCGATGGAAGATGATGAAAGAAGATTCAGGAGACTCAAGCGTCTAAGCTTGGGGATGCCCCCGTGCATCCCCTTCTCCATCAACAATCATCAATTCGTCCTTCGTATCACTATATTTTTATCACTTCATGCGTTATGTGCTATGCTTGGAGCGTCTCGCTCTTAGGTTTTATTTTTAGTTTTCTTTAGCTTTGCTTGCTGTTCATAACAAGTTAGATCCCGTCTTAATTTGTTTGGGAGAGAAACACACTCCACTTTAAACTAGAACATCTCATAGGATTTTATGCTTATCTTTTGCTGTGAGTGTTCTTTATCTTTTCATAGCTACTGTTCTGTTTAGTTGTAGTGCTTTAGAGTTTCTCTAGAGCTTTTGTCTCAGGTCTAAACTTTCTATAATTTGCATGCTTATCTTGTTTGGAGAGTTTGCCTGTTGCACTGAGTTATGTGTCTTGACTAGAAAGTAGGTACTTGAAGTTGCTATTCTTTTTGTAGTAGTAACTTGCAATATTTTTGAGGTATTGACTTGAGTAATGTTTGAACTTTTGGTGTCAAGAGCTCTAGCCTATTAGTGATAGATGTCGTATTTTGGGCAATCCGTGTGATTTTCGAAAACCAAAAACCCTGTTGAGAACTCTATCTACTAGATAGATCACTAACCTCTGGAGGGTTCGAATATTAGAGTACACTCACGTACCATGAGTCGAGGATGCGCAAGGATAACCAAACCCCCATACACTCCTCCTCGGGGTACTTGTCTCTTTGTGAACCTCCTAATTAGATTGAGAGTTACCGACAAAATGCATGAGTTCTTCGGACTAATGTGAGTATTCGAAAGTTGACACTTCCACCTCCTCATATTTGCTAGCCTCTCCTGTGCCGTGCATTGCCTTCTTCTCACTCCGAGAGTTGGCGTCCACCTTCGCCGGTACATCCAAACCCTTGGCATGATACGCTCTGTCATCATAAACCTCCTTATATCTTTCCTCAAAACAGCCACCATACCTACCTATACATTTGCATACTTCATGATAGTTACATTTTCTTTATGTGAGTACCTTTGTAAAGTGTGAAAGATCTCCTATATTCTTGTAAAATATAGAGTATTGCCCCTAAAGCGAGCAAAAGATCCCAAAGAGGACAAAATCAAATGATCCCAAAGAGGACGAAATAGAAAGATCCCAAAGAGGACAAATGAGAGAAATAGAAAGAGCCATTGAGGCCACCAAAAAAATAGAAAAAAGAGAAAATAAAAATAAAAGGAGAGAAGGGGGCATACTAATAATCCTTTTGAGAGATCCACACTAGTACTTCATCTTCTATCCCTTGTACTCCATAGAGATCATCACCATGCATATAGCTATGTGGGGACCCTTCACACTATATAACTTGGCTTGTATATTCCAATGATGAGCCTCCTCAAACGAGCTCTAGGTCTTCTTGAGCAAGCAAGTTAGATGCACCCCCACTAGTTCCCTTGGAGAGATTTTAGCTCACATGTGCATCCGTTGCATGGCAATCCCTACTCCTCACATCATATCTATCATATGGCCTTCTCTCGTCTATGATTGTCCTCATTGATGTGAGCCTTTCACACCTTTTTGTCTTCCTCCTCCACCTTCTTTCTGTTTCGCCTTTTAGGTGTCAACTTTCTTGCTCACGCTCATCCATTGCATGAGTGCTCAAAATATCGAAAGGGAGTGGATAAGTTTGACTTGTACCTGGCTAGTGGTCTGGGGATGAGTCAAGATAAGATTCCAAAGAAGACCAAGTGTGAAGCTTTAGTAGATTGAGTTCTCAACACAAAAATACTTTTTTCTCGTATATCCCTATCCCTTTCTTGCACGCAAACACCATTTGGAGACATTCGAGTCACGGACAGCGAGAGCTTTTGCACCTTTATGTTCTTATGTTGCTTGTTTCAATGCTAATATAGACTCTTGCCTGTTATGAATTGAATTGAATTACATGTTTTAATTGCTTTACTTAAAAGTCCTTATATGGTTGTGTGGCATGTCACCACAGAAATTATGCTGTTATCATTTACCTACTCGAGGACGAGCAGGAATTAAGCTTGGGGATGTTGATACGTCCCAAATGTATCTATAATTTCTGCTTGCTCCATGCATGTTTTGTGTGACTTTGCCATGTTTTGCTTGAACTTTCATACACTTTTGAGCATATTTGGACTAACCTATTAACTCAGTGCACCCAGTTGCCAGTTCCTGTTTTCTGCTGTTTTTGTATTTCAGGTTTTTCCAATAATTAAAATGCCCAATAAATCTCGGAAAAATTATATAAAAAATCAGCGTTCCGAAAGCTTCCACCAGGCCAAAGGGGGGCCACAGGGCAGCCAGGAGGGTGCCTGGCGCGGCCCAGCTCCTGGTCGCGCCACCTGCCCTCCTGGGTGGGTCCCACACCCCCTGGTGCCCTAATTTGGCCCCTATTTATTCTCCCGTCGCGAAAACCCTGATGGCAGACCCCTTTTCTCCAGAAGCAATTCCGATCTCCGCCGCCATCGAAAACAAGTTCGGGGGGACAGAATTCCTTTGCCGGCACCCTGCCGGGAGGGGGAAGTGCCCCCGGATTCATCTCCATCGCCGTTGCTTCCCTCCTCCATGAAGCGGGAGTAGTTCTCCCTCGGGGCTGAGGTTTCTACCAGTAGCTATGTGTTCTTCTCTCTCTCCCATGATGTGATCTTCGTTGTGATCATAGGCTATGTTAATCTAGGGTGATCCCATGATATTTCCCCCTCTTCTATGTATTGGATTGATGTACTCAATTGATCTTATCTAGTATAATCTCCGAGACCAAGGTGACAGCGGTCTATTGGACATGGGTTAGAAGAATATTATCATGAGTGATTTCCTCTTTTGTGTGTTGATTGAAGATTGAGAGTCTCTTGGTGCTTGTCTTTGACTATCCTTGAGATATGTTGTGGTGATTGTGGTACTCTCTTTGGATGGCCGCGGTGACATTGGGAAATCCATAGATTGAGAACTACGAACTTTGAGGTGTGCTTTTGTAGCCCTACATAATTCTCATCCTCTCTTGACCACAATGGAATGACCTCCGAGTGCGTCTCCATTTCATGTTTTATGGGAAATATCATGTGATTAGACTATGTTAATGTTGTTGGGAGTTTCCACTAGTGAAAGTATGAAGCATAGGCCTTGTTTCCATCATTGTTACACCGTTTGCACTCACTTTTGTTACTTGTTTCTTTGTTGCAATTTTTATTACAGATTTATATTACTTCGTTTTATCACACCTATCACCCATATTTTACCATCTCCTCGCCGAACTAGTGCACCTATACAACTCCTAGTTGTATTAGGTGTGTTGGGGACACAAGAGACTTCTTGTATCTTAATTGCAGGGTTGCTTGAGAGAGACCATCTTCAACCTCTACTTGCCTGAGTTCGATAAACCTTAGGTCATCCACTTGAGGGAAATTGCTGCTGTCCTACAAACCTCTGCGCTTGGAGGCCCAACATAGTCTACAAGAATAGAAGCTCTGCAAGGCATGGAGGGATTCGTCGCTGGACGGATCACCAAAAGACGGCATGGAAAGCTCTGCATCGACGAATCAACCTGGGGCCCTGAAGCCGATTCCGTCGAATCCGGATATCAGGTCCGATCGGGTCTATCCACATATTCATCAGCAGGACGGATGGATCTGAGCCAGAGCCAGATCCTGAAGTGCCCGTCGAAACCTCGAGTCGGCGACATGCCGACTCCAAACACGCTTTCATCGTATTCATTGATGAGTCTCCAGAGCCGGACCGCTCTGTCGAGTCTCCGATGTACGACGCCTCGGAAGAATTCAAGGATGCCGACTCATACCCTAGTGTAGGAAGCTTCTTAGATGAGGGATCTATCCGATCCGTGGGAAGCAACAGACTCGGCACTGGCGTGTCAGAATACCACACGGATTATCCTCTCTTCGAGCCTCCGTATTGTGCCACGGTGTTCATGGCCGACATTGGAGGACAAGGGAGTCAGGCAGCCCAAAATCAACATGCAGAGCAGGCGGCTAGCGCGGCCCCTAATGCAGATAGCGAGCCGGTGGCCCGCTCATCACAATAGGTCCCCACTGGAGTAGAAGCCCTCACAGATGCCTTAAACTCTCTTGACGAGGCCTTGTCTATGCCAGTGAAAACCGAAAACCAGGAGGCCTGGAGGACTAGGGTCGACGGACTCAAGTCACGAGTAGCGAGCATACGGATGGAAATCAACACCGAGAAGGAGAAAATGGCTAAAAAGGAAGCCCGAATCATCCAGGAAGCCACGCACCTCTGGGGAGAGTCGGAACTGATAGAGGCTCAACGACTAAGACTCGCCCATACGCGCCCACAGGGATACGCGAGGCGGCTCCCCCCTGGCTACCAAGGATGAACATTGTTCCACAACCCTGATCATTATCCCCCGGGATTCACGCCTCCTAGCCAGCCGGATCCTTCGCCACGCCAAGACCGTTTCCACACACCTCCTCATCACTTCGATAACCCCATGGCTAATTTCATGGTAGCAACTCGCTTCCTCACCAATGCACCAATCCAGGGGGACACTCCAGCGGATCACGCCGCTCGAGAAGCCGTCGAATTGCTCAAAACTGCTATTACATAGCAAGCACAATATTCACAAGGGGTGCCATGGATCCATGGGACTCCATATCGAAGTATGAGCCGGCAAGCAGAGTCACCGGCTCCTGCAGCCTCTAGCAAACATCTCCATCGCGGTGCACCACCGCCTCCGAGCTCCCAGGGGGCACTGAGAATTATGGACCTTCCCGCTCCTAACACTAACCTTCGTGTAGAGCCGGCGGCCCATGTTCCCTCGCAAGATCAAAACACCGAGTTCTTCAGAAGATCTGTGGGTAACCGGTGTTTAGTGTAGGCTTTGAGGAACACACGCTTGTCCCAAGATTTCAATGGACCACGTAAGATTCCAAACTATACACCTAACATGGACCCAACGGCTTGGATCGAGAGTTACGACCTCGCCATGCATATGCTACAAGCCGGCGAAGAAGTTTGCGCCCGTTACTTCACGATGATGTTGGAAGGGCTGGCTCGTACATGTTTCAAAAACCTCCCAGAGAACTCCATCACCTCCTGGGCGGACCTTAGAGAGAAGTTTATCAAGAATTTCCAAGGCACCTACCGGTGAGCAACCACAATCTTCGACTTGGAGCACTGTGTACAGAAGGAAGGAGATTCGTCCCTAAGCTGGGCACGACGAGTCGCAGATATAGTCCACTCCTCAGAAACTATTACTGCTCAAACAACAATGATCGTCTTGGAAAGAAACTGCAAGTTTGAGCCCCTAGTGCACAAGCTTTGCCGACTCAAGAGGATGGTCACAAACATGGGAGACCTCATGAATGTGGTCATCAAGTATGCCGAGTCCGATAAAACCAAGGATGATGACCCTGAAGAGGACAAAGCTGCCCAAAGTAAAAAGAAGAACGGCAAGGGGTCACAGAGTCAGAACCAACCGACCAAACATCGACCCAATCAGAATGCTTTCGACTTGGTAGCCAACACAAATGTCGGCTTCCAAAGGCATAAGCAGGTAGGAAACAACTACCGCAAGCCGGTAAGGGGTTTCCAACCCCCAACCACCTTTGAAGAAGCTTTGAAAAGGCCTTTCCCAACACATAGTAAACCCGGCCGTCCATCCAATCACACTTGGGAAGATAGCAACTTCATGCAAGAGTTCGCACGGCGTGGAGGACAGGGACCTCCTGGGTCAGGTGGAGGAGCCAGTCAGAACAACAATAACCAAGATTTTGGGCATAGGGAGCCGACGCATCACCTCAACACTAAGGATCTTGGGGAGGAGGATAGAAAAACTAGCCAGGACTTGCTGGATTCCAAGGAAACCCAAAACAGCTCCAAGATCACTCAACTTATCATGTCTTCACGACCAGCAGCTGTCGGAGGGACAGGAAGCTGCATCAGAGAGCCTCCATGTCTATGGCCATGGAGTCGGCTTGTGCCATGTGGCTTAACTAGTCTTAGCAGCCAATCACCTAGACGAGGGATGACCAACCCCCAGTGGTAGAAAACCGGGCTCCCTAGCCCTGGTAGTTTCTCCGCAAATTGGGTGCTACACGCTTGATAAAGTCCTCATGGACGGAGGAAGCAGTATCAACATCCTTTACTACGAGACTTTTCGTAGGATGGGATTGACTCACAAACAGCTGCAAAACTCCAACACCGTGTTCCATGGAATAGTACCAGGCAAGTCGGCACGCCCGATAGGCAAAATTTACCTGGAGACAGCCTTTGGAACTACTGAAATTTTTCGCTCTGCGATCATACCCTATGAGGTGGTGAAACTCGAGAGCCCATATCATGCCATATTAGGCAGACCGACTTGTCCCAGGTTCATGGCTCGGCCATGCTATGTCTACCTAAAATTGAAGATGTCGGGTCCCTTCGGCACAATCACGATAGATGGGAGCCGGTCCAGGGCTACAAAGTGCGGTGAGCAACACGTCAAGTTTGTTGAGTTCGCCTGTGCCAAAGACGACTTGTCAGCATACCAGGAGAAAGTAGACCCGGCAGACTCCACCATCCTGAAGAAACCGACTCCCGACAACAACCCCAAGTTCCAACTGGCTCAGGACACAAAGAAAGTCGAATTTGTTCCTGGTGACGCTTCCCATCAGTTTCATCATTGGGACATGGTTATCTAATAAATGTTGGATATGTGCCCTAGAGACAAATTAATAAAGATATTTGTCACATATCCGTTTTGTTCATAATACGTTTTATACTATGCTATAACTGTATTACTTGGAAATACTAATACAGGTGTAGTATAAAACATGGTCCGTAGTTTAACTTGGGTAAACTATCTCATTGGGCAATTGATTGATCAAGCTTTCCTGATCATGGCGACACTTAAGTCCATTGACAATAAGGTCATATCATTAAGGGGAATGATGTGATGGACGTACACCCACCTAAAGTATTGCAATGTGATCGAGTCACATAGTTCGGCGTTGCTATGACTTTGTAACGTATGGCTTAGTCCTTAGACCGTAATGATCATACGTAATTATCATCTATGAGGAGACTTTGATTTGTATCCCACCGCCTGACTGAAATATGCTGGCTATAACGGTGCACTTTGGGTATTCCGAAATAGATGGTTGATGAGTATGTTAATAGATCAGAGCGAGATTTGTCAGTCCTTGTGACAGGACAGGTACTCTGGGCCCACTCGGTGATATTGCATCAAACACCTTGAAAGGACGTGACTATGTCACAAGAGATGCAATGATCATGGACGAGAGAAGTTGTTTGTTGTGAATGAGATGTGAACACGGTATGTAGGATACCGACGATCAAACCTCGGACAAACAAAGTACCGCAGCACAAAGGGATTACGTCGTATCGTTAAAGGTTTCCAAAAGCGATCGAAGTTCATTCGATGGAAGCGCAGGGGCTGTCAAGGATTGTAACCAGGTCCAACTGACTAGTCATTGGTCAATGAGAAGAGTATCGACCATGTCTGTTGTTTCCCGGACCGTTAGGGTGTAACACTTAAGGGCAATCGATGCATAGGACAGTTACGGGATCAATCGATGAAATAGGAGAAATCACCGTAATAGTTTCGGAGGAGGACGGAATAGTTTCCGGACATTTTGAATAGTTCAAAATAAAGTTTAATTGTTTTAATAATGTTTTATTATTTAATTATCTGAATTAAATATTTAAAACATATTAAATAAATTAAAAAAATGGGAAAAAGGCTAAATGGGCCCATGGGGCCCATTAAGGGAGGAGGGGGTCTCCCCCCTTGGGCTTGGCGCCAAGGGTGGGGCCCATCCCCCCTATGGCCGACGCACTCCCCCCCTTGGGAGTTTAGTCCCACATGGGGGAGGGGAGGAGGATCACACCCCCCCTTGGCCTATATAAGGAGGGGTAGCCCCCTCTTTTTCCAACACACCAATATCTCCTTCTTCCTCCTTCTCCTTCCCGGAAGTGGACTCCCCTTGTTTGGAGTCTGCACCTGGATTGGAGTTCTCCACCATAAGGCATGCCATCGTTCTGCTGGAGTCGGGATCCGTAGCCGTCTTTCTTCCGCTGCTCGCCTGGTTCGGGACCCGGGAGGAACATCGATTGTACCGTACGTGTATAATCTCTTCGAGGCACTACACCTGTGGTGCTACTTCGTCGCTGGAGGTTTACCGAGAGTCATCCTCGCCGGTGGTGGCTTCTACACGACAGGGAGGTCGTAGTTCTGAGTCTACGCCAACCACGTTCGCAAGAACGTTTCCCTCTTTCGGTCTTCAAAGGTATGAACACCGATTCCGTCCGTTACTTTACATCACCATAGCATAGATCTTGGGTTCGGGTATCGTATGTATGAAAAATTTGTGTTTTCTGCCCCGTATCCCAACAGTGGTATCATGAGCTAGCTATGCGTAGATGTATTGTACGGATAGAACACATCTAGGATGTGGGCATCGAATCTTCATTCGTTACCCTCCCACGTGTACTCATTTAGCATTGCGGCAATGTTTGATGAAGCGGCCCCCGACCGACCTTACGTGTTTACGCGAGACTGGTTCCACGCTTGACATATGGCTTGTACCATATAAAGTGGCTGGGGGGTGTCTGTCTCTCTGCATTAGCGATGCGAAGATGTTTGCAACGGAGGGCCCCGACAGGGGTGTAATAGAGACGGATGGGAGACGGTGTTGTGGCATGTTTTTCGCAGGATAGAAACGGCTCTCTCTCTCGAAACCCCTAGCATCCACGTAAAACTTGCACAAGCTAAAGTAGAAAGGCGTTTAACTTTTCTTTGCATGAAGGGGGATCATAGGTTGTATGATTTACATTTTTTACTTCCTGTTTTATGCTAGTATGCTAGATATATCGACGGTAGCACAAAACAGGACCATCTCTCACAATACCAACATTGTGTTCTCCCTTGGTGGGCACCGCCTGGAAGGTTCTCCCATATGGCTTGATTCTCCGTACATACCGGAGTTGTCCTACATATTAAACGGAGTTCGCATGAAGTTGGGTTCAGCAAGCCTGGCATATGCAGATATGGCCTTGCTGAACAGCTAACATCAAGGTTCGATTGGCAGGCTTGACGTATGTAGATGCGGGCCTAGAACACAGGAGACCGAAAGGTCGAGCACGAGTCACATGCCTGATGTGATTGGCTTAGAGGCCTACCTGGTTCGCATACTGATGGCCGTGACGATCGGGGGAGGTATGGGGGCTGGGATTGTGTAATCAATTAATTAAATTGAGAGGTGTTTATCTAAGTGGGAGCTTTCTATAATTTTGAGATTAAATTGAAACTCCACATTATGAACAAAACTCTAAATATGTATCCTTGTGAATCAACCTTGTAGATGGCAGCACCTCGCCCCTCGTTCAACTTAGGATCATTCCTAGAGAAAGATAAGCTAAAAACAGATGGTACAAACTTCACCAACTGGTTCCGCACCCTGAGGATTCTCCTCGTTCCCCTCAAGATGGCATACGTACTAGAGGACGCGTTAGGTGACGCACCAGCAGATGATGCCAGTCAGGACGAGAAGAATGTCTATCTCTCCAGAACTAAGGATTACAACCTTGTCCAGAGTGGCATTCTCTACTCCATGGAGGCTGAGCTGCATAAACTCTTTGAGAGGATGGGTGCAGATGACATTATCACCGACCTCAAGGCGGTCTTCGCACCTCAAGCCAGGGCTGAACGGTACGAGGCTTCTGAAGCCTTCTTCTCAGCAAAGATGGACGAGCACGGCAGCGTGAGTGAGCACGTAGTCAGAATGTCTGGCTATGTTCAGCGCTTGAATGCTCTGGAATGTCAGATTCCAGATGAACTTGCTGTTGATAGGGTGTTGCAGTCGCTTCCCCCTAGCTACAAAGGTTTTGTGCTGAACTACAACATGCAGGGGATGACCAAAACCCCTTCTGAGTTGTTCGCCATGCTGAAAAGCGCCGAGGTTGAGATCAAGAAGGAGCACGCCGTCTTCATGGTCAACAAGACCACTGACTTCAAGAAGTCAAGAAGGCGGGAGAAGGCCAACAGAGGTGGCCCCAAGAGGGATGGCAAGTCAGTTGCCGCTCCTCCCAAGGCACCTGATGAGGACATGACTACCATAGTTACAGCCACAACCCCTGCTAATATACCTACTGGACCAATTACGAGAGATCGTGCACACCAATTAAATTATCAGGTACTTTCGCTTCTTGGTAATGTTTCTAATGTTCATGTGAATATGATGCTGCCTAACATCGATATATATCTGTTGCTGACAAATGAAGGACCTAGCATGGACAAAAAGGATGAGCATTGGAGCATGGTCAAGCATGAAGATGATGACGACATAATTATCATGGATATGACCATTAATTCCTCTATATTTGATCAAGAAATGAAGTCAATACAAAGGGGCATGATTGTGTGCTGTACAAGAAGTTATTTCACGTCACTTTTGGGCCAAGAGAAGATAGAGACCAAGTCTTTCACGTCATGGACTCAGATTCGGACTGCAGAGATATACCCAACTTCAAACAGCCGCCGTTTCTACATACGAACTCCAAATTGGGTGATTCTTTTTTCTGGTGATAGCTTATCTCGTGTAGTTTCCAGCGCAATTGGTTTCACCTTCAAATTCCTTTGGAGCGTGGAGATATTGCGAAAACGGTGCGACCCAGCAGCAGAATCCGAATCAAAGTCCAACTCAATAGGTGTTGCATCACCTCCACATGGGCCCAAGTGCCTTGTACGACCTAGGTTTAGTTTTAGGACTCCTTGGGACGTCCTTCCACCCCCTTGGCCTCCACCCTTTAGTCCTATATAAGTAGATCAACCCCTAGGGTTTTTCTTTGGATTTCTTTTAGTTAAAAAAGACTGCTTAGCTAATTGCCGCATCTTCGTGTACTCGGTTTGTGTCCAACGACCAGATCAAGACCGCTTTTGGAATCCCAACTTTATTCATACTTCATCTACATATTCGCAATATTAAGATTGCTTTATCATAGTTCTTGCTTGTTCTTCGATTGCTTGCAGGCACTCGACCTTCGTGGTCAGGTTGATCATGCTCCGACGTGGTCAATAACCTCCAGAGATTGGTTTAGCGATTGCTAAGGCGCGACGTTGTTGCACGTTTGTAGTCGGATCGTCAAAGTCGTCTCCACAAAATCGAAAGTTATCTCTCATCGAAATATCGGGACACCCCAGCTCTATCAAGTGGTATCAGTTTTCAGGTTGCTCGGTGAGAATTCCACATCCATATATTAGATCTGTTTTTTTATCACGTATCATCCACACAAAAAGCCATAAAAATAGGATTAGATCATCATATCCAAACCAATTTGAGACTTCGCAATTTTCTTTTCGGTGCTTTGCTTTATTGAATTATCGGTTGCATCGTCGTGTTCAGTTGCTGGTCTTAGTATCTAGTCCTTTAGAGTTTCGAGTTCTGTTCACGTTAGTCACCGTCGCCGCTGCACCATCATCCCATCCGCTGCCTACTTCTACCATCCACCATAGAAAAAGAGAGAAAAAGAGTTGAAAAAAGAGAGAAAAAAAGAAAAAGGAAAAAAGAAAGA
Organism: Bromus sterilis; assembly: GCA_950022295.1. NCBI lineage: Eukaryota > Viridiplantae > Streptophyta > Magnoliopsida > Poales > Poaceae > Bromus > Bromus sterilis. Next base: position 157,585,167 of record OX465599.1, on the reverse strand, counting down.
AAAAAGGAAAAAAGAGAAAAAAGAAGAAAAATTTCGGATCTATCTCTAGTTGAACTCGTATTTGAAATCTCGTCGGAATCAGTTTTGAGAAGTGTCCACTAAAACGGGCATAACTTTGTCATCCGAAGTCCGTTTTGGCTCCACGAGTACTCAAATTAAAGATATTTCCGAGGCTCTTCTAAATAGTTCAGGAGCTAGTGTGTTATTTGAAACTCCAGATCGTCTTCTAAGACGGACTTTTTGACCTCTAAAGTTTCCGAACACAGTTTTTGTCAGATTTCGGGATAATTCTCAATTTTTTGACACCTCATCCGAACTCTAAATTGAGTGATTCTTATTGGGTCGGAAAGCTTAGGTCAGTGCCCTATTGGAGGAAAAATATCAAAAAATTAGCAAATATATTTCAGAGGAAAGTTGTAGCGAGAATATTGGTGTATCTTGGTTTGGAGCCTACTTTCACCATTATCTTTGCTCTCTTGATGATCTTCACTTATATCTTGCTATCCAGAGCTACTTCATATCATTCATTACTGCTAGTTGTGCTACGTCGTGACCACATTAGTGTTCTAGGCTCGCGTCTCTAGTCCGGTCTAGACTAGGACCAGCACAGTATCGTCGTTGAGCGTTAATTCAATTTTGCATCTCTGAATTGATTATTGCTGATATTTTTGCCACCATATTAAAGCCTTCCAAGCTCCACATATTTCTACATCGTGTATACGTGCGTTCACCTGGCAATCGCTCTACTTAATCTTTGGAGTTCTTTGACACCGTTGGTTGCCGATCACCACCTGCTGCATGGTAAGAACTAGTAAGACATTGATATTTGCTATCCTGTGAGCGTTTTACCACCACATCCTAGTAGTTCATAGGGACATATACTTGTGATTTGTTTCTTGTTTTCTACTAATCATGGCAGGTTCTGGAGTTAGATCTTCTTGGGCGGCAACTATAGTTGGAGATTTTCCACCACCTACAACTACACAACAGTCACTGCAAAAGGTAAACACACATAAGCATGCACATGATCAGGTTATTGTTTCTATACCACACTTTCATGGACGTCTAAGACCTGATTTATACATTGAGTGGGAGTTTGAAATAAATGATATATTTGTTTCCCATAATTTTCTTGAGCATAAGAAAGTAAAAACTGCAATTAGTGCTTTCAAAGATTTTGCTTCTATTTGGTGGAATGAATATTGTAGTTTATATCCTGATTATATACCTAATACTTGGAATGATCTCAAACTTACTATGCGATATAGATTCGTTCCCTCTTATTATACTCGTGACAAGGTTAGGAAATTAAAAAATTTAAAACAAGGTACTAAAACTGTTTCAGAATATTATGATGCTTTAGAAACTACATTCTTGCATTCTCTTTTAGAGGAAAGTGAAGAATATTTCATGGACATATTTTGGGAAGGTTTAAACCGTGACATTCAGGATATCCTAATTCATGAAAAGTGTTATCCTATGGATCGTTTGTTTCGTCTTGCTTGTAAAGCTGAACAGGAAATCGACAAACGTGTTTCCCAGAAGACGAACAAGCGGAATGTGCAAATACCATAAGTTGAGAAGGTTGTTCCTTCAACCACTATGAGCACTACCATAACCACATCAATTGTCGTAAGCACTCCTCCAATATCTGATCGATCATCACAAAAAGGTAATGACAAAGGTATGGATCTTTCCCCTCCACATGAGAACCTTGCTGATTTAAAAGCAACATGTGTTGAGCTATCCAGTAGTTTCATCACACAACCAATTTTCGAGAATGTCATAACTTCACATGAAGATGTTTCTTGCCTAATAGACTTGAATACATCATGTCTTGAGTTACCTGTTGATTTGAGCACACCATCTATTTTGGATAATCATCTTACTATTATGAACCTGCAATGCTTAATCATTTTGATATGACCTCTAATCTTGGTGATGCTTCTGCGTCGAATGACTTGTTGCATGGCTACTTAGTTAAGCCTGTTGTAGCATGTCCTTCGAAAAACATTAACGTTTCTTCACCGGTATTGGGATGGTTTAATGATGAGCATTGTACGAATAAGAGCTTCACTTATATATGCAAACTGAGTTGCAATACTTTCATTTCGTTTTTGTATTGTGATGATCATATATGTTTATATTTCACGACATACGAAAGTTACTCATATATACATGTGTTACATGTCCAAAAACTAAGGGAAGTAAGAATGGATGACATATATATATACAACATGTACACCTTGTCTCTTTTGTTAGCCACATTTCAGATTAAGAAACGCCGGGGACAGCTTTATTTTCAAGAAGGGAAGGATGATGAGGACATGACTACCATAGTTACAGCCACAACCCCTGCTAATATACCTACTGGACCAATTACGAGAGATCGTGCACACCAATTAAATTACCAGGTACTTTCGCTTCTTGGTAATGTTTCTAATGTTCATGTGAATATGATGCTGCCTAACATCGATATATATCTGTTGCTGACAAATGAAGGACCTAGCATGGACAAGAAGGATGAGCATTGGAGCATGGTCAAGCATGAAGATGATGACGACATAATTATCATGGATATGACCATTAATTCCTCTATATTTGATCAAGAAATGAAGTCAATACAAAGGGGTATGATTGTGTGCTGTACAAGAAGTTATTTCACGTCACTTTCGGGCCAAGAGAAGATAGAGACCAAGTCTTTCACGTCATGGACTCAGATTCGGACTACAGAGATATACCCAACTTCAAACAGCCGCCGTTTCTACATACGAACTCCAAATTGGGTGATTCTTTTTTCTGGTGATAGCTTATCTCGTCTAGTTTCCAACGCAATTGGTTTAACCTTCAAATTCCTTCGGAGCGTGGAGATATTGCGAAAACGGTGCGACCCAGCAGCAGAATCCGAATCAAAGTCCAACTCAATAGGTGTTGCATCACCTCCACATGGGCCCAAGTGCCTTGTACGACCTAGGTTTAGTTTTAGGACTCCTTGGGACGTCCTTCCACCCCCTTGTCCTCCACCCTTTAGTCCTATATAAGTAGATCAACCCCTAGGGTTTTTCTTTGGATTTCTTTTAGTTAAAAAGACTGCTTATCTAATTGTCGCATCTTCGTGTACTCGGTATGTGTCCAACGACCAGATCAAGACCGCTTTTGGAATCCCAACTTTATTCATACTTCATCTACATATTCGCAATATTAAGATTGCTTTATCATAGTTCTTGCTTGTTCTTCGATTGCTTGCAGGCACTCGACCTTCGTGGTCAGGTTGATCGTGCTCCGACGTGGTCAATAACCTCCAGAGATTGGTTTAGCGATTGCTAAGGCGCGACGTTGTTGCACGTTTGTAGTCGGATCGTCAAAGTCGTCTCCACAAAATCGAAAGTTATCTCTCATCGAAAGATCGGGACACCCCAGCTCTATCAGCACCAAAGCCTAAACCCGGAGTGGAGTGCTTCTACTGCAAGGGTGAAGGTCACTGGAAACGCAACTGTCCCAATTACCTAAAGGACAAGAAGGCTGGCAAGGTTGCCAAGAGAGACGAAGGTATATTTTATATACATATTGTTGATCTTCTCTTGACAAGCGCCGGGAACACATCTTGGATATTTGATACAGGATCTGTCGCTCATATTTCTAATTCCATTCAGGGACTAAGGAATAGGAGACGCTTGCTCAAAGATGAAGTGACGATGCGCGTGGGGAATGGCTGTCAGATTGAAGTCTTGGCGGTCGGCACGAAGCATCTTAGTCTCCCTTCGGGATTGGTTTTAGTTCTGAATAATTGCTACTATGTACCCGCGTTGAGTGTGAACATCGTTAGTGGCTCTTGCTTGAAGCGAGAACACTATTCTTTTAATTCTGATACAATTGGTTGTTCGATTTATAAGAATGAAATGTTTTATGTTCACGCACCGGAGTTGCATGGTTTATTCGTACTTGATCTCGATGGTGACGTGTGTCACATTAACAATATTGAGGCCAAAAGATTGAAGAATGATGAAGATCACATGAAGATGTGGCATTGCCGACTTGGTCATATATGTATAAATCGCATGGAGAAGCTCCATAAGGATGGACTTCTTGAGTCATTGGATTTTGGATCCCTTGATACATGTGAACAATGCCTCATGGGAAAAATGACAAGGGCTCCATTCAATGGCGTAATGGAGCGTGCGGATGTTTTATTGGGGATCATACACTCGGATGTATGTGGACCCATGAACGTCCCCACTCGCAATGGTCTTCGTTACTTCGTGACCTTTACTGATGACTTGAGTAGATATGGGTATATTTACTTGATAAAGCACAAGTACGAAACCTTTGAAAAGTTCAAGGAATTTCAGAATGAGTTCGAAAATCAACTCGGAAATAAAATCAAGCACCTTCGATCGGATCGTGGTGGCAAGTATTTGAGTCACGAGTTTGGCAATCATCTGATGTCTTGTGGCATAGTACCGCAGCTTACGCCGGCAGGCACACCTCAGAGAAACGGTGTGACTAAGCGACGTAATCAAACCCTATTGGATAGCGTACGATCAATGATGTCTCATGCTGATTTGCCTGTGTCATTCTGGGGGTATGCATTAGAAACTGCCGTTCATATTCTTAATAGGGCACCATCCAAATCCGTAAAGACAACACCATTTGAAGAATGGCATGGCACAAAACCTAAGTTGGCTCACCTGAAGATTTGGGGTTGTGAGGCTTATGTTAGAAAACTACAGCCTGACAAACTTGAATCCAAGGCGGATAAGTGCATCTTTGTGGGCTATCCCAAGGAAACTTGTGGATACACCTTCTACAACAAGTCTGACAGCAAAACGTTTGTTGCCAAGACGGGACACTTTCTTGAGAAGGAGTTTCTCGCGAAAGAGTTGAGTGGGATGAAAGTAGACCTCGATGAAGTAACTGACCAATCACTCCAATTGGAAGAAACGGCTACGGAAATTGTTCTGGAACCATCTTCCATAGTAGGAGCTGAAGAGAATGGCCAGAACGACATTCATAACGATCATGACATTGATGATGATCATGATGAGAATGAAGAGGAAACTTTTATGCCCCTTAGGTCATCAAGAGTCTGTCAACCTACTGATTTTTACGGACAGCTTGTGAATGCAATCTCGGGTGATGAGTCGGATGAACCTACAAGTTACAAAGAAGCAATGGAGGGACCCGAGTCCGAGAAATGGCTTGAAGCCATGAAACCCGAAATAGACTCCATGTACACCAACAAAGTATGGACTTTGGTGGATATTCCCGAGGACCGCAAGGCCGTCGAGAATAAATGGATTTTCAAGAAAAACACTGACGCAGACGGAAATGTATCTGTCTACAAAGCTCGACTTATCGCGAAGGGTTTCCGACAAATTCAAGGAGTTGACTACGAGAAGACGTTCTCTCCTGTAGCGATGATAAAGTCTATTCGGATCCTACTAGCAATAGCTATATCATGATTACGAGATATGGCAGATGGATGTGAAAACTGCATTCCTAAATGGCAACATTGAGGAAGAGTTGTATATGATGCAACCAGAGGGGTTTATCGATCCAAGGAACGCTGGTAAGGTGTGCAAGCTTCAACGGTCCATCTATGGGTTGAAGCAAGCATCTCGGAGCTGGAATCTTCGATTTGATGAGGTCATTAAAGCTTTTGGATTTGTCCAAAACGTCGAAGAGTTCTGCGTCTATAAGAAACTGAGTGGGAGCTCTGTAGCATTCCTTGTGTTATATGGATATGACATATTACTAATAGGGAACGATAAGAAATTCTTAGAGGAAGTGAAGGAATATCTGAATGGACAATTTTCCATGAAGGACCTAGGTGAAGCTGCGTACATATTAGGGATTAAGATCTTTAGAGATAGACCTAATCGACGGTTGGCCTTGAGTCAGAACACTTATATTGACAAGATATTGAAAAGGTTCAAAATGGATGACTCCAAGAGAGGTCTCTTGCCAGTTATAAAAGGTGTCAAATTAAGCGTGACTCAATGCCCAACCACAGCAAAAGAGAAGGAGGAGATGTCCTCAAAGCCCTATGCCTCAGCCATAGGTTCTCTCATGTATGCTATGTTATGTACTAGACCGGATTTAGCGCTGGCCATTAGTATGACTAATCGCTACCAGAGTAACCCGGGAATGGCTCACTGGACAGCAGTAAAGAACATCCTTAAGTACTTAAGAAGAACCAAGGATCTCTTTCTCGTTTATGGAGGAGTTGATGAGGAGCTCACTGTAAATGGTTACGTTGACGCAAGCCTCGGCTCAGATCTAGATGACTCGAAATCCCAAACGGGATATGTTTTCATGTTGAACGGTGGCGCAATTAGCTGGAGGAGCGGCAAACAGTCAGTCGTCGCTCAATCTGCAATGGAGTCGGAGTATATTGCCGCTTGCGAAGCGTCAAACGAGGCGTTGTGGCTGAAGAAGTTCATGATCGATCTTGGCGTCTTTCCCAGTTGCACTGACCCCGTGGGAATCTTCTGCGACAACACGGGTGCCATTGCTAACGCGAAGGAGCCAAGAACTCACTCTACAGCCAAGCACATCCTCCGAAAGTTCCATGTGACGCGAGACTACGTCAGGGATGGACACACTAGGATTCACAAGATACATACGGATCTGAACGCAGCAGACCCGATGACTAAACCTCTTCCACAGGGCAAGTTTGAAGAACACCGAGAGACCATTGGTGTTAGATACATACCTGATGTAAACTAGTGTAATTTGTACTCTAGTGCGAGTGGGAGACTATTGGATATGTGCCCTAGAGACAAATTAATAAAGATATTGGTCACATATCCGTTTTGTTCATAATACGTTTTATACTGTGCTATAACTGTATTACTTGGCAATACTAATACAGGTGTAGTATAAAACATGTTCTGTAGTTTAACTCGGGTAAACTATCTCATTGGGCAATTGATTGATCAAGCTTTCCTGATCATGGCGACACTTAAGTCCATTGACAATAAGGTCATATCATTAAGGGGAATGATGTGATGGACGTACACCCACCTAAAGTATTGCAATGTGATCGAGTCACATAGTTCAGCGTTGCTATGACTTTGTAACGTATGTCTTAGTCCTTAGACCGTAATGATCATACGTAATTATCATCTATGAGGAGACTCTGATTTGTATCCCACCGCCTGACTGAAATATGCTGGCTATAACGGTGCACTTTGGGTATTCCGAAATAGATGGTTGATGAGTATGTTAATAGATCAGAGCGGGATTTGTCAGTCCTTGTGACAAGACAGGTACTCTGGGCGCACTCGGTATTATTGCATCAAACACCTTGCAAGGACGTGACTAGGTCACAAGAGATGCAATGATCATGGACGAGATAAGTTGTTTGTTGTGAACGAGATGTGAACACGGTACGTAGGATACTGATGATCAAACCTCGGACAAACAAAGTACCGCAGCACAAAGGGATTACGTCGTATCGTTAACGGTTTCCAAAAGCGATCGAAGTTCATTCGATGGAAGCGCAGGGGCTGTCAAGGATTGTAACCAGGTCCAACTGACTAGTCATTGGTCAATGAGAAGAGTCTCGACCATGTCTGCTATTTCCCGGACCGTTAGGGTGTTACACTTAAGGGCAATCGATGCATAGGACAGTTACGGGATCAATCGGTGAAATAGGAGAAATCACCGGAATAGTTCCGGAGGAGGACGGAATAGTTTTCGGACATTTTGAATAGTTCAAAATAAAGTTTAATTGTTTTAATAATGTTTTATTATTTAATTATCTGAATTAAATATTTAAAACATATTAAAAAAAATTAAAAAAATGGGAAAAGGCTAAATGGGCCCATGGGGCCCATTAAGGGAGGAAGGGGTCTCCCCCCTTGGGCTTGGCGCCAAGGGTGGGGCCCATCCCCCCCTATGGCCGGCGCACTCCCCCCCCCCTTGGGAGTTTAGTCCCACATGGGGGAGGGGAGGAGGATCACACCCCCCCTTGGCCTATATAAGGAGGGGTAGCCCCCCCTTTTCCAACACACCAATATCTCCTTCCTCCTTCTCCTTCCCGGAAGTGGACTCCCCTTGTTTGGAGTCTGCACCTGGATTGGAGTTCTCCACCATAAGGCAGGTCGTCGTTCTGCTGGAGTCGGGATCGGTAGCCGTCTTTCTTCCGCTGCTCGCCTGGTTCGGGGCCAGGGAGGAACATCGATTGTACCGTACGTGTATAATCTCTTCGAGGCACTACACCTGTGGTGCTACTTCGTCGCTGGAGGTTTACCGGGAGTCATCCTCACCGGTTGTGGTCTTCTACACGACAGGGAGGTCGTAGTTCTGAGTCTACGCCAACCACGTTCGCAAGAACGTTTCCCTCTTTCGGTCTTCAAAGGTATGAACACCGATTCCCTCCGTTACTTTACATCACCATAGCATAGATCTTGGGTTTGGGTATCGTAGGTATGAAAAATTTGTGTTTTCTACCCCGTATCCCAACAATAAATAGGAAAGCACGCTCATCGAGTTCCTTCGTGAGAATTGAGATATTTTGGCATGGAAACCTTCTGACATTCCAGGTGTCCCGAGGGAGCTCGCTGAGCACCACTTAAATATTGATCCAAAACTGAAGCCGGTCAAGCAATTCCTTCGTCGTCTCAATGACGAAAGGAGGAACGGCATTGGGGAAGAGATAGCCCAGCTCCTTGCCGCCGGGTTCATCATGGAAGTTTTCTATCCGGAGTGGCGTGCAAACCCGGTCCTCGTTTTGAAAAAGAACGGGACTTGGCGTATGTGCATTGACTACACCGACTTAAACAAGGCTTTCCCAAAGGATCCCTTTGCACTGCCTCGCATTGTTCATATCATCGACTCTACTGCAGGATGCGATCTCCTGTGTTTTCTCGACGCCTACTCCGGCTACCATCAAATCAAGATTGCCCTTGAAGACCAGGAGAAAATATCTTTCATCACTCCTTTTGGGATATACTGTTACACATATATGCCTTTCGGCTTGAAGAATGCGGGAGCCACATATCAGCGAACGGTGCAGAATTGCCTTAAAGAGCAAATTGGGCACAATGTACACGCGTATGTGGACGGCATTGTGATCAAATCTCAGCTGGCCGATTCACTCATCAGTGACCTCCAGGAAACCTTCAAGAATCTGTGCAAATACCAGATGAAGTTAAACCCGACCAAGTGCACTATTGTGGTCCCTGCAGGTAAGCTCCTTGGATACATAGTATCTGAGAGGGGCATTGAGGCGAAACCGAAGAAGATCAATGCTATCATGGCCCTCCAGAAGCCGGCCTCAGGGAAGGGAGTCCAACGACTCACAGGATGTGTAGATGCCCTGAGTCGGTTTATTAGCCCACTTGGAGAAAAAGAAATCCCCCAGTACTGGCTCCTGCGAAAGTCGGAGAAATTCGTCTGGGATGACGAGGCTGATCAAGCTCTGGAAGAATTGAAGACACAGTTGTCCGAGGCTCCAATATTGGGGGATCCTAAACCAAAGAATCCGATGCTACTTTATATTTCATCCAACAATCGAGCGGTCAGTGTTTGTGTTGTGGTTGAATGTATGGAAGCCGGTAAAGAGCACCCTTTTCAAAGACCGGTCTATTATGTTAGTGAGGTCCTGACTTCATCGAAGCAATGCTACCCTCACTGTAAGAAACAGGTCCTTGCTGTGTTCATGGCGAGTCGGAAGCTCAAGCATTACTTCCAGGAGCACTCCATAACTGTATTCATCTCAGCACCACTTGCAGATATCATCCAGAACCGTGAAGCCACGGGAAGGATTGCAAAGTGGGCTATAGAGTTGGGGGCTTATCGCATCAAGTATGAACCGCACACGGCCATCAAATCCCAAGCGCTAGTAGACTTCATCAATGATTGAACGGAAATCCAGGCGCCTCAAGAGAAGCCGATCACCAAATATTGGACAATGCACTTCGATCGAAGTCGTCGTGGTCCTTACTTCTCCCAAAGGAGAGATATTTTGATATGTCTTGCAGCTACAGTTCACTTGCATTAACAACACTTCATCTGGTTAACTGGGATGCTGTGATGGGGGAACAGGTCGGGATCCACCATGGACTCGTCTAAGTCAACCATTGGAGGCCAGCGAGGTTGGGCATGGCGGCTCGAATCCATGGGCGGAAGGCATGCACGGTGGCGCGCGCTGACCAGGTAGGTCACGAAGGCTACCTAGCCACTCCAAGGCGGCGATTCCCTGCGACCAGAGTGGGCGCGGCCACTGTGAAGACGAGCGGGAACACGATGGCGAGAAGGCAGAGTAGTGGCGGATCCGTGGAGGAGACCTCGCCAACGGGCATTGGCTGCCGGATCTGGTTGGTGGCGGCCAGACCCCGCCATGGCCGTGGTGTTGATGCGCGAGAGTTGATAACGGCTTCTCTCCCTTCGTTGGTTACCCCAAGTGGAAGGTGAGATGTAGATAGCGGCAAATTTCCCTCAGTGAAGATACCGAGGTTTATGTCTCCAATTGGACTCCAAGGTCGACAAGTAGGTGGCAAGGAAACAATGGCACCGTTTTTAAGACAAAAGTTGCTTCCTTGACCTAGACCTGCACACACAACAAGTAACTTTTCTCCCAATAAAGTTCAGAGAGGTTGTCAATCTCTTCGGCCTTGTTGTTTACTAAGAATCAAATGCAAGGGATAATAGTAGTGGTAATTACAACTGGAAAGTAAAACAAGAAGTATATTGAGGGTGTAAATAGTGGTGGAAATATGGACCGAGGTCCCATGATGTTCACTAGTGATGTCTCTCTTCCAGAAGACTATAAAACTTCTATGCGAGGTAAAAAAATCACAGCTGGGCAATTGACAGGATTACGGACGCAAAAAAATGCTAACTATGCTACAAAAGAAAGGAAGAGGCTCAAAAGCATGGGCGGTACGCCAAAATAAGTAGACCGAAATCCATCTGCATCTACTACTAATCATCCACCTTGAGATATCTATCCAGAACATCTCGCTGGTATTAAGTTTTGAGCCCCACCCAAAGTGTAAACCCAAAGCAACATACAACTGCATTAAAACAACTTTGCGTAAAGTAAAGAATCCTAGAAACTGTGGTTACAAGCACCGTTGTTTTCACCCTTTTGGCAACAGCACATCCCCTAGACTCATGTTTCTGGCACTCAAGCTAGTCATCAGGGGGTATGAACCACAATCAAGCATAACGCTCCCTCTTGGAGTCACTAACTACTACTTGTCCAAAGAAATAAACAACAACGGAGAACATGCAAGAATTACTCAAGAACTCAAATATAGAAGCGAACCAAATATTTTACTCATCACAATCTAAACATAGTCTCATAATTGTAGCAGCCCAAAAGTGATTTTACTATTTGTGATGTAATTTTGCTTTGTCAAATGGCTATCAAACTTCTTGGGTTGCAAGATGGTGTTAAATGATGTGGTGATCTTGAGTGCTCAATTTGAATTTGAATTCAAACCCATCCTTATGCTTCAAGAAGGGTATTGTTGTATTTTTCAATGCTTCATATATTTTTCCCTAAGCTCCAATTTTTTGCATAGCCAAATCTCTCTCCCTCCCATGCTTTTTCAAGGCCTTGCATTGATTTTTAGCCCCCTGGAAAATTGAGTTGTAGTTCAAAGCAATTTTAATTTAAATCAACTTCCAAGATTTTACTTGCACCAAAAATGGCCAAACCATTTTTGTAAAATCAGGAATATTCAGGGAGGAATTTTGGTGTTGGATTGAAGTTTTTCTTTTGCCCCTTTCTCTCTGATAAATTCTTGGAGTGTTTTTGGAATTTAAAAATAGAGAAAGTCCTTCTATTCTTTTCTTCCGAGGCAACCTGTTGTCCTGGCCCAACCCAGCAGGCCCCATTGCTCTTCCCCAGCCCACCGTGGCCTGTGCCACCGAAGCGGTACGCGGGAAGGATACCAGCCGCGCGATCAAGATCCGAGGGCGAGGACGCACCGCCTTTCCACCGTGGAGAGGTCCCCTCCCCCTCTTCCCTCACACCGGCGGGAGAGCGTCGACGTGGACAGAAGGCCTCCCCTCCTTATAGGCCGCGCCCCCAAGCCGCAGGAGCCCCCTAGGGTTCCATTTTCCCCGCCGTTTGTAAGGCCCGATATGCGGTACTGTTCCAGATCTAGGTGTTTCCACCCAGATCCGGGGACGAAGCACATATCGGTCCCACCGCGACATATGACAAAGCCATATGCCCCGGATTTCCAACGTGATATCACAACATTACAGATACAAGGATACAACATCTCATACAATCGGCATAAAACTGCCTCAAATACAATACAACAGCGGAAGATATATGTCTGGGTACAGACTACAAGCAATGCCTAGTGGCAAAGATAAAACATCGATCCCATAACCACACGGGTCCAGGCCCTCCGCCGGGATCCGCCTAACTAGTCGTCGTCGAGTCTCCACGTGAAACGTCGGTCACCATACCTGTTGTCCATCAAGAACCCTTAAAAGAGTTTGGGGGTAGTATCATGAGTACAGAGGTACTCAGCATCCAACTTTAGTGGTCATCTGACCCAGCAAGGACTTCATCACTCGTCCTTCTAGGAGAACTAGTAGTTTACGGTAAGGAAGGGGTAAGTGGTGAGGTTGCTGCCGCACTAGCATTTGATGAAGTGGCTAACGATCTAGAGAGTAAGAAAAGAAGCCAAGCATTCACTGAGGAATCGCCTCCAATAAGTCTTGCTATCAACTACTTACGCAAAAATAACACCTATCCTATCCTTGTCCTCCTCTTCGCATCCCGATGAAGAAGAAGCAGTCAAGGCACACACACGTTGAACAAATTACATTAAGATTATCACAGTTGTTGTTGTCTATGAACAAGGAGTAGGTCTCAAGTCGTCCATAACCGTGGACACGGCTTCTCGAAAAGATTTAACCCTGCAGGGGTGTACCAACTGCCCATTACGAGGCTCCGCACGCACGTCCATCACTCACAGTTGCTACCGATCACAGGCATCCATTTTATGATTTAGTTCTAAGAGATCCGAAACGACAGGTCCCTCTAACTAACAACGAACAAATCCGGGTGGCCCCCGGGGAGTCGACAACCAATCCAAAAGCTGGCCACGCTCTCGGATCGGACTCTTCTGTCTCAACAGGGTTTGGGTTACCGAGACGCCTCACGTGAGGCCTCGGGCCCTCGCCGGTTAAAGGTGGACCAACAGGGAAACCATGTCTCCGCTGGTCTGGGTTGGTTTAAAACTACTGGCAGCTGACCTTCACACACACGGTTTCAAATGGTAAATCAGCTTGGGCCACCACTAGAAATGCTTGAAGCTAGGTAGGTAAGAAAAGGGGAACCCATAAAATCCCACACGCGGTTAGGCACGCTCAGTCTTAAAACCAATACCCAGAACTCGGATCCTAGGTGACTCGAATGGAACAAAGCGTGGGGCGGGATAGCCTAGACCTTCCATCCTTTGTCGAATATAGTCAACATTATAATAATCATATCATCAACAACAATATAATAATGTGATATCCCGAACCAAAGAGTAACAGGGTAACATCGTAGCAGCCTAAGCATGCATACTAAGCAGGGGCTGAGCAACGAGCAAAAGGAACATAGAAGTACAAGGTTTGCTGGGAAGGGACATGGCTATATCGGTTTGATAGAGGCTGTAAACATGTGGTAGGATCAAACATCGAACCTAACCTAGACTAGCATGCAAACCGCTGGTTGAAATAGAATGGATCATAAGTAATGTATAGTCATTGCCTGTTGATAAGTCGGGTTCCGAAGGTGTAGTTGATCGCAAGCTCGCATCGTCTCCGAGAGGTACCCGCGGAAGCACACAAGAGGTAAACACTGGAAAGCAATCAACGAGCAAGCACTCTATTACTACGAGGCAACACAAGATCAAGAAGACATCACATGACACGGCAACGCGATACGGATCTATCGTCGAGAACGGTTACTAATGGTTTAAGTGGGGTATCGGTCACACACGACGAATACCGCACGTTTACGGTGGTTCAAGTTTCTTAGCTACAGGTGATCAACCAATGGTCATTAACATGGCAACTCAAGCAAGAATGGCATAGCACACAAACATGGCAAGAGGTGAAGCACAAACTAAACTATCTATGCTAATCAATTTAAGTGAGGCACAACCTAAACATGGCATAACACTAAGTGCCGCACGATGATTAAAAGATTTGGTACTGTTCTGTCCTAAACCATATTTTAGGTTGGTTACCAACAGAAAACAATAGCATAAACACAAAGTACACGGAAAACTAATCAAGTTACATATAAAGAACACCCCAAACGGAGTTACGGTTAAAAAGATATAAGCAACACAACGGGCACAATCTGCCAACATCACGAAGCACACTTTAGAGCAATGCATAAACAGGTTAATCAATGCAAACATGCTCACAAATGATATGAAATTAAACTAGACATGACAAGGAAGGCATGGCAAAAAGAATCATGCAAATAGGCATCATAGATCAAAAGATATTAAGCAAACAACATGGCATCGCAAAGTAACAGACTTAGTGAAAATCAGAGGTGGCTGTCAAAAACAGCAGCATAGCAACTTTGGAGCTGAATAACTATATGACCAGCAAGCATATATGGCATGTGAATGCATGAAACTGAAGTAGAAACATTTCTTAACGCAACGCAAAAGGAATCAATCAATTCCAATGAACGGTTGCGAAGCAATCGTCACCCGAAGTTGCAATAAAATAATAACAGCAACACTTAACAGGAAATAAAAGCAGTTTAACGGCCTGATGCCCTGTTCAGCACACAATTACACAATCAAGACGACCTCAACCGGAAAAACTTTCTACATAGGAATGCTAGAGCACGCAAAACTGAGCAACTTTCGTTTTGGGGGCAACGTCATCGGAGCTACGGATTGATCGTTATTCTACTCGCAAAACAGCTAACAACACAACAGTTTAGGGACTTAGTAGAAATTAGACTAAGGGAAAAAATAGAGGAAAAAAAATGAAGAGGGCTACCATTGGGCTTCGGCCCAGCAGGCCAGAGGCGGCTAGGCCAGGCAGTTGGGCCACGCAGGCGCTGGAAGCTAGGCTGGGCCGGCCCACGTGGGAGGGGAGGTCCCGATCGGGATCTCGCCCGATCCTGACGAGGACGGCGGCGCCAGCTCCGGCAGCCATGCCGGCGAGGTGGCGTAGCGGGTGAGGGGCACGTGGCGCACGGGTGGCCTTGGTCGCCGGATCCTGGCCGGAGGGAGAGCGGGCGCCCGGCGTGGCGAGGTGAGGGCGCGAGCCCGAGCTCGGGCGGCTCTGCCATGGCGGCGGCTCCGGCGGGACCTGGAAAAAGGGAACGACGCGGGGTGAGGGAAGAAGAGGGAAGGAGAGGGCGCGAGGGGAGGAGGAGAAGACCAGCGGGCGAGCAGGAGAGGGGCGCGGCGGCGCTGCGGCCTGTCGGAGTAGAGGCGGCGGCTGCCTCCATGGCTGCGTGGTGGGAGGAGAGAGGATGAGTTGGGGGTAACGACGTGGCACGATCTGAGCCCTCCAGGGCCAGATCCGACGGCAGGAAAAATCTGGGCTAGGGTTTGCTGCGAAAAATGGTGTAATTTTGGAGCAAAATTCCAGATCTGGGGGCTGGTGGCTGCCTATTTTGGCTAGGGAAACCCTAAGTGGGGTGGTGGTCTTTATATAGCCCCGGTGGCTGGCAGTTTGCAAAAACATCCCCGGTTTTTATCTCGCGCGCGCGATGCTCACGTTTCTGACCGCCGGGGGTCCGCAGTACCTCCGATTTGGGAAAAACTTCGAACTGCGCGATCGGCGCGTCGAGCCGGAGGCGTTCACCTCGCGGTGGAACCGTTCCGAAAACACTTCCCGGCGCGCTATAAAAATATCCCGTTTAATTATTAAACGGGGTTTTTCGTTCCGTTGGCTGCGACTGGTCTCGTGCGGTTTTCGCGACGGTGATCGGGTGAAACCCGGTGTCGCAAAGGTCGAGTGTCAGGGTGGCAAGGGTCGGTCTGCGTCCGATACAAAATAAGAGGGGAAAAATAATCGCCGATCGATAAATCGGGGATGCAAACACCGCAAACAAATCAGGCAATCAATCAATTCACACCGAAAACAAAATTTTTAATTTTTGTTAAAACTAGGTTGTTACACCGTTCCTCCTCGCCGTCGCCTGGTTCGTTCCCGCTCTCCTCCCCTGTTTCCGCCATGGTCGCCGGGAAATTCTTGCAATTCGCCGCCTCCGTTTGATCTCGTCGTCCCTGCTTTGCTCGTCGCCGTCGTGGTGACCCTATGTGCGTGTTTTGCCCTCCAGGAACGCGCTAGGAGGAGCTGGACGTCCCCGAGCCGTGGAACCCCGCCTCGGCTCCGTCTTCTTCCCCGTCGCCGTCAAGTCTTCTTCCCCGTCGTTCCGCGTCGCGAGATCGTCTTCAAGCCCCTCTAGGTGAGCGCCTCGCCGTCCCCTGCCCGTAGAGCATCTTGTAGCCGTTCTGCGCCGCGTAGTTCGTCGGGAGTCGCTGCATTGTCGCCGTCGAGCAAGCCCGTGGCCGCCGTGCTCGTGTTGTGATCTGGGTGTGCTCGTGCGTGCCCTGGCTACGTGTCGTTCACGTTATTGGCACGCAAGAGGCCACCTTTGGCCCGATTGCGTTGCGCGTCGCCGGTGTCTAAAGTTTGGAGCAGAAGCCCGTGGTGCCGCTGTGTAGTTCAGGCGTCCTTTGCGTCCTCACCGTTGGGCTACCGGCCAAATCCGCGGTGTAGAGGAGTAGAGGGATGCCAGCGCTGCGTATGGAGCACCGGAGATCGACCGGAGGTGATCTGTGTGCGCCGCTCCCTTCGTCGGAAGTTCGTCGGATTTTGCGCAAGTTCAGCAGTTTCAGTGCGGGGCGTCGCCTCTCTGAACCCATGTTGTTCCCGGCGAGGTCAATGGAGGAAAGTGACCGTGCGGTGCACCCCTGCGTAGAGGGTGGTGCCCTCTCGGAGTTCTGTGTGGTGGCTCACCGGGAGGTGGTCGGAGCACGATGAGAGGGTCGCCGAAACTGCTCAGCGTCGGAAGGTTCAGTGGCTGTCGTCGGCTTCAGAGGTTGCGCGAGTTCAGAAAGAGGCGCCTGTTGCCCTGGGGCAGGAGAGGAGAAGAAGGTCGTGGGCCTGGTGTGTGCGCTAGGCCGAGGAGAGGAGATGGGCCACTTGGCCGAGGCCAGTCCAGTTGGGTATGTGCTCTTCTTTTTTTCCTTTTCCATTTTTCTTTTTCTGTTTAAATTTCAATTTGAATTTGAATTCAAATTCAAATTGGATTTTGAACTTGCATCTCAATTGGAGCATCCCATATATGTTTTTGGGGTAGCTTGAGACACAGATCATCATGGTGATCGTTATTTTACATTTTTGCCCCTTCCAAAATTGGGGTGCTGGAAAAATGCAAAAAGGCCCCTCTTTTCTTTTGATTTTTGCAACCACTTCCAAAAACTCAAATATTGCAACCCATATATGACTTTTGGGTGTTTTTCCCAAGGATTAACATGGTGAAATTGGTTTTACATTTGACATTTTCGTAAAATGCAAATAGTGCAACTTGCACTCAGCCCCCTAAATTCATCCATTTTCCTTGGTTGCTTCTCTTCGTCCAGGGGGACCGTGAGAAGATCCAGGTAGTGCTATGTTTGACGTAAGTAGGTGAATAGCAGACTTATGACACGATGTCGCGTGCATTCTTGGATCTTACCTCTATTCTGATAAAATGATAGCCACCATATATGCTAGTGCGGCTGCAACCTTTACCTTTACCTTGTCTTACCGTAGGGAGTTAGTTATCTTGTAATGATATAATCTCACCCCTGTTTTCCTTTTGTGCTTTTACTGTTTTTCCTGATCGGCCGCTGCAGTTGACTACTACCTCGACCCGAGCATCGGACGTTACTTCGTGGAGGTGCCCCCGGAGGACGACGACGAGGATGAATTCGTTCAGTAGATCCTATAGTTGGGTTCCGACGATCCGTGGGTGGACTATTTATGCGCAGCCCTCTCTAGGGCCATTTGGATTTTGACCATACTTGGTCGTGTTTGTCTTCCGCTTTTGCATGATGTACTGTTGGGTCTATGGACCTCTGAAAGGATGTAATAAATACCAGCGGCGATGTATGCCCTGGACTCTATATATTTATGTCTTAGTATAAAGTTCTTTGTTCTTATATCTGTTGTCGAGAATCCGGCAGCGACACGAGTGCGAGTGTCGTGAGTCGGTGGCCTTATATGCGCTACTAACTCGAGCGGGACGCGAAAGCGACTTGCTTGAGTTAGCACAGCATCGGGGGCCTTACAACTTGGTATCAGAGCAGGACTGATTGTAGGACCCCTTACTGGCCGAAGTTGAGTCTAGAAACAATTTTTTAGTTATTAAGGAAAAATCGGAGAGTAGGAACTCTTTATTTTTCTTCTTACCCCACCCTCCCACCCCTTTTTCCGTGAGGAAGTGAAACGTTGTTTTCTCTCTGCAACTTATCCCCTTTCAAAGCAAATCTAGGTTCTCGTTTACATGCGGCTCCGATTCCTCTATAATTTTTTGCTAGCAACGAGAAGGGTTGGCGTACGTTGAGAACACAGAGCCGCCACTTGGGGTTGACAGCTCCACCTCGCTTACGGCGTACCTCAGGTGAAACTCCTATACAGGGATGGTTGGCATCCTCCGGATGTGGTTCCTCCCCCTATAAGAGACCGCTTCGGCGGGCCGCTCAGGGTAGATGTCTCAACGTTCAGGTCTTCAACCACTCGTATATATTGTTGTGTGCTTGCTCGCAGATTATTATCTTGGATTCGGATGATCTCGGTTTGGGGATTCCAGTAGCACCTAGCTTTCGACTTTCTGGGTTAACCTTGGTGGAATTTCAGCCTTCGGCTTTCTCATACCTCGTGAGGAAGTTTTGTTGTCAATATTGCTTTATCTTCTGGTTTCTTCAATGTTTCAACCATGTTCTCATAAGTGTTCCTGTATACAGGATGCCAAGAGCGAACATGCCGCCTCCAGAGAACCCTCTCCTTGGGGAGGCTGTGACCGCAGTGGCTCAGGGCACAGCTGCGATCTTACAGATGCTGCAGAACCAGACTGCCCAGAGGAATGATCGACCACAGTACACCACTCTGCATCAGTTCCTTGCTATCAACCCCCCCAGGTTCTCCGAGGCTCGAGACCCGCTGGAAGCGGATGATTGGATTGCAGAGATCAAGAAGCACTTCAATGCAAACACCGTCAGACCAGTCGACTACGTCACCTTCGCCTCCTTCCAGCTTCAGGGTGCAGCAGCCAGCTGGTACGATACCTACAAGGCAAACAAGGGCGATGCTATCATCACGTGGGAAGACTTCGTCGCAGACTTCAGAGCAGCACATATTCCGAGTGGCTTGATGGACAGGAAGCGAGAGGAGTTCTTGGCTCTGAGACAGGGTGACAGGTCAGTTCAGGAGTACAACCTGGCCTTCGTTAGGCTCGCCAGGTACGCTCCGGAGGAGGTCAGCACAGAGGCCAAGCAGATTGCCAGGTTTCGTGGGGGTCTCAGCACAGAGATCAAGTACGCACTCACCCAGTGCAACCCCACGTTGTTCTCGCAGTTCGTGGATCAGGCTATCCGCCAGGAGTCAGCCAAAGCAGAGTGGGATACAGACAGGAAGCGCCAGAGAGAGCACAGTTCCGCAGTGATGGTCCACAAGAAGGCAAAGACTTGGGTCACAGAGGCACCACCGCAGAGGCAGCAGTTCCAGCAGAGGGGACAGTTGTCCGCACTTTTGCCCGCCCTCCCGTCCCAGTTCAGCAGGGGCCTCGCTCTACACCACCACACGCGAGGCCACCCAGGCCGCAGTCCCAGCCCAGGCCAGGAGTGATTTGCTACAAGTGCAGAGAGTCGGGGCACACTTCTCCCAACTGCACCGATCCGCGCTTTGCTCGGCTCCCACCTCCTCCACCTTGCTCTACCCCGAGCACTGCGATGGTGAAGGCACAACCACGTGCAGTTCGGGTGAACAACGTGATGCTCACAGATGCTCAGCAGTCTTCAGAGATCGTTCATGGTAGGTTGCTTGTTAGTTCAGTTTCTGCGACAGTTTTGTTCGATTCCGGAGCTTCCCACTCTTTTGTGTCCAGAGATTTTGTTGAGCGTGCTGAGTTACATCCTCAAGGTTTATCTCAGCAACTATCTGTTGTTTCTCCGGGTTTCAAGACGAATATGTCTGCCTTTGTCCCAGATGTGGAGATTCATATCAAGGGACTTCTCTTCTCAGCTTCGTTGATCGTGTTGACCCGTTCCGACATTGATGTCATCTTGGGCATGGATTGGCTTGTGCAGCACAAGGCCAATATTGATTGTCCAACCAGATCCGTGAAGTTGACACATCATTCAGGCACAAAGGTCTTGTACACTTGTGGCTCTATGAAAGGACCAGCATAGTTGTACGCTTTGAACGCAGGAGTCGCGCCTTTGATCGAAGAAGTCAAAGTTTTCTGTGAGTTCCCAGACGTCTTTCCGGAGGAGTTGCCAGAAATTCCACCAGTTCGAGCTATTGAGTTCGTTATTGAGCTAGAGCCTGGTACTCAGGCGATTTCTAGGCATCCGTACAAGATGTGTTCAAAGGAGTTGATTGAACTCAAGAAGCAGTTGACAGAGTTGGAGGCAGGCGGTTTTATCCGCGCGAGCACTTCCCCTTGGGGTGCACCAGCTTTGTTTGTCCAGAAGAAGGATGGGACTAGCCGCTTGGTCCAGGACTATCGCGGTATCAACAAGAAGACCATCAAGAACAAGTACCCTTTACCTCGCATCAATGATCTGTTCGAACAGTTGAATGGGGCTAAGGTGTTTTCCAAGCTTGACTTGAGGATGGGGTACCATCAAATCGGTGATTGTGAAGAGGACATTCCCAAGACCGCGTTCAGCACACGTTATGGGCTGTATGAGTTCACAGTCATGAATTTCGGTTTCTCAAATGCCCCTCCAACATTCATGAGAGCTATGAACTATTTGTTCCAAGAATGGCTTGATGTGTTTGTGATACTTTACCTCGACGACATTCTTGTCTATTCCAAGTCAGAGGCTGAACATGAGGAACATTTGCGCCTGGTGCTGCAGAAGCTGAGAGAGCACCGGTACTACGCCAAGTTCTCCAAGTGTGAGTTTTGGCTGGACAAAGTCAATTTTTTGGGCCATGTTATTTCCGCTGAAGGAATTGCGGTTGATCTAGAGCGAGTCCGCACTATTCAAGAGTGGGCTTCGCCGAAGAACGTGAAGCATCTAAGGAGTTTTCTCGGCCTCGCCAGTTATTGCAGGAGGTTTGTGCAGAATTTCTCCAAAATAGCAAAGCCAATGACTGAATTGTTGTGCAAAGGCAAACGGTACACTTGGTCACCAGCTTGCCAGTCAGCATTCGAGGGTTTGAAAGAGAAGTTGACCAAAACTCCAATTCTCACACCGCCAGATGAGTCACAGCCTTTTCAGGTGTTTTGTTATGCCTCATTGCAAGGTCTAGGCGGAGTTTTGATGCAAGGCAGGAATATTGTGGCGTATACCTCATGGCAGTTGAAGACGAGTGAGCGGAATTATCCCACACACGACTTGGAGCCTGCAACAGTTGTGCACGCTTTGATCACTTGGCGACACCTCCTCTTAGGGAGGAAGGTGGATGTGTTCACCAACCACAAGAGTCTGAAGTACTTGTTCACTCAGCCAACTCTGAACTTAAGGCAAAGAAGATGGCTTGAAAACATTACTGAGTACATAGTTGATATTCAGTACACGCCTGGGAACGCGAAGGTCATAGCTGATGCGCTGACCCGCAAGGGCGATTGCAATAATATCCAGGTGCAGAAGATCCACCCTGATTTGTGTGAGTCCTTTCGAAGGCTCAATCTCGAGCTAGTTCCAGCAGGCTACCTTGCCAACCTTGTGGTAGAGCCCACTATCCATGAGAAGATTCGTGAAGCTCAGTCTTGAAGCTAAATGATACAAGAGATCAAGCAGGGTATTGCCGCCTCAGTTCTAAAGTACCGTGTTGTTTGAAGAGCGAGTTGTTGTTCCCAAGGAGGGAGATCTCAGAGAGGTCATCATGAAGGAAGCCCATGATTCCAAGCTGTCTATTCACCCTGGCAGTACAATGATGTATCAAGATCTCAAGAAAATCATTTGGTGGACTCGTATGAAGCGGGATGTTGCCCGTTACGTGTCTCAGTGTGATGTATGCAGGAGAGTAAAGGCACAGCACCAGAAGCCTGCAGGGTTTCTTCAGCCACATGAGATTCCGGAGTGGAAATGGGATCACATATAGATGGATTTCATCACAGGCTTCCCCTTGTCGCAGAAGAAGAACAATATCATCTTTGTTGTCATTGACAATCTTTCCAAAGTTTCCCACTTCTTTCCAGTGAAGGACTCCATTTCAGCAGCTCAGTTGGCGGATTTGTACACCGCAAGAGTTGTGTCTTTGCATGGCGTTCCCAAGAAGATCAGTTCACATAGAGGCAGTCTTTTCACCTCTAAGTTTTGGCAGGCCTTTCAAAAGGCGATTGGTACGACAGTGTTCTTCAGTACCGCTTATCACCCTCAGACAAGTGGGCAAGTCGAGCGCGTGAACCAAATCCTCGAGGACATGCTTCGAGCATGTGTCATATCCTTTGGCATGAAGTGGGAAGAGTGCTTGCCGTATGCTGAGTTCTCTTACAACAACAGCTATCAAGCAAGTTTGCAGGCAGCGCCGTTTGAACTCTTGTATGGCCGCAAGTGCAGGACACCTTTGAACTGGTCCGAGACAGGTGAGAGGCAGCTGTTTGGTCCAGATGTGATCCAGGAGGCAGAGGACAGAGTGAAGATTGTCCCTGCAACTGTTACTGCTTATTTCATGCTTAGAGTTTACAATGAGGATGCTTTTGATGTGAGTCGGGATGATAGTGAACATGGTGTTGATGAAAGTGAAACTGTGTTGGTGAATCAACCCTAATACAAGGTGAATGATGAGAGGGTGTGTAGGAGCACATTGTGGGTTGTCTCGTTGAACACCGCCTTAAGCCCGAGTTCTTGTATGGTAATCCGAGACAAAGAGTACAACCACACATTGGCCTCACTGACCCCTCTCGACCTAGTAACTCACCCCGATCCAAGTCCAGGAGTCACACCTAGTTCGGGTTTTCCATTTGGCATATGCATAGAAAGATAAAGGAAATGAAATGTGGCATTCATGGTAGGGCTTGTAGAACATGGCTTGTCAAGCGGAGAACCATCCGTCGAGGTGGGCTTGTCAGTCGTGCCTACATGGTTTGAGTCCTGGCTGGAAGCTCGGCCGGAACTCCAGTTGGGTTTGGAACTCAGACAGTTGACTCCTTGGACTAGAACGGAGCTGTGGGCGAAGTGTTGTGGTGAACATCCTCGCCGACACCCCTTGAAAGGTGCCGAGACCTGGCGATAACTGATGGTCATGTGTGTGTAGCGGTACACCCCTGCAGGGTTAAGAAAACTATTCGAATAGCCGCGTCCGTGGTCATGGACTACTTGGAAAGATGTGCTTGATTATTAGACAACTTGAATGGATACTTATGAAACTCGCAAGATAAGCGTGAGTGCTATGGTATGCTTTCTCGTGGGGAAGTCGAGGAAGTAACCATAGTGGTGTATTGGTTGGATACTTGGTAGTGGACTCGTGTACGCTTCTTACCTCAAGTCTGGTACTCGTAGTACAGCAATAGCCAAGTCAAAGCTGGCACTTCTGCATGTTGGAACCCCACCTCCCCTTTACCTTGAAACTTGATCATGAGTAGTATAGTTCTGATGTAAGTCTTGTTGAGTACGACTTTGTACTCACGTTTGCTTATTCTAAGTTTTAGATGGAAACCCAGACCCCGATGGAGTCACCTTCCTGAAGCTCGACGTTGACTAAGATAATATAGTCTCAGACAGCAGTCTGGTCCCTCGTGGAAGGGCATGTATGTTTACAAGGCTTCTCTAAGCCATTTGTTAAACTTGTCTGTACTCAGACCTAATTTTCTTCCGTTGTATGATGTAATGTTGATCACAGACATGTGATCTTTTTATGCTCTATGTGTAAGTACTTTGTAGAGTTATGTGATGACACCTGTTGTTCATACTAGGCATGTGTGTTGCGTGTATGATTATAACATGCATGTCTTAGTATGGGTTTTCGAGGACTTAGTTGTGATCTGGCTGGCGGTCTTTTATACACCAAGTGGCCCTTAGATGTGATTGATCGTGACTCTGTCACCTGCACACTTTGTTGTATGATCGAGCCCGCCCTAGACCCCGACTAAGTGATCGGGCTGGAATCTGTTTATGTAAGGGTTATGATTCAATCGATAACATGGCTGAGGCGACTTGTCTATGAGTATGGGATTTCACCACCCATAACCATTTAGACTTGTGAGCGGGCGATGAGGACCCATCTCAATTGATCATCCGGCCTGGATGGGATGCCCCTCACATACGATGCTTCCGAGAGTGTTTTGTGCTTGGCCTTGTCTGCTTAGACAAGTGGGTACGGCTCTCGGCTCTCCATGTGATTGAGTTGTGACTGAAATTACAGACGCATATTCCGGGTCCCGACATATACCTAGTTCATTCTCGTTACCGACAAACATGTTTACTCGTTCCCGTGATATTACAACCCCGTGACCTAGTCACATGATTGCGCAATCTTTATGATGTAATATCAGCGAGTTGGCCCAGAGTACCTATCCGTCACTCGGATGGACAAATCCCATTTTGATCTATTTGCATACTCATCAACATATCTACTTCGGAATACCCAAGATACACCTTTATGGTTACCATGTTTCAGTGTAACGGGTAATGCACTCAAAGCATCCTGGTAGATAGCAATTATGTATGATCATCACGGTCTTAAGGATCGGGTCACTACGTTTATAGTTATCGCAATGTGAAAATATGTGACTGGATCACATTGGAACACTTCTGGTGGGTGTGTGTCCATCATGTCATTCTCCCAATGACATGAGCCCATTGTCAATTGACTGTTCACATCTCATGATCAGGAAACCTTGATCATCAATTTCCCAATGGACTAGTTTACTAGAGTTAACTAGGGACCTGGTTGTTTGTATACCACACGTGTATTAATGTTTTCGCTTAATACAGTTATATCACAATATAAAACTTATTATGAACTAATGGAATACGCCAATAAACATATTTTATTTGCCTCTAGGGCACATTCCCAACAGTCTCCCACTTGCACTAGAGTACAAATAATCTAGTTGCATTTTTCTGTGGATCGTAACTCCATATCATGTATATGGTTATAGATCATACTTTCTTGTGGAAAAGGTTGTATAACCGGTTTGGGTACCATTCAGATCCGTATGTCTTTTGCAAATCATTAATGTCACCTAGTTTGACATTACTTCATTATCCATTATAATGATGAGGTATATATATATATATATATATATATATATATATTCGGCGGTAGAGTGATACTTCGTTTGTTTGTGTTTCAGCAATGACATCGGGTGGGTCATGCGGACTTTCCCATTTTCATGCACACTGAAACTCACTCAGTCAAAAGTCGAACTTCGTAAGCCAGAATATAACCCTTATCACTTCTAAAGTAGCCATATCATTGTAGATTTAATCCTTAGTGCATTGTATGCAACTTTGATGTCTAACCATGTTTCTTTCAACTTAGTCATTTATTAGTATGATATCTCAATTTTCCAGGTTAGTGTCAGAACTTGAACCAACATAACATTTATGGTCAAGTCCACTATCCTTTACAAATTAGAGATGTATCCTCAATTCTCCCCAGATACTGAAGGATAAACTTAACTCTTTGTTCAATGATTTACTCATAAATCATATCACAACATGTTCTTCTTACTAAGAACTCTGGTCACATTACGTCGAGTACAAAACTTTGGTTTTTATATGAAAGAACCTATGACAGAGGCATAGAGGATGTAGCACATCCATTTCTTTCATTTAACCATTGTTCTTGTACCGTGATTAACTCGATACTTCTCTTGGATATACAAGTATGAACTACCTTCTTGACTTTTCCCATTCTGAACTTCTTCATAATCTTATCCAGGAAAGTATTCTGACTCAATGGTATTAAACGCATTAATCTATCTTAATAGATTTTCAATGCTTAAATTCATTCATGAAAGATTTTCAATAATCATTAATACCAACTACATCATTCACCATATGTTATATATGAGAATGTTGTCACGCTCCCACTCAAATATGTCAGCCACATATAAGACTAGGATAACATCCACATAGATCCCACTCAAATATGTCACCCACATATTAAGTTCAGGATAATACTCCCATAGCTCCCACTCAAAATATGTCGTCCACATATTAGGTTTAGGATACTATTCAGCTCCCACTCAGTTTCATGCAAATGCATGTTTCCTCGATATTTTGTCTAAGTCC
This sequence comes from Bromus sterilis, assembly GCA_950022295.1. Lineage (NCBI taxonomy): Eukaryota > Viridiplantae > Streptophyta > Magnoliopsida > Poales > Poaceae > Bromus > Bromus sterilis. The sequence continues at coordinate 157,558,756 of OX465599.1, read as the reverse complement.
AAAATCCTTTGATCATCCATCAAATCGAGAATTCCGGTTACGAGACACTAGCATCCATATGTTTTCCAAAACCTTCTCGTTGTACCAATTACAACCCTTCTTCATATGCAGGATTTGAGGAAATCACGGTATTGATAACAATTTGGATCAATCGTAGTGATAATCCTATTGACTCAAGCATCGCTACTATTGTAGCCAACCTTTTGAATTTGTCAGAAACATCCTTCATGACAAATCGATCTTGATGTCTTCCTTTGATGTTCACATTTATTCCTTATAACGTTGAAGTTATTGAGAATATCAAGTAACCTCTTTACTCGATAAGATTCATGTAATCTTAAATGTAACTCAATATAGGATTCCATGACTCATAGTCATTTCTCGTACTTAGGTCCACCATCGCTTCTTCGTAGTTCGTAGGTATGTCTTGTTCCATTAACTTGACAAGTGAATCATGAATATTACTTTTCACAAGGGCAAATATGTATTCTTGAATCCTAATTTGTTCAGTAAAAGTTTCAAACGAAACACCATGATCATTATCATCATTTTCTCCTCTAATTGTAGAGCTTTGGTTTCGGAACACATTCCGTTGCGCTACTCTGACATCTGGAGTCAAGGTCAATTACCTTGTTTGAACTTTCACTTTCTTCCATTAACACATTCATCAAGAACACTTCTTGACAAACACCAAACTTAGCAACACAAGTTTTTCTCTTTGGTCCTAGTTGCGGAAGATGCATCCATAGTTGACTAAGGATACACTACAAAGATAATTTACCACATAAATTATTTTTCTAGAAACCATGACACACCATAACTTATATAGTGTTGGTTTCCACGAACTCAGATGGTTCCCTATACTGAAATGAGTGTTTTCTTATTAAATTAATAACTCTAAGCAATAATAACGTAACTCGGTAAGAGATAACTTATACCATACACTATCCAATAGAGTATGATTATAATGTTCAGGCACATCAACAATATTGAAGTGTTCCAAGCATTGTAATTTGTGGAACAACTTTCACACAACTCCGTATGCCGAAGGCTAACTCAAAACATTTGTCTCTTTGATCAAATCGTAAAGACTTGTTTTTCGCGTTAATTTAGTACCCGTCTTCATTCTGAAATCCCTTTGATCACATCAAACTATCCCAGACTCATGTTTCATTAGTGAATACACATATTCATCTAAGTCCACATCTGAAGTTGACGAAATAATGAAATTCACTACGTGCTGAAATATGATACATCACTATGTATGATATGCAACAGTCATCGCAAACTCTGTTTTACCAGAATGCGAGGTTTCAGTCATCTCACCTAAAGAGGCATGGTTTGCATGTGTCAAGAGATCAAGTATCTCAAGACTTCATCAAACCAATCATGACTTAAACGGTAGTGTCATTACTAAGTTTGGATAATTCTTGGCATTACAATATTTCTTATAAATGATCAAACTACTACCATCAATATAAGAATAACTCATTCATAACCGTAATGTGACCATAAAAGATATCATTCATAAAAGGAGAACAATTGACTTGTTTCTCACTAATATGAATAATTGTCTTCGCGAGATGCAAGACACACTAATAAGGTTCACACTCAAACGATCATAACTTTATTCATATGCTAATCAAATGATAGATGTAGAGGGAGAGTGTTGTCGACCATCAACTATCTTGATTACCGTCAGCACACATTGTCACCTCATCCCTTCCAAGCCAATCTTTAAGCAGTGAGTTCAAGCATCGAATACTTAATCAACCACAAACAGTGTTTTGTGGGGAAAGACATTGATAACCCGTGTATCAAATATACTTTCTCCGTCAATGACTATTCCTGCATTGGTTCTACCTTTAAAGTTCACAACTTTAACCATGACATCATGACAGGTGAACGATTTTCCTTCATGACATAGTCTAGACGCGGTATTTGTAGCTGGGAGGAAGAGGATGAACCTCCCCAGTTATCGCAAAGTAACCAGTCATTCTGTAGTCCAAGTTGTACACAAGGTGTTCATGTATCTTATACATTTTCCAAGTGACTTTCTCAGCAGGTTGTTCCTTCCACCATGGTTGAAAGAAACCCCGTCCATATAATCATATTCCATTACTCTGATTTGTGACTTAGTGCTTTTAAGATCACCTAGCACGTCATACGTGTTGGTGTCTTAATCATGCATTCACAATTCAGATTCCATAGAATGAAGTATGGTGTATCAGACAGTCATTGAATAAGAGACGATGAATAAGATACTCATCATCATCTTCCTCAATTACGGAGTTATCCGATGTATCTCCTAGCAGTTCTCGTATTATGTTTTAACAAGTCATTAGTAATGAGTATGTCTCTAACGGTGTTAGTACACATCAATGAAGTAAGACCCATTTTCCTTAAGTTCTACATCACACTAAAGAGCCATGGTTATAAACATTGGTTATGGCATTATCTACCATGATATTTGCTAAGACATGAAGATTAAGTTCATAATAGGAGTTCATGTTATAAACAATTCTAGAACTCCCACTCAGACAAAAATCCCTCATAGTTTATTCTAAGTGATTACACAATCCTTGAGAACTATACCTCCCCCGTGTGACACGACCATCAGTATATTCTCAAGGTAGGCCATCATGCCAACGGGGCAGAAAACAATAATTTTTCATGACCTACGCGTTCTGAACCCAAGACCTATGCTATGGCGATGCAAGTAACGGATGGAGATAGGTCACATACCGTATGTAGTCCGTTAAGCGGGAAATGTTCCCGCGTGAACGTGGTTGATGTAGTCGTACCGGAAATCCCCGATGCCGCGTAGATCCACGATGACTCCAGTAGCCACCCGGTCCTTGTAGACCGATGACGGGATTACGTCCCCGTTGGAACGTTGTCGGTGAATACGTCGCGACACGGCCTCAACGATGAAGGAGCACCACAAGTGTAGAGCCTCGCGGGATTACACGCATACGGTGTACCCGACATTCCCTCCGGGCTCCGAACTAGAAGAGCAGCGGAAAGAAGATGGATTCGGATCCCGATTCTAGCAGGACGATAGCGTGCGTATGGTGGCAAAACCACAACCAAGTGTAGACTCCAAACAAGGGGAGTCCACTCGAGGAGGGAGAAAGAGAGAGAAGAGAGATCCGAGAAACTTGTCTCAAATCAAATTGTGTGTAGAAAAAAGGCACCCCCACCCCTCCTTATATAGGCCAAGGAGGGGTGCCACCCTCCCTCCCCTTCCCATGTGGGACTAAACCCTAGGGAGGGGGGGGGGGTTTGGTGCGGCTAGGGGAGGTGAGCTCCCTCCCTTGGCGCCTTGTCCCAAGGGGGAGCTCCCTCCTTCCCCTAGTGGGCCTCTTTAGGCCCATATTCCTTTTAATTCATTTTTAATTACACTTAATCATATTTTAATATTTAATTCTGTTAATTAAATAATAAAACATATTTAAACATTATTAAACATTATTTTGAACCTTTCAAAATATCCAGAACAACTTCCGGCACCTCCCGGAACAATTCTGGTGTTCTCTCTTATTTCACCGATGATCCCGAATCAATCCTTATTGCGTCGAATACCCTTAAGCGTGACACCCTACGGTTCGTAAAACAACAGACATGATCAGACACTCTCTGACCAATGACCATCATGTGGGATCTTGTTACAATCCTTGATGAGCCCCTGCGCTTCCATCGAATTAACTTCATCATTTGCACAGTTAACGTTGAGTCCTGATCCCTTTGTCATACGGTACTTTGTTTGTCCAAGGTTTGATCGTCCGTATCCAATATACCTAGTTCATTCTCGTTACCGACAAACATGTTTACTCGTTCCCGTGATATTACAACCCCGTGACCTAGTCACATGATTGCGTAATCTTTATGATGTAATATCACCGAGTGGGCCCAGAGTACCTATCCGTCACTCGGATGGACAAATCCCATTTTGATATATTTTCATACTCATCAACATATCTACTTCGGAATACCCAAGATACACCTTTATGGTTACCATGTTTCAGTGCAACGGTTAATGCACTCAAAGCATCCTGGTAGATAGCAATTATGTATGATCATCACGGTCTTAAGTATCGGGTCACTACGTTTATAGTTATCGCAATGTTGAGCTATGTGGCTGGATCACATTGCAACACTTCTGGTGCGTGTGTGTCCATCATGTCATTCTCCCAATGACATGAGCCCATTCTCAATAGACTGTTCACATCTCATGATCAGGAAACCTTGATCATCAATTGCCCAATGGACTAGTTTACTAGAGTTAACTAGGGACCTGGTTGTTTGTATACCACATGTGTATTAATGTTTCCGCTTAATACAGTTATAGCACAATATAAAACTTATTATGAACTAATGGAATACGCCAATAAACATATTTTATTTGCCTCTAGGGCACATTCCCAACAGTGAGTGCCTTGGTTGCTTTTCTTCGTCCAGGGGGACCGAGAGAAGATCCAGGTAGGGTTTTGTTTGACGTAAGTAGGTGAATAGCAGACTTATGACACGATGTGGCGTGCATTCTTGGATCTTACCTCTATTCTGATAGAACGATAGCCACCATATATGCTAGTGAGGCTGCAACCTTTACCTTTACCTTGTCTTACCGTAGGGAGTTAGTTATCCTGTAATGATATAATCTCACCCCTGTTTTCCTTTTGTGCTTTTACTGTTTTGCCTGATCGGCCGCTGCAGTTGACTACTACCTCGAACCGAGCACCGGACGTTGCTTCGTGGAGGTGCCCCCGGAGGACGACGACGAGGATGACTTCGTTCAGTAGATCCTATAGTTGGGTTCCGACGATCCGTGGGTGGACTATTTATGTGCAGCCCTCTCTAGGGCCATTTGGATTTTGACCGTACTCGGTCGTGTTTGTCTTCCGCTTGTTACATGATGTACTGTTGGGTCTATGGACCTCTGAAATGATGCAATAAATACCACCGGCGATGTATGCCCTGGACTCTATATATTTATTGGCTTAGTATAAAGTTCTTTGTTCTTATATCTGTTGTCGAGAATCCGGCAGCGACACGAGTCCGAGTGTCGTGAGTCGGTGGCCTTTTATGCGCTACTAACTCGAGCGGGACGTGAAAGCGACTAGCTTGAGTTAGCACCGCATCGGGGGCCTTACAATAATCCATCATTTCGTAGAAAAACCAACATAGTAACAGCAGAAAGAAATACACATGTGAATTGATCATGTAGGCAGATCATAAGGTCTAATCCATGAAGAACAAAGAGGGGAGGAGAACATCACATAGCTACTAATCATGGACCCATGGTCCAAGGTAGACTACTCACGGATCATCTGGGAAGTGTCCATGGTGGTGGAGATGCTCCCGGAGGTCAATCCTCCCTTCCGGAGGTCTTCTGGTGCTCCCGATCTTGGATGCGCGGCGGCGGCAGAACAGAGGCGAGATCGCGAAAAAGGGTTCTGTCTTTGGAGGTTTCAGGGCGAAGGAAATATATAGGCGAAGGGGGGCAGCCGAGGGGCACCAGGGAGTGTAGGCGCCCCCTGGCATGGCCTAGGGTGGGGCCGCGCCCCCTGGCCGCCTAGGCATAGGGTGGCCCCCCGGCTCTCCTTCGGGGCTCCAGAAGCTTTCGTTGCGCTGATTTTCATTGGATTTTTCCTGAATTTTTCTGGCACTTTACGTAATGGAAAATCCTGAAATAAAAAGATAGCAGAAAACAGAAACCGGCACTGGGGTGCACTGAGTTAATAGGTTAGTCCAAATATGATCAAAAGTGTATGAAAGTGTATCTAAAACATAGCAATAGCACACAAAACATGCATGGATCAAGAAAAAATTATAGATATGTTTGGGACGTATCAACATCCCCAAGCTTAATTCCTGCTCATCCTCGAGTAGGTAAATGATAACAAGCATAATTTCTGTGGTGACATGTTACCAACCATATAAGAACTTTTAAGTAAAAGAATCAAGGTATGTAATTCAATTCAAGTCATAACAGGAAAGAGTCTATATTAGCATTGAAACAAGCAAGATAAGAACATTAAGGTGCGAGATCTCTCGCTGTCCGTGACTCGAATGTCTCCAGATGGTGTTTGCGTGCAAGAAAGTGGGAGATGGGAATACGAGAAAAATATTTCTTTGTTGAGAACTCAATCTACTAATGTTTCGCACTTAGGGACCGTTCTTTTGTAGCTTATTTCCAGCGGTGGAAATAAGCTGCCCCTCCCCCAGCTTATTCTAGAAGCCCAACTTAAAATTTTATTTTAGAAGCCTAGTAGTTAAAGATTGACTAGTAAGCTTCTAAAATAAAAAATTATGTTGGGCTTCTAGAATAAGCTGGGGGAGGGGCAGCTTATTTCCACCACTAGAAATAAGCTGCAAAAGAACTAGCCCTTAGTCTTCTTTGGAATCTTATCTTGACTCGTCCCCAGACCACTATCCAGGTACAACTCAAATTGATCCACTCCCTTTCGATATTTTGAGCACTCATGCAATGGATGAGCATAAGCAAGAGAGTTGACACTTAGGGTGGCAAAGAGAGAGATATGGTGGAGGAGGAAGAAAAAAAGGTGTGAAAGGCTCACATCAATGACAACAATCATAGGCGAGAAGGTCAAATGATAGATATGATGTGAGGAGTAGGGATTGCCATGCAACAGATGCACATATGAGCTAAGGTAAGCTCTCCAAAGGAACTAGTGGGGTTGCATCCAACTTGCTCGCTCAAGAAGACCTAGAGATGATTTAAGGAGGCTCATCATTGGAATATTAAAACCAAGTTCTATAGTGTGAAGGTCCCCACATAGCTATATGCATATATGATCATCTCTATGGAGCACAAGATATAGAGGGAGTACGAGTGTGGAGCTTTCAAAAGGAATATTAGTGTTGCTGTGACGCCCCCAAAATCAGACTGTGTACAGTAATCATACACGCAAGGTACACGATCGAGATTAGGGACTCACGGTGAGATATCACAACACAACTCTTCGAATAAAATAATACAAGCTGTTTAATACAAGCCAGGGGCCACGAGGGCTCGAATACAACATCTCGAAAGCACAAAGTTAGCGGAAGCAATAGTATCTGAGTACAGACACAAGAATACAAGGTTGCCTTAAGAAGGCTAGCACACATAACAACAGATCGAAAAGGCGAGGCCTCCTGCCTGGGAACCTCCAAACTACTCCTGGTCAACGGGGAACTCGACGTCGTAAAAGGCATCGGGGATCTTCATGTTGCGGTGTTCAGCATCGGGGATCTCCAGCTCCTGGACTCCAAGGCTCCAACGTCGACTGCATCGGTCGATCAGGCAAAACATAAAGGGAAAAAGTAACAAGGGTGAGTATCTAGCATACCCGCGAGTCTTACGTCCGCTACTAAGCATTTATGCATTTGTATAATATGGAAAGGGGAGGCTGTATATAGTGGACTGCAAGGTAGAAATCAGAATAAGGGTAAGAAGCTAGGCCTATCGAAGACTAGCATCTTCTGACGAGTCTTGCAGCACAAGATGAGAACAGCCAACAGTTCATATAAATAATAAAGTAACAATGAACCAGAAGTTGTTGCAGCATTGTATAATAGTAAGTTGTAAGGATTAATAATGATAAATGCCTTCGAGTTCCCCTCCTCGACTTCCCTGCGAGGAAGAAAAATCGGAACCATACAGTTTAATAGTAGTACTTTGTAGTGGTATGGTCCAGCTTCAGCATAAAGCTTCCTGTTACCGTGGACACGGCTATTCGAATAGATTAAACTCCCTGCAGGTGTGCACTTATGTTCAGCCTGCACGCTCGGATCTCCAGGGTGGCGTACACCTTGTTAGGGAATGCCCCACCGAGGCTATCCGACACATCACAGCCCATCTTAGGATCAGCAGAGAGGCCATCCTCCGGACTAAATCCTATGCGCCAAGGGGTCTAGGTCCCTCACCCTTGCACGCTCCTGCACGGTGCGAGTCTGGCCGGTGAAGCAAAAGAAAATCCAAATACACCTGCTGCAGCAAAGAATACAACACCGCTTCCCGGCGATCAGGCCGCAGTAATGCTGATGTCTGAAGAGCTTTCGGACGAACTACAACGCGGATGGCCCACACCGTAATCCCACGTGTAGGTAGTGCGTACAGACCAACAGGACTCTCAAGTCATCCATCGAACCATTTAGCATTTTAATTAACCTGCGTGACAACCGTTATCGTTGCCTCGACTTAACCGACCCGCGGATAACGACAACAGTCAGGACCACCAGTACATCGGTGCCTGCCCTGTTGTCCCACCATGTCTCTGCGGTTACCAACAAGGTGAACCGACTCCTGACCTTATCTCCCGTGTGCTCTTGGTAGAGCTCGACTTTTCGTGGTTTGGTAACTCTCACAAGATACGAGCAGGGGCCAAGCACGCCAGTAACTTCGGTCGTACCCTCCCTGTCGTTCCCGACACAATACCTCTCGCGGGCACCGTTGGGTCGCACGACTCTTACCTTTAAGGACAACCGTTGCTCGGGTACCTAGAGCGGCTATATAGAGTTCGCAACGAGTGGAGTACGAGGATTACTCCTCGATAGCTCCACTTGATGGTGACTCGGCAGAGCCGAGCTAGGGGGCCTTAGGCGGTGTCTGCATTGTACCGTACCTGTGCAGTTATATATATTTTTCATCCGCGTCACTCCCCTGAGTGATCACATCCCTGCTATCTAATCCTAACTAACATTGAGCAGGGCTCATTACTGGATAAAAAATATATTTATCAGGTAGCATAGGATAAAGGAAGGTACATCAAGGGGCGAAAAAAATAGGCGATGCAATTGAATAAGATTGCAACGTAGTAGAAGAAGTAACAATGCCTAGTGCAAGAAATGTACGGAAAGATAGGCGATATCTGCGGGAGAGAATGGCTCTGCTTGCATGGAAGCTCGACGGTAGGGGTACGATCGACGATGTAGTAGTCGTACTCGGCAACGGTGTCGTCGGCGGCAGCAACGGGGTCTATCGGAGAATAAGAGGGGGGAAGAAACAATAAATACACATCAATAATAGCAATACAAAGGTATGCCATAGAAGAAACAAAGCAACGGGGCTCTAACGCAGTGTTCGGTGATTTTCTCAGAGCAGGAATTTATCCGGTGATGACTCATCGGTACCGGTGGATTACCGGACAGATGATCCGGAGGGGAAGGTTCCATATCTGTAGTGTTAGAGACATCTGACAGACATGTGGATAGTGTATCCGTGATCGTTGATGCATTCCGAACAACTTTTACGTTCAGAACATTTCCATCCGAAAAGTTTTACCGGTACCGGGTGATTACCAGGCAGACGATCCGAAGGGGGAAAGTCTCGGGTTCGGTATGTTAGAGGGGTGTGGTGGGTATGCAGGTAGCATATTCTTATTCGTTGTATTTTTCTGATCAATTTTCATGTATAATGTTTTTCCATCTGAGCTACGGATTAAAAGATATTGATTTCTTAAGTTTTATTCAATTTAAAAGATTTTCTGGAATTTATTTTATTATTTTAAATGCAACATTATCCACAACCTTATCCAGAACAGCGACTGACAGGAGGGACCCACATGTCATACACATAGACAAAAACAAATCATTTTATTTAATTAAAAAGCAGATGGGCCCACATGTCATACACTAGACTTTTAATAAATCATTTTAATTTAGTTAAACAAGGATGGGGCCCACATGTCATTGGCTCAAGTTTATTTTAACAGTTAGTTAAATTGAGGCAATTACTTAGGGGGTTGGCCCAGCTGTCATAGACAGTGGGGGTGGTTAACTCCTAATTTAATTAGCAGTCAGGGTTAGTTTAAAAGTTGATTAGCCTCTAATCCCAGATTAGGCCCCACCTATCAGTGGCTAGCCCACAGCTTAACACGGGGGCGCCGGCGGCCAGGGGGCCAGAGGCCACAGCGGCACTGGCCGTTCCGGCGAGGCCACAGCGATGGGGATCGCAGCTTTTCGCGCGGGTGCACGCGCACGCTGGGGCGTGTCTAGGGCGCGCTGGGCTTGGCCACGGGGCACGGCAAGTGCACGCCCAGCCATGGCGGACGCCGGCAATAGGGGGCACGGTGAGGAGGAACCTACGGCGCGGCACGTCCAAGGGGAGAAGGGGAAACGAAAGGGGGGCTCACAAGGAGTACGTAGTGGAGGCAGTGGGCTCGGTGGAGGGGTCGGCGACGACGAATTTGGTCGCCGACACTCGGTGGCCGGGGCGAAGGGAATCGCCCGATGCGCGGCCTGTGGTGCTCCCCGGGGGCAATGGCTTGTTGCAGGCGAGGAGATCGAGCGCGGCGGTCCTCCTAGACACACTGGCTGGGGCTCAGGAGGTCACTGGCCGCGAGTGCTAATGCCGGCACGTCCATGGCGGCTCGGGCGTCGCGAGGGAGACGACGAACGTGAGGCAAGGAGAGGGCCAATGGAACTAGGGTTCCGGTTCCTCGGGGAAGAGGGGCGCGGAGAGGCTCTTATCCACGTCGGCGACCGCCCGATAGCCGCCACGACACGGCCATGGCGTGGCCGACCGCGGGATGTGTGCCCCCCCCTGTGAATAGAGGAAGGGGATGAGTGGGGGGGCTGGGCCGTGGTGGGCTTGGGGTTGGGCTATGCCCTGTGCGGTAGATAGGCATCTCCCTTTTCTTTTTATTTTTGTTTTTTGTTTTTTTGTAATTCTTTTATTAGGTTTTACTTTTTTGCAAAATGTGGTGTCGGTCCTAATATTATTGTTGCATATTACTGAGGTGCCACAAAAAGTTTTGTCCCCAAATAAATTCATTTGCATTTTGGTACTATTCAAAAGGGATTAAATGCCATTGTTTTGACACAGTTTTGATTGGATTAAATTAGTAAAACATTTTAATAAATTATTTTGCTATTTTGCCTTGACCCATTGATTATTATATATTTTATAAATATTTTTCCATAAATTTTCCTGCAACTTTTGTTCATCAGTTTTATTTAATTTTCTTGGGACTATTTTATAATGCTAACATATTGATTTAAATTCTGTAATAGCATGTGGGTTATTTCCAAGGTTATGGACCTTTAGAGTTATCACCTTTAAAAGTTTGATTTCCACATCGTGTTGGAATTTTTATTTGGGGATTTTTTTTATTCGGGTTGAATCTGAATTAGTCATGATCAGGAGTGATCATCACCTGCCTAATCATAGTGACTTGGAAACAATAAAAGTGATTACTGTAGTGTGACACCCAGGGTGTTATATTGCGCCCTTCTCTCTTTTTGTTTTCTTTTTCTATTTTTTCTATTTTATACTATTTTTTTGGTGGCCTCAACTCTTTCTATTTAACTCTCATTTGTCCTCTTTGGGATCTTTTCCTCACTTAGGGAAACACTCTATTTTACAAGGAGTATAGAAGATCTTTCACACTTTACAAGGTACTCAACATAAAATAGATGTAGCTAGCATGATGTATGCAACTGTATGCCTCTGCCAGTTTAGCAGGAACATGTATGACATGAAGATCAAGCCATGAGAAGGTGGATGTTGCATGGCAATATATCTCGGAAAGGATATGTGACGAGGATCGACCTCGGCAAATCCCATGGTCAGGGACCCTGGGTTCGATCATGGAGAGGAAAAGGTTGGCGATACTCGTCGGCTAACAGGAGAAAGTAGTTCCTGCTCGATTGTATTATGCGGGGGGTGATTACAGTGGCGGTCTAGGTGAGTTCGCTCAAGACCAGAGGTGGTGATTGAAGATTGGATGTCCTCAGCCGCCATCCTTCCCAGCCTTTATATGCTGGGATGGGTCTCGGGGAGTCCGTCTCAGCTTATAGGGTCGATTGCCTAATCTAGTTTTTTCCTTCCATGTTGGTCGCGGACTCCTACGTTGGTGCCTTGAGTGGGCCAGTCGTGGGCCTATCGAGGCTTCCAGCAGGCCTTCTGTCTTCATACGCACCAGGTATCCTCACACGCATGAGTCGTGGGGTCACCCCCTCGTACGTAGCCACCAGTGCGTAGGGGAATCGAAGAGTCGCGCAGGGACTCGAATCCACCATCGCTTGCTTTCTCATGCGCAGCGCGGCTGCGAGTCGTTGGCTGTTAACCAAAAAAATGTTTATTCGAGGGATGATAAGCTGAGAGGGCCTTGGTGAATTGCGCTAGTGGAAAATACCTCAGTAGCTCAATCAAGCTCGTCTCCCTCGACACGAACTTGGAAACGACCGGTGTCTAGCAAAGTCCATGCCGCTGCAGGACTTACAGGGTCAATGCCGCCGGTCTCAACAAATAGCCTTAAGGCGTCCGTTATCGGCTCTACTTCTTCATGCAAGAGCATGGAAAACATCGGGAGTGAAGTCGCGCTGTGGCCAGTCCCGGCCCGGCCGACGGTGCAGCGGGGTCTTACCTACGCGCTATGCTTGCGCGGCATCTGGGGTGCAGTGTGTCGCCGCCTAGGCATCATCTTTTATAAAGGCGCGGAGCCTAATTAGAGATGCACCCACTTGGAATAAAAAGATCAAGTGGACTACTAGTAGTCACCCGCAGAGCATTTGCAAGCTCAGGCGAGGAGTTGATAAGAGACGCACCCACTCAGATAGTCGTCGAGTGCATGGGCAGATTGTGCTCCTAGGTACGAGTCTTGCGAGTAGCCACTCGAATGCTTCGTTAGGGTGAGGGAGCACCCGAACTCTGTAGATGTATCGTTTTTTGATAGTGCGAGTGACCACTCGAGCACGTTGTTGCCTTCTGGGTGAGGGAGCACCCGAACTCAGTGGTTGTATTTGTTCTTGATAAGAGGGAATAGCCACCTGTGATCTCATCGTTTAGACCTTGCTCGATTTTTTAGCGAAGGCAAGGTGCTCACAATGGGAGTAAATTTTTTGAAATAAGGTCAAAAATTTGGCACAAATAGACACGGAATCTTTACCGGGCTTGATTTTTACCAATTGTTTTTATCTTGAAATCATACTTCTTGGGCTGTCGCGAGGATAATCATCGTAATAATCCTTTTGTTTTGAGGACAACGCTTGGTGTCCGAACCGTCACATCATCTGGACAGCCATAATGACACCTTGAACGTTGCGCCGCAATCCTGCTATTCTGCTGCCCGTTGGGTTTTCGAGGCGTGCATGGGAAACATGCGAGATTTGATGCGTCCTTTATTGAATTGTGCTTGATGCGAAAGGGCATCTAGTCTTGGAACTCGTAGCGCCAAGAGCGTTTGGTCTTGGATTAATGATGACGCCGTTTGTGTTTCCGCGTGTTTTCCTTTCTTGCCCCTGGGCTGCGCTATATATACCTACTATTATTTGTCTGGGCTCGACATCTGTTCTTCTCCCATCTCTTCCTTCTCCTTCTTCATGATATGGCGCCCAAGCGTAGTGGCGCTGTGGTTGGCCGAGGTCATGGCCGACGCAGCTGTGGTGGCCGCACACCTTGCTCTTTGCGTGGTGGACGTCGTGGAGCTACGACAACGCCTCGCTCTTCTTACGTGGAGGAGGGTGCTTGGCGCTACGACTTTCTTCTGCCTATCCTTAGCCGGATCCCTCTTCCATTTTCATTTGCTTCCATTATTTCTGAGCTCAATTTGAGGGGTCTGAGGCTCCGGCTTTAAGGGTGTGCTCAATCTCCCTCATGGGTGGAGCTGGAGGTTGATAATTCGTTCCGGATTATTTCTTGGATCTGGCTGGAGGTCCTTTTCTCGACGGCTGAATTTGCGAGATGGGTATAGCCTTTGCTGTCGTTTTGATGGCGAAGATACTCTCATCGTCCGTGCATTTGATGCCGGTGGCAATCGCCCGGACCTGTACTGGGAGGATTCGAGTAGCACTGGTTCTGGAGAGTCAAATGGTGCTTCAACTTCAACTTCTTCATCTGCCGACTCCTCGACTGGTGGTGCTTCCTCTTCTAGTTCTAGGGAGAGCTCGGACGTCAAGCCATCAGCCAAGTGGGTGCGCCAGTAGGCAAGGTCACCAGGCCCAGGAAGGTGGCGAGTTACTCTTCGCAGGCTTAGTTTTTTACTTTATCTGTGATGATGCCTGTCAAGACGAGGACCAAAGTGCCAATTATCTCAGCATGTGCACACATGTAGAAGTCATAATTCCTTGGTATTTCTTGGTCTTGTGGTCCTATGATTTGTAGTAGGGATTTTTGTCTTTTGGTACTGAGCCTTGAATCACTCTAATATGTAATTTTGTGATGCCTTCGGGTCCTTTGTAATGGAAATTGCCTTTGAGTCCTTTTGAAAAGGAAATTGCCTTTGAGTCCTTCGTAATGGAAACGGCCTTCGAGTCCTTTGCACTGGAGACTTCCTTCGAGTCTTTTTCAAAGGAAACTGCCTTTGAGTCCTTTGTAATGGAAACTGCCTTCGAGTCCTTTGCAGTGGAGACTTCCTTCGAGTCCTTTGTGATGGAAATTTTCTTCGAGTGCCTTGCAGTGCTATCGGGTGCGCGACAGCGCTCCCGTTGGGAGTAGCCCCCGAGGCGACGTTCGACTTGTAGAGTCGGACATAGACTTTGAGCTTTATTCATTCGTGCTGGTCCTTCTTACGGCTGCATTGTTGTTCCAAATTTTATCGGGTGCGCGGCAGCGCTCCCGATGGGAGTTGCCCCCGAGTATTTAGGTGATCACTTGTGATCGGGTGAAGACTAAAAAATTGCTCTTGTCCGATGTCTGCTTTATCCTTATTTTTGGGAAATAGATTGCGTTGATGCGGAAAATTTTGAGTGAGGTTATGCAGGCGAAGTAATGTCTCTCGGGGGAAGTTTTGCTCGAGCACCCAAGTGACGTAGGTGTCATCGTGTGAGCGAAATAGCGTCTCTTGGGGGGAGTCTATGCTCGAGCCCTCGAGTGCTTTAGATGGCGTCGCGTGAGCGAAGATAGCATCTCTCGGGGGGAGTCTGCGCTCGAGCCACCGAGTACTTTAATTGTCATCGAGTAAGAGAAAATACGTCCCTCAGGAGGAGTTTGCGCTCAAGCCCCCGAGTGCTTTAATTGTCGTCGCGTAAGCGAAATAGCGTCTCTTGGGGGGAGTTTGCACTCGAGCCCCTAGTGCTTTAAGCATCATCACGTAAGCGAAATAGCGTCTCTCGGGGGGAGTCTGCACTCGAGCTCCCGAGTGCTTCGAGTAGTGTTATTTGGGTGACAACTCATTTATTTCTTTGAGTTTTTACATAAGTTGCCAATCGGTGCTGTTGCCGATACTGCTTTGCTAGTCGAAAGGTGCCTACGGGTAGTCTTTATGGGTAGAACAGGCGCAGGTTTGCCACGTTCCATAGATTTCCCACGTCTTCCTCGGTCTTCGGGTTCTTCAGCATGTATGCTCCTCCTCCTATGACCTCCGAGACGAAGAACGGTCCTTCCCACTTCGGGGCAAGGTTGTGGACTTATTTTTGTATTAGCCGCAGGACAAGATCTCCTTTGCGGAAAGTTCTTGTCCGCAGGTGACTTCTTTGGTATGTGCATAGTTTATCTTGGTATCCTTCTGACCTTGCTATAGCTGTGTCCCTTGCTTCGTCTGCTGTGTCTTTATCATCCTGAAGAGCTTCTTTTGCCTCTTCCTCTTTGTATCCCCAGATTCGGGGAGCTCCGAACTTTAGATCGTGTGGCAGCACAGCTTCTGCCCCATATACCATGAAAAAAGGTGTGTACTGGGTTGAGGCGTTGGGGGTGGTGCGCGGGCTCCACAGGACTGCAGGGAGTTCTTCTACCCAGTTGCCTGCAGCCTGTTCGAGTGGTGCGATGTAACAGCCCAGTTTTCACAAAAATTAAAAAATTTGTTTTCGGTGTGAATTGTTTGATTGTTTGACTTGTTTGCGGTGTTTGCATCCCCGATTTATCGATCGGCGATTATTTATCCCCCTCTTATCTCGTATCGGACGGAGACCTCCCCTTGCCACCCTGACACTCGACCTTTGCGACACCGGGTTTCACCCGATCACGTTGCGAAAACCGCACGAGACCAGCCACAGCCAACGGAACGAAAAACCCCGTTTAATAATTAAATGGGATATTTTTATAGCGCGCCGGAAAGTGTTTTCGGAACTGTTCCAGCGCGAGGTGAACGCCTCCGGCTCGACGCACTGATCGCGCAGTTCAAAGTTTTACCCGAATCGAAGGTACTGCGGACCCCCGGCGGTCATAAACGTGAGCACCGCGCACGAGAGAGAAAAACCAGGGATGTTTTTGCAAATTGCCAGCCACCGGGGCTATATAAAGACCACCACACTCCCACCCATTTCTAGGGTTTCCCTAGCCACAAATTTGCAGCCACCCCCTCCACCTTGCCTAGTTTTGCCTCCCAGATCCCCAGATCCCGAAATTTTGCTCTCCCTGCGATCTGGCCGTCAGATCTGGCGATCCGACGGCCCAGATGCGCCCAGCCTCCACCTCTCTCCTCTCTCTCCCATGGAACCGGCCAGCCATGCCAGTGGAGCCCGAGGACGCCGCCGCTCCCTCCGGCCAGCCAGCCGCCGGCGCCCCTCTCCTCCTTCCTCTCCTTTCTCTCTCCTCCCTCTCACCCCTCTGCCTCCTCCTTCCCTGCAGGACCCGGCCGCCATGGAAGCCCTCGACTAGGAGCTCGCCCGAGCCGGAGCCGCTCCCGCGCACCACCAACGGCCGCCACCGCCCCGGATCGGGCGAGGGGCCGGCCGGATCCAGCCGCCGCGCCGCCTCCGCGCCTCGGGCCGCCCTCCACCGCGGCTGTCCCGCGCCTCGACGCCCTGCCGCTTGCCGGCCTGCGCCATCGCGGCGTCCAGCCGATCTGGTCGGGATAGAACGGGCCAGGCCGCGCCGGCCACGTGGGCCACGCAGGCCGAGCTGGCCGCCCCTCCGAGCTGGCCCACGGCCTAGCCGCCAAGCATCCCCAGGCCAGCGCCCCAACTCGCCTCGGGCGAGAGATAGGCCGCCAACACCAAGTGGGCCAAGGCCTAGTGGTGAGATCCGGCCCGGGCCGCCCCCCTCCTCTGTTTTTTTATGTTTTTCCTTATCTATTTCTGCTAAGTCTGAAATAAAATGCTGGTGATCTGTTTTTGTGCTGCGAATAACAATTAAACGGTAGCTCAGATGAACGTGTCCCCAAAATGAAAGTTGCTCAGTTTTGCGTGCTCTAGAATTCGTATGTAGAAAGTTTTTGCATTTGAGGTCGTCTTGATTGTGTAATTATGTGCTAAACAGGGCTACATGTCGTTAACTGCTGCTAAGTTGCTGTAACTGTTATTTTATTGCAACTTCGCAACCGTACGTCGAAATTGAGTGATTACTTTTGCGTTGCGTTAAGCATTGTTTCTACTTCAGTTTTATGCATTCACATGCCATAATTGCTTGCTGCATCATGATTATATCTTGCTCCAAAGTAGCTATCCTGATGTTAATGTGCTGCTGTTGTTGAAACTATTATTTTGTTGCAACTTCGGTCGACGAGTCTGTCGCGACCGTTTATCGGAACTGAGTGATTCCAATTGCATATTGTTAAGCATCATGTCTACTTTCATCCCATGTATTGCATTGCCATGATATTCTTGCTTTTCATATAGTTATTGAGCTCCAAAGCTGCTATGCTGCTATTTTTGACAGCCACCTCTGTATTTCTCTAAGTTTGTAACGTTCCGAGTCCATGTTGCATGCTTAATATCTTTTTGTCTATGATGCCTATTTGCATGATTATTTTTGCCATGCCTTCCCTTTCATGTCTACTTTAATTCCATATCATTTGTGAGCATGTTTGCATTCATTATCCTGTTTGTGCATTGCTCTAAAATGTGCTTCGTGATGTTGGCAGCTTGTGCCCGTAACTTGTTTTGCTTATATCTTTTTAACCGTAACTCCGTTTGCAGTGTGCCTTATATGTAACTTGTTTAGTTTTTCATGTACTTTGTGTTTATGCTATTGTTTTCTGTTGTTAACCAACCTAAAATATGGTTTAGGACAGAACAGTACCAAATGTTTTAATCATCGTGCGGCACTTAGAGTTATGCCATGTGAAAGTTGTGCCTCACTTAAATTGACTAGCATAGATAGTTTACTTTGTGCTCCACCTCTTGTTATGTTTGTGTGCTATGCCATGCTTGCTTGAGTTTCCATGTTAATAACTGTTGGTTGATCACCTGTAGCTAAACAACTTGAACCTCCGTAAACGTACGGTATTCGTCGTGTGTGACCGATACCCCACTTAAACTGTTAGTAACCGTTCTCGACGATAGATCCGTATCGCGTTGCCGTGTCGTGTGATGTCTTCTTGATCTTGTGTTGCCCCGTAGTAATAGAGTGCTTGCTCGTTGATTGCTTTCCAGTGTTTGTCGTCTTGTTTGCTTCCGCGGGTACCTTCGGAGACGATGCGAGCTTGCGGTCGACTACTCCTTCGGAACCCGACTTATCAACAGGCAAGGACTATACATTACTTATGATCCATTCTATTTCAACGAGCGGTTTGCATGCTAGTCTAGGTTAGGTTCGATGTTTGATCCTACCTCATGTTTACAGCCTCTTTCAAACCGATACAGCCATGTCCCTTCCCAGCAAACCATATACTGCTATGTTACTATTGCTCGTTGCTCAGCCCCTTATTAGTATGCATGCTTAGGATGCTACGATGTTACCCTGTTACTCCTTGGTTTGGGTTATCACATTATTATATTGTTGTTGATGATATGATTATTATTAATGTTGACTATATTCGACGAAGGATGGAAGGTCTAGGCTATCCCGCCCCGACGCTTTGTTCCATTCGAGTCACCTAGGATCCGAGTTCCGGGTATTGGTTTTAAGACTGAGCGTGCCTAACCGTGTGTGGGTTTTATGGAGTCCCCTTTTCTTACCTACCTAGCTTCAAACATTTCTAGAGGTGGCCCAAGCTGATTTACCATTTGAAACCGTGTGTGTGTTGGTCAGCTGCCAGTAGTTTTCAAACAACTCGGGCCAGCGGAGACTTAGTTCCTCTGTTGGTCCACACTTGGTGAGCTAGGGGTCCCCTGATGTCAGGTGTGATTTCCCGACCTTAGCCGTACGGAAGAGTCCGATCCGAGAGCGTGGCCGGCTTTTGGATTGGGTGTCGACTCCCCGGGGGCCACCCGGATTTGTTCGTAGTTAGAGGGACCTGTCGTTTCATCTCTTGGAACGAAATCATAAAATGGTTGCCTATAATGGGTAGCAACTGAGAGAGATGGGCGAGCATGCGACGCCTCGTAATGGGCAGTTGGTACACCCCTGCAGGGTAAATCTTTTCGAGAAGCCGTGTCCACGGTTATGCACGACTTGAGACCTACTCCTTGTTCATAGACAACAACAACTGAGATAATCTTAATATAACTTGATCAACGTGTGTGTGTTCCTTGACTGCTTCTTCTGCGTCGGGATGCGAAGAGGAGGACAAGGATAGGATAGGTGTTATGTTTGCGTAAGTAGTTGATAGCAAGACTTGTTGGAGGCGATTCCTCATCGCATGCTTGGCTTCTTATCTTACTCTCTAGATCGTTAGCCACTTCATAAATGCTAGTGCGGCAGCAACCTCACCACTTACCCCTTCCTTACCGTAAACTACTAGTTGTCCTAGAATGACGAGTGATGAAGTCCTTGCTGGGTCAGATGACCACTACAGTTGGATGCTGAGTACTTCTGTACTCATGATACTACCCCCAAACTCTTTTCAGGGTTCTTGATCGACAACAGGTACGGTGATCGACGTTTCACGTGGAGACTCGACGATGACTAGTTAAGTGGATCCCGGCGGAGGGCCAGGACCCGTGTGGTTATGGGATCGATGTTTTTCTCTTTGCCGCTAGGAATTTGATTGTAGTATGTACTCAGACATATATCTTCCGTTGTTGTATCGTATTAAGGCAGTTGTATGCCGATTGTATGAGATGTTGTATCCTTGTATCTGTAATGTTGTGATATCATGTTGGAAATCCG
Source organism: Bromus sterilis (assembly GCA_950022295.1). Lineage (NCBI taxonomy): Eukaryota > Viridiplantae > Streptophyta > Magnoliopsida > Poales > Poaceae > Bromus > Bromus sterilis. The sequence goes on along the minus strand of OX465599.1, from coordinate 157,538,880 downwards.
AAGCATATGACTTCGTCATATGTCGCGGTGGGACCGATATGTGCTTCGTCCCCGGATCTGGACGGAAATATCTAGATCTGGAACAGTACCGCATATCGGGCCTTACATGCGACGAGTCGCTTTTTTATTCCTCTGCACACTAAGACGTTTGCCTTTTCCACCTGGCCATTGGACTGTGGGTGCGCGATCGATGCGTAGTTGATCTTGATGCCCAAATCTTGGCAGAAGTTCTGAAATTCTATTGCTGTGAAGTTTGTACCGTTATCTGTGATGATGTTATGTGGTACGTCGAATCGTAAGATGATGGACTTGATGAAGTTAACTGCCGTGAGGGCTGTTGAGCTGGTGATTGGTACTGCCTCAATCCATTTGGTGAACTTGTCCACTGCTACTAGGAGATGTGTTCGACCTCCTTTTGAGGATTTCTTGACTAGACCCACCATGTCGAGTCCCAAGTGGAAAAAGGCCAGGATAGTGGTATGGCTTTGAGTTCGGATGCTAGAGCGTGTGGCCTGCTGGCGAATTCTTGACAGGCGATGCAGCGTAAAACCCTGCTCGAAAGGCTTTGGCCACGAGTCCGTGACTGCTCGCGTGGTGCCTTCAAGTGCCTTCGTGGATCTCGAGCAACAGGGCCTTGCCGTCTTCTTCCTCGATACACTTTTGGAGGACCTGAGAAATGCTGCGCTTGTAGAGCTGTCCGTTCATTACTGTGAATGCTTTAGATCGCCGACTGATGCGTCGGGCTTCTGTAACGTCTTGCGGCAAGGTGCCTTGACTTAGGAATCTAAGGAATGGTTTTGTCCAAGATGGGCCTTCGAGTCCAGCTGGCTCTGCCTCCTCGACTGCTTTGTTGCCTTCTTCACCAGCGGTTGAGTTCGCAGCCGCCACTTGCACTGGTTCACTTGTGTTGTCATCCTCTGCAGCTGCTTCTGGCGCGAGTGCCCTGATTTTGATTGATCTCTGGCTGATACTTTCGAGGAAAACGCCTGGGGGAACTGGTCCTCGAGTTGATCCAATGTATGCGAGCTCGTCTGCTTCTGTGTTATTTTCTCTGGTGACATAGTTTATGTCGCAGCCATCGGATCCTCCTTGTAGAGTGTTGTAGAGCTTCTGGTAAGCTATCATGTTGTCTGCGACTGCTTCACAGTCCCTCATTGCTTGCTGGACAACGAGGTTGGAGTCGCCGTAGATTGCGAGACGGTGGCGCTGCAAGCTTTTGCGATGTGCATGCCATGGAGTAGTGTTTCATATTCTGCTTCGTTGTTTGAGGCTTTGCTAAAGTTGATCTGGAGCACGTATCAGAGTTTATCTCCTTTGGGCAAGATTGATACGATGCCCTCTCCGACTCCTTGATGTCTTTTTGATCCATCAAAGAACATTGTCCATGAGTTGGAGAGGTCTAGAGGGCTAGGTGTTTGCACCTCTTTCCACTCGACCAGAAAGTCTGGGAGTACTTGGGCTTTGATTGATGTTGGATGTTTGAACTGAAGGTCGCGGGGGCTGAGCTCGATGTTCCACTCGGCGACTCGGCCCGTTGCTCCATGGTTGTTAAGGATGTCTGCGAGTGGTGCGCTGCTCACAACCGTGATGAGGTGCTCGTCGAAGTAATGTGTTACTTTACTTGAAGTCATGACCATGGCATATTCGAGCTTCTGGTAGTGCGGGTACCGCTGCTGAGATTCTGTGAGGACCACACTGAGGTAGTAGATTGGCCTTTGCATGCTCTGTGCTTTGCCTTCTTCCGCGCGCTCGACGACGAGCGTCGTGATGACTACACTACTTCGTGCCGCTATGTAGAGGTAGAGAGGTTCTCGTTCCTTGGGCACCGCTAGGATTGGTAGGGTCAAGAGGGTCCTTTTTAGGTCCGCGAATGCGCTTCGGGCTTCTTCAGTCCACTTGAATTTCCCTCCTTTTCTGAGCAACTGGTAGAATGGTAGAGTCCTTTCTCCCAGCTTGCTGATGAAGAAGCTCAGTGTTGCGAGTCTTCCTGTGAGTTGTTGTACGCCTTTGATGTTCACCGGCTCTTGCATCTTGGCGATGTCTTGGACTTTTTCTGGGTTCGCTTCGACTCCTCGGGCAGAGACCATGTATCCGAGCAGTTTTCTGTCTGGGACGTCGAACACACACTTTTTTGGGTTGAGCTTGATTATGTATTTGTTGAGTGCTGCAAAGGTTTCGCGGAGGTTGTCGAGTAGCATGTTTGCGCTGTAAGTTTTGATGTCGATGTTGTCGACGTCGATGCTTGCAACATCCAAAAGTACGTGGCTCCGGCGTTTTTCAGTCCGAAAGTCATTGTCCTGTAGCAGAATATGCCATAGGGTGTGATGAACGTGGTGTGTTCCTCGTCTTCTTCCTTCATCCTGATTTTTTTGTATCCTGAGTAGGCGTCGAGGAAAGACAGGAGGTGGCATCCTGCGATAGAGTCGATTATCTGGCCTATCCTTGGCAGAGGGAAGTGGTCCTTTGGGAAGTGTTTTTTGACGGGCCCGTAGTCAACGCACATGCGTAGTACGTCGGTGTCCTTTTTAGGTACTAACATTGGATTTGCGATCCAGGTGGCCTTCTTCGTCTCCCGAATGAATTGCGCGTCGAGTAGTCGATTGACTTCTTCTCCAATGGCTCTACGCTTGGGTTCAGAGAATCTGCGCAACGCCTGCTTTACTGGTTTGGTGTTTGGATATATGTGTAGTGCGTGCTCTGCGAACTCTCGTGGTATTCCGGGCATGTCGGCCGGCAGAGGCAAAAAATTTCCACTCCTCGCGAAGGAAAAGCATAAGGGAAATTGCTTGTTCTTCTGGGAGATGAGCGTAGATTCAGACTGTCTTGTTCGGGTCCGTTGGATGCACCTGATGGGTGACTATGTCGCTGTCGACGCTGAAGTCACGAGTAAATTCTTTTTATTCGCTTCTGCTTGCCAGTGGAAAAATGCTCTTGTCTGTCACCATGGCTATTTCTTCGAGCTGCTGCTGAGCTCCGAATGTCTGAGGGTCCTGGCATCTTGAGCTTGAATAAAAGTAGCCAGTGGAAAAATGTTCACCGGCTCTTGCATCCAAGAAGTTCTGATTTGATAAAACTCCCATTGACCGTAATGAACCCTGAGGGTCCTGGCATCTTGAGCTTGAGGTACGAGTAGTGTGGGACCGCCATAAATTGAGAGAATGCGGGCCGCATGAGTATGGCGTCGTATTGGGACTGCCAGTCGAGTACTTCAAACTCGAGTACTTTTCTTTTGGAGTTGCCCTTACCGCCGAAGACGACATCGAGCTCAATTGTTCCGATGGAGGAGGTTGCTTCACCTGGAACTACGCCGTAGAGTGTGACGCCTGAATTCTTCCAGACTGGTTGCGGGATCAACATCTTGTGCAAGGTGCTGGTGAAGATTATGTTTAAACTGCTGCCCCCGTCCATAAAAACTCTATCCACATTGTAACCGCCGATTTGGGCTTCAAGGACCAGTGGTGCGTGCCCTAGCCTTGGAAAGGCGGGTGGGTGATCGCTTTGTGAGAAAGTAATGTTGGTCTCTGCGCCATATAGATGGTAGGTTTCTGCTGTTTTTAGGTCCTCGGCTCCTTGGGTCTGCAGGGTGTGGGCGTTCTGTTTTTCTTTTGAGGGTCGTACTTCTTGGATCATGCAGACCCGTCCATGAGACGGAGGGTATTTCTCTTCTATATTGGGTGCTGGTGGCTGCGCGGTTCCTCGAGCCCATTTGGCTTCGCGTTGCTTCTCTTCCTTGAGGCTGTTGGAGAGTTCGGTGAACAGACGACAATCTCTCACGGTGTGGCCTGCTCTAAGGCGCACCCAGTCGTCTTCGAAATAGTGGATTGTGCAAGGTCCATCCATCTATTCTTTGGTTGTGAGCTTGCCGGAGCCGACGTGCCTTCTTCTTCTTGCGACTAGGAACGACTGCGAGTGGTCTTCTGAACGACAGTGGAACCTTGGGTCGAGATTTATTCCGTCGTTGATCGAGTGGTTCCAAATAAAATTGGCGAACTCATCTGGTATTTGATCTGGGTCGTAGTACTCGCCGGACTGAGTTTCAGAGTCGCAGTCGTGTCGTGTGGCGGGTGTCCGGGTGCCGGCGGGTGCTCGAGTGGAGGCCAAGGCTGTTGTGACACGTTGCGGTTCCTCGAGTGGGATTTCTATGCAGACTTCTTATCCTTATTCAAGCAACTTGGCTAGCTTCATGGTCGCGGCTTGCGCTTGCCTTCGGGATCATCGAGTTCTTTTTCACCGGTGACGACTTTGGTAGTCGCCAAAAGATCGAACTTGGCCTAGCTGCGGTTCGAGCGATCTTGGTGGTGCGATGGAGAGGTTTGCGATGAACTTGATTTCTTCGAGTGGATTGGATCTTGCTCGATTCCTTGAGTTGTGACTTGCTGATGACGGGACCGCCGAGATCGTAATTCCAACCTGTATAGTTCCCACAGACGGCGCCAATTGACGATGATCGACCTCAGCAAATCCCATGGTCAGGGACTGTCGGGATACGGGGTTAGCATATGTAATTCCAGTCACGATGCAATCACATGGAGAGCCGAGAACAGTACCCACTTGTCTAAGCAGACAAGGCCAAGCACAGAACGTTCTCAGAAAGCATCGAACGTGAAGGGCATCCCATCCAGGCCGGATGATCAACTGAGATGGGTCCTCATCGTCCGCTCACAAGTCTAAATGCGTATGGGTGGTGAAATCCCATACTCATAGACAAGTCGCCTCAACCATGTTATCGATTGAATCATAACCCTTACATAGACTTACTCCAGCCCGATCACTTAGTCGGGGTCTAGGGCGGGCTCGATCATACAACAAAGTGTGCAAGTGACAGAGTCACGAGCAATCGCATCGCGATGCCCCAAGCTGCGCACATCCAAGGGCCACTTGGTGTATGAAAGACCGCCAGCCAGATCACAACTAAGGTCACGAAAACCCATACTAAGACATGCATGTTATAATCATACACGCAACACACATGTCTAGTATAAACAGATGGTAATCACAACATGAACTCTACAAACTCATAGTCTTTATAACTTCTGCTAAACAGTGCAGACATCGTACTTGTATTACAAGCAGAGATCACATGTCTGTGATCCAACATTACATCAAACATCAATGGAAGCAAATTATGTCTTAGTAAAGACAAGTTTAACAAATGTCTTAAGAAGCCTGAAAGAAAATACAACGACCCTCCAAAGGGCACAGGCTGCTGTCTGGAACTATACGACTTGGTCCACGTCGAGCTCGACGTATAGGCCACCATCAGGGTCAGTGGTCTCGTCTCTAAAACATAGAATAAGCAAACGTGAGTACAAAGTCGTACTCAGCAAGACTTACATAGGAACTATACTACTCATGCACAAGTATCAAGGCAAAGGGAGGTGGGGTTTCAATGCAGAAGTGCCAGCTTTGACTTGGCTAGTCCTGTACTACGAGTACCAGAAAGAGGTAAGGAGTGTACACGAGTCCAAGTAACAAGTCTTCAACAAATACACCACTATGGTTACTTCCTCGACTTCCCCACGAGGAAGCACGCCATAGCACTCACACTTATCTTGGCAAGTTTTAAGAGTAACCATTGAATTTTTCTATGATCAAGTAAAGGTCTCCAAGTAGTCCATAACCGCGGACACGGCTATTCGAATAGTTCATTAACCATGCAGCGGTGTACTGCTACACACATGCCTCATCAGTTACCGCCTGGGGATGGACCCTTTAAGTCAGTACCGGCGAGGATGCTGCCACGACACTTCACTCGCGGCACCATCTCTAGTCCTAGGGAGTCGCCTATTTGAGTTGGGACTACAATCGGAATCCGGCCGATTTTTCCGATGCGGACTCAAACGTTGTGTGACCTCCATCAAGCTCAACTCGATCATGATCACTTGATTCAATGTGCCCACAACCTACGCAAACCACTTACCTTGGTTCCACCTGCTTGAGATCGTTAAGGGGCGAACTACTTGCGACTCCTGGACAGGTCCGGGGTGAGGTACTAGGCCGAGAGGGGTCAGTGAGCCCAATGTGTGGTCGTACTCTTAGTCTTGGATAACAACACAAGAACTCGGGCTTAAGGCAGTGTTCAACGAGACAACCCAATGTGTACTCCTACACAACCTCTCCTCGTTCACCTTGTTTAGGTCAAATTCACCAACACGTTACCACCATCATTCACATGATCACTACCATCCCGACTCACAAAAGAGTAACCTCATTGTATCTCTATGCATGCAATAAGCAGTAACAGTTGCAGGGGTCACATGATATCAACCAACTCCTACATCTGCTAGGATTGTGGTTTGCTTACTACTGTGACAAAATGATAGGTCATGCAAAGGAATGGGTTCAACTAGCGGTAGAACGTATCATGGTGACATCCTAAACATGCATAAGCGAGAATGAGAGGGAACTGGGATTTTATCGACATGATCAAAGAGGGGGTGCTTGCCTTGCTGACGATCACGAGGTACTGTACTTCTAACGTGAGGTTGAACTCATCTCCGAGATCAACTCTACCGAGAAGATGCAATCACCGAAGCACTGAAAGTAATGCACATTCAATATATTGTAATGCACAAAAAATATGGCATGATATGAAGATGAATATGGGTGTGTTATGCTCCTGATGTTCATGTGATATGTATTGCATTGCAATGGTTCAATTTGATTTGGTGTTGGCCTTTGATGTGAATTATGCCAAATATTCCATATAGCAAAATGCTACTGGTTCATCAACATCATCAATTCAAACATGGTTAGAAGTTGCATATTTGGATAGAGAATTTTATTCTGATCAATTTTCATATAAAAACATTTCAATCTGAGTTACGGTTTAAAAGTTATTCAAATTCAAAGTTTTGGATATTTTATGTAATTTCTATATTAACTAAATTAAAAGGATTATTGCATCAGCACTAGGTCATGCTGTCGTCATCGGTTGACTGGTCAACTGACCAGTGGGGCCTGGCTGTAAGTGACTCAGGGGGTTAATTATTTCTGTTTAACTTAGACTGGGTTTATTAAGGGGCTGGGGCCCATTTGTCAGCCTCTGGGGGGGGTGGTTAGCACGCAGATGAGGGGGCTAACAGGCCGGCGGCTTGACGCCGGTGGCTCTGGCCACGGCGGCGCCTCGCCGGAGTGCACGGGGGCGGCGGTGGACGGCACCAGGACGCGTCTCGAGCCCGTGCGCATCTAGTGGAGCACCAGGGAGACCTCGAGGAGGCCTGTGGCCATGGCTACGACGAGCCCGGCGGCGGCTGGGTGCTGTCCACGGCGGGGAATGGCGACGAGAGGTCAGGGAGGAGCGCGGGAAGGGGGAAACAAGTGTGAGGCTCACCGGAGCGCGATGGTGGGCACGTCAAGGCCGGGGAGGTGCTGGCGGCGGAGAATTTGTCCATGGCGCCCGACGGGCAGCAGAGGACGCCGACGAGGATGTCGCTACCTAGGGGCCGTCTCGGCTCGATTCCAGGCGCAGATTGATGAAGAAGAGGTCGGGGAAGATGCTGGACACGGCGGCGGAGCTCCTCGATGCCGTTGGTCACCCAGGCGCGGCGGCTTGCTCCGGCGTGGTCTCGGGGTTGCGCGAGAACGGAGAGGAGGAGAGGAGGAAGACGAACATAGAGGGGGAAAGAAGCTTCAGGAGACTCCAGGCGTCCACGGGAGGGGTTAGGGGCCAGGGGGCGGTGCCACGGCGAAGCAGGAGGTGGCCAGCGGTGGCTGCATGCTCGCCACCGAGCTGTGTGCTTACCGGCGAGGTAGAAGACAAGAAGTGGGGCTAGGCCTGGGATGGCTTCGACGAGTTGGGCCAGAAGGTAAGCCTCTCTATTTTCTTTTCTTTTCTTTTTATTTGTTTTCTATTCTATTTGTTTTGATTTGATTTCCCAATCAAATCATTTTATAAAATCCCAAAAACTTTTATGTGAGCTAATGAGACATATATAACTCCACACATAAAGTTTCAGAATTATTGAAATTATATTTAAATAATTTCAATTGCAAATACATTATTTATTTAATTTCCAAGGGCATTTTGGACTTTCAGAAAAATCAGAGAGCATGAAGTGGGACCCACTTCACTTGAAATGTGATCATGCCCATTTATGAGACTTTTCAAAAAGTTCAAATCATTTTTGGAAAAATATTTTTGTCTGGCCTTTTATTAAAATTATTTTGAGGCTTTTCTGCTCCCCAATTCTTTTTATTTTGCAAAAAATTTCATGATGCAAAAATGCTAGCTTGGAAAAGCACAAACCTAAATTAGTGTTCTGACAGGGACCCTGGGTTAGATCATGGAGAGGAACAGGCTCGTCGGCTAACAGGAGAAACTAATTCCCGCTCAATTGTATTATGCGGGGGGTGATTACAGTGGCGGTCTAGGCGAGTTCTCTCAAGACCGGAGGTGGTGATTGAAGATTGGATGTCCTGAGCCGTCACCCCTCCTAGCCTTTATATACTAGGATGGGTCTCGGGGAGTCCGTCTCAGCTTACAGTCTTGCCTTCCATGTTGGTCACGGACTCCTACGTCGGTGCCTTGAGTGGGCCAGTCGTGGGCCTGTCGAGGCTTCCATCTGGCCTTTTGTCTTCATACACACCAGGTATCCTCACACGAAGGAGTCATGGGGTCACCCCCTCGTCACTATGGAAATGCCTTGATATGTAGGTATGGTGGCTGATTTGAGGAAAGATATAAGGAGGTTTATGATGACAGAGCATATCATGACAAGGGTTTGGATGCACCGGCGGGTAGGTGCGGACTCTCGGAGTGAGAAGAGGCAATGCACGCCATCGAAAAGGCTAGCAAATATGAGGAGGTGGAAGTTTCAACTTTCAATACTTACATTAGTCTGAAGAACTCATGCACTTATTATCAGTAACTCTCAATCTAATCAGGAGGTTCACAAAGAGACAAGTACCCCGAGGAGGAGTGTATGGGGGTTTGGGTATCCTTGTGCATCCTCGACTCATGGTACGTGAGTGTACTCTAATATCCGATCCCTCTAAAGATTAGTGATCCATCTAGTAGCTAGAGTTCTCAACTAGTTTTTTTTGTAGCTTTTGAAAATAAACACAGATTTCCCAAAATACGACACCTATCACTAATAGGCTAGAGATCTTGACATAAAAAGTTCAAACATTACTCACAACAATACCTCAAAACTATTGCAAGTTACTACTACAATTGAATAACAACCTCAATTACCTACTTTAAGTCAAGACACAACTCAGTGCAACAACCAACTCTCTAAACAAGATAAACATGAAAATTAAAGAGAGTTCCAGCAACAAACTAAACAAAAGCTCTTGAAAAAGATAAACATGAAAACTAAGAGCTAAACATAAAGGGAGCTAAGACAAGATAAAGAACACACAACAAAAAAAAGATAAGCATGAAAATCCTATGTGTGTTCTAGTTTGAAGTGGAGCGTGTTTCTCTTCCACACAAAGAAAGTTGGGTTCTAAATTGTTATGAACAGCAAGCAAAAGCTAAAGAAAACTAAATAAAGGAAAGAGCAAGACACTCCAAGCATAGCACATAATGCATGAAGTGATAAAAATACAGTGAGACGAAGGACAAACTGATAATTGTTGATGAAGAAGGGGATGCATCGAGGCATCCTCAAGCTTAAACGCTTGAGTCTCCTTGAATATTTCTTGGTTTGCGTGGAGGCATACCCATGCTTGAGCGTTTGATAGTCCCGGATCTTGTTTCATCATCTTCTCTCGCACACTTGAAAACTCCCTTCATACATAACTCATCATAATCTGATTAGAGAGGTTAGTACCCACAATAAAACAATTTTCCTCTACCGGAAATAAATATTTTATTGAAGGGCTATTGTTTCTCAAGACCGCCAAAAAGTTTTCACAAAGAAAAAGCTAGCGCAAGACTTGCAAAACTGAGGAAATGCCAAACGTGGCAGAATCTATGAAAAAAGGCCAGTAGGTAATAAATAAAAATTTTGGGGTACTTCTGCAACTCAAATAAAAAAACTCAGAACAAATGCCTGAAAGATAATTGTATAGAGCATGTTGTCAAAACAATTCAGATCAAAAATATGATCTGGTGATTTATCGTGAATTTTTCCGTCCAACGACATAATCTATTTTCTGGAGAGCATGTCACATCTCTTGAACTTTCTTGCAATCGACGCCTAAACTTGGCACAAAGCTTGAAAATAAGGATACAATGATGTTGCTACAGTAGTAACAGTCATCAAAACCACTAAAAACGTAAGTAAAAACATCTTGGGTTGCGTCCCAACAAGCGCTTTCTTTTACGCCGTTGAGCTAGGCAAGAAGAAAAAAGAAGAAACAAAGGTACCGAGATCATCGAAATCATAAAAACCTTCGAATTTATTTTCAACAAGTTCATTCTTATTTTTCCTAGGGAAGAGGTACTTACCTTTCGCTTTACCACGTAAGAGTATGTGTCCCTTACCTATATCAATGAAGCCTTTCATGGCTCGGAGGAAGTCCCTTCCAAGCACAATGTTACCTTGGTTTGGCTCCATGATGAATAAATCCACCGTTGCAATCCTTTTTAGGAATGCAACTTGGACATCTTTAACCTTTCCCTGGATCTCAGAAATGTCTCCTTTAGCATGTTCATGTTGAGATGACAAATTGGCCATGTTTAACTTGAAATAATCATAAACTATTTTTGGCATTGTAGAACCCATGGCTTCAATATTACAAAGAGCAAGGAAGTCTTGGTTAGAGATGCTAATTCTAATAAAAGGCTCCCAATCATCATCTATCTCCAACATATCTTTCTTATTGGGCTTAAGTTCCTGTACCTTCCTCAAGTCTAGAGCATCCATCCACTTTTCAATAGTAGCAAGTCTACCTATAATAGTATCAAAACTATGGTCATAAACAAAATAACTAGATAGACCATGTAAAATATCAAGAGCTCTAGCTTCATCACACTCTAAGAAGTGTCCTTCAGCTATAATATCAAGAGAGTGTTTACACCACTTAAAAAGACCATGGTAGAAATTTCTAAGCACAATTTTTATAGGTATCCAAGGCATAATTCTTCTATGTGCTTTAGAAATTCTGTCCCATGCCTTTTTCATATTCTCTCCATCCCTTTGAGGGAAATCTAGAACTTCCGATTCCCTCAAAGCACCAAGTCCTAACATGCTTAACTAAACAAGAAGGACTACTAAAAACAAGGTAAATAATTTTTTTGTGATTTTTTATAAAGGACACAAAGACAAAAACTGAAAGGTAAACTAACAAGACTAAAAAGCAAAGGTAAAAGATAGTGTGCAACTCCCCTATCTTGAAGATTGGAGTCCCCGGCAACGGCGCCAGAAATTTTCTTGATGCACGAGGGTTGATAACAGCTTCTCGCCCTTCGTTGGTTACCCCAAGTGGAAGGTTAGATGTAGATAGCGGGAAATTTCCCTCAGTGAAGATACCGAGGTTTATGTCTCCAGTAGGACTTGCACACACAACAAGTAACTTTTCTCCCAATGAAGTTCAGAGAGGTTTTCAATCTCTCCGACCTTGTTGTTTACAAAGGATCAAACGCAAGGGATAATAGTAGTGATAATTGCAACTGGAAAGTAAAAAAAGAAATAAATTGAGGGTGTAAACAGTGGTGGAAATATGGATCGGGGTCCCATCATGGTCACTAGTGATGTCTCTCTCGCAAAAGACGATAAAACTGCTATGCGAGGTAAACAAATCACAGCTTGGAAATTGACAGAATTACGGGTGCAAACCAATGATAACTATTCTACAAAAGAAAGGAAGAGGCTCAAAAGCATGGGCGGTACACCAAAACAAGTAGACCAAAATCCATCAGCATCTACTACTAATCATCCAGCTTGAGATATCTTTCTAGAACATCTCACTGGTATTAAGTTGCGAGCCCCACCCAAAGTGTAAACCCAAAGAAACATACAACTGCATTAAAATAACTTTGCGTAAAGTAAACAATCCTTGCAACAGCGGTTACAAGCACCGTTGTTTTCCCCCCTTCTGGCAACAACACATCCCCTAGACTCATGTTTCTGTCACTCAAGCTAGTCATCAAGGGGCATGAACCCACAATCAAGCATAACGCTCCCTCTTGGAGTCACTACCTACTACTTGGCCAAACCAATAAATAACAACGGAGAACATGCAAAAATTATTCAAGAACTCAAATATAAAAGAGAACCAAATATATTACTCATTGAAATATGAACGTAGTCTAATAATCCATCAGATCCCAGAAAACTCAACATAGCAACAGCAGAAAGAATTACATATGTTCCTTCATCATGTAGGGCAGCCACAAGGTCTAATCCATGAAGAACAAAGAGGGGAGGAGCACATCACATAGCTACTGATCATGGACCCATGTTCCAAGGTAGACTACTCGCGGATCATCCGGGAAGCGTCCATGGTGGTGTAGATGCTCCCGGAGGTCAATCTTCCCTCTGGCAGGGTGCCGGGAAGAGGTTTTCTAGTGCTCCCGATCTTGGAAAAGCGGCGGCGGCGGAACAGAGGCGAGATCGCGAAAAAGGGTTCTGTCTTCGGAGGTTTCGGGGCGAAGGAAATATATAGGCGAAGGCGAAGGGGGGCAGCTGGGGGGCACCAGGGAGTGCAGGTGCCCCCCTGGCGTGTCCTAAGGTGCGTCGCGCCCCATGGCTGCCTAGGCACAGGGTGCCCCCCCGGCTCTCCTTCGAGGCTCCGGAAGCTTCCGTTGCGCTGAATTTTTATTGTATTTTTCCGGAATTTTACTAGAATTTTACGTAATGGAAAAACCTGAAATAAAAAGACAGCAAAAAAAAAACTGGCACTGGGGTGCACTGAGTTAATAGGTTAGTCCAAATATGATCAAAAGTGTATGAAATGGATCTAAAACATAGAATATCACACAAAACATGCATGGAGCGAGCAAAAATTATAAATATGTTTGTGACGTATCATGTGTGTACCGCCTGTTGGGGACGCATCAGAGGTGGGCGGGGTTTCGGGGTGCACCGTCCATGGAAGGTCGCGGGAGGATCGGGCAAGGCCAGCGCTGCGCTGGGTGCGGGATGCTCCGACGACGGGCGCGGTGGTGCTGCTCCGCCCCGCCTCCTGCTGGATCTCGGAGCACGCGCCCATCAGATACGTCGTGGGAGGAGATGGTGGGGGTGCCGGCGCCGCAGGGAAGAAGGTGGGAGGGGTTGGGGTGACAGCGCCTCCGGGAAGAAGGTGAGAAGGATTGGGCGGGCGGGCGTCGTGGGGAAGAAGGTGGGGGCAGACTGGCCTCGTGGGAGTAGGTGTAAGGGATCGAGCGTGGTGCGGTTTGCTAGTCTGTCTCTGTTTTTAGTGTGTTAGCAGAATAAAGTTTTTGTTAGGATAATAAGATACTTAAGGGTGTTAGTAGAATAGACCCACCCTATATATATACGGTGGCGCTATTGTGCGCGTGCACGCAAATACGCTCCGGTCTAATAAGGTTGTCGTGGCCTCTCCACCACTAATCAACGGAGGCTAATAGTCTTTGAAAAAAAAGTAATGAATTTAATTTGGTTACCATCCGTGATCCACGAAACCATGACATCTGGATTCTAAAGTCACTAATTACTGGCAACATCTCCCCCTGGTAATCAAATGTGACGCCCCCAAAATCAAGCCGTGTAGAGTAATCATACACGCAAGGTACACGATCGAGATCAGGGACTCACGGTTAGATATCACAACACAACTCTACAAATAACATAATACAAGTTGTTTAATACAAGACAGGGGCCACGAGGGCTCGAATATGACCGCTCGAAAGAAAAAATTTAGCGGAAGCAATAGTATCTGAGTACAGACACAAGAATACAAGGTTGCCTTAAGAAGGCTAGCACAATTAACAACAGATCGAAAAGGCGAGGCCTCCTGCCTGGGAACCTCCCGATCAGGCAAAACATAAAAGGGGAAAATAAAGCAAGGGTGAGTATCTAGCATACCCGCAAGTCTTACGTCCGCTACTAAGCATTTAAGCATTTGTATCAAATGGAAAGGGGAGGCTGTATATAGTGGACTGCAAGGTAGAAATCAGAATAAGGGTAAGAAGCTAGGCCTATCGAAGACTAGCATCTTCTGACGAGTCTTGCAGCACAAGAAGAGAACAGCCATCAGTTTATATAAAGCATAAAGTAACAATGAAGTAGAAGTTGCTGCAGCATTGTATAATAGTAAGTTGTAATGATTAATAATAATAAATGCCTCCGAGTTCCCCTCCTCGACTTCCCTGCGAGGAAGAAGACCCGGAACCATACAGTTTAATAGTAGTAGTTTGTAGTGGTAAGATCCAGCTTCAGCATAAAGCGTCCTCTTACCATGGACACGGCTATTCGAATAAGATTAAACTCCCTGCAGGGGTGCACCACTGTTCAGCCTGCACGCTCGGATCTCCAGGGTGGCGGGAACCTTGTTAGGGAATGCTCCACCAAAGCTATCCGACACGACGCAGCCCATCCTAGGCTCAACAGAGAGGCCATCCGCCAGACTATATCCTATGCGCTCAGGGGTCTAGGTCCCTCACCCTGACACGCTCCTGCACGGTGCGAGTCTGGCCAGTGAAGCAAAAATAAAATCCAAATACATTGTCCGGATGAAGAAGACACACCACTTCCCGGCAATTAGGCCGCAGTACTGATGACGTCTGAAGAGCTTTCGGACAAACTACGACGCAGGGGAGCCCATAACTCCTTATCCCACGTGAAGGTAGTGCGTACAGACCAACGGGCGTCTCAAGTCATCCGCCGAACCATTTAGCATTTTATATTATCTCGCAGACAACCGTTATCGCTGTTTGACTAACAACACAACGGACAATGAACAACAACAAGGTCCACCAGTAACGTCGGCGCCTGCCCTGTCGTCCCGTAAAAGCGCATGATTACCAACAAGGTGAACCGTCTCCCGTAAGGCCCGATATGCGGTACTGTTCCAGATCTAGATGTTTCCATCTAGATCCGGGGACGAAGCACATATCGGTCCCACCGCGACATATGACAATGCCATATGCCCCAGATTTCCAACATGATATCACAATATTACATGTTACATGGATACAACATCTCATACAATCGGCATACAACTGCCTTAAATACATTACATCAGCGGAAGATACGTGTCTGAGTACATACTAAAATCAAATGCCTAGCGGGAAAGGTAAAACACGACATTCCTGTAATCACACGGGTCCAGGCTCGCCGCCGGGATCCGCCTAACTAGTCGTCGTCGAGTCTCCACGAAGGCGTCCCGAAGAAGAGTCGAGGTAGTAATCAATTGCAGCGGCCGATCAGGCAAAATATAAAAGGGAAAAGAAAAGAAAGGGGTGAGAATATATCAAAAGTCTTGTAACTAACTTCTCACGGGTAAGATGGGGGTAGTGGTGAGGTTGCGGACGCACTAGCAATATATGAGTGGCTAACGGTCTATTCAGAGTAAGATGAGAACCAAGCATTCAATGAGGAATCGCCTGCAACAAGTCTTGCTATCAACTACTTACGCATGCATAACACCTATCCTAACCTTGTCCTCCTCTTCGTATCCCGACGAAGAAGAAGCAGTCAAGGCACACACACGTTGATCAAGTTATTAAGATTATCTTAGTTGTTGTCTATGAACAAGGAGTAGGTCTCAAGTCGTCCATAACCGTGGACACGACTCCTCGAAAAGATTTAACCCTGCAGGGTTGTACCAACTTCCCATTACAAGGCTCCGCACTCACGCCCATCTCTCTCAGTTGCTACCCATCATAGGCAACCATTTTATGATTTAGTTCCGAGAGATCCGAAACGACAGGTTCCTCTAGCTAACAACGAACAAATCCGGGTGGCCCCGGGGGAGTCGACACCCAATCCAAAAGCTGGCCACGCTCTCGGATCGGACTCTGCCGTCTGGCCAAGGTCGAGGTAAGGTAACTGATCCCCTCACAAGTGGGCAGCCCTCTGGCTCACCAGTGTGGACCAACAGAGAAACCATGTCTCCGCTGGCCCGGGTTGTTTTAAAAGATATCTGCTAGGAGCGACCCGACATACATATATGCATGGTTTCAAATGGTAAATCAGCTTGGGCCACCTCTGCCTCTAGAAATGTTTGAAGCTAGATAGGTAAGAAAAGGGGCCCCCATAAAATCCCACACGCGGTTAGGCACGCTCAGTCTTAAAACCAATACCCGAAACTCGGATCCTAGGTGACTCGAATGGAACAAAGCGTCGTGGCGGGATAGCCTAGACCTTCCATCCTTCGTCAAATATAGTCAACATTATAGTAATAATATCATCAACAACAATATAATAATGTGATAGCCCAAATCCAAGGAGTAATAGGATAAAAGTTGATAACATCCTAGCATGCATACTAAGCAGTGGCTGAGCAGCGAGCAATAGTAACATAGCCGAACAAGGTTTGCTGGGATGTGGAGGACAGGTTGTTTGGGTTTATTTGAGAGGCATGATTATAAAGTGGTAGGATCAAGCAATCGTTCTATCCTACACCTAGGCGCGAGTGAGCTGAAAGTTATAAGCATGATATATGCTCCCCTTTACCTGATGAGGAGACGAAACCGAATGTGTAGTCGATCTCAAGGTCGCAATGTCTTTGAGAGGTACCCGCGGAAGCACACAAGAAGGAAACACTGGAAAAGGCAATCGACGAGCAAGAAATTATTACTACGAAGAAATCACGAGCAAGCATCAACAAGAAGGCAACATGAGACAACGCACCCACCGTCGAGAGCGGTTACTAACAGGTTAAGTGGAGTACTCTTCACACACGACGATACCGCACATTTAGAATGGTTCAAGTTGTTTAGCTACAGGTTATCAACAAAGGTGGTTAACATGGAAACTCAAGCAGGCATGGCATTGCACACAAAAATGACAAGAGGTGAAGCACAAAGTAAACTATCTATGCTAGTCAATTTAAGTGAGGCACAACCTAAACATGGCATTACACTAAGTGCTCCACGATAATTTAAGTGTTTGGTACTGTTCTGCCCTAAACCATATTTTAGGTTGGTTAACAGAAGCAAAAAATAGCATAAACACATATTACATGAAATTCTAATCAAGTTACATATAAAGAACACTCCAAACGGAGTTACGGTTAAAAAGATACAAGCAAAACAAGTTATGCACACATGCTGTTAACATCAGGGAGCACACTTTAGAGCAATGCATAAACATGATAATGAATGCAAACATGCTGACAAATTATATGCAACTAAAGTAGACATTTAAGGGAAGGCATGGCAAAAGGAATCATGCAAAAAAGCCATCATGGTTCACTAGTTATAAGCAACACAAAAAGCTATAAAACATTACTGGTCTAAGACTTAGTGAAAATCAGGAAAACAGGGCAAAAACTGTTATCATCATGCTGTATAAACAGAAGCAAAACTATATGTAGATATGGAGAAACATGACATAGCAATATATGGGCATGAACTAGACATGATGATTATCAGGTACAAACAAGAATCAAGGTCATAGGCATAACAGATCAAAAGATATTAAGCATGCAACATGGCATCGGAAAGTTACAGACTTAGTGAAAAACAGAGGTGGCTGTCAAAAACAGTGGCATAGCAACTTTGGAGCTAAACATATCTATGACCAGAAATGTAAACATGACAATGCAATACATATAATGGAAGTAGACATGGCATAGATCAAAATGGCATATTGAAATGCTCAATAGGATGCACGGTTAAAAAGATATAGGGCAGCAATGTGGCAACTTTTTATAAACAGCAGCACATATCATCAGGGTCACCACTTTGGTGCAATAAATAATATAGCTACAACAGTCAAACATGGAAAGTAATTGCATAGGATTGAAGTAGACATGATGCTTAACAGTATGTAACAAGAATTAATGCAATAGGCCTCATGTATGTGTCACAATCATCAATCAAACTTGCAATAAAATAACAGCAGCAGCACATAACAGAAATTAGTAGCAGTTAACATCCTGGTGCCCACTTCAACAGTGATTAAAAACATCAAGATGGACTCAAATCAAAATGCTCACAAAAGATGGATTGAAGTACACAAAATTCTAAACAATTTTCCTTTTGGGCGCACATGCATCCGGGCTACGGTTTACTCGCAACTATCGTCGCAAAATAGCATCAGCAGCACTAATTTTCAGACTTAGCCAAAAATTTATAGAGGGGAAAAACAACACAAAAAAGGTCTTACCATGGGCTCGGCCCAAGAGGTAAAGGAGTCGTCGGGCCGCGGGACCAACAGGCCGGCTGGTGCTGGGCCGGCCCACCCGGCCAACGGCGGCGGCGGACGTGCCCGATCCTGACTGGATCGGGTCTTCGGAGGCGGTGCCCGGCGGCGCTCGACGCCGGCGTGCTGGCGGCGGCGAGGCACGCACGGGAGGGGCCCCGGCGGCGGAGAGCATGCAGATCCAGGGGCACGTTGCGGATCCGATGAGGGGGAGGCGCGACGAGGCGGGGTCATGGCGGCGCGGTGGCTCAAGCTCGGCCGACTGCTGGCCATGGCCCGGCGGCTCGGGTCGGGCTCAGGCGTCCTGCAGGCGGCGTGGGGAGGAGAAGGTTAGGGGAGGCCGAGAGGAGAGAGGAGAGCCGTGGCGACCTGGGTGGACGGCGGCGGCCTCTGCGAGCTAGCCGGAGGCGGTTGTGGCAAGAGACGGTTGAGGCGGCGGCGGCTGAGGCGGGCCCGCGGGGCCAAGATCCGGCCGCGGCGGCGGGCCGTGGCGGCTGGAGGTGGGAGGAGGCTCGGTGGGGGCGACTTGGCGCCTCCGGGGCCGTCGGATCTCAGATCTGACGGTCCTGGTTGGCTAGGGGACTAGGGTTTCGGGATTTGGAGGGGGTTCTGGGCGAAAATTATAGCAAATCTGGGGGTGTCGCTGCAATTTTTTCTTAGGGGAAATCCTAGAAAGGGGTGGGAGAGTGGTGGTCTTTATATAGCCCAGGTGGGTGGCAGTTTGCAAAAACATCCTCGGTTTTTCTCTCGCGCGCGTTTACGTTTCTGACCGCCGGGGGTCCGCATGACCTGAGATTCGGGTAAAACTTTTAACTGCGCGATCAGCCCGTCGAGCCGGCGACGTTCACCTCGCGTTGGAACCGTTCCGAGAAAACTTTCCGGTGCACTATAAAATATCGCGTTTACTTATTAAACGGGGTTTTTCGTTCCGTTGTCTACGGCTGGTCTCGTGCGGGTTTTCGCGACGGTGATCGGGTGAAACCCGGTGTGGCAAAGGTTGAGTGTCAGGGTGGCAAGGGTCGGTCTCCGTCCGGTACGAGATAAGAGGGGGGAAAATAATCGCTGATCGATAAATCAGGGATGCAAACACCGCAAACAAATCAGACAATCAAACAATTCACACCGAAAATATTTTTTTAAATTTTTGTGAAATCTGGGCTGTTACAATACAACACCACCAACAAGGGATCTCGTCCCGAGATCCTGGAGGAGAGAGGAAGGGGAAAGAAGAGAGACGGCGATCTTCAACACCACCAACAAGGGACTCTGCTCCATGTTCAATGGCGAACCTCCGTCGAGAAACTTTCTGTAGGGAGACGACAACGTTGGAAGACGAAACCATCGGGTGATCAAGAGGAAGAACAATAGTCCAAGCGAAGATAAAGGGAAGCATTCTCTTGTAAATCGTGAGGATACTTGGCAAGAGGACTGAAGTCAACAGACGACCAAGATGTTTACCCAGAGTCGGAAGAACTAAAGGTACTACCGGATTTCCCAAACCTGAGGTCGGAATCGAGACAATACGCTGCAAGCAAGGCATTGTAACGATTTCGATAATCCACACACTCGAGATCCTAAAGTTTGAAGGGGATAAGGCGAGAATAAAACACTTACGACACTTGTCCTGACCAGAACATGGGTAAGGAGGAGAAACAATCCTACACTCCGATAACTAACTTAGTAAATACAAAATAATTTTTTGTCTAGACTCGACTTCGGCCAGAAAAGGGATCCTACGGGCGGTAAGGCTCTGATACCAAGTTGTAAGTCCCGATATGCGGTACTGTTCTAGATCTAGATGTTTCCATCTAGATCCGGGGACGAAGCACATATCGGTCCCACCGCGACATATGACAATGCCATATGCCCCGGATTTCCAACATGATATCACAACATTACATCTACATGGATACAAACATCTCAAACAATCGGCATACAACTGCCTTAAATACATTACATCAGCGGAAGATACGTGTCTGAGTACAGACTACAATCAAATGCCTAGCGGCAAAGGTAAAACACACCATTCCCGTAACCACACGGGTCCAGGCTCTCCGCCGGGATCCGCCTAACTAGTCGTCGTCGAGTCTCCACGAAGGCGTCCAGAAGAAGAGTCAAGGTAGTAATCAACTGCAGCAACCGATCAGATAAACCATAAAAGGGAAATGAAAAGAAAGGGGTGATAATATATCAAAAGTCTTGTAACTAACTTCTCACGGGTAAGATGGGGGTAGTGGTGAGGTTGCAGACGCACTAGCAATATATGAGTGGCTAACGGTCTAATTAGAGTAAGATGAGAACCAAGCATTCGATGAGGAATCACCTCCAGAAAGTCTTGCTATCAACTACTTACGCAGGCATAACACCTATCCTATCCCTGTCGTCCTCTTCGTATCCCGACGAAGAAGAAGCAGTCAAGGCACACATACGTTGATCAAGTTATTAAGATTATCTCAGTTGTTGTTGTCTATGAATAAGGAGTAGGTCTCAAGTTTTCCATAACCATCGACACGGCTTCTCGAAAAGATTTAACCCTGCAGGGGTGTACCAACTGCCCATTACAAGGCTCCGCACGCACGCCCATCTCTCTCAGTTGCTACCCATCATAGGCAACCATTTTATGATTTCGTTCCGAGAGATCCGAAACGACGGGTCCCTCTAGCTAACAACGAACAAATCCGGGTGGCCCCTGGGGAGTCGACACCCAATCCAAAAGCTGGCCACGCTCTCGGATCGGACTCTGCCGTCTGGCCAAGGTCGAGGTAACTGATCCCGTCACAAGTGGGCAGCCCTCTAGCTCACCATTGTGGACCAACAGAGAAACCATATCTCCGCTGGCCCGGGTTGTTTTAAAGGATATCTGCTAGGAGCGACCCGACAGCCATATATGCATGGTTTCAAATGGTAAATCAGCTTGGGCCACCTCTAGAAAATTTTGAAGCTAGATAGGTAAGAAAAGGGGACCCCATAAAATCCCACACGCGGTTAGGCACGCTCAGTCTTAAAACCAATACCCGGAACTCAGATCCTAGGTGAGTCGAATGAAACAAAGCGTCGGGGCGGGATAGCCTAGACCTTCCATCCTTCGTCAAATATAATCAACATTATAATAATCATATCATCAACAACAATATAATAATCTGATAGCCCAAATCCAAGGAATAACAGGATAACAGTTGAGAACATCCTAGCATGCATACTAAGCAGTGGCTGAGCAGCGAGCAATAGTAACATAGATGAACAAAGTTTGTTGGGATGTGGAGGACATGGCTGTTTGGGTTTATTTGAGAGTCATGATTATAAATTGGTAGGATCAAGCAAGCGTTCTATCCTACACCTAGGCGCGAGTGCGCTGAATGTTATAAGCATGATATATGCTCCCCCTTACCTCATGAGCAGACGAAACCGAAGGTGTAGTCGATCGCAAGGTCGCAACGTCTCCGAGAGGTACCTGCGGAAGCACACAAGAAGGAACACTGGAAAAGGCAATCGACGAGCAAGCATCTATTACTACAAAGCAATCACGAGCAAGCATCAACAAGAAGGCAACACGAGACAACGCACCTACCGTCGAGAGCGGTTACTAACAGGTTAAGTGGAGTACTCGTCACACACGACAATACCGCACATTTAGAATGGTTCAAGTTGTTTAGCTATAGGTGATCAACAAAGGTGGTTAACATGGCAAATCAAGAAGGCATGGCATAGCACAAAAACATGACAAGCGGTGAAGCATAATGTAAACTATCTATGCTAGTCAATTTAAGTGAGGCACAACCTAAACATGGCATTACACTAAGTGCTCCACGATAATTTAAGTGTTTGGTACTGTTCTCCCCTAAACCATATTTTAGGTCGGTTAACAGCGACAAACAATATCATAAACACATATTTCATGAAATTATAATCAAGTTACATATAAAGAACACTCCAAACGGAGTTACGGTTAAAAAGATACAAGCAAAACAAGTTATGCACACATGCTTTTAAAATCAGGGAGCACACTTTAGAGCAATGCATAAACAGGATAATGAATGCAAACATGCTGACAAATGATATGCAACTAAAGTAGACATGGCAGGGAAGGCATGGAAAAAGGAATCATGCAAAAAGGCATCATGGTTCACTAGTTATAAGCAACACAAAAAGCTATAAAAAATTACTGGTCTAGGACTTAGTGAAAATCAGGTGAGGAGGACATCCCAACTAATGTTACACCCACATCCTCACCAACTACACATATTGGACCAGTTACTAGAGCACGCGCACGTCAGCTAAATTATCAGGTACTTTCGTTTCTTGCGAATCCTTCTAATGTTCATGAACATATGATGCTGCCTAAATTAGATACTTTTGTTTTGCTTATGAATGAAGGACCTAGCATGGAAAACAAGGACGGGCATTGGAGCGGGATCAAGCATGGAGAAGATGGTGCGCGCGCGGGACAAGACAATGGAGTTTCCAGTGGTGATTTTCGCACTTTGAAGCCACCATAAGGCGTGCATGAAGGCTTGGACGAAATACACGAGATGCCACTTCATTATTTTCGTCCAAGGGCAATTATAGGTGCTGCGTCACCTTAATATTGGGCTGGGCCCATGTAATTTCGAAATACTACTTTATAGGTTGTTTTTAGAGTCCGTATGTGTGGGGAAACCGAGTTAGGGTTTTTTTCGGACCCCACCTCCAAGGGGTCACAAAATCCCCTCTATTCCCCCATACATACAGCCCTTAGGGTGTCGTTTAGACTTGGGTTTTAATTAGATTTAAGTTAGTCATAGCAGCAACTTCGAGTTCTTCGTTTGTGTCGACCGACCAGGCCAAGACCGCATTGGAACCCCAACTTTCGCAATCATTCATCTTATATTCCCAATATCCATATTGCAATTCTTAGTTCTTGCTTGTTCTTTCGATTGCTTGCAGGAATTAGACCTTCGTGGTCAGGTTGATCGTGCATCCGCGGGATCAATAACCTCTCGGAGTTGGTTTAGCGATTGCTAAGGCGCAACGTCTTCGCACGTTCGTAGTCGGGTCGTGAAAGTCGTCTCCACCATAATCGACCTCTATCATCTCATCGAAACATCGGGACACCTTCGCCTCTATCAAGTGGTATCAGATTTCCCGGTTGCTCGGTGAGATTTACCAGTTTTTCGTAGTCTAGATTACTTTTGTTTTTCATACCTACAGTCCACGAAAAAGCCAAAAAAAATTTAGGGTTAGATCATCACGTCCCAAGAAAGTCCGAACCTTTTGTCCAGTTTTCTTTACAGTAGTTTGCTTTGTTGAATTTGCGGTTGCATCGTTGTGTCGAGTTGCTGATCTTAGCGTCTAGTTCCTTTAGAGTTTCGAGTTCTGATCACAGTTTTTCACGCCGCCGCCGCACAGTAGTACACCACCACGTTCCGCCAATCCGAGTCCAGATACACCACCACGATCCGCCAAGTCGAGTCCATATACAGCACCACGACCTACCGATCCGAGTTGAGTTCCATCACCCGTTAGGTTTGTGATCTCTCCGTAGCCAGATTAGTTTTGATTTGATTAGAGTCGGATTTCACCAATCTTTGTCGTACGTAGAAGGGGGTGATTTCCAAAAAAAAAATAGCAAAAAAAAAAGAGAGAGAAAAATTCAGAGTGTGCTTCTCAGTTGTTTACGTGCCGCGCCGTGCTTTCGTTGGTGTTTTAGGCTCGCGTCTCTAGTACGGTCTAGCCGAGGATCAGCACAGTACCGACGTTGAGTGTTTATTCAGCTTTGCATCTCTGTCTTGATTACTGTTGAGCTTTTCCTACCATACTTGTCAGCCTTCCTACAGCTCCACATATATTCTACATAGTGCGTTTTTACACCTCCTGGGCATCGCTCTACCAAATCTCTGAGAGTTTTGACCCGTTGGTTGTACATCACCACCTGGTGCTAGGTAAGAATCGGTAAGAACGAAAGAAAAGCTTGACGGATTTGTACTTTCCACCACCCCACATCCCATTAGTAGAAGCAGGAACATATTTTTGTGTGTTTTCTATTTCTGCTAACCATGCCAGGATCACATGATGAAGTGGCGCGGGATGCACCCGATTGGGAGAACATGACAAACAAGGAGCATGATAAATTTTCCCAAATGATGTCTGAACAGGTGAATGACATCGAGAACAGATTTACAGAGGCGATTGATGGCGTGGAGAAGATGATCGACACCAAGCTCGACGCCAAGTTTACTGAGTTGATCGCACGCCTACCTACACAGCCTGTTGCCGCTCCGGCACAGCCACCGCCACCACGACGTGCACGAAGTATTCTGTTTTCGGGCGAACAAGCTGCTGGTATTGGTGCTCCTGCCGCTGCAGCTGTTGCTGTAGCTGCTTCTAACGTCGGCCAATATGACGACTACGAGGGTGATTACGAGGATGAGGTGGAACAGGCAGCGCCCTATGAAAAAAAGCTGGACGTCCACGTCCCAACATTCGACAAGGTCGACACCCGCCACACCCTCAGGTACGCGATGATTAACATGTGCCTAAACTGAAACTGAATCTTAAACCTTTTGAGGGTAGATATATTCCTGATGCTTATCTGTCTTGGGAGTTAGAAACTAAACAACGCTTTACATGTTTACAATATCCTGAGAATAGACGTGTTACGGCTGCTGTTTGTGAATTCACGGGGTTTGCATCTATTTGGTGGTCTGAACATTGTAGATTGGATCTAATAATATTCCAACTACTTGGGCTGCTTTAAAAGATGCTATGCATAATCGTTGGGTTCCTCCTTACTATCAACGGGAATTGCTACAAAAATTACAGCGTTTGAGACAGGGAAAAAATTCTGTAGAGGAATATTATCAGGAATTACAAACTTGATTGATTAGATGTGGCCTAGTAGAGGATAATGAAGGTATGCTTGCACGTTTTATGGGTGGCTTAAACAAGGAGATACAAACTATTCTAGAATACAAGGACTATGCTACTATCACTCGTTTGTTTCATCTTGCTTGTAAAGCTGAACGTGAAGTGCAGGATCAACAGGACGCTCCAAGACCTAACATTTCTGCAGGACGAACTACATCATGGACATCGCGTGGACCTTCTACATCCATACGTCTTGCTGCACCACCATCTACTTCAGCCGCTCATTCTTATAGGGAGCCACCAAAACAGCCAGCGCCACCATTCAAGGGTGCACAAAGTGGTCCAGCGGCGAGTTCTTCTTCATCCATGGCTTCCACAAGGAAAACACGATATCGTGATATTGAATGTCGCAGGTGCCAAGGTGGAGGTCACTTCGCCAAAGACTGTCCCTCCAAGCGTGTGATGACTATTACGGCGGATGGTGGGTCTGAGTCAGCGAGTGACTATGATGAGGAGACTTTAGTTCTCATTTCTCATGAGGAACATGGTGCCCATGATGATGCTCATGATATAGAGTATATGGCTCCTGATGATGCGGATAAATATGCTAGTTTGGTTGATCAAAGTGTGTTAAGTGTGCAGGTAACGAAGGCCGAGCAAAACCAGAGGCATAATTTGTTCCACACAAAGGGAGTGGTGAAAGAACGTTCGGTTCGCATCATTATTGACGGAGGGAGTTGCAACAACTTGGCTAGCATGGAGATGGTGGAGAAGCTATCTCTCACCACAAGACCACACTCTCATCCGTACTATATTCAGTGGTTTAACAATAGTCGTAAGATTAAGGTAACGTGTTCTGTTCGTGTGCACTTTAGCATTGCTGCATATGCTGATTATGTTGATTGTGATGCGGTACCCATGCAAGCATTATCTCTTTTACTTTGTAGACCATGGAAATTTGATAGGAATGTTGTACACCATGGTAGGAAAAATCAGTTTACTCTGGTTCATCAGGATAAAAATACTACTTTACTTCCTATGTCTCCTGAACAAATTGTGAAAGATGATCTTGCTAGAGCTAGTAAAGCTAAACAGGAGAAAAATAAGAGTGAAAATGAGATAGTAGCTAAAGAATTTGAGAAACAACATAAGACTAATAGCAAATCTTCTTCTGCTGTTTCTAATGAAATTAAATTGACTAGTCCAACTTTGCTTGCTACTAACGTTGATATTTCGGATTTGGATGTTAGTCAATATGTGTGCTATGCTTTTGTGTGCAAAGAAGCTTTATTTTCATTTGAGGAATTGCCTCCTTCTTTGCCTCATGTTGCCACTGACCTTTTGCAGGGGTTTATTGACGTCTTTCCACAAGACGTACCACCGGGATTACCACTTTTTCGAGGGATTGACCATCAGATTGACTTAATTCCCTGTGCTTCGCAGCCCAACCGTGCGCCATACCGTACCAATCCGGAGGAGACGAAGGAGATTCAGCGTCAAGTACAAGAGCTACTCGACAAAGGTTACATACATGAATCCCTTAGTCCTTGTGTTGTTCTTGTTATATTAGTGCCTAAAAAGGATGGAACATTGCGTATGTGTGTTGATTGCCGAGCCATTAATAATATTACTATTCGTTATCGTCATCCTATTCCTATGTTAGATGATATGCTTGATGAATTAAGTGGCTCTACCACTACAGGAAACAAGAATTTTGCCGTCAGCTTCCAACTTAGCCGTCAGCTTTCTATCGGGGCTGACGGCAAAGATTTCTATGACGTCAGCTGGAATAAAAGCTAACGACAAAGAATTAGTTGTTGGCAAAAAAAGCTCTGCCATCAGCTGTTCCAAAGCCGTTAGCTGGCGGACGGAAAACTCTCACCAGGCTAACGGCAACGCGGCGACTGACGGCCTACATGGACCCGGGCCCACCACGTGCCAAGGGATAATGGGCTGGCGCTTTGCCGTCAGCCAGCTGACGGCAACGGGCCTTTGCCGTTAGCTGGCTGACGGAAAAGCACCAGTGCCGTTAAGTGTGCGTGCTAGCCCTATTCTCTCTCATTTCTCTCGCGCCCCTCTCTTTCTCCCGTGCTGCCGCCGTCGCCGCCCAGGGACCTCGCCGCCGCTGCTCCTACGGCCACTGCTCCCCGTCGAGCTCGTCGCCCCGGCCCAGATCCAACCCTCGCCGCCACCTCCCCCGACTGGGACCGGAAGTCGCCGCCGCCACCTCCCCCGACCCGGATCCAGTCGCCGTCGTCACCTCCCCTGGCCGCCGCCGCTCACTCTGCCACCGGCTTCCTGCTCGGCTCGCCCTCTCCCTCTAGTTCTTTGCAGCGCCGCCGCTCTCTTCTCCCCCAGCCGTCGACCCCCCTGGTGAGCACCCCCTCCATTTTCTCCGCTTTTCATTTATTTTGTATTCATTTTTGTTTCTATTTAATGTTAGTAGATATCTATGTTAAATTTTAGTTAGCTTATCAGTAGTTAGTTAAATTTTTAGCTAGCTAGATCTGTTAGTAGATTAGGGCTAGGGTTTGTTAGATTTAGAAATTAGTTAGTATACTAATTAGGATTCAATTTTGTTTCTATTTATTGTTAGTACATATTTATGTTAAATTTTAGTTAGCTTATAATTATTTATTAAAAAAATTAGCTAGCTAGATCTGTTAGTAGATTAGGGCTAGGGTTTGTTAGATTTAGGAATTAGTTATTACTAAATTAGGATATATAGTTAGTACTGTTAGTGGGCAAGAGCTCTTATTTATCTAAGAAAACAAAAGGAAAAAGAGTAGGAAAAGAAGAATAAGAATTATAAGAGAAGCAGTATGTATGTTAGAAAGAAATAGAAGTTAAAAAAAAGGAATGAATGGAAAGAAAATAAATAAATGGAAAGGAAATAAATGGAAGTAACAAATGTTAGGATTTCTAGATATTTTGGAGCTTAGCTTGTTGTTGCTAAGGTTGCCTTATTTAATTGCATAGGTTCCAGTGACTAGCACTGTTTCCTACCGGGGACGCCAAACGTCTCTCTCCTCTTAGTTTCACCCTACCCAAAAGATAGGTGTATAGCTAGTTCTTTCCTTCTCAACTCATGCAAGTCACGTAACCCATATGCGTCTCCCGTTCGAAACATTCCATTTATAAATATGCATTCATTTGCATATTTATAATTGAATTCTTTCGGATTGTCCAACGTTATCCATGGATAGCCCGAGTATGTGTAGATTGGGTTCATTTCCCCAGATATGCTCTCCTCCGGATCAGACGCAAGATTTCGTCAGCGCTACCTTGTTGTTCTTTGGGTACACATCCTCTCGGTTTATGCTGAGACGTGTATCAGGAGAACAGCGGGGAGGTGCTGTCGAAATTTTGCGTCGGATCGGGAGGAGACCATGGGGAAATGAATCCAATCTGCACATACTCGGGTGGGATTAGGACCTATCTTTACCTATTAGGTAGTGTGCATATGCCGTATCACCATAATTAATTATATGCCTTCTGGTGTTAATTTGTACTAGCTAGCTAGCCAGAATGAATGATCGTGCGTGGATGTACACCGGTCACCCTAGTCAGAAAAATATGACTGAGGAATGGTTGACCAAGACCGAGGAGTTCCTAGAGGTTGCATTTAGTGCTGGCCAACCAAGAACATGGTGCCCCTGCACTAGATGTAAGAACTATTCACAACAGACAAAGGATGTAATGGGTAAACACCTGCAAATGCGTGGTTTCATGCCTGATTATACGTTGTGGTCATTTCATGGCGAGTCGGCCCAACGTGACAGACATGAGGTAGTGCGTCAGCGCATTGAGGATTGTGGTACAGGGATCGAAGACATGGTCAATGACTACAACGATGCTCGTCATGAGGACGAAGAACCGGAGGAAACTGCCAAGGCCTTTTATGCCATGCTAGTCTTCAAAACTCCCACTGCATGCACACACCAAGCTTTGTCAACTAGATGCCATCGCACAAACAATGGCTCTTAAGGCACAATTCAACTTGCCCAGAGAGTGCTATGATGCGATGATGACCTTATTCGGGCGCTTTCTACCGGACGGTCATATTATGCCTGCAAACCTATACCACTCAGACAAAATACTCGGTGCACTGAAGATGCCCATCGAGCGGATACATGCTTGTGAGAAAGGA
Source organism: Bromus sterilis (assembly GCA_950022295.1). NCBI lineage: Eukaryota > Viridiplantae > Streptophyta > Magnoliopsida > Poales > Poaceae > Bromus > Bromus sterilis. The sequence goes on along the minus strand of OX465599.1, from coordinate 157,509,663 downwards.
TGCGTCTTATTTAGGCATGAGTATGCGGATGATAATTATTGTCCACGCTGCATGTCCTCCAGGTATATTGTTGTAGACAACGGTCTTGGTGAGAAGACGCAGAGAAAAATACCCGTAAACATTCTTCGGTACCTACCGATCTTACCAAGACTTCAACGACTTTACATGCTTGAAGAAACAACAAAACAAATGACATGGCACAGAGATGGAATTAGACGTGCTACAGATGAATACGGGAATTTGATGTTGACCCACCCCTCTGATGGTGAAGCGTGGAAGATGTGCAATGAAATACTTAAAGAAGGTAGAGCCAAAGACCCAAGAAACGTGGCACTAGCCATTAGCCTCGATGGGTTCAATCCTTTCGGTATGACGGCAACCCAGTATAGTTGTTTGCCCGTATTCATCATGCCCCTCAATCTGCACCCTGGAGTACTTATGCAAAGAAAGCACATCTTCTTGACGTTGATAGTTCCGGGGCCCAACTATCCCGGAAAAATATGAATGTGCACTTCCAACCACTGATGGATGAGTTGAAAGAAGCTTGGGATAATGGGATCTGGACATATGACGCAGCTAGCAAAACAAACTTCCAAATGCATGCTTGGTTGATGTACTCCATGCATGACCTGCCGGCGTTTGCACTTTTTGTTGCATGGTGCGTGCACGGAAGGTTCCCATGCCCGCAATGCAAGTCTGCTCTTAAGTTTCATTGGCTGCCGGAGGGTCGCAAGTATTCTTGCTTCGACTTGCATAGACAATTCCTGCCTCTGGACCATGGATTCAGAAAAGACAAGAAGAATTTCACAAAAGGTAAAGTTGTCGAGCACGAGGCACCACCTATGATGACGGGCACACAAATTCTTGATCAGTTGAACTCACTAGAGCCTGATCCGAACCGGCCAGGGTATTTCTTGGGATATAATACGAAACACGCCTGGACCCACAAGCCATGCTTTTGGGATCTCCCCTATTTCAAAGACCTTGCTCTTCCACACAACATTGACATGATGCACACTGAAAAAAATATGGGTGAGGCCCTTTTTGGTACATTGTTCGGCACTGATAAGGGGAAAGATAATGTTAAGGCTAGAGTCGATCAGGAGAGTCTGTGTAATAGGAAGTCACTGAACATGCAACAACCAAAAGGGAAAAAGAATTGGGAGAAGCCAAAGGCATGGTTCAATCTTAAAAGGGAACACATGAGGGAAATCCTCATCTGGGTGAAAAAAAAGTTGATGTTCCCCGATGGGTATGCAGCGAATCTAGCAAGGGGAGCAAGTCTTGAAAAGTTGAAAATCTTTGGGCTGTAGAGTCATGATTGGCACATATGGCTTGAGCGGATAATGCCGGTGATGTTGCGCGGCTACATCCCCGAGGATGAATGGCTAGTAATGGCAGAGCTAAGCTATTTCTTCCGTGTTCTTTGTGCTAAAGAATTATTGCCTATTGTGATAGAAGAGATGGAAAAATTGGCGCCGGAGTTGATATGCAAGTTAGAGAAGATCTTTCCACCGGGTTTCTTTAATCCGATGCAGCATATGATTTTGCATCTACCGATGGAGGCAAGATTGTGTGGCCCTGTGCAAAACCCTTGGTGCTATGCAACCGAGAGAATGAAGAAGACGCTTCGAGCAAAATGTAAAAATAAACGGAGAATTGAAGCATCAATGGCTGAGGCATTCGTTGTCGAGGAAGCGGCAAACTTCGTGACAGCACACTATGCTGCCACTAATTACAGTTTGCATAATCCAAAGCCTCGGTACAATACTGGTGACCCCGAGCGACATGAATCCAAGTTCAAACTCTTTAAAGGGAGCCTCGCACCTTGTGGGGTTATGAAGACAAAGACGTTGACCTTCGAGGAATGGGGCATCATTACATTGTATATCTTGACCAACATGACAGAAGTGCGGCCATACATCGATAAGTGCGCGGTACATATTAATTGTTCTTCAACTTCTTGACGAGTTGTGTGTCTAACTTCTCTTAATTATTTGATACAGTCGATTTGTCGCGCAATTCTCGAATGGGGTGGCGATCGAAAAAGACTCCATCGAAGAGATTAATCTTCTTGAGAAGCGGGGAGGCGGCAATCCCGGTTTCATCTCTTGGTTTACACAAACGGTACTTCTTATATGATATACAGGCCATTTTTATTTCTTCGTCGTCTCAGTACCGACTAATACAACAAGCCTTTCCGTTTCAACTTGTAGGCTAATTCAGAGTCGATGGACGATGAATTGAGACAAATCGCAAATGGTTTTGACTTTAAGGTCCATACATATGAAAAATACGACTTTAATGGGTATTGCTTTCATACTGGTATGAAAGAGCAAACTATGCCCGATCAGAAAACAACGAATTCCAGTGTGTCCGCTATAGATGGAGGAGTCGAGTATTATGGAATAGTTGAAGAAATATACGAACTGCTATATTATGGTGAAAATCCTCCGAACGCCGTTGTCTTCAAATGTCATTGGTTCGATCCGAAGGACACTAGACGAACTCATGAGCATGTTGGGCTAGTTGAAATTAAACAGAAGAACCGTTTAAATGTTGCCGAAGTTTATATTGTGGCTCAACAGGCCACATAAGTTTTCTATCTTCCATGGGCCTGCCAAAGTGTAAAGAATCTCGAAGATTGGTATGTCGTCTATGACGTGCCGCCACATGGTAAACTACCTGCCCCCAATGAAGAAGAGGATTATCAACCTCACATAGACCCAGACACATATGACGGAGAATTCTTCCAAGAAACACGTGTGGCCAAAAAACATTTCGGAAAAACCTCTACGTTTGGTCAAAAGATGGAAGTAGAGAATGACAATGCGGAGGAAGAGGAAGAAGTGGAACACGAAGAGGTTACCGATGATGATGAGTAGGAAGATGAAGAACTGGAACACAAAGAGGTTACCGATGCGGATGACCTATCATTGCTTGACCGGTTACAAAAAGGCTTTCGAAATGTGGTTGACGCTGAACCCGATCCCGGAGAAGAGATCGTTCATGACGACACGCGTGATAGTGACGATGATGTTTTTATTGATCCTGGAGAAGATACAGATGATCCCGACTACTAGTTGTATGCATCCCAACTTTCTTTTGTTTTTTGTATATATGATTTTTTATTTTTTATTTCCTTACTTTACTAATTCATCTTTACTCCGTAACAGGTTTTGACACATGGCGAGCCGTAGGGACCCACCGGTGGAGTCTCGACCACCTCTACCTCTACGGAGAGAGTTGCTGGCGGGTATTGTCGCAGCCAGCTCGCCGCCGGCGTGCGCTGAGCAGCCTCGTGGGAGAGGTCGGGGAAAAGGCCAAAAGAGAGCTAAACCCGGTGGTCGAGGAGGTGGTCGAGCAGGTGGCGCCCTAGCCGAGTCACTCACTCACAGGATAGTCTCACCGGTGCAGGAGCCACCAGTGCAATCGACGGCGCCGGAGGCACCGAGGTAGTCAGCGGCGCCGGTGCAGTCGGAGACACCGGAGCAGCGGACACCGCAGGTGCAGTCGGAGACATTGGAGGCACCGAGGCAGTCGACGGAGCCTCGTTGGGATGATCCTTGGGAGGAGCGTGCTCGCACGGATGATGATGATGCTGATGAGGATGATGATAGCGATGACGACGGGGCTGAGGGGGGTGAGGGGGATGATGGGGGTGAGGGGAGCTCCTCTTCCAAGAAGTCGGTGTACCAACGTGGTATGACACGGCTCTCACCACGTCCGGACCCTGCGCAGAGGACATTGATTGCGCCAGATGGGGAGAAGTAAGTTGATGAATTTTTTGTGTTCCTTGTATATATATATCATACATGTACATATGGTCCAACAAGAACTAATATCTTTGTGTTCTTATTTTGCAGGGCGTGGACTTACCCGGAAGGTGCTCGGAATCCCAACTGCCTCCTTGGTGCCGTGCTTAAGGAGCAGTTCCCCGGGCTAGTACAGTTGCCTGTTGAGGGTAGGGTTCCTGAGCCCGGCCTCACTTGGCCACACTACAAAGCTTCCCCGGCCCCGCCAGATGAACGCATCAACAACGTTGAATGCCGTACCAAAGCCGACATGGTGGTGGCTACTTTTTGGGTAAGTATTCTAAGCATTGCAATCATTTATTAGCGTTGGAATCATTTCACTCATCTAAGCATATGTTCGATGCATTTTTCAGTGCTACTATAGGGTTGAGGAGGGGATGGAGCCGGCGGCCCAGAAGAATCTCGAGAAGGAGATAGTGAGGCTACTCACGAACACTAGGCACGAGATGCGTGTTCAGTGTGTTAGAGATTGGTACGCCAAGAAGGGCGTGAAGAAGGCCAAGAAGAAGTGTAGAAATGTTTTCCTTAAGAAGGAAGAATACTTGGAGGTAAATTACTAACTAATTCAAATTCCTACACTTATAAGTAAGGCCTAGTTAGCTCCAACTTTTCTTTATAAGCTTATGAAGCTCAAACTTGGCTTTATAAGCTTATAAGTGTCAAACTTTTCTTTATAAGCTTATGAAGCTCAAACTTGGCTTTATAAGCTTATAAGTGTCAAACTTTTCTTTATAAGCTTATGAGGCTCAAACTTGGCTTTATAAGCTTATAAGTGTCAAACTTGGCTTTATAAGTTTATAAAGGTCAAACTTGGCTCCATAAGCTTGTAAAACTCAAAAATGATAATAATAGCTTAGTTACATAAAACTTGACTTGTACTTGGCTTAAAAAAGCTATTCAATGAATTTATAAGATTATTAATTCATAGGCACCCCCGAGATGGTGTGCAAATAAGATGGATTGCTTTGAGGCGATAGTGGACAAATGACTCAGTGATGTCTGGTTGTCCACCCACAAAAGCGCCAAGGCTAGGCGTGCACAAATGGTAGGTGTGGCACACCACCAAGGCAATCTCAACGTCAACGAGTACGCAAAAAAATGGGTATGTGCCTTTTTGTTTTCAGTTTCATGTCCTTTCATCATTAATCAATTGATTTGTTTCATGCCTTTTGTTTGCTTTTCATTGTAGGCGAAACACCATAATCATCCTGTGCCTAAGGGATTTCGCTCATTTGCCATGGCCCATAAGGGAAAGTACAAAACGGTGAAGTCATATTCCGAGGGCGACGGTGTTGAGGCGTACACCAGCGCTGCAGCCTATTCTGAGGTGGTGAAAGAGCTACGCGGTCCTCAGTTTGACCCGAGCAAGGAGGAGATGGATCCGGAGGCCTTAATGATTGCTGGTGGCGGTAAGTATCATGGCAGCACCTCCATGTGCAATGGCTTTGTACCTTGCCCGGAGACTCTACCTCAGATCAAGGCGAGGCAAACGAGCTCCGCTCCTGCTGTACGACCTCGCCCGTGGCCAGTGGACATTGCTATCCAGGTATAACTTTGTCTCAATTTTTCTTTCCGTTCTTTAGACTACGTAGCGATGATGACAATAATTGCTATATTGTTGAGTGTTCGCAGGACGCCATTCAGAGGGAGAGACAGGCGACAGAAGAGATGTTGTCGGAGCATCTTGCGGAGAGGGACCGGCTGGCGGAGGAGAGGACCCAGAGGATACTCGAGGAGGAGAGGGCAAACAATAATGCCCAGACGAAGGCCATCTACGACCTCTTCTCGGTAAGTTACTACTTTTGCATATATCCGCCAAGAATGCATATGCATATGTTTGGTTCACTTGCTATTATGCTCGAGTCCTCAAAAACTAACTCGCAGAGTATGTGGGAGAAGCAAGGTCTTACCCCTCCACCGATGCCGACGCCTATCGGTTCTCCTCCCGGAACGGTAAGTTTCTTTCAATGATCAATATAGCCCGGTCTTATACCATCAAGTGTCATCATGCTTACCACATTGCAACTCATCCTTTGTTGCAGCATAATTCCGGAGCTGCATCTCACAACCCACAAGAATCTCCTAGTGAATCCCCGAGAAACCCACGTGGCGGTGCTTCTCAGCCTTGAGGTGGCCTCCGGTAAGTTACATAAAGCTCATTAATGACTTTATATGCTCATAAAGCTCAATAATGGTAGTAATAGCTTAGTTACATAAATATTTCCTTATTCTTGGCTTATAAAAGCTAAAAAATGACTATATAAGCTTATAAAGCTTATACTTGGCTTGATAAGCTTGTAAACCTAAAAAATGTCTTATACTTGGCTTATAATAGCTCCTCAATGACTTCATAAGCTCATAAAGCTGAAAAATGATGTTAGTAGCTTAGTTCGATGAAAATTGAGTTATACTTGGCTTCTAAAAGCTCAATAGTGACTTTATAAGCTTATAAAGCTCAAACTTGGCTTTATAAGCTTTTAAAGTTCAAATTAGATTTTATAAGCTTATTAAGTTCAACAATGACTTATACTTGTCTTATAAAAGCTCAATAATGAATTTACTAGCTTAAGTGGCTTATAAACCTAAAAATGACTTATACTTCACATATAAATCTAAAATGAGATATATTTAGCTCTTGAGGTCTAAGAAGAACAAGTATTGTAGAATAAGAAGAAGGAGAGGAGGAAAGGAAAGAAGTGAAGAAGAAAGAGGTGAAAAATAAAGTAAAAGAAGAAAAGTTCTTCTTATTCTTACTTTTTCTCTTCTTTCTTTTTCTCCATCTTCTCTTCTTCCTTTCATCTTATTCTTATTCTTCCTCTTCTCTTCTTCTTCTCCTTACTCTTCTTCTCCTTGTTCTTCTTTTTCCTTTTTATTTTCATCTTTTCATCATTTTGGATTTCTTCTTTTCCATAACTAACATATGATTATATTTTCATTTTGCAGATTTGCCTTTATGCATGGATGGATGCTTCTTGTTGTACATATAGGATGTTAGGATGGATGACCTCTTTGCATAGTGCTGGCCTTTGTAGACGCGTGTGATTATGTAGTCGACTTGTTGTTGTTTTAAACTATATGTATGCACTAGCTAGTGGACTTGTACATTTGTGGGATGGAGATGACTTTTGCATTTATATCATGTTGGCACTTTTTGTATGACTTGTACATTTATGTCATGTTGGCACTTTTTGTATTACTTGTGGGATGGAGATGACTATAATATATCATGTTGGCTATAATATATCTGTATATATATATATTATTGTTTAAATGCAGGGAATTAAAGAAAACAAATTAAAAAGATAGATACAGAGAGCTTTGCCGTCAGCTTGCTGATGGCAAAGGTGTTGCCGTCAGCAAGCTGACGGCAACGAGGACACGTGGCGGCAGCCTGTGCAATCTGGGCTGTGACAGTGACCATTTGGTCAATGCTTTGCCGTCAGTCTGTGCACAACCCCTGGCAAACTGCTGCCATGTGGGCCCAGGCAAGTGCTTTGCCGTCAGCCGGACGACAAGCTGACGGCAATGCACGCCGTTAACTCAGCCCACGGAGTTAACTCAGAGGCTGGTCGTACGAGAGGCTTTGCCGTCAGCCGGTGTAAAATGACTGACGGCACAGTCTTTGACGTCGGTCGATTTTAAGCTGACGGCAAAGCAGCTCACTGCCGACTGATGGGCTGACAACAGGTTTGCCGTCGTGGAGCTGACGGCAAAGCCTTTGTCGTCAGCTTTTCATATGTTTGTCGTCATCTTTGGCTGACGGCAAAACTCCTGTTTCCTGTAGTGTACCATGTTTTCCAAAGTTGATTTGCGTAGTGGATACCTTCAACTTCGCAAGAAATTAGGAGATGAATGGAAAACAACATTTAAAACTAAGTTTGGATTATATGAGTGGTTAGTCATGCATTTTGGGTTAACTAATGCACCTAGGACTTTCATGACATTAATGAACGAGGTTTTACGTGCTTTCATTGGACGATTTGTGGTAGTCTATTTTGATGATATACTGAATTATAGCAAATCTTTGGAGGAACATTTGGATCATTTACGTGTTGTCTTTATTGCTCTACGTAATGCACGTTTGTTTGGTAACCTTGGGAAGTGCACCTTTTGCATCGACCGAGTATCGTTTCTTGTCTATGTTGTTACTCCGCAGGGAATTGAAGTAGATAAAGCCAAGATCGAGGCGATTGAGAGTTGGCCGCAGCCCAAAATGGTCACACAAGTGAGGAGTTTTCTTGGCCTCGCTGGATTCTATAGGCGTTTTGTGAGAGATTTAAGCACCATTGCTGCACCTCTCAATGAGCTTACACGCAAGGATGTGCCTTTTACTTGGGGTACCGCACATGAAGAAGCCTTCACGGTATTGAAAGATAAGTTAACACATGCTACTTTGCTCCAACTTCCTGATTTTAATAAAACTTTTGAGCTTGAATGTGATGCTAGTGGGATTGGTTTGGGAGGTGTTATTACAAGATGCTAAACCTGTTGCATAATTTTCTGAAAAATTGAGTGGGCCTAGTCAGAACTATTCTACTTATGATAAGGAATTATATGCTATTGTTCGGACATTAGAAACTTGGCAACATTATTTATGGCCCAAAGAATTTGTTATACATTCTGATCATGAATCTTTGAAACACATAAGAAGTCAAGCAAAACTTAATCGTAGACATGCTAAGTGGGTTGAATTTATTGATACTTTCCCTTATGTCATTAAACACAAGAAGGGGAAAGATAATATTATTGCTGATGCATTGTATCGTCGTTATACTATGCTTTCACAACTTGACTTTAAGATATTCGGTTTAGAGACAATCAAAGATCAATATGTACATGATGCAGAATTTAAAGATGTATTGCAGAATTGTAGAGAAGGTCAAACATGGAACAAGATTGTGCTTAATGATGGATTCGTGTTCCGTTCTAACAAGCTATGCATTCCAGCTAGCTCTATTCGTCTTTTGTTGTTGCAGGAGGCGCGTGGAGGAGGATTAATGGGACACTTTGGCGTGAAGAAGACGGAGGATGTACTTGCTACACATTTCTTTTGGCCAAAGATGTCGGGACCCGGGGTTAGCGTATGCAAGTCCCGCTACGACATAGTCATATGGAGAGCCGAGAACCGTACCCACTTGTCTAAGCAGACAAGGCCAAGCACAGAACGTTCTCGGAAAGCATCGTACGTGAGGGGCATCCCATCCAGGCCGGATGATCAACTGAGATGGGTCCTCATCGTACGCACACAAGTCTAAATGATATGGGTGATGAACTCCCATATTCACATACAAGTCGCCTCAACCATACTATCGACTATCTCATAGCTCTTACATAGACTTACTCCAGCCCGATCACTTAGTCGGGGTCTAGGGCGGGCTCGATCATACAACAAAGTGTGCACGAGACAGAGTCTCGAGCCATCGCATCGCGATGCCCCAAGCCGCGCACATCTAAGGGCCACTTGGTGTATAAAAGACCGCCAGCCAGATCACAACTAAGGTCTCGAAAACCCATACAAAGACATGCATGTTATAAACATACACGCAGCACACATGCCTTGTATGAACAACATGTATCATTGCAATTCTCTACAAAGTATACATTTTATTGATAACTCTCACAGAGTGCACACAGAGATCACAAGCATGTGATCCAACATTACAACATTCAACGGAAGCAGAGTAGGTCTGAGTACAGACAAACTTAACAAATGGCTTAAGAATCCTTATTTAAACACAAAGCCCTCCACGAGGGAACCAGTCTGCTGACTGGGACTACACTAGCTTGGTCTTCATTCGTCGAGATCGAGGAAGAATCCACCTTCGGGGTCAGTGGGTTCATCTAAAACATAGAATAAGAAAACGTGAGTACAAAGTCGTACTCAGCAAGACTTACGTAGGAACTATACTACTCATGCACATGTACCAAGGTAAAGGGAGGTGGGCTTCATCAGCAGAAGTGTCAGCTTTGACTTGGCTAGTCCTGAACTACGAGTACCAGACTTGAGGTAAGAAGCGTACACGAGTCCACTACATCTCCAACCAATTACACCACTATTGTGCCTTCCTCGACTTCCCCACGAGAAAGCACGCCATAGCACTCACGCTTATCTTGGCAAGTTTTATAAGTATCCAGTTCAAGTTGTCTAATAATCAAGGTAAGGTTTCCAAGCAGTCCCTTACCGCAGACGCGGATATTCGAATAGTTTTGTTAACCCTGCAGGGGTGTACCGCTACACACACGTGTCATCAGTTACCGCCTTTTGCGTGTCACCGTTCAAGAGGTGACAGCGAGGATGCCACCACAACTATTACCTCATAGCCGATCTAGTCCAAGAAAGCCACCTACCTGGGTTGGCTACCACTATCGTGAACCCGGCCAGTTTACCGAAGTGGACCCAGATGATGTGTGCGTGGTGCATAAGCCGGTCTCGGCTGAGACGTTCTCTCACTTAGCAGCCAGGCCACAAACCTACCAGAACTCCGAACTACTGCGACATTTGGACATTTAAAGGGATGAGTTAGTAGGTTGAGAGGGGTCAGTGAACCCAATGTGTGGTTGTACTCTTCATCTTGGATCACCACACAATAACTCAGACTTAGGGCGGTGTTCAACGATACAACCCACTGTGTACTCCTACACAGCCTCTCATCATTCACCTTGTATTATGGTAGATTCACTAACACATTTCCACCATCATCAACATGATTGCTACCATCCCGACTCACATAACAATACCAACATTGTATCAGTCTAAGCATGCAATAAGCAGTAACATTATATTTGCTAGGATTGTGGTTTGCTTACTACTGTGACAAATGATAGGTCATGCAAAGGAATGGGTTCATCTATGCGGTAGAAACGTAGCATCGTAATCATCCTAAACAATGCATAAGCGAGACTGAGAGGGAATTGGGATTTTATCGACATGATCAATGGGGGTTTGCTTGCCTTGCTGACGAGGTTCGGTATCGGGGTCTTCAACGAAGGGGGCCTCATGTTCCGGTTCCACTTCTACTTGACAAACAACAAAAAAGGAAGCAATATAAATACAATGCACAATCACATGGTTGAAGGTTGAAACTTGATGTATATGCTTCTGATGTGTGAGGCAATTTCATTTAAATGGAGTATATTGCAAATGAATTGCAAATTCAAACTCCAATTTGAATTTAAATGAATTCCATATGCATGTTTGCTTCTGTTCCCCCATTTTAAAATGGTCAAACATGAAAACAAAGTGCATATTCAGAATCCTTTCATTTTTCTGATAATTTTACATATATTATTTGCTATATTTGTAGTTAGGATGAATATTCTATGAATTTCCAAAGTTTAGAGTATTTTCTGCCAATTTCTGGAATTGTTTTAATTAGAAAAGCATTTACTGCATCAGCATGAGGTCATGCTGACGTCAAGGGGTCACTGACCACTGGGACCCACATGTCAGTGTCTCACTGTGTTAATTAAAATGATTTAATTTGAATTAATCTAACAGGGGGATTAGCACGGGGGCTGGCCCACATGTCTGTGGCTATGGCAAGTGGGACCAGGGGGATTAAGCACTGGGGGTTAAGCTCTAATGGAGCTGCTCGTCTGTTGTCGCAGGAGACTCGTTGGAGTTGACAAAACGAGCACGGCTTGGGGATTGCTTGGTACTGGCGGGTTCCTCGTCGTCTTCCGCGTCGACTGGGAGTAGCAGGGGGTCACGGGGAGGGCTCTAGCCTCGCCGGCGTCGAAGACGGCGGAGGCAGTGGCTCGGACCTTTACGAAGAGCTCGCTGCAGTGCACTAAAAGGAGAAACGAGTAGCGCGTTGCGTTCCTGGAGCAGGCAGGGGTCATACGCGCACTCTGGGCTAAGCTGGGGAGCACGGGAGCAAGGGGGGCATCGTCCATGGCGGCGAGGAGCTTCGACTCTCATGGCGGATCGGTGCAGAGGAGGAGTTAGGGGTTGCAGGGTTAGGGAGAACGGCGAGTAGCTCACCGCGAATCTACCGGTCTGGACGGCAGGCTCGGGGAAGCTCAGGTGTTGCCGGAATCATGGAAGATGCGCGGCGGCCGGAGATGAAGACGATGAAGAGGGCGTCGGCTACACGGCGTCTCGGTTCAATTGCTTCTGCAACTCGACGAAGTCGACGGTGACGGAGGCGATGGACACCTTGACGCGGCTCGTGGACGACGTTGGCCAAGAGGCTTCAAACCATGGCGACGGCGGCGTTCTGTTTTTCGCGGGGCGCAGCGAGAGAGAGGAGGATAGGCACTGGGGAGGGGGGAAATGGACGCACGGCGTCTCCAGCGTCTCCGTGGCGGCTAGAAGGCGCGGAGGGGCAGGTGGAGGCTGGGGAGGCGTCGACGTGCGCGGCTAGCTCGGTGGCATTCCACCGAGCAGCTTGGAGGCGCGGGGTCGGGGAAGAAGACTCCTGTGCCCCTTTGGGCTGGCTGTGCCGGCTGGGCTGGCTTCGCCCATGCGACAGGTAAGGTTTTTTTCCTTTATTTGTTTGTTTAATCTTTCCTTTCTTGATTTTGTTTTCTGTAATTTGTTTTTCCCATTAAATAATATAGCTAGGCATTTTTGTAAATGCTCAAAATTTATATATGGTCTTACATGACTAGTAGCTAGTCATTCCCAACTTTTGAACATTTTTGAAATTCCAAATATTTGAATTCAAATTCAAATAGGGGTATTTGATTAATTCCAAGGTTCTGTTTGAATATTTGAAAAATCCATGAGCATGGGGTTGGTCCCACATCACTTGATATGTGATCACACTCATTTATAAGACTTTTCACAAATGCAAAAGGAATTTTTGGAGCAACTTTTATTCTGGCCATTTGAATTAATTTCATCTGGGGGGGTGTTCTCTCTCCCTTTTGGAATTTGAATTTGATTTCTTTGATGAATGCAAGTGAGCCTTTGATCCTAGCACATACCTAACTTGGGGTTGTGACAAAAGATGAGACGGGATGTTGAGCGTTTTGTTGCTCGCTACACTACATGTCAAAAAGCTAAGTCACGACTCAATCCTCATGGTTTATACATGCCTTTACCTGTACCTAGTGTTCCGTGGGAGCACATATCCATGGACTTTGTTTTAGGCTTGCCTCGAACAAAGAAGGGGAGGGATAGCATATTTGTTGTCGTGGATAGATTTTCTAAGATGGCACACTTTATACCATGCCATAAAAGCGATGATGCTGCTAATGTTGCTGATTTATTTTTTCGTGAGATTATTCGCTTACATGGTGTGACCAATACTATTGTCTCGGATCTTGATACTAAGTTTCTTAGCCATTTTTGGAGATGCTTATGGGCTAAGTTGGGGACTAAACTACTTTTTCGTACTACATGTCATCGCCAAACTGATGGACAAACTGAAGTAGTCAATAGGACATTGTCTACTATGCTTAGGGCTGTTTTAAAGAGTAACTTGAAACTGTGGGAAGAATGTTTACCTCATATTGAATTTGCTTATAATCGTTCATTGCATTCTACCACTAAAATGTGCCCTTTTGAGATTGTTTATGGTTTTCTACCTCGTGCACCTATTGATTTGCTGCCTCTTCCATCTTCGGAGAGGTTAATTTTGATGCTAAGCAACGTGCTGAATAGATATTAAAATGCATGAGTTAACTAAAGAAAACATTGAGCGAATGAATGTTAGGTACAAGCTTGCTGGTGATAGGGGTCGAAAGCATGTTGTGTTTGAACCCGGAGATCTTGTTTGGTTACATCTACGTAAAGATAGGTTTCCTGATTTGCGCAAGTCTAAGTTAATGCCACGAGCCGATGTCCCTTTAAGGTTTTGCAAAAAATTAATGATAATGCATATAAACTTGAGCTACCTGCAGATTTTGGGGTTAGTCCCACTTTTAATATTGCAGATTTAAAGCCTTATTTGGGAGAAGATGATGAGCTTTCGTCGAGGACGACTTCAATTCAAGAAGGGGAGGATGATGAGGACATCTCTACTAATGTTACATACACATCCTCACCAACTACACATATTGGACCAGTTACTAGAGCACGCGCACGTCAGCTAAATTATCAGGTACTTTCGTTTCTTGTGAATCCTTCTAATGTTCATGAACATATGATGCTGCCTAAATTAGATACTTTTGTTTTGCTTATGAATGAAGGACCTAGCATGGACAAGAAGGACGGGCATTGGAGCGGGATCAAGCATGGAGAAGATGGTGCGCGCGCGGGAAAGGACAATGGAGTTTCCAGTGGTGATTTTCGCACTTTGAAGCCACCATAAGGCGTGCATGAAGGCTGTGACGAAATACACGAGATGCCACTTCATTATTTTCTTTCAAGGGCAATTATAGGTGCTGCGTCACCTTAATATTGGGTTGGGCCCATGTAATTTCGAAATACTACTTTATAGGCTGTTTTTAGAGTCCATATGTGTGGGGAAACCGAGTTAGGGTTGTTTTCGGACCCCACCTCCAAGGGGTCACGAAAATACCCTCTATTCCCCCATATATACAGCCCTTAGGGCGTCGTTTAGACTTGGGTTTTAATTAGATTTAAGTTAGCCATAGCAGCAACTTCGAGTTCTTCGTTTGTGTCGACAGACCAGGCCAAGACCGCATTGGAACCCCAACTTTCGTCAATCATTCATCTTATATTCGCAATATCCATATTGCAATTCTTAGTTCTTGCTTGTTCTTTCGATTTCTTGCAGCAATTAGACCTTCGTGGTCAGGTTGATCGTGCATTCGCGGGATCAATTACCTCTCGGAGTTGGTTTAGCGATCGCTAAGGCGCAACGTCTTCGCACGTTCGTAGTCGGGTCGTGAAAGTCGTCTCCACCATAATCGATCTCCATCATCTCATCGAAACATCAGGACACCTTCGCCTCTATCATCAGGAAAATAGGGCAGAAACTGTTATCATCATGCTATATAAACAGAAGCAAAACTCTATGTAGATATGAAGCAACATGACATAGCAATATATGGGCATGAACTAGACATTATGATGATCAGGTAAAAACAAGAATCAAGGACATAGGCATAATAGATCAAAAGATATTAAGCATGCAACATGGCATCGGAAAGTTACAGACTTAGTGAAAAACAGAGGTGGCTATCAAAAACAGTGGCATAGCAACTTTGGAGCTAAACATATCTATGACCAGAAATGTAAACATGACAATGCAATACATATAATGGAAGTAGCATGGCATAGATCAAAATAACAAATTGCAATGCTCAATAGGATGCACGGTTAAAATGATATATGGCAGCAAAGTAGAAACTTTATATAAACAGCAGCACATATCATCAGGGTCACCACTTTAGAGCAATAAATAATATAGCTACAGCAGTCAAACATGGCAAGTAATTGCATAGGATTGAAGTAGACATGATGCTTAACAGTATGCAACAAGAATCAGTGCAATAGGCCTCATGGATGTGTCACAATCATCAATCAAACTTGCAATAAAATAACAGCAGCAGCACATAACAGAAATTATTAGCAGTTAACAGCCTGGTGCCCACTTCAACAATGATTAACAACATCAAGATGGCCTCAAATCAAAATGCTCACACAAGATGGATTGAAGTACACACAATTCTAAATAATTTTCCTTTTGGGCGCACATGCATCCGGGCTACGGTTTACTCGCAAATATCGTCGCAAAATAACATCAGCGACAATAATTTTCAGACTTAGCCAAAAATTTATAGAGGGAAAAAAACAACACAAAAAAAGGTCTCACCATGGGCTCGGCCCAAGAGGGAGAGGAGGCGTCGGGCCGCGGTGGCTTACGCTGGGCCGCGGGACCAGCAGGCCGGCTGGTGTTGGGCCGGCCCACCCGGCCAACGGCGGCGGCGGACGTGCCCGATCCCAACTGGATCGGGTATTCGGAGGCGGCGGCCGACGGCGCTCGACGCCGGCAAGCAGGCGGCGGCGGGGCTCGCACGGCAGGGGTCCCGGCAGCGGAGAGGAGCCGGATCCAGGGGCGCGTTGTGGATCCGGTGAGGGGGAGTCGTGAGGAGGCGGGGTTGTGGCGATGCGGTGGCTCGAGCTTGGTTGACTGCTCGCCATGGCACGGCGGCTCGGGTCGGGCTCTGGTGACCTGAAGGAGGCGCGGGGAGGAGAAGGTCACGGGCGGCCGAGAGGAGAGAGGAGGGTTGTGGCGACCTGGGTGGCCGGCGGCGGCCTCGGCGAGCTAGCCGGAGGCGGCGGTGGCCGGAGACGGTTGAGGCGGCGGCGGCTGAGGCGGGCCCACGGGGCCCAGATCCGGCCTGGCGGTGGGCCGCGGTGGCTGGAGGTGGGAGGAGGCTCGGTGGGGGCGACGTGGCGCCTCCGGGGCCGTCGGATCTCAGATCTGACGGTCCTGGATGGCTAGGGGACTAGGGTTTCGGGATTGGAGTGGTTTTTGGGCGAAAATTAGAGAAAATCGTGGGGTGTGGCTGCAATTTTTGCTTAGGGGAAACCCTAGAAAGGGGTGGGACAGTGGTGGTCTTTATATAGCCCAGGTGGTTGGCAGTTTGCAAAAACAACCCCGGTTTTTCTCTCTCGCGCGCGGTGTTTACGTTTCTGACCGCCGGGGGTCCGCAGGACCTCCTATTCGGGTAAAACATTGAACTGCGTGATCAGCCCATCGAGCCGGCGGCGTTCACCTCGCACTGGAACCGTTCCGAAAACACTTTTCTGGCGCGCTATGAGATATCGCGTTTACTTATTAAACGAGGTTTTTCGTTCCGTGTGCTACAACTGGTCTCATGCGGGTTTTCGCGACGGTGATCGGGTGAAACCCGGTGTCTCAAAGGTCGAGTGTCAGGGTGGCAAGGGTCGGTCTCCGTCCGGTACGAGATAAGAGGGGGGGGGGAAATAATTGTTGATCGATAAATCGGGGATGCAAACACCGCAAACAAATCAGACAATCAAACAATTCACACCGAAAACAATTTTTTTAATTTTTGTGAAATCTGGGTTGTTACAATGCAACACCACCAACAAGGGATCTCTTCCCGAGATCCAGGACGATCTGGAGGAGAGCGGAAGGGGAAAGAAGAGAGACGGCGATCTTCAACACCACCAACAAGGGACTCTGCTCCATGTCGAATGGCGAACCTCCGTCGAGAAACTTTCTGTAGGGAGACGGCAACGTCGGAAGACGAAACCATCGGGTGATCAAGAGGAAGAACGATAGTCCAAGCAAAGATAAAGGGAAGCATTCTCTTGTAAATCGTGAGGATACTTGGCAAGAGGACTGAAGTCAACAGACGACCAAGATGTTTACCCAGAGTCGGAAGAACTAAAGGTACTACCGGATTTCCCAAACCTGAGGTCGGAATCGAGACAATACGCTGCAAGCAAGGCATTGTAACAATTTCGATACTCCACACACTCGAGATCCTAAAGTTTGAAGGGGATAAGGCGAGAATAAAACACTTACGACACTTGTCCTGACCAAAACATGGGTAAGGAGGAAAAAGAATCCTACAGTCCTATAACTAACTTAGAGGGGTGCGGTGGGTATACGGGCAGTGTATTCGTATTTTTTATATTTTTCTGAGCAACTTTGATATATAAAATATTCCCATCGGAGTGACGGATTAAAAGATATTGATTTTTTTAAGATTTAATCATTTTAAGTATTTTTTGAAATTTTCTAATATTATTAAATCAACATTATCCATACAGGGACATTTGACTGGTCAAACCTGACATGGGGGTCCCACATGTCAGCCTCACATTTTAAATAATTCAATTTTTATTAATCAATGACAGGGGGTCCCACATGTCATTGACACAACTTATAAAATCCATTTTAATTAATTTGATAACCCAGTGGGGCCTAGCTGTCATTCACCTAGCAATCTAACAGAGGGGTTATTTAAAGGGTTGGGCCCATTGTCATTGGAGCAAGGAGCTAACCCCAATTAAATTAAACAGGGGTTATTAGCTTAAAAGTGATTAGCACTAATCTAAACGGAGAGGGCCCACCGGTCAGAGAGGTACAGAGGGGGGGGGGGGTTACGCTCCAGTGGCCAAGGCATCGTCGGCCTGGACGGCGGTTCGACGCCGACGACCGTGGATACGGAGACACTAGTGTGCGGTGGGCGGTAAGTGGAAGCCGTGGCGCTAGCTACAGGGCCGTGAGCATGGGCGCAGGCGCGTACAGGAGGCGGTGGGGGGGTGGCCGGTGCTCGCCAGAGCGGCGTCAACAGCGAGCCGTGGCGGCTAAATTTTTTTGGGCCATACGAGGAGAAAGATTCTAGCACGATTTCTCGCACGTGAACTAGCCAAACGGGTTCTACGGCTCAGCAGGATCACAAGGAGGCTATAGGCGTGTGCTAAGCCGCACGGGAGCTCGCAACTGGCCGGCAATGGCCACGTCGAAGTATGGAAAAAGGGGAAAACGCCAGGCAGCTAGGGGAGGGCAGCGACCAGTTGGAGGCAGCTTAGATGCTCACCGAGAGCGTGTCGTGGGTGGCAGCTTGCTCGAAGGAGGGCTGGAGGCGGCGAATTCGCTCGGCGGTCTCGTCGAAGCCTAGGTGGAAGACGGCTCGATTCGCGAGTTGTGGCGCGCCTCGGCTCGAGTCAGAGGGAGGGGCCGGTGTGGAGGGGCACGACGGGTCTCCCAGACATCTTGCACCGACGAGCGGTGGCCGGTGGCCGCGTAGGTGCACGACGATAGCGACGACTCCGTCGGGGCACGACCTCGATCCAGAGCGGGAGGCGCGAGGGAAAAGGGGTGGGAGGCGGCGCTAGGGTTGAGGGAGGGGCGCAAAGAGGCTCTTATCCACGCGGGTGACCGCCCGATAGCCACCACAGCACGGCCATGGTGTGGTCGGCCGCAGGTTGTGTGCCACCCCCCCCCCATGTGAACAGAGGAAGGTGATGAGTGAGGGGGCTGGGCCGTGGTGGGGAGGGGAGATGGGCCGGGCAGGCCTCACCCTAGGCAGCAGATAGTTTTTTATTTGTTTTGTTTCCATTTCTCTTTTGTTTTCAGTCTTATAATTGTTTGGCTATGTTTTGGTTTTTGTAAAATGTGCCAGGTTTTCCTTTATTATTACTACATAATATGTTGATGCCACAAAATTTTTGAGCATTATTAAAAATCATTTAGTATTTGTTTTTGAACTGCAACTGATAAAAAGGGACTTTTGGCTGCTGCTTTGATTTGTTTGATTTATTTAATAGTTTAATAAATTCCCACATCCATATGGACATGAAGCACTTATTATTTAGCATTTTACAAAATTGGTTGCACAAGTTTTGGTTGAACATAAAGTGTCACTTTGTTTTGGAATTTTTAATTGGGTTGAATCTGAACAAGCCATGGTCAAGGGTGATCACCGATGAATTACTGTTGCATGATTACCGGGGTGTTACAAATCTCCCCCACTACAAAGAATTCTCGTTCCGATAATTAAAAGGTAGTGTAAGGGGTGGAGTTTTTCTGGTTTCGTATTCTAGCGAATCTTCTGGTGCTTGTTTTTCCTTCTCGAAGAAGTTTATCCTTCTCGTTGACGTCTTCATTTCTCTGCATCAGTGCATCTCGACGTGTTGTCATCCTTCCATCGAGGCTACATCGTACTTAAGACAAGGGTAGAGGACTCGTGAGTTGCATACGAGGTAGAGGCATGAGAAGTTTTCAAGTGGATATACAAGCATTCGTCGATGATAACGGAGGATGAAAAGGGGTCCAGAGCATCGGGCATAAGCACTGAGTCTGATATCGAACTGAATATCACAAGGTAGAGGACTCGAGAGTTGCATACGAGGTCAAGCAAGAGGAATAATGTAAGGCCCGATATGCGGTACTATTCCAGATCTAGATGTTTCCATCAAGATCCGGGGACGAAGCACATATCGGTCCAACCGCGACAGATGACAAACCCATATGCCCCGGATTTCCAACATGATATCACAACATTACAGCTACAAGGATACAACATCTCATACAATCGGCATACAAATGCCTTAAATACATTACATCAGCGGAAGATACATGTCTGAGTAGGGACTACATTCAAATGCCTGGTGGCAAAGGTATAACACACCATTCCCGTAACCACACGGGTCCAGGCTCTCCGTCGGTTTCCGCCTAACTAGTCGTCGTCGAGTCTCCACGAAGTCGTCCAGAAGAAGATTCAAGATAGTAATCAACTGCAACGGCCGATCAGGCAAAACATAAAAGTGAAAAGAAAATAAAGGGGTGAGAATATATCAAAAGTCTTGTAACTAACTTCTCACGGGTAAGATGAGGGTTGTGGTGAGGTTGCAGACGCACTAGAAATATATGAGTGGCTAACGATCTATTTTAGAGTGAGATGAGACCCAAGAATTCGATGAGGAATCACCTCCAACAAGTCTTGCTATCAACTACTTACGCAAACATAACACCTATCCTATCCTTGTCCTCCTCTTTGCATCCCGACGAAGAAGAAGCAGTCAAGGCACACACACATTGATTAAATTATTAAGATTATCTCAGTTGTTGTTGTCTATGAACAAGGAGTAGGTCTCAAGTCGTCCATAACCATGGACACGGCTTCTCGAAAAGATTTAACCCGTCCGGGGTGTACCAACTGCCCATTACAAGGCTTCGCAGGCACGCCATCTCTCTCAGTTTCTACCAATCACATGCAGCCATTTTATGATTTAGTCCCGAGAGATCCGAAACGACAGGTCCCTCTAACTAACAACGAAAAAATCCGGGTGGCCCTCGGGGAGTCGACGCCCAATCCAAAATCCGGCCACGCCCTCAAATCAGACTCTTCCGTATGACGCAGGTCGGATTGCCGGTAAATTCTCACATGAGGCCGGGTCCTAGCTTATCAGGTGGACCAACAGGAAAATCATGTTCCCACTGGACCGGTTTGTTTTAAATAATATCTGCTAGGAGCGACCCGACAGACACGCACACACACGGTTTTCCAATGGTAAATCAGCTTGGGCCACCACTAGAAATGTTTGAAGCTAGATAGGTAAGAAGAGGGGACCCCGTAGTATCCCACACGCGGTTAGGCACGCTCGTCAAGAGAAACAATACCCGGAATTCGGGTCCTGGATGACTCGAATGGAACAAATCGTCAGGGCGGGATAGCCTAGACCTTTCATCCTTCGTCGAGTATAGTCAACATTATAATAATCATATCATCCACAATAATATTATAATGTGATAGCCCAATCCAAGGAGTAACAGGATAACAGTTGATAACATCCTAGCATGCATACTAAGCAGTGGCTGAGAAGCGAGCAATAGTAACATAGCCGAACAAGGTTTGCTGCGATTTGGAGGACATGGATGTTTGGGTTTATTTGAGAGGCATGAATATAAAGTGGTAGGATCAAATAATCGTTCTATCCTACACCTAGGCGCGAGTGAGCTGAAAGTTATAAGCATGATATATGCTCCCCCTTACCTGATGAGAAGACGAAACCAAAGGTGTAGTCGATCACAAGCTCGCAACGTCTCCGAGAGGTACCCGCGGAAGCACACAAGACGAAACATTGGAAAGGCAATCGACGAGCAAGCATATATTACTACAAAGCAATCACGAGCAAGCATCAACAAGGAGACAACACGAGACAACGCACCACGGCATCACATCTATCGTCGAGAGCGGTTACTAACAGGTTAAGTGAGGTACTCGTCACACAAGACGATACCGCACATTTAGAATGGTTCAAGTTGTTTAGCTACCCAACATGAGCCAAGGTTGTTAACATGGCATCTCAAACAAGCATGGCATAGCCCACAATAATGGCAAGAGGTGAAGTATAAATAAACTATCTATGCTAGTCAAGTTAGGTGGGGTAAGCCCAAAGCAATGCCTATACTAAGTACCCCACAAAAATAATATCTTTTGGCACTGTTCTTCCCTAAACATAATTTTATTATTTTTATTAGCAAGCAAGAACAGCATAAACAAGATCTACACGAAAAACTAGTCAAGTTACATATAAAAAATATTTTTGTCGGAGCAACGGTTAAAAAGTTATGGAAATTAAAGTTTAAAGTGGCAAGGGTTGTAATTAGCAGGTAAACAGTCTGTAAACAATTTCAAACATGACAAAGGAGCACATTTTATTAATCTACATAGAAAACTAAGAAAGTTTCATATTTAATGCGTCGCGATCCGAGCTACCGTAAAAAGTTACACGCATCGCAAAAACTATAACTAAATCTGCCAATTAATTAATATAGAGAAAATATTTTACTCGCTCTGGGCCGAAACTATACTAATTTGGGCCTAACAAGGTGAACGTAGCCTAACTAAACAGCGCCCATGGCGCAACACAGCATCAGGAAACCTGGGCCGAGCCCAACAACTAGTAGAAAAAAAAGGAGATGGCTGCTCACCGAGCGGGCTGAGGCCCAACTGGCTCGGGCGATAGATAACGCCAGCTCGCCCGGGGGCGAAAGGAGGCGGCGGGCCGAGCTGCTGGAGGCTGGGCCGCCTGGGCGCGTTGGGCCGCGGCGCTGTGTGCTGGCCCACGACGCAGTCCGGCCGGTCGGTTCGAGTGGGGCCTCGTCCTCATCTCCAGATCGAGGGCCGCCGGAGGTGCTCCGGCGCGGCGGCGCGGCGAGGCAGAGGAGGCCAGGGGGGCCCACGGAGAATCTAGGGCGCGCAGGGGAACGAGGGGGACGCGGCAGAGCGGATCCCGTCGGAGGCGAGGTTTCCAGGGTGGCGACGGAAAAGCTCGTCTCGGCTCCGGCCATGGTGTTCCCTGCGGCTGCGAGTTCATGGCGGCGGAGGCCCTGCGACAGAGGAGAGTAGGAGGTGAGGCGAGAGGAGAGGAGGGCGGCGTAGCGAGGTGCTCCTCACAGGGACGCGACGAGGCGTGGCGGCGACCGGTTGCCGGCGCGGGCGTGGAGGAGGCGTCTTCCAGATGGGCTTGGCGGGCCCATGACGGGGGCGGCGGGCCCGGGGCACGGCTGGCTGGAGGTGGGAGAAGTATGGGGGCGACGTGGCCGCATCCGGGCCCTCAGATCATCAGATCTGACTGCTGGGAGCGGATCTAGCTAGGGTTCGGACTGTGGAGGGGTTATTTGGGCAGATCTGAGTTATATGAGGGGGTGGCTGCAATTTTTACAAGGGGGAAACCCTAGAAGAGCTTGGGGGAGTGGTGGTCTTTATATAACCCAGGTGGCTGGTAGGTTTGCGCAAAATCCCTCGGGTTTTCCCTGTCGCGTCCGGTACTCCACGTTTCTGACCGTCGGGAGTGCATACGACCTCTGATTTGTGCGAAATCTCAAACCACGCGCTCAGCGCGTCGAGCCCGTCAATCGTACCTCACTTCGATACCGTTCCAAGAATATTTTCCCGACGCCCAATATAATAACCCATTTAATTATTAAGCGGGGTTTTTACGTTCCGATGGCGATGGCTGGTTCTGTGCCGGAAATTGCAATGGTGCTCGGGTGAACCCGGTGTCGCAAAGGTCGTGTTCCATTTAGGAGAAAGGTTTGGTCCCGCATCCGATACGAGAAAGAGGGGGGGAAATAATCGCCGATCGATAAATCGGGGATGCAACACCGCAAACAATTTAGACAAACAAACAATTCACACCGAAAACAAAAATTTTAATTTTTGTGAAATCTGGGTTGTTACAAATAACCTCGAGGACAGAAAGGTACAAAAGAGTCAGGTTTCGATCCTATGGAACTGTGGGTTATGGGCCCACATTGAATAAGGTGGTTGGTGACAAACAATGCGATCAGGTTGCAAGGTAAGTCAGAGAACAGCTTGTTAGCTAAGTCGGCAACAACGTCAGTACCAAGGGCGAGGGACGAAGAGAACCATTTTCCTACTCGTTAAGACGAGGCGGACCGATTGGCAAAGTTCTTGTCCATAAGTGATCACCGAAAAGTCATCAACAATCGTAACAAGTTGCATGGACAAAGTAGTACACCAAAGTGTTCACATCAGCAGGAAATTAGCACTGCTCGGATAATTTATATCACAAGAAAGGTTAAACAGACCAATGGAAAGGAAAATGTGATGATACACAAGTATCAGGTGTATATCTTTCCTAAGGGGAAGGAGAGCAAGATATACATGACCAAGTTTGTATTGGCAGGGAGTCAAAGGAGGTGGTCGATGTTAACACAAATCATCGAGGGCAAGGATGGTAATTCTTACGAAGAATTAAATTAACACTTGGGAAAAAAAAGTCCAATGTTGATGAGGACCACGACACATCATGTCGAGAGGTTTCGAGAGAATGCAATCGAACAGCGATGACGTCAAGCGTAAGGAATGGTGAAGAAAAATGTAATTAGTGTTCTTGGTTAAAGACAACCTAGAACCCATAGAGTGGTTACGACAGGGAAAAGTATTGTTCCATCAAAATTCATTAGAGGTAGTGCAAAGGTATGATATCCTCGAGGTTCCAGGAGGTAATACTCGAAGGTAGAATGGAGGATCATAGGTGTAGAAGAATTTATACAAAGGGGATAATTATCTTTACGAGAAGCTTTCATGATAAGTTATACATAATATCCACGGGCATGAACACAAAGGTTCAGGGTCAACTCCCACTTCTTCAATGCATAGCCTTTCATTCACTTCTCGTTGTTGATGAATTTGTAGCGTTCAGAAATTTATCTGGCATAACACCAGTAGAGTAAGACCCGTAGAAGTTCATGGGTTCACACGGATGGATGAAGCATAGATACAACCCATAGGGACATTTTACGAATCTATGCGACAAACAATAGGAGCAAGAGATACAAGTTTGAAAGTAGAAAGCTAATGACATGGACCAGATGATACCGTTCGCCAAAGGCATTTCGTATCAGGGGAAGCTCATCAATGATTTAGGACACAAGGAGACGACAGGTAGTAATCCACCAAAAAGGTCAAGCGGAGTACGGAGAGTCTGGTGTGAGTATCGATACTCAACCATAAGAAGAAAGGATGCAAATGCATCGGCTGATAAAAGCATCGGAATAATTCAATGCTTAAGTACAAAGGAATTATGATTTCTAGTAGGGGATATCAGAAGCAGATGTTCAGACCATAGGTATATAAGTTGAATGGACTTATACGGATAATCAATCGAGGTTTGATTTACCGATATCCATCTTATGTCAGGAATGACGTCTGAGCATGAAGAATGGATTCATAGGGATCAACTGGTAATTGCGTGCACCCGCTCACACGATGGTTCAACAGATCAGGATGGCAATGCCAAGGGAGGGCATCGAAGACCACAAGACAAACAGGATTATCCATAGTGCAAGAAGGCAAGAAGATCCCCAAAGTACTAGGCTGCCGAGGATTGGCGCGAGATCGGATAGTATTTCAAAGTATTATGGTGATACGTCCAAAACGTATCTATAATTTCTGCTTGCTACATGCCTCTTTTGTGTGATATTGCTATGATATTGATAAACTTCCATACACTTTTGATCATATTTTGACTAACCTATTAACTCAGTGCACCCGAGTGCCAGTTCCTGTTTTCTGCTGTTTTTCTATTTTAGGTTTCCTCCTTATTAAAAGTACCATAAAAATTCCGGGAAAAATTTAGGACAAATCAGCGTACCGGAAGCTTCGCGAAGAGCCTAGGAGGGGCCAGAGGGGAGCCAGGGGCCCCCAGCCGGCCAGAGGGCGCGACCAGGCCCCTGGCGCGCCTGGAGCCCCTGGCCCACCTCTGGCTGCCCACTTTTGCCTATTTATTCCCCGTGACGAGAAACCCTCGGGGACGGAAACCTTTTTCGCGATCTCTCCTCTGTTCTGCTGCCGCCGCGCTTCCAAGATCGGGAGCACCAGAAGACCTCTTCCCGGAACCCTGCCGGAGGGAGAAATCACCCCCGGGAGCTTCTCCACCACCATGGATGCTTCCCGGATGAACCGTGAGTAGTCCACATTGGACCATGGGTCCATGATCAGTAGCTATGAGATGTTCTCCTCCCCTCTTTGTTCTTCATGGTTTAGACCTCGTGAGCTTCCCTACATGATCGAGGCACATATGTAATCTTTCTGCTATTGATATGTTGAGTTTGCTGGGATCCGATGGATTATGAGATTATGTTCAAATTGTGATTGAGTTATATATTTGATTCTCTTCTTTTATATTTATGTTCTTGAGTAACTCTTGCATGTTCTCCGTTGCTGTTTATTGCTTTGGCCAAGTAGTAGGTAGTGACTCCAAGAGGGAGCGTTATGCATGATTGTGGGTTCATGCCCCCCGATGACTAGCTTGAGTGACAGAAACATGAGTCTAGGGGATGTGTTGTTGCCACAAGGGGGAAAACAACGATGCTTGTACTTGCGGGTGCAAGGATTGTTTACTTTATGCAAAGTTCTTTAATGCACTTGTCCGTTGCTTTGAGTTTACACTTTGGGTGGGATTCGCAACTTAATACCAGTGAGATGTTCTGGTTAGATATCTCAAGGTGGATGATTAGTGGGTAGATGAAGATGGATTTCGATCTACTTGTCTTGGCATACCGCCCGTGCTTTTGAGCCTCTTCCTTTCTGCTTTGCATAATTAGCATTGGTTTGCGCACATAATCCTGTCAATTGCCCAGCTGTAATTTTTTACTTTGCATGTCTATTTTATCGTATTTTGGGAGAGAGACATCACTAGTGAACATCATGGGACCCCGGTCCATATTACCACCACTTTTTGCGCTATCAATTTACTTTCAGTATTTACTTTTAAGTTGCTATCACTATCATTCTTATCCCATGCGTCTTATCCTTTGTAAACAACAAGGCCAGAAGAATTGACAACTCCTCTGAACTCGTTGGGAGCAAAGTTATCTGTGTGTGTGCAGGTCCAGGGGGAGGAAGTTATTATCTTCAAACGGCGCCTCACTTGCCGAACCACCTACTTGTCGACCCAGGAGTCCTACGGGTTCGATACTCTAAACCTTAGCATCTTCGCTAAGGGAAATTTGCCGCTATCTACATCTCACCTTCCACTTGGGGTAACCAACGGGGGCGAGAAGTTATCTCATGTATCAAGCAAATTTCTGCCGCCGTTGCCGGGGACTTCACTCTTCAAGATAGGGCAGTTGCACACTATCTTTTATCTTTGCTTTTTAGTCTTGTTAGTTTACCTTTCAGTTTTTGCGTTAGTGTCTTTTATCAAAAATCAAAAATTAGTTATCAGTATGTTTGTCCCTTTTTCCTTTGGTGAGTCAGAAGTGCTCACCTTTAAACAAAGAGGTCGTGAAAGTCTGAAAGATGCCTGGTATAGGATTAATGATTCTCAAAAGAGAGCCACCAAAAAGAAAACCACTACTATGCTGCTTAGAAATTTTTATGTTGGAATTACTTCTTGGAATAGGTTTATTCTAGATACTGCTATCAATGGGAATTTCATAGAAGCCCCAGTTTGGGAAGCTCTTAGTGTTATGGAAAATCTTGTTGGAAATCTCCCTGTTGATAGTTTTCAAGAGAATATTACCCTAGCTCATGTTATGAAAAAGCTTGAAAAGATGGAGCTAGAGATGGCAGGTATTAATAAGATAAGTGAGTTGAATCGTAAGGTTCAAGGGAATTTGAATAGATTAGATAGCTCCATGCATAAAATTCTCAAAACCTTGGAGATCATCAAATCCCATGACCTGGACCCTTCTAGGATTGATAAGATTGGGGAAATTATTGACAATCTAGGAACTACTTTCTCCTCAATTAAAACCAAAAAGGTGGAAACTCCAGCAAAGAAGGAACCTAGGTTAGTTTACGTTCCAAAGGCTCCTCATTCCAAAAATAATTTATCTATTGCAAAAGGGGTTGAAACTGTGAAAACTTTGGAAGAGATACCTCTCTTCAATAAGATGAATGAGACTCCAATTGATTTTCCGTCTTTTTATTTTATTCCTAGAAGTATCTTTATTAGGACTTTATTTGAAAGACCTCTTAAGAGTGATTGTATTATTGAAGAGCTTTTTGATGATCTTGATGATGGTTCAATTGATACAACTTGATCTTTTTTGCATTAAGCCTAGCTAATGGCTTTAAAGAAGCGCTTTCGGGAGGCAGCCCGCAACGAATTTAGGATTTACTTTTTTTTTCTTCTGTTTTTAGTGGTATTGATGATTTTTACTACTGTAGAAACATCATTGTATCTTTACTTTTGAAGTTTTGTGCCTTTTATAGCCTCATACGACAAGGGAAGTGAAAGTTGTGACATGCTATCCAGAAAATAGATTCTGTCCTCGTGACTAGAAAAATCAGAGAAAAATCCCAGTTCATCTTTTTGAGCTGAATTTTTTACACAGAATGATCTATACAATTACGAAACTTTCATATGTTCTGAGTTTTTTGATTTGAGTTGCAGAAGTACCCCTAACAAATTCTTTACTACCTGCTGGTCTGTTTTTCACATATTCTGTCCTGTTTTGCCTTTTCTTCGTTTTGCAAACCTTAAGCTTGCTTTTTCTTTGCAAAAAACTTTTTGGAAATCTTGAGAATCAGTAGCTCTTCAAAGCTATCCTTATTTCCAGTAGAGAAAAAAATTATTGTATTATGGGTACTAACCTCGCTAATCAGATTATAATGAGTTATGTATGAAGGGAGTTTTCAAGTGTGCGAGAGAAGATGATGAAAGAAGATTAAGAAGTGTCAAGCGTTCAAGCTTGGGGATGCCCCCATGCATCCCCAAGAAATATTCAAGGATACTCAAGCGTCTAAGCTTGTGGATGCCCCCGTGCCTCCCCTTCTCCATCGACAATTATCAGTTCGTCTCTCGTTTCACTATATTCTTATCACTTCATGCGTTATGTGCTATTCTTGGAGCGTCTCGCTCTTAGGTTTTGTTTTTAGTTTTCTTTAGCTTTGCTTGCTGTTCATGACAAGTTAGAGCCCAGCTTTCTTTGTGTGGGAGAGAAATACGCTCCACTTCCAAAATTTAGAACACAACATAAGACTTTTTCCTGCTTATCTTTGCTGTGTTTGTTCTTTATCTTTCCATAGCAGTTGTCATGTTTAGCTCTTAGTTTTCATGTTTATCTTTTAAAAGAGATTTTTTTTAGTTTGTTGCGGGAATTCTCTTGAGTTTTCATGTTTATCTTGTTTAGAGAGTTTGCCTGTTGCACTGAGTTTTGTGTCTTGACTTGAAGTAGGTAATTGAGGTTGCTATTCTTTTTGTAGTAGTAACTTGCAAAAGTTTTGAGGTGTTGTCTTGAGTAATGTTTGGACTTTTGGTGTCAAGAGCTTTAGCCTATTAGTGATAGATGTCGTATTTTGGGCAATCCGTGTTTATTTTCAAAAAAACTACAAATTAGTTGAGAACTTTAGCTACTAGTTGGATCACTACTCTTCTAAGGGGTCGAATATTAGAGTACACTGATGTACCATGAGTCGAGGATGCGCAAGGATAACCAAACCCCCATACACTCCTCCTCGGGGTACTTGTCTCTTTGTGAACCTCCTTATTAGATTGAGAGTTACCGATAATAAGTGCATGAGTTCTTTGGACTAATGTGAGTATTCGAAAGTTGACACTTCCACCTTCCCATATTTTGTTAGCCTTCCTTGTGTCGTGCATTGCTTTCTTCTCACTCCGAGAGTTAGCGTCCACCTTCGCCGGTACATCCAAACCCTTGGCACGATACGCTCTGTCATCATAAGCCTCCTTATATCCTTCCTCAAAACAGCCACCATACCTACCTATCAAGGCATTTCCATAGCCTTTCCGAGATACATTGTCATGCAACATCCATCTTTTCATGACTTGATCTTCATGTCATATGCTACTTGCTTGATCGATGAGCCGCATGCTAGTTGGGCCTTGCCCTAATCATTGCTACATGACGCGCTAGTATCATTGCATATCCTGCTACACTGGCAGAGGAATACATTTGCATACATCATGATAGTTACATTTTCTTTATGATTTGAGTACTTTGTAAAGTGTGAAAGATCTTCTATACTTTTTGTAATATATAGAGTGTTGCCCCTAAAGTGAGGAAAAGATCCCAAAGTGGACAGAATTAAAAGATCCCAAAGAGGACAAATTAAAATATCCCAAATAGGACAAATGAGAGTTAAATAGAAAGAGCCATTGAGGCCACCAAAAAATACAAATAAAATATAAAAAAAAGAAGAAGAAATAAAAAGAGAGAAGGGGGCACACTACTATTCTTTTTGAGAAGATCCACACTCGTACTCCATCTTGTATCTTGTACTCCATAGAGATTATCATTCATGCATATAACTATGTGGGGACCTTCACACTATAGAACTTGGCTTGTAAATTCCAATGATGAGTCTCCTCAAATGAGCTCTAGGTCTTCTTGGGCAAGCAAGTTGGATGCACCCCCACTAGTTCCATTGGAGAGATTCTATCTCATATGTGCATCCGTTGCATGGCAATCCCTACTCCTCACATCATATCTATCATTTGGATTTCTCTCGCCTATGATTGTCCTCATTGATGTGAGCCTTTCACACCTTTTTGTATTCCTCCTCCACCTTATTCTCTCTTTGCCATCCTAAGTGTCAACTTTCTTGCTTACGCTCATCCATTGCATGAGTGCTCAAAATGTCGAAAAGGAGTGGATCATTTTGACTTGTACCTGGCTAGTGGTCTGGGGATAAGTCAAGATAAGATTCCAAAGAAGACCAAGTGTGACACCTTAGTAGATTGAGTTCTCAACAATAAAAATAATTTTTCTCGTATATCCCTATCCCCTTTCTTGCACACAAACACCATTTGGAGACATTCGAGTCACGGACAGCGAGAGCTCTTGCACCTTTATGTTCTTATGTTGCTTATTTCAATACCAGATATAGACTCTTTCCTATTATGACTTGAATTGAATTGCATGCTCTGATTCCTTTACTTACAAAGTTCTTATATGGTTGTTAGCACGTCACCACATAAATTATGCTTGTTAACATTTACCTACTCGAGGACGAGCAGGAATTAAGCTTGGGGATGTTGATACGTCCAAAACGTATCTATAATTTATGCTTGCTCCATGCCTCTTTTGTGTGATATTGCTATGATATTGATGAACTTCCATACACTTTTGATCATATTTGGACTAACCTATTAACTCAGTGCACCCCAAGTTCCTGTTTTCTGTTGTTTTTCTATTTCAGGTTTCCCCCTTACTAAAAGTACCAGAACAATTCCGGGGAAAATATAGGAAAAATCACGTACCGGAAGCTTCGCGAAGAACTCAGGAGGGGCCAGAGGGGAGCCAGAGGGGCCCAGGCAGCCAGAGGGCGCGGCCAGGCCCCTGGCCGCGCCAGGGGGCGCCTAGAGCCCCTGGCCCACCTCTGGCTGCCCCCTTTCGCCTAATTATTCCCCGTGACGAGAAACCCTCGGGGACAAAACCCTTTTTCGCGATCATTCCTCTATTCCGCCGCCGCCGCGCTTCCAAGATCGGGAGCACCAGAAGACCTCTTCCCGGCACCCTGCCGGAGGGAGGAATCACCACCGGGTGCTTCTCCACCACCACGGATGCTTCCCGGATGAACCGTGAGTAGTCCACCTTGGACCATGGGTCCATGGTCAGTAGCTATGTGATGTTCTGCTCCCCTCTTTGTTCTTCATGGTTTAGACCTCGTGAGCTGCCCTACATGATCGAGGCACATATGTAATCTTTCTGATGTTGCTATGCTGAGTTTATTGGGATCCGATGGATTACGAGATTATGTTCAAATTGTGATTGAGTTATATATTTGATTCTCTTCCTTTATATTTATGTTCTTGAGTAACTTTTGCATGTTCTCCATTGCTGTTTATTGCTTTGGCCAAGTAGTAGGTAGTGACTCCAAGAGGGAGCGTTATGCATGATTGTGGGTTCATGCCCCTCGATGACTAGCTTGTGACAGAAACATGAGTCTAGGGGATGTGTTGTTGCCACAAGGGGGAAAACAATGGTGCTTGTACTTGTGGGTGCAAGGATTGTTTACTTTACGCAAAGTTCTTTAATGCAGTTGTCCGTTGCTTTTAGTTTACACTTTGGGTGGGATTCACAACTTAATACCAGCGAGATGTTCTGGATAGATATCTCAAGGTGGATGATTAGTGGGTAGATGAAGATGGATTTCGGTCTACTTGTCTTGGCATACTGCCCGTGCTTTTGAGCTTCTTCCTTTCTGTTTTGGATAATTAGCATTGGTTTGCGCACATAATCCTGTCAATTGCCCAGCTGTAATTTGTTTACCTCGCATGGCTATTTTATAGTCTTTTGGGAGAGAGACATCACTAGTGAACATCATGGGACCCCAGTCCATATTACCACCACTGTTTACGCTATCAATTTACTTTTCAGTTGCTATCACTATCATTATTATCTCGTGCGTTTTATCCTTTGTAAGCAACAAGGCCGAAGGAATTGACAACTCCTCTAAACTCGTTGGGAGTAAAGTTATCTATGTGTGTGCAGGTCCAGGGGAAGCAAGTGATTATCTTCAAACGGCGCCTCACTTGCCGAACCAGCTACTTGTCGACCCAGGAGTCCTACAGGTTCGATACTCTAAACCTTAGTATCTTCGCTAAGGGAAATTTGCCGCTATCTACACCTCACCTTCCACTTGGGGTAACCAACGGGGGCGAGAAGTTATCTCGTGTATCATATGGGAATCACAGGAACCACTTAGGATGAACGGCTCCTTGATAAAAGTGAGGAATTATCCGCAGGGTGAAAAGAAGCTGCAAGGCAGTAGGCTCAAAGGATTCCCGAAACAACGGAAAGTATTTCGATGCATCTTGTGAAGACAAGAGCAACTGGGGTTGAATGGATGAACGGAAGGTGTATGTGGTTATACATACGAACTTATCGGTGGCTGGGAATTGTAAAGGTGATCGGCACAAATGGCCTCGGGAATTTTATCGGAGAGTAATCTCTGGAATCTTCTCGTGAAGCAAGCGATCATCTGTAATGAGGGAATCTCCGGGAGGAAATAGTCACGAGAACCTAATGTCAGAGTTAGCAAAATCTTTAACCCGAAAGAGAAGAGAGATCAGAGTCCCAGAGTAAGGATACGGAGAAAAAGATCCTACTACCACCCATTTTGCGACGTGGGCCGATAAGCCACACGACACTGTTAGTAAAGTAGTTTTTTGTTTGTCTACACTCGACTTCGACCAAGGAGTTGGAAGGGGGTTACCTACAGGCAGTCGGCTCTTATATGTGACGCCCCCAAAATCAAGTCGTGTACAGTAATCATACACGCAAGGTACATGATCGAGATCAGGGACTCACGGTAGGATATCACAACACAACTCTACAAATAACATAATACAAGTTGTTTAATACAAGCCATGGGCCACGAGGGATCGAATATAACCGCTCGAAAGCATAAAGTTAGCGGAAGCAATAGTATCTGAGTACAGACACAAGAATACAAGGTTGCATTAAGAAGGCTAGCACAATTAACAACATATCGAAAAGGTGAGGCCTCCTGCCTGGGAACCTCCAAACTACTCCTGGTCAATGGGGGAACTCGACGTCGTAGAAGGCATCGGGGATCTTCACGTTGCGGTGGTCGGCATCAGTGATCTCCTGCTCCTGGACTCCAACATCGACTGCAACGGCCGATCAGGCAAAACATAAAAGGGGAAAATAAAGCAAGGGCGAGTATCTAGCATACCCGCGAGTCTTACGTCCGCTACTAAGCATTTATGCATTTGTATCAAGTGGAAAGGGGAGGCTGTATATAGTGGACTTCAAGGTAGAAATCAGAATAAGGGTAAGAAGCTAGGCCTGTCGAAGACTAGCATCTTCTGACGAGTCTTGCAGCACAAGAAGAGAACAACCAACATTTTATATAAAGCATAAAGTAACAACGAAGCAGAAGTTGCTGCAGCATTGTATAATAATAAGTTGTAATGATTAATAATAATAAATCCCTCCGAGCTCCCCTCCTCGACTTCCCTGCGAGGATGAAGACCCGGAACCATACTGTTTAATAGTAGTAGTTTGTAGTGGTAAGATCCAGCTTCAGCATAAAGCGTCCTGTTATCGTGGACACGGCTATTCGAATAGATTAAACTCCCTGCATGGGTGCACTACTGTCCAGCCTGCACGCTCGGATCTCCAGGGTGGCGGGAACCTTGTTAGGGAACGCTCCACCAAAGCTATCCGACACGGCGCAACCCATCCTAGGCTCAACAAAGAGGCCACCCGCCGGACTATATCCTATGCACTCAGGGGTCTAGGTCCCTCACCCTGACACGCTCCTGCACAGTGCAAGTCTGGCCGGTGAAGAAAAAAGCAAATCCAAATACACCATCCGGACTAAGAAGACACACCACTTCCCAGCAATCAGGTCGCAGTACTGCTGACGTCTGAAGAGCTTTCGGACAAACTACGACGCAGGGGAGCCCATAACTCCTTATACCACGTGAAGGTAGTGCGTACAGACCAACGGGCCTCTCAAGTCATCCGCCGAACCATTTAGCATTTGTAACACCCCGGTAATCATGCAACAGTAATTCATCGGTGATCAACCTTGACCATGGCTTGTTCAGATACAACCCATTTAAAAATTCCAAAACAAAGTGACACTTTATGTTCAACGAAAAATTGTGCAACCAATTTTGTAAAATGCTAAATAATCAGTGGTTCATGTCCATATGGATGTGGGAATTTAATAAGCTATTAAATAAATCAAAGCAGCAGCCAAAAGTCCCTTTTTATCAGTTGTAGTTCAAAAACAAATACTAAATGATTTTTAATAATGCTCAAACTTTTTGTGTAAATGATTTTTAATAATGCTCAAACTTTTTGTGGCATCAACATATTATGTAATAATAAGAAAGGAACACCTGGCACATTTTACAAAAACCAAAACATAGACAAACAATTATAAGATAGAAAAGAAAAGAGAAATGGAAACAAAACAAATAAAAAAACTATCTGCTGCCTAGGGCGAGGCCTGCCCGACCCATCTCCCCTCCCCACCACGGCCCAGCCCCCCTCACTCATCCCCTTCCTCTGTTCACAGGGGGTGCGTGGCACACATCCCGCGGCCGGCCACGCCATCGCCGTGCCGTGGCGGCTATCGGGCGGTCATCGGCGTGGATAAGAGCCTCTCTGCGCCCCTCCCTAAACCCTAGCGCCACCTCCCACCCCTTTTCCCTCGTGCCTCCCGCTCTGGATCGAGGTCGTGCCCCGACGGAGCCGTCGCCATCGCCGTGCACCGGCGCGGCCACCGGCCACCGCTCGTCGGTGCAAGATGTCAGGGAGACCCGTCGTGCCCCTCCACACCGGCCCCTACCTCTGACTCGAGCCGAGGCGCGCCACAACTCGCGAATTGAGCCGTCTTCCACCTGGGCTCCGACGAGACCGCCAAGCGAATTCGCCGCCTCAAGCCCTCCTTCGAGCAAGCTGCCACCCCCGACACGCTCTCGGTGAGCATCTAAGCCACCGCCAACTGGTCGCAGCCCTCCCCGAGCTCCCTCGCGTTTTCCCCTTTTTCCAAACTTCGGCGTCGCCATTGCCGGCCAGCTGCGAGCTCCCGTGCGGCTTAGCACAGGCCAATAGCACCCTTGTGATCCTTCTGAGCCGTAGAACCCGTTTGGCTAGTTCACATGCGAGAAATCACGCTAGAATCTTGCTCCTCGTATGAACCCAAAAATTTAGCCGCCATGGCTCACTGTTGACGCCGCTCTGGCGAGCACTGGTCACAACCGCCTCCTGTACGAGCGTGCGCCCATGCTTGCGAGCCTGCAGCTAGCGCCGCGGCTGCCCACTGCCGCCCACCGCACGTCTGAGCCTCTATATCCACTGTCGTCGGCGTCGAGCCGCCGTCCAGGACGACGATGCCTTGGCCACTGGAGCTTAAACCCCCCTCTGTATCTCCCTGACCGGTGGGCCCTCTCCGTTTATTTTAGTGCTAATCACTTTTATACTAATACCCGTATTTAATTTAATTGGGGTTAGCTCCTTGCTCCAATGACAATGGACCCAACCCTTTAAATAATCCCTCTGTTAGATTGCTAGGTAAATGACAGCTAGGCCCCACTATGTTATCAAATTAATTAAAATGGATTTCATAACTTGTGTCAATGACATGTGGGACCCCCTGTCATTGATTAATAAAAATTGAATTATTTAAAATGTGAGGCTGACATGTGAGACCTCCATGTCACGTTTGACCAGTCAAATGTCCCTGTATGAATAATGTTGATTTAATAATAATATAATATTTTAGAAACTAATTAAATATTTAAAAAACAATATATTTTAATCCGTAACTCCGATGGGAATATTTTATATATCAAAATTGCTCAGAAAAATACAAAGAATACGAATACACTGCCGTATACCCACCTCACCCCTCTAAGGATGTGTTTGGTTCTAGGGCTATCCTCTTAGGGACAGGGATAGCCCTCTTTTATAGTGGATACCACCTGTTTGGATCTGGGGCAAAGAGGGATAGAGTCAACCAGATCCTTGGAATATTCTTCAAAAAAAGGGATACCACCAGCCGCCAAAATCGACCGGGTCGCGCTATCCCTTCTGCGTTGGCTGCCCAGAACGGAAGGTGGAGGGGAAAGAGGGTGCGGGAGACGGAGAGCGGGAGGCGGAGGGGAAGGACAGCGCCCCCGCCGAAGTGCGCCGCTCGCGGCTGGATGGGCAGCGCGGCCGCCGGTGTGCGCCGCTCATGGCTGGAAGGAGGAGGGCAGGCGGGAGGAGGAGGGATGATATGGGCACGACAACAACAGGACGGAGGAGGCGATGATATGCGCTGGACGGAGGAGGCGAAGATGGACAAGATTCTGGACATCGGACGTCCGACCCAATTCGGACGTCCGACATCAGCGAAAAGGATGGCGACCTCCGTATCCAGAAGACCTCCAAAACCGAAGCCGGATTTCCGACAGGATTCGGACGTCCGACGCATCGGACGTCCGACATATGACGGACGTCCGACATGAAGGTCCTCGAGAAGAACTCCCAATCCAGGACACCTCACTGCCGGAGTCGGATTGATATGGGCACGACAACAACAGGACGGAGGAGGCGATGATATGCGCTGGACGGAGGAGGCGAAGATGGACAAGATTCTGGACATCGGACGTCCGACCCAATTCGGACGTCCCACATCAGCGAAAAGGATGGCGACCTCCGTATCCAGAAGACCTCCAAAACCGAAGCCGGATTTCCGACAGGATTCGGACGTCCGACGCATCGGACGTCCGACATATGACGGACGTCCGACATGAAGGTCCTCGAGAAGAACTCCCAATCCAGGACACCTCACCGCCAGAGTCGGATTTCCGACACGTTTCGGGCGTCTGACGTGACGGACGTCCGAAACCCATCGGATGTCCGAAACGGCCTGCGCGCAGATTTGACGGGCTACGGCCCATGTATCCCTAGTTTTATCCCCTAGCTTATAAATAGAACACCCCCTACGAGTTTTAGGGTAAGCTTAAGTTTAGACAAGAATTTTAGGGTTAAGAGTTGTATCTCTTGGTGAAGCTTCCCTCTGGGGTTGGCGATGCCGTTTGTCCAATAAAGATTGCCGCGGAGGTTCTTGTGTTCATCAAGGATTGTCGTGTTTTGGTGTGAGGCGTGGTGATCTCCATCACGTTGCTTGCTGGATTCGTTCCTCTTCTTCAGGTTGCGTTCATCGCGTGATTGGAAGGATTTCTACCCAGGTTGCTCGCTGTGAAAGGTCGGGACAAACTCAAGAGGATTCCCCCGGTGGTTCGTATCATCAGGTGTCTCGTTCTTTATCATGTGGTATCAGATTTTTGGGTTGATCACGGCGAGGTTGTGTTGATCGATCGCATCTAGATCGGTTTTGTTGGGAGGAGTTTTCTTGGAGGATTTCTCGTTCAGATTGATTTGTTTGGAGGAGATTGTGCATAGAGGCTGCAGATTGCTGCTGTGTTTGTGCAGATTTGTTTCCGCTAGATTGATTTGCGAGGAGATTGCTAGAGGTTGAAGAGAAGAAATCCCGTAATTGGATTTGGCTGTCGACTGTCCCGAAATTGATATAGGTGCAGAATCCGCATCCGTGCTCGAAATAAGGCGTGTAAGCACAAATTGGAAAGGATATCTTGTGTGCTTTCCAGATTGTATGGCCACCGCTTCCGGTTCGCAGCAGTACAGCCGCAAACGCGAAAACAATACTGTGGTTGGTCCATATTATGCAGATTTGGATGATATATCAAAGATTTTGCAGATATTAGCGAAGGCTGAAACACAAGCGGCAGCTATATCCAAAACAATCTCAGATTTTTCTGCTAGCTCTCAAAAGGAGTTGATTCCAAATAATTTTGAGATTAGTCAGATGGTT
The DNA here is from genome assembly GCA_950022295.1 of Bromus sterilis. NCBI lineage: Eukaryota > Viridiplantae > Streptophyta > Magnoliopsida > Poales > Poaceae > Bromus > Bromus sterilis. The sequence goes on along the minus strand of OX465599.1, from coordinate 157,471,642 downwards.
GTTCCACTACAGAAAATTGATGAGGCAGCAGCCATGATTTCTGACTTGGCGGATGATGTTGGAAAGGATGTTGTGGATGATGTTGTACCATTGAGTGGGCTGAATGTGCAACTCAAGAGAGTGCATGGTGATACTTGTATGAAACTGGATAGATGTCAGCGATGGAATTTATTTCAGGCGCAGTGTATGATTAAAGGCAAAGCATGCAAGTTGATGATTGATGGTGGTAGTTGTACCAATGGCATTAGCAAAGCAATGGTGGAAGCATTGAGGTTGTCCACATGGCGTATTCCTGAACCGAAGCATCTCGAGTGGTTGAATAGCTGCGGTATGCTGAAGGTTACTCATAAGGTGCGTGTGCCATTTACAGTTGGTGACTATGTTGATGAGGTTGAGTGCGATGTGTTTCCATTGGAGGTGTGTGGACTGTTACTTGGGCGTCCATGGCAGTATGATCGCAATGTTATACATGCGGGCCGAGCAAATACATATTCTTTTATGCATGATGGCAAACAGAGGACTTTGAAGCCTATGGGAGATGATCATATCAAGTCCGATGTGGTGCTGGTGGTTCGCAAGGAGAAGTTGCACAAGGCTAAACCACAACCAAGTTTAGCTAAGTTGCAACCTGAGGAACATGATGCTAGGAGCATCAGTACTAAAACTAATTCAGCCATGCCTGTAGATGACAAGCCAGTTGTACTTGTTGGTGACAAGCCGGTTGAAGTTACGCCTCTTCGTGATGAAAGGAAGGAAATTGCAGCATGTTATACACCTTAAGTTTGTGTTGACAAAGGTGTTCAGACTGATGACAGTGGTACTGTTCGTGACTCGGTGCGTATGGCGACGAGGTTCGATGACCACAGTTTTGTTTGCACACCTCTGCGACGTTTTGTTGGAGTAGCCGTGCATGTGCACAAAGGCAAGGATGGACGTGTTCGTCAGTTGTGTGGCCCGGGCATTACCAGTTTGCAGGGTCATACAAAGAAGATTCATGTTCAGCAACAAAGGGCTCCAGCAAGAATTGAGAAGAAGAAGGTGGTGGCGCCAAAGTCCAAACTCATGTGGAGAAGAAAGGAGGCGCTCAGTGCTGCATCAAGTCAAGTGGCAAAGACGTGTGATGTTGTTGATATCACACCACCCTTTCGAGCAGACCTCACGCGTTGGGGACAACGCTTTTTGAAGGGGGGGAGGATGATATGGGCACGACAACAACAGGACGGAGGAGGCGATGATATGCGCTGGACGGAGGAGGCGAAGATGGACAAGATTCTGGACATCGGACGTCCGACCCAATTCGGACGTCCGACATCAGCGAAAAGGATGGCGACCTCCGTATCCAGAAGACCTCCAAAACCGAAGCCGGATTTCCGACAGGATTCGGACGTCCGACGCATCGGACGTCCGACATATAAAGGACGTCCGACATGAAGGTCCTCGAGAAGAACTCCCAATCCAGGACACCTCACCGCCAGAGTGGGATTTCCGACACGTTTCGGGCGTCCGACGTGACGGACGTCCGAAACCCATCGGACGTCCGAAACGGCCTGCGCGCAGATTTGACGGGCTACGGCCCATGTATCCCTAGTTTTATCCCCTAGCTTATAAATAGAACACCCCCTACGAGTTTTAGGGTAAGCTTAAGTTTAGACAAGAATTTTAGGGTTAAGAGTTGTATCTCTTGGTGAAGCTTCCCTCCGGGGTTGGCGATGTCGTTTGTCCAATAAAGATTGCCGCGGAGGTTCTTGTGTTCATCAAGGATTGTCGTGTTTTGGTGTGAGGCGTGGTGATCTCCATCATGTTGCTTGCTGGATTCGTTCCTCTTCTTCAGGTTGCGTTCATCGCGTGATTGGAAGGATTTCTACCCAGGTTGCTCGCTGTGAAAGGTCGGGACAAACTCAAGAGGATTCCCCCGGTGGTTCGTATCATCAGGTGTCTCGTTCTTTATCAAGGGAGGGGCTGGAGGAGGCGGAGGGATAGCACAACGCCGTCGTCGTGCGCCGCTCGCGGCTGGAAGGACGCGCCTCCGCCGGCGTGCGCCGCTCGCGGCTGGAAGGATGAGGGAAGGCGGGAGGAGGAGGGAGGGGCCGGAGTAGGAGGAGGAGGGCGGGGCTAGAGGAGGAGGAGGAGGACGGGGTTGGAGGAGGAGGAGGAGGAGGAGGAAGGGAGGGGCTGGAGGAGGAGGCGGAGGTGGGCGGGGCTCGCGGCTGGAGAAGAAGGAGGAGGCGTGCGGAGGAGAAGGAAGAGGGCGTGCGGCTGGGTTAGGGATAGCCCTTTCAACCAAATAAAACATGGGACAATATAATCCTTCCAACCAAACAAAACAAAGGGCTAACCCTAACCAGGTGGTTGGGGATACCCACAACCTCCCTAACCCATCCTTCGAACCAAACACATCCTAACATACCGAATCCGAGACTTTCCCCCTCCGGATCGTTTGTCCGATAATTATCCGATACCGGTAAAAATTTCCGGATTGAAATGTTCTGAACATAAAAGTTGTTCGGAATGTATCAACGATCACGTATACACTATCCACATGTCTGTCAGATATTCATGACACTACAAACATGGAACATTCCCCTCCGGGCCGTCTGTCGATAATCACCCGGAGCCGATATTTCATCCCTGGATGAGTTCCCGCTCTGAGCAAATCACCGAACACTGCGTTAGAGTCCCGTTGCTTTGTATCTGCTATGTCATGCATTTGTATTGTTATTGTTGTTGTGTATTTATTGTTTCTCCCCCCTCTTATTGTTCGGTAGTCTCGACATCCACTGCCGATGCCCCTGTGATCGACTACGTCATCGACGACCGTACCCCTACGGCGAGCTTCCAGGCAAGCAGAGCCATTCTCTTCCCCGGATATCGCCTATCTTTTCCGTACTTTCTTGCACTAGGCATTGTTACTGCTGTTGCTAGGTTACAATCCTATTCAATTGCATAGCCTGTCTTTGTCCCCATTTGATGTACCCTCCTTTATCCTATGCTTCCTATTATAAATATATATTATATTCAGCAGTGAGCCCTGCGCTTTGTTAGCTAGGTTTAGAATAGCGGGCCGTGATCACTCTGGTGATTGAACGCGGGTATTACAAAATATTATAACTGCAACAGGTACAGATCAATGCAGACACCCTAGGGAACCTACAACGGCGAGACTCTGCCGAGTCGCTTCGAGTTTGACTTACGAGTGGAATGAACTTGTATTTCAATCTCGTCGGCTGAGTAGCGTAGCATCACCGGGATGATACGAGGTTCACCTCTTTAGTTCCATTCCGCTGATGTCTCTGCCGAACCTCTTTAATGTACCATCAAGGGTGATACCTCCTGGTTTCACTTAATGGTAGGCACTCGAATCAACTGATGTCCTTAAAGGTAAGAGTCGGGCGACCCAACGGTGCCTGCGAGCGGTATATTGTCGGGAGCGACAGGGAGGGTACGACCAACGTTACTGGCGTGCTTGGCCCCAGCTCGTATCTCGCGAGAGTTACCAAACCATGAAAAAGTCGAGCTCTACCAAGAGAACACGCGAGACAAGGTAAGGAGATGGTTCACCTTGTTGGTAACCGCGTGCTTTGACGGGACGACAGGGCAGGCCCCGACGTTACTGGTGGACCTTGTTGCTGTTCATTGTCCGTTGTGCTGTTAGTCAGACAGCGATAACGGTTTTCTGCGAGATAATATAAAATGCTAAATGGTTCGGCGGATGACTGGAGAGGCCCGTTGGTCTGTACGCACTACCTTCACGTGGGATAAGGAATTATGGGCTCCCCTGCGTCGTAGTTTGTCCGAAAGCTCTTCAGACGTCAGCAGTACTGCGGCCTGATTGCCGGGAAGTGGTGTGTCTTCTTCGTTCGGACGGTGTATTTGGATTTTATTTTTTCTTCACCGTCTATACTCGCACCGTGCAGGAGCGTGTCAGGGTAAGGGACCTAGACCCCTGAGCGCATAGGATATAGTCCGGCGGATGGCCTCTCTGTTGAGCCTAGGATGGGCTGGGCCGTGTCGGATAGCTTTGGTGGAGCGTTCTCTAACAAGGTTCCCACCACCCTGGAGATCCGAGCATGCAAGCTGAAAGTGGTGCACCCCTGCAAGGAGTTTAATCTATTCGAATAGTCGTGTCCATGGTAACAAGACGCTTTATGCTAAAGCTGGATCTTACCACTACAAACTACTACTATTAAACTGTATGGTTCCGGGTCTTCTTCCTCGCAGGGAAGTCGAGGAGGGGAACTCGGAGGCATTTATTATTATTAATCATTACAACTTACTATTATACAATGCTGCAACAACTTTTGCCTCATTGTTACTTTATGCTTTATATAAACTGTTGGCTGTTCTCTTCTTGTGCTACAAGACTCGTCAGAAGATGCTAGTCTTCGATAGGCCTAGCTTCTTACCCTTATTCTGATTTTTACCTTGCAGTCCACTGTTGGCTGTTCTCTTCTTGTGCTGCAAGACTATATTCAGGAGAGCATTGAGACAGATCAGTTTCCTAGAATCTGCCTTGAGCACAATCAGAGTATCATCAGCATATTGGGAAATTGGGAATTCAGGGCAGACATTGCTTTGTATTGGGGCAGACAGTAATCCCAAGGCTTGATCTTTATTAAGGATGGATTGGAGCAGATCAGCAGCCAAAACAAACAGGAGGGGGACAGGGGATCTCCTTGCCGCACCCCTCTCTTGCAGTAGAACTTTTTGCCAGGAACTCCATTAAGCAGTACAGCAGATGTAGCAGAGTTGAAGAGCATCTCCATCCAGTGGATCCATTTTCTACCAAAACATTTTTCTTTTAGGATCTCTATAATTGCTTGGTGCTCAATGGTGTCAATAGCTTTCTCAAAGTCCAGCTTTAGGAGCAAGGTCTCCACATTGGACTTACGACATAGGTGCAGGTATTCAAATGCCCAACCAATGCAATCTTGGATGGCTCTATTTTTCACGAAGCCATATTAATTGATATGCACAAGCTGTAGGATCACTTTCTGGAGTCTATTTGCAAGTAACTTGGTTAGGATCTTTAGATCAGTGTTCAGAAGAGAGATTGGCTTAAATTCAGAAGCACAACAAGGGTTTGCAATCTTGGGTATGAGAGTGATGAAGGAGGAGTTGATACTCTCAAGTGATATTGTACCAGCATGAAAAGCATGGATCAGTTCCACCATGTCAGGGCCAATGATGCACCGAGACTTTTTTCTGAATTCATTATTGAAACCATCAGGGCCAGGGGACTTGCCATTTGGGAGCTCTTAAATGATTGTTTTGATCTCCTCAGGAGAGAAAGGTAACTCAAGTTGCTGTAGAATTTGGGGGTCATATGAACTGTGAAATAACTCTGAGATCAAAGTGCATGTTTATCCCATTGGAAAAGCCCATTCTATTTTTGAAGTTGTTCAAGAGGAGAGCTGCTTTCCCATCATGGTCAGAAACATCAACATGGTTGTTCTCATGCAGAACTGCAATTGAGTTATTTCTGTGGTTTAGGGTAGCTTAAACATTGTTGTGTTGTTAATATGATCGTGATAGATGACTCACATGTGATGTTGCGACACGACACATCATCCTCTGCTTCGGCTCATTCATGGCTAGGCCTCGCTAACGCTGATGGGTGCAATCATTTTGTTTAGATTCCCCTCTACCACAAGTCATGTCTCCGACTCGCCTCCGCATTAACATGGTTGGAGGCAATCAGTTCATACACGGCTACGCCATCAATACAAAATGGTTTCAATGTTAGTACAACTATGGCCTAAAACGAATGGGGATAATCAGTTCAAGCACGATTGCATCGTCAATACGACTATGACACACGATGCGGTTCTGGTTTTTTGTTTAGATCCCGCCACAAGTCAAGTCCTTGAATCACCTCCGCATGGGGTTGGGAACAATCAGTTCACATAAGGTTACATCTTCAATACAAACACGATTGTTTCATTAGTACGGCTATGACCTAACGCCGATGGAGGTAACATGTTCAAACACAGTTGCATCATCAATACAACTATGACCTAACGCGGACGGGTCGAACAATCAGTACAAACACGACTTAGCTGTCAGTACGACTATGAGCTAATGCGGATGGGGTAATCAGTTCAAACAAGGCTATCTCGTTAGTACAACTATGACACGCGGTGCGATTCTAGTTATTTGGCTTAGGACCCCCGTCCCCCCAAAGTAAAGTCTCGGACTTGCCTTCGCACGAAGGCAGTTGGTGCAACAGTTTAGAAACGACTGAACCATCAATACGAACACAGTTGCATCGTCAGTACAACTATGACCTAACACGGATGGGGGAAATCAATTCAAACACGTCCACACTGTCAATACGGTTATTACATGGAGTGTGGTTCTGGTTATTTTGTGTAGAACCCCCACAAGTCAAGTCTTGGACTCGCCTCCGCATGAAAGCGGTTGGGGGAAATTATTTCGGACAAGATTGCGTCGTCAATACAAACACGGTTGCACCGATAATACAAATAATGCGGTTGCAACATCAGTACGACTATGACCTAACGTGAATGGTAGCAATCAAATAAAAATTGACCGCACCATCAGTACGACTACGAGCTAACGCGGATGGGGGTAATCTGTTCAAACATGGCTATGCCGTTAGTACAACTATGACACGTGGTGGGATTCTAGTTATTTTGTTTAGGTCTCCCCCCAAAATTCAAGTCACTCACCTTCAGATGAACGCAGTTGGGCAATCAGTTCAGACACAGATGCACTATTAATACAAACACGATTGCGCCGTCAGCGCGGCTATGACATAACGCGGATGGGTGCAATCACATCAAACTCCGTCGAACCGTCAGTACAAGCACGTCTGTGCGGTCAGTACACCTAACACCTAATTGGAAGGGGAAATCAGTACAAGTATGGATGATTTGCTAGTACGGGTAAGACCTAATGCTCATGAGTGCAATCAGTTCAAACTAAAAACCATACCAAAAAGTTAACTCACTGAAGCTCGACACAGGCCCCACACTTGCACGCGAGCTAACGTCAACGGGACAGTCAATTCAAACATGAACGCACCATCAGTACGACTATGATACACACTTTTTTCAATATGAATTTTATCACATTCAAAAACATTTTCGAATTTCATAAAAATATTAACATCAAAAGTACCCTCTTTTCAATAGGATTTCAACGATATATTATTTAATTAATTCTAAGAAACGATTGAAAAGTTACGACTAAAACAGTACCAAAAAACAGAGTAAAGTTCAGACTGTTAAACTCATCAATTCAAACCCGTAGATCACTCAATTCACACACTCTGTTTTTTAGACGGAAACACAACAGGATTTCTTTTCTTGCATTCTAAATTACTCTTAAACCATTGATAATTTGAGAAAACTTTCAACATGAACGGTGTCACATTTTTTTCCCTCTTTCCAACGGTATATTATTTGCCCCATTTTGACAAACTTGTAAAAAAATTCGTATTCAAAACTATATTTGACCGTATTTGAATTTGTTTTAAAACCACACAGAATTAGAAAAAACTTTCTATACAATTTGTTTTCGCATTTTTCATAGCTTTCCAACGCAATATCAATTATGTCAATCCGATAAACGGTTTGCGAAAAACGGGGAAAATATGATCCGCCAAGAATTTTGCCATTTTTCAAATTACTTTTGAACCGTATAAAATTAGAAAAAACTTTCTATAAGTAAAAGTTGCGGAATTTCATAAGATTTCCAACGCCATCTCATTTTCTCAATTTCGAAAAACCGTTTTAAAAAGTAAGTCAAAAATACGTTTCGCGTTTTTGAATTTGAAAAAAAGGTATTTTGAAAACTTCTCAAAAACCGTGAGGATTTTGCAAAAAAGTTGTATATTAACGGGAATGGTGCTGTCCAGGGCTTTCCAACGGTATATTACACGCCCCGTTCAGATGAAAAAACATTCGTAGATTGGTTTTTGAACTAGAGCGGTGAACAGTACCGATCAAATGCATGCGTCAGTTCAAATCCGTGCTTCTGTTAGTTCTAACTTTGTAACAGAATATTATTCTGCTACTGGTAACAGAATAGCTCCTATATATATATATAGGCACGCAACGATGATCAAGCCTTCCATGAAAATCATAGGCACGCAACGATGATCAAGCCTTCCATGAGAAGGGCGGTGGTCGAAGCCACCATGTTTGAGTGTATTGTCCTTTGACACCGCGAAGATGTACCATGGAGTTTCAAGAGGTTCAACACATTTCGTTTTATGATATACATTTGGTTCATCATCAAGGGAGGAACCATCAAAAATATCATCATTTTCTCCAAAGTGGATGTGGTCACGATTCTCTTCATGTGGTTCAACCGCATCATCAACTTGTGGTAGTGCAACCACATCGGATTGTGGAGGGTCTTGTTCTTGTTCTTGGATGATGGGATCATCATGAGCAATTGGAACTTGAGGAGTAGGAGGAGGTGCTTGTGGTGGTGGAACACTTGGCCCACCACCCACATCATCATTTCTATGCACTTGAGCAATGGGCACAAGATCTCCAATGCCCATAACCAAGATGTCTTCTGATGAATCTTCATTACCTACATTATTTAGATCAACTTGCTCCCCATGCGATCCATTAAATTCATCAAACTCCACGTCACAAGTTTCCACAACACATCTGGTGGATTTGTTGTAGACTATATAGGCGTGAGAGTTTGAGGCATATCCAACAAATATACCCTCAATTGTTTTGGATTGGAACTTAGCTAACCGGTCTTTTTTTGTTTAGAAATAAACACTTACAACCGAATCCTCGGAAGTATTTGACGTTTGGCTTGTTTCCGGTCAGAAGTTCATATGGGGTGTTCATCAAGATCTTGCGAAGGAAGAGCCGGTTCGATGCATGACATGCGGTGTTGATGGCTTCGGCCCAAAAGTTATATGGTGACTTGTATTCATCCAACATAGACCGGGCCATCTCCACAAGAGTCTAGTTCTTCCTCTCGGCTACACAATTTTGTTGAGGGGTGTAAGGTGCGGAATATTGATGCCCAATCCCCTCATCACTCAAGAATTATTCCAAGGTGTAGTTCATGAACTCAGACCCATTGTCACTTCTTATTGCCAAGATTGCCTTGTTATATTTCCTTTGGGCTTGCTTGGCAAAGTCAATAAATTTGTCCTTCGTCTCTTCCTTGTACATGAGGAAGAACACCCATGTGTATCTTGAAAAATCATCAACAATGATAAGACCATATTTCTTCCCACCAACACTATCCTATGATGGAGGCACGAAGAGATGCACATGAAGTAGCTCCAAGGGCCTTGAAATTGACGCAACATTCTTGGGGGTGTGCTTTCCTTGATGTTGCTTCCCGATTATGCATGCACTACACACATGATCTTTCTCAAAAGAAACGTTTGTTAGTCTAAGGATGCGTTCACCCTTTAGGAGATCTTTTAGATTTCTCACCCTTATCGGCTTTGGCCATTAGACAAGTTGCATGGTAAGTGCTCTCTTTCGATAAATCAACCGTATAAAGGTTGCCATCCAACTCTCCAACAAAGGCCACTTTGAGAGTATTTCTCCTAAAGACTTTCACATTTGTTAGACCAAATAGTGTATCATAACCAATGGAAGCAAATTGAAGAACTGAAAGAAAATTTTATTGAAGGGATTGGACAAGAATAACATTAGCAAGTGACATGTCATTAGTGACAGCCACCTTGCCCTTATATGGTTTCATTGCTTCCATGAAGTCCGTGAGAAAACGACTTTCTCCGGTCATATGACTTGTGCATCCACTATCAATCACACATTTGACTCCACCGAAGAAAGCACCCTACACATATGTTTTAGGGTTTGGTTAGAGGCGCCAGTTTTGCAATGGGACCTGTAAGGTTAGTAACAAGGGTCTTCGGAACCCAAATAGCACAGAAACGAAAAGCGTTACGGGGCCCAATAAATTTCGCACACACATCTCCATCCTTTGCCTTACGGAGAACATAGGATGGAGGCATCTTCTCCTTCTTCTTGTTGGGAGTGGGATTGCCCCAAGTGGCCTTCTCACTCACAACACCAACCTCATCAACCTTCTTCTTTACTTTGTCCATTTTCCCTTTGCGAACAAAGATAACCTTTTGGGGAGTTGAACCTTTGCTAAGGGTGACATCCTTTGTCACACTTGTACTTGGATAAAATCCAAGTCCTTCCATAGCAATGGTCTCCTTGTGATGACTTAGGGTGTGCTTGGTTCGCAGGATGAGTTTGGGTGGTTGGGGATATCCCCATCCATCGGGATAGGGATATCCATATTTGTGTTTGCTTGTATTGGGATGAAAAGGGGTTGAGAATAGCCATCTTGTGTTTGGTTTGAGGGATGAAAATGGGCTGAGATCAGATTCCCTGTCCATGGCCGTGTACGCATGTACGCCCCCGTTGCAGAAATCCAGACGAGCAGATCAACCACCACCTCCAAATCCAGTTGAACCCTTCGCCGATGCTCCTTGATTTCAGCCTCCACACAGCGGATCGCACGACCGGATGGCAGCAGTGGCGGCCCGCGGATAGCGGAGGCGGCGGCTCACGGACAGGCATCCCTCGCTGGTGGCAGCTCGCGGATGGCGGTGGAGGCTCACGGGCAGGCAGCCCTCGCCGTCCGCGGCTCGCGGGCAGGCAGCCGGATTTCGCTGGGAGCTGGGCGGGCAGGCCGGGAGATGCTGTGGAAAAAATGCTTTGTTCGATGGCTTTTGCAGGGAGCGCGAGCGGGATACCTAGATCCGCGACTTTCTGGCGGATATGTGGAGCAGGATTTTGAGCGAATATTCCTAGAATCAGGCTAGCCTCATCCTTCCTCATCGATGAACCAAACATGTGGTATCCATAAAAAGAAGGGCTATCCCTATCCAGGGTGGGATACCCCATCAACCAAACACATCCTTAGTACATCATTTAGGTTTTCTCACCTTGGGCACACTTCATGAGACTCTTCTTTAGTTGAGCATGAAGGGCTAAGTTCTCCTTAACGAGAGATTATTGATCAAGAGTAGAGTTAGCACAAGCATCAACATGTATAATTGTTGGAGGTGAAATCTTAGTAAGAGTTTTTATGTGAGCCTCAAGGTTGTTCATAAGTGTAAGAGCAAAGTTTTTCCCTCATGTGTTTTCGATATTGTTGGAAAAGACAGTTGAGTAACTAACAATGTTTTCAAGTATAAACAGTTGCTTAGGTTCCTGGAGAAGAAGTTAAGTGGTAGATCTTCAAGGAAGATGGTCAAGCTGTCGAGGCTTGTTCCTTGGAGCGAAGCTTTATCACGATGGATGACCCCTAAAAAGTTATGGTGCCCTGAAGCATAACTCATCGAAGGAAATGAAGAAGACGGCGCAAGACTTAGTAGTTTTTGTGTAGTTCTTTTTCTACTCTTTGAGTCAGAGGAAAAACCGTACTATCAAGAGGGATTAGTAAGTCGAAGTCGATGTCATTGTGAAAATGATCAATTCGAATCTAAACCCAATGAGAGATTTAGAGCAGAAATCTAATATGTGCTGAGTTAAGTTTTGGAGGCAAAGGCTTTGTACTTTTCGCCTCCAAATCGAAACTCAGACTTTGAGTCAGATTTACTTGGTCCGCAAGTAAAGTTGTGCATTGATGACAAATTCAACCATTGTGGACACACGTCAAGCTATCGCTGCGGGTCAAATCAGTCATTTCACACCTTGGGATCGCCACCTATAAATACGCCGCCCCCGCCGTCATTTGTGCGTGGCTGGTTAGTGATTATTTGCAGAGAGATACTGAAAAGAGCATCCTAAGAAAGATACCGAATCAAAACCAAAAGCCTCCTACCGAATCATAAGTCCTATTGATCTGAGCTGATTCACTATGACTTAGGTAGAAGTTTTCTAGCCTTTTTTTATCTTGGAGGACTGCAAGCCTCCTAGACGATTAACGTGTCCTCTTCAGAGAGCGAAGAGTAATTGTCGCCTTGAACCTCAACTATGTCAAAGGTTTCGGAGGTTTCCTCAATAATTTACCACGAGTCAAAAGTGGCAAAGCTTAAGGAGATTGGTGCAGTGGAGAAACGGAAGGAGAGAGGTTAGCTCTTGTGTTCAATCGCAAGTCTCTCCAACCAGACGTAGCACTTTGTAGAGTGTGAACTGGTCGAACAAACATCGCTGCGTACTGAGGATCGTTCTACTTTCCCGCACTTACATTCAGTACTTTTAGTTTAGATGTTGTGCTTCGTTATGTTCTTCTTCACTATGTTTAGCTTCACTGTGTAGTTTTGCTTCCTAGTTATCTGTTCTGTTGTTCTTGCTTTTGATTCCTTTTTCTTCACTTTGAAGTTTCTGTCAATTTTTTTGAAATGATCATTCCCCCTCCCCCTCTGATCACATCCTTGGTCTTTCAATTGGTATCAGATCTAGGCACTCCCTATGCTCTGCGTGTTTTGGACTAACCTCCTGGAGTGTTGCCAAGTATGTCATTTACAGCTATTCGTTCCGGCGTACCCATTCCTGTGTTCAATGGAACTGACTACCCATACTGGAAGGACAAGATGATGAGAAACATTGTCTCCATTGATAAATCTGCCTGTTAAGTTATTCAGACTTGAGTTCAAGTCGTAGACAAAGATGCTCTTACCCCTGTTGAAATGAAGAAACTGGCTCTTATTCGCAAGTTTGGGTGTTCATCACAAACCACTTGATTCCTGAAAAATATCATGAAGTGAAGAATATCCCCTCTGAAAAAGGTGTCTGGGACTATCTTGGGAAGATTGGAGAAGGTGTCTCTACCCAGAAAGATGCTCGAATTAATACGCTCCGAAGAGACTTCCATCGGTTTAAGCGCCATGAAGGTGAAAAGGTTGGTTCTATCTACAGCAAAGTCACTGCTCTAGTGAATGAGTTCCCTCTCTTGGTGCAACTGATGTCACTAGGAAAATGGTTGTAAGAACTTTGCTTCGATCTCTGGATGACTCCTTCTCTCACCTTGTGTTGATGATCAAAGAGAGAACTGACTTCAGAACTCTAGTCCCTGCAGACATTCTTCAGAGACTCACAATGTTTGAGATGGAAGAATATGAGAAACGTGATGTCAATGGATCTCAAAGAAGAACACATGCCCTTAAGGAAAAAGCTTCACACCATTCTTCTTTAGATGTTAATTCTTCTTCTGGAGATGAATCAGATGATCCAGCTAGCATTGGAAAGGATTTGGCTCTAATCATGAAGCACCTCCATTGTTTCCAAAGAAAAATCTCTTCATCACCTAAGAATAATTACTCTTCAAGGCACTCAAACAATTCCTCTCACCGCTCGTCCTTAATAAACTCGCCAGCGAAAGAAAACTTCTGTTACATGTGCAAGAAACCAGGCCACTACATTGCTGACTGTCCTTGATGGGAAGTTGAAAACAAATCAAAGTATTCACATAGCAACTCCTCTAGCAAGTCTCACAAATCATCCAAAAGCTATGAGCCAAAGAAACATGAATCAAGGTACATAAGAGAGAAGAAAGATGATTCTAATGATGATAAGAAGAAGTATCACAAGAAGCGCGAGGGCTCATCTTCGAAGAATTATTCATCTTGTCGAAGTAGCTCTCACCGGGCCAAAGCTTATCTGGGGAAGGAAATGAACTCCAAATAAGAAGCATCTGGATCTGATGCAGAATCAAGATCATGATCTGGTTCAGGATCAAAATCTGATGGTGTTGTTGGAATTGCATTCGCTTCGACACCCGCTTCATAAACTGCTCGAGCTCATTCTTCACCAACCACAACAGCGAAGATGAAACTCCTGCCTACTGCTTCATCGCCAAGGCCAAGGTATCATCCTCTAAAGTTTCCTATTATACTTCTGATGTCTCATCATATGATAGTGACTCTAGAATCAGTTATGCTAAACTTGCTAGAATTGCTTCTATCCAAAAATATGATCTTGATTCACTTAACAAAACTATTAAGCCCTATTGATCGATGAGGTAGAGAAAGGTCAAACTTTAACTAAGGAGCATGCTGCTCTAAAATAAAAGTTTGAGGAACTATCCACTTGGCATGATCTTATTTCAGTGGACTATGAGAAGCTCACCTATTAATTTCTTCAAAGGAAAATGGCTCTCGTAAAACTAAAAGAGGCTCATGAAGAATTGGAAATTGTTAACCTCTCTCTCATGGCTCAACAAGGTTCTGAAGCTAAAACAGATTCTTCTTCACCATGCTTAACTTGTTTGGACCGAAGTAAAACTGAGTCTAATTCTCAGCAGAACAAAGGAAAAGAACCTATGGTTATTGATGATACTAATCCCTCGGACAAGGAAAATTATGCAGTTACCGAGGAACTCCTCAGGTTGAAAGATTTGTTTGAAATAGGTATGTTCAAAAGTGTTCCGGGACACCAGTACCTCTGTGATATCCTGAAGAAGGCTCTCCTTCATAGGAATACTGGAAAGGAAGGTGTTGGTTTCGAAAGGAAACTAAACCCTAATGGCACTTACTAGGAACCTGAGTAGTATGAAAAAACTGTGTGGGTTTTGGCGAAGGAAAAGCCCATTGATATTGTTAACCTTTCAGATTTCAACTGCAAAATTGATAAGGCCATTATTGACGAGTCACTTGACTTTGACTACAAACTTATCAAAGATCAGGAAGGAATGGTTTCGTCCGAGTACATTTGTACCCCACCAAAGAATGGTTTCTATAGGAGACAAATCTGGGTGCGCAAGTCACTCATAGAAAAAATGCCTGCTAACCATTCTATGCAGGGAAAATCTTCGGTACCACCGAAACATTTCTATTCTCTCGAAGAGAGAAATAATCCTTTGATTCCAAAATCAAATGTTCCTCAAAAGGAATACTATCATGTTAATCGTAATGTTTATCGCCATCGTGATAACAATGATAAGATTGCCTATGCTCATTCATATCCCAACCCTTCACAGAGGAATCAAATTTATGGTGTGCTTGATGGTCCTCCTTGTAGATATAACCCTACTCGTTTTTATTCCACTGCATCAACTAGTGCACCTCCTCCTTCTCAGTCAGCTGCTCGTTTGTGGGTGGTTAAGAATAACTAATTTTTCTGCAGGGCTATGCCTTCGGTGGATCCGAATGGGTCATGGATAGTGGTTGCACTAATCATATGACCGGAGACAAAGAGTTGTTCACTGAATAGAAACTCGCTTAATCCTCTCAACGGTACATTACCTCGGTGAAAATAACGAGGGGTAAAGTTATTGGTTTGGGTAAGGTTGCTACATCTAAAGGTAAGCATATTGACAAAGTTATGTTGGTTCAATCTCTTGGATATAATCTTATGTCAATATCAAAGCTATGTGGTATGGGTATGCTTGCTCTGTTTTCTTCTTCGCATTGTGTTGTATTTTCCCAGGATACATTTGTCTTCGAGGGTTATCCAAAAGGAGATTTATATATTGTGGAATTCTCTTCGGGCCCTGCTGTTTCCACCTGCTTGATGGAAAAAGATTCGTCAAGATGGTTATGGCACAGAAGACTAGGTCATGCAGGGATGAGAAATCTTCAAACTCTAGTGAAGAAGAATCATTTCATTGGACTTAGTGAAGTAAAATTCGACAAGAATCATCTCTGTAGTTCCTGTGAAGAAGAGAAGCTTACAAAGAAACATCATTCAGTGAAGACAATCATGACTACTACTCGTCCTCTTGAATTACTTCATATGGATCTATTTGGTCCCCAAAATTATGAAAGCCTAGGAGGTAACAAGTATGGTCTCATATTGTTGATGATTTTTCTCGCTTCACTTGGGTTTTCTTTCTAGATGACAAGAGAAAAGTTGTTGAGATTTTCAAGTCATTTGCAAAGAGAGATCTAAATGAATATGAATTGAATGTGAAGCACATCCGAAGCGATAATGGAACTGGATTCAAGAATACTCATATCAAAGATTTTCTTGATGAATATGGTATTACTCATGAATTCTCTGCTGCTTATACACCTCAACAGAATGGTGTTGTTGAGAGAAAGAATCTTACTCTTATTGAGATGGCCAGAACTATGCTTGCTGAATACAAGACTCCTATCAGGTTCTATGCAGAAGCAATTAACACTGCATGCCATATCATCAACAAGGTTTACCTTCATAAGTTCCGAAAGAAAACCTCACATGAACTTATCACTGGTAACAAGTCTAATGTTTCATACCTTAGGGTGTTTGCTGCCTTATATTTTATGAGAGATATGAATCATAGCTCTAAATTTGCCCCTAAGGCACATGAAGGTTTTCTCTTAGGTTATGGCTCAAATTCTCAAACTTACTGAGTGTATAACTCTCACTTTGGGAAAGTTATGGAAACTATAATTGTGAGGTTTGATGTAACTAATGGATCTCAAAAAGAGCATTTGTCTTATGATCTAGATGAACCACCTCTAGATGAAGTCATCAGGTCCATGGATATTGGAGATATTCGCCCTGTCGAAGGAAATCCTCGTCAAGATAACAAGGATTATGATGATCCATTCTTCCCACACATAGCCCGGGGCGCTGGAGATCAAAATCCTAAAGACAATGATGGACAGGACGAAGAAGAACCTATGAACGAAGGACAAGCTGATCCCGAAGGACAAGCTAATCCCGAAGGTCAAGCTGATACCGAAGAAGATCCTGAGCCACAAGCAAACGAAGTAGAATTATCTCGAGTTCGAAGAAGAGGGGATGTTGATTCGATCCTCGAAGAAATTCGTCAACCAGGTCGTCCCACTACTCGATCGCATACTCGTTTGGCTAACTTTTGTGGGAAATTCTTGTTTTTCTCCATGCTAGGACCATCAATATTCGATGAAGCCATGAAGTACCCAGACTGGTTAACTACTATGATCAAATAACTTCACCAGTTCGAGAGAAACAAAGTCTGGTCCCTTGTTGAGATACCTGATCCAACGAAGCATAATATCATTGGTACAAAGTGGATATTTCACAACAACCAAGACGAAGATGGTATTGTGGTATGAAACAAATCACTACTGGTTGCACAAGGTTACACTCAAATCGAAGGAATTGACTTCGGTGAAACTTATGCTCCAGTAGCTCGTCTCGAATCCATTCGTGTTAAGCTTGCCTTTGCAAATTACAATGGTATTTTTCTATATCAAATGGATGTCAAAAGTGATTTTCTTAATGATGAAATCGAGGAAGAAGGATATGTTATGAAGCCACCAGGTCCTAAAGACCTGAAGAATCCTAACATGGTGTACAGGTTGCACAAAGCTCTTTATGGGTTGTAGCAAGCACCTCGTGCTTGGTATGAAACTCTTAAAGATTTTCTTCTCAAGAAGGGCTTCAAACCAGGAACATATGACCCAACTCTTTTCACTCGCTCCTATAATGGTTATTTATTTGTGTGTCAAATATACGTAGATGATATTATCTTTGGCTGCACTAACCCTGATATCAGCGAAGAATTTTCCAAAATGATGTTGAAGAAATATGAAATGTCCATGATGGGTGAATTGAAGTTCTTTCTTGGACTGCAGATTCGTCAACAGAAGTATGGGACATTCATATCTCAGGAGAAATATCATAAGGATTGCCTGAAGAAGTTTGGCCTCACTAACTACAAAACAATCAAGACTCTTATGCCAACCAGTGGGTTTCTTGATGCAGATGAGAAGGGCAAACCCTTCGATCAGAAGAAATATCGGTCTGTGATTGGTTCTCTTTTATATCTCTGTGCATCTAGACCTGACATTATGCTTTCAGTATGTATTTGTGCTCGATTTCAGACGAATCCACAAGAATCACATCATATTGATGTTAAGCGAATCCTTCGATATCTAGCTCACACACCTACTTTGGGCTTATGCTATCGAAAAGGTGCTCAACTTTATCTTATTGGGTATTCTGATTCGGACTGGGCTGGTGATCGAGTCGATCATAAATCTACCCCAGGCACTTGTCATTTCCTCGGTAGATCACTCGTGTGTTGGGCTTCAAAGAAGAAAAAATGTGTATCAATATCTACTACTGAAGCCGAATATTTTGTTGCTGGCTCATGCTGCACTAAGATCCTTTGGCTCAAGCAGACGCTGAAATATCATGGTATTCATGTCAAGAAAATTCTCCTTCTGTGTGATAATGATAGTTCCATTAAAATTGCTCACAATCCAGCGAAACACTCTCGCACAGAGCATATTGACATTTGCCATCATTTTCTTCGTGATTATGTTCATCATGAAGATATTGTGATTAGCCATGTTAGAATTGAAGATCAATTGGCAGATATATTCATGAAACCATTGGATGAGAAGAGGTTCTGTGCGTTGAGATGTGAGTTAAACATATTAGAATCACACAACGTTCTTTAAGGCCAAACCTCACTCCCCTGTATATATACTTTTCATACTATTTTAGTGTTTAGCTTCGTTTTCCTCTTTGCTTTCAGTTTTATCTTTTGATTCGTTTTGGTTTTAGTCCCTTGTGCTTATCACCTTTAGCTTCATTTTGCTGTTTGGTTTCGTGGTGATAAGTTTCGGACCCTATCCATTCTATTCTTCTTTGGTTCCAATCTGTCTAGTCTAGAATGTTCAAGCACATTTGCAATGATATGCATTTTTCTTCGAACATCATTGTGTTCCGAATCAAATGATGTCAAATTTTATAGAAGTTTTTACTCGAGGTCGAGTGTTTGGATTCGGCCGTTGAGATCCTTCTTTTTCGGGCCGTTGAGATTTTCTCGCGATCCACCAAGAGATCCTCGCCGTAGAGTCCGGAGAGACAGTCGCTGGGAGCCGTCCAATGAGATCTGACAGATCTGTTAGACCGGCCACTATATAAGGTAACCACCCCACCGAATCCTAACCCTTCACTTTGTCTCTCTCCTGCACCCTCTCATCTCCCGAGCGCGCCGTCGTGCATCTCGTCCCCGTCGACGACTTCGCCGCTTCGTTGCCGGACAACCATCATCATGGACTTCCTCGCCGACGAGAGGGCCGCCTTCACCGCTCCCGTCGGTGTAGCCGCCCTCCATCACCAAGTTAGGGTACGCTAGGCTCGATCCAATCTCTCTATCCCTTGATATTCTACAAGATTGCATGCTTGTTCTTAGGTCTTTTTCTGTTGGATTTATCGAGGATTTTCTAGATCCAGTGGAATCTTTGCTTTGTGGGAAAAGCGTGTGTAGCATCTCAAGTTCCCACTCAGATTCAGGTTAGACTTTGGATTGATCTTTCGATCTACTTGTTCTGTGTTTGATCACTTTCTTTCTAAATTGATCTAGCTCAACACAAATAAGAATGTGAATCAAAACTGATCTTACCAAATCTCTTGTCAAAACCGTTTTCGAAGCTTTTGCTCGTCCTATCACTTTTTCATAGGATGTCTGCTGAACTAGAATTTGGTAATGAGTCCCCTATGCTTGATGATGATGCTCCAACAGAAGTAGAGCAAGTAGCTCCAAAGAGGAAAGGAGGAAGAACCAAGGAGCTTAACAATGCTCGCTGTATCCCTCTGGTTGTGATTGATAGGCTTGGCTTCGCTACGCCAGATGAAGAAATGCCTCATGAGAGGAAGATCAGATTGCAAGTGATTCACCCCTACTGGGAAATGCGATGGTATAAGTACAAGCGTGTGCCCGAAGGAAAATGGGCTATGCAGTTTGCATTCAGTCCTCCCTTCGAGTACTGTATGCACATGGCCAACAAGTACAACCCAGTGAATCTTCATTTGTATTATCCAATACCCCCGAATAAACCACACCCCACATCCCTCAGAACTCCTAAAGATTATCCTGATGAACAGAATTGATTGGCCATTCTGGATGAAAAGCTTCACAAGAAAAAGGAGAAAGAAGCAGCCAAGAAGCGCGCTGCAGAAGATGCAAGCGAAGAATCTAACTCTCCGAAGAAGAGATCTCGGAAGCTAAGGAAGAAGGCTTCCTCTCCTCATCTTGCATTCACTATTGATGAGAAAGCTAATATTCTTGCCGAAGCACTTCACGATTCTTCCGAAAAAAAAAAACCTACAAGTCATGGATATGGTGAGTCTGAAAAGGCTCCCGTTGCTCCTCCGAGAGAAAAGATTCGCGTTCACCTGAAGAAACCTGGTGAGAAGCCATTATCAAGAGGCATTCAGATTCGCGATCCAACTAACAAGCCTGTTGCTTGCCCTGCCATCGACACCACTCATTTGGTGATCGAGAAGCCACTATCTTCTAAGCGTCCTCCCCAAGATGCTCCAGCTAAAAGAAGGTCGAAGAAAAAGCACGACCCTTTGAAGTAGATGAAAACTTCTGAGAAGTTTGTTGCCCCTCCCAAGCCAAAGGGTATTGTTTCAAAGCCAACTCCTTCACTCGCATAGGTTTCCAGAAATCCCATTGAAGCTGAACTGAAGAAAAGGGACTTGGAAGAATCCCTTGAATGCAACAGGTTGGCAAAGGAATCTGCAGCTAAGGAGAAGCTAAAGCTAGTTGCTGCTAACAAGGTTGCTTCTGAAGCTGACGTGGAGCGTAAGCTCGCTGAAGTTGTTGAGAACAAGAAGAAAGTTGTCGCTGAAGCACAACAACTTAAGGCTGCTGAAGCAAACCGAAAAGCAACTTTGGAAAAGTTTGGCACTAAAACTTCTAAGAAAAGAGCCCGAGAAGCTCAGAAGTAAGCAGTAGTGTCAAATGTTCATAAAAGTATAGTAGTAGCTCCAATTGCACATGATGACATGGACTGCCACAACCAAAATTTGTTTCCAGATCCTTGTGAAGCTGAATTATGGGATGCCTTGGGCATCACCAAATATCTTTGGAATAAACTCTTGGCAATCTGTACGTGCCACCAACTATTGAAGAAATGATTGCAAACTTTTTGTCCAAGCTGAAAGAGCTGTCTTCTCAAGACAGAGTTGAATCTGCAAAGATCCAAAAAAAGTTAGTAGAAAGCTGAATCCGAAGATGATGAAGAAATCAAGGCCTCTGTGATGTTGCTTATTCAGCAGGTCACCGATAAGAACTCTGCCACACAGAGTGATGTGGAGAACTGCAAGGGCAAGATCAAGAATGTTGTTGAAGATCTTTGCCGCAGCCATAACGAAGAAATTCTGGCTGCTGATTCGAGGAAGATGAAAGCCACTGCCGAAGCATTATCTCCCGATCCTTCTTCGAAGAAGAAAAAGGGCAAGAAAAACGCCCGTATGACTCTGGTCGATGCGGCCGACATGGAAGATGAAGGTGAATCCAATTCACATGTGATTCTGACCCGTGCTAACAGGACTGGCCCCAAATCAGCTCCACCCAAAGCAAAACCCCTCCAGCTAAGACCCCAACTCCTCCACCGAAAGCCCCCTCTCCACCAAGAAATCCATCTCCCATAGAACGAATCCCAACTCCACCTCCTCGTGTTGCAACACCACCAGCTGCCACCGAAGAAGATCCACCCCATGTACCCACTCCACCTAAGGCCCCAACACTGCCCCGAGTGCAAAAACCACCGCCACAACAACAAGATGATGTCCCCGAAGCTAAAGCTCCAAAGAAATTCCCCCTTGCTGCCAAAGTGCAAAAGACTCGAGATTATTCTCCTGCTCGCTCTGTATCCGAGTCACGTGCGGCTGAAGCAAATACCTCTGCCGCCACAGATGGAGAGGTTGAAATCATTAATCCCTCCCGAGAACTATATCTTGCCAAGGCACAAGAGGCGGGCCATCCTGAGTGATTCCATCTCCTCGCCAACTGTAGATCCGACCTGCTTTGCACTACCAACCTGCATAAGATACTCAGTTGGATTCAAATTACGCAAGGGAAACTTTTCCTATCTTTTTGGGTGCAAGCATCACATCTAGGTATTGTCCTGAGTTTGACCTCGAGTGTCACCGAAGGAAATTATGCTTCTTTGGAAATAGTACATATGCTTCACCAAGAACAGCTGATAACCCTCGCTTCTGGAAAGATGAACAACAAGTCCTCTAAACCAAGGGGTTTTGTCAGAAGGATATTCTATTTCACCATCCCTATCTGGATTTACGAAGCATGGCCACAGCTCACTGCTTTCACAACATTTGTGACACTATCACCTATCAAAACTTGGTCAGTCTGTTTGCTCTTTGCACCACTTTCAACTCAGAGTTGATCAAACAGTTTCATGCCACTTTGTATGTGTCTGGCGAATCCAATGATCCCAGTACATGGATGTTAGAAGGGATGATCCAAGGGAAAGTGTTTTGTATGAACTCACAGGAATTCTTCGAGATTGTGAATATTCCTCGCCACACTAGTGCTCAGGCCAAGATTCGTTTTCTTCCGGACATGAAAAAAGGAGAATTTTCTTCACTCCCGGATCCTGAGGTCACCGAAGACTTTATGCCTGAGAATATTCGCCCGAAGATTTTGGTGTTCATTTCCAAGACATGGTTTTACATCTTTTAAAATTATTTGCTTCCACTGAGTACTGCTTCAGAAGATTCAAACATTTATCCTCAAGTGTGGCATGCTATTCTGAAGTTATCTCATGGCATGGTGTTAGACTTTGAATATTGTTTTTTTCGCACCATGGTTCTTGCTGCTGAGCTGCCTTTCACATTCAAGCCCTATGATCCATGGCTTCAGGAAATGTGCAATTATGGCCATGCTGAAGATTTCATTGCTCGCCATCACCCAAAGCTATTCAATCCTCCTGTGCGTGACACAATGAATATACTAAGGCAGCCCAACAATCCCATGATCACTTATGTTGGCATTCGTCAAGAAGTTAACGAGCAAAACCTGATGAAGAATTTCCAGAAAGACTGTCATCACTTCGAGGTTTTCCTTCGCTCCCAGCAGATTCCCGAGAATTACATCGAAGCAAATCAGCGCTAGATGCAATTCCTTGCCAACGAAGTCAATCGTGTGGGAAATATTGCGCTGAACAACAATCAATATCTTCTTGTGCTGAAGCATCATTCATGGAAAGGGCTTTGTGAGTTCTATTCTTCAAAGGGTCTGAACAAAGAACAATTCTACAAAGATTACCCGCATCTCAACCATAAACTTTCTAGAAATGACAAGGTTGATCGCCTGAATCCGGAGCTACCCCCACAGCACTAGATTGACGAAGTTCTATTCATCAACGAGCTAGAGCCTATCCTCCCGGACAATGTCTCCGAAGGTGATTCCGTGAAATCAAATCCTGTAGACATCTTCGAAGACAACGACCTCGACCTCATCGCTCCGGCCAATGCTGAAGATTATATGTTGCCCACTTCTGAAGAAGAATCCTTCGGAGACCAATCTTCTTCGAACGATTCAACTCCACGCTGTTCTGCTCAGAAGAGTCCCCAAGATGGTGCCAACACGTAGGCACTCTCGATTCACTTCGCCAACTTTTGTGCAATTATTGACAAAAAAGGTGAGAGTGTTGTATCGATGAGTCTAGTTTGCCACGGGGACATGGGTTTTGCTTCGCGTTTTAACTTGCAACAAACTTTCCATTCGCTTCGATTGGGTTGTAACTTAACTTAAGTCGTGTCTATGAACTGTTTGCTTCTCTATCGTATTAATAACCCCGTGCTTGCGAGTATTGCTTCTTGTCATTTCTATTTCAGGTGGTTATCATAACTAAGTTCACAGGTCATTCGAGAGGATTTCATATCATTGGAATTCTATCTGGAACTGCAATCCTACTCGCTATGATGTTTAATTTTTCTCTCCACCGAAGAAAAATTATTTATGCATCTACTTCAATTCTATTTATATTTGATGCTTACATTCAGGGGGAGTAAAATTTTCACATCTTAGAGTTTGTTCTCATAACTACTCAAAAACTTCAATACTTTTACCGATGCCTGTTTTGTCAACAATAGTCCAAAAAGGGGGAGATTGTAAGAGCAAAGTTTTTCCCTCATGTGTTTTGGATATTGTTTGACAAGACAGTAGAGGAACTAACAATGTTTTCAAGTGTAAACAGTTTCTTAGGTTCCTGGAGAACAAGTTAAGTGGTAGATCTTTAAGGAAGATGGACAAGGTGTCGAATCTTATTCCTTTGCGTGAAGCTTTATCACGATGGGTGACCCCTAAAAAGTTATGGTGCCCTGAAGCATAACTCATCGAATGATGAAGAAGACGGCACAAGACTTAGTAGTTTTTGTGTAGTTATTTTTCTATTCTTTGAGTCATAGGAAAAACCGTACTATCAAGAGGGGTTAGTAAGTCGAAGCCGAAGTCATTGTGAAAATGCTCAGTTCGAATCTAACCCCAGTGAGAGCTTCAAAGGAGAAATCTCATATGTGCTGAGTTAAGTTTTGTGGCAAAGGCTTTATTCTTTCCACCTCCGAATCAAAAACCAGACTATGAGTCATCTTTACTGGTCCGCAAGTAAATTTGTGCGTTCATGACAAATCCGACCGTTGTGGACATGCGTCAAGTTGTCGCTTTGGGTCAAATCAATCATTTCACACCTTGGGATCACCACCTATATATACGCCTCCCCCGCCGTCATTTGCTATTCGCTTCTCAGTGATTATTCCCAAAGAGATACTACAGAGAGCATCCCAAGAAAGATACCGAATCAAGACCAAAAGCCTCCCACCGAATCATAAGTCCTATTGATCTCAGCTGATTCACTATGGCTTCAGTGGATGTTGGCTAGACTTTTTATCTTGGAGGACTGCAAGCCTCTTAGATGGTTAGAGTGTCGTCTTCAGAGAGCAAAGCGTAATTGTCGCCACGAAGCTCAAGTCTGTCAAAGGTTTCAGAGATTTCCTCAATAATCTACCACGAGTCAAAACTGTCCAAGCTCAAGGAGATTGGTGCAATGGAGAAACGGACAGACAGAGGTTAGCTCCTTTTTTTCAATCACAAGTCCCTCCAACCAGACGTAGCACTTTGCAGAGTGTGAACTGGTCGAGCAAACATCGTTGCATACTGATAATCGTTCTACTTTCCCACACTTACATTGAATACTTTTAGTTTAGATGTTGTGCTTCATTATGTTCTGTTTCACTATGTTTAGCTTCATTGTGTAGGTTTTCTTCCTAGTTATGTGTAATTTTTTTCTTCCTTCTGCTGCCTTTTACTTCACTTCGAAGTTTCTATCAAAAATTTTGAAGTGACCATTCACCCCCTCCCCCTCTGATCACATCCTTGGTCTTTCAATAAGAATGGTGAGCTCAACATCCTTTGTCTTGAGAGACGTGGTGAGTAGCTCAACATCCTTAGAAAGAGAGGTGTTTAGCTCAACAAGCTTGCTCAACCCAGTACCAAGTTTCTTACAAATATCATTAGCCTTTTTCAAGGAGGCAACATGTTTTCCATTTAACTCATTTGTTGTTTGAACAACTTAGCAAGTTGCCATTTCGAGCCTCCTCAAAGTCAACCTTCTGCTCAAGGAGACCATAGTTCTCCTTTTCCTCGGTGAGGAGGATTTCAAGATCCTTAATGGTTGTGTAGTGCTTACCCACCACATCCACAAGCAATTCAAACATTTAGATCTTCTTGCCTTTGAGAGAGCCCATCAATTTTTTCACTTTATAAAACAATAAATCTTCACATGTATCATTTGCATCATCTCCTTCCGCATCATGAAATTCATCATTAGGTGTTTCGGAAGAGAGCATGAAGGAAACATCAATAGGAGTTACCTTGATCTTGGCCGAGGTGGAGGAAGTATCATCGTCAACCAACTTTGCCATGAGGCACTTGTGTGCATTGTCGGTGTAGTAACTCATGTAGTAGTAGTTGACAACTTCCCCTTTCTTGTTGAGGAGCTTCAAGGTGTTTTGTGTATCTTGAGCAACTCCGTCCACACCACCAACATCCTCGGGATTGGACTCCTCTAGAGCCAACAAGGCTTTCTTCTTAGGCTTGTTGTTGATAGGATTTGGGAGCTTCTTGGCAACTTCCTTCCTAGGGTAACAAGGATTTTCTTCTCTCTTACCATACGAACAATCCTCTGCAAAGTGTCTCGGCCGCTCACAGTATAGCAAGCTCTTGTATTCTTCTGTTGGAATCTTCCTTTGAAATCCCATTTGGAGAGTCTCTTCACAAAGAGAGCCATATCTTCATATGAGGGAATTTCATCAGAGTTATCATAATCTTCGTACTCACAATCTTATTCTTCATCATCAGTCTCCTTTGGTCTATCCTTGAGAGCAAGGTTTGAAGATGGGCCACCATATGTGGCGAGTAATCTCTTGGACACCTTCATGTATTCTTCATATTGCAAGAAGGTAGCAATCACATGATTCGGTGTCATCTTGAAGAATTAGGGTATACACCTTAATTCCCACACCATTTTATGTGAGTATACCATGAGAGCATTCAACATCTTGTCCACAAGGTAACGGTTGGTGATTTTATATCCATCCCTGGACTTCTCACAAGTGAAGGAATGGACATGAGCAGAGAGAGTTTAGATACGCATATGGAGTTGTTGGGGCGTCTCATATTCTTCATATGAAGATTATTCAATGCATTATTAGCAGTCTCATATCTTGTCAATTGTACATACCAGGTGCCTGACTCGGCGGTGATGAGAGTTTCCCAAAGCTCCTTGGCATTGGTGAGGTGGATGAATGGGGCACGAGTCAACTCATCCATTCCTCTTCTCAAGAATCCAATAGCAGCAATGTTGAGGTGCCTATCAAACACTTCACTGGGTGTAAGGTTGTCTGGATCAACGGGATAGTAAACTTTCCCGGTGTCGATGAGGTTCCATATTGCTTCACATACAAACCTAAGATAATCTTCCATAAGAATTTTCCAATTCAAAAAGTTAGTAGTCTCGATTAGTACGTCGGATTGCCGTTAAAATTATACTTAGGTTCCACAAGCTTGGGAGTGGGATATTCCCATTGGTAGGTACCACCCTTTGCAAAGGAAGTTCGGGACCGTGGTACACAAAGGCCGCTTGTGGGGGCCTTGGAGCCGTACCACTTGACGTTTGTGACTCCGATGCCGTAGACTTCATATTTTCAAAGGCAGTTTCAATATCACGCTTTTGACTTGCTAAAGCTTTATCCATATCATTCGAAGTGAACAACTTAGGATTATAAGTATCATCGGACGTATTCCCGTGGAGGGGGGACCGTTAGTGTTGCGGCAGTCTCTTTTGCGGCAACCAATCTCTCGGCTTCCGCGATACGAGCGGCATCCGCAGCACAAGCGATCTCCTCCACACCGACACCTAAATTTCTAGGGATGTTGTCGTTGGTCACCTCGCCCTAGGGAGGTCAAGCCATAAGATTAGAGCACGAGGCTCTGATACCAATTGAAAGGATTGAGAGAGACCTAGAGGGGATGTGAATAGGTTCAATTACAAATTTTATTACTACTTAACAATTTTAGGCAATAGTGCGGAAGATAAAGGTGTGCCTAACAATTGCAAGGATGAACTACCGAAGGTAAAGGTAACAACAAGCACAATAAGAAGTAGAAATTAAGGGATAAAGAACAAGGTACAACAAGGTAATGATAGTAAAGGGGAAAAGGTAAGGGTAACCGAATGACGCGAAGACGACGATTATCTCGATGTTCACTTCCTTGTAGGGAAGCTACTCACCGATTGGAGGAGTGGGTCTTACCACAAAGGCACACAAACGCCATGAAGTCTCACTCTATTTCCCTTGACATATCACCACGAAGGTGATTCCCAACCACTAATGGTTGACCTTAAAGGTGTCACCAAACCCTCAAAAACTCAACGGGGGTTATCACTATAGGCGATTCCTCTCCGAAGAAATCCTACCCGCCTAGGAGTCTCCAACCTCCAAGATTAACAAGATCAATGGGGAATTCTCAAGACTTGCTCAAAACACGATTTGGTTTGGTTGAAAGATGGGAAAGGGTCGGATCTATCACGGGGTGAATTGAATTCACACGCCCAAACCGTACAAATGACCCGAACGAATTGAATTCGCCAGCCGCGACCTGAATGGCGGAAGAAGACTTCCGCCGACGCGGCGCACGCCGCGCCCCAGGAAGAAGGCTCCAGCCGGCGTGGCGTGGTGGACTTGACTTGCCCGCCGCCGGCCACTGGCTGCGCACCACGTCGCATGTTCGGCCTCGGTTTATTTTCTTCGTTCCGAAGCTCCGCCGTGCCGCGTGCTGCGCTGGCCATCACCGGTCGTTGCGAAACTCTGCGTCGTCGTCGTCGTCTCTCGGGTCTCTTCTTCTTCCCGGAAATAGGCGGAGACGCAACCCGCACAGGATTATTCATTCGCTTGTAGTCGTACTAGGAGGACATCACATCACATCATGTGCGTCGACGTGGGTACTACGTGATATGATGCGCGGGCATGTTCGGCATCATATGCCAAGCCCCAACTCATTGCCCAGTTATCTCCAAGTTCCTCTTGACATTGCACCCAGACACTTCCTACGAGTCCAAAATGGGTTGAGGAAGAGCCGGTCAGCAAATGTGATGCGGCAACGTCACTAAAATTCTTGAAAAAGATAATATACAGATTCGGCTACCCCCATAGCATCATCACTGAGAATGGATCCAACCTATCAGCAGGGATAATACAGCAATTCTGCCAAAACAAGAAAATCTGACTCGACCTTGCATCGGTAGCTCATCCACAGATAAACGGACAAGCCGAGAGGGCCAACCAAGAGTTCCTTCGAGGCATCAAACCATGACTTCTCGCCCCTTTGGATAGAATGTCGGGTTTCTGGGAGGAAGAATTACCCTCAGTACTGTAGAGTATCAGGACGACTCCTAACAGGTCGATAGGCTACAAACCCTTCTTCTTAGTCTATGGAGCGGAAGCTGTTCTCCAAAGTGACATCCGTCACAACTCACCAAGAGTCACAACATATGTGGGAGCCGACAATGAGAAAGCAAGGCAGGCCGCCTTGGACGTTCTCGATGAGAAACGAGAATAGGCAGCAGCTCAGTCGGCTATCTACCAACAAGATCTGCAACGATATCATAGCCGTCGTATCAAAAGTCGGACTTTCCAGGAAGGTGATTTAGTGCTCCGCCTCATACAGAAAAAGGATGGAATGCACAAGTTATCCTCTCCATGAGAAGGAAAACTCACGCACATCCATGGAGGAGACTCCCAGGCCGTGGAACATCGCACAACTTCGTCCATAATATACTTGAGTAGAATAGGAACACTATTGTACATCTACAAAAGTTGACATTCTTCGCACCGGCTTTCGCCATATAGCATATATATAAGTCGACACTCGTCCCACCGGCTCTCGCCACATAATGAATAAGTAAAAATCGATTTTCATCGCATTAGGCTTTTTCCATATTTAACATAAAAGTCGATTTTCATCGCTTTTGGCTTTCACCATATTTAACATAAAAGTCAATTTTCAACACACTAGGCTTTCACCATAGATAATATATAAGTCGACTGTCGTCGCACTGGCTTTCTCCACATTTAAATCTAAAGTCGACTTTCGTCGCCACTAGGTTTTCGCCAAATTTTATATCTAAGTCGATTTTCATCGCACCGGCTCTCTCCAATCTAGCTGTCATACCTGCTTTTTTACTTTATTATCTTCATATTTTTCTCAGAGACCTGGGGGCTTGATCAACCCTCTACTGGCTCTGAACATGTGTATTGCTTAGTCAGGAGAATCGGGGATCTTGATGATTATCATCGACTCTTATCTGAGAAGCCTGCATATATATGTAAAACTCCACATGTGTATGACTTATTCAGGGGAAGTAGGGGAGTTCGATGGCACCCATCGACTCTTAACTGAATAAATCCTGGCATATACATGAATTGGCAACCCACACTATAAAATTTGGCCTGTACAGCTCAAGCTCATATGACTAACGCGAACCCGGTTAGTATAAACTTTGGGGGCTTACATAAACACCTAATGAGCTTAGTCCTAGGAACCGAGCACGCTAGTCATATCTACCGGCTTACAGAGAACTTTCGACTCTTCAACCAATAATCTCTCTCAACGCGAGAAGATGAGGCATAAGTCGGCTTCTATCAACCTTTACAATTTATTTTTTGCATACAAACATGATACTGCATTCTCAGTTATTCATAACAATTTTTTCCTTTTTAGATAAAAGTTAGACCTATGTGACTCGGCACAGCACCCAGATGCATATACCGACTCATGTGGACTACACTTCAAAGTTTCTTCTAAAAAAGACTCGGTACAACACCCAAATGCATACACCGACTCTTGGGGAGTATCACTTCAAAGTTTATTTACATGACTTGGCTCGGCACACAAGGTGACCATACCAACTCATGGGGGCTACAAGTTGATCTAACTCATGAGTCGACAAAAGTACAAGCACATTTGAATCAACCCAAGGGGCTACAGATACAGATATCATCGAAAACATTTGCTCTCATTCATAAATATTCAAATTCAGGTATCCAACCGACTTACAGATCTGATGGGGAATTAAAATCTTCATTAATCATTGGCCAAGTTTTACATCAAAAGAAGTGCCTTACATCAAAAGAAAACAAGACCAAAGTTGAAAAATACTACTAGATGAAAATTACAGCTTCAGTGGTCGTCTTGAGAGTCGGCTTCATCATCAGATGGAGTGACCCGGGCCTCCTCTGAATTATTGTAGAATTCTTCATCACTACTTCTGGAGCTTTCCATACAAAAGTCGGCTCGGTCGCCATCCAAGTCGAAAACCCTAGCCCACAGGGTCTCATCACCATAATATCTGAAGGCGATAGTGTCTCCCCTTCGAATGTTCCTGGGGCGAAGAAAAGTTTTCCAACCTTTCTCCAGGAACATGGAGTCCTGACCAGAAAAACTAGTGGCGACCCATATGGGTCCGTGAGGGCACCCCTCAGACCGAAGCCACAGACCTGGAGGCTTGGAATCCATCATGAGCTGGGCAAAAGATTCAGGAAGGTTGACCCAACGACGGATCGTCTGAACTTTTACCAAGAACTCACTCCTTTTGGGAGAAGAAGGTGGAGATTCAGGATCTACGGAAATAGAAGCAGTAAGCGCACCCCTTCCTCTGCCCCTTCCACGGCCTCTTCCACGGCCTCACCCACGGCCTCGACCATCATGAGAACCATCACTGGAACCAGGGTCGCCGGCGGTCGTAGGAGCTCGGGTGTTGAGCTTGGGAGCGATAGAGGGTTGCGAGAAGAGGAGAGGATGGAGAAGATGCAAGCACTCAGAAAATTGAAGTACCGGGTGGCTGTTTATATAAGCCACAAAGAGATGATCAATAAATGCCATAAAAGCATGGATAAAACTACCCATGGTAGGTGAAATTTATGGAAAGACTCCTCGATTCTCGCCACGATATCAATGCCTTCAATAGTGGCGCCTCGGGTAGTAAAAACAGAAATGCAGTAACGGATCTTTGACTAAAAAATTCAAAAGAAATTTTCTAGTTGGAAGGCGAATCTGTATATTATCTTTTTCAAGAATTTTAGTGACGTTGCCGCATCACATTTGCTGACCGGCTCTTCCTCAACCCATTTGGTAAATGTGTATTCTTGTTGGCTGACTGGTCACTTTTGAAAGGTCCCACCATATCAAGCCCCCACACACGCAAAGGGCCAAGTGATAGGGATCATCCTGAGTTCTTGAGCCGGCACATGAGCTTGCTTTGCGTAGCACTGACATCCGTCGCACTTCTTGACTATGTCCTCTGCACCCGCATGTGCTATGAGCCAGTAGAATCTAGGTCTATAAGCTTTAGCCACCAGCGAACAAGAGGCGGCGTGATGCCCGCAATCTCCAGAGTGTATTTCATTGAGGATCTCTCTGCCTTCTTCTGGTGATACACATCTCTGGATAACGTCTGCGGGACTTCGCCGATGTAACTCACCATTAATGAGTACAAAGGAATTTCTCCGCTTGAGAATTTTCCTTGCCAGTATCTCGTCTGGGGGTAAGATTCCCCGGGTCTTGTAATCCTAATAGGGTACAACCCATGAGGGGGTGGCTGTTATGCTGCCACCAGAGCCGGTTCTGAATCCGGCTCTGCTATGTTTTGCTCCGTTGGTGTTTGCACAGTCGGCTTTGTCAGGACGTCCAGGAACACATTTGGTGGAACCGGCTTTCGCTGAGAGCCGAGCCGGGACAAAGCATCTACTTCTTAGTTTAGGTTGCGCTCCACATAATCCACCTGGTACCCAACAAAGAAACGGACTTGTCTTTCCACCTCTCGCCGGTAAGCTGCCATGGTGGCATCTTTAGAATTCCATTTTCCTGATACTTGTTGAGAAACAAGGTCAGAGTCGCCGTAGCATTGGATCCGGCTTATGTTCATCTCACGAGCCAGCCGCAACCCATGAAGTAGGGCCTCATATTCGGCTACGTTGTTGGTGCAAGTGAACTTCAATTGCAAGACATAGCAGAACTTTTCTCCTTTAGGTGAGGTAAGGAACACGCCTGCTCCTGATCCTTGGAGCTGCCGACTCCCATCAAAGTGCATTGTCCAGTATTTGGTAGTTGGCTTCTCTGGAGGTGCTTCGATCTCTGTCCATTCATTGATGAAGTCGACCAGCGCCTGGGACTTGATGGTCGTGCGTGGCTCATATTTGATATGATAAGCCCCCAACTCTGTAGCCCATTCTGCAATCCTTCCCGTGGCTTCCCGGTTTTGGATGATATCTGCAAGGGCGCTGAGTTGACTACAATTATGGGTTGCTCCTGGAAATAGTGCTTGAGCTTCCGACTCGCCATGAATACACAAAGGACCAATTTCTGCCAGTGAGGGTAGCATTGCTTCGATGAAGTCAAGACCTCACTAACGTAATAGACTGGCCTCTGTAAGGGGTGCTCTTTACTGGCTTCCATGCGTTCAAACACAACCACGACACTGGCTTCTCGGTTGTTGGATGAAATATAGAGTAGCATCTTCTCCTTTGGCTTAGGAGCCGCCAGGATTTGGGCCTGGGACAACTGTTTCTTCAGCGACTCCAGGGCTTGATCAACCTCGTCATCCTAGACGATTTTTTCCGACTTTCGCAAGAGTTGGTACAGGGGGATTGCTTTTTCTCCGAGTGGGCTTATGAACCGACTTAGAGAAGCTACGTACCCTGTGAGTCGTTCGACTCCCTTGACTGAGGCCGGCTTATGAAGGGTCATAATGGCATTGATCTTCTCCGGGTTCGCCTCAATACCTCTCTCAGATACTATGTATCCGAGGAGTTTTCCTGCAGGGACCCCAAAGGTGCACTTGGCCGGGTTTAACTTCATCTAGTACTTGTGCAGATTCTTGAAGGTTTCCTGGAGGTCACTGATGAGTGAGTCAGCTAGCTGAGATTTGATAACTATGTCATCTACGTAAGCGTGCATGTTGCGCCCAATTTTCTCTTTGAGGCGGTTCTGCACTATTCGATGATATGTAGCTCCTGAATTCTTCAAGCCGAAAGGCATAGAAGTGTAGCAGTATATCCCAAAAGGAGTGATGAAAGCTATTTTCTCCTGGTCATCAAGACCCATCTTGATTTGGTGATAGCCAGAGTACGCGTCGAGAAAACACAGGAGCTCACATCCCGCAGTAGAGTCTATGATCTGGTCAATGCGAGGAAGTGCGAAGGGATCCTTTGGGCAAGCCTTGTTTAAGTCGGTGTAGTCAATGCACATACGCAAGGTAGCGTTCTTTTTCAAAACGAGGACCGGTTTTACAAGCCACTCCGGATAGAAAACTTCCATAATGAACCCGGCGGCAATGAGCTGGGCTATCTCTTCCCCAATGGCGTTCCTCCTTTCATCATTAAAACGACGAAGGAATTTCTTGACCGGCTTCAGTTTTGGATGAATATTAAGGTGGTTCTCAGCGAGTTCCCTCGGGACACCTGGCATGTTAGAAGGTTTCCATGCAAAAATGTCCCGATTCTCATGGAGGAACTCGATGAGCGCACTTTCCTATTTATCAGATAACCCTGTGCCAATGATGAAGTGTTGGGAAGGGTCACGAGGGACAAAGTCGACTTTCTTTGTGTCCTGAGCTGGCTGGAACTTGGGTTTATTGTCAGGAGTCGGTTTCTTCAAGATGGTGGAGTCTGCTGGATCTACCTTCTCCTGGTATGCTGTCAAGTGCTCCTTGGCACATGCTGAGTCGGAAAACTTTACGTGTTGTTCATCGTATTCCGTAGCCCTGGTCCGGCTCCCATCTACCCTGATTGCCCCGTTAGGACCCGGATTTTTTAGCTTTAGATAGACATAGCATGGCCGAGCCACGAACCTGGCATAAGCCAGTCTGCCCAAGATGGCATGATACGGGATCTCGAGTTTTACCACCTCATAGGGTATGATCTCAGAGTGAAATTTTCAATAGTTCCAAAGGCTGTCTCCGAGTAGATTTTTCCTATCGGGCGTGCCGACTTTCCTGGGACTATTCCATGGAAACTAGTGTTCGAGGGTTGCAGTTGTTTATGAGCCAATCCCATCCTGCAGAAAGTCTCGTAATACAGGATGCTGATGCTGCTTCCTCCATCCATGAGCACTTTGTCAAGTGTGAAGCACCCGGTTTGTGGAGAGACTACCAGAGCCAGAGTGCCCGGGTTCTCTACCACTGGTGGGTGATCATCCCTTGTCCAGGTGATTGGTTGTTCAGACCAATTAAGCCACCTGGGACAAGTCGGCTCTGTGGCCACAACCATGGCGGCTCTCTGCTGCAGCTTCCTATCCCTCCGACAACTAGTGGTGGAGAAGACATGATATGCTGAGTGGTCTTGAAGTGGTTTCGTGTTTGCTTGGAATCATGCAAGCCCTGACTGTTTTTGCTGCCTACCTCCCCTAGATCCTTAGTGTTGAGGTGCTGTGCCGGCTCCCGGATGTCCAAAA
This sequence comes from Bromus sterilis, assembly GCA_950022295.1. NCBI lineage: Eukaryota > Viridiplantae > Streptophyta > Magnoliopsida > Poales > Poaceae > Bromus > Bromus sterilis. The sequence continues at coordinate 157,436,965 of OX465599.1, read as the reverse complement.
TCTTGGTTATTGTTGTTCTGACCGGCTCCTCCACCCGACCCGGGAGGTCCCTGGCCTCCACGCCGTGCGAACTGTTTCGTGAAGTTGCAATCTTCCCAGGTGTGATTGGATGGACGGTCGGGTTTACTATGTGTTGGGTAAGGTCTTTTCATAGCCTCTTCAAAGCTGCTTGGCGGTCGGAAACTTCCCTCCGTCTTGCTGTAGTTGTTGCTCCCCTGCTTCTGCCTTTGGAAGCCGACGTTTGTTTTGGCAACCAAGTCGGAAGCAGTCTGATTGAGTCGACGCTTGGTCTGTTCATTCTGGCTCTAGGATCCCTTGCCATTGTTCTTTTTATTTTGGGCGGCTTTATCCTCTTCGGATCAGCATCCTTGGTTTTGTCAGACTCGGCATACTTGATGACCGCATTCATGAGCTCTCCCATGTTACTGACCGTCCTCTTGAGTCGGCCGAGTTTATGTACTAAGGGCTCAAACTTGCAGTTTCTTTCCAAGAAAATCACTGCTGTCTGAGCAGTTATGGTGTCCGAGGAGTGAACTATCTCTGCGACTCGTCGTGCCCAACTCAGGGCCGACTCTCCTTCCTTTTGGACACAGTGCTCCAAGTCGACCATTGTGGAGGCTCGCCGACAGGTGCCTTGTAAATTCTTGATAAACTTCTCTTTGAGATCCGTCCAAGAGGTAATGGAGTTCTCTGGTACGTTTTTGAACCATGTACGAGCCGACCCTTCCAACATCATCGTGAAGTAACGGGCACAAACTTTTTCGCTGGCTTGCAACATATCCATGGCGAGGTCGTAGCTTTCGATCCATGTCGCCGGGTCCATGTCAGCCGTATAGTTCGGAATCTTACGCGGTCCCTTGAAATCTGGGGGCAAGCGTGTGTTCCTCAAGGCCAACACCAGACACTGGTTACCTACGAATCTGCTGACGAACTCGGTATTTTGATCCTATGAGGGAAATTGGACCGCCGGCTCTATACGGCGATTGGTGTTAGGAGACGGTAGGTCCATAATTCTCAGTGCCCCCTGAGGATTCGGAGGCGGTGGTGCTCCGTGATGGCGATAGCTACTCGAGGCTACAGGAGCCGATGACTCTGCTTGCCGGCTCATACTTTGATATGGAGTCCCATCAATGTATGGGCCCCCTTGTAAATATTGTGCTTGCTGTGTGATCGCAGTCTTGAGTAAGTCGACGGCTTCTCGAGCGGTGTGATCTGCTGTAGTGTCCCGCTGAATTGGCGCATTGGAGAGGAAGCCTGTTGCCGCCATGAAATTATACATGGGTTTATTGAAGTGATGAGGAGGTGTATGGAAACGATCTGGGCGTGGCGGAGGAGCCGGCTGTCTAGGTGGCGTGAATCCTGGGGGAGACGACTGGTCAGGGCTGTGGAACAGCGTTCGTCCTTGGTAGTCAGGGGGAGCCGACTCGCATGTCCTTGTGGACGCGTATGGGCGAGGCTTAGTCGATGGGCCTCTAGCAGCTCCGACCCTTCCCGGAGGCGTGTGGCTTCTTGAACGAGTCGGGCTTCTCTCTCCGCCATTTGCTCCTTTTCGGTGTTGATTTCCCTCTGTATGCTTGCTACCCGTGCCTTTAGTCCGTTGACCCTTGTCCTCCAGGCCTCCTGGTTTTCTGTTGTCACCGTCATGGCCAAGGTCTCGTCAAGAGAGTTCAAGGCGTCTGTGAGGGCTTCTACTCTAGTGGGGTCTTGTTCCGATGAGCGGGTTGTCGGCTCCCTATCTGGATTTGGGGCTGCACCGGCAACCGGCTATGCGCCTTGATTTTGGGCTGCCTTACTCCCCTGTCCTCCAGTGTCAGCCATGAACATCGTGGTGCAGTATGGAGGCTCAAAGTGAGGATAATCTAGGTTGTATTCTGGCACACCGGTGCCGAGTCTGTTGCTCCCCACGGATTGGATGGACCCCTCATCTGAGAAACTTCCTTCACTAGGATATGAGTCGACATCTGTTAGCTCTTCCGAGGCGTCGTGCATTGGGGACTCGACAGAGCACTCCATCTCTGGAGACTCATTAATGAATCCAACGAAAGCGTCTTTGAAGCCGACATGTCCCCGACTCGATGTTTTGATGGGGACTTCAGGATCTCGCTCTGGATCAGATCCGTCCATCCTGCCAATTAATATGTGGATAGTACCGATCGGGACCCGATATCCGGATTCGACCGAATCGGCTTCAGGGCCCCAAGTTGAGTCATTGATGCAGAGCTTCCCGCGCCGGCTTCTAGTGATCCTTCCATGCCTTGCAGGGCTCCCTCAAAAATCTCCACACCTGCATGCGCAGGCCCCACGGTGGGCGCCAACTGTCATGGGAAAGTCACGACAGATGTTCGAAGAGTCGAGCTTGACATGGGACCTTTGCTGCGAGGTGGATACGAGAAGAGAGTCGACATGGACAAGAGACTCGGCGATTTACCTAGGTTTCAGCCCCTCTTTGTCTTGAGGTAAAAGCCTACTCCTGCTTCTTATTATTACGGGTTCCGACTCCTGGATTAGAAGAGTCGGTAGATCGATTACAAGAGACTCGGATCGCAACCTTAGTATCGAGGAGATCTAGGTTACGCCGCAAGTGTCTAGTCCTATCTTGGATTGAGATTGTTCTGACTATGTATCCCGTGGACCTCGACTTATAAAGGCGTCGGGTCCGGGGCTTTCGCGAGTCCGACTCCGACACGAGGTGAAGTCCTATTCTACTTTACAAATATGCTACATGCTACACAAGGTATGTCGAATTCCTTTTACGGCTTCGATCTTCATGCTTGACGCGGACGGCTCGTGGCCGGGTCTTCTTTTGTGGGCCTTCCATAGGGGAGTCCACCCTTAGATTCTAATGTCGGGTTATGGGCTTGGTCCATCCCCCCGACACCCGTCCCGAAACCTGGGGCAAAGTTCTTGCATCGCATCCGCCCCCCGAGGGCATGCACAGATGTATTGCCACCAGTAAAGTCCCACCAGTCGGGCGCGTCACGGAGACCCGATTTTCCGTGTCCACAGTCCCCGAGAACTTTGCATATCCGAGAAGTTGTTCTCGGATTTGGATCATAGTTCCCGGACACCGTCCCCCATCCCGGGGATTGCTAAACGGATGTTGCTATCAACCCGCCTGTGACGTGGGTTAGATTGTGTTTTGTCTCGGTAAGACGGCAGGAGTGGTCCAGCAACCACCCTCTGGGTGAGACACTTCCTGGCCTCCGTTGACAAAGTATACACACAACCTCATCCGGATTCACAACATTCACACGCAGGAATTCAGAAGGTATCAAATGAAGCCATCGCTTCCAAATCTCATGCAGCCCACCTCATGAGAGACGAGCCACTCAGTACGATCATGAGTGACAGAAACATGAGACTAGGGGATGTGCTGTTGCCACCAGGGATAAAACAACGGTGCTTGTATCCGCGGGTGCAAGGATTGTTTACTTTACGCAAAGTTCTTTTAATGCAGTTGTCTATTGCTTTGAGTTTACAGTTTGGTTGGGATTCGCAACTTAATACCAACGAGATGTTCTGGATAGATATCTCAAGGTGGATGATTCGTAGTAGATGCAGTTGGATTTCGGTCTACTTAACTTGGCGTACTGCACATTGCTTTTGAGCCCTTCCTATCTTTGCAGCATAGTTAGCATTGCGGTGCCTTCATAATTCTGTCAATTGCCCAGCTGTGATTTGTTTACCTCGCTAGCACTTTTATCGTCTTTTGGGAGAGAGACATCACTAGTGAAAATCATAGGACCCCGGTCCATCTTCACATTACTGTTTACATCCTTAGTTTACTTTCAGTCTTTACTTTCAGTTGCCACTATTATTATCTCTTGCGTTGATCCTTTGTAAATGGCAAGGCCGGAGGAATTGACAACTCCTCTGTACTCGTGTGGAGCAAAGTTATTTGTTGCTGTGGGCAGGTCCACGTCAAGCGCCGTGACACCTTCTTGTATTTCTGCGAGTCCTACTTGAGACAAACCTTGGTATCTTCATCGAGGGAAATTTTCTGCTACGGTACATCTCACCTTCCACTTGGGGTAACCAACGAGGAGTGAGAGATCCTCACCGTATCAAGCCAATTTCTGGTGCCGTTGCCGGGGACTCTAGTCTACAAGATAGGGGAGTTGCACACTATCTTTTACCATTGCTTTTTAGTCTTGTTAGTTTACCTTTCAGTTTTTACTTTTGTGTTCATTATCAAAAAAACCAAAAATACCTGCTACTACTATGGGTTCCAATGAAAACACCAAGTTGTGTGACTTCACTAGTCACAACAACAGTGACTTTATCTGCACTCCTATTGACACACCTGCCCCTTCAGCTACCTCTTATGAAATTAAACCTGCTTTGCTAAACCTTGTTATGAGAGATCAATTCTCTGGTGCTGGAGATGATGCTGCTTTAGACTTGAATAATTTTCTTGAATTATGTGATATGCAAAAGTATAAAGAAGTTGAAGGTGATGTTGTTAAGCTCAAGATTTTTCCTTTCTCTTTGAGGGACGGAGCTAAAATCTGGTTTCAATCTTTGCCTAGGAATAGCATAGATGTCACAACCCCAAGTTAGGTATGTGCTAGGATCAAGTCTCACTTTGCATCATGGAAAAATTTCAAAAATAAAATGAAATGGGAGAGAGAACACCCCCCAGATGAATTTAATTCAAATGGCCAGAATAAAAGTTGCTCCAAAAATTCCTTTTGCATTTTTGAAAAGTTTCATAAATGAGTATAATCACATATAAAGTGGTGTGGTAGCATTCCCATGCTCATGCATTTTTCAAATATTCAAACAGGACCTTGGAATTAATCAAAAAGCCCTATTTGATTTAAAATTCCAATGTTTTGAATTTTAAAAAGTGCCAAGCTTTATAAGTGGCTAGCCTAATATATTATGAGGCCATGTAAAAAGTTTCAGCATTTTATAAAATGGGTTGCTATTTTATTTAGCAGTACCAAAACAAATAGCAGAAGAAAACATAGAAGAAAAGAAAAAGGAAACTCACCTGTGAAGAAGCCCATTTCAACCCCCCCCAGGACCAGCTAGCCTGGCCCAGCCTAGCCCCTCTTCTGTCGTCTTCTTCAAGCAGCTCGGTGTCGAGCCAGGGCACGCCGTTGACGCCACCGCGACGACGAGTACGTTCCAGGCGCCCTCGAGCCCTATCCCTTCGCCACGGAGCCGAGCAGCTCACCCCGTGTCACTTCCTCCCTCTCTCTGCTGCTCTCTCTCTCTCTCTGTCTGCCGCGCGATTTCGACGCCACCTGAGAACCACCGTGGAGCACGCCGCCGAGATCACGCGGCCACCGGCGACGAGAAGTCGAGCTAGCTTGTCCATCCTCTTCGGCGAAGTCGACTACGCCACCCAGCGAGAGGAATCCAGCCCGGAGCCCTCGTATACGTCGGAATCATCGCCAAGTCGTCGCCGGACCCGCGAGATCCCGCCGACGAATTCGTCGCCTTCGCGCCACCGTTCGCCTCGCCTCCTGCACCGTTGAGCTCAGGGAGAGCTTCTCCCTGTTTTCCCCAAGTTAGCGCGGCCCCTCACGTCCTCTGTGCCACTCCACCATGGGAGCCGAGCTCCGTCGCCACCATGGACGACCTAGAGCTCGTCCCTGTGCCCCTATGTTCTCTCTCATGCGCGCATAACGTTCCTCGTTTCCCCAGCATCGCGTTGCACTCGGCCACGCTCGATTTCTTGCAGAACGGCGACCTCTAGGTCAAACCCAAGCCACAGCCGCCGCCAAGCTCGTCGCCGGCGTGGATTCCGTCCACCCCTGTGGCGCTGCTATGGCCACATGGACTCGCACTTGAGCGGGCTTCAACTGATGGTGGCGGCGTGCCAAGAGGTGGCCGGGAACCTATTCCGGCGAGCCCCTCCGCCGTGCCCGTGGTCACTGGCGGCTCAACGCCGGCGGGCCGACGTGGCCGTGCTTAATTGGCACTAACCCCGCCCTTGTGACACTGACTTGTGGGCCCAGGCCCCCCCTAATCCCCTGGTTAGTTTAAAACTAACCGGGTTTATTAACCCAGCCGCTGACATGGGGACCCCACTGGTCAGAACCCCCCTGACGTCACCCTTGCGCAAGCATGACGCAGTAATTAGAATTTGTTTTAAAAGAAATCAGGAAATTGCACAAAATACTTTAAACTTCAATAATTCATAGAAAATTCATATTAACTCCAAATTGGGCAAATAATGTGTCTAAAATTATCAGAAAAATCCAAGGATTGTGAATATGGGCTCTGTTTATATGTTTGACCAATTTAAATTGGGTGAACAGTGACAAACATCCATATGGCTTTAATTTGAATTCAAATTTGGAGTGATTTTTGAAATGACTTTGCAACACACTTCTTTTAAATGGTTTCATCCACACATCAGAAACTTTACCTCACCTTTACAACATCAATTCATGCTCAACCATTTCAAGTGAACATTCATGGATTCAAATGCATTTAAAATTCATCGAGAAAACAAATGGAGTTTGAATTTGCAATTCAATTGCAATATACTCATTTTAAATGGAATTGCCAACACATTGTGACCATGAACATCACACTACAATATTGATCATGTGTTTGAGCATTGCATTTATATTTATCCCTTGATTTCCTTGTTTGCTCGATAGAAGTGGAGCCGGAACCGGAGGCCATCCCCTTCGTTGAAGACACTATGTTTGAACCTCGTCAGCAAGGCAAGCAAACCCCCATTGATCATGTCGATAAAATCCCACTTCCCTCTTAGTCTCGCTTATGCATTGTTTAGGATGATTACCATGCTACATTGCTACCGCATAGTTGAACCCATTCCGTTGCATGACCTATCATTTGTCACAGTAGTAAGCAAACCACAATCCTAGCAAATGTAGGGGTTGATTAATATCATGTGGCCCCTGCAACTGTTACTGCTTATTGCATGCTTAGAGTGATACAGTGTTGATACTGTTATGCGAGTCGGGATGGTAGAAATCATGTTGATGATGGTGGAAATGTGTTGGTGAATCTACCCTAATACAAGGTGAACGATGAGAGGTTGTGTAGGAGTACACAGTGGGTTGTCTCGTTGAACACCGCCCTAAGTCCGAGTTCTTGTGTGGTGATCCAAGATGAAGAGTACAACCACACATTGGGCTCACTGACCCCTCTCAACCTACTAACTCATCCCTTTCGATGTCCAAATGTCGCAGTAGTTTGGAGTTTTGGTAGGTTTGTGGCCTGGCTGCTAAGTGAGAGAACGGCTCAGCCGAGACCGGCTTATGGACCACGCACACATCATCTGGGTCCACTTCGGTAAACCGGCCGGGTTCACGATAGTGGTAGCCGACCCAGGTAGGCGGCTTTCTTGGACTAGATCGGCTATGAGGTAACAGTTGTGGTGGCATCCTCGCTGTCACATCTTGAACGGTGACACGCAAAAGGCGGTAAGTGATGACATGTGTGTGTAGCGGTACACCCTTGCAGGGTTAACAAAACTATTCGAATAGCCGCGTCCGCGGTAAGGGACTACTTGGAAAGCTTAGCTTGATTATTAGACAACTTGAACTGGATACTTATAAAACTTGCCAAGATAAGCGTGAGTGCTATGGCGTGCTTTCTCGTGGGAAGTCGAGGAAGGCACCATAGTGGTGTAATTGGTTGGAGACATGTAGTGGACTCGTGTACGCTTCTTACCTCAAGTCTGTTACTCGTAGTTCAGGACTAGCCAAGTCAAAGCTGGCACTTCTGCATTGAAACCCCACCTCCCTTTACCTTGATATATGTGCATGACTATCATAGCTCCTACGTAAGTCTTGCTGAGTACGGCTTTTAACTCACGTTTGCTTATTATATGTTTTAGATGAACCCACTGACACCGAAGGGGGATTCTTCCTCGAGCTCGACGACTGAAGACCAAGCTAGTGTAGTCCCAGTCAGCAGACTGGTTCCCTCGTGGAGGGCTTCTGTTTAAATAAGGCTTCGTAAGCCATTTGTTAAACTTGTCTGTACCCAGACATAATTTGCTTCCGCATGCTTGTTGTAATGTTGGATCACGGTCTCGTGATCTCTGTGTGCACTCTGTAAGAGTGATCAATAAAGTTGTACACTTTGTAGAGAATTGCAATGATACCTGATGTTCATACTAGACATGTGTGTTGCGTGTATGATTATATCATGCATGTCTTAGTATGGGTTTTCGAGACCTTAGTTGTGATCTGGCTGGCGGACTTTTATACACCAAGTGGCCCTTAGATGGGCGCAGCTTGGGGCATCGCGATGCGATTGCTCGTGACTCCGTCACGTGCACACTTTGATGAATGATCGAGCCCGCCCTAGACCCCGACTAAGTGATCGGGCTGGAGTAAGTCTATGTAAGGGTTATAATACAATCGATAGTATGGTTGAGGCGACTTGTCTACGAGTATGGGAGTTCACCACCCATATCATTTAGACTTGTGTGCGGACGATGAGGACCCATCTCAGTTGATCATCCAGCCTGGATGGGATGCCCCTCACGTTCGATGCTTTCCGAGAACGTTCTGTGCTTGGCCTTGTCTGCTTAGACAAGTGGGTACGGTTCTCGGCTCTCCATATGATTGTGTTGTAGCGAGTCTTGCATACACTAACCCCGGGTCCCGACAATAGATTCTTGGGATAAGTGCAAAGATGCTTTTATTGGGAAGTACTACCCACCTGCTAAGATTATCCAATTGAGGAGTAACATTATGAATTTCAGGCAATTGGATAATGAACACGTTGACCAATCTTGGGAACGCATGAAATCTCTTGTCAAGAACTGCCCCACACATGGACTGACTACCTGGATGGTTATCCAGACTTTTTATGCAGGCTTGAACTTTACCTCGCTAAACCTGTTAGATTCGGCCACGGGAGGAACTTTTATGTCAACCACACTTGGTTCTTCCACAAAGCTACTTGATGAGATGATGCTGAACTACTCTCAGTGGCACACCGAAAGATCTCCAACTGGTAAGAAGGTAAATTCTGTCGAGGAGATCTCCTCTCTAAATAAAAAGGTTGACCTTAGCATGTCTCTACTTACCAAGCAATCTCCTATTGATCCTCAGAATGTTCCTTTAAATTCTTTGGTTGCTCAGGAACAAGTAGATGTGAACTTCATTGCTAGAAACAACTTTAATAATAATGCTTATAGGAGTAATTTTTGTAGCAACAATCCTAGGCCTTTCCCATCTAACAACTATGGGAACGGTAATAGCAACTCCTACAGCCAGAATTATAGGGAAAGAGACCTACCCAGCTATGAGAAACTTATAGAAATAGAAAAAGCCACCAAAATCTATATGCACACATAGTTTGAACAAAACAAGGCCTTTTCCAGACATTTAGATGAGCACTCCTCTATCCTGCAAAACATTAGCAAACAACTTGAGAGAATGAATAGTGATATTTCCAGCCTCCAAACTATACTCACTGCCATTGAGACCTATGTTTGAAACATGTCTCACACCCAATCTACCTTAATTTTCAAGCTTTGTGCCTTTTATAGCCTCATTCCACAAGGGAAGTGAAAGTTGTGACATGCTGTCCAGAAAATAGATTCTGTCCTCGTGACTAGAAAAATCAGAGAAAAATCCCAGTTCATCTTTTTGAGCTTAATTTTTTAAACAGCGTTCTCTATACAATTAATAAACTTTCGTATGTTCCGAGTTTTTTGATTTGAGTTGCAGAAGTATCCCTAAAAAAATCGTTTTTACCTGTTGGTCTGTTTTTCACAGATTCTGTCCTGTTTTGCCTTTTCTTCGTTTTGCAAATCTGAAGCCTGCTTTTTCTTTGCAAAAACTTTTTGGTAATCTTTAGAAACAGTAGCTCTTCAAGTTTATCTTTATTTCCAGTAGAGGAAAATTATTTTAGTTGGCTACTAACCTCGCTAATCAGATTATGATGAGTTATGTATGAAGGGAGTTTTCAAGTGCGCGATGGAAAATGATGAAAGAAGATCTTGGAGTGTCAAACGCTCAAGCTTGGGGATGCCCATGTGCACCCCCCAGAAATATTCAAGGAGACTCAAAAGTCTAAGCTTGGGGATGCCCCCGTCCATCCCATCCTTCATCAAAAATTATCAGTTCGTCTCTCGTTGCACTATATTTTTATCACTTCATGCGTTATGTGCTATACTTGGAGCGTCTCGCTCTTTACTTTTCTAGGTTTGTTTTTTCTTTGTTTGCTGTAGTAACAAGTTAGAACCCATCTTACTCTTTTTTGTGGGAGAGATACACGCTCCGCTTGAACTAGAACTCCTCATAGGATTTGCATGCTTATTCTTTTAGCTGTGAGTTGTTCTTTTTCTTTCTTAGCTGCTGCTTTGTTTAGTTGTAGTGCTTTAGTTTTCTAGAGCTTTTCTTTTGTTTTAGGTTGAACTTTCTATAGGTTGCATGTTTTATCTTGTTAGAGAGTTTGCCTGTTGTACTGAGTTTTGTGTCTTGACTAGAAGTAGGTAGTTGAAGTTGTTATTCTCTTTGTAGTAGTAACTTGCAATAGTTTTGAGGTATTGACTAGAGTAATGTTTGAACTTTTGGTGTCAAGAGCTCGAGCCTATTAGTGATAGATGTCGTATTTTGGGCAAGCCATGTGTTTTTCGAAAACCAAAAACCCCTGTTGATAACTCTAGCTACTAGATGGATCACTAACCTCTGGTGGGTTCGAATAATAGAGTACACTCACGTACCATGAGTCGAGGATGCGCAAGGATAACCAAACCCCCATACACTCCTCCTCGGGGTACTTGTCTCTTCGTGAACCTCCTGATTAGATTGAGAGTTACCGATAATAAGTGCATGAGTTCTTCAGACTAATGTGAGTATTCGACAGTTGACACTTCCACCCACCTATACTTTTTCTAGCCTCTTCTGTACCGTGCATTCCCCTTTCTCACCTTGAGAGTTGGCGCATACTTCGCCGGTGCATCCAAACCCTTGGCACGATACACTCTGTCATCATAAGCCTCCTTATATCTTTCGTCAAAACAGCCACCATACCTACCTACAAGGCATTTCCATAGCCTTTCCGAGATACATTGCCATGCAACATCCACCTTCTCATGACTTGATCCTCATATCATACATGCTACTTGCTTGATCGATGAGCCGCATGCTAGTTGGGCCTTTCCCTAATCATTACTACATGACGCGCTAGTATCATTGCATATCCTGCTATCCTGACAGAGGCATACATTTGCATCATGATAGTTATATCTTCTTTATGAGAGTACCATGGTAAAGTGTGAAAGATCTCATATATTCTTGTAAAATATAGAGTGTTGCCCCTAAAGTGAGGAAAAGATCGCAAAGAGGACAAAATCAAAAGATCCCAAAGAGGAAAAATGAGAGTTAAATAGAAAGAGCCATTGAGGCCACCACAAAAATATAAAAAATAGAAAAAAGAGAAAAATAAAAATAAAATGAGAGAAGGGGACACACTACTATTCCTTTTGAGAGATCCACAGTCATTCTTCATCCTCTATCCCTTGTACTCCATAGAGATCATCATCATGCATATAGCTATGTGGGTACCTTCACACTATAGAACTTGGCTTATATATTCCAATGATGAGCCTCCTCAAACGAGCTCTAGGTCTTCTTGAGCAAGCAAGTTAGATGCACCCCCACTAGTTCCGTTGGACAACTTTTAGCTCACATGTGCATCCGTTGCACGGAAATCCCTACTCCTCACATCATATCTATCATATGGCCTTCTCTCGCCTATGATTGTCCTCATTGATGTGAGCCTTTCACACCCTTTTTGTCTTCCTCCTCCACCTTCTTTCTGTTTCGTATTTTAGGTGTCAACTTTCTTGCTCACGCTCATCCATTGCATGAGTGCTCAAAATATCGAAAGGGAGTGGATCAGTTTGACTTGTACCTGGCTAGTGGTCTGGGGACGAGTCAAGATAAGAATCCAAAGGAGACTAAGTGTGAAACTTTAGTAGATAGTTGTTCTCAACAACCTTTTTTCTCTCTCTTTTCCCAGTCCCCTGCTTGCACGCAAACACCATCTGGAGACATTCGAGTCACGGACAGCGAGAGCTCTTGCACCTTTTGTTCTTCTGTTGCTTGTGTCAATGCTAATATAGACTCTTGCTTTTTAAGACTTGAATTGAATTGCATGCTTTGATTGCTTTACTTAAAAGTCCTTATATGGTTGTGTGGCATGTCACCACAGAAATTATGCTTGTTATCATTTACCTACTCGAGGACGAGCAGGAATTAAGCTTGGGGATGTTGATACGTCCCAAACGTATCTATAATTCCTGCTTGCTCCATGCATGTTTTGTGTGACTTTTCCATGATTTGCTTGAACTTTCATACACTTTTGAGCATATTTGGACTAATCTATTAACCCAGTGCACCCAACTGCCAGTTGCTGTTTTCTGCTGTTTTTGTATTTCAGGTTTTCCGGCCATTAAAAGTGCTCCAAAAAATCCGGAAAAATCAGATAAAAAATCAGCGACCCGGAAGCTTCTAGAAGCACCAAGGCAGCGGAGGGGGGCCACCACAGGGACTCTAGAAGGGTCCCTGGCGCGGCCCCACCCTAGGCCGCGCCAGGGGGCGTCCTCGCTGCCCTGTGGGTCCCCTCGACACCCCCTCCTCCTATATTTAGCCATCAGGGTGGAAACCCCTAATATCGATCTCTTTTCCGCGAACTCGCCTCTGTACCGCCGCCGCCGCCGTTTCTAGATCCGGGTTGCCTGGAGAAGCTGCCCCAGAACCCTGCCGGGAGGAGGAACCCCCTCCGGGAGACCATCCATAGCCATGGACGCCTCCCGTATGTACCATGAGTAGTTTCCCTTGGACCATGGGTCCGTGACCAGTAGCTATGTGTTGTACTTCTCTCCCCTCTTTGTGCTTCCACTTTCGAGACCTCGTGAGCTGCCTCACATGATCGAGGCACTTCTGTAATTTCTGCTGTTGCTATGCTGAGTTTGTTGGGATCTCATGGATTATGAGACTATGTTCAGATTGTGATGAGTAATATATTTGGTTCTTCTCTTTTTTATTTTGTTCTTGAGTAAATTCTTGCATGTTCTCCATTGCAGTATTTTACTTTGGCCAAGTAGTTTGTTGCAACTCCAAGAGGGAGCGTTATGCTTGATTGTGGGTTCAGCCCCTTGATGTCTAGCTTGAGTGACAGAAACATGAGACTAGGGGATGTGATGTTGCCACCAGGGATAAAACAACGGTGCTTGTATCCGCGGGTGCAAGGATTGTTTACTTTATGCAAAGTTCTTTTAATACAGTTGTCTGTTGCTTTGAGTTTACACTTTGGGTGGGATTCGCAACTTAATACCAGCGAGATGTTCTGGATAGATATGTCAAGGTGGATGATTCGTAGTAGATGCAGTTGGATTTCGGTCTACTTACCTTGGCGTACTGCCCATTGCTTTTGAGCCCTTCCTTTCTTTGCAGCATAGTTAGCATTGCGGTGCCTTCATAATTATGTCAATAGCCGAGCTGTGATTTGTTTACCTCGCTAGCACTTTTATCGTCTTTTGGGAGAGAGACATCAATAGTGAAAATCACGGGACCCCGGTCCATCTTCACATTACTGTTTACATCCTTAGTTTACTTTCCGTCTTTACTTTCAGTTGCCACTATTATTATCTCTTGCGTTGATCCTTTGTAAATAGCAAGGCCGGAGGAATTGACAACTCCTCTGTACTCGTTGGGAGCAAAGTTATTTGTTGCTGTGTGAAGGTCCACGTCAACCGCCGTGACACCTTCTTGTATTTCTGCGATTCCTACTGGAGACAAACCATGGTATCTTCACCGAGGGAAATTTGCTGCTACGCTACATCTCACCTTCCACTTGGGGTAACCAACGAGGAGTGAGAGATCCTCACCGTATCAATTGTGTTCCAAACTTGTTTTTCTTGTATCTTTTTAACCGTAACTCCGTTTGGAGTGTTCTTTATATGTAACTTTATTAGTATTTCATGTACTTTGTGTTTATGCTATTGTTTGCTATTGTTAACCAACCTAAAATATGGTTTAGGGAAGAACAGTACCAATTACTTAATTTGTCATGAGGCACTTAGTGATATGCCATGTTTAGGTTGTGCCTCACTTAAATTGACTAGCATAGATAGATTACCTTATGCTCACCTCTTTTCATGTTTGTGTGCTATGCCATGCTTGAGTGACATGCCATGTTAACAACCTTTGCTCACCTTGTGTAGCTAAACAACTTGAACCTTTCTAAATGTGCGATATCGTCGTGTGTGACGAGTACACCACTTAACCTGTTAGTCACCGCTCTCGACGGTAGGTGCGATGTCTAGTGTTGCCTTCTTGTTGATGCTTGCTCGTGTTTGCTTCGTACTAATAGATGCTTGCTCGTTGAATGATTTCCAGTGTTTACCGTCTTGTGTGCTTCAGCGGGTACCTCTCGGAGACGATGCGAGCTTGCGATCAACTACACCTTCGGAACCCGACTTATCCACAGGCAATGACTATACATTACTTATGATCCATTCTATTTCAACCAGCGGTTTGCATGCTAGTCTAGGATAGGTTCTATGTTTGATCCTACCACATGTTTACAGCCTCTTTCAAACCGATACAGCCATGTCCCCTCCCAGCAAACCTTGTACTGCTATGTTACTATTGCTCGTTGCTCATCCCCTGCTTAGTATGCATGCTTAGGATGCTACGATGTTACCTGTTACTCCTTGGTTTGGGATATCAAATTATTATATTGTTGTTGATGATATGATTATTATAATGTTGACTATATTCGACGAATGATGGAAGGTCTAGGCTATCCCGTCCGGACGCTTTGTTCCATTCGAGTCACCTAGGACCCGAGTTCCGGTTATTGGTTTTAAGACTGAGCGTGCCTAACCGCGTGTGGGATTTTATGGGGTCCCCTTTTCTTACCTACCTAGCTTCAAACATTTCTAGTGGTGGCCCAAGCTGATTTACCATTTGAAAACATGCATATATTTCTGTCGGGTCGCTCCTAGCAGATATCTTTTAAAATAACTTGGTTCAGTGGAGACATGGTTTCTCTGTTGGTCCACCCGATCAGCTAGGACCCGGCCTCATATGAGAATTACCGGCAATCCGACCTGCGTTAGCCGGAAGAGTCCGATCCGAGAGTGCGAACGGCTTTTGGATTGAGTGTCGACTCCCCGGGGGCCACCCGGATTTGTTCGTTGTTAGGTAGAGGGACCTGTCGTTTCGGATCTCTTGGAACTAAATAATAAAATGGTTTCCTGTGATGGGTAGAAACTGAGAGAGATGGGCGTGCGTGCGGAGCCTTGTAATGGGCAGTTGGTACACCCCTGCAGGGTTAAATCTTTTCGAGAAGTCGTGTCGACGGTTATGGACGACTTGAGACCTACTCCTTTTTCATAGACAACAACAACTGAGATAATCTTAATAATAACTTGATCAACGTGTGTGTGCCTTGACTGTTTCTTCTACGTCGGGATGCAAAGATGAGGACAAGGATAGGATAGGTGTTATGCATGCGTAAGTAGGTGGATAGAAGACTTGTTGGAGGCGATTCCTCATCGAATGCTTGGCTTCTTACCTTACTCTCTAGATCGTTAGCCACTTCATAAATGCTAGTGCGACAGCAACCTCACCACTTACCCCATCCTTATCGTAAACTACTAGTTGTCCTAGAATGACGAGTGATGAAGTCCTTGCTGGGTCAGATGAACACTAAAGTTGGATGCTGAGTACTTTTGTACTCATGATACTACCCCCAAACTCTTTTCAAGGTTCTTGATCGACAACAGGTATGGTGATCGATGTTTCACGTGAAGACTCGACGACGACTAGATAGGCGGATCCCGGCGGAGGGCCTGGACCCGTGTAGTTATGGGAGCGATGTCTTTTTCTCTTTGCCACTAGGCATTTGTTTTTAGTCTATACTCAGACATGTATCTTCCGCTAATGTATTGTATTAAGGCAGTTGTATGCCGATTGTATGAGATGTTGTATCTTTGTAGCTGTAATGTGGTGATATCACGTTGGAAATCCGGGTCATATGGCAGTGTCATATGTCGCGGTGGGACCGATATGTGCTTCGTCCCAGGATCTGGACGGAAACATCTAGATCTGTAACAGTACCGCATATCGGGCCTTACAACTTGGTATCAGAGCCTGACCGACCGTATGATCCCTTTTCTGGCCGAAGTCGAGTCTAGACTAAAACTATTTTGTAGTTACTAAGTTAGTTATCAGAGAGTAGGATTCTTTTTACTCCTTACCCCTGCTCTGGTCAGGACAAGTGTCGTAAGTGTTTTATTCTCTCCTTATCCCCTTCAAACTCTAGGATCTCGAGTGTGTGGAGTATCGTAATAGTTACAATGCTTTGCTTGGAAGTATTGTCTCGATTCCGAGCTCAGGTGGGAATTCCTGTAGTACCTTTAGCTTCTCCGATTTTGGGTATCATCTGGGTCATCTATTGCCATCCATCCTTTTACTGGTGTTTCCACGACTTGCGTCGAAAACACTATCCTTTGATATGGTTATCGTTGTTGTTCCTCCTCTTGTCACCGACGGTTTCGTATTTTCGACGATGTCGTCTCTCTGCGGAAAGTTTCTCGATGGAAGTTCGACGTCGACATGGAGCAGAGTCCCTTGTTGGTGGTGTGAAGATCGTCGACTGTCTTCTTTCCCCCTTCTCCTCTCGCCCGGATCGTCTTGGATCTCGGGACGAGATCCCTTGTTGGTGGTGTTGTATTGTAACAGCCCAATTTTCACAAAAATTAAAAAATTTGATTTCGGTGTGAATTGTTTGATTGTCTGATTTGTTTGCGGTGTTTGCATCCCCGATTTATCGATCAACGATTATTTCTCCCTCTCATCTCGTACCGAACGGGGACCGACCCTTGCCACCCTGACACTCGACCTTTGCGACACCGGGTTTCACCCGATCACCGTCGCGAAAACTGCACGAGACTAGCCGCAGCCAACGGAACAAAAAACCCCGTTTAATAATAAACGGGTTATTTTTATAGCTCGCCGAAAAGTGTTCTCGGAACGGTTCTAGCGCGAGGTGAACGCTGCCGGCTCGACGCGCTGATCGCACAGTTCAAAGTTTTACTCGAATCGGAGGTCCTGCGGACCCCCGGCGGTCAGAAAAGTAAACACCGCGCGCGCGAGAGAAAAATCGGGGATGTTTTTGCAAACTGCCAGCCACCTGGGCTATATAAAGACCACCACACTCCCACCCCTTTCTAGGGTGTCCCTAAGCCAAAATTGCAGCCACCGCCTCAGATCTGCCTCAAAATTTGCACAATAGCCCCAAAATTGCGAAACCCTAATTCCCAACGATCTGGACCGTCGGATCGGCCGATCCAATGACCCAGATCGCACCAAGCCCCCACCTTCTCTCTCTTCCTCCGCCAGCCGCCCGAGCCAACCCCGCCGCCGTCCCTTGGAGCCGACGCGCCACCGCCGCTCGTCGCCGCAGCCGCCCCAGCCGGCCACCTCTCCTCACCGCGCCCCACCTCTCCTTCGCCTCCCTCTCATCTTCCCCCTAACCCTCTCTGTCTCCTCTCTCCGCAGGTCCAAGGACGCCGCCACCGCGCCATGGTTCCGGCGAGCTCGAGCTCAAGCCGGGCCGCGCCCCCGTGGCTTCCCCGTCGCCTCCCTCCGGCCTCCGCGTCCCGTTCACGGCTCCTCCTCGCCGCCGGGCCTCCCCTCGCCGGAGACCAGGCCGGCCAACGGACGCCGCCGCCGCCGCCGCTCAGTCCCGGATCGGATCGGGCGAGATCCCGATCGGGGTGCCACCGTTGACCCTCCTGGTGGGCCGACCCAACTCGCCAGGCTCCCCAGTCTAGCAGCCGCGGCCCAGTCCGACGCCACCGGCCAGATGGGCCTCGAGGCCCATGGTGAGGGCCCGTCCTTTTTTTTTCTGGCACCCTATATTTTTGGCTAAGTCCTTATATTATTGCTGATGTATCAGTTTTGCGTTGTTATTTGCGAGTAAACCGTAGCCCGGATCACGTTGCGCCCAAAAGGAAAATTGTTAAGTTTTGTGTGTACTTCAATTCATATTTTGTGAGCATTTTGATTTGAGGCCATCTTGATGATGTTAATATGTGTTGAAGTGGGCATCAGACTGTTAACTGATATTATTTTCTGCTAGTGTGCTGCTTCTGTTATTTTATTGCAAGTTTGCATGATGATTGTGACACATCCATGAGGCTTATTGTATTAATTCTTTTTGCATACTGTTAAGTGCCATGTCTACTTCCATTGTATGTATTTAATTGTCATGTTTACATTCCTGGTCATAGATATATTTAGCTCCAAAGTTGTTATGCCACTGTTTTTGACAGTCACCTCTGTTTTTCTCTAGTCTGTAACTGTCCAATTCCATGTTGCACGCTTAATATCTTTTGATCTGTTATGCCTATGACCTTGATTCTTGTTTGTACATGATCATCATCATGCCTACTCCATGCTCATATATTGCTATGTCATGTTGCTGCAGTTTTGCGTATATCTTTAACCCTGTTTATGCCCTGTTTTCCTGATTTTCACTAAGTCCTAGACCAGTAATGTTTTATTGCATTTTTCTTTGGCTATAATTAATTTTTCATGATGCCTTTTTGCATGATTCCTTTTTCCATGCCTTTCCTGTCATGTCTACTTTAGTTGCATACCATTTGTGATCATGTTTTCGTCCATTATCCTATTTATGCATTGCTCTAAAGTGTGCTTCCTGATGTTGGCAGATTGTGTTCCAAACTTGTTTTGCTTGTATGTGTTTAACCGTAACTCCGTTTGGAGTGTTCTTTATATGTAACTTGATTAGTTTTTCATGTAATTTGTGTTTATGCTATTGTTTTCTGTTGTTAACCAACGTAAAATATGGTTTAGGGCAGAACAGTACCAATTACTTAAATTGTCATCATGCACTTAGTGATATGCCATGTTTAGGTTGTGCCTCACTTAGATTGACTAACATAGATAGATTACCTTATGCTCACCTCTTTTCATGTTTGTGTGCTATGCCATGCTTGAGTGACATTCCATGTTCACAACCTTTGCTCACCTTGTGTAGCTAAACAACCTGAACCTTTCTAAATGTGCGGTATCGTCGTGTGTGACGAGTACTCCACTTAACCTGTTAGTCACCGCTCTCGACGGTAGGTGCGATGTCTCGTGTTGACTTCTTGTTGATGCTTGCTCGTGTTTGCTTCGTAGTAATAGATGCTTGCTCGTTGAATGTTTTCCAGTGTTTACCGTCTTGTGTGCTTCCGCGGGTACCTCTCGGAGACGATGCGAGCTTGTGATCAACTACACCTTCGGAACCCGACTTATAAACAGGCAAGGACTATACATTACTTGTGATCCGTTCTATTTCAACCAGCGGTTTGCATGCTAGTCTAGGATAGGTTCGATGTTTGATCCTACCACATGTTTACAACCTCTTTCAAACCGATACAGCCATGTCCCCTCCTAGCAAAACTTGTACTGCTATGTTACTATTGCTCGTTGCTCAGCCCTTTCTTAGTATGCATTCTTAGGATGCTACGATGTTACCTGTTACTCCTTGGTTTGGGATATCACATTATTGTATTGTTGTTGATGATATAATTATTATAATGTTGACTATATTCGACGAAGGATGGAAGGTCTAGGCTATCCCGCCCCGACATTTTGTTCCATTTGAGTCACCTAGGAACCGAGTTCCGGGTATTGGTTTTAAGACTAAGCGTGCCTAACCGCGTGTGGGATTTTATGGGGTCCCCTTTTCTTACCTACCTAGCTTCAAACATTTCTAGTGGTGGCCCAAGCTGATTTACCATTTGAAAACATGCATATATGCCTGTCGGGTCCCTCCTAACAGATATCTTTTAAAATAACTTGGGCCAGTGGAGACATTGTTTCTCTGTTGGTCCACCCGATCAGCTAGGACCCGACCTCATGTGAGAATTACCGGCAATCCGACCTGCGTCAGCCGGAAGAGTCCGATCCGAGAGTGTGGACGGCTTTTGGATTGGGTGTCGACTCCCCGGAGGCCTGCCGGATTTGTTCGTTGTTAGCTAGAGGGACCTGTCGTTTCGTATCTCTTTGAACTAAATCATAAAATGGTTGCCTGTGATGGGTAGAAACTAAGAGAGACGGGCGTGCATGCGGAGCCTTGTAATGGGCAGTTGGTACACCCCTGCAGGGTTAAATCTTTTCGAAAAGCCATGTCCACGGTTATGGATGACTTGAGACCTACTCCTTGTTCATAGCCAACAAAAAATGAGATAATCTTAATAATAACTTGATCAACGTGTGTGTGCCTTGACTGCTTCTTCTTCATCGGGATGCGAAGAGGAAGACAAGGATAGGATAGGTGTTATGCATGCGTAAGTAGGTGGATAACAGACTTGTTGGAGGCGATACCTCATCGAATGCTTGGCTTCTTACCTTACTCTCTAGATCGTTAGCAACTTCATAAATGCTAGTGCGGCAGCAACCTCACCACTTACCCCATCCTTATCGTAAACTACTAGTTGTCCTAGAATGACGAGTGATAAAGTCCTTGCTGGGTCAGATGACCACTACAGTTGGATGTTGAGTACTTTTGTACTCATGATACTACCCCCAAACTCTTTTCAAGGTTCTTGATCGACAACATGTATGGTGATCAACGTTTCACGTGAAGACTCAACGACGACTAGATAGGCGGATCCCGGCGAAGGGCCTGGACCCGTGTGGTTATGGGAGCGATGTCTTTTTCTCTTTTCCACTAGGCATTTGTTTGTAGTCTGTACTCAGACATGTATCATCCTCTAATGTATTGTATTAAGGAAGTTGTATGCCGATTGTATGAGATGTTGTATCTTTGTAGCTGTATTTTTGTGATATCACATTGGAAATCCGGGGCATATGGCAGTGTCATATGTCGCGGTGGGACCGATATGTGCTTCGTCCCCGGATCTGGACGGAAACATCTAGATCTGGAACAGTACCGCATATCGGGCCTTACACCTCTTCACACAGCGCGACGGCAACACGACAGGCGGAGGGATTTGGCTGCCATTGACGTTGCCCGCTATGTCTCCGCCCAATCCTCCACCTCCCACAGGGCTTGAGGGCTTGTCGACGGGCTGAGGGACGATTTGGCTTTAGTCGTCCGCTATGCCTCCGCCGCATCCTCCACCTCCCACAAGGCTCGACGGCTCATCGACGAGCAGAGGAATCGAGCTACCGTTCTCCTCTTTGCCCCCGCCGCATCCTCCACCGAACGCAAGGAGCGACGGCTCGACGAAGGGCGCAGGGGTCGAAATGACGTCGTCGATTTTTCCTCCACCGCATCCTCCACCCCCCTTCTCCCGACATGGATGTAGGCTTTAGAGGACTAGGAAGTACGGCAGGAATCTATGGCCGGAGGATCAACGGGAGAGTGGTGAAGGTATAGGACGGGGTTGGTAGTGGGGTGTGTACGGGGTGGAGGATATTTTCCTAGACAGGAACCGTAAAAGGCCACACCAAATGTTCATATATATAGGGCGGGTGGGCTGCAGGATAGTGTTCCTAGCACATGTATCCAAATTTCACACCGTTTGCTTTGCGGTACAGATGGAAAAGCATACACATATAGGAATATAATCGTTTGCGTTCTAAGAGCTGGTGGGTATAAACCCTAAAGGACTTTGAAATCGAAAACCAATTGAAATGATGACTAATCAGTATGAGACTTTGCATGCTGTCATCGTTTCACCAGACCGGAATGTTGTGTAAATTTGATATTATCTTGATAAAAAATAGGGGTATGTCGTGTACAAAATGGGCATTTCCTATCGAAATATCAGGGTTTCTATGTGAGACAACCACATTAGAAAGATAACATGTTATTATAAAATCGTTTAAACCCCCATTTTTGTATGTGTTAAGCAATGATCACTCACACTGGGCTCCCAAAATTTCAAACATCTTTTACTTCATTTGACATATATGATGTACCAGGTGAATCATTTTCGAGCAAAACAACCCTGCAAATGAAAATCAATTCAAATGGTCTCTTAATTGGATGAAACTTTGCGTGTTGTCATCATTTCACCAACAATGTATGTGGTTAAATTTAAAGTTTGTTATGATAAAAACCAATGGTACTCCGTGTACGAAGTTGTATCATTCACTTCGAAGCATCGGTGTTTCAACTAGAAACACCTGCATTACAAGTACAACATATTATTTGTAAGTGATTTGAACACCAAACTTTTTATGTGTTCAACACCAAGCATTCACACTAACATCGTAAAATTTCAAGCATTTTGGACCTCGTTTGGTAAAAATTACGCATTTAGTGCTTTATTTTTTAGCAAAATGCCCATGAAATTGAAAGTCAATTAAAATGACCTCTAAGCGGGATGCGATTTGGCATGCTGTCACCATTTCACGAACATGGTACGTGGTAAAAATTTGAGAGGATTATGACAAAAACTGGTGGCACTTAGTGTTCAAAATTGGGCCATTCCCATCGAAATGTCAGGGTTTCGACGTAAAACAACAACATCACAAAGACAACATGTCTTTCTAAAATCCTTTAACCTCCATTTCTTGTGTGTGTTCGGCATTAAACACTCACACCGGTATCCCAAAATTTCAAACTTCTATGACTACATTTTACATATAACATGTACCAGGTGAATCATTTTCTAGCAAAACAACCCTGCAACTGAAAATCAATTCAAACGGTCTCTAAATTGGATAAAACTTGGCGTGTTGTCATCATTTCACCAACAATGTATGTGGTTAAATTTAAAGGTGGTTATGATAAAAACTAATGCTACTTCGTGTACGAAGTTGTACCATTCACTTCGAAACATCGGTGTTTCTACCAGAAACATCCACATTACAAGCGCAACATATTATTTTTTAGTGTTTTGTACCCCAAACTTTGTATGTGTTCACCATCAACCATTCACACTAACATCCGAAAATTTCAAGAAATTTGGACCTCGTTTGATAAATATTGTGCACTCACTGATATTTTTTACGCAAAATGCCCATGAAATTGAGAGTTGATTAAAATGACACTCTAAACGGGATGGGATTTTTCATGCCGTCACCACTTCACGAACATGGTCCATGGTAAAAATTTGAGAGGACTATGACAAAAACTGGTGGCACTTAGTGTACAAACTGCATTAGTTGAATGTTGGTCAAACAATGAAAAACCACGTTGACTGTCTCAAAAACCATCCGAAAAAAATCTCGTAACCATACAGCACAACAGTGGCCGTTGGATGTAACATTAGCGCCGAATGGTGGTCGTTGGATCTCAGCGCGATCTGCGAGGAGCTGGTTCTGAAACCTCATTGGCTGGCTTTTATCAAAGTACATGCACACAGTTTACAATGAAGAAGCGTTTGGGATGCAAGAACGCAAGTGGCGCGCCTCCTAACGAAGTCTTCCGTCCGAAGCTATCCAAATTTCTCACCGTTTGCTTTGCAGTACAGATGGAAAAACATACAGATACAAGAATATAATCGTTTGCGTTGTAAGAACTAGTGGGTATAAACCCTAAAGGACTTTGAAATCGAAAACCAATTCAAATGATGACTAATCAGTATGAGACATTGCATGTTGTCATTGTTTCACCAGACCGGAATGTTGTGTAAATTTGAGATTATCGTGATAAAAAATAGGGGTACTTCGTGTACCTAATGGGCCATTCATGTCGAAATATCAGGGTTTCTTTGTGAGATAACCACATTCGAAAGACAACATGTTATTCTCAAAAAATTTAAACCCCTAAGTTTTTTATGTGTTAAGCAATGGTCACTCACATTGGGTTCCCAAAATTTCAAGCATCTTTCACTTCGTTTGACATATATGATGTACTAGGTGAATCATTTTCGAGCAAAACAACCCTGCAAATGAAAATCAATTCAAAATGTCTCTAAATTGGATGAAACTTTGTGTATTGTCATCACTTCAGCAACAATGTATGTGGTTAAATTTAAAGGTTGTTATGATAAAAACCAATGGTACTCCGTGTACGAAGTTGTACCATTCACTTCGAAGCATCTGTGTTTCAACCGGAAACACCTGCATTACAAGTACAACATATTATTTGTAAATCATTTGAACACCAAACTTTTTATGTGTTCCACACCAAGCATTCTCACTAACATCCTAAAATTCCAATAATTTTGGACCTCATTTGATAAATATTACACATTTAATGCTTTATATTTGAGCAAAATTCCCATGAAATTGAAAGTCGATTAAAATGACCTCTAAATGGGATGGGATTTGGTATGCAGTCACCATTTCACGAACATGGTCCGTGGTAAAAATTTGGGAGGATTATGACAAAAACTGCTGGCACTTAGTGTACAAACTGCATTAGTTGAATTTTGGTCAAACACTGAAAAACCACGTTGACCGTCTCAAAAACCATCCGAAAAAATCTCGTGACCATAGCGGACAACAGTGGCCGTTGGATGTAACATTATCGTCGAATGGTGGTCGTTGGATCTCGACGCGATCCACAAGGAGCTTGTTCTGCAACCTGATTGGCTGGCTTTTATCAAAGTACATGCACACAGTTTACAATGAAGAAGCGTTTAGTATGCGAGAACGCAAGTGGCACGCCTCCTAACGAAGGCTTCCGTCCGAAGCTATCCAAATTTCTCACCATTTGCTTTGCAGTACAGATGGAAGAGCATACACATACAGGAATATAATCGTTTGCGTTGTAAGAAATGGTGGGTATAAACCCTAAAGGACTTTGAAATCGAAAACCAATTCAAATGATGACTAATCAGTATGAAACTTTGCATTTTTTTCATCATTTCACCTGACCGGAATGTTGTGTAAATTTGAGATTATCTTGATAAAAAATAGGGATACTTCGTGTACAAAATTGACCGTTCCTATCAAAATATCAGGGTTTATATGTGATACAACCACATTAGAAAGACAAAATGTTATTCTAAAATCCTTTAAACCCCTGGTTTTTTACATGTTAAGCAATGGGCACTCACACTAGGTTCCCAAAATTTCAAACATCTTTGACTTGATTTGACATATATGATGTACCAGGTGAATCATTTTCGATCAAAATGACCCTGCAAATGAAAATCAATTCAAATGGCATCTAAATTGGATGAAACTTTGCGTGTTGTCATCACTTCACCAACAATGTATGTGGTTAAATTTAAAGGTGTTTATGATAAAAGCAATGGTACTCCGTGTACGAAGTTGTACCATTCAATTCGAAGCATCGGTGTTTTTATCGGAAACACCTGCATCACAAGTATAACATATTATTTGTAAGTGATTTGGACCCCAAACTTTTTATGTCTTCAACACCAATCATTCACACTAACATCCTAAAATTTCAAGCATTTTGGATCTCGTTTGGTAAATATTACGCATTTAGCGCTTTATTTTTGAGAAAAATGCCCATGAAATTGAAAGTCGATTAGAATGACCTCTAAACGGGATGGGATTTGGCATGCCGTCAGCATTTCACGAACATGATCCGTGGTAAAAATTTGAGAGGATTATGAAAAAACTGGTTTCGCAACCTGATTGGCTGGCTTTTATAAAAATACAGGCACACAGTTTACAATGAAGAAGCGTTTGGGATGCGAGAACGCAAGTGGCTTCCGTCCGAAGCTATACTCAATCCACATCGATCAAGCCAGATTTCCCACCTCTGGTGATTCAAGCACACAATCCATTCCTCAACCCATCAGTCAGCTTAGGTCTATTGGATGGGGACATCGACTAACTACCAGAGGGCTCGTATGGTCGGATTTGCCGCCGCCCCGGTGCCTACCGGAGGCGGTTGTTCCGACGATGCCGCCCTGAGCGCGGCCTTGCGCGCGTTTGGAGCGAGGTATCGTTTGGTGACCGATTCCTTCATTAGCCCGGCCACCCTGATCATCACTGATTTCCTGGCTATTTCCATCTTGCTGGCCCGTCATGCCCGATTGGAGACCCCTTTTTACGGCAGGACTCCGGCCGTCTCCGTCCTGTCCATCCCGACCACATCCGTCCAAGGCGCAGCTACGGAAGCGGCCAGGGAGATTGAAGCCGCTAAGAGGGAGGTGTTCGACGCCATCTTGGTGAGGGTAGCCGCCAAAAGAAAGACGGAAGCCACCAACAGGGCGGCGGTATACGCCGATGCCGCGAAGGTCTCTCCGCACCAGCTCATCAACGTTAAGGAGGCCAATAGGGAGGCGGCATACACCGATGCCACGGCGGCCTTTCTGGACCAGCAACTCATCGACGTTCAGCGGGCCAACAGGGTGGCGGCATAGGCCGATGCCGCGGCGGCCACTACTACGATAAAGGCTAGTAGTAGCGCCCCCTTTTGGCTTATCAGTAGCGCCCCCGGGCGCGCTACTAATAGCACGCTATAGCTAACTTATAGCAGTAGCGCGCACAGGCAACCACTACTGCTACGAAGGGTTAGCAGTAGCGCCTCCTGGCGGTGCCTCTACAAATAGCTATAGCGGCAGCGCCTTCCTTTGTCAGGCGCTACTAGTAATATTTTTCAATTTTTTTTCATTTCTGCCTATTTTCTTCTATTTGTTTGTACATGTTTTATAGTATAATGCACACAATAGTATCATCAATTTATAGACATACACACCTCAATATCTCACACACAGATAATAGTTTAAATCGATCATCTCATATATATTATCACATGATCATAATATCCAACACAAAGTTTTTTCCTAGTTTAACTTCAATAACAACAAGTACGAAAGCCATAATATCCAACACAAAGATTTTTCATATTTTAACTTCAATAACTTAATTTTTCCAATTCACTACTACTAAATATATATAGGACCTAATCAACACGCGAAGGTGAAAGGAAATAAAACCAAAAATAATATCCATATTCTCCAAGATAGAGAACAAAGAACAACTTGTCTCCAGGTTGTGGTTTCTACTGCACCCGTATCTTCAACCATGCTTTGATTTTGACACAGACATCTGATCCACTTTCAGTGTAGTAATCATGTGTGAAAGATTCTGTCCATGGCCGTGCACAAAAAATTTGTACTTCGCTTTCGATATCTGCATCCATCTAGGCGTACAAGCTTGCGGTATCCTCTGTTGAAGAACATACATATTAGTAGCATAGTTAGCAATGGATTATACTTAATAAGAATGCCTTTTTTGACAAGATAGGCTACTGACAGAATGATAAAAATCTTACCAGGCTATTCCATTTAAGCATATATTCCTCCAACGTAAGGACAAATGGAACGTATGGTGCAAAAGGACGGCCAACCTTAAAATAGTTCGCATACGAAGGTAACAATTTGAGAACTTTGATAAATGTGTTTTGTTCATTCATACTTAGGTCGAACCACAATTATAGAAGGTATTATCAAAAATATTCCGTGCTTCTTCAGTGGCAAGAACATAAGCTGTCAATTATAAATGAGTTGTCAACAGTTGAAAGCAAAGGAAATAAGTTGTAGAACTGACAAAATTGTTGTTTAACAAACTCTCATGAACATCTAACTGGAATCATGTCGCCTAGTTCTATAAAAATTTTATCATCACGAAAAACATTGGAGCCTCGACTGCGACGTCCAAGATCAAATGCTATTTTCATATTATCATAAAATGCATATGTCTTGCATAATGCATCCCATTTTGAACAACCAAAGAATGTGGCATCTGGTTCATTAAAGATGTTAACCTTAAGAACGTAATGTTTCGTCTTAATGTTAACTTCTTTTGTAGTAGTTTCATTGAAATCTTGAATATTGATCTTGTCACAAACGTGGCGTCTTGCAAAGCAAGGGATGCACTAGTTGAATTAGAAAAATATGATACGTTAAAACATAAACTTAAGTCATGCATGCACCATAAGAAGAACATGTCTTTTAACTTGCATACCGTATGATTTTGGAACCCAGAGCTAAACGTGAGGAAGAAGTATGTGTCTGGTTCATCCAACACAACATCGTTGCATCGACCCGACTCGTCGTGACAATACTCGCATTTGAGAGACATTCTCTGCGTTCATAATGTATTTTAATCATCGACATTCTAAAAATGGTGAACTTGAATAAAAATGCAACAATAATATTTTATCATATAATATCACTAATACATCTCGAATAATCCAGTCAATGCAATAATAATATCACTACTACATCTCGACTACAACATCTCAGAAATTCACTACTACATCAAACTCGACGACGACCCAGAGCCAAGTCGTGGGTGGTAAACACCCAAAGATAAGGAACCGCCAAAGGAACATAGCTCAGGTGAGATCCGTGAAGAACCTGCCAGGTATTGGCCGTGGAGAACTCGACGTCTAATGCATTTAAGTAGCGACGTACATGCTTGTCCTCCTCCCTGACCCGGCGACGTACCACCTCCTAGGGGGCCGACTCTCTTTGCACTGCCTGTGGCCCACGTGACCACCACCAAAGAAGCTCCGGGTCGACGACAGGACCCGGAATCCTCAGCAAGCGACGCGCCCTGGAGACCATCTCCAAGTGCCATCCCGGGGGCGCCCAGCCCCGGACATTGCCCATCCTATCAAGCAGGTGCTCTCCGTCGCGGCGACGACGGGGATGCGGACCGGGCATTGTCGCCGAGAACTTATATAATATACAAAGTTTTATTAAAATACGAAACGGTTTCAATCATCGGCATTAAAAAATAGCAAAAGTAATGATGAAAAGAAATTTGATGCCGGAACAAATTAATTTTATTTCGGTTGAGAATCGGGCCGCTTTTAGGTCAATAAAAATAGCAAAGGTTATGCACGAATTCACGGAAAAATTGGGCATGATCTTTGCAAATTTTCTTAACATGGGAGTGCCCCATTTCTCAAACGAAACAGAAATTAAGCAACATTTCAGAAGAAAGGGGATAATTTTGTCCCTGCATCACGATAACAATAACAAAAAACCTGAGGCATGTCCAAATTGTGCTAACATTTAACTACGACTCATGACATCATTAAGAATAGATTCTACAACTTGCGCAAATTTTGCTAACATTTAGCTACGACTTACAACATCCTGCAAACAATATCTAATAAACTAAAAAAATAGTCGCGGGCAAGGGGTTCATGCCATTATAAACAAAAATCCTAGATTATGTTTCAATTTAACAAAAATATAACAAAAATCTTACATTATGTTCCAATCTAACAAAAATCCTACATTATGTTTCAATCTAACAGAAATTATAGTAATTGAGAGAGGGGATTGAGCTGGAGAGACTCACAAGTGGTCAACGGCGGCGTGGAGGAGCGGGGCGGGTCGGGGAGGCGGTCGGCTAGTCGGGGCTGTGGCGGGTTAGGGAGGCGGGTGGCAGGTCGGTGCGGCAGCGCTGTCGGGGCGGACGAGCAGCACGACGGCGACGCGGGGGAAGAAGGAGAGTGAGAGAGAGAGAGGGAAATGTGAGAGAGGGAGGGTTATGCCAGAGTTTTGTGCGGACCATAGCAGTAGCGCTCCCAAGATAGACGCGCTGCTGGTATATGTGGACCGTTGGATCCACTTTAGCAGCAACGCGCGACATGTGGGGGCGCTACTGCTATGCGAATAGTAGTAGCGCTCTTTGTAGGGAGGCTCTACTAATGGAACTTGTCAGCTAGGTTTGGCAGGGACCACCTTTAGCAGTAGCGGGTCCTCGAAGGTGGCGCTACTGATAAACTCCTAGCAGTAGCGGGCCTCCATAGAAGGTACTACTGCTAATTAGCATTAGCGCCCCTCTTCTGAGGACGCTACTGTTAAGCCTCTACCTATAAACTTTTTCCTAGTAGTGGGCCTCTCTGGACAAGAAGCTCAGCGACGTTCAGCGGGCTAACAGGGCGTCTGCATATGCCAATGCCTCAGAGGCCTCTCTGGACCAACAACTCATCGACGGTCAGGAGACCAACAGGGCGGCGGCGGAAGCGGCGGCATACGCCGATGCCTCGGAATCCTCTCTGGACCAGCTGGACTAGTAGTATTTGTTTAATTAGGCGTTGGCCTTTTGTTATTCCAGTAGTTCTTGAGTAAGAGCTATGTTTAGTCCAGTACCTTGTTTAACTGTTGAGCTGGTTCGATTTAGCAAGTGTGAGCTTTGCTGATGACTCGGTTGTTTTCTCAAATTAA
Source organism: Bromus sterilis (assembly GCA_950022295.1). Taxonomy (NCBI): domain Eukaryota; kingdom Viridiplantae; phylum Streptophyta; class Magnoliopsida; order Poales; family Poaceae; genus Bromus; species Bromus sterilis. The sequence continues at coordinate 157,406,892 of OX465599.1, read as the reverse complement.
CAGTTGCTCTTAATATATTCAATGCCATGGATGATGTACCATATATTCAGGATGATTCACACCAAATCATGGATCTTCCCATACGGATGTTCGATCTTGTATGGCCCGACCACCAAATCATGGAGGATACACTTTCTGTGGATGCCATCCTCACCGCACTCGCGCGCCATCACATGCTTTCCTCGAATCTAGGTCTGGCAGTCGTCTGCTACGACGATGTGGAGGGCAGCCACGACGAGGAAACCTGTAACACCCTCAGTTGTCTGTAACAGTAATCACTTTTACTGTGGACTTATCACTGTTGCTAATCACTATGCAAAACATGCCATGACCCACTTTGCTTTTGATCATATTCAAAAATGCCTTTTGGTTGCTATGAAAAATATGTGGCAAATAAAACTGTCCAAAAATTATACAACCACTTTTGTTAAATCACAAATAATCAGTGGGTCATGCCCATGTGGTTATGGTAATTTATTATGCCTCTGAAAAATTCAAATAATTCAAACACCAGCCAAAACAACACAAATTGTCATTCGGATATTTAAAAGAAATATTAAATATATTTCTTTTGACCCCAAACTTTTTGTAGCACTCTAATGTTACACAATACTGATTATGGGATATGTTAAACATTTTACAAAATGTACAAGTAGCAAAAACAAATGAAACAGAAAAGAAAAAGGCAAAGAAAATTGGAAAACCACTAACTGACGCCCAGGGCGACGGCCCACTTGGCCCAGCCCACCCTGCGCCGTGTCTTCTTCCTCCACCCACTCTCACCTGCTCCCGTATGGCGGCAGAGCGCGGGCACGCCGCTGCCAGGCTGGCCCCTCCCTTCACCTGCTCCCTCCCGCCGCGGAGGCGATAAGCACGCCCCCACCCACTCCCTGGACACCCCCTCCCCATTCTCCTCTCCCTCCTCGCCTCTCCCGCGTCGGGGAAGAACCACCCGCAGCTGCAGTCGCCGTCGCCGTGCACAACCGCGGCCAACCGCCTCCGCAGGGCACGCCACCGTGTCCAGCGAGATCGTCGTCTTCTACTTCGTCTTCCCCGTGGAGGAATCGAGCCGTGGACTGCTACAGCAAGCGCATCGCCGCTGTTCCTCGTCTGCATCCGCCGCCGCTCGACGCCAAATTCCGGCGACGACAGGACTTCATCGAGCCCGCTGCCTCCCTCAACACGTCCCCGGTGAGCTTCTCACCCGTCGCCAACCGCCCTTTGAAGCCCGTAGGGTCCCAACGCGAAAGCCCCCTTTTGCTTGCTCCGGCCGCCGCGGTTTGTAGTCGTAGTCGTGCACACAGGACGCCCCAACTCATGAATTTGGCGTGCACGAGTTGCTGCTGGACTGCACTTCCAATTTGACGCGTTAGGCTGTTCGTTTGCATCACGAATCGCTATACGCCATTGACGCCCGAGCTCGGTTCCACCGCGGTTGACCTAGCCATCGCCTCAGTGCGTCTCCGTTCGTGAAACCAGTCCAGATCGAAGCGCCGTGCTCCTGCGGTTCGAACGCGACCGGCGGCGTGTCCAACGATGCCCTGTGGCGATGGGGTCCCCGTGACAGTTATTTGATTAGGGCTTAACCCCAAACCCCTAAGCCGCTGACAGTGGACCCCCCCGGCTAATTACTCTGTTAGTTTCACTGAAAAGATTAACAGAATAATAAACCCCCCCAGACACTGACACGTGGGTCCCCTGGTCATTATATTAATTAAACATGTTTAGTTATCACTGGAGTCAATGACACCTGGGCCCCCTTTGTCAGTTTGATTTTTTAAAGAATTTAAAAGAAATTCCAGTGGCTGACATGTGGGCCTAGAGGCTATTTCTGATTTAATAAAATGTTTTATAAATAAACAGAGTCTGACATGTGGGTCCCACATGTCAGGCACTGTTTTGGATAATGTTTTGGATAATGTTCTGGATAATGTTGAATAAATAATAAAAGAAATTCAGAAAATCATTTAAATAATTTTAAAACTTTGAAATTCAATAATTTTTAAACCGTAACTCAGATTCAAAAACTTTATACATGAAAATTGATCAGAAAAATATAACAAATACGAATACGCTATCCGTATGTCTATCACACCCCTCTAACACAACGAACATCGAACCGTCCCCCTCCGGACCGACTGTCCGATAAATTGTCCGGTACTGTTAGAGTGCCCGGATGAATTTATTCCGAACACGAATGTTGTTCGGAATAGATCAACTAGCACGGATACACCCCCTTATGTTTTTCCGGTACCCACGACACCTCCGGCTTGATCCTTCCCCTCCGGTCACCCTGTCCGGTAATCATTCGGAGCCGGTAGTTCATCCTCAGATGAATTTCCGTTCCGAGCAATGTGCATTGCACTGCGTTAGAATACCGTTAACATTTCATCTGTCATGTCATGCATCTGTTTGTATATGCTTGCTGTGTATTTACTGTTTCTTCCCCCCTTAATCTCCGGTAGACCCCGCTGCTGCCGTCGACTACACTGCTGCTGAGTACGACTACTTCGTCGATGACCCTACTACTACCGTCGAGCTTCCAGGCAAGCAGAGCCATTCTCTTCCCCAGATATCGCCTATCTTTCCGTACATTTCTTGCACTAGGCATTGTTACTGCTGCTGCTACGTTGCTTACCTATTCAATTACATAACCTGTCATTGTCGCCCCTTGATGTGCCTTCCTTTATCCTATGCTGCCTATTATTATTATGCATTATTCAGCAGTGAGTCCTGCGCCTTGTTAGCTAGGATTAGATAGAGGGCCGTGATCACTCAGGGGGGGTGAACGCGGATACAAATATTATAACTGCACAGGTACGGTACAAAGCAGACACCGCCAAAGGCCCCTATCTGGGTTATGCCTAGTCACCTCAAGTGTGAGCTATCAAGGAGTAATCCTTGTACTCCACTCGAGGCTGACTTTGTCTTGCCGCCATAGGGTCCTGTAAACGGTTGTCCTTCAGGTAAGAAGTCGGGCGACCCAGTGGTGCCCGCGAGAGGTATTGCGACGGGACGACAGGGAGGGTACGACCAGTGTACCGGTGTGCTTGGCCCCTGATCGTTGGCCGCGAGAGTTACCAAACCACGAAAGTCGAGCTCCCCCAGGAGCACACGCGAGACAAGGTAAGGAGACGGTTCACCTTGTTGGTAACCGCAGTGACTTGGTGGGACGACAGGGCAGGCACCGATGTACTGGTGGTCCTCGCTGCGGTCGTTGTCCGCGGGTCAGTTAAGTCGAGGCAACGATAACGGTTGTCACGCAGGTTTATTAAAATGCTAAATGGTTCAGTAATGTCTTGAGTTAGCTATATGCCATGTACGCACTACCTACCCGTGGGAATTACGAGTTATGGGCTCCTCTGCTTCGTAGTGTCGTCCGAGGACAATTCAGACGTCAGCAGTACTGCGGGCTGATTGCCGGGAAGTGGTGTTGTCTTATTTTCTCGCGCGGTGGTGTCTTATTTGGATTTGCTTTAACTTCACCGGCCAGCCACGCACCGTGCAGGAGTACGTTCGGGTTGGGGTCCAAGGCTCGGCGTACTTAGGATTTAGACCGGCGGATGGCCTCTCTGTTGAGTTTGAAAGATGGGCTATGAAATGTCGGATAGCCTCGGTGGAGCGTTCCCTAACAAGGTTCCCGCCACCCTGGAGATCCGTGCGTGTAGCGTAACACAAGTGCACCCCTGCAGGGAAGATTAATCTATTCGAATAGCCGTGTCCACGGTAACAGGACGCTTTATGCTGAAGCTGGATCTTACCACTAGAAACTATTATTATTAAACTGTATGGTTCCGGGTTTTCTTCCTCGCGGGGATGTCGAGGAGGTGAACTCGGAGGCATTGCTAATTATTACAACTTATTATTATACAATGCTGCAGCAACTTCTGCTGCATTGTTACTTTATGCTTTATATAAACTGTTGGCTGATTCTTACCTCATGCTGCAAGAGATCGTCGGAAGATGCTAGTCTTCGTTAGGCCTAGCTTCTTACCCTTGCTCTGTATTTCTGTCTTTCAGTCCACTATATACAGCCTCTTCTTTCTGTTGATACAATGCATAATGCTTAGTAGCGGACGTAAGACTCGCGGGTATACTAGATACTCACCTGCTTTATTTCCTTTACTGTTTTGCCTGATCGGCCGCTGCAGCCGACGTTGGAGCCCAGGAGCAGGAGTACCCCGGAGGCGCCTACTACGACGTCGAGTTCCCCGTTGACCAGGAGTAGTTCGGTGGTTCCCAGGCAGGAGGCCTCGCCTTTTCGATCTGTATCTCTGATGTGATTTGTGCTAGCCTTCTTAAGGCAAAACTTGACTAACTATGTCTGTACTCAGATATTATGGCTTGTATGACTTATGTATTCGGGTCCGCGTGACCCCCTCTATTGTAACATATTTGTTTATCCTTTTGTGTTTAGTGTTGTTCTGTGATATTACCCCCGTGGCACCCTAATCTCAGCCGTGTACCCTGCGTGTATGATTACTGTACACGGATTGATTTTGGGGGCCTCACAAAACCTCGCTTCCTTCCTTCCAATGGTAAGGATCCCATTTCCCTCTCCATCGGCGACGAGTAGTACGTTATTAGCTTCCTAGATACATATGTTTAATTAGATATGCCACAGAGTTAAATTATATTCAGATCAACCTTTCCACATGCGTTGCTCATGCCTTGCTTCTAATTTTTTCTCTTTCGGTTGCATCTGAAAATTATTATTTTGTTTGGATTGCATCTACAACTTCAAGTAATTGAGCCCATACTCTGTATAATGTTATCATGCAATGTGATACCGAAGTTAATCAGCGATCATTAACACATGAAAACCTATTCATTTCCTATATTTGTTAGGCATATTTTAGTTACTTATCTGGACTTTCCATGTCTTGAATATGTTGGATTGTATGGTGTATTATGTATGCACGAACCTGTTATCATTGACTTCATGCCAATTCTTACATTACCTAATCATTATGTACTTTATGCAATTTCAGGTTAGTAATAGGTGACTCTATGATTTACAACCGAGGTATGCACATGGTCTACATGGCTTATATCCCATTAGTGTACAAATGAAGGAGAAATGCCACTGCTCGTATTCTAGTATTTACATTTTGCTTGTAGTTCCCTTTGTCAAAGGACTAGATCCACTGTTCGACCCATTTTTTCTCTCAATCAAGTCAAGAAACTTAGAAAAATTGCAAGGATAAAAAAACTGGCCACGAAAGACAACAAACTCTTTCTCTGCACAATGAAGAAGACTTCCGTCTCCTATAGGATGGTAATAATTTACGTTCCAACTATATTTTTTCCTACACACACAATTTCCATACTAAAAACTATATTTATCCATATCTTTGTATTCAGTCTTTTCCGAAGCACTTCACCGATGATTATCTATAAAACCACCTGTATGGTCAAGAGGCAAGAAAGGTTTTTGTACAACACCCACCCTAAAATATTGAAGCCTTCCTGAAGAGGGAAAGCGATGGGCGGGCAATCATCCATAGGCGCTGGACTAAAGTTGCAAAGGCTCAATTTTGGCATTTGGCTTCGACAGTTTCCCAGGTGAGATTCATCTGTCTATCTACAGACTATGATGTTGTACTTTGCAAAGGTTGTTTCTGTATTGCGGCCTGGTGTACTATATGCTGGTTGTTACCATAGATTTCCTGTTTATGTAATGCGGCCTACTGTACTAGATGTTGGATGTACTGTGATTTCAGTAATTATGAAAATCCTAGTGACCATTACAAGCATATGAAAGATATTGTGTTATATATATGAATGTTCTTATATCAACAATTAAAAAATATCCTAAAATATTTAAGATAAATACAATGTTAATTAAAGTGCGAGCGATTGGATCATTGCACACAGTTCTGCATATAAGTTCGTCACGGATAGGTATGTACATCGCACACATTCAATAAGAAATGAGCGTTGGGGGTTTATTTATAATTCCACACAATATTTTTTGCACAACCGTTTGTAATGTTCAGCGTACATCACACACAATTTGGAAAAAAAGAACGTTTGGGATTTAATTCTGAAACCACATGAGCATTTGTGCACAAACGTTTGTGTATGTGTCAATAACACAAACATGTACTATATACAAACTATACGGAATAGCTTTGGGTATCCCACGCAGTTCCTGACACACCAGCGTTCGGGATAGTATACCTCAACACAAACGTAGTTTCTGTATTAAACATATGCATAGGATAATAATCTCAGACGGACATTCATGGATAAGTGTTTGCGATAAAAAGGTCATCTCAAACGTTTGAGTTATTTTGTGCGTTTGCATGGACTACCATAGTAAACGGTTTCTGGCTATCGTATGGAATAAGCCCCCCATATCGCAATCAAGAGCAAAGGGCCGGTTTTGATTCCCGTAGGCGATAGGTGTCAAAACTGTTTGGATAGCTGTCGCGCGCACTAGTGTCAATCAGAGCCATGAGGTCGTCCAAATCAACTGCCTCCGGTGCGCTTTCCCGAAGGGGCTCTTCCAACGCCCTCACGCTATCCCAGCATTCCTTCCCCTTGTCTGTCATGGAGGTGGATGCGGCAATGTTGACCTGCGGACGACACAAATGCAGTTAGAGCCCTAACGTTAACGAAGGCAATGCCTAGAACACTACTAGGGAAATAGCTATACATGGAAAGCTTATTAGTGACGCATTTTATATGTAATGCGCCACTATGTTGTAAGGGGTGGCGCACTGGTAAAAAATGCCCTGGATCCCCTTATACGTGGCGCATTTGAAGAAATGCGCCACCCCTAAGAACCTTATAAGTGGCGCATTTTGGAAATGCGCCACCCCTAAGAGCTTAGGGGTGGCGCATTCTGGAAATGCGCCACCCCTAAGAAATTATTAGTGGCGCATCCAGAATGCGCCACCCATAAGCTCTTAGGGGTGGCGCATTTCCCATATGCGCCACTAATAAGAAAAAACTGGGCGGGAAAATTCCCATATGCACCCCCCCCCCCCCCCCGTGGACCGCCTTTTCAATTTGAAAAAAAATAAAAGAAAATGATAGAAATGTCAAAAAAATAAAAGAAAATCAGTTTTCCAAATGATATGTGGTCTAGTTGTAAGGAAAATTTACAAATATGAATTTCGACTTTTTTTGCAAAATCTCCCGAGAATTACGTAAAATGGGCTTAACTTTTGCATACGACCTCCGATGAAAAAGTTTTTTATAAAGTTATATCCAAATTCAATCGGGTGTAACCCGTTGAACATTTTTAGAATCCTTAAAAACCTAACAGAAAAAAAGTTACGGGCGTTTGAAGATCTAAAAAATTTGAACTTACTAGTGGCGCATTTTGTATGAAATGCGGCACTACTAACAATTTTTTTTAAATTTTTTTTTAATTCAAAATAGGCTAGAGGACAAATCGGGAAGTGAAAAAAAGTTGAAAATTTTATATAACATTAAAAAAATTTAAAAAAAATTCTAATTTTTTAAAAAAGTTAAAAATATGCTAATGGTCCCATCGAGAAAGTTTCAAAAAAATGTTGAAAATTTTAGCACACCCATGAACATTAACAAGGTCGTAGACATCAACATGGTTTAACAGGATTTATATGTTAGATATATCAACAAGTGCCTGCTAGGTGAGCTGGAGTGAGAGTTGAATAGAACCGAGAAGTTAAGCGTGCTGGGGATGGAGTAGTGCTAGGATGGGTGACCCTCGGGGAAGTTTGACCACGGAGGTTAGTTTGACCTGAGATTAAGCATAGTGATCGGGCATTAAGCATACTAACCTGAGATTAAGAAAAAAAAATTGTTTTCCAGATCCAAATCCAGATTCAAAATTCAAAATTTAATAGTGGCGCATTCATAAGATTCTTAGGGGTGGCGCATTTGAAATGCGCCACTATTAAGGCCTTATTAGTGGCTTGTCGTTAGTGGCGCATTTGAAATGCGCCACTAAACGCAAAAACAGTGCGCCACTATAAGGCTATTCCCTAGTAGTGGAACTTATCAGAAAAATGGTGCTGAGTGCATACATGTATCGCGCCATAGATGGCATCTTCCACCTTTGCAACGGAGGAGCCCTCACCACCTGGATATCATGCCCCTTGAGGGGGGCTGGGTCCTATCAAGTTTGCCCCCTCCTGCACGGGGCCACCCTACCACCCTGGTATACGATCATCTCCAGACGGCGCCCTCATCCTCCCTTTGCGGTGCCAGTGGAGCCGCCAGTGTCGCGTCAGCGGAAAATCCTCCTGCGAGTGCTAAGTTAATACCGAAAAGAACCACTTCCCTAGGAGTTGAGTGTCCTAGGAAAACACGTGCGCAAGAGGAGAGGCTCCCTCCGTAATCGGAGGTCCGGTGGGAAGGTGCTCCATTTCGGTTGTCTGCCTCACCCCTGTCTCCTGCTGAGGTATTAACCTATCAAGTTTGCCCCCTCCTGCACGGGGCCACCCTACCACCCTGGTATACGATCATCTCCAGACGGCGCCCTCATCCTCCCTTTGCGGTGCCAGTGGAGCCGCCAGTGTCGCGTCAGCGGAAAATCCTCCTGCGAGTGCTAAGTTAATACCGAAAAGAACCACTTCCCTAGGAGTTGAGTGTCCTAGGAAAACACGTGCGCAAGAGGAGAGGCTCCCTCCGTAATCGGAGGTCCGGTGGGAAGGTGCTCCATTTCGGTTGTCTGCCTCGCCCCTGTCTCCTGCTGAGGTCCTCGCTCCGCTTCGGTCGGCTGCTCCAATGTATGGGCCATCTTGACCAGGGCCTCGACAGCGTCGTCCCTGCATCAAAAATTTGCCTATCGTTATTCGCGTTTAGAAACAGAATAAGATACATGTGCAGGAATGACTTACTCATCATTCGGCGGAGGAGACATCGTCGAATTCCGGAGACCTATCTTCCACTCATTCTCTGGCGCGGACGAGGCGTCCGAGACGTCCCCTCGCACCCGAGACACCTCACCCGGTGTCTTCCGAGAAGCCATTCTCTTGCGAGTAGACGAAGACATGACCCTCGTCAGTGCTGCGCTCTTGACGGCGGCGGGATCCTCGGCCTCGGAAGCCTCGTCAAGATCCACTAGAGGTACATCACCATCGTGCAGGGGATCATAAACTGAAGGAGCTGGGCCCTCTCTTCCTCCTCACTGTCGCTGGCCCGAGGACCATCGAACGACCCTCAGCTTTTGTTGCACCATGACTCCTCCGAGGAGCTCTCTTCCTCCTCCTCCTCCTCCTCTGGGGCTTTCTCTAGGTTCTCCTCCACCACGGGCCTCTTGTTGCAAACGGCTACTTTCTTCCGGGTTGACCTTCGTGTGGACAAGGTACCCGTGAGGTCCATGTAACAGCCCACCAGTGAAATTACTATTCATGATGTAATTTTACTTTTTCCAATGGCTATGAAACTTGTTCACATGCAATATGATGTAATATGATGTGGTGATCTTGAATGCCATCCATGTTTGAACCCATTGGAATTTGAATTCGAACCCATCTTTGTGGTCAAAGAAGGGTACTGTGGCATTTTTCCCATGTGCATGTGTGCTCCCCTAAGCTTTAAATCTTGCATGGCCATTTCTCTCTCCCTTCCATGCTTTTCCATGGGTTTTCTTTGAATTTATGCCCTCTGGATATTTGAGTGGTAGTTCAAATTCCATTTGAATTAAATTCAAAGCCCAAGATTTTACGTGAACCAAATTGGCTAAAACTAATTTAGTAAAATCACCAATATTCCAAGGAGTCCAAAACATATTTTATTATGTTTTATCGTTTTTTATTTTGCTCTGGAAAAGTCCCAAAGGATCACTATTCTTTTTCAATATCAAATCCTTTGGTTTTTCTTTCCTGGAGAAGAGGGGGCAGCCAGGCCTAGCCCAGCAAAGCCTGCCTCTTTTTCCCCACAGCCATCTGGCCCGTGCCAACGAAGAGGTACGCAGAGCAACAGCTAGCCATTACATCTTCATCCGAGGGCCCGACGTCGTGGTCCCCTCCACCCTTCCTCTCTCACAACGGCGACGCCATGGAAACAACGACCGTCGACGTGGCCTGAGCTCGCCTCCTTTATAACCAGGACCAGCCCGGGGCTCCTGGATGCCTAGCTCACCCATTCCGCCACCTTTTTTCCGCCGCTGCCGCCTCCAGGGCCGGGGCGCCCTTCCCCTGTTTCCGCCGGTGAGCTCTGCAATTCTCCGCCGTCCCGCCATGGCAACGAGCACGCGCTCGTTTGCGTACCCCTAGATCTCACCTGAACCCGTTCCTGCACGCAGATTGGAGCGAGACGCCCCAATTTCTTCCCGCGACGACGCATTCCCGCCGCGGCCATCTTCCTACACGACGTCGAATCCTTCGACCACGTCCTCTCTTTCTTCTTCGTCGTGCTTGAGTTCGTCTCCCAGACCCCCTAGGTGAGCTGCGACCTCCCCTTTCCTGTAGCTCGCCGTAAGTCGTTCCCGCGCCGTGATCGCATGTAGTTCTCCGCCGTAGTCGTCGCCGCATGCAGTACATGGCCGCCATGGCCGAGGCGTGCCCCGTACATGCTCGTGCGTGCCCGAAACATGTTCCGTGTGTGCATATGGAAGTCAAGCAGCTGCCTTGGGCTCGCGCTGCTCGACGTGTGCCGCTGTCTGCACTAGCGCTGTTGCGCCGCTGTGATCTTTTCGGCGAGGAAAGGCACCGCCTTGGTGCTCTCACGGCCAGATCCGTGCACCCACGGGTACGTGGATGTGTCCCCTATCGTTTCCAAGCCGCTGTTGAGTCGGAGCCGCCCTGTGCTCATCATGAGTGTCACCGGAATAGGCTGCGGGCAGCCGTTCTCTGAACTTCAGCAGCGGTAGCCGGTTTGTGTTGCCAATGAGCCTGAGAGCTCCCTGTGGCCTCCCCGTGGCCAGGGACTGCATCCCTGTCTAGCTCTTAGTGCCAGTAGTACATACCAAGCGGATGAGATGTTGCCGGCGTCCTGTGCGGGAGGCCAACATCGCCGGAAGTTGCCCTCTTGCGCCAATTCTCTGAAGATGCTCGTTAGGTGTTCAAATTCAGAGAGACACGCAAGCTACTACTTATTCTTCTCCACATTTTCTATGTCGAGAAACACTTCAGTAGTGCAGTGGCTAGGGGGCAGTGGAGTAGAGCAGCAAGGTGCGGGTTCGAATCCCAGCCAGCGCAAATGCCCCCTTTTTTTCTCTTTTCATAGGAGGCTGACATTTGGGCCCCGCATAGCAGTGGCCCAGGCCACCCAGGCCGAGTGGACTGAGCCCACTAGAGTCCAGAGAGAGAGAAGAGTTGGGCCTGTTGTGCCTGAGACCAGCCCAAGTTTTGTGTCTCCTTTTTTCTTTTACTTTTCGATTTTCCTTTTCAAATTTGATTTCAAGGATTCAAATGGAGCCACCCATTTTGTGTTTTGTGCAATACCAATATGGATGTGGTGCACATAGCACTTGTACCCCATTTATTTTCCTTTTCTTTCTTTTGCCCCTTTGCTTTCCAATATCACTTCATGTCATGTCCTTGGCTTTGTTGTTCATTTCTTGACCTACACCTTGTCATCTTTTGTTTCTTGATTCTTTGAAAACAGCCCCTAACATATTGCTATATAAAATGGCTGACTTCCTTTCCTTCTTTTGAAACTATCCGGTGTCAACTTTCGTCGACACCTTCCGTCTCCAGAATCGATAGTATACTTTAACGTGTTATGCATTCTTTTATTCCATCATGCTTATGCCATGCCATGTAATCCATGTCACTTGCACCTAAACTTAAGGTCATGACCAAGGCCATTAAATTAGTAATTGCATATGGAGCATCGTTGACGTGTCGTCACGATCTTCATTTAAACTTGACTAGCTAGGGTCACACCATGCCTTAAACCTGAACATGCAATTCATGGTTGTGCATGTTTGATCCCGATGCTTATTTGTGGTGTTTTTCTTTGCCGGTACCGTACGTTAGAGCTTGAGCTTTCCGAGGAGACTTACGTGGAGCTGTCCAACACCGAGCCTAAGGACCCTTCTACGTCTGCTCCGTCGACTACTACTTTGGCAAGGGGGGAACTATATCATTCTTTATAGCTTTCAGCTCGCTCACCTATCTGTACTTAGAACGGTTTTTTGATCCTACCACCCTGTAATTGTGCCTCTCAAATAAACCCAAACAACCATGATCCTACATCCTAGCAAACCTTGTTTGGACATGTGATGACCCTCAACGTAAAGGGATCTATTGTAGCATTTTCGATAAGTAAGAGTGTCGAACCCAACGAGGAGCGAAAGGTATTGATAGGTGATGGTGGACAAGGAATAACTGCAAACACTGAAACATAACTTTTTAGGGGTTTTAGATATAAGAAGCGATAAGATAAAAGCAAGCAAAGTAAATAGCACTGAGGAGCAGCAAGTGGCCCAATCCTTTTGTGCAAAGGATAAGCCTGACAAATGAACTTATATAGACTAAAGCGTTCTTGAGGACACATGGAGAGGTAGTCATGTGCTTTCGCCACACTCCATATGAATAACAAGTGTTGTGCTGATAAGTGTTGAGTGGTTGGATCTATAATAGCACACCTTCTAGACTAAGATAAGTGCACTATTATGATTAAACATCTTGCAAGCATCCTGATGGATTCTCGCCCCTCGTTGGTTACCACAAGTGGAAGGTTTGAGATGTAGCGCAGCAGCAAGTTTCCCTCGGTGAAGATACCAAGGTTTGTCTCCAGTAGGACTCCAGAGATGATAAGTAGGTGTCAGCGGCGCAACTGACGTGGACCTGCACACAGACACAGATAACTTTGTTCCCAACGAAGTTCAGAGAGGTTGTCAATCTCTCCGGTCTTGTTGTTCACAAAGGGTAAAACACAAGGGGTAATGATAGCAATTGAAAGTAAAAGCAGAAAAGTAAAGATAGCGTGGAAACAGTAATAAGGGTATGGACCGGGATACGTGATGTTCACTAGTGATGTCTCTCTCCCAAAAGACGATAAAACTGCTATGCGAGGTAAACAAATTACAGAAGGGCAATTGACAGGATTATGAACGCACCGGAATGCTAACTATGCTACAAAAGACAGGAAGATGCTCAAAAGCACGGGTAGTACGCCAAAATAACTAGACCGTAATCCAACTGCATCTACTACTAATCATCCACCTTGAGATATCTATCCAGAACATCTCGCTGGTATTAAGTTGCGAGCCCCACCCAAAGTGTAAACCCAAAGCAACAGAAAACTTCATTAAAAAGAACTTTGCGTAAAGTAAACAATCCTTGCAACCGCGTTTACAAGCACCGTTGTTTTCCCCCTTGTGGCAACAACACATCCCCTAGACTCATGTTTCTGTCACTCAAGCGTGTCATCGGGGGGCATGAACCCACAATCGAGCATAACGTTCCCTCTTGGAGTCACTACCTACTACTTGGCCAAAGCAATAAACAGAAACGGAGAACATGCAAGAATTACTTAGGAACAAAAATATAAGAGATAGAAACCAAATATATTACTCTATCACAATCTGAACATAATCTCATAATCCATCAGATCCCATCAAACTCAGCATAGCAATAGCAGAAAGATTACAAAAGTGCCTCAATCATGTAGGGCAGCTCACGAGGTCTAAACCATGAAGAACAAAGAGGGGAGGAGAACATCACATAAAACTGATCACGGACCCATGGTCCAAGGAAAACTACTCACGAGACATCCGGGGAGCATCCATGGTGGAGGGAGTCTCCGTCCGGCGGGGTGCCGGGAAGAGGTCTTCTGGTGCTCCCGATCTCGGAAGCGCGGCGGCGGCGGAACAGAGGAGAGATCGTGAAAAAGGGTTATGTCTTCGGAGTTTCCCCGTGACAGAGAATAAATAGGCGAAGGGGGGCAGCCAGAGGTGGACCAGGGGCCCCAGGCGCCCCCTGGCGCCGCCAGGGGTGGGGCCGCGCCTGGTGGCCTCCTGGGCCCCCCTGGCTCCCCTCTGGCCCCTCTCGGGCACTTCGCGAAGCTTCCTGTACGCTGATTTTTCCTATATTTTTCCCGGAATTTTTCTGGCACTTTTTATATGGGGGAAAACTGAAATAGAAAAACAGCAGAAAACAGGAACTGGCATTGGGATGCACTAAGTTAATAGGTTAGTCCAAATATGATCAAAAGTGTATGAAAGTGTATCTAGATCATAGCAATATCACACAAAACATGCATGGAGCAAGCAGAAATTATAGATACGTTTTGGACGTATCAACATCCCCAAGCTTAATTCCTGCTCGTCCTCGAGTAGGTAAATGATAACAACATAATTTCTGTGGTGACATGCTAGCAACCATAAAAGAACTTTGAAAATTAAAACAATCAAGGTTAGAGATTCAATTCAAGTCATAACATGCAAGAGTCTATATTAGCATTGAAACAAGTAACGAAAGAACATTAGGTGCAAGAGCTCTCGCTGTCCGTGACTCGAATGTCTCCAAATGGTGTTTGCGTGCAAGAAGGGGGATAGGGAATACGAGAAAAAGTATTTTTGTGTTGAGAACTCAATCTACTAAAGGTTCACACTTGGTATTCTTTGGAATCTTATCTTGACTCGTCCCCAGACCACTAGCCAGGTACAAGTCAATTTGATCCACTCCTTTTCGATATTTTGAGCACTCATGCAATGGATGAGCGTAAGCACGAGAGTTGACACTTAGGATGGCAAAGAGAGAAGTACGGAGGAGGAAGACAAAAAGGATGACAAAGGCTCACATTAATGATGACAATCATAGGCAAGAGATGCCAAATGATAGATATGATGTGAGGAGTAGGGATTCCCATGCAACAGATGCACATACGAGCTAGGAAGCTCTCCAAAGGAACTAGTGGGGTGCATCTAACTTGCTCGCTCAAGAAGACCTAGAGCTCATTTGAGGAGGCTCATCATTGGAATATACAAGCCAAGTTTTATAGTGTGAAGGTCCCCACATAGCTATATGCATAATGATCATCTCTATGGACTACAAGGATATAAAGGGAGTACTAGTGTGGATCTCTCAAAAGGATAGTAGTGTTTCCCCTTTCTCTCTTTTTATTTCTTTTTCTCTTTTTTTCTATTTTTTTGTATTTTTTGTGGCCTCAATGGCTCTTTCTATTTAACTCTCATTTGTCCTCTTCGGGATCTTTTATTGTGTCCACTTTGGGATCTTTTCCTCACTTAAGGGCAACACTCTATTTTACAAGAAGGTAAAGGAAATCTTTCACACTTTACAAGGTACTCAAAATCATAAAGAAGATGTAACTAACATGATGTATGCAATGTATGTCGATGGTAGTGTAGCAGGAACATGTATGACATGAAGATCAAGTCATGAAGAGGTGGATGTTGCATGGCAATATATCTCAGAAAGGCTATGGAAATTCCTTGATAGGTAGGTATGGTGGCTGTTTTGAGGAAAGATATAAGGAGGCTTATGATGACAGAGCGTATCATGCCAAGGGTTTGGATGTACCGGCGAAGGTGGACACCAACTCTCGGAGTGAGAAGAAGGCAATGCACGGCACGGGAGAGGCTAGCAAAATATGGGAAGGTGGAAGTGTCAATTTTCAATACTTACATTAGTCCGAAGAACTCATGCACTTATTATTGGTAACTCTCAATCTAATAAGGAGGTTCACAAAGAGACAAGTACCCCGAGGAGGAGTGTATGGGGGTTTGGTTATCCTTGCGCATCCTCGACTCATGGTACGTGAGTGTTCTCTAATATTCGATCCCTCCAAAGATTAGTGATCCATCTAGTAGTTAGAGTTCTCAACTAGTTTTGTAGGTTTTGAAAATAACACAGATTGCCCAAAATACGACACCTATCACTAATAGGCTAGAGCTCTTGACACCAAAAGTTCAAACATTACTCACATCAATACCTCAAAACTATTGCAAGTTAATACTAGAAGAAAATAGCAACCTCAATTACCTACTCTCAAGACAAGACACAACTCAGTGCAACAACCAACTCTCTTTAACAAGATAAACATTAAAACTAAAAATAGTTCCAGCAACAAACTAAACAAAAGCCAAGGCTCTTGCTAAAGATAAACTAAGACTAAAATTAACATGGCAGTAGCTACGAAAAGATAAAGAACACACAACAGCAAAAAGTTAAGCAGGAAAAATCCTATGATGTGTTCTAGATTTTGAAAGTGGAGCGTGTTTCTCTCCCACACAAAGTAAGACGGGATCTAACTTGTTATGAACAGCAAGCAAAGCTAAAGAAAACTAAAAATAAAACCTAAGAGCGAGACGCTCCAAGCATAGCACATAACGCATGAAGTGATAAAAATATAGTGAGACGAAGGACGAACTGATGATTGTTGATGGAGAAGGGGATGCACGGGGGCATCCCCAATCTTAGACGCTTGAGTCTCCTTGAATATTTGTTGGGGATGCATGGGGGCATATAACAACCCAGTTTTCACAAAAATTAAAATTTTTGTTTTCGGTGTGAATTGTTTGATTTTCTGATTTGTTTGCGGTGTTTGCATCCCCGATTTATCGATCGACGATTATTTCTCCCCTCTTATCTCGTATCGGACGGAGACCGACCCTTGCCACCCTGACACTCGACCTTTGCGACACCGGGTTTCACCCGATCACTGTCGCGAAAACCGCACGAAACCAGCCGCAGCCAACGGAACGAAAAACCCCGTTTAATAATTAAACGGGATATTTTTATAGCGCACCGGAAAGTGTTCTCAGAATGGTTCCAGCCCGAGGTGAACGCCAAAGGCTCGACGCGCTGATTGCGCAGTTCGAAGTTTTACCCGAATCGGAGGTACTACGGACCCCGCGGCGGTCAGAAACGTGAGCACCGCGCGCGAGAGAGAAAGTCCTGGGATGTTTTTGCAAACTGCCAGCCACCGGGGCTATATAAAGACCACCAGCCCACTTAGGGTTTCCCTAAGTACCTAGGCAGCCACCAGCCCGAGATCTGGCACAAAATACCCCATTTTTCGTCCAACCTAGCTAGCTCCAGATCTGAAATTTTTCGTCCATGCGATCTGGACCGTCAGATCTCGCGATCCGACGGCCCAAGGAGGACCCAACCTCCTCTCTCCTCTTCCTCCTCCACGCAGCCGCCTCCTGCCCGTGGGAAACCGCCGCCGCCGTTCTCGCCTCCGGCCACCGCGCACCCCCGCCGGCTCCTCCTCTCCTCCCTCTCCCTGCGCCCCCTTCCCTCCTTCTCCTCTTCTCACCCCGCCTCCTTCTTCCTTGCAGCTCGCAGCAGGAGCCCGCAGCCATGGCTGACCACGACTACCGCCATGGAGCTCGCCAAGCTCCGCCCGAGCTGCCGCGGCATCGCACCCGCCGCCGGCCACCGGATCCAGCGCCCAACCACCCTCGCCCGCTTCAACCGCCTCCGGCCAACCCCTACACCGCGCCTCCTCGCCGGGAGCCCGTCCGCCGTCGCCCCTCCTCGCTCGGGACGAGCTCGAGCCCCCGCTCGCTCGCTCCTGCGCGTGGACGCCGAGCTGGGCCGGCGCGCCCCCAAGGCCCAGCAGCAGCCAGTGCCAGCCAGCCCAGGCCGCCCGCTCCACTTGGGCCTCGGCCCAAGAGGTGAGGCTGCCCCCTTTTTTTTTATTAGTTCTGTTTTTTTTCTGTTGGGCCCAATAGCATTAGTTTCGGCCCGTTTAGTTTTTATTTGCTAGGTTTTATCTATTTATTTAGGCAGATTGTATTGTTTTATTGCGGTGCTTATATCTTTTCACCGGTAGCTCCGATGGAGACGCTTTCTACATGAAAGTTGCTCCGTTTTGCGCGTAGATTATTAAAATGCTGCTTTTTGCCATGTTTGACTTTGTTTACATGTTGTTTATCTGCTAATTACACTGCTTGCCACTGTAAAATGTAACTGCCATCTTTTTAACCGTTGCTCTGTTTAAAATGTTTCTTATATGTAACTTGACTAGAATTGCATGTAGATTGTGTTTATGCTGTTCTTGCTTGCTAATAAAAATAATAAAATATTGTTTAGGGCAAAACAGTACCAAATGCAATAAATATTGTGGGGTCCGCAATAGTTTGCCATGTATAGGTTTTACCCCCACTTAAATTGACTAGCTTAGGTAGTTTATTTACGCTTCACCTCTTGCCATGTTTGTGTGCTATGCCATGCTTGAGTGATATGCCATGTTAACAACCTTTGTTGGTCACATGTAGCTAAACAACTTGAACCACCGTAAACATGTTGTATCGTCGTGTGTGACGAATACTCCACTTAAACTGTTAGTAACCGCTCTCGACGGTAGGTGCGATGTCTCATGTTGCCTTCTTGTTGATGCTTGCTCGTCTTTGCTTCGTAGTGATAGATGCTTTCTCGTTGATTGCTTTCCAGTGTTTTTCGTCTTGTGTGCTTCCGCGGGTACCTCTCGGAGACGATGCGAGCTTGCGATCAACTACACCTTCGGAACCCGACTTATCAACAGGCAAGGACTATACATTACTTATGATCCATTCTATTTCAACCAGCGGTTTGCATGCTAGTCTAGGTTAGGTTCGATGTTTGATCCTACCACATGTTTACAGCCTCTTTCAAACCAATACAGCCATGTCCCTTCCCAGCAAACCATGTACTGCTATGTTACTATTGCTCGTTGCTCAGCCCCTGCTTAGTATGCATGCTTATGATGGTACGATGTTACCCAGTTACTCCTTGGTTTGGGATATCACATTATTATATTGTTGTTGATGATATGATTATTATAAATGTTGACTATCTTCGACGAAGGATGGAAGGTCTAGGCTATCCCGCCCCGACGCTTTGTTCCATTCGAGTCACCTAGGATCCGAGTTCCGGGTATTGGTTTTAAGACTGAGCGTGCCTAACCGCGTGTGGGATTTTATGCGGTCCCCTTTTCTTACCTATCTAGCTTCAAACATTTCTAGTGGTGGCCCAAGCTGGTTTTACCTTTTGCAACGTGTGTGTGTTGGTTGGCGCCCCAGCTGTTTTCGAAACAACTCGGGCCAGCGGAGACATAGTTTTTCTGTTGGTCCAAACCTGGAAGCTAGGGGGCTGCCCACATCTGTTTGGGTTGCTAACCCGACCTCGTCCAGACGGTAGAGGCCGATTCGAGAGCGCGGCCGGCTTTTGAGTTGGATGTCGACTCACCGGGGGCCACTCGGATTTGTGCGTTGTTGGTTAGAGGGACCTGTCGTTCCGGATCTCTTGGTACTAGATCATAAAATGGTTGCCTATCATGGGTAGCAACTGAGAGAGATGGGCGTGCGTGCGGAGCCTTGTAATGGGCAGTTGGTACACCCCTGCAGGGTTAAATATTTTCGAGAAGCCGTGTCCACGGTTATGGACGACTTGAGACCTACTCCTTGTTCATAGACAACAACAGCTGAGATAATCTTCATATAACTTGATCAACGTGTGCGTGTGCCTTGATTGCTTCTTCTTCGTCGGGATGCGAAGAGGAGGACAAGGATAGGATAGGTGTTATGTTTGCGTAAGTAGTTCATAGCAAGACTTGTTGGAGGCGATTCCTCATCGAATGCTTGGCTTCTTATCTTACTCTCTAGATCGTTAGCCACTTCATAAATGCTAGTGCGGCAGCAACCTCACCACTTACCCCTTCCTTACCGTAAACTACTAGTTGTCCTAGAATGACGAGTGATGAAGTCTTTGCTGGGTCAGATGACCACTACAGTTGGATGCTGAGTACCTCTGTACTCATGATACTACCCCCAAACTCTTTTCCACTAGTTATGGGATCGATGTTTTCTCTTTTCCACTAGGAAATTGATTGTAGTTTGTACCCAGACATGTACCTTCCGCTGTTGTACTGTATTTGAGGCAGTTGTATGCCGATTGTATGAGATGTTGTATCCTTGTATCTGTAATGTTGTGATATCATGTTGGAAATCCGGGGCATATGGCTTTGTCATATGTCGCGGTGGGACCGATATGTGCTTCGTCCTCGGGTTCGGGCGGAAACGTCCGAATCTGAAACAGTACCGCATATCGGGCCTTACACCACTTCCTCGGATCAATGATCTTTATGATCAACTTGCTGGATCCACAGTGTTCTCGAAACTCGACTTGAGGTTGGGTTATCACCAAATCCGAGTCCGTGAAGAGGACATTCCGAAGACCGCGTTCATTACTCGCTATGGTTCATACGAGTACACCAGTCATGTCCTTTGGCTTGACGAATTCCCCAGGTACCTTTTCCCGATTGATGAACTACATATTCATGGAACATCTCAACAAGTTTGTCGTTGTTTATCTGGATGATATCTTAATATACTCCAAGAATGAAGAAGAGCATGCTGAACATCTTCGGCTTATACTGTAAAAGCTTCGAGAACACAAACTCTACGCTAAGTATTCTAAGTGTGAGTTATGGATTCCTGAATTATCCTACCTTGGTAATGTGATCTCCAAGGTGGCATTGCTGTCAACCCCAAACATATTCAGGCTATCCGGGATTGGATTCCCCCCAAGACTGTCAAGCAAGTCAGAAGTTTCCTTGGACTCGCCAGCTATTTCCGCCGTTTGGTCGAGAACTTCTCCAAGATTGCCAAGCCTCTGAAAAATCTGCTTCACAAAGGCGTCAAGTTTGAGTAGACAGACAAATGTCAGGAAAGTTTCCAAGCTCTCAAGGACAAGCTCACTTCTCCCCCAGTGCTTGCTCCCCCTGATACTCGGAAGGACTTCGTGATATGCTGCGATGCATCCCGTCAAGGGTTAGGTTGTGTCCTAATCCAGGAGCGCAAAGTGATTGTGTATGGATCTCGTCAGTTGTGTGCTCAAGAAGACAAGTATCCAACACATGATCTCGAATTGGCAGAAGTAATATATGCATTGAAGCTGTGGCGACATTACCTCGTCGGTAATCGTTGCGAGATCTACACCGACCACCAACGCCTGAAGTACCTATTTACTCAGCCAGACCTGAATCTCCGCCAACAAAGATGGATCGAGACAATAGACGATTTCAACATGGATATTCATTATACCCCTGGCAAAGCTAATGTGATGGCTGATGCCCTGAGGTGCAAAGCCTACTGTAGTGAACTTGAAGTTCATGTACAACAACCACTTCTGTATGAAGAGCTCCGCAAACTGAACATGGAGATTGTTCCACAGGGACATGTGATTTCCCTGGTTGTCGCACCAGACTTATACACCCGCATGAAGTTTGCACATCAATGTGACTCTGACATTCTTAATATTAAGCGGTATGTCGCAAGTGGAAAGCCCTCATACTTCACTATTGCCGATGATGGTACGTTTTACTTCAAGGGTCGGCTAGTGGTCCCCATAAACAGGCCCAACCTGAACTACGCCCCGCACGTCTTGAAAGAAGCTCATGATACACCCTTGTCGATCCAACCTGGTAGTACCAAGATGTACCAAGACATTCGTCAGCGGTACTGGTGGTCTGGCATGAAACAAGACATTGCTCGTTACGTTGATGAGTGTGACGTTTGCCGTCGCGTCAAAGCTGAACATCAAAGACTTGCTGGAACTCTACAACCACTTTATATTCCTGAATGGAAGCGAGACAAGATCGAAATGGACTTCGTCACTGGTTTTCCCAGATCACAGAAGGGTCATGATGCTATCTTTGTCGTCATCAACCGATTCTCCAAGGTTTCCCACTTTCTGCCAGTCAAGGAGACGATCTCTGCTAGTCAGTTAGCAGACTTGTATGTTTCCAGAATTGTGTCCCTAAATGGTATTCCGATGGAGATCAGTTCAGACCGTGGCAGCATTTTCACCTGAAGATTTTGGGATAGTTTTCAAGAAGCTATGGGCACTCACCTGATTTCAGCACCGCCTATCACCCCCAGTTGCAGGGCCAAGTTGAACGAGTCAATCAAGTGCTTGAAGATATGCTTCGAGCTTGTGTCATCTCATTCGGTAAGAAATGCGAGGAATCTCTTCCATTTGCTGAATTCTCGTACAACAATAGCTATCAGGCTAGTCTGAAGATGGCCCCCTTTGAAGTTCTTTATGGACGTAAGTGTCGAACCCCTCTGAATTGGTTAGAAACTGGGGAACGAACCCTCACTGGTCCGGACATTATACAGCATGCTGAAGATCAGGTTCGCGTTATCTGTGAACACCTGAAGGTTGCTCAGTCTCGTCAAAAGATCAATTATGACCGCAAGCACAAGGAAATGGTCTATAAACCCGTCGAGCAAGCTTACATTCGTGTCACTCCCATGAGAGGCACTCATCGTTTTGGGATCAAAGGCAAGTTAGCTCCTCGCTACATCGGCCCGTTCTGTATCCTTTCCAGGAGTGGACCAGTGGCGTACCGATTGGAATTGCCGCCGAACCTCTCCCAAGTTCACGATGTATTCCACGTGTCGCAACTCCGACGCTGCTTCAAGGATCCTATCCGTGAGTGATACGTCCAAAACATATCTATAATTTCTGCTTGCTCCATGCATGTTTTGTGTGATATTGCTATGATACACTTTCATACACTTTTGATCATATTTGGACTAACCTATTAACTCAGTGCACCAGAGTGCCAGTTCCTGTTTTCTGCTGTTTTTCTATTTCAGTTTTCCCCCATATAAAAAGTGCCAGAAAAATTCCGTGAAAAATATAGGAAAAATCAGCGTACAGGAAGCTTCGCGAAGAACCCGAGTGGGGCCAGAGGGGAGCCAGGGGTGGCCCAGGCAGCCACCCGGCGCGGCCATCCCCTGGGCCGCGCCAGGGGGCCGCCTGGGGCCCCTAGTCCATCTCTGGCTGCCCCCCTTCGCCTATATATTCTCCGTGACGAGGAAACCCTGATTCCAGACCCCTTTTCTCCAGAAGCAATTCCGATCTCCTCCGCCATCGCCATCAAGTTTCAGGGGGGATAGAATTCCTGTGCCGGCACCCTGCCGGGACGGGGAAGTGCCCCCGGATTCATCTCCATCGACGTTGCTTCCTCCCTCCATGAAGCGGTAGTAGTTCTCCCTCGGGGCTGAGGTTTCTACTAGTAGCTATGTGTTGTTCTCTATCTCCCATGATGTGATCTTCATTGTGATCATAGGCTATGTTAATCTAGGGTGATCCCATGATATTTCCCCTTCCTCTATGTATTGGATTGATGTACTCAATTGATCTTATCTAGTATAATCCCCGAGACCATGGTGACAGCTGGTCTATTACACATGGATTAGAAGAATATTTTCATGAGTGATTTCCTCTTTTTTGTGTGGATGGAAGATTGAGAGTCTTTTGGTGCTTGTCTTTGACTATCCTTTAGTTATGTTGTGGTGATTGTGGTACTCTCTTTGGATGGCCGCGGTGACATTGGGAAATCCATAGATTGAGAACTACGAACTTTGAGGTGTGCTTTTGTAGCCCTACATAATTCTCATCCTCTCTTGACCACAAAGGAATGACCTCCGAGTGCGTCTCCATTGCATGTTTTATGGGAAATATCATGTGATTAGACTATGTTAATGTTGTTGAGAGTTGCCACTAGTGAAAGTATGAAGCCTAGGCCTTGTTTCCACCATTGTTACACCGTTTGTGCTCACTTTTTTCACATGTTTTCTTGCTGCACTTTTTATTACAGATTTATATTACCTTTCTTTGCCACATCTATCACTCGTATTTTACCATCTCTTCGCCGAACTAGTGCACCTATACAACTCCTAGTTGTATTAGGTGTGTTGGGGACACAAGAGACTTCTTGTATCTTAATTGCAGGGTTGCTTGAGAGAGACCATCTTCAACCTCTACTTCCCTGAGTTCGATAAACCTTAGGTCATCCACTTGAGGGAAATTGCTACTGTCCTACAAACCTCTGCGCTTGGAGGCCCAACATAGTCTACAAGAATAGAAGCGTGCGTAGACATCAAACTATTTCTGGCGCCGTTGCCAGGGAGGTAAGGTTTGAAGGTATATCTTTAGATCTTGCAATTAATTATTTTTGTTTCTTGTTTTTATTTTCACTAGTTAGGCTTTATGGAAAACAACAAAAATATTATGAGAAAGCTTTATGAGCTCTACCTTGAGTTGGGACATGGAGTGTTTGAAGAGAAAATCAAAAAGCCTATGGAGCTTTATTATTTGCACAACACTCATGATAATAGCAATGTTATTAGTATGTCTTCTTTGAATACATTTGATGTTAATGATATGCAAAGCCATAAGCTTGGGGATGCTACGTTTTATGAAGATGATCTTTTTAGCCCCCCAATTTTTGATGAGGAAATTTATTTTGATGATACTTTGCCTCCTATTTATGATGATTATTGTGATGACACTTATGCTATAAAGAATAAATGTTTGCAAGTGTATCATGATAAGAATGATTCATGTGATAGCTATTTTCTTGAGTTTGCTCCCACTATTACTAATGAGAAGGATTTTCCTTATGTGGAGAGTAAAAAAATTTCTATGCTTGTGGATCATGATAATAATTTTTTATGTGATACCTATATTGTTGAGTTTATTCATGATCCCACTGAAAATTATTATGAGAGGGGAACATATACTTATAGATATTCCAATAATATCAAGTTCCCTCTCTTTATGTTAAAGGTTTTGAAGTTGCATTTATTTTGCCTTCCTATGCTAATATCTTTATGCTTCAATGAGTTATTTCTCTACAAGATCCCTTTGCATAGGAAGCATGTTAGACTTAAATGTGTTTGGTATTTGCTTATTTATGCTCTCTTTTGTGCTTCAACTCTTATTCCTACGAGAGCATCATTAAAATCTTAAGCCTATCTTTATGGCTATAAAGAAAGAGCTCTAGGGAGACAACCCTTGTTATCTTTACTTTGAGTTTTTACTTTATGTTTTTAGTGGTCTTGATGGTATCTTTATTTTTCAAGCTTTGTGCCAAGTATAGCCTCATATGACAAGGGAAGTGAAAGTTGTGACATGCTGTCCAGAAAACAGATTCTGTCCTCGTGACGGGAAAATCAGAATAAATCACCAGTTCATCTTTTTGAGCACAATTTTTTACACAACGTGCTCTATACAATTACGGAACTTTCGTATGTTCTGAGTTTTTTGATTTGAGTTGCAGAAGTATCTCTAAACAATTCTTTACTTCCTACTGTTCTGTTTTTCACAGATTCTGCCACGTTTTGTCTCTCCTAACTTTTGCAAACCTTAAGCTTGCTTTTTCTTTGCAAAAACTTTTTGGAAATCTTGAGAAACAGTAGCTCTTCAAGAATATCTTTATATCTAGTGGGGAAAAATTATTTATTAAGGGTACTAACCTCTCTATTCAGCTTATGATGAGTTGTCTATGAAGGGAGTTTTCAAGTGTGCGATGGAGGATGATGAAAGAAGATTCGGGAGTGTCAAGCGCTCAAGCTTGGGTATGCCCCCATGCATACCCAATAAATATTCAAGGAGATTCAAGCGTCTAAGCTTGGGGAGGCCCCCGTGCATCCCCTTCTCCATCAACAATCATCAGTTCGTCCTTCGTCTCACTATATTTTTATCACTTCATGCGTTATGTGCTATGCTTGGAGCGTCTCGCTCTTAGGTTTTATTTTTAGTTTCCTTTAGTTTTGCTTGCTGGTCATAACAAGTTAGATCCCGTCTTACTTTGTGTGGGAGATAAACACGCTCCACTTTCAAAATCTAGAACACATCATAGGATTCTTCATGCCTATCTTTTTGCTGTTATGTGTTCTTTATCTTTTCGTAGCTGCTGCCATGTTCAGTTTTAGTCTTAGTTTGTCTTTAGCAAGAGCCTTGGCTTTTGTTTAGTCTGTTGCTGGAACACTTTTTAGTTTTCATGTTTATCTTGTTAAAGAGAGTTGGTTGTTGCACTGAGTTGTGTTTTGTCTTGGAAGTAGGTAATTGAGGTTGCTATTTAATTCTAGTAGTAACTTGCAATAGTTTTGAAGTTTTGATGTGAGTAATGTTTGAAATTTTGGTGTCAAGAGCTCTATCCTATTAGTGATAGGTGTCGTATTTTGGGCAATCCGTGTGTATTTTCAAAACGTACAAAATTAGTTGAGAACTTTAGCTACTAAATGGATCACTACTCTTTGGAGGGATCGGATATTAGAGTACACTCACGTACCATGAGTCGAGGATGCGCAAGGATGACCAAACCCCCATACACTCCTCCTCGGGGTACTTGTCTCTTTGTGAACCTCCTTATTAGATTGAGAGCTCCCGATAATAAGTGCATGAGTTCTTTGGACTAATGTAAGTATTGAAAGTTGACACTTCTACCTTCCCATATTTTGCTAGCCTCTCCCGTGCCGTGCATTGTCTTCTTCTCACTCCGAGAGTTGGTGTCCACCTTCGCCGGTACATCCAAACCCTTGGCATGATACGCTCTGTCATCATAAACCTCCTTATATCTTTCCTCAAACCAGCCACCATACCTACCTATCAAGGCATTTCCATAGCCTTTCCAAGATATATTGCCATGCAACATCCACCTCTTCATGACTTGATCTTCATGTCATACATGTTCCTGCTACACTGGCAGCGACATACATTGCATACATCATGATAGTTACATCTTCTTTATGATTTTGAGTACCTTGTAAAGTGTGAAAGATCTCCTTTACCTTCTTGTAAAATAGAGTGTTGCCCTTAAGTGAGGAAAATATCCCAAAGTGGACACAATAAAGATCCCAAAGAGGACAAATGAGAGTTAAATAGAAAGAGCCATTGAGGCCACAAAAAATACAAAAAAATAGAAAAAAGAGAAAAATAAATAAAAAGAGAGAAAGGGGAAACACTACTATCCTTTTGAGAGATCCACACTAGTACTCCCTTTATATCCTTGTACTCCATAGAGATGATCATTATGCATATAGCTATGTGGGGACCTTCACACTATAGAACTTGGCTTGCATATTCGAAGGATGAGCCTCCTCAAACGAGCTCTAGGTCTTCATGAGCGAGCAAGTTAGATGCACCCCCACTAGTTCCATTGGAGAGCTTCTTAGCTCGTATGTGCATCCGTTGCATGGCAATCCCTACTCCTCACATCATATCTATCATTTGGCATCTCTTGCCTATGATTGTCCTCACTGAGGTGAGCCTTTCTCATTCCTTTTTGTCTTCCTCCTCCTCCTCCGTACTTCTCTCTTTTCCATCCTAAGTGTCAACTCTCGTGCTTACGCTCATCCATTGCATGAGTGCTCAAAATATAGAAAAAGGAGTGGGTCAAATTGACTTGTACCTGGCTAGTGGTCTGGGAACGAGTCAAGATAAGATTCCAGAAAAAGACCAAGTGTGAAACTTTAGTAGATTGAGTTCTCAACAAAAATATTTTTTCTCGTATTCCCTATCCCCCTTCTTGCACGCAAACACCATTTGGAGACATTCGAGTCACGGACAGCGAGAGCTCTTGCACCTAATGTTCTTTTGTTACTTGTTTCAATGCTAATATAGACTCTTGCATGTTATGACTTGAATTGAATCTCTAACCTTGATTGCTTTACTTTTCAAAGTTCTTATATGGTTGCTAGCATGTCACCACAGAAATTATGCTGTTATCATTTACCTACTCGAGGACGAGCAGGAATTAAGCTTGGGGATGTTGATACGTCCAAAACGTATCTATAATTTCTGCTTGCTTCATGCATGTTTTGTGTGATATTGCTATGATCTAGATACACTTTCATACACTTTTGATCATATTTGGACTAACCTATTAACTCAGTGCACCACAGTGCCAGTTCCTGTTTTCTGCTGTTTTTCTATTTCAGTTTTCCCCCATATAAAAAGTGCCAGAAAAATTCCGGGAAAAATATAGAAAAATTCAGCGTACAGGAAGCTTCGCGAAGAGCCCGAGTGGGGAAGAGGGGAGCCAAGGGTGGCCCAGGCGGCCACCCCCTGGGACGCGCCAGGGGGGCGCCTGGGGCCCCTGGTCTACCTCTGGCTGCCCCCCTTCGCCTATATATTCTCCGTGACGAGGAAACCCTGATTCCAGACCCCTTTTCTCCAGAAGAAATTCTGATCTCCGCCGCCATCTCCATCAAGTTTCGGGGGGACATAATTCCTATGCCGGCACCCTGCCGGGACGGGGAAGTGCCCCCGGATTCATCCCCATCGACGTTGCTTCCTCCCTCCATGAAGCGGGAGTAGTTCTCCCTCGGGGCTGAGGTTTCTACCAGTAGCTATGTGTTCTTCTCTCTCTCCCATGATGTTATCTTCATTGTGATCATAGGCTATGTTAATCTAGGGTGATCCCATGATATTTCCCCTTCCTCTATGTATTGGATTGATGTACTCAATTGATCTTATCTAGTATAATCCCCGAGACCATGGTGACAGCTGGTCTATTACACATGGATTAGAAGAATATTTTCATGAGTGATTTCCTCTTTTGTGTGTGGATTGAAGATTGAGAGTCTTTTGGTGCTTGTCTTTGACTGTCCTTTAGATATGTTGTGGTGATTGTGGTACTCTCTTTGGATGGCCGCGGTGACATTGGGAAATCCATAGATTGAGAACTACGAACTTTGAGGTGTGCTTTTGTAGCCCTACATAATTCTCATCCTCTCTTGACCACAAAGGAATGACCTCCAAGTGCGTCTCCATTGCATGTTTTATGGGAAATATCATGTGATTAGACTATGTTAATGTTGTTGAGAGTTGCCACTAGTGAAAGTATGAAGCCTAGGCCTTGTTTCCACCATTGTTACACCGTTTGTGCTCCCTTTTGTCACATGTTTGCTTGCTGCACTTTTTATTACAGATTTATATTACCTTGCTTTGCCACATCTATCACTCGTATTTTACCATCTCTTCGCCGAACTAGTGCACCTATACAACTCCTAGTTGTATTAGGTGTGTTGGGGACACAAGAGACTTCTTGTATCTTAATTGCAGGGTTGCTTGAGACAGACCATCTTCAACCTCTACTTCCCTGAGTTCGATAAACCTTAGGTCATCCACTTGAGGGAAATTGCTGTTGTCCTACAAACCTCTGCGCTTGGAGGCCCAACATAGTCTACAAGAATAGAAGCGTGCGTAGAGATCAGTGAGGTGGATCATGATCTGATTGAACTGCAGCAGGACTTGACTTATCAAGAACATCCGAGCCGCATTCTTAATCAGTCTGAACGTCGAACCCGCAACAAGACAACCAAGTTCCTCAAAGTTCAGTGGTCAAATCATTCTGAAGATGAAGCCACTTAGGAGCGCGAAGATCGTCTTCGTGATGAATACCCCGATCTTTTCCTCGCTACCGCTTAAATTCTCGAGAGGAGAATTCCTGTAGTGGGGGGAGATTTGTAACACCCTCTATGTCATGAACTGTGATCACTCTTGCTAATCAACAATTACTGTTCCTAGCTCTTACTTTGATCACCCTTGATCATCAACCATCAAATCAAAATTCAAAACCCCTTTGAACTGATAATAAAAACAAGGTGATAAAATAAAGTTTCCCGAAAAATGATGAAACCTATTTTGTTAAATGCCTAATAATCAATAGGCCTTATTAAAATTGAATTGGTGATTTAGTAAAATATTTTAATTTTGGAAATAAAAAACAATAGCAAAACAGTGGCATTTAATTCCTTTTAGATAAAACAATAATGCAAATGATTTTATAATGCCACCAAACTTTTTGTGGCACTTGTATAAAGTGAAACACTAATATGGAAACAATTAACATGTTAAAAAAAATGAAAAAGCAGATAAAACAATTACAAATGAAAATAACAGAAAACAGAAAAGAGAAAAAGGAAAAATAAGGCAAACCTGTCTAACACCCTAGGCATAGCCACCCCGGCCCATCTCTTCCCCCCCACTGGGCCGAGCCCATCTGGCCTCTCTCCCTTGTTCTCCTCGCCTTGCCAGGCATCCATGGCGCCACCGCTCGGTCTCGTCGTAGCCATCATTGCAGTCAACCCCAGCGGCCACCCTCGGTTCCTGTAGATGTGAGGCAAGCCCCACGCCCGATTCCGCCTTTCCACGGGACGTTTCCTCGTCGGAGGCGAGCAGTACCTCGCCGCCATGCCCCTGTGGTGCTCGCTGATACGGGGAGGATATTTCTCTCACTCCTCGTTGGTTACCCCAAGTGGAAGGTGAGATGTAGCGTAGCAGCAAATTTCCCTCGGTGAGGATACCAAGTTTTGTCTCCAGTAGGACTCACAGAAATACAAGAAGGTGACAACGACGCTAGCTTCTGACTAGGGAGTTGACAGGACCTACACACAGAAACAAATATCTTTGCTCCCAACGAGTACAGAGGAGTTGTCAATTCCTCCGGCCTTGCTGTTTACAAAGGATCAACGCAAGAGATAATAATAGTGGCAACTGAAAGTATAGACTGAAAGTAAACTAAGGGTGTAAACAATAATGTGAAGATGGACTGAGGTCCCGTGATTTTCACTAGTGATGTCTCTCTCCCAAAAGACGATAAAAGTGCTAGCGAGGTAAACAAATCACAGCTGGGCAATTGACAGAATTATGAAGGCACCGCAATGCTAACTATGCTGCAAAGAAAGGAAGGGCTCAAAAGCAATGGGAAGTACGCCAAGGTAAGTAGACCGAAATCTAACTGCATCTACTACGAATCATCCACCTGGAGATATCTATCCAGAACATCTCGCTGGTATTAAGTTGCGAATCCCACCCAAAGTGTAAACTCAAAGCAACAGACAACAACATTAAAAGAACTTTGCGTAAAGTAAACAATCCTTGCACCCGCGGGTACAAGCACCGTTGTTTTATCCCTGGTGGCTACAACGCATCCCCTAGTCTCATGTTTTTGTCACTGAAGCTAGACATCAAGGGGCTGAACCCACAATCAAGCATAACGCTCCCTCTTGGAGTTGCAAGCAAACTACTTGGCCAAAGAAAAATACTGCAACGGAGAACATGCAAGAATTTACTCAAGAACAAAATATAAAAGAGAAGAACCAAATATATTACTCATCACAATCTGAACATAGTCTCATAATCCATCAGATCCCAGCAAACTTAGCATAGCAACAACAGAAATTACAAAAGTGCCTCGATCATGTGAGGCAGCTCACGAGGTCTCGAAAGTGGAAGCACAAAGAGGGGAGAGGTACATCACATAGCTACTGGTCACGGACCCATGGTCCAAGGGGGACTACTCACGGTACATCCGGGAGGCGTCCATGGCTATGGATGGTCTCCCGGAGGGGGTTCCTCCTGCCGGCAGGGTGCCGGGGCAGCTTCTCCAGGCAGCCCCGATCTTCTAACGGCGGCGTCGGCGGTACAGAGGCAAGTTCGCGGAAAAGAGATCGATATTAGGGGTTTCCACCCTGAGGGCTAAATATAGTCGGAGGGGGGTGTCGAGGGGACCCACAGGGCAGCCAGGAGGCCCCCTGGTGCGGCCTAGGGTGGGGCCGCGCCAGGGACCCTTCTGGAGTCCCTGTGGTGGCCCCCCTCCGCTGCCTTGGTGATTCCGGAAGCTTCCGGATCGCTGATTTTTTATCTGATTTTTCCGGATTTTTTGGAGCACTTTTAATGGCCGGAAAACCTGAAATACAAACACAGTAGAAAACAGCAACTGGAAGCTGTGTGCACTAGGTTAATAGATTAGTCCAAATATTCTCAAAAGTGTATGAAAGTTCAAGCAAATCATGGCAAAGTCACACAAAACATGCATGGAGCAAGCAGAAATTATAGATACGTTTGGGACGTATCAGTCGCCAGCGCCCTCGTTGGTTTAAACCAGTGGGGAATGCCTCACTGACATGCGGGACCCCCTCCCTGTGATTAGCCCCTAACCAGTGCTTAACAAGATAAAGAAAAAGAAAACATGTGTCTATTACATGTGGGTCCCAGCCCCACTTAACCCCCTGTTAGATTTAAATAACTGTTAGTTAGTTTAGTGCCACTTACACATGGGCCCCACTGTCAGTTTATTTATTTTAAAAGAATTGGTATTAGTTGCAGTGTATGACATGTGCCCCCCACTGGGAATTTAATTAAATTAAATGATTTAAATTGCTTCTGTGTATGACATGTAGGTCCCACCTGTCAGACACTGTTCTGGATAAGATTGTGGATATGGTTCATTTTAAAATAATAAAGAAATTCCAGAAATTATTTTAAATTGATTTAAACATCAAAAATTAATATCTTTTAAACCGTCCGAATAAATAGTATACCCTTAGAGGGTCTTCTTCCAACTTTTTTCGTTCTCCACGAGCTCTTCTTCCGGGCAGACGGCCACGATCTTATCAGCCCTAGTTTAAGGTGAAAAGTAGTCGAGTTTTCTCTCAATGTCGCCCATAGCTCCATTACCAAAAAGGGTGCTCCATTGGACGGGGTTCCTAAAATATAACTCCGCCTGCTGTTGAGGGTTCCGTCGCCGGTTGGTCTGGGGATCAGGAGGTTTGGGTGGAGGGGAAGGGGCGAAGAGCGAGGAGTAAGAAGTTCAATCGGATCGATGTTGGGCGGTTTTGTTTTTGGAAAGAGCTCGAAGCACAAGAGTGAGAATTTCAAAGCGGTTGCTAGAAAAATGGGATAACCAAATTGGACCCGAACTTACTTAGAATTGGCGCTTCGTAGACTTCCTTCTTCCTTCCAATAGCGGGTCTCAGCCAGAACTGATTGTGCCCCTCAATCTTCTGTTTTCATATAGCTTCACCGAACTTCCATACACCGATTGATTGTACGCTTGCTGTTCTCAACTGGGCCTCTGAATCTCCTCTGGTTTCACTTTTGCCAGTCGAAGTAATTTCCGGAAAGACACAGAGGAGCTCTCATGCGTGGACCAGCAGTAGCCCGTTCCTCTCCTCTTTGTTGGAAGATGAGTACACATCGGGTAATCCGCCCACGAGAGCCCAATCACAAGAGGCTCATACAGAAAGCAATCAGCCCATAGCCCAATATCGAGACCACAACCTATTATTCAAACCACAAAGGATCCGTCTTTCATCGTCCAATCTTCTCGATCGAACATATTGACATCAATACTCCTTTCCATGGCCATTCACGGCCCGCGAAGATCAACCACTCGTGCCCGAGATCACTATCCAATCAAAAACCAGACTTCCAAGATCCATCTCACTCAGACCCTTTTGAATGTAGCGGATAACAACGGAGTGGGGCTATTGAATTGATATGTATTTGAATCTTAGGAGCTGGTAATCACTGATATGCTCATATTGGTGACGTTATTGTTGCTGTAATCAAAGAAGCAGTGCCCAAAATGCCTCTAGAAAGATCAGACAGAAGTAAGACGAGCTGTAATTGTACGTACATGTAAAGAACTCAAACGTGACAACGGTATGATAATACGATATGATGACGGTTGTCATTGATCAAGAAGGAAATCCAAAAGGAACTCGAGTTTTTGGTGCGATCGCTCGGGAATTGAGACTTATGAATTTCACTAAAAGAGTCTCATGAGCTCCTGAGGTATTCTAAATACTAGTAGTAGAGACTATGATATAGTAGGGTATCAGAATATAGATCAATTAGTAGATTGTGTCTGACGCATATACATGAAAAATAATAATAATTATAGAATAATAAGAAATCGAATCTTAATAAAAGAAAGGGTTCGAATAGCATCTACTAATATTACCGAAAACTTTGTTTGTGAAAATACTTCTACGAGAAGGTTTTATTGAAAACGTTCTAAAACTATAGGGAAAGTAACAAATCTTTCTTGGCACGTGCCCCTGCTCCTGGTCTTCGAACTAGTCATTAATGGTCGGCAACATAGGTACCCTTTTTCGGTATGCGTTGCGAACACTTTCATTTTTAGCGTCTCATCTTCTCTGGAGAAGCTCAAATCGAACGGATAGAGCAGATGGTCCAACTACAGAACTTCTTCTTTTTCATTACTTCCATGGTCGTGCCAACACAATTTCCATGAATTCTGTTGAAGACATTCTGAAGACTTCTCCTTGAATCATCCATTCAAGAATCCAAGTGCT
Source organism: Bromus sterilis (assembly GCA_950022295.1). Lineage (NCBI taxonomy): Eukaryota > Viridiplantae > Streptophyta > Magnoliopsida > Poales > Poaceae > Bromus > Bromus sterilis. The sequence goes on along the minus strand of OX465599.1, from coordinate 157,373,087 downwards.
TGGAACATTTGCATCACCAGAAACATATAGAGTGGCATAAAACTGTTTGATTAGTTAAGAATTGAATGGAGTGCTCAAGGCAAACAACTGAGTCAAATTCTGTTTTTCAATTGTTTCGGTGATGTTCTGGAAGCATGTTTGTAACATCCCATGTGCAATAAATAGAAATCATCATGAGATTGTACTTTGTCTATTGACTTTGTAACTTGGCATGATGCTAAAGATTATAATTTCATGTGATGATTTAATTTGCCAACAAGATTTGAATTCATTTGATTTGCTTTTGAATTCAAACAAAGTGGTTCAAGAAGGGTGTTTGAAGATTTTTCTATGTTGCATGCATGCTCCCCTTGACCCCGAACTTGGCTTAGCCAATTCCTTGCCCTTCCCAAGCTTTTCAAAAGCCTTGCACCATTTTTTCCAATTCCAAAAATGTGGGCCACAGTTCAATGTGGTTTCAATTTTCAAAAATGCCCCCACATTTTAGTTATTCGAAAAATGGCCAAACCAATTTTATAAATTGGAGAATATATCAAGGATCATTTTGCATATTTTTTTTGTGATTTATGTCCTTGTGAATATGCCTGGAAAACTCCCCATTTTCTTTCTGTTTGGTTAAATAGAAAATAGCCAGGGGTTCTCTTTTCTTTTCTTTTTCCTCCTTTTTTCCTTCAAGCCCAGCCCACCTGGGCCTCGCTCCCCGCAGCCCAGCCGGCCTTGCCACCAAAGAGGTACGCGGGAGACACGCCATCCCTTGGATCCTGACCCGAGGGCCCCCTTCTTCGCCTTTCCACGCTGTCGGAGGTCCCCCCTTCCTCCTCTCTCGCACCGGCGAGGAGCATCGACGTCGATGCGGCCGACGTGCCCAGCAGGCTCCCCTCCATATATTCCAAGCCCCCGAGCCCGCAGGACCCCCTAGGGTTCCTTTCCTCCCACAGTTTCCCCCTCGCCGCCGCCGGGATGAGCTCCCCTCCTCTGTCCTGTTCCGCGTAGCTCCGGTGAGTTCCGCCGCAATTCGTCACCGACTCGACGCCGCCGTTGTTGTGCGCTTGGTATCTTGGCCCCTGAGCTCACCGTGATCCCTTCCCCTCTTCAGATCTACGCCCCGTGGAGCCAATCGTCCCCGCAACGGAGCTGGCCGCCGCGGACCCCCTTCTTCCCCGACGATGACCCCGAGCTCCTCTTTCCCCTACGGCTAGGTTGGGACGCGCGTTGCGACCCACAAGGTGAGATGATGCCCACGCCTCTGCCCGTAGATGCCTGTAGCGTGTTGTCGCCGTTAGCAGTAGAAGCTCCGCCGCACATGCTTGTCTCCGGCGAGGATTTCGTGCGCGCCGTGCCGTGGCGTGTCTCGGATGTCCTTTCGCGCGCTCCAGGGCTGCTCAGAGCACGCTTTTGGCAGCCAAGGGCTAGCCTTTTACGCGTAGAGGAGCAACGACACCCGCGTCTGAACCGAGTTGCAGTCGAGGTGTAGTGCCTCCGTGAAGTTCAAGTGAAGGTAGCATCCGCACCAGTGAGGTTCCGGCCAAGGTAGGGGTACCCACGGCTCTGTGGATGTGCCTTCTACGTGCTAGAAGAAACGCCATGGCCGGAGACGCCGTGTACTTGATGCGCTGGTCGACCAAAGTTGGCGCCTTGCGCTCTGTCAGTCTGAAGCTTCTAACAACTTGTCGTCGTGATGTTCCCGTGAAGTTTGTGGCGAGGCTGTGAGGAGATGGTGGTCGTGGAGTGCACCGTCATGTAGAGTGATGTCCCCTCTCGGGTTCCCCCTTGGTAGCCCGCGAGGAGGTGGCCGGAGCTCGAGGTGAGGCTCGCCGTGGTTCAGCCGCGTGCAACGTCTGAATCAATGTTCAGAGCTCGTGTGCAGTAGCAGGTCAGGGCTAGGTCTTGAAGCCTGCTTCCCGTGTTTGTTCACGATTCGAGCAGTAGCGCAGTGGTAGTGTTCGAACGCAGCAGCGAGCAGGTCGTGGGTTCGAGTCCCATTGGGGGCACTTTGCCCCCCTTTTTTTCTTTTTTTGTGGAGACCGAGTGGACAGTGGGCCAAAGCCCACTGGCTGGAATAGAGTTGGGCCCTCGCGCCCGAGGCAGCCCATTTGGGGCCAGTGCCTTTTCTTTTCTTTTTCTTTTGTTTTTCTTTTCAAAATCTTTTCAAAATTCAAATTCAATTCTGAATTTCAATTTCAAATGCTCACTGCCCCAAACATGTGATTCAATATATGGTTTTGGGGTAGTTTTGCCCACTGAATTTTGCATCTTGCCCCTCTAAATTTTTGGAGTAGTGGTAATTTTGCAAAGAAGCCCCTCACTTCTTTTGTATTTGCAAAGTGTTTTGCAAATTCAAAGTGTGTCATGCCATATATGGTTTTGGGGTAGAAAAATGCAAGGATTCAAATGGTGATGTCCATCTGATGTTTTGTGCAACTCAAATGGACATGGTGTGATCACTTAGCGATTTCAAAACCCTGCCTTTCTTTCTTTGCATTCTTTTCAACTTTAGTGCATGTTGAATCTTGTTAATCTAATCTTTCAAGTTTTCTCCTTGTCATCTTCAATTCTTTGCGATCTCAAACCAGCTCCTAGCATATTTTCATATGAAATGTGGATGGATTCCTTCTCTTCTGTTGTACCTTCCGGTGTCAATTTCACCGACACTTTTCTCCTTCTCCGGAACCGATAGTTATTTCACGATGTTTATTATTATTAATTATTTTTATTGTTTCATGCCATGACATGTACCATGCTATTTGCACCAAATTTAAGGCTATGACCAAAGCCATAGAAATATAAATAAATTGCAAATGAAGTTGTTGACGTGTCGTCACCACCTTCATTTAAATCTGACTAGATAGGGTCACCTCATGTCCATTAAACTTGATCATACCATCTTTGCCTGTGCATTGCACCCATTGTTTACTTGTGTGCTTTCCTTGCCGGTATTTTACGTTAGCACCTGAGACTGCCGAGGAGACGTTCGTGGAGATTTCCGACACCGAGCCTGAGGACCCTGCTACGTCTACTCCGTCGACCGATTACCCAGACAAAGGGAAGATTCATACCATTACTTGATACCTTTCTGCCTACATGCCTAGCTGTAGTTTAGAACGATTGTTTGATCCTATCGACCTTGCTTATGCCTTAATTAAAACCAAACAACCATGATCCCCACATCCCATCAAAACATTGTATTGCTAAGTTATCGCTGCTCATCCATTGCTTAGTATGAGTAGGAAAACTTGCTGCTTACCCTATGCTATGGTTGGAATATCATGTTATTAAAGAAGTTGGTTGATATTTATTATTATTATGATGTTAACTATACTAGACGAAAGATGGGAGACCGGGCTGTTCCAGCCAGGTGTTTTGTTCCATTTGAGTCACCTAGGTCTCTAGTTCCGGGTATTGTGTTTCTTGACGAGCGTGCCTAATCGCGTGTGGGATTATATGGGGTCCCCTTTTCTTACCTACCTAGCTTCATACAGTTCTAGTGGTGGCCCGAGCTGATTTACCATTTGCAAATGTGTGTGTGCTGGTGGTACCCCAGTTGTTTACAAACCACCTTGGGCCAGGAGGACTCGTTCCTTGGCTGGCCCACCTTGACCGGCTGAGGACCCGGTCCCATATGAGATTAACCGGCAATCCAAACCTGGAGTCATACGATAGTGACCGATTCGAGAGCGCGGCCGGCTTTTGAGTTGGGTGTCGACTCACCGGGGGCCACCCGGAATTGTGCGTTGTTAGTTAGAGGGACTCTGACGTTACGGAGTTTTAGGAGCCTACCTAGCCAAGTGGAAACCGGGCGTACATGCGAAGCCTATGATGGGCAGTTGGTACCCCCCTGCAGGGTTAAATCTTTTCGAAAAGCCGTGTCCGCGGTTATGGACGACTTGAGACCTACTCCTTGTTCATAGAATAACAACAATTTGAATCATAACTAAAACTTGCCTACCGTGTGAGTGCCTTGGTTGCTTTTCTTCGTCTAGGGGTACCGAGAGAAGATCCAGGTTGTGTTATGTTTGACGTAAGTAGGTGAATAGGAGACTTATGACACGATGTCACGTGCATTCTTGGATCTTACCTCTACTCTAATATAACGCTAGCCACCATATATGCTAGTGCGGCTGCAACCTTTAATTTTACCTTGTCTTACCGTAGGGAGTTAGTTATCCTGTAATGATATAATCTCACCCCTGTTTTCCTTTTGTGCTTTTACTGTTTTGCCTGATCGGCCGCTGCAGTTGACTACTACCTCGACCCGAGCACCGGACGTTACTTCGTGGAGGTGCGCCCGGAGGACGACGATGAGGATGACTTCGTTCAGTAGATCCTATAGTTGGGTTCCGACGATCCGTGGGTGGACTTATTTATGTGCAGCCCTCTCTAGGGCCATTTGGATTTTTACCGTACTCGGTCATGATTGTCTTCCGCTTGTTGCATGATGTACTGTTGGGTATATGGACCTCTGAGATGATGTAATAAATACCAGCGGCGATGTATGCCCTGGATTCTATATATTTATGTCTTAGTATAAAGTTCATTGTTCTTATACCTGTTGTCGAGAATCCGACAGCGACACGAGTGCGAGTGTCGTGAGTCGGTGGCCTTTTATGCGCTACTAACTTGAGAGGGACGCGAAAGCGAGTAATTTGAGTTAGCACCGCATCGGGGGCCTTACAATGTTGCGGTTGAAAGACTTCTCATATCGAGATATCTGTGGAGGAAGAGCATACTTTTATGGCAGTAGACTTTGGTATAAAGAATTTGTTGTTCTGCTGTCCAGAAGCGATGATCATCTGCAGTCCTATTTGAAGCATATGGACTGACGCCAAAGAATCGGTGGCGCTTCTGATGCTGTTCAAGATTGAACTTCGGCCCATGGCGAAAGAACAACCATCACCCTTGAAAATGGGAAAAGATTCACGAGGGTAAATGGAGTCCAGCTGAGTGTCTTGGCTTGGACCGCAAGGAGGACGAGTCCTTTGCAAAGGAGCAGCTGGAGCAGCTTGAGAAGGGCCATCAGTCTGAGCAACAATCAATGCTTGCTCTTGCGAAGAATTCAGAATCTAAACTTGTTCTTCTTCGTCATGAGCTTCAGGCTGGGGCATATTTGCTTCTGATTCTTGAGTTATTCTTGCAGGAGAAAAGTCTCGGGAGCCACGAGTTCTAGAGTTTGAGGGAGTGGGATCATGGGCTTCTGGAGGAGGTGATTGCGGTGGAGCTTGAGCAGCAGGTGGGGTAGGAGCTCTTTGGTGTGCGGGGATGGAACAGGAGTTGGTGTTGGAGCACGAGGTGGAACTGGTGCAGGTGGTGGCAATGGGGTTCGTTTGGGAGTTGGAGCTTTTGGGGTAGGTGTGGGAGTTTTGGAGGGTTGTAACAGCCCAGATTTCACAAAAATAATAAAAAAAATTGTTTTCCAGTGTGAATTTTTCGATTGTCTGATTTGTTTGCGGTGTTTGCATCCCGGATTTATCGATCGTCGATTATTTTATCCCCTCTTATCTCGTACCGGACGGAGACCGACCCTTGCCACCCTGACACCCGACCTTTGCGACACCGGGTTTCACCCGATCACCGTCGAGAAAACCGGCACAAGACGAGCCGAAGCCAACGGAACGAAAACCCCGTTTAATAAGTAAATGGGATATTTTTATAGCGCGCCGGAAAGTGTTCTCAGAACGGTTCGAGCGCGAGGTGAACGCTTCCGGCTCGACGCGCTGATCGCGCAGTTCGAAGTTTTACCCGAATCGGAGGTCCTGCGGACCCCCGGCCGTCAGAAACGTAAACACCGCGCGGGAGAGAGAAAAACCGGGGATGTTTTTGCAAACTGCCAGCCACCTAGGCTATATAAAGACCACCACACTCCCACCCCTTCTAGGGTTTCCCTAGCCCAATATTGCAGCCACCCCCTCAGATCTGCCTCTAAAATTACCCCCTAGTCCTCCTCTCCCCGAAACCCTAATCTCAAGCAATTTTCAGCCATCACATTTGAGATATGCGGCTCAGATCGAGTCCCACAGCCTCCCAGCCGCCTCTCCAGCCAATCCGGGCCGCGCGGGCCCGCAGCACCGCCGCCAGGCCCGCCTCAGGCCGATCTGGGCCGCGCCACCCCGTGGAGCCCCGGCAAGGCCGCCCGGGATTCCGGCGAGCCGCCGGCTGCCGGCTAGCCGCCGCTGCTCCACTTCTCCTCGCGCTCCCCCTCCTCTTCCTTCCCCTCCTCTGGTCTCACCACCCTCTCCTCCCTCGCAGGAAGAACGGAAGCGCCACCGGCCGCCGACCGAAGCCACCATAGCCATGGTCGGCCGAGCCGAGCTCGGGCTGCACCGCGCCGCCGGCCTTGGTCCTCGCCGGCGACCATTCCGCGTCCGTACCCGCCTTGCGCCGCCCCCGAAGCCCAGCCTCCCTGCCTCCACGCGCCGCTTGGCCGGAGCGCCACCGGACGGCGAGCGCCGCCGCTGCCGCGGTCAACCCCCTTCTCGGGATCGATCCCGATCGGGAGCAGGCGGGCCGCCGCCAACCGCCCTGGGCCGGCCTCCCCTCCCTCGGCCCACCAGGCGCCCCTGGCCCAGCATCCAACCGGTCAGCGCCAGGCCAGCCAGCGGCCCACGCGCAACCGCTTCCTCTTCCTGGGCCGGCCCATGGTGACGCCCGAACCCTTTTTTGCCTCCTCGCGATTTTTCCTTTTTTCTAATTTTGCAAAGTCTGAGATAATTGTTGTTGTATTCAGTTTTGCGAGTAGATTTGCGATTAACGGTAGCTCGGATGACGTTGCGCCCAAAAGGAAAATTGTTTAGTTTTGTGTGTACTTCAATTCATCTTTTGTGAGAATTTTTATTTGAGGCCATCTTGATGTTGTTAATCTCTATTGAAGTGGGCATCAGGCTGTTAATTGCTATTATTTCCTGTTAGTGTGCTGCTGCTGTTATTTTATTGCAACTTTGGTTGATGATTGTGACACATCCATGAGGCCCTATTGCATTGATTCTTTTTGCATACTGTTAAGCATCATGTCTACTTCCATTATATGTATTGTATTGTCATGTTTGCATTTCTGGTCATAGATATGTTTAGCTCCAAAGTTGCTATGCTGCTGTTTTTGACAGCCACCTCTATTTTCTCTATGTCTGTAACTTTCCGATGCCGTGTTGCATGCTTAATATCTTTTGATCTGTGATGCATATTATCTTGATTCTTGTTTGTACCTGATCACCATCATGTATAGTTCATGCTCATATATTTCTATGTCATGTTGCTGAACTTTTGAATATAGTTTTGCTCCTGTTTATACAGCATAAAAATAACAATTTCTGCCATGTTTCTCTGATTTTCACTAAGTCCTAGACCAGTAATGTTTTATTGCATTTTGCTTGGGCTATAACTAGTTGTTCATGATTCCTATTTGCATGATTCCTTTTGCCATGCCTTCCCTGCCATGTCTACTTTAGTTGCATATCATTTGTGAGCATGTTTTCATCCATTATCCTGTTTATGCATTGCTCTAAAGTATGCTTCCTGATGTTGGCAGATTGTGTGCATAACTTGTTTTGTTTATATCTTTTTAACCGTAACTCTGTTTGGGTTCTTCTTTATATGTATATTGATTAGAATTTCATGTACTTTGTGTTTATGCTATTGTTTTCTGCTGTTAACCAGCCTAAAATATGGTTTAGGGCAGAACAGTACCAAATGTTTTAATTGTTGTGCGGCACTTAGTGTTATGCCATGTTTAGGTTGTGCCTCACTTAAATTGACTAGAATAGATAGTTTATCTTATTCTTCACCTCTTTCCATGTTTGTGTGCTATGCCATGCTTGAGTGATATGCCATGTTAACAACCTTTTGCTCACCTTGTGTAGCTAAACAACTTGAACCATCATAAACGTGCGGTATCGTCGTGTGTGACGAGTACTCCACTTAACCTGTTAGTAACCGCTCTCGACGGTAGGTGCGATGTCTCGTGTTGCTTCTTGTTGATGCTTGCTCGTGTTTGCCTCGTAGTAATAGATGCTTTCTCGTTGATTGCTTTCCAGTGTTTACCGTCTTATGTGCTTCCGCGGGTACCTTTCGGAGACGATGCGAGCTTGCGATCAACTACACCTTTGGAACCCGACTTATCAACAGGCAAGGACTATACATTACTTATGATCCATTCTATTTCAACCAGCGATTTGCATGCTAGTATAGGATAGGTTCGATGTTTGATCCTACCACATGCTTACAGCCTCTTTAAAACCGATACAGCCATGTCCCCTCCCAGCAAACCATGTACTGCTATGTTACTATTGCTCGTTGCTCAGCCCCTGCTTAGTATGCATGCTTAGGATGCTACGACTTTTACCTCCTGTTACTCCTTGGTTTTGGGCTATCACATTCTTATATTGTTATGGATGATATGATTATTATAATGTTGATTATATTCGACGAAGGATGGAAGGTTAGGATATACCGCCCCGACGCGTTGTTCCATTCGAGTCACCTAGGACCCGAGTTCCAGGTATTGTGTCTCTTGACGAGCGTGCCTAACCGCGTGTGGGATACTATGGGGTCCCCTTTTCTTACCAACCTAGCTTCAAACATTTCTAGTGGTGGCCTGAGATGATTTACCATTTGAAACCCCGTGTGTGTGCTTGGTGGATCCCCTCGCAGTTTTTAAACAACTCCGGCCAGCGGAGACATGGTTTCTCTGTTGGTCCACACTGGTGAGCTAGGGAAGTCCCCTACTATTTAGGTGAGGCTAACCCCGACCTTAGCCATACGGAAGAGTCCGATCCGAGAACGCGGCCGGCTCTTGGATTGGGTGTCGACTCCCCGGGGGCCACCCGGATTTGTGCGTTGTTAGTTCGAGGGACCTGTCATTTTGGATCTCTCGGAACTAAATCATAAAATGGTTGCCTATGATGGGTAGCAACTGAGAGAGATGGGCGTGCGTGCGGAGCCTTGTAACGGGCAGTTGGTACACCCCTGCAGGGTTAAATCTTTTCGAGAAGCCGTGTCCACGGTTATGGACGACTTGAGACCTACTCCTTGTTCATAGACAACAACAACTGAGATAATCTTAATATAACTTGATCAACGTGTGTGTGCCTTGATTGCTTCTTCTTCGTCGGGATGCGAAGAGGAGGACATGGGTAGGATAGGTGTTATGTTTGCGTAAGTAGTTGATAGAAAGACTTGTTGGAGGCGATTCCTCATCGAATGCTTGGTTTCTTATCTTACTCTCTAGATTGTTAGCCACTTCATAAATGCTAGTGTGGCAGCAACCTCACCACTTACCCCATCCTTACCGTAAACTACTAGTTCTCCTAGAATGACGAGTGATGAAGTCCTTGCTGGGTCAGTTGATCACTACAGTTGGATGCTGAGTACTTCTGTACTCATGATACTACCCAAACTCTTTTCAGGGTTCTTGATCGACAACAGGTATGGTCATCGACGTTTCACATGGAGACTCGACGACGACTAGTTAGGCGGATCCCGGCGGAGGGCCTAGACCCGTGTGGTTACGGGGATCGATGTTTTTCTCTTTGACAGTAGGCATTTGATTGTAGTCTGTACTCAGACATGTACCTTCCGTTGATGTATTGTATTTAAGGCAGTTGTATGCCGATTGTATGAGATGTAGTATCCTTGTATCTGTAATGTTGTGATATCATGTTGGAATTCTGGGGCATATGGCTATGTCATATGTCGCGATGGGACCGATATGTGCTTCGTCCCCGGATCTGGATGGAAACATCTAGATCTGGAACAGTACCGCATATCGGGCCTTACAAGGGTGGAGCTGAAGGCTTAGCGCTAGGTTTGGAAGGCTTTGGTGTGGGAGCAGGAGGAGTGGGAACTGATTCGGTATTTTCCTTCGGCTGGCTGATGGGCTCATCACTTGTATCCATCTCAGCAGCCGAAGCCAGCACAATCTTCCGCCTCTTGATGGTTTTCTTCTTGGGTGAAGGGTCGGAAGGTTTTGCTTCAGCGGACTTGGCTGCAGCTGGTTCAACTTCCAGCGTGGCCTTGCGCTTCTTGGAATCTCTTTCCATGATTGAAGCAATGTGCGTTTTGACCATTTCATTAACAACAGCTTTGATCTTCTCTTTGTAGATCTTAATGTTATCCTTGGTGGTGGTGTTCACATATGTCACCTTCTGAAGCATTTTCAAAGCATGCTCCTTGAAGTCTTCATCAGTTTTAGCTTCAGCATGCTGTTGATAGTTGTGAATCTTTGCAGTTTCATCCCTGTCCCTTGAGTGCAAATCCTTTTGCTGGCTGATCATGGTGGTGATCATAGCTTCGATGGAGCCTGAAATATAGACTTCACCAAGATCAATTGCTTCAGGATCTTCAGCTTCACATTTCGTCCAGAGGGCTTCAGTCACACCTAAGTGATCCCATAGTTCTCCTTCACGGGGATCAGGAAATTGATGCAGACTATGGCGATCTTGCTCTTCCTGAGCTTCAGTCATAGAAATGCCTTTCTGCTTCGGCTGATTTGCTTCAACAGAAGGAGTCATATCCACCACTGCCTTCTTCTGGGAAGCCCTGGCTGCTTTCTCAGCCTTCTTGGCTGCAAGACCAGCAAGTGCTTCCTTGCCTTTGGCTTCAGTTTCTGTTAGCTGTTTTGCTTCACAAGCAACTTTCTCTCCGTTTTTCTTGGCTTCTTTGAGCTTGCGCTTCGTTTCAGCCTTCTCAGCAGAAAACATGGCAGAGTCAAGTTCTCTTTGTTTCATTGCTGCTTCTTTTGCTTCCTTCTGCTTGATGGCAGAATCTCGGGCAAGAACGCTTCGATCAAGTGCCTCCTCGAGGTCTTTATGCTTCAGCTCCGCTTCAGTAAGCTTTCCCTTCGTGGAAGGGATTGGAGCGACAGACGGCTTAGGCTTCGCTGATGCAACTGCCTTTGTAGATTGCGGTTGCTTCGTTGGGTCATGCCTCAGTTTTGAGCGCCTCTCAGTGTTTAGGTTCTCTGTCGGAGGCTTGGAGGAAAAAGGCTTTGCGAGCACCAAGTTGGTCATGTCAATGGTTGGGCGAGCTGCGGGCTTATCAGTTTGATCCTGAATCTTTAGCCCTTTGGGAGAAGGTTTCTCTCCTGTCTTTTTATTCAATGTAACTCGAAGCCTTTGTTTCTTGGGAGGAGCCGACTTAGACTCATCATCTGCTTCAGCATCTGAGTCTTCATCAGCTTCAGCATTGGACTCATCATGGATTGAGTCTTCAAGAGCGGCTTGCTCCAGCTTGGCTCACTCTTCTTCAGAGGAGGAGGAAGCATGAGGGGGTGAGGCAGATTTCTTCCTCAACTTGCGCCTCTTTTTTCTTTGAGCTCTGGCCCTCTCCAGCAGCTTCAGCAGCAGCAAGCTTGGCTGCCTTCTTCTCATCCTTGAGGCGTTTCTTTTAGGCAACGATTTTTAAGCGCCCTTGCTCCTCTAGATAGTCATCGGGAATCTTGAGTGTATTGGGGTGAGGGACCTTCGGTGGAACAGGAAAGTACAAATGGCGATTGGGTTCGGTGTACTTGCCGCACATGTGTGAAGTATAAAGATATGGCGCGTGGAAGGCGAATTGCATCGTCCACTTCCAATTTTGAATGCTTTTATACTTGTACCAACTGATGGCCCAATAACGCCGAATGCCTTGCAAGCGAAGCTTTCACTGGTCATTGGTTTCTTCAGCAGGGGTGTCATAACCGAGCTGCTTCCGAATTGATTCGGGAATACCACGAGGATTGTTCTTCTCCTTCGTTCTGCCTCCTCTCATTTTAGGAGCAAGTTGTTCTGCTTCGTTGATGTGATCCAGTATTGGTGACTCATCTCCAAAGCCTAAATCAACAGACATCCTGTGAAAGAGAAAGGGGAAACGAGGGAAAAAGACAAGTATATGGACTGAGCACCAGCAAAAGTTTCGACCAAAAAGAACAATTTTGAAAAGAAATTCAGTGTTAGGAGGGAGTTCATTCCTTCCTGTTCTGAGCTAGATTTTTCATGCATCCATTTTCATCTATGGATGTCAAACCCTAGCGCAGAACAGAGCAAACCGAAACCCTAGTTTCTAACCTGAATTGGAGATGGGAATCCTTTGATGTCTAAAACAGATTTCCCAAAGGGTCAAAGATCCAACGGATCGAGAAAACCTAGCAAAAGCAATCAAAAAACATGCTAAGAACACGGATCCAATCTGGAGGAGGACGAACAGAGAAGAAGATTGGATCGGCGGCCTCGACATACCCTAACTTGGTGACGTCGAGCGGCTATCGCGGCGAAGAGCGAAGGCGATGCTCGTCGTCGGCGTGAAGTCCACGGCGGCGTCTGCCCGACAGCGAAGCAGTGCAGACGACGACGGGGAGGAGAAGCTCGGCGGCGCGCTCGGGAGATAAGGATTCAGAGAGTTTGGGAGGATCGGGTGTTAGGTGTCGCTGGGTGGGGGATATATATATATAGGGCTGGCCTGACAAGGGTTGTAAGGTCAGATCGGACGGCTTCCAGTGACCGTCTCTCAGGATTCTATGGCGAGGATTTCGTGGCGAATCGCGAGAATCTCAACGACCCGAAAAAGATGGGCTCAGTGACCGAATATAAATTCTTGGTCCTGAGTACAAACTTTGATAAAGTTGGAAGCATATGATTCGGAATGCAATGACGTTCGAAGCCTAATGCTTTACGTTTCAAATGGGCTCAACCACTTTTGACAGATAGATTAAGAGAGAAAAAGAACATAAGGGATACGGTCCGAAACTTATCACGTCGAAGAAAAACAACGACGAAGCTAAAGGTGATAGGCATGGAGGACTAAATCCAATGAAAAATAAGATAGAAATCGAAGAAAAAGCACACATCGAAACCAAAACATAAAGCGAAGTAAATGAATATTTATAGGGAGATAAGGTTCGGTCTTACAGTACATTTCGTGAGTCCAAAATATTGAGCTCACACCTTAACGCACAGAACCTTTTATCATCCAATGGTTTCGTGAAAATATCAGCCAGTTGATCTTCAGTTCTGACATGACTAATCACAATATCTTCACACTGGACATGGTCATGAAGAAAATGATGGCGAATGTCAATATGCTTCGTGCGAGAGTGTTGCACAGGATTGTGAGCAATTTTGATTGCACTCTCATTATCACATAGGAGATGAATTTTCTTCACATGAATACCATAATCTTTCAGCGTTTGCTTAAGCCATAAAATCTGAGTGCAGCATGAGCCAGCAGCAATATATTCGTCTTCAACAGTAGATATTGATACACAATTTTGCTTCTTGGAAGCCCAACACACAAGTGTTCTGCTGAGGAAATGACAAGTGCCTGAAGTAGATTTCCTATCAACACCATCACCAGCCCAGTCCGAATCAGAATATCCAATAAGATCAAACTGAGCTCCCTTGGGATACCACAAACCTAGGGTTGGTGTGTGAGCAAGATATCGAAGAATTCGCTTCACGGCAGTATGATGTGATTCCTTTGGATCTACATGAAAGCGAGAACAAATACATACTGAAAGCATAATGTCAGGTCTAGATGGACATAAATATAAGAGAGATCCAATCATAGACCAATATTTCTTTTGATCGAAGGCTTTGCCCTTCTCATCTGCATCTAGGAAGCCATTGGTAGGCATTGGAGTCTTAATCGTTTTGCAATCAGTGAGTCCAAACTTCTTCAGGCAGTCCTTGAGATATTTTTCTTGAGAAATAAAGGTTCCATTCTTCTGTTGACGGATTTGAAGTCCAAGGAAGAACTTCAATTCACCCATCACAGACATCTCATATTTCTTCGACATCATTTTGGAAAATTCTTCGCTGATTTCAGTGTTAGTGCAACCAAAAATAATATCATCTACATAAATTTGACATACAAACAAATCACCATTATAAGAGCGAGTGAAAAGAGTTGGGTCCGTTGTTCCTGGTTTGAAACCTTTCTTCAGAAGGAAGTCCTTCAGGGTGTCATACCAAGCACGAGGTTCTTGCTTTAACCCATAAAGAGCTTTGTGCAACCTGTACACCATGTTAGGATTCTTCGTATCTTCAAAACCTGGAGGCTGCATAACATACACTTCTTCTTCGATTTCTCCGTTAAGAAAAGGACTTTTCACATCCATTTGATAAAGTAGTATGCCACTGAAATTTTCAAAAGCAAGCATAACACGAATGGATTCGAGACGAGCAACTGGAGCATAAGTTTCGCCAAAATCGATACCTTCGATTTGGGTGTACCCTTGTGCTACTAGTCGCGCTTTGTTTCTTACCATAATACCATCTTCATCTTGCTTCTTGCGAAAAATCCATTTAGTACCAATGATGTTGTGCTTCGTGGGATCAGGTCCTTCAACTAAGGACCAGACTTTGTTTCGCTCGAACTGGTTAAGTTCCTCGAGCATAGCAGTTAACCAATCTAGGTCCTTCATGGCTTCATCAAACTTTGAAGCTTCTAGCATGGAGAAAACCGAAAAGTTTCCACAGAAGTTAGCCAAACATGTACGAGAGCGAGTTGTGGGACGACCTGGTTGTTGAATTTCTTCAAGGATCGAATCAACATCAACTCTTCTTCCCACTTGAGACAATACATTTTCATTTTCTTGTGGCTATGGTTCTTCTTCAGGATCAACATTTCCTTCGGGATTGGCATTTCCTTCAGGATCGGCATTTCCTTCGGGATGTGCATTTTCTTTGTTCATGGGTTCTTCTTCATCCTGTCCATCATTAGCTTCAGGATGTTGATCTCCAGCACCCCGGGCTATGTGTGGGAACATTGGACCATCGTCATCTTCATTTGCTTGACGTGAATTTGCTTCGACAGGACGAATCTCTCCAATAGCCATGGACCTGATTACTTCATCAAGAGGAGGTTCATCTAGATCATGAGGCAAATGCTCCTTTTGAGATCCATTAGTTTCATCAAACCTCACATTCATAGTTTCCATAACTTTCCCAAAGTGGGAGTTATACACCCTGTAAGTGTGAGAGTTTGAGCCATAACCTAGTAGAAAACCTTCATGTGCCTTAGGGGAAAATTTGGAGGTATGATTCATATCTCTAATAAAGCAAAGAGCACCAAATACCCTAAGATATGATACATTGGGCTAGTTAATAGTGATAAGCTCATGTGACGTCTACTTCATAAATTTGTGAAGGTAAACCTTGTTGATGATATGACATGCAGTGTTAATTGCTTTAGCCCAGAACCAGATAGGAGTCTTGTATTCAGCAAGCATTGTTCTGGGCATTTCAATAAGAGTTCTATTCTTCCTTTCAACTACACCATTTTGTTGAGGTGTATAAGCAGCAGAGATTTCTTGAGTAAAGCATGATCATCAAGAAAATATTCAATATGAGTATTTTTGAATTCAGTTCCATTATCACTTCGGATATGCTTCAGAGATAATTCATATTCAGTTTGACCTCTCTTAGGGAATGACTTGAAGATTTCAACAACTTTTCTCTTGTCATCCAGAAAGAAAACCCAAGTATAGCGAGAAAAATCATCAACAATGACGATACCATATTTGTTTCCTCCCAGACTTGCATAATATTGAGGATCAAAAAGATCCATATGAAGCAATTGAAGGGGACGAGTAGTGGTCATGATAGTCTTCGCTGAGTGATGTTTCTTCGTAATTTTGCCAGCTTCACAAGCACTTCAGAGATGATCGTTATCGAATTTGACTTCGCTAAGTCCAATGACATGCTTGTTCTTCACTAGAGTTTGAAGATTTCTCATCCCTGCATGACCAAGTCTTCGATGCCATAACCAGCAAAATGAAGCTTTTGCCATTAAGCATGTGGATATAGTAGGGCCCGAAGAAAAATCAACAATATATAGATCTCCTTTTCGGTAACCCTCAAAGACAAAAGTATAGTCATCCTATGAAAAGACAACACAACGCGAAGCAGAAAATAGAATAAGCATACCCATATCACATAACTTTGAAATAGACATGAGATTATAACCAAGAGATTGAACTAGCATAACTTTGTCAATATGCTTATCTTTCGATATGGCAACCTTACCCAAACCTAAAACTTTACCTTTCTTGTTATCACCGAAGGTAATATACTTATGAGAAGATTGAGATAGTTTTTCTTCGGTGAATAACTCCTTTCTCCGGTCATATGATTAGTGCAACCACTGTCCATGACCCATTCGGATCCACCGGAGACATAGCCCTGTAGAAGAATTAGTTCTTCTTAACCACCCACAGACGAGCAGGTGACTGAGAAGGGGTGGAAGCACTTGTTGAAGCAATATCAGATCGAATAAGGTTACATTGCCTAGGGGGACCATCAAGTACACCATAAATGTAATTCCTCTGTGAAGGGTTAGGATATGAATGAGCATATGCAATCTTATCATTATTATCATGGTGTCGATAAGTGTAACGACCAGTGCGATAGTATTCCTTCTAAGGAACATTTGATTCAGGCACTAGTGAATCATTTCTCTCCTTGAGAGTATAGAAGTGTTTCGGTGGTACCGAAGACTTTCCCTGCATAGAATGGTTAGAAACAATTTCTCAATGAGTGACTAGCGCACCCATATTTGTCTCTTATAGAAACCATTCTTTGGAGGGGCACAATGTATTCGTCCGAAACCTTTCCTTCCTGGTTCTTGATAACTTTGCAGTCAGAATCAAGCTATTTATCTACAATAGCCTTATCAATTTTGCAGTTGTAACCTGAAATATTAGCAATATCTATAGGCTTATCCTTTGCTAGGACCCATACAGGTTTCGGGTACTGCTCAGGTTCACAATAAGTGGCATCAGTGTTTAGCTTCCTTTCAAAGCCAACACCTTCATTCCTTGGATTCCTGTGAAGGAGTTCCTTATTCAGGATATCACAAAGATGCTGGTGTCCCTGAACACTTTTGAATAGTCCTATTTCAAACAAATCTTTCAACCCGAGGAGTTCCTCGGTAACAACAGAGTTTTCGTCATCTGAGGCATTAGTATCATCAATAACAATAGCTACTTTGCCTTTAGAATCAATTTTTCTTCGTTCCAAACAAGTTAAGCAAGATGAATAAGATTTACGATTTTCTTCAGAACCTTGTTGAGCCATGAGAGAGAGATTGAAATTTTCCAACTCTTCATGAGCCTCTTTCAGGTTTTCGAGAGCCATTTTCCTCTGAAGAAATTCATAGGTAAGATTCTCATAATCAACTGAAAGAAGATCATGCCGAGAGGATAGTTATTCAAACTTCTCCTTCAGAGCAGCGTGCTCATTAGTTAAAGTTTGACCTTTCTCTATCTCATCGATCAAAAGGGCCTCTGATTTCTTAATGGTTTTGCTTAGCAAATCAAGTTCTTCTTGTTGGATTGAAGCAATTTTAGCCAATTTAGCGTAGCTTATCTTTGAGTCACTTTCATATGAAGAACAATCAGAAGTATCATAGGTAACTTTGGATGAAGATACCTTTGCTTTGGCCATGAAGCAGTATGCATGAGTTTCATCTTCATTGCTGTGGTTGGTGAAGAACGAGCTCGAAGCACCGGCCGAAGCAAATGCCAATCCAGCAACACCATCAGACTCGGATCCAGATGGAGATCTTGAGCCTGATTCAGCTTCGGACCCAGAGGCTTCTTCTTCAGAGTTCATCCCCTTTCCCAGATAGGCCTTGGCACGATGAGAATTGCTTCGACGAGACGAGTGTGTCTTAGAAGAAGAACTCTCATGCTTCTTGTGATACTTCTTTTTCTTGTCATCATCAGAATCTTTCTTCTTGTCTCTTCTTGAACTGGAATCATGTCTCTTTGACCCATAACTTCGAGATGATCTTTGAGTCTTGCTTGAGGAATCTCTGAGTGAATGCTTTGATTTGTTTTCATCTTCCCACAATGGGCAGTCAACAATGTAATGACCTGGTTTCTTGCATTTGTAGCAGCTGTTGTCCTTCGATGGAGAGCTTATTGAGGATGAACGGTGAGATGAGTTACTTGAGTTCCTTGACGAGTAATTCTTCTTCGATGAAGAGAAACCTTTTCTATGGAAGATGTTGAAGCGTCTCATCATCAATGCCAAATCCTTTCCAATGCTTGCAGGATTATCGAATTCAACGCCGAAAGCAGAACTGGCTTCGGGCGAAGAATGGTGTGAAGCTTTTGCTTTTAGAGCATGTGATCTTCTTCGAGAGCCATTTATATCTCGCTTCTCATCTTCTTCCATTTCAAAAGTAGTGAGTCTCTCAAGGATATCAACAGCAACAAGATTTCTGAAACCAGTCCTTTCCTTGATCATCAGCACAATGTGGTCGAAAGAGTCATCCAACGAGCGACGCGAAGTCCTCACCACTAAGTGTGGGGTGATGTCATCAGCACCAAGAGAAATCAACTCACTGGAGAGAGCAGTGAGTCTGCTATATATGGAGTTGACCTTTCTCGGTCATGTCTTTTGAATCGGTAGAATTTGTTTCGAAGAGTGTCTACTCTGGCATCTTTCTGAGTGGAAACTCATTCTCCAATCTTTTGAAGATATTCTGAGAAACCTTTGGCAGATGGGATATTCTTCACTTCATGATATTTCTCTGGAGTCACATGATTGGTGATAAATACCCAGACCTCAGAATCAAGTGCTAGACTTTTGATTTCATTAGCTCTGGGATTATCCTTGTCCTTGAGATGAACTCCATTCTTGACAACTTCCCAGGCAGCAGAATTGATGGCAATGACATTCCTCATCATCTTGTCCTTCTAGTACGGGTAGTCCTTCCCATTGAAAATGGGAATAGGTTCGCCGGAGCGAATAGCTGCAACGACATACTTGAAAGCACTCCAAGAAGTTAATCCAAAACACACAGAGTGTAGGGAGTGACTAGCTCTGATACCAATTGAATGTCCAAGTATGTGATCAGAGGGGGAGGGGGTGAATGATCACTTAAAATTTCGAGTGAAGCTTTGAACTGAAGCATAAACTCAACAGAAAAGGATAACAGAAGTAGATAACAGGGAAGCAAAACTAGTAACGAAACTAAACTCAGTGAATCAAAACACGTTGAAGCTTTAAAAGGAAGCAAATGCAATGCAGAAAGTAAATGCTTGAAGTAATACGAACTCTTGACTCGGCAATGTTTGTTCGATCAGTTCACGCTCTGCAAAGCGCTACGTCTGGTTGGAGGGACTGGTGATTGAACACCTGGAGCAAAACTCTCTCCGTCCGTTGCTCCACTGCACCAATCTCCTTGAGCTTGGTCAGTTTTGACTCGGGGTAGATTATCAAGGAAATCTCCGAAACCTTTAGCAGACCTGAACTTCGAGGCGACAATTACTCTTCGCTCTCTGAAGACGACACTCTAACCGTCTAGGAGAATTGCAGTTCTCCAAGATAAAAAGGCTAGCAAGTTTTCACCTAAGTCATAGAGAACCTACTCGGATCAATGGGACTTATGATTCGGTGGTCTGGCTTTTTGGTTTTTCTTTGGTGGAGTTCTTGGGTTGCTCTCTTCAATATCACTCAGGAACATTCTTGGAGCAGACACACGCAAATGGAGGCGGGGCGGCATATTTATAGTTGGCGATTGTAAGGCCCGATATGCGGTACTGTTCCAGATCTAGGTGTTTCCACCCAGAGCCGGGGACGAAGCACATATCGGTCCCACCGCGACATATGAAAAAGCCATATGCCCCGGATTTCCAACATGATATCACAACATTACAGATAAAGGATACAACATCTCATACAATCGGCACACAACTGCCTCAAATACAATAAAAGAGCGGAAGGTACATGTCTGAGTACAGACTACAATCAACTGCCTACTGGCAAAGAGAAAAACATCGATCCCATAACCACACGGGTCCAGGCCCTCCGCCGGGATCCGCCTAACTAGTCGTCGTCGAGTCTCCACATGAAACGTCGGTCACCATACCTGTTGTCGATCAAGAACCCTGAAAAGTGTTTGGGGGTAGTATCATGAGTACAGAGGTACTGAGCATCCAACTGTAGTGGTCATCTGACCCAGCAAGGACTTCATCACTCGTCATTCTAGGACAACTAGTAGTTTACGGTAAGGAAGGGGTAAGTGGTGAGGTTGCTACCGCACTAGCATTTATGAAGTGTCTAACGATCTAGAGAGTAAGGTAAGAAGCCAAGCATTCGATGAGGAATCGCCTCCAACAAGTCTTGCTATCAACTACATACGCAAACATAACACCTATCCTATCCTTGTCCTCCTCTTCGCATCCCGACGAACAAGAAGCAGTCAAGGCACACGCACATGTTGATCGAGTTATATTTAAGATTATCTCAGTTGTTGTTGTCTATGAACAAGGAGTAGGTCTCAAGTCGTCCATAACCGTGGACACGGCTTCTCGAAAAGATTTAACCCTGCAGGGGTGTACCAACTTCCCATTACGAGGCGTCACATGCTCGCCCATCTCTCTCAGTTGCTACCCATTATAGGCAACCATTTTATGATTTAGTTCCAAGATATCCGAAACGACAGGTCCCTCTAACTAACAACGAACAAATCCGGGTGGCCCCCGGGGAGTCGACACCCAATCCAAAAGATGGCCGCGCTCTCGGATCGGACTCTTCCGTAAGGCTAAGGTCGGGGTTAGTCTCGCCTATATAACAAGGGACTTCCGTAGCTCACCAAGTGTGGACCAAAAGAGGAACTAAGTCTCCACTGGCCCGAGTTTGTTTGAAAACTACTGGCAGCTGACCAGTTATGCATGCAGTTTCAAATGGTAAATCCGCTTGGGCCACCTCTAGAAATGTTTGAAGCTAGGTAGGTAAGAAGAGGGGACCCCATAAAATCCCACACGCGATTAGGCATGCTCAGTCTTAAAACCAATACCCGGAACTCAGATCCTAGGTGACTCGAATGGAACAAAGCGTCGGGGCGGGATAGCCTAGACCTTCCTTCCTTTGTCGAATATAGTCAACATTATAATAATCATATCATCAACAGCAATATAATAATAATGTGATATCCCAAACCAAGGAGTAACAGGGTAACATCGTAGCTTCCTAAGCATGCATACTAAGCAGGGGCTGAGCAACGAGCAATAGTAACATAGCAGTACAAGGTTTGCTGGGAAGGGACATGGCTGTATCGGTTTGAAAGAGGCTGTAAACATGTGGTAGGATCAAACATCGAACCTAACCTATACTAGCATGCAAACCGCTGGTTGAAATAGAATGGATCATAAGTAATGTATATTCCTTGCCTGTTGATAAGTCGGGTTCCGAAGGTGTAGTCGATCGCAAGCTCGCATCGTCTCCGAGAGGTACCCGCGGAAGCACACAAGAAGTAAACACTGGAAAGCAATCAACGGTGCACCACTATTACTACGGAGCAATACAAGATCAAAGAGACAACACAAGGCATGGAAACGCGATACGGATCTATCGTCGAGAACGGTTACTAACAGTTTAAGTGGGGTATCGGTCAGACACGACGAATACCGCACGCTTATGGTGGTTCAAGTTGTTTAGCTACAGGTGATCAAACAACGGTTGTTAACATGGCAACTCAAGCAATCATGGCATAACACACAAACAGGTCAAGAGGTGAAGCACAAAGTAAGCTATCTATGCTAGTCAATTTAAGTGAGGCACAACCTAAACATGGCATACAATAAGTGCCGCACGACAATTAAAGGATTTGGTACTGTTCTGCCCTAAACCATATTTTATGTTGGTTAACAACAGCAAACAATAGCATAAACACAAGGTACACGAAAAACTAATCAAGTTACATATAAGGCACACTCCAAACGGAGTTACGCTTAAAAAGATATAAGCAAAACAAGTTACGGGCACAAACAGCCAACATCACGAAGCACATATTAGAGCAATGCATAAACAGGATAATCAATGCAAACATGCTCACAAATGACTTGCAATTAAATTAGACATGACATGGAAGGCATGGAAAAAGTAATCATGCAAAAAGACATCATAGATCAAAAGATATTAAGCAAACAACATGGCATCACAAAGTAACAGACTTAGAGAAAAACAGAGGTGGCTGTCAAAAACAGCAGCATAGCAACTTTGGAGCTAAATAACTATATGACCAGAAAGCATATCATGGAAATTCAATACATGGGATGAAAGTAGACATGATGCTTAACAATATGCAATTGGAATCACTCAATTCCGATAAACGGTCGCGACACACTCGTCGACCGAAGTTGCAACAAAATAACAGTTTCAGCAACAACAGCACAATAACATCAGGATAACTACTTTGGAGCAAGATATAAACATGATGCAGCAAGAAAATATGGCATGTGAACGCATGAAACTGAAGTAGAAACATTGCTTAACGCAACGCAAAAGGAATCAATGTAATAGGCCTCATGGATTTGTTACAATCATCATGCAAAGTTGCAACAAAATAATAACAGCAACACTTAACAGGAAAAGTAGCAGTTTAACGGCCTGATGCCCTGTTCAGCACACAATTACACAATCAACATAACCTCAAATGCAAAAAACTTTCTACATACGAAATCTAGAGCACGCAAAACTGAGCAACTTTCGTTTTGGGGGCACTTTCATCGGAGCTACGGTTTGCTTGCTATCGTCAACGCGGAATCGAATCAGCAGCAAAAATACACAGGACTTAGTGAAAAAAAAACAGCAGCTGAACAAATAAAAATAAAAAAAGGGGGGCCTCACCCAGTGGGATTTTGGCCGAACTGGCCGCTGGGGTGGATCTGGCGCGGCTGGGCCGCTCGGGCAGGCTGGTGGCCTCGCGGGCCCAGGCACTAGTGGCCCACGTGGCCGGTGGTGGCCTGGCCTGGGTCGACCGGTTCGTCCCGCCTGGACGAGGAGCGACCAGGGGCGCCGCCGGCGACTGGCGCGCTCCGGCAATGGGACTAGGCGGCGCGGGGGCTAGAGGGGCTCGGGTCGGGGGCCACGGTGCCGGAGGGAGGCGGAGGAAGCGCGGTCCAGGAGGCGGAGCGGGGCGTGCTCGGGCACGGGAGCCGCTTCCGGTGGCGAGGTGAGCTCGGGCCGGCTCCCATGGCGGCCGGCGGCGCGGGCGTCCCTGAAGGGAGGAGATCAAGGGGGGTTCGTGAGGGAGAGGAGAGGGAGAGGCGTCGCGCGAGCTGGAGGTGCTCACCGGCGTGGCGAGGCACGGCGGACGGCCAGCCGGCGAGGTCGCCGGAGGCAGAGGCGGCGGAGACGGCTTCCAAGCCCAGATCGGGCCCGGGCGGCGCCCTGGCGGGCTGGGGGACCCTGCGGGGCCCGGAGCACCTGGGAGCTGCGGTTGGGAGGCTGGAGGGTCACGTGGCTGCCCTGGAGCCCTCGGATCTCAGGTCCGACTGCTCCGGAGGTGGCTGGGATTAGGGTTTCAGATCTGGGGAGTTGGGGCGAAAATTGGGGCAAATTTGAGGGGGGTGGCTGCAAATTTCACATAGGGAAACCCTAATTGGGTGTGGGAGGCTGGTGGTCTTTATATAGGGCAGGTTGGGTGGCCAAGTTACGCAAATACCCTCGGTACCCCTCTCTCGCGTCCGGTGATCGCGTTCGTGACCGCCGAGACCCCGTACGGACTCCGATTCCGACGAAATCTCAAACCACGCGGTCAACGCGTCGAGCCCGTCGATCGTACCTCACTGCGGTGACATTCCGAAACATTTTTCGGCGCCCCAATAAAATAATCCGTTTATTAAATAAACGGGGTTTTTCGTTTCGGTGGCGATGGCTGGTCCTGTGCCGGTTGCGACGGTGCTCGGGTGAAATCCCGGTGCCGCAGAGTCGTGTGCCGTTGGGGAAAAGGGTCGGTCACGCATCCGATACGAGAATAAGGGGGAGAAATATTCACCGATTATTATTTCGGTGAAGAAAACACCGCAAACAATACAGGCAATCAAACAATTCACGCCGAAAACAATTTTTTTTAATTTTTGCAAAAACTGGGCTGTTACAGCGATCCCGATGTGCGAAATGCCTGATTTGACCCGAAGCGGCAGCTTGACGCGTGTCCACAACGGTCGGATTTGTCATTAATGCACAACTTTACTTGCGGAACAAGTAAAGCTGACTCACGGACTTAGTTCTGCTTCGGAAGCCAAAGAACGAAGTCTTTGCTACCGAAACTTAACTTAGTGCACATGAGAGTTCTTCACTCTGGCTTCTCACTTGGTTTAGTTTTGATCTGAGCATTTTCTCAATAACTTTGGCGTCTACAAACTAAAACCCCTCTTGATAGTACGGTTTGTCCTATGACTCAAAGAACAGAAAAAGAACTACACAAAAACATCTAAGTCTTGCGCCGTCTTCTTAATTTTCTTTAGTGAGTTGGGCTTCAGGACACCTTCATTTTTGGGGGTCATCCTCCGTGATTAAGCTTCGCTCAAGGGGTAATGATTCGATAACTTGAAAACCTTCCTTGAATCTTTAACACCTAGCTTGTCCTTCAGGAACCTATGCAACTGTTTCCACTCGAAAACATTGTTAGTTCCTCTACTGTCTTGTCCAACAATATCCAAAATACATGGGGGAAAAACTTTGCTCTTACAAGGTGAGACTTTTGGCTCTATATATCGTTGGTTTTTTTGGTAAGCCTTGATCAACCTTGCTAGGTAGCATGTTTTATATAGGTAAAAAGTGGAGCTTGTTATGTTTTCATTTCCTTTAGCTTTTGTTCTCCTTGATGTACCAAAGTTATATGTTTTTGAAGCTTCACATGTCTAACCATTGTTTCAAGTTTTCGGGAAGTTTTGTAGCTTTTGGAACCTCGAAATTTTTTCAACGGTCAAGTTGTCAGATAAATTCCGCAAAAATAAAAATCAATTTTCCACAGAAAAAGTGACCCAGAGGCATCTGGGGCTGACCTGGGGGGGCACCCTTGGCCCAAGCGGCATCTGTCGTGGCCTGCCCCCTGGCCGGGCCCACAGGGCGCCTGGGCCCCCCAGACCAGCCACCCAGGTAAGTCTTCTTCCCCTCTCTTCCTCTCTCCCCAAAAACACAAGTTCTTTAGCTGGAACTCGAGTTCTTTCTGCTCTCCACCCATAACTTCGATCTCTCTCTACGACCCATTGTTTGAACTAAATTTTTGAGCAATTACTCCCTGGTATGTGACTCCTCCAACCCTCCAATTAGATTTTTGATTGGTAGCTTCATTAGTGAGTATATAGTAGTTCTTGGTGCTGTTCATATGAGCTTGTATGCATGTGTAGAAATTTATTTTCCAAGTTTTGATGCAAGTTTATGACTTGGGTAAGTGAGTAGAGTAGTTTGCCTCAACTCATTTTTCTTAAATTCTTGTTTTTGTGATTTGTCAAAAATTTGAGAAATGAGTTTGCTAGGAAAATGGCTTGGGAAGAAGAAGAACGAGCGGACCGACCAAGTTACTAGAGCTTCAGCTTCATCCTCAACTGCTAGGGTGAGCTAAAATGAAGATCATGTGCCCCTCTCGAGCAATGAACAAGTCCAAAACGTGCAATGATGTATCCATGCCCAGTTGTCCTTCAAGCTACAGGCATCGAGGAGGAGTTTTATAACCTGTGCACTAATGCAGGTTTGACACGGCTTGCAACATGCGGTGTTACTCAGTATCGTAAACTCATCTCCTGTTTTATTAATAATCATGATGCTGGTATTGTTGGGTTTAGAATTTATGATGATCTTGTGACCATGCCTTTGGCAAGATTTTGTGAAATAATAGGTGTGTCGAACGCTGGAAAGACGACAAAGATGAACTCTTAGCCCACCGACCTGAGAACCCTCTTCAACTCTCTTTGCGGCCAAGACACGTAGGATATCCAACGTTCGAAGATTTCCAGCATCTTGTTTCGCGTATTTTATTGCTAGAGGGGTGTTAGCTCGTGACAACATGAGCAACAGTTCTTCGCCGGATGTCTCTATCCTGACAAACGCCCTCTCAGGGGAGAGTAAGTATAATGTGGGTGCCTTGATTGCTAGCCGTCTTGCTGCTAATGGCAACAAGGGAGATCTCTTTGGTGGCGTTTATGCCACACTTATTCTTGAGTCTCTTGAGAGCACCGCACATCCTGATGATGAGACTTTTACTTTTATAAGCTTTGACCTTGCTGCCATGAAGAGGCATGAGTTTGTTACCAAGACTTCCAAGTTTGGTAACCTTAATTATATTATAAGTTTTGGACTGACCACTATTCGGGAGATCCGTCTACCTGAACCTCTTGTGTTTGATTATACTCGCAGGAGATGATGGTCCTTCAACGTTACCCAGTTTGATGGGTTCGTGTCCGAGCAGCAGTTTCATAACCCCATGGAGGGGGTTGTGCCTGATGAGGAGGAGCCCTGTTACCCAGTGGGGTGAAGGGTCTTCTTCTGCTTGGAGCGTGGAGCCTTCTTCGTGGGAGGATACCAGGACTTCGGTTTATGCACCTGAAGCCCCGTACGACCCGTGGACGCACCCGGAGTACCCCGGAGGTGGAGGCTCCTTGGGATCGCAGTAGCCGATACCAACTTAGGCCAAAAGACTAATCTTGGGGGAGTACGTGCCCTTCTCCCCTTTCCATTGTACTATCCGTTTTATGTTGTTCGATTTGATCTTTTCGAAGATTTTGCACGTTCTTCTTTGCCCCTCTTAATTTGCAAAAACAAAAAAAGATTTCTCCTTTCTTTTTGCTTTCGTTTAACCTTTAAAAACCCAAAAAGATTTCCTTTCTCTCTTTTGTTTGCTTTGTTTGCAGAGTTCATCTCGAGTCCGTGATGGCATTTGCACTTGATTATATTTTCCTACGTTCGATCGCGCAAGACACAAGGCAGTAATGAAGAAGATCGACGGAAGGGATGCAGCAAGGAAAACCGGTATAAACTCTTTTTGTTTCTACTTTAGTACATATGAATGTACTTATGATCTAGAGACCAGCCTGTAGCGACATAGTGCTATGTTTACAATGCTTTCCTAGTGGTTCATGCTTTCTTTCTGGCTAATCTCAAATATATAGAGTGCATAATGTGTTGTCGAAATGATTTACATGCATTGCATTGTTCATGGTTTGGCATATTGAAGTGGTATTTCCCTTTGGAGAATTTTTGGATTGACTTGTCACATGTTCACACATGTTTATGACATCTTTTTATTTCAGAATAGTTATATCACTTTCATGCCCGATTCAATGTTGCTTTGTCGCTCTGCATGATTATGACCATTATTGCTCTCTAGTTTGTCGCTTCCTAGTCTTTTGCTACACTTCGCTCGCACTAAGCGGACTTCTTCTTGTGCATCCAAAATCCTTTCAAACAGGTTATTCCATATGAGTCAACCATACCTTCCTATATATGGTATTTACTTGCCATCCCTAACGAAGACTTTCGTGTACCATCTCAAAATTCCTTCAAAAGTTTCCTTTTTGTAACCGTACAAGCTCATGGTGCAGTGAGGGAAAATCAGTATCTTCCGTGCCAAATTTTTTTTACTCCTTGACAAAGTTTTAACTAGTCAAATTTATGAGGCAGAGGCCGGTCTGGAGAATGCCCTGTTCTCACTTGTTTCAGAATTTATTAAAAATTACACTTCCCCTTACTTGATGATGGAATGAAATGGGTCAAATGCTGCTAATGATAGATGGAACGAGAACTTTCCTTCCATACTTGAGGAAAAATAAAAGGCACCACAGACCGTCAAATGATAGATGGATAAGGGAACCTAAGTGTAAGAAAAAAAGCATAGTAACCGCCATTAATGTGGTTGGTATGGGAGATATTGAGAAACCTTTACCGTCTACCGTTGTCTGGAAAGTTGTACTTCCCAAAAGAATTTTATCTCTGTTTTCAAAAACCACGAGCTCTGGTACATGTTTAGTCTTTGCTTCCAGCCACGGATTTCAACCTTGCCATCAAAAGCCACGGTTTGAGAGTCTTGTCGTGGGAAAGTCACGGAAGATGTCCGTAGAGTCGGACTTGATTATGGGGTCTTTTCTACGAGTGTACGAGGAAGAAGAAAAATCACAGAGAAATAGAAACACGATTTTATACAGCTTCAGGCCCCGGGAAACATCGTCCGGTAAAGACCCTACATGCTATTTGTGGCCAGGTCTTATTCCTTTGTTCACGGGGAGTCGCCGGCATGTCGCCGACTCTCTTACAGTTGTATTCAGGCGAAAGCCTACTTTCATGGCGAAAGCCTACTCTGGTGGCGACAGCCTACTCAGGTGGCGAAAGCCTACTCTGGTGGCGAAAGCCTACTCTCATATCGAGAGCCTACTTTGGCGGAAGCCTGCTCTGGCGGAACTTGGCCTCTATGGGCGCCCTACCCCTCCTTATATAGGTGGAAGGGGGAGGCTTACATATAGAGTCCTATTCTGATACAAACTAGTCTCATCTTGTATTACAAGTCAGATATCAATCCGAATCCTACTCTAAGTCTTGTAGCTTTTCGTATCTTCCAAGTTAGGTGGACTCCATATTGATTCCTTCGTCCGACTGACTCTTGTGGAGGAGAATCCCCTGTTTGGCTGACTCTTGTAGAGGAGAGTCCCCTGTCTGGCCGACTCCTGTAGAGGAGAGTCCCCTGTCTGGCCGACTCTTGTAGGGGAGAGTCCCCTGTCTGGCCGACTCCTGTAGAGGAGAGTCCCCTGTCTGGCCGACTCCTGTAGAGGAGAGTCCCCATCAGGCCGACTCATGGAGGTGACTCATGTCAGCCGAGTCATGGAGGTGACTCATGTCAGCCGACTCTAGTATCCAGGACCTGTCTTCTGGCTGAGTCTTCCTTTTGGTGCTATCTTCTGGCCGGGTCTTAGCTGTGAGTAATCCTCCCGACAGTAGCCCCCAAGTTTAGTTTGGACGCAATCTTGGCGTCGGATTCATTTTTCCTCTGCCTTTTCGTGGTAATAAGATTGTCGGAAAAGAGAACGCTGGGTGCGCGTCCATGGTAAACTTCCAGTATAATGAATAGTTAGGATAAAGACCGGGTCTGGAGGCCAAACCATTAAGCCGGATTGCTCCACTGATTCATGTCAATGAACCCGATATGATTCAATTTTTAACTCGTCCATGTTTGGGTTCAATGTTGCTTTTTGCTCTTCCGTGTCTTGTAAAAAGGACACGGGAAAAATTACAGGCAATTTTATGTCCATATCACCTGTAGCCCCCAAGCTCCGAGTTTATCATCTTGTGATGACTTGGAGTTTTTTTAATATAAAATAGGCTTGCTGGTGTAGCCCCCAAGTGTCGGGTTATGATACGATGGGTTGTAACGAAATATTTGGGTCCAATAGCCCTGCAGCAACCTGGGATTTGTAATTGTGAATTTTTCTTCGAAGTATTGTAGCCCCCAAGTGCCGAGTTGTCTTGCCTGCAGCAACCTGGGACTTACAATTTCTTGCTTGAAGTCGGCAGGTATTATATGCCAAAATCCAGCAATTTTTGTTGAAGCCGGCAAATGTTTGCTTGCTGATAAAAACCGATGAATGCGAATTTGCTGAATCCGGTGGATATGAAACGATGGGTTGTGTCCCCAGCTTCTAAATAGAGTGGCCATTCGAGTGCTGGAATATGTTTCCTTCAGCAACCCGGAATAATGTGTGCCAACTCTTAAGTCGGTATGACAACTAGTTCGGCGAGAGCCGGTGCGATGAAAGTCGACTTATATATTTTATATGGCGAGAGCCAGTGCGACGAGTGTCGTCTTATACATATGGCGAGAGTCAGTGCGACGAGTGTCGACTTTATGTATGGCGAGAGCCGTTGCGACCGAAGTCGACTTTATATATGGAGAGATCCGGTGCGACCGAAGTCGACTTTATATATGGCGAGAGCCGTTGCGACCGAAATCGACTTTATATATGGCGAGAGCCATTGGGACCGAAGTCAACTTTATATATGGCGATAGCTGTTGCGACCGAAGTCGACTTAGGAATGCAGAAGATGCAATGCATAAGGTATAGTCCCCATGAGTCGGCATGTGCGTGTTGGCACATTGCCGATTCACACAGGAATTTTTCAAGTTGTACTCCCCATGAGTCGGCACGTGCATGTTGACACATTGCCGAATCACATAGAGACTTTAACTTCTGTGTATAAAGAAAAACATGCTTATAATGATGTATGCAAAAAGGTGAATTTATGGGTTGCTCATATAGAAGTCGGCTCTGGATTCATCTTTTCCTCATCCTCTCTTTTTTGAGAAATTTTTTGGGTTATCCATGAGTCGGAACTCCTCTGTATGCCGTCTCACATTGATCAGCGTTTTTCCGTTTGCTTTAAAACTTCTTCTTGAGAATGTTTAGCCGGGTTTCGCGTATTTAGATCGTATGAGCATCAAACATACAAGCAGTTATAAGGCGTGGAGTGCCACATGTATATGCCGAGTTTTCTTAGTTAAGACTCGATGAGTATAATCGAGCCCCCAAGATTTCCCTGAAATAAGCTATATACACGTAGTTACACATATCTGCCGGGGTTTCTCAGTTAAAGGTTGATGAGTGTCATCAAGCCCCCTGAACTTTCCCTGAAATAAACACACAAGTGCCCAGATAACAGTTGAGAGTTGATCAAGCCCCCATGTTTCTGAGATAATATTAATGCAAAGTATGATATGTATGATGCAAAGATCAGTAAGTAAATGTATGTAATGCATGTGATGTTTTGATTTTGAAGGAGTTTGTTGCGACCAAAGTCGGCTTTTTGGTTGTGTGGCGATAGCCTGGTGCGATGAAGATCGACTTATGGCGAAGGCCTGGTGCGATGAAGATCGACTTATGGATGCATAAGATGTAATGCATCCTGATATGAAAAGCTGCAATGCATAAGGACGCAATGCATAAGGTGAAAAATTCTGGGTTCCGGAAGTGACGAGTCTTACCGAGATTTCTTGTGAACTCGGTAATTTGTAATGATTCTGGATCCGTAAAGAAGCCAGAATTTCCGATGAACCGGAACTCATCGAGGAGCCGGAATTTTTTGATGAACCGGAACTCATCGAGGAGCTGGGATTTTACCATCGAAATAAATAGACCAAAATTTGTGATGGTCAATTTTAATCCATCGTTGAAATATATCTCAATATCCGATGGATCCTATAGGAGGTGTAGCCCCCAGTCTTGAGTCGACTCGAGGAGTCGGCTGGGGACTCCATGTATCTGGCTTGATAAATAAACAAGCATTGATCTGATGATGCAGAGAAAACCCGGAAAACCATGGAAGGCAACCGTGGTGAGGTTGTGGCTGAGCTTCGTAGGAGTCAGCGGTTGATAGTGCGGCCAATATGTCAAGCTGGCAATGGCGAGAGCCAAGCGGTTGTAAGTCAACACATATGTGTCTATTAAGCACGATGTTGTAAGACGACGTGTATGTTGACGTCGATTGTGGCGTTGTGAGCCGGCATGAAACGAGGCAAACCGGCATGGCCACAGAAAATAATATATGTCCTGAACCTGCGTGCACAAGATTGTGCAAACAAATAATAAAATTCTTGATAGAATAATTTGTAGAGCAATGGTGTAGGAGAGATATCACCTGATGACTTGCTCAAAAGGTAGTTGTCCAATGTCCGAAGTGTGGACCGGTGATATGTTGAGCCGAATTCGCGATTGGAATTTGCGATCTCGCATAGATCAGAAAACGCGTTGTAGTGCGGGAGTCGGACATGGACTCATCTAATTTGGTGAGTCAGAATTTTTCCGTAGAATCATCTCCTTGGTGAGTCGGAATTTTGTAGACTCTTCTGTTCGGAGAGTCGGAATTTTTCCGTAAAACCATCTCCTTGGTGAGTCGGAATTTTGTAGACTCTTCTCTTTGGAGAGTCGGAATTTTGTAGACTCTTCTCTTCGGGAGTCGGAATTTTGTAGACTATTCTCTTCGAAGAGTCGGAATTTTGTATACTCTTCTCTTCGGAGAGTCGGAATTTTGTAGACTCTTCTCTTCGGAGAGTCGGAATTTTTTAGCCTCTTCTCTTCGGAGAGTCGGAATTTTGTAGACTCTTCTCTTCGAAGAGTTGGAATTTTGTAGACTCTTTTCTTCGGAGAGTCGGAATTTTGTAGACTCTTCTCTTCGGGGAGTCGGAATTTTGTAGACTCTTCTCTTCGGAGAGTCGGAATTTTGTTGAATCTTCTCTTCGGAGAGTCAGAATTTTGTAGACTCTACAACATAGACATTCTTATCCTGCAGGCCGTGCGTGAGGGTCAATGTTGAAGTCGAGTTTCGAGTCGCACGCTTGGATTTTTTCTTGTTTTCTCAATGAGCTTGATGTAGATCTTGATGCAGATGTTGAAGAAACCGAGGTTGCAATGCACCCGATTCGGATTGAGTCCTGCCAGAGTCGGCGGACCGTCGATTTGTTGATTTAGATTCGTTCGTGCCAGTTCTTCTTCGTCCGGCCGATCACGAGTTTCTCGATCCCTGTGAGTACTTCCTCCAAGATGACAACACCCTTGTGTGTAGGACCCACGGTGGGCGCCAACTGTCGTGGGAAAGTCACGGTAGATGTCCGTAGAGTCGGACTTGATTATGGGTCCTTTTCTACGAGTGTACGAGGAACAAGAAACATCACAGAGAAAGAGAAACACGATTTTATACAGCTTCAGTCCCCGGGAAGCATCGTCCGGTAAAGACCCTACATGTTGTTTGTTGCCAGGTCTTATTCCTTTGCTCACGGGGAGTCGCCGGCATGTCGTCGACTCTCTTACAGTTGTATTCAGGCGAAAGCCTACTTTCATGGAGAAAGCCTACTCTGGTGGCGAAAGCCTACTATCATGGAAAAAGCCTACTCTGGTGGCGAAAGCCTACTCTCATATCGAGAGCCTACTTTGGAGGAAGCCTACTCTGGCAGAACTTTGCCTCTATGGGCGCCCTACCCCTCCTTATATAGGTGGAAGGGGGAGGCTTACATGTAGAGTCCTATTCTGATACAAACTACTCTCATCTTGTATTACAAGTCGGATATCAATCCGAGTCCTACTTTAAGTCTTGTAGCTTTTCATATCTTCCAAGTTAGGTGGACTCCATATTGATTCCTTCGTCCGGCTGACTCCTGTGGAGGAGAGTCCCCTGTCTAGACGACTCCTGTAGAGGAGAGTCCCCTTTCTGGCGGACTCCTGTAGAGGAGAGTGCTCTGTCTGGACGAATCCTGTAGAGGAGAGTCCCCTGTCTGGCCAACTCCTGTAGAGGAGAGTCCCCTGTCTGGCCGACTCTTGTAGAGGAGAGTCCCCTGTCTGGCCAACTCTTGTAGAGGAGAGTCCCCTGTCTGGCCGTCTCCTGTAGAGGAGAGTCCCCATCAGGCCGACTCATGGAGGTGACTCATGTCAGCCGACTCATGGAGGTGACTCATGTCAGCTGATTCTAGTCTCCAGGACCTGTCTTCTGGCTGAGTCTTCCTTTTGAGTGCTCTCTTCTGGCCGGGTCTTAGCTGTGAGTAATCCCCCTGACAAGTCTCCACCTTCTTTCTTCAAAGCACCATCTATTGAGAGCATAATTGTCATTCTGAGTGTAATGTGCATTGTCCCAAAGTACCACATTGTCTTCGGCATGATTGTGATATTACTTGTTATGCAATTCTTAGTTCTAGTCTCCTTTAAAACTAAGGAGGAGTTTCTGCATTTATGTTTTTCTTCACTAATGGAGGCTAGCGAGATACCACTCTAGTATGTTCAAGCTATGTTCATTGTGATCCTGTCTTGATTTTCAGTAGCATATTATTTAGTTTTGGTTGTTTGTGATTGATCACATGAAATAAGGATTGCTTCGTGCATTTTCTTGTAGCATTGTTTCAATACTTGCTAAACTCTTTTCGTAGTGCATGCTTATATACATCTAATGAAGCAAAACAGTTTGTCAAAGTTTTCTTTGTCGTGTCCACTTCGTTGAACTGAATTGCTTGAGGAAAAGCATTATGCTAAGCTTGGGGGAGTTGATACGTCTCAAATGTATCTATTTTTCCAAACACTTTTCCTATTTTTTTGGCCTCATTCTTATATGATTTAAACGAAACTAACCCGGACTGACACTGTTTTCAGCAGAGCTTCCTATATGGTTTTCTTGTGTGCAGGAATATGGATTTTTAGGTACTTCAGAAAATTCATAGAAAACTCACAAAAAATCCATGCACCCGGAGGGACCTAGGACCAGAAGGTGGGCCAGAGGGGAGCCAGGGGGCCCCCGGGTGCCCTGCTGGCTCGGCCACCCCCCCTGGCCACGCCGGGAGGCCGCCTGGGTGGTCCCTCCCCCCTCTGGTGACCTACCTTGGCCCCTATTTTTACCCGCCCCGAGGAAACTCCAGAACAGAAGACGTTTTCCGAGTTACCGTCGTGGAGCCGCCGCCACCCTCTGTTCGTCTCCGGGGAGGGCTAATCTGGAGGTTGTTTTGGCCTCCACTGAGGGGAGATCATCGCCATCGTCATCACCATCACCACTCCATCATCCCTCCATGACTTCTCCTTTCATGTGCGATTAATTCCCTGTTGTAGGAAAAGGGGATGGTAGGGATTGGATGAGTTAGATCATGTAATAGTTTGTCAGATTGTTGGGGGCATGTTGCCTACCATCTACTTTGGTGTTTATCATTTTTGCTACAACTTGTTTCTCTTAATGTTTGTCACTTTGGGCCCAGTGCCATGACTTCTGATCTGAACTACTTGTGTTTTCATGAGTTTATTTGTGTTCTTGATCCTATCTATGAGTTGCATGCACCTATTATGGTCCGGAACCGGCGATTCCAAATGTGACAGCTTGGGACACAAAGGGGATGGACTATAATTTTGAGGATTTCATGTATCCATTGAGTGTTAATGCTTTGTTCCGGTGCTCTTTGACAGGAGCACCTTAATCTCCATAAGTTCCTTTTGGTCCCGTTCGTAGCGGGATGGTAAGACAAAATATGTTGTGCAAGTTCTTATTGCAAGCATGCACAACTACCTTGGGATGCATGCCTAATGTTTGATATTGCCTAGATGATCCTTGATTTTCTGTGTGCCTTGCCTCGTGTTAGAATCTATTACATGTTCACTCTCATCCAAGAAGCGCCCAACCATCTATCTCCCTAGCCTACAGTGTTTCAATCCTGCTGGTTACTAGTTGTTTAATTTTGCTGTTTACTTTCGCTGTTTCACCGCCACTATTTCCGTTGCCACCATCACTTCCATATCACCATTTCTACTAATATTTTTTTGCAAGCAAGTGTATTTCAGGTGCGGTTGAATTGACAACTCAACTGTTAAAGCTTGTGAGTATTCTTTGGCTCCCCTTGAGTCAAATCTATAAGGGTTATTCTTACCAGCGAAGACTATCTCGATCCCCTACAGTTGTGGGTTATCGATGGGTGAGTCCCATGCATTGTGTTCCTAAGAAAGGAGGTATGATTGTGGTTCCTAATGATAAAAATGAACTAATACTTCAATTTTTTTATTGAATATAGAATGTGTATTGATGACAAGAAACTGAACAAGGCGTCGAGGAAGGACCACTACTCGCTGCCTTTCATCGATCAAATGCTTGAAAGGTTATCCAAAAACACTCACTTTTGTTATCTTGATAGGTATTATGGTTTCTCTCAAATTCATGTTAATACTGCTGATCAAGAGAAGACTACCTAAACTTGTCCTTATGGTAGTTATGCTTATAGACGTATGCCTTTTCGTTTATGCAATGCCCCTGCTACTTTTCAAAGGTGTATGTCTCCTATCTTTCATGGTTTCTGTAAGGAGATTGTGGAGGTTTTCATGGACTATTTCTCCGTCTATGGAACCTCCTTTGACCATTTTCTTCAAAATCTTAATAAAGTTTTACAGAGATGTGAGGAGACGAACCTGGTGCTTAATTGGGAGAAGTGCCACTTCATGGTCAACGAAGGGATCGTTCTTGGTCACAAGATTTCCGAAAAGGGAATCGAAGTGGATGGAGCGAAGATTGAAGCAATTGAGAGGATGCCCTATCTGTAACAGCCCAGAAATTCCACCCAAATTAAAAAATTTGTCTTTGTGTTATTTTGTGGATTGCTAGAATTGTTTGTAGTGTTTGCTTCGCCAATTTATTAATTGGTAATTATATTCCCCCTCTTTCTCGTACCGGCATGCGTGACCGACCCTTCCCTCCATGGCACACGACCTTTTGCGACACCGGGTTTCACCCGAGCACCGTCACAACTTCTGGCACAATACCAACCATTGTCATCGGATGAAAAACCCCGTTTATTTAATAAACATATTATTTTATTGGGCGCAGAAAATGTTCTCGGAACGGTATAGAAGTGAGGTAGAAGTGATCGGTTCACCGCGTAGAGCGCATGGTTCGAGATTTCATCTGAACCGGGGGTCGGACAGAGCCTGTGCGGTCAGACACATGTAACGTAGGAGCGGGTAATAATACCAGGGGTATTTTTCGTCATCGGTTAGCCCACCTACCCCTTGGCTATATATAGCAGCACCCTCCCTACCATTTTTGGCAAAAAATCTAACCCAGATTAGGGTTCTCCCTAACCCAGCCGCCACCCCCAACTCAATTTCCGTGCAAGCCAATCTGCTCTGATCCAGATCTTGAGAACTCTCCTGACGCCCTGATCCGTCGGATCCAGATTGGAGGAGCAGCGTTGCGCCACGTCACCATTTGCTGCCAACCTCCACGGGAAGCCCTCCCAGCCCGAGGAGCTCCTCCCCTGGGCGACCCCGCCGCCTCCAACTCCGGCGATCCGCCGTCGCCCCGCCTCGCAGGTCGCCTCCTCGTGCCGCCTCCTCCTCCTTCCCCTCTCTCTCCCTCCTAATCCACATTTTCTCTCTGGATTTTGCAAGCCCACGGCTACCATGGCCGACTTGAAGCCGCCGCTCGGAGCTTCGCCATGCCGCCCAGATTCGGCCTCCGCGACCCCATTCCAGCCGTCCCCGTCACCCGGTGCCTCCCTCACCTCGCCAGCCGCCGGCGCTCCCAACTGGCACCGCCGTCGGAGTTCGTCCTGGAGAGCACGTGGACGAGACGCCCAGGTCCAGCGCGTCTGGCTGGGCCATTTTCCAGCGCCACGTGGGCTTCCCCAACGACCCAGCCCAGCACGGCCTCGCGCGGGCAACTCCCCTGAGCGTCCCAACAGGACGTCCCCAGTCCACGGATCTGCTCCGCCCTGAGCGCGCTGGCGTTATCCTCCACTCACCTTCGGCTGGGCCTTCGCCCGTGGTGAGCGCTTTTTTATTTGTTGTTGCTTGTTCCTGCTGGCTTGGCCCATTGTTGTGGAGCGCCATGTGCGTTGTTTAGTTCGGTTGCTCTAGCCTGTGTAGGCCCATAGCTTCACATTCGGCCAAGGAGCATATCTAGCTCTTTTCTATATATTAAATATGGCAGATTGCGTTGCGATATATCGAGGCTCTTATCTTTTTAACCGTTGGTCGAATCACGACGCGTTAAACATGAAAATTACTTAGAATTTCGTGTAGATTCATAAAATATTGCCCTTTTACATGTTTGAACTTGTCTACATGCTGTTTCATTGCTATTTACATTGCATGCCACTGTAAATGTAATTGGCCGTAACTTTTTTATCGTTGCTCCGAATAAAATGTTCTTTACATGTAACTTGACTAGAATTGCGTGTAGATCATGTCTATCCTGATCTTTCTTGCTAATGAAAATAATAAAATATGTTTAGGGAAGAACAGTACCAAATAAAATAATTAACGTGGGTCCGTAATAGTTTGCCATGTATAGGTTTTACCCCCATTTAAAATTACTAGATTAGATAGTTTACTTTATGCTTCACCTCTTGCCATAATTGTGTGATATGCCATGCTTGTGTGAGATGCGCTGTTAACAACCTTTGCTCATGTTGTGTAGCTAAACAAATTGAACCATCATAAACGTGCTGTATCTTCGTGTGAGATCGATACTTCACTTAACATGTTAGTAACCACTCTCGACGATAGATGCGATATCGTATTGCGTTGTCTCGTGTTGCCTTCTTGTTATTGCTTTCTCGTGATTGCTTCGTAGTAATAGATGCATCTCCGTTAATTGCCTTTCGAGTGTTTACTTTTGTGTGCACCCGCGGGTACTCTCGGAAACGTTGCGAGTTTGCGATCGACTACACCTTCGGAATCGTCTTCTCAAAAGGTATCATGCTTATAACTTTCAGCTCACTTGTGCCTAGGTATAGGATAGAATGATTGCTTTATCCTACCACCTAATATTTATGCCTCTCAAATAAACCCAAACGACCATGTCCTCCACATCCCAGCAAACCTTGTTTGTCCCTGTACCTTGCTTGCTTTACCACTGCATAGTATACATGCTTAGGATGCTACTTATCTTATTCTGTTACTCCTTGGATTGGGGTATCACACTATTATATTGTTGTGGATGGTATGATTATTATAATGTTGACTATACTCGACGAAGGATGGAAGGTCCAGGCTATCCCGCCCCAATGCTTTTTTCCATTCGAGTCACCTAGGATCCAAGTTCCGGGTATTGTGTCTCTTGACGAGCCTGCCTAAGAAAGTGTGGGATTCTATGAGGTCCCCTCTTCTTACCTACCTAGCTCCAAATATTTCTAGTGGTGGCCCAAGCTGATTACCATTTGAACACTTTGTGCGTAACTGGTTTGCATCCAGTGGATTTAAAACAACTCGGGCCAGCGGTGTAACAGCCGAGATTTCACAGAAATTATAATTTTTATTTTCGGTGTGAATGGTTTGATTGTCTGATTTGTTTGCGGAGTTTGCATCCCCGATTTATCGATCGGCGATTATTTCCCCCCTCTTATCTCGTACCGGATGGATACCTTGACACTCGACCTTTGCGACACCGGGTTACGCTCGATCACCATCGTGAAAACCCGCACAAGACCAGCCGTAGCCAACGGAACGAAAACCCCGTTTAATAAGTAAAAGGGATATTTTTATAGCGCGCATGAAAGTGTTCTCGGAATGGTTCCAGCGTAGGTGAACGCCGCCGGCTCGACGTGCTGATCGCGCAGTTCGAAGTTTTACCCGAACCGGAGGTCCTGCGGACCCCCGGTGGTCAGAAACGTAAACATCGCGCGTGCGAGAGAAAAACCGGGGATGTTTTTGCAAACTGCCAGCCACCTGGGCTATATAAATACCACCACTCTCCCACTCCTTTCAAGGGTTTCCCTAGCCTAAAAATTGCAGCCACCCCCTCCACTTTGCCCCAATCTGCCCCAAAACACCCCCATTTTCATCCAACCCTAGGTCTGAAGCGCTATCGGTCGTCGGATCGGGAGTTCGAGGGCCAGGAGATTGCCACATCACCCCAACCTCCACCTCTCTCTCTCACCTGCCTCCTGCCCGTGGGGAGCAGCCGCCGCCGCCTCCACTCCGGTCGCCGGAGGCCGCGCCGCCACGCCGGGCACAGCCGCCGTCGACCACCGCTCGCCGTCCAGGCCTCCTCCTCCCGCGCCCATCTTCCTCCCTCTCCTGTCACCATCCGCCTCGCCTCGCCAGAGGCCGTCCCGCGTCGTTGCTCGCCAGCAGCTGGCCACCGCCAGCCGCGGTCGCCCGTCCAGGAGACGAGGCCGAGCCGGCCGGCCAACCACCCACCGCCTGGGCTGACCAGGCCCACGTGGGCCACAGCAGCCAGCGCTCCCTTGCCAAGCCGCATTCCGCCGGCCAGTGGGCCAAGCCCACTAAGGGGTGAGGCCCCTTCCCTATTTTTTCCCCTGTCATATTTTCTGCGAAGTCCTTTTATTATTGCTGCTGATCCCGTTTCGCGACGTAATTTGCGAGTATCCGTAGATCGTATGACGTTGCGCACAAAAGGAAAAATGTTTAGTTTTGTGTGTACTTCAGTTCATCTTTTGTGAGAATTTTGATTTGAGGTCATATTGATGGTGCAAATCTGTGTTGAAGTGGGCATCAGACGTTTAACTGCTGCTACTTTCTATCAAGTGTTGTTGTTGTTGTTGTTGTTGTTGTTATTTTATTGTAAGTTTGAATGATGATTGTGTCACATCCACGAGGACTATGTTGCTGATTATTGTTGCATACTGTTAAGCATCATGTCTACTTCAATCCTATGCAATCACTTGTCATGTTTGCCTGCTGTAGCTATATTAATTCTTGCTCCAAAGTGGTGACCCTGATGACATGTGCTACTGTTTATATAAAGTTGCTACTTTGCTGCCCTATATCTATTTAACCGTGCATCCAATTGAGCATTGCAATATGTCATTTTGATCTATGCCATGTCTACTTCTATTATATGTATTGCATTGTCATGTTTACATTCCTGGTCATAGATATGTTTAGCTCCAAAGTTGCTATCCTGCTGTTGTTGACAGCCACCTCTGTTTGTCACTAAGTTTGTAACTTTTCGATGCCATGTTGCATGCTTAATATCTTTTGATCTGTGATGCCTATGACCTTGATTGTTGTTTGTACCTGATCACCATCATGTCCAATTCATGCCCATATATTGATATGTCATGTTTCAGCACATTTGCATATAGTTTTGCTCCTGTTTATACATCATGAAAATAACAGTTTCTGCCCTGTTTTCCTGATTTTTCACTAAGTCCTTGAACAGTAATGTTTTATAGATTTTTGTGTTGCTTATAACTAGTGAACCATGATGCCTATTTGCATGATTCCTTTTGCCGTGCCATGTCTGCCATGTATACTTGAGGTCTATATTGATGATATTGTTGTCAAATCAGATGCTTTTGAATCTCACTAAGCCGATTTGCGTTTAGATTTTGAGAGGATGAAGAAATATGGACTGAAGATGAATTCTTTGAAGTGTGCATTTGGCGTATCGGCCGGAAAATTCTTGGGTTTTATTATTCATGAGGACGGTATAGAAATTGATCCCAAGAAGATAGAAGCTATACAGAAGGTGGAGGCTCCAATGTGCAAAAAAGATATGCAGAAGTTCCTTGGCAAGATTAATTATTTGAGGAGATTCATTGCTAATTTTTCAGGGAAGGTTGATGCATTTACCCCTATACTTCGGTTAAAGAATGATGTTGATTTTACTTGGGGGGCAAAACAGCAAGAAGCATTTGACATGATCACGAAATATTTGTGCACTCCTCCTGTGTTGAAAGCTCCTAAGCATGGGAAGCCCTTTAGACTTTATATTGCAGCGGAGAAAGGTGTTATTGGTGTTGTTTTGACTCAAGAGACCAAAGGGAAGGTACATGCTATTACTTATTTGAGCTGGCTCCTTTTGGTTGCCGAAACAAGGTATACCTTCATTGAGAAAATATGCTTATGTTTATATTATGCTTGCAAAAAACTGAGACATATGCTAGTGCGTAGTAATTGAATAGTAGCTTGTCAAACCGATGTCATCAAATACATGTTGCATAGGCCAATTCTTAGTGGTAGAATTGGCAAGTGGGCTAATGCTTTGATTGAGTATGATTTGGCTTATGAATCTTTGAAATCTATGAAAGGCCAAATTGATGTTGATTTATAGTCGAACATCAGACTGATAGTGAGCATGGTATTGATATAAACCTTGTTGCGTTAGTACCATGGAGATTATATTTTGATGGTTCAGTTTGTAGCAATGGCCAGGGTGTTGGTGTTGTTTATATATCTCCTCATGGTGCTATTTTTGAGGCCTCGTGCCGATTAGAATACTTTTGCACCAATAATCAGGCCGAATATGAAGCATTATTGTTCGGCTTAAATATGTCGCTTGATATAGGCGCTACACATATTGAGGCTTTTGGTGATTCATTATTGGTAGTGCAATAAGTTTCTGGAGTCTTCAAATACTTTGATGAATCACTCAACGTTTATCTTGATAAATGTCTAGATGTAGTTTCTACTTTGGATCATTTTAGTATTGCTCATATACCTAGACATGACAATTGGAGAGAAAATGAATTGGAAAAACAAGCATCTATTTATCATGTTGATCGTGGCATTTTTCATATTTATCAAGAACCGATGTCTTGCCTTGCCAGCATGGAAGAGGCCGAATTAGAACTTACTACTTCGGCCACTAATGAGATATCTAGTGCAGGTGAAAATCAAGACTGGAGGAAGCCCATTATTGATTATTTCCAGGATCCTAGTAAAAGGGTGGATAGGACTGTTCGGCGTATAGCTTTTAAGTATGAGATGAGAGATAATGAACTTTATCGCCGAACGGTTGATGATGTTTCTTTAAATTGCTTGGATGATGATCAAGTGAGATTTTCTATGGGAGAGGTACACGAAGGAATATGTGGTACTCATCAGTCGGCTCCAAAGATGAAGTGGTTATTGCAACGTGCTGGATTTTATTGGCCGACTATGATTAGTGATTGGTTCAAGTAGTACAAAGGATGTGAAGCTTGTCAAAAGTTTGGTGATATTTATTTGGCTCCCGCTGCTATGTTACATCCTATTATTAAGCCGTGGCCTTTCAGAGGTTGGGGATTAGATTTCATTGGACAAATTCATCCTTCCTCTTCAAAGGGGCATTGGTTCGTGTTGGTGGCGACCGATTATTTCACCAAGTGGTCTGAAGCAGTACCTCTTAGGAATATGACGCATGTGGAGGTAATTAAATTTATAACCGAGCATATTATTCATAGATTCGGCATCCCTCAAACATTGACTACGGATCAAGGTTCATCTTTAATGGCACATCAAGTTAGATAATTTGCTGAATCTTATAATATAAAGTTGCTCAATTCCTCCCCGTATTATGCCCAAGCTAATGGACAAGCTGAGTCTAGTAATAAG
Source organism: Bromus sterilis (assembly GCA_950022295.1). NCBI lineage: Eukaryota > Viridiplantae > Streptophyta > Magnoliopsida > Poales > Poaceae > Bromus > Bromus sterilis. The sequence goes on along the minus strand of OX465599.1, from coordinate 157,330,552 downwards.
ATAATCAAGCTCATCTACAAGAAAATTGAAGATAATCCAAGGAGATGGCATGAGTTATTGTCTGAAGCTTTGTGGGCACATAGGATTTCAAGGCATGGTGCTACGAAGGTAACTCCATATGAGCTTGTAGATGGTCAAGAAGCTGTTTTACCCATGGAAGTTAATTTGAATGCCTTGAGGATATCCAAACAAAATGATTTAGCAGCGGTAGACTTTTATAATTTGATGATGGATAATATTGATGAGGTCACTAATAAGCGTTTGGCTGCGTTGAAAGTGTGACGCCCCCAAAATCAGACCGTGTACAGTAATCATACACTTAAGGTACACGATCGAGATCAGGGACTCACGGTAAGATATCACAACACAACTCTACAAATAAAATAATACAAGCTGTTTAATACAAGCCAGGGGGCCACGGGGGCTCGAATACAACAGCTCGAGAGCACAAAGTTAGCGGAAGCAATAGTATCTGAGTACAGACACAAGAATACAAGGTTGCCTTAAGAAGGCTAGCACAAAATCAACACTCGATCGAAAAGGCAAGGCCTCCCTCCTGGGAACCTCCAAACTACTCTTGGTAAAAGGGGAACTCGACGTCGTAGAAGGCATCAGGAATCTTCATGTTGCGGTGGTCGGCATCGGGGATCTCCTGCTCCTGGACTCCAACATCGACTGCAGTGGCCGATCAGGCAAAACAATAAAAGGGGAAAATAAAGCAGGTGAGTATCTAGCATACCCGCGAGTCTTACGTCCGCTACTAAGCATTTATGCATTGTATGAAATTGAATGGGGAGGCTATATATAGTGGACTGCAAGATAGTATTCAGAATAAGGGTAAGAAGCTAGGCCTATCGAAGACTAGCATCTTCCGACGAGTCTTGCAGCATGAGGAGAGAATAGCCAATAGTTTATATAAAGCATAAAGTAACAATGCAGCAGAAGTTGCTGCAGCAATGTATAATAGTAAGTTGTAATAATTAGCAATGCCTCTGAGTTCCCTCCTTGACTCCCCTGCGAGGAAGCAAACCCGGAACCATACAGTTTAATAACAATAGTTTGTAGTGGTAAGATCCAGCTTCAGCATAAAGCGTCCTGTTACCGTGGACACGGCTATTCGAATAGATTAATCTTCCCTGCAGGGGTGCACTTGTGTTACACTACACGCACGGATCTCCAGGGTGGCGTACACCTTGTTAGGGAATGCCCCACCGAGGCTATCCGACACTCCGTAGCCCATCTTTCAAACTCAACAGAGAGGCCATCCGCCGGTCTAAATCCTAACTACGCCAGGCCTTGGACCCCAACCCGAACGTACTCCTGCACGGTGCGTGGCTGGCCGGTGAAGTTAAAGAAAATCCAAATAAGACACCACCGCGCGAGAAAATAAAACAACACCACTTCCCGGCAATCAGCCCGCAGTACTATTGACATCTGAAGAGTCCTCGGACGACACTACGAAGCAGAGGAGCCCATAACTCGTAATTCCCACGGGTAGGTAGTGCGTACATGACATATAGCCAACTCAAGACATCCGCCGAAACATTTAGCATTTTAATTATCCTGCGTGACAACCGTTATCGTTGCCTCGACTTAACTGACCCGCGGACAAGGACAACAGTTAGGACCACCAGCACATCGGTGCCTGCCCTGTCGTCCCACCAAGTCACTGCGGTTACCAACAAGGTGAACCGTCTCCTTACCTTATCTCGCGTGTGCTCCTGGAGGAGCTCGACTTTCGTGGGTTGGTAACTCTCGCGGCCAACGATCAGGGGCCAAGCACACCAGTACATTGGTCATACCCTCCCCGTCGTCCCGTCGCAATACCACTCGCGGGCACCGTTGGGTCGCCCGACTTCTTACCTTTAAGGACAACCGTTGCTCAGGTACCTAGAGCGGCTATACAGAGTCAGCAACAAGTGGAGTACAAGGATTACTCCTTGATAGCTCACACTTGATGGTGGATCGGAAGAGCCGAGCTAGGGGGCCTTAGGCGGTGTCTGCATTGTACCGTACCTGTGCAGTTGTAATAAGTTGTATCCGCGTCACTCCCCTGAGTGATCACGGCCCGCTATCTAATCCTAGCTAACAATGCGCAGGGCTCACTGCTGAATATAATATATATTTATATAGGCAGCATAGGGTAAAGGAAGGTACATCAAGGGGCGACAAAAATAGGCTATGCAATTGAATATGATTGTAACGTAGCAGCAGCAGTAACAATGCCTATTGCAAGAAAGTACGGAAATATAGGCGATATCTGGGGAAGAGAATGGCTCTGATTGCATGGAAGCTCGACGGTAGGGGTAGGGTCGTCGACGAAGTAGTCGTACTCAGCGGCGGTGTAGTCGGCGGCAGCAGCGGGGTCTACCGGAGATTAAGGGGGAGGAAATAGTAAATATAAAGCAAACACATGCAAACAGATACACGACATGACAGATGAAAGGTTATCGGTGCTCTAACGTAGTACGATGCAATATGCTCGGAGCGGGAATTCATTAGTGGATGAACTGCCAGCTCCGGTTGATTACCAGACAGGGTGTCCGGAGGGGGGAGGTATCATGCCGGAGGTGTCGTGGACATCTGACACATGTGTGGGTGGTGTATCCGGGTTAGTTGATCTATTCCGAACAACTTTCTTGTTTGAAATAAATTCATCCGGGTACTTTAGCAGTACCAGACAATTTATCGGACAATCGGTCCGGAGGGGGACGGTTCGACGTTTGTTGTGTTAGAGGGGTGTGATAGACGTACGGATAGCGTATTCGTATTAGTCATATTATTCTCATCAATTTTCATGTATAAAGTTTTTTGATCTAAGATACGGTTTAAAAGATATTCAATATCAAAGTTTAAATCAGTTTATTCATTTTCTAAAATTTCTTTTAATACTAAAGCAAAATTATCCACAAGATTATCCAGAATATTAATCTGACAAGGGGGGCCCACATGTCATGGAGAGTTTATTTTAATTCAACTAAAACATGCCACCTTTGTCATATTTCTACGAATTAAACGGTGCATTTTCTGGAGTCGGTACAGTGGAACAAATCAAAGCTCGCTGTGTCTACTTTCCATCCATATAATTTTTATAAAATTTTGAGTTCATCCGCTAGGTATTTTCTGCTGTCCAAAGTGACAAGATTCACCAACCGAATGCTATGCAAATCCAGTGTCTTCGTTTTTCAGAAGTAGCAGGCAGCAGGCAGCAGAACAACAGCCGCGTAGGCAGCCGCAGGAGAAGCTGCAGCCTGCTGCGCGGCCATGGCCACTGGCCTATGGTGCTGATGCATGGGCTGGGCGTGGGATCGGCCAAGCACGACTGTGCCACATCCAGCCACACACACACACGCACACAACAAGCGCACACACACATTGCTCACACACTCGGAGCACGCACATACACAGATACGGTCATGGCCATAGCAATCTCGGGATCGACAGCGACAACGGCCTACGGCGACGGATCGAGTGGCGAAAGGGGGAAAATGGGAGGAGGAGCTCACAGTGGCTCCAAGGGAGGAAACGGGGAGGCCGGAGGTGGACCAGAGTGGCGGCACGACGGCGATGGCCGTGACGTCCGTGGGCAACGCAGTCGGCGGAGACGACGATTCGGGCGGCTCCAAGATTGATGGCTCAGGGAAGAGGAGGTCGATCGTGGCGGTCCTCCTGGACGTGCTTGCCCGGCGTGGGGAGGCGGGTGGCCGCTGGCCATGACCACGGCAACGACGTGGCCACAGCTGCGCCTGGTGCCGCACGGGTGAGGAGGAGAGAGCACTGGTAAGGGGAGAGGAGGGAGCAGAGGGGGCCAGGGGGCAGTTGGCTTCGGCCTTATCCCCACCGGGGCTGGAAGAGCAGGTGAGGGAGGGGGCCAGCATCGGCCATGTTTGTGCCACAGCGAGGGGGCAGTTGGGGAGGGGACGACAGCAGGTGTGAGGGTGAAAGGAGGCCGGGGTGGGCTGGGCCGAGGGGGCTTTGTGCCTAGGGAGGGATGTAAAGTTTTACTCGTTTTGCGTTTATGTTTTCTTTTCTGATTTTTGTTACTCTTTTGTTTGGCTAGCAATTGCATTATGAAAAATGTGGGACTAGCAAATACTTATATTACAATTTAGGGTACAGCTACAAAAAGCTTGGGGCACAGAAAAAATCCTTTGAATTTTATTTACTTAGCAAAATATTTAACGGAGTAGTTTTTGCTACTGTTTTATTTATTTACCTATTATTTGGATTTTTGCAAGAAGTGAAACTTGTTGTGTTATTTGTGTTGCATCTTAAAGCAACACCAGAAAAGTTAGGGCTCAAAATAAAATCATTTAGGATTCCATTTGAATATGCAATGATTAAAAAAAGGTTGTTTTGGTTGTTGTTCGAATTGTTAAAATATTTATATGCCATAATAAATATCCATTACCTTTGTATCTTGATCTAATGACTTTTAGGCATTTTACAAAATTGGTCCCGCAATTTTTGGAGAAACATTAATTGTCACTTTGTTTTGGAATTTTTAATTGGGTTGAATTTGAACAAGCCATGGTCAAGGTGATTATCACATGCCTAATCAAGAGGTCTTGGCTTTAATCAAAGTGATTACTGTTTGGTTACTGTAGTGTCACGATATCCTCGAGATACCAGGTGGTAATACTCGAAGATAGAATGGGGGATCATAGGTGTAGAAGAATTTCCACCAAGAGGGTTAATTATCTTTACGAGAAGCTTCCATGATAAGTTCTACATCGTATCCATGGGCATGAACACAAGTTCAAGGTCGACTCGCACTTCATCAAGGCATAACCCCTCATTCACTTCTCGCTTTCAGGGAGGTGGTAGGATTGCAATTTCATCTAACGGGAGGCTAGTAGATTATAACCCGCATAAAATTTGGGTTCATACATATTAGGGGAAGCATAGGGTTAACCCCTCGAGGCATTTTGAAACCCATACAAAAAATATCATAAGCAAGGGATACAAGTTCGAAAGCAGAAGGCTAACGACACCGAGTAGATGATATCATTCGCCAGAGGCATCTGATATCAGGGAAAATTCGTCAATGATTTAGGACACAAGGGGACGTCAGTAAGTAACCCACCCAAAAGGTCAGGCGACATACAGAGAGTCTGGTGTGAGTATCGATACTCAACCATACGATGAAGGGATGTAAAGGAATCGGATGATAAAAGCATCAGAATAATTCGATGCTTAAGCACAAAGGAATTATGATTTCCAATAGGGGATACCAGAAGCAGATGTTATGAACAAGGGTATATAAGTTGAACGGACTTATACGGACAAATCCACGAAGGTTTGATTTATCGAGATCCAGCTCATGTCCGGAGTGACGTCTGAGCCAGAAAAATGGATTCATAAGGATCAACTGATGATTGCGTGCACTAGCACACACGATGATTCAGCAGATCAGAATGGCAATGCCAAGGTAGGTAATCAAAGACTACAAGACAAACGGGATTAATCATAGTGCAAGCAGGTAAGAAGAAAATCCAAAGTAGTAAGCTGTCAAGGATTGTCGTGAGATCCAATAGTATTTCAAAGTATTTTGGGAATCACAGGAACCACTGAGGATGAATGGATCCTCGATAAGTGTGAGGAATGATCCGCAATGTGAACAGAACCTGCAAGGCAGCAGACACGAAAGATTCTCAAATCATCGGAGAGTATTCCGACGTAACTTGAAACAACAAGAGCAACTGGAATTGAATGGATGAACGGAAGGTGTATGTGGTTATACATACGGACTTATCAGTGGCAGGGAATTGTTAAGGCGATGGGCAGATAGGGTCTCGAGAATTTATCGGCAAGTACCTTCGGGATCTTCTCGTGAAGCAAGCCATGGTCAAGGTGATTATCACATGCCTAATCAAGAGGTCTTGGCTTTAATCAAAGTGGTTACTGTTTGGTTACTGTAGTGTGACACCTGGGGTGTTACAGAAAGCCATAGAGAAAGATAGGTTGAGGGTGGCAGGAGCTTACAATAAGAAAGTAAAGTTGAAGAATTTTCAGATTGGAGATCTTGTGTGGAAGGTGATTCTACCAATTGGTGCAAAGGACATTAAATTCGGAAAGTGGTCACAAAGCTGGGAAGGTCCTTCCAATATTATAAGAATAGTTCCAGGAAACTCATATTTGGTGGAATCCATACAAGGAACAATGCTACCTAATGCTCTCAATGGCAAGTATTTGAAGAAGTACCACCCAAGTGTGTGGCAAGAAGCTTGAATAAACAATGGCCGATATGTGATTATCGCCCTAAGAACAAAACATGGCCGATATACATTTATCGCCCTAAGAGTATGCACGGCCGATGGTGTGTTGACATCGTCCTTAGACCCTATGTGGTACAAATTATTTTTCGGCACACAAGTTTTACCGAAAACAGGGGGGCATGTGTTGACACCAGTTTTTGGCACGACAATATTCATATACAAGATGACCTCAAATGAAAAAGTGGTCTACATGAAAAAGTTTGGTATTGTCGATATGAACATCTTTGTAGTTCGAGCCATCATCATTCGATTCCATCTTGGAGGCCGAAACTAAGTTGGAAGCGATAAGATCCTGGCATTCGAAGTACTATTTTTCATATTAGGCCTTCAAGACATCATCAAATGGAAAATTGTTATATATGGTCCGACTTGGTTTCGTCGAACCAGTCGTTTTTGGTTTTTGGATCATCTCAATCTGAGTTCTAGAGCAAAAGTTATAGCCATGACAATATATACCTATTAAGAGGGAAAAACTGACGCTCGGAGCCGGACACCTATACAGTTGATGTCTGATGTAAAGCTTGAGGATTTCGGCCCTTAAGATGGCCTCGAATCAGAAAAACGTTCAACATTAAAATTTTTGGAAATTTCAAGGTCTACAATTTTGATGTTTTGAGTTTTTTCATCCGAGTTCGTTTGCATCCCCAAAACTACCAAAAACCGAACTACTGTCTTGGGACCACCTGTAATCCGAGTTCGGGTTATGTTTGGAGAGATTTGGACTGGATTTGGAGTCCTTTTCTTTTACGGAAAGTCCAGCCTCCTCATATATAGATGACGTGACAAACGATTGAAGCAACACAATAAATCGCAACCCAAACGCAAATCCTACTTTCATCTACTTTTTCATATCTCGTCTACGTGTTCTTTCTCTCGTTCTTCGTAGTTCTTCAGGTTTGGAGACAGCAACCTATGGAGCTCCTTGGGCGTTCAGGATGACTTGGAGAGGCCCATAGCTTCCGAGCTCCCCGACGGGATCCCTCCCGGGAGTTTGGGGTTTTGGGTGGCTCAAAAGCATCCGACAACTGTCTTGCGTATCGCGCTGCTGCTCGGATCTCCTTCGACGTGAGCTGCGGTGCATCACCCCCGACACCGAGGGTAAACATGACGTGTTCGTGTGTCAACCGTCGAGGGTACCGGCCGCCGGCGCTGCCTACTTCCACCGCCACCGGAGTTCGTCCTGGAGAGCATGTGGACGAGACACCCAAGTCCAGCGTGTCTGCCTGGGCCATTTCCCAGCGCCACGTGGGCTTCCCTAGCGACCCGGCCCAACATGGCCTCGAGCGGCCCAACTCCTCCGAGCGGCCCAGTAGGACGTACCCAGCCCACGGTTCTCCTCCGCCCAGAGCGTGCCAGCGCTATCCTCCGCTCACCTTCGGCTGGGTCTTGTCCCGTGGTGAGCGCCTCCTTTTTTTGTTGATTGTTCCTGCTGTGCTTGGTCCATTGTTTTTGAGCGCCATGTGCATTGTTTAGTTCGGTTGCGCTAGCCTATGTAGGCCCATAGCTTCACATTCAGCCTAGGACCATATCTAGCTCTTTTCTGAATATTAAATATGGCACATTGTGTTGCGATATGTCGAGACTCGTATCTTTTTAACCGTTGGTCGGATCGCGACGCGTTAAACATGAAGCTTGCTTAGAATTTCGTGTAAATTCATAAAATGTTTCCCTTTTCCATGTTTGAAATTGTCTACATGTTGTTTCATTGCTATTTACGTTGCATGCCACTGTAAATGTAATAGGCCGTGACTTTTTAACCGTTGCTCTGAATAAAATTTTCTTTACATGTGTAAGGCCCGATATGCGGTACTGTTCCAGATCTAGATGTTTCCATCCAGATCCGGGGACGAAGCACATATCGGTCCCACCGCGACATATGACATAGCCATATGCCCCGAATTTCCAACATGATATCACAACACTACAGATACACGGATACAACATCTCATACAATCGGCATACAACTGCCTTAAATACAATACATCAACGGAAGGTATATGTCTGAGTACAGACTACAATCAAATGCCTACTGGCAAAGAGAAAATCATTGATCCCCATTACCACACGGGTCCAGGCCCTCCGCCGCGATCCGCCTAACTAGTCGTCGTCGAGTCTCCACGTGAAACGTCGATCACCATACCTGTTGTCGATCAAGAACCCTGAAAAGAGTTTGGGGGTAGTATCATGAGTACAGAAGTACTCAGCATCCAACTGTAGTGGTCAACTGACCCAGCAAGGACTTCATCACTCGTCATTCTAGGACAACTAGTAGTTTACGGTAAGGATGGGGTAAGTGATGAGGTTGCTGCCGCACTAGCATTTATGAAGTGGCTAACGATCTAGAGAGTAAGATAAGAAGCCAAGCATTCGATGAGGAATCGCCTCCAACAAGTCTTGCTATCAGCTACTTACGCAAACATAACACCTATCCTATCCTTGTCCTCCTCTTCGCATCCCGACGAAGAAGAAGCAGTCAAGGAACACACACGTTGATCAAGTTATATTAAGATTATATCAGTTGTTGTTGTCTATGAACAAGGAGTAGGTCTCAAGTCGTCCATAACCGTGGACACGGCTTCTCGAAAAGATTTAACCCTGCAGGGGTGTACCAACTACCCATTACAAGGCTCCGCACGCACGCCCATCTCTCTCGGTTGCTACCCATCACAGGCAACCATTTTATGAAGCTAGGTAGGTAAGAAGAGGGGACGCCATAGCATCCCGCACGCGGTTAGGCACACTCAGTCTTAGAACCAATACCCGGAACTCGGATCCTAGGTGACTCGAATGGAACAAAGCGTCGAGGCGGGATAGCCTAGACCTTCCATCCTTCGTCGAATGTAGTCAACATTATAATAATCATATCATCAAAAACAATATAATAATTTGATATCCCAAACAAACAGTAACAGGGTAACATCGTAGCATCCTAAGCATGCATACTAAGCAGGGGATGAGCAACGAGGAATAGTAACATGCAGTACATGGTTTGCTGGGAGGGGACATGGCTGTATCGGTTTGAAAGAGGCTGTAAACATGTGGTAGGATCAAACATCGAACCTATCTTAGACTAGCATGCAAACCGCTGGTTGAAATAGAATGGATCATAAGTAATGTATAGTCCTTGCCTGTTGATAGGTCGGGTTCCGAAGGTGTAGTTGATCGCAAGCTCGCATCGTCTCCGAGAGGTACCCGCGGAAGCACACAAGATGGTAAACACTGGAAAGCATTTGAACGAGCAAGCATCTATTACTACGAAGAAAACATGAGCAAGCGTCAATAAGAAGGCAACACAAGACATCGCAGCTACCGTCGAGAGCGGTTACTAACAGGTTAAGTGGAGTAGTCGTCACACAATGATACCGCACATTTAGAAAGGTTCAAGTTGTTTAGCTACACAAGGTGAGCAAATATTATTAACATGGCATCTCACTCAAGTATGGCATAGCACACAAGCATGGCAAGAGGTGAAGCATAAATAATCTATCTAATCTAGTCACTTTAAGTGGGGGTAAAAGCTATACATGGCAAGTATTACGGACCCCATGATATTTAAATCATTTGGTACTGTTCTTCCCTAAGCATATTTTTATTATTGTTATTAGCAAGCAAGAGCAGCATAACTACAATCTACACGAAATTCTAGTCAAGTTACATATAAAGAACATTTTAATCGGAGCAACAGTTAAAAAGTTATTAAAGAAACAGTTTACGGTGGCATGCGATGTAATTAGCAAGTAAACAACATGTAAACAAAGTCAAATAGGGCAAAGAAGCACATTTTATTAAACTCGACAAAATCCTAAGCAAGTTTCATGTTTAAAGCGTCGCGATCCGAGCTACCGTTAAAAAGATATAGCTACCGCAAGAAAATAATAGAATCTGCCAATTAATAATAAAACTCCTAGAAAAATAACTATTCGGGCCGAACTAGGCCTAACAGGGGGCGTTGCTTATCTAAATAGCGCACAGGGCGAGATTTACTCATCGGGCCGGCCCAACAGCAGCATAGCAATAACTAGTAAAAAAAGAAAAAAAAGGGTGCCTCACCTCTGGGTCGAGGCCTAGCTCGCGGTGGGCGACGCATAGCCAAATAGCGCCACGGGCGGAGGGAGAATGTTGGGCCGCCAGGCTGCTGGAGGGGGGTGACGGGCCGTGGGGGCGCTGGGCTGGTGATGAGGTGAGGCGCGTGGCCCACGCGCTGGAGGCGGCCCAGTCGCAGCGCCTCTCGATCCCGATCGGGATCCCGCGTCCAGGGAGGTCGTCGGCGGCGGATCGTCGCCGGTTTCCGGCGAGAAATGGCGGCGCAGGGCTGGGAAGGGACGAATCGTGCACGCGGCGGCGGATGCGGCCGAATCCCGAACGGGTCTTGGCCGGCGACGTGCTGGGGCGGCGCGGCGCGGCGAGCTCGGCTCCTGCTCGGGTCGGCCATGGCTTGCGGCGGCGGGAGACCTGCAGTAGGGGAGACGGGGAGATGAGAAGAAGACGAGGAAGAGGGCGCGGGAGGAGGCTACCTGGGGCTCGGCTTCTCGGGAGCTCGCCGGAGCAACGGCGGTGGCGTCCACGAAGAGGAGGCTCGGGAGGCGGCCGGAGGCACGTCCAGATCGGGCCCGACGCGGGCCCTGGCGGCGGGATCATGGCCCTGCGGGGCCCGGGTCTTCTGGGAGGCTGCTGGGGGCGACGTGGCGGCTCGAGAGGCACAAATCTCAGATCCAACGGTGAAGAAGCCTTGGTTGGCTAGTGTTTCGAATTTGGGGGCTTTGGGGGCAGATTTGGCCACAGTGGAGGGGGGTGGCTGCAATTTTTGGGTAGGGAAACCCTAGAAAGGGGTGGGAGAGTGGTGGTCTTTATATAGCCTAGGTGGCTGGCAGTTTGCAAAAACAACCCCGGTTTTTCACTCGCGCCCGCGGTGTTTACATTTCTGACCGCCGGGGGTCCGCAGGACCTCCGTTTCGAGTAAAACTTCGAACTGCGCGATCAGCTCGTCGAGCCGGCGGCATTCACCTCGCTCTGGAACCGTTCCAAGAACGCTTTCTGGATCACTATAAAAATATCTCGTTTACTTATTAAACGGGGTTTTTCATTCCGTTGGCTACGGCTGGTCTGGTGTGGTTTTCGCGACGGTGATCGGGTGAAACCCGATGTCGCAAAGGTTGAGTCTCAGGGTGGCAAGGGTCGGTCTCCGTCCGGTACGAGATAAGAGGGGGGGGGGAATAATTGCCGGTCGATAAATCGGGGATGCAAACACCTCAAACAAATCAGACAATCAAACAATTCACACCAAAAACAAAATTTTAATTTTTGTGAAATCTGGGCTGTTACAACATGTAACTTGACTAGAAATGTGTGTAGATCATGTTTATGCTGCTCTTTCTTGCTAATAAAAATAATAAAATATGTTTAGGGAAGAACAATACCAAATGCAATAAATATCGTGGGGTCCGTAATAGTTTGCCATGCATAGTTTTTACCCCCACTTAAAATGACTAGATTAGATAGTTTATTTTATTCTTCACCTCTTGCCATAATTGTGTGATATTCCATGCTTGTGTGAGGTGCCCTGGTAACAACCTTTTTCTCATGTTGTGTAGCTAAACAACTTGAACCATCGTAAATGTGTAGTATCGTCGTGTGAGATCGATACTTCACTTAACATGTTAGTGACCGCTCTCGACGATAGATGCGAATTCGTATTCCGTTGTCTCGTGTTTCCTTCTTGTTATTGCTTGCTCGTGATTCCTTTGTAGTAATAGATGCATCTCTGTCAATTGCCTTTCCAGTGTGTACTTTTTGTGTGCACCCGGGGGTACTCTCGGAGACGTTGCGAGTTTGCGATCGACTACACCTTCGGAATCGTCTTCTCAAAAGGTAAGGGGGAGAATATATCATGCTTATAACTTTCAAATCACTTGTGCCTAGGTATATGATAGAAGGATTGCTTGATCCTACCACCTCATATTTATGCCTCTCAAATAAATCCAAACAACCATGTCCTCTACATCCCAGCAAACCTTGTTTGGCCATGTAACTTTATTGCTTAACCACTGCTTAGTATGCATGCTTAGGATGCTACTTATGTTATTCTGTTACTCCTTGGATTGAGCTATCACACTATTAAATTTTTGTGGATGATATGATTATTATAATGTTGACTATACTCGACGAAGGATGGAAGGTCTAGGCTATCCCGCCCCGATGCTTTGTTCCATTCGAGTCACCTAGGAAGCGAGTTCCGGGTATTATGTCTCTTGACGAGCGTGCCTAACCACGTGTGGGATCCTACTGGGTCCCCTCTTCTTACCTATCTAGCTCCAAACATTTCTAGTGGTGGCCCAAGCTGATTTACCATTTGAACACCTTGTGCGTAACTGGTCTGCAGCCAATGGATTTAAAACAACTCGGGCCAGCGGAGACATGGTTTCTCTAGTTGGTCCACACTGGTGAGATAGGGGGCTGCCCACATGTGAGGGGATCAGTTACCTCGACCTTAGCCGTATGGAAGAGTCCGATCCGAGAGCGTGGCCGGCTTTTGGATTGGGTGTCGACTCCCCGGGGGCTACCCGGATTTGTTCGTTGTTAGTTCGAGGAATTATGACGTCCGGATCTCTCGAAAAAACTCTTCAATGAGTGTCTTTAACGGGCCCGACTGAGAGAGACGACGTACATGCAGAGCTTATAATGGGAAGTTGGTACACCCCTGCAGGGTTAAATCTTTTTGAGAAGCCGTTTCCACGGTTATGGACGACTTGAGACCTAATCCTTGTTCATTGACAACAACAACTGAGATAATCTTAATAACTTGATCCACGTGTGTGTGCCTTGACTGCTTCTTCTTTGTCGGGATGCGAAGGGGAGCACAAGGATATGATAGGTGTTATGCTTGCGTAAGTACCTGATAGTAGACTTGTTGGAGGTGATTCCTCATCGAATGCTTGGTTCTCATCTTACTCTAAATAGATCGTTAGACACTTCATATATTTCTAGTGGGTCTGCAACCTGAATCACTACCCGCATCTTACCGTGAGAAGTTAGTTATCTGACTTGTCGATATAGCTCACCCCTTCTTTTCTCTTCTATGTACATTATGGAAACTATCTTGGACTACAGTGGAGTCGGATGCTCTTCCTTCCGAACGACTTCGCGGAGAATCGATGACGACTAGTTAGGCGGATCCTGGTAGAGAGCCTGGACCCTTGTGGACGTGGGAATGGTGTGTTTTACCTTTTCCACTAGGCATTTGATTGTAGTCTCTACTCAGACATGTATCTTCCGCTGATGTATTTTATAAGGTAGTTGTATGACGATTGTATGATATGTTGTATCCTTGTAGATGTAATGTTGTTATATCATGTTGGAAATCCTGGGAATATGGCATTGTCATATGTCCTGGTGGGACCGGTATGTGCTTCTTCCCCGGATCTGGATGGAAACATCTAGATCTAGAACAGTACCGCATATCGGTCCTTACACTATCCAAGAGAAATCAAAGGTGTTCGTAGTTTCCTCGGTCATGCTGGTTTCTATAGAAGATTTATTGAGGACTTTTCTAAGACTTAAAGACCCCTAACTAATCTTCTCCTGAAGGATATTCCTTTTGTTTTTGAAGAAGATTGTAAGGAAGCCTTTGAAGTTCTTAAGAAAGCCTTAATAACTGCTTCTATAGTCCAACCACCTTATTGGAGTTTACCGTTTGAAATCATGTGTGATGCTAGTGATTTTGCTGTTGGAGCTATTTTAGGACAAAGGGTTGATAAGAAAGTGAATGTTATACATTACGCTAGCAAGACCCTTGATAGTGCTCATAAGAATTATGATACTACTGAGAAAGATTTTTTAGCACTAGTATTTTCTTGTAATAAGTTTTGGCCTTACATTTTTTATTCCAAATTATTATTCATACTGACCATGCCGCTATTAAGTATCTTATGGAGAAGAAAGATGCCAAAAAAGGCTTATAAGATGGGTACTTCTTCTTCAAGAATTTTATTTGCAGATTGTTGATAGGAAAGGAGCAGACAATCCTGTGGCGGACAACCTCTCCAGGATGGAGAACATACCACATGATCCCATTCGAGTCAACGATTGCTTTCATGATGAACATTTAGTTGTTTTGAGGGTACAATCTCTTTCCAATCCTTGGTTTCAAGATTATGCTAATTTTATTGTTGCAAAGGTTTTGCCCCCAGGATTAACATTTCAGCAACGGAAGAAATTCTTCCACAACTTGAGGCATTACTTTTAGGATGACTCACATGTTTATAAAGAAGGTGCAGATGGAATCATGAGAAGATGCATACCAGAGGACGAGCAGAAGGATATCTTGAAAGAATGTCATGACAGTCCTTATCGATGACCTCATGCCGGTGACAGGACTGCTCACAAGGTTCTTCAATCAGATTTTTATTGGACAACTCCCTTTAAAGATGCTAGAAATTATGTCTTGTCTTGTGATAGTGTCAGAGAGTTGGTAACATTAGTAGGAGAAATGAGATGCCTATGAATTATTCTCTAGTCATTGAGCCTTTTGATTGGTGGGGTTTTGATTTTATGGGTCCTTTTCCACCTTCTCACAAGTACACTCACATTTTAGTAGCTGTTGATTATGTAATCGGGTGGGTTGAAGCAATCCCCATTGAAAGTGCTGATCACAAGACATCTTTAAAAATGCTTATATATGTTATCTTTCCTAGGTTTGGCGTACCAAGGTACCTCATGACTAACGGGGGATCACATTTTACACATGGTGCTTTTATAAAAGCTTTAGCCAAGTATGATGGCAATCATAGAATTGCTTCACCTTACAACCCTCAAAGAAGTGGGCAAGTTTAGATCACCAATAGAGAGATGAGGTTGATCTTACAAAAGACAATGAATAGCTCTAGAAAATACTAGTCCAAAAAGTTAGGAGATGCTTTGTGGGCGTATAGAACTGCTTACAAAAACCCATGGGCATGTCGATCTCCTTATAAGATGGTCTATGGCAAGGCTTGACATCTACCTCTAGAGCTAGAGCACAAAGCTTTCTGGGCAGTTAGAGAACTTAATGCTGACCCCAAGCTTGCTGGTGAAAAGCGTCTTATGAACTTAACTTCTCTAGATGAGTGGATAAGTAAGGCTTATGATAGCGCGAAAATGTTCAAAGAAAAGGTAAAGAAGTGGCATGAAAAGAGAATTTTGAAACGACAATTTAATGTCAGTGATAAGTTTTGTTGTATAGATATCGTTTCAGGTTTTCTCCAGGTAAATTGCTTTCCAAATGGGAAGGACCATACAAGATTGAAGAAGTCTACCGCTCCGGTGCGATCAAGACTAACAATTTTGAAGGCACCAAACCACAAGTCGTAAATGGGCAAAGACTCAAGAATTGCATAGAGGGAGACCCTATCAATGTTGAGGTGGATGTGATACAGATAGCTACTCATGAAGAACATATTGCAACACTGTGCCAGACACCAGCAGAATAATAAAACAAATAGGTATGTAATACGGTAAGAAAACTTCACAAAAATCCATAAAAGTTACGCAATACTCCCTCCGTTCCTTGATATAAGGTGCCTAAGGTTTTGAGAAAAAATCCAAAACACATGGAATAATGGTATTATACCACCCATCTAGGCAAATATACCTACGAAAAGAGATAGAACGTAGGGTATCTTTCCTATTATTGGCTGATTCGAATTGTATTTTCCCGATTCTTTCTACGGAAAGATCAGTGCAATTGTAGCATTATACGTACACGTTAATGTCTTTGCAAAAAGCTTAGGAACCTTATATCAAGGAACAGAGGGAGTGTCAGTTTTTGAATAATAAGAAAAATTCCAAGCCGAAGTGGAGCCGGAGAAGAGCCCCCGGTGGGCCAGGCGACAAGGTGGCGCGGGCCACCTCTTGGCCGCGCTAGGTGGCCGCCTGGTCCACCAAGAGACTGCCTCCGACTCCTCTTTGGCTCCTTAATTTCCTTCCGGTGCAAATTGTTTTTCTATTTATTTTCCCAGATTGTCCCGGCTATGTATCTTGCGATTCTGTGTGTTTCCTTTTCGACCTGTTTCTGTCAGGATAAGAGGCTATTTTCCGAGATGTCTTCCCGTGATTCAAGCGGAGAGGACTACATGGGTCGTCGTCTTCGGCGTGTTCAGCAAGATGTTAACCAAGGGAAGGTCGTTGGATGGGCCACGGAGGAAGAAATTGCTGCAAGACAAGCTGAGATGGAGCGCTCAGTGAGAGAAGAAGTCTAGATTGTCTCCGCCCAACATAAGTGAAATCCAACAAGAGGAGCAAGCTACAGCAACCCCATCTTGGTGGGGTTCATTAACCGTCAACATGATCTTTGTCTTAACCTTTCAGGAATATCCCCTCCACGTGAAGCCCCACGTGTGACACCTTCCATCTCCGAGGCTCACCAAATCACCGATCAATTCTGTGAAGATTTCCGTGTAATAAAAGTGCAGGTGGCCATATTGGAAGCTAAAAGCCAAGTCCTTCGGCGCATAATAAAGGACCTGAAGAGCCCTGAGAAAAATGAAGGATGAAGTCTTCATGGGTAATGGAATCCCATTAGCTTGTTCCAAGCTCAGGGGAGTGCCCGATATCTTTATCTTTATCTTTATCTTTTTGTGGTCAAATTTTAGTGTCGTATCATGTTTAGGGAAGTTATCTTATGAAATAGTTGTATGCATTGAGTTCTATCACTCCTTTATGGAGAGTCTTGTATCCGTGACTGTGCAGTCGTCTATGAAGGAATATTAATGAGAAGTTTATTGGTTTTCTTCATTGCACTGTCAGAACCCTAATTTAGGTTTGTGCTTAATTTGAGCTAGCATTTTTGCGTCATGATTTTTTTTGCAAAAGTAATAGAAATGGGGAAGCAAAAAGCCCCAAAATAATTTTAATAAAAGGCCACACAAAAATCTTTTTCCAAAAAATGCTTTGAACTTTTTGAAAAGTCTCATAAATGGGCATGATCAAATTTCATGTGAAGTGGGTCCCACCTCATGCTCTCTGATTTTTCTAAAAGTCCACAAATTCCATGGAAATTAAATTAATATTGTATTTTCAATTAGAATTTAATGAATAAAATTCCAATAATTCTAAACCTTTGTGAGGTTAGTTATATTAGTCTCATTAGCTCACATAAAAGTTTTTGGTTGCAAAATCAAAATAAAACAAAATACAGAAACTAAATAAATAGGAAACAGAAGAAAGGGCAAAGCTCACTTACCTCGCGCACTTACCCCTTGGCCCAGCCCAGCCCACCAGGGGCAGCATGGTCTTCTTCCTCCGTGGCCCCGATGCAGTTCGTTGGAGCGCATGCCGTGGCCATGGCTACCTCCTGCTTTGCCGTGGCACGGCCCCCTGGCCCCTATCCCCTTGCCGTGGACGCCTGGAGACGCCCCTCACTTTTCCCCCTCCTCCTGCTCGCTCTCACTCCCCTCTTCCGCCATTTTTAGCGCGCACCCGAGACCAGCTGGAGCACGCCGTCGTGACCGGCGTGGCCACCGTGCCGCTCCCCCCCCCCCGCCGCCGCCTCGAGTTATCCAGGAGACTCCTGGTGAGCGCGGCCTTGAACCCCCCCCTATCCACGCTCTCCCCCGTGCCCTGCCTCGCCTTCCCGCCGTGGACAGAGCTCCGGCCGCCGCCGGGCTCGTTGCCGCTGTGGCCTACGGCCTCCCCGTGGTCGCTGGAGTGCAGCAGCGCACACGCGAGGCGTGAGCCACGTCCTAGTGCGGCCCCCGTGCCTTCCAGTGGCTGGAAAGCGAACTCCGGAGAGCCTCCGCCGTGTGCCGTGGCCACCGGAGACGTAACTCCAGCCGGGCCGGATTAGTTTAGCGCTTAACCACCCTAACCAGTCGCTGACACGTGGTCCCAAGGCCACTTAACCCTCTCCTTAATTAAAACTAACCGGCTATTGACCCCCTGAGACTATGAAAGTCGGGACCCACCGGTCCGTTGGACCTGTCAACGCAGATGATGTTAGCATGACGTGATGCTTACACAGTAAATCTTTTTTCCAATTTAAAAATAATCCATACATTAAAGAAAATATCCCAAATTTGAATTTCAATAACTTTTAAATCGTAACTCAGATTGAAATGATTTTTATATGAAAATTGATTAGAATAAAATTCTCTAACCAAATATTAAACTTTCAACCATGTTTCAATTGATTATAATGAGGAACCGGTAGCTTTTTTCTATATGGAGTATTTGGTATAATCCAATTCAAATGCCATCTTCAATTCAATTTGAACCATTGCTATGCAATACATATCACATGAACATTAGGAGCATAACACACCCATAAATTTTTTCATATCATGCCATATGGTTTGTGCATTGCCATTTATTGATTGTGCATTACTTCCAGTGCTTCGGTGATTTCTTCTTCTCGGTAGGAGTTGATCTCGCAGACGAGTTCAACCTCACGCCAGAAGAGTGATACCTCGTGATCATCAGAAGGCAAGCACCCCTCTTTGATCATGTCGATAAAACCCTTTTCCCTCTCATTATCGCTTATACATTGTTTAGGATGTTAACATGATGCGTTTCTACCGCATAGCTGAACCCATTCCTTTGCATGACCTATCATTTTGTCACAGTAGTAAACAAACCACAATCCTAGTAAATGTAGGAGTTGAATGATGATCGTGTGGCCCCTGCAACTGCTATACCTTATTGCATGCTTACAGTTTACAATGAGGTTACTTTGATGTGAGTCGGGATGGTAGTGATCACGTGATTGATGGTGGTAACTTGGTGGTGAATTTGACCTAAACAAGGTGAACGATGAGAGGCTGTGTAGGAGTACACAGTAGGTTGTCTCGTTGAACACCACCTTAAGCCCGAGTTCTTGTGTTGTTATTCAAGACTAAGAGTACGACCACACATTCGGCTCACTGACCCCTCTCGGCCTAGTACCTCACCCCAGACCAGGTCCAGGAGTCGCAAGTAGTTTGAACTTTAAACAATGTCAAGAAGGTGCATCAAGGTAAGTGGTGGACGTAGGTTGTGGGATCGTTGAATCAAGTGATCATGATCGAGTTGAGCTTGATGGCGGTCACACAACGTTTGAGTCTGCCTCGAAAAAATCAGCCGAATTCTGATTGTGGTCCCAACTCAAATAGGCGACTCCCTAGGACTAGAGTTGGTGCTGTGAGTGAAGTGTCGTGGCAACATCCCAGGCAGTAACTGATGCATGCGTGTGTGTAGAAGTACACCCCTGCAGGGTTAATGAACTATTCGAACAGCAGTGTCCGCGGTTATGGACTACTTGGAGACCTTTACTTAATCATATACAACTTGAACGGTTACTCTAAAATTTCCAAGATAAGTGTGAGTTTTATGGTTTGCTTTCCCGTGGGGAAGTCGAGGAAATATCCATAATGGTGTATTGGTTGGAGACTTGGTAGTGGACTCGTGTATGCTTCTTACCTCTTTCTGGTAATCTTAGAACAGTTTAGCTAAGTCAAAGCTGACACTTTTGCATTGAAACCCCACCTCCCTTTGCCTTGATACTTGAGCATGAGTAGTTTAGATCTGATGTAAGTCTTGATGAGCACGTCTTTGTACTCACGTTTGGTTATTTTATGTTTTAGAGACGAGATCACTGACCCTGATGGTGGCCTCTACCTCGAGCTCGACTTGGACTAAGTCGCATAGTTCCAGACAGTAGCCTGTTCCCTTTGGAGGGTCCTCATATTTTCTTTTAGGCTTCTTAAGCCATTTTTAACCTTGTCTTTACTAAGACATAATTTTCTTCCGTTGATGTTTGATGCAAAGTTGGATCACCGTCATGTGATCTCTGCTTGTAATACAACTACTATGTCTACTCTTTTTAGCAGAAGTTATAAAGACTATGAGTTGGTAGAGTTCATGTTGTGATTACCTGCTATTTACACTGGACAAGTATGTTGTGTGTATGTTTATATCGTGCATGTCCTAGTGTGGGGTTCGATAGCTTAGTTGTGTTCTTGCCGACGGTCTTTCTTACACCAAGTGTCCATGAGATGTGCGCAACTTGGGGCATCGTGATGCGATTGCTCGTGAATCTGTCACGTGGCACACTTTGTTGTATGATTGAGCCCTCCCGATACCCCGACTAAGTGATTGGTTTGGAGTCTGTTTATGTAAGTGTTATGATTCAATCGATAATACGGTTGAGGCGACTTGTGTATGAGTATGGGAGTTCACCCCCCATAAGAATTTAGACTTCTGAGCAGACGATGAAGACCCATCTCAGTTGATCATTCGGGCCTGGATGGGATGCCCCTCATGTTCGACCTTTTCGAGAGTGTCTTGTACTTGGCCTTGTCTTCTTAGACAAGTGGGTATGGATCTCGGCTCTCCATGTGATTGAGTTGTGGAAGGAATTACACACACATACCCCGGGTCCCGATAGACTTGGTATCAAAGCAGGACTGTCTGTAGGACTATCAAACCTTGGCCGATGTCGAGTCTAGCATTCTATAGTTATATAGTTACTTTGGGTATAAGGGAAGAACATAAGACTTATTTTTTCTCCTTACCCTCATCGATCTGAGTTCTGAGTCACCCTCATCTTGTTCTACGGGAAGATAGGACTAGGATCATCTATGTCTTTACTAGGTCATGTCGTTGGTTTCCTATTTGTAGCTGTAGGAGTGTTGTGGTCTTCCAGAGTCATCATTCCATAGTGTTCTTAGGAAGTGATCTCTGTTATCTTGCTAGTTGTCTCATTTTTCATACCGACACAACCGTTATGCTGTCCGACTATGACTTCGATGCCGTTGCATTATAGTCTTGTGGTGTTAGCTTAGAATTATTTCATAAATCCTATTCTGATTGTTGATTCTTATCACACAGAATGTCAGGTGGAAATCGTTGTGTTGATTTCATTCCCGGTAATATAGATGATGAAGATCCTCCACCGCCGCCTTCTGTGGAGGAAATCATGATGGAGGCCGAGCAGAATCATCGTGATTAGACACGTCTTCTCGAGCGTATTGAGCAGAACACTTCTCATCGGCATAATAGTGTTGTTACCATCCATGAATTCATCCCCCTGAACTCACCAGTATTTAGATGTTCTTCTGAGCCCCTTGATGCCGATGATTGGCTTCATTCCCTCAAGCATAAGCTTGAGATAGCCCATGTTGCTCCCGATGATCATGTGCTATTCGCGGCATACTTTCTGGAAGGTGTTGCTCTTCAGTGGTGGGAGAATTTTGTAGAAATGCAGCCTGTAGGTCACGTGGTGACTTGGCAGGAGTTTTGTAATGATTTCCGAGGGTATCATATTTCGGATCAGCTGATGGAGCCCAAGAGAGAAGAGTTTTGCAATTTGACCCAAGGAAAGATGTCTGTTCATGAGTATAGGACTGAGTTCCCTCATCTAGCACGTTATGCCCAAGAGGAGATATCCACCGATGCCAAGAAGCAGGCAAGGTTCCGCAAGGGACTTAGCCCCATCCTTCGTCATGACCTGAATCTTCACGAGTTCGTCAACTTTCAGGATTTAGTCAACAAATCATTCAAGGACGAGTATGGAAATGAGTTGTACGAAGAGTCTCGTAAGCGTGATCGTGAGTATGCACCATCTTCTAGCTCAGGTTCTCGGAAATGTTGTGTATGGATTCCCTTCAGTGACGTCAATCATGCTATAAGTGCTTCTAGACCACCAACCACCATATATCGTCCACCTCAACCCAATATTCCTCCTTGGAATTTTGTTGGACAATCAAGTGCTCATGTTCCTTTCATTCCACGTGGTGTTTGTTTCCAATGTGGAAAATCAGGCCGCAATGTTCGAGAGTGTCCCAAAAATCATGTAGCCACAACTCCTAATCCAATGCAAGCCTTTCGTCATGGTAAGCCACTACCCAAATCTTCCAATGTGAAGCCTCATGCTTATGAGTATGGTTATGTGAATCATGTATCCATTGTAGATTCCCATAAGTCAACTGATGTTGTACTCTGAACCCTTCCTGTCAACTCCATCCCAGCTTCTGTTCTTTTTGATCCAGGACCATCTCATTCATTCATATCCTAGGATTTTGCACTGTCACATGACATCTCATTTTCGATGTTATCCCCACCCTTAGTTGTGCAAGCCCCTGGATCTAGATGGCACACCACCATTGTGAGTCATGAAAATGACGTTTCCATTGAGGGTTTAGTATTCCTTCATTCACTTATAGCCCTCAAGTCTTCAGACATTGATGTCATCCTAGGAATGGATTGGTTATCGAGACAGAATGTCGTCCTTGATTGTAAAGCCAAGTCAGTTAAACTTACCCATCCTTTAGGCCAGACAATCGATTACACCTCACCAAGCTCTAGAACCTAGCTGCATTATTTGAATGTGCTTCCCCTTTCCGACCTTGAAGATATTCCGGTGGTTCATGACTTCCCGGATGTATCTCCTGAAGAGCTGCCGGGCATGCTACCCGACAGATGTATAGAATTCATAGTTGATCTTATGCCAAGCACCGCCCCAATTTCCAGACGCCCATATAGAATGGCCCCACATGAGTTAGCTGAGCTAAAAATCCAACTCGAAGCTTTGTTGGAAAAAGGCTTCATCCGCCGTAGCTCATCGCCATGGGGTTGCCCTGTTCTGTTCGTAACGAATAAAGATGGAACAGAAAGGATGTGCGTAGACTATCGCCCGCTAAATCTAGCGACGATAAAGAACAAGTACCCACTTCCCAGGATCAACGATCTTTATGATCAACTTGTTGGATCCTCGGTCGTTTCCAAGATGGATTTGAGATTAGGCTATCATCAAATCAAAATCCAAAATGAGGACGTTTCCAAGAAGACTTTCACTACTCGTTATGGTCTTTACGAGTTCACCGTCATTTCCTTCGGTTTAACCAATGCCCCCTCCACATTCTCGCGCTTGATGAATTCGATCTTCATGGAGTACCTAGATAAATTTGTTGTAGTTTATCTTGATGACATTATCATCTACTTGAAGAACGAAGAAGAGCACGCAGAACATCTTAGGCTGGTATTGATGAAACTTCGAGAGCATTGCCTTTATGGCAAATTCTTAAAGTGTGAATTCTGGCTACCAGAAGTGACCTACTTAGGTCACGTGATTTCTACAAAAGGCATTGCTATGAATCCCGAGAGAGTCAAGGCCGTCCTTGACTGGACTCCACCTGAATCGGTTAAGCAAGTTAGGAGTTTTCTTGGCTTAGCAAGCTATTGTCGCCTCTTCGTTGAGAACTTCTCCAAAGTTGCAAAGCCTCTAACTGAACTCCTCAAGAAAGATAAGAAATTCGAATGGATCCCCAAGTGCGAGGAAAACTTTCAAGAGCTGAAAAGAAGATTGACTTCTGCACCCGTACTTGCACCTCTAGACACCAAAAATAATTTGGAGATTTATTGTGATGCTTCACGGAAAGGGTTAGGATGCATATTTATGCAAGATCGACATGTGGTAGCATACGCTTCACGCAGTTGCGTCCACATGAAGAGAACTATCCTACCCATGATCTTGAACTCGCTGCAGTAGTTGATGCCTTGAAGTCTTGGCGACATTACCTCCTTGGTAATCGTTGTGAGATCTATTCCGATCACCAAAGCCTCAAATACATGTTCACCCAGCCCGATCTTAATCTCAGGCAAAGACGCTAGATAGAGTTGATAAAAGATTATGACTTAGGAATTTCGTATACCCCAGGTAAAGCCAATGTCATGGCTGATGCACTAAGTCGTAAGTCGTATTGTAACAACCTCATGTTACAACCACTTCTCTATGAGGAACTTCGAAATCTTAATCTTGAGATTGTTCCTTATGGATTCCTTTACACCTTGGTAGTGAAACCAACTCTTGAGGATCAAATCAAAGTTGCACAGAAACGTGCTCGAGGTATCCGGTACATTGAAGAAAACATTGCTAGTGGTAAGGCTAAATGTTTTACCCTGGACAATGAGGGTACTGTATACTTCGAGAACAGGATAGTAGTACCGAAGGATAAGAACCTTAGACACCTGATCCTTAAAAAATCCCATGAATCTCCCCTCTCGATTCATCCCGGTAGTACTAAAATGTATCAAGATCTACGCCAGAGATTTTGGTGGACTAGGATGAAGCGAGAAATTGCTTAGTTCATTCCTGAATGTGATGTTTGTCGTCGCGTTAAGGCAAAACATCAAAGACCTGCTGGTACTCTTAGACCTTTTCCTATCCCCAAGTGGAAGTGGGACAAAGTCAGTACGGACTTCATCACTGGCTTTCCAAAAACCCAGAAAGGAAATTATGCCATCTTCGTTGTCATTGATCGACTTTCAAAAGTTGCTCACTTACTTCATGTTCGCGAATCTATAACTGCTAGTCAGTTAGCGAACTTGTATGTCTCCCTAATCGTGTCTCTTCACGGTGTTCCTTTGGAAATCAATTCAGACCGTGGAAGTCTTTTCACCTCTCGATTTTGGGAAAGTTTTCAAAATGCTATGGGAACCCACCTCTCCTTTAGCACCTCTTATCACCCCCAGTCCAATTGTCAAGTAGAAAGGGTCAATCAAATTCTTGGAGACATGCTCAGAGCTTGTGTTATCTCTTTCGGAAAGAAATGGGAGAACTCTCTTCCTTTTGCTGAATTTGCGTATAACAATAGCATCCAATCTAGTTTGGGCATGGCTCCTTTTTAATTTCTCTATGGACGGAGATGTCGAACACCCCTAAACTGGTCAGAAACAGGTGAAAGACATATCTTTGGACCGGATATGATTCAGGATGCAGAAGAGCAGGTTCACATTGTTCGTGAGAAATTGAAAACAGCCCAGTCTCGTCAGAAAAGCTATTATGATCGTCATCATAGGGAAGAAATCTATAATCTGGATGAGAAGGCTTACCTTCAGATTACAACTCTGAAGGGTACCCATCGCTTCGGTATCAAAGGCTAGTTGGCTACACGTTACATTGGTCCCATTCGCATTCTCGCTAAACGTGGAGAAGTTGCCTACCAAATGGAACTACCCCCTCACCTCTCCCAAGTTCATGATGTCTTCCATGTCTCTCAATTCAGGCGTTGCCTCAAGGACCCCATCCGCGAAGTAGACCACGAAACGCATGATCTCCAAGATAACCTTTTATATCGAGAGTACCCTGTTCGAATTCTTGATGAAGCCGAGCGTAGCACTAGACGTCAGAAGATCAGATTCCTCAAAGTGCAGTGGTCACATCATTCAGATAAAGAAGCTACCTGGAACGAGAGAATCGTCTATGATCCGAGTACCCCATCCTCTTCCCGAAGACTTCTGAATCACGGGACGAGATTCTTTTGAGTGGGGGCGAGTAGTCAGAACCCTAATTTAGGTTTGTGCTTAAGTTGAGCTAGCATTTTTGCATCATGATTTTTTTACAAAACTAAAAGAAATGGGAAAGAAAAAAGTCCCAAAAATAATTTTAATAAAAGACCAGACATAAATCTTTTTCCAAAAATGCTTTGAACTTTTTGAAAAATCTCATAAATGGGCATGATCACATTTCATGTGAAGTGGGTCCCACCTCATGCTCTCTGATTTTTATAAAAGTCCACAAGTCCTTGGAAATTAAATAAATATTGTATTTGCAATTGGAATTTAATAAATAAGATTCCACTAATTCTAAAACTTTGTGAGGTTAGTTATATTAGTCTCATTAGCTCACATAAAAGTTTATGGGATTTATAAAGATGTTTTGGTTGCAAAATGAAAATAAAACAAAATACAAAAAATAAATAAAAAGGAAACAGTAGAAAGGGCAAAGCCCACTTACCTGGCCCACTTACCCATTGGCCCAGCCCAGCCCACCATGGGCAGCAGAGTCTTCTTCCTCCCGTGGCCCCGATGCAGCTCGCTGGAGCGCATGCCGTGGCCGTGGTCACCTCCTGCTTTTTCATGGCACGACCCCCTGGCCCCTATCCCCTCGTCGTGGATGCCTGGAGACGCCCCCTCATTTTCCCCCTCCTCCTGCTCACTCTCACTCTCCTCTACTTCCGTTTTCAGGGCGCACCCGAGACCAGCCGGAGCACGCCGTCGTGACCGGCGTGGCCACCGTGCCCCCCCCCCCTGCCGCCTCGAGTTGTCCAGGAGACTCCCCGCCCTCGTCTTCGTCAAGCTGCCCATCGAGTCGATCCCTAGAAGCCCTGGAGCCGACCCCCGTATCTCCATCTCGCCGCCGGCCACCGTGATCGTCGACGACGAATTACTCCGCCGCCAGCCCCTCCCCGGCCTCGCCGTGCCCACCATCGAGCTCCGGGTAAGCCTCCACCTCGAAACCCCTTATCCGCGCTCTCCCCCGTTCCATGCCTCGCCTTCCCTCCGTGGACAGAGCTCCGGCCGCCGCCGGGCTCGTCGCCGCCGTGGCCTACGACCTCCCCCATGTCGCTGGAGTGCACCAGCGCACGCGCGAGGACGCGAGCCACATCCTAGTGCCGCCCCCTTGCCTTCCCGTGGCTGGAAAGCCAACTCCGGGGTGCCTCCGCCGTGTGCCATGGTCGCCGGTGACGTAACTCTAGCCGGGCCGGATTAGTTTAGCGCTTAACCACCCTAACGAGTCGCTGACACGTGGTCCCAAGGCCACTTAACCCTCTGCTTAATTAAAACTAACCGGCTATTAACCCCCTGAGCCTATGACAGCCGGGCGCCACCAGTCAGTTGGAACAGTCAACACAGATGACGTCAGCATGACGTGATGCTTATGCAGTAAAGCTTTTTTCCAATTTAAAAATAATCCAGAAAATACAGAAAATATCCCAAACTTTGAATTTGAATAACTTTTAAACCATAACTCGGATTGAAATGATTTTTATATGAAAATTGACCAGAATAAAATTATCTATCCAAATATCAAACTTTCAACCATGTTTTAATTGATTATAATGAGGAACCAGTAGCTTTTTGCCATATGGAGTATTTGGTATAATCTAATTCAAATTCCATCTTCAATTGAATTTGAACCATTGCTATGCAATACATATCACATGAACATTAGGAGCATAACACACCCATAAAATTTTTCATATCATGCCATATTGTTTGTGCATTGCCATTTATTGATTGTGCATTACTTCTAGTGCTTCGATGATTGCTTCTTCTCGGTAGGAGTTGATCTCGGAGACAAGTTCAACCTCACGTCAGAAGAGTGTTACCTCGTGATCGTCAGCAAGGCAAGCACCCCCTCTTTGATCATGTCGATAAAAACCATTTTCCCTCTCATTATCGCTTATGCATTGTTTAGGATGTTACCATGATGCGTTTCTACCGCATAGCTGAACCCATTCCTTTGCATGACCTATCATTTTGTCAGAGTAGTAAGAAAACCACAATCCTAGCAGATGTAGGAGTTGAATGTTGATCATGTGCCCCTGCAACTGTTAGAGCTTATTGCATTCTTACAGTTTACAATGAGGTTACTTTGATGTGAGTCGGGATGGTAGTGATCATGTGATTGATGGTGGTAACGTGTTGGTGAATTTGACCTTAACAAGATGAACGATGAGAGGATGTGTAGGAGTCCAAGTGGGTTGTCTCCTTGAACACCGCCTTAAGACCTAGTTCTTGTGTTGTTATCCATGACTAAGAGTATGACCACACATTGGGCTTACTGACCCCTCTCGGCCTAGTACCTCACCCTAGACCAGGTCCAGGAATCGCAAGTAGTTTGAACTTTAAACGATCTCAAGCAGTTGCATCAAGGTAAGTGGTGGAGGTAGGTTGTGTGCTCGTTAAATCAAGTGATCAGGATCGAGTTCAGCTTGATGGAGGTCACACAACGTTTGAGTCTGGATCGGAAAAATCGGCCGAATTCCGATTGTGGTCCCAACTCAAATAGGCGACTCCCTAGGACTAGAGATGGTGCTGTGAGTGAAGTGTCGTGGCAACATCCTCGCTGATACTCGCTTGAAGGGTCCACTCCCAGGCGGTAACTGATGCGTGTGTGTGTGTGTAGCAGTATACCCCTGCAGGGTTAATGAACTATTCGAATCGCCGTGTCCACGGTTATGGACTACTTGGAGACCTTTACTTGATCATAGACAACTTGAACTGTTACTCTAAAATTTCAAAGATAAGTGTGAGTGCTATGGTTTTATTTCTCTTGGGGAAGTCGAGGAAGTATCCATAGTGGTGTATTGGTTGGAGACTTGGTAGTGCACTTCTGGTAATCGTAGCACATGTTAGCCAAGTCAAAGCTGTCACTTCTGCATTGAAACCCCACCTCCCTTTGACTTGATACTTGAGCATGAGTAGCTTAGATCTGATGTAAGTCTTGCTGAGTACGTCTTTGTACTCACGTTTGCTTATTTTATGTTTTAGAGACGAGACCACTGACCCTGATGGTGGCCTCTACCTCGAGCTCGACGTGGACTAATTCGCATAGTTCCATACAGCAGCCTGTTCCCTTTGGAAGGTCCTTGTATTTTCTTTCAGGCTTCTTAAGCCATTTGTTAAACTTGTATTTCCTAAGACACAATTTGCTTCCGTTGATGTTTGATGTAATGTTGGATCACCGTCATGTGATCCCTGCTTGTAATACAACTACTATGTCTGCTCTCTTTAGCAGAAGTTATAAAGACTATGAGTTGGTAGAGTTCATGTTGTGATTACCTGTTGTTTACACTGGACATGTATGCTGCGTGTATGTTTATATCGTGCATGTCCTAGTGTGGGTTTCAATACCTTAGTTGTGTTCTTGCCGGCGATCTTTCTTACACCAAGTGGCCCTGAGATGTGCACATCTTGGGGCATCGTGATGCGATTACTCGTGACTCTGTCACGTGGCACACTTTGTTGTATGGTTGAGCCCGCCCGACACCCCGACTAAGTGATCGGGATGGAGTTTGTTTATGTAAGTGTTATGATTCAATCGATAATAATGTTGATGCGACTTGTCTATGAGTATGGGAGTTCACCACCCATAAGCATTTAGACTTGTGAACGGACGATGAGGACCCATCTCAGTTGATCATCTGGGCCTGGATGGGATGCCCCTCATGTTCGAGCTTTCCGGGAGTGTCTTGTACTTGGCCTTGTCTGCTTAGACAAGTGGGTATGGCTCTCCGCTCTCCATATGATTGAGTTGTGCTAGGAATTACATACACATACCCCAGGTCCCGACATGCACTTGGTATATTTTCCACGTAATCGACCATATATGCCGATTCATATGGAAGTATTGAACTTATATATCAGGTATGGCTTTGAAAACTTTATTTAATCATGGCAAACATAGCATTGGTCAAAAAAATAAGCATGAGTTTTCTTTTACCATGTTCTATTCAAAACCTTTATGTTCTTATGCTTGGAGTCTTAATGTTAGACTTTATATTTTTTTGCATCCATGTCAACATCATTTTTCTGCTCACAAAAGCCTTTGCTAGCCAAACACTGTACTAAGAGGGAATGTTGCTTGTGCAACCATACCTTGAAACCTAAACCTTCCAAAAGTGTCCACTATACCTTTACTATATGTGGTATTTCACCGCCACTCCTAAACTATATTATTCATGTGCTATATTTAAACCTTTAAAATAGTAATACTCCTTGTGTTGGGCCTCTGTTTTAGCTCATGAGGAAGTAGTAGCTAATTCATGATCTTATCATACTGGACAAGCATTATCTTGGGTTTGCATGTCTAATCTGTGAACCCCTATTACGAGAAGGCACTGGCTTGAGTGCGCTCAGCTCGTATAAGATAATAGCAACAAATAAAACCTCCTTCACGCTTTGTTCATGAGAAATCAGAAAACTTTGGTAGTGATAAACAAAGGAAATTAATGGGATGTGATTGTCCCTCCTTGGGAGCCATTCCTCGAAACTTGTCTAGTTTGAGAAGTATTGGGATATCTGCTAGCATTCGTTGACGAATTATGCACCTCCCAAAAGCTTATGTTTACAATCTTATTGCTTTCAAAAACACTAAAATCTCAAGAACATTAGTTTTCCCTACTTCTATCTGCGAAGGGTCTACCTTTACTTTTATGTTGAGTCAGTAAACCTACTTTCCTCTATCTATTAAAAGAGCAGACACCTTATGTTGACAAGGATGCATTCATATATATTTTCTCATTGAGAATTGCCATATCACATCTTCGTTGACATTATGAATCAAGATAAATAAGTTTTTTGTTAAGCATAGCTAAAGCAAGCATCTTCCTTTGTGTTAGTATTTTCATTTCTTGACTAATAACATGTTCTTTCAAAAGCTTTAAATGATCTCATGAAAATATAAAAGGAAGAGCAAAAGTTTAAAGTTAATAGTTGTTCTCTGACTAAGAACATGTTTGCCATGATTGGACAAGTTTTCATTGGCTTTACTTTTGGTTATAATTCATATTACTCTTTCATAACGACCTTATGAATTGAGATTGCTATTGAGGATGCTGAAGTTTAGTACAGAAAATAAGATGCTTCTTGTCCGTATTATTATTTATCGACACTTCACTCTCTAAACATGTGGACATGTTTACTGATCTATGTTTTTCCTGGGGACAAGTGAGGTCTAAGCTTGGGGGAGTTGATACGTCCAAAATGCATCACTATTTTGTATCATAATTTACCACTATTCATTGATATATTTCACATTATGATGTTGTTCTCATAATGTTTTGGCTTGTTTTACACAGTTTACAACTTTCAGATGCCGAAACATCTGACTCAGGAATCAATGGGGAAAAGTGCACGCGGAGTGGACATATCATCACATCTCCAAATGACCTGATAATTTCAGGGGATCATTTTCTGAAAGATTAAGAAGGGCACGCAAAAGAGATCACGGACGGGGGCCACCAGGCCACCAGGCGGCCTGGTGGCGCGGCCGCTCCAGGTGGCTGCCTGGTGTGGGGGGGCCACCCTCGGGGCTCTCCTTCGGCACATATACCCCTCGTGACCTAATTCTTCAGGGGGCAAGTTAGATCGAGAGTTCCGCCGCCACTCCGAGGCGGAAACCACGAGACAAGGAAATACCTTTCTGGCGGGCAGATTCTGCCGGAGAGAACTCCTCCTGAAAGGGGAAATCGTCCTCATCGTCATCACTATCGTCACGAGCATCATCGAGATGATCATCACCATCATCCCCATCACCAGCACCATCTCCATATTCATCCCATCTCACTTTACCATTGCAATCTGTGTTGTACCTTACACTTTTCATCCCCTCTACTTTACTGGTTTTTATTACTATTTTGTGGTGAATGCTATTAAGTTTTTTGGAGGATTATTGTTATGATCAGATTGTTCACCATATATTTATCACCTATGATCATGATCTCTTTTATGTGTTGTGAGTAGTTACTTTAGTTCTTGAGGACATGGGATAAGTCTGGTTGGTAGTATTCATATGATGTTGAAGTAATATGTGTTGATTTGATATTTCAGTTGTGGTGTCATTCTTCTAGTGGTGCTATGTGAACGTCGACTACATATTACTTCACCTTTTTAAGGACCCAGGGGAATGAATTGTGTATAAAGGATGCTTACGGTGGGTTACCGGAGTGATCCTAGAGTTTATTGGTACGGTTTGGCTTTGCCTTAATTTCTCTCTTGTATTTGTGGATTCCTGCAAGAGGTTTAATCGTAAGAGTTCACTTGTCTTAGTCTAGGCGGTGTGCTAGCTTAGGTCCACCCACTCAACACTTATCCAAACAAAACATAGTACTACATGGAGTATGGAGAAAGTAACTTGACTACCTCTCCCGTGTGTCCTCAGGAACGCTTTAGTCTTTATAAGTTTAAGCCTTCAGCTTATCCTTTATATACTTTTTTGCTTATTCCAGAAAACCCATAAAAATTTACCTTTCAGTACTTGCAGTTATTCCTTGCTCAAGATCACTTGTCATTACCTTCTGCTCCTCATTGGGCTCGACACTCTTACTTATGGAAAAGGCTACGATAGATCACCTACACTTGTGGGTAATCACCGTGCCGCAAATATGTTGGGTGGCTTGCCGTGCGTCTTTGTCGTACTCTTCAGAGAGTTGTTTGAAAAGCCTTCAGCTACCTAAAGTGCGCGTTGATTTGGTGACTCTGCCATTATCTTTGAAAGGATGGAAAGTACATGGTCCGCCGAGCTAGTCATTGGGGGCGGGGGGGTTGCGTAGTGCCTGTGTTACCGGGTCTTCATCGGTACATGCCATCTAGGCGGGTGGTTGTTCGTAACTTTCTTGCTATGGAACGACCACTCGTGTTCATCTCGACTCCTTTGTTGATGCAGAAATCTCGGTATTACTTGATGATATCATGGCTTCTATAGTTGTTACTTCAGTTGCCGCGGTGGTGGCTGATGACGGTTGTCTTGCGGAGGGTGACGCGGTCGACTTCCCGAGTCGCCACGTGGGTGGGTGCTTCGGTCAGAGAGAACTTCACGTTGATTTCCGTCGGCGTCGTAGTCGATGTTGGCCTTGGCCTTGTTGGTGTAGATCGGACTCGACTTGCGCGACAGGGAGTGGCTCGATGGCTCACGTAAGCCTGAAAACCTCCTAAAGCTGGGATCTCGCGTGGGCGTCGATATGGCGAGGTTGGCCGCAAGATCGAGAGTCGTTGGGCGAGGTGGAGGGACCCAAACAGCTCAATTTCCATCCGGGTCATTGAAATGCCGGGCTCTGGTGAAGTTGCTCGGTCGTCGAATTCTAGTGATGGGACCGCAGAGATCGTAAATCCAACCAGGGTCTTCCCCACGGTTGGTGCAAATTGACGAGGATGGACCTCGTCAAATCCCATGGTTAGGTACCCTGGGTTAGCTTGAGAGGAAGGAGAGTGCATGGTTGGTGATCTCGTCATCTAACAGGAGACAAGGATTTACCTAGGTTCAGGGCCCTCAATCAGTAAAACCCCTACTTCCTGCTCGATGTATTAAATGAAAAGGTGGTGGCTACAGGGGATTCTGACGATATTACTCAGGCCAGAGATTGTTAGGTGATTATTCGATGCTGTAAGTGCATCTAGTGATTCGTTTGAGGTTTTGGAGAATTGATGAAAAAACGGTTAATGGACTAATGTGTTTGTGAGTATACACAGGAGAAAAGTCCCTAAAGTTATGGTTTAACCACCATTTCGACCCCCCAAAATGTTGAAGAACATTGAAGAAACTGGTGTTTTCCTAATGCATGTCAAGGCGCGAAATCTAGAGGAATCTGGATCCTGAGGCATCTAGTCCGAGTCCTAAGAAAACCGTTCGTTATCCTAAAGCAACTCAAGTTGAATAAAAAGTTTGAAGCGTAGTCTTTGTTAGTATTGTTACTTTCTTGCGTCAAAGGAAAACACTGGAGTGTTGGAGGGGTTGAGGAAAATGACTTTCGTAATTCTGAGGAATTGCTTGATAGCAAATACCAATAAGACATTGATCTCTAAGGAGCTGTTATGAAGTGTCGCAGTTGCTGCTAACGGTAGGATTTTCTATCACGTTTTTTTCATTAACGTGCTTGCACCCACTAGTTTACTGCTTGCTTTAGCTTAGCTTTCCCTAAACCATAAAATCTTGCTTTTTGAGTAGGTTTTTACGAATCTGGTATCCGCTGCTGATCCATATTCTAAGATACCCGCTTTCTTTACGACAGTATCCTGT
Source organism: Bromus sterilis (assembly GCA_950022295.1). Lineage (NCBI taxonomy): Eukaryota > Viridiplantae > Streptophyta > Magnoliopsida > Poales > Poaceae > Bromus > Bromus sterilis. The sequence continues at coordinate 157,296,748 of OX465599.1, read as the reverse complement.
ATGCTGACAATCTACAATTTCTTCTTGTTCGATGCTCTTTTAGGTGACATTGCTATGTGTTTTGCTACACTTTCATACCTTTTTATACATATTTGGACTAAATTACTAACTCAGTGCACCCAGTGACAGTTTTTGTCTACTGATGTCTTTGAATTACATGTTTTAGCCATATTTACAGAGCCCAAAAAATTCCAACAAAAATATAAAAAAAATCGGTGTGACAACAGCTTCTAGAGCATAGAAGGAGGGCCAGAGGGGGCCTGGCCCCACCGAGGCGGCCACGTGGCGCGGCCCCCTCCCTGGCTGCGCCAGGAGGGCGCCAGGGCGGGGGCCACCTCCCCTGGTGCCCCCTTCGTCCTGTATTTACACCCCGTTCCAGAAACCCTCGAGAGAAACCCCGCATCACGATTTTCACCTCTCTTCCACCGCCACCTAGCTTCCAAGATAGGGAGCACCAGAAGCCCTCTTCCCGGCACCCTGTCGGAGGAAGGATTGACCTCCAGGAGCTTCTCCACCACCATGAGCGCTTCCCGTATGTGCCGTGAGTGGTCCCCCATGGACCATCAGTCCATGACCAGTAACTATGTGATGTCTTCTCTCCAATCTTGTGCTTCAATTCTTAGCCCTTGTGAGATGCCCTACATGATAAAGGAATCTATGTAATTTTCCTGTTGTTGCTACGCTGAGTTTGCTGGGATCCGATGTATTATGAGATTATGTTCAGATAGTGATGAGTTATATATTTGGTTCTCCTTTTATATTTTGTTCTTGATTAATTCTTGCATCTTCTCTGTTTATTTTTATTGGTTTGGCCAAGTAGTAGATAGTAACTCCAAGAGGGAGCGTTTATGCTTGATTGTGGGTTCATGCTTCCCGATGTCTAGCTTGAGTGACAAAAACATGAGACTAGGGGATGTGCTGTTGCCACCAGGGAGAAAACAGCGGTGCTTGTAACCGCGGTTGCAAGGATTGTTTACCTTAGACAAATTTTGTTAATGCAGTTGTTTGTTGCTTTGGGTTTACACTTTGGGTGGGTCTCGCAACTTAATACCAGCGAGATGTTCTGTATAGATATCTCAAGGTGGATGATTAGTGAGTAGATGCAGTTGGATTACAGTCTACTTGTCTTGGCATACTTCCCATACTTTTGAGCCTCTAACTTTCTTTGCATCATAATTAGAATTGTGGTGCGTTTATAATTCTATCAATTGCCCAGCTGTAATTTGTTCAACCAGCTTAGCTATTTTATCGTCTTTTGGGAGAGAGACATCACTAGTGAACATCATGCGACCCCGGTCCATATTTCCACCACTGTTTACACCTCAACTATTTACCGCTTTATTTCCTTTAGTTGCATTCACCACTACTGTTTCCCCCCATACATTTGATCCTTTGTAAACGACAAGGCCGGAGATATTGAGAACCTCTCTGAACTTGTTGGGAGCAAAGTTACTTGTGTCGTGTGCAGGTCCAAGTCAAGTAAGAATCCTTTGGGTTGTAAACGACGCCATTGTTTTCTTGCCACCTACTTGTTGTCCTTGGAGTCCTACTGGATAGAATACCTTGGTATCTTCATTGAGGGAAATTTGCTGCTACGCTACATCATAACCTTCCACTTGGGGTAACCCGCGAGGAGCACTACTTCAGTGACATGAAGAAAATTTCTGGCGCCGTTGTCGGGGACTCCAATCTTCAAGATATGGGAGTTGCACACTATCTTTTACCTGTGCTTTTTAGTCTTGGTAGTTTACTTTCTAGTTTTTGCTTTAGAGTCTTATACCAAATACAACAAAAAATTAGTTGATTTGTTCTTGTTTGCTACTGTTACTATGGGTTCCACTAAAAACACCAAGTTGTGTGACTTAACTAGTCACAACAATAATGACTTTATCAGCACTCCTATTTCTCCACCTGCCATTTTAGCACCTTCATATGAAATCAAACCTTCTTTGCTGAATCTTGTTATGAAAGAAAAATTCTCCGGTGCTGGAGATGATGTTGCTTTGCACTTAAATAATTTTGTTGAGCTTTGTGTTATGCAAAAGTACAAAGAAGTAGACGGGGGTATTGTTAAACTTAAGCCTTTTCCTTTTTCCTTGAGAGGAGGAGCTAAAGTGTGGCTTCAATCCTTGCCTAGGAATAGCATAGAACCTTGGGACAAGTGCAAGGATGATTTTATTGGGAAGTACTAACCACCTGCGAAGATTATCTAGTTGAGAAATAACATTATAAATTTTAAACAACTGGATAATGAACACCTTGCCCAAGCTTGGGAACACATGAAATCTCTTGTTAAGAATTTCCCTACACATGGTTTGACTACTTGGATGGTTATCCAGACTTTCTATGAAGGATTGAACTTTACCTCACGGAATCTGTTGGACTCGGCCGCGGGAGGAACCTTCATGTCAACTACACTTGGTGCTATCGCGAAGCTATTGGACGAGATGATGATAAATTATTCTCAATGGCACAACGAAAGAGCTCCAACAGGTAGGAACACTACTAGAGAAATAGTTATACATGGAAACCTTATTAGTGGCACATATTTTATGCCATGCGCCACCATTTGTTAGGGGTGGTGCACTGGTGCAGAATGCGCCACCCATAAGCCCTTACGGGTGGCGCATTATTTTCCAATGCGCCACCCTAAGAGTGGGCCAGCCTGCATGAGCTTATACGTGGCGCATTTGGAGAAATGTGCCACCCCTAAGAACCTTGTAGGTGGCGCATTCTGGAAATGCGCCACCCCTAAGAGCTTATGGGGTGGCTCATTCTGAGATGCGCCACCACTGAGATGCAATATGTGCCAATAAATACCTAGAGCTTCCCTTATCTACTCCAACCCACCTACCACCTCTCATTCACTCCACACACTTCTCAAACTAGATCTACTCTTCTCACCCTAGATCTATTCGGTTTTCTCCTCCTCCCCACCTCATTTCTTCCATTTATCCATCCATACTTGTCTTTAAATCTATTTTGTTTCATATTAAAGTAAGGGGACCTCCTCCCCAACTCCTTTCTTCCATTTATCACCCAGACTTTCCTTTATTAGCTTGAGGTTTGATGTATATGTGAAGCTTGGGTTTGATGTATATATGAAGTGTATATGTGAAGCTTTTGGTGGTTTTATGTGTATGTGAAGTATATATGTGAAGCTGGTGGTTTGATGTATATGTAAAGTGTATATGTGAAGCTTGTGGTGGTTTTGATGTATATGTGAAGTGTATATGTGAAGCTTGTGGTGGTTTGATGTATATGTGAAGTGTATATGTGAAGATTGTGGTGGTTTGATGTATATGTGAAGCTTATGGTGGTTTGATGTATATGTGAATCTTGAGTTGCCAATGTTTTGCCGAAATGTCGATTCATTTCCGTTTCGGCAAATTTCTGGCGCACTCTCCGCATGCTCCCATGCATTATTAGGGAAGGTCATGCCGAATTTTTCCGGCGATGACTATGATATATAATTGTGTTCTCTCTTTGTGCAGGCAGGCGATCATGGTCCGCGAGATGCTGAGCGTTATCACCGTGATTAGGTGGATGCAATGTGCGATAAACGACATGCTACGGAATAATAGGACGAATATAAGATGTCCATGTCGGAGATGCAAACTGCAGTGCGTGACCGAGCCTGATTCCAGAATATTGGAAAGACACCTGAAGTGTAATGGTTTGATGGATGGCTACACATGGTGGATAAGTGATTAAGCTGGTGAGGAGGAGGACGTCAATGGTGTTGCGCTAGTAAATGACGAAGGGCAACCAAACAAAAACGGCAGGTGAGAAGACGAAGAGCATCTCGTACATGATCATGAAGAAGATGCCGAAGCAGATCATGTAGATCAAGATGCCGGACATGAGGACTCAATCTGGGTGCGGTACCCTCATGTTCAAGAGCTGCTTGTCAAAGAGGCGTTGAACGCAAGAGGTGTAGCTAGAGAGAAAGCCAAGATGGCGCAACTCGAGAAAGACGCGGTTATGAAGTTGTATGAAGGATGAAACGACGGGGATACCCGCTTGAATGTAATACTTTGGGCTATGGAGATGAAGGCAAAACAAAAATGGACCGACGAAAGCTTCGATGATAACATGGCATTCTGGAACGATCGTCTTCCGAAGGGCAACACATGCCCAATAGTATCCGTGAGGCCAAGAAAGTCTTGTGCCCTCTCGATCTTCCGCATGTTAAATACCAAGTCTGCATAAATGATTGCATGATCTATCGGGGTGATGATAAAGAGAAAACCACATGTTCGGTGTGCGGTGTTAGCCGATACATGAGAGGGAAGAAAGTTCCTAGAAAAGTGGTATGGTACTTATCGATCACTCCTCGTATGCAGAGGTATTTCGTAGATCCTGAGGAAGCAAAGCTCATGACCTAGCACGCAGATAGAAAGAAGCTAAAAGAGGATGACCCGAACCCGGATCCGGAAAAGGAGGACATGCTGAGGCACCCTTCAGATGGTAGCCAATGACCGCGTTGGACCTCAAATACCCAGATTTTGGGAAAGAACCAAGGAACCTCAGGATTGGTGTGAGCGCCGATGGAGTCAATCCATTTGGCGGCTAGAGCAGCACACACTGTACCTGGCCCGTGTTTGTATGCATATACAACCTTCCCCCTGGAAGTTCATGAAGAAAAATTACATAACAATGTGTGTGCTAGTTCAGGGGCCGAAACAACCAGGTACGGACCAAAATCTATATCTCCAGCTGTTGAAAGATGAGATAGAAACGTTATGGAAAGACGGAGTCAATACGTGGGATGCCGCCACAAAGAATATTTCCCAATGAAAGCCGCGGTGATCACGACGGTGCACGACTATCTCGGATACATATATTTCTTAGGGAAGGTAGTCCAAGGATTATGTGCATGCGTTAGGTGCATGGATAATACAACATACCGCCAGCTAGCGAAAGATCCCGGATCTTCAAAAACCGTGTTCCAGGGGTCTCTGAGGTGGCTTCCCAAGAAACACGCGTGGAGAAAAAAGGGACATCTGTTCGATGGCAGCAAGGAGATCCGAGCACCCCTAGCTCGAACGAGCGGCAAGGAAATCGACAACTTGTTGAAAACTTGGTAAGAGTGCCCCGCGCCGGGAAACAAAAAAAAGACTCAGCCGTTGATTAGGGTATGGAAAGCGAGGTATGTTTTCTGGGATTTGGAATGTTGGAGTCTCCTCCGTAGCCCTCATAGACTTGATCTCATGCATATCACAAGGAACGTGTGCGAGTGCTATTTTGGCACGCAACTCAACATGCGGGAGAAGACCAAGGACGGGAAAAAAGCAAGGAATTAATTGAAATTTAGCGGCATCAGGAGGGAACTTCACCCCCCTAGTGACGACGATGATGAGCCGGAGGAGGAGGAGGATATGGGAACGCAAAACTCTCGCAAACGAAAAAGGGCGACCAAGAAGAAGACCGGTATTGATCACTGCCCCCGGCATGCTTCACTCTGTGCGAGGAGGGGATTAAGAGATTTATCCATTGCCTCATAAGAGTAAGATTTCCGAACGGCTACATGGGGAAGATAAGCAGATACCTAGACGAGGCGAAGCAGCGTTTTAGCGGGATGAAATCTCACGACTGTGCCGTGCTGATGACGCATATTCTCCCGGTTGCAATCCGAGGGATAATGGACGAGCACGTCCGTAAAACGTTGTTTGGACTTTGCAACTTTTTTGACGTCATCTCTCGGAAGTCGATTTGCGCTACGCAACTGAAAAGGCTACAGGAGGAGATCGTGCTCATACTATGCGAGCTTGAGATCTATTTCCCTCCCTCGTTCTTCGACATGGTGCATCTGCTGATCCATGTCATGGAGGATATCGTCCAACTCGGGCCTGCGTTTCTGCGCAGCATGATGCCGTTTGAAAGGATAAATGGACACATAAAAAATATGTTCGTAACAGGTCCCATCCATATGGAAGCATAGCGAAAGGCTTTCTAACCGAAGAGTGCATCTCTTTTTGCACGAGTTATCTCAACACCGAGAACCCCGTTGTTCTGCCCGTCAATAAGCACTTTGGCAGGACCGATGGGTGTGGTCACCACGAGGGAAGCCGCGCAATGCATGTCAACTTTGAGGGTCGAGACAACGAGTTTGAAAGAGCAAGCCTAGTCGCGCTACAACACATCCAGCTGGTCGATCCTTGGATAGTAAAGCACAAGGGTGTAATCAGGAAGAAGTAAAGTGATCAGGGCCTGCAGATAACGAACCGAGATCCACGGCTAATCAAAGAGCACAACTCCAGTTTCATGACTTGGTTCAGGGACGAGCTTCGTGCTAATCCCCCGCGAAGGAACGCTTCTGAGGATGAAAAGATGATATTCACCTTGTCACAGGGTGCCGCACACAACCTGATGACCTATCAAGCAAATGATATCAACGACTACACATTCTACACAGAGGAAAAGGACAATAACTGTGATTACCAGAACTCAGGGGTAACGGGGATATTCTACACCGATGACGTCAAGGAAATATTCTACGGAAGGATCGAGGACATATGGGAGCCCGACTACTGTGGAGAGAAGGTGTCGATGTTCCATGTGAGATGGGCCAAGAGCATCGTAAAATAAGACCGGTACTTCACCACCATGGTTATACCTGAAGCCAAATCTAAGTCTGCGGGCGCAAACGTCACCGCGAAAAATGAGCCACGGGTACTGGCTAGCCAAGTGGACCAATGCTTCTTCATTACCGACCCATCAAAGCCGAGCCGCGTTGTAGTGAGGAGAGGCAAAAGAAACATCATCAGAATGGATGGAATCGCCAACGAGCAAGACTTTGACAAGTACGGCGACTCAAAGATGAAAGATGACTACTCCACTTAGGATACATACACCACAACACTACCGAAGAAAGGTCTCTTGTTCAAGAGGAAAAGTGAAGGCGTCCTAGGCCTAAATTATTCAACCTCGACAAAGAAGGGTCAGAAGAAGATCGTGAGGAAACTCTAGCTAGATAGCTAGCTCCAAATTTAAGAAACTATTTTGTAATTTATGATCACTTTGTGTATGCATGGATTTAATCTTCTCTTTGTAATTTCTCCAAGTATTTGGTTTCCCTCAAGATCATATATATCATGCTAAAAATGAAAATACTAGTACAATTGCATAGGACAGAATGGAAATTGAAAATAAATAAGGACCCAACAAAAAATGAGGTAAAATACTAGTACAATTACAAATATTAGGAAAAATGGAAATGCCTTATGCGTGGCGCATTATATATAAATGCGCCACTAAGTGCGCTTATGGTTGGCGCATATTGCCGAAATGCGCCACCCCTAAGACCTGACTTATTTCATCCCCGGGCTGTAAGGCCCGATATGCGGTACTGTTCCAGATCTAGATGTTTCCATCCAGATCCGGGGAAGAAGCACATATCGGTCCCACCGCGACATATGACAATGCCATATGCCCCGGATTTCCAACATGATATCACAACATTACAGATACAAGGATACAACATCTCATACAATCGGCATACAACTGCCTTAAATACAATACATCAGCGGAAGATACATGTCTGAGTACAGACTACAATAAAATGCCTAATGGCAAAGAGAAAAACATCGATTATCATAACCACAAGGGTCCAGGCCCTCCGCCGGGATCCGCCTAACTAGTCGTCATCGAGTCTCCATGTGAAACGTCGATCAACATACCTGTTGTCGATCAAGAACCCTGAAAAGAGTTTGGGGGTAGTATCATGAGTACAGAGGTACTCAGCATCCAACTGTAGTGGTCAACTGACCCAGCAAGGACTTCATCACTCGACATTCTAGGACAACTAGTGGTTTACGGTAAGGATGGGGTAAGTGGTGAGGTTGCTGCCGCACTAGCATTTATGAAGTGGCTAATGAACTAGAGAGTAAGATAAGAAGCCAAGCATTCGATGAGGAATCGCCTCCAACAAGTCTTGCTATCAACTACTTACGCAAACATAACACCTATCCTATCCTTGTCCTCCTCTTCGCATCCCGACGAACAAGAAGCAGTCAAGACACACACGTTGATCAAGTTATATTAAGATTATCTCAGTTGTTGTTGTCTATAAACAAGGAGTAGGTCTCAAGTCGTCCATAACAGTGGACACGGCTTCTCGAAAAGATTTAACCCTGCAGGGGTGTACCAACTGCCGATTACAAGGCTCCGCACACACGCCCATCTCTCTCAGTTGCTACCCATTGTAGGCAACCATTTTATGATTTAGTTCCAAGAGATCCGAAGTGACAGGTCTCTCTAACTAACAACGAACAAATCTTGGTGGCCCCCGGTGAGTCTATATCCAGCTCAGGAGCCGGCCGCGCTCTCGATCTGGTCTCTACCGTCTGTCGCAGGTTTCGATAGCTGGTTAATCACACATGGGAAACCGGGTCCTCAGCCGGACAAGGTGGGCCAGCAAGAGAACTGTCCTCACTGGTCCGGGTTGGTTTGAAAACTACTTGCGGCCGACCAGCACACACACGGTTTCAAATGGTAAATCAGCTTGGGCAACCACTAGAAATGTTTAAAGCTAGGTAGGCAAGAAAAGGGGACCCCATAAAATCCCACACGCGGTTAGGCATGCTAAGTCTTAAAACCAATACCCGGAACTCGGATCCTAGGTGACTCGAATGGAACAAAGCGTCGGGGTGGGATAGCCTAGACCTACCATCCTTTGTCGAATATAATCAACATTATAATAATCATATCATCAACAACAATATAATAATGTGATATCCCAAACCAAGGAGTAACAAGGTAACATCGTAGAATCCTAAGGATGCATACTAAGCAGGGGCTGAGCAACGAGCAATAGTAACATAGCAGTACAAGGTTTGCTGGGAAGGGACATGGCTGTATCGGTTTGAAAGAGGCTGTAAACATGTGGTAGGATCAAACATCGAACCTAACCTAGACTAACATGCAAACCGCTGGTTGAAATAGAATGGATCATAAGTAATGTATAGTCCTTGCCTGGTGATAAGTCGGTTTCCGAAGGTGTAGTTGATCGCAAGCTCGCATCGTCTCCGGGAGGTACCCGCGGAAGCACACAAGAGGTAAACACTGGAAATCAATCAACGAGCAAGAATCTATTACTACGAAGCAAACACGAGCAAGCATCAACAAGAAGGCAACGCGATACATCGCACCTACCGTCGAGAGCGGTTACTAACAAGTTAAGTGGAGTACTCGTCACACACGACGATACCACACATTTAGAAAGGTTCAACTTGTTTAGCTACAGCTGGTCAACAAAGGTTGTTAAAATGGCATCTCACTCAAGCATGGCATGTCACGCAAGCATGGCAAGAGGTGAAGCATAAGATAAGCTATCTAAGCTAGTCAATTTAAGTGAGGCACAACCTAAACATGGCATAACATTAAGTACCCCACGACAATTAAAACGTTTGGTACTGTTCTGTCCTAAACCATATTTTAGGTTGGTTAACAACAGCAAACAATAACATAAACACAAAGTACACGAAAAACTAATGAAGTTACATATAAAGAACACCCCGAACGGAGTTACGGTTAAAAAGATATAAGCAAAACAAGTTACGGGCACAATCTGCCAACATCAGGAAGCACAATTAGAGCAATGCATAAACAGGATAATGAAAGCAAACTTGCTCACAAATGATATGAAATTAAAGTAGACATGATCTTAACAGTATGCAAAAAGAATTAATGCAATAGGCCTCATCGAGGTGTCACAATCATCATGCAAACTTGCAATAAAATAACAGCAACAACACATAACAGAAATTAGCAGTATTTAACTGTCTGATGCCCACTTCAACATAGATTATCAACATCAAGATGGCCTCAAATCAAAATGCTCACAAAAGATGGATTGAAGTACACACAATTCTAAGCAATTTTCCTTTGGGGCGCAACGTCATCCGAGCTACGGTTTGATCGAAAATTACGTCGCAAAATTGAAACAGCAACAGAAATTACAGGACTTAGAAAAATTAACAGCCAGAGAAGAAAAAAAAACAACAAAAAAAACAGAAAAAGGCCTCACCGCAGCTGGGCCGGCCCAAGAGGTCACGGAGGAGGAGGTTAGCTGCAGTGCACCCATGGGCGAGAGGAGCGCCCGGGCCGGACTGGAGTTGGGCCGGTGCTGGTGGGCCCACGTGGCAGCGGCAACCGTTCGATCCAGATCGGATCGGGCCGGCTGGCGGCGGCGGCGCGCTCTGCCGGCGGCGGGTGGCGCGATGAGGGGGTGCGATGGAGGTCGGCGAAGGGCGGAGCGGGCGCGGGAGGCCGGGAGGCACAGCGGCGACCAGATCCGTGCAGGTACGCGGCGCTGGTCCGCTCGGTGGAACTCCGCGGGACATCCATGGAGCGGCAAGCTCCTCGGGAGCTCCAAGGCGGCCGGCGGCTGTGCTCTGCGAGGGGAGGAGAATAAGAGAGTCAGAGTGAGAGGAGAGGGAGGAGGAGGCTCGCGGCTGCGGAGGGCTTCACCGGAGCGGCGCGGCTGCTCGCCGGCTCGCCGACGGCAGCGACCGGACGGAGGCGGCGGGATGGCTCGGGCTGGTTCAGGCATCTCCGCCTGGTTGGGCCCGACGGCGGCCCTGCGGGGCCCAGAGCATGGCTGGCTAGAGGTGGGAGAAGGCCACGGTGACGTGGCCGCCTGTGAGCCCTCCATCTCGTAGATAAACGGCCAGGAACGGTCAGGAGCTAGGGTTTCGTGGATTTGGGGGCAATTGGGTAGATCTAGCAATTTATCACGGGGGTGGCTTCTAATTTTGTGTTAGGGAAATACTAGAAAGGGGTGGGAGTGTGGAGGTCTTTATATAGCCCCGGTGGCTGGAAGTTTGCAAAAACATCCCCGGTTTTTCTCTCGCGCGCACGGTGTTTACTTTTCTTACCGCCGGGGGTCCGCAGTACCTCCGATTCGGGTAAAACTTCGAACTGCACGATCAGCGCGTCGAGCCGGCGGCATTCACCTCGCGCTGGAATCGTTCCGAAAAAAACTTTCCGGCGCGCTATAAAAATAACCCATTTAATTATTAAACGGGGTTTTCGTTCCGTTGGCTGCGGTTGATCTTGTGCGGCTTTCGCGACGGTGATCGGGTGAAACCCGGTGTCGCAAAGGTCGAGTGTCAGGGTGGCAAGGGTCGGATTCCGTCCGATACGAGATAAGAGGGGGAAAAATAATCGCCGATCGATAAATCGGGGATGCAAACACCGCAAACAAATCAGACAATCAAAAAATTCATACCGAAAACAAAAAATTTAATTTTTGTGAAATCTGGGCCGTTACAATACAACACCACCAACAAGGGATCTCGTGCCGAGATCCAGGACGATCTGGGGGAGAGGGGAAGAGAAAAGAGAGTCGACAATCTTCAACACCACCAACAAGGGACTCTTCTCCATGTCGATGTCGAGCTTCCGTCGAGAAACTTTCAGCAGAGAGACGACATCGTCGGAAAAATGAAACCGTCAGTGTCCAGAGGGAGAACGACAATTGACAGCGAAGATCAAGGGAAGCTTTCTCACGCCAATCGTGAGGATACCAGAAAAGAGGTCTGAAGTCAACAGACGACCAAGATGTTTACCTAGAGTCGGAAGAACCAAAGGTACGAAAGGAATTCCAAAACCTGAGATCGAAATCGAGACAATACGCTGCAAGAAAGGCATTGTAACGATTCCGATACTCCACACACTCGAGATCCTAGAGTTTGAAGGGGATAAGGCGAGAATTAAAACACTTATGACACTTGTCCTGACCAGAGCAAGAGTAAGGAGTAAAAAAATCCTATTCTCCGATAACTAACTTAGTAACTACAAAATAGTTTTTGTCTAGACTCGACTTCGGCCAGAAAAGGGATCCTACGGTCGGTAAGGCTCTGATACCAAGTTGTAAGGCCCGATATGTGGTACTGTTCACGATCTAGATGTTTCCATCAAGATCCGGGGACGAAGCACATATCGGTCCCACCGCGACATATGACAATGCCATATGCCCCGGATTTCCAACACGATATCACAACATTACAAATACAAGGATACAACATCTCATACAATCGGCATACAACTGCCTTAAATACAATACATCAGCGGAAGATACATGTCTAAGTACAGACTACAATCAAATGCCTAATGGAAAAGATAAAAACATCGATTCCCATAACCACACGGGTCCAGGCCCTCCGCCGGGATCCGCCTAACTAGTCGTCGTCGAGTCTCCACGAGAAACGTCGATCACAATACCTGTTGTCGATCAAGAACCCTGAAAAGAGTTTGGGGTGTAGTATCATGAGTATAGAGGTACTCAGCATCCAACTGTAGTGGTCAACTGACCCAGCAAGGACTTCATCACTCGTCATTCTAGGACAACTAGTAGTTTACGGTAAGGATGGGGTAAGTAGTGAGGTTGTTGCCGCACTAGAATTTATGAAGTGGCTAACGAACTAGAGAGTAAAATAAGAAGCCAAGCATTCAATGAGGAATCGCCTCCAACAAGTCTTGCTATCAACTACTTACACAAACATAACACCTATCCTATCCTTGTCCTCCTCTTCGCATCCCGACGAAGAAGAAGCAGTCAAGGCACACACGTTGATAGAGTTATATTAAGATTATCTCAGTTGTTGTTGTCTATGAACAAGGAGTAGGTCTCAAGTCGTCCATAACCGTGCACACGTCTTCTCGAAAATATTTAACGCTGTAGGGGTGTACCAACTTCCCATTACAAGGCTCCGCACGCATGCCCATCTCTCTCCATTGCTACCCATTATAGGCAACCATTTTATGATTTAGTTCCAAGAGATCCGAAATGACAGGTCTCTCTAACTAACAACGAACAAATCCGGGTGGCCCCCGGTGAGTCGACATCCAGCTCAGGAGCCGGCCGCGCTCTCGATCTGGTCTCTACCGTTTGTCGCGGTTCGGATAGCCGGTTAATCACACATGGGAAACCGGGTCCTCAGCCGGACAAGGTGGGCCAGCAAGGGAACTATGTCCTCACTTGTCTGGGTTGGTTTGAAAACTACTGGCGGCCGACCGACACACACACGGTTTCAAATGGTAAATCAGCTTGGGCCACCACTAGAAATGTTTGAAGCTAGGTAGGTAAGAAAAGGGGACCCCATAAAATCCCACACGCGGTTAGGCACGCTCAGTCTTAAAACCAATACCCGGAACTCGGATCCTAGGTGACTCGAAAGGAACCAAGCGACGGGGCGGGATAGCCTAGACCTTCCATCCTTTGTCGAATATAGTCAACATTATAATAATCATATCATCAACAACAATATAATAATGTGATATCCCAAACCAAGGAGTAACAGGGTAACATCGTAGCATCCTAAGCATGCATACTAAGCAGGGGCTGAGCAACGAGCAATAGGAACATAGAAGTACAAGGTTTGCTGGGAAGGGACATGGCTGTATCGGTTTGAAAGAGGTTGTAAACATGTGGTAGGATCAAACATCGAACCTAACCTAGACTAGCATGAAAACCGCTGGTTGAAACAGAATGGATCATAAGTAATGTATAGTCCTTTCCTGTTGATAAGTCGGGTTCCGAAGGTGTAGTTAATCGCAAGCTCACATCGTTTCCGAGAGGTACCCGCGGAAGCACACAAGAGGTAAACACTGGAAAGCAATCAACGAGCAAGCATCTATTACTACGAAGCAAACATGAGCAAGCATTAACAAGAAGGCAACGTGAGACATCGCACCTACCGTCGAGAGCGGTTACTAACAAGTTAAGTGGAGTACTCGTCACATACGACGATACCGCACATTTAGAAAGGTTCAACTTGTTTAGCTATAGTTCATCAAACAAGGTTGTTAACATGGCATCTCACTCAAGCATGGCATGTCACGCAAGCAGGGCAAGAGGTGAAGCATAAGATAATCTATCTACGCTAGTCAATTTAAGTGAGGCACAACCTAAACATGGCATAACACTAAGTACCCCACGACAATTAAAACATTTGGTACTGTTCTGTCCTAAAACATATTTTAGGTTGGTTAACAACAGCAAACAATAGCATAAACACAAAGTACACTAAAAACTAATCAAGTTACATATAAAGAACACCCCAAACGGAGTTACGGTTAAAAAGATATAAGCAAAACAAGTTACGGGCACAATCTGCCAACATCGGGAAGCACACTTCAGAGCAATGCATAAACAGGATAATGAATGCAAACATGCTCACAAATGATATGCAATAAAAGTAGACATGATGCTTAACAGTATGCAAAAAGAATTAATGCAACAGGCCTCATGGATGTGTCACAATCATCATGCAAACTTGCAATAAAATAACAGCAACATCATATAACAGAAATTAGCGGTATTTAACAGTCTGATGCCCACTTCAACACAGATTATCAACATCAAGATGGCCTCAAATAAAAATGCTCACAAAATATGGATTGGAGTACACACAATTCTAAGCAATTTTCCTTTTTGGCGCAACGTCATCCGAGCTACGGTTTGACCATAAATTACGTCGCGAAATTGAATCAGCAACACAAATTACAGGACTGAGAAAAATTAACAGCCAGAGAAGAAAAAAACACAAAAAAAAGAAAAAGACCTCACCGCAGCTGGGCCGGCCCAAGATGCCGCGGAGGCGGAGGTTAGCTGCAGTGCGCCCATGGGCGAGAGGAGCGCCCGGGCCGGACTGGAGTTGGGCCGGTGCTGGTGGGCCCACGTGGCAGCGGCTGCCGCTCGATCCAGATCGGATCGGGCCGGCTGGCGGCGGCGGCGTGCCCTGCCGGCGACGGGCGGCGCGATGAGGGGGCGCGGTGGAGGTCGGCGAAGGGCGGAGCAGGCGCGGGAGGCCGGGAGGCACAACGGCGACTGGATCCGCGCAGGGCGGCGGCGCTAGTCCGCTCGGTGGAGCTCCGTGGGACATCCATGGCGCGGCGAGCTCCTCGGGAGATCCATGGCGGCCGACGGCTGTGCTCTGCGAGGGGAGGAGAAGAAAGAGTTAGGGCGAGAGGAGAGGGAGGAGGAGGCTCGCAGCTGCGGAGGGCCTCACCGGAGCGGCGCGGCTACTCGTCGGCTCGCCGACGGTAGCGACCGGACGGAGGCAGTGGGATGGCTCGGGCTGGTTCGGGCATCTCGGCCCGGTTGGCTGGTTGGAGGTGGGAGAAGGCCGCGGTGACGTGGACTCCTGTGAGCCCTCCATCTCGCAGATCAATGGCCAGGAACGGTCAGGAGCTAGGGTTTCGTGGATTTGAGGGCAATTGGGCAGATCTGGCAATTTATCAAGGGGATGGCTGCTAATTTTGTGTTAGGGAAACCCTAGAAAGGGGTGGGAGTGTGGTGGTCTTTATATAGCCCAGGTGGCTGGAAGTTTGCAAAAACATCCCCGGTTTTTCTCTCGCCCGCGCGGTGTTTACGTTTCTGACCGTCGGGGGTCCGCAGTACCTCCGATTTGGGTAAAACTTTGAACTGCACGATCAGTGCGTCGAGCCGGTGGCGTTCACCTCGCGTTGGAACCGTTCCGAGAACACTTTCCGGCACGCTATAAAAATAACCCATTTAATTATTAAACGGGGTTTTCGTTCCGTTGGCTGCGGCTGGTCTTGTGCGGTTTTTGCGACGGTGATCGGGTGAAACCCGGTGTCGCAAAGGTCGAGTGTCAAGGTGGCAAGGGTCGGTCTCCGTGATAGGAGGGGGGAAAATAATCGCCGATCGATAAACGGGGATGCAAACACCGCAAACAAATCAGACAATCAAAAAATTCATACCGAATTTTTTTTATTTTGGTGAAATCTGGGCTGTTACACGGGCCCCCTCCCGCACAGTACCCATTCCCCCTCGATCTCTCTCTCTCTAGCCCTACCCGCCCCAATCTCCGCATTTGAACCACCGCCGTCGCGCCACCGGAGGAGCCCTGCCATCGGAGCCGTCCGCGCCACCGGAGGAGCCGCCCTTTCCTCGCCGACGGCCTCCACCGGAGCCGCCCCTGTTCCCGCCGTTCGAGCTACCCCCGTCGTTTGTGCCTCCCCACCCCCGTTGTTTGAGCCATCGCCGCCGTCCAGCGTCCGGCGACCCCTCCCCCGCCGTCTCTCAACCGTACGGCCAGGTACATCCTTTGCCCCCCTCCCCTGTTCATCTTCTCCTACTCCTCTGTGTTCATCTTCTCCTCCTCCCTTTCTCCCCCCTCCACTCCTCCTCTGTGTTCTTATTCTGCTCAGGATTGCTAGGATTTCCAAGTGCCATTGCTAGGGTTCATGCAATTGTTCATATGCATCATTGTTCATATATATGCAGCATTGTCAAAGCTATGTGCTAGGGTTCATGCAATTCTTCAAAGATGATAAGAGAAAAGGGCCAGAGGAATATCCAGCATTGTCAAAACATTACCCCTCTGTATTTGATGCCACCCATGTACTCATATTTAGTGCATAAACTGAATATATATGCTGATATTCATTGTAGAAACCAAATATATTCAGTGCAAAAAACTGAACAGTTAGTGCTTAAAGTGAATATATATGTCATAGTTGGTCTAAAGTCTTAACATTAACTTCATTTCAACTGAAGTGTCGGGACCCGGGGTTTGCGTATGTAATTGTTGTTACCCACTTATCTAAGCAGACAAGGCCAAACACAGAACACTCTCGGAAAGCATCGAACGTGAGGGGCATCCCATCCAGGCCGGATGATCAACTGAGATGGGTGGTGAAATCCGCTCACAAGTCTAAATGATTATGGGTGGTGAAATCCCATACTCATAGACAAGTCGCCTCAATCACATTATCGATTAAATTATAACACTTACATAAATAGACTCCAGCCCGATCATTAGTCGGGGTCTCGGGCGGGTCGATCATACCACAAAGTGTGCCACGTGACAGAGTCACAAGCAATCACATTGCGATGCCCCAAGCTGCGCACATCTAAGGGCCACTTGAAAGACCGCCGACAAGAACTCAACTAAGCTATCGAATCCCACACTAAGACATGCACGTTATAATCATACACGCAGCATACATGTGTAGTGTAAACAGTAGGTAACACAACATGAACTCTACAAACTCATAGTTTTATTGCATCTGCTAAACAGAGCAAATATAGTAGTGTTACAAGCAGAGATCACATAACTGTGACCCAACATTAAATCATACAACAACGGAAGCAAATTATGTCTTAGTAAACACAAGGTTAACAAATGGCTTAAGAACCCTTTAAGAAAACACAACGACCCTCCAGAGGGACCAGGCTGCTGCCTGGGACTACATTACTTCGTCGGCGTTGAGCTTGAGGGGGAGGCCACCATCAGGTCCAGTGGTCTCTTCTCTAAAACATAGATTAAGCAAACGTGAGTACAAAGTCGTACTCAACAAGACTTACATCAAAACTATAATACTCATGCTTAGGTATCAAGGTAAAGGCAAGTGGGGTTGTAATGCAGAAAGCTTTGACTTGGCTATCCTGTACTAGAACTACATAGAGTTGAGATGAGAGGCGCACACGAGTCCATCTAATCTTGATCACCACATCAATACACCACCATGGATTCTTCCTCGACTTCCCCACGAGGAAGCAACCCAAAGCACTCACACTTATCTTGGCAGTTTTAGAGTATCCATTTAAGTTGTCTAATAGGCAAGTAAAGATCTCCAAGTAGTCCATAACCGCGGACACAGCTATTCGTATAGATTATGACCCTGCAGGGGTGTACTTCTTCACATACGGAGCTACCACTTACCGCCTAGAACTCGTCACCTTCAAGCGGTGTCGTCAAAGATAGTACCACGACACTTACCTCACGGCTCGAACTCTAGTCCAGGGGATCGCCTATCTGAGTATGTACCCCAATCGGGAATCCGGCCGGGGTTTCCGTTCAGTACCCAGACGATGTATGGACGGTCCGACAAGCCCACCTCGACGGATGGTACTGTGCTTGCCTAAAACCGTGCTACAATATGAAATCAAATCGAACAAACAATAACCCATGCGAATCCTGGACCATAGTCGGGCTGAGTTAATTGGTCGAGAGGGGTCAATGATCCCAACATGTGGTAGTAATCTGTGTCTTGTACCACAACACAAGAACTCGGGGCCCAGGGCAGTGTAAATGAGACAACCCACTGTGTACTCCTACACAGCCTCTCATTGTTCACCTTTGTTAGGATTACTTCACCAACACATTACCATTACATTGCATTGTTATCTACCATCCCGATACATCACCCAGATGGATCATCTTCATTGCATACACTCTAAGCATAGCATAGCATAACATGGATGAAAGGCCACATGAAGAACACAAACAATCTTGTATCTGCTAGGTTGAGGTTTGCTTAATACTATGGCAGCAATGATAGGTCATGTAAAGGATGGGTTCAACTAGCGGTAGAATGGTAACATTTGAATCACCTAATCATGCATAAGAGAACAAGAGGTAAATGGGTTTATATAGACATGATCAATGGGGTTTTCTTGCCTTGATAACGATCACGAGGTGTCACTCTTCAGACGTGAGGTTGAACTCGTCTCCGAGATCAACTCCTACCGAAGCACTGAAAGTAATGCACATTCAATGAATTGAAATGCACAACCAATATGTCATGGCATAAAGATAAACAAGTGTGTGGCTTTTCTCTTTACATAACTGTGAGGTGGATTGCTTAGCAATGGTTCAAGTTAAAATGATTTAAACATTTATCTTGAATTATTCCAAATAGGCCATATAGCTAAATGCTACTGGTCCCCCACCTTTGCTGTTTGTGAGGGGCAGTGATGCCTCTGTTTGATGGCTGGCAGTGATGCTCTGCCATTGAACCGTCACATCTTCAGGACCGGTCAGAATGATGGCCGATGTGGCGTGCTGCAGGCGCCGGTTGGATTTCCCATACGCGCGTTTGGAAACGTGCGCGAACTGACGCGTCTTGCGTACAGTGTGTCCCGTGAGAGAGCATCTTCATCTTGGAGTCCGAGACGGCTGGGACGATTGGTCTTTGAATTAATTGCTACTGTCGTTTTGGCTTCTCTGTGCCTTGATGGTAGTTGTTCTATAAATAGGCCTTTCTCTTCCACGGTTCTATCCAACTCGCTGCTTCGCCTCTTTCTCCGTCTCATCTTCCGCTCATGGTTCCTGGGCGAGGTGTTGGCCGTGGACGTGGTCGTCGTAGCCGTGGTGGCCGCACACCACATTCATGTCGTGGTGGTCGCCATGGTGCGGTGCTAGTGCCTTCCTCCTCTCCCTTGGAGGAGGGATTCTGGCGCTACGATTTTATTTTGCGTGTTCGTGGCCAAAGTGCCAATCGCATCCTTCTTCCCTCTGCTTTTTCTGCCATTGTCTCTGAACGTGGCTTGGATGGCTTGTTTCTGCACCTTCAAGGGAGCTGTCGATCTCCTTCTTATGTTGATTTGGAGGTTGATTGCTCTCGTTTGATTTTTCTTGGCTCTGGTTGGAGTTTATTTGCTCGGCGATTGAATTTTCGGGATGGTGATATGCTCAGCTGTTGTTTTGATGGTGGAGCACTGTTGATGTCCGCACATTCGATCCGAGTTGCAATAGCATGGATCCGCATGGGCAGGAGTCGAGCAGTGACAGCTCCATAAAGTCGAGGAGTCCTTCGCCTGCGTCTTCGACTGCTTCGTCCTCCGGCGACTCTTCTGGTGGTGGTGGCGAGACGTCTTCAACTTCTTCCTCCTCTGCCTCTGAAGAAGACCTCGATGTCAAGCCACCGGTTAAGCGAGCGGAGAAGACGACCTTGTAGAACTGGAGGTGGCGGCGTCATCTTCGCCGGCAGTTTGGGCGGAGCTGGAGAAGAAGCTAGAGGAGCAGGAGAAGAAGCTGGTGGAGCAGCGTCCCCAATGACTCCCCAAATAAGTCGAGCTTCACCTTTTGTTATGTCATTGACATCATGAGCCTGCTGCTTCCACCCCTACTTTGTCTGTGATGATGCTCTTGTACTAAAGTAGATTATCCCTCATGGGCACACATGTAGAAGTCATAGTTCCTTGGGTGATTTTCTCTTGTAACAGGAGCTGCCTTCTATCCAAATGTAGTTGAGTCCTTTTGTACTAAAGATGATATCTATGATGGAAACTGTGTTTTATCCTTTGTAGTTGAATTTATATTTGAGGTTTTTATGCCACCAAAAAATGTGTCTTGACCATCAGGAGCTGTCTTCGAATCCTTTTGTAGCTGAGAGTCTTTTACTGCTGGGGACTGTCCTCGGGTCCATCCTATACTTGGTACTGTTGGCTCTATCGGGCGCGCGACAGCGCTCCCGATGGGAGTAGCCCCCGAGGTTACGCTTGAGTCGAAGGGTCAGGCGTAGTCTAAAATTTGTTTCCTCTGTTGTCTTTTGGTCGGATGCGCGGTAGCGCTCCCGATGGGAGTAGCCCCCGAGTCTTTAGGTGATTGTTGGCGATCAGGTGAAGACTAGATGAGCTTGTGCTTCCTCCAAAGTGTTTTCAAAAGTCCTTGGATGTCATGGGAGTGTTGATGGTCGTCTCTTGGGTGGGGTTTGTGCTCGAGACCCCGAGTGCTTCATCAAGAAGATCGTGTAGGCGGTAGAGTTGCTCGGAGGGGGGGGGGGTTTGCTTCTCAAGCCCCCGAGTGCTTTGATTAAGATCGCATGTGCGATAGCAGTTGCTCGGGGGGGGGGGGAGTTTCCTCTTCAGCCCCCGAGTGCTTCGATTAAGATCGCATGTGCGATAGCAGTTTGCTCGGGGGGGGAGTTTCCTCTTCAGCCCCCCGAGTACTTCGGCTGAGATCGCGTAGGCGATAGAGTTGCTCGGGGGGGAGTTTTTTCTCTTAAGCCCCCGAGTACTTCGGTTGAGATCGCGTAGGCGATAGAGTTGCTCGGGGGGGGGGAGTTTTATCTCTTAAGCCCCCGAGTACTTCCGTTGAGATCGCGTAGGCGATAGAGTTGCTCGGGGGGGGGAGTTTTTTCTCTTAAGCCCCCGAGTACTTCGGTTGAGATCGCGTAGGCGATAGAGTTGCTCGGGGGGAGTTTTTTCTCTTAAGCCGCCGAGTACTTCGGTTGAGATCGGGTAGGCGATAGCAGTTTGCTCGGGGGGAGTTTCCTCTTCATCCCCCGAGTTCTTCGATTAAGATCGCGTAGGCGATAGAGTTGCTCGGGGGGGTTTCCTCTTAAGCCCCCGAGTGCTTTGATTAAGATCGCGTAGGCGATAGAGTTGCTCGGGGGGGTTTCCTCTTAAGCCCCCGAGTACTTCGGTTGAGATCGCGTAGGCGATAGAGTTGCTCGGGGGGGAGTTTCCTCTTCATCCCCCGAGTGCTTTGAGATGGCAGTATTTGGGCGACATTTATTTTATTGCGTTCATGCGATTTATAGGAATTGCCAGTCATGTCCG
This sequence comes from Bromus sterilis, assembly GCA_950022295.1. Taxonomy (NCBI): domain Eukaryota; kingdom Viridiplantae; phylum Streptophyta; class Magnoliopsida; order Poales; family Poaceae; genus Bromus; species Bromus sterilis. The sequence continues at coordinate 157,275,426 of OX465599.1, read as the reverse complement.
ACCGATAGGGGCTATGGATAGAATAGTCGCCATTTTTCTACGTTCCATTGGTTGCCCACGTCCTCGTCTGTCTTTGGGTTCTTCAGGCTGTAGGCGCCGCCTCCGATGACTTCTGAGATTATGAATGGTCCTTCCCATTGGGGGGCCAGTTTGTGGACCTTCTCTTGTATTAGTCGTAGGACTAGATCACCTTTGTTGAAGGTTCTAGTGCGCAGTCGACTGCTTTGGTAGGTACGTAGTTTCTCTTGGTACCCTTCTGATTTTGCCAAGGATGTGTCTCTTGCTTCGTCAGCCGTATCTTTGTCATCTTGTAATGCTTCTTCTGCTTCTTCTTCCTCGTATCCGGTGACTCGGGGTGCTCCGAACTTGAGGTCATGTGGAAGAACTGCCTCTGCCCCGTACACCATGAAGAAGGGTGTGTATTGGGTTGCAGTGTTTGGCGTGGTTTGTAAGCTCCACAGGACCGCGGGGAGTTCTTCTACCCAGTTACCGGCGGCTTGCTCGAGTGGTGCGAGGAGTCGTTTCTTGATTCCTCCACAGACAAGGCCGTTTGCTTTTTCCACCTAGCCGTTGGACTGTGGGTGCGCGACTGATGCATAATTTATTTTGATGCCTAGGTCTTCGCAGAAGTTCTGAAATTCTGCGGCCGTGAAGTTTGTGTCGTTGTCCGTAATGATGTTATGTGGCACTCCGAATCTGAAGATGATTGACTTGATGAAGTTGACAGCCGTGAGAGCTGTAGAGCTGGTGATGGGCACTGCTTCGATCCACTTTGTGAACTTGTCGACTGCGACGAGCAAGTGTGTCCTTCCGCATTTTGATGATTTCTTTACTGGGTCTACCATGTCGAGTCCCCAGGTGGCGAACGGCCAGGATAGTGGTATGGTCTTGAGCTCTCATGTGGGAGCGTGTGGCCTGTTGGCGAATTTTTGGCAGGCGACGCAACGTCGCATGATTTCTTCTGCGTTTTTCATTGCTGTGGGCCAGTAGAACCCAGCTCGAAATGCTTTGGACACGAGCACTCGACTACTCGCGTGGTGTCCACAGGTGCCTTTGTGGATTTCGAGCAAGAGGGCTTTGCCGTCCTCTTCGTCAATGCACTTTTGGAGTATCTGGGTGATGCTGCGCTTATATAGTTGTCTTTTTATCACCGTGAATGCCTTGGATCGTCGGCTGATGCGTCGAGCTTCGGCCACGTCTTGTGGTAGCGTGCCTTCGATTAGGAATCGGAGGAGCGGTTTTTTCCAGACGGGTCCTTCGAACTCTGTCGGGGCTGTGCTGTTGGATGTGCTGGTGCCTGTGCCTTCTGATAGGGTTGCTGCTGCTACCTGCGCTATTTCTGTTGCGTCTTCGCCGTCCGCGACTGCTTCAGATGTTGCTTCCTACACCTTTATGGACCTCCGGTTGATGCTTTCGAGAAAAACGCCTGGTGGTACAGGCGCCCTGGTCGAACCGATGTTCACGAGCTTGTCGGCTTCTGTGTTGTTGTCCCTGGTGATGTAGTTGAGCTCGCAACCGTCGAAATTTCCTTCGAGTTCGTTGTAGAGCTTTTGGTATGCCTCCATGTTGTCGGCTATTGCGTTGCAGTTTCTCATCGTCTCCTGGACGACGAGGTTGGAGTCCCCGTTAATTATGAGGCGAGTGGCTCCGCACGTTTTGGCCATGCGCATGCCATGGAGGAGTGCCTCGTATTCTTCTTCGTTGTTGGAGGCGTGACTGAAGTTGATCTGGAGGACGTATTTCAGCTTTGTTCCTTTGGGGGAGATGAGTACAACTCCTGCCCCAGCTCCTTGTTGTCTCTTGGACCCATCGAAGAACATTGACCATGAGCTTGATAGGTCTGGGGGGCCTGGTGTTTGAACCTTCGTCCACTCGACCAAGAAATCTGGGAGTACTTGGGCTTTGATGGCTGTTGGGTGCTTGAACTGCAGGTCCCATGGGCTGAGCTCGATGTTCCACTCGGCGAGTCGCCCGGTTGCTCCAGGGTTATTGAGTATGTCGGCGAGTGGTGCGCTGCTCACGATTGTGATAGGGTGCTCGTCGAAGTATTGGGACACCTTTCTTGAGGTCATGATGATGTCTAGTAGTAGCTTCTGATAGTGCGGGTACCGCTGCTGGGATTTGTTCAGGAGCATGCTGAGGTAGTAGATTGTTCTCTGGATGCTCTGGACTTTGCCTTCTTCTGCGCGTTCGACAACGAGCGCTGTGCTTACCACACTGCTGCGTGCTGCCACGTAGAGGTATAGCTTCTCTCGCTCCTTGGGTACCGCCAGGATTGGTGGGGTCGAAAGCGTCTTTTTGAGGTCCACGAATGCTTGGCGGGCTTCCTCTGTCCACTCGAATTTCTCTCCTTTCCTGAGCAGCTGGTAGAAAGGCAGCGTGCGTTCTCCCAGCCTGCTGATGAAGCGGCTTAGGGCTGCGAGTTTTCCAGTGAGCTGTTGTACTCCTTTGACGTCGGTTGGTTCTTGCATGCGGGTGATGGCTTGGACTTTCTCGGGGTTTTCTTCGATCCTGCGGGCAGAGACCATATAGCCGAGCAACTTTCCTGCCGGTACGCCGAATGCGCACTTCTTTGGGTTGAGTTTAATTCTGTATTTGTTGAGTGCCGCGAAGGTTTCGCGCAGGTCGTCGAGTAGTGTGGCTGCTTTATATGTCTTGATGATGATGTCATCCACGTAGACTTGCACGTTTCTTCCGATTTTCTCCTTCAAGCAGGCCTGCATCATTCGTTAGTAAGTGGCGCCTGCGTTTTTGAGCCCGAAGGGTATAGTCTTGTAGCAGAATACTCCGTAGGGGGTGATGAACGATGTGTGTTCTTCGTCTTCTTCCTTCATTCTGATCTGGTTGTATCCTGAGTAAGCGTCAAGAAAGGAGAGTAGATTGCACCCTGCTGTTGAGTCGATTATCTGATCGATTCTAGGCGGGGGAAGTGATCCTTCGGGCAAAGTTTGTTGACTGGTCCGTAGTCAACACACATGCGCAGCACGGTCGTGTCTTTCTTTGGCTGGAGCACTGGTTGGCTATCCAGGTGGCTTTCTTCGTTTCTCGGATGAACTGGGCGTCGAGTAACCGGTTGACTTCCTCTCCGATTGCTCTGCGCTTGGGCTCCGAGAATCGTCTCAGCGCTTGCTTCACTGGCCTCGTGTTTGTCTTGATGCGTAGGGCGTGTTCCGCGAATTCGCGTGGTGTCCGAGGCATGTCGGTTGGGCTCCAGGAGAATGTTTTCCACTCGTCTCGAAGGAAGGCGACGAGAGCTACTTCCTGCTCCTCTGGTAGGTGGGCGTACATGCGGATTGTTTTGTCTGGGTCCGTCGGGTGCACTCGGTGAGTGACTGTGTCACCGTCGATGCTGAAGTCGCGTCCGTACTCCCTGGATTCGCTTCGGTTCACCAATGGGAAGGTGCTCTTGTCCGTCACCATGGCTATTTCTCTGAGTTCTTGTTTGGCTCCGAATGTGTCGGAGATTCTGTGGAAGTCACAGAATCTGATTTAATGAAGCTTCCGTTGATCGTGAGGACTCCTGATGATCCTGGCATCTTGAGCTTGATGTAGACGTAGTGCGGGACCGCCATGAATTGCGCGAATGCTGGTCGTCCCAGTATGGCATGATACTGCGATTGCCAGTCGAGTACCTCGAACTTGAGGGCGTGCTTTGCGAAGTTACGTCGGTTGCCGAAGACGACTTCGAGTTAGACGACTCCGAGGGATGTGGCTGCTTCTCCTAGGACTACCCCGTGCAACTCGGTGCTTGATTTTCTCCACACTGATCGTGGGATCAGCATCTTTTGCAGGGTGCTGGCGAAGATGATGTTCATGCTGCTGCCTCCGTCCATGAAGACTCGGTCCATGTCGTATCCTCCAATTTGTGCATAGAGCACTAGGGGTGCATGCCCCGGTCTTGGGACTGCGAGTGGATGGTCGTCTTGTGAGAACGTAATGCTGGTCTCCGTGTCATGCAATTGGTAGATTTCGACTATGTTTATGCTCTCGGCTGCTCTGGCCTGCAGGGTTTGGGCGTCGCGTTGTGCTTGCGGTACTCTTCCTTCTTGGATCATGAGCACCTGTGCTTGCGACGGGCTGCGACGTCCTTCCGGGTTTGAGGTCGGCGATTTCTCGGGTCGATGGTTGCGTCTGTCGTCTTTCTGCTTCTCCTTCTTGAGGTCGTCGGCTAGCTCGTTGAACAGGCGTCAGTCTCTCAAAGTGTGCCCTAACCTGACGCGTCCCGAGTCATCCTCGAATCTGTGGATCCTGCTAGCTGCTCTGGCCATGAGTTTGCTGGATCCGGCATGCCTCTTCCTTTTTGAGATTCTGAAGATCTGATCGTGATCTTCCGGGTCACGTGGAAGCGAGGATCGATCTCGATTCCTCGACTCATGTCTTGGTTCCTGATGAGGTTGGCGAATTCATCCGGCCTTCGATCTGGGCCATAGTACTCGCCAACAGGTGTCTCGGAGTCGCTGTCTTGGTTGACGACAGATGCTCGTGCGGCGGTATGTCGTCGAGTGGTCGTCAGTTGCGCGACTGCGTGATGTGGCTCGTTCATTGGGGCTCTACCATAGTTATCCCATGCGCACCTTTTGGGTCGTCGGTTCCTTCTGCCTTGGCGGTGATTCTGCTGATCGCTGGATTCGATCTCATAGTCATTGTCTTGATGTGCGGCGGGTGCCCGGGCGGTGGTGGGTTGTCGGAAGATTTACGAGTCCTCCGCTGCGCGTCGCAGTTCGTCAAGTGGGATCCCTTCGTAGAGGCCCCTCGCCGTTCTCCTGGGTCGTCGACTCCTACGGCGCTGGCGCTGTGCTTGGTTGTCATCGTAATATTGGTCCTGGCATGACTGTAGCTCGAGTGGTCTTGATGGGGCGGCGGAGATGTCCGCCGTGATCTTGAATCCTTCGAGCGGGCTAAGTCTGGGTCTTGCCCTTGAGTTGTAGCTTGCTGAAGATGGGACCACCGAGATCGTGATCCCAACCTGCGTAGTTCCCACAGACGGCGCCAATTGACGGGGATCAACCCCAGCAAATCCCATGGTCAGGGATCCTGGGTTAGTCATGAGAGGCGCAGGTTGGACGATAGCTCGTCGGCAAACAGGGAGGCTCGCTCCTGCTCGATATTATTGATTAGGGAGATGCGATTACAGAGGAAGCCAAGGCTGGAGCGCTCAGGGCTAGGGTTACAGGTGAGATTGGATATCTTTGGCGTCGCCCCTCCTAGCCCTTATATACCGGGCTAGGTCTCGGGGAATTCATATACGTGTACAGGTAAACTTTCCTAACCCTATCTTTCTCCTTACGGCAGGTCTTCGCACCTTCCTTGTGAGTCGAGGACTTCTACGTCGGTGCCATCTAGTGGGCCGGGGCCGTATCTTAATGGGCCTTCTGCCTTCATGGACACCAGGTGGGCTCATCCATAGGAGTCGTGGGGTCACCCCCTCGTCAACAGAGATCAAGACCGAAGAGACAAGTAGATTCCAAAATCGCGTTAACTGAAACCAAACGAAACTGAAGAAATCGACAATGCTCTTGCATCTGACGAAACTAACAGGAACAGCAGCAGGCTTCGGCGATAGGAAAAACAGCGGGCACTCACGGAAGGCCAAAGGCGTGGCCTTAGCATGTGTTGGACGCACACGCACACGCCTCCGGCACGCATGGATGGTGCCCCGGACGGATTGAGGCACCGGCGAGCGGGAATATAATGGCGGCGAAGGATACGGGATCATGGAGCACGGGCTCCTATCGCCAAGGCCATGGGCGCGATCTTGGCGTCCTATGCCCGCGCTACACAGTGAGAGATACAGGGGGAAGAGGAGGCTCACAGAGGTGCAGTCGCTGGAGTCGATCTCGGCTCGGAGCTAGAGAGGACGACGACCAGACGCTGGTGGACGGTCTCGATGAAGAAGGCAACCTCGGGAGGAGTAATACGCAACCAAGGAGGATCAGGCACGCCGGCCTGATTTCCCTGCGGCTAGGTATGCCCATGGGCTCGAAGAAGACGCTGGCTTCGATGACGACGGGATGGCCATGGATGGAAAATTTGGAGCTCTTGGGCTCCTGATCATGGTTCCAAAACATGGAAGGGGAGATAATTTGGGAGGCGGCGGCGACTAGGAGGCAAAACGAAGAGAGGCACGGCTAGGTTTGGGACGAGAGGGGGGCTTAAGGGGAGGAGGCAGGGGTCGTTGTTGGGAGGGCTCCACCTCCTTCTCTCTGCCATTGTCGTGAGGTGAGGAGGGGATCGAAGGAGGAGGGGAAAAAGGAGAGGGGTGCACGTACCGTTTCGGCCCTGGGCTGGATTAGGACTTGGGCCGAGGTGGCGGATTGGACTGGAAAGAAGAAAAGAGGCCCAAGAGGCTAGAGGGGTTTCTGCATTTATACATTAACACAAATGATACCAGAAAAAGCAAGAGAAAATAAAATAGGATATGAAGACATAAAATCATATAAAAATACGATTTGACACCCATGATATTAAATGTGATTTTATAAAAGTGGTAACAACCAATTTTATTAGAGTAAATTCAAACTCATTCAAATGATTTCAAATGAGGTTTGAACTACAACGACATTTTCCAAGAAGAATCAAATCTTCGAAGTAGGCATGGAATTTTGGCCTGGAAAAACATGACCATATTAATGAGGGCTTTCTTAGGGGATCAAAGACGGTCGTTAGAGAAATTGGCAAAGACTAGCAAGAAAGAAAAGAAAGAATTCAAGATAATGATTTTACATAACGAAGCATTTTTTTGTTATGTGGATCATGACAAAGATCATTGGCACAAAGTTTCACCCCAGTGGGAAAAATTAAAAGCGCAATTTTTCTTGGATCTTTGTTAGTTTTTTGCTGTTACAACTCGCCACCACCAACAATGGATCTCGTCCCGATATCCATGCATAACCCAGGGGAAGGGATCGATATGTTGCAAGAGGAGTATCAGACGAGAGGTGAAACTTCCCGACACCACCAACAAAGGCTCTGCTCATCGTGACAACGATGATTCTTACGTCAGGATCCAACCTGATTGGAGATACCGATATCGAAGAAGAAAACTTCCGAAGATGCGGGAAACTGATCGAGAGCAAGCTCGGATTAAACGAGGGGATATCATAACAAAACTGATTCCACTTGGAGAAAGAAACTCGAGGTTCCGGAATAAGATTACGTAGGTGCTACAGAAAGCTCGAACACGAGAATCCGAATCGAAACAATACCATACAAGCATTTCTACAATAACATCACTCAGGAAGGTGCGAAAACCTGAACAAAGAGACGGGACAGAGGAGGATCGACAAAAAATGCCGACTCAAGCGGACAAAGGGGGACAGCCGAAGCGGGAGGTTCATAAACCATTAGTTGGATAATAACCAGGCAACCCGGTTCGCTGTTTCACGTGGGCCGCGCTTTTGTCGATGTAGAGCAAGAAGCCCACGATCCGTGCTCAGCCAGTTCGAGGTATGCAGACCAACCCGCTGCTGATAAAGTATTGGTCCGACTGAAATCTCCTAACCGATAACCTAGTTTTTGGTTTTGCAGAGGATAAGTTGAAGAAGAAAACATTACGTCGCACTTCCTTACCAGAGGAAGGGGATAAGGAGTAAAAAGAATCCTACTCTATGATAACTAACTTAAGAACTACAAAATAGTTTTTTTCTAGACTCGACTTCGGCTAGTAAAGGGATCCTACGGTCGGTAAGGCTCTGATACCAAGTTGTAAGGTCCGATATGCGGTACTGTTCCGGATCTAGATGTTTCCATCCAGATCCGGGATGAAGCACATATCGGTCCCATCGCGACATATGATGAAGCCATATGCCCCGGATTTCCAACATGATATCACGACATTACAGCTACATGGATAAATCATCTCATACAATCGGTATACAACTGCCTTAAATACATTACATCAGCGGAAGATACATGTCTAAGTACAGACTACAATCAAATGCCTAGTGGCAAAGGTAAAAACACACCATTCTCGTAACCACAGGGGTCCAGGCTCTCCGCAGGGATCCACTTAACTAGTCGTCGCCAAGTCTCCACAGAGGCTTCCAGAAGAAGGGTCGTCGAGCTCCTCTGTATTCCAAGATCGTTTGCATAACATGCGTAAAAGTGAAAAGAAGGGGTGAGCTATATCAAAAAGTCTTGTAACTAACTTCTCAAGGTAAGATAGGGGTAGTGGTTGAGGTTGCATCCGCACTAGCAATATATGAGGTGGCTATCGATCTATGTAGAGTAAGATGAGAACCAAGAATTCAATGAGGAATCGCCTCCAACAAGTCTTGCTATGAGCTACTTATGGAAACATAACCCCTATACTATCCTTGTCTTCCCCTTTCATCACCCGATGAAGAAGAAGCAGTCAAGGAACACACACATTGATCAAGTTATAGTTATGATTCAGCTAATGTTATCTATGAACAAGACGTAGGTTCTAAGTCGTCCATAACCGTGGACACGGCTTCTCGAAAAGATTTAACCTTGCAGGGGTGTACCAACTGCCAATTACAACGCTCCGCACGCACGCCCATCTCTCTCAGTTGCTACCCATCACAGGCAACCATTTTATTATTTATTTCCAAGAGATCCGAAATGACAGGTCACTCTAGCTAACAACAAACAAATCCGGGTGGCCCCCGGTGAGTCGACATCCAACTCAAAAGCCGGCTGCGCTCTCGAATCGGCCTCTAACGTATGACTCGAGTTTGGTTTGTCGTGGAATCACTGTGCCCGGGTACTCAGCCGTCCAGGTTGGACCAACAAGGGAACTTTGTCCTCGCTAGCCCGGGTTGTTTTAAATCTGCTGGGGCGCCACCAAGCACACACACGGGGTTCAAATCGTAAATCAGCTTGGGCCACCACTAGAAATGTTTGAAGCTAGATAGGTAAGAAGAGGGGACCCCATAGTATCCCACACACGGTTAGGCACGCTCAGTCTTAGAATCAATACCCGGAACTCAGATCCTAGGAGACTCGAATGGAACAAAGCGTCGGGGCAGGGTAGCCTAGACCTTCCATCCTTCGTCGAGTATAGTACACATTATGATAATCATATCATCCACAACAATATAATAATGTGAGAACCCAATCCAAGGAGTAACAGGATAACAGTTGATAGCATCCTAAGCATGCATACTAAGCAATGGTTAAGCAAGAAAGGTACATGGCAAAACAATGGTTTGCTAGGATGTGGGGGACATGGTTGTTTAGGTTTATTTGAGAGGCATAAATATGATGTGGTAGGATCAAGCAATCGTTCTATCCTATACCTAGGCACAAGTGAGCTGAAAGTTATAAGCATGATATATGCTCCCCCTTACCTGATGAGAAGATGATTCTGAAGGTATAGTCGAACGCAAGCTCGCAACGTCTCCGAAAGTATCCGCGGGAGCACACAAGAAGGACACACTGGAAAGACAATCAACGGAGATACCGCTATCACTACGGAGCAATAGAAGCAACAAATGAACAAGAAAGCATGGTCAAGTATGATGCATGCCATTTAAATACATGGCGTCGACATAATTGCAAGAAAGTTTAAATGAGGCTCCGGAGGCAAGTGTGCAATGCTTCCAACAACCCTCATATGCATTATGTACGTGAATTACGGATCCGAAGGATCCTTATGTTATTATTGTTATAATGCATGAGCATGGCATGTGCAAGGATGTGGAACATGGCATGAACAAGAATTTCCCACTCACGAAGATAGACCTCCAGATCTGTTCCTTGAATTAAATAGATGCAATGGCCTGGCATAATATGATGCACTAATGCAATATATTGCAAGCATTGAAATAAAGAGCAAGATTACGCTACCGGCAACTACGGTCAACGAAAGAACTACGGTGCATCAGAACAAGACAACGAGGAAAAGAAAGAGGGATTGCACCATGTGCAACATATGAGGGGTTTCATATGCAAGGTGCACCATCGCTGAATGATGCTAGCTCAAAAGGAAATGTGAACAACACCACCATGTTCCTCATATTTTTCTACCCCAAAATCATGTATGACACGATTTATTTGGAGCAAGGATCCACATGATACAAGCAATGCAAAAAGGGAGCATATTTGACTAGATTCAATTGGTTTGGATTAATCAAACAGAAAATAAAAGGAGGTTAAAGCCTCCCTGGGCCGGTCTCTGCCAGATTGGTCCAAACCCTCGCGATTCAGCTCTATAGAGCACCCACGGGCGAGAAGAAAGACTTGGGCCGAGCCCAACTGGCTCTGCAAAAAAAATAAACAAAGGAAATGGCAAAATAGATGAGTTTCATTGCTCCATGGGAAGATCGAACCCGAGATCTCTCTGTTGCAAACACAGGCATCGGACCACTGCGATACTGCTAAGATTTACGTTATGGAAGCGCTGCGACTAAACATAAACTATTTGTTCCAGGATAACTGAAACTAAAGAAATAAAAGGGGAGCCTAGCGCAATTGGGGATTTGATCCCACGCCCAGCTGAAACAAATCAAAGGCACTCAACCAGCTGGTCAACAAATCGAACCTTGACAGAGAACAAGACCGAAGCGACAAGTAGCATCCAAAATCGCGTTAACTGAAACCAAACGAAACAGAAGCAATCGACAGTGCTCTCGCATCTGACGAAACTAACAGGAACAACGACAGGCTTCGGCTACAGGGAAAACAACAGGCGCTCACGGGAGGCCAAAGGCGTGGCCTTAGCACGTGCTGGACGCACACGCACACGCCTCCAGCACGCGTGGATCCTGCCCCGGACGGACAGAGGCACCGTCGAGCGGGAACATAATGGAGGCGAAGGCTACGGGATCATGGAGCATGGGCTGCTATCGGCGAGACCATGGGCGCGATCTTGGCTTCCTATGCGCGGGCTACACAGTGAGAGATACAAGGGGAAGGGGAGACTCACAAAGGGGCGATCGCGGGAGTCGATCTCGGCTCGGAGCTGGAGAGGACAGCGGCCGGACGCTGGTGGACGGTCTCGAGGAAGAAGGCGACCTCAGGAGGAGGAAGACGCAGCCAAGGAGGATCATGCACGCCAGCCCGATTTCCCTGCGGCTAGGTACGCCCATGGGCTTGAAGAAGACGCTGGCTTCGATTACGATGACGACGGGATGGCCCTGGATGGGAAAATTGGAGCTCTTGGGCTCCTGATCATGGTGCCAAAACAGGGAAGGGGAGAGAATTTGGGAGGCGGCGATGGCTAGGAGGGAAAACGACGAGAGGCGCGACTAGGGTTGGGCCGAGAGGGGGCGGCTTAAGGGGAGGAGACAGGGGTCGCTGACGGGTGGGCTCCACCTCCTCCTCTCTGCCATTGTCGTGAGGTGAGGAGGGGACCGAAAGAGGAGGGGAAAAAAGGAGAGGGGTGCACGTACCGGTTCGGCCCTGGGCTGGATTAGGAGTTGGTCCGAGGAGGCGGGTTGGACTGGAAAGAAGAAAAGAGACCCAAGAGGCTACAGGGGTTTCTTCATTTTATACATTAACAAAAATGATTCCAGAAAAAGCAAGAGAAAATAAAATAGTATATGAAGACATAAAACCATATAAAATTATGATTTGACACCCATGATATTAATGTGATTTTATAAAAGTGGTAACAACCAATTTTATTATAGTAAATTCAAACTCATTCAAATTATTTCAAATGAGGGTTGAACTACAACCACATTTTCCAAGAAGAATAAAATCTTGGAAGTAGGCATGGAGTTTTGGCATGGAAAAACATGACCATATTAATGAGGGCTTGCTTAGGGGATCAAAGAAGGTCGTTAGAGAAATTGGCAAAGGCTAGAAAGAAAGAAAAGAAAGAGTGAGCGGTCCCGAGAGTGATAGTCTGGTTCACCATGGTGGCGAAGTCAAGGAAGACGTGCAAAGCCAGTGCTAGCTAGAGATCTGAGTTGAGTCCATCGCAAAACTTCTCTTGCCTACTTGCATCATTTGGGAGGTCACTTGCAGCATATCGGGAGAGGCGGAGGAATTCCCTCTGATATGCCTCGACAGTTTTGTTGTCATGAACGAGGTTGCGGAACTCGTCCTTCAGACGGTTCATAATCTCCTGGGGGACGTAACGAGCAGGGAAAACAGCCTTGAAGTCAATCCAAGTGAAGATAGTCCCTTCAGCTAGCAATCTCCTGTGGGTGTACCACCATTGAGCAGCGGGGCCACACGGGAAATAAGTCGTGAAGGTGACGTAATCAGCAGCGTGCACCCTAGCCAACTCCTGCTGACGAGTTATGTCACGAAGCCAATTATCGGCATCCTGCGGCTGTTCAGGTTGGTGGAAGATAGGGGGATTGAGAAAATTGAAATCCCGCAGAGTAACCACAGGCGGTTGGCTCTGGTTCTGGTTCTGGAGCTGATCTATGACTCTTTGCATAAACACTTGCTTTATATGAAACTGCTGCATCATCGCGGCCATGTAGTCCGGCGGCGGAGGTGGATAGTTGGCATCACGACCATGACCACGACCACCACGACCAGCCATCCAACTATAATTTAATTGGGGTATTTCAGCGATTAAAATTTACCGAGAAACCGGAAACAAGCATGAGGTAATGCGACAACAAAGAGGAGGCGCGGATGTATAGGAGTAGTCATATAAGAAATACACATCCACAGATTGAGTCAACCGAAAATCGGGCAGCATAACATCGTAGAAATTCAGAAAAAAGGACACACTAGGCGGCGCGCAGACCGAAATATGGAATACACGACGCGACATAGCTTCCGCTATGTCAATCACGCCGCAAGAAATCTGTTGGCCAAAGGAGTTTGTGCCAGAGAACGCGCGGCCTGCCCCGAATGATAAAGGGGATCCGCGGTCCGGGACCTGGGTCAGAACTCCTGCGACACGACTCAATAGGGGGGTAAGCACCAGAACGCCCGGTGGAATCAAGAGTACGTGATCCTAATGTCAGAGTTAGTAAAACTTACCAGCAGGGATAAGAGAGCAGAGTCCAAGAGCATAGGTACGGAGAAAATGATCCTAATACCATAGATATCACAACGAGGTTATATCGATGTGGGCCCGTAAGCCAAACATTAAGTTAGGAAAATATTTTTTCAAAGTCTAGACTCAACTTCAACCAAGGAGTGGGTGGGTGGCTTCCTACAGGCAGTCGGCTCTGATACCAACTTGTGACGCCCCTAAAATCAATCCGTGTATAGTAATCATACACGCAGGGTACACGACTGAGATTAGGGTGCCACGGTGAGAATATCACAGCACAACACTAAACAAAAACGATAAACCAATATGTTACAAGATAAGGGGGGTCGCACGGATCCGAATACATAAGTTATACAAACCATAATATCTGAGTACGTACATAGTTAGTCAAGTTTTGCCTTAAGAAGGTGTAACAGCCCAGTTTTCACAAAATTAATTTTTTTTTTCGGTGTGAATTGTTTGATTGTCTGATTTGCTTGCGGTGTTTGCATCCCCGATTTATCGATCGGCGATCATTTCCCCCCCCCCCACTTATCCCGTATCGAACGGAGACCGACCCCTTCCCACCACGGCACACGACCTGTGCGACACCGCGTTTCACCCGAGCACCGTCGCAACCGGCACAAGTCCAGCCATCGCCACCGGAACGCAAACCCCGTTTATTTAATAAACGGATTATTTTATGGGGCGCCGAAAAATGTTGTCGGAATGTCACCGCAGTGAGGTACGATCGACGGGCTCGATGCGCTGAGCGCGTGGTTCGAGATTTCATCGGAATCGGAGTCCGTACGGAGTCTCGGCGGTCACGAACGCGATCACTGGACACGCGAGAGGGGTACCGAGGGCGTTTGCGTCAACTGCCAGCTAACCCTGCCTTATATATAGACCACCACACTCCCCTAGGCCTTCTAGGGTTTCCCCATGGAAAAATTGCAGCCACCCCCTTAGTTTTGCCACAAAAATTGCCCCAGATCCTCCAAATCCCGAAAACCCTAGCCCTAAGCCACCTCAGCCGTCAGATCTGTCCATCTTGCCACCGAGCCTCCCATCCAGCATCCCGCCGCCGGGCCCGCTCGGGCCCATCTGGCCGTTCCAGCGCTGCCACCTCCCGTGGAGTCCATGGCCGCGCCGCCCATGCCTCCATCGACCTCGCCGCAGCAGCCACGACGCCCACGCTCCGGTGAAGAGCTCCTCCCGCGCCTCTCTCCTCCCCTCGGCCTCACCCGCCTCTCTCTCTGCCCGCAGGTCCGCCGGCGAGGACCGCGCCCGCCGCCGCACGCCATGGATGGGGTCCGAGCTCGCCGCCGCACCGCATCGCCCCTGGACCTCGCCGCTGCCACTTGACCCTGCCGGCCGTGCCCTACGGCCCGGATCCTCCGCCTGCCCCTCACCCGCTACGCCACCTCGCCGGCATGCCTGACGGAGCCTGCGCCGCCGTTCTTGTCGCGATCGGGCGAGATCCCGATCGGGACCTCCCCTCCCACGTGAGCCCGCCCAGCCTAGCTTCCAGCGCCTGCGCGGCCCAACTCCCTGGCCTAGCCGCCTCTGGCCTGCTGGGCCGAAGCCCAATGGTAGCCCTCTTCATTTTTTTTCCTCTGTTTTTTCCCTTAGTCTAATTTCTGCTAAGTCCCTAAACTGTTGTGCTGTTAGCTGTTTTGCGAGTAGAATAACGATCAATCCGTAGCTCCGATGACGTTGCCCCCAAAACGAAAGTTGCTTAGTTTTGCGTGCTCTAGCATTCGTATGTAGAAAGTTTTCGGTTTGAGGTCGTCTTGATTGTGTAATTGTGTGCTGAACAGGGCATCAGGCCGTTAAACTGCTTTTATTTCCTGTTAAGTGCTGCTGTTATTATTTTATTGCAACTTCGGGTGACGATTGCTTCGCAACCGTTCATCGGAATTGAGTGATTCCTTTTGCGTTGCGTTAAACAATGTTTCTACTTCTGTTTCATGCATTCACATGCCATATTTGCTTGCTGGATATAGATTGTATCTTGCTCCAAAGTGGTGATCCTGCTGTTAGAGTGCTGCTGTTTATATTTTGTTGCAACTTCGGTCGACGAGTGTGTCGCGACCGTTTATCGGAATTGAGTGATTCCAATTGCATATTGTTAAGCATCATGTCTACTTTCATTACATTTATTGCATCTTCATGCTAGCATTCCTGGTCATATATATATTTAGCTCCAAAGTTGCTATGCTGCTGTTTTTGACAGCCAGCTCTGTTTTCTCCAAGTCTGTTACTTTGCGGTGCCATGTTGTTTGCTTAATATCTTTTGATCTATGATGCCTTTTTGCACGATTCTTTTTGCCATGCCTTCCCTGTCATGTCTACTTTAATTGCAAGTCATTTGTGATCATGTTTCCATTGATTATCCTGTTTATGCATTGCTCTAAAGTGTGCTTCGTGATGTTGGCAAATTGTGCCTGTAACTTGTTTTGCTTATATCTTTTTAACAGTAACTCCGTTTGGAGTGTTCTTTATATGTAACTTGATTAGTTTTTCGTGTACTTTGTGTTTATGCTATTGTTTGCTGTTGTTAACCAACCTAAAATATGGTTTAGGACAGAACAGTACCAAATCCTTTAATCATCGTGCGTGACTTAGTGTTATGCCATGTTTAGGATGTGCCTCACTTAAATTGACTAGCATAGATAGTTTACTTTGTGCTTCACCTCTTGCCATGTTTATGTGCTATGGTTGCTTGAGTTGCCATGTTAATAACAGTTGGTTGATCACCTGTAGCTAAACAACTTGAACCACCGTAAATGTGCGGTATTCGTCGTGTGTGACGAATACTCCACTTAACCTGTTAGTAACCGCTCTCGACGGTAGGTGCGATGTCTCGTGTTGCTTCTTGATGATGCTTGCTCGTGTTTGCCTCGTAGTAATAGATGCCTGCTCGTTGATTGCTTTCCAGTGTTTATTGTCTTGTGTGCTTCCGCGGGTACCTCTCGGAGACGTTGCGAGCTTGCGATCAACTACACCTTCGGAACCCGACTTATCAACAGGCAAGGACTATACATTACTTATGATCCATTCTATTTCAACCAGCGATTTGCATGCTAGTATATGTTAGTTTCGATGTTTGATCCTACCACATGTTTACAGCCTTTTTCAAACCGATATAGCCATGTCCCTTCCCAGCAAACCTTGTACTGCTATGTTACTATTGCTCGTTGCTCAGCCCCTGCTTAGTATGCATGCTTAGGATGCTACGATGTTACCCTGTTACTCCTTGGTTTGGGATAACACATTATTATATTGTTGTTGATGATATGATTATTATAATGTTGACTATATTCGACGAAGGATGGAAGGTCTAGGCTATCCTGCCCCGACGCTTTGTTCCATTCGAGTCACCTAGGACCCGAGTTTCGGGTATTGGTTTTAAGACTGAGCGTGCCTAACCGTGTGTGGGATTTTATGGGGTCCCCTTTTTCTTACCTACCTAGCTTCAAACATTTCTAGTGGTGGCCCAAGCTGATTTACCATTTGAAACCGTGTGTGTGCTGGTCAGTTGCCAGTTGTTTACAAACCAACCCGGACCAGTGAGGACATAGTTCCCTTGCTGGCCCACCTTGTTCGGCTAAGGACCCGGTTTCCATGTGTGATGAACCGGCTATCCAAACCCGAGACAGACGGTAGAGACCAGATCGAGAGAGAGGCCGGCTCCTGACATGGATGTCGACTCACCGGGGGCCACCCGGATTTGTTCGTTGTTAGTTAGAGGGACCTGTCGTTTCGGATCTCTTGGAACTAAATCATAAAATGGTTTCCTGTGATGGGTAGCAACTGAGAGTGATGGACGTGCGTGCGGAGCCTCGTAATGGGCAGTTGGTACACACCTGCAGGGTTAAATCTTTTCGAGAAGCCATGTCCGCGGTTATGGACGACTGTGACCTACTCCTTGTTCATAGACAACAACAACCGAGATAATTTTAATATAACTTGATCAACGTGTGTGTGCCTTGACTGCTTCTTCTTCGTCGGGATGCGAAGAGGAGGACAAGGATAGGATAGGGGTTATGTATGCGTATGTAGGTGGATAGCAGACTTGTTGGAGGCGATTCCTCATCGAATGCTTGGCTTCTTATCTTACTCTCTAGATCGTTAGCCACTTCATAAATGCTAGTGCGGCAGCAACCTCACCACTTACCCCATCCTTACCGTAAACTACTAGTTGTCCTAGAATGACGAGTGATGAAGTCCTTGCTGGGACAGATGACCACTATAGTTGGATGCTGAGTGCCTCTGTACTCATGATACTACCCCCAAACTCTTTTCAGGGTTCTTGATCGACAACAGGTATGGTGATCGACGTTTCACGTGGAGACTCGACGACGACTAGTTAGGCGGATCCCGGCGGAGGGACTGGACCCGTGTGGTTATGGGATCGATGCTTTTCCTTTTTCCACTAGTCATTTGATTGTAGTCTGTACTCAGACATGTATCTTCCATTGTTGTATTGTATTTGAGGCAGCTGTATGCCGATTGTATGAGATGTTGTATCCTGGTATCTGTAATGTTGTGATATCATGTTGGAAATCCGGGGCATATGACTTCGTCATATGTCGCGGTGGGACCGATATGTGCTTCGTCCCCGGATCTGGATGGAAACATCTAGATCTGGAACAGTACCGCATATCGGGCCTTACAGAAGGCTAGCAAAAATAACATCAGAGATATAGATTGAAAAGGAAAGGCCTCCTGCCTGCGAGCCTCCGAAACTACTCCTGGTCCTGGTCAGCGGGGGTCTCGACGTATTAGTATCCGTGTCCGGGGTACTCCTGCTCCTGAGCTCCAACGTCGACTACAGCGGCCGATCAGGCAAAACATAAAAGGGGAAATAAAGCAAGGGTGAGTATCTAGCATACCCGCAAGTCTTACGTCCGCTACTAAGCATTTATTCATTTGTATCAAATGGAAAGGGGAGGTTGTATATAGTGTAGTGCAAGGTAGAAATCAGAATAAGGATAAGAAGCTAGCATCTTCCGATGAGTCTTGCATCATTTGAAGAGAACAGCCAACATTTCATATAAAACATAAAGTAACAATGCAACAGAAGTTGTTGCAGCATTGTATAATAGTACGTTGTAATTATTAACAATAATAATGCCTCCAAGTTCTTTATGTTTAATAGTAGTAGTTTGTAGTGGTAAGATCCAACTTCAACATAAAGCGTCCTGTTACCGTGGACACGACTATTCGAATAGATTAAACTCCCTGCAGGGGTGCATTATTGTTCATCCTGCACGCTCAGATCTCCAGGGTGGCGGGCACCTTGTTAGGGAACGCTCCACCAAAGCTATCCAACACGGCGCAGCCCATCCTAGGCTCAACAGAGAGGTCATCCGCCGGACTATATCTATGCGGTCAGGGGTCTAGGACCCTCACCCTTCCACGCTCCTGCACGGTGCGAGTCTGGCCGGTGAAGAAATAAGCAAATCCAAATACACCGTCCGGACGAAGAAGACACACCACTTCCCGGCAATCAGGACGCAGTACTGCGGACGTCTGAAGAGCTTCCGGACAAACTACGACGCAGGGGAGCCCATAACTCCTTATACCACATGAAGGTAGTGCGTACAGACCAACGGGCCTCACAAGTCATCTGCCGAACCATTTAGCATTTTAATATTATCTCGCAGACAACCGTTATCGCTTTCTGACTAAAAACACAACGGACAATGAACAGCGACAAGGAACACCAGTAACGTCGAGGCATGCCCTGTCGTCCCGTCAAAGCGCGCGGTGAACAACAAGGTGAACCGTCTCCTTACCTTGTCTCGTTTGTGCTCTTGGTAGAGCTCGACTTTTCATGGTTTTTGGTAACTCTCGCGAGATACGAGCAGGGGCCAAGCATGCCAGTAACATCGGTCGTACCCTCCCGGTCGTTCCCGACGCAATACCGCTCGCAGGCACCGTTGGGATGCCCGACTACTTACCTTTAAGGAAACCAGTTGATTCAGGTGCCTACCATCAACTGAAACCAGGAGGAATCACCCTCGATGGTACACTTGAAGAGGTTCGATTGAGACATCAGCGGAATGAACTAAAGAGGTAAACCTCGTATCATCCCGGTGATACTATGCTACCGAGCCGACGAGAGTGAAATACGATTACATCCACTCGAAAGTCAAACTCGAAGCGACTCGGTAGAGTCTCGCCATTGTAATTTCCCTTGCGGAGCTGCATTGATCCGTACCTGTTGTAGTTATAATATTTTGTAATCCGCGTTCACTCACCAAAGTGATCACGGCCCGCTATTCTAAACATAGCTAACAAAGCGCAGGGCTCACTGCGGAATATGATATATATTTATAGGAAGCATAGGATAAAGGAAGGTACATAAGGAGCGACAATGACAGGCCATGCAATTGAATAGGATTGTAAGTAGCAGCAGCAGTAGCAATGCCTAGTGCAAGACATGTATGGAAAATATAGGAGATACCTGGGGAAGAGAATGGCTCTACTTTCCTGGAAGCTCGACGGTAGGGGTAGGGTCGTCGACGAAGTAGTCGTACCCGACAGCGGTGTAGTCGGCAGTAGTAGCGGGGTCGACCAGATAATAAAGGGGGGAGAAACAGTAAATACAAAGCAAACCTAACAAACAGATGCATGACATCACAGATGCAATGTTAACGGTGTTCTAACGCAGTGCAATGCACGTTGCTTGGAGCGGAAATTCATCCGGGGATGAAAATACCGGCTCCGGGTGATTATCGATAGACGACCCGGAGGGGGGGAAAGTCGATGTTCGTAGTGTTAGAGGGGTGTGGTTGGTATACAGATAGCGTATCCGTATTCGTTATATTTTTCTAATCAATTTTTATGTCTAAAGTTCTTGAATCTGACTTACGGTTTAAATTATATTAAATTTCAAAGTTTTAATCAATTTAAAACATTTACTGAATTTATTTTTATTAATAAATCAACATTATCCACAAAATTTCTGTTGACTAGTCAACTGATAGAGGGGACTCACCTGTCAGCCTCACAGTATTAACAAATCTTTTAGGTAAATTTAAATAGAGCCAAGGTCCACATGTCATACACTAGAATTCCTATTAATTTATCTTAATTAAATATCTGACAGAGGGGACCCATGTGTCATTGACACATGTGTTAAATATCACAGTAAAATTAACTGGTGGGTTAGTTAAGTGGTTGGGCCCACCTGTAAGTGACCCATGGGTTATCTAATATGACAGTTACATTATATTAAAATAGATGGACTTGGGCCCACTGGTCAGTGAGGTTAGTGGGGGGGGGTTAGGGGCTTAATAGATGGATTAAGCCTCGGGGCCCACCAGTCAGTGAGGTTAGCCCCGATCTTAACCACGCGGGCACGCTGGCGACGTACAGGACGGCGGCGGGGTCGACTGTGTCGTCGACTAGGGCCACGGGAGCCCGCGAGGAGGGGTGCGTTCGACGGAGGAGCGCAGCGCGCGTCAACTAGTGGTGACGAACCCGACGGGCAAGCGTCGGAGCGATGGCATCGACGAACGGGGCGGCAGTCAGTGGAGGGCGGTGATGTCTACGGTTCGTTCAGCGCGGGACGCTGGCCTTTTGCTTGTGGAATCGACGCAGATGACCAACGGGAACTTGGGCATGCCCACGGCGGCCAAAATGGTGCACTGGGGTCACGAAGTCGAACAATCCACGCGGCGGCGGAGCACTGCTCCCATGGAGGCGGGCGTTACAGCGAGAGATGAGGGGCTCGACCGCACGGGGAAGACGGCTAAGCTCACCAGGAGTCGGTAGGGGAAGGCAGCGTGCGCGATGGTGAGCTGTGGCGGCCAAATTTTGACTACAACAGCGGCGAGGAGGCGGGAAGGGAATAGGTGGCGTGCGATTCACGTAGAGGTTCTCAGTTCGATTCCTTCTGCGAGTCGACGAAGAAGACGACGACGAGTGCGGTGGACAACTTGTACGGGCGTGAGGGCTTCAGTGGCCGCGCAGGTTCACCGGGGCGGCCATGGTGGTGTCCGGCTGGAGGTGAGCGACGAAGACGAGCCGTGGAGAGGGGAAGGAAATATCTGGTGTGTCCACGGGTGCAAGCATCTCGTTCTTATCCACGAGGAGCAGTCGCTATAGCGACACGGCGTGAGACAGTTCGTCGACGACAAGGTGGCTCGGTCGCCCCGTCGGCGTCGAGCAGGAGAACAGTGCGCGGGGAAGGAGAGAGGGGGTAAGTGGATTTGGGCTGGGCCGGGGGAAAAGGGTTGCCCTAGGCGTAGCTTAGGGTTTTCTGTTTTGATTTCTTTTATTTCTTTTCTATCTTATATTTCCTCTTTGTTTATTTTATGTTTTCTATCAACTGATTTTTGTCCAACATGAGACTTTCTCCACTATTTGTATTGCCCTATGTAGCAATTCTACAAAAAATTTGGTGATTAAATAAATCCATTCGAATATTTTTGTTTATTTTAAAAAGGTTTTTTGTGCTGTTTTGCTACTTTTATTAATTGTTTGCAATATTTAAATATAGCAGATAATGCTCCTTGCAGGTTTATCATGGTCCACTAGTTTTTAGGGATTTTACAAAAATGGTTTCACAATTTTTGGAAAAAGTTTTATTCATCACATATCTTTAATATTCATCAAAAGGCATTTTGGGTTTGTTTGGATTCAAAGATGAACAAGGCATGATCAAAGGTGATTAGAGACTTGCTAATCACAGATGTTTAATATTAACAAAAGTTTTACTGTTTCCTGACACTGAGGGTGTTACAAATCTCCCCCACTACAAGAATTCTTGGCCTGAGAATCTAAGCGGTAGAGGGGAAAAGATCGGGGTATTCTTCACGAAGACGATCTTCGCATTCCCAAGTGGCTTTATCTTCAGAATGATTCGACCACTAAACTTTTAGGAACTTGGTTGTCTTGTTGCCGGTTCTACGTTCAGACTGATCAAGAATGCGGCTCGGATGGTCTTAATAAGTCATGTCATGTTGCAATTCAATCAGATCAAGTTCCACTTCACGAATAGGGTCCTTGAAGTAGTGACGGAGTTGCGATACGTGAAAGACATCGTGGACTTGGGAGAGGTTTGACGGCAACCCCAATCGGTACGCCACCGGTCCACTCCTGGAAAGGATACGGAACGGGACAATGTAGCGAGGAGCTAACTTGCCTTTGATCCCGAAACGATGAGTGCCCATCATGGGAGTGACACGAAGGTAAGCTTTTTCTCCGGGCTGTTAGACCATTTCCTTGTTCTTGCGGTCATAGTTGCTTTTCTGTCGGGACTGAGCACCTTTCAAATGTTCACGAATAACCCGAACCTGATCTTCCGCATGCTGGATAATGTCCGGACCAATGAGGGTTCGTTCCCCAATTTCTGACCAATTCAGAGGGGTTCGACACTTACGTCCATAAAGAACTTACAAGGGTGCCATCTGCAGACTAGCTTGATAGCTATTATTGTACGAGAATTCAGCAAATGGAAGGGATTCCTCCCATTACTTACCGAATGAAATGACACAAGCTCAAAGCATGTCTTCAAGCACTTGGTTGACTCGTTCGACTTGTCCTTTCGACTGGGGGTGATAAGTTGTGCTAAATTTTAGGTGAGTCCCCATAGCTTCTTAGAAACTATCCCAGAACTTCGAGGTGAAAATGCTTCCACGGTCTGAACTGATCTCCAACGGAATACCATGGAGGGAAACAATTCTGGAAACATACCAGTCTGCTAACTGACTAGCAGAGATCGTCTCCTTGACTGGCAGAAAGTGGGCAACCTTGGAGAATCGGCCGATGATGACAAAGATCGCATCATGACCCTTCTGTGATCGCGGAAAACTGATAACGAAGTCCATTTTAATCTTGTCCCATTTCCATTCCGGAATAGAGAGTGGTTGTAGAGTTCCAGCATGTTTTTGATGTTCTGCTTTGATGCGACGGCAAACGTCACACTCATCAACATAACGAGCAATGCCTTTCTTCATGCCAGGCCACCAGTACCGTTGACGAAGGTCTTGGTACATCTTGGTGCTACCTGGGTGGATTGACAACGGGGTATCATGAGCTTCTTTCATAACATACGGAGTCAAGTTTAGATTGCCCTTGCTAGGAACCACTAAACGATTCTTGAAGTACAACGCTTGATCATCAGCAAGCCCGTAGACTAAGGGCTTTCCTGTGGAGAGATATCGCTTCATCTTTTCGATATCTGAGTCACCTTTGGATGAACTTGATGTCTTTGTCGAGGTCTACTGCAACAAGGGAATTCACATATCCATGTGGAACAATCTCAAGGTTCAACTTACGAAGATCTTCATATAGAAGTGGCTGTTGTACTTGAACTTCCAGTTCACTACAATAGGCTTTGCTGCTCAGGGCATCAGCCATCACATTAGCTTTGCCAGGGGTGTAAGAAATTACCATGTTGTAGTCGGATATTTTCTGGAGCCATCTCTGCTGGCGGAGATTCAGGTCGGGCTGATTAAACAGGTACTTCAGGCTTTGGTGGTCGGTGTAGATCTCGCAACGATTACCGACGAGGTAATGTCGCGACAACTTCAATGCATAAATTACCGCTGCCAATTCAAGATCATGTGTTGAATAGTTTTCTTCATGAGCACGCAACTAACGAGAGCCGTAAGCCATATTCTTGCATTAGGACACAACCTAATCATTGACGAGACGTGTCGCAATATACCACGAAGTCCTTCTGAGTATCAGGGGGAGCAAGCACGGGGAAAGAAGTGAGCTTGTCCTTGAGGGCTTGAAAACTTTCTTGGCATTTATCAGTCCACTCAAACTTGACGCCTTTGTGAGGAAGATTAGTCAGAGGCTTGGAAATCTTTGTCGGGACCCGGAATATGCGTATGTAATTCTAGTCACGATACAATCATATGGAGAGCCGAGAGTCGTACCCACCTGTCTAAGAAGACAAGGCCAAGCACAGAACACTCTCGGAAAGCATCGAACGTGAGGGGCATCCCATCCAGGCCCATATGATCATCTGAGATGGGTCCTCATCGTCCGCTCACAAGTCTAAATGCTTATGGGTGGTGAAATCCCATACTCATAGACAAGTCGCGTCAACCATATTATCGATTGAATCATAGCACTTACATAAACAGACTCGAGCCCGATCACCTAGTCGGGATCTCGCGCAGGCTCAATCATACAACAAAGTGTGCCACGTGACAAGAATCACGAGCAATCGCATCGCGATGCCCCAAGCTGCGCACATCTAAGGGCCACTTGGTGTATAAAAGACCGCCGGCAAGAACACAACTAAGTTATCGAAAACCCATACTAAGACATGCATGCTATAATCATACACGCACCACACATGTCTAGTATGAACATCAGGTATCATCACATAACTCTAGAAAGTACTTCTTTATTGACTTACATATAGAGCATACAAAGATCACATGTCTGTGATCAACATTACATCATACGACGGAAAATTAGGTCTGAGTACAGTCAAGTTTAACAAATGGCTTAGAGAAGCCTTGTTCAAAAAACATAGCCCTTCAACGAGGGACTAGACTGCTGTCTGGAACTATACTAACTTAGTCAACATCGAGCTTCAGGGAGGTGACTCCATCGGGGTCTGGTTTCTCATCTAAAACATAAAATAAGCAAACGTGAGTACAAAATCGTACTCAGCAAGACATACATCAGAACTATACTACTCATGCTCAAGTTTCAAGGTAAATGGAGGTGGGGTTTCAACATGCCGAAGTGCCAGCTTTGACTTGGCTAGTCCTGTACTACGAGTACCAGAGTTGAGGTAAGAAGCATACACTAGTCCACTACCAAGTCTCCAACCAATACACCACTATGGATACTTCCTCGACTTCACCACGAGGAAGCACGCCATAGCACTCACACTTATCTTGCAAATTTTAGAGTAACCGTTGAAGTTGTCTAATAATCAAGCATAGGTCTCCAAGTAGTCCATTACCGCGGACGCGGCTATTCCAATAGTTTGTTAACCCTGCAGGGGTGTACTGCTACACACATAAAACTATCAGTTACCGCCGGGATCTCGTCACCCTTCAAGCGGGTGTCGGCGAGGATTATTCCCACAACTTTTACCAAACAGCCAACTATGATCCAGGAGTCGACTATCTGAATTGGTTACCGCTCGAGAGTCCGTCCGCATCAATGATACGGACCCAGACAATGTAGGCGACCGAGATGCCACCCTGGAAGATGGTTTTCATGGTGAACTCCTAAACATGCATAAGCGAGACTGAGAGGCAAAATTGTTTTTCATAGACATGATCAATGGGGTTTTCTTGCCTTGCTGACGATACACGGGTTTGCCGGTCTTCTGCTTCAGGGGTGACCTCCGTGTCGGAAACACTGTTACCGGAACAATCATCAACAAAGGGGGGCAACATCGAAATAAAGTGCACAAGCACATGATATGTTGTGACATGACGTATAGGGTACTGATTTTTTGACAATTCAATTTAATTGAAGTGTATTGCAAAGGATTTGCAAATTCAAACTCCAAATTCAAATTCAAATTAAGACAAGTGCATGTTTTCTACAGTTCATCCATTTTAAAATGGTCAAACATAAAAACAAATTTCATATTCATAATCCTTGCATTTTTCTGATAAATTTTCATATATTATTTGTCCAATTTGGAGTTAAAATGAATTAGTTATGAATTGTTGAAGTTTAATCTATTTTCTGTAATTTCTCTGATATCTTTTAATTCATAAATTGAATTACTGCGTGGGCATGATGTCACAGTGACGTCAGGGGGCTCTGGCTAGTGGGGCCCTGCTGTCAGTGAGAGGGGGATTAATCCCTCTCGGTTTAAACTAACAAAGGGAGGGGGCCAGGGGGCCCACCTATCATAGGGTTTAGGGGGTCATTAGGAGGTAATTAGCGCTAATTTGACATGGGCCACGTCACCTCGTCGGCGTCATCCAGCGCGATGGCGCTCGCACGGGGCAACGCTCCTGGCCTCCATTTGGTGCGCTAGTGGCACTAGAAGGATGCCCTTGGCCTCGCGCACACGATGGTGTAGGCCATCGTCGCCAGGGAGGTCCACGGAAATGGCGGCAACCTCATTGGCGGCGGCCGGAGCTCGGGCGAGGTGAGAACGACAACCAGAGCATGGGGAGGAGCGCTAGTTGAGGGGAAAATGCCATAAGCTCACCCTGAGTGTAAAGGAGAGGTCGGGGAAGGCAGAGGAGCAGCGATGGGAATGGAATCGACGGCGAGCTTCCACGTCCGTAGGCGAAGAAGATGGCTCGATTCGTCGGCTCTGGGGCGTTCCAGCTCGCGGTACTCTTCAGGATGGCGAAGATGACGACGGTGAACACGATGGACACGACGATGCGGCGGTTCGTGGTCGTTGGCCACGAAGGTGCGGAGGCGCGCTCCGCGGCGAGCTACGGGCGGGTGCGAGAACGGCGAGGGGAGAGGAGGAGAACGGGTTAGAGGAGGGGGAAAGGACGCACGGCTTCAGGGTGGCGCTGCTAGAACGCCCGAGGTGGCCTGGATGCGTCGCGGTGGTGTCGGCGCGTCCCCTTCTCGACACCGAGCAGCTTAAGGGCGAGGGGAGGAAGATGATAGGAAGAGGTGGGCTGGGCCAGGCTAGGTGGGCCAGGGGGGATGAGTTGGGCCAAATGGCCAGGTAAGCCTTTTTCCTTTTCTTTTCTGTTTTGCTTTCTGTCTTTTGTTTTGCTTTGCTAAAATAATTAGCTAGGCATTTTATAAAATGCTCAAAGTTTATATATGGGCTTACATGACCAGTAGCTAGTCATTCCCAAGTTTTGAACATTTTTTAAATTCAAATAGGGGTATTTAATTAATTCCAAGCCCTTTGTAGAAATTTTTAAAAATCTATGAGCATGGGCTTGAATCCAAATCACTTGATATGCGATCACACTCATTTACGAGACTTTTCAAAAATACCAGAGGAAATTTTTGGAAGAAATTTTTGTCTGGCCATTTGAATTAAATTCAATTAGGGCTTTCTGCTTTCCCCAGTGCGATTTCTTTTGAAATTTTTGCATGATGCAAAGATCAACCTAACCCTAGCACATACCTAGGTTGGGGTTGTGACAACTTGCCCCCACTCAAAAGAATATCGTCCCGAGATTCAGAAGTCGTCGGGAGGAAGGTGCGGTACTCGGCACAGAGGCGTTCTTCTCTTTCCCACGGAGCTTCCTTCTCGGAGTGGTGTGACCATTGCACTTTGAGGAACTTGATCTTCTGACCACGGGTGACACGCTCTGCTGAATCAAGAATACGAAGGGGGTACTCTCGATAAGAAAGGTCATCTTGGAGATCAAGCGTTTCATGGTCGACTTCGCGGATGGGGTCCTTGAAGCAACGCCTGAGTTGTGAAACATGGAATACATCATGTACTCGGGAAAAGTGCGCGGGTAGTTCAAGTTGGTAGGCAACTTCTCCACGTTTAGCAAGAATGCAGAAAGGTCCAATGTAACGTGGGGCAAACTTGCCTTTGATACCGACTCGTTGTGTTCCCTTCAGAGGAGTAACCCGAAGGTAAGCCTTCTCATCCAGATTGTAGCTTTCTTGCCTATGATGACGATCATAGTAGCTTTTCTGACGAGACTTGGCGGCTTTCAATTGATTACGAACAATGCGAACTTTCTCTTCTGCTTTCTTGATCATATCCGGTCCAAAGAATTGTCTTTCACTGGTTTCTGACCAGTTTAGGGGTCTTCGACATCGTCATCCATAGAGGAATTCAAAAGGAGCCATGTTCAGACTAGATTGGAAACTATTGTTATAAGAAAATTCGATGAATGGAAGAGACCTCTCCCAATTCTTTCCGAATGATATAACACAAGCTCTGAGCATGTCTTCGAGAATTTGGTTAACCCTTTCAACTTGACCGCTAGACTGAGGATGGAAAGTTGTGCTAAAGGAGAGATGAGTTCCCATAATATTCTGAAAACTTTCCCAGATTCTAGAGGAGAAAAGGCTACCACGATCAGAATTGATTTCCAAAGGAACACCATGAAGAGACACAATTCTAGAGACATACAAGTCCTCTAACTGGCTAGCAGTTATAGACTCGCGAACTGGAAGGAAGTGAGCAACTTTGGAAAGTCTAACAATGGCAATGAAGATGGCATCATTTCCTTTCTGGGTTTTTGGTAAGCCAGTGATGAAATCCATACTGACTTTGTCCCATTTCAACTCGGGAATGGCTAAAGGTTGAAGAGTACCAGCAAGTCTTTGGTGTTCTGCCTTAATGCGACGGCACACATCACATTCGGCAAAAATCAAGCAATGTCTCTCTTCATCCTAGTCCACCAAAATCTCTGGCGTAGATCTCGGTACATTTTTGTGCTACCGGGATGAATCGAGAGGGGAGTGTCATGGGCTTCTTTGAGGATGAGTTTCCTCAGATTCCTATTCTTAGGTATTACCAAACGATTTTCAAAGAATACCGTTCCTTTACTAGCTGTGGAGAAACATTTAGCAACTCTGGTAGCAATGGTCTCCTTGATCCGGCGAACACCTCGTGCACGCCTTTGGGCAACTATGATTTGATCCTCAATTGTTGGTTTCGCCACCAAGTTGAAAAGAGATCCACGAGGAACAATCTCGAGGTTGAGCTTTCGAAATTCCTCATGAAGAATTGGTTGATACTATTGTAACATGAGGTTGTTACAATACGACTTACGACTTAGTGCATCCGCCATGACATTGGCTTTGCCTGGGGTGAAAGAAATTCCTAAGTCATAATCTTTTATCAACTCTATCCAACGTCTTTACCTGAGATTAAGATCTGGCTGGGTGAATATGTATTTGAGGCTTTGGTGATTAGAATAGATCTCACAACGATTACCAATGAGGTAATGTCGCCAGGTTTTCAAGGCATGAACTACGACATCGAGTTCAAGATGATGGGTAGTATATTTCTCTTCATGTGGACGCAACTGGCGTGAAGCGTATGCTACCACATGTCGATCTTGCATAAGTATGCATCCTAACCCTTGCTGTGAAGCATCACAATAGATCTCGAAATCACTTTTGGTGTCTGGAGGCGCAAGTACGGGTGCAGAAGTCAATCTTCTTTTCAGCTCTTGAAAGCTTTCCTCACACTTGGGAGTCCATTCGAATTTCTTATCTTTCATGAGGAGTTCAGTCAGAGGCTTTGAAACTTTGGAGAAGTTCTCAACGAAGCGGCGACAATACCTTGCTAGGCCAAGAAAACTCCTAACTTTCTTAACCGATTCAAGTGGAGTCCAGTCAAGGAAGGCCTGAACTCTCTCGGGATTGACAGCAATGCCTTTGGCAGAAATCACGTGGCCTATGTAGGTCACTTCTGGTAGCCAGAATTCGCACTTAGAGAATTTGGCATAAAGACGATGCTCTCGAGGTTTCATCAATACCAGCCTAAGATGATCGGCATGTTCTTCTTTGTTCTTCGAGTATATAAGGATGTCATCGAGGTAAACCACGACAAACTTCTCCAAATATTCCATGAAGATCGAATTCATCATGCGTGAAAAAGTGGCGGGGGCATTGGTTAAGCCAAAGGACATGACGGTAAACTCGTAAAGACCATACCGAGTAGTGAAAGCCGTCTTGGGAATGTCCTCGTTTCTGATTTTGATTTGATGATATCCTAATCTCAAATCCATCTTGGAGAAGACAGAGGATCCAGCAAGTTGATCATAAAGATCATAGATCCTGGGAAGTGGGTACTTGTTCTTTATCGTTTCTAGATTTAGCGGGCGATAGTCTACGCACATCCTTTATATTCCATCTTTCTTCGTTACGAATAGAAGGGGGAAACCCCATGGTGATGAGCTAGGGTGGATGAAGCCTTTTTCCAAAAAAGCTTCAAGTTGGATTTTTAGCTCAGCTAACTCATGTGGAGCCATTCTATATGGGCGTCTAGAAATTGGTGTGGTTCCTGGCATAAGATCTACAATGAATTCTACACATCTGTCGGGTGACTAGATTTGATGATTTGGATTACTGGATAGTTTTCCTAAGGATGACCACGGATTACTAGGCGCTAGAATCGATATGTCAGAGTAGAAAATTACCCCAACATGATGGTTAGTGTGGTTCTTCTAGCTAGAAGACATCCAAAGTGGGATCAAGAACTGCAAATGCATCAATATAGGTTTCTAAAATAAAATCTACAACAAACTCTATGGAATTGTTGGGTATGCCACCTAACAAATCTTCTGGAAAGACAACCGAAGTACAGAGAAGGATTTTGCAAATGCATCAGATTATGAAGAAACCTGGGATGACTCGGACAGCATAACGGCTGTAATTGCAAGAGAAATGGAAATCCTCACAACATTTCAACAGCACTTACATAAGGAGTCTCAAAATAGGAAGCACAACGACTCTAGACAACCGAACACAACTTTCCTACGGCTACAAGGAAGCAAAGAACGAGATGTTCTAATAAGACATAGCTGAGCCTAGTCCTATCTTCGCGTAGAACAAGATGAGGTGACTCAGAACTCAGATCAATGAGGGTAAGGAGAAAAAGAAGCCTTACATTGTTCCCTTTATACCCAAGTAACTATATAACTATAGAATTCTAGACTCGACTTCGACCAAGGGTTTGATAATCCTACAGACAGTCCTGCTCTGATACCAAGTCTATCGGGACCCGTAATATGCGTATGTAGTTCCAGTCACGATACAATCATATTGAGAGCCGAGAGCCGTACCCACTTGTCTAAGCAGACAAGGCCAAGCACAGAACACTCTCGGAAAGCATCGAACGTGAGGGGCATCCCATCCAGGCCCGGATGATCATCTGAGATGGGTCCTCATCGTCCTCTCACATGTCTAAATGCTTATGGATGGTGAAATCCCATACTCATAGACAAGTCGCCTCAACCATATTATCGATTGAATCATAGGACTTACATAAACAGACTCCAGCACGATCACCTAGTCGGGATCTCGGGCGGGCTCAATCATACAACAAAGTGTGCCACGTGACAAGAGTCACGAGCAATCGCATCGCGATGCCCCAAGTTGCGCACATCTAAGGGCCACTTGGTGTATAAAAGACCGCCGGCAAGAACACAATTAAGTTATCGAAAACCCATACTAAGACATGCATGTTATAATCATACACGCAACACACATGTCTAGTATGAACAGCGGGTATCATCACATAACTCTACAAAGTACTTCTTTATTGATGTACACATAGAGCATACAAAGATCACATGTCTGTGATCAACATTACATCATACAACGGAAGCAAATTAGGTATGAGTACAGACAAGTTTAACAAATGGCTTAGAGAAAACTTGTTGAACAAACATAGCCCTTCCACGAGGGACCAGACTGCTGTCTGGAACTATACTAACTTAGTCAACGTCGAGCTTCAGGGAGGTGACTCCATCGGGGTCTGGTTTCTCATCTAAAACATAGAATAAGCAAACGTGAGTACAAAATCGTACTCAGCAAGACTTACATCAGAACTATACTACTCATGCTCAAGTTTCAAGGTAAAGGGAGGTGGGGTTTCAACATGCAGAAGTGCCAACTTTGACTTGGCTAGTCCTGTACTACGAGTACCGGAGTTGAGGTAAGAAGCGTACACGAGTCCACTACCAAGTCTCCAACCAATACACCACTATGGATACTTCCTCGACTTCTCCACGAGGAAGCACGCCATAGCACTCACACTTATCTTGGCAATTTTAGGGTAACCGTTGAAGTTGTCTAATAATCAAGCATATGTCTCCAAGTAGTCCATTACCGCGGACGCGACTATTCGAATAGTTTGTTAACCCTGCAGGGGTGTACTTCTACACTCATGAAACTATCAGTTACCGCCGGGATCTCGTCACCCTTCAAGCGGGTGTCGGCGAGGATAATTCCCACAACTTTTACCTCACATCCAACTATAATCCAGGAGTCGACTATCTGAGTTGGTTACCGCTCGAGAGTCTGGCCGGATCAACGATACGGACCCAGACAATGTAGGCGACCGAGACGGCACCCTGGAAGATGGTTTTACTGCCTCACAGGTCCACCCACATATCTAAATGATGCAACCTCTCATTCATTCTTTTTCTATGCATATGCCAAATCGAAATCCCGAACTGGTGTGACTACTGGACTTGATCGGGGGTGATTTAATAGGCCAAACGGGGTCCCCATAAAGCCCTACATGTGGTAGTAATCTTTGTCTTGGATCACAACCCAAGAACTCGGGGCCTAGGGCAGTGTTCAAGACAACCCACTGTGTACTCCTACACAGCCTCTCATCGTTCACCTTGTTTAGGTCAAATTCACCACACCCTCTTTCATCACAAATAACATGAACATGACTGCTACCAACATCAATTAATCACCCAAGATGGACCAATGCTTCCACAACTCTAAGTATAGCATAAGCATAACATGGATGAATAGCCACATGATGATCACAAGAAATTCCTAGATCTGCTAGGTTGAGGTTAGCTTAATACTGTGGCAGAAATGACAGGTCATGCAAAGGAATGGTTCAACTAGCTGTAGAACGTAACATGGTGAACTCCTAAATTTCATGCCCGATATGAGGTACTGTTCCAGATCTAGATGTTTCCATCCAGATCCGGGGACGAAGCACATATCGGTCCCACCGCGACATATGACAAAGCCATATGCCCCGGATTTCCAACATGATATCACAACATTACAGGTACAAGGATACAACATCTCATACAATCGGCATACAACTATCTTAAATACAATACAACAGAGGAAGGTACATGTCTGAGTACAGACTACAATCAAATGCCTAGTGGAAAAGAGAAAACATCGATCCCATAAACACACGGGTCCAGGCCCTCCGTCGGGATCCGCCTAACTAGTCGTCGTCGAGTCTCCACGTGAAACGTCGATCACCATACCTGTTGTCGATCAAGAACCCTGAAAAGAGTTGGGGGGGTAGTATCATGAGTACAGAGGTACTCAGCATCCAACTGTAGTGGTCATCTGACCCAGCAAGGACTTCATCACTCGTCATTCTAGGACAACTAGTAGTTTACGGTAAGGAAGGGGTAAGTGGTGAGGTTGCTGCCGCACTAGCATTATGAAGTGGCTAACAATCTAGAGAGTAAGGTAAGAAGCCAAGCATTCGATGAGGAATCGCCTCCAACAAGTCTTGCTATCAACTACTTTCGCAATCATAACACCTATCCTATCCTTGTCCTCCTCTTCGCATCCCGACGAAGAAGAAGAAGTCAAGGCACACACACATTGATCAAATTATATTAAGATTATCTCAGCTATTGTTGTCTATGAACAAGGAGTAGGTCTCAAGTCGTCCATAACCGTGGACACGGCTTCTCAAAAAGATTTAACCTTGCAGGGGTGTACCAACTGTCCATTACGAGGCGTCGCATGCTCGCCCATCTCTCTCAGTTGCTACCCATTATAGGCAACCATTTTATGATTTAGTTCCAAGAAATCTGAAACGACGGGTCCCTCTAACTAACAACGAACAAATCCGGGTGGCCCCCGGGGAGTCGACACCCAATCCAAAAGCTGGCCATGCTCTCGGATCGGACTCTTCCGTATGGCCAAGGTCGGGTTTAGTCTCACCTATATAACAGGGGACTTCCCTAGCTCACCAGTGTTGACCAACAGAGGAACTTTGTCTCCGCTGGCCCGAGTTGTTTGAAAACTACTGGCAGCGGACCAGCACACACATGGTTTCAAATGGTAAATCAGCTTGGGCCACTTCCAGAAATGTTTGAAGCTAGGTAGGTAAGAAGAGGGGACCCCATAAAATCCCACACGCGATTAGGCACGCTCAGTCTTAAAACCAATACCCGGAACTCGGATCCTAGGTGACTCGAATGGAACAAAGCGTCGGGGCGGGATAGCCTAGACCTTCCATCCTTCGTCGAATATAGTCAACATTATAATAATCATATCATCAACAACAATATAATAATGTGATATCCCAAACCAAGGAGTAACAGGGTAACATCGTAGCATCCTAAGCATGCATACTAAGTAGGGGCTATGCAACGAGCAATAGTAACATAGCAGTACATGGTTTGCTGGGAGGGGACATGGCTGTATCGGTTTGAAAGAGGCTGTAAACATGTGGTAGGATCAAACATCAAACTTAACCTAGACTAGCATGCAAACCGCTGGTTGAAATAGAATGGATCATAAGTAATGTATAGTCCTTACCTGTTGATAAGTCGGGTTCCGAAGGTGTAGTTGATCGCAAGCTCGCAACGTCTCCGAAGGTACCCGCTGAAGCACACAAGACGATAAACACTGGAAAGCAATCAACGAGCAAGCACTCTATTACTACGAGGCAAACACGAGAAAGCTTCATCAAGAAGGCAACACGACACATCTCACCTACCGTCGAGAGCTGTTACTAACAGGTTAAGTGGAGTACTCGTCACGCACGACGATACCGCACATTTAGAAAGGTTCAAGTTGTTTAGCTACAGGTTATCAACCAACGGTTATTAACATGGCAACTGAACCAAGCATGGCATAGCACACAAACATGGCAAAAGGTGAAGCATAAGATAAACTATCTATGCTAGTCAATTTAAGTGAGGCACAACCTAAACATGACATTCCACTAAGTACCCCACGACAATTAAAAGATTTGGTACTGTTCTGTCCTAAACCATATTTTAGTTTGGTTAACAACAGCAAACAATAGCATAAACACAAAGTACACGAAAAACTAATAAAGTTACATATAAAGAACACCCTAAACGGAGTTACGGTTAAAAAGATATAAGCAAAACAAGTTACGGGCACAATCTGCCAACATCAGGAAGCACACTTTAGAGCAATGCATAAACAGGATAATCAATGCAAACATGCTCACAAATGATATGTAACTAAAGTAGACATGACAGTGAAGGCATGCCAACAAGAATCATGCAAATAGGCATCATAGATCAAAAGATATTAACCATGCAACATGGCATCGGAACGTTACAGACTTAGAGAAAAACAGAGGTGGCTGTCAAAAACAGCAGCATAGAAACTTTGGAGCTCAATAACTATATGACCAGCAAGCATATCATGGCAATGAAATACATATAATGTAAGTAGACATGGTGCTTAACAATATGCAATTGGAATCACTCAATTCGGATAAACGGTCGCGACACACTCGTCGACCGAAGTTGCAACAAAATATAAACAGTAGCACACTAACAGCAGGGTATCTACTTTGGATCAAGATACAATCATGCTGCAGCAAGCAATTATGGCATGTGAATGCATGTAACTGAAGTAGAAACAATGCTTAACGCAACGCAAAAGGAATCAATCAATTCCGACGTACGGTTGTGAAGCAACCGTCGCCCAAAGTTTCAATCAAGCAACAGTTTTCAGACAGTTTAACAGCAGCAGTTGCAATTAACGATCTGATGCCCTGTTTAGCACACAATTACACAATCAAGATGACCTCAAATGCAAATGCTCACAAAAGATGGATTGGAGTACACAAAATTCTAAGCAATATTCGTTTTGGCGGCACGTTCATCGGAGCTACGGATTAATGGGAAATTACGTTGCAAACAGACATCAACAACAAAATTACCCAGACTGAGCAAAAATTGGAGGGGCCAAGAGAAAAAAAAGCACCTAGTGGGCCGAGTCCCATCTCGCGGCAGAGGAGGCGGCTGGTGGATCTGGGCTGGCGGCCTGGCCTAGAGGCTCCTGGGCTGGACTGGGCCACGGGGCCCACTCGCGGTGGCCGGTCGTTGGAGGCTCTGCCCGATCTCGATCCGGATCGGGACCGGAGCGGCTAGTGGCGGCCGCCGGTGACCCTGCCGGCGAGGTGGCGAGGCTCCTCGGGGCGAGGGGCGGCCAGAGGAGGGGTGCAGCGGGCGGTTGGGGTCGGTCGGACCCGCGCGGTGGCCGGCGGCGTGGCTCTCCCGTGGCGCAGCGGCGGCTGCCGGCCAGTGGAGCTCAGGCCATCCATGGGGGCCTCGCCGGCAACGACCTGCAGGACGGGAGGAGAAGAGGAGTGAGAGGGAGAGGAGGAGAAGGGAGCGCGGGAGGAGAAGGAAGGGAGAGGCGGCAGGTGGCTGCTCCGGTGGCTCGCCGGCGCGGGCGCAGAGGCGGCGGCTCGGCTTGGAGAGAGAGAGGAGAGAGGTGGAGTCCAGGGCGCATCTGGGTCGTTGGATCGGCCGATCCGACGGTCCAGATCGCAGGGAGGCTAAAATTTCGGGATTTTT
Source organism: Bromus sterilis (assembly GCA_950022295.1). Lineage (NCBI taxonomy): Eukaryota > Viridiplantae > Streptophyta > Magnoliopsida > Poales > Poaceae > Bromus > Bromus sterilis. The sequence goes on along the minus strand of OX465599.1, from coordinate 157,239,318 downwards.
GGGATAAATTGCGCAAATCTGAGCAAACTCAGGGGGGTGGCTGCAATTTTGTGGCTAGGGAAACCCTAGAAAGGGGTGGGAGTGTGGTGGTATTTATATAGCCCAGGTGGCTGGTAGTTTGCAAAAACATCCCCGGTTTTTCTCTCGCGCGCGCGATGTTCACGTTTCTGACCGCCGGGGGTCCGTAGTACCTCCGATTCGGGTAAAACTTCGAACTGCGCAATCAGCGCGACGAGCTGGCGGCGTTCACCTCGCGCTGGAACCGGTCCGAGAACACTTTCCGGTGCGCTATAAAATATAACCCGTTTAATTATTAAATGGGGTTTTTCGTTCCGTCGGCTGCGGCTGGTCCCGTGCGGTTTTCGCGACGGTGATCGGGCGAAACCCGGTGTCGCAAATATCGAGTGTCAGGGTGGCAAGGGTCGGTCTCCGTCCAATACGAGATAAGAGGGGGAAAATAATCGCTGATCGATAAATCGGGGATGCAAACACCGCAAACAAATCAAACAATCAAACAATTCACACCGAAAACAAAAATTTTAGTTTTTTGTGAAAACTGGGCTGTTACAATACAACACCACCAACAAGGGATCTCGTCCCGAGATCCAGGACGATCCGGGGGAGAGGGGAAGGGGGAGAGAAAAGAGAGTCGACGATTCTTCAACACCACCAACAAGGGACTCTGCTCCATGTCGACGTCGAACTTCGGTCGGGATAAAAAAATTCGCAGAGAGACGACGTCGTCGGAAGAACGAAACCGTAAGTGCCAAGAGGGAGAACGACAGCTAAAACCTGGTCAAAGGGATAGTGCTTTTCGACGCAAGTCGTGAAAACACCGGCAAAAGGATGGATGGCAATGGATGACCCAGATGATAACCGAAATCGGAGAAGCTAAAGGTACTACAGGAATTCCTACCTGAGCTCGGAATCGAGACAATACGCTGCAAGCAAGGCACTGTAACGGTTCCGATACTCCACACACTCGAGATCCTAGAGTTTTGAAGGGGATAAGGCGAGAGTAAAACAATTACGGCACTTGTCCTGACCAGAGCAAGGGTAAGGAGTAAAAAGAATCCTACTCTCCGACAACTAACTTAGTAACTACAAAATAGTTTTTATCTAGACTCGACTTCGGCCAGAAAAGGGATCCTAAGGTCGGTAAGGCTCTGATACCAACTTGTCAAGACCGATATGCGGTACTGTTCCAGATCTAGATGTTTCCATCCAGATCCGGGGACGAAGCACATATCGGTCCCACCGCGACATACGACAAAGCCATATGCCCCGGATTTCCAACATGATATCACAACATTACAGGTACAAGGATACAACATCTCATACAATCGGCATACAACTGCCTTAAATACAATACAATAGCGGAAGGTACATGTCTGAGTACAGACTACAATCAAATGCCTAGTGGCAAAGAGAAAAACATCGATCCCATAACCACACGGGTCCATGCCCTGCGCCGGGATCCGCCTAACTAGTCGTCGTCGAGTCTCCACGTGAAACGTCGATCACCATACCTGTTGTCGATCAAGAACCCTGAAAAGAGTTGGGGGGTAGTATCATGAGTACAGAGGTACTCAGCATCCAATGTAGTGGTCATCTGACCCAGCAAGGACTTCATCACTCGTCATTCTAGGACAACTAGTAGTTTACGTTAAGGAAGGGGGAAGTGGTGAGGTTGCTGCCGCACTAGCATTATGAAGTGGCTAACGATCTAGAGAGTAAGGTAAGAAGCCAAGCATTCGATGAGGAATCGCCTCCAACAAGTCTTGCTGTCAACTACTTTCGCAATCATAACACCTATCCTATCATTGTCCTCCTCTTCGCATCCCGTCGAAGAAGAAGCAGTCAAGGCACACACACATTGATCAAATTATATTAAGATTATCTCAGCTGTTGTTGTCTATGAACAAGGAGTAGGTCTCAAGTCGTCCATAACCGTGGACACGGCTTCTCGAAAAGATTTAACCCTGCAGGGGTGTACCAACTTCCCATTACGAGGCATCGCATGCTCGCCCATCTCTCTCAGTTGCTACCCATTATAGGCAACAATTTTATGATTTAGTTCCAAGAGATCCGAAACGACAGGTTCCTCTAACTAACAACGAACAAATCCGGGTGGCCCCCGGGGAGTCGACACCCAATCCAAAAGCTGGCCACGCTCTCGGATCAGACTCTTCCGTATGGCCAAGGTCGGGTTTAGTCTCACCTATATAACAGGGGACTTCCCTAGCTCACCAGTGTGGACCAACAGAGGAACTCTGCCTCCGCTGGCCCGAGTTGTTTGAAAACTACTGGAAGCTGACCAGCACACACACGGTTTCAAATGGTAAATCATCTTGGGCCACCTCTAGAAATGTTTGAAGCTAGGTAGGTAAGAAGAGGGGACCCCATAAAATCCCACACGCGATTAGGCACGCTCAGTTTTAAAACCAATACCCGGAACTCGGATCCTAGGTGACTCGAATGGAACGAAGCGTCGGCGCGGGATAGCCTAGACCTTCCATCCTTCGTCAAATATAGTCAACATTATAATAATCATATGATCAACAAAAATATAATAATGTGATATCCCAAACCAAGGAGTAACAGGGTAACATCGTAGCATCCTAAGCATGCATACTAAGCAGGGGCTGAGCAACGAGCAATAGTAACATAGCAGTACATGGTTTGCTGGGAGGGGACATGGCTGTATCGGTTTGAAAGAGGCTGTAAACATGTGGTAGGATCAAGCATTGAACTTAACCTAGACTAGCATGCAAACCGCTGGTTGAAATAGAATGGATCATAAGTAATGTATGTTCCTTGCCTGTTGATAAGTCGGGTTCCGAAGGTCTAGTTGATCGCAAGCTCGCAACGTCTCCGAAGGTACCCGCGGAAGCACACAAGATGATAAACACTGGAAAGCAATCAACGAGCAAGCACTCTATTACTACGAGGCAAACACGAGCAAGCTTCAACAAGAAGGCAACACGAGACATCGCACCTACCGTCGAGAGCGGTTACTAACAGGTTAAGTGGAGTACTTGTCACACACGACGATACCGCACATTTAGAAAGGTTCAAGTTGTTTAGCTACAGGTTATCAACCAATGGTTATTAACATGGCAACTCAAGCAAGCATGGCATAGCACACAAACATGGCAAGAGGTGAAGCATAAGATAAACTATCTATGCTAGTCAATTTAAGTGAGGCACAACCTAAATATGGCATTCCACTAAGTACCCCACGACAATTAAAAGATTTGGTACTGTTCTGTCCTAAACCATATTTTAGGTTGGTTAACAACAGCAAACAATAGCTTAAACACAAAGTACACGAAAAACTAATCAAGTTACATATAAAGAGCACCCCAAACGGAGTTACGGTTAAAAAGATATAAGCAAAACAAGTTACGGGCACAACCTGCCAACATCAGGAAGCACACTTTAGAGCGATGCATAAACAGGATAATCAATGAAAACATGCTCACAAATGATATGGAACTAAAGTAGACATGACAGGGAAGGCATGGCAAAAATAATCATGCAAATAGGCATCATAGATCAAAAGATATTAAGCATGCAACATGGCATCGGAACGTTACAGACTTAGAGAAAAACAGAGGTGGCTGTCAAAAACAGCAGCATCGCAACTTTGTATCTCAATAACTATATGACCAGCAAGCATATCATGGAAATGCAATACATATAATGGAAGTAGACATGATGCTTAACAATATGCAATTGGAATCACTCAATTCGGATAAAAGGTCGCGACACACTCGTCGACCGAAGTTGCAACAAAATAATAACAGCAGCACACTAACAGCAGGGTAGCTACTTTGGAGCAAGATACAATCATGATGCACCAAGCAATTATGGCATGTAACTGCATGAAACTGAATTATAAACAATGCTTAACGCAACGCAAAAGGAATCACTCAATTCCGACGTACGGTTGCGAAGCAACCGTCGCCCGAAGTTTCAATCAAGCAACAATTTTCAGACAGTTTAACAGCAGCAGTTGCAATTAACGATCTAATTCCCTGTTTAGCACACAATTACACAATCAAGATGACCTCAAATGCAAATGCTCACAAAAGATGGATTGGGGTACACACAATTCTGAGCAATATTCGTTTTGGCGGCACGTTCATCAGAGCTACGGATTAACGGGAAATTACGTTGCAAACAGACATCAGCAGCAAAATTACTCAGACTTAGCAAAAATTGGAGGGGCCAAGAGAAAAAAAAGCACCTAGTGGGCCGAGGCCCATCTCGCGGCAGAGGAGGCGGCTGGTGGATCTGGGGTGGCGGCCTGGCCTGGAGGCGCCTGGGCTGGACTGGGCCACGGGGCCCACTTGCGGTGGCCGGTCGGTGGAGGCTCTGCCCGATCTCGATCCGGATCGGGACCGGAGCGGCTGGTGGCGGCCGCCGGTGACCCTGCCGGCGAGGCGGCGAGGCTCCTCGGGGCGAGGGGCGGCCAGAGGAGGGGTGCAGCGGGCGGTTGGTGTCGGCCGGACCCACGCGGTGGCCGGCGCGTGGCTCTCCTGTGGCGCAGCGGCGGCTGCCCGCCAGTGGAGCTCGGGCCATCCATGGGGGGCTCGCCGGCGACGACCTGCATGACGGGAGGAGAAGAGGAGTGAGAGGGAGAGGAGGAGAAGGGAGCGCGGGAGGAGAAGGAAGGGTGCGGCGGCTGGTGGCTGCTCCGGCGGCTCGCCGGCGCGGGCGCGGAGGCGGCGGCTCGGCTTGGAGAGAGAGAGGAGAGAGGTGGAGTCCAGGGCGCATCTGGGCCGTTGGATCGGCCGATCCGACGGTCCAGATTGCAGGGAGGCTAAAATTTCAGGATTTTTGGGATAAATTGCGCAGATCTGAGCAAACTCACGGGGGTGGCTGCAATTTTGTGGCTAGGGAAACCCTAGAAAGGGGTGGGAGTGTGGTGGTCTTTATATAACCCAGGTGGCTGGTAGTTTGCAAAAACATCCCCGGTTTTTCTCTCGCGCGCGCAGTGTTCACGTTTCTGACCGCCGGGGGTCCGCAGTACCTCCGATTCAGGTAAAACTTCGAACTGCTCGATCAGCGCGACGAGCTGGCGGCGTTCACCTCGCGCTGGAATCGTTCCGAGAACACTTTCCGATGCGCTATAAAATATAACCCGTTTAATTATTAAATAGGGTTTTTCGTTCCGTTGGCTGCGGCTGGTCTCGTGCGGTTTTCGCGACGGTGATCGGGCGAAACCCGGTGTCGCAAATGTCGAGTGTCAAGGTGGAAAGGGTCGGTCTCCGTCCAGTACGAGATAAGAGGGGGAAAATAATCACCGATCGATAAATCGGGGATGCAAACACCGCAAACAAATCAGACAATCAAACAATTCACACCGAAAACGAAATTTTTAATTTTTTTTGAAAACTGGTTTGTTAAAATACAACACCACCAACAAGGGATCTCGTCCCGAGATCCAGGACGATCCCGGGGAGAGGGGAAGGGGGAGAGAAAAGAGAGTCGACGATTCTTCAACACCACCAACAAGGGACTCTGCTCCATGTCGACGTCGAACTTCGGTCGAGATAAAAAAAATTCGCAGAGAGACGACATCGTCGGAAGAACGAAACCGTCAGTGCCAAGAGGGAGAACGACAGCTAAAACCTGGTCAAAGGGATAGTGCTTTTCGACGCAAGTCGTGAAAACACCGGCAAAAGGATGGATGGCAATGGATGACCGAGATGATAACCGAAATCGGAGAAGCTAAAGGTAGTACAGGAATTCCCACCTGAGCTCGGAATCGAGAAAATACGCTGCAAGCAAGGCATTGTAACAGTTCCGATACTCCACACACTTGAGATCCTAGAGTTTTGAAGAGGATAAGGCGAGAGTAAAACAATTACGGAACTTGTCCTGACCAGAGAAAGGGTAAGGAGTAAAAAGAATCCTACTCTCCGACAACTAACTTCGTAACTACAAAATAGTTTTTATCTAGACTCGACTTTGGCAAGAAAAGGGATCCTACGGTCGGTAAGGCTCTGATACCAAGTTGTCAGGCCCGATATGCGGTATTGTTCCTGTTGGAAATATGCCCTAGATGCAATAATAAAATGTTATTATATATATTTCCACGTTCGTAATTAATGTTTATATTTCTGTGCTATAATTGCAATGACCCTGACTATGAGATTCAGAAGAAAACTTACTTGCATGTGTGGAAATGTAAACACCAAGAGTTCCTGGTTTAGCCTCTAAGACCAGCTCATGTGCTAACTGATGATTTCTTTTTCTTAATCATGGACATTGTTCTTGTAACAAGGATGTCAATAGAAATGGGAACATATTGTTAACAGAACAATGATGTTGAACCGACCCCAGTATTGAATGATATACTTAGAGATCACATCGTAACAACGTTATAAGTCATATCATGAAATGTTATCATATACGTAATTCCTTAGACCATGAGAGTATCAAGTTGCTTCACACAGGAAGATGTGCTTTGGTTCTTAGATGAATCTTCCCGTTACTGGGAAGTAGTAAAATAAGTTCTGGGTACATTGGATAGTGTGTCTAGTAACTGTGATAGTTCAAGATTGGGATTTGCTCCTTCACGATGAAGAAGATATTCACTTCGGGCCCACTCGGTATGACGGTATCCATTATAGTCTGGCCAGACGCAGTGTGATTTAGTCACGGGGATACCGGAATACGATAACGAGAAAAAGGGACAAACGAGCAAACAGGATAACGAGTGGCTTGTGTTCAAGAAGTTGTTACACATGGGTGCCAAATTTCTCTCCTCTGACTTTTTCATATATCGCGAAGCAAAGGGAATGGTACATGACTAAACATAAAGGTTCACTCGAAGTTTATTCGTGTATGTGCGGGAGTCAACATGGGTGTCCATGGCTCCGCTGTTGATTATTGGCTATTGACAAAAGGTTGTTGACCTATGTCCGGAAGATGTTCTGAGTCATGTACGCATTATACCGAACCTATTGGGTCACACACTTAACGAGTAGTAATCTGTTAGAGAACTAGGAGATGAAAAGAGAAAGGGTACCGGAATTGTTTCGGGTGGAACCGAAAGTGTTCTGGGTAGCACTAGAAGTGTTCTAAGTGGTGCCAAATGGTTTCAGAATATTCGAGAACAGTCTCGGATGATTCCGGAACATTCAAGAAGAGTCTTGAAGTGGTCCCAAGACATCCGTGATAGTCTCGGATAGTTTTGCAACATTCGGTAATAGTTGTGGAAAGGTTACGAAACATCGGGAAATTGTTCCGGGAGCTCCAAAAATGTTCTGGGAGGTTCCGGGAGGTTCCCTGGAGCTTATGGAAGTATCCGGAGGGTTATGGAACTCTCCAAGACGCGGAAACCGAAACTAGGCCAAGTAGGAAGGTGCACAAGGCCGTAGGTCGGTGGGAAATAGACTTTCCTTGGGGGCTAGGTCAAAACGCCAGGGTCCCTGGCGTTTCCCCCCTAGACGCCGTAGTCCGCGGCGTTTCGTACTGGAATCTGTGTTGGACTCCTCCTGGTGGCCAAAACCGACTTTGGGGAGAACCCTCGCCCAAGTTGCGACCCCAGGCTTCCACCTATATATTCGGGGGCAGGGGTAGCCCCAAAGAACCACCAAAAAGCCCCAAGGCTTCCCCAGCTAAATCCCACGCGCCTCTAATTCTCTTCGGGCTAGATCGTTCTAGTCCGGACGCCGCTAGGCTCTTCTCCCTCTAGTTTCTCTCGGTGGCGTTCTTCTTTGGACGGAGGAGCGCTACTGGATTGCTACATCGGGATGTGTGGATACGGGTAGAGGGATCATACCTTTTATCCTTCTTCGAGGTCCTTCTTCTTCCTCGGATATCATGTTCGAGGGACTTGTTCGTGGGACTTGATCGAGACGGTTCGCGGGACAGATCGCGCAATGAATCGTGTAACAATATGCGGGATCGATATCCTCGCAGTTGGGAGGTCATCGAAATTCCCAGCTGCGGGGATCTGCACCAACGGTCTTCACCAACTCTACTTCCGCTACATCGGTTGGTGAGCCATGACCTAAAACCTTGTATGTAATCTTCTTGGATGATCTTGGGTTCTTGTTTCGTAGGCCGAATTTTTTTGTTTTCTACTACGTTTCCCGAAAGTGGTATCATGAGCGATCCTTGATTAGATGCATGTTTAGGTCTAGATCATATGTGTGATATGAGGCATTGATTTTCTTGTTGCTTCCCTGTCATGTGATTTTTTCTATGCTTGATGGCAAGTTGAGGTTTTGCTACAAGGATTGATTTTTCCATCGATCCCTCTATGCTGCTTTCAGTATGCTGGTTGCCTTGATCATGGTCTACATCAAACTCCTTGGATCTCATCTTAATCTCGCAATAGAAGATTTAACATGGAGGGGCTTGTGGATTTTATGAACTCAAATCCACACGGGGGTCACGCGTTGAACGAAGTTTGGCTTGTGGCATTATTTGCTGCACGCACCCCGAACATTAAACTAGCAACATTGAAGTATCGTGTTTGGTTTGTTTAGGGAACAACGTTTGCATGTAACCTGCTAATCAACCACGATAAAATTTGCAAAAACCCGTGTAGATAGCGATCTAACTTGTTTTTGCAGAGTATGCATGTGATGTGGTATAGCCTTCAAGATTTGCAATGTGTTTGTATGAGATGCTATATGATGTAATATTTATTCGCGACCTGCGTGTCGTGGTACGGCATGATGACTGGAGTCATATGATTGTCACTTAATTATGGCCTGCGTGCCAGAACTGTTTATTAGCTCGAGGCAAAGCAATAGATAGATGCAAGGTGATGATCTACGATGCGGAGGTGGACCCCGAATCACATGCCGGAAGCCGTGGTGATGTTCCCGGCGCCAAGCGCAAAGTTGGTGGACACGGTGACTTCAACCACGACGACGTGAAGACAATGAAGACTTCACGAAGCAAAGGGCTATACTATATCACATAATTTTATGAACTGCCTATGATGTTTATCCCTTTGATGCACCCTTGTTTGATGTGTGGTACTCGTATTTTAATAGGGTGATCTCTCGCAAAATAATATCAAGTTGATAGTGATCTTCCAACTGTAGCACCGTCTATACTATGTTTCACACCGGAGCAGATCATGTCACATGGGTGCACACGGTGTGACGCATAAAAGGCGGGTGTGTTAAGAACACACTGCAATTACACTTGGTTGTCTTGACGGTTTAGATAAAAGTTTGCTACCGGAACGCGCCCATCGAAAGATGAACAAGAATCACCTTTGGCGTGATTGGCAATTTGGCCTACCGGTCCAGTCTAAGTCATCAGTGATGTCACATCAATGGCGGACGATTGGGTCGAATCTTGAATGACTCCAGCATCAATTACGAGAGATAATGATCTGAGTGGGAGCGCACTAAGTAATTAAATCGATTAATCACAAGTGCAACTTAATTATGAACAAAGTCTAAGTATTTGCATTATCTTTGTAGAATAATGGCTCGCGTTACCACCTTCCCAATTGATTTTGATTAACTGTATTATCTGGTAAAAACTTTACGATTGGTACCGTATTGTGAGGACTATCCTCAATAGTGCCGAGAAGGACCATGTCCTATCGCAAATTTTTGATGCTCTCCCTCTGATGCTATGGATGATGTGTCTTACGTCCATCAATCCAAAATGCTAAGAATTCCACCACAGCTAAGTGTATTGTCGTAATCACCATGAAACCCGAACTTCGAAACGTTTGGGATAGTTACTTGACATTCATGGAACTGAAAAACTGTTTTCAGTAGTAAGACAATTGATATAGGATATAAGATATCTAGTACAATGTATGATTTAAGCATTAGTGAAAAATGTTCATTGTGCTCAAACAAAACTGATAAGTGTGGGATCTAGAAGAACACCGATCATATGATGATGGGAATTAAGGGAAAGGAAGTTCTAAAGGGTGTTAGTAAGACTTACACGCCGGAAATTCCATGGCATGCGCCATCCTTAATCACGTGTGAGATTTTGTGAGTAGGAGTGACATTGGAAATAGAACTATGATAGGTATAAAGGCAAAACGAAAGAAGACTGGAATATCCTGCTGAGAAATGAAAGTCATACGAAGTTATAGATGAATTCATTGCTGGTCAAAAGATGTAATTCTTGGGAATCATGACTAAGTAGTTAATTGTTGATTCTAGGTATTGTGATTAAACAAGTTGATCACTGGAATATCACGTCGATTGCATTTTGTTGCAACACGATGCAAGAAATACTATGGCCTTTATGACTAGCTAATGATGAGTTTTGACACGCTCGGGAACATGGTAAATGGTTTACTATACCGTGTGTTGACTCTATGATTATCTTCATAATTCATTTTAGAGTTGAGTAAATTGTTACTACACTTTAGCCTTGTTGCAAAACATCATTTTGAATCATGTTTGTTGCAAGAGAGTTGTTCAAAGCTATGAATAACGTAAAGGCCATACTTCCATTGTGAATAGGTTGTATGTTATGAATCTTGATAATAACACTAAACATCCATAACACTGACGCTAAACGTCGCAAGACTGACAGAAATACCACATAGATGTGGCACTGCCATTTATCACAAGTGACATAACATGCATGAAGAATTTCCATAAGTGATGGACTTTCGATTGATATGACTATGAATCACTTGACGCTTGCGATCTTTGTCTCGAAGTAATGTGAGTAAAACACCGTTGATAGGCCATACATGAACGGGCAACTAAACCATTGGTAATCATACATGATGATGTGTGTAGTCCAATAAGTGTAGTTGTGTGCAGTGGATTCCCTATGTTCACTCATGAGTTGAAGTAGATATGCGGATATCTGTTCAATAGAGACATACGTCTGAAATCTTTGAAATGTTTAAGGAATTTTAGAGTGAAATAGAAATTCATTGTAATGAGAAAATAAAGCTTCTGCAAATTAGATTGTAGAAAGTAATATTTGATTTACAAGTTTAGCGAACGTCTGATGAGTTGTGAAGAAGTGTCATAACTTGCGTCTCTCGGAACACCACTATAAGTAAAGTGTTCGAGAGATGTAATCAAGCCATGTATGACACGGTAAGATCAAATATGACGTTTATCAATTTTCCATTATACTTATTAAAGTTATGCGTTAGTGACTACGGCTTTTACAGTGAAAAGAGCACCATCAAATCTGTTGAAATGACACCATATTAGATGTGGAATGGAAGTGTTAAAACCATATTGTCTTTTCTTAAAATTTGGGTATATGAGACATGTGTTTGACATGCTCAAAACGCCAAATCAGATAAGTGCTACTTTGTTAAGGTTATTCCAATGGGTTGGGTATTCCTCTATCACTACACAAAAGCAAAACTGTTTGCTGTTAAGAACAATGTGTTTTGAAGAAAATGGTTTCTTGCAAAAGAGTGAGTGGGAGGACAGTGCAACTTGTTAAAGATTGTTGACTCTTCAAATAAGTGCGCAGATGAACCACACAGGTTAGACAAAACTCATACAAACATTCATGATATGTAAGACGAGATATTATTGTTCGACAATGATAAACCTGTGATATACAAAGAAGCGTTGATGGGCCCTGACTCCGGGATTTGGCTAAATGCCAAATAATCCGAGATAGTATCCATGGATGTAAGTCAAGTTTTGAACTTGGTAGACCCTCCGAAAGACTAAAAGTCTGAAGAATATATATATGGATCTATAAATTGATTCGGATGAAATTGTTTTATCCATAAAGCTCAACTCGTTGGAAAATTGTTTTCTAGCAAGTTCAAAGGTTGACTACGGCGAAATAGTTTCGATCGTAGAGATGCTTTAGTCAGTTCGGGTTATATTAGCAATTACTACATATCTCATTTATAGGATATGGTAGAATGAACGTCAAAACAAAGTTCCTACACGGAAATATAACAAAGGACGTATATGTGATACGACCGGAATGTTTTGTCGATTCAAAGGATGCTAAAATAGATGCAAGCCTTGGATATCCAGTGATGGACTGGAGCTAGCACAATGGAGTTGGAATTTTCGTTATGATGAAATTGCCAAAAGAGTTTGTTTTCATTGGGAATAAACGAAGATGCTTGAATGTTTAAGAAAGTAAGTGGGAGCTGAATGATATTTCTAAAACCTTATGTAGATGACATATTGTTGATTGGAAATGATATAAATTTCTTGACACGAATAAGGAATTCATTGGAAATAGTTTTCAGTTGAAGAACTCGGGCTAATATAGCATTTGTATTGAGCACAGTGATCTATGCAGATAGTAAGTGCTTGATCATGCTAAAGCCAACATTACATGTTGACATGATACTAAAGTAGTTTAGTATGAAAACGCCAGGAACGATGTTCTTGCCGAGGTCATGGTGAAAATTTGTTTGCGGAAATCGGTGTTCATGAACACAGACAGGCAAAACACATGAATGGAATTTCACTCACATATGTGTTTGGATTAATCATGTATACCATAATATGTAAAACGACCAGATATGTCCAGTGCTCCGAAAGGTTGTGAGCAAGATACCAAGGTGATCAACATGTTGATCATTGGACAAACAGTGAAAAGTTAAACTTATGAAAGATAAGATATGTTTCTCGGAAAAATGGAGAGAATGAAGAGCTCGTTGTAATGAGTTACACCAGCTGAATTTTTTATGTAAACAGTTACACCAATTCAGTCTTCATACTTACTCCGACCGATTTTCGATTTTAATTGGGATTATGTGTTTCACACGTAAGGGTGGCACAGTATGGAGGAACTGTGTCAAGTTCGATACTGTGGCGAATTCTATAACAGAGGCTAAGTATATTGTTGCTTAAAGAAGTAACAAGGAGGGTATATTGAATCATAAGATTATTTATGAACGTGATATGGTTTCCTAGATGTTTCAAACTAAGGGAACATTGATGAATGATTTCATGACTTATTCTAAGGAACCAAGGTCCTACCAATTGATTCAAACATATACAAAGCTAAACTGATCAAATTAGTGAATTTTATGATAGCGTGAAAACGCGAAGATATGCAAGATACAAACGGGCCTGAAACGTCAGATCCGATGATGAAGTCTATACCACAAATGAAGCATGCATTACACCGGTATGCCATAGGTGTAAAGTGCTCAAGCACTTATAATATTATTGACTCTAGTGCAAGTGGGAGACTGTTGGAAATATGCCCTAGAGGCAATAATAAAATGTTATTATATATATTTCCACGTTCGTAATTAATGTTTATATTTCTGTGCTATAATTGCAATGACCCTGACTATGAGATTCAGAAGAAAACTCACTTGCATGTGTGGAAATGTAAACACCAAGAGTTCCTGGTTTAGCCTCTAAGACCAGCTCATGTGCTAACTGATGATTACGTTTTCTTAATCATGGACATTGTTCTTGTAACAAGGATGTCAGTAGCAATGGGAACATATTGTTAACAGAACAATGATGTTGAACCGACCCCAGTATTGAATGATATACTTAGAGATCACATCATAACAACGTTATAATTCATATCATGAAATGTTATCATATACGTAATTCCTTAGACCATGAGAGTATCAAGTTGCTTCACACAGGAAGATGTGCTTTGGTTCTTAGATGAATCTTCCCGTTACTCGGAAGTAGTAAAATAAGTTCTGGGTACATTGGATAGTGTGTCTAGTAACTGTGATAGTTCAAGATTGGGATTTTCTCCTTCACGATGAAGAAGATATTCACTTCGGGCCCACTCGGTATGACGGTATCCGTTATAGTCTGGCCAGACGCATTGTGATTTAGTCACGGGGATACCGGAATACGATAACGAGAAAAAGGGACAAACGAGCAAAGAGGATAACGAGTGGCTTGTGTTCAAGAAGTTGTTACACATGGGTGCCAAATTTCTCTCCTCTGACTTTGTCATATATCGCGAAGAAAAGGGACTGGTACATGACTAAACATAAAGGTTCACTCGAAGTTTATTCGTGTATGTGCGGGAGTCAACATGGGTGTCCATGGCTCCGCTGTTGATTATTGGCTATTGACAAAAGGCTGTTGACCTATGTCCGGAAGATGTTCCGAGTCATGTCCGCATTATACCGAACCTATTGGGTCACACACTTAATGAGTAGTAATCTGTTAGAGAACTAGGAGATGAAAAGAGAAAGGGTACCGGAATTGTTTCAGGTGGAACCAGAAGTGTTCTGGGTAGCACTAGAAGTGTTCTAAGTGGTGCCGAATGGTTTCAGAATATTCGAGAACAGTCTCGGATGATTCCGGAACATTCAAGAAGAGTCTTGAAATGGTCACAAGACATCCGTGATAGTCTCGGAAGGTTTTGCAACATTCGGTAATAGTTGTGGAAAGGTTGCGAAACACCGGGAAATTGTTCCGGGAGCTCCAAAAATGTTCTGGGAGGTTCCGGGAGGTTCCCTGGAGCTTATGGAAGTATCCGGAGGGTTATGGAACTCTCCAAGACGTGGAAACCAAAGCTAGGCCAAGTAGGAAGGTCCACAAGGCCGTAGGTCGGTGGGAAATAGACTTTCCTTGGGGGCTAGGGAAAAACGCCAGGGTCCCTGGCGTTTCCCCCCTAGACGCCGTAGTCCGCGGCGTTTCGTACTGGAATCCCTGTTGGACTCCTCCTGGTGGCCAAAACCGACTTTGGAGAGAACCCTCGCCCAAGTTGCGACCCCAGGCTTCCACCTATATATTCGGGGGCAGGGGTAGCCCCAAAGAACCACCAAAAATCCCCAAGGCTGCCCCAGCTAAATCCCACGCGCCTCTAATTCTCTTCGGGCTAGATCGTTCTAGTCCGGACGCTGCTAGGCTCTTCTCCCTCTAGTTTCTCTCGGTGGCGTTCTTCTCTGGACGGCGGAGCGCTGCTGGATTGCTACATCGGGATGTGTGGATACCGGTAGAGGGATCATACCTTTGATCCTTCTTCGAGGTCCTTCTTCTTCCTCGGAGATCATGTTCGAGGGACTTGTTTGTGGGACTTGATCGGGACGGATCGCGAGACGGTTCGCGGGACAGTTCGCGCAACGAATCGTGTAACGATATGCGGGATCGATATCCTCGCAGTTGGGAGGTCATTGAAATTCCCAGCTGCGGGGATCTGCACCAACGGTCTTCACCAACTCTACTTCCGCTACATCGGTTGGTGAGCCATGACCTAAAACCTTGTATGCAATCTTCTTGGATTACTTGGGTTCTTGTTTCGTAGGCCGAAATTTTTTGTTTTCTACTACGTTTCCCAACAGTTCCAGATCTAGATGTTTCCATCCAGATCCGGGAACGACGCACATATCGGTCCCACCACGACATATGACAAAGCCATATGCCCCGGATTTCCAACATGATATCACAACATTACAGGTACAAGGATACAACATCTCATACAATCGGCATACAACTGCCTTAAATACAATACAACAGCGGAAGGTACATGTCTGAGTACAGACTACAATCAAATGCCTAGTGGCAAAGAGAAAACCATCGATCCCATAAGCACACGGGTCCAGGCCCTCCGTCGGGATCCGCCTAACTAGTCGTCGTCGAGTATCCACGTGAAACATCGATCACCATACCTGTTGTCGATCAAGAACCCTGAAAAGAGTTGGGGGTAGTATCATGAGTACAGAGGTACGCAGCATCCAACTGTAGTGGTCATCTGACCCAGCAAGGACTTCATCACTCGTCATTCTAGGACAACTATTAGTTTACGGTAAGGAAGGGGTAAGTGGTGAGGTTGCTGCTGCACTAGCATTATGAAGTGGCTAAGGATCTAGAGAGTAAGGTAAGAAGCCAAGCATTCGATGAAGAATCTCCTCCAACAAGTCTTGCTATCAACTACTTTCGCAATCATAACACCTATCCTATCCTTGTCCTCCTCTTCGCATCCCGACGAATAAGAAGAAGTCAAGGCACACACACATTGATCAAATTATATTAAGATTATCTCAGATGTTGTTGTCTATGAACAAGGAGTAAGTCTCAAGTCGTCCATAACCATGGACACGGCTTCTCGAAAATATTTAACCCTGCAGGGGTGTACGAACTGCCCATTACGAGGCGTCGCATGCTCGCCCATCTCTCTCAGTTGCTACCCATTATAGGCAACAATTTTATGATTTAGTTCCAAGAGATCCGAAACGACAGGTCCCTCTAACTAACAACGAACAAATCCGGGTGGCCCCCGGGGAGTCGACACCCAATCCAAAAGCTGGCCACGCTCTCGGATCGGACTCTTCCGTATGGCCAAGGTCGGGTTTAGTCTCACCTATATAACAGGGGAATTCCCTAGCTCACCAGCTTGGACCAACAGAGGAACTCTGTCTCCGCAGGCCCGAGTTGTTTGAAAACTACTGGCTGCTGACCAGCACACACACGGTTTCAAATGGTAAATCAGCTTGGGCCAACTTGTAACAGCCCAGATTTCACAAAAAATAAAATAAAATGTTTTCGGTGTGAATTGTTTGATTGTCTGATTTGTTTGCAGTGTCTGCATCCCCGATTTATCGATCGATGATTATTTTTACCCCTCTTATCTCGTATCGGACGGAGACCGACCCTTGCCAACCTGACACTCGACCTTTGCGACACCGGGTTTCACCCGATCACCGTCGCGAAAACCGCAGGAGACCAGCCGCAGCCAACGGAACGAAAACCCCGTTTAATAATTAAACGGGATATTTTTATAGCGCGCCGGAAAGTGTTCTCGGAACGGTTCCAACGCGAGGTGAATGCCTCCGGCTCGACGCCCTGATCGCGCAGTTCAAAGTTTTACCCGAATCGGAGGTACTGCGGACCCCCGGCGGTCAGAAACGTAAACACCGCGCGCGAGAGAGAAAAACCGGGGATGTTTTTGCAAACTGCCAGCCACCTGGGTTATATAAAGATCCCCACACTCCCACCCCTTTCTAGGGTTTCCCTAGCCACAAATTTGCAGCCACCTCCCTCACAATGTCCAGATCTGGCACAAAGACACCCCCATTTTCGTCCAAAACCTAGCTCCCAGATCTGGGATCCAGCCCAATGTGATGAGGACATCCCTACTACCAACACATCTCCAGTTCGTCATGAAGAACAAGTTGATTCAACAAAGAAGAAGGGTGATGAAATCAGAATTGGACCTATTACAAGAGCTCGTGCAAAGTTGATAGAACAACAGGTGAACTCGCTCTTAATAGATTCTGATATATTATGTAATGAGAACTTTATACTGCCTAAATCTTTGTATGTTTGCATAATCAGGTATCATGACGAAGACGAGGGTCCAGAAGGAGGAGAAGATGAGACATGCTCCAACTTTCGGACGTCCGACCCATTTCGGACGTCCGACATCAGCGAGAAGGATGGCGACCTCCGTATCCAGAAGACCTCCAAAACCGAAGCCGGATTTCCGACAGGATTCGGACGTCCGACCCATCGGACGTCCGAAACTTCCTGCGCGCAGATCAGACGGGTTGCGGCTCTTGTATCCCCCTAGCTTATAAATACCCAGCTCCCACGAGTTTTAGGGTTAGACCACGTTTAGATAAACCCTAGATATTGAGAATAGCTTCAAGCTTTCCTCTTGAATCATTAAGACTTCAATTCGTATTGATCTGAAGTTCTTCTACTGCAAGTTCTGTGTGATCTATTGTTCCACTGGGGATTAGTAGATTGCAAATTACCGTCTCGTGGTCGACGGCTACGTTGCGCAAGTGTGTGAAGTTGTGAATATCCAAAGGGTAGAGAGTTGTCGCATTGGCAATAGGGATCTAGCAAGGAGAGTTCATTGGCTACATACAAGTTATCTATCATCGCCCTCATATTCACCGTCCGCTTACTGAGAAGATCGGGCCACCCCATATCATCTTGGTATCAGATTTCCAGTGTTTCATCGGTAAGCATCCACCAAATCCATCTATTCGATCGTTTTTGTTTTCGTCCTATCCAGAAAAAGCCATACAAAAATATTAGGGTTTCTAGTTTTTTTTCCATAACTTAGATTGCATCGGAGTCATTGTTTTAGTTTGCTGTTTCGTGTGTTCTTCCCGAAAATTTCTCCGCGGTGCGACATATTGTGGCCTAAAGAGAAAAGTTACTGTAGCAATTTCGTCCAGTTTGGAATAGTGTCAAAAAAAAAACAAAAAAAAAGAGAGAACGAAGTGTGATAAAAAAAAAGAGTTATAAAAGAGTGCAAAGAGATATACAAGTGTTAGAAAGGACATATCATAGGGGTGATCTATTGAGAGGCCTGTCTTTCGTTTGTCTCCACTGTGTGAATTTTCTTTGGGTTTGTATCACACGATCAGCACTAGGACTTGACTTCGGTGTAGTTAGGGTACCATACCTATAGCTCCACCACATATATCCTGCTTTGTCGTGTGTTCACTCTTTTACTCGGGTATTCACTTCATCACATCCGTGCACTAGTCGTCCATTACTATTCACTTTGGAACGGTAAGATTCACCTTTTCTTGTCAGTTTTGAGTGAGTTGTGAGTGTCCACCAAAAGATTTTGATTTAGTGCACTAACCTACTAATCATGTCTCAAAGTGGTTTTGATGTGATGCAGAAACAGGACAAGGATGCGCCAGTTACATGGGAGGCATATGAAGGTCTCCGTGATCACTTGACTGGGATGTTTACTAAATCCGCTGATGCGATTGATACAAATGTTCAAGCGGTACAACTAAAAGTGGACGCGACTGAAGCTGCAGTCACCACTATGCAACAACAAATTGCTGCTATCCAGCAGAGCCTACAACAAATGACAACATCTGTCACTGGCATACAAGCAGCTATGGTACAACGCCAACCTGATGCTCAGGAAGATGATGGTAGTGTCCATGGTGACAATGCTGATTTGAGGGGCATTCAAGGACGTGGGCGTGGTCTTCAAGGACCGGTTCGCCAACCTCCACTTGGTCTTGGTGCGCGCCGTATACCCATTCAGGAAGAAGATGTCTTGAGCAAGCCCAAGTTTAATATCCCCAAATTTGAAGGGTCCACGGATGTGGAAGAATACCTCACATGGGAGCTTAAGATGGAAAAATTATGGCGTTTGCATGATTATCCGGAGGAAAAGAAGATCAAGATTGCTTCTTCCGAGTTTGACGGTTATGCTTTGTGTTGGTGGGAGAGTGTGTTGACCGAGATACAAGAAACCAATGGCCAGCCTATTCGTACATGGCGTGACATGAAGGCGACCATGAAAGCTCGGTTTGTTCCCACAAATTACTTACGGACAGTTTTTGATAAATTGCAACAATTGAAGCAAGGTACTATGTCCGTTGATGCATACTATATGGAGATGGAGATGTTGTTGCAACGTGCGCGAGTTCGCGAAGAGGTTGAGATGACTATGCAACGTTTTCTCCATGGGCTGAAATTTACTATCAAGAGTATTGTGCGGCATCACCAATACTATAATATGAATGATTTATTGCATCTTGCAAGGGAGGCTGAATCCCAGCTTGCAGAAGAGGCACAACTGAAGTCAAGATACTCCACATCTAGCAGATTTTCTCCAAGGACATCCGCGCCTATGGAGAATTATGGTGCCAATACTCGAACTTCTTCTTCAGTTTCCAAGCCAGCCTCCAATGGTTCTATGGCCAAGAAGCCAGCTGCCCCTTCCACTAGTGCAGGCTCCAACATGTCTACAGCTCGCAATCGCGAGATTACTTGTCATGCTTGCGGTAATCTGGGTCACTTCAAGAGAGATTGCCCGAACAGAAAGGTCATGTTTGTGAATCAAGAAACTGGCGAGTATGAAACTGGTGATGATGAAGATCCTTCCGCATTCGATGACGAGGGATATCATAGTGAAGAAGGCATGGATGCTTTTCCATCGCATGCTCCTACCATTGTTGTGTCACAACGTGCTCTTACAGTGCAGCCACATGTTGATTCTCAGCGCTGTAATTTGTTCCAAACCAAGACACTTGTTGGTCCCAACAAAGCTTGCAAAGTGATCATTGATGGAGGTAGTTGCCGCAACCTCGCAAGCAAGGAGTTATGTGCCAAGCTCAATCTGAAATACTCACCTCACCCGCATCCTTATTATGTCCAATGGTTGAGTGACAGTGGTGAGATGAAGGTAAATCACTTGGTGCGCGTAAATTTTGAGATAGGCCCATACAAGGATTCCGTCGATTTTGATGTGGTGCCTATGACAGTTTTCCATCTCTTATTGGGTCGGCCGTGGTTATATGATCG
Source organism: Bromus sterilis (assembly GCA_950022295.1). Lineage (NCBI taxonomy): Eukaryota > Viridiplantae > Streptophyta > Magnoliopsida > Poales > Poaceae > Bromus > Bromus sterilis. The sequence continues at coordinate 157,219,135 of OX465599.1, read as the reverse complement.
CCATGTGCAACACAATGGTCGAGCCAATACATATCATTTGGAGTTCAAGGGCAAGAAAGTTAATCTCCATCCTATGTCCCCACAACAAATTGTGAATGAGTCTCGTCAGACGGTAGAGGTGAAAGTAGAAACAACACGAGAGAACAATGTAATAACTGTGAGTGATAATATAACGAAAAGTGCGAGAGAGACTAGTTTGCTTACATTAGCCACCAAAGAAGACATGCGAGATTTTAGTGCGGATCCTACAGCCATACCTCTTGTCCTCATGTATAAAGGCGAGGTTTTGGTTTCTAATGATAACCATCCTATTTCTCCTGGTGTGGCTACTGTTTTGCAGGATTTTGATGATGTGTTTCCGGCGGAGGTTCCAGCAGGATTACCACCCTTGCGTGGTATTGAGCACCAGATTGATCTTATACCGGGTGCAACTCTTCCGAACCGGGCACCATATAGGACAAACCCCCAAGAGACGAAGGAAATTCAGCAACAAGTACAAGCGCTTCTGGATAAAGGGTATATTCGTGTCAGCCTTAGCCCTTGTGCTGTTCCTGTTATTTTGGTGCCTAAGAAAGATGGTACATGGCGTATGTGTGTAGATTGTAGAGCTATTAATAACATCACTATTCGCTATCGTCATCCCATTCCACGTTTAGAGGATATGCTTGATGAATTATGTGGTGCTGCTATTTTCTCTAAAATTGATTTGCGTAGTGGATACCATCAAATTAGGATGAAAGAAGGGGATGAATGGAAAACTGCTTTCAAAACTAAGTTCGGCTTATATGAGTGGTTAGTTATGCCTTTTGGTCTTACTAATGCTCCTAGTACTTTCATGAGATTAATGAACCATGTTTTGAGGGAGTTTATTGGACATTTTGTGGTTGTGTATTTTGATGATATACTTATTTACAGCCGCAATGAATTTGAACATGCTGATCATATTAGACAAGTTTTGCAAGTGTTGCGTGATTCTAAATTATATGCTAATCTTGAGAAGTGCACATTTGCAAAAGATATGGTCATATTTTTGGGTTTTGTTGTATCTAAGCATGGGGTAGAAGTAGATTCTTCTAAAATTGAAGCAATTCAAAATTGGCCTACTCCCATGAATGTTAGCCAAGTACGAAGTTTTCACGGTCTTGCTGGGTTTTATAGACGTTTTGTGAAAAACTTTAGTACTATTTCTGCACCGTTGAATGAATTGACTAAGAAAGGTGTGCCTTTTGTTTGGGGCGTTGCCCAAGACCTTGCATTTGATGATTTGAAACGTTTGCTTACTTCTACACCTTTACTTACGTTACCAGATTTTACTAAGCAATTTGAAGTTGAATGTGATGATAGTGGTATAGGCATTGGTGGTGTTTTGATGTAAGAAGGTAGACCTATAGCTTATTTTAGTGAGAAGCTTTCTGGTGCTAGATTGAATTATCCTGTTTATGATAAAGAATTGTATGCACTTGTTAGAGTTCTTGAGGTTTGGCAACATTATTTGTAGCCAAAAGAATTTATCATACATTCTGATCATGAAGCTTTGAAATATCTGAAAGCTCAATCTAATTTGCATAGACTCTTAGCTAAGTGGGTTGAGTTCATTGAGTCTTTTCCTTACATCATCAAATATAAGAAAGGAAAAGATAATGTTGTTGCTGATGCTCTATCTAGGAAGAACATGTTATTGGCACATCTTGATGTTAAAATTCCTGGATTAGAGAGTTTGTGTGATTTATATGCAACTGATCATGATTTTGCTGAACCATATCGTTTGTGTTTGCTTCGGAATGCTTGTGACAAGTTCCATATCCATGATAGATTTTTGTTTCGAGCTAACAAACGTTGTGTTCCAGAATCTTCTGTGCGTTTGCTATTGTTGCAGGAATCACATGCAGGCGGACTGATGGGTCACTTTGGGCGTGAGAAGAAATTACTCATGCTTGCTGATAATTTTTATTGGCCCAGGATGAGGCGTGATGTGGACAGGTTTGTTCGACGCTGTATTGTATGCAACACATCCAAGTCGAAGCTGAAGCCTCACGGTTTGTATACTCCACTATCGGCTCCTACCACACCTTGGGAAGATATTAGTATGGACTTTGTGTTAGGATTGCCACACACTAAATATGGTCATGATAGTATATTTGTGGTAGTGGATAGATTTTCCAAGCTGGCACATTTTATTGCCTGCCATAAGAGCGACGATGCGTCGCATGTTGCTAACCTGTTTTTCAGGGAGATTGTACGCTTGCATGGAGTGCCCAAGACAATTGTTTCTGACAGGGATGTAAAGTTTGTGGGCTACTTCTGGAAGACGCTTTGGGGCAAGTTGGGAACAAAGTTGATGTTCAGTACTACATGTAATCCTCAAACTGATTGATGAGGACATCTCTACTAATGTTACACCCACATCTTCACCAACTACACATACTGGACTAGTTACTAGAGCTCGCGCACGTCAACTAAATTATCAGGTACTTTCGTTTCTTGTGAATCCTTCTAATGTTCAGGAACATATGATGATGCCTAAATTAGATACTTTTGTTTGTCTTATGAATGAAGGACCTAGCATGGATAAGAAGGATGGTCATTGGAGCGGGATCAAGCATGGAGAAGGAGGTGTGCGCGCGGGAAAGGACAATGGAGCTTCCAGTCGTGATTTTCGCACTTTGAGGCCATCATAAGGCGTGCATGAAGACTTGGACGAGAGACACAAGACGCCACATTAATATTTTCGTCCAAGGGTTATTATAGGTGCTGCGTCACCTTATTATTGGGCCAGGCCCATGTAATTTCGAAATACACTTAATAGGCTATTTTTTAGAGTCCTTATGTGTGGGGAAACCGAGTTAGGGTTGTTTTCGGACCCCTCCTCCAAGGGGCCACGAAATTCCCCTCTGTTCCCCCATATATACAGCCCTTAGGGCGTCGTTTAGACTTGGGTTTTAATTAGATTTAAGTTAGCCATAGCCGCAACTTCGAGCTCTTCGTTTGTGTCATCCGACCAGGCCAAGACCTCATTGGAACCCCAACTTTCGTAATCATTCATCTTATATTCGCAATATCCAGATTGCAATTCTTAGTTCTTGCTTGTTCTTCGATTGCTTGCAGGAATTAGACCTTCGTGGTCAGGTTGATCGTGCATCCGCGGGATCAATAACCTCTCGGAGTTGGTTTAGCGATCGCTAAGGCGCAACGTCTTCGCACGTTCGTAGTCGGATCGTGAAAGTCGTCTCCACCATAATCGATCTCCACCATCTCATCGAACCATCGGGACACCTTCGCCTCTATTAAGTGGTATCAGATTTCCAGGTTGCTCGGTGAGATTTACCAGTTTTCGTAGTCTAGATTGGTTCTGTTCTTCATACCTACAGTCCACGAAAAAGCCAACAAAAAAATTAGGGTTAGATCATCACGTCCCAAAACAGTCCGAACCTTTGTCCAGTTTTCTTTACAGTAGTTTGCTTTGTTGAATTTGCGGTTGCATCGTTGTGTCGAGTTGCTGATCTTAGCGTCTAGTTCCCTTAGAGTTTCGAGTTCTGATCACAGTTTGTCACACCGCCGCCGCACAGTAGTACACCGCCACGTTTCCACCAATCCGAGTCCAGATACACCACCACGTTCCGCCAAGCAGAGTCCATATACACCACCACGACCTACCGATCCGAGTTGAGTGCCATCACCCGTTCGGTTTGTGATCTCTCCGTAGCCAGATTAGTTTGAGTTGTTTAGAGTCGGATTTCACCAATCTTTGTCCTACGTAGGAGAGGGTGATTTCCAAAAAAAAAAAAAAGAGAAAAAAAAATTCAGAGTGTGCTTCTCAGTTGATTACGTGCCGCGCCGTGCTTTCGTTGGTGTTTTAGGCTCGCGTCTCTAGTACGGTCTAGCCTAGGATCAGCACAGTACCGACGTTGAGTGTTTATTCAGCTTTGCATCTCTGTTTTGATTACTGTTGAGCTTTTGCTACCATACTTGTCAGCCTTCCTACAGCTCCACATATATTCTACATCGTGCGTTTTGACACCTCCTGGCCATCGCTCTACCACATCTCTGAGAGTTTTGACCCGTTGGTTGTACATCACCACCTGCTGCTAGGTAAGAATCGGTAAGAACTAAAGAAAAGCTTGACGGATTTGTGCTTTCCACCACCCCACATCCCATTAGTAGAAGTAGGATCATACTTCTGTGTGTTTTCTATTTCTTCTAACCATGCCAGGATCCCATGATGAAGTGGTGCGGGATGCACCTGATTGGGAGAATATGACAAACAAAGCATTACATGATAAATTTGCACAAATGATGTCTGAACAGGTGAATGACATCGAGAACAGATTTACAGAGGCGATTGATGGTGTGGAGAAGATGATCGACACCAAGCTCGACGCCAAGTTTACTGAGTTGCTCGCACGCCTACCTATACAGCCTGCGGCCGCTCCAGCACAGCTACCGCCACCACGACGTGCACGACGTATTCTGTTTCCGGGCGGAATAGCTGCTGGTGCTCCTGCTGCTGCTGCAGTTACTGCTGCTGCTGCCTCTAACGTCGGCCAGGACGACAACTACGAGGGTGATTATGAGGAGGAGGTGGAACAAGAAGCGGCCTATGAACAGCCAGCTGGACGTCCACGTCCCAACATTCGCCACGGTCGACACCAACCACCCCCTCAAGTACGCGATGATGAACATGTGCCTAAACTTAAATTGAATCTTAAGCCGTTTGAGGGTAGATATATTCCTAATGCTTATCTTACTTGGGAGTTAGAAACTGAACAACGCTTTACATGTTTACAATATCCTGAGAATAGACGTGTTACTGCTGCTGTTTGTGAATTCACGGGTTTTGCATCTATTTGGTGGTCTGAACATTGTAGATTGCATGCTAATAATATTCCAGCTACTTGGGTTGCTTTAAAAGATGCTATGCGTACTCGCTGGGTTCCTCCTTATTATCAACGTGAATTGCTACAAAAATTACAGCGTTTGAGACAAGGAAAAAATTCTGTAGAGGAATATTATCAAGAATTACAAACTGGATTGATTAGATGTGGCCTAGTAGAGGATAATGAAGCTATGTTTGCACGTTTTATAGGTGGCTTAAACAGGGAGATACAAACTATTCTAGAATACAAGGACTATGCTACTATTACTCGTTTGTTTCATCTTGCTTGTAAAGCTGAACGTGAAGGGCAGGATCGACAGGCCGCTACAAGACCTAACTTTTCTGCAGGACGAAATACATCATGGACATCGCGTGGACCTTCTACATCCACACGTCCTGCTGCACCACCATCTACTTCAACCGCTCATTCTTACAGGGAGCCACCAAAACAGCCAGCGCCACCATTCAAGGGTGCACAGAGTGGTCCAGCAGCGAGTTCTTCTTCATCCATGGCTTCCACAGGGCAAACACGAGATCGTGATATTAAATGTCGCAGGTGCCAAGGTGGAGGTCACTTCGCAAAAGACTGTCCCTCCAAGCGTGTGATGATTATTATGGCGGATGATGGGTATGAGTCAGCGAGCGACTATGATGAGGAGACTTTAGTTCTCATTGCTCACGAGGAACAGGGTGCCCATGATGATGCTCATGATATAGAGTATATGGCTCCTGATGATGCAGATCAATATGCTAGTTTGGTTGCTCAACGTGTGTTAAGTGTGCAGGTATCGAAGGCCAAGAAAAACCAGAGGCATAATTTGTTCCACACAAAGGGAGTGGTGAAAGAACGTTCGGTTCGCATCATCATTGACGGAGGGAGTTGCAACAACTTGGCGAGCATGGAGTTGGTGGAGAAGCTATCTCTCACCACAAGACCACACCCCCATCCGTACTATATTCAGTGGTTTAACAATAGTGGTAAGATTAAGGTAACGCGTTCTGTTTGTGTGCACTTTAGCATTGCTGCATATGCTGATTATGTTGATTGTGATGTGGTACCCATGCAAGCATGCTCTCTTTTACTTGGTAGACCATGGCAATTTGATAGGAATGTTGTACACCATGGTAGGACAAATCAGTTTACTCTGGTTCATCAGGATAAAACTATTGCGTTACTTCCTATGTCTCCTGAACAAATTGTGAAAGATGATCTTGCTAGAGCTAGTAAAGCTAAACAGGAGAAAAATAAGAGTGAAAATGAGATAGCAGCTAAAGAATTTGAGCAACAACATAAGACTAATAGCAAATCTTCTTCTGCTATTTCTAATGAAATTAAATTGACTAGTCCAACTTTGCTTGCTACTAAGGTTGATATTTCGGATTTGGATGTTAGTCAATATGTGTGCTATGCTTTTGTGTGCAAAGAAGCTTTGTTTTCATTTGAGGAATTGCCTCCTTCTTTGCCTCCTGTTGTCACTGACCTTTTGCAGGAGTTTATTGACGTCTTTCCACAAGACGTACCACCGGGATTACCACCTATTCGAGGGATTGAGCATCAGATTGACTTAATTCCCGGTGCTTCGCTGCCCAACCGTGCGCCATACCGTACCAATCCGGAGGAGACGAAGGAGATTCAGCGTCAAGTACAAGAGCTACTCGACAAAGGTTACATACGTGAATCCCTTAGTCCTTGTGCTGTTCCTGTTATATTAGTGCCTAAAAAGGATGGAACTTGGCGTATGTGTGTTGATTGTAGAGCCATTAATAATATTACTATTCGTTATCGTCATCCTATTCCTAGGTTAGATGATATGCTTGATGAATTAAGTGGCTCTACCATGGTTTCCAAAGTTGATTTGCGTAGTGGATACCATCAAATTCGCATGAAATTAGGGGATGAATGGAAAACGGCATTTAAAACTAAGTTTGGATTATATGAGTGGTTAGTCATGCCTTTTGGGTTAACTAATGCACCTAGCACTTTCATGAGATTAATGAACGAGGTTTTACGTGCTTTCATTGGACGATTTGTGGTAGTCTATTTTGATGATATACTGATTTATAGCAAATCTTTGGAGGAACATTTGGATCATTTACGTGCTGTTTTTATTGCTCTACGTAATGCACGTTTGTTTGGTAACCTTGGGAAGTGCACCTTTTGCACCGACCGAGTATCGTTTCTTGGCTATGTTGTTACTCCGCAGGGAATTGAAGTTGATAAAGCCAAGATCGAGGCGATTGAGAGTTGGCCGCAGCCCAAAACGGTCACACAAGTGAGGAGTTTTCTTGGCCTCGCTGGATTCTATAGGCGTTTTGTGAGAGATTTCAGCACCATTGCTGCACCTCTCAATGAGCTTACACGCAAGGATGTGCCTTTTACTTGGGGTACCGCACAGGAAGAAGCCTTCACGGTATTGAAAGATAAGTTAACACATGCTCCTTTGCTCCAACTTCCTAATTTTAATAAGACTTTTGAGCTTGAATGCGATGCTAGTGGGATTGGTTTGGGAGGTGTGTTATTACAAGATGCTAAACCTGTTGCATACTTTTCTGAAAAATTGAGTGGGCCTAGTCTGAACTATTCTACTTATGATAAGGAATTATATGCTCTTGTTCGGACATTAGAAACTTGGAAACATTATTTATGGCCCAAAGAATTTATTATACATTCTGATCATGAATCTTTGAAACACATAAGAAGCCAAGCAAAACTTAATCGTAGACATGCTAAGTGGGTTGAATTTATTGAGACTTTCCCTTATGTCATTAAACACAAGAAGGGGAAAGATAATATTATTGCTGATGCTTTGTCTCGTCGTTGTACTATGCTTTCACAACTTGACTTCAAGATATTCGGTTTAGAGACACTCAAAGATCAATATGTACATGATGCGGAATTTAAAGATGTATTGCAGAATTGTAGAGAGGGTAGAACATGGAACAAGTTTGTGCTTAATGATGGTTTTGTGTTCCGTTCTAACAAGCTATGCATTCCAGCTAGCTCTATTCGTCTTTTGTTGTTGCAGGAGGCGCATGGAGGAGGATTAATGGGACACTTTGGCGTGAAGAAGACGGAGAACGTACTTGCTACACATTTCTTTTGGCCAAAGATGAGACGGGATGTTGAGCGTTTTGTTGCTCGCTGCACTACATGTCAAAAAGCTAAGTCACGACTCAATCCTCATGGTTTATACATGCCTTTACCTGTACCTAGTGTTCCGTGGGAGGACATATCCATGGACTTTGTTTTAGGCTTGCCTCGAACAAAGAAGGGGAGGGATAGCATATTTGTCGTCGTGGATAGATTTTCTAAGATGGCACATTTTATACCATGTCATAAAAGCGATGATGCTGCTAATGTTGCTGATTTATTCTTTCGTGAGATTATTCGCTTACATGGTGTGCCCAATACTATTGTCTCGGATCGCGATACTAAGTTTCTTAGCCATTTTTGGAGATGCTTATGGGCTAAGTTGGGGACTAAACTACTTTTTAGTACTACTTGTCATCCCCAAACTGATGGACAAACTGAAGTAGTCAATAGGACTTTGTCTACTATGCTTAGGGCTGTTTTAAAGAGTAACTTGAAAATGTGGGAAGAATGTTTACCTCATATTGAATTTGCTTATAATCGTTCATTTCATTCTACCACTAAAATGTGCCCTTTTGAGATTGTTTATGGTTTTCTACCTCGTGCACCTATTGATTTGCTGCCTCTTCCATCTTCGGAGAAGGTTAATTTTGATGCTAAGCAACGTGCTGAATTGATATTTAAAATGCATGAGTTAACTAAAGAAAACATTGAGAAAATGAATGCTAGATACAAGCTTGCTGGTGATAAGGGTAGAAAGCATGTTGTGTTTGAACCAGGAGATCTTGTTTGGTTACATCTACGTAAAGATAGGTTTCCTGATTTGCGCAAGTCTAAGTTAATGCCACGAGCTGATGGTCCCTTTAAGGTTTTACAGAAAATTAATGATAATGCATATAAACTTGAGCTACCTGCAGATTTTGGGGTTAGTCCCACATTTAACATTGCAGATTTGAAACCTTATTTGGGAGAAGATGATGAGCTTCCGTCGAGGACGACTTCAATTCAAGAAGGGGAGGATGATGAGGACATCTCTACTAATGTTACACCCACATCTTCACCAACTACACATACTGGACCAGTTACTAGAGCACGCGCACGTCAACTAAATTATCAGGTACTTTCGTTTCTTGCGAATCCTTCTAATGTTCAGGAACATATGATGCTGCCTAAATTAGATACTTTTGTTTGTCTTATGAATGAAGGACCTAGCATGGATAAGAAGGATGGTCATTGGAGCGGGATCAAGCATGGAGAAGGAGGTGTGCGCGCGGGAAAGGACAATGGAGCTTCCAGTCGTGATTTTCGCACTTTGAGGCCACCATAAGGCGTGCATGAAGACTTGGACGAGAGACACAAGACGCCACATTAATATTTTCGTCCAAGGGTTATTATAGGTGCTGCGTCACCTTATTATTGGGCCAGGCCCATGTAATTTCGAAATACACTTAATAGGCTATTTTTTAGAGTCCTTATGTGTGGGGAAACCGAGTTAGGGTTGTTTTCGGACCCCTCCTCCAAGGGGCCACGAAATTCCCCTCTGTTCCCCCATATATACAGCCCTTAGGGCGTCGTTTAGACTTGGGTTTTAATTAGATTTAAGTTAGCCATAGCCGCAACTTCGAGCTCTTCGTTTGTGTCATCCGACCAGGCCAAGACCTCATTGGAACCCCAACTTTCGTAATCATTCATCTTATATTCGCAATATCCAGATTGCAATTCTTAGTTCTTGCTTGTTCTTCGATTGCTTGCAGGAATTAGACCTTCGTGGTCAGGTTGATCATGCATCCGCGGGATCAATAACCTCTCGGAGTTGGTTTAGCGATCGCTAAGGCGCAACGTCTTCGCACGTTCGTAGTCGGATCGTGAAAGTCGTCTCCACCATAATCGATCTCCACCATCTCATCGAAACATCGGGACACCTTCGCCTCTATCACTGATGGTCAAACGGAGGTGGTCAATAGAACATTGTCACAATTATTGCGAGCTATGATCAAGAAAAATCTGCGCGAATGGGAGGAGTGTTTGCCACATGTTGAATTTGCTTATAACAAGGCAGTACACACTACTACTCACCTTTGTCCTTTTGAAGTGGTATATGGTTTTAAGCCTATTACACCTCTTGATTTGCTGCCTCTTCCATTGCAGGAACGAGGTAATATGGAGGCATCCCACAGAGCAGATTATGTAAAGAAGATCTATGAGAAGACCCGAGAGGCTATTGAGAAGCAAGGCAAGAATGTTGCTGCTGCGAGGAACCGGTCACGGAAGCAAGTTCTTTTTCAACCTGGAGATATGGTTTGGGTACATTTGCGCAAGGACAGATTTCCAGGGATGAGGGATTCCAAGTTGAAGCTACGTGGTGCTGGTCCTTACAAGGTGCTAGCCAAGATCAATGACAATGCCTACTCGATTGATATTCCCATTGCCGAGTTTGGTGGCGCTAGCAACAGTTTCAACGTTGCTGATTTATCACCATACATGGGAGATGACCTTGGAGCGTCGAGGTCGACGCCTTTTGAAGGGGGGGGAGATGATGAGGACATCCCTACTACCAACACATCTCCAGTTCGTCATGAAGAACAAGTTGATTCAACAAAGAAGAAGGATGATGAAACAAGTTGATTGTGCAAAGTTGATAGAACAACAGGTGAACTCGCTCTTAATAGATTCTGATATATTATGTAATGAGAACTTTATACTGCCTAAATCTTTGTATGTTTGCATAATCAGGTATCATGAAGAAGACGAGGGTCCAGAAGGAGGAGAAGATGAGACATGCTCCAACTTTTGGACGTCCGACATCAGCGAGAAGGATGGCGACCTCCGTATCCAGAAGACCTCCAAAACCGAAGCCGGATTTCCGACAGGATTCGGACGTCCGACGCATCGGACGTTCGACATATGACGGACGTCCGACATGAAGGTCCTCGAGAAGAACTCCCAATCCAGGACAGCTCACCGCCAGAGTCGGATTTCCGACACGTTTCGGACGTCCGACGTGACGGACGTTCGAAACCCATCGGACGTCCGAAACTGCCTGCGCGCAGATCAGACGGGCTGCGGCTCTTGTATCCCCCTAGCTTATAAATACCCAGCTCCAACGAGTTTTAGGGTTAGACCACGTTTAGATAAACCCTAGATATTGAGAATAGCTTCAAGCTTTCCTCTTGAATCATTAAGACTTCAATTCGTATCGATCTGAAGTTCTTCTACTGCAAGTTCTGTGTGATCTATTGTTCCACTGGGAATTAGTAGATTGCAAATTACCGTCTCGTGGTCGACGGCTACGTTGCGCAAGTGTGTGAAGTTGTGAATATCCAAAGGGTAGAGAGTTGTCGCATTGGCAACAGGGATCTAGCAAGGAGAGTTCATTGGCTACATACAAGTTATCTATCATCGCCCTCATATTCACCGTCCGCTTACTGAGAAGATCAGGCCACCCCATATCACAATGGGTTCTGGACCGTCAGATCGGCCGATCTGACGGCCCTGGATGTGCCACGTCGCCCCGTGGAGCTGCCCGAAGCCCCACGCCCGTGCTCCTCCGCTCCCGACTTCGCCGCCTCGTGCCTCCGGCTGCACCACGCCGGCAAGGGCAGCCGCCGCCGCGCAACCCCGGCGAGCCCCCCCCCCCACCCGCAGGTCGCGCCCCTTCTCCTCCTTCCCTCGCCTCACCCCGTCCCTCTTCTCCTCGCAGGGCAGCAGCGCCGCTGCCGCGCCAGGCCGCGTCGGCCCGGAGCTCTCCCGCGCCATGGCCGGGGCCTCAAGCTCCGCCTCCGGAACCGCTCGTCACAGCAGCCGTCCGCCGTTGGGGCCCGTCCCCGCCGTTTCCCATGCGGCGCCCTGCCTCCTCCTCGTCCGGAATCAAGCCGCCACCGCAGAGCTTCGGATCGGGAGGATCCCGATCGGGATCGTGCCTCCGCTCGCTGTAGCTGGGCTGCTCCAGCTCGTGGGCCGGCGCGCCCCCGCAGCCCAGCAGCAGGCGGCCCAGCCAGGCGCCAGCAACCCAACCGACGGCCTCCAGGCCAGATGGGCCACGGCCCAGAGGTGTGCGCCCCACCCTTTTTTTTCTTTTTTTTCTTTTTTCTGTTGGGCCCAGTAGCTTTCGGCCCGATAGTTTTTTTTTTCTTTCTGTATTTATTTATTTGCAGATTGTATTAGTATTTTTGCGGTGCTCATAACTTTTTAACCGTAGCTCCGATCGCGACGCTTTAAATATGAAACTTGCTTAGAATTTTGTCTAATTTAATAAAATGTTGCTTGTTGCCATGTTTGACTTAGTTTACATGCTTTTTACCTGCTATTTACACTGCTTGCCACTGTAAAGAGTAACTGCAATAACTTTTTATCCGTTGCTCGGATTAAAATGTTTCTTATATGTAACTTGACTAGAATTGCATGTAGATTGTATTTATGCTGTTCTTGCTTTCTAAATAAAATAATAAAATATTGTTTAGGGCAAAACAGTACCAAATTCAATAAATATCGTGGGGTCTGCAATAGTTTTCCATGTATAGGTTTTACCCCCATTTAAATTGACTAGCATAGATAGTTTACTTTGTGCTTCACCTCTTGACATGTTTGTGTGCTATGCCATGCTTGAGTGAGATGCCATGTTAACAACTTTGTTGCTCACCTGTAGCTAAACAACTTGAACCTTGCTAAACGTGCGGTATCGTCGCGTGTGACGAGTACTCCACTTAACCTGTTAGTAACCGCTCTCGACGGTAGGTGCGATGTCTCGTGTTGCCTTCTTGCTGGTGCTTGCTCGTGTTTGCCTCGTAGTAATAGATGCTTGCTCGTTGATTGCTTCCCAGTGTTTACCGTCTTGTGTGCTTCCGCGGGTACCTCTCGGAGACGATGCGAGCTTACGATCAACTTCACCTTCGGAACCCGACTTATCAACAGGCAAGGACTATGCATTACTTATGATCCATTCTATTTCAACCAGCGGTTTGCATGCTAGTCTAGGATAGGTTCGATGTTTGATCCTACCACATGCTTACAACCTCTTTGAAACCGATACAGCCATGTCCCCTCCCAGCAAACCATGTACTGCTATCTTACTATTGCTCGTTGCTCAGCCCCTTCTTAGTATGCATGCTTAGGATGCTACGGTGTTACCCTGTTACTCCTTGGTTTGGGCTATCACATTATTATATTGTTGCTGATGATATGATTATTATTATTATAAATGTTGACTATATTCGACGAAGGATGGAAGGTTTATGCTATCCCGCCCCGACGCTTTGTTCCAGTTGAGTCACCTAGGACCCGAGTTCCGGGTATTGGTTTTAAGACTGAGCGTGCCTAACCGCGTGTGGGATTTTGTGGGGTCCCCTTTTCTTACCTACCTAGTTTCAAAAATTTCTAGTGGTGGCCCAAGCTGATTTACCATTTGAAACCGTGTGTGTGCTGGTCGGCCGCCAGTTGTTTACAAACCAACCTGGACCAGTGAGGACATAGTTCCCTTGCTGGCCCACCTTGTCCGGCTGAGGACCCGGTTTCCCATGTGTGATTAACCGGCTACCCAAACCTGCGACAGACGGTTGAGACCAGATCGAGAGTGCGGCCGTCTCCTGAGATGGATGTCGACTCACCGGGGGCCACCCAGATTTGTTCGTTGTTAGTTAGAGGGACCTGTCGTTTCGGATATCTTGGAACTAAATCATAAAATGGTTGCCTGTGATGGGTAGCAACTGAGAGAGATGGGCATGCGTGCGGAGCCTTGTAATGGGCAGTTGGTACACCCCTGCAGGGTTAAATCTTTTCAAGGAGCCGTGTCCACGGTTATGGACGACTTGAGACCTACTCCTTGTTCATAGACAACCACAACTGAGATAATCTTAATATAACTTGATCAACGTGTGTGTGTGCCTTGATTGCTTCTTCTTCGTCGGGATGCGAAGAGGAGGACAAGGATAGGATAGGTGTTATTCTTGCGTAAGTAGTTGATAGCAAGACTTGTTGGAGGCGGTTCCTCATCGAATGCTTGGCTTCTTATCTTACTCTCTAGTTCGTTAGCCACTTCATAAATGCTAGTGCGGCAGCAACCTCACCACTTACCCCTTCCTTACCGTAAACTACTAGTTGTCCTAGAATGACGAGTGATGAAGTCCTTGCTGGGTCAGATGACCACTACAGTTGGATGCTTAGTACCTCTGTACTCATGATACTACCCACAAACTCTTTTCAGGGTTCTGAATCGACAACAGGTATGGTGATCGACATTTCACGTGGAGACTCGACGACGACTAGTTAGGCGGATCCCGGCGGAGGGCCTGGACCCGTGTGGTTATGGGATCTATGTTTTTCTCTTTGCCACTAGGCATTTGATTGTAGTCTGTACTCAGACATATATCTTCCGTTGTCTTATTGTATTAAGGCAATTGTATGCCGATTGTATGAGATGTTGTATCCTTGTATCTGTAATGTTGTGATATCATGTTGGAAATCCGTGGCATATGGCTTTGTCATATGTCGCGGTGGGACCGATATGTGCTTCGTCCCCGGATCTGGATGGAAACATCTAGATCTGGAACAGTACCGCATATCGGGCCTTACACACCTCTAGAAATGTTTGAAGCTAGGTAGGTAAGAAGAGGGGACCCCATAAAATCCCACACGCGATTAGGCACGCTCAGTCTTAAAACCAATACCCGGAACTCGGATCCTAGGTGACTCGATTGGAACAAAGCGTCGGGGCGGGATAGCCTAGACCTTCCATCCTTCATCGAATATAGTCAACATTATAATAATCATATCATCAACAAAAATATAATAATGTGATATCCCAAACCAAGGAGTAATAGGGTAACATCGTAGCATCCTAAGCATGTATACTAAGCAGGGGCTGAGCAACAAGCAATAGTAACATAGCAGTACATGGTTTGTTGGGAGCGGACATGGCTGTATCGGTTTGAAAGAGGCTGTAAACATGTCGTAGGATCAAGCATCGAACTTAACCTAGACTAGCATGCAAACCGCTGGTTGAAATAGAATGGATCATAAGTAATGTATAGTCATTGCCTGTTGATAAGTCGGGTTCCGAAGGTGTAGTTGATCGCAAACTCGCAACGTCTCTGAAGGTACCCGCGGAAGCACACAAGATGATAAACACTGGAAAGCAATCAACGAGCTAGCACTCTATTACTATGAGGCAAACACGAGAAAGATTCAACAAGAAGGCAACATGAGACATCGCACCTACCGTCGAGAGCGGTTACTAACAGGTTAAGTGGAGTACTGGTCACACATGACGATACTGCACATTTAGAAAGGTACAAGTTGTTTAGCTACAGGTTATAAACCAACGGTTATTAACATGGCAACTCAAGCAAGCATGTCATAGCACACAAACATGGCAAG
Organism: Bromus sterilis; assembly: GCA_950022295.1. NCBI lineage: Eukaryota > Viridiplantae > Streptophyta > Magnoliopsida > Poales > Poaceae > Bromus > Bromus sterilis. Next base: position 157,203,800 of record OX465599.1, on the reverse strand, counting down.
AGGTGATGCATAAGATAAACTATCTATGCTAGTCAATTTAAGTGAGGCACAACCTAAACATGGCGTTCCACTAAGTACCCCACGACAATTAAAAGATTTTGTACTGTTCTGTCCTAATCCATATTTTAGGTTGGTTAACAACAGCAAAAAATAGCATAAACACAAAGTACACGAAAAACTAATCCAGCTACATATAAAGAACACCCCAAACGGAGTTACGGTTAAAAAGATATAAGCAAAACAAGTTACGGGCACAATCTGCCAACATCAGGAAGCACACTTTAGAGCAATGCATAAACAGGATAATCAATGCAAACATGCTCACAAATGATATGGAACTAAATTAGACATGACAGGGAAGGCATGGCAAAAATAATGATGCAAATAGGCATCATAGATCAAAAGATATTAAGCATGCAACATGGCATCGGAACGTTGCAGACTTAGAGAAAAACGGAGGTGGCTGTCAAAAACAGCAGCATAGAAACTTTGTAGCGCAATAACTATATGACCAGCAAGCATATCATGGAAATGCAATTCATATAATGGAAGTAGACATGATGCTTAATAATATGCAATTGGAATCACTCAATTCGGATAAACGGTCGCGACACACTCGTCGACCTAAGTTGCAACAAAATATAAACAGCAGCACACTAACAGCAGGGTAGCTACTTCGGAGCAAGATACAATCATGATGCAGAAGCAATTATGGCATCTGAATGCCTGAAACTGAAGTAGAAACAATGCTTAACGCAACGCAAAAGGAATCACTCAATTCCGACGTACGGTTGCGAAGCAACCGTCGCCCGAAGTTTCAATCAAGCAACAGTTTTCAGACAGTTTAACAGCAGCAGTTGCAATTAATGATCTGATGCCCTGTTTAGCACACAATTACACAATCAAGATGACCTCAAATGCAAATGCTCACAAAAGATGGATTGGAGTACACACAATTCTGAGCAATATTCGTTTTGGCGGCACTTTCATCGGAGCTACGGATTAACGGGAAATTACGTTGCAAACAGACATCAGCAGCAAAATTACTCAGACTTAGCAAAAATTGGAGGGGCCAAGAGAAAAAAAAGAACCTAGTGGGCCGAGGCCATCTCGTGGCAGAGGAGGCGGCTGGTGGATCTGGGCTGGCGGCCTGGCCTGGACTGGGCCACGGGGCCCACTCGCGGTGGCCGGTCGGTGGAGGCTCTGCCCGATCTCGATCCGGATCGGGACCGGAGCGGCTGGTGGCGACCGCCGGTGACCCTGCCGGCGAGGCGGCGAGGCTCCTCGGGGCGAGGGGCGGCCAGACGAGGGGTACAGCGAGCGGTTGGGGTCGGCCGGACCCGCGCGGTGGCCGGCGGAGTGGCTCTCCCGTGGCGCAGCGGCGGCTGCCGGCCATTGGAGCTCGGGCCATCCATGCTCGGGCCAGTGGAGCTCGGCTAACGACCTGCAGGACGGGAAGAGAAGAGGAGTGAGAGGGAGAGGAGGAGAAGGGAGCGCGGGAGGAGAAGGAAGGGTGCGGCGGGTGGTGGCTGCTCCGGCGGCTCGCCGGCGCGGGCGCGGAGGCGACGGCTCGGCTTGGAGAGAGAGAGGAGAGGGGTGGACTCCAGGGCGCATCTGGGCCGTTGGATCGGCCGATCCGATAGTCCAGATCGCAGGGAGGCTAAAATTTCGGGGTTTTTAGGATAAATTGCGCAGATCTGAGCAAACTCAGGGGGGTGGCTGCAATTTTGTGGCTAGGGAAATCCTAGAAAGGGGTGGAAGTGTGGTGGTCTTTATATAGCCCAGGTGGCTGGCAGTTTGCAAAAACATCCCAGTTTTTCTCTCGCGCGCGCGGTGTTCACGTTTCTGACAGCCGGGGGTCCGCAGTACCTCCGATTCGGGTAAAACTTTGAACTGCGCGATCAGCGCGACGAGCTGGCGGCGTTCACCTCGTGCTGGAAATGTTCCAAGAACACTTTCCGGTGCGCTATAAAATTTAACCCGTTTAATTATTAAACGGGGTTTTTCGTTCCATTGGCTGCGGCTGGTCTCGTGCGGTTTTCGCGACGGTGATCGGGCGCAACCCGGTGTCGCAAATGTCGAGTGTCAGGGTGGCAAGGGTCGGCCTCCGTCCGGTACGAGATAAGAGGGGGAAAATAATCGCCGATCGATAAATCGGGGATGCAAACACCGCAAACAAATCAGACAATCAAACAATTCACACCGAAAAAAAATTTTATTTTTTTGTGAAAACTAGGCTGTTACACTAAACATGCATAAGCGAGACTGAGAGGGAAATGGGTTTTTATAGACATGATCAATGGGGTTTGCTTGCGTTGCGGACGATACACGGGTTTGACGGTCTTTTGCTTCGGGGGTGACCTCCGTGTCGAAAACACTGTTACCGGAACAATCATCAACAAAGGGGGGCAACATCGAAATAAAATGCACAAGCACATGATATGTTGTGACATGACATATAGGGTACTGATTTGTTGACAATTCAATTTAATTGAAGTGTATTGCAAAGGATTTGCAAATTCAAACTACAAATTCAAATTCAAATTAAGCCATATGCATGTTCGCTACTGTTCACCCATTTTAAAATGGTCAAACATAAAAAAAATTGCATATTCATAATCCTTGCATTTTTCTGATAATTTTTCATATATTATTTGTCCAATTTGGAGTTAAAATGAATGAGTTATGAATTGTTGAAGTTTAATCTATTTTTTGTAACTTCTCTGATTTCTTTTAATTCAAAAATTGAATTACTGTGTGGGCATGATGTCGTAGTGACATCAGGGGGCTCTGGCTAGTGGGGGCCTGCTGTAAGTGAGAGGGGGATTAATCCCTCTCGGTTTAAACTAACAGAGGGGTTAGGGGGGCCAGGGGGCCCACCTGTCATAGGGTTTAGGGGGGTCATATTCCAGTCTTCGTCGCCAGGGAGGTCCACGGAAACGGCGGCGACCTCGTTGGCGGCGGCCGGAGCTCCGGCGAGGTGAGAACGAGAACCAGGGCATGGGGAGGAGCACTAGTTGAGGGGAAAATGTCGTAAGCTCACCCTGAGTGTAAAGGAGAGGTCGGGGAAGGCAGAGGAGCAGCGATGGCAATGGAATCGACGGCGAGCTCCCACGGCCGTAGGCGAAGAAGATGGCTCGATTCGTCGGCTCCGGGGCGTTCCAGCTCGCGGTACTCTTCAGGGTGGCGAAGACGACGACGGTGAACGCGATGGACACGACGATGCGGCGGTTCGTGGTCTTTGGCCACGAAGGTGCGGTGGCGCGCTCCGCGGCGAGCTACGGGCGGGTGCGAGAATAGCGAGGGGAGAGGAGGAGAATGGGCTAGAGGAGGGGGAAAGGACGCACGGCTGCTAGGGCGTCTCCGTGGCGCTGCTAGAAGGCTCGAGGTGGCCTGGATGCGTCGCGGTGGCGTCGGCGCGTCCCCTGCTCGACACCGAGCAGCTTAGGGGCGACGGGAGGAAGACGACAGGAAGAGGTGGGCAGGGCCAGGCTAGGTGGGCCAGGGGGGATGAGTTGGGCCAAATGCCCAGGTAAGCCTTTTTCCTTTTCTTTTCTGTTTTTCTTTCTGTCTTTTGTTTTACTTTGCTAAAATAATTAGCTAGGCGTTTTATAAAATGCTCAAAGTTTATATACGGGATTATATGACCAGTAGCTAGTCATTCCCAAGTTTTGAACATTTTTCAAATTCAAATTTTTTGAATTCCAATTCAAATAGGGGTATTTAATTAATTCCAAGCCCTTTGTAGAATTTTTGAAAAATCTATGAGCATGGGCTTGAATCCAAATCACTTGATATGTGATCACACTCATTTATGGGACTTTTCAAAAATACCAGAGGAAATTTTTGGAAGAAATTTTGTCTGGCCATTTAAATTAAATTCAATTAGGGCTTTCTGCTTTCCCCATTTGGGTTTATTTTGAAATTTTTGCATGATGCAAAGATCAACCTAACCCTAGCACATACCTAGGTTGGGGTTGTGACAATCTTGGAGAAGTTCTCGACGAAACGGTGGCAATAGCTGGCAAGTCCGAGGAAACATTAGACTTGCTTGACAGTCTTGGGCGGAGTCCAGTCTAGAATAGGATGGATACATTCTGAGTTGACGGCAACGCCATCCTTGGAAATCACTTAGAATACTCGCACTTAGAATACTTGGCATAGAATTTGTGTTCTCGAAGATTTTCCTTATAAGACGAAGGTCTTCAGCATGTTTTTCTTCATTCTTGGAGTATATTAAGATATCATTTAGATAAACCACGACAAACTTGTCGAGGTATTCCATGAATATATAGTTCATCAATCGGGAAAAGGTGGCTGGGGCATTCGTCAAGCCAATGGACATGACGGTGTACTCCTATGAACCATAACGAGTAATGAAGGCGATCTTCGGAATGAACTCTTCATGGACTCAGATTTGGTGATAACACAACCTCAAGTCAAGTTTAGAAAACACCTTGGATCCAGCCAGTTGATCATACAGATCATTGATTCGAGGAAGTGGGTACTTGTTAAGTATTGTGGCCTGGTTGATAGGTCGGTAATCTTGTACCAAACGGTTCGTTCCATCAGTCTTCTTGACAAAGAGCGAAGGTGCTTCCCAAGCAGAGGAACTTGGACGGATGAAGCCTTTGTCGAGTGCCATGTCAATCTCCTTCTTCAGCTCAAGGAGGTGGTGAGGTGGCAATTTATAGGGACGCTTAGCAATAGGGACGGTTCCGGGCTTCAAGTCGATAACGAATTCAACTTCTCTAATCGGGGGTATCCCGGGCAGTTCTTCTGGGAAGACGTCAGCAAAATCACAAACGACTGGAACTTTCTCAATTCCTTCCAGAGGTTCGGCATTCAAAGCATTCATCATATAGATCTGCGTTTCAGCATCTCAGGTAATTCGGGCGGTGTGGTTCACAACTTCGCCGGAGAGGTGAAAGAGTTGGATGGCTTTATTGCCACAAAAGAGTGTGGCATCGTGAGCCTTCAACAAATGCATGCCAAGGATAAGGTCGATGGTGGAGATTTTTAGAATGTGTGGGGAAACAATGAATTCGAATCCCTCGATCTCGACGGTGAGGTTAGGTGCAACCATGCAAACATGACACTGGGTACCGGGAGTCCGGACTATTAAGGGGGTATGCATCTTTTCATATTGTATGCCATAACTGAATGCAAATGCTCCAGACATGAATGAATGTGATGCTTTTGAATCAAATAAAACAGTAGCAGGTATTGAGTTCACGAGAAGGGTACCCATCACGATAGCAGGTTGTTCCTGTGCTTCATCAACATCAATGTGGTAAGCATGACCATGAGTGTGAGCAGAAGACCCAGTACTATAGTTGGGGGTACTGTTGTTGCCATGGCCATTTCCGAGGCCAGCAGGGTGAACTAGCAGTTGATTCTATTGTTGGGGGCAGTCTTTGGAAAAGTGACCTGGCTGACAACACTTGAAGCAGAGTCCATCTTGAGGACGGAGGGGTGCAGTCTCAGTCCTCGGCTGTCTCGGCGGGGGAGGAGGCAGACGGGGTGGAACATACCACAGCCTTGGTGACGCGGCAGGTGGACGATACATGTTGTGCGGAGTCTAGACGCATTGCTTCTGTGATGTGCCCGAAGATGAGCCAGCATCACGAAGTCGGGGAAGACGTGCAAAGCCAGTGCAAGCTGGAGATCTGAGTTGAGTCCATCACGGAACTTATATTGCCTATTTGCATCATTTTGGAGGTCACTTGCAGCATATCGGGAGAGGCGGAGGAATTCGCTCTGATATGCCTCGACAGTTTTGTTTCCCTGAATGAGGTTGTGGAATTCAGCCTTCAGACGGTTCATAATCTCCTGGGGGACGTAGCGAGCACTGAAAACATCCTTGAAGTCATTCCAAGTGACGATAGTCAATTCAGCTAGCGAGCTCTTGTGGGTGTCCCACCATTGAGCATCGGGGCCACGCAGGAAATAAGTCGTGAAGGTGACATAATCAGCAGCGTGCACCCTAGCGAACTCCAGCTGACGAGTGATCTCACGAAACCAATCATCAGCATCCAGCGGTTGTTTAGGTTGGTGGAAGATAGGGGCATTGAGATGCATGAAATCCCGCAGAGTAACCACAGGCGGTTGGTTCTGGTGCTAGTTCTGGTTCTGGTTCTGGTTCTGGAGATGATCTATGACTCCTTGCATAAACACTTGGTTCATCTGAAACTGCTGCATCATCGCGGCCAGGTAGTCCGGCGGCGGAGGTGGATCGTTGGCACCACGACCACCACGACCAGCCATCCTGCTATAATTTAACGGGGGTATTTCAGCGACGGAAATTTAACGGGGGTATTTCAGCGATGGAAATTTAATGAGATATCGAAAATAAGCATGAGGTAATGAGACAACAAAGAGGAGGCACAGATGTATAGGAATAGTCATGTAAGACATACAAATCCACACACATAGTCAACCGAAAATCGGGCAACATAAGGACACACTAGGCGGTGCGAAGACCGCGGTAAGGAATACACGACGTGACATAGCTTCCGCTGTGTCAGTCACGCCGCAAGAAAACTATTGGCCACTGGAGTTTGTGCCAGAGAACGCGTGGCCTGCCCCGAATGAGAAAGAGGATTGATGTTACGAGAGTTTACTTCTCACCCCGCGTTGGTTTACCCAAAGTGGAAGGTGAGATGTAGCGTAGCGAAAAATTTCCCTTAGAGAAGATGCTAAGGTTTAAGTGTCGAACCAATAGGACTCCAACAGATACAAGAAGGTGGTGAAGTGAACAATGGCGCCGTTCACAACTCAGGGTTGCTTACTTCACCTAGACCTGCACACACAGATAATAACTTTGCTTCCCAACGAGTACAGAGGAGTTGTCAATTCCTCCGGCCTTGTTGTTTACAAAGGATAAAACGCACGGGATAATAATGATAGTGATAGCAACGGAAAAGTAAATAAAGCAGTAAATTGATAACGGGTGTAAACAGTATTGGAAATATGAACCGGGGTCCTATGATGTTCACTAGTGATGTCTCTCTCCCAAAAGACGATAAAATAGCCATGCGAGGTAAACAAATTACAGCTGGGAAATTGACAATATTATGTGCGCAAACCAATCCTAACTATGCTACAATTAAAGGAAGAGGCTCAAAAGCTTGGGCGGTACGCCAAATCTAGTAGATTAAAATCCATCTGCATCTACCTACTAATCATCCACCTTGAGATATCTATCCAGAACATCTCGCTGGTATTAAGTTGCGAATCCCACCCAAAGTGTAAACTCAAAGCAACGGAAAACTGCATTAAAGAACTTTGCGTAAAGTAAACAATCCTTGAAACCAAGTAGCACGCCAGGTCCTGGGTTCGACTCCTTGTGGGAGCGAATTTAAACAGGTCTGGAATTTCTGGAAATAAAATACTGTGGAGCTCATGCTTCACAGTCCTTAAATTCAAAAAAAAGTACAAGCACCGTTGTTTTCTCCCTTGTGGCAACAACACATCCCCTAGACTCATGTTTCTGTCACTCAAGCTAGTCATCGGGGGGCATGAACCCACAATCATGCATAACGCTCCCTCTTGGAGCCACTACCTACTACTTTGCCAAAGAAATAAACAGCAACGGAGAAAATGCAAGAATTACTCTAGAACATAAATATAAAAGAGGAGAATCAAATATAATACTCAGACACAATCTGAACATAATCTCATAATCCATCGGATCCCAGCAAACTCAGCATAGCAATAGCAGAAATATTACATATGTGCCCCGATCATGTAGGGCAGCTCACGAGGTCTAATCCATGAAGAACAAAGAGGGGAGAAGAACATCACATAGCTACTGATCATAGACCCATGGTCCAAGGTGGACTACTCACGGTTCATCCGGGAAGCATCCATGGTGGTGGAGAAGCTCCCGGAGGTGGTTCCTCCCTCCGGCAGGGTGCCGGGAAGAGGTATTCTGGTGCTCCCGGTCTTGGAAGCGCAGCGGCGGCGGAACAGAGGAGAGATCGCGAAAAAGGGTTTCCGTCACGGGGGTTTCACGTCACGAGGAATATATGGGCGAAGGGGGGCAGCCAGGGGGGCCACCAGGGGTGAAGGCGGCCCCCTGGCGTGGCCCCACCCTAGGGCGCACCGGGAGGGCGCCTGGGGCCCTGGTGGGTCCCCTCTGGCCCCCCTCGATGTTTCTCGAAGCTTCCGTATCGCTGAATTTTTATTGGATTTTTCCCGAATTTTTGGAGCACTTTTAATGTGGGGGAAACCTGAAATAGAAAAACAACAGAAAACAAGAACTGGCACTGGGGTGCACTGAGTTAATAGGTTAGTCCAAATAGGATAAAAAGTGTATGGAAGTTCATCAATATCAATACAATATCACACAAAAGAGGCATGGAGCAAGAAGAAATTATAGATACGTTTTGGATATAGCAACATCCCCAAGCTTAATTCCTGCTCATCCTCGAGTAGTAAATGATAAAAGCATAATTTCTGTGGTGACATGCTAACAACCATATAAGAACTTTTAAGTAAAGCAATCAAGGCATGTAATTCAATTCAAGTCATAACAGGCAATAGTCTATATTTAGCATTGAAACAAGCAACATAAGAACATAAAGGTGCAAGAGCTCTCGCTGTCCGTGACTCGATTGTCTCCAAATGGTGTTTGCGTGCAAGAAAGGCGATAGGGATATACGAGAAAAAGTATTTTGGTGTTGAGAACTCAATCTACTAAAGTTTCACACTTGGTCTTCTTTGGAATCTTATCTTGACTCATCCCCAGACCACTAGCTAGGTACAAGTCAAAATGATCCACTCCTTTTCGACATTTTGAGCACTCATGCAATGGATGAGCGTAAGCAATAAATTTGACACTTAGGATGGCAAAGAGAGAATATGGTGGAGGAGGAAGACAAAAAGGTGTGAAAAGCTCAAATTAATGAGGACAATCATAGGCGAGAGAAAGCCAAATGATAGATATGATGTGAGGAGTAGGGATTGCCATGCAACGGATGCACATATGAGCTAAGGTAAGCTCTCCAATGGAACTAGTGGGGGTGCATCCAACTTGCTTGCTCAAGAGGACCTAGAGCTCATTTGAGGAGGCTCATCATTGGAATATACAAGCCAAGTTCTATAGTGTGAAGGTCCCCACATAGCTATATGCATGAATGATAATCTCTATGGAGTAGAAGATATAAGATGGAGTACGAGTGTGGATCTCTCAAAAGGAATAGTAGTGTGCCCCCTTCTCTCTTTTTATTTTTTTTTCTCTTTTTTTATTTTTATTTTGTATTTGTTTGGTGGCCTCAATGGCTCTTTCTATTTCTCTCATTTGTCCTCTTTGGGATCTTTTAATTTGTCCTCTTTGGGATCTTTTCCTCACTTTAGGGGCAACACTCTATATATTACAAAAAGTATAGAAGATCTTTCACACTTTACAAAAGTACTCAAATCATAAGGAAGATGTAACTATCATGATGTATGCAAATGTATGCCTCTGCCAGTGTAGAAGGATATGCAATGATACTAGCGCGTCATGTTGCAATGATTAGGGAAAGGCCCAACTAGCATGCGGCTCATCGGTCAAGCAAGTAGCACGTATGACATGAAGATCAAGTCATGAGAAGATGGATGTTGCATGGCAATATATCTCGGAAAGGCTATGGAAATGCCATGGTAGGTAGGTATGGTGGCTGTTTTGAGGAAGGATATAAGGAGGTTTATGATGACAGAGCGTATCGCGCCAAGGGTTTGGATGTACCGGCGAAGGTGGACGCCAACTCTCGGAGTGAGAAGAAAGGAATGCACGGCACAGGAGAGGCTAGAAAAATATGGGAAGGTGGAAGTGTCAACTTTCGAATACTCACATTAGTCCGAAGAACTCATGCACTTATTATTGGTAACTCTCAATCTAATAAGGAGGTTTCACAAAGAGACAAGTACCCCGAGGAGGAGTGTATGGGGGTTTGGTTATCCTTGCGCATCCTCGACTCATGGTACGTGAGTGTACTCTAATATTCGACCCCTCAGAAGAGTAGTGATCCATCTAGTAGCTAAAGTTCTCAACTAATTTTGTAAGTTTTTAAAATAAACACGGATTTCCCAAAATACGACATCTATCACTAATAGGCTAAAGCTCTTGAGAGCAAAAGTCCAAACATTACTCAAAAAAATAACTCAAAACTATTGCAAGTTACTACTACAAAAGAATAGCAACCTCAATTACCTACTTCCAGTCAAGACACAAAACTCAGTGCAACAGGCAAACTCTCTACGCAAGATAAACATGAAAACTCAAGAGAGTTCCAGCAACAACCTAATTAAAAGCTCTTTAAAAATATAATCATGAAAACTAAGAGCTAAACATGACAGTAGCTATGAAAAAGATAAAGAACACACACAGCAAAGATAAGCATGAAAAATCCTATGTTGTGTTCTAGATTTTGAAAGTGGAGCGTGTTTATCTCCCACACAAAGAAAGTTGGGTTCTAAATTGTTATGAACAGCAAGAAAAGCTAAATAAAACTAAAAATAAAACCTAAGAGCGAGACGCTCCAAGCATAGCACATAACGTATGAAGTGATTAAAATATAGTGAAACGATAGACGAACTGATAATTGTTGATGGCGAAGGGGATGCACGGGGGCATCCCCAAGCTTATACGCTTGAGTCTCCTTGAATATTTCTTGGGGATGCATGGGGGCATCCCCAAGCTTGAGCGCTTGACACTCCTGAATCTTCTTTCATCGTCTTCCCTCGCACACTTGAAAACTCCCTTCATACATAACTCATCATAATCTGATTAGCGAGGTTAGTACCCATAATAAAATAATTTTTTATCTACTGGAAACAAATATATTCTTGAATAGATACTATTTCTCAAGATTGTCAAAAAGGTTTTGCAAAGAAAAAGCGAGCTTAAGGTTCTCAAAATGAAGGAAAGGTAAAACAGGACAGAATCTATGAAAAGCAGACCAGCGGGTAGTAAAGAATTTTTTAGGGATACTTATGCAACTCAAATCAAAAAACTCAGAACATACTAAAGTTCCGTAATTGTATAGAACACACTGTGTAAAAATTTCATCTCAAAAAGATGAACTGGGATTTTTCTGTGATTTTTCTAGTCACGAGGACAGAATCTGTTTTCTGGACAGCATGTCACAACTTTCACTTCCCTTGTCATATGAGGCTATAAATGGCACAAAGCTTGAAAAGTAAAGATACAATGATATTGCTACAGTAGTAACAATCATCAAGACCACTAAAAAAAGAAGAAAAACAAAAATGAAATCCTCAATTCGTTGCGGGCTGCCTCCCGAAAGCGCTTCTTTAAAGCCATTAGCTAGGCTTAATGCAAATATCATCCTAATAATCGGAGTTGTAAATCGATTCAAATGGTTCCTCAAAAAGTGCATCCTTGTTTCTTTTAGGAAAGGGGTATACACCTTTTGCTTTCCCGCGTAGGCGTATTTGTCCCTTACCTATATCAATGAAGCATTTCACGGCCCGGAGGAAATCCCTCCCAAGCACTATGTTTCCTTGGTTTGGCTTCATGACGAAGAAATCAACCATTGCAATCCCTTTAAGGAATGTCACTGGTACATCTTTTATTCTTCCCTGGATCTCATAAATATCTCCATTAGCATGTTCATGATAGGATGAAAATTTGTCCATGTTAAATTTTAAAGAATCATAAAGAACTTTTGGCATAGTAGAAACCATGGATCCAATGCCACAGAAAGCAAGGAAGTCCTGGTTAGAGATGCTAATCCTAACAAAGGGTTCCCAGTCACCATCTAACTCATAAACATCTTTCTTATTTGGCTAGGGTTTCTTTACTTTTCTCCAGTCTAGAGCATCCAATCTCTTTTCAATAGTAACAAGTCTATCTATTGCAGTATCAAAACTATGATCATAAACAAAGTAACTAGATAGACCATGTATAATTTCAAGAGCTCTAGCTTCATCACAAACTAAGAAATCCCCTTCGGCTATAATATCTAGAGAGTGTTTGCACCATCTAAAAAGACCATGGTAAAAATTTCTAAGCACAATTTTTATAGGTATCCAAGGCATAATTCTCCTATGTGCATCAGAAATTCTATCCCATGCCTTCTTCATATTTTCTCCATCCCTTTGATGGAAATCTAAAACCTCCGATTCCCTCAAGGAACCAAATCCTAACATGCTTGACTAAACAGAAAGGATAACTAAAAGCAAGATAACTATTTTATTTTTATTTTTGATAAAGGACACTAAAGCAAAATTGAAAGGTAAACTAACAAGATTAAAAAGCAAAGATAAAAGCTAGTGTGCAACTCCCCTATCTTGAAGAGTGGAGTCCCCGGCAACGCCGCCAGAAATTGGTTTGATGTTACGAGAGTTTACTTCTCGCCCCTCGTTGGTTTACCCAAAGTGGAAGGTGAGAGGTAGTGTAGCGACTAATTTCCCTTAGCGAAGATGCTAAGGTTTAAGTGTCGAACCAATAGGATTGCAACAAATACAAGAAGGTGGTGAAGTGAACAATGGCGCCGTTCACAACTCAGGGTTTCTTACTTCACCTGGACCTGCACACACAGCAAATAACTTTGATTCGCAATGAGTACAGAGGAGTTGTCAATTCCTCCGGCCTTGTTGTTTACAAAGGATAAAATGCACGGGATAATAATGATAATGATAGCAACGGAAAAGTAAATAAAGCAGTAAATTGATAACGGGTGTAAACCGTATTGGAAATATGAACCGGGGTCCTATGATGTTCACTAGTGATGTCTCTCCAAAAAGACGATAAAATAGCCATGCGAGGTAAACAAATTACAGCTGGGCAATTGACAGGATTATGTGCGCAAACCAATGCTAACTTTGCTACAAAGAAAGGAAGAGGCTCAAAAGCTTGGGCGGTACGCCAAATCAAGTAGACCGAAATCCATCTGCATCTACCTACTAATCATCCACCTTGAGATATCTATCCAGAACATCTCGCTGGTATTAAGTTGCGAATCCCACCCAAAGTGTAAACTCAAAGCAACGGACAACTGCATAAAAGAACTTTTCTTAAAGTAAACAATCCTTGCACCCGCAAGGACCGTTGTTTTCTCCCTTGTGGCAACACCACATCCCCTAGACTCATGTTTCTGTCACTCAAGCTAGTCATCGGGGGGCATGAACCCACAATCATGCATAACGCTCCCTCTTGGAGTCACTACCTACTACTTGGCCAAAGCAATAAACAACAACGGAGAACATGCAAGAATTACTCTAGAATATAAATATAAAAGAGGAGAATCAAATATATTACTCAAACACAATCTGAACATAATCTCATAATCCATCGGATCCCAGCAAACTCATCATAGCAACAGCAGAAATGTTACATATGTTCCTCGATCATGTAGGGCAGCTCACGAGGTCTAATCCATGAAGAACAAAGAGGGGAGGAGAACATCACATAGTTACTGATCATAGACCCATGGTTTAAGGTGGACTACTCACGGTTCATCCGGGAAGCATCCATGGTGGTGGAGAAGCTCCCGGAGGTGGTTCCTCCCTCCGGCAGGGTCCCGTGAAGAGGTCTTCTGGTGCGGCGATGGCGGAACGGAGGAGAGATCGCGAAAAAGGGTTCCCGTCGTGGTGGTTTCACGTCACGAGGAATATATGGGCGAAGGGGGGCAGACAAGGGGGCCACCAGGGGTCCAGGCGACCCCCTGGCGCGGCCCCACCCTAGGGCGCGCCGGGAGGACGCCTGGGGCCCTGGTGGGTCCCCTCTAGCCCCCCCCCCCCTCGGTGTTTCTCGAATCTTCCGTATCGCTGATTTTTTATTGGATTTTTCCCGAATTTTTGGAGGCACTTTTTATATGGGGGAAACCTGAAATAGAAAAATAGGAGAAAACAGGAACTGGCACTGGGGTGCACTAAGTTAATAGGTTAGTCCAAATATGATAAAAAGTGTATGGAAGTTCATCAATATCATAGGAATATCACACAAAAGAGGCATGGAGCAAGTAGAAATTATAGATACGTTTTGGACGTATCAGGGATCCGCGGTCCGGTACCTGGGTCAGAACTTCTGCGACACGACTCAATAGGGTGGTAAGCACCAGAACGCCGGGTGGAATCAAGAGAACATGATCCTAATGTCAGAGTTAGTAAAACTTATCAGCAAGGATAAGAGAGCAGAGTCTCAGAGCATAGGTACGGATAAAAGGATCCTAATACCATAGATATCACGACGCGGTGATATCGACGTGGGCTCGTAAGCCCAACATTAAGTTAGAAAAATAGTTTTCCAAAGTCTAGACTCAACTTCGACCAAGGAGTGGGTGGTGGCTTCCTACAGGCAAGTCGGTTCTGTTACCAACTTGTGACGCCCCTAAAATCAATTCGTGTACAGTAATCATACACGCAGGGTACACGACTGAGATTAGGGTGCCACGGTGAGAATATCACAACACAACACTAAACACAAAAGGATAAACCAATATGTTACAAGATAAGTGGGGTCGCACGGACCCGAATACATAAGTTATACAAACCATAATATCTAAGTACAGACATAGTTAGTCAAGTTTTGCCTTAAGAAGGCTAGCGAAAATAACATCAGAGATACAGATCGAAAAGGCAAAGCCTCCTGCCTGGGAGCCTCTGAAACTACTCCTGGCCCTGGTCAACGGGGGTCTTGACGTAGTAGTATCCGCCTCCGGGGTACTCATGCTCCTGAGCTCGAACGTCGATTGCAGTGGCCGATCAGGAAAAACATAAAGGGGGAAATAAAGCAAGGGTGTGTATCTAGCATACCCGCGAGTCTTACGTCCGCAACTAAGCATTTATGCATTTGTATCAAATGGAAAGGGGAGGATGTATATAGTGGACTGCAAGGTAGAAGTCAGAATAAGGATAAGAAACTAGGCCTATCAAAGACTAGCATCTTCCGATGAGTCTTGCAGCATGAGAAGAGAACAGACAACACTTCGTATAAAACATAAAGTAACAATGCAGCAGAAGTTGCTGAAGCATTGTATAATAGTAAGTTGTAATTATTAACAATAATAATGCCTCTGAGTTCTCTTCCTCGACTTCCCTGTGAAGAAGAAGACCCGGAACCATACAATTTAATAGTAGTAGTTTGTAGTGGTAAGATCCAGCTTCAGCATAAAGCGTCCTGTTACCGTGGACACGGCTAGTCGAATAAATTAAACTCCCAGCAGGGGTGCACTATTGTTCAGCCTGCACGCTCGGATCTCCAGGGTGGCAGGCACCTTGTTAGGGAACGCTCCACCAAAGCTATCCGCCACGGCGCAACCCATCCTAGGTTCAACAGAGAGATCATCCTCCAGACTATATCCTATGCGCTCAGGGGTCTAGGTCCCTCACCCTTCCACGCTCCTTCATGGTGTGAGTCTGGCTGGTGAAGCAAAAAAAATCCAAATACACCGTCCGGACAACGAAGACACACCGCTTCCCGGCAATCAGGCCGCGGTACTACTGACGTCTGAAGAGCTTTCGGACAAACTACGACGCAGGGGAGATGATAACTCCTTATCCCACATGAAGGTAGTGCGTACGGACCAACGGGCCTCTCAAGTCATCCGCCGAACCATTTAGCATTTTAATATTATCTCACAGACAACCGTTATCACTGTCTGACTAACAACACAATGGACAATGAACATCGACAAGGAACACCAGTAACGTCGGGTCTTGCCCTGTTGTCCCTGACTAACAACACAGGCTATGCAATTGAATAGGATTTTAACGTAGCAGCAGCAGTATCAATACCTAGTGCAAGAAATGTACAGAAAAGATAGGCGATATATCGGGAAGAGAATAGCTCTGATTTCCTGGAAGCTCGACAGTAGGGGTAGGGTCATCGACGAAGTAGTCGTACCCGGTAGTGGTGTAGTCGGCGGTAGCAGCAGGGTCTACCAGAGAATAAAGGGGGGAGAAACAGTAAATACAAAGCAACATAACAAACAGATGCATGACATGACAGATGCAATGTTAACGGTGTTCTCACGCAGTGAAATGCACGTTCCTCGGAGCGGAAATTCATCCGGGGATGAAAATACCGGCTCCGGGTGATTATCGACAGACGGCCCATGTCACAACCCCAAGTTAGGTATGTGCTAGGGTTCAAGTGCTCCTTTGCATCGTGCAAAAAAAAATTCAGAAGAAATCCAATTGGGGAAAAAGAAAAGCCCTAAAGAATTTAATTCAAATGGCTAGACAAAAATTTCTTACAAAAATTCCTCTGTTATTTTTGAAAAGTCTTATAAATATGCATGATCACATATAAAGTGAAGTGGGTCCCACTGCATGCTCCAAGATTTTTTGAAAATTCCAAACAAGGCTTGGAAATTAAATAATAACCCTATTTGGTTTGAAATTCAAATTAATTGAATTTCAAAAGTCTTCAAAACTTGGGAGTGGCTAGTTATATGCCATGTAAGTCCAAATTAAAATTTTGGGGATTTTATAAAATGCTCTGGTATTTATTTTTACCACAACAAAACAAATGCCAGAGGAAAAACAGAAGAAAAATAGAAAAAGAAACCGAGCCCACTTACCTGGGCCTTGGGCCCAACTTACGTTCCACAGCCCAGCCCACCGGCGCCCTTGTCGTCTTCCCCGGGCACGAGCACACAGCTGCGTGCCCGGCATGCCGACGTCGCCGTGGCCGTCGACACCACGTAGCTGCCTCCTCGCCGCCATCTACGTGTCCAGGAGACTCCCCTGGACACCCCCATCCGTTTCCCCCTCTCCTTTGTTACCTGTCCGCTCTCCCTTGCCCGATTTTCTCGCCGCCCGAAGCCCGCCGGAGCGCGCCGCCGTGACCGCCGCGGCCAACGGCCTCCCATCGCCGAGCCGTGCTGTCCATCATCACCGCCGCCATAGTCTTTGACTCCAAGCGGTTCGAATCGAGAAAGGTGGCCCCGTAGTCGACGCCATCTTCACCGCCTTCCCCGCCGGCCGCCGCTCGTCGCCGAGCAATTCCTCCGCCACAGCAATCCCTATGACCTCGCCGTCCCCTCCTGCAGCTCCGGGTGAGCCCCCCTTTCTTTTGCCCCAACCCGCGCGTCTCCCCGTGGCCGGAATCGCCTCCTCGCCATCGTCAGTGGTTGCGGCCGCCGCACTCTTCAACCCCCGGCGAAGTTCCGGCCGCCCCCTGGCCTCCCTGGTTGCGCAGCTTGAAGCGGGCGAGCACGGGCTACCCCCTGGTAGCTTCCCGTGCCCAGCCGTGCCCAGAGACGCCATCCTCAGTGGGCGCCGTCGTGCGGTTTGGTCTCGTGCGGCCAAACCCCGGCGAGGCCGACGTGGCCCTCGATTATGGGCTAATCCCCTTGTTAATTGACCCCAGGTCAATGACAGGTGGCCCCCCTGGCCCCTAACCCCTCTCTGTTAATTAAACAGAGAGGATTAAACCCCCCAGCCACTGACATGCCGACCCCGCCAGTCAGCCCCCCCCCTGATGTCACCCCTGCATCAAAGTGACGCAGTAATTAGAGTTTTATTTTAAAAGAAATCCAGAAATTGCAGAAAATACAATAAACTTTAGAAAATCATAGAAAATTCATACTAACTCCAAATTGGACAAATAATATATGAAAAATTATCAGAAAATTCAAGGATTAAAAATATGCAAAAAAAATTCATGTTTGGCCATTTTAAAATGGGGCAACAGTAGCAAATGTGCATATGGCTTAATTTGAATTTGAATTTGGAGTTTGAATTTGCAATTCTTTTGCAATACACTTCAATTAAATGGAATTTTCAACACATCAGTACCATGTACATCATGTTTTCACAACTTATCATGTGCTTGAACATTGTATTGTATTGATTGTTCCTTTTCCGCATTGTTTTCTATCGTAGAGGTGGAACCGGAAGTGAAGGTCATCCATGAAGCAGAAGACCGGTAACCCGTGTATCGTCAGAAAGGCAAGCAAACCCCATTGATCATGTCTATAAAAACCCAGTTCCCTCTCATTCTCGCTTATGCATGTTTAGAATTTCACCATGATACGTTCTACCGCTAGTTGAACCCATTCCTTTGTATGAACTATCATTTCTGCCACAGTATTAAGCTAACCTTAACCTAGCAGATCTAGGAATTGCTTGTGATCATCACGTGGCCATTCATCCATGTTATGCTTATGCTATGATTAGATTTGTGGAAGCATTGGTCCATCTTGGGTGATGAATTGATGTTGGTGGCAGTCATGTTCATGTTAATTGTGATGAAAAGGGTGTGGTGAACTTGACTAAACAAGGTGAACAATGAGAGGCTGTGTAGGAGTACACAGTGGGTTGTCTCGTTGCACACTGCCCTAGGCCCCGAGTTCTTGTGTTGTGATCCAAGACAAAGAGTAATACCACATGTTGGGAAAATGGATCCCCGCTCAACCTACTAACTCACCCCAGTTCAAGTCCAGGAGTCACTAGTTCGGGTTTTCCATTTGGCATCTGCATAGAAAAAGAATGAATGAAAGTTTGCATCAATTAGATATGTGCCTGGACCTGTGAGACAGTAAAACCATCTGCTAAGGTGGCGTCTCGGTCGCCTGCATCGTGTGAGTCCGTATCGTTGACCCGGCCGGACTCTTGAGCGGTGAGCAACTCAGATGGTTGATTCCTGGATTAGAATTGGCTGTGAGGTAAAAGTTGTGGAAATTATCCTCGCCGACACCCGCTTGAAGGGTGACGAGATCCCGACGGTAACTGATAGTTTCATGTGTGTAGCAGTACACCCCTGCAGTGTTAAAAAAACTATTCGAATAGCCGCGTCCGCGGTCATGGACTACTTGGAGACCTTTACTTGATCATTAGACAACTTCAACGGTTACTCTAAAACTCGTAAGATAAGCGTGAGTGCTATGGCGTGCTTCCTCGTGGGGAAGTCGAGGAAATATCCATAGTGGTGTATTGGTTGCAGACTTGGTAGTGGACTCGTGTACGCTTCTTACCTCAAGTCTAGTACTCGTAGTACAGGACGAGCCACGTCAAAGCTAGCACTTCTACATGTTGAAACCCCACCTCCCTTTACCTTGAAACTTGTGCATGAGTAGTATAGTACCTACATAAGTCTTGCTGAGTACGACTTTGTACTCACATTTGCTTATTCTACGTTTTAGATGAGAAACAAGACCCCGATGGAGACACCTTCCTGAAGCTCGACGTTGACTAAGCTAGTATAGTTCCAGACAAAAGTCTGGCCCCTCGTGGAATGTCATGTATGTTGCACAAGGCTTCTCTAAGCCATTTGTTAATCTTGTCTATACTCAGACCTAATTTTCTTCCGTTGTTTGATGTAATGTTGGATCATAGTCATATGATATTTGTGTACTCTATGTGTAAGTCAATAAAGATATACTTTGTAGAGTTCATTTGATGAGTACCTGCTGTTTACACTAGACATGTATGCTGCGTGTATTTTATAACGTGCATGTCTTAGTGTGGGGTTCGATAGCTTAGTTGTGTTCTTGTCGGCGGTCTTTTATACACCAAGTGGACCTTAGATGTGCGCAGCTTGGGGCATTGTGATGCGATTGCTCGTGACTCTGTCACGTGGCACCCTTTGTTGTATTATTGAGGCCGCCCGAGATCCCGACTAGGTGATCGGGCTGGAGTCTGTTTATGTAAGTGCTATAATTCAATCGATAATGTGGTTGAGGCGACTTGTCTATGAGTATGGGATTTCACCACCCATAATCATTTAGACTTGTGAGCGGACGATGAGGACCCATCTCAGTTGATCATCCGGCCTGGATGGGATGCCCCTCACGTTTGATTGTGTCCGACAGTGTTCTGTGCTTAGCCTTGTCTGCTTAGACAAGTGGGTACGGCTCTCGGCTCTCCATATGATTGGGTTGTGACTGGAATTACATACGCATATTCCGGGTCCCGACAACACAGAGGGGGGAATGTCGATGTTCGTTCTGTTAGAGGGGTGTGGTTGGTATACGAATAGCGTATCTGTATTCTTTATATTTTTCTGATTAATTTTTATGTATAAAGTTTTTGAATCTGACTTACGGTTTAGAAGATATTAAATTTCAAAGTTTTAATCAATTTAAATCATTTACTGAATTTATTTTTATTTTTATTAATAAATCAACATTATCCACAACAGTTATGGTTACTGGTCAACTGACAGAGGGGACCCACCTGTCAGCCTCACAGTATTAGCAAATCTTTTAATTAAATTTAAATAGAGCCAGGGTCCACATGTCATACACTGGAACTCCTATTAATTTATCTTAATTAAATATCTGACAGAGGGGACCATGTTTCATTAACACATGTGTTAATTATCACTGTTAAATTAACTCGTGGGTTAGTTAAGTGGTTGGGCCCACCTGTAAGTGACCCATGGGTTATCTAATCTAATAGTTACATTATATTAAAATAGATGGCCTTGGGCCCACTGGCCA
Organism: Bromus sterilis; assembly: GCA_950022295.1. NCBI lineage: Eukaryota > Viridiplantae > Streptophyta > Magnoliopsida > Poales > Poaceae > Bromus > Bromus sterilis. The sequence goes on along the minus strand of OX465599.1, from coordinate 157,183,401 downwards.
GTGAGGTTAGTGGGGGGGTTAGGGGCTTAATAGACGGATTAAGCCTCAGGGCCCACTAGTCAGTGAGGTTAGCCCCGGTCTTAACCACACGGGCACGCTGGCGACGTAAAGGACGACGGCGGGGTCGACAGTGCCGTCGACTGGTGCCACGGGAGCCTGCGCGGAGGAGTGCGTTCGACGGAGGAGCGCAGCGCGCGTCAACTGGCGGTGACGGACCCGACGGGCAAGCGCCGGAGCGACGGCATCGACAAACAGGGCGGCGGCCAGTGGTGGGCGGCGATGTTTACTGTGCATTTAGCGCGGGACCCTGGCCTTTTGCTTGTGGAATCGACGCAAATGACCAACGGGAAAACACGCATGCCCATGGAAGCGAAAATGGTGCACTGGAGTCACGAAGACGAACAATCCATGCAGCGGCGGAGCACTGTTCCCATGGTGGCGGGCATTATAGCGAGAGAGGAGGGGCTCGAGCGCACTGGGAAGACGGCTAAGCTCACCGGGAGTCGGTAGGGGAAGGCAGCGTGCGCGATGGTGAGTTGTGGCGGCCGATTTTTGACTGCAACATCGGTGATGAGGCCGGAAGGGAAACGGCGGCGTGCGCTTCGTGTAGTGGTTCTCGGTTCGATTCCTTCCACGAGTCGACGAAGACGACGACGACGAGTGCGGTGGACAGCTTGTACGGGCACGAGGGCTTCAGTGGCCGGCGCAGGTTCACCGGGGCGGCCATTGGTTGCCTCGGGTTGGAGGTGGGCGACGAAGATGAGTCGTGGAGACGGGAAGGAAATATCTGGTGTGTCCACGGGTGCAAGCATCTCGTTCCTATCCACGAGGAGCAGTCGCTGTAGCGACATGGCGCGAGACGGTTCGTCGACGACGAGGTGGCTCGATCGCCCCGTCGGCGTCGAGCAGGAGAACAGTGCGCGGGGAAGGAGAGATGGGGTAAGTAGATTTGGGCCGTGCCGGGGGTACAGGGTTGCCCTAGGCGTAGCTTAGGGTTTTATATTTTGTTTTCTTTATTTCTTTTCTTTCTTGTATTTCTTCTTTGTTTATTTTTGGTTTGCTATCTAATGATTTTTGTCCACTATGAGACTTGCTCCATTATTTGTATTGCCCTATGTAGCAATTCTACAAAAAGTTTTGTGATTAATTAAATCCATTCGAATATTGTAGTTTATTTTAAAAAGGATTTTTCTGTTGTTTTGCTACTTTTATTAATTGTTTGAAATATTTAAATATTGCAATTAATGCTCCCTGCAGGTTTATCATGGTCCACTGGTTTTTAGGGATTTTACAAAAGTGGTTTCACAATTTTTGGACAGAGTTTTATTCATCACATATCTTTAATATTCATCAAAAGACATTTTAGGTTTGTTTGGATTCAAAGATGAACAAGACATGATCAAAGGTGATTAGCGACTTGCTAATCACAGAGGTTTAATATTAACAAAATTTTTACTGTTGCCTGACAGTGAGGGTGTTACAAATCTCCCCCACTACAAAAATTCTCGTCCCGAGAATCTAAACGGTGGAGGGGAAAAGATCGGGGTATTCTTCACGAAGACGATCCTCGCATTCCCAAGTGGCTTTATCTACAAAATGATTCAAAGCATTGAACTTTGAGGAACTTGGTTATCTTGTTGCAAGTTCGATGTTCACACTGATCAAGATTGCGGCTCGGATGCTTTTGATAAGTCAAGTCATGTTGCAATTCAATCAGATCATGTTCCACTTCATGAATAGGTTCCTTGAAGAAGTTACAGAGTTGCGACACGTGAAAGACATCGTGAACTTGGGAGAGGTTTGACGGCAACCCCAATCGTTACGCCACCGGTCCACTCCTGGAAAGGATATGGAACGGGCCAATGTAGCGAGGAGCTAACTTGCCTTTGATCCTGAAACGATGAGTGCCCCTCATGGGAGTGACACGAAGGTAAGCTTGTTCTCTGGGATGATAGACCATTTCCTTGTGCATGCGGTCATAGTTGCTTTTCTGGCGGGACTGAGCAGCTTTCAAATGTTCACAAATAACGCGAACCTGATCTTCAGCATGCTGGATAATGTCCGGACCAATGAGGGTTTGTTCCCTAGTTTCTGACCAATTCAGAGGGGTTCGACACTTACGTCCATAAAGAACTTCAAAGGGTGCCATATGCAGACTAGCTTGATAGCTATTGTTGTACGAGAATTTAGCAAATGGAAGGGATTCCTCCCATTTCTTACCGAATGAAATGACACAAGCTCAAAGCATGTCTTCAAGCACTTGGTTGACTCGTTCGACTTGTCCTTGCGACTGGGGGTGATAAGCGGTGTTGAATTTTAGGTGAGTGCCCATAGCTTCTTGGAAACTATTCCAGAACTTCGAGGTGAAAATGCTTCCACGAACTGAATTGATCTCCAACGGAATACCGTGGAGGGAAACAATTCTGGAAACATACAAGTCTGGTAACTGACTAGCAGAGATCGTATCCTTGATTGGAAGAAAGTGGGCAACCTTGGAGAATCGGTCGATGACGACAAAGATCGCATCATGACCCTTCTGTGATCGCGTAAAACCGGTGACTAAGTCCATTTCAATCTTGTCCCATTTCCATTCAGGAATAGAGAGTGGTTGTAGAGTTCCAGCAGGTCTTTGATGTTCTTCTTTGACGCGACGGCAAACGTCATACTCATCAACATAACGAGCAATGTCTTTCTTCATGCCAGGCCACCAGTATCGCTGACGAAGGTCTTGGTACATCTTGGTGCTACCTGGGTGGATTGACAACGGGGTATCATGAGCTTCTTTCATAACATCTGGAGTCAAGTTTAGATTGCCCTTGCTAGGAACCACTAAACGATTCTTGAAGTACAACGCTCGATCATCAGCAAGCCTTTAGACTAAGGGCTTTCCTGTGGCGAGATATCGCTTCATCTTTTCGACATCCGAGTCAGCTTTTTGGATGAACTTGATGTCTTTGTCGAGGTCTACTCCAACAAGGGAATTCACATATCCCCGTCGAACAATCTCAAGGTTCAACTTACAAAGCTCTTCATACAGAAGTGGCTGCTCTACTTAAACTTCCAGTTCACTACAATAGGATTTGCGGCTGAAGGCATCAGCCATCACATTAGCTTTGCCAGGGGTGTAAGAAATTCCCATGTTGTAGTCGTCTATTGGCTCGAGCCATCTCTGCTGGTGGAGATTCAGGTCGGGCTGATTAAACAGGTACTTCAGGCTTTGGTGGTCGGTGTAGATCTCGCAACGATTACAAATGAGGTATTGTCGCCACAGCTTGAATGCAAAATTACCGCTGCCAATTCAAGATCATGTGTTGGATATTTTCTTCATGAGCACGCAACTGACGAGAGCCATAGTAAATCACTTTGCGATCTTGCATTAGGACACAGTCTAATCCTTGACGAGACGTGTCGCAATATACCACGAAATCCTTCTGAGTATCAGGGGGAGCAAGCACGGGGGTGTTGACGAAGAAAATTGTTCAACGCAACACAAGACTTGCACCGCGCAATTGTTTAGAGTACGAGAGTCGCCACTTCATTTTTCGTTACAAAGAACGGATGATTTACAAGAAATTCAACAAAGAGATCTTCAATTTCGGATAAGAAACGTGTGCTTTACGAGCAACACACCAAAGATGACCTAGAACGAGACAAAAAGTAGAAGAACTTGAAAAGTAGATGTGTTTTTGGGTATATTTCGATTGTGTGTTGTTTCAATCGACCGTCACCTCATCTATATATGAGGAGGCTGAAATTTCCGTACAAGAAGAGGACTTCAAATCTCTTCCAAATCTTTCCAAACTTAACCGAACTCGGATTACAAGTGGGCATGGGACAGCAGTTCGGTTTTCGGTAGTTTTGGGGCTGTAAACGACCTCGGATGAAAAAACTCAAAACATCAAAGTTGTAGCCCTCAAAATTTCCAAGAACTTTCGTCTTGTTCTTTTTGATTCGGAGCCATCTTGAAAGGGTTTTGATCTGATTTCTAACACAGGTCAGAGAAAAACGCGAATCTGAAAAGTTTTCCCGAATCCCGTCGCCAAAATCGGACGTCCGTCGTCATTCGGACGTCTGACCCGTCGGACGTCTGATTCCCGTCGGATGTCCAGTAAAAATCGGAGGTCTACTAACCTTTCCCGTCGGATTTCCGTTTTCCATCGGACGTCTGAATTTTCCTGGGAGGTTCTATGGCTTTTTCTGCAGCAGCACACGGTTTCGGCCGTAACTTTTTCATCCGAACTCGGATTTGGACGTTTCAAATATCAGAATCAACCGTTTCGACGAGCCGAAGCCACCCCATGTAGAACATTTTTCCGTTTGATGATGTCTTGAAGACCTAATTGGCATAATAATACTGGGAATGCCAGGATCCTATCGCTTCCAACATAGTTTTGGCCTCCAAGATGGAATCGGATGAAGATGGCTTGAATTACAAAGATGTTCATATTGACGATACCAAACTTTTTCATTTGAAGCCATCTTGTATATGAATATTGTCGTGCCAAAAACTGGTGTAAACACATGCCCCCCTGTTTTTCGGCAAAACTTGCGTGCCGAAAAATAACTTGCCCATGTTTATTATAAGGACGATGTCAACACTCCATCGGCCATGTGTTTTCTAAGGGCGATAATTACTTATCGTCCATATGTATTCAAGATTCCTGCCACATGCTAGGATAATATTTCTTCAAGTATCTCCCATTGAGAGCTTTGGGTAACTCACTTCCCTGTAAAGTTTGTACAAAATATGAATTTCCAAGAACAATCCCCACCACTTTATATGGACCTTCCCAACTCGGCGACCACTTGCCGAATTTTCTGTCCCTAGTTCCAACAGGTAAAATCGTTTTCCACTCTAGATCTCCTATTTGAAACGATTTCTCCTTGACCTTTATATTATAAGCCTTGGCTACTCTTAACTTTTATTTCTCAATCTCCTGCAAAGCTTTTAGCCTTTTTTCAGGAATCTCATCTATTTGTTCCATCATTAAATCATTGTAATCTACAACCGACAAGTTATTTTTCCTGGCTACCCTAAGAGCTTGCAACTTCATTTCTATAGGTAACACTTCCGCTTGGCCATATACTAGCTCAAAAGGGGCAACTTGAGTAGCTCCGTGCTTAGATATTCTATGAGCCCATAATGCTTCCGTAAGGACTTCATGCCACCTTCTCGGTTTCTCTTCAATTTTCTTCTTTATGAGCCGAATCAAAGTTTTATTACTGGATTCGGCTTGTCGATTAGCTTGAGCATAATAAGGTGATGAGTTCAACAATTTAATTCCAAAGGATTTGACAAACTCAAGAAATTGATGAGACATAAAATAAGAACCTTGATCAGTTATCAAAGTTTGAGGAATGCCGAATCTATGAATAATATGCTCCAAAACAAAACTAATCAGCTCCCTATGAGTCATTTCTTAAGGGAACTGCTTCTGTAAACTTGGTAAAATAATCTGTTGCTACTAGGATGAAGCAATGCCCTTTCGAAGACGAAGGATGTATCTCACCGATAAAATCTAAGCCCCACCCTCTAAATGACCAAGGTTTGATTATGGGATTCAACATAGCTGCAGGTGTGAATTGTATATTGCCAAACTTTTGACAAGCCTCACAGCTTTTGTAGTATCTAATGCAATCCTCTAAATAAGTCGGCCAATAGAAACCAACTCTTTTTATTAACCAACACATCTTATGAGCCGACTGATGCGTCCCACATATGCCTTCATGCACTTCACCCATGGCTAACCTAGATTGATCAGAATCCAAGCATTTTCAAAGTAACCCATCTTTAGTTCGGCGATATAACTCATCATTATGCATAGTATATTTTAAAGCTTGCCGCCGAATCTTCCTGTCTCTAGTTTTACTTGGCTCCCTTAGATGATTGATTAGTGGAACCCGCCAATCTACAATACAATTTCCGAATTACTAGGTAACTCGGCAGCTTGCAGCACTAAATCTTTCGAGCTGGGTGTGACTTGGTTCACCCTTGTTTCCGAGTTGACGGCAACTCGGCATAACTCGGTGCAACTCGGAGCAAGTTCCGAGCCATCTGCTACTCGGTGTGTATCCCGAACTGGTTGTAATTCGGCCTCATCTTTTGCAGCGACAAGCATCGGTTTATCTAATGTAAAGAACTTTCCCCTATTGATATTTTAACCGGATGCTTGTTGTGCTAGATGGTTTGCTCTAGAATTTTCCTCCTTGGGTATATGACTAATAGAGAAAGTATCTAGGGACTTGATTATATCTAAACATCGGTCTAAATAACTATTCAGCAACCCATCAAAGCATTGGAATCCGCCTTTAACTTGTTGCACTACGAAAAGCGAATCACCAAAAGCATCTATATCCTTGACACCCATATCAGCTTAAATATTGTAAACCGAATAGCAAATCTTCATATTCGGCTTGATTATTTGTACAATTATACTCTAAACGAACCGATGTTTCGTATATAACATTATTTAGGAGAAATTAAAATAGTACCTTAAGGAGAAGTATAAACAATATCAATACCTCGGATCTTGCAAACCGAACTATCAAAGTAAAAATCTCCATGGAAAAAATGAGACAAGGTTTACCAATAGTATGCATGTCATCAATACGATGTTCAATAATAAACACAACAATGATTTGGCTTCTCATAGATTATCTAGATCATACTTAGCCAAACATAATTCACCAATTCCACAACTAGGTATTGGTCCATGCAACAGATTTTCAATGAATGCACACCTTGTCTCAATCTCCAACAAGACTAAGGACAATGTTTAGAAAATCACACCGGCCATGTTTATGTAACCAGAAGTAGTATGCAGAATTCATCCACGAAAGCATATATAACCGAAATAAAGATATGAGATAACAAGTCAAATATTTCGGCTCTTTGAAGTAGCAAAGAATTACAGAATGCATATTGATTTGGTGATACCCCTTCATGATGTAAGAAATCGTATCGCATCCATGGATAAAAATAAGCCCATGGAGGGTAGCCAATCATACCTGGGGATGAATTCCATGGTAAATATGTTAATGGCATGGTTGAAGAATATAAATGATGTGCTAACCGAAGAACATTTTTTGTGGATAAAAACCTTCGGCTTAATCTCTTATGGGATACTTTCTCTTTCTTCACCTTGGTTAAACTTGTTGCAACAGGAGCTCGCACATCATTCTTAGTTTGATTTCCTTTCTTGGGAACCAATGCCATACCCATCTTCTCAAGTTCTTTTTCACCAAGATTTTTCAATTTCTTCCAAGTGGTACTAGCCGAATTATGTTTCCGAGTAGTACTTGATGACACAACATCCGGTCGTGTTTGCATATGTAACAAGGTGAGCGTACCATCTGAATTGCTTGTAGCTGGGTGCTTGTGTTTCCGAGTCATGATCAACTCATCAATAGCAACAACTCCCTTTTAGACCGACCCCTGTTCACCACCATGGCTTGCTTCTGAGTTTAGTGAATTCCGAGTTGTTCGGTGGATTCCGAGTAAGTTCTGAGCTACTTGCTGAGTTCCAAGTGGGTTCCGAGCTGCTCGCTGGGTTATGAGTGGTTTTCGAGTTGCTCGCTTGGTGGCTTCCTGTGCGTCCTCCTTCACTCTCGTAAGCTTTGCAGAGTTCTATTTGGAGATCCACGCCATGTTCTTCTTCTCTAACTTCCCAGCTCTTAGCTGATTCAGCTGCCACCTTTGCCAACGTGATGAGACAAGTAAACGTCTCGGCTGTGACCATGTTTCATGTACTTGGAATTCTCTGTTTACTTTGGGGACTTCAGACTGGTTTATCTTGACTCCACTACAGGGTCTTTGAAAGTTACCCGTTTCGCTTCCTTTCCCTTTGTAGCCAACACTTTCTCAGCTGGCTTTTGGTTACTCGGAGCCGAGTCTAAAACAACATCCTTGCACCCATCTCTTTTCACTTGGTAGACCTGCTGGACCGCCTCCTTCTTCTTCCATGAGCTCCTAACCGATTCCTTTTGGGTGAAACGTCCTTGGTTATATAATTTTCCATCAAACGTTGACTTTCTTGGAGCTAGATAACCTTGATGAGATGATTCAGAATAGGATGGGTAATATGCCCTTGTATCATACCTCTCCCGTGATGAGTATGGATTCATATAAGCATAGGGAGGTACCCATGAAATTGGTATTGGCAGCCCACAATAAGGATATGAACATGATGCATTGAAATTATCACTAGGGGGTGATCTTGACGCCTTTGAAACAATTGGCCGATAAACACTCTTTGCCTCATTTACCTTTTCATATTTTTCCAGTAGCTGCGCGAAAGTAACTTTCGGCTTTCTACTTTTGCGTTTACTTCGGCCTTTGCTTTCTTTGACTGTGGAATCATCGATCATCGGATTAGCTTGTTGCCCCCCAGTGCTTGGCGTCTTCATTGTAATCTTGACAAAACCTACGCCTTCAAGAATATCATCATCATGCTCACGAATAGTTGGTGTACTTGAAAGATCGATCCTATCACTTGTGGTGTCCACCTTCTTGTTAATCTGATCACACATGTTTGAATCGAAGGTAAACTTTTTATTTTCTAGCCGATCTTGATGTGAGAACAGCTTTGGAAATAAGCCAACAAATGGTTCAGATTTGGCATAACCCCATTCGGCTATGCATTGTGTTTCACACTCTACCTCCGATGGATTTGAATAAGGAATTATAACACCATCAGTTTCCTCAACAAATACATATCTTGGCTTCATGTTTCTGAAATCAAAAGTATTACAAAATATATGTCTCATTTGAGACCAAATGTAGCCAAGTATGAAATAATCGAAGTTGCCCGTATAAAAATAAAACTTAGCATGTACTCCCTCTGTAAAGTAATACAAGAGTGTTTAGATAACTACTTTAGTAATCTAAATGCTCTTATATTTCTTTACGGAGGGAGTATGATGGGAGCAACCTTGATTGAGACAAATTATAACTCGGTGTGTATCTCAGTGGGTTTTGGTTCCAAGCTAGATGTAACTCGGTATGTGTCATATCCGAGCTATGAACGACTAGGTTCTTCACCTCCGAGTTATAAGTGTCTCGAGTTACAACTTCACTACTAGCCTTTATGAATGGTATGATATGTTGACTGGCATGGTCAGTGAAAAAATCATTCCTAGCAAACAAGTTACTCATCTTGATCGGTCTCTCAACATTAAGTAAAATCATGAAGGTAGACGCATCAAAAATATAACTATGACCAGATCGAAAGGTAAGCAAGCTGCTAGTTAGGTATACCTCTTTGAAGACGTCGGGCAAGCGTAATGCTTGTACGGGAAAAATACTTTGCTCCTCTTCTGGATAATTCTCTAATGCCGCGTCTTCCTCCTCTGGATCTCGTGCCATGTTACTCGGAGACACCTTGCTAACCGAACACTGCTTGGCCTCGCTTTCTAGCTATTGAGGCTCATCGTTGAGTAAATCTTGCTCGCTCATGCTTTTCTGTTTTTGATACCCATTATCCTTGGCACGAAACTCAGAGGGTAGCCCGAAAACTCCCTGGTATTCAGAAAATTCACATATGGCTGACTTGGCTTCATTAGCCAACTCGTTTGTAATAATCGAGTCAACATTGTCTTGGTTTATTGGCAGGGTTCCTTTCTTTTGTATATCTAACTCGGAAGACTCCACATGGTTGCTACAGTAAGGAGTAGACAAGTCACCCGAATGCTAATGTGCATGTTTCTGACTCAAGAGTAACTCGACACGCTCTTGTTTTCGAGCTGGAGTAACTCGGTTTTTCGTTGTTTCCCATTTACAACTCGGTACTGTTTCTTCCGAGTAGGAGCAACTCCGTACTGTTGCTTCCGAGTTGGAGCAACTCGGTGCTGTTATCCCCGAGTTGGAATAACCCTGTGCTATTATCTCCGAGTTGAATCAACTTGGTGCATATGTTTCCGAGATAGAACTACTCGGTGGTGTGATCCCCGAGTTGAAATAGCTCGGTGCCTCTGTCTCCAACTTGGAGCAACTTGGTACTTTTGCTTCCGAGTTGGAGCAACTCGGTGCTGTTGCGTCTGAGTTGCAACAACTTTGTACAGACGTTTCTAAATCAGAACAACTCGGCGCTTCTGTTTTCAGGTTGGAACTACTCGGTGGTATAGCTTCCCTCTTGATGACTCTATTATGTTCCTTATGCTGCTCATCTATTTATTTTTGCCTTATTGTGGCAGCATCATGAGGCTTCTCTACTAGCTCTTGGTAGATAATATTCTTCATGCCAGTGATAAAATTTTTCTCCAGATTATCCCACCACTTTTTTGTTCCTATAATAGGATGCCCCCAATGCTTTTTGTTTCTTTCGGCATTGATGTGCTGCCATTAATTTGCAATTGTACAGGGGACGTACCATAGGCTGCAGTACTAGATGAAAACATATTAGTTGCACATGGTGCTGAAAAGTTAGTAGCACTAGTCGTCAACCCGTGCATTCGCATGGATGCAACTATAATGATAAGATTGCTAAAAGTCACAAAATTGGCATGTTTCAGAAACATAGATCTGCACATGAGATGTAATTTGTTTGCTTATTATCACTACATTAAAGACAATAAATACAAAACATTGGTAAAGAAATAACTAAAAGGGAAAATATCAACATTTCTAGGTCGTGAACGTTTGCTGCCATGTCGCCAACCGTGGCGTGTTGGGTACCTCCCAATTAGGTTGCACAGATTCTTGCGTCGATGTGATGTGAACGACATAAGCTGGCGTGGGAAAAATCACGTAATATCATGCACATCGCGCAAAGTGCCGATGCACGATATCGCATCCAAGAATATGGCTTAAGCCATTAAGATGTTGGTCAAAAGTATGGACCATAACAGAAAATATGCTAAAAGATGTCATTGTAAATTCATGAAACCTCTAAACTGCAAACATTCGAATTTAGAAACTATATAAAAGGGCAATCTACAAAATCTTGTGAATTATATACTTTTGTTCTACCAAATCTTAAATACTATCTCAAATGAAAATATATAGCAAGATTTAAAAATATTTGTAGAAGAAGTCCAAACCTTAGATCTCAGGAAGCAAAATCATAGTCTATTGCTTTGTGAAACTAAATAGGAAAATTTAAATATTTTCTAGTGGCGCATATCAAATATTTGATAATATGCCGTACCAAATATAAGACTAATGATCGCCACATACACCTTATTTTCGTAATGTCAGCCTAGAAAGAAAATTCTGCACTTTTTTTGTTGGTATGCAATGCAATGATGGAAATCCACACGTAATTTTAAAATAAAAAAACATGGCAACACTACAATCCAACACCAGATACACCATAGACCTTATGATCAATAAGCAGCATAAAAATCAACTTAATTATCTTACCATTAGGCTATTGATGAAAAGAAAACAAATAGAACGGCAAGATTGACTTAATCATGTCCCTAGTTATACTCATGTATTCCCTGAAAGACTGCTAAGGGCTACCAGGTTTTACTAATAACCTTTTGTACGTAGCAAATTGTAATAATTACGTCGATGACATTAATAACTGTTGGATATAATGCAACAATGTGAAACTTGTACTATATCATGCTCCCAATTTATTGCTTGAAAGACTGCCATGGGCCACCAGCTTGGGCTGGCCTGATGATTCACATAATAGCTTGCCCCAGTTTTATCCCTGAAAGGAAAAAAACAATGTCACAGTGTGTCAAATTAATGTTCTCTAGATATATTTCCTATGAGATCATACCACTAAGCAAAATCATTTCCCCCTTTAGAAACTAAGAACCGCGGTCCCGACAAAGTGTTCCGAAAGAAAAGATTCTTGCATAGAAAATATACTTCAATTGATTTTGCCTTATATAAAAATATCACAGGTATGATATAGACCAAATTTGTTGGAGATGATCCAGAGTTTACAAAACCAGATCCTCCACCCTTTGTTAAACATATAGCTAGTCATGCGTGGATCTTAACACCAGTCAGCCATGGATGGACCATCTCGTAGTAGCACATGTGAGATACATAGGCACGTACATAATTAGTGGCCACTCATTGCTGTAGTCAGGATATTATCTTCCTAAGCGATGTACAACGTACATCTGGACTGGGTGAATTTTCTGTAGATGGTGTTGGATTTAGAGCCCCATTATAATCTGTTGAACTGGCTTATTTCTTTCCAGACGTACCCAGTTCTTTCCAGCTGTACCCAGACTGCACTATACGGGATATAACCAACCAATTAATGGATTCCACAGAGAAACACCAATGTATAGGATGCAAAGCAAATATTGATTAGATAGCTGGGAGCTAGTAGTTTGCTAGTACTATGTATTGCTAGCTGCATGAAAGCCTATCTACCTTCATATGTGAGTGCAATGCCCAATCGTATTGCACCAACGAACACAGCTTGAGCGACCAGATCAAGTCACCAGCGAAGACAGCTTTGCTGACCAGATCATGAACAGGCAACACCATCTCTTCTCCAGATCAACCTCACACACAAAAATCAAATAGATCGTAGAACAAACATCAGACGGTAGAAAAAAATCTATAGAGGATGTTGTGGCGGCTAGGTCAGAAGCAAACCTTATAATCATCAAATCCAAGTTGATGCATCCGTACGTATGCTAGCTAGCTGATTGATAAATCCATGGGAAACATGCGCATATACGATGGCAAGCACAAACCTTTGATCGCTGATTGCGTGTAGTTTTCCACGTGCGCGCGCTAGCTTCATGGACGAACACAGCTTTGCCGGCCAAGATCATGGACGGGGAGCACCATCTCTCTCCAGATCAACCTCTCCTCACACATAAAGATCGAATAGATCGTAGAGTAAACATCAGATGTGATCACACATAAGGATCGAGTAGATCGCAGAGTAGATCGTAGATTAAACATGAGATGTGAGAAAAAAGCAAATCAATAAAGGATGTAGTGGCGGCTAGGTTAGAGGTAAACCTTATAATCATCAAATCCAGATTGATGGAACCGTACGGATTAAACATCAGATGTGAGAAAAAAGCAAATCAATAAAGGATGTAGTGGCGGCTAGGTTAGAGGTAAACCTTATAATCATCAAATCCAGATTGATGGAACCGTACGTGTGCTAGCAGCTAACTGATTGATAATTGCATGTGAAATAGGCACATATTCGATGGAGAGCAAAAAACTTTGATTACTGAATTGCTCGTAGTATACCACGTGCGCGTGCTCGCTTCATGAAAATAATTTGATCTTCATAGATGAGCACATAGATTGGTGGAAGAAAATAAAACAAAGAAAGAAGGGAGTGGCGGCTAGGTTAAGACGCAATAAGGATAGGTAGATAGATAGATGTGATGGCCGACTAATCTAGACCGTAATAAATCGGTCCCACCACATCGACGACTTTAATTTTCTGATTAACGTGGGAATTTCTAGGGAGTGACTAATTAGTATAGGTATAGATAAGGTGCAGCATATGATGGTGGAGGGAATTTCTCAAATAGCTAGTAGGAACGTGGCCAACTTCTCTATTCATCGGCATGTCTGGAGGTGAAGACACATATGGCAAACAATGTGTCGATGGATATGGAGATGTAACACTTGATTGCATGCCATTGAAAGTGCTAAGATTGGGTGTTTCATATTGATTGAACGAACTCACCATGTTGTCCATCGGCTTATGCACATAGTAGGGACTAGGGCTAGCCGATGCATGAGAATTCAGATCTACATGTTGCAAGTTGCTAGAATAAGTTGAATTATATAGATTATTTTCCATCGGCCTTTGCCCATAGTAAGAACTAGGGTTAGCCGAAGCATGTAGATTATGTTGTACCGACTCTTGCACATCGTAAGAATTAGGGTTAGACGATACAGTAAGCATATCATTAGGTCTAGCAACAATACCATAAGAGAGATTAGAATCTACGTAAGAAAATTGAGGATTCATGATACCGTGTAGATCGCAGCCTCTTGATGTGCTCCAGGGCGTAGGTTCTTGCTCCTCCGAGTTGGATGTAACTCGGTCTCGTCCTTGATCTTCTTGTCGCCGAGCAGATCAAAAGCACTCGGCGTTCTTCGTCCCCAGCGGAGTAGCCAATTTGTGTTGATGACGAAAATTGTTCAACGCAACACAAGAATTGCATCGCGCAATTGTTTAGAGTAAGGGAATCGTCACTTCGTTTTTCGTTACGAAGAGCGGATGATTTACAAGAAAATCAACAAAGAGATCTTCAATTTCGGAGAAGAAACGGGTGCTTTACGAGAAAAACACCAAAGACGACCTAGAACTAGACAAAAAGTATAAGAACTTGAAAATTAGATGTGTTTTTGGGTATATGTCGATTGTGTGTTGTTTCAATCGGCCGTCACCTCATCTATATATGAGGAGGCTAGACTTTCCTTACAAGAAAAGGACTTCAAATTACGTCCAAATCTTTTCAAACTTAACCGAAGTCGGATTACAAATGGGCCTGGGACAACAGTTCGGTTTTCGGTAGTTTTAGGGCTGTAAACGACCTCGTATGAAAAAACTCAAAACATCAAAGTTGTAGCCCTCGAAAATTCCAAGATAATCGTGTTGAACGTGTTTTGATTCGGAACCATCTTGAAAGGGTTTTGAGCTGATTTATAACTCAGGTCAGAGAAAAACGCGAATCTGGAAAGTTTTTCCGAATCCCGTCGCCAAAATCGGACGTCCGTCGTCATTCGGACGTCTGACCCATCGGACGTCCGATTCCCGTCGGATGTCTAGTAAAAATCAAAGGTCTACTGACCTTTTCCGTCGGATTTCCGTTTTTCGTCGGACGTTCGAATTTTCCTGGGAGGTTCTCTGGCTTTTTCTGCAGCAACACAAGGTTTCAGCCGTAACTTTTTCATACGAACTCGGATTTGGACGTTGCAAATATAAAAATCGACCGTCTCAACGATCCGAATCCACCCCATGTAGAACATTTTTCGGTTTAATGAGGTCTTGAAGGCCTAATTAGCATAACAATACTTGGAATGCCAGGATCCTATCGCTTTCAACATAGTATCAGCCTCCAAGATGGAATCAGATGAAGATGGCTCGAACTACAAAGATGTTCATATCGACGATACCAAACTTTTTCATGTAAAACACTTTTTCATATTAAGCCATCTTGGATATGAATATTGTCGTGCTAAAAACTTGTGTCAATAGGGGGGAGAAGTGAGCTTGTCCTTGAGGGCTTGAAAACTTTCTTGGCATTTATCAGTACACTCAAACTTAACGCCTTTGTGAAGAAGATTAGTCAGAGTCCTGGCAATCTTGGAGAAGTTCTCGACGAAACGGCGGAAATAGCTGGCAAGGCCGAGGAAACTTCAGACTTGCTTGAAAGTCTTGGGCGGAGTCCATTCAAGAATAGCTTGGATACGTTCTGGGTTGGCGGCAACGCCATCCTTGGAAATCACATGACCAAGGTAAGTTAATTCGGGAAGCGAGAACTCGCACTTAGAATACTTGTCATAGAGTTTGTGTTCTCGCAGATTTTCCATTATAAGACGAAGGTCTTCAGCATGTTCTTCTTCATTCTTGGAGTATATTAAGATACCATCCAGATAAACCACAACAAACTTGTCGAGGTATTCCATGAATATATAGTTCATCAATCGGGAAAAGGTGGCTGGGGCATTCGTCAAGCCAAAGTACATGACAGTGTACTCGTATGAACCATAGCGAGTAATGAAGGCGGTCTCCGGAATGTCCTCTTCACGGACTCAGATTTGGTGATAACCCAACCTCAAGTCGAGTTTAGAAAACACCTTGGATCCAGCCAGTTGATCATAAGATCATTGATCCGAGGAAGTGGGTACTTGTTCAGTATTGTGGCCTGGTTGATAGGTCGGTAATATTGTACCAAACGGTTTGTTCCATCACTCTTCTTGAAAAAGAGCGAAGGTGCTCCCCAAGCAGAGGAACTTCGACGGATGAAGCCTTTGTCGAGTGCCATGTCGATCTCCTTCTTTAGCTCAAGGAGGTGGTGAGGTGGTATCTTATAGGGACACTTAGCAATAGGGACGGTGTCGGGCTTCAAGTCGATGACGAATTCAACTTCTCTAATCGGGGGTATCCCCGGCAGTTCTTCTGGGAAGACGTCAGCAAAATCGCAAACAACTGGAACCTTCTGAATTACTTCCAAAGGTGTGGCATTCAAAGCATTCATCATATAGATCTGCGTTTCAACATCTCAGGTAATTCTGGCGGTGTGGTTCACAACTTCGCCGGAGGGGTGATAGAGTTGGACGACCATGTCAAAACGACACTGGGTACCGGGAGTCCGGACTATTAAGGGGGTATGCATCTTTTCGTATCATATGCCATAATTGAATGCGAATGCTCCAAACATGAATGAATATGATGCTCCTGAATCAAATAAAACAGTAGCAGGTATTCAGTTAATGAGAAGGGTACCCATCAAGGTAGCAGGTTGTTCCTGAGCTTCATCAACGTCAATTTGGTAAGCATGACCACGAGTGTGAGCAAAAGACCCAGTATTATAGTTTGGGGTCCTGTTGTTCCCATGGCCATTTCCGAGGCCAGCAGGGTGAACTACCAGTTGATTCTTTCGCTGGGGGCAGTCTCTGGAAAAGTGAACTGGTTGTCGGCACTTGAAGCACAGTCCATCTTGAGGACAGAGGGGTACAGTCTCAGTCTTTTGCTGTCTCGGCGGGGGCGGAGGCAGACGGGGTGCAACATACGACATCCTTGGTGCAGGGTCAGGTGGACGATACATGCTGTGCGGAATCTAGAGGCGTTGCTTCTGCGTTGTGCCCGAAGATGAGCCAACATCACGGGGGCGCTTCGGCGAAGCCCCGAACTTAAGCTAAGAGGTCTCGGGAGTGAAAGTCTGGTTCACCATGGTGGCCAAGTCGGGGAAGACGTGCAAAGCCAGTGCAAGCTGGAGATCTGAGTTGAGTCCATCACAGAACTTCTCTTTCCTACTTGCATCATTTTGGAGGTCACTTGCAGCATATTGGGAGAGGCGGAGGAATTCCCTCTGATATTCCTCGACAGTTTTGTTGCCCTGAACGAGGTTGCGGAACTCGGCCGTCAGACGGTTCATAATCGCCTAGGGGACGTAACGAGCATGGAAAACAACCTTGAAGTCATTCCAAGTGACGATAGTCCCTTCAGCTAGCGAGCTCTTGTGGGTGTCCCACCATTGAGCAGCGGGGCCATGCAGGAAATAAGTCGTGAAGGTGACGTAATCAGCAGTGTGCACCCTAGCGAACTCCAGCTGACGAGTGATGTCACGAAGCCAATCATCGGCATCCAGCGGTTGTTCAGGTTGGTGGAAGATAGGGGGATTAAGATGCATGAAATCCCGCAGTGTAACCACAGGCGGTTGGTTCTGGTGCTAGTTCTGGTTCTGGTTCGGGTTCTAGAGCTGATCTATGACTCCTTGCATAAACACTTGGTTCATGTGAAACTTCTGCATCATCGCAGCCATGTAGTCCGGCGACGGAGGTGGATCGTTGGCACCACGACCACGACCACGACCACCACGACCAGCCATCCTGCTAGAATTTAACAGGGGTATTTCAGCGATGGAAATTTAACGAGATACCGGAAACAAGCATGAGGTAATGCGAATAGGAGGCGCTGATGTATAGGAGTAGTCATGTAAGACATACAAATCCACACACAGAGTCAACCGAAAATCAGGCAACATAACGTTGTAGAAATTAAGGAAAAAGGACACACTAGGCCACGCGAAGACCACAGTAAGGAATACACGATGCATCATAGCTTCCGCTGTGTCAATCATGCCGCAAGAAAGCTGTTGGCCATAGGAGTTTGTGCCAGAGAACGCGCGGCCTGCCCCGAATGAGAAAGAGGATCCGCGGTTCGGGACCTGGGTCAGAACTCCTGCGACACGACTCAATAGGGGGGTAAGCACCAGAACGCTGGGTGGAATCAAGGGAACGTGATCCTAATGTCAGAGTTAGTAAAACTTACCAGCAAACATAAGAGAGCAGAGTCCCAGAGCATAGGTACGGAGAAAAGGATCCTAATACCATAGATATCACGACTGGGTGATATCGATGTGGGCTCGTAAGCCAGACATTAAGTTAGCAAAATAGTTATTCAAATTCTAGACTCAACTTCGACCAAGGAGTGGGTGGGTAGCTTCCTACAGGAAGTCGGCTCTGTTACCAAATTGTGACGGGCCTAAAATCAATTTGTGTACAGTAATCATACACACAGGGTACACGACTGAGATTAGGGTGCCACGGTGAGAATATCACAACACAACACTAAACAAAAATGGATAAACCAATATGTTACAATATAAGGGGGGTCGCATGGACCCGAATACATAAGTTATACAAACAATAATATCTGAGTATAGACATAGTTAGTCAAGTTTTGCCTTAAGAAGGCTAGCGAAAATAACATCAGAGATACAAATCAAAAAGGCAAGGCTTCCTGCCTGGGAGCCTCCGAAACTACTCATGGTCCTGGTTAGCGGGGGTCTCGACGTAGTAGTCTCCTCCTCCGGGGTACTCCCGCTCCTGAGCTCCGACGTCGACTGCAGCGGCCGATCAGGAAAACATAAAGGGGAAAATAAAGCAAGGGTGAGTATCTAGCACTACTGAAAAAAAGGGCTTTAATGGCGCCCCTAATTTGGCTACTAATGGCGCACATAAGGTGCGCCATTACTAGCACGCCATTAGTAAGTGATATTAATGGCGCACATTTGGTGCGCCATTACTATCCTGGATACTAATGGCGCACGAGGAGTGCGCCATTACTGAAGCCAGTGGTTTGCCACTGATGTTACTGCTACCACCACATGTGTGTCTTGTGCTCTAGGTCACTAATGGCGCACTCTCAGTAAGTGTGCCATTGTTGTGTTTCTGTACATGCTCCACTGATGTACGGTATGTGCTCCATTACTATGAATACTAGATAATACCCCGCGCATTGCAGCGGAATATATAGCAACAGAACATTTATCTATAAAATTTAAATATGCCAAAGTTCTATTAGGAGAACAAAGTATAATAGATATCAGAATCTACATATGGTGGGCTTGAAAAGTTCACAAAATTTAAATAAAAGTTCAATTGAACATCTATAGAGTTAGTAATGAGCTTTATATGGTTGGCTTGGTACTTACTTGATGAGAACAAAGGAATGAAAAGCATGTAGAGACTTGATGTGGCATGCATGCTAAGATGGATAAAATGTGCATGTAGAATTAATGTATGTGGCATGCATGATGAGGTGGATAGTGTGCATGTAGAAAGAATTGGTAGTAGTGGGGATCAAATTCTTAAGAATAGTAGATTAGGGTTTTTTTTCTTTTGCTTTTCTGTATTTGCACAGGTTACAAATAGATATAAACAACACAGATATAAACAACAGATTTATTGAATACAATAGAAGATTAGTCTCCGACTACAATAGAAGATTAGTCTCCGATTACAAATCATCATATTAGTCTCAAAATTTGAAATACCGAACAAAGTTAGAACATTACAAGTCTCGAGTACCGAGTTTTTCTTCACATTACAAGTCGATATTTAAACTACCATGACATCGAAGAAGAGGGTGGCAGTCATGATGAGCATCATCGTGACAAAAGTGATCTTCATCCGGTTCCTCCTCTGCTCCCTCCTCTCCCCCCTAGATAGCGCGCGTATCTCGCTTCCGCCTCCGCCCTTGTGGGGTACCCTTTCTAACTGTTACCGCTAAAATGGTGAACCTATCTCCGACAATCCTCCCAGTCGTCGTAGACTCTGGGAATCCTACCAATGTACATGACATACGATGGCATCTTCTTTATGCACTTGACAAACCAAACGTTAAGAGCAACTTATAGATAATATTAAAGCAGTACATACGTATACAAAAAAATTAAAGACCAAAGGAAGAGAAAAGCAACACACATTAATAGCACACGGTTCATGGTCCTAGTAATAAATAGCATCGACTACATATAAGTTGAATGACGATTGAACTAAGGAGACATACATACATACAAGTTCCTAAAAGTTTATACAACACACGAGCTCTCGTCGATAGTCCAAAACTACATAGCTAGGCGCACGGGCATCAAGACTTTTGACTTTGCTCACGTGCCGGAGCGTTGGTGAAGCCGCCGTCTTTCGTGATGGTCATGAATGAGCGATCGCCGTCAGCCTGCAATCTTAGCATTGTATCTATTTCATGGTTGGACAATTGATTGTTGAGGTAGAAGTCCACCGTGTTACGAAGGATATCTTCAGAGATGATTCCTGCAAACTCCGACTAGATGCAAAAGAATTCTTGTCTGAGGTCGGCGTCTTGGATTTCCGACAAGCGTTCGGCCCAGTGCTTTAGATGAGCTGGCAGCGTAAGTTGCTGCTGGTCCCGTACGAACGCTCGCATGTGATGAAAGGCGTAGTAGGCATCCTTCTGACCGCCAGGCGGCTGCTTGACGCAGGCGAACTTTGTTACGTGAGTGAACACGTGCGCGCCGTACCTAAAAACTTCCTTCTTCAAGGTGACTCCTGATTTGGAGTAGAGCGAGAGAGCCTCATTGAGAAATTTCTTGATATTTGTGTAGTCTTTGTTCGACCACGGTCCGGGTCCAAATACGTGGCCATGGACCATTTCGGGCTTAGAGCGATCAGTGTGCAGTTTGTTTCATCATTACACACAACACGGATGTTAGGAGGGAAAGAACGACTGAAATCTAAGCAACCTAATGTACGTTACGGGGACGTGAGGGGATGACTTACTCGGGAAAGTAAGGAACGAGGAAGTTGTCCTTATCCTTGTTCGCTATAACGACGTCTTGGAGGTAATCACTAGCGAGTCGCCGGTCCCCGGGGCTGCACAAGAGCATGGCACACATGTAGAAGGGGTCGACTATTACGATGTCCGGGGTCTTGTCTCTAATGATCCGCATCTCCATACTAAGCGCAAATAGACGAACAAATGTGTAGTGCAGCGGAAAAAGGTGAAACATAGCGAAGATGTCATCAAACCACAGGAAGAGCACATGTCCAATGTCGCAAGCAACAAATCCATTTCCCTCTGGCACCTTGGCGGTGAAAACCGGGTATGCCACATCATTCTCTCTGAGACGTCGCATCTCTGTATTCAGAACAATGTCATGCAGACTCTTGATAGCACCGGTTGCAGCATCGAGCATTGCTGCAGATAGCATCGTCCTACCCGCCACATGCACCCTCGACATGATTCCGTCGGGTCTTGGTGGCCCGTCTTGAGCACGCATTGTCGGTGCCGGCTGGCTCGTAGTAGTGGGACCCTTCTTACTTCTTGCCCATCCCTTCTTCTTTGGCTTCTCATGTAATGGGACGTTTACCTACTCAGATACCGCCTTCCTGACAGTGTTGGGGCTGATAATATTTTGCGCCTCGTCCGTCTCAGCCTCGGTGAAGGTGGCAGCTGGAGGCGTCTCCTGAGAACTGAACAGCCGACGCTTATTGTTGCAATTCATCTCTGTGCTATGAGATGGGCGGTGAGAGTCTTTTTCACCAAGGTTGGGTTCTTCAGAAGCAGGAGGGAAAAGCTCGTCCATCTCGCACCCACCATGTTCCTCGAAGAACTCATCGACACGGGCAAGTAGTGTGTTGGTGTTGGTGTTGCTCCGATCTTGTGCCACATCCATGTCCATGGGGTGGTGGCCCGGATCAGCTGACGGCGTTGCAGCGGTCTTGCCATGGCTTGGCGCCGGCACGAATGGCGGTGGGGTGGAGTAGTTCCCCACCCCCAAACAAATCTGGCACTTTGGCCAAAGCAATTTCCAGCTCAAGCAGCCGCAGAGGTCCATCACTTCTTCCTCGTCGGCTCCAGGGGGTTGATAGGGAGGTAACAATTCATCGTAGCCATCCAGCACCCGAACCAGTTGAACCCTATACAAGGTGGTTGGCATCGGATTACCATGGAACACGCGGTTTCCCGGTTGAACGATTCTTCCCACGACAACATCGACCAACTCCTCGTCTACGAAGTGCACAAGAGTGCATGGAACATTGGCGGCGCCCTGCGAAAACATGTAGGTCGTCAAGGATGCCTAGTCAATGGAAAAAGAAGATGAAGTCATCGGCCAAGGCTTATTTACCGTGATGGCGTTGAGCTCGGCTAATGTCGATGGACCGCCAATGGACGGCGGGCATGTGACAGAGGGGTCGCTTACTCCTCAGGTGCCGGGCGTTGGTGTTTTACGCTCCAATACTGGCGCCACCGCCGGAGTCACAAACGCATCCGCCGTCGGGGACACCAACGCGGGCGCAGCCGGGGTCACAAACGCATCTGCCGCCGGGCACACCGCTGTGGTCGCCGCTGGAGACGCCTCTGCGGCCGTTGCCGTCGCGTTGTGAGAGTTGCTGCCCGTGAAGCTGGGAATCGGAGGCATCCCCTGTTGACCGCTCGCAAGCCAGTCTCGCATGAACACAAACAAGGAAGGCATCATGTTGTTGAGCGCCTGTCCAACTTGTTCTTCGACTATGCGTGGAATCTGCTCCATTTTTTCCTGGAGTTGTGCCTCCGTCTGGTTCGCCGAGACGCAAGTGCTTTTCTCCTTTCGCCTAGGGTCATAGTAGTCCGACCATTTTGTGGAAAAGTCTTTGCCGGACACACGACCAGCTGACGACGGCTTACTAAACTTATCCTTTTTCTTGAGTGTGTTGACCGCCCTATTTAAAGAGTTGTCCCAAGGGGCGCGCTTTCAGTTTCTTGCACAAGGAATGTAACAGCCCAGTTTTCACAAAAATTAAAATTTTTGTTTCCGGTGTGAATTGTTTGATTGTCCGATTTGTTTGCGGTGTTTGCATCCCCGATTTATCGATCGGCGAGTATTTTCCCCCTCTTATCTCGTACGGGACGGAGACCGACCCTTGCCACCCTGACACTCGACCTTTGCGACACCGAGTTTCACCCGATCACCGTCGCGAAAACCGCACGAGACCAGCCGCAGCCAACGGAACAAAAAACCCCGTTTAATAATTAAACGGGATATTTTTATAGAGCGCCGGAAAGTGTTCTCGGAACGGTTCTAGCGCGAGGTGAACGCCGCCGGCTCGACGCACTGATCGCGCAGTTCGAAGTTTTACCCGAATCAGAGGTACTGCGGACCCCCGGCGGTCAGAAACGTGAGCACCGCGCGCGCGAGAGAAAAACCGGGGATGTTTTAGCAAACTGCCAGCCACCGGGGGTCCGCCATTTCTAGGGTTTCCCTAGCACAAAATTTGCAGCCACACCCCTGTTTTTGCCCCAAAATTGCCCCCAAATACCCCAGTTTTTGAAACCCTAGCCCTACCTCGAATCTGGACCATCAGATCTGAGATCTGATGGCCCAGATGAGTGCCACGTCACCCCCCAGCCCCTACACCTCTTTCTCTCTCCTCTCCCAGCCGCCTCGGACCCGCCGCCGTCGCCGGCTCTCCACTGCTCCGGCCAGCCGTCGAGCCACCGCCGGCCTCCCTCTCCTCCGCGCCACCCCTTCTCCTCTCTCTCCCTTTCCTCCTACTATCCCTCGTCTCACCTCCTTCCCCTCTTCCCTGCAGGTCACCATTGGAAGCCACGGCCATGGAGCTAGGAGGCCGCTGCGGCCAGGAGCTCGCCGCCGGAGGCCCAAGCCCCGCCGCCGCCTTGGAACGTCGACAGCCGCGCCCCCGGTCACGCGCGCCTCCGGGGCCCCGTCCGGCCTCACCCCGCCTTGCCTGCTCGCCGCCGGTGGCCGGCGCGGGAGCCGCCGCCGCCGCCTGGTGCGGTTCCAGCCGAGCCGCTCGGCTCCAGCACGGGTGGGCCGGCCTGCAGCCCCCTCGGCCCACCTCCAGAGCGGCCCGAAGCCTCCCAGGCGCCTGGCCAGTTGGGCCAAGGCCCATGGTGAGGCCTGCTTATTTTTTTTAGTTAGTTAGTTACCCCCTGCGAATTTTTTCTATGTCTTTATGTATTTTGCTGTTGATGCCTATTTGCATGATTCTTTTTGCTATGCCTTCCCTGTCATGTCTACTTTAGTTCCATATCATTTGTGAGCATGTTTGCATTGTTTAACCTGTTTATGCTTTGCTCTAAATGTGCTTCGTGATGTTGGCAGTTTGTGCCCGTAACTTGTTTTTCTTATATCTTTTTAACCGTAACTCCGTTTGGGGTGTTCTTCATATGTAACTTGATTAGTTTTTCATGTACTTTGTGTTTATGCTATTGTTTGCTGTTGTTAACCAACCTATAATATGGTTTAGGACAGAACAGTACCAAATCCTTTAATCATCGTGCGACACTTAGTGTTATGCCATGTTTAGGTTGTGCCTCACTTAAATTGACTAGCATAGATAGTTTACTTTGTGCTTCACCTCTTGTCATGTTTGTGTGCTATGCCATGCTTGAGTGAGATGCCATGTTAATAACCGTTGGTTGATCACCTGTAGCTAAGCAACTTGAACCACCGTAAATGTGCGGTATTCGTCGTGTGTGACCGATACCCCACTTAAACTGTTAGTAACCGCTCTCGACGGTAGGTGCGATGTCTCGTGTTGCCTTCTTGTTGATGCTTGCTCTTGTGTTGCTCTGTAGTAATAGTGTGCAACCGTTGATTGCTTTCCTGTGTTTATCGTCTTGTGTGCTTCCGCGGGTACCTTCGGAGACGATGCGAGCGTGCGATCGACTACACCTTCGGAACCCGACTTATCAACAGGCAAGGACTATACATTACTTATGATCCATTCTATTTCAACCAGCGGTTTGCATGCATGTCTAGGTTAAGTTCGATGCTTGATCCTACCACATGTTTACAGCCTCTTTCATACCGATACAGCCATGTCCCTTCCCAGCAAACCTTGTACTGCTATGTTACTATTGCTCGTTGCTCAGCCCCTGCTTAGTATGCATGCTTAGGATGCTACGATGTTACCCTGTTACTCCTTGGTTTGGGATATCACATCATTATTGTTATAGTTATGGATGATATGATTATTATAAATGTTGACTATATTCGACGAAGGATGGAAGGTCTAGGCTATCTTGCCCCGACGCTTTGTTCCATTCGAGTCACCTAGGATCCGAGTTCCGGGTATTGGTTTTAAGACTGAGCGTGCCTAACCGCGTGTGGGATTTTATGGGGTCCCCTTTTCTTACCTACCTAGCTTCAAACATTTCTAGTGGTGGCCTGAGCTGATTTACCATTTGAAACCGTGTGTGTGCTGGTTAGCTGCCAGTTGTTTACAAACCAACCCGGACCAGTGAGGACATAGTTCCCTTGCTGGCCCACTTTGTCCGGCTGAGGACCCGGTTTCCCATGTGTGATTAACCGGCTATCCAAACCTGCGACAGACGGTAGAGACCAGATCAAGAGAGCGGCCGGCTCCTGAGATGGATGTCGACTCACCGGGGGCCACCCGGATTTGTTCATTGTTAGCTAGAGGGACTTGTCGTTTCGGATATCTTGGAACTAAATCATAAAATGGTTGCATGTGATGGGTAGCAACAGAGAGTGATGGACGTGCGTGCGGAGCCTCGTAATGGGCAGTTGGTACACCCCTGCAGGGTTAAATCTTTTCGAAAAGCCGTGTCCACGGTTATGGACGACTTGAGACCTACTCCTTGTTCATAGAACACAAAAATTGAGATAATGTTAATATAACTTGATCAACGTGTGTGTGTGCCTTGACTGCTTCTTCTTCGTCGGGATGCGAAGAGGAGGACAAGGATAGGATAGGTGTTATGTTTGCGTATGTAGTTGATAGCAAGACTTGTTGGAGGCGATTCCCCATCGAATGCTTGCCTTCTTACCTTACTCTCTAGATCGTTAGCCACTTCATAAATGCTAGTGCGGCAGCAACCTCACTACTTACCCCTTCCTTACCGTAAACTACTAGTTTTCCTAGAATGACGAGTGATGAAGTCCTTGCTGGGTCAGATGACCACTACAGTTGGATGCTGAGTACCTCTGTACTCATGATACTACCCCTAAACTTTTTTCAGGGTTCTTAATCGACAACAGGTATGGTGACCAACATTTCACGTGGAGACTCGACGACGACTAGTTAGGCGGATCCCGGCGGAGGGCCTGGACCCGTGTGGTTATGGGATCGATGTTTTTCTCTTTGCCACTAGGCATTTGCTTGTAGTCTGTACTCAGGCATGTATCTTCCGCTGTTGTATTGTATTAAGGCAGTTGTATGCCGATTGTATGAGATGTTGTATCCTTGTATCTGTAATGTTGTGATATCATGTTGGAACTCCGGGGCATATGGCTATGTCATATGTCGCGGTGGGACCGATATGTGCTTCGTCCCCGGGTCTGGATGGAAACATCTAGATCTGGAACAGTACCGCATATCGGGCCTTACAAGGAACACGGGGACCATTCAGAAATTTGGCTTCGTTAATTTTAAAATGCAACCATATGAAGCTAATTAAACAGGGAGGAGGTATTCGTTACCAGAAGACGCTCAAGCTCCTCCACCTTCGGATCCGTCGTAAGCTCCCCTGGTATCGGGTTCCTCTTGTACCGGGCCCTGACATAGTTATCGGTAGGCTTATGTCTGTATTTTGTGAAGAGGGCTTGCACGGCACGCTCCGCATCCTCCTTGTCCCATTTCGGTTCCGCCACTCTGTAACCACCGGGACCGAGTCTGTGGACCCCTAAGTTCAATTCCCGCATACCTTTCCCCCACTGACTCGATTCACTAGTTGAGGTGTCCTCGCACTTGAGCTTGAACTCCTCGTAGTCAGTTTCGCTGATCGAAGGATTTGCCTCCTTGATCTTCTCGTAACTAACACACTTACTAATCATTTTCTTCACCTTGTTTCCCCAAGTAGCCAGGGATGTGCTCATCTTCGTGAGGGCGGCACTGTTCACTTTATTCCCTAAGAGGTTTGTGTTTGCGAATTGAGCGGGGAACTTGTATAGGTTGTGCAACTTCGTGAAAAGGAGGTTGCGCAAATTTTCTTGGTCGGGATGCCTTAGGTTCTCGGTGTTGATCGAGACGGTGCTTCGAAGAATGCACCCGAGTTTTCCAGAGTACACACGGACTAAATTTTCGGGCGCCGTTGGAAGCCCATTTCTGGCCACTTCGGTAAATTCATCCTTGACGGTGCCTAGCTTTCTCGGGCGCCTCTCCTTTTTTTGCCTCTTCGGTTGGCTGCCATCTATGGGTTGGCTTCCATCATCACTGGCGGGATCGGCCAACACCACAATCATCCTCGCTAGCGGTTTTGTACTCGTGATCGGTAGAGTCATCCCCGATGTCGTCGTAGCGGAGTTGAGGTTGTGGATCATTGTCCATGCTCATCTCCCAATATTGCTTCTGGTGGTGCGAACCGGAGGCCTCATCGTTGTCGGCTATCTACACCCACTAATATAGGATAGGTAGGTTTTAAAAAAGTTTGGTCAAGTGAATGATGTGCAACCAGAAAATAACTAGTCGATATAAATAACTAGAAAAAGTGCATGCAAAGCACCTTCTAGGTCAAAATAATTAACAAAGGTCATGCACGAATTCACGGAAAAATTCGGCATGACCTTTGCTAATTTTCTTGAGATAGGACCCCATTCTCAACCGAAACATAAATTAATCGAGATTTCAGGAGAATGGGGTCATTATTTGTACCTGCACAAAAAGGGCCTACATGTAGGCACAACCAGGTGCACAAAGGACAAGTGACAATAGCATATATATTGAGCACGTTACCATAATTTTTTACATGTGCATCGATGTCCTGGAATCATATACCCTTTACAATAAAACTTAGATAATTTGATAGGGAGGACAAGTCCAAAACTCAAGCTCAGATTTAAAAGTTGCAACCTGCCAATGATACTAACATATCTAATTCAATTTTACTACCACTGTTAATATATTTGTTGCTCTGACTGTCAACCATGTTAATATTTTTGTTGCTCTGACAGTCAACCATCGAGGATACGAGTAACATTGGATTCTCACACGAATAAACATCAGTTATCTACCTATCGAGATCGTAGTCCAACAATGTGAATCACAGATCAAAGAGGGCAGATAGTTTAATACCAGTTACTAGTATAGTGTACAATTCAGAACAATCAGTTGTGTGTAGTCATCTAATCTGAACCAACGAGGTGAAAACATGGTACTTGCAGGAACAGTATCATCGTAATTCCACTTGGCTACATTCTTAGTACAAGGTTATAAAAACACATCACTCAGAAACCCAGCACTCTGAATGTGTTCCACATTATCCGCAACTGTCAACTAAATGGAGGATTAAGAACTGAATTCTAGCTAGAATTTCGATAACATTTAGCAGGTTAACACCTTGCACTTGCAGTCAACAGAACCTTCAATCTAAAATCCTAACCCAGAGAAAATCTAAGACCCAGCCAAATCTTGCCCATGAAAGAACAGTAAAGACGGGTGCTAGTCTCCCCAATAAGCAATTATAGATTCAAACTATTTTTGCATATATTCAGATTTTGCTAGTCTCCCCAATCTGGGTAAACACAATTTGGTTAACAACAGGGTTTAAATTCAACAAATGAACCTGAAGCATTCAGTTTTAGCATATGAACCTGAAGCATTCAGGATTTAAATTAAAGTTTAAATACGCCATGGCATAATTTCAATAATTCATCATAATGCCATTTATGCACTTATGCCATTCACAACCATCAACAACAGATCATTCATGCATGTCATTAGTGAGGATAATAACATTTCCTTCCTATGATTTTCAAGTGATGGAAATTACTCTCTAAAAGTATGCATGTAGTACGGTAAAGTCGACATATTTGACATGAAAATGCAACCATTCAGTGTTGCAAGTTCACAGGTTTATAAAAAACCACCTGGAATATCATTTTGAACTCCAAAACCATTTTAAATTTCACTGCTCTAAACTATATATTGAAATGATTGCTATATTAGAGTATCTCACACATGCGGAGCTAGACAAATCACAAGTTTCATTTAGCACAACCACATTTGTTGCAGATCTGGAGGACATAACTATATAACCTAATTCACACACAGAATTCATCCATGGCAGGCTTTGCAACAGAAGCATCTAGGAAGGGGGTGGAACCTGGGGAGCGAGGAGCCGTCGGTGATGCGAGGAGGGGGCGCAACGACGGAAGGAGACGGCAGCGGTGTCGGAATGTAGCCGACGGCCGCAATGAGAAAACCTGGCGTGCACCTGGCGTGATGGCAGCGGAGAGGATGGGGCTTGGACCTGCCCTCTCTCGGTGGGCGCTGTGGAGGAGGCGGTCGGAGTTGAGGCCACCGAAGCGGAGGGGGTCGCCAGGGGCGAGCGACGTGGCGGGGCGGGGCGGGGCGACGGCGTGATCTAGGTTTTGCGCGAGAGGTGGGGATGAGGATGTTTTGTGGGGTCGTTAGGTAGGCTGGGATGTCTGGTGGGAGATAGCAATGGCGCACATTTTAGTAGGTGCGCTATAAGCATCGGGATAGCAATGGCCCACTTTTACTGGGTGCGCCATTAGCATTAGTAGTAAGGTTAAAAGAGTTGCGTCAGTGGTTATGGACAAAACCACTTCGATAGCCTAGTGGTTGGTCCCTTGATACACTAAGTGAGCCACCCAGGTTCAAGCCCTGTCAACCCCACTTTTTGCACCTTTTTTAAATATTTATTTTAACCTTATGATAAACATCCAAACACTTTAAAATACTCTAAAACAAGCCCATGGCAATTTTAATTGCATGTAATAAGTACAAGTTAATTTTATACTAAGACGATAATTATAACTATGTAGTATATTTAAATTAATATAATATTTTAAAGATCATAAAAAATATATAGTAATATATAATGTCTAATATCTCGAAAAATATAGACATATCAATCTTCATAGAAAAATGATAAAAAATGCACACATGCACACACGCGCGGTAGACACGTCGTGATTGGATCTTTTTAGCTATCATCTTTTCACAATTTTTGCCCTTCTTTTTCGCGTTTGCATAATTTAGCCCCGGAACCCTCGGATTTCTTCTCTTGAACGGGCGAATGCCTTTAGGTAGGGTGGTCCTGCTTCTTCTTGATTTGTATGGTACCGCATCATCGTCGTCGTCATCTTCAATCTTCGGGTCGCCGTACTTGTCGAATTCTTGCTCGTTGGCTGCTCCATCCATTCCGATGATGTTCCTTTTGCCTCACCGCATGAAAACACGGCTGGGCTTTGACGGGTCGGTAATGAAGAACCATTGGTCCACTTGGCTAGCCAGTACCCATGGCTCATTTTTCTCGGTGATGTTTGCGCCCGCGTTCTTGGATTTGGCTTCGGGTATAACCATGGTGGTGAAATACCGGCTTTCTTTTACGATACTCTTGGCCCATCAGATGCGGAACATCGGCACTCCCAGATCTCCTCGATCCTTCCGTAGTATCGTTTCTTGACTTTACCGGTGTAGGCTTCCTTCGTTACCCCAGAGTTCTAATAATCGCTCTTCATGTCCTTTTCCTCGGTGTAGAATGTGTAGCCGTTGATATCGTACGCCTGATATGTCATCAGGTTGTGCTCGGTTCCCTGTGACAAGGCGAATACGAGTTTTTCTTCCTCGAAAGAGTCCTCATGTGAAGGCTACGATAGGAGCTTGTCCTTGAACCAACGCGTGAAGCATGAGTTGTGCTCTTTGAGTACATCTCCGTCCGTCCACTGTTGGCCTCGGTCATTGTTTGTCTTCTCAATTGAGGTTTTGTGCTGTACCACCCAAGGATCGACCAAGTCAATGTGTTGCAGCGCGACTAGGTTTGCTCTTTCAAAGTCGGCGAGTCGATCCCGGAAGTCGACATACATTTCGCGGCGACCCTCGCGGTGACCACATCCAGCGATCCTGCCGAGGTGCCTGTTGGAGGGCAGACCAATGGGATTATCGATGCCTAGATAATTTGTGCAGAAGGAGATGCACCCCTCGGTCAGAAACCCATGGGATATGCTTCCATCTGTACGAGCCCTGTTGCGAACGTATCCTTTGATCACACCATTCATCCTTTCGAACGGCATCATGCTGTGCAGGAACGTCGGCCCGAGTTGGATGATATCATCCACGATATGGACGAGGAGATGCACCATGACGTCAAAAAATGCGGGCGGGAAGTACATCTCGAGCTTGCATAGTATCACCACGATCTCTTCTTGTAGCCTTCTGAGTTGCCTCACGCCAACCGATTTCTGAGAGATGACATCAAAAAAGTTGCATAGGACAAATATCTTTTCACGGACGTGGTCGTCCATGATCCCGCGGATTGCAACCGCAAGTAGCTGCGTCATCAGCACGTGATAGTCGTGAGACTTCATCCCGCTGAACCTATGTTTCCCTGAGTCTAGGTATCTGCTGATATTCCCCGTGAAACCGTAAGGAAGTTTTATCCCTAAGAGGCAGTTGATTAGCTACTAGATCTCCTTCCGACTTAAAGTAAAGCACGCGGGGGGGGGGGGGGGGTAATGTTTGCTCTGCTTCTTGGCCTTTTTGCCTTTGCGACGACTTTCCGTGTCCTCCGGTGGCTCATCATCATCATCATCATCGTCGTCGTCATCATCATCATCATCATCATCATATTAGGGCGGTTTGCGTGAAGCTCCTCCCTGATGCCCATTGATAGCAAGTCTGCCCTTGCTTTCGGCCCATCTTTGGTCTTTTCTGTCATGTTGAGCAGGGTAGAAAACAGACTCCCGCACACATTCTTCGTGATATGCATGACATCAAGGCTGTTCGGCACACCGAGGATGTTCCAGTACGGCAAGTCCCAAAAAACAGACCTCGTTTTCCATACCTTCAGCAGCGGCTCGGGCGGCTTTCGCTTAGAATTGATCTTTCCTGGCGGTGGGCACTCTTTCCAATTTTTCAACATCATGTCTATTTCGGTACCGCTCCTCCTACGTGGGACCTTTCGGGGTTCGGCTGTTCCACCGAACAGATCCTTGCGTTTTCTCCATGGGTCATTGTGAGGAAGCCATCTTCGATGTCCCATGAACATGGTTTTTGAAGACCCGGGATCCTTAGGTACCTTGTGATACGTTGTGTTTTCCATGCACCTAGCGCATCCACAGTGTTCGTTGACCACCTGTCCCGTGACATATCCTAAACCTAGATAGTCATGCACCGTCGTGAGCAGTGCGGCTTTCATAGGTAAATATGTTTCCTCTACAGCATCCCACGTATTGACTGGAATTCTCCATAGCCTATCTAGCTCCTCTTTCAGGATCCCTAGATACAGATTGAGGTCGTCTGCTGGTTGTTTCGGCCCTTCAATTAGCACACTCATGTGCATGTACTTCCTCTTCATGCATTCCCAAGGGGGATGTTTTACATGCACACAAACACTGGCCAGGTGCTATGTGTGTTGCTCTGGTTGCCGAAAGGATTTACTCCATCGGTGCTCGCGACCAACACTACGTTCCTTGGATCCTTCCTAAAGTCCTCCTCGAAGTTCAACGCCTCCCACTCGGTCCCATCAGAAGGGTGACTCAACATCTTGTCTTTTTCTGGATCATTTTTTCCAGCTTCTTCCTTTTGCTTCTTCCTTTCCACATGCCAGCGCATGAGCTTAGCTTACTTAGGGTCCATGAAATAACTCTGCAGACGAGGAATGATTGGAAAGTACCACACCATTTTTAGGAGCTTTCTTCTTCTTCTTGTATCGCTGGCGCCGCACTTCAGACATACGGTGGACTCCGCGTACTCATGCCGATAAATGATGCAATTGTTAACGCAGACATGGTATCTAACATGCGGTAAATCCAGAGGACACACAATTTTCTTCGCCTCATTGAAACTGGTCGGGCACGTGTTCCCCTTGGGAAGATGTTTTTTCCAGAATGACATGTTTTCGTCGAAGCATGTGTCAGTCATTTTGTGTTTTACTTTCATCTCCAGAGCCATTAGAGCTAATTTCAGGCAGGTATCCTTGGGATTGCATCCTTCATAGAATGGAGTAACCGTGTCCATCTCAAGTTGATTTAGCTTGGCTTTCTCTCGGGCGGCAGCTCTTGCGTTATTACTCGCCTCATTCAGAAGCATCTCTTGAAGATGAGGGTCCTGCACCCAGTCCATCGACGATGGTCCATCGCCGTCTTCTCCGGCATCTTCATCTTCATGATGATCATGCCCTTCGTCTTGATCTTCCTCATGATCATCTCCGGAATCTTCTACATGATGATTGTGTCCTGCATCGTGATCATGTCCGGGAGATTCTTCGTATTCTCGCCTGCTCTCGGCGCTATTTCTGCTTACTATTTCCCGACCACCGTGGATGAATTCATAATCTTCTTCATCACCTTGCCATCGATAGTCATCCATGAAACCATGCGTGAGCAGGTTCCCCTTTATGTTTTTCGAATCCGGGTCCAAAAGGCACTTCAGCTTGCATCTTCGACACAGACATCTTATCTCCGTCTCATTCTTTTGAATCGTCTTGACCTTCGCGGAGCTCAAAAACCTATGCACGATGCCTTCGGTCATCTTTCGAACCATGGTCGCCTGCGGGGCATAGAGAAAAACGATATTTTAGAACCAAACAAAAATTTGGCATCACCTCGCCTAATTATTAGGACAAAAAAGAATGCAAAGTGTACAATTTTTTTGCCGAAACGGAAATGAATCAGCATTCCGGCAACATATTGGCCACTATCGCATATGTGAGGTGCCTGCAAACAACACGTACATACGTGCATATCCTGCCATGATAATCACACACCCATACATATATACCCCATGATCATCACATCACACATACATATATACCCCATGATCATCACAGCACACCACACATATACACCAAAAAAAAGTGTGTTCGAGAGAGAACACACTAGATATACACAACAATAAAGAGATATACCTTACTTACCAATGAAAAAAGGAGATGCAACTACTTATTTTGGGTAGATCTATTGTGTAAATAAAGTGAGGAGAAGGAAGGAACCGAGAGAAGCTAGTTGGAGGTGGAGGTGGAGAAACTGAGTGTGGTAGGGTGGCTGCAAAAACATCTAGTTGCTCCCACACTTGTAATGGCGCACCTTCACCAATATGCGCCATTAATAAGTATGGGAGCTAATGGCGCACCAACCAGGGGTGCGCCATTACTAACTATGGGAGAGGGGGACCAGGGCCAGAGAGGGGGGACCAGGACAGTAATGGCGCACCATGCAGAAATGCGCCAGTACTTTTCCATACTTAGTACTGGCGCACATCCACGACATGCGCTATTGCTGTGTCATCAGGCCTGGGCCCACCCTCCCTTGACTTAGAAATGGCGCACATCCAGGAAGTGCGCCATAGATGCTAATGGCGCACTTCCTGGATGTGCGCCATTGCTAAGTCAGGGGAGGGGGCACTACTAGGATTTTAGCCATACAAGAATGGATATTAGACGCCCGGCATTTATGTCAAGGCTGCATGTATTCGTTAGCGGCGCATGCAAGTGGAGGCGCGCTGCGGGTGACAAGCCCTTGGCAGCACGGGCCACCCTACCACGCGCTGCTAGTATCTGGTGACAACTGTAGTACCCGTGGCCAACCAATTTAGTAGCGCGGGGCATAAACATCGCGCTGCAAATGATTAGGACATCTGCAGCGCAGCCTAGTTATCCGGCGCTTTTTGTAGCACATATCAGCAGAGCGGGCATTCAATCCTGCGCTGTAGATGTCCTCATATCTACAGCACGCCTGCGTGAACCTGCGTTGTAGATGATTTCATATACATCTGGATCTAACTCCCACTCTCACTCACACACTCTCGCAACGCCCGTCCGCACCCTCTCGTCGCCGTCACCCCGCCCGCTCCTCCACGACGCCAGCCGCCCCGCTGCTCCACGAAGTCGGCCGCCCCGCTCCTCGACGCCACCTTCGCCGCCCCCACTCCTCCATGCTGCCGCCACCGGCCCGCTCTTCCATGCCTCCGCCACCTCGCTCCTCCGACACTGGGTGTCCTGCTCCTCCACGCCGCTGCCGACGCCAACTGGTAAGCTTCCATGTCAATCCCCTCTCACAAATTCTTTAGGCTAGTTTGTTAGTTAGTTGTAATTACTTGTTAGTTAGGTTAGCATGCCAAAGTTGTTTGCAAATATATTTGTATGAAAATATAGAACAGTTTAGGTAGATAGATAGATAGACTTTTTTAGCCAATTACAGTTTTTGTTAGCATATTGAGGTAATTAGGATTTTTGTTAGCATATTGGGGTAATTAGAAATTTTGTTAGCATATTGAGACAATTAGGATTTTTGTTGCGCAAACTTATATTAGGAAATGTCATATCAAAATTTTCAGGGTTATGAGTGACCAATGTTTTGTCGGAATGTCGATTAATTTCTATTCCGGCAAATTTCTTGGGCTCGATATGTCCATTTTTTAGCAAAGGTCATGCCGAAAATTTCCGTGGATTTCGGCATGACTTGTGCTAGAAAAGTAGGACATATCGAGTGCTAGAAATTTGTTGAAACGGGAGTTAAATGGTGTTTCGGCATCAAATTACTTTTTATCATCACTTTTGCTATTTTTTTTACGATGCTGACGATTTAAATATATTGTGACACTATGTGACATCGGGGAGAGTGTGAAGCGAACCCTTGTGACAAGTACAGGTACGGAACTTGTGCATCCTATTTGGGTTCGCTGCCACACTCCCCTGGAATCGCTTATGTGTCCAATCTAAATATGAGGCACTATTTCTCCTATTTTAGGTGCCGATGATTTAAATATATTGTGACACTATGTGACACCGCGGAGAGTGTGATGCGAACCCTTGTGATATGTACAAGTACGGAACTTGTGCATCCTATTTGGGTTATCTGCCACACTCTCCCTGGAATCTCTTATGTGTCCAATCTAAATATGAGGCACTATTTCTCCCTTTTTAGAATGCCGATGATTCAAATATGAGGCACTTTTGTCTTATTTTGTTAATTTGTTAGTTAGTATACATTTTTCCCTCGTTCATTTTAATAAAACTTTGTATATTAAATAAGTTTTCGGCAACGATGCCTGGCCCGCATCCCCGTGACGGTGGCGGAGAGCACCTTCTTGATGGGATGCGCAATGTCCGGGACTGGGCTCCCCCGGGCTGGCACTGGGAGGTTGTTTCCGGGGCGCGCCGCTTGGTGAGGATTCCGGGTCCTGTCGTCGACCCGGAGCTTCTTTGGTGGCGGTCACGTGCGCCACAGTCGGTGCAGAGGGAGCCGGCCCCCGAGGAGGTTGTACGTCGCCGGGTCAGGGAGGAGGACAAGCACGTCCGTCGCTACTTGGTTGCGTTAGACGCCGGGTTCTCCACGGCCAATACCTGGAAGATTCTTCACGGCTCTCACCTGAGCTATGTTCCTGTGGTGGTTCCTTATCTTTGGGTGTTTACCACCCGCGGCTTGGCTCCGGGTCGTCGTCGAGTTTGATTTTTCGAGATGTAGTAGTGAATTTCCTAGATGTTGTAGTCGAGATGTACTGATGATATTATTGTTGCATTGACTGAATTATTCGAGATATATTAGTGATATTATATGATAAAATATTATTGTTGCATTTTATTTGATTTCACTGTTTTTCATTTTGTTTTAAATGCCGATGATTAAAACCCTTGTCTGTGTTCCTTTTTAAGAATAATTAAAACCGTTGTGACACCATGTGACTGCAGGGTTGGTCGAGTGATCCTTGTGATATGCACAAGTAAGGAACTTGTGCATCTTGCTTGGGTCGCTTGCTCCATCCATGTAGTTGCTTGTGTATATGGCCTAATGTTTGAATTATGAACACAGAAAATGGCTGACGACGATAGAATCCCCGAGTGCTACTAGTGCTGGATGGGGAGGAATAAAGATACTTCTCCATCACGCTTAGGGAGGGCTTCAAATTTCAAACGGCATGCAACTTCTGCGACATCTTCTTATTTAAGCATGCTTCACTTACTTTTTGTTTTGACGATGTAATTTTTTTAATCAACTAGCACATCCCTTGCTACGCAAGACCTCACGTCTGCGACTTTGTCAAAATCGATGAGTGGCATGAGAATGCCAAAAAAGATGTCAATATTAAGACGAAAGATGGTATAACTGTAAAGGTCGAGGTCTTTAATGAACCAAATAGCACATATTTTGATTGTCCAAATTGGTATGCAAAATGCAAGGCATATTCATTAGAGGATGATTTGCAAATAACAATTGATCTTGGACTTCGTCGTCGAGATGGTCAAACATTTCGAAATAAGGACATTTGGATGCTAGTGGACGAAATTAAGCTGGTTCTATCTCCATGTGAGTTTCTTAAACAACTTTGACTTGTTTACTTCCTTATTTTCTTACTTCGCAAGTTGACAACTTATTTATAATTGTTAGTTTATCTCCATGCTCCAAAAGAAGTTCGGAAGATGTTTGATAATACTTTTCATAATGGTGGCTTTGGCCTGACAATTGATGAACAAGATGATTTCATCAATGTTCTTAAAGGTGTTCCTTCGTTTGTGAACTTGAATAATATTGGTGAACCTTATACACCATATGTTCCATTTGTTGTCAAGTTGTTTCCAGGGCATGTAAAAGATTATAGCATGGTAAGATTTTTTACTATTCTATCACACTAGTCCATTTTTAGAAATCTTTTGACCTAACATTAAGTAAATGTATTACTAAGTATTTACTCGTATGTTTTCAACAGAGAATCCTGGCAGCATGTACACCTTAGTGGATGCCTCCTCAAGGCGAGCTTACAGTTATTTCTGCACGGGCATGGGATGTCCTCTTCAGCACTGACTACTCCACTGAAGCTGGAGATGATGTCTGCGTAAGAATAAGAGGATGGAAAAGGATAGTGAATCGGATGAATATCAAACATGGAGACAAGTTGTTCTCCATATTACATAATGGAATGTGGGGTGTCTTTTTGTTTTTTTCATTTCACCTTGTGGTGCTGATCAGTAGGTTGGTTCGTAGTTGTTGTTAAACATTATGTTGTTGGATATAAGCGAAGTTAAAAAAGGAAAAGTCAAACTTTGTGTTCGATATTAAACTTATGCGATCATATATAAATGTATATGATGATCGATGATCCTATTGCATGTCTATGATATGATGTGGTTTATATGTGTGTAATTCTACTTTGTATATAAATGTTATGTGTGTATGCTAGAAATTTATAAAAAACTGTATAAACAAATAATATTGCAGAATAAATAAAAATGCTAAAAATGTACCTGCAGCGCGGGCTGGCTAGATGCGCTGCTAGTGGAAGTGCAGTTCTGCAACGCGGGTTGCCCCACACACGCTGCTTACTGTATTGTTAGCTACAGCGCGGCCACCCCGCGCTGTAGATGTAAGTTAGCAGCAGCGCGTTATCTAAAGCGCGGGTACCCCGCGCTGCTGAGTGTACAAATTAACGCCCCCTCGGTGGTTACCCAAAGTGGAAGGTTGAGATGTAGACAGCAGCAAGTTTCCCTTAGCAAAGATGCTAAGGATGAATGTCGAACCAATAGGACTCCAAAATCGACAAGTAGGTGGTTCGGCAAGTGATGCGCCATTCATAATCACTTGCTTCTCCTGGACCTGCACACACAACAGATAGCTTTTCTCCCAACGAGTATAGAGGAGTTGTCAATTCCTCCGACCTTGTTGTTTACAAAGGATAAAATGCACGGGATAATAATGATAGTGATAGCAACGGAAAAGTAAATAAAGCAGTAAACTAATAGTGGGTGTAAACAGTATTGGAAATATAGACAAAGGTCCTATGATGTTCACTAGTGATGTCTCTCTCCCAAAAGACGATAAAATAAGCATGCGAGGTAAACAAATTACAGCTGGGAAATTGACAGGATTATGTGCGCAAACCAATGCTAATTATGCTATGAAGAAAGGAAGAGGCTCAAAAGCATGGGCGGTACGCCAGGACAAGTAGACTGAAATCCATCTGCATCTACCTACTAATCATCCACCTTGAGATATCTATCCAGAACATCTCGCTGGTATTAAGTTGCGAATCCCACCCAAAGTGTAAACTCAAAGCAATGGACAACTGCATTAAAGAACTTTGCGTAAAGTAAACAATCCTTGCACCCGCAACTACAAGTACCGTTGTTTTCCCCCTTGTGGCAACAACACATCCCCAAGACTCCGCCACCTCGCTCCTCCGACACTGGGAGTCCTGCTCCTCCACGCCGCCGCCGACGCCAACTGGTAAGCTTCCATGTCAATCCCCTCTCACAAATGCTTTAGGCTTGTTTGTTAGTTAGTTGTAATTACTTGTTAGTTAGGTTAGCATGCCAAAGTTGTTTGCAAATATATTTGTATGAAAATATAGAACAATTTAGGTAGATAGATAGATAGACTTTTTTAGCCAATTACAGTTTTTGTTAGCATATTGAGGTAATTAGGATTTTTGTTAGCATATTGGGGTAATTATAAATTTTGTTAGCATATTGAGACAATTAGGATTTTTGTTGAGCAAACTTATATTAGGAAATGTCATATCAAAATTTTCAGGGTTATGAGTGACCAATGTTTTGTCGGAATGTCGATTAATTTCTATTCCGGCAAATTTCTTGGGCTCGATATGTCCATTTTTTAGCAAAGGTCATGCCGAAAATTTCCATGGATTTCGGCATGACTTGTGCTAGAAAAGTAGGACATATCGAGTGCCAGAAATTTGTTGAAACGGGAGTTAAATGGTGTTTCGGCATCAAATTACTTTTTATCATCATTTTGCTATTTTTTTACGATGCTGACGATTTAAATATATTGTGACACTATGTGACATCGGGGAGAGTGTGAAGCGAACCCTTGTGATATGTACAAGTACGGAACTTGTGCACCCTATTTGGGTTCGCTGCCACACTCCCCTGGAATCGCTTATGTGTCCAATCTAAATATGAGGCACTATTTCTCCTTTTTTAGGTGCCGATGATTTAAATATATTGTGACACTATGTGACACCGCGGAGAGTGTGACGCGAAACCTTGTGATATGTACAAGTACGGAACTTGTGCATCCTATTTGGGTTATCTGCCACACTCTCCCTGGAATCTCTTATGTGTCCAATCTAAATATGAGGCACTATTTCTCCCTTTTTAGAATGCCGATGATTCAAATATGAGGCACTTTTGTCTTATTTTGTTAATTTGTTAGTTAGTATACATTTTTCCCTCGTTCATTTTAATAAAACTTTGTATATTACATAATTTCTCGGTAACGATGCCTGGCCCTCATCCCCGTGACGGTGGCGGAGAGCACCTTCTTGATGGGATGCGCAATGTCCGGGACTGGGCTCCCTCGGGCTGGCACTGGGAGGTTGTTTCCGTGGCGCGCCACTTGGTGAGGATTCCGGGTCCTGTCGTCGACCCGGAGCTTCTTTGGTGGCGGTCACGTGCGCCACAGTCGGTGCAGAGGGAGCCGGCCCCCGAGGAGGTTGTACGTCGCCGGGTCAGGGAGGAGGACAAGCACGTCCGTCGCTACTTGGTTGCGTTAGACGCCGGGTTCTCCATGGCCAATACCTGGCAGATTCTTCACGGCTCTCACCTGAGCTATGTTCCTGTGGTGGTTCCTTATCTTTGGGTGTTTACCACCCGCGGCTTAGCTCCGGGTCGTCGTCGAGTTTGATTTTTCGAGATGTAGTAGTGAATTTCCTAGATGTTGTAGTCGAGATGTACTGATGATATTATTGTTGCATTGACTGAATTATTCGAGATATATTAGTGATATTATATGATAAAATATTATTGTTGCATTTTATTTGATTTCACTGTTTTTCATTTTGTTTTAAATGCCGATGATTAAAACCCTTGTCTGTGTTCCTTTTTAAGAATAATTAAAACTGTTGTGACACCATGTGACTGCAGGGTTGGTCGAGTGATCCTTGTGATATGCACCAGTAAGGAACTTGTGCATCTTACTTGGGTCGCTTGCTCCATCCATGTAGTTGCTTGTGTATATGGCATAATTTTTGAATTATGAACACAGAAAATGGCTGACGACGATAGAATCCCCGAGTGCTACTAGTGCTGGATGGGGAGGAATAAAGATACTTCTCCATCACGCTTAGGGAGGGCTTCAAATTTCAAACGGTATGCAACTTCTGCGACATCTTCTTATTTAAGCATGCTTCACTTACTTTTTGTTTTGACGATGTAATTTTTTTAATCAACTAGCGCATCCCTTGCTACGCAAGACCTCACGTCTGCGACTTTGTCAAAATCGATGAGTGGCATGAGAATGCCAAAAAAGATGTCAATATTAAGACGAAAGATGGTATAACTG
This sequence comes from Bromus sterilis, assembly GCA_950022295.1. Classification (NCBI taxonomy): domain Eukaryota; kingdom Viridiplantae; phylum Streptophyta; class Magnoliopsida; order Poales; family Poaceae; genus Bromus; species Bromus sterilis. The sequence continues at coordinate 157,142,232 of OX465599.1, read as the reverse complement.
TAAAGGTCGAGGTCTTTAATGAACCAAATAGCACATATTTTGATTGTCCAAATTGGTATGCACTATGCAAGGCATATTCATTAGAGGATGATTTGCAAATAACAATTGATCTTGGACTTCATCGTCGAGATGGTCAAACATTTCGAAATAAGGACATTTGGATGCTAGTGGACGACATTAAGCTGGTTCTATCTCCATGTGAGTTTCTTAAACAACTTTGACTTGGTTACTTCCTTATTTTCTTGCTTCGCAAGTTGACAACTTATTTATAATTGTTAGTTTATCTCCATGCTCCAAAAGAAGTTCAGAAGATGTTTGATAATACTTTTCATAATGGTGGCTTTGGCCTGATAATTATGAACAAGATGATTTCATCAATGTTCTTAAAGGTGTTCCTTCGTTTGTGAACTTGAATAATATTGGTGAACCTTATACACCATATGTTCCATTTGTTGTCAAGTTGTTTCCAGGGCATGTAAAAGATTATAGCATGCTAAGATTTTTTACTATTCTATCACACTAGTCCATTTTTAGAAATCTTTTGACCTAACATTAAGTAAATGTATTACTAAGTATTTTACTCGTATGTTTTCAACAGAGAATCCTGGCAGCATGTACACCTTAGTGGATGCCTCCTCAAGGCGAGCTTACAGTTATTTTTGCACGGGCATGGGATGTCCTCTTCAGCACTGACTACTCCACTGAAGCTGGAGATGATGGCTGCGTAAGAATAAGAGTTTGGAAAAGGATAGTGAATCAGATGAATATCAAACATGGAGACAAGTTGTTCTCCATATTACATAATGGAATGTGGGGTGTCTTTTTGTTTTTTTTCATTTCACCTTGTGGTGGTGATCAGTAGGTTGGTTCGTAGTTGTTGTTAAACATTATGTTGTTGGATATAAGCGAAGTTAAAAAAGGAAAAGTCAAACTTTGTGTTCGATATTAAACCTATGCGATCATATATAAATGTATATGATGATCGATGATCCTATTGCATGTCTATGATATGATGTGGTTTATATGTGTGTAATTCTACTTTGTATATAAATGTTATGTGTGTATGCTGGAAATTTATAAAAAACTGTATAAACAAATAATATTGCAGAATAAATAAAAATGCTAAAAATGTACCTGCAGCACGGGCTGGCTAGAGGCACTGCTAGTGGAAGTGCAGTTCTGCAACGCGGGTTGCCCCAAACGCGCTGCTTACTGTATTGTTAGCTAAAGCGCGGCCACCCCGCGCTGTAGATGTAAGTTAGCAGCAGCGCGTTATCTAAAGCGCGGGTACCCCGCGCTGCTGATGGTAAAAATTAACGCCCCCTCGTTGGTTACCCAAAGTGGAAGGTTGAGATGTAGACAGCAGCAAGTTTCCCTTAGCAAAGATGCTAAGGATGAATGTCGAACCAATAGGACTCCAAAGTCGACAAGTAGGTGGTTCGGCAAGTGATGCGCCGTTCATAATCACTTGCTTCTCCTGGACCTGCACACACAACAGATAGCTTTGCTCCCAACGAGTACAGAGGAGTTGTCAATTCCTCCGGCCTTGTTGTTTACAAAGGATAAAATGCACGGGATAATAATGATAGTGATAGCAACGGAAAAGTAAATAAAGCAGTAAATTGATAGTGGGTGTAAACAGTATTGGAAATATAGACAGAGGTCCTATGATGTTCACTAGTGATGTCTCTCTCCCAAAAGACGATAAAATAACCATGCGAGGTAAACAAATTACAGCTGGGAAATTGACAGGATTATGTGCGCAAACCAATGCTAATTATGCTATGAAGAAAGGAAGAGGCTCAAAAGCATGGGCGGTACGCCAAGACAAGTAGACTGAAATCCATCTGCATCTACCTACTAATCATCCACCTTGAGATATCTATCCAGAACATCTCGCTGGTATTAAGTTGCGAATCCCACCCAAAGTGTAAACTCAAAGCAATGGACAACTGCATTAAAGAACTTTGCGTAAAGTAAACAATCCTTGCACCCGCAAGTACAAGCACCGTTGTTTTCCCCCTTGTGGCAACAACACATCCCCAAGACTCATGTTTCTGTCACTCAAGCTTGTCATCGGGGGGCATGAACCCACAATCATGCATAACGCTCCCTCTTGGAGTCACTACCTACTACTTGGCCAAAGCAATAAACAGCAACGGAGAACATGCAAGAATTACTCTAGAACATAAATATAAAAGAGGAGAATCAAATATATTACTCAAACAGCAGAAATATTACATATGTGCCTCGATCATGTAGGGCATCTCACGAGGTCTAATCCATGAAGAACAAAGAGGGGAGGAGAACATCACGTAGGTACTGATCATAGACCCATGGTCCAAGGTGGACTACTCACGAACCATCCGGGAAGCATCCATGGTGGTGGAGAAGCTCCCGGAGGTGGTTCCTCCCTCCGGCAGGGTGCCGGGAAGAGGTCTTCTGGTGCTCCCGATCTTGGAAGCGCAACGGCGGTGGAACAGAGGAGAGATCGCGAAAAAGGGTTCCCGTCACGGGGGTTTCACGTCACGAGGATTATATGGGCGAATGGGGGCAGCCAGGGGGGCCACCAGGGGTCTTGTCAGCCCCCTGGCGCGGCCCCACCCTAAGGCGCATCGGGAGGGCCCCTAGGGCCCTGGTGGGTCCCCTCTGGCCCCCCCTCGGTGAATCCCGAAGCTTCTTCTACCTGATTTTTTATTGGATTTTTCCCGAATTATAGATACGTTTTGGACGTATCAACATCCCCAAGCTTAATTCATGCTCGTCCTCAATTAGGTAAATGATAAAAGCATAATTTCTGTGGTGACATGCTAACAACCATATAAGAACTTTTAAGTAAAGCAATCAAGGCATGTAATTCAATTCAAGTCATAACAGGCAAGAGTCTACATTTAGCATTGAAACAAGCAACCTAAGAACATAAAGGTGCAAGAGCTCTCGCTATCCGTGACTCGAATGTCTCCAAATAGTGTTTGCGTGCAAGATAGGGATAGGGATATACGAGAGAAAAAAAGTATTTTTGTGTTGAGAACTCAATCTACTAAAGTTTCACACTTGGTCTTCTTTGGAATCTTATCTTGACTCTTCCCCAGACCACTAGCCAGGTACAAGTCAAAATGAACCACTCATTTTCGACATTTTGAGCACTCATGCAACGGATGGCTAAGAGAGAATATGGTGGAGGAGGAAGAAAAAAAAGGTGTGAAGGGCTCACATCAATGAGGACAATCATAGGCGAGAGAAATCCAAATGATAGATATGATGTGAGGACTAGGGATTGCCATGCAACGGATGCACATATGAGCTAGGGTAAGCTCTCCAATGGAACTAGTGGGGGTGCATCCAACTTGCTTGCTCAAGAAGACCTAGAGCTCATTTGAGGAGGCTCATCATTGGAATATACAAGCCATGCATAAATGATAGTCTCTATGGAGTACAACATATAAGAGGGAGTACGAGTGTGGATCTCTCAAAAGGAATGGTAGTGTGCCCCCTTCTCTCTTTTTATTTCTTTTTTCTCTTTTTTCTATTTTTTGTATTTTTTGGTGGCCTCAATGGCTCCTTCTATTTCTCTCATTTGTCCTCTTTGGGATATTTTAATTTGTCCTCTTTTGTAAGGCCCGATATGCGGTACTGTTCCAGATCTAGATGTTTCCATCCAGATATGGGACGAAGCACATATCGGTCCCACCGCGACATATGACAAAGCCATATGCCCCGGATTTCCAACATGATATCACAACATTACAGATACAAGGATACAACATCTCATACAATCGGCATACAACAGCCTTAATACAATACAACAGCGGAAGATATATGTCTGAGTACAGACTACAATCAAATACCTAGTGGCAAAGAGAAAAACATCGATCCCATAACCACACGGGTCCAAGATCTCCGCCGGGATCCGCCTAACTAGTCGTCGTCGAGTCTCCACGTGAAACGTCGATCACCGTACCTGCTGTCGATCAAGAACCCTGAAAAGGGTTTGGGGGTAGTATCATGAGTACAGAGGTACTCAGCATCCAACTGTAGTGGTCATCTGACCCAGCAAGGACTTCATCACTCATCATTCTAGGAAAACTAGTAGTTTACGGTAAGTAAGGGGTAAGTGGTGAGGTTGCTGCCGCGCTAGCATTTATGAAGTGGCTAACGATCTAGAGAGTAAGATAAGAAGCCAAGCATTCGATGAGGAATCGCCTCCAATAAGTCTTGCTATCAACTACTTACGCAAACATAACACCTATCCTATCCTTGTCCTCCTCTTCGCATCCCGATGAAGAAGAAGCAGTCAAGGCACACACACACGTTGATCAAGTTATATTAAGATTATCTCAGTTGTTGTTGTCTATGAACAAGGAGTAGGTCTCAAGTCGTCCATAACCGTGGACACGGCTTCTCGAAAAGATTTAACCCTATAGGGGTGTACCAATTGCCCATTACGAGGCTCCGCACGCACGTCCATCTCTCTCAGTTGCTACCCATCATAGGCAACCATTTTATGATTTAGTTCCAAGAGATCCGAAATGACAGGTCCCTCTAACTAACAACGAACAAATCCGGGTGGCCCCCCGTGAGTCGACATCCATCTCAGGAGCCGGCCGCGCTCTCGATCTGGTCTCAACCGTCTGTCGCAGGTTTGGATAGCCGGTTAATCACACATGGGACACCGGGTCCTTACCCGGACAAGGTGGGCAAGCAAGGGAACAAAGTCCTCACTGGTCCAGGGTGATTTGAAAACAACTGGCGGCCGACCAGCACACACATGGTTTCAAATGGTAATTCAGCTTGGGCCACCACTGGAAATGTTTGAAGCTAGGTAGGTAAGAAAAGGGGACCCCATAAAATCCCACACGCGGTTAGGCACGCTCATTCTTAAAACCAATACCCGGAACTCGGATCCTAGGTGACTCGAATGGAACAAAACGTCGGGGCGGGATAACCTAGACCTTCCATCCTTCGTTGAATATAGTCAACATTTGTAATAATCAATATCATCAACAACAATATAATAATGTGATATCGCAACCCAAGGAGTAACAGAGTAACATCGTAGCATCCTAAGCATGCATACTAAGCAGGGGCTGAGCAACGAGCAATAGTAACATAGCAGTACAAGGTTTGCTGGGAAGGGACATGGCTGTATCGGTTTGAAAGAGGCTGTAAACATGTGGTAGGATCAAACATCGAACCTAACCTAGACTAGCATGCAAACCACTGGTTGAAATAGAATGGATCATAAGTAATGTATAGTCCTTGCCTGTTGATAAGTCGGGTTCCGAAGGTGTAGCTAATCGCAAGCTCGCAACGTCTCCGAAGGTACACGCGGAAGCACACAAGACGATAAACACTGGAAAGCAATCAACGAGCAAGCATCTATGACTACGAAGCAAACACGAGCAAGCAACATCAAGAAGGCAACACGAGACATCGCACCTACCGTCGAGAGCGGTTACTAACAGGTTAAGTGGAGTACTCGTCACACACGACGATACCGCACGTTTATGGTGGTTCATGTTGTTTAGCTACAAGTGAGCAAAGGTTGTTAACATGGCATCTCACTCAAGCATGGTATATCACCCAAACATGGCAAGAGGTGAAGCACAAATAAACTACCTAAGCTAGTCAATTTAGGTGGGGTGAAATCCTAGACATGACAAACTATTACGGACCCCACGATTATTATTGCATTTGGTACTGTTTTGCCCTAAACAATATTTTATTATTTTATTTAGCAAGAAAGAACAGCATAAACACAATCTACATGCAATTCTAGTCAAGTTACATATAAAGAACATTTTAATCGGAGCAACAGTTAAAAAGTTATTGCAGTTACAGTTACAGTGGCAGACAGTGTAATTAGCAGGTAGACAGCAAGTAAACAAAGTCAAACATGGCAACAAGCAACATTTTCATGATCTACGCGCAAAACGGAGCAACTTTCATCTAGAAAGCATCTCCATCGGAGCTACCGGTGAAAAGTTATAAGCAACGCAATAAAACAACACAAACTGCCTAAATAAAACTGCCCAGGAAAAAAACAGGGCATTGGGCCGAAATCTACTGGGCCCAACAGAGAAAGAAAAAAAAAGAAAAAAAAGAAAAAAAAAGAAAAAACCAGAGGCTGCCTCACCTTGGGCCTGGCCCAGGCCGACTGGAGAGGGGCGGACTAGACCGCGAGGGAGGCTGGGCCGCGCTGAGGCCGAGCGCTGGTGCTGGGCCGGCCCACCTGGCTGGATCGGGCGGAGGCGCTCGACCTCGTCCCGTTCTAGGGCAGCTCCGAGCCGGCGGCTGGCGGCGTCGGCCAGCGACGGTGGGAGGCGAGGCGGCGCAAGGGGAGGTCGCAGGAGGCGCGGAGGCGAGGCCGGCTGCGTCAGATCCGAGGCAGTGGGCGGCGGAGGAGGCCATGGGGTCGCCGGCGTCGAGGTACTCCATGGTGTCTTGGTCCGAGCTCGGGGCCGAGCCCATCCATGGCGCGGAACCTCCTGGACAGAGAAGAAGGGAGGAGGTGAGAGAGGAAGGAGGGAAGAGGGAGGAGGGAAGGAGGGGCGCGGGGCGCGCAGCTGCTGCCGGCGGCGACCTCGGGCAGAAGCGGCGGCGGCCTCGGGTCCGCGGGCGGCTCAGAGGAGAGAGGAGAGAGAAAGCTGGGGGGCGCGATCTGGAGCGTCCATCTCGCGGATCGACGGCCGAGAGCGACCAGGAGCTAGGGTTGACGAAAAATGGGGTATTTTGTGCCAGATCTAGGGCTGGTGGCTGCCTAGGTGCTTTGGGAAACCCTGAGTGGGGTGGTGGTCTTTATATAGCCCAGGTGGCTGGCAGTTTGCAAAAATATCTCCGGTTTATCTCTCGCGCGCGCGGTGCTCACGTTTCTGACCGCCGGGGGTCCGCAGTACCTCCGATTCGGGTAAAACTTTGAACTGCGCAATCAGCGTGTCGAGCCGGAGGCGTTCACCTCGCGCTGGAACCGTTCCGAAAAAACTTTCCGGCGCTCTATAAAAATATCCCGTTTAATTATTAAACGGGGTTTTCGTTCCGTTGACTGCAGCTGGTCTCGTGCGGTTTACTCGACGGTGATCGGGCGAAACCCGGTGTCGCAAAGGTCGATTGTTGGGGTGGCAAGGGTCGGTCTCCGTATGGTATGAGATAAGAGGGGGAAATAATCGTCGATCGATAAATCGGGGATGCAAACACCGCAAACAAATTAGACAATCAAGCAATTCACACCGAAAACAAAATTTTTTATTATTGTGAAAAATGGGCTGTTACATCTTTGGGATCTTTAATTTTTCTACTTTGGGATCTTTTCCTTACTTTAGGGGAAACACTCTATATATTACAAGGAATATAGAAGATCTTTCACACTTTACAAAGTACTCAAATCATAAAGAAGATGCAACTATCATGATGTATGCAAATGTATGCCTCTGCCAGTGTAGCAGGATAAGCAATGATACTAGCGCGTCATGTAGCAATGATTAGGGCAAAGCCCAACTAGCATGCGGCTCATCGATCAAGCAAGTAGCATGTATGACATGATGATCAAGTCATGAGAAGATGGATGTTGCATGGCAATATATCTCGGAAAGGCTATGGAAATGCCTTGGTAGGTAGGTATTGTGGTTGTTTTGAGGAAGGATATAAGGAGGTTTATGATGTACCGGCGAAGGTGAACGCCAACTCTCGGAGTGAGAAGAAAGAAATACACGGCACAAGAGAGGCTTGAAAAATATGGGAAGGTGGAAGTGTCAACTTTCGAATACTTACATTAGTCGGAAGAACTCATGCACTTATTATCGGTAATTCTCAATCTAATAAGGAGATTCACAAAGAGACAAGTCACCCGAGGAGGAGTGTATGGGAGTTTGGTTATCCTTGCGCATCCTCGACTCATAGTACGTGAGTGTACGCTAATATTCGACCCCTCAAAAAAGAGTAGTGATCCATCTAGTAGCTAAAGTTCTCAACTAATTTTGTAAGTTTTGAAAATAAACACGGATTGCCCAAAATACGACATCTATCACTAATAGGCTAAATCTCTTGACACACAAAGTCCAAACATTACTCTAAACAATACCTCAAAACTATTGCAAGTTACTACTACAACTGAATAGCAAGCTCAATTACCTACTCCAAGTCAAGACACAAAACTCAGTGCAACATGAAAACTCTCTAAACAAGATAAACAAGAAAAGTCAAGAGAGTTCCAGCAACAAACTAAACAAAAGCTCTTTAAAAAGATAAGCACGAAAATTAAGAGCTAAACATGGCAGTAGCTATGAAAAAGATAAAGAACACACACAACAAAGATAAGCATGAAAAGTCCTATGTTGTGTTCTAGATTTTGGAAGTGGAGCGTGTTTCTCTCCCACACAAACAAATTTGGGTTCTAACTTGTTATGAACAGCAAGAAAAGCTAAATAAAACTAAAAGATAAAACCTAGCGAGACGCTCCAAGCATAGCACATAACGCATGAAGTGATAAAAATATATTGAAACGAGAGACGAACAGATAATTGTTGATGGAGAATGGGATGCACGGGGGCATCCCCAAGCTTAGACTCTTGAGTCTCCTTGAATATTTCTTGGGGATGCATGGGGGAATCCCCAAGCTTGAGCGCATGACACTCCTGAATCTTCTTTCATCATCTTCCCTCGCACACTTGAAAACTCCCTTCATACATAACTCCTCATAATCTGATTAGCGAGGTTAGTACCCATAATAAAATAATTTTTCTCTACTAGAAATAAAGATATTCTTGAAGTTCTACTGTTACTTAAGATTGCCAAAATGTTTTTGCAAAGAAAAAGCAAGCTTAAGGTTTGCAAAACAAAGAAAAGGAAAAACAGGACAGAATCTGTGAAAAACAGACCAGCAGGTAGTAAAGAATTTTTTAGGGATACTTCTGCAACTCAAATAAAAAAACTCAGAACATACGAAAGTTTCGTAATTGTATAGAGCACACTGTGTAAAAATTTCAGATCAAAAATATGAACTGGTATTTGTGACGCCCCCAAAATCAGACCGTGTACAGTAATCATACACACAGGGTACACGACTGAGATTAGGGTGCCACGGTGATAATATCTCAGCACAACACTAAACACAAAAGGATAAACAAATATATTACAATAGAGGGGGTCACGCGGACCCGAATATATATAAGTCATACAAGCCATAATATCTGAGTACAGACATAGTTAGTCAACTTTTGCCTTAAGAAGGCTAGCACAAACCACATCAGAGATACAGAACGAAAAGGCGAGGCCTCCTGCCTGGGATCCATCGAACTACTCCTGGTCAACGGGGAACTCGACGTCGTCGTAGGCGCCTCCGGGGTACTCCTTCTCCTGGGCTCCCACGTCGGCTGCAGTGGCCGATCAGGCAAAACCGTAAAGGAAATAAAGCAGGTGAGTATCTAGTATACCCGCGAGTCTTACGTCCGCTACTAAGCATTATGCATTGTTTCAACAGAAAGAAGAGGCTGTATATACTAGACTGAAAGACAGAAATCCAGAGCAAGGGGAAGAAGCTAGGCCTAACGAAGACTAGCATCTTCCGACAAGGTCTTGCAGCATGAGGTAAGAATCAGCCAACAGTTTATATAAAGCAATAAAGTAACAATGAAGCAGAAGTTGCTGCAACATTGAATAATAATAAGTTGTAATAAATAACAATGCCTCTGAGATCACCTCCTCAACATCCCCGCGAGGAAGAGAACCCGGAACCATACAGTTTAATATTAGTTTCTAGTGGTAAGATCCAGCTTCAGCATAAAGCGTCCTGTTACTGTGGACACGGCTATTCGAATAGATTAATCTTCCCTGCAGGGGTGCACTTGTGTTACGCTACACGCACGGATCCCTAGGGTGGCGGGAACCTTGTTAGGGAACGCTCCACCGAGGCTATCCTACACTTCATAGCCCATCTTTCAAACTCAACAGAGAGGTCATCCGCCGGACTATATCCTATGTACGCGGGGCTTTGGACCCTAACCCCGACGTACTCCTGCACGGTGCGAGGCTGGCCGGTGAAGTTAAAGCAAATCCAAATAAGACACCACCGCGCGAGCAAATAAGACAACACCACTTCCCGGCGCAGGCCACGGTACTGCTGACGTCTGAAGAGTCCTCGGACGACACTAAGAAGCGGAGGAGCCCATAACTCGTAGTTCCCACGGGTAGGTAGTGCGTACATGGCATATAGCCAACTCAAGACATTCACTGAACCATTTAGCATTTTAATTAACCTGCGTGACAACCGTTATCGTTGCCTCGACTTAACCGACCCGCGGACAACGACAGCAGCCAGGACCACCAGTACATCGGTGCCAGCCCCGTCGTCCCACCAAGTCACTGCGGTTACCAACAAGGTGAACCGTCTCCTTACCTTGTCTCGCGTGTGCTCCTGGAGGAGCTCGACTTTCGTGGTTTGGTAACTCTCGCAGCCAACGATCAGGGGCCAAGCACACCGGTACACTGGTCGTACCCTCCCTGTTGTCCCGTCGCAATACCTCTCGCGGGCACCGTTGGGTCGCCCGACTTCTTACCTTTAAGGACAATCGTCGTTCAGGACCCTATGGCGGTAAGACAAAGTCAGCCTCGAGTGGAGTACCAGGATTACTCCTGGATAGCTCACACTTGAGGTGACTAGGCATAACCCAGATAGGGGCCTTAGACGATGTCTGCATTGTACTGTACCTGTGCAGTTATAATATTTATATCCGCGTTCACTCCCCTGAGTGATCACGGCCCTCTATCTAATCCTAGCTAACAATGCGCAGGGTTCACTGCTGAATAATGCATAATAATAATAATAATAGGCAGCATAGGATAAAGGAAGGCACATCACGGGGCGACAAAATCAGGCTATGCAATTGAATAGGATTGTAATCATAGCAGCAGCAGTAACCATGCCTAGTGCAAGAAAAGTACGGAAAGATAGGCGATATCTGGGGAAGAGAATGGCTCTTCTTGCCTGCAAGCTCGACGGTAGTAGTAGGGTCGTCGACGACGTAGTCGTAATCAACAGCGGTGTAGTCGACGGCAGCAGCGGGGTCTAACGGAGATTAAGGGGGGAAGAATCAGTAAATACACAGCAAGCATATACAAACAGATGCATGACATGATAGATGAAATGTTAACGGTATTCTAACGCAGTGCAATGCACGTTGCTCGGACGAAAATTCATCTGGGGATGAACTACCGGCTCCGGGTGATTACCGGACAGCGTGTCCGGAGGGGGAAGGATCAATCCGGAGGTGTCATGGTTACCGGAACAACATAAGGGGGTGTATCTGTGCTAATTGATCTATTCCGAGAAACATTAGTGTTCGGAATAAATTCATCCGGGCACTCTAACAGTACCGGACAATTTATCGGACAGACGGTCCGGAGGGGGAATGTTCGATGCCCGTTGTGCTAGAGGGGTGTGGTAGACTTACGGATAGCGTATTCGTATTCGTATTCGTTATATTTTTCTAATCAATTTTCATGTATAAAGTTTTTGAATCCGAGTTACGGTTTAAAAGTTATTGAATTTCAAAGTTTAAATCAATTTAAATGATTTTCTGGATTTTCTTTTATTATTTATTAAACATTATCCAAAACATTATCCACAACATTATCCAGAATAGTGCTGACATGTGGGACCCACATGTCAGCCTCTGTTTATTAATAATTCAGTTTATTTAATTTAAATGTCCCTGGACCCACATGTCATACATTAATATAAACAAAAACATTTTTATTAAAAACTCTGACAAGGGGGGCCTAGGTGTCATTGACTCCAGTGCTAACTAAAACTGTTTATTTAAACTAAATGATCAGGGGACCCACATGTCAGTGACTAACAGTTATAATTCCAGTGTTAATTTTAACAGGGGGATTAATCAGGCCCTGGGCCCACACGTCAGTGGGGAGGGGGTGGGTTAGCCCCTGGCCAAAATGGGCGTGCTCGCCGGCAACGAGCCGTGGCAGAGGAGGTCCGGCGAGGTCGGCGTGGGTGCTGCAGAGGGCCAAACGGAGCGTCGAAGGCGGGTATCGGACCGGCGCGACGGCGCGCATCGTGTGGGGGTAGATCACGGCCACGGAGAGGCCCGTGGCCACGGCGGCGGACGCGCAGGTGGCGGCCGGTGCCGTGCTAGGCGGGGGCGAGGCTACGGTGGATGGTACTTCGCGCGAGATGGGGCAAAAGGAGCGGCGGCTTACAGTGAAGCGAGTAGGAGAGGTAGCAGGCGCGGGGGAAGCCGGTGTGGAGCTCCACGACAACAATGGCGCGGTGGCCGCGGCGGTGAAGAGGACCTCGAATCGCGACGTGCGGTGCGTCCCGGCGTCGATTGTTAGCGCGAGGTGGAGTGGTAGTCAGCTGCGGGCGTCCCAGACATGGTGGCGCGGTGTATGGTGTCTAGTGGCCACGTCGGCGACGGTGGCGTGCCCACGGCCGCGCGGATCCGGTGGGGGGGGAAGGGGGAGACAGAGGCGAGGAGGAGGAGGAGGGGAAGAGGAGTGAGCAGAGAGAGGGGGGGCTTCGTCCTTATCTCCAGGGGGGCAGGTGAGGAGGGGGAGCAGGTGGGGAGGGGGCCATGGCGCCCGTGGCCTCCCTGCCTGGCGCGTGCGGCATGGGGGGGAGTTGGTGGGGAAGAGATGGGGGAGAGAGAAGGGAGGTGGGGGGAGCTGGGCCCGGGGTGAGCCGTCGCCTTAGGCGAATTTTAGTATTTTTCCATTTTCTTGGCCTTTTCTTTCTGTATTTCCCTTTTGGTAATTGTTTTCCAAGTTTAGGCAATTTTGTAAAATGTGTTAGGTGCTCCAATATTAGTATAACATTATATAGCAGTGCCACAAAAGTTTTTGCAGCAAAAGAAATTCATTAGGTATTTATTTTAAATATTTAATGCCCAAACTAAGGGTTTTAACCTACTGTTTGAATTGTTTAGAATTTTCTGTAACTTCAAAAATTACCAAAGTTGGTCCAACATGATTATAATGATTTTAGGCAATTTACAGAAATAGTTTCATGATTTTTGGAACAACTTTATTCCAGCACTTTTGTTTTAATTTCCATTTAAAGTAGTTTCAACTAGGGTTTGGTTTCTTGATGAGCAAGATGCATTTTGCTTTGGGTTTTGATTACCAACCAGCATGGTTTGAAAGGAGTAGAAGCAAATTTTGATTAGGGACAGGGGATAACAGTGATTAACAAACAGTGATGGTCAACAGTGATGATGATTACTGTTACAGGAACTGAGGGTGTCACAAATCTCCCCCACTACAAGAATTCTCGTCCCGAGAATTTAAGTGGTAGCGAGGAAAAGATCGGGGTATTCATCGCGAAGGCGATCTTCGCGTTCCCACGTGGCTTCATCTTCAGAATGATTCGACCACTGAACCTTGAGGAACTTGACGGTCTTGTTGCAGGTTCGCCGCTCAGACTGATCGAGAAGGCGGCTCGGATGTTCTCGATAAGTTAAGTCTTGTTGCAGCTCGATCATATCATGTTCCACTTCGCGGATAGGATCCTTGAAGCAGCGACGGAGTTGCGACACATGGAAGACATCATGGACTTGGGAGAGGTTCGGCGGCAATTCCAAACGGTATGCCACGGGTCCACTCCTGGAAAGGATTCGGAACGGGCCGATGTAGCGAGGGGCCAACTTGCCCTTGATACCGAAGCGATGAGTGCCCCTCATGGGAGTGACACGGAGGTATGCGTATTCACCAGGCTGATACTCCATTTCACGGTGCTTACGGTCATAGTTGCTCTTCTGACGAGACTGTGCAGCCTTGAGATTTTCTTGCACAACGCGAACTTGTTCTTCAGCTTCTTGAACAAGATCCGGTCCGAAGTAGGGTCGTTCCCCAGTTCCTGACCAATTCAGGGGGGTTCGACATTTACGTACGTATAGAACTTCGAAGGGGGCCATCTTCAAGCTAGCCTGATAGCTATTGTTGTACGAGAATTCCGCGTACGGGAGGGCATCCTCCCATTTCATGCCGAAAGAAAGGACACAAGCGCGAAGCATGTCTTCCAACACTTGATTAACTCGTTCAACTTGGCCTTGCGACTGGGGGTGATAAGCGGTGCTGAGATTCAGACGAGTCCCGAAAGCTTCCATGAAACTATTCCAGTATCGTGAGGTGAAAATGCTGCCACGGTCTGAACTAATCTCCAACGGAATACCGTGGAGTGATACAATTCGGCAGATATACAAGTGTGCCAACTGACTAGCAGTGATCGTCTCCTTGACCGGCAGGAAGTGTGCAATCTTGGAGAATCGGTCGATGACGACAAAGATGGCATCGTTACCTTTCTGTGACTTAGGAAAACCGGTGACGAAGTCCATCTCGACTTTGTCCCACTTCCAATCAGGAGGAGGGAGTGGTCGCAACCAACCAGCAGGTTTCTGATGTCCGGCTTTGACGCGACTGCAAACGTCACATTGAGAAACATAGCGGGCGATGTCTTGTTTCATGTAAGGCCACCAGTACCGTTGACGAAGGTCTTTATACATCTTAGTACTGCCAGGGTGGATTGACAAGGGAGAATTATGGGCTTCTTCCATGATATCCGGACCATAGTTAATGGGGACCGGGCTCACAGGAACTACTAAGCGGCCCTGGAAGTACACAGTGTCACCATTATTAGCATCAATGGTAAAAGAGGAGGGCTTTCCTTCGGCGATGTCCTGCTTGATCTTCACAATGTCCGGGGCCAGAGATTGTCTACTATTGATGAGGGCGTCGAGTTTTGACTCGAGAACCAGGTTATTGACGTAACCTTGAGGAACAATCTCGAGATTCAACTTGCGAAACTCTTCATACAGAGGTGGTTGCTGCACCTGAACCTCAAGTTCAGAACAGTAAGCTTTGCGGCTCAAGGCATCGGCCATCACATTAGCTTTGCCAGGGGTATACGAAATATCCATGTTGAAGTCGGCTATTGTCTCGAGCCATCGTTGTTGACGAAGATTCAGGTCTGGCTGAGTAAACAGGTACTTCAGACTTTGGTGGTCGGTGTAGACCTCGCAACGATTACCGACGAGGTAATGTCGCCACAGCTTCAATGCATAAATTACTGCTTCCAATTCGAGGTCATGGGTTGGATATTTGTCTTCGTGAGTACGCAACTGACGAGAGCCATAAGCAATCACCTTGCGCTCTTGCAATAGGACACAGCCTAATCCTTGACGAGACGCGTCGCAATATATCACGATGTCCTTCTGAGTATCAGGGGGAGCGAGCACCGGGGGAGAAGTTAGCTTGTCCTTGAGTGCTTGGAAACTTTCTTGACATTTATCTGTCCACTCAAACTTGACGCCTTTGTGAAGCAGATTAGTCAGAGGCCTGGCAATCTTGGAGAAATTCTCGACGAAACGGCGGCAATAGCTAGCGAGCCCGAGGAAACTGCGGACTTGTTTGACGGTCTTGGGAGGAGTCCAGTCCAGAATAGCCTGGATACGTTCTGGGGTGACGGCAATGCCATCCTTGGAAATCACATGTCCGAGGTAGGTTACTTCGGGAAGCCAGAATTCACACTTAGAAAACTTAGCGTAGAGTTTGTGTTCTCGAAGCTTCTCCAGTATAAGACGAAGATGTTCAGCATGTTCTTCTTCATTCTTGGAATATATCAATATATCATCCAGATAAACCACGACGAACTGGTCGAGGTACTCCATGAAAATATAATTCATCAATCTGGAGAAGGTGGCTGGAGCATTGGTTAAGCCAAAGGACATGACGGTGTACTCTTATGAACCATAGCGAGTAATGAAGGCAGTCTTCGGAATGTCCTCATCACGGACTCGGATTTGGTGATAACCCAACCTCAAGTCGAGTTTAGAAAACACCTTAGATCCGGCAAGTTGATCGTACAGGTCGTTGATCCGGGGGAGGGGGTATTTGTTCTGGATGGTGGCTTGGTTAATGGGCCGATAATCTTGGACCAATCGGTTTGTCCCATCGCTCTTCTTGACAAAGAGCGAAGGTGCTCCCCAAGCTGAGGAACTGGGGCGAATGAATCCTTTCTGAAGTGCCTTGTCGATTTCCTCCTTAAGTTCAAGGAGTTCATGTGGCGGCATCTTGTAAGGACGCTTGGCAATAGGAACAGTGCCTGGCTTCAAGTCGATGACGAACTCAACTTCTCTGATCGGGGGTATTCCCGGCAGTTCTTCTGGGAAGACGTCGGGAAAATCGCGAACGACCGGAACGTTCTCGATGCCTTTCAAAGGCGAGACATTCAAAGCATTCATCATAAAGATCTGTGTTTCAGCATTACGGGTAACTCGGGCGGTGTGGTTAACAATCCCACCGGAGGGGTGAAAAAGCTGGACAGACTTGGTGCCACAATACAGTGCGGCATCGTGAAATTTTAACCAATCCATTCCCAGAATGAGGTCTATGGTGGAAGACTTCAGGAGGATGGGCGACGCAAAGAATTCAACTCCTTCGATTTCAATGGTGGTGTTTGGTACAATCATGGTGGTTCGGCATTGGCCAATCGGGGTGCGAACAACCATTGGTGGTTTCATCGTTTCGTACTTGAAGTTATGCGAAAATGCAAATGCTTCCGACATGAATGAATGCGATGCTCCTGTATCAAATAAAACAGCAGCATGTACGGAATTAACGAGAAGGGTACCCATCACGGTAGCGGGTTGTTGCTGAGCTTCTTCAACATTGACGTTGTTAGCATGTCCACGAGCATAAGCAGCAGACCCAGTATTATAGTTGGGGGTCCTGTTGTTGCCACGACCATTTCCACGGCCAGCGGGGTGAACTACCAGTTGCTTCTGTTTCTGGGGGCACTCTCTGGAAAAATGCCCCGGTTGGCGGCACGTGAAGCATAATCCATCCTGAGGACGAAGTGGGGTAGCATTGGGTGGTGTAGGCAGAGCTCTTGGCATCTGCGGTGGCGGAGGCAGACGGGGTGCAGCATAAGACGGCCTTGGAGCAGGGACAGCTGAATGAGTCACACTGGTAGGGAGCCAGATACGACGCTTCTGCGTTGCGCCCGAAGATGAGCTAACGTCACGATAACGCTTCAGAGAGTTCTTGTGCTCCATCTGGGCAGTCTCGACGGTGATAGCCTTGTTCACCAAGGTGGCGAAGTTGGCGAAATCATGAACGGCAAGAGCGAGCCTGAGTTCTGGGTTGAGACCACGACGGAACTTCTGCTGCCTACGAGCATCAGTGGTGATCTCTCCTTCCGCATAGCGAGAGAGGTTGAGGAACTCGCTGATAGGCTTCAACAGTCATGTCGCCCTGAGTGAGGTTATGGAATTCTTCCGCCTTACGATCCATGATCCCCTGAGGAATGTAGCGGGCGCGGAAGGCAGACTGAAATTCATCCCAAGTGATGACGTCTTCAACTGGCAGGGAACGCTTGTGGGTGCTCCACCACTGAGCAGCGGCGCCTTTCAGATGATAAGACGCAAAGTTCACATAGTCGGCTGGATCGACATTAGCGGACTCCAACTCGTGAGTGATGTCGCGAAGCCAGTCATCAGCATCCAGCGGCTGAACAGTGTTGCGGAACATAGTGGGGTTGAGGCGGGTGAAGTCGTGCCGAGTCACGGTGGCATGCTGATGGTGGTGCCCATTCTGATTCGGCTGGGGGAACTGAGCCATGATATTCTGCATGAACTGACGGTTCATCTCGAACTGCTGCATCATCGCGGCCATGTAATCCGGCGGCGGAGGTGCGTCGTTGGCAGCCCGACCACGACCACGACCACCACGACCAGCCATCCTGCTGGAATTTAACAGGGGTACTTCAGCGATGAAAATTTAACGAGATACCGGAATCAAGCCTGAAGTAAAAACGACAACGAAAAGGGGGCGCGGATATTTAAAGTAGTAGTCATATAAGACATACACATTCGCACACAGAATCAATCGAAAATCGGGCAGCGTAACGTCGTAGAAATTAAGGAAAAAGGATTCTCTAGGCGGCGCGCAGACCGCGGTAAGGACTACACGACGCGACATAGATTCCACTATGTCAATCACGCCGCAAGAAAACTGTTGGCCACTGGAGTTGATGCCAGAGAACGCGCGGCCTGCCCAGAATGAGAATGGGATCCGCGGTCTGGGATCTGGCGTACGACGCCTGCGACACGACTCAATCAATGGGGGAAGCACCAAAAACGCCGGGTGGAATCAAGAGAACGTGATCCTAATGTCAGCTTTGGTAAAACTTACCAGCAAGGATAAGAGAGCAGATTCCCAGAGCATAGGTAAGGAAAAAAGGATCCTAATACCATAGATATCACACGTAGTGACATCGATGTGGGCCCGTAAGCCAAACATTAAGTTAGAAAAATAGTTTTTTCAAAGTCTAGACTCAACATCGACCAGGTAGTGGTGGGGTGGCTTCCTACAGGCAGTCGGCTCTGATACCAATTTGTGACGCCCCCAAAATCAGACCGTGTACAGTAATCATACACACAGGGTACACGACTGAGATTAGGGTGCCACGGTGATAATATCTCAGCACAACACTAAACACAAAAGGATAAACAAATATATTACAATAGAGGGGGTCACGCGGACCCGAATATATATAAGTCATACAAGCCATAATATCTGAGTACAGACATAGTTAGTCAAGTTTTGCCTTAAGAAGGCTAGCACAAACCACATCAGAGATACAGAACGAAAAGGCGAGGCCTCCTGCCTGGGATCCATCGAACTACTCCTGGTCAACGGGGAACTCGACGTCGTAGTAGGCGCCTCCGGGGTACTCCTGCTCCTGGGCACCCACGTCGGCTGCAGTGGCCGATCAGGCAAAACAGTAAAGGAAATAAAGCAGGTGAGTATCTAGTATACCCGCGAGTCTTACGTCCGCTACTAAGCATTATGCATTGTTTCAACGGAAAGAAGAGGTTGTATATAGTGGACTGAAAGACAGAAATCCAGAGCAAGGGGAAGAAGCTAGGCCTAACGAAGACTAGCATCTTCCGACGAGGTCTTGCAGCATGAGGTAAGAATCAGCCAACAGTTTATATAAAGCAATAAAGTAACAATGAAGCAGAAGTTGCTGCAACATTGAATAATAATAAGTTGTAATAAATAACAATGCCTCCGAGTTCACCTCCTCAACATCCCCGCGAAGAAGAGAACCCGGAACCATACAGTTTAATATTAGTTTCTAGTGGTAAGATCCAGCTTCAGCATAAAGCGTCCTGTTACCGTGGACACGTCCTGCAGGGGTGCACTTGTGTTATGCTACACGCACGGATCCCCAGGGTGGCGGGAACCTTGTTAGGGAACGCTCCACCGAGGCTATCCGACACTTCATAGCCCATCTTTCAAACTCAACAGAGAGGTCATCCGCCGGACTATATCCTATGTACGCGGGGCTTTGGACCCTAACCCCGACGTACTCCTGCACGGTGCGAGGCTGGCCGGTGAAGTTAAAGAAAATCCAAATAAAACACCACCGCGCGAGCAAATAAGACAACACCACTTCCCGGCGCAGGCCGCGGTACTGCTGACGTCTGAAGAGTCCTCGGACGACACTAAGAAGCGGAGGAGCCCATAACTCGTAGTTCCCACGGGTAGGTAGTGCGTACATGGCATATAGCCAACTCAAGACATTCACTGAACCATTTAGCATTTTAATTAACCTGCGTGACAACCGTTATCGTTGCCTCGACTTAACCGACCCGCGGACAACGACAGTAGCCAGGACCACCAGTACATCGATGCCTGCCCCGTCGTCCCGCCAAGTCACTGCGGTTACCAACAAGGTGAACCGTCTCCTTACCTTGTCTCGCGTGTGCTCCTGGAGGAGCTCGACTTTCGTGGTTTGGTAACTCTCGCGGCCAACGATCAGGGGCCAAGCACACCGGTACACTGGTCGTACCCTCCCTGTCGTCCCGTCGCAATACCTCTCGCGGGCACCGTTGGGTCGCCCGACTTCTTACCTTTAAGGACAATCGTCGTTCAGGACCCTATGGCGGTAAGACAAAGTCAGCCTCGAGTGGAGTACCAGGATTACTCCTGGATAGCTCACACTTGAGGTGACTAGGCATAACCCAGATAGGGGCCTTAGACGGTGTCTGCATTGTACCGTACCTGTGCAGTTATAATATTTATATCCGCGTTCACTCCCCTGAGTGATCACGGCCCTCTATCTAATCCTAGCTAACAATGCGCAGGGTTCACTGCTGAATAATGCATAATAATAATAGGCAGCATAGGATAATGGAAGGCACATCACGGGGCGACAAAATCAGGCTATGCAATTGAATAGGATTGTAATCGTAGCAGCAGCAGTAACCATGCCTAGTGCAAGAAAAGTACGGAAAGATAGGCGATATCTGGGGAAGAGAATGGCTCTGCTTGCCTGCAAGCTCGACGGTAGTAGTAGGGTCGTCGACGACGTAGTCGTACTCAGCAGCGGTGTAGTCGACGGCAGCAGCGGGGTCTACCGGAGATTAAGGGGGGAAGAAACAGTAAATACACAGCAAGCATATACAAACAGATGCATGACATGATAGATGAAATGTTAACGGTATTCTAACGCAGTGCAATGCACGTTGCTCGGACGGAAATTCATCTGTGGATGAACTACCGGCTCTGGGTGATTACCGGACAGGGTGTCCGGAGGGGGAAGGATCAAGCCGGAGGTGTCGTGGTTACCGGAACAACATAAGGGGGGTGTATCCGTGCTAATTGATCTATTCCGAGAAACATTTGTGTTCGGAATAAATTCATCCGGGCACTCTAACAGTACCGGACAATTTATCGGACAGACGATCCGGAGGGGGAATGTTCGATGCCCGCTGTGTTAGAGGGGTGTGGTAGACTTACGGATAGCGT
This sequence comes from Bromus sterilis, assembly GCA_950022295.1. Lineage (NCBI taxonomy): Eukaryota > Viridiplantae > Streptophyta > Magnoliopsida > Poales > Poaceae > Bromus > Bromus sterilis. The sequence goes on along the minus strand of OX465599.1, from coordinate 157,121,409 downwards.
ATTCGTATTCGTTATATATTTCTAATCAATTTTCATGTATAAAGTTTTTGAATCCGAGTTACGGTTTAAAAGTTATTGAATTTCAAATTTTAAATCAATTTAAATGATTTTCTGGATTTTCTTTTATTATTTATTAAACATTATCCAAAACATTAGCCACAACATTATCCAGAACAGTGCTGACATGTGGGACCCACATGTCAGCCTCTGTTTATTAATAATTCATTTTATTTAATTTAAATGTCCCTGGACCCACATGTCATACACTAATATAAACAAAAACATTTTTATTAAAAACTCTGACAAGGGGGGCCTAGGTGTCATTGACTCCAGTGCTAACTAAAACTGTTTATTTAAACTAAATGATCAGGGGACCCACATGTCAGTGACTAACAGTTATAATTCCAGTGTTAATTTTAACAGGGGGATTAATCAGGCCCTGGGCCCACACGTCAGTGGGGAGGGGGTGGGTTAGCCCCTGGCCAAAATGGGCGTGCTCGCCGGCAACGAGCCGTGGCAGAGGAGGTCCGGCGAGGTCGGCGTGGGTGCTGCAGAGGGCCAAACGGAGCGTCGAAGGCGGGTATCGGACCGGCGCGACGGCGCGCGTCGTGTGGGGGTAGATCACGGCCACGGAGAGGCCCGTGGCCACGGCGGCGGACGCGCAGGTGGCGGCCGGTGCCGTGCTAGGCGGGGGCGAGGCTACGGTGGATGGTACTTCGCGCGAGATGGGGCAAAAGGAGCGGCGGCTTATAGTGAAGCGAGTAGGAGAGGTAGCAGGCGCGGGGGAAGCCGGTGTGGAGCTCCACGACAACAATGGCGCGGTGGCCGCGGCGGTGAAGAGGAGCTCGAATCGCGACGTGCGGTGCGTCCCGGCGTTGATTGTTAGCGCGAGGTGGAGTGGTAGTCAGCTGCGGGCGTCCCAGACATGGTGGCGCGGTGTATGGTGTCCAGTGGCCACGTCGGCGACGGTGGCGTGCCCACGGCCGCGCGGATCCGGTGGGGGGGGGGGGAAGGGGGAGACAGAGGCGAGGAGGAGGAGGAGGGGAAGAGGAGTGAGCAGAGAGAGGGGGGCTTCGTCCTTATCTCCAGGGGGGGCAGGTGAGGAGGGGGAGCAGTTGGGGAGGGGGCCATGGCGCCCGTGGCCTCTCTGCCTGGCGCGTGCGGCATGGGGGGGAGGGGAGTTGGTGGGGAAGAGATGGGGGAGAGAGAAGGTAGGTGGGGGGGAGCTGGGCCCGGGGTGGGCCGTCGCCTTAGGCGAATTTTAGTATTTTTCCATTTTCTTGGCCTTTTCTTTCTGTATTTCCCTTTTGGTCATTGTTTTCCAAGTTTAGGCAATTTTGTAAAATGTGTTAGGTGCTCCAATATTAATATAACATTATATAGCAGTGCCACAAAAGTTTTTGCAGCAAAAGAAATTCATTAGGTATTTATTTTAAATATTTAATGCCCAAAGTAAGGGTTTTAACCTACTGTTTGAATTGTTTAGAATTTTCTGTAACTTCAAAAATTACCAAAATTGGTCCAACATGATTATAATGATTTTAGGCAATTTACAAAAATAGTTTCATGATTTTTGGAACAACTTTATTCCAGCACTTTTGTTTTAATTTCCATTTAAAGTAGTTTCAACTAGGGTTTGGTTTCTTGATGAGCAAGATGCATTTTGCTTTGGGTTTTGATTACCAACCAGCATGGTTTGAAAGGAGTAGAAGCAAAGTTTGATTAGGGACAGGGGATAACAGTGATTAACAAACAGTGATGGTCAATAGTGATGATGATTACTGTTACAGGAACTGAGAGTGTCAAAGTATTTTTCTGTGATTTTTCTAGTCACGAGGACAGAATCTGTTTTCTGGACAGCATGTCACAACTTTCACTTCCCTTGTCATATGAGGCTATAAATGGCACAAAGCTTTAAAAGTAAAGATAAAATGATGTTGCTACAGTAGTAACAAACATCAAGACCAGTAAAAACAGAAGAAAAAGAAAAATGAAATCCTAAATTCGTTGCGGGTTGCCTCCCGAAAGCGTTTCTTTAAAGCCATTAGCTAGGCTTAATGCAAATAGATCAAGTATTTTCAAGAAAATAACTAGCCGTGTGACGGACTCAAACGGCAACTTAATCTTTTTCCTAGGGAAGTGTTCCATCCCTTTCTTGAGAGGGAATTCTAATTTTATAATCCCTTCTTTCATATCAATAATAGCACCCACGGTGCGAAGAAAAGGGTATCCCAAAATAATTGGACAAGAAGGTTCACATTCAATGTCCATAATAGTAAAATCAAAGGGAACATATTTGTCATTGACAATGATAACAACATCATCGATCTTCCCCAAAGGTTTCTTCACGGATGAATCAACAAGAAGAACACCAAAAGAACACGGATCAAAAGGTTTCAGTTCAAATATATCATACATTCTTTTGGGCATAACGGAGGTACTAGCTCCAACATCACATAAAGCATAGCAAGAGAAATTATTCAACTTAATTTTAATCATAGGATCCCAACCATCTTCTAGCTTTATAGGTATGGAGGCTTCTACCCTAAGCTTCTCCTCCCTAGCTTTAATGAGAGCATTATTGATATGCTCCGTGAAGGAAAGATTAAGTGTGCTAGTGTGGGGGTCTCTAGACATCTTGTGAAGGAAACGAATAACTTCAGAAAGGGTGCAATTATCAAAATCAAGGTCACTACTATCAAGTAAAGTAGTAGTGGTGTCCATTAGGCTCACTTGTTTGGTAGCTTCTATAGTCATATGAATTTCTTCTTCTACGGTTGAGGTCATAGCATCACCATTAATAGGTCCTATGGGACTAGGGGTGCATTGGGTGCTAAGAGTTTGGATATCCTCAACCACTTGGATAGTAGCAACAGTATGGTGTGTAGGAAGGCTCTTAATTATATCTTCTTCCTCCTTTTCTCTAGCCCATCACACTTTAAGTTTAGCCATCATCCTAATGTTTTCATTAATTTGCACTTGGATGGCATTCATAGGAGTGACCTTCCTCTCCTCAAGAGGAGAAGTTCTAATATTAAGCAATTCTACTTCATGGGCTAAATTGTCTACCTTCGAGGAGAGGTTATCTAATTTTTCTAGTTTTTCCTCTACACTCTTGTTGAAGGATTTTTGGGTAGTGATAAAGTCTTTAAGCATACTCTCAAATTCAGAAGTGGAGTTTTTGGTGCTAGGATAAGTGTTGTTTTTCCCATAGTTGTTGGAGGGGAATGGTGTAGTATTGCTACCAAAATTACTCCTATAATCATTGTTATTGAAGATGTTTCTAGAGATAAATTTCACATCTACTTGATCTTGAGCAATCAAAGAATTTAAAGGTACATCATCAGGATCAATAGGAGATTTCTTGGTAAGTAGAGACATAATCAAGTCAACTTTTTCATTTAGGGAGGAGATCTCCTCGACAGAGTTTACCTTCCTACCTGTTGGAGCTCTTTCGGTGTGCCATTGGGCATAGTTGGTCATCATCTCATCGAGAAGTTTTGTGGCAGCCCAAGTGTAGTTGACATAAAGGTTCCTCCCGCGGCCAAATCTAGCAAGTTCCGCGAGGTAAAGTTCAAGTCTGCATAAAAAGTTTGGATAACCATCCAAGTAGTCAAACAATGCGTAGGGAAATTCTTAACAAGAGATTTCATGCGTTCCCAAGCTTGGGAAACGTGTTCATTATCCAATTTTTTAAAATTCATAATATAACTCCTCAATTGGATAATCTTAGCAGGGGGGTAGTACTTCCCAATAAAAGCATCCTTGCACTTATCCCAAGAATCTATGCTATTCCTAGGCAAGGATTGAAACCAGATTTTAGCTTCATCTCTCAAGGAGAAAGGAAAAATCTTAAGGTTAACAATATCACCATCTACTTCTTTATACTTTTGCATATCACAAATCTCAATAAAATTATTTAAGTGCAAAGCAGCATCATCTCTAGCACCGGAGAATTGATCTTTCATAACAAGGTTCAGCAAAGCAGGTTTAATCTCATAAGAAGGTGATGAAGTAGCAGGTGTAGCAATAGGAGCGCAGATAAAGTCACTTTTGTTGTGACTAGTGAAGTCACACAACTTGGTGTTCTCGGAGGAACCCATAGTAGCAGCAAGCAAGATAACTATTTTTTCATTTCTGATAAAGGATACTAAAGCAAAAACTGAAAGGTAAACTAACAAGACTAAAAATAAAAGGTAGAAGATAGTGTGAAACTCCCCTATCTTGAAGAGTGGAGTCCCCGGCAACGGCGCCAGAAATTGCTTTTGATGGTACGAATTAACGCCCCTCGTTGGTTACCCAAAGTGGAAGGTTGAGATGTAGACAGCAACAAGTTTCCCTTAGCAAAGATGATAAGGTTGAATGTCGAACCAATAGGACTTCAAAATCGACAAGTAGGTGGTTCGGCAAGTGATGCGCCGTTGATAATCACTTCCTTCTCCTGGACCTGCACGCACAACAGATAGCTTTTCTCCCAACGAGTACAGAGGAGTTGTCAATTCCTCCGGCCTTGTTGTTTACAAAGGATAAAACGCACGGGATAATAATGATAGTTATTGTCAGTACCCTCTGTTAGGTATGTGCTAGGGTTAGCAAGTAACTTTGCATCATGTTAAAAATTTCAAAAGAAATTGAAATGGGAGAAGAAACCCCCCCAGATGAATTTATTTCAAATGGCCAGAATAAAAGTTGCTCCAAAAATTCCTTTTGAATTTTTGAAAAGTCCCATAAATGAGTGTGATCACATATAAAGTGATTTGGATTCAAACCCATGCTGATAGATTTTTCAAATATTCAAACAGGAGCATGGAATTAAATTTAAACCCATTTTTGAATTAAAGTTCAAATTATTTGAATTTTAAAAATGTCCAAACTTTATAAGTGGCTAGCTACATATATTGTGAGGCCATATAAAAATTTGGGGCATTTTAGAAAATGCCTAGATATTGTTAATAGCATGGGAAACATAATTACAGAAAAATAAATAAGAAAGAAAAGAGCAGAAGGTTAGCTGTTGTCCAGGGCGAGGCCCACCTCCTCTGGCCCAGCCCAAGCGCAGCAGCCTTTTGCCTTGTCGTCTACCTCCCCGCAGCTCCAAGCTGCTCGGTGGAGGCAGAGCGCGAGGACGTCGCCACCTCGACGCCGAGGAGGTTCCTTGCCCCCCTGTCCTCATCTTCGCGCCAGGAGACGCCCACGTCACCCCGCTCCTCTTTCCCCCTCGAAGCGCACTGTTTTCCCTCCTCCTCCTCGCCATTCCCGCGCCGCCCGAAGCTCGCGCCGGAGCGCGCCACCACACCCGCGTGCCCGTCGTCTTCCTTAAGCTTCACCGAGGTGTCCAGAAGACTCGCTGCCGTCTATTTGCTTACTGTGCGCAAAGAATCGAGCCGAAGCCCTCTGGAGACGTCGCCCGCATCAACTTCCTCCACCACGACTGTCGTGCGCCATTGCTGGAATTCGTCGCCGTTCTGCCTCGTCCGGTCTCCCCAATCCTTCCATCGCGCTAGGGGTGAGCTTCTACGTTGAGTCCCTCTCTCCCATCTCCTCCCCGTCCGCCGTAGCACTAGGCCGCCAAACCCGAGCCACGGCCGTCGCCGCACCTCGACGCCGGCAAGGCTCCGGTGCCCCCTAGGCTCCCCTGTGCCTGCAGGGTGAAGCAGGTGAGCACGGGGAGCACCCCGGTGCCTTCCGCGTGCCAAATGGTGGCCTGTGCCACCGTCTTGTGCAGCGCCGCCGTGCACTGTTGCCACCGGCGGCTAACCGCCGGCGTGGCCTGGTTAGTTAGCACTAACCCACCCCCTAATCCCCCCTTAGAGACACTGATAGTGGGCCCCAGGGCCCCTAATCCTCTCTGCTTAATTTTTTTAAACCGGATCTTAATCCACAGACACTGACAGGCCGACCCCACATGTGAGAAGCCCCCCCCACCACGTCAGCCATGCGTCAGCATGACACAGTAAATTGATAAATCATTTATTTTAATTCAGAAAAATCCAGAAAAAGGCTTAAACTTTGGAAATTCATAACTAATTCATTTTAACTCCAAATTAAACAGATAATATATGTAAAATTATCGGAAAAATGCAAGGATTCTGAATATGCAATCTGTTTTCATGTATGACAAAATAAAATTGGGTGAATAGTGGCAACATTGCATATGCATTCTTTTGAAATTCAAATTGGAGTTTGAATTTGCAATTCATTTGCGATATACTCCTTTTAAATGGAATAACTCACACATCAGTGACACATACATGAAGTTTCAACCTTCAACTCATGCGTTTGAGAATTATCTTATTATTGTTTTGATGTTTGTGTTGTGTGTCGAATAGAGGTGGAGCTGGAACCCGAGATCACCCCCTTCGTTGAAGACCCCGATACTGAACCTCGTCAGCAAGGCAAGCACCCCCTCTTTGATCATGTCGATAAAATCCCAGTCCCCTTTCATTCTCGCTGATGCATGTTTAGGATGTCACCATGATACGTTCTACCGCTAGTTGAACCTATTCCTTTGCATGACCTATCATTTTGTCACGGTAGTAAGCAAACCACAATCCTAGAAGATATAGGAGTTGACTGTTATCTTGTGGCCCCTGCAACTGTTACAGCTTATTGCATGCTTAGAGTTGTTACCTGAGGCTACTCTGTTGTGAGTCGGGATGGTAGTGATCATGTGAATAATGGTGGTAACGTGTTGGTGAATCTACCCTAAACGAAGGTGAACGATGAGAGGCTGTGTAGGAGTACACAGTGGGTTGTCTCGTTGAACACTGCCTTAAACCCGAGTTCTTGTGTTGTTATCCAAGACTAAGAGTACGACCACACATTGGGCTCACTGACCCCTCTCGGCCTAGTACCTCACCCCGGACCTGTCCAGGAGTCATAAGTAGTTCGCCCTTTAACGATCTCAAGCAGGTGGAACCAAAGTAAGTGGTTGGCGTAGGTTGTGGGCACGTTTAATCAAGTGATCATGATCGAGTTGATATTTATGGCGGTCACACAACGTTTGAGTCCGCATCGGAAAAATCGGCCGGATTCTGATCGTGGTCTGAACTCAAATAGGCGACTCCCTAGGACTAGAGATGGTGCTGTGAGTGAAGTGTCGTGGCAACATCCTCACCGGTACTCGCTTGAAGGGTCCACTCCCAGGAGGTAACTGATGCGTGCGTGTGTGTAGCAGTACACCCCTGCAGGGTTAATGAACTATTTGAATAGTCGTGTCCGCGGTTATGGACTACTTGGATACCTTTACTTGATCATAGACAACTTCAATGGTTACTCTAAAATTGCCAAGATAAGCGTGAGTGCTATGGTTTTCTTTCTCGTGGGAAGTCGAGGAAGTATCCATAGTGGTGTATTGGTTGGGGACTTGATAGTTCGACTCGTGTACGCTCCTTACCTCATTCTGGTATTCGTAGTACAGGACTAGCCAAGTCAAAGCTGGCACTTCTGCATTGAAACCCCACCTCCCTTTGCCTTGATACATGTGCATGAGTAGTATAGTTCCTATGTAAGTCTTGCTGAGTACGTATTTGTACTCACGTTTGCTTATTCTATGTTTTAGAGACGAGACCACTGACCCTGATGGTGGCCTCTACCTCGAGCTCGACGTGGACCAAGTCGTATAGTTCTAGACAACAGCCTGTGCCCTTTGGAGGGTCGTTGTATTTTCTTTCAGGCTTCTTAAGCCAATTGTTAAACTTGTCTTTACTAAGACATAATTTTCTTCCGTTGATGTTTGATGTAATGTTGGATCACAACCATGTGATCTTTGCTTGTAATACAACTACTATGTCTGCTCTGTTTAGCAGAAGTTATAAAGACTATGAGTTTGTAGAGTTCATGTTGTGATTACCTGCTGTTTACACTCGACATGTATGTTGCATGTATGATTATAACATGCATGTCTTAGTGTGGGGTTTGATAGCTTAGTTGATTTCTTGCCGGCGGTCTTTTATACACCAAGTGTCCCTTAGATGTGTGCAGCTTGGGGCATCGCGATGCGATTGCTTGTGACTCTGTCACGTGGCACACTTTGTTGTATGATTGAGCCCGCCTGAGACCCCGACTAAGTGATCGGGCTGGAGTCTGTTTATGTAAGTGTTATAATTCGATCGATAATATGGTTGAGGCGACTTGTCTATGAGTATGGGATTTCACCACCCATAATCATTTAGACCTGTGAGCGGGCGGTGAGGACCCATCTCAGTTGATCATCCGGCCTGGATGGGATGCCCCTCACGTTCGATGCTTTCCGAGAGTGTTTTGTTCTTGGCCTTGTCTGCTTAGACAAGTGGGTACGACTCTCGGCTCTCCATATGATTGAGTTGTGACTGGAATTACATACGCAAACCCCGGGTCCCGACAATGATAGCAACGGAAAAGTAAATAAAGCAGTAAATTGATAGTGGGTGTAAACAGTATTGGAAATATGGACCGGGGTCCTATGATGTTCACTAGTTATGTCTCTCTCCCAAAAGACGATAAAATAACCATGCGAGGTAAACAAATTACAGCTGGGAATTGACAAGATTATGTGCGCAAACCAATGCTAATTATGCTATGAAGAAAGGAAGAGGCTCAAAAGCATGGGCGGTACGCCAAGACAAGTAGTCTGAAATCCATCCGCATCTACCTACTAATCATCCACCTTGAGATATCTATCCAGAACATCTCGCTGGTCTTAAGTTGTGAATCCCACCCAAAGTGTAAACTCAAAGAACCGGACAACTGCATTAAAGAACTTTGCGTAAAGTAAACAATCCTTGCACCCGCAAGTACAAGCAGCATTGTTGTCCCCCTTGTGGCAACAGCACATCCCCTAGACTTATGTTTCTGTCACTCAAGCTAGTCATTGGGGGGCATGAACCCACAATCATGCATAACTCTCCCTCTTGGAGTCACAACCTACAACTTGGCCAAAGCAATAAACAACAACGGAAAACATGCAAGAATTACTCTAGAACATAAATATAAAGGAGGAGAATCAAATATATAACTCAAACACAATCTGAACATATAATCTCATAATCCATCGGATCCCCGCAAACTCAGCATAGCAACAGTAGAAATATTAGATATGTGCCTCAATCATGTAGGGAAGCTCACGAGGTCTAACCCATGAAGAACAAAGAGGGGAGGAGAACATCACATAGCTACTGATCATAGGCCCATGGTCCAAGGTGGACTAATCACGGTTCATCCGGGAAGCATCCATGGTGGTGGAGAAGCTCCCGGAGGTGGTTCCTCCCTCCGGCAAGGTGACGGGAAGAGCTCTTCTGGTGCTCCCGATCTTGTAAGCGCGGCGGCGGCGGAATAGAGGAGAGATCGCGAAAAAGGGTTCTCGTCACGGGGATTTCACGTCACGAGGATTATATGGGCAAAGGGGGGCAGCCAGGGGGGCCACCAGGGGTCCAGGCGGCCCCCTGGCGTGGCCCCACCCTAGGCCGCGCCGGGAGGGCGCCTGGGGCTCTTGTGGGTCCCCTCTGGCCCCCCTCGGTGATTCCCGAAGCTTCTTCTACGCTGATTTTTTATTGGATTTTTCCCGAAATTTTGGAGCACTTTTAATATGGGGGAAACCTGAAATAGAAAAACAGCAGAAAAAAGGAATTGGCACTGGGGTGCACTGAGTTAATAGGTTAGTAAAAATATGATCAAAAGTGTATGGAAGTTCATCAATATCATAGAAATATCACACAAAAGAGGCATGGAGCAAGCAGAAATTACAGATACATTTTGGACATATCATCTGCTAATGGGACTTAGCCCGTGCTGCTAGAGGCCATTATCCTAGTAGAGGGGGCTGGTCTAGGAGCGAATGAGCGGTGGCGCACTGCTGTTCACGTGCGCCATTACTAGCAAGGGCACTAATGGCGCACCAGGACATGGTGCGCCATTGCTATTTAGTAATGGCGCACTGGACATGTGGTGCGCCATTAGTGCCCATATTATCTATAGATGTTTTTCCAGTAGTGTAGCATACCCGCGAGTGTTACGTCCGCTACTAGGAATTTATGAATTTGTATCAATAGGAAAGGGGAGACTGTATATAGTGGACTGCAAGGTAGAAATCGGAATAAGGATAAGAAGCTAGGCCGATCGAAGACTAGCATCTTCCGACGAGTCTTGCAGCATGAGAAGAGAACAACCAACAGTTCATATAAAACATAAAGTAACAATGTAGCAGAAGTTGTTGCAACATTGTATAATAGTAAGTTATAATTATTAACAATAATAATGCCTTCGAGTTCCCTTCCTCGACTTCCCTACGAGGAAGAAGATCCAGAACTATACAGTTTAATAGTAGTAGTTTGTAGTGGTAAGATCTAGCTTCAGCATAAAGCGTCTTGTTACCATAGACACGGCTATTCCAATAGATTAAACTCCCTGCAAGGGTGCACTACTGTTCAGCCTGCACGCTCGGATCTCCAGGGTGGCGGGCACCTTGTTAGGGAACGCTCCACCAAAGCTATCCGACACGATGCAACCCATCCTAGGCTCAATAGAGAGGTCATCCGCCGGACTATATCCTATGCGCTCATGGGTCTAGGTCCCTCACCCTTCCACGCTCCTTCACGGTGCGAGTCTGGCCGGTGAAGAAAAAAGCAAATCCAAATACACCGTTCGTACAAAGAACACAAACCACTTCCCGACAATCAGGCCGCGGTAGTGCTGAAGTCTGAAGAGCTTTCGGACAAACTACGATGCATGGGAGCCCATAACTCCTTATCCCACGTGAAGGTAGTGCGTACAGACCAACGGGCCTCTCAAGTCATCCGCCGAACCATTAAGCATTTTAATATTATCTCGCAGACAACCTTTACCACTGTCTGACTAACAACACAACGGACAACGAACAGCGACAAGGACCGCCAATAACGTCGGAGCCTGCCCTGTCGTCCCGTCAAATCACGCGTTTACCAACAAGGTAAACCATCTTCTTACCTTGTCTCGCGTGTGCTCTTGGTAGAGCTCGGCTTTTCGTGGTTTGGTAACTCTTGCGAGATACGAGAAGGGGCCAAGCACGCAAGTAACGTCGTTCGTACCCTCCCTGTCGTTCCCGACGCAATACCGCTCGCGGGCACCGTTGGGTCGCCCAACTACTTACCTTTAAGGACACCAGTTGATTCAGGTGCCTACTATCAAGTGAAACCAGGAGGAATCACCCTCGATGGTACATTTGAAAAGGTTCGACCGAGACATCAGAGGAATGAACTAAAGAGGTAAACCTCATATCATCCCGGTGATGCTACGCTACCGAGCCGACAAGAGTGAAATACGAGTCCATCCACTCATAAGTCAAACTCGGAGCGACTCGGCAGTCTGGCCGTTGTAGATTCCCTAGGGCATCTGCATTGATCCGTACCTGATGCAGTTATAATATTTTGTAATCTGCGTTCACTCACCAGAGTGATCACGACCCTCTATTCTAAAACTAGCTAAGAAAGCGCAGGGCTCACTGCTGAATATAATATATATTTATAGCCAGCATAGGATAAAGGAAGGTACATCAAGGGGCGACAATGACAGGCTATGCAATTGAATAGGATTGAAACGTAGAAGAAGCAATATCAATGCCTAGTGCAAGAAATGTATGGAAAAGATAGGCGATATCTCGGGAAGAGAATGGCTCTGCTTGCCTGGAAGCTCGACGGTAGGGGTAGGGTCGTCAACGAAGTAGTCGTACCCGGCAACGGTGTAGTCGACGGTAGCAGCGGGGTCTACCGGAGAATAAAGGGGGGGGGGAAACAGTAAATACAAAGAAAACATAACAAAAAGATGCATGACATGACATATGCAATGTTAACGGTGTTCTAACACAGTGCAATGCACGTTGCTCGGAGCGGAAATTCATCCGGGGATGAAAATACCGGCTCCGGGTGATTATCCACAGACGGCCCAGAGGGGGGGAATGTAGATGTTCATTGTGTTAGAGGGGTGTGGTTGGTATACGGATAGTGTATACGTATTCGTTATATTTTTTGATCAATTTTTATGCATAAAGTTTTTGAATCTGACTTACGGTTTAAAAGATATTAAATTTCAAATTTTAATCATTTTAAATCATTTACTGAATTTATTTTTATTAATAAATCAACATTATCCACAACAGTTCTGTTCACTAGTCAATTGACAGAGGGGACCCACTTGTCAGCCTCACAGTATTAACAAATCTCTTAATGAAATTTAAATAGAGCCATGATCCACATGTCATACAATGAAATTCCTATTAATTTATCTTAATTAAATATCTGACAAAGGGGCCCCATGTGTCATCGACACATGTGTTAATTATCACAGTTAAATTAACTGGAGGGTTAGTTAAGTGGTTGGGCCCACCTGTAAGTGAGCCATGGGTTATCTAATCTGACAGTTACATTATATTAAAATAGATGGCCTTGGGCCCACTGGTCAATGAGGTTAGTGGGGGGGGGGGGTTAGGGGCTTAATAGCCAGATTAAGCCACGGGGCCAACCAGTCAGTGAGGTTAGCCCCGGGCTTAACCACGCGGGCGCGCCGGCGACGTACATGACGGCGGCGGGGTCGACCGTGCCGTCGACTTGGGCCACGGGAGGATGCGCGGAGGGGTGCGTTCAACGGAGGAGCGCAGCGCGTCGACTGGTGGTGTCGGACCCGACGGCGAAGAGACGACGTCGATGAACGGGGCAGCAACCAGTGGAGGGCGGCGATGTCTATGGTGCATTTAGCACGGGACCTTGGCCTTTTTCTTGTGGAATCGACGCATATGACTAACGGGAACAAGCGCATGCCCACGTCGGCCAAAATGGTGCACTGGGGTCACGAAGACAAACAAGCCGCGCGCCGGCGGAGCACTGCTCCCATGGCGACGGGTGTTACAGTGAGAGAGGAGGGGCTCGAGCGCACGGGGAAGATGGCTAAGCTCACCAGGAGTCGATAGGGGAAGGCAGCGTGCGCGATGGTGAGTTGTGGCGGCCGAATTTTGACTACAACGGCGACGAGGAGGCGGGAAGGGAACGGCAGCGTTTACTTCGCGTAGAGGTTCTCGGTTCGATTCCTTCCGCGAGTCGACGAAGACGACGACGACGAGTGTGGTGGACACCTTGTACGTGCGTGAGGGCTTCAGTGGCCGTGCAGGTTCACCGGGGCGGCCATGGCGGCGTCGGGCTGGAGGTGGGCGACGAAGACGAGCCGTGGAGAGGGTAAGGAAATATCTGGTGTGTCCACGGGTGCAATCATCTCGTTCTTATCCACGAGGAGCAGTCGCGGTAGCGACACGACGCGAGACGGTTCGTCGACGACGAGGTGGCTCGGTCGCCCCGTTGGCATCGAGCAGGAGAATAGTGTGCGGGGAAGGAGAGAGGGGGTAAGTGGGTTTGGGCCGGGCCGGGGGAAAAGGGTTACCCTAGGCGTAGGTTAGGGTTTTCTATTTTGTTTTCTTTTATTTCTTTTTTTTCTTGTATTTCTTCTTTGTTTATTTTTGGTTTGCTATCAAATGATTTTTGTCCAACATGAGACTTGCTCCATTATTTGTATTGCCCTATGTTGCAATGCTACAAAAAGTTTGGTGATTAAATAAATCTATTTGAATATTGTTGTTTATTTTAAATAGGATTTTTGTGCTATTTTCCTACTATTATTAATTGTTTCCAATATTTAAATATTGCAATTAATTCTCCTTGCAAGTTTATCATGGTCCACTGGTTTTTAGGGATTTTACAAAAGTGGTTTCACAATTTTTGGACAAAGTTTTATTCATCACATATCTTTAATATTCATCAAAAGGAATTTTCGGTTTGTTTGGATTCATAGATGAACAAGGCATGATCAAAGGTGATTAGAGAATTGCTAATCATATAGGTTTTATTTTCACAAAATTTTTAGTGTTGCCTGACACTGAGGGTGTTACAACATCCTAAGCATGCATACTAAGCAGTGGTTAAGCAAGCAAGGTACATGGCCAAACAATGGTTTTCTAGGATGTGGGGGACATGGTTGTTTGGTTTTATTTGAGAGGTATAAATATGAAGTGGTAGGATCAAACAATCGTTCTATCCTATACCTAGGCACAAGTGAGTTGAAAGTTATAAGCATGATATATGCTCCCCCTTACCTGATGAGAAGACGATTCTGAAGGTGTAGTCGAACGCAAGCTCGCAACGTCTCCGAAATTATCCGTGGGAGCACACAAGAAGGAAACACTAGAAAGACAATCAACGGAGATACCACTATCACTACGAAGCAACACAAGCAAGAAAGGAACAAGCAAGCATGGTCAAGTATGATGCATGCCATTTAAATACATGGCGTGAACATAATTGCAAGCAAGTTTAAATGAGGCTCGGGAGGCAAGTGTGCAATGCTTCCAACAACCCTCATATGCATTATGTGGGTGAATTACGGATCCTAAGGATCCTTATGTTATTATTGCTATAATGCATGAGCATGGCAAGTGCAAGGATGTGGAACATGACAGGAACAAGAATTGCCCTCTCACAAAGATAGACCTCGAGACGGGGTTCCTTGAATTAAATAGATGCATTGGCATGGCATAATATGATGCACTAATGCAATATATTGCGAGCAATAAAATAAAGCGCAAGATTACGCTACCGGCAACTATGGTCAACTAAAGAACTAAGGTGCATCGGAACAAGACAACAAGGAAAAGAAAGAGGGATTGCACCATGTGCAACTGATGGTACGATTTCTCGCCCCCTCGTTGGTTACCCAAAGTGGAAGGTTTAGATGTAGATAGAAGAAATTTCCCTTGGTGATGATACCAAGATTGAGGATCGACCAGTAGGACTCCAGGATCGACAAATAGTTGGCAAGGAAACAATGACACCGTTTTTAAGACAAAAGTTGCTTCCTTGACCTGGACCTGCACACACAACAAATAGCTTCGCTCCCAACGAGTTTAGAGAAGTTGTCAATCTCTCCGGCCTTGTTGTTCACAAAGGATCAAACGCACCAGATAATAATGATAGTGATAGCAACGGAAAAGGAAATAAAGCAGGAAATAAATAGCGGGTGTAAACAGTATTGGAAATATCGATCGGGGTCCCATGATGTTCACTAGTGATGTCTCTCTCCCAAAAGATGATTAAATAGCCATGCGAGGTAAAAAAATTACAGCTGCGCAATTGACAGGATTATATGCACAAACCAATGCTAACTATGCTATAAAGAAAGGAAGAGTCTCAAAAGCATGGGCGGTACGCCAAAACAAGTAGACCAAAATCCATCTGCATCTACCTACTAATCATCCACCTTGAGATATCTATCCAGAACATCTCGCTGGTATTAAGTTGCGAATCCCACCCAAAGTGTAAACTCAAAGCAACAGAAACTTGCATTAAAGAACTTTGCGTAAAGTAAGCAATCCTTCCACCCGCAAGTACAAGCACCGTTGTTTTCTCCCTTGTGGCAATATCACATCCCCTAGACTCATGTTTCTGTCACTCAAGCAAGTCATCGGGGGCATGAACCCACAATCATGCATAACGCTCCCTCTTGGATTCACTACCTACTACTTGGCCAAAGCAATAAACAGCAACGGAGAACATGCAAAAATTAGTCAAGAACACAAATATAAAAGAGGAGAATCAATTATATTACTCAAACACAATCTGAACATAGTCTCATAATCCATCGGATCCCAGCAAACTCAGCATAGAAACAGCAGAAAGATTACATATGTGCCTCGATCATGTAGGGCAGCTCACGAGGTCTAATCCATGAAGAACAAAGAGGGGAGGAGAACATCACATAGTTACTGATCATGGACCCATGGTCCAAGGTGGACTACTCACGGTTCATCGGGGAAGCATCCATGGCGGTGGAGAAGCTCCCGGAGGTGGTTCCTCCCTCAGGCAGGGTGCCGGGAAGAGGTCTCCTGGTGCTCCCGATCATGGAAGCGCGGCGGCGGCAGAACAGAGGAGAGATCGCGCAAAAGGTTTTTGTCCCCGAGAGTTTCTTGTCACGGGGAATAAATAGGCGAAGGGGGGCAGCTTGGGGGGCCACCAGGGGTCCAGGCGGCCTCCCGGCGCGGCCCCACCCTAGGCTGCGCCACCTGGCCGCATAGAGCCCGGGTGGGTCCCCTCTGGCCCCCCTTTGGGTCTCCGGAAGCTTCCTGTACGCTGATTTTTCCTATATTTTTCCCGGAATTTTTTTGGCACTTTAAATAATGGGAAAACCTGAAATACAAAAACAGCAGAAAACAGGAACTGGCACTGGGGTGCACTGAGTTAATAGGTTAGTCCAAATATGATCAAAATAGTATGGAAGTTCATCAATATCATAGCAATATCACACAGAAGAGGCATGGAGCAAGCAGAAATTATAGATACGTTTTGGACGTATCAACATCCCCAAACTTAATTCCTACTCATCCTCGAGTAGGTAAATGATAACAAGCATAATTTCTGTGGTGACATGCTAACAACCATATAAGAACTTTTAAGTAAAGCAATCAAGGCATGTAATTCAGTTCAAGTCATAACAGGCAAGAGTCTATATTAGCATTGAAACAAGCAACATAAGAACATAAAGGTGCAAGCGCTCTCCCTGTCCGTGACTCGAATGTCTCCAAATGGTGTTTGCGTGCAAGAAAGGGATAGGAATATACGAGAAAAAAGTATTTTTGTGTTGAGAACTCAATCTACTAAAGTTTCACACTTGGTCTTATTTGGAATCTTATCTTGACTTATCCCCAAACCACTAGCCAAGTACAAGTTAAAATGATCCACTCCTTTTCGACATTTTGAGCACTCATGCAATGGATGAGCGTAAGCAAGAAAGTTGACACTTAGGATGGAAAAGAGAGAATATGGTGGAGGAGGAAGTCAAAAAGGTGAGAATGGCTTACATCAATGAGGACAATCATAGGCGAGAAGGCCAAATGATAGATATGATGTGAGGAGTAGGGATTGCCATGCAACAGATGCACATATGAGCTAAGGTAAGATCTCCAATGGAAATAGTGGGGGTGCATCCAACTTGCTTGC
Organism: Bromus sterilis; assembly: GCA_950022295.1. Taxonomy (NCBI): domain Eukaryota; kingdom Viridiplantae; phylum Streptophyta; class Magnoliopsida; order Poales; family Poaceae; genus Bromus; species Bromus sterilis. The sequence goes on along the minus strand of OX465599.1, from coordinate 157,104,424 downwards.
TCAAGAAGACCTAGAGCTCATTTGAGGAGGCTCATCATTGGAATATACAAGCCAGGTTCTATAGTGTGAAGGTCCCCACATAGCTATATGCATGAATGATAATCTCTATGGAGTACAAGATATAAGAGGGAGTACGAGTGTGGATCTCTCAAAAGGAATAGTAGTGTGCCCCCTTCTCTGTTTTTATTTCTTTTTCCCTTTTTCTATTTTTTGTATTTTTTTGGTGGCCTCAATGGCTCTTTCTATTTCTCTCATTTGTCCTCTTTGGGATCTTTTAATTTTGTCCTCTTTGGGATCTTTTCCTCACTTTAGGGGCAACACTCTATCAATTACAAGAAGTATAGAAGATCTTTCACACTTTACAAAGGTACTCAAATCATAAGGAAAATGTAACTATCATGAAGTATGCAAATGTATGCCTCTGCCAGTGTAGCAGGATATGCAATGATACTAGCGCATCATGTAGCAATGATTAGGTCAAGGCCCAACTAGCATGCGGCTCATCGATCAAGGAAGTAGCATGTATGACATGAAGATCAAGTAATGAGAAGGTGGATGTTGCATGGCAATGTATCTCGGAAAGGCTATGGAAATGCCTTGATAGGTAGGGATGGTGGCTGTTTTGAGGAAGGATATAAGGGGGTTTATTATGACAGATCGTATCATGCCAAGGGTTTGGATGCTCTGGCGAAGGTGGACGCCAACTCTCAGAGTGAGAAGGAGGCAATGCACGACACATGAGAGGCTAGAAAAATATGGGAAGGTGGAAGTGTCAACTTTCGAATACTCACATTAGTCCGAAGAACTCATGCACTTATTATCGGTAACTCTCAATCTAATAAGGAGGTTTCACAAAGAGACAAGTACCCCGAGGAGGAGTGTATGGGGGTTTGGTTATCCTTGCGCATCCTCGACTCATGGTACGTGATCCATATAGTAGCTAAAGTTCTCAACTAATTTTGTAGGTTTTCGAAAATAAACACGGATTTACCAAAATACGACATCTATCACTAATAGGATAAAGCTCTTGACACCAAAAGTCCAAACATTACTCATAGCAATACCTCAAAACTATTGCAAGTTACTACTACAAAAGAATAGCAACCCCATTTTACCTACTTCAAGTCAAGACACACAACTCAGTGCAACAGGCAAAACTCTCTAAACAAGATAAACATGAAAACTCAAGAGAGTTCTAGCAAAAAACTAAACAAAATCTCTTTAAAAAGATAAGCATGAAAACTAAGAGCTAAACATGACAGTAGCTATGAAAAAGATAAAGAACACACACAGCAAAAGATAAGCATGAAAAATCCTATGTTGTGTTCTAGATTTTGAAAGTGGAGAGGGTTTCTCTCCCACACAAATAAAGTTGGGTTCTAACTTGTTATGAACAGCAAGCAAAGCTAAAGAAAACTAAAAATAAAACTAAGAACGAGACGTTCCAAGCATAGCACATAACGCATGAAGTGATAAAAATATAGTGAAACTAAAGACGAACTGATAATTTTTGATGGAGAAGGGGATGCACGGGGGCATCCCCAAGCTTAGACGCTTGAGTCTCCTTGAATATTTCTTGGGGATGCATGGGGGCATCCCCAAGCTTGAGCGCTTGACACTCCTGAATCTTCTTTCATCATCTTCCCTCGCACACTTGAAAACTCCCTTCATACATAACTCATCATAATCTGATTAGCGAGGTTAGTACCCATAATAAAATAAAGTTTTCTTCTACTGGAAATAAGGATATTCTTGAAGAGCTACTGTTTCTCAAGATTGCCAAAAAGTTTTTGCAAAGAAAAAGCAAGCTTAAGGTTTGCAAAATGAAGAAAAGGAAAAACAGGACAGAATCTGTGAAAAAACAGACCAGCAGGTAATAAAGAATTTTTTAGGGATACTTCTACAACTCAAATCAAAAAACTCAGAACATACGAAAGTTCGGTAATTGTATAGAGCAAGCTGTGTAAAAAATTCATCTCAAAAAGATGAACTGAGATTTTTCTGTGATTTTTCCCTTCACGAGGACAGAATTTGTTTTCTGGACAGCATGTCACAACTTTCACTTCCCTTGTCATATGAGGCTATAATTGGCACAAGGTTTGAAAGATACAATGCTGTTGCTACAGAAGTAACAATCATCAAGACCACTAAAAACAGAAGAAAAACAAAAAGGAAAACCTAAATTCGTTGTGGCATGCCTCCCGAAAGCGCTTCTTTAAAGCCATTAGCTAGGCTTAATGCAAATAGATCAAGTCTTATCAAGAAAAAAACTAGCCCGTGTGACAGACTCAAAAGGCAACTTAATCTTTTTTCTAGGGAAATGTTCCATCCCTTTCTTGAGAGGGAATTGGAATTTTATAATCCCTTCTTTCATATCAATAACAGCACCCACGGTGCGAAGAAAAGGACGTCCCAAAATAATTGGACAAGACGGTTCACATTCAATGTCCATAATAGTAAAATCAACGGGAACATAATTTTCATTGACAATGATAAGAACATCATCGATCTTCCCCAAAGGTTTATTTACAGAAGAATCGGCAAGACGAACACCAAAAGAACAAGGATCAAAAGGTTTCACTTCAAATATATCATAACGGAGGTACTAGCCCCAACATCACATAAAGCATAGCAAGAGAAATTATTCAACTTAATTTTAATCATAGGATCCCAACCATCTTCTAGATTTATAGGTATGGAGGCTTCTACCCTAAGCTTCTCCTCCCTAGCTTTAATGAGAGCATTAGTGATATGCTCCGTGAAGGCAAGATTAAGTGTGCTAGTGTGGGGGTTTCTAGACATCTTGTGAAGGAAACGAATAACTTCAGAAAGGGTTCAATTATCAAAATCAAGGTCACTACTATCAAGTAAAGTGGTAGTGGTGTCCTTTAGGATCACTTGTTTGGTAGCTTCTATAGTCATAAGAGTTTCTTCTTCTACGGTTGAGGTCATAGCATCACCATTAATAGGTCCTATGGGACTAGGGGTGCATTGGGTGCTAAGAGTTTGGATACCTCAACAACTTGGATAGTAGCAATGGTATGGTGTGTAGGAAGGCTCTTAATTCTATCTTCTTACTCCTTTTCTCTAGACCATCTCTCTTTAAGTTTAGCCATCATCCTAATGTTTTCATTAATTTGCACTTAAATAGCATTCATAGGAGTGACCTTCCTCTCCTCAAGAGGAGAAGTTCTAATTTTAAGCAATTCTACTACATGGGCTAAATTGTCTACCTTCGACGAGAGATTACCTAATTTATCTAGATTTTCCTCTACACTCTTGTTGAAGGCTTTTTGGGTAGTGATGAAGTCCATAAGCATACTCTCTAATTTAGAAGTGGAGTTCTTGGTGCTAGGATAAGTGTTGTTGTTCCCATAGTTGTTGGAGGGGAACGGTCTAGGATTTCTACCAAAATTACTTCTATAAGCATTGTTATTGAAGTTGTTTCTAGAGATAAAGTTCACATCTACTTGATCTTGAGCAATCAAAGAATTTAAAGGAACATCATGAGGATCAATAGGAGATTGCTTGGTAAGTAGAGACATAATCAAGTCAACTTTTTCATTTAGGGAGGAGATCTCCTCGACAGAGTTTACCTTCCTACCTGTTGGAGCTCTTTCGGTGTGCCATTGGGAATAGTTGGTCATCATCTCATCGAGTAGTTTTGTGGCAGCACCAAGCATTGTTGACATAAAGGTTCCTCCCGCGGCTGAATCTAGCACGTTCCGCGAGGTAAAGTTCAAGCCTGCATAAAAAGTCTGGATAACCATCCAAGTAGTCAAACCATGTTTAGGTAAATTCTTAACAAGAGATTTCATGCGTTCCCAAGCTTGGGCAACGTGTTCATTATCCAATTGCTTAATATTCATAATATTGCTCCTCAATTGGATAATCTTAGCAGGGGGATAATACTTCCCAAGAAAAGCATCCTTGCATTTATCCCAAGAATCTATGCTATTCCTAGGAAAGGATTGAAACCAGATTTTAGCTCCTCCTCTCAAAGAGAAAGGAAAAAGCTTAAGCTTAACAATATCACCATCTACTTCTTTGTACTTTTGCATATAGCAGAGCCCAATAAAATTATTTAAGTGCAAAGCAGCATCATCTCCAGCACCGGAGAATTGATCTTTCATAACAAGGTTCAGCAAAGCAGGTTTAATCTCATAAGAAGGTGCTGAAGTGGTAGGTGTAGCAATAGTAGTGCAGATAAAGTCGTTGTTGTTATGACTAGTGAAGTCACACAACTTGGTGTTCTCGGAGTGATGAGGACATGACTACCATAGTTACAGCCACAACCCCTGCTAATATACCTACTGGACCAATTACTAGAGATCGTGCACACCAATTAAATTATCAGGTACTTTCGCTTCTTGGTAATGTTTCTAATGTTCATGTGAATATGATGCTGCCTAACGTCGATATATTTATGTTGCGGACAAATGAAGGACCTAGCATGGACAAGAAGGATGAGCATTGGAGCATGTTCAAGCATGAAGATGATGAGGACATAATTATCATGGATATGACCATTAATTCCTCTATATTTGATCAAGAAATGAAGTCAATACAAAGGGGCCTGATTGTGTGCTGTACAAGAAGTTATTTCACGTCACTTTTGGCCCAAGAGAAGATAGAGACCAAGTCTTTCACGTCATGGACTCAGATTCAGACTGCAGAGATATACCCAACTTCAAACAGCCGCCGTTTCTACATACGAACTCCAAATTGGGTGATTCTTTTTTCTGGTGATAGCTTATCTCGTCTCGTTTCCAACGCAATTGGTTTCACCTTCAAATTCCTTCGGAGCGTGGAGATATTGCGAAAACGGTGCGACCCAGCAGCAGAATCCGAATCAAATTCCAACTCAATAGGTGTTGCATCACCTCCACATGGGCCCAAGTGCCTTGTACGACCTAGGTTTAGTTTTAGGACTCCTTGGGACGTCCTTCCACCCCCTTGGCCTCCACCCTTTAGTCCTATATAAGTAGATCAACCCCTAGGGTTTTTCTTTGGATTTCTTTTAGTTAAAAAGACTGCTTAGCTAATTGCTGCATCTTCGTGTACTTGGTTTGTGTCCAACGACCAGATCAAGACCGCTTTCGGAATCCCAACTTTATTCATACTTTATCTACATATTCGCAATATTCAGATTTCTTTATCATAGTTCTTGCATGTTCTTCGATTGCTTGCAGGCACTAGACCTTCGTGGTCAGGTTGATCGTGCTCCGGCGTGGTCAATAACCTTCAGGAGATTGATTTAGCGATTGCTAAGGCGCAACGTCGTTGCACGTTTGTAGTCGGATCGTCAAAGTCAACTCCATCAAATCGTAGTTATCATCTCATCGAAAGATCGGGACACTCCGCCTCTATCACGGAGGAACCCATAGCAGCAGCAAGCAAGATAACTATTTTTTGATTTTTGATAAAGGATACTAAAGCAAAAACTGAAAGGTAAACTAACAAGACTAAAAAGCGAAGATAAAAGATAGTGTGCAACTCCCCTATCTTGAAGAGTGGAGTCCCCGGCAACGGCGCCAGAAATTGCTTTTGATGGTACGATTTCTCGCCCCCTCGTTGGTTACCCAAAGTGGAAGGTTGAGATGTAGATAGCAACAATTTCCCTTGTTGAAGATACCAAGGTTGAGGATCGACCAGTAGGACTCCAAGATCGACAATTAGGTGGCAAGGAAACAATGGCACCGTTTTTAAGACAAAAGTTCCTTCCTTGACCTGGACCTGCAAACACAACAGATAACTTCGCTCCAACGAGTTCAGAGAGGTTGTTAATCTCTCCGGCCTTGTTGTTCACAAAGGATCAAACGCACGGGATAATAATGATAGTGATAGCAACGGAAAAGGAAATAAAGCTGGAAATAAATAGCGGGTGTAAACAGTATTGGAAATATGGACCGGGGTACCATGATGTTCACTAGTGATGTCTCTCTCCCAAAAGACGATAAAATAGCCATGCGAGGTAAACAAATTATAGCTGGGAAATTGACAGGATTATGTGCACAAACCAATGCTAACCATGCTATAAAGAAAGGAAGACGCTCAAAAGCATGGGCGGTACGCCAAGACAAGTAGACCGAAATCCATCTGCATCTACCTACTAATCATCCACCTTGAGATATCTATCCAGAACATCTCGTTGGTATTAAGTTGCGAATCCCACCCAAAGTGTAAAATGAAAGCAACAGACAACTGCATTAAAGAACTTTGAGTAAAGTAAACAATCCTCGCACCGGCAAGTACAAGCACCGTTGTTTTCTCCCTTGTGGCAACAACACATCCCCTAGACTCATGTTTCTGTCACTCAAGCTAGTCATCGGGGGGCATGAACCCACAATCATGCATAACGCTCCCTCTTGGAGTCACTACCTACTACTGGGCCAAAGCAATAAACAGCAATGGAGAACATGCAAGAATTACTCAAGAACACAAATATAAAAGAGGAGAATAAAATATATTACTCAAACACAATTGGAACATAGTCTCATAATCCATTGGATCCCAGCAAACTCAGCATAGAAACAGCAGAAAGATTACATATGTGCCTCGATCATGTAGGGCAGCTCACGAGGTCTAATCCATGAAGAAAAAAGAGGGGAGGAGAACATCACATACCTACTGAACATGGACCCATGGTCCAAGTTGGACTACTCACGGTTCATCCGGGAAGCATCCATGGTGGTGGAGAAGCTCCCGGAGGGGGTTCCTCCCTCCGGCAGGGTGCCGGGAAGAGGTCTCCTGGTGCTCCCGATCTTGGAAGTGCGGAGGAGGCGGAACAGAGGAGAGATCGCGAAAAAGGGTTCCGTCCCCGAGGATTTCTCGTCACGGGGAATAAATAGGCGAAGGCGGCAGCCAGGGGGGCCACTAGGGGTTCTGGCGGGCTCCCGGAGCGGCCCCACCCTAGGTCGCGCCACCTGGCCGCCTGGAGCCCAGGTGGGTCCCATTTGGCCCCCCCCTTGGGGACTCCGAAAGCTTCCTGTATGCTGATTTTTCCTATATTTTTCCCGGAATTTTTCTGGCACTTTAAATAATGGGAAAACCTGAAATACAAAAACAGCAGAAAACAGGAACTGGCATTGGGGTGCACTGAATTAATAGGTTACTCCAAATATGATCAAAAGTGTATGGAATTTCATCAATATCATAGCAATATCACACAAAAGAGGCATGGAGCAAGCAGAAATTATACATACGTTTTGGACGTATCAGCAACATATGAGGGGTTTCATGTGCAAGGTGCTCCATCGCCGAATTAAGCTAGCTCAAAAGGAAATGTGAACAACACCACTATGTTCCTCATATGTTTCTACCCCAAAATCATGTATGACGTGATTTATTTGGAGCAAGAATGCACATGATACAAGCAATGCAAAAAGGGAGCAGATTTGACTAGATTCAATTGGTTTGAATTAATCAAACAGAAAATAAAAGGAGGGAAAATCCTCCCTGGGCTGTTCTCGGCCAGATTGGCCCAAACCCTCGCGGTTCAGCTCTATAGAGCGCCCATGAGCGAGAAGAAAGACTTGGGCCGAGCCCAACAAGCTCTGCAAAAAAAGTAAACAAAGGAAAAGGGAAAAAATAGATGGGTTTCTTTGCTCCAGGGGAACATCGAACACGAGATCTATCTGTTGCAAACCCAGGCATCGGACCACTGCGATACTGCTACGATTTACGTTATGGAAGCGCTGCGACTGAACATAAACTATCTGTTCCGTGATAACTGAAACTGAAGAAATAAAGAGGGGCGCCTAGCGCAACTGGGGATTTGATCCCACGCCCTGCTGAAACAAATCAAGGGTGCTACACCAGCTGGTCTACAAATAGAACCTGGAAAGAGATCAAGACCGAAGCGACAAGTAGCATCCAAAATCGCGTTAACTGAAACCAAACGGAACTGAAGCAATCGAAAGTGCTCTCGCATATGACGAAACTAACATGAACAGCAGCAGGCTTCGGTGACAGGGAAGACAACGGGCGCTCACAGGTGGCCAAAGGAGTGACCTTAGTACGTGCTAGACGCATATGCACACGCCTCCGGCACACATGGATCCTGCCCCGGACAGACAAAGGCACTGGCGAGCGGGACCATAACGGCAGCGAAGGCTACGGGATCATGGAGCACGGGCTTCTATCGGTGAGGCCATGGGCGCGATCTTGGCATCCAATGCGTGAGCTATACGGTGAGAGATAGAGGGGGAAGGGGAGGCTCACAGAGGGGCGGTCGCCGGAGTCGATCTCGGCTCAGAGCTGGAGAGGTCGGCGGCCGGACGCTGGTGGACGGTCTCGAGGAAGAAGGCGACCTCGGGAGGAGGAAGACGGAGCCAAGGAGGATCAGGCACGCCGACCTGACTTCCCTGCGGCTAGGTACGCCCATGGGCTCGAAGAAGACGCTGGCTTCGATGACGATGATGACGGGATGGCCATGGATGGGAAAATTGGAGCTCTTGGGCTCCTGATCATGGTGCCAAAATAGGGAAGGAGATAGAATTTTGGAGGCGGCGGTGGCTAGGAAGGAAAACGAAGAGAGGCGCGGCTAGGGTCGGGGAGAGAGGGGGCGGCTTAAGGGGAGGAGGCAGGGGTCGGTGCCGGGAGGGCTCCACCTCCTCCTCTCAGCCACTATCGTGAGGTGATGAGGGGACCGAAGGAGGAGGGGATAATAGGAGAGGGGTGCACATACCGGTTCGGCCCTGGGCTTGATTAGGAGTTGGGCCAAGGAGCCGGGTTGGACTGGAAAGAAGAAATGAGGCCCAAGAGACTAGAGGGGTTTCTGCATTTATACATTAACAAAAATTATACCAGAAAAAGCAAGAGAAAATAAAATAGGATATGACGACATCAAATCATATAAAAATATGATTTGACACCCATGATATTAATGTGATTTTATAAAAGTGGTAACTAAAAGCGCAAATTGTTGTTACATGGATCATGACAAAGATCATTGGCACAAAGTTTCACCCCAATGGGAAAACTAAAAGCGCAATTTTTTTGGATCTTTTTCAGTTTTGGGCTGTTACAACTCACCACCACCAACAAAGGATCTCGTCCCGAGATTCAGGCATAACCCGGGGGAAGGGATCTATATGTTGCAAGAGGAAGATCGGACGAGAGGTGAAACATCCCGACACCACCAACAAAGGCTCTGCTCATCGTGACAACGATGTTGCTTTCGTCAGGATCCAACCTGACTGGAGATGCCGATATCGAAGAAGAAAACTTCCGAAGGTGCGGGAAACTGACCGAGAGCAAGCTTGGATTAAACGAGGGGATATCATAACAAAACTGATTCCACTCGGAGAAAGAAACTCGAGGTTGCGTAATAAGATTACCTAGGTGCTACAGAAAGCTTGAACATGAGAATCTGAATCAAAACAATACCATACCAGCATTTCTACAATAACATCACTCAGAAAGGTGCGATAACCTGAACAACGAGACGGGACAGAGGGGGATCCACACACAGTGCCGACTCAAGAGGACAAAGGGGGACAGTCGAAGCGGGAGGCTCAGAATCCATTAGTTGGATAATAACCAGGCAACCCGGTTCGCTGTTTCACGTGGGCCGCGCTTTTGTCGATGTAGAGCAACAAGCCCACAAGCCATGCTCAGCCAGTTCGAGGTATGCCGACCAACCCGCTGCAGATAAAGTATTGGTCCGACTGAAATCTCCTAAACGAGAACCTAGTTTTTGGTTTTGAAGAGGATAAGTTGAAGGAGAAAACATTAAGTCGCACTTCCTTACTAGAGGAAGGGGATAAGGAGTAAAAAGAATCCTACTCTCCTATAACTAACATTATAACTACAAAATAGTTTTTGTCTAGACTCGACTTTGGCCAGTAAAGGGATCCTACGGTCGGTAAGGCTCTGATACCAAGTTGTAAGACCCGATATGCGGTACTGTTCCAGATCTAGATGTTTCCATCCAGATCCGGGGACGAAGCACATATCGGTCCCATCGCGACATATGACGAAGCCATATGCCCCGGATTTCCAAGATGATATCACATCATTAAAGCTACATGGATACAACATCTCATACAATCGGCATACAACTTCCTTAAATACATTACATCAGCCAAAGATACATGTCTGAGTACAGACAACAATCAAATGCCTAGTGGAAAAGGTAAAAACACACCATTCTCGTGACCACACGGGTCCAGGCTCCACTACTAGGAGAAAGGCTAGTAGTAGCGCCCCCTTTTGGCTTATCGGTAGCGCCCCGGGGCGCGCTACTGCTAGCACGCTACAGCTAACTTGTAGCAGTAGAGCGCGTACGCACCCGCTACTACTACACCAGTAGCGCCCCCCTTAGATCCCGCTACTACTAATACCAGTAGCGCGTACAGGTAACAGGGCGCTACTGGTATTTATTTTTCATTTTCTGTTTCTTTTTCCCATCGTATTTTTGTTGTATTTGTACAGATATTATACAATATAGTCTCATACACATACACAGGTTTTCTACAGAGTACAAATCTCATCATATCATACCCATACAATAATCTGATGACCATATATATATATCATCATGATCTCTCATATCCAACACAAATGATGTCTCTCATCATGTCATCTCTAAAACAGCGATAGAAGTTGTCACAATATCTTAAATACATGCAACTACAAGCAAGTTTCATCATCCATCTAAACTATGATATATACTAGAAGAGCGGTCACTATGAGGAAGAGTGGAATTATGTAGTAGCTCATGAAGCGCCGCCTCCGATCTTCCTCTCGCGCTAGCGTAAATCTCAAGTAACTAGCTTCCGCTTCCTCTCTGGTATTGAACCCTCTTTGGCTGCCGCCCGGGAACCGGTGCACTTGGGCCTGACACTCTGGCCACTCATCGTACACTCCTGGAACCTTCCCTATGTACACGGCATAGCACTTCTTCGTCATTGATGATCTATGTACCTATTAGAGATGCATATTCATTATAGGAATTCAAAAATAGTACACAACATAATATACTTGAGCAACACGAAGACAAAAAGTTAGTGAATAGATGCAACATAAAGTAACATACATAATATAATTGTCAGAACCCTCTGTTAGGTAATGTGCTAGGGTAAGCTTAGGCCTTTGCATCATGTTGAAATTTTCAAAAAGAAATCAAAATGGGAGAGAGAACACCCCCCAGATGATTTAATTCAAAAGTCCAGATAAAAATTTTCTCCAAAAATTCCTTTTGCAATTTTGAAAAGTCTTATAAATGAGTGTGATCACATATCAAGTGATGTGGGACCCACCCCATGCTCATAGATTTTTCAAATATTCAAACAGGAGCATGGAATTAAATTTAAACCCCCGATTGAATTAAATTTCAAATGTTTAGATTTTTAAAAAGTGCCAAACTTTATAAGTGGCTACTCTATTATAATATGAGGCCATATAAAAAGTTTCAGCATTTTTAAAAATGCCTAGCTATTTATTTTAGCATGGCCAACATATTTCAGAAAAGAAAACAGAAAAGAAAAGAACAGCAAACCTACCTGGCGCCTAGGCGAGGCCCACCTCTTCTGGCCCAGTCCAGCCCACCTGGACCCCTCCCCTGTCGTCTTCCTCCCCGCGCCCCTAAGGTGCTCGGTGGAAAGCCACCGACGCCACCGCGACGCCCCAGAGTCTTCCAAGTCCCCCCCCCCGAGCCGCCAATCTACGCCACGATGATGCCTGGAGACACCTCTTCCATTCCTTCCCCTTGGACAGGCTCATCTTCCCCTCCTGCGTTGATTTCGCACGAGCCCGAGCGCCACCGCAGAGCGCGTCGCCGAGATCACGCGGCCACCGCCGACGAGAAGCCATGCCAACCTGTCCATCCTCTTCGCAGTCGTCGACTACGCCGATGCCCAGAAGGAATCGAGCCGGGAAGCCCTAGGATCGCCGTCCCCTTCTTCGTCTTCACCTCCGGCCGCCGTTCATCGCCGTTCGATTCCGGCGCCTCTGCGTCTTCCCCGGCCCCGAAGACCACACCGTTGAACTCACGGTGAGCCAGTGCGTCTTTACCCTCTCTCTTTGCCCAGCCCCTCGCCCTCCTTCACGTTTCTTCATGGGAGCCGAGACAGGTCACCGCCATGGATGACTTAGAGCTCGCTCCCGTGCTCCAGCGCCTCCTCCTTCTAGGCTACAATCCTCCAGGTGCTCGCAGCAATCCCACACGCCAAGCCCCGGTCAAAACGGCGCTCCAGAGCGCGATCCCGATGTCGCCGTGGTTCTGTCGCCGCCAAGCTCGTCGCCGCCGTCGCTCCAGACCCTCCCCCGAGCCCCTGATGCCACCACTCGACGCGGACGACCTCCAGGAGCACGCCCATGCCCTCCGTCCCCCTTCCTGTGGCTCGTAGCCGATTCAGGCGAGGCGCCGCCGTGGCCAGTGCCACCGGCGTCAAGCCGCCGGGCACTTAGCCCTTAATCACTAAGTTAACCACCCCCAGTGACCATGACAGGTGGGGCCCCAGTCCCCTAATCCCTCTCTGTTTAGTTTAAACAAAGGGGTTAAACCCCACTGAGGCTGACAGCAGGGCCCCACTCATCAGCTGCCCCCTGACGCAGTAAAGGATTTAAATCGATTTAAATTATTCCAGAAAAGGCAGAAAATGGCTGAAACTTTGAAAAATCATAGAAAATTCACATTAACTCCAAATTGGACAAATAATAAATGAAAAATGATCAAGAGAAAATAAGCTATCCAAAAATCCAATTTTAATCTATGTTTGAGTTGAATTTAAATTGGGACCAGTAGCATTTGTCATTTGATTTAATTGGAATTTATTCAAATTTAATTCAAATTCTTTTGCAACTTGGACCATGGCAACATGCTAAATTTCAATCACACCTCAGAGGCATATCATACACATTTCAAAATGATTCAAATTGATCAAACAATGTCACATGTAACTTGGCTAAGTTTGAATTCAAATTGGAGTTTGAATTTGCAATTCATTTTGCAATATACTCCATTTAAATGGAATTTCTTCGCACATCAAAGCATATACATCAAGTTTCAACCTTCAACCATGTGTTTGTGCATTGTATTTACTTTGTTACCTTGTTTGTTGTTTGTCGAGTAGAGGTGGAACCGGAACAGGAGGCTGCCCCCTTCGTTGAAGACCCCGAACCCGAACCTCGTCAGCAAGGAAAGCAAACCCCCTTTGATCATGTCTATAAAATCCCAATTCCCTCTCAGTCTCGCCTATGCATGTTTAGGAGATCACCTTGTATCGATTCTACCGCATAGTTGAACCCATATCCGATGCATGACCTATCATCTTGTCACAGTAGTAAGCAAACCACAATCCTAGCCGACATAGGAGTTGACTGATATCATGTGGCCCCTACAACTGTTACTTCTTATTGCATGCTTAGTGGTACAATGAGGTTGCTTTTGATGTGAGTCGGGATGATGGTGAAGATGGTGTTGATGAAAGTGAAATGTGTTGGTGAATCTACCCTAATACAAGGTGAACGATGAGAGGCTGTGTAGGAGTACACAGTGGGTTGTCTCGTTGAACACCGCCCTAAGCCCGAGTTCTTGTGTGGTGATCCAAGACGAAGAGTACTACCACATGTTGGGCACATGGACCCCCGCTCACCCTACTAACTCACCCCTTCTCAGTTCAATGAGTCGCATTAGTTCGGAGTTCTAGTAGTTCTGTGGCACGGTCTGCGAAGTGGAAGAACGGCTATTCAGACCAGCTTGGGACCCTGCACACATCTTCTGGGACCACATCGGCAAACCGGCCGGTTTCACGATGTGGATTCCAGCCCAGATAGGCGTCTCCATCGAATTTGAGTTGGCTGTGAGGTAAAAGTTGTGGGAATTATCCTCGCTGGCACCTCTTGAACGGTGTCGAGTACAAAGGCGGTAACTGATAGTTTCATGTGTGTAGCAGTACACCCCTGCAGGGTTAATAAACTATTCGAATAGCCGCGTCCGCGGTAAGGGACTACTTGGAGAGTTGTGCTTGATTATTAGACAACTTGAACTGGATACTTCTAAAACACACCAAGATAAGCGTGAGTGCTATGGTGTGCTTCTCGTGGGGAAGTCGAGGATGTAACCATAGTGGTGTAATTGGTTGAAGAGATGTAGTGGACTCGTGTACGCTTCTTACCTCAAGTCTGGTACTCGTAGTTCAGGACTAGCAAAGTCAAAGCTGGCACTTCTGCAAGTGAAACCCCACCTCCCTTTACCTTGATACATGTGCATGAGTAGTATAGTTCCTACGTAAGTCTTGCTGAGTATGACTTTGTACTCACGTTTGCTTATTCTATGCTTTAGATGAAACCACCAACCCCGATGGTGGCTTCTCCCCGAAGCTCAAAGAATGAAGACTCAGACCAAGACCAAGCTAGTGTAGTCCCAGTCAGACGACTGGTTCCCTCGTGGAGAGCTTGTTTTTAGATAAGGCTTCTCTAAGCCATTTGTTAAAATTGTCTGTACTCAGACCTACTTTGCTTCCGCTTGTTTGTTGTAATGTTGGATCACATGCTTGTGATCTGTGTGTGCACTCTGTAAGAGTTTCAATAAAGATGTATACTTTGTAGAGAATTGCAATGATACCTGCTGTTCATACTAGACATGTGTGCTGCGTGTATGTTTATAACATGCATGTCTTAGTATGGGTTTTCGAGACCTTAGTTGTGATCTGGCTGGCGGTCTTTTATACACCAAGTGGCCCTTAGATGTGCGCAGCTTGGGGCATCGCGATGCGATTGTTCGAGACTCTCTCTCGTGCACACTTTGATGTATGATCGAGCCCGCCCTAGACCCCGACTAAGTGATCGGGCTGGAGTAAGTCTATGTAAGGGTTATAATACAATCGATAGTATGGTTGAGGCGACTTGTCTATGAGTATGGGAGTTCACCACCCATATCCTTTAGACTTGTGTGCGGACGATGAGGACCCATTTCAGTTGATCATCCGGCCTGGATGGGATGCCCCTCACGTTCGATGCTTTCCGAGAACGTTCTGTTCTTGGCCTTGTCTGCTTAGACAAGTGGGTACGGTTCTCGGCTCTCCATATGATTGTGTTGTAGCGAGGCTTGCATACGCTAACCCCGGGTCCCGACAGACTTGGTATCATAGCAGGACTGACTGTAGGATTATCTGGGAGGACGCACCCTAGCTTATTGAACGGTGTAATGTCCAAAAGCTGCATTTCTACGCGAGTTTTAACATCAGCTCGCGATATTGGGCCGTGATAGAACATCCCCTTCTTGTCGACGACTTCTTTCATGATGATGGTTGCAATATCCTTCAGGATGCGAAAGAAGTCATCTCTTACTTTATAATCCGGTCCGGCTAAGTTTTTTGCCCATATCATGATATGATTGTCATCTTTGCTTGCCATGCGAAGACGTTGCTGATCCTTTCTGAACTCCATCATGAGATGGATGACATAGTATCCATCATTTGTACTTCCTTTCGGTTGATGGATACTGCAGAAGTTGGTTTTATGCGAGAAACACGGCGCGCCCTTCCTTCGTGACTTTTTCTCGATGTGGCCACCCGTCATGCCGAAGTCCTGGAGAGCGGAATCCAGAAGACTCATTACTTTGGTGTAGTCCTTCCTTTTGAAGTTCCTAGACGAGTCGAAATACACGGCATGGGAGACTCGCGGGAAAAGAACGATAAGGTCGGCGTGCCCCTCGCTGCGCAAAATAAATGCACCTCACATTATCTAGCCTCCATATGAGCAAAGGAATGATTGAAATGTAAAGGCAATCGGGCAATGAATTACATTGGATGATAAGGCACGAGAACCATTTCCTTCTCCTTATTCATCAGCATGAAATTTTCGATGTACTCCCTAGCAGTTTTAAGTTCATAGTCACCGAGCGACAAGAAGGACTCATGCATGTAGTATGGATCTGCCACCGCGACTTGCAAGATTTCCTCTCTTTTGATGACAAAGCTCATATAGAGCGCAAAAAGACGGACGATCGTAAAATCGAGCCGCCTAGTGAGGAACATCTCAAAGATGTGATCAAACCGCAGGAAGAACACTTCCGCAGGCGCCGTGTCGACGTAGCCCATGCCAGGAGGCACACGCACCGCATAAAGTGGATATCCTGGATCCTTCGACGCGAGAAGGCTTTTCTCTGTCGACATTACATGGTCGTGCAGTCTCGTGAGATCCCTTGATATGCTCTCCAGCGGTTTCGGCGGGAGGATCGGCTCGCCCGCGACATGGATCAACGCCGTACCTTTCATCGGTACACGGTCTGCAAAACCGGTTGGCGGAACCGACTTGATGCTAGAAGCATTGACAGCCTTTTTGCCAGCTAAGTCTTTCCTATTCGGTCTCTTCCTCGCCTTCTTCTGGGGGAGAGGTTGTGATGAGCCTATCATAGCGCCCTTGATCGCCAACCCAAGGGTTGACGGGCTGAGCAAGGGTTGTTCATGCTGGTTTGAGGCGGCATCTGGAGGCGTGTCCTGCAAGGGTTGCACGAAGAGAGACTTTTTGCACTCAGACCTAGGATCCTCCTGATCCGACAGAATATCCATCTCCTCGTCCACATGCTCCTTATTGGCCGAGTCATATGGCTAACTCATCATTTCTACTTCCTAATTAATGAAGGCGGTATTGAGGAATTGCATAGGGTCGTCCATGTCATCATCCATTGCTTGTTGGAGCACGGGGGAGAAATTGCGATCCACTATGCTTGGACCGCCTTCCTCGCGTCGCTCGCCGCTCTCACCCAGCATAACAGGCGGCGCTAATAATTGCGGAGGCGGGGTGGTGGTCTTCATACCTTCTTGGGGATGTGTTGTCGTTGGTGTAGTCATCACGGCGGCCGACTCGACACGAAGAAGACCCTTCGGCCATAGGATGAAATAGCCCTTGCAGTCTGCAAGCCGCTTAGGGGTCTCGTCTTCCTCTCCCCCGAGTTGTACCGGAGGAGCCAAATCCTTGTGGCCCGGTTTGACACTCGCCACGGAAACCTTGAAAGTGGTATTGGGCATCTGCATGGTGTGGATCATCTGATCCGTGGGATTTATTATCGTTGCCTTTCCCACATCCACCGTCTGGCCATTGATCATGTATAGTAAGGTGCACGGGGTTCTCTTGGCCTGCGAAAACATGTCTACGGCGTCAGACATCCAAAAGGCAACGAAGAAGGGATATATTATAGATATGTTGGTGCGACGCGTAATTACCGTGATGGCGTCGAGCTTAGCCAAAGGCGAAGGCCTGCCTAGCACGCCAGAGACAGAGGACGGGCTGCTATGAGCGGCTAATGGAGCATGTCCGGATGCGAGAGCAGGCCCCGCTGGTGCGATGTTCACCGAGTTGCTCCCGACGAAGCTAGTACGGGGAAAATCTGCTGCCGTTTTGTCTGGATTTTGCTTCGTCCACTCGATAACAGCCGGGATCAAGGATGAAACCGAAGCTGCGAACTCATCTCTACAGGCAGCTAAAGTTGCATTGACTGCCGACTTGATCATCCCTTGTTTGGTCGCTTGTTCGGTCTCAGCTGCTTTTTTCTTAACCGCAAGCTTCACCTTCTCGTCGATGTTGACTTGACTAAACTTCCTTCTCTGCCTTTTGGCCTCAGGGTCCTCGTGGTAGTAGTGCTTCCACTGGGCACCGTCTCCGACGCTGTGCACACGTCCATGCTGCGGCCGAGTGTCCAAAGGGAGGCCCTTCATTATGTTCAAGGCCCGGTTGAGATGGGTGTCCCACTTGGGCCTCATCGTCGACTGAGACGATGAGTCGCTTTCGGCATCAAGCTTGTGTTGCTCTTTCTGCGAAAGAAACGTGGACCATTTAAAAATGTTACTACAACATGTATTCTGACTTGATGAGAAGCTAATATAAGGTGGAAAAAAATATTACCAGTAATCTCATCAATTCCCTCGTCGGCGCGTCCGTGGACCAAACCTTTTTCTTCGAGTCCCACTTGTAGCGGGCCCTGATGAAGTCATACTCCTGCGGGTCGGTGAACTCCGCCAAGGGGTCTGGGATCCCCGCGGCTTCACGTTTCGCGTCCTCCTTGTCCCATATGGGCCTTTTGCCAATGTAACCACGGCTTCCGAGGCGGTGTTTCCCCATGTTCATTTTCTGAAGCCCCTTGAATTTCGCGGACCTAAGCTTGGCTTCGTCGGTAGCGCAAGTGTCCTTGAATTTTAAGAACTCAGCTTCCATAAGTGATGGATTCTCCGCAAAAATCTTGGACAAAGGTTTGTTCTTCTCAATCAATCGTTTCACCCTCACTTTCCACGGGGACAATGCGTTGCGGAACTTGAACATGGCGGCGGCGTTTATGTCAGTCATGGCATCATCATCCCACGGAGTTTTGCTCTCATCCCGATCCGGGAACTTGAATCTGTTGTGCAGCTTCGTAAGGAGTAAATGTTCCATATTTGGTATACTCCTCAAGTCATAGTCGTTGATGCTCGCGGTTTCCCGTAGGATGCATCCGACTTGGTTGCCGTAGCACTTGCGAGCTTCCGCCGGCGCTATTGGCTCGAATTTTCCAGAATGCACCTCTGTCACTAGCAGTTTGTCGGTGCCGAGCTTGTTTGGTTTTCGTACCCTCTCCTTCTTCTTATTTGCTGGTTCATTAGCGGCTTCAGCGCCGCCGATGTCGGTGGCGCCGGTGTCAGTGCCATCGGTGCCATCATGAGTGCTGTCGGACTCGATTTCGGTGTCCGTCGCACTAGCGGCATTTGGACCTTTGTCTCATAGCTGAGAAGACATATGGTCGAGGAAGGCGTGTTCATGTTGCTGGTAGTCAAAATCTTCATTTGCACCGGCTTCGTCGTTGGTCGACATGTTTCCTACGATATATTTAGTCTCCAAGTTTAATTCTCAAACTATAAAAAAAGGACTAAATACCGTCCTATCAAATACCGGGCACTCGATATGTCATACTTTGTAGCACAAGTCATGTCGAAATTCACGGTAAATTTCGGCATGACCTTTGCTAAAAAGTGGACATATCGGGAACTTGAAATTTTCCGGAACGGAAATAAATCAACATTCCGGCAAAAAATAGGCCCCTCGGATCCCTGCATATGGAAAAAAGAAGAAAATCCATACACAATATCATTTCATTTGCACAGCACAGCACAACCCGAGTTATTAACAGCAGCAACTGTGCTACAACGTCCCATCAAAGCATCTTTCCAACAAGCTTAACAGCTCAACTGAAACCAATTAAGTAAGAGGAGGAACTAATAACAACTGCAACACAGAAAATACAACAATATAGTCATACATTTTTTATTTAACTACTAGTGATGTGAGGCATAAATATTCTCCTAAATATGAACTATTCACAAGGCCACTTAACAAATACGAAAAGGAACCACGCCGAGGTATGCACGCTCTGGTATATTCCCTCCTTTTTAAAAAAATATAAGGTTTTTTAGATATTTTAATATAAACTATATATGTAGTAATGTAGATGCATTTTAGAGTATAGATTCACTTATTTTGCTTTATATGTTGTTGTTTTTTTAGCAAAAGAAAAGGGGTTGCCCCCTTCCCCGATTTCCATTAGAGAAATCATAGAAGTCTGTTGCTTTATATGTTGTTCATACTAAAATATCAAAAGGCTTATATTTAGAAACGAAAGGAGTATGTCATAAGCTTTGCAAGCTCTCAATGAAACAGAAAGAACAAGCACATGATTCTTCATGCCAGTAACAAATCGATGTCATCAATCATCATCCCATTCCACCCATAGCCATCTTTCCTCGATCTTCATTCTTTACATTTTCTTACTGTATGTGAATCGTTTGCTAGGCCCATGAAAATACTGCATATAAGATCGATAGATGCTTCTCTTTTTATTACTGTTTACTAATAGCATAATACAAATTCTATATATGCTATAATTTCTTTAGCTGTAATATTGGGCTATAGTTTTCTTGAACCGGATATTATTGAGTAGATTAAATTTTGTGATGTTTTTGAAAACCGGGAGGCCACCGAGTTTTAATGTACCCATATCAAGTTTGGAATCGAAACATAGCATGTACGAGGTCTATTAGGGCCCTAACCCTGCCAAATTTTTCCTTAGGCCTCCATTGAAAATGTGTACATGCATGTAGGTGTGTTATACATATGTAATATATCTGTAAAATTCATTGCAAGCGGTTTAATTTGAAAGCTACAGAAAAAAGACTAACGTGTGGATCGCAAGCATGCTGAATTGTGAAGCATCCAGAGGCCTACAGGCATACCGGGGAGGCGAGGCGACGAGGGCGGCGGAGGCGCGGCGACGACGACGGCTGCCGGGGAGAAGTTCGAGAGGGAGAGATAGAGGGGAATGAAAAGAAGAACCCGCCCGACCGGTTTAAGTGAAACTTAGCAGTAGCGGGCCCTGTCAGGGTGCGCTACTGCTAAACGTAGCAGTAGCGTGCGCTGACAGGGCCCGCTACTGCTAAGTTTATCAGTAGCGCGCTCTAACAGGGCTCGCTACTGCTAAAACTTAGAGGTGACCCGCTTAAGTTTAGCCGTATCCCGCTCTGACAGGGCCCGCTAGTGCTAAACCTTAGCAGTAGCGCGCGCTGACAGGGCCCGCTACTGATATTTCTGGCATTTTTTTCCCTCTTTCCATTTCCTTTTTAATTTTTTTCCCGAACAACGACCGATACAATTTATATAATGTATATTTAACAGCGGCAATATATAATTTGACCGATCGATAACGCGGTTAATGTGCAAGTATACAAAATAGATACATATATAGATTACAACACACATTTAGTTTCTCAGCGTCGAGGACGTTTCTTACTGATTAGTTTCTTTCCTTTTTTGTTCGTTTCCGAATAATTTAGGCCCTCGTTGTGACTTTTCCTTTTCCATGGAGTACGATCTTTCATAGGTAATGTAGTCTTAATTCTTCTTTTGACATATGCTTCATCGTCGTCGTCATCTTGCCTCATCGGGTTGCCGTACTGGTCGTAGTCTTCTATGTTGGCGACTCCATCCATTCCGACGATGTTTCTTTTGCCTCTCCTCACGACAACACGGCTGGGATTGCTCGGGTCGGTTATGTAGAAACATTGTGTCACGTGCTTAGCGTGTATCCATGGCTCATTTTTGGCGATGACGTTCACGGTAGCGCTCTTGGCGTCGGGTATAGACATAGTAGTGAAATACCGGTTTTCTCTTTCGACATTCTTAGACAATCTGACACGGAACATCGTCGCATTGTGTAGTCTAGAGTAGTTAAGCTCCCAGATCTCTTCGACCCTTCCGTAATATCTTTCAGTTGAGCCGTTGTCGTCAGTCATGCATTCTATCGTCACCCCCGAGTTCTGGAAATCACTTTTCATATCTCTGTCCTCCGTATAGAACGTGTATCCGTTTATATCGTATGCCTGATAGGTGAGGAAGTTGACAGTAGGGCCATGTGCTAAGGCGTATATGAGCAATGCGTCTGTAGACCCCTCTTCCGGGGGATTGGCAAGAACATGCTCTTTGAACCAAGGCAAGAAATTGGAGTTGTGCTCTCTAGTAACTTTGGCGCCCGTCTTGCGTAGGCCCTGGTCATGGTACTTCTTGGCGATGGTTTCTTTGCGCAGTGTCACGAAAGGGTCTACCACGTCAAGATGTTGTAGCACTACTAAGTTTGCCCTGTCAAAGTCATTGCGTCGATCCGAGTGGTCGACATGCAGTTCCCTCTGACCGTTGGTGTGACCTTCTCCTCCGAGCCTCCCATGGTGCTTGTTAACGGGCAAACCAACAACAGGGACGTCGTCGTCTCCGTTGCTTAGATAATTCTCGCAGAAAGAGATGCACTCTTGTGTCAGATAGCCCTGTACGATGCTTCCATCTGTTCGGGACATGTTACGAACGAATCCTTTGATGACCCCATTCATCCTCTCGAACGACATCATGTTGTGCAGGTATGACGGGCCAAGGTCGATGATGTCGTCCACAATGTGGACACACAGATGCACCATGACGTCAAAGAACGCGGGCGGGAAGTACATCTCGAGCTCACATAGTATGACAACAATCTCTTCTTGTAGCCTTGTGAGCTGCTTCGAACTGATCGACTTTCGAGAGATAACATCGAAAAAATTACAGAAACCAGTAAGCGTGTCACGGACGTGCTTGTCCATTATACCTCTAAGGGCAACCGGTAGTATCTGCGTCATCATCACGTGACAGTCATGAGACTTCATCCCGCTGA
The DNA here is from genome assembly GCA_950022295.1 of Bromus sterilis. NCBI lineage: Eukaryota > Viridiplantae > Streptophyta > Magnoliopsida > Poales > Poaceae > Bromus > Bromus sterilis. The sequence goes on along the minus strand of OX465599.1, from coordinate 157,082,256 downwards.
ACCTTTTTTTCTGCATGTCCAGATATCTGCTTATCTTCCCACAGTAACCGGAACTAACTTTTATTCCGGTAAGACACTTGAAAATTTGATCGATCTCCTTCGTATTGAAGGTGAAGCAAGAAGGGGGGCAATATTTATCTTCCTTCTTCTTTACTTTTTTGCCCCGCCTGCTGTCCCCCGCCTCTGTCTCCGTCTCTTTCTCGGCCGTTTTACGGGGCATGTGGAGATCTTCCCTTATTTCCAAATCTTCCAAGTCTCTTCTTGCCTTCGACCCATCCTTGGTCTTCTCCGGCATGTTCATCAGTGTGCCAAGAAAACTCTCGAGAACATTCTTCGTGATATGCATTTGATCAAGACAATGAGGTGTATCGAGTTTGGGCCAGTACTCCAAGTCCCAGAAAACAGACCTTGTTTTCCATACCTTCAGCAGCGGCTCCGGTTTTTTCATCTTTCCAGGCGCGGGGCACTCTTTCCAGTTTTTCAACAACTCATCAATTTCGGCGCCGCTCCTCTTACGTGGAGGTCCTCGATGCTCAGTCTCACCATTGAATAGATCTCCACGGTTTCTCCACGGGTCATTCTTCTCGAGCCATCTTCGATGCCCCATGTACACGATTTTCGCAGACCCACCATATTTCGTTAGCTGCTGAGACGTTGTATCATCCATGCACCTCGTGCATCCGCAATATCCATGGCACACCTGGCCTGATACATATCCGTAACCGAGATAATCGTGCACCGTTGTCAGCACCGCGGCTTTTATATAGAAATATTCTTTTTCGAAAGCGTCCCATGTCTTGACTGGTGATTTCCATAACATTTCTAGCTCCTCTTTCAATAGCTCGAGATATAGATTAATATTATTTCCCGGCTGTTTCGGTCCTTGAATCAGAATGCTCATGTGTATGTACTTTGTCTTCATGCACTTCCACGGGGGAATGTTTTACATCCATACAAACACGGGCCATGTGCTATGGTTGGTGTTCTGCTTGCCAAACGGATTCATGCCATCTGAACTCACGCCAAGCATGACGTTCCTTGGATCAAGATGACATCCATATTCGGCGTTCAACGCTCTCCACTGGCTTCCATCCACAGGGTGTCTCATCTTCGGATCATCTCCATCATCGGGCACCTTCCTGACCGCGTGCCACCGCATGAGCTCAGCTTCCTTAGGATCTACGAAATAATGCTGCAGACAAGGAATGATCGGAAAGTAACATACAACTTTCTGAGGAGATTTCTTTCCGGCCTTCTTGTATCTATCAGCATTGCACACCGAACAACTGGTTTTTTCTGCGTTCTCGTTACGATAAATGATGCAATCGTTGATGCATGCATGGTATCTAATGTGCGGCAGATCAAGAGGGCACACAATCTTCTTGGCCTCATCGACACTAGTAGGACAAAGGTTCCCCGGGGGAAGAACTGTCTTGTTTAGATACTTGAGATGATCATCGAGGCTTTTGTCGCTCCATTTGTTTTTACCCTTCATCTTTAGAAGTTCGAGCGTGAAAATCAAGCGGGTCACCTCAGGAGCGCAACCATCATACAATGGAGTCTTCGAGTCTACCTCCAGTTGCTCCAACTTGGCCTCCTCTCTAGAACCAGCTCTGTCGCTAGTCTTCTTCTTGCGAAGCAGGTCTCGAACATGAGGGTCCCACACGATTGAATTTAGTAGCGACGAAGGATCCGTCATGTCCGCATCTTCTCCGTCATGTTCGGTCTGATCTTCTCCGCCATTACCATGTGCGGCCTCTTCTCCGCCGTCATTTCCAGCGCCCTCTTCGTCTTCGGATCCATCAATCATCTCTTCATCCGCTGCCATGGGGTTATTGGTTGCACCGTCAATATCGTCATCATCATGTTCAGTTATCCATCGAGTATAGCCATCCATGAAACCATATCTAAGCAGGTGCGCCTTCAAACGTCCACCCTTAAAGGGGTCCAGCCAGACGCCTTCTTTGCATTCGATAAGGACATAAAATCTCCTTTTAATTTTTTTCAACCATGGCGTCCACTGCGGATCACAAGTATCTATCCACCATCCTTCCACAGACCTTCATGGTCTCCTACGAGTTATACAAACAAAAGATTATAACGACATGCATATGCATATCAAAGTCATACAAAAATTCGGCATGACCTTCCTAAAAATAGGACATATAGAGTTTGCCCGAAATTCGCCGAAACGGAAGTAAATCGACATTTCGGCAAAACATAGGCAAACTCTCATATCACACACCCATACACACACACACACAAATATTTTCATTGATGCAAAGCACAATTTTTTACTCACATCTCATGCATCCACGTACCTAGCTAGCTAGTAATTAATTAAGAGAGAGAGAGAAAGTATATACCTTTTGTTAAAATATCACACTAGGGAGAAGCTTGCACTAGCTAGTGAGGGGAAGGAGACAAAGGTGAGAAAGAGAGATAGCTAGATGCATTTATGCATGATATGTGGTGGTGGAGGAGCAAATTAGAAGGAAAGAGAGAGATATTGCATTAATGAAGATGGTGTGTAGTGCATTAATGGAGATGATGTAATGCATTAATGGAGATGGACAAGAGGTAGGAGAAGGAATGAGGAAGAAGCAAGTGAGGGAGAGAGAGGAGGGGGGAGGGGGATGGTTGGTGGAAAGGTGGCTGCTGCGCCTTACCAGTAGCGCCTGTACCACTACGACGCTACTGCTATTCTTTTAGTAGTAGCGACCCAATAGATCACGCGCTGCTGCTATTTGCGGGCCTCTTGGTTAAGTTGGGTCCACATTAGCAGCAGCGGGCGTAACGGAAGGGCGCTATTGATAAGTAGATAGTACTAGCGGGCTTTCCAGGGGAGCGCTGCTACTAAAACTTGTCAGCTGGGTTTGGTGGGAACCACCTTTACCAGTATCGGGTCCACAGATGAGGCGCTACTGATACAGTCATATCAATAGCGAGCGTCCATATAGAGCGCTACTGCTAATTAGCAGTAGCGCCTGTCTTTAAAGGGCGCAACTGTTAAGCCTCTACCTATAAGCTTTTCCCTAGTAGTGCTCTCCGCCGGGATCCACCTAACTAGTCGTCGCCGAGTCTCCACGAAGGCTTCCAAAAGAAGGATCGTCGAGCTCCTCTGTAGTCCAAGATCGTTTGCATAACATGCGTAAAAGAGAAAAGAAGGGGTGAGCTATATCAACAAGTCTTGTAACTAATTTCTCACGGTAAAATAGGAGTAGTGGTTGAGGTTGCAGCCGCACTAGCAATATATGAGCTGGCTAACGATCTATGTAGAGTAAGATGAGAACCAAGCATTTGATGACGAATCTCCTCCAACGAGTCTTGCTATCAGCTACTTACGCAAACATAAAACCTATCCTATCCTTGTCTTCCTCTTTCATCACCCGATGAAGAAGAAGCAGTCAAGGCACACACACATTGAGAAAGTTATAGTTATGATTCAGTTGATGCTATCTATGAACAAGGCGTAGGTTCCAAGTCGTCCATAAACGTGGACACGGCTTCTCGAAAAGATTTAACCCTGCAGGGGTGTACCAACTGGCCCTTACAAGTCTTCGCACGCACGCCCATCTCTCTCAGTTGCTACCCATCACAGGCAACCATTTACTGATCAAGAATGCGTCTCAGGTGTTCTTGATAAGACAAGTCCTGTTGCAATTCCAGCATTTCATGATCCACTGCTCGGATTGGATCCTTGATGCAGCGACGGAGTTACGACACGTGGAAGACATCATGGACTTGGGAGAGGTTTGACGGCAATTCCAATCGGTATGCCACCGGTCCACTTCTTGAAAGGATATGAAACAGACCAATGTAGCGAGGAGCCAACTTGCCTTTGATCCCGAAATGATGAGTGCCTCATGGGAGTGACACGAAGATAAGCTTGTTCGCCAGGTTGATAGACCATTTCCTTGTGCTTGCGATCATAGTTGCTCTTCTGGCAGGATTGAGCAGCCTTCAAATGGTCACCGATAACGAGAACCTGATCTTCATCATTCTGGATAATATCCGGACCAATGAGTGTTCGTTCCCCAGTTTCTGACCAATTCAAAGGGGTTCGACACTTGCGTCCATAAAGAACTTCAAAGGGTGCCATCTTTAGACTAGCTTGATAGCCATTGTTGTGAGAATTCCCTTTGGTGAAATCCTTTGGGATACAATCCCCTACTACCTCTAAAAAATTCAGCAAATTCAAATGTTTAGATCTCTGTTGTCGACTCCCGCACTGCAATGGGTTTTCGGATCTATGCGAGATCACGAATTCCAATCGCGAATTTGGCTCAACTTATTGCCGGTCTGCACTTCGTACATTGGAACAACTACCGTTTGAACAAGTTATCAGGTTCTATCTCTGCTACATCATTGCTATGCAAATTAATTCTATTAAGAAATTTTATTATCCATTTTCACAAATCTTGTATACGAAAGTTTATCTGTTCAAGGCATATATGAGCACCACACTCGACATCAACATTTACGTCGGCTTACAGCGCCACGCTCGATGTCAACATTTACATCGATCTATAATGCCTCTCTCAACGTCTGCGTTGTCGCCGACTTACGTTGCCGCACTCGATGCCCACATCTACGTCGGCTTACAATGTCGCGCCCGACGCTCACATCCACGCCAGCTTTACCTCGCCGGCTTCACCAGCACGGCCACGCCGCCAAGGCTCCCATGCGCTGACTCTAGTACAACACAACTACACGCGATTGGACAATAAATCATGTGCCATCCATCCTATTTATTTTTATATATTATTTCCTACGAAAAAATATTATTCTGTCAAGCTGGCAGTTTTTGTACGCAGGGAAATTAATCACTACGAAAGTGACATCATACATCGGATACAATGGTAGAACTGTCATAGGCTTCCAGCACCGTTCTCGACGCTCCCGTCTACGCCAGTTTTCACCGCGAGCTTGATATGTCGGTCAGGTCATCAATTGTCGACTCCAACGAGATCGACTACAACCTCATCACGATCAACTTCCATTGTGATTTGGGTTTACTCTGCATCGTCAGATCAGCAAAGTCACATTCATATCTCATATATTTCATTCCAATCAATTTTCTATGTTGCACCTTTGATATAAAACAAGGGGCTATATTATATGCATTCAAGCTATACACAGATGCCTAAAAAGAATAGTTGCCACGTTTCAAGAAGTCTAAACATGGGCATCCGACTTCCTATATTCCAAGCTTGTTTCTTTATTAAGCCAGGTACAAGGACTCTCCAGCCGACTCCTCGAGTCGACTCAAGACTCGGGGGTTATACCTCCACTATGATCCATCGAAGATTGTTATTTATATATTATATTTCAATGGCAGATTCGAATTGACCAGCACACATTGGGGACGGTTTGCAGGAAATTATGGAGAAATCAATCCATCCTTCACACTCCTTGGAAAGATTCCGGTCCATTGATTCCGGTTTATTGGTTCAGATTCCGGTTCATGGTAAAATTCCAGCTCAGATTCCGGTTCATTGAAAAATCCCTGCATAGATTTCGGTTCATTGAATAATCTCGGCTCAGATTCCGGTTCGTTACAAAATCCCGGCTTAGATTTCGGTTCATTGAAAAAAGTCTGCTCAAATTCCGGTTCGTTACAAAATCCTGGCTTAGATTCCGGTTTGTTGAAAAATCCTGGCTCATATTCCGGTTCATTTAAAATTCTGGCTCTCTTATGCGAGTACTGGTTGGTTGAGTTCATTGAAGAAATTTGTCTCCTTCATCAGTTCCGGTTCATCACACAATATTAGCTTCACAAAAATTCTGGTAAGACCCAAAATCTGTAGAACCTAGTGTGCGTTATTTTGTATCGTATCATTATGCATTACACCTTTATCATTTTCTGAAGCTGGGGGCTAGATCAACCCTTTACTTTGGAACCCGATATATCTTGGATACAACCACTACAAAATTGGTGATATTTTTTGACAAAAACTCTCGTGACAGAGGGACAAACGTCATCGAAGTATTATTTTCTTTGACAAAAACCGTCACCAGGTAATCAACCTCCCGTCCCAGCGCCCGGGCCAATTTCGGTGATAGTCCCGCCTGATCTTAGAGGACATATTTGGCTGTCACCGAGCCTTCTTATTTTCTGCGACAGTTGTACGTGTCACAAAACATGGTTTAACTCTCCAACATGATTGTATTTCGTTTCTCGGCAAATAAAAAAAATAAAAATGTCTTAGTGTTCCAAAATAAGTATGTTTGTCGGGTTGAAGATAGGAAAATTAAATAAGAAATAGTATAAGACATCAGTCTAAGAGATTCGAATCCGGGAGTCACCTAAAATTTGGAAACAACGATTTTACGAGTGATTTCAGGAGATTTCGTGTGAGAATAGGTGATTAGACAGGAGGCGTGCGAGCATAGGCGATTAGGCAAGAGGCATGAGAGCATCCATTGTCAGATCTTCTGATCATGACACATTGACCGTCCTCCATCCGTCGTCCACCTTGGTTATCTGTGCTCCTGAAGGTTGCGTGAGAACAGAAGCTCGAACAGCAGCCTTTGACCACGCTCCAGCTGCTCAACTACAAGCCAATTCATGTACATGTCTTTAATGGAGAGCTCGCACGAGGGGGCCCTATAAGATAGCGGTCATCGGTGTACAATGTCGATCGAAAACAGCACAAACACTTCCCGCAACTTCATCTTCCATCTACTATCCAGCACAAACACTTCGTCCATGGCGCCCCGAAACAGGAAGCCATGTGTGTTCTATTTCGAGGACGACGAGGATGAATGGGCTCGTCTAGCCCCCCTTTGGGCGGAGTTCGGCCGAACACTGGAGATGATTGCATAGATGAAGCGGGGGCTGAGCCGCAGATGCCTGGGCCCATGCCCGCGCCCGTGCCTCTCGACAACTGTCCATAGTGGACCAATGACGTGGGAACCTACTACCCCGATGGTGAAGGCCGTTTCTATGAAATGCACTTTGTTCTTGGCCCTATTGGTGGAGTCGGACATGGAGGAGGCGGTGGTGTCCATGGCGGTGGAGCAGGACGTGGCGGAGGCGATGATGGCCGTGGTGGTGGGGCCAGACGTGGCGGAGGCCGTGGTGGTGGAGCCGAACGAGGCGGAGGCGGTGGTGGCCGTGGTGGAGCCGGACATGGCGGAGGCGGTGTTGGCTGTGGTGGAGCCGGACATGGCCTATGCGGTGTTCACCGTGGCCACATCAAGGCGGTCAGCGTGGCGGAGGCTGTGGTCACCGTTGCCACAACTAGGCGATCAGCGTGGCAGTGGCCACAACTAGGGCTTGTCCATATGGCTATATTAATCAATTATCTTAGTTTTTTTTAAGTGTAATCAGTTATCTTAGTTTTTGTAAGGGTAATCAGTTATGTTAGTTGTTGTATGAAATGAACTTCGTCCTTATCATATCTATATGCACATTACTAGAAACTACTATTTTTAAGAAGGACATCTAATTAAGATAATACATAACATACAGTTGTGCAAATAATACAGTACTCAGTAACAAGGATTTGAGGAAAATATTGCCTAGGATCTGCGTTACATAACGTCTTGAATGAACATGAAAAGGCCTTCGGTGCCTTCATACAGATAGAACAATATGTTGTCTCCCATTTTCAACTATGAACGAATTTCCATCACAAGGTACCACTTATAAATGATAATTGATCCATTTCTAGGGAAAAGGATGTACGTTGACATCACCTTCTTATTCTGACCAATTTCTAGTGTTATTGGACCAGTAGAGGGGATCAATTCAGGAACAACTGAAGGCGGTAGTACCTATTGCAATACCGATAAAACAATTGTAACACTGGATGAATGTATATTTTATGAAAGGATATATAACATAAAAGATTGTGTACCATGATTTGTCCATCCATACAATTCGTTCTGTTCAAGGTATGGACGAGTGGCACACATGATGCCATCATGTTTCCTGCATGGAAACGCTTAATAATCGATTCAATTCTTCCACCAAATTCTAAGAGAGGCTACAAATCTTGCCAATGAAATGTGGATTGAGGACTAATCTTCATAACTTTAAGTACACGTTCAATAAAGTCTTCATGGATATAAGAATGGTTGTCGGTACTTATATATTTTTTCTTGAATAATTAGTTAATTAGTAAGCCAGGACAGACACATGCAAGACTTGAAAGAATACTAACTTTGATTGTTAGTCCATCGACAAATATGCTTTGGTAACTTTACATGTACGATAGCACCAGGTTGTCTTACATCCACTAACACTTTCGTGGCAGCTTTTAGCACATAACGTTTAGCAAACTTTATCCACAAGTCTTTCTGAAAATAGCAGCGACCTTCAACATCTGTATTAAGCCAAACTTTGAACTTGTATCCATGGTTCGTGTGTACTGTGAATTTAGTTGAGTCTTCATTCATGTACAACAAAAACTTATGTTTCAGAGGTGTTGTTGCAAAGCAAGGAATGTACTGCAGGAAATATATAGTAGGGATGAGCAACTATTTGTGTATTTTCATATACTCATGCAAATATGAGCTTAATATAAATGATTGCACAACAATAATTTAACGAATGTTGTATGGGTCACAATTTGGTTTAATTACAGATATGCAGTACTCGACAAACAATTTCACATCAGTAGACCTCAAGATTTTGAGTATTCTGTTTCAGAAATTTTGTTAGCGGGGAGAACCTTGCAATCCATCACATATAACACAAACTCAAATATATTGGAGTTCAAACATCACATAAATTGTCATGCATAGCTTGCCAATTGAGATACACAAGGTTCCAAACATACATAAACATACTTTTACAAATCACTAGCCTTCAAGAAGCAACAATTGCACCTGCATCACCACTGCCTCCAGCATCTCCTCCAGCAACTCCTCCAGCAGCTCGTCTGGCATCTCCTCCAGCATCTCCTTCATCATCTTCATGATCAAAAGTATGTCGAGGAACATGAAGGATGACAGTCTTGGTGAGGGTGTGTAAAATTCAGGAGTACGAGGCATCAGCTCTGAAACTTTTGTAGCCATCATTAGTGCTTCTGCCTCGTTGCCTTCTCCTAACTTGAGGTTGCAGCCATGAACCAAGGAAACAGAGGATTGGTTCTTGAAGTTTACAAGAACCAAATCCTTGATTTCATGATCAACAATCTTGAAGTCCCAATGACCTAAAGTGTGATGGAGAGCATATGCAACAACAAATGCAGCTGAAAATAGTTTGCTCTTCACATTGAATATGGCTACGTCATCAACAACACCATATTCGACATCCAACTGAACCTTTGTAGCATATGGTATTCGAACAACCTCAAGCGAATGATCTTACAACTAAAAAGGAAAATAAATAACAAATCACCGAAAATCACATGGTACTTCCATCCAAGCACATAGCTATGAATTCTGCTGCACACAGTATCATCTACAATTCATGAAATATATTAGCAAAAATGTACCTCAAGTTCTAAAAGAAGACGACGCCTGATTCTTGATTCATGCACATCATCGGTCGATACTGCATGCCTTTTCCCCTAGCGTACATATATGGAAATATTTAGGTCAACTTTTGGTTGGTACAACTTTTGAAGGAAAGCAATTGGTCCGTCGGATTTGAAATGAATCGGTCCTATGATTTGTGAAATTAAATGCAGGTCATCTCATTTCTTATTGTTTTTCTAATCACATGATTTTCGTATCCGTTCTACCAAAGGAGGCCTCAGATTTGGGTGTTTGATTCATTAAAATGATTGAAATAAACCACTAGCAAGTAGTACGGATGTATTTACCTTTCCATTGTAATCGTCGCCGAGGGTCCTGGGATCCATGAAGCAGATTTTGATGTGAAGATTTTTGATGAAGCTAGTTGAGGTTGGAGAATACGATTGAAAATGTGGAGAAGAGGGGGAAAATCGAGCGGCGGTTCTGTAAGGCCCGATATGCGGTACTGTTCCAGATCTAGATGTTTCCATCCAGATCCGGGGACGAAGCACATATCGGTCCCACCGCGACATATGACATAGCCATATGCCCCGGATTTCCAACATGATATCACAACATTACAGATACAAGGATACAACATCTCATACAATCGGCATACAAATGCCTCAAATAGGCACATACACGTTGATCAAGTTATATTAAGATTATCTTAGTTGTTGTTGTCTATGAACAAGGAGTAGGTCTCAAGTCTTCCATAACCGTGGACACGGCTTCTCGAAAAGATTTAACCCTGTAGGGGTGTACCAACTGCCCATTACGAGGCGTCGCATGCTCGCCCATCTCTCTCAGTTGCTACCCATTATAGGCAACCATTTTATGATTTAGTTCCAAGAGATCCGAAACGACAGGACCCTCTAACTAACAACGAACAAATCCGGGTGGCCCCCGGGGAGTCAACACCCAATCCAAAAGCTGGCCAGGCTCTCGGATCGGACTCTTCTGTAAGGCTAAGGTCGGGGTTAGTCTCGCCTATATAACAGGGGACTTCCCTAGCTCACCAAGTGTGGACCAACAGAGGAACTAAGTCTCCGCTGGCCCGAGTTGTTTGAAAACTATTGGCAGCTGACCAGCACACACACGGTTTCAAATGGTAAATCATCTTGGGCCACCTCTAGAAATGTTTGAATCTAGGTAGGTAAGAAGAAGGGACCCCATAAAATCCCACACGCGATTAGGCATGCTCAGTCTTAAAACCAATACCCGGAACTCGGATCCTAGGTGACTCGAATGGAACAAAATGTCGGGGCGGGATAGCCTAGACCTTCCATCCTTCGTCGAATATAGTCAACATTATAATAATCATATCATCAACAACAATATAATAATGTGATATCACAAACCAAGGTGTAATAGGGTAACATCGTAGCATCCTAAGCATGCATACTAAGCAGGGGCTGAGCAACGAGCAATAGTAACATAGCAGTACAAGGTTTGCTGGGAAGGTACATGGCTGTATCGGTTTGAAAGAGGCTGTAAACATGTGGTAGGATCAAACATCGAACCTAACCTGGAATAGCATGCAAACCGCTGGTTGAAATAGAATGGATCATAAGTAATTTATAGCCCTTGCCTGTTGATAAGTCGGGTTCCGAAGGTGTAGTTGATCGCAAGCTCGCATTGTCTCCGAGAGGTACCCGCGGGAGCACACAAGAAGTAAACACTGGAAAGCAATCAACGGTGCACCACTATTACTACGGCTCAATACAAGACCAAAGAGACAACACAAGGCAAGGCAACGCGATACGGATCTATCATCGAGAACGGTTACTAACAGTTTAAGTGGGGTATCGGTCACACACGACGAATACCGCACGTTTACGGTGGTTCAAGTTGCTTAGCTAAAGGTGATCAACCAACGGTTATTAAGATGAAAAGGCACCCAAGCAAGCATGGCATAGCACACAAACATGTCAAGAGGTGAAGCACAAAATAAACTATCTATGCTAGTCAATTTAAGTGAGGCACAACCTAAACATGGCATAACACTAAGTGTCGCACGATGATTAAAAATTTTGGTACGGTTCTGTCCTAAACCATATTTTAGGTTGGTTAACAACAGCAAAAAATAGCATAAACACAAAGTACACGAAAAACTAATCAAGTTACATATAAAGAACACCCCAAACGGAGTTACGGTTAAAAAGATACAAGCAAAACAAGTTACGGGCACAATCTGCCAACATCACGAAGCACACTTTAGAGCAATGCATAAACAGGATAATCAATGCAAACATGCTCACAAAAGATATGGAATTAAAGTAGACATGGCATGGAAGGCATGGCAAAAAGAATCATGCAAGAAGACATCACGGATCAAAAGATATTAAGCAAACAACATGGCAGAAACTATTATTTTTATGCTGTATAAACAGGGGTATAACTATATGCAAAAGTGCAGCAACATGACATAGAAATACATGGGCATGAACGAGACATGATGCTTAACAAAATGCAATTGGAATCACTCAATTCTGATAAACGGTCGCGACACACTCGTCGACCGAAGTTGCAACAAAATATAAACAGCAGCACACTAACAGGAGGGTAACTACTTTGGAGCAAGATATAATTATGATGCAGCAAGCAATTATGGCATGTGAATGCATGGAACTCAAGTAGAAACAATGCTTAACAAGATGCAAAAGGAATCAATCAATTCCGACGAACGGTTGCGAAGCAATCGTCGCCCGAAGTTGCAATAAAATAACAGTTCAGCAACAACAGCACAGCTAACGATCTGGTACCCACTTCGATGCAGAATTAAATTATCTAGATGGCCTCAAACGGAAAAACTTTCTACATACGAACGCTAGAGCATGCAAAACTGAGCAACTTTCGTTTTGGGGGCACGTTCATCGGAGGTACGGTTTAATCGCTATTCGCAGCACAAGAATGAATCAGCAGCAATTTTTATCCAGGACTTAGAAAATTTTACAGATCTCGGGGAGGGAAAAAAACTACCGTGGGCTTCGGCCCACTAGGCGGCTGAGGAGGGGTGGCCTGGCGCTGGGCTGGCTGGACCTTGGAGGCCTGGCAGGCCACGCTGGCCGGCCCACCTGGCGAGGCGAGCGGCCACGACGGGGGCGCCTGTTCGGGATCACGCCCGATCCCGTTCAGGCCGAATGGCAGCGGCGGCGCAGGAGGCTGCGGCCGGCCTCCGGCGAGGGGCGCTGCTCCAGGGGCTAGGCAGGGCAGGCGCGACGGGAGGGCGGCGGTCGGGAGCCTCCGGATCCGGCCGGTGGCGAGCCCATGGCGGCGGGGCGCGGCATCTCGGAGCTCAGGCGGGCTGCTTCCATGGCGCGGCACCTCCTGGACAGAGAAGAAGGGAGGAGGTGAGAGAGGAAGGAGGGAAGAGGGAGGAGGGAAGGAGAGGGAAGGAGGGAAGAGGCGCGGCGGCGCTGTGCTCGCCGGCGGGCGCAAGCCGGGGTGCGGCGGCCGGCCGGAGGAGCTCGGTGAGGCGGCGGGCCCTGCGGCCCAGATCCGGCCCGGCGGGGCCCGTATCGGCTGAAGGTGGGAGGAGGCTGCTCCGGGGGCGACGTGGAGGCTCCCTGGCCGTGGATCTGGCAATCCGACGGCCAGATCTGGCTAGGAAGCTAGGGTTTCGGTTTAGGGGGGATTTTGGGCAAAATTTTGCGCGAAAAGAGGGGGGTGGCTGCAATTTTCCATTAGGGTAAACCCTATTTGGGTGGTGGGAGGCTGGTGGTCTTTATATAGGCAGGTAGGCTGGCTAGTTTACGCAAACGTCCCCGGTACCTCTCTCGCGCGCGCGGTGCTCACGTTTCTGACCGCCGGGGGTCCGCAGGACCTCCGATTCGGGTAAAACTTCGAACTGCGCGATCAGCGCGTCGAGACGGAGGCGTTCACCTCGCGCTGGAACCATTCCGAGAACACTTTCTGGCACGCTATAAAAATATGCCGTTTACTTATTAAACGGGGTTTTCGTTCCGTTGGCTACGGCTGGTCTCGTGCGGTTTTTGCGACAGTGATCGGGTGAAACCCGGTGTCGCAAAGGTCGAGTGTCAGGGTGGCAAGGGTCGGTCTCCGTCCGGTACGAGATAAGAGGGGAAAATAATCGCCGATCGATAAATCGGGGATGCAAACACCGCAAACAAATCAGACAATCAAACAATTCTCACCGAAAACAAATTTTTTAATTTTTGTGAAATCTGGGCTGTTACAAGTTCTGACTTCGGCTGTTCTTTGTACCTTCCTGAGACCGACGAGGCTTATGTGAGAAGGCAGATTAGAGGTCACGTGAATCACCAGTCGTCCATCCTACATCACTCGGTTCGTGCTTTTTCACGGAAATCGAGTCGCCAACGTTGAAAAAAAGGAATTAGAATCGTCAATCAACACAGAGGCCGTCCATCTTAAATCAAACGATCCATTTTGAACATGAGTTCAAAAATCAAATGCCAACCAAATACTTGCCATTGGTTTGCGAGACTCGTTTGAATTCAAATTTGAGGTAAAACTTGTGATCACCAGTGTTACATGTAAGAAAACCTTGTCAGAGTTACTCGAAGCGTCAACACGTGTTTGAATTTCAAATTTGAGGTAAAATTTTTGATCACAAGATATATATATATGTATCATACCCTTTGTGGGAATGGATAGATCAAGTTTGTTCAACACCAAACCTTCATATATGTTGTATAGTACGTCTTGCATCACATGTAGCGTGTTGAGAATCGAACCTTTTAATAATCAAACATCAACCAAACAGTTGAATTGCCACTGGTTTGCGAGACTTATTTGAGCTAACTAATACACCCACAACAACACGTACAACTCGACAAAATACACCTTTTATTGGGACTACATTTGTTTTTGATCCATTTTCTTAAATGAAAAATGCATAGAATACCGAAAATGTTGACAAAATTGACTAAATGAGATTCAAACACATGAGAGTCTAAGTGTGTGCGCAAAGTGGTTATTGTGTATCGCCTATACACCAGAGAACTAGTGAACACCTATAACATTGGAATAGGCAATCTATTATATACTCCCTCCGTTTCTTTTTACTCCGCATATAAGTTTTGGTCAAAGTCAATCTTTATAAAGTTTGACCAAGTTTATATTAAAAAGTATCAACATTTACAATATCAAAGTTATATGATATAAAAATTAATTTCATGATAAATCTAATGGTAATTGCTTGATATTGTGGATGTTGATAGATTTTTCTATATAGTTGGTCAAACGTTATGAAGATTTACTTTGACCAAAGCTTATATGCGAAGTAAAATAGAAACGGAGGGAGTACTTAAAACAATAGAAAACGAAGGGTCAAGATTTATCTATTTTAAGTTATAAGATTTCAATGGCTAAGATTCTATAGCGAACTTAACATATCTCACGTAGGCTTCCATCCGAAAAAATAGGCTAGGTATAGAGATTATCATACTATTGAACACATCCGCCAATAGATGTTTTGCGCGAGGCTCTCGACGCTCGCACTATCCACGTCGTTGCTACTGATTTTGGTCGTTAGATTTTTTGTCTCGCCAGCTGCTGGACGCATCGGACCACTACACGCGCGGGCTCAAAAGGCTCGTGGGACCCCACCCTTTGACCGCACTGTGCCTCTCGACTTCGTTCTGTGCTCAGCGTCACGCCGCGGCAGGGCATGGACGTGCGTCACGTGCGACGGGGGAGGCACTGCTCCCAGTTATTTCCCATCGTCCACCTGCTCCTCACCCCCTTACATTGTCTGTATCTCATGTCTTTCTGTTGCTCCGCTTTCTGCAGCCATCGAGCTCGGCTCACCTTTGGTTCCGACGAATTTGAGGGCCTACAGGCTGAGCCGCTGGTCGGGACTCCTCTTGCGAGTCATGAATCAGTTCTTGCGAGTCCTTCGCCACCCATGGTTTATCTGGATAAAAATACACACACTCATATATTTCCAGCTCTATGCTTATGTACTTGATATCCCTTTGATCTTGACTACGAGTCCTTCTTCTCCCTCCTGGTGATATGCTACTTTCTTGCAATTAATCTTCTCTCCCGGCCACCCACACAATACGAACGCAAGTAAAGGATGAGCATTGGCCGGAGGAGCTTGGTTTTATTTCTTTAGAGTTCTGTAAATAGATGCTCTTTTGAGGGCTTTACCACACTAATTTCATGGTTTGCTTGCAGTTAGTATGTACATCTCGGATTCGCGTGTCTTTGTTGCCGATGTACGTGTATGGGTTCCCTGTTTTCCATATGATGGCCTAAAGAGCGCTCCTCGTCGTGCTCCACTTTAGGCGCGCTCCGGATCTGGGCCGCTGATTCAGGCGGTAGTAGCAGCTCGGGGGGAGGCGGCGGGAGCACGGCAAGCTCGCTGTTCACCAATGCGGCAATGCGCCCCCCCACCGGCAACATCTGCGCGCCTGGCCGCGCTGCAGCGGCGCCATCCGCGCCCCGGCCTCGCTCGCGGCTTAACGTGCTTGGATCAGGTACCGATCACTACGGCCACGACATCATCATGCGGGGCGCCATGGCCCCCGCGAGAAGCAGCAGCATAGACGCCGGCAGATCTTCGAGGTCTCCCACGAGCTTTGCGGAGCCGCCGAACAGCCTGTAGGTGCTCATCCAGGTCAGGAAAGAGCTGTACAAGAAGGGCCGGTACGGCGAGGCGCTCCGGCACTACGACTGCGAGGAGGCCGTCCGGCTCAACGGCGCCAGCGGCCGCGCCCACGGTGAGGTCCGCTCCTTTGCTTCTCCACGCACATCTCCCTTTGCATTGCGTTGGATCCCCCGAATTGATCCATTCACACATATTTTGGAGCGTTTCACTTTGCTTGTTGTTGTTGCATGTGTGTTAAGCGATTGCTTGCAAATACTCCCTCCGTTTCTTTTTACTCCGCATATAAGATTTGGTCAAAGTCAAATTTGATAAAATTTGACAAAGTTTATATTAAAAAGTATCAACATCTACAACATCAAAGTTATACCATATGAAAATTAATATCATGATGCTTCTAATGATATCGGTTTCATATTTTGGATGTTGATAAATTTTTCTATAAAATTAATCAAACTTTAGCAAGTTTGACTTTGACCAAATCTTATATGTGAAGTAAAAAGAAACGGAGGGAGTACATCGGTAGGAGTTGCTCTTTTGCTTGTCCTAGAAACAAAAAATTTGATCTTGCAGCTAGCCAGCTAGAAGATTTTTTTGTGTGGAAAAGGAGAATATATCATTTTAATTCTCTAATTAATTGCATGCCACGAAGAATGGGAAAAATTGCATGGTTCGTTGTTATTTGGTAGTGAATTAATGTGTTATTAAGAGTTTCGCATTGTAGAATATGGTTCGAATGAAGAGCTTATCTGCATTTTGAATTGTGTATTTAGACCCGAATGTGGCCCTAGGTGTGCAGCTATTGCCTCTTGATATTTGTAAGAGATAATAATTCTGTTGTTTGTCTGCAAGTTACATCTTGGATGTATTCTCTGGAGCATGGATTCTTTTGGTATTGTAAAAAAATAACCTAAGTGTTGTCCTCTTTGTTCAAGATCATTGTGCTTGGTTTCCCTTTCCATATGATGCACATTTACCATATAATTTTTTCATGTTGTTGTATTCCACCACTATGTTTATCACTAAGTAAAAAGACGTCTGAACCATTTGTTGATCGAGAGGGCGCGCCAAGGCGCGTCTATTGGAACTAGTAGGTGTTATACCCAGTCACGGATATTGAGTTCAATCGCCATACGGCTGTATGCACGTCCGGGTCGTGCATCTTTTGTTCAGAGCCTCCCACACATCAGATCACCGATTGTGATTGTCGCTCGCAGCTTTTCATAGTCGCCTGACAAGTACACATACAGAAACATTAGACTTCTCCAGATTCGTACTTCATGTACCATCATCCTCCAGCACAATCACGTTCTTGAGTATTGATGGTAAGCTTCCGGCTTCCGGCGGCACGTCGTCTGAACAGCACGAGATTGCCACGGCCATCTCGGTGCCAGAGACTTAGGAGAGTTCCATGTCAGCAAGAGACATGCAGACACAGCAGCGATAGATCAATTTCTCTTCGGCCCTTCCAATCCAAGAAGCAACAACCAAGCCACTGGATTATACATCATGGCAAAAAAAAAATGTGTAAACGTTCCCTCCTCCAACCAAATAATTAGCTAGGAGGACTTTCTTGCTTTATGTATGGGCATAGCACAGATTCATAGCACGAAACTTTGATCCAGGAACCGGATACAGTCAAAATTTATTTTATAGACAAGTAATACATGTCTATTACAAAGTTGATAGTAGGTATTTTAATTTCCTTAGAGACACCAAGTTCAGTATAAACGCGCATAGTCACGGACACCATCACACCCACAAAATCACAAAGAGCTATCTGAACACCGGAATCAAGGATCTTCATAATTAAGAGGACATAACACTCATTAGGTAGACAAAAAAATTACAAACTCTATTTTTCCAAACAAAATTGGATATAAAAATAAAGTGAAAATAATAATTTGTAATTTGATTTTCATGTGCTTTAGAAACAAAGTATCTTAATAGCTAAATATGGTCAAAACAATATCTTAAATAGCTAAAAATCTAAATACGTTTTATACAAGACCATGCAATTAGGTCACACATCCCCTCCTCCACTCAAATAAGTCAAGATCACGTTTTATACATGACTCCCGAGGACTATGAGGGGTCATGCCATTCTATCCGCCTAAAACACCACCAATATATAGCTCAATGACAAAGCAGTTTCATGAATACAACAACTAACTTCAATCACAAGATTTCAATCATTAGTGATCTTTAGTAAACCTCCAAAATTTATTAGTTAAAAGATAATCACCCAAAGAAGAGGAAGTTTAGAAGAGTACAACCCAAGACATGAGCTACAAATTAATTAAGTTGAATGCCCCAATGCTATTGATCTTACACCAACAACAATTACTTTACCAAAGCACAATTATGTTTCCTCACAGCATGTATGTAAGTCTTATTCTGAAGAATAGTTACTAACTCCCTTCTAGGAAATAAATTTTGTGTACAACTATGCCTCAAATCTATCCGCGCAAATGCGCGGGTTACATAGCTAGTTATAACTAATTAAGAAGTAAGAAAACCTTGTGAGAGTTGCTCGAAGAGTGAACACGATTTTGAATTTCAAATTTGAGGTAATTTTGTGATCACAAGCGATAAAAAGATATATATATATATATATATATGTGTGTGTGTGTGTTTGTGTGTGTGTGTGTGTGTCAAACCCTTTGTGGGAATTGATAGAGCAAGTTTTTTCAACACCGAACTGTAAGACCCGATATGCGGTACTGTTTCAAGTTTGGACGTTTCCGTACGAACCCAGGGACGAAGCACATATCGGACCCACAAAGACATATGAGGAAGCCATATGTCTCGGATTTCAACATGATATCACAACATTACAGGTACAAGGATACAACATCTTACACAATCGACATATGCCTTAATACAATACATCAGCGGAAGTTATATGTCTGAGTACATACTACAATCAAATGCGTAGTGGGAAAGGTAAAACACACCATTCCTGTAACCACAAGTGTCTAGGCTCTCCGCCGAGATCCGCCTAAGTAGTCATCATTGAGTCTCCACAGAGGCGTCCAGAAGGAAGGGCATCGGGCTCCTCTGTAGCCCAAGATTGTTTGCATATTGATATCAACCAACTCCTACATCTGCTAGGATTGTGGTTTGCTTACTACATTGACAAAATGATAGGTCATGCAAAGGAATGGGTTCCACTATGCGGTAGAAACATATCATGGTGATCATCCTAAACAATGCATAAGCGAGACTGAGAGGGAAGTGGTATTTTATCGACATGATCAATGGGGGTTTGGTTGCATTGCTGACGAGGGTCGTACGGGGTATCTTCAACGGAGGGGGTAATCTCGGATTCCGGCTCCACCTCTATTCGAGCAAACAACATAACATAGCAATCAATATAATGTACAATGCACAATCACATGATCAGTATCTTTTTGGGGCGGCTTCTCAGAGAAGCTGGGGGGGGGGCAGCTTCTGGGAGAAGCCGCCAAAAGAACTGACCCTTAATGGAGTATATTGCATTTGAGTTGCAAATTCAAACTCCACATTTGAATTTAAAAGGGTTCATATGCACATTTTCTATTGTCACCCCCTCCATTTTAAAATGGTCCAACATGAAAAAAAGTGCATATTACGAATCCTTGCATTTTCTAAGAATTTTACATATATTATATGTCCAATTTTGAGTTAAAATGAATTAGTTATGAATTTCCATAGTTTAATGCATTTTCTGGAATTTCCTGAATATTCTTTAAATAGAAAAAGGCTTTTATTGCGTTAGCCACGTCAGCGCTGCCGGCGACATGTTGACGACGAGAACAGGACACGGAGGCGACTAGCTAGGCGGCGGCGCAGTGGCTCAAACTCGAAGCTGAGGCCATCTACCTGCTCAGGGAGGTCTCGCGCGTCGCATTGAGCAAACGAGCAACCCAAGGGAGGGCCGAGGACACGTCGGCGACGAGCTCCGCGGCGGCGGCGCTCGTACGAGAGGAAGACGATGACTAGGGCCACGGGGAGGAGCGCAGGGAGGGGGGGTTCAACGAGGGAGCTCACCATGAACGCGACGGTGTGGATGGGAGAGGCGGAGGAGCAACGGCGGCGGCGAATTCGGTGAGGGATACTTGCGGGTCCGGCGAGGTCGCGGTGGCTCTTGCGATGGCTCCAGGTCGAGGAGGCTCCCAATCCGCTTCCTGACTACGAAGAAGATGACGGGGAATGCGAAGGACACGTCAGCTTGCTGATACGTCCCAAACGTATCTATAATTTCTGCTTGCTCCATGCATGTTTTGTGTGAAATTGCTATGCTTTTGATACACTTTCATATCTTTTTATAACATATTTTTGAACTAACCTATTAATGGTTGCAAGAGTGCACAAGTTCTTGTTTTTGTACTTTATGTGTAGGAATTACTTGGATAAAGGAAAAAAATCACAAAAAGGAGCCTTGTAGGAGTTGGACTCTAACTTTCCCGAAATCTGTCCCCACCAGACAGGTTTTAAAGATCGCCTCGGAAACGCTAAAATACGGCCTCAAACGGAAAAACTTAAAACTACAAAGTTGTAGGGAATTTTGTTCCGGTGGATTTAGACATAAAATTAGGCCCAATCGGAGTTCGGATGCTTCCAGAAACTCCGAAATACAGAATACGTAATCTGGATGACGGGAATCCGAGAGTCTATATAAAGAGAGGAAACCTAGGTCAAAGGGCACCACGAAATTTCCTCCCCTTTGGCAGCCGTCTTGAGGGGGAGATCAATATCCACAGCAGCACCATCTCCAAGGAAGAAGAAGGGGCCAAGGGCCGCTGCCCCAAGGGTCGTGGTCGTGGCCGTGGGCGCCGTCGCCGCCGTGGCCGCCGCCGTCGCCGTCTCCTTCATCTCCTCCGGGCTGCACCTCTCAATCAACAACTCTCCCTCTCACCATGTCCATGTGTGAGTAGTTCCCCTCGGGGCTAAGGCTTATATCTTGATCTATTTGGTTTCTCTCTCTCCCATGATGTGATCTTTGTTGTGATCATAGGCTATGTTAATCTAGGGTGATCCCATGATATTTCCCCTTCCTCTATGTATTGGATTTATGTACTCAATTGAACTTATGTAGTATAATCTCCGAGACCAAGGTGACAGCGGTCTATTGGAAATGGGTTAGAAGAATATTATCATGAGTGATTTCCTCTTTTGTGTGTGGATTGAAGATTGAGAGTCTCTTGGTGCTTGTCTTTGACTATCCTTTAGATATGTTGTGGTGATTGTGTTACTCTCTTTGGATGGCCGCGGTGACATTGGGAAATTCATAGATTGAGAACTACGAACTTTGAGGTGTAATTTTGTAGCCCTACATACTTCTCATCCTCTCTTGACCACAAAGGAATGACCTCTGAGTGCGTCTCCATTGCATGCTTTATGGGAAATATCATTTGATTAGACTATGTTAATGTCGTTGAGAGTTGCCAGTAGTGAAAGTATGAAGCCTAGGCCTTGTTTCCACCATTGCAATACCGTTTGTGCTCACGTTTACCACTTGTTTTCTTGCTGCACTTTTTATTACAGATTAATATTACTTTGTTTTGCCACACCTATCACTCGTATTTTACCATCTCTTCGCGGAACTAGTGCACCTATACACCTCCTAGTTGTATTAGGTGTGTTGGGGACACAAGAGACTTCTTGTATCTTAATTGCAGGTTTGCTTGAGAGACCCCATCTTCAACCTCTACTTCCCTGAGTTCGATAAACCTTAGGTCATCCACTTGAGGGAAATTGCTGCTGTCCTACAAACCTCTGCGCTTGGATGCCCAACATAGTCTACAAGAATAGAAGTGTGCGTAGACATCAAGCTATTTCTGGCGCCGTTGCCGGGGAGGTAAGTTTGAAGGTATATCTTTTGATCTTGCAATTAAATCTTTTCGTTTCTTGTTTTTATTTTCACTAGTTAGGCCTTATGGAAAACAACAAAAATATTATGAGAGAGCTTTATGAGCTTTATCTTGAGTTGGGACATGAAGTGTTTGAAGAGAAAATCAAAAAGCCTATGGAGCTTCATTATTTGCACAACACTCATGTTAGTAGCAATGTTACTAGTATATCTTCTCTGAATACCTTTGATGCTAATGATATGCAAAGTTATAAGCTTGGGGATGCTACGTTTTATGAAGATGATCTTTTTAGCCCCCCAATTTTTGATGAGGAAATTTATTTTGATGATACTTTGCCTCCTATCTATGATGATTATTGTGATGACACTTATGCTATAAAGAATAAATGTTTGCAAATGTATCATGATAAGAATGATTCATGTGATAGCTATTTTCTTGAGTTTTCTCCCACTATTACTATTGAGAAGAATTTTTCTTATGTGGAGAATAACAAATTTTCTATGCTTGTGGATCATGATAAGAATTTTTTATGTGCTACTTATATTGTTGAGTTTATTCATGATCCCACTGAAAATTATTATGAGAGGGGAACATATGCTTATAGATATTCCAATAATATCAAGTTCACTCTCTTTATGTTGAAGGTTTTGAAGTTGCATTTATTTTTGTCTTCCTATGCTAATATCTTTATGCTTCAATGAGTTATTTCTCTACAAGATCCCTTTGCATAGGAAGCATGTTAGACTTAAATGTGTTTGGTATTTGCTTCTTTATGCTCTCTTTTGTGCTTCAACTTTTATTCCTATGAGAGCAACATTAAAATCTTAAGCCTATCTTTATGGCTATAAAGAAAGAGCTCTAGGGAGACAACCCTTGTTATCTATAGTTTGAGTTTTTTACTTTCAGTTTTTAGTGATCTTGATGATTGTTAGTACTGTAGCAACATCATTGTATCTTTATTTTCAATCTGTGTGCCAAGTCTAGCCTCCGATTGCAAGAAAGTTCAAAAGTTGTGACATGCTGTCCAGAAAACAGATTCTGTCATTGGACGGAAAAATTAGCCTAAAATCACCAGATCATCTTTTTGATTTGAATTTTTTTGACAGCGTGCTCCATACAATTGAATTTCGAGCGTCTGTTCTGAGTTTTTTGATTCGAGTTGCAGAAGTACCCCTACAAAATTCTTTACTACCTGCTGTTCTGTTTTTCACAGATTCTGCCACGTTTTGTCTCTCCTAACTTTTGCAAACTTTAAGCTTGCTTTTTCTTTGCAAAAACTTTTTGGAAATCTTGAGAAACAGTAGCTCTTCAAGAATATATTTATATCCAGTGGAAAAAATTATTTATTAAGGGTACTAACCTCTCTAATCAGCTTATGATGAGTTATGTATGAAGGGTGTTTTCAAGTGTGCGATGGAAGATGATGAAAGAAGATTCGGGAGTGTCAAGCGCTCAAGCTTGGGGATGCCCCCATGCATCTCCAACAAATATTCAAGGAGACTCAAGAGTCTAAGCTTGGGGATGCCCCCGTGCATCCCCTTCTCCATCAACAATCATCAGTTCGTCCTTCGTCTCACTATATTTTTATCACTTCATGCGTTATGTGCTATGCTTGGAGCGTCTCGCTCTTAGGTTTTATTTTTAGTTTTCTTTAGCTTTGCTTGCTTTTCATAACAAGTTAGATCCCGTCTTACTTTGTGTGGGAGAAAAACACGCTCAACTTTCAAAACCTAGAACACATCATAGGATTCTTCATGCCTATCTTTTTGCTGTTGTGTGTTCTTTATATTTTCGTAGCTACTGCCATGTTTAGTTTTAGTTTTAGTTTGTCTTTAGCAAGAGCCTTGGCTTTTGTTTAGTTTTTTGCTGGAACTCTCCTTATTTTTCATGTTTATCTTGTTAAGAGGGTTGGTTGTTGCACTGAGTTGCGTCTTGTCTTGAGAGTAGGTAATTGAGGTTGCTATTTAATTTTAGTAGTAACTTGCAATAGTTTTGAGGTATTGATGTGAGTAATGTTTGAACTTTTGGTGTCAAGAGCTTTAGCCTATTAGTGACAGGTGTCGTATTTTGGGCAATACGTGTGTATTTTCAAAACCTACAAAAACTAGTTGAGAACTCTAACTACTAGATGGATCACTAATATTTGGAGGGATCGAATATTAGAGTACACTCATGTACCATGAGTCGAGGATGGGCAAGGATAACCAAACCCCCATACACTCCTCCTCGGGGTACTTGTCTCTTTGTGAACCTCCTTATTAGATTGAGAGTTACCGATAATAAGTGCATGAGGTCTTCGAACTAATGTTAGTATTGAAATTGACACTTCCACCTTCCCATATTTTGCTAGCCTCTCCCGTGCCGTGCATTGCCTTCTTCTCACTCCGAGAGTTGGTGTCCACCTTCGCCGGTACATCCAAACCCTTGGCACGATACGCTCTGTCATCATAAGCCTCTTTATATCTTTCCTCAAAACAACCACCACACCTACCTATCAAGGCATTTCCATAGCCTTTCCGAGATATATTGCCATGCAACATCCACCTCTTCATGACTTGATCTTCATGTCATACATGTTCCTGCTACACTGGCAGCGACATACATTGCATACATCATGATAGCTGCATCTTCTTTATGATTTAGAGTACCTTGTAAAGTGTGAAAGATCTCCTTTACCTTCTTGTAAAATAGAGTGTTGCCCTTAAGTGAGGAAAAGATCCCAAAGTGGACACAATAAAAGATCCCAAAGAGAACAGATGAGAGTTAAATAGAAAGAGCCATTAAGGCCACAAAAAAATACAAAAAATAGAAAAAAGAGAAAAAAGAAATAAAAAGAGAGAAAGGGGCAACACTACTATCCTTTTGAGAGATCCACACTAGTACTCCCTTTATATTCTTGTACTCCATAGAGATGATCATTATGCATATAGCTATGTGGGGACCTTCACACTATAGAACTTGGCTTGCATATCCCAAGGATGAGCCTCCTCAAACGAGCTCTAGGTCTTCATTAGCGAGCAAGTTAGATGCACCCCCACTAGTTCCATTGGAGAGCTTCTTAGCTCATATGTGCATCCGTTGCATGGCAATCTCTACTCCTCACATCATATCTATCATTTGGCATCTCTTGCCTATGATTGTCCTCATTGATGTGAGTCTTTCTCACCCTTTTTGTGTTCCTCCTCCGCCATATTTTTCTCTTTGCAATCCAAAGTGTCAACTCTCGTGCTTACTCTCATCCATTGCATGAGTGCTCAAAATATCGAAAAGGAGTGGATCAAATTGACTTGTACCTGACTAGTAGTCTGTGGACGAGTCAAGATAAGATTCCAAAGAAGACCGAGTGTGAAACTTTAGTAGATTGAGTTATCAAAAAAAATACTTTTTCATCTCGTATTCCCTATCCCTTTTCTTGCACGTAAACACCATTTGGAGAAATTCGAGTCACGGACAGCGAGAGCTTTTGCACCCTTTGTTCTTTTGTTGCTTGTGTCAATGCTAATATAGACTCTTGCTTGTTAAGACTTGAATTGAATTGCATGCTTTGATTGCTTTACTTAAAAGTCCTTATATGTTTGTGTGGAATGTCAACACAGAAATTATGCTTGTTATCATTTACCTACTCGAGTACGAGCAGGAATTAAGCTTGGGGATGTTGATACGTCCCAAACGTATCTATAATTTCTGCTTGCTCCATGCATGTTTTGTGTGATATTGCTATGCTTTTGATACACTTTCATATCTTTTTATAACATATTTTGGAACTAACCTATTAATGGTTGCAAGAGTGCACAAGTTCTTATTTTTGTACTTTATGTGTAGGAATTACTTGGATAAAGGAAAAATCACAAAAAGGAGCCTTGTAGGAGTTGGACTCTAACTTTCCCGAAATCTGTTCTCACCAGACAGGTTTTAAAGATCGCCTCGGAAACGCTAAAAGACGGCCTCAAACGGAAAAACTTAAAACTACAAAGTTGTAGGGAATTGTGTTCCGGTGGATTTAGACATAAAATTAGGCCCAATCGGAGTTCGGATGCTTCCAGAAACCCCGAAATACAGAATACGTAATCTGGATGACGGGAATTCGAGAGTCTATATAAAGAGAGGAAACCTAGGTCAAAGGGCACCACGAAATTTCCTCCCCTTTGGCAGCCGTCTTGAGGGGGAGATCAATATCTACAGCAGCACCATCTCCAAGGAAGAAGAAGGGGCCAAGGGCCGCTGCCCCCAAGGCCCGTGGCCGTGGCAGTGGGCGCCGCCGCCGTCGTGGCCGCCGCCGTCGCCGTCTCCTTCATCTCCTCCAGGCTGCACCTCTCCATCAACAACTCTCCCTCTCACCATGTCCATGTGTGAGTAGTTCCCCTCGGGGCTAAGGCTTATATCTTGATCTATTTGGTTTCTCTCTCTCCCATGATGTGATCTTTGTTGTGATCATAGGCTATGTTAATCTAGGGTGATCCCATGATATTTCCCCTTCCTCTATGTATTAGATTTATGTACTCAATTGATCTTATCTAGTATAATCTCCGAGACCAAGGTGACAGCGGTCTATTGGACATGGGTTAGAAGAATATTATTATGAGTGATTTCCTCTTTTGTGTGTGGATTGAAGATTGAGAGTCTCTTGGTGCTTGTCTTTGACTATCCTTTAGATATGTTGTGGTGATTGTGTTACTCTCTTTGGATGGCCGCGGTGACATTGGGAAATCCATAGATTGAGAACTACGAACTTTGAGGTGTGCTTTTGTAGCCCTACATACTTCTCATCCTCTCTTGACCACAAAGGAATGAGCTCCGAGTGCGTCTCCATTGCATGCTTTATGGGAAATATCATGTGATTAGACTATGTTATTGTCGTTGAGAGTTGCCACTAGTGAAAGTATGAAGCCTAGGCCTTGTTTCCACCATTGCAATACCGTTTGTATTCACGTTTACCACTTGTTTTCTTGCTGCACTTTTTATTACAGATTAATATTACTTTGTTTTGCCACACCTATCACTCGTATTTTACCATCTCTTCGCGGAACTAGTGCACCTATACACCTCCTAGTTGTATTAGGTGTGTTGGGGACACAAGAGACTTCTTGTATCTTAATTGCAGGGTTGCTTGAGAGACCCCATCTTCAACCTCTACTTCCCTGAGGTCGATAAACCTTAGGTCACCCACTTGAGGGAAATTGCTGCTGTCCTACAAACCTCTGCGCTTGGAGGCCCAACATAGTCTACAAGAATAGAAGTGTGCGTAGACATCACTTGCCTCCTCGACAGTGTTGGCCACGCCAGACCACGGCGGTGCTGTGCGGCGACGCTCAGGCAGGGGAAAAATCTGGCGAGATAGGTCGAGCGGGATAGCGAAGAGAGGGGGAAAGGGTGCGGGGGTTGTGGCATCTCCGTGGCGCGCTGTGGAGCAAGGGGAAGGCCTAGACGACTCTGGCCGTCGAGGTTGCGGTTGACGCGCTCTCTACTGCCTCCAGCGAGCTGCTTTGAGGAAGAGGACAAGAGAGGAGGAGGTGGGCCTGGGCCGTGGTTCGGCTAGTTGGGCCGAGTGCCAGGTAGGTTTCTCTTTTCTTCTCTTTCTGTTTTTCTTTTCTGCAATTTGTTTTGCTTTGCTAAAATAATTAGCTAGGAATTTTCTAAAATGCTCAAAAAATTTATATGGACTTACATGACCAATAGTTAGTCACTCCCAAGTTTCGAACATTTTTGAAATTCAAAATATTTGAATTCAAAATAAATAGGGGTATTTAATTAATTCCAAGCACTTTATAGAATTTTTGAAAATCTATGAGCATGGGTTTGAATCCACATCACTTGATATGTGATCAGACTCTTTTATATTACTTTTCAAAAATGCCAAAGGAATTTTTGGAGCAACTTTTAAAGCGGACATTTTAACTAAATTCATCCGAGGGGTGTTCCTTCTCCAATTTCTATTTCATTTGAAATTTTTGGCATGATGCTATGTGAGGCTTGATCCTAGCACATACCTAACAGAGGGTTCTAACAACTCACCCCCAGTCAAAAGAATCTCGTCCCGAGATTCAGAAGTCGCCAGGAGGAAGGTGGGGTACTCGGCACGTGGACGGTCTTCTCTTTCCCACGTGGCTTCTTTCTCGGAGTGGTGTGACCATTGAACTTTCAGAAACTTAATATTCAGACGACGAGTGACACGCTCTACTGAATCAAGAATACGAACGGGGTACTCTCGATAAGAAAGGTCATCTTGGAGATCAAGCGTTTCATGGTCGACTTCGCGGATGGGGTCTTTGAAGCAACGCCTGAGTTGTGACACATGGAATACATCATGTACTCGGGAAAGGTGCGGGGGTACTTCAAGTTAGTAGGCAACTTTTCCATGTTTAGCAACAATGCGGAAAGGTCCGATGTATCGTGGGGCCAACTTGATTTTGATACCGAAGCGTTGGGTTCCCTTCAGAGGAGTAACCCGAAGGTAAGCCTTCTCATCTAGATATTAGCTTTCTTGCCTACGATGACGATCATAGTAGCTTTTCTGACGAGACTGGGCTGCTTTCAATTGATCTCGAACAATGAGAACTTGCTCTTCTGCTTCCTCGATCATATCCGGTCCAAAGAGTTGTCTTTCACCGGTTTGTGACCAATTTAGGGGTGTTCGACATCTTCGAACATTGAGGAATTCAAAAGGAGCCATGTTCAGACTAGATTGGAAACTATTGTTATAAGAAAATTTGGCAAATGGAAGAGACTTCTCCCAATTCTTGCCGAATGAGATAACACAAGATTTGAGCATGTCTTCGAGAATTTGGTTAACCCTTTCAACTTGACCGCTAGACTGAGGATGGAAAGTTGTACTAAAGGAGAGATGAGTTCCCATAGCATTCTGGAAGCTTTGCCAGAATCTAGAGGTGAAAAGGATACCACGATATGAATTGATTTCAAAAGGAACACCATGAAGAGACACGATTCTAGAGACATACAAGTCCGCTAACTGTCTAGCAGTTATAGACTCGCTAACGGGAAGGAAGTGAGCAAGTTTGGAAAGCCTATCAATGACAACGAAGATGGCATCATTTCCTTTCCGGGTTTTTGGAAAGCCAGTGATGAAGTTCATACTGACTTTGTCCCATTTCCACTCGACAATAGGCAATGGTTGAAGAGTACCAGCAGGTCTTTGGTGTTCGTCCTTAATGCGACGACAAACATCACATTCAACAACATATCGAGCAATGTCTCTGTTCATCCTAGTCCACCAAAATCTCTGGCGTAGACCTCGGTACATTTTTGTGCTACCGGGATGAATTGAGAGGGGAGTCTCATGGGCTTATTTAAGGATGAGTTGCCTTAGATCCCTATTCTTAGGTACTACAAAACGATTTTCAAAGAATACCGTTCCTTTGCTAGCCGTGGAGAAACATTTAGCAACTCCGCTAGCAATGTTCTCCTTGATCCGGCGAACACCTCATGCATGCCTTTGGGCAACTATGATTTGATTCTCAAGAGTTGGTTTCGCTGCCAAGTTGAAAAGGCATTCACGAGAAACAATATCGAGATTATGCTTTCAAAATTCCTCATGAAGAAGTGGTTTATACTGTTGTAACATGAGGTTGTTACAATACGACTTACGACTTAGTGCATCAGCCATGACATTGCCTTTGTCTAGGGTGTATGAAATTCCTGACTCATAATCTTTTATCAACTCTATCCAGCGTCTTTGCCTGAGATTAAGATCTGGCTGGGTGAATATGTATTTGAGGCTTTGGTGGTCGGAATAGATCTCACAATGATTATCAAGGATGTAATGTCGCCAAGTCTTCAAGGCATGAACTACGGCTGCGAGTTCAAGATCATGGGTAGGATAGTTCTCTTCATATGGACGCAACTGGCATGAAGCATATGCTACCACATGTCGACCTTGCATAAGTATGCAACCTAACCCTTGCCGTGAAGCATCACAGTAGATCTCAAAATCCCATTTACTATCTGGAGGCACAAGTACGGGTGTAGAAGTCAATCTTCTTTTAGCTCTTGAAAGCTTTCCTCGAACTTGGGAGTCCATTCGAATTTCTTATCTTTCTTGAGGATTTTAGTTAGAGGCTTTGCAACTTTGGAGAAGTTCTCAACGAAGCGGCGGAAATACCTTGCTAAGCCAAGAAAACTCCTAACTTGCTTAACTGATTCAGGTGGAGTCCAATCAAGGACAGCCTGAACTCTCTCGGGATTCACAGAAATGCCTTTTGCAAAAATCGCGTGGCCTAAGTAGGTCACTTCTGGTAGCCAAAATTCACACTTAGAGAACTTGGCATAAAGGCGGTGCTCTAGAAGTTTCATAAATACCAGCCTAAGATGTTCTGCGTGTTCTTCTTCGTTCTTCAAGTAGATGAGAATGTCATGAAGATAAACTACAACGAATTTATCCAAGTACTCCATGAAGATCGAATTAATCAAACGTGAGAAAGTGACGGGGGCACTGGTTAAACCGAAGGACATGACGGTGAACTCGTAAAGACCATATCGAGTAGTGAAAGCTGTCTTGGGAACGTCCTCGTTTCGGATTGTGATTTGATGATAGCCTATTCTCAAATCCATCTTGGATAAGACAGAGGATCCAGCAAGTTGATCATAAAGATAGTTGATCATGGGAAGTGGGTACTTGTTCTTTATCATCGCTAGATTTAGTGGGCGATAGTCTACGCACATCCTTTTTGTTCCATCTTTTTTCGTTATGAATAGAACGGGGCATCCCCATGGCGATGAGATAGGGCGGATGAAACCTTTTGCCAACAAAGCTTAAAGTTGGATTTTAAGCTCAGCTAACTCATGTGGGGCCATTCTATATGGACATCTGGAAATTGGGGTGGTGCCTGGCATAAGGTCTACAATGAATTCTACACATCTGTCGGGTCGCATTCCTAGCATCTCTTCAGGAAAGACATCCAGGAAGTCACGAACCACCGGAATATCTTCAAGGTTGGGAAGGGCAAGAACATTCAAAGAATGCATCTGGGTTATCGATCTTGGTGAGGTGTAATCAATTGTCTGGCCTGAAGGGTGGGTAAGTTTAACTGACTTGGATTTACAATCAAGGACATCATTTTGTCTTGATAACCAATCCATACCAAGGATGACATCAATGTCTGAAGACTTGAGGGCTATAAGTGAAGCAAGGAATACTAAACCCTCAATTGCAATTTGATTGTCATGACTTACTCTATTAGTTTGCCATTTGGAACCAGAAGTTTGAATAATCATTGGGGCGAACATTTCATCAAAGGATACATCATGCCGAAGTGCATAACTCTCCGACAAGAATGAGTGAGATGCTCCTGGATCAAAAAGAACGGAAGTAGGACCATAATTGACTGGGAGTGTACCAAGAATGAGGTCAGAAGTACCATCAGTCTCCTCTGCTGAGATTTGGTTCACACGTCCAAGATTTGCGGAAGTAGATGGCTTGGCGGTGGAGACCTTCGGGGGTGACTTGGAACGAACATTGGGGTTCCCTTTGGCATAGGGTGGAGCATTCTGATTTATGGGGCACTCACGAGAATAGTGACCTGGCTGACCACACCGGAAAGAAGATCCAAAGATAGGGCGGACAGCTGGGTTGCTAGGTGGAGCAGTGGGAAATGGAGCTGGTGGACGAGGCGCCACAAAGGATGGCCTCGGTGGGTTGTTCTGGCGGAACATACTATTGGGGATCCAGATTTTGTGCTTCTGAGGGCCTGAACTGGATGAAACATCATCTCTGGGGTGCTTGCGGAAGTCTCCGGGAGTGATCATATCCTCCGCCTTGATGGCCTTGTTGACAAGGACCTGGAATGTGGAAAAGTCATGAAGATTGAGCTCACGACGAAGTCCATAATTGAGTCCCTTGCGGAAGCTCTCTTGCTTCTTGGAGTCGGTGGAGACCTCCTCGGGAGCATAGCGGGCAAGACGGTTGAACTCCGGACTAAACTCATCAATAAACCATATTCCTTCCGTGAGATTACAAAACTCCTCTCTCTTGCGATCCATGAGTCCCTTAGGAATGTGTTTCTCGCGAAAATCTTCACGGAACTCATTCCACGAAGTCAACTATCTAGCTGGACGCATGTTCAGAAAGTTCTCCCACCAAGAGCTAGCAGCACCCTCGAGGTGGTAGGTGGCATAGTTGACTCTGTCACCATCTGCAACATGTCCAAAATGGAGCTTTCTCTCGATGTTGCGAAGCCAGTCATCGGCGTCAAGGGGCTCAGTGGAATAGCTAAATACTGGGGGATGAAGCTATATGACGTCATTCAACGACACAAGCTCATTCCGCTGCTGGGCAGTGTTCCGAGCAATGACCCCCAACAACTCATGAGAATCCCTTCGGGTTCTTTCAACCTCCATGAGAACCTGAGCCATCGTGGGTGACGGTGGAAGATTGCCTTCCTCCGGAACATTCCCACGATCTTGGGCACGACCAAGGTGGCCACGTGTTCCTTGAGACATCCTGAAGGATAAGATCAATGTCAAAAAGAAAAAAAAGAAAAAAAAGAGTTGAATGATTTTGCAAATGCATAAGATTATGAAGATAACTGGAATGACTCGGACATCATAACGACTGTACATGCAAGAGAAATGGAAATTCTCACGTCATTGGAATAGCAATTCCACCAAGAAGTCCAAAACTGGAAGCACAAAGACTCTAGACAACCGAACACAACTTTCCTACGGCTACAAGGAAGCAATCAACGAGATGTTCTAGTAAGACATAAATGAGCCTAGTCCTATCTTCCCGTAGAAAAGATGAGGGTGACTCAGAACTTAGATCGATGAGGGTAAGGAGAAAAAATAAGCCTTACATTGTTCCCATATATGCCCAGAGTAACTATATAACTATAGAAGGCTAGACTCGACTTCCACCAAGGCTGATAATCCTACAGTCAGTCCTACTCTTATACCAAGTCTATTGGGACCCGGAATATGCATATGTAATTCCTGTTACAACACGATCATATGGAGAGCCGAGAGCCGTACCCACTTGTCTAAGCAGACAAGGCCAAGCACAGAACACTCTCGGAACGCATCTAACGTGAGGGGCATTCCATCCAGGACGGATGATCAGCTGAGATGGGTCCTCATCGTCTGCTCACAAGTCTAAATGATTATGGGTGGTGAAATCCCATACTCATAGACAAGTCGCCTCAACCACATTATCGATTGAATTATAACACTTACATAAGCAGACTCCAGCCCGATCACCTGGTCGGGATCTCGGGCGGGCTCAATCATACAATAAAGTAGCACGTGATAGACTCACGAGCAATCACATCGCGATGCCCCAAGCTGCGCACATCTAAGGGCCACTTGGTGTATAAAAGACCTCTGACAAGAACACAACTAAGCTATCGAACCCCACACTAAGACATGCACGTTATAATCATACACGCAGCATACATGTCAAGTGTAAACAGCAGGTACACATTGCATGAACTATACAAAGTTTACAACTTTATTGACTTATATATAGAGTACACACAGAGATCACTAGACTGTGATCCAACATTACATCATTCAAGCGGAAGCAACTTAGGTCCGAGTACAGAAAAGTTTAACAAATGGCTTAGAGAAGCCTTATTTATAAACAAGCCCTTCCACGAGGGACCAGACCTCTGTCTGGGACTACACTAGCTTGATCCTTCGTCGAGCGCTAGGAAGAAGCGACCATCGGGGTCAGTGGTTTCATCTAAAAACATAAATAAGCAAACATGAGTACAAAGTCGTACTCAGCAAGACTTACGTAGGAACTATACTACTCATGCTCAAGTATCAAGGTAAATGGATGTGAGGGTTTCAATGCAGAAGTGCCAGCTTTGACATGGCTAGTCCCGTACTAAAAATACTAGAATGAGGTAAGAAGCGCACGAGTCCATCAATCCTAGTCTCCCAGACAATAAACCACTATGGATCCTTCCTCAACTTCCCACGAGAAAGCAGGCCATATCACTCACACTTATCTTGGCAAGTTTTAGAGTTTCTATTGAAGTTGTCTAATAATTAAGCACGGATAACCAAGTAGTCCATGACCGCAAACTCGTCAATTCGAATAGTTTTTTAACCCTGCAGGGGGTGTACTACTACACACACATGACCACCAGATACCGCCAGGTCTCGACACCATTCAAGGGGTGCCCGCGAGGATGTTCACCACAACACTTCGCCCATAGCTCCGACCTAGTCCGGAGAGTCGCCTATCTGAGGGGGATCCGTAAGGAGGTGATGAGGACATCCCTACTAATGTTACACCCACATCCTCACCAACTACACATATTGGACCAGTTACTAGAGCACGCGCACATCAGCTAAATTATCAAGTACTTTCGTTTCTTGCGAATCCTTCTAATGTTCATGAACATATGATGCTGCCTAAATTAGATACTTTTGTTTTTCTTATGAATGAAGGACCTAGCATGGACAAGAAGGACGGGCATTGGAGCGGGATCAAGCATGGAGAAGATGGTGCGCGCGCGGGAAAGGACAATGGAGTTTCCAGTGGTGATTTTCGCACTTTGAAGCCACCATAAGGCGTGCATGAAGGCTTGGACGAAATACACGAGATGCCACTTCATTATTTTCGTCCAAGGGCAATTATAGGTGCTGCGTCACCTTAATATTGGGCTGGGCCCATGTAATTTCGAAATACTACTTTATAGGCTGTTTTTAGAGTTCGTATGTGTGGGGAAACCGAGTTAGGGTTGTTTTCGGACCCCACCTCCAAGGGGTCACAAAATTTCCCTCTATTCCCCCATATATACAACCCTTAGGGCGTCTTTTAGACTTGGGTTTTAATTAGATTTAAGTTAGCCATAGCCGTAACTTTGAGCTCTTCGTTTGTGTCATCCGACCAGGCCAAGACCGCATTGGAACCCCAACTTCTGTTAATCATTCATCTTATATTCGCAATATCCGGATTGCAATTCTTAGTTCTTGCTTGTTCTTGTCGATTGCTTGCAGGAATTAGACCTCCGTGGTCAGGTTGATCGTGCATCCGCGGGATCAATAACCTCTCGGAGTTGGTTTAGCGATTGCTAAGGCGCAACGTCTTCGCACGTTCTTAGTCGGGTCGTGAAAGTCTACTCCAGCATAATCGATCTCCATCATCTCATCGAAACATCGGGACGCCTTCGCCTCTATCAAGTGGTATCAAATTTCCAGGTTGCTCGGTGAGATTTACCAGTTTTCGTAGTCTAGATTACTTCTGTTTTCATACCTACAGTCCACGAAAAAGCCAAAAAAAAATTTAGGGTTAGATCATCACGTCCCAAAACAGCCCGAGCCTTGTCCAGTTTTCTTTACAGTAGTTGCTTTGTTGAATTTGGGGTTGCATCGTTGTGTCGAGTTGCTGATCTTAGCATCTAGTTCCCTTAGAGTTTCGAGTTCTGGTCACAGTTTGTCACGCCGATGCCGCATAGTAGTACACCACCACGTTCCGCCAATCCGATTCCAGATACACCACCACGTTCCGCCAAGCCGAGTCCATATACACCACCACAACCTACCGATCCGAGTTGAGTTCCATCACCCATTCGGTTTGTGATATCTCTGTAGCCAGAATAGTTTTGAGTTGATTAGAGTCGGATTTCACCAATCTTTGTCGTACGTAGAAGGGGGTGATTTCCAAAAAAAAAGTCTGGCACGCTTTGCAGAGCAGTTTTTAGGCCAAAAATTTCAGGGGTGAAAAAATTTCGTGCCCATACCTTCCTTAGGTCCAGAAACTCATTTTGAGACGTTCGCTACCATAGTGATTTTTTCGCACTTTTTCAGCCATCGCAGTCCCGAATTGCAAGAAAAAAAGCAAAAAAAAGGAGAGAAAAAAAATTCAGAGTGTGCTTCGCAGTTGTTTACGTGCCGCGTCGTGCTTTCTTTGGTGTTTTAGGCTCGCGTCTCTAGTACGGTCTAGCCTAGGATCAACACAGTACCGATGTTGAGTGTTTATTTAGCTTTGCATCTATGTCTTGATTACTGTTGAGCTTTTACTACCATACTTGTCAGCCTTCCTACAACTCCACATATATTCTTCATCGTGCGTTTTGACACCTCCTGGCCATCGCTCTACCACATCTCTGAGAGTTTTGACCCGTTGGTTGTACATCACCATCTGCTGCTAGGTAAGAATCGGTAAGAACGAAAGAAAAGCTTGAAGGATTTGTGCTTTCCACCACCCCACATCCCATTAGTAGAAGCAGGATCATATTTATTTGTGTTTTCTATTTCTGCTAATCATGCCAGGATCACATGATGAAGTGGCGCGGGATGCACCCGATTGGGAGAACATGTCCAACAAGGAGCTACATGACAAATTTGCACAAATGATGTCTGAACAGGTGAATGACATCGAGTACAGATTTACAAAGGCGATTGATGGCGTGGAGAAGATGATCGACGCCAAGCTCGACGCCAAGTTTACTGAGTTGATCGCACGCCTACCTACACAGCCTGCTGCCGCTCCGGCACAGCCACCGCCACCACGACGTATTCTGTTTCCGGGCGGACAAGCTGCTGGTATTTGTGCTCCTCCTGCTGCTGCAGTTGCTACTCCTGCCGCTGCTTCTGACGTCGACCAGGACGACAACTACGCGGGTGATTACGAGGAGGAGGTGGAACAGGAAGCGGCCTATGAACAACCATCTGGACGTCCACGTCCCAACATTCGCCACGGTTGACAGCAACCACCCCCTCAGGTACGCGATGATGAATATGTGCCTATACTTAAATTGAATCTTAAGACATTTGAGGGTAGATATATTCCTGATGCTTATCTTACTTGGGAGTTAGAAACTGAACAACGCTTTACATGTTTACAATATCCTGAGAATAGACGTGTTACTGCTGCTGTTTGTGAATTCACGGGGTTTGCATCTATTTGGTGGTCTGAACATTGTAGATTGCATGCTAATAATATTCCAACTACTTGGGCTGCTTTAAAAGATGCTATGCGTACTCGCTGGGTTCCTCCTTCTCATAACCGTGAATTGCTACAAAAATTACAGCGTTTGAGATAAGGAAAAAATTCTGTAGAGGAATATTATCAGGAATTACAAAATGGATTCATTAGATGTGGCCTAGTAGAGGATAATGAAGCTATGCTTGCACGTTTTATGGGTGGCTTAAACAAGGAGATACAAACTATTCTAGAATACAAGGACTATGCTACTATCACTCGTTTGTTTCATCTTTCTTGTAAAGCTAAACGTGAAATGCAGGATCGACAGGCCACTACGAGACCTAACTTTTCTGCAGGACGAAATACATCCTGGACATCGCGTGGAGCTTCTACATCCACACGTCCTGCTGCACCACCATCTACTTCAGCCGCTCATTCTTACAGGGAGCCACCAAAACAGCCTGCGCCACCATTCAAGGGTGCACAGAGTGGTTCAGCGGCGAGTTCTTCTTCATCCATGGCTTCCACAGGGCAAACACGAGATCGTGATATTAAATGTCGCAGGTACCAAGGTGGAGGTCACTTCGCAAAAGACTGTCCTTCAAGCGTGTGATGACTATTACGGCGGATGGTGGGTATGAGTCAGCGAGTGACTGTGATGAGGAGACTTTAGTTCTCATTTCTCATGAGGAACAGGGTGCCCATGCTGATGCTCATGATATAGAGTATATGGCTCCTGATGATGCGGATAAATATGCTAGTTTGGTTGCTCAACGTGTGTTAAGTGTGCAGGTAACGAAGGCCGAGCAAAACCAGAGGCATAATTTGTTCCACACAAAGGGAGTGGTGAAAGAACGTTCGGTTCGCATCATTATTGACGGAGGGAGTTGCAACAACTTGGCTAGCATGGAGTTGGTGGAGAAGCTATCTCTCACCACAAGACCACACCCCCATCCGTACTATATTCAGTGGTTTAACAATAGTGGTAAGATTAAGGTAACGCGTTCTGTTCATGTGCACTTTAGCATTGCTGCATATGCTGATTATGTTGATTGTGATGTGGT
Source organism: Bromus sterilis (assembly GCA_950022295.1). Lineage (NCBI taxonomy): Eukaryota > Viridiplantae > Streptophyta > Magnoliopsida > Poales > Poaceae > Bromus > Bromus sterilis. The sequence goes on along the minus strand of OX465599.1, from coordinate 157,044,384 downwards.
ACCCATGCAAGCATGCTCTCTTTTACTTGGTAGACCATGGCAATTTGATAGGAATGTTGTACACCATGGTAGGACAAATCAGTTTACTCTGGTTCATCAGGATAAAAATATTGCTTTACTTCCTATGTCTCCTGAACAAATTGTGAAAGATGATCTTGCTAGAGCTAGTAAAGCTAAACAGGAAAAAAATAAGAGTGAGAATGAGATAGTAGCTAAAGAATTTGAGCAACAACATAAGACTAATAGCAAATCTTCGTCTGCTGTTTCTAAAGAAATTAAATTGACTAGTCCAACTTTGCTTGCTACTAAGTTTGATATTTCGGATTTGGATGTTAGTCAATATGTGTGCTCTGCTTTTGTGTGCAAAGAAGCTTTGTTTTCATTTGAGTAATTTCCTCCTTCTTTGCCTCCTGTTGTCAATGACCTTTTGCAGGAGTTTATAGACGTCTTTCCCCAAGACGTACCACCGGGATTACCACCTATTCGAGGGATTTAGCATCAGATTGACTTAATTCCCGGTGCTTCGCTGCCCAACCGTGCGCCATACCGTACCAATCCTGAGGAGATGAAGGAGATTCAGCGTCAAGTACAAGAGCTACTCGACAAAGGTTATATACGTGAATCCCTTAGTCCTTGTGCTGTTCCTGTTATATTAGTACCAAAAAAGGATGGAACATGGCGTATGTGTGTTGATTGTAGAGCCATTAATAATATAACTATTCGTTATCGTCATCCTATTCCTAGGTTAGATGATATGCTTGATGAATTAAGTGGCTCTACCATGTTTTCCAAAGTTGATTTGCGTAGTGGATACCATCAAATTCGCATGAAATTAGGAGATGAATGAAAAACAACATTTAAAACTAAGTTTGTACTATATGAGTGGTTAGTCATGCCTTTTGGGTTAACTAATGCACCTAGCACCTTCATGAGATTAATGAACGAGGTTTTACGTGCTTTCATTGGACGATTTGTGGTAGTCTATTTTGATGATATACTGATTTATAGCAAATCTTTGGAAGAACATTTGGATCATTTACGTGCTGTTTTTATTGCTCTACGTAATGCACGTTTGTTTGGTAACCTTGGGAAGTGCACCTTTTGCACCGACCGAGTATCTTTTCTTGGTTATGTTGTTACTCCACAGGGTATTGAAGTTGATAAAGCCAAGCTCGAGGCGATTGAGAGTTGGCCGCAGCCCAAAACGGTCACACAAGTGCGGAGTTTTCTTGGCCTCGCTGGATTCTATATGCGTTTTGTGAGAGATTTCAGCACCATTGCTGCACCTCTCAATGAGCTTACACGCAAGGATGTGGTTTTTACTTGGGGTACCGCACAGGAAGAAGCCTTAACGGTATTGAAAGATAAGTTAACACATGCTCCTTTGCTCCAACTTCCTGATTTTAATAAGACTTTTGAGCTTGAATGCGATGCTAGTGGGATTGGTTTGGGAGGTGTGTTATTACAAGATGCTAAACCTGTTGCATACTTTTCTGAAAAATTTAGTGGACCTAGTCTGAACTATTCTACTTATGATAAGGAATTATATGCTCTTGTTCGGACTTTAGCAACTTGGCAACATTATTTATGGCCCAAAGAATTTGTTATACATTCTGATCATGAATCTTTGAAACACATGAGAAGTCAAGAAAAACTTAATCGTAGACATGCTAAGTGGGTTGAATTTATTGAGACTTTCCCTTATGTCATTAAACACAAGAAGGGTAAAGATAATATTATTACTGATGCATTTTCTCGTCGTTATACGATGCTTTCACAACTTGACTTTAAGATATTCGGTTTAGAGACAATCAAAGATCAATATGTGTATGATCCGGAATTTAAATATGTATTGCAGAATTGTAGAGAAGGTAGAACATGGAACAAGTTTGTTCTTAATGATAGATTCGTGTTCCGTTCTAACAAGCTATGCATTCCAGCTAGCTCTATTTGTCTTTTGTTGTTGCAGGAGGCGCATGGAGGAGGATTAATGGGACACTTTGGCGTGAAGAAGACGAAGGATGTACTTTCTACACATTTCTTTTGGCCAAAGATGAGACAGGATGTTGAGCGTTTTGTTGCTCGCTGCACTACATGTCAAAAAGCTAAGTCATGACTCAATCCTCTTGGTTTATACATGCCTTTACCTGTACCTAGTGTTCCGTGGGAGGACATATCCATGGACTTTGTTTTAGGCTTGCCTCAAACAAAGAAGGCGAGGGATAACATCTTTGTTGTCGTGGATAGATTTTCTAAGATGGCACACTTTATACCATGTCATAAAAGCGATGATGCTGCTAATATTGATGATTTATTCTTTCGTGAGATTATTCGTTTACATGGTGTGCCAAATACTATTGTCTCGGATCGTGATACTAAGTTTCTTAGCCATTTTTGGAGATGCTTATGGGCTAAGTTGGGGACTAAACTACTTTTTAGTACTACATGTCATCCCGAAACAGATGGACAAACTGAAGTCGTCAATAGGACATTGTCTACTATGCTTAGGGCTATTTTAAAGAGTAACTTGAAAATGTGGGAAGAATGTTTACCTCATATTGAATTTGCTTATAATCGTTCATTTCATTCTACCACTAAAATGTGCCCTTTTGAGATTGTTTATGGTTTTCTACCTCGTGCACCTATTGATTTGCTGCCTCTTCCATCTTCGGAGAAGGTTAATTTTGATGCTAAGGAACGTGCTGAATTGATATTAAAAATGCATGAGTTAACTAAAGAAAACATTGAGCGAATGAATGCTAGATACAAGCTTGCTGGTGATAGGGGTCGAAAGCATGTTGTGTTTGAACCCTGAGATCTTGTTTGGTTACATCTACGTAAAGATAGGTTTCCTGATTTGCGCAAGTCTAAGTTAATGCCACGAGCCGATGGTCCCTTTAAGGTTTTGCAAAAAATTAATGATAATGCATATAAACTTGAGCTACCTGCAGATTTTGGGGTTAGTCCCACTTTTAATATTGCAGATTTGAAGCCTTATTTGGGAGAAGATGATGAGCTTCCGTCGAGGACGACTTCAATTCAAGAAGGGGAGGATGATGAGGACATCCCTACTAATGTTAGACCCACATCCTCACCAACTACACATATTGGACCAGTTACTAGAGCACGCGCACGTCAGCTAAATTATTAGGTACTTTCGTTTCTTGCGAATCCTTCTAATGTTCATGAACATATGATGATGCCTAAATTAGATACTTTTGTTTTGCTTATGAATGAAGGACCTAGCATGGACAAGAAGGACGGGCATTGGAGCGGGATCAAGCATGGAGAAGATGGTGCGCGCGCGGGAAAGGACAATGGAGTTTCCAGTGGTGATTTTCGCACTTTGAAGCCACCATAAGGCGTGCATGAAGGCTTGGACGAAATACACGAGATGCCACTTCATTATTTTCGTCCAAGGGCAATTATAGGTGCTGCGTCACCTTAATATTGGGTTGGGCCCATGTAATTTTGAAATACTACTTTATAGGCTGTTTTTAGAGTTCGTATGTGTGGGGAAACCGAGTTAGGGTTGTTTTCGGACCCCACCTCCAAGGGGTCACGAAATTTCCCTCTATTACCCCATATATACAACCCTTAGGGCGTCTTTTAGACTTGGGTTTTAATTAGATTTAAGTTAGCCATAGCCGCAACTTTGAGCTCTTCGTTTGTGTCATCCGACCAGGCCAAGACCGCATTGGAACCCCAACTTCTGTTAATCATTCATCTTATATTCGCAATATCCAGATTGCAATTCTTAGTTCTTGCTTGTTCTTGTCGATTGCTTGCAGGAATTAGACCTTCGTGGTCAGGTTGATCGTGCATCCGCGGGATCAATAACCTCTCGGAGTTGGTTTAGTGATTGCTAAGGCGCAACGTCTTCGCACGTTCGTAGTCGGGTCGTGAAAGTCTACTCCACCATAATCGATCTCCATCATCTCATCGAAACATCGGGACACCTTCGCCTCTATCAGGAGGTCCGACCGAGGTTCCAGTACGACCTCAAACGATGTGTGTAGGGTCCCAAGCCGGTCTGAGTAGTCGTTCTTCCACTTCGCAGACTGTGCCATAGCCCTACCATAACTTGCGAACTAATGCGACTTATGGGGTTCGAAACGGGGTGAGGTAATAGGTCGAGAGGGGTCAGTGAGCCCAATGTGTGGTTGCACTCTTTGTCTTGGATCAGCACACAAGAACTCGGGCTTAAGGCGGTGTTCAACGAGACAATCCACTGTGTACTCCTACACAGCCTCTCATCGTTTACCTTGTTTAGGTCAAGTTCACCAACAGATTTCCACCATCATCATCATGATCACTACCATCCCGACTCACAAAAGAGTAACCTCATTGTAACTCTAGTCATGCAATAAGCAGTAACAGTTGTAGAGGCCACATGATATCAACCAACTCCTAGATTTGCTAGGATTGTGGTTTGCTTACTACTGTGACAAAATGATAGGTCATGCAAAGGAATGGGTTCCACTATGCGGTAAAAACATATCATGGTGATCATCCTAAACAATGCATACGCGAGACTGAGAGGGAAGTGGGATTTTATCGACATGATCAATGGAGGTTCGCTTGCCTTGCTGACGAGGGATTTTATCGACATGATCAATGATCTCGGATTCCGGCTCCTCCTCTATTCGAGCAAACAACACAACATAGCAATCAATATAATGTACAATGCACAATCACATGATCAAGTTATATAACATGAGGTACATGGTGTGGATGTGTTGCCAATTCCATTTAAATGGAGTGTATTTCATTTGAGTTGCAAATTCAAACTCCACATTTGAATTTAAAAGGGTTCATATGCACATTTGCTACTATCCCCCCATTTTAAAATGGCTAAACATGAAAACAAAGTGCATATTCAGAATCCTTGCATTTTTCTGATAATTTTACATATATTATATGTCCAATTTGGAGTTAAAATGAATTATTTTTGAATTTCCAAAGTTTAATGCATTTTTTGGAATTTCCTGAATATTCTTTAAATAGAAAAAAGCTTTTATTGTGTCAGCATGATGTCACTGTGACGTGTGGGGGGGGGGGCTGACCAGTCAACCGTGCCAGTGGGGCCAGGGTGTCAGTGTCTCAGGGGTTAATCCCTTTGGTTAATTAACTTAACCCGATTTGTTTAGGGGTTTGGGGCCACTGCCAGTGTCATCTAGGGTCATTAGCACCTAAGCTAATGGCGGCCACTTCAGCGCTTTCGGCGACATGTCGATGACGAGAACAGGACACGACAGCGACTAGCTAGGCGGCGGCGCAGTGGCTCAAACTCGAAGCTGAGGCCATCGACATGCTCAAGGAGGTCTCGTGCGTCGCATTGAGAAAACGAGCAGACCAAGGGAGGTCCGAGGCCACGCCGGCGACGAGCTCCGCGGCGGTGGCGCTCGGCTGAGAGGAAGATGACGACTGGGGGCACGAGGAGGAGAGTGGGGAGGGGGGTTCGACGCGGGATCTCACCCTGAACGCGACAGTGAGGATGGGAGAGGCGGAGGAGCAACGACGGCGGCGAGTTCGGCGAGGGATGCTTGTAGGTCCGGCGAGGTCGTGGTGGTGCTTGCGATAGCTCCAACTCGAGGAGGCTCCCGATCCGCTGCTTGACGACGAAGACAATGGCGGGGAACGCGAAGGAGACGTCGGTTTGCCTCGTCGACGGTGAATGCCATGCCGGACCACTTTGAACATTTTTGTAATTCAAAATATTTGAATTCAAATTCAAATACGGGTATTTAATTAATTCCAAGCACTTTGCAGATTTTTTGGAAAATCTATGAGCATGGGTTTGAATCCACATCACTTGATATGTGATCACACTCTTTTATATGACTTTTCAAAAATGCCAAAGGAATTTTGGGAGCAACTTTTAAAGTGGCCATTCGAATTAAATTCATCTGGGATGTTCCTTCTCCCATTTCAATTTCATTTGAATTTTTCTGCATAATGCAATGTGAGGCTTGATCCTAGCACATACCTAACAGAGGGTTCTAATAGACGCACAATCCTAAACATGGCATATCACTAAGTACCCCATGGTAATTATTGTTTTTACTACTGTTTTGTCCTAAAACATATATTAGATTTGTTAATAACAGCAAACCATAGCACAATCACAATCTACATGAAATTCTAGTAAAGTTACGTATAAAGAACACCCCAAACGGAGTTACGGTTAAAAAAATACAAGCAACACAAGTTATGAGCACAATCTGCCAACAACAGGTAGCACACTTAAGAGCAATGAACAACATGCTACAAATTGCAAACATGCACAAAAATGATATGGATGAACAGTAGACATGAAAAGCAAGACATGGCATAAAGGTTTCATGTACAGAAGCATGAAGATTAAATAATTATAGCCCAAGAAAAAAGCTAATTTATGCTACTGGTTTAGGACTTAGTGAAATTAGGAAAACATGGCAAAAGGTTAATAACATGCTTACTTGACAGCAGGTAAACTAGTATCAAACAATCACCAAATTGGAAATGCAATATATGTACAACTATATTACATGATGCTCATGAGTTCATACATTATACTTATGCTCAATAGAATCATGGATCAACATATAACCAGGATGCAAGAAAGCTACACTACAGATTACAGACTTAGTGGAAAACAGGAATCATGGCAAACTGTTATAATCATGCTCCCTAAACAGTATTAAAAGTGATAAAAATACTACAACAAGATGACAATGAAATACATGGACATGTAGTATAGGTGATGATCAACATTCCATACATAGCACTTGTGGTCAAAAGACCCACGAATAAATATGTAGCACGTGTTCCACAACCTTTGCCGGCGAGTCCAGTCCAAGAGCGTGGAGCGAGAGCATAGTCGAAGTAGTCGTACACGACTCACAATCACAGATGCAAAAAGTAAAGGAACACAGAGAAGTAGTCCAGACAGATCTTTATTATCAATTGGTGTGTCTCTCCATACAATAGCTGGGTATATATAGGGGACAGGGGTAGGAGGGAGAGGACCAAAACCTAGAGGGAAACCCCCAATCCAAGAAAGGGTGGGGCCATGCGTGGCCGTATGGAAGGTTTCCCAACACTCCCCCTTGGTTCGTCATCTCATATTGTCTATGTCTCAAAAACTCTGAAAAACCCAGTGGGAAAAATATGGAGAAAGAGCACATTGAATGCGTCTCCTCATGTTGCACGAATTGCCTCATCAAAAACCTGAATATGAGAAACATCTGGAAAACTCACATAAGGGAAAGAGAATACAATCCACTCAACATCAGGTTGAGTACTCTATCATCCGGATCGAGATTCACAGATAAGGGTGTGAAGAATCTCCCCCTGAATCTGGCATTTCTCTAAGTCTCATCATACCTATTCCACAAACACACCACTCAAAAGATGATGCCGGCAATGATTTAGTGAACAAATCGGCGAGATTATCACACGACTTAGTATGCAAGATCCTTGCCTGGTTCATCTTCTGCATCTCATGTGCACAGGAGAACATGGGGTCGATATGTTTTGTGAGATTACTCTTCACATACCATGAATGAACTTGTGCAAGACAAGCTGCATTATATTCATATATAATGGTGGGGGTTTGTACGGTGTTCAGCCCAAACGTCTGATGAATGTGGAGAATCATCCGTCGAAGACAAACACACTCTCGTGATGCTTCATACAGTGCTATGATTTCTGAGTGGTTCGTCGAAGTTGATACAAGACTTTGCTTAAACTATTTACGGGAAATTGCAGCTCCACCACAAAGGAAAACATAGCCAGTCTGTGACTTCGAAGTGTGCGGGTCCGACAGGTACCCAGCATCAGCATAGCCTACCAATGATAGGTCTTGATTCCTTCTATATGACATCCCAAGATCTTTGGTCCCATGTAGGTATCGGAAGACGTCCTTGATGCCTTTCCAATGTCTATTGGTAGGTTCAGAACTGTACCTAGCAAGCAAATTGAAAGTGAATGTGATGTTCGGCCATGTACAATTCGCGAGGTACATGAGTGCTCCAACGGCGCTCAAGTAGGGGAATTCCGGTCCCAGAATTCCCCCCCTCTTCCTTAGGCCTAAACGGGTCCTTTTCTTGCTGCAACGACCTCCCAATCATTGGGGTGTTAGATGGATATGCCTTATCAAATGCAAATCTCTCCAGCACCTTTTGGGTATAGGAAGACTGGTGCACTAGAATCCTAGTAGTGGAATCTTCAAGTTGCAGACCCAGACATAACTTGGTTTTATCCAAATCCTTCATCTCGAATTCCTACATCAGGTAACAACTCCCTTCCTCAATATCTCTAGGTGAACCGATTATAATCAAATCATCCACGTGCACCGAGATTATACAAGATCCAACTTGGATCATTGCTCGTGTATCCCTTCCGGTGAAGGAAATCACTCAAACGATTATACCACATCCTACCAAAATGTTTATGTATGTACAATGACTTTACGGAGAACATTGTCTAGACCCCGACTTGCTCTATCTTGGTTACCATATAGGTAACTTGTGAAAACATCCATCATTTTCATTGTTAAGTCCAGATTTACTGCCATTGAGATCAAGTATCTAAAGGTTATACCATCCATGACCGGGGAGTAAGTTTCCTCAATATTGACATCTGGTGATTGAGTGAACCCTTGAGCGACGAACCTTGATTTTGTACCGAAACACCTCACTTGTGAGGTAATTTCCTTCCGTCAATATTTCCAATCCAACCTTATTTTACAATTAGCGAGATTGTTAGGCCTAGGTTACGATTGAGGCAATTTTCTTAGAAAAGTTAATGTCGACAGTCGTCATTGCTCGGTTCCTTGACTCTCCTTTATTTATATGATTTATGGCCATTTTGTCCTGGGGCGCATCTGGCGCTACCTCTTGCTCTACCGTTTTCCCATTATGGGAGCGAGGTCCTTTAGCTTTTCCGTGGCGATGTGTGTACTCAAATCTTCGCTGGATGTTCCCTCAATAGGGACATTCAGGTCTGGAATCCCATGCACAGGACTTTCCTTACTTGTGCCAGGTCTTAAATGGCTCCCCTTTTTCTTTATAGGGGCTTTGGTGACTCTGGGATAAATATCTCTTATCCTTCTTCGTCGAGCGTCCCCGAGTACTTGGGATTTGAGAATCCGGGTTTTGCGTCCTTTTAGGCCTTTGGACGGGAGCGGGTGTAACATTAGTTAACTTCGGTATCTCAAACCTTTCTGGATCATTGCGCAGGCACATGCGATTGTTTCACAATTTTCTAGTCACTAAAGTGATCAGGTAGTTAATTCGCTAATGCATGCAATTATATTATCTTTTGGACTTCTATATTTGTCTCAGCAGTGCGTGGGTCATGAGCGTGGATCCCCGTGGCTTGCCATGTTATTTCTCAACTTTTATCACCAAGGAGTTGATTTCCTCCCCCTAAAGTCAGAAAGAGATCCTCGTCATATATGCAATCGCAAACGGTCCGTATGAACATTACATGTCATGGGGGTCCAAAAACCTGCTTATGGACACATTCTCATAAGCAATGTATATCCCTGACTTACGGAGCGGGCCCATTGCTGATCGTCTTGGGTGGTGGTGTTGGTACATACACCTGGCAACTGGACCTGTGCAGGTGGGAAATTTTTGGTGTCGACCCATATGCGAGCTGCATAGGAAAATGAATGTTGTAGGCTCACGGTCTAAAGTTGATGAGTTTAGCAGCGTCTAACACAGCGTTCCCCCAACATCTGGTTGGAAAATTACAACCCTGAAGTAGAGGTCTAGCAATGAATTTAATCAATGCCTCTGCAAGTACGATTTGCGTACGGACATGCGGTACTGAATGCTCGACTGCAATTCCCATTTCCATGTTTCCATGATGCATCAGGCAATCGTTGGACCACTTAGAGAAGTGTCAATGTGTACCATAAAGTACCAAAACAACCCGAGGTGGGATGAATTGGACCGCATATGTCCCCTGGGATGTGTCCAAGAACACAATGATTTTATCCTTTCCCTTTTAAATGGTACGATCTAATGATTAACTTCCCCGTAGCGCATGCAATGCACACGAAATCATCGGGATTTGAGAAGTTATTCACTTTATCATTATGACCATTTGAGTTGTCAATTATATTCATCATCATACTAAGACCGAATGGCCTAATGTATCATGCCAGAGGCACAATGGTACATCGCTTCAGAAGGTAGTGTACACAGGCAGTGCTACAATTATCATGAGCATAGCCCGGTGTCCAATGGAGGAAAAAACTTTCAGTAACATGTTTACCATTTCCATCGCGCTTGAGGAGGCAGACTTGCCAGCACAACACTGGTCTCAACTCGAGACTCTTAGAGTGAATATCATTGAAATATAAGAGGTTGCGAGTGACTCGGGGTACAACAATGCATCACTTTTCCAAGTTCGGGATGCGGCTGTTAGGTACACTCTCACACAACATCCTCCTTTCGATCTTGGCGGTGATAGATTCGTGCGTTTCTACAACCACGACCAAGGTGAAGGCTTCCGTGGTGCGGATGATTTCCGTACGAGCTGGTTCATGCTGGTTGGCGTACCTCTTGACTACCCCAACACCAAGAATCTGTCAGAGGCTATTAATACTTTTGGTAAATTTCATTCTTGGAACTTTGAAGATCCATATTTGGTGCGCTCGATTGTACATGCGTCTTTCCCTTCCACTGAGCTTGTTCCAAGGGATGTGGTCTTCGGTGATTATGCTGAATGGGGAGGAAACAGGGTTAACTTGACGGCTGCCTGCTACATTTTGGGAGCAGACTGGGCAAATCAAATGCCGCAGGATGAGGATCCCATGCCGCTCAATGGCAACCCGCATCCTCTACCTGGGGAGCTTGTTCCAGATAACATCCCATCGGTGCTTCCCCAATATCCGGCTATTGGCTGGAACGACGTCCCTGCACCAGCACCTGACAATGTTCCAGCCCCCAATGATCCTCCGGGTTGAGGAAATGCAGTCTGGGGGGATGCTGCAGACCAACAGCCGGAGCACCAGGACCAACATGACGCCCCTGATCAAGACCAACAATCCATGGTGCTGGACCATCCTGACCTTTCTGAATCGGTGGAGCAACCGGTTTTGGAAGTTGTCAACATTCCAGATGATGAGGATCATTTGCTACAGCAGCCAGTTTAGGAGGAGACCATATTGGCCTTGGTTCCCTATGTCCCACCCCCTATTCCCCCACAACATGTGTTCGTGGGGATGATCAATATTGTTGCTGGGCCTGAATTTCCCCCTGAGATGCAGTGGAGCAGGGCTTTCTCCAGGGTGATGCCTGAACTTTGCTCCCTTCAGACCCCCAGAAGCCTGAACTTGTGCCCGACTCTCCCTCTGATCTGTTCCAAGAGATCTTTGAGCATGGCTTTTGATGAGAGTTCCATGGAGCTTTCGATTACTTTTATTGCTGATGATGCAGGGCCACATACCTTTGCACCTCCAAGGCCTGCAGTGGAGCTCCCCAGGGAGATCACCTTCTCCAGCCCCCCACTGACAAAGGTGGCAGCACCAAGACGCAAGAAGAGGGCAACCCCTGTTGTTGACACTGCCGTCAGGTGCTGCACCAGAAGCGCCATCAAGCGGGACGACTTTAAGGCGGGAACTTTGGCAGAACTCCCTATGGCTCCAAAACGAAAGAAGCCCAAGGCCAAGCCCATACACTTGGTGTCGGAGGACGAGTCTGAGGGACAAGCCCAAGGCCCAGCTCAGCAGGAGGAACATGTGGTGCCACCCACTCCTATCAGGGTTATTCAGACCATTGGCGCAGACCTGCAGATCAAGCCAGCTCTACTGACGAAGGAGAAGCTTATGGCAGCTCCATCATCTGCATCTCAGGAGGATGATGATGATGTTTAGGTCCCATTTTGTTTTCTGGGTTTGGCAAGCCTTTAAATTGGCTACTTGTGATACTGTTTCTGGGAAGCTTTCTTTTGGCCCGTGGTGCTATTCCTGCTACTGGTTGATAACTGTAATGTTTATAGTTATCATGCTTGCCTTTTCTTATACTTCCCATGAATTATACAACTACTAGAGATTGGAAAGTGCTTTGTTGGAATGTTCGTGGCCTAAATTCAACAGCTCGAGAAAGTGCAATGCGGGAGAAAATTGAGCATAGTCAGTGTGCAGTTATCTGCCTTCAGGAAACCAAATGTGAGACTTTCGACCACAACTTTATTAAATCTTTTTGCCCCAGGAGATTTGATCAATTTGCTGTGGTTCCTTCGAGAGGAGCCTCTGGGGGAATTCTGACCATTTGGAATTCTGCTATCTTTGATGGGAAGTTGGTTGACACTAAAGCTTTTGGGATGGTGATTCATTTCACTTCCTCTCATAATGTAGAATCTTGGACTCTGGTGAATGTATATGGCCCTTGTGAGCAGCAGCAGAGAGACATTTTTGTGGATTGGCTTTACCACCTATCTATCCCCTTTGATGCCAATTGGCTTTTACTTGGAGATTTTAATTTCATCAGGTCTTTGGATAATAGGAATTTTCCTGGTGGAGATGTCAATGACATGTTCATCTTCAATGAGATAATTGGTCATCTTGGTCTGCTTGAGCTTCCTCTGAAAGGCAGAAGATTTACATGGTCTAACATGCAGGAGAATCCTTTGTTGGAGCAGCTAGATTGGTTCTTCACCTCTGCCAATTGGATTTTATCTTACCCTTCAACTCAGGTGCTGCCTTTAGCTAAGACTGCCTCAGACCATGTTCCTTGTGTGGTAACAATTAACACCTCCATCCCAAAATCTAACATTTTTAGATTTGAAAACTTTTGGGTGGAGATGCCTGGTTTTCTGGATTGTGTAAAATCTTCTTGGGATGCTTGGTCCTCTAAAGTTCATCCTGTGGATAGAATTATGGACAAGTTCAAGAGACTTAGAAGGGCCCTCAAACACTGGCAGAGAAAATTTTCTAACTTCAAAGTGCTTATCTCCAAGTGCAATAGGATCATTTTCTTACTAGACTTTTTAGAAGAGTTAAGGAAGCTGACTGTACCTGAATCCAATTTTAGGAGAATTGTCAAGTTGCACCTGGAGAAAATCTTGCATTGGCAGCATATGTACTGGAAGAAAAGATGCACAAAGAGATATGTCAAAGTGGGGGAGGAGAATTCCAAGTTTTTTCAAGCAATGGCCTCTGAGAGGCATAGAAGGAATTCAATTGCCTCTCTCCAGCTAGCTGATGGAACTACTTGCTCCTCCCATGATCTACTTGCTAATGCCTTTTGGTCTGCTTTTAAAAATAGAATGGGAGTAGCCAAGGGTATTGTCATGACTTGCAATCTGAATGATCTGCTTGCTCGTGTGGATGGATTGGAAGCTTTGGTAGCCCCTTTTGATATGAAAGAAATGGATGATACAATCAAGTTCATGCCACCTGATAAATCACATGGACCTGATGGTTCTAATGGCAGATTTTTGAAATCTTGCTGGTCCATAATTTGCACTGACTTTTACAGGTTGGCTGAGGAGTTCCATAGTGGCCTTGCTGATTTAGAAGGTTTAAATGGCTCTTACATCATTTTTATCCCCAAGAAACCTGTTCCTGAGACTGTGAATGATTTCAGACCCATCTCCCTCACCAGTGTGGGTATTAAGTTTCTCACAAAGATGGCTTCTAATAGGTTTCAGAAGGACATCAGGAGGTGCATTCAAAAGAACCAATATGGATTCATCAAGGAGAGATCTATCCAGGACTGTATTGCCTGGACGTTAGAATACCTGCATCAGTGCCACCATTCCAAAAGACTCTTGATTCTGCTCAAGATTGATTTTGAGAAAGCTTTTGACTCTATTGAGCATGATGCCATCCTAGAAATTTTAAAGCACAAAGGTTTTCCATTAAAATGGAGAATCTGGGTGCATCAACTGTTGGACACTGGTCTTCCTCTGTTCTGTTAAATGGCATCCCAGGAAGACAGTTTAAATGCAAAAGGGGGGTCAGACAGGGTGATCCTTTATCCCCTCTTCTTTTTGTTCTGGCTGCTGATCTTCTGCAATCTGTTGTCAATGATCTGCTGAGGAAAGGGCATCTCAGTTTGCCTATTCCATGCCGTGACCCTGATTTTCCAATTGTTCAGTATGTTGATGACACAATCCTGGTTATGCCAGCTGAGGCTTTACAAGTTCTTAGGCTCAAGGAAGCTCTCCAAAGTTTCTCTTAGTCCACTGTTCTGGATATCAACTACAACAAATCATCCATGATTCCTATCAATCTTGATGAGGTTTCTATAGCTGAGTTGGTAGTGTTTTTGGTTGCCAAGTTGGGAAGCTTCCTTTCACATATTTGGGGTTGCCTGTGGGCACTACCATGCCCAAAATTGTTGATCTGCTCCCCTTGGTGGACTGCATGGAGAGAAGACTTACTGCCAGTTCTTTCTTTTTAAATCAAGGGGGCAAACTCCAGCTACTCAAATCTGTGATATCTTCCATGACCATCTATTTCCTTTGCTCTTTACACATTCCTGCTGGTATCATCAAGCAATTGGAGAGGATCCAGAGACAATGTCTTTGGAGGAAGTATGGACAGGATTCTGGAAAGTCACTTGCTGTTTGGGAGCTTGTTTGCAGACCAAAGAACAAGGGGGGTCTGGGCATCCTCAATTTGCAACTGCAGAATCAAGTCCTTTTGATGAAGCACCTGAATAAGTCTCTTGCATGGAACACTTACTACCATGAAAGAGTGCCTCATGCTACTGAGCTCTGTGGCTCATTCTGGTGGAAAGATGTGGCCAAGTTGATGGATAGCTTTGTGGCTTTGTCCTAGGTTAAAGTGGGTCTTGGAGACTCTGTTTTGCTGTGGAGTGATTTTTGGGTCTCCAACACAAATGCCACTCTAGCTTAGAAGTTCCAAAGATTGTTTTCCTTTGCTAAGGATCCTTTTCTATCTGTAAAGGAGGCCAGGGAGGTGGCTGATCTCACTGAGCTTTTCAATCTACCTTTATCTGCACAGGCTTTCCAAGAGCTCTCTGAGATGCAACTAATCCTTCCAAATTAAAGCGGTGATGAAATAAAGGATTGCTGGACATGGAGGTTGATTGGCAAAGGACAATACTCTGCTAAGAAGTTCTACAAGTTGGTGCATGATCCTATACATGCAAATCCTCTTTTAAATTGGATTTGGAAATCCTGTTGCATCTTAAAGACCAAAGTTTTCACATGGCTGGTCATCATGGATCGTCTCAATACAAAGGATATGCTCATCAGACGACATTGGAACATCCAGGATGGTCCTGAGTGTGTGCTTTGCCATACCCAACACCTGGAGACCAGACATCATCTCTTTTTCCAGTGCAACTTCAGTGCTAGAATATGGGCATACCTGCAAATTGATTGGAGCCATGGTTCTGACATGATTCACATTGCCAAGAGCGCCAAGGAGTCCTTCAATAAACCTTTCTTCGCTGAAGTGGTGTTTACTGCCTGGTGGAACATCTGGTTGATCAGGAATGCTAAATGTTTCAAGCATGTCAGGCCCTCTTTTGCTAAGTGGAGGGTGGGCTTCATTCATGATTTAACCCTGCTCAGTTATAGAATTAAGCCTAGATTTAAGGATCTTTTACTTAGATGGATTGATTTCCTTCCACCCTGAGAGGTGTTTTTTGAAGCTTTTGTTGTAAATTTGTAAATATTGTGTTCCTGGTAATAAAATGCTGGGGGGTGTCTTACCCCTCAGTTTCAAAGCTTCCAAAAAAATGCATCACTTAATGATCAAAGTTGTTCCCTTGGGTTAGTATGATAATGGCTCATCCGGAGCCAGATCGCAGCCGGCGATTGTCATAACATTCCCACGAGATTAAACTCAAAGCATATAATCTCTCTCAAAATGGTATTTGTATAATCTCTCTCAAAATGGTATTTGTGTATCGTTTTCCACAAGACATGTTTACTCCATTGGGGGTGCCACACGTGTTCCAAGATATTACATTTAACGAATATAATGAAGCGAGGAAGTAGCAACATTACAAAAACAAATGCACATATATATTAGAACATAACAAGCCATCATATTGAAATAGAGGAATTAATGAACGATAAAAATATCATTCAAGCATCAAAATAATGAATAGGATTTGCTCAATTAGAACTTAAAATAAAAAATGTATCAAAAACGCCATAGGACCCATAAATATTTAGGAGACTAGACAGAGTCAATGATTACATCATCGGCTTGGGCCTAGATTTCAATTTGACTAAGCTTCTCCACATCTTAGATTATTACCAAGGTAACAACATAATAAGCCAGTGTGGAGGGGGCGAGCAACAAGTGCTCTACCATGTCTACTTTCAAGGGCATCGAGGAGGGGGCGCCAAGTGCTCTACCATGGGCACCTACAAAGGTTCTAACATAGGAGCCGATGGCGCCTCCCCCTGATATACCATCGTAGCCAATGATGCCTCCCGCAACACTGTAGATACCCCAAACTTGTAGTACCATACAAGTTCCACTCTATACTCTCATGCGAGCGAACATTGTATTTCGTTCTGGCTAACAGCTATATGAAAGCGTGCCAAAAATGAGAAAACACTTTGTTCCTGCCTTGTACTCATTTTGCAAAGTATCACAGAGATGGAATTTAAAGAAGGGAAACACCCATACACACTCGTGTGGAGTAGTGGTGGTAGGACCAACTTGGTCGTGAATTCATAGTCCACTCGAGTCTCTTCGACTCGAGGACGGTTCCACATCAGATGTTCATGTGGAAAGTTATGGACAAAATTGGTGATCTCCTGGTTGATTATTCCGGCCATCGTCAATTTATGAAAATATTTCAAGATTACAACAGGTAATCCGGTTACATCAGGTAATTTGATTACATCAGGTAATCCATTGCATATTGCGATGATGATACAAATTTGTTCATTAACATGATGTTCCAATATTTAAAAACATGCTAACAATAATTCAAAGCGATTAAAAGTAATTAAACAATTAATTTAGCCATGAAAATATATAGTACAAGCATGGTAAAGACGGAAACATGTTAAGCATATCACAACAATTTGCACAGCGGAAACTGCGGCGCGACCTGCAAGCATGCAGGCTCACGGACGGCTAGCAGTCATGGCACACAGCTCGGTCAAGAGATTTTGCGGCCGACATAACAGGATGGGTAGCTTATACGCATGCGTATGCATGATGCACACGACCAAGCGTGGAGTCGACGCACTTGCATACTACACACATCTGCATATGTACGCCCGTGTCTACGTACGGCATCACAAACACAACAGCTGAGATAGCACGACGGCCATGGCGGACGCTGGTGTGCATGTGGCACATGGAGTAGCAATTGAGTCGGGCTAGACTTCCGGTGTAAGTAGGCGGGTGGGATGACTAGCAGGATCACGATAGCGGCTGCCTGCAATGCACAGAGGCGAGTGCGGCGGAGCGTGCACGAGACACGCATACAACCATGCATATACTAAAAAAATCTGAGAATGCATGTGCTACTACTGAGATCGATTAAGCTGTTTGCATGTAGATTAATTCTGCGTATGCACTGGGAGGCCAACTGCGTAGCCTTTATTTCCGATCAGCTCACAAGCTAGCGCAGGACAACAAGTTAAGACGGCCAGCGCACGAAGTGAGCACATGTCAACAGATTGTAGAGATCAAATCCCAGGCTAGCGCAGGACAACAGGTCGAGGAGGCGAGTGCACGTCAGCGTGACGCAGCGATCAGCTCGCGGGCTAGCGCGGGAGAACATGTCGAGGCGGTCGGCACACGTCAGAGGTGCAAAACTATCAGCCCGCGGCCAGCGCAAGACAAAATGTCGAGGTGGCTAGCACATGCAACAAGCGCGATAGTCAGCTCGCGGTTCGGATATGGCAAGATAAGCAACGTGCAAGCGTACATCTAACACACATATGGAGCCAATGGTAGATGTCATCTGAACGCCGTTTGCGGACTTGGGAAAGAAGAAGAAATTGTGCATCATCGGGACGCCATAATGTGTGTACATCGGGTACATCACAACGGTGACGTGCACATCCGATGCATCGCAGGGCTACGTAGTGCGGAGCTCAGTGTGTGGCTTGGCAGCTCTTCCGACTGGGCAACGCACAATGAGTGACTCTACGGTAGCAAACAACAATGTCGTGCTCATCAGGAGAAACGGTAGTGAACAACAATGTCGTGCACATCGGGAGCACTTGTACATTAGGTACATGGATGATAAAAATTCATGTGTACATCAGGTACATCACGGTGGGATCGTGCTAATCTGGAGCATGCATATGCACCGTATTTTTATGATGTAGATAGCAAAAATTCTCTTGATGCAAGATCGATCGGCATTATGACGGTGACACCCGGTCTGCTCCGATCAAGTGGATAAAATCCACATCATAGATCGAATAAATCCGAAAAAGGGAAAGAACGGAATCATAGACAGATGTAAAACCGTTGTTGCGATCGGATCTAGATTGTACCTCCACGAGGAACGACGAGAGCCTGCTTGATGAAGGCTCGAGGAAGATCAGTCGGCGGAGCTCGTGCTGATGACATGTTCCACAACCTTTGTCGACGAGTCCGGTCCAAGAACGTGGAGCGAGAGCTTAGTCGAAGTAGTCGTACACGCGGCACAATCACAGATGCCAAAAGTAAAGGGACATAGAGAAGTAGTCTGGACAGATCTTTATTATCAATTGGTGTCTCTCTCCATGCAATAGCCAGGTATATATAGGGGAGAGGGGTAGGAGGGAGAGGAACAAAACCTAGAGGGAAAACCCCCCACCCAATAAAGGGTGGGGCCATGCGTGGCCGTATGGAAGGTTTCCCAACAGCAAGCATGCAAACAGGTAAAACATATTCCAGACTTAGCAGATTTCAGAGTAGTTGAGAGAAAACAACAAGTATGCACTTTGAGAGCTCAAGATCGACACGAAGAAGAAGGATAACATGGAATAGCAATACATGGCATGAAAGTAGACATGTCGAGGAAGAATTCATTCTATTGGGGCTAAATCACATGAGGCACGGATCAATAAATGCAAGCCTAGCAAGGTGCAACAAAATATAAATAGGCAGGACAGATTAACAAGTACACAACTTTGAAGAAATATAAGTGCAATCTACAGAAGGATATCATGCCAAGTAAATACATGGCATTAATGTGGACATGATGTTGAGCAATCCATATGAAAGAAGGATATGCATATGATGCACGGATGCAAGGCAATCATCAATCAAAAATTGCTAAAAATAACAGTCTCCTGCAGTAAACATCAAGTAGCAGTAATCAACAAGCAATTGCATCACCAAAACTACCTCAGATGAATAAACAGCCGGGCATAATCTCCGAGCTGAGCGTTCAGATCGGATTGAGGAACCCGATGAGGCCAGAGCAATCAAAGCGCGAAGAGAAGAAACGAAAAACTGCAAAGGCCCCGCAGTCAAGCAACCGTGGGACCTTTACAGCTTTAGGGGCTAGTGTCGGGGGAATGATACCTGAGTAGGGTCACCCAGACGAAAGCAATATTTCAAGACAAGGATGATGCCGATTGGGCTGCTGCTGGGCCGAGCTAGGCAGTCGCATGGCCGATTGCCCTCAAGCAATCGACCATGCCGAATGCGAGCAGTAGTTCCCACAGTAGTTCCCGTAGAGAAGCAGAGGAGAGCCATGCCCACGGCAGGTCTCTTCTTCCTCTGAGAAGCTCCATGAGCATTGATTGTAGTTCGTGAGATCATTTATTGCAAACAGACAAGCAGGAGTAGGGGTGTCATCTCTCCGGAGAGCCCCGAACCTGGGTACATCGTGGTGTCCTTCACCGTGGTTGTGCACAACCCGTTTCTAGCACCATCGACATAGTTATGCCTCGTGTCTTCCCCTCTCTTTAGCCATCCCTATGGCATCTGTTGTTACTAAACGACGACATTTGGTGCCCACCATGGGGAAGACCGAGGCATCGACTGGAGTTCTGATCCGGACGGGATCTTCCTCGTCGTCGAGCATGAGCCACGCCTTCGGCCTGATCTATAGGCGTGGGGCAGTGGACTTTGTGGTGGATTACACTGCGCTTTTCGGGGTCGACGCACCCCTGCCGCCCGGTGTATCACTGCAGATCGGTAGCCACCGTCTCTACGTTAGCTGCTTCCCCGAGGCGTATCCCAGGGAGGTGCGTGTCTTCTCCAGCGCCATGGATCCCCGACCAGGGGATGCACGGCATCTCCTGGCGGAGGGGAGTCACGTGTGCACGCAGCCGTCATGATGGCGGGGACGACTGCATCAAGCAATCAAGGCGCGGCGAGTGCGGCTAGGAAAGCCAAGGAGGCGGCAGACGCCGAGGAGAGAGTCGGAACCAGTGCGTTGCGGGATGTGTTGTACACGCCCGTGAACCGGAATGGTGACCCCGATCAAGTTCACACTGATTTGGAGACAGCACGGCTTGCTCTCGCTCGCAGTGCCGAGCACGTGCTGGTGGAAGAGCACAGACTGGGAGCCATCACTAGAGAGTACAATGCAGCGCACGCCAGCCAGCGGTGGCCGATTGCACCTGCGGTCCTAGAAGATCTCAGGAGTAGAGGCCGTGCTGTCAGCAGAGAGCTGTCAGGGGCCGAGCAGTCGACATCATTGTCATTTGTCCAGCGACCAACCTACAACACACCCAACAAGAACTTGCGAGCGGCCAAGCAGATTGCGACCAAGCTGGAGGATCTAGAAGGAGAAGAGCGGCGTCAGCAAACTCGCCGAATGCGCGAGCTCCTGGCGTCGGCAAAGCAGCAACAGAAAGCGGCGTTGGATAATCCGGGTGCAGGCCCAGAAGCATCAAGAAGAACTGTGAGGCCGGCTCCAGAGGTTAGTCAGCGGCCGAATGCATCGCGGCAGAACAGGCAGCAAGGCCAGTCCCGACGTGAGAGCAGGGTCAGAAGCAACCGGGGTCCACCAGTCATGAACCGAAGAGCAGAAGAGCCAGCTGTGAGCAGCAAGCGCAATGATCCACCTCGTCAGCCGGAAGCAAGGCCAGCAATCAGCAATCGGCTCGGTGCTCGTCAGATCGACGAGAACGATGCCAGGCATCGCATTGAGCTGTTGGAAAGAGATGCACAACAAGGGGAGGAGGGAGCAGCCGGCCCAGCGTTTTTCGGGCACCGCATTCGGACTGAGAAGTTCCCCAAAGGATTTACCTTGCCCAGAGACACCCCCAAGTACAACGGCTCCATTCAGCCAGAGGACTGGCTGACAGATTACATGACCGCAGTCGGCATCGCCGTCGGCAGACGGCGTGTAGCTGTACGCTACGCTCCTCTGATGCTATAGGGGTCAGCTCGGACATGGCTGAAAAGTTTTCCCGGCAACAACATCAACTGCTGGGAGGATTTCTTGGAAGCCTTCATTCGCAATTTCACTGGCACGTATGACAAACCGCATCTTCCTCGGCAGCTTGCCCTTTGTGTGCAAGGCAAGGACGAGCCACTCCGAGAATATCTAGCTCGGTGGATCAAGTTGAAGAACTCATGTGAAGGAGTCCATGAGATACAGGCCATCCAGTATTTCACTGATAGATATCTGGCGGGATCAATGCTGAAGCACAAGCTGCTCCGCAAAGATTTTTCGTCATTGGCCAATGTCATGAAGGTTGCCAATGCGTTTGCTGTCTCTGACTCCGCAATGCGCGAGCCCATTCAGCTCGGCGTCGGCAGCATGGTCCAGACACAAGGGGCTGCGCAAGCAGGAGAGGCAGGAAACCAGGGGCTCAGTCGGCGAGAGCGCAGAGAGAACAATCAGAACAACAACAACCAGCAGAACAGCGGAAAGAGGAAAGATGAGCAGCCAGACGCTCAATATGGCAGTCGGCAGGTGGTCGTTGTCCAAGATGAAGAGGAACAAGGGGCTGCAGGAGGTAGTCGGAAGATGAAGCCGAATGCGAAGCCGCAGTGGCCAATGAAGCCTAAATACACAATCGAAGATATGCTGGATCAGCCATGCAAAATGCACAGCAGTCCAGGCAAGCCAGCGGCGCATACCACTCGGCAGTACAATGCGGCAACCAATCGGGTGATCAGTGCAGTGATGGTGGTAGAGCGTCCTGAGAAGGACAAAGCGCAACCGATTCGGCGGCCTGTATATTACATCAGCGAGGTGCTCTCAACGTCCAAGAAAAATTATCCCCATTACCAGAAGATGTGCTATGGAGTCTACATGGCGGCCAAGAGATTAAAGCCCTATTTTCAAGCTCATCCGGTTATGGTGGTCAGCTCGGCCCCGCTAGCCGACATCATCGGCAGTAGAGATGCAACCGGCAGAGTGGCCAAGTGGGAAATTGAGATCGCCAACCACGGCATCCAGTACGAACCGAGAACAGCAATAAAGTCTCAACCGTTGGCCGATTTCCTGGTGGACTGGGCTGAAACTCAGTATATGCCACCCGTCCCTGAATCGGATTTCTCGAGAATGCATTTTGATGGGTCCAAGATGAAGAATGGCCTAGGGGTTGGCATTGTTCTCACGTCACCAAAAGGAGACCGACTACACTATGTATTGCAAATCCATTTCGCAGCATCAAACAATGTTGCTGAATATGAGGCCCTTGTGCATGGCATCAAGCTGGCCAAGGAGATCGGCATTCGTAACATAGAATGCTTTGGTGACTCCGACCTGGTGGTGCAGCAGTTTACATGCAATTGGGATGCCAAAGATGCAAATATGGAAAGCTACCGTTTCCTGGTGCGGTAGCTAAGTGGATATTTTGAAGGTTGCGAATTTCACCATGTTCCCAGAGCAAACAGTGAAGCAGCAGACGTCCTGTCCAAGCTCGGCTCCACCAGGCAAAGTATTCCACCAGGGGTGTCATTGGAGCATATCAAGAAGCCCTCTATTACGCCTTCGCCAGAGTCCGAGTCCATTTTCATATCAGAAACCGACCTGGAGGCATTAAGGCAAGCAAAGTTGGTTCAACCAATGAAGATTCCGACTCTGAAGAAGCAGTCAAGCGCCCAGGGAGCTGCGGCCTCGGCAAGTCCGGCAAATCCAGGGGCTGCCGATTGCGGTCCAGGGCCTGATGATCTCGGCAAGAAGAAGAAGTCCAACGCAAAAGCAGCAACAACATCAGGTGTCGGGAACTCGTCCGAGCTATCGACAACAGGGCTGCCGATTGCGGTCCAGAAACGCCGATTCCAAGAAAAGAGCCAGGGGATCCTAAGGTTTCAGTCGTAGCAGAGCAAGCAACATCAGGGGCTGCCGACGACAAGCCAGATGTGGAGATTGTTAGTTCAGAGGTGGAGTCTGAAATGACGAATGCGCATGAGGCTGAGCCAGAAGAAGCAGTCGCACCACATTAGGCAATGGTAATGGTAGTCGTCACCGCTCCAACCTGGGCGCAACCAAATAGAGATTTGCTGGTTGACGGGACTCTTCCCCCAGATGAAGTTAAAGCTAGGCAGATTTAGTGCCGAGATGGTGCATACACCATCATCAACAACGAGCTGATGCACAGAAGTGTAGCTGGAGTTCTCCAGCGATGTGTAGAAGAGGACAGGGGGCTCGAGCTACTCCGGGACATTCATCAAGGGGAATGCGGTCACCATGCATCAGCAGCTGCGATAGTAGCCAAGGCATTTCACCATGGTTTCTACTGGCAGACGGCGCGAGCAGCGGAGAGCATCTGGTGAAGCACTGCAATGGATGCCAGCGGTTCAAAGCCAAGAGTCATCTCCCGGCGTCGGCACTCAAAACAATCCCAATAACATGGCCGTTTGCAGTTTGGGGGCTGGATATGGTTGGGTCGTTCAAGCGAGAAAGGGGTGGTTTAACCCACTTACTAGTTGCAGTCGACAAATTCACGAAGTGGATTGAGGCACGGCAGATCAAGAAACTGAATGGTCCGACAGCATTCAGGTTCATCGCCGACGTCGCAAGTAGATACAGAGTTCCAAACAACATCATCACCGACAACGGCATGAACTTTTCAAAGGGGGCATTGGCTCGGTACGCATCCGAGTACAGCACTCGGCTCAATGTGGCATCCGTGGCCCACCCCCAGTCAAATGGCCAAGCAGAAAGAGAAAACGGCCTCATTCTGGCAGGCATCAAACCTAGGTTGATCGAGCCACTTGAAAGAGCACACAGAGCATGGATTGATGAGCTCCCGACAGTTTTGTGGAGCCTGAGAACCACACCCAACCGATCAACCGGATTCACCCCATACTTCCTGGTATACGGTTCAGAAGCAGTCATCCCAGCCGACATTGAGTTTGACTCACCTCGGTGCACCCTATACACTGAAGCAGAAGCCAAGGAAGCGCGAGAAGACGGTGTTGATTTGAAAGAAGAAGTTTGCCTGCTGGCTCTGTCCAGGTCGGCAATTTACCAGCAGAGGCTGAGGCACTACCACAGCAAGAAGATCCGCCCCCTCGCTTTCCGTGAGGGAGATTTGGTGCTCCGCCGAATCCACAAGTTAGATGGTCAGCACAAGTTATCCTCACCTTGGGAGGGTCCTTTCATCATCAGTCGAGCACTCAAGAACAATGCATATTATCTTATCGAATGCACACAAGGCACTCAGCACAAGGACACTTCAGGAGTTGAGACGCAGCGTCCCTGGACCGCCGAGCTATTATGCCCGTTTTACAGTTGAGTCGTACGAATGTATTCATGCTTTCAAGTAGTAAATCAGTAAAGTTGTCATGCATCCAAGAGATAGCATTCGATTGTCTTTACGTGGTTATTACGTTTTTGGGCAAGCCTCGATCGGCAAAGCCTTGTCATTCCCGAGATGTGCGAAAAATCTCACTCGGAGACTGGCCGGCGATGCGGTCACAAAGTATAAGATGAAAAAACATGAGAACTGCAGGTTCGGAACCAGGCTAGCAGGCGACACGAGCGCAGATCACAACTTGACTGTGGCATCGATGAAGAAATGGATGGTCGGACCTGTGGTATCGCATCTTGAATGTGAAAACACTCTAGAAAGAGGATCATGGCCGACGGCACCATACGACCGATTGTGTCCCCGGTCGATGCACCAAGCAATCGGGAAGGAGCAATCGGCTAACTAATTCTATGCAGAATCCTTCCGCGCTAACGCTATAAAAGCTCAACCTCAATGACCAAATCCGAGTGGCGCATGATCCTGTGAGCCGATGCCAGACCGCATGTCGGTTGTCGGCAAACGTGAAATCATGTCCCCAAAGGAAAATGGCAAAGAGCAAGAGCGAAAAAGCGAAAAGCAGGAAGTCGATCACATAAGAAAGATGTGGAATAAGCAAAGATAAGAGGCTCAAGGCCGAATAGGTTCATTACATAAAACCACCCCTAGTGGGTGTCCTTGGAATCTAGCAAAGTCTTGCGAAAGTTGCGGTAAAAGACATAAAATTCATTCGCTATATGTCGGGAACGGTAGAGGTCTGCAGCGCGGTCGAAGCAGTGGATGGCGCCTGTGTAACGGCTGGAACGGTTTTCTCTGGCATAGTCGGACCCTCTGGCACAGTAGCCGCCTCCGATTGCTTAGGCCCCGTCAAATCTTCCTTCTCCTTGGAGGGCTCGGCATCAGCTAGCTTGGCACTCATCCGTCATGAGGTGGCTTTGGGTGAAGTATGAGACGAGCTGCTATCCGATAAGTCATTGTGATATAGATGGGAGCTTGAAGAGTGCGCTGGTTGTCTGCCTTGACCTCCTCGGGCACGCCCGCCAGCAGAACGACTGTCATCGGCCAGGGCAGCGATTGAAAGTGGAGCAACCGGCATCCCAGCATCGTCAAGAACGGGAGTGTATTCAGTATGAGGGAACCACCCGGCCATGGTCGTGGCAAGGCGGTTTACCTGGGTATAAGCAGTCTCAAGGAGGTCGGCCGCCCCGTCTCGCATGGTGTAAAGCCGAGCCAGGCTCAGCTTGGGATACCAGCTCAGCACGGTCTGAAGCGCCATCTCGGCGCTAGTCCGGGCAGCTGAATCAAGCAAAGCTTCGACTCGGCGGGGAGCGGCCTTCAGCAGCATCAACACTTGGTCGTGCGTAGCGTTAGGGGCATCTCCTTGCTCCGAGTCCTCTTCGTCGGATTCATTGGTGCCGGCTAAGGATCCTTCTCCATGGCGCAGGCGCCCGAGTGCTTGTTTCAGTTCGGCAGGATCTCAAAGCATCTCAGTGAGCTTATGGACGCCCAGTTTGAATGCGAAGACGCTGCCAAGAATCACAGGGATGCGAGCTTCGGTGGCAATGAAGAATTCCCGGGGACTCCATCCTTCAGCTTCAGTCCTCACAGGCCAGCCTTCTTCGGCTCGGATTCACCTTTCCTCAGAAACTGCGTGCTGAGCGGTGGGCTTGGAGGCAGGCCAATGCTCTGTGTCGGAAAGTTAAGTGTGAGAAGATACAAAAGAAAAGAAATCGGTAGAAAAGCCGAGACTAGAAGGACAACTTACCAGAAAGAAGAGAATCCATCTCACGTAGTCCCTTGAGATTAGCTCGGGCCTCACGTCGGGCCTTAGTTAGCTCGTCGTTATGGTGCAGTGTCATGGCCTCCAGCTTGGCCACCGCATCGTCTCGTTCAGATTGCATAGCAGGACCTCAGCAGTCGTGGCATGGGCCAGATCACTGCCTCCATTTCGGTTTTATGGCTGGCTCTGAGCGCAGCCATCTCACTCCGCAGCCGCTCTGCAGTACGAGACAAATCTGTTTCGGCGGCTCGAAGGCGCTCAAGCTCCTGCTGAGCAGCGGAAAGCTCGGGGCCTTGACGGCCGAGCTGCTCCACCAGCTCGGTTACCTGGCCCTGAAGAGCAGTAATAGTAGGCAAGGATGAGGCAGCAGCTGCAATGTGGTTTAGAAGAAAAATTCAGAATCGGAGAATGAAATCAATCGGTGGGGAATCAGCAGGGTTACCTGTCAGCTCGGCGACCTTGGCGGTCTGTTGGTTCACTTGAAGCTGAGCAGAGGCAAGGATTCGCAAGCTGGCAGAGTAGGACTCGAGCAGAGTCTCAAATACCTTGCGTTTATCCTGAAAGAGAGTCAGTAAAAAAACATATGATGAGATCAAAAGTCGAGAGAAGATCTGAGCTGATTACAACGCAATCGGCTCGAATCTCGGGGACTACACCCAGTGGGTGCGCTTGCGCGCACCCACTCAAGGGCAGATCCACCGATCTAAGGACGACATAAGAAAGCAAGAGTCAGAAGAAGATCCGAGCTGATTGCACGCAATCGGCCCGAATCTTGGGGACGACACCCAGTGGGTGCGCTTGCGCGCCACCACTTGGAAAAGAGGACTTACACTGTGATTGCGGTCGACGAGCTCGAGCTCCTGAAGCACGCCGGTGGAGAGTGACTTCACTCAGTCATAAGCTGAAGCCATAGTGCCATGGGAGGTCAAAGGAAAGCGGCGCGAGGCGTCGGGATCGGGGCCAGCGGGACCGGTGCGGGAGTAGGCCACGCGGAAGTGCTCCCCCGAATGCATCTGCGATTCAGGAGTGGCAGAGGAAGTCGTCGTCGAAGACGGTTGAAGGATCAGAGCCTTGGAAGCAGCAGCAGTCGAGGGAGGCGCCGAGGTGGCTGGCGGGGCAGTAGCACTCGGTGTCGGGGTAGTTGTTGAAGGAAGAGACACCGTGACAATCGGCGGAGTGGCTGTGACGGTGGCAGTCGGGATCTGACCGGAGGACAACGACGGGGAAGGAGCAATCGGAGGGTCCGATTGCAACCCCCCAGGATCGGCGGCCTCCAAGTCGACGATGTCCTTGGGCGCCACAGAGGCTTTGGGCAGAGGCTTGCTCGGAGGCTTGCTTGGAGGTTTGACGAGGTCGGCGCTGGTTTTCTTAGCCTTGCGCTCGGTGTCCTTCATCGAGAGAGGAGCAATCGGTGGCCATTTTATGGTGTTGTCGGCATGGATGGAGGTTGCAGAAGGATCTGGGCCAGTGAAGGCAGGGATGTCCCGGTCGATGTCATCCAGGTCAATAGCAGCCCTGAGCAGGAAAGGGAGATAAGCAGCAAAGAAAAGAAAAATGTCAAGGAAAAGCAGGAAGGATAGATAGTTACCCAGCAGACATCGGTGCTCCTCGGGGCATCCGGAAGCGCAGAGGTACGATATTAAGAGGAGGTTCCTGCAGACCGGGGCCGACCTTGGCCTTGGCACCGGGAGCTTTCCTAGTCTGCTGAGCCCGAGTGCGCCCAGTCTGAGGGGCTTTCCCTCTCGGAACCACCACTGTGTCCTTCACACCCTTGCTCGGGGCAGCACCAGATGACGAGCCGTCAGCTCGGGGTCATTTGAGCGGCGCCTTCTTGGGGTCGGGGTGCGAATCTGCACCGGAACCTCCAACTTTTGAGGCGCTGTCATCATCACTCCACTCATCCAGAAAGCGTTCGAAGGAGGAGTCATGCATACCCCCTTGGTCAGCCGCATTGGCGTCGGCGGCGTAGTCCTCGGCGTCGGAATCGGAAGTGGGGGAGTCGTCGTACTCGAGGTCGGTTGGGTCCTCCTCCTCGCGATCAGGGGCAAATTCGCCAGCAACTTGACCGTCTTGCATCACAGCAGTCGCAATAAAGTACTGAAGAATGAGCAAGGCATCAGAAGAGCAAATGAGAAACCGAGCAATTGGGCGAAGTGAGAAAGCAATCAGAGCGTACCTCTGGAGGATGAACTCCGCGATGAAGGCACTTCAGGCCAAATCGAAATGGTTTTGGCGTCGGAATGGTGGTGACTGATTTCACTCGGAGGCGCAATGCTCTGTTGCTCAGCTTCTTGGTGCAAATCCGAGTGGGCTCCCTCCAGGTTTCCATGTCGCAGATACGGTACACTCGGCGCTGAAGTGAGGGCACTCGGACCTGAAGCCCAGTGGCCACGAGGTCGTACGCCTTAAGGCCATCATTTTCCAGCTGAGCAATCCGAGTCACCTGGGAGTCAATGACGCAGTCGCCGACTCCAAGCTTGATCGACCACTGGTATCTCTCAACCAGTGGAGCGAGCTAGAATTCGGGCAAATTGGTGAGGTCGAGGCCCTTTTTGGGAGATCGGACGTAGAAGAAGGTGGTCTACCAGTCCTTGACCGATTGGATGATGGCAGGGGACTCACAGCCCTGTTTGCTGGAGTAGAGGATGCACCCGCCGCAGTCGGTCATGGCGGTCTCATGAATCGGCGGTTTGTCTTCTCCGTCTGGGTTCGGTAGCAGGTTCCCGGTCCGAGCCATGTGACCTCGGAGGTGGAAGAGGCGCTTCCACAACCCGATGCTTGGCCGGATGCCGAGATAGCCCTCGCAGAGGGTGAAGAATCCCGACATCGTCATAATGAAATTGGCGGCGAGGTGGTGCGGTTGCAGTAGGTGGAAGTCCAAGAACTCTCGGAAGAAAGTGCTCACCGGCAGCACGAAGCCGCACTCGAAGTGCGCAACAAAACCATGCGCTCGCCGGCATGCGGTTCTGGCACGATCTCCTCTCCGGGGGCACACCATTGGATGCTGGCCGGCATCTTGCGCGCGTGGAGCAATTGGCGGATCTCGCCGTCGTTCACGGTGGAGCCTTTCCACCGGCCACGGCTGGCGGCGGATTTCTCATCCGCAGCGGCCATGGCGTCCTCCAGAGCGGCGGAGGATGAATCCGGAGAGAAGGGCGAGAAGAGGCCGGCAGAAGACGCTAGCAAGTGGAGGCGCGGCGGCGGCGAAGTGCGCGAGCGGTATGCAGAGAGGCGGTGCGGTGCGGTGGCGCCACGAGCACGCGAGGCCAAGGTCGCCGGAGAAAAAATACTGCGGCGGCGCGAGGAGGATAGTGAGAACAAGGAAGAATAAGTGGGGGAGATGAGCCCGAGGAGCCCCTCCCCCTGTGGCTTATATGGGCGGCGGGGGCGAGTGGGATCACGGATGCGACTCGTGTGGCCCGGTGTGGCCGCGTGTATCAAGTGAAAAGTGGGCGGTTTCGGCACAGAAGATCGTGGCACAGAAGGCGAGGCGTGCGCAGTAACGTCCCGTCGCGCGTGGGTCGTGGGGCCCGGAGCATTAACTGCCCCTGGGAATCGAAAACAACGTGCGACGTGGGCGGGTCAGATGTTGGTCAAAAGTAACCGTTGGAGAAGCTATCGATTGAGCCAGGTCTCAGCTCGGCCAAAGCGTTGCAAGAAAAGTTTTTTCAGAGAAGCGAGAGAGCAGTCGGCAAGATTGTGATCGAGGTTGGAGAAAAGATATCGAAGAAATATTGATCTGGTTGGCCGGGCATAATCTCCGAGCTGAGCGTTCAGATCGGATTGAGGAACCCGATGAGGCCAGAGCAATCAAAGCGTGAAGAGAAGAAAATAAAAACTGCAAAGGCCCCGCAGTCAAGCAACCGTGGGACCTTTACAACATTAGGGGCTAGTGTTGGGGGAATGATACCCGGGTAGGGTCACCCAGACGAAAGCAATATTTCAAGACAAGGATGAGGCCGATTGGGCTGCTGCTAGGCCGAGCTAGGCAGTTCATGGCCGATTGCCCTCAAGCAATCGACCATGCCGAATGCGAGCAGTCGGCCCAGGCGCAGTCGGCCCACCCTTCAATCGGCTCAAGAGTTGACCTTGTCCAGATCGGATGCCTCTGGTACAAGGTCATAAATGCATGATCCCGAGAGATCCGGGTGGCAGTAATCTAAGTCACTTCGCTGATCTATCAGAGGAGTATTGTCACCCTTTTCCTCTGAATCCGGAGATAGGACGACAAGACCAGAGCTCATAGATCCACTGTTCACCATCATTACCTAGAAGCTACAGCATGGGCAGCCGCTTGACAAGTTCGGATCAACCGGATAGTTGCAGTCGGTGGACCCCAGCCGACGAGAGGATGACAGCTGGGGCCAGCACCCGACTGAAATGACCGTAGTACCCCGAGATCACACTATAAGAGCCTGGGGTTCCCCTCCTCTGAGAGGGACGCCCCATTCGCATTTACTTCCCAAAGTAGTTCCCGTAGAGAAGCAGAGGAGAGCCATGCCCACGCCAGGTCTCTTCTTACTCTGAGCAGCTCCATGAGCATTGATTGTAGTTCGTGAGATCATTTATTGCAAGCAGACAAGCAAGAGTAGGGGTGTTATCTCTCCGGAGAGCCCCGAACCTGGGTACATCGTGGTGTCCTTCACCGTGCTTGTGCTCAACCCGTTTCCGGAACCATCGACATAGTTCTCCCTCGTGTCTTCCCCACTCTTTAGCCATCCCTATGGCATCTGTAGTTACTAAACGACGATAGTGGGTATATTCTATCAATACCCTCTAAGAGCTTATTCTACTAACACCCCCCCCCTAAACATGTTTTAAGCGCGGAGCGCCCCCGTGGACAGCAACCCCCTCCCCCTCTGGCTTCTAGCGCGGCAGCGCCGCAGGCAATGGCGCCCTCCCGATCCCACCTTCTTGCGCGGGAGCACCGACAGCCGACGACGACCCCTCCCCTCCCACCTTCTTGCGCGGAGCCACGGCGGACGGCGACACAGGTGATGGAGATCCAATCGGGCGAGATTTTTTGGAACCAGTGCCTAATCAGCGTCGCCACGCCTCTACTTCAACCAATCGCCCCCAAATCGCCACTGGATTCGCTGCCGAAATCGCCGCCGCTCCTCTCCTCCTCGAAATCAACATAGGCGGCGCCGTCGGCACGCTTCTGCGCCCCTACTACCGCGTTATGACTGTTGCGCCACCTTCTCAAGCCCCGCCTCCTCAAGCAGTGCCACGAATAAGAGCCTTTGGCATGGGAGACTTGCCGTCGTTCAGCAAATCGGAGCATCCAACGTCGAAGTTTCATGGCAAAGGAAAGAGAACCGCAAGGAGGCCTTCTCCGGCAAAATCGCAATCATCGTGGGAGCAAACTGCAATGGTCATATCGCCCATCCAGCCTTCGCCGGCGACAATGGCGAAAGTTGAAAAAGCTCATGTGTTCCTGCAACGCATGTGAGCTGTACGGCGACAACATTCGGAACTGCATCTGCAGAACAACAAAACTACTCTCAAGAGGAGGGTGGCGCATCAAGATAATGTAAGAAGTTCGACTACCAAAACACTCCCACCCGCAGTTTAATATAGTGCAAATTGGCTTCTAATGTTGATTAGAAATTCAAATTGCAGTGCTATGTTTATTGTCATGCAGTGCCTTCTTGCGTCAACTACATTCACGTCTGTCTCCATGGCTTACATGTGTAGGGGTACATCTAAGAACTAGTTTGTAACAATGAAGTGCGCATTGTCTTACATATGTAGAGCACTGTGTCTTAAGCCTGGACTGCAAGAAACTAGTTTGCTTATTTCTGCCTGTTGAATAACTTCGAGTGCAATATAGTATGGAAATACAGTGAAGTTCACTCTTAACAGAAAAAATGACATATAGTGTGTTGTGAAGTGCAGTTTCTGCGGTTGCGTATAGAATGACATATAGAATGGAATTGCAATGTTTTTCACTATTTAACAGAAAAAGTACCGCTTCTAATTAATACTAAAGTGAAGTTTACTGCCTATTCTCCTATGCAGGACATCGCTGTGCAAAGAAGACAGAAGATGCAATGAGTGATTCACAACACACAACACCTGAGCTGCGTTGGGAGAGAAGAGTGGGAGATGGCCGCATGGATAACACCAGAAATACCTAGGGGTTTTTTCAACACAACAAACATGACTGCATACTCACCGGAAGAAGATGTAGAGGACAAAGATGAAAACACAGAAGAAGATAGTGGGCTAGATGAGGAGGAAGATGATCTGGTCTACATGGGGGAGCATGTGCAGCAAAATAGCGATGAGGATGATGATGAAGAGCTACTCATAACAGTTTTGCAGCTAAGGTAAACGCACATTTTGAAACATTTGGTTAACAAATGAGAACGGATAATATTGCGCCTCCACATACCAATGTTGCGCCTCCACAAAAAAATCTTGAACCCCAGCAAGTTCAGGAGCGACCAATTCGTCAACACAGAGACAGTGAAATTCCACCCAGGCCACCTACCACGCAACAAAGGAATCAGAACCCGAATAAAAAGAGACGCAAGCAACAAGAAAAGTAAAGTTCTCAACACTTCTACCTCCTCGAGTTCCTCGACTACACATATCTGTTGTAACTCCTCCATGCCCAATAAACACCGGTGAGCTGCAAACACCAGAGGAGAAGAAGCAATACACGCATGTAAGCTTCCTTGCCTTACCGCTGCAGTTCACTTATGAATTCTTTTTCGGCCTGAGCATTCTTCGTTAACAAAAATAAAAAATTCATGTTGCGGTGCAGAATGAGAACTTGCTCCAAAAACATGTGCATGCGAGAGGTACGCAGTTCACCTCTTGCGCTGCAACACAAAACTTCTACAACACATATGCAAGGCACGCAGGCTTCGGGACACACAAAGGGAGCACATTCAAGACAAACAACTACATTGTTTGCTCAAGGGAGGGAAAGAACTGAGTGTCTGTGGCAAATTATGGTAGAAAGCGAGAAAAAACAACAAAAAGAACTGGCTGCAAGGAGAGAATAAGAGTGAAAAAAAATCAAGGATGTGTTTGTGATAGCACATGTTGAGCTCAATCGCAACCACAAGATGATTGAGAGCCCGGCTATGCTTCTGCACATGCACTCGCATAAGAGGGATGATCCGTTGCTTGATAAACTAGTGAAGGACATGCAGAGCAACAACCTGACGCACAGGCAGATTATGTCAACCTTGTCAAAATGTAAGGAGGGCTACACTTTATGGGGCGCACTAACCGTGAATGGGTGAACAAGTACGTTCATTAAACTAGTGGATATCTTCGTATATTCGATGCAGTTCGCTTGTGCATTTCTGTGTGTCGTTTAATGCTGATGTATATACTCTGCTTTTGAACTGCAAGAAGTACAAGTTCGCAAAGGAGGAAACAGAGGACGACGTGAAGAAACTCCTGGATTTCTTTGAGAAGATGTAGGAAATAAACCCAGAGTTCTTCTATGATTATGACAAAGATGTCGATAACCGTGTGCAAAACATCTTCTGGGCGAACGCAAGCTGCCGGGGGTCCTACAAATGTTTTGGAGATTGTGTCACATTCGACACGACGTACAAGACAAACAAGTTTCACATGCTTCTGGTCGTGTTCGTTGGAGTAAACCACCACCTGCCAAGTACAATATTTGTTGTGGCTCTCATCAGAGACGAAATGATACCGTCTTTCGAGTGGGTGTTCCAGACGTTCTTGCGTTGCATGAACCACAAACGGGCATTCTGCATACTAACAGGTAAACTATGGAAGACCATTTCTTACATTCAATCAGAAAAATAGCAAAAAAGAAAAAAAAAGAAACACAGTTCTCTCAAAATAAATAACTGCTTGTTTTCAAAAACATGCAAATCCATGCCCCTCCGTGGATGCAGCAATAAAAGGTACACTGCTAGGCACGCTGCACAAGTTATGCCGTTGGCATATACTAAAAAATACAAGAATCACCTGTCCTTGCTATACAAAGCGTATGAGACATTCAAAGATGAGCTGACCTCAGTTCTTAGCCATCAACTAATGCCATCGGAGTTTGAACGCGCTTGGTGTGATCAATGGAGAAGTATAACCTACAAGGTGATGAAATTATGAAGGCGCTCTGGGCAGAACGGAAAGAATGGATATCAGCTTACTACAATGAGGTATTCTGTGCACGGATGAAATTGACATAGAGAAGTGAAAGCATGAACCGGATCTTGAAGAGGAACTTTGTAAGGGAAAGACACGACCTTCACATATTTGCAGAGCAGGTGGATAGGTGCATCCAGACAAGGAAGGGCATCGAGCACGCGGAGAACATGGCTAACGAGGTATGTAACATAGAAAACATTTTAAGATGGATGAGCGAATCACAATCACTACTGCTTCCCTTGATTTTAAAAATGCAGTAATCTTCTGTATTAACAGAATGGGATGAGAGTGTGATGCTAATATGCAGTTATCATCTGTATACATAGAGTAAAAAAATGCTTCATGTGTACAGTCCTGTGCCCTTAGTGCAAAAATGCATGGCAGATCCAAATGTTTTAAATAGTTGGCTGCAACTCATATGCGCAAATGCAGTGCGCTTAGAACATGTTATAATTACATCAGGTTGCGACTACATAATAAGTATGTGTTAGTGGGATGTGGTCTCCACATTTATCTATACTATTTTTGTTTAGAAAATATGGCCCCCCACACACCCTAAAGAAAACATAAAAAAGAGAACTCTTAGTGTTTGTTGCTCTTAGATGCAGTGCATATCCTTATGTTTTAAAAACTTTGCTGCAACTCATATGGGCAGTGCAGTTCACTTTGAACATATTAAAAATAGCAGCATGCCAGATGCTCCATTGTGTGCATATATGACAATATTGACCACTCTGTAACATAAGTTTCACTGAAAAATAATTACTCCTGCTGCAGGCCAAACCTCGATTTTTGCTGTAAAAAAAGCTACTTGAATGCTTTCTTTATTTCGCAGACGGAGATAAAAATTACTACGCAGTTTGGTTTCGAGATTCATCTCTCTAAGATTTACACCAGAGCAGTCTTTGCTGACTTCAAGGAAACGCACTACCGCAGCACTGCATTCAGATCAGAGCAGTGCGCTGGCAACCCTATGAAATATTTGGTGCGCCACTACAACCAGTCTGATGATTTTTATTGGGCGAGACATGAGTTGCAGGTTGTTGCTGATGTGAAGAACGAAATCTACGAATGCGAATGCAAGCTGAGGAAACACACAGGTCAGTGAGAGAAAGAAACAAAAAGAAAGCGCGCAAAAAACATAATGAAGTTCACTTAGCTCTGGTAGCTAGAGATGAAAACAAAAAAACCTTAGTGAAGTTCACTAGAAGAGAAACCCCAGGACATATTTATAATGCAGTTCACAACCCGATTGGATGTTTCATGTTTATGTGAAGTTTGCTGACACTAACAACCAATTTTTTTTGCTGCAGGCCCGTTTCGCGTGCACATCGGCTACATGTTAGATCAGCTGCGGGTGGAAAAGATACCTGAAGAGTACATATTGAAGAGGTACACACGGAACACGTGGAAAAATGCAACTTTTGACCGGAGAGAGTATGAACAAACTGCTCCAGATGGAATTTCGATGTTCTGCCGTAGGAGGCTACTTGCAGAAACAGCCATGGACCTGGCAAACAGGGTTGTGAAATCGGATAGAGGATTCAACAGAGCTTTAGATAGGACGAGAGCACTCATACAAGAAGTCGACGTACTGAACGAAGAAAGAAGAAGAGAACATCAAGAATGCGCGGAGTGAAGAACAAGGAGAGGAGCGTGAACATGCCGCCGATGGTGCAACTCACACTACAGATGAAACAATTCTTCCCCCACCTGTTTCAAACACAAAGGGGAGAAAGAAAGAGAGCAAATCCGAAAATAAAAAAGGTGCAGCAAGGGATAAAGGTCCTGAAAATAAGAACAAGCCCTGAGCCAGAACTGGATAGTGAAGGAAGACTATAAGGCCCGATATGCGGTCTTGTTCCAGATCTAGATGTTTCCATCCAGATCCGGGGACGAAGAACATATCGGTCCCACCGCGACATATGACGAAGTCATATGCCCCGGATTTCCAACATGATTTCACAACATTACATAAACAAGGATACAACATCTCATACAATCGGCATACAACTGCCTTAATACAATACAACAACGGAAGATACATGTCTGAGTACAGACTACACGCAAATGCCTAGTGGCAAAGAGAAAAACATCGATTCCCATAACCACACGGGTCCAGGCCCTCCGCCGGGATCCGTCTAACTAGTGGTCGTCGAGTCTCCATGTGAAACGTCAATCACCATACCTGTTGTCGATCGAGAACCCTGAAAAGAGTTTGCGGGTAGTATCATGAGTACAGAGGTACTCAGCATCCAACTGTAGTGGTCATCTGACCCAGCAAGGACTTCATCACTCGTCATTCTAGGACAACTAGTAGTTTACGGTAAGGATGGGGTAAGTGGTGAGGTTTCTGCCGCACTAGCATTTATGAAGTGGCTAACGATCTAGAGAGTAAGATAAGAAGCCAAGCATTCGATGAGGAATCGTCTCCAACAAGTCTTTCTATCAACTACTTACGCAAACATAACACCTATCCTATCCTTGTCCTCCTCTTCGCATCCCAACGAAGAAGAAGCAATCAAGGCACACACACGTTGATCAAGTTGTATTAAGATTATCTCAGTTGATGTTGTCTATGAACAAGGAGTAGGTCTCAAGTCGTCCATAACCGTGGACACGGCTTCTCAAAAATATTTAACCCTGCAGGGGTGTACCAACTTCCCATTACAAGGCTCTGCACGCACGTCCAACTTTCTCAGTTGCTACCCATCACAGGCAACCATTTTATGATTTAGTTCCAAGAGATCCGAAACGACAAGTCCCTCTAGCTAACAACGAACAAATCCGGGTGGCCCCCGGTGAGTCGACACCCAACTCAAAAGCCGGCCGCGCTCTCGAATCGGCCTCTACCGTCTGGATGAGGTCGTGTTAGTTGCCCAAACAGATATGGACAACCCCCTAGCTCCCTGGGGTGGACCAACAAGAGAAACCATGTCTCCGCTGGCTCGGGTTGTTTGAAAACTACTGGCGTACGACTAGCACACACACGGTTTCAAAAGGTAAAATCAGCTTGGGCTACCACTAGAAATGCTTGAAGCTAGATAGGTAAGAAAAGGGGACCCCATAAAATCCCACACACGGTTAGGCACGCTCAGTCTTAAAACCAATACCCGGAACTCGAATCCTAGGTGACTCGAATGGAACAACGCGTCGGGGCGGGATAGCCTAGACCTTTCATCCTTCGTCGAATATAGTCAACATTAATAATAATCATATCATCAACAACAATATAA
The DNA here is from genome assembly GCA_950022295.1 of Bromus sterilis. NCBI lineage: Eukaryota > Viridiplantae > Streptophyta > Magnoliopsida > Poales > Poaceae > Bromus > Bromus sterilis. The sequence goes on along the minus strand of OX465599.1, from coordinate 157,006,617 downwards.
TAATGTGATATCCCAACCCAAAGAGTAACAGGGTAACATCGTAGCATCCTAAGCATGCATACTAAGCAGGGGCTGAGCAACGAGCAATAGTAACATAGCAGTACAAGGTTTGCTGGGAAGGGACATGGATGTATCGGTTTGAAAGAGGCTGTAAACATGTGGTAGGATCAAACGTCGAACCTAACCTAGACTAGCATGCAAACCGCTGGTTGAAATAGAATGGATCATAAGTAATGCATAGTCCTTGCCTGTTGATAAGTCGGGTTCCGAAGGTGTAGTCGATCGCAAGCTCGCATCGTCTCCGAGAGGTACCCGCGGAAGCACACAAGAGGGTAAACACTGGAAAGCAATCAACGAGCAACCATCTATTACTACGAGGCAAACACGAGCAAGCATCAACAAGAAGCAACACGAGACATCGCACCTACCGTCGAGAGCGGTTACTAAGAATTTAAGTGGAGTACTCGTCACACACGACGATACCGCACATTATGGTGGTTCAAGTTGTTTAGCTACAGGTGATCAATCAACGGTTATTAACATGGCAACTCAAGCAAGCATGGCATAGCACACAAACCGGTCAAGAGGTGAAGCACAAAGTAAATTATCTATGCTAGTCAATTTAAGTGAGGCACAACCTAAACATGGCATAACACTAAGTGTCGCACGATGATTAAAAGATTTGGTGCTGTTCTGTACTAAACCATATTTTAGGTTGGTTAACAATAGCAAACAATATCATAAACACAAAGTACATGAAAAACTAATCAAGTTACATATAAAGAACCCTCCAAACGGAGTTAAGGTTAAAAAGATAGAAGCAAAACAAGTTACGGGCACAAACTGCCAACATCACGAAGCACACTTTAGAGCAATGCACAAACAGGGTAATCAATGCAAACATGCTCACAAATGATATGAAATAAAGTAGACATGACAGGGAAGGCATGGAAAAAAGAAACATGCAAAAAGACATCATAGATCAAAAGATATTAAGCAAACAACATGGCATCACAAAGTAGCAGACTTAGAGAAAAACAGAGGTGGCTGTCAAAAACAGCAACATAGCAACTTTGGAGCTCAATAACTATATGACCAGCAAGCATAACATGGCAATGCAATACATGTAATGAAAGTAGACATGATGCTTAATAATATGCAATTTGAATCACTCAATTCTGATAAACGGTAGCGACACACTCGTCGACCGAAGTTGCAATAAAATAACAGTGTCAGCAACAGCAGCACAATAACATCAGGATCACCACTTTGGAGCAAGATTTAATATAGCTAAAGCACCCAAATATGACAAGTTAAAACATGGAAATGAAGTACACATGATGCTTAACACATAGGAGAAAGAATCAATGCAATAGGCCTCATGGATTAGTCACAATCATCATGCAAAGTTGCAACAAAATATAAACAGCAGCACTTAACAGGAATTTGTAGCAGTTTAACGGCCTGATGCCCACTTCAACACACAATTACACAATCAAGACGACCTCAAACGCAAATGCTCACAAAATATAAAAGTTTCACCACATCAAGCACAACAAAAACAATTTTGGGGCCAACGTCATACGAGCTACGGATTAGCGGGAAATTAGCAGGCAAACAGTGCAGTTGAGTTAAAAAATACAGGGGACTTAGTGAAAAAAAAGGGCAGAGGGGTATCTCGGGCTCTCACATGGGTCTTGGCCCATCTGCAGCAGAGGGGAGGCCGGCTTGGGCCAGATCTGACCTGCTGGGCTGGGTGGGCTCGCCGGCCCACCTGGCCTGGCTGCCCAGCCGGCTGGGCTTGGAGGGAGCCGCTCGGGGCTCCTCCCGTACGAGGGCGGCTGCGCGGCATGGCTCGCCGGTCATCCGGTGGCGAGGAGGGCGGCGGCCCGGTGCTGGGGCGAGGAGGGGCGCGAGTAGGCCGGCAGGCGGCGGTGGGGGCCGGATCCGGTGGCCCCGGGCGGCGGGAGGAGCTCGGGCCGGCTGCTGCCTCCCATGGCGGCTCGGCGGTCTCCTGCAGAGAGAGAGAGGAGGGTGAGAGGAAAGAGGAGAAGAGGGAAAGGGGAGGGAGGAGAGGAGGGAGAGGAGGTGAGGGGTGGCGGCGCCGGCTGGCTTGCCGGCCGGCGGCTGGCCGGAGTTCGGGAGACGGCGGCGACGTGGAGATGGAGGGAGGAGAGAGAAGGCTGGAGGTGGGAGGAGAGGTTGGTGGGAGGCGATCTCGACCGTCAGATCGGGCGATCTAACGGTCCAGATATTCTGGGTTGGAACTGCTGCGAAAAATGGGGATTTTGGGGTAAAACTGGGCAAAGTGGAGGGGGTGGCTGCAAATTTGTTCTAGGGAAACCCTAGAAATGGGTGGGAGTGTGGTGGTCTTTATATAGCCCCGGTGGCTGGAAGTTTGCAAAAATATCCCCGGTTTTTCTCTCGCGCGCGCGGTGCTCACGTTTCTGACCGCTGGAGGTCCACAGTACCTCCGATTCGGGTAAAACTTCGAACTGCGCGATCAGCGCGTCGAGCCGGAGGCGTTCACCTCACGTTGGAACTGTTCCGAAAACACTTTCCGGCGCTCTATAAAATAACCCGTTTAATTATTAAACGGGGTTTTTCGTTCCGTTGGCTGCGGCTGGTCTCGTGCGGTTTTCGCGACGGTGATCGGATGAAACCCGGTGTCCCAAAGGTCGAGTGTCAGGGTGGCAAGGGTCGGTCTCCATCCGGTACGAGATAAGAGGGGGAAATAATAATCGTCGATCGATAAATCGGGGATGCAAACACCGCAAACAAATCAGACAATCAAACAATTCACACCGAAAACAAATTTTTTTTAATTTTTGTGAAAACTGGGCTGTTACAAAGACCACTGGGAGTGAGGATGTGCAAATCATGCAATAAGATTGCGGGACACAACTCAAGAACGTGTGAGGAGACGCTAAAAAAAATCTAGGCCAAAAATGCAGCCACAGATCACCAAGCTAACCAACAAAATGATATGACAAAGAGAAGACTATGCAACATCTGCAATAATAGAGAGAAGCATAATGCAAGAACTTACCCCTTGAGAGAAGAAGCGAAAGATGAAGAAGATGCGGAATAAGATGCTCATGAGGAAGATGTTGACGAAGAAGAGAATGAAGAAGATTCTGATGAAGAAGACTATGATGAAGAAGACAATGCTGATGAACCTGAAGAGGAAGATGACGAGGCAGAAGAAGATGATGAGGACATCGAAGAAGCAGCATCAACATCGAATGGGAGAGGCATGCAGAAAATAGCACGTAGGAAAGCGTCGCAGACACACGGGTTCGTTACAAGGAATAACACATACAACAAGAAGAAAACAGAAGCAACAACAACCATGGAAATGAATGCAGTGCACACTTTAAGAAGAAGCAGCAGGAACAGGGCATAGCTAAAACACATATACATTGTAACCTTTTACATATATTAATTTCATCTTTTTATGTGGCGTAAAAAATAGATATAGCTTGTGTTCAACAGACTGCAAAAAAAATAGACTTCAAGATATGATGTTGAAAACCAATTTAATTGATATAGCATAAAAACAGATATACTTTGTGTTCAATGCACTACTAGTAGGCTTTGGAAAATGCATTCCTCTTCTAAATGAAAGGAAATGATATAAGATTGTGACGTTAAAAATGCAGTTCTCTTCTGTATTGACAGAATGGGATGAGAGTGTGATGTTAATATGCAGTTCTCTTCTGTATACATAGAGTAAAAACAATGGTTCATGTATACAGTGCAGTGCGCTTCATGTATACTGTGCAGTTCATATCATGTATACAGTGAAGTGCGCTTAGTGCATATGCGTTTTTAAATACTTGGTTGCAACTCATATGCGCAAATGCAGCGCGCTTACAAACATGTTATAATTACATCAGGTTGCAATACATAAAAAATATGTGTTAGTGGGATGTGCTAAGATGCAGTTCTCTTCTGTATGAACAAAATTAGATGAGAGTGTGATGTTAAATTGCAGTTCTCTTCTGTATAAAGAATCTCAAATTGAAAATAAAACACTGCTTCATGCATACATGCAGTGCGCTTCAATGATACAGTGCAGTGCGCATCATGTATGCAGTGCAGTGCGCTTAGTGCAAAAATAAAATAAAAAATTGAGCTCTCTCTTAGCAGACACATATGAAGTTCTGAATTCCAATACTATAATCAAAATTATGAGTATCGACGACAAAACACGTTGAAGTCCTCTTTGCACTTCATGTATTAAAATTAGATGCAGTGTAGATCCATATGTTTTTAAAACTTGGCTGCAACTCATATGAGTGTTGCAGTGCGATTCAAAACATGTTATAATTACAGCAGGCCAGATGATCCATTATGTACATAGAAGACAGAATATTTCTCACTAATGTAACTTAAGTTTCGCTAAAAATAAGAAGCTCCATTATGTACATAGATAACAGTATTGCACTCTGCCACAAAAAGGAAAACACAAACAAAGTAAATCGGAATATACAAAATAAGACGTCATAGTGGGAAAGTTTTACATATACAGACACCTCAAAACACAACACACATAAGGCTCTGCTATCATTCTATGCCTCAGCCTGCTCCTGCGAATCCAATTCTGGAGGAAGACCAAGAGAAATGCACAGATTTTTTAGCTCCTCCAGGAACTCGCTCATACAGACCATGTTCTCAGGGTGGAACAAAATATGGAACAAGAACTCAGCCTTCCAGTCCTCAGCATCATCTTTCAGCTATGAAGCAAAAAAAAACCCAGAACAAATAATTTGTTAGAACAAGCATCATCTACAAGTAGTGATGTGAAAGAAGAGAAGATGAAAAATTATATTAGATACAAAAATAAGATACTTACATTACGCTTCCCGAATTTCACAACAAAGCTTTTGCCGTCGTAAAACTGAGCCATCTTCAGAAAAAAGAAGCCGCACTCATTGGCGCCCTGTTCAGGGGCACCCAAAAAGCTAGCTTTCTCTGGAACATCAACCCAGTCTACCGACTCCTTTCTCTTGTACTCCTTTTCTACATAAACCTTCTTCATCAATGCAGTCATCCTGATCATCTGGTGAATGCGAAAATGCACACACAATACACATCACAAAACTTTTGTTCAACACATACAAAGATGAAAAACATAAGAAGATGAAAAGGGGAACATTTCACCATTCAGTGCGGTCACTGTGGTAGTCGGACTTACGCCACCTAGTTGTTTGATCAAACGGTCCGCTGTACCTCCTAGTGTCATGAATATCAAGGGTCCCACGGTGCTTGTTCATCGTGTATAGCGAGTAATGCTCATCGTTAAACTGCGGTAACATGATCTGAAATTGGTTTTCATAAATAGTGTTTCGAGTTTTAAGAGGGAAACAGGGTTTCGAGAGAAAATGAGACAAAAAATAAGAAAAGTAGGTTGAACCAACAAATCCGAGAACTTAGTAATTTGCAATCAAGAAGGTTCTCGTCATCACGAACATGAAGCTTGAACATCTTTGTTGCATTATCAACATTAAAATTGCTGTGGACAAAAGACAACACAACGTTTCCATTTTCATCTCTATCCGCATGATCGTTCATTTGAAGCACATACTGCAAGTAGGTAATTCGAAAAAAACATTAATTAGCAAAAGCAATGCAACTCACCACGCAAAAAACTGAAGAAAAAAATTAACAACACAATGAATATGCAGTTCACTCTGGAGCTAAATGAAAAACAGATCACACTTCTCTAGAGTTATGGGTTAAAAAGAAAATACAGAATGGCCATCAATTCCAAAATAATAATGTATGTAGTTCACTACATTGCTGCGCTTGAATATCTTATTCGGAAAAGCTCTCTTTTATTAGACACTAGTAATGTAGTTCCCTTACAGCAGAAAAAGAAAAAAAAGGAGAAAAGAGAAATAGCGTGATAAATAAAGGGGACAGAAGAACGCGTTCGCCAGATCGGTAAACCCTATTCATTCTGTTGTCAATCTTCCAATACTTCATGATATGATCCATCAAATCGGAGTCCATGTAACTATCCCTAGTGAAAGTTACGAACATGTAGTCCACATTCACAGAGTACACATCGATAGGATTTCTGTACATGAACAACGAGGAGCTGAACAAAAAAACAGCAAGGGGGAGGGGATTATGAACACAAAGAAAAATCACACAAACATTACACAAAAAGAAAAGATAACTCACTCGTTGTGTTTCTTCCTGAATACAGGGCTCGTGACAAGTTCCAATACTTTCCTCACTTCCGCAAGATAGCTGAATCTCGCAGGATCCAACTTCAGAACTGGGGTTCTAAACTTTGATGGCTTCTGCACATCCCTCTTATTGGATAGAACTAATGCCTCACTGTCCTTTGGGCGTTCCATAGCTGCGCTCCTGGACCTCATACAAACTGGTGGTGGCGTCATAAAATCATCATCGGTATCTTCCGCACTAGGAGGGCTAACTGCCCTCCTGGACCTCTTAGTCACTGGATTCTTCCCAGTCTTCACGGGAGATTTCTCGAGGGCTTTTTTCGAAGGTTCAGCAGCGCTCCTCATACTCTTACCGACAGGCTCCTTTACACGCTTGACAGAGGGGTCATCGTCAAGTAAAAAATTACCGATGGTTGGAGTGTGAACCGGAGTTTCAAACAATGAAATTCCACCTTAGTGTGCGCCTTGATCAAAGCCTGCGCGAAAAGACTGGTGATGAGCAAATTGAAAATAATCGTGAAGTTCAATAACAAAAAAGGGTATAATGCACCATACTAAGAACAATGTATAATGTAGTGCCCTTTTCAAACGAAAAAAAATCAATTTGGCCAAAAGTAGAAAAATACAAGAGAAAAAGTATAATGCAATGCACTTTTCATATGAAAAACATATAACTTAATGCAGTTCATATAATATCATTTTAGCGAAAAGGACATATGCAAAAGTGAAAAACATATAAAGAAAAAAACAAATATAAATATAGAAATGAAGTGCGCTTTGAGGTACAATACAACACCTATTGCATACATGCAATTCATATAGAATCATTTTTACAAGAACTATGAGAATGGGCAAACAGGAGAGGTCCTTGTTATACTAAAACTTAACAAAAGAAGTGGGCCTCCTCTTTTTGTATTAATGAAGTTCACTTAATAAAAAAGGTGTGCGACTGAATTTTTTTAATATCCTTCTTTAAAAATCAAAAGAGATGTCAAGCCCAGACAGAAGTACGTTGAGGCCAGCCAACAGTAGAGCATCGCCTTCCGGATGTAGCCAATGTGCTCATTCGCAAAATTGGCAACAGATTCACCATCCCAGCTCAGCATGAATTGTAACATGAAAAATCCACTATCAAGCCTGCAAAAAAAAACAAAAAAAACACATTAATATATTGATACGCGAGAGATGATAATTGCTTCTCGCCCTTCGTTGGTTACCCCAAGTGGAAGGTGAGATGCAGCGTAGCGGCAAGTTTCACTTGGTGAAGATACCAAGGTTGAGATTGACCAGTACGACTCCGATAATGATAAGTAGGTGGTGAAGCGAACAATTGCGCCGTTCACAACTCTCGGTTGCTTACTTCACCTGGACCTACACAAAGACACAAATAACTTTGCTCCCAACAAAGTTCAGAGAGGTTGTCAATCTCTCTGGTCTTGTTGTTTACAAAGGATCAAAACCCAAGGGATAATGATAATGATATCAACTGAAAGTAAAAGTAGAAAATTAACTAATCGTGTAAAAGTAGAAAATTAAATAATCGTGTAAATTAAACAATGATGAGAATATGGACCGGGGTCCCGTGATGTTCACTAGTGATGTCTCTCTCCCAAAATACGATAAAACTCTATGCAGGGTGAACAAATTACAGATGGGAAATTGACAGGATTATTTACGCACCACAATGCTAACTATGCTACAAAGAAAGGAAGAGGCTCAAAAGCATGGGAAGTACGCCAAAATAAGTTGACCGAAATCCAAATGCATCTACTACTAATCATCCACCTTGAGATATCTATCCAGAACATCTCGCTGGTATTAAGTTGCGAGCCCCACCCAAAGTGTAAACCCAAAGCAACATACAACTGCATTAAAAATCACTTTGCGTAAAGTAAAAAAATCCTTGCAACCGCGGTTGAAAGCACCGTTGTTTCCCCATTGTGGCAACAACACATCCCCTAGACTCATGTTTCTGTCACTCAAGCGTGTCATCGGGGGGCATGAACCCACAATCGAGCATAACGTTCCCTCTTGGAGTTACTACCTACTACTTGGCCAAAGCAATAAACAACAATGGAGAACATGCAAGAATTACTTAGGAAAAAAAATATAAAATATAAGAACAGAATATATTACTCTATCACAATCTGAACATAATCTTATAATCCATCAGATCCCATCAAACTCAGCATAGCAGCAGCAGAAAGATTACATATGTGCCTCGATCATGTAGGGCAGCTCACGAGGTCTAAACCATGAAGAACAAAGAGGAGAGGAGAACATCACATAGCTACTGATCATGGACCCATGGTCCAAAGGAAACTACTCACGACACATCCGGGAAACGTCCATTGTGGAGGGGTACCTCCCGGAGGTCGATCCTCCCTCCGGCAGGGTGGCGGGAAGAGGTCTGCTGGCACTCCCGATCTTGGAAGTACGGCGGCGGAGGAACAGAGGCGAGATCGCGGAAAAGGATCCTCTCCCTGGAAGTTTCACGTCACGGGAAATATATAGGGGAAGGGGGCAGCCAGGGGGCCACCAGGGGTCCACGCGCCCCCCTAGTGCGGCCAAGCCCTAGGCCGCGCTAGGTCGCCACCTGGGGCCATGGTGGGTCCCACCTGGTCCCCCTTCGGGACTCCGGAAGGTTCCTTCACGCTCATTTTTATCTGATTTTTCCCGAATTTTTGGAGCACTTTAATATGGGGGAAAACTGAAATAAAAAACAGCAGAAAACAGAAACTGGCATTGGGGTGCACTGAGTTAGTAGGTTAGTCCAAATATGATCAAAAGTGTATGGAAGTGTATCTAGATCATAGAAATATCACACAAAACATGCATGGAGCAAGCAGGAATTATAGATACGTTTGAGACGTATCATATATGCAGTTCACTCACAGAAGAAAGTGCTACTGGTGTTAGTAAAGCAATGCAGCTCACTATGCAAAGATCCAAGGGAGAACAACTAAATGACACATTAGTAATGCAGTTCACTCAAAAGGAAAAAAGATGGTGTTAATTTAGTAAAGCAATGCAGCTCACTATACAGAAGGCAAAAAAAGGAGAACAACTAATAACACATTAGTAATGCAGTTCACTCAAAGGAAAAAGATGCTTCTGAAATTCAGTAAAGTATAAAGGAGGAAATAGAAAGGAGATCAAGTACAAACCTGTTTTCCTGCTGCGGAACATTAACATCAGCCGGCACAAAGCCATCGAGGGTGGGAGGGTTCAACGGCTCATCACAGCTTGCACTGCCATCTTTCCAAAATTTTGATATTCTTAACCAATTTCCTGAAGACATTACTTGCAGCAGGACTGTCAGGACAATTATATGAGTCGAGAAACTCAAAACGCTTTGCGGACAGGTTCAAAGCAACCAAGCAGTAGTAACCGATCGCATCCTTCATGTATGCAGGAGGAGGGTCAGATGTTGCAAACATAATTTGTATTAAAAAGGTATAAAACAAACCAGATGAGAAAAAAGTAAAAGTAAAAAACTTATTTAAAAATGACGAAAAATGGTCAAGTGGAATATCAAGTTTTTCTTGTCCACTCGTTCCTCTGCGCTTGAAGAAAACATCTTTTTAAGAGCCCTATTTGTGGCACCGCCGTTCCAGATGAAATTCTGCCAAAAAGACAAAACCACAAAGTTAATGCAAATGTAGATGAGGGAGAAGGATAAATTAATGTAAATGCTTACAAATAGGTTGTACGGGACAATCAACGTTTGAGATCCTTTGAACCTCTCAACTAACATAGAGACCCCAATATATGTGAGGCGCGTGCTCAGCGTTCCGTAGGACCAAAAGACTCGCCAACCTGACCGATAGTAATATCACCAAACTCGTCCTCGAATGCAACTAAATCCCTTCAGAAAAGAAGAAAAAACACAACAAAAAGTCATAAGCTGTGTGTCCCTAAAAAAATAACACAATAAATAACCGGGTATAAGACAAAAAATAACATACTTCTTCTTATCCCTCCTAGCCCTCGTAACAACGTCATATAACTCGTTGTATCTCCTTAGAAGAGTTGGATCAATGCTCGAAGGAGTCACAACAGCTAATTCCTCGTCTACAAAAAATAGTGCGACCGATATCAGAGAATAGAACAACACGGTTGATTCGACCAGAAAATAGAACAAAAATAATGCAGTTCGCTTACCTTCGGTTTCAGAATCCGCATCCTGTCGCTCCCCGGATGCATCTTCGCTAAGACTCAAGTTCTCCAGGTCGGTGATATCATCGTCAAGCGACGCTTGATTGCTCATGTCCTGCACAAGACTTGGTTGTTCCTCTTCAGAGCCAATCAAAACTGTCTCGGCTGGGGATTAGGTGGTCTCAGCTGGGACATCCGGACTAGTGTCAGCCAGATTGCCTTGAGATTTCTCGGTTGCACGAGGGGCAACATGGAAGTTCTCACGCACATCATCACCAGACAACAAAACAAATGGCCCAAAAACACCATCACTGCCAACGGCGGTCCCCGCAGCATCATCCATGGCTCTAGCTCCTTCTCTCCTTTCTGCCATTTCAACTATAACACGAGGAGCCCCTTCTCTCTCTTCTGGCTTATCAGCATCCACACCATCCTCACTTCTTGCTCTCTCTTCTGCCTTTTCAGCCTCGACGGGACCCTCACCTCCCCCTCTCTACCATCTGCCTTATCAACCTGCACATTAGGGTCCCCTCCTCTCCTTTCTACAGTATCAGCGTCCGTGGTGCGCTCCCCTCGAATTTCATCATTTAATCTGCATTCCTGATGAGTAAAAAACACATTGCACATTGGTGGTGATGCAGTTCACTAAGAAGGCAAAAAACCATGCAGCTCACATGAAAAATAAAACATAAATACACTTCTCTATGCTCACCAGACCAGCGTCTCCTTCCATCTCTTTAGACACATCAGCCTCATCATCCTTGTTAGCGTCAACCTCTTCCTCCTTCCCATGAATTTCATCAATTGTTTCGCGATCCTGAAAAACAAAAACATAAATAAGAACAATGATAACAAAAATGCTTTCCAGAAAAAAATGCAGTTCACTGGGGCTACTGGTACAAGTATAATTCTTTGTTAGTAGAAACTACAAAACAATAAACTGCAGTTCACTAGCACTAATTATGCAGTTGTGCTTCTTTGTTTTTGACACTACAAAAAGATTAAGCTGCAGTACACTTCCACTGCTGGTGCATATATGATTCTTTGTTTTGGACAATACAAAAACATTAAAACAATGACAGTTCGGTAGAAAAATAGACAATAAATTAAACCTTGTCTATGACACCTTCGTCAACGGGGTTGTCTCTGGCAGCCTCAACAACAGGGGACTATGGCCTATCAAACAGCATATCGGAATTAAAACCATGGTAGTTGTGGGGGTCATCATCGCGGCGCGCGTTAGATTTAGAAGACTCTCCTACGCATTTCAAAATTAAAAGGATGCAAAAAAATGGTCAAATTCCACAAAAACACACATAAAAAATCAAAGAATCAAAACCGATAAAAAGCAGTTCGCATATGAGAAAAGACATACATCAACAGCAGCGTGGTCAGACAAAGAAGGCCTAACAACATGTTCTTGCATGTTCATTTCCTTCACAATTTCCTTAGTTTCCTGCTCATACCTAGCACACTTGTCATCCTGAGAATGCTTAAACTGAACGAATGACGACCTGATATTCATGACTGATAGCTTAAGGAATTCAAGCATCCCATAGTCAAAGTTATGAATGGCCTTGGTTTCTGATTCAGAAGGGCCTTTGCCAGCAGTAAATAGTCCAGCGATGTTCCTCATCCTAGAACCAGAGGTTCGGAAATCAGAAGTTAAATTAATGACCCTCGCCGGAACCCTCGCCATAAAAACCTCCAACATCCGCCCTAGTAGCACCATGAACCTGCCGAAGTGGAGAACCCCTAGCATCACCATGAACCCTCCGAATTGGAGAACCCCCAGAAGGAGGCTCACGAAACCTTGCGTGCAGTTTGGCAGCTAGAGTCCGCATGTACACAATGTCCCCTGGCGCCTTCCACTGAACAAATTTAACAAAAAAAAGAAGCAGTTCACATGTAAGTACATAAGAGGTTCACATTTAGCATACCGAAAAAGGAGAGTATAAAAAACACAAAAAATATGGCTATGAACTGACCGGCAACTTCCTAAACTTGGAAGTATCCAGGTGTATCTTTCCCCTGACAATAATGTCGGCGTTGTGAAGCTTCTTCAACTTCTCATGGGACAGTATTGCATCATGTGGCGTGTGTGTATGCATAACAGATACATTGCGAAGATTTAAGCAATCCAGGTACATGAACAGGGGCACGATTGTGCAGCCGTCGACACAATTTTGCTTGCTCCCTTCAGAATTCCACTTGAACACAGCTACCTTCATCTCATCAACAACAAGCTAGCAAAAGTCCATCTCAGCCATAGAGGCAAATTCCAAGTTTTCAAACATTGCAGTTACCCTGGACAACTGATTTGCATGGCTGGGGCAAAGCAAGCTCTGGAAAACAATGAGAAAGAAAATCTTCATAGCCATATCAACCTTCGCAGGATCCTCAACCAGTGTGCCAAGTAGAATAAGCAGGTCCTTCACGTCTATGCTCCGAGAACGGTTAAAACCAAGCTCGTCCTTCAGAGTAGCCAGCGAATCATCATGGCCGTTGTCAGCAGGCCTGGGAGCAGTGCGAGAACCCATAGGGAAATAAAAAAATTCATGTACAGCCTCACGATTGATTCCCAGAACCTTATTTGACCCGCAGTCCAATCTCATCGTCTCAGGGTTGATCTTTCCCGTCATCTTGCACATAAGCACACGAGAAACATTCTTCTTCACTTTCAAGTCAAAGACAATACCAAAACCTGCTTTCCGCACCAAAATTATGTGCGGCTCCTTCAACTTATCAACAGCTTTGCATACGTTTGGGATAGACAGCCGAACAGTCTTATTAAACCGCGATTCCTCCACAGCATCATCTTCAGACCTCTTCCTTTTGGTACTCTTAGAAATCTACAAAAATGAAAAAAAATGCAGTTCACATCAGCAACTGATGCAAAAACAACTTAAACAACAGTAAAAAACAAAAAAAATTATACAAGTGAATACCTTCGTAGCATTAACATCCTCCCCATCAGAATCATGGTCCAGCCTTTCTCCACCTACACCAGAGTAATTGTCTGCACTTGGCCGCTTTCTTTGAATCCGATCCACATCAACATCAGTGTAATTAGACCTTTTTGAGTAATCAACACAAGGTCTGCGCCGTGGAGAACTTAAACCTTCCTCTACAACAGCGTTAAGTTTTCTCTTCACAGTATTCTGTGAAGGGGAAAACATAGCAGACTTTTTTAAGTCTGCAATCCTCTTTCCTACCACCTTAACCTCAACAAACTTTTCTTGCTTCGCCTTATGCTCCTTCTCGAAACGGTTACCAAGCGCAATCTCTTTATGCCTTTTCCTCTCATTATTAGCTGCGATCTGATCGGGCACCATCCAATCCTGTGTAACTGGATCAGTGTCATCAACAGATTGCGACTGGGTTTCGCTCATTTCGGGTAGCATGCTGCCCTGACCATATGTCTCGCCCCCGACAACATCGGCTGTGAAATAACATGTAATCAAATAGTCAACACCCCCACTACCGGACCGATCAGGACATAAAACTGTAGGTAAGAAAAAAAGTGTGTAAGAGGGAAAACTAAACTAAATGCAGATCATATCAATTGGGCCACACGTACGGATAGACAAAAAAACTAAAGCAATGTACAAATGCATTGAACTTTTAAAACAAGATAAAAGAGAACTAAATGCAGTTGGTTAACATATAACATGTAAAAATGCAGTTCATTAACTAAACTAAATAAGCATATAAAAACTTATTGCAGTTCATGTCATGACAAAAATTTGAAAACAATTAACTTGAGGAAGTTCATATATTGCCAGCATGTCTGAAAATGGATATTAGTAAAGAAATATGTGATGCAGTGCACTATTTCATTCAAAATAAAAGCAATTAAAACACAAGATAAAAATGCAGTGCACTTTGATGTACAAACAAAATAAATACATGCAATTCTCCATAACAAAAAATTGCTATAAGATTTTTTGATTTCTTCTTGGTGAGGAAGAAGTGGAGAGGTGGGTCAATTCTTCGAAAAACAGTGTGGAGAAATGGGGAAAAAAGACATTAAATATTAGCAGATGGGGCGGCCATGCTGATTGGTGAGGCATCAATTGGTGATGAAGAAGCTGTATTATCTAAAGGAAATTAAAAAAAAGCAAGAAAAAGTATAAGCCTGAAGCAGAATTACAAATAGAACTACAATGTTTCATGATCAATCAGATGGATAGAAGAAGCAGTTCACTTACATTTTCCTACAAACCTTGGACTTCTTCTAGTAGGAGAAGCCATGCTATATCTGCAAACAAAAAAGGATAATAATCAAACCCTAAGCAGCAACCTAAAACAGACACAAAATAAACCCTAGATGCAAATTGATAACAAATTTCAAAAGCCAACAGATCAAAACCTAGTTAAGCAAAGGATGTTGTGATTCGAGCATACAAAACTTTAACAGCCCGGGATTTTCACCCAAATTAAAAAATTTGTTTGTTCCTTAATTTTTATTGATTGCTAGAACTTTTTGCAGTATTTGCTTCGCCGATTTATTAATCGGTGAATATTCTCCCCCCTCTTTCTCGTACCGGCATTCGTGACTAAACCTTTTTCCCAAATGGCACGCGACCTATACGACACCGGGATCACCCGAGCACCGTCTCAACATCCGGCACAGGACCAGCCATCGCCATCGGAACAAAAAACCCCATTTAATAATGAAATGGAATATTTTATTGAGCGTCGGAAAATGTTCTCGGAACAATATTGAAGTGAGGTACGACTGACGGGCTCGTCGCACTGAGCGCGTGGTTCGAGATTTTGTCCGAATCGGAGGTCGTATGCACTCCCGGCGGTCAGAAATGTGGAGCATCGGACACGCGAGGGAGAAAACCCGAGGGCTTTTGCGTCCCACCCCTATCCCTAGCCCTTCTAGGGTTTCCCACTTGCAAAAATTGCAGCCACACCCCCAGATCTGCTCCAATTTTCGCCCAAAAGCACCTCCACCATTAAACCCTAGCCTCCCATCTGACCCAGACCGTCAGATCTGAGATCGGATATCTAACGGCCCAGATGAAGGGCACGTTGCCCACAACCTCTCTCCAGCTGCCGAGGGCCCCGCGGGGCCTAGAACCCGCCGCCGCCGGGCCCGATCTGGGCCAGGAGCCCTATCCTCCGCACGAGCTCCGGGGAGCCGCTCGCCTCCAGCCTACTATCGCACTCCACTCCACTCCACTCCACTCCGGTGAGCTTGCCGCTGGTCTCCTCTTATCCATCGCGCCTCGCCCTCTCCCTCTTTCCTCCGCATAGGTCGCCGGGACGCTGCGCCATCGCCAGCCCTCGCCGGAATCCCTGCAGCCGCCGCCGCCATGGCCAAGGTCGGCCCGACCTCGAGTGCGACCCCGCCGCCGCATTGGAGCGCGCCGGCAGCCGAGCCCGGCAACGCCCGCCACCTAGCCTTTGGATCAGGCGACCCCCGCCGTCGCGACCTCCTCCCTACCGCGTTCCCTGCATGCCGCCGTGCGCCACCGCGCTGGAGCATCGCCGGCCGGCCGCCTCGCCCGCCATAGCTGTCATGGGCCGGCCATGCCCGATCTGGCCGCCTCCAACCGTCGCCTGGGCTGGCGCCACGTCCACTGCCCACCAGCGGCCCACGGCCTCCTCACGCCCTGGGCGACAGATGGCTACCCCGCGCCCACCTCGGCTGGCCCGGCCCAGCTAGGGTGAGGCCCTTTTATTTTTATTTTTTTCCTTCTCCATTTTTTTCCAAAGTCTGAAGTTCTGCTAAGTCCTTTATATTTACTGCTGTTATCCGTTTTGCGATGAGAATAGCTACTGATCCGTAGCCCGTATGAAGTTGCGCCCAAAATGAAAATTGTTGCCTGTGATGTGCTCTAACTTTCTTCTTTAGTGAGGATTTTGATTTGAGGTTGTTTAGATGTAGTTATTGTGTGCGGAATAGGGCTTCCCATCGTTAATTCCTGCTAAACTTCTGAAATTGTTATTTTGTGTCAACCTCGGGTGACGTTTGCGTCGCAACCATTCATCAGCATTGGGTAACTCTTGTTGCATACTGTTAAGCATCATGTCAATTCAGTTATATTGGCCTGATGCATGTTGATTGTATCTTCACCCAAAGTAGCTACCCTGCTGTTAGTGTGCTGCAGTTAACGTAACATGCAAACTTTGTTGCCCTATATCCTTTTAACCGTGCATCCTATTAAATATTGCAATATGTCATTTGGATCTATGCCATGTCTACTTCCATTATATGTATTGCATGGTCATGTTTATATTCCTGGTCATAGTTATATTTAGCTCCAAAGTTGCTATCCCGCTGTTTTGACAGCCACCTCTGTTTTTACCTAAGTTTGTAAGTTTCCGAAGCCATGTTGCACGCTTAATATCTTTGGATCTGTGATGCCTATGACCTTGATTCTTGTTTGTACCTGATCACCATCATGTCTACTTCATTCCCATATAATGCTATGTCATGTTGCTGCAATTTTGCATATAGTTTTACCCTTGTTTATACACCTTGCTTTTAACAATTTCTGCCCTGTTTTATTGATTTTTAACTAAGTCCTTAACCAGTAATGTTTTATAGTTTTTTGTGTGTCTTATAACTAGTGAACCATGATGCCTATTTGCAGGATTCCTTTTGACATGACTTTCCTGCCATGTCTACTTTAGTTTCATATCATTTTTGTGCATGTTTACAACCTTTTGCTTGTTTATTTTTTTCTCCAAAGTGTGTTACCTGATGTTGGCAGATTGTGCCCGTAACTTGTATTGCTTGTATCTTTTTAACCGTAACTCATTTTGGAGTGTTCCTTACGTGTAACTTGATTAGAAGTTCAAGTACTTTGTGTTTATGCCATTTTTTTTCTGTTGTTAACCAACCTAAAATATGGTTTAGGTCATAATAGTACCAAATGCTTTAATCATCGTGGGGCACTTAGTGGAATGCCATGTTTAGGTTGTGCGTCACTTAAATTGACTAGCATAGATAGTTTCCTTTATCCTTCACCTCTTTTCATGATTGTGTGATATGCCATGCTTGAGTGAGATGCCATGTGAACAACCTTTGCTCATGTTGTGTAGCTAAACAACTTGAACCATTCTAAATGTGTTGTATCGTCGTGTGTGACGAGTACTCCACTTAACCTGTTAGTAACCGCTCTCGACGATAGATGCAATACCGTAGAGCGTTGTCTCGTGTTGCCTTCTTGTTTATGCTTGCTCGTGATTGCTTTGTAGTAATAGATGCTTGCTCGTCGATTGCCTTTTCCGGTGTTTCCTTCTTGTGTGCTTCCGCGGGTACCTCTCAAAGACGATGCGAGCTTGCGATCAACTACACCTTCGGAACCCGACTTATCAACAGGCAAGGACTATACATTACTTACGAGCCATTCTATTATAACCAGCAGTTTGCATGCTAGTCTAGGATAGGTTCGATGTTTGATCCTACCACATGTTTACATCCTCTCTTAAACCGATACAGCCATGTCCCCTCCCAGCAAACCATGTACTGCTATGTTACTATTGCTCGTTGCTCAGCCTCTGCTTAGTATGCATGCTAGAATGTTATCAACTATTACCCTGTTACTCCTTGGTTTGGGCTATCACGTTATTATATTGTTGTGGATGATATTATTATTATTATGTTGACTATACTCGACGAAGGATAGAAGGTCTAGGCTATCCCGCCTCGACACTTTGTTCCATTCGAGTCACCTAGGACCCGAGCTCCGGGTATTGTGTCTCTTGACGATTGTGCCTAACCGCGTGTGGGATGCTATGGGGTCCCCTCTTCTTACCTACCTAGCTTCAAACATTTCTAGTGGTGGCCCAAGGTGAATTACCATTTGAAACCCATGTGTGTGTGGGTTGGGTCGCTCCTAGCAGATATTCTTTAAACAAATCGAGCCAGTGGGGACATGGTTTCCCTATTGGTCCAACCTGGCAGGCTGAGGACCCGGACTCATGTGAGAATTCACCGGTTATCCAAACCCGAGTCATACGATAGAGGCCGATTCGAGAGCGCGGACGAGTTTTGAGTTGGATGTCGACTCACCGGGGGCCACCCGGATTTGTGCATTGTTAGTAAGAGGGACCTGTCGTTTCGGATCTCCCGGAACTAAATCATAAAATGGCTTCTTGTGATGGGTAGAAACTGAGAGAGATGGGCGTGCGTGCGGAGCCTTGTAATGGGAAGTTGGTACACCCCTGCAGGGTTAAATCTTTTCGAGAAGTCGTGTCCACGGTTATGGACGACTGGAGACCTACTCCTTGTTCATAGACAACAACAGCTGAGGTAATCTTAATAACACGATCAATGTGTGTGTGCCTGGACTGCTTCTTCTTCGTCGGGATGCGAAGCGTAGGACAAGGATAGGATACGTGTTATGCTTGCGTAAGTAGTTGATAGCAAGAATTGTTGGAGGCGATTCCTCATCGAATGCTTGATTCTCATCTTACTCTAAAATATACTGTTAGCCACTCATATATTGCTAGTGCGTATGCAACCTCACCACTACCCCCATCTTACCTGTGAGAAGTTAGTTACAAGACTTTTGATGTAGCTCACCTCTTTCTTTTCTCTTTTACACACGTTATGCAACGATCTTGGACTTCAGAGGAGCTCGACGACCCTTCTTCGGGATGCCTTCGCAAAGACTCAACGACGACTAGTTGGGCGGATCCCCACGGAGAGCCTGGACCCGTGTGATTACGGGAATGGTGTGTTTTACCTTTGCCACTAGGCATTTAAATGTAGTCTGTACTCAGACATGTATTTTCCACTGATGTAATGTATTTAAGCCAGTTGTATGCCGATTGTATGAGATGTTGTATTCTTGTATCTGTAATGTTGTGATATCATGTTGGAAATCCGGGGCATATGGCTTCGTCATATGTTGCGATGGGACCGATATGTGCTGCGTCCCCGGATCTGGAGGGAAACATCTAGATCTGGAACAGTACGGCATATCAGGCCTTACAACTTGGTATGAGAGCCTTACCGACCGTAGGATCCCTTTTCTGGTCGAAGTCGAGTCTAGACAAAAACTATTTTGTAGTTACCAAGATAGTTATCAGAGAGTAGGATTATTTTTCCTCCTTACCCATGCTCTGGTCAGGACAAGTGTCGTAAGTGTTTTAATCTTGACTTATCCCCTTTCAAACTCTAGGACCTCCTGTAAGTGGAGTTTCAGAACCGTTACAATGCCTTGCTTGCAGCGTATTGTCTCGATTCCGATCTCAGGTTTGGGAAATCCTATAGTAACTTTAGTTCTTCTGAATCTGGGTAAACATCTTGGTCGTCCGTTGATTTCATTCCCCTTGCCCAGTATCCTCACGATTTCAGCGAGAATGCTTCCCTTGATCGTCGCTTTCAACTATTGTTCTTTATTTTCGTCTCCCGGTGGTTCCGTTCTTCGACGTCGCCATCTCTTTGCGGAAAGTTTCTCGATGGATGTTCATCGTTGGACATGGAGCCGAGTCCCTTGTTGGTGGTGTTGAAGATCGTCGATTATCTTTTCTCTACCCTCCTCTCCCCCGGATCATCCAAGATCTCAGAACGAGATCCCTTGTTGGTGGTGTTGTATTGTAACAGCCCGGAATTTTCACCCAAATTAAAAAAAATTGTTTGTTGCTTTATTTTTATCGATTTCTAGAATTGTTTGCAGTATTTGCTTTGCTGATTTATTAATCGGTGAATATTCTCTCCCTCCATCTCGTACCGGCATTCGTGGCTACACCTTTTTCCCAAATGGCACACGACCTATACGACACCGGGGTCACCCGAGCACCGTCGCAACATCCGGCACAAGACCAGCCATCGCCATCGGAACGAAAACCCCCATTTAATAATTAAATGGGATATTTAATTGAGCGCTGGAAAATGTTCTCGGAACGGTATCGAAGTGAGGTACGACTGACGGGCTCGCCGCCCTGACCGTGTGGTTTGAGATATCGTCCGAATCGGAGGTCGTATGCACTACCGGCAGTCAGAAACGTGGAACATCGGACGCGCGAGGGAGAAAACCCGAGGGCTTTTGCGTCAACTTGCCAGCCAGACCACCTATATAAAGACCACCCCTCTCCCTAGCCCTTCTAGGGTTTCCCACTTGCAAAAATTGCGGCCACACCCCCAGATCTACTCCAATTTTCATCCAAAAGCCCCTCCACCTCGAAACCTAGCCTCCCCTCTGACCCAGACCGTCAGATCTGAGATCTGACGGCCCAGATAAAGGCCACGTAGCCCACAGCCTCTCTCCAGCCGCCCCGAGCCCCGCAGGGCCTGGATCCCGTCGCCGCGAGGCCCGATCTAGGCCTAGAGGCCCTCTCCTCCGCGCGAGCTCCGGCGAGCCGCTCGCCTCCGGCCAACTCCGACCGCCTCCGCCGCGCACTCCACTCCGTGAGCTCGCCGCTGGTCTCCTCTTATCCATCGCGCCTCACCCTTTCCCTCTTTCCTCCGATCAGGTCGCCGGGACGCGGCACCGTCGCTAGCCCTCGCCGGAATCCCTGCATCCGCCGCTTCCATGGCCAAGGTCGGCCCGACCTCGAGCGCGACCCCGTGATACGTCCAAAACGTATCTATAATTTCTGCTTGCTCCATGCATGTTTTGTGTGATATTGCTATGATCTAGATACACTTTCATACACTTTTGATCATATTTGGACTAACCAATTAACTCAGTGCACCACAGTGCCAGTTCCTGTTTTCTGCTGTTTTTCTATTTCAGTTTTCCCCCATATAAAAGTGCCAGAAAAATTCCGGGAAAAATATAGGAAAAATCAGCGTACAGGAAGCTTCGCGAAGAGACCGAGTGTGGCCAGAGGGGAGCCAGGGGTGGCCCAGGGGGCCACCCGGCGCGGCCCCACCTCTGGCCGCGCCAGGGGGGTGCCTGGGGCCCCTGGTCCACCTCTGGCTTCCCCCTTCGCCTATATATTCTCCTTCACGCGAAACTTCAGAAAGGAGAACCCTTTTTCGCGATCTCTCCTCTGTTCCGCCGCCTCCGCGCTTCCGAGAGCGGGAGCACCAAAAGACCTCTCCCCGGCACCCTGCCGGAGGGTGGGCCGATCTCCGGGAGTCTCCTCTCCACCATGGATGCTCCCCGGATGTCTTGTGAGTAGTTTTCCTTGGACCATGGGTCCGTGATCAGTAGCTATGTGATGTTCTCCTCCCCTCTTTGTTCTTCATGGTTTAGACCTCGTGAGCTGCCCTACATGATCGAGGCACTTTTGTAATCTTTCTGCTGTTCCTATGATGAGTTTGATGGGATCCGATGGATTATGAGATTATGTTCACATTGTGATTGAGTGATATATTTGGTTTTTATCTCTTATATTTTTTTTCCTAAGTAATTCTTGCATGTTCTCCGTCGCTGTTTATTGCTTTGGCCAAGTAGTAGGTAGTAACCCCAAGAGGGGACGTTATGCTCGATTGTGGGTTCATGCCCCCCGATGACACGCTTGAGTGACAGAAACATGAGTCTAGGGGTTGTGTTGTTGCCACAAGGGGAAAAGCAACGGTGCTTGTAACCGCGGTTGCAAGGATTGTTTACTTTACGCAAAGTTCTTTTTAATGCAGTTGTCTGTTGCTTTGGGTTTACACTTTGGGTGGGGCTCGCAACTTAATACCAGCGAGATGTTCTGGATAGATATCTCAAGGTGGATGATTAGTAGTAGATGCAGTTGGATTTCGGTCTACTTATTTTGGCGTACTGCCCATGCTTTTGAGCCTCTTCCTTTCTTTTGTAGCATAGTTAGCATTGAGGTGCGTTCATAATCCTGTCAATTGCCCTTCTATAATTTTTTTACCTCGCATAGCATTTTTATCGTCTTTTGGGAGAGAGACGTCACTAGTGAACATCACGTATCCCGGTCCATATCCTCATTACTATTTCCACGCTCATTTACTTTTCTGCTTTTACTTTCAGTTGCTATCATTATCCCTTGTGTTTGATCATTTGTGAACAACAAGACCGGATAGATTGACAACCTCTCTGAACTTCGTTCGAAACAAAGTTATTTGTGTCTGTGTGCAGGTCCGCGTCAGTTGCGCCGCTGACACCTACTTATCATCTCTGGAGTCCTACTGGAGACAAACCTTGGTATCTTTACTGAGGGAAATTTGCTGCTGTGCTAAATCACGCCTTCCACTTGGGGCTCACCAACGAAGGGCGAGAAGACTACACCCGTCAACTCTCGCGCCATCAAGAAAATTTCTGGCGCCTTTGCCGGGGACTCCGAGTGCTAAGTTAGGGGAGTTGTACACTACCCTTTACCTTTGTTTTTTAGTCTTGTTAGTTTACCTTTCAGTTTTTATCTTTGTGTCTTATATCAAAAATCACAAAAAAAAAATCTTCCACACTTGCTGCTGCTATGGGTTCCACTGAAAACACCAAGTTGTGTGACTTCGCTAGTCACAACAACCAAGACTTTATCTGCACCCCCATTGCCACACCTGCCACTTCAGCTACCTCTTATGAAATTAAACCTGCCTTGCTAAACCTTGTTATGAGAGATCAATTCTCTGGTGCTGGAGATGATGCTGCTTTACACTTGAACAATTTTGTTGAATTATGTGATATGCAAAAGTATAAAGAAGTAGAAGGTGATATTGTTAAGCTCAAGCTCTTTTCATTTCTCTTTAAGGGGAGACGCTAAAATTTGGTTTCAATCTTTGCCTAGGAATAGCATAGATTCTTGGGATAAGTGCAAAGATGCTTTTATAGGGAAGTACTACCCACCTGCTAAATTTATCCAATTAAGGAGTAACATTATGAATTTTAAGCAATTGGATAATGAACACGTTTCCCAAGCTTGGGAACGAATGAAATCTCTTCTCAAGAAATGACCTACACATGGTTTGACTACCTGGATGGTTATCTAGACTTTTTATGCAGGCTTGAACTTTACCTCGCGGAACCTGTTAGATTCGGCCGCGGGAGGAACCTTTATGTCAACTACACTTGGTGCTGCCACGAAGCTTCTCGATGAGATGAGGACCAATTATTCCCAATGGCACACCTAACGCGCTCCAACAGGTAGGAAGGTAAACTCTGTCGAGGAAGTTACCTCCCTAAATGAAAAAGTTGACTTAATTATGTCTCTACTTACCAAGCAACCCTCTATTGATCCTCATGATGTCCTTTAAATTCTTTGGTTGCCCAAGAGCAAGTAGATGTGAACTTTATTTCTAGAAACAATTTCAACAACAATTCTTATAGGGGTAATTTTGCTAGCAATCCTAGACCGTTTCCATCCAACTATGGGAACAACAACACCTACCCTAGCAACAAGAACCCCTCTTCTGAATTAGAAAACATGCTTAGAGATTTTATCACTACCCAAAAAGCCTTCAACAAGAATGTGGAAGAAAAACTAGCTAAATTAGATAATCTCTCTTTGAAGGTAGAAAGCTTAGCCCTTGATATTGAAATGCTTAAAATTAGAACCTCTCCCGTTGAGGAGAATAAGGCCACTCCTATTAATGCTATCCAATTACAAATTAATGAAAATATTAGGATGATGGCTAAACTTAAAGAAAGGTGGGCTAGAGAAAAAGAGGAAGAGGATAGAATTAAGAGCATTCCTACACACCACACAGTTGCCACTATCCAAATTGTTGAGGACACCCAAACTATTAGCACCCAATGCACTCCTAGTCCCGTTGGACCTATTAATGGTGATGCTAATACCTCAACCAAAGATGAAGAAACTCCTATGAACATAGAGGGTTTCAAACAAGTGAGCCTAGACGACACTACTACCACCTTTGGTAGTAGTGATATTGATTTTGATAGTTGCACCCTCTCAGAAGTTATTAGCTTGCTACACAAAATGTCTAGAGACCCCCACACTAGCACACTTAATCTGGCCTTCACGGAGCATATCACAAATGCTCTCATCAAAGCTAGGGAGGAGAAGCTTAGAGTAGAAGCCTCCATACCTAGGAAGCTAGATGATGGTTGGGACCCTATGATCAAAATTAAATTAAATAACTTCTCTTGCTATGCCTTATGTGATGTTGGAGCTAGTACCTCCGTTATGCCCAAAAGAATATTTGATATGTTTGAATTGAAGCCCTTTGAGCCTTGTTCTTTTGGTGTTCGTCTTGTTGATTCTTCTGTAAAGAAACCTTTGGGGAAGATCGATGATGTTCTTATCATTGTCAATGACAACTATGTTCTCGTTGATTTTATTGTTATGGATATAGAGTGTGAACCTTTGTGTCCAATTATTTTGGGACGTCCTTTTCTTCGCACCGTTGGTGCGGTTATTGACATGAAAGAGGGGATATATAAAATTCCAATTCCCATTCAAAAAGGGGATGGAACATTCCCTAGAAAGATAATCAAGTTACCTTTTGAGTCCGTTACACGGGCTAGTTATTCTCTTTCTCTTGATAAAACTTGATTCTTCTTTTGCATTATGCCTAGCTTAAAGGCATAAAAGAAAGCGCTTTCGGGAGGCAGCCCGCAATGAATTTAGGTTTCTTTTTTCTTTTTGTTGTGTCTTGATGTTTGTTAATACTGTAGCAACATCATTGTATCTTTATTTTTCAGCTTTGTGCCAAGTTATAGCCTCTTATGATAAGGGAAGCAAAAGTTGTGACGTGCTGTCCAGAAAACAGATTCTGTCCCTTGACAGAAAAATTCGAATCAAATCACCAGATCCTCTTTTTGATCTGAATTGTTTTGACAGCGTGCTCTATACAATTGTGAAACTTCCGAATGTTCTGAGTTTTTTTATTTGAGTTGCAGAAGTGCCCCTAAAAAATTCTTTACTACCTGCTGTTCTGTTTTTCACAGATTCTGCCACGTTTTGTCTCTCCTAACTTTTGCAAACCTTAAGCTCGCTTTTTCTTTGCAAAAACTTTTTGGCACTCTTGAGAAACAGTAGTTCTTCAAGAATATATTTATATCCAGTGGGGAAAATTTATTTTATTAAGGGTACTAACCTCTCTAATCAGCTTATGATGAGTTATTTATGAAGGGAGTTTTCAAGTGTGCGATGGAAGATGATGAAAGAAGATCCAGGAGTGTCAAGCGCTCAAGCTTGGGGATGCCCCCATGCATCCCCAATAAATATTCAAGGAGACTCAAGCGTCTAAGCTTGGGGATGCCCCCGTGCATCCCCTTCTCCATCAACAATCATCAGTTCGTCCTTCGTCTCACTATATTTTTATCACTTCATGCGTTATACGCTATGCTTGGAGCGTCTCGCTCTTAGGTTTTATTTTTAGTTTTCTTTAGCTTTGCTTGCTGTTCATAACAAGTTGGATCCCGTCTTACTTTATGTGGGAGAGAAACATGCTCCACTTTCAATATCTAGAACACATCATAGGATTTTTCCTGCTTATCTTTTTGCTGTTGTGTGTTCTTTATCTTTTCATAGTTGCTGTCATGTTTAGTCTTAGTCTTAGTTTGTCTTTAGCAAGAGCCTTGGATTTTGTTTAGTTTGTTGCTGGAACTCTTTTTAGTTTTCATGTTTATCTTGTTAAATAGAGTTGGTTGTTGCACTGAGTTGTGTCTTGTCTTGAAAGTAGGTAATAGAGGTTGCTATTAAATTGTAGTAGTAACTTGCAATAGTTTTGAGGTATTGTTGTGAGTAATGTTTGAACTTTTGGTGCCAAGAGCTCTAGCCTATTAGTGATAGGTGTCGTATTTTGGGCAATCCGTGTGTATTTTCAAAACCTACAAAACTAGTTGAGAACTCTAGCTACTAGATGGATCACTAATCTTTAGAGGGATCGAATATTAGAGAACACTCACGTACCATGAGTCGAGGATGCGCAAGGATAACCAAACCCCCGTACACTCCTCGGGGTACTTGTCTCTTTGTGAACCTCTTTTTTAGATTGAGAGTTACCGATAATAAGTGCATGAGTTCTTCGGACTAATGTAAGTATTGAAAGTTGACACTTCCACCTTCCCATATTTTGCTAGCCTCTCCCGTGCCGTGCATTGCCTTCTTCTCACTCCAAGAGTTGGTGTCCACCTTCGCCGGTACATCCAAACGCTTGGCATGATACGTCTGTCATCATAAACCTCCTTATATCTTTCCTCAAAACAGCCACCATACCTACCTATCAAGGCATTTGCCTAGCCTTTCCGAGATATATTGCCATGCAACATCCACCTCTTCATGACTTGATCTTCATGTCATACATGTTCCTGCTACACTGGCAGCGACATACATTGCATACATCATGATAGTTACATCTTATTTATGATGTTGAGTACCTTGTAAAGTGTGAAAGATCTCCTTTACCTTCTTGTAAAATAGAGTGTTGCCCTTAAGTGAGGAAAAGATCCCAAAGTGGACACAATAAAAGATCCCAAAGAGGACAAATGAGAGTTAAATAGAAAGAGCCATTGAGGCCACAAAAAAAATAGAAAAAAATAGAAAAAAGAGAAAAAGAAATAAAAAGAGAGAAAGGGGCAACACTACTATCCTTTTGAGAGATCCACACTAGTACCCCCTTTATATCCTTGTACTCCATAGAGATGATCATTATGCATATAGCTATGTGGGGACCTTCACACTATAGAACTTGGCTTGCATATTCCAAGGATGAGCCTCCTCAAATGAGCTCTAGGTCTTCATGAGCGAGCAAGTTAGATGCACCCCCACTAGTTCCATTGGAGAGCTTCCTAGCTCGTATGTGCATCTGTTGCATGGAAATCCCTACTCCTCACATCATATCTATCATTTGGCATCTCTTGCCTATGATTGTCCTCATTGATGTGAGCCTTTCTCATCCTTTTTTTCTTCCTCCTCCGCACTTCTCTCTTTGCCATCCTAAGTGTCAACTCTCGTGCTTACGCTCATCCATTGCATGAGTGCTCAAAATATTGAAAAAGGAGTGGATCAAATTGACTTGTACCTGGCTAGTGGTATGGGGACGAGTCAAGATAAGATTCCAGAAAATACTAAGTGTGAAACTTTAGTAGATTGAGTTCTCAACAAATAAATTGTTTTTCTCGTATTCCCTATCCTCCTTCTTGCACGCAAACACCATTTGGATACATTCGAGTCACGGACAGCGACAGCTCTTGCACCTAATGTTCTTTTGTTACTTGTTTCAATGCTAATATAGACTCTTGCTTGTTATGACTTGAATTGAGTTTCTAACCTTGATTGCTTTACTTTTTAAAGTTCTTATATGATTGCTAGCATGTCACCACAGAAATTATGCTGTTATCATTTACCTACTCGAGTATCGTGACCCGGGGTTTGCATATGTAATTCCAGTCACAACTCAATCATATGGAGAGCCAAGAGTCGTACCCACTTGTCTAAGCAGACAAGGCCAAGCATAGAACACTCTCAGAAAGCATTGAACGCGAGGGGCATCCCATTCAGGCCGGATGATCAACTGAGATGGGTCCTCATCGTCCGCTCACCAGTCTAAATGATGATGGGTGGTGAAATCTCATACTCTTAGACAAGTCGCCTCAACCACATTATCGATTGAATTATAACACTTACATAAACAGACTCCAGCCCGATCTCTTAGTCGGGGTCTCGGGCGGGCTCAATCATACAACTAAGTGTGCCACGTGACAGTCACGAGCAATCGCATCGCGATGCCCCAAGCTGCACACATCTAAGGGCCACTTGGTGTATAAAAGACCGCCGACAAGAACTCAACTAAGCTATCAAATCCCACACTAAGACATGCACGTTATAATCATACACGCAACATACATGTCTAGTGTAAACAGCAGGTAACACAACACGAACTCTAAAAACTCAAAGTTTTATTGCATCTGCCATATAGAGAAGATATAGTAGTGTTACAAGAAGAGATCACATAACTGTGACCCAACATTACATCATACAACAACGGAAGCTAATTATGTCTTAGTAAAGACAAGGTTAACAAATGGCTTGAGAAGCCTTTAGGAAAACACAACGACCCTCCAAGGGACCAGGATGTTGTCTGGGACTACATTACTTCGTCGGCGTCGAGCTTGAAGGGGAGGCCACCATCAGAGTCAGTGGTCTCGTCTCTAAAACATAGAATAAGCAAACGTGAGTACAAAGTCGTACTCAGCAAGACTTACGTCAGAACTATACTACTCATGCTCAGGTATCAAGGTAAAGGCAAGTGGGGTTGTAATGCAGAAAGCTTTGACTTGGCTATCCCGTACTACGACTACATAGAGTTGAGATGAGATGCGCACACGAGTCCATCTAATCTTGATCACCACATCAATACACAACCATGGATCCTTCCTCGACTTCCCCACGAGGAAGCAACCCAAAGCACTCACACTTATCTTGAGATTTTTAGAGTATCCATTTGACTTGTCTAATAATCAAGTAAAGATCTCCAAGTAATCCATAACCGCGGACACAGCTATTCGAATAGTTCATTAACCCTGCAGGGGTGTACTTCTTCACATACGTAGCTACCACTTACCGCCTAGAAATCGTCACCTTCAAGCAGTGTCGGCGAGGATAGTACCACGACACTTACCTCACGGCTCCAACTATAGTCCAGGGGATCGCCTATCTGAGTTGTACCCCAATCGGGAATCCGGCCGGGGTTTCCGTTCAGGACCCAGATGATGTATGGACGGTCCGACAAGCCCACATCGACGGATGGTGCTGCGCTTGCCTAAAACCGTGCTACGTTATGAAAGCAAATAGAATTACAATTAACCCATGCGAATCCTGGACCATAGTCAGGGTGAGTTAATAGGTCGAGAGGGGTCAATGAGCCCAACATGTGGTAGTAATCTGTGTCTTGGATCACAACACAAGAACTCGAGGCCTAGGGCAGTGTAAATGAGACAACCCACTGTGTTCTCCTACACAGCCTCTCATTGTTCACTTATATTAAGGTGACTTCATCAACACGTTACCACCTTGTTGCATGTGTTCACTACCATCCTTATACATCACCCAGATGGATCAACTTCATTGCAAACAACTTTAGCATGGCATAGCATAACATGGATGAAGGGCCACATGATGAACACAAACAATCTTGTATCTGCTAGGTTGAGGTTTTCTTAATACTGTGGCAGCAATGATAGCTCATGCAAAGGATGGGTTCAACTAGCGATAGAACGGTAACATGTGAATCACCTAATCATGCATAAGAGAACAAGAGGGAAACTGGGTTTTTATAGATATGATCGAAGGGGGTTTGCTTGCCTTATTGTCGAGACTCGGGGGTGCCCCTCTTCGGAGAAAACAGGAACTACGTCCGGCGATGGATCTATCGAGAAGAAGCAAACACCGAGACAACAAAGTATAAACATCACAATGCAATGCTCAAACAAGAAATGAATCATGGCATGGTACTGATGTGATCTAGGTTCAATTTGTCACATGTTAATTGAAGTTGATTTGAATAAGAAATTCAAATTCAAACTCGAAATGTTGTTCAAATTAGCGAAAGTTGCATTTGCTAATGTTTGGTCTTTGTAAACTATGTTGTCATGTGTATGATATGCCTCTGATGTTCATGTGATAAGGTTGGCATTGCAAAGATTTAATTTGAAATGATTTAAACATTAAATTTGAATTATTCCAAATAACCCAAATAGCTAAATGCTACTGGTCCATCATCATAGATGTGTTTTTCATCTATGAAAATATGATATTTGGAATCCTTGCATTTTTCTGATGATTTTTCATATATTACACTTTTGATTTGGAGTTATGGTTTAAAAGTTATTGAATTTCAAAGATTTAAACATTTTCTGGAATTTCTGTTAATTAAACAAACTGATTTATTGCGCAAGGCTGACGTCATCGTGACACAGGGGGGCTGACCAGTCAACCTGACGACTGGGACCCACCTGTCATTTTCTCTGGGGTTAATACCCTTTTTATTTTAACTAAGCAGAGGATTAGGGGGGTCTGGGCCCCACTGTCAGTGGCTAGGGCTAGGGATTAGGAGGGGGATTAGTGTGGTTAATGGCCCAGGCCGCCGGCGGCTAGTCGCCGGTGGCACGCTAGGGCGGTGGTGCAGTGCACCAAATAGAGAACCGCGGGCACCGGGATGTAGCTCTCGTGCATGCGCGCCACGCAGATGATCTGGCCGTCGACGGAGAGCACTGGAGCCACGCCGGCGAGCAAGCCCGCGGCGGCGCGGCACGACTTAGGTGGTAACGGCGATTTGGGGCACGGTGTTGAGCACGGAGAGAGGGGAAAGTTGCGCAAGCTCACCCCGAGCTCGATGGTCCAGTCGGGGAGGACGGAAGAGAAACGGCGGCGAGGTAATCGACGGTGGCAACTTGCGGTTCCGGCGGCCTGTCGTCGACGAACACGGCGGCTAGGGGTCGTCCTTGCCCGTGATTCCTTGCAGGGAGACGAAGTAGACGGTGGGGAGGGCGCTGGACACGGTGGTGCGGCTCCAGCTGCTCACTGGCCGCGCATGAGCACGACGGCGAGCGGCGGTGCTCTCCGGCGGTGGAAAAAATTGCGAGGCGAGAGGGGGCTCGGCCAGAGAGAGGGGGGAATGGAGGGGGAAGAGCACGGGGGCATCCCACGGCGCGGATAGGGACGAGGGGGAGCTGCTGCGTGGCCAGGGCTCGGCGGCGGCCACGGCATGCCTTCCACCGAGCACCTTCGGGGCGTGGGGAGGAAGAAGACAAAAAAAAGGCTGCTGGGCTAGGCCGGCCTAGGTGAGTTGGGCCAGGTAGGTGGGCCTCTTCCCTTTTCTAAATTATTTTCTGTTTAATTCTTCTGACCATTGTTTTGCTATGGTAAAATAATTACCTAGGCATTTTATAAAATCCTCAAATATTTATATTGGACATTGGGGACATAGTACTAGCAACTCCCAAGTTTTGAAGATTTTTGAAATTCAAAACATTTGAATTTCAATTCAAATAGCATTTAAATTTAATTTCCAAGCTTCTGTTTGAAAATTTGAAAAATCCATGAGCATGAGTTTGACTCCAAATCATTTTTAAAATGATCACACTCATTTATAGGACTTTTCAAAATTGTTTGGAGGATTTTTGGAAAAACTTTTTATCTGGCCTTTTATTTAAATTCTTTTTGAGGCTTTTCCAAATCCCCAATTCTTAAACCATAGAATTTAAACATTATGCAATTATTTCTAGTAATAAAATCACATACCAAAACTAGGGTTGTGACATCGAGGATGAGCAGGAATTAAGCTTGGGGATGTTGATACGTCCAAAACGTATCTATAATTTCTGCTTGCTCCATGCATGTTTTGTGTGATATTGCTATGATCTAGATACACTTTCATACACTTTTGATCATATTTGGACTAACCTATTAACTCAGTGCACCACAGTGCCAGTTCCTGTTTTCTGGTATTTTTCTATTTCAGTTTTCCCCCATATAAAAAGTGCCAGAAAAATTCCGGGAAAAATATAGGAAAAATCAGCGTATAGGAAACTTAGCGAAGAGCCCGAGTGGGGCCAGAGGGGAGCCAGGGGTAGCCCAGGCGGCCACCCGGCGCGGCCCCACCCCTGGCCGCGCCAGCGGGGAGCCTGGGGCCCATAGTCCACCTCTGGCTGCCCCCCTTCGCCTATATATTCTCTGTCACGGGAAACTTCAGAAAGGAGAAACCTTTTTCGCGATCGAAATCCCAAATTCTTAAACCATAGAATTTAAACATGATGCAATTATTTCTAGTAATAAAATCACATACCAAAACTAGTGTTGTGAAAAATCGCCCCCACTCAAAAGAATCTCGTCCCGAGATTCAGAAGTAGTCGGGAAGAGGGTGGGGTATTATACTCGAAGATGATCTTCTCGTTCCCAGGTGGCTTCCTTCTCAGAATGGTTGGACCACTGCACTTTGAGGAACTTGATCTTCTGACGTCGGGTGGTGCGCTTAGCTTCATCGAGGATACGGACAGGAAACTCTCGATATGACAGGTTTTCTTGGAGATCAAGCGTTTCGTGGTCTACTTCGCGGATGGGGTCCTTGAAGCAACGCCTGAGTTGTGATACGTGGAAGACATCGTGAACCTGAGAAAGATGCGGGGGTAGATCAAGTTGGTAGGCAACTTCTCCACGTTTAGCTAGAATGCGAAAGGGGCCTATGTAACATGGGGCCAATTTGCCTTTGATACCGAAGCGATGGGTTCCCTTCAGAGGAGTAACCCGGAGGTAAGCCTTCTCGTCCAGCTCGTAGCTCTCGGGCCTATGATGACCATCATAATAGCTTTTCTGAAGAGACTGGGTTGTTTTCAATTGCTCACGAACAATGCAAACCTTCTCTTCTGCTTCCTGAATCATATCCGGTCCAAAGAATTGTCTTTCACCGGTTTCTGACCAGTTCAATGGTGTTCGACATTTTCGTCCATAGAGAAGTTCAAAGGGTGCCATGCCCAAGCTAGATTGGAAGCTGTTGTTATAAGCAAACTCGGCGAATGGAAGAGATTTCTCCCAACTCTTTCCGAATGAGATAACATAGGCCCTGAGCATGTCTTCGAGAACTTGATTGACTCTTTCTACTTGACCACCTGACTGGGGATGAAAGACGGTGCTAAAGGAGAGATGGGTTCCCATAGCATTTTGAAAACTTTCCCAAAATCGAGAGGTGAAAAGACTTCCACGGCCTGAATTGATTTCCAAAGGAACACCATGGAGAGAAACGATCCGGGAGACATATAAATCCGCTAACTGGCTAGCACTTATACTCTCGCGAACAGGAAGAAAATGGGCAACTTTGGAAAGACGGTCAATGACCACAAAGATGGCATTGTTTCCCTTTTGAGACTTTGGAAATCCAGTGATGAAATCCATACTGACTTTATCCCATTTCCATTCAGGAATGGCTCAAGGTTGAAGAGTACCAGCAGGTCTTTGATGCTCTGCTTTCACACGACGACAAACATCGCACTCAGCAACATAGCGAGCGATTTCTCGCTTCATCCTAGTCCACCAAAATCTCTGGCGTAGATCTTGATATATCTTAGTACTACCAGGATGAATCTAGAGAGGGGTGTCATGGGCTTCCTTAAGGATCTGCTGCCTTAGATTCCTATTCTTCGGAACTACGATCCGATTCTCGAAGTACACAGTACCCTCATTGTCTAGGGTAAAACATTTTGCCTTACCGCTAGAAATGTTCTGTTTGATATATCGGATACCTCGAGCACGTTGTTGAACAACTTTGATTTGATCCTCAAGGGTTGGTTTCACTACCAAGGTGGAAAGGAATCCATGAGGAACAATCTCGAGATTCATCTTTCGAAATTCCTCATAGAGAAGTGGTTGATACTGTTGTAACATGAGGTTGTTACAATACGACTTACGACTTAGTGCATCAGCCATGACATTGGCTTTGCCTGGGGTGTAAGAGATACTCAAGTCATAATCTTTTATCAACTCTATCCAGCGTCTTTGCCTAAGGTTAAGATCTGGCTGGGTGAATATGTATTTGAGGCTTTGGTGATCGGTATAGATTTCACAACGATTACCAAGGAGGTAATGTCGTCAAGTCTTCAGGGCATGAACTACGACAGCGAGTTCAAGATCATGGGTAGGATAGTTCTCTTCATGTGGACGCAACTGGCGTGAAGCATAAGCTACCACATGTCTCTCTTGCATAAGTATGCATCCTAACCCTTGCCGTGAAGCATCACAATAGATTTTGAAATCCTTTTTGGTGTCTGGAGGTGCAAGTACGGGTGCAGAAGTCAATCTTCTTTTTAGCTCTTGAAAGCTTTCCTCGCACTTGGGAGTCCATAGGAATTTCTTATCTTTCTTGAGGAGTTCAGTTAGAGGCTTTGCAACTTTGGAGAAGTTCTCAACAAAGTGACGACAATAGCTTGCTAGGCCAAGAAAACTCCTAACTTGCTTAACCGATTCAGGTGGAGTCCAGTCAAGGACGGCCTGAACTCTCTCGGGATTCACAGCAATGCGTTTTGCAGAAATCACGTGGCCTAGGTAGGTCACTTCTGGAAGCCAGAATTCACATTTGGAAAACTTAGCATAAAGGTGATGCTCTCTAAGTTTCATCAATACCAGCCTTAGATTCTCAGCATGTTCTTCTTCGTTCTTCGAGTATATAAGGATATCATCGAGGTAAACCACAACGAACTTGTCCAAATACTCCATGAAGATCGAATTCATTAAGCGTGAAAAAGTGGCTGGGGCATTGGTTAAACCGAAGGACATGACGGTGTACTCGTAAAGACCATAACGAGTAGTGAAAGCCTTCTTGGGAATGTCTTTGTTTCTGATTTTGATTTGATGATAACCTAATCTCAAATCCATCTTGGAGAAGACAGAGGATCCAGCAAGTTGATCATAAATATCATTGATCCTAGGAAGTGGGTACTTGTTCTTTATCGTCGCTAGATTTAGCGGGCGATAGTCTACGCACATCCTTTCTGTTCCATCTTTCTTCATTACGAACAGAACGGAGCAACCCCATGGCGATGAGCTAGGGCGGATGAAGCCTTTTGCCAACAAAGCTTCAAGTTGGATTTTAAGCTCAGCTAACTCATGTGGGGCCATCCTATACGGGCGTCTGGAAATTGGGGTTGTGCCTGGTATAAGATCCACTATGAATTCCACACACCCGTCGGGTGGCATTCCCGGCAGCTCTTCTGGAAAGACATCCGGAAAGTCACAAACTATCAGAATATCTTCAAGGTTAGGAAGGGGATGTTCATTCAACGAATATAGCTGGTTTTCTGAACCTTGAGATGTGAAATGGACTATCTTGCCGGAAGGATGAGTGAGTTGAACTGATTTAGTGGCACAATAATCTTAGCACGGTGTTTTGACAACCAATCCATACCTAAGATGATATCGATATCTGAAGATTTGAGGGCTATGAGAGAAGCAAGGAATACAACATCCTCAACAGAAATTTCATTGCCATGACTTACCCTACTGGTACTCCATGTGGATCCTTGAATTTTAATCATGAAAGGGGTAGGCAACTCCTCAAATGAAATGTCATGCAGGAGTGCGAAATTTTCAGACAAAAAGGAATGAGAAGCTCCAGAATAAAATAGAACAGAAGCAGGTTTTGAGTTAACAGAAAGTGTACCGAGTAAAACCTTCGTATCCTCTTGGGCTTCTTTGATGGTGGCATGGTTCACACGTCCGTATTCAACAATAGAGGACTTGGCTTTGGAAGGCTTTGGTGGCTTAGCTTTGGCTTTATGTCTTGGACGAGGAGGAACATTCTCATGCAATGAACACTGTTGTGCAATGTGGCCAGGAATACCACACTTGTAGCACAATCGGGTGTTAGGTTGTGGAGTTTGGTTGGCAAGCTCTCTACTATATTTCTGGGTTTTCTTGCTTTGTGGAGATGGTCTTGGAATCAAGTGCGAAGGAAGGGCACTACTTGGGATCCAAATTCGACGTTTCTGAGAACCCAAACTAGAAGATGAAGCAAGATCACGATCACGCTTGCGAGACTCTTCAAAGACCTCATTTCCATGCTCAGCTCTGATTGATCTATTGACTAAATCCTCGAAGTTGACAAATTCAAGGAGATTGAGATCGTGACGAAGGACAGGGTTAAGTCCCTTGCAGAACCTTGCCTGCTTCTTGGATCGGTTGGTATCTTCTCAGGGGCATAACGAGAAAGTCGATTGAACTCAGTCCTGTACTGATGAACAGTCATATTTCCATGAGATAGGTTGCGGAACTCTTCCCTCTTTCTTTCCATCAGCTTATCCAGAATGTGGCACCCTTCGAAGGCATCACGAAACTCCTGCCAAGTCACTACGTGACCATCAGGCTGCATTGCAACAAAAATTTCCCACCATTCACCAGCAGCACCTTCCAGGAAGTATGCCGCGAACATCACACGATCATCTAGGGAAACATGCGCCATCTCAAGCTTACGCTCGATGGAACGGAGCCAATCATCGGCATCAAGGGGCTCAGATGAACATCGGAATACCGGCGGGTTCAAAAGGATAAAATCATGGATGGATATTACCGCATCTCGTTGGAGAGAAGTATTTTTCTCAATGAGCTCCAAAAGGCGTGTTTGATCACGTCGATTTCGCTCAGCCTCCATCATGATTTTCGCTGCAGAAGGCGGTGAAGGAGGATCATCATCACCACTTTGATTACCGTGACCAGATTCAACACATCTAGTTCCACCTGACATTCTGTGTGATAAAAATCAAAAATAAGAGTAGGATTTATGATTGAATCAAAGCAAAGATGACATAATTTAAGAGCGGACAAGATTGTAATGCAAAAGCATTGGAATCACTGGAAACACGGGACAAATTGGACAGCATAACGGCTGTACCGGGGTGGAAAAATGAATCAATCTGCAAGAATGATCAGAACCCTCTCAAAAGGCTTGATGGAATGGTGACTCTAGACAACCAAAACATTCCTACAGCTAATGAGAAGCAAACAACGAGATGTTCTAGTATAGACATAGATGAGCCTAGTCCTATCTCCCCGCAGAAAAGATGAGGGTGACTCAGAACTCAGATCGACGAGGGTAAGGAGAAAAATGAATCCTTACGTTGTTACCTTATACCCAAAGTAACTATATAACTATAGAATGCTAGACTCGACTTCGGCCAAGGTTTAGTAATTCTACAAGCAGTCCTGCTCTGATACCAAGTCTGTCGGGACCCGGGGTTTGCATATGTAATTCCAGTCACAACTCAATCATATGGAGAGCCGAGAGTCGTACCCACTTGTCTAAGATGACAAGGCCAAGCACATAACACTCTCGGAAAGCATTGAACGCGAGGGGCATTCCATTCAGGCCGGATGATCAACTGAGATGGGTCCTCATCGTCCGCTCACCAGTCTAAATGATTATGGGTGGTGAAATCCCATACTCATAGACAAGTCGCCTCAACCACATTATCGATTGAATTATAACACTTACATAAACAGACTCCAGTACAATCTCTTAGTCGGGGTCTCGGGCGGGCTCAATCATACAACAAAATGTGCCAAGTGACAGAGTCACGAGCAATCGCATCGCGATGCCCCAAGATGCACACATCTAAGGGACACTTGGTGTATAAAAGACCGCCGACAAGAACTCAACTAAGCTATCGAATCCCACACTAAGATATGCACGTTGTAATCATACACGCAGCATACATGTCTAGTGTAAACAACAGGTAACACAACACGAACTCTAAAAACTCATAGTTTTATTGCATCTGCTATATAGAGCAGATATAGTAGTGTTACAAGAAGAGATCACATAACTATGACCCAACATTACATCATACAACAACGGAAGCAAATTATGTCTTAGTAAAGACAAGGTTAACAAATGGCTTGAGAAGCCTTTAGGAAAACACAACGACCCTCCAAGGGACCAGGATGTTGTCTGGGACTACATTACTTCGTCGGTGTCGAGCTTGAAGGGGAGGCCACCATCAGAGTCAGTGGTCTCGTCTCTAAAACATAGAATAAGCAAACGTGAGTACAAAGTCGTACTCAGCAAGACTTACGTCAGAACTATACTACTCATGCTCAGGTATCAAGGTAAAGGCAAGTGGCGATTGTAATGCAGAAAGCTTTGACTTGGCTATCCTATACTACGACTACATAGAGTTGAGATGAGAGGCACACACGAGTCCATCTAATCTTGATCACCACATCAATACACAACCATGGATCCTTCCTCGACTTCCCCACGAGGAAGCAACCCAAAGCACTCGCACTTATCTTGAGATTTTTAGAGTATCCATTTGAGTTGTCTAATAATCAAGTAAAGATCTCCAAGTAGTCCATAGTCGCGGACACGACTATTTGAATAGTTCATTAACCCTGCAGGGGTGTACTTCTTCACATACGTAGCTACCACTTACCGCCTAGAACTCGTCACCTTCAAGCGGTGTCGGCGAGGATAGTACCACGACACTTACCTCACGGCTCCAACTCTAGTCCAGGGGATCGCCTATCTGAGTTGTACCCCAATCAGGAATCCGGATGGGGTTTCCGTTCAGGACCCAGACGATGTATGGACGGTCCGACAAGCCCACCTCGACGGATGGTGCTGCGCTTGCCTAAAACTGTGCTACGTTATGAAAGCAAATAGAATAACAATTAACCCATGCGAATCCTGAACCATAGTCGGGGTGAGTTAATAGGTCGAGAGGGGTCAATGAGCCCAACATGTGGTAGTAATCTGTGTCTTGGATCAAAACAGAAGAACTCGGGGCCTAGGGCAGTTTAAATGAGACAACCCACTGTGTACTCCTACACAGCCTCCCATTGTTCACTTATATTAAGGTGACTTCATCAACACGTTACCACCTTGTTGCATGTGTTCACTACCATCCTGATACATCACCCAGATGGATCAACTTCATTGCAAACAACTTTAGCATGGCATGGCATAACATGGATGAAGGGCCACATGATGAACACAAACAATCTTGTATCTGCTAGGTTGAGGTTTGCTTAATACTGTGGCAGCAATGATAGCTCATGCAAAGGATGGGTTCAACTAGCGATAGAACGGTAACATGTGAATCACCTAATCATGCATAAGAGAACAAGAGGGAAACTGGGTTTTTATAGATATGATCAAAGGGGGTTTGCTTGCCTTATTGTCGAGACTCGGGGGTGCCACTCTTCGGAGAAAACAGGAACTACGTCCGGCGATGGATCTATCGAGAAGAAGCAAACACAGAGACAACAAAGTATAAACATCACATTGCAATGCTCAAACAAGAAATGAATCATGGCATGGTACTGATGTGATCTAGGTTCAATTTGTCACATGTTAATTGAAGTTGATTTGAATAAGAAATTCAAATTCAAACTCCAAATGTTGTTCAAATTAGCCAAAGTTGCATTTTCTAATGTTTGGTCTTTGTAAACTATGTTGTCATGTGTACGATATGCCTCTAATGTTCATGTGATAAGGTTGGCATTGCAAAGATTTAATTTGAAATGATTTAAACATTTATTTTGAATTATTCCAAATACCCCAAATAGCTAAATGCTACTGGTCCATCATCATAGATGTGTTTTTCATCTATGAAAATATGATATTTGGAATCCTTGCATTTTTCTGATGATTTTTCATATATTACACTTTTGATTTGGAGTTATGGTTTAAAAGTTATTGAATTTCAAAGATTTAAACATTTTCTGGAATTTCTGTTAATTAAAGAAACTGATTTATTGCGCACGGCTGACGTCATCATCACGCAGGGGGGCTGACCAGTCAACCTGACGACTGGGACCCACCTTTCATTGTCTCTGGGGTTAATCCCCTTTTTATTTTAACTAAGCAGAGGATTAGGGGGGGGTTTGGGCCCCACTGTCAGTGGCTAGCCCTAGGGATTAGGAGGGGGATTAGTGTGGTTAATGGCCCAGGCCGCCGGCGGCTAGTCGCCGGTGGCACTGGACTCGGTGGTGGCACGCTAGGGCGGCGGTGCAGTGCACCAAATGGAGAACCGCGGGCACCGGGATGTACCTCTCGTGCTCGCGCGCCACGCAGACGATCTGGCCGTCGACGGAGAGCACTGGAGCCACGCCAGCGAGCAAGCCCGCGGCGGCGCGGCACGGCTCAGGTGGTAACGGCGATTTGGGCACGGTGTTGAGCACGGAGAGAGGGGAAAGTTGCGCAAGCTCACCCTGAGCTCGATGGTCCAGTCGGGGAGGACGGAAGAGCAACGGCGGCGAGGTAATCGACGGTGGCAACTTGTGGTTCCGGCGGCCTGTCGTCGACGAACACGGCGGCTAGGGGTCGTCCTTGCCCGTGATTCCTTGCAGGGAGACGAAGTAGATGGTGGGGAGGGCGCTGGACACGGTGGTGCGGCTCCAGCCGCTCACTGGCCGCGCATGAGCACGACGGCGAGCGGCGGTGCTCTCGGGCGGTGGA
Source organism: Bromus sterilis (assembly GCA_950022295.1). Taxonomy (NCBI): domain Eukaryota; kingdom Viridiplantae; phylum Streptophyta; class Magnoliopsida; order Poales; family Poaceae; genus Bromus; species Bromus sterilis. Next base: position 156,966,480 of record OX465599.1, on the reverse strand, counting down.
CAAAAATGGCGAGGTGAGAGGGGGCTCGACCAGAGAGAGGGGGGAATGGAGGGGGAAGAGCATGGGGGCATCCCACGGCGCGGATAGGGACGAGGGGGAGCTGCTGCGTGGCCAGGGCTCGGCGGCGGCCACGGCATGCCTTCCACCGAGCACCTTCGGGGCGTGGGGAGGAAGAAGACAAAAAAAAGGCTGCTGGGCTGGGCCGGCCTAGGTGAGTTGGGCCAGGTAGGTGGGCCTCTTCCCTTTTCTAAATTCTTTTCTGTTTAATTCTTCTGACCATTGTTTTGCTGTGGTAAAATAATTACCTATGCATTTTATAAAATCCTCAAATATTTATATTGGACATAGGTGACATAGTACTAGCCACTCCCAAGTTTTGAAGATTTTTGAAATTCAAAACATTTGAATTTCAATTCAAATAGCATTTAAATTTAATTTCCAAGCCTCTGTTTGAATATTTGAAAAATCCATGAGCATGAGTTTGACTCCAAATCATTTTTAAAATGATCACACTCATTTATAGGACTTTTCAAAATTGTTTGGAGGATTTTTGGAAAAACTTTTTATCTGGCCTTTTATTTAAATTCTTTTTGAGGCTTTTCCAAAACCCCAATTCTTAAACAATAGAATTTAAACATGATGCATTTATTTCTAGTAATAAAATCACATACCAAAACTAGGGCTATGACATCGAGGACGAGCAGTAATAATTTCTGCTTGCTCCATGCATGTTTTGTGTGATATTGCTATGATCTAGATACACTTTCATACACTTTTGATCATATTTGGACTAACCTATTAACTCAGTGCACCACAGTGCCAGTTCCAGTTTTCTGTTGTTTTTCTATTTCAGTTTCCCCCCATATAAAAAGTGCCAGAAAAATTCCGGGTAAAATATAGGAAAAATCAGTGTACAGGAAACTTAGCGAACAGCCCGAGTGGGGCCAGAGGGGAGCCAGAGGTGGCCCAGGCGGCCACCCGGCACGTCCCCACCCCTGGCCGCGCCAGGGGGGCGCCTGGGGCCCCTGGTCCACCTCTGGCTGCCCCCCTTCGCCTATATATTCTCCGTCATGGGAAACTTCAGAAAGGAGAAACCTTTTTCGCGATCTCTCCTCTATTCCGCCGCCGCCGCGCTTCCGAGATCGGGAGCACCAGAAGACCTCTCCCCGGCACCCTGCCGGAGGGAGGGCCGACCTCCGGGAGTCTCCTCTCCACCATGGACGCTCCCCGGATGTCTTCTGAGCAGTTTTCGTTGGACCATGGGTCCGTGATCAGTAGCTATGTGATGTTCTCCTCCCCTCTTTGTTCTTCATGGTTTAGACCTCGTGAGCTGCCCTACATGATCGAGGCACTTTTGTAATCTTTCCGCTGTTGCTATGCTGAGTTTGATGGGATATGATGGATTATGAGATTATGTTCAGATTGTGATTGAGTAATATATTTGGTTTTTATCTCTTATATTTTTGTTCCTAAGTAATTCTTGCATGTTCTCTGTTGCTATTTATTGCTTTGGCCAAGTAGTAGGTAGTAACCCCAAGAGGGAACGTTATGCTCGATTGTGGGTTCATGCCCCCCCGATGACACGCTTGAGTGACAGAAACATGAGTCTAGGGGTTGTGCTGTTGCCACAAGGGGGAAAACAACGGTGCTTGTAACCGCGGTTGCAAGGATTGTTTACTTTACGCAAAGTGCTTTTTAATGCAGTTGTCTGTTGCTTTGGGTTTACACTTTGGGTGGGGCTCGCAACTTAATACCAGCGAGATGTTCTGGATAGATATCTCAAGGTGGATGATTAGTAGTAGATGCAGTTGGATTTCGGTCTACTTATTTTGGCGTACTGCCCGTGCTTTTGAGCCTCTTCCTTTCTTTTGTAGCATAGTTAGCATTGTGGTGCGTTCATAATCCTGTCAATTGCCCTTCTGTAATTTCTTTACCTCGCATAGCAGTTTTATTGTCTTTTGGGAGAGAGACATCACTAGTGAACATCACGTATCCCGGTCCATATCCTCATTACTGTTTCCACGCTCATTTACTTTTCTGCTTTTACTTTCAGTTGCTATCATTATCCCTTGTGTTTGATCCTTTGTTAACAACAAGACGGGAGAGATTGACAACCTCTCTGAACTTCGTTGGGAACAAAGTTATTTGTGTCTGTGTGTAGGTCCGCGTCAATTGCGCCGCTGACACCTACTTATCATCTCTGGAGTCCTACTGGAGACAAACCTTGGTATCTTTACTGAGGGAAATTTGTTGTTGTGCTACATCACGCCTTCCACTTGGGGCTCACCAACGAAGGGCGAGAAGACTACACCCGTCAACTCTCGCGCCATCACCCCGCCGCCGCATTGTAGGGTGCCAACAACCGAGCCCGGCCACGCCCGCCGCCTAGCCTCTGGATCCGGCGACCCCGGCCGTCGCGGGCTCCTCCCTGCCACATTCCCGGCCTGCCGTCGTGCGCCACTGCGGCGGAGCGTCGCCGGCCGGCCGCCTCGCCCGCCACAGCCGTCGTGGGCCGGCCATGCCCGATCTGGCCGCCTCCAACCATCTCCTAGGCCGGCGCCATGTCCACGGCCCACAAACGGCCCACGGCCTCCTCGCCGCCCTGGGCGACAGATGGCTACCCCGTGCCCACCTCGGCTTCCTGGGCCGGCCCAGCTAGGGTGAGGCCCTTTTATTTTTATTTTTTTCCTTCTCTATTTTTTCCAAAGTCCGAATTTCTGCGAAGTCCTTTATATTTACTGCTATTAATCGTTTTGCAATAAGAATATCGAGTGATCCGTAGCCCGTACGAAGTTGCGCCCAAAATGAAAATTGTTGCATGCCATGTTCTCTAACCTTCATCTTTAGTGAGTTGTTTGATTTGAGGTTATTTAGATGTAGCTATTGTGTGCTGAACAGGGCTTCCCGTCGTTAATTGCTGCTAAACTGCTGAAATTGTTATTTTGTGTCAACCTCGAGTGACGATTGCATCGCAACCGTTCATCAGAATTGGGTGATTCTTGTTGCATACTGTTAAGCATCATGTCTACTTCAGTTGTATGCTTTCACATGTCATATAGGCCTGCTGTATGTTGATTGTATCTTAACCCAAAGTACCTACCCTATTGTTAGTGTGCTGCTGTTAACGTAAGATGCAAACTTTGCTGTCCTATATCTTTTTAACCGTGCATCCTATTGAGCATTGCAATATGTCATTTGGATCTATGCCATGTATACTTCCATTATATGTATTGCATGGTCATGTTTACATTCCTGGTCATAGTTATATTTAGCTCCAAAGTTGCTATCCCGCTATTTTGACAGCCACCTCTGTTTTTCACTAAGTCCATAACATTCCGAAGCCATGTTGAACGCTTAATATCTTTGGATCTGTGAGCCTATGACCTTGATTCTTGTTTGTACCTGATCACCATGATGTCTACTTCATGCCCATATAATGCTAAGTCATGTTGCTGCACTTTTGCATATAGTTTTACCCCTGTTTATACAGCTTCCTATTAACAGTTTCTGCCCTCTTTTCCTGATTTTTCACAAAGTCCTTAACGAGTAATGTTTTATAGCTTTTTGTGTTTCTTATAACTAGTGAACCATGATGCTTATTGGGATGATTCCTTTTCCCATGACTTTCCTGCCATGTCTAATTTAGTTGCATATCATTTTTTTGCATATTTACAACTTTTCCTTGTTTATTTCTTGCTCTAAAGTGTGTTACCTGATGTTGGCAGATTGTGCCCGTATCCTTTTAACCGTAACTCCGTTTGGAGTGTTCCTTACATGTAACTTGATTAGAATTTCATGTAAATTGTGTTTATGCCATTGTTTTCTATTGTTAACCATCCTAAAATATGGTTTAGGGTAGAACAGTACCAAATGCTTTAATCACCGTGGGGCACTTAGTGGAATGCCATGCTTAGGTTGTGCCTCACTTAAATTGACTAGCATAGATAGTTTCCTTTATGCTTCACCTCTTGTCATGATTGTGTGATATGTCATGCTTGAGTGAGATGCTATGTGAACAACCTTTGCTCATGTTGTGTAGCTAAACAACTTGAACCATTCTAAATGTGCGGTATCGTCGTGTGTGACGAGTACTCCACTTAACCTGTTAGTAACAGCTCTCGACAATAGATGCGATACCGTAGAGCGTTGTCGCGTGTTTCCTTGTTGTTGATACTTGATCGTGATTGCTTCGTAGTAATAAATGCTTGCTCGTCGATTGCCTTTTCCAGTGTTTCCTTCTTGTGTGCTTCCGCGGGTACCTCTCGGAGACGATGCGAGCTTGCGATCAACTACACCTTCGGAACCCGACTTATCAACAGGCTAGGACTATACATTACTTATGATCCATTCTATTTTAACCAGCGGTTTTCATGCCAGTCTAGGATAGGTTCGATGTTTGATCCTACCACATTTTTACAACCTCTCTTAAACCGATACAGCCATGTCCCCTCCCAGCAAACCTTGTACTGCTATGTTACTATTTCTCGTAGCTCATCCGCTGCTTAGTATGCATGCTAGAATGTTATCAACTATTATCCTGTTACTCCTTGGTTTGGGCTATCATGTTATTATATTGTTGTGGATGATATGATTATTATAATGTTGACTATACTCGACGAAGGATGGAAGGGCTAGGCTATCCCGCCCTGACGCTTTGTTCCATTCGATTCACATAGGACCCGAGTTTCAGTTATTTTGCCTCTTGACAAGCGTGCCTAAGCATGTGTGGGATGCCATGGGGTCCCCTCTGCTTACCTACCTAGCTTCAAACATTTCTAGTGGTGGCCCAAGCTGATTTACCAAGCTGATATTCTTTAAACAAACCGGGCCAGTGGGGACATGGTTTCTCTATTGGTCCAACCTGGTCGGCTGAGGACCCGGACAAATGTGAGAATTCACCGGTTATCCAAACTCGAGTCATAAGGTAGAGGCCGATTCGAGAGCGCGGCCGACTTTTGAGTTGGATGTCGACTCACCGGGGTCCACCCGGATTTGTGTGTTGTTAGTTAGAGGGACCTGTCGTTTCAGATCTCTCGGGACTAAATCATAAAATGCTTGCCTGTGATGGGTATAAACTGAGAGAGATGGGCGTGCGTGCGGAGCCTTGTAATGGGAGTTGGTACACCCCTGCAGGGTTAAATATTTTCGAGAAGTCGTGTCCACGGTTATGGACGACTTGAGACCTACTCCTTGTTCATAGACAACAACAGCTGAGATAATCTTAATAACTTGATCAATGTGTGTGTGCCTTGACTTCTTCTTCTTCGTCGGGATGCAAATGGGAGGACAAGGATAGGATAGGTTATATGATTGCGTAAGTAGTTGATAGCAAGACTTGTTGGAGGCGATTCCTCATCAAATGCTTGGTTATCATCTTACTCTAAAATAGACCGTTATCCACTCATATATTGCTAGTGCGTCTGCAACCTCACCACTACTCCCATCTTACCCATGAGAAGTTAGTTACAAGACTTTTGATATAGCTCACCTCTTTCTTTTCTCTCTTACGCACGTAATGAAACGATCTTGGACTTCATAGGAGCTCGACGACCCTTCTTCGGGATGCCTTCGCGGAGACTCTACGACGACTAGTTAGGCGGATCCCGGCGGAGAGCCTGGACCCGTGTGATTACGGGAATAGTGTGTTTTACCTTTGCCACAAGGAATTTGAATATACTCTGTACTCAGACATGTATTTTCCGCTGATGTAATGTATTTAAGGCAGTTGTATGCCGATTGTATGAGATGTTGTATACTTGTAGCTATAATGTTGTGATATCATGTTGGAAATCCGGGGCATATGGCTTCGTCATATGTCGTGGTGGGAACGATATGTGCTTCGTCCCCGGATCTGGAGGGAAACATCTAGATCTGGAACAGTACCGCATATCGGGCCTTACAAAAACATACTTAAGAAGAGGATGCTACTCCAAACTAACCCTAGAAACACAATCGTTAACACCGATGGCGATTTTCCGGATCCAAAAATAGACGAGCAGAGCGGAAGAGATGGACATAGTGGAAAAGGAAGAGAGGGACTCACCGTGAGATGTTGTGACGGCCGGCCGAACAGCACAGCGACGGCGGCGGACGGTGGCGGCTGCGGACATCGTCCCTCTCCACCACGAGACCAGGGGAATTCGGACGGGCGAGGGGTGGTAATGAGAAGGCTACGGCGAGAAGCAGAGTAGAGAGGGGAGGTTAGTAACTACAACATTTGCCCCCACGAGTCAGCGGCGCGTAATATAAAAAAAATACTCTACAGCCGCGGCCCATAATTCAGAGACAAAAACCAAAAACGGCTCGTTCTCTACGAGAACAAACACAATGCAGTTCAGTTACAAAATACAATGCGGTTCGCCTCCGAACCTCTCTTCAATTACTTTGTTAGAAACCGCCCGAAAAATACGAGGCCACGATCTCTCGACACAAGTGAAGCCCCACGCGCCCTGCTCCTCTATCAGGCCGGTTCGAAAAATG